>OY992805.1:4202747-14202747 GCA_963921375.1 Tiliacea citrago
AGAATAAAATAAATGTTTAAGGGGGCTCCCATACAATAAACGTGATTTTTTTGCTCGTTTTTGTTCGATATTGATAACGGCAACAAGTAGACACTTGAAATATTCACAGAATATTTAGATAAATATTCACTTTAAAAATAAATAATTAAATTAAAATAAAACAATTATTTAAGGCGGGCTCCCATACAACAAACGTGATTTTTTTGCAATTTTTATAGATAATGGTACGGAACCATTCATGCGTGAGTCCTACTCGCACTTAGCCGGTTTTTTTTCTCACAAGCGTGTTAAAAGGTTATGAAAACCACATAATATGAATATGTAATGATATCCACTTAATTAGCAAGCGTTGATTGTCACAATGGTTACTAGTTATTTACTGTGTATGAAAGTTCTTATGAATATAGTGTGTTAGTACAGTAAAGTGTTGAGTTTTAATATTGATTTTCTGCAAAACTTTATCCACAAGTAAATAATACTGCACAAAGGCGGACTTAATGCCTGAGGCATTTTCTACCAGACAATCTGAGGGTGATGCAGAGACAAAACATGGCAGGTGCAACGTTCGTTGTACTGTAGTGATTCCAAGCGCGACTGCTGAGGTCGTTCTGGGTATTTGGGGTTGGTTTTGCCCCAGATCGGGCACAGTGTTATTAGATTTTTCGTCAAGAATTTCTCAACTGTAGCTTGGAGTCTGTTTGTTTTCTCAATGAAGTGATAAAAAAATCAATTTCAATTATGATACCTTGTAACTTCGCAGCATTTTTTTCACACGGAAAAACGAGGAATTGCCAAAGTTGAGTGAGACAATGCGTTTCCTGTCAACCTGGCACCCTTTGGGACAGAACCCATGGAATCAGTAGGCACTGTATATGTAGTTGGCCCTACTCTAATAACTGACAAAAACGTTGCTTTGTTTTCAAAGCCAAAAAGAATAAAACAGTAATATAATATTGATTTATTTTATTTTTATGATATTCGGTATGGAGTGTTCAAATCATGATTCCATCAAAATTCCCATAAAAAACTTTAGAGATATCGTCATTTTAATCACACGTTTCCGATTTCCGCGACACCACCCACGGCGTAGTTTGACAGCTGTCATTTCTTTGCATACATTAGGTTGACAATAGAGGTAATAAAATCCTAAATCGTCTAGGAAATAAGTAATTTCTGAAATGACGGCTGGGATGATGATGAATTTTGCTCTACTGAGCAGTTGTAGCAACGGTTTCACATCTTGTGCTCGTTCCGAACCAGAGCGCCGTTCTTCAGGCAACAGTTGAAGCACACGTCGACATTACTTCTTTGCCCAGAGCAACAGGCATCACACCTGTGTAGGAAATGTACAATTAAAGCATCTAGGAGATTACTAAGGCACACGAGAGTCGTACATTAAAGGGGTTTGAACGTTTATCTACATATCTAAGCTAGCTTAGTGCCTCATCACCAATTAGATTGTTCTGCAAAGTTGCGGCGCACGATGAAACTAGCAAGTCGATCGAACTTTAGGCCATAACAGCCAGACACAGTACGGATCTTGTCACATCAGACAGATGTGAAGATAGAACTGACCATTAATGGTAGTGTTAAGAGTCTATACTCAAACTCAAACTAAAAGCATTTATTTCAAATAAACCAATTACAGGCACTTTTGAATTGTCAAGGGGTCGGTCAGTCAGAGAGATGAAGTTAATTGCCCATTCCAAAGCGTAGTAGGTTCCTATGGAGAAGAACGGGCAAAAACCTCCACGGACACTCTTTTTAATCAAAATATTGTGACAAAGTATTGGTTACATCATTCATGTTGAAATTATACATGTGAGGACAATGTAGATAGACGTGCACGTTATAAACATCCGCAATAAAAAGATAAAACCATTTAAAAAACAATTAAAATAAGCCGTGGCTTCCAAGAAATGAAAATATCCCCACTGACGGCGCCCGTTCACGAACATGACACATGGATCAGCACCATTTAGCTCAACAGTTTTGAAGGGAACTTAATGATCCAACACATACGCCACCATCAGCGAGACATTTGAGTGAGCATGACACACTCAGCCGCCAGGGCACATTCAAGTCAATGAATGAAAGACGTACTTAGTAAATGGTAGGTACATAGTGCTCACACACATACTACATCAGCGCCACCTCACTCTTTATCTCGCTCGCACACTACTGCCCGCGGTCACGCGAGCAAGCGAGACTATGGCAGGAAGAAGGCTTCAAGACACCGATAATTTAGTTTATTTCTTTTTACGGTGAAAATAATGGTGATTAAAAAAAAAATAACATAAGACACTTAACGTAACTTTGGATTTTTTTTCTATAGAGAAAACTTTATGGAATCGTGTTTTCGTCAATTAAGGTACTTAAAATTAATCCTCAACTTTACCATATATTTATTTCAAAATATTGCTGCAGTATTTTCGACATAGCGGAGGATCATGTTTTAAAGCCATTTGAGGTAGTATATGGGCCCAAGACTCTTAACTCTTTGAAGGATAAGATCAGGAATGAAATTATCCGGAAAAGAACCGGAGTTACCGACATAGCTTGCAGAGTAAGCAAACTGAAGTGGCAGTGGGCTGGCCATGTTTTTCGAAGGACCGATGGCCGATGGAGCAGACGAGTCCTGGATTGGAGACCGCGTATTGCAAGCGTAGTGTGGGACGCCCCCCAGCTAGATGGACCGACGACCTTAAGAAGGTGGCTGGGTCAGACTGGATGCGGAAGGCGGAGGACAGGGTGTTGTGGGGCAGCCTGGGAGAGGCCTATGTCCAGCAGTGGACTACGATAGGCTGAGTCAATTGATTGATATAGCTTGTTGCAGCTATAGCTTTGTGTGGGCGGGCACGCCCATTATGCCTGGAGGCTTTTATTTAGGTACGTTCTGTTTACGTTATTTCTGCTTGAGTATAGTTTTCAACGATTTTTATGTTTTTTTTTGGTATAGTGGCGTGTGCTAGCTAACATAAGGCAAATAATCTAATGTTGTGTTGCGTAATGCAAATTCTTTTCATTTTATTGTATAGATTCAAGTTTTATATCTGAACAGACAGCTGTGCTGCTGGGGAGTTTGTTGCGCCACTTCTTCTTCCCAGCTAAAGCACTAGGAAGTGGTGAAGGGTGGGCGTTTTCGGGGGACTGTCTTATGTAATTTTTGACGTTCGAAAAGTGCTGATTCTCAGCCTAGTTTGAATAAATGACTTTTGATTTTGATTTTGATTTTGATAGGCCCAAGACAGATTAAAAATATTTTTACCTGTGTTTAGGATGTCCTTTAACATTGTAACTGTTTGGTAACATTTCACAAGAAAAACGGGAACATCGCATCTTTCACTCTTATAATATCCTGTGCATTGACAGACTGGCTCACCCGCCTCATTCAGGGAACATACACCGCTGTTCAAACAATACTTATGGCACGCTTTGACTTCACATATTTCCCCCGAGTAACCGGCATTACACCTGAAATTACGAATAAATTATATGAGCCAAAGTAAAACAAGGAAGCCATCAAAATTTGACTATGATTCTACAACAACTCGACCCCGAAATAATTTGACGCTGGCAACCCCATTAACCAACCCTAGGATACCTCAACCTGAACAATTCGACTTCGACAACTCGAACCCGTTATGATCGTCGGCTTGAGTAGAGTCGACTGAAAGTCGCCAGGCGGGGCTCCTATTTCTGTCTACAGGGCTCAAAGGAACCTAACTCGAAGGGATGATGATTATGGCAGCTTCGTTTGCTCGCTTTACTCGCTCACTCTAGCCCTCGTCATCCCCTTCGAACCTAACCTTTTCAAGTCGGGGTGCCCTAAGTTTCAGACTTGTCCTAGGGTTGAGTTGTCAAGGCGTCAAGCTATCGTAATACGTGGTTCATAACTAATGGGTTATGTATAGAATGAACATGTTTTACCAGCATTCAGGTTGTCCCTCAGCACTGGCACTACAATCTCCTTGAAACAATAGATGTGACAGACTGAAACATCGCATCTCTCACCGCTGTAACCCTGTGCACATTCACAACGAGACTCTCCACTAACTTTCGTACCATGGACACAAAGTAGGCTCTCCTCTGTAGAAACATTGAGGGAGGCGCAGTAATTTGGTAGCAGATGCTTTAGTGCTTTGCAGTTCTCTACTCCCTGAGTTTATTCGTCAATTTTATAGTTGGTGGCTATACCTCGAAAACCCCTAGAATATGTTGTATTATCCATTGAAATCTGTTTTGGTTTAATATCTGTGTCGGTCGGTGGGTTTTTTGATAATTGCCAAAATAACGTTTGAAAGTTGTCTCCCCAATAGATAAAATCTTTTGAAACGGTTAATGTTTCTGGCTCTGAATACTCCTTTTCACCCGTGGATTCTCTATATAATGTCCTTCGGTTCTTTCCATTCAAATCTGCACTTTCAATAGAAAATTCGTCACCGTATGGTTCATATTCAATCCAGTAAATTTTCTGTGTCTGTGGGTCAAAGCTTTTCTAATCTTAATACTACTGTCTATTATAACTTCTCTCTCGGTACCATTAAATCGAACCCTTTCTATTATGTTACTTTTACAGTATGTGGTCCAGTAAATATACCTGTAATTTGTAAATAACTTTAATTTTTTACAAAGTTCAATGTTGTATTTTGCTGAGTAATTTTTTTTATTAATAAATAATCATATAATAAGAAATGCATACATTTCAAAATCTGACATTATATTTGCCATCGACGCGCTCAATATAATGAATTAAACTATAATAATGATTAGAGGCACTTGCATAGTGAATTCAAGGGGATATAGGAATCGTGGATTGGTGTTTCATCCAAAGACCAGAGATATATGCGAAAATACATTCAAATAATAATAATATTTTATTTTATTGTTAATTTAGTTTTCCTGTAAATTGTTAGTTGTGTATTAATTTTGTATTTAAGCATTTTAATTCATATAAAATAATATAATAAAAAATAAAAATATTTATATAAATAATATTTTTATATAATAATTATGTTTTTTAAATAAATATTTAAATATATGTATAATAACGACTAAAGACTAAAATAAACAACGTACCCTCCACAGCTATCCACGACAACATCACGGGGCGACGCGTCATCCTTCTGTAAATTTATCACAAGATTTCTGGTAACTTCGTTGTTGGATTCAGGTTTCAGAGGAAACGAGTATATTATTTTATCCATAGTCCCAAACAATAATTCTATGCCCGGGTCGAAGGCGGGTGTTCTTATGTACTGATCTGGTTTTTTCTTAATTAAGGATTGTGTTTTTCCGCTAGCTATGTCGAAACTAAATGCAGCGTCGCTGATGTGGGTTTTGTAGGCAAACAGCACCCGGTTGTAGAATGGGTCGTAAGTTATCCAATTGATATAATGAGACGTCGGCACTGAGTACGTTAGTGATCCGTCATTATAAAATTCTAGTCGAATACCACGAGAAATAAATAAACACGAGAATAGCATTTTTCTAAACCTTAATTTAATTGAATTTATTAATTTGTTTCAGACACAAATGATCCATATTTTTGTTAGTATACTTAAGAATTAAGTTAGTAACCAAGCTATACACACCACAATAAATACTATTATAACTAAAATTAAATAACAGATGTACCAACTCACATAAAATAAAATCCTGAAATTCATTCAAATGGAATTTTAAAATATCTAATGACCATCATCAATATTATTAATAAAATTAAGAAATTCACTAAAATCATAAAACGATAAATAAGAATAAAAATTAATATAATTTTATCAGTTTCTATTATTTTTAACATGCAACTATACACAATGCCACAAAATTGGGCAGTCAGAACTGCCAGCCACAATGCTAAGAATGCTGTTGCCACTGCCGCGGACACGACTTAGCAACGATGCAGCTCTCTTTCTGAGGATGGCATGAAAGCCATCAATACGAGCGTCGGCAAACATGCCCGACGCGCTGCAGTGCCTCGGCAACCGCATCAACATCCTAAAGGCAATGTTGTACTGAACGCGCAGGGCGTTGATTGCCTTCTGCGAATATTTGACCCATAGACTACACGTATGACCAGGCCCGGGTCGAGGGCGCGTTGTGTTCCACGCGCGCCTCAAAGAGATGTCAGCACAAACTGACGGGGTCCGTTAGGACCAATGCCTGCCGGGGTTGCGAGTTTGTCCGAAAGGGATATCGTGGCCCTGGCACACAGGCAACGGAAGGAACACGGGTGGGTTTTAGTCAGTAAAAGTCTGACACGCCCTCCCGCTCCGCCCAGAGCGGGAGAAGTTATTTGATAATTTCCCACCCAAAAAAAAAAAAAGAAAAAGGGTACTTCCCGTTGACCTACAATCACCTAAGGGAGGGTGTTTGCCATAATCGCCACGCTTGGCAGGCGGGTTGGCGATCGCAGTATGGTGTTAAAATGCATAGAGAACGCTGCTGCCCATTCTCTAGAAGTCCCTTAGTCGCCTTTTACGACACCCACGGTAAGAAATGGGGTGGTGCTATTCTTTACGTTCAGCACCACACGGAGTTCCGCGCGCGCGCGCCTCTCAAACTCAAAGTAATTTATTTGTCAAAAACACGGTACATATGATGTTCATACATTACGACTGGTTCACAAATATTAGTTAAATATTTAAAAGAAATAGTCATTAAGGATAACAGATGTAAAAATAATTTGGAATATAATATACATTTATCCCATTACAAAATTGGCAGGTACAATAATTCAATAGATTTATTAACACATTAATCAAGAGGAGCTCCGCTGGGAATCGGGGTCCCACGCCCACGCCCACGTGGGCATACCTTGCTGCACAAAAATATTCTAAGTCCGGTCCCGTAGGCATCCTTTGGGTGGTAGCACCATACCCCAAAAAATACATGACTCTTTTACTCACCCCAAGAGAAAGATTGCGCAAACCCCACGTACAGCGCCAACAACGCCAACACTTGTCTAGAATGCAGTGTCATTCCAGACATTTTATACCCAAGGTAACGTTGTTTTGACAGAGGTATAATATGATGTGTCCACTCGGGTAACCACAAGTGGAATAAATGAGCAAGTTATCGCTCGTTATCCTCAAACGTGAATCTTTAAATAGCCATTTGCAACATCTATATTGGTAACAATACAGGCTTTGTGATAAGCGGGGCTTAAACTGGAAAATACACTTGTTCAGAAATTTTATATAAATTTATAATAATACCTATGTAAAATGTTTATTATTCTTATAAAAAACAATAATTTTTCAATACTATGAAACATGCCTCGTTCCTTATGGCATGTTTCATAGTATTGAAAAATTCGAGGTAATTTCATGATGTTTTTCTGGCGACAAAATTGTTTTATTTTATGTTTTAGTTCAATAAAAAGATTGGAAATATGTTGTACTTATATATGTCATGTTGTAAATCAAATTGTCTCAAGAAGTTAAGGACAGTCTTCTCCGACCGATTTTGTGTAGCTACATTGGTTATGGTTAAGGTAGGTTTGTTTGTATTTTACAGCCCCACCTCAAAAATCCACTCTAGCATGATGATTGACAGCTTAGCCCCATAAAGATATAGCGTAATGATTAAATCTGTAACTATCTGCAGTGGTCTAACCGTTTGGCTTGTGTTTTTACAATTTGCTGTAAACGATAGAGGAATACAAACATAATACAATATTCGTCATCCCCCATAGCAAATAGCGTGTAATAAATAGCCTACCGACTGACCAGACTTATCTATGCGAATTTCAACAAAATCTATCCAGTAGAATTTGCGTGATGCTGGAACATTCATTCATAGAGGAGTACACACATAATGCAATATTTCTCATCCCCCACAGCAAATAGCGTGATAATATATCAATTGACCAGACTTATCTATGCAAAATTTTAACAGAATCTATCTGGTAGAATTTGCGTGATGCTGGAACATACATACATAAATTCAGACAAACAGACAAAATTCTAAAAACTATATTTCCGGCTTTAGAATCGATCCCAGACCTCGTAGCAACTTTTTTTTACTTTTTTTCGAAAATATTCAATGTACAATTTTGACTTCGCTACGATTTTATTTTAAGTATAGTTGTGTAGTATCATTATCAGAGAGCCTCTATTGTTACCAATATAGCTATTGCAAATAGCTATTTATTATAGTTTTACATTTGAGCATATCCAGCGTTTGGCTCATATATTTCACTTGCGGTCACCAGGGGTGGACGCATCATCTACCTCTGTTAAAACAACGTAGCCTTGGGTATAAAATGTATAAAACGCAGTGTGTATTGGTGTTGTTAGTGCTGTATGTGGGGTTGGCGCATTCCTTCTCTTGGGGTGAGTACAAGAGTCGTGTTTTTTGAGGTACCGTACCTACCCAGAAGATGGCTACGGCTGCAGTTCCTCTTAAGGGGCGCGCGCGGAATACGGCACTCTGCCGTCTCGGGTGGCAGACTCCCCAAGCCTGTCACCCGCAGGTCACACCCTATGTCAGCCGGAGATCATTGTGCGCTGTCCTAAACAGGCTGGCGAAAATATCAGTAATTTGAGACCCTTTCATTGGCGTATTTTATAGAAAGAAGAGGCTAGAAAAGGGAAGAATTTGTTATAGCTTACAAAAATGTTATTCTCGTGTTTCAGACATCGTCTTGGCCAGAGGTAAACAGCTACAGTTTTATTATAACGGAACACTAACGTACTCAGTGCCAATGACTCAATATAGCTATTGGATAACTTACGACCCAAAACACAACCGGGTTCTGTATGCCGAAAAATTCAGCCTCAATGACCCCGCTAGTTTTGACATTGCTAGCGGAAAAACACAATTTTTAATTAAGAGAAAACCACGCCAATTCATGAGGAGCCTCGCCTACGACCCCGCCACAGAATTACTTTTTGTGCTTATGGACAAAATTGTGTATTGGTTTTCATTAAAACCTGGATCTAACAGCGAAGCTGACGGAAATCTTGTGATCAATTTGAAAAAGGATGGTTGGCCCATTGAAATTGTTGTGGACAGCTGTGGAGGGTAAGTCACTGATGATAACGTTTTGTAGTTTATTCATTTTCATAACACATTTATTCGATTTATAACCTTTAAAAAAATGCAATATATGTGGCCCGTTACAAAATTATAATACTCGGAAACAAAATTAAATATTATTTGTATTGGGTTACCTATGAAATTGGCGTTTTTTTCTCACAAATAGAGAACCTCGTCAGTTCTAGGATTTAAAATATTCATCAATTGCTTGATATTGTATCGAATACTGACCATCATAGACAACTACCAGTAGTAAGAAAACCTTGTTACTTGTAGTTTTCTAAACATAAAAAATATCTTAAAAATGAGTCCTCATTTTTTTAGCAGAAATTACCACTATTTGTTTTAACTTAGCCAAAAGCGCATGCACTAGCGCTTAATCTAAGTGGCATATCGTTATCTTAGTTTTGAAACATTAGTGCATTCAAGTTTTAACACATCAGTGTTCATGGTTGTTATATAAATTAAGAAAACGTTAGTATGAAAAATCCAACTTCTTTATAATTCTCCATACAAAACGCTGATTTCATAGGTGGGCTATTATATATTTTCGGTCTTTCGAAGGGGCCGAAGCCAACTCGATTCCCAACCACTTCAAAAAGTAGAATTTGTTAAAAATTTTGCACACTTATCAATGACCGATAACAATACAATAATTTATTTATTTAAGCAACCAACAGCGATACATATAGTTTGTTACAGAGTATGTATTACAGTATTGTATGGCTAATAATAGGTTTCCCTGTATAACTAGGATAAATATAAAACATGCGAACGGACTACCTACTAAGAAATTTAAATACAAAAGGTACAAGTTTAGGTATTGCTTATAGTTAAGTTTAAATTTTAAAGAGAAAAAAAAAGTTTGATTGTTAAGACCAAAAAAAAATAGTTTGAATGATAAGATATTAGAAGTTTGTCATTTGCCTTCACTTATGGTTTTTATTATTTGTTGTTTGAATTTACGTTTATTACAGTTAAATATATCCGCTTGAGATACAAAAAAAATGTTTACAAAAAAAAATTACAACAAAGAATAAAATATCCCATTATCCTGACCAGGATTTTCCGAATTAGCCATTTTAATTAAATTTTTCGGAGAGCCTGAAAAACGGCTACCATATCCAAGAAAGGCAATAGGCGCGCAAATTACCTACTCCCGGCATGGGGGTGCAGTTACAAATTCAAAACCAAACTAAAAAGTAGAAAATAATGTAGGAAGGCTAGGAAATGGGCAATTTTCACCGAATATATTTTTGATGCCAATAGATCCTGTTTCATATGAGAGAGTTAGACCAACTGAGGGTTGATGCATTGATCACTTGAGCGAATGACATTCCCGCGAAAGACACTTGCGCGAACCCACTTGCGCGGAAAGTAGGTTGTCGTGATTTTGTGATGATTTTTCGTCATGGGTGTCGTTTTCTTGGTTTTCAAGGGTACTGACAACGATAATAGGGTCAATATCAAAACTCAAGATAGCGCCACTGCTAATTTGAAAAATTTTCGTCATGGGTGTCGTTTTCATGGTTTTCGAGGTCTCTGATAACAAAACTGGGGTACCAAAATCAAAATTCAAGATGGCGTTAATGAAAATTTGCAATGACACGCACTTGGCGGGTTTTTATATAATGAATAGCCGCTACAAAAGTCAGAAAGAGCAAAAACTTTTCCTATCAAAATCAAAATCATTTATCTGCTTATATGTGGTGAATACAAAAGATGTTACGTATAAAATTCAATGCAAAGATATGTGCGTTATGTGCAAAGATATATTCCGCCGTGCACTGATGACATGCAAATATTTAATGGACAGTCAAACAATAACAATGGTCAGTTAAACAGTAACATACAGTTTTATTAAAGACAACACACACATAACATCACGCCTGTAATCCCCGAAGGGTTAGGCAGAGGTGTACCTAATAGTACACCCACATTTCGCCAGTTATGTTTAAGTCCCATTTAATAGGGGGCGAGCCTATTGCCATCAACCGGGCACAAATCCATACTCCGGGCTGCTTCTGAGAAATTCCTAATGGAAAATCCCAATACCACTCTGCCCGACCTGGGAATCGAACCCGGGACCTGAAAAACAAAAACCTGAAGACAAATTAAAAATCAAACTAGGTATTAAATTGGAGTCTATGTACGAAAGGAACAAATTATTAAAGTCAATACAAGTCATAGCAATATACCCATATAATTTAAATGTTCAGAATAGCTTGAGGTCCTAACTTTCTTCTTAGAATGTCAGAAATCAATATCAACATAATAAAACTGTAGTGGAGTTAAAACTGTACATTGAATATTTATGAACAAAAAGTTATTGCTACGAGGTCTGGGAACGATTCTTATGCCGAAAATATAGTAGTTAGAATTTTTATGTCTGTCTGAATGTATGTCACGCAAATAATACCGGATACATGTTGATCAAATTTTGCATAGATATTCCCTATAAGTCTGGTCTGGTCTGTAGGTATACATTATTACTCTATTTGCTATGAGGGACGAGCAATATAACATTATGTTTCGTATTCTTCTATAGTTTACATTCAATTGTAAAAAAGACGAGCCAAAAGGTTACAATATTGCCGGTAGTTACAGATCATCATCTGCATCATCTGCCTAGCCTTTTCCCAACTATGTTGGGGTCGGCTTCCAGTCTAACCGGATGCAGCTGAATACCAGTATTTTACATGGACCGACTGCCTATCTGACCTCCACAACCCAGTTACTGGGTAACACGATATCCCTTAGTAAGACTGGTTGTCAGACTTTTGGGCTTCTGACGACCCGTAACGACTGTCAAAGATCTACAAATGACAGCCGGGACCAACGGCTTAACGTGCTTTCCAAGACACGAAGGAATCTTGGTATGAATAGATGGTAACCCATCCACGGACCAACCGCGGCAAGCGTAGCTTAACCTGAACGATCGACCCGGCAGTTATTATTTAGCCACAAGCTCCTCGGTAGTTACAGATATAACATTTTAAATTATTATCATCACGCTATACCTTTATGGAGCAAAGCAGTCAATCCTGACATATTTGTGAACGGCTATTTTAGTCAACTTTCAAAAAGCCAATAGATTAGTGGTCCGACGACTGCTTTGCAAACCTGTGGTACGAGTGCGAGCTAGTTTCAAATAAACCAAACAGTCACTTTTGAATTGTCAAGGGGTCGGTCAGTCAGATAGATGAAACTACATAGTTGTCCATTCCAAAGCGTAGTAGGTTCCTATGGAGAAGAACGGGCTAGAAACTCCACGGACACTCTTTTATATCAAAATATTATTATTAGAGTATATTTTCAAAAATCTATCTGATCCTTGGAAGGGGTCGATGCCAACTCACAGTGGCCCTTTAGACATCTTCATTCTAAATGAAAGTCTCATTTCATTTAGAGTGAAGATGTCTAAAGGGCCACTGTGAGTTAGTATTTCTAAATTAATTAATGAACTATGCAAGTGAAACCAATTATTATTATTAATATGGTTTCATTACTTCTTCATAGCGTGTGGTAGCAAAAATAATGTGTGTAAACTAAGAAATTATTTATTTTTTAGTAATTATTTATGAAAAATTGCATTTAGCAAATTGCTCAGCATAATATGATAATGAACTTTGTGATAATCAATGGGTGGTATTTACACGAGTGACTGTAAATTAAAGTTTTAAGTTACAAAGATAATTCATTTACGTTATAGTATCTATTACTAAGTGAGCGACTGACAAAATCAACAGAACAGCGACTTACAAACATTAATTTGAGTTACATAAAATACAAAATGAGAAGCTTCATAAATATATATAAGCTTCTGTAAATAGAAAAGTCGGGTCACGACATGTTTGACTCTGTTATGGTCCTTAAAAAAAAAAACCTAATAACTTAATAAGCTTTCTAGAATAAAAATAATTTCTATCTTAATATTGAAGTGGCCTCTCTGTATTTCTAGTCGCTCACTTAGTCATTTCTAGAATTTTAATATCTGAAATGGATTAATCCCAACCCACTTTTAGTAAGCTCGTGCTGGATTTTATTATTAATCAATATTCGTCGTTAGTTTAGTTAATTTTAGGCTTACTCAAATTCATACCGCTCAAGTTATTGAAACAGTATCTCATCATCAGTCGCAAAGTTTTTTTTATTCGTTCGTTTTATAATCCTCCATAATCAATCAATATTTATAACTTACAGATACATTTACTGGATCACATACAGTGAAAGTAACAAAATAGAGAGGGTTCGATTTAGTGGTTCCGAGAGAGAAGTTATAATGGATAGTAGTATTATGATTAGACAAGGCTTGAACATTGACCCACAGACACAGAAAATGTATTGGACTGAACATGTAAAGAATAACCAAAATGAATTTTCTATTGAAAGTGCAGATTTGAATGGAAATAACGCAAGAACACTATACCGTGAAGTCGGAAAAAGTTCAGTGCCATCAGAAATAGCCGTATCAAAAGATTTTATCTACTGGGGGGACAAATATTACACGTTCTTGTGGCAACTACCAAAGAACTCAACGCGCGACACAGATTTGAAATCAAAACAAATTTCAATTGATAAAACTACATATTCTTATGGTTTTAAAAGTATAGCCACCAACTATCAAATTGAAGAACAAACTCAGGGAATACAGAACTGCAAAGCACTGAAGCGTCTGCTACCAAACTACTCAGAGACTAATGACTGCGCCTCCCTCATTGTTTCTACAGAGGAGAGCTTACTTTGTGTCCATGGTACGAAAGTTAGTGGAGAGTCTCGTTGTGAATGTACACAGGGTTACAGCGGTGAGAGATGTGATGTTTCGGTCTGTCACAACTATTGTTTTCAAGGAGATTGTAGTGCCAGTGCTGAGGGACAACCTGAATGCAGGTAAAACCTGTTCATTCCATACATAACACGTTTGTAATGGACTAGGTGATACGACAGCTCGACCCCGTGACAACTCAACCCTAGGACAACTGGCTCCTATAATTCGAGCATGTGACAACTCTTGAACTAATTAATCAAAGAGCAAGCGAAACGTGTTCTGAAACTTAGGGTACCCTGGCACGAAAGGTTAGGTTCAAAGGAGAAGACGAGGGCTAGAGTAATTAAGCAAAGCAAGCAAACGAAACTTTCGTCATTGCCATCCCCTTCGAGTTAGGTTCCTTTGAGCCCAGCAGATGGAAACAGGAGCCCCGCCTAGCGGGGCTTAATGGACTCTGCTAAAGTCGAAAATTATTATTAATCTTACGATTATTTCAATAATGATTAAAATAAATATTTTTCCCGTGGTGGAGTTGAGTGGTCAAGGTCGAATTGTTTCGGGGTTTGAATTATCGTAGAATCATAGTCACATATTTGATGGCTTCCTTGTTCATTGAGCTGCCCTCACATATGTTCGTAATTTCAGGTGTAATGCTGGTTACTCTGGGGAAAGGTGTGAAGTTTCCATCTTTCTTTTCAAGTGTTACCAAACGGTTTCAATGTTAAAGGACATCCTAAACGCAGGTAAAAATCTTTTAAATCTGTCCTTAAGATGGATGTGAGGCTAGAACTGATCGTGTATGGTAGTCCCATACCACGATCAGTTCTAGCTTCACATCCGTCTGATCTAACTAAATCTGTACTGTGTCTGGCTGTTACGGCCTCAAGTACGATCGACTTGCTAGTTTGCAGAAAAATCTAATTAGTGATGGGACGCCAGCTTCCATAGATAAATGATCGAACCCCTTTAATTTATGTTTCAAGTGTGCTTGTGTGCCATGTGTCCTTAAATTGTGGTTAAGTGTAATCTCGTTGTTGTTAAATTGTGCATTTTTGTTCATTGTGCCTGAATGAGGCGGGCGAGTCAGTATCAGGACATTATAAGAGTGGAAGATGCGATGTTCCCGTTTTTCTTGTGAAATTTTACCAAACAGTTACAATGTTAAAGGACGTCCTAAACACAGGTAAAAATATTTTTAATCTGTCTTGGGCCTATATACTACCTCAAATGGCTTTAAAACATGATCCTCCGTTATGTCGAATATACTGCAGCATTAAAGTTGGGGATTAATGTTAAGTACTATATTTGACGAAAACACGATTCCATAAAAATTTATCTTTAGAAAAAAAATCTAAAGTTACGTTAAGTGTGTTACGTCATTATTTTTTTTTAAATTACCATTATTTTCACCGTAAAAATAAATAAACTAAATTATCGGTGCCTTGGAGTGTTCTCCCTGCCACCCTGTCTCACTTGCTCGCGTGACCGTGGGCAGTATTGTGCGAGCGAGATAAGGAGTCGAGGTAAGGGTAAGACTACCATTAACGATCAGTTCTAGCTTTACATCCGTCTGATCTAACTAAATCCGTACTGTGTCTGGCTGTTACGGCCTCAAGTACGATCAACTTGCTAGTTTGCAGAAAAATTTAATTAGCGATGGGACGCCAGCTTCCATAGATAAATGATCGAACCCCTTTAATGTATGTTTCAAGTGTGCTTGTGTCCATGTGTCTTTAAATTATGGTTAAGTATAATATCGTTGTTGTTAAATTGTGCATTTTTAACATTTCCTCCCCAGATGCGACGCCAGTTACTCTGGGCAAAGGAGTGAAGTCGACGTGTACTTCAACTATTGTCTGAATAACGGCGCTTGTTCGGAACGAGCACAAGATGGGAAGCCGATGCTGCGACTGCTCAGTAGTGCAACTCCTATTCTTAATTCAGTTAGTTTATATTGAAATTTATCATTATCGTCCTCCTTGGCCGTCATTACAGAACTCACTTATTTTCTAGATACTTTTTTTTGTATCACGAACATTTCGAACGATCCAACCGCGGCAGAGTACCAGGAACGCGAATCCCTCAACTCTCGGCCGTCTTAGAATCCATTTGGTTTTTTTCTGGTTATAAAAATATTGTAAAGTTAAGAATGTTAATAGCTATTTTTAAATTGTTTTTTTTGTTTGTTTTTTGCGCTACCTACTAACTGGATGTATACAGCTCCATGCCACCTCACCTGGGGTCCGCTTGGTTGCTCAACGAACCATATATTTTTGACAGTGTGACCACGGTTGCGTCAACATGGTGTCCTAGTGAGATAAAGCCTAAAGTGATACTAAAGTAGTACTTCGATATAATAAAACGGAAACACTGACGATAATCAATATCTATCCCTTTAATCTTTTCTTTAGCTCTTATCTTTAATAATTGTATTGACTGTGGTGAGTTTCCTGACCTCATGAAGAATAGTAAAATATTACCGTTGTTTAAATCAGGTAGTACATCAGACCCCACAAATTATAGACCTATTTCAGTACTACCTACATTTAGTAAAATTTTTGAGAAATTAATTTTAGACCAATTGCAAAGATTTTTTAATAAACATAAATTACTACATAGCAAACAGTTCGGTTTTACAAGGGGTCGTTCGACTACTGATGTGTTGAACTGTTAGAACATATTTATAATGCATGGGAAGATAAATGCCTTGGGCATTTTTTGTGATTTGTCCAAGGCGAAGTCGATTGCGTTTTTCATGAAACGTTAATCAGGAAACTCCGCCACTACTTACTTCATACTTGAGTAATAGGATTTAGAGCGTTGACGTCAATGGAAAAAGATTTCCCGGATCTATAGTAGTTCCACAGGGGTCAATTCTTGGCCCTTTCTTGTTTCTTATTTATATTAATGACTTGCCTTACCTCATAAAGGAATTAATCATGATATAGGGTTGTTTGCAGATGACACTTCACTTTTGTTTAAACTTAAATGTCAGCAGCTGGTTACTGACGATGTAAATAGCGCGATCTCAAAAGTAGTTCACTGGTTCAATGTTAATAATTTACTTCTAAATGAAAAAAAAAACCAAATGCATTAAGTTTACGCTACCTCACGTTAAGCAGGTGAAAACTGATGTGTTGATTAAGGGCGAAGAATTGAATCCTGAAGATAGCACAGTATTCTTGGGCTTAACTTTGGATGCTAAGCTTCAGTGGGGCCCACATATAGATAAACTGTCAAAAAAGCTAAGCTCCGCAGCATATGCTCTTAGATAAATTCGTAATTTAACTGACATAGAGACAGCCCGTTTAGTGTACTTTGCTTATTTTCATAGTGTAATGTCGTACGGTATTCTGTTGTGGGGAAATGCCGCCGACATTCTAACTATCTTTGTTTTGCAGAAAAGAGCTGTACGATCAGTTTATAAATTAAGTCCAAGACACTCTCTCAGAGAGAAATTAAGGAGATTAATGTAATGTCTGTACCTTCTCAGTATATTTTTGAAAATCTTTTATATGCCCATAAAAATATAAAATTGTTTAAAAAATACAGTGATATCCATAATATAAATACTAGAAACAAACATAAGTTTGTTGTACCTACAACAAGGCTCAAGAAAATAGGTGGCTCGTTCCGATGTCAATGTATACGCTTTTATAATAAACTTCCAAGCCACGTTCAAGATCTAAGCCTTAATAAATTCAAATCATTCATTAAACGTAAGTTGTGCCAGAAAGTCTTTTATACCGTTAAAGATAATATTGAGAACAAAAAGGCTTGGAATTGAGCTGCCCCAATTTTTACTTATTGAAGTGGTTAATTTTTATTGTTTGATGTTTTTTTGCTAACTTTTATTATTTTATATACGTAACGTAATATATACGTAATGTAACGTAATGACACGATTATTTACTTGTAAAGTATTATATTATTTTAATTATTGTGAATGTGAAGAATTGTGAAGTGTGGGAAAATAAAAATAAAAGAGCAATAACCCACATAGGGTTATTGCTCTTTTATTTTTATTTTCTCTTTGTCTTTTATTCTCAGTTAGTGTTAATCATGGTCTGGCAGTTTGAGTTATTTATGCGGCCTACCCAAATGTCTTTTCTTTGGTATTGATCGTCGCATCGTTGAGCTCCTTAAGTTCTGAGTAGAGCTGCACAATTACTGACAAATGCGTGCACTGACTGGTCAGGTCCACTCAATCTGTGTGGTTCTTTCCTCAAAAGACCATTTCAGACACCAATCTACATGGCCTTCACATGATCTGACCAAGATTATGTCTGGACTTTAAAAGAGACTGTGACCTCTGAGTTTGTTTCGGCCTTTCTTCTCAGAGTAGTCAGATAGGAAACGCCGACCTCATCTAGTTTTAAAAATATGACTGACGTGTAAAAGTGTTTGTACAAATCTACATTACAGAAGTAAAAATCATTTATCATTTAATCCATCCAAGGTTGTCTGTAAAAGATCGCTTTTAGCGATAATACCGCCCATTGTGTCACCCTATGTAAAATTTAAACATTTTTATCTGTAACTTTTATGGTGTACATAATGAAGAGTATTCTATTCTATTCTGCACTAGCGGCGAAGCTACAGTTTTTAACAAAACAATTTTCAATACACTTCCTTGAAGTCTGAACTGAGGGCTAATTGCGTAACACACTATCAGTAGGAATCGGTTTCAATTTGACAGTTCAACAACATTCATTGCGTTATTTACGTTGACGTTAGTTACGTTATTTACGCAGACAATTTTTTCTAACTTATGAAGCAATGGATTAGCAATATACTTCAAAATCATTCCGATTCCGATTCAAACTGTGTTACGCAATTAGGGTACTGGTTCATATCGCACTATGATTAGGTTTACAATGCAATGTATTTCACACGATTGCAATTTTTTATTTTCCAACATGTGTGCGGGAATAAAAATTGCCACAGATAGCTTATACCACTAATTAGTCAAAATTGGTTCAATGTCTCTATTCACACCGTCTCGCGCCAGAGACGGTCCTCTCTATTCGGAGGTGATTTTTTTTTTAAATCTCGGCAAAGATTCGTCTTTACGGCGTTGATATTTTTGGAATATTTAAATAATGTTTATAAATAGAATACCACGATTATTACAATAAAAAAAACGTTTATGAACCAACTAACATTTATTTGTGTTCTAAACTCAAAAATATTTCAATTTTCTATTCTTCATAATATTAAGCTAGGCTGTTTATCGCCTTTATACATCTGCTTCTCCTTCAACTTGGCGAAAGCAAAGCGCGGAAAAAAAAGAAAATTAAATCATAGTTTCCTAATAATTCATGACAAAAATATTTTTCGTTATTTTATTTTATTTCTTCAAAAGTGTATTGAAAAACGTCATTTGATACACGTGGACATTTGTTATTGCAGTTCTCGGCTCAAAAGCAACCTTGCTTACGGCTCGGGTGTTAATTCCGCCTCGAATGCAATAACAAACATTCTCCACTTATATCAAAATGTACTACTTTTCAATTGGTTAGTTTTCTTAAATACTACTCAGATGAATGATATCAAAATGAATTCACTTTGAATTCACATCTCTGGCAATCAAGTGGGTGACGTGCTGTTCTCCTTGCTAGGCTATGAAATAGCCTGTATTAATGAGTAACAGTGCCGATCCCTCTAATTGTATTACTACAATTTTAATTTACAAGTTCAATTTTTAATTTTTAAATACAGATATTAGTGCGCGAGCGCATTTGTGTGTGGTGTGTGTGTGTGTTTATGTGTGTGTGTATATGTGTGAGTGCGTGTGTGTTTGTACTATGTGTAAGTGAAACGGTCTGTTTTTGCGTAAGCGTGCGTAAGTAAGAGGATTGGATTAGTGTGGGACTATGTTTTGGGTGAGTGGTACAAAAGGGTACAATATACAAACTTGTCATATCTGAACTAAATTAAATATTTTTCTGTTTAGTCGTAGGTTTTATTTTGAAGGTATGTGCGGACAGTATTTTTATAATTATGATAAGACAATCTATACAAGGTGTTGTTTTGCATCCTCGTCAAATTCCAGGAGGTAACTGTGCTAATGATTCTCGACACGAATCAATAATAAATAAAAAAACGGTCAAGAGCGAGTCGGACTCGCGCACCGAGGGTTCCGTACGTATGTTGATGATTTCTGAAAAACTGTGCTATTTAGAGACTTAGTTTTATTTTTCCTGTAATCTTTGCATAAACTTCTATCACATTTTCAATTCCTTGGTTTAAGAGGTTTTTTACAGATGCTTCAAAATTTAACGATCTAAGTTACACTGGCACTGCGGTTTATTACAAAAGCTCCAGAATTATTTTACAGTACAAATGCCCTAAGGAGTCTTCTGTGTTCACGGGCGAGTGTGTGTGGCTTTATTGGAAGCCTGTCTTTTCATAGAGTCACACCACAATATTAACAAAGCCGTAATTTTCACAGACACTCTTAGCTCTCTGCAAGCCTTAATACAAAACCCTTTCAAAAGTAAATTGCACAGCTCCCTTGTTTTAAAAATTAAAAAGTCTTTATTATCCTGTATTATTAGTCACAGAGAGGTTCAGTTACTTTGGGTACCTAGTCATTAAGGCATTAAGGGCAATGAATGCACTGATACCTTGGCAAAAGATGCTTGCTCATCAGGAGCAGCTGATCTCACCCACAATACTCATCAGGGATATGACTTGTTGAGCCTTCCAAAAGTTAAACTCCAATCTTCATGCCAGGAACAATGGAATATCACTGAAAGAAAAAAGGGGAAGTTTTGCTATGCAGTACTATCAGTCATAAAAACAAAACCTTGGTTTCACGGTTTCAAAAAAGTCCCCAAAACCGTTATATCCGTTCTTGGTTGAATTCGTCTAGGTTTTAGTTGTACTCCCGTTTTTCTGCGCAAAATCCGTGTTCGAGACTTCTCTCTCTGCGAGTGCGCGTTGGAGGAGGGCCCTTGGAGCACATCTTCTTTGAATGCTCGAACAACGTTCCACCTTTAGATCTATATAGTCGTCTCCCTAATTTTAAGATCCCTCTTCCGACAAATTTTTCCTCCTTGCTATCATATTCCTCTCCAGATCAGATGTGGCGCTGATGACCTTCATCCGTCACACTAACATAAAGTTCTGAACTAATCCGTTTTTGTAGGTGTGCTATGCGTATATTTTATGTTTTAACAATATAATGTATTTATTTTTTGTTTGTTTCAGTCCCGTACTAATCCAACAAGATCTACATTGTATTCAACGGTATCAATCAAACAGTTTTATTACTTTTGTAACACCTAATTGTTTTATTTTTTATTTTTATTTATTTATTTATTTATTTAGGATCTCCAACAAAGGATACACATATACAATATAAATCACAATAATAATAAAAGGTTCTTGTACGTGTACTCCTTCAATTACAGGAGACCACAGCATGCACATATAACTAGGTTTAACAGGATAAAAATAAAATAGATAAAATTAATGATGAAATTTGAGGAAATAAAATAAAATTAAAATGTCATGATTGATCATTCATATTACAATCGTTTGGTATAATAATAATTCTTACACATTTGTTAACTGTTGGAAGAAAGAAACATAATAGCATACTTAGTTATTTTGCAATGGTTAAATTATTTTTGTATTTTGTAATGTGGAGGGTTATGTCCAGGTTATAATGCTTTGACAATTCATTGTATTGCCTACAGAGTCTTGGGAGGGCGGCGAAATGTCCCAAATTAGTTTTAGATCCTGAGACGTAAAATAAATTGTAGCTTTTTTTCCGCGGAAGACGAGACGGTGCGTTCATATGCAGTTTGCCTAGTAGTTCGCTACAGTCTATGACTCCATTGAATATTTTGTGCAGTAGTATCAGGTCTGCCGTTTTCCGCCTGTCTGCAAGTGAGACCATTTTGTAGTACCCTAATCTATCTTTGTAGCTGACAACTTTTTTAGCTAAACGATCCTTGTAACACAGATGATATAGGAAACGTCTTTGGACACTTTCCAGGTGTTTGATATATATGTCGTAGTGAGGATTCCAAACCTGGCTGCTATATTCAAGTATTGGCCGAACCAGTGTGTTAAATAATTTTATTTTGGTAGACGCCTTTTTAAAATCTTTGCTGTTACGTAAGACAAATCCAAGAATTTTGAACCCCGTCGCTGTCATGTTTAGGATATGTTTGTCAAATTTAAGCTGCTTATCTAGTGTGACTCCTAAGTCACGTATTTCCTCTACTTGTTGTAGTTTATGTTGGCTAATCGTGTAATTGCTAGGTTTGACAATTTTGTTACGGGTGAATTGCATGTAGTAACACTTTGAGACGTTAAGAAGCATTTTGTTCTTTTTGCACCAGTTCGTCAGTCTGTTCAGATCTTCCTGCAATAGGGCAGAGTCAGATTCAGTTACCATTGGTTTCATTATTTTCATGTCATCGGCAAAAAGATAGAATTTTGAATGCTTAAAGCAGTGCGTGATGTCGTTTATGAAAATGTTGAAGAGAATTGGGCCTAAATGTGAACCCTGTGGAACACCGGATCTACCTTTAAAAGACTTTGAATGATGGCCACTCATAACAACTTTTGAAGACCTGTCACTGAGGTAAGACTGAAACCACTTTAACATTGACCCTCCTATACCCAAGTGCTGGAGTTTAGCTAAAAGAAGATAATGATCTACCTTATCGAACGCCTTACTAAAGTCAGTGTATATGGTGTCGACAGGAATACGTTTATCTAAATATTCTGATAGAGACGACACGTAGCACATGAGATTAGTGGTTGTAGATCTGGATTTGATAAAGCTGTGTTGGTGGCTGGTAAGAAGGTGTTTAACATGCGATGAAAGACGTTCGGTTATGAGCTTCTCAAATACTTTGCCAAAGATGACTAAAATAGAAATGGGTCTGTAATTGGATACCAAATTCCTTTCTCCTGCTTTAAAAATAGGTACCACTAGTGCTTTTTTCCATTGTTCAGGGAAAATACCGTCTTCAAGAGACTTGTTATAAATAAGACTGAGTGGTAAAGCCAGCGCTTTCGCACATCTTTTTATGAACACGGGTGGAATACCGTCGTCTCCCACGCTTTTCTGTTCATCTAAAGATGTTAAGGTTCGGAAAATTTCACCAGCGGTGAGTTCTAGTTTACAGAGAGTCGGCGAATTGTTATTGATATTAACATTTGACAGTTGCGAGGACGTTGTAGTGTTATAGACACCTGCGAAGTTTTCAGCAAATAAGTTACATATGTCGTGGCCAGTTGATGCGGTTTTATTATTGTGACACATAACTGCGGGGTAAGCACTGCTGGATTTCCTTTTATTTTTAATAAAAGACCAGAACGTTTTAGGGTTTTTTAAAACCGCAGTTTCTAATCTCGGGATATAATTTTTGTAGCAAATTTTTCTTAACTTGCTACAGTCGGCACGCAGTGTTTCGAAGGATATAATGTCAAGGGGATTATTGTATCTTTTTATTCTAACGCGAAATTTGTTTTTTTCTTTAAAAAGTTGCTTAAGCTTGGGCGTGTACCATGCCGGGTACTCTTTCCTAGATATCATTTTCAGTGGTACGTGTTGCTTGATAAGGTCGTGCAAAATATCATATAAAATATTAACCATCTCGCCGACCGTGGAACAACCTCTCATCGAACTTTCCCAGTCTATAGATATAAGGGAAGTTAGGATTTTGTCGTAGTCTGCTTTAAAGAAATTAGGTTTAGTGGTCGGTTTAGTTTGTAGGCAATTTGTGTTAGTGGCCGTGGGTATGGTGAACTCGAGCGGCGGATGTAATGGATCTTCTTGTGTCAGATGTGTGTGACAACGTGTCAGGTTTTGTACTATAGTGTTACAAAGAACTAGATCTAGTGTTCTAGATTTATTGTTTGTAAGGTAATTATACTGGCCTAGGTCATTCATAGAAATATAATCTAAAAAATGTTTTGTAACATCATTGTTATTGATAGGGCAAGGAGTAGTGTGGCTCACCTGACTTTCTCCATTGGTTTTCCACGTTATAGTACTAAGATTAAAGTCACCGACAATAACAGTACGTTCGTTTTTGTCCAGGGCAATTTGAGCTGAGTCTAAAAAGGTTTGGATAGTTTCATATGTTATCGGGGGTGGTAGATAGACGCAACAGATGTAGATCTTGTTGTTCTTATTCCCGGAAGAGTCGGAGTCAACGGAGATCCACAAATCCACGCACTGACTTTCTAAATGTGGCATTCTACATGAATTTAAGTGTCTTGCTACAGCTATCAGAACGCCACCTCCGTTTTTACGTGCTCTGTATCTACTAGACTCACGATCACGCCTGTAAATCACGTATCTGTCATCAAACAGTTCTGAGTCGTAGATGCCGTCATTCAGCCAAGTCTCCGAAAGCACGACAATGTCGTAGTCTTGAAGAGACATTTTATGATAAAAAGTTTCCGTTTTAGTTCTTAAACCACGTACATTCTGATAGTATATCTTCAGTGAGTTACTGAATGTTAACAGGGTTATACACATAAGCTTGCAAAGTACAATTAAAAATCAGAAAACAATATTAATTTAACTAACAGTTTGTAAGACCTCTTGACAAGTGATTACAATTCGCTCAGATTGATCGTTCTTCTTCATAAAGATTCTGCCATTACGCACCCACACAAATTTGTAATCAAGCTCTTTACCTCGAAGTCTTGCCGCTGCGTGCAAAGCTTTGTTGCCTGCTGATAGGTGTTCCACAACGTAAATTGGTGTTGGCTTATCTGTTGCGATACCGAGGTGGCTTGTGTTCAACTTGTTGTTGGTGTTGTTTTTGTTGAAGTTTATTGCCGCAGCGAGGAAAGAATCCCGTATGCGTGGGGTGTTGAATTTTACGAGAATTGATCTGGGTCGGGCAGTCAGGGTGTCTTTTTTAGCAGTCCTAGTGCAGTAGGCTATGTCAGCTTCCTTTATTTGGCATTTTGTAATGTTACTGAGTTGCAGTATGGTAGTGACTATGTTTTCCGATCGGTTTTCAGGCACGTTTTGCAATTCGATGTTGGTGGATCTGTTGTGTTGTTCCATTAGATTTACGCGCTTACTGAGGTCTTGAATGGTTGATTGCAGCTTGCTATTGTCTCTTTCCAGCAGTTGCAGTTTAGAGGAGTTTTGCTCAAGAGTAACTTTCATGTCCTCATATTTCGCGTTGTAGAAGTCTAGCGAGGTACGAAAACCCAGTATCAAGTCACTGATTTGTTTGAACTGTTCCGCCACTGCTTCTTTGAGCGCGTTCGCGATTTCTTGTCTGATTATTTCTCTGAAAGAGCTCTTCGTTAAATCCAAGACTGTGTCGTCATTAGCGATTATCGGGCTCAACGACGAGTTCTCAAGTTTTGACCTGATCGACGTGTTGTTAGGGTTAGTTGGTAAAATCCTACTGTTTTGAGAAGTATTGTTGGAGATACTTTTGTCATCTTCCAATTGACTCAAAGGTGAACTCTGGTGGCATTTATTACGAGAGGTAACGTTAACATCCGCCGGTTTAATCGGGGTTTGTTTAGAACCACCAGGTGGACTAGTAGGGCTATCGGTTCTCGTTGATCGTACTGGTGTATCGGTGTTGTTTGTTTTCGGTAACCCGCTAACACAAACTTGACACTTCCATATCGCCTTGTCCGCAACTTTCATTACTTTAAATCTCTTGACGGTAGTATTGGAACAAAGTAGATCGTATCGCAAGTTACAAGTAGAACATTGAAGGTATTTTCTAGCTTTTAATACGTTCATACAACCGGCGCAGTTGTTTTTACTTGCCATGTTGTGGAAAGAATAAGTTTTTAAAAATCTTTTGAAATACAAAAATTTTACACTGCTAGCTGGAATCGAACTCGGGGCACTACGTGCGTTTTCCAATGTAGGTGTGCGAGCCTCTCAGCCACATGAACCTTGAGCGAAAATGTGAATTTTGCGTTCGGGTGTTACTGGAGTTAATTTTCAAATAACAAAAACGTTAGGATCTTTGAGTCATTCGACTGACATTCCACACATTTTTGCACAATATTTTTGACGTGTTTTTTAATGTTTCGTTTGTTTCTTGCATCAAAATTGCAGTCTGTACACTGTTTATATCGTGGTCGGTGTTTAAAGCACTGATTAGTATCTGTCACTTAAAATTTTGACGAATTACTACTGAATAATGTCAATACTGATTGGTTTTGAATTTGAATTCTTCACACATTTAAGGCACCTCTGTCTTGTATAACACTTTCACTTGTTTGCCATCCTTGTAGCCGCACTTTGATGATAGAAATATGCTGATATTCACGTAAAATTATTTTTAATTACTTATTAAATACGGAGCTGTTATTACATAGGTGTTCACCTAGTGGCGCCATCTAGCGAAAAAAGGCACAATTTACAATGCACACTTGTTCTCTCAACTCACTTTAGACATTGGCAGAATAATCGACACCGGCTTTGCTTTCCATTAAAAAAAATAGAATATAATAGCTTCTCATGCATTATTTTTTGTTTTTATTTTCACAAACAATTGTTTACTTTATTGCCAGTTATTTATATATTTGAACGATAATTTTGGTTTATACTATTTATAAATTACAGCCACAGAATTACTTTTTGCGATTGGTAATCGCATTATATACTCGTATCCAACAAAACCTGGATCTAACTCCGCATCTAACGAATATGTTGTGATTTTGGAAAAGGATTACTCGTTACTCAGTGACGTTGTCGTGGACAGCTGTGGAGGGTACGTCACTGATTATGATATTATGTTGTTAATTCATATTTAATACATCGTATACTTAGTACGTAGCGTACATTTTTAGTCTATTTTCAAACATTTCTTTAAAGAAAGAAGAACAACAAAATATTATTATTATTATTTGCATATTATTATATTTTCGCAAATATCTCTGGTCTTTGGAAAGGGCCGAAGCCAACTCGAAGACATCTTTACTTTATATGAAATGAGACACCAACTGACTCTTATCCCTGAACTCCTGAATCCCTGTTTCAATGTTAAAGGACATCCTAAGTTCAGGTAAAAATCTTTTAAATCTGTCTTAACACTACCATTCATAATCAGTTCTAGCTTCACATCCGTCTGATCTTACTAAATCCGTACTGTGTCTGGCTGTTACGGTTCGAGTTCGATCGACTTGCTAGTTTCATCGTGCGCCGCAACTTTGCAGAAAAATCTAATCAGCGATGGGGCACTATGCCAGCTTCCATAGATAAATTATCGAACCCTTTTAATGGTATATTTCATGTGTGTCTTAATAATATCCTTGTTGCATAAATTATGCATTTTTAACATTTCCTACACAGATGTGACGCCACCTGATGAACTATTGTCTGAAAAATGGCACATGTTCGGAACGAGCACAGGATGTGAAGCCGTTGCTGCGACTGCTGAGTAGATCAAAATCTATTCTTCTTCCAGTTAGTGATATGTTTAAATTGAAATGCATGATTATCATTCTCGTTGGCGATATTTATAGATGTATAAGTTTCATAAGGAATCTTTGGTCAACTGGACCAACTCGAAATGGACTCGCGGGATCACTCAACCCGATCACATTTTGAATAGGTCGACTGGACCCACTGCCCAATTTCATTATTGCAGTCACGGAGTAATGCTGAATCTTTTAGTTTTATTTTTATGACTTAAAGTAAACCAATATTATTCAATTAGGTATTTACACTTCACTAACACTGAAACTAAATTCTTTTTTTACTGTAAAGTGCACGAGCACTGCTAATAGTTGATTTTTGCATCTACTACGATGATTTGTAAAATAATTTTATTCATAAATGTTCTTTTATCTGTCTGTGATGTTTAAATAGTACTTATTTTTTTTGTGTTATATTTGAGTATTACATTTAGTTTATATTCTCGTTAGAAAAAGGTTTGTCTTGATTTTACTTACATGTACTTAATTTAAAAAGAGTTTAGATTTTAATCACACTAATATTATAAAGGCGAAAGTTTGTGAGTGTGTGTGTGTGTGTGTGTGTGTGTATGTTTGTTACTTCTTCACGCTCAAACGGCTGGACAAATTTTGATAAAATTTGTATGGAGGTAGCTGACACCCTGGATTCAGACATAGGCTACTTTTTATCCCGATATTCCCACGGGATCGAGACTTACGCGGGTGAAACCGCGGGGCGCAGCTAGTTGAGAATAAACGTTTAAACTTAAAATTGAATTGCGTTTTATTATATTTTGACCAACCAACTTTGCTGTCGACTGTATCCACCGGTAGCTTTAAACAATAGATGTTTATTAAGTTTGAATGAGGGTCCAGTTAACCAATACAAATACAGAGGATAAATTATGTGGTCAAGTAGACCCGCGGGCCCAGTAGCAAGCGGGTCCAGCTGACCGAAGACTAAGTATAACTAGTTTATTAAATAATTTTTATTAGGTATTTTGTTACAATAAATATGTACTTAATTAAACAAAAGAAGTTGTTTTGATATAAAAAAAAACAAATAAATTAGTTGTAGTATGCAGGCAGCCAACATGGCCTGCCGGTAAAAAAAAAAAATCTGCAGTGGCTTGCTGCACTGAAAGTGTGAGCGGCCGACGGACAACATGGGCTGAGAGTGTTAACGCATTGATGGAAACTAAATGCGCTGAGGCGTAATTTAATACTTACTGAACGCCCCCAACACTTGTAGCATGAACACCGGAGAAACGGAAGAAACGAAAGATAAAATGACAGATTGTAGAAAGATTTCTACGGCGCGATTTCAAAAATTAAGAAATGAAATGTCACTTTGTATAGAATGAGATAATTATGTCTATTCATCGTAGAGTAGAGATAGTGTTAATGTTTTTAACACACTAGTAATAAATAACTCTATGTTGTGTTCAAAATTTATTGTTGACACACATCAGGACAAAGAAAGAAGACAAGCGAAAGTAGGTAACGAGATAAACATGTCAAAAGGAATACAGTCAATATCAAAAGAAGAAATTATTAAAGACGTAGAAAAACTAAGTCACGAAACTCTTTTCTTCCTAACAGATAGAAGTGGTCATGCTACGCGTGCAGCGGGGCGAGCACGGCCTACTGTGACATGACTTGAGTCACACATTATATCACAGTTTGAGCGATAAAACCGTTTTGTCTTAAAATGCTAGTACAAATTGACAAGACATAATTTATCATGTCTTGTCACAAACGTCTTCGCACGCCCGTGCTCGGCCCGCAGGTGTAATAACAATAAAACTTATTTTGTGCCATGTTCAGTGTCCTTCCAATGATTAATGGAGATCTAATGCGTAACCATATAAATGTTATAATTATATCAATAACTAGGCTGAGAATCAGCACTTTTCAAACATCAAAATTACATGAGGCAGTCCGCCAAAAACGCCCGCTCTTCACCACTTCCTAGTGCTTTAGCTGGAAAGAAGAACAAACTCCCCAGCAGCACAGCTGTCTCCGGCCCATCGTGCTGCTCAACGAGGTGGGCAATTTGAAAGAGACATTGCAGACCGCCTTGTCGGGCGGCTGGTGCGGGTTGGGCCGGATTTGGCGGAGAGCCAGTTTGGTTTCCGCAAGGGGCGCTCTACGGTGTATGCCATCATGAGCGTTCAAGCCCTCACAACGGGGTTGCTGTTGCAGGGGGTGGGGTCGTCTTGGCGGTGTTTCTTGACATCGCCAATGCCTTCAATACCCTGCCCTGGAGTTGCATTAAGGAGGCACTTCGGTATCACCGGATGCCGACCTACCTCTGTCGCGTGGTCGAGGCTTATTTGACGGACAGGGCTGTTATCTACCCCGGTCACCAAGGAGAGTGGAACCGGCGAGAGATATCGTGCGGTGTCCCACAGGGATCGGTCCTGGGGCCGCATCTGTGGGATATCGGCTACGACTGGGTGCTGCGCGCCGATCTCCCTAGCGGCGTCAGCGTAGTCTGCTACGCTGACGACACGCTGGTCCTGGCGCAGGGGAGGTCGCATGAGGCAGCGGCCGAACTGGCGGCACGTGGGGTTGCGACAATCGTCGATAAGATCCGGCAATTGGGACTCGAGGTGGCCTTGCACAAGTCCGAGGCCATGTGTTTTTATGGTCCTTGAAACGCGCCACTGTCGGGTTCCCAGATAATGGCGGGAGGAGTTCACATCGGTGTCGAGTCGACGATGAAGTACTTGGGACTCGTCCTCGACAGCCGGTGGAACTTCGTGGAGGACTTCCGACGTTTGGCTCCCACACTGGAGAGGGCCGGGGCTGCTTTGAAGCGGCTTCTGCCCAATCTAGGGGGTCCAAACCCATCCTGCCGGAGGCTCTACGTGAGGATCGTGCGGTCCATGGCCCTTTACGGGGCACCGGTGTGGGCGCGTTCTCTGAGGCTGCGACCAGCCCAGTAGTTGAACGCGGCCCAAAGGGTCTTGGCCATCAGGCTGGTACGGGGTTACCGCACGGTATCCCGTGAGGCGGCGAGCCTCCTTGCCGGACTGCTACCGTGGGATCTGGAGGCAAAAGTCCTCGCGCACATCTAGGAGTGGCGCGAGGAGGCGAAAAGCCAGTGTGAAACTCCGCTGCCGCGAAAAATCACGGCACAGCGGATGGAGCTCCGGCGGGATCTCATGGCGGCATGGAGAGTGGGATTGTCACAACCCAGCGCTGGGCACGCCACAATTGTGGCGATAAGTCCCCTCTTTGAGGAGTGGCTAGAGAGGCGAGCGTCCTCACCTTCCGCCTGCCGCAGGTCCTCACCGGACACGGTTGTTTCGGGAGGTTCCTATTCAGGATAAAGCGGGAGGCAACGCCCGGGTGTCACCACTGTGTGGATCGCCCGGAGGACACGGTGGAGCATACGGTGGAGGTCTGCCCAGCTTGGGCGGAGCACCGCCGTGTCATCACGAAGACTATCGGCAGCGGTGATCTGTCGCGTCCGGCCCTGGTTCAGGCTATGGTTTGGAGCGAGAGTGCATGGGAGGCCGTCACCTCCTGCTGTGAAGCAGTAATGCTAAGAAAGAAGAAAGAAAGAAAATACGTTTATTTGTGGTAAACATAACGCAAATAAATAAAACACAAACATGAAGAAGGAGGCGGAACATGTGAGGGAGAGGCAAGGTTCGCGCCCTCGCGCCCCTAGTCGCCGCAGGAGACCACTCGGGCGTCGGGAGTCGCAAGCCGACTTCCGGCCACCGTAGGCGCGGGCTTGCGGACGGTGAGCGATGGGTAGCTCAAAAAAAAGCACAGCTGTCTGTTCAGTTAGAAAAACTTGATTGTACAAAATGGTATGTAAAATAATTTACATTACTCAACACAAAATATTAAATTAAATTATTTGCCATAATTATGTTAGCTAGCACACGCAACTATACCAAAAAAAAAAAAAAAACTTGCATTAAAGTCCCTTCTATTCACCCGTTTGAGCTACCTACCAATATAGCTTTTGCAAATAGCTATTTATAGTTTTGCATTTGACAATATCTAGTGGTTTGCTCTCATATTCTATTTGGGGCCACCAAGAGTGAACGCATCATCTACCTCTGTTGAAACAAAGTTATCTAAGTGTAAAATGTGTAGAACGCAGAGTGTGTTGGTGTTGTTAACGCTTTCCGTGGGGTTGGCGCACTCCTTCTCTTGGGGTGAGTACAAGTGTTAATACTATTACTTACTACTTACTTACCTACTTACAACATTTTTTTTAATGGAAACCGTTGATGGAGAGAAAAACGTAGATATTTTTAGGAAAAAGAGGAAAGGCTAGAAAAGGAAAGATTTTACTATGAATTTAGTTTAGAATAATGTTATTCTCATGTTTCAGACGTCGTTGTGGGGACAGATTTCTACCTAGAATTTTATTATAACGGAAAACTAACGTACAAATTGCCGACGATGGATCGAGGTGTCGATTGGAGAACTTACGACCCGTTACACAACCGGTTGGTGTTTGCTGAAAAAAACAGCGTCAGCAACCCTACTGGTTTTGACATAGCAAGCGGCAAAGCACAATATTTACTGAAAAAACGAGACCGATTCATAGAGACTTTCGCTTACGACCCAGCCACAGAAATACTTTTTGTGGTTATTAATAACATTATATACTCGTATTCAACAAAACCTGGATCTAACAGCGAAGCTAACGGAAATCTTGTGATTAATTTGCAAAATGACCCGTTAGTCAGAGACATTGCCGTGGACAGCTGTGGAGGGTACGTGACTGATGAAAATTTGTTTATTTATTATAAATAGGTACACATTTAGTATATTTATAAAACATTCTTAAAAAAAAAAAAAAACAGTTAAGATTTATATTATTGTAATATGAAATATTATTAATATTTGCATATTATTCTACTATCGCAAATATCTCTGGTATTTGGAAAGGGCCGAAGCCAACTCGCAGAAACATCTTTACTCTAAACGAAATGAGACACTACCTGACTGTTAACCCTGAATGCACTTCGCAAGTGCACTATTATTTATAATTAAAACAGTTTCATAACTTCTTCTTATTGTTTCGATGGCAAAAATAATGCCAAAGTATGATAATTATTGTTTTTAAAACACAATAATGAACTTGTGAAAATGTATAGTTATTTATAAATTACAGGTATATTTATTGGACCAACAAAAACATTAAAAGTAACATAATAGAGAGGATTCGATTTGGTTCCGAGAAAGAAACTATAATGGACAGTAGTAATGGAAATAATGGTAGTATTGTGTTAAGACAAGGCTTGACCATTGACCCACAGACACAGAAAATGTATTGGATTGAATATCAAGATAATAACAATGATACATTTTCTATTGAAAGTGCAGATTTGAATGGAAAGATCGCAAAAACATTATACCGCGAAAATCGGAAAAATTCAGTGCCAGCAGACTTAGCCGTATCAAAAGATTTTCTCTACTGGGGGCGCAAGTATAAATTTTTTTTCTGGCAATTACCAAAGAATCCAGCGCGTGACACAGATGTGAAACCTATACGAATTTCAATGGAAAAAACAACATCTTGGGGTTTTCAAGGTATAGCCACCAACTATAACATTCAAGAACAAACACAAGGAATACAGAACTGCAAAGCACTAAAGCGTCCGCTACCAAATTACTCTGACACCAACAACTGCCTCAAATTTTCTACAGAGGAGAGCCTACTTTGTGTCCATGGTACGAAAGTTAGTGGAGAGTGAATGTACACAGGGTTACAGCGGTGAGAGATGCGATGTTTCAGTCCGTCACAACTATTGTTTCGAGGGAGATTGTAGCATCAGTGCCGAGGGACAACCTTACTGCAGGTAAAACATGTTCATTCCAAACATAACACATTAGTAATGGACTACTGCCGACAAATTGCAGTTTGGCAGGTGTTTTGTAAAAATAAAACTGTAACTCTATGGATAGAAATTAAAACGAGCGAGCCTTACAATAATCGCATAGGTATGATGTGTAACATCAGACATCTCAACTTGGCAATAAGCAACTGAGCAGCGACAATAATTAACTTAAAAATTTATAGAAGCTAAATACTGAAATATTTATTCGAATAATTATTCATGCCTAGTGGTCGCCCACTGGTCGAAATTTGACCCCTCAAAATCCCTTTGAAAATCTATTACTAGTACTTACAGATTCCATGAGTACACCAATTTCATGCCATTATAAAGTACTTACTTAATCCATGCTCATGCTGTCACTTCCACTTACACACTTCCGTCCCTTTTCACAAAATCACTGCCACAAAAAGCGAGAAGAAAGATGTTACACATTAAAAAAGAGTTATTACGACAGCTCGACCCCGGGTCAACTCAGTGGCCTCTACATTTCGAGCATGTGACAACTCTTGAGATGTTAGTCAAAGAGCGAGCGAAGCGTGCACTGAATCGCAGGGCACCGTGACATGAAAGGTTAGGTGCAGAGCGGAAGACGAAGGCTAGAGTGAGCGAGCAAAGCGAGCAAATGAAGCTCTCATCATCGTCATCTCTGCATTGCATTTAAGCATTGCAGACAGAAATAGAAACCCGGTCTGGCGGAGCTCAGTCGAATCTGCATAAGCCGATGATTATAACGACGATATTTTATTCATTTATGATAGGTACTGATTAACATAAATAGTGTTCCCATGTTGGAGTCAAGTGGTAGGGTTCGAGTTGGCAGGGACCCGTATGGAAGACCTTACAAGGCGGTGCGGGATAAACTGCGCCACTGTGGTCCCCCACTGACGGAGACCCTCGATTGCTGGATGGGGTGGTCCGGTCCCTGTTTCCGTCCAGGACCAACTTTACCCCGCCAGTGATGGACCACTCGTGGGAGGTGGTTCCACCAGAAGAGGAGGGTCCCCCGGTCACGGTGTCAGAAGTTTACGCGGGGACTCTACGCCTTCGTGCGAAGAATAAGGCTCCAAGGCCGGACGGCGTTCCCGCACGGGTGGTGGCCATCGCCGCCTCACAGATGGAGGAGAGGCTTCGGGACCTCTTTAGCACGTGTTTAACGACTGGGAGGTTCCCGAAACCTTGGAAGGAGGGGTGGCTATACCTCCTCCGACAGTAGGGACGCCCGGCTTACCGGCCCATCGTTTTGCTCGATGAGGTCGGTAAGTTGTTCGAGGGAATAATCGCCGACCGGCTAAATAGCCTGCTGGGGACGGTGGGGCTGGACCTGTCGGACGCCTATTCGGTTTCCGACGGGGCCGTTCGACGGTGGACGCGGTGGCCCTACTGAAGGGCCAGGTGAGGCAGGCCGTGGAGGCGGGTGACGGAGTGTTGGCGGTGTCATTTGACATAGCAATCGCCTTCAAATCTGTCCCCCACTCGACAATCTTGGAGGCACTCCGGTACCACGGAGTCTCAGTATTTACGCCACCTCTTAGCCAGCTACTTGGATGACCGGGTGGTCCTCTTTGAGAACAAGACGGCCAGAGTAAGGCGATATGGCGCAGAGTGCGGTGTTCTGCAGGGGTCGGTCCTAATACCACCGCTGTGGAACATTGGATTCGACTGGCTCCTGCGGGGAACCCTCCTCCATGGCACGAGCATCATCCCTCCCCGACGGAGGGGGCGTGCCGGGCGCGCTTCAAAAGCCGGGCGGTCGTCAGCGGGGCCGCCCTAGCCGGATCCCCTGTCCTCCTCCACACAGACAAGGGGCTGGGGCTGGGACGCTGGGTCATTTAGTGGGAATACCGGTTCCCACATACCCCTCCCATCCCCCGATGGGTGGGCATGAGTAATGCATTTTTCCCAGCGTCAAAAAAAAAAGGGGGTTCGAGTTGGCAGGGTCGAGATGCTTGGGTTGAGGTATCCTAGGGTTTATTTGTAACATGGTCGAGTTGTTGGGATCGAGTTGTCGTAGATTCATAGTCACATATTTGATGGCATCCTTGTTGATTTAGTTTCTCTGTCTCATATATTCGTGATTTCAGGTGTAATGCCGATTACTCTGGAGAAAGGTGTGAAATCAAACCGTGCCATAAGTATTGTTTGAACAACGGTGTCTGTTCCCTGAATGAGGCTAGCCAGCCAGTCTGTCAAAGCACAGGACATTATGAGGGTGAAAGATGCGATATTCCCGCCTTTCTTGTAAAATGTTTCCAAACAGTTTCGATGTTAAAGGACATCCTAAGCTCAGGTAAAAATCTTTTGAATCTGTCCTATGACTACCATTCACGAGCAGTTTTAGTTTCTCATCCGTCTGATCTGACTAAATCTGTACTGTCTCAAGTTCGATCGACTTGCTAGTTTCATCGTGTGCCGCAATTTTGCAGAAAAATCTAATTAGCGATGGGGGGACGCCAGCTTCCATAGATAAATTATCGAACCCCTTTTATGTATGTTTCATGTGTGCTTTAATAATCTCCTTGTTACATAAATTGTGGATTTTGAACTTCCTACAAAAATTGTTAGATTCAACGTGCGCCGCAACCTTGCAGAAAAATCTAATTGACAGTGGTGCACTATGTCAGCTTCCATAGATAAATGTTCGAACCACTTTAATGTACGTTTCATGTGTGCCTCAATTTTTATCCTAGACACATTTTAATTGTGCATTTCTAACGTTTCCTTTACAGATGTGACGCCCGGTTACTCTGGCCAAAGGAGTGATTTCGACGTGTACTTCAACTATTGTCTGTAGAACGGCGTTTGTTCGGAACGAGCACGAGATGTGAAGCCGATGCTGTGACTGCTCAGTAGAGCAACACCTATTCTTTGTTCACTTAGTGATAAGTTTAAATTTGAATTCATCATTATCGTCCTTCTTGGCTGGCGTTTCAGAACTCACTTATTTTCTAAATACTTTTTTAATCATGATCCAAATAATTCGAACAATCCATACCGCAAAAAAAAATGGACATCAGAATGATTGGCCAAAATGACCGATTAGCTTTATAGTACTCGTATTACAAAAATCTAACACCTATTTGCTACTAATATATTTGATACCTTTGTTTAAATAATTGGTACCTAATTAATAACTGAGAAAATGAATAAAAAAAAGGGAGATTTTAAATGTAGTACGTATTTGATACCTAAACATATACTTTTTTGATTTTTAGGAAATTAAATGAAATTGTTTATTCTGTAAATATGATAACGGAATCACTTTTAGGGACCAACCACACTTTTTCAGCTTTTGTCCATAGAAAGCTACGATTTAGTATGGAGATGCGTACGCGTCCGTTCGTCGCGGAAAGCTGAACGGAAGCGTACGCATCTCGATAGAAAGTCGTCGTTTTCTATGGACAATAGCAGAACAGAGCTAAATATATTAAGTGTGGTTAGTCCCTTACACGTCATATTAAAAACATATACCTGACTACCAATCTGACTACCCCAGAGAAGAAATGGCGAAACAATTTCAGGGGTCAGTCTCTTTTAAAGTTCAGACATAATCTTGGTCAGATCATGTGAGGACCATGAAGATCCGTGTCTGAAATGGTATTTTGAGGCAATAGCCACACAAAGAAGAACGGTCATTTGCGACCCAGACCCGACACGATAGAGACATCTCAGTTTTTTTGTTATTATAAATATAGCTAAAATATATAATTTTTATATTTGAAATCAATGGCTAACACCAAAATATTGCCTTATGTTTTTGTTCAGGCGATATGCAAAAAAATATTGTTAATACCTGTTTGCCTTCAAAATTCGTAATTTTAAGCAACTCAATCACGATACAATAATTATGGAATTATCCAGGTGAACTGGTGATGGAGCTGGATTATGTAATTTTTAAACTTCTAGTAAGTATAACAATCGAGTTAGAGTTAAAAGCGTCTTAATCGGTGATTCATTGCAGATTAGAGATTAGGGTATCATTCAGAAGCTGGTAGTGGAATATTTTGGTAGCTAGGTACTAAATACACCGAGTTTGAACTTATCAATATTAACTCTATTTCAGTGCCGTTTGTAAAACAAAAATAAAACCAATATTTGGAAATCAAGGTTCAATCTCAATAATCCATACCCAGTGCGGGATGGTTTAAAGTGATCCTGATGTCTAGCCCACCTCGAGTAATACACAACACTAATGACGTGTGCGCAACTTCCCAGCGTCCTTTTACCGTGTTAGCACGTGCAGTCATATTTTATTATTGCATTTATTCCATTTATATTATCATCAAACATAAGTTTCACGTAAGAAGATAAGAATAATAAGAATAGGAAAGCCAAAAATTGTCGCAATATTTTCTAATGAATCTTGAAAATAAAAACGCACAGATCGCGACAGATCGAGCGAGAGTTTTTTTTTATCTCGCAGTTGAGTATGAGGCTGTAAATAGTGCATGTGGGCTTTGTTCGCGTCGCAGGGAAAGGAGCCGTAGGCACGAATGGTCACGTTCTTCTCGGTTATCAGTTCACGTACGTCAGCCGGTACTTTCCAGCGATGGTTTTCCATCACCGGAACTTCCCGTGAACAATCCGTCAATACGGATTGTACGTGTTCTGTAAACGAGTCGATCACGCCCGTCGTGTCTACGGCTGAGACTATGGGGTCAGGAATGGAGTCCGAGTGAGGGGATGTGGTGCATTTCAGTCTTTCACTAACTTTCCTCCAGTCAGTTATCACTTTGGTATGTAGGGGACAGAAAGCCAAGGACTGCGCACGAGCTTCTAACGAAAGAGTGAGATAGCATGCTTTGTTACTGTTACTAGGTTACCTGAGCCGCAGTAAGATTAGGACATAAAATAAAGGCACCAAATAAGACTCCCGCATATTGTATTCCACCAGGAATATTTTAGTTCTAATGGAGCTAAAAGCTTGATAACTGTCTATTTTTTGTGTTTTTATCTAAATTGGCGTCATTTTAAATAGATATAATTGCTATTAATTAAAAAAACAATTTTAAAATATTTTCGTAACCAAAATCAATATAGGTGTTAGCCACTGATATTCAGAATAGTGTTAATTTATTTCTATTTTAGTTAATATAACGAGAAAACTGAGATACGTTCCTTTTGTGTCGGGCCTGGGTAAATTTCCTAAGGACCATGACCGTTCTTCTTTGAGTGGACCTGTCCAGCAGTGGACGTCTTTTGGCTGAAATGATGATGATGTACTTACTACTTCCATGGGTTCTATACACAAAGGGCGCCAAATTGGAGGGATGCATTTTCTGAACCTCTTCGGGCGTCTTAAACTAGATTCGCTGACAATTTCACACACAGATTTTGGCATCGCTGTCAAAACCTATGTGTGTCAAATAAAGTCACTGCGTGTGTACTTAGTATTAGGCCTAGCACGCACTGCTGTGCGTTTTTTTTACCCCAAATCTGTGAAGTATGGAATGTCACATGCTGCACGGTAGAAAAAACACACCGAGTACGGTAGAATAATCGCAACGCGTTCCACCGCAAGGCAGTGCGCGTTAGGCCTTATAGTCCTTCACAGTTATTTTACGTCCGACTTTGTATCACTCTCAAAATCACAGTGATCTTTATTTTCATAAGTATAAGGTTGCTGTTGGGTTGCTGCCGTCATTGATAAAATAACCGTGAAAAGATTGTAAATTAAAACAAAAATGGTTGAAAGAAGCTAAGAATAGCTTCTTAATATTTAAGGCGCTGTCAGACCCTATTAGGCTTCTTCCAAACTTTTTTTTTTGCCAAATCTTTACAGTTTATTGACGGCGGAAAAAATATACCTATGTTAATTTTGAACATATTTCAGAGAGTTTTTGACAAGAATTCTCAATACAAAAAAAATATTTGTAAACTAACCTCTTAATTAAATTTATAGCATAATCGTAATATATTATTACCATAATTAACATATAATGTTACTCCTGGGCAGCACTGGGACACAGGCCTCGTCTTGGTAGGAGTAGGCCATAATCCACCACTTGCTAGATCATCTCACATAAATGTCTTCGAATTTTTGGTTCTGGGACATGGTTTGACATTCTAGGTTTGTTTCCTCACGATGTTTTCCTTCACCGTTTTGAGAGCAGTTTCACTGGGCCGGTTTTTTTTTTACTTGTGCATAAAGTATTAATAAATAAATAATAGGATACCTAGTTTAATGATTATATTAATAACTGAAAGGGGGGGGGGGGGAGGGTAAATGACTTGCTTTGCTTTAATTTAATGTGTAATGTGCAATTGATAATGTATGTATATTTTCAATGACAATTTAATTTAATAAGAAAACTGATTAAAAATAAGTGTGTCATATCATATAATAATGTTCCTAATATATTAAATTTGCACACCTCGCATGGTTATAATACGGTGTACCTTATGAACCTTTTGCAACATCCTCTGAACCTGTGTTATGGAAAATAATGATTTGATTTGCAATTAACGAGTACTTAAGTTAGATATTTTTTTTACGCTACTTACCTAATTGTTTTCTTACGTAGATAGATACATACATAAACTCACGCCTTTCCCCCTGGGGGTAGGCAGAAACTACAGAGCGTCACCTGCCACGATGTTTACATACTCATTATTTTATTATTATTGTATAACCTTATATGAAGAGGGGTACACGAACAGAGGGGGCTAATCAACAAAAAAAAATTTCGGAGATAATGGCTAATTAAATGTTCAACATGTAATTATGCTGTCAAAAATCAGCACTTATATTTATTACCTGTAAATTTTATATTTATCTAGTGTGTCTGTATATAATTATCGGTTTTCTACCAATAAAAGCGTCATCATAGCTAAAAGGGGCTGTCCGTGTGGTGCCGGACGTAAAGCACCCCATTTCTTCCCGTGGGTGTCGAAAAGGCGACTAAGGGACTTACTAGAGAATGGGCAGCAGAGTTCTCTATGCATTTTAACAACATACTCAGCGATCGTCAACCCGTCTGCCAAGCGTGGCCATTATGGCAAACCCCTCCCTTTGGAGGAGGACTATGTCTGTGTGAAATGGTGAATGATGAAAAGGGGCTGATTGCTGCAATCTACTCCTTTTAACGTCTTTGACTAGTTGATTGTATCATGTAACCCCGAAGGGTTAGGCAGAGCTGTACTCTATAGTACACCCACGTTTTGCCAGTTATGTTTAAGTCCCATGTAATAGGGGGCGAGCCTATTGCCATCAACAGGGCACCGGCAGTTGCTTCATGTAAAATACTGGTATTCAGCCAACCGAGCACAAATCCGGCCGCTACTGAGAAATTCCTGATGGAAAAACCTAATAACACATTGCCCGACCTGGGAATCGAACCCCGTACCTCGTGCTTGGCAGTAGTGCTTATGACCACTAGACCAACGAAGCAGTCGAGTCGTGATAATAAGATATTTGAAAATAGTAAGATGAGATGACATGATTTCATGAAAAGTCATTCAATTGAAATAAAATTTAAAATTTAAAGAAACCTTTTTTACAATCCGTTCAACCGATTTTGACTTCTATTCTGTAGTTATAAGGATGGCATTAAAAGCAATACCAACCAACTGTTTATTACAGCTGCCATTTGTCATGCCACCAACGCAATAGAAGTCAAACTCGGGTGAACGGACGGTACAAAAGGCTTATTTAAATTTCTAATCTCATTTCAAACTAGCCTCTGGCTGCGACTTCGTCCGCATGTTTCTTTTTTATCATAAAATATATCCTATGACACTCGGCAATACTGTAGCTTCCCATTAGTGAAGTAATTTTCAAAATCGGTTCAGCAGATCCAGAGATTACCCCCTACAACCTCAGAAACTCACAAAGGAGAGGTCAAAATTGGTATAATATTCAGACGATTTATAAACGCTAATGTGATGTACCTTATTAGAAAGCTTATTTATTATGCTACTCGATTATAGTTAAATCTGATTTTTTCAGGCGCCCGTTTTTGTGAAAAAGTGAAAAATGTTTCAATACAAACAAAACGCACATAGTCTTTATTTATTCATTTCTATGCAATATAATTATTTTATGTGGCTAATGTTTCCTTTTCTATTAAATACTTTGAGATTTTATTATAATTTTAGCTGCAGCTCCATGAAATTAAGACAAAAAATATTGATTATCATGACAATGCAATAACAAAACGTATCGAAAAAAGTCAAAGCTGTAAACTCGGACTAAATATCCGCTGTAAATGTCAAGCTGAGACCTGCTGACTGACGTTGTCATTGTCACGTCATTTGCCACAGGGCTGCCATCCCTAAAATATAAATAATGCTTGTAGAACATTTTATTTTTCAACACTTGTTTTAAAAAAAACGGGCGACTGTAAAAAAAAAAATGCCCACAGACGTCAAAATAATTACCCTAAAAAAAAAAAATTTGCCTATATAGGTCAGAAGGCTGTTTAAATTTTCAATTATTTTAGTACCAAGCTCCATACATTTCGTGAACGTCTCCTTTACCTCTTTATAATATTACTAGCTGCGCCCCGCGGTTTCACCCGCGTAAGTCTCGATCCCGTGGGAATATCGGGATAAAAAGTGGCCTATGTCCTAATCCGGGGTGTCAGCTATCTCCATACAAAATTTTATCAAAATTGGTCCAGCCGTTTGAGCGTGAAGAAGTAACAAACATACAGACACACACACACACACTCACAAACTTTCGCCTTTAGAATATTAGTGTGATAGTGTGATTAGTACCTAATAGACGAAAACCGAGGGTACCTGATAGATGGAGTATAGAGAGATGTATTAATATGATTATAAACATATCAGTTATAGAACGCGAATCATATTTTGATCAAGATACAACCTAACACTGACCTGCAAATGGTATAAATGTAAGAAAATTTGAATTTCGCGGGTTACAGCTGCGGATTCACCTTAAAACGGTACAAGGATACTCTGTGGTCAACACCATGCTCTGTGGTCGACACTATGTCTTGTCTGTCATCACAGTCTGTCATCATGTTTGACTGTCACAGGCTGAGGAGGGCTGAGGTCACATGTGATTTGACAGTGTCACTTTTGTAGTATTTTACAAGAGGATCATGTATTATTTTTATTTATTTCTATAATAATTTATATTGCTAATTTATTTGTTTAAAAAATGTATGCCGATGGCACAGACTGTCTGTCCTGCTCCGATTGCAAGTTGGAATTCATCGAGAAAAGATGGACAGATCTTTTATTAAATTGGGTAATCTTCTTCTCTCTCTCTCTCTCACTCATACACAACATACTTACACTATTAATACATTCTTATACATAGTGCACATTGCGCTCAAAATATTATTTTATCCGTCTTTATTTTTATTTATTTCTGTTGATTTAAGATTCTAATGCACCTCTTTTGCGCTTTAAAAATTTCAAGTTTTTCACAGGAATTTGCCCAGAAAATGACTCAGTAACGTAATGATTATGGAATCTACGTAGCCATAATACGCGGTTACGACAGCCGCCTTATTTACTATTTTGCCGAGTTTATATAGAGCAAAGGCAAGGCAATTTTTTTAGTTAGGATCGATGCATGTTCTTTCCACACCAGTTTAGTCAATCCTAAATATTTAATATGTCCTACTTCTTCAATTATATTATTATTTAAAGATGTCAGGAGTGGTAATTCTTTGTCAAAACTGCATGATTTTAGTTTTATTTAAATTAAGAATTATATTATTTTGTTCAAGCCAGGCAATTGATTATTGTAATGCATTTTTAATGTCACTTTCATAGTTTTTTTAAATCATCATGTCTAATAATTACAGCGCTGTCATCGGCAAAAAGAACAATAATATGAAAAGTGACATATTTTGGAAAGTCGTTTATATAGACTTAAAACAATGGTAGGCCCAGTACGCTCGCCATGGGATCTGGAGGCAAAAGTCCTCGCGCACATCTGGGAGTGGCGCGAGGAGGCGAAACGCCGGGGTGAAACTCCGCTGCCGCGAGAAATCACGGCACGGCGGACAGAGCTCCGGCGGGATCTCATGGCGACATGGAGAGTGCGATTGTCGCAACCCAGCGCTGGGCACGCCACAATTGTGGCGATAAGTCCCCTCTTTGAGGAGTGGCTAGAGAGGCGCTACGGCGTCCTCACCTTCCGCCTGACGCAGGTCCTCACCGGACACGGTTGTTTCGGGAGGTTCCTGTTCAGGATAAAGCGGGAGGAAACGCCCGGGTGTCACCACTGTGTGGATCGCCCGGAGGACACGGTGGAGCATACGGTGGAGGTCTGCCCAGCTTGGGCGGAGCACCGCCGTGTCCTCACGGAGGCGATCGGCGGCGGCGATCTCTCGCATCCGGGCCTGGTTCAGGCCATGGTTCGGAGCGAGAGTGCATGGGAGGCCGTCACCACCTTCTGCGAAGCAGTTATGCTAGTGAAGGAGGAGGCGGAACGCGTCAGGGTGAGACAAGGTTCGCGCCCTCGCGCCCTTAGTCGCCGCAGGAGACGCCCCGGGCGTCGGGAGTCACAAGCCGATTTCCGGCCACCGTAGGCGCGGGCCTGCGGATGGTGAGCGATGGGTAGCTCGCCGTCCGATAAGGACCAGGCCCGGGTCGACGGCGCGTTGTGTTCCACGCGCGCCTCAAAGAGATGTCAGCACAAACTGACGGGGTCCGTTAGGACCAATGCCTGCCGGGGTTGCGAGTTTGTCCGAAAGGAATATCGTGGCCCTGGCACACAGGCAACGGAAGGATCACGGGTGGGTTTTAGTCAGTAAAAGTCTGACACGCCCTCCCGCTCCGCCCAGAGCGGGAGAAGTTATTTGATAATTTCCCACCCAAAAATAAAAAAAAGGCCCAATACGCTGCCTTATGGCACGCCAAATGTGATTTTACGTTTTCCTGAAATGTATTTATTTGCAAATTCGTCTAACTTCCGTACACTGTGGTCTATTGTCACGGTACGATTTGATAAGAGAAAGTGCGTTTCCCCTTATTCCGTAAGCACTTAGTTATCATAACAAAATATTATGATCGACTAGATAAAAGGCTATCGTCATGTCTATAAATATAGCGCTAGTGGGAATTCTTTGATCGATATCTGTCATTATAATACATATTAAGGAAGTCATAGCAAAGTTTATTGATTCGTTTTTCTAAAGCCTTTCTGTTCCTTTACTAAGATGTTGTGTTTGGTGAAGAAGGAATACACACAGTTATAAATAATTTTCTCAATTATTTTTGATATTACCGGTATAAGCGCAGTTGGTCGGTAGTTATTAATGTCAGTCTTATCGCCTTTTTTAAATAGAGGCTTAATTATTATAGTGGACTTTAGTTTATTAGGATAGATTCCAGAGCAAGTACTTAAATTAATTATGAGACATACTTTTTTTTAAATCCTTTTTATTAATAAATAACCAGGTTCGTAATATGTCATACCAATCCCCCCTTATACTCAATTTTAATGTACATTCGCCAGCACATACAATAACCACAAACTGTCAGATTTACTCAATCGATTTTGAACATAACCATAAACATTTTAAGGTTTAAAATCATTTGGAGAAATTTGACAGTTGACCTGATGTGCTGGCTATACCAACCCGACCATTTAACACCCCTTACTCTTACACCAATAAAATACCATTACTTTACAGCTAAACAAATGTGTGCATCCGAAAGCTCCTATAAAAGAGCTAAACCCATGGAGTATGGTGGAAGTGCTGAAAAAATATAGGCAAGACATATGTCCGGATGATATTGACGGTGCCATACTGTGTTCTGACATTGAAGCATTTGTCAGGCATAAGTACCCGTTACTGAGGCTAAGGTTCGTGGAACGAAAGGTTTTTTTTCACTACTGTGAAAGATGGTAGGTAGAGGAGCAGCAGTGGTGGCCCAGTGATCCAGTGTGAATATCTTTATCTTTTATAAGATCTTCAACTTATTCATCATCTTCCTGCCCCAGTCCCATGTTTCTTTGGGTCGGCGCAACACGTTTTCTTCTTCCTTTCTCCTCTGTCAGCCGTCACGCTATCGTTAACTCCCTTTTTAAACGACTTCCAAAAAGGAGGAGGTTATATGTTCGGATGTATGTTTGTTTTTTTTTTTATGTATGTTCACCGATTACTCCGACAATTGTAGACGGATTTTGAAAATATTTTTTTTGTATGGAAGGGTATGCTTCCGAGGTGGTCCCATTGCCACCAAATCAGAATCTGATGAGGGGATCCCATGGAAATCGAGGGAAATCCTCAAATTTTATAGGCATACCTATAGCAATTTAAGTATTTTTTAAAGTAAGTCGAGCATTTGCACTCAAAAAGCACCATTTGGTGAAGTGGAACTGATGATGAAGACCACAGTTGGCCACCGGAACTACTTAATAATAAATACCTCTGAAAATACCGTAAAGAATTCGGCATGTCCTAGAACCGAAAACTTAAAGAGATGTGTAGACACGCGGGCCCAGTACGGGTTGGTGAATACCAATTCGCACTCGGCCCGCTTGTGCTAGATCCACTCCACTCCCTCTCACAGAGAGGAAGTCTGTGTCCCAGTATTGGAACCATTATAGGCTAATTATTATTTTTTAAGTCAACTTGGATGAGCTTTAAAGAACTGACCATCAAAAAGTTATTAAATATAAAGGTGAGGCAAAAAAATCATTTGGGTTGATAGGTAGTAACTGAGCAGACAGCTGTGCTGCTGGGAAGTTTATTGCGCCACTTTTTCCCAGCTAGGAAGTGGTGAAGGACGGGCGTTTTGGGGGATTGTCTTATGTAATTTTGATGTTTGAAAAAGGGCTGAATCTCAGTCTAGGTTAAATCAATGACTATTGATTGATATATTGTGCTATTCATTAATTTCCATACATTTTCAGATACTATGACTTAAAAGAAGTACAAAAGAAGATGTATCTAATGACCTCGATAATACTATTTCACTGTTGCGTCAGTTCTATTGCTGGAATGGTGGATAGTGACATTTGCGGCAATATGAACAAATTCGAACAGGAAATGATTCTGAAGTTCTGTGAGAAACTAATGGACATGGAAATCACATGTAATAATATTGAGTTAGCTGTTAAAGGTTAGAATTTAAATTCTGTATCTCCTAATACCGCTCGCAGGAATGTTGCTTAAAAAACCGGCCAAGTGTGTGTCGGATCACGTACAATGATGGGTTTTGTAGTTGGAATGAATGTATCCCAAAAACAAACTTAACATTGTAGTTGTATTCTCCCATACATGCTACGGTCAATTTTCCACCTGCAAATGTAAGTTTGGCACCGCAATTTTTTTTATATTATAATACTACAAATTAACGATTTTCGAACTTTTTTTATTGCGTGGACTCAGAAGCTTGATTTTTTTAGACCACTTAGGGACTGTAGACCTCTACGTATTTGATATTAAATTCAACTTGATACCTCCACGCGTTCCTGAGAAAAGGGGTCTTGACAGAACCCTTATTTATAGGATCACTCGTGTGTCTGTTTGTCTGTCTGTTCGTCTATCACAGTTGATTACTGAACTGATTAAGTTGAAATTTGGTACACATACGAATTTCTGTGACTCACACACGGACGTGTAACGTAGTGAAGTCTCTGAAATCGAATTAATTGACCGGCATTTATCTTCATTCTTGGCACATGTAGAAAAAAGGAATATATATTTTTTTTTTATATACAAACACGAATTGGTATAATTTGTCTCAGTTATAACCAATACATGTTGTTGGCTTGCTGCACGCTTTGGTGATTACTGTAACTGCAGCCAGAAATTGTTATATAAATAAATACACCAGAAATCTTTTTCATTGCAGGAGCTTTCGATTCAGTAAAACAAGATCATAGACTCTACAGAAAAATCGATCACAGTCAAAAATCTACAAAAATGAAGACAGAGCCGTCTGAGTCCTGTTACTCAACGCCCGAAATGCCTTTATCATCATTTAATTCTATAGCGGCCGATGCATCACTGACGGACAGCATGAAGCAGGAATGTAATGCTATAAAATTCAAATCAGCCGAGTCTGAATCATTTGAGCCATGCTCAACATCCGACATACCTTTGTCATCACTCAATTCCATAGCTACCAATGTAGCACCAACAGAAAAAGTTAATGCTACATTCCAATCTCTTGAGTTCGAATCTTTTGAACAAGGCGCATTGCCCGAACTAACTCCCTTTTTGGCTGCTGGCAAATCACCAACAGGCAGCATGAAGCAAAAGATTACTGCCACATTCAAATCGGTTGAGTACGAATCTTTTGTACCGTGCTCATCGACTAACAGGCCTTCCCATATTTCCAAAGGTGTATGCAAATCACCAACAGGCAGCTTGAAGCAAAAAATTAATGCTACTATCAAAACGGTTGAGTACGAATCTTATTTACCATGCCCAGAACCTGACAAATCTTCCTATAACTCAAAGACTTTAGAAAAATCGCCAACAGGAGCCAAGAAGCAAGGCTTGAATGCTAAATTCAAAGCTAAGGATGAATCTTATGAATCATGTTCATCGGCCGAAACTCCTTCCTATAGCTCGAAATCGTTAGACAAATCACCAACAGGCAGCCTGGAGCAAAAACTCAATACTAAAGCTAAGTACAAGTCTTATGAATCATATTCATCGCGAAACAGATCGCCCTGTAACTCCAAGGCTGTAGACAAAACACCTACAGAAAGCCGTAAGAAGAATAGTCCTAAGTCCAAAGTGGCTAAGTATAAATCTCAATCAGGAGCAAGGTCTGTAACAACTCCTGTGATCTCCATCATGACTACCGGCAAATCATTAACGGACCAAAAATGTAATTCTTTGATGTTTAAATCGTCAGTCACAGTATTACCGTCCGTAGTTACTACTGACGCATCATATTCAGAGAATGATTATCCTGTGAACTATGATTCTAAGTCTGATACGGAGGAGAAGTCATCTTATATTGCAAATTCGAAGGGTCAACTTAATGTTGCACATTACGTTGAGATAATGCCAACTGTCGAATCTGGTAAGCTTTATGAGATTGCATTTATACATTTTATTTATTTTTTCTAAAATATTTAGCCTATTTTACAATTTGGTTTTTAGCCTCACAACGAAAACCTCACAGGGTTTATCTGTGTCGGCGAGCCGTACCTTATATAAAAGTTTAAGATTTGTTATTTTTAAATGTTAATTACTACAATGATATATTTTATAATGATGATAATAATTTAAACGTACCTAGACTAGTACATACATGCATTAGGAGACATTTTGTGTAAGGAAACGCTTTGATTTGTACTTATAACTTTTCGAACTCGTTTTGTATTACGTTTGCAAGTCTTCTGTACGTTTATTAATAAAAAAGGTACTAAAAAAAAACCGGCCAAGTGCGAGTCAGACTCGCGCACGAAGGGTTCCGTACCATTATCTATAAAAATGGCAAAAAAATCACGTTTGTTGTATGGCCTTAAATATTTATTTTATTTAAATTTAATTATTTATTTTTAAAGTGAATATATAACTAAATATTCTGTGAACATTTCAAGCGTCTACCTGTTGCCGTTATCGATATTGAGCAAAAACGACCAAAAAAATCACGTTTGTTGTATGGGGGCTCCCTTAAATATTTATTTTATTCAGTTTTATAATATTTGTTGTTATAGCGGCAACAGAAATACATCATCTGTGAAAATTTCAACTGTCTAACTATCATGGTTCATGATATACAGCCTGGTGACAGACGGACAGATAGACAGACAGACAGACAGACGGCGGAGCCTTAGTAATAGGGTTCCCGTTTTACCCTTTGGGTACGGAAACAAATGCTCGACCCCCTTCTGGCAAGTTCATCGGCTGCCTAGCGAACCGCTGTGTCCTTTGATCCATTTAATGGTTATGTTGTTGAGACTACCCACCTGGTTGAGGCGCTGGTGACACTCGTATATTAGCCCAGAGTCAACAGTGTGACTGCTGAGCGCTTGCTGGGCAGCCATGCTGTCTGATAGTATGCGGATCGAGTGGTCCTTAACTTGTCTGGCCATGATGGCCGAGGCGGCCAGAGAAATGCCCATGCATTCGGCCTGGAACACTGTGTTATGGATCCCCAAAGGCGTGGCTTTTTTTTTCATTACTATATAAAGTAAAGTAGTAGTTCAGGGGTCTGACTGTTTGTGTATGTGAGTTTAAATGTTTGTAAACGCACCCACAAGCCCACAATACAGGAGAAATTCCTAGTGTGGGTAAAAACTAAAAAAAAAAAGTATCGTGTATTAGTTATTGCATAACAAAAACATAAATCTTTTGATCTGGTCTGTTATGACAAGCTGTGGCAGAAGCTACAATGTGAAACAGATGCCCCACATGAGATTGTGTCTTTGCTCCGGTACTGGTATAGTAAGCAGCAGAATACCGTTAGATGGGCGGGTGCACGGTCGGACGTGTATGGGTTGGAATGCGGAGTGAGGCAAGGGGGTTTATCCTTGCCTCGCCTTTTTAACCTGTACATGAACTGGCTAATCGGTGAGCGCAGCAGCACTAATATTGGATGTTCCATAGTGTGTATAAACAACATTAGTTACGCGGATGATATGGTGTTGCTGAGCCCTTCGATCGGTGCATTACGCAAGCTTTTGCGCATTTGTGAGTCATACACGGAGGCCCATGGGCTCAGTTACAATGCTAAAAAGAGTGAATTTATGATCTTTAAAGCCGGTACCAAATGTTACTCATCTGTACCTCCTGTCACTCTTTGCGGCATTCCTTTAAAAAGGGTGCAGTGTTTCAAGTACTTGGACCACTGGGTCTCTGACGACTTGTGTGACAATCTAGACATTGAGAGGGAGCGCAGGGCGCTGTCTGTCCGGTGTAATATGTTGGCTCGCAGGTTTGCGCGATGTACTAGACCTGTGAAGGTGACATTATTTAAGGCATATTGTCAGTCGTTTTACACGTGCAGCCTGTGGACCAACTTTACGCAGCGGGCGTACAGCACTCTGTACAGTAGCGTGCAGTACAACAATGCCTTCAGGATACTGTTAGGGCTTCCGCGGGTTTGTAGTGCTTCGACTATGTTTGCTGAGGCGCGGACCGATGATTTTTTCGCGATCATAAGGAAGCGGAGCGCTTCACTATTAAGTCACCTACGAAGCAGCTCGAATAGTCTGCTGAGGGTGTTGTCCGAGCGGTGGGACCTGTCCCTGATACAGAGGTGGATGCAGCTTCATGTTAGCGCTTGCGCTCACACCATAATATCTTCAATTGCGTACCTAGGAGTTGGGAGATATCAACCAGTCGTGGCCCCCGCGGGTTTTTTAAATTATGTAATTGTCATTGATGTCCATGACGAATAATAAATGATTTTTGCTTTGAAATGAAATACATACAGTATTATTACTATTCTACCTTATAAATATTCATAAAGAATATGTTAGCTTAACTAATGTTCCGCTAAATGTTACTATTGAAGGCTGGGACCAGACCACATACATTTGTTCCCACTCTCCTTTATTGTTCTAATGTCGTCTCCGCATTGTATTTCACAAAACACATTTGCGGCCATGTGAGGCTGTGATTATCTAGTCGATTTATTTGTGGCTTATAAAAAAGCGGCTGCCTTATTGCAACGCATGCGTAACACTCGTAGCGGCATCCTGAAAATTATTGTTGGCAGAGCGGACTGCCCCATCCAAAGGCACAAAGCAAAAAGTAAAAAAAAAAAACAAAAAAAAAAGGTAACAAAAAGAAAAAAAAAGGTAAAAGGTAAAGGTAGTTATAGGATCATGCTAAAGTAATGAAATTAAATAACTTCTCCCGCTCTGGGCGGAGTGCGAGGATGTGTCAGCTTCTACTGACTAAAACCCACCCGTGTTCCTTCAGTTGCCTGTGCCAGGGCCACGATATCCCTTTCGGACAAACTCGCAACCCTGGAAGGAAATACTAGTAACACTAACGTACCATATAAGCACAATCTGTTACTAACCACTAAAAACTTATGGACTACTCTAGGTCTGAAAAAAAAAAAAAAATTATAAACATAACCGGCTCCACTAGACAGTTACTGCTGACTTGGCGGCCGGCAGCGATGACATAGGAGCTAAAAATGATATTTCGAGTTCTATCTTCACCACATAAGTGGAACTTAGAGCGGATTTTCTTTATTAAACCTCTGTAATTTTGCGTACCTGGTGGCGAAGTTCCGTTAAAAACCTACTTTGCGCCTTTATTTTGCACAAAGATTAATAATACCCTTTCTCTATTAGGGTCTGAACGTCGTTGCTTGTCAAACTGTGCCTGCAGTAGGTGTAGCCCCAATGGCCAATGCTGTGCGGATCCTGGCAATTCCATGTATGATTGTAATGCGGATGAGGGCACAGCTATGGATTCTTTTTCTGACGTATGTTATGTCCAACCTGTGCGTGAGCCCAAGAAACCGAAGCGGGAAATGAGAAAATATTGTCCGTAAGTTGCAAAGAGTTTACGTGCCTAGCGTTTCTGATTCTAGTCATCCACCTTTAGATGACGAGAAACCAAAAACCGACCGAACATAGAATTTTTGTGACAAGATAAGAGATGAAAATTGACATTGACCATAAATTGACCACCACCACCTTATCTCCAAAACTACTAAGCCTAATATGTTTAGAATAATACAAAAAAAATGTTCTTTACTTATAGATTCCAGAAATATTTATAAGAAGTCTATGGTCTTAAAATAACATGGTAAATCTCTCAATATTGTGCATACAAACTTACATTTGCTGTTGGAATGTTTAAGGGAACATGTTTTTCAACAACAATGTTAAGTTTATTCTTAGGATAAGTTCATCCCAACTACGGATCCCTTCATTGTGCGTGGTCCGACGGGCACTTGGCCAGTCAGCTTTTAAAATTACTACGAGTTTTCTCTCTTATTTCAGGTCTAAGAGATTTCTATTTGGCAAAAAGTGTATACTTTTAACGGCGGTGGCTGTATTGTTGATAATGATAGGATTACTGGTATTCATACTAGGATCTGGAAGTAGTCCTACAACTCGACTATCCGCAGACGATAAAGTGGAAGGATTGAGTGCTAATCTAGAAGCCAGGTAATATTTGTTTATTTTATACTAGCGATGCCCACGGTTTCACCTGCATAAGTCTCAATCCCGTGGGAATATCGGGATAAAAAGTATTCTATGTCCGAATCCAGGTTATGGTCTACCCATATGTCAAATTTCATCCAATAGCGTGAAGCTGTTTTAGCGTAAAAGCTTACAAGTACCAGCGGATTCCTGCGGCCTTCACAAGGTCATCAGTCCACCTTGTGAGAAGCCTTCCATCGTTACGTCTTCCAGTACGCGGTCGCCAGTCTAAAATCTGTCGGCCCCATCGGCCATCTGTTCAGCGAGCAATGTGCCCTGCCCACTGCCACTTAAGTTTGGCAATTCTTCGGGCTACATATTATATATTTTTCGGGGTACCCGATTATTAGCCTTATTACACAGGATATACAGCTTTCCAAAGAAACTATGCGCTTCAGGTTAATCATCGTCTATCTTCGGAAAAACGGACGCGCGATGATGAGATCTTATATATAGCTGATAAAACCTTAGAAGTAGTTACCAATTTTGTATTAGCATGTTTACAAAATTATAGAATAACAACTCTATTCCAAAAAAAACTTTTCTAAATTTTTGAGTGACGAGTGACGCTCTGAGGCCGGAGTAGATAAATCGACAGAGAAAACTTCACACAAACGCGCAATGTAACAGGGTTAACTTGTACTCGTATCTATTTGATTGAGGAAGTTTGCATCTTCCTTGTCCCAATAAACATTTTTTTTTAATAATTTACTTTATTCTCTTTTCATGTACCTAATCTAGTTTACTCAGGATATTCCAGCTGAATTCCTACATTTGCAAGCAAGGGCTCTGTCAAAAGGTGTACGAACCAACCTCAGAATACATTTATTCATCGCTAAGTAGATGCATATTACTCTGCATGGGACCACAACTCTGGCCACACCCCATAGGATACACCTACTACAGTAAAAAGGTTGTAGTCCTTGCAACAAACAAACTAGAATACAAATTACAATCGGTACCTTCGGAAGCAGTCCATATGTTCTTGGCAGAAGCATTCAAACTCTTTCTTGGAGATCTGGCGAAACTAGAAAGGTACACTTTAGATGCTAGAAGAATGAACATATCAAGAGACACCATGATCAAAAAGATGTACATACAGATGGATGTAGAAAGTGACCCCGATCCTCGAATCAGGCTAGATACAGACGAGTCTTACACGATAAAGGTTGAGACTATAACAAATCAAGTGGTAATTAAGCTGCTTTCAGCATCGTTCTGTGGAATAAGGCATGCGCTGGAAACTCTCAGCCAATTGATCTTACTAGATCAGACTACTGGGAACCTCATCACCTTATCAAACATAATCATTAAAGACGCTCCCAGCTATAAATACAGAGGCCTAATGATAGATACAGGAAGAAACTACATCCCAGTCCCAGATATCATGAGGACTATTGACGCTATGGCCTCAGTTAAGCTCAACACGTTTCACTGGAGAATTTCTGACGTTACCAGTTTCCCTCTTCATCTGCCGGCAGTGCCTCAACTTTTTGAATATGGAGCTTATAGTAGAGAGCTAGTTTACACCAAAGATAATGTCAAAGCAGTTGTCAGAAGAGCTGGGATACGTGGTATAAGAGTTCTATTAGAAGTAGCGGCTCCAGGACCTGTTGGAAGGGCATGGTCTTGGATACCAGAAGCCACATGCCCAACGAAGAACAAAAATTTCACCTGCAACAACGTTCTTTGTTTAAGATTAGGAATCCACGATACAGTTTTCGATATACTCCAGATTATATATTCTGAAATCTTGGAGATGACGAAGGTTGATGATGTTTTTCATTTGAGCGATGGCGTGTTTTCTATGGTCAACTGTTTTTATTTGATGGAAGAGAGGGAAGGCTTTCTTGATAAGGCTTTGGAAAGACTGAAACTGGCTAACAAAGGGTTTTTGCCGAAATTACCGATTATATGGTATACGATGCATTTGACGAAGGATTTGGAAGCTAGGACTTGGGACAGGTATTATAAAGATTTTTTTATTATGCATAGCTTATACATATGCTGTATGTTTTTTTTTTTGTGAATGTGCGTTTTCTTATTTGTGTCCGGCTCAAATGATAGTAACCTAATAATCATAGTTAGGACTCAAATAATTATGCTATATAACATTGAACTACGTTCAGTCCTTCACGGTCACAATTTTAATTCTAAAAGAACGCATTTAATTGAAGCCTTTTTAGGTAAGCTTTAGTAGGCTTTTATTGTCGAATTGCAGTAGCCAAAAAGTATAAAACATAAGATCTAATGCTAGGTAGAGATCAGTGAAATGTAACATGAAATGAAATATATTGTTGAAACGAACAGCTCTATTCAATGCTGTTCAAATATATTCAATGCAACATGTAAAGGAAAATTTGCTAATATTTTCAACACACTTACTTGTAAAGTGACTCATATGGCAACGCATTTAGAAATGTACGCAAATGGGAATTATTGATTTACAGTGCAGTGATATGATTAAGAACAAATATCAGAATTCATCTTTGTTTGAATTTTATAGAAGTCTTCCACTGGTACAATTTGATAATTTGCATAAATTTGCTCGTGGGTTTTTAGGGCTCCGTACCCAAAGGGTAAACCGGGAACCCTATTACTAAGGCTCCACCGTCTGTATGTCTGTCTGTCCGTCTGTCACCAGGCTGTATCTCATGAACCGTGATAGTTAGACAGTTGAAATTTTCACAGATGATGTATTTCTGTAGCCGCTATAGCAACAAATACTAAAAACTAGAATAAAATAAATATTTAAGGGGGCTCCCATACAACAAACGTGATTTTTTGCTCGTTTTTGCTCGATATTGATAACAGCAACAGATAGACATGTTTAAATAAATATTCTCTTCAAAAATAAATAATTAAAATAAAATAAGACAAATATTTAACAAACGTGATTTTTTTGCCATTTTTTATAGATAATGGTACGGAACCCTTCATGCGCGAGTCCGACTCGCACTTGGCCGGTTTTTTCTGTATTTGGTACTACTTACTTGTGTGAGAAAACGTTTTCCAAGATGAAGTACACAAATAATGTTTACAGATCTAAATTAACCGATGAGCATCTTAAATCTCTTTTAATAATTGGTACAAGTAAAATTGATCCACAACTACAAACTATTGTCGGTGGAAAATCACAATAACATAAATCTCATTAGTGTTTTTTGTTTTACTGTGATTAGTGGGATTCATTTAAATTATTTGTTAGTTACTAATATGCTTAAGCTTTTAAGTTTTCTGTAGTACTAGCCCGTTTATTTTCAAAAAGTAAAAATTTGTAAACCATTGTTCGACGAGAACATGTGAGTACTGGCAGCCCAGTACCAAATGACACTGCAAGTCATTTGGTTTTCTTCGGTTGTTATTGTTTTTTGTTTTACTACCTATGATGGATGTGTCAAATAAAATCGATATCTTTGATCACACGTATATTTCAATAATTAAAACCCTCACAGAACAACTGTCAACAAACTGTTATGCGGCTTGGCAAACTTTATATAAGTTAATGTTAATACGGATTTTGAAAAAAAAAAAAAAAACCCAAAAAACTTGAAAAACACATGAACTCACGCTTTCTTACCATGGGGTAGGCAGAAACTATAGAACGCCACCTGTTACGCTCCTTACATACTCCTTTTGCTTCGCCCGTTCACACATCTGGTCATATACGAACGCCGGTTGCGAGTACTACGCACCTGACCTTTCTGAAGAACATCACCAATTTGGTCACTATATGTCCTCCTAGGGCGTCCCTTACCGGTGTTTCCACTCATCTCTGCATTATAAATACATTTTGTTAGTCGCGTTCCACTCATCCTCTCAACATGACCAAACCATCTCAGCATACTCTTATCAATGTTTGTCACTACATCTTCTTTTAAACTGCACCGTTGCCTTATCATTTCATTTTTCAGCCTTTCAGCATCTTTTTTTTTTAACTGGATAAAGTAGATTTTAATCCTTATTCTTGTATTTCTAGATTTGGAGTGCAACTAACAGAATGGCAGCCGAACCCCTCGGATCAGTTTTTAAGCAGATTCAAGGTGATTCATTCAAGCAGATGGGATCTATCCTGCGAAGTCAAAAAGCAGAGATGTAAGAAATACAGGTGAGGAAAAAGAGAGTAATGCCAGGTTTCTGAGGTCTTCAGGTAAAATTGGTCTTCAGTTATAGATTTGAAAGTTATCTTTTAAGACCAGGCACCCTAAAACAGTCTGTGTAATGCCGGACGTAAAGAATAGCAACACCCTATTTCTTCCCGTGGGTGTCGTAAAAGGCGACTAAGGGACTTACTAGAGAATGGGCAGCAGCGTTCTCTTTGTATTTTAACACAATACTGCGATCGCCAACCCGTCTGTCAAGGGTGGCAATTATGGCAAACCAGCCCTTTGGGGGCGGCCTATTTCTAGCAGTGGACGTCTTTCGGCTGAAATGATGATGATGACGCTGTAACAAATTTCCACGCAAGCTCCGCCCCATGCACTCTGCCACTCCAGTATGTTCTAAACGCTAACACATCAGTAATAAAGTTGAATATCACGTGCGCTCTTTGATAGTGTTCGAATACGAAACTAAATTGCGTAAATCTAAATTCTTATTTCGTTTATAAGTTTAAGATCTAGAGAAAAAATATCTTGTGGCTGGATAAAAACTATATTTTCTTGCTGTAATTTTAGACATAAAATCCGAACAATCTTGTTTTTTTTTTTTTAATTATCTTTAAAAAAGACAGGATTTTAGAATAAAAAATGTATCGAGCGAAAATCTTACAATCACGTAACTGTCTTGTACATGGAAAGAAAAAGATCCAATATATCATATACTAAAGTTCCATTTTCATTGAAGTGTGACTGTTTCAGAATATTAATACAAATTAATATTAAAAACTAAGTCCTAATCCTCTTAAGATGGATCCGCAGTGGTAGCCCGCGAAATTCAAATTGTCTTGGTTTTTTTTTCAATTTGCAGATCAGTGTCAGGTTGTATCTTGATCAAAGTATGATACGCGACCATAACTAATGTGTATTTATAGAATTATAACCATTAATACATATCTCTTAGTTAGATTTGTTCCATTGGAATAAATCTCTTAAGGAAAAGTTCTCACTTCACTGGTCTCACTTCTTTTTGAAGTCGATGCAGCATCCTAAACAGGGTCAAATTTAATTAGCTAAAAAAACTCCGCAGAGGTTATGGGTATATGTAAACAAGATAAAACAAAAAATACAGCGTTGCAAATGATTGGTAAGGAATTTTTACAAGTAATAACTCAAGACAGGCACTTAACCAAAGAGATTTAAGATACTATCAGAAGAACTGTCATATACAATCTGTGATTCCATGTCTCAGTGACGCCATCTACTATAAAGGTGAACGGTAGGCTTGTATGGGAACTTCGTACCGCTAATAAAATTTCGTGTTTTGGGATATTTTTTGTTTTAATAGGTAGTTAATAAGATAGACAAGCCCTTTTTAAATTCTTAGATTTTTAGAAGTTGGGACGTAAAAGTTATAACGCGTTATATTTTTTAAGGTTATGTACTAGTGTACCAATGTAGATTATTACTTAAAGGTACATAATCATTGTTTTGGTGATAAAGTAAATGTTCTAGATTGCTTGTCGCTATCTTTGTAGTGTTCTACTTACTATTAAATAGGTAGATTGAGATGAGAATTGTACCTACTCAGTGAGGGGTGTATTAGGAGATATCTATGTCCAGCTGCGTACTGCAACAGTTTGATAATGATGAAGTTAATTCGCTAAATTGCTCAGATGCAGTCACAAACCACAATCCAAAACAACAGCAAAGAACTGAACCACAGAACTGAATTGAAAGACAGTAACAGTAATACAGATTTTCTTTACCTGTCAATAAATAATTGCCATATGAACAAAAATAATATTGATGACGAAAATCGTTCCTATCATTATATTGTTGCTATTATGATTTTATGTAACAATCACGCATACTTAGGTATAATATAGTAGTGTTTAATTATATTTAATGTTATTTCTATTTCTAAATAATTAATCTATCATTTCGTTATTAGTGTTATTTTACTTATGACAACTTTAAAAAACCTAACTGCGTTTAGTTTACGATTTTATTACATTTAATTATTAAAATCTTTTTATTGTTATTATCCATTAATCCGAACTTCTAAAAATAGTACACTTACATGAAAATAAATGTTTTAGTTGCCTTGATAAGTGGTATAATTTCTATAACAAAACAACAACAAAAATATGCGGTACGAAATCTGCCGTTCGCCTTTGACAATACATACTTTTACCGAAGCCAACCTTATATTACCAACCGTCAGATTGTTTGACATAATCTAAGAAAATGATTTATTTTATCTAAAAACTCGGCAAATTATAAAATACTAACGAAAATAAACTGTAGTTAAGTGTAGTCATTTAATCACTACGAGGTTTGCAATACCATATGGTAAATTCATCATATTTTCTTTGAATTAATTTAGTTTTGCCCTCAATGCGACCTGTTATGTGGCGTAACGGTATGACACTATACATAGAACTGAACTGAGCGAGGTGCAACCTGCAAGCTTAGCATGAGAACCGTAGAGAAGCTTTTTGTCGACGGAAGAGTAGACATAAACCGGCCAAGTGCGAGTCAGACTCGCGCACGAAGGGTTCCGTACCAATATCTATAAAACCGGCCAAGTGCGAGTCGGACTCGCGCAGGATTCCATACCATCATCTATAAAAACGGCAAAAAATCACGTTTGTTGTATGGGAGCCCCCCGTAAATATTTGTTTTATTTTAATTTAATTATTTATTTTTAAAGTGAATATTTAATTAAATATTCTGTGAATATTTCAAGCGTCTACCTGTTGCCGTTATCAATATCGAGCAAAAACGAGCAAAAAAATTACGTTTGTTGTATGGGAGCCCCCTTAAATATTTATTTTATTCTGTTTTTCAGTATTTTTAGGGTTCCGTACCTCAGACTCTTGATTATATCGTGCACCTCGTCCGGGGTGACGGGGTCTAGAGGACAATCAGGGTCTTCGACCGGAGGGACAGAGGCAAGGAAAAAACGGAACCCTTACAGAATCACTTCGTTGTCCGTCTGTCTGTCTGTCTGTCAGTCTGTCAAGACCATTTTTCTCAGTAACGCGTAAAGGTACCAAGTTGAAATTAATATCAAATACGTAAGTCTATGGTCCCTTGAAGCTTAAAAAAAAATAAAGCATCTAAGTCAACGCAATAAAAAAATACGGCGATATAAGCGACATTTTTGCGACATATTTCGATACTTGCAAATAAATCAAAACCTTAAGGGTACTTCCCGTTGACCTAGAATCATGAAATTTGGCAACAAGCAAGGTCTTACAGCACAAGTAAAGGAAAAAGTCCGAAAATTGTAAATTTGTAGTTTCAACACATAAAAAAAAATTGCGAATATCTCGCACATAAAGCAAAACCATAGGGTACTTCCCGTTACTCCGCTACCGCGAGAAATCACGGCACGGCGGACAGAGCTCCGGCGGGATCTCATGGCGACATGGAGAGTACGATTGTCGCAACCCAGCGCTGGGCACGCCACAATTCTGGCGATAAGTCCCCTCTTTGAGGAGTGGCTAGAGAGGCGCCACGGCGTCCTCACCTTCCGCCTGACGCAGGTCCTCACCGGACACGGTTGTTTCGGGAGGTTCCTGTTCAGGATAAAGCGGGAGGAAACGCCCGGGTATCACCACTGTGTGGATCGCCCGGAGGACACGGTGGAGCATACGGTGGAGGTCTGCCCAGCTTGGGCGGAGCACCGCCGTGTCCTCACGGAGGCGATCGGCGGCGGCGATCTCTCGCGTCCGGGCCTGGTACAGGCCATGGTTCGAAGCGAGAGTGCATGGGAGGCCGTCACCTCCTTCTGCGAAGCAGTTATGCTAGCGAAGGAGGAGGCGGAACGCGTGAGGGTGAGACAAGGTTCGCGCCCTCGCGCCCCTAGTCGCCGCAGGAGACGCCCCGGGCGTCGGGAGTCGCAAGCCGATTTCCGGCCACCGTAGGCGCCGGCCTGCGGACGGTGAGCTATGGGTAGCTCGCCGTCCGATAAGGACCAGGCCCGGGTCGACGGCGCGTTGTGTTCCACGCGCGCCTCAAAGAGATGTCAGCACAAACTGACGGGTCCGTTAGGACCAATGCCTACCGGGGTAGCGAGTTTGTCCGAAAGGGATATCGTGGCCCTGGCACACAGGCAACGGAAGGAACACGGGTGGGTTTTAGTCAGTAAAAGTCTGACACGCCCTCCCGCTCCGCCCAGAGCGGGAGAAGTTATTTGATGATTTCCCACCCAAAAAAAAAAAAAAGAAAAAGGGTACTTCCCGTTGACCTACAATCATGAAATTTGGGCAGAAGCAAGGTCTCACAGCACAAGTAAAGGAAAAAGTTCAAAAAATGTTAATTTGTAGTTTTATCACATAAAAAAAAACATTTTTTGCGATTATAAACTTAAATTTTCAGTTGGAAAATTGACCGTGGCGTATATCGATGTATAGGAGAACATGTTTTTCAACTACAATGTTAAGTTTGTTTTAGGGATAAATTCATCCTTACTACGGAACCCTTCATTGTGCGTGGTCTGACACGCACTTGGCCGGTTTTTTGTTATAGCGGCAACAGAAATACATCATCTGTGAAAATTTCAACTGTCTAACTATCACGGTTCATGAGATACAGCCTGGTAACAGACGGACAGACAGACAGACAGACGGCGGAGCCTTATTAATAGGGTTCCCGTTTTACCCTTTAGGTAGGGAACCCTAAAAATTACTTTCCGTGTAGACAGTAGAACATCTTCGGTAGCCAAGCGATTTCAATCTACTGTAGAATACTACAGTAGATTATGAAATAGAAATTGTCATGAGAAGCCAGCCTGCTGTAGGTAATAATTATTAAGTAGATTTTGATGTTGTTTACTTCGTACAGTCTATCTTAAGTATATCTAAATGTCTTTGCCCTTAACTGATATCAAATCGTATGTGCTTGAGGTTACGCGTGTCGCTTACAAAGAGCGTTAAGCTGACCCCAATTACACGCACCAAATACCTTTATCGGGCCAGACTGAAGGGCCAAGACCCTTAGAAGATATAAGGCAGTCTGATTTCGTCAATTTTATATATTCTTATCATGTTTGTTAAAATCCGGATGTTCGAAGTTGGAATAATGAATGTGAAACAATCTTTTTGTTTCCTGTTGTTCACGATTTCGTTCAGTATACAAACTAAATAGGTCGACCACTTGTCGAAATTAGACCTGCTTACAATCTATATAGTACTTACTAATTCCATGCTATTATAAACTACTTACTAATTACATAGAAAAGAAAAAGTACATACTTAATCCATGCTCAAGCTGTCACTTCTGTCACCATCTTCAAGTCATGAGACCCTGGTACTATGTGTGTGTGTGTGTCAAACGCATGGTAAATGTAATGTTTTTTTTATTAGTTTATTTCTTAAAGTCAAAGTTATTTGCAGTAAAAGCGGTACAAAAGATGGTAGGTATATGAATTATTAGTGCGATGACACATTTCGCCATAAATTTGCATGCAAATATTAAAGTATCAAGATGCTCTAGTTTCAATAAGCAACTCTCTACACAAATGAACACAACAATAAATTCAACATTAAATTATTTAAAGTCAATTTCAAGCTTCTTAGACTCAGCATCTAAAAAAAACCGGTCAAGAGCGAGTCGGACTCGCGCTCCGAGGGTTGATATGAAGTTGATGATTTCTGAAAAACCGTGCTATTTCGAGACATCGTTTTATTTTTCCTGTAATATTTACATAAACTTCTATCACATAGTATAATTTCAGATTTTTCTCTATGCAAACTTCGGAGATAAGGGGTATTTTTTTTACATTTTTCATCAAAAGTCGAAAACTATGATGCCTAAAAAGAAAATGTTTGAGAATGAGCAAACAGCGCTCTTTCATATGATACCCCACATGCCCTAGTAGACTCCATTCGAATTTTTAGACCCCCTTTCAAGCCCTGCTGCAAAAAAGTTTTTTTTTTTTAATTTCTTTATTGTTTGCAAAATAGTTGGGTAGGTAAACGTCATGTAAAACCAACCAACCAAATTCCAAATTTCAAGTTATAGCATTAGTAGTTTACCATTTTGGTACGGAACCCTAAAAATAGGTATTTCTATTAAAAAAATACAACATAAAATAAAACACAACATAGAATGCAGTACGTACAGTAACACTTATTAACAAGATTATCTACTCATAATGCATTACTGTAATGATAAGATTGACAAGAAGTTTTTTTGAGGAATTCAGCTATAGAAAAAAACTATGTGAGATGAGTACTCGTATTTTTTTTAGAATGCATATTTTATGCACTCCTCCTTAAAACCTTTTACTGTGCCAAATTTTATATTCCAGCATCCGCGTAATTTTTGTAAAAAGGGGTACAAAGTTTTCGCTTCACGTATTATTATAATAATAACAAATTTGCTTGCTGCACTTACAGTAAATACCAAAGCATGCAGCAAGTCAACAACATAACATTTAAAATGTTCATGCAAACATTAAGTTCGTATTTTAATATAAACTGTTGTTTTAGTTCGAGGGCTTGAGGCGCTGCGTGCTGAAACACACGGTATAAAGGCTCGTGTAGACAGGCGCTACGCGACTCTGGTCGAACAATTTCTATTAAAACTTTACGGATATTGTTCTACCGGTGTTGCGTCACACCGTCGCGTCGTGCCTGTGTGCACGAGCCTTAAGCCTAGTTCGGCAGCAGATGTTAATATTTGACACACTATGGTATTTGACTGCTATCCAAAATATGTATGAATTAATGCTTACTTTTATAGGTGTTACTAAAAAAGACGATTTGTGAAAAAAAAACATAAAATCGGTGGAAAAATGCAGAAGTTACACGCTTTTAAAATTATTCTACTATGGTAGCATGTCACGCAAAACGTTAATTTTACTGAACGGCGCGAAGTTACCACGGCGTTCCTGTATTGTGACGTCGGATTGCAGCAGTGCTGTCACTGTCTATAATAGACTTTAAAACGCATACAAAGACTTCTTGGCGGGAATGTGAAGCGTCATGTTAGCAGTTTTGTTTTATTTTCTAAAATTTGTGTTTAGCCGAATATTAATGTGTAACAGTGGTGGATTATTAACCATTAAGTGTTCGTGATCCTGCATTAATGTAGGCAAATGAAACAAAACAGTGCAACATCACTTTAAGTTCTCTCAAGAAGTCCGCGCGAGGTTTCGGTAAAGTGCCGCGTCTTTACTTAAACTCAAGGGGAGCGGGGCGGGATATCATCAGTCATCTTTATCATGCATTGAGTGGAGTTCATTTCATAATTATTTAAATAACTTCGTACTTGTTACCTAATTTTACATGACACTGGCGAAATGCACAAACCGTGCGAAGCCAAAAAGAAAAGAAAAAAAAAAAAAAAACGCATACAAAATATTTTTTATTGAGATATAAAAAAAAAAAAGTTTTACTGTGGCTTAATTTTTATGTTGCTTTCGAAAAGCCTAAATTTAAAAAAATAATAATCATATACTGACAACTGACTACACCTTATACTGACTAAGACAAATTAAGTACCTAACATGTTTATTCTTCTTGGTCTAATAAAAACATTATTATTATTAAACATAGATTTGCTGGTATAAATAAATATGTCAACATCCGGCCCCTGAGCAATCAGAAAGAAGGTAGATTAGATTATTGTAGATTTGCTCCGGGACGCCCCTGAGCTGTTGTCAGGATATCATGGTATCCTGCATTAGTCTTAAGGCTACGCAGTCTTAAAGCTAATGCAGGATGCCATCTCTCTGCCATATCATTAATCTAGCCCTTCAGTCCGATGTGTACCTGGAGCAATGGAAAATCTCGCGCGTTATTCCCGTCCCAGAGATTGGTGACAAATCATCTGTGGGGTAGCCTATAGCCTTAATGATGTTTTCATAGATATATTGACAAGAATAGATATATTGAGTTCATCAGAATCTAATCAAAGGTTTCTATTACATGTTAAGTAATTATAGAGCTATCAAATGAGGTAGATTCAAGCAACTGACTAGAACACGATATCGCTATAAAATTATAACAAACTAGCTTCTACAAAGAAACTGTCTCACGCGCATTAACTGTCTGAAATGTGTCAGCGACTTCGTTGCATGAGTTTTTTTTTTGCTCGCCTTAAAGGTCCTAGCGTGATGTATACTATAGTCTATAGGAAGGCCTTCCTCAAGAATTTGGCTATCAAATGCAAAAAAGATTGTTTCAAATCCGACCGGTAGTTCCAGAGATTAGTGCGTTCAAACAAACAAAAATAACGAAGATAGATAGATAGAGATAGATATATTAGTTTATAAGATATAAGTCCAGGTTTCCTCATGATGTGTATTCCTCAACGATGTCAGTAATTTCCAAGATAAACTCAGAAAGTACATCATTATGAATTAAAAACTCACATTGGTACTTCCCCGAATTTGAACCCACAATCTAGGGCATAAAAGCGAGTACAAATAAAACAAAAAGAAAATGAATCAAATACCTACAATCAAATAATACTAGTAGTACCTAACTCAAACTCAAAAACTCAAACTCATAACATGTATTTAAAATAAACCAATTATAGGCACTTTTGAATTGTCAAAGGGTTGGTCAGCCAGATAGATGAAGCTTGTTGTCCATTCTTAAGAGTTGTAGGTTCCTATGGAGAAGAAGAAACTCCACGGACACTTTTTTAAATTAAAATATTGTAACAAAGTATTGGTTACATCATTCATGTTGAAATTTTATACATGTGAGAACTATGCAAAACGTCATTGCGTCCGTGATAAAAAGATAAAAAAAAAAACAATTAAAATAAGCCATGGCAGCTAAGAAATGACCAGTCTCCGGCGACGATACCCGTTCACAAACATGACGCACGGATCAGCACCATTCCGCTCAACCATTTTGAAGGGAACTTAATGATACAACAATAAGCGAGAGATTTCAGTGAGATGACACACTCTCAGCCGCCAGGGCACATTCAAGTCCATGAAAGACATACTCAGTAGATCTAAGAGTAGTCTCAGTAAATTGTAGGTACATAGTGCTCATACATGTGCTATGCAATTATACAATACTAAGAGATTGAATTCATACAATATAAAGATAGTATTTACAATCTTTAGCAGCTCCAACAATATTTTCGAATGCTTATCAATTAGTTTATTTTTGTCAGCGATGTAATCCCCCAACTTACTGACTTCCGATGTTTTCATTTTTAAATAATGTTGCCAGATAAATAAGTTATTCGATTCATCGAATTCATAATAATATATTAATCATTTTTATACCATTATGACATTAAATATAAATAGAAACAAAAACAATAAAAAGTGATTCAGTGTTTCCTTCTGTAAATATGTTAAACAAAATCATTTTTTTAATAGAAAAGTCGTAAAATAAATTATTAAATCGATTTCACAATCGGTCATCATATTTTAATACACAGGCAATAAAGTGAAACTCATGTCAATGTCATGTCAAACGTCAACAAACAAATCATTCGCTTCGTTCGTTTTGCTCTGAGCGCAAGCTCAGGTAGTGCATATTTTCTGTTATTTTCGTGTGATTATTTGATTAGTGTTGTTTAGCGACTTTGGCTACTTAAAAAGGATTTTCACAGATATTACTTTGACGAACGACCCACGCATTTCTAACAACGGACTTAGTTATCTTGCCTACTCGACTTACCTCAGCCTCATCTACCCCGGTTTTCGAAGTAAAATACAATGAGTGATTAACGTCATCGTTGTATCAACTGCGGCATAGCAACGTGGCGGCGTAATCCTATAGGAACACATCAAATAGAAGACGAAGGCGTTGTTTCAGTTATACAGCAATGGGTTGCACCTCAAGTTGTTTATTTCATTACAAGTTCGCATTTTGCTGAAGCTTACTTCATTATTAATCTTATAACAATATAATAAGTATAACGTGAGAGTTCAGTGTAAGAATAACATAATAAGGAGCAACAACGTTGTTTTTGTACAAACCAATAACACCCTATATTTTTTTTCTACCATGGCGCACTTGAAAACATTTTAGTTTTTTCGAAGTGGTATTCATACCTAAATAAAATAATGCAGTAATCGTTACTGTAACGTCAGGCCCAACTTACTGGGGTGCGTGCAGAAAACCTCCTCGTGTGCTTGACTGCTGCTCGTTCCTTGCGAATACGTTCGGGGGAAAGAGCAGTCGTTGGGCCGGTGCACCCTGGGCGCGGCCAATAGTCTCTCCATGTCGGAGAGGGTGTTGACTGCGGCGGATTTCTGCGTGGGGGGGAGAGCCTAAGGCTCTTAGGTCTGGTGAGGCCGATCGTCGGTCGTCCGCTCCCCCCCCTGCTAACAGAGGGAGGTCGAGCGGACGCAGAGTGGGAAGGCGGACGATATAGTCCGCGGTGGACGACCCCAGTGGTTAGGTTAAGTTAGGATAGATAGTCAATTATATTGTATATACCATATTTTGTATATATAATTAAGATAGTTTTAATAAAATGTACATATAATTAATATAGTTAGGTTAGGTTAAGTTAGGGTAAGGATAGTCCGTGGAGGACGGGCCCAAACAGGCCGAAATTGGTGGACGTTTCTCCATTTTGGAGAAGCAGGGGCGGCGCTCGTTGTGCACTCACCCTGCCAACGAGCTAGCAGCAGGAGTCTGCACCCGTCGAAATCGTAATCCGGAAAGAGATCACGGTCATGTTTTGTGACTCGGAACGGGACGAGGATCTTGGCTTAGTCGCCCGGATCGCGAGGATGTAAACCTCTATAAAAAATTCCTCTAATATCAAGTTTTGGTGCGCGGCGAGGGTATGAATGGCTGAGGAGTAGTGTCATCTGTAACTTTGTAGTTATAGGTGGCGCATCAGTCGTGAGCGCACCCCCAGCCAGGGACCAGTGGAATCTCTGGGTTGGGTTACAAATGTCACACTTACCTAGGCACAGGGGGTAACCCTAGGAAGGACTTTTTAGATCCCCCACACTCGTGGGAATAATAATGGAAAACCTATATAAAAACCAAACAAAAGACGTAGAAGAGGAGTGGAGTGATGCGGAGTCGGAGTCCGACGCCGCATCTGGCGCGAAGGGCGCGAAGGGCTCTTTTAAGAGCCTGGCGCGCGTTGATGTGGGGGCTGCAGAGAAGAAGAACAGCAAGTTCTTCAAGCGCTCCAAACCAGGGGACGGCCAGGGGTCGTCCTCTGAAGATGGAATAAGTACGGCTCGCAAAAAGATCAGCAGCCGGGGTGGGGTTCGGAAACGGGGGGTGGGCAGAGGGCTCACCACCCCGGATCAAATGGAGGTAGAACAAAAACTTGGAGAGACCAGCCGCAGGGCGGCCCTCTCTGAGTCCTCGGGCGGTGAGCCGGACGCCGCTGGCAGCTCCAAGGCGAAGGGAGCGGCCAGTAGTAGTTTCGAGGAGGTCGTGACTGCAGCGATCAGGGGGGTGGCCTTGAAGAGGATTCAGTCCTCAAAAGACAAGGTCGTCCCCGCTGCCATTGCCTCCATTTTGGCGGCAGCGAGAGCCCCCCAAGTCGGGCCCTCGTCGGACGAGGTCGGCCGATTGATAGCCGCCATGGAGCTTCTCCGAAAGGAGAATGAGGAGCTCCGAGCGGACCTGGCCCAGCTTCGAGGAGCTGGACCACGGGAGGTGCCCCAGGGGGGAGCGCAGCATGGGCAGGGCCTGCCTTTGCAGGCGGAGGACCGCGTTCTGACCCTGGTGCGACAGGAGCTGGCTGCACTCAGCAACCGGTTCTCCGTATTGGAGGGCATAGTACTGCGCCCACCGCTAGCGGCGAGCAGGCCGGCCACTTTTGCCGCCACCGTGGCTGCCTCGGCCACGCCCGCGGTTAAGCCTGCGGCTAAGCCTGTGGCTAAGCCTGCGGCCAACGCCGCGGCCAAACCCGCGCCTCCGGTGAAAGCGGTGCCGCTCAACCCCAAGAAGGGCGGGACGGCTGCGCAGATGGCTGCGCAGAAGGCGAGGGCCCCAGCCGTGGTGGCGGGACGGTCGCCTCTGCCCCCCCCGCCTCCTAATTCCTCTACGGCCAACGCCGAATGGCAGGTAGCCGGGGAGAGCAGGAAGGCGGGCAAGGCAGCAAGGGCGGCTAAAAACAAGGAAAGGCGGCAGCAACGCAAGAAGCGTGGCGTCGCGGCTAGGCTCCGCGCCCCGAAGTCCGCAGCTGTAGTGATTACGCTACAGCCGGAAGCGGCAAAGAAGGGCGTGTCGTACCGCGAAGTGCTAACGAAGGCGTGAAAGGCGGTCAACCTAGAGGAGATCGGCGTCACCGAGGGCCTCAGAATGAAAGTCACGGCGACTGGAGCCCGGATGCTCGAAATCCCCGGTACGGCAAGCGGCCCGACCGCTGACGCCCTGGCCGAGAGACTGAGGGCGTCCCTCAATGCGGAGGAGGTCCGAGTGTCCAGGCCCACAAAGTCCGCCGACATACGCATCCTGGGCCTGGACGACTGCGTGACGGCGGAGGACGTTGTGGCCGCCGTGGCTAAGACTGGGGGGTGCTCTGCCGAGCAGGTGAGGGCAGGCTCCATCCGCCCTGACACCACGGGCATGCAAGCCATAACGGTGAGCTGCCCCGTGTCGGTGGCGCAAAAGATAGCCGGGGAGGGCCGAAGACTCCGGGTGGGCTGGGTATCCGCGCAGGTGAAACTGCTGGAACCCAGACCCCTGAGGTGCTTCCGCTGCCGCGTGGGCCACCACGTGGGAGCACACTGCACCTCGGAGGTGGACCGCAGCGACAACTGCTTCCGCTGTGGTCAGCCCGGTCACAAAGCCGGTTCTTGTAAAGCCACGCCGCACTGTTTTGCATGTGCGGCGGCTGGCAAGCCGGCCGATCACCGGGCTGGGGGTAAGGCCTGCGCTCCCCCTCCCAAACCCAGGGGAAGGGGCAAGCCCTCCAACCCTGTCGTCACCGCCGCAACCGCCACCATTGCAGCCGCCGTTGCCGCCTCTACTGCAGTCGTCGCCGCTAACACCGCGGCAGGGCCATCTCATGGGGCCCGGGAGGAAGCTCGAATGGACTGCCAATAAATGGCCCCATTACGCCTCCTCCAGGCGAACATCAACCACTGCGCCGCCGCCCAGGATCTGTTGCTCCAGAGCATGGCGCAGTGGTCGATTAACATCGCCGTGGTCGCTGAGCCGTACTTTGTCCCGCCCAGGGATGACTGGGTGGAGGACCTGAGCGGCTCAGTGACCCTAATTTCGTCAGCCGCCGCCGGTACCCCGTCCCTCGAGGCCGTCAAGAGGGGACAGGGTTGCGTGGCAGCACAGTTCGGGGAGATTGTCGTGGTAGGAGTTTACTTCTCCCCGAACCGAACTCTCGCCGAGTTCCACAACTCCCTTGGGGAGCTGAGAGTCGTCGTCGTCGGGTACCATCCCCTCCCCGTGTTCGTCCTCGGGGACTTCAATGCCAAAAACGTGGCTTGGGGTTCCCGGTATACGGACACGAGGGGCAGGATGGTGGAGGACTGGGCCCTGGAGACTGGCCTGGTCGTCCTAAACCGGGGTTCTGTCCCCACGTGTGTGCGGATGCGGGGTGAATCAGTGGTGGACATCTCGTTCGCCAGCCCCGCTCTGTCGCCGCGTGTCATCGACTGGCACGTCATGGAGGGGGTGGAGACCTATTCCGATCACCGGTACATACGGTTTGACGTCTCCGCCCCGACCTTGAGCGCGCCGGTCCGACAGGCCCCGAGTGGTCCGCGGTGGGCGCTGAAGCAGCTGGACCGGGAGCTCCTCCTGGAAGCCTCGATCGTGCAGGCCTGGGTGTCATCATCGGACAGGCCTGCCAACATCAACGACGAGGCGGAGTGGTTCCGGGAGGCCATGTCCAAAATTTGTGACGTGGCAATGCCCCGGGTCCAGCCCGGACGTGCCCGGCGCCAGGTGTACTGGTGGTCGCGCGAGCTGACCGCGTTACGCGAGGCGTGTGTTGCTGCGCGGCGCCGGTATTCCAGGCACCGCAGGCTCCGTATCCGCCCTCCAGATACGGAAGCCATTCAGGCGGAGCTGTACGAGGGGTACAGAGAGGCTAAGAACGCCCTCCGAGCGGAGATCCAGCGGGCCAGAGGACTGGCCCGCGAGGAGTCGCTGGAGACTCTCAACGGAGACCCGTGGGGACGCCCCTACAAAGGGGTGCGGGATAAACTCCGCCCATGGGCTCCCCCACTGACGCAGAGTCTCCGGCCCCAGCTCGTGGAGGACGTGGTGAGCGCTCTGTTCCCTTCGCGAGGGGAACATACTCCCCCGCCCATGGCTCCGCCTCCTGCGGTGCCTGATGCGGACCACACCGCCAACGACGACGACGACGATTCTTCGGAGGTGACCGAGGTAGACCTGAGAGTGGCGGTACGTAGGCTGAATGCCAAGAATACCGCCCCAGGACCCGACGGCTTGCCTGGAAAAGCCTGGGTTCTGGCCTTGGAGGCTCTCGGGCCTCGACTAAGAGGGCTCCTAAGCGCATGCTTGGAGAGGGGCCAGTTCCCACTTCGTTGGAAGACGGGGAAACTGGTCCTCATTAAGAAGCCGGGGCGCCCAGCGGACTCTCCGTCCGCTTACCGGCCCATCGTGCTGCTCGACGAGGTGGGCAAGCTCTTTGAAAGAGTTATTGCAGACCGCCTTGTCGGGCGGCTGGTACGGGTGGGGCCGGATTTGGCGGAGAGCCAGTTTGGTTTCCGCAAGGGTCGCTCTACGGTGGACGCCATCATGCGCGTTCGAGCCCTCACGACGGGGGATGCTGTGGCCCGGGGTGGGGTCGTCTTGGCGGTGTCTCTTGACATCGCCAATGCCTTCAATACCCTGCCCTGGAGTTGCATCAGGGAGGCACTCCGATATCACCGGATGCCGACCTACCTCTGTCGCGTAGTCGAGGCATATCTGACGGACAGGGCCGTCATCTACCCCGGTCACCAAGGAGAGTGGAACCGGCGAGAGATGTCGTGCGGTGTCCCACAGGGATCGGTCCTGGGGCCGCATCTGTGGGACATCGGGTACGACTGGGTGCTGCGCGCCGACCTCCCTAGTGGCGTCAGCGTAGTCTGCTACGCTGACGACACGCTAGTCCTGGCACAAGGGAGTTCGCATCAGGCGGCGGCCGAACTGGCGGCACGTGGGGTTGCGACAATCGTCGATAGGATCCGGCAATTGGGACTCGAGGTGGCATTGCACAAGTCCGAGGCCATGTGCTTTTATGGTCCTCGGAACGCGCCACTGTCGGGTTCCCAGATAACGGCGGGAGGGGTTCACATCGGCGTCGAGTCGACGATGAAGTACCTGGGACTCGTCCTCGACAGCCGGTGGAACTTCGTCGAGCACTTCCGACGTTTGGCTCCCAGACTGGAGCGGGCCGGGGCTGCCTTGAAGCGGCTCCTGCCCAATCTGGGGGGTCCAAACGCCTCCTGCCGGAGGCTCTACGCGGGGATCGTGCGGTCCATGGCCCTTTACGGGGCACCGGTGTGGGCGCGTTCTCTGAGGCTGCGACCAGCGCAGCGGTTGAACGCGTCCCAAAGGGTCATGGCCATCAGGATGGTACGGGGTTACCGCACGGTCTCCCGTGAGGCGGCGAGCCTCCTTGCCGGACTGCCGCCATGGGATCTGGAGGCGAAAGTCCTCGCGCACATTTGGGTGTGGCGCGAAGAGGCGAAACTCCGGGGCATAACTCCGCTGCCGCAGGAAATCGCGGCACAGCGGACGGAGCTCCGGCGCGATCTCATGGCGACATGGAGAGTGCGATTGTCGCAACCCAGCGCTGGGCACGCCACAATTGTGGCGATAAGTCCCCTCTTTGAGGAGTGGCTAGAGAGGCGCCACGGCGTCCTCACCTTCCGCCTGACGCAGGTCCTCACCGGACATGGATGTTTCGGGAGGTTCCTGTTTAGGATTAAGCGGGAGGAAACGCCCGGGTGTCACCACTGTGTGGATCGCCCGGAGGACACGGTGGAGCATACGGTGGAGGTCTGCCCTGCTTGGGCGGAGCACCGCCGTGTCCTCACGGCAGCGATCGGCGGCGGCGATCTCTCGCGTCCGGCCCTGGTTCAGGCCATGGTTCGGAGCGAGAGTGCATGGGAGGCCGTCACCTCCTTCTGCGAAACAGTGATGCTTGCGAAGGAGGAGGCGGAACGCGTGAGGGTAAGGCAAAGTCAACGCCCTCGCGCCCTTAGTCGCCGCAGGAGACGCCCCGGGCGTCGGGAATCGCAGGCCGATTCGCGGCCACCGTAGGCGCGGGCTTGCGGACGGTGAGCGATGGGTAGCTCACCGTCCGATAAGGACCAAGCCCGGGTCGACGGCGCGTTGTGTTCCACGCGCGCCTCAAAGAGACGTCAGCACCAATTGACGGGGTCCGAAAGGGCCAATGCCTGCCAGGGTTACGAGCCTGTCCGAAAGGGATATCGTGGCCCTGGCACACAGGCATCTGAAGGAACACGGTGGGTTTTAGTCAGTAAAAGTCTGACACTCCCTCCCGCTCCACCCAGAGCGGGAGAAGTTATTTGATAATTTCCCACCCAAAAAAAAAAAAAAAAAAGGCCCAACTTACTATGGACGTTCGCCCGCCTCCTTTCGTTTCATTTAGTTTGGGGACCTACCTTACCATCTATTAGATCTTTGACTAGAATTTCTAGCTATCTTGCCCTTATCTCAAATCTAGAAATGGTTACCATATCTACATCCTATTAGATCTTTCCAGGATTCAGGATCTTGACCAGGATTTCTTGCTCTCTTGCCCTAATTTCAAAGGGATTTCCTATTATTATTTCTAATAAGTTATATAATTTATATTATAATATTTGACCCTGACCTTGGTTAGATTAGGATCCTTGTGGTGTCGTAACATTGTTATGCTGATTTGTTCCGGCAATTATAGTTTGAGAAACTAGTTCGAAATACAGGCTTTGTTTGCTTGATTTTGAGAGGATATTTTTATGGATTTGTGTTTGTGGGGCTTCGTGGCTAAGTAATGTAGTGGCAGTGGGCAGGGCACATTGCTCGCAGAACTTATGGCCGATGGGGCCGAAAGGTTCTGGAGTGGCGACCGCGTACCGGAAGACGTAGCGTTGGAAGGCCTCCTACCGGTTCGTAGGCTTTGACAGTCATTAGTGGTAGTCCAGAAGCCCGCATGTCTGACAACCAGTCTTACCAAGTGGTATCGTGATACCCAGTAACTGGGTTGTGGAGGTCAGGTAGGCAGTTGCTCCCTGGATAAGGCTAGATAGATATATTTTTTATGTGTAACATCTTCTCTCTCGCATTGTATGCGAGTGATTTCGTGAAAAGGGACGGAAGTATGTAACAAACAGAAAGTGACAGCTTGAGCATGGAATAAGTAAGTAATAGATTTGAACTAGAGGGGGTCGAATTTCTACCAGTGGGCGACCACTAGTAATTAATAATTATTCAAATAGTAATAATAATAAAATTATATAATTAATAAATTTCATAAATAATTTAATATTAATATTTGTAAATTAATGAATAATGTAAGAAATATTTCTATTATACTTTGTAGATATGTACACACCTGTTTAGGTAAGTTTGTATGTATCAACCCGTGTACCCATATTCATGCAAATAAATGATTTGATTTGAATAAATATTTCCGTATTTAGCTTTTTAAATTTTGAGGTTAGTTTCTGTCGCTGCTCCGTTGCTTATTACCAAGATGAGATGTCAGATGTTACACTTACGCTACTACTGTAAAGCTGGCTCGTTATTTTTTTCTTAGAGGGTAACTCTATCCAGCCCGCCGGTTTTTACAATTTTCCTACAGCGATCCGAATCAATTACCAACATAATTATATTACGTGATAAGATTAAAACACATGTACCCTATACCTAGCTATACGGTAGGTATGTTTGAATTTCGATATAACATCAATGAAATTAATACTAGTTACAAAACATGAATTAAAAAAAAAAATTGTTACGTGATTAAACGGCAAAAATGAGCGATGGTAAGGTTTTTAATCGGGGTTCTGAGCACTTAGTATATTAATACTTATAATCTGTTCCAATTTTTTTAGTCGAAAGTGTCAACAAACCTGGGGCCTTACTCCCGAAAACGATTCGAGTTTGATTTTGTTTTCGATTCGAACTCGTTTCTGATCTGAACTCGATTTAAAACCTTACTCCCGAACCAAATCGAATCGTAAACCAAGATCGACATAGGTTCGAGTATTATCAGCGTCGTTATGCCTGTCATTGTCTATATCCTATCATTCATGGATTACGTCATTGTCAAGTGTCTTATGTCTGTGGTTAGGATCTTTTATGTGGTTGAATTTATTTACTTCTCTATCACTTTCTCACGTAAAAAACGATACCCTAGTGCTTTATTTTAACTTAACAAATAAAACCCTATGAAAAAACATCAACCAATCTGCCTATTCTTTTTCCAACTATGTTGTGCTCGGCTTCTAGTCTAACCGGATGCAGCTGAATACCAGTATTTTACAAGGAGCGACTGCCTACTTGAGAGCACTGGTGGCCCAGTGGTAACGACAGCGACTTACGAGTTGTAGGTCGTAGGTTCGAACCCTGACAGGAGCTTTACTTTGTATAAATTATTTCATCACCACTGCTCTCAAAACGGCGAAGGAAAACATCGTGAGGACACCGATGGCATGTCCTAGAACCAAAAATTCGAAGACATGTCAAAACTACCAACTCGCACTGGGCCCGCGTGGTGGATTACGTCCTACTCCCACTCACACAGAGGAGGCCTGTGCCCCAGCAGTGAGAACATTATAGGCTGATTATGTTGACTGCCTATCTGACCTCCTCAACCCAGTGACTGGGTAATACGATACCCCTTGGTAAGACTGGTTGTCAGACTTTCGGGCTTCTCGCCTTGCATTTAATGGAAATGTCACTTCATCTGGTTAATTTCTTCATGTATGGTGTTAAATCTTCTACCAACACATTAAACAACTCCTTCGAGAAACTATAACTTCTTCGAAATTCTTCCGAATCCATTTCTATAGCCCCGGGTATTATATCGATTCATATTTCTTTTCGCACGAAGATCCATACGATGTTTTCTCAAGAACATTGAAAAACAAAGTAAGGCGAGCCATACTAATAAAGATTTTGAAGAAATAAAGCAGTAAAGAACACAAAAAAATCTCACTCGATCTTCATAAAGTAGCTTCTTTGCTATCGAGTTATTTGACGTTTAGTTTTGATTCAACTACTCGATACATAACTGTCAGATGGCGTGTGGAGTACGAACTTTTCGATTCTAACGAATCTTTCGATCGAAATTAGTGTCGTTTTGAACCACCGCACGATCGTGCGCTAGTGTCGGTTTCAAGAGTATGGATCCTCATTTATTTCGAATCTAATTCGATTGATTCAGTACTCGATGCTGTCAGGAGTAAGGCCCCTGTTCAGGTTATTTTTTAACGTAATCACTCACTAAAAGTAATTACTAATAATTTCATCTGTATGTAGTAACTCAATTTAAATATCCTATCTTAACCAACAATTCTTGTATGAATAACATTCATCATTTCAGCCAAAAGACGTCCACGGCTGGACATAGGCCTGAATAACATCAATTGTCGACGAAAATTGAGGTTCTAAAAATAACCTGAATTTATGAATGAAAAACATCTTTAGGGAGATTAAAAGTTTGAAGTAAAAGCTTGACACGCCTTAGCTGCGCCCAGAGCGGGAGAAGTTTTTTGAAGATTTCGCTCCCAAAAAAAAAAATGATTTTAAATTAGGATTTAAGGCTTTTATTAAAATAATCAAGTCAAATAACTCAATTTGTAAGTAGCACAGGTACGTTTTCTGACCATTTGTTTACAATTCCAGTAAAAAGTTACAGAACAGAGTATAGTTGCCTATATCTAACTAATATAACAAATTTATTGCTTACTTGTACAAACGGACATGTCATTCTCTTTATTAGTACATAGTAATATGTAAATGTAACACATACTATAGTTTGTAAGGTGGACCAGTTTCAAGTTCTACACAATTATGCACATGAGTTACGAGTTTATTGCCTAAGGACATAACGGTAATTATCCGTATTATTAAGAGTCCATAATACCTCAAATTGCAGAGCATGATCCTCCGTTATATCGAAAATATTGCAGCATTAGTTTTGAAATAAATATAATTTATGGTAAAGTTGAGGATTAATTTTAAGTACTATGTTTGACAAAAACACCTCCTAACCGGAAAATAAACCGCTATTAGGTATTCAAAAAAAAAATTAAAATTAAATCATGCAACTTTGCATAATATATAAATAAATCAATCGATGGATTGATATCAATCTGCCTAGACTTTTCCCAACTATATTGCATAATATTTAATAATTTCAGCGTAAAAAGAAATTACCTGAACTATCGCCTTCTCCCTGCCGCTCTTTCAAGCTTGCTCGCATGACCGCAAGCAGTTGTTTTCGAGCTAGATAAAGAGTTGGTGGCGCTGAGGTATTATGGACTCTTAATAATAAAAATTTGCCGTAGATGATTTTTATCAGTTACTTTTGGCAGACCTTTGTTCAGCTGTGGGTCAAGAAAGGATGATGAAATAATCAAACTTATGACATATGGAACATAAGCTATACAAATAAATAAATAAAAACCGGCCAAGTGCGTGTCAGACCACGCACAATGAAGGGTTCCGTAGTTAGGATGAATTTATCCCTAAAACAAGCTTAACATTGCAGTTGAAAAACATGTTCTCCCATACATCGATATACGCCACGGTCAATTTTCCAACTGAAAAATGTTTTTCTAATGTGATAAAACTACAAATTAACAATTTTCGAACTTTTTCCTTAACTTGTGCTGTGAGACCTTGCTTGATGCCAAATTTCATCATTCTAGGTCAACGGAAAGTAGCCTATAGGTTTTGATTTATGTGCGAGATATTCGTAATTTTTTTTTTACGTGATAAAACTACAAATTTTCAATTTTAGGACTTTTTCTTATACTTGTGCTGTAAGACCTTGCTTCTTGCCAAATTTCATGATTCTAGGTTAGCGGGAAGTACCAGGTTTCGATTTATTTGTGAGTATCGAAATATGTCACAATAATGTCGCTTATATCACCGTATTATTTTTATTGCGTTGACTTGGAAGCTTGATTTTTTTAGAGCTTCAAGGGACCATAGACTAACGTATTTGATATTAATTTCAACTTGATCTTGAACTTCCTGAGAAAAATGGTCTTGAGAGACTGACAGACAGACAGACAGACGGATAACGAAGTGATCCTTTATGGGTTCCGTTTTTTTCTTTTGAGGTATGGAACCCTAAAAAAGAAGGAAAAGATGATTCTTTTCCCTCTAGGGCATGAAAAATTCGAATTAGTGATTCTTTTTCCTTTTTTTAAATTTATTTATTTGTATAGCTAGTTATTAATTATTGAGAATAGTTGTGTTGTACATAATATATTATTAATATATATTAAATAAATAACATAAGCTGGATATGGAATGATTATTAAACGAACGATTTCCATTCTATTCTATTACTAGCGAACCAGTCATGCATCACACGGGTGAAATGGAATGATGTGGGGACATGTCAAAACATTGAGATTTCTGTGTTATAGCTAAGTTAAATATTAATGAATTAGCTTCTGTCCGCGACTTCTTGAACGCGTGGAGGTCGTAAGACATCACAATATAATAAAACTTTTGACAGCAAAATTAAACCGATTGCGAAACGAAACGATAAACTTACGAAAAGCAAGTCTCGACCGATTCCAAAGTATTAAAAAAAACTTTCTACAAAAAAGTCAACCATTTTCCAAAAATGACAAATTATTGCTTAGACAAAATGTGCTATTTTGTAATCGCTGTACATTGTTATTAGCAAACAGGTGGATACGGTTGTCAATTTTTTTAGCATGATTACCAAGCTACCTCTAGCAGAAGTATAATAAAAGAAAGAAAGAAAGATAAATTGTTTATTCTGCACAAACAAGACACACTTTACAAAAATAAAAATTGACAAAAATATACACTAATACAATGCCAATAGTACAATAATCTTTAACAGGATAAATACTTAAAGTACTTAATAGTAGGAGCTTATCAGCCTCTTACAGTAGAAAAGCTTGGGTTTGGATTAAAGAGCCGTGCACGAAATCGGCTGATTTTGATCAATTTTGTTCATTGGTCGTGAGAAAGGGAAAAAGAATTTAAACAAAATTATTTGTGATTAAAAATGTCAAGTTCTTTGTTTTGCATGTGGTGGAAAGAGATTTTTCAAATAGATTCGAGAAGAGAAGTATTCATGGAAAATCACTAATATTCGCAACAAGTTTTCCGAAAAATGACGCGACTGATGTTTGATCATCTTTTTAGTTTCACTTGTGATTTTGAAAATGAAAAAATATAATCAACATTATTTTATGGTCTACTTGCATGTGGGGGAAGCACTTTTTTCAACTGCGATACAAAATATAGCAGAAAAATAATGTGGACGTAACCTAACTTTTTTTTTAAACGCAGTCATTAATGTATTTTTTCCTATTATTTAGCAATTTAAGAAATTTAAACATCACACACTGGGCTTCAGCTATCCTTGAGATAAAATCAAAATTTGATTTTACGAATATACAATATCTTAACTATATAATAGGTATATAAATAACAACAAATAAACAAACACCATATGTCCATATATCTTAACTATATCTTGTTCTTTTTCATTTTTAGGGTTCCGTACCTCATAAGAAAAACGGAACCCTTAAAGGATCACTTCGTTGTTCGTCTGTCTGTCTGTCAGTCTGTCAACACCAATATCAAATACGTAAGTCTATGGTCCCTTGAAGCTCTAGAATCATAGATATCTGACCTAGAATCATGAAATTTGGCGAGAAGCAAGGTCTTACAGCACAAGTAAAGAAAAAAGTCCGAAAATGGTAAATTTGTAGTTTAATCACATAAAAAAAATTGCGAATATCTCGCACATAACTATAGGGTACTTCCCGTTGACCTAGAATCATGAAATTTGGGCAGAAGCAAGGTCTCACAACACAAAAAAAGGAAAAAGTCCGAAAACTGTTAATTTGTAGTTTTATCACATAAAAAAATCATTTTTTGCGATTACAAACTTAAATTTTCAGTTGGAAAATTGACCGTGGCGTATATCGACGTATGGGAGAACATATATGTTTTTCAACTACAATGTTAAGTTTGTTTTAGGGATAAATTCATCCTAACTACGGAACCCTTCATTGTGTTTTTTTTAATAAATGGCGCAATATACTATATTTTCGAGAGTACAAAACAGGTGCTGTAACCGACACGAATGGTTTAGCACCACGAAAACAGTACTTCAATAGTTACAAAGACTTAATGTTTCAATTATTTCAAGCTTTCTCCCAATTAGATAAGAAATTGAAGAAAAAGGGTATTTTTCGTGCACGCAGCCTTAAGTCGACTGTGCACTGCTCCTAGAATGCGTACGGAGAGGCTTGCCACGATTCTGCGCGGTTCATTTGTTTAACAGTCACGCATCTGTGCACAACTTAACCGTACCTACATGATACAGATATAAAGAAAGAACATAAATTGATTTGATTCAGTTAAGGCATACAAACATCATCATCATCACTTCAGCCGAAAGACGTCCACTGCTGGACATAGGCCTCTTCCAAGCATCGCCACTTCGACTGGTTCTATGCTTCCCGCATCACACGAATTCCTGCGGCCTCCACAAGGTCATCGGTCCACCTTGTAGGAGGCCTTCCAACGGTACGTCTTCCAGTACGCGGTCTCCACTCCAAAACCTTTCAGCCCCATCGGCCGTCTGTTCTGCGAGCAATGTGCACTGCCCACTGCCACTTAAGTTTGTCAATTCTTCGTGGTTGCGGATCTCTTCATTTCTGATTCGATCACGTATACAATGAACACCCCAAAATATACTGAAAAAACTTAAGTACATATAATATAAACAGTTCTATCAGATCGTATACCTACTTAGCATTTGTTTCATTGACAGGTCTTGGCAAGACATGTACTCGTGGAAGTCTTGGAGGAATCTTGAGGTGTTCACCATTGAGGGGGGCGAAGCTATCCTATGGACTGACCTTGTTGATACAGGTATTTATCTTACAACATCATCATCATACACAGCATTTTTTTCCAATTGTCTGGGCTTATTAAGCCTCTTCCTACATTATTTCCCAAGACGAAACCAAGAAGACATTACCAATAAGTTTCAAACTTTGGATACCTGTATTACAGGTAATCTGGATTACCACTTATGGCCACGAGCGGCAGCGGTAGCAGAGCGGCTGTGGTCTGATATCGCTCTCAATGGAACTGTCACCAGCCAAGTTTATGTCAGACTGGACAGCCAGAGGTCAGACTACATTCTGACTTTTTTTTTTGATTCATGAATCACTAAGTTCACTTTTTACAGTTTTGAGCTGGCTTCACTGCCTTATTTATTAATTAATTCTCTTTCGAATTGTATATCTGAGGTTCTTTGGAAAAAATGTCTTTGTCTTTCGCAGATTGTAAAGAAAATATGAATCTTCAATTCATAAAAACCCTAAGTCCAAAAAACACTATTTTTATACCACGGGGTCCCCAACCAGTAGTGCGTGCCCCACTTGGGGGGCGTAGAGTGATAAAAGGGGGGCGCGGCGGTTCCAAACATAAGCTTTATATTTATAAAAAAACATAATTATGTTCTTAGTATTAGCAAAAAAGGTCGTGATGCCAACAACCCTGAGGTAACAGCGACTTGTTAAACCAATTAATCAAGTTGCTTGACGTTATCACTGCGTACATCGGTACTTACACGTCATCGGCTCCTTGTGGCTTGACCCTAACAGGCAATGGGCCATGAATTCAGCACATGATTCTAGACGGGGCTAGGATAGAAATTTTTCGTCAGTTAATAAAAAAAATCTGCTGTTTCATAGAAAAATGCAATAGGTACCTACGCGGTCAAAGTGTATGGAACAGCAAATTTTTTTTTAATTACCAACGAAAAGTTTTGGCGGAAAAAAAAAAAGGTTTTAAGATATTTAACTAATATACCTACTCCTACAATTAGTGGCCTATGCGTTTAATACAGTGTGAGTCTTGATAATGTGCACATATCGAAATTAAGGAAACTTAGCTTAGTTTTATGGACGGAAAAAATATTTTCAAAAATCTAAAAGAACAATTCAATTTTTTAAGCATTTTTTTTAATTCTTGTTCGCTGCTGTGACCCCTGTGTACACAAATCCGTATAACTTTTAAATTAAACGATCTATCACGATGAAACAAATTCACTAATGACTTTCCAGTCATTACTGAATTTGTTTCATCGTGATAGAGTAATAATAGAGTCTTTATTAAATTAAAATTAAACAGAAAAATTGCCCTTAATTGAGAATTAGGTTGATTTTATAACAAAAATCAGATATTTTTCATCCATTTTTACAATAATTGTAAAACATCTCAATAAAAGTCCCGATTACCTACCCTTTTTTATTACTTTAAATTATTGTCCATCATATCAGCTTTCTAAAACTAAAACTACCATGTATATAACTCAATCACAACGTTTCCTATCAACTGTTAAAGAAAGGCCTTGCACTCGGCTACGTACTTTACTTTAGCAGGTAGAGACCCTTTATTTGTTTTTTTTTTCCCGTCGTAGCTTAATTGTAATTAAGCTATGTTTCCTTAGTTTTGATATGTGCACATTATCAAGACTCACACTATACTCAGAATAAACAATCCCTTTTATTTTGACAATTGTTCAAGTATATCTTTTGCGTTCTATTTCGTTCTTGAACAGCTGAAGTTTTCAAACACACATACATACACATAATCAGCCTATAATGTTCCCACTGCTAGGACACAGGCCTCCTCTTTGTGAGAGGGAGTGGGCCACCGTAATCCATCACGCGGGCCCAGTGCGGGTTGGTTGATGTCAGGTCTTCGAATTTTTGGTTATGCCGGATTTCTCACGATGTTTTTCTTCACCGTTTTGAGAGCAGTGGTGAAGAAATGATTTAAACAAAGTAAAGCCTCTCTCTGGGTTAACAACGCAAATAACGCAATGAATGTTATTGAACTGTCAAAATTAAACCTCGGCCATTGCTAATATAAGTGTGATAAGCAATTACCCCACTGGCCTCGTATTCTATTGAAACTGCGTACTACGCTAGACCAGCTCAAGGTCAAAGAGTAATCCACGACGTGTGGCCGACTGTACCTCTATAAACGTCCTTGCTGTTCTCAAAAACCGCTGGACCAATTTTGATAATTCTTTCACTATAGTGTGGCCATTAGTGCTGTGCACTCCGAGGTATGCGCGGCGAGGTGGGAGGCGAAGAACGCCACGCGCGCGAGCGTTGACGGCGCACCGACAGAGCGCAGCAGCCGATTCTCCACCCCGTCTCGCCGCGCGCATACCTCAGGGAGTGCACAGCACTAATGGCCACACTATAACATAATTTTTATGATATATTTTTCCCTACAGATGGCGTATGGTGTTAAAATCCGTGCAGGTTCAACCAATATGGCCGTTATATTGCAGTTTTAGTCCAGGAGTGTGTTTAGAAAAAATTAAATACAAATGAAATCTATTTAGTTGATTTTTTTTATTTTCTTTAAAACAATGAAGTAACCCAATCACGTGGTATCAATAGAATGAACATCACAAGTCTGAAGTCGAACATTAAAAATCGTTTGATGAAAAAATGTGTACAGTATGGATACGTCGACAGTGGCTCATCCATTCATTCAACCGCGATGTTAGTTTAAGGGCCAGTTTCTCGAAAGAAATGTCGAAAAATGTATGTGACAAAATGTCAAGCATACGTAAGCGCTGTGATTGGTTGAATGTTATGTTGTGTTGTGTTTATCAACAGCCAATCACAGCAGCTTGACAATTAGTCACATTCATTTGCGACAATTTTTGTTCGAGAAACCGGTCCTAGGGAGTGACCACACCATAGATATAAGAAAGAAGGAGATATGTCTGAGATGAAAATGTATCGGAACCCGATATCTCCAGTTTGTCCGTACCACTCACTACAACTACACATGCAGTTCAGTAAAAGCAATAGATACGAAGCAACTGAGTGAAATTATACTTTAACGGCCGAACCCAATAACCTATCTATCACCAGTTTTGGCATACTGGAGATAGAAAAATCTATCTACCGATGGTTTTAACGTCCCAATAATCTATGAGACATTATGGAATCTTACCGGCCCACGCTATCTACTGATGGGAGGGTGTATCGCCAACAACGGATAGCTATTTGTATGAAAATGCCAAATTATGCGTCCCAATATACGATTTCTTTGATAGGACAGTACTAACGATGATAGATTGGTCTATTCCCCGAATTGCAGGGATAAACGTAAAGTAGCCAAGCTAAAATGAACTCTTTATTACATGCAATAATAATCATAGATGTGATAGATGATGAGTTTTTTTAAAAGTAATAAAAAAAATAGAAATTTAAATATCTCGAAAACGGTGCGTCCTAGGCAAAAAATAACAGAAATTTAACCCCCCCAACAACAAAAACCAACATTAGCCCGCAAAATTCAAATTTTCTTGCGTTTTTTGCAATTTGCAGGTCAGTAACAGGTTGTAATACGGCTCTACAGAATTATATCTTAGTCCAGTAACTTATTTAGAAGTAAGAAACAAAGAAGTTTTATAATAAGACTAATTACACATGTTGTTTTTAAAGTGATGTTGGTTGTAACGGAACGCACGGAAGGGCGAAGTAGAGAAACCTACTTATTGTTTTCATTAGATAGATAGCCTTTATCAATGATTGTGAGATGCCATCCAAGGATAGATATAATTATACTGTCTATCATCTATAGCGATCTATCTTTCACTGAAAATAGGTTATTGGGTTCGGCCGTAAATCAATTCCATTTCAATCCGAATTTGTCATTTTTCTCCTCCAAAAAATCTGCATCTCAGCATTATCAATTGTCTTCGAAGATGTTTCCCTTAACATTCCGACAATATTGTAATAACTACCAGCAACAACCAAAAAGAATCCCAGTGACATCATAGAAATACAAGTGATTAGTCTCCATTTGTATCTACCTAAGCTTCGATGCTCCCAGTTAACAAGGATATCAATAAATGGGGGGTATATAAAGACTGCTGGAGCTGTACTGAACGCCCCAACCTGGAAGAAAATAAAGAAAATTGTATTTTAACAGAACACCAAATTGCCTAAGTATATATACAATATTAGTTTTAGTATATGCGAAACCCACGCATGCGACACGTGTCTGGTATTGTTATGTTTGCTATGTACAAAATTTCAAAACTGTATCATGAAAAATCACAATGTTATAAGGTTGTTATGTTACCGGGTTGTCCGTACAAAAACATGCTAACGGCGCCCCCGCGCCTCCAGGGTCGTCTTGCGCTCATTGATAATAATTTGGCAGTAGGTACCTAACCGTTCGGCGATTGTATTGTAAGTAATTAAATGGTGATAACATTTTCCATGACACATTAATATTTTTGGGACAAAATATAACATGGTTTAAAAAAATTTGAAATCGAGTCAGTTCCTTATTCTGAACAAACTAACTATATTCAGGTTTCGCATAAACTAAAAATATTGTATAAGTATGCGAAAACCAAAATAGATGGATTATGGGGAGAAGGGTGTGATGAATGAAAAGGAAGTGAATCATTCCGTGCATTCGTATAATACAGGGTCAAATTAAATAAGCTAGCGAAACCCCGCAGAAGTGATGGGTGTCATCTTTAGATATCGCTACCGGCCGATATCGGTTGTCGATGGTTTTAATTTTATTAATTGCATTGTAATCTAAATTTAAATTATTATTAGTATGTTGGTTTGTATGGTTTATCGTGTTTAGGTATCGATACCAAACACGTCTGTGAAGTTTACACAAAAAAAAAAAACGGATTTTTTAAATGATATTTCAAGTGACTACACCAACTTACTGCGGTCGATAATCTCACAAAAAATCGTCAAATTAATTATTTTTTTGTTCTATCATGTTTGGGTATCGATACCCATTACGTCTGTGAAGTTTTGCTAGCTAATTTAATTTGACCCTGTATATGTGAAAGATATTATCGCTAGAAAGAGTGTGACTGCTGAGATAACGGTTGATGGAGATTTATGTAAGAAAAGGCGTCAAAGTCAAATTATTTATTTCAAATAGGCTCCACCGTTACTCTTTTAAAATATTTTGTATAGGCAGGTATATTTATTATATAATTAAGTATATGTGAAAACGATGCACCTAGAATAAAATTATTATACCATAATAGGTAAAAAAAATTAAGAATGAAGCAATGACAGATAAATTAATAATGTGATGGTGCTCACATATTTACAAACGTAAAAAATATACGTTTTCATAAAAAAAAAAAATTATATCAGTGTGAGTTAAAGTAATCACAGAATGTAAAACGTCAAATGTCATATTTTTTTCTCTAGACTATGCTGACCCATTGCCGGGCAAATGCCTCTCTCCACTCCTATATAAAATAATAAATTAAACAATTAAAATAGCAACCAGTTTGATTTTGTCTAGACTCTAGATTGTCCTATGGAGCTGGACCAGCAGCGTGTTGCGATGACCCCAAACAAAATAGGATAAAGGCTGGAGAATGATGATATGTATTTATAGGAGCAGAAACTTACGATTCCCATCACCCTTATGACATTAGGTAGAGCATAAGCTAAAAGAGTGAGAGCAACTACATGTAGCGCTCTATATACCCTCTCCCAGAACCAGTAATTTGACAGCTTATGGTTTCGTCTTAGATAATACCATTCTATATCAAAAGCCAGATAGAAACGCAACGCATATACAACGTACAGTATTATGCATAAGAATACTTTCAGTATTACTGCGAAGCTGAAAAGAAGAATAAATAACAATTTTAGTAAAATAATAGGAGTTTTTGAGGAGTACCTCGGGATCTGGACTTGCTTTGTTGTTGGCCATAAGCTCGTTGCTCGCTGTTACATGAGACTTATGAAAAAAACTGTCTCAATGTGGGTGTACTGTACTGTACATCTGTGCGTACTCCTTTGGGGTATATAATCGTCATTTTTGTTTTTTTTTTCTAGCTTGAGGGAGATGTCTATATTTATGTACCACACAATTGGGATAACTGTTGATATTATACTTACGGTGAAAATGGGAAGTGTACTGTGATGGGAACTACGGAATATTCGCCATAGCACCAGTAGCCAAAGAATCCGACTGTCATCATTGCTATGGTATATATTGGCATAGCTAGAAAAGAGAAAATGCCATTGAAATGCACCAACAATAATAAACAGTAAACGACCGTTAATATGACCCATCAAGCTTAGGAAAGAGACACAGAACTTATGAGCGACAGAGACGACTCTCTAAAAACGCAAAGTTTTCGTCAAAGTCGATGTGCTACATTTACGGCCGAGTCTACTGTATTTGGAGTCGATGCAAAAGTTTTTCTTCCATTCTCCTTTCAATCTTCTCATTCATAAATCATCCCTTTTCATACAAAATCCATACATCTTTTCATTGGTCTTCACCATTATCCATCAATTTTATTTATCACTGCCAAAAAGAAATACCCATCATAATTTTGACAATTCTGCATTGCAACTTTTGGAAAAATTAGCTTTTATAGGCCTTGCAAGACCATATCAAACAAGAGAAACTAGAAAAAACATTACCAGCCTGAACAACGATATGAAAATTCTTCGGCTGTTTCATATTATTTTCAATCGAGAAGGCGTAACAGACTGGTTCGAGCACGAATGTACAAATGCAGCTAAATTCCACCAAACCTGACACACTCTTGCAGGGAGGTCTGTCCATTGGACTGTCTTTGATATCGTGCAAGCTGTACCAGAGTATAATTAAAATAAGGGCCACTGGAAATTAGCAAAATTTTTGTTAATGTAAACTCAGGGAAATTAATTGTTTATAATTTTACTACCAACTTAAATTGTTCGTATAATTAAATCACGACTTTAATTATTTGACAGTTGTATAAAATCTGCTGTGATCCACTCGATAACACGTCTACCTCACGGTTCTACGGATAATATGGCTGGCCCATTGCCTTGCGATAAGACAGGTATTCAGTCTGTCTTACGAAAGAAGTCTCGCAGTGGCGGCGTACAGTCGGCGACGGAATGTTGCTAACTATATAATAATAATTAGTTCCACCTATTGCCGCAGGACTTGTTTCGTGGGACGAAATATAGTTTGCCAGCGAATAACACAAAAAAACCATATTAATAACAAGCCTTACCACCAAACAGGTCACAGATCAACGCAAATGGTGCAATGGTCTTCATATCTATAACCATACAGATAATGGCACATGGTACCATCAGTGAAAGAATAACCACCTTGAGGGATGGGTTGCCACCATCATTGATTGTACCATCTCTTGTTACCAGCTCCTGTAGATTCCGGGCTATCATGATTACTAAAACGAAGCAAGAACCGTAAAGGTGGCACAGTAACGTGGCTTCCACTAGATATCTGGAAGGTAACCGAATAAATCACGTTAACTTTTTCTCCAATTTCTTTTCTAACTAGTTTTTTAGGGCTGCATGTATGCTAGTCTGGTTCGAAAACGGCGACTCCTCAGCAACCGTTGCTAAAGACGGCATCGACACCACTATCTGTACAAATCAGTCGTGTCACCGTGTACTCGCCAATACCTTTACCTCTAGTCTACTAATAACCTTATTATTAACTGAAAAGGTCAACTGCTGGACATGGGCTTCCTCAAAACATCTCAACGACCGGTTCTGTGCGGCACATTCACCGGATCCCCACGACCTTCACTTGGTCATCAGTGTGGCTCGTTAATGATAATTCAGGCGTTATATCTTCTCCTGTTTCTACATACCGGTTGCCTGCTCCATTGGTCTCGTGTTCGCAAGCGCGATTGCTGAGCAATAGGGTCCTGGGTTAGATTCCCGGGTCGGGTAAAGTGTTATTTCCATTAGAACATTATCAAGTGGCAGCCCGGAGTTTTATAAATGGTGGTGTGACACCTCCGTGTCTCGGAAAGCACATTAAGCCGTTGGTCCTGCACCTGTGTTTGGGCACACACTATAATAAATTATCTCGTGCGTACTTGGCTAATTCTAAAGTCTGACAACCAGTCTTACCAAGGAGTATCGTATTACCCAGCTACTGGGTTGTGGAGGTCAGATAGGTAGTCGCATCATGTAAAATACTGGTATTCAGCTGCATTCGGTTAGACTGGAAGCCGACCCCAATATAGTTGGGAATAGGCTAGACAGATTGATTGACTTGGCTTATTCGGTCAGGAGGATATTATTTATTTAATATTATTACCTGGAGCCTCTTGCCGCTTTCCGGCACTTAGCCCACGGTGACAGAAGCATGGCAGCTTCCATTACATCAGGGTAAGTCAATTCGTGCATCTGCACTCGCCCATATAACTTCTGGGCTGACCAGACAAGGATCTGTGACGAAGGAATTATAATTAGAACTCTTTTAATTACAGTGAAATATACTTAAATACTTTAGAGAATCTTGAATAAGTAAGTAATCAACTTCGTCTGGATCGCTGTCAATGGGAAAAGTGCACAAAAGGCTGGCAGCATTGTTTATTTAATAAAATTATTAATAAATTTTGACTATTTTGATTTGACTGTTGTATTATTAATGATGTTGACATTGTTAGTGGTGATTTTGACATTATTATTGATTGTTTTGACATTATTAATAATTATTACCAAAATTTGCTAAATGTATGTTACTAACACTAGTGTTTAAGATGTACACGTATGTAATTACTAACAAATTGGATTTTATTATCTGCTATTAAATGATTTGAATTGAATTGTCACGTTGTATGGCAAAGCTGAATCTTTGGCCAAAAAAAGTTCAGCCCACAGTTCATGTGCACAATCGACCGACCGCTTGGAAGGTCCCGAAAAGTTCGATGAGAAACTGGAGCTCTTGTGTTAATTCACCCGTAGAGAACTAGTGAGAACCTGTATTCATGATCCTGCCCATAAATCCCAATTTATTTGTGGTCAGCGCTATTATTATAAGGCTCTTTTAGCTTTTCTCTTTTTGTCCGTAGTCAACGTAGTCACCCCCTTTCTAACTACATTGGCTTAAAAACAATCCACACAGAAATTTAAGATTGTTTGCTTTAACAAAAATCTTGTATAATGTGATCATGCATCTTGAATCTTGACTTCTGAAGCTAGGAGAACTTTGTTAAATTATCATAGTTCCGTCTACTGAGTAATGAATTAGTTTAATTACGGGTAGTTATTTAATTTAACTCAAATGTTGGCCAGTTTAAGAATGATATAATGCTAACAAGTTGCTTGTTACCATGAACTTAAATTATTATTTGATATACAAAAGTGAAGAAGTATCAAACAAGTAGGTAATTAAACAAAGCATGTATGATGTAACAAAAAACCGGCCAAGTGCGAGTCGGACTCGCGCACGAAGGGTTCCGTACCATTATCTATAAAAAAACCGGCCAAGTGCGTGTCGGACCACGCACAATGAAGGGTTCCGTAGTTAGGATGAATTTATCCCTAAAACAAACTTAACATTGTTGTTGAAAACCATGTTCTCCCATACATCGATATACGCCACGGTCAATTTTCCAACTGAAAATTTAAGTTTGCAATCGCAAAAAATGATATTTTTATGTGTTAAAACTACATATTTACAATTTTCGGACTTTTTCCTTTACTTGTGCTGTGAGACCTTGCTTCTGCCTAAATTTCATGATTCTAGGTCAACAGGAAGTACCCTATAGGTTTTGATTTATGTGCGAGATATTCGTAATTTTTTTTATGTGATAAAAATACTAATTTACATTTTTCGGACTTTTTCCTTTACTTGTGCTGTAAGACCTTGCTTGTTGCCAAATTTCATGATTATAGGTCAACAGGAAGTACCCTATAGGTTTTGATTTATGTGCGAGATATTCGCAATTTTTTTTATGTGATAATAATACAAATTTACAATTTTCGGACTTTTTTCTATACTTGTGCTGTAAGACCTTACTTCTTGCCAAATTTCATGATTCTAGGTCAACGGGAAGTAGGTACCCTATAGGTTTTGATTTATTTGCGAGTATCGAAATATGTCGCAATAATGTCGCTTATATGGCCGTATTTTTTTATTGCGTTGACTTGAAAACTTGATTTTTTTAGAGCTTCGACAGAACTATAGACATATATATTTGATATTAATTTCAACTTGATACCTCTACGCGTTCCTGAGAAAAATGGTCTTGACAGACTGACAGACAGACAGACAGACGGACAACGAAGTGATTCTATAAGGGTTCCGTTTTTCCTCTTGAGGTACGGAACCCTAAAAATGGCAAAAAAATCACGTTTGTTGTATGGGAGCCCCCCTTAAATATTTGTTTTATTTTCATTTAATTATTTATTTTTAAAGTGAATATATAACTTAATATTCTGTGAATATTTCAAGCGTCTACCTGTTGCCGTTATCGATATCGAGCAAAAACTAGCAAAAAAATCACGTTTGTTGTATGGGAGCCCCCTTAAATATTTATGTTATTCTGTACATGTACATTTGTCGATATAAATAAAATGAATTTGTTCTGGCAAATATACTATCTTGTTTATAGTAAATAGATAAATAATGATTCCAAACATTTTAATGCTTGCATTTTTTCAATGCATTGATAATTTCTTTGGTGTCCGCAACGCCAGATCTTAACGTCATCCATATATTTAATTATACAGTATTTATACTCATTATAACTTAAAGACATTTTATTCTTCCAAACTATGTAAACTGTGATTTTTATGTAGTTTCCATCATCAATTTGAGAATTTATTCCGGTATTTACAATCAACTCAGCCTATCGCAGTCCACTGCTGGACATAGGCCTCTCCCAGGCTGCGCCACAACACCCTGTCCTCCGCCATCCGCATCCAGTCTGACCTAGCCACCTTCTTAAGGTGGAGAGTAAGCAAACTGAAGTGCCAGTGGGCTGGCCATGTTTGTCGAAGGACCAATGGCTGATGGAGCAGACGAGTCCTGGAGTGAAGACCATAAGCGTAGTGTGGGACGTCCCCCAGCTAGATGGACCGACGACCTTAATATGTATTATAAAACATTAATATTAAACTTAGATATAATATACAAATATTGATGTTTTGTTAAGTCGCAAAAACCGTGTACGCGGGTCGCTAGTAAATAAACAAATAAAACTTACACAGACGCAGTAACTGACAATGGCAGAAAGAAAAATATTCATGGCCATTGAAGCAAATAGTCCACATTCCATGTAGGCTGCATGGAGTGCTACTAGCCCACTGCCTAAGCCATACATCAGCATGTGTATTACGGACTCCATTATACTGAAAAAAAAAATGTTTTGTAGGTGCCGTTCGAGTCCGCGTCGTTTGTTTTCGTAAAATGTTTTGATGCTCATTCAAACAATGAGCGAGCGAAACAAGCACCCCCACAAGATAGCGAGTGCTATATACAAGCAGACTCTTACAACACGCGAGTGAAGCGAGCCCACCTACGCCACGAGTCAGCTTTTACACGAGAAACTCAAACTCAAAGCATTTATTTCAAATAAACCAATTACAGGCACTTTTGAATTGTCAAGGGGTCGGTCAGTCATAAAGATGAAGCTAGTTGCCCATTCTAAAGCTTAGTAGGTAGGTACCTATGGAGAAGAACGGGTAAGAAATTCCACGGACACTTTTTTAAATTGAGAGAACTTTTAATTGAGAAAAGCAAGCGAAGCGAGCCTTCTCCACAAGATAAGCGAGTGGAGAAAGAACATTCTCGAGCAAAGCAAAGCGAGCTCACCTACGCCATAAGTGAGCAGAGCGCGATTACTACCAAGCGAAAAGTTGAAAGGGAATCCTTTGTCTTAGTATGTGATGAATATAATAATGAAATAGAATAATGGGTATCGAAATTAATAGGGTTATACATACCTATTTGGCTTAGTCAAATAAGATCTTTTGCTGCAATAATCATAGTTTTCTGCATCGACGTGGTTATTTTTTGGTGCAAACCTGGCTTCTGCATCGTTTTCACAAAAGCTGCTGCTAGGGATCTATTTTAAAACAAAAAGTACGTTTAAGTTATCTGTAGAACCACTAGCTAATGCCCACAGTTTTACTGGCATCCTAAGGGATCTACTTTAAGGACCCGGATTAATGGTAGTACCTACCTACTGAAATCCACAATTTTAATTTTAATTCACCATAAATATGTTTTGCATTTGGCAACTTATTGAGGTTAATTTTATAACTTAAATTTTCATTTATCAACATCATCATTTGTCATCATCAGCCGATAGACGTCCACTGCTGGATATAGGCCTCCCCCAAGCACCGCCACTTTGACCGGTTCTGTGCTTTCGGTGGGTACCTGTGGCCTTCACAAGGTCATCGGTCCACCTTGTAGGACGCCTTACCACGCTACGTCTTCCGATACGCGATCGCCACTCCAGAACCTTTCAGCCCCACCGACCATCAGTTCTGCGAGCAATGTGCCCTGCCCACTGCCACTTAAGCTTGGCAATTCTTCAATTTTCTTGTTTGTGTATTTTTTTTACCGTCTGTTTTCTTGTGCGTGTCCCCATTAAAATATTTTTCTTTCTTTCTTATGCACTTTCATCAGATAAGTACTTTTGGAACTGATAATAGGTAACGGCATTTTTGCTGATAATAGGTTTCGGCAAGTCTACAAATCCTGTTTCACCTCGCAAAGGACCAGGAGAAATATTCGCAGTTGATGGCCAACCTTTAGTAATTGTAGAGGCACCATAAAAGGAAGAAGAACAAGTCTATAACATGGGTAACTGTGAGGTGATTCCGTAACACAATATCAGTTGCAATAGCTTTCATTTTGACAGTCCAACAACATCATTCCGTTATTTACGTTGTTAAGAGCAGGCAGCCTAAATCAAATTTCCACGCAAGCTCCGCCCCTCGCTCCCCGCCACTCCGCTATGTGCTAAACGCTAACACATTAGTAATAAAGTTGAATATCGCGTGCGCTCTTTGACCGTGTTCGAGTACGAAACTAAATAGCGTAAGTTTCAATTATTATTTCGTTTATACCTAAAGTAATTATTGATCTAGAGAAAAAATATCTGGTGGCTGGATAATAAACTATGTTTTCTTGCTGTAATAAACTATATTTATTTTATACATAAAAGCCGAACAATCTTGTTTGTTTTTGTTTTTATAATGATTTTCGAATACAAAATTTATTGAGATAAAATATTACAATTACGTAACTGTCTTCAACATGGAAAGAAAAAATCCAATAAATCATATACTAAAGTTTCATTTTGCTTGTATGTGTGACTGTTTTGATCCCGTGGAAAATTGGGATAAAAACTAGCCTATTTGTTAATCCAGGGTGTCAGCTACCGCTATACAAAATTTTATAAAAATTGGTCTCGCCGTTTGAGCGTGAAGAAGTAACAAACACACACACACACACACAAACTTTGGCCTTTATCATATTAGTGTGATGTGATGATTACTAGCTGCGCCCCGCGGTTTCACCCGCGTAAGTCTCGAACCCGTGGGAATTTTGGGATAAAAAGTAGCCTATATTATGTTAATCCAAGGTGTCAGCTACCTCCTACGAATTTTATCAAGATTCGTCCAGCCATTTGAGCGTGAAGAAGTAACAAACATTCACCCACACTCACAAACTTTCGCCTTTATTATATTGGTGTGATAAGTAAGGATATGGAAGTAAGGATGTTAGTACTTAAAATCTACTACAGACAGGGTGGTGTTTATAAGATGGCTCACTATAGAGCTTTCGTCATGCCTAACAGCAATAACTTTCACGAAGCTGTTGCTACTGTCTCGCAATCCGGTGAGAAGAGATGCATTCTTTTTCCGCACAACAGCTAAGGAGCATATCGACTCTGGCTTGAGCAAACATTGCAGATGCACTGCAAAAACGTGGCAGTCGCAAAAGCACCCTAAAAGCGTTGTTGTGTTCTGTTGTTATTGTGTTGAAAAATACTTACAGTTGGATCCATGATGTCTGTTTATGAGCTGGAAACTGTCAATCATTCCATACCACACCAACATGAATAAAACATAAAACAATTTAACAAAGACAACAAAGACAACATAAAACTGGATGGAAACTCACCTATCTACATTGCTGAAAGCCATGTGAAATCATAACTAAAAAGTTTATTTATTTATTTAATCATTTATGTACACACATTAACAGAAAAATACGTACAAAGGTGATGCTTATTTCTAAAGAAATATTTTCCAGCATATCTGCGATAGGAAAGTCGATAAAGAGATGTAGACACCGTGTATAAGAGTAGAAGAGAAAAAAAATCAATAAAAAAAAAAAAAAACAAAATCAATTTACTTAATAAAATTAAACAAATAATAATAATCCGCAAAATTACCAGTATTAGCTTACCGGCCGTTCCTGTCCTCTGTCCACAGCACTGAAAAGTTGACCCGGAAAATTTTAGCTCCCTCCCTGGTTGACTCTGAAGTGCCGTGCTTGACCGATGCCGTGAACGTCTGGAAAGCGGCTTGCCCGGATACAGATCGGCCCGCAAACCCATCTTCCCAGAGACAGTGGGATGAGCCGCTCTGCAGGTTGGTACGGTATAATCTTATCAATACGTCTACCAATACTGCTGAGCGTGCCCGCCTGCTGGCTGTGGGTGAGTGGGAGTCGGGCCTCTGGCTTCAAGCACTACCGTCACCCAACACAGGCACTATGTTGGGTGACACCACCTTCCGTGTCGCTACCTGTCTGCGTTTGGGCGCTCCTTGCGGGGCTCCGCATCGCTGCCAGTGCGGAGAAGCTGTCGACTGCCTTGGACATCATGGCCTATCTTGCAGTAAGAGCGCAGGCCGGATAGCACGTCACGCCAGCATTAATGACATCACCCGTCGTGCTCTTGTCACCGTCGGGGTGCCAGCTATTTTAGAACCTAATGGCTTGGCACGCGACGATGGGAAGAGACCAGACGGAATGACCATAATGCCTTGGAAGTTAGGTCAGCCTTTGGTGTGGGATGCAACATGTGTCGACACCCTTGCGCCATCCCATCTTTCTAGCACGGCGAGCTGTGCTGGGGCGGCTGCTGCAGGTGCAGAAAACCTCAAACGGCGAAAATATTCCAATCTTATTGGGTGTTATATGTTCGAGCCGTTTGGGGTTGAAACACTAGGGCCATGGGGTCCAAGTGCCCACTTGGTTTTTCAGGATATCGCCAAGCGGTTGGTCGACTCTTCACGTGACCAGAGGGCTGGTCTATTTTTCGGGCAAAGAATCAGCATCGCCATACAACGTGGCAATGCTGCCAGCCTTTTGGGCACTTTTCCGGTTGACAGCGATGCGGACGAATTTTTTGATGCCCTATGATTCTGTCCCCTCCTTTTTATATAATGTACATATTATTATATTCTGTTAGCGTATATATTATGTAAATATTTTTCCGAATAAATGACAATATTAATGGGTAAAAAAAAAACAAATAATATGAGTATATACATACATACAAACATACATACTTCTAAAATAAATATCACTAGAATATTAATAATTATAATTCAATTAAAATAATAAATACATACGCAACTATGATGAAATGGAAAGATAGTGTTCTTTCACTCTTCTTTTAAATACTGAAACAGTTTTGCAGTCCCTTATATCAAGTGGAATTGAATTCCACAACCGCACCGCGTGAACAGTGAAGGAGTAGGAGTAGAAGTCAGTTAGTTATTTTATTTGGCGCGTGAGTTCTTCAAGGTCAACAACCTCGACTTCTGTTGGACATCACACGGAAGCGTGTTGATACCCTTGGTTGATACGATGCAGAGAAGGCCAAAAAGCTGTAAGGATATATGACGAGACAGACCTTAAAATAAAACAAAAGATTGAAAATCTGCTGTCAACCTGACTAGCGCCTTTAGAAATTGTAATAGCAGACTTCTGTGTATATAACCTTTGTTTTTAGGGTTCTGTAGTCAACAAAGAACCCTTATAGTTTCGCCATGTCCGTCTGTCTGTCCGTCCGTCCGTCAGTCCCCGGCTTAGCTCAGAGACGCTTAGTACTAGAAAGCTGTAGTTTGCCATGGGTATACATATTAATCACGCCGAGAAAGTCGTAAAATAAAACCATGAAAAAATTTTATTTAATGTTTCCCATGCACGTAAAATGGGGATGATATTTTTTTTCTCGTCTATTCCATGGCGTGGGGTATCGTTGGATAGGCCGTTTAAAAATATTGTGGGTTTGTCACAACCATTTTTCAATTCAGGGATCCGTTTGCTGTTTATCCGTAATATTAAGCTTTAAAGTGCTATTTTTTGTTAGAGTCAAGTGTGGGACCCTGCAAGCTAAATGGTTGGTTTTGGATATGTGAAAAAAATCATAAATAACGAAATTAAAAGGAAAACTATCACAGCCTAAGTAGGCTTTACAAGTTAACGAGTAATAGTCGACCAACTAATATTTTCAGTTGGAGAATTGACCGTAACGTTTAACGATGTATGGGAGAGCATTTTTTTCAACTACAATGTTAACATTGTTTTTGGGATAAATTCATCCCAACTACGGAACCCATCAATGTGCGTGGTCCGACACGCACTTGGCCCGTTTTATTTTAATTTTAATAGTAGTGGTCTAGCGCCTTATAAATTTGTGAAAGCAGCCATCAGCTTAACTAGCTCTTGCTTTTATTCTGGTAGTAGTAATGTTCTGTTCGATAATTTTAAGTCTGTACCAAAAAAAAATCGTATTTACACTAGTTACCTATGCACACTACGCATACCCTGCTAACAAACTTCCCTATCACACATCACAATTAAAGAACATGGGAATCAAGTGTCTTCCCCTTAACTTATAGAATAGAATAGAATATAATACTCTTTATTATGTACACCATAAAATAATAAGATAGACGTTATTGGACGATTTTTTTTTTTTTTATAGTTACTTAGCAGTTTAAGTTATATTTAAATTACTTATTAGCTAATAGGCTCGATTTTAATGTGAATAAAGTATCACCAGTTGTGATACTTTACAATAGGGAAAAAAAACACTTCACAATTAGGTACAAAACTCTTGCAAATATTTCCACGAAAATTATTTTACACATCCATATCAAAGCAATTACAAAATATCAACAAACTGGAAAAAACTCTTCCAATATAAATAAATCATGTAGCCTACATGTGCGGTCGTCACCTAAACTAAATAACGACGTATGCCATAACAGGTATAACTGCTCTGAGATTACTAACAAAATATGCTACTGTGTCCCAAGAACTGTTATTAGACGAGAAGTGCGCGCACGTCCTCTTTTTGCTGCATCCCATTGCCGCACCAATATGCTGGTCTGCGGGCGCCTCTACGTCGCTTGTGCAAAAACTATAATGATTTTTGTTCAGAAACTACAGAATTAGATTTATTCTCAGTGTCAGCAAATAGATTTCGTTCTGCTTTGTTAAAGAAACTTAAGGATTCCGATGTATAGTTATTTGAACAGTCTTGTAGTCTTACTCGCATAGATTGTTAATTAGTAAAATTATATGAATTGTATATGCTGTGGATAACGGTGTGAGTTTCACATTTATATAATATCTTTGTTTATATTATTTGCGCAGATATAATGTGTTACTGTTTGTTTGTCCCAAATAAATAAATAACCTGCTTATATTTAAGTGCAATAAGATCAATAATCTGTGCCCACCTTTTTTTTGTAGTTAACATTCGATCAATTTAATGATACTACTGAAGTTGAAAGCACTGGCTTAGTTGAATGTATACCGTTTAGTGGCACAACCCAATGCTCTTACGTACTTCTTTATCTGACTCAGCCATGGCTAAGGGAGCTGTATTGAGGCAGGTCTTCCCCTAACAAACTTTGCAGAGCGCCGAGCATTTCAGCCCTGCTCTCTGGCAGGAGCATGGGATCCTCCGCACCCTTTCTGCCAACTGCCTGACAGGAATTCCAGCAGGGTTACCAGTGTAGCAAATTTTGTATTCTATAAAATGTTAGCAATGACTCTTTCCGTCGGATGCGCCTTTTAGAAGTTATAAGCCAAAAACCGATAGAAGTCCGAAAATTTCAAGGGTTTTCGAGCACCACAAAGTTAGCACGGGTCTTTCGAAGCTGCAAACTTGGTTTTACACTATTGGTATCTATCCCAAAAACATCCCAAAAAATCAGTAACACAGGCAACTAACGCACTCCTTCTGCAAAACAGTAATGCTTGCGAAGGAGGATGCGGAACGCTTGAGGGAGAGGCAAAATCCGCATCCTCGCGCCCCTAGTCACCGCAGGAGACGCCCCGGGCGTCGGGAGTCGCAAGCCGATTCCCGGTCATCGTCGGCGCGGGCTTGCGGACGGTGAGCGATGGGTAGCTCGCCGTCCGTTAAGGACCAGGCCCAAGTCGACGGTGCGTTGTGTTCCACGCGCGCCTCAAAGAGATGTCAGCACCAATTGACGGGGTCTGAAAGGGCCAATGCACGCCAGGGTTACGAGTTTGTCCGAAATGGATATCAGAGCCCTGGCACACAGACATCTGAAGGAACACGGGTGGGTTTTAGTCAGTAAAAGTCTGACACGCCCTCCCGCTCCGCCCAGAGCGGGAGAAGTTTTTTGATAATTTCCCACCCAAAAAAAAAAGCAACTAACGCAGTGCGTCAATTTGATGACTATACTCGTAATAACACTATACTTACTTATTTTCGCCAACAAACAGCGTTGGTGCTGTGCTCCGGTTTGAAGGGTGATGACAGGCACATGAAACATTTCAGCTTTTCTCTAGGGTAGCGTCCGACGCATTTGCTATACCTTTGGTGGCAATTGATGGGCCTTTGATCGGGATTCCGTGGCCCCTTTTTTAGTAGCAATATTTTAAATATCAATGGTAGGTAGATAGGTTATAGGTACACACTCCGCAAGTGGCACGTCAAAACTTGGCTAATTAGCCACATTTTCTTCGTCTTGTCTCGTTCTCGCTCCCGATAATTACGACATGCCGTCCTGCTTCCACGCGTCATCTAATGATGACAATGTGACATTGTGCCGTTTTTGAAGATCGAATGTTGATTAGGTAACCAATCTACGTCTTTTTAACCGACTTCCAAAAGGAGGAGGTTATCAATTCGGATGTCTATATTTTTTTTTATGTTCGGGCATAACTTGCATAAAGACGGATTTGCAAAATATTTTTTTTGTTCGAAAGGCTATGCTCTCGAGGTGGTCCCATTGTCACCAAGTCAGACTCTGATGAGGGGATCCCATGAAAATCGAGGAAATTCCTCAAATATAGGCATACATACAGCGATTTTGGATATTTTTTTTATAGCAACTCATGCATTTGCACTCGGAAAGCACCATTTGGTGAAGTGAAACTGATGATGAAGACCACAGATGGTCAACGGAACTACTTAATAATATTTCACGATTGCGATTCGATTAGGTACTTAATATGGTTCCTAAGCAATTTCTGCTCGTCACTATGCATATGGTGAAGTCACCGTCAGTTCCAGTTCTCCTGGTTCTTACCAGGAGAACTCCTCAACCAATAAAGCCTCTGCATCGGGAAAAGAAATATTTTGTAAAAGATGATTAGATAATTGTACCTAACTGTTGGAATATATACTTGTAAATCTGTAGCCTTGTTTACATGACATTAGAACTATTTATACTAATCTGTGAGCATCGTTATATAGCCAACACGTTCTTGATGTGCTAGCTCGCTCTTCCCCTTTTTGCACGTCTGCCATTGCATAGTTCGCATGTGTCGCTCTTTTATTTTTACTATTGTTAAATATACCACTGTTATTTTATCAAAACCTCGTTTAATTTAACACTAACTTAGATAAATTACAAACTGACCCACTAAAAAGCGGAAAAAAAAAACTTTTACCAAAAAAAAAACAACCGACTTCCAAAAAAACACTACAATGAGAACAATAACTTTAATTTCGGAAGTCGGTGGCAAAAAACTAAAATACAGATCCAAAGACACCGACTTCCGAAATTAAAGTTATTGTTCTCATTGTAGTGTTTTTTTGGAAGTCGGTTGTTTTTTAGGGTTCCGTACCCAAAGGGTACAAATATTTAAGGGGGCTCCCATACAACAAACGTGATTTTTTTGCCATTTTTATAGATAATGGTACGGAACCCTTCGTGCGCGAGTCCGACTTGCACTTGGCCGGTTTTTTACTCGATATTGATAACGGCAACGGGTAGACGCTTGAAATATTCACAGAATATTTGGTTATTTAATCACTTTAAAAATAAATAATAAAATTAAAATAAAACGGGGATGTTCGCGGAGAATGGCGTGCCAGATTTTTACGCTCTGATGCGGACACGGATAGCATCCCTGATGCGGCGAGTGCGCGACAGCTCTAACAACTTGGTAGCTATAGTAGCCGACAGGATGGACAGTCCAATTATGTGGCAATGGCTGACCACTCATCGTGCGTCATTCCATTATTTAAAATAAGTTGTTTTATTGTATTTTTTGTGGTGGTATGTGTTTTCATGTATGTGTGTATGTTTTGTGTATAAAATTGTAATGTGTGTTGTTTATGGACTTATGGTCTGAAATAAATTTATATTTATTATTCTTATTTAAAACAAATATTTAAGGGGGGCTCCCATATAACAAACGTGATTTATTGCTATTTTTATAGATAATGGTACGGAACCCTTCGTGCGCGAGTCCGACTCGCATTTGGCCGCTTTTTTTTATATTACAGGTTGTATAGGGTAACAGAAATGAAACAATCAATTTAATTATATTTACAAACATTAATCGTTTATTCGTTAAAGAAAAAATATATCACCCTCTTTCAGTTTTAATATAAAGAAGGCACAGTATATTACGTGAACATATATTTTACAATACATCGATTTATTATATGGATAAAATGTCTAACCGATAAAAGTTTACCGATTATTGTACTTGATTGTTACATAACGATTTAGGGTCGAAATACCAGATTGATATTCTGTTGTTTTGGTCAGCTATGAGTTAATTGAACCCTACAAAAAAAGACAATTATTTATAGGGCAGAAAGGACCCATTATTTAATCTGAGAGAGTTACCAAACAGGTTTTTCGACTCTGTTAGTTGACAGTAAAAAAAAAAAAACGAAATTAAGTACGTTTATTTACGATTTCGAAACGTTTCTAAAACATTGGAAATACAGCGTAGGACGGAACGAAATCGGAAAATCATTTTTCGTATTTTTTCTTTGCGGTGATATTTTAAAATTAATTCAATTTCACTGGTATTTCCTCCTTTAAAAATTATGTTTAAAAACTTATCAAATGTTTGTTTCAAATAATCGACTTTTTTGCTAAGTCGATGGACGATAAATATCGATTCATAAAATTAACAATTTTAGTTGCATAGAAATTACGTTTTCTCTGTAATTTTTATACTTCCCAAAAACTATGTCTACTGGTACTTTATTATTATTAAAAACCTTGCTGTAATACAAAATAAGACTAGTAGGTAATATTTTTTTCACTAATATTTTAAGTTAAAATGGAAGAATGCGATATTCTATTAACTGTAAAGAACTAAGCACCTTGTATGGAACTATTGAATTATTGTAATAAATTACAGGCACGTTTTTATTAAAATCTACATTTATAACTGGTAATATAATTCTTATTATTATTTCGATTAACACTTTGAACGCGATTACGACAAAAAAAAATAGATTTAAATTGTTTAGCACAGTTTAAAAAGTAATACACAGTTTTTAAAATAAACACAGTTGCATCTTTTAAATGAATGTAGAATGAATGTTCATTGTTAAAGTTGTTTCTAAAATAAAATTAACACCATTATGATTGTGTTAACTTTGTGAATATTAAGGAAGATATTTAAAACTTGTGCGTTCAAAGGTATTATGGCAGCTAACTTGACTTGTAAATATTAGTCACTATTTATTTTATTAAAACTATCGATAAGTTTAGCTTTAGGAAGATTCATGATAGGTACATAAACGTGATTACTGACATATCAAAAGAAGTTGGAGAATGCAGTTTTACTTTTTTTAGTTCTGTCACTAATGATTCTCGAAAGTAATCTTTCTTCTTTATGCCAAACTTATCTCTAGAAATAACTATTATCATTTTAAACTATTATTATTGTACTTTTAACCATTTACATAGAAAGCGTTAGCATTATGAAATAGAAGAAAACATCTTAGTGTGACCGTCTTTAACAATATTATCAAAAAGCGATTGGTACTTTAACCTACAAATTAAATATTTTTAATAAGCATTTAAATTAATTGTAATACATATTTAACATAAGCTTAAATATAACTAATGTGATCTTAATTACACTTTGGTAATATTTACCTATTAAAAAACTATATTAATGTGAGAAAAGCCGACTAATTAAAAATAAACTAAGAGAACTATATAGCAGACTAAAAGATATTCTAAATCTTTAAAAAGTGCAGATTTATTTTCCAATTTTAGGGAACAAAAAATACTAAAACGGAACGTCAATTTCGTAAAAGATAGGGATTAGTACTAAATTCACCGTTATATTAAAATTATAATGAATTTTAATAATAAATATTTACATTACTAAAACTGGTTCGAAGAGCTGTCATTTTTCTAAAATATTTTTCTTAATTAAAGTAAAAGAAAACTGCGTATTTTCTAAAATGCTGCGTTACAATTTGGAACAAAAACCACAAATTTCGGACAAGAAAGTTTTCGAAATTCGTTTTTAGTCGAAGAATGCGTTTTTTTTTTTTCAATTTCATGACAAAAATTTATAAAATTTTAAGTATCTTCGCTTTACATAAGTTTCAAAATTTTCACTTACGCTAAAATAAAAATTAATTTCCTTACCATTTATTCTGTACACTAATATATAATGAAAACTCATGGAACGGAGACAAAACAAACAAGAAAAACTGCATTCAATTCAATATTTGTGATACGGTGACCAAAAAAACATTACTTCAAAGAAAAAAAAAAACAGAAAACATCTTAAAAATATTTTTTGCGATTTTTTCCATAATTTTTGTTAATTGAGGGGAAAATTTTGAAGCGTTTAATAATTTTAACAGCGTTACATATCGTTTTGTCTCAGATAAACATCGAATACTTTTGATAACAATAAATAAGATAAGTTAGTTAGTTTAAAGCATTCGGACAAGGAGATACATCAGGATTGTCGATAGCGCGGTGTATACTGGTCGAATGGAATGCGCTGCGTTTTCACGAACCACTGAAAATAAAATAAGCAAAAATTAATAAACCATGAGGTACCTACGTGTTAGTAAAAATATTTTCCCTAATTTTTTTTCCCTAAATTATTTTTGAAAATATTATTTATTAAGTACAAAAAAAAGATAGATCAAAACATCAAAAAGAAACAAAACTAAAGACACGAAAATTACCTGAAGCAGTCTGGATAATCAGCGATTGAGGATCTTCTAAATAAAACAGAAGAAAAGCAAAATAAAACATGTTATTCACAAAACCTAAAATTAAAACAGCAAAAAAAAAATTTAAAGTTTAGTAAAATAGAAAAACAAATCGAGAAAAAATCCTTGTTTTAAGGAGTTAAAGTTTGATTGCAAAATGAAAAAAAAAACAAATTAAAACATAATTAGATTTTCTTAAGCGAAATTAAATTACACTCGTTCGGGTCAATCATAACATTAAATATGAACGCCTTTTCCCAACTGAGTTGAGGTCAGCTTCCAGTCTAACCAGGTGCAGCTGAATGCCAATATTTTATATGCAGCGGCCATCTATCTGACTTCCACAACCCAGTTCCTGGGTAAGCGATACCTCTTGGTAAGTCTGCTGCGACTAGACTACCCGTAATGACTGTCAAAGATCTATGAATAACAGCCGGGACCATCGGCTTATCGTGCCTTCCGAGGCACGGAAGGGTCTCGATTAGTAATGGGTCCCCCATCCACGAATCAACCGCGGAAAAGTAGCTTAACCTTCATTTAGCCACGGGCCCCTCATGTACAACTTTATATTTATTTTAACAAAATACCTATACTCCGTTCGTTTATGTAGTTAAATAAACCTATTACGCTGATAGCACACCACCGCCGCGAAACCATAGCAGCGAAACCGCAGTAGTTCAATTCTACTGGTTTGTTCCGCTACTCGCATCCGATTCGAGTAGCGGAACAAGACGCAAACCAGTACAATTGTACTACTGCGGTTTCGCTGCTATGGTTTCGCGGCGGAGGTAGATATGCTACGAGTACCAGCGTTAAACAAAAAAACTGTTTCTAAAAACTTACGGATAGTAACAACGGCTGCGTCGGTACCTCCCCAACTCTTGGAGTTCTTTACTTTGACAGCGGCCAAGTATTCACCAGGTTGCAGCTGTTTGTCTTCGAGAGAATAGCTGATGTCGTACTTATGGTGCTTTCCCTCTGGAACTGGTACACTGAGCGTCGTCCATTCAGCGTCCTAGAGAAATGAATTAAAATAATAGGTGTTCAAAGAGATTTAAAATATATCAAATCAATCTCAAATTTGCGATGCCTGGAAAAGGCCGCTAAGTTGTAAGTACCTAAGTACATTATAAAATAACACAAAAATGTACACATATCACACTAATATGAAATAATGCGAAAGTTAATAATAAAGCGAAAGTTTGTGAGTGTGTGTGTGTGTGTGTGTGTATGTTTGTTACTTCTTCACGCTCAAACGGCTGGACCAATTTTAATAAAATTTTGTATGGAGGTAGCTGACACCCTGGATTATGACATAGGCTTCGTTTTATCCCGATATTCCCACAGGATCGAGACTTACGCGGGTGAACCCGCGGGGCGCAGCTAGTTGCAAATAAATCTTTGACTTTTATAGAGGTTAACAGAAGTAATGTCAAGGAAAAATTGTGATCCCATGTCTCAGTGACGCCATCTAGCGTAATATAGCAAAATCAAATAGTTTGAAACATCTAAGAAAATTATTTATTTTATCTAAATACTGGGTAAATTAAAAAATACTAACGAAAATAAACCACACTAGACTGAGTGACTTTTGCCCACTAGGACAAATGTATCGGATTACGTTTTGTTTTCTTTACTACTACTTTATTTATTTAATTGTTAACTTTGTTAGCTGAGTCCATTGTTAAGTAAATAATTTAATATCTTTGTTTGTGTTCTACGTTGCCTAGAAACTTTCTTAATGCGATGAATGTATGAAAATGTTTGAAAGTTTGGGCGGTGATGTATATTTTTCATTCGTTTAAACAGGTCCAAAGATTAAACCCCAAAAGGACTATATTTAATACTAGCTGCACTCCGCGGTTTCACCCGCGTAAGAGCGGATCTCTATTTTTTTTTAGAACAAATTATATCCTGTGTTATTCCGTAATAATGTAGCTATCTACTAGTGAAATATTTTTTTAAATTGGTTCTGTAGTTTCGGAGCCTATCCGTTACAAACATAAAAACAAACAAAAAAATCTTTCCTCTTTATAATAACACTACCTGCGCCCCGCGGTTTCACCCACGTAAGTCTTGACCCCGTGGGAATATCGGGATAAAAAGTAGCCTATGTCTTAATCCGGGGTGTCAGCTATCTCCATACAAATTTTTATCAAAATTTGTCCAGCCATTTGAGCGTGAAGAAGTAACAAACATACACACACACACACACACACACACTCTCACAAACTTTCGCTTTAATAAAATTAGTGTGATGTGATTAGTGTAGACAAACTGTGTAGAGACAGGTTTGATATATCTCGGCTTTAGAGCAACCCAGAAGATTAAAAATATAGCTTACTTCATTGGTAGACTTCAGCTGCACTTCCATCTCCTCAACTGGCTGATGCGAGTGTACAGTCCAGGTCATCCTAGGTCCGTCCACATCCAGGTCTTCGACCACAGGGCTCTGGACCAGGTCGATAGAACGGTTGTGGGTGCCGTAATTATTTGCAGCCTGGAATTTAATAAAAACATATTGATCAGTATTGTATTGGTCGATGAAAAGGGGAACATTGATTGGTGGTGACGTTATAAAGCACCATTCACATGGTTAAACGAATTGATGTATTGTAGGCAAAATAACTCGGTATGTGGGGTAAAACCACAGATCGTCAGGTCTTTTTTATATACGATGACGTCACCCCCGCCATTTTGTGATGTGCTCAACGTAAACGTCGTTTCAATCGCTAAGCGCGTCTGTGAGTTAATAGACTTCGTCAGGAGTAGACGTGCGTTGACATTGTTTCATTTGACATGCGAAGTAGAGAGAGAAGGTATCTTTAAATCTGTGGGTAAAACGATTGGATTGGATATGACTGTAAATGGGTTTCATAAAGTTAGACAAAAAAAAACTGATTAAATGAAGACGTAGGTCATTTTATGCTTTGGAATCGGCTGAGATTGGCTTTTCTCTAGTTTATTGTGTCGATTCGCAATCGTTTTGCATTTTGTTGCAGCTGGCAGATGTTCAAGGTGCGCCTTTGCCATATTTGACAGCTTCTATTAATCTTTACAAGAACCAATTTCTGATTGTAATGGTGTCCTCAATAACCAATGCCAACCACCACTTAACTTCTACCAAAAAGGATAGTCAAAAGTTTCTTACCTCACAGGTAAAGGTGCCGAAGTCACCATCAACACGAGGAGACACAGTCAAGTTCGAGTGCGATCCATGAGTGCTGATGACGTACTGGCTGGCGCTGTCTTCAATCAGCACGCCATCTTTGTACCAGCGAATGTGTGGCCTGAAATCGAATGAAAAAACAGTTAAAATACTGCAAACGTTTTGAAAGCTGCATTCCTTTTAATCTTTTAGATAATGCTTTGACGGAGTTTGGGGCTTCTTTATGTATTAATGGATGGTCAGAAAGCCAACGGTTCATCCTCCCGGTTTCCAGTAGTCACCGCTGCAATACAACGCCGACACATTTCCATTGTAAATGGATTTTGAACTTTGTGTTATGTGTTATAGAGTTTGTTGTTCCAAAATAATTATCTCTGAGTTCCATCGTTTACCTGGCTTCTCCATGAGCGGCGCACTGCAGAACTGCTTCGATCTGGATGTCTGAGTTCACAATGGTCTTCGGTACATGAACTTGGGGTTTGCCTGCAAAGAAAACACACAAATTTTATTTATGTGTTAACAAAACATGTATATGTTACGGCTAAGACCCGAAGTGCGGCTACACCTAGTTTTAGCCGGTTAGAACTAGGTGTAGCCACTTACTCTTGGTTAAACCTAGTACGAGCCGATTGTTTTCGGGTAAAACTAGGTCTAGCCTTCATCATGCCGGCTACAACTAGGTCCAGCCATTCCCTGTTGGATAAAACTAGGTCTATCCGATATCATTCCGGCTAGAACTAGGATAGAGGGGATCTGGCGCTCGGCGGCCGCTGCCGCGGCACGCTCGCTTCGCTCGCTCGCCTTCGCTTGTTAATGGTTACTGTTCTAACCTAACCTAACCCAAATGATTCAAGCTGCCAGGCGCCTGTTACTTGTTTCAACTTGTTTGCATCTAGTTTTATCCAACAGGGAATGGCTGGACCTAGTTGTAGCCGGCATGATGAAGGCTAGACCTAGTTTTACCCGAAAACAATCGGCTCGTACTAGGTTTAACCAAGAGTAAGTGGCTACACCTAATTCTAACCGGCTAAAACTAGGTGTAGCCGCACTTCGGGTATTAGCCGTAACATATACATGCACACCTGTTTGCCCCAAAAGTACTGGCATTATTGTTTATTAGGTACCTTCATCAGGACCCTTTCACCAGCTATGTTTAAGTCCCATGTAATAGGGGGCGAGCTTGCAAATCCAAAATCAAAAAGGGCTACTAAGAATTTTCTGATAGAAAAAGTCATTACTCATTTTAGAAAACGCACATTTTTTTTTTTTTTTGGATGGGAAATCATCAAATAACTTCTCCCGCTCTGGGCGGAGCGGGAGGGCGTGTCAGACTTTTACTGACTAAAACCCACCCGTGTTCCTTCCGTTGCCTGTGTGCCAGGGCCACGATATCCCTTTCGGACAAACTCGCAACCCCGGCAGGCATTGGTCCTAACGGACCCCGTCAGTTTGTGCTGACATCTCTTTGAGGCGCGCGTGGAACACAACGCGCCGTCGACCCGGGCCTGGTCCTTATCGGACGGCGAGCTACCCATCGCTCACCGTCCGCAGGCCCGCGCCTACGGTGGCCGGAAATCGGCTAGCGACTCCCGACGCCCGGGGCGTCTCCTGCGGCGACTAGGGGCGCGAGGGCGCGAACCTTGTCTCACCCTCACGCGTTCCGCCTCCTCCTTCGCTAGCATAACTGCTTCGCAGAAGGAGGTGATATAGAAAACGATTGTTTTCGGGTAAAACTAGGTCTAGCCTTCATCATGCCGGCTACAACTAGGTCCAGCCATTCCCTGTTGGATAAAACTAGGTCTATCCGATATCATTCCGGCTAGAACAAGGATAGAGGGGATCAGGCGCTCGGCGGCCGCTACCGCGGCACGCTCGCTTCGCTCGCTCGCCTTCGCTTGTTAATGGTTACTGTTCTAACCTAACCTAACCCAAATGATTCAAGCTGCCAGGCGCCTGTTACTTGTTTCAACTTGTTTGCATCTAGTTTTATCCAACAGGGAATGGCTGGACCTAGTTGTAGCCGGCATGATGAAGGCTAGACCTAGTTTTACCCGAAAACAATCGGCTCGTACTAGGTTTAACCAAGAGTAAGTGGCTACACCTAATTCTAACCGACTAAAACTAGGTGTAGCCGCACTTCGGGTATTAGCCGTAACATATACATGCACACCTGTTTGCCCCAAAAGTACTGGCATTGTTGTTTATTAGGTACCTTCATCAGGACCCTTTCACCAGCTATGTTTAAGTCCCATGTAATAGGGGGCGAGCTTGCAAATCCAAAATCAAAAAGGGCTACTAAGAATTTTCTGATAGAAAAAGTCATTACTCATTTTAGAAAACGCACTTTTTTTTTTTTTTTGGGTGGGAAATCATCAAATAACTTCTCCCGCTCTGGGCGGAGCGGGAGGGCGTGTCAGACTTTTACTGACTAAAACCCACCCGTGTTCCTTCCGTTGCCTGTGTGCCAGGGCCACGATATCCCTTTCGGACAAACTCGCAACCCTGGCAGGCATTGGTCCTAACGGACCCCGTCAGTTTGTGCTGACATCTCTTTGAGGCGCGCGTGGAACACAACGCGCCGTCGACCCGGGCCTGGTCCTTATCGGACGGCGAGCTACCCATCGCTCACCGTCCGCAGGCCCGCGCCTACGGTGGCCGGAAATCGGCTTGCGACTCCCGACGCCCGGGGCGTCTCCTGCGGCGACTAGGGGTGCGAGGGCGCGAACCTTGTCTCACCCCCACGCGTTCCGCCTCCTCCTTCGCTAGCATAACTGCTTCGCAGAAGGAGGTGATATAGAAAACGCACCTATGATCTCATTATCAGCTGTGGCAATATTTAGGGCTTCAATGATTATAAGAACGATTTACAGGGCTACTTCGTGCCTCGGAAACTACGTTACGCTGTCGGTCCCGGCTCTCATTCGTAGATCTATGAGAGTCGTTACGAGTTGTCAAGAAGCTTGAAAGTCGTCAGACTTTCAAGCTTGTAAGACTGGTTGTCAACCAGTCTTACCGAGAGTCCAATTTCGTGTTACCCAGTAACTAGGTTGTGGAGGTCAGATAGCCAGTCAGTCGTTGTAAAATACTGGTATTCAGCTGTATCTAGTTAGTCTGGAAGCCGATCCCAATTTCCCATAGTTGGGAAAACGTTAGGCAGATGACGATGATGATAAAGGGGTTACTATGTTCTTACCGTTGACCACCACGCTGGTCTCCGCCTGGTCACTTCCAAGCTTGTTGAGAGCATAGCAGTAATACTTTCCAGCATTTTCTTTCTTGACATTCTTGATATGAATGGAGTAGACGTTGCCTTCAACGTGGAACTCTGCGTCCTTTTCTGTTAGACGCTCGTTCTGTGAGAGAAAAAGGGATGTTTATCGTTTTGATTAGTGTGCTTTTAAATGGCACACGAGGTGATCAATGCTCGTGCCATTCTCTGTATGAGAAGAGGCATTTTTCCCGCAGTAAGAGAATTATAGGCTGATATTATGGCAACATCTACATTGCCACATTCGAACTACGTGTCACACTGACGACATGCTAAATCCTGCACCGCGCAAGCAAAGTTCGTTGCGTGACTAGCATTCCACACAACGTCCCGAAATCAATCGTCGGGCAACAGCCCACCAAAAACAACGTCCGTCTGGTTCGAGGATCCCCCATTTTCTATGGAGGATGAGTAAAAATGATACCCTGTTCCTCATACCCCTATAATATTATTATGACAGGATTTTCTACGCTACACTTACGTCATAAAAGCTTATTATAATATTTATTACGAAATTCTATCTAATTATAGACCCATCGATTAAACCGAGACGCCGTACTTTACTCAATTAAAAATTAACCTTATTTCAAAAGATAAAAAGTACGAAATGCGTTGATATCAATCTGTTTCAAAACTTGTGTATGATACGTTAAGACCTTCAAAGATTGATGTATAGGTAGTTTTGAGTTGCTAAATATGCAAATAATAAGTCCCCATACCAGTACTGTATGTATTGGAGTTTGTTTATAAAATGGTATTTGTAAAATGGAAAGATAAGCCATAATCGGATTGTGGCGAAGCAGACTGCCCAAGACTTCAGACCAACAGCGCTGCAAGGTTATTTTGGCGCTTGGAAAGTATCGGAACTAACGCTGCCATCTTGTTTTTTTTAAAAAAAAGTAAAGCATAGTTTCACAAAACAGTTGCACAAATGTTTACCAACGGCTCCGGCTTGTCAACGTCATTCAACCGCCAAGTAATAAACTTCTCTCGTCTTGTCCCGAAAGGCTTTTACAGAGGAGCATAAAGTTATCCTACTTTTGCTGAATATATTTGCAAAATATCGGTATATATATTCCTGGGGATCCTCCAACCAGACGGACGTTGTTTTTGGTGGGCTATTGCCCGACGATTGATTTCGGGACGTTGTGTGGAATGCTAGTCACGCAACGAACTTTGCTTGCGCGGTGCAGGATTTAGCATGTCGTCAGTGTGACACGTAGTTCAAATGTGGCAATGTAGATGCTGCCATAATATCAGCCTATAATCCTCTTACTGCGGGAAAAATGCCTCTTCTCATACAGGGAATGGCACGAGCATTGATCACCTCGTGTGCCATTATATCAAAATATCAAATCGACTCGCTAAATAAAATGAGGATTTTTCTCTAAGAGACTTATAAAGTTCCAAGATCGAAGTGGTGCAAAGTATTTTCGTCCTAAAATATTTCCAACACACACATAAAATATTTACAATTTTTACTAATTATTTTCCAATTAATATCAACCACAGTGCAAATAGGACATCTCTAAAATGTAGACGACACACGAATAATAATATTCCCGTTTCTCAGAAACCATTCACCGCGGTCTAAACTTAGTGTTATTTTGTTCTTATTATGACAAGTACCGGAAGTGGAAGGTTTAATAATAAATGTAACGGCTAGAAACTACCGTCGTCCCTTGCTGAATGTTCTTGTATAATCGTTGGATACATTGTAGTTGATATTTCTTGGTAACAACACATCGGAGTAAGGAACTGCTTCTTTCTGAATTAAGAGAAATTGATTTTTGAGTTGTTATGCCAGGGTCGGTGACGAAAATGAAATATTTTATATTATAATGTTACAAACAATCTATATATCATCACCTTAAAACTGGATATAAGTTAAAAACAATATGTATATTTTATCTGCCAAGTTAGAATCATTCGAATCTATCTATTTATCGCTGGGTTGCGCTCCACACTACGCTTGCTGATACGCGGTCTCCACTCCAGGACTCGTCTGCTTCACCAGCCATCGGTTCTTCGACAAACATGGCCAGCCCACTGCCACTTCAGCTTGCTTACTCTGCAGGCTTTGTCGGTAAATCCGGTTCTCTTCTGGATAACTTCATTTCTGATCTTATCCTTAAAAGAAACTCCGAGCTAGATGGACCGACGGGTTTAAAAAGGTGGCTGGGTCAGGCTGGATGTGGAAGGTGGAGGACGGGGTGATGTGGCGCAGCCTGGGAGAGGCCTATGTCCAGCAGTGGACTGCTTGATTGAAGTTAGAATCTGATAAGCCACCCAAAGATCCCGACGGTAAGTTTTTTTACTGGAGGAAAACTTAACACAGTCGTGCCTGATCCAGTAGTGAATCGATAGACCGGATAAACCTCGGGGTCTGGATAGGCCTTCGGCCAATTAGCTTTTATTAGCTTTTGCTCTATTCCGATCCTATGCTAGATACTGGATTCTGGAATGGATTGAATAGAGTTTACATTGATCCAATACTATCGATCAATCCAGTGTGACTGGATTTCAACGCCGCTGGACCAATGTGGCCACGTACTGGGCCAGAGTAATCTAGTTAACTAGACGAATGTTGTATCATTGATACGAAAAAAGAAGAAAAGTGCTGGATCTAAATTCTGGATGAAAGTAAATCAACCTTTAGGGCATTCAAACTTTCTACTATAGAGTTCAATCTAATAGAAAATAGATTTTTCAAACCCCATACAAAGTTCCCGAGTGTCACCAGACGTAAAGAATAGCACCATCCTCTTTCTTCCCGTGGGTGTCGTAAAAGGCGACGAAGAGACTTACTAGAGAATGGGCAGCAGCGTTCTCTACGCATTCTAACACCATACTGCGATCGCCAACCCGCCTGCCAAGCGTGGCGATTATATATGTCCAGCAGTGGACGTCTTTCGGCTGAAATGATGATGATGAATATACAAAGTTCCAAATTTCGCTGAGTATTACAAGGTATACTTACTTGGTCCTTCTTGATCACCGACCACAGTACAGATGGCACAGGAGAAGCGGTGATGTAGCACGTCATTTTCAGGTCAGCACCCACTCCTAAAATACCACCGTTTGAAGTTGTCATGTCTGGAAAGTGAAGATATTGTTTTATTTTAGTATCGACACGGTCTAGGTAAAATAGCTGATTTTTGGTGAACAGATCACAGAATTCACAAAATAAATCATTGTAGGTATCTACTGACATAGTTTGTATAAGCAAACGATTCAAGAGAAAATTCTAGTATGGAGCAACGTTTTATTTGTTCTATAGACGGTACTCCGCCTTTCTTAGTGCTCCTGCACATATTATATACGAGCGGCACGTTGTCAACGGATGCAGTTGCCTCTGGCGTATGCCACTCGTGTGTTTAAAGGTCAGTCTGATCTGAAAATCATACGATGCCAATGCAAAGCAGAGGCATCCCATCGTCTAAGTTTACATAATATTATTAACAATTTTAGCCAGTAGGCAAAAGTATAGGTAAGGTCGTAAATTTAAAGCCTCACAATCCACCTAGTTGAGACCTAGGAGAGCTCTGTAAACGGGAATATATAAGATCATTAAAATCTTCTGTAATTTCAGAGCTACGCCAGTGCAGCATCTTCTTGACATGGGAAAAAGATGTAAACTTAAATCAAACAGAATAATAGAAATCCACTTACTAATAATCACAGGTTTCTGCATAACCAGAAGCGTGTGGTTGATGGCAACCGCCACCTTCTGCATCGTCTCACATCTGAAGACTCCGCTATCATCTACTTGAGCGTTCTTGATTATCAGGTCCTTGGAATGTTCCGCTCTGGAAATGGAGACATGGAGAATCAAACATGGTTGCATGAGTGTCATTTGCGCTTTGTTTATTGAATTTCGTATTACGTAACTTATTAATTAAGACAACAAAATCCTTCTTAGCTCTCTCCTGGACATTGATCACCAAATGTCCCCCAAACACTGCCACTGCCTGCACTGTACCCAATGAATTTCTGTGACTTTCTCTAGGGCGTTTGTCCACCTTAGGACCTAGTCAAGCGACAATCGCTTTTAAAATGTTTCGTGTTTCTATAACGACTTTCAGCGGGATTGATATAAGCTTTTCTGTAGTATATGTCAATCCAATATAGTTTAATTTCTCCACCATCGTTATTGCTGATAAAATCTCTAGTGTCCTTTGAGCCTTTCAACATCTTTTGTCCTAATAACTGATATACTTTGTCAAACATGGTAATTATGATCACGATAGATAGAGATTTTTCTTATTCATTTGTATTTATTTTTATTATTAATTGGTTGTGTAATTCACTTTGTTTCCTTTGTGTAATTTTCGTGTTATGTATTTTGATTTAATTTAATGATTCACCTTGTCTGTTTGTATTTTGTACCTGTTCTATGTATGCATGTAATTGTGTAGCCTCTGTTGGAGATCCAATAAATAAATAACTAAATAGTTACTTTCCGAGTGCTAACGGTATTTAAATTAGTCTGAAAACAGCAAAAAAAATTAAAACTTTGATGTGTCAGTCAGTCCGATATAATTTTAAACTTACATGGAATATCTGTCATCTTCGTGTAGGTTTATGTTCCCCATAAAGTACTGCTGGTTGTTCTTGTGCCACGCCACCACGGTACCCTCTGTGAAGAAGAACATAGAAGAATATTTAAAGAGGTTTTACAGGGTCTATGCGTAGTTATGTTAACATTTTCCAAGTGCGAAGTAAAAAAAATAGAATACTAATGTATTTTTTAAAAGCAGCTGGTAGCGACTTTAATACAGACCTACATGTTTCCGACAATATCATCATAGCCTTACAAGCCTATCTTTTTGACAGATATTGACCATATGCCTGTTCTAGTCTTACAGAATGAGCCTGAATTACAAGAAGCAACTGCCATCTGGTTTGTAACTTGTTCAGAACTTGAAACTATCGTGTATTAACAATATTATTATCACAAATCACAAATGAATAATTTGATTCCAAGATGTCTGCCACAAATAAACCAGGTCTCCTTCCTGTTGAAAGCAATAAAACATAACTAACATTGTGACAGACATACCGACATGACCATTTACGATTGCACTTAATTACAAAGATAGCCAAATCCGTCTGTTAACCGTCTGACAGTTAGCCGGAACTTGCGCACGCGCTTTGGCGCCAACCGGAAGCCCCACCATTTTCTGTTTAACATATTTTATTGCGCAATGAATCACGGCTGAGATTTTTTTGAATTTGGAATAGGGAAAGGAAACGTGTTGATGTGTATTTTGAGAAGGAGGATGCGTTTTTATGCACTCTACGCGAATTTGAATATGTTTTTGCATGATTGTCATCTATGACCGTTGCTTCGCGTGTGTTGTGTGCATTGTTATAGTGTTGAATGGAAGTAACATTTATGCCTCGTCGTTACATTATATTTCAGAATACCGGTAGTCTCACTGTTATGACAACATAGCTCAAAAGGCAAAACTCAAACTCAAACTCAAAGCATTTATTTCAAATAAACCAATTACAGGCACTTTTGAATTGTCAAGGGATCGGTCAGTCAGAGAGATGAAGCTAGTTGCCCATTCCAAAGCGTAGTAGGTTCTTATGGAGAAGAACGGGCAAGAAACTCCACGGAAACTCTTTTTAATCAAAATATTGTGACAAAGTATTGGTTACATCATTCATGTTGAAATTATACATGTGAGGACAATGTAGAAAGACGTGCACCTTAAAAGCGTCCGCAATAAAAAGATAAAACCATTAAAAAAAACAATTAAAATAAGTTAAAATAAGCCGTGGCAGCCAAGAAATGACCAGTCCCCACTGACGGCGCCCGTTCACGAACATGACTCATGGATCAGCACCATTTAGCTCAACCATTTTGAAAGGAACTTAATGATCCAACATACACGCCACCATCAGTGAGACATTTAAGTGAGCATGCCACACTCAGCCGCCAGGGCACATTCAAGTCAATGAAAGACGTACTTAGTAAATGGTAGGTACATAGTGCTCACACATGTGCTATGAAATTATACAATACTAAGAGATTGAATTTATACAATATAGAGATAGTATTTACAATCTTCAGCAGCTCCAACAATATTTTTGAATGCTAATCAATTAGTGTATGCGCCCTTGTGGAGCAGGACCAGCGTTAAGCCAAGCATTTTTGTCAGCGATGTAATCCCCCAACTTATAATTTGCTTGGCGAAAAAAAATTCGAAACGAAATTTAAATGTTGTATAAAACGCGCACTATGTAGCGTTTTATACAACATTTAAATTTCGTTTCATTTAGTTGGACGCAGGCTATACATAAAGCATTGCCAGTTATAATAAAACTGTACAACCCCGAGTTCCAGTCTTACAGGTAAATTCGGTTCAAATAGTTACAGAAAAAGCTACTCATGTCCTGCGTGACTTGCAAGTTGTGTTACCATCGCTGTATGATTCACGTACTGTACCCCAAGTGTAAGTTTGCAAGAGAGTAAACGTAACTAGCGCGTTTGCGTTAAGATTTTTATTCTCACCCTTATAGTCTTAGCATTATGATCTATCGGTCAAATTTTAACGCAAACGAAATAGTTACGTTTACTCTCTAATAAACTTACACTTGGGGTACTGAGCTATCGAAGTTAAAGTGAAGTATTTTTGAAGTTTATATTTTCATAAGAATCGTTTTTAGGGTTCCGTATCCAAAGGGTAAAACGGGAACCCTATTACTAAGGCTCCACCGTCTGTCTGTCTGTCCGTCTGTCACCAGGCTGTATCTCATGAACCGTGATTGTTAGACAGTTGAAATTTTTACAAATGATGTATATCTGTTGCCGCTATAACAAAAAATACTATAATACAGAATAAAATTAATATTTAAAGGGGCTCCCATTCAACAAAGGTGATTTTTTGCTCGTTTTTGCTCGATATTGATAACGGTAACAGGTAGACGCTTGAAATATTTAGTTATATATTCACTTTAAAAATAAATAATTAAATTAAAATAAAACAAATATTTAAGGGGGCTCCCATACAACAAACAAGATTTTTTTGCCGTTTCTATAGATAATGGTACGGAACCCTTCGTGCGCGAGTTCGACTCGCACTATGCCGGTTTTTCATAATATATAAGGTATGGAAATTGTATGGGGAGTTAAAATAATACAAGCGTTACGTTTTTCTGCGCAACGTATGTACCTTGCGCACCTTTCAAGGAGTAAACCACCAGTCTGCAGTCGTGTGTCGGAGCTGACACACACAAGTTTTTAAGTATGTCTTTAATTGTGCCTACTGTGACCCCTTGTTGGTCGAAATAAACGTAGTTTTTTTTATAGTACACAGAATTGTATGGCTACGGTACAGTTGAAATAATAGGTTGGGGAAAAAGTATCTTCTCATTTTTTAAGAAAATTCATAACATTTTTTAATATAGTTTATTTACATTTAACTAAAGTATGTAGGTACCATTTTGTTCGATAACTTTTTGCCATCTTGCTCACGGTCTTGTCTTGGACATGATCCCATTGCTATATAAATTTTGAGACTTCTGATCAAAATACCGCGACAACTGCTTTTGGCAGTCCTCTCGTGATGTTAACCTGACACTGCCTAAAGAATTCTGAAGAGACCGAAACAGGTGGAAATCTGAAGGTGCAAGGTCAGGACTATACGGCGGATGCATTAACACCTCCCAGCCAAACTCTCTTAATTTTGAGTGGCTAAAGATGTCTAGCGTTATCATGATGAAAAACCACAACCCTTCTGTTGATTAATTCCGGCCGCTTTCTCTCAACTCAATCAATTGTTCGCAGTAGAGTTCAGAATCGATGGTCCTGCCTGGTGGTAACAGTTCATAATGAATAATGCCCTTCCAATCCCACCACACACACAGCATCACCTTGTTGCGAGTTAACCCGGGTTTCGCCACAGTCTGTGAAGCCTGACCGGCCTTTGACCACGACTTTTTTCCCACGTTCTTGTCGTACGTGATCCACTTTTCATTACCAGTTATCAGCTTCTTCAAAAATGGTTCGGTTTCATTACGTCGTAATAAAGAATCACAAATGAGTACACGGTTCATTAGGTTTCTTTCAGTGAGCTCGTGAGGTACCCAAATATCGAGCTTTTTTGTGTACCCAGTTTTTTTCAAATGTGCCAAAACTGTTTTGTGGTCAATTCCCAGTTCTTCAGCTACGTCGTAACTACTGATATCTTGCTCCACTTTTTCAAAAATGGCATCCATTTTATCCGTAATACGGCGACCAGAGCGACGTGCATCTTTGACATTAAAATTTCCGGATTGAAAGCGCTTAAACCAAATTCTACTCTACGATTCTCTGCTACTCTCACAGATACTGCACTAGGTCCATAAACATCGCAATTTTTTTTCGCGGCTTGCGTTGCATTTTTACCTTTTTTGTAGTAAAATTTTAAAATGTATCGAATTTCTTCATTAGATTCACTCATCTTGACAGTACGAAAAACAAATGAAAATCACACATTTTCCTAATTTGAATTTGGAATTATGTTCCTTAAAATTTAAACTTTCAATGATACCAAAACCAGCCAGATACAAATAGTATAACCCAAAGAGATTTTATTACAAGTTCATACATACTATAATGCGAAAAGACTTTTTCCCCAACCTAAGCTGTTATGAGGTCGTAACCCGGGGATTTCTTCGAGCTAATGTTGTTTTGAATTTCTAATATGTTGGTTGGTTGTCGAGGCCGTTAAAGATTTGGGAAAATATGACTGCCCTATAGATCTCTGGATTCGATTTCTCCGCCATACTTACCTGTAACTCCCAAGATACTTGGTTATGTAACCTGTTACCTTGGTTAATGATAAGGATGAATATACTCACTTTCAGGAGTAACTTTGCACTCCAGTCTTACGTCTGCACCAGCTTCCACTTCATACTGAGTAGGAGCAGTTTCTATGATGGCTGGGATCTTCTCTGGCTGGGGTTCTGAAATTAATATGTTGGTTATATTCATGACACTAACTTCTTCGTGTAAAGCCAAGCGCACATTACAGCCGCCATGGGCAGCAGCGCAGGGCATTTTATCATACAAAAAAGTTCATTGCCGCCCAGCTGTTGTGGGCGTTGGTTCATATAAAATATATAAAAGTGGTGAAGGAGGATGTTTGCAATGAGTTGCGGTGCGGTCTATCCTAATTTGTCTTTAGGAGAGCTGCGTGACTTAGCTTTCTCATTCTTTGATGTTGGATAACTACTAAGTAAAGTTCCTATCCTTCTTTCTGCTACTGTTGTACAATATTCATATGCGCATTATCAATTTACCGACATTAAAGCGGGCGATCGAATCGCTGCGATAATCTCGCCGTGCCAATATATTCTCGCTGTGTGAAGAATGCTCTATACAGTTTCTATAGAATTTGATGTCATGGCGTATATCGCCGCGATTTATACTCCCGCCCGTGTAGATGGATTGCATCTAAACGATTATTTCTGGTATTTCGTCTGGGTAAAGAAATTATTTTTTAGATAATTACATTTATTAAAAAAAATGTTTTTCGATTTCGAGATTCGATTTTCTCAGTTTCTGTCATTTTCTCTAAAATTGGCTAAAAAATCTTTTTCGTTTCCTTTGGAGGTTTTATTGATCATGCCATTATTGAGTTGATCAGTGACCCAATAGACTAAACACTGCTGTGAGGATCCAAGGTGCGTAAAACTTATGTTGCTCTGTTTCTAGGATCTTACGATATAACGACACAGGACATAATATGTCACCTTCAGCAGCACAGGCAGACAAAGCAAGTAAGCTGCCTACTGAGAATGCATGATATAATATTATCCTGTAGGCACCTGCTCAAGAAACGTACAAAAGATCCCATGGTCCCATGTTAGTCAAAGAGATTCATACATAATATTACATTCACGCAGTAAAAGTTTCTAGGCAACGTAGTACACCCACAAAGACATTAAATTATTTACTATTTTAAATAATATTAGTTGATTACTGACTGTTCACACAGCTGCAGCGGGCGAGTACTCATCAAACAAGATGACAAGAAGACAAGAACTATCAAAGACGTATAACACTCGCTGGGAGACTCACGCTCGGGACATTATGCATACCAGCGAGTAATCGCTCGATGCCGTCGCGCACTCATTGCTCGCCAAAACTTTTATAGTTGCTAGCTCTACTTGCTTCTCGTTAATCGCCAGCGAGTTGGTTAGATACCTTAGTGAAGGAGATGATAATCTTATTATTAAGATGTTATCTCATTTACCTGATTGTTCCGTATCGTTCATAGTTTCATCATCAGTAGCTTCATCTGCGAGTAGAGAATCATCGTAGTTGACTTCATCTACCGCTTGTCGCCGGTGCCTCGAGTAGGCTTCTGTAACAATAGAGAAAGTTTATTATTAATTACTGTTATTAACGTGACTGTTGGGGTAAATGTGTTCTGGAGTGGAAACCGCAAAACGGCAAACGTAAGGTAGAATGCCCCCAGGCTAGGGGGAGCGACCATCTTCGCAGTGTGAAGCTGGATGAGAGTTGCCGAGAATCGAGCTGAATGGCGTGCTATTAGAGAGGCCTATGTCCAGCAGTGGACTGCTGATGAATAATGCATAGTTGCTTATTTTATTTCCCGAAATCATCGTTTTTTTTTTAGTACAGCTAAGGGTGTTCCATAGTGGGACTCGAACCTAGGCTTAGGCACTACTGACTACTCTGTTTATGACAATCTGTTTATTATTATTAGGGACTACGTCAAGAAAGTTGATTGCGACCCATAAATATGCGTGTGTATGCGATTTTCTCGAAAACGAATAAATCAATTCCGATGATTTTTGCACTAAGTTATTTAAATAGTAACAGATTTTTTTAGTCTATAATACCAAGGGATATCGTGTTACCCAGTAACTGGGTTGTGGAAGTCAGATAGGCAGTCGGTCCATGTAAATACTGGTATTCAGCTGCATCCGGTTAGACTGGAAGCTGACCCCAGCATAGTTGGGAAAGGTAAGGCAGATGCCAATGGTTTTTTAGGTCATATCGTAAAGTTATATGCACCAAAGTACACTTATTGAGCGGTATGCTATAAAAAAATCACAGATCTGCTAAAAAGCTTACAAGCAAATTGTTGTTAAGATCAGCGGACTAATTGCGTAACACACCATCAGTAAGAATCGGTTTCAATTTGACAGTTCAACAACATCCATTGCGTTATTGACATTGTTGAGCATACAAATTTGTCTAACATATGAAGCAATGGAATAGCAATACACTTCAAAATCATTCCTATTCCGATTCAAACTGTGTTACGCAATTAGGGTGCAGGTCACAGCATGCCCATGGTCAAATCGTAATTATCGCATCGTTTGTCCGGTCTAATCCAGTTTAATCTACGCTGGACTTAATTCTTAAGCTATTTAGATTAATAGGGACGTGTTGTTTACATCGCTATGTGCGACTTTACAATAGGACTGAGTGGAGTGAGTGGTACAGTAATATTAAAAACGAAACCTCTGGCAAAGTATTTGGGATACACGACGTTTTTTATAAGCGCGTTCCTGACGTGCGTCATCTGCGCGTCTACGGCGCGTTTCTGCCTTGAAAAAGCATCACTAGTTACGTTAGCAGCGCGCATACATAAGAGCGTCGATGGACGCTTAAGGCTGAGATTTCTTGAAAATGGCCAAAAATGTGGTTTTTTAAAGCAGTGTATCTCTTGAACCGTAAATAAAATTAGATATTAACTAATTAATAAAATTAATCCATCACCGGGTGCAGTTTGGCATTTGCAATTTTATGGTATATACTTTTAATTATAATTATAACTGTTAACGAATGGATAAAGTGCTTTTAAACATAATTAAGAGTTGTCTTTGAAGAATTTTTTAATGTATTAAATCATGTTTACTTATGTTTTGAGTTCCATCACCGTATGCACAAAAGACTTGAAAAATATCATACTGTTTTTGTTTTAGAAAAAATATTTACGGTTCAAAGGAACACTGCTTTAAAAAACCACCTTTTTGACAATTTTCAAGAAATCTGCGCCTTAATCGCCTTTTACGACACCCATGGGAAGAAATGGGATGATGCTATTCTGTACGTCCGGCACCACAAGGTACAACAACATACTTATCTAGCAGTAAAAGGAAAAATACATGAAAGAAAACAACGTCGAGGCCCAATGCAGTGATTCAGTGCTAAGTTAAACCTATTTTAGTTAACTTACCGTAGTTATTTGAAACCGGTAAATAGGTGGGGTGTGGTCCAAGTTATGAGCTTGTTGTGAGTAGAAACGATTTAAAGCTATGTGGCATATTTTGATCGCTCATTTGGTATTTATTGCGTTCTCTAAGAAGACGTCTCGAGTACTCACGGCTGAAAATTGTTTCCGGAAGAACACTTGCAGAAATGTCAGTTTAACGGAAGCTATCATTATGAACGAAATTCTGAAGACTGTAGCAGATAGGAAGTCTTTTCCGCTATTGAGATCATTTATTAAGTGGGTAATTTGAATGTATTTAATTTAAATTAGACTGTATGGATCAAGTTATCTGAAATAAATGGATTTTATTTATTTCTTATCATGAACATGTAAAGTCCTCTTCAATCGCACGACATTTAAATCTATCCTCTCCCTCACTCAAATGCTTCTTATTTTTTACAACTTTTGGAATGGGCAACTAGCTTCATCTCTCTGACTGACCGAACCCTTGACAATTCAAAAGTGCCTGTAATTAGTTTATTTGAAATAAATGGTTTGAGTTTGAGCTTTGAGTTTTATAGACTACCTAAGTAGTTACGGTTTAAAGCCAGTAAAAGTATCAGCGTTTCAATACAAGTTTATTTTAACCCCGTGTTAATTTTTATCGTCATCAATGTTAGCTTTGTTTGAAGGCATAACTAGGATATTACTTGAGGCTTGGGCTAGTGGCTAAATATTAACAGCCGCACGGGTTTATCGAGGGTTAAGCTACGCTTGTCGAGGTCGATCCGTGGATGGGTGACCATCCATTACATATCGAGACCTGTCCGTGCCCCGGAAAGTACGTTAAACCGTTGGCCCAGACTGTCATTTGTAGATCTTTGACAGTTGTTACGGGTAGTTAGAAACCCAATAGCCTGACAACCAGTCTTACCAAGTGATATTGTATTACTCAGTAAGAGGGTTGTGGAGGTCAGATAGGCAGTCGCTCCATGTAAAATACTGTTATATAGCTGCATTTTCGGTCGCCCATCACTCTTAGCTTGCACCACCCCAAGATACCTCGCATTTAACCAGTAATAGTTCTAAACTTCTAAAATTGTATTCCAATTGAATTCTGTTTGCTTTACCATTTATGGAGCAACATGTTACAATCACAGGATACAATGGAGGGGCACAGACATGGCCCTTTGGCTGCAGTCTTTAGTGACTGTTGACATGTGCCGGCAGCACAAACCTTATCTTTGGAATTACAGACATATTTTAGCATTATTTTAGCTTAACTTTAAAGGGAATAATGTACGGCTTTATTGAATTCTATGTAACTGTTCAGGTTATTGCAGAATGATCAATAAGCTAGGCTTTTGCAGGCTGTGTTTTAAAACAGGTATGGGTTAAATATAATTATGAAATGCAGAGAGACGTTCAGGTCCCCCACAAAAGAATCAATGATAGTCAAGAATCGAGAGATGATTTTCGGGACGCTGATTAATATCTAAACGCTACCAAAGATTTTTTTATGAAACTGCTCTCGAAGGTACAAAGTGAATTCGATGATATAATTAAGGCAGTGTAAAATTTTACTTTCAAACAATAGAAAAAAACAAAAAGTCACGTATACATGGGCACTTATGAAACGTCAGAAACTAGGTGCACGGTTCCAATTTGTCGTTTCCTATGGAGAAGAGCCGGCAAGAAACGCCACGGTTAAAAAGTAATTGGCTTTTACAATGTTTTCAAATTCAGAGTGTTAATAGGTATGGGAGGACAGTGTAGGCCCGTCAACAAGTACCAGGTACTTACCAAAATAGAAAACGGTCTACAAATCTTCAGTCTATTAAGCCTACAACGTTCTCACATTCACAAAATTTGAAAATAAATCTATAAAAATAAAAATAAATATTATTATATCTAATAATAAAAGTAAAAACTTTGTTGAAATTAAATTGTAGGTATATAATGTCAAATAAAGAAAAGACTATGTCAAGGACGTATGTAAAAAAAAAAAAAAAAAAACATCGTAATTTGGGAGCTGTTTATACCCAAGCTTATTAATGCCTGTTGACGATATCGTACTAATAAGTCTAAGACTTTCCAATATCGGTCGCTAGAATTAATTTAGAAAGTACCTACATGAAAAATTTAAGTCACATTGGCAGCTTGCCAGATATAGAATGAGACTGAAACCTTAGCATCATCTCCTTAATGTCATAACTTCAGTATTTAATTTCCCTTCCACAATTTTCACTCAATTAAGCTCAAACAAATAGCCACAGCCAACATCATAACATTTCCCTAACCAGTATAACCACATAATGTAAGGAAGCGCTCTCGATATAATTACGAGTGAAACCGGGGCATATCAATTAGTCTTATTAACGGACGGACGGACAGTTTTGCGGTAGTTTGGATTATAGGTCAGTTAGGCTTGTACATCTGTTTTATTAGCCTATTTTTGACCGACTGTAGGCATTAAACTACAGGCTAACTTTGCTGTCGGACATGGGTCATCAACCGTAGTCATTTGAAAATAAATATCAGTTTATATTTTTTTTTTTTGTGTAAACTTCACAGACTTGATGGGTTTCGATAACTAAACACGATAAAAAAAAAAAAAATCTGAACTCATATTTCAAGTACCTACTTAGGTAGTCATAACAAGAAGCGATCGTCGAACCCAAAAAAAATCATCAAATCTTTTTATTTTTATTTTATAAAAAAATATAAAATTATTTTATGAAAAAAAAAAAAAGCATTAATTGGGACTCGCACAGATCACAAATTAAAATAAAACACACTCACAGAAACATAAAAAACAAAACCAAAAAAAAAAACAAAGTAAAAATTAAAATAAAAACAAAGATCATGTTTTGTTCATTTGTCGTTGTTGTTGTTATGTTTAATCATGTTCAGATATAGATATCCATTACCTCTGCGGAGTTCCGCTAGTTAATTTAATTCGACACTATATTATTTCAGTAATATACAGTATAGGTACAGTGGTAGTTCTCACAAACCATTCCCTCTTTGTATAACATTTCATCTTCAAACGCCACCGCTGCTAAACCCACAAAGTGACATTATTATACAAAGAGCTTACTCCTGTCGTGCCTCTGGGTTCCGTGGTGAATACCAATGGGTTTATTATGGTGGTCAGACAGCGGGTCGAAGACAGACATGGCATATTGATGGTTGCATGGTAATTGTTGGAGTAACAGTGGAAATTTTGATAGTTATGAAATTAAATGAAATCGTTTATTCTGTAAATAGGATATCGGAATCATTTTTACTCGTCATATTAAACATAATATGCTGGATGGAGTCGATATTACAATACTCAATATCTTTATTGCTTTCCTATCTGACTACCCCTGAGAAGAAATGGCGAAACAAACTCACGAGCCTGTCCGAAAGGGACATCGTGGCCCTGGCACACAGGCATCTGAAGGAACACGGGTGGGTTTTAGTCAGTAAAAGTCTGACACGCCCTCCCGCTCCGCCCAGAGCGGGAGCAGTTATTTGATAATTTCCCAACCAAAAAAAAAAAAAGGTGTCAAAGTCTCTCTTAGAGATTGTATCCAGGGCAGGAATGCTTGAAAACATGCTGGTCCAGCTCCATAGGACAATCTAGAGTCTAGACAAAATTAAACTGGTTGCTATTTTAATTGTATAATTTGTTATTTATATGATATTGATTATACATTCTGTGATTACCTATACTCACACACTGACTTATTTTTTTATTTTTTTTAGAAAAACATACTTTTACGATGTTTGTAAATATGTGAGCACCATCTATCTCATAATTATGAGAAAGTTGAGTGAGTTGTCACGATTACTGACAAATGCGTGCACTGACTGGTCAGGTCCATTCAATCTGTGTGGTTCTTTCCTCAAAAGACCATTTCAGACACCAATCTACATGGCCTTCACATGATCTGACCAAGATTATGTCTGGACTTTAAAAGGGACTGTGACCTCTGAGTTTGTTTCGGCCTTTCTTCTCAGAGTAGTCAGATAGGAAACGCCGACCTCATCTAGTTTAAAAATATGACTGACATGTAAAAGTGTTTGTACAAACCTACTTACAGAAATAAAAATCATTTATCATCATACTTTTCATTTAGAATTATAATTAATGTTTACAAAATTTTGTAAAACATTCTAAAAGAGTAACGGTGGAGTTTCTTGCCCGTTATTCTCCATACGAAACTACCTTTTGGAAGGGGCAACTAGAATCAATAATATAATTTTCTTGTAAATTTTGACGTTCAATAGTGCCTTTTAATGGCTTCCTTGAAATAAATGATTTACTTTTGACTTGCTTGTAATGTAATGGAGACACATACTATGTGTGGTGATTGCTAGGTAATTATGGACAAAGTGCGATGCAGTTTAGTCCAATGGCTAATTTGGTTCTCCGTGTCAATTAAGCACGTAAGCTATTCCAGCCACAGCCCTGCATTGTTAGACTCACATTATATCTTAATAATATCTTGTTTGGACTTTAAAAGAGACCACGTCCTCTGAGTTTCTTTCTGTATTACTTCTCAGGGATAAGCAAGCTTCAGTCAGCCTTCTAGTTTAAAAAAAAAACCTGCCAAGTGCAAGTCGGACTCGCGCACGAAGGGTTCCGTACCATTATCTATAAAAATGGCAAAAAAATCACGTTTGTTGTATGGGAGCTCCCTTAAATATTTATTTTATTCTGCTTTTTAGTATTTGTTGTTACAACGGCAACAGAAATACATCATCTGTGAAAATTTCAACTGTCTAACTATCACGGTTCATGAGATACAGCCTGGTGACAGACGGACAGACGGCGGAGCCTTAGTAATGGGTTGCCGTTTTACGCTTTGGGTACGGAACCCTAAAAAAGACCAAAATGTACGTGTAGACGTGTCTGTCTCCTTAAAATTTCTACTTACATAAATAAATATAATTTAATTTTATAATTTCAATATATGAGCACAAAACAGCTTCTGCGTAAATTAAAACAAAAGAGTTTTGATAAGTAAGCTGATTCTAGGAGGAATCTTCCAGAATAATTATGTACAAAATTAATATTTCGAAACATGTATTTGAGAGAAAAGCATTGTAACTTCGCAAACAAAATCTTTGAAAAGTTGGTATGCATAAAACATTTCATTTTTCTCCTATGCAAAAATAACATCAAGCTAAATCAGTATGGAAATAATTCATTTTATTATGCAACTCTAAAGATGGGTTCCGCTTGTTTTAAAACCTGGTCATGCGCACATTAGAACACGACCATTTCCTTTGTACATGATGTGATCAGTTCCTGGTTTTAATAAAACAAAGTTACGTGCTTAGGTAAAGTAGAACTTGAATTACTCATGTTACACCATTAATAGCGCATATCATCAACATCATCTTTTTTTTTTTTCTTTTTTTTCTTTTTGGCACGGTTTGTGCATTTAGCCAGTGTCACGTAAAATTAAGTAACACGTATAAATTATGAAATGAACTCCATTCAATGCGTGATAAAGATGATAGATGATATCCCGCCCCGCTCCCCTTGAGTTTCAGTAAAGACGTTACTGAAACCTCGCGCGGACTTCTTGAGAGAACTTAAAGTGATGTTGCACTGTTTTGTTTCATTTGCCTACACTAATGCATGTTCACGAACACTTAATGGTTAATAATCCACCACTATTACACATTAATATTCGGCTAAACACAAATTTTAGAAAATAAAACAGAACTGCTAACATGACGCTTCACTTTCCCGCCAAGAAGTCTCAACATCATCTTCCTGCCTTCCTGCTCGTATGCCGTTTTACTAATGGTCAGCGCAGACCCGGCCGCGTAGTGGAGTAAGGCCCACGCCATCTCACACAGAGAAGGCCTGTTTCCCAGCAGTGGGAACATTATAGGCTAGCGCTAGGCTAGAATTGTCTGGCATTTTTGCTTTACTGGGCTTTTTGGCGCAGCCGTGAGGCAGACTTTCCTGCTAATTTCTTACATCGCACTTTTCACTTGTTTATTTTAATTTATCTGTGTATGCCTTTTAGTCTGTGCTATAGTTTACGATTGACCATCGCGACCTATCGCGACGTAACTAGTGAAGTAACCATACGACTCGGTACTCGATACTCACGATACATCGATTCAAATTAAATGTCAACACAGGCCTATTATTTTTTGACAAGTATAGTCTGTGCTAAATAAATGTATTTTCTTTCTTTCCTTCTTTCTTTCTTTATAGGCTGATTATGCAGCATGACTTCTTCTGCCATACCTCTCTATCAGCTGTCATCTCAGTGTCCAAATCCTTACCAGCCATATCATCTTTCACAAACTACATAATCTTTTCTTTGGTCTGTCTATTTTCTTAAGCTCTCTACATTCTAACATTGTTCTTGTCACATCATCAAAATTATTTCACCAGAAAGACGTCCACTGCTGAACATAGGCCTCACCCAAAGGGGGGTTTGCCATAATCGCCACGCTTGGCAGGCGGGTTGGCGATCGCAGTATGGTGTTAAAATGCATAGAGAACGCTGCTGCCCATTCTCTAGTAAGTCCCTTAGTCGCCTTTTACGACACCCACGGGAAGAAATAGGGTGTTGCTATTCTTTACATCTGGCACCACACGGCACATACCTATTTCTAATTTATCCCACATTTCCGGTATAGACACAAATAAATTGATCCATCAATTAATGTTCATAACATGAAAGATAAAAACAGATAAGTACGCCATCTAAAAAAACAAAAACACATCATCTAATCTAAACGTTGCAAATTAATTGCAACTAATAATTAAAAAGGTCGCACTGACGAATTTGTGAGTCCATGACCCAATTACCATAGACAATGAAGCATAGACGAATTAGTCCATAGAGCGTAGAGTGGCCACATAAATATGGCATTATTTATGGTGGATTATCACGGCAACGTCGCATTTATTTGTCGGTGGCTGATTTATTAAGACTGTAGTCGAATACTAGGAATTATTCGCCTTATTGGTCCGTTGTGGTTGGTGGTTTGAAGTCCTGATGATAAAATTGGGTCAAGTAGGATTTGGGATTGGGACGCTCATTTTATAATAATTTGTGTATATAATACGTCTACCTAATATAATTGAAAACGTGAATAGTCATTGTGCTCATTATTATTCAGTCAACTTTTACTAAGCGAGCAAACTTGATACAGCGAATAAAAATCAGGTGTTCCCGACACTGTCGAACTGATCATCCAGCCTACCTGCCTTTTCCCAACTATTTGGGGGTCAACTTTTTCTCATTTATCAATCAATTTTTGCGTCGTCTCCATAGGATGCTACTCTTTGGAATGGGTTTCACCTTTCTGACTGACCGACTCATTGACAATTTAAAAGTGTCTGTTAATCTTAACTAACAATCACACTAATATTAGAAAGGCGAAAGTTTGTGAGTGTAAGTGTGTGTGTATTTGTTACTTCTTCACGCTCAAACGGCTGGACCAATTTTGATAAAACTAGACTAGAGGTAGCTGTCACCCTGGATTAGCATATAGGCTACTTTTTATCCCGATATTCCCACGGGATCGAGACTTACGCGGGTGAAACCGCGGGGCGCAGCTAGTAATATAATGCGAAAGTAAGATAGTTTTTAACGCATTCACACGATAAAGGCTGTACGGATTTGGATGAAATTTGTCACATGGGTAGAGAGAGAAGGATATCGGCTACTTTTTATCCTAGATGGCGGACAAAGTCGCGGGCAACAGCTAGTGGTTTAATACAAATAATAAAATGCTTTGAGTTTGTGTTGACTGAAGAACCCAACCCTGCCTGCAACTGCACTACTCCACGATTGAAGCCCCTTCTGATACAGAGAAGGAACAAGTTGATCACCAAGCTTTCTCACTGCTGTTTTACTGTCTACTACGTTTCCTCTACGGACCCAAGATTAAATCTTAGTTTCATTATATTATACAACGTGTTACGGAAAGGGTATATCCATACAAACAGGGTGAAGAGTTTATCTGGTTCAGAAGCTGTGTACAAAATATCAGCTGAAAAAGAATAACTTTGAAAATGTTTGATGATTGAATGATGATTTTTTATTTCTATAGCTTATTCAATTTAAATCATAACAAACGTGGCACCACACTACGAGGGTCATTATCCATTATCTGTGTCTGTGCGCCTAGTATACAGATACACACACCTCTCTGCGACACGGCGCCGCAACGACACGCGGCGGCGCGGGCGGCTCGATTCGCGGCGGGATCAAACAAATGGATTAAAACGTGTACCGGTCAGCTGACTTGGTCTAGTGTAGAATTCAATTGGAAACATTTGATTTTTATTAGTTAAATGTTTCTTAACTATATAATTATGTAGGTATTATTAAAAAAATGTTGCCATGTAGTTTGTTATAACTAAAAGAATCCGTGCCTTTGATATATATATACCCTTTCCGTAACACGCTGTATACATATTTTTCCTACATAGTAAATCTGTGGCGTCTAACATTAAAATGACTTCTACGTCTTTTTTTTTATTTATTTTTTTGGGTGGGAAATTATCAAATAACTTCTCCCGCTCTGGGCGGAGCGGGAGGGCGTGTCAGACTTTTACTGACTAAAACCCACCCGTGTCCTTCATTTGCCTGTGTGCCAGGGCCACGATATCCCTTTCGGACAAACTCGCAACCCTGGCAGATGACTTCTACGTCTGAGAATACGTTTGATCTATGTTTAAAACATATAAAATTGCGTGTGTGCCCGTTTTTGAACTCGCAATGCTTTCCATTTTATGTCTCAAAAACAGACTAAACAAAATCTAGTATTTCCCCTTCAGTACAGTAACTTCTAAATATGACGCCATGTCAAAATGGAGCCGGGCAGTGAAAGTGGACGTGCAGTCGGTGGCAATAATATCTAATAATAGACAAGAAATTATTTAAACAGCTGCGTACGCGCATGATTCATGGATTATGTAAATAAGTGGTAATATGGGTAGATGATCTCTTTACGTGTGTCAGCCCTTTTGAATTGTTTGGATAATTGTAATTATAAAATCCAATAAGTTGGAATAAGATTATATAAACCGATTTTCTTTTTGGGGCTTAAACGAAATGGGGATTTGAGTCTATGACGTTAAAGGATATATTACTGGAGCAATAGAGAAACGTGTGAGATATTTCTAGATGTGTTTAGATGCCCAAATCGACAGTAATCCTCTAATAATATGGTTGTTTGCAAAGTGTACTTTTAATATTTGTTTAAAATTTTCTTTCATTTAATTACAAGGTATTTAGTTGTAACATCATAAATTAAATTTAAAATTAATATCATATCGCAAACCAAACCAGCACAACCACAAAATCAAAACCAATATTTTTCATACCAGCAACCTACCAAAATTTCTTCACAACGAAACTCACATTAATAAAAATACTAAAAGCACGTCCACGTTGCAACACATTAGTCCACGTCCTTACTCATATAAATCTCCTTTAAGAAGTGAAAAAAAAGAGACCAGATAACCATGACCTCCCCTGGTTCCCTTTACGTGAAGAAACGAAGGGAATTCAGGGAATTTCTGGTCTTGTATGGAGGCCTTTGTGGAATGGTCGCAAGTAGACGCGGGAACTTTTGACATGGTAATAAATTGGGGTTGAAAAGAGCGCTGTGGTTTTCGACTTTCGAGATAGGCGATATAAACGATAGGACGGTGGTGTAGTTTATTTGTGGTTGAAAGTCTGATGTGTCTATCTTGTGGCTTTTACTACATAGTTGGAAGTTTATAGTGGGTACTAATGATTTGAACTGTAACAGAAGATCTTTGTAGGAAGCAGCAACCTAGAGGTTTTTAAGGGCTCTTTTGTAAATACTGCAAGACGTAGCTAGTATCTCTAAGTCAGTTTCAAAGTAAACTTTATGGTTGGTGTTTAGGACTTAACCTAAAGGATATGTAGCGGCATCAACATCGCCACATGCGAACTACGCGTCACACTGACGTCACGCAAATCCTGCATCGCGCAAGCAGGGTTTACCGCGCAACTAGCATATATACAATGTCCCGACATCAACCGTCGGGCAGTTGCCCACCAGACACAACACCCTTCTCATCGTGGATGAGTGAACTTTACACCCTGTTCCTCATACCACCAAAGATATATATAGTTAAAATCAATTTGAAACAATGGATTCTCGTCATGCATGGGTATGCCCAAAACGCAATCACCTTCCTTGGAAAAACAAACTATGTACATAAAAGAAACAGAAAGAGACAACTCTTTTGGGCTAAAGATAACTTCACGATATCTATAACAGTCTCAACAAAATCCAAAAACAACACCATAATCGAAATCCCACCACCATTATCGAAACGAAATGTAATTCGCTATCGAATCCAGCACCTTCCAAGAGCCAAGTTCAACAAACGGACTCCTGCGCACGTCATCGCTATAATCTTGTTCCTTTATCGTACTCACAGACTTGTGGACTATTGTATTATGCGTGTGATATTGTTCTCTAGTTTATACCTTAAACTAGCTGTATTTGGCCGTGGCTGTGTTTGGTGTTTTAGTTTAGAACGAGTATAGACATAGATGGTTCTAAATTCATTTTTGATAAAATGTGCCTCGAAATGTGAAATGAAAGATGCTTTCATCAATTGGTTATGTACCACTTTTGCGATGGAATTTGTACTCGGAGAAACACCCAATCATTTATTATCATCTTTTTTCTCTATCATCATTTTCTCCTTTATTTGAGGTCGGCACAGTACCTTTGTCTTTTCCTTCCATGTATCTCTATTAGCAGTCATCTCCAAATTCACTTCCTTCCTAGTCATATCACAATTATCTTTCACACCATCCATTCATATTTTATTTGTTCTATCTATTTTCTTAGAACTATCCACATTAATTTAACACATTTCTTGTGACGTATCTAATTGTATTTTCGTTTATTTATAATGAAGACCTACATATCTATAAGACTGGCGTATGAAAATAACAAATTTCTATGGCACGTCTGAAATGGATACCAACAAAATTACAGACACTTTTCAATTTTGATTGTTTAGCTCAATATGGATACTCGTTAGGCGTATCTTATATCGACATGACTACGTGACGTACTTGTAGTAGCAATAGGCAGCGGTCTATCTGCGTATTTCTAAACATAGGTACTGCATAGAATATAACAAGCTGATGCATTTATTGATTCATTCATCCATTAAGAATATAAAGTGGGTACATAAGTACACAATATTAATTCAAGTGATACACTTGAGTTGAGTTCTAGTGTATTTTATAAATAACTTAGTTGTTAGTGATACAGGAAAATATTAAACTTAGGTACTATGTTGTAGGCAATGATATTATAAGTAACTAGCTGCGCTCCGTGGTTCACCCGCGTAAGTCTCGATCCCGTGGGAATATCGGGATAAAAAGTAGCCAATGTCTTAATCCAAGGTGTCAGTTACCTCCGTACAAAATTTTATCAAAATTGGTCCAACCGTTTCAACGTGAAGAAGTAACAAACATACACACACACTCACAAACTTTCGCCTTTTTAATATTGGTGTGATACTTAAGATATCAGTATCATTCAATACATTCTACTTCATAAGTTTCACATTCTTCCACTAATTGAGCAGAGAAAAATTGCCGATATGGTATTCTTGTTCAATTTGGCAAATGGTTCAACCGACTGTTCTGAATTGATGAGCAAAATTGGGCTGCGTGTTGCATCCTTCACCTTAAGGAATCATCAACCTCTTCCCTCAGTGCGGTGCATATATCGACAAAACTCTTATATGATAAGAGCTAGCAGGGCATACAACTCGATGTGTCAGTGTTGATGATCTTGATTTATTCCACCAATGTTCCCAAAATTCTATGTAAAAACTTCTTTGAAAATCACTAAAACCTGTTCAGTCTTTTCTTAATTCTCTCCGAGTGCTTTCGCTTGTCTGTCTGCTGTTTCCTTAGAGCAAATACTCAAAGGCTGTTTCTTATGCTACCCTAATATTGTCAGTGAAAACTTTTAATTGGCCTTCTTTTACTAAATGTCAACTATCTGTATCCTAGCTGTAAGTGTTCATAAGAAATAAAATAAACCTTGTAACGATTGTCAAAGATCCACGAATGACAGCCAGGACCAACGGCTTAACGTGTTCTCCGAGGCAGGGAGGAGTCTCGGTATGTAAAGATGGTTACCCAGCCACGCGCCAACCCCGGCAAGTGTATCTTAACCTGGTGGATCAACCCGTAAGGCTGTTATTATATAGCCACGAGCTACCTCTCTACCAAATTCTACTAAAATGAGTTCAGTAATTTTGCGACAAAAGCTTACTAAAACCAATTAAGGTAACTTTCAATCTTGCTATCCCATTTTTGTAGTTAAAAATGCTTGTGTTCAAAATAATATATTTATATTTTAAAAGAAAATAGGTTACCGTTACATAATCCTAAAATATTTCTGCATCCATTACCATTATCTTACGAAACTGCATTCCGTGCTATTTACCTGCTCGCCTGACCTTCACCTAAAACTGATCGGTTTACAGAACGTTCAAACAGAACGCACCGTCTCGACCACAGACCGATCAAATAGAACGGGTCTTTCACTGATTTTCGGTAACACCTATCGCGTTTGATACCAAATATTTGTGTATGATTGTGTGTGGTCTAAGGCAAATAAAGCAGCGGTTTTGATCAATAAAATAAGCTTTGAAATACTAAGTTGCTCTGAACATTTTTTGCGCTGGCGTGCGGAAATGCAAACATATTTAGACGCCGTCAATTACTGTTTTGATGAAAATACCTAAATTATTGACATTTTTGATGATTTGCGTCCTGTCATCACGTACTAAACGTATCGGCTGGCGTAGAATCGATGACCTTAAAAAGGTGGCTGGATGCGGAAGGTGGAGAACAGGGCGTTGTGGCGCAGCCTAGAAGAGGCCTACGTCCAGCAACGGACTGCGATAGGCCGCGTTGATTGATCACATACTATTATTGTACTGCGATTTTGTTGCGTGTGCTTTAAGGTTTATATGAACCAGCTGTAGAAATCGCTTTCTCTCATGATCTTGTACCCAATTTGATAGTGTCATACAGGTGTATATAGTTCAAATAGACGCTTACTATAATAGTTTGCTTACCTGCCCTACTTGAGACGTTCATAGCGAAACAAGCACATTTTCAAAGAATTTATAAAAAGTGTAAATTGTGTTTGTCATTTGTCAAGTGTAAGTTGTCATTGACACTGTTAAAGAAATATACATAATCAGCCTATAATGTTCCCACTGCTGAGACACAGGCCTTCTCTCTTCGAGAGGGAGTGGGCTATAAATCTACCACGCGGGCCCAGTGCGGGTTGGTAGACGTCACATGTCTTTGAATTTTTGATTCTAGGACATGCCGGTTTCCTCACGATGTTTTCCTTCACCGTTTTGAGAGCAGTGGTGATGAAATTATTTACACATTAAAGCGCCTGCCTGGGTTCGAACCCACGACCTACAACTCGTAAGTCGGGGACGTTACCACTGGGCCACCACTGCTCTTGGGCCACCACTGCTCTTTAAAGAAATATGATATCGTTCAAATATCTTTAAAGACGTTTTTATTGCCAATATTACAACACTACCAGCACAAGTTAGCTATCCATCCATTAGGTACATATTATATGTCGAGACCGCTCCGTGCCGCCAAAAGTCTGACAATCAGTCTTACTAAGGGATTCGAATTACCCAGTAACTGGGTTGTGGAGGTCAGATAGGCAGTCATTCCATGTAAACATTTGTATTCAGCTGCATCCGGTTAGACTAGAAGCTGACCCCAATGTAGTTGGGAAAAGGCTAAGCAGACAGCAAAGATAGGTTTATGTTTTCATGCGTATCTATATCTTTATAGGTATGTAGTTTTTTATAGCTTCAAACTAACGGCTGGATGGATTTGAATACATGAAGTGTCTATCGTCTGGGTCGCCAATGGTTAACAAAAAGTTTTAAACAAGCTCCCTTTTCAAACAGTCTGATGCAGTTGGCGGCATGACATCCGAGATTGATCTAAAATGATATTCATCAACTATATCACAGCACGGCTTTTAAATTGAGCTTTTTAAATGTTTAGTTTTGGTCGGATTTTCGTTTTTTTTTTTTTCAATTGTTTTGGTAGTCAATTTGAGTTGTTAAGAGTGTTTACACACTTTAATTTCCTAGTCAGTCACTGATGTTAAATTTCTCGGTAACTAATGTTAGGGGACTTCGTCATAAGAAACAATAAAAATGTATGGAGCCACAGTCAAGGCTGTCGTAGGTTGTTGAGCTGCCAGCTATCCTTAACTCAGACTGAAAGAGCACTTTCCTACAGTTTTTCAATGGAAAATACCTAAAAATTAAAATGTTCAAGTGACCATTGTTTTCTAATGCATCTGCACTGTAATAATCAGCTGATTCATTGAAGTAACGATCAACAAATCAAGTGCTGTTTTATCAAGAGCATAAAGTTTCATAACATGATGTCATCAAACGCAATAGACTGAAATTCTGTTGAATTCTGATTATACCGAATTACAGTAGTATTAACCGCGGTTGAAAATTTAAGGGGGATCGTGTTACCCATTAACTGGGTTGTGGAGGTCAGATAGGCCGTCGCTCCACGTAAAATACTGGTATTCAGCTGCATTGGTTAGACTGGAAGCCGACCCCAACATAGTTGGGAAAAGACTAGGCAGATTGATCAAAACGAGGTTGATAATTCGGCCGAATTTCGTAAAAGACCCTTTCATACAAAATAAAATCCGTATCACTACTTAATTTGTACCGAAACTTATTACTGGTAACTTTTAAGATTGGTTAATATTATGGGAACCGGTAACAATCAACACAGACCGCCAAAATTGATGGACCCATTCAATGCCTGTAACAGCGTTTCATAGAACACGCCTAAATGGTTGCGTATCACATAAACTTTTATGTGTTATAGTAAAAAGGTCATAAATAGCCAGCCGATATAAGGAAGTGCCCTATATTCGGGCACATATAGGTCGAATTTGTTCATGGTTCAGTTTATAGAGAGTTTGGGAAGTAAAGAAGACTTTGTTTTAGAGAAATAATGAAAAATCGTGTAAGTTGTATGATTGATTGATCTACCAAAATCGTGGTCATCGTAAATGCCTGAAAATGTATCTTGATGACGGGATAGGAACGATAGGATATTTGTACGTAGCTGAACCCAGCAACGGGGCTGTGGAGGTCAGATAGGCAGTCACTTCATGCAAAACATTGGTCTGCATTTGATTAGACGGGGTCAGCTTCCACCCCAACAACAAAAACGCTATAATGGCAGATGATAATGAAAAAGAAGTTTGAAGCTGTCCAATCTCCTGATATCTTTTAGTCTTACTTAGGAAGAAAAAGACATGTTTGTTGGTAGTTGCAACATTATAGTTAATATTCGCACACTGTAAAATTGTACTACTGCAAAGACATTAAATTATTTATTTAACAATAGACGGAACATAGCGAACAAAATCGTAATCCGATACATTTGTCCTAGTGGGCAAAAGTCGCTCAGTCTAGTGTGGTACGCCTGCATGTCAAGTCGCATTCGTGTCCAACAAAAGAAAATTATTTTCGAAGTATATACCTAATTACGCAGGTATGGCAAATTTCGTAGTGATAAAACGAATAGACATATCCACGGTTTATTTTCGTTAATATTTTGTAATTAACCCAGAATTTAGATAAAATAAATAATTTTCTTAGATGTTTAAACTATTTGACGGTTCGTAATCAAAGGTTGGCGTCGATAGCGTGTCAAACTTAGTTTTTATTGAATTTTGCTATATTACCCTAGATGGCGTCACTGAGTCGACGGGGACGGATCCTTGGAATAGTTCTTTACAGGTCCCCCGACTGCAAGTAAATATTATAATCTATTTAGTACCTACCCTACCCTACCTACCTTTAGTGCAACAATCGGTAGAGCCGTTTAGAAGTTATGGTGGAATAAAGAAACTCACAAAAACATACATACGAGTACATAGGTAAATACATACATGAACCCTGAAAACATACCACTCCTTTTTTTGGGCAGCGTGTAAAAAAGTAATTTTTCACATTGTAGTGTTTTTTTTTTGCAGAGCAGAATGTATTTTTGTTGTTGTAAAAAACGTTTTTTCAATCTTCAATGATTGTTATTAAAAATATTTAGATTAATCATTATGAGTTTACTTCGAGTCCATCTAGCCTTCCATTTCTCTAATTACCAATTGGCGACTAATTGCGACATGTTCCATACAAGAGTTTATCTCAAGTCTAAACAGGAAGTTCTTGGAAGGTTATCAGTCATTATAATAAGGTAGGTATAGTCTCTGAGTCATTGGTAAGAGCTGGGATAAACAACATTACTAATTGAGATAAAATAGGGATCATTATAATGTGAAGGATATTTTTCTACAGTGTCAGTATCGTTTTTATGGTGTGCATATCAAAGAGAATTTCTATTCTACGGATTCAAATATTGTTGTGACAGACAAACGATTTTATCAAAGACAATATCTGGTGAATTTTCTCCACTTAATACCTTTTACAACTCTGCAAAAGTTATGAAAAGAGCAATAGAAGTCCTTATTAAATAACGTTGACTATTTAAAAAAATAATCTTGATCATAATAATTATCTACTTCGCAGAAGGCCTTTCCAAAACTATCTTATGGAACCATTAACTTATGTTTTCTTTCGAAACCATACTGTTTCACTGGTATTAAAATACGGTTCTAATATTGAATAAGACTGTTCTGCTTAGCCCTTTAAAGATTGCTAAGAAAACACTATGTAAACTATGCTCATTACATATTCTCACAGTAAAGCATAGACTAAACAAAATTCTCGTCACTTCCGTGGTGATGTCACCACCCCATAGAGAAACTAATTATAAATAGTAATAATATTTAGATGGGAATTTCAGCTTTTATGATCGACACTTCCTACTGGGTTGTCTCAATGACGAACTTTGGTGGCTATTTTAAATTCACAAATTACTTCCGATCTGAGTGGATTTTCAATAATATCAGCACTTCCATTTCGGAAATTATCTGGAAAAGAACTGGAGTTACCGACATAGCTTAAAGAACATGCATGCTGAAGTGGCATGTTTGTCAAAGGAGCAATGGCCGGTAGAGCTGACAAGTCCTGGAGTGGAGACCGCGTATCGGTACGCGTAGTGTGGGACGCCCCCCAGCTAGATGGACCTACGACCTTACAAAGGTGCCCGGGACATACCAAGGCGGAGGACGGTACCAGGATAATGTTGTGGCGCAGCTTGGAAGAGGCCTATATCCAGCAGTGAACTGCTGTTGGCTGAGTTGATTCAAGGGGGTCATGCAAAGTGGTTTAGCAAGAATAATTGAGTATAAGCAATGTCCTTTTTAGATCCTACATTGTAGCATCCTATATGGTGTATTATAATCGTCTCTACGAGTGTTTATCCGACCCTGGGTAGTCAGCCCCGCTACCACTTCTTCGTTGTATCGTTGATGAATATATAAGTTTCTACTAAAACTCAGTCACGTTAACAGCGTTAGCATTGGCCCCGCAAAGGTCTATAGAGGTATGAGGCACTGGGTTAGAAGTTCACTCATTCTCTATAGAAAAGGGAGGAGCCTCCGACCGGGTATTGATCTGGTGGGCTACTGCCCGACGATTGATGTCGGCACTTACACGCGGTAAACTCTGCTTGCGCGATGCAGGATTTTGCATGACGTCAGTGTGATGCGTAGTTCGCTTATAGCGATGTAGATGCCGCCACAGGTCTTTCGTAGTGCAGGTGTTGTCTGACTGGCTTTATATTTACCACAACATATTCTTATAAGATGACGATTAATAGAGAAGTATGGAAGAAATGACATGTGGCCTCTAACCCAAATAAAATAGGACAAGGGCAGGAGAATGATAATCAGATATTCTTATTTAGACTGTGTCGATACGAAAGAAGATTATTATAGAATCTCGACAGATTGGTAGACAAGTGTCTGTTTACGAATCCCATGATCATGCAGTGGGCATCAATGTGTGATTTGACGTCACAGCTACCGTCAGATCTATTATTAGAAAATTAATAATCTAAAAGTATGCCTCTGTGTCACACGGAAATAAAATTGACGATGGAAGTGACGATCTGACAAGTTTGAATACAAAATTAGCACTTCCGTAGATTTCAATATGTACGTGACATCATATTTACATAATTATTCTTTCTTCATGTCACATTTTGTGAGTGTACATTGTAAAAAACATCACGATTGTATTCCCCAAAACGTAGGCAGAAATGGGCACATTTCGCCGGTTATAAATGTTAAGGACAGGTGAGTACAGGGCAAAGCTATTGCCATTTGCCAGGCATGACTCCAGACTCGGGCATGGTACTGAAATAAATCCTAGAGGAAAAACTCAATAACGCTTTGTACGAAAACCTAGGAATATTGTACCCAGTGCACTATGCACGTTACCGCAGTCCCGACTCAGACTAGATAACAAGTCAGTCATAGTGTCATTATTTTACTTTTAAATTGTTTTTGATGTGTAACCTAAAGATGAAAGCGAGAGGAAAGCCTCTCGCTTTCTGTGGCAGTGATTTCGTGAAAAGGGACGAAAGTGTGTCACAGGAAGTGACACCTCAAGCTGTCACTTCCTGTGACACACTTTAGGTACTTACTTATTCCATGCTCAAGCATGGAATAAGTATGTACCTTTTAATATCATGGAATTAGTAAGTACTTTATAATAGCATGGAGTTATTGTACTCATGGAATTAGTAAGTACTATTTCTGTCACTGCTCAGTTGCTTGAAACGTTGTATGAAACGTCAGAAGCTAGGTGCACGGTTCCAATTGGTCGTTTCCTATGGAGAGCCGGCAAGAAACTCCACGGTTACTCTTTTAAAAATAATTGGCTTTTACAATGTTTTCAAACCACAGCGCTAATAGGTATAAGAGGACAATGTAGGCCCGTCAAAAGTACCAGGTACTTAACAAAATAGAAAATGATCTACAAATCTTTTAAAAATGATCTACCAAACACTTTAAAAAAAAACGATATGAAATATTATTCAAATATTAAAAGTTTGAACCTTGTTTAAATTATTATTATGTCATGGAACTCAAGTAAGTATGTAAAAAAAAAACAACGTAACTTGGGAGCAGTTAATAGACATTTACATATTTTTGCCATTAATGAGGTACCAGGGAAGTCACATGTGCTGAAGGAATAAATGCCAAACTTCCTTGCCTTCAACGTAGTCTTTAATGTTATAATATGCTTTTTTGATGATTTAGCAATTTCTTATATGGGCACCAAATAAATGATTTATCTATCTACCTAGGACCAAGGAATCTATATCAACGAGGCAATCATCGTTCTACACCTTCCAAAATATAACAGCTATCAGAACAGGATCCCAAAAATATTCGATGAATGTCTGAATGTTAAAACCGTGAGCAAAATATTCCACTCCCCAGTATCGCTTCTCCTAATTTATTGCCATTTATAGTTTATGCGGAATACATTAATTGGTGTCATAAAATTCCTTTTTTCCATAAACTCGATCCATTGGCACAATTTCCTACTAGCCTCGACCTATTTGTATCAGGGCGCGTTTGCATTGGGTGAGTAAGTTACTCGTATCTAGTAAACGGAATAGGTCAAGTGACAAATAGGCTAGTGTTTGAACTGGCTTGATCTTGTAGTGAGGCTCCCGTCGTTAGTGAGTGTTGTCAAAATGGAATTAGGGATTATATCAACAGGTGGGGTTTGTGGGTAAGGAAAAACAGCCGCACGCGTCGATCAGGTTAAGCTACGCTTGCCACGATTGGTCCGTGGATGGGTGACCATCTTTACGTACCAAGACCCCTCCGTGCCTCGGAAAGCACGTTAAGCCGTTGGTCCTGGCTGTCATTTGTGGATCTTTGACAGTCGTTACGGGTCGTCAGAAGCCCGAAAGTCTGACAACCAGTCTTATCAAGAGGTATCGTATTACCCAGTAACACAGATGTGGAGGTCAGATTTTGTCCGAAAGGGATATCGTGGCCCTGGCACACAGGCAACGGAAGGAACACGGGTGGGTTTTAGTCAGTAAAAGTCTGACACGCCCTCCCGCTCTGCCCGGAGCGGGAGAAGTTATTTGATAAATTCCCAACCAAAAAAAAAGATAGGCAATCGCTCCATGTCAAATACTGGTATTCAGCTGCATACGGTAAGACTGGAAGCCGATCCCAACATAGTTGGGAAAAGTTTAGGCAGATGATGGTGAACAGGTGGGCAAAAGTGTCACAGATCTGCAAGTAACAGCATACAGCAATCACCAAGAATGAAATAAATCATGGTGAGAAAGGCACTATGACATAGTTTTAAACTTATTGTAGGAAAAAATGGCAAGTTCTATTTATGAAGCGGAAGTTTTAAGATGATGGAATCAAGGTGTTGGACTACTTACACTATCAATGTAGTTAAGTACATTGTTACATTCAATTGATCAAGTAATGACGTTCCAGTACTATACCAACAGTACTTGACTATTAATTACTCGACCAAAAGTAAACGCGCACTCGCCCGGGAATATTAATGTTGCACTAAATTAATAAATAATTTACATAATAGTGATGGGACATTATTATTTGCATAATGGACTAAAACACTGTTTGTGGAATTAGTCAAGAATGATGTATGTTTTGATAATTATTTATTCGATTTTAATTAGTTTTTAGCATGTGATTATTTTGCTAATGTAGTACCTACCTAATTACAGGTCGTTTGGTATTTAACTAAAATTAGACTTTAGTTTTAAACAACGTTAGTGGATATACTGTAATTTCATTATATTTGTGGCTCTTTCATAGTAACAGATATTTTTACAAATTAAGTTGAAAACAGACAAATTGGTACTTAACTAATTAATGTGTTCTTTTATCATTAAATATCTTATCATAAATTATCAGCACTAGTGTTTATGTTTATGAGAGCAAACGTAAACTGAAATAAAACATAACATGGCTTCTCAGACGATGACTGGTCGATTAATTCATGGCTCAGGGTTATTCCCTAATAATTCTAAACAATGAATTGCTATGGCGTATGCCGAACGCACTCATTTAATTTAAAGCTAGTTAAATGTCCACAGAAAATAGGTTTTCCCACCACACACATTCTTAATTTGGACATCCGAATATATCTGAAAAATCCGAACATTGCCAAAAATATCATCATAGGTAGCTTACTAAACTATCACTTCAAAACTAGGTTCTGCCCATCCCTTCACACACATCCACTAATTCCCATGACCTAAAAAAAATAATTAATCCGACCTATTTTGAATCTAGCACTGACTTTCTCCCACTCAATAAAGCACCTACTTTCTTGTTTAAACAGTCATGTGTACCCAGCTTAATCCATGACGTCACAAACCATCATGGCGGCCGTGGAATAATCCCGTCGAGTAGTGTCCTTCATTTTGTTTAATGCTGGTGACGAATTATTTTCTCTGAACTGTAATATTAGATGGTATTTCCAGTTTTAAATATGGAATGATCTGGGTTTTTTTCTGGAGCAAAATTATTTTAATGAATCTTATCGTGGAATAAAGAGCTCTTCAGCTGTTCTTACTAATTATACAAGGTTTGAAATAATATGTTTAATTAACTATTTTATGAATTACTAGCTTCTAGAAGGTCGTAACTTCGTTCGCGAAGTGAACTATTTAGGTACTATAAAACATATTAATTTCTATCAGCGAAAGAATTTTTGTAATCGGATCAACTCTTCCAAAGATGACCTCTTAGAAACCAACAAACAGTTTTACTTCGTTAAATATTAGTTTAGATTCATTTTTGAAACTAACTTTGACTTAGGTCCAGAAAACCTGCTTGATGTTAATGATAATTTTTATAATGATATCATTTCTAACACTCAACAACACATCAAAGAATACAAAAATAATGATGATGCTACTCCTGCACCATAAAAGAACTGAAGACTCTTTTCAGGGTCAGCAAACAAATAAATAAATAATAAAACCTTTGAACACATGGCTCCATTTTACAGCGGAGCCCTGTAAGAAAACTTTAATAGATTTTATTGCCTCGTTCATTGTCCGTTGCTGGTTTTATACGATTTTTATTGGTATTAGGTATTTTTAGGGTTCTGTACGCAAAGGGTGCCAGGACCCTATTACTAAGGCTCCGTTGTCCGTCCGTTTGTCACAAGGCTGTACCTTTTGAATCGTAATAGGTAGTAAGAAATTGAAGAGGGTTCCCCATACAAGAAAGTTTTTTTTTTACCAAAGTCACATCATCATCATCTGCCCAGCCTTTTTGGGAAAAGGCTGGGCAGATGTGGGGTCGGCTTCCAATCTAACCGGACGCAGCTGAATACCAGTATTTTACATGGAGTGACTACCTATCTGACTTCCATAACCCAGTTACTGGGTAACACGATACAATACTAGGTAATGCTGGTTGTCAGAGTTTCGGGACTCATACGACCCGTAATAACTGTCAAAGATCTACAAATGACAGTCGAGACCAACGGCTTAACCTGTTTTCCGAGGCACGGAGGGGTCTTGGTATGTAAAGATGGTCACCCATCCACGGACCAACCGCGGCAAGCTTAGCTTAACCCGATCGATCGATCCACGTGGCTGTTATTACTTAGCCACAAGCCCCTCTTTCGAAAGTATTAAAAAAAAAAATGTAGTGTTAAAATAATATTGTACGGTGGTACGGAACCGTTCGTGTGCGAGTCCAACTTGCACTCGCTGACATTAGGTATTTTTAAGATGCCGTGTATATCGTAAATACAGTTTTGGTAGATTTATTTGTTATGCTTTTGTTTTATATGGCAACAATGAGTTGTGAATTGGGTTAAGGGGAGTTGTGACGGTTCTATTTCATGATATAATTATGATGGGTTTATAATAGTAAGCTTTGTGAACGATTGGAATAGAATTATACCTTTTTCGAAATCAACGTTTTGCACAGGGCCCGTAGGTTCTGAAAAACGCTAAAGCCTAGCCTACGTTATCGTTCAACAATATTATACTGGCAAAATACGAAAATTGTGCGATATTTTTGTGTGCACTTCTTTATTAAAATTTTTTTTTTTTTTTTTAACAGTTCTTATTTACCCACTTACATCTTTGGTTACGTCATCATAAAATAAAGCATTCATCATTATATAATTTCAGCCGATAGACGTCCACTGGTGGACATATGCCTCCCCCAAAAGAAGGGGGGGGGATTGCCATAATCGCCACGCTTGGCAGGGGGGTTGGCGATCGCAATAAGATGTTAAAATCGATATAAATGTAAGGTAAATCAAAACTATTTTCATTTCCCTAATTAGTATGACCGTGGGAACTTTTAAAACGATTATTTTTATTTGACATCTTAATCGTGTAATTGCAACGAATATATTCGACTAAATGTTACCCGTGATGTGAATTTAATACAAATAATTGACTATAATTTTCATTTTCTTTCGTAATTTTGGTTATAAATATTTTTAATAAGTTTTCGTATGGATCGAAGTTGGAAGTTTATCGATTTATTTACGATGGGTTGGCATGCAATCGATGTTCAGACGGACCCGTTATTTTTTAACGGAATTAACTACTAACATGTTATTTTATATATTGTATATTAATGTAGAACCTTGTTCTTTTTTAGTAAAAAAAATCAAAATCAAAATATTTTATTTCACATAAGCCTACATGGGCACATAAGAAACGTCAGAAGCTAGGTGCACGGTTCCAATTGGTCGTTTCCTATGGAGAAGAGACGGCAAGAAACTCCACGGTTACTCTTTTAAAAATAATTGGTTTTTACAATGTTTTCAAACCACAGCGTTAATAGGTATGGGAGGACAGTGTAGGCCCGTCAACAAGTACCAGGTACTTAACAAAATAGAAAATGGTCTACAAATCTACAGTATATTAAGCCTACAACGTTCTCACATTAACAAAACATTAAAAAAAGAAACGATATTAAATATTATTAAAATTGCAAAACAAACACTGAGTTTTCTGTTTGTTACTTATTTGAACTAATAATCGCCATGAAACTATAAATAATATTCGCTGCAGATACCATTTATCTATACGTACTAATAACAGAGGTGAGTTTTTATGTAGAGTGTAATCTTCGGAACTCCTGATTCGATTCAGAAAATTCTTTCAGTAATGGAAAGCTACAGTATTGCCGACTAACATAGGATACCTATATTTTATGTTAACACAAGTCGCGGGCGGAAGCTGGATAAAAATATAAAAACCAATTGTTTATGAAAAGCTCACTTTGCACGAAAGGGAATGTTAATAAAACTTTATATTGCAGTCTCAAAGAACTACTGCACTGACCTAGTAGAATATATTAAATACAGTCCAACCCTCTGACATTAACCCATAACATTATGGGACACTTTCTACCCCATTATGTACTTCGCACATCGCAGCTTGAAGCAGTGACGTCACTTGTACATTTAAAAACAATACATGGCAACATTACTTAAGTAAAGTCAACAAAAGACCTAGGTATACAGGCATTCAGCTTTTGACTGCATTGCCAATATTCAGTTTTATTTGCTGTGTAATAAAAAATAATATAAAAACTGAACAACTTCACACAATCAGTAAATCATTTTCAGTTGGAAAATTGACCGTGGCGTTTATCGATGTATGGGAGAACATGTTTTTCAACTACAACGTTAAGTTTGTTTTTGGGATAAATTTATCCCAACTACAGCACCCTGCATCGTGCGTAGGTAGTCAAACTTGCACTTGGCCGGTTTTTAGGGTTCCGTACCCAAAGGGTAAAACGGGAACCCTATTACTAAGGCTCCGCCGTCTGTCACCAGGCTGTATCTCATGAACCGTGATAGTTAGACAGCTGAAATTATCACAGATGATGCATTTCTGTTGCCGCTATAACAACAAATACTAAAAAACAGAATAAAATAAATATTTAAGGGGGCTCCCATACAACAAACGTGATTTTTTGCTCGTTTTTGCTCGATATTGATAACGGCAACAGGTAGACGCTTGAAATATTCACAGAATATTTAGTTATATATTCACTTTAAAAATAAATAATTAAATTAAAATAAAATAAATATTTAAGGGGGCTCCCATACAACCAACAAACGTGATTTTTGTGCTCGTTTTTGCTCGATATTGATAACGGCAACAGGTAGACGCTTGAAATATTCACAGAATATTTAGTTATATATTCACTTTAAAAATAAATAATTAAATTAAAATAAAACAAATATTTAAGGGGGGCAAGGGGTCTTAAGGGCATATCATACAACAAACGTGATTTTTTTGCCGTTTTTATAGATAATAGTACGGAACCCTTCCTGCGCGAGTCCGACTCGCACTTGGTCGGTTTTTTATAAACAGCGACAGCGCCTTTTTTTTGTCATTTGTATTAATTAGCTGCCTGTATACTTACATCTTTACTTGATTGTACCTACATGGGAAACCTATTTGTTTAATAACCATGACCTGATTTGGACACGTGCAGCCCATGTGGACGGCATTTGGCAGGATTTGGCATGGTCTCTGAATAATTTTAGTGCACTACCATTTTGTTGTAAATATTTGAACAACAAGCCAGGCATCGATGATGTAATTGTATGTAGGTCATGTGTAAAATTAAATGTAAAAAGTAGATGGATAAATGTAGAAAATATGAACGGATTCTGATTACACAAAATGGATTAAAAACTGGATTTAGGTAAGCTGCAAAATAAAACCTAAATAGGTACAAAGCAGAACCCGTTGCCGCAGGAATCTGCTGGATGCGAGAAGCACAGAACCGGTCGAAGTGGCGGTACTTGGGGGAGGCCTATGTCCAGCAGTGGACGTCTTTCGGCTGATGACTAAGCAGAACAGGATCAAAAATATCTAAAATAACCATTGCAATACGAAAGAGAGCCACGCAAATCCAGAATTTCTCTAAACTAAAACATTTCATGAAAGTGGAATCTCGATAACATGATATCAGAAACTTTAAAAAAACTCGAACTTTTCAGTCATGTTTTACCGATACCGACTTCCGAAATTAACGTAATTTATCACTTTATAGTGTTATTTTTATTTAATTATAGCCTAGGCCATAAACTTACAAAGTCCTAATGACTCCCTAATGGTTTCAGTTAGGCGGGCATACATATTTATTTAAGTAATATTAGTAATAAATAAACTGCGCCCTACACCATACTTAGGTCATCCGAGACCTACGTCTTGGATGACCTAAGTATGGTCTAGGGCGGAGTTTATTTATTATATTAAACAAAATGACATCATGCCCTAACGACCTAGTCACTACTAGCTAGGTCGTTAGGGCATGATGTCATTTTATTTATGCTATGGTGGTCACAGCGGGAAGTAATAATAGACTATAATAATTCTAGGTTATACGAGTATATATCAAAGTCATAAAATAATGTAGGACAAGCGTAGGATGTGACCGACGTTCATCCCATGTTAGGATAGTGTACTAAAACGGGGGGATATAATGATTAGGCTGAATTAAACAGCGGCAGAGAACGAAAGTTGTCGACATAGCCCACAGAATAAGCAAGCTGACGTGGCAATGGGCCGGCCATATTAGCCGTAGAGCCGATGACCGTTGGGGTAGACGTGCTCTTGAGTGGAGACCTGAATCGGCAAACGTAAGGTAGGACGCCCTCAGGCTAGGTGGAGCGACGATCTTCGCAGGGTGGCTGGTGGCAGCTGGATGTGAGTTGCCGAGAATCGAGTTAAATGGCGTGCAATTGGAGAGGCCTACGTCCAGCAGTGGACTGCTATGGGCTGATGATGATGAAGCAGCGGCTGTAGGTAGTAGAAAATCTATTGTTGACTGTATACCGTTAGTGTTAAATGGCTCGACGAGGGAAACTGTTGATTTCATGGGAATGAATAATAATTATAATAAAATCTTATTCGCTTTAGTTTTAAACCTAGTCTTACTTATTTAGATTATTTGGATGAAAATCTATCTTACCTAAGTAGACGTAAAATAAGCACAAATCATGATTTCCTGATGCCAATCACTAACAACCTTCAGCAGTTTCAAATGTTAATCAATTTAGTTGTGATTGTGGAGCAGGACCAGTTGAGCTAAGCATTTTTATCAGCAACGTAATACTTATAATATTCTTGCCTGGCTAACTACACCAAGTTTCCAATACTAAATATACCAAACAAGACAATTATTTGCACCAGAACTGGGGCAGGAGAGGTCAAGTTGTCCTCCTGGCCACACTGACCCAGAATTAATAGTGCTTGAACAAATTTGCTTAGTGTCATGTAATGAGGGCAAGATGTGACAGTGTCCAATTTTATTAGGAGCTTTGGGCCTTGGGCTGGCAAAATATTTTGACAGTGGGGGAATGAAATCATTGACATACACAGCCAAATTAAATTAGCTAGCGAAACACGGTAAAACAAAAAGAACCTGTAAACTGCCAATGATGATAATTATGATATTGCGATTAAACATATTTCTTTTTACTAATAGAATCTCTAATAGAGAGATTTAATATGTTATAAAATATCAGTTTCAAAAGCGGTAGTTTTCTCTGGGAATATGATGGGAAACTTGTTGTTAAAGGAGTTCTTAGTTAGCTAAGTTTCTCTTATATACTTTCCTAGTTTTCGAATCGCTTTAGTGGCGATGTTTGACGGTTGTTGCCTGTTATATTATATTTGTTTATTGTTGAAGTGAAAACTTCTTTAGGCACGTTGAGCGATTTTGCTAGGAGAAAACTTATGGATTCGCGTCACCGACATGTTATAGTAGCAGTAAGTGAAGTTAAATTGGCCACGTGAAAAGTTTAATTTGTGTATACTGTGTATTGTTTAAATTTTGTTTTAGATAATCATTATTGTATTGAAGTGAAAACTTCTTTATGTGCGTTGAGCGGTAAGCTTTCAAATCAGTCCCCGTGACTGCCTATGTTTTTTATCTACACACTCTAAGTTATTAGAAATTCTTATTACTTTTGGATGTTGACATAATATTGAATATACATCCACTATTATTCCAGAATAATCGTCATTTTATTCATACAATAACAACATGAATATTATATTATTTAAATAAAACGCATATCATAAAAATATGCATAGTACCAATTTTGTCATACAAATACAACTTTGACATTAGACCCGGATATAATAAATCCAAAATATTAAACCCATTTTTAACATTAAATCTATAGCCGAACAAATTTTATGAACCAATATTTTTCTTTTGCTATTATTTTTAACCACCAACATTTGTATGTGTCGTTGTCATGTTAATACTTTAAAAAAAAAATTCTTCCATAAGAACTTTCAATAGCCCGTTTGACCTGAACCCCGAGGTAACCTAAAAAATAACCTTTTAGACCAAAATCTTACTGGGTGACAAGCGATGATGCGTACGACGCAGTGTTGCCAACCCAACGAAAGTAGAAAACAGTCAATAGTAGTTCTACATAGTAGAACAGTAATTCTACTATGTAGCATATGTAGATAAAAAAGTTGGAAAAACTGAAAATGCATAGCTTCAGCATTAGTTTTTTATAAATTTTGCATTAAACAACAGAATCAGTAGACGGTCTGTATCACGAAAAGCATGAAACAAACATTTTGGATTTTTTGCTACAGATAGCGCCTGAAGTACAGATAACAGTAGACCATTTTATGCTCATATCTTTCATGTTTATTTTATGATCTACTATTAAAACAGTGGGGTTGGCAGCACTGGATCTATGATAATGCACGTCTGCCTAGAAGTAACGGATTTACTAGAGAATTGAATATGATATTATTCATAGAAACACAGTCTCTACAGCAAGGAGGTCCGCTTCTTAGCGGTACGATATATCTTGTTTCCTACCCAAGCATCCTTAGCAACACAGTTATCTTGTAATTATTATATTTTCAGTAGTTTATGCTGTGTCTTTCAGTCATTCACAATACTCGTTTAGGTATATGCCTACAGATAATACAATACTTGAATTAAATAAATATAATAATATTACGTATAGATTCTACGTATTTATTGAATGTATAATCTGTATAATAATCATATTCACACGCTATAACAACTCAGTATAATAATGTGGCATAGCACCAGGGTATAATACAGCTAAATCATCACGCGGGACACAGCAGGGAGTCGGCAGATGATTGGGTCAAACATTACATTGTATATCTTCCATAGATAACCAATTGACTTTTATTTGTCGGCGGTATGAGATGAATTATGGTATTTAGGGTTCCTTGTCGAAATGCTGGATGAGAAATTCTTAAAAAAAAAAATAGTTTTACATTGATTTACCATGTTGTTAGTTTGTTATAGAATAAAAACCTTGATTGATTACTTTCCATATGCTGCTTCATTTTATTGATTTTTCTGAATTACCTGTAACAATAAAATAATCATTATAAGTAAAATTATACATACACGGTTATTGTGACTTGACTATAATAGTTAGACATATAGTCTTTCGGACTTTTTTGTGTGTAATGATGAGTTCTATAAATATGTAGTACATTATTTTATGTAGTATCAATAGTTTTTGCAGCGCTCGCCAAATAATGACTTATATAGGCAAATTTTCGACACCTTGGGTTACATTATAGCGATTTTCGTAGAGATCTGTAATTATTTTTTAAATAAAATACAGCCCATGTTACTCGCTGATAATGTAACTTTATATTGTGAAAGAATTTTTTAAATCAGTTAAGTAGTTTTTGAGCTTATCCATAACAAGCAAACAATTATTATTAGCTGCAGTCTTATAAAGCAGAAACCTGTTACAGTAACTTTTGATCGTGAACCTACCTAACATTATAGTAAAGAGTTTAGTAATAAACTAATTAGAATGATGATTGTCACATTCACATAAGTTTTAGTGTAAGAGACAACTCTTGACAACCAATTTATTTTTGAAAACACGATGTGCCCTATTTACGGCTTAGTAAAAGGAACTGACTAGGCCAGAGTCGTCACGCAGTGGGTGCCAGAAGACACGGCCGTCGTCGCCGAGAGAGGCCAAGGTAACATTGGAGTGATGACAGATGCGTTTACGGGTAACTGAACGGAGAAGGCAACATACAAGAAACTGAAAAGTTATGTGACAATAAAGGTTATGGGCATTGCCCAGCGGTGGGACAATAAAGGTGTATACAAATTTTATTTATCTCCTATTAGTACACTGTGACTGTAGCAAATACAGTGCTAACCAAGGACAGCCCAACAGTAATTCACCTCTTCGTTTAGCCTTATTCTCCATAGACAATAACCAAAAACAAAACAACACAGAGACAATACGAATATCAAATAGACACGAAATCATGCCTAGGCATTACAAAGCTCTAAAATTCTAGATAAGTTAGGCTCAGTCACGAAACTTGACTGAATAGATTATATATACAATGTGTCTGTATACGGTGTGGCGAAAATAAAGGGTTTGGTACAGACCATCAAACTAAACAACTTTCTCCCGGGGACCAACATCGTAATCGTGAAAAAAATAACAGTCAGCCCATACAAAACTTCAATACCTACTCGAGCAAATGTATGTGACGACTGATAACTTTTTCGTGATTACGATGTTGGTCCCCGGGAGAAAGTTGTTCAGTTTGATGGTCTGTACCAAACCCTTAATTTTCACCACACCGTATACAGACACATTGTATATAATTTATGGATTGTTCGTCTAAATATGGAAGTGAGCCTTTGTGACAAAATTGATAGCTATAGTTGGAAAGGATTTTGTCATTGTATTGTTGAAATCTGTGATGACTTTTATAAAACCAGTCTCTTTATTAACCTTCCCTAGAAATAAGGAGTATTTAGTATTTTGGGTGTCCCGGTTGATGGCAATAGGCTCGCCCCCTATTACATGGGACTTAAACATAACTGGCGACACAGGCATCCTCTCTGTGATACTGGTCTGTAATCCACCACGTGCAGTGCGGTTTGGTGGAATTGTTACTCTTATTATTTTGATGAAAAATTTAAGGCGCAAAGTGACTAAAACCTCCTACTTTTGTAAAATAAAAAACTTTTTACAAAAATATAACCGACTTCCCAAAACACACTACAAAGTGAAAAATAACTTTAATTTCGGAAGTCGGTGTCTTTGGATCTGTATTTTAGTTTTATGCCACCGACTTCCGAAATTAAAGTTATTTTTCACTTTGTAGTGTTTTTTTGGAAGTCGGTTTTTTTATTTTGTAAAAAGTTTTTTATTTTTCACTTTTTAGTGCCAAAAAAGAATTTTCGTAAATGACGGAGTTATGCGCGAAAAAAAAACGCAATGCAGAGTAAACGAAAAGATCGTTAATGTAGACAATGTAGATACATTTTTAGATGTTTGTTAATTTTTCAAAAACCGCTTGTCCGAATTCGATAAAATTTTCATGGGACCATTTGGGAAGTATACCCTTTCCAACAAAAAAAAAATTCAAATCGGTTGGCACGCGACGGAAATATGCGCGAACATAAAAAAAAAAATACAAACATCCGAATTGAGAACCTCCTCCTTTTTTAGAAGTCGGTTAAAAATAATCTTAAATAGTGTTGACTGAACATTTGTTAACATTGACGGTACTTAAGAAGAACTGCCAAAATTAAATGGCAGTAGGCAGGGCACATTGCTCGCAGAACAGATGGCCGATGGGGCCGAAAGGTTCTGGAGTGGCGACCGCGTACCGGAAGACGTAGCGTTGGTAGGCCCCTCACAAGGTGGACCGATGAAGATGTGAAGGCCGCAGGAATCCGCCAGTCAAAGTGGCGTTGCTTGGGAAAGGCATATATCCAGCAGTAGGCTATGGTATATGCTAGTTGTTTCCACGCACAATGGTCCACATGAAGGACTAAGTGCGGAAACCAAACCCTCTAACATAGAACATGCTAGCTAGGTCTTTTGGCTGAAATAATATCAGAATCGGCACGCACTTGCAGTCAAATCAAGACAATATAATGACTGCACTCAAATCAGACTTAAATATGTTTTGAAATCTTGACATAACTAAAACCCATTTAAAATATTGTTTGATATACAATTTTAAAGCTACGAAATATGATCATCTGTAATATAATTATGACAATTGCAATAGATATTGTCTGACGTAATAATTGTTACAAACACGACACGCGAGCGATAATCCTTTGTTTTGTCTACCATGAGTTACTTATTACCTACTCGTATAACAAACACAAGACATGACGTACTTTTAGGGTTCCGTACCCAAAGGGTAAAACGGGAACCCTATTACTAAGGCTCCGCCGTCTGTCTGTCTGTCTGTCTGACTGTCTGTCTGTCTGTCCGTCTGTCTGTCTGTCTGTCTGTCTGTCTGTCCGTCTGTCACCAGGCTGTATCTCATGAACCGTGATAGATAGACAGTTGAAATTTTCACAGATGATGTATTTCTGTTGTCGCTATAACAAAAAATACTAAAAACAGAATAAAAGAAATATTTAAGGGGCTCCCATACAACAAACGTGATTTTTTTGCTCGTTTTTGCTCGATATTGATAACGCCAACGGGTAGCCGCTTGAAATATTCACAGAATATTTAGTTATATATTCACTTTAAAAATAAATGATAAAAAAATATATATATATATTTAAGGGAGGCTCACATACAACAAATGTGATTTTTTTGTCATTTTTATAGATAATGGTACGGAACCCTTCGTGCGCGAGCCCGACTCGCACTTGGCCGGTTTTATTTCCATTAAATCGCTATCCGATTTCACGAAAATGTGAGACAGTACAAAATAAATTAGATTTGTCCTCTTATATTAATTAAAGTCACATGAAAGTTTGACTGATGTCAATCTGCCTTGCCTTTTTCCAACTATGTTGGGAGCAGCCTCCAGTCTACCCGGAAGCAGCTGAATACTAGTATTTTACATGGAGCGATTGCCTATCTGACCTCCACAATCCAGCAACTGGGTAATACTTATACTACTGGTAATAGATAATATACTGGTAATACTTTGAAATAAAATAAAAATTGTATTTTAAGATAACATAATATCTTCATTAAGTAAATCAATGTCGAAATAAACCATGTTTTCGAGGGCGTAACAGTGATGAAACTATTAACAGGTACGGGCTGCTTGGACTGTGACTGACACTAATATTTTAGTGCCACAAAAACTTTACACTGCTTTATAGTCTCAAAGTTAATGTTTAATTTTTTTAAAGCTGTCTCACAATCAGATAATAAATTTACAAAAAATAGTTTTTTTCGTGCCTGTATGTACTCGTACCTACCAGTCATAATGAAACACTATCTTTAATAACGCAAACACACGATTACAAGAACTCGCTAATTGTCGGTTTTACATACAGCAGTTGCCTAATGCATCTTAACGACTGTCACAATTTATACCAATTATCTAGTTGTGGGCAACCTTTGCCCAGCAGTGGGCATAACTCATTGCCTCTTATCTCAAGTACTAACTGTAATTTATAAGTGTCGATGCATTTTTATTCGAGCAATTTAAGTTAGAATTGTAACGCGTGAGTGAGTTGGGGTTGAGTGAGTTTGATAAGCTTATAGCGGATTGATGATATTGATTTTTTAAATTAATAAGTGAGGTGGGGTAACAGCCCATAAGCTAAGGATATGACCATAATTATTTGATTTCTAAATGGCCCACTGCTGGACATGACCTTTTCACACACAAAAAGGAAAGAACATTGATCGCAAATTCGTCATACTTGCTCGCAGAAAGTTTCGATTAGCTCTAATAATTTTCTTCTATCGGCATATAAGTGAATTTCAGATATCTCAAATGAATTGAGATATCTGAAATTCACTTATATGCCACTACTAGGACTTCCTTCTATTTCTTGTCTACTAAGACTTTTAATCTAGCAGGGCTATGACCGAAAAACCTAATCCTTTAAATCGAATCCGTATTTCCATGAGCCTCACAACATCACAATGTTCAAGCGATTTGATCAAATCACCAGATTAATACCTATATTTTTGACGTTTACTAAGGTCAACAACTCAAGAGCGTCTCTTTTAACCTCCCAACTCAAAACTGCTATTCAATGAACCTGCCTAGCCTTTCCCCAACTTTGTTAGGGTCGGCTTCCAGTCTAACCGGATGCAGCTGAATACCAGTATTTTTTATAGAGCGACTGCCTATCTGACCTCCTCAACCCAGTATCTGGGTAACACGATACCCCTTGGTAATGTACTCAAATCTGCTATGATAAATATTAATTCAATTAGCTTCAATCTCAAGACTTATACCCCACACCAAGTCATCGGCAACTCAGTCCGTCAAACGGGGTTGGTTCAGCTTTTCAATTGAGTCCCATCATCTCGTGAGTCAAATGCATGCGTCATTTATGTGGTATGTTCCTCTTGGGACCAAGCATGATGTAAAAGCTGACAGTTTTCTTAAATGAGAACACACCGTTCGATGTCCACCGCGCACAGGATGGATGGTTAACAGCACATGCAGTATTTTTTTACTCCGTTGCTGTAATAATAATAAATAAATATAGCATGCATTTCAAGACAGTGTTTCGATTTCCGTGTTGATAGGAATAAAATCGATGGATATAAGGTAAAATCATTTAATTTTGAGATTTTGATCCATAGGTTGGTTGCAAGGTTGAAAATGTGAATATAAACCGAATAGATGTCATTTTTTGTTTTTTTTTTAAATATTTATTTATAGTTTATTAACACGGTACAATACCAATTACATTAATTAACATGGAAAACAAAACTACACAATGCAGACAATTAAGTCATAAACAATTCTCAGCTACTTACTAACATGGAACAGTGGACACCCTCGCGTACTGTTTCTCACAGAACAACAGACATACGCGCTTAATTTTACTCCATTCGTCTGCAAACACATCACATTCGGGGTTGGCCATCAGGAGGGCATTGAGCATCCTTAAAGTACGACACACAGGTGATTCAGCTGTGGCGACCGTTCTGCAAGGCAGTTGCGCGAACAGATTGTGTCGGCGACTTTGGCGGTGACCGATGTATTTGTCGGGCACAAATAGTCGACAGAAAAGGTCATGGAGCTCAGGGCATTCGATGTAACTGTTAAGGGTCTTACAGGCTACCGTGAGCTGTTCAAGGCCTTTTCTTACCATATCAATTCTTCAAAATCATATCTATTTGCTGTTGTTCCAATGTTTTAAGCACGTTATTCTTAATAAGTAAGTCTCTGGAACCACTTTGGTAGATGTGACATACGAACAACCTAATTAGAGTTCTATTAGGCTAGTTTGATGGTAACACTAAAGCTTTTTTCCTTCATGCAAAGACCTTGCCTACTGCAGCTCATTGAGTTTCATCTTCAACCATTCATATTTGTCTATAGTTTTTTTCTTGGCTCTTATTAATTTGATCAGCTTATCATTATTCAGTCTGTCTACTCATCTCATGAGTCAATCTTATGTGTCATTTCTATGGTATGTTCCTCATAAAATCTTTTATAGGGGATGTGAACTGCATAGTGCATCAATAATACATGACTGCATTAGCCATTTAGATGACTAATAAATAAGAAATTTTATTTGCTTTGTTAAAGAGATCGATCGATACATATAAATCTATAAAGTTCCTGGTCCTGTCTCATAAGTCACCTGTTTTATATTTGATTGTATTTGTTATAATACCTTCTCTATGTGGTTAGAAATGTACGTCCAACGTACCTTGGGGAGTCAGCCTCGCTAAAATTTACCACATGAGCATTGAGCATCTTACAGTGCCTGCTGAATCAATAGGATAATGTAAAATGATAATAGATTTTGTTCGTAAAACATTGAGACATTCTACTGAATTTGGTAAGTTTGACTTCCTAGAAGGACTCTTCAATACTAGAATCTAATTTAATTTCATCATCACCATTCTCCTACCCTTATCCGAATTCGACGCAGCTTATCTTCTTTTCATCACCACTGCTCTCAAAACGGTGAAGGAAAACATCGTGAGGAAAATGAATGAAAATGGAATGTTCTAGAACCGAAAATTCGAAGACATGTGACATCTACCAACCCGACATAATACATTATAGGCTGATTATGTATGTCTTCTTCCATAGATCTGTATCAGCCGCCATCTCAGTATTCTCCGCGTTTCTAGCCATATAATCTTGCACACAACTCTTAAATAACAGAAAACAAAACAAATGACAATAGAAATGAGTTATTGAAATGTAACATCTTTCGTCTCGCTTTCTGTGGGAGTGATTTCGTGAAAAGGGACGGAAGTGCGTAACAGGAAGTGACAGCTTGAGCATGGAATAAGTAAGGACTTTTTAATAGCATAGAATTAGTAAGTAAAAGAGAATTAGGAGGATTAGGTGTGCTTAGATGGTTTGGTCATGTTTAGAGGATGAGTGAAAGACGAGTAACAAAAGGTATTTATAAAGCAGAGGTGAGTGGAAACGCTGGGATAGCCCTAGGAGGACATATAGTGAACAAATTGGTGATGTTCTTCAAAAAGGTCAGGTGCGTAGTACCCGCAATCGGCGTGCGTGTATGACCAGATGTATGAACGTAGGCAAAGCAAAAGGAGTATGTAACGAGCGTAGCAGGTGGCGTTCTATAGTTTCTGCATAATAACCCCATGGGAAGAAGGCGTGAGTTTATGTGTGTGTGTGTGTGTAATTAGTAAGTACTATATTCATTGTAAGTAGAGGGGGTTGAATTTCGACCAGTGGGCGACCAAAAGTAATGAATAAATTATTCTAATAAATATTTCAGTATTTAGCTTTTTTAAATTTTTAGGTCATATTCTGTCGCTGGTCAGTTGCTTATTACCAAAGTGAGATGTCAGATGTTACACATATCATATGCGATTACTGTGAAGCTCGCTCGTTATTACTCTTCGTCTGCTTCTGATCAGACCATGTCCCACTTGCTGGAGAGTCCTGTGCTTTTTCAGTTGCACCTTTGATGACGTTGCCACCAACTGGGCTTAAACAATATCATAATCAGTCTATAATTTTCCCACTGCTGGGACACAGGCCTCCTCTTTTCGAAAGGGAGTGGGCTGTAATCTACCAAGCGAGCCCAGCGTGGGTTGGTAGATGTCACATGTCTTCGAATTTTTGATTCCAGGACATGCCGGTTTCCTCACGATGTTTTCCTTCACCGTTTTAAGAGCAGTGGTGATGTTACACAAAGTAAAGCTTGGGTTCGAACCCACGACCAGCTGTAACTCGTAATTCGGAGCCATTAGAGTCCAACAATATAAAGAAGTCAAATCAAAACTTTTTACAGTCGGTTTTATATTTTTGTAAAAAGTTTTGATTTTTGTTTGCAAAAAAATAAAACCGACTTCCAAAAAAAACACTACAAAGTGAAAAATAACCCTAATTTCGGGAGTCGGTCTCTTTGTACCCTTTTTTAGTTTTTATGCCACCGACTTCCGAAATTAAGGTTATTTTTCACTTTGTAGTGTTTTTTTTGGAAGTAAGTTTTTTTTTATTTATTTTTTAATTTTTAACTTTTTAGTGGGTCAGTTTGTAATTTATCTAAGTTACAATAGCCTAATGTCAACTGCTCATCACCTATTACAAAATAATGCTTTTCCCGGTGCAGGGGCGTTAATAGTTTAGGACTGAAACTGATGGTGACTTCACCATATGCATTGTGACGAGCATAAATTGCTTAGCAACCATAATAAAGTGTCTAATCAAATCGCAACAGTGAAATACTTATCATGAAGTAGTTCCGGTGGCCATCTGTGGTCTTCATCATCAGTTCCACTTCACCAAATCGTTCTTTCCGAGTGCAAATGCATGAGTTACTATAAAAAATACTGAAATCGATATAGGTGTGCCTATAAACAATGAGGATTGCCCTCGATTGGGATATCCCATGGGATACCCTCATCAGATTCTGACTTGGTGACAATCGGACTACCTCGGGAGCATACCCTTTCAAATAAAAAAATAATTTTCAAAATCGGTCCACAATTGACGGAGTAATCGCGTAACAAACATACAAAAAAAAAAAAAACATACTGCTGAATTGAGAACTTCCTCCTTTTTGAAGTGGGTTAAAAATACCGTTGACACTTAGGCCCCTATTATAGACGTCACTAAATACTCAAGCATTACTTTAAACTAGATTCTAGCCATTTGATTGGTTAAAACTAGTTAACTAATGCTTGAGTATTGAGTGACGTTCTGTGGGACTTAAAGAAGATGTTATTTTCTTTCAAAATCGTTCAAAGACGGGAGTAACGTCGACGTCCCAAGCAGAACATAACAACAAGTAACAATTCATTGTCATAATATCAAATCTGTTAAGATCTGTAGTGACATGCACTCCGATGCTGCATGTGATACTTAACTATAATTATACATAGTAATATGTGCTGTCATGCTGTTGTTATGTAAAGTAGGATTCATTTTGATGGTTTAAATGCTTCTTACTATGTCAATGGTTTTAGAGTTTTCAAGACAGAATTTTGAGTTTTCATAAAGAAATTGATCGTCTCACTCTTTCATCTAGTTTTATCAAAACTCAAAACTGAAAAGCATTTACACACACACATACATAAACTCACGCCTTCTTCCCATGGGGGCAGGCAGAAACTATAGAACGCCACCTGCTACGCTCCTTACATACTCCTTTTGCTTCGCCTACGTTCATACATCTGGTCATACACGCACGCCGATTGCGAGTACTACGCACCTGACCTTTCTGAAGAACATCACCAATTTGGTCACTATATGTCCTCCTAGGGCGTCCCCTCCCGGCATTTATTTCAATTAAACCTACAGGCACTTTTGAATTGCCAAAGAGTTGGTCAGTTAGTCAGAAAGTTGAAGCTATTTGCCCATTCCAAAACGTAGATCTCTATGGGGAAGAACAGGCAAGAAACTCCAAGGACACTCTTTTAAATCAAGATATTATAAAATCCTGGGTACATTATTCTTGTTGCTTCTATAATTATGTGAGAAAAAAATATAAATTAATTAAAAAGAACACAAAATATAAGATTAAAAGATTACAAATAATCCCTGGCAGTTAAGAGATGACCAATCTCAACTAACGGCGCCCGTTCACGAACATGACGCGTGGATCAGTACCATCCAGCTCAACCATTTTATAGGGAACCGAATGATCCACACGTGCCACCATCAGCAAGACATTTAAATGAGCATGCCCATCAGCAATTAGCATCATCAGCAGTCCACTGCTGGATATAGGCTTTTCCGATTGCACGCCAGTAAGCTCAATCCTCAGCTACTCTAATCTATCCATTGTAAACTATATAGCTAAAATCGTCATTCCACATAGTTCTATTAGGTAAAAATAAATAAATAAATATCCTGGTAGCACTCTTTTCTACGACCTATTTGATCCACGTGGACTTTGGCTTTCGGAGTTGGGATAAGGAGTTGACACGGGGACCTATGTTTCATGGCCGATTTACCTTCTATATGTTTTGAGCCGTTTCCTTCCTTATAAGAATCGTCGTCCTTTAATTCTAGCTTCTCCCATTGAATTATTTTGAAACATAGAAATATATTTATTCACACTCAATTTCTCTCAGTCCGACAACAAGTCCACAATTTGTTCTCTACAACTAGGTTAATCAAATGCTATAAATAGAAACTATAAACGTTTGTATTCGTCTTAAAAATATCGTTTACATGAATACCTCCTTCAGTTTAACCTAGTTTTAAGACTATATCTTCAAGTAATGGTTAGTTTTCATTTACCGGTAAGGAATGGGCTAGACTTATTGGCCACTAGATTCTGCCCGCGACTTTGTGCGCGTGAAGTGTCACTATGTCCTCGATTGTTCCAATAATTTGGCAATCAGCTTCGCTTCTACACTTGCTGACTAGTTAGCACCTCAATTGCATAACACATTCTCTTTCAAAACCCGAAGGATTTTAAAGGATATTCCTAATCCATTGCTTCTTATTAATTATGTTTGAAACATTAATAAAAGGAATAAGAATAGGCTCGTCCCCACACATGGGACTTAAACAGAACTGACGAAATGTGGGTGTACTATAGGTACACCTCTGCCTAACCTTCGGGGATTACAGGCGTGATGTTATGTTATGTATGAAAAACTCGTCTGCTTGACAACGTAAATAACGCAATTGATGTTGTCAAATTGGCAAAATGAATAGCAGTGCAATTGTAAGTGTGTTACACAGTTACCCCGCTGGTCTTTATTTTCTCGTCAGCATTAACTTTGTTTTATAACTTATGCTATAAACAGGGAAGGAGGATGATTGCTATAATTCCAACCTAATCCCTTTTTAGGGTTGCGTAGTCAGCAAGGAACCTTTATAGTTTCGCCATGTCCGTCTGTCTATCTGTCTCTCTGTCTGTCTGTCTGTCCGTCTGTCTGTCTGTCTGTTATTACATCAGTTCGAAAAAGCGAGTATCTTCTTCGGAACCATTACAACTCTCAAACTGACTGCATGAGAAAGTTCTCTACTATGAAACTTTTAGCCAAAACACCAGATTACTAAATATGGCGAACTTTCAATCCTTATACAAAGCTATTATAAAATCTTAATTACGATCACTAAAAAAGACATAAGTGATTAATGACGGAGCCAAGTTTTATTACATTTACGATCAATACGAAAAGTTGTAATTTTTTAATTGACTTTCGATGCATTGTTTGTTGTTAAGGAATGTTTTATTATAGATCCTTAAATACTTAATGAACATACTTTTGTCTTGAATTTTGCATTATGAAGGTTTGGCATAAGAATATGCCTTAACACAAAGTTAGTATACCTCTTGCGTGTGTGATTCTCTATAAAGTCTGTGGGATTCTCTATTTAGTTTACTACCTGGTAATTGTTGACAGGCCTACACTGTCGTCCCTTAACAGCCCATACCCATCAACACTGTAATTTGAAAACATTGTAAAAGTCAATTATTTTCAAAAGAGTACCCGTGGAGTTTTTTTAACCGACTTCCAAAAAGGAGGAGGTTATATGTTCGGCTGTATGTTCGTTTTTTTTTTTTTTTTTTTCATGTATGTTCAGCGATTACTCCGTCATTGTGTACGGATTTAAAAAAATCTTTTTTTGTTTGGAAGGGTATGCTCCCGAGGTGGTCCCATTGCCACCAAATCAGAATCTGATAAGGGGATCCCATGGAATTCGAGGGAAATCCTCAAATTTTACAGGAAGTAACTCGTGCATTTGCACTCGAATAGCACCATTTGGTGAAGTGGAACTGATGATGAAGACCACAGATGGCCACCGATACTACTTAATAATAAGTATTTCACCGTTGCGACTCGATTAGGCACTTTAATATGGTTGCTAAGCAATTTATGCTCGTCAAAATGCATATGGTGAAGTCACCATTAGTTCTCCTGGTTCTTACTAGGAGAACTCCTCAACAATTACGCCCCTGCATCGGGAAAAGCAATATTTTGTAAAAGGTGATGAGCATTTGACATTAGGCTGTTGTAAATTGGATAAATTACAAACTGACCCACTAAAAATTGAAAAAAAAAACTTTTTACAAAAAAAACACTACAAAGTGAAAAATAAAAAACTTTTTACAAAAAAAACACTACAAAGTTCGGAAGTCGTTGGCAAAAAACTAAAATACAGATCAAAAGCCTCCGACTTCCGAAATTAAAGTTATTTTTCACTTTGTAATGTTTTTTTTGGAAGTCGGTGGTTTTTTTTTTTGTATAAAGTTTTTTATTTTCCGGCTCTTCTCCATAGGAAACGACGAATTGGAACCGTGCACCTAGCTTCTGACGTTTCATAAGTGCCCATGTAGGTTTATGTGAAATAAAATATTTTAATTTAGATTTTTTTGATTGATAGTCAGTCAGTAAGGTTGGTAGAAGACCTGACTGCCTAGGGTTCGACCGGACCAACATAGGCCTCCATGAATTAGGTAAAATACATTAAAAAAGGGGGTAACTAATAAATACAACAAAGATATAGTATAAGAAAGCCAACCAACCATAATCTCATACAAAATTGAGAGTACCAACAAAATGAATTTCATTCAGTAAAACAGTAAACGTTGAATTTAAAACGAATGGTCAATGAAAATTCAATAAATTGTTATTTCGAGAATCGGGTTAAGTGTCTCGGAAAGCGGAGTTGGTATACACGTTTGAGAACGTGTATTTAGAGGGTAGACAGAGATACAAGTTGCCTCGGAAAGCAAGTGGATCTTTGACAATCATTACGGGTCGTCAGAAGCCCGAAAGTCTGACAACCAGTCTTATAAAGGGGTATCGTATTACCCAGTTACTGGGTTGTGGAGGTCAGATTGGCAGTTGCTCCAGGTAAAATACTGGTATTCCGCTCCTTCCGGTTAGACTGGAAGCCGACCCCAACATAGTTGGCTAGGCAGATTGATTTTTTGACAGAGATACAAGTTGCACCTACACGAGATATTTTCTGCACCAATATTACAAACTAGTAACCCGCCCCGGCTTCGCACGAGTAGCAGAGCATATATGACTACATTTTTTTACTGTCGTTGGCTCGTATCAGCCTGTTACGTCGGGTTAGATTAAAATGTAACTGATGTGAGAAAGAAAAGAAAGAAAGAAAATACGTTTATTTGCGGTAAACATGACGCAAAAAGAACATAAACACAAAAATAAGAAAAGGTTGGGGGAAACATGCGTCACATCCACGCGAAACGGCTATCACTCAGCATTATGCAGCGCTGGTTTCATCCTACCTTGGAGTATTTTACATAATTCAGCCAATTTACACAATACATTAAGTAATGAATTACTACTATTAAATGATTATACACCAATCATCAATGCCCAAACCTTCCTCATGAATCACTCCGTCCATTGGTGAAAGAGGGTTTGAGTTTATCGCGTTCAGATCACAGACAGATACGGCGGACTTTGATTTATAATATGTAATAGTGATCAGTAACAAAAGCACCATATAACACGAGATTCGCATCAGCAACTCTACCGCTATTGAAAAATTACACAATCAATAGTGTCTAAAAAATAGATTACATCTTCCACCCTCTCGGATCAAAATGCTTTACCATAGCCCATATTACATGTCAGTAAAAAATTTCAACAAATTACCGGAACAAATAAAAGAGGAAACCAAATTCAATATATTTAAATGGTTATATAATAATATATTAAATAATTATAATTAATATATTATTTAAATGGTATTCAAAATGGTTGAGCTGAATGGTGCTGATCCATGCGTCATGTTCGTCAACGGGCGCTGTCAGTTGGGACTGGTCATCTCTTAGCTGCCACGGCTTATTTTTAATTATTTTAGTTTTGAATTGTTTTTTTTTTATCACGGACGCTTCTGACGTTTTGCATCGTTCTCACATGTATATTTTCAATAAGAATGATGTAACCAATACTTTGTATCAAATATTTTATTTTAAAAGAGTGTCAATGGAGTTTCTTGCCCGTTCTTCTCCATAGGAACCTACTATTTGGAATGGGCAACTAGCTTCATTTTTGTAACTGACCGACTTGTTGACAATTCAAAAGTGCCTGTAAATGGTTTAATTGAAATAAAAATAAATGCTTTGAAATAAATGCTTTGAGTTAACAGAAAATTAAAAGAGTATCTAACACAAAAATTCTTTTACTTGGTCGCTGAATACCTAGAAGAAATAATTTAATACAATAAGATAGCTAGATAAATAATTACTTATTATAATAAAGTCATAAAAAAGCACACATACATACTTTTATTATTATTAATTTAAAATTATTGTGCTATAATAATTGCAATAATTATTATAATATATACTTATAATAATTATTATTGTTATTTTTATTATTAATATGTTGCCGTGCCCTAACCGGGTTTCATGTTGGAACTTCCTAATTGTAACAACTAAATGTACACATGAATGCAATAAAGAATTTGAATTTGAATTTACTCTTGCCAAAAAATATAGTTTTTAAAATATACTTTTTTTTACTTTTAAAAAATATACTTTTTTTTTTTGGGTGGGAAATTATCAAATAACTTCTCTCGCTCTGGGTGGAGCGGGAGGGCGTGTCAGACTTTTACTGACTAAAACCCACCCGTGTTCCTTCATTTGCCTGTGTGCCAGGGCCACGATATCTCTTTCGGACAAACTCGCAACCCTGGCAGGTCGCAACCCTGGCAGGTATAGCCTGGTAGGTATGGCAGGCACAGTTACACTACAGGTATTTAATTTACCATAACATTCAAATAACAAAAACGCCTATTTCTATAATATCGTTTACTGTGTCCATTATTCAGTATCTTCTTTTACTTCCAGTGGTATGAAGATAACCCATCCTGAGAAGATTTTAATCACAAAGATCTCTGGTAGAAATAACTAACTGTTACTCAACCAGGAAATGCTATCAGGCAAGCTTATGGAAATGCTACCAGGTTTATGCATCAAAATGAGGTTGAAGCTGGTTGGTTGGCGCTGGCTAATGTTACTTTGGTCATTGACCACGAAAGTTATTTTAGATGAATCATTTCTGAGGGCACTGATTTTTAAAGAACATACCTACTAGTTCTTACAAAAAAATTAAGTATTATTTCTTATCGTTTAGTTATAACATTAACCTTAACCCTTAACATTAACATTAACCCTTTCCATTGAATTTTAAATTTAAAGAATTGATAAACACCAACCAAAGTACACTCGACACCAAAAAATTTGTTGAGTAACATTTTTTTTCACATAAGTGTTACACAGTGATATCTAAAGTATGTTTACAGAAGGATTGTATACGTTTTACTCATAAAATCATGAGATTTTTATGGTCTTTTCATCAAGATAACGGTCCTCTCCGCCTTTTATGATGTTAATAAGAGGAATTTTAACACTGTTATATGGATGTGAATTCATATTAATTTTACAGTTGGTGTTTTTAATTTTAATTCTGAGAAAGCGAGGAAAAATTATACTTCGTAAAGATATACTATATGATACTTAGACAGATTTATATCCAGTGATATTGTTAAAATTAAAAGTGAGACATTGTCGTAAAATAAAGTTCCGAGTGGTAATTTAAATTATTGTGCAAAATCAAAATCAAAAGTCATTTATTCAAACTAGGCTGAGAATCAGCACTTTTCGAACGTCAAAAATTACATAAGACAGTCCCCCAAAAACGCCCACCCTTCACCCTTCACTTCAAGTAATCATTATACATAGATACTTGCATGATTTAGTAATAACTTTGACCTAAATAGCTTAGTCCGAATGGCAGTAAAAACAAGAAAGAGAGGCTTGTCAAAAATAATGAAGGTTAAGCATTTTCTGTGATACATTAAAGTTGTCAAAAAATAATAGGCCCGTTTTGACATTTAACTTGAATCGATTGACCATCGCGACGTAACTAGTGAAGTAACCATACGATATTCGATACTCACGATAAATCGATTCCAGTTAAACGTCAAAACTGGCCTATTATTTTTTGATAAGTATAACGGTCTTTCTTTGTTTCTTTTTCGTGTGGTTAGTGACTGACCTGGTTTCAGAGTTTTTATGCCGCCCATGGGCCTCTGACTTGGCTTCACATGCCGTGGAGAAATATCTCCTACTACTTTTCGTCAGTGTAATAAGTCCCAAGCAACAGGGGGCGAGCCTATTGCCATCAACCGGGCACAAAGCCAGACTCTGGGCTGCTACTGAGAAATATCAGATGGAAAAACCTAATAACACTTTGCCTGACCCAGGAACCGAACCCAAGACCTCATGCTCAGTAGAAGCACTTGTGAACACTAGATGTACGAGGCAGTCGCAGGCAGGACTAAACAATATCTGGCAAAAGGCTTTACTGATAAATAAATGTAACAAAGTTCAATCGACCAGCAATACAATGCATATCAGAAATCGTTCATTCAAATTAAAGTGTGACCCACTTTGAGTGGCAACGTTATCAAGTAACTAAGTGTTGAGTTGTTGAGTCATAGAGCTCATAAGAACAGCTTATTATGCTCAACAACAATACGGGCTACTTATCGAGAGTCGTGAGCTTGGAACAAGAAAAGAGGGATTTCTTTTAAAGGTTTTATAAGAATTTTAAGTTGTATTGATGCTTTAAAAGTTATGCTCGATAATTTATGAAAGTACTCAGGTACATTGATGTGACAATGAAAGCTTTAGGATCGATTTACCAAAAGATTCAATTAAAAAAAAAACAACTTTTAGTCCGATTAAAGCTAAGGACTATTCCAAACAGCATTTAGATACAGTTAGAGTGTAGTCGTAGAACAAGTAAGTGAGTTTGAATATTTGGGGTGTCAGTTTACAAGGAATGGAAAGATTGATGAAGATGTGGAATGAAGATTAAATGCGGGAAATAAAGTAAACGGTGCTGTACATGCTATTGTGACCAACCATTCGATGCCCAAAAACGCTCGACTGGTTCCTTATAATGGTATGCTGGTGCCTACGCTTATGTATGGAAGTGAATGTTGGGTGTGGCAAAAGACGCATGAAAGAAGAATACATTTTGTGAAAATGCGTTCCTTGCGAAGCATGTATAGTGTGACTATAAATGATAGGTTGAAAAATGATGTCATAAGGCAAGGGTGTGGTTTAATGGAAGATGTAGTGACAAAAATTGAAAAGATTATGCTGAGATGGTTTGGTCATGTTGAGAGGATGAAAGAAAGGCGACTAACAAAAGGTATTTACAAGGCAGAAGTGTGGAGCGGCGGGAGGGGACGCCCTAGAAGGACATATACTCGTAATTACCTTATTGGTGATGTTCTTCAGAAAGGTCAGTTGCGACAAGTGTAAGTTTGCAAGAGAGTAAACGTAACTATTTCGTTTGCGTTAAAATTTGACCGAAAGATCATAATGCTAAGACTATAAGGGTGAGAATAAAAATCTTAACGCAAACGCGCTAGTTACGTTTACTCTCTTGCAAACTTACACTTGGGATACTGATGTATGAACGTAATCGAAGCAAACGGAGTATGCAAGGATCGTAGCAAGTTGCGTTCTATACTTTCTGCCTACCCCTATGGGCGTGAGTTTATGTATGTATGTATGTACGTATGTATGTATTTAGTTACCTACAGTCGCCAGCACCGTCAGTGGTAACATTTTAACACTGAGCTGGATTGAATTTCAATAGAATAAGAGGCCAGCTTATCTCTACTGGTTTTCAATAGAATTAGAGGCCAGCTTATCCCTACTGGTTTTCAATAGAATTAGAGGCCAGCTTATCCCTACTGGTTTTCAATAGAATAAGAAGCCAGCTTATCCATACTGGTTTACGTACCACCGTCGACGTGCCGCTTACTGTACCAGCATCATCACACCATTTTTTAAGTGATGTTTAGAAAAGAACACATACAGTTTTTAATTATTTGAATACTTACAAGTTCATAATATTTATTTGAAAGGTTGAAACTCGGATTTTTTTTCTCACGTCAAGAGGATTGTTAAACTTTTTAGGAAGGCGAAATGATTAGGTTATTCCCCACACGCTTTATAAATAAAGAACCCAACCGGATGCCATTCCGTCAAAATATTATGCCAAATCAGGGAATCCCAGACCGAAAGAAAATGACAGGATTAAGAGCGACATAGAATAATTTGAAAAGGCATAATTATATTTAATCGAACCTCAACTAATTCCTATTTTGTTTTACTTAAAAATATTATTGGAAACTTTAATATAATGATTGCGCCTCCTTTTGTCAAACAATCCCTATTTTGAGGAGTAGTATTTTTACTAAATAGTCAAGTACATAATCGACCTATAATGTTTCCACTGCTGGGACACAGGCCTCCTCTTTTCGAGAGGGAGTGGGCTGTAATCTACCACGCGGGCCCAGTGCGGGTTGGTAGATGTCACATGTCTTCGAATTTTTGGTTCTAGGACATGCCGGTTTCCTCACGATGTTTTGCTTCACCATTTTGAGAGCAGTGGTGATGAAATAATTTACACAGGGTAAAGCGCCTGTTAGGTTTGAACCTACAACTCGTAACTAGCAGATAGTAAAGTAACTGCGACCGCTCTTGGATGAAGAATTTAAAAAGAGCGTACATCATTAAGATTTAAGACGATCTATTGATCAATTTTAAGAGGGTCAGTTAATTATGTCCCATTTAAAAATGGTTAACTGAAGAACTACACATATACCTTGGTCAAGTGATCTCCACCAAAGACCAAACTAGCCAGGAAATTAATATGAGGAGTGCAATTGGTTGGAAAAAATACTGGTCCTTCAAGGAGATCATGAAGTCAAAAGACCTAGGCATGACTTTGAAAAGAAAGACCTTCAACTCATGCATACTCCCGTCTAACTTACGGGTGTGAGATATGGGCACTCACCAAATCACTCAGAGAAAAACTTGCCAAGTGTCAAAGAGCAATGGAGAGAAGCATGGTAGGCTCAAAGAGACAGGACAGAATTAGGAACACAGATCTCCGGTCCAAAACAAAACTGGCCGATGTTCTAACAAGAATAGACCGACAAAAGTGGTGTTGGACAGGCCACATGATGCGAGACGCTAAAGGCAAGTGGAGCAAAATAGTGACAGAATGGTATCCAAGGGACGGCAAAAGAAATCGGGGAAGGCAGCCTAACCGCTGGGAGGAAGAAATAAAGCTGACAGCAGGTCCGAACTGGAGGAGAGTACCTCACGACAGACGTCAATGGAAATTTTTAGAGGAGGCCTATTCCACGAGGCACACCGAAATTCGAGACATCTTGTGATTTTTGTTTTGACCATTATTGTTAGTGTAATTGTCTGGTTTCGGAATAAAAGGCTTTATTATAACTGAAGAACTTGTTATAAGCTTTTACATAACAAAGATAGGCTTGTACTTCCTGGCCATTGTCCTTCTACAGCAATTGTCGGACAGACTTAGTCTATGTTGAAAATAGGAGTAATGTTTATATTATCTAGAAATAAACCAGAATACAAATCTAGGTACCATGAAATCTGGATCTGTGAACTACAATAGAACCCTTGTGTGGGTTTCTAACCGGTCTGCTCTTAAAATGGACAGTGTTTATTAGGTTCCAGAAATAGCCTTTATTTATTTATTTATTTATTTAAACTTCTCACACACAATAATGTACAAAGGCGGACTTAATGCCTTAGGCATTCTCTACCAGTCAACCAAAGGTGGTGAAGAGATAAGATGGCGGGTGCTCTGATTGAGAGAAAATAATAATATTATAAAATATTAAAATATAACATAATTATATATAAATATAATAGGTACAAAATTACATAAATAGGTTATAAACTTAGTTATAATACACATATATTTACTATAATATATCCCTACATTATATATATATACATAAATATACATACAAGTTCAATGAAAAGACATTAAATTGAGATGACTCTACACTATTTGTTTTGACAAATAACTCTGCAATTTTCGCTTAAATGCAAACCGACTGGTGGCCGTCCTGATATCGAGAGGAAGCGCATTCCAGAGAAGAATGGACTGAATATGAAAGGAAGAATGAACAAAGTCAGAAGTATGAGAAGGACAGAGTAGAAGAAGATTGTTGGAAGAACGCAGGTTCTTAGCGTGTGAAGAACATAGATATTGGAAGTGAGACATAAGATAAGAAGGAGGGCTCGGAGAGTTGAGAAGGGAAAAAAGTGTGGTCAAAGCGCGCAAACTTCTTCTCTGGCGAATGGACATCCATTTGAGCTCAGACCTATAACTTGACACATGGTCATATTTTCTTAAATTAAATATGAACCGGATACCATTGTTGAGTAGTCTATCGAGCTTATCTAGCAAAACCGCATTTAAATCAAAGTAGCACACGTCAGCATAGTCGATGATAGGAAAAATCAAAGTCTGCACAAGCATAGTCTTCGTCTTAGCGGGCAAAAAGTTTCTCAGACGATACAGGGATCGTAGAGTACCGTTGACCCTTTGACTAACACTAGAAACCTGGCGTTGCCAGCCCAGCGTTGAGTCAAGATGCAAACCGAGATCTTTCACTGTAGGAGTAATGGGTATGACAGTACCATTAAAAATAAGAGAAGGAAGAGATGTAAGAGCCACCTTACCCATCATGCGCGGGCTACCAATTATAATGGCCTGACACTTTGAGGGGTTTACTGACACCCCAAAACTATCTGACCACTGTTTGATAGAGTCTAAGTCTCGGTTTACATCTGCTATAGCGTCCGATAAACCCTCCACCCGCCCAGCTGCATACAACTGAAGATCATCAGCATAAAGATGATACGAACATCGAAGACAAAGAGTTATAAAATTAATGAAGATGGAGAATAACAATGGAGAAAGAATACCGCCTTGTGGAACGCCAGCATCCAGGTCACGCCAACTCGATGAGCTCTCATCAACGCGAACCGACTGCTGACGTCCTCGAAGATAAGAAGAGAACCATTCCAGGGCCTCGGGCGAAACCATAAGATGAGAGAGGATAGAAAGGAGAATATCATGGCTGACGGCATTAAAGGCATTGGAGAAGTCAATTAATACCAAAACGGTAACCTTGGTATCCTCCATTGCTTCTCTAATGTCACCAGTCACTTTAAGGAGAGCGGAGGCTGTACTGTGCCCAGGCCTGAATCCAGACTGAAAAGAACTAACAAGGTTGTTCTGGTGAACAAACCCCGTAAACTGCTTGTGTACGCAGGCCTCAAGCACTTTAGACAGGAATGGGAGAATGGAAATAGGTCGGAAGTGGCTAAGTAGGGAGGGATTTGAAATCTTAGGGAGTGGGCGGACATAGGCCATACGCCACAGGGATGGGAATTGTCCGGAATCAAGAGAAAAGTTGATGATGTGAGTAATCGGAGGGAGAAGGATATCAAGGATCCAAACGACCATACTACGACTGATGCCGTCATAGCCCACAGCCTTGGATTTTATGGAAAGGATAATCTTTTTAATCTCGTCCAAGGTGACCGGAGAGAAGTGAAATGGTTCTATGATGGGACTAGCTAGGCCAGTAATGAAATCGACCGTCTGGGACAACACTTGGGAATCCAAATGACAAGTGGTTGTGAAGTGACGGTTGATATCATCAAGGCCAAACGTATTAGGAAAATCCACATGACGTGGTCTACCGATACCAAGAGTGCCAAGGAACTTCTAGATATCAGCAGGTGAAGAAGAAGATATGTTCTCTAGAATATGGCGGCGTTTAGCGTTGCGTATCATCTGATTACACCGATTTCTAGCAGTTTTGAAAAAGCTGCGATTTTCTTCACTGCGATCCTTTTTAAATTTGCGAAAGGCCCGATCCCTGCGCCTCATCGCCATCCGAACCCCTGTTGTCATCCAAGGAGCAGGAGAACGCCGAAGTTTAACCTTCTTAACAGGAGCGTGTTTGTCGTAGAGAGCAAGGACCGTCCGATCGAAAATACGCAGCTTCTCGTCCACAGCTGTCGCCGCTGCCAGGTGTTCCCAACTGAGGTCTGACGCATCCTCACGAAGCTTCTCAATGTCCATGCGCGCAAAACACCGCATGTGCAGAACTTTTGGGACAGGTTTAGGCGGTTTTAGGACATACGAGAGGAAAATGAGGTCATGATGGGAAAAACCAGGAGCAGGACACTGACCATGAGAGGAAACAAGGGAGGGAGTGGATGTAAGGATTAGGTCGAGCCAAGTGTCATCGCCTGAGATATTAAAATGGGTAGGTTGCAGTGAAAGTATATGGAGACTAACAGACTCGATGATGCTAAGGAGTTTACGGGAACGAGGGGTGTGGTGAGCAAGGTCGGTGTTAAAATCGCCCATGATGACGCAATGTGCAAACTCTGACCCTACGGATTCCAGTGCCAATTCGAGATTGGAGAAGTAGTCAACAGCGGGTGGACAATACACAACACCAAGTAGGGTCTTCAAGCCTTTGATGTAGACCTCTAAAAAGAGGTACTCAGCGGAAGCATGATAAATTGAGGGAGATGAGGCAATGATTTTGAAAGGGAAATCGCTACGAAGATAGATGGCAACACCACCTCCTCCCTTACCAATTCTATCGTTGCGGATAAGAATGAAACCTGGAAGAGAGTAGGCGGTGGAGAGAAGATGAGGTTTGAGCCAACTCTCGGAAACCAAAACGGCATGAACATTAGCGTCGGAAAAGGTGTCCAAAAGATCACTGTAGTGACTTGGCACACTTTGCGCATTTATATGGCAGATATTGAATAAGTGACCTTTCTGTTGACTGAAACTTCGACGCACAAAGTCACCAATGGTGTCAGTCAAGGAACTAAAACTTGCATTAGCGGATGAGCTAGAGGAATCAATAGCAGAGTAAAAAGAATCATCGACAGTTAACATAAAATACAAATAAAAATAATAAAAATAACTGATAAATATACAAATAAACTATGGCTAAGGTAGCTTACGCTTTAGGTGCAACACCACTTTCTTTGCACCACCCACCAGCAGCACCAGTATGGTTGTACATGGATCCTTTGGCGCGTGGTCAATATCAGAACCACGCTACCAATCGCAAATAAGCGTTTTGTTTTCCAAAGGAAAACTGAAAAGGTTTTTGAAAGGAATCTTAAAGCTGCAGGATGTTCTAAAATCTGTAGGTTACCTTTAGATTTTATCTAGCTACAATTTAATCATTCCAGATGTTCAACTAGATGCCAACAGCAATTTACATAATTACTACGTAATATAAAACAAAGTCTCGTCTGTCTTTCTGAACGCGACAAACTCAAAAACTACCGAACGGATTTTCATACGGTTTTTCCCAATGGACGAAGTGATTCATGATGAAGATTTAGGTGTATAATTCATTAAGACTTTGTGTAAATTAATTGAAATATGACAAAATCGTGCTGACTGGGAGCTTTACTGGCGTGCGCCGCGTAAACCAATACAGATATATGAAAACAATGTATTACGGAATTAATATATTGTTTACCTGGAATACATAGGGTACGTTTAATCCCGGTACCGCAGTGTTCCCACGGAATATTTTCCGAAATCCACGCGGGCGAAGCCAATTGAACAAAAGTTAGTTAGTTATAGAACTAAGGTCCATTGTCCCCGACGCTACTAGTATTATTTTTATCTTACAAAGCGACGCGCGATTTAAGGCTCTTGCAGACAGGCGCGATATAGCGGACGTGACAGGCAGTGCGACACTTTTCCATGAAGTTTTCATAGAAATTGAGCTAATAGTGTCGCGTCGCGCCTGTCTGCGGGAACCTTTACTTTACGGGAATAAAAACAGGCTGTGAATGTGTGCGATGACAACTTTTCATTGAAATGCAATGAAAATTTTAGTTTTTGAAACCATGAAATCTACGTTTGATTAGATACTAGCGAATATACCAAAGTTTATATTTACTGATAACAGACGGTAGTCGGTAAAAATTACGAATCGTTAATAAGTCATTCAATAGAGAAAAACACATCAGCAAAGAATTTGAAACGAAACCAGGGGGTCTACTCCGAACGTAAATCCGAAGTATCCGCCGAGTGTTCGTATAAATCAAACTAGTTTTTTCTGAGACAGACACATTAATAAATTTATTTAGAACAAGTCAACCATACATTCAAAAATATATAGTATTACAAATCAACAACAGGTGGCGTTACTAGTATCTTATTTTGATATAAAACTAACATCCCCACTTATCAAAATAATCTAGATAGTGACTCGATACTGACACACCAATTCACACAAAAAATAACAAACAAAATTTTTATTTCCTGCACACCTAACAACTGCATAAAATGATAATGCTTGGCCCTACCCAAACTTTTCGTAAACAGGTCTGCTGGCATTTCAGCTGTTTCCAAATATTTCAAATCTATAACTCTATTAATAACACAATCTTTACAGAAATGGTAACGTATATCTATATGTTTAGTTCTTTTATTAAAATTATCATTTGAAGACAGCTTTAGTGCACCCTGGTTATCATTAAACAAAGTTATGGTGTATGACTCATCAGTTATTTCCTTTACCAAATTAATCAGATATACAGCTTCCCTACAGGCTTCAGCTAAACCCATATATTCAGCCTCTGTGCTTGAGAGGGCTACTGTCTGTTGCTTTTTTGCCTCCCATGAAACAACACTTCCAGCTAACATAAAACATAGATCCGTGAAAGACCTCCTATCTACAACATTACTCCCCCAATCTGCATCAACAAACCCTACTAATTTCGAATGACCACTTCTAGTATATTTCAACCCAAAATGTTTAGTTTTTTTAAGATATTTCAAAATTCGTTTAGCGTTTGCCCAAGTTTCATGATTGTAGCAATTATTGAATTGACTAAGAAAACTTACAGAATAAGCTATGTCAGGTCTAGTTAGCACTGCTAAATACATAAGACCACCTATAAGCTGCTGATAAGGTAAGACATTTTCACATTTTTTGTTTACTAAGTTAATACTCAATTTGGTCTCTAAAGGTTTATCAGCTACTTTACTATCTGCCATGTTAAACCTTTCCAACAACTGGCTAACATATTTCTCTTGGCTTAATGTAACTGTACCATTAACTTTATCAATATTAACTGTCATTCCTAAACATTCTTAACTTGTCCTAGATCTTTTATTTTAAAGTTTAATGACAATGTTTTCTTCAAATTATTACATTCAATATCATCGTTTGAAAAAACAAAAAAATCATTGACATATAAAGCTATAATTGTTCTTCTACCAGCCTTGTGTTTAGTGTACAAACATGATTCTAATCTGGAGCGTTTATAACCATTGCTAACAAGACATTCATCTACCTTCTTGTACCAGGCCCTTGAAGATTGTTTCAGCCCATAAATTGCTCTATTTAATTTAAGTACTTTATTATTATTCTTACTTTGAGAATCTAACAAGCATTCTGGTTTTTCCATATAAATTATCTCTTCAAGATCCCCATTCAAGAATGCTGTAACAACATCAAGATGTGTAACATCCAAACCAAATTTTTCAGACAATCCTGTGAGTAATAAGCAACCGATCCATTCGTCACTGATACAAAATCCTGTCCCACTTAACTTTTGACCCGTCTCGACTATTTGCGTTACGTACGACTGCGTGGAAACACTATTTTCCAGGCGTATTGAGATCAGATAACGTAATAGGGATATTCTTCTCGTAAATCCTGAATCGTCAAATAATGCCTTTAACTTGTTCCATAGCTCCAGCGTGGTTGTCACATTTTTTATGTGTACGTACAACGCACTATCTATAGTCATACTAAGTTTCGCCTTGGTTCTCGCGTCATCTGCGGTTTCTAGTTTCTTCCCAGTATCTGGCTTGATGCAGTGAAGCATATCCTCTAGGACTAGAAAGTTCTCTGCGGCAAAGATCCACTCACTGTAATTTTCTCGCCCCTTCAGCTTCGGAACATTTACTAAATAGTTCGAAGCCATTCTTGCAAATCTTTACTTAACAAAAACAAAACTCTACTTTTATTTTATTTTGTAAAAAGAAACTGAGACGCTGGGCCCATAACCTATAAATCAAACTAGTTTTTTCTGAGACAGACAAATGTAATAAATTTATTTAGAACAAGTCAACCATACATTCAAAAATATATAGTATTACAAATAAACAACAGGTGGCGTTACTAGTATCTTATTTTGATATAAAACTAACAGTTCGGACTTTTCTTTACGACGGCTAACTAACGCTGACTACGCCTAGAAAAAAACAAAACAGTTGGAGAGATAAGCCATAGTCAAAACTGTGACTTGAAGTCGGGTAAGGACTCAGAGTCAAAAAAGGAAACCGTGGAAGTTATAAAACGGCCGAACATTCGGCCGATACTTCGGTTTAGCGCTTCGGAGTAGACTCCCAGGCTACTATGCAACTCATTCACCTAATCACAGGATCTATGAATGAAATATATTCGCCATATACGTATGTTACAAAACATCTCGTGATACAGGGTGTAGGCAAAAACAAGGATTGTGTGCCAATTGAACCGGGTAACCGGTTCGCTATCCCGGAGAGGCAAGGATGGGGAGGAGAATCGATATTTTTGGAATATCGATAGCGTAATATTGACTGTGGATGGTGAATGCGCCATTGTATTTCACAGCTAAGGATATCGGCTGGAATTCATATCATATACCTAGCCTTTCCCAATTATCTTGGGGTCGGCTTCCAGTCTAACTGGATGCAGCTGAATAGAATCAGACTTTTGGGCTTCTGACTACCCGTAACGCCTGTCAAAGCTTTGCGCTTAGCTTTACTTTTTTTTAGTTCCGGCTGTCATTTGACAGCCAGGACTTACGGCTTAACGTGCTCTCCGAGCCACGAATATCGGTTAGAATTTAAGGGGTTTTTTAACTTCTCGGTTGCGTCATAATAATGAGGTCTTGGATGTTGCATGGGCTTGGCTAAAATTAGGTTACTTAGCAAATCATGAGTGTAGGCGTCATTTCTATTGTTTCTCCGTATCATCACAATCTAAGATCTCAGTCTCTCTCATCTCAATTAATAATACATTTAAAGCAGGCGTACCTACCTACATTGCAGGACTTTCCTCAAAAAATCAAGGTAGTGTCATTTACCAACATCCATCTGCCTAGCCTTTTCGCAACTATGTTGGGGTCGGCTTCCAGTCTAACCGGATGCAGCTGAATACCAGTATTTTAAATGAAGCGACTGCCTATCTGACCTCCACAACTCAGTTACTGGGTAACACGATACCCATTAGTAAGATATGATCATCTTACACTACCTGAAACATTATTATACTAAATCCTATTAAGAAAGTAATCTTTACTAGTTTAACAACCCACAAACGTTACGACATTTTCCTGACATTTCATTCCATGTCTTTCTCTGGAAAACCAACGAATTACCAAAATACTCTTTTTACGTATCAGTTAAATTCAAACCGCAAATGTCAAGTTGACATATTATCATTTGCCAAACTAGTGACATTTCTTAGGTTATCTTCCATTCCAACATCATTGCCACATAGTACACTTTGTACTTTAATAGTTATTAGTCCCTTCGGAGTCACAAGTCGTGACGAATGCTGCTTACAACACAACACGGCTTAACCGATTGAATATTCAATCTGCGATTAACGGAACGGACTTCCTAACTACTCGATTAATAGAGTTGTCAGGTTGTTTTGCACATTATCGTGGATCTTTGCCATTTTTGGAAAACGACTAAGTAAAAGATTTATGCTGGCCATTGGCATCCCCTATTACATCATCATCATCATTGGCCTGTAGAGGTCTACTGCTGGGTATGCGTCTCCAATGTCATGCCATTTTACTCGATCCTTGTCTACAGCCAATATAAAGCCATCCAGCTGTTATTAAATTAGCCACCCTGCGAAGATCTTCCATCCTCCTAGCTAGAGAGCTTCAAAATGGACCAGGCAGAACCAGTTTATTTATTTTGTTTAAATGATCTAATGTCACCAAGGAGTAAGTCTACCTATTTCGATTATAAGTTTGATGATTCTGGATTTTTCTAGCATTATGAATTTTGAATTATTGACGTACCAGCCTCAAAATATACTCGTATAAGAATATTCCTCAAAAAAAGAAATTAGAACATCTTTTGCCCTATTTCTGATCATACTGGATGACCACGAAAAACTAAATAATATATAATATAATTCGTGTGGTCCTTTGTAAGATATTTAGAACAGCAAATCTCAACAAAATATCGATAAAGGTAACACCACTATTGCAGAATGCGGTGCAGTGACTCTATGTGAATGAACACTACAGTTTGTCTCGAGTTTATAATACTGATCCTCCATCCCGTTCATACGCCCACGACTCCAACAATAGCGAAAGAGACGGCACAAGTCACGTAAGGATTATAAAGCCGTAACTCGAACAAGGTACAAGCTTTTCGGGATTCAAAAAAGACAATGAGACTGTAGTTTTATTTTCTTATTTGTTACCTCGTTTCAGTTACAAAAAATAAACAATTTAAAACAAAACGGTAGCAGTATTTGGTTACTGTATTTTTTTACACAGTGACAAAAAAATGTAGCATTTCGACTTACTTCCCGATCACATTTCAATGTCAAACATTCAGACTAATAAAAGCATGATATTATAACATAACACAGTCTAACCTCAGGAAATCAGTACACCAACTAATTGGGTTGCGGTCACACAGTTGCTTGAGTAAAATACTGGTACTTGACCACTTCTTGTTATACTGGAAGCTGTGGTACATAGTTAATCATGCTGTGACGTTGACCTGTGGTTACTGCGTTAAGTTTTGACTAAATATTGCGTCTTCTACTGTGACTGGTTTAAAGTATAATGAGGAAGAGATATCATGCCAGTTATATCATGTTTTGCAAACAGATTGATGATCTTTGGTGATTAGTCCGTTAACCACGGCGAATCTCTGCTTTACAGCCATATTTGGGGAATTTGGTATGCCTTAAGTCAGAGGTGCATGATTCTTCTCTCGTGAGATATATGTGTGAAATAATTTGGCTGATTTGTGATTAACTGCATCACTTGGGAACACCGAATCGTCTCCCGTAGAGACTCTTTTTGTGCATCTCATCTAGAATATTAGTTTTAGTATAATTATGTGAAACCCGAAACACGTGTCTAATATTTTTATGTAAAGAATCTGTGTACAAAATTTCAAAACTGTATCATGAAAAATTACAAAGTTATAAGGTTGTTATGTTACCGGGTTGTCCGTACAAAAACATGCTAACGGCGCCCGGCGCCTCCAGGGTCGTCTTGCGCTCATTGATAATAATTTGGCAGTAGGTACCTAACCGTACGGCGATTGTATTGCAAGAAATTAAATGGTGATAACATTTTCCATCACACTTAAATATTTTTGGGACAAAATATTACATTGTGTAAAAATTATTGAAATCGATCCAGTTCCTTATTCTAAACAAACTATATTCAGGTTTCGCATATACTAAAAATAATGTTGTATATACACTTACCGTCAAAACCAAGTACCCAGAGCAACATTTTCACACAAACGACATAATTTCGAAGCCTCGGTTCTCTGTCAGTTAACGATTCGGATGAGATCTGATAGCAGCTTAACAGAGTACGGATGGAGGAGCTTTAGAGCACATGTCACATCCACGCAAAACGGCCATCGTGCAGCATAATGTTGCGACCATAAGCGAGACGGAGCCCCAGCGCTGATTTTTAGCTACAGCCGACCACAACATGCTCAGTTTCAGCCATCATTAGTCACATCATTTACCAATTACAGGAAGTAATGTGGAGGTCTGAATTACTACATAGTATTCAAATCACATGTTGCGACAATTAAAATTGCGTAATATGCCTTTTTGTTAATAATACTATTCTTTTACCAACAAATGTATTGCAGATGTCTGTGACTGGACTTATTTAGGCACTGGTCGCACTGTCGACGAGGAAGCGACCGTACTTGCTTAGGGTTATGCATCCCCAGCTGTAGCCCGCGAAAATAAAATTTTCTTACGTTTTTTGTTATTTTCAGGTCAGTGTCAGGTTGTATCTTGATCAAAGTGTGATTCGCGACTTTCACAGATAAATGTATTTACTGAATTATAATCATTCGAATTATTAATACATCTCTCTCAGTTAGATTGGTTCCGTTGAATTACTTTTTCATGAAATCATGACATTTGGGAACAAATCTAACTTACAGAGATGTGTTAATGATTCTAATACATAATATCTGTTTTTGCCGTATGGTGCCGGACGTAAAGAATAGCACCATCCTATTTCTTCTCGTGGGTGTCGTAAAAGGCGACTAAGGGACTTACTAGAGAATGGGCTGCAGCGTTCTCTAAGCATTTTAACACCATACTGCGATCGCCAACCCGCCTGCCAAACGCGGTGATTATGGCAACCCCAGCCCTCCTTTTGGGGGAGGCCTATATCCAGCAGTGGACGTCTTTCGGCTGAAATGATGAATGATGATGTTGATAATATCTGTTAAAGTCGCGAATCATATTTTGATCAAGATAAAACCTAACACTGACCTGCAAATTGCAAAAAACGTAAGAAAACTTGAATTTCGCGGGCTACAGCTGCGGATTCACCATAATGTAAATTAGTTTGCATACTATTGTATAGGATCAAGTTTTTCTAACTGAACAGACAGCTGACCAGTTGGGAGTTGGTTGCTCCACTTCTTCTTCCCCGCTAAAGCACTAGGATGTGGTGAAGGACGGGCCTTTTGGGGGACTGTCTTATGTAATTAACGGCACGGTTGGCGCAGTGGTTAAGCGATTGACTGCCGCGCTGCGTGTCGCGTGTTCGATTCCCGCACGGAACAAATATTTGTATGACCTACAAGTAGTTGTTCCGGGTCTGGCTGTTTGTGTATGTGAGTTTAAATGTTTGTAAACGCACCCACGATACAGGAGAAATTGCTAGTGTGGGGCAACGTTAAAAAAAAAAAAAAAAATTGGAGATTGTCAGGCTAGTTTTAATAATTACTATTCATTTTGATTTTGTACCATAGAAGTAGGTCCCGTGTCAGTAAAAGAGATGCATATAATTATATGAATAGTTGATAACTGACTGTTCAAAATTGCCGCATGCCTGCGAGAACTGTTCTGCTAAGAAACTCTCGCTTGGTACATATACTACTATACCAGCAAGTGACTGGGCAGCACTGCCCTCAGATAAATTACAATCTGACCCACTAAAAATAAAAACTTTTTCCAAAAAAAAGCACTACAAAGTGAATTATTACTTTAAATTCGGAAGTCAGTGGCAAAAAACTAAAACATAGATCCAAAGACACCAGAGTTCAGTGCTGGGCAGTCATTATTTTCGTTGCATTCGCCCACTCACTCATAGCCCAGCGACAAAACTATCCGAACTACAAACTCGCTGCTCGTTGGTCGCCACCTCGTTTGTAGATGCTAGCCGTTTAGTCCACTCTCGCCCCCTCGACCCCCAATAATCAATGTGTCCACTGGGCCCCTAACTATAGTTTATTCTCGACCCTTGGGGGTCGAGTGTGGTTTTTATTTTCCAGCCAACTTTTAGTTTTCTCTCGACCCCCAAAGTACAGTCTTCAGTATATCCTATAGTTGCATACTAAAATACCCTCAATATCATTTCTTATTACTTACTTATTTTATTATCCAGGTTATCAAGTGATTAGTGCATGTACAAGTTCTTGTACATGTCTGATAAACCAGCTACAAGTGATAGTAGGGCGCATTTAAAATTTAAACTTAAACGCAGGCAATTTAAACTTCCCAGAGAGGAGCAGGTGTACTGCTTCTGGAAGGTCATCAATACCATGTCAAGAAAAATTTTAAAAACGAAACATCATATTGGTGGTGTGTTAATAGGCCAAGTAAAGAGTTATTGCAGATCATAAATAAAGAATTCTACTCTCAGTATTCTCTGATATTGCTCGTTTATTTTTTTTTATTTGGGATGGGTTTGCTCTTGACCTTAGTCTAGGTCAGAGGTGACAGAGACAAAGTCGACGATAGAGTGAGCTTACCCAGAAGAAGCCTATTCACTCTCAGTTTAAAGAGATTAGGGTTGTATGCGTTTGGAAACACAGACGCAGGCAGAGAGTTCCACTCTTTTGCTGTGCGCATTATAAAAGACATTTGGAAACGCTTAGAGCGAATTGCTGGAATAGCAACCAGGAAGAGATGGTAACATGCAGTGCGTCCAGATGTCCGATAATAGAAGGGGGCCGGTGGAAAGAGGTCGGTTTTAATATCAACTCCTATATTTTGCCTTTAGTCTGTACCTTACTGTACCAAAATATTAATTTTAGTTACCTACCGAACTAGGGGTTGAATGTGGACGAGGTATGCCTGTCCTTTGTATGAAAATTCAGTCTCACCCCCTGAGGATCGAGTATGAACTATGTTTAACGGTTGAGAGGAAACAAATAAACAAATCTTTTGTTAGGGGTCGAGGGGCCGAGAGTGGAATAAACGAGCTGTACTGGCTTCTCGCTACTCGTCAGCGATGGGACAGATGCCTTAAGGACGCTAATTTCATAGTCTGGTAACCAAGATAAGTTTTTTCGGCTAGTGTAGGCTCCAGGCAATAAATTCGGTAATAAAGAGTTCGTTTGGAAGTCAAGGTTGCGGCTGAGACATTTAATTTTGCTGTTTCGATTCTTTTACTGGCAGATGTTTTTTCAGGGTCAATCAAATAACAACTTTCAAGGACTTCATTAAATATTGTATAACTGAAATGATTCAATCTATAAGTACAAATATTATAAAGAGGTAAAATTTGTTTGTATGTAAGTTAATAAATGTAGGCGAGTATCTCTGGAACTACCAATCTGGAAAAATTAATTTAAAACTATCAATTTGAAAAAATATTTTTGCATTTGATAGCCCAATTCTTGAGGAAAGTTATAGGTTATTTAACATCACGCTACGACCCTCAGGAGCCGAGCAAAAAGAAAAAAAAGTCAGAAAGTTTGCTAAGTGAAAACGAAGTAATAACGCGGGGGCGGGTTATGCAATGCAACGCAGTGATTCAGGGGAATAAGAAATTTCACACAGGCGAAGTCGCAGGCAGAAGCTAGTAATATTATAAAATCAGGGCCCAATGATGTTCCTACAATTTATACATAGTTTTTTACAAATTTATTTATTTTTTTATTTATAAAGGTACTTACACCAAGGCCTTCTGTTTATATCTTAAGTACTATACTCATAGAATAGCCTCGGACTTCCACACTCGCCAATTACAGATTAACCAGCACAAACCTAATGAATCCCAAACATAATTATGATAACAAAACAGCGCTTGACCCTTTGTTTACCCAAATATCCATACACAAAGTTCATTATTCATATTTGTACATATTTACAGTGAAAATACGACTAATTTCAACTAACTAAACTGCATATTCATCGCATGCAGTGTACCAGTTTAGTCTAATGACATTGTTCCATTAGTGGAATCAACTTTATGATTTGCGTGGGGCGAGACACTTACGACTGCCATACTGTCTGGCATACAAGAAAAACATTCGTTTTCTTTTGACTGAGTGTAACTTGTATACACTCATTTATGCTAGACAATTAGAGTAGGTCAGATTCCAGTTGACTAGCGAGAATGCACAGTGAGATGGCGACTGAAATTCTTGAATCCTAAAATATCTAAGACATCTGCATTATTTTTACATAAAAATATTGATTTTCAACTAATCTGAAATATAAACTGTTCTATCTTATAAATATTTCTTACAAACAGAGGCTAGGTAATTAATTGATCCAGTTTTACTACAAAAATGTTCAATCCACCGCCTAAACAAACATTCTTATTTCAAAACAAAAAACATTCACAAAGCATGCTACGACTGTTCCATTTAAACATAACTAAACAGAATGCAAAATGCAACCAACTCGTTTGAGTAGCGATCCCCGTGAACGGGACGCGCGAACCCAGGTCAATAACCCCAAGATGGCGTCAAAATAGAACGAAAGAATGCCCGCCATTTCTAACCTCGAAAATTATTGTAAATGTGTAAATAGTTCACACGTAACGTAATAATGACGTTAGACTTTTGTTATTTTAGCCCACCCGGATGATAGAAGCACAAAAGAAATGGTTCACTTTGAGAGATTGGCTACTTGACTATAAGAGACACTTGAAATTATATCTGGGTGTGTGTAATAAATTAGTTTTAAGTACACGTTCATTGGATGGTGTATAAATATGGGATGCTGAAGACTAAGGACGAAGTTAAACGGTGAAATCCCGGAATATATTTCTGAATTCCGGAAATAAGTTTTTTTTAACGATATTTAGAAATTGAATTTACATTAGCTCTAGAAAGAGTCAAAAGTTTCTTCTGTATTTAAAATATCCCGAACACTATATTTTACTTTTTGTTGCCCTCGACAAGCAATGACAACCGCTCATTCTTCCAATAACAATATCGAATCGATAAATCGTAATCGATGTTTGATCTCGATTGACACGATTAAAACTTCATCCCTTTTGTGTATTGAGGTCAAAAAACTCATTCAATTGATGTAATGAAAGTATTCGAAAGCATGCGGGCTCGCAATGGTAAAGTCAAAATTTTAATGAAATGAAATTGATTTGAATCTCGAGATTACGTGTTACAAGATGTCATAGACAATGAGCATAGGGAGGGACGTTTTAAATGTTACTAAGAAGTCATAAGTGCTGTGACGCTGTCAAGTGGTTACTTTATGTCACTTTGAAATGCATTTGGTGCTGGTGCCAACTGTGCCAAGATGACTTACTGTTTATTTTAATAAAATGTAAAACTGTTTTACGAAGTTTATTCTTTACTTTAAAATATTTGTAGATAAATATTAAAGATAGCTAAATAGCATGCTAATGACCAATTAGCAATTCAATGCTAAAATAAATTGCTATGTTTATATCAACTGACTTCAAACTGACTTTCAAAGTTGTCGACATAGCTCACAAAATAAGCAAGCGCTGAAGTGGCAATGGGCGGGCATATTAGCCGTAGAACCGATGACCGTTAGGGTAGACGAATTCTTGAGTGGAGACCGCGAATCGGCAAACGTAAGGTAGGACCCCTCAGACTAGGTGGAGTGACGATCTTCGCAAGGTGGCTGGAAGCAACTGGATGGTAGTTGCCGAAAACTGAGTTGAATGGTGTGCAATTGGAGAGAGAGGCGTATGTCCAGCAATAGACTGCTGATGATGATATCAAATGACTTAAAGTAGGCAAAAGAAGTAAGATGTTATACACATTATTAATTTCGTTAATCCCGAGATTATACAATATTCAGATATTTCTTGAACACATCGTCATCCTCCTGATCTCATTTTATATAAATATTATGGCTATTCTCGAAATGTCACGCATTCCTATGGCCCTACGTTTCCCTGAAGCTATTTAGGTTATAAATATCAAAGGCAATGTTCAGTGGTTTATTTCAAATAGGACTTTCTAATCGTAAAGACTATCGTAAAACGTACCTTTATAATGCGAATTTTGAAATTAAATAGTATTTTCAATATTCTAGTAATAATATTCAGTTGATAGCACTAGCTACTAGCTAGATACTGGTCCTTAAATTTATTGCTTAGTAAGCTCTCCTGTGCCTATATTTTTAATATTTTCTTTTATTCAACTTCAAACAAATTATTCTTTCGTAATCGAAATGTCAAAAATTTAAATGCGCGACAAACAAATTACGTGTCGAAGATAAACAAAATTCCTTCGCCCTTTGAAGTTTCAAAATTGACAGGTTTATAACAGCTTTCAAATAATAATTTTAATTATTAAAACGTAAACAAAAGTTCTGTCAACGATTAATAAAGATTACGAGAGGTATTGTCTATTTTTGTAAACATTTTGTCTGTCCTCAGTCCGTAGTTTGTCTGTCAGGAAGAAGGGATCTAGCACCTTGGGTAATTTATTTATTTTACTAATTACTTTTGAAGAGAATCGGTCATTAATCAGAAATTTTTATGATCATGTTTTAGAAAGACAAATAAATATACATTTAACAAGATATAAATTCGGGGTGTAATGAATATCGAAGAATATAATTTTAAAATGGGTTTTTAATATTTATCTTAAATAGATCATGCATAGCCTCTAGGGGTGGAAAAAGGCGGGCTGAACAAAGATCGATAAAAAAATCTCTCTCGCTTTCGTTGTGTATTTTTAATAATGTTGGTGTTGATTTTAAATGCCAAGAAAATTAATGCCATTACTTATTTCGTTATCATTGTAATTGTTACACAACCTCATGGTTCAAGTAACCTCAAAAAAAAATTAGGTTAACGCCAAACAATTGTTTCTTCACGCTCTGCTTATTTAGATTAAAATTAGAATTGTTTAACACATTAACACCACTGACGTGGCATTTTGATAGTGGAATTGACCCAGAAGTGTAGACATGGGCTTTTAAATTTAAGCGGGAATAGAGTACGTGAGGTACCTACCTATTCTATTAGGTAAAGGAACGTGGGAAGCGTAATTAATGTCCAATTAGAAATGATTAATCATGCTTTTCGAGGTAATGTTTGTACAGTCAGATTATTCATACATAGGTTTGGTACCTACAGGTTAATTCAATAAGTTTTTAAGATGTTTCCTGTCATTTCTTTCCTTATTTTTTTAAAAGAAGAAGGCCTCAGTTCAGTCTGAGTGTCTCTTTACCATAACATTGACATTCCTCACTTGTCTTATCAAAGCATAAAACATCTAACGTTACAGAAACAATTTTAATCCGTTCCTAAAATCCAGAATCAAAGTTTCATTCACGGATACATCGTGGGCGAAGAATCTTTCCCAGAAGATGTCGCTAATAAAACTGGTCTAGTCACATTCAAAGATACCAAAACGAAAAGGAATTGAACACCCACGTGCGCCTGCGATCCAAATGATAAAATGGAAGCGTTGGGTTACCCTACACTTTCTATTTTATCTTTTTACTTGAAAGGAATTCATTAAATTGAGTAAAAGCTGGTTAGATTGGAAGTACACGTAATAACAAAATAATTAACTAATCAATGAGTAAAAAGCACAAAATGGTAACTAAAAAGTGAAACAGTCGATAGTCCTCATAAATATTAATTACATTACTATCATTCATTCTATGCTTCCTTGAAACACAATTTTCTAACAGGAATAATTTTATAATTACTTAACTCATCTTCTATCAAGAATTCAATTAGAAAATCAACTAATATGACGGCTTGATGAGGCAAGCATATTAAAAACCTCACTACTAAGCCTCCGTTTATTAAAAAAAATAGTAATTAATGAATACCTGTAAAATGGAGGACGTCCACTTAACAACCAATGGAACGTTTCTAAGTAATCAAGTAGTAAAAGAGAATGAGAGTCCGTTTAATACAATTACATTAATTAAAGGGACTGATTAACTGGTATCCAATTTAGTATAAAAGCATTAATTTGTCAATTTCGAATTTATTATTGGAGTTATTGGGGTTCGTTTTTAGGGTTCAGGCTGTATCTCATGATCCGTGATAGCTAGACAGTTGAAATTTTCACAGATGATGTATTTCTGTTGCCGCTATAGCAACAAATACTAAAAACCAGAATAACATAAATATTTAAGGGGGCTCTCATACAACAAACGTGATTTTTTTTGTCGTTTTTGCTCGATATTGGTAACGGTAACAGGTAGACACTTGAAATATTCACAGAATATTTAGTTACATATTCACTTTAAAAATCAATAATTAAATTAAAATAAAACAAATATTTAAGGGGGGCTCCCATACTACGAACGTGATTTTTTTGCCATTTTTATAGATAATGGTACGGAACCCTTCGTGCGCGAGTCCGACTCGCACTTGGCCGGTTTTTTAAATCTTAAAGGATGTGGACACAACAAGTATATTATTTAAAGAATCGAATTGACCAAATAGATTTTTCACGACTCATTTTTAAAAGGCAATTACTATAGAAAAGCTAGTAAGGTGTAGTTTTACAACTAGCACAAATCGTAGAGCAATAATAGTAATAAAGATTGGAATGCATACCTGGGGCATTTTGCAATAAAACTATCAGGTAGGTTTGCAGGGAAATGTTTCTTGTAAACACTAGTCAATTAGAATTATTTTAGTAGATCTTTATAAAACTTAATAAGGAAGTCTAGAAACCCATAAACCTTTAGCATCACATACCTTTAAATTTTGTCTAACAGTTTATTTTAATGTAGTTAGGTTCATAAAATTCAAACATCGTTCGCTTTTAACCTAATATCCTAATAGTTCCATTGATTAAAACACCTTTTTCTCTCAGTGTACCGCTTCTGTAAAACGGTGGCATTCTACCAAATTCCCGAGCCCATATTGTTTTAGTTATAGGGTTATTAACCCAGCTAGGGTGCGCAGCGATCGCTCCTACGAACAATCGATACTATTTAAGTTTTTTTCTCCTCACTATTTTTGTTTATGGTTATGATGTTCTATGGTTTTTATTCTGAAATTTATTTATTTTTCATTTTATTGCACACACAGTAATTAATTTTCTTTCTGAGACCTTGACAACCTAAAATGATGTTTTTCATTATATAATTGCTTGTTGTAGTATGACGAGAATGCTAAATTATGGAATAGAAGCTTATGGTTCACGGTTGCGTTTAGTTTTTTTCTAGCACGGTCGGTGCCTTGATACCAGTAGCGTAGCTAGGTAACCAAAGGGCAAAAAATAAACTAGAGCCCAACTAAACTATTTGAAATTGCTTGTTCCGTATTCGTCGTTTTCCGAATTCGACGTACTCCAGATTCGTCGTAATCCAGATTCGTCGTACTCCAGGGGGTCTACTCCGAAGCGTTAAAGCGATGTATCGGCCGAATGTTCGGCCGTTGCTTGACTACGGCTAACTATGGCTGACTACGGCGAAAGAAAAAAAAACACGACAGTCAAAGTCGAAAATGTAACTTTAAGTCGGGTATGGATTCAAAGTCAAAAAAGGAAACTATGGAAGTTATAAAACGGCCGATACTTCGGTTTAACGCTTCGGAGTAGACACCATGCTTCGTCGTAATACAGTCGAGTCCATAATAAAATTAAAAACCAAATACAAATTGTAACTTATAAGCTTATTCCTAAAAACTTAAGAATACATGCGAGTTCCCCGCAAGTTTCAAACAAGATTTGTTGGGAGTTCCTCTGTATTTTTTCAAATAAGTTGCCATCATTGAAGTCGCGTTCCTGGAATCTGGTTTATTTATATTCCGAAAGTGGGAGAAATTTTCACTAGTTCAATTTATAGTTTGTAAGTTAGAGTCCAAGGGGCCCCCTGAGCTTGGGGGCCCTTGAGCTTGGGGCCCCGGGGCACTGCCCCATCTAGCCCTCCGGTGGCTACACCACTGCTTGATACTAAGGGTAATACTAAACTTCCGATGAACAAAAAAAAAAATCGTTTGACAAAATGTAAAGACAGCAAGAAATATTTTTAAAACAAAATATAATTAGAAGAACTTCCCGTGAGAGATTATAATTCTTTGATTTATTAAAATGTATTTTTAGATTAATAATTTTGGAATTTAGGTATAGGTACAAGCGAAACAATATTTTATTTATTTGTAAGCTAGGGTAAAGGAATGAAAGAATATACATAATATTTATACAATCGTCGTGTTAAGCTGTTATAATAAAAATTATACGATATAGTTAAACGGTCACTCCCTTTGACCAGCCAATGTTTAAGAAAAGCCCAAGAACACACACAACCGGATACACAGTGCAACTATAAAAAGATCACCGTAATAAGAAACATACCAACCTCAAAACTCCGATAGATTTGTTTCGATACATCCATTCAGAATTATTTTTAGCCACATTACTACTAACAAAAGAAAGGGAGCGTACTCTAAATACAAACGTTCTTTTTTAAAACCTTAGCGCACTAAAACTTAGTAGCTGGCCAGATAGAGTTGAGAATCGACTAAAGGTTGTCAAACTGGCGGTATAACTAATTTTGTCTATGAGTTTAGGCGGCAAACGTCGAAATCACATTGTCAATCGTCGCGCCTAAGGAAGCCGTGTTATTTTTAGTCGATTCAATTATTTTAATTGATTTCACAGATGCTCGACGCTTTCGTTTCTGGGAATAGATTTTGTGCTGAGTCATCGTGCTATTTTGTTGGGATCGTTAAGAATTTAACGGTTTTTTGGTGTCAATTATAGATGAGAAAAATAAGCATTGTCGATACTTTTATTGTTCGACATTCCAGTACCGTTGATGTAAACAAACAAACAAACGTTGTTTGATGAAGGACTGGAAGGACTGGATGAAGGAATGGCAAAAAGGGTCGGTGAATATAGCCCCCGGACAGCCCACATAATAAATAAAAACTCATGTTGAAAGATTTGAAGCTGAAGCCTGAACCAACTAAATTGACTGGCTTCTGTTTGACCGCACAGAATATAACAACTTTTTTGCCTCATTGGCCACAAGAACACTGAAAATATCGATAGATGATAGGCAATTTAGAAGGCAAAAGGCCAAGAGGAATTAGCCCAAAGAGATTATAAAGCCGAATGTTCGAGCACCTGCCAGGGTTGCGGGTTTGTCCGAAAGGGATACCGTGGCTCTGGCACACAGGCAACTGAAGGAACATGGGTGGGTTTTAGTCAGTAAAAGTCTGACACGCCCAGCTACGCTCAGAGCGGGAGAAGTTATTTGATAATTTCCCAAACGAAAAAAAAGGGGTTGGAACAATTTGATGTGTCGGTAAACGTGGCACTCCATCAAGCCACAGACCGTCGCAATGAATTGAGATCAACTGTTAAGAAAAGAGTTACAGTTCTCAACAGTAACAAGAGTAGAAGATGACTTTCTTTGCAATGGTCATTAGCCCACTCGTCCCTATTTAATAGAAGCAGATTACTCCTCACGAATATCCCTGTCAGAATGCATTTCGCTAAAAGAGACAAACCTTGTCCTCATTGGCAAGTGCACAAGCAATTAATTTATTTTAACTAGAATACAGCACGTATTTTACTGGACTCATATGGAGCAACTGAACCCTATCCGTCACGGGATTACACTGTTGTAATATAAATAAAGAGTCTGGATTTGTGCCCGGTTGATCATTGATGGCAATAGGCTCGGGACTTAATGGGACTTTAACATAACTGGCGAAAAGTGTGTGTACTATAGGTACACCTCTGCCTAACCCTTCGGGGACTACAGGCGTGATGTTACGTTATAGATAAATAGCACATTTTTCCTAAGAACTAAACTAGAAAAGATAAATTGTCTATGATGATGACTGTTTTAATATTAGCAGAGATTACAAGCCTTTCTTCTGACTGTTCGCAAACAAAAGAAACACTAGGTTTTCCATTTTAAATGTGATAGATACCTATTTTTGAATATGGAATCCGAAAGTACAGTTAACGAATTCGAAAATCCATAAATCCAAATTCAAAATCGACTAAAAACATGCCCTAGTTACACGCGCCATTCTTGCACTATGGTAGGCTGGCATAAACCGATTCCTGGTCACACTGTAGTCTCTTTGTCTACCTAACTCAACATAACAAAAAGACACAACTTCCCTTCATCTAATTAAAACCTTAGTCATATACCGATAGTTTTTTCCGACTACCCTCTTGAATATTAAATCAATCATATTATAATCATAGGCTACTATCATTTAGTAACCAATATAAGCGGTAGATTATCTATGTAAATTAATAACCAGCGAATGTAGAACTTTGTTGTCTTAATATTGATTTGTTTCCCCGAGGTCTTTGTAAAATGGACGGACTGGTATAACAAGACCTCTGTTGTAGAGTAATTGCATTGTTAATGTAGGTCTAATAAATCTGGTTTTGAATTTAATAACTTTGATTCAGAACAAGACCTATATAAGCTGATCTGTAGTGTAAATCATTATGTTTGAAAAGAGAGGTCAATTTTATCTGGTAATGTTAATTTTCGCCGCTCAGAGGATGATGGTGTAAGCTAGTCATTGATAAATATACTGTTTAATATTCATCATGTGGCATCTTCGTTGGGAAATGTAGTTGCTATGATGAATGAGATATGAATACGCTAAGGTATGTAGAGATATGGAGTGGGTTGTAAATGAAGAGCTCACTCGTGAAGAAAATGATTAAAGGGTGCCGAATAATGAGGACTTCGCAGTCTATGATAGTTTCAAATAAGAGTAGGTATGACATAATTTGTAGCAAAATTGAACCACTACTAAAGATTATAGTTTGACGGCCGTTTTAAAGATCTTGGCTTGTTTAAATACGGACAGCAGCTACATGATGCAGTAAACTAGATGTCAAAGTATAATTTATTTAATTCGTAATCAGGTTTTAACAAACAAGTTGTAGAAGCCTTCTTTTAATGGCCGTCAAAATGTAATCTTTAGTAGTGGTTCAATATGTATTAGCAAGATTTAATGTTAAAGTTAGAGAGTATCTAGCTGATTTTCCCGTAACCGACTTGCTTTATTTAAATTTTTTACAAGAAAATCACTGCTTTTGCTATTATATTTTTGATTGAGGACCAGTAAAGAAGCATGGCAGCAAACGTAGCTTTGTTTTCCTCCTGTTTTCATAGTTTTTTTTTTATTCTCATGCCAATAAACGCATTTTTAAGAAATAATAATGCAATTTACTAAACATAAAGTACCGACAGATATTTTCAGAATATCAGATGCTTCCCGCCGATCTCAATTAACATTCCATTTGCTCATTACTCTGTGGCAGGCGATCGTGGAGTTAGGCATTTCCTGGTTCCTTTATTGCGTGATGATATAATCTTGATGCTAATAGCCTATTAGTTTTAACAGTCTTTTAATTGTATTTAATGTCGGTACCTAAGCAAGTACCGAGAAGGTATGGTAAGCTGTTGATGCTGGCTGATGATTCTATATTTGGTGTGTAGGTAGTTAATTCGGCAATTGCTCGTAGTATAATGATGTTAAGACATTGTTCTTGCTTACGGATTTATTATGTAAGCAGTACTGATTGTGAAACTATGAGTTCATCATAGATCTCTATGTAGTACTTACAATTATTGTAGAGATGCTGAGTGTTTTTCGAAAGGAAGTGCGTTCTTACCTGAAAAAAGAAAAAGAAACAATTTTGTAAAAAAAAAAGCAACAATTTACAACTCAATTGTTTATAGAAGACGTAAGCTGTTGATTTAATTATTTTGATTAATAAATTTGTCTTTATTATACGAAAAAAACAGCTAATTTAAGCGGTGATATCTCGTATAATTTTAAAGACCACCCAAGAGTGACTTAAATGGCGACTAAAGGATTATTCAAGAAGATGGACAGCATCCTCCTTTCTGCAAACTGATAACAATATTTACAGCGATCACTACAACATCATCTTGCGTGGTATACGTGGTGATGACAGTTAATCTTGCTAACTGCCGATCTATTTCGTAAAGAACTCACCGTGAAAACTTAGGTAAAACAACATTCCTTTTTTGGGCAGTCGTGTAATGAGCTGTCAATAGTGTTGCCCCTTTTTTTTTGGGAGGGAAATTATCATGTAATTTCTCCTGCTCTGGGCGGAGCTGGCGTGTCAGACTTTTACAGACTAAAACCCACTCGTGTACCTTCAGTTGCCTGTGTGCCGGGGCCACGATATCCCTTCGGACAAACTCGCAACCCTGGCAGGAATAGTGTTGCTCTAGCATCAGTGGAATGACAGCTCACCTAAGTCTTTACGTCAATAGTGATGATGACTAATAAAATATTGTTTATTGTCCGACAGGGAGATTATTAAAAAATACTGGACACGTTTTTTTCTTTTTTCACTCCCCAACTTTAATGCGTTATATCCAAGTAATTTTTTAATAATCTGATAAAGAAAAAAATACGTGTCTAATATTTTTAGCCCACTTTCAAAAAAGAGGAGGTTATTGTTCGTCTGTATGTTTTTAATTTTTTTTATGTATGTTCACCGATTTCTCCGTCAATTGTGAACCGATTTTTAAAATTCTTTTTTTGTATGAAAGGGTGTGCTCGCGAGGTGATGGTCACATTGTCACCAAGTCAGAATCAGATCCCATGGAAATCGAGGAAAATCCTTAAATTTCATAGGCATACGGATATCTTTTATTATCTGACTGACGGACTAAATAGAATTTAATTTTTTTTATCCAGTCATCAGCCCTATTGTGCAAGAAATAGGTTCCACTTCACGACCTGCTTGCTCATCATCTAGTTTATCTATAATCGGCGCAAGATGGCTCTTTCTTCAACTTCATCATCAGCCGTCATTTTTAACCGACTTCCAAAAAGGAGGAGGTTATATGTTCGGCTGTATGTTTTTTTTTTTTTTTATGTAAGTTCACCGACTACTCCGTCAATTGAGGACGGATTTTGAAAATTCTTTTTTTGTTTGGAAGGGTATGCTTCCTAAGTAGTCCCATTGTCACTAAATCAGAATCTGATGAGGGGATCCCATGGAAATCGAGGGAAATCCTCAAATTTTATAGGCATACCTATACCGATTTGAGTATTTTTTTATAGTAACTCGTGCATTTGCTCTCGGAAAGCACCATTTAGTGAAGTGGAACTGAAGATGAAGACCACAGATGGCCACCGGAACTACTTAATAATAAGTATTTCACCGTTGCGATTCGATTAGGCACTTTAATATGGTTGATAAGCAATTTATGCTCGTCAAAATGCATATGGTGAAGTCACCATCAGTTCGCCTGGTTCTTACCAAGAGAACTCCTCAACAATTAACGCCCCTGCATCGGGAAAAGCAATATTTTGTAAAAGTTGATGAGCATTTGTCATTTGGCTATTGTAAATTAGATACTACTGACCCACTAAAAAGTGAAAAATAAAACCTTTTTACAAAAAAAAAACAACCGACTTCCAAAAAAAACACTACAAACTGAAAAATAACTTTAACTTCGGAAGTCGGTAGCAAAAAACTAAAATACAGATCCAAAGCCACCGACTTCCGAAGTTAAAGTTATTTTTCACTTTGTAGTGTTTTTTTAGGAACTCGGTTGTTTTTTTTTTTTTGTAAAAAGGTTTTATAGTATTTACCATCTTGCCATAATCATCTTTCTCACAGCCCATTCTTTCACTTTTTGTGGGTTCTGTGATGTTCTTCAGACTGCTGAAGAATACCACAGAAACGATGAAATCAAGTTCTTCTAACTGAAAAAGCTGTGCTGCTGGGGACTTTGTTGCGCCACTTCTTCCCAGCTAAAGCACTAGGAAGTGGTGAAGGGCGGGCGTTTTGGGGGACTGCCTTATGTAATTTTGACGTTTGAAAAGTGGTGATTGAGTTTGAGTGAATTACTTTTGATTCCGGTTTTGAATGGATGGACACAGTCATCTACCTACGTAGCATAATTATGGTGAAGCTTTGACTGGTGATTAAAAGACAGTCTGTCAGATAGTGTTGCTTAATGAACTTGAATACCATTCAAGGGTAATTAAACCCTAACGAAAACCTTTTACCCTTGATAACGATCAGAATCCCAAAAGGGCTCTTAAAAGTAACCAAAATGCCTACAAAGTTGAATCTTCAATTACCAAAAGTGGTCAATTCAATCACACCCACGATGAAACCACTAAATAAGGAACTACAGAATGACCACTCCAGATAACATCTAGAGTTAAACTTCCATCGTCTTTAGTCGAGTCTAGTATTATACCCCAATCGCCATTTCAAACTAGTGACAAGAAAGGTTCAATGATCTTGCAATACTAATACAGTCCTGTCTTAGGTAAATTTTCAACCTTCTGTTTGAATTAATGACGTCACTACTAAAAAGATTACCCCTGTCCGAAAGGGATATCGTGGCCCTGGCACACAGGCATCTGAAGGAACACGGTGGGTTTTAGTCAGTAAAAGTCTGACACTCCCTCCCGCTCCACCCAGAGCGGGAGAAGTTATTTGATAATTTCCCACCCAAAAAAAAAAAAAAAAAAATGATTCTGTTTGTAGTTCTCACGAGACAAATATTTGGTGTACTTTGTGCACATAATGTACGTGGGCGGTTGGGTCTGGTGTGTACTTGGATTTCGCTAACGCAAACTAACGTAATCTGGGGCATACTGTACGTGTGAATTTATCTGCTGTTGTCCGTAGAAAAGTACCGTCGTACTTTACTGTGATCAGAAAACTATGGTAAGAATAACTAGTGATTTTTATGGTGCCGCGGCAGCTAAGACATTAAATTATTGACTTAAAAATTGAAGGGACATAGCGAACAATATTGTAATCCGATACATTTTGTCCTAGTGGGCAAAAGCCGCTCAGTCTAGTGTGGTAGGTACGCCTGCATGTCAAGTCGCATTCGTGTCCACCAAAATAAAATGATTTTCGAAGTATAGGATGTCTAATTATGCAATATGGTATTGCAAATCTCGTAGAGATAAAACGGCTAGACATAACCACGGTTTATTTTCGTTAATATTTTGTAATTTACCCAGAATTTAGATAAAATAAATAATTTTCATAGATGTTTCAAACTATTTGACGGTCCGACGGCGACGGTCCATAATCAAAGGTTGGCGTCGGTAAAAGTGTAACGTGGCAAACTTAGCTTTTATTGAATTTTGCTATCTAGATGGCGCCACTGAGATATGGGATCACAATTTTTCACATATTACTTCTGATGGCCTCTATAGTATCTATCTTAAATCTCTGCGGGCAGCGACCGGCAATCCCTCCATCCAAATTTGTCGCAGTTACTTGGCTATTTAGTACTTATAGTATCCTAAAATAGGCATTATTTGAGGCCCACAAATAGAGGCGCAATCATTATATTAGAGGGTTCAATAATGTTTTCAGGAGCGCAAAACGAGAATTATTAGAGGTTCGATTAAATACCTACATGCAATGATAATAAAAGTAAAAAGACGTAGATAGGATACTCAACATTCGATCTTCAAAAACGGCACAATGTCGCAAGATGACACGTGGAAGTAGGACGGCATGTCGAAATTATCGGGAGCGAGAAAGAGACAAGACGAAAATAAAATGATAATGTACTACAGGCTAATTAGCCAAGTTTTGACGTGCCACTTGCGGACCCTGTATAACCTATCTACCTACCTCTTTTTACTTACAATATCATTGCCTACATGCCATCTGAAATTCTAATTTATTTTTTAATTCCAGTTTTAACGCCAAAATGCCAGGATGCACGGGTACCTAAGAACAATAAATTAAACTTCTGCATAGGAACAAAATATTGAACCAAGAAAGTAACTTGGAAAGTCGTTCAAAGTACAAAACCAATCACAGAAACTTCTTCCTATATTTCGATACAATTAATAATATACAACAGTGTTTTGCTTGAACAGTTTTGATAAATTAATTTTCTGCGTGCATACCCACATTACCCACTGATTGGCAAACAGGCTGGTTGCTTAGCTACCTTTCAGCTTAGCGTTAACTTGCGAAACCTAAAGACTCATTTACACGAGGAGACTCCTGCCGGTCGAAAAACGCGAATGAAACAAAAAAATAATATAAAATAGATCTACATACGAGCACAAAAAACAAATAGTCGGCAGCTGCACGTCATGACTGTGACAAGAAGGCTTCCACTCAACATGATGCTGCGCTATGGGGACCCACAGCACTCATTTTCAGTGGTCACCCGAAAAAAATACGTACGGAAACCAACCAAGTCAGGTGAGTTGTACATTATGTAGGTAACAAAATAAAATAATCAGTTTAAGAACAAACATAATTCAAATCAATTATTGCATTTAGTATGTTTAAATCAAGCAATAAACAAAAACTCTCCGACGATTTTATCATAACGAAACTCTTCAAACGATTTTCTAGAACAGTTTTCTTCTTTTATTTACATGGAAGTTTCCAATTTACAGAGGTGAGACTTTCGACCTGCGAATATTGAACGTACTGTTTACAGGAGTCAACTTCCCTATCTGCTTTTCGACAATCGACTATTCGTTGCGAGAATCTACATATGCTATACCCCTTTAGCGTGGTAATAACGGTCATTGACCCACCAAAATTTTCTAGCATTCTTTACTTAAAAAACTGAAATAATCCTGTCCTGAATAAATATCTATCGTGATCTTCAAAATGTTTCAATAACGAAAAACCATGCATAGTTCATTGTTTGGCTTACTACGGAGAGATATTAGGGAACGGGCAATGACCGTTATTGCCACGCTAAAGCATTTCGGGTATACGAGTAGTGTAAATGAGACTTACTCACGTGTCTATAACTTGACACTTACTACGTTCATAAGTCACAGCTACGACTTTAATGGAAAAGCAATCATAGGCTATTGAGTAATAAATAATATTGGTACAGCATTTTACAATAAACGATCCTTTAAAATGGATAAATGTAAGGCTGCTTGGAGCCAGAAGTAGTTCTTGCTTAGACGATTTTGTCACAAGAAGGCTAACTTCGATATGTGCTAGTAAAGTCAAACGCAGAAGTGTGGGTTTATCAAAGCTTGCCTATTGAAAGCTTGACTGGCATCCATCCTATCTATTATTTTAAAAGCGAAAGTGAGTTTGCTTGTTTGTTACGCTTTCACGCTAAAAGCCCTGAGTTAGGAAATAGTATACTTTATCTCTTCCGGTATATCTCGGTATTACGCTCCAGTTTTTTTGGGTGGAATATTATCAAATAACTTCTCCCGCTCTGGGCGGAGCGGGAGGGCGTGTCAGACTTTTACTGACAAAAACCCACCCGTGTTCCTTCAGATGCCTGTGTGCTAGGGCCCCAATATCCCTTTCGGCCAGGTCGCAAGCAAAAGCTGGTACTTTTATAAAAAGTAACTGACAGACAGAAAGAGCCACATTCAGCTCTTTCTGTCGGTCAGTTACTTTTTCACGTCTTAACCACTGAATCGATCGTTACGAAATTTGACAGATAGGTAGCCTGTGACCTGGAGCAGGAGGCTACTTTTCATCTTGAATGGGAAGGACTTCTTTCCTCTCGCTATCTGTGGGGAGTGTTTTCGAGAAAAAGGACGGAAGTGTGTAACCGGAAGTGATAGCTTGAGCATGGAATAAGTAAGTACTTTATAAAAGCCTGGAATTAGTGTACTCATGGAATTTTAAGTACTATAGATTGTAAGTAGAGGGGATTGAAGTTTGACCAGAGGGCGAACACTAGCAATGAAAGATTTTCCGAATAAATATTTTAGTATTTAGGTAGCTTTTTTAATTTTTGTGGTTAATTTATGTCGTTGCTCAGTTGCTTATTACCAAGGTGAGATGTCAGATATTACACATCTTAAGCAACTACTGTAAGGCTCGCGATTTTTTTTTTTACTACCTCCGCTGTCCTACTCCTAGGCAAAGGCCTCCCTCCACTCCTTCCATTTCCCCTGAATAGATGTATTAAAAAATTATGAAAAGCAACATACACGCCAACATCAACAGCTAGTTTACTAAGATCAAACAACAAAGCTCAAAAGCTTGTTCTTTAACAGAAATGTAACAAACCATTAAACCATAGAAAATAAACGACAACTGATCGGATTACAAACTAATCAGTAGATATAAATTATAATGATTTATTATGTTAAAGAGCTTTTGTAAGAAAAGTGAGATTTTAAGCTTCAGAAGATTTAAGAATAGGAGTGTTAAAAAACTATAAAAGTCTGTAAAGTACAATAAACCATCTTGACAAATCCTCGACTTTTGTTTCAAAATTGCCAACACGCAGTGAGCAAGCAAGAGGATCAATGCTCGTTCCTTCTCTCTCTAAGAAGAGGTATTTGTTGTGCACTGGGACAGTTCACCATCATCATTTCAGCCAAAAGACGTCCACTGCTGGACATAAGCCTCCCCAAAGCACCGCTACTTCAAACGGTTCTGTACTTCCCGCATCCAGCGGATTCCTACAACCTTCACAAGATCATCGGTCCACCTTGTGGGAGGCCTTCCAACGCTACATCTTCCGGTACGCGGTCACCACTCCAGAACCTTTCGGGTCCATCGGCCATTTGTAGTTTCTATGTGACAAATAGGTAGGACCGAGCTCCGGCTGTATCTTGTTTACTGTGCATACATAAGTCATTACATCACGCCTGTATTCCCTGAAGAATAAGGCAGAGGTGCACCTATAGTTCAGCCACATTTCGCCAGTTATCTTTAAGTCCCATGTAATAGGGGGCGAGCCTATTGCCATCAACCGGGCACGAATCCAGACTCCGGGGTGCTACTGAGAAAGACCGGGGTGTTGCTAAAGATTAGTATTAAATAAATGAGGTATGAGGAGCTCGTGGCTAAGTTATAACAGCCCCACAGGTCGATCCATCAGGTTGCGCTACGCTTGCCGGGGTTGGTCCGTCAATGGGTGGCCATCTTTACATACCAAGACTCCTCCGCACGTTAAGCTGTTGATCCCGGCTGTCATTCGTGGATCTTTGACAATCTTTACGGGTCGTAAGAAGCCCGAAAGTCTGACAAGCAGTCTAACCAAGGGGTATCGTATTACCCAGTTACTGGGTTGTGGAGGTCAGATAGGCAGTCGCTCCATGTAAAATACTGGTATTCAGCTGCATCCGGTTAGACTGGAAGCATCCCAACAAAGTTGGGAAAAGGCTAGGCAGATTTAACTGAATTACGAGTTAATCGCTGCACGAAAAAAATCTGTAGAAGAATAATTGCATCCTGTCTTTAACCCAAATAAAAACAGCAAAAAACTGAATGTTCTCACTAGCTGTAAACATGTACTACATAGTGTGCAGCTCATTCATAAAACTAAAATAGGACAGAGGAAGTATAAACTAAACGGTTAAGCAGGCTGCTAGATACGCGATAATGTTGAAGCTCATGATTTTGTGGCGTAGATTTTCTTTAATACTCTACTACATTTATTACAAGCATTAGAAAATAACGGTTATATATACAGGGTTTAAGGGGCAGCCCTCCGCAAATTAACAGGGTGCATTCAGCTCCTTATAGCGAATCATATTCCAGTGAAAATTTTCTTTATCGTTTTTTCAGTTACTATTCCTTTATTTCAATGTAAAATTACATTCATTTCACTCATTAATGTAAATAACACAGCTAAAATAAAATAACAGCAATGGATGTTGAAATTCTCTAATGAACGACGCCTGAAATCAGCTGTTCAATTTCCGCGGGGAGGCGGGGAGGGCGTCCGAAAGCTCGCTGCGCTACCGTTCGCTGCGTGCGTTTTGCCACGGTAGCGATACATTGCGTGTAAGGTAATAAAACAAATCAGGTTCATTGGATTCCCATAACGTTCCTGAAATAATTTCATGTACTGGTCATCTTAGTACGATATACTGAATTCACCCCATCAGTCTGCGGAGGACTGTCCCTTACATCCCGTATAGCCCTTTCGGCATTTCGATATAATTGTAAACTAAGTTCCATTATTTAAAAATAAACATACAGTGCGCGATGTTTAATCTATTCACCATTTACATTTAAAAAATGACTAAAATGCAGTAATTTCAACAATATTACACAATATCTGTTGTTATTTGGCCGTTACTTTTCTAATGCTATATTAAATGGAGTATAGTTTTACTGTGCCAGTTTAAATAAAGTTATATTTTTGGGGATGAAAGTATCCTATTTATTTTAACGGGTTTCAAGGGGAACGCTCTTTGTGTGAGTATTTGTAACAACATTTTTGTGCAAGCTTTCGTTTGCAAAGTTTAATTGCAAAAAAAAGACCGATTCAGATAATTTTTAATATTATGGACAATAATAATATAATAATTTAAGAGAAATAACTTTCGAGTGGTTGACAGCTTTTTGAGAGATACTTTAAAATCCCATAGTTTTAATAGGTGATGATTAAAATATCGAAGACAAGAGCATGGCTTTGTTTTTTTTTTCTATATTTGGGGTGGGTTTGCCTTAGTCTAGGTCAGAGGTGACATAGACGAAATCGATACATCCCGTTTTGCGTCGATTGTGTCTTGTTCGATATGCTTAACGCAGATAAACGTAATTTTTTATTATTTTCTTTAAATAAATAAAATAAAAATCTTTATTTCAGACATGAACACATATACATGAACAGTCCATAGGTTGTTTAGTGATGGGTTAGTAACAGAAAGTACTTATAGTCTATCTATCTGTCTGTCTGTCTGTCTATCTTATAGCATAGTAAGAGTCTCATAAGTAGACCTTGATGAGGTCCTGACTCTTGAAGTCCTGAATATGCTCATTCTTTATTTTCATTCTATAAGTAAAACTCTAGAAAAATATTTAGCAAAAATAATACCAACCTGTCCTACTATTTCGTGGCTTCACCAACATACACAACGTTTCAACCCAAAAACCTAATTTTCTAGCGAAAAGTAAACGCAATGAAAATAGACTAAACAAAACACCAGCCTAACTGGACCTCTCCCTTCCAACATTGCTCTCGAATCTGTAGCTCTAATTAAACTGGTATTCTTCGTCATCCAAGACAAGACAAACCAATTTAACCTGGTCTTCGATTACGTGTTTATTGAACCATTTTCCAGTTCAAGTTATACCAGTTTTTATTAGTACAAGACTCACCTGTTTTGTAGATAAATCTCATGCAGATTGTTTGTATTTTATTTATTTAAACGGATTTGTGTAATCACAGAATCGGGTCGATATTTCGCGGTTTTTTTATTTGTTTTTAATTCTGTATTGGAGTGGGTGAGATTAGCAAATTGTATGAACGTATGGATGGATTTATTGCAGGTTACTTTTAAATGTGAACAGTTTTGGGTTTTTAGGACTTTGGTGTAAGTCTTGGTTTGTTAGAATGGTATAAATAGGTTGATATTATCGTCTAGTGTTTAGGTGGAAATCGGTTGTCTGTTATGGGCATGTGATGTGGAGGAATGAGGAAAATGTCGTGAAGAAAGTTTTTAGTATGAATGCGGATGGGTAGAAGAGTAGGAGAAGAGCTAAGAAACGATGTATGGACTGTGTGAAAGATTATATGGCTAGAAAGGGAGTAACTACCAAGGTTACGACTATGGAGATGGAAGAAAAAGACATACATACATACATAATCTGCCTATAATGTTCCCACTGCTGGGACACAGGCTTCCTCTCTCTGTGAGAGGGAGTGGGCCGCAATCCACCACGCGGGCCCAGTGCGGGTTGGTGGATGTCACATGTCTTCGAATTTTTAGTTCTAGGACATGCCGGTTTCCTCACGATGTTTTCCTTCACCGTTTTGAGAGCAGTGGTGATGAAATAATTTATACAAAGTAAAGCGCCTGCCTGGGTTCGAACCTACGACCTACTACTCGTAAGTCGAGGCCGTTAACCACTGGGCCACCACTGCTCTCAACAAGACATAGGTAATCATAATATATAAGTTTAATAATAATACTTAAAACCAACAAACAAGCAAGAACTCTCAAGGAAGCTCTTCAAAGTATGTCTTATGAAGATACAGAGAAATTATTGGTTGTACTTAAATAAAAATTGTATTTGTACTAATTAAGTTTAGCTAAGTATTTTAACAAGTAGGATTTTTGTAATATTTACACATTTTTAAACACCTATTCGATGACTAGATTTTTATAATAAATGTGATTATTCAGAAATATTATGCCTTGCCTCGCCTGAAACACAGGATAACCTAGTTCAGGCACATAACACAATAGAATTTTACGTAGATTTAAGCAAATTTGTATTTAGTATTTTACCTTTTTACCTGAATAAACTTTTTAGTATATTAACTTTTTATTATCTATATTATATTAAATACTCTGATTAAAAGGAATTTCATATTTAGATTTTTCAGTAAAAAAAAATATCTAAATTTAAAACTGGCACTCTGTCAGTAGGTATGTTTACATCTTAATACATACATAAACTCACGCCTTCTTCCCATGGGTAGGCAGAAACTATAAAACGTCACCTGCTACGCTCCTTACATACTCCTTTTGTTTCGTTTAGGTTCATACATCAGTACCCCAAGTGTAAGTTGCAAGAGAGTAAACGTAACTATTTCGTTTGCGTTAAAATTTGACCGATAGATCATAATGCTAAGAATATAAGGATGAGAATAAAAATCTTAACGCAAACACGCTAGTTACGTTTACTCACTTGCAAACTTACACTTGGGGTACTGGTCATACACGCACGCCGATTGCGAGTACTACGCACCTGACCTTTCTGAAGAACATCACCAATTTGGTCACTATATGTCCTCCTACGGCGTCCCCTCCCGGCGTTTCCATTCACCTCTGCTTTATAAACACCTTTTGTTAGTCGCGTTTCACTCATCCTCTCAACATGACCAAACCATCTAAGCATACTCTTTTCAATTTTTGTTAATATTATACATCGTCTTTTAAACTGCACCGTTGCCTTATCACCTCATTTTTCAGTCTATCATTCATAGGTGGTGGTGGTGTTGGTGGTTTACATCTTAATGGTCTGCAAAAATCATAAAAACCAGCCAAGTGCGAGTCGGACTCGCGCACGAAGGGTTCCGTACCTATTCCGTATCTATAAAAACGGCAAAAAAAACACGTTTTTTGTATGGGAGCCCCCCTTAAATATTTGTTTTATTTTAATTTAATTATTTATTTTTAAAGTGAATATATAACTAAATATTCTGTGAATATTTCAAGCGTCTACCTGTTGCCGTCATCAATATAGAGCAAAAAAATCACGTTTGTTGTATGTGAGCCCCCTTAAATATTTATTTTATTCTGTTTTTTAGTATTTGTTGTTATAGCGGCAGCAGAAATACATCAGCTGTGAAAATTTCAAGTGTCTAATTATCACGACTCATGAGATACAGCCTGGTGACAGACGGACAGACAGACAGACAGACGGCGGAGCCTTAGTAATAGGGTTCCCGTTTTACCCTTTGAGTACGGAACCCTAAAAATCAACCTCTACATTTGAAAATCTTGTACAAACAAATCGTGTGTTTTGTAACGGCATAAATCATACACATGTGCAAAAACATAGGATGAAGAGAGGCAGAAGGATAACTTTATATTATGAGTTTATGACTATCGATCAGCCCCTGCTTTGTGGAGGTAAGATATGCAGTCGCTCCATGTAAAATACTGGTATTCAGCAGCATCCGGTTAGACTGGAAGCCGACCCCGACATAGTTGGGGAAAGCTAGGTAGATGATGAGGATCAGTCCCTGTTTTGCGAGGGTACGATTTACTAATGTGGCGACCTGTCAACAAATGACAGGACAGAAACATGACAGATTTCTGTGCTATATTTAAGTTAAATATTATTGTATTTTACACATAAACCTTTTGGAATAAATTCTCTGTAAGATGGCGAAAAAAAAATCTTTTCGAAATACAATGTGCAGTATTGAAGAACTACGCACACTCAGACAAGCGACTTTGTTTTATACTGTTTATAGAATAATAGCTTTTTCCCGCGGCTTCTCCCGCACGGAGATCGGAAATTATCTCACGGGAACGTACTACCGGGACCAAAAGTATATCCTATATCATGGCCAAATTTCATTCAAATCCATTCAGCCGTTTTAGCGTGAAATTGCAACAAACAAACTAACAAACTCACCTTCGTATATATAATATTATTTATTTATAGAATATTAATAAAAGGCACACCACGATACTGTTTATGGTACAGATAAAATAAATTATCCTTAAGAGGGCACTTCCCAGTCCGTCTATCTTCAACGCGAGCATGGTCGAAATGTTTGTTGTTTCGTTCAGCGCAAGTGAGAACTACTAACAAGCAAGAAAGAACGCGATAACATTGAACGAAAAATAGTGTGAACTGTGTAAAACTTGTTCCAGGAAATACGTGTGTTTGCGTAGGTCTAACTAGTTTAAATGTTTATCAATTAGAATCTCCATTACATGTGCCAGGCCTCTATCACGATGTTTTCTTTACTTTTACAATTTGAGTACATTATAACAGCCAAAGTTCAGGTAAAATTTGTGCAACAAAACAGATTTTTGCAGGCTTATACTAAATTCGTTTCTCGAATTTTTTATTTTTTGTTTGCCTAGAAACCTAGATATAGTGCAGAAGATACCAATTAGTTCAAAAATATCAAAGAAACATGTGTTGCAACGCCATAATCACGTATGAACGATTGTATGAAAAGTATCACGGGTTGACCGCTCTTAATGTCTTTAATTGATCATATTACTAAAGATATCTTGAAAGGATTTCAGTATAGGTACTCATTGCCTTGGAGAGGCCTATATGCTTGCTCAAATGAATGGATGACACTTACTTATTGCCTCGGAGAGAACATTATCCCGGGGGATAATGTTACAAGAACACACATAAATACTACAAATACAACACAACAACAATTGCTTATTACCAAGGGGAGATGTCAGATGTTACACTTCTTATGCGACTACTGTAAGGCTCGCTCTTTTTTCCATGGGTTTTTTTTTTTGGTGGTAAATTATCAAATAACTTCTCCTCCCGCTCTGGGCGGAGCGGGAGGGCCTGTCAGACTTTTACTGACTAAAACCCACCCGTGTTCCTTCAGATGCCTGTGTGCCAGGGCCACGATATCCCTTTCGTCAGACGAACCTGTCTCTACTAACAATTTGTGTAAAGTGACACTTTTGCTGTCATCTCTTCCATATGCCAAATCGTATTCAGATGTTTCTCACAACGTATAAACTTGCGTCACTTTTCTTACTTGGCTCTGATGTCATCTGTCACTCTGTCACTATTAATATGTGACTGTAGCAGTTAAAGGGTTATTGCTTTTTGTGTATAAGCACTCTCAAGTCTTGGTGATTTAGTAAATTGGTAAAAAAAAATGCGTTTTGCAGCAATCATTTGGAAACTGCCCAAAAGTTACGAGCTCTTCAATATTCGTGCATGCGCTAGTAAATCTATATATATTATAAATTAAAGTCACTTTTCGTGTCTGTCTGTGTGTCCGCGTTGGTCTATTGTAACCTGTTAAGGTTGGGTTTTACCGTCTTTTCGAGAATTCAAAATCAACTTAAAAGTTTCCTGTTGTATAAGTGTCTTTATGCTGTTGAAATATAAATATAAAGTTGAATATAAATTTTTTTTTTCGCTTTCACGCTAAAACGGCTGAACGAATATAGATGAAATTTTGCACATGAGTAAACCATGACCTGAATTAGGACATATAATCCTTTTTATTCCGGTATTCCCACGGGATCTAGAGTTATGCGGGTGAAACCGCGGGGCCCAGCTGGTTTATAATATAAGTTAGGATTAAGGACCTCTTCACGAGGAAAGATCTCCTCCTTTTCCTCCAAGGCACAAGTCTTGATTGTTTTTTTTTTTGTATATTGTTTGTTTTAAATGTTATTACTATTTTTGTATTTCTTGTGCATGTCCCAAATAAAAGATTATTCTTTCTTTCTTTCTTTCAAAAATATCTCAATATCCAGTAATTTCCTGCTGTTTTATTTATTTCGTTAATCCAACTCTCTCTTGGTCTACCTCTGGTTCTTTCATCTTCAAGCCCAATATTTGTGTACAAAATATGTTTATTCGCAAGCAACACCACAGATTACACTAGTCAACAATGTCAATATGATTAAGGACACAAGTGACCTCACACATCGAATAGCAACTTAGTGCTTTGTAATCGAGTAAACATTTGTGAAAAACAAACATCAAATTGTGTCATGGCGGATTGAGAAAAACACATAATGTCATAATGACACTTTGATATTTACTGAGATTAGTATGATGTAATCAGCAAAGGCTTCTGTGTGTTTTTTTTATAGAATAGAATAGAATTATATTTAATCAAGTATCTTAGACTCAAAAATGATTAGTAAGACTTACAACTATATTAGTAAGAACTGACACTTCACAAAAACAAACAAATGGTAGTGAATCAGCGTTGCGGCAACCCATGTGAGATGGCACAACAGCGACCCACAAAAACATAGTCCATACGACTTGAAATCATGCTTAGGATACTGTTGGAGCTGCCCCACACCCTCCTGCGCACCATGGAAGCAGACCTTTTGCGCATGGTTGTGTAGAAATAATCTACATGAGCTTCCGCGAACATCCCCGACGCACTACAGAAGTGGGGAAGCGAGTTATGGGTTTTTTTTATGAAAAAGGGCCTATTACATAATGGGTTGAAATGAATTTAGAGGACACTTTCTATCACAAGTTTAACTTGCAAGCGTGGTGATAATGCCTATTTTCACTTTGCTATAAATTAATTGTTTAACTAACTTTTCCCCGCGGGTTCGCCCGCGCATTTGTCGGGAATTATCCCACGGGAACGGACTACCGGAATAAAAAGTGTTAACCCAGATTATAAACTAGGTATCTGTGTTCCAAATTTCATCCAAATCCGTCTAGCCGTTTTTGCGTGATTGAGTAACAAACACCCAAACATACAATATATCCTAGTATATATTTATATAGAACCTAGAATCATTGATTCATGTAGATATAGAAGTTCAAACGAGAAATAATTTATTTATATTTTTAAATTACCAGTGAAAAAAAATCTGGTGTGAGCTTGACTATTTCTCTATTGACCATTTCTGCGTAGAAAAGATGAAACAAATTCATGGATCGAGGTTTCATTGACTGTCTATACAATATTATATTGTGGAACATTTCATTCGTCATTTCAGCCGAAGGACGTCTACATAACTGCTGGAATAGACCTCCCCCAAGCACCGCCACTTCGACCGGTTCTGTGCTTCCCGCATTTAGGTAACCGACATAGCCCGAAGAATTGCCAAACTTTAAGTGGCAGTAAGAAGCCACATTGCTCGAACATTTAAACAATTATTTAAGTTTTAAAGTCATTGATGCCATAATCCCCTTAAATTTTAAATCCACTCATGCGCTTCCGTATAAATCATAGATTACAATCAACCCACTATTTGCCGCCCCATTGGTTTTGACGGTCCAGGTGCAAAAACACATAAATAACTCACTGTTAGCAGTTTAGGGTTACGTGGCAATATTCATTCATTTTCGCACGTTGGTAATATTGCTAATTATGATTGTATTCAGAGGGTTGTTTTTTATGACAGATGAATCAACAAACGTGTGTGTGGTTTTATACGTAAAAATGATGAAGCAGTTTATTTGCACGTATGCGTATTCAGTTTGAAATAATGTTGGTATTTACACCAAAGGGAATATGATTTTAATTTATATTAAACCAGCTGCGCCCCGCGGTTTCACTCGCATAAGTCTCGATCCCGTGGGAATATCGGGATAAAAAGTATTCTATATCCTAACAAAGGTCATGGTCTACCAATGTGCAAAATTTCATCTAAATCCGTTCAGCCGTTTTAGCGTGAAAGCGTCACAAACAAACTCACTTTCGTGTTTATAATATTAGTCAGGATTCTAAAACAAAATCTCGATTTATCTTTTGCGTCTGCAGTTTTACCTTGCTAAAAGTTATTATTATAAATCAACCTACACAGCACAACAGTAAAAGAGCCCTATGAAGTTAAACAATAAAGCTATGCACAGTTTACGAGCTAACACAGCATTGCAGTGACACAGAATACTCGAGTAAGCAGCTGAACCTGAATCAACCTGGCAGCTAAGTCATTAAAAGATGCCACCCATAGATATATATATCCCGTCTCTCCAATATTCCAATGCATGCTTAAGGGTGCATATCCGGTAGGCTCTAAAAATCCGTCCATATCCCAAGGGCACGTCTTCCCTACCATTATCGCGCCCCACGGTCTACTCTTTGATATACAAAGGTCTCTATAGTCTCATGAAACATGAGGCTTCAGGGGCTAGGGTGAATCTTAGGGTTCATTCCAGCTATCGAGTCTGGTACGACCTCGCTGGGGTCGATGCATTTCATTAATCCCGATATAATTAATTTTATTATATCACTCAATGTATCAATAATGACAAGTAGTAAAATTGCCCAGAAACACCATAAAATAAGATGGATGACTTGTAACATGGGTTGTTAAGTAGATGATAGGTTATATTTTATTTGGTGCAACAACTTAATTTTATTGGTTTAGGTTATAAAGAAAAGTGTGAATGAGAAAGGAATGCACATCGCTACAGTTTAGTTTTGAATAGATCGGTGGTATCCTATAGTAGTAAAGACCGCGTCTTACAAGTTGTATATGTCGTAGGTTCGAACCATGATTGGCGATTTAAAAAAATAGTCCATAGGTTGTTTAGGGATGGGTTAGTAACAGAAAGTACTTAAAGTCTATATAAGTATTGCTAGTAAGGACACAAACACAGCTAAATTACCTAAGCCCGCCCTCGAGGCTCAGTGGGCCCCATAGGTAACTTAACTACGTATACCTATACCTATTTCCACCCAGTGCCATTGTATAGGACAGTCAGGCCTGTTAACAATCATTTTCAGGATGCCGTTTCGTGTGTTAAAAGAAAAGAAAGAAAGAAAAAGCATTTATTGGGACTCGCACAGATCACAAATTAAACTAAAACACACTCATAGAAACATAAAGAACAAAACGCAAGCGCTGTAGCAAGGAAGCGGCTTTTTTACGCACGATGGCGTGAAATCCATCTGTGTGAGCTTCGGCAAACATGCCTGAAGCACTACAACGCCGCGGTAGCCGGAACAGCATCCTGAAGGCGTTATTACATTGAACGCGCTGGACGTTATAGGCTCGGCTTGTATATGACACCCACAGGCCACTCGAATAAAAGGACTGACAGAACGCTTTAAATAAGGTCACCTTGACGTCTGCCGTGCAGCGAGCAAACCTGCGGGCGAGCATATTACTCCTCACCGCCAACGCCCTGCGCTCCCTCTCTAGATCGCTGTCATCGCGTAGGTAAGTAGTGACAATGTGGCCTAAATATTTAAAATTGTCAACCACGCTTAGTACCACGCCATTGAGATATACCGGAGGTACACGGCGGGGCTGTTGCTTTACTTTGTGTAAATTATTTCATCACCACCTGCTCTCAAAACGGTGAAGGAAAACGTCGTGAGGAAACCGGCATGTCCTAGAACCAACAATTAGAAGACATGTGACATCTACCAACCCGTACTGGGCTAGCTTGGTGGATTACGGTCCACTCTTTTTCGACAATGAGAGGTGGCCTGTGTCCCAGCTGTGGGACCATTTATAGGCTAATTATGCTCAATTAAAAATTAATCATAATTGTATCTAAGCTCATCCTTTTTACAAATAATAACATACATCACACCTGTTTTCCTCGGCGGGTTAGGCAGAGGTATACCTATAGTACACCCACATTTTGCCAGTTATATTCAAGTCCCAGGGGCGAGCCTGTTGCCATTAACCAGGCAGAAATTCAGACTCCGGGCTGCTACTGTGAAATTCCTGATAGACAAACCCAACAACACTTTGCTCGACCTGGGAATGGACCTCATGCACCTCGTGCCTAAGATGACTTCGTGCTCAGCTTGCGACCAACGAGGCAGCTCGATCTTTTTAGCTATGTATATCCCAATTTTTATGAGCAACTAATAGTGTTGACTTGGATTCGATGTCCAAGCTAAGCAGAGTGAAATTATAATTAAGGCCAAATTAAGGCGTAGAATAAGCATGTCGATGTTATTATTATCAGAAAAAAAACAACTTAAATCATGTTAAACTTGTCCCAAAAACGAAAACGCAGACATTTGTCGTCAACGAAAAATTTGAACACACAACTAAATACATAAACCCTTTTAACTCCATCAGACATCTCACCATCACTCTTAACTCTCAGGTTGACAAAAACCATAGACAATCAAGAAATACAAGCCGAATCTATTTCCATAGACAACCAATGTCCGCGTTGGCCCACGGCCAACATTCTATCTAGTCTACGGCCGGAAAGCATTGCATTCTATAAATATCATAGACTTTGATGTGTTTCGAATCTTGTTGTCTGTGATTGGAAATCTGATTCTTGAGGATGTGGATTTAATTACCAGTATCGATGTTTTTTTTTTTTTGAATAATTATTCTCAAAATTCTAGTAGGTAGGAGGCATTCTACCTCTCATCTACATACCTCTGTATTATTGTGAGTATATCTAATACTTTTTGCTATTTTTTTTTATCGATAAAAATAATGTCTCTACTGTTTATAAGCTACGTTTTGTACGCCAGGATAAAGCTGAGTGCTATTTAATTTATTGAAACGCTGCCAACTCATCGCATCTTTTACATACTGTTAAATGAATGCTAGTTGCATTATCTTTAAGAAAGAGAAAGAGAGATTACTTTCTTTCTGTTCAGTATTATCTTTATTAACATTATTACTCCAAAACCATACTAAACTATACCTTTACTTTACAAGTACCTAAGTAACAATGATTTACTTATAGTTTGTTTTAAAAGTATCAGTCGATAAAGTAAACAAATGGATCAGAAAACATATCTATGGATGCCAATGTGAAGTGCCACTTACAAATTGAATGCTTTGATTTGATTGTTTGATTATTATTTTGATAACTTTACGTCAAACACAACAACTATCAGGAGTATCCTTTCATAAGATATCTAAAGATAGTTCCATGTCTATTACCAACAGTTGAATTGAATGAATTGATCCATTCATTCCAGGTTTTCCTTGCCATCATTATTTCGTCTATGAAATCATACATTCAGTGAATGTTTACATCAATTGAACAACTCAATTTTAAATTCACAATACATTGGATCCGTCAGAAGAAGCCCGAAAGTCTGACAACCAGTCTTATCAAGAAGTATCATTCAGATGTACCAATCCCTTAAGAGCGGCCAACCCGTCATACTTTTCATACAAACGCTCGTACGTGATTATGGCATTTTAACACATATTTCTTTGATTTTTTTTTAACTAATAGGTATCTTGTGCACTTTAACTAGGTTTCTATGCAAGCAAAACTAAAAATTTCGAGAAACAAATTCAGTATAAGCCTGCAAAAATCGGTTTTTTTGCACAAATTTTACCAGAACTTTGGCCGTTCATAATGTACGCATAAATTGTAAATGTTAAGAAAACATTACAATAGAAACCTCGCACGTGTAATGGAGATTCTAAATGACCAACATTTATTTCATAAACTTGTAAGCCTGACACGTATTTCCTGGAATAAGTTTTATGTAATTTCCGCACACTATTTTTCGTTCAATGTTATTGCGTCCTCACTCGCTTTTTAGTAATTCTCACTTGCGCTGGATGAAACAACAAGCTTTTCGACCATGGTCGCGTTGACGATAGATGGACCGGGAAGGGCCCTCATAAGGGCGGTAAATTGCGGTATTGTTTAAGTGTCAGTATGCACGGATCAAGTAATATCGTGTTACCTGTAACTAAGTTGTGGAGTTCAAATAGGCAGTCGCTCCATGTAAAATACTGGTATTCAGCTGCATCCGGTTAGACTGGAAACCGTCTCCAACATAGCTGGGAAAAGGCTTGGCAGATGATGATTTGACTGGATGGAGTCACACAGACAAAGGCTTTAGGCAGGCTTTTATTTAGGTACGTTCTGTTTACGTTATTTCTGCTTGAGTATAGTTTTCGACGATTTTTATGTTTTTTTTTTGGTATAGTGGCGTGTGCTAGCTAACATATGGCAAATAATTTAATTTAATGTAGTGTTGCGTAATGCAAATTCTTTTACATTTTATTGTATAGATTCAAGTTTTATATCTGAACAGACAGCTGTGCTGCTGGGGAGTTTGTTGCGCCACTTCTTCTTCCCAGCTAAAGCACTAGGAAGTGGTGAAGGGTGGGCGTTTTTGGGGGACTGTCTTATGTAATTATTGACGTTCGAAAAGTGCTGATTCTCAGCCTAGTTTGAATTAATGACTTTTGATTTGATTTGATTTGAAAGATCCCGTGAAAAATTCACTAGTAGGTACTTATACAATAATAATCGAATTCTGTGAAACTATTGCACTGACCTGAAACTGTTACAGTTTTTCATAAAGTATGTCATTTATTTCGGGAGGTGAACGTATGTGTTAAAATTAAATGCTGTGTGTATTCATTGTTGTATACGTTACGTTATTTCTGTAACGAATCAGAGTGACTGAAGTCACGCACTACTGCAATTAAATATGGTCGCAGAATGAAGTTTCTAAAAAGATTTATTAATGAAAGACTTCACATCAGACAATATTTTAGGCGCCAATCATTATATTGATTCGTGAAGCGAAAACTTTGTATCCATTTTTACGAAAATTACGCGGACGGAGGAGTATGAAATTTGGCACAGTTAAAGTTTATATGGAGGTATTGTATCTGTGTGCCAAGCGTTTGACACACACACATAGTACCAGGGCCTCATGAATTGAAGATAGATAGGTGAAAGAAGTGACAGCTTGAGCATGGAATAAGTAAGTACTTTTTAATAGTATGGAATTAGTGTATTCATGGAATTAGTAAGTACTCTATAGATTGTAAGTAGAGGGGGACGAATTTCGACCAGTGGGCGACTACTAGTAATGATAATTAGAAGAAAATATTCAAAAGAATAAGTTAGTTTTTGTAAATCTTAAGTGTGATCTTTACAGTATAATTATGTGATTTCCGGCAGACTTTTTGGTACATTTGGTAGACCTCTGACTAACTCTTCGAGGGAACCAGACGTGATGTATTGTGAAAATACTTGAACGACTGTAGAAGTATTTTGTATGGTAGGAACTGTGGAAGAATTACAAAGAAAGCGCGGAATCCTGAGGAAGGAAAAATTATAAGGGTTCCGTTTTTGCCACTTGGCTACGTAGGTAACCCTAAAAATAGAGGAAACCTTTTGCATAGGAGAGGGCCAGCATAAGCCGAACATTGGTACAGTGGAAACTCACACGTACATCGCATCATTCTGTGTTAAACGAAAAACAAACGTAAAAATATGTACAATCTCACACGTGTGTACCCACATCTCACACATTTTTACGATTTTCATCATGAGTCAGGTATTACTCATCACTACGCTTATAAAATGTCTGTCTGTTCGTTTTATTTAGGGTTGCTAAAAGAGCTTTCATAGAAGCATTTTATAATATACTACCCAGTGCCAGTTATAGGCTGGCATTATGGTTGATTACACAGAAGCTAGATGGCCGCTGAATTTAAATCGAAATCTTAAAAGTACTATTCCAACAGTCCACATTATGGCAATTTCCAAATAAAGGGGAAAAGTACAATATTTGGGTCTAAAAAAATGTATAGAGCAGGGGCCCAAGTCTGCTATTTTATAAATTCAGTCATTTCAACACGATCCCATTGTCATGCCATTGTCATTTTGCTAAAAGTTCGTAATCTGGTAAATTCATAATGGTCGATCATTAGTCGGTCAATGTTCTCGTAATATAATTGTGTTATTATAATGGCATTGTCGTATTGCCATTATTATAAAACCCATTAGTAGAAATGTCATTCATTTGTCATTATGTACGAGATTACCAATATATGCAATTTCTTTCAATGTAGTGTCAGTGGCCGACCATTGGAAATTCATAATGACGCCATTATAATAGTAGATTACCAAACTTGTCAAAATCAACAATTATGAAATCAATGATCGACCATTCTGACACTATTGTAATATCAGACTTGAGGCCCAGGCTGCAAGTCCTGTACAAAGATTTGGTAGCCCTAGTATCTATGCCAAAATCTAAGTCACTATTGTTTGTATAAAACAGCTGAGATATTTATTAGTTTATCCAAGAATTATAAATACTCCATCAGGTGTGAATCACCATGATTCTAAGCGAAATGAGTAACTTAGCGATGACTCATTTTCTATTTGTACTACTCATATTTCATTAAATTAAATGAAAATGGAAAGAAACCACCTTCTTCTTTCTCCTTAAAACAACGGCACACAACCGTTTTTACAAAAAAGAAGAACAAACAAATAAGCACCTGTAAAAGAGTTGAAGTATATCCCTTCTTATGTGCTGAGGATGGCTACAGTAGATTTTAGTCAGGGTCATCATCCGCGTATAAGCCTTTTCCCAACTATGTTGGTGTCGGCTTCCAGTCTTACCGTATGCAGCTGAATACCAGTATTTTACATGGAACGACTGCCTATCTCCCCTCCACAACCCAATTACTGGTAAGACTGGTTGTCAGACTTTCGGGCTTCCGTAACAACTGTCAAAGGTCTACAAATGACAGTCGGACCAACGGCTTATCGTGCTGCCATCGCTTTTCACGAGTGAACCGAGATATCAAAAGTCGGAGCAGACTGGGAGAAGCGCGGAAGTGGCGAAGTACTGGACCAATAAAAAACAGTAACATCGACAGGAAGCCAAATACAGGTCATCTAATCTAAACTAGCAAAAAAATCACATCATTTTACAGCTTTCAAAAAAAACATATCCTAATAATCATCAACATACAAAATTTGACGCCCACTTCACACCTCCAAGCAGCCCATAAATGATACAATTCACACTTGAAGCACAGGCAACAGGCCATATGTTGCGGCGCGTGGCGTAATGGGATCCGCCCACCGTGACTGCATAGATAACACCATTGATACAGGCAGGCTATAGAGGCATGTGTGTGGATGGGTAAGGGAATTTTAATTTGTAAAAGCATTAGATACGTAGTTGTTGTGCAATAATGTTGATTCCATTATCGTTTGTATAAACAATTTAAAAAAAATGGCGTTATGAGTTGCCGAGCCTGAAAGTCTGACAAACCAGTCTTACCAAGGGGTGTCGTGTTTCCCAGTAATTGGGTTGTGAAGGACAGATAGGCAGTCGTTCTATGTAAAATACTGGTATTCAGCTGCATCCGCTTAGACTGGAAGCCGACCCGGACATGTTGAGAAAAAGCTCGGCAGATGATGATGAAGCTTTAAGAGTTCAGTGAACCGGCTTTTATTAAAAAGAGCTGGAAGGTGCTCGACATGAGCTTAGCACTTTAAAAGAAAAATATAAAGACTTACTCCAGGACATTACTTTGTAAAACTAATGAGGATACCATCAAGATACAATTGGTAAATATACTTCTTTATAATTGGGACCAAAAGTGCGTAAATAGAAAATGTAAGTAGCACCCAAAGATATAAATATGTCTAGATAGACAGCCAAAGCAGTGAACTCCTCAAAAAAATTGTTCCAACAGTTGGCCGCAAATGCACGGACACTAGAATAACACAATGACAGCACAATAACGTGGCGCGAGTGTAAGACGTAGCTGTCATGCACACCAGCCAAACGAACTTGTTCTGTTTGACATTATCTACACATATACTCTTAAATAATCAAAGCATAATTGCTGATCAAGAGTACCCACATGCTTCAAAAACACTGAAGCTTTTGAAGATTCTCTATTTATATCCTTCTCAATAAACACCACAAAATATGAAGATTTTACTTTCTAAAAACCATGTCTTCACTTTTCTTACGTCCATCTTCCCATTGACTCATTCGTCTTATATGGAACGACCATCATCTGACCACCCCATATAAAGGAATACAGAAAGTATAATAAACAACCACAGTTCTAAGTTCTAAAGCAATTAGAAAAACTACCACTTACTGCATAGCACAGAGAAACCGCTTTCATTGACCAATTAATATAAAAATACCCACTTTTCCTTTTACGAGCAAAAGCAATAAGTACTAGTTAATTTTATATTTATATGGGTCGCTGTGACAAGGTAAGTAGTGATGTGACTATGAAGGAATTATAGTATCGATATCGATGTTGTTATTGAGAGCTTTATGACATATTATTATTAAGACCTAAGCAATTATTGCCACTCATTTTTGGACGAGCGTTTTCGATTACGCACCTAGAAATTCAAGGATTGCATCCCATTGTCTGTACAAAAACACGACAATTGTATTATATAATATACAAAATAATGTTGAAAAATTTCGGATGATGAAAAAATAACATTTCTGGAGATAACTCTAGTCCATAAAATTGATAACGAATCATAGATAATTTACCAGACAATCTAGGTAATCCATTTGCGATATTACCGGCCAATTTAGTAACAGGTAATATACATAATTTTGTGAAATATAAGGCTTCACAAAGACTAGCAAAATGTCGATCGAATCGCGGTGGTGTATAATTTAATGATATTAGCGAACCATTTCATCTATTTTATTGCCCTTTTTACTTTAATCATAACATTCATCAGGTTTCATTTCCTTTTATTCTTGTAAATCGGTTTTTCTTTTGGAGCTGTGAGTGTTGAAAGATTATTTTCAATTATGATAGACTCGAGCTTGACTAATTGTAGAATCAACCAAAAATTTTATTTATGATTTCTTGTTTCAACATTTTTTTGTTTTTTTTTTTTGTTTTGTTGTGATTATAAACATAAGTACATTATTTTGCTAATAGTAGCACATAGTTTTTTTTTTTCTTCTTTTTTTATTACATTATTTGTTGCTTTTATAATTTTACTCGTCAAACCTTCTAGTTTGATGGCGAGATGCGCTTACATAAATAAATACATAATCAGCCTAATGTTATAATCAGCATAATGTTCCCACTGCTCGGACTCAGGACTCCTCTCGGTGAGAGAGAGTGGGCTGTAATCTACCACGCGGGCCCAGTGCAGCTTGGTAGATGTCACGTCATATAGTGAAATTTTTGGTTGCATGCCGGTTTCCTCACGATGTTTTCCTTCACCGTTTGAAGCGCTTGTTAATACATAAATAATCTAGTAAAAACTAACCTTAAAACTACCCACTATATGCACTATTTCGCTCAAAGATTATTCACACCGGCAAGAACAGAATCAATATCCTATGGCACTTCTAGGATCAGGGACTTCTAGAGATTACCTTTTACAAACATATAAACAAACAATTTTACCTCATTACCAACGAAAAGGACAGTGTAAGAGATGTGAGAAATATCTAACAATAAAAGGAGCAAATGTCTATTCAAGCAATTCCATTAAATTAGAATCTTCAACATCATCATGTCAGCCAAAAGACGTCCACTGCTGGACGGTAGGCCTCCCCCCCCCCCCCGCACGCTTGGCAGACGGGTTGGCGATCGCAGTATGGTGTTAAAATGCATATAGAACGCTGCTGCCCATTCTCTAGTAAGTTCCTTAGTCGCCTTTTACGACACCCACGGGAAGAAATAGGGTGGTGCTATTCTTTACGTCCGGCACCACACGGAGCAAATAACAATCAATGAAAATAGAACCTTAAATGACACTAAAGAAAGCTTTAATAAAGCCAATAGAAACAGAACCCGACGCAGCCTGATTGAGTTTTTTGAACGAAAACAAGAAAAGCAAACAGACAAACAAAATACCAATTATGAATGAACAATTTAACGTAAACATCCTTACACTATAAACTTGAAACCACCGTCTAACATTTAAAAACAAAAAGCTAAAACGGTGATTCACAAGAAACATATTATTAATAAAATTCGTTGCCATAACTAAGTAACAAGTACCAACATTAATTTCATGGTTGCATTCGGCTTAAAATAACTTCATTGCCTAACTTTTGAAGGTTGTTGCAAGTTTAATAGGCTATTTAGTTAATTTAAAACAGTCCGCTGCCTGTCTGACTTGATTTGTTTACTGACTCGAATCTTGATAAGAAAAATATTAACAATGTCAATGTGGTGGTCTGAAGTCCAAGTAGGTACTAAAAAACTAATTTGGATTGGGTAGGGTCGGCAAATACTGCATGTGAGAATGTATCGATCCAATTCTAGAAAGATATTTTGTGCACATAACATAACCCCTGTATTCCCTGAAGGGTTATGCAGAGGTGTAGGTACCTATAGTGGACCCTCGTTTCGCCAGTTAAGTCCCACGTAATAGGGGGCGAGCCTATTGCCATCAACCGAGAACAAATTGTCTCCAGGCTAGTTGGGTCTGAGAAATTCCAGATGGAAAAAAGCCAATAACACTTTGCCCGACTAGGGATTCGAACCTAGGACCTCATGTTCATCAGTAGCGCTTGCGAACACTAGACCAATGTATTATGTCAAACATATTTTTTATTAAAACTAAATAGTTTTTTTATAAAATGTCCATAGGTTTGCTTTACACAAAAATAGGACTAAAACCTGACACTGATATTAAAATAAAATTAAACATAAATGTGCCAATCATTTATGTATCAACCCATAAAACTTTAATATAATTGTAGAAACTATCGATAAAATCTGTCATACACTAGTGACTCTTTAAGGTAAGAACAGAAATCAAAGACTAGCCTAGCCCCCATAAAGGCCCTGTGACACTTACACTGGAGACAACTCGGACACGACAGGCATAAGTAGGTCAGACAGACTTTTAATGATTATTTTTAAAATTTATATTAACGGCGGTATTCGAAGACATTTACGAAAGAGAGATAAATAATACAGAGTGAGTATTTTTCAAGTAGTGATCTGCAGTAGCGGCTCGGGCTCGGAGTCTGGTTTTGGGCCCGGTTAAAGGCTTGCCTCGTATTACATGGCACGTAAACCAATCTGGTGAAATATGGGTGTACTCTAAGTACACCTCTGCCTAGCCCTTTGAAGAAGCAGGCGTGATGTTATGTTACGTAATATCTACATAATTAAATTAGCATTTTTCTACCGACTGTACTTTGACTGACGAATTGAATAAAACTGACGAATCAACGTATCTGGCGAACACTGGAAACTGTCGAGTTGACGCGACTGTCTAATCCGCAAAACTGACCAATCAGCGAAACTGACTAATCAACGAAACTGGCGAATTAAATAAACTGACGAGTGAGGGAAACGGACTCATCTATCTATGCTGTTAAAAGAATAGAATTAATGTAAAGATAATTTGTCTGCCACAAAAGTTAACCGGAACCAGAACCGGAGTAGAATAAATGCTGTGGAAATGAGTTTCTTGCTAAGCATGTATGGTGTGACTACAAATTAATGATAGGCTGAAAAATTATGTGATAAAGCAACGGTGCGGTTTAAAAGAAGATGTAGTGACAAAAATTGAACAGATGGTTCAGTCATGTTGAAAGGATGAAGGAAAGGCGACTAACAAAAGGTATTTACAAGGCCGATGTGAGTGGGAACGCCGGGAGGGACGCCCCAGAAGGACATAATGACCATATTGGTGATGTTCTTCAGAAAGGTCAGGTGCGTAGTAACGCACCTGGCGTGCGTGTATGACCAGATGTATGAACGTAGGCGAAACAAAAGGAGTATGTAAGGAGCGTAGCAGGTGGCGTTCTATAGTTTCTGCCTACCCCAATGGGACGAAGGCGTATGTTTATGTATGTGTAAGTTAATCAGAAGTTATCAAAAGGTTGTAAACAAGGCCTTTATTCCATCTATGTAGATGCTTGGCAAAAACCAATAATTTTACTTTAAAAAGCTGTCACTGAATTTGAAATATTAGTTAAACATGTGCTTTTCATTTGAATTCCAAAAATATCGCCCTTTAAGGGGGATGCGCTAAAGTAGCCGCGAAATTCAAATATTATTACGTTTTTTGGAATTTGCAGGTCTGTGTCAGGTTGTATGTTGATCTAAATATGATTCGCGGCCGTAACAAATATGGCTTTACAGGATTATAATCATTAGAATCGGCAATACAACTAACTCTCTTCGAAAAATCCTATTGAATGACTATTCCTGAAATATTCATTCAGTAGGATTTTATGAACTTAGAGAGTTGTAATGCTGATTCTAATGATTATAATTATGTAAAGCCATGTTCGTTACGGCCGCGAATCATATTTAGATCAACATATAACCTGTTACTGACCTGCAAATTGCAAAAAACGTAATAAAATTTGAATTTCGCGGGCTACCTTAGTGCATCCTCCTTAACCGTCCACATTTATCAAACACTATTGAGAAACTGTTCAATTCCTTCACTATCCTTACTGAGTACGTCTGTAGCTCCAATAAGGTAGTATTTGATGCCTATCGATCTATGAAAACCTGCATTACAATCGACGATTTCTATCTATGAAGAACAGACTATTAAAATCTAGGTTTCTATACCATTCAGCTGATAGGCAAGTCATTATTTTTTCCCTTTAATGGTTATAGAGATATCAATTATACTAAACGAGAAAAAAATCAACAGATGTGGAGATATTAAAGCAATACAGTTTTTTATACTAAATAGGTTGACGATAACTTCGATCAATATATTTGAGCGATGGTTGTTTGTTATACAGGCTCACGGGCCATCTGGTGGGGCGTGAATACGGCCACCTAAGGGCACATGCAATACCAATAGGTTTGCTGATGCGTTGCCAACCCCATCATCATCATTTCAGCCGAAAGATGTCCACTGCTGGACATAAGCCTCCCCCGAAGCGGGGGTACCATAATCGCCATGGTTGGCAGGCGGGTTGGCGATCGCAGTATGGTGTTAAAATGTATGGAGAACCCTGCTGCCCATTCTATAGTAAGTCCCTAGTCGCCTTTTACGACACCCACGGGAAGAAATAGGATGGTGCTATTCTTTACGTCTGGCACTACACAGACCGTTGCCAACCTAAAGCTACGTTATCCTACAAGAGCGCTGGCCGCCACATAGCGGCCGAAATGACGACCGTCATGAAAATGATGTCATCGGACTTGACTTTACGATGTCAAAAAACGCTCTCTAGGAAAACACACCAATTTATTTTCATAAATTGTGGGCGTCCGAGCAAAAAGGGTCCAGTTCTCGGCATTTAGTTTCCGAGATATACGTAGTTTTGTAAATTTGGGTGAAGAAATTGCATTTCGCGATTTAATTGATTATTCTTTAAATGCTCAATTATCAAGTCCAAGACAAAAACGTGACTTGATGTCGGGTAAGGATTCAAAGTCAAATAAAGAAACTTTGGAAGTCAAGAAACGGCCGAACATTCGGCCGATACTTCGGATTATCGATTCGGAGTAGGTAATTGATTTCCGTACTTCGCTTTCGGGTGACTACTGAAAATGTGCGCTGTGCTGTGGGTCCCTCCCATAGCACAGCATCATGCTGATTGCTGAGTCTTCTTGTCAAAGTTATGGCGTGCAGCTGCCGACTTTTGACCTATGTACTGTGTTCATTAGTATAAATCTGTATTGTTTTATTTATTTTATTTGAATTATCGTATCTTTTTGTACGCACGTGTTTCTGTGTCAAATAAATCTATTTTTCTTTCTTTCTTATCATCATGCTTAAAGATAGAAGAGAACTGCTGCCAATCTTCTTGTTCGTGTGTTTTCTTAACCCCATGAACTTCTAGCTAATATAAAGAAGGAGGATCATTCTCTATCAGCAACCAGCCTAGCCGATTTCGAGCGAACTCGAAAAAAAAGGACCTATTAAATGTTATAAATTACTGACATCTTAACTTTTGGTTAAACTTCAGTCTTCCAACTGCACACACACCGATTAGTACTGCAAGAACCTGTCTGGCATATAATTACATGCATATTTGAGTTATTCAAATATGGCGTTATTTCAAGTTAATGTTAACACAAGTGTTAGGCTCGTCGCGTAATGCATTCCTTCGCGCATATGGCTGCGTGCATGGAGTAGGATTGAAACAGAGACTTTAATGCATTGTTGAATGGATCAGGGCGTTTACTCCCTAATCACAAAATCCGTAGTTTCGGCCGGAGTGTTAGGTGTTTCCTACTCCGTATCACTTACGGACATAAGATTAGTTCAGAGCCCGAATTAAAAATGAATGACAACATAATTTTATAGTGTTGGGATAATCCCGATGTGTAGTTACCCGTTAGAAAAATTGAAATTGTCACTTGTTTTGACGGATCAACTACTTTCGGACGGGCCCGTATCTTCGTTGACGGACTTAATGTGTAGACCCCCTGAAGGCCAGTTCCCGTAATTAAAATTGTTCGAAATCTAGTCACAATCTCATCTTAGCGACAATCAATATTTTGACATTTATTGTCGACCAAGACAAACAAAATCAAAAGCTTGTCAAAACTGTATGAATCTCAGTAAATTATAATGATAATATCCTTAAAAATATGGGAATTGTCCTCACACATAATTTGTAAGGATAAATCTAAAATGTTTTTTTTTTTGGATAAACTCCTCTTAATTCCTAAGCCTTTTACCATCCAGAAATATTTAAAAAGTAACAATTCAACGTTAACGAAGTACATAATTCATAAATCGGCAAGATTCTGCACATAACGTTTAATATTTATCTGACCTTATTCCTTGGGAAACCTTCTGATTTCTAAAACCACTTCGATATTGATCTCAATGTTACTGTGAGGAGAAAGCTCTTGCTAATTCATATCTCCCCATCAAATGCCCACGAGTAGACGCACTCTTCAATACTTATTCCAGAATTACACGCCAATAACATAGGACTTAACAAATCTGCCAAAGTGTGGCGTACTATACATATGCTACACCACTCTTACTACCATCGGGGAATACAGGCGTGACGCTATGTTTGTCCCTTTCTTCCATACTTCTCTATTAGTCGTCATCTCGGTAGTCACTCCCTTTCTAGCCATATCATCTTTCACACAGTCCATTCATCGTTTCTTTGGTCTTCCCCTACTCTTATAGCCATCGACATGCATACTCAAAACTTTCCTCACGACATTTTCGTCATTCCTCCGCATCACATGCTCATACCATGACAACCGATTTCCGCACAACATTTCAGTCACCGGTGCCACTTTCAAACTTCCTCTTATGTACTCATTTCTTATTCTATCCATTCGTGTCACACCACACATTCCTCTTAGCATTCTCATCTCAGCTACATGTAATTGCCTTTCATTCATCCCTTTTGTGGCCCAACATTCTGATCCATACAAGACAGCAGGTCTAACCATTGCTTTATATATCTTCCCCTTAAGTTTAAGAGGAATGCGGGAGTCACAGATTGTTCCCGTGACCTGCCGCCATTTCATCCATCCAGTGTTAATTCTGCGCTTAACCGTCCGATCTACTTCGCCATCGCTTTGCAAGAGTGAACCGAGATACCGAAAGTCGAAGCAGACCGAGAAAAGCGTGCCATCAAGCTCTATGTCTCCAGGACTGGAGAGACCGCCGAAATCGCAGAACATGTATTCAGTCTTGGTTCTGCTGATTTTCAAGCCAACATTCTACCATTATCACCAGACGAAAATCATCATTATTCCCTCACCCTAATCCCAATTTATACGAGGTCGCCGCAACATGTCTTTTACTTCCATACATATCTATTAGTCGCCATCTTTGTAGTCACCCTCTTTCTAGCCATATCATCTTTCACACAGTCCATCTATCGCTTCTTTGGTCTTTCTCTACTACCTATGTCTAAGTATGGTTAAGCCAAAGAAAATAATCGCCAAAAAATAACATAACATCATCGACAAGAGTCTCTGATTCCCACACTATTCTGTGGTCTCATTACGCACACATACCACGCTCCTCCCGTTTAACACATTTTTATACTATTTTTATTTTTATATTACAATTTACTTGAGTTCAGCCGTTCGTAATAGACTATTGTTTATGGTTTTTGTTGTCTTTTTGAGTCCGTTCCCATGATTGTGACAATTGAAAATTTATGTAGGTGAATGGATTTATAATGGTAAACAGATTTTACTGTTTGTCTGGCTGAGTTTTTGATGATATTTGCAAGGTTATTGGACAAAGAAATTTATATTGACATTTTGCTTTGATGTTGAATTTTAACATGGAAACAATAGAGTGGTCAAGGAGATATTGAAATAACAGTTTTTATTCAGGAATAAGAATTCATTTTAATTAAAATGTTGCCCGACGGGTGGCGGACTCAACTGAAACCCAAAAGCAAACAACAAACGCAAACAAGCAGCGAACAAAACTGAAGTATACATTTTTTACTATTTTCTAACCATACACTGATTGATATCCTTCTTCATATCCTGGGAAGCTAAATCAGTAACTCAATGTAACCCACTGTCATTCAGTATAATCTAGAGAAAGCAAGGCGACTGTTTCTCGGCACAAAACGAGGCAAAAAACTTCATCCAGCTTTGAAACAGTTCACGGAAAACTTAGGATTAATCATCCGGATAGTAGAAGACAATCTGGCAGTCTGCCACACGAGGAATAGCGGTTACATCAGGTTACCTCATGTTTCGAATAACGATAAACATTACGTTGAAATAACAAATGATATTGACTTTTATTAGCTATAAAAGTGATGATTTTCGGACTGCGTATTTGAATAGGGCAATTTTCGTGACGCGGATATTAAATGCAATGGGCTGTTTGCGCCGTAAAAATAATTTTATTTGGGAAGTGTTTTTGTAACCTTAATCTTCCACTCCCTCTCGAAGAGAGCCTGTGTCCCATCAGTGGGAACATTATAGGCGAATTATGAATCTTCTTTACTAGCATTCGTAGCTTTAATCCTGCTACCACCTCATATTATTACCTCAGTATGAACCATATTCAACATTTTGATTAAAAAGAGTGTCCGTGGAGTTTCTTGGCCGTTCTTCTCCATAGGAACCTACTACGCTTTGGAATGAGCAACTAGCTTCATCTCTCTGACTGACCGACCCCTCGACAATTCAAAAGTGCCTGTAATTGGTTTATTTGAAATAAATGCTTTGAGTTTGAGTTTAATTGGGTTTTTCAATCAGGTTCTTAGTACCAGCCCGGAGTCTAAATTTGTACCTGGGTAGCAATAGGTAAAAAGTGTGGCGAAATGTGGGTTAGCTATAGGTACCTCTGCCTAACCCTTGGAAATTACAGGGGTTATTTATATATATATATATAATATTTTTTGTTTTTATTTTTATATTTTAGTTATTATGTTTATGAACCATGTGTAGGATATCTACTTCTTATTTAGCTAACACTTATATCAGTCTATTAATTTAACTCCCATCTTTAAAAGGCATAATAAATCTCTGATCGCTTTCTCTACTGTAACGTCTAATGTTGTCTATTTTACTTACTGGTTGACCATCTTACTATCAACCAGTTCCTTCTCTTTTAGAAAACGGGATTAGTGGAGAATATTTTGAATTAGAGACACTTGATATTCATATTGAGCCGAAAAGTCTACCAAAGCTTTCATATATCTTAGTTGATCTATATCTCTATGTTTGGCTGCATTTCTATTTTCGATTATCTATCTATCCATCTATACATTTCTTCATCCATTTCTATTAATAAATCCACCATCAGTTAGTAACTAGCATAGCAACTGATCTCTCGATCAACGGCTTACACAATGCATCCTGCACCGAAATATACGCCGCCTCAAGGTTACATAAACAATGTACTCTTTTCATCCTGTTGTGTACAAAAACATACACTAATATTATGTATGAAAGTTTACAATTTAAAACACTTCGGAGAATAATATTGAACGATGTTAGTAGGTCAGTGTGGCGAATTCAAGATCGTATGTGCAGTTTTATGATAAACGGGATATGAGAATGAAGAAGAGCTTCCTGTTTTTATATTCATGCATAAACTGCCGCGTTCTTCCCATGGGGGCCGGCAGAAACTATAGAACACCACCAGCTGCGCCCCTTACTGCTTTTGCTTCGTTTACGTTCAGACATCTGGTCATACACGCACGCCGATTGCGAGAACTACGCACCTGACCTTTCTGAAAAACATCACCAATTAGGTCACTATATGTCATCTTAAGGCGTCCCTTCCTTCGTCACTCACATCTGCCTTGTAAATATCTTTTTTTTGTCGCCTTTCATTCATCCCCTCAAAAATTTACTATTTGGACTACTATACGCTTGGACTTGACTCTTCTGTACAGGATACTAAGGATAGCTGTAGCTCTATTAACTCATAGAAGTCCTTGTTTTAAAGGTACACAATCTTTCCAATAGGCGCCAAGAGACATAATCATTGATTGTCAATAAATAATTTGGCCATACCACTTAAGACAGATATATATTATCAAAAACAGGTGACAATAATGAATGAAAGCTTAAGCCATCTAGAAGACTGTCAATCAGTAATAGAGACAATGACACACGTAATAAATGAACAAAGTGTTTTTATTAGAATATCAGACTAAGAAAGTGGAACGGAGTTGTTTAAAATGAAATAAACACTATTCTAAGTGATCACGTAAAAAATTCAGTTAGATTAAAATTTCTTATTAGTCTTAAAGGCTAGATTGTAATTACGTATTAAGAACCTGGTTCTATTTAATAAAGCACAAAAAACAACTCCACGCTTGACAAATGGATTAGCTTTAGCTTTTACAGAAATATGCTTCTGGCAAATCTTGCATCTCTCTTCGAATTGGCAGCCCCTAAATAACATTTGAAATGTGCCATGCCATGTTAGTGTTGCCATCAATCACCATGCTTGACAACAGGATTGGCGTCCATAGCTTGTTTAACAAGATGCCTATCACGGCCAAAACATTCTGTCAAGATTTGCCAATTCCCTCCTAAATTACACACTCTATAATGCCAATACAATTTGCAATATCCGCCTGAATTCCTTTACTAATTGGTTTACATCAATTAACACAATGCAGATGATTGGTCGCTCTTCATTTGTTAACGAGAGTTGCATCTATCGACGCAATGTCATTGTTGTTTACTTAACGTCTCAATTAAAATTGCACGACTTTAATTGATACTGACAACTGATGGGGGAGCTATAGTACCAGTTAGTACTCACACAATAACATTACTTTGATGTTCGTTGCATCTTGTTAAATTTCCTTGTACGCAGAATATCCTAAGCGCTTTGCCAAAAGTACGACTCAGAGAAATCGACTTCACTTTGGAATTTTTCATTTTAGGTACACCTGGATGCCATAGACAAGCAGTACATTGTTATATTCTTCCTTCTTGTTAGGGTGTCGATGACAATCTAAATGGACTCGGCCCAGAATTCGGCTACGTGTTTGGCGCCATCACTAGCGTCCATCATTTCCTGTAACGAGCAGCTGAAAGGACACGCAGGACATGATACTAAGTGTCCCATAGTTTTTTTTTATGTCACATTAACTAAGAATCAGACGCTTAGAATGTAGTGGAAGAAAGAGCAGACGGAATACATGGCTTAGCTGGAGTCAGGAGAATAAGAGCAATAGTATAACTTCCGAGAGACGATATTTCAGTACGTCTGGCCCAACCTGGCTAGTCAGTCTCACTATTAACTCTGCTGAATGTGTGAACGTTGTAGGCTTAATAGACCGTAGATTTGTAGACCGTTTTCTATTTTGTGACGTATCTGGTCCTTGTTGACAGGCTTACAGTATCCTCCCATACCTATTAACACATTTGAAAACATTTAAAAAGCCAATTATTTTTAAAAGAGTAACCATGGAGTTTCTCGCCGGCTCTTCTCCATATGAAACAACCAATTGGAACCGTGCACCTAACATAAGTGCCCATGTAGGTTTATGTGAAATAAAATATTTTGATTTGATTTGCTGATAGACTTTCTACCACAGTACGTGCGACTATCGTAAAGTTGGTACCAAAAGAGTGTGTCAAAACGGTTCTAAATCTTAATAGACCATTAAGAGCTCCCTATTTTTATGTTAATTTACATGAATATTGTGAAACAGTTGTTACTGTTTCATACAAGTAAAATGAAACTTTAGTATATGATTTATTGGATCTTTTTCTTTCCATGTTGAAGACAGTTACATAATTGTAATATTTTCTCTTAATGATATTTTTATTCGAAAATTATGTCAGCTTTAGCTTTTATGTCTAAAACAAATATTCACAGCAAGAAAATATAGTTTGTTATCCTGACACAAGATATTTTTTCTATAGATCAATTATTACTTTAATTATAAACGAAATACGAATTGAGACTTACGCTATTTAGTTTCGTGCTCGAACACGATCAAAGAGCGCACGCGATATTCAACTTTATTACTGATGTATTAGCGTTTAGCACATAACGGAGTGGCGGGACGCGAGGGGCGGAGATTGCGTTCGAAATTTGATTTAGACTGCCTGCTCTTAAAACCTAACCTTCATCATTCGTAACGGTTACGCAAACAATTTCAGTAGGTACAATATATTAGAAATAGCAGTCGATTCATGCGCGTGAGTCGGTTGGCGCGGATCCTGAAATAATTTATATTATAGTCGTACGATACGGCACACATGTGCTGTAACGTTAGACGGGTTGCGCAAACGCAGAGATTGTGCGTGCACATTGTTTGGACGATACGAGAAATTGGTGAAGAGATAGAGAGAGATATAAATTGTAATCGTGCAAATAAGATTCTATTATAAGGAATCTGATTCATAAACTATATTTCTTGCCTTACTTACAACCTCGTCATATGACGTCGTCCAGCACAAGACTATGGTTCCAGTTGAGTTCCGATTCAATCGACCAGTCTTAAATAATGCGTCGGATGAAACTTTCAATTATTATTATTTCGATGTGAGTTACAAGAATAATTTTGTAATTTGTAATACCTTATCACAAGAGTTACGAAATATAATCTAAAGATTCTAAAGTGTCATTATACAGGGTGGCAGACATCGACGCGAAACCTGTTACCATGGATTCAGTACATCATACTTGACCCCCGTGCGTTGAAAATTCTTGTCGGTAATTTAAAAAAAAAACAGCTGTTTCCTACAGAAGTGCAACACTCGGTCAAAATGAATGAAACAGCGATTTTATTTTTAAATAACCGACGAAAAATTTTAACGCAGGGGGGGGGGGGGTCAAGAATGATGACCTGAATCCATGGTAACAGGATGCTTGTCGATGTCCCTTCCACCCGTTATTATCGACTTTAAGTGGAAATACAAGAGACAAGACGGTCTTGTGTAGACTACTTTAGATTGTAACAAATAAACAAGGACACACTGCGACGTCACATTTCACCTGTCTGCGAGAGCCTTTTCTTTGTTTATATCGTACCATGCCATATCGGAAAATACCACCTTTTTCTTCGTCAATATCGTGCCGCACAACACATGGACGACATCCGTATTTCTCCGGAAGACAACGGAAACGCACACCAAAAGATAAACTTCACACAGAAATTAGGTCGAAGACTTTCTGCGATGTGTTGTTCATTTCCTCTTTTTATGGGACATTACAAGCGTGTCATGTATGTGTATAATTACGGTGTGGACATGAAAGGGGTCGGCAGTAGAGTTCGGTGTACTCGAGTTGTTCTTGACTGACGGGTAAGGCAGGTGTGTTTTTGTTATGTATCCACGGTTTTGAATGAGAAAGTAATCAGGAAATCGTGGAATCTGGGACTGTTACTGACAATGCAGTTATCGTAGGTAAGTTCTAGTCTCTCACAATTTAGATTATCATCGACAAACTAAGATGACAAATCTCAAAAATATTATGTTGACCTATGAAAGTGGTCTGTAACGAAGTACACCATTGTGACATTTCATGATCGTAGAAATATTTGACCGGATTAAGGCACCATATCGCGGACTCGACAGGCACCGCAACGCGCAGAGCGACACTTTCCATAGAAATAATTGTGCTACTAGTGTCGCGTCACGCCAGTCTGCACAAGCCTTTATTCTGTAAGACAGAACTATTTATTAAAAAATGTTCAATATAAGGTCTTCGTTTAAAAAAATATTATTAAGGTAACCAATTTGTTCCACAAATCAGTTACAAAAGCGACTCGGGCACTTTGTACACACCACGTTTTTCTTGCCGTGAAAAACTACGGTTTATTCGCTGTATATGCACGGTCATCAGTGTTGTATGGATGACTATGGAACCTTGTTGCCGGACACGTGTTTTTTCTACGGTACGGTTTATACGCCGTACCTAGGGTTGCCAACCATACTTTATATTTTATAATAACGTATCCTACTTTATTTTGCTTCATTATACTTTACACTTTTGAATAAATAAAAAGTCTGGAAAATACTTTATTTTGACTATGCGTGGAATCATACAAAAATAAACTGTGGGGAATCATACGAAAAATTCAAGAATCATAAAAAAAATACAAACTGGTAAGAGTAGGTACCTATCAAAAATATATTTAAAAAATACATTTAGAAAATACTTTATTTTGTTTGCAAATACTTTTTTTATATTAGTCAGAGAGGAATATTCGTTATGTTGGCAACCCTAGCCGTGCCGTAAAGAAAACGTGCCGTGTACAAAGGGCTTTACTCTCAAATTACTAATTCATTCCTTTTAAAGACAAAAATAACCTCACATTACCATGAAACAACATTACGTCTAAAATAGGTACCGCCAAGAGTTCTACTTACCCCGAAAAGGAATAAAATACAAGTTCACTTGAAACTTGTCCCTGACTGACCGACAAAACGAATTAATGATACAAAAAAGCTGTTACAGCCAAAAATTAACAACGCCCATTTTGGAATGCTCGTAGGGTTACCATAACAGCAAAAAAGTGGATAAAAAAATGGGACGATTTTATTTGCGCTAGTTTTTATACCTACAGGATAAAATTTTCCAGTGCTCAATTTTTTTTGGTGGTTCAGTATCAGTAATAGAACAAAGTTCCATTACTTGAAACTTTTTTCTTCCAGACTTGAAATCCTAATAAAATACCTTAAAACCTACAAATCGCAAATCGAGCGAGTGCACAGCTGTTTAGGTAGGTACCTTCGCGCGTTCCGCTTTACCACGCACCCGCGCCGGCCGGCAAGTCACCATGAAACCAGTTTCAAAGTAAACATCTTTCGTTACCGATAACTGATTTTTTTTTGTACTAAGACATCAAAAATAAAAAATATATGTTTAATAAAACTTGCATAAGTTTAATTTGTCAAAATTTGCGCACTGGTAATTTGTTTTTCCTGTAATGCAATTTGGGTTACGGATAATCATTTTCGTAACAGGAAACCTTTGTCCTTGAACTCGACAAAAATTTTCAGTCAAACTAAAATTAAAGTGGAACACTCGATTTTTGAACCAATATTTGCATTGTTCGAAATAATCCTATCGACAAAAGATCTTGCAGCAGACTTAATTTAATTGATTTTTCGATAAATTATTAACTTTACAGGTTTTACAAGTAAATAATTAAATGTCTTTAGTCTGATGGTTAAATGTCATAAAAGATGTAATTTCTATATGAAATGCAATCCTAGGTTTGGATAGTCCGAAATTGCCCACAAGCTGTCTCCAATCGCAGTGATAATAATCATTTATTTTCTTAGGAATGCGAAAAACCCTGGGCTCTTTGGAATAGTCTAAAAAACTTATCGTTACATTCTCAAAGTTAAAGCATTATTTTTTTTAATGAACTCTTTGTACTGTTAAGGGGTCGGTTAGTCGAAAAGATTAAGCTAGTTTAAGTAAGCCCATTCCAAAGCGTAGTAGGTTCCTATGGAGAAGAACGGGCAAGAAACTCCATTGATATTCTTTTTTCAAGGGCGACAACCCTACCCAACCGTATTTAGGTGACAAAGAATAATTACCAATAATTGAGCTTGGAGCACACCCACGTTCCGTCAAGCGTGAACAGCAAATAAAGATATCGGCCCGTTCAGCATGATGTGGCTAAATTGTGGGACTGTCCTTACCTGGAACAAAAGAGAAAGAAGTTGTTAGAAAAGTTATCAATGTTAAAATGCATTAAAACAATTATATTAAAGAAAAATAGGTGAAGAAAGAAAAAAAAAATATTGCGACTCGCATAAGAAGACCACAAACTAAGAAACACAATCATAAAAACAAAAGTATTAAAAAAAACAGATAATCTTGTACGAGGTCAAAAGGCTCTTATCTCAGCGTGGAGGCAGGTAAACAAATAAACTCACGATTTTTCCCCATTGGGGTAGACAGAAACTACAAAATATATTTAAAAGAAATGCTACGGATGCCTGGGTTTATTTGAAATTGTGTAATGATTGTATGAGAGAGAGGTAGGTACCTTATTATTTGTCTGTTGGACTGATGCTGCACTGACCCCAAACAAATTGGGAGAAGTTAAACTCACTCGGCATACAGCAGTCTATTGGTGGACGAAGAGGTCTCTCCCAAGATCCGTTACAACACCCGGTACAGATATTGCAAGTAATTTTAAAAATGTTGAATGTCAGAAATATGCTGGTATTACAAATAGGTACTACAGGGTGTTTATTACCAACTTAATTAATAAAATGTAAACATTTCGTTCGCCTAGTGAAACAAAACATGTTGGTCCGGTAAAACTATGTTTCCATCTTTATGTGCATAATCACACACAACACACACATGTTTGAACAAATAAATTTATCGTTATCTTTAAGAGGAGGCTCCCTATTTTTATGTTAATTTGCATGAATATTCTGTAACGTGTGTGACACATACAAACAAAATGAAACTTTAGTATATGATTTATTGGATCTTTTTCTTTCCATGTTGAAGACAGTTACGTAATTGTAATATTTGCTCTCAATAAATTTATTATTCGAAAATCATGTCTTTTTTAAGGATACCTAATTCTAAAAAATAAACAAGATCGTTTAGACATAAAAGATGTCTAAAATAAATATTCACAGCTAGAAAATACAGTTTATTATCCCGACACAAGATATTTTCTCTAGATCAATTATTACTTTAGTTATAAACCAAATAAGAATTGAGACTTACGCTATTTAGTTTCGTGCTCGAACATGATCAAAGAGCGCTCGCGATATTCAACTTTATTACTGATGTATTAGCGTTTAGCACATAACGAAGAGGCGGGGAGCGAGGGGTGTAGCTTGCGGTCGAAATTTAATTTAGACTGCCTGCTCTTAACCATGGTGTTTATTTGCATCGGACAGTACTGCCGCTGTATACCTATATTATCATTGATATACTAACAAACCCATATTATACATGAATTTGTTTAGGATGTGGATAAAATTATCTTAATTACTAACGTAGGATAAGTTTTATTAACAAATGAATCATGGTTACTTGAATAAATAAATTAAATTGAAATTTAATTGCTCTTTAGACATAAATCTCCTTAAAATGGGGGACGTATCTTATACCAAATAATTCTGTCACGTTTTCTATTTTACAGAAAAATAGTAAATTACGAAACAAAATTAAGACACGAAACTCAACCTTGTTTGTTATGCAAATAAGGCATAAAAAATCATCAAACGTTCAAAGTAATTCAGCTTTTACAAAATTATACAAAACTAGACATAAACTCATAACTTTCAATGTATTCTGTCTTTCTGTCAAAGATACAATTTCCACTATAACTCCAACACATTATTACTGGCTTAACTTCCCACTCTCGTGATAAGAATCAACTAATGCTATGTCTTGAATAGATAACGTAGGCGAGATATTTGTTACCCATCACTACTTATTACTTAAGTATGCAATTTTATTACATAATCCTATACGAAATTGTGGTTCTTATGGCGGTAATTTAATAGAGAAAGACAGGTACAAAGACGTTGTATTTTAAGTTTAACAAGTAAGGAAGATAAATTCGGTGAATTTGATATATTTGACGACCTAGTCTTAATACGTGATTCCGCCTGTAATTTGATTGTAAGTGGTAGGGAAAAAAAACGGTTGTCTGTAAAGTCGGTTTACTGTCGATAGTTGAACGTGACAACGTCATAAGCCTTAAATGGAACGCCTCAGAGCGAGGTAACGCCGCATGAGTCATGTTTTTTCGTGCGTGCAGCCGGCTCCATCGAATTATAAGACGTTGTCACGTCAGAAATACCTCGAAATCCTCTATCAAACAACTTGGTGTCTAACTAATCACCTTCAACTCTGCAGGAAACTATTGTAATTGTAGTTGTCTAACAGATTGTTTTGCCACGAAAATCTTGCAATAGGTCAAGATTATTATATTTTTATGTAGAACGATTACCTTCCCTCAAATGTCTTACAAGAAGTAACAACATCCATCAACTGCCTGTTGCTTTTTCCAACTATGTTGGGGTCAGCTTCCAGTCTAACCGGATGCAGCTGAATACCAACATTTTCAGTAGAAACATTCTAACCAGTAATTTTATCAACCTTTTGAAACTGTCCAAATAATTTCCCCGAACTTAGGGCCACCAGAACCCCATGGTAACGGAACATTTTTTGTACAAGCATATGTCGTTTCGGACCACTGAGTAACTGACCTCTTTATGGGGTCAAGTTTGATCAAATTGGATCCCTAAATTGTAAATTATTGGCTTTATATCAATGACCTTTTATAGGCTAGAGAAATTTTATCGTCTATCGATGATATTAATTAAGGAGGAAGGATAGTTTTTGAAGTATCCATTGTTTTAATTAGGTCTTCATGAATCATACTAATAAAAAAATAGGTTATTGATCATGGGTACCATTTGCTCCCTAGCGAGCTGATTTGAAAGAATATTCAAAGAATTAGCACCATAGTGGAAGGCGCTAAATCAGACTTGAATCGAATCCCAAGAGCAGTTGCTGATGCACTTTGCATTTGATTATGTTATCTCTTAAATCTCACATCATCTTAAAAAATGTCAAAACGATTCAGATTTCTCTCAAGATTTAACGAAAAGAGGCGAATATCAGCTGATATTACTAATAATGGCAGCATGATGATTAGGACAACGAACTAGAAACAAAGCGTTGAAACCAACAATCTTTGTAACTCATTTTTTTAGCAAAAGCCAATTGATATGAAACACAAAAGGAAACCAAAAACTCTAAGTGACCAGACAAGAGAAACATCAAAGAATAATCCCGATCGATCCTTCGATCAAATTAGCCAATTCGATCAAACAATATATTTGATCGAAGTCATCAACAAATCCTAGTTATATCATAGGTGAACACAAAAACTGTTACACCATATGATCTTAGTGCTTATTAAACCGGTAAACAACAGATCAGCGTACTCGCATCTGTGTCAAGAACAAACGGATCTGGCAAATCATGAACATAAATCTGTATCCAGACACACTCAACTATGGATTTCCTATGAAAATATGTAATTCAATATTGGAAACTATAAATCTGGTAGTTTCAGTTTATGTAATCAAGATTTATATTATTGTTTTGTAGAATATTGTCTGGGAATTCAATTGGCATATTACTGGAATGACCAAATATTTGTTTAAGTAAGAATGTTTGTATAAGTTTCCATAATTATTTTACTATCGTTACAAGATTATCAAATTATACAAAGCACTCTAGAATACATACATACATAAACTCACGCCTTCTTCCCATGGAGGTAGGCAGAAACTATTGAACGCCACCTGCTACGCTCCTTACATACTCTTTTTGCTTCGCCTACGTTCATACATCTGGTCATACACGCACGCCGATTGCGAGTACTACGCACCTGACCTTTTTGAAGAACATCACCAATTTGGTCACTATATGTACTCCTAGGGCATCCCCTCCCGGCGTTTCCACTCACCTCTGCTTTATAAATATCTTTTGTTAGTCGCGTTCCACTCATCCTCTCAACATGACCAAACCATCTAAGCATACTCTTTTCAATTTTTGTTACTTCATCTTCTTTTAAACTGCACCGTTGCCTTATCATCTCATTTTTCAGCCTATCATTCATAGTCACGCCAGAAATGCTTCGTAAGGAACGCATTTCCACTGCATTTATTCTACTTTCATGCTTCTTTTGCCACACCCAACATTCACTTCCATACATAAGAGTAGGCACCAGCACACCATTGTGAACAGCCAGTCGAGCCTTTTTGGGCATCGACTGATTAGTCACAACCGCATGTATAGCACCATTCACTTTATTTCCCGCAATTACTCTCCTTTCCACATCTTCTTTCACACTCTAGAATATTTGCGACAGAATTTGTATCCGGTTAATGGCAACAAGCTCGGACACTAATGTCACATGGGGGAGCATTGTGGATACCTACCACTTACTACACACCACGGCCTCCCTACCTAGCTAAAAAAAAAAAAGTTTATTTGTACACTTTGAAAACAACAAGGAACAGGCCAACATGGCCCATGCTTCTACTCGTAGATGATCAGGTCACGAAATAAAAGAAGCTCTTAGTACAACCAGGAGAATCACTTTCAATAATACCACAGCCAATGGGTACCATAACTTTAAAAGAAGTATAAAATATAACACAAACACAAACTTGAATAATAACTAACATTTAGAAACGACCAATCTTGCACCAATACCCATTAAATAAATAGAACCAACACAGAAAAAACATTAATTCAATCCATCTGAAGAAAAATCTACACCTCCCAGATGATTTCGTAAATGAGTACAAACTAACAAATCAGCTGGATAGAACGTACATAAATGAGTGTGAAAAGCCAATCATGATATTAGTATCGACACTCCACGGAATTAGGTCTGACCTGACAATAAATCTACAAGACCTTTATACCTGGCCTTGTCGGTAAATGGGAATAATGGCACGAGATTGAAGCGGTTAGCTCAAGTTATATTTTGATTTCAGATTTGTGTTCGTTTTCAAGCTGTTTATGAGATTAACCAGCCTAAAATATAGATTTAGCGCACAGAAGAGCTGGGATAAGGTTTTTGTATAATAATATAATATAATATAATACTGGATATGAAAATCTCAGTAAAATATCTGAAATATATTTTAGCTGAAAGTTAAGTTATTCCATTTTTTCTTTGAAGCGCCTCTGGTGTAAAATCGACTTTTCTAGTTAGCGTAGTGTTCATTGCTGGTGTCAAAATACTGGTGAAAATGACAGATTTTCATGACGGCCGTTATAATATGACGGAACCGCTTTCTTACGAAACGTTTCGAAATTCGAATTTGCGATGATTTACTTTTAAAACAAACGAGTTCGCTTTCGAATTGTATGCGGTCACTTGAGCGAGGTTAGAAATTAACTTTCCAGAAAAGCACTGCAGTTATTACAGTATGAAAATCATCACTATTAGATTAATCATTTCCGAATTAATTTGGGTTTATTTCAGTGTTATTATTGGCTGACTTATATAAAACATTTAGATCTATTTACGTCATGAGTAAACAAACTTGTGATCGATTTGGCAAGGAACCAGTTGTTACATTAGTTCAGATTTCAATTTCAGTGTTGAAATCTTGTTTATCTTCACAAGGTAAATGTGTAATCAAAGAAAGATTGATCTCGATATTATCGGTCGTGTTCTAATAAATATGGCTGACCCAAAACTGGCTTTAGACACATGTATTTTCTTCTAATCATTTTCTCTATCTCTATCTGACCTCAAAACCCGTCCAACAATATTTTGTTCTCCAAAAAATATATTCCCTTTCAAATTAGGCCACAATATTCTTCTAACACAAAATCTGGCCTATATATAACTTACTGGGAACGGATTAACCCAGTTTACTAGAGACTTCAAAACAGAATGATCTAATACAAATATTTATAAACTTCGAAGTGCGAAAAATTTATAGAAAAAAACGTGGCCAAGTGCGAGTCGGACTCACACACGAAAGAGTCCGTACCACCGCTGCACCGTGCAATATTTAACACTACATATTTTGTTGAATAGTTAAGTAAAAAAAAAACAAGTTTCTTTTATCCCCTTTAATTTTTAACTTTTTTTATGTGTTCATAGCGGCCATAGTAGTACACAATCTGTGACATTTTAAGTGTTACGTTTATTCTACCTATTACGGTTCAAAAGATACAGCCCTGTGACAGACGGATGGACAGTGGAGCCTTAGTAATAGTGTCCCGTTGGCAACCTTAAAGAACCCTAAAAAAAACTAAGTCGGTTGAGATCGTTGAACTATTGGGCCAAATATCTTGTTTGATGGTGTTACCATGGATGGCGTTGATGCGGATTCCATTAGAGTATTTCGGTGTGATTTAGTATGTCTGGTTGTCTGGGGAGTTAGTTATAAGTTGTTTTTTTTTTGGTGTTGAAAAGTGCTTGCTGATTGATGAGTCTGATTTGGTGGTCGAAGGGCGGGATATTTACATTGATGTCTGTTTAAAATTAGTTTTAAGTCCTCAAGTTAGTAGCGAAATAGAATGAAATATTTATATCCATGATATTTTAAGATGACAATAAGAAGTACGGTCACGAAGGGTCACAGTACCTACCTCTCTACAACGACTACTGAAGAAGATGATGTAGAAACTTTATTCAGCTGTTAATTCAATTTTCAAGGAAGAGGTTTCAAATACTAATCAGAAACTAGAAGACGGCTAGAAGACATTTAATATACAGGCGATCCTGACACTGTGACAGAAGCCATTGCAGAGTAAAATAAAAATGAGTTAGGTACACAATAAACGCACGATTCTAGGTAAAGGGAACCACAGTAAAAGAGAAAAGTAATTACTTACATTCGGTTTTCTTGTACAGTTTCAACCTCTGATTCATTCATGGATAATTCCATTCATACATTCATTCGTTTATTTGAATAACTAACTGTGCTCTGTGGTTTTACAGCATTTGATTTCCAATAAACTTGGTTATTTATTTAATGAAGTCTATCAAAAGTTAAGAATAGTTTCCCTCGCTAAGTTTTCATTTGGGAATAAACCTTTTATTCCCAAATGAAAACTTAGCGAAAATAAACTTATTTGTCTGTGATCTTATTATTATCTGATTATTTTTAATGGACTTTTATCACATCTTCCGTAGAGGATATTTGGACCCCCTAAACGCGCCAGGAAGACACAACCACCAAAAAAACAATTACACCAATTTTTCAATATCCCAAAAATAATCTTTACCATCACAATCACCACAAATTGTTATTTAACAAGCCCTTCGTATTTAAATAAAAGTTTTTCCTTTTTTTCATAAACTATTTTCGCTCTATTACCTTTGCCGTTGTCTGGAGTTAATAGCCCAGCAAATGTGGACACATTATTACGTTCATTGTGGTGTAGGGTGACCATATGCTCCTAGACGAATTAAAATAAATAATCCTAATTGTAAATGCAAATATGGATATGAATACGCGTGCTCTTCATTTTGTTTTATAATGAGGGTCTGATTAATTGTGCTTCATTTTTAATCTGATTCTGTTTATTTTAAAAATAATGCGTAACATTAAACATACAGGGGTATGTTTAATGTTACGCATTATTTTTAAAATAAACAATGTTGGCTCATTGCCATCCCCACATTTAATTCGAAAAACAAAATAAAGATTCGTTTTGTGTCAGAAACTATCGCTCAAGTCAATTGTCCTGCCGTAGGTCGGCAGGACAATTGACTATAAAAATGTCACCGTGATGAACAACTTAGGTGAAGTCAGCTGTCAATAGGAGGAGCCATTTTTGTTACCCATTGAAAGGATTTTCGATAGGGGTTTTTCTAAGCAGTTAATCAAAAACCCATACGATGTGGGTAACCCTTTTAAACGGCTTAAATTATAAGCCATTCAAATATTGGTTTCCCGTTGAAAGGGTTTTCGATAGAAACCTATACGGTGTCGGTAACCCTTTTGAACGGCTTAATTTAAGCCATTCAAAAGGCCCACAATTTAGCCCACAGCTCATTGGGCACGCGGCAGACGTAGTCAGCTCAGTCCCAAAAATACTAGCAAAAAAATCGACCCGAATGTAGGTATTTGCTATTCAATAACAAATCAATTCACAGCTGTTGCGTTATTCAACTATTGATTGCTGTGCGAACTACGAACACTGTCAATGAACTTAGATTAAACGGCGCTTGTACTAGTGAATCGATAAGAAACATACGTAGACTGTGAACTGAATCTTTTGAATGAATAAAGACGTCACTAGATATAGTTAAGTTGAATACCAGTATTTTATATGGAGCGACTGCCTATCTGACTTCCACAACCCAGTTACTGGATAACACGATGGGCCCTGGTAAGACTGGTAGTCAGACTTTCGGGCTTCTGACGACCCGTAACAACTGACAAAGATCTACGAAATAACTTCCGGGATCAACGTAATTTCCGAGGCACAGAGGGGTCTTGGTATGTAAATATGATCTCCCATCCACGGACCAACCGCGGCAAGCGTAGCTTAACCTGATTGATCGAACTGTGCGGCTGTTATTACTTAGCCACGAACCCCTTCTTTTCTTATTTGGTATAAAATAAGTATTCTGTTGCCTTATTTTCTCTAGATCATCATCATCCTGCTGCCCCATTTATTTGGGGTTATTTCTTATTTTCTCTCGATATTTAGTTACTTATTAAAGAATGCCAGCGCTGCAGTAATTTTTTAAATATCGCAGCATTATGCAAAGATAAGAGCCTTTTTGGCCTGCACACGATTTTTTTTTTTGTCCATGATTTTGTAAATTTTAATATTATTTTTTATTGTTTTCTTTTGTGTGTTGATATTGTTTATGTTTCTGGCGCAAAATAAACATTTTTCTTTAAAAAATTTGAAAAAATAGTCACATTGGTGTCTGCCGGTCACAGATGTTCTTTCAACGCGTGACATAAAAAAATCATATTAAACGAAATAAAAAAATGAAAGAAATCCCAGTAATGGTAGAATGACAAAAAAAAATCGGCTTTTCGAACAATTGATCTTTGTTTTAATCATTATTTCAATTTAGGTATTGTTCTATGATCTACTTCTCTACAATAATACCACACGCTGTATCATATTATATATGTGTGTGATACAGCGTATACAGAATAATACGCACAATATCCTGTGTCGCTTCACCCAATTGTGAGGAATGTGGAGGTGTCGTGGACCTACAACATTTATTGATGAAATGTGTCCAATACGATGCCAGTAGAAATAATTTAGTAAGGTCCCTGAATTTGAACAGAACTGATATAGACATGTTCCATACAATTCTATCCCAACCAAATGGCGACGATGCGAAGAGTTTTTTCAAATTCATGGCCCATGTCTTGCGAAAGTATAATTGTTTAGGATACGATGGAACTGACATATGCTATGCGTAAAAGCCCCTATAAAAAAATAACGAAAAAAAAAAAATATCCCGTAAAATCTCAAATCACAGTCCCCCTAATAACTTTTACTAAAACTTCCCGCAAGTTGTGACAATTGACGTAACATGCAGTGCTTAATGTTCTATACAACAACAATCGCGCGGCGTTTCCTGTGCTTTTGTAATAAAACGTTATTTAAATAACACAAATTGCTGTTAGATTGAGTTATTGTTGCATTAGGGTTAATTTTAAAATAAATACCGTGATGCTATTATGGGTTCTGGGTATCGTTTAAGTAATAATATTATTATCTATTAAACAAATCAATGTAGCATGGGATGCTTTACAGGAACTATTTTGAATGACAATAGTGACGCGCGTCCAACTTTTGTAAAGCACAGATATTAAAGTTCTTTAAAATATGCTGCGGTGTTTTTAACAGATTCCTTCAGACAACATTTGCATTGGCGAAAAAAATAAAATAAGGTTATTTATTTTCTCTCACAATGGTTCTGCAGCACTCACGCCAGTAGCACACCTCCGCCGCGAAACCATCACAGGGAAACCGCAGTAGTTAAATTGTACTGGTTTGCGTCATGTTCCGCTACTCGAATCGGATGCGAGTAGCGGAACATGACGCGAACCAGTACAATTTAACTACTGCGGTTTCGCTGCTATGGTTTCGCGGCGGAGGTGTGCTACCAGCGTTAATAGTTTGAACTATAAAAATTCACATAGTGAGAGCTGGTGCCTGAAGTAGGTTTTAGAAAATACCTGTATTACAGATCACCAGAACAGAAAATCACGAGACCAGAACCAAATGACAGATTTTGCAATTAAAAGAATTTGTTTGTAATGTGAAGAACTTTTTTTAAATCTTGAAAAATCGACACGTGTCTTCTCGCACGTCTAGCTGTTCATCCCAGCTGCAATTCGCATTGCAACAGTAAATCATTGCTGTCAATAATAATCTACCCGTTGGCGTCGTAAAATGCGAATAACTGATACTTTGGATATAGTCCTGTTATTTAAGTTAAACAGTTGTACGAGTATTATAACCCATAAAATTCCACTGATATGCCTTGCTTTCCAATGGCCGGTATATTAAGGCGAAAGCGTCAGGGTACCTAGAGAAATTAAAATTTTCTTACGTTTTTAGCAATTTGCAGATCAGCATCACGTTTTATGGTTTAAATATGATTCGCGGCCGTATCAAATATTAAAACTCTAATGATTATATTTCTCTAAAACCTTAATTGTTACGGTCGCGAATCTTAATTTTAATCAACATACAACCTGACTCCGACCTGTAAATAGCAAAAAACTGGCCAAGTGCGAGTCGGACTCGCGCACAAAGGGTTCCGTACCATTATCTAAAAAAATGGCAAAAAAATCACGTTTGTTGTATGGAAGCCCCCCTTAAATATTTGTTTTATTGTAATTTAATTATTTATTTTTAAAGTGAACATATAACTAAATATTCTGTGAATATTTCAAGCGTCTACCTGTTGCCTTTATCAATATCGAGCAAAAACGAGCAAAAAAATCACGCTTCTTGTATGGGAGGGCTCCCATACAAGAAGCGTGATTTTTTTGCTTTTCTTGTATGGGAGCCCCCTTAATTATTTATTTTATTCTGTTTTTTAGTATTTGTTGTTATAGCGGCACCAGAAATACATCATCTGTGAAAATTTCACCTGTCTAACTATCACGGTTCATGAGATACAGCCTGGTGATAGACGGACAGACAAACAGACAGACGGCGGAGCCTTAGTAATAGGGTTCCCGTTTTACCCTTTGGGTACGGAACCCTAAAAATAAAACCGCGCATCCGCCTTAAACGAATTGGTGAATATCATGACTCAATCCTAACTTCCTAATCCTAATACCTATTGTATATGCGAAAGTGAGTTTGTTTGTTTATTTCACGCTAGTTTAATATAAAAATAGATATTTAAAGCTGCTGTTAAGAAAAAAAAAAGTGTCTGTTTGTAATGTCAAAATAACGTATTTTTACTAAATTCATAATTATGAAAGTATAATATACGGTACTTATAACAAAAAAACTATTTTTAACATTTCTGTCTGTCTGTTTGTTTGTTCCGGCTAATCGAAGAAGAAGCAGAAGGATTGTGTATAAAAAACTATTGAAGTACTTCATAATTCAATCATAGTTAAATTATAATAATTGACATTGTTTATCTTTATTATAATGTACTGCCATCTCTATCGTATTTTTGTACTTTTGCATGCCTTCTGGCTAAATATGGCTGTTTTTAATAATATTTTTTATGTCACCGTGTTTTTGTAACCCATATTTGCGAAATAAATATCATATCTTATCTTATCTCCAGTTGATGGGACTTTCACTGGCGGATAGCTCATGTTATCAAGAGTAACTTAGGATTACTTTTATTTTAGAAAAAGCCACGTGCGAAGCCGCGGGTAGCCGGTGTACGACTAAACGCCGACAGACACTACGCCGACAGACTGAACACCGACAAGACTTTACTTCGACGGGACTCTTCGCCGACAGGACACTTCGCCGACAGGACTCTTCGCCGACAGGTAGGTTAGGTTAGGTTAAAACTGTGACCTCCTACGCACGAGCCGAGCGAGCGAAGCGAGCGGTGCCGCGGCAGCGGCCGGCGAGTGCCAGAAACTACTTGCATTAATAGAAAACATTGTGACGTATAATATGGTACCTACCTAATCCTAAAACAATAGTTAATGTTTTAGGATTAGGTAGGTACCATATTATACGTTACAATGTTGTAACGTCGTTTATTTTGTATGAATTGTATAATTACAAGAAACGCATAAGTAATCGATTTCCAAAGTAAGTATCTGATTATCGGAGATAAATTGCGTCGCTGATGAGCCCTGTCGGCGAAGAGTCCTGTCAGCGAAGTGTCCTGTCGGCGAAGAGTCCCGTCGAAGTAAAGTCTTGTCGGTGTTCAGTCTGTCGGCGTAGTGTCTGTCGGCGTTTAGTCGTACACTCGCGGGTAGCAGCTATTTAATATCATAAATGTGAAAGTTTGAATGTTTGTAACTCAATCACGTAAAAACTGCTGAACGGATTTGAATGAAAATCGGCACATGGGTAGACCATGACCTGAGTAAGGACATAGGTTACTTTTCATCAACATCCTAGATCGCAGACGAAGTCGCGGGCAACAGCCAGTAGAATATAGTATGTGGAGAACGCTAAGCCCATCCCCATGACATATTCCTTCAGTTGCTCACAAAAATTTGGCCTTTCATTCACCGCATGTCACACGGAAAAATTCTCAATAATTTCTTATTTATCATTAAAAAACAATCAAGAAAATATGCGGAAAATTACTTTCACTTCCTTCATTATTTTATTTGATTGGCAATATTTTATTTTATTATGTATGTCTGTTATTACAACTCGATTACGTAGTAAATTCCGTTAACTTTAATGAAGCCCGTAAGATTATTTTTTATTCTCGGTTGACACCGGTGCAACTGCAGTTATATATTTTTTAATAAAGAAATGAAAGAAAATACGTTTATTTGCGGTAAACATAACGCAAAAAAGAACATAGACACAAAAATAAGAAAAGGTTGGGGGAAACATGCGTCACATCCACGCAAATCTGCTATCACTCAGCATTATGCTGCGGCTATACAAGACAGAGCCCCAGCGCTGGTTTTCAGCGACAGCCGGCGCCGAAGTAATGGCGTCGTCCGGCGTTTGTCAGCTATGATTTTAAAATGTTCGGAGTTTGTTGGTTGAAAAACAAGATAAAGTCATCATCATCATTCTCCTGCCCTTACCCCAATTTATTTGGGGTCGGCGCAACATGTCCTTTTCTTCCATACTTCTCTATTAGTCGTCATCTCGGTAGTCACTCCCTTTCTAGCCATATCATCTTTCACACAAATAATCTCTTCTGTTCTCTTCTTTTTCTCTAATATCTTCTTTTTAATATTTTTCTTAAAACAAACTAAAGCAATAACAAGCTAAAGTACCAACAAATAATTTTAATTTAAAAAAGTTATTTTTAATTATATCTTAGTGTTATTTCAACACAGGATTGTTTTGATAATAAATTATTATCTATCTCCTGTATCAATCACAAAGGTCTGACCAAGATTATGCCTGAACTTTAAAAGTGACTGTGACTTCTGAGTTTGTTTCGACCTTTCTTCTCAGAGTAGTCAGATAGGAAACGCTGACCTCATCTAGTTTTTAAAATATGATAGACGTGTAAAAGTGTTTGAACAAACCTACTTACAGAAATAAAATCATTTTCTACACACTTGCCTGTAAAGTGACTCTTATGGCAAAGCATTTATATTCATAATTCAGATTATTATACATGTGGTTTTTTTTTTACTTTACATTACCAGACTAGTGTTTTTTACTTTACATTATTTTTTTCAATCTCCGCAGAGTTTTTGTGTCTAAAAAAATATAATACATCAATAATCAATATTATTATCATTTCATCAAATTATAATATATTTTTCACTACATATTAACCTTAATTTGCGTATTCAAAACATTATTTTGTATAATACCGCCTCGAGTGCGTTTAGTCCACTCTCGGCCCCTCGACCCCTAAAAAAAGATTAGCTCATTTGTTTCCTCACAACCCTTAATCATAGTTCACACTCGACCCCCAGGGGTGAGACTGAACTTTCATACAAAGGACAGGCATACCTCGTCCACTTTCAACCCCTAGTTCGGTAAGTACCTAAATTTAATATTTTGGTACAGCAAGGCACAGACTAAAGGCAAAATTCAGGAACTGATATTAAAAAAAAATAACACACACATAACATAACATCACGCATGTAATCCCCAAAGAGTTAGGCAGAGGTGTACCTATAGTCCACCCACATTTCGCCAAACAAAAAAAAAAAAATAACGAGGAATATTAAAGAATACTTATGGTCCACTTCTAATATTGTCACAGTGCCGTGGCATCTAGGTGATGTAGGCCTATTAATACACCACCAATATGATGTTCCGTTTTGAAACTTTTTCTTGACATGGTATTGATGACCTTTCAGAAGCAGTAGACGTCCTCCTCTCGGGGAAGTTATAAATTTTAAATGCTATATATACTATCATTTTTAGTCGGTATAGCAGACATGTTTGCAAATAGAACTTATGCGTGCACCAATCACTTGATAACTATATACTAAAACGCAAATGATTTATGTAAGTATTATAAAAAATATATTGAGGGTATTTTAGTTAAATAGTATGGAACTATAGGGTACTGCGGACTGTACTTTGGGGGTCGAAAAGAAACTAAAACATGGCTGGCAAATAAAATCCACTTCAGGGGCCGAGAGTGGACTAAACGCTCGAGTGTAATGACCAACATAGCACACTTGTATCATAATGTACTATATTATTAACTTAACTATTATTAATCACTTCAAAATTCCTTTTTGTTGAAGTAATGATGATGTTGCATACCTAAATATAAATCAAATCTCCATTGTGAAACTAATTAACAAAAAAATAATGCCATGTAAATAGTTATTTCTCTATATTTTTCTCAAAGTTCGCAGAGTTTATCAGTTCGTATTGTTTGAAGAAGTAACACTTAATAATACGCTTATAGATGACGTAACGGTCTGTGTTTGTAGGATACTGGAGCAAACGGATTGTGGTACAAAACATAAGATTAAGCGGTCAAGCTATGCACTGCGATGCGTTTCTGGCATTGAAAAGGACTAAGTAAAGACGAAAGAACATTTGGTTTGTAAAAACCTGCTATATCTAAATTGTAAATACTGTGATAAAACGATCTATTTTCCATAAAAAATTAATACGGCTTACAGTTTCTCTTGCCCGTAGTTACTAGGAGGCTTAAAGATTTGAGATGATTGGCATTAAAAAAATCTGATAGCCTTTCCCCAACTACGTTGAAAGAAAGAAAGAATAATATTTTATTTGGGACACGCACAAGAAATACAAAAATAGCATTTAAACTGACAATATCCAAAAATAAAAACAATCAAGACCTGTGCGATGCCAAAAAGGCTCCGATCTCAGCCAGTCATGTTGAAGTCGGCTTCCAGCCAAAACGGATGCAGCTGAATACCAAATTATTGGCATTACCATTCCGTAAAAGTTATGTAGTTCAAATAGGCAGTTACTCGGACTGGAAGCCGACCTCAAAGTTTGGAAAAGACTAAGCAGATGATGATGAACCATGAGATACTTGCACAGGCATCACCCAGACCAGGGGCCCAAGTCTGCTATTTTTATAAATTCAGTAATTCCTACACGATCCCATTGTCATGCCATTGTCATTTTGCTAAAAGTTCGTAATCTGGTAAATTCATAATGGTCGATCATTGGTCGGTCAATGTTCTCGTAATATAATTGTGTTATTATAATGGCATTGTCGTATTGCCAATATTATAAAACCCATTAGTAGAAATGTCATTCATTTGTCATTATGTACGAGATTACCAATTTATGCAATTTCTTTCAATGTACTGTCAGTGGCCGACCATTGGAAAGTCATAATGACGCCATTATAATAGTAGATTACCAAACTTGTCAAAATCAACAATTATGAAATCAATGATCGACCATTCTGACACTATTGTATTAGCAGACTTGAGGCCCTCGAGACAAATCAGCTTCTGGGGGCTTTCAACCAGCCCACCTCGGGCTGGTTGGAATAACCACCAACGGCTCCCATGGCCCACGCGCAATGGTCCACATGAAGAACTCAGTGCGGAAACAAACCTTCTAACATATAACATATAAGGCTAACCAGATGATGATGAACCATGAGATAATTTCACTCAAAATTATATATAAAAGAAGACAGTAAAATCGCTCACCGCTCTTAACTTGCGCCCAACCGGAAGCGGTCACCCTAACCCTACACCCGTTCCATTAACCATTATGTTCGGATACTAATTACATTAATTTACTTCATACGTATAAATTATAAGCCAGCTTACACGTGGCTAACGCCCTTTTGGTTGTACAATCACGCCTCTTTTGCATATGCGCGGGCAGTCAGCGAAACTAAGTGTGGTAAATAATAGGTCGGTTGGAACTAATTATGAGAAAGAACCGTTATTTAGTGTTATATAGTACGCGTCAAATTTTATAACGGCTCTGAAGTGGAAGTCTCGCTGGGCAGCACCCCGCCGACACGTGAATTCCTACGCAGTGTTACTACGCAGTTACTACGCAGTGACCTGCCTCATTTTCCGAGCCACCATAAATTTGAATCGGGCTCTACTTTTCAGGCTCCTTTTACGAAAAAACCCCTGTTTTGTCAATTTCTTATCTAATTTTGAAAAGCATGAAAAAATTTAATCATTTCTCACAAAATAGCTTCAAGTTCTGCCATTATTTTAAACTACTTCTTAATTACCCAACAACAAACGACCTTACTAGTTTTACTACAAATAAAACATCAAAATGCATATAATTCTACATGTGCATATTGTCATTGGCATCGCTCCAGACTTATGCAATGTTCCCGAGTTATTTATACACAAACGGACAGACTAGTTATTGGTACATTAAAGTATACGGAAGCTTTTTGAGAATGTTGTTCTATTAATCGTTATAAGAATTTAGGTTATGAGATAAAATTAAAAATGGCGTTCATACATCATCTTAAATCAGGGCTTGTTCAAAATTTCATGGTTTTCAAATTCAAACATCGACTAAACTGAGCTAAGAATATTGATATCTCTTACAGACACTTAAAGTAAGAGAGAGGCGGAAGAATCTCTTTCATGAAAAATAAAAGTGGATGTGGGTTAGCTCCGACTCTCCGACGCACGACAGGAGTTACTCCTTGAAAAGTGCGCAAGGTACGTTGCGCAAAAAAGTAACGCTTTTGAGTTAACGCTTGTATTAATATGTCACTCGTCATAAAATTTCCATAACCCGCCTTATATGAAAATCGATTCTTAAGGAATAAACTCCTCCAATCTATTAATAGATAATACCAAAGATTTCAATCGTACATTCGCCCTGCCGCGTCAAAAGAAAGATGGTCTCGTTTCACGCGCACGTTTGCGCGTGCGTTTTGGTCTGTTTCGTTTTGACACCTCAGACACGCACAATGACGCAGGGCTTGTGAAATCTACATCGCCAAATGCGAACTACGCATGACACTGACTGACGTCACGCAAAATCCTGCATCGCGCAAGCAGAGTTTACCGCGCAACTAGCATATATACAACATCCGATATCAACCATCGGGCAGTACCCCCAGACGCAACACCCGTCTGGTCGGAGGATCCTCCCTTTTCTATGGAGGATGAGTGAACTTTACTTCCTACTCGTCATACCTCTATAAGCTTGACTTGATTGTCATGGAAACTATTATTATTATTGTGCAAGCTCACTCTTCTCAGTATGGACACTTTTTCGCACGACTTAGTACGGTGAGGGCAAATCTAACGATTTCAATCTTTGGATAATATTAAGTAGCTCTTTATGAGCCCAGATGTAATGTTCACTTACGTTAAGTAGTTATCACGCCAAAATCTTCGCATACCGGCCAGACATAATATTTCATCTTAGTGATAAATAGCATTCTTGGCTCTCAAATTACAATTCCCTTTCAGTTTTCTTTACAAGGTTGTATCTATGCAATTACTTTTGGTTAGATGCCAATGTTTTTGTTGATAGTCTGATGGTATTTACGCTTAAGTAGTTGGTGTGTATTTTATTATTATTTTGTCCCAAAGTATTATGGGCTTATTATCATCAGCAATTCAGCATGCGTAGCGTGACCACTACTATGTCTTCTCTATGAAGAATATCTTTCTTTCCAAAGTGACATTTCTGTTCTTGATTTTTGACATCGCACCACCGTAGAAATATTTCTACAATCTGTCATTTTGTTTTTCACTTCATCCGATATTTCTTTTCTTGGTTTTTGATACCGCACCTCCTTAGAAATCTTCCTAAAGTATGTCATTTTGTTTTTCGTTTCTTCCGGTTCTTCGGAAGTCAAGCTACGCGTGCATAAATATGACGACTTAATAAACTCAGCCCATTGCATTTTACTGCTGGATATTGGCTTCTCCCAAGTTACGTTGGAGCACCCGGTTCTCCCCTTTCCGCATTAAGTCTGCCTCAGCTGCCTTTCCAAGGCTTTGGTCAGCTAAGCTGGGCCTCCAGTAAAAAGTTCGCCGTTCAAACTATCTACAGATAATATAGGAATATCTTCCTAAGTTTAAAGGCCTAACAACTCAATGGGCCATACCGTCTAAAATTACTATCCGTGACTGCAATACAAAGACGAAAACCCTTTGTAATGTAAAAAAAAAACCCATAAAAATTATGGCCCAGTCGCTTCCCTTGAATTAGATAGCATCGGTTCTTTCATCAAAGTGTAGCCGACAGTTCTTTATCTCTTTCACTCGTATCTAGACTATCTTCTGTCTTTTTCTTTCGTAACTGGTTGATGATTTGATGTGGTGGACCATCATGAGTAAGTATTTTATCTTTTCGTCTGTTTCCCGTTTGGGGGTAGGCGGAATTCCAAGTGTACTTTAAGCTGTGTCGTAACGCACGATTTTTTTTCTTGTCATTGCAGCAGGAAATATCGTCTTCTGAATTGGGTTCATACTTAATAATTATGATTAATAATTTCTCAGTCTTAATAATTACTGGGCATAATCTATTCGGGCAAAAATGAAACTTCTAGAATAATCTCTCAAGCAAGCTGAGTTCGAAATCATGGCATTCGCTGAGCTTTTCAGGTCGATTGCTTCTGTATATTCTTATGACTGCCCCGTTGGTTTCGTGGTCGTAAGCGCGACTTCTGAGCGGTGGGGTCCTGGGTTCGATTCCCGAGTCTTGTAAAATTTTATTCTGTTTTTCCAATAAAAAATTATAAGTAACACCCCGGAGTTTGGAAGTTGGCGGTGTTATGCTCCGTGTCTCGGACATCATGTTAAGCCGTTGGTCCTGTGTATGAGCTCTCTCCGATCGTGTCTGTCGTCCCATCGGACTATGAGAGTGAGGAAAAAGAAAGAGCACCTGTGTCTGCGCACACACTTGTGCAACATAATATCTCCTTCGCCGAAGTCAGAAGGCCAATTCTCGTAATTTAAAACGTTCAAAATCTAGTCGCAATCTCATCTTGGCGACAAACAAACGTCAAAAAATTGTCAAAATGTAGGGAAATAAGAGGTATTTTTGACAGATTGAGACAGATCAGACTGTGAACGTTCTTAAAATTAGTAGAATTGCCCCTCTGATCTCCGCTGAGATTGGTCGCCATGGCTGAAATTCGGTCTGGAGTACTATTATTCTGGCTTATACGAGTTGCTGTGGTTGGAAACAGTCTGAGGAGTACAACCATCAAACATCTTATATAGATTAAGGTTTTGTTGTACTTTGAGAGCGAAATAAATTGATTTATTATTATTATTGATATCTAAACATGACAAAACAAGAAATAAATAATTTGATAGTTTATTTTTGTGGGCTTGTGCACTTGGAAATATCAGTTTAAAAAATCTGTTTTTTTTTTGTGTTAACAGAAGTAGGTAATGAATGGTTTTCGATATCAAAAAGATAAAAAAAAATCAGACTTTTTCATCTCATACTTCAAGTAACATAGCTACCAGCGCAGTCGCTGATAATTATTATATTTTTATTTAATTGTGTTTAGATATTGGTACCCTTTACATCAGAATAGAATAGAACAGAATATTTATTTATTTACTCAGAATGTAGGTATTTACAATAAGGTGGTTACAACCATCTGCAGAGTTTCGCTAGCTGTAAAAGCTGTATAGATTGAAAAAAAGAATTCTTCAAAGGCATATCTCACTAAATGTCCTAATTGGCTGCGTTAAAATGTGGGAGGACTGGTCCACAAATTCAAGGTCACTCAGCGTGCTATGGAGCGGGCTATGCTCGGAGTTTCTTTGAACGATAAGATAAAGAATGAAGTTATCCGGAAGAGAACCAGCGTTACTGACATAGCCTGCAGAGTAAGCAAGCTGAAGTGGCAGTGGGCTGGCCATGTTTGTCGAAGGACCGATGACCGGTGGAGCAGACGGGTCCTGGAGTGGAGCCCGCGTATCGGCTAGTGTAGTGTGGGGCGCCCAAGCTAGATGGACCGACGACCTTAAAAAGGTGGCTGGGACAGACTGGATGTGGAAGGCGGAGGACAGGGTGTTGTGGCGCAGCCTGGGAGAGGCCTATGTCCAGCAGTGGACTGCTATAGGCTGACTTGATTGATTGAAAATGTGGGAGGTGCCCACGTATTTAGAAACCAATTCAAATCATTTCATTGACAACCGCATAGGTACAGCATTATCTAAACTTTATCACTTCAGTCATAAAAATGTTGTAGTCACCATGGTCATAAAAAAGAATCCCACCCAAACATTTTTATCACAGATTATGAAGATTATGAAATATTATTAAAACCATTACGTTATGTTTTAAAAAACTATGATTATCTATTTATTATTAGAAACATTAGTTATTAAAAAAATCAGTCACGGAAATAAGAAATGCCGCATTAAAACCTCATTGGACACAACCTTTTTCTTTTTAATTACAAAACTGGAACGCATAATCAAAGTGCAATCAACTGCAGATGCTCTGTCCTTTTCTGGTTCGTATGATTGTGTTGTTGTCTCTTTCTGTCTTCACTTCCCTGGTCTGCAATATCTTCAATCTTTATTAGGTTGTTCTAGAGATTGTGACTGTACAGAAATGTCTTTCTTTCATAAGCCATTATTTTTATATTGAATCCGATTTCAATTTGTTTATCCGATTGGACTTTAAGCCGATCCGATTTACAAACTAATATCAATATGCCTATAACCGTTTCCCAAATATGTTGGGATTGGCTTCCAGTCTAACCGGATGCAGCTGAATACCAGTATTGTACATGGAGCGACTGCCTATCTGACCTCCACAACCCAGTTACTGGGTAACACGATACCCCTTGTTAAGACTGGTTGACAGACTTTCGGGCTTCTGACGACCCGTAACGACTGTCAAAGATCCACGAATAACAGCCGGGACCAACGTCTTAACGTGCTTTCCAAGGCACGGAGGAGTCTCGGTATGTAAAAATGGTCACCCATCCACATATCAACCCCGGCAAGCGTAGCTTAACCTGATGGATCGACCCGTGCGGCAGTTATTACTTAGCTACGAGATTTACTATTCGATGAGGTTAAATATTTTGTTATTAATTTTAAAATCTCTTAAATACATACATACATAACTCACGTCTTCTTCCCATGGGGGTAGACAGAAACTATAGAACGCCACTTGCTACGCTTATTTATTTATTTATTTATTTAACCATTTATGTACACACATTATAAACATACAAAAAGAAAGGAACAGAAAAATACGTACAAAGGTGATGCTTATTTCTAAAGAAATCTCTTCCAGCATACCTGCGATAGGAAAGTCGATAAAGAGATGTAGACACCGTGTGTAAGAGTAGAAGAGAAAATAGAATACATATCGCTCGCTTCTTACATACTCCTTTTGTTTTGTTTACGTTCATACATCAGTACCCCAAGTGTAAACGTAACTAGTGCGTTTGCGTTAAGATTTTTATTCTCAGCCTTATATTCTTAACATTATGATCTATCGGTAAAATTTTAACGCAAACGAAATAGTTACGTTTACTCTCTTGCAAACTTACACTTGGGGTACTGGTCATACACGCACGCCGGTAGCGAGTACTCGCACCTGACTTTTCATACTTAAACTTTTCAGAACAAAAATAACTTATAGACATTTCTCCAATTATATATAAGTCCCATGTAATAGGGGGCGAGCCTATTGCCATCAACTGGCCATAAATCCAGACTGCTTCTACTGGGAAAATTCCTAATGAACACAAAACCTCATTAACTAACAAAACATTAAAAGTTATCATTAGCTGGTTAATTGTTCATTAACAACTAAGACGTTTGTTACTATGTAAAATACTGATATTTAGCTGCATCCGGTTAGACTGGAAGCCGACCCAACATTTTTACGAAAAGGCAAGGCAGATTCATTGATTGACATTTTTTACCGACTCAGACCGTTGGTCTGTGAGTAAAAGAAAAGAAAAAGTATTTATTGGCACTCGCACAGGAAGATCACATATTTAACTAAACATACTCATATAAATATATATTCTTTGAAATAAAAAACAAAAGTAAAGTGAAAATAAAAATAGAAATTCCTGCAGGAGGCCAAAAGGCTCCATCTGAGCATGATGCTGCGACATTGCTCGAGAACACGAGAATACGAGAGAGTACGAGAATTAACGAAGTGTCTTAAATGACACATCTACAAAGTCTACCATAAACAGTGATTAAACAAAGCTTTTCTTTTCACTTTCCATAGAGTAAACACTTTCTTTTTAACCAGTTAGCCAGTTGAGATATCTTCTTAAAATGGATGTGTGGGTGACATTATTCAATGGATTGCCTATAATTTGTGACAGTTCATGAATTCGTGTTAGCCTCATTTTTATGAGCTCGTATATTAAACAGAGATGTTCATAAAAGTTGGATTTTGTATGGCCTTTTCGATAATGCCTGGATATACTCCATCTAGCAGACAAATAGTTTTTTTATTGGATACTTTAAGTTATCTGAAAAATAATCTAACCGGTGCCTTTCAAGATTTTTTAACTAACTTGAGTAAACTGAGCTAGAGTTAGGTACTTTAACTTTCGATGCGGCGACGCTTGGGGGAGACCTATGTCCACCAAGTGAAATGGTGGTGATGATAAAGTCAAATTTTGTGAAAAATCTCAGATTTTGTATACCAATAATGTACCTACCAAAATACCTTTTCAACCAAGTTACAAAACACCTAATTATGTACCTGCATATCCCAAGTTTCAAGATAATTGTTCCAAATTCCACTCAATTTAACCGAACAAGTTAATTAATGCGTAAACTTCATAATATGCGGTAAGCAGAGATAGATAATGCAGTTGATTAATGATCAGAATGCGTAACGAGGCATTAAATTAAAAATACCTTCGAAATATATTGTGTTGTCAGTCAAAATCAAAATTGATTGAAAATATTGTGAATGCTGGTTGAAAATAAAAGAGGAGTTTGTTTTTATTAACTAGATAACGGTATGGTCATGGAATTTACTGCTCAGAAGTGCCTTTTACTGTTTTAGAAGATGCTATTTATTAGTCAACAGTGGCCAGGGAATCCAGGGATAGGTTATAAGGATGTGGTCCAAGGCCTTGGCCTTCCCTACAAATTGGTTGAGCTGGATGGTGCTGCTCCACGCGTCATGTTCGCGAACGGCGCCGTCTGTTGAGACTGGTCATCTCATAACTGCCAGGGCTTATTTTTAATTTTATATTTGGAATTGTTTTTTTTACACCGTGGCATTTGAATCGTCTTACAACGGCAGCCCACTTCATGTATCCAATGACTACTAATCATTCGTAAATAGAAAAAAAAAACATTTTTTTTTTTAAGAATCTATTTAAAGAAGCAAATGATCAAGGATTACTTACCCAGTTGTTTCCAAAGTCTAAGTATTATATATTATCAATAGCTCTATTCACTACCATTATAAAGAAAGTACTAAAGAAAATAGTTAAACTCTTCAATGAATGCGTCATTGATTGAGATCTTGATAAACTATCAGCTGTTAGAGAAATGTTTCTCTGTACTCCTTATCAGAGGGCAATGAACCCGTGTAGGTATACTGTTATGTAGTTGACAAAATTGAGAGCAATGAGACTATTCATGAGGAGGTTTATTTAGGGTTCCGTACGTCAAAAGGAAAAAACGGAACCCTTATAGGATCACTCGTGTGTCTGTCTGTCCGTCTGTTACAGCCAATTTAAGACTGAGTTAGATTTGTTACCCAATGACATGATTTCATGAAAAACAACGGGAACAAATCTAACTTAGAGAGATGTATTATTGATTGTAATAATTATAATTCTCTAAATACATATCTGATATAGCCGCGAATCATATTTTGACCAAGATACGATCTGGCACTGACCTGTAAATGCTGCGGATTTATCTTAGACTATGCCCCAAAAAAATGTTTGTCTGCGGGAACAACTTTTTTTTGTAAAAAGTATTTGTATAATAATACAAAAAAAACCTGGTAAGAACCAGGAGAACTGATGGTGACTTTACCATATGCATTTTGACGAGCATAAATTGCTTATCAACCATAAGTGCCTAATCGAATCGGAACGGTGAAATACTTAGCAAATGCACGAGTTACTACAAAAAATACCCAAATCGCTATGGGTATGCCTATAAAATTTGAGGATTTCCCTCGATTTCCATGGGATCCCTTCATCAGATTCTGATTTGGTGGCAATGGGACCACCTCGGGAGCATACCCTTTCAAACAAAAAAAGAATTTTCAAAACCCGTCCACGATTGACGGAGTAATCGGTGAACATACATAAAAAAAAAAAAAAAAAAAAGGAACATATAACCTCCTCCTTTTTGGAAGTCGGTTAATAAAGTTGAGTTTGTAACGGATTGGATTTGTAATAACAAATCAATGTTAAGATGAGAGGCAAAAGGAAGATGCAAAAATGCATTAGAACAATAGTTCTAACGCATTTTTGCATCTCCCTGAATGTTGGCATTTCAGAAGTACAGTGAGAGGGATTCATGAAAGTATTGTTAATTTTTATTGTTTTATGTCTTTACCTGAATTTTATACTTTTTAGGGTTCTGTACCCAAAGGGTTAAACGGGAACCCTATTACTAAGGCTCCGCCGTTTGTCCGTCTGTCTGTCTGTCCATCTGTCAACAGGCTGTATCTCATGATCCGTGATAGCTAGAGAGTTAAAATTTTCACAGATGATGTATTTCTGTTGCCGCTATAGCAACAAATACTAAAAACCAGAATAACATAAATATTTAAGGGGCTCCCATACAACAAACGTGATTTTTTTGCTCGTTTTTGCTCGATATTGATAACGGTAACAGGTAGACACTTGAAATATTCACAGAATATTTATTTATATATTCACTTTAAAAATCAATAATTAAATTAAAATAAAACAAATATTTAAGGGGGGCTCCCATACAACAAACGCGATTTTTTTTGCCGTTTTTATAGATAATGGTACGGAACCCTTTGTGCGCGAGTCCGACTCGCACTTGGCCGGGTTTTTTTATATGTGTAGGTAAACGTCTGCCTTTAAGTATTGTATTTGTTTTTTACCGTTTTTAAGTTAAATAAATAAATTGATAATAATAATAATCAATAAACTTACGTTTAGAAGCCATTATCATTTCAAAGATAGTAGTTTGCTTACCTGTAAGTAAATAAGAAATATATTATTAGATTATGTTAGCTCAAAAACCAATAGGAAACTTATAGAAAAAGACATTTTAATACAACATGCTCTAAGAAATAAGCTGATAACTTAAGGGAGTAAGTACTTAATAATCAAATCAATGTTAAATTTAATGCTTTATTCATCACCATCATTAACAAAAATCTATAGTAAATCATTTGCCATAGTATAGTCCTAAGCAAGCCTATTTAAAGTAAAAATAAAAACAAAACTAGACCACAAAAAGCCGAGATTTATTATCAAAAATCTTAATAAAAAGAAAAAAAAACCAGCCAGTGCGTTTCGGACCACGCACTATGAAGGGTTCCGTAGTTGGGATGAATTTATCCCAAAACAAACTTAACATTGTTGAAAAACATGATTGTTCTCCCATACATCGATATATTTATTTATTAAAACTTTATGCACAAGTAAAAACTACACTGTACAAAGGCGGACTTAATGCCTGAGGCATTTTCTACCAGTCAACCTTAGGGTGATGCAGAGACAAAACATGGCAGGTGCAACGTACGGGATAGATAGCTCGGAAATAACTATAAAATACAAGCATACATACAAATACATAGATAGATAGATACATATACACATAATATACCAAAATAAACTTTGTCAGGAGAAATAACGACCGGTAGCGAAGAAAACGACTCCAGCAAATCACCGCTGAGATGCTTCGGCCAACTTCTGACGAATATGTTCACGTGCCAAGACTTTAAATGATAGCCGGCTGGTTGCCGTCCTGATGTTCAGAGGGAGCGCATTCCAAAGAAAGACCGTCTGGACAAAGAAAGAAGAATGAATGAAGCCAGAACGGTGCGAAGGACATCGTAGAAGACGATTTTTGGTGGAACATAGTACGTCACGGTTAATTTTCCAACTGCAAATGTAAGTTTATATGTGATAAAACTAAAAATCAACGATTTTCGGACTTTTTCCTTTACTTGTGCTGTGAGACCTTACTTCTTGCCAAATTTCATGATTCTAGGTCAAGTACCCTATAGGTTCTAATTTATTTACAAGTATCAAAATATGTCGCATATGGCCGTGTTTTTATAATGCGTTGACTTAGAAGCAAGACTTTTTTAGAGCACCAAGGGACCGTAGACTTTCGTATTTGGTATAAATTTCAACTTGAGAACTTGAGAGACTGACAAACACACGAATGATCCCATAAGGGTTCCGTTTTTTCCCTTTGTGGTACGGAACCCTAAAAACAAATGAATTTGTGTCTTTATTTCGACAATAACGGACACAAAACAGGGTGACTCATTTAATTTATCAGTTTTTTATCGACTGCTTCACACTTTATAAAGAACACCCTATCTGTTTTATAATAAATTCTTGTTACAAGATGTTTATTTGTTTTTGTTTTGAAAAAGTTTTGGTATCGACTTTCCTTGTGTTAAGGATAAACCAAAGTTCTTTAAATCTTTATTTACTATCATTGAATGAGCTGGTAATACAGCAAGAAGAAAAGTAAGTTTTGGAATAATTCATTCATTCATTTCAGCCGAAATACGTCCACTGCTGGACGTAGGCCTCCCACCAAAGGCCGGTTTGCCATAATTGCCAGGCTTGGCAGGCGGGTTGGCGATCGCAGTATGGTGTTAAAATGCATAGAGAACGCTGCTGCCCATTCTCTAGTAAGTCCCTTAGTCGCCTTTTACGACACCCACTGGAAGAAATAGGGTGTTGCTATTCTTTACGTCCGGCACCACAAAGAGCAATTTTGAATAATACAATCTTGTAATCAAAATCTACCAAGGTATATCAACCATTTTAACCCGATGCTGTTTCACTGCAAGCATTTCACTGGGCCCGCGTGGTGGATTATGACCCAGTTCCTCTTACGGAGACGAGGCTTTTAATAGGCTGATTATGCATATATGAACCAAAGATGCTTCTTATCTTGCCATGCACAAACATTATTTAGCTAGTCACCAAAATGGTCGGGAGGAAACGCACGGGTGTCACCATTGTGTGGATCGCCCGGAGGACACGGTGGAGCATACGGTGGAGGTCTGCCCGGCTTGGGCGGAGCACCGCCGTGTCCTCTCGGAGGCGATCGGCGGCGGCGATCTCTCGCGTCCGGCTCAAGTTCAGGCCATGGTTCGGAGCGAGAGTGCATGGCAGGCCGTCACCTCCTTCTGCGAAACAGTAATGCTCGCGAAGGAGGAGGCGGAACGCGTGAGGGAGAGGCAGGGCTCGCGCCCTCACGCCTCTAGTCGCCGCAGGAGACGCCCTGGGCGTCGGGAGTCGCAAGCCGATTTCCGGCCACCGTAGGCGCGGGCCTGCGGACGGTGAGCGTGGGTAGCTCGCCGTCCAATAAGGACCAGGCCCGGGTCGACGGCGCGTTGTGTTCCACGCGCGCCTCAAAGAGATGTCAGCATGAATTGACGGGGTCCATTAGGGCCAATGCCTGCCAGGGTTGCGAGTTGGCCGAAAAGGATATCGTGGTCCTGGTACACAGGCAAACCCCTCTTCCATTATTCTTCTTTGTAAGAGAGGTTGGGTAATGCTGGTCACACGACTGTACATCTAAGTTACATTACTTAAATAAAATACCACTGCTAATCTATTCTGCCGTCTCCTTCTAACTAAACAGCTTGAATGTACAAAGTAGCGGATCTGATAACACCGGTCAGTTTCCGAGAAATGTCCAGGTAAACGGATAGACTGAGTGTGCGGTTTTTTTTGCCGTCTGCCGTTATAGGGTCACGGTTTTTTGCCGTCGTTTGTGTCTATGTTTGTGATCTATTGTACTGAGAAGTTTGATTTAAATAAATATAAATATAGGATTAAAGAATTTAACTCCGCAGGACTATTATTTTATTCAAAAATCAAAATATTTTATTTATTTATTATTTATTTATTTAAACTTCTCGCACACAATTAGGTACAAAGGCGGACTAAACATAAACCTACATGGGCACTTATGAAACGTCAGATGCTAGGTGCACGGTCCCAATTGGTCGTTTCCTATGGAGAAGAGCCGGCAAGAAACTTCACGGTTACTCTTTAAAAAAAAAAAAGTGGGCTTTTACAATGTTTTCAAGTTACAGTGTTAATAGGTATGGGAGGACAGTACTGAGTACAGAGTATTGCTTTTCGGTACATGGTTTTTGTGATAGGTACATATACATTTTATGTTAAAACAAGAAATCTCACGCAGTCGAAATCGCGGGCCGAAGTTAGTCCATAATAATAAAAATGTACAAGAAATGCGTCATTCATTCTCCTGCCCTTCCTTCTCAATGTCTGTATTTATGAAACAATTTATTTCTGTCCCACAAAGTCAATTTAAAAAAACCAAAATATGATGCTATAGGTACACATTGGAAGAGGACACTAGACCATTTTTTTAACACTAACATAAGCTCAAAGTTACCCTAAGCTTGAGCTAAGCTCTTCGTCATATCTCTGCCCACCCACAACACCAAAAACAAATGAACGACAACTATAACATAAAATTATCTTTAACTTAACAGGACCTTGCCTAGAGGCATAAAGGAGTCAGAAGTATAACTTTAAAGTACGTAAACCATAGATAAAAGGATCCATGGTGTTCTGTGTCATAACTCACGGGTTATGTGTCATTAAAATATTAAAAACTATGGTGGGAGTATTTGAAGGTATTTCTAACACTTTTGTGCAGGGGCGGATTTAAGGCAAAACGGGCCCTGGACCCGGGTTTCCACAACTTGATTTTGTTTTATAAAAAAAAAGTTCACATTCACAAGGAACCGTTTTTCGAAGATGGTAATTATATAAAATTCTTACTACATTGCCACAAAACCGCCTATTAAAGTTATACCTACCGAGTATTGAAAGTGAAATACTCCGAGAACTGGATTTCACCGAAATTATCAATGATAATTTGACGAAAAAAGCTGGCAAAGTTCCATTTGCCTACTATTTATCTTTTTTCTTTCGTATATTTTTAGTATTATGTATAAATGATTGGAAACTGTGATACCTAGTTTTTTCTAGTCTGTTCTAAACATTTTTCGGGGCCCACCTCTTGTTTGCCCCAGGGCCTCCACACCTTTAAATTCAGCCCTGCTTTTGTGTAATGCTGGGGAGAAAATTGTTTGATGATTTATGTGTAAATATGATTTTAGTGCAGTCTTATTTTTAATTCTGTACATTTTCCAGAGATGTATAAACGATCATCTCATAAGTAAGACATTCTCATGACTAGTTAGCAATAGTTCGAAAATCTTACATGTTACTTTGTAGAGCAGTGGAAAAATTAACTGCATTTTTAATGAAAGGGCGCAACAGGCACCGACAAAGACAATTCTTTTGTCGGTGCATGTCGCGGCCGCGATATCGCGTGTGTTTATAAGAGCCTTTATTAGAGCTTATAGATACATGTCCCAGGATTAAGGGGTCATTGTACTCATCATGTTGAACAACTTTTACTATGGGTCCAAACCTGAAATGGCGAAAAAAAAAATCAGCTGTTCCCTACATTTAAGTTTGAATAACTTGTTAAAATGTATGGAACAGTTGATTATTTTTTTCGCGATTTCAGGTTTGGTCCCATAGTAAAAGTTGTTCAAAATGATGAGTACAATGACCCCTTAAGAGATTGTACGTTAACTCTGGGACATGTTGTATAGATAGGAATAAAAAAGATCTTCAAAAGAGCTTCAACCTACTACTTATTCTAATAACAACAATACTAAAAATTTGAAATTCAAATACAAAATTTCCTTAACAAAAGCAATTACCACGATTCCTGAGCACGGATCCCATTTGACTTCAGAATAAGGTAATTCTTACCGTAATCCTGACGTTTAAACATTTTTATGTGCGACTGTACCCTCTCTGGTGGTCTCCAATCCATAGTAATTTGTAACTCGGAATCATTATGGGGGATTGTTCAAAGAGCTTGGTCATGGTTCAAATTATATTTAGTTGTAATTATATGAATTATTTTTATAAAATATTCAATGTATACTAATATAATAAAAAGGTAAAATTTGTGAGTTTGTTTGTAAGGGCTAATCTTCGGAACTGCTGACCCGATTCCGATAATTCTTTGACTAATGAGAAGCTACAGTATTGCCGAGTGTCATAGGATATATGTTATGTTATAAAAAAGACATTGGAAGCGGACGAAGCGGTGAGCAGAGTGACTATAAAACTAGAGAATATATTTTTCTAACTGAACAGACAGCTGTGCTGCTGGACAGTTTGTTGCGCCACTTCTTCTTCCCAGCTACAGCACTGGGAAGTGGAAAAGGGCAGGCGTTTTGGCGGGCTGTCGTAGGTCCGGGCACCTGTCAAAAGTGTCAAATCGCCTATATTTTTTTTAGTCGTGACTGAATGATGAACGAATGAATGAAACAAATGATGAACGTCATCATATATTTTACATTCATTGCCGAAATGGAAGGCCTCTTGTCAAAGTGGCGGCATCTGGTGGCGTGTATTTTCATGAAAACCCTCATTGAATAAACTGACGAGTGAGGGAAACTGACCAGTGATAAAATAAATAATAGTAATTAAAAAACGTATATTGATTCCTTACAACTACAACACATAGGTAAGTACATCATTATGTATAAATATATATTAATATATTATATAAATAATTATATAAAAATAAAAATAAAATACCTTTCAATTCAGTTCTAATAAAACCATAAATTATTGTTAACTTTACAGTTAGTGGAGTAACTCGAAATTAATTCATTTAAATTTTATTTAAATCTAAATTTGAATAATATTTTAGTTTAACTGTGAAAGAAAGTGTCAGAAATAAATTATTGTAAAATCAAATGAATAAACTATACATTGAAATTATTAGCAATTATTATTGTTAGTGTCAGACTTCTGAGCATGAGGTCCCGGGTTCGATTCCCAGGTCGGGCAAAGTGATATTGGGATTTTCCATTAGGAATTTCTCAGTGGCAGCCCGGAGTCTGGATTTGTGCCCGGTTGATGGCAATAGGCTCGCCCCCTATTACATGGGACTTAAACATAACTGGCGAAATGTGGGTGTACTATTAGGTACACCTCTGCCTAACCCTTCGGGGATTACAGGCGTGTTGTTATGTTACGTTATTGTTAGTACACACGGCTACACATCAAGCTATAAATTTCCAGTATAAGCTGACCTCTCATTACGTGGAAATCCTAAACAATGCGAGATCAACTTATACTGGCAATGTATTGCTTGATGTGTAGCCGTGTGTACATAAATTCATACTAGTTAGTAGTATTTTGTTTTCCAGTGACACACGGACTCAAAATATTATCTCCTTCCTTCGAAAATTATTACCTTTTCAAAAGACATTGTGAAATCCCTCAAGCGATTTACAAATTCGTGACTATACGGATACAATCTCCGTGACCACGAACTGTTCACAAGATGTATATTTCAACGAAATGCCCATTGAAATAATGATTTTTTCAATGTTCTCGAAAGCGAAAAAAATAATGGAAAAAAGTGCGGTTCATACTGCTATTGTTATATGTTGTAGGTAGAGTGTGAAATATGGGATTTTTGTAAACTTTCTAGAAAACATGTTAAATACTTCTTCACTTATGCTCCTCGGATGACTTTAACTTTTTCTTTGAAGAATGTCGTTTTTCTTTGATCCACTTTGCTGTGCACAGGTTATTATAGGTTGGCGTTTATTCGCTTAGGTATTGGTACACATTTTGTTTTACATAACATAACATAAGATCACTCTACTATTCCGCGAAGGTTCAGGCAGAGATGTACCTGTAGCACACCTATAATTCGCCAGTTATGTATAAAATCTTATTCTTTCACAGTGCTATAAATTCATTACAATCTATGACTTTACATAGATAACAAATACGTAAGGCTTTTGATTTGATAGGCTACTGATACGAACACTGGAATCCATCTTCCAGCCTCACAATAAGTCGTTAAAAGTCATGGTCAAACTCTTATCTTCAAAATAAGAAACATTACTACATCATCGCTAACCATCAGGTCAGATTGTGGTGAAACGTGAGCATACCCATACTAATTATAATGCAAAAGTAATTCTCTCTATCTGTCTGTTACCTTTTCAGACCTTAACGGGTGAACGGATTTCGATGACATTAGACCATGGCCTGGGTTAGGACATGTGATACTTTTATATCCCGGTTCTCGTGGAATAATTTCCAACCAAAACGCGGGCAAAGCCGTTGACAAAAGCTAGTCCACTATAAAAATATCGTAAAATCTAACCTACATACATCACGTCTCACGCAGCCACCGTTCATTCGTCCTTCTGTCCATCCACTGCTGAGCCCCCAATAACAATGGATGCGCGTGCGTCCATCACCTGCCACCGGGCGGGTGTGGGCCATAAAGGTGCACATAAATCTATGGCAGGAACGTGCTGTGTAGTGTGGCCATCGTTTTGAGAGAGGAGAGGCTGTCCTGATGTGTGCTTGTTCTTTTTCGAGATTTTGAATGTGTATCAAGAGAATATTCTGTTATGAGACTGTGTTAAGGTACTCAATTCAAATCAAAGTAATTAGTAAAATTTTGCAGTGAGAAATGGAATTTTCAAGTATTGCAGGTAAAAAAAAATCTTACTAGATCAAAAGCAGAGAACCTCACCTTTTTAGGAGTTCAATAAAATGAGTTGTAAACCTAACGAAGCCATGTAATATTTGCGTGAATGTTATCAGTGGATAGCATACTACACCAGTTTTATTTTATTTGGTGAAATAAAACTAAACCCTAATTATAATGTAACATGAATAACTCTCATCATTTATTTTTGCGTGAATGTTATCTCAACAAGATTCTCTTTTATTTTTATTTTAGCACATCAAAATAAACACTAATATGATAGCATAATTAATTTAATTAGGAATTCGTGTTAATGACACTTCATGGTTCTGACTTTCATGGCGCCCTTTATATTAATGTTTCTTTCTCATGCCAACATTTATTTGTCTGATTTCATTTGAAGTCTAGTTTGTAATGTAATGTCGATGATTTCTGGCCCCACCCGGTATGCAAGGTATTTGCACCTTTTTAATTAACGGGTAAGGTTTAATTCGGTAATGTATTTGTGTTTTATTAACGTGCATGCAAAGTCACATAGTAATAATATACGTACTACATTGATAATTTAAATATGTATTATAAACACGAGATCTCCAATAGATGGGACATCTACAGTTATTTTTTTTTATTCTCTGTACATATAATAAGATAGTAACGAAGAATTTTTGTCCGTTCGCATAGATGTATGTTCTGGACTGGCGCAAAAACGGCTGAACGGTTTGGCTGAAATTTGACACACAGATGGTTTATAACCTGGATTAACACATAGGGTACTTTTAATCCTGGTAGTACGTTCCCGTGGGTCATTTTCCGACATTCACGCTGGCAAAAAGTAGTTTTCTCTACAAAATAATAATAAAAATTCCAGGAATATCTCTTAAAATTCACTCACCATGGTCACCCTCAGTACCTCTCCATAGGCATTATAACATACATGAATGGTACCAATTGAAGTTACTTTTACAGTACCGAGTCTTTTGTGTTCTTTCTTTCTTTGACGTTTCATGGAAGCAACGTTTTAAAAGGTTCTAGTACCTTGTATAACAGAGTGAAGTAATATGTGCCTGCAAAGGTTTTTTTTCGATTTCAAAGTGCAAGCGTGGTGTTTTTCTTTAAAGGTGGTCTAAGAACGTTTTAAGGTAGAGATAATAGAGGACTGTGGGAGGTAAAAAAATTGGTATCGCTATTGGAGAAACTATTATACTTAAGTAAAAGTATATCTGGCTATCTTTCGAAATAACAATAGAAACAACAAAGATATAAATATGTCTAGATAGACAGTGAAAGCTGTGATCTCGTCGAAAAAATTGCCTCCAACTGTTGGCCGTAAAATGACACACTCGAATAACACTATGACGTGGCGCGAGTGTAAGACGTAGCTGTCACACACACCAGCATAACAAAGTTGGCCTGTTTGTTTTAGTTCTTTTGCAGCGCGACACTTTATCTAGACATATAAATAATCAAAGTGTAACAAATACAGAGGTGAATAAAGCTTTAGAAATACATACATTTGATATTTTGGACAAAGATTTTATCATTGAAGATAACGTGTGGCAGTTATTTTGAGGAAAGTAGCTTTCAATATAACTTTCTCGAACAAACCTTATGTATCAGCTATCTCGTTCGTAGCTTAATTAACGTCTTCAGACAGGGACATACTCACCACGCTTGGCAATGGCAAAAGAGTAATTGTAAACACAGAAAACGATGGTGCTGCTTTTTTTTCTTTTTTTTTTTTTTTAAATGGCATCTCGCAGTTGACCTTGAGAGGCCGTGACTGCTTAACCGGTCTTTCCTGTGGCTGCCCTAAGGTATTAGCTTAAAGCCTCCAGCCAGGAGCGATGATGGTGCTGCCCTTTAAAATAATCCTTGATTACCTTCCCACACCCACAGAAAACAACCCGTGGCTCGAGGACCACACATAAAAGAGTACCTACGCCTCTGCCTACACCTTTGAGGATCACTTAAAAGATGGTAGTACAAACGAAACTGAGAATTTAATCATGGCTTGTTTAACTATCGCCCACAAAACGCACTAACCTTTTAAAATCGTTTTAGCAACTTCCATAAAAGATACATAGTTTGTATACATTCAATAAATCCGTTTATCTTTGACTTTAGCTCGTAATAATGTTGTAATATCCTCAAAAAGCCACTAATTCACAATCACAAAGAATCTCTAAAACCCTTTTAAAATAAAATAAAATATCTCGAAATGGCGCCAGACCGAATTATAAGCCAGGAAATCTATGTTCCTGTCAAAATGTGAATTCAGACAATTCTAAACTCTACCCCTTTTGTGTTAAAATGTTATTTTGTTTGCAACACCTTGATTGTTTGCCTTCCGATCAGGTATCAAGTCTCAGGAATTTGTGAAAGAAAAAATTAACAGCAAAAACCCGCGGTTTCTTTTGTGGTCCGAAAAGTTAAAAGATTATACATAATAGGCAAACTTCGATGTTTGGTACTGATTTTATCGACGTTTTAAAAACAAATAATATGAAATGGACTTGACAAAAACTTTGGGCATTTTCCACATTCGATTTTGAACCAAATGTCTCTAGAAATTAAGTAATTTTTGCTTTTTTCGAAGTCGAAAAGAAATTCGACAGTATTTTGTTTTTATCTTTAACAAGTCCGTGAATTGCTCTTGCTAAATGCCCGTTAAAGTTTTGATGACTTTCTCGTGTTTTTACTGCACTTCTAAAATACTGATGTGACAACGATCGTTTTTTTTTAGTTAATAGCCCATTAACTTTGGACTACTGAATAAATCTTTAAGATGAAAGCAATAAACTTAAGTGTTGATTGGGATAATTATTTCTTTCATCACAGTTCTATAGTGCTATAAAAATCTTCTTCTTACGTATTACACTTGTTAATTCAAGCAGTAATTATCGCAAGATAAGGTATACTTATCTTGATATCAATGCGTGTGTAATTTCGATCAGCTTGTTAGCCCTTCACGTTAAAACTGTAATTACACCTGCAATCAACTTCACTGTATAAATCCGACACAGAAACTATTAAAATCAGGTTTAAAATCTCGAGCGATAGCAATTTAGAGCAAACTTATACTAAAAATTAACACTGCAGTGAGAATCGACGTAAAAAAGAAACATTCTTACTCAAAAGAATACGTTGTAACCAAAATCTTATCCAAAAAATGCAGTTTTCGACCCAAATATTGAAGTAAAAAATATTTGTTAAAAAACTTAAGTATTTTAGTACTAAATCATAAAAGACAAGGGGTTGACACGATTACAATAACTTACGATATGTAAAGAGAGGAAAACAAAAGAATTTCGGATCTTCAACAAACAAAAAACTGGACGTTTTACGGTATTCCCTAATTCGATCACCGCAGGGAGCATGTCACATAAAAAGTTTTTGAATAAAACAATAGGCTTTATTTGAATATTATTTATACCAAATCTCGGCACGCTTGAAAGGTTTTTAATTCTTACTTTTTACAATGCTATTCGGCTTGTTTTTGTTGTTTTAAATAAAATGTTTTTCTACGATTGTGAGGGGCTGGTGGCTAAGTAATAAATAACAACCGTACGGGTCGATCGATCAGGTCCAGCTACGCTTGCCGCGGTTGGTCCGTGGATGGGCGACTATCTTTACACACCAAGACCCTTCCGTGCCTCGGAAACCACGGTTAAGCCGTTGGTCCCGGCTCTCATTTGTAGATCTTTGACAGTTGTTACGGGGCATCAGAAGCCGGAAAGTCTGGCAACCAGCCTTACCAAGGGGTATCGTGTTACCCATTACTGGGTTCTGGAGGTCGGATAGGTAGTCGCTCCATGTAAAATACTGGTATTCAGCTGCCCCCAACGCCCCCGGCTAGACCGGAAGCCGACCCCAACATAGTTGGGCAAAAGTTAGACAGAACCTGTCAAACCTTTTCCCAACTATGTTGGGGTCATCTGACGATGATTTTTCTGCGATTGTTTGGTGAGATTTGAGACTAATTAACTACCGAACTAAAAGATCAAGGCAATCATTCTGTACCGGTTATTAAAAGCTGCTATGCCATCTTTTGTCATTTAAAACAACTGTGTGCTGCTGACATTTGAATCATTTTTAGGGTTCAAGATTTCCAAACAAATGCAATGGTTTTGAAATACAATAATATAGAGAAATGGTTCTAAAATTCGTTGCCGTGCGGTGAAAACCTCGTAAAGCAAAATCTTTATTTGTTATTAAGAAAACCTCGCAAGAACAAACGTGTTCAGACACTCTAAGATGCTTCGAATGCCTTCCATTGATGATAATGAAAACCGAGAACCTCACGAAACATCAATGACGGTCATTTTACAGACAGTTTTTATCTACCCCTGTAAAATAACCTTTTTGCAATCACGAGGATTTCACAGCACGGCAACGAATTCTAGATCCTCCCCTAGGCCCGGCAAGAACTATACCAAAAAGAGCTTATGTCAAAAAAAATTACATTCAACAATGTTATTTACAAGGCTGACTGACCGAAGTGCACCCGACGTAAATAATAATATCTTCATTCATGAAGGCTATTTTATTGGACTCCAAAAATAAAACTGATGGATATGATAACAAAAAAATGATGAACATACTCATCACCCTTTCAAAAACACACATCGTAATATTTAATTATGTTAATCATACGTAGCTCTAAATTAGGTCAGAAAAGACATGTGGTATACATTTTAAGTTGCCCTTTCATTGCCTGTCATGGCGTCCCTTGGGGCTAGAGGCTTTTTAATTAGGCGTCCATCAACGTGATAGAGGTATTGATTTTGACGTTTCAACAATCATGCTTGTTTGAATGGCTATTGTTTCCGACCAATAATTTTTGAATAATCAGTAGGACTTTCGTTCTGGGGTGATCATCTTTCGACCACAGTTCATTACTCTAACGATCATTCGAGAACATGTTCATCGGACAAGTGAACTTAGGAGCCTTTTATTTAGATACGTTCTGTTTACGTTTTTAGTTTTAAGTTTTTATTTCTGCTTGAGTATAGTTTATAGTTTTCAACGATTTTTTTTGTTTGTCTGCATAGTGGCGTGTGCTAGCTAACATATAATGGCAAATAATTTAATTTAATGTTTTGTGTTGCGTAATGTAAATAATTTTACATACTTTTGTATAGAAGCAAGTTTTTCTAACTAAACAGACAGCTGGGCTGCTTCTTCTTCTTTTACTTCTTCCCAGTTAAAGCACTAGGAAGTGGTGAAGGGCGGGCGTTTTTGGGGGACTGTCATTCAAAAAGTGCTGATTCTCAGCCTAGTTTGAATAAATGACTTTTGATTTTGATTTCGGGCAATCGTGACACACTCATTTCGTACTGGGATCGGTTCGAAACAAAATATTAATTTTATCATCATTCCTAATGAATCCCCCAAAATGGGATCAGATCGGAACAAAATACACATAAAATGACAATTGATCGCAATGGGTTCCATTATGACAGTTCACCCACGTCCATTATGTTATTCACATTGTTGAGCAGACGAATTTTTAAAACCTATGAAACAATCGTCATTCATCATCATTTCAGCCAAAAAGACGTCCACTGCTGGACATAGACCTCCCCCTAAGGGAGGTGTTTGCCATAAACGCCACGCTTGGCAGGCGGGTTGGCGATGGTGTTAAAATGCATAGAGAACGCTGCTGCCCATTCTCTAGTAAGTCCCTTAGTCACCTTTTACGACACCCACGGGAAGAAATGGGGTGGTGCTATTCTTTACGTCCGGCACCACACGGAGCCGTGCGAGCAATGGATTAACAATCTTCTTCAAAACTCTCGGATTGGGAATCAAACTGTGTTGAGGCTCGTACTTACAGACTAGTGCGATATCGCGGGCGCGTGGCGACACTATGGTAGCACAATTTTTTTGACGCTGCCTGTCGCGTCCACGATATTGTGCAAGTCTGTACGAGCCTTTACGCAATCAGGGTGCCGATCGGAATAAGCCATTTAAATGCTTCCTATAGAATTTGCTGTCTTTTCCAAACAAATTGGGTACCTATACTTACGTGAATATCAATACGCTATCAAAATATTGCAAGCGCCAAGTTACCCGATACCTATCAATACCCACCTAATCCATTCCTCACCTATTAAAAATAAATTACTGGACGTGCTCTAAACACAAAGCAGTTTTTACACAAATCAGGACCCGACCAAATCTCTATGACTTTATCGGATGGCGCCAACAATACAAGCAGACAATCGGTAACACAATATTGCACGATGTCTGTTCGATATTCGAACAGCTGCCCTACCTAACGGGTATGTGACCGTTAGCGCGCACGATCGGGAAATTCGTGATATTACTGGTTTTGCGGTGACGTCATTTTGTTTCTGACAAATTGGTAAGTACTTATATCATTATTGACTGTTGAAGTTAATATGGGAGATCAATACATAAATACATAACCTCAGATATTATTGGAATATAAACTGACAAATTTAAATTCCAAAAATATCTGTTACTTAGCAATGGTACTTTTAAAAGTCCTCATTGTCATATTTCGTCAAATAATCTAGTCTTTCGCGATAAATATGTGGCCGTCTGAATAAATTTTGATTCGTAACTAAATCCAGAGTTTCGATAGCTTCTAAACTGTCAATAAAATCTTCAATTTCGTCTCAAAAAACAAATCAACTGTCACTTAGCGCTAAGATGCGAAGTATCGGGCTCCTATAATTAAGGTATCCCTTAGGACATAAGGTGTCCCTTATGTAATGGTGAAAACGAAACTAACACTTAAAATTTCTTAGGTGCCTCCCTTAACTTTAGGAACGATTGTGAAAACGGCCATAAGGCGAAGGAAAATCTTGTGAAAACCGCGAGTGTCTGAAAGCTTAGAAAAGCTTTGTATCTTAAATTGGTTCTGAAGACAAAAGCCAATCAAATCATTTCACATAATTTTATATGACAAATAAGAATTATGTGTATATATGACAAGAAAGAACAGATCTCATTAAATAAGGCTTTCTGAAACTGGAATTTCCTGCTATAAAATTACTAACTCGTAGTGAGCAGTCTTTGGTATATTCTAACTACTATTGAGACATAAGTTAAATACATACTTTGGTTACAAAATAAGCAATTTTGTCTTTGTATACCAAAACCATGACAAGAAAGACATCACATTCAGCCAATTCACTCTATCAGACAATGTATCTACTCGTATTATTATTTCATAGAATAACTTTGGCTTTTATGCAACAGCGACACTGTTTCACTTATTACTGAATTTCAATGATTTACTGTACCCTTATGGCTGAACCCTATCTCTTAAGATACAGGCTAGACCTAGGTTAAGGGATAGTCTTATATAATTGTGCTTATAGTGTCACAAATGTAAATTTATAACCTCCATGTATACAGTGCAATGTGTTCTTATTTTTTATGAAATAAATATTTTTATTATTATTATCGGGAGTGTTTTTTTTTCTCAGATTTTAGGCTGGTTTTTAGCTACATTTACGGACCAAAGCCAAGTAAATGCAGCGTGTGGTCAATTTTATGGTGAGAGTGTACTTTCGTCTAACTGCATAAATTTCCTAACGATTCTGCATGTGTTTAGGATGGCTGCTTTCTGCATATTGATGTAAAGGGATTCTTCTAGATCTATTAACCTATACTCACACACTGACTTATTTTTTTATTTTTTTAGAAAAACATACTTGTATGATGTTTGTAAATATGTGAACACCACGTATCTATCTAATAATTAAGTTATTTTTCATTGCTTAGTTTTTAATTCGTTTTACCTATTATGGTATAGTAATTTTATTCTAGGTGCATCGTCTTCACATATAATCATATAATTAATGTAATCAAACAAAATATTGTAAAACATTTTTAAAAGAGTACCGGTGGAATTTCTTGCCCATTCTTCTCCATACGAAACTACCTTTTGGAAGGGGCAACTAGAATCAATTCTATTTTTTTGTAAATTTTGACGTTCAAAAGTGCCTCTTATGTGCCTATTTTTTGAAATAAATGGTTTGACTTTGACTTTGACTTTGACTATTAATTTCAGGCTACGGAGGAGATGGTTGGGAATAACACCTGTCGTGGAGATAACTACAGGAACAACATAAACTTTATCTTGTCTCCAAATTCTCGTAACTTCTTCTTTGAGCTCAGCGTGTTTGCTTATTTTTTCAGCGATTGTTTTTTGTAAATTATGGGTGTTGGGAACTGCAATGTCTATGAGGTAAGTGATTTTTCTTATTTTATCCAGTTATTATTATATTATAATTCGTAGGTTGCACAGCGAAATGTCATAAACATAATACCCATAAAAAGCATGAAATGTTAATAATAATACACATAACATAATATCACGCCTGTATTCCCCAAAGGGTCAGGCAGAGGTGAACCTATTTTTTTTTACAGTTAGTTTTAATCATGGTCTGGCAGTTTGAGTAATTTATGCGGCCTTACCAAAAAAAAAGAAGCCCTATGGTATTGTTCGTCAAATCGTTGAGCTTCTTAAGTTCTGAGTTGACCTACACGATTACTGACAAATGCATGCACTGATTGGACAGGTCCACTCAATCTGTGTGGTTCTTTTCTAAAAATACCATTTCAGACACCAATGTAAATAGTCTTCACACGATCTGACCAGTATTATGTCTGGACTTTAAAAGAGACTGTAACCTGAGAGTTTCTTCTCAGAGTAGTCAGATAGGAAACGCCGACCTCATCTAGTTCTTAAAATATGATTGACGTGTAAAAAAGTGTTTGTAAAAACCTACTTATAGAAATAAAATTATTTATCATTTATAGTACACCCACATTTCGGCAGTTATGTTTAAGTCCCATGTAATAGGGGGCGACCCTATTGTCAACCGGGCTCAGTCCAGACCCCGGGCTGCTACTGAGATTATTCCAAATAGAAAACCCCAATAACACTTTGCCCGCCCTGGGAATCGAACCCAAGACCTCATGCTTCGCAGTGGCGCTTGCAACCACTAGACCAATGAGTCAATAATAATTTGTAATAATAACCATTTAAGCCCCAAAACTGAGCTCCCCACAGAATTTAATGAAGACATAAGTCGTAATGACGATTGTAATCAAAATGCGGCAGATGTCGACGCCATATTGTAGCTAACGTCATATGTCATGAAAGTTTATTTTTTTTAAAGTTACACATGATTGAGTAAAGGAATGCCGAGTGCGGAAGCTGATAATTTTTAATAGTTATTGTATGGATTAAATTAAGTTACGTTAAGCCGTTGGTTCCGGCTGTTATTTGTAGATCTTTGACAGTTGTTACGGGTCGTCAGAAGCCCGAAAGTCTGACAACCAGTCTTACCAAGGGGTATCGTGTCACCCAGTAACTGGGTTGTGGAGATCAGAAAGGCAGTCGCTCCATGTAAAATACTGGTATTCAGCTGTATCCGGTTAGACTGGAAGCCGACCCCAACATAGTTGGGAAAAGGCTAAGCAGATGATGATGATGTATAGATTAAAACGTGGGTCACAATCACGAATAATTTGGCAGAAATCTCAGTTGCCTATCTTTGATCACACTAATATGTTTGTTACTTCTTCACGTTCAAAGGGCTAGACCAATTTTGATAAAATTTTGTATGGAGGTAGCTGACACCCTGGATTAACATATAGGCTACCTTTTATCCCGATATTCCCACGGGACCGAGACCCACGCGGGTGAAACCTCGGGGCACAGCTAGTAGGTAATAAACGTGGTTGGGTTGGGATAGATTAAATTATTTAAAGAGTTGGAAGAGGAGGTTTACTGTGGTTTCACCAGAAAAAACGATTATGCAATTCCAAGTATCGGTATTTGACGCCTATGTGCAGCAGTCAAGGCTAATAAAACATCTACGAGTAAAAACTTCAACATTCATAACACAAATCCTTAATCTGACCCATAAATCAAACCACACGAATTAAAATAAAAAGGAACTGATTAACATACCATCCTTCATTTTTGCATACAAACTTTCCTGCCGAATGCTGTCCTACATTTTTTACGACTTATTGTTTTATCCATTGCCATTCATAAGTCGTCATAAAAAGACATGGAAACATGTCATCGATGTATACTAAAAACGTTTCTTTGTAAGTACTATGTAGGTATATAAAACTACGTCGGTTTATCTTTTGATAGAGACTAACGGTTCCAAATGACGTTTGGCGCGGACCATAGACATTAAATTGCAAGGAAGAGAGTGGAAATGCATCCTTTCATTCCTTATAAGGATTTGTAGAATACCTTTAGAGAAGTCATTTCATTATAAAGGTGTGTCGTCCTGAAACACAATGTTAATTTTATCGGACTGGACGCTTGATATTTAACTTGAATGGTCTGGCACATAATTTTCACTTCGCTAAATAAAACAATACTTCAACCAATTTATTTTAAGTTACCTAATGTTAAAAACAAAATTAATTTCAACACTCCCATTAAAAACTTAGCAGTGGAAGTCAAAATATTGACAATATGTTTGATCAACAGCAGCATATAAATTTACCCGTATCTGATTATACTGGATCGGTTGATCCATGCTTAAGAGAAAACGTAGCCATGCGCCCAATAATGATTGTTATTGTAGGGATTTTTCATGCACCATGGATGATTATGACAGAAAATACTAAAAACCGGCCAAGTGCGAGTCGGACTCGCGCACGAAGGGTTCCGTACCATTATCTATAAAAACGGCAAAAAAATCAAGTTTGTTGTATGGGAGCCCCCCTTAAATATATGTGTTATATTAATTTAATTATTGATTTTTAAAGTGAATATATAACTAAATATTCTGTGAATATTTCAAGTGTCTACCTGTTACCGTTATCAATATCGAGCAAAAACGAGCAAAAAAATCACGTTTGTTGTATGGGAGCCCCCTTAAATATTTATGTTATTCTGATTTTTAGTATTTGTTGCTATAGCGGCAACAGAAATACATCATCTGTGAAAATTTCAACTGTCTAGCTATCACGGATCATGAGATACAGCCTGGTGACAGACGGACAGACAGACAGACAGACGGCGGAGCCTTAGTAATAGGGTTCTCGTTTTACCCTTTGGGTACGGAACCCTAAAAAACCATGTTTGACAGACAAATTCATTTTCTAATCCCATTGTCCCTTTACCATCTTACATCATCCAAGAGAAAAGAAAGACACTTATTCTAAACCCAACTTACAAGGTAGCCATAATCCTACAGTAAAATTTCCCATACTTGTATGGTATGTGGGTAGATGACTCATGAGTACCATTGTGGCTAAGGTTTATGATGTCATAAAGACCATAGTGTCATAGAGGCTAACTGAGTCTATTGTCGTCTAAGATTGATAAAAGATTGTCATCTTGGTTATGATGATGTTTAACTGTAGGAGTTTTAGGTGTGTGACAGTTTTAAAATGGACAGTTTTATTGTTAGCAGTATCGCACTAATTTAAATAACACAGTAGTTTGGTTTCAATGAACCGCTTTAATGAGAATGAAAAACTGTGAAATGAAAGATTCTTAAAATTATATTGAAGCGTCTCAGGTCCGAATTTCCCAAATAAGCCGAGAAATGGACATAACAGATAAAGTGGTTTTAAGAAAATGTTGGATTCATACCATTATATTGCAAAATTTGTATTCCTAAACTTTTATTTTCCCTTGAAATGTCTCATACAGTGTTTCTGAGAGGAATTAAGTAAGTATCTTAAAACATACATAATTTGTGGATAATAATAAATAATCATGGCAACGTTTTGCGTGCAAACAGTTCTCTGCGCATATTAAACTTAAAGCACACCGCCATTTTGCCACATTTGTGGCTTCGTATCCGTCCGTAACCTCCAGCCTTGTTTGTTTCACATATATTGTCGAATTATGCACAGCTCGATTCAAACTTGATAGCGGCTCTGAAGTACGCTACTGGCTGCGCAGTACCACACTCCTCACCCCCGCTGACACGTGAATTTGTAACTGCGCAGCGACTCACCTCATGTTCCGAGCCGCCATCTCAACTTTAAATCGAGCTGTAAAAGATGTTTGACAAAATCCAAGATATAACCTTAAACCTACGCACTAGAGCAAAGGTCTTTAACCTGCGGCCCGCGGTAGCTTCCTTGGCGGCCATAGCTTGGCAAAATAAAATGTATTTATTAGATACTAATCTATAAATTAAGACATAATAGACGGGTACAAGTACACCAACGCGCAAAAACAGTTTGACAATTGCAACAACCACTTTTGGGGGCAGACAATGTCAAACATCTCATTGATTGAATTTTATTAGTATCATTTCCTGTTTCTAGCCTTGTAAAATTTTATAATAATTAACTGCAAATATTGTTGTTTTTTAATTACTTAGGTAAGTACATGCCTACTTATAAGTTTAAAATGGAATATAATCAATTTCCCTAGTGTTGCGACCCGCCGCCAAACCAAAATCAAAGTATTCTTGGCCCTTGACTTCGAAAACGTTGAAGATCCCTGCACTAGAGTAAAGAAACTGTTGGCAACCAAAGTTCTCTGGTACTTATTCCATGTCCTGCTACACTATATTTTCCTAACTATGTATTTAGTCGCTCCCAAAACTTACATAAACAAACGACCCCTGAAAAATGGGGTGACCAGTACTTACGGCTGTTACAACCCCTGACACACATTACTGGTAATAAAAACCTCCGGAGGACACATTATTTCAGTTCTACCCCTCTTTCATAATAATCAATATGAATGGTTTGACGTGAATTCAGTTTTGGTGATTAGCGTGCACAGAAGAGGCCGTGATGGACGTATTTCATGAGTTTTTTTCTGTAATAATTTTGACGATGCGATGGGATATAGAAGGATTTAAAAAAAAATAGGTTCGTTCATTACTTGACTTTGTGTTTTTTCTTGATAATAGCTATTTTTACCCGACCGCGAGTGAGCCCAAAACGGGTGTAAGTATCTTATGCTTTTAACTGAATTTCACGCTTGAAATTTTGTTTCAGAAATTTTAAAATAACAGGTCAAATATTAAAAATATTAAGATTTGAATATTCTTAATGAAACCAATAGCAATTATGAGATAGTCATTAATTTGGGTACTTACCCAAAATAAACCGCCCATTTCTCAAAGATTCTTACACATTTCAGCAAAAATCTTTCACGGGTACGACTCTTTGACAAATACGACATAAGCAACTATTTCCCTATGTCCCTTCAGTTTTTCAGGGGTGGTTTCCTGAACCCCCACGTTTTGACGGCGCCGCCATGACGCTACGCGTTACTATGGCGACCAGCCATATTTGCGTAGGCAGTATGTAATATGAACTTATTTTTGGGACACCATTCATCAAAATGATTTATGTGCAGTTAATTAATCTTGATATGGTTGATCTAAAAGAAATTAGTTTGCCTATTGTGGCTTGTGTGGCTAAGTAATAACAGCCGCACGGGTCGATCAATCAGGTTAAGCTACTTTTGCTGGGGTTGGTCCGTGGAAGGGTGACCATCTTTACAATACCAAGACCCCTCCGTGCCTTGGAAAGCGCTTTAAACCGTTGGTCCCGGCTGTCATTTGTGGATATCGGATAGTCTTTACGGGTCGTCAGGAGCCCGAAAGTCTGACAACCAGTCTTACAAAGGGGTATCGTATTACCCAGTAACTGGGTTGTGGAGGTCAGATAGGCAGTCTCTTCATATAAAGCACTGGTATTCAACTGCATCCGTTTAGACTGGATGCCGACCCCAACATAGTTGGAAAATACTTCTTTTTTTTTTGTCCAGACTTTTTCTGACTAAAACCCACCCGTGTTCCTTCCGTTGCCTGTGTGCCAGGGCCACGATATCCCTTTTGGGGCTAGGCAGATGATGAAGAGTTGACCTATTGTAAATACAGGAAACTATTGTAATCTCTCGATAGGTTGCATCGCATGGCTCAAATTGAAAAGTAGTTACGGAATTGCGCATCGAAATTCTGTAGGTTCGATGTTATTCCGACGTACATTCTAACGTGACTGCCTTTATTTAATCGTTATGAGATGAGGTAATGTCGAAATTCGTTCTAAATCGGAATATTTTATCCTTTTTAATGACTTGTTTACAAAATTCACGTTGCTTTTCTAATTTTCTACATCTCAAATCGTTGACTGTGATCATACATCGTCAATGTGTCTGCAGGGTTGGCCCTGCTATTATAGTATTTTATCTGGACTAACCATTTATCCATCCTATTTCTTCCCGTGGGTGTCGTAAAAGGCGACTAAAGGACTAGAGAATGGGCAGCAGCGTTCTCTATTCATTTTAACACCATGCTGCGATCGCCAACCCGAATGTTAAGCGTGGCTCTTTGGGGGAGGCCTATGTCCAGCAGTGGACGTCTTTCGGCTGATGATGAACCATTTAATTGCGCCATTATTAGGCCAAAGTGTATGCCTCACCACAAACCATGGTCACCCTGCATGCACTCATATTTTTCGGCTATCCAGAGAAAGTGTGCCACGCGTGTTTGCTCACAGCTACAGGATGTGTCTGTTAGTGTGCTGCTAATGTTAATTATACTTTCTTTTGCGCCGTTTTACATCATCCTGTGTGTGCATGGTTTGTGTTGTGCTAAATTGTGTTTATATAATTTGGCTAATAAATTTTGCTAAAAAATTGTGCTGATGGGATTGCTTCGATACTGCAGCGCATCAGAGATGTTTGCTGAAGCTCGCGTTGACTGCTTTTACACTGTGATGCGGAAGCGGTGCGCATCCCTGGTTAGTAGGGTGCGGGGCAGCACCAACAGCATCCTGTCTATGGTAGCAAGCAGGCTAGATTGTGCGCATGTGAGCCACTGCTGCAAGGTATCGGCTGGGCCGGTCACCTTGCAGCAGTAAAGTCACAAATTTTATTTTTTCTGTGTAAATGTTTTACTAACGTAGTTTGTAAGTATTTTGTTACTAAAACTATGTCTTGGTTGCTTGGATTAAATGATTAATATATTATATAAATAATATGCAGTTGAGATTACAATAGGTTTAATTTTTCAGCTAAAACAATGTTCTTGGTAAAAAGTGAGAATTTCACTTAGCTCAATCTGATTAAATGACGAAGTTGGAATTCCTGCCCGTTCTTCTCCATAGGAACCTACTACGCTTTGGAATGGACAACTAGCTTCATCTCTCTGACTGACCGACCCCTTGAAAATTCAAAAGTGTCTGTAATTGGTTTATTTGAAATAAATCACCTGACAACGTATATGCAAAATTTCAGGATGATCGGTTCAGTGGTTTAGGTGTGAAAAGGTAACAAATAAACAAACAAACTTACTTTCGCATTTATAATATTATTTAGGGATATTACTATAAAATTTAAGTCGATTTTCGTGTCTATCTGTGTGGCCACGTTGTTCTTCTAAACTACGCAACAAATTTTGATGCGCTTTTCACCATCATTTAAAAAAATAATTCCGGAAGGTTTTTGTGAATATCAGAGGCAATTTGTATGCTTCAGCTTATTACAAACGGCGTGGTCCGTTTAAAAACGCTTGCAATTTTGAATTATGCCGAAATTGCAAAATTTTAATTGCCTCATCACTATTTAATATGCCAGAACATTTGATGAACAATTCAAACGCTGTTTACAAAATGCCGCGGCAAATTGAAATATTTAGTGTATTTCTAAAGTCGCTCGTCGGCCGCTGCCATGGCACCGCTCGCTAGGCTCGCTCGGCTCGCGCGCGACTGTAGACAGTTCTAACCTAACCAAACCCATTTGGGCGGTGCCCTGGCTTAGTTACTGCGACCAATTCGGCACACGCGTGGTTGGTCACAATTCCAACAGAACCCTCGATAACAATTCGATGTCGACAACAATTGAACGAGTTGCCAATTTGCCTTCGGCATATTTCATAACAGCGAGTGTTTGTAATCGGACGGCGCCGTATGTATAATGAGGAATCATACAATCTGCCTGCGACATGTATAATACATTAAAATTAAATTGACATAAGTACGAGTATGCAAATGAAATCTCGATGTGTTTTCAAGTCGTAAAAACCGTCAAGTCAACCGCAAGGGTTATAGTCTTTTAATAAAATAAACAACCGAATATTAAGCTTTAAACTAAACATTTTTATACCAAACATTGTACTAAAATGTGTGTTAACGCGTCATTTCTAAGGAAGATATTGATCATTTAACATTGGCTTTACCCACGGTCAAATATAATGCAAATTTAAAGAAATAACAAAGTTAAGTAAATTCAGTGATTGAAGTATGTTCTTGTTAGCAGACAAGTGCCTTTCACTGTCTTCACCTTCACCGTGGAGTGTCCTGCCGGCTTTTCTCTTAGAAAACGACCAATTGGAACCGTGTACCTAGCTTCTGACGTATATTTTGAATTTGAGTTTGCCTCGTTGGTTGTGTAAATACGACTGCTGAGCATTGGGAACTGAGCTGAATTTACAGGTCGGTCCAAGAGTTATTGGGGATTTTTCAGTAGCAGCCAGACTCCAGATTTCTGCCCGGGTAATGGCTCGCCCCCTTTACCATGGGACATCCGTAGCTGTAGCCCGCGAAATTCAAATTTTCTTACGTTTCTTTTGCAATTTGCAAGTCCGTGTCTGATTGTATGTTGATCAAAATGTGATTCGTGACTATAACAGTTAAGTATTATTTCTATTTACAGAATTATAATCATTAGAACATAAATACATCTCTCTAAGTTAGATTTTTGTTCCATTGAATGACTTTTTCAGGAAATCGTGACATTGGTGTAAAAATCTAACATAGAGAGATATTTATGAGATCTACCTTAAACACTTAACTGATGAAATGTGGATGAACGAGAACGACTGGCGAAAATATCACGTCTGTATTCAGAGACTGCAGACTTGTTGTATTTTTTATGTTGTACTAATTGAAACCTCACTCTTGAAAATTTAGGGGAGAGACGACCCTTCACTTTATGAATAGCACTTGATCATGACAAGAGTGATTGATTATCAAAAATAAAGTGTGAATCATACATATCGAATCAATAATTTAGTCCACTTCCACACAATGTCGAAGGAAAGTTTTAAAAACATAATTACAAGGCAAGTGTGCCAAAGGAGACTGTACGATAAAATCGATGTTACACAAACTGCATGCATAAAATATTTAAAAGGGCTTCGTAAAATGTATGTGGAATTCGAGATTTACTTCCTGTCACAGAGTAAGCACGGGTGATTTTTTCGAGCACTGGATTCTCAAAGCACTGCTTAGCGCAGAGAGTTGAAAATCCAAGTGAGTTTTTTTGACGCGCTGATGATATACGCTCTGTTGGATTCTCAACGCTCGTCTCAATACCAAGAGTTTAAAATCCAGCGCTATAAAAATTCAACGCGTTAAAAAATCGCCCGTGCCTACCTGGGCTAACGGAAAAATACGGAGTAAATAATATAAAAGGGATGCTTTGAGAAAGTCTTTGAAGCAGACGGATTACGTGGACAGCTTTTAAAACTGGAAATCTGAAGTATTTTGCTGAAACGCTGAATTTAAAAGCGAGTCGCCTTTCATGTTGTGGTTTGCAACTTGAATACTCTTAGCAAGTGCTTTAAGTAAGCGTACTTAATTCTTTTCAATTTGCCGTGTTTAGCAATTTCAAACTACTGTCAAAGAATGCCAGTTGTGATTTGAATATTTGGACAATGTATCTTAGCAGTCAATTTGATAAGGGAATTGTGGCTAAGTAATAAGAGCCGCGATTGGTCCGTGGATGGGTGACGATCTTTACATACCAAGACCCCTCCGTGCCTTGGAAAGCACGTTAAAGCCATCGACACATTACAGTGTCGTGTTGTGTCGTGACGCGGGATAAACCAATCAAACGAATCTGTTCAGGACTACGACAAATCACAATGAATTTTGATTGGCTGCGTCAAAAGGCGTCACGACACAGTAATGTGAATCCGGCTTAAGCCGTTCGTCCCGGCTATCATTCGTGTATATTTGACGGTCGTTACGTGTCATCAGAAGCCCGAAAGTCTGACTAACAGTCTTACCAAGAGGTATCGTATATTACCCAGTAACTGGGTTGTGGAGGTCAGATAGGCAGTCGCTCCATGTAAAATACTGGTATTCAGCTGCATCCGGTTAGACTGGAAGCCGACCCCAACATAGTTGGGAAAAGGCTAAGCAGATTATGCAGATGAGTCAATTTGATAAACAATAAATTTCCCTGTCAATAATTTTACCTACTTTCTTCTTCTGACTTCTCTTGAAAGTACTTTTTAGGAAGAGCTGTCTTCCACATTTCTAGCGGAACCGTCTCCATCACCAGATCAGATTAATATTGAATAGGTACACTGAAAAAATGCAGGCTAACTAAGATACATTTTCTCTTAGTTGGCATTAAAATGTTTGGAATCATTATTTATCTATTTACTAAAAACAAGATAGCATATTTGCCAGAACAAATTCATTTTATTTATATCGATAAATGTGCACGTACAGAATAATCACCGGTCTTTGTTACATCATACATGCTTTGCTTGATTTTACTTCTTCACTTTTGTATATCAAATAATAATTTAAGTTCATGGTAACAAGCAACTTGTTAGCATTATATCATTCTTAAACTGGCCAACATTTGACCTAAATTAAATAAATACCCGTAATTAAACTAATTCATTACTTAGTTGACGGAACTATGATAATTTAACAAAGTTCTCCTAGCTTCAGAAGTCAAGATCTTGTTAGGCTCGTATGGAGTCAAGATGCGTGATCACATTAAACAAGATTTTTGTTAAAGCAAACCTTTTTTTTTCAGTGTACAACACGACACCATTTAATAAAAATAACTAGGTCCACGGGCCACGGCTATCAAAATTCAACTCAATCGGTTTACTGGAAACGGATGCAAAATCCATAAACAAGATATTTTTCCCATGCAAGACATCACATCATACCTTCAAAGAATATGGGACATTTGCCAAATAACTTCATTTAAAAAACCAAGTCACATGCCAACGTCAAAAAAAAAAGAAAAAAATACAATAATCGAAATCGAAAATTCTGAGAATAAAAATCGAAATGGCACTATAGTTGCCGCCACCACTGCAAGTGGCATACGTCTCAAGTTTGGAATATTCTCACGTAGACACAACATTGTCGATTCATGCTTGCTTTGATACGAGTATGTATACTGATTATAAGGCTTGTGCGGTTCAGAAGTTATGCTATACCTAGAAAGAAGATTCCTGTAACGTCTGAACTGTAACTGATACGTCAAGAATATTTTAAAAACTTGATTAGGTCGGCGTTTCCTGACTGACCCGAATGACTTAGTTGATTCTAGTTTCAGGGCCTTCAGGAGCGGCTTTTAATAAGGTATTTGTTTTCTACAAAACACACTTTGGTATCAGACTACCGAGACTGCTCCGTACCTCGGAAAGCACGATGTGCCGTTGGTCCCAGCTGTTTTTTTTTTTTTTTCTACGTTGCCCGTCATTGGCTGTCATTCGTGGATCTTTGACAGTCGTTACTGGTCGTCAGAAGCCCGAAAGTCTGAACAAGGGGTATTACCCAGTTACTGGGTTGTGGAGGTCAGATAGGCAGTCGCTCCGTGTGAAACACTGATATTCAGCTGCATCCGGTTAGACTAGAAGCCGGCCCCAACATAGCCCCTGATAGTTAAAATAATCAAGACACTTCGTATTTTTTTAAATGTTCCTTTCCCAAGTCTCGCATAATTTAAGCCAAAATAAGCGTTCCTAACTGACACCACAAAACGTAGCTGTAAGTATTACATAGCTTCACCATCGCACATTCAACTCAGTATACAACATTCCTTAACAGTTAAACTTCTACATACATAGTTAAAAGTTCTCAAAAATTCTCAGTACCTCGCATTTAGTTAAGTTGGCGTGACGTGAGTTAGTTATTCAGTTATTTTGAAACCAGATAACGTTATTGGCGTCATGTGATGAATAGGTAATAGATACACGGGTTTTATTGGTTAGCAATGTCTTTAATTTATGGTATAATCGTTGGATGAATAGAAATTGGGGTTTTTTTGGCATTTTGGTTTTTTTTGTGGGTGATCTGAACGTATTGGAACTGCTACTTACGTCAGGCGGGTTGCATGGTTGCCAACCATACTGTTAAAAACAATATTATACTGTTTTTCACTCTATAATACTGTTTACTGTTCAACAAAAATAAAGTATACTAATATACCGTTTTCACTTTTAACCAGAGCTACAAATAAATAGTTCCATCTACTGCGTAGATCAATTTCGTAGATGCATCCAACGGGGCACGGGCGCGGTGTTTATTTTCCCTATATGGCCTTAATATGTTGGTAACCCTAGTTGCAGGCTCAAAACCTTTGCCAAAAGAGAATGAAAAACAATCAATGTATCTCTTAATATGTCAACCTATTAGGAAAACGGCAAAGAATGGTTTCATAAAAAAAACTTTGCCTTTTAAACGTTTCTTAAATAAAAAGGCTTATTATTAGCTATGAAATGTGTGTAATTGGATTTTGATGAAGATACAACAGAGAGTTCCTCTGTGCCTCAGAAAACATGTTAAACTGTTAGTCCCGGCTGTCATTCATAGATCTTTGACAGTTGTTACAGGTCGTCAAAAGCCCGAAAGTCTGGCAACCAGTCTTACCAAGGGGTATCGTAATACCCAGTCACTGGGTTGTGAAGGCCAGATAGGCAGTCGCTACATGAAATACCGGTATTCAGCTGCATCAGGTTAGACTGAAAGCCGACCCCAACATAGTTGGGTACAGGCTACGCAGATGGTAATGACGACCAAGAGTTTTAACAATAATGGGTAAGATATACGTAAAGCATAATTTACAGCGAATCAAAAACACAACTTGGTTTGTCGCATTTACATAAATTATGCAAAACACCGGCAGTATTTTTCTAATTACTGACAGAACAAACAAAATTACATCAGAAGGCGCACCCATTAGACTAACAAATTCATATAACATACAGGCAAACATCATTTACATTAATTCCTTACACATTTTCCGCTGTTTTTGACAAATACCACTTGGACTGTTAGCCCGTGATTTCATTTCCATAATTATAAACCTTGGTGACATAACATCACGCTTGTATTCGCTTAAGTGGTTTGGACTCTTTGGAACCACGAAAAATTTCAACGAATTTCCAGAATCAAGTACTGAACCCATAGTAACCGGTTACGGATCGATGTCCCTGCCACCATGTACATTATAATTATAATACATACACATTCCGCCAGTGTTTGAATCCGATGTAGAGTACCTAATAGGGAGCGATCCCATTGCCTTTAACCGGGCACATATCGAGACTCCCCGAGCTGATACTGAAGATTTCCTCATTGAAATTCGGGGATGCAGCAGCCAAAGCAATCGTCAAATTATACAACGATTCCAAAACAAAGTACTCAGGGATGTAGTCAACGCGCCCTGGTACATTAGAAACAGCGACCTCTACCGGGACCTCAAGATGGATGTCGTAAACATAGTAATAAAGCAATATGCAGAAGCTCCCGAATACAGACTTCATCATCAAGTGAATGTCGAGGCGATCCAGCTCCTTGACATCACTGAATTAGTGCGAAGACTAAAAAAGGTAAAACCTTTTGAGTTAGTTTAGTGCAGTGTGAGTGAACATAAACTGCAGTGCATATGCTGACTAAAGAACACGAGAATTAAGTGTCTTCCCCTTAACATAAACTGAATAAGAAAGAAGTTATTGGAAGATTTCTTAATTTTATATTTACTTAGCAGTTTAGGTTATATTTAAATTACTTATTAGCAAATAGGCTAGATTGTAATGTGAGTAAAGTATCACCGGCAGTGATACTTTATAAAGGAAAAAAAAAACACGCAATAACAGCTTTTCCGACCAGGGAATCGAACCCAGGACATCAAGGTCTTGTGACAACTCAACCAACAAGGCAGGCTTTTGAGTAGAATTTCGTAAAATCATTTGGCACCATATTATAAACTTTAGGCGTATGGTAGTCAGCCATTATGGGATTTTTATGAGAACCAAAAATAATGACTCAACGTAATAAAAAAGACTAGAAAAACAAACCCTAATAGTTATGTTAATAGCCACTAAACGGTGATTTGCATACCAATCGATCATTGTAACTCGAGCCAGTGGCGCGAGACCGAATCGATTGTTGGAATCGATTCTAAAAAAACGATTCGCGTCATCCTGGTGACTGAGTTTCAATGATCACAGCTATCTTTATATTGAACTAAATGGGTATAATAGAAAAATAGACACATTAAAATACAACACAATGGAATATGCTTTGTTCCTATTTGATATATCGATACGCATGTGATTTCGGAGAGGTTTGGAAGAGGTACCTACACCCATAATGTATTTATGTCAACTTTATCTAAAGTTGAAATAAATTTGAATAAAATTCTTCACCACCACTGCTCTCAAAACGGTGAAGGAATACATCGTGAAGAAACCGGGATTTCCTTAGAATCAAGAATTGGAAGACATGTGACATCTACCAACCCGCACTGGGCCTGCGTAATTACGGCCCACTCCCTCTCACAAAGGAGGCCTGTCTGTGTCTCAGCAGTGGGAACATTATAGGCTGATTGTGCGTATACTTATGCAGTGATTAGATTAAATAAAAATAGGTCTTAATAGGGTCCTGACTTATTGAGTGACATAATAGACTAATAAGGCTTGTCACGACCCAGTGCAAGTGTGCTAAACCAGTTACACTTATGACCCTGTTTCAAATACTAACTTATTATCACAGTCACAAAATAGATAAATGTACAGAATGTCAGCTCCACACAACGTCCGAAAACGCACGGAACATAGACACGCTAGCCGCGCCGCCGCGCTCCGCCGCCGCGCCGCCCGCGCCGATTGTTTTTATATGGAATATTTATTTTTCAATCAATCAATCAACTCAGCCTATCGCAGTCCACTGCTGGACATAAGCCTCTCCCAGGCTGCGCCACAACACCCTGTCCTCCGCCTTCCGCATCCAGTCTGACCCAGCCACCTTCTTAAGATCGTCGGTCCATCTAGCTGGGGGGCGTCCCACACTACGCTTGCCGATACGCGGTCTCCACTCCAGGACTCGTCTGCTCCATCGGCCATCGGTCCTTCGACAAACATGGCCAGCCCACTGCCACTTCAGTTTGCTTACTCTGCAAGCTATGTCGGTAACTCCGGTTCTTTTCCGGATAATTTCATTCCTGATCTTATCCTTCAAAGAGACTCCAAGCATAGCCCGCTCCATAGCACGCTGCGCAACCTTGAATTTGTGGACTAGCCCGACTGTCAGTGTCCACGTTTCGGCACCGTACGTCATGACGTATGTCATGATTTATTTTTAGTAACGAAAATATGAATATTTGAAGAAAAAAAACAGATAGAATTATAGATAATGAAATACATCTGTTCACAAAAAAAAAACATGAAAATATCTTAAGCAGTTTGAAAGTAATATCGTTTTTTTATGCTTTGGGTAGACATTACTTCCTAAATTTAACTCGTATAGTATTTTACTACAAAACTAAGTATTCACATATAGAACTGATGTACATGCGTTCTAGTTTAACATACATTTTTTTTACATTACTTACTTTCATTGTATGAATGCGAAATAACAGATTTAAAAGTCACTAAAATCATATATCTGCGCTTTAATATCGCCGTAGTTAGGGTGTTTTTCGCAATGGAGTATTACCACAGTCGCTGACCGAGCAGTGAATGCAAACATACTCGCGACGGGCACGGCATTTGTTTAAGGTCACCGTACGAACGCGTCTATGTGCGCGTGCGCCTGTTCTCTTTGTATGGAGTAGATCTTCTGTACTTATCTATTCTGTGTCACAGTTTACTATAGAGTTTAAAGGTCAGAGTCATATCAGTTACATGGCAAGGTGAAAAGGACACTAATGTGCATTATGGCACTTCTAACCCACGATAAGATGGCGCCACGGCATTTAATTACAATAATATGTCGTTTATAGATAAGCTAATGACTCTATAGGCAACTTTGTTAGTGGAAAATGTTTTCGGTGTTTTCTTCCCCATAAAATCAAATGCATACGTAAAGATTCACCGTATATATTGGATCCAGCTTCAGACTGACCGTTGCTTATTGACAGTCAGTCTCCTGAAGTCCTCCAGTCTTTCATTATTTTACCCTTTTTAAGGCAGTGGCCACTATATTGCCACCAATATTTGATATGATTAGCGTTCGCATAATCATTCGGGAGGAGTGGGCTATAATCTACCACGCGGGCCCAGTGCGGGTTGGTAGATGTCACATGTCTTCAAAGTTTTGGTTCTAGGGCATGCCGGTTTCCTCACGAAGTTTTCCTTCACAGTTTTTGAGATTGATACCGGTAGGAATGGTCAGTCAAAATACCGACAGCTAATCGATTAAAGAACAGCAGATTTAATTTGAATAGGCTTTGAAATATCACAAATTATTTACAGGAACCACGAGTACCTACAAAACGTAATTAATAACTAAAAGAACATATACGAAAGTCCCAAATAAATCAAACACAAATTAAACTACCAAAAACTACGTGTTACTTATTTAGAATGAGTTATTGTATAAAAATATAGTAAAAAAACTGAACGCATCGGAAGTGGGCCATAAATCTTTTGACATTTGGACAAAAATGCGCGCGCTTCGTAACAAAGATGGCTGCCGAATTTGAAATTTGAATGCGTTCGAATGAATGAATTCTCGTCACGTGACAAACGGTTAATTTTAATTGTTACACCTTTTGAAACATTGCATTTTTCCTGTATTTTTGATTTGTAAAGTGATCTATGACACTATTATCAAGTACTTTTAGTGTAAATTCTATTGTTTTCGAATTAGTTACACTGCTTTTGTTTATATGGGTTCATTGAACCCTCTTAAGTTCGTTTTCAAGCACTCTTGACTCAACCATGAATTGGTTTTTGTATGTTTTCTTACAAAACATCTAAAGCAAATCCAGTTTTGAGGGTACCCTTAAGTGGTGGTAATTTATAACAAAGAAAGCAAGGTATTCCTAACAAAACATAAACAATTGTGGTGTTTGTTGATCATCAATTATAATGTTCTACTGGCAACAAAATGGCAAACGTTGATGGTTATTATAGGTCTAGCTAAAAGAGTGTGAGCTTAATATCGAAGATTTGAAAATCACTGACGAATCAAAACTCTAAGAATTATCAACGTGGCTGTATCGCTTTTGTTTTTTAAAACATTAAACAAAACTACCCACTGTCAGACAAACGATTTATAATCTCTACATTCTCTTTGCAAGTCTTCTGAACCTTGTCTTATTCTACCTACCTCACTAAATGTAAGGCGAGTAACTAAACCGCCTAAATAAAAGCCGACGTGAGCAATTAACACTAACAAAAGTGAACTGAACAAAGTGAAACTCTTTTATTAATCACTAAACAAAGATAATACATACGCACTTTCACCGAGGGCCGGTTGTATTAACAGTTTGAGAGACGCACACGTCAAAAATGGTGCGAACGGGCAGTTAAGGCAATCAAAATCTGACGGATGTCAAAGTTTTGCAGATGTCAAAATTGTATCATTTAAAGGACTGCATAGCATAGATCACCAAAGATAGAATGCACAGTCATGGAAATTAATTGTAAAGCAAATGGACACCCTACGTCATTTGATCGTGTTAGTCATTTCATACAACTGTCAAATAATGACTGTTGTGATTAAATACACGGTAATTTACTTTAGTAGATTTTGATTAACAATTAAGAGGAGGCTCCTTTCCGGATTCTGAAACAGGCACACATACTAGCAAAATGAAACGTTAGTATATGTTTTATTCGATCTTTTTCTTTCCATGTTGAAGACAAAGTAATTGTAATATTTTCTCTCAATAAATTTTTTATTCGAATATCATGTCTTTTTTAAGGATAATTCTAAAAAAAAAACAAGATTGTTTAGCTATTATGTTGTAGCGGCATCAACATCGCCACATGCGAACTACGCGTCACACTGACGTCACGCAAATCCTGCATCGCGCAAGCAGAGTTTACCGCGCAACTAGCATATACATATACAACGTCCCGACATCGACCGTCGGGCTGTAGCCCACCAGACACAACATCCGTCTGGTCGGGGGATCCTCCCTTTTCTATGGTGGATGAGTGAACTTTACACCATGTTCCTCATACCACCAAAATGTCTAAAATAAATTTTCACAGCAAGAAAATATAGTTTATTATCCCGACACAAGATATTTTTTCTCCTGATCAATTAATATTACTTTAGTTATAAACGAAATAAGAATTGAGACTTACGCTATTTAGTTTCGTGCTCGAACACGATCAAAGAGCGCACGCGATTTTCAACTTTATTACTGATGTATTAGCGTTTAGCACATAACGGTGTGGCGGGGAGCGAAGGACGGACCTTGCGTTCGAAATTTGATTTAGACTGCCTGCTCTTAAGTTCCCTAACTTAACCTGCTTACCAATTGTCGAACGTAAGTTAAGGAATGCGATGCTTTTTGAAGGTCGGCTTTCACTGAAACCCTGCGCTGGTGCTCTGTCTCGCATAGGGTCGCAGCATCATGCTGAGCGGTGTCCGTTTTGCGTGGATATGACGCATATTTTACCCCAATTTGTTATTTTATGTCTTTGTGTTCTTTCTTTGCGTCTTGTTTACCGCAAATAATCATATTTTCTTTCTTCCTTAAATTAACCTACTGCTTACAAAACGACTATGCCCTATTCCACCATAACCTGTCAGAGCGGCAAGATATTTAAGATGGAATTTCGTATGAAAGCAGCCAGGAGTCTAGATTTGTGCCCGGTTGATGGCAATAGGCTCGCCCCTTATTACATGAGACATAAACATAACTGACGATACGTGGGTTATGTGTAGCTTCAACATACTCGAAACTCACGTCTTGTCCATATTATGAGAAGTTTACAGCTGTGGTTATAAGTGTTAATTGAGTTTACGTTAATTGCAGCTACGATGTTTGTAAGATTATCCGATTGTTACAATTTGTAATTAGCGCTTTCGGTTTCGATAGCGTAAGTGTACAATGCGAGGAGAGTTTTACAATATTGACGGCAATTTGACGGCACGGTTGGCGCAGTGGTTAAGCGATTGACTGCCGCGCTGCGTGTCGCGGGTTCGATTCCCGCACGGAATAAATATTTGTATGACCTACAAGTAGTTGTTCCGGGTCTGGCTGTTTGTGTATGTGAGTTTAAATGTTTGTAAACGCACCCACGATACAGGAGAAATTCCTTCATGTGGGGCAACGTTTTTAAATTAAAAAAAAAAAAAAAAAAAAAATGGATTTCTTGTGTTAGTAAGTATGATGATTTACACATAAATTACAATGAGAATTAAAAGCCTAAACTTATCAGCATCATCAGCACCAGGGACCCAGTAAAAACCCTTCAAATTAATGAAGACAACTGTTATTAATAATGTAGATGAAAATAACACAAGAAGACCAGCACCGTAATTGCGTAATTACGGTGCTGGTCTGTGGTGAATTTGTGAACTTTACACCCTGTTTCTCATACCTATATATTCTAATAGAGCTTGACTCCTACTGAAAGGACTGGCAAAAGACAGAATTGTGTGGAAAAGGGAGAGAGAGGCCTTTGACCAGCACCCTAATTGCGTAAAACATCATCAATCACAATCTGAATGATTTTGAAGCATATTGCTAATCCATTGCTTCATATTTGCATAATTGCCAAAGCTGGTCGTAATACAAAGATGTTGACAGTCAAGCGTGTCACAAACACAACTAAAACTACTCACCCTCCCACGGAGTTACTTTATTCCTCGGAAACCCCTTCTCAAGGTCTTAACGATGTTAATGATTTTTTTGTAAATATAGGAAAAGACCTTGCTGATTGTATTCGGAATGTACACGATAGCTGCTCTTCTTACTCCCAGTTACCTCCAATAGTTTGACTTCTTTCGTACTCTTGGGAACAAATCCTGATGATAACTTCTATTATTGGATCTCTAAAGGCCAATGCTGCCGTGGGCTTTGATGGCATTTCCACAGCCACTATAAAAATGTACTCTGTCTGCAATCCTCACACCTGTGCTATGCCATATCTTCAACCTATGCCTCGTCTCTGGTACCTGTCCATCTTCTTTCAAAAAGGCCATTATTCATCCTCAACAACGTAAATAACGCAATTATGTTGTTGAACTGTCAATATGCCATTGGTACTGATAGTGTCTTACACAATTACTCCACGGAACATTGGGTGAAGATAGTTACAAGGAAAATATAAAATCTTTTTTTCCATTAACTCCTTCCACATAATCGATCGATCTATTTATCTTAATTTACGTATTACGTATTATTTTAAGGTAGTAAAGCTACCCTTAACCTGGATATTCTAGTAGAGATTAACTACGACAATATGGCCCCGGCCCTCCAAAATTCAAAACGTTTCAAAGTATTTGTACGCATGTATGCGCAATGAGTCGGCCGTCAAACAAAAACAAATCGTGGATTTGTTGCTCGACTAGTGGCGTCATTAATCGCTCATTATTATTATTAAAGGTGCTGCACTGACGTACTACTCTATGAAAACGACACATGCGTTGTCTTGCGCGATTGGTTAGTTATGATTAGTTGACCAACAAATCTGGCAATAAGTGAGATATTACGAGTACTTACAACTACATACAAACTCTTTCGTAAGGATGTGACTACACACATTGAAACAGTAATTTGGAGGGGCGAGCCATATTATCGTAGTTTATCTCAACAGTCAGTGCTCAGCATTAACTTAGAAAGAAGAAGAGGTGAAACGGGGGCTGGTTATGCAGAGCACTGACTGTACATACACTGGTTCCCAGGACAACGCCAGATCATGATTAAAAAAAATGCAGGAACAAAAACAAGCGTAGTAAAGGAGGTAGGTAATCATAAATCCAAGACAACATTGACACTTCAATCAATCAATCAACTCAGCCTATAGTAGTCCACTGCTGGGCATAGGCCTCTCCCAGGCTGCGCCACAACACCCTGTCCTCCGCTTTCCGCATCCAGTCTGTCCCAGCCACCTTTTTAAGGTCGTCGATCCATCTAGCTGGGGGGCGCCCCACACTACGCTTGCCGATACGCGGTCTCCACTCCAGGACTCGTCTGCTCCACCGGCCATCGGTCCTTCGACAAACATGGCCAGCCCACTGCCACTTCAGCTTGCTTACTCTGCAGGCTATGTCGGTAACTCCGGTTCTCTTCCGGATAACTTCATTCCTGATCTTATCGTTCAAAGAAACTCCGAGCATAGCCCGCTCCATAGCACGCTGAGTGACGTTAAATTTGTGGACCAGCCCGACTGTTAGTGTCCATTGACACTTCTAAAGCAGTAAATAAAATAAAACTGTCTAATGAATTATCTATATTTACCTATGCTAACCAAACATGGGTGTATATACGACTAACTAAATAAACATTATGTATGACTTATATGTATTCAGCATGACTGTACAGGGTGGAACAAGGCCCATAACATTTAACCGTTATTTACGCATAAAAACTAAGTACAAACTAAGTAACATTGAGCTTGAGATATTATTGCTGGGTAACGACTTTTATTCTTGATGTGAAAAAAACTTTAAAAAAACACAATCGACTTCCAAAAAAAACACTACAAAGTGAAAAATAACTTTAACTTCGGAAGTCGGTGTCTTTGGATCTGTATTTTAGTTTTTTGCCACCGACTCCGAAGTTAAAGTTTTTTTTTTTGAAATTCAATTGTTTTTTTTTTTTTGTAAAAAGTTTTTTATTTGTCACTTTTTAGTGGGTCAGTTTGTAATTTATCTAATTTACAATAGCCTAATGTCAAATGTTCAGCATACAACCTACAGCCAAACATATAACTTCCTCCTTTTTGGAAGTCGGTTAAAAATCACTGCTTACTACAGCGTCAGTTTTTTTTTTTTAAGTTATCATTCTCTGTCCTACTGCTGAGCAAAGGCCTGCCATCCAAATCCTCCCAGGTATCCTTTTCCAGAGCCACTGTAACGCATGTAAAACGTTGAGCTTATGTGTGCTTGCAACTGTACAAGAGTTATGAGACTAAGGCTCCTGCAGACCGGTGCGACGCGACGACGCAACGTGACTAGCACAGTAGGAATTTCTCCTGTATCGTGGATGCGTTTACAAACATTTAAACTCACAGACACAAACAGCCCGGACCCGGAACAACTAGTTATAGGTCATACAAATATTTGTTCCATGAGGAAATCGAACCCGCGACCCGCAGCGCAGCAGTCAATCGCTTAACCACTGCGCCAACCGTGCCGTGCAACTTATATGAAAACATAATTGAAATTGTTCTACCAGAATCGCATCGCATCGTGGCGACGCGCCTTTCTGCTGGAGCCTTTAAAGTTAAGTACCCTATACATGTAAAAAAAAAGTAAGAACTTCAACCTTGAAAATATCCGTAACCAGTAAGTAAGTTCCCAGGTATGGTCCAGTATAAAAAAATATCATAATGACGTGGAGAATAAGTGACTCTCGGCTCACCCATTGTCTGTGACAGCATGGTTGTATGACTCAGGCGCATCTGAACGCGGAACTGAACGTTCAATAAGCTCTATTGGAGTTGATTTGCTATACCTACTTTGGTTACTGTCGCTAGCGGTGTGTATGGTATCGGGTTTAATATAACAGACTTAGGGCGAATTTCACCAATGAAACAGAACGCGATCAGCACATCTAAACCGAGTTCAAGAGCTGTCAGTGTCAATACTACAAAGAAAATAATGACACTGACAGGTCGTAAACGTGGATTATGTCCAAACTGAACGCGATCAGATAGCTGTCAGTGTCATTATTTTCAGCTTTTGTGGCAAGTGCAACACAACTTTTGAAGAATTTTCTTTTTTACAAAAGGTCCACGATTTCTAACGTTATTAGATGCTTATTTTTAGAGATTAACTTCCAAATCAAAGAAAAACTTATGAATGTAATTTACCTGAGTTCTGTAAGCTAAGTCCAGCAGTAGACTATATAATTGTATGTTGACTTGATCGACATTTTCATCTTCATCATCATTCTCCTGCCCTTATTCCAATTGATTTGGGGTCGTCGCAACATGTCCCTTTCTTCCAAACTTCTCTATTAGTCGTCATCTCGGTAGTCACTCCCTTTCTAGCCATATCATCTTTCACAAAGTCCATCCATCGTTTCTTTGGTCTTCCCCTACTCGTATAGGACATTTACCTGTAACAAAAAAAAAACAATAAATAAACAAAATGCACATTTAAGTTAATGAAACTTCACAGCATTTACCCTAGCATTCATTTGATTAGACCAGGTTTTACTCCAGTTAAAAGGAAACCGGTCGCACCCGTTAATGAGAACGGCTGGGCCCTTAATCCGTCAGGTAAATTACACACCGAGCCATCGTAGTTTAGCACCCACGGGCTTCAGCGTGAGAAAACGTACTATAAAATAACTAGCATAGCTTCAATTAAAGCTATTCCTGGTAGCAAGCTAAATACTGGGAGGATTTACAGTCAAAGCCAAATCAATTATTTCAATGCGACTATTAGAAGAAAGAAAGAAAATACTTTTATTTGCGGTAAACATAACGCAAAGAAAGAACACAAACACGAAAGAACAATTTGGGTGAAAATATGTGTCACATCCACGCAAAACGGCCATCGCTCAGCATAATGCTGCGAGACATATATGTATGCGAGTATGCGAGACAGCCCCAGCGCTGCTTTTCAGCCACAGCCGGCGTTGACGTCATGGATGACGTCCTCCAGTGCAGCATAAAAAACAGAGGGTCTTGTGGCTAAGTAATAACAGCCGCAGGAGTCAATCGATCAGGTTAAGCTATGCTTGCCGCGGTTGGTCCGTGGATGGCGATTTTTACATACCAAAACCCCTCCATCAATCGGAAAGCACGTTAAGCCGTTGGTCCCGGCTGTCATTCGTGTATCTTTGCCAGTCGTTACGGGTTGTCAGAAGCCCAAAAGGCTGACTACCAGTCTTACCAAAGGGTATCGTATTACCCGGTGTTGTGTAGGTCAGATAGGCAGTCGCTCCATGTAAAATACTGGTATTCAGCTACATCCGGTTAGACTGGAAGCCGACCCCAACATAATTGGGAAAAGGCTAGGTGAGTGTATGTGTGTGTGTGTATGTTTGTTACTTCTTCACGCTCAAACGGCTGGACCAATTTTGATAAAATTTTGTATGGAAGTAGCTGACACCCTGGATTAAGACAAAGGCTACTTTTTATCCCGATTTTCCCACGGGATCGAGACTTACGCGGGTGAAACCGCGGGGCGCAGCTAGTAACAAAATAAAACAGAGTTGTTGTCATTGTATCCTGAGTACATACACACACGATTTTTTCTTGCCGTGCAAAACTATTACGGTTTATTCCCCGTTTGTATGCACGGTCGACAGTGTTGTATGGATCACTATGGAAGCTTGTTGACGGACACGTGTTTTTTCTACGGCGACAAACCGCACGCGCTCTCGCGTTTGTACACGGCTTGGTTTCTTTACAGTATAAATACCGTAAAGAAACCGTGGCGTGTACAAACCAAAGTGCCTTAGAGTAAATTCCATAAGATATGACCTAGTTACCTGGGATTAGAGAATACAATCCCGAGCATGTTTTTCAATCCCGGGCTTACGGGATTTTTGAAGCCTTTCCCCGGGATCCCGGGCTCATCCCGGGATTACACTATGTGGTTTCTAATTGGGCTAAAATAAAAAAAACACGAGTAATTAAAAAAAATGTCTTTAATGTCTGCACAACACAAATCAGAATAATAATAAGAAAAGAAAAACACAAACCAAAAAATACTATACTTTTGCAAGAAATTAAAAAACAGTACAAAATAACTATTTAGAATTTCGAAAATATAATCGCAGAAATATCAAAGTATCCAATGTTTGACTTCCGAGCCTGCTTCGTAGTTTATTGCCAACATAAGCAGCAGCTGAAAACGCTCGTTCAGCTTCTACGCTGGTTGGAGGAATAGACAATAGATACTTATATGCTGTTTCTAAGTGATATCCACGAACACCTCCATTTTCGAACAGGCTCATTTCACGTCTAATACTATTTGCCAACCCCAATTCATTTTGTACTTGTACTTCAGGATCTGGGGATTTCATACTCTTGTTAATTTCCAGCTGTAACTTTTCCTTTAATGTCAATTGGGGTTGGGAGGTTTCTGACCTTAGCTCATCATCTGTTTGTTATCCTGACCTTGCTTCTTCTTCCGTGTAATCTCAACTATTAAGTCTTTTAACAATACTCTTTATTTGCTTCCTCACTAAAGCCTGTGTCGGAACTGGAAATAAGTCGTGCCATTCCAAATGCGATAATAACTGATTTTCAACATCCATTCGTGGATTTTGTAAATAATTTAACACGCCAGTTTTATCATAACATTCGGTCCATCGGTTACAATAGCCACGATGTCAGTTTCTAGGGAAATGTCAAATTTACTTAGACGCTCTTGCAATATACGAAGACAATTTTAAGCTGTCATACTATAGTAAATAGGAACAAGTCCTAAGTTCCAAAATTTTTTATATGAATGAAAGTTGACCGCCATGTATCGTTTATTGGAAGTTGAAGTCCACTCGTCGAAAGAAAGACTAAATCTTTCACCTGCACTTTTCAAATGTTTTAATTCTGCAGTTACTTGCTTTCTGATTTTTTCACTGTAATTCATAACACGTTTTCGAACAGTGACGGCTGACTTTGGTTAATCCGTGTATTTTGCTAAGAGCAATTTTCTCAAATCATCTGAGGTTATGAATACACTGAATGGAAATCCATCTAATGCAATCATTCTTGCCAAAATATCATCCAGGCTATCGGCGGCACTTTTAGTAAAATAATTATCTAACTTTCGCTTGGCTGGCGGCGGTGCTGTGTTCAGATTTTCAGAATCTTGACTTGTTGAAGCTGATATAACCTTGATGTTATGTTTTGATAACAAATGTGTATGTAATCCCTTAGTTGATCCACCCAAAGTCTTGAGGATGGCTGGGCATCGCTTACATTTAGCACTATTCCCGTCCTTCTCAACTAAATAATAACTCCACACTGACGTCGTATCACTGTCTTTTTTATGTCTAACAAAGTCTCCCGCCATTTGAAATACTTAATTTCAGATAATTGACTTTTAAATTTTAATGACGTAGCCTATGTAACCCGTCGTCACTGACGTAGCCTACGTAACCCATCACTGACAGAACAATAAATGAAAAAAATAAAACCTGATTTGCATATTTATACTTTCGTACAGGGAATCCCCGACCGACGGGAAATACCCGCAACAATATTATGATATGAGATGATCGGGTGATTCCCCTGTTGGTTCGTTGGGGAATTACCTTAAAGAGTATTGTATTAAAGTATTCCGAGTGGGGAAGTCCCTTCTAAGTTCTACGATAAACATATTATTAGGACTGTACCTGTGTAGTAAATAGTGGGTACCTACGTATTGTACGAGTTGCTTTTTGTCGTAATGTATTAAAATAATCTAGGCAAGGTTATTTTCAACGCGCAACGGACTACGGAATACAAACTAGACTTGTTTGTGGCAATCCCGAAAATCCCGAGATTAGCCAAGTACAGTCCCGGGATTTTCAGAGCCAGAAAACGGTCGGGATCCCGGGATTGTATTCTCTACTCAAGACCCATAAATATGGGTAATTGATTGACAGCAAATAGTTAATATCGGCACCTACTCCATATATTTTACATGATTACGGTCTGGAGCTCTACAGCATTTATGATCAGTGATGTTTATGATGCCTGTTGGTCCCAGTCAAGACTCCAGACAATAAGTAAGTCCAGTAAGTCTTCAATAAGTTATTATCTAATCTCTCTAAGTTGCCTAGTGGCCTTCTAACGTCACAGTTTTACCCATTACCTTTGTACGGGTGATTGGGACATCAATGCTTCACAAGCATTATCTCAAGATAAGAAAAAGATAAAATAATAAATGGTGTCTTGAGCTAAGTATCTCAAGACGGTGTCTTGAGCTAAGTATCTCAAGATGGTGTCTTGAGCTAAGTATCTCAAGACGGTGTCTTGAGCTAAGACCTCCCAACCCAAATTGACATTAAAGGAAAAGTTACAGCTGGAAATTAACAAGAGTATGAAATCCCCAGATACTGAAGTACAAGTACAAAATGAATTGGGGTTGGCAAATAGAATGATGATGATGATGAATAGTATTAGACGTGAAATGAGCCTGTTCGAAAATGGAGGAGTTCGTGGATATCATTGTACATATATAATATAATTACACAGTATATTACTTTCGTATTATATAAAACAATGGCCTGTTGGTCCCAGTCAAGACTCCAGACAATAAGCAAGTCCAGTAAGTCTTCAATAAGTTATTATCTAATCTCTCTAAGTTGCCTAGTGACCTTCTAATGTCACAGTTTTACCCATTACCTTTGTACGGGTGATTGGGACATCAATGCTTCACAAGCCTCTCAAGATGGTGTCTTGAGCTAAGTATCTCAAGACGATGTCTTGAGCTAAGTATCTCAAGATGGTGTCTTGAGCTAAGTATCTCAAGATGGTGTCTTGAGCTAAGTATCTCAAGATGGTATCTTGAGCTAAGTATCTCAAGATGGTGTCTTGAGCTAAGTATCTCAAGATGGTATCTTGAGCTAAGTATCTCAAGATGGTATCTTGAGCTAAGTATCTCAACACTCATAAATATAGGTAATTGCTAACTTAAAGTTTAAACTTTAAGGGGGATTTGATAAGACTTTTCAAACTGAATATTAGTAATAATAGCAGAGCAACAATAATTTCATCAATTATCCTCAAAGATTAACTTGAAGTCCATCTCCCATGCTCTTTGAAAGACTGGTGATTTTCATTTATTACACAAAATTAAAAATCTAAAAGCAGGCTTAGCATGATGCTTTCTATTTCTACTCTATTGTAGAATAGAAATCGCTTGTCTATCTTTCTTCGTAGAAAACTGTCAGCTGTCTACACAGAAGCGTAATTTTTATCTACTTTAAAACACTTCTCTACGGTTCTCATGCTAAGCCTATGGAACCAGGAATGGTTGGTTAAGTTTCTTTTAGTACTAACCTAATAAGCAATGTGGAGATATGAATAAGCAGTTTTTTATACATGTATAAGATTTTGCAATATCAGGTGGCGATGACAAAGATAGGGCCAGAGTAGGTCTAGCAAAGTCTCCCGCCATTTGAAATACTTAATTTCAGATAATTGACTTTTAAATTTTAATGACGTAGCCTACGTAACCCGTCGTCACTGACGTAGCCTACGTAACCCGTCACTGACAGAACAATAAATGAAAAAAATAAAACCTGATTTGCATATTTTTACGTTCGTACAGGGAATCCCCGACCGACGGGAAATACCCGCAACAATATTATGATATGAGATGATCGGGTGATTCCCCCGTTGGTTCGTTGGGGAATTACCTTAAGAGTATTGTATTAAAGTATTCCGAGTGGGGAAGTCCCTTCTAAGTTCTACGACAAACATATTATTAGGACTGTACCTGTGTAGTAAATAGTGGGTACCTACGTATTGTACGAGTTGCTTTTTGTCGTAATGTATTAAAATAATCTAGGCAAGGTTATTTTCAAGGGGCAACGGACTACGGAGTACAAACTAGACTTGTTTGTGGCAATCCCGAAAATCCCGAGCTTAGCCAAGTAAAGTCCCGGGATTTTCAGGGCCAGAAAACGGTCGGGATCCCGGGATTGTATTCTCTACTCAAGACCCATAAATATGGGTAATTGATTGACAGCAAATAGTTAATATCGGCACCTACTCCATATATTTTACATGATTACGGTCTGGAGCTCTACAGCATTTATGATCAGTGATGTTTATGATGCCTGTTGGTCCCAGTCAAGACTCCAGACAATAAGTAAGTCCAGTAAGTCTTCAATAAGTTATTATCTAATCTCTCTAAGTTGCCTAGTGGCCTTCTAACGTCACAGTTTTACCCATTACCTTTGTACGGGTGATTGGGACATCAATACTTCACAAGCATTATCTCAAGATAAGAAAAAGATAAAATAATAAATGGTATCTTGAGTTAAGTATCTCAAGATGGTGTCTTGAGCTAAGTATCTCAAGACGGTGTCTTGAGCTAAGTATCTCAAGACGGTATCTTGAGCTAAGTATCTCAAGATGGTGTCTTGAGCTAAACGGTCGGGATCCCTGGATCCCTGGATCCCGAGATTCGGGATCCCGGGATTGTATTCTCTACCTGGGATGCTCTTTATTTTTTACCAGACTGCAGTGACATCCGATTTTTTTTTTTTAACCTGACTATATTTGGTCTGAATTGGACCTTCTACCATTCCGGAAATATCATAGGACATTATCTGAGTCTTCATAGGACAAAAATAATCTTCCTCGTAATTTTAAAGGTCTATCCAATTTTAATTATGCTGTCGGATGAATGTTTGTTCATATTTTGGTTTATCAATCAAACCAGATTACGTGAAATTACACACCACATTTCCAGATTTAGACACTACATTCGGCTTTCAGAAATATTGCAAAAAAAACCGGCCAAGTGCGAGTCGGACTCGCGCACGAAGGGTTCCGTACCATTATCTATAAAAACGGCAAAAAAATCACGTTTGTTGTATGGGAGCCCCCCTTAAATATTTGTTTTATTATAATTTAATTATTGATTTTTAAAGTGAATATATAACTAAATATTCTGTGAATATTTCAAGTGTCTACCTGTTACCGTTATCAATATCGAGCAAAAAAATCACGTTTGTTGTATGGGTGGTACTTAAATATTTATGTTATTCTGGTTTTTAGTATTTGTTGCTATAGCGGCAACAGAAATACATCATCTGTGAAAATTTTAACTCTCTAGCTATCACGGATCATGAGATACAGCCTGGTGACAGACGGACGGACAGACAGACAGACGGCGGAGCCTTAGTAATAGGGTTCCCGTTGTACCCTTTGGGTACGGAACCCTAAAAACAACCAAGCACCAGACCTAGTCACAAACTAAAACGCAAATATTGACTAATTATTCGTACCTCACTGACCTTCATAGGCTCAGGTAATTGGTAAACAAATAGGCTAAGCCTATTGACCGACTGTACGGTCTGCAGAAACAATTGTGGTCGACAAATGTTTGTGGAGCACCGTGTGTACTATGTGTGACAATTAGATTGATTTGTTAGAACTGTTTTGCTGGCTGTATCCATTGTGGTACCACAGACTGACGTCGTTTGCCTGTCTGTCTGTCCGTCTGTCACCAGACTGTATCTCATGAGCCGTCATAGTTAGACAGTTGAAATTTGGCAGATGATGTATTTCTGTTGCCGCTATACCAACAAATACTAAAAAACATAATAAAATAAATATTTAAGGGGGCTCCCATACAACAAACGTGATTTTTTTCTCGTTTTTGCTTGATATTGATAACGGCAACAGGTAGACGCTTTAAATATTCACAGAATATTTAAAAATAAATAATTAAACTAAAATAAAACAAATATTTAAAGGGGGCTCCCATACAACAAACGTGATATTGGTACGGAACCCTTCGCGCGCGAGTCCGACTCGCACTTGGCCGGTTTTTTCTTTCTTTATATGTATATTAATTTAAAATCTGACAAACAAATGTCCGTTTTTAAGTTACGTGTGATGTGACAATTGATAAGTAGGTATGTATATTTTTTTTTTTGTTTATTTATTTAAAGGGGCTTTTACACATAGCGTATGCCAGTCCCATCGTACCCTAAACAATATTATTACAACACGTGGGCCATGAATTTGAACAAACCCTTCGCATCGTCGCCATTTGGTTGGGATAGAATTCTATGAAACATGCCTACATCAGTTCTGTTCAAATTCAGGGACCTTACAAAATGATTTCTATTTGATTCATATTGGACACATTCTCTCAATAAATGTTGTAGGTCCTCGACAACTCCACACTCCTCACAATTGGGTGAAGCGATTTTAATCATCATGAAGGCAAATTTTTTGCATGGAATGTGTCCAGATCTGAGTCTTTGTAGGTATGTATAATTATCATATTGCCATTCAAATACAGAAAGTTTTCTTTATTTTTCCATTAAACGTTGTTGTTTTATATTTTATACCCATGAGAATGATTATTGATTTGGTATTTGCTTACACATACCTAGGTATTATGTAAATGATTTAGAATTCCTAATTATTAGTCATAATGTTAAAAACTTAAATAGAAAAATACTCTATGAATCATTACGACGTACTTTCCTGTTTTTCCTACTCATTCATTTACAAAATAGTGACGCCATCTTCTAAACCCGACACATTTAAAAAAAAACAAAATTCTCGTAATTCTAATTTTAAAACTGACACTTTCCATTGCAAATGGCGACAATGGCTAAAATTGACGCACATTTCCAATTATTGTAACTGTAAAACGGTAAAAAAAAATATGAGAAAAATATTCTATGAAACATTTCTGATATATTTTCCTGTTTTTAGGGTTCCGCACCCAAAGGGTAAAACGGGTACCCTATTACTGAGGCTCCGCCGTCCGTCTGTCTGTCTGTCTGTCTGTCTGTCTGTCCGTCTGTCTGTCTGTCTGTCTGTATGTCTGTCTGTATGTCTGTCTGTCCGTCTATCACCAGGCTGTATCTCATGAACCGTGATAGTTAGACAGTTGAATTTTTTGCAGATGATGTATTTCTGTTGCCGCTATAACAACAAATACTAAAAAACACAATAAAACAAATATTTAAGCGAGGCTCCCATACAACAAACGTGATTTTTTTTGCCATCTTTATAGATAATGGTACGGAACCCTTCGTGCGCGAGTCCGACTCGCACTTGGCCGGTTTTTTTTCCTATTTACTTACAAATAACTACGTCATCTTCTAAAACCGCGCCATTTTATGAAAACTAAATTCTCGCATTCCAATTTTAAAACTGACAGTCGGTCTCAATTGCAAATGGCGATCGAAGTTACTCTAGCACCATAGACGGTGACTCAAATAGACGCATATTTCCAATTGTAACTCGAAAATGGCAAATAAATTGAGCAAATTCAATTGCCACGAATTGCCATGGGGGATATGACCCGTGTCACTTTTCAATTTACACATATTTGACCTACCCTAACACTTGGTATAAATTGGCTTGCCCGCAGATTGAAATATATACCGCAGGCAATAGTTTTAATAGATTGGCCCAGGGGGATAAATGAAGACATTTATTTCGCCAATATTTGCGTTTTATTTAAATGCATTTTAGTACTTATTGGATTGCAGATAAATTACCGAACCCATTTATCTTTTGTATTTTTTTCTCAATTTGAAAAACTTTTTGAAGTGAAGATTTAGGCGCACTGTGCGCTCTTTCTAAACAGTAAACGAAACTTTCTCTGGATCGGGTATACTTGGCACCAGTCGGTCGGTGACGCTGAATCGGCTCATATAAGTTTTCACTCGTTTGATCATATGCACACGTCCTTTTTAGGGTTCTGTACCCAAAGGGTAAAACGGGAACCCTATTACTAAGGCTCCGCCGTCTGTCTGCCTGTCCGTCTGTCACCAGGCTGTATCTCATGATCCGTGATAGCTAGAGAGTTGAAATTTTCACAGATGATGTATTTCTGTTGCCGCTATAGCAACAAATGCTAAAAACCAGAATAACATAAATATTTAAGGGGGCTCCTATACAAGAAACGTGATATTTTTGCTCGTTTTTGCTCGATATTGATAACGGTAACAGGTAGACACTTGAAATATTCACAGAATATTTAGTTATATATTCACTTTAAAAATCAATAATTATATTAAAATAAAACAAATATTTAAGGGGGCTCCCATACAACAAACGTGATTTTTTTGCCGTTTTTATAGATAATGGTACGGAACCCTTCGTGCGCGAGTCCGACTCGCACTTGGCCGGTTTTTTTTATTAAATAATAAGTAGATGATACATGATTTTCCATCTGGAATTTCTCAGTAGCAGCACGGAGTCTGGACTTATGCCCGGTTGATGGCAATAGGCTCGCCCCCTATTACATGGGACTTAAACAAACCTGGCGAAATGTGGGTGTACACCCATTGTACTATAGGTGCACCTCTGCCTAACACTTCAGGGAATATAGACGTGATGTTATTTTATTTGTGGTCTAACAGTATAAAACATAGGCTATTATAAATAAATAAAATATAAAGTGTTGGTATCGTAACAAACCAAGCCCAACTACAAAAGCAATTAATCTAAACAAGTTAGATCAATCAATCAATCAATCAAGCATCAATCCTTCAATCAATTAATTGGTCGTAAATTAAGATGCTTGTACACCTTTAACGTGAAGATTGGCATTTAATTACCTAAAGTAGGTATCGTTGTTTACTTCACGGCAGTAATATATTGTTTATTTTATGTAGATAGTTTCTAGCGAATAAATTTATTATTAATATTCATGAGGAATGGAGCACGTGTTAACTTCACAAGTTATTAACGAATGTAAGTATAAGTGATCTTTACCTAATAAAGGTATCTAGGCTATCCATACGAGTATGTCCAAACATTTAATATTTTCACGGTCCATCGTTCCGTTTCCTACCGCAATAACAACAATTTCCACTTGCAACTCATAAGTGCCAAAATAAGAAAAATATTCTATGAATCATTAGAGTATTTTCCTGTTTTTCGTATTTATTCACAAAACATGACGTCACTATAAAACCGCGCCATTTTATTAAACAAAATTCTTGCATTCCAATTTTAAAACTGACAGTCACAATTGCAAATGGCGATCGACGTTACTTTATCCAACCAACTAACCGTGAATAATAATAAACGTATAAAAGCCCATAAGCTATCTAGCTTACGTATGATTGTATGAGTGATGTTAACCCAAATGCTCGTAAGTTATGAACTTATGAATACCAGAAATAAGCGAAGGTGTGGACCGTTATGTGCAGTTGTCTGAGAGGCCGGGGGTCAAGACTCAGAAGTTGAGGGGATATTGCAGTATAGGAAGCGAAAACTATGGACTTTAAATTTTTAAATACATATTTTAGAGACATCTGCAAAATTCCTAGAGATCCCTATGTGACAGGCAAAATATTAGATAGGGATCTCTTTCGCCTTAAGGCTCCGTGCACGAAAAAAACCCTTTTTCGTCAATTTCTTATCTAATTGTGAAAAAGCTTGAAATAATTGAAACATTAAGTCTGTGTAACTATAGGAGTAGGTACAGTTTTCGTGGTGCTAAACCATTCGTGTCAGTCACAGCACCTGTTAATAGATTCATCACAAAAGTGATGAAACTATTAAATAAAAGCGCAATATACTATATTTAATTTAATTAAAAGCGCAATATACTATATTTAATTTAATTAAAAGCGCAATATACTATATTTAATTTAATTAAAGGCGCAATATACTATATTTTTCCATTGATTAGTTAATTAAAATTAATAAATTAATTAAAATTTTGATTTTATCTCAAAGATAGCAGCTGAAGTACAGTACCTATGTGATTTTTAAATTTCTTGATATGGTTTGATAAATAATAGGAGAAAATACATGAATGACTGGGTTTTAAAAAAAATATAGGTTTTTTCCACATTATTATTCTGCCATATTTTGTATCAAAGTTGAACAAAGTGCTTCCCCCACATGCAAGTAGACCATGTAATAATGTTGATTATATTTTGTTAATTTTCAAAATCAAAAGTAGTGTCTTGTAGAAAGATGATCAAACGTCAGTCATTAGTGATTTTCCATGAATACTAAATCTATTTGAAAAATCCCTTTCCGCCACATGCAAAACAAATAACTCGACATTTCAAATCACAAATAATTTTGTTTAAATTCTTTTCACTTTCTCACAACCAATGAACAAAATGGATCAAAATCAGTGAATTTCGTGCACGATTTATTTACTATAAAATTGATTTACATACGTAAGACGTCCTCGTAACATAAGGTCCAGTTGAAAACCAGCGTCAGGCACTAGTTGTCTGGCATTAATTGCTGAGCTATTTTAAGCATTTTTTCTGTTTTTTTGTGTGAATATTGTGTGCCTTAACCTGGGTCAAATAAGTTTATTTTCTTTCTTCTTTCTTTCTTAAATGATAAGGGGTTTATGAATAATGATGTCATACAGGACAACATAAAATTGCGTTCGTGCGAGTTAAAAATATTCAACTCAAGATATTATTATATTTATATACCGTACTCAAAACAATTCTTGAATGTGAATTCCATTGTATTCGAAATCTTTGAACAATCTTGAAAATCTAAAAATTCGATAAGTCACAGTAGTTCTCAGTCTTCCAAACACCGTAATATCACAACTACTTGAGCTCAAGTGCCTCTCAATGCATAGCAGTTAACGTTAACTCTCAGTAAATATATAAACATTTAACTTTAGTAAGTAGTTAATACTAGCTACAATCAGCATCTGCACCACACCTTGATGATTCATACACATAAACATAACATCACGCCTGTAATCCCCGAAGAGTTGGGCAGAGACCTTTACCCACATTTCTGCCAGTTATGTTTAAGTCCCATGTAATAGGGGGCGAGCCTAATGCCATCAACCGGGCACAAATCCAGACTCTGGGATGTACTGAGCTATATAGACCTCTGAATTACCCTTCGGGAAAAATAGGCGCGATGTAATGATTAAAACAATGTGCAATAACTTTGAATAAATAATGTTTCTTTTTATTTATAAATGACCTAAAAACAAATGAATAGCACGCATTCTAAAAACAAACTCAATCATAGACATAACCACAAACAACAAACATTTTCTGTGGTCAGAATTAAATTATTTCGACGTATTTCATTCGAAAAGTTGCAGTTTAAAATTAGAATGACAAAATAAACCAGCAAAGTTATAATTTGGTGCAACGACTTTCCTGTTATGACATATACATAATGTATTAAGTAGTTTCAGCAGTTGATCTCGGCTGTCATTAGTAGATCTTTGACAGTCGTTACAGGTAGTCAGAAGCCCAAAAGTTTGACATCCAGTCCTGCCAAAGGGTATCGTGTTACCCAGTAACTGGGTTGTGAGGGTCAGATAGGCAGACGCTTCATGTAAAATACTGGTATTCAGCTGCATTCGGTTAGACTGCAAGCCGACCCCATCGTAGTTGGGAAAAGGCTAGTCAGATGATGCTGATGATGACACCGTACTTACCGCTTAGGTTGAAGCTATGTATGGCGTAATTTAAGCATTTAAGAATGAGTTTTTTTTTTTTTTGCTTCGCACGGTTTGTGCATTTAGCCAGTGTCATGTTAAATAGGTAACAAGTACAAATTATGAAATTAACTCAATTCAATGCATGATAAAGATGATAGATGATATCCCGCCCCGCTCCCATTGAGTTTCAGTAAAGACGTGGCACTTTACTGAAACCTCGCGCGGACTTCTTGAGACAACTTAAAGTGATGGTGCACTGTTTTGTTTCATTTGCCTACACTAATGCAGGTTCACGAACACTTAATGGTTAATAATCCACCACTATTTCACATTAATATTCGGCTAAACACAAATTTTAGAAAATAAAACAAAACTGCTTACATGACGCTTCACTTTCCCGCCAAGAAGTCCAAAGAATGAGTTAGTAACGATTAGATTAATTTTGGTGTCGAATATGGCATAATTTCAAATTAAGAATCCGAATACAACATAATTTCGGTGACTCTATTTTGTTTATGCTATTTTGGCCCGTCCCACAAAAATGAATTCCTACAACCGGCCCCCTGAATTTAGCCCCCTTCACTATCCCCATAGAGTTAGCTAATTGAACGATTGAATGTCTCATGGGGGAGTCGATATCTTCATTTTTATGGGTAGGATCGATTGACCGTCACTTGCAAAGTCCTATTGATTAGATAGCCATTCTGGTATCAACGGGGCTGTAGCTATTTAGATTCGAACGTATAAAAGCCCATAAGCTATCTAGCTTACGTATGATTGTATGAGTGATGTACATCCAAATGCTCGTAAGTTATGAACTTATGAATAGCAGAAATAAGCGAAGGTGTGGACCGTTATGTGCAGTTGTCATGACGATGCTTAAATTGTCCGTATATTCAAATCACAACTTTAAATAAATCAAAACTGTACTAAAAGTGGAAGGCTAATTTTGAGGAAGATCAAAGATTCTATCAGTGATGGCTTCTGGCTTTGGAGACATATAGGCGCCGGGAGCGGAGTGGAAGCATTGAGGGTGCATTTGCACTTCCCTAGCTGGCTTCAAAATAAAATAAAACCTATCCCATTCGAGGCGGATGCAAACATTATCGAGTTCGCTTTTGCATCCTACATTCTCTTAATTATTAAGCTTTCAAAGTTAGTCGTAGTATGAATGGGCACACGATAACCTAACATATCCGAGGTGAACTGCAAAAATCGAGCTCGCTTCGTAGCTGAAGATGCACCCCCCTGAAAATAAACTTGCCGGCGCTCCATGTTTGGATATGTGATTTTAGCTTTTTAATTTCGGGTTCATCATAAAATCAGACTGTTAACTTTCAAAAACTGCTTTTAAAAAATGGACCTACCAATCAAAGTCTCAGACAAAAAAAAACCAGGATTATTATCACTTGGCAGACATCTTAGCAGTAAGGAAGATGCTACTCTCTCTATCCTCCTAAAAGGATGACATAATTTCATACTACAGCATCTAGGGATGCAGAAGGGATGACCACTCTTTGCTGGGAACCGTTGTAATGCCGTGCATACCCAAATTCTCATACAATTTACGCCCAGCAGGATTCAGTTAGGACCCTCCAAAAACCATTTTTACACCCGCATAACCTAAAAACGAGTTAAGCATCCTTAATTATAACAAATGGTACTCACTCATTATGTCTATCTCTGTCTATTAACGTACGTGAGAAAAGGACAGCTGTAGTCCTGAAATTTCGTGGGAAAGAATGTTTAAATAGTATTTATTGCACTTTGTTTATAATATAGTGCTTAGTTAAGAAGAAATTAGAGTCAATTGCGTCGGCTTGTTTTGAATATAAAGTGCTTGAGTTGTAAAAGCTAATTTGAGACGCGTAGTTTGACATTTATTATGTCTAGGTGGTGAAAACCGTGGGAATATTATTCGAGATTTTAATCGAATACGTGTCATACGGATTAGTCAAAAATTCCCCGAAAATACAGCCAGCTTATCAAATTGAGACACTTTGACAATTTGTCGTGTAATAGTTATTTCATACAACTGTCAAAAAATTTAATGTTGGGATTCGAATATTTGATCAGTTTTAGTTGGTAGTCAATTTTCTAAATGATTAACTTCCCTTGAAAATAAATCATCATAGCACAAAATTATGTCGGGACAAGATAATTGTATGTGCTCATGTCAAACTAATGTTAAAAATATTAGCCACACAACACAGGATTTTCAACTGAGACAGATCTCAAATCATGCTTTCGACAATACTTCATAAACTACTGTTGCATACAAAATGTGTGAAATTCGTGAATCATGCGCAAATAATCATTTTAATAGGTGTAAACTAACATTATCCTTTTATAACCGCAATACGAAACTACAAACAACACAATCTAAAGCTTGGCAGTCTCTGAGAAAATCACACATAACAAATACATTTTTATCTCGCGTTACGCTAACCGGATGCTGTAGAGAGCTGATACAATTAGATTTTATTGCAATTCCTTTTGAGAAAGATAAAAAATGTAAGATCAGAAATTACGAGCCGACTGTACAGAAATGGAGTTATGTGTGTCGGTGAAATGGATTGATTGGTCTTTGATAATACAGTAGCGATATAATACTTAGATTAATTTCTTTAATCTTTTCATGACGGGCTAAATTAAAAAGAAAACTTCTACTGCAAGCCTTAGTTCCACTGTGATCCATTGTGTACACGCGAATAGTCAGAGGATATAATCCTGCAGGCAACTATGTCCAGCTTTATGTTACTCTATTTAGAGTAATCTGCAAAGAGAGAATTAAAATGAACACAGTAATTTCTCAACTTCAATCTCAGGGTAAAAAAACAAACTAGTCTGGTTTAGTGCTAGAGACATAGTATCGAGGAAGGAGTAAGCACTTCGTATAATTACAATAAATTTCACTTCGGTAAGTTCGTTTAATTTAGTAAGTGTTCTCATGCTTAGTCCTCCATAATTATATAGTCTTGTTTAGGGCTTGGGAGGGATCATAGTATCGAGGAATAAGCACTTCGTATAATTACAATAAAGTTTATTGTAACTATACGAAGTGCTTATTATATAGAAAAAACTTGTTTTCGATGGGCTTGCCAATTATAAAACTTCGTCGTAAAAAGAAGAAGACGATGTTTAAGCATTTTTTGCCTGTCGTATTATTATATGAGCCAAGTATGAGGTACCATACCATCCATACACACATTATCCTTAAAGGAGAAAGCCATATAATTTATGGGGCAGGTTAAGTTCAGGTCAAGTTCAGCGTATTAAAGACTTTCCTCCACACCACGGCATAACATAAATCAATGGCCACCATATTTAAGCATAAACTGAGTTTTATGAAGAACACTTTGTTTAATACTACAACTTACGATATAATAGGGAGAATTATTTTAAATAAAGACAATAACAATATGTAAACACGTTGCTGTTTACCGAAGATATCTTACTTAAAAAATAAGAAATGAGTGCATTATGAGGAAGTCTGAAAGTGGCACCGGTGACTGAAAAGTTGTGCGGAAATCGGTTTTTTTTATGGGTATGGGCATGTGATGCGGAGGAATGAGGAAAATGTCGTGACGAAAGTTATGAGTATGAATGTCGATGGCTATAAGAGTAGGGGAAGACCAAAGAAACGCTGGATGGACCGTGTGAAAGATGATATGGCTAGAAAGGGAGTGACTACCGAGATGACGACTAATAGAGAAGTATGGAAGAACGGGATATGTAGCGCCGACCACAAATAAATTGAGATGAGGCAGGAGAATGTTGATGATCTTAAAAACAATGACATTATTACTGATGGATGAACGTAAACGAAACAAAAGGAATGTGTAAGGATGGAAGCAGGTGGCGTTCTGTAATTTCTGTCTGCCCTCCCCCATGGGAAAAAGGGGTGAGTTTATATGGGTAGGTATGTATGTGTGTATCCTACTAAAAAGTTGGAAACAAGTGGCTGTCTCTTAAGTAAGATACAGGTTTACCTAGTTTAAGAGGCAGGAATTAAGTTAAGGAGGTAATACTTGACTACAGATTTTAACATATAACCAGGTGTATAAAATGTACAGTATTTCATAATGAATGACCTAGGTTCCCATCAGTATTTTTATGGCAAATAAATTTAGTTAAGTTCATTAGTTCTCCATCAGCTTATAGTAGACTTCCTGTTAGGGAAAGAACTCTCCAACAGCACGCCATTTGGCTCGACCTTAGCTACAGTCAGTCCTATTCTACCAAGAAAGGATTTTCTTAGTGTTGCGAAACTCTACGCAAAGCAATTTTTTTATAGAATCTACCCAGCGTTTGACAAAATAAGCTAAGAGCACGAACGCGCGACGTAATCGTACGTAACGTCAATTTTTTATTTGAAAATACAGCATGCATACCTTATTCAGCCTATAATCTTCCCACTGTTGGGACCCAGGCCTCCTCTTTCTGCGAAAGGGAGTGGGTCATAACCCACCACGTGGGCCCAGTACGGGTTGGTGGATGTCGCATGTCTTCTAATTTAGATTCTATTAGGACATGCCGGTTTCCTCACGACGTTTTTCTTCACAGATTTTGAGAGCAGGGGGTAATTTACTCTAAGTAAAGTGCCTGCTTAGGGTCGAACCTACGACCTACAACTCGTAAATCGGCCGTTATCACTGGGCCACCACTGCTCACCCATCCTACACCACCCATCCTGGTTAAAATGTTTGTGACATGCACATTAGGCCCTTTGGACTCTCACGTTTTTCTTGCCGTGAACTACGGTTTTTTCCCCGTGTGTAAGCACGGTCGTCAGTGTTGTATGAATCACTATGGAAGGTTGTTGACGGACACGTTTTTTCTACGTCGCAGTTTATACGCCGTACCGTAAAGAAACCGTGCCGTGTACAATGAGCCTTAGTATCATCCGTAGATGTGAATAAAGTCTTAAAACTGTTTTCGATTTAAAAATAGTTCGAATGTACGTTATGTTTGGTCCTCCGCGCGTTCTTGCTACACCCACAGACGCTGTCGATAACTTTGGTCCAATGATCCAATCTGCACTATTACGTTATTTTTCGACCCCAAATCAGTATCAATTGAAGCCACTGAAAGTAAATTTCTCCGATAAAAAATCGCATCAAATTCGTTACAGTCATGTGCATTATAATGTAAAGTATACATTATGCGTATACCTCTCTCCCCTTACGAAAGTCACGTCGATTCGATCTGCATTCTTGTGAAGTGATTCAGTGACGAAATATATTTGAGAAGTAGCTGTTGATATGCTATGAGAAGATTTATTGGGATATGGAAACGTATTTATAGTTGTGAGTGATTTTGAGCAGTGGTAACATCCTATTTGAAAAACTTCGTCAAGTCTTCTCGTCGTCAATCCCGCAGTGTTTGAAGACTGAAGGGTCTTCAACCAATGCGTCCTGCCCGTTATGACATACGGTGCCGAAACGTGGACACTAACAGTCGGGCTGGTCCACCAATTCAAGGTCACTCAGCTTGCTATGGAGCGGGCTATGCTCGGAGTTTCTTTGAAGGATAAGATCAGGAATGAAGTTACCCGGACTAGAACCGGAGTTACCGACATAGCCTGCAGAGTAAGCAAGCTGAAGTGGCAGTGGGCTGGCCATGTTTGTCGAAGGACTGATGGCCGGTGGAGCAGACGAGTCCTGGAGTGGAGACCGCGTATCGGCAAGCGTAGTGTGGGGCGCCCTCCACCTAGATGGACCGACGATCTCAAAAAGGTGGCTGGGACAGACTGGATGCGAAAGCGGAGGACAGGGTGTTGTGGCGCAGCCTGGGAGAGGCCTATGTCCAGCAGTGGACTGCTATAGGCTGAGTTGATTGAACATCCTATAATGCTATCCAGTAGCTAGCCTATAATTATTTCACTGCTGGGACACAAGCCTCATCTCTGTGAAAGGGAGTGGGCAGAAAGCCACCACGCGGGCCCAGTGCGAGTTGGTAGGTGTCATGTCTTCGAGTTTTTGGTTCAAGGACATGCCGGTTTCCTCACGATGTGTTATCCTCCAACGTTTTGAGACCATTTGAAATGTCTGCCTGGGTTCAAACTCATGACCTACATACAACTCGTAAGTCGAAGCCGATACCACATGCTCTATAATCTATATAACGGCGCAGGATAGCCTTTATCAGAAGTGATCATCGTATTAGTGGTTCAGCAGCTTCCATATCATCTGGATTGTGCCGGAATATAGCAGTTCGTCGTGGACGTGGTACGACAGCGGCTTCCCCCTGACATGTCGTCTTCTGTCATCAGAAGACAGCCACCACGTAACCACCGATGCGACGCTCTGCTAGAGTGACGGATAGGTCGGATAAGAGTGACACTGGCTGCTAACAGTGTCACTCTTATCCGACCTTTTCGGTGATCCCAGTAACTTCGTAACAAAAATAGACGGCGCCACTTGCTGCGCCGTCATACAGTGTGAGTCTTGATAATGTGCACATATCGAAATCAAGGAAACATAGCTTAATTTTATCGACGGAAAAAATATTTAAAAAAAAACAATTACATTTTTTTAAATAGCATTTTAAATTCTTGTTCGCTGCTGTGACCCCTGTGTAAACAAATCTGTATAAATTTTAAACTGAACCATCTATCACGATGAAACAAACTAAGTAATGACTGAAAATAATAGGGCTAATTGGTAAAATAAAAAACGTAAGAAAAAACTCGCCCTCAATTGAGAATTAGGGTGATTTAATAACCAAAATCTGATATTTTGTCATACATTATTACAATAATTGTAAAATATCTCAATAAAAGTCCCGATTACCTACCTGTTTTTATTACTTTAAAATATTTTCCATCGTATCAGCTTTCTAAAAGTAAAAATACCATGTTTATAAGTCAATCACAACGTTTCCTATCAACTGTTAAAAAAGGCCTTGCACTCGGCTACGTACTTTACTTTAGCAGGTAGAGACCCTTTTTCGTATTTTTTTAAATAGTTTTTCCATCGATAAAATTAAACTGAGTTTCCTTAATTTCGATATATGCACATTATCAAGACTCACACTGTATACAGGGTTACTGGTAATTCGACATATTCCTTGCACGACGTCATAGTAAGGTTAAAATGCAACAAATTAAGCCACCAAATGTTCTACCGAAATTCAGTTGTTTTTGAGTTTTTTTTAATAAAGTAATGACAAAAATTACGAAAAATAAAATGTTTAATTAGTGATCTCTGCCAAAGTCTTCGGCATTTTGGATTTTTTTATTATTAACAAAGATTTGCTACGGCATCAGCTATGAAAAAAAATCCAGCATAGTCGCACCGTAAATCATTTTTAAATTGTATTTTTCATAAAACAACTAAAAACCTAATTAACTCAAAAACTACTGAATTTCGGTAGAACATTTGGTGGCTTAATTTGTTGCATTTTAACCATACTATGACGTCCTGCAAGGAATACGTCGAGTTACCAGTAACCCTGTATAAATTATAAAAGCATACAATTTCCGTCTTGCCCACTCCAAAGCTAACTTTGGTTACACCCAAACGGTAGCATACCACAGCTCGCTTCATCTACTGTTCCCACACCCTTACCAAACACTTCGTTAACTCCGTCTTGACTAGATATTTTGGGGTGATCTTGTTATTTCTCTTCATGGGGTGTAAGAGATATTTTATTTGCTCCTACAACCACACTTATTTCGTTTTTTTATGTCGTAAGTCTGGCTATAGAGAATAGTTTGTGTTTGATTTTGATATTTATAGGAGTCGAGGGATGGATTGGAGGTCGTACTCGTAAATTACAGATTTGTAAAGTTTTGTGTGAGAAAGGCAACCGTTTTTAATTAATAATGCTATTGTAATGTGTAGACTTTCATGTATTCAAAAATCTAGGGGAGATACCGAATTTTAAAAGCGAGTTTCTAGAGTAGGTATACTTTTTTTAAACAGCATAAAATATGTCATGCTAGCCCGAAACTTTATAAGATATAGGAGTCCAGTTAAAAAGAATATTTTTTGTAAAAAAATACAAAAACCGACTTCTAAAAAAAAAACACTACAAACTGAAAAATAACTTTAATTCCAGAAGTCGCGTCTTTCTTCGGTTTTGTATTTTCGTTTACTGCCACCGACGTCCGACTTATTAACGAATTAAACGTATTATTGGAGCTATGAAAAAATAATATTCAAAGTTTTTTGTTCAGTCCACAATGAATCAAAATAACGATGAACATACATTAAAAAAAACCGGCCAAGTGCGTGTCGGACCACGCACAATGAAGGGTTCCGTAGTTAGGATGAATTTATCCCTAAAACAAACTTAACATTGTAGTTGAAAAACATGTTCTCCCATACATCGAAATACGGCACGGTCAATTTTCTAACTGAAAATATAAGTTTGTAATCGTAAAAAATGTTTTTTTTTTATGTGATAAAACTACAAATTAACAATTTTTGGACTTTTTCCTTTACTTCTGCTGTGAGACCTTGCTTCTGCTCAAATTTCATGATTCTAGGTCAACGGGAAGTACCCTTATGTGCGAGATATTCGCAATTTTTTTTGATGTGATAAAACTACAAATTTACAATTTTAGGACCTTTTCCTATTTGTGCTGTAAGACCTTGCTTCTTACCAAATTTCATGATTCTAGGTTAACGGGAAGTACCCTATAGGTTTTGATCTATTTGAGAGCATCGAAATATGTCGCAATAATGTCGCTTATATCGCCATATTTTTTTATCGCGTTGACTTGGAAGCTTGATTTTTGTAGAGGTTCAAGGGACCATAGACTTACGTATTTGATATTAATTTCAACTTGATAGCTCTACGCGTTCCTGAGAAAAATGGTCTTGACAGACTGACAGACGGACAACGAAGTGATCCTATAAGGGTTCCGTTTTTTCCTTTTGAGGTACGGAACCCTAAAAATACATACAAACGAACTTAGAACCTTCTCCTTTTTTGAAGTCGGTTAAAAATTATAGATAATGAAAAATACTTTAGTTCATCATCAAGTCATCACAGATCTTCTTTAAAATAATAAGAAAGAGACATAGTCAAAACCCGAAAACAAATAGTAAACGTTTTACCCTTATTAAAACTTCGTAATCAATCTTAAACCTTTTGTCATCTAATTACCTTAATCTAACCCGTAAATGCCGACTTGACGTCACCATGACATATTGACAAATAAAACTATACTTAGACAAAAAGTAACAAATTAATTCTACGGTATGTTCTAGGATAAAAATAAGTTTGATGTTTAAAATAACTTCTTTAAGAAGGGTGCTCAGTGAGTGATGAGTGATGGCGTTATTGTTTTTATGTTTTGTGTAGTCTTGGGCTAAAAATAGGATAAATTAGGTTCCATTTTGTTTCAGTCTCCATGAGAGGAATACTAAAAGCCCCTCTTGGCGGACAGCAGGGTTTTTGCGTAACACACAATGGTCCTGGCTTTTCATTTTGACAAATCAACAACATTCATTGCCTGATTTACGTTGTTGAGTAGACAGATTTTTCGAAAAAATCACATAATTATATCACTTTACTCGATACTATAAACCACACGTTAACATTAAAGGGTTATAACCCTCTCGCGCTGACGGCTCGCTTCGTTAACCCTAGTTACGTATTAAGTGACGAACGATACGGTTATTTTACGGTTTGTTTGTCGTATCGCTTGTATGCAGTTAGCATTATGGGGTTAACTTCACAGCTGATCAGGGTGATGTGTGAGTCATGGTTCATTAAAAAATGTAAGGCGTGTTTTGAGCTTGTCACCTGCAATCCCTGAAGAGGGTAGGCACAGAGGGAGGGGGGTACACCACCATTTTGCCAGATATTAAGTCCCATATTTAGGTAATAAGGGGTGAGCCCTATGCCTTTAATCAGGCACAAAACCAGACGGAAAGTTTCTTAGAATTTCCTTATGTAAAAACCCAACAACACTTTTCCGAACCAGAAGATTGGACCCAAGACTTTCGGGTTTGCAAACTGCTGGAGCTTCAGGCTATAAAGGAATCTATAATCATGAGCCATTTGGAAGGCGTCATCTTCGTGGTCGTATGCCACCTACCCTCTTTTTTTTGTGTGGGAAATTATCAAATAACTTCTCCCGCTCTGGGCGGAGCAGGAGGGCGTGTCAGACTTTTACTGACTAAAACTCACCCGTGTCCCTTCACGGTTGGCGCAGTGGTTAAGCGATTGATTCCCGCACGGAACAAATATTTGTATGACCTACAAGTAGTTGTTCCACGTCTGGCTGTTTGTGTATGTGAGTTTTAATGTTTGTAAACGCACCCACGATACAGGAGAAATTCCTAGTGTGGGACAACGTTTTAAAAAAAAAAAAAAACCTGCCTGTGTGCCAGGGCCACGATATCCCTTTCGGACAGGCTCGTAACCCCGGCAGGCATTGGCCCTTTCGGACCCCATACAACAAACGTGATTTTTTTGCCATTTTTATAGATAATGGTACGGAACCCTTCGTGCGCGAGTCCGACTCGCACTTGGCCGGTTTTTAACGATAATGGTACGGAACCATTCGTGCGCGAGTCCGACTCGCACTTAGCCGGTTTTTTATGTCATCTGTTTATTGCCAAATCAGGATCAAAACCATTCATCTGTCAAACACTAAAACCGCTGTAACATGATTCTCCTAGCACAGTATAGTGTTACCCATTTCCAGTCGCAATTAATTGACCTTCGCTTCAGTTTTCTCGAGTCACGGAAGCGCCTTCATCAGTCGTGCCAATTAGTTAATTAAAATTGATAACTAACATTTGTTAAAACAGAGAACGCAATACAAACAAAAACCGAAGTTCTAGCATACTTTCGTGATGACTTGAGTTATCCGGAGTTGTACTTATGAGATTATAGCTCATGGTGTTTTTTTGGTGTATTAGCGTGGCCTAGCTAACATATGGCAAATAATTTAATTTAATGTTTTGTGTTGCGTAATGTAAATTATTTTAAATACTATTGTATATAATCAAGTTTTTCTAACTGAACAGACAGCTATGCTGCTGGGGAGTTTGTTGCGCCACTTCTTCTTCCCAGCTAATAGCACTATCAAGTGGTGAAAGGCGGGCGTTTTTGGGGGACTGTCTTATGTAATTTTGACGTTTGAAAAGTGCTGATTCTTAGCCTAGTTTGAATAAATGACTTTTGATTTTGATTTAGGTGTACTAAGATTGGGTAGTCTGTAAGGCAGGGTTGACTCCACTCTGGGCACACCACAATTGTGGCGATAAGTCCCTTAGTGGAGGAGTGGCTAGAGTGGCGCCACAGCGTCCTCCCCGGCCACCGTAAGGATAAACCGATACGGACCAGGCCCGGGACGACGGCACGTAGTACGCCTCAAAGAGAGGTCCGAGGGTGCGTTAGGGCCAATGCCAGCCAGGGTTGCGAGTTTGTCCGAAAGGGATATCGTGGCCCTGGCACACAGGCAACTGAAGGAACACGGGTGGGTTTTAGTCAGTAAAAGTCTGAACCGCTCCGCCCAGAGCGGTAGAACTGATTTGATAATATGTCAACCAAAAAAAAAAAGAGTTTACTCCACAAAGTGAGACATCACTCGTAAACTCCGACAGAATGCATCCTACAGTCCTATTTATAAGGAGGAGCTCGTGGCTAAGTAATAACAGCGATCGAACGGGTCGATGGATCAGGTAAAGCTGTACTTGCTGGGGTTGGTTCGTGGATGGGTGATCATCTTTAAAGATGTTATGCACGTTGTCTTGTATGTAAAGCACGTTAAGCCGAAGCTCCGGAAAGCACGTTAAGCCGTTGGTCCCGGCTGTAATTCGTGGATCTTTGACAGTCGTTACGGGTCGTCAGGAGCCCGAAAGTCTGACAACCAGTCTTACCTAGGGGTATCGATTAGCCAGTTACTGGGTTATAGAGGTCAGATAGGGAGTCGCTCCATGTAAAATATTCATCTGCATCCGGTTAGACTGGAAACCGACCCCAACATAGTTGCTAGTAGGCTTGGCAGATTAACTGATTGAGTCATATTTATAAGGTGCTTCTGGATAAACATATCATACTGGAACGGAGGCTTCTATATAGGTTCGGTCTTGACAAACATAATTTTATTATGCCTCAGTGAAAATCTTTATCAGGTCTTTGTTAACAGCAGAATCCCGAGAGTCTGATCAAGCTGGCCATAGAATTATTTCAGTTTTTGTTTTCAATCTCTACTGTCCCACTGCTGGGGTCTTTGGGCTAAAGTATCCTTTATAGTCTTCCAAAGCTCTTTTCATATCCCTTAGTAATAACTAATAACTAGTTTTTGCTCGCGGCATCGCCCACGTGTATGTCGTAAAATATCCCACGGGATCGTGCCCTATGTGTTAATCCAGGTTAACTATCTGTGTGCCAAATTTCATCCACATCCATTCAGCCGTTTTGGTGCTAATCTGGAACAAACATGCAGACAAATAGACAAACGGAAAAAAAATTCTAAAAACTATGTTTTCAACATCAGACTCGTTCCCACACCTCGTAGCAATTACTTGTTTTAAAAAATATTCAATATACAGTTTTGATTTCGTTACTGTTCTATTCTGACTAATTATTATAAATGCAAAAGTGAGTTTGTTTCTTTGTGACGCTTTCAAGCTATAACGCCTGAACGGATTTCGATCAAATTTGGCACATGCGAAGACCATGACTTGGGTTAGGACATAATATACTTTTTATCCCGATATTCTCACGGGATCGAGACTTAAGCGGGTGAAACCGACGGCACAGCTAGTTTTATTTTAAGTATTGAAGATGATTTGAAGATCTATAAGCATTTTGACAGACGCTCCTTGTATAAGATCATACATTTGACTGGAAATCCATGACCATACAGATTGGTATTTCTGTGCCAATATTTTTAATACTGACTGTGGCAAAACAAAACCCCGTCGTGTATATTGACATTGACCTGCGCAAGTAATAAGTATCAATAAACGATGCACCTTCTATTAATGTGTGATTCATACTGTCTTATATTTGTACCAAACTGAGAGCAGCGAATCGGTCGTATGTTGTTAAGAGATGGGAAAATCGGACCGTTGAGAGACTAACTAGATTGTTTTTTTTTTTATTATTAGAATTTACTAACTTTGCTTTTTTAAGAATAATACGTTGCAATGTTAATTACAAAATCCGGCCAAGTGCGTGTCGGACCACGCACAATGAAGTGTACCGGAGTTGGGATGAATTTATCCCAAAAACAAACTTATCATTGTAGTTGAAAAACATGTTCTCCCATACATCGATATACGTCACGGTCAATTCTCCAACTGTAAAATTAAGTTGGTTGACTATTACTCGTTAACTTGTAAGGCCTACTTAGCTGTGATAGTTTTCCTTTCAATTTCGGTATATATATATATATACTACTGCCATGATTTTTTTCACATATTATCCTCAATCAACCATTTAGCTGGCAGGGGGGGGGGACACTTGACTCTAACAAAATTTAGCAGTTTAAAGCAAATGATTACGCAAATGGATCCCTGTATCGAAAATTGGTTTTAAAAACTTACAATATTTTTGAACGGCCTATCCAAAGATACCCCACACCATGAGGATAGACGAGAAAAAAAATATCATACCCACTTTACGTGTAAGGGCGGTACCCTAAAAAAAATGTTTTTCAAGATTTTATTTTACGACTTTGTCGGCATAACTAATATGTACATCCATGCCAAATTACAGCTTTCTAGTACTAAGAGTCTCTGAGCTAAGCCGGACGGACGGACGGACGGACGGACAGACAGACAGACAGACATGGCGAAACTATAAAGGTTCCTTATTGAGACTACAGATCCCTAAAAATGTAAGTTAAAATATAAAACTTCCCAAAAAGTTTAGAGAGATCTAGTTAAAAAAAAATCTACGAATGATTTATGATCAATAGACAGGATTAACAGTGTAAACTCGCAAATCCAATCCAAGATAGTCATATAATAAAAACCATGTAAAACACAAATTAAAACACCATCTCACAGACGTCACAAATTACTTTTTATGACCATAGACAACCTTTTCATCAACTAGTGTTATGTCAAATTTCGCGCCAAACCGCCATCTTTGTCACGCTTCTAAACACGCACGATAAAAAGTAATTGTTATTGTGTTGTTATATTAAAATTCTCGTGTCACGCAAATTAAAGCTTGTTAGAGAGTATGGTCTAATAAGGCCCTCGACCAGGTGTTTATGGGTTCAGTGTGATTTATTGCTGTCAAGGTGCTGTAAGATCTGTTGAAGTTAGTCTTCGATTAGGTCGTGAGATGACGCTAGATCATATGATATAAGCTAAGAGGTGATATGGATACAATTTTTGCTCAACGATTCGACTCATTTGATTAAAATACTATTTACATCTTATAGGTCAGTTAGTGGATTGGTGGCCATTCATTACATATCAAGAATCCGTGCCTCAAAAAGCACGTTAAGAGGAGGCTCCCTATTTTTATGTTAATTTGCATGAATATTTTGAAACAGTCACACATACAAGCAAAATGAAACTTTAGTATATGATTTATTGGATCTTTTTCTTTCCATGTTGAAGACAGTTACGTAATTGTAATATTTTCTCTCAATACATTTTTTATTCGAAAATCATGTCTTTTTTATGGATAATTATAAAAAAACAAACAAGATTGTTTGGCTTTTATGTCTAAAATAAATATTCACAGCAAGAAAATATAGTTTATTATTCCACAACAAGATATTTTTTCTCTATATCAATTATTACTTTAGTTATAAACGAAATAAGAATTGAGACTTACGCTATTTAGTTTCGTGCTCGAACACGATCAAAAGACGCACGCGATATTCAACTTTTTTACTGATATATTAGCGTTAAGCACTTAACGGAGTGGTGAGAGAGCTTGCGTTCGAAAAGACTGCCTGCTCTTAAGTATTCTCCAACTTTCTTCCAAACAAACGATCCTCAAATTTGCATGTCTATGGGTCATTCATTACAGGAATGCTTCGCTTATTATTCACGGGAATTATTTAATGAGCGTGAACCGACAATAATGGATGTCACGCCGGGGGTGTGCTACCCCCGCAAAGAAACGTGCCTATAACACCGGTCTTATTTGAACCAATACTTTGTTTCTATGGCGATACCAAAATAAATTGGGGGCTTTTTTGTCACCATTTATTTCACTATTATAACTTGTATGGTTTTAATTTTTGGATATAATTATGTTTATTGACTATTTGATTAATACTCTGACTAAAGGAAAACGCAATTGGGTTAAATTTCCTCGACAATATTTAATTCCAAAAAGACCCTTTACTTTTTTTTCTGTAATCCTAAAATGCTAAGTAATTTCATTGCAAAATTGCATTAAAAATGTGCTTAATAGGTAATTGAAAACTCTGGCTGAAAATCTTATTGATACTTATCTTAAAATATTTTTAAACAATTTTGGTTTGGCGCTCTTACGTTGTTTTATTTTGGTTCCAACGCATTGTTACGCTCTTTTTTTTCGCATGTGGATGTAATTGAGTCTGTCACTTTCTCATGCCCACCCAGTTCACAATGATTTTTTTTTTACGTATCATTTTAACCAACTAAGGTTTTGTAATATGATTCCAAGCTTATTAGCAAACCCATTTTCTCTTACTTTGAGGCAGTTGGTTAAGATGATACGTAAAAAATAAATCATAGTAAACGCACTAGTATGAATGAGGGAGGTCGCTAGTTTGAATCCGGACTGTACAAATATTTTTATGACCTAAAGATTTGGTCCGACATTGGTCCAGGTTGTATAATGTTTGTTACAACAAAGTCTTGACAAAGATTAGAATGAGGAAATTCTTGACCACTTACTACATATTTTCTTACTGCATCTTCGTATCTAATATGTAGAGGTATACATCACTATAAATTACCTGAAACGGAAAGAAAAACTTTATTAACATTTCGTTTTGTTTTTTCTTTTTAGATTCCGGGTAAAACGGGGTGAATAGAAATACAGGGGTGAATCGAGACGCAACTTTAAAATGGATTTGAGCCTTGAAATAATAATATAGTTTGTTGCCAAGGCACTTAATCGTTAATTATAGTACAGGTAACACATTAAAGTCCTTTTTGGCAACAAAAGATATTATTGCAACATTAAAATCCATTATAAAATTGCGTCTCGATTCACCCCTGCATTTCTATTCACCCCGTTTTACTTATAGTTATTTAGAAATAAAAGAAAAAGTACATAAATAAAACGTATACCTAATTAATTAACAAAAATAACAATCTTAACCTAACTAAAACTATAACAAACTAAAATATTGCGTCCAAAAATTCCTCCACATCGCTGTCGACTGGTAATGTACCCAAGAGACTGTCGGCATTGCCACGTTGTATAGCAATGCTTAGCCTCTGGCCAAGGTAAAAGTACAAATTCACAGAATTGTTATATCTCCTAGACTGAAAACGATCAACAAAATAATTTGTCGATTCCTAAAAATATACGATAAAGAATCGATTAAATTACTCTATATTTTGCATTAATCATGCCTAATTAATACCTACACGTCTTTTTTGCGCTTCAGCAAAAACTCACAGGAAGTTACAATTCTGATAAGCAATTTCCGCGAAAACATGAATTTAAGGATCTTACAGAGGCAACAATACTATTGTTTTTTTTATCGTGAAAACACTATGGCAAAACAGTTAAACAAAAAACTGGTTATTGATAACGTTATCGAAGAAAAACACGGACATGGGACGCGGATGTGTCAACCTTGAAACTGATTGGTCTGAACCCCGGCGGACTTCTTACATTATTTTCTTTTTTAGTGGATAACGTTTTCACTTTTCCTTTTTTACAAAACTTTTTCAGATATTTTTATACCTAACTTTATCTAAATCGGTTCCGTAGTTACTTTAGCCGTTGATAACGTAGGTAACGCACAAACAAATAGACATAATATTAAACTTCTTCTCATAACTTTCGCCGGCTGCGTTACCCTAATAACTAGTAAAAACAACAATTTAATCTACTTAACCGTGTGTAAACATTAATCTTTCTACAATAAACTCAAAACCTACCTGAAAACCTTTTACTTTAATAGAGAAACACAAAGTGATATTATAATTAAAACATGAAAAAGTTTACACGAAAGTGTTAAAATTAAATAGTTCACTAAACATTAAAGGGTGGTTAACACCTATAATTAATAATGTAAGCGTTTTGTTAATTAAAGCCTCAGTTTTTCCTTAACGAGTTTGTAAAATTAAATTACCTGTAATTTTCTACATGAATGCGTTCGCTCGTAAGTACTTTTTGGTTTTACTCAAACATTTCAACATTTCTTTAGCTTGAGGCAAATGTCGCGTGTCGTGTCACTAAGCAAAAAAAAAATTACATCAAACAATAAAAATGAAAATACAATGTGTTCATTAACAAATCCAGTTACTTAATTGATGATAATCACCACGATTTCAGTCAGAAACTTCGCAATTTCGTTTGGCTTCCACGCCTATTGTAGTCCCTTACCAATTTCCTCTTGGAAAACGCAAGATGCAGTTCTCAGGGTGACTAGAATCAATTCTATTTTATTTGTTAATTTTGACGTTCAAAAGTGCCATCTATGTGCCTATTTGAAATAAATAATTTGACTTTGACTTTGACATAAATTATAACCTAATGAAAATTTTAATCTTGCTACCGAAACTACAGTAAGTATTTTAGAAACATTTCGCCATCTTCGTAAAAAATCTATTTCCATAATAACCAAGGACCACACAGCACGCAAACTCAAAACATACTTCTCACATAAAATAATAATCAAAATATCAGTTATTTTTATAATAAACCACGAACCGTTCACAGAATTGTTATATCTCCTAGACTGAAAACGATCAACAAAATAATTTGTCGATTCCTAAAAATATACGATAAAGAATCGATTAAATTACTCTATATTTTGCATTAATCATGCCTAATTAATACCTACACGTCTTTTTTGCGCTTCAGCAAAAACTCACAGGAAGTTACAATTCTGATAAGCAATTTCCGCGAAAACATGAATTTAAGGATCTTACAGAGGCAACAATACTATTGTTTTTTTTATCGTGAAAACACTATGGCAAAACAGTTAAACAAAAAACTGGTTATTGATAACGTTATCGAAGAAAAACACGGACATGGGACGCGGATGTGTCAACCTTGAAACTGATTGGTCTGAACCCCGGCGGACTTCTTACATTATTTTCTTTTTTAGTGGATAACGTTTTCACTTTTCCTTTTTTACAAAACTTTTTCAGATATTTTTATACCTAACTTTATCTAAATCGGTTCCGTAGTTACTTTAGCCGTTGATAACGTAGGTAACGCACAAACAAATAGACATAATATTAAACTTCTTCTCATAACTTTCGCCGGCTGCGTTACCCTAATAACTAGTAAAAACAACAATTTAATCTACTTAACCGTGTGTAAACATTAATCTTTCTACAATAAACTCAAAACCTACCTGAAAACCTTTTACTTTAATAGAGAAACACAAAGTGATATTATAATTAAAACATGAAAAAGTTTACACGAAAGTGTTAAAATTAAATAGTTCACTAAACATTAAAGGGTGGTTAACACCTATAATTAATAATGTAAGCGTTTTGTTAATTAAAGCCTCAGTTTTTCCTTAACGAGTTTGTAAAATTAAATTACCTGTAATTTTCTACATGAATGCGTTCGCTCGTAAGTACTTTTTGGTTTTACTCAAACATTTCAACATTTCTTTAGCTTGAGGCAAATGTCGCGTGTCGTGTCACTAAGCAAAAAAAAAATTACATCAAACAATAAAAATGAAAATACAATGTGTTCATTAACAAATCCAGTTACTTAATTGATGATAATCACCACGATTTCAGTCAGAAACTTCGCAATTTCGTTTGGCTTCCACGCCTATTGTAGTCCCTTACCAATTTCCTCTTGGAAAACGCAAGATGCAGTTCTCAGGGTGACTAGAATCAATTCTATTTTATTTGTTAATTTTGACGTTCAAAAGTGCCATCTATGTGCCTATTTGAAATAAATAATTTGACTTTGACTTTGACATAAATTATAACCTAATGAAAATTTTAATCTTGCTACCGAAACTACAGTAAGTATTTTAGAAACATTTCGCCATCTTCGTAAAAAATCTATTTCCATAATAACCAAGGACCACACAGCACGCAAACTCAAAACATACTTCTCACATAAAATAATAATCAAAATATCAGTTATTTTTATAATAAACCACGAACCGATAATCATGTCCTAATTTTATTCTACTAACGGTTCAACTCAACTGGTTAACATAACCCAATGTTTACATTACGGCCTTCATTTATAATAACCCAGAAATTTTTAATTTTAACGGTATTTTTGTTTAGTCTGCGACTAACGTAGGGGACTTTTTTAGGTTACCTAATCGTTTTATTTTAGGGGAAATAATTATTACTGTTAGTTATTTTGTGTTGAAATAAATATTTTTGGATGAGGGTTGATGATAACTTGGGAGGAGCTCATGGCTAAGGAGGAGCTCGTGGCTAAGTAATACCAGCCACATGGTTCGATCCATCAGGTTAAGCTACGCTTGCCGGGGTTGCTCCGTGGATGGGTGACCATCTTTACATACCGAGACTCCGCCGTGCCTTGGAAAGCACGTTAAGCCGTTGGTCTCGGTTGTCATTCGTGGATGTTTAACTTTCGATAAGAAATTAAATGAAATGAAATCGTTTATTATGTAAATAGGATATCGAAATCACTAAGAAAGGACATTTGGCATAAAGTGCTGAAAATGCCAGACCGCCATTAAAACTGAGAAAAAGCAAAAAAAAAATAGGAAAATATTTAAAGAAAAAAAAAATGACCCACATAGTGCTCACATTCACAATAAATGAAAGCAGTAAATATAATACTTTTCAAAGTAAATATTCATGTAATATTGTATATAATATTCTGAAATGTCAATATGTATATAAAATCATGCATAATAATTAAAAATGTCAAGTTTTCCAGTGTGATCACAAGACTAGCAGAGCGAGCAGCTCAATCCCAAGAAGCCCGAAAGTCTGACAACCAGTCCAAGGGGTATTATATTACCCAGTTACTGGGTTGTGCAGGGGGCCTACTCCGAAGCACTAAACCGAAGTATCGGCCGAATGTTCGGCCGTTTTATAACTTCCATAGTTTCCTTTTTTGACTTTGAGTCTTTATCCGACTTCAAGTCACAGTTTTTACTTTGGCTTATCTCTTCGACAGCAATTTTTTTTTTTTTTTTTTTCAAATTCAATTTCAATTTTTTCGCCGTAGTCAGCGATAGTTAGACGTAGTAAAGAAAGACCGAACATTCAGCCGATACTTCGGTTTAACGCTTCGGAGCAGACCCCCTGGTCAGATACACAGTCGCTCCATGTAATATTCAGCTGCATCAGGTTGTCTTGCATCAATCGACCTCAACATAATTGGGAAAAGGTTTGGCAGATTAATTGAGTTATTTTACGTTTAAATAAATATTTTTGGAAGAGGGTTGATGATGGCTTGCATTTATATACCTTTGGTATTGAGAGGAAGTGGCACAAAATAGCGATAGATAGGAGAAATGGAAGGGACAAACGCAGAAAATTGCGAGTAATGTTTTGTTAAAAGGTTCCTCATTCTGGAGCATCCTGTCCATTTGACTTTGGTATTTATTATACATGTTACATTACATAATTGTATCTAAATAATAACATCACACCTGTATTCCCTGAAGGGTTAGGCAGACGTGTACCTATAGTACACCCACATTTGGATACCTAGCTTGCTAGCTAGAATGGGTAACTAGCTTCATCTTTACGACTGACCGACCCATTGACAATTCAAAAGTGCCTGTAATTGGTTTATTTTTCACCCGCGTAAGTCACGATCCCGTGGGAATGTCGGGATAAAAAGTAGCCTATGTCTTAATTCAGGGTGTCAGTTACCTCCATACAAAATTTTATCAAAATTGGCCCAGTCGTTTGAGCGTGAAGAAGTGCTATTATTGATCGAAGGTGAAGAAGTAACAAACATACACACACACACACTCACAAACTTTCGCCTTTATAATAATAGTGTGATGTGATGATGATAAATGGTTTGAGTTTGAATTTCGCCAGTCATGTTTAAGTCCCATGTAATAGGGGGCAAATCAATCGGGCACAATTCCAGACTCCGGGCTGCTACTTAGAAATTTCAGATGGAAAAACCCAATAACACTTGCCCGACGTGGGAATCGAACCCAGGACCCATGCTCAGCAGTTGCACTTGCGACCGCCAGACCGACGCAGCACCAATTGACGGGGTCCGAAAGGGCCAATGCCTGCCAGGGTTACGAGTCTGTCCGAAAGGGATATCGGGGCCCTGGCACACAGGCATCTGAAGGAACACGGGCGGGGTTTAGTCAGTAAAAGTCTGACACTCCCGCTCTGGGAGGAGCGGAACTTATTTGATAATTTCCCACCCAAAAAAAAAAAAGACCAACGAGGCAGTGAGGCAGTTTACATCTTAATATTTTCTCTTTCAGTTTGAAAAACGTAAATAATTATGAACATAAGTGATGATAATTATAATAAGGTACGGAATAAAACCAGTTGTTCAAAATCAAAATGGCGGAATCAAGGAGCAAGTCAGACGGGTATGTCTGTAAAGTCAACCATGATGGCATTTAATGAGAGTCCAGATATTCTTTCAAGATTACTATTAAATGTTCTTTGTGCAGTCTCACTCTTTGTCGAATTGAGTGGAATGGGCAAAATGTTGGGAGTACAGAATTCTCATTTAATTGTAAAAGCTTTAAAAGTTCTCTGACTCACGGTCATGGCGTTAAACTATTGAAAATAATAAAATGGTATGGTAACTTTTGGCATTTTTTTTTGTCTTAGAATTGAATAGAATATTTATTTGTAAGAAACATGGTATGTTTACAAATATGTTCGTATCATTGCATAGTGCTACATGTCTCACAGTTTTAACGGTATGCAAAATCAATTTACAATTAGTATTACATACAATCAATTGCAGTGCATTAATTTTTAAGTTACATAATATTAATTTTAAAATTCAAAATATTGTTTCAATTATTATATTAACATGTCTCACCGTTTTAACGGTATGCAAAATCAATTTACAATTACTTACATCAAATACTTGAAGTGCATTAATTTTCGATTTACCTATTATTATTATATATTTAAAATTAATATAATGATTAATTTTAAATATTATATAAATTATTACAGTACTACACACTTCTATTTTTACGATGTCTTTAAATAAAATAATAAGTTTAACATAGTATCACTTTACTTAAATAATTACTTATGCTTAGGTTTTGATGCCAAATCAAGAGAAAAAAAAATTACAGGGACATTTTACAAAAATCTCGTGAATTGATTAAAAACATTCCTGCAACAGCCACTTCCGTAGTGCCGAACAAAATTTTTGGAAGGGTAGTTGGGAAATTGCCTTCGGCAAAGCGTTATAAATTAGGGGAGCCATGTAGATACAACTCTTTCAAAAGAGTTGCAACTTAGGAATCGGTAACTGGAAATCTAAATGTGCGGCTTTCCTTTTATTTGTATTATCCCTTCGTTCAAATAATAATCATTCATCTCCCCCAAAGGGGGAGTTTGCCATAATCGCCACGCTTAGCAGGCGGGTTGGCGGTCGCAGAATGGTGTTAAAATGTATAGAGAACGCTGCTGCCCATTCTCTAGTAACCATTCAAATAATGCAAGATTGGATCTCAGAAACTTGGCGGCTTCGAAGATATGCAGGGTACGTTCAAAAGGTAATTTATCTGACTTTAATATGGCCTACATACACTGTCTTAGCGCAAATACTAATTGGTTGATTTTCTTGCAGAGTATCTCGATATGATTCTTCCATGTTAAGTACTCATGAAGTGCTCATGAAGTGTTACCCTTAGAAACCTTGTGTTATATAAGTACCTGCTTTACGCTAATATTATTATACGTGACATGAAGATGGACAGGTTTATTTATCCTTGTTTTAAAGTGGAGTACGTTCGTTTTAACAATATTTAATCTTAGATTGTTAATATCTAACCATTTTATGATATCATTCAATGTCAGATTCATTTCATTGTCATAATTTTGTTGATCTTGACATTTTATAATAATTTTTGCCTTTACTCTTGATGTACTTATAGCTCGACCCATGAAACATGAGGCTTCAGGGGCTAGTGTGAATCTTTGGGTTCATTCGAGCAATCGAGTCCGGTTCAACCACGCTTGGGTCGGTGCATTTCATTCATTCATTACTCTTAATGTACTTACAGCTCGACCAAAGAGTTATTTCTCACTGCACAGGTTTGAGTTGCCGTTGACGAACAAAATAATTTAATTTCGCAACTTAATACAGGCACTATAATAACAATATTATATTATATGAATTTAATAGATAAAACAAAAATAATTACAACAATATAAACAATTGTTTTCAGGCCATACAACAGTTGTTTTATGGTTAAAAGTGTCTTCTTCTTGGGCAAGATTGAATCCCACGCTGCTCTCAGGATTAAAATCCTGACTGTCGTAACTCCCTCGCTTCGCTCAAGAGTTAATTCAGAACTCTCTCGCTATGCTCGGGAGCCCTAGAAACCTTCGTTGTGTTTGGGATTCAAAATAGCGCCCGTGACTTAGGAGACTGCTTTATTCCCTTGATAAATAATTTACTAATAAGGCATCATTTCAACGGTGGGACTAAAAATAAAATAAAATAAGAAAGCATACAGAAGCCAAGAGTAATACCAGTTAAATTCAACCCGAAATAACTCAAATACGATACCGCAAATCACAATAATTCTTATCCACGCATACTCCACATCTTAAGGGCTTAAAACTAAAGCTATCGACGTGCTCAAGCCTCGACTTAACTAAGTCAACAGTGAGTCACCGCTGAAAATATTAGCCCTTTGTAGTTTACGGGCATTTGCAACGAGAGACTGGCTGCATTTACACCGGCATGTAACAAGATGATTGAAAAAAAAGGTTTATGCAAAGAGATTTAAATCATTAGATTCGCCTGACCGCGTCATATTGACGGTCACCTTTCTGTTTCGTTGACAATGACATTTGAAGAGTATTGTCTCGCTCACTCATACCGAAAATCGTATCTATCGTATCATGCGGGATGTGTGAGCTAGTCTTCTCAGTCTACGACTGGACACTTTTTGCGCGACTTAAGTATGGAGAGGGCACTCAGGGCACATCTGACGAACTATACTCCATAGGTTTACGTAATTAAATAAAGGTAAACAAGTCATAAAAAGGGTTTTTTTAGATGATACTTTCTTGATTAAAACTACGTTGTAACTTATTATCAAATTATTATTTTTTAAATTATAAATTATAGTTTCCTCTTTTATTAGTGTATGTTAAACTTTATCATTTATTCTTAAACTACTCTTCGTAGATGTAATTGCTTGAGCACAATTATTTAGTTAGATTTACATATTACTATATTATTTTGTAATCTGCCTATTGTAAAGAGCCCAAAAAGAAATGTTCTCTAAACGTCAACGAAATAAAACGTTGCTAAATTGAAGAGTACAACTGTGACGTAGTATGCCAACTGAAGTGCCAGGTATTACGTTTAATCGGTTACTTGACCGCTCTCTCGTCACGTGGGTTTTTTTGTTTACCTTTATTTAACTACCTAAACCAACGGAATATAGTAACGAATATACAAAAGTTATCTCTGTCTTAGGACTTAGGTATAAAACGGTTGGTAGGTGATAGTATGGGAATTTTTAATAAATCAAAGACTCCTCCCGCAGACAGACGCCACTCGGCTCTAGTAGAACAATTTCTATGAAAACTTAATGGAAATCGTTCTACCAGAATCGCGTTGCACCGTCGCGTTGCGCTTGCGCCTGTCTGAGACTTAATTCTACTTGGTTGGTACAGTAGATAAATGGTTATCTACTACAACAACCAGTTTTAGTAAGCTGTTTGGGAGTGAAGTTTGTTACAGACAGGAAGATTTATGCTGTCTCTTCTAATACACATAATTTCTCAAATAAACTCACGCCTTTTTCCCCATGGAGATAGGCAGAAACGCCACCCGATGCAATCCTTACATACTTATATACCAAAAATACATAAATGCAGTTGGAGGCAAATTTTACAGCGTTCGTTACATCCTAGATGCCACCGACTGCTTTATTTATTTTTGGTACATTAAGGATACCTACTCGTTTTTCATAATTATCATCTCGTTTCCATCTTTTCAGTTCGTTTTTTTTGTTTTTTTAATAATTAGTTTTTTCAAACGTACTAAATGATACCGAGTTGATGATGTATATATACATGTATATGATGTACATATATATGAAATGATACAGAGTGTCCGGGTTTTAGGGTGATATTTTCATGTATCACAATTTAAAAGTTACACTTGACGCAGTACGGTGTAAATGAATTCATTTTATATTAAGCACGGTCCTTAAAAAAACAAAAGGGTGCGAATTGTTTTCGCAAAACGACCAGCTCATTGTCTACAAACGATTATGACGTTTATTGCTCGCACAATAAAGATTTATTTTATACGCACAGTGGCTCGTATATTTAGCTTAACGGAAAGTGATTTTGAGAAATAACACTTGAGTAAGTTTATTTTTCCTTTTTAAGAAGTATGTGGTTTATTAGCTGAAAGAGTCATGAGTTTTTAAGAGTATGAATTATCGTCATTTTCTGAATAGTTTTTAAGCAGACTTCAGTTATTTTTTTTTTTACTTTTTTTCAAACAAACAAAGCAGTGATAAATAATTTAATTTTAGGAAGTCGATGTGGTGGTTTTGTTTTTTCGTTTTTTACCACCGACTTCCGAAATTACAGTAATTTTTCACTTTGTAGTGTTTGTTTTAGAAGATGGTTGTTTTTTTGTTAGTAAAAAAAGTTTTTATTTTTCACTTTTTTGTGGTACCTCCCCACACATATTCGAATAGCACTACCTCCTATGTAAATACCAGCGACAGGAAGTAATTATAACATCCTCCACATAGGATATAGACTAAGTGGGAAAAATACGTATTTACTCGTAGTAAGTCGGTTTGTAATTTATCTAAGTTACAATAGTCAACTGCTCATCACCTTTTACAAAATATTGCTTTTCCCGACGCAGGGACATTTATTGTTAAGGAGTTCTCTTGGTACTTCACCAACAACTCCACTTCACCATATGCATTGTGACGAGCATAAATTGCTTAGCAACCATATTAAAGTAATCGAATCGCAACCCGTGAAATATTTATCATTGAGTAGTACCGATGAACATGTGTGGTCTTCATCATCAGTTCCACTTCACCAAATGGTGCTTTCCAAGAGCAAATGCACGAGTTACTATAAAAAATACCCAAATTGCAATAGGTGCTTTATTATATTTGAAGAGTTCCCTCGATTTCTCCAGGATACCACCATCAGATCCTGAACAATGGTCCTTTCAAACCAAAAAGAATTTTGCAAATCGGCCCAGCCGTCTTCGATAATCGGTAAAAAAAAGTTTCCGGCGAACTGAGAACCTCCTCCTTTTTTGAAGTCGGTTAAAAATGACTTTTAATGGCGGCAATGATAGCCCATGCTAGCAAATAAGAATTCGTGTATTCAAGTTCAAGCGTACCTGTTGAAATCCCGGCGTGAACCGTCCTTTCAAAAAATTTTATTTCACAAAAACCTACATGGGCACTTATGAAACGTCAGAAGCTAGGTGCACGGTTCCAATTGGTCGTTTCCTATGGAGAAGAGCCGGCAAGAAACTCCACGTTTTACTTGTTACTCTTTTAAAAAAAGTGGGCTTTAACAATGTTTCAAAGTTACAGTGTTAATAGGTATGGGAGGACAGTGTAGGCCCGCCAACAAGTACCAAGTACTTAACAAAATAAAATATAGTTTACAAAGCTACAGTCTATTAAGCCTACAACGTTCTCACATTAACAAAGTAAAAAGGAATCTATATAAAATATTACTAAAATAATAAAAATAAAACCTACATATTTAAACCAAATGACAACATTGTCATTACAACTGTAACAAAACTGAATAAATATTCTGTCCACAAGTCACTAATAAATATTTTAAATTAAAATTGTAGGTTATGTCAAAGTATTACTTTGACGTGAGATACGTGAGACGTCCTCCGCTCTGCGGCCGCAGCGGGCGGAGGGGTCTGTCAGACTCTTACTGACTAAAAACCACCCCGGTGTTCCCTTGCCACACTTGCACGGCGTGAACCGTCCTAGCAAAAGCATTAGGTTTAGTTGTAGGGGGTAACTTATCTACAAGTAATTTGCAACTCAAATTTTGGCCTCCTCTTTTCGACATCATGCCTCCGCCTTTTACGAAACCCAAGACCAGAAATTTTCTGTATCCGAGTAGCATAATATATTTTTAACCGACTTCCAAAAAGGAGGAGGTTATAATTATTTTCGTCTGTATGTTTGCTGTTTTTTTTATGTATTAGAGTAGCATAATTATCTCAATTCAATCTCATTAAAATAAATTCTTAATTTGAATGAATGAAAATTATGATTAATGTCTTTATTTACTGAAACTATAAAAGATGTCCTTCACACACTTCGTAAGCATTAGTCATAGCAAATATCTTAAATGGCGGCAAAACATTCCATATTTACGCATAATATTCATGGTCTCCTACACTCAAAACTCAAATATTTATTAATATCATCAGTACCCAAAAACGGGAAGGATGGACTGTGTGAAAAATGACATGGCTATACTCCATTTGAAATAAGAATAGAAATTTAAATAAACCTTTTTTACAGTCCGTTCAACCGATTTTAACTTCTATTGCGTTGGTGGCATGACATACATATTCTGGCAGCTGTAATAAATAGTTGGTGTTGTTACCAGGTTTTTGCTTTTAATGCCATCCTTTTGCCCACGACATAGAAATCAACATCGGCTGCACGGGCTTTAACGAAGCACGAACACGTGAAAAAAGATTTTTAATATAATCGAAAACACGCATACAGCATTTTGGTTAAAATTATTGCGACAAGCACATTTAGTATCAACCAAAAATATGAATAAAGTCACACATCATCTACCTATCCTTTTCCAAACTATGTTGGGGTCAGCTTCTAGTCCAACCGAATACAACTAAATACCAGTATTTTACATGGAGCGACTGCTTATCTGTCCTCCACAACCCAGTTACTGGGTAATACGATACCTCTTGGCTAACTGGTTGTAAGAGTTTCGGGCTTCTGACGACCCGTACTTATGTAACGACTGCCATAGATCCAAGAATGGCAGCCGGGTCCAACGGCTTTACGTGCTTTCCGACGCACGGGGGTTCTCGGTAAAGATGGTCACCCATCCATGGACCGACTGCGGCAAGCGTAACTTAACCTCATCGATCGACCCGTGCGACTGTTATTAATTAGCCACGAGTCCTAAATATATGTATAAAGTCTTACAACTAAATAAAAAAATTGTCCGAAAAGAGTGTTTTCAATTTTAGGCCTACTGTTCAAAAGGTGTACGAACGTAACTCCATACACTAAACGTGCTTTGACTGGGCGATGTGGTCGCTAAGCGACAAAGCCCTTTAAATAAAATAAAACGTGCTTTGACGAAGCATTCCTTCACTACGAGTATAATCCTACAAAATCTCTAGTAGATATTAAAACATTCTTAAGCCTACATGTATAATAATCTTGATAGCGACTCGGTGGCTCAATATTTGCGTCTCCGAGATAAAATATGGCGACGAGGGATATGGCGCAAGATGATAGACCAAGGTACTATACGAATAATTAGAGATCAAATCATCGTGAGGAAACCGGCAGGCCTGAGAGACATTTCTCGACGGCATGTGATGCCAAGTCAGAGGCCCATGGGCGGCATAAAAACTCTGACACCAGGTTAGTCACTAACCACACGAAAAATAAAGACATTAGAGATCAAAAGTGAAAAGGAATCGACAGATGATGAAGCAGGACACAACTTCCCATCGTGCCTGTATTCCCCAGAGGTGTAGGCAGAGTTGTATATAACACCCACAGTTATAAAATTCACCAGTTCCTACGTTAACAATTTGTTTAAGCCACTAACTTTTTACCAACCGGGCACAATCAAAGTAGACTCCAGACTGCAACTGATGCAGAAAAACTCAATAAGACTGCCAGACTTGGATCTTGAACCAAGGAGCCCAGGGTCAGTAGACACGGTTACGATCTCTAACCAGATTTACTAGACCATCGTCCTCACATGATCTGACCAAGATTATGTCTGGACTTTAAAAGAGACTGTGACTTCTGAGTTTGTTCCGGTCTTTCTTCTCAGAATAGTCGGATAGGAAACCAACCGTAACTAGTTTTAAAACATAATTTATTTTTGACGTTTTAAAGCATTTTAGTGGACAACAGCCCATTGATAACGGCCCCGATTTACGAGTTGTAGGTTTTGGGTTCGAACCCAGGCAGGCGCTTTACTGTGTGTAAATAATTACATCACCACTGCTCTCAAAACGGTGAAGGAGAACATCGTGAGGAAACCGAGATGTCCTAGGACCAAAAATTCGAAGACATGGTCGGTAGATGTCAATCAACCCGCACTGGGCCCGCATGGTAGATTACAGCCCAGTCTCTCGAAGAGAGGAGGTATGTGTCCCAACAGTGGGACAAAAGATAGGCTGATTTAAAAAAAAAAAAATGATTTTTTAAATAAATTTACAGAAATAAATACAATTTATCGTATAAAGAAACAGTGACATTAATGATTGTTTCAGAGAAAATTAAACATGTGTTCTCCTCATATAATATTCAAACAAGTAGTAAGTACTCCCCTTTCTAACTCGTCTGCCACGTGTCTCCACCCAACACAAGTAGTTAGGGCCCCAGATATGTTATCATTCTTACGACGTGCATGATAACACGCCTAAAATCTTACGCCTTCCGCGTTTTGTAGGAGCGCATGCAGTCGCTTTACGGTGTAATGGTAAAACTGCCCCTTTTTTTGCCGATAATAACTTTAAAATAGCTGGGCAAGTATCCACTAGCCCTTTTTGTATATATGGCTAACGAACATAGGAAAAAACAAAAAAAAGAAAAGTTTATTGACACAAAGTACCCTTTTAAACAATTCCAATACATTTCACAATAGGTTCATTTGATTTTGGGAAACGGCTGCACAAATAGTGAAAGCCCTGCCTCCTAAACTAGGGGAACCCTGTGATCTAGGAGAATAAAAAGGTCTGGTGCAAATTAGGAGGCCTGCGTCCATCAGAGGGCTGCAATAGGCTGAGTTGATTAGTTGAACATAGTAAGTATGGAATTTCCAAACAAGCAAAACGTTTTCAGAAAAAAAGTCTATTGAAGTTTCAGGATTCATAATGAGGTAACAACCGCTAATAAATACACTTGGTAAAAAAAATAGAGTTTTATAAGCTCAGTTACAACAATAAAATCAAAATCAATTGTCTGTGTGGTGCCGGACGTAAAGAATAGCACCATCCTATTTCTCCCCGTGCGACTAAAGGACTTACTAGAGAATGGGCAGCAGCGTTCTCTATGCATTTATCACCATACTGCGATCGCCAACCCGCCTGCCAAGCGTGGCGATATAGCAAACTCCCCCTTTGGGGAAGGCCTGAAACCCATTGCTACTGTAAGTGTGTTACCCAATTACCGCAGTATAGTTAGTATTGCCATTCGAATATAGTTTTTTTTTTATAACAAAATGCCGTCACATGCTCTCTCCTTTAACGCACCCCGATACCGCAGACATTCAATTTAATGGATCATACGAGTATACACACGTAAATAACATTGCTAATTTTAGCTGCAACCATTACACCGACACCACATTGGATGTACGGCCGTAAATCCTCTTGAGCAACAACTAATAACGACTGGGTAACTGGCGTGGACTTACATACACAAACTCACACCTTCTTCCCATGGGGATAGGCAGAAAGTACAAAACACCACCTGCTACGATCCTAATACACTCCTTTTGCTTCGTTTACGTTCATACATGTACCTAGTTAATTCATCATCATTATTTCAGCCGAAAGACGTCCACTGCTGGACATAGGCCTCCCCCAAGCACCGCCACTTCGACCGGTTCTGTGCTTCCCGCATCCAGCGGATAGCTGCGGCCTTCACAAGGTCATCGGTCCACCTTGAGGCCTTCCAACGCTACGTCTTCCGGTACGTGGTCGCCACTCCAGAACCTTTCGGCCCCATCGGTTATCAGTTCTGCGAGCAATGTGCCTTGCCCACTGTCACTTAAGCTTTTAGAAATTCTTCGGGCTATGTCGGTTACCTTGGTTCGCCTGCGCATCTCTTAATTTCTGATTCGATCACGTAGGGAAACTCCAAGCAAAGCCCTCTCCATTGCCCTTTGGGTGACTTTAAGCCTTCTGATAAGGCCCATTGTGAGCGAGCACGTTTCAACGGTTTCACGGTCAAAGACCCTGGTCGTCTTGAGACACTGCGGTATGTGGGACGAGAAGATATTTCGTAGCTCCCCGTTCCCGAGTAGCTTTCCTGTTCCTAGTTACGGCTCAAAAACAGTCTTTAGTAGAGTTCTTGTCTATCTTTTTATTTTGTCAGTCCAAGAGTTCAACCCATATTCACTATAGGTAACTTAACTTAAACGGCGAATTTCACCAATGAAACTGAACGCGATCAGCATATCAAGTTTCAAAACCCTGTTCAACAGTTGTCAGTGTCAATATTTCATGACAATCTTCTTCTATCTAGCCTTTTTATGAATACTCGATACTGAAAATATCGATACCGAATGAATAATATCTCGAAAAGTAACCGCTTGATCTAAAAACGGTTTACTTAGGCCGTATTCAAACAAAACAACAGAATTAGGTCGCTCAAATTCATTATATAACAGTAATAATAACACGTTACCACACACAATGAAATTACAATATAAACAATACACGATTCATTCAGATTTAATGGATTCATCAATCAATCAATCGATTACGTCGGTTGGATTCATGAATGCGCGATTCCATTTTGATTGCTTGCATTATCTTGGATTAAGTCAATACGGATATGGAACGAGATATAGTTACAGGGTTTTGATAAGTTTCGTTTGCTCTAATTAGATTATTGTTGTTTCTTTGCCTTAATTTCTGTTTTGGAAATACTTAGCTTGTTAAATTATAAGCAATAAAACATGTATTTGATATTAAAACGATGACATTGATAAAAATAGCTTGTGGCTAAATAATAACTGCCGCACGGGCCGATCGATCAGGTAAAGCTACGCTTGCCGCGGTTGGTCCGTGGATGGGTGACTTCATACCAAGATTCCTCCGTGCCTCGGAAAGCACGTTAAGCCGTTGGTCCCGGTTGTCATTTGTAGATCTTTGACAGTTGTTACGGGTCGTCAGAAGCCCAAAAGTCTGACAACAGTCTTACCAAGGGATATAGTGTTACCCAGTAACTAGGTTGTGGAGGTCAGTTAGGCAGTCGCTCCATGTAAAATACTGGTATTCAGGTGCATCCGGTTAGACTGGAAGCTGACCCCAACATAGTTGGGAAAAGGCCAGGCAGATGATGACTTTGATAAAAAATCTCGGGTAAATGTGACAGCATTGAAAATCTTCCAGGAAGGATGACGAGATAGACATCTTATACATTTTGTAGGCAACCAAGCAGTACAGCATCTTCTGTTGTTCCCAATGAGAAGGGATGGAGATGTAAAATCCAGATAAATATTGTGCAAAATAAAATCAAAATAATTTATTTCACATAAACCTACATGGGCACTTATGAAACGTCAGGAGCTAGGTGCACGGTTCCAATTGGTCGTTTTATTGAAGATGAGCCGACATGTACTCCACGGTTAAACTTTTAAAAATAATTGGCTTTTACGATGTTTTCAAATTACTGTGTTAATAGGTATGGGAGGACAGTGTAGGCCTCTCAACAAGTACCAGGTAACAAAATAGAAAATTGTCTATAAATCTACAGTCTATAAACTGACAAGGGACGTTTCTGTCGCAAACGTCGAAAATAGAAATAAGTTGAGGAGAAAAACAAGGGAGGATTATTTAGAACTACCACGAAGGGCACAAATCGTAAAGATGAAGATTTTTAAAATATAACAGAAATCTGATAGTTCTTTAATTTAACTCTAAATAACACACACGCTTATAAAGTCAAGGGCCAAACTAAACAACTTTAACCTAACCTAACAGCTTATAAATCATATCTTTCAAACAGCTCATTATTGCCCCAAGGCATCCCACCCACACGCAAACTCAATTTGTTCCTATCCATCTTAACATAGTCGAAGTTACGCCATTAAATAATTATTACAAAACTTTGATGACAAAATTACAACTACTTAAGAATGTCGTCAAGCTAGATTGCGAAATATCATATAATATTTAAAGTGTTTTTAGATAATAATTTATTACTTAATTATGTTTTACGCATATTCTCATTACTTAAGTGGCTTTTCATTTGTTTGATTTGAATGTTCAGCGACAGTGTTTTGTTATTTTATCCACAAAATTTCTAAACAGTTCCAGAAAAAAAAAGTTGTAAAGGAACACAACAATATTACTTGGTGTTAAAATAGATCATCATTTCAGCCGAAAGACGTCCACTGCTGCATATAATCGCCACGCTTGGCAGGCGGGTTAGCGAACGCAGTATGGTGTTAAAATGCATAGAGAACGCTGCTGCCCATTCTCTAGTAAGTCCCTTAGTCGCCTTTTACGACACCCACGGGACGAAAAAAAATAGATAAAGTAAAGAAATTGTTTTTACTTCAAAACTGTTGCTGTTGTAACTCAAAAACTCATTTCCATGTACTTTTATGAACCAATAGGCCGCCGCCCGACTGGCATTTAATCTGACCACCGCGAATATGTAACACATTGCACGGGATCGTGGTGAAGCTTATCCATCATCATATTTTAGCCATCGACTGCTGGACAGAAGCCTCTAGAAAGTCCTGAGATTTTACTCCTTACTGACATGAAAAAAATGGGTGGGTATTGGTTCCGTATGGTGCCGGACGTAAAGAATAGCACCATCCTCTTTCTTCCCTCAAAGGGTTGCCATAATCACCACGCCTGGCAGGCGGGTTAGCGAACGCAGTATGGTGTTAAATGCATAGAGAACGCTGCTGTCCATTCTCTAGTAAGTCCCTTAGTCGCCTTTAACGACACCCACGGGAAGAAATAGGATGGTGCTATTCTTTACGTCCGGCACCACACGGAATGACTTTAGATATCTAAACATTAAAAAATAAAAATATTTGATGTTTTTTTTGGGGGGTCATCGACCTGGTAGTGTTGTTGCTTGAAGTCTGAGCTGAGAACATGTTTTTTTGTTTTATCGTGTTACCTACACGAAACATTTTTTTTTTGTAACCTGGTAAAACTAGTACTTAACTGCGGTTATTAACCCAACAATTTTTTTTAAAATCATTTTTAGCTATCATGACCCGTCACGTCTGCGGATTATCGCTAGCTAACTTAATTTGAACCTGCAGTTTTGTGACTATGTGAATAAACCACTTATGTTTGCAAAGAAAGTCTCCGAGATAGCGGCTCTAGTCTGTTATCAACTTATCAGTCATGCGTTATCAAATCAGGAACGTTACGCAAGATGAGATTCCGGTCTGTCGTAAACAAGTTCTTCTATCTGCCGACTATAAAAATAGTTTCGTCATTAACTTCGAGGGTCAGCTTTAAAGAACGAATATTAATAGAATTTTAGTTTGAATTTTTTGGGTGCAAGGAAAGAGCCTCCAACGTCGATTTAAGATATTGTCGAAGTACAGCATGCCGGAGTAGAGTATGTCGAAATTGGTATGTCGGACTAGCATTGTTGTCGAAGTATGTCGTCGAAGTCGCATCGTTTCCTAGTTGTCATGTCGAAGAAACGCTTTTTAGAATAGTGTCGGACTTAAGATATTTCGAAATAAAGTATTGTCGAAATGAAGACGTATCGGAGTTCCATAATATCAAAATAAAATTTTGTAGTATTACGGTTTGTCGAAATTCAGTTTTTAAGTCCTTTTCTGGGCACTCAGCCGCGCCACCGATTACCGATTGACCGGCTAATATTTTTACGGCATGAACTTATTATTCACTTATTCTAATAACTAGTCGAGAAATTAAGAACTACAAACAGTTAATCTATCTGCAAACCCTGTTATCTGAGCTCCATGAAATACGAAAATATAAGCGCCTAAAGAAAACGCAACAAATATAATTTAAATCTAACTGAGAATCTTGAATCACACTCAGGAAGATTGGAATCCAATATGTTTACCAGCGCAGCGTCTTTATTACATAACAAAATCACAATAAACCATTAATTTGACAGTTGAATGTAATTAAATTGCTTAAATCTGACAACTATGGTGCAACAAACATTGTATAGCTGTCAAAATGCATTGCCAGTGTCAAATTAAAATACATCGACCACAGACCACACTGCAACTGTATTGTCTATGTATCAAAGAAGTAATAAACAAAATAGGTTAACAGTACTACGCACTAACATGTAACATATACGTAATTGTATTTAATTAAAGTATTGCAAGACAATGCGAGCTGTATGCTTAAACGTAGAATTTTAATGTTCTTATTTGCATTCATTAATTAGTCAAATGTAATTTATATTGCCATAGTGGTGAGGAGAGAACAAGGTGTATTGTTTTAAGCATATTTTACACTGTGCTTTGAGCGAGAATTTAGAAAATATGGGCAGAGCTCAACCTTAATTAAAATGATGCACCAAAATTAATGATTTATAGCCTTTTCCCAACTATGTTGGGGTCCGCTTCCAGTCTAACCGGATAAAGCTTAATACCAGTAATCTACATGGAACGACTGCCTATCTGACCTCCAAACAGTCACTGGGTAACACGATACCCCTTGGTAAGAATGGTTGTCTGAAATTCGGGCTTTAGCAACCCGGAACGACTGTCAAAAATCTACAATACAAATAACAGCTATGATCAATGGCTTAACGTGCTTTCCGAGGCACGGGGGGGTCTTGATATGTAAAGATACCCACATTTCTATACTTATTACAAATTATAAAACGGTAACAGCACCATAATTGCTCATTTCATAGTCCTAATAGGATTCGCCTAGTTTGGAAAACGTCCTGAAAGTGTCTGGGATCTTTTATATAGAGTCGGAGTTAAAATTGGAACTCTTTTTTAATAAATAACAAACCAAATACATAAAACTCACTTCGGGAGTCCACAAGAGTTTCACAATATTTTTAAATTCCTTGTCCTGATCCTGAGGACCAAATTCGGTGACGTTCACTTGGAGATGTCATATACGAGTATCCTGCAGTGGGCTGCTGTAGATTAATGAAGAGGTTGACGAAAATATTTTTTTCTTCACTGTCTTTATATAATTGGCGCTGACAAAAGGCAAATAAACTAAGTCGGCATGTCTTCAAAAAAAATGCCAAATCTATTTATAGTTTGTGATAGCGGAAAAAATATATTTCGGGCGAGATACGAGAACATAAATGTAGGAAACAGCTGATTTTTTTTTCGCACCTTGTATATAATAGGAAAAAATATCACTTTTAAAAAAATATATAAAAAAAATATATGGAAAAAACCCCAAAATATATGGAATAGCAGAATTCACTTAGCACGAATTGAAAATTGATCCTTTTAAAAGAGTTGAGCTTATACGAGTACAGAGGTGATTTGGTGGTTTCACACCCAAAATGTATATAAACTATAGATACTTATAGCCTCGCAGAGGGGCTTGTGGCTAAGTAATACCAGCCGCACGGGTCGATCGATCAGGTTAAGCTACACTTGCCGCGGTTGGTCCGTGGATGGGTGATCATCTTTAGATACCGAGACCCCTCCGTCCTTCGGGAAGCACGTTAAGCCGTTGGTCCCGGCTGTCATTCATGGATCTTTGACAGTCGTTACGGGTCGTCAGAAGCCCGAAAGTCTGACAACCAGTCTTACCAAGGGGTATCGTGTTACCCAGTAACTGGGTTGTGGAGCTCAGATAGGCAGTCGCTCCATTTAAAATACTGGTATTCAGCTGCATCCGGGTAAACTGGAAGCCGACCCCAACATAGTTGGGAAAAGGCGAGGCAGATGATGATGAAATACTTATAGTCTCGAAAGAATCAAAGACGTTTTCTTCAAAATGTTAGCCATTCCAGAAGACTAATAATTCAAATATTTTCTTTTAAGTAGGCAATCAAAAGGCACTATTTATTATTTTATTTAGGTAATTATTTAATAATAATAAAATACATAGATGTGAAGAGAAGACTTTTCAACGTCATGACAATGTCAATAAAACAAAATAAATAATAAAGGAAAACCGGCAATTAGTATTTTATTGCACAACGTGCAATAAAATACTAGCTACTAGCTACTAGCTACTTTTTGCAGCAAATAGTTTGCATATTATGCAAACTATTTGCTGCAAAAAGTAGCTAGGTTTTTTCATATTATTATAATAAATATTTTGATTACGACTGTTCGAAATCTGATATATTGAGAATCTGATATCAGAACCTGGTGTTTTGAGAATCAGGTATTTTGAGAATCTGGTATTCTGAGATTGAGCCCTTTAGAACGTCAAAATTTACAAAAAAAAATATAATTGTTTTTTTTTTTTTAAAACGTTGCCTAACACTAGGAATTTCTCCTGTATTGTGGGTGCATTTACCGCCAAATCCGGAACAACTACTTCTAGGTCATACAAATATTTGTTCCGTGCGGGAATCGAACCCGCGAGACGCAGCGCAGCAGTCAATCGCTTAACCACTGCGCCAACCGTGTCGACAATTTCTACGCACCCCTTCCAAAAGGTAGTTTCGTATGGAGAAGAATGGGCAAGAAATGTCATAGTTACTCTTTTAAAATGTTTAACAATATTTCGGTTTAACGTCTCTAGTCTGTTATGATGTTTGGTAGATGTCTCCCAGTAAAATCCTAATCATCTAAACTCAGATTTTTTATTTGATAGACCAAAATGACAGCTGCGATCGACAATTTTTTTTAATAACACGATATATAATATAATTAATATTCAGTGGTGGAGAGTCACTAGGTAACTAGATTATTTACTAGGTGTTATTTTATGTCGTCACCAAATGTCAATTTAGTCTAGCAAATTAAAAATCAGGGTATAAATCTAATCAGACTTAGCTTTTACCTATCACCGTAAATTGCTAATTGCTAATCTCTTCACAGAAACCAAATTACGCTAAGTGTGCACTAATCATTCGTTATTAGAGGTTTTAAGAATTTTGAGTGAAACACGAAATGTGCGTGACTGATAACCATGAACGCTGCCAAGCCCGTTTTGATGATAGCCGTGAATATACGAAGGAAATTGGATGTGGTAGTCGATTTTGTAAAATAACTTTTGGTGTAAGTCAGGTTTAAATTCATTTTTACACCACTTCTTGTGGTTGCTCTTGAAATTTATTTTAAAAGGTAAAAGGGTCAAATTAAATTAGCTGGCGATACTCCGCAGACGTGATGGTATCGATAATTAAACATGATGAAATTGATTGAAGATGATGATTTGATTTTGATTTTGTTTATTAAAAAAAAATATAGATAATTATTTAAAATAAAAAAAATAAAAATATATATTTATTATCTATTTATTTTCTATTATTTATTTAGTTATTCTATTCTATTCTATTAATCAGATAAGTTATTTTTGGGGTCATGATCCCCATTAGTATTACGTACTTGAAATATGAGTTTTGGCCAAACTTCACAGACGCGATGGTTATCGACATACAACTACGATAAAATAAAAACAGATTTTCTCATTCTTCTAACTGAACAGACAGCTGTACTGCTGGGAAGTTTGTGGCGCCCCTTCGTCTTCCCAACTAAAGCACTAGGAAGTGGTGAAGTGCCGGCGTTTTGGGGGACTGTCTTATGTAATTTTTACGTTCAAACAGTGCTGATTTTCAGCCTAGTACTAGAATAAATGACAAGATTTTGTTTTTTCAAAATTGTGGCTTTTGGTAGGCCCTGAACTATAAAGATGAAGCACCTGAAGATAAGGTTGTGAACATTTAGAGCTAAGGGCATTTTTTTTTTATAAAACTGTTCTTAAAATTTAGGTTGATAAATAGACCAAAATGATGATGGCCTAGATGAGACTCGGTACGGACCAGAGAAGCATGGCACAAAAGGGAGGAGGTACTCAGTATTGGGTGGAACAAGGCTGCTGATGTCACGATGGACCAAAACGAGAAATAGATATGATAGCTTCTTGTGAGTAACACGTTTCGTTTCGTGCCTTTAATTTACATAATCAGCCTATGATCTCACTGCTGGGACGCAGGCCTCCACTCGGTGAGAGGGAATGGGCCGTAATTCACCACGCGACCCCGGTGCGGGTTGGTGGACGTCACATGTTTTCGAATGTTTGGTTCAAAGGACATGCCGATTTGCTAACGATGTTTTCCTTCACCGTTTTCAGAGCAGTGCGGTAATGAAATAATTTACACAAAGTAAAGCGCCAGTCAGGGTTCGAACCGACGGCCTACAAATCGTAATTCGCGGCTGTTACCACATGGACCACCACTGCTGGGAACAAACTCGAATAAAAACAAAAGAAAGTCCGTTACAAATGCCGCATCCAATCTTCCAACTGCCACCGTTGACACCTACAAATGTACTGGCGATAATATACAGCTAATTAATTGTATGGGTTTCTTGAACCCTGAGTAACTGTGGGGCAGTAATACTTCGCGTTTTGAGGAATAAAATGTGCTTTATCTGTTATGTGGAGAAAATTAGCAATTGGTCGTGGAGAGAAACTTAGAAACAGTGTTGTTAAAAGATGGCGAAGAGAAGTAAAAATCTTACTTACACAGTTATATGATTTTAGTGACTTTTAAATCTGTTGTTATGCCTTCATGCAAGTAAGTTATGCAAAAAATGTATGTTATACTAGTACGCACATCAATTCTATTAGGTGAATATTTAAGTAATGTAGTAAAATACTTTATGAAATAAATTCAGGAAGAAATGTCTACCCAAGCATAAAAACGACGATATTTTCAGGTTTTTTTTGTAACAGACCATTTTGTAGTCTATTTAACAGACTATTTTATTATATACTATGCAGATTTATGTTGATGAACATCTCATATTCCCGATCATAGTTAAACAAAAGATTAACAGACATAATAACTTCATAATAAGCCGTAACCTTCAAATCAATGATGAATCACCCAAAAGAATCTCACGCGCAAAAAGTATGTTTGATCAATACAAATAATACAAAAATAATTAGCCGCCTACCAGTCTGACCACTACTTAAAAGCTTTAGACATGGCGCACACTATGCGACATGCGACTGCGACAGCTCGGCGACTAGACGCAACGACAAGCTACGGCCGACAATTTTCATAATTATACGAGTATTTTGTTCAAAGCCTCGCACACTTTGCGTCGAGTTGCAGAGTCGCTACGACAAACTAGGGGGGAGTTGCTCGCTCTCGGGCTCTCGCTAGGGATGCAAGAAGTGCCAAAAAGTATCGATATATATCGTATCGATATTTAAAAAAAATATTGATATTGATTTCGATATATCGAAAAAAAAATATCGATATATCGGTGAAATTTTCTAAAAAAGTATATGTATGAAATTGTATTGTGATTGTTTTTTATTCATAGAAATTCCAAACTAGAAACATCATATTTCTGATGAAATCTTAAACTAATAATTGATTTGCTAACATAACATTATTTTTTACATAACATTGATAAAAATAAGTTTACTTTTTTACGGCTCTGAATTCTAGCGGTTTTAGTCAATGGGGTGAAGCTATTGGAAATATATCGTATTTGATACGTTTTCGATACTTGATATTTTACATCGATATATCGATGTATCGAAATAATAGATATCGCCGAAAAATATCGATATATCGAACAAAAAATATCGATATATTGATACATCGATATTTTTTCTACAAGCCTAGCTCTCGCTGCCTGTCGCAGCGACTAGACGCGCGGTGCACATGCACACCCGATGACAGTCGCATGCGGCAGGTCAACGTCAGTCCTGCAGTGAGCACTGAGGAATCTCAACATGGATACGTTCGATTTCGATCTTTTCAAATGGGACGTCAAAGTGTGTCGATGAAAGAAAATGACTGCTTCCTGTGCAACCAGTGCAGGGTAACGGCTAGTCGCAGGCGCAAACGACAGCTCTGCGTCTGCTGTCGCAGCGACAAGACGCACAGTTTGCGCTGCCACTTATAAAAAAGCTGCCAGCATTGACAAAGATAATATGTTCAAATAAATGACATGTAATGAGTACCTTACATTTTTATTATCGCCATTACACTGTCGTGCGAATAAATTGTAAGTGCATCGTTATGATATGATTATAGGAGGCTGTTTTATTTATTTGTTTCGAGTTTTCTGTAAGAAAGGTTGTGCCGAGGGAAGTGACGTCGGTATACGATTAATAATTAATGTAGGTACTATGTAAACAAGATGTAGGTCCGATGTTTTCGAAGTATTGGCACGTATTGGGTTAGAACCTACATTTGATTCTGTATTTCAATGTTTACCTAAAACCCGACTACTGATAAATTACGCTCTAAAAAGTATGAAACAAGAAAATATTCTCATCTGAAATTGTTATGTACAAACTATTCAATATTTATCGTCTATTATATAAACAACTTACACATAATATATTTTAATGTATTTAATAGATACGTATTCATAGTGATGTTCAGAGGATACCGTGATCGTAGGCCACCTACCCTAACAGGTGGTTTAGGCGTGAAAAGGTAACAAACAAACAAACTTACTTACGCATTTATAATATTAATTAGGATTACACATATTACAAGAACGTTATCATGTATTTTAATTGAGACATACTAAAAACCTGTCTATGAGTTGAAATACAAACATTATCTGTAACCAGCGGGCTAATTGCGTAACACACTATCAGTAGGAATCGGTTTCAATTTGACAGTTCAACAACATTCATTGCGTTATTTACGTTGTTGAGCAGACATTTTTTTCTAACATATGAAGCAATGGATTAGCAATATACTTCAAAATCATTCCGATTCCGATTCAAACTGTGTTACGTAATTAGGGGACAGTTTTAAAATATCAATCAAAATAGGTAAGTATCATTATATTAATACGTGATGCGAAAACTTGTACCTACCCCTTTTCCCGAAAATTACGCGGACGGAGACACCACTTAGCCACTAGCGCTTCCTGGATAAGGAGGGGCTTGTGACTATGTGGGGCCTTTTTATTCTGGATATTTGTACATCAGAATAATGAAGTCGGGGGCAACAGGCAGTTCTTTTTAGAATGAAAAGCAAAACACTCGTGCTATATTGACATTGAATTTTAAAACAATATTTCAGTCAATGTCCTAAGGTAACCTACTTTTGAATTTTATTCGTTCTAAATCAGCTAATGCTAACCATTGCTCAATTTTAAGCACATAGGCACAGACAAAAAAACATCTACTTGAAAACTGAATGATAATACGATCAAACGGGACCAATCACATTGCCAGACTTGAATAAAATCCATTTCCGAATAAAAAGTTTAATGTAGGTTTTACTTTTTGCTGAACCGCAATAGACAATATCAATATCATTAATGACGTAGATTCAAGTCCACCTACATTGTTATTAATCAATCAATAGTATTAGAATATAGACGGAATTAGACCACTTCCACTTAAAAAAAACTATTAGGTGATTCTCAAAACTGACACCGTATTAATCCAACCAGTACAAAAAAAACTATCAAATTCCTTTCTCTTAAATACATCTGACCTAAAAAAAACCTATTAAACTGACCCAAAAACTAATCTCCCGAAGCGCACACGTTAAAGAACCCTCGAGTTGACATCTGTCATGTTGACAGGCGTCGAGACAATTATTTTGACAACGGCTGACAATGAGAGCTTGCAATTAGAGACCCGTTATGAATAGATGTGATATTATTGCACTCAAATGTCTGCACTTCGAATGTACGCATAGTTTTATTTGTTTTGTTAGCCTAAAATGAAAGTATTTGATTGAATGGATTTGTAGATAGATGCACAATTCAATTGGAATTGTTGTTATAATTCTAGCTGGACTTAAGATTGCTTAGTTTATTAGGCTTTATTTTTAAAATCACAGTCATATTTTTCTAGTTTCTAAAGTAGTTTACTTTTAAAATATGTTTTAAATGCGGTCAAAAGTAGAACAAGAATTACCTTTCTTGACCTGAAACTTTTGTTGTGGCATTTCGTACGGATATCTAATAGAATCTGTTATTATTTCATAAGGTATGTATAATGATCTCAATCGATGATCGTTTCATTCCTATTTTGATCATAAAATAATACCTATGTTTTGATGTGTAACATCAGTCTCCTCCCGCTTTCTGTGGAAATAAGTATTCGTGAAAAGGGGCGGAACTGTGTAACAGGAAGGGACAGCTTTAGCATGGAATATATAAGTACTTTTTAATAGCATGAAATTAGTAGTTACTTTATAATAGCATGGAATTAGTATTTACCAAGGTGAGATGTCAGATGTTACACATCATAAGCAACTACTGTACTACTGCAAGCGGCTCGCTCGTTTTTTTGTTTTTCCATTGACATACATGTAATAAAATCTACGTTTAAAAAATAAAGCCGAGCCCGCACATCTTACATTTGTATCTATTTATTCATTCAGAAATTGTCTGAATGGCTGGCTGAGTGAATTATTAACTTGCCTTAACCTTCGAGGTGTTGTTGACTCCAACTAAAAATAGGCACACGCAGTTTTGTAACTCTTTATTTTTTTTTGTTAATAAAACTGTAGAAAAGAAATACTCCTTTTACAGTGACCTGCTTTATTTTATATCTAATTTTCCATAGGTAAAAAGGACGAACCTCCATACAAACTTTCATCCCCTTTAGGGGATAAAAGTTCAGCCAACGAGGCAGTTCATTATTGACTACATCCATAAAACAATATTTTACAATACTTCAAACATTTGCTTGAATCACCAGAACCCGCAAATATTATTCCTATGATGTATCCTACACAGTAACTTATGAACGTTCGGAGCAACGTACTCTTAAGTGAAAATAACAGGACTTAAGTGTCTGACTCCTTGAAAAATATACGTTTTATCAATGAATCATTCATGTTTGTCTTACACTTTGAAAAGTAACACACGATAAATATTACAAGTTAGTTACTGCCATCAATATTGATCTTCATTAAGGGGGATGCGCTAAGGTAGCCCGCGAAATTCAAATTTTAATACGTTTTTTTGCAATTTGCAGGTCTGTGTCAGGTTGTATGTTGATCTAAATATGATTCGTGGCCGTAACAAATATGGCTTTACAGGATTACAAACACACGCGATATCGCGGACGCGACATGCACCGACAAAGGAATTGTCTTTGTCGGTGCCTGTCGCGCCCGCGATACCGCGTGAGTGTGTAAGAGCCTTTATAATCATTAGAATCGGCAATACAACTAACTCTCTTCGTAAAATCCTATTGAATGACTATTTCTGAAATAATCATTCAGTAGGATTTTATGAACTTAATGCTGATTCTAATGATTATAATTCTGCAAAGCCGTATTTGTTACGGCCGCGAATCTTTAGATCAACATACAACCTGTTACTGACCTGCAAATTGCAAAAAACGTAACAAAATTTGAATTTCGAGGGCTACCTTAGCGCATCCCCCTTAAATATAGGAAAATGAAGAATTGTGAGAATTGTGTTTAAAGCTTTGTGTGATTGGGTGACTGAAATACATATAAACAGCAACGGTGACTGGATTTCCAGAATCGGTGGAATAGACTCAGAAAGAGGTGTTTGGTAATCCAACATCGTCAACACGCAAGGAGCAAGCCTGGTGATCAATGTACATGAAGATGCCTTTCCCTGCACTGGCACAATACCGTATTTGAACACACAAGATAATTTCAAAAGCTTGGCTATGGATAAACCCAAGGGCTAACATAACACGTTTTTAGTGTTACCATATTTAAAAAAATCTGCCTACCAATTTTTCAATAATCTATACCTACTCAAAGATCCTTATTCTAGAGCAGCCATACTCAAAGTATGTTCCGCGGAACCCTAGGGTTCCGCAAAGCCTCTGTGGGGGTTCCGCAAAACTACTGGTCAGAATAAAAAAATAATACTAAAGGAGTGTCTACCTACTATATTTTATTTTACTCTGGTACCTGAGTAACATAATATCAATCTAAATATTTCAACAAAAGTAAAAAACTATGTAAATTTTAATGTCAAGTAATATGATTATTATTATTTTTTTCTTTTTTTAAAAAACGTTGGACACTAGGAATTTCTCCTGTATCGTGGGTGCGTTTACAAACATTTAAACTCACATACACAAACAGCCAGACCCAGAACAACTACTTGTAGGTCATACAAATATTTGTTCCGTGCGGGAATCGAACCCGCGACACGCAGCGCAGCAGTCAATCGCTTAACCACTGCGCCAACCGTGCCGTCTGTGAAGAATACACATAAAACCATTTTTGATTACTTTAGGGCTCCGTCAAATATTTCGTTTTCGAAAAGGGTTCCGTCTCCAAAAAAGTTTGAGAACCACTGTTCTAGAGCAAGGCTCAAGCGTGAATCTCGAATCCTAACTGGCAGGTTCGATACTAATCTCTACTCACATCTAGTTTGAATAAGATATTCAAAACCTGCTGTCACAAATATATACTCACGAGATCGAGGTTGAAACTTGGAACGTTTTGAATCAGTTGTTCCACAGTATGGAAGTGTACACCGAATCAGAAAACAATGTACAACTGTGTCTCCAATCTACAACCCTATATAAGCATCATTCTTAAATACAGGCCTAAAGGAGGAGACATTTTTTTTGCTATAAAAACTTGCCCTCGTAATTTACAACTGTCATTATGTGCTCACAGTTGGCTGGTCACAACGACCTAGAAATCTAAACTAGTCTGTTACTCATCCTCTAAACTTTAAATTTCCTGGTATTGTTTTATTTTTGATGATGCTACTGTCTAGATTACTGGGTTAAAGTTTTATAGCTATGTGGGTTTTGTGTCATCCGTTTTTTGGGGTTTTTTAGTGGTGTGAGAAAATGTGTACACAATGGTTCATGTCAAACATTGTTACGTCCGGTGAATAACCGCTTTTCTGAATGCAATGAATCATATGGAAAATAAATAAACTCTAGTAAATTGTCAGAAAAAAACCTGCTTTAGAAAATACACTCACATACCTGTTTTGGGTGGGATTTAGAACGAACGAAGCTCAAAATTATGAAAGTTTTAGGCCCGTATTACAGAACGTCACTCAATACTCAAGCATTACTTAAAACATAGCAGTGGTGGCCCAGTGGTTAATGGCCTCGACTTACGAGTAGTAGGTCGTAGGTTCGAACCCATACAGGCGCTTTACTTTGTGTAAATTATTTCATTACCACTGCTCTCAAAACGGTGAGGGAAAAACATCGTAAGGAAACCGGCATGTCCTAGAACTAAAAATTCGAAGATATGTGACATCCACCAACCCGCACTGGGTCCGCGTGGCGATTACGGCCCACTCTCTCTCACAGAAAGAGGAGGCCTGTGTCCTAGCAGTGGGAACATTATAGGCTGATTATGTATGTACTTAAAACTAGATTCAAGCCTATACCGCTATGCCATAGCGATGCATAGATTGGTTGAAACTAGTTTTAAGTAATGCTTAACCTTGAGTATTGAGTGCCGTTCTGTAATACGGCACTTGGTATTTTGATTTGAGTTGAGCATATTTTTTAATCTGTCAGTTTTCCATAGCTACAGTCCCCAGACTCCTCAGTCAAGAGTTTTTAAATCTAGTCCTGACTGACCATAGTTCTACATAGAATACATACCATCGAGCAGAAAACTCGAAGAATCTCATCAAGAAAATGTATGAAAAACTCACCTGAACAATGAGAGATCGCTAGCACGAACAGCGCCATACAAATGGTCAATCTCCTTAGCTCCATAGTGATGCTCTTCTAAATATCACTTAGAAATTAAATTAAAACACTATAAAGTTCACTTAGTAATAAAAATTACTAAAACTGATCAAAAACTGTTAAAACACTGGCACTATCACTGAAGGCACTCCTTTCTTCGTAATTCAGGCACTTTTTCGTTTAAATCTGTAAAAGAAAAATTAATAATAAATAACTACCTACATGATTTTTGTCATTTGTTCTGACCTCGTATTCTGTAGTCATCACCAAGCATTTATATAAATCACGATTCGAATCACAGAATTGGTGAAAATGTGAAATTGGTTCGAGATTCATGCTTGAACAAGGACGAATAAGGACGAAGAATCGGACTCTGTTCTTTTTTCGAATACGTTTCCGTTTATTTATTTTATTTTAAAATGTTTCTTAATAGCGGTGCATTTTGTTTCTGTGGAGCAGTTTTGCAAAACTACATAGTTTTACGAATTTGATTATATTAATGGATTTAATCAATTAAGGTACTTTTTTAGTTGTCCTTGCGGATAAAGAGCACTATTAATTTAATATTTGTTTGATACGACCATCGAAAAATAAATCCAATACCTAGTTTGATAAATATTTGAGTCCGTGTATCTCCGATCAGTTTCCCTCGCTCGTCAGTTTATTTAATTCGTCAGTTTCGTTGATTAGTCAGTTTCGCTGATTGAACAAAAACTTTGAGCTTTGTTAGTTCCGATACCATTTTTTATGCAAACAGAATTCCTGTTTGCATTACAAATGGTCAAATGTTATTGCTAACAGATATTTACGTAGTTCTATTTTTAATTTATTTTTTACAAAAACCCAAATAACCAACAGGCCAAAATCATCACAGCCAACTAAGAACCGTTGTTTCTACACAAATCAGCAGTCTACTTCCTCAACCAACTGTAGAATTAATCATCTTAAAAACAGGCCTACCAATAAAATTAGCCGTTAGCGAACACCTACTAAACATAATCTGATTTGGTCGTTCATTTGATTGCGAACATAAAAAAAAACTGTAAACATTATAAATGTTATACATGACTGCTATTATAGACTAACTAATAATTAATAATTTCATGCTAATTTATTTAAATGATACGATTCTTTTCGAATTTATAGTTTGATCTGCAGTTCAGAAAATTCGACAAGGAACTGAATCGAACGTCAAGTTAGGAATCGTAAATTTTCGAATCGTGGGGCTGTACCCTAATTACGTAGGACACAAACTGAATGATTTTGAAGGATATTGCTAAATTATTGCTTCATATGTTTGTAAAATTTGTCTGCTCAACAACGTAAATAACGCCATGAATGTTGTTGAACTGTCAAAATGAAATCCATTGCTACTGATAGTGTGTTAAGGTATTACTCCGCAGGTTAGACTGGAAACCAAGGAGTTTATTATACATTAATACATACCTATAGTACATACATAGAGATTAACTACGATAATATGGCCCGCCCCTCCAAAATTCAAAACGTTTCAAAGTATTTGTACGCATGGTTGCGTAATGAGACAAGACGGCCTTTGACAGCCGGTCAAACAAAAACAAATCGCGGATTTGTTGCTCGACTAGTGGCGTCATTAATCGATCATTATTATTAGTATGGCGCTGCACTGACGTATTCTATGAAAACGACACGTGCGTTGTCTTGCGCTATCGGCAAGTTATGATTAGTTGACCAACAAATCTGGTAATAAGTGAGATATTACGAGTACTTACAACTACATACAAACTCTTTCGTAAGGATGTGACTACACACATTGAAACAGTAATTTGGAGGGGGGAGCCATGTTATCGTAGTTTATCTCTACATAGCATACATACTAATTCCATGTTGGCAATCTATATTTTTAAAATTTTAAATAATTATTACGTAAGTAGGTACCGCTTAAAAATAAATTTGAAAAGCGAATAGGTACCAGAGACAAGACATAACTCAAAAACATTTCTTAAAAAGTAAAGGCCAGATACGAGTATATAACGTTCGTAATGCAAACACAGCAAGTATAAAACCTTAATGGCATTCTCCCCAACTCTTTAAGTGTTGCCATCTAAATTATGGCCAGTAATAAACATGTTTATTGCCAGAATACACATTATTTGTGGACGATATATTTTTAGTACTGTTATGATCTTTTATATTGGTTATTTTTGGCAGGAATGGAGGTTAAATAGGTCGTTATTTCATGTTTAAGTTTTCTAAAATGATCAGACATGACTTAGACAATAAGTGAATACTTAGCAATGTTGAACAAAGTAACACATTATAAAAAAAAAAATGGATTTAAAGCTCATTCTTCTACATTATGATTGGATAAAACAAGATAATAATCCATTAGAATAACCTCAAAGACTGCTGGATGGATGTCGACAAACATACAAAATCCAGTGCCTGTACAAATATTTGTCCTCAAACGGGAAGTGAACCCCTGCCCCTACAGAAGGCGAACCCTCCTCGACTATGTAGTGTAGTTACTTAGCACACATACTTTTATTTATCTAAAAATATTATTGTGACTTCAAAAGCCGCTCGTAAACTGAAATTAGTTAATTACTAATACAAGGTTTAAATTAAAATATCTGGCAAAATTTTACACACGTGGTAGGTGTCAATATTTCAATCAATCAACTCAGGCTATCGCAATCCACTGCTAGACATAGGCCTCTCCCAGGCTGCGCCACAACACCCTGTCCTCCGCCTTCCGCATCCAGTCTGTCCCAGCCACCTTCTTAAGGTCGTCGGTCCATCTAGCTGGGGGCGTCTAACACTACGCTTCCCGATATGCGGTCCATCGGTATCTAAATAATGATAAAACGAAAAAAAAATATTCATTGATGACAAGGTCGCTGGTAGGGCCTACTTTGATATTGATCACTTTAGAAAATGAAACCCAAAAATCGATCTCTCTTGAAACAATTCTCAAAAATCTGACCAAATTCTAACATAACAAGCTAAACCTAAAACACATACATTACAAAAGCGACTACATAAACATAGCCTAACAAGATACCGTAGACTGACATTGTGACACCGCCAACACGTCGGAGAGATACGACACGACCCGATAGGCTGTTGTGTACGTATTTATATGGTAACGCCTTATAGGTCAGGATAGGATAGCCGGGGCGTGCTACGGAGAAATATGGTAATGTATTTGATTAGAGATGAGAACTTTGTAAGTAACATCAAGAAAAGAGAATAGAAGTAGAGAGAAAAGAAAACGGACTAAAAAATACAGCCAGAGAAACAATTGTTAAGAAAATTGACGCGCTACGTCAATTCGCCGTATTAATATAGCCACTTCATATAACTGTTAAAGAATGATAATAAAACTGTGATTTGAACATACGGGCAAGTTAAGTTGGTAGTGAATTTGCTTAACGATTAATTTCCCTGACTTTACACAGACTAAATGAAGAAGAAAACACAACAAAAGTGCGTTTTCGTATAGCCAAAGTCGGATGAGATTGCTATTCAAACAAATCTTACAATTCTATTATGGATTGATACACTGATAAGTGCAATGAACTTTCATTACAGACGGATAGACGAACCAATTTGAAAGGTTTTCCCCGCTTATTGACCTCCTGAGTAAAAACAGGTTGTCTTTAAATAGTAACATGATGTAATGAGGATGATTCTGAAGTTACAAATAGAGCAATATTTTTTTTTTTGCTGTCAGTACGAGTACCACTGGTATACAAGAAAACTTTAATATCTGTGTTTAATGCTATGTTCTCTTTGTACTAACAAACAAGCCAAAGCCAACAGGCCAAGTCTGCTATTTTCAATGATTGGTCATTATGACGACCATATCAAGGCAACGCCATGACCATTGTGCCAATAGTTTGTAACCTCCTAAATTCATAATGGCGTGACAGTGGTCCATAGGGAAGTCAAAATAATATGAGCTTGTCAGTACGAGATTACCAAATACACACAATTTTTCCAATGGAGTGTCAGTGGCACGTCATTGGAAAATCATAAAGACGCCTTTCAATTAGGAGATTAGCAAAACTGTCAAACTCTACAATTACGGTGCCAATGATCGGCCATTCTGACACAACTGCGTTAGCAGACTTGGCCCCCAGATATGCTTGTCCATAAAGATCATCTATAACCACACTTACGATAAGAGGTAATTCAAATCAAATCAAATATCTTTATTGCATTCCATAGTAAATAATATTTATTAGGAACAATTATGGACCCGGTCGGGAAATTCGTTCGAAGAACACACAAGTAATATACAACGTGGAGACAAAAATCCTAACTAATATTGATCATCATCATCTGCCTAGCCTTTCCCAACTATGTTCGGTAAGCTTCCAGTCTAACCGGATGCAGCTGAATACCAGTATTTTACATGGAGCGGCTGCCTATCCTTTTTAAGGTCGTCGGCCATATAACAATCCTAACTAATATTTTAAATGCGAAAGTGGGTATGTTTGTTTGTTACTCTTACACGCTAACTGAACAGATTGGGATTAAATTTAGAAAAATAGGTAGCCTTTTCTTTTGGGTGAGAAATTATCAAATAACTTCTCCCGCTCTGGCCGGAGGGGGAGGGCGGGTCAGACTTTTACTGACTAAAGCGCACCCGTGTTCCTTCAGATGCCTGTGTGCCAGGGCCCCGATCTCCATTTCGGACAAACTCGCAACCCTGGCAGGCATTGGCTCTTTTGGACCCCGTCAATTGGTGCTGGGACCTGGAAAAGGATATAAGGTACCTTACATTCTGAATCAGAGACGAGTCGCGGGCAGCTAGTACAACAATAATATATGAAAACACTTACGATACAATTCAATTCAATTCAAATCTTTACACTAAACACTTTCTTTCTTTCTTTTTCTTTTTATCTACACACTTTTTCTTGTTTTTTTTTTTCTTTTTTTTTACAATCTTTATACTATATTATGCATAGAATTATTATTCAAATAAATCTTAACAACGAAATTAAAAAACAGACTTTTTCAAACAAACTAAATAGTAGCGATGGACCGACTATATGGTTTGTTGATCTTTGACTAGCTATAATTACTAAACTATTGGATATATTTGATTTAATGGTCGTATGCAGACTGGGAACGTCATTAGATATAATTATCGAGTTTAATTTATTGTCGTATTGTCTCCACCTTGTATTTCCTAACTCATTATGTGCACAATGTCCAAACCATTTCAACGAATCCATCAGACGTCCCTCATACTAACAATAACATAATAAACAAACACATATCAATAAAGAATTCATCAATTTACCGTCTAATCAAGACCAATAATAAACTACGTATTCAAAATCTGTTTCAACTACCCTCTACACCAGATACAATAATGTCTTTAAGATCAAAGGGAGAACGGACGGAAGGACTAAACCAATAAATCTTTGGTTATTTTTAACTTACAGTACCATAAGTACCGTCTTCCTGGTTTAAGATGGGTTATTAATTATAGGAATGTACTTGATAGTGAAAATATTGTGTTTTGGAAGGATAGAAAGATTAGTTATGGCTGGGTAGTAAAGTTATTTGATAGAACCTTGGGGTATCCCTCAACAAAAAATTGTTCAAATATATCAATGATCTTCATTAGTCTAGCCACTTTTTAACTTCCCTAGGCCTCGCTTACTCACGTATGTTAGACCTATTAATCAATGTCTCCTAAAAATTGAATTCCAGAAGTCAAATGCCATTTGCTTCGTACTAGATACTGATGAAATCAAAGCCTTTTTAAGAAAGAATAAAGCTTTCATTCAAAGAAAGATTAGAAATGATAATGATGAAATAATTCTAAAAAGTAAATTTAATGGTTATACAAGTGCTACAAATAAATAGCTGACACGTTCAAAGCATCCGTAGAACATATCAGTGCCTTATCAATGGAACTTGTCGTAAAAGGCGGTCTAGGGAAAGTGTTACATCACACAGTACTATAGATATAGGTAATGGATTGACAACCTGTTGCTTTTAATTTCGCTTCAACGATCGTCCATTTTAGTAGCTTTGTAATGTATCTACTTTATCTATGACTAGCTGTTGCCCGCGAGTTCGTCTGCGATCCACGATGACAAATTGCCTATGTCCTATGTGGTAAGTACCCAGGTTATTGTCTATCTGTGTGCCAAATTTCATCCAAACTTGCCAGCCGTTTTTGCGTGACTGAGTAACAAACAAACTCACATTCGATTTTGTAATATTAGATAGGATAATCGTGGCTAGAGTAGTAGATAAATAGAGGTGAAGGAATCATTCTCGGACGCTATTAGCTTTCGTATAAAGCTCATACCGACACGAAAGGCAGTACAAACCAAACCTCGAAAAATGACACATGATATAAAATGTATCGTAATGTAATTGATGCAGGGTGCCTGTTTGAAACTTATAATCTTATTCCAACTTCTGTACAACATGTTTGCAATAAACTGATTTGATTTGATTTGCCGGCTGTCGCTGAAAACCAGCACTGGAGCTCTGTCTCGTATAGGGTCGCAGCATTATGCTAAGCGACGGCCGTTCTGCGTGGATGTGACGCATATTTTACACCAACTTGTTCTCTTTTTGTATTTGTGTTCTTTCTTTGTTAATCACAAATAAACGTGTTTTCTTTCTTTATTTTCTTTCATTTGAACCCTTTGTTCTTGTTCGCGTCCAAATTCACAATCAGTTAATGGTGCAACATTATTTGAGGTCACGAAACCGGTTCTTTGGGCCTTTGGTTCCCATGGAGCTTTAATTATGTTGTGATTATTGCGTATCGCGCCTAATAAATATTGATGATTTGGTGCAAGCGATGTGCGATGTGAAGTTTTAGACTAGAGTATGAGCAACGGACTTCAATAAGGAGTTTTGACGTGAAGTAAAGATACGAGAGAGATGCATTTTGATGGACTTATATTATCTGTTCTGTTCTGTATACGTTTTGTTAGTTTTATGTTATTTTTAGGGTTCTGTACCCAAAGAGTAAAACGGGAACCCTATTACTAAGGCTCCGCCGTCTGTCTGTCTGTCCGTCTGTCTGTCGGTCTGCCTGTCTGTCTGTCCGTCTTTTACCAGGCTGTATCTCATGAACCGTGATAGTTAGACAGTTGAAATTTGATGATGTAATTCTATTGCCGCTATAACAACAAATACTAAAAAACAGAATAAAACAAATATTTAAGGGGGCTCCCATATAACAAACGTGATTTTTTTGCTCGTTTTTGCTTAATATTGATAACGGCAACAGGGAGACGCTTGAAATATTCACAGAATATTTAGTTATATATTGGGCCGGGCTGCTGACATTGAGTCCATCTTTATTTTGCAAAAGAGAGCTGTCAGAGCAATTTATAATCTCCGTCGCCGCGAATCTCTTAGGGAACTATTTAAAAGGATTAATATTATGACGGTACCTTGCCAATTCATTTATGAAAATATTATGTATGTAAGGAAAAATCTACATATTTTTAACAAGGTAAGCGATAGACATAATTTTAATACTAGAAATAAAGATAAAATAGATCAACCATTTTTCAGATTATCTAAAGTACATACAGCTTTTATGGGGTACTGTGTTAAATGTTACAACAAAATACCTTGTGATATATTGAAATTAAATGAGAGAAAATTTAAAACACATATTAAAAGTACACTTTGTAAACAAGCATATTACAAGTTAGAGGATTATATCCAGGACAGGAATGCTTGGAAACATGCTGGTCCAGCTCCATAGGACAATCTAGAGTCTAGACAAAATCAAACTGGTTGTTTTTTATGGTAAAATCTGTTATTTTTATGATATTCATTTTACATTCTGTGATAACCTATACTCACACACTGACTTATTTTTTTAGAAAAACATACTTGTATGATGTTTGTAAATATGTGAACACCACGTATCTATCTAATAATTAAGTTATTTTTCATTGCTTAGTTTTTAATTCGTTTTACCTATTATGGTATAGTAATTTTATTCTAGGTGCATCGTCTTCACATATAATCATATAATTAATGTAATCAAACAAAATATTGTAAAACATTTTTAAAAGAGTACCGGTGGAGTTTCTTGCCCATTCTTCTCCATACGAAACTACCTTTTGGAAGGGGCAACTAGAATCAATTCTATTTTTTTTGTAAATTTTGACGTTCAAAAGTGCCTCCTATGTGCCTATTTGAAATAAATGGTTTGACTTTGACTTTGACTTTGATTCACTTTAAAATAAATAAATAAATTAAAATAAAACTAATATTTAAGGGGGGCTCCCATACAACAAACGTGATTTTTTTTTGCCATTTTTTATAGATAATGATACGGAACCCTTCGTTCGCGAGTCCGACTCGCACTTGGCCGGTTTTTTTTATTGTTTGTATTTCCTATGTCCCAACTAATTACTCTTTTTTTTACATAAAGAGGTTTTTAGAATAGTAATGCTCTATGTATATCTGTTGGTATATATTTGTTTAGACTTCATTGTTCCTCCTTCAGTATAAGAATATTCTAGGACGATAGTCCTGTATCCATATAATATCGTTTTCGTTCTCTTAGTTTTCATTTGTCTTTCAAACAAGACGAGAATAACGCAAGAAAACTTGAAAGAAACCAATTTAACGCAAGAAAGCATTACAATATTATTATTATTATCGTCTTTTCCATTTTCTACCGCTTATACTCCCTTGTATCTTCACTTTTATTCAGCCCTAAAATAGTTCGTTAATCCTACAATTTGTTCTGACCATTATGTATGATCAAGAACCACGTTTATACATATATAAGTTAACTTCTTTCCTCTTATAACTTGTACCTTAATAACAAACTGTTGTACAAAATGACGGATGCAACTAATTTTCGAAAATAACGGGCTTGTACAAAACTTTATAATGTTAAACATTGATTGGTGAAAACTAATTTAGAATGAGATAATGATCTAAAATCTAATCGGTTCTCTATGTTTATAAATGGAGAAAAATGAAGTTGTATCAGAAAGATCGAGATTTTAATGGGCTTTATATTATATTTCACAAGCATTTGAAAACTAGGTTAATTTAATATGTTATTAAAGTTACTAATTTAGTGACAGACATTAATAATGTTAACGCTTTTAAATTAGTTAATTCTTTAAATTCATAAACTCCATCGTGTTAAGAATGTGAAGAATACTAAAAGGGAAATGCGATACGGTAACAAAAGTTTCAATTTCAATAAGAAAATTGACGAACTGAAAAAGAGTTGGTTTGTTTGTGTGAAAGATGATCTGACAGGCAAGAAAGACTTTGAGATGACGCCTAATAGAGATAATGGAACAAAGAAAATTGCATCAAATAAATAATAGGGATATGGGAAGGAAGATCGCAAACAAGCACAAGTAACAGGCTGTTTTGACAACATCAACACTTTAAAATTTAAACATTCCTAAAGTAAAAATAAATACAAAGACCACAAAAAAATGGAAAAACAACACAAAATTCACTATAACCGTTTTCCCCAAAATTAAATACTTGATCGTCAGTACTGTAAGTAACCTTGATGTTGAATGTTATAAAAACGCGTATTGTCATAATTAAATTTAAATTGCTGTGTGTCCTAGATGATAAGGTGAAAATTTTTAATCGTTCCGCAAAATAGAGGATGCTTCGCGAATTAAGGACGCATTCATGAGCTTATTTTGGAATATCCTTAATGTTTTTGCTTGTGAATGTAATTATTGCTTACAACACAATGTATTATTGTTTTTTTTTGGTGTATCTTATAGATGGAAAAGGCCTGGTTTTTAAATCTCTGTCTTTGATTTCTATAAGCTTTCTTCCAGCAGTAGACTGTAGGAGTGTGTAAGGATCGTAGCTGGTGGGGTCCTGTAATTTCTTCCTTTCTATGGGAAGAAGGCGCGAGTTTATGTATGTGTGTGTAGACAGCAATAGGCTTTGTTTTTAATGATGACACTGAATATACAGTTAAACACATCTATTGGGAACACAGAGCACACCATAATACAACACATAATTATAGTGACAACACTTATTATTAGGTATTGTTTAAAATGATAATGTTGTTTTTTTTTCTTTTCTGCTTATTTAAGGATTATCTTTAAATTTTAACCAATAAGTTTCACTCGTGTGCAAATAGTTCCATAGCAAATAATATGTAGTATTTAAGATGTGGATAACGTTGGGAGCTACACATATGTAATGTCTTTTTTTTCTCACTACCTGTTTATTAAGATATTTGTGTTTGTTTTCCCGAATTAAATAAATAAATAGTGTTGATAGTCGACCATTACAAATTCCAACAAATACCATAGATCAGATGAAGGCATGTAAGAATCTCAAAGAAGTTTAAACACAAATGGCTATAAAATCGGCCTTTTCACTTAACAAAGGAACTTTCCCTCAATCTAGCAGTCTATAGTCTAGAACAACCTATCACGAAAACACGATCTAACGGAAACAACGGATTTAGAAAGGAAATTAGCATAAGACATAACTGAAGAAACAATAGACTGCTAATAAATTAAGTGTTATCTGATGCATCTACAGTCGTTTAAACGTTAACTTTTAAATCACAGATCAGAAACCCAAAAGTCTGACAACAAGTCTTACCAAGGGGTTTTGTATCACCCAGTAACTGGATTGTGTAGGTTAGTCGCTTCATGTAAAATTCTAGTATTCAGTTGCATCCGGTTAGACTGGAAGCTGACTCCAACATAGTTGGCGAAAAGCTAGGCAGTTGATGAGATCAAAAGGAGTAGTTCCTGTGGGTGGACCTAATAAAGCTTACTAGAAAGTTGCAGTTGGTAGGTTTTTATATGGTGCTGAAACTTGGTGCATCAAAAGCCGCAAAAGCAGTAAGATCGATGCTTTCGAGATGTGGTGTTGGCGGAGGCTACTTCGTATACCATGTACCGCCATGAGAACGAACGAATCCATACTGGAGGAACTCAGTATCACCAAGCATTTTTCTATAATATGCCAGGAGCGTGCCCTCAGCTTTTTTGGACATATTATGCGTTCACCTAAGCATGGTCTGGAAACGCTTATGATACAGGGCTGGGTGGAAGGAAAACGCGCTCAAGCTAAAGCACCGGCAAGGTGGTCCGACGCGATCAAGAAGGCTGTTGGAGGTAACATTTACCGAGCGGTCCACACTGCAGAAGACCGCATAACTTGGAGACGCGTCGTATGTGGGCGCGATCCTCAGCATTGAGGGAACAACGAAGAAGAAGAAGAAAGAAGTTGCAGGTTAGCCCTAAGTCAATTCCAAATGATTGAAAAAAAATTGCAATTTAAGTACTATGAAAATAAAACTATTGTTGGACTACGCTGAAAACAGTTCGCAATAAGTATTTACAAACTATTGTTAGACTTTTCTTGAGCATAAACCAGTGGTCTGTCAGAAAACAATCTGCAAAGATCCTATATTAGTTTCACAATGTTTTTAACCGCATCTGATAAGACAGAGTTCAGATACATTTCCTGCCACGCAAAAGCATGATCTTTAAAGCATGATAAATGATGTTTATTTCGGCAAATAGGTTTATACAAACACTTTTGCTCGTCAGTTATTTTAAAACCTAGATGAGAATAACATAATCCTCATCTCACAACCCAAGCTTCTAACTATTCCACCTCTACAAACAACAATAATCCACTACAATTGTTGTAACTACTTCATCCATAGCCCACAGTCCGACCTTCAACACAAATGGTTCACGTCCCATTGAACTCTGTAGCCATGACCCTGACCCTGATGATGGTTATAACAATTGTCTTATTAAATGTGGAAATAGACTGGAAATGTTCTTGTCTGGGATAAATGTTAAGGTATTTGGATTTACTTAAACGTAGAATTTCATCATGATTTTCCAAGACATTATCCAGATCGAGGATTTTTGCATTCAAGTCCTTGAATCCTCTCTGATACAGAACTTCATTCAAGACTCAAGTGATCCTTAAAAGTAGTTAAACCAATCAAATGGCTGTAAACTATTAAAAAAGTATAGTTTAAAGAAATGCTTGAGTATTGACTTCTTGTGTGAAGGATTCAAGGACTTGAATGCAAAAAATCCTCGATCTGTATAATGTCTTGGAAAATCATGATGAAATTCTAAATATACCAAAAGAATTTATGAATTAGAAATTACTAATCAAGAAAAAAGTGAATTCTGAGATGACGGCTAATAGAGATGTAGATACGGAAGAAAAAGACGAGCCGTGGCGACTAAGAAATAGATTAGGATCAGTAGGTAGATTATGAATATTAATAATGCAGGCAAATGTGAGTACTGGCTTTGGGTCAAGCAAGACGTAATTTTGACTAGTGGAATCGCAGTTATCTTTTCCTAATACAAGATAACAAGATCGTTTCAGATGACGAACAAATATAAAACTTCCCTAGCAACAACATATGCACATCTAAGGAACCTTAACTTTACATCTGTAAGACGTTACTGTAACAAACATAACACGGGATTTTGCCATCAGAATTTGTTGATCCCTCCTAATCAGAGTTAATTGCTTAGGGAGCACTCCACTCCAAAGACCAAATAAGATATTAAGCTACCACTTCTCTAAGAGGTCCACCAGCTGATAACCCTTTTACGTCCCATATTACAAAACTAGAAAGTCACGATCCAAAGTCAAGTATTTCTCACTAATCCGCTATCTCTTTCGCTCTAAAAGTGAACGTGACATTAGCTTTGTTTGTCTGTCCGACTGTTTGTCTATTTACTTTGACAGTTTGACCGTGGTTCAGTATTCTAGTGACCTAAATCTATGGCTAGGAATCTTCGATAGATTTGTGTACACTGCTATGAGGATGTTTTGGTGCTTTAATGACGCTGTTGGTAAACGTTTGTGTATTTGTTTTGTCAAATACCACTTAAAATCGCACAACGAAGGGTTCCGTAATTGGAATAAATTTATCTCAAGAAAAAACTTAACGTTGTAGTGACATGTATGTATACATTCTAATTGCAAATGTAAGTTTGTACGCACAATATTAAGTGATTTTATCATGTTACTTTAAGACCATAGACTTCTTATAGGTTTTCCTGTAATCTACAAGCAAAGAACGATCATCTGTATTTTTTTCAAAATTTTAGGCTACTGAGCCTAAAAAATACAGTTGATCGTTTCGGAGATAAGGGAGCAATGGTCAAATTTCATCGATTTCCTTAAATAACTTTAAAAGTATTCATTATAAAAATATAACTGAAGTCCTTACAACAAGCCCTCTCATTTGATATGTCACACGGTAACGTTCGCAAAACTTTTTTTTTTTAATTTGTCCCCTAAAAATGACCCTCATAATCAAAATTCATTTATATACGTTACACGTCCGTGTTTGGGTCACAAAAATTCATATGTGTACTAAGTTTCAAATTAATCGGTCCAGTAGATTCGGAGCAAATTGGCTGTGACAGACAGACACACCACGAGTGATTCATCATATAAGGGTTCCGTTTTTTTCCTTTTGAGGTAAGGAACCCTAAAAACAAGATGGCGGCATTGGTTCCGATTTTGACCACGCGACATAAAAACTGATGGAGTTGACTTTTTCATACACATGATAATTGGCGGAAGGTTAGAATGATAATAATTTTAATTACTATTTACTGGAGTGATCATAAAAAACCAGCCAAATGCGAGTTGGACTCGCGCACGAAGGGTTCCGTACCATTATCTATAAAAACGGCAAAAAATTCACGTTTTTTGTATGCGAGCCCCCCTTAAATATTTGTTTTATTTTAATTTAATTATTTATTTTCAAAGTGAATATATAACTAAATATTCTGTGAATATTTCAAGCAACTACCTGTTGCCGTTATCAATATAGAGCAAAAAGGAGCAAAAAAATCACGTTTGTTGTATGGGAGCCCCCTTTAAAAATTTATTTTATTCTGTTTTTTAGTATTTGTTGTTATAGCGGTAACAGAAATACATCATCTGTGAAAATTTCAACTGTCTAACTATCACGGTTCATGAGATACAGCCTGGTGACAGACGGACAGACAGACAGACAGACAGACAGACGGCGGAGCCTTAGTAATAGGGTTCCCGTTTTACCCTTTGGGTACGGAACCCTAAAAATATTGCATTGTTTGTATATTATAACATAGAGCTGATCCAGATACGGAGTTTTATACGCGTGCACAGACACTCGCGTAGGCAAGATACATACCAGCATACTAGGAGTAGGAGCCAATATCCATCCATCAGTCCACATGCACGCGTTTCCCTATATCAACTTCGCCTGTCTCCAGACCTGCACCGGAATTATGTACTACTCTTCTTTTAAAGGGAATCCATAGACCATTTCTTCTTCAATTTTAAAAAATCATCTGCTGGACTACTTAAATAACGCAATGAAGATTGTTGAATCATCAAAATCTTTTATTTTGAATATTCAACAATCTTCATTGCGTTATTGTGAATGTGTTACGCAGTTAGACCTGACACCTCGAATGTCCCTTGTTGTGTTCAGTATTACGTGTGCTGTTTCGTTAAAAATCACAACATTTTCAGTCAAGATAATGGTCTGAAATCAACCCACAGCGGGACAATACTGGCTATTGTTATTGCCCCTTCAGCTTACATATCCTGTAGGCTATTTATTTTACTGTCCATCTTTGCACACGTCCCTAGGTATTCCCCTACACCCTTGAGTCAGGACCTTACCATGAATGAAAAAGGGCGTTATTAAACAAAATTCTTCGCAAAACGTATCTTCTCTTATCTTTATCCGATCAGCTTGCATTATGTAAACATTTCTGACGGAAAAACATGATAAGTTATCGATTGCATTTCAGATATTTACAATGTTTTTGTACATATAGTTCCTGCAATGTATTAGATTAGACTACCCTCTACATATGTAGTCTTGGGTGGTTTAAAATGGGAACTACTGGGGCCCGAAGTCCAATATTGGAGTAGACCAAGCTCCTCTAAGGGTCACTCACAGTCGCGACTGTTGTGTTGAGTGAAAAGTCCAGTTGGTGTTTTTTTTTTTTACTTATTAGATATGCTGATTTCGATCCCCAGTTCGGGTGCCCTGGTTATTGTGTTCTTGAGGAAATATTGTCTAGATTTGTGCCCGCTGAATGGCAATAGACCACCTATTTATTACATTAGACTAAAGTAACTATAATTGGGGAAAAGTGAGATTTAGCAGCTGTTTTACCGATCAGGGACTGACATACATATACTCACGCCTTTTTCCCATGGGGGTAGGCAGAAACTATAGAACGCCACCTGCGAACGATCCTTACATACCTACTCCTTTTGCTTCGCTTACGTTCATACATCTGGGAATCAATCTGCATCAATTGTATTTTGGTATAAAACGTTATCGTTAGAGAATTTAACAGCCACAGATTACTGGTTCAACTAACGCCTAGTAAGAGTAACCTACTGTTAATATCGTATATTTGTTAAGTAATTTCTTATGTGCCGCGATAAGACAATCGTAAATTATCAGCACTATACATAATTTGTTATTCGATCCTAGGTCAGTGATTAAATATTTACTATATCAATCTGTGAAGAGATAAACTCAACTAATGAAGATCGAAGATCATTACATGGCTTCCTCAGTCCTATTAGTTTTTGAAGGTTTTTAGTTCCAAACCTCTCATTTTGAGTGCGCCATTTTGACAAAATGACGTTTCGAGTTTGACAGCTGTCAAATAAGACACATAAAAAGTGGCCATTTCCAATGAATCTCATTATTCTTCGCCTAACATCATTTCGAAATTCAAACGGTGTCGTTGTGAATCCGCAATGGTTTACTTTAAAAACAAATGAGTTCACTTTCGAATGAGGATTTTCTGGCAGCACTGAGACGTCAGGTCAGGACACTCAGGACCTGTCAAAAGTGTTAAAGCGCCTATATTTTCTTTAGTCGTGACTGAATGATGACCGAATGAAACGATTGATGAACATCATTATAGTAGTTTATATTCATAGTCGAAATGGAAGACCTCTTGTCAAAGTGGCGCCAACTAGTGGCGTGAATTTTAATGAAAACCCGCCCTCATTGTGTGCGGTCATTTGAGTGCGGTACGAAGTGAATTTTACAGAATAGCACCAGGTACATTCTACACGTTTGAAAACAGTGATTCATGTTAGAAAAATGAAACTTATTAGCGTTACATTCTCGATACTATCTGCTAATTTAACGCCTACAATTGGCATAGTTACTGTTTTAGGCTTGTTTGGCACTTCCTGCCTTACTATTTATTCAGTTCATATCCACCCACAGTCTTGAGAGAAGCGACATTTATAACTGCTCTCTTTTTTCTCGTAACTAAATATTATTTTGGGTATGATAACATTGAACAACTTTTTGTCTCCGCAGCTGTAGCTCGCGAAATTCAAATTTTCTTGGTTTGGACCCTCGAGCACGGAACCCTAAAAATCAAAACAATGTAACAGACTAACCGACAAAGTGCATAAGATTTATTTACCGAACAAATTAGTTATATTTAACATACCTTATCATTGACATACTGCAATTAAAAAAAAGTTACAAAACACTCTCTGTTTGTTCGAATTAATTTCCTAACGTTAATATATCTTTATTATGAAATATGTTGAGTGTCACAGGTCAGTGGAACGACTTTCTTGATATGGACTCTTCAATGCAACGATTTATTGCAATTTTATCGTATAAATAGAAGGGAATTGTTGAATTAAATTGTGTTTGTATGCGATTGTTGTTAGTTTAGATGTTTTATTGGGCCTACTTAGGAAGCTAAATTGGCACAGTACCGATTCTGTGTCAGAAATACCAAAGTGGAATAATTATGGCGATTCAAGATGGTGAATTAATTTGATGATTGATTTTGTCTTTTTTGTTTTTGGGGAAAACGTAACCTTTTGGCAAATAGTATCTACCTACTTAATCTAGGTCAATTAAGTAGGTACTATTTGCCAAAAGGTTACGATTACGGACCAAGATTATTTAAGGGATTTAAAAGAAACTGACCTCTGAGTTTGTTTCGGTCTTTCTTCTCAGAGTAGTGGTAAAATAATTTATTTTTGACGTGTAAAAGTGTTTTTACAGAAATAAAACATCATTATCTTATCATAAATGTTCGACATCTTAAAATTAATCAGCTGAACAGTCGTCAAAAATAACGAAATTATTTTCTTCCCTACGAATTAGGTAACGAATTGTGAAGCAACCCTATAATTTTCAATAACCATATACCAAATCATCAACAATTTCAAAATAGAACAAACATCTGTCCCATAGCACTTTTCGTTCACTTCCATGCATAAAAACAAACACAATTTATATATTTTGAATTTCGAACATCGAACCCGAAATTCCAACTCATTCACCGGCCAGTATTGAATATTGAGTGAACGGAAAGATTACCATAACTGGTTCCGTTCTTGATTCTTGAAGCATGTGTTCGAGCTGGTTCGAGTTGCAATCTTCATACTCCATTTTATGGTGTTTTTAAGTCACAGGATAACTTGAAAATTACGTTCTTCGAAAATAATTTTGAATAGGAAAAATAGAGTTACATTTTTTTTGTTTGTTTGTTGTAATGCTACTGATGACTTATTCCTAAATCCATATCTTATCGATTTTTTTCCCAATAAAAGGTAACGCAAACTCAGGGCCTCAAGTCTGCTATTACAATAGTGTCAGAATGGTCGATCATTGATTTCATAATTGTTGATTTTGACAAGTTTGGTAATCTACTATTATAATGGCGTCATTATGACTTTACAATGGTCGGCCACTGACACTACATTGAAAGAAATTGCATATATTGTATATAATCTCGTACATAATGACAAATGAATGACATTTCTACTAATGGGTTTTATAATAATGGCAATACGACAAAGCCATTATAATAACACAATTATATTACGAGAACATTGACCGACCAATGATCGACCATTATGAATTTACCAGATTACGAACTTTTAGCAAAATAACAATGGCATGACAATAGGATCGTGTTGGAATGACTGAATTTATAAAAATAGCAGACTTGGGCCCCAGAAGCTACAAGTTTAATTTTGACTTACAAAATTGAGATAAACTAGCAACTGAAGAATCGTCACTTCGCTAAAATTTAATTCTTTTATTTTTAGTAAGCCCTTGGATAGCTAGCTGTTAATTGTCTACAATTTCCGAATACCAGCGATTAAAATTGTTCACCATCTGGGACACCGTAATTTTAATTAAAGTATGACTTTACACGTTTTCTTTCTCCTTGCAATCGAGGTTATCAATGTTAATTTTATTGTTGCTAATTATCATTTTAATGTGAGGGCAAAAACTTGTCGTGAAATCTTTCTGACATCGTTTTTAAAAAAACCGTTGTTTTTGGCAGTACATACCTTAGTTTAAAATACTACCCGTAAACGTAAAACTCTGTAAATTGCTCATTCATTCATAAATTCATTCATTCATTCATTACGTTCATTTAAATGTGTCCTACAGAAAGAAGTGAAAGAACAAGACATTTATTTTTGCAAATGTTCGCAGAAGTTGTCCGTGGACGTTATCAATCCAGAAACAAAACAATAAAACCTATTTATATTTAAGATTTCGCTCTCATCATTCATCAATCCCGATCATAGTAGTAAGTAGGTAAGTACATACCTTCAAAAAGTTTCATTAAAATCTATGAATGTGGATAAATATGCTGAGCGTATGTTTTATGTCAATCTATCATTACGCAGATAATAATTATTACCGTTCGTTCGTTGTTATATTCGGTTTGCGTGCTAAAATATAACGAGCGTTTATAAAATAGGTACACTAATGATAATTGTATTGGTGTTATTGTAAACATAAGTATAAACTTTGTCATAAATGGTATTTTTAATTTATTTATTTCAGATAATTATATTCCATACAATACATTAAATTTAATTAAAAACAATTGGTATCGATATCTAAACATGACACTTAACACAAAAATAAGGGTTTTTTTTCTCCCAGTGCATTATAAGAACATAGGAAGGGATAAACTGCAACTGGGAAACAGTACCTTCCTGTTAATGAGGGTTTTCAAGAAAATTCATGCCACCAGTTGGCGCCACTTTGATAAGAGGTCTTCCATTTCGAAAATGAATATAAAATATATAATGACGTTCATCATTCGTTTCAATCAATCGTTCATCATTCAGCTACGAATAAAGAAACTAAATGAGCTTTAACACTTTTGACAGGTCCTAACCTGACATCTCAGTGTTGCCAGATGCCATTTAGCAAGGTGGCACTGCACATTTGAAGACGTTAAGCTACTGAAACCACGATCAGCCTGGCCACCTACCAACTGGGCCAAAGCTAGCCGTACTTATGTTGTATTATCCATTCGAAAAGAAGTAGCAGAAGATGACTGGTTCTAATTAACCTAAATTAAAAAACATAACATAACGCCTGTAATCCCCGAAGGGTTAGGCAGAGGGGTACCTATAGTACACCCACATCTCGAATAAGCAAAAAAAACTTTTACAAAAAAAATAACAGACTTCCAAAAAAACACTACAAAGCGAAAAATAACTTTAATTTCGGAAGTCGGTGTCTTTGGATCTGTATTTTAGTTTTATGCCACCGACTTCAGAAATTAAAGTTATTTTTCACTTTGTAGTGTTTTTTTGGAAGTCGGTTATTTTTTTTTATAAAAAGTTTTCTATTTTTCACTTTTTAGTGGCGAAAAAGAATTTTCCAAATCGGTTCGTAAATGACGAAGTTATGCGCGAACAAAAAACGCAATGCAGAGTAAACGAAAAGATCTTTCGATGTTTCAAGATTGTTTTAAGATTTCTCGATTTTTAGATGTTTGTTGATTTTTCAAAAACCGCTTGTCCGATTCAACGTTTCCAACAAAAAAAATAATTTTTGTCTAATCCGTTGGCCAGCGACGGAGTTACGCGAACAAAACATATAAAAAAAAAAATACAAACATCCGAATTGAGAACCTCCTCCTTTTTTTGAAAGTTGGTTAAAAATATAGTAGCAGAGTGCACGATACGAAAATGTAAAACGAACAAAATGATGTCGATAATCTTTATAAAGGTCAGGAGAGTCAAGAAATATGTGTATGTTTTCTGAGTCTCCTGGCCTTTATGGCCTTTAATTTTGTTTTTCTGTTTATACCCAAGTGGAGAAAATAACTTTAAGAAATGCAGCCTCGGTGCCAGCTGCATCATATAAATAATTCCAATGAATACTATAAAATTGCTAGTATTCACTACATAACCTATTTTCTCTGTAGTTTCCTATTTACTTGACAAATTCAGCTGGCACGATTCCTATTATTCTAAGAATGATCGGTAATACTAATAACATCACACTAATATTATAAAGGCGAAAGTTTGTGAGTGTGTGTGTATGTTTGTTACTTCTTCACGCTCTAACGGCTGGATTAATTGATAAAATTTTGTACCCTGGATTAAGGCATAGGCTATTTTTTATCCCGGTATTCCCACGGGATCGAGACTTACGCGGGTGAAACCGCGGAGCGCAGCTAGTAATACATAATCAGCATACATTGTTTTCACTGCAGGTCTCCTCTCTTCGAGAGGGAGTGGGCTGTAATCCACCACGTGGACCCAGTGCGGGTTGGTAGATGTCACTTGTATTCTAGGACATGCCGGTTTCCTCACGATTTTTTCCTTCACCGTTTTAAGAGCAGTGGTGACGAAATTATTTACACAAAGTAAAGCGTCTGCCTGGGTTAGAACCTACGACCAACAACTCGTAAGTCACCACTGCTCTATTGATTCGGTAATAATAAAATTACTAAATAAAAATCTGACCATAACTTAATACAGAGTCATGATCACAAACTAGTTCCTATTTTAAAAACTGACGGAGACCGTGGGATTTTTGTCAGTTGCCAACCTTGAAAAAATCATTTAGCAAACATAAGGGGAGAATACAATACCGGTAACTTGAGAATAAAAAAAAAGCCAAAAGGTGTGAAGAGTACTTTCAAAAGGGGTGACAGAGACCTTGAAAAATACCGGTTCTTGTCTATGAATTTAAATTTCAATGGCATGAATCGTTTAAATAGGATTAATAAATAATTAATTACATTTACGTCACGTAATTTGGCGTATAATGGTAAATTATGCGGGTTGAGTTTTTGTCGCTGTCATTTTGTATGGTACTTACCACGGTAAATGGTAATGCCGCTGTCATCGGTGAAATGTGGTGAATACAATTTTAGTTTTTTTTTTTATGTCAGGAATTTATACTACTAGCTGTTTTATTTATTGTATATGTATACAACATTAGTTTTAGTATATGCGAAACCTGAATATAGTTAGTTCAGAATAAGGAACTAAATCGATTACAATAATTTTTACACCATGTTGTATTTTGTCCCAAAAATATTTAAGTGTGATGGAAAATGTTATCACCATTTAATTACTTACAATACAATCGCCGTACGGTTAGGTACCTACTGCCAAATTATTATCAATGAGCGCAAGACGACCCTGGAGCCGCGGGGCACCGGTAGCATGTTTTTGTACGGGCCCGGTAACATAACAACCTTATAACTTAGTGATTTTTCATGATACAGTTTTGAAATTTTGTACATAGATCCTTTACATAAAAACACTAGACACGTGTTTCGGGTTTCGCATATGCTAAAACTAATATTGTATTATTATGTTATAAAAACTAGCTGTTCGTGCCCGGCTTCGCCCGGGTGAATTTCTTTGTTTGTTTTTCTAATTCTTGGTGTTTTTTTCATACAAAAATACCATCCATCGACTTTTCCGGTAAATTTTCCCAAAAAAAACTTTCATACAAACCTTGTCCTGACAATAACGAACACAACAAAAAAACATCTGCCAAATCGGTCGCTTTATACATGCAGCAATTGATTTTTACTTTTATAGAAGACTAGCTTCTGCCTGCGACTTCGTCCGCGTGAAATTTCTTGTTCCCCCGACCCACTGCGTCGCACTGCATCGCCCGCCCGCGCTATTACTTCGTATTAGCTTAGCGTTCTTTCTGCCTTTTTCTTTTTGCTCGGCTCTTAAGGTGATGTTAAATAGCCTAACTTTCCTCAAGAATTGGGCTATGAAATGCTGAAACTGCCTCGTTGGTCTAGTGGTTGCAAGCGCTACTGGCGAGCACGAGGTCTGGGGTTCGATTCCCAGGTCGGGCAAAGTGTTTATTCGGTTTTTCCACCAGGAATTTCTCAGTAGCAGCCCGGAGTCTGGAATTATGCCCGAATGATGGCAATAGGCTCGCCCCCTATTACATGGGACTTAAACATAACTGGCGAAATGTGGGTGTACTATAAGTGCGCCTCTGCCTAACCCTTCGGGGATTACAGGCGTGATGTTATGTAGTATAATAAGATATGTCAGATTGGCAGAACTAAAAAATGTTTGAGGTAGGTACCGAACTTTGTTTTTCGTCACCTCAACGATTATACGTATGACCTAACGTTAGTGCTTAAAATAATGACAAGGATTAGTCTAGAACTCTAGACAAAAAATAAAAAACAGATCGAGCTAAATTTTCTAAAAATAAAAGCGCATAACGTTAATATTATTCCATCACATTGTGTAAAATCTTGCTAATATTTTGCATAATTTTAGTCAACGCGGTTTGCAGTGTTTACTTTTATTATCTGTACCCTTGACTTTTATGTGACGCCATTTTGCATTTTAACACTACAGTAGTGATGGGAATGCCGGGATTTCTTATCGATACTTTTTATTTTATTTATTTACTCAGAAATAAAACATCTTTATGTATAGCTGTTTTATTTGTTATTTAATTAATAAATAAAATAATGATATTTCTAGAAAAGGCTTAATAACTATGAATCGTTGGGGATTATGTTTTTATTTTGTACTACTCGTAATGATAGTACCGTAACAACATTGTTTACTTCGAAGCTAGCATCACGTGGTCGTTTCGTTAATTATGAAATGTATGCGCATGATTACAAAAGACGAATAAAATTATACGGCACTGTTTGTTCAGATGTTACATTTTTATTCTTATTCATTTGTTTCAACAGAATTTTAGTAGCAACTAGAATTTTATTGATGAGGAAGTTTCTTGCTCTTCGAGGCTTGCAGTAGTCAAAATAAACAGTTTTAGTTATCGCCTCGAATTATAGGTAGGTATCCTCAAATTCTAGCCCCAATTCTTTTAGTTGGTAAAACTCAAAAAAAATCATCAGACGCAGTTAAATGAGTAATATTATTGACACTACCTACTGCCATCTACATTCCTCAAATTAAAAATATTTTTTTAAACAGAGTTAGCTTGAATGACTGCTGACGTGTTTACTAAATAAAACTGAGGTACATAAACTCTGTTGTCGACCTCAAAATATTATCAGTTACGATTATGAGTTATCTCTTTGATAATGGCTACAGATATAAATCGATATGCGAGTAATACTACTAACCTATACTTAGGAACTGGCTGTGGTATTTTTAGTGTGGATGCTAATCGGTCGAATTTAATTAGATTCGCAAGATAAAATATTATTTAATAATGTCAGTTTGAAACTTGAATGTGACCTGACCTTCCAGTAGGTATTTTGAGTTAAAGCTGTAGTGTATTTAAAATTACTGAGGACTTATTAGGAAGTAAATTGACGTTGTTTTGTACGATATTCTTCCTTGTATCATTGTTTGACAATATCACTAAAATGCTGTGCTGTGCAAAATTGGATCGCCGTATTCAATGAGACGAAAATTAGGTCAGTCCTTTCCAATACATTTTCTAGTCATTCGAAATACAAACATTTACTTTAAAATGAGTGTTTCAACAATCCTGTTCAAACTATTGTGTCAAACTATCGAATAATTTAAATTCCTTTCTTTTCCATTTGGCCTTCAATTTAATGTATCCCTAGCTACTGTAATTGTATCCGAGTCTAGGTATACCTAGCATTAGTCATGGATAGGTATTACGAGAAAAACTAGCAATTTCCTCTTATAACAATAATCAAACCGCAGTTCATAATTGAAGAAAAATTATTCGTCATATTATTTATTATTTTGCCTGTTCACTATTTATTTAGGAGGTCAGGTTTTTCCTTAAATATTTGATATAGTGGTAGAATAGGCCACGTAGGTATACCTATAACTTAACTTAGATAATTCATGGAGAAACTTGAATTATGGCTTCACAATGCTAATATCATCCTTATCTGTATTATTATATGTATCTTTAAAATACCTATTTTGCTTTTTTTGTTTACTGACAGCGACTTAACTACTTCTACTAAATCATAAATTACTATTATGTTCAGTACGGAAATAAATGGAAGCAATAAAATCTCAAACATCACGGTCGTCTTAGCAATTCATGAATGTGAACTAAATAACTGCGGAAAATTATAATAATTAATATAATTTTCTAAAAACTACATAGTAGGTACAGACGCCAGCAGGTCAAGCTACCTGAAACTGTCAAATTGTCCCAATCAACCTTGAACCTTATACTGTAGCGATAAAGTTGAAAATCAATTAAAGAAATTTCACAGATTGTAGTAGCTTGATGTGCTGGCGTCTGTACTATGAATAAAATCGCAAAATTCTAGTAGAAAATCAAAACGCAATAGATGAAAGAAAAAAATAGCGGAGATTTATATCTTTATATATAATTAATGGCGACAAGAATAAAGAATTTTCTATAAATGTTTGTTTTAAGAAAATAACAAATACATAAACGCTTTATATAGTAAAGCCGTTGTAAGTGGGCCGACTTTGACAGCCAGATAGGTCAACGACATCGGCGGACGCAAAACGTGGAAATGTTACCACATTGAAATATGCGTAATTAATAGATCTCTGACAGATGTCCTACGTAATGTTGTTATTAAAAAAAAGAATTTGAAAATATAATTGAAATGATAAATGGTTTTGAAATGCTCAGGTCCCAGGGCACAAGACAACAAGAAATAAATGTTAATATTTTAGGAAATACTGAATGACTTTTACTTCGTCTAAGTAGGTATTAAGTTTTCTTTTCGGTGAAAGCAGTCATTAAACTCAACAATGTTATGCCTCATCTTCAATAGTCCGTAACAAAAATAAATTCCAAGTGCAAGTAAAATATATTTTCAAGTAATAACCAACTCTAAGCCAAACATTGCGCAAACCTTCATGTAGGTTGTTATACAGAAGCGGTGTTTAACTCGTTGACTCGATCCTTTATCTGATAAAGAATTGATGCTTTTTGAAATAGTAGTAGCTTACTTGATAGTTACGTAAACAGTTATAAAATTTATAGAACAACATTCATTTTTATACGCCATTTGGATGTTAAATTACGATTTTGGATATTATGATGTGGAATTCCAAAGACATGGTTAAAATCTATCGATATCGATAATATTTGTTTGAACATAGACGCAAATGGCCCGGGTGGGCCCGACACACCGATCGAGTAGAACACAGTTTTAAACAACGCTAATCCAGACGATGGATTTGGAAGCACTAAAAAACCGGCAAAATAAAAAAAAACACTAGCGTAACTAATTCTAAATTAACAAAAAACATAATGCAGGCAGCTACACGAGTTAAGTTTATTGATAAAAGACCTTCAAGTTAACTGCTTCTAACACAGTTACTTAATGTTGGTACCTATCTCTGCTGAACCTTCATCGTCGTCTAACAACTTTGTATCTAGTGCCAGTTTTCATAATAATTATGTAGATATATTCTAAAATTATGACTAGCAGAATAATTATTGTTCAACCAAAAATATAATTTGAAGGAGGACCTCTTTTTAGCAACTCCTTTATCTCTACAACTATTTTCTTTCAGATGAAGTAATAAGTTCATAAAACGGACACAGAACATTACCAAAAAAAATATATAATTGGCAAAAACTAAACACAACATTTTGATTCAAGGCCCCATGTGATAATGATAATGATTAAAAATTGGAAACGAGATAATATCGTGAGATAAAAAATAATCTTTCGACTAATAATTGGATAAATCAATAATTTGTTATCGATTTTCGTAAATTCATTTGAATATCTAGGTATTGTCTTTATCATTTTTCTTTCGGTATTATTAAAAAAAAAATCGGTGTTTTCATGATAATACAATGCAATGCTAGTCGTTTTTCAAGGTCGTCTTCAATGAATGATAAATATATTTATCTTTAGGTGAAAGTACCTAGATATAGAATAAAATATTAGGTACGCCGCCAACTGCTAAGTCTAAAATAATCCCTTACCGCTCCACAGTTATTTTCGCTTTCTATAATAAACAACTCAGACACAAAACGCTTAAACATAGGTATATTTAGAAATAACCCGCGACGGAACAAAATGCACCGCAAAAAGAATCCACTGTTTTATTTTCTTTTTTTTTCACTGTCACGTCACTTCGAAATTTAAATAAAGGTATGCAGATTTAGTTTAGCACTTTTATCACAGAGTATGAATGAAAAAAAAATCGAAACATAAAAAAAATACTACGGGAACGTACTCGATTTTTTTTTGTTTTGTTTAAGAATGTTAGAATAGTTTTGAAGTAAATTCATCTGCCGACATACCGTGTGTTATCGTTCAACGCGACTTCACTGCCGCGCTCTCGGGCTGAACTGAGACGGCTTTCAAACACAAACTTTTATTTTTCCAACGCGTCGCTTTTCGAACGAGCCGAGCGCAGCTACGCGTGTTGAATCTTCTGCGAGGTTTTTCAGTGTGTGCGTACACACACTGAAACAGCACATCACACAGTGATGGGGTAATTTCGATGATTTTTTGTCGATAGTTTGATGCAGCATATTTGAACCTGTTGTAAGTAAATAAGAGTTATGAGAGGAACGTGAAATGTTACAAAATAAAAGTTCAATAAAATGTTTAGTAAAAAACTAGATCATATCTCCAAAACGTTGCGTATTTTAAAACTATTAAACAATAATAAATAAAGTTGTGTTTCATAATACAATGAACAACATTGTCATCAATAATTTTACAAATATAATTAATTTCTAATTACTACTTATGTAGTTACCTATATGAACATGGGTATACAATATACAATAATATCAAAATATTTTAAAAGATACAAAAATAGAACCTGCTTGGGTATTTATTTTATACCTAAATTTTATAATATATTATTAAGTACCTAAATATCACTATACTCCCATTACTATACTCCCTACACTAACAGTGTTTGATTTATTTTTTGTTAGCTATTTTTGTGGTATAAAATAAAGTATATATTATACAAATTTAAAATCAATATTAAATATCGAATTTCTTGTAAGTAAAAAAAACCGGCCATGTGCGAGTCGGACTCGCGCACGAAGGGTTCCGTACCATTATCTATAAAAACGGCAAAAAAAATCACGTTTGTTGTATGGGAGCCCCCCTTAAATATTTGTTTTATAATAATTGAATTATTTATTTTTAAAGTGAATATATAACTAAATATTCTGTGAATATTTCAAGCGTCTAGCTGTTGCCGTTATCAATATCGAGCAAAAACGAACAAAAAAAATCACGTTTGTTGTATGGAAGCCCCCTTAAATATTTATTTTATTTTATTTTTTAGTATTTGTTGTTATAGCGGCAACAGAAATACATCATCTGTGAAAATTTCAACTGTCTAACTATCACGGTTCATGAGATACAGCCTGGTGACAGACGGACAGACAGACAAGACGGCGGGGCCTTATAGGGTTCCCGTTTTACCCTTTGGGTACGGAACCCTAAAAAATTACATCCGCTATTCTTATTTTAGAATATTTTATCAAAAAGTATCAAACTAATAGGTAACAAGTATTTTGAATAATAATACGCACACTTTTACGCACTCGTTTTGTCGAACTATCGACAAAACGAGCGCCCATCACTTCGCAGTAACAGTATCCCATATTCACGTACATACTCACACTAATGTAAATGCGTTAGCTTTACACACACATTAAAAAACCGAGCTTTGAGCTTCAAGACAAAAATGTAATTGATAACTCGACCTTATCAGAGATGCATAAGGTTTATATTCGAATGGATATATGAAAGTCAGTGATGCACAACAGATTCGAAATACCGAAATAAATGAAAACGTTGCTGCTTGTATTCTTTTATATGTTTTATTTTCATATCTCGCTTAGCAATTATGAAAAGATTTGCCCGACTGTCCGTAACTTTATGTTGGAGAGTTATGACTTGAATAATAAACTTTGAACTTTAAGAGAAGTAATTCCCTTTTCTACTAAAGATGTTGTTGAATTAATGAGTAGCTGGAAAAGTTGTCTTTGTCTACAGCTATTGCAAATTATAATTACAATAATATTTACCTAATTAATGTTTTACCTAGGTAGGAAACTTATACGTTAATTCAAAATTATTTTTTAAATTTTTGATCCATTTTCGTACAAAACTAAAATCCTACCCTATCCTAGTTACCTAAATCTAATTTTACTATATTTTTTTTAAAATCAGCCAATTAGCCATAAAGTTTAAATTAACAAAATCAAAATATTTTATTTCATATAATGCTACATGGGCACTTATGAAACGTCAGAAGCAAGGTGCACGGTTCCAATAAATTGATCGTTTCCTATGGAGAACAGCCGGCAAGAATTACCACGGTTACTCTTTTAAAAATAATTGCCTTTTTCAATGTTTTCAAACCACAGCGTTATTAGGTATGAGAGGACAATGTTAGGCCCGTCAAATCCATTCTACATTAACAAAACAATAATGCCTTTAGGATTATTCTAAGAAACCGAGGCTACATCAAACAACAATCGTAGGCCAGATAAGAAATGGCTGAGGTTAGATAAGTAGTCAGCAAACATAGTGTAGACTTAGGTAGGACTAAGATTAGTTAGTAAATGGAGTTGTTACAAAGTGATATGGGACTCCCAAATAGGTAGTATAACTATGTACCTATGTAGTGTTAAAATTGTCTTAGGCAAAAAGGCAATGTACTCAATTTTAAAAATGTCTTTGATTGTAAGTGACATCTCAAATGTCTTATACTTATGCTTCTTCCCTTCTTGTCTTTGGTAATTGTTGGAACAAGATGTCTGTGTTCTCTTCATTATTTTTTTTTAAATAAAAAATAAATCAAATCGACAATGGTCATTTAATTAAATCTTTTACATGTTGAACCACCTTTTTTTTTTTTTTTATTTGGGTGGGAAATCATCAAATAACTTCTCCCACTCTGGGCGGAGCGGGAGGGAGTGTCAGACTTTTACTGACTAAAACCCACCCGTGTTCCTTCCGTTGCCTGTGTGCCAGGGCCACGATATCCCTTTCGGACAAACTCGCAACCCTGGCAGGATGTTGAACCACCTGGGCCTCAAGTCTGCTATTACAATAGTGTCAGAATGGTCGATCATTGATTTCATAATTGTTGATTTTGACAAGTTTGGTAATCTACTATTATAATGGCGTCATTATGACTTTCCAATGGTCGGCCACTGACAGTACATTGAAAGAAATTGCATATATTGGTAATCTCGTACATAATGACAAATGAATGACATTTCTACTAATGGGTTTTATAATAATGGCAATACGACTATGCCATTATAATAACACAATTATATTACGAGAACATTGACCGACCAATGATCGACCATTATGAATTTACCAGATTACGAACTTTTAGCAAAATGACAATGGGATCGTGTTGGAATGACTGAATTTATAAAAATAGAAGACTTGGGCCCCTGGGATAAGCATCGGGAACAAGAAAGAGACAGACGGTCTTGGTCCAACGGGGTAATGGCGTAACATACTATCAGTAGCATCGGGTTTAATTTTGACAGTTCAACAACATTCATTGCGTTATTTACTATTGGAGGCAGTACCGTCTTTACCATACACGGGGCCCGTGCCGTGCCCAGGGCCCCCCGACCTCACGGGGGCCCCGGAAGGCCGATTCAAAGCTTGCACTCAATGACACATTTTTTTGGGTAATAAAAACCTGCAGCATTTTATTTAATGACGTACCTACCTAAGTTCTACTTCCTAAAACAGTTAATGAACATGTATTTGATTTGTACCCATTACCCATTATAAATATAATATAAAATCATAACAGAAGTGTTTTTTTTTGTCAGTCACTTCTTTTTTTTACTTTCCAAAGGGGCCCCAAATTGTTGTGTGCCCAAGGGCCTCAGCCTGGCCTAAGACGGCCTTGCTTGAAGGCTATTTTAAGCCACTACTTACTTAGTATGGAAAAGAGACCACAACTAGCTTTTTCTCGCAAGATAAAGGATGACATAAGCGTTTGAGCAGGTGGTGAGTGCTTTTTCCTGGTAATCAAAGTAGTTAGGATAATGACAATCCTGACAGGTGTCAGTCCAGCTATTTCTTACACTACCTGCTTACCATTTTAAATTAAATGGAAGGTAGATTCTGCCTCGGCAATAGTATTGACGTCACCCACTTGGTTGCCAGAGATTTCATACTACCTACTTTGTGAAAACTGTGAAAAATGTACTACAATCTGTTTTTGTATAAAAAATAAAGATTATATTAATGTATATTAATGAAAGTAAGTTAATGATTGTTTTTTCCTCTTGTCCTCAGTAGAATGAACCCTATTCTTATTACAATCTAGCCTTATAGCTAGACTAATAAGTAATTAAATTATAATCTAAACTACTAAATTGTCTTTACTAAGAATGTGTCCAATAGCACTTTTCTTATTGTCTCTATTAAGGCGAATACACTTCATTCTTGTGTTTGTTTGGCACTTTTGTACTTTTACACTATTTACTAACACTAAACACTAACTCGAACGGTTTTGTTCTTTTTAGTCTCCTTACTATATTTGTGTGATCGAGAAGCTGGATTACCTCGACGTTCACATGCTGATGAAGCCTCTTTTCGTGAGCTTCTGCAAATTTCTGGATCACTTTATCGATGAACTCAACTTTTAGATCCCGATAGAGGTCATCATTTCGTATGTACCAAGGTGCATTTACAATTTCCCTTAGCACTTTGTTTTGAAGTCGTTGCATAATTAATATATTGGTCTGTTTGGTGCAGCCCCACAGCTGGATATCATAAGTCCAAACTGGCATCAGGACTTGTTTGTATAGCAACAATTTGTTTTGCACGGACAGCGTGGAGTTTCTTCCCAGACAATACATTCTTTTGAATCGGTGGTCGGGTTCATGATTTTTCTTCTTGACCTGGGCTTTCCAGCGTAACTTTGCGTCAAGGGTCATACCGATATACTTGGCTGTATTCTCGTATGGGACTTGTTTATTGTTTATGTAAACTAGAGAATACTGATGTTTTTTGTTGGAAAATTCATTTAGTTTAATCTTCTATTTTTCGGTCCAGTTATAAACTTGATTTACAGCCATTTGGGCCTTTTCTACTGCTTCGTGGCTGTTTCCTACAGCCATCATAGCTTTATCATCAGCAAAGGTCCCAATCGTGTTTTGCTCTAATTCAGGAATATCGCAAGTGTATAGTAGGTACAGGATCGGACCTAACACACTTCCTTGCGGTATGCCAGCATTAAGTTGTTTCATTTCTGAGTAGGCGTCTTCTTGTCTTATTCTAAAGGCTCTGTTCAGAATGTAAGATTCTAATATATCTGCTTTGGTAACAGGCTTTTCAATTTATGTATAAGGCCTTCCTGCCATGCTGTGTCAAACGCTTGCCCCACATCTAAGAATATAGTAGAACATGCTTTCTTGTCTTCAAGGGCTATAATTGGTTGGTTAATAGTCGTGAGAAAAGTTTCTAGTATGAATGTCGATGGCTTTAAGAGTAGGGGAAGACCAAAGAAACGATGGTTGGACTGTGTGAAAGATGATATGGCAAGAGGGGGTAACTACCGAGATGAGGACTAATAGAGAAGTATGGAAGAAACGGACATGTTGGCTTTCATAAGAATCGGTTCGATAGTTTAGCTGAAAGCAGACCAAACGGACAGATAGTCTTAGTTTAGTATTTATTATTCTTTCAGGGCGGACTGACCCTAAGTCTGAGCCCACCTCTTATTTTTCAACTCTGAAAAAAAACAATCAATGATATAAATAGAAAAACACCGGCCAAGTGCCGAACCACGAACAATGAAGGGTTCCGTAGTTGAGATGAATTTATCCCAAGCACAAACTTAACATTGTAGTTGAAAAACCTGCTCCCCGAATCCCCGATACATTCCAACTATAAATATAAGTTTGTACGCAAAATATTGAGAGTGTTATGTTATTTTAAGACCATAGACTTCTGCGTTTTCCCTTAAATCTAAAATATAAATATATAATTATTTTCTGTATTTTTTTTTTATGTTAGGCTCACTAGTTTCGGAAATAGACGGGGGAATGATCAATTTTCATCTATTTTCTTAAATAACTTTAGAAAAAATTATCTAAAATCCTTACAACAAGCCTTTTCATTTGATATGTCATACGGTCAAAGTCAAAGTCAAAGTATTTATTAGTGTGTTTTCTGGTGATACATTAGGTCTTATAGTTAGATTATGGTAACTCAAAAAACTACCCATTAGGGCTTACTATTTAACATTAAAAGAGTTTAAAATCGATATTTCACATTAACAAAAATTTCAATATTTATAATCCAATTAATTTCTATGATAAACATTTAGAATGCAATTAATTATTATAATAGATATTCAGAACACAATAAAAAAGCTTATATACATAATTATAAAACGGTACAGTTTACAAAACTTTATTTTCTAAATACTCCCCCCATAATCAAAATTCATTTATTTACGTTACACGTCCAAGATTGGGTCACAGAAATGTGTACCATTCAACTTAATCGGTCCAGTATATTCTTAGTAATTTGGCTGTGACAGACGGACAGACCGACACGAGTACTCATATAAGAGTTCTGTTTTTTCCTGTTGAGTTACGGGACCCTAAAAACTTATTAACAAGCTGCGAAAGCTGCGATTACCAAATATTGTCATAAACAAATCCTGTAAGTTCATTAAAAAGCATTTCACGAGGTCCTCCATAATTTTGTGCTGGAAATATGAAACCATTGGAAGAATATATTTATGACTAGCTTTTACCCGCGGCTTCGCACGCGTGGATGTCGGAAAATATCGCACAGAAACGTACACCGGGATTGAAAGTACCCTATATATGAATCCCGGTGTACGACTAAACGAACACCGACAAGACTTTACTTCGACGGGACTCTTCGCCGACAGGACACTTCGCCGACAGGACTCTTCGCCGACAGGTAGGTTAGGTTAGGTTAAAACTGTGACCTCCTACGCACGAGCCGAGCGAGCGAAGCGAGCGGTGCCGCGGCAGCGGCCGGCGAGTGCCAGAAACGACTTGCATTAATAGAAAACATTGTAACGTATAATATGGTACCTACCTAATCCTAAAACAATAGTTAATGTTTTAGGATTAGGTAGGTACCATATTATACGTTACAATGTTGTAACGTCGTTTATTTTGTATGAATTGTATAATTACAAGAAACGCATAAGTAATCGATTTCCAAAGGAAGTATCTGATTATCGGAGATAAATTGCGTCGCTGATGAGCCCTGTCGGCGAAGAGTCCTGTCGGCGAAGTGTCCTGTTTATGGACCTAGTGCAGTGTCTGTGAGAGTAGCACAAATTTGGTTTAAGCGTTTTCAATCCGGAAATTTTGATGTCAAAGATGCACGTCGCCCTATTACGGATAAAATGGATGCCATTTTTAGTAGCATATCAGTAGTTACGACGTAGCTGAAGAACTGGGAATTGACCACAAAACAGTTTTGGCACATTTGAAAAAAACTGGGTACACAAAAAGGCTCGATATTTGGGTACCTCACGAGCTCACTGAAAGAAACCTAATGAACCGTGTACTCATTTGTGATTCTTTATTACGACGTAATGAAACCGAACCATTTTTGAAGAAGCTGATAACTGGTGATGAAAAGTGGATCACGTACGACAAGAACGTGCGAAAAAGGTCGTGGTCAAAGGCCGGTCAGGCTTCACAGACTGTGGCGAAACCCGGGTTAACTCGTAACAAGGTGATGCTGTGTGTGGTGGGATTGGAAGGGCATTATTCATTATGAGCTGTTACCACCAGGCAGGACCATCGATTCTGAACTCTACTGCGGACAACTGATGAGATTAAAGCAATAAGTTGAGAGAAAGCGGCCGGAATTAATCAACAGAAGGGGTGTGGTTTTTCATCATGATAACGCTAGACCTCACACATCTTTAGCCACTCAGCAAAAATTAAGAGAGTTTGGCTGGGAGGCGTTAATGCATCCGACGTATAGTCCTGACCTTGCACCTTCAGATTTCCACCTGTTTCGGTCTCTTCAGAATTCTTTAGGCAGTGTCAGGTTAACATCACGATAGGACTGCCAAAACCACTTGTCGCGGTATTTTGATCAGATGTCCCAAAATTTCTATAGCAATGGGATCATGTCCCTACCTACAAGATGGCAAAAAGTTATCGAACAAAATGGTACCTACACACTTTAGTTAAATGTAAATAAACTATATTAAAAAATGATTTGAATTTTCTTAAAAATGCGAAGAAACTTTTTCCCCAACCTATTATGTGAAAAAGTGTCATTATTAAAATTATGTTATTATGTACAAAAAAAAACCGGCCAAGTGCGAGTGGGACTCGCGCACACTCGTGGTAACTTCACTGGAGGTGAAGTCACCATCAAGGTGAAGGCTCCAATAAAAATATCTAACTACTTCGGAAGTCGGTGGCACAAAACTAAAATACAGATCTAAAGACACCGACTTCCGAAATTAAAGTAATTTTTCACTTCGTACTGCTTTTTTTGGAAAAAAGTTTTTTACAAGCTTTTATTTAACTAACAATGTTCGTATGTAAGTTGTCCCCTTAAAAACTTGCAAACTGTTTTTCGGCCACTTATTTGCTAGATAAGTACTTAAACTTATAACATGTGAAAGACAGACACGCAGTAAACCATAATTTAGAAAAGATTACTCATGGACTGCATCTATTATCTAGTCACGTGCTACCACAGGACTGGCGGCCATTTTGAGAAACAATAACTTCTACTGGATGACATACCGCGGGTGACATAACTAGAGCCTTTGTTACAAATTAGAGGTGCAAGGTTAGTCATAGGTACTGTTAGTACTGACCTATATTTAGAATCTTATGTTAAGTTTCAAACCAACTTGCAGGTTCTGCCACTTGAGTCTGAAGGTCTTTTCTTTAAAAATAAAGTTTTTGGCAAGCTATGGCAAAGTTCTCTGCAAAATTAGGCATCCATTACGTTAGGTTTAATTCCACTAAAAGTTGCAAAATGTTGAGCTAGCAATTAAACTTCCTTAAGCTCCATTCAAGATCAACCGGAATAAATATTACTGGATAGGTACATACGTATATGACCAGATGTATGAAGGTAGGCGAAGCAAAAGGAGTATGTAAGGAGCGTAGCAGGTGGCGTTCTATAGTTTCTGCTTACCCCCATGGGAAGAAGGCGTGAGTTTATGTATGTATGTAGGTACATACTATACATTATACAGTCCCGTGTGGTGCCGGACGTAGTTCCGTGTGGTGCCGGACGTAAAGAATAGCACCATTCTATTTCTTCCCGTGGGTGTCGTAAAAGGCGACTAAGGGACTTACTAGAGAATGGGCAGCAGCGTTCTCTATGCATTTTAACACCACACTGCGATCGCCAACCCGCCTGCAAAGCGTGGCGATTATGGCAACCACGGCATTCAGCAACACCACGGGACCTATAAATTGAGACGCAAAAAGCAGAGAACTGATGTTTTTAACCGCAGAACTGCAGCTGCGTATAATCCTGTGTGACTGCAGTGTCAATTAAAAAGGATGACAGAACAGAGGTTGCATCATATTACGACCATACGGTCCGTATCAGCGGCGAGGTGTCAATTTTTGTATGAGAGAAGCCGAAGCGAAGCCGGTTTAAATTACTTACTTATCAATAAAGTAAAAATGAATGAATTAATTTAAAAATAAGCCTTTCCTTTACTGAATTTTTACACCATATACCGTCAAGTAGCAGAACCAAAAAGACTCATCACTACACAAACAAAACTTTTTTGTTTGTTATTTCAATTCAAAGCTAATAAAAATAGGCATTTTTGTTGTTTGAATGTTATAGTGAATTAAATACCCGTAGTGTAACTATATGTTTTGGCAATAGTAGACATTATTGAAAAATGCTATGCTAATGAAAAACCTCCGAAGGGAAGCCGATAAGAATCGTGTTATATGGTCCTTTCGCCACTGGTCCGTATGAATCAGTGAGCTCGTGCCTAAGTAATAACGGCTGCACGGGTCGATCCATCAAGTTAAACTACGCTTGCCGAGGTTGGTCCGTGGATGGTTGACCATCTTTACATACCGAGACTCCTCCATGCCTCGACGTCGGTCCCGGCTGTTTTTCGTGGATCTTTGACAGTCGTTACGGGTCGTCAGAAGCCCGAAAGTCAACCAGTCTTACCAAGGGGTTCGTATTACCCAGTTACTGGGTTGTGAAGGTCAGATAGGCAGTCGCTCCATGTAAAATACTGGTTTTCCGCTGCATCCGGTTAGACTGGAAGCTGACTTCAACATACTTGGGAAAAGGCTAGGCAGATATTGGTCCGTATGCCATGTATCACATCATTCCGTGTTCTTGACTACGTTGTTGTCGGCTTTTAATTTTATCAACTAGCGCGGCAGCGGCTGATTATAGGCATTACCTAGCTACTCTACATAGGCCGCCTGTGCAAAACCTTTTTATCATATTAAAAACCGGCCAAGTGCGAGTGGGACTCGTGCACGAAGGGTTCCGTACCATTATCTATAAAAATGGCAAAAAAAATCACGCTTCGTTCGTTCACGGGAGCCCCCCTTAAATAAATGTTTTATTTTAATTTAACTATTTATTTTTAAAGTGAATATATAACTAAATATTCTGTGAATATTTCAAGAGTCTACCTCCAGCCGTTATCAATATCAAGCAAAAACGAGCAAAAAAATCATGTTTATTGTATGGGAGCCCCCTTAAATATTTATTTTATTGTTTTTTAGTATTTGTTGTTATAGCGGCAACAGAAATACATCATCTGTGAAAATTTCAACTGTCTAACTATCACGGTTTATGAGATAAAGCCTGGTGACAGATGGACAGACAGGCAGACGGTGGCGGAGCCTTAGTAATAGGGTTCCCGTTTTACCCTTTGGGTACGGAACCCTAAAAAGGCAGATAGGTTCTGACTGAGACAAAATATCTACTAGGATCTGGGCTTTAGCACAATGTTTATCCTAACTTTCGAATGCCTGGAAACTGATTAAAAATCATCATCATCATCTGCCTAGTCTTTTTAACCGACTTCCAAAAAGGAGGAGGTTCTCAATTCGGCGGTATGTTTTTTTTTTTTGTATGCACGCGATTACTCCGTTAATTATGGACCGGTTTTGAAAATTATTTTTTTGTTTGAAAGGGTATACTTCCGAGGTGGTCCCATTGCCACCAAATCAGAATCAGATGAGGGGATCCCATGGAAATCGAGGGAAACCCTCAAATTTTATAGGCAAACCTATAGAGATTTGGGTATTTTTTATAGTGACTCGTGCATTTGCTCTCGGAATGCACCATTTGATGAAGTTGAACTGATGATGGAGACCACATATGGCCACCGGAACAATATAATAATGAGTATTTAACGGGTTTCGATTAAGCAATTTATGCTCGTCACTATGTATATGGTGACGGGCAGTTCTCTTGGTTCTTACCAGGAGAACTCCTCAACAATCAACGTCCCAGCATCGGGAAAAGCAATATTTTGTAAAAGGTGATGAGCAGTTAACATTAGGCTATTGTAACTTAGATAAATTCAAAACTGACCCACTAAAAAGTGAAAAATAAAAAACTTTTTACAAAAAAATAACAACCGACTACCAAAAATACAGATCCAAAGACACCGACTTCCGAAATTAAAGTTATTTTTCACTTTGTAGTGTTATTTTTGGTAGTCGGTTGTTATTTTTTTGTAAAAAGTTTTGTTTCCAACTATGTTGGGGTCGGCTTCCAGTCTGGTTAGGTAAAATACTAGTACATGAAAACTGATCAGAAAAAGCGTGAAAATTTGAATAGTATGTCCCCTAGGGCCTAGCTTTTAAATTCATTTCAAATGGTTGGTATTATTACTCGTATTTTCTCACTGCCCCCTGCAGCTAATGATTGGGGCATACACATAAGCGTCTCGATGCATGCTTGTGACCATTGGTCGTACTTAGTACCTACCTAAATGCAAAACAAATCAAGTTTGAACCAAATTGTTGAAAATCATTGTTGTAAACTATGGAATTAGTATGTTCTATTTAATATTATGTACTTACAGCCGCACTCAGAAAGGTCCATTAAATTAGTCCTAATTACTACTTAACTAATTAGCATTAAATCCGTTACTGAACGGTACATTCCCAGAGATATAATTTAAGGGTTCATTAGTTAGTGACAGTTTTAAGTATCCGTAGGGCGAAGCATCATCAAATTATCTTATCGATTGAATATCGATAAACGTAAATTAAAAAAGTAGATTTAAACACGTTGAAAACTATTATTCATAGTAATTTATATGACAATCAGTTCTTTTACTGGAAGTATTTCCTAAAATGCAAAGTGAAATAGCTGTTTTCATTTGAATAAAATCAAGCTATTGCGACTTTTTAGGGTTCCGTACCCGAAGGGTAAAACGGGAACCCTATTACTAAGGCTCCGCCGTCTGTCTGTCTGTCCGTCTGTCACCAGGCTGTATCTCATGATCCGTGATAGCTAGACAGTTGAAATTTTCACAGATGATGTATTTCTGTTGCCGCTATAGCAACAAATACTAAAAACCAGAATAACATAAATACTTACCCATACAACAAACGTGATTTTTTTGCCGTTTTTGTAGATAATGGTACTGAACCCTTCGTGCGCGAGTCCAACTCGCACTTGGCCGGTTTTTTTCTATGGCATCACTGATACTAACTGTCAACGTCAAATCAAGAATGATAGCTGATGTTTTATTTACGTATTTTGTTTGTGTTATTTGTGTTTCTTCTGCCATAGTCCACAAACTCAATAAAGTCAGCCAAATCAGACATTATTGCTTTTAATTATACGCGAAAGCAAATTCACTGGTAAAAATAAAAACATAACCCCAAACGTAAATGTCAAATCAATCATTAAAAAGTTAAGTTACAGGTTTTGCTGTACGTAAGTTTAATTACCATTAAGGGACGCTAATGAACCGTTAACTGACTAAGCAGCCCCTTAAGTAACCAGTATCGGCTCTGAGTGTGGCAGTTAGAATATTATAACGGCACGGTTGGCGCAGTGGTTAAGCGATTGCCTGCTTTTTTTTTTTTTTTGGGTGGGAAATCATCAAATAACTTCTCCCGCTCTGGGCGGAGCGGGAGGGCGTGTCAGACTTTTACTGACTAAAACCCACCCGTGTTCCTTCCGTTGCCTGTGTGCCAGGGCCACGATATCCCTTTCGGACAAACTCGCAACCCTGGCAGGCATTGGTCCTAGACAGGCATTGGTCCTAAAGCGATTGACTGCTGCGCTGCGTGTAGCGGGTTCGATTCCCGCACGGAACAAATATTTGTATGACCTACTAGTAGTTGTTCCAGGGGGCCGATCGCGCTATTTCTCAACGTAATTACCGTTCGAACGGAACGTTTTTGGTTTTAGTTTAGTTTTGGTTTAGCTGGTGTAAGAAACGGTATCGCGCTTTTTTTTGTGAGAGTTCGATCGATCGTTCCTCCAACGTAACTTCCAAAGTAAAGCTAAATCGTTTCCGTTGAAATGATTAGCGCGATACGAAATGTGTCTAACGTAACGTTTTGGTTGTGGTTTAGTTTTGGTATTAACGTTCAAAATTAGCGCGATCGGCCCCCTGGTCTGGCTGTTTGTGTATGTGAGTTTAAATGTTTGTAAACGCACCCACGATACAGGAGAAATTCCTAGTGTGGGGCAAAGTTTAAAAAAAAAAAATATTTTGTAAATTGACAGTACTTATATTTTTTTTCAAATCTAGACCAAAGTAATTCATCATTCGTCCGCTCGGCATTCAAAAGACAGGCCGATAAGAAGACAATTATGTCATTCATTATCCGAGTACAATATAATAAATAAACAATGAGAAATTATTCCTAGAATCATCTTAGTCTTATCTAGTGTTACCCGCTACACTTGTTATTGCAATTATTGCTGTATCTGTAAGATGCAGTCATTCATAATTTTATATTATTTTATGCGAATGAAATCATCGTGGTCCAGGGACTCTGTGAATACCTAAAGTTCGTTGTTTAATCCCAGAGGCTAATTTGACATTTCAAATTAAGAGTATTGTTTGTTTCTTATATTTGGAATTTGACATTGGCACCTGTCAAATTAGTATCTGGGATTAAAAAAACCGGCCAAGTGCGAGTCCGACTAGCGCAAGAAGGGTTCCGTACCATTATCTATAAAAATGGCAAAAAAATCACGTTTGTTGTATGGGAGCCCCCCTTAAATATTTGTTTTATTTTAGTTTAATTATTTATTCTTAAAGTGAATATATAACTAAATACTCTGTGAATGTTTCAAGCGTCTACCTGTTGCCGTTATCAATATCGAGCAAAAACGAGCAAAAAAATCACGTTAGTTGTATGGGAGCCCAATTAAATATTTATTTTATTCTGGTTTTTTTTTTTGTATTTGTTGTTATAGCGGCAACAGAAATACATCATCTGTGAAAATTTCAACTGTCTAACTATCACGATTCATAAGATACAGCCTGGCGCGGGCGACAGACAGACGGACAGACAGACAGACGACGGAGTCTTAGTAATAGGGTTCCCATTTTACCCTTTGAGTACGGAACCCTAAAAACGAACTAAATGGCATATTTACCTACACTAAATGGCATATTTACCTACCTTTATGGAAACGTAAATAAATATGAATCAATGTTTGTTTGCTTGTCCTCTATGGACTCCCGAAAGGGCTGGACCGATTTTGATGAAACTTTGGTGAGTTTTTGTGCCTGCGCCCGCAAAGGTTTAGGGGTAGGGTAGGCTAGGAGTGAAGCTAGTAATTTATAAAATACCTACGAGTATTAGCCACATCCGGTTAGACTGAAGCTGATCCCAACACAGTTAGGAAAAACGCGGAGTCTCCTAGGTTCGTTCGAGGATACCTACTCCTTCCGTCTTCACAATCTGAATGATTTTGAAGTATATTGCTAATCCATTGCTTCATATGTTCAGAAAATTTGTGTGCTCAAAAACGTAAATAACGTAATGAATGTTTTTGAACTGTCAAAATTAAAACCATTGATACTGACAGTGTGTTACGCTATTACACCGCGGGACGTTAGTGACATAACCAACACCACGAGAGCACTTTATGGTTTAGTCCGGCCGTCGAGAAAATGCGTTCGTGATACCTCTCAGTTTCAGAATACCAAATAATTATGTTTTTAGGGTTCCGTACCTCAAAAGGAAAAAAGGGAACCCTTATAGGATCACTTCGTCGTCGGTCTGTCTGTCTGTCTGTCCGTCTGTCTGTCTGTCTGTCTGTCTGTCTGTCTGTCTGTCAGTCAGTCTGTCAAGACCCTTTTTCTTAGGAACGCGTGAAGGTATCAAGTTGAAATTAATATCAAACACGTAAGTCTATGGTCCCTTGAAGCTCTAAAAAATCAAGCTTCCAAGTCAACGCAATAAAAAAATACGGTGACATAAGCGACATTATTGTGTCATATTTCGATACTCGCAAATAAATCAAAACCTATAGGGTACTTCCTGTTGACCTAGAATCATGAAATTTGGCAAGAAGCAAGGTCTTACAGCACAAGTATAGGAAAAAGTCCGAAAATTGTAAATTTGTAGTTTTATCACAAAAAAAAATAATTGCGAATATCTCGCACACAAATCAAAACCTATAGGGTACTTCCCGTTGACCTAGTATCATGAAATTTGGCAAGATGCAAGGTCTTACAGCACAAGTAAAGGAAAAAGTCCAAAAATTGTTAATTTGTAGTTTTGTTGGAAAATTGACCGTGGCGATGAATGGAGAACATGTTTTTTAACTACAATGTCAAGTTTGTTTTAGGGATAAATTCATCCCAACTACGGAACCCTTCATTGTGCGTGGTCCGACACGCACTTGGCCGGTTTTTTTTTTAAGTGAAAACTTCTGTAGGCGCTTTGACCACTTTTTGGGTGAACCAAAATCATGGAACTCGCGTCATCGTCACCGAACGCTAGTTTTCACTTCTATCGGCAGTCCCCAAAGTTTTTTTTGTTATGGCTTCGTGCGGTCTGCACATTTAGCCAGTGTCAAAAAAAAATAGGTATTAAGGAAGTACAAAGTTTGTTATATGATGAAATGAATTATATTCAATGCATGATAGATGATATTCCCACCCGCCCGCTCCCCTTGAGCTTCAGTAAAGATGTGGTGGCACTTTACTGAGAACTCACGCGGACTTCTTGAGAGAACTTGAAGTGATGTTGCACTGTTTTGTTTCATTTACCTACACAATGCTGCACGTTTACGTACACTTAATGTTTAATAATCCACCATTAATACACACTAATATTCGGCTAAACACAAATTTTTGAAAATAAAACAAAACAGCTAAACATGACGCTTCACTTTCCCGCCAAGAAGTCCTAATTATGTGTTATTGTGTGCTAATTTGATCCATAAAGTTACCAGAAATTGTCCAACTGACACTGTCAGGAACGCATACTAGCGACACGGGCGGATTGTAGGTAATCTTTTAATAAGTCACAATGTCCTCCCAAACCTACCAATTAACACTGTAATTTGAAAACATTGCAAATTTTTAAAGAGTACCTAACCGTGATGTTTCTTGCCGGCTCTTCTCCATAGGAAACGACCAATTGGAACCGTGCACCTAGCTTCTGACGTTTCATATGTGCCCATGAAGACTTATCTGAAATAAAATATTTTTATTTTGATTTTAAGATATGAAAAAATATGAAAGCTGGTAACTTTTGTTTGCCGTGGTCATGACTTCTTGGATTAAGTATTTCCAAAGGCACAAAATCGTCAATACCATAGCCCGTAGACGTACTACGTAGACGATTCAATCGACACCTCATTATTTTGTCAAAATGTTGTTTGAGCTACGAATACGATCGAACATCCGAGAGAGACACCTGGAGACACCAATACACTATTAAACTCAAAATCCTCTATTTTCCGCAGTCAAGTAGTAGTACGTAGGAATCCTCAGTTATATGAAAGTTCAGTTGCTGCAGTGCGAAACAAACTATGGCGGCACAGAACATGAGGCGAGTCACTGCGCAGTAGGTAAAAAAATCACGTGTCAGCGGGGGTGAGGCCTGCGGTACTGCGCAGCGAATAGCGCTTTGAAAGCCGCCATCAAGCTTGAATCGAGCTGTATACTTCAACGCTTTTACTATTAACACGTTCTCTTCTCCCGTTCCCGTACTATCACAGAAATTAATTAAAATTACCCACGTAAACCATAGATAAAAACCATAAGCAACCATTAACTTATACTTCCTATATTACTAAACTATTAATTGTCGTTCATTTATTTAACGAAGCGTTGAAAACGAAACCCGTTATCCCTTTTAATTGTAGGTAATGTTATCTGTAACGACCTTAAGGTAATTAACTGGCAACATTGAACTAGAAAAACTTTTGGATGAGGCAACATTTTAAACTTATTAATAATAATAACGGTCCCTCATGATTTCTTGGCGGGAAAGTGAAGCGTCATGTTAGCAGTTTTGTTTTATTTTCTAAAATTTGTGTTTAGCTGAATATTAATGTGTAATAGTGGTGGATTATTAACCATTAAGTGTTCGTGAACCTGCATTAATGTAGGCAAATGAAACAAAACAGTGCAACATCACTTTAAGTTCTCTCAAGAAGTCCGCGCGAGGTTTCAGTAAAGTGCCGCGTCTTTACTTAAACTCAAGGGGAGTGGGGCGGGTTTCATCAATCATCTTTATCATGCATTGAGTGGAGTTCATTTCATAATTATTTAAATAACTTTGTACTTGCTACCTAATTTGACATGACACTGGCTAAATGCACAAATCGTGCGAAGCCAAAAAAAAAAAGAAAAAAAAAAAAAAACGGTCCCTCATGACGGGAACCTCGTGAAAGCCGAGAAAGATAAACAAATCACGTATCTTGACTTGGCTGGCTCGCGAGGTTGTCGACATGTGGGTTGTGGACTCGGCAATCATTGTGCCGATAGTTGTATCAGCCAATGGCTTAATTGACAAGAGCCTCGAACAACACCTAAGGAGGCTCTCGTTGGGCAGCTGAATTAAGGGCCTGATTCAGAGAGCGGTACTTCTGGACACGGCTCGCAATGTTAGGAGTTTCCTCTGTCTGGAGTTTTTATAATATTCTTATAATAATAATATTAATATTTAAAAATACAATTTATATGTACTTTCTTCAACTGTGACTTCCATCTTTGTTCACTATTATAATAAGCTGTGTGTTTGTAATTTTGTATGTATTATATATTAGTGTCAATGTTATTTTTACAATGTTAAAAGGCACGATGGGGTTGGCGTATCTCTTAAGATACTCGTAAAAACCCAATAAAGAGAAAAAAAAAATGTACTTTAATGAAATAATAATAACACCACCGGTGCGCCGCACAGACGGGTATTTGACCCTAAAACGTGGCCAAAACTATTTAACAATATTTTTTTAATATTTCGGTGCTTATTTTATTGAAATTAATTTAATTTATTGAAAAATCATGATTAAAAACCTAGTTGATGGCAAAATATCAATTGGAAAGGAATCTAGGAGATGGAGAAAAGGTAAGAAAAAAAAACTTGAGAGGTGTCAAGGGACACCCGGATGGAACGAAGTTCCTTAATAATATTTTCCTAATAAAAAAGATAACTGTAGATTTGGAGCGCCTTTTTTACCGTCACGTAACACAATAACATTAATGCCAATGAAAGACACAGATTCTGATTATTCTGCAGATCAGTTTAAAGAGTATAAAAGACATTACCAGTTACTTAAAACTAATTTAGAAAATTTTGATTACGACAATTTTGAACATTACTATACTCATAATAATAAAAAAAAAAAAAAAAATATATAATTAATAATAAATAATATAATTAATTTTAATAAAAAACAATAAAATTTAAAAATTAATTAATTAACATTAATAAATAAATAAAAATATAATAAAAGAAAAAAATATTAGTAAACAAAAAAAAAGGAAATATTAATAATAAAATAAGAAAAATAATAACAAAATAATGAATTATTTTCAAATATTATTAATTTATTGAGACAGACAGACAGACAGAGAAACATGCGACGCCGCACAGCTTACAATAGCTTACTATAGCAAAAAGTGTCGTGACAACTTTTCGTAAGAATTTTTTCCGTCTAGCCCCCTTTCACAACGCGCGATAAGGAACTTCGTTCCAAAAAAAACCGGCCAAGTGCGTGTCGGACCACGCACAATGAAGGGTTCCGTAGTTAGGATGAATTTATCCCTAAAACAAACATTGTAGTTGAAAAACATGTTCTCCCATACATCGATTTACGCCACCGTCAATTTTGCAACTGAAAATTTAAGTTTGTAATCGCAAAAAATGTTTTTTTTTATATGATAAAACTACAAATTAACAATTTTTGGACTTTTCCTTTACTTGTGCTGTATGATCTTGCGTCTGGCCAAATTTCATGGTTCTAGGTCAACGGGAAGTACCCTATAGGTTTTGATTTATGTGCGAGATATTCTCAATTTTTTTTTAATGTGATAAAACTACAAATTTACAATTTTCTGACTTTTTCCTTTGCTTCTGCTGTAAGACCTTGCTTGTTGCCAAATTTCATGATTCTAGGTCAAGGGGAAGTACCCTATAGGTTTTGATTTATGTGCAAGATATTCGCAATTTTTTTTTAATGTGATAAAACTACAAATTTACAGTTTTCGGACTTTTTCCTATACTTGTGCTGTAAGACCTTGCTTCTTGCCAAATTTCATGATTCTAGGTCAACGGGGAGTACCCTATAGGTTTTGATTTATTTGCGAGTATCGAAATATGTCGCAATAATGTAGCTTAAATCGCCGTATTTTTTTATTGCGTTGACTTGGAAGCTTGATTTTTTTAGAGCTTCAAGGGACCATAGACTTACGTATTTGATATTAATTTCAACTTGATACCTCTACGCGTTCCTGAGAAAAATGGTCTTGACAGACTGACAGACAGACAGACGGACAACGAAGTGATCCTATAAGGGTTCCGTTTTTTCCTTTAGAGGTACGGAACCCTAAGAAAAGCACATTCTTACATTTTTATTTTATTAGACATTAAAAACCAACTATAAAACGGTGTGGTAAGTACTCCTAATCTTAATTTTCCTTGTCCGAGTCACCACTGTCGTGAAATGGCAGTAACATTTCTTTTGCGGAAGAGGTAAAAGGTTTAGAACTTTTCTTAGGTCTAGGCCTAATTGAGCTAAGATACGGGTCTGATGTGAGCAGCAGCCTATACAGAATATCCCTATTGCAATCTTCACGGAAAAACTTTCGCGAATAATTTTCCCTATAATCTCGAAAATGCTTGTTCCTAGCTTCTGCTGCTTCTTCAGACAAAGTTCCGATTGGGATCAGAGTGTTTTTCACAATGAGTGGCCCGTGCATCAGCACTTTGTGTACAGTGGGTGTCATCGGATGCCAGCTGTATAAGCTAACATAAACTTCTGCTGTACTGTCACAATAAGAAGAAAACTTTTCAATATTTATGTCATATCCACTCGAAATAACTTCCAAAATTGTTGCAAACCTTTTTATTAATTCCTCATTGATACCAGTTATAGCGGCAGCCTCCGCAGAACATTCAAAAAATCTCCTACTCGTATTTCCGTCATTGGTATTGCCAAAACCAGCTTTTGGAATATCAACCAAAAGACCAAGTTCTTCTCGAAACCTTTCTTGGATTTCTTGCTTTTTAGTTTTTACGATGTCTTTTTCTGCTTGCGACCTAACTTGCCACTTCCCTACATGAATCTTATATGCGACATGAATAAGGCTTTCGAAGAATCTGATTCTAGCATGAAGAATTGAAAGCCCAAATTTAAAATTTTCGTTGATTACCTCTGAGCTCCTCACTTTATCGAGATTGTTAAAATCTGTTGAAGTTAATTTGCAGAGATAACACCTCATTGTAGATTTAGTATCTGTGGCAGCATTACATACCTTACCATCAATAATTGTGAATAATAAGGTGTGTTTGACAGAAACTTCGAGTGCAGCACTTGTTAATTTGGTAGTATTCAAATCTTTAATTTGGTCTTCAAAATGCTTAATTTCTTCTTTCGTTGTTTCGGAAGTTTCTTTGATAAATCGTATCCTCATAGGCCTGCAAAATCTGGGTGAAGATGGAGAGTTGTTGCGCCAAATGACATTTGCATTTGTCATAACAGAACTAGGGTTATTATTGCGCTTGCAAACTAATTGAACAGGGACCAAACTTGACCGAAATAATATATTAGCATCTGTATTGCTTGAGTTTTCAAACTTTTGCTTATATTTAGCTTGTTGTGATCCATCACATTCCCACTTATATATAAGTTCAAGTGATGACAACTCCTCTACTGAGAAAGTAAAAATAACTTCCTCTAAATATAGTAACAATCGCTTAGCTGTGTGGTCCAGCAATGCTTGCAGTTTTATTTCAGCACAGGTCTCAGATATGGTAATGCTTTCAGGATCTGGATAGCATTGCTGTTTTTCTTTTTGGAGGATGGTGTAGCAAGGATATAACTTTTTATTTGTCTCACGCACTATATCGTACTGTCTCCTTGTTAAATTAGCTTCGACAAACATGGATAACGCTGCAGTTGGTGTTATTTGTGTTGCTGGTAATGATGACGTGTCACTTTTGCGCAAGGCGATGCGGTACTCATGTCCACGGCCACGAGTCGGTGATTCTGTAATCCTTCACAACATTTGCTCCATCAGTATCTCCACGCTCTCGAAGTGCCATTTGACCGGCATATAATAGCTCTCGAGCTTCGTGACTTTTACGAAGATTCTCAGTTTTTCTGCGTTTGCTTCGTTCAGACAAATCGTCAAAGTTTTTTTCTGGGCGCCCTGCATTACCGCTAGAAAGTCTTTTCCGAGGTATTTCAAGAGTGCCTTGAAGCCATTGTTTGTTGTTATTTAAAAAAATATGTTTAGTCCTGTTTGCTGCTTGCCATCTTGACTTAAAATCATGCTTGAATGTCGCAAATTTACGACGAAAAACTTTTTTTTTTTCGTCATCAAAAGAAGATTCATTAATTAACTCTCCTTCAACTTCATCAAGTTTTTTAATCGTAAATCCATCAGAATGGTTATGAATCATGTTGTAAATATCCATTCGCGTCAACACTCGAGCTCCTGACGTTCCTAGAACAATTAAAATCCAAAAATATAATCACAACCGCAAAACAAAGTTTGTTTTATGGAGATCTTAAAACATAAAAATAAAGGAAATCCATATAAGAGGCAAAAAGTGGTAATTTTTCTTTCTATATAATATATCACAAATATATGTCCTACCAAACCTTATACTAGATATAATCCGATAATGCCCGATTATCTTACTTTTAGCCTTTTCTAAATTTGATTGCGAGAATGATTAGTGAAAAATAATGCAGTTATCCAAAAACACTATAACTCTATATAAAAACAAATTATTTTAGAAATAACAATATTTTTGAATATTACATACCTGGTTCTGCAATATCCATGTTGAAAATCTTCGGTGGAAACAGAATTTATCAATTTTATCAATTAATGAAAACTAGAAACTTTTCAAACACTCACTACAAAAATAAGCGTGCAACCAACAGCGCAGTCGAAACTCGTCTGACTAGGTGTGTTCTGACAAGAATCAGGTAAAAAAGATGGCCGCCCATTGTTCCTTAATCCCTTGGGCAGATAAGGCTAATTTCTAGGAAACGGGACCTTTTTGAAATTGAATTTTGGCCGCGTTTTAGGGTCAAATACCCGTCTGTGCGCCGTATCTATACGTTGACGTCGTGGTGGGGCTGGCGCGCTCCGAACCCTAGGTCTGTGCCGGTAGAGTTTATTTTACCGGAACAGGGGGCCGATCGCGCTAATTTTGAACGTTAATACCAAAACTAAACCACAACCAAAAACGTTACGTTAGACACGTTTCGTATCGCGCTAATCATTTGAACGGATACGATTTAGCTTTACTTTGGAAGTTACGTTGGAGGAACGATCGATCGAACTTTCAGTATTGGGAAACGTCAACGATTATGTCGCTCAGAAAAAATAGCGCGATACCGTTTCTTACATCAGCTAAACCAAAACCAAAAACGTTCCGTTCGAACGGTAATTACATTGAGAAATAGCGCGATCGGCCCCCTGGTCTAGGGTAAGGAGCCAGACCAAGAGAGATACAGAAATGCGCAGGGCAGCATGTGGCGAGCTGTTGGGCAGTAGCGACCCTGCGGACCCTACCTCCAGCAAGAAGTATTGTTCCTCATCTGTGGCTTACCTTTATTGGCCGGCTGGAGTAAACACTGGCGAGGAGCAGAGCTGCCACCTCATTCTTCCCTTTATTGGCCGGCTTGAGTGGAGATTCGCAAGAGCAAACGTGCTCGGAAGAAGGAAGTATTCCAGTAAGTGGTGTCTGTCCCCAGCTTTGCTCAGAGACTCTTAATACTAGAAAGCTGTAATTTGGCATGGGTGCATATTAATCACACTGACGAAGTGGTAACATATTTTTATTTATAGGGTTTTTTTTTTCGTCTATCCCATGGTGTGTATCGTTGGATAGGCCGTTCAAAAATATTGCGCGTCTGTGAAAACTATTTTTCGTTTCAGGGATTTCAGTGATCCGTTTGCGTAATATTATCCATTAAAGAGCATTATTTTTTGTCAAGTCTCAACTACGGAACCCTTCATTGTACGTGGTCCGACACGCACTTGGCCTTTTTTTTGTTACGGGTTGGAACTCCTCATGGACGTCCTCCGCCCTGAGGCGCACGGAGGGGTCCGTCAGACTTCTACTGACTAAAACCACCACGTGTTCCATCGCATCCTCCCTCCCTTGCACCGGAAGCTACGAGGGCACTTAAGCAATCTTCAACGTAGCCCCCGACTGGTGATGGCCCGCCTCCCTGGGCCCCGTTTGATCAAGCAGGGGGAGTGTGGTGTTTGACTCCCTCCGCAACTTCTAAGAAGGGCGCGCGTGAAACATTACGCGCCACCACCTCGGGTCTTGTATGATAGTGGGCGGTGGACGTCCCCGAGTCCTCCGTCCCTGGACCCATTTAGGGGGGCCGGCAGAGGGCATTAGCTGCCCTCTGCCGACCATGCTGGTATCTTAATTGAATTCGCGGGCATGTCTGCAGACTTGCCCGCGGGTATGTCCGTCTAGTGAATTCCACGTTTAACACAATGGAGCATGCGTGAGGGCCACGCTAACTCTACAGAAGTAAAACAATTGTGGAATTTGACGAAACTGACGAAAACGTCTGTAGACGGAAACACCATCTGTACTACGAAAAAATATTTGTTATGAATTTACTGTTTACAGTAGTTTCTCAGTGAGTAATTACCGATAACCACAAAGTTTGTAGTTTTGCTTCATTATTGTAATTTGAAACGATCTTCTTGTAAATATCATGAACAGGCATCTGAGTATTGCGATCCCTCGGCAGAGGGCATTAGCTGCCCTCTGCCGACGCCTGGTGCGCCTGCTGCGGGCCGGGAGAGCACTCAGAATAACCCTCTCCCTTTCCGCTGCCTCCTTCGGTGACATGAAATTTTCGCAGAAGAAGATCACCACGTCCCACGATGCTGTGCCGCTGACCATAGAACGAACCACAGCCGGCAACGACAATTCGCTTCCCACTTCCGAAACGAGGGCACGGCGCGGCTCTTCCCAAGCTTCACACTCTGCAAGCGATATGCCACGCCGTTGTGTCCTCCCGACAGGTGCTTATTACGACCACTGAACTAACAAGACAGTCCAATCATGATTATCTTCCATTAGTCCAAACACTGCAAAACAAAGCCCTACCTACCTTACTCTCCTCCTTGTGTATCTACTGCTCTCTGCGGCTATATTTTTAACCAACTTCAAAAACGGAGGAGGTTATAAATGCTGTATTGCGTATTTGGATTGTTTGTTGTGTTGCTGTATTTTTTTTATGTATGGTCATCGATATTTTCGTCAATTGCGGACCGATTTTGAAAATTATTTTTAATTTGGTAGAAGAAGCTTGCACGGAGGTCCCATGTAAATTTTATTAATTTTTCTTGGGCAGTATTATATGTTAGCTTCGATATTATGTATTTATAATCCACTTTGTGTATCTTGATGATCGTATACTTGTATAATACTTCCTGTCCAGTGTTGTGTACATAGCAAGTAGTGCCAAACGAATTGGTAGGTACCATAACAAAAAGTGAAAAAAAAATTGAGCCGTCACGGGAGGACTGGCAAATGTGAAACATCGCACTACCTTTTTTAAATATCGCAGCATTATGCTGATATAGGAGCCTTTTTACCATCGCACAAGTCTTGATTGTTTTTCTTTTTGTGTATATTGTTAGTTTTAAATGCTATTTTTGTATTTCTTGTGCGTGTCCCAAATAAGTATTTTTTCTTTCTTCTTTATTTTACTACACACATTTCCACACTACATATAGACTGTATAGTGGCCAATCGCCACGCGGCATGCGTCGCCCCGCCAGCAATCGGTTTTACGTGCGCCTATAGATGTTTCACATCAATAAAAAACTTTTTTACAAATAAAAATATACTTCCAAAAAAAATACAGTAAGTACTTAGTTACAAAGTGAAAAATAACTTTAATTTCGTAACTCGGTGGCAAAAAACTAAAATACAGACTTCCGAAATTAAAGTTATTTTTCACTTTTGAAGCTGTAGGTTTTTTTTTTGAAGTCGGTTGTTTGGTTATTCTTTTGTAAGAAAAGTTTTTATTGAAAAAGGAGCCGAATTATTCTCTCCATCTCCTTCCGAGCCTACCAGGCTACCGTCTGAGACCTACTGGTCTCAGACGGTAGCCTGGTAGGCTCGGTACACAGAAGTGTACCTACTTGTTTTAGCCCTTAGCAACCTTCTATTCTAATCTAGGAATGCAGCTCTTGATTTACTAAGATCATACCTAAAAGATAGAAAGGTTAAAGTTCAAATAAACGGCGTTAACTCATTAGGGTCTGAAATGGCAATGGGCGTTCCTCAAGGTTCGATATTGGGTCCATTCCTCTTTTTAGTTTACATTAATGATTTACCCCAATCACTTCAAAATCAACCGAAGATGGTGTTATTTCCTGATGACACATCATTGATCTTTAAAATAGATCGACGATCACAAAATCTTGACGAAGTGAATAACTCTATTCAAATTATTTACCGTAAACCAATCTTGGACCTGAAGGTCCAAGATTGGTTTACGGTAAATAATTTGGTACTAAATGAAAAAAAACCAAATGTATTAGATTTAAATTACCTAATGTTAGAAGTAGCGAATGTGATATCATATTGAACGGAGAAAAACTGGAATTTATTAATCAAACGGTTTTCCTAGGAATCACTATAGACGAGAAACTGCAATGGGGACCACATATAACCTCTCTGGCGGGGCGGCTAAGCTCGGCCGCTTATGCTGTTAGAAAGATAAGACAGCTAACAGATATAGAAACCGCGCGTTTGGTTTATTTTAGTTACTTCCACAGCATTATGTTGTATGGTATTTTACTGTGGGGTCGGGCTGCTGACATTGAGTCCATCTTTATTTTGCAAAAGAGAGCTGTCACAGAAATTTATAATCTCCGTCGCCGCGAATACCATAGGGAACTATTTAAAAGGATTAATATTATGACGGTACCTTGCCAATTCATTTATGAAAATATTATGTATGTAAGGAAAAATCTACATATTTTTAACAAGATAAGCGATAGACATAATTGTAATACTAGAAATAAAGATAAAATAGATCAACCATTTTTCAGATTATCTAAAGTACATACATCTTTTATGGGGTACTGTGTTAAATGTTACAACAAAATACCTTGTGATATATTGAAATTAAATGAGAGAAAATTTAAAACACATATTAAAAGTACACTTTGTAAACAAGCATATTACAAGTTAGAGGATTATATCCAGGACAGGAATGCTTGGAAACATGCTGGTTCAGCTCCATAGGACAATCTAGAGTCTAGAGAAAATCAAACTGGTTGCTATTTTTATGGTAAAATCTGTTATTTTTATGATATTGATTTTACATTCTGTGATAACCTATACTCAAACACTGAATTATTTTTTTATTTTTTTAGAAAAACATACTTTTACGATGTTTGTAACTAAGTGAACACCATGTATCTATCTAATAATTAAGTTATTTTTCATTGCTTAGTTTTTAATTCGTTTTACCTATTATGGTATAGTAATTTTATTCTAGGTGCACCGTCTTCACATATAATCATATAATTAATGTAATCAAACAAAATATTGTAAAACATTTTTAAAAGAAGTACCGGTGGAGTTTCTTGCCCATTCTTCTCCATACGAAACTACCTTTTGGAAGGGGCAACTAGAATCAATTCAATTTTTTTTGTAAATTTTGACGTTCTAAAGTGCCTCTTATGTGCCTATTTAAAATAAATGGTTTGACTTTGACTTTGAATTAATCAAACTCCCACTGCAGCGGGTTGTGATTGCGCAACCAGTAGCAATGAGTTTCATTTTGACAGTTCAACAACATTCATTGCGTTATTTGTGTTATTAAGCAGACAAATTTTCCGAACATATGAAGCAATGGATTAGCAATACTTATACTTCAAAATCATTCAGATTATAGTGTGTTACGCAATTATGGTGCAGGTCAAAGGCCTCTCTCTGATTTGTCGCTTCGACGTCGAGTCCCACCACGTCGAGTCCCGCCACGTCCAGTCACCGCCAGGTCTACTTCCAAAACTCCCGCTTTTATTCCCGCCTCGTCGAATCGTTGAAAAATACTATTTTATTACCGTTACGTGTACTTAACCATTTTATTTGTACAGTCGGAAAAAAAATACTCGGCCTATGAGTATTTTTATTTGGAATAAATAGGTTACTTATAACCAGAGGCGGCCCGTCATAAAGAGCGCTGGTGCAGTGCACTCCCACGAAAATAGCATAATCTATATTTCTTTATTATAATCCTATACATACATTCTTTCTACTATGCCCATACGCATACAATAGCAGTTTACTAGAAAACCATTTCCTACGCGTACATTTGGCGTCAAGTTGTAACGTGTGGAGCGCCAGCGATTGCGCTCCTATGAAACAAAGTTCAGTACAATTTCTAGCACTGTATTCAATGAGTGCGAAAGAGAAATATCGACACAGTCCGACGCGTGAAACAAAAGATTTTGTATGAGAAATAAGCCTAATTTGGAGCGCCGCTCACGCGCGACGTTGCCAAACGGCGCAAGGCGGCCGCGCGCGGGATTGCGATCTATGCCTATGCGCTGTTGCCGATCTTATGTAAATAAACAGTCGGCTCAACTCGGCTGTCAGTAAATTCGCAGTGTTTATTCTAAATAATTATTAAAAATAGTTTGTGCGCGACATTTGTATTAAAAATGGAACAATACAGTGTATCTTTTATTAAAAATTGTGAAAAGACTCTCGAAATGCGTATCGAACTGAAAGCTAAGGGACCACCACGTCCCGAAATTGCACTTTCTCAAAAATGTGTTACGAAAAATAAATCTTTTACGCGTGGTTTTAAATCTGAACAATATTTCAAAACACCTTGGTTGTGTGGATGTGAAGAAAGCAACAAATTATTTTGTTTCCCGTGTCTGGTGTTTGGAGCTGGCGCCGGCAGTGGTGGTGAATCTGCATGGACGGAAACGGCCGTGTTGACGATTTAGCGCATCTTTCAATAAAAGTGAAAAAACATTCGCAATCTCGATTTCATATCTTATGTGAAGTGCAATTGGCATCTATCGGCCGTCAAGATATTCGTAAGGCGCTCGATTCTGCGAATCGAAAATCTATTAGAGGGTTCAATGAAAGCGTTGATGAAAATCGATAAAGATCGCCGAATGGATTTTCTTTACAAATAAAATAAATGGTAAGCTCTAGTTCTACGTTTCTTTTTTTAGTGAACCCCCACAAATAAATGTCACGAGCCGCCTCTGCTTATAACTTATATGTAATACAAGTAATACAACTAACGATATCTTGTATACGTAGTTTAATTTATGTGCTAGTGCTGTGCACTTCTGTAAGTGACGAATTCACTATTTGTAAAACTGTATGTGATTTTTGTTTGTATGTCTTAATTTATTTTTATGGCTCTTCAACGATTGGCTCACGCCAGTCGTTGAAGTGCCATAAAAATAAATATATGTATAATAAACAGAAAAATATACCTATGAGTTTAAGACCCATTGTTAAAATGAAGTAAATACTTCGTACTTTTTAGTGCCAAACATCGATATTGCTGTTTCAACCGTTGTATCCTCACAAAATAACGTCGCAGACAGAATATACAGGGTCAAATTAAATTAGCTTAAAAAAATCCGCAGACGTGATGGGTATTGATATCGAAACACGATAAAATAAAAATAAACTGATTTTCTCAACTCATACAATATGTAACAAAAACCCTGTTGTTCCTTTTAGGAACGTATACATTTACCTACGAGCACAACAATGATGAAATTATAATTTTAAAAAAATCAACATTGGCTAGTGGAGAGGTCAAAATCAAATAACTATTAAAAACGACACATTCAAAAAAATGTTTGGAGTATCTGATTTTACAAGTATATCTTTATTTCGCTAAATAGCCTACGAGCTCGGCGGCTTTCTTTGATGCGACAGAAGATGCCGCCAAAACTTACCGCGGCCGGCGCACGTGCCCCGCGGGTCAGTACTACCCCACGTGCCTACCTACCCCTTTACCCCGCCACCCGCCGCCCTGCGAATCACTTCCTTAGTCTCCCGCGCAGCTTACTTCCGAACGGATGTTATTGTTGAGTTTGACCTACGTAGTGAGTGAGTGACTTGTGTTTTTTTACGTTAACGTTAACCATGTCTTATTCTAACGTAGAATATTTTAACATGTTGATGTGTCTTGGGAAATGTGACTGCAATTATGCAGAAGCACGCAGACTCTACCAAGAACGTTTTGCGAGTCTACCATTACCGTCGGCGATGGCATTCCAACGTTTGCACATACGTACGTACAATACCGGCAGTGTGCACGGACGAGACCAACATCGAGCTGACGCAGGCAGGCCGAGGACTCAAGACAGTGACATCGAGGAGCAAGTCCTGGATTTGTTTGAGCACGATCCAACGCGAAGTACGCGCTCAGTGGGACGAGAACTAGGAGTAAACCATATGCGCGTTTGGAGAGTCCGATACGTCCGTTCTGCGAAGTGTACGTGAAAATATGATTAGGCGTTGCAACAAATGTGTCGAGGTACAAGGTGGTCATATTGAACAGCATCTCCGTGGCCGTCAAGTAGACATCATAATAAATTAAGTAGGTACCTACATAAGGTTTTATGTGACAGACGCGGTGACTTTTTTTTCTTTTTATGTAAAAGTGTTAAAATAATGTAGTTTTAACATTATCAATTGTGCTTGTGCAAATACCGTGTAAACCAACATTTTCAAAGATTCATTCGTGTTCAGTGATAAACAACAGCTGACAAGGTCGCGAACTTGTGCAGAAAAATAGGTAGAGCGGCGCGGGTGCACGGGCGCAGCGGCACCGATCAAAGAGAGTGGCGGGAATGTTCTACCTATTTTCTGATTTCGCGGCATCGCTTTCATGCAGAATTGCAGAGGTAAGAAATCAGTTAAACATTTCAAATATTAATAATTAAATATTTATTTTAATTATTTTAATTATTTTTGTTGAACAGTTTTTTATAAATGACTTGCTTTATTACGTATGTATACCGATTCTTAAAACGTAGGTAGAAGGAACAACAGGGCTTTTGTTACATATTGTATATAGGTACCATACTAGTAACAATGCTAGCCTCTGTGACTTCAGAGTTTGTTTCCGCCTTTCTTATCAGAGTAGTTGGATACGAAACGCCGACCTCGTCTAGTTTTTTTTTAAATATTATTGACGTGTAAAAGTGTTTGTACAAACCTACTTACAGAAATAAATCATTTATTATATACCAGTGGTCGTTGACCCAAAAAAAAACCGTCAAATCTTTTTCATTTTTATTTTATCGTGTATAAATTTCCATACCCATCACATCTGCGGAGTTTCGCTAGCTAATTTAATTTGACCCTGTATAGATATAACGTAGGAATATCTATATTTGGTTCAATTGACCAGTAGCCATAATGTACAAAAAGTGTGAGTGAGTTGTATGTTTCTGTTTAAACATACATTATCTATGTATCCTATCTATTTATTCCCAATAACCAACTACGAGTTCTTTTTTTTCGACTGTACAAATAAAAATGGTTAAGTAGACGTGGCGGTAATAAAAGAGTTTTTCAACGATTCGACGAGGCGGAAATAAAAGGGAGTTTTGGAAGTACACGTGGCGGGACTCGACGTCAGGGCGACAAATCTCTCTCTCCCCTTTTCACACAATTCTGTCTTTTGCTAGTACTTTCAGTAGGAGTCAACCTCTATATGAATATAGAGGTATGAGGAACAGGGTGTAAAGTTCATTCATCTACCATAGAAAAGGGAGGATCCTCCGACCAGACGGGTGCAGGTGTTTTGTCTGGTGGGCTACTGCCCGACGGTTGATGTCGGGACTTTGTTTAGCTTGTTGCGCGGTAAACTCTGCTAGCGCGATGCAGGATTTTGCGTGACGTCAGTGGGACGCGTAGTTCGCATGTGGCGATGTTGATGCCGCTACTACTAAGTATGTTAAAATGTGAGAAGCTATAGTGACCTTTGTCACTTCCCCATCTGTATAGACGGTGCGTCTAGAGGTTCACTTTCATAATACAATGTGCTAGAAATATCGTTTTATCACCATTCCGTGTCCTATCTCGCATAAATGATGCACAGCGATGCCTGTGACGCAACTGAGCTCAAATTAACATTGACACTACGACCTTTGATGTGTAGATCTGTACTTATGTATATCTATCTATGTACAGTCCGCCTTAAAAATATAATATGTATACCTACATACATCGACAAGGCTAGCCTTTTCCCAACTATGTTGTGGTCGGCTTCCAGTCTAACCGCATGCAGCTGAATACCAGTATTTTACATGGAGCAACTGCCAAGCTGACCTCCACAACCCAGTAACTGGGTAATACGATACCCCTTGGTAAGACTAGTTGTCAGACTTTCGGGCTTCTGACGACCCCTAACGATTGACAAAGATCCACGAATGATAGCCGGGACCAACGGCAATTGGCATCGGTAGAGCTCGGGCGCTTTACGTAAGCGCTCGAAAACTTTACGTAAGCGCCTGAAGCCGCTGTAAAGCGCCCGAGCTCCACCGATGCCGATGCCGATAGTGGGCGCCGAGCCTTAACGTGCTTTCCGAGGCATGGAGGACTTTCGGTATATAATTATGGTCACCCATTCACGGACCAATCCCGGCAAGCGTAGCTTAACCTGATGGGTCGACCCGTGCGGCTGTTATTACTTAGCCACGAGCTCCTCCCTACATCCCTCCTACCTTCATCGACAAGAATTAATTTAATTGTAAACAATTAAAATGTTGTTTGTTGGTTTTATTATAACTGGCGAAATGCAGGTGTACTATAAGTAGGTAATCCGTTGGGATTAGCCAGAGGCAAAATTTGTGATCCAGTTTACTGTACCGTGCAGGTATGTTGAACCTAGCTACGACAAGACAATTAAGTGCCAAATGTGTGTCGGTTTTATACTTACATACTTTGGAGGCTGCTTTTGAGGTTCTTTGGTTAGCTGACTGTACTATTGAACAATGTAATTAATTTGTATTTTTTTTAAACTATGTCCAAATTCCGTGATAACTTTTAATTAATCAGTTAGTTTTATCATATAAATACAAAAAAGAACCAAAAAAAAATTACTCTTGGAGAGAGAGAGAAACTGTGAATTAGTAGAAGAGTCGCAAGTATGAACGCTTTTTCGCGTGATGATTTCTGCCAGTTTACTTCTACCACAAGCCGCGTCAAAGAACTTCAGCTGCATCCGGTTACACCGGAAGCCGACCCTAACATACCTGGGAAAAGGACCCATGACTCGCAAGAGACACAGAAGATTTTATATCTTTACCTACTTTGTAGGCAGGACAAAAAAAAACTTATAACATCTTGTCAAATCTTTAATTGGCAGAATCGCAAAACTTAAATTAATGGGTATTTGATACAAATCTTACGAAAATCATTAGGCCCAAAAGTATACTGTGTACATAATATTATAGTATTTGTGTGTATTATCTGTCCCGATGGACTTGCGGTCGCACGCGCGACTGCTGAGCGTGGGGTCATGGGTTCGATTCCTGGGTCGGGCAAAGTGTTATTGGGTTTGTCCATTAGGAATTTCTAAGTAAGAGCCCGGAGTTACGCGGCGCGTTTTGTTCGGAGGACTATTATATTAGCAATAAACATAACATCGCCCCTGTAATCCCGAACGGTTAGGCAGAGGTGTACCTATAGTACACCCACATTTCGCCAGTCATGTTAAAGTCCCATGTAATAGGGGGCGACCCTATTGCTATCAACCAGGCACACATCTTGACATCGGGCTGCTACTGAGAAATTTCTAATGGGAAATCCCAATAACAGTGCCCGATCTGGGAGTCAAACCCATACGGCGGAGGTCTGCCCTGCTTGGGCGGACCACCGCCGTGTCCTCGCGGAGGCGATCGGCGGCGGCGATCTCACGCGTCCGGCCCTGGTTCAGGCCATGTTTCGGAGCGAGAGTACATGGGAGGCCGTCACCTCCTTCTGCGAAACAGTAATGCTTACGAAGGAGGAGGCGGAACGCGTGAGGGGAAAGGCAAAACCCATGCTCTCGCGCCCCTAGTCGCCACACGAGACGCCCCGGGCGTCGGGAAACGCAGGCCGATTCCCGGCCACCGTAGGCGCGGGCTTGCGGACGGTGAGCGATGGGTAGCTCGCCGTCCGATAACGACCAGGCCCGGGTCGACGGCGCGCTGTGTTCCACGCGCGCCTCAAAGAGATGTCAGCACCAGTTGACGGGGTCCGAAAGAGCCAATGCCTGCCAGGGTTACGAGTCTGTCCGAAAGGGATATCGTGGCGCTGGCACACACAGGCATCTGAAGGAACACGGGTGGGTTCTAGTCAGTAAAAGTCTGACACGCCCTCCCGCTCCGCCCAGAGCGGGAGAAGTTATTTGATAATTTCCCAAAAAACAGGGACCTCTCACCTTATATTAGTATAATAATTACCATTCAAACCCTATGATAAACAATATCTTCTTGATTGTCACAACCAACAGTAGAGATTGCTACATAACTATCATCAGAGTCGACTATACTTGCTAAATGTTTATGCACCTTATTGACAATTTTCATCGAAAGTTTTGGACGCACTCCAAAAAAGTTGGAAATTTTATCATAACTGAAACCAGTGTGCTTCTTCATTAAATACATTGCTAAAGCTTTATTAACGCACCAAACCTGTTTTCTTATCAGTTGAATATCTTTTAGCATTTCTTCATACTTCTCATAATCAACACCTAAGAAATAATTACATAGCTGACTATCCTGTTTTAGTTTAATCTCAAATTTTTTGCAATAAGTGTTACATCTAGTGTATTTGAGTATGGAACATAAGTTTTCCAAATGGGCTACTGTGAAATCTGTTATTTTACTGTCATTGACCAGTTCACGCCATTCTTTGTGAGTGTTAATTTGATGGTGCTTGCAAATACGAGAGTGTCTGGGTATGTAGTAAGAATAATCAATTAGTAAACGTTCTAGGATAGGTCTATGGGGTGTCGCCCTATCTGTCTGCCTACAGTTTTTAAAGATACAACGGGAAGAGGTATCAGCGGCTCTTTTGTAAGTTCCCATAGAGATTGAGAACGGTTGAGGGTTTTTATCCGGTAAAAGTTCCTCTTCACCTTCCGATCGTGATTCTGGTGATGCGGGAATGTCGAGTTCACCATCTCCTAATAATAGAATTGAATCTATCGGTTCTATTTTTACTTTGACTTCGTTGGACTGGGAATGTACTCCGTTTTTCTGTTTTACAAGCCGGCTTGCTTTTGTCCAGCACCTCATACAAACACGCACTAATCGCTTTATCTGAAAAAAAAATGTAAAATATATTTTTATTTTAGCTCTAAAACAATTTCAAACAATACATAGCCTATTTCATCACCTCCGAGTAAGTTCTCATAAAATACTTGGTAGATTATTTCATACAAATTCTCATCCAATTTAAAATTCAAAGTGAGTGAAGTGAGAATGGCTATTCAGTCATTGTAAAAAGTCCCAATGTTAAGTGCATGTTTTAAGACCAGGCAATCTAAATCAAATTTCGACGCAAGCTCCGCCCCTTGCTCCACGCCACTCCGTTATGTGCTAAACGCTAACACATCAGTAATAAAGTTTAATATCGCGTGCGCTCTTTGATCGTGTTTGAGCACGAAACTAAATAGCGTAAGTCTCAATTCATATTTGGTTTATAACTAAAGTAATAATTGATCTAGAAAAAAAATATCTGGTGGCTGGATAATAAACTATATTTTCTTACTGTGAATATTTATTTTAGACATACAAGCCAATCTTGTTTATTTTTATCTTTAAAAAAGACATTATTTTCGAATATAAAATGTAACAAGGGAAAATATTACAATTACGTAACTGTCTTTAACATGGAAAGAAAAAGATCCAATAAATCATATACTAAAGTTTAATTTTGCTTGTATGTGTGACTGTTTCACAATATTCATGCAAATTAACATAAAAATAGGGAGCCTCCTCTTAAGTTATATGCCTGTTTTCACTTAGTAGGTGAATAAATGAATGCCTAAATATTTTCGGGCATTCATGTATAAAGGCTTCTACATACTGGCGCGACTCATCGCACGACGCGACACCGGTTGAACATTTTCTATGAAAAATTCAAGGAAATTGTTACGCCGGTGTCATGCCAGTATGTAGAAGTCTTAAGTTTCTCTTAAGTCTTGTTTCTGAAAACAGACATTACTTACATAAATATTTGCAATAATAATTATAGCAAAATTAATACTTTAAGCTAATTTGGTATTTAAAAAATTATCAAAACATTATAGGCCCATTTTGACATTTAACTTGAATCAATTTAACGTGAGTATCGAGTACCGAGTCGTATGGTTACTCCACTAGTTACGTCGCGATGGTAATTACTTTTACCTGATGAGATGGGGTCCACTCAGCAATGACAAGCTTTTCTTCAGGACGACAGTCCAACGTTGGCGAAGTCCGCGCCTGGCGCAATGATCTACCACATGACAGGCATGCGCTTTTGTGTCCAAATCTTCTAGATTTATTCTCACTTTCATGAGCCAAGTATAATAAGGAATAACATTCAGAGCAAATCGCATCACTATCTTCAAGCTGCAAAAAAGAATTTTTTGATTTCGGAATTTCTCAATAGCAGCTAGGAGTCTGATTATTTGTGCCCTGTTACATAATATTACATGGGACTTACACTATAACCAACGTCACCCTCATTGCCTTGGATATGTTGTGCCAAAGATTTTTTGATCTTTGGGAGTAATATTTCTAGAATATAGGCCTTAATGACCACACAGTATTAATACGAACATCATGAGAAGGAAAGCAGGCAATTTACTGCTGTAGGAAGATCAGTTTTGTGAATATACAGGCAAATGTTAACATTATTATGCCAACAGGTAACCTCCACCTATTTCAAGAGCAATACCTTGAAGTAATTTATTTTATTTTTATTTAATGTTTAAGTTAATAATTAAGATCCCAATCACCTCTTTGCATGTCCAATCACACAATAATTTACGTAATTCTTCACTTTCTTCAGCTACCCATCGTCTTTTTATTCGTGTCAAGCTTAAGCCACAATTCACACATTGAAAAGGAGTTTGAGAAGTTTCAGAGTTCATTTTCGTGAACGAATACCTATTATTACTTCTTAAATTCATAACAATTGCATTAAAACTGTATTAATTAACGTTTTTCACAAGAAAACAAACCGTAAACAAAACAAATACAATGCGCAATCAACTCGGATAAAATCTGACAGTCTGACACTGACTGGACATCTGTCAAATTCAAACGACAAACAACAAGCTGGGATTTCTTGCTACTTGGTGGGAAAGTGAAGCGTCATGTTTAGCAGTATTGTTTTTTTTTTTTAATACATATTATTTTAATGGCCTGGGAGCCAAGTCTGCTATTTTCAATGATTGGTCATTATGACGACCATACCAAGGCAACGCACAGTGGGCCCATACTGAAAATTAGTGGACTTAGGCAACAAAGTTCCTATATCTATGCGATTTTTTTTTATATGACGTGTTATATTATTCCTGACAACTTTTATTCTTATAAAATTTCTTCTAAAGTTGATAGTTTGTCTTGAAAAAAATTAATTCGATTTTTTTGTATGGAGCGAATCACGTTTAATTTTTTTTCTTCAATTGTACTAATATTTTGAGTGTGTGGCGTGAGTATATGATAGCTAGGGTCATTCTCTATCCACGAAAAAAAAATCAGCGCCGGCCATCTGCGGCAGCGCGAGTAATCATTCGGTAAAAAAATTATCATTTGGAAGAATTTTTTTGTCATTTAAAATAAATTCAAAGCATATTTTTTGTCTCATTTGGCTGTTTTCACCTTCTTTTTAGTTAAATAAATAGTTTTAATAGCGCATACGTACTTAGAACTAGTAATTCTGGTAGAGATTTAGTTATTATTGCATGTTATCGGTACAAATTAGTCATCAATCACAATGCAGGTGCTCTGCATTGTGATTGATGACTCATTTGTTTGTGCGCGCATAACTAATGAGTCATCGAAAAATGCTCGTCTCTGATTGGCTGTGTTATTTTTTAACTGCACGTTATCTATTGTTGAATAAATATATCGTAATGTTTCATGTTATACTAATTTTGTTAATGATAGGTGAAATAATTTAAATTTGTACGGGCAAGTCGTTGATAATTATCTACATAATCAACTGTATGTATATTATTATAGTATAAGTTATCGTACGTATGATCAATATGAAACTGTGAAGTAATTGTAGCCCTGAAAAGGGCTGTTTGTCATATTCCTAACCCTGATGGGCTTTTGTGGGAATAATTTAGAGCCGGATCACATTATTTCTTGTTCCAGAAGTGCTAGTGGGTCCGGCAAATTTTCGGACTCTGCTATGAGGCATTCTTCTTCCTCCATAATTTCACTGTCACAGGGAGGCTCAGTAGTCTGTAACAACTGAGTTGCTTCAGGCAACAACTCATTATGAACCTGTTTCATTATTTTAGGCCTTATGTAGGATATGTGGGGATCAGAGCTTATTAGAAGTCCATGGAGGATGTCTTCGTTTGTTGCTATTCTCCCCGTTTTCCGAGTGTGCCCCTCCCTGACGTTTCTGAAGTCCTTATTACGGGCTTCCGAAGCTTCTTCAGATAAGGTCGCAATCGAGTCAAATAATACATCAAACTATATTTATTTTTTACTTACCGATTGGCAAAACACCAAAGTGGTTACAGATGTCTGCACCGTGCATTAGAAGTTTATGTACACTAACTGGCATGTAGTACCACGAATAGTGTTGCACGTACACATCAGCTGTTTCTCTACAGTATCTTCTAAATTTTTCACAGTCAATGTTTTTGCCTGATGGCTTGTAGAATAACGGAAGATCTGAAAATCAGATTTTCGTCAATTCCCGTTATTCTGGAAGATCTTTTGTAATCTTGGAAAAAGCGCCTCGCTGTATTCCCGTCGTTTGTAGTTCCAAAACCCTAAAATGGGAAAACAATACTGTAATATACAATACATAGAGATATAATTCACAAACAACATAAAGAGAGCGAAAATTAAATACATACCTGTTTGACTATATCAATCAGCATTCCAGTTTGCTCACGAAACTCTTGCTGTGTGGTATTTTTTTTAGCTTGTTTCAAAGCCTTATGTTCGCCGCGAGCAGTCCATCGTTGAAAATCCAGATTATAAGATATATGGAGAAGACATTCCATACACCGAATCTTCATATGCAGTGAAGAAATTCCTTGTTTGTAAATTTCTTCACGAAGTGGTTTAGAAGTCAAAGCGTCTAAATTATTCATCTCACTCGGTTTTGCCAAGCAAATGAGACACGTTGCATATGATGGTACTCCAGCAATAATATTGGCCACTTTTCCATCAATCATGGTCATTTGCAATTCATGTGATACAATAATATATCCACACTGTGTAGGTATTCGTTCATCAATTTGTTTTTTCATCTCAGACTCTTCAGACTTTATAAAGTCAGCTGTCTCCGAAGTGAAAGTGAACTTCACTGGTCGACAGTACAGAGTTGAGCAAGGTGTGGGGTTCTCCCAAACTAGATTTTCATTCCCAGATGATGGCCTAGTAGACACTACCCGAAGAGGGACGATGCTTATCATGACTACTGATGAATCATCGAACTCTGTAGCTGTGTTTGACGTTTTCTGTTTATAGTTACTCTGCGACGAAGAACCATCAAGTCCCCATTTCCAGGTCAACTTGAGTTCTTCATTTTGAGACCTATCAACAGTATTTATATCAAGTAATATCCTCTCCACAGTGTGGTCCAATAGCGCTTGCAATTTAATGTGAGCTCCGTTTTCGGTAATCTCCATACTCTCTTGTGGTGGGTAACATCTTTTCTTGGCATTTACAAGCTTTGGATAAGATGGAAAGGCAGCACAGTTTTCTTCTTTCAGAAATTGTCGAAGAGCTAAGTACTTCCATTTCGAGAGCGCAACTGATGTATAAAGAGCTAAACACTTATCTTCAGAGACAGTACTTAAGCTCTGCTTTTTGAATAGTCTCTCTTCTACTTCGGATAGCGCATCTGGATTACTGGAAAGGTATTCGACCACTTTTGCCAGATTCGTTTTGCCGTTGTCTTTCAATTTTGTTATGTACCAGTGCTGCAACTCTTCCTCGGAATTTTCTTCTACTATGGAAGTAGAACGTCTTTTCTTTTGCTTATTACTTAACTCTTCGAACGGTTTTCTGTGCTCCTTTTCTGTAGATGTTCCCGCTTCCGCAGTACATACTGCAAGAGTAGGAACATGGCAATCTATATCCACAAGCTCAGATAAGGCTGCGTCCGAAAAGCCCATCACACTTCTCAGATCTACACCGTCACAAACAGGCCAGTTGATGTTTTTTTCCAACCACTTGCGATTAATTACACGATTCATAAAAGTTTTTTGATTTCTACTTGACTCTATCCACTTTTTATTTAAATTTACACAAAAAAGTCGACAGAACTCCTTGATTCGGTTCTTGTCTTCTTCAGAAACTTCGGTAGTCAAGACAGAAATGATACTTTCATACAGAAACATATGATTTTTCAGATCACCGCCACTTCTTAATTTCACAAAAAGATCTAGGTTGGTACAAAATCCAGCCATAGTTCTAATGTAAATATAAAAATACAAGTATTTCACTGTGTTCACAAACAAGCGACAAGAGCGAAACTAGATGGACTTAATGAATGTCTATATATTTATAGTTAGTGTTAATTACTCAAGTAGTGGACATAACAGTGAGTGAAAATTATTCAGCCAATCAGAGACGAGCCGAGCCTTAGCCGAGTGCACAAACAAATGAGTCATCAATCACAATGCAGGTGCTACCGATAACATGCAATAATAACTAAATCTCTACCAGAATTACTAGTTATAAGTACGTATGCGCTATTAAAACTATTTATTTAACTAAAAAGAAGGTGAAAACATCCAAATGAGATAAAAAATATGCTTTGAATTTATTTTAAATGACAAAAAAATTCTTCCAAATCACTTTTTTTTACCGAATGATTACTCGCGCTGCCGCAGATGGCCGGCGCTGATTTTTTTTTCATGGATGGAGAATGACCCTAGCTATCATATACTTACGCCACACACTCAACATATTAGTACAATTGAAGAAAAAAAATTAAACGTGATTCGCTCCATACAAAAAAATCTAATTAATTTTTTTCAAGACAAACTATCAACTTTAGAAGAAATTTTATAAGAATAAAAGTTGTCAGGAATAATATAACACGTCATATAAAAAAAAATCGCATCGATATAGGAACTTTGTTGCCTAAGTCCACTAATTTTCAGTATGGGCCCACTGTGCAACGCCATGCCATGACCATTGTACCAAGTTTGTAACCTCCTAAATTCATAATCGCGTGACAGTGGAAGTCAAAATAATATGAGCTTGTCAGTACGAGATTACCAAGAGTGCATTCCGAATACCATAATCGCTGTAATCGATTTTAGCGCGCTTAAACGCGTTCCCTATTAGCGTGAGAACGAAAACGTTGTCGCGTGAAACGTCATAGATGACGTCATGACATGCGCCATCTTGCGATAACGCCGACCATGCCCTAAATTAATATCACCGTGAGCGCTGTCATAAATGACAGTTGCGTTGTTTTGTTTTGAGTCTTATCTTATTTATAATAGCGTGGCATTTTCGAAATTGTGCTTCTGGCTACCGTCGCCATCTAACCAAAGAATAAGAAGTGTACAAATGTGTGCGTGTGGTGTTTAAAACAAAGAAATACTGTAATCCAACCGTGAGCGCGGTCACGAGCGTACCGAATTGATGACAGTTGTCGGCTGTCGTATTAATAATTAATTCGGTACGCAAATTATTGATGTGAGCGCTGTCAGCGATTAAAGTCTAATACGGAATGCAGCCCTAATACACACAATTTTTCCAATGGAGTGTCAGTGGCACGTCATTGGAAAAGCATAAAGACGCCTTTCAATTAGGAGATTAGCAAAACTGTCAAACTCTACAATTACGGTGCACGATCGGCCATTCTGACACAACTGCGTTAGCAGACTTGGCCCCCTGGTTGCTGGGACCTTTTACCCAAGTTTTAATTTAGTTACATAGTTTATGGGAGATGCGCTAGGGTAGCCCGCGAAATTCAAATTTTCTTAAGTTTTTTGCAATTTGCAGGTCAGTAACAGGTTGTATATTGATCTAAATATGATTCGCGGCCGTAACAAATATGGCTTTACAGAATTATAATCATTAGAATTGGCAATACAATTAACTTTCTTCATAAATCCTATTGAATGATTGAGCATCGCAAAAACAAAGTTTAAAGAGATTTGTGTATAGAATTATATATTTATGGGGGCTCCCATACAACAAACGTGAAATGGTACGGAACCCTTCGTGCGCGAGTCCGACTCGCACTTGGCCAGTTTTTAGTATTTGTTGTTATAGCGGCAACAGAAATACATCATCTGTGAAAATTTCAACTGTCTAACTATCACGGTTCATGAGATACAGCCTGGTGACAGACGGACAGACAGACAGACGGCGCGGTGGATCCTTAGTAATAGGGTTCCCGTTTTACCCTTTGGGTACGGAACCCTCTAAAAATAAACAAAACAGTTTTTAATTTGATCGTTAGGTGAAAATATTAGGTATAGGTATGTTCAGCTGATAAATGTTATTATTGAAGATAGTAGCTTGCACTAATCAGCCTATCGTCTACTGCTCGACATAAGCATGTACAGACGCCAGCAGGTCAAGCTACCCGAAACTGTCAAAGTTTCCCAATCAACCTTGAACCTTATGCTTTAACGATAAAGTTGAAAATCTTTTAAAGAAATTTGACAGATTGTAGTAGCTTGATGTGCTGGCGTCTGTACCTAACTCAATCCAGGGGCCGTATTATGAAGTATAAATGCCATTATGATTCCAGACCGAAAAAGGGACGGAGCTAGCGGTCATGTATAGATCCATCTCCCTCTTGCACTGGAATCATGATGGCATTAAAACGTCATAATACGGCACCTGGGCCTACTTGCGTTCAACTGCTACCAGCCGCCCTGCGAATATCATCCCTTCATTCACCATTGCCGTTTGCAAGACGTCTACTTTTATGCTACGGCTACACTGTCACGATAACGCGAACTACATTTCGCGCGCTCTCTGTTGTACAACGAGTGGTCGACCGGTGTGCAAGAGAGAGCGCGCGAAGTGGAGTTCGCGTTATCGCGAAGGGCTAATTGCGTAACACACTATCAGTAGGAATCGGTTTCAATTTGACAATTCAACAAAATTCATTGCGTTAATCACATTGTTCAGCAGACAATTTGTTCTAACATAAGAAGCAGTGGATTAGCAATATACTTCAAAATCATTCCGATTCCAATTAAAACCGTGTTGGGACTTCTTGGCGGGAAAGTGAAGCGTCATGTTAGCAGTTTTGTTTAATTTTCTAAAAGGAGATGTCCGCTTTTTGTATGGGCGTTGGTTTTTTATTCCGAGAAAAATCTAACCAGCGCCAAACTACACTTAAATAAAAGCGACAAAAATATGAAATTTGTAACCACTGAAATAATATTTTTAGACCCCTCCATTTAAGAGAAAAAATATAAAATATTTAATGTTAGTACATATATGTTATTTGTTGATGGCAACCCAAATAAAATCTCCCACACACTTTGACAATGTCTAATTTGACAGCTGATTATATTCGTCAGTCAAAATATGACATAAAGTGTTGACTGACAGGCATCATCCGTCTGATTCGTCTGCTGTCAAGTGCTGTGATGCTGTCACACTTGTCACAGGTCACACTGTCTCGTCTCGTGCATTCGTGATAACGTGCTTTCATTGATTTTCCTGATTTTACTGACTTGGCTTTTCACAACGGATTCTTCTACTTTGCACATGATTAGGATACCAGTAGCTTATGAACCTTTAACCCTGACGACATTGCTTTTTCATAACGGTTATTTGATACTGCACGCGTTTAGGACTTCGGATTTCGGATTTAAAACCCGCAATGTAAGTACTGTTCTTTATTCTTATTTAGCTCCCTATGGGTTTTATTTGCATAACCTTTGCCTCTTTTAAGTCCACTGACAGTCTGCAATCATTAACATCCATTTCTATTTTCAGATTATTGTTACAGTTATGGCTCTCTGCATGAATTGCAACATAGCCACACATGTTAATCAGCAGTATGAATATAACGATTTAAGCATGAGCCCGGAGATAGTCTCAATAATTGAAGAATGGACTGCTCAGGAGGTAATGTAAATTACCTAAATGTAACTTTTTTTTTAATTGTTTGGGACCAGTCTTATGTTGAAAAAGATTATACAGTACTAATTTGCTCAAAAAACATGCAGAAAAACGATACTGTGTTCTGAACATAAATTATTTTGTTTTTAGGTAACAGACGGAGATTGCATTTGCCAAGAATGCATCAACCTATTGCTGATAGAACTGAGTAACAGAAACGACCATAACATTGGTGACCGACAGCTGGGTCATCAATCAGTATGTGTGTGTTGTGGTGTTTCTATCTCAAGAAGAACAGGCAGGCGCTCTCGTCCCCTACCTGATGGTCATCCTGAGCGGGCTTATATAGCTAGCATCATCAACACCCGTCAGGTAAATATGTAAATTAAATATTTTCACTTGATAATATTGTATTACTGATTACTGGAACACACAATAAATGAAAACTTAATTTCAGATCCCTGCTAATGCTCGAGCATGTAATGCCTGCTGGCAACAAGCTCATAACAATATTCACGAATTGATGGAACCACCAAGAGAGGCTCAAGTGACTCAAGACAATGTAGAAAGTAGGTCTAGCTCTGTGGCTGCACCTGTAAGTGCACTCAGTTCAGAAATTGATTTTGTCAATGTAGTTCAAAATGAGAACAGGTATGTAGAACTAGATGGTTACAGTCGGACACCGGATTCATCAAATCATTGTTTTGTTCCCGAGTGTATAAATATGGAACGTTTGAGAGTACCCATGTACCTTAGAAAACGAATATTAATTGACTATAAATTATATGTCTCACCTAATGCCCGAGTATGTGAAGGACATTTAAGTGTTTATAATTGGGAACTGTTGAATGAATTTCAGTTCACAACGCAATTTACCCTGAATCATGTTGTAGAAATGTTAGATTTATTAAGAAAAAAAACAATTAACATTATTGATTTTGAAAATGTGGAAAATATGAATAACCATATATGTCATTACTGGACAGGCTTGACTGTATTGAATTTTTTAACAATACTCAGCATTATTACCAATCAATTATCAGCTGTGTGTCGAAAACCAAAAACGGCTTTAGGATTATACCTTATGAAAATAAGAACTGGGGAGCCAATTAGACGAATTGCATCATTGGTTTGTATAAATAAATCAGTAGCATGCAGTTATATGAAAAAGGCACGTAATTGTATGAAAGAATTTTATGTACCAATACATTTAGGTGTCAATCGTATTTCTCGAGCAAGCCTGTCCAGTAGAAATTAATCCCACAGGGTCTTTTTGGAACAGCAGAAAATAACCCCATAGTTATTTGCGATGGAACCTATGTATACTTACAGAAATCGTCAAATTATCTGTTCCAAAAAAAATCATACAGTTTACACAAGTTTGCAAATCTTGTTAAACCTTTTTTGCTGGTGGCCACCGATGGCCACATTATAGACATATTTGGACCATACGCAGCCACAACATCTGATGCTACAATTATGAAACTGCTGTTCCAAAATGAAAATTCTAATTTAAGGCAATGTTTTGGACAGAATGATGTATTTATTCTTGACCGCGGCTTTAGAGACTATCCCACTGCTCAGATCTTTGGGATATTCTGTGTACAAGCCAGAGACCATAAGTGAAGGCGAAACTCAATTATCAACTGAAAAAGCCAATAGATCTCGACTAGTGACACTGTGCAGGTGGGTGGTAGAAGTTGTAAACGGTCGGTTTAAACGGGATTTTAAAATCTTTAGAAATAAATATTTTAATATTGGGTCTAGAAATCTTATGGATGATTTTAAAATTGTAGGAGCCATTTTAAACCATTTCCATCCCGTTTTGACTGACCGTCCTGATGCCCAAGCTATACTGGACAGAGCTAATCAGAGAATGGCCATGCCAAATTATTTAGCTGACTATGTGATTGGGCATCAGCTTAATAGACGCCGAGCCAGTTTCGTACAGATAAATGCTCAAATACCACAGCTGAATATGTTCTCTACGATGGACATGTCAGATTTAGTTCTATTTAGCTTAGGAATTTATCAAATTAAACAGGCTCGCTCTTATTATGGGGAACATATTCGGCCGAACGGTACTTTTACTGTAGAAGTAAGTGAAGATTTACTATTAATAAACATTCCAGGCATTTCGTCATCACATGAAACAGCTTTGATCAGAGGACGAATAAAGTCACGCCACTATAGTAATAGAGTGTATTACACATATATTTTACTCAAAGTGGCAGAGACTAGTTGGCAAAGCTGTTTATCTGACTATTATTGCAGTTGCATAATTGGAAAAAGAACTGTTGGAAGCTGTGCTCATGTGATGACAATTGTCTGGTATCTTGGATGGGCCCGGCATCAAAATGATATAATATCTCCACCTGCTCAGTTTCTCGACAATATTTTAACAAGAGAAGACATTGAAAATGAAGAAAATCAATAAATGAATATCTAAGACTATACAAAGTTTTATTTCATTCCAAAACTGTAAGCCGACGTTCGCACGGACATAAAGATATCGCGACGGGATATTATCGCGCAGTGCATTTTCAATGCTATGCTTGGCGCCGAGAGATGAAAATCCAACAATGTGTTTTTTGACGCGCTGGGATACACTGTTGGATTCTCACCACCGAGCGGTGAAAATGCAGTGCGCCAAAAAAAATCGTGGTATTTTTCCGTTCATGCGAACGTCCAATTATAGCATAATAATTCAGTTTTTCAATAGCATATTTTGCTGAAAAGCTTTTCATCTACTTACGATCTCGATTCCAAGTCATAAAAAAGGAATTCTACGTAATTAAAAAATGTTCTCAATCAGTAGATACTATTAACATATTAAAATAATTACTTATTAAAACTTGCACATAAACATTCTAAGTAGCCATGATAATACCTATAGAGTGCCCTTTCAGTTCTAAAAGGTTAGACTAAACATTTTTGACTGAAAATACCCCATTTCATCATATTTCTTATTGTTTACTTTGTCATAATCATCCATCAAATATCTAAAGACAATAATGACAGTGCCATGTGTCAATTTTGACAAGTTTTGTATTTGTTTAGGGTGTGTTCACTTTAATATACTAGTTAGTTAGAAAGGTTTGTTCGTTTTAGGAGTAAATTCACACTAAAATAAAAAAACCATTTTTCTCAAAAATGGAAGCCTTTAAAAATGTATGTTATAGTTAGAAACACTAGCTTTTGGGTTGTCTATCCAAATATATTTAACTGATCCTGGTTAGAATTATTGAATAATAAAAAACCATTTTTGGACATGTCCTTTGTGTTTAGCCGAATATTAATGTGTAATAGTGGTGGATTATTAACCATTAAGTGTTCGTGAACCTGCATTAATGTAGGCAAATGAAACAAAACAGTGCAACATCACTTTAAGTTCTCTCAAGAAGTCCGCGCGAGGTTTCAGTAAAGTGCCGCGTCTTTACTTAAACTCAAGGGGAGCGGGGCGGGATATCATCAATCATCTTTATCATGCATTGAGTGGAGTTCATTTCATAATTATTATAACTTTGTACTTGTTACCTAATTTTACATGACACTGGCTAAATGCACAAACCGTGAGAAGCCAAAAAGAAAAAAAAACTGTGTTACGCAATTAGGGTGCAGCAGGCTAATTGCGTAACACACTATCAGTAGGGATCGGTTTCAATTTGACAGATCAACATCATTCATTGCGTTATTTACGTTGTTGAGCAGACAAATTTTTCTAACATATGAAGCAATGGATTAGCAATATACTTCAAAATGATTCCGATTCCGATTCAAGCTGTGTTACGCAATTAGGGTGCTGGGTGCCGTAGGGTTAGACCAGACTGACTAAATCAATCAATTTCAAACGCAAGCTCCGCCCCTCGCTCTCCGCCACTCCTTTATGTGCTAAACGCTAATACATCAGCAATAAAGTTGAATATCGCGTGCGCTCTCTCAATTCTTATTTCGTTTATATCTAAAGTAATCATTGATCTGGAGAAAAAATATCTGGTGGCTGGATAATAAACTATATTTTCTTGCTGTGAATATTTATTTTAGACATAAAAGCCAAACAATCTTGTTTGTCTTAATTATCCTTAATAAAAAACCGACCAAGTGCGAGTCGGACTCGCGCACGAAGGATTCCGTACCATTATCTATAAAAACGGCAAAAAAATCACGTTTGTTGTATGGGCCCTTAAATATTGGTTTTATTTTAATTTAATTATTGATTTCTAAAGTGAATATATAACTAAATATTCTGTGAATATTTCAAGTGTCTACCAGTTACCGTTATCAATATCGAGCAAAAACGACCAAAAAAATCACGTTTGTTGTATGGGAGCCCCCTTAAATGTTTATGTTATTCTGGTTTTTAGTATTTGTTGCTATAGCGGCAACAGAAGTACATCATCTGTGAAATTTTCAACAGTCTAGCTGTCACGGGTCATGAGATACAGCCTGGTGACAGACGGACAGACAGACAGACAGACGGCGCGCCGTCTGTCTGTCTGTCTACGGGAACCCTATTACTAAGGCTCCGCCGCGGCGGAGCCCTTTGGGTACGGAACCCTAAAAAGACATGATTTTCGAATAAAAAATGTATCGACCGAAAATATTACAAATACGTAACTGTCTTCAACATGGAAAGAAAAAAATCCAATAAATCATAGACAAAACTTTAATTTTGCTTGTACGAGTATGTGTGACTGTTTCAGAATATTCACGCAAATTAACGTAATAATAATTATGTTAATTTACAATTTATGGAATAATATAATAATGGCATAATATTTATTATTTTTTTAGGAGGATATTTATAATATATATTTATAATATAAATATATATTTATATTATAAATATCCTCCTCTTAACGGTTATCGGTACAGCGTTTGACGACCAAAGTATTCGACAAACGCCATTGTTAAACTAAACGACTACGTGACCAACTTAGCATAAAAATATTTTTTTATTACTTTATTATCCAACATACATAAGCACATTTATTTTAAGTGTAGGTATCTACTACTTATGTACCTAGTGATGACTAGTAGTCATACGTATTACAACTATTTTTTCAAAGGAAGTGCTCATTGTTACTAGTTAAAATTAAATAGATATGTATCTATTACAAGCATAATATCGAATTTCTTAGTCCAGTTGAAATTATGTTGATCATTTCCTTATCCATGTGGTTAACCGCAAAATGCATGCAAATGACGTTCTAAATTGCTAGAGAACTTGATCAAATCAAGCTTTCACTGCACTATTACAGATACATAAAGTGACGTATGGACTTCTTGGCGGGAAAATGAAGCGTTATGTTAGCAGTTTTGTTTTATTTTCCAAAATTTGTGCTTAGCCGAATATTAATGTGTAATAGTGGTGGATTATTAACCAATAAGTTTAGTATTCGTGAACCTGCATTAGTGTAGGCAAATGAAAAAAACAGTGCAACATTACTTTAAGTTCTCTCAAGAAGTCCACGCGAGGTTTCAGTAAAGTGCCACGTCTTTACTGAAACTCAAGGGGAGCGGGGCGGGATATAATCTATCATCTTTATCATGCATTGAATTGAGTTCATTTCATAATTATACAACTTTGTACTTGTTACCTAATTTTACATGACAACTGTCTAAATGCACAAACCGTGCGAAGCCAAAAAGAAAAAAAAAGTGACGTATAGCTATAGATTACGTCACAATTAGGACTAAAAAGGTATCAAAGGTCGTAATAAGGAGATCATAGTTTCAGCCGAAAGACGTCACACACAGCACCATGAATCGTACCAGACCCAAGAATTGTCACAATGATCGGCACTGCGTTACTCGTATCCAACGAAAAAAAAAAAAAAAAATGTTTATTTCACACAAATACGTCAGAAGCTAGTAGTTGCACGGTTCCAATTGGTCGTTTCTTATGGAGAAGAGCCGGCAAGAAACTCCACGGTTACTACGGATATGTGTATGTAATATTACTCCCGAGCTTGTGAGGGAGTAAATAGAAACCGATTTATAATGGGTTTTTAGCGCCACGTGTTACACTCTACTTTTGACTACGATTGCAAGAAAATAAAATAATCCAATACACCTTGACGGCAACAGATTGAAAATGATTTCTATTCCTTTCTCTTCCATCTGCAAATTAGGGCCTCCATTCTCACTAGTTGACATTTTCACTGTTGTAAAATAAAATATGGTCACCAATTCAATTTGTAATTAGAGAAAAATTCTAAAGATTCCAAACCTATGCCTTTTTAGGGTTCCGTACCCAAAGGGTAAAACGGGAACCCTATTACTAAGGCTCCGCCGTCTGTCTGTCTATCCGTCTGTCACCAGGCTGTATCTCATGAACCATGATAGTTAGACAGTTGAAATTTTCACAGAAGATGTATTTCTGTTGCCGCTATAACAACAAATACTAAAAAACAGAATAAAACAAATATTTAAGGGGGCTCCCATACAACAAACGTGATTTTTTTTGCTCGTTTTTATAGATAATGGTACGGAACCCTTGCGCGAGTCCGACACGCACTTGACCGGTTTTTTTATTTCTTCTGTAGCCGCAATCAAGGAACATAATATATTCACCTAGGGCGAGGCCGCAACGCAATGCACGCATTCTACCGAAAAGATCGCCGCTTTTAAGTTCTATTTTCAAAAATAAAATGTGCATTTTAGATGTTCTTGTTTTTTTATGAAACAGTAATAAGTCGAGTCTTTATTCATGATTACTACTTATGAATCCGAAACTGTAGCCCACGAAATTCAAATTATGTTACGTATTTTGATGATTCTAATGATTTTTAATTCTGTAAATACATATTTTTTATAGTCGCGAATCATATTGAGATCAAGATACAACCTGACACTGACCTGCGAATTGTAAAACACGCAAGAAAATTTGAATTTCGCGGGTTACAGCTGTCTTTTTCGTTTTTGTAGGCTCGTTGGTAACAGACAAAAATTAAAAAAAAAACTTTTTCCCGTAGAGGTATATGCTATTTTATCCTCGCTAAGGGCACGGAATAATAACGGACTTATTGAGCAAGAGGAGTGAAAAATATTATAAAAATAATAAAAGTGACAATCTTGTTGAAATTAAAATTGTAGGTAAGTTTAAAATGTCAAATAATTGCCGTTGGATGCAAGCAGCATTCGCATACATTTTGTAAATTTCTGTCAGCTTCTATAGCTACTTTATAACGGCAGCTAGAAGCCAGGTAGTTCAGGAAGGTGGTAACGGTAAGGACGGTCCTGTTAGCTGAAGCCAAACACTACTTTTGTCGATTTGCGGTCTACTCAGCCAAAGATTTGTCTGAGTCTAGGTCATAGGTCCTTTGACGAACATGACTGGCCCACTGCCACTTCCTTAGCGAAGCGTGCAAACTATGGCGGTATTATCGGCTGTACGTCTTTAGCGCCTGATAAAGTCTAATAGCTATCATTTGCATTCTCGCCATCCACACGACATACATAAAAAGTGTCTGGCTACGAATTATTATAATTTATTCATTGCATTTTATTAGGAAAGCCGACTAGGTGCCCTAAATAGCATCTAGACTTTGTAAGAAAGTCGGTTCGCGGCACGGTTGATGTCATGTAGGGTGCTGATTGATTGAATCGGAAATATCGTAGGTTGACCACGCGTTTGATCCAATAGTTCCCGGAAAAAAAGGCTGTTCGTCACTTCCGTAGTTTTCGGAAATATCCACGAAAGTATTGTGTCAAGTCAGTTACTTTTCAAAACTTTAAGTCTGTATCTTTTGAAATGTTTAAATAAATCGGTGAATATACATGAAAAGAACTCGTCAAATGGACGACCTCCTCCTTTTTTTTTAAGTTGGTTAAAAATCTATTGCGATGGAATACCTACCTTAGACGGTAATGATGGCATAATAATAATTATATTTCTCTTAACATACGCAACCGCTCTTTGTATGGATGGCAATTAGGAATATTAAGAGACCGTTAAGGGTTATGGAACGGAAGTAGCATAGAATTGACAGTGAAGAATTGATGATGACGAAATTAATTAAGGTACCCACCCACGTTTTCGGCCTTCGGACCTTTAAAAGAAAAAAAGAAGTCGTTTTTTTACGATCCAAAAAGTGCGAGTGAAAAATAATAGAAGAACTGTGATAACTCTCCAAAATCATAGCCACCGCCTCAAATTCCAAATTCAAATTCAAAGTGCGCGGTATCGTCCAAATCTAACCGTTTTTTGGCTACACGAAGTCATGAGTCATTCCATTAGATATTTAACTCACACGTCCCTTTTTGGTACGCTGTCCCGCATGGGCCTGCGTGAATGAATTACTAATTACTGTTAAATTGTATGGGATCGATCTACGGCATCGTTAGAGGCCCTTAGGGATTTTATTAGCGGGAATTCCGTTGAAGTTAGCCTAGTCAGCAACCGCCCGAGTTGTGTTGTGTCTTAAATATTTTGATTATGCAGGCTGCATGCAGGATGTGTGCGCCTAACAATAACATGATTTACTGATACTGTACATATGTACAGTATGTCCTAAAAAATAAAAAATATCGGCAAACTTATTAGGCATCTGCATTCAGTTAGACAAGAAGCCAGTGGAAGAGACCATGGTGGTGGCAGTTGACTAAGTTGGGAAAAGCCTCGGCAGATGATGTGAATATTATTACGCCAGTATATTATATTGATTCATTCAGAAATCATCCCAAACGTAAAACAAGTCAAACTACCATGCTACCTACACTGAGCGTTAGCGCCTTAGCGGATCGCATCACGATTCAAGATTCACGCCGTGCATGATCACACGTTTGTGTTGCGTTTAATTTATTCGCTTGTCACTGTAATAGATTCAACCGAATACCCATTTTCCTCATTTACATATCTATGTATTGTTTTGTATAAGGAAGGAATTCGATACACGTCAGTTTATTGCAGTTTATTACTTTATTTTCCTGCGTAATCAAAGCTCAAGGAAAAGCCAATAAATTAAAAATAAACATCGTATCACTTGTTTCGAAATCACGACTAGCGAAATAACAACATGTAAATCAGAAATGTCAATTTTGACAGTTACTTGTTTTCGATTTTTCAACTTTGGACTTTGCCCGATTGTTTTTTGTTGTGTTCATTTTAAAAGCAGCTATTTGCAAATTCTGACGTGTTTTTCACTAAAATATACAATTTAATAATAGAACAATGTCTTCGTTAATCAAAACAATTGCTTTTAACCAACCTAGGAAAGTTATTTCAAGTAAGTAATCAATGTTTATGTTTCATTATTATAATTTATTCGAGTATAAAAATTATCTGTAGTTACTTGATTTTATGTCTAACAGGAGGATTATAAAGGTTCTAAATAATGACATCATCGTATAATGTGATAATGTTCGATAGTTTTCTCCGATTTTGTATTATATTCGTTTTTTAAGGAAAACCTGTTTTATCTCCAACTTCAAGTACGTAGGGAGGCATAACATGCACTTTGTACTGCGATAAAGTAGGATATTAACTTATCGTAGTCCAAAGTCCGTTCAAGTAAAATAAATAACATCTCTGTAAGATCATAATAATAAAATCATAGTAAGTAATGACTGTGAAAGATTCCTGTTTGTAGGTATGTTTTATACAATTATTTCTCATTCTCATAAAGGGCCGAATAGGTTTGGATGGAATTTAGCTCAGAGATAGACCATGCCCTGGATAAACACTGCATACTTTTATCTTGTTAAATTAAAAAGTTCTCCAATCAGAGACACAATAAAAAAAAAACATAGATTAATAAAATGCAAAAGGAGTATGAAAAGATTGTAGGAGGGGGGGTACTGTAGTTTCATCCTACCCCTATGGGAAGAGGCGAGGGAGTTTATTCCATAAGGGAGTTTATGTATGGTATTAAAAATCGTTCTAGCTGTCTGACTGAATGGAAAAGTTCATCTTCTTATGAGAAGAGGAGTTTGCCATCATGGCGTATTTTTTTTTTAATCACTACTCCCCGCATGTGAGCAGTTTCAGACTTATACATACGAGCACTATATAAAAACTCCAGCCTTCCTAACATTTGTTTCCTTGAACATAATGGCAGTGGTGTTAAATAAAACTACTTAATTTTCTGTTTCCAGATATCCTAATACGCACATTCACTAAAGCAGAACTACCTCAGTTTGAAACGCTAGCTGTGTCTGAACCAAAGAAATATGTATACCACGTTGAGTTGAACAGGCCAAAGAAATCTAACACACTAACCAGAACTATGTGGCAGTAAGTCTAGACTAAACGTTTACTTTTAAGTTTTTAAGATCATAATATAGATTATTATAGATGGACCATTATCATGATGAACCCAAAGAAGGATGTTTTCTTACTAGTTATTTGGTTTAGGACCAGTTTTCAATGTCTAAAATTGCTCATGATTATGATATTCTAAAGACACCTTTGCTTCTACGCATTCTCTATATATCATATATATCAATTAAAATAGGTGATGATCATGTGAATGAAAGAGTAAGCCGAACACAGCTTAGCAGGTGGTTAAGAAGAGTCCATCAAGGTCAGGCCCTATTAGTTTGTATTGCCAAAAACTAAGTCGAAATTCACCCTATTTTACATTTTCAGCCAAAAACGAATACAAAAACTGTTATGGATAGGTTGTTCTTTGGTAAAAGTTTAAAGAAATGCAGTGTCAATCTTTTAAAACATTATTTCAACTGTTTGAACTTTTATCTGTGTCAAACTACTGGGAGAAGGCACTGATTCCTGTAACACAGGTTACAACCTAGCGCAGGAGTCAGGGCTTCCATAGAAATGTAACATATTTTTATGTCAATAAAATATTATATTATAATCACACAAAATTGTGTATTTTGCCCAAAGACACAATTATTAACAATCAAGCAATCTATGCGAGAAAAACCAATTTTCTCAGTTAATTTTTTCGACTGATGTATTCGTATTCGGCCTACAAAATTGCCGAAAAACCGAAAACAAAACTCGGTCGGACTCTAATTTCCTGTTATTTCATTGGCAAATATACCATATACGATTAACATATTATTTTTTTCAGAGAAATAAACACTTGCTTTTCAACACTGAGTCAGGATCCTCAATGCAGAGTTATTGTGCTCTCAGGTCAGGGAAAACATTTTTGTGGCGGTGAGTAAATAAATGCTTATTCTGAGTATACTTGTCAAAAAATAATAGCCCCGTTTTGGGATTTAGCTCGAATCGGTATAACGTGAGTATTGAGCACCGAGTCGTATGGTTACTTCACGCGGGCCTATAATTTTTTGACAACTTTAGTATAAGTTGGTTCATGTACGCGAAACAAGAGGTATAGGTGGCGCCATTAGCACAAACAGTAAATAAATCCTAAGTAATATTATAAATGCGAAAGTGAGTTTGTTTGTTACGCTATAATGCTAAAACGGCTGAACGGATTGGGATGAATTTTGGCATATGGGTAGACCACGACCTAGGTTGAGACATAGGATACTTTTTATCCCGATATTCCCACGGGATCGAGATGTGGGTGAAACCACGGGGCGCAGTTGTCCGTAATTGGTTTCTGGATTTGAGAGAGAACATAATTTGGTGCCGGACGTAAAGAATAGCACCACCCTATTTCTTCCCGTGGGTGTCGTAAAAGGCTACTAAGGGACTCACTAGAGAATGGGCAGTTCGGTCTCTATGCATTTTAACACCATACTTCGATCGCCAACCCGCCTGTCAAGCGTAGCGATTATGGCAACCCCAATTTAGGTGAGGCCTAAGTCCAGCAGTGGACGTCTTTGGGCTGAAATGTTGATGATAATCATGTTTTAGTGTGTTATATTTCATGATAAAATCATCGTTTAAACATTGCAGATTAAAACATTGATTAATAGAATATTTCAATTAAATAAATAAATTCAAGAGAATATTTATTAGTTTTCAAATCATGACGAAATTAATGGTTGGCTGTATTCAACTAGTGATTGATATGTAGTGTACAATAAATAGTTAAGAATATTTGATCACACCCGAGAGCAGTGGATGCCTAGACGTAACGGTGCCGACTTAGAAGTTTTAGGTCGTGGTTTCGAATCCAGGTGGGCACTTTACTTTGTGTAAACAATTTCATCACTGCGCTCAAAGCGGTGAAGGAAAACATCGTGAGGAAACCGGCATGTCCTCCGGCCAAAAAATTTGAAGACATGCGACATCTACCAACCCGCACTGGGCCCGCGTGGTGGATTACAGACGGTGGTCCCAGCAATGGGATCTCTATAGGCTGATTATGAAGATCACACCGAAATGTTATTATTTCTCTGTTTCAGGCATTGATTTACAAACTCTGGTGCAAGTGGCATCTGAGGCCGACGAACTAGAGGACGTTGCAAGGAAGGCTCGCTTTCATTATAACTTCATCAAATATGCACAGGTACAGTCCGCGTCTCCGTAATGTATTTTTTTTTTGGGTTGGAAATTATTAAATAACTTCTCCAGCTCTGGGCGGAGCGGGTGGCCGTGTCAGACTTTTACTGACTAAAACCCACCCGTGTTCCTTCAGATGCCTGTGTGCCAGGGCCACGAATTTCGGACAAACTCGCAACCCTGGCAGGGTCTCCGCGAAGCCTAAGCTGAGCTTTGCATTTGTGTGAGTGATTACCAAAAGTAGAGTATAAACCGATTAAAAAACCGGTATGAACCGGTTAAAACAAGCAAAGGACGCGTCGCGCTCTAGGCCGAAGTCACACCTACACTACCTATAAGTGCACTCAAAAAACTGCAAAGGTCAGCTTAGGCCTCGAGGACTGTAACAAACTTTCTTCTCTTCAAACCAATCATTCATCAATAAAATCAAAAACATCAACACAAAAACACACATTCATTCATTCTCTAATAAAAAATATTAGTCAGTTATTTTAATGAAGGGTTTGTTGCCTTTGATTGCCGCTAGAGGCGCCACCAGCTGTATAGAAAAAATCTAAAAAACTGAATATAAAACAAGTGTGTGTCGGACCACGCACAATGAAGGGTTCCGTAGTTGGGATTAATTTATCCCAAGAACAAACTTAACATTGTGGTTGAATAACATGTTCCCTCATATATTACAACTGTAAATGTTAGTTTTTACGCACAATATTGAGAGATTTACCATGTTACTTTAAGACCATAGACTTCTTATAGGTTTTCCTGTAATCTTTAAGTAAAAACTACTCTCTGTATTTTTTTCAAAATTTTCGGCTCAGTAGTTTCGGAACATAAGGCTGGGAATGGTCAATTTTCATCTATTTTCTTAAATAACTTTTAAATTTATAAATTGAAATCCTTACATCAAGCCATTTCCTTTGATATGTCACACGGTACAGATTGCATTTTTTTTTTAATTTATCTCTTTTGTCCCCCAAAAGTTACCTCCATATTCAAAATTCATTTATTTACACGTCCATGTTTGGGTCACAGAAATTCATAGGTGTACCAAATTTCAACTTAATCGGTGCAGTAGATTCGGAGCAAATTGGCTGTGACAGACGGATAGACAAACACACGAGTGATCCTATAAGGGTTCCGTTTTTTCCTTTTGAGGTACGGAACCCTAAAATTGAATAAAAGTGATCTCAAAAGTCAAAGTCAAATTATTTATTTCAAATAGGCACATATGAGGCACTTTTGAACGTCAAAATAATAGAATTGATTCTAGTTACCCCTTCCTAAAGGTAGTTTCGTATGGAGAAGAATGGGCAAGAAACTACATCGTTACTAAGTTAGAGTCATTTAAGCGGCCTACCCAAATGTCCTTTCTTTGGTATTGATTGTGGCATCGTTGAGCTCCTTAAGTTCTGAGTAGAGCTGCACGATTACTGACAAATGCGTGCACTGACTGGTCAGGTCCACTCAATCTGTGTGGTTCATTCCTCAAAAGACCATTTCAGACACCAATCTACATGACCTTCACATGATCTGACTAAGATTATGTCTGGACTTTAAAAGAGACTGTGACCTCTGAGTTTGTTTCGGCCTTTCTTCTCAGAGTAGTCAGATAGGAAACGCCGACCTCATCTAGTTTTAAAAATATGACTGACGTGTAAAAGTGTTTGTACAAACCTACTTACAGAAATAAAAATCATTTAACATTTACTCTTTTAAAAATGTTTTACAATATTTTGTTTAAGTGATGCAAAAAGAAGCTACACACTTTACTCGTTTCATCCAGGGTCAATTAAAATCCCTCAGCTAGACAAATAACTCTTTTTTTGAACACTTTCTATGAATTTCTTTTGACCACAAAATCTAAAATTCTTTAACATTTATAAACCCCCTACCATTTTCAAATAAGTAATAACATAATTTATAATAATTGTATGTCATAGGATACCATAACATCCTTGGAAGAATGTGTGAAGCCTGTTATCTCATTATCACACAATGCTTGTATCGGCGCCGCGGTCAACTTGATCACAGCGGCTGACATGAGGTAAGTTATTCAGCCTTCTTTAGTACTGGCATGAGAACAAAATATGCATAAAAAACCGGCCAAGTGCGAGTCAGACTCGCGCACGAAGGGTTCCGCACCATTATCTATAAAAATGGCAAAAAAATCACGTTTGTTGTATGGGAGCCCCCCTTAAATATTTGTTTTATTTTAATTCAATTATTTATTTTTAAAGTGAATATATAACTCAAGGTTCTGTGAATATTTCAAGCGTCTACCTGTTGCCGTTATCAATATCGAGCAAAAAAATCACGTTGGTTGTATGGGAATAAAAACCCTTAAATATTTATTTTATTCTGTTTTGTAGTACTTGTTGTTATAGCGGCAACATAAACACATCATCTGTGAAAATTTCAACTGTCTAACTATCACGGTTCATGAGATACAGCCTGGTAATAGGGTTTCCGTTTTACCCTTTGGGTATGGAACCCTAAATATAAATAATTTAAACACAATTCAAAATATAAGATTAAAAGATTACAAATAAGCCCTGGCAGTTATGAGATGACCAGTCTCAGAGCAACTGACGGCACCCGTTCACGAACATGACGCGTGGATAAGCACCATCCAGCCCAACCATTTTGTAGGGAACCGAATGATCCAACACACGCGCCACCATCAGCATACTCTCAGGCATTTTTAAGTCAACATACATCATAACATAATAAACGGCTCCATGGTACTCACATTTACAAAATTAGAAAATGCTTTTTTCTCAAACATGCTTGGAAATTCGAGCATTATTTTGACAACCTTCTTCGAGATAAATCTAAATTGCTGTACTGGCCAAATACATGCGAGCAGCGGCCGCCAAAAGTTGTATGAAAATCGTGGTTTAGCGGCCAAATAAATCACATAGTAAACTCATATCTATCGTGTAATTTAAAAATGGAACGATCTTTTACTCCGAGATATGGCAACCAAGGAGGTAACTTATCAAAGGTTTTATTTAAATTTCGAACTGGCTTGCAAATAGAAAGCGGTTTATTGAAAAAAAAACAAATGAACATATTGGCGCGTAAAAAATTATCGTTGTTCGTCATTGAATCTGGAATTTATAAATAATTTACTTTGTTTGAATTTCCGCCCATTATTTGAGAAAAGCACTATATTAGCCTTAGCCACAACCAGGCATTGATGAACTCACGTATGAATGCCTCGGCCTACATTTTCACGTTCGTCCCTTTTGCAGGCCGCTGCAGTATTGTGCTATAAATTAAGTATACAATACTAGCTTAAAAATATGCAACTCGGTAAGTCGGTGCCGTTACAACTGGGCCATCACTTAACGTGCTTTCAAGGCACGGTGGAGTCCCGGTCATCCCCAATGGGGATTGGGGGTGCCGGGGGGCAAGCGTAGCTTAACCTGATGGATCGACCCGAGAAACTGTTATTACTTAGCCACGAGCTAGTGAGGAGCTCGTGGCTAAGTACGCACGGGTACCTGTACCTGCTCTCGAGAACTTTTTAATTTACTAAGAACATATCCTAATTACAGATACTGCACGGAAGACTGTTGGTTTTCAGTGCGTGAGGTGGACGTTGGATTAGCTGCGGATGTAGGCGCGCTACAAAGATTACCTAAGGTAAGTTTATAAAACTCTTCTTGGCTCATTTTCAATACCACTAATTTACTTTTACTTTTAATGGGCAATTAAATTTAATGGACTTACGTGCAACTGGCGGAATATCTCTTAAATAGTGGTTTAGTTCATAGTGGCTTCAGAATAAAAATATGTATGCAATATCTATAAAAAAAAAAATCCCGTTCGAAACCATAAAGCTACTAAAACCCTCAGAATTAAATGTAAATTTATACTGACTATATTAATATAATTATATAAAAATTATACCTGAATAATCGTTACTTCATAAGAAATTAAATTTCATATATAAAAATGTTTTTTTTTTTTTATAAAACTTCAAATAAACGTAATTACAACTGCCCTAATAATAATAATAAAATAAATAAATTGTTTATTACCACAAATTTCGAGTACATTGCACTGTATACAGATTAAAGATCTTAATTTAGCATTAGGTAGATAAGTACAATTGGTCCGACCCTGTCCCCTAAACTAGGCTAGGCCTGTATCTTAGGGGGCAGTACCCAGCTATAGAGTATGCTTTTATGATTCTATTTTGGCAGACGTGCCAGTGGACTGTGTGAAGTGGGTGCATATTTGATCTTGTGGTAAACTTTAAAAATGTGAGAGCGAGAAAGTGAAGAGTGAATTTTATTGTATAAGAGTAAATGTTTGATGATTGTGTGAGGAAGTGGATGGGATGTTTTATGATAATGTTGTGTGTAGTGAAAGAAGTGAGTGTATGTTTGTAGTGTGTTAGAGATGTGAGTGATTAGCGCGTGTGCGAAAAATAGGTGAATTTCATGAATGCGCTGCGTCGGCTGCCTAATCTTTCAGAACGCAATTTTGTGATAGGCCTCTTAAGAGCTGTCGGTGACATTATTCCAGAACAATAATGACACTGACAGCTCTTGAACGCGGTTCAGATGTGGTGATCGCGTTCAGTTTCATTGATGAAATCCGCCCTAAACCAAGAAGCTTATAGATAAACGTGGAGGCAACACTCTAACTACCTAAGTGAAGACGACTGTGGTCGGACTCTCTCTTTCTGAATACATACATAAGATACAGAGAACACATATCACTGTCTCGTTCTTACGTGTGTATTTAGAAAGAAAGCGTTTGACCACAGTCTTCACTTATACTTCATTTGAAATAAGATTAGAAAATAAACTTTTTTACAGTCCGCTCAACCGATTTTGACTTCTATTGCGCTGGCGGCATGACAAATGGCAGCTGTAACAAACACTTGGTATTGTACCACGTTTTTGCTTTTAATGCCATCCTTATGCCTACGGAATAGAAGTCAAAATCGGTTGATCGGACTGTAAAAAAGTTTATTTAAATTTCTAATCTTATTTAAATGGATATACTCCATTTAAATAAGATTATTTTAGGTAGTAGATTAGGTAGAGTGTTGCCTCCACTTTTATCTATAAGCTTCTTGTTCTTGCCCTAAACATATGAATTAATGAATGAATGAAATGCACCGATCCCAGCGTGGTTAAACCAGACTCGATTACTCAAATGAACCCAAAGATTTACACTAGCCCCTGGACCCTCATGTTTCATGGAACTACACCAAATACTTATATTTACAGATCGTAGGCAACGTGTCAGTGGCGCGAGAACTCTGCTTCACCGGCAGGAATTTTGATGCTAAGGAGGCGAAGGAAATCGGTCTAGTCAGCCAAGTGTTCCCTGATAAAGAGACGTAAGTATATCACTTTTGTTTACTTAAAAACACACAAATGCATATTGACGGACTTAACTTCTTGGGCACATTATTGATATAAGATTGCTTTTTTTTATACCTATTCATTACGACAAAATCAAAAAAATCTAATCAAAATCAAAATATTTTATTTCACATAAACCTACATGGGCATGTATTAAACGTCGTTTCCTATGGAGAAGAGCCGGCAAGAAACTTCACAGTTACTCTTTTAAAAATAATTGGCTTTGGGCATGTATAAAACGTCGTTTCCTATGGAGAAGAGCCAGCAAGAAACACCACGGTTACTCTTTTAAAAATAATTGGCTTTTACAATGTTTTCAAATTACAGTGTTAATAGGTATGGGAGGACAGTGTAGGCCTGTCAACAAGTACCAGGTACTTAACAAAATAGAAAATGGTCTACAAATCTACAGTCTATTAATATTAAGCCTACAATGTTCTCACATTCACAAAATATGAAAAAATCTATATAAATATTATTAAAATAATTATAATAAAAACCTAGTTGAAATTAAAATTGTAGGTAAATTTAAAATAATGAATAGATTATGTCAAGGAAGTAATTAAATGAATAAAATCAAAATAAGCATCGTAATTTGGGAGCAGTTAAGACGCTGACCACAGCTAAACCGCCAGCCACCATGAATCTTCTTTTCTTTTTCGTGTGTTTAGTGACTAACCTGGTGTCAGAGTTCTTATGCCGCCCACGGGCCTCTGACTTGGCTTCACATGCCGTCGAGAAATATCTCTCACGCAGCCGATTTCCTCAAGATGTTTTCCTTCACCGTTTTTAAGCAAGTGATAATTATAAAATACGTACATGAATCCGAAAAGTCAGAGGTGCGTGCCTTGGGTTCAAATTCGAGAACTATGACTTGACACCCCGACCGCTATGAATTAAATCTTACAACTGCGTACAATTATTATAACAGTTATAAAACTTGTTTTTCCTTAACCATTGGTTTTCCTCAATACGTAGGTATTATCAAGTCAATTAATTCATAACTGCAAATTCATTCATAGATAAGGTATTTTAATTGAACCGATATTAAATAAGTACAGTAATGACGTAGGCGAAGCAAAAGGAGTATTTAAGGGTCCCCACACACGGCCCACCGGCCACCAACCACAAGACGCCGGTGGCCGCCACACGGTGTGGCGGCCACCGGCGTCAACCGTGTGCGGCGAGTCCATATAAAATGTATGAAAACTACAGGAAATATGCCGGTGGCGTCGTTTTGTGGTTGGTGCCGGTGGCCGGGTGTGCGGGGACCCTTAGGAGCGTAGAAAGAAAGAATTTTTTTTTATTCTTCACAAACAAAATTCATTACAATTAAATAACATAAACACAAAAACAAAGAAGCCAAAAGCCTCGTATTCAAACATAAAAGTTTTACAATCTTGTCTATTGCTTGATGTCCAGGGCCAGGGACCAAAAACAATTTACATTGCGTAATTATTAGCGGCAGCAGGTGGCGTTCTATAGTTTCTGCCTACCCCCATGGGAAGAAGGTAGTTTCTGCCCCATGGGAAGAAGGCGTGAGTTTATGTATATGTCTATTTTATTGTACTTCGAACAAAGAGAATGTTGTATTTGACGCTTTCTTTTAGGGTTCCGTATTTAACAAGGAACTCTTATAGTTTCGCCATGTCCGTCTGTCTGTCCCCAGCTTAGCTCAGCGACTCTTAGTACTAGAAAGCTGTACTTTGGCATGGGTATACATATTAATCACACCGACAAAGTGGTAAAATAAATTTTAGGGTATATTTCCCAGTATTTTACATGGAGCGACTGCCTATCTGACCTCCACAACCAAATTACTGGGTAACACGATACCCCTTGGTAAGACTGGTTGTCAGACTTTCGGGTTTCTGATGACGCCTAACGACTGTCAAAGATCTACGAATGGCAGCCGGGACCAACGGCTTAACGTGCTTTCCGAGGCACGGAGGAGTCTTGGTACGTAAAGATGGTCACCCATCCTCTGACCAACCGCGGCAAGCGTAGCTTAACCTGATCGGTTGGCCCGTGCGGCTGTTATTATTATTAGTTAGCCACAAGACCCTCAATATTTCTGAAATGTGTAGTTCTAATCCCTAAGATGAGAAAAAAACCTACGAAATGTAAAATTAAATTAATTTTTGTTACAGTGGATTAGCAAAAGTGTTAGAAATAGCAGAGAACATAGCAGCTAAGAGTCCCATTGCTGTGCAGACCACGAAATTAAATCTAGTGTACTCACAGAGCAGACCTAACCAAGATGGATTGGAACATATTGTAAGTATAAAAAACCTGCCAAGTGCGCGTCGGACTGGCGCACGAAGGGTTCCGTACTATTATCTAAAAAATTGGTAAAAAAACATGTCTGTTGTATGGGAGCCCTTAAATATTAATTTTAATTTAATGATTTATTTTTAAAGTGAATATACAGGGTGGAAGGGATATCGATCTTGACTGCGTTAAAATTTTAAGTCAGTTATTAAAAAAAATCGCTGCTCCATACAATTTGACCGAGTAGGTATTGCACTTCTGTAGGAAAGTTTTTTTTTTTATTTACCGACTAGAAATTTCAACGTACGGGGGCAAGTATAATGAACTGAATCCATGGTAACAGGTTTCGCGTCGATATCCCTTCCACCCTGTATAACTAAATATTATGTGAATATTTCAAGCATCTACCTGTTGCCGTTATCAATATTGCGCAAAAAAAAACACGTTTGTAGTATGGCAGCCCCCTTAAATATTTATTTTATTCTGTTTTTTTTTGTATTTGTTGTTATAGCGGCAACATAAATACATCATCTGTGAAAATTTCAACTGTCTAACTGTCACGGCTCATGAGGTACAGCCTGGTGACAGACGGACGAACAGCGGAGTCTTAGTAATAGGGTCCCGTTTTACCCTTTGGGTACGGAACCCTAAAAACGAGCGAGCCTTACAGTAGTCGCACGAATTATGACGTGTAACATCTGTCATCTCACTTTGGTAATAAGCAACTGAGCAGTGACAAAAAGAAATTACCCAATCTGTGTTCTATGTTAGCGGGTTTGGTTTCCGCACTTAGTCCTTCATGTGGACCATAGTGCTTGGGCCAGGGCGGCCGTCGTTGGGTATTCCAACCAGCCCACCTCTCCAGAAGCTGATTAGGTCTCCTGGTCTGCTTAAGATATCTGTGAAGGATCTGGGTGACCCGAGGGATTCTGTTCTGATCTGGGTGACGCCTGTGCACTCAAGGAGCACATTCGCAACGGTTTCTTCAGCCTCCATGCAAGCCCTGCACAGAGGGCTGTCCGTTATGCCTATTGTGTGGAAGTGCTTGTTTAGTGAGCAGTGTCCCGTGATGGTCCCCGTCACCAAGCGCAGGCCGTTCCTGTCCAGGCGTAGACCCCCTCTACTTACGATCTATATAGTACTTACTAATTCCATGAGTACACTAATTTCATGCTATTATAAAGTACTAACTAATTCCATGCTATTAAAAAGTGCTTATTCCATGCTCAAGCTGTCACTTCCTGTTACACACTTCCGTCCCTTTTCACGAAATCACTCCCACAGACAGCGAGAGGAAGATTATGTAGGAGAATTTTTGCCCGCCCAAATCAATCTCAACTCAAACTCAAACCATTTATTTCAAATAAACCAATTACAGGCACTTTTGAATTGTCAAGGGGTCGGTCAGTCATAAAGATGAAGCTAGTTACCTATTCCAAAGCTTAGTAGGTAGGTACCTATGGAGAAGAACGGGCAAGAAACTCCACGGACACTCTTTTAAATTGACAATTATGGTTACAAAATATTGGTTACGTCTGCGGCAGTTTTTCCCAACCCAAATAAAAACAATTCTAATTATTTTATTATTTCACAGCGCCTACTGAACTGCGTGAACAATCAAGGCGAAGATTTAACGAAGGCAGCTATCGCTCAAGCAACCAAGGGTCCAGTACCAGATTTTGACAACGTTTAATACTATAAGAATAATCAACAACACTTATTTCTACTTACATAGGAACAGTGATATCATAATGGATCCTCCTTTATATCAAAAATACTGCAGCATTTATTTTGAAGTAAATATATGATAAAGTTGAGGATTATGTTTGACGAAACCATGTTTTTTTTTACAAAATTATCTCCAAACTGAACAATAAACCGCTAGTATTAAAAAAAATACTTCAAATTAGATCATTAAACTTTGCATAATTGAACTAAAGTCAAAAAGTAGCCTATGTCCTTCCCCAGGATGCCATCTTTCTCCTTGCTTTATTGAAATCCATTCAGAGAAAAAATATCATCCGCACTATTTCAAGATATTACTTTACCACTGTCGGCCTGATTAACTTGTATACCCATGCCAAATTAAAGCTTTCTAGTACTAATAGTCTCTGAGCTAAGCAGGGGACAGACAGACAGACGGACATGGCAAAACTATAAGGTTTCCTTGTTGCCTACGGAGCCCTAAAAAGGGCAAACATAAATTAAAACTACTATATTTCTGGGATCTACTGCCACAAATCGTGATTGATTATTATAGGAGGATGTTCCGATCGTCCGTCCATACAATTATTTTTATTTTTGATCATGAACATCAGTTTATCTAAACTCTGGACAGTTCCTTAATTTTAAATAGCGCTATGTATAAGTGAAAAGTGCATTATGTATTTTAAGATAATATTTTTGAAATGTATACAGTTGTTATTATTGCCTTTTTTAAGAAATGTATTTACTATTCAATAAAATGTTTTTTTACAACGCGAGTTTTTCTTTTATGCATACACTAGCGACCCGCCCCTGCAGACGTGGTCCCAGGAGGGTCCTGACCTACCCCCCCCCCCCGCGCCCTTCGCCCGTCAGGCTGTTGAGAGCCTGAATGTTTTCAAAAGTACTAACTTCAGCCACGGTATCCCAGATGGACTATATATATTATTATTATATACTCGTACAAATACAAAAACATTAAGAAAATAGGCATCATGCCTGTCTTATGGGGACTGCCGAAAAAGTAAAAATTTAAAACTGAAATAAGTGTTTTTTTTTCAACCATATTCTTTTGAAAAAAAACGAGCGAGTCATGTGATGTGTAACATCTGACATCACACCTTGGTATAGTACTTACGAATTCCATGCTATTATAAATAACAAATTCCATGCTATTAAAAAGTACTTATTCCATGCTCAAGCTGTCACTTCCTGTTCCACACTTCCGTCCCGAGCGAGAGGAATCGTGTTGCACATCAAAAATTATTAAGTCATAATTTGAAAGTTCAAATTGATAACATTAGTCTGGTTAACTTTTCCCTAATAATTTGGCATGAGTAATGTGGAGCTAGAGATGAACCTCCCTAAAAATATTCCTCCCAAGATTTTGGGGGGTCACTATACCCATGGTGACCCCCCCAAAATCTTGGGTTGTGACCGCGCCTGCGCCCTGCTTCGCACGGTTTTTAGTGCTTGATAAAAAATCGTATACAAAACCATACCTATTGAATTATACACCTAAACCTCATCATGAATCACTCCCGTCTATTGATGAAAACCGTATGAAAGTCCGTTCAGTACTTTTTAAGTTGATCGCGTTCCGACAGAGGCATACGCAGCGCAGCGGCGCACAGTGGGCTGAAACGGGCCGGTAAAGGACTTAGCATTTAAAAAAAAAAAGTTTATTTATCTGAAATTTTAAATATTGTGTTGGATTTATCTATCGATTATAACTAATTATTTCTATGAGGGTCGTTCAGATAACTTGGTATTTTCGGAGTTATAAATATCCAAAGTAATTTTTGTATGAAGCAAAAGAAAAAAATGTGAAAATCTCGAAATTCTCAAATTTTCTCAAAGAATTGACTCTACGTATGCATAGTACGTATATTTGTCCTATTTTAGCGCCTATTCTCGGGTTGCGATTTGGTCGCAATTTCAAATGTTGTTCTCTATTCCACACCACCATAGAGGTTAAGAACTAGGCGCGTTTTTTTTTTATGTAGTGGTCTCCCCTTTAGGCCTAATCCACTAAGGACTAATAAAATAAATAAATAAATAAGTAAAAATCACAATCACTACTGGCCACTGCACTGTTTTAATTTAATCACTGTCAAGGGTATCCACATTAACGAATGCAAAATTTTCGTATTCGTCATCATCAAATGTTTTCGCTTGTTCAATTACTAATAAACTTTGTGCTTCTACTGACAAAGTTTTATGTTTTCTGCGAAGTTTGTGACGTTTCGCTGACATGAGTGGATCAGAGCTGGTCAATAAATTATTTAAAATGTCTTCATTTGTAGTTTTTCTACTGCATTTCCTGGAATGGTGTTGGCGGTACCTACGAAAGTCTTTATTTCTAGCTTCAGCAGCTTCTTCAGATAGCTGTCCAATTGGTATTAGACCAAAACTTTCAATAATAGCTGCACCATGCATAAGAACTTTATGAACACTTGAAGGCATATAATACCAGCTATATAATTCCAAATACAGTTGCATGGTCACTTGAGCATATTCGTGAAATTTCGCTGTGTCAATGTGGTAACCTGATGAAATTGCCTCTAAAATGATTGCAAATCGCCTTATTAATTCTTCACTATCACCAGTTATCTCAGCAGTCATATTTGGATTTGCAAAAAAAACTTCTAGCAGTATTTCCGTCATTCGTGGAGCCGTGCCCTTGTTTAACAACGTCAATCAGAAGTCCCATTCTATTTTTAAAAGCGTCTTGTATGTCTTTCTTTCTTCTTTCCATGATGCACTTGTTGTCTCGCTTTACTGTCCATGTCTGTATCGTTAATCTGTAGGCTATATGCAGAATGCATTCCATCATTCGTATCCAGGTATGCAATGATGACAATCCGTATTTACAGAGATCTGGATCAGTCGGTTTTGATGCAATTAAGGGCAAATTATTCATCTCTGTTGGAGTGGCTTTACAAATGTCGCATCTCTGAGATGAAGTATCACATAAAATTGATGTTGCTTTTCCGTCTATCATAGTCATTAATAAAGAGTGTGAAATTTTTATTTCTCCAACTTCTGTTTTCACTAAATTTTTAATCTCTTCCTTAATAGCACTTTTTTCCCGCAATATCGTTATTTTATTTTCTTTCACAAATTCGAAAAAGATTGGACGACACCAGTAAGATGAATTTGGTGAATCGTTTTGCCAGATAACTTGTTCGCCGCACACTAATTTTATTGGCACTAAACTACCCATAAATATGCTTGAATCGTCAAGTTGACTTTCTTGTTCATCGTCTGTTTGCATTTTTTGTTTGTAATTGGCTTGATTAGAAGCACCGTCAAATCCCCACTTACTGATTAGTGTAAATTCTTTACAACCACTATCTATGACGAGTGACGTCATTATTCTTGTTGACGTTATATCCAATAGAGCTTGTAACTTTATTTTAGCTGAGGTTTCTCTCACTGTAATAGCATCTTTTGGTGGATAGCATTTCTGTTTCGCATGTTGCACTTGATAATAAGGTGGAAATATATTACTGTCTTTTTCGTTAACACTTTTTCTTAAAGTATTGTATTGCCACTTGGTCAGCTTAAGTGATAAAAATAACCCTAAAGCCTCATCCGGAGAAAACACAGGTTTTGTTTCTTTAACAGATATGCACTTTTTAACTTTTTTTACATCTTGGGGATTCTTTAGTAAATGTTCTAGTATTTTAGCAAGCTCCTCATTCCCATCCGCTTTCAACTGCTCAAAATATGCATATTTTATTTCGTCCGAAGATAAATGAAAGTTTTCTGCACGTCTTTTTTTCTGTTTAGGCGCTAATTCACAAAATGGTTTTCTTGGGCTTTGTTCGGTGGAGACACCGACAGAAACTTTTGATGGTGATACATACTGAGTTGATGTACTCGGTGCTGGTTGAACTTCATTACTGCCTATTAAACACTTAATAAAGTCTGGCCATATTATGTTTTCTTGTAACCATTCACTATTTTTAGTTCTGAATATATTTTCTTTACGATAAGCGTTTTCCCATCTTCTATTTAAATTATAACTAAATTTTGCACAAAACAACTTTAAGGTCTTTTCGTGATCATCACTTAATTCGACTAAAAATTTAGACCTTATCTCACTACACAAACTGTCATTATTTTTAATACTGCCACTGTTTTTTAAAATAACGAAAAGATCAAGGTTTGTCACTAAATTTTCAAACATTTTCACAAATACAAAATAACAAATAAGTAAGTAATGAATGTGCCCCCACACATTCATTGCTGTGCGTCTATTATGGTGGGTAATAGAACACTGAAGTACGTTTGAATGCAACCGAACATTCCGTAGATACCCTATCGTTGCACCAATCACGTTACGACACGTCATAACTTGTTGTTGCGCTCGCGCACTCTTATCCCTTGATTCCCGGAAATAAGTCTCAAAACAAATTACGTCATACCTACCTATGGTGGTGGAAAATGTCGAACATTGTTTTTTTTTTAAAGAACTAAGTAGGTATTGAGGTTTTCAGGCCGTTTAGTATACATTATTTTCAATTTCTATTTAATTGGAATAAATTGCTTAACTAAATTAACATGACTCTTCATACAAATTTGATATGGCTATATCTCCGAAAGTACTCGTTAAATTAAAAAAAGTCAAAGAATAAAAACGTTTTAAATTTATGCCTAGATACAAAAAAAAAACATTTGATCTCGTAAGACCCAACCTTGTAATCCCAGCCCACTGTGCGGCGGCGGGGTGACTTTGTTTTATATTATGTAGTGATGTATTTAACAATACATCACGCCTGCATTTCCCGAAGGTGTAGGCAGCAGAGATGTATAGGATACAAACATTAGGCCCGTTATGAATTTTATGTTATAGGTAAGTTCTATTTAATTGGGCGCGAGCCTATTACCATTAACCGGGTACCTACTGTTTCAAACTCGGCTGCTAAAGTCCGGTCGCGATGCAGAAAGAATTTCGTACAATGACCCCACGTTACTTATCTCTATCTCTTTAAATTGTGAAAATTAATTTTAAATAATAGTAGATTGTTGCACTGAGCGCAAAGTGAGTTATTAAGAGCGGCCAACCCGTCATACTTTTCATACAAAAGCTCGTACGTGATTATGGCTTTAAAACACATCTTTCTTTGAAATTTTTGAACTAATATGTATCTTCTGCACTATATCTAGGTTTCTATGCAAGTAAAAAATAAATATTTGGAGAAACGAATTCAGTATGAGCCTGCAAAAATCTGCTTTTTTGCACAAATTTTACCTGAACTTTGGCTGTTCATAGCGTAGGTACTCATATAAGTTTAAAAGTAAAGAAATCATCGTGATACAAACCTCGCACATGTAATGGAGATTCTAAATGATAAACATTTATTTCAAAAACTAATAAAAACATTGCAAAAACACGTATTTCCTGGAACAAGTTTTATGAAATTTCCGCACACTATTTGTCGTTCAATGTTATCGCGTTCTCACTTGGTTGTTATGTTAGTAGTTCTCACTTACGCTGAACGAAACAACGAACCTTTCGACCATGCTCGCGTTGACGATAGACGGACCGGGAAGAGGCCTCTTAACGAGTGATGTTGGTGCCCGAGCGCAGCCGAGGGCACTAAATTAGCACGAGTGCATTAATTACTCACATAAGGAAGGTGCGTAATCTACTTTTATTTCAACGACAAATCTACCTACCGTGATACAATATACCTACCCAAAATAAAAACTAAAGTTAATGAAAACAAAGTTTTTCACCAACTCGGTTTTATTCAGCCGATTTTAATATTCAGCCCGTATCTTTTTGATCTAATGCATTACATTTTATATTAAACTTAATGGGAGACATTAAACCTCTGGTTGTAGATTTATATCTAAATAAAAAACAGTGCATTCATGAAAAACAGTACAACAATGAGATTTCATAAAGCATTTCTGCACTGTTTTGGTTCTAAGCAAAAAATACGTCCTTAGTAATCGGTTTGTGATTTTATTGTGTTTAGATCATATCGATACCCATCACGTTTGCAGTTTCGCTAGCTACTTTAATTTAACCCTGTATAGAAACCGACTGACATCATATTTCTAAATTCGAAAAGATGTAGTCTACATAATGTGCGAAAAAGTTACATAGCAATTACACGTTTGGCCCACAATTATCTATGGTCGATAGGAGATCGCCATTGCACAAAATTTCACCTAGTAACGTTTTCAGCTTTATTTATATTTCCAACAATTTACTCATCGATTTAATTTCAGATAATGTGAGCTGATATTATTTCCGCCCTCACTTTCTTATAGCTCAATCAGAAGCACTGACAATATTATCTCTGTTTGTTGGGTTACGTAACTCAAAAGAAATAACTGAACCCTTATAGGCTCACTCGTGTGCGTCTACGAATCTACTGGACCGATTATGTTGAAATTTGGTAGGTACACATGAATTTCTGTGACCCAAACACGGACGTGTAGGTAACGTAAATAAATGTGGGGGGCGTCCAAGCAAAAAGGGTCCAGTAGTGGGGTAGGTATTGAGTTAAGACTAGATTCGGTATCTAGAATAGTCAATTGATAATAAGGATTAAAAAAAAAAAACAAAAACGCCCGCGTTTTTTTTAAATCAGACATTTGTAGTTTGAAACTCTGAAAAAGCTTGATTTGAGAAAAAGCATTTTCAAATTTGACATTTCAACACTGCTGGTACCTATTAATGACGTATTCTTAGAATAATAACGGACGTATTTTAAGTAAATCACTCAATATTGTGTGTACAAACTTAAATTTGCAGTTGGAATGTATGGGGGAACATGTTTTTCAACTACAATGTTAAGTTTGTTCTTGAGATAAATTCATCCCTTCATTGTGCGTGGTCTGACAAGCACTTAGTCGGTTTTTATTTTAGTATTTCTTTCCAATCCAATTAATTCTTTATCCTATTTTAATTATAATAGTCGGTGAATGTTAAAAATATCTATTTACTTTAAAATTACCTAACCCTTTAATCTAGTATTTAAGCAGACCTCTTTTGTTTCTATCAAGTATCTCCATGTCAATTGTCTTTGCCTCATTCAGCCAGCACAGCCAGCAATAAAAACAGCCTTCATATAGAAAACTGGAATGAATGGTTGCGAGGCCGAGTTACGCCATTCATTTTAATCTTATCACCGCGCTTGGCAAACAATTTTGTGAATCATGAGTAATTAATAAATATTAACTAAGCACGAAGGGGAATTCCACTGTCTATCCTCTTGAAAAAATCCCAAAACTTCAAAGACACTAACTAGATCACAGACGGGTAGAGACAAAGCGCGCTTGATTTAAATCTTACGCTGAGAAATTACCTCACGAATCTAGTAAATTAGCACATTTAATGTTGACAATAAACTAACAGCTTTAAAAGTACTTTCCTTTCTACATAATACGAGCTTAAAAACTGCATCCCTCAGCGCGCGTCATAGATAATACGTAACTATACGACGATTTTGGGTCAAGATACTGGGCGGGCTGAAATAAGGGCGTCAGCAAACGAGCGATCATTAAAACATTTGTTTTTCTTGTAAACTGTAATTTGCCTATTAATTCACTTATAAGTACTACCTAATATAGTAATATCGGTACTGCAGATATTTATTACGATTATGTATGTGACTTCTTCCTTTGTTCTCTTCACACGAAAGACTCGATCCCACCAACACCATTGATAAATTCAACAAGTCGGGTCAATCGTCGACTCGACTAGTTGGTAGCAGAGAATACGTCATTCATGTCCTACTGCCGGCTTATCTGGATTTAGGTCAATTAAAAAAAAAAACACGAAATAATTCAATTTTTTTCCTATGTGACTTTTGTCACGCACTTAATCGAATAAAATGGATTACGTTAATATTATCCACTAAATTAGCTCCGAAAATATCCAATTACGGTTAATTTAATTAGAACAGTAACTGTTTAGGTAACTTACACTAGAAGAAGAAGTTGTTTTGTATAGTTTAGTACGGTGATTAGTAATTATCAGTCCGGAATCAAAGATTTTTTTTTTTCTTGAAGTACTTGCAAATGCTTCCTACCGCATTTAAGCAAGCACTTCAAGAAAACAATTAAAAAATCTTTGATTCCTGATAATTACTTAATTTGCATTTACCGTCACGTTTTACGATATGACTATTTCCAAAAAAAATTTTTTTTCAAAATAACTTAATCATTTCTATCACTCGACTGTTACTGAATATTTTTTATTTCTCAACTTCTAACACATAATATTAACCCTTAAAACCGATTAATAACATAATTGACAATTTAAAAAAAATCTGAGAAATTATTAAACAGGCCAATCAAAATCACTGCTGACGTCATCACAAACGCGAACTACGTCACTGCACCGACTATTAACAAAGAAAATCAGGTAACCTACTTTACGGAGGCTGCATTTACGTTTGCTGCGAATGACCTGCCCAAATATAGAGCAGCTATAAATAGAACCGGGGGCCCGTATGCAAGCGCCGCCTATGAATGGTGCAGGCAACCTGCATGTAGGGCACGTTGCAATGATTTGACCTATTTATTTTTCAATGGGTCGGTGCATGAACGGGGATGGGCCCACTGCGAGCCTTGCTTCATTCAGTAACAGTCGAACCCTCGAGGCCGGCGTGACCTACTTCCGCTCTTCGCTCGCGAGCCGCAAATATCGCGATTTTTGATCAGAATACAGTAAAATTAGTGATTTTATTGCGTATTTCAGTGTTATTTTCATAAAATAGTTGTGCGTTCCCAAATCCCAGAAGCTCAGAGCGAGGGTATTAAAAAATTACTGCCGGCAGCCTAATATTTTAAAAAGCCCGCCATTTATTTTTATTCGCCCTGAAGGGGAGGTTACTGGTAGATATAGAGTGTCAAGCTACGTCATTGGTGGAAAAGCGATAGAGCATCCAACGGGCCAATCGTGAGGCCAGATAGCAAAGTTGTGCGCGACTGACACGCCACCTGTCGCGCGAACACGCCGCGTTCATTGAATAACCCGCCCGGACTGTTTTATTGACGCAAGCGCACTGAGGCCCAACAAAGGGCCGAAATAAGAACGGTTCGTAAGTGAATCTGATGTATTTATGTCATAAAAATGGTGAAATCTGTGAAGTGGCGAGTAGAAATTAGGATATTCGACGTGTCGAATCATGACCGAGGCATCTGAAAAGTAAGTGGTGTATCTGTAACTCAGTTTTCGTGATTTGTGCTTCGCCCTGTTCGGGCTAGGTAGGGCTTTACCCCGGCCATTTTCCATAGCTCATGGAATGTGTAATGTGATTTATGGTGTTTTCTAAAGTTCTACAGCTCCTCAATGGGGTGTATGAGCGATGGGGATGGGTTTTATGAGCTAAAGAGTATGATAAAATGCATACAAGTAAGTGTCGACCGCCGCCCTTAAGTCAACTGTGTAGCTAGATATAATCAATGAGTTCTCCGTTCATTCACAATTATTAAAGTAGGTAACTCCTTTTCGGGGTCATTTGAAGCTACTCCAATTCAAGCTGTGCTGTATTGCTCAATGAATAATGTTTTACCTATTCGTCCACCGTTATGAATCGCTCGCGTATTTTTCGCGCAAATAAAAACTGGTTCTATGAAAGAGGCCAATGTGTAATGTCAAAAAAATAATTAAACATTAAGGATTTTTGTGGTCGACACGATGTTAGTGACATCTGCTTTAATTGATAATTAGCTCATATAACTATACTTTGGGCATGATGTTATTGGATGATAAATGTTTTAAGTGGCTTTAATAATCCATCTTAGTAACAATGTTCCATAGATTCTATGCTTGAAAATAGATGTGTCAGATCTGTCTTACTTTGTAAAATTAAATAGTGTTGTTTGTAATGAAAATGTTACAAGATAAGCTTTCAAAATAATGATAGGCTATATCTTGTAATTTTTGAAGAACATTGTTGTGGCATAGTTTCTGTTCACATACAGAACTGTTTAATACATTAGGTATTAATGTAAAGTTAGAATAGTACTACATACATTAAAACCAATATTATATTTTTCACCAACTTATCTCATGCAAACTACACTAAGTTAATGATGTTAAATAATTAACAAAATTTAAGTGTGACTCAACCATTTTACATTCATTGACATAATCTCCCGTTCAATTAATGAAACTATGTTCTTATAAAAAAAATCAGAACATCTTAAAGCATTTCTTTTAAATTCTCTATTTACGCTTTAACAACATCATTATAGTCAGCTCGTAATTATCTAAATCTGAACACAAGTTTCTGCTAACACTGACATAATGAAAGCTGCTGTGATAAAAGCCTTTATCACAAAACTTTTAAAACATTGATAATTATTCATTACAGTATCCACATTGTTTTAACGATAAAACATGCTTCCCTGCTCTGTTAGTACCATCCCTTAGAACTTTAGAACAATCACAAAAATGAGAGATGTCCAATTCTCAATGTGTAATCAACACTTGCAGCTAAATTAACCCAAGATCACACCTTATTCCTAAGGATATAAGGCAGTAACAAAACAAACACATTCTCTTACACTTTGGAAGTACAGTTAAATTTTCTCAATGAATAGAATTGTGCCGAATGAGCCATACATTACTGTTTTTAAATTTAAATAATTTTTACATAAGTTTTCATCAACTCCCTGTTTTACATCTAGTTTCTTTTTATCTCCATTGAAAAGAACACAAAATAATTATATCATCCAAATACCAAGTTTCCATTTTCAGTGATTATGTTAACTGTTATCTAACAATTATTTACAGAACTGCTCTATTTAAATCAGAGCCAGGGATATTACCATCCCCTCTATATTGGCGTCAAAGGGAGGTCTTTGAGGCCAACATAGGGGGGAAACTAATGTTCCTAGATAGAATTTATTATAATGCAAAGTTATTAATATTATCATAACAAGTTTCAACAAAGTACTTAGGTAAGTACTCATGCTAATAATTGTAAGGTAGCTAATAGCTATGTAATGGACTAACATGTTAAATGTTTATGTCATAAATTATAACAACAATACCTACTTTTCCTATGTTTTTATTTATAGTATTTTTTTTTCTAACCTGAAGCCATAACGTTTTCAACTTTCCTTCCTACCCAGTATACGTCCATAGCATAAAATTCACGTCTTTCCCCCATCAGATGATCATCAGTGGGCAGAACACTAAAGGACCCTTGTGTTACGAACTTTACTTTACAATACTAATAAAAGACCTTAGGACCCTTCCCCCTCTTGGGGCTTGGGACTTACGCCCGTTTTCACAAACACTAAATGAAGGCAATTAAGAGCGCGCTGTTGAATTTTCATCCTTCTGCGCTCGGCCGAGCGTTCAAAATCCAATTCATTTAGTGTCGTCTAGTGTTAGTGAAGATAGTCATTAATTAAACATAGCTGGCGAAATTACTGGCAGACTTACAGGCAAATGAATATCGATAATTTTTGACTTTTTGGAAAAACATGTCCATCTTTGACTAACTGTATCTTCACAACCAGTATTTAGAGTATTTGGGCTCAAATTGTAGCAAATTTAGTTTGCTTCACAAAAAGAGAACAATGATACCTAAAACCGCGTACATAAGGTATATTAAAAAAAAACTGAAACGTGCCAGAATTTCGCAGTTTTTCGTGCACCATGTGAGTAGCACAAGGTTTTCAGGGTTGCCAACTTGTCTCAAATATAAACTACTATCAGGGGACCTAAACAAACAACATAAGTTTCAGCGTTTGCGATATTTGATGTTGTTAATGACTGGGCTAAAATAAAAACAAATGACTACTCTTTATTTATGTCTTCAAAATAATTTATTTTTGTTTTATAATGTTCAGATATCGACCCATAGCGTCTGCGGAGTTTCGCTAGCTAACTTAATTTGACCCTGTATACGACATGTCCCGGAATTAACGCACAACCTCTTAAGTTGTTACTTTTACTATGGGACCAAACCTGAAATCGCGAAGAAAAAATCAGCGTTCCCTACATTTATGGTCAAATAACTCGTTAAAATGTAGGGAACAGCTGGTTTTTTTTCGCGAGTTCGGGTATGGTCCCATAGAAAAAGTTGTTCATGATCAGTACAATTACCCCTTAATAGGTTGTGCGTTAATTCCGGGACATGTTTTAGATGGACTGCGACTAGACTGCGGAGTCTGGAGTAGACTTAAGGACTAACTGCTTCTCAAACGGACAACTGTACGTTACTTGGTCCCGAGTCACCAGTCCTGAGTCTATATCTTGGCTGCTGAGAACAAAACTACAAATGTAGTCGGTGAAGCAAACATAGTGAGGAAACCATGCCTGAGAGATATTTCTCGACGGCATTTGAAGCCAAGTCAGAGGCCATGGGCGGCATAAGAACTCTGACACCTGGTCAGTCACTGACCACACGAAAAAGAAAAGAAGATTCATGGTGGCTGAGTTATAGTTGGTTTTTATTTTGTCAGCATTATCTGCCTAGTCTTTTCTCAACTATGTTGTGGTCGGCTCCAAGTCTAACCGGATGCAGCTGAATACCAGTATTTTATATGAAGCGACTGCCTATCTGACCTCCACAACCCAGTTACTGGGTAATAGGATACCCCTTGGTAAGACTGGTTGTCAGAGTTTCGAGCTTCTGACGACCCGTAACGAATGTCAAAGATCCACGAATGATAGCCGGGACCAACGTCTACGTGCTTTCCTAGGCACGGAGGAGTCTCAGTATGCAAAGATGGTCACCCATCAAAACTACAAATGTAGTATACAGGGAATTTTTATAAAAATAATATAACATCACGCCTGTATTCCCCGAAGGGTTAGGCAGAGGTGTACCTATAGTACAACCACATTTCACCAGTTATGTTTAGGACCCATGTAATAGGGGGCGAGCCTATCGCCACTAACCGGGCACAACCCCAGACTTCGTACTGTTACTGAGAAATTTCAGATCGAAAACCCAATAACACTGCCTGAACCGGGAATCGAACCCAGGACCCCATGCTCAATAGTAACGCTTGCGACCACTTGGTCTAGTGGTACAAGGCCATTTTTTTCGATACCTTACGACTTCGTACGAAGTCGCGCGGGTAGAAGCTACTTTATTATAATATACTAGCTGACCCGGCGAACTTCGTACCACCTTATACCGACAGCAGCGCCACCTACCGGGTGCAATTGTGTTTTCAAACCATCCAGGAACCCGCTGAAATATAAATACAAAATTTCAACCAAATCGAGCGAGCCGTTTAGGAGGATTTAGGTGACAAACACACGTACAGAAGAATTATATATAACAAGATAGATGGATGTGAAAATTCCGCTATATACTACCCTACACCTACAGCTTCAGGGCGTATTGTGTCTAGTTCGTTGAAATGTTACAAATGTGGACGGAGCTATCAAAGTTGTCCTTCGCTAGTAATTAACTTTCAATTGAAAAATACTGGTAGTCAGCTGCATCTGGTAAGACTGGAAGCCGTTCCCCAACGTAGTTGATGATAACATGCCATCTTAGGCACATCTCATGTTGAATTGAAAGCATTTTAGGAAGATGCATATGAAATCTTACCTAACACTGAAAACGAAACTTGTAAATAGCTGCTGAATACCTTAGTGCATTTCTGCACCTGCAACTGCAGTCTAGACAAGTTATTTCTGTTTAAAATCGATTGATCAGTATGATGGCTCAGTTTACTGACCACAAAGGCTTATTGTTTCGAACTGGCACGAAGATGTGAAACCGCTGTCTTAGGACCAAAAAATTCCAAGACATGTGACATCGACCAACCCACACGATAATGGCCCACCTCTCAAAGAGGAGAAGCCTGTATCCCAGCAATGGGAAGGTTGTAGGCTGGTAAAGTTACGAAGATATCATGTGATTGAAAACCGCTCCGTTATATCATTACCGGGAACACACTAGCAAACATTAGTTAAGTTTAAACTGGTGCATTAAAGTTAAATTACATAGCCACCACAAGTACTTGGTAATAGCTATAACAACCGGCCAAGTGCGTGTCAAACCACGCACAATGAAGGGTTCCGTAGGGATGAATTAATCCCAAAAACAAACTTAACATTGTAGAGCAACATGTTCTCCCATACATCGATATACGTCACGGTCAATTCTCCAACTGCAAATGTAAGTTGGTCGACTATTACTCGTTAACTTTTTAAGCCTACTTAGTTTTCCTTTTAATTTCGTTTTGTATACTACCATTTTTTCACATATCCAAAAACAACCATTTAGCTGGTAGCGGGACAATTGACTCGAACAAAAATTAGCATTTTACTGCTTAATTTATGCAAATGGATCAATTAATCGTAAAACGGACTTTACAGATCCGCAATATTTTTGAACGACCTATCTAACGATACCCCATATCATGGAATAGACGAGAAAAAGAATATCATCCCCACATTACGTTTAAGGAAAAAAAAAAGGGAGGGGCGGGGTTAAAAATGTTTTAATTTCAAGATTTTGTTACACCACTTTGTAGGCGTGATTAATATACGAGTATATACCCATGCCAAATTACAGCTTCCTAGTACTAAGAGTCTCTGAGCTAAGCCCCCAGACAGACATACGGATATGGCGAAACTATGGGTTTCTTGTAGACTACGAAACCCTAATAAACGAGCGACCCGTCACAGTACCACAAAACCACGCAGCGTAACCACCGCCTAGAAAATCACCTCGTATGACAGTATACCCACCCTACGTTGTCGATGCACTGAGGTGTAACTGTGTTACCTACAGGACCCTTCTGTGGGCTGCGTGCTTCAGAGAGCACATTAAACCCTCCCGGATCAATACGTCAACTCTATTGGTCTTTTAAATGGAGTTAAATGTTGCATAATTGGCGACTGACGAGTATGATGATGTTACCGGGCTTAAACAAATCAGAGAGGTGTAATTACAGCTCCACGATTGGCGAAACAAAGAAGCACGTCCGGTGCAACAAGTCGATAGTCCACCGTGTCCGTTACGCAGGATGTGTGCGGAGCGGTTTGCCACCAGCTGCGCGGTTCATTTCTTTCCCAGCAACGCATCCGCGCGGAGCGTTGACGTGGGTCGCTGTAGATAGACGAAACCGCTTACATTTTCATAAAGCAAGATAAGTACACGTGCATAGCTTAGCCGTGCGCTGCTATGCTATGGAGCGGCACCAGATTATAGCTGAGAAAAAAAAAACCGATTAAATAAAGGGTCGGAAAAGGTGTACAATTAACAAAATCGGCCCACGCGCTTGGTCTCTACAGCGCAGCAGCGCCACAAAAGAAGAAATATACATACATTGGGTGTTAAACACATAAATGCAAGTTTAAGAGTTACTCAAAAACATGTTGAGTTGCGCCAACATCCAGGGCCTCAAGTTTGCTATTACAATAGTGTCAGAATGGTCGATCATTGATTTCGTAATTGTTGATTTTGACAAGTTTGGTAATCTACTATTATAATGGCGTTATTATGAGTTTCCAATGGTCGGCCACTGACACTACATTGAAAGAAATTGCTTAAATTGGTAAAATCGTACATAATGACAAATTAATGACATTTCTACTAATAGGTTTTATAATAATGGCAATACGACAATACCATTACAATAACACAATTATATTACGAGAACATTGACCGACCGATGATCGACCATTATGAATTTACCAGATTACGAACTTTTAGCAAAATGACAATGGCATGACAATGGGATCGTGTTGGAATGACTGAATTTATAAAAATAGCAGACTTGGGCCCCAGTACGCTAGCGTGATGATCTATGTTCTATCCTTCTCTGAATGAGAAAAGATAAAGAAAAAAAAATTGATTAATTTGTTCCAGAAGCACGAGCATACAAAACGATAAATTAACTCGAATAATAAAAATATTTACATTACAAATACATTAAAATCATTATAAATTATACCAATAGATCACGCAACTAACTATTTACACTAGGTACTAACGAGATAAAAAAAAATTGGCCAAGTGCGAGTCGGACTCGCGCACGAAGGGTTCCGTACCATTATCTATAAAAATGCCAAAAAAAAAAAACGTTTGTTGTATGGGAGCCCCTTAAAGTTTTGTTTTATTTTAATTTAATTATTTATTTTTAAAGTGAATATATAACTAAATATTCTCTGAACATCTCAAGCGTCTACCTGTTACCGTTATCAATATCGAGCAAAAAAATCACGTTTCTTGTATGGGAGCCCCCTTGAATATTTATTTTATTCTGTTTTTTAGTATTAGTTGTTATGCGGCAACAGAAATACATCATCTGTGAAAATTTCGACTATCTAACTATCACGGTTTATGAGATACAGCCTGGTGACAGACGGACAGACAGAGAGACGAACGGCGGAGCCTTAGTAATAGGGTTCCCGTTTTACCCTGTGGGTACGGAACTCTAAAAACGGTCAAGTGCGTGTCGGACCACGCACAATGAAGGGTTCCCGTAGTTGGGATGAATTTATCCCACGAACAAACTTAACATTGTAGAGCAGTGGTGGCCCAGTGGTAACGGGCGCGACTTACGAGTAGTAGGTCGTCGGTTCGAACCCAGACAGGCGCTTTACTTTGTGTAAATTATTTCATCACCACTGCTCTGAAAGCGGTGAAGGAAAACATCGTGGGAAAACCAGCATGTCCTAGAACTAAAAATTCGAAGACATGTGACATTTACCAACCCGCACTGGGCCCGCGTGGTGGATTACGGCCCACTGACTCTCACAGAGAGGAGGCCTGTGTCCCAGCAGTGGAAACATTATAGGCTGATTATGTGTGAATGTTATGTATTGTATAGTTGAAAAACATGTCCAAAACATCGATAGTTGCCACGGTCAAATTTTCAACTGGAAATGTAAGTTTGTAATTGCACAAAAATATTTTTTTAAGTGATAAAACTAAAAATTATCAACTCTTTCCTTTACTTGTGCTGTGAGACCTTGCTTCTTAACAAATTTCATGATTATAGGTCAACGGGAAGTACCCTATAGGTTTTGATTTATTTTCGAATATCAAAATATGTCACATACATCGCCGTATTTTTTTATTGCGTTGACTTGGAGCTTGATTTTTTTAGACCTCCAAGGGACCATAGACTTACGTATTTCATATTAATTTTAACTTGATACCTCCACGCGTTCGTGAGAAAAAGGGTCTTGACTGACTGACAGACGGACAACGAAGTGATCCTGTAAGGGTTCCGTTTTTTCCTTTTGAGGTACGGAACCCTAAAAATACAAAAAACAATAAAAAGGACACTTAAGCGTCGAAGTACTCGTCCGTATCGCTGTCATCCGGAATCGTGCCCAGAAGACTGGCAGCATTGCCACGTTGAATGGCAATGCTAATTCTTTGGCCAAAGAACGAGCTAGCCCAGAAATAGTCGGCAGCTGCACGTGGTTACTGTGACAAGAAGGCATCTCAGCATGATGCTGTGCTGAAAAGGCTTAAGACCTGCAGGACCCCCTCCCCCCTGGGTTCCCTGCGGGGCCTAGTGGACTAAAACAAATAATATAACATCATGTCTGGGCGTCTACTCTCTAATCACGAAATCCGTATTTTCGGCCGAAGTTTTGCCCGTTTCCTACTCCGTATCACTTACGGACATAAGATTCGTTCAGGACCCGAATTAAAAATGAATGACAACATGATTTGATAGTGTTCTTTAATCCAGATGTGTATTTAACCGTTAAAAAAATTTAATTTGTCACTTGTTTTGAAGGATCAACTACTTTCGGACGGGCCCGTATCTTCGTTGACGGGTAGGGTAGGCAGAGGTGTATCTGTATGATATTCCCACATTTCGCCAGATTTGTTTAAATGCCATGTTTTAGAGGACGAGATATTAAAACTAGAAAATAAACCGCATCAGTTGCATTTTGTAATTTGTAAATGCATCGCGGATGCATCAATGTCTGGCCACCGTTCATTACAGTGCAATTGACCAACCCCGCGCTACTGGCCTCATAATGGCCCATTTCCTTTAGTCTTTAGCTGACTCATACTGTAGTTGTTATAAATAACGAGCCGTTGTTTTTTAACAGACTTCAAATAAGAGGAGGTTCTATGTTCGATTGCGTTTTTAGGGTTCCGTACCAAAATGGTAAAAAGGAACCCCCCTTATGGTGAGACTAAGTCTGTCTGTCTGTCACAGCTGGATATCTCAAAAACAAATAATGCTATAATCTTTTTTGCAACAGGGCCTGAACGGGGACTTAAAAATTCGAATTGAGTCTACTAGGGCATGTGGGGTATCATATGAAAGAGCGCTGTTTGCACATTCTCAAACATTTATTTTTTTAGGCATCATACTTTTCGACTTGATGAAAAATGTAAAAAATAATACCGTTCCCCCCTTATCTCCAAAGTTTGCATAGAGAAAGATCTGAAATTATTCTGTGATAGAAGTTTATGTAAAGATTACAGGAAAAATAAACGTCGTTTAATTTTTCCTTAATAACGATCAATTATAACGTTATTCTTGAATACAATAGATTACACAACTAGTTATTTACACTAGGTACTAACGAAAAAAAAAAATATAACATAAAAAAGACACTTAAGCGTCGAAGTTCTCGTCCGCATCGCTGTCATCCGGAAACGTGCCCAGAAGACTGGCAGCATTGCCACGTTGGATGGCAATGCTAATTCTTTGGCCAAAGAACGAGCCAGCCCTCTTTAAATTTAAAATATAAAATTAATTTTAAAATCAATCGTAGTACTTAAGTACGTTACGCTTACTCTGCGCGATCGTGGCAGGCCCAAAGTTTGTGGCACTTTACCGCACTGCCCTAAAATCATTCTTGCCAATAATAAACAAAATAAACGCGATTCTTAACAGAGTTCCATAAATTAAATATTTACCTCATGCTAGTGTTATATTATCTGTGCTCTTGGCCGTACCGATCCATAATCAAATGATATTTTTAGTTCAACAATTGAACACATCCTCACTCTTTGCCTGCTTTTATTTTTGTCCTTACCACAAAATGACGTAAAGCACAAAATTGACTTTACCTGTACAGAACATACAATTCAGGGGCGTAAATATGGCACTAGTTTTTGCCTGCGGCTTGGCTCGCGTGGGAATGTAAATTATTCCACGGGAAGTATCTTTTATCTCATGACGCGACGCGCGCTTCACTTGTGGTTACCAAGTGTACGGTGGACAGTCCACCGCCACGTCAACGGGACGTAAACAAGTAAAGAAAGAAAAAAGATATTTTTCAACACAGTTGCTCAAAAAATGTATTTACAAAGCCTATAAAATTATCATTGGTCGAAAGTTAAAAATTACGCACCATACAACGGAATGTGCGGTATCATAGGTACTCTAACCTAAGTACATGTTTTACCGTACAGTTTCAAGATTGGCTGCCGTGACCGGAATGTAGTCAGGGATCTGTCTCGCATAGGGTCGCGGCATTATGCTGAGCGGTAGCCGTTTTGCGTGGATGTGACGCATATTTTCCCCCAACTTGTTCTTTTTAGGGTTCCGTACCCAAAGGGTAAAACGGGAACCCTATTACTAAGGCTCCGCCGTCTGTCTGTCTGTCCGTCGTCACCAGGCTGTATCTCATGAACCGTGATAGGTAGACAGTTGAAATTTTCACAGATGATGTATTTCTGTTGCCGCTATAACAACAAATACTAAAAAACAGAATAGCATAAATATTAAGGGGGCTCCCATACAACAAACGTGATTTTTTTGCCATTTTTATAGATAATGGTACGGAACCCTTTGTGCGCGAATCCGACTCGCACTTGGCCGGTTTTTGTATTTGTGTTCTTTCTTTGCGACATGTTTACCACAAATAAATGTATTTTCTTTCTTTCTTTTAGGAAGATAATTTTGTGTTCTTTATAGATATGTGTTTTAACTTACAGCTGATTTTAACCCGCATTCCTTTGTCCACAGTGCCTATTTGGTGCGGGTGCGAGCACAGGTTATGTGCCGCGACGAGGGCACCGGCGGGTGGGTCGCGCTCGGGGGCGGCGGGCTCGCAGATGTCATGGTCGGGAAGCGAGCTCGCCCCCATAGGTCCTCAGGTGAGCACAGCATCTTATTGTCCAATCAGGGGTTGCTGAGCTGAAACATGGTCAACTTTCCATCATCGGATGGAAAGATGTATAGGACGATGGGTCACCGTACTCACCGGTTATTTAGTTGGGCAATCCACCCCATACGCAATTACGTACGATACGTTTCAGACACCTTCGGTGTTGGTGCAGCGAATGCTGGAACTTTACATAAGTCTTTGCACTGTTATTAGCGTTTTAAAATAAAAATTGGGTAGGTATATTTTTTATTACCCAAGTAAGGCAAATATTTTGATAAATAAGTTAGTACTCCAAATGGAGTAGTGTGAGAGTGTAGAGTCGGTGACCAGCATTACCCGACCCCTCTTACAAAGAAGAATAATGGAAGAGGGGTCAGGCGCGGGATTTGCCTCAGTATGACCAGAACTTTATACATAATGTGGGCATCGAACCCCAAACAAAACCATCAAGCAACACCAATAGGAACACAATAACATCTCATTCACCTATTTCATAACTTAAGGAAAACGCTAACAGCCTTGCCTAGTTCAAAACAAAGACTAATGAATCATTGTAATGAATGGGCTTCTTATGGAACCCATTGTTGTAGCACTATGCATTAATTACTTGCGTTAAATCGACATGTGTTTATGGTGACTACAAAGTCGCTAATAATAAAATGGTTCTAGGTATAAATGGTATGTCATTCATGGGGACTTATTGGGAGAATATGTTGTGAGTACCCATTCTTGAAGTAGGAAAAGGTAGGTAAGTAGGGGCCATTCCTGAGGAAAAACATATTGTTTAACTAGCTGCTGACCGCGTATAACTCCGTATAACATCAGCTTTCTGCCAGTGAAAGTCTCGTCAAAATCGGTCCAGCCGTTTCGGAGATTAGCCGGAACAAACAGACAGACAGAAAGAGAAAAAAAAAAGAAGATTTTTCGTTTTATGTATCGTATACAGGGTTACTGGTAACTCGACGTATTCCTTGCAGGAGGTTATATTAGGGTTCAAATGCAACAAATTAAGCCACCAAATGTTCTACCGAAATTCAGTAGCTTTTGAGTTTTTTTTTATAAAGTAATGACAAAAATTACGAAAAATAAAATGTTTAACTAGTGATCACTGCCAAAGTTTTAGGTATTTTTGAACTTTAAATTAACAACACAGACCAGCTTCGGCAGCTATGATAGTAACTAAAATTCCAGTACAGTCGCGTCGTAAACCATTTATAAATTGGATTTTTCATAAAACAACTAAAAACCTAATTAACTCAAAAAGTACTGAATTTCGGTAGAACATTTGGTGGCTTAATTTGTTGCATTTTAACCATACTATGACGTCCTGCAAGGAATACGTCGAGTTATTAGTAACCCTGTATACTTCCTTTCATTATGCATTTAGTAAAAAGCTGTTATTTTGACATTAACACAGAAACTTGATTTTATTTGTATAGATGTATTCTGTATTTAGATAAAGAGTGAGGTGGCGCTGAGGTATTATGGACTCTTATGCTACGGCTACATTTTTGCGATAACGCGAACTACATTTCGCGCTCAATTTGTTATATTGCCGACCGAATACCTACTATAAGTCCCACGTAATAAGTCAATACAGTATGTTGGTTCTATGGTACAGACGCCAGCAGGTCAAGCTACCTTTTTTTTTTTTCTACTTTTTGTTTGGATGGGAAATTATCAAATAACTTCTTCCGCTCTGGGTGGAGCGGGAGTGAGTGTCTGACTTTTACTTACTAAAACCCACCCGTGTTCCTTCAGATGCCTGTGTGCCAGGGCCACGATATCCCTTTCGGACAGGCTCGTAACCCTGACCGAAGCTGTAAAATTTTCCGAATCAACCTTGAACCTTATGCTTTAGCAATAAAGTAGAAAATATTTTAAAGAAATTTGTCAGATTGTAGTAGCTTGATGTACTGGCGTCTGTACATAACATAACATATCATGCCTATGTTCCCGAAGGGTCAGGCAGAGGTGCACCTATTGGACGCCCACATTTCGCCAGTTATGTTTAAAACCCATGTAATAACGGGCGACCTAATGCGATCTACTTATACTTTATATCAGAGAATGCATGGTTTACATGTGTAATGTTTGTTCCAGCTGGGGGTGACAGCAATGGTGACACCACGACTTCGTCAGCAACCGCACCGACACACGAATACTTCATACATGGGAAGCGAATCAGCGATAGTATGGTAAATATCGTCATTCGTCAGCAAAATGAATCATCAATCAATCTGCCTAGCCTTTTCCCAACTATGTTGGGGTCGGCTTCCAGTCTAGGTCCAGTAGATTCGGAGTAAATTGGCTGTGATAGACGGACAGACAGAGAGACACACGAGTGACCCCACAACATAGGGAATCCTAGTGTGGGGTTCAGCGAATTTGTACAAATCTAGCTCCTGTGTACAGATAGTGCAATCCACGAAGACGCGCCCCACTCTTTTCCGAATCGCTAACAGTGCAAGTGTGCATCCATTCGCTAGTGTTGTAGTGCTGTCGATATGTACGAATTGCCTATGAGTGCGCACACACACTACGATGAATAAATCAGCTCGGATCAAACTCCCTACACCCCGGGGCTCCCTCGACCCAAAAAATAGTGGGGCGCGTCTTCGTGGATTGCACTATCTATAACCTATTACTATTTTTTTTTATGATGTACCGTGTTTTAAAGACGGTACTCTAGAGTGCAATTAATTTTTTTGGGTTACGTACCTGCGGAACCTTAAAAAACAATTGCACTCTGAATTCTAAACCTCCATTTTCCACATTCCAGGTAGTCCTAGAATGCACGATAAAGAAAGACTTCCAATACAACAAGGTGATGCCAACGTTCCACCACTGGGTGACCGACGAGAAGCGCTTCGGGCTCACGTTCCAGACCGCTGCTGATGCCCGCGCATTCGACAAGGGCGTGAGGACGGCTATTGAAGAGTTGCTGGACGGTAAGCTTTGGTCGGTTGTTGGGGGTCGTTCTTCAGGGTTTTAGGGTAGGCAATTTTTCCTGGGATAGGGCTATAAATGGGCAATATTTCTGGAATAGGGCTATAGATGGCCAATTTATTCTGGGATTGGGCTATAGATGGGCTTTTTTCTGGGATTGGGCTATAGATGGGCATTTTTTTCTGGGATAGGGCTATAAATGGGCAAAATATCTGGGATAGGGCTAGATGGGCATTTTTTTCAGGAATAGGGCTATAGATGGGCAATTTTTTCTGGGATAGGGCTAGAGATGGGCAATTTTTCTGGGATGGGGCTATAGATGGGCTATTTATTTGAGGATATATCTGTAGATAGGTTTTATTTTGGTGGGCTTGATGATTTAGGACAGTTTCTATAAAAGAGTTAAGTCTACACTGGTGTCGCACGAACTTTGGGCATTTTGATAAAATATAACTTAGACACGTGCTAAGGGGGGCTAAGACCTAAAAAACCATGTTTTATACTTAGTTTTTCATTACAAAATTAAACATTAATTTAAGTTTTTCCATTTAGTTATACGAAACAATGCAATTGAAGTGGTGTCTTAGAATCAGAAGAGCTATAATATATTTCTGAAGAATGATAATTTGGCTTTATATGGCTTTGGCTGTGCTGAACATAATATTTATATGTGCTTTAGTTTATTTCTATAAGGGCAGATAATAACCATGTGCAGATATTAAGTTTTATTAATTAGGCGCTATGTATTTGGACCACGCCCTGCGCAATTACGCAAATAATAATAAACAAATCTTGAATTTGAATGTTACGTTGATTAGGCACTTCAATTAAAAGCCGTATTGTGGTTAACATAAATCAATTTCTGACTGAAATTTTTATTTTTAGGTAGAATAATTAACCAAAATTAACGATCTTCTGTGCAAACAGCAATCTTATTTTTTGTCAAGTACTCATATGATGGTCAGCAAGTCTCTATTACGTTTGCGTTGCTTTTTCTGCAACACATTTATATCTTGTTTCAATTTATTAGTTTTATTATATCTCTGCATCCGATGGAACCACTGAGAAAAGCACTTTGCCCACTCGTCCTTAGTGGTCTCTTCGACGGTATTTTGAAACGCAGCCACTGCTTCCTCGGCGTCCATAAAACGTTTTCCTCAAAAATTTTCTTTTATTTTCGGAAATAAATAAAAATCGCAAAGTGCGAGGTCGGGGCTATAGGGCGGGTGACCCAGTAATTCCACGTCTGATATCGCCAAGTAGTCGATTGTTTGCTTGGCGGTGTGTGACGAGCCGTTGTCGTGATGAAGGAGGAACTTTTTCCAAGACAAACAATTGTTAGTGTAGTGACTCTGCAGTAACTGTTTTTAGATCCTCTAAAACAATTGTTGCGTAATGATGCGTACAGAATGCCTATGCATACGTATGCCTACTCTCCTTATACAACCCGCCATCTCTTTCCAACATGTATTCACACAAACGCTATAAAACAAAATCAAACAGATTTTCCGACCTCATACTTCAAGTAGGTAACATAACTACCAGTGGCCGCTGACCCCAAAAAAAAACATAAAAAACTCTTTTATAATTTATTGTGTTTGGATATTGATACCCATCACTTCTGCAGAGTTTTGCTAGCTAATTTGATTTGACCCTGTATACTAAGCTGCTACTATTATAAGCTGTATGCTTTATGTACCTGCTATATAATTTGTCGCTGTATGTACTATGTATTAATAATGAACTAATTTATCTAATGTGCTTTATTTTGCCTCCTCTACCGTATACTGGATTCCTACACGGTGAGTTTTGATTATAACATCACGCCATGCTTCTTGTGGGGTAGGCAGAAAGGGTTTGTTGTTCACATGTGTTACTAGTTTATGTAGAATTTTCTTTGGACTTGTCAACTTCAGGGGGCCTAAAATGGACGCTTTGGCAGTATCATAATATAATCTGCGTACAATTCATACATCCCGCAATTCATCTGTTTGACAGCTGCTATTTGACTTCATTATAGCAATTCATAATTTGTGGACCATTTTAAGAAACTCCATACAAAACTGTCAAACAGATGAATTGCTGGATATGAATTGTACGCAGATCATAATTATGATTCTGTCAAAGCGTCCGTTTTAGGCCCCCAGAAAGATAAAGATACATTTATTTGTGTTACATGACATGTGTAATAAATGAATAATTAATAATTATGCACATAGAGATAGAAACATAATTTTATCGGGCGAGCATGTTTTGCCTCACTCGGCTTACAAATTAATTAAGTTGGTAATTTTAAATTAATATTAATGACAGTTTCATAAATAAAATTAGAGTTATTACCAAAATATAGTCAATAATTCAATATAAAATCAGAGTCAGTACAAAATGTAGTCAATATACAGACAAAATATGCCAACAGATAATAAAATTTATTCAAAAATAAAATTCAAAATTTATCATTCAAAAAACCGACGTTATAATAGCACTGTAAATGTAGACTTCATAAATAATACTGATCTTGCTTGTGAGGTTCACGAAAGTTACTTGGATACTGCTTTATTAATTGGGTTAGAAAAGTAATATAATAATTGCCTGGAGTTCTAAAATACATGCCTAGGCTTAGTTTAGACTGCAGATCTCCCACAAATCAAAAAACCTTTCAAAATACCTGTCAAATCAACTGTGTAACTAGAATACGATGTAATTTGTGGAGTAATAAACATAATTTTATTATTTATTCTATTTAATCATAGCTTATCAGTGTGATTTGTGTATTATTGGGATATTCCATGGTAAATCAAAGGAGCTTTTAGAAACAATTCTTTGGAGGGTTTAAAATTCAATTTTCTAATTTTTTTTCTACAATTTAACCAAATTCCATATTAGCTTTAAATTAATAAGAAAAAAAACGCAAAATTGACATGTTAGCGAGAATAACGCCTACAACGGACAGTTCCCAAATAAACGGGGTTATTGCTTCAGCAAATAATTAATCCAATACTATATAGTATTAAAACATAAATATATTACAAAGGTTTGGGCGGGGCGTGGCCATCACTTCACGCGTACAAAAAACACAACCCAGCGCCAAAAGATGACGACGAAGAGCAGAATATCTTCGAGGTAAGTGAATACAAGTTATTTTTACAACGTAACATCGCGCCCGTTATTCTCGAAGGTATAAGCAGAGGTGGACCACATTTGGCCAGTTATAATATATTAAAGCGCTGACAAGAGGCAAATAATAAATGTAGGCTTATTTTAAACAAAAAAATTGCCAAATCTATGTAGTTTGTGGTAGCGGAAAAAATATATGTTATTCTTGAACATATTTCTCAGAACTTGGTTGTTACCAAAACACGTTTAGGAAAAAAATCTCGATACAAATTAACGGTAAACTATAACTCTTTACTTAGTTTGAATCTGAGTTTCAATTCAAAATATCTGTATTAAATGTCAACGTACGGTTGGTATTTAATTAATAACAAGAACGTCTTATTTGTATGCAGAACTTGGTTGTTTTTTATTAGGGTTCCGTACCCAAAGGGAACCCTATTACTAAGGCTTCGCCGTCTGCTGTCTGTCTGTACGTCTGTCACCAGGCTGTATCTCATGAACCGTGATAGTTAGACAGTTGAAATTTTCACAGATGATGTATTTCTGTTGCCGCTATAGCAACAAATACTAAAAACCAGAAAAACATAAATATTTAAGGGGGCTCCCATACAACAAACGTGACTTTTTTGCCGTTTTTATAGATAATGGTACGGAACCCTTCGTGCGCGAGTCAAACTCGAACTTGGCCAGTTTTTGTCGATTACTGAACTCATTTTTGAGTAAATAGATAATTGCTTCATATTTTGAAATAAATTACAAGCGTTGTGACAACGCGCTTCTCTTTCTTTTGTATGCAGTCTGACAGTGACCGCGGATTAGCTGTTGTCAGCGTCTTAAACGTGGATCCACGTGAGACATTCGATTCTCGTGCTAAGCTTGCTGCCTTATCTATGGTTCCATGTGATCACTTATTCACCATCAACCACCACCTAAACGCAATGTTTTTGATTCTGTAGTTTAACAATTCTCGTGGCTAAGTAATAACAGGCGCACGGGTCGATCGTTCAAGTTAAGCTACGCTTGCCGCGGTTGTTCCGTGGATGGGTGACCATCTTTACATACCGAGACCCCTCGTTGCCTCGGAAAGCACGTTAAGCCGTTGGTCCAGGCTGTCATTCGTGAATGTCAGTCGTTATGGGTCGTCAGAAGCCCGAAAGTCTGACAACCAGTCTTCCCCAGTCTTTCTTTGTTATCGTATTACCCAGTAACTGGGTTGTGGAGGTCAGATAGGCAATCGCTCCATGTAAATACTGGTATTCAGCTGCATCCGGTTAGACTGGAAGCCAAGCCCATCATAGTTGGGAAAAGGCTAGGCAGCACACAGATGACATGATGAATTTAGCTATAGATTGTATACAGGGACGTATCAAAATCCACTTCTTCATATAGACTTCTCATTCCCAGAAGAAAGTCAGTGTCTGCTTAGCTTTTTTCGTAATTAGTTTAAGAGTCGACTTCCAGTCTAACCGCATGCCTATCTGACCTCCACAACCCAGAAGAATGTAATCACTAAAATACGTGATGTGTTCTTGAGGGGCCCAGGCAGAAGAGTCTTAACAATGTTCTCTCTTTCCGCAGTGTCTGAACCTACCTTCAGAGTCTCGCTCTAGCTCAGAGAACTCGACCGCAAGCCGCGCTCGTCGCCGACCCGCTGATGACATCACGCAGACGCCCATACTGTCCGCTATCACGCTGCCCAGGCACCCGCTATCAGGTATAAAATACTACATCAGACTACCATCAGTCTCATCATAAATAACAAGGACTTATGACAGAATGCAGTGTCTATATTCCATTTGAAATAAGAATAGAAATTTAAATAAACCTTTTTTGACAGTCCGTTCAACCGATTTTGACTTGTATTGCGTTGGTGGCATGACAAATGGCAGCTGTAATTAACATTTGGCATTGTAACCACGTTTTAACTTTTAATGCCATCCTTATGCCTACACAATAGAAGTCAAAATCGGTTGGACGGACTGTAAAAAAGGTTTATTTTAAGGAGAGGTCAAAAGTGGTATAATATTCCGTACATTTTTAAACGCTAATAATGTGATGTACCTTATTAGAAAGCTTATTTATTATGCTACTCGATTATAGTTAAATCTGATTTTTTCAGGCGCCCGTTTTTTGTGAAAAAGTAAAAAATGTGTCTCAATACAAACAAAACGCACATAGTCTTTATTTATTCATTTCTATGCAATATAATTATTTTAAATGTGGCTAAAGTTTCCGTTTCTATTAAATACTTTGAGATTTTATTATAATTTTAGCTGCAGCTCCATGAAATGAAGACTAAAAATATTGATTATCATGACAATGCAATAACAAAACGTGTCGAAAAAAAGTCAAAGCTGTAAATGTCAAGCCGAGTCCTGCGGGGCGAGCACGGCCTACTGTGACATGACTTGAGTCACACATTTTGAGCGATAAAACTCTTTTGTCATAAAATGTTAGTACAAATTGACATGACATAATTTATCATGTCTCGTCACAAACGTCTTGGCATGCCCTTGCTTGGCCCGCTGCTGACTGACATTGTCAGTGTCACGTCATTTGCCACAGGGCTACCATCCCTAAAATATAAATAATGTTTGTAGTTAGTGATGCAAACGTTTAATTTTTCAACACTTGTTTTAAAAAAAACGAGCGGCTGTAAAAAAAAAATGCCCAGACATCAAAATAATTACCCTCTTTCAGCCAATATAGGTCAGAAGGCTGTGTAAATTTTGAATTATTTAGTACCAAGCTCCATACATTTCGTGAACGTCTCTTTTCTAATCTTATTTCAAATGACCCTACTATTGTATTGGATCAAGTTTGTCTAACTGAACAGTGCTGCTGGACAGTTTGTTGCGCCACTTCTTTTTCCCAGCTAAAGCTCTAGGAAGTGGTGAAGGGCGGGCGTTTTAGGGGACTGTCTTATGTAATTTTGACGTTCGAAAAGTGTTGCTTCTCAATCTAGTTGGTATAAATGACTTGATTGATTTTGATAGTTGGATATGGAAACTAGAGGAGATTACTCTGGTAACAAAGTTTATGAACATATCATGGAAACTAGAGGAGATTACTCTGGTAACAAAGTTTATGAACATTTGAAAAGTAAGAGGAGCGAGATTGCTACTCTGAGGTACACCGTCCGTGAGGCTACACCAATCGGAGAAAGACTCCTGGTTATGACTCCTCTGGAATAGAATACTTTTGATTTTGTTAACACGTGTGTTAAAATTATTGATGTTATGTTTCAGATTCGTTGAAGCAGTACGAGGCTCAGTACGACGACAAGTTGCACGTGGATGACTCCGATCCAGATCGATGTCCTTACGTACATCTGTCTGCTGTAAGTTTTAATAATTACACATATTTCTCAACCATTTAAGTACGTTTGTGGACCGATTTTGGAAATTCTTTTTTTCATTTGGTAGAGGAACCTTGCGCGGTGGTCCCATATAAATTGTATTAACTTTGCTTCGATAGTTTTGAGTAAGCTTCAATAATATGTATTTTTCCCACTTATTTACATAGCAGGTATTCGAATTTGGGTGGGGTAGGTAACACAATTAAAAAATTTAAACTTATTACAAAAAAATAACTGACTTCCAGAAATAGTCGGTGGCAAAAAACTAAAATACAAAACAAAAAAACTTTTTTACAATAAAAAAACAACCGACTTCCAAAAAACCACTACAAAGTGAAAAATAACTTTAATTTCGAAAGTCGGTGGCTTTGGATCTGTATTTTAGTTTTTTGCCACCGACTTCCGAAATTAAAGTTATTTTTCACTTTGTAGTGGGTTTTTGGAAGTCGGTTGTTTTTTTCTCATTTTAGTGGGTCAGTTTGCAATTTATCCAATTTACAATAGCCTAATGTCAAATGCTTATCACCTTTTACAAAATATTGCTTTTCCCGATGCTGGGGCGTTAATTAGTGAGGAGTTCTCCTGGTAAGAACCAGGAGAACTGATGGTGACTTCACCATATGCATTTTGACGAGCATAAATTGCTTAGCAACCATATTAAAGTGCCTAATCGAATCGCAACTGTGAAATACTTATTATTAAGTAGTTCCGGTGGCCTTCTGTTGTCTTCATCATCAGTTCCACTTCACCAAATGGCGCTTTTCGAGTGCAAATGCACGAGTTACTATAAAAAAAAATATTCAAATCGCTATAGGTATGCCTATAAAATTTGAGGATTTGCCTCGATTTCCATGGGATCCCCTCATCATATTCTGATTTGGTGGCAATGGAACCACCTCGGGAGCATACCCTTCCTTCCATACAAAACAAGAATTTTCAAAATCCGTCCACAATTGACGGAGTAATCGGTGAACATACACATACAACCGAACATATAACCTCCTCCTTTTTGGAAATCGGTTAAAAAGACACCCGAAATTAAAAGTAATTTTTCACTTGTTTAGTAGTTTTTTTGTAAGTTGTTTTTTTTATTATTGTATGTTGAGCGTTAAAAAATAACATTAGCATTGTAAATGTTTCAGGTGCACGAGTACACGTACCCTCAGGTGAGCGCGGGAGGAGTGATCAGCTCGGAGAAGTCCTCCCCCAACACCAAGCCGCCGCTGCTCAAACGAGATTCTGGTGAGAATACTGCTTATCTATGCATTCTTCCACAGTATCCTTCAGTCTTGTTGACAGGCCCATACCTATTAACATTGTAAAAGCCAATTATCTTTAAAAGAATTACCGTGGAGTTTCTTGCCGGCTCTTCTCCATAGGAAACGACCAATTGGAACCGTGCACCTAGCTTCTGACGTTTCTTATGTGCCTATGTAGGTTCATGTGAATCTGCTCCCATATTTCTTCCCGTGGGTGTCGTAAAAGGCGACTAAGGGACTTACTAGAGAAGGCAGCAGCGTTCTCTATGCATTTTAACACCATACTGCGATTGCCAACTCGCCTGCCAAGCGTGGCGATTATGGCAACACCCCCCTTGGGGCAGGCTATGTCCAGCAGCGGACTTCTTTCGGCAGAAAATATGATAATGATTTGACTGCTATCAAAAATATTTATGAAATAATGCTTATTTTTATAGGTGTTACTAAAAAGACGATTTGTGAAAAAATAAATAAAATCGGTGGAAAAATAGAGAAATTACACGCTTTTGAAATTATTCTAATCACGCAAAACGATCATTGTACTGAATGGCGTGAAGTTACTGTGGCGTTCCTGTGTTGTGACGTCAGATCGCAGTCTTGCTGTCTCTAGTCTACAATAGGCTTTAAAGCGCATACGACTTCGGTATTTTTTGATGTATTAAAACGGTTTTTAAATCAAATTTAAACACGGGATGGACACTTATGCGGGTTAAACTGCGCGGCGCAGCTAGTTGGATATAATACAACGAGATTCGTATATTCCAGGGTCGATAAAGAAGGGCGGGTACAGCAGTGGTCCTCCGCCGCTGCCGGACAAGAAGCCGGCTGACACCATCCAGGCGAGGATCAAATGCAGGTGCGTTTACATCTTATGTATAATAATACAATTACTGTCGTGGCAGAAAACACTGCTTACTGGCTGTTCCAACTTGCCGTACTGTTGCTCACTCCAAGTCACCTATTCCGCGGACATTAGCCGCTATTAACGCTCTCCTGGGGGCCGATCGCGCTATTTCTCAACGTAATTACCGTTCGAACGGGACGGTTTTGGTTTAGTTTTAACTGATGTAAGAAACGGTATCGCGCTATTTTTTATGAGCGACAAAATCGATGACGTTTCCCAATACTGAAAGTTCGATCGATCGTTCCTCCAACGTAACTTCCAAAGTAAAGCTAAATCGTATCCGTTCAAATGATTAGCGCGATACGAAATGTGTCTAACGTAACGTTTTTGGTTGTGGTTTAGTTTTGGTATTAACGTTCAAAATTAGCGCGATCGGCCCCCTGAACTCAAACACAGATCTTGATATGTTTGCGAATGAATGGAAGATAATACCGTCAGAATTTTTGTGAGAAGAATGCATGACTGTGTTAAATAAATTATATGTTTGAATAGTGTAATTGGCAACGGCCGTTCTTTTTAAAATTCTAATAAATTAATTGTTAAATAATATAATTTATTTAGATATGTGTAAAGGTTTTATAGTACATAAGGGACTTACAAAATATTTATTATTAATTACAAGGTGTCGGTACAGTGAATTGTTGGGTGAATCGCTGCTCTCCTGGCTAGATCACTGAGTAATCTGTGTTTAAGAGAATTAATTAATGAAATGCACCGACCCCAGCGTGGTTGTAACAGACTCGATTGCTCGAATGAACCCAAAGATTCACCCTAGCCCCTGAAGTCTCATTTTTCATGAGACTTCAGAGACCATTGTATACAAAGAGTAGACCGGGGGGCGCGATAATGGTAGGGAAGAAGTGCCCTTGGGATATGGAAGGATTATTAGAGCCTACCGGATATGCATCCTTGAGCAAGCATTCAAATAGTGGAGAGACGTTAGATAAGATATTTATCTATGGGAGGGGCATCAAAAAATCAAAATCAAAAGTCATTTATTCAAACTAGGCTGAGAATCAGCACTTTTCGAACGTCAAAAATTACAGTCCCCCAAAAACGCCCACCCTTCACCACTTCCTAGTGCTTTAGCTGGGAAGAAGTGGCGCAACAAACTCCCCAGCAGCACAGCTGTCTGTTCAGATATAAAACTTGAATCTATACAATAAAATGTAAAAAAAATTGCTTTACGCAACACAACATTAAATTATTTGCCTTATGTTAGCTAGCACACTATACAAAAAAAAAGAAACATAAAAATCATCGAAAACTATTACTCAAGCAGAAATAACGTAAACAGAACGAACCTAAATAAAAGTCTCCAGGCATAATGGGCGTGCCCGCTTACATAAGCCCATCTTTTAATAGCTTCGCCGGCAGGTTGGCTCCGGTCCTCTCGACTCTTGTCTGTGGCACTGCTATGCTGTATTACACGTTGCTGATTCCAAAGTCTTCGTCTGAGATCTCAGTATCTGTTTCAGATTTCTTGTAAATCACGCTAGCAGCCACTGAGTAATCTGTATTTAGGAGAGACAAAATATTGATGCTAGAAACAATTGACATGTGTCTCTCATTTACTTTGAAAAGTATTATATTTACTGCTTTAATTTATTGTGAATGTGAGCACTATGTGGGTCATTTTTTTTTTTTTCTCTTTAAATATTTTCCTATTATTTTATGCTTTTTCTCAGTTTTAATGGTGGTCTGGCATTTTGAGCACTTTATGAGGCCTACCCAAATGTACTTTCTTTGGTATTGTTCGTCGAGTCGTTGAGCTCCTTAAGTCTTGAGTCGAGCTGCACGATTACGACAAATGCTTGCACTGATTGGACAGGTCCACTCAAAATTGTGTGGTTCTTTCCTCAAAAGACCATTTCAGACACAGATCTACATGGTCCTCACATGATCTGACCAAGATTATGTCTGGACTTTAAAAGAGACTTTGACCCCTGAGTTTGTTTCGCCATTTCTTCTCACGGGTAGTCAGATAGGAAATGTCGACTACATCTAGCTTATTTTTTACTTTTTAATATGACGTGTAAAAGTGATTCCGATATCCTATTTACAGAATAAACGATTTCATTTCATTTCATTTCATTAGTTGAGCACTTACAGTACCAATGGGTTTCATTTTGATAGTTCAACAACATCCATAGCGTTATTTACGTTGATGAGCAGACAATTTTTTCTAACCTAAGAAGCAATGGATTAGCAATATACTTCAAAATCATTCCGATTGTTTTTGATAGTGTGTTACGCAATTATAGTGCAGCACAAACAGCACAGCAGCAGCAGCAGTAGTGCAAACATGAAAACAAAAATTAAAAATTGTTTATTCTGTACAAACAAAACCCACATTACAAAATAAATAACATATATTACACGCAACGCAAACGTGTCTTTTCTGAAACGGAGTCCCCGACATGTACCTGTCCCGGTAAATCAAAGAGAGAAAAATGAATGGTTAAATCATCTGCCTAGCCTTTTCCCAACTATGTTGGGGTCGGCTTCCAGTCTAACCAGATGCAGCTAAATACCAGTATTTTACATGAAGCTACTGCCTATCTGACCTCCACAACCCAGTTAACATGATAACGTGGGTAACACGATATCCCTTGGTAAGACTGGTTGTCAGACTTTTGGGCTTCTGACGACCCGTAACAACTGTCAAAGATCTTAACGTGCTTTCCGAGGCACGGAGGAATCTTGGTATGAAAAGATGGTCACCCATCCACGGACCAACCGCGGCAAGCGTAGCTTAACCTGATCGATGGACCCGTGCGGCAGTTATTATTTAGCCACAAGCTCCTTGTCTTTGTCAGCAGTCCCCATTATTGCCTTTTTTTAAAAGTTTTTCCTTATATTTCTTTCAATATTCCAGACACTGTCACGAGTGGTACCTGGAAAGCGCTAACCGCGCAGGTGCGTGTGAGTACGCGCCCGACTGCTTCCGGTCCTGCATCGACTGCGTGTCCTGTATCAAATGTGCTCAGGTAAAAACATCATCAGCCATAGATATAGGCTGTAAGATTAGGCAGTACAATTTAAATATAAATTAACTTCTGCTCGCGACTTCGCCCACATATAAATCAACTATATCATTAAAAACATCCTATGGCACTCGGGAATAGTGTAGCTTTCTGTTAGTAAAAGAGGTTTTGAAATCGGATGAGTCGTTTCAGAGTTTACCTCGTATAACCGAAGTTACACACTACCTCTTTATAATAATAAGAACATACGATTTATATGTCCGCGCGCAACTGCTAGTCACCTCCTGAGGTATGTGAAATTCAACTACTGCTTGTTGCTCAAAAATATTATAAAAGTCCAACAATTTTCGACGTCATTGACGTATGTGACGACATTCATCACCGAACTGCTTTGTTTACATCTGTTTTTAGCACTAAATCATACAAATTAAATATGCTTTATTCAAGCAGAAATAGCACTTACTTATCTTAGAGGGATTTCAAGCACTTAGCAAAGAATAGATTTTTATTCACATATTAGGTTGGGGAAAAAGTCTTTTCGCATTATAGTATGTATGAACTTGTAATTAAATCTCTTTGGCTATACTATTTGTATCTGGCTGGTTTTGGTATCATTGAAAGTTTAAATTTTAAAGAACATAATTCCAAATTCAAATTAGGAAAATGTGTGATTTTCATTTGTTTTTCGTACTGTCAAGATGAGTGAATCTAATGAAGAAATTCTATACATTTTAAAATTTTACTACAAAAAAGGTAAAAATGCAACGCCACAATTGTGGCGATAAGTCCCCTCTTTGAGGAGTGGCTAGAGAGGCGCCACGGCGTCCTCACCTTCCGCCTGACGCAGGTCCTCACCGGACATGGATGTTTCGGGAGGTTCCTGTTTAGGATTAAGCAGGAGGAAACGCCCGGGTGTCACCACTGTGTGGATCGCCCGGAGGACACGGTGGAGCATACGGTGGAGGTCTGCCCAGCTTGGGCGGAGCACCGCCGTGTCCTCACGGAGGCGATCGGCGGCGGCGATCTCTCGCGTCCGGCCCTGGTTCAGGCCATGGTTCGGAGCGAGGGTGCATGGGAGGCCGTCACCTCCTTCTGCGAAGCAGTTATGCTAGCGAAGGAGGAGGCGGAACGCGTGAGGGTGAGACAAGGTTCGCGCCCTCGCGCCCTTAGTCGCCGCAGGAGACGCCCCGGGCGTCGGGAGTCGCAAGCCGATTTCCGACCACCGTAGGCGCGGGTCTGCGGACGGTGAGCGTTGGGTAGCTCGCCGTCCGATAAGGACCAGGCCCGGGTCGACGGCGCGTTGTGTTCCACGCGCGCCTCAAAGAGATGTCAGCACAAACTGACGGGGTCCGTTAGGACCAATGCCTGCCGGGGTTGCGAGTTTGTCCGAAAGGGATATCGTGGCCCTGGCACACAGGCAACGGAAGGAACACGGGTGGGTTTTAGTCAGTAAAAGTCTGACACGCCCTCCCGCTCCGCCCAGAGCGGGAGAAGTTTTTTGATGATTTCCCACCCAAAAAAAAAAAAAATGTTTATGGACCTAATGCAGTGTCTGTGAGAGTAGCACAAATTTGGTTTAAGCGTTTTCAATCCGGAAATTTTGATGTCAAAGATGCACGTCGCTCTGGTCGCCCTATTACCTATGGATAAAATGGATGCCATTTTTGAAAAAGTGGAGCAAGATCGGCATATCACGGGTTACGACGTAGCTGAAGAACTGGGAATTGACTACAAAACAGTTTTGGCACATTTGAAAAAAACTGGGTACACAAAAAAGCTCGATATTTGGGTACCTCACGAGCTCACCGAAAACCTAATGAACCGTGTACTCATTTGAGATTATTTATTAAGACGTAATGAAACCGAACCATTTTTGAAGAAGCTGATAACTGGTGATGAAAAGTGGATTACGTGACGACAAGAACGTGCGAAAAAGGTCGTGGTCAAAGGCCGGTCAGGCTTCACAGACTGTGGCGAAACCCGGGTTAACTCGCAACAAGGTGATGCTGTGTGTGTGGTGGGATTGGAAGGGCATTATTCATTATGAGCTGTTACCACCAGGCAGGACCATCGATTCTGAACTCTACTGCGAACAACTGATGAGATTAAAGCAAGAAGTTGACATAAAGCGGCCGGAATTAATCAACAGAAGGGGTGTGGTTTTTCATCATGATAACGCTAGACCTCACACATCTTTAGCCACTCAGCAAAAATTAAGAGAGTTTGGCTGGGAGGTGTTAATGCATCCGACGTATAGTCCTGACCTTGCAGCTTCAGATTTCCACCTGTTTCGGTCTCTTCAGAATTCTTTAGGCAGTGTCAGGTTAACATCACGAGAGGACTGCCAAAACCACTTGTCGCGGTATTTTGATCAGAAGTCCCAAAATTTCTATAGCATATAGATCATGTCTATATATAGATCATGTCCCTACCTACAAGATGGCAAAAAGTTACCGAACAAAATGGTACCTACATACTTTAGTCAAATGTAAATAAACTATATTAAAAAATGTTTTGAATTTTCTTAAAAAATGCGAAGAAACTTTTTCCCCAACCTATTAGTATTTTTCGTCACTTTCGGTATTATCGAAGACGCGTTTTAGTTTGCGCTCCGTTCCACCAAAAAAAACGCAACATAAACTAATGATTTGTTAAAGGAGCAATGCATTAAAAAATGTAAAAAGATAGGAATTTGTTTCTTGACTTACTCAAACTATAGCTACTAACCCAACGCCACTCCGTACTAGTTTGTAAAAACTTGAAAATTTAATTAATAGAGAGAACCCTGGCTCCCATAACACAAGTTTAATCTTAGCTTTGGTGCTGGATGCAATATCGCCTTTGTGTAAATTGTATATTAGGAAGTATTTTTAATTGTATTGTAATCCCGTCAGTGCATGCTGTACCACTGCATGTCGGACGCGGAGGGCGACTTCGCGCTGCACCCGTGCGCCTGCGCGCCGCCCGACGAGGCCTGCGCCAAGCGGTACGTACAGTTGCCCTACGTGCTGTGTTACTGGATTTTGTAGGTACTGGCGAGAAAATATAACGTGTACCATTCACATGGGGTTATATATTCTCGTTAGCAAAAACCAATAATAACAATGTCTGTGAACAGCTTCCCCTGGTAAATTGTGTAATTTCAGCTGTTCACAGATATTGTTATGTAAAATGTTGATGTTATTTATTTATGAATTTTAGTTTAATTCGTTCAATTTACATGAACTTTATTTAGTAAAATATTTATAATAAACATTTAGAATACAATTAATATAAAAACACAACGAACACACACGCGGAAATCACATTAGGACAGAACTTTCGGCGGGTTCGCTGAGTCGGGTTATGGAGGCATGCATAATGCCGCCGTTGGGGGCCTTGCCATAACCGCCCGGCCAGGAGGAAGGACACCTCTAAGATAAAAACCACCTAATCCTAAGCGTGGCGAGAGGATGAGTGGCTGGTGGGGGAAAATTCGTGTATGGGGCCCCAATCTCGGAGGCCGACTTAACGCCCGGTAGCAGAGCGATGGCCGTCAGTCATTAAGGGATATCGCACGATCTCGTACGAGGCGGCTTGTGTACTGGCCGAATCCCCCGCCCTTGGACCTCGAGGCGAAAGTACTCGCGCCACTGTATCGGTGGCGCGAGGAAGCGAGGGCGCGGGGCGAGTGGCTGATGCAGCGACATGTGGAGTTGCGTCGGTCGCAGCTTTACGCAGCCCTGGTGGCGGAATGGCGGGACAAGCGAAAGCCTTTGTGTGCGGGGCGTGGAAACGCCCCATCGCTGTCCTCGTCACCATTGGGGCGGTCCAGCCTGTGCTCGAACGCTGGCTCAGAAGGAGGCACGGCTCCCTGTCATTTCGGGTGACGCTGGTTACTCGGGGCATGGTTGCTTCGTGAAGTAAATGTGTCGCATAAACAGGCGCCTGGTGTCACCACTGCGTCAACTCGGAGGACACGGCATGGCATACGCTGGTAGTGTGCCGCTTGGGAAGCGACCGTGCCGTGCCCTCATCTTAGGAGGCCGTCCGAGGAGTCCTGGGACGCGGTGGTATCCTTCTGCGAAACAGTCATGTCGCAGAAGGAGGCTTCGGAAAGGGAGCGGGAGATCTCTCCCACCGACATCCACCGGCATCGACAGAGGGCAGAAGCCCTCTTCCGGCTCCTCTTAATGGGTCCAGGGACGGCGGACTTGGGACGTCTGCCGCCGCCCCCATCATACAGGACCCCTATTGGACGTTGCGGGCGGAGTCTTACACCTCACTCCCCCCGCGAGTTTGCCGGCCGACACCAGCCGAGGAGCGCGGATGTCGCACAAGATCCCATGATCCCCAGTGCAAGTGTGGGAAGGGAACACAGGGGTGGGTTTTAGTCAGTAAGAGTCTGACAGACCCCTACGCCCGCCCTAGGGCCGTAGGGCGGAGGGCATCTACGTAGATTATCCACCCCAGAACAAAAAAAAAGGTATTGGCTGCAACTCTAACATGCAACTTCACTTACTTTAATGCTTATTCTATTGTAAACTATATTTTTTAATTGAAGGTGCAATAATCAATGTACCTAGCCTTTTCCCAACTATATTGGGGTCGGCTTCCAGTGTAACCGGATGCAGCTGAATACCAGTATTTTACATGGAGCGACTGCCTATCTGACCTCCACAACCCAGTTACTGGGAACCACGATACCCTTTGGCAAGACTAGCAGACTTTCGGGCATCTGACTACTCGCAACGACTGTCAAAGATTTACGAATGACGCGGTGCTTTTCGGGATCTTTCATGGGATGCTGTTTTTTGACCATTCTTCTCCATATTATTATTTTATTTATTTATTTAAAGCGACAATGTTTCCAAAAAACGTTGACTTAAGGACTTTGCCCCGCAAAACCGTTTTTACGGTATGTCTGTGTGAACAGAATACAGTTCTACAACTTAGGTTTACTAGTGCGGACACTTAAATTTCACTAATTGCACATATAAAGTAACTAACAATGATGTTATGACTTATATCTCTTAGGGAACTATTTAAAAGGATTAATATTATGACGGTACCTTGCCAATTCATTTATGAAAATATTATGTATGTAAGGAAAAATCTACATATTTTTAACAAGATAAGCGATAGACATAATTTTAATACTAGAAATAAGATATACATATTCATATTTTTCTCTTCTTGTTCTCACACACTATTGTCTACATTTCTTTTTCATTTCTCCTTTCGCAGGTCTGCTGGAAGAAATTTCTTAAGAAATAAGCAGTACCTTTGTACTAGTATTATAATTATGTCGTATCTCTGTATTTTACTGTGTGTACATAAATAATAAAATAAAATAGACAACCATTTTTCAGATTATCTAAAGTACATACATCTTTTATGGGGTACTGTGTTAAATGTTACAACAAAATACCTTGTGATATATTGAAATTAAATGAGAGAAAATTTAAAACACATATTAAAAGTACACTTTGTAAACAAGCATATTACAAGTTAGAGGATTATATCCAGGACAGGAAAGCTTGGAAACATGCTGGTCCAGCTCCATAGGACAATCTAGAGTCTAGACAAAATCAAACTGGTTGCTATTTTTATGGTAAAATCTGTTATTTTTATGATATTGATTTTACATTCTGTGATAACCTATACTCACACACTGACTTATTTTTTATTTTTTTTGAAAAACATACTTGTATGATGTTTGTAAATATGTGAACACCACGTATCTATCTAATAATTAAGTTATTTTTCATTGCTTAGTTTTTAATTCGTTTTACCTATTATGGTATAGTAATTTTATTCTAGGTGCATCGTCTTCACATATAATCATATAATTAATGTAATCAAACAAAATATTGTAAAACATTTTTAAAAGAGTACCGGTGGAGTTTCTTGCCCATTCTTCTCCATACGAAACTACCTTTTGGAAGGGGCAACTAGAATCAATTCTATTTTTTTTGTAAATTTTGACGTTCAAAAGTGCCTCTTATGTGCCTAATTGAAATAAATGGTTTGACTTTGATTGTATATAATATACCTAATCACTCATCTGCTCTCCCCCAACAATCTGTAAACCATTTTCCTAAGAACATTGTTCACAGACTCCTGAAAAAGAACTGCTTAAGTAACTTGGCAAAACCTTTTATTTCCTGACTTCTTATATCAGTAGGCAATTGGTTGAGAAGGTATGGTACTCTTTTATCAAGCGTTTGGTATATAATATGATATGGTACTTTCTACGCTTTGGAATGGGCAACTAGCTTCATATTTCTAACTGACCGACTCCTTGCCAATTCAAAAGTGCTTACAAATGGTTTAATTGAAATAAATTGCTTTGAGTTTGAGAATAAACTATTTGTATTGAATGTTTCCAGCTGGATGGGTGTAAGTCTGCTGAGCCTGCTGGTGCCGTGCCTGTGGTGCTACCCGCTGCTGCGGGGCCTGCACCGCGCGGCGCGCCTGGCGCACGCCGTGGGCGGCATGCACGCGCCCGCGCCCGCATAGCGCGCACTGCGGTCTGGCTGCCCCGGTGAACATCGGTTTAACAAGGAAGGCGGAGGGTAGGGTCTTCTAATGAAGAAGAGTCGAGAAAAATTGGGTAAAAGGAATGGTAAATACCAGTTTGAAAGATATGCACTTGTGGTGTTAGAGTCATCCAACTAAGGTAGGTGCACTTAGATTAAATGTACGAACGTTTGTGACGAAGAACTGTTAAAGAAATTGGGTTGAAAAGAAAGATGATCAGTTTGTGTAAGAAGGATTTACACTAGTGGTGTAGACTGATCGTGTATGAAAATGTACTTTTAGCAGTCATTGGTTACGTTAAATTTGGTGTGATGAGAAGGCATGATGCAGTTATCTGTGATGCTCAATAATTAAGTTTGGGTTTGAAGGAAAATTTGATTGAGTGGTGATCAATAATCATATTTCCAGTAAGAAAGAAGATTATGCATTTTTATGCTTAGCCGTTGCATGATAAAAATACTGCAAAAGAGGTGTTGAAACGAAAACATGAATACAATAATGTATTTATGTGAGAACATGCCAAAAAATGGAAAATACTGAAGACGCGAATATATTCAGTAGGGAAAAAAGTTAACATTCTATCTATACACCCGAGATACACAATGATTGCATAAGATCAACCTAAAAACCAATTCTACCCACAAGTGCATACGAAAAAAGTGCGAATTACCCTCCAAGAGTGCGAAAATTCCAAAGCGAGGTTCCAGATAAAGGGCATGCCTAATCTCAGGGCGTTTAAAAAGAGCGGTCAAAACTGCTTACCGCTTCATAAAAATGGACTCAAGAAACGGATTTCACCTAAGATAGATGGAAAGCTAAAGAAAGATGCGTTGCAGATCGGAAAGAAAGTGACAATTTCACTTTTATGAAAGAAAGATTGGTTGATTGTCATGTGGATTAAATATTAACAGGACTTGAGACTGGTATGAACAACTTCGCCAGCAGTTAAAAGATTATTATTGAAAAGTACCGGCTAACTGAAAGTTGAATTGTGTCATTTGCACATAGAAGAAGAATTTCGTCTCAAAAATCCACACGCATGACCGTCACCAAGGAATATTTACGAAAAACGTGGAAAGAACACGTTTTTAAAACTTGCTGAGAGAAGGAGAAACTATCATGAGATAAATGCATCAGATCAATGAACAAAAATAAGTTAAAAAAACACATCGAACCGTTGAAACCAGAACCGTTATCGAAAAACGCTAATGCGTTCGATAAACTCACAAAGTTGTTTATTGAAATATTGGGAACCCGTCTGTGTAATTGAAGATACATCTTCAATAAGATTACACAAAATGTCGTGGTATTTTGTTAGAAAAAGCCATTTTGGCCACTAGAATGCATTATTAAGCAGTAAGTGTTATTATTATACATGCACAAAGAAAACCATGCATAAATTGAGAAAATCAAGCATAAGTGATTTATTTCCAATAGATGTACGTATTTTTAGATCTGATAACACACGACGCTAACACCTTAAATAGTATTAATTATTTTTTTTTATGGCAAGGAATGTGGTTTATTGAAGCCTATGAGGCCAGTGTTGCGAGACATTTTTCCATGATAGCAACACTGAAAACAAACTGTGAAGTGACAATGTCGATGTGGTTACCACATGAAACATTTTTTGGGGTGGCAACGTTTTTCTTTCGCTTTTTTATACCCAGTGTCAAAGTTATAGTGTTGCTGTGTATGGTGTTGCCACTGTAAGACTTATTCGGTGTTTTAGCGAAGTATCGCATCGAATTGGGCTCATCAATTCGTCATGGTCTTTGATGTTAAACATAGTGTTGGGCCACATTTAGCTTTTTAATTTTAATTTTTAACGCCCAGCACTATTATATAAAATGTTATATTGTGCCATAATATGTTTGTTTTGAAAATGATCTGTTTTTTTACAATTTCTGTCTTCCATGACTTAGCATTGATTTTTAAAATTGTTATTTAAAAACGTTGAATTTGTGTCGCGATGAGTTGATGTCGAGAATAATAAGCTATTTCTATTCATTGATGTAATCATAACAAAGTATATGATATACAAAATGTTAACATATCCCATTCATTGTTATATATTTAACATTTTATAGCTTCTTTACTTGGCTAGCCTAAGTTTAAATAAAACTTAAAAGTTAAACTCAGTTCAATTTAAAATATTTTGTAAGATTTAAAATTTAATTTAAACTTGTAATTTTTTTATTAAATTATTTAAATTTAGGCTAGAGTTTTTAAATATTTGTACTATAGGTTTCGCATTCTTTTTTAGTTAGAGTTATTTGAAAATACGGGTAGTATTGTTACCTAGACAGCGGCATTTTTTTTTTCAAAGTTGTAATTTTTTCTATATTATTATTACCTAAAAATTAATGTGTATTGTAAATTTTAATATTCGTAATGTCATTGAAACAAAACGTCATATATTTATTATTAGTGTTAAAATATAGTTGACATTAATCTGGTTGAAATTAAATATAATATCAATGTTTCAAATAATTATGTACGTTTACAATATAGTTTTAAGTAAAAAAAGTTTTTTATAAATTCACACAAACACATTTTTTCACCGTACAAAGCTAATGTTGACTAGTCTATGGGTCAGTATTTTTTCCAAAATCATTCACATTATTTATTTTTTTGTTGAATTCGAAAAAATAAAATGACCAAAATGTTTTTGTATATTTATAAATAAGAAAATATTCGCGAAAATGGTTCTGGTTATCTGTTTATGAGGTGTCACACTCAAAAACAAATTCAAAAAACTTTATATTGCAATATTATTTGAAAAGTAATAAAATATAAAATCTTGAAAGTTTTTGTAAGATACGAGGGCTCACTTATGAAAATTACAAAAGATTTTATATTTCGATTTGCGTTTGCGATTATTCGATCGCAAGCGCTAATGCGTCAGGATCGTATTCTTTAATAAATAAAGGCAGGTTAAAATAAAATACTGGTAAATTCAGTGTTAGACCTCTATTCAGCGAAAGCCTCAACCTTTTTCGTAAAAATTTGTTACTCCGTATTACAGAGCGAAAAAATTTAATATTGTATCAAAATAAGTAAATGTATTCAATGTTTAATTATAATAAAAATAATGTATTTTAACTGTTTTTTAACGTAAATAAAACATCAAATGGGTTTGATACAAATCAATCACACTAATTAGATATATGAAGAGACTTTAAAATATTTACTGTAGTAAATTTTAAGAATAATTAAAGAAAAGTATCAGTGTTTAGTGTCTCTAAGCGTATTGGTATCAAATTTAATTAAAAACCAAAGTTATGTGTAAAAGAAGGCTCGTGCATATGCACAGCCTGATATGGTTGTTTAAAAATGATGATAAATGTATTGAAAAATATGAAATAAATACCTAATCGTACATACATGCGTTTTCTTATTTAAAACCTGTTGTACTTTTGATGTAACCCATTTTTTCCACACAAACTAACCGAAAACAAACATTTTATAATTTAAAACATATATTTATCAATTCTTAAAACTATTATTTACAGATGAGTAGAGGAACCTTGTTAGAATGTAAAAGTAAAATAATTATCTTTGAAAAAACGACCTTTTTCCGCTATTTAGCACATTTAAAATTAAAAGAATTTTGAAGTAATTTATTGTCTTAGATATTTTAACATTTACAGTACTTTCGAAGTTATTTTTAATTATTCCTACCTATTAACAAATTAAAAATAAATAATGTATAGATAATATGGAGTGTCAATATTGTAATAGCTGTTAAATTATCAAGAAAATCAGATATATTCTGCAAAAATCTCGCGTATTTCCCTTTCCGTGTTCAACTGGCGACACCGGTCTCGCGAAATCTACACGCTTTTGTTTTACTACGGAATCCTACGATCCCGTGTTCAATTCGCGTCAACTGAGCACGCTTTTGTGATCAAGCAACGTTTTACCAACAATAGAGGGGACCTGGCGCTCGGCGGCCGCTGCCGCGGCACGCTCGCTTCGCTCGCTCGCCTTCGCGCGTTAATGGTCACTGTTCTAACCTAACCTAACCCAAATGATTTAATACTTTTCTGTACACTTTATGACTAAATAAATCTGCTTGATCACAAAAGCGTGCTCAGTTGACGCGAATTGAACACGGGATCGTAGGATTCCGTAGTAAAACAAAATTTCGCGAGACCGGTGTCGCCAGTTGAACACGGAAAGGGAAATACGCAAAAATCTCACCGTGAAAACTTAAGTGGAAGGTGGTCTGTCCAGGGACCATTTTGGTTACCCATTGAAAGGGTTTTCGATAGAGTTTTTCTAAGCGGTTAAACAAAAACCCATACGATATGGGTAACCCTTTTGAACGGCTTACTCTAAGCCATTCAAAATTACCCACACCGTATGGGTTTTTGATTAACTGCTTAGAAAAACCCGTTCCATTGAAAGGGTTTTCGATAGTTTTTCTAAAATGGTCCCTGGGTAGAATAGAGATAGAATTGGTCATGTTACGCGTGCTGGGCGGGTATCTAAATAACATAATATTATGATTTTTTCATGTCACTGGGTTTCATGTAGGTATAGAACCCATTGAATGGGTTATCATGTAACCCTTTCACTGGGTTTCAAGTATAAAACTCATTCAATGGGTTATCATGTAACCCTTTCATTGGGTTTCTAGTATAAAACTTATTTATTGGGTTACATCACGACAAAGGTAACCCTTTGAATGGGTTACCCCTTCTAAAGGCTTAACCCTTAACCGGGGTTGTACGGTCCCTGGGTCTGTTTGACCAAGATGATCTTGGTTTATAGGCATAAAATCCACTTTAGTGTAGGTAATTGTTAGCCGAACAGATTGGATTTTTCCGAACTTATTACCTACTAACATTACATCCGGTTGTTTGACGGTCGTGGTCGGATAGTACCATAAATGAAAACCTAAAATGCATGAAACTTATAAAACTGTGATTTTCCATCTGGAATTTCTCAGGAGCAGCCCGGAATCTGGATTTGTGCCTGGTTGAAGGCATTAGGCTCACCCCCTATTACATGAAACTTAAACATAACTCGCGAAATGTGGGTGTACAGGTGCACCCCTAAAAATTAGCTGAAACTTAATACACCAACACTGCATGAAAACAAGATGGCCGTCAAAGACATGGTTTCCCGCGCTCCGCTTGACAGTTCGTCGAGTCGTTCAAAAATCTGCGCCTGTGAGATATTGTATGGTTCCGGTTCCGTTTCGACTAGTATTGGAGTTATGTCCGAGTAGTCTGCTGTTGAGGGTCTTGTTCTACCGGCTGGAAAAGGAGGAAAAATTATAAGTCTTCGAATAAGCAAATTCTATGGGGATACCTAGGTACATCGTTTTTGCCAACGCAGGCACGTAATATACAGACAAAGCGCCAGGGTAGCAAGCGAAATTTAAATAATCTTACGTTTTTTGGAATTTGCATTCTTTTTAATACTGTAAACATAAATTTGTTCCATCGCGAATCATATTTTAATAAACATAGAACCTGACACAACTGCAAATTGCAAAAAACGCGTTCCATTTCGCGGGCTACCTTAGCGTATCATAATTAATGGAGGGGTCTCATCAAGGGGTACTACTTAGTAAATGGATTGTCCAAAGAACAATTAAGAAAGAAAGAAAATCGTACCTCCCGGCTCAGTAGCAAAGTGTAGGATCGAAGATGGTTTGCTCCAACCGAATCTAAAAGAAAAATACCTATTACATTTTCAAATAATTTTCATTTTCTAACCTACCTATTCACTTCATTCAAGATAGATGCTAGACGCAGTTTGACATTGAAAAAGAAATTGGGAGCGCACCTGTTTCTCGAAGTAACAATGGCTTCATAGACGTTGGATGGCGTAAGTCCCCGCACTGTATAAATTGCACTATGGATAGGTCCTGAAAAGATAAAAAGAAGCATTTATTGTCATGAAAACGTAACGAGGCGAGCTCAATGTTACAACTTGAGAGGCGGAAGAGGAAGTTGTCATAAAAAATACTTGAACAGGATTCATCTTTTATGAAACTGGGCACTTACATCCGATTTCTGAATATGAAGTTGAAAGCTTGTCGAACCTAACTTTAGAATTAGTTAAGGTGAAAGCCCGCGAAATTATTAGATATTATTTTTTGCAAACAACGTAAGAAATTTTGATTACATGTCCGGCTAATTGAAGGAAATTTGAAGGAAACACCGTAAAAAAAAAGAAAAAAGAAACCAAATTTCAAAATTCTATTTTATGAAATCAAGATATTTGAGGCCAATTCTAACTTAGTATTGATGATTACAATTCTGTAAATATAAATTTGTTACGGTCGCGAATCATATTTTGTTCAACATATACAACATTATTTTTAGATGCGAAACCTGAATATAGTTTGTTCAGAAAATACACGCATATACTAAAACTAATATTGTATACAACCTGACAATCAAAATCAATCAACTCAGCCTATCACAGTCCACTGCTGGACATAGGCCTCTCCCAGGCTGCGCCACAACACCCTGTCCCCCGCCTTCCGCATCCAGACCGATGGCCGATGGAGCAGACGAGTCCTGGAGTGGAAACCGCGTATCGGCAAGCGTAGTGTGGGACGCCCCCCAGCTAGATGGACCGACGACCTTACCTTACCTTACGAAGGTGGCTGGGTCAGACAACCTGACACTGACCTGAAAATTGAATTTCGCGGGCCACCCTAGCCGTCCCCCTTAAATTGGGTGGCGTTACAATACATACCGTCACTAGAATCTCCTGGCACCACGATTTTACTCCACTGGTTGGCTGGTGGCTCCGTAGTGAATGCGTCCGGTTCTGGTGAGACCAGACGACCGTAGTATGGACGCAGCCAGAGATTGTACTCTGAAAAAGGTACGATGGTACCTAAGTTAATAGTCGTGAAAACTTATGGTAGATAATTTCTTTGTGACTCATTTAATTAATGGATAAGCTTTTGCTAACAGTACCTACGGTTTCCCTAAGAAAGCATTTTAAATGAATCCTAGCAAAAGCTGGGAAGTTGACAGACAGGTGCGCTGCTTCTTCTTAGCATGTTGATACCAAAAGTAACATTAAATAGTACATTACTGCAGCGCCCAGCAAAGGGCCTAGGCATTGATGGACGAACGTGTGAATGTGGACTCACGTATATAAGTGCGCCTCGGCCCACATTTACACGTTCGTCCATCAATTTCTGGTTGCGGCTAAGGCTTGTGTTGGTAGTGCTTTTCTCAAATAATGCGCGGAAATTCAAACAAAGTAAATTATTTATAAATTCCAGATTCAATGACGAACAACGATCGTTTTTCACGCGCCAATATGTTCATTTTTGTTCTTTTTTTTTAATAAACCGCATTCTTTTCTTTAATAACCGCTTTCCGCGTAACGTTCGAAATTTAAATAAAACCTTTGATAAGTTATCTCCTTGGTTGCCATGTTTCGGAGTAAAAGATCGCTCCATTTTTAAATTACACGATAGTTATGAGTTTACTATGTAATTTATTTTGCCGCTAAACCACGACAGAAGGATTTTCATGCTTTTGGCGGCCGCTCGAAATTGAAAATCGAAACAGAAATTTCGATTTATCTCGAAGAAGGTTGTCAAAATAATGCTCAATTTTCCAGAAAAAATATATAGGTATAACGTTTTTATAAATCGCTCAAAGGGCTCGTAGATAAATAATAACAGCCACACGGGTCGATCGAAGGTTAAGCTACCCTTGTCGCTCTCGGTTCGTGGATGGGATGGTTGACCATTCCTTACATATCGAGACCCACACATTTTGTGATAACCTATACTCACACACTGACTTATTTTTTTTTTTTAGAAAAACATACTTTTACGATGTTTGTAACTAAGTGAACACCATGTATCTATCTAATAATTAAGTTATTTTTCATTGCTTAGTTTTTAATTCGTTTTACCTATTATGGTACAGTATTTTTATTCTAGGTGCATCGTCTTCACATATAATCATATAATTAATGTAATCAAACAAAATATTGTAAAACATTTTAAAAGAGTACCGGTGGAGTTTCTTGCCCATTCTTCTCCATACGAAACTACCTTTTGGAAGGGGCAACTAGAATCAATTCTATTTTATTTGTAAATTTTGACGTTCAAAAGTGCCTCATATGTGCCTATTTGAAATAAATGGTTTGACTTTGACTTTGACCCCGGAAAACACGTTAAGCCATTGGTCCCGGCTGTCATTTGTAGATCTTTGACAGTCGTTATGGATCGTCAGCAGCCCAAGTCTGACAACCAGTCTTACCAAGGGGTACCCAGTAACGCTCCATGTAAAGTACAGCTTCATCCGGTTAGGCTGGAAGCCGACCAAATGTTGGGAAAAGACAAGGCGGATGATGTGATATTTTTTTTATTTATTTGTTTGGCCCAAAATTCAGTAACGCGAATACCGTTCGCTGACGCAGCCATTAGGTCCTCACGAGTGCAGGTGGCAGGGCATGTGGTGCAGGATGGGAGGTGAGCCATTGTCTGTGGAGAGATGCCGCACCGGAGATCTGAGCCGTCCATGAACCCACACTTGTAGAGGTTGTCCTTGCGGTACGAAGTCTATGTAAGGTTTTCCAAGTGGGCCACGGTAACTTGCGACCGGATGTGAGGTACCGTACACAACAACCATCGGTCCGGGTTCTCATTCGATTCCCTCTCAAACCAAATAAAAAAACCAAGACATAACGCTGTCAACAGTGACGTGAGGCCGGTTTCGTAAACATGTGTGCACTTAGCGAGGTGTAGTTTTGGCATGCTCCACTGTTCGCAGCGCTGTCTTGGTTTTTTATTTGGTCTGAGGATTCCATACAGTACGGGGAGACAATATAGCCCGAAAGCTTGAAAACTGGTCCAACTTTAGAGCATTAATTGTAATCACCCATGGATGGCCGTACCAAATTAGGTTATAGAGGTCCATGTAGATTGTAGAATCTTGATGCAGCCGACCCCAACATGGTTTGAAAAATACGGTGGATGAATCTTGGGCCCTGAGCAAAAACTGGAAATCGAAATGTGTGTACTTACCATTAATAGTGGAATAGGAGTCGACTTCCCAAATGAGTGTAAAGCTGGTAGCAGTTGGCTTGTTCAGACCCACGTCCACCTTGAACGATGCTGCGTTGGGAACACCTGGAAACATTTACAAAAGACATACATTTACATAAACAAAAGAAAAACAGCAGACTGAGGTAATTTGACAACTAAAAATGTCAAAATTTTTTACTCACCAGTTAGTTTGAACATCAAGTCAGCCATTCCCAGTTTGTTCTCCGCTCTGAACGTGTAGTTCCCGAGATCTGGCTTCCGAACGTTTCTAAAGATTAACTGATGCACATTGTCTTGAACCATTAGCACGACCCTGGATAAATTATGACAAATATGTTAGACCTGTCTTGAGCTTCTGGGAGGTAATGGCGGAAAGAAGGACCAAATCGAGGAAAATGAAACTCCAGAATCTTTCGCAAAATACCAGTTTTTGTTACTACATCTCTCTTACCTGTCATCAGTGTGGACGGGCCTCCCGTCCCGGTACCACGCAGTCCTAGCGGGGGGCACAGCGAACTCCAGCGTCGCCGCGAGAGCAGCCCGGAGCCCGACGGCTGTGTGCACGTATGTACGCGATGATGTTACTACGGGCGCGTCTGGGAGGAGAAGACATAATATTGGTGGTTAGGCAAGTAGAAAATATAGACATCTTTCAATGTACGTAACACTGTGTTGAATACATTGAAAGATTCTGTTTTATGTAAAACCCGCGGCCGTAGTTTCTAAAAGCCAAGGAACTGAGGAAATCCTGTTTTGATAGTGTAACACTGATCTTTAATAAGGCTTTCAAAATGAAAGAAAAAAACCCGACTGCAATTAAAAAGTTCAAAACAAGGTCACTTCAAGCAGTCTGATGCAGATGTTGGCATCAAATCAGCTGAGACTGAATTTAAATATTTATTTTCAACTTTCTAATGTATCTCAATCCCTTTAATTCAGGCAGCAGTTGCAGTTCAGCTTTGTGCTGGCGTATTGAAAATGTTCACTGCCACTCCTTCTTCCGTAGTCTTATAGGTGACTAGGTTATAGGTTTCTTCAACTGTTTAGTCTTCGTTCAATTTTCAGCCTACCGCTGAAAACAGTTCCGAAACTTGAACAGTTTCTACATTTTTCCATCCAATCGTCCAGTGATGATATTCCAGCACGCAACCCCAGCATACAGCCTCTCTAGTTCTCTACTAACCTTGCCGATTAGCTAATATTTTCACCACAACAAAACCCTCCCTCGTATACCTATAAAGAAGTGCTCTATACCTTGTATAACAACAGTGATGGATGCCCTGGCCGGATCCCCCACGCCGTTGTTAGCGATACACTCGTACACGCCTGCCAACAACCGGTGCTCTGCCCTGAACCTGATGCGGGAGCGGTGTTCTAACAACGCCATCATCTCGCCCTGGATCATAAAAATTATAATTTTTAGGGTTCCGTACCTCAAAAGGAAAAAACGGAACCCATATCCGTCTGTCTTTCTGTCCGTCTGTCTGTCAGTCAGTCTGTGGACCCTTTTTCTCAGGAATGCGTGAAGGTATCAAGTTGAAATTAATTTCAAATACGTAGGTCTATGGTCCCTTGAAGCTCTAAAAAAATCAAGCTTCCAAGTCAACGCAATTCGGAATGCGCCCTAAGTTTTCACTGTGAGATTTGTACAGGATGGACCGGCTGCTGTGCGTTCTGGGTGAGACTTACCATGATTTGAGGCTAGATGTATGTAAAAACCAGTGAGAGAAGAAATTTGATCCCGCTCGTGAGCCTGACTAAGACTCGGCTAACCTCCGGAGACCGCGGAAGTCGCAAAAGATCCCATGTGCAGGTGTGGGAAGGGAACACCGTGGTTTCTTGTCAGTAAGAGTCTGACAGACCCCTCCGCTCGCCCCAAGGTGGAGGACATCCATAAGAATTTTCCACCCAGGAACAAAAAAAATAAAAGGCTCGGCTAAGCTACTGATATATTCAATTAGATTGTCAGGCAAGCCGTTACTTACATTCTTCCTCCAGTCTACAATAGGGGCTGGAGTCCCGGTGGTCTCACACCCGATGTCCACGTAGTCACCTTTACGTACTTCTAGGAAACCATCCTCTGGAACTGTCTTGATGGTTGGAGAGTCTGCAACGTGGATTTTAACAATAGGAACAAAAAATATAATAGAGTTCCTGAGCCTATATTTCGACATAGACCGAAAAAGATACGGGATTTGATTGAAAAAATCCTAGAATTATGATAAATAAGATGAAAAACCAGCCAAGTGCGAGTCGGACTAGCACACGAATGGTTCCGTACCATTATCTATAAAACGGCAAAAAACACGTTTGTTGTATGGGAGCCCCCCTTAAATATTTGTTTTATTTTAATTTAATTATTTATTTTTAAAGTGAATAGATAACTAAATATTCTGTGAATATTTCAAACGTCTACCTGTTGCCGTTATCAATATCGAGCAAAAACGAGCAAAAAAATCACGTTTGTTGTATGGGAACCCCCTTAAATATTCAATTTATTTTGTTTTTTAGTATTTGTTGTTATAGCGGCAACAGAAATACCTCATCTGTGAAAATTTCAACTGTCTAACTATCACGGATCATGAGATACAGCCTGGTGACAGACAGACAGACGGACAGACGGCGGAGCCTTAGTAATAGGGTTCCCGTTTTACCCTTTGGGTACGGAACCCTAAAAATGGAGCCATATAGATTTTTCTAAAATATATTTATAGCCTATGTCACTCGGGATGATGTAAGGATTCTAACGATACTCCATACATCTAAAATCTGTTCACGCATTTTAAATTTATGGTGGCACAAAGAAACTCACATAGATACATACTATATACATGAACCCTAAACACATTACACTCTTTTTTGGGCAATCGTGTAAAAATATGAAGTGCCTGATACTTTAAAAATAAAGAAAATAAATATCGGCAAACAGTCGATAACCTTGTCAGCTTGTCTTCCGACAAAGGTCTCCTCTAAAGATTTGGGTCTGGAAAAGACTATTTACCGGAATGGTACCCACGAGACAGCAGAAGAAACAGAGGTAGACAGACCAGAGATGGGAGGATGAGATCAGGAATACAGCGGGTTCAATATGGACTCTTACAGAAAAGGACAGGACAGTGTGGAAATCTTTAGAGGAAACCCTACTATGAGTAATTTAATAGATTAACTTACATAAAACTTCTATGGAATGTGTTTGCCTGATTGGACCCCATGGCTCCGGCCTGATGATCTGCGAACAAAAAAAATAGTTAAATTTTGGTGAGAGTTACAACGCCACATCACATCTGGCATCACGCAAATCCTGCATCTCCAGCATCATGCAAGCAGAGTTTTCCGCGCAATTAATATCTCAACAAAAACATAATTCTCCTGCCTTTATCGCAATTTATTTGGGGTCGGCGCAACGTGCCCTTTTCCTCCCCTTTCTTCCATACTTCTCTATTAGTCCTCATCTCTCACTCTTAAATTATTTTTAACATGTCACCAAAAACAAATCATGTAAAGTAAGTTGTTAAGACTTACATAATGCCTTCACTGTTACAAAGTTATCAGATCTAATATAGAGCCAAGCCCCTAACTCTACAAGGCCTAACTTTTATTATACAAACTTTACATCTTGGTCAAAATGTACGGCTTGGCCATTTCGCGGTCGTCGCTCGCACAGACACTCCTACGGGCTTATGGTAAGAAATTAAGTCACTGGTCTTAATCAAAATCAATAGTCATTTATTCAAACTAAGCTGAGAATCAGCACTTTCCGAACGTCAAAAATTACATTAGACAGTCTCCCAAAAACGCCCGCCCTTCATTATTTCCTAGTGCTTTAGCTGGGAAGAAGAAGTGGCGCAACAAACTCCCCAGCAGCACAGCTGTCTGTTCAGTTAGAAAAACTTGATTCTATATTAATGTTGTGTTCAATGGAACGGCCAAGCCATACATTTTGACAAAATGTAAGGTTTGTAGAGTTAGTCGTCTACATTCGATCTGATAGCTTTTTGCTGAAGCTAATAGCTAATAGACGGCACAGCAAGTGGCGCCGTCTATTTTTGTTACGAAGTTACTGGAATCTCCGAAAAGATCGGATAAGATCATAAGAGTGACAACTGACACTGGCTGCTGACAGTCACTCTAGCAGAGCTTCGAGTGGCGGCTGTCTTCTGATGACAGAAGAAGATGAACTAAATGCATGTGAAACTATATATACGGTACTTATCATCATTTCAGCCGAAAGACGTCCACTGCTGGACATATATGGTGAGACTAAGTCTGTCTGTCTGCCTGTCACAGCTGGATATCTCAAGAACTACTAATGCTATCAACTTCAAATTTGGAATAGTTTTTGATGTTTTAGATGACGTTGTACCCAACTATTTTGCAAATAAAAAAGAAATTTAAAAAAATATATCTTTTTGTAACAGGGTCTGTTAAAAAATCGAATACTATCAGCGACAGAGAAAAATCTGATATTATTCTATGGGATAGAAGTTTATGTAAAGATTACAGGTAAAATAAAACGATGTCTCTAAATAGCACACATTTTCAGAAATCTTCAACAAAAATTACATTCGTTCCACTATGGATCAAGAGATGGCGCTGACCTAAAACTGCAATATTCTAATTCTCTGACGAAAAAATATAGGCCTCACCGATGAAAATTTAAAAACATTTCACGTTTCACAACCAAAATTCCTCCTTCCTACCTACTCCTCCCATACATTAATTGCCTCTGCTAGTTGACCATTATTGTGAACCAGCAGAGGAAATGAATAAAGGGGAGGATGTTTTTAGGGTTCCGTACCAAAATGGTAAAAAATAACCCTTATGGTGAGACTAAGTCTGTCTGTCTAGATAAACAGGCGGACAGTAGGCCTGTTCGCCCTTCCCCCTGTCCGCCTGTCCGCCCATCCACCTGCCTGCCTGTCCGTCTATCCTACTTTTGAAGAACTGTACGTAAAGTAACACATCCGAGATATTTATATATGCTGGTACGGAACCCTCGGTGCGCGAGTCCGACTCGCTCTTGACCGGTTTTTTTTACATTTTACTCTTTCTGTCTGTATGTTCCGGCTGTAATCTCCGAAACGGCTGGACCGATTTGACGGGACTCTCACTGGCACTACCTGATGTTATATGGATTATTTTAGAAAAAGCCACGCGCGTGAAGCCGCGGGTAGCAGCTAGTTCTAATAAAATAAAATATACCAGATACCATTCTCCGCAATCAACATTCCTCCAACATATCTAGATACACTGCCATCCATTAATTACCATGCAGGGTGTTCATTAATTACCCTTTAGTTCACTAAGTGCCGACCATTGAGCTAACTGCTTACTTCCTTTTGCATAAGACGGGGTAACTAAACACTCATTCGGCACAGTTTTTTTAAGTTATAACCTCCACCTTTTTGGAAGTCGGTTAAAAAGAGTAACATGAGATTATATGGGTCATGTAATGTAACTCTAGTCCCAGGATTAAATTACTTCTTTCAAGAAGTAACCATTACTTAAAAACCGGCTAAGTGCATGTCGGACCACGCACAATGAAGGGTTCCGTAGTTAGGATGAATTTATCCCAAAAACAAACTTAACATTGTAGTTGAACATACATCGATATACGTTACGGTCAATTCTTCAACTGCAAATTTAAGTTGGTGGACTATTACTCGTTAACTAGTAAACCCTACTTAGCTGTGATAGTTTTCTTTTAATTTCGTTATATATACTACTGCCATGAATTTTTTCACATATCCAAAACCAACCATTTAGCTGGCAGGGGGGGACACTTGACTCTAACAAAAAATAGCACTTTAAAGCTTAATATTACGCAAAGGAATCTCAGAATTGAAAAATGGCTCTCACAGACGCACAATATTTTTAAACGGCCTATCCAACGATACCAAATCATTATAAGCCTATATTAGTCCACTGCTGGACATAGGCCTCTCCAATCACTCGGTTTTACCTCTATCCTCTTAATCTCATCCAGCTGCTACCAGCCACCCTGCGAAGATCGTCGCTCCACGTAACCTGAGGGCATCCTGCCTTACGTTTGCCAATTCGCGGTATCCACTCAAGAACACGTCACCTATTTTAGTGATTACATTCTTCTGGATTGTGGAGGTCAGATAGGCAGTCGCTCTATGTAAAATACTGGTCAGCTGACGTAAGCATGCGGTTAGACTGGAAGCCGACATTGAACTAATTAGGAAAAAAGCAAGGCAGACAATGACTTTCTTCTGGGAATGAGAAACCTATGTGAAGGAGTGGACTTTGATATATACAATCTATAGCTAAATTCATTATTTCATCTGTGTCATCTGCAGCTGGATACCAGTACTTTACATTTAGCAACTGCCTATCTGACCTCCACAACCCAGTTACTGGGTAATACTATACCCCTTGGTAAGACCGGTTGTTAGACTTTCCGGTTTCTGACGACCCGTAACGACTGTCAACGGCTTAAAGTGCTTTCCGGGACACGGAGTGTCATGACATGTAAATATGGTCACCTATCCACATACCCAACGTGGCAAGCGTAGCTAAACCCGATCGATGGACCCGTGAGGCTGTTATTACTTACCCACGAGGCACTCCATTATGACATCTGTGCCTAGAACATTATTATATGAATCATAGGCATCATGACAACCAACATAACATTAAAGTCATGACAACATCGCTTCAATGAAACCCCACAGTTACGTGCCAATTACAAAATACGGTAGTCAGTAACAAAAGAGTTAGTACAAATTGATTAATTGCATAATTGGGCCGGCTTGAGAGCTAACACTGGAACGGACATAGTGACTAGAGCGGGAACGAAGATTTATCGATAGTATTTTTTGTTCACCCGGCTTCTTGGTAAATTGAGTATTCGCGTAAGCAATCTTGATGAATGCTAAGAAAACGACGTGAGTTTCGGCAAAAAATCTGCCAATAGGTCAGGCTTTTTAGTCGGTTTCTTAGAAAGCCACAGTAAGATACGGTTTGAGACTAGTACAAGGCGCATGGGGATTGCCTGTGGGCTTTTTTAAATCCCCTAATCAAATCATAATGTAATGGGGTCGCCTAAACCGATTGGGAATTTGTCTGGCTTCGGGATCTTAGACTTATAAGCGTTGGAAAGGTAATCTTCCCAACGCTTATAGCTTACCGATGTCTTACATATTTTGTAGAATACAATAATGTTCTGACAAAATTATGTCAACAAGAGTCACGAGTCTTGAGCTCATGAGTATTCCACTAGGGTTTTGTGAAGTAATGACGATTACGCTATAAAATCAGCATTTTATAGCTTAAATGTTGCACTTAATAAAATGACTATAAAACATAAATTTATGACAAAAATACCATCAAGAGAAATGTCGATAAAATTCGCAACTCGTATCCATCGATAACATCTATCAATACACGAGTGACATCACTAGCAACAAATTAAAAACAGTTAAGATCGAAGGGCGGCGGCCTTTTCATGAGTTTAAAATAATTGCTATACCCAATGAAATACTTTTTATTGTTCCGCTTGCAATTTAACGTCGAGTTCACTTTAAAATTGGTTATAAGTACTCTTTGTTGAACATCTTCTGCGATGTCTCCTTATGGAGTGTACACACCTCGGTAACTACATAATTATATAATTATCAGCTAAATGTATATTTATGATAAATTTATATAATATATATGGTAAATTTTATATCGTGAAAAATGAAGCCATTACGAGTACCTACTAGAACTACATTCAATTTTGAAGATTTTTCAGTGTATCATGAATGCGTTTCAGATCTCATTGTACTATCTGTAGGCCAATCAAATACTTATTTTTTCTGAGCGGTAATGGAACCCGCGACCACGCGCAGCAGCTAATAATTCCACCTAATAAACTGATCCGACAAAAGTTGGTTTAAGTTCAGATTCTAGACCAATTTTCTTTTAGTCGTACCAGCGTGCTAATTGCGTAACACACCATCAGTAGGAATCGGTTTCAATTTGACAGGTCATCAACATTCATTGCGTTATTTACGTTGTTGAGCAGACAATTTTTTCTAACATATGGAGCAATGGATTACCAATATACTTCAAAATCATTCCAATTCCAATTCAAACTGTGTTACGCAATTAGGGTGCTGTTCATCTTAGCGTGTCGATGGCTATATAAATAGAGTCGGCCCAGAACTTACCTACGAGTTGGGCACCTTAACTAGTGTCCATCAGTTCTTGTAACGTGCTGGTATAGGTAGTACGCGTCAAACTTGATGGCGGCTCTGAAGTGCGCTACTCGCTGCGCAGTACCACACCCCGCACCCCCGCTGAGACGTGAATTCGATACTGCGCAGCGACTCGCCTCATGTTCCGAGCCGCCATAAAGTTTGAACCGGACTGCAACAGGACTCGCTGGACACGATATTAAGTGCTCCATTATTTGTAAGTGTTACCTCACAAGTATAATTTAAAGACAGCCGAATCCCCAGCAAAGTCAAGATCAAATTAATTATTTCAAATAGGCACTTAAAAGGCATCATAGTTGCAGTAGGTATTATGGCTTCACAAAATAAAAAAACACTTATAATATCGATTAAGGGCTGATATATACACCAACCCCATCCAACTACTCAGGGGGCTGAGACAGGGGGATGTGATATCCCCAAAACTGTTCACCAATGCGTTGGAAGACGTCTTTAAGACGTTGGACTGGACTGGCCAGGGTATCAACGTAAATGGCGAGTACATCTCACACCTTCGTTTTGCCGATGACATCGTGTACTGGCATAATGGCAGAGACGCTGGAGCAGTCAGACCAGATGCTGCACAGCCTAAACGGAGCCTCTCGGCGGGTTGGCTTCTGCATGAATTTGCACAAGACGAAAATCATTTACAATTCGCACGTCTTGCCAAGTCCAATCCACATTGACGGGTCGCTTCTCGAAATTGTGAAGGAGTACGTCTACCTAGGGCAAGTTTTCCAGCTTGGTTGGCACAACTTTGAGAAAGAAGCCGACAGAAGGATCAGCCGACAGGAGGAGAAGGTTGGGTTGGGCAGCGTTTGGAAAACTGCGTCAAGTCTTCTCGTCGCCCGCAGTGTTTGAAGACTAAGGTCTTCAACCAGTAAGTCCTGCCCGTTATGACATACGGTGCCGAAACGTGGACACTGACAGTCGGGCTGGTCCACAAATTCAAGGTCACTCAGCGTGCTATGGAGTGGGCTGTGTTCGGAGTTTCTTTGAGGGATAAGATCAGAAATGAAGTTATCCGGATGAGAACCGGAGTTACCGACATAGCCTGCAGAGTAAGCAAGCTGAAGTGGCAGTGGGCTGGCCATGTTTGTCGAAGGACCGATGGCCGGTGGGAGCAGACGAGTCCTGGAGTGGAGACCGCGTATCGGCAAGCGTAGTGTGGGACGCCCCCCAGCTCGATGAACCGACGACTTTAAAAAGGTGGCTGGGTCAGACTGGATGCGGAAGGCGGAGGACAGGGTGTTGTGGCGCAGCCTGAGAGAGGCCTATGTCCAGCAGTGGACTGCTATAGGCTGAGTTGAATGGAATACATACAAGGCAGGTTTGAACGTCAAAATTTACAAAAATATAGCTGCCTAATTCCTGCCCCTTCCAAAATTTAGTTTCGTATGGTGAAGAATGGGTAAGAAACTCCACCGTTACTGTTTTAAAATGTTTTACAATATTCTGTACAGGTACATTCTTTCTTCTTTGTACATTAATTATATAATTACAAGTGGCTATCTTCTGGGGAGTCTGTTGCGCCACTTCTTCTTCCCAGCTAAAGCATTAGGAAGTGGGCGGGCGTTTTTGGGAGACTGTCCTATGTAATTTTGACGATCGAAAAGTGCTGATTCTCAGCCTAGTTTGAATAAATTACTTTTGATTTTGATTTTGTAAAGACGATGATCAGCCTGCAGGACCAGGCTGTAGTGGGAGTACATCCTCAACCGGGGCGGCAGGATCTCGTGGGGGGTGTGACGGGCACCTGGCAGCTTTTTTTTAATTACGCAATGGGCTTGCCTTTGTCCTCGATCTCGCCTGATGGAAAGCGTTGGATGAGGACTACGATAGAACGAGCGTGCCAGAATATCCCTGTTCACTCTTGCTTTGAAGACTGACGGGTTATATGTGGAAGGAAACGCAGACACTGGCAGAGAGAGCAGAGAGTTCCAACAGTGTAGCCGTGCCTATAAAACAGAATGTGCAGCTACTTGAAGTCATGGGAGGATGCCCAAAAAGGCTCGACTGGCTGTTCACAATGGTGTGCCACGCTTATGTATGGAAGTGAATGTTCGATGAGGCAAAAGAAGCATGAAAGTAGAATCAATGTTGTGGAAATGTGTTCCGAAGCATGCGTGGCGTGACTATGAATGATAGGCTGAAAAAATATGTGATAAGGCAATGTTCCAGTTTAAAAGAAGATGTAGTGAAAACAATTTAAAAGAGTATGCTGGTATGGTTTTGTCATGTTGAGAGGATGAATAAAAGGCGACTAACAAAAGGTATTTACAAGGTAGATGTGAGTGGGAACGCAGCCGGGAGGTGACGCGGGTGACGCCCTAGGAGGACATTTATAGTGACCTAATTGGTGATGTTCTTCAGAAAGATCAGCTGTTGATGGATGATACAGGCAGACAGTACACATCTACTAGTATCTTACCTCACAAGTATAGTCAGCCGTATCACTAGCCTGCAGCACATCCACCTGCAGGCTGTAGTTGGAGTACATCCTCACCCGGGGTGGCAGGATCTCGTGCGGGGTGTGACTATCACCCAGGAGCTTCTTGTCTTTGTACCAGCGGACACGGAGCTTGCTTTCTGTAAGGAAATCATTGGTGTAAAAGAGGAATAGGTATTTAGTTTTAGACCCCCGTCCCCCGCACCCCCGTCCCTTCCCGTGCACTCGTAATTTCGTAATACGGTTAATTCTACGAACTTTCGGTCCCTTTTGGTGGGGGCAGAGTTAACCAATGTTCTACACAAACAAAATAATTAGGACGCTTAGTCCTTCTAGTATTGATGCCCTAAGGTTATGAGAGAATTCGTAAACAAAAGTAACAAAGCATACCTACTATAAGATTCTTCATCTGCCTAGCATTTTTCCACGTTGGGGTCGGCTTCCAGTCTAAACGGATGCAGCTGAATACCAGTATTTAGCATCGAGCGACTGTCTATCTGACCTTCACAACCCAGATACTGGGTTGACAGTTTACAATTATTTATATGTAGCCATAGAAAATGTAAATTAATTAAAATATGTTACATTACTATTGGTACTAATAAAATAGGTAACTGTCTGGTTTACCCTGTGTGGCAGTTCAGTCTTCAGAGGAATATAGGTATTATAAACAAGTAATACATTACCTACTTACGAATTACTTAGGTATTTATTTTTCTATCCCCGAAAATTGGGACGCAGCCTGTCCCGCGCGGGACATTTAATTTTGGGCTTAAAATCGGACCGTCCCGCCAAAATCGAGACGTTTGGCAACGCTGGTTGACAGGTAGTCTCCCCCTTGGTATGACAGGTAGGTAGTCAGACTTTCGGGCTTCTAATGACCCGTAAGACTGTCAAAGATCAAACGAAATCGAAAGAGGGTTCTTGTCTTGTAAATATAATCACCCATCCACGGATCAACCGCTGCAAGCGTAACTTAACCTGATCGATCGACCAGCGCTGTTATTACTTAGCCATAAGTCCCTGAGTAACTTATTTCTATTTAAAAATTACGCTAATCACCAAACTTGTGCTAATTTAGTTTTTGCATTTGTAGTGTTGTTCATTGCAATTACCAATTTTGTTTCATCTGTTATCCGACCATATTCAAAAGATTGGTAGACGGTCAAAGAAAGCGTACAATGGCCCATTATTCGAGGGCTCGCCGTCAATGGAGACACAATTGGGCCACAAAGATGAGGATCTACGCTCCTTCCTGTAAAGCCATGCCGCTAACAAGCAAGTTAAACGAAACGACAAAGTTTTTGAGGAGGCATTTGGAATATTGGAATCAGAAATATTTACAAGCGAATGGACCGATAACTTTGATAATTGTGGAGAAGGCATAATTTGAAGATTGATATCGGTCTCATGTTTCAGCAAAGGTAGGTACGAAAGTAGCAAAACTTTTTGAAGTGAAACCTTATTATTTTGGTAGGGGAAAAACTTATGGGTTCGTGTCACTGAAATGCTCTAACCACAACGGAGGGTATCCATGAGGATTTCGACGAGGAAACGACTACCTACTACTTCTACTAACAAATAAAAAGTCATTCAAAAGATGCTGATGACATTGACTGCAATTAACTGAGAAAGAAGCAACATTAGCAACAATTTGTGGCACTGGGGCACTTATAGGTCAACGAAGCTCAGTCTTACGAAATATTAATTGATCGTTATTAAAGATCATCCAGTTTTTAATTAGTGATAGTAGGTGTATTGTCCTCACTAAATTCTGTCAGCCATGGTCTTAATCTTCTTATGATTTATAAAGATTTTTAACCAGCTTTGTCAATTTTATGGGGAATACTAACCCACGGATTCACTCGAATAAGTCTCGATTCCGTGGGAATATCGGGATAAAAAGTATCCTATGTCTAGATACCCATGTGCCAAATTCCATCCAAAGGCGGTCAGCCGTTTTAGCGTGAAAGCTTAACAAACAAATAAACTCACTTTCGCTGCGCATTTATAATATTAGTTAGGATTCAGAATAGTATCTAGGTAGTAGGTGTATACCTATTATAATAATTTTAAGAAGTAGAATTTTGCGAAAAAGCTCAAGTTTTATTTTTCTAATGCGCACGTCATTGTGCAAATCATAAAAGTAGTTAACTTCTCTTTAACTGCTTTTTTGCTACCCGATCAACGGGACCATCTGACCTATTGGTCACAGTGAGCGCCCCCACTGCTTCCCCCGCAATGCCCGTGGCTATCAAGAAAACAAACCGGGCTGATGATGACGGCTTCGTGATGGTGCAAAGGAGGAAGCGCCGACACAGTAGCTGTAAGAACCGCTGCGGCAAGGCTCCTACGGAGCCAAACGAAAAACTGTGTGCTGCGAAGACGAATACTCCGGTATATATTTCCCGTCTCCACTACACCACTGACGCGGAAGACATCGTGAAGTACGTGCGCCAAAGGCTGAAGTACGCGCCGAGAGAGCAGCTGTTGGAGTCGCATCGCAACGTCAACTTTAAGGCGTTTGTGGTGCGCATACCAACGTGCTACCTGCATCAGGTGATGGAAGAAAGCTTTTGGCCTCAGGATGTGGTGTACCGCCGCTTTTGCGGTCAAGTGCCACCAGAACGCACAACGACTTAGTGCATCTAAGTGATACTAACATAGCTTTAAGTTTTATTTATTAACACATTTGTTAATATATGTATACAGCTCAAAAAGCGTCTGAAGCTGGTATTTTCCAACGTTACATCCCTATGAGCAATTATAGCTCTTCCCCCAAAAAATCCCTACAGTACAAAAATACCACATCCATCTTACTACAATAGTTACATAAATTATAACTGAATGCCACGATCTAATCTACCTACTCAGAGTACGTGTTGAACACAAAAATATATCGCTTTTGTGACCCATGATTTATCGACAAGCATGGATGGGGGTACATTTATCTGACTGTCCTAATGTTTGGAATATCTACTGGTTTTCATAGTAATGTTATCAAAAGGAATTGTTTTGTTAGGATGTTACAAAAGTTGGAGTTTCGACCTTTTGGGGACCTAATTTGAAGGTCTCTTGTCATTATATTTATTCTGTGGACCGTCAGATAGAATCTGGTTTAAAACTAAAAGAAGGCCCAAAAACTCCACATAGATAATTAAGTAAGTACTGAATTGGGTTTGATTTGGTGTGTTTTCAGCGATCCACTTTGTTCTTTTATTCTTTCCAGTTCAGGTTTGGAATACCTAGATCGTATGCTTGTCGTATAATATTTTGTCTCTCAATTTTCAACAGAACTTCCAAATGCTAGCCCTACTTCCCTAGAATCGGCGAGTCGGTGACAGAATAGAACAGGTGAGTTGTTACAAAAAAAAATGTCTGAAGGGTCATATGTCCAAGAGGGTAGTGACTTAAGTTAGGTACTTCTATTTATGATTTACCGTTTTCTTGAGTAAGTGACGGAACTGGCAGATGACAAGTATATGCAAGCTCATTCTAACATCTGTCTATTCCGTAGGTCTCACCCACCAAGGATGAGCCACATGCTGTCGACTTATCCTGCATTGCGCTTTGATCCCCTCAACCAGGAATAGTACAGTCTCATTTGCATATACTCCATTTGAAATAAGATTAGAAATTTAAATAAACTTTTTTACAGACCGGTTCAACCGATTTTGACGTCTATTCGGATCGCATTAAAAGAAAAAAAGGTGGTTACAATACCAACTGTTTATTACAGCTGCCATTAATGTCATGCCAAAAATGCAATAGAAGTCAAAATCGGTTGAATGGACTGAAAAAAAGGTTTATTTAAATGTCTAATCTTATTTCAAATGCAGTTATGGAACACAACATTAATACTTGGGGTCATAAATAGCTGGAAAAATGGCTCGGATAGCTGACAGCGCGGTGATGGAAATAAGTAGATAGTATTTTAAATATAAACTTTGAATAATATAAAATTCAAAGTTTTTATTAAATAAAATACGCCTTTTATTGACAGGGTTGGCAAGAACGCTGAGGTCTTGCAGTACTTAGTTACAAAACAGGAACCTCGCCGAAATATTAAATAGGCCGTGTGCTACTGTGCGCAAACACTTCCAGTGGATAATATAAGTGGACCGTGTCAATAAGATGATAAAAGGAAGGATGCTGTAAGGTGACTAACGGAATGTTTTCAAGAGGGGAGACATCTGGGGCCCAAGTCTGCTATTTTTATAAATTCAGTCATTCCAACACGATCCCATTGTCATGCCATTGTCATTTTGCTAAAAATTCATAATCTGGTAAATTCATAATGGTCGATCATTGGTCGGTCAATGTTCTCGTAATATAATTGTGATATTATAATGGGATTGTCGTATTGCCATTATTATAAGGCTAATAATTTTCGAGGCGACTTACAACTTAAAGGGCGACTAATTATTTGCTGCAAAAAAAAATAACATGGCAGCGATTAAATATTATTTCTTAATCGCTGCAAAGTCATCTACTGTTATTGAATCATTTGGGTTAGGTTAGGTTAGAACAGTAACCATTAACAAGCGAAGGCGAGCGAGCGACGCGAGCGTGCCGCGGCGCACACTGGTCCCGAATGATAAAAAAGTGGACATTAAGAAATTTTTGACAGAAGGTCAACGGATTCGGCTGATTTTTTTTTTGTAGACAGCTGATGCAATTACAAATCACTTTTATAGATTAAGTTTTTGCCAAATAAGCCGTATTTTCAGAGAAAAAAAATATTGAAATATTTTTTGTATGAAAGAAATCCTAATTTTGTCTTTATCTTCCAAGATTCAAACGTATTCAAAATAAAACTTAGCGCAGCTTGTAGAGGTGCTAATTGCTCACCACTTTGTCATAGACACTCTTCTGCTATTTTGTGCTCCTTTTGAGTTACAGGCACTTTAAATATTTTTTGTATAAAAAAATTCTAATTTTGTCTTTATCTTCCAAGATTCAAACGTATTCAAAATAAAACTTAGCGCAGCTTGTAGAAGGGCTAATTGCTCACCACTTTGTCATAGACACTCTTCTGCGATTTTGTGCTCCTTTTGAGTTACATGCACTTTAAATATTTTTTGTATGAAAAAATCCTAATTTTGTCTTTATCTTCCAAGATCCAAACGTATTCAAAATAAAACTTAGCGCAGCTTGTAGAGGGGTTAATTGTTCATCACTTTGCCATAGACACTCAATTGCGATTTTGTGCATATAAGCAGATAAGCACGCCAAGATCCCTGCCCTAAATCAAATACATATTAAGTGATAAAGTATAAAATAAATAAATAAACAAAACATGCATGTAAAGATAAATTAAGCGTTAGGGTTACAGGTAGTTCAAATTTTTTAAGTACGCCTTAATACAATACCTATATTATTATATAGGTTTGTATTTTGACGGTCCTAAGCCCGTTAAAGTACGAAGGAAAAGTTTTAATTGCAATTTATACCTTTTTATCATTCAGCGTTTCCGACGCATTCACTAGCGTTAGATGACCAAATATAGCCCAAATTGTAAGTAATCGGCTAATTAAGCAATGACTCATTACCAAAAAATGCTTATAATCTGAATATGAGTCACACAATAAATTACCTGTACCTGAACATGTCTGTACACGTTTTGAGATATCCAAGTTGTTTATTTGATATATTTAAAATAAGACTTTTTTTAATAGAAAGACATTTATAAGAGTTACTTATTAATGAAGAAAATGTTATTACATCTTAGTCTATCTTTAACAAGATTATTTCTAATCCGCCTGAATTAATTTTTTAACTCTGAAAATACGGCTTATTTAACAAAAAATACATCTTTAAAAGTTACTTGTAATTGTATCAGCTGTCTACAAAAAACTAGTAAAGCTCATCCGACAACGAAAAATTTAAAGTGCCTGTAACTGAAAAGGAGCACAAAATCGCAATTGAGTGTCTATGGCAAAGTGATGAACAATTAACCCCTCTACAAGCTGCGCTAAGTTTTATTTTGAATACGTTTGAATCTTGGAAGATAAAGACAAAATTAGGATTTTTTCATACAAAAAATATTTAAAGTGCATGTAACTCAAAAGGAGCACAAAATCGCAGAAGAGTGTCTATGACAAAGTGGTGAGCAATTAGCCCTTCTACAAGCTGCGCTAAGTTTTATTTTGAATACGTTTGAATCTTGGAAGATAAAGACAAAATTAGAATTTTTTTATACAAAAAATATTTAAAGTGCCTGTAACTCAAAAGGAGCACAAAATCGCAGAAGAGTGTCTATGACAAAGTGGTGAGCAATTAGCACCTCTACAAGCTGCGCTAAGTTTTATTTTGAATACGTTTGAATCTTGGAAGATAAAGACAAAATTAGGATTTCTTTCATACAAAAAATATTTCAATATTTTTTTTCTCTGAAAATACGGCTTATTTGGCAAAAACTCAATCTATAAAAGTGATTTGTAATTGCATCAGCTGTCTACAAAAAAAAAATCAGGCGAATCCGTTGACCTTCTGTCAAAAATTTCTTAATGTCCACTTTTTTATCATTCGGGACCAGTGTGCGGCGGCGGCCGCCGAGCGCCAGATCCCCTCTATTGTTGGTAAATTCAGTTACCAAAACAAAAATTCGATGCCAGTTTAAATTAAAATAAAGCTAAAAACTGATTATTGAGCTGCTACTTTCTACTTAAAATAATACTTCGCTGTAGCTGCTAACCTACTATTTTTGCTACCGGCTTTCATTATTTTTTAATCCCAAATTCCGATTAATTTGTCGCTGCGTTAAATACATGCCTTATTATAAAACCTATTAGTAGAAATGTCATTAATTTGTCATTATGTACGAGATTACCAATATATCCAATTTCTTTCAATGTAGTGTCAGTGGCCGACCATTGGAAAGTCATTATAATAGTAGATTACCAAACTTGTCAAAATCAACAATTATGAAACCAATGATCGACCATTCTGCTGACACTATTGTAATAGCAGACTTGAGGCCCAGGATATGTGCGATGTCTTGTCACCGGGATTTCCAGGATAATGATCTAGTTAATATTTATTAACTAGATCATGATGATGATTATTATTATTATTATTTTTTTTTTTTTTTGTTTATATTTGTTTTATTTGTTTATTTTATTTATTTAGTTATGGTCTTTAACCTATTTATGTACTTGTGCACCCGTTTTATTTATAATTAATTATGTTATAATTTAATATTTTTTAATATTATTATTTTCTCTCAATCAGAGCACCCGCCATCTTATCTCTTCACCATCCTTGGTTGACTGGTAGAGAATGCCTAAGGCATTAAGTCCGCCTTTGTACCTAATTGTGTGTGAGAAGTTTAAATAAATAAATAAATAAATAAATATTTACTTACAAAATAAATTCAATTTATGCTCGTGGTCGGCTGCACTTGGTGTTGGGGCTGGGGCCCGCTAATAATAATCCTATATCTCTATAATCTTAACAGATCCATGACCAAAAGAAAAAAAAGGTCTAGCTAGAAGCATATTTATCATAAAAGTTCTTTTTATAACGAAGGTGAGCACTAAATCGGGCACACAGCTTATACAGGTTGGATTTTTGAGATAAGGCAGTGACTACCTCAACTGTTGTAGCTACAGGAAAACGGTCTTATGAGACTGTCCTTAACTTTTTGGGCAATTTTGATCTGCATTCACAGATTTTGAAAAAAATGTACAGTCAGCAGGAAAATGGGCAATATTTACAAAAACTTTTTTTGATGTTGTTTTTGTTTCTGTAAAGCCATATTTTTTACGGCCGCGAATCGTATTATAATCAACATACAACCTGACACAGACCTGCAAATTGCAAAAAACTTAAGAAAATTTGAATTTCGCGGGCTACCTTAGCGCATCCCCCTCAAGAAAAGGTCAAAGATAAATATTACTTGCTTAAGAAAAGTTCACTCATCAACATCTGCCTAGACTTTTCCCAACTATGTTGGGGTATGTTTCTAGACTAACCTACAATTCTTAAATCTCGTTCGTTGGGTGTCGAAAGTGTCGACTGTTGAGCATAGCTAGGGTTCGATCCTCCGGCTGGACAAAGTACTATTGGGTTTTTCATTGAGGATTTCTCAGAAGCAGCCCAGAATCTGGATTCTGGAGTTATAGCCGATTGATGGCAATAGACTCGCCCCCGTTTACATGGGACTTAAACATAAACTAGTACTATACCGACACGTCTAACCAACCCTTCGAGACAAACAGGCGTAATGTTATGCAACCTTGAAAACATAAAACAACAGACTGCACTATTAGAGCTTATTATGCATCTGACGTCATTCATGAACCGTATGCGCTTACGCATAGTTAGAATTCTTTTCTTATTTAGTCTCTTTATGCACTTTTAAGTGGGATGAAAAGAGATAGAGATATAGAACATCCGTTTTGTCACACACAACATCTATCGGTCAGTTTTACCCGACTGCCCCAGAAGGAGGGTTATGTTCTTGTATTCGATCCCGGGCTAGTTTTGATAGGGCAATTTGCTCACGGCTTTATGACTTAAAAGACGGCTATTATAGCGTTTACCGACCGTAAATCTATAACTACTCGTCTTGTATTGGATATCTAACAATCAAACTCAACTCAAAGCATTTATCTATAGTTTACTAATATTACTAGCCTAATATTATTTTATTATTAGTTCTAATATTATTAGAACTGTGTCGTTCCGCACGAAGACATGTGTGCACGTTGCAAGGTCCTTGTGTATAAATGGCTCATTATGACTGCTGTTCGAGCGCGGCACACTTTTGACCGATGCCATTGTTTCCATTAGACGACGTACGTACTCGCTTTCATTGATGTTTGTTTTTGTTGATACAATGAAGTCTGATGGCAGGCGTAGTGTCGTTCCGTATGTCATCATTGCCGGGCTGAGATTATTATTGCGTAATGCTGTGCGTAGTCCTAATAGCACAGGGGGAGCTCTTCTGTCCACTGATTGGTAGTACCACGAGCCATTAATGCTGCCTTCAGCGTCCGATGCCATCTTTCGATCTGGCCATTGGACTGTGGATGATATGCCGTGGTGCGTATACGTGTTATGCCAAATTTCTTCATCAATGATTGGAAGAGTAGGGATTCAAATTGGCGGCCTTGATCCGTTGATATTCGCAGTGGACATCCAAATCTTGCAATCCAATTCTCGTATAGGGCTTTTGCGACCTTTTCAGCGGTTATGTCGAGCAACGGAATAGCTTCGGGCCACTTGGTGCAACGATCGATTATAGTCACACAGTACCGGCAATCATTTGATATTTTAAGTGGGCCGACGATGTCCATATGTATATGTTCAAAGCGTTCAGATGTAGGAAACTCGCTCAGTGGAGTCGTAACGTGGCGATGTACTTTTGATCGCTGGCAATCGATGCACGCTCTGGTCCAGATGCTGACATCCTTATTCATATTAGGCCAAAAGAATTTTGAAGTCATCTGTTTTCGTGTCGTTCTGACACCGGGATGACATAAATCATGTTGTGCTTTGAATGCAACAAAACGATATGTAATCGGTAGATATGGACGAGGTGTCCCAGTCGAAGTTTCGCATGTGATTGGTCGGCGTATCCCAGGCATTGTGACGTCAGTAAACTTCAAGTTAGATTGGCTCTTCAGTTGCTTCAACACGGGATCGCTTGCTTGTTCGCTCGCTAGCTTATCATAGTCGATAGTAGTAGGGCATTGTATGTCTTCTATGCGTGACAGGGCATCGGCTACTGTGTTGTCTTCTCCTTGTACGTACTTAATGCCGGTGCAGAATTGACTGATAAAATGCAGCTGTCGCTCTCGACGAGGTGTGTCACTGCTACTTGCTGGGCGTGTTAGTGCGTGGGCAAGTGGCTTGTGGTCCGTGTAGACCGTCACGTCGCCTCCTTCAATAAGCGTTCGAAAATGCTTTACAGCTGTATAGATCGCTAATAGCTCGCGATCGTATACACTGTAACGTCGCTGCGTCATACTCATCGCTTTTGAGAAATAAGCGAGCGGTCTCCACGCGTCATCGATTCTCTGTTGTAGAACTGCACCGAGGCTGTAATCTGAAGCGTCTGTCATTATGGCGAGCGCACAACCAGGTACCGGATGCGTTAGTTCAGTAGCTTCTGAAATGCTTTGACGGCACTTTTCAAAAGCTATTTCTGCTGCCGGGTTCCACTCGATGGGTGTTTTGTCGTTGCGCTTCCGGTTGTGTAGAAACTTGTTAAGTTCAGACTGTGATTCGGCTTGACGGGGTAAGCAGCTACGGTAAAAATTTAGCATGCCCAGAAAGCGTCGTAACTCCGCGACAGTTTTCGGTTTCGGGAACTTTGTTATGACTTCTGTTCGCTCTTCTGTGGGCTTGATGCCATTTGTTGATACTTCGTAGCCAAGAAAATTGATCTTTTCCTTGCCAAACTCGCACTTTTCTACCTTCAACATGACGCCGTACTCTTTGAGACGTTCGAGCACTTGACGTACGAGAAGCTTGTGATCTTCTTCTGTCTGCGAGAAGAGTAAAATGTCATCGATATAACAGAAGCAGTTGTTTATGCCCCGTAGTACTTGGTGCATAAATCTCTGAAACGTTTGGCTAGCGTTGCGTAATCCAAACGTCATGCATTTGAATTCAAAAAGGCCAAAGGGTGTGGTAATTGCTGTTTTCTGAGCGTCTTCATCATTTATCGGTATCCAGTAGTATGCCATTTTGAGATCTAGTTTTGAAAATATCTTCATGTTTCGCAGCTGGTAGGTGAAGTCATGTATGCGGGGTATCGGGTATCGGTCGGGTTGAGTGACTGTGTTTAGTCTACGATAGTCACCGCAAACCCGTAGCCCTCCGTCTTTCTTTTTTACAATATGCAGTGGGCTCGCCCATGGGCTCTTGGAAGGTCTGCAGATGCCCATCTCCAGCATGTGATCAAATTCTTCTTTTGCAGCCTTGTACTTATCGGGTGGAAGCGGGCGGGGTCGGGCGAAGAGCGGGGGGCTTGTCGTTTCTATGTGGTGAACGACGTCGTGTTTTGTTGGTTCCTTCAGGGTCATTGGTCGTAGAACCTCTGGATATTGTTTCAAGATTTCGTAGTAAACTTGATCGGAGCTAATGACGTGTACTGTTTCTTCACCGGTCGTTATTTCAAGCGCATCGATCGATAAGTCTGTCACATTGTCGATGAGCTTTTTTCTGTGGAGGTCCACCAGTAATTTGAAATGACGTAGAAAGTCGGCTCCCAGGATAGATGTTTTTACATCAGCCACGACGAACTGCCACAGAAAACTACGCCGCAGACCAAGATTCAGTCTGAGCGTCTTTTCACCGTAGGTATTTATGGGCGTATTGTTCGCTGCATATAATCTGTATGCGCTGGCAGTCATCATTTTTCTTTTTATTGTGGCGGCTAACACCGAAATATCGGCGCCTGTGTCCACAAGAAAACGTTCTCTGGTATCTCGATCGAAAACACAAAGGCGGTTGGTAGTACACGGGACACCGACGTCCGCCACCGTCGATGTCGGAGCTAGTTTAATGACGGCTGATTCTTCTTCCTTCTACAACACGGTGATTCGCAGCGCTTTGCCTTGTCACCGAAGCGATAGTGAAATTTGCACTCCCACGTAGGATCGCCGGGACGAATTGACGGCTTGTTCCCCTGCCGTGACCGTGACTGTGAACGCGACCGGGAACGAAACGGGCGCTTGTAACGATGAGCTGACCGTCCGCGTAACTCGGCAACTTCTAGGCATAATTTCTCCATTTGTTTCGATAAAACTTCTAATTGTGCGGACATCACGGGCTCTTGTGTCGTTGTGGATACTGCGGCGACTGTTGATGTTGAGGGTTCTGAATACTCTGCCATCTTGTCAGCCATTGCTGCGAGTGTATCGAGTGATGATTCTGTGTTGACCGACAGTACGACGCGCACTTGAGTGGGTAGGTGATTGAGCCATTCAATCTTCAAACCTTCGTCTGTAATCATGCCGCTTCCTAGTTCTCGCATCTTGCGCAGCAACTGTGTTGGTTTTTGGTCTCCCAGTTCCAAGCCGCTGATAAGTTTTTGGAAGTTCTTCACATCGGATTTGTCATACACTGTTAGCAGACGATTCTTCACAGCTCCGTATTTGTCCGTAGCTGGCGGATTGTACAAAATATCTGTGATATGTTGTAGATCGGTGGCTTGCAACTGCTGTAGCACGTAGCGGTATTTCTGGTCATCCGAAGTCTTCAACGGGTCCACGACGGCTTCAAACTGAATAAACCAGGCTCGTGGAATCTCTCGCCAAAACGGTAACATTCTTGACTGGATGGAAACTGCAGCCAAGTCGACTTCGGGCTTCATAGTCTTGCTTCCTTCGCCTAGGTTTTCTTGCGACATGATCACGTCGGGGTCACCAATTGTTTGGGGTCATGGGTTGGTAAATAATACTCCAAACTCGTAGATAGTAATTGTTTTATTTATAATTTAATCCAGCCTTACATACAATTTTGGGTCCTACAAATTGTTCCTATGCTACGGTATCCAAAATTCAAACAACCAATAGGAGAACAGAAACGAATTTACTACATTATTAAAACTTAAAACTAACGTTCCACGATGTACGGCACCCATCTCACTCTAGCACGCGTGTGGCGTATAGCGTCGCCTGCACGCACACTATAAATGTTACCGACGCCACCGGCAGCTGGTCAGTACGCATTTGCTTCCGAGGCCGGCATGTCGTCTGTTGGCGCGGCGAATGTTCTAGTGGGCGCTGACGTAAGTATGTGGACGTGAGTCCCACACTCGTATTCAAGTTTGTGAGTTTGTACTTATAGGGGGTAATCTCTAGATCTACAGAACCGATTTTGAAAATTATTTTACCCATAGAAAGCCACGTTATTTGTGAGTGTCATACTAAGGCTATTCACAATTAAAAATGTGTACCACCCAACGAAGTGGGAAGGGGCAGTTAGTTTCAAATAAACCTATTACAGGCACTTTTGAATTGTCAAGGGGTCGGTCAGCCAGAAAGATGAAGCTAGTTGCCCATTCCAAAGCGTAGTAGGTTCTTATGGAGAAGAACGGGCATGAAACTCCACGGACACTCTTTTAAATTAAAATATTGTTACAAAATATTGGTTACACCATTCATGTTGTAATGATAGGTACATGATTGTGAGAAAGACGTGCAAGTTAAAAGCGTCCGTAATGAAAAGATAAACAATAGAAAATATAAATAAATCAAAATAAGCCGTGGCAGCTAAGAAATTACCAGTCCCTAGTGACGGCGCCCGATCACGAACATGACGCATGGATCAGCACCATTCAGGTCAACCATTTTGAAGGGAACTTAATGATTCAACCCACCCAGTAAATGTTAGCTTTATATTAGGTATATATAGTGCTCATACATGTGCTACGCAATTATACAATACTAAAAGATTGAATTTATACAATTCAAAGATAGTTTTTACAATCTTCAGCAGCTCCATCTTTGGTTCACATGCACAAATTTGTGCTACATAAGTATTTATAGCACTTGTAGGGAATTACATTACGGTCAGCTCACACCGAGACGCGACGCGACGCGACGCTGCGCGCACACTTTAAACGAGCGACTCAAAATATAACTTTATTTTCTACACGAAAAGATACACATTTCATTGTGACAATTTAGAATACGTTACACCACGCAGCACTACGCCTCGTGATGCTTCGCGGCATAGAGCGACGCATCGCGACGCCGACGCAGCGGTGAATCGCCGGTACACGCGGCGTACTTTTACTATGCTTCTCGCGACGTTGCGATGCGTCTCGCGGCGGCACAGCGCGAAATCACTGGCCTCTTCCAGTATCGTCGCGTCGCGTCTCGGTGTGAGCTGACCCTTACGTGCACTGACTGAATTCAGCTGGATTTGATCGACCGTGGACTTGAACCAACCTTTACGGTCGGCAGCTGAACTTGTAAGTAAAACGCTGTAAGGTTTCTTACCGCGTTCTTGTTTTGTCAATTCAATTTCTATGACAATTTAACAAATATGTTTACCGACAAGGCGGTAGACGGGTTTAGACGTCAAAAGATCTTTGTCGCACTCGTAGCACTTGAAATAGTCACTGGACCGAAATTAATTTGTTTCAAGTTTGAATAATCATAACAAAAAAAAAACGATAAATTTCAACACACAAAACAAAGTAGGTTAGTAAAATTAAGCCCATAGCGTGTTTGTTTATATTAAACTAAATTATAAATCATTATTAGAATAGTGTGTAATAAATAAGGCATAAGCCATAATGCCATAGGTAATCTATGAGAGCAATTTGTTATAATGAAATGTGTCCGTTGTTAGGATGGGTGCACACTGTCTGATGGTTTGGATGAGAGCAGTTTTGACAGGTAAATGACGAATTATGGAAAGAACTTTGTGACTTATTGTGAGGAGCTTCGAAAAGTTTTCCTTTTGTTGTTAATAAATGTCATATTGATGATTTATGCTGATTTTAGGCTCTGACAGACTCACGCGATATCGCGGGCGCGACAGGCAGCGACATAGAAATTGTGCTACAGTGTCGCGTCGCGCCCGCGATATCGCACCAGTCTGTACGAGCCTTTAGTGTAGTGAAAATAAAAAGAGATTGACCCATTACTCTACATTTAATTCTGTGGGAGACGAGACAGTGTTTCGAACACAGATTATAATTTAATTTGAAATAACTACAGATTTGGATTCTGGAAGAAGAAAACTGAAAAGCTGTTTTTTTTTTATGTATGACTTTATTACTTACTGTCTGTAACTAGCCTTAACAATGAAGTGTATTGTACATAACTACATAAATAATAATAATAAGCTCAAAAAAGTAATCATAGGTACATTTTCGTGGTATTTTTTGGTGCTTGTAAATTAGAGGTCGGCAGAATTCGATACATCTATCAATTTTAAGCTAACGCTTAAATATGTAATTACATATAGGCATAGGATAATGTAGGCATGTAGGATTTAAAGGAGTATGTAATGTACCGTAACCTATTGGCAAACGTACCGTTTAGCGTTTATGTCACCGTGAGAACCGGTAGTTTATAATCTTGTCGAAAAGTTGTGAAGGGTGAAATGTATTAGGTTAGAACTGTGATTACTCGCGTCACTGTATGGGTGGCGCGAGGAAGCGAGGGCGCGGGGCGAGTGGCTGATGCAGCGACATGTGGAGTTGCGTCGGTCACAGCTTCGCGCAGCCCTGGTGGCGGAATGGCGGGACAGGCGTTCCCTACCGCCGGCCTCGTCACCATCGAGGCGGTCCGGCCAGTACTCGAACCCTGACTCGGGAGGAGGCACGTCTCCCTGTCGTTTCGGGTGAAGCAGATGCTCTCGGGGCAAGGTTGCTTCGGGAAGTACCTGTGTCGCATAAACAGGGAGCCGGGCGCCCGGTGTCACCACTGCGTGGTCTGCCGGGAGGATACGGCGCGGCATACGCTGGCAGAGTGTGCCGCTTGGGAGGAGCATCGCCGTGCCCTCATCTCAGGAGTAGGCAGCGACCTCTGCCGGCCGTGGTCAAGTCAATGGCCGGCAGCGAGGAGTCGTGGGACGCGGTGGTGTCCTTCTGTGAAACAGTCGTGTCGCAGAAGGGGCCCAAGTCTGCTATTTTTATAAATTCAGTCATTCATTTGTCATTATTTTTATTTTTTTTATTTTATTTATTTATTAGGGACAAAAAACAGTTACATGTTAAAAAATACAGAAAATTACTTAAGCTAGGAATTGACAAACATGCAACCCACACCATTGTCCACGAATTAACTAAAAATTAAAAGAAGTGATAATATAAAGCGATAAACAAAATAAAACAAAAGAATCATTGTCATATTAGCGCTGAGATTGCCTAATGTTACACAATTTACTCTGCGGACAAAATATCCAGTGCCATTTTCTTAAATACTTGCTTAGATAGATAAAATATATCAAGGTCCATGAAACGCGCGTTGTATGCATCAACAAGACGGCGAAGAGGTGCTCGTTCCCCAGCATTAGTCCGACATATATCCGTGTGGAACAGTTGAGGCACGCGCACCCCCCTTAAAATAACACTGCGGGGCACCTTGTAACACAACTTACTTGTAAGTTCGATACAGTCAAATTTGTTATTACATATACCGTGCAGGGTTATGACATCAAGTAATAACCGCCTAGACCCCAGATCTGGAACTCCATACCGTTTCAATAGCTGCACATATGGAATTTTTGACTGGAAACACTTATAATTCATCGATCGCAGGAACTTCTTCTGTACCATTTCAATTCTAGAGCCGTATTTGTCATAGAAGGGGTTCCAGATTGGAACGGCGTACTCTAGCTGTGATCTTACCAGAGTCTTATAAAGCAGTAGGAACGTAGAGGGTCGCACAAAATCACGTGAAGATCTCATGACGAAACCATACATCTGGTACGCCTTATTTATTATATTGTCGACGTGCTGGTCGAAGTGCAAACTGGCATCCAGTGTAACACCCAAGTCACGAACGGAATCGACTTTATCCAAGCCAGCATTATTAATGGAATAATTAAAATTAATTTTATTTTTCTTCTTAGTAAATGAGATGGCATGACATTTGGGTAGACTGAGAAAGAGTTTATTTTTGTTACAGTATGTATATAATCTAACAAGGTCCTCTTGAAGAAGCAAGCAATCCTGTATATCTTTGTAAGATCTATATATTTTTATGTCATCAGCGTACATTATGAAATTTGAGTTGATGAAACAACTTTCAATATCGTTGATAAATATAATAAAGAGCAGTGGGCCTAAAATAGATCCCTGCGGAACGCCAGAGGTGACAACTATAGGGTCAGATTCATAACCATTAACCGCCACTATTTGTACCCTATTAAAAACATATGAGACAAACCATCTAAGTAGGTTACCACGTATTCCATTATATGCAATCTTCTCCAGAAGCAGTACATGATCCACCCTGTCAAAAGCCTTCTGAAAGTCTGTGTAGACAGCGTCTACTTGAACACGTTGATCCATTTTTTCAAAGAGATTGTTGACATATGTTAACAGATTTGTCATGGTAGAGCGATGTTTAACGAATCCGTATTGTTCGGGTATGATAAGCCGATGAACATGAGGATAAACAGCACCGTGGACAAGACGCTCAAAGACCTTGGACAAGATGGAGATGATTGAAATAGGGCGGTAATTCTCAACATTATTTTTGTCACCTGTCTTGTAAACAGGAGTGATAAATGCCCGTTTCCAATTGGCAGGAAAAACTCCCTCACGCAAACATTTATTAAATATTATACACAAGGGAGTGCACAAGTTATCACATGTCTTTAAGAAAAATATCGGTGGTAGACCATCGGGGCCCGCTCCTTTGGACGAATCTAATGACTTTAGTGCCGAGCAGATAACTGTAGGGGATAGGTATATATCAGATAGACAGGATGTGTTATCTGCATGGCAGTTAGATGCTTCCCAGTTATTAGGACCGAGGGTTGAGGGTTCGTATACAGAAGAGAAGAAAGATGAGAATAAATTGCAGATTTCCGCGGCATCACCAGAGGAAACATTTTTAAAATACATACAGGCTGGATAATTGGCTTTTCTATTTCGCGATGAGACGTAAGACCAGAAATGTTTAATATTCTTCGGAATGCTATCCTCCACGGATTCCATGTACTTTCTGTAACACTTATTATACTCACCGTGGAAAAGTTTGCGATAGGCAGAGAAACTTAGGTAATCAGAAAGATTATTGTATTTCTTCCATTTTATCCAAGCGCGCTCTTTAGCTTTAACGATACGTATTAGAGACTGTGAAAACCAAACAGGAAAATTAGAATTTTTGGTTTTGACTAACGGAACATGTGATCTGATGACACCGTATATTATCTCATAGAACAAACCAACAGCTTGCTCCGATTCAAGATGAGAGAGTTCCTTGTCCCAATGAATTTCATCAAATTCGCTGTTAATACAAACGTAATCGGCCTTATGGAAGTTGTACCTAAATGCCGTGTTATGTTATTATGTACGAGATTACCAATATATGCAATTTCTTTCAATGTAGTGTCAGTGGCCGACCATTGGAAAGTCATAATGACACCATTATAATAGTAGATTACCAAACTTGTCAAAATCAGCAATTATGAAATCAATGATCGACCATTCTGACACTATTGTAATAGCAGACTTGAGGCCCTGGGGGCCTACCATGCACTCTTATAGCAGGTCAATTTTCGACGGAAAGTGAGCTGTCGGGCTATTTTGTACCATGAGCACGTCAAATAACAGGCGAGCCAGCGATCACGTGACTAAAGCCGGTTAGTAGTCACGTGACAACATTTCACTGGTCTGACCTGCGATTATGCTGTACCATCAAGTCCTTTTTGACATGTAAGCAGTTGAAAACTGAACTGCCCTGCAGTCATATTAAGCAGCCGTGTAAAACAAACTTTTATTGAACTGTTTTCTTTAATTTAAAGTAAAAAACGTAAGTACATGTTAATTTGTGCATATAATACTATTGTGGCGTTATTTAAAATTATAGACAACAAAAAAAAACAATGTTTTTGCCGTTTATTTTAGATGTGTGACGAAGATGAAATTTTTGAGTTTCTTGAGGAAGATGATGCTACAAACAATGTGAAACAAGTCGCTAAAATCCAAAGAAAACTTTTGAGAAGCACTATACAACCGTTTGACTTGCAGGATGACATGTTTGTCAAACGGTATAGGCTCACTAAAGAACTCGTACTTGAGCTTTGCAATGAGCTACGAGCTTTCATGCCACTCCCCACAAAATCAACAGATTTGTCGATAGAAGTTAAGGTTTGTACTAAATCAATGATCTATTTATCGCACTAATTATCATAAGAACAATTAAATGCAGTTTGATAACAAATGCCCTCCATTTCAGGTTTTAATAGCATTATCATTTTTTGCTACGGGTTCATACCAAAGACCAACTGGTGACATTGCTGCACATTTAGTTGCACAACAAACTGTGTCAGCAGTTATAGCGCAGGTAATTCGGTGCTTAAATCACCGATATTTCCGGCGTAAATATATTAAATTCCCACATAGCGATCATGAACGGAGAGCCAATGTAGTTGGGTAAGTAGGTAAGCATTATAAAGTTCTTTAAAATTTATATTAAAATCTAGATCTTGTAACAGGTGTTTTTTTTTTTCAGATTTTATAACAAATTTGGTATGCCTGGGGTTTTAGGGTGTATTGATGGAACACATGTGGCAATAAAACGACCAGTGGAAAATGAAGAGAGATATTATTGCAGAAAACATTATCATTCTCTGAATGTACAATTGGTAAATAGTTATACTAACCATTTAATGAAAAAAAAAACAATCTAGCCTAACTGTCCAACTGCTGGACAAATTATTTTTAGATAATACTTATGTAAACAAAATTTGGTCCAGCTAGGTGATGCAAGTATTACATCTCTTCTTCTTTGACAAGATGTTTGACTTTACAAGATGTTTTTGGGTAGGTACCTGAAAACGAAAATGTTCAAATGTTAAACTTATTCTTTAAATTCTAGGTATGCAATTCTGACATGGCAATTATTAGTGTGGATGCCAGCAATGGAGGAGCCACTCATGATTCCTTCATATGGGCTAATCACCCACTAAAAGCTCACATGGAGCATTTAATTAATATGTGGTTTTTAGGTAGGTATTAATTTTTCGCTTATAAAAGTTGGAGTTTATTAAAAAGTTATAATCAATTATGATTAGTGGAATCAAACTATGTACCTACCTTACATGCATTTTGAACATTATTTGCATCAGTATACAAGCAAGAAACTATAAAATTCTAATAAGATCCTTAAAAGTACTTTTTTTTTCTTTTAGGTGATTCTGGCTATCTGCTAAGACAAAGTATGATGACTCCAATCATAAATGCTCCTCCAGATTCACCTGAGGCTTATTACACTACAAAACATGTGAAAACCAGGAACATTATAGAAAGAACCATTGGGCTTCTCAAAGCACGCTTTAGATGTCTTCTTGTACATAGAGTTCTACATTATGAACCTCGTGTAGCAGCATCTATTGTAAATGCTTGTGTGATTTTACACAACATTTGCGTTAGAGCCAATATCCCTGTGCAAGATATGACATCTGAAGAAGTGTTACGAGAAGCACAATTTCAACCAACTCACCATGTAGTAGACAGCCACGGGCATTCTTTTAGTACTCAAAATGTTGAACTACAACATGGAGTTGCAAAACGAAGACTGCTCATTGCTCATTTGTGGGCAAGCCGGACAATCTAGAAATAGTTTATTTTTATTTTTCATTATTGTTTGATATTGGGTGATTTATAAGTTAAAATAGTAAGTAATTTTAATTTTGTCAGTAGATAGTAATTGTAATATTTTTATTTATATCTGTTAATTTTAATTGTTATTATCGAATATAAATTTTATATAAATATTTTGATTACGCACCTATTGTTTATACTTTCTAATATAGTTGTAAGATGGGAAAATTCATTGAGTATTCCTCTTAAGGTTGTGCTGCCCTCTTGTGTTGCCTCGGCTCGCATACGAGCAGACTCAACAAGAGCTCTTCTTGCTGTGTCTCGAGTCATAGGTGCTGACCTACGCCGTCGCCTCTGAGGCTGCGTAGGGCTCATTGGTTCAGGCTGAATGTGTTGTGGGCTGGAGGATAGTTGTGCCTCTGTGCCTGGTACAGAAAATACTTGAAGAGCAGGGCAAGCATTTATATTTTCTTCAACAGCTTCTGAAGTCCCAGGCATAACTAATATTGACTGTGACGTCTGTGACAATGCAAAATCATGTGAAATTGGTGATGCCTAAAAAATAAAGAAAAAAGTATTGCTACATATTGTGTATTAATTAAAGTTTAATATGTAATTTTTGCAATAGACATAATTAAGTATAATTTAAGAAATATAGTATTACTATTAAACGGACACAAAAGAACACAATTATATAATTATTATATTGTAAAAATATAATAATTGGAACTTCATCTTTTATTATTTTCAAAAATTTTACCTTCAACGCACAACCATATTCCCCGAATGGGTAGGCAGAGAAGTTCTACTGTACATCAAACAGTTCGCCAGAAACGTTGTTAGGTCCCATGTAATAGGGGCGAGGCTATTGCAATTTTCCGGGCACAATTCCAAACTCCGGGCTGCTACTAGAAATTTCCAGATAGAAACAGTCAATAACATTTTGCCTGACCTGGCAATCGAACCCAGGACCCCATGAGCTCGGCAGTTGCGCTTGCGACTTCTATCTAGACCTAAAGGCAAAAAAATTAGGTACTTACTACAGTAGTTTATTTACAGCACTTTTATTGTAGCCCATTGCAATGTCCTTGTGATTATTTAAAAAATCCCATAGTGTTTCCAACTGGTCATATGAAACTCTCCTTGAAGTCATCATTATTTCCAAATAACTGCACTTTCTTACCACTCGCACCTACGGACACGATACAAATGTGTGCTTTTCTGATTTATTTACAGAAACTAAGTATTTCTTCTGTTAAAAAACCGGCCGAGTGCCGGACCCCGTGCAATGAAGGGTTCCGTAGTTGGAATGAATTTATACCAAGAACAAATTTAGCATTGTAGTAGAAAAACATGTTATCCCATACATTCCAACTGCAAATATAACTTGGTCAACTATCACTCGTTAACTTGTAAAGCCTATCTGTGATAGTTTTCCTTTTAATTTTGTTATATATACTACTACCATGAATTTTATCACATTATATCAAAAACGACCCTTGAGTCTAACAAAAATTACCACTTTAAAGCGCACTTTAATACGCGGATCCTTGAATCGGAAAATGGTCTTCACAGACCCCCAATATTTTTGAATGGCCTATCCAACTATACCCCACATCATGATATAGACGAAAAAAAAAATATCATCCCCACGTTACGGGCAAAAACTACCCTACCCTACCCTAGGATTTTTTTTTCAACATTTTATTTGACCACTTTGTAAGCGTGATTTACTATGTATACCCATGCCAAATTACAGTCAGTAATTATGCTTTCTAGTATCTACTAAGTCTCTGAGCTAAGCCGCGGACGGACAGACGGACATGGCGAAACTATAAGGGTTCCATGTTGACTACGGAACCCTCAAAACCCACTTGAATTTCCAAAATTATAAATCACCTCATAATTTTTTGTGGTTGACAATATATTTGTCGTTCGAAAATAGAAATAACTTTGGCAAGTTTTTCAAGTAGGTACTTACCTTTCTTAAGTGTCTAAAAGGGTCTCCAACGTCATAATCATGTCAAACAAGATTTTTTGATACGAAACATAGTTTTTTAGAATTCTCATGATCATTTTAAACTGTTATTAAATTAATTTTGTCTAGTTCTTCAAAACCGTAAAACCGATAATATTGCAAAAAGGTATTTCCGAACGTTTGTTTATAATACGGCATACCGGTCAGCGATAATATAGCAGGTCTGAAGTTGATACATTGCAGGTCAGACGGAAATGCTCATGGTACAAATAGAAAACCTGTCAGGTTAACCTGCAAAGTTTACCTGTCCTGTACTTGGCAAGTATTTTGAATGTTGATGGTAGGCCCCCTGGTCGCGGATGGCCGAACAATTGCGCCTAGTCGGGCCTACAATACAACTCTTAAAACAATATCAAACGCTTTTTCTTTATTTAATTGACAGGTCCAGACATCAATAGTATAATGATAAAAGCACTTATAAACATTCCATAGACAATATTATTAAATGGACGATATAGATTCTTTCCTTTGATAAAACATACTTAATTCTTCATCACGAATGAAAATAAACATTAACTTTCAATATTATTTCGAAACAAAACCATAACTCCATAGGTTTATGGTTTAAAATCCCATAATTGTGTTAATTTATTTATAAAATTCCCGCCTTTTTGATGCTAATGAGACGTCGAAGGGTTAGTAGGGTGGAAGTTCCAGTTAGTGGACTTCGTGAGTCAATTAGGAAGCTTCGAGATTCAATTGCTTAGATCACGAATGTTTACGTTTCGTGGTGCTTAGATGAGTTAATTATGCATATAATTAGATTATTTTTGTAATAGTTTGGTACTTTATTTTTTGTTAACTTTGTTAATTTGATACCTAGTTTAATTTTTCTGTTGCAGTCTTTAAAAGAAGAGTAAAAGAACACTATCTTTCGACTTCGTCATAGTTGCATTTATTATTTTATAGTATATTATAATTATTATACAACATTATTTTTAGTATAATACGCGAAACCTGAATATAGTTTGTTCAGATTATGGAACTGAATCGATTTCAATCATTTTTACACCATGTTATATTTTGTCCTAAAAATATTTAAGTGTGATGGAAAATGTTATCACCATTTAATTACAATACAATCGCCGTACGGTTATAATAGGTACCTACTGCCAAATTATTATCAATGAGCGCAAGACGACCCGGAGGCGCGGGGGCGCCGTTATCATGTTTTTGTACGGACATGGCAACCTGGTAACATAACAACCTTATTTCGTTGTGATTTTTGATGATACAATTTTTAAATTTTGTACATAGATTCTTTACATAAAAATACTAGACACGTGTTTCGGGTTTCGCATATACTAAAACTAATATTGTATATTTTAGTGATATTTTTATTTATTTTAGAAGTATGTCTGAATGTACCTAAGTATATTTTATGGTTAATTGAACTTACCTTAAGTGAACTTCAACCAAAATTATACGAGATGTTGCATCCGAACAGATTTAACTCACATGGTAGTATCGTATTGGGCACGCCACAATTGTGGCGATAAGTCCCCTCTTTAAGGAGTGGCTAGAGAGGCGCCACGACGTCCTCACCTTCCGGCTGACGCAGGTCCTCACCGGACACGGTTGTTTCGGGAGGTTCCTGTTCAGGATAAAGCGGGAGGAAACGCCCGGGTGTCACCACTGTGTGGATCGCCCGGAGGACACGGTGGAGCATACGGTGGAGGTCTGCCCAGCTTGGGCGGAGCACCGCCGTGTCCTCACGGAGGCGATCGGCGGCGGCGATCTCTCGCGTCCGGCCCTGGTCCAGGCCATGGTTCGGAGCGAGAGTGCATGGGAGGCCGTCACCTCCTTCTGCGAAGCAGTTATGCTAGCGAAGGAGGAGGCGGAACGCGTGAGGGTGAGACAGGGTTCGCGCCCTCGCGCCCTTAGTCGCCGCAGGAGACGCCCCGGGCGTCGGGAGTCGCAAGCCGATTTCCGGCCACCGTAGGCGCGGGCCTGCGGACGGTGAGCAATGGGTAGCTCGCCGTCCGATAAGGACCAGGCCCGGGTCGACGGCGCGTTGTGTTCCACGCGCGCCTCAAAGAGATGTCAGCACCAATTGACGGGGTCCGTCAGGACCAATGCCTGCCGGGGTAGCGAGTTTGTCCGAAAGGGATATCGTGGCCCTGGCACACAGGCAACGGAAGGAACACGGGTGGGTTTTAGTCAGTAAAAGTCTGAGACGCCCTCCCGCTCCGCCCAGAGCGGGAGAAGTTATTTGATAATTTCCAACCCAAAAAAAAAAAAAAAAATGGTAGTATCGTATCCGAATGTACTACACTGCACACTGTGTTGCTAGACTAAAAAAAAAAAATAGTCTGTGTCATCTGTCAACTGTCACCAAAACTTCATTTTCATTTTAGAGCTCATTGTTTACTCCATTCCATAATAATATGGGGTTTTATGTACATGGGTGGGTAGGGTGTTAATTCTCTTCGGATGCAACATCTCGTTTAATTTTGGTTGAAGTTCACTTAAGGTAAGTTCAATTAACCATACTTCAATGTTGTATCCTCGAGATTTAACTCACATGGTAGATGTTTAGAGTATGTTTTATTATGGAATGGAAATTCTGTATGTTTATATTTATGTGTGAATATTTTGGAATTTGTTTTTGAAACAAAACAAAAACAAATCCGGCCAGTGATCACAATCAGTTTTTATATTATAAGGTAACCATCAAAAGGCTAACACTTGGTAGCAATCAAATGACACTTGGTAACAACCAAATAACGAATCAGATTAAGGACGCTATCACATTTTTCTTCAAATATCAGTGCTTTTCAGGTACCGTATTAACGAAGTAGGACTCACAACTGCAAGGATATCATTGTCTCAAATTAAAGATAATATAGTCAGCTCCAGAATGGGCACATAAAAATTGTATAGCCCCATACAAATTTTTCACAAAAATACGTTTTAACAATCACAATAAAACCAACAAATGAAAAAAATATAGGTCTGAATAGGAACCCATATAGCTAAATCCACTGTATAGTTACATACATATATATATTACATACATATATATACATACATAAAAATAATAACAAATTATTTTTTATATAGTCTTCTATACGGTCAACTAAATATTTTGTAAGTAAATAAATTGCTATTTTATTTATGATTAAAATAAGAAGCGCCTTCAAATTTCTCCATACATTTTCTACTCGCGGTTCGTCATTCCGCGCTCAGACGCGCTCGTGGAAGCACCGGTGTATCGATTTTTCGCAAAAAAATATTTACGTACAGAAGTGTGTGCTGTATTGTATACTGTGGGTGGACGAAGTTGATACTTATTCGGACCGAAATAAAAGTAAGTACGATTATTGGAATTGGTTTTAAAAATAAATACAGAGTTCAAATTTTTTGTATGAATCATGGTTGTAGATTACGGATAAACATTGTGAAAATAATTATATTATCTTTAATCAAATGGCAGAAATATTTTTTTTTTGAGATATTCGATACATAGTCAATTTTGGGGTTTTTGGGGGTGGTGATTACGTATTTCATATTTTTTTTATCCAAGATGGCGGGTATATTTTTTTAAATAAAAATTCGACATTGTTAGCAATTATGGAGGTTTGTTATCAATTGTTGAAGGTGGTGTTTACAAATATACCATCCAACTTTTGATTCATGATGGTGGATGTACATTTTGGTGATAAATCGACTTAGTTGTCAATTCATAAATCCAGAATAGTAGATGGTTATAACTTTCGACACCAAGTATGGTTTTTGATTGTGGTGTGCATTGCTAAAATATTTACATTTGTTATTACAGATGCCACGAATTCAGAAATTTACCGAAGTTTGCATAGATAAAAATCTGAAATTATTCTGTGTGATAGAAGTTTATGTAAATATTACCTACAGGAAAAATAAAACGATGTCTCTAAATAGCACAGTTTTTCAGAAATCATCAACATCATAATATATACGTACGGAACCCTCGGTGCGCGAGTCCGACTCACTCTTGACCAGTTTTTTATTTTCAGGATCAAGAATGCGCAATAAGAGAATATAAGCCAAAAAGCACAAAAATAATCGAGATGGATTTCCTTTTTGAACAGCTAATCCTTGTAGGTAGCCACACTCCTCTTTTTGATTGCGGCGTGAAGTATCTCATCATGAATAATGAAAAAACAAGGGTTAACAAGATGCTTATACTGTGAAAATTTAAAGAATGTAGCTTCATCAACCGTTTGGTTGTAAAACCTGTGTGATAGACGGACACGTGAGTGACAGCAATAGTGCTCCGCTTGGACCCTTCGGATACGGAACCATAGAAAGAGCTGGCCTTCATTCTAAATTTGAACTTCTTTGAAACATGAAATGAAAATATACTTTTTACTACCTACTTTGGTTTTAATTTTTATCAAAAGTACTGAAATCGCGCCCCAGTCTCTGTTAATAAAATACTGTTTTCATAAGGCAATGATTATTTTTAAATACCACAACGGAAGTCTACGATAAACTCCCAGGCTAGTATTTGATTATGTAATGCTCCAACATTTGCCAGCAAAAATAATAGTTACAAGTACCTGATGGCTGATGAATTTTAAAAATACTAAAAACATAATTATCACGCAGATACTCAAGCCACAGTTACTCAAATTCGATTGCAAATTTATAATTAACTTTATTCAATCAATACTAGTAAAATTAAAAAAAATATACCTTCAAGTACCAAGATTAGTTAAGTTACGTATAAAATCGAGCGGTCAGCGGTTTCATGTGTGCGTGCGCGTAATGTTGTTGTGTTGCGATTCAGATACCTAAACTCGAGCGAGTTCAAAATGTGATAGCGTCCTTAAGAACAGAAGATTATTTTTACAGGTTTTATGAATTGAATATCCCATCAGCAAACGCCCTGTCTTTTACAGATTCAATAACCGGTTGGTTGTAAAATTTGGCAAAGCATGAATTGTGTTACTAGTCCAGCCAGCGGTCTTTTTTATTATTTCCATTGAGACGTCCGATCTGAAAGCCGCTGACGTGGATGCATGGCTAGTACTGTAGGCAGTGAACATATTTATATCCACGCCGCTATCACTAAGCGTTTCTTTGATTCAGCAGCTGATGGACTGGGAGGTACAATTATTATTGTGTATTGGTTTTTTACCCGACTGCGTGACGCAAAGGAGGGTAAAGTGTTTATTATAAGTTTGGATTAAATTATAGCAATTATAAGTGTTTCAAAGTGGGCAATTTTTTTCTATATAGGAAGTTAGGGTTTTTGCTGGACATAAGATTGCTTGTAGGTAGTATCAAGCGGGAATTTTTTTCTGTTTGGTATTGAAGTTTTAAATTTTTTAATCATTTTGTTAACGGTGATTATTATTCCTATTTCAGTTACATGGATACCATTAACATTGATCAAAGATAAGGTTTGCATCCGTTGTCCTGTGGACAATGCAAGCAAAGTTACAAGTTAAAAAAAAAAACTAATTAATACAATATTTAGGAAAGATAGGCTAGATTTTTAAAAACACCTTTAAAAAATCTATGAACATAATTATTTTCTGTTTGTCTTTTTGGTTAAATTTATTTCATGCAGAGCGATAACGATTTAACGTCCCATAAGTTTTACATTTTTTGTTAAATTCCTTAGTTAAGAATTTTAAGGTATAGGTATATTATTGAGCTATGAAAATAGTAAATAATATATTATTAGTTCTACAAAAGGAATACCAGGGTTTAAGAGTAAAATTATACTGGCTCATGGTATTATTAGATAAAGATTTAACCACAATTTATATTTCTTCAATTGGAATTTTTTGCCTTTTGTACGATTCTCTGACAATATTGCGCACGCGTAAGCTTTCTCTACACGGGATGGGGTTTCCTGGAAAGGGGTTAAAAAATTATTCTCATTAAGTTTGAAAAGCGTTATTTCAGAATCAATTAGGTTACTGAACAAGGGGAACCATGGTTGGCTAGGCCAATACGGGACGAAAACTATGTCAGTTGCTTTGTTGTTCAGAATTTACTTTAAGCATTTTATTACAGGAGAAAATTGTGGGAAGACATAGTAGAAGTAATTGTTCCCAGGCATTGTAAATGCATCTATATCATAGGCGTCTGGGTCACGTTTCCAGGATAAATATTTTGTAATTTTTTTGTTAAGGCATATCATGAGTCGTAAGTATTTCCTATACAAATAATGTGATCCAAATAAGATGCTACTGTATGGCAATTGTACCTCAAACAAGACAAAACAGGTTTGAGTAATTTTGTATTATACTAATGGCGCCAGGCTGAGGTCATATGGTAGGCAATTGAATAACGGAATCACATCACACTAATATTACCTATAAAGGTGAAAGTTTCTGAGTGTGTGTGTGTGTTTGTTACCAGTACTTCTTCACGCTCAAACGGCTGGACCATTTTTTTATAAAATTTTATATGGAGGTAGCTGACACCCTGGATTAACATATAGGTTACTTGCTACTTTTTATCCCGATATATATACCCACGGGATCGAGACTTACGCGGGTGAACCCGCGGGGCGCAGCTAGTCTCAAATATTTTATATGTGAGATATGTTTAAGCATTAAAAGTAAGATTCTTTTAGGTCTATTGTTGCCATGAATGCATTATTTATTATTAATTTTGATACGGTACGTATATCTTCCATTTTAAAGTGTTGGGCTGGTAAGAACTTATTAAGGGTGTTCAGATTTAAGATAAATCTATAACCGCATATACTCTTAGGCGTTAAGAATACCGGTGAAATAAACTGTTGTGGTAAATCAGAACATTATAGAAATTGCCCCTAAATCAATAAGTTTGAATATTGCAGATTCCATTTCTCCATGAGATGGTGGGTTTTTTGGTTCAGTGTTTTGAACCACTTTCCCAATAAACGGTATTTATAACCATTAACATAATTTAGTATGATGGGATCATCCGTTAACAACATCCAGAGTTTTATAAAATATCAAATTATACCGGCGTGAGGTACCTTTAACGGCGGTTCTTCTCGTCGTTCATCTTGATGGATCCTGTCTGCCGACTGCGTTGGGTTGAGTAGTTAGTCCCCCTCGCCGAAGATGTCGATGGTTTTGGTTGGTGTCGACTTGTGGATGGTGCTGCAGTCATATTGTTTGCTCGTCGAAGAGGACCCCGCACATTTCTCGCATGAAAACCGGTTCTCCGGTTGCCTGTATTAGTCGCGGGAGTCGGGGTGTAGATCAAGAAGCAATTGACTGATTTCTGATATTCTTTTCAGAACATCAAGTTGTTTACAGATTGGGCCTGTATGCCTGTATAACGAAGGGTTAGGTTGACGAGGCCAGCGATCCATCTGAACCAAGCCGATTTTTCGCTGATACCAAATGATTTTGGTACACGCACTAATGTGAAATTTTTAGGAACAAGCATTCCAGCGATCCATCGAGCAGTATTTTTCCCCAACATTCAGAGACTTCATTGGGTATTTTTCTTCCGAGTGCGGTTAAGCTTCGCCAAGCAACTCAAGAATTTCTGTGGAAATATCCACAGTAGAAATTTCACTAACCACTTTCCTTGTTGCAAGGACAAGGAAATTTTCTTGAGACGCGGTATTAACGACCGATTTGCCTACTGGGATTTCATCATCCTCTTGTGGTTCATCGATATTTCTGTTGTTTTCAATAGAACTGAGATATGCGTCATAAGGCGATGAACATAAAGATCGCAACGATGGGCGTTCTGAAGGCCGAAACAAAACGAAAGTTACTTTCAGGATAGTATCACGTACTACCTCATCGAGAAAGTAGTTATTGTACTTCTGGATAACATCGCGTGTTACCTCGCTAAGAAATACCATTTTGTTATCAGGATAACATCACGTGTTATCTCATTAAGATAACGATAGAGTTATAGGTCTTAATGAAAATAAACGCCTAAAATATTCTTCGTCACGATCATTTTTCGTTTCCCATGACTAATTTTCACTTTATTAATACTTTTCGCAATGAAAATAAAAAGATTTTTAAGGATGTAGATTGAATTATTGAATACACAGCGTAACAGTGCAACACACGAAGAACGAATGAGGTTTGGGTGACAGATGACAGACTATTTTTTTTTTTTTTAGTCTAGCAACACAGTGTGCTGTGTAGTACATTCGGATACGATACTACCATGTGAGTTAAATGTCGAGGATGCAACATTGAAGTATAATCTCTTGTTTATATTTAAATTAGTAAATTGTTTTTTTATACATACTATCTTGTTGTCTACATCTCTATGTCTACTTAGCTATCGCAGGTGTGCTGGTAGAGATTTCTTTAGAAATAAGCATCACCTTAGTAGGTAGGTACCTATTTTTCTATTCCTTTATATTTATCCTTAAAAAAAAATGAGCCGTCATGGGACGACTGGCAGATGTGACACATCGCACTACACACACATTTACACACTAGTACATAAATATACTGTACAAGTGTATAGTAGCCGATCGCCACGCGGCATGCGTTGCCCCGCCAGCAATCGGTTTTACGTGCGCATATAGATGTTTCACATCAATAAATTAAATAAATAAAAACTTTGTTAGTAAGACAAGTAACTTTTCTTATTTGCGTAAATTAAGTGGTGTAGCAACAACATCATGATTGTTTTTTTGTCAATCTACTATATACCTTCCGATAAAACATTATTGGTCTACATGTGTGAAAGTTGGAACTTTCACCCTTCAGATGTAAATACTGACAGACCGAACAGCTGCATTGCTACATCAATCAGTTGGATTATTAAAATTTTAAGTCCGCATACGAGCGTGTGATTTTTTAGGGTTCCGTACCCAAGGGGTAAAACGGGAACCCTATTACTAAGGCTCTGCCGTCTGTCTGTCCGTCTGTCACCAGGCTGTATCTCACGAACCGTGATTTTCACGGATGACGTATTTCTGTTGCCGCTATAGCAACAAATACTAAAAATCAGAATAACATAAATATTTAAGGGGGGCTCCCATACAAGAAACGTGATTTTTTTTGCTCGTTTTTGCTCGATATCGATAACGGCAACAGGTAGACGCTTGAAATATTCACAAAATATTTAGTTATATATTCCCTTTAAAAATAAATAATTAAATTAAAATAAAACAAATATTTAAGGGGGCTCCCATACAACAAACGAGTTTTTTTTTTTTTTTAGATATTGGTACGGAACCCTTCGTGCGCGAGTGCGACTCGCACTTGGCCGGTTTTTTCTAAGTATAATAGAAGCTACAACTTTTAGTCCTAAAGCGTGGTCCTATTCATTCCTTAACCCGATTATTCTAATAATAAATAAAGTATTACTTACCATTTTCATCAATATAGCACGGTAGAAGAACTGTGTCATTTTCATAAGTTTTTACAGTCACTGGGATACTTTTGAACGGTTTCTCACTTTTCACTGTGTTTTGTGTAAATAAGAACAACACTATGTATGTAAACGACTTCATTTTATAAGTTGTCTGGTTCTAGAAGAAAAAAAATCGTGTCGTTATTGTTTTTTGTATTAAATTAAATCTATGTATATTTTTATTTACTATATTATACATTATTTACTATAAAACTATACTTTAAAATAAAACTCTTTCTTAATTTTAATGAATGGTCATTTTTCATCTCATTTTATTGGTCATTGAAGAGGAACACTGGCCGTAAGTGACCGGAATTAGAAAAAGAGCGCGCCGAATTTGATTTTGGAACGAAATTAATTTGCTGCAAAGAGGACGGATGTAGGTACAGTGACTAAACTCAACATTTTTGCTTTTATTTTTGTATTGTCTGTGTTTCGGTCGCTGGTACTATAGGATTTACGGTCTACCGCCTATAATGTAGCGCTCTGGAATTAATTAGGCTTATAATTGAACTTTAAGTTTTAAACCCAACCTTTGGTTTGTTTTTTCTAAAACAGCGTAACCCAAAATATGATAAAAAAATAATCAATATAAATATTGTTTAAGACCTAACATTGTTCTATTACTTTTATTACAAGATCACAAGGCACTTACAAAATTTTAATTGAAATTAAATCATGAAAATCGTAAATTGTAAACGAGCTCAATAAATTGAATTGGTCGTGTTTGTATCCGAACGCGCGCGTCTTGGCGGGAAACCGAAGTGGAACTGTCATTGCTGGCGCATGCGCCCGACGCGCGGTTCAAGATTATTAGCTCTGCCTGGGACACAATGAGGGGAAAGAATAAACTTACATATTTGATGCTATTATTGATACTTACTTGATTTATAATATTTTTGTTATGATGACCTTTCTTTACATATTTCGTGTTATGGATTAAAAGCTTTACATAACGACAAATACCTAAATAAGTATAAGGTTTATTATTAAGTACTAGCAGCAGCCCGCGGGTTCGTCCGCGTGGCTTTTTCTAAAATAAAATTAAGTTACTCCTTATAACATCTCGTATCGTATCTGCTAGTGAAAGTCCCGTCAAAATCGGTGCGGCCGTTACGGAGATTAGCCGGAACACACAGACAGTATTTTTTTTTTATTGATTTTTCTTATGTACCTATATGTATATAAGCGTTTAGTAAAAAGCTGTTTTTTTTTTTTTTGAGTCCTTCGACAAACATGGCCAGACCACTGCCACTTCAGTTTGCTTACTCTGCAAGCTATGTCGGTAACTCTGGTTCTTTTCCGGATAGTTTAAATTCCTGATTTTATCCTTCAAAGAGACTCCAAGCATAGCCCGCTCCATAGCGCGCTGGGGGATGATTATGTGTATGTATATTCTGAATTCCATGTTATTTTCTGAAATCAGCATCATGGAGAGGAAATTGAATTAATTTGAGCATTCCAGTCTTTGAACCTCTCATCACAAGTCAGGTAAACGAGAAAAGTTTAAAAATCAGAGTTGAAAACTTTGGTCAGTAGAAATACAGCATAATGCTCAGGGTGCGTCACTCGTGTATACTTTATAATGCATTCCATGCATGAATTCCTATGGGAACGGTATATTAAAACTGGCCCCAGTGTGTCCGCAACTTTTAAAGTATCCAGTCAATTAATGTATCACCTTTAATTTAGTCGTAATGCATGAAAGATGTGTTCTGAACTAAGATAAGACAATTGTTCTAATGGTGTTGTAGTATCACAGAACATCACGCCTATTTTCCCCACAGAGAGCAGGCAGAGGTGTACGTAGCTGCTAGTACAGATTACACTCAAAGAATTTTAGTAGAGTGGTGAGCATATTGCCATCAACTGGTAACAAATCCAGACGCCTGGGTGCTACTGAGGAATTCCTACTCGAAAACCCCATGACTTTCACATGAGGATCGCACCCAGGACTTCATGGTCCCGTTTGCTCTTGTGAGCAAAGAAGAGATTAAACTAGAACAACGATACAGTCAAGTTTTTATTAAGATTTAAAGAGTATTAAGCTTTTTTATGTGCCTTTATTTTTCTAATAAATAGCTTAATAAGTGCCTAAACTGACTTTTAATTAAAAATAATACTTTAAACCATATACTAAATTTTATCTATGTATCCTGCTAAATTAGCGGCGTAATGACTATAATTTCTAAAGAAAAAAAATATAGTCGGTGTACCTACCTAACTACTATATTTTTATTTCAATACAACATGGCGAGATGATCGCAATAGGGTCAGTATTAATCTCATTTAAGTTGAAGTAATTGTATTTTGTAACCTTATTGTAGTGTAAAAATTGTTACACATAAAAAAACAAACCCGTTAATAAAGGTAGCAAAAATATTCATTTAGATATAAAAAAATATTTTGAAACACATAAGTACCATTTATTTTTTAACCGACTTCCAAAAAGGAGGAGGTTATATATTCGGCTGTATGTTTGTTTTTTTTTTTTTTATGTACGTTCACCGATTACTCCGTCAATTGTGGACGGATTTTGAAAATTCTTTATTTGTTTGGAAGGGTATGCTCTCGAGGTGGTCCCATTGCCACCTAATCAGAATCTGATGAGGGGATCCCATGGAAATCGAGGGAAATTCTCAAATTTTATAGGCATACCTATAGCGATTTGAATATTTTTTATAGTAACTCGTGCATTTGCACTCGAAAAGCACCATTTGGTGAAGTGGAACTGATGATGAAGACCACAGATGGCCACCGGAACTACTTAATAATAAGTATTTCACCGTTGCGATTCGATTAGGCACTTTAATATGGTTGCTAAGCAATTTATGCTCGTCAAAATGCATATGGTATTAATCTCATTTAAGTTGAATTAATTGTATTTTGTAACCTTATTGTAGTGTAAAAATTGTTACACATAAAAAAACAAACCCGTTAATAAAGGTAGCAAAAATATTCATTTAGATATAAAAAAATATTTTGAAACACATAAGTACCATTTATTTTTTAACCGACTTCCAAAAAGGAGGAGGTTATATATTCGGCTGTATGTTTGTTTTTTTTTTTTTTTATGTACGTTCACCGATTACTCCGTCAATTGTGGACGGATTTTGAAAATTCTTTATTTGTTTGGAAGGGTATGCTCTCGAGGTGGTCCCATTGCCACCTAATCAGAATCTGATGAGGGGATCCCATGGAAATCGAGGGAAATTCTCAAATTTTATAGGCATACCTATAGCGATTTGAATATTTTTTATAGTAACTCGTGCATTTGCACTCGAAAAGCACCATTTGGTGAAGTGGAACTGATGATGAAGACCACAGATGGCCACCGGAACTACTTAATAATAAGTATTTCACCGTTGCGATTCGATTAGGCACTTTAATATGGTTGCTAAGCAATTTATGCTCGTCAAAATGCATATGGTGAAGTCACCATCAGTTCCTCAACAATTAACGCCCCTGCATCGGGAAAAGCAATATTTTGTAAAAGGTGATGAGCATTTGACATTAGGTTATTGTAAATTGGATAAATTACAAACTGACCCACTAAAAAGTGAAAAATAAAAAACTTTTTACAAAAAAAAACAACCGACTTCCAAAAAAAAACACTACAAAGTGAAAAATAACTTTAATTTCGGAAGTCAGTGGCAAAAAACTAAAATACCTGACAGATCAAAAGCCACCGACTTCCAAAATTAAAGTTATTTTTCACTTTGTAGTGTTTTTTTTTGGAAGTCGGTTGTTTTTTTTTTGTAAAAAGTTTTATTTTTATTTTTTCTCCGTATAGGTACTATATTTTTACAGACAATGGCTTTGAAAATACTTTATTTGATATAAAATAAGTTGGCAACCTTAGGTGCCACAGCCGGCTGGTTGTGTGACAATAATAGGTGGTAGGTGATTAAGGGTTAAATAACAAATATATTATAAGGAAGTCTGTAAGTTCTGCCAATAGTTTACAACAACAACAAGTCAAGGTTGTATGAATTGAAGTCCTGAAAATGTGGGTTTTTTGTGGATATTAAATTAGTAAACTTTCTTTTTTTTTAGCCCAGCTGTCGTAGGTACAATACCCGCGGGGTAATTGCTCAAAACACTTACACTGGTTGCCTTTCATTTTGAGAATTCATGAACATCCATTTACGTTGTCGAGCAGACGAATTTTTCAAACATGTATGTCTAAAGAAATAATGGATTGGTGTGTTCCTTAAAAAAATCGAAATACTTCGGATTATGACTGAAAGTGTGTTATGCGGTTTTCTACTTCCGTACATGCTCTGTGCTTCCGTAACTATATATTTCAGATCATAGAGAGGTGTTGTCACTAATAGGCTGCCTTTCTTGTTGTTGGATACAAACACGTGTTTGTAGTCAATAAACCTAAATAAAGTCATAATAAACTAAAATCTGCCCACACTACAAGTATAATAGCAACTGCTTCCATTTTAACACCTACATACATTACCTCACACCAGGGTTGCCAACTTTTGTCCAAGAAATAAAGTACACTATGATATGAGTAGTAGTGACTAGTGAGTAGTCAGATAGGGAAAATATGCAGTATTTCTAAAAATAAACAGTATTTTATGAATTATTTTAATGTCATGAAACTAAGGCTGGCTGAAAAGACAGCCTTAGTTTCATGACATTAAAATACCGCGCCCATGGACATATTTATTTGTAGCTCTGGTTATCAGTGAAAACAATATATTAGTACCTATATTATTGTTGAACAGTAAACAGTACAATACAGTTTGTAGTAACAGTATGGTTGGCAACCCTACGTCCCTACCTCGCACTCAAATGAAGCAACCATCATCATAAAAAATAATTCCGTAGGTAACATATCCAAATTAATAATAATTAAAAAATCAGGCACAAGCAACTCTCTCCAATGACTTAATTAACTCGATTCATCGATTCAAACACCTGCATCGAATGCAATCGATAAACTCGTAACATACCGATAATGAATTCGAATTTTGAAAACGCCTTTAGATTGTAATGATGGTCATTGTGGTGCAGCTCATTATTGATAAGTAGTCGCTTAATTAGGGATTAAGGAGGAGTAAGTACTCGTAGGTGAAGGAAGATGATAAAATAATATATAGAATGGAATTTAATAAAGAGTTTTCATTAAGAAGTATGTGTACCGCGTAGACAAACCTTATGATTAAAAGAGGACGTTAATTTTACAGATGTTCTATGTCACGAAGTCCGTTTGGCTATGAATGTTGTCAAGCGTGCACATGCACATTGTTTTTGTGTGCGTAACCTCGAGAGCGCTCAGTGTCGATCGGGACACGGTCCGGATCAGTAGTGGTTTTTAGTTCGCGCCAAATTGTTTCACGGAGTAAGGTCAGCATGGCAACAAAACGAAGAAGAGTTGTCCATAGTGTGGTAATATTTATTTATACGTTTTCAATTAAAATGTTATACAAAGATACTTAATATAGCAATAGAAGTATTTATAAAATGAATGTTTTTTTGTGTTATAAAATGTTTATATTACTTAATTATTTTGATTACATTTTGTTTTAGGGTCGAAACATGATAGCTAGTGTTTATCATTTTCTGCGAGAAGAATATGAATTTACAAAATCATTAATGGAACTCAACTGTGATTTGTCTCATTTACGAGACATTACACGCCGTACAGCTGAAGCTACGGGTGTGAGCCAAAAAACAGTTCAAAGAATATTAAAAGAAGAGAAGGAATTCCCATCCACTTCATCAAAATTCACTTCACCTATGAAGAAAAGTAGAAAGCGAGATAATAAAGTGGATATAGATAATTTTACAGCCGATGTGGTTCGCAGTACTGTACAAGATTTCCATATTGTCCATAAAGAAATTCCAACATTAGCTAAGTTAAGAACAGCATTGAATGAAAAAATCGGATTCGAAGGTTGTTTAGAAACTGTTCGCAAGTTACTGTTGAAATTAGGTTACAAGTGGCGCAAAACAGAGAACAACCGTAAAGTCTTGACGGAGCGTCATGATATACAAATGTGGCGTTTAAAATATTTTAAAAAAATAACAGAGTACCGCTCTCAAAGTCGGCCCATTGTCTACACCGATGAGAGCTACGTCCTTTCGACACACGTGCGAAACAACACCTGGGCAAAAAAAAGGAAAGAACTCCGTTTTTAAAAAAAATTAGCACAGGCACTCGCTTTATTTTAGTGCACGCGGGAACCAAGGATGGTTTTATTAAAAATGCTTCCTTGGTTTATAAGGCCAACTCAACAGCTGGTGATTATCATTCAAATATGAGCTATGATAACTATGTAAAATGGCTAAATGAAAAGTTGCTACCCAATTTACTTCCGCGCTCTGTCATTGTCTTAGACAATGCATCTTATCACAACACACGGGCTGAACGACTACCGACGCAATCTACAAAGAAAGCCGATATGCAGCAATGGCTCAGGGATAAGGGTATATAGCATTTGATGAATCTCTTCTTAAATTGGAATTGTACGATACAATAAAGAAGTAGGTACAAAGCCCAACACGTAATCTACAAGATTGACGATTTTATAAAAAGCAAGGGTTTTGATGTCTTACGCCTTCGCCCTTATCACCCAGAATTAAATGCGATTGAAAATATTTGGGGGATCGTTAAAAATTATGTCGCATGTAAAAATATCGAGCAAAACATGACGAATACGGAAAGACTGATCAATTAAAGTTTGGGCCAAGTTAGCAGTGAAACGTGGCAAAAAACTTGTGCTCATGTTGAAAAAATTGAAAAAGACTACTTGAAATATTTTGATCTCGATTTTGAATTTATAATCAATGTACAAGATGATTCTGACGACAGCAAAACGGAATCGGAAATCGAAAATTTATCTGATAGTGATTGAAAATACTGAATAGTCCTACTTGTTTCGTTTCCATTCTGTAACACCAATGCTTAATTAAATGCCTACATATTCTTAATATTTTTTGTATTTATTGCAACCTAATCTAATTTATTTACAAAATGTATATACTTTTAAAACCAAAATTTTATTTAGATTATTAAATCTCGACTTGAATATATATCAGATTTTTTTGCTAACGTTACCTACTTTTACACACACAAGCGCGCTTGTCGGGATACGTCACTACTACAATCAAAGCCGAACGGACTTCGTGAAATAGAATATCTGTAGCAATAGCGTAGTTTTTTATATACTCTCTAATCGTATTTTTATCTTGCAAGTAAATAAGTAACAAATGCAGCTATACCTAAATGCAGGCCCTTTAGTTAAACTGTCCTCTTCTACCAATGAAAAGTAAATTGTTAAGCAAACTTACTTAAATTGTCCGAGTTATTGAACTCTATAAAACTACGCACCAACGGTTTATGATTTAAATTCATTAACATTTTATTAAAGCAATCACTAAATCTACCTAATATATTTTTATGATTTCTTCACTATAATAAAACTCTGTGGGTGTTGATATAAGTGACTTTAATTTCATTACATTTACATAATTTCGATAAGTTTTGATCTAATAAGGATATTAAAATAACTTTATTTATTTATTTCGTATCTGTATGTGGAAGTCATAAAAACCAATTAAGTAAAAAGGTTTATATCTGATCTGTGTCCTATATTTGGGCTTAAATCAAAGTTTTTAATTAGCATTTTTAATTTATTTTATGATAATTATAAAAATATGATAATTATCATTTTTCATTGATGATATTTGGTGTTTGTACCCTACCAAATTCCTTAATAATTTTATCAAAATTCGTGTGAAAAGCAGTCGAAAAAAAAAGGTACCTGCCACCTATAAACTCAACGAAAAGCTTTCATTGAAGATTGAAAATGGGTTTTTACTGGCGAGAAAGAGATCATGACTTCTATTCGTTGCAATAAGCTTTGTAGAATTTTAGCTTGTGCTAAACCATCCATTTCCATACCTAGGGTAGGTAGGTACCTAAGTTTAACATATTTCACAAAACATAAATTAGTTTAAAATTAACCTATCCGATTCCGCACCTTAACAAAGTATGACCAATCATAAAACCTTTAGATACTTATTTAATTTTATTTATTTATCTGTAAACACAATTAGGCGAGTTGTTATGTTACTGGCCACTAACGAGTTGCCTTATTTACGATATTAGATGCCCCTTGAGGCGATGAAACGAGGTTGTGTATTGGCTGTATGGTGCATCCTCTGCGCCTCTGCCTAGCGATGAATGAACCCAATAAAAAGTTATTGGGAAAGATGGAATGAAACTGGAAAATAAATAAAGCTCGATATTTGAGTGTTATTTTATTGCACTAGCTTGAATAAAAATCATTTTTAACGTAGTTCATAAAAGTAATCACAAAAAAAATCATTTTTAACGTAGTTCATAAAAGTAATCACAAATAGGAACATTAAAAACTTACAAATAAAATAATATTGAACTCTTATTTTTCCATAATTTTACATGTTCACTTGACAAATCTTACATACAATATTATAGGTATAATCTAACACTAAAATATAATTATAATAAGTATACCTATTAAGTAAGTGAAAAGGAAAAAGAAAGAAAGGGAAGAGCTCATTGGGCATCAAAAATTCGTCCGCATTGCTGTTTATGGGAATAGTACCCAAAAAGCTGGCAGCGTAGCCACGTTGGATGGCAATGCTGATTCTTTGACCTAAAAATACTAAAAAAAACGTGAAGAGTCGACCAACCGCTTGGTGATGTCCCGAAATACTCAATGAGCACACGGCCCCTGTGTTCAACCCCAAACGGCAGGAGCCGTTGATAAATTTGCGCCATTTGATGTTTTCTGCAACTGCAGCAGCCGCCCTAGCACAGCCCGCCGTGCTAGGAAGATGGGATGGCGCAAGGGTCAAAGCATCAAACATCCAAGCCATTATTTTCCTAACAAATTAATTGTTTACTAACAAATTATGGATACCATCTTTTTCTGAAATAAAATGGTTATTATTTTTTATTATGGTAATTCCGTCTGGCCTCTTCCCATCGTCGGCGTCGCGTGCCCTGCCATTCGGTTCTAACAGCTGACACCCTGGCGGGAATATTGACCTTGATTACATGCATATAATTAAAAAAGTAAACAAACTATTGCATAAATTTAAATTTACATTTTCAATTTAACATAAGATTTCATTTAATTGAGCATTATATTCTGTGTATTTTTTATTTCTGAATCGTCAACTAACTTTTGTTTTGGTTTAAAAAAAACAACCATAACTTTCTTTTAAAATATTGACGTTACCCATTTCTAACCGACTTCCAAAAAGAAGGAGGTTATATGTTCGGCCGTATGTTTTTTTTTTTTTTTTATGTATGTTCATGGGGGATCCCATGGATATCTATGATGATAAAGACCACAGATGGCCACCGGAACTACTTGATAATAAGGGTATATCACCGTTGCGATTCGATTAGGCACTTTAATATGGTTGCTAAGCAATTTATGGTCGTCAAAATGCATATGGTGAAGTCACCATCAGTTCTCCTGGTTCTGACCAGGAGAACTCCTCAATAATTAACGCCCCTGCATCGGGAAAAGCAATATTTTGTAAAAGATGATGAGCATTTGACATTAGGCTATTATAAATTAGATAAATTACAAACTGACCCACTAAAAAGTGAAAAATAAAAAACTTTTTCCAAAAAAAAAACAACCGACTTCAAAAAAAAAACACTACAAACTGAAAAATAACTTTTATTTCGGAAGTCGGCGGCAAAAAACTAAAAAACAGATCCAAAGACACCGACTTCCGAAATTAAAGTTATTTTTCAGTTCGTAGTGTTTTTTTTTGAAGTCGGTTTTTTTGTTTTGTAAAAAGTTTTTTATTTACTCGACTATTGATAGTACTAGCACTAAGACAGTTCGACAGCTGGGTTGAAGTGTCTCACCCTCCCGCCTCAGACCGAATACTACGTGCGTTACATAGTTTCAGTTGAGTTGACACTTTTCTATAAAGTCCATAAAATGTTAAAAAAGATTTAAGCAGAGTCACGCTGTAGTGTGTGTATCTGCTTAATTTTCTTTTTCTATGTGTGTGTTTTAATTCTTGTCACTCATGCATGCTAGCTCCGCATTGAGAATCTGTTCAACAAAGCATTTCTTCCACTCATATAGAATGTAGATACCTACCTACTTACAAGTGTTGCTCTGACCTTTGACCTCCGTCGTGTGTAGGGTCACGTCTTACGGACATGTTACCATCTTCTATAATATACAGCGGGATTCTAAAACTGTTGAAAAGTAATTTTTATTGACGAGTCTGTAGTTCCAGTTGATGACATTATCTTTTAATTAAGCGTTTCCTATGGAGGTGGCCTAAAATGTTGAGCATGAATGTATGAAATACGAAAGTATGAATGTAGTTGGTAGGTAATTGAAGGAAAAGAGACCAAAAGAAAATACGGAGGAATTCTGTGAAAGTCTAAATATTATGGATAATCTAATATATCTGAAGGATAATTATATTTTCGAGCCTTTTGGGGTTGAAACCCTCTGGCCGTGGGGTACGGGTGCTCATGGTTTGTTTAACGAAATCTCGAAACGGTTGATTGACACTTCTCGTTACCCAAGGTCTGGCTTTTACCTTGGCCAGATCCAGATGGTATGTGCCATACAACGTGGCAATGCCGCCAGTCTCTTGGGTACATTAAGCACCAGTCGACAGCGATGCGGAGGAATTTTTCGACGGCATATTTTAGTTTGTTAATAGTTTTAGTTAGGTTAGGTTATTATATTTTTATTTTAATAGTTAATTTCTTTGATCGTTAATTTAGTATCTGAAGGAAATAATAAAATTGTAAAGATTTCGATTGGCACTCACATCTGCAATGTGGGATCGGTATGGTCTATGTATTGGCTCGACTGCGGAATGCCGCAGGGCTCGACTCTTGGCCCGCCCTAACTTTTTTAGTCATTTTTTGTTTAGACAAACTGGAACAGCATCTACAGCAGCTTCTGTCCAATGTCTTTTTTTATTTAAATTTTATGATCACCTATAATTTATTTACTTATTTATTTATAAGCAGTAATATCTTTCCTATAACATACTTTTGTAAGCCAATGTTAAACGTAGGATATGCTGTTAAATTTAATAAATAAATAAATATCTTTCGCCAATGAATGTCCATGCATAAGATGTTGAAGTAAGTACCTATTTCAAATAAATAAATATCTTCATTGAGACGTCACAATAAAAAGCCAAGTTTAAAACTACCACCAGCTAAAAACATAGGTAATCATGAGGACTGTGGACGTGTTCAAGAAGTTCAAAACCAACATAATCTTTCAAAGCTACATTTTCCACAACATCCTATAGATGCGTCGTCGGTTTAGTGAATAGGACGTATGTGTTGCCCTATTGTCCAGTACGAGGCACAGGACGATAAGCGATCAATTCATCACCACTCACTGTATAACGACCGGGCGGCGCTTTGTCCGTGAGTTACGACTAAAGTATTCATTTAACAGGAACGTGTCTGTTAGTCCGTGTTCATTATTGAATCTGCGAGAGACTGAAAATAAAACATTAACTTTAAACTAGTATAGGTACTGTATAATGCACCCCATGTCGCCAGATGTTTAAGTCCCATGTAAAAAGGGGCGAGCCTATTGCCATCAACCGGGACATTTTATGAAAATGTCCTATATTCATAGCTTTTATACCACGAATAAACACAATCTTGCTGTACATCGCACTCGCCTCCGCAGAGTAGGCAACTCGTTCATGGGTCAAGTATACGCTTTTACAACAAACTTCCTACGATTTGATTTGATTTGATTTGAAAAACTTTGTAAAAAAGGGTACTGTAAAATTTCTGATTATTTAGAAGACAAAAAGCTTGGGATTAAGCTGCTCGCTCTGCTAGTCTTGTGATCAAACTGGAAAACTTGACATTTTTAATTATTATGCATGATTTTATATACATATTGACATTGCAGAATATTATATACAATATTACATGAATATTTCCTTTGAAAAGTATTATATTCACTGCTTTAATTTATTGTGAATGTGAGCACTATGTGCATTGACATATGCAGGGTGGAATTTTGTAATGCCACCTGGAGGGAAAGTACTCTTAATACTGCAGATAGAAAATTTTACTCAAAGGAAACATTCCTTTATTTTTGAATAGAAAGCAAACTGCATTCAAAGATTTTCGAAAATTCTCTTCTCCCACACCCGGGAATCGAACCGGCTAAAATCTGAAAAAATTATTCCCTGTACTTTTATTGCATCGATCGTTAGGGTCAATTATAAGGATGAAATCTCTCTAACAAACATGATTAATTAAATGAAAGGAAAACCAGGAAATCTTAAATTAATTTAATTATTTACAAAAAATGGTAAACTAACTAATTAGTTGCTCGAAATGGGCTCCATTCTCTTGGATACACAAATTTATTCTTTTAACGAATTCATTTCTAGTAACCTTTAATAAAAAATAAAAAAATAAAAAAATTTTTTTTTTGGGTGGCAAATTATCAAATACCTTCTCCCGCTCGGGAGGGCGTGTCAGACTTTTACTGACTAAAACCCACCCGTGTTCCTTCATTTGCCTGTGTGTCAGGGCCACGATATCCCTTTCGGATAAACTCGCAACCCTGGCAGGCATTGGCCCTAATGGACCCCGTCAATTCGTGCTGACGTCTCTTTGAGGCGCGCGTGGAACACAACGCGCCGTCGACCCGGGCCTGGTCCTTATCGGACGGCGAGATACCCATCGCTCACCGTCCGCAGGCCCGTGCCTACGGTGGCCGGAAATCGGCTTGCTAGTCCCGACGCCCAGGGCGTCTCCTGCGGCGACTAGGGGCGTGAGGGCGCGAACCCTGCCTCTCCCTCACGCGTTCCGCCTCCTCCTTCGCGAGCATTACTGCTTCGCAGAAGGAGGTGGCGGCCTCCCATGCACTCTCGCTCCGAACCATGGCCTGAACCAGGGCCGGACGCGAGAGATCGCCGCCGCCGATCGCCTCCGTGAGGACACGGCGGTGCTCCCAAGCCGGGCAGACCTTCACCGTATGCTCCACCGTGTCCTCCGGGCGATCCACGCAGTGGTGACACCCGGGCGTTTCCTCCCGCTTTATCCTGAACGAGACTTTGACCACTGAGTTTGTTTCGCCATTTCTTCTCAGGGGTAGTCAGATAGGAAATGTCGACTACATCTAGCTTATTTTTTACTTATTAATATGACGTGTAAAAGTGATTCCGATATCCTATTTACAGAATAAACGATTTCATTTCAACCCTTGCTGCTGCTGCTACTGAAGATTTCGTAATAGAAAACCCAACAACACGATGCTCCGACCTGGGAACCGAACCCGTCTCCACACTCAACAGTGATCACGCTTGGGACAGTTGCGAGTTGCAACCACTAGCCTCTATGAGGCAGACAGAAAAGGAATGGCAAAAAGTTATGAAAATGCATGTGTTTCAAAGTATTTATAAGTAGGTACCCATGGTGCGCTTTTATAATTTCTAACGTGACGATAAACATTATCACGGCATCACAATAACACAGGGATGTAAAATATGTGGAAATATATGAAGAGGCTTCTAATGGACACGGTCGGAATTTGTATAGAGCTGTGCCCTAACAAAAATATTCATGTACATTGATATACAGTACGTCATATTTATTAAAGCTTACAGGCATGGGCGTACCCAGCTTCTGGCCTGGGGTGGGCAAGGCAGATTTTTTAGGTCGGATCGTCCGCGGCTGTTTTGTCATACACACTACACAAACACACCTACATGAAACATTAGGTATATGTAGTGTAGTGTGTGGGCAAACAGTTTTTTGGCAATTGCACCGTGAATTGCCTCCCTCGTTGGTGTAGTGGTCGCAACCGCGACTGCTGAGCATGAGGTCCTGGGTGCGATTCCCAGGTCGGGCAAACTGTTATTGGGATTTTCCATTAGGAATTCCTCAGTAGCAGTCTGGAGTCCTGGAGTATTTGTGCCCGATTGATGGCAATAGGCTCGCCCCCTATTACATGGGACTTAAACATAACTGGCAAAATGTGGGTGTACTTTAGGTACACCTCTGCCTAACCCTTCGGGGATTACAGGCGTGATGTTATGTTATGTTATTTTGCCAGTGTCTACTGCGCGGTATATTTAAAAGTTAGAGCATAAGGCCCCGTTTACACTTTGATTAGTAATTAGGCGAGTTCATACATGTTCTGCAAGATTTCCAGGGGGGGCAGTGCCCCCCCCCTTTTTTTTTTTTTTTTTTTGGGTGGGAAATTTACAAATACCTTCTATTAAATTATCGGACGGCGAGCTACCCATCGCTCACCGTCCGCAGGCCCGCGCCTACGGTGGCCGGAAATCGGCTTGCGACTCCCGATGCCCGGGGCGTCTCCTGCGGCGACTAGGGGCGCGAGGGCGCGAACCTTGTCTCACCCTCACGCGTTCCGCCTCCTCCTTCGCTAGCATAACTGCTTCGCAGAAGGAGGTGACGGCCTCCCATGCACTCTCGCTCCGAACCATGGCCTGAACCAGGCCCGGACGCGAGAGATCGCCGCCGCCGATCGCCTCCGTGAGGACACGGCGGTGCTCCGCCCAAGCTGGGCAGACCTCCACCGTGTCCTCCGGGCGATCCACACAGTGGTGACACCCGGGCGTTTCCTCCCGCTTAATCCTAAACAGGAACCTCCCGAAACATCCATGTCCGGTGAGGACCTGCGTCAGGCGGAAGGTGAGGACGCCGTGGCGCCTCTCCAGCCACTCCTCAAAGAGGGGACTTATTGCCACAATTGTGTGGTGCCCAGCGCTGGGTTGCAACAATCGCACTCTCCATGCCGCCATGAGATCCCTCCGGAGCTCCGTCCGCTGTGCCGCGATTTCTTGCGGAAGCGGAGTTATGCCCCGGAGTTTCGCCTCTTCGCGCCACACCCAAATGTGCGCGAGGACTTTCGCCTCCAGATCCCATGGCGGCAGTCCGCCAAGGAGACTCGCCGCCTCACGGGAGACCGTGCGGTATCCCCGTACCATCCGGATGGCCATGACCCTTTGGGACGCGTTCAACCGCTGCGCTGGTCGCAGCCTCAGAGAACGCGCCCACACCGGTGCCCCGTAAAGGGCCATGGACCGCACGTTCCCCGCGTAGAGCCTCCGGCAGGAGGCGTTTGGACCGCCTAGATTGGGCAGGAGCCGCTTCAAAGCAGCCCCGACCCGCTCCAGTCTGGGAGCCAAACGTCGAAAATGCTCCACGAAGTTCCACCGGCTGTCGAGGACGAGTCCCAGGTACTTCATCGTCGTCTCGACGCCGATGTGAACCCCTCCCGCCGTTATCTGGGAACCCGACGGTGGCGCGTTCCGAGGACCATAAAAACACATGGCCTCGGACTTGTGCAATGCCATCTCGAGTCTCAATTGCCGGATCCTATCGACGATTGTCGCAACCCCACGTGCCGCCAGTTCGGCCGCCGCCTGATGCGAACTCCCTTGTGCCAGGACTAGCGTGTCGTCAGCGTAGCAGACTACGCTGACGCCACTAGGGAGGTCGGCGCGCAGCACCCAGTCGTACCCGATGTCCCACAGATGCGGCCCCAGGACCGATCCCTGTGGGACACCGCACGACATCTCTCGCCGGTTCCACTCTTCTTGGTGACCGGGGTAGATGACGGCTCTGTCCGTCAAATAGGCCTCGACCACGCGACAGAGGTAGGTCGGCATCCGGTGATACCGAAGTGCCTCCCCAATGCAACTCCAGCGCAGGGTATTAAAGGCATTGGCGATGTCAAGAGACACCGCCAAGACAACCCCACCCCGGGCAACAGAATCCCCCGTCGTGAGGGCTCGAACGCGCATGATGGCGTCCACCGTAGAGCGCCCCTTACGGAAACCAAACTGGCTCTCCGCCAAATCCGGCCCCACCCGCACCAGCCGCCCGACAAGGCGGTCTGCAATTACTCTTTCAAAGAGCTTGCCCACCTCGTCGAGCAGCACGATGGGCCGGTAAGCGGACGGAGAGTCCGCCGGGCGCCCTGGCTTCTTTATGAGGACCAGTTTCCCCGTCTTCCAACGAAGTGGAAACTGGCCCCTCTCCAAGCATGCGCTTAGGAGCCCCCTTAGTCGAGGCCCGAGAGCCTCCAAGGCCAGAACCCAGGCTTTTCCAGACAAGCCGTCGGGTCCTGGGGCGGTATTTTTGGCATTCAGCCTATGTACCGCTACTCTCAGATCTACCTCGGTCACCTCTGTAGCATCGTCGTCGTCGGTGTGGTCCGCATCTGGCACCGCAGGAGGCGGAGCCATGGGCGGGGGAGTATGTTCCCCTCGCGAAGGGAACAGAGCGCTCACCACGTCCTCCACGAGCTGGGGCCGGAGACTGCGTCAGCGGGGGAGCCCATGGGCGGCTGGATCTCTGCTCGGAGGGCAGTCTTCGCTGCTCTGTACCCCTCGTATAGCTCCGCCAGTATGGCTTCCGTATCCGGAGGGCGGACACGGAGCCTGCGGTGCCTGGAGTACCGGTGGCGCGCAGCAACGCACGCCTCGCGAAAAGCGGTCAGCTCACGCGACCACCAGCACACCTGGCGCCGAGCACGTCCGGGCTGGACCCGGGGCATTGCCACGTCACATATTTCGGACATGGCCTCCCGAAACCACTCCGCCTCATCGTTGATGTCGGCAGGCCTGTCTGGTGATGACACCCAGGCCTGCACGATCGAGGCTTCCAGGAGGAGCTTCCGGTCCAGCTGCTTCAACGCCCACCGCGGACTACTCGGGGTCTGTCGGACCAGCGCGCCTGAGGTCTGGGCGGAGACGTTAAACCGGATATATCGGTGATCGGAATACGTCTCCACCCCCTCCATGACGCGCCAGTCGATGACACGCGGCGACAGAGCGGGGCTGGCGAACGAGATGTCCACCACTGATTCACCCCGCATCCGCACACACGTGGGGACAGAACCCCGGTTTAGGACGACCAGGCCTGTCTCCAGGGCCCAGTCCTCCACCATCCTGCCCCTCGTGTCAGTATAACGGGAACCCCAAGCCACGTTTTTGGCATTGAAGTCCCCGAGGACGAACACGGGGAGGGGATGGTACCCGACGACGACGACTCTCAGCTCCCCAAGGGAGTTGTGGAACTCGGCGAGGGTTCGGTTCGGGGAGAAGTAAACTCCTACCACGACAATCTCCCCGAACCGTGCTGCCACGCAACCCTGTCCCCTCTTGACGGCCTCGAGGGACGGGGTACCGGCGGCGGCCGACGAAATTAGGGTCACTGAGTCGCTCAGGTCCTCCACCCAGTCATCCCTGGGCAGGACAAAGTACGGCTCAGCGACCACGGCGATGTTAATCGACCACTGCGCCATGCTCTGGAGCAAGAGATCCTGAGCGGTAGCGCAGTGGTTGATGTTCGCCTGGAGGAGGCGTAATGGGGCCATTTATTGGCATTCCATATCAGCCTCCTCCCGGGCCCTCTGGGATGGCCCTGCCGCGGTGGTAGCGGCGGCAACGACGACGGTGGAGGCGGCAGCGGCGGCGGCAATCGTGGCGGCTGCGGCGGTGACGGCGGTGGCGGAGGGCTTGCCCCTGCCCCTGGGTTTGGTGGGTGGAGCGCAGTCCTTGCTCCCAGCCCGGTGATCGGCCGGTTTGCCAGCCGCCGCACAAGCAAAACTATGCGGCGTGGCATTGCACGAACCGGCCTTGTGACCGGGCTGACCACAGCGGAAGCAATCGTTGCTGCGGTCAACCTCCGAGGTGCAGTGTGCTCCCACGTGGTTGCCCACCCGGCAGCGGAAGCACTTCAGAGGCCTGGGTTCCAGCAGTTTTACCTGCGCAGATACTCAGCCCACCCGGAGCCCTCGGCCCTCCCCGGCTATTTTACTGGCCGCCGAAACGGGGCAGCTCACCGTAACGGTTTGCATCCCCGTGGTGTCAGGACGGATGGTGCCCGCCCTCACCTGTTCGGCAGAGCACCCTCCAGTCCTAGCCACGGCGGCCACAACGTCAACGCATGTCAGCGCACTTGGTAGGCCTGGAAACCCGGGCCTCATCCGAATTTAGGGACGCCCTAAGCCTTTCAGCCAGGGCATCAGCGGTTGGGCCGCTGGCCGCACCGGGGATCTCCAGCATCCGGGCCCCCGTCGCAGTGACCTTCATCTGGAAGCCATCGGCGACGCCGATCTCCTCCAGGTTCACTGCCGCCCACGCCTTAGCGAGCACCTCGCGGTAGGACACGCCCTTCTTTTCCGCTTCCGGCTGTAGTGTAATCACTACAGCTGCGGACTTCGGGGCGCGGAGCCTAGCCGCGGCGCTCCGCTTCTTGCGCCGCTGCCGCCTCTCCTTTCTGTTGGCCGCCCTTTTGGCTTTACCCGCCTTCCTGTTCTCCCCGGCTACTTGCCATTTGGCGTTGGCCGGAGAAGAATTAGAAGGCGGAGGTGACCGTCCCGCCACAATGGCTGGGGCCCTTGCCTTCTGCGCAGCCATCTCGACCTTTTTGGACTTGGACTGCGCCGATTTCGCCGGAGGCGTGGGCTTAGCCGCAGGCTTGGCCGCAGGCTTGGCCGCAGGCTTGGCCGCGGCAGCCACGGTGGCCGCAAAGGTAGCCGGCTTGCTTGCTGCTAGCGGAGGGCGCAGGACAATGCCCTCCAGAACGGAAAACCGATTATGGAAGGCCGGAGTTCCGACTTGAAGGGCCCTCGCTGCCGCTATGATGGTGGCCGTGGCAGCGGGTATGACCTTGTCTTTAGAGGACTGAATCCTCTTCAAGGCCACACCCCTGATTGCGGCTGCAACGACCTCCTCGAAGCTACTGGCCGCTCCCTTCGCCTTGGAGATGCCAGCGGCGTCCGGCTCACCGCCCGAGGACTCAGAAAGGGTCGCGTTGCGGCTGGCCTCTCCAAGTGGTTCCTTCTCGGCTGGGCTGGCTCTGTCCAGCTCGCTGTCCTCCTGAGTGGTGAGCCCTCTACCCACCCCCCGCTCCCGAACCCCGCCCCGCCTGCTAATTTTTTTGCGGGCGTTGCTCAACCCGCCATCAGAGGACGACCCCTGGCCGTCCCCTGGTTTAGAGCGCTTCTTCTTCAAGAACTTCGCGTTCTTCGTAGCCCCCACCTCCACGGGCTCCGGGCTCTTAAAAGAGCCCTTCGCCCCAGATGCGGCGTCGGACTCCGACCCCGCATCACTCCTCTCATCCTCTCCTGTCGTCTTTTGGGTTTTGTTTTGTTTTTTATCAGTTTCCATATTGAATCCCACGAGTGTGGGGGATATAAAACGTCATTCCTAGGTTTACCCCCTGTGCCTAGGTAAGTCGGGTTACATTTGTCTCCCAACCAGAGGTTCGACTGGTCCCTGGCTGGGGGTGCGCTAACGACTGATGCGCCACCTGCAACTACGAAGTTACAGATGGCACTACTCCTCAGCCATTCATACCCTCGCCACGCACCAAAACTTGGTATTAGAGGATTTTTTATAGAGGTTATCGTCCTCGCGATCCGGGCAACTAAGCCAAGATCCTCGTCCCGTTCCGAGTCACAAAACATGACCGTGATCTCTTTCCGGATTACGATTTCGACGGGTGCAGTCAGGAGAATCAGTTCTCCCGCTGCCAGCTCGTTGGCAGGGTAAGTGCACAACGAGCACCGCCCCTGCTTCTTCACACATGGAGAAGCGTCCTCCTTCGGCCTTTGGGCCCTTCCTCCACGGACCATTCAGGTCCTAACCTGCGCCCACTCAACCATCCTTCTGTAAGCAGAGAGAGGAGTCCTACTCCTCTCTCTGCTTACAGAAGGATGGTCCGTCCACCCAGGAGGAGCATTACGCTCTCCCCCTCGCAGAAATTCGCCATAAACAATACCCTCTCCGAAAAACTCCACAACCTTTTTCGAAGAGAGTATTGTCCATGCCCAGGGTGCACCGGCCCGACGACTGCTCTTCCCCTCGAACGTATTCATAAGGGACCAGCAGTCATCAGGCATACGGGGAGGTTTTCTGCTCGCACCCCAGTGGGCCCCCCCTGGGTACGCCCATGGTTACAGGGTATGTCTTTACAATAGTTTAAGTTTTAGGATCAAAGAAGAAGCGAGAGATACTATAAATAGGTATATATTTATACTCACACACTGACTTATTTTTTATTTTTTTTTAGAAAAACATACTTTTATATATAAAAGTCTATCTAATAATTTAGTTATTTTTCATTGCTTAGTTTTTAATTCGTTTTACCTATTATGGTTAGTAATTTTATTCTAGGTAGTCTTCACATATAATCATATAATTAATGTAATCAAACAAAATATTGTAAAACATTTTTAAAAGAGTACCGGTGGAGTTTCTTGCCCATTCTTCTCCATACGAAACTACCTTTTGGAAGGGGCAACTAGAATCAATTCAATTTTTTTTGTAAATTTTTACGTTCAAAAGTGCCTCTTATGTGCCTATTTGAAATAAATGGTTTGACTTTGACTTTGACTTAGGATACAAAAAATGCGCCTGAACATTTTGAATAGCAATGATCAATAATTCCGAGTTTTATATACGAAACTATACGAGAAATACAATTATCAATGGATATAAAGCAGTATTGGGCGAAATGTAATCTAACTACTGATTACTAACTACGACTACATAAAGTAATTAGTAATCATAACTACAAACTACATAAAAAAATCGAAAATGTAGTTAAAAATTTTAACTACTAATATTGTAGTTGCAATCACGAACTACAGATTTAAAATGATGTTGCGTCATTAAAAAAGGCGTTCATGTAAGTACTTGAACGACTATCGCGCGTGTTTCGACTTGTCGTTCGGTAGGTAGTTAGAGCATCGTGTTGTAGTTGCGTGTGCAAGAGCGCACTATAGCACGCTCTCGCTTTAGCTGCATGTTGGTAAAAGTCATTTTTTGGGCAGTGTATTCAATTGCGTCTAACAGTGTGTACGTCCGTTTGGTTTGCCACTATTGTAGTTTGAAAACGCTACTGCGCGTGCGCCACTTAGTTATTTTGTCGTATTGCTAGTTAGTTGTGCACTATGAACGAGTCAGATGAGTGTCTGCCACTGTGCAATGAAGCTTCTACTTCAACTTCAAGTTCTAACAGCTTGGTGGTAAATATTGACATAAACTTGCCACGTATTCTTGATGGCAAGTTTTTTAAATTTTCTAAAGAAGTGTCTACAGATCGCAAACGAGTTGGACTTTGTATGTTGTGCTTGCCAAAAAAAGTAACAATATCCGGAACGTTGCCTTCTACGTCTAACTTTGTCACGCACCTAAAAAGAAAACATGGAGAAAGTGCACTCAATGACTATAAAACATATTTTGCCAGAAATAAAAAAACGAAGAAAACAACTTCAGAACCTCAGTCACAATCAAAGGCTAGGAAGGTCTCACAACAAGAGTTTAATGGAAACGTTGTCAAATTTTTCATACATTCTATGATACCCCTGAGAGCAATTGAAGATCCGTACCTGAAAAAAACCTATGAAAATGCAGGTATGTGTCAAAATGGCTTGACCTTAATGAGTCGACGATCTTTGGGACGAGAAATGCAAGATTATTATACGAAAGAAATACATGTCATAAAAACCGTGCTTCGAGATACTTTATATGTATGTACCACAGCAGACATATGGTCGGGAAAAAAAAGAAGTTTCATAGGCGTCACGGCACATTGGATTACATCAGATTTAGAAAGAAAATCTAAGACACTAGCGTGTCGAAGATTCAAAGGAACGCATAGCTACGATAGAATTGCTTTTCTTCTAGAAGATATCCACAGTGCATTTGGAATTGACTCACGAAAAGTGCTATCTACGATCACTGATAATGGAAGTAATTTTGTAAAGGCTTTCGAGTCTTGTGATTCGATTGAAGTAGTTGAATTTAACGATATAGACCCAGACGTTGAAGACATTTTTAATGCTTCAGAAGATGTTCAGTCAGAAGTTACAACGTCGCATGACAAGTCTGAAACCGATCCCTTGCCTCTTGAAAATGATCGTGTGACTCTTGAACTGCCAGCTCACCTGAGATGTTCTGCTCATAAACTTAACTTATGTGCAACCACTGATTCTGGAAAAGTGCTGCGAAATCAAAGTACACTACTTTCCAAAACGCATGAGCGAGTAATAAATAAATGCAACAAACTATGGAATGCTGCAGGTCGGCCCAAATCAGCAGAAGTTATCCAAACAGTTTTAGGGCACACGCTGTCAAGGCCAGGAGACACTAGGTGGAATAGTACTTATGACGCACTAAGACAAATATATGCTATAAAAGATAAAAGCATTTCGCTGTATGAAGTTTTAAAAATCAATGGCAGTGGCCAGTTGTGGCAAAACGAATTCAATTATATCGAAGAATATTTAAAATGTTCAAAACCAATAGCTGAGGCCCTTGACATTTTACAAGGTGAAAAGGATATGTTCTATGGCTTGCTACTTCCATGCTTATTATCTCTAAGAAGAAAATTACAAAAACTGTGCAATGAAAATTTTGTCTACTGCAACGATCTGGCAAGAAAGCACTTGGAAAGCGTAAATAACCGTTTCAATGACATTATTGATTTTTCTACCGCCAAAGCACAAAATGCAGCGATCGCTGCAATATCTTTACCACGGTTTAAAACCAAATGGTTTAATTGCATTCCCATAGAAGAGCATCAAAGGTTGAAAACCTTTTTCAAAGCAGCTATTGCAAAAGAAGTTTCGGAAAATGCTGAAATTAGTTCAGCAATAAATAAACAAAACAAAGATAACTTTTTTCAATTTGATAGCTCTTCTTCAGATACTGAGGAAGATTTATGCCGAGTCCAGAGGTCAAAAGCAGATCTGATTGTTTCTTGTTATTTATAGGATATGGATCGAGAACTAAATTGTCTTCATAGATATCCAGAAGTGAAAAAAGTATTCATAAAATACAATACTCCATTACCTTCTTCGGCTCCAGTGGAAAGACTGTTTTCATACGCAACTATGATAAACCATCCCAAATCTCACAGGCTATCGGATGAAATGTTTGAAAAACGTGTAGTACTAAAAGCTAATTTAAATGATTAACCCAATCAACCTTTTTGTTTATTTATTTGATTCGCTATTTGCGAATTAAGTTGATGTTTGCTGAGTAATTTTATTTTTTTTGATTACATGAAAATCTAATTAGGATGTGATAAGTTTAGGTACATAATATCTACGACTTTAATCCTTGCATTTGATTATTCATGAAAATAAACAATAAACTGCAATAAACGGATTTTTTTTTTATGCAGCCATATTCCAAAACATATATTACTACACATTACATGTTTATTTAATTGCAAAATATAACTTCATAAAACTTAAATAATCAGTAATTATAACTACTAGATTGCAGCAATCAAATTAACAACTACATATTGTAGTTTGATTACTGTAGTTAAGTTACATGTAGTTAACTACTTTTAATCGTAATTAGTAACCAGATTACAAAATTGTAGTTAACTACGCCCTACACTGATATAAAGGCCGTTTCTTCAATAGCTTTTTTTTAGATACGAAATTTCACATCGATAAAGCCGAAATACATAAAGGCAATGGCATCCACGATAAAGTTCGTGCACGTATTTCCATAAATTTTATGGACGACCACGATAAGTAGGTACTCATAATAGAATAGAGGTTTTTGGCTACTTTGTATGTGTGTATTATTATAAATTATGTTTATTTGTTGAAATGTGCGTTTTGTTTGTGCAGAATAAACAATTTTTCTTTCTTTCTTTAATAGAATAGAATAGAATACTCTTTATTATGTACACCATCAAAATTACAGATATAAATGTAAACAAAAACAAATGAAAACTATCATCATCATCATTTCAGCCGAAATACGTCCACTGCTGGACATAGGCCTCCCCCAAGCACAGCCACTTCGACCGGCTCTGTGCTTCCCGCATCTGTTCCTCCCCGTTCTGGCCTTCACAAAGTCATCGGTCTACCTTGTAGGAGGCCTTCCAACGCTACGTCTTCCGGTACGCGGTCGCCACTCTAGAAGTCTAGAACCTTTCGGCCCCATCAGTTCTGCGAGAAATGTGCCCAGCCCACTGCCACTTATGCTTAGCAATTCTTCGGGCTATGTCGGTTAGACACCTTGGTTCGCCTGCGGATCTCTTCCTATTCGGTAGATACTTACTATCGTCACGTTAGAAATTATAAAAGCGCACCATTAATGTACAAAATAGCCACACCAAAGAAAATATTAATGCATTTTGTGAAAGAATATTGCTAGGAAACAAGAACACTGATGCCGGGCGTAAACGACTGGAATGCCAGTCTGAATGCCAACTAACCAACGCAAAAGACACGATAAAGATAGAGAAAAACACACGATCAGTAGAAATCGGTTTAAATTTGACATTTCAAAAACATTCATTGCGTTATTTACGTTGATGAGCAGACATTTTTTTTCTAACATATGAAGCAATGGTTTAGCAATATACTTCAAAATCATTCAAATTGCGATTCAAACTCTGTTACGCATTCAGTGTCTAAAGGCATTCTGGAAAACTACGCCTGGCCTGATGATGACGGCACGGTAAATCACCTGCCTAACCTTTTCCCAAATAGAGGCGTAGCGTGGACTAATAAAGACGTGGGCAAAGTCGCATCAGCGAGGCCCCTTTTCTTTCGTTCCCAAGATCTACCCAAAACATCTATCCTACCAAAAATGCTTTGACACGACTACCTACTCATGATCAGTCCCGTACGGTATATCGAATTACCCTTGAACGATATAACTGTCTACAGAAAGCATGGTTCACCGACGAACGGTAATACGAGAAAACTATAAGTCGATACCATTATTTAGCGACAGCACGTTTCGCCGAATAACGCTACATAGAATGAATGGTTGGCCGATACCAAGATTTGCCGATGTCATGGTTCGCCGGAACACGTTTGAACTAAATAATCCTTTATCGATAGCAGTTGCATGACAATGGGATCGTGTTGGAATGAATGCATTTATAAAAATAGCAGACTTGGGCCCCAGAGCGTATATACATTCTTTGCCAGATTGAATCATTTGGGTTAGGTTAGGTTAGAACAGTGACCATTAACGCGCGAAGGCGAGCGAGCGAAGCGAGCGTGCCGCGGCAGCGGCCGCCGAGCGCCAGATCCCCTCTATTGTTGGCTAGCAAACTGCTATCGATAAAGGATTATTTAGTTCAAGCGTGTTCCGGCGAACCATGACATCGGCAAATCTTGGTATCGGCCAACCATTCATTCTATGTAGCGTTATTCGGCGAAACGTGCTGTCGCTAAATAATGGTATCGACTAATAGTTTTCTCGTATTACCGTTTGTCGGTGAACCATGCTTTCTGTAGACAGTTATATCGTTCAAGGGTAATTCGATATACCGTACGGGACTCACTCATGATAGTGAAAAAATATAAATGCGCGGTGGGAGAATATTGAAAAGCATAATTATAGATTTGAAAAAAAAAATATTTTATAACTTGCGTGATTTATTTTTTTACAAAAGTAATGTTCTTTGAATTCGGCTTTTTGCTTTACTGAAGTCCTATAATAAAGATTTGTAATTAATTTTTGCAGCTAAATCTGCTTCGATTGAAAGTAAAAGGCGGACTTACGCTACGTCCTACGCAAGCGGTACAAAGCGAACGCGATTATGATGCGATTCTATGCGGTGACACGCGAATTCAATGCGATGCGGTGCGACCGACTCGGCAGCTATGTCCTACATGTACGCGAACCGTCCAGCACTGACGCCGCTGACAAACAAAAACGTCGGCACCGCATCCAGTTCGCGCGAAAATATCAAGCCAACTGCAGTGCTATTCTGTAACCGTTCCGTCTCACCGTGAAAACTTAGGTGAAGTGAGCGTGGAGTGAACTGTCAGTGAGGGATTGACACTTTAATAAGTCACTTCAAGCTCACTTCACCTACGTTTACACGGTGAGATTTTTCAGAATAGATCGGCTGATCGCGTTCGCTTCATTTCGCGCCGCACCCCACTTGCGTATGGTCACGTAGGCCACTTCAATAGATTTCGACTGTTTGCTTTTTTTGCGCCGCATCGCGCCGCTTCGCGCTCGCTTCTAGATCGCTCACGCAGGACGTCACGTTAGCATTGGCATTCCTTTGCACTTTTCCTAATTTAAAACTTTATAAGGCATAATATGCGAAAAACGTTTACCTACTCTATTAATTCCTGACAAATCTCGTAATCCGTCAAACTATAACGGTTGCTGTCTTTGGAGGGAGTTACATTACAACGGCCTCGCAGTCGCGCTGAGAGGCTTCTTGTGAGGCCCCAAAAAACACGCTTTTAAAATTGTGACGTTATTTTCGAGCGTAAAAGTGATCAAATTAATTAGTCATCTTTGGTAGTCTGGGGGCATCGCATTTAAAGGGGCCCACTTCGCCCACGCCTAGCTACGCCACTGTTCCGAACTACTTGGATGTTCGGTTAGACTGGACTAACCGGTTGCAGATTAATGCCAGTATCTTACAAGGACCCGCTGCATACCTGAACTACACAACCCAGTTACTGGGTAATACGATACCCCTTGGTAAGACTGGTTGCCAGACTTTCGGGCTTCTGACTACCATGGTCTACCCGAAATTACTGTAAAAAATTATTTGCTTTGATTTTCTGTGAATCTATAACTGAAGAAAGATGCTGTACCAAGTGTACTCAGCTGGAATGCTGCTCAAAGCGCCAATAAGAAACAAAAATCCGGCCAAGTGCGTGTCGGACCACGCACAATGTTCCGTAGTTGGAATAAATTTATCAGAAGAACAAACTTAACATTGTAGTTGAAAAACATGTTCTCTCATAAATTCTAACCGCAAATGTAAGTTTGTACGCTCAATATTGAGAGATTTACCATGTTATTTTAATACAATTGACCGATTGAAAAATTTATTGGCTCAGTAGTTTCGGAGATAAGGGGGGAATGATAATTTTTCCTCTTTTTTCCTAAATAATATGAAAGTATTTAAGTATTTTAAAATTACAAAAAAAATATATACCTATCTGAAACCCTTACAATGAGCCCTTTCATTTCTTAAGTCACACGATATGTACAGTTTGCAAAACTTTTATTTTCTAATTTGCCCCCCAAAAGTGAACCCCACATTCAGGGTGAGGGAGAGTGCCAGGGTCACATAAATTCAAATGTATACCCAACTTAATCGGTCCAGTAGATTCGGAGCACATCAGCTGTGACAGAACAGACGGACACACAATCCGAGGGTTCCGTAGTAAATAAGGAACTCTTATAGTTTCGCCATGTCCGTCTGTTTATCTGTCTGTCTGTCCGTCCGTCCGTCTGTCCTCGGCTTAGCTCGGAGACGCTTAGTCCTAGAAAGCTGTAATTTGGCAAGGGTGTACATATTCATCACGCCAAAAAAGTCGTAAAATAAAACCATGAAAAACATTTTTTTTTTAGGGTAGGTACCTCCCTTGCACGTAAAACGGGGATGATATTTTTTTTCTCATCTAATACATGGTGTGGAGTATCGTTGGATATGCCGTTTAAAAATATTGTGGGTCTGTGAAAGCCATTTTTCAATTCTGAGATCCGTTTGCGTAATATTAAGCTATATGGCGAGGTTGCAGTACTTTTTAACTTTTATAAACCTCTGTAAATCTAGCATAATATAAATTTTGCGCAAAAAGAAAATATTTTAAGAAAATTGAACATATTATGAAGCACTGTGTGAAGATAGAAACATGAATTAAACTAATTGGCTCGATAAAAAAATCATAAAGATGACACTAAATCGCTATTTAAAACGTGTACCTTCAAGAGATTACTTCGTTAAACCATGTAAAAGTTATATCAAAAGATGGCCTATCTTTTGATATAACTTTTACATGGTTATTGTTATTGTTTTTTAGTACTTGGTGAGAACACATTTTATAATTTCCTTACTATTTTTTTCTATGGAGCAAATATACACAAAATCTAGCAGTTCAAGAGCTCGCAACGGCCGGCCAGTTACAGCCGGCTACACACCGCACTACAAGACGGCCTTAAACTGCTATTTTTTGTTAGAGTCAAGTGTCACCTCCCCCTGCCAGCTAAATGGTTGGTTTTGGATATGTGAAAAAATTCATGGCAGTAGTATATATAACGAAATTAAAAGGAAAACTATCACAGCTAAGAAGGGTTTACTAGTTAACGAGTAATAGTCCACCAACTTAAATTTGCAGTTGGAGAATTGACCGTAACGTATATCGATGTATGGGAGAGCATGTTTTTCAACTACAATGTTTAGTTTGTTTTTGGGATAAATTCATCCTAACTACGGAACTCTTCATTGTGCGTGGTCCGACACGCACTTGGCCGGTTTTTCCTTTCTAGGTAAGGAACCCTAAAAGAGAAAGAATGGGGAAGGATGCAAATAAAACCTTTTGAGAGAAATAGGATGGGTGTACCACTGTAAGAACTTTTGTAACCATATTTATCACAAAATAAATCTTTGACTTTGACTTTGTAGTGAAGATAAATATTTCTAAGGATATAGAAAAACTGTGAAACAGGTTTGTACAATTTATTTAATAAGTAGTCAAAGCCCTCTACTCAAATCTCTGGGTAAAGCAAGATAATTTATTTATTTATTTTTATAAAAATGAGGAAACCTCTGGGTATGCCCAAGAACCAAAAATTCGAAAACACTATTCTGTGACATCCGTTCCGTGTGGTGCCGTTCTTCCCGTGGGTGTCGTAAAAGGCGACTAAGGGACTTACTAGAGAATGGGCAGTAGCGTTCTCTATGCATTTTAACACCGTATTGCGGTCGCCAACCCGCCTGCCAAGCGTAGCGATTATGGCAAACCCTTTGGGGGAGCCCCCCGTTCTTTTTTGGAGAGGCCTATGTCCAGCAGTGGACGTATTTCGGCTGTAATGATGAATGATGATGATTCTGTGACATCCACACTACCTTGTGGTGGATTACAGCACCTTGTACCACACAGACATGAAGTCTGACCATGCAGTGGGTCTTATCAGCTGAATATGCTAGGATTTACAGTTAAACACAGAAATATTCCTCAATCCAGCATTTTTTTTTACGATTTTTTTGCATTACATGTCTAGTACGCTTTATTTATTATTTACAACTGGCAACCCCATTACAAAATGTCCGACAGCAAAAACCAAAAGTCAGATTCGGAACCTAGCAGTAAAAAAATTAAAATTGATCATGTAAATGATAATGGTGTGAATGATAATCAGTTAGAACTGAAAGACTTTGAGTTGGAGAAGATTTTAAATAATAACACGGTTAGGAAAACAGTCTGTGTTCAAGGAAAATTCAAAGACAAAAGTGGCGTGGCTTTGCTTGTTTTAGAGAAAAATGCTTTCACGGAAGAGGATTTGGATAGCCAAGGTTACTTTTCCGAGGACACGGAACTGAAGACTTTTTTCCAGAACGATATTTACGGGAATTACGAGTGTTTTCCCCGTCGCTCTTTGAACGGTGAGTGGCTTTCAAAACTTCAAGGTTCTTATTGTTTCATCATTTAGATTACTCATCAGAGCATTCGAGTGTATTTTTGGGACTCTTTCGTGGGCCTTTCAGTAAGTGTATTCCTTACCAGACGCTAGTCAAACGTATTATTTAAAAAGTTCATTCAAGTTTGTGGTTACAAAACTCCTTACGTCATGAATTTCTTGCCATATGGTACCTAAATTTTTTCTTAGTAATTCTAATTAGTAATGTGGTGATTCTCGACCTTAATTGGTCAAAATGTTCGTCGTGTTTCGTCTGGCGGACACGCAGGTCAGATAAGGTTCGATAAGCATACTAAATACGTTTTATTAATTTTCTTTAATAAATAAGTAGTTCGTTTTTGCCTTTTTTGTTTTAAATAATTATTATAACTTGATGGCCAAGAATTTTATTAGGTAAGAGACTTTATATTCTTATTCAATATGTAGGAAATCAACTTCTTTGTTTGAGTTCATTATGACAGTGTAATCACCTATGCAAACAATGAAAAATCAAGTTTTCACACTAACTTTTTGTTGAATGAGTGTAATGTAGAGTTTAAAAGCAGATGCTGTTTAAATTATAAAATAAGAAATAAATTAAAAGTTCATATTCTGGACAAAACTAAACAGACATTTATATATAATGATTTCTACGATCATCTGCCTACAGCAATCCATAGCTGGACATAGTACTCCGCCAATGGCACACCATTCAATTTGATCCTCTGCTACTCATTCAGCTGCTACCAGCCACCCAGCATAATCTATCTCTGAAACAGACAAAATTGGTAACCATATGTTGTTCATTGGACAGTGAAATATTAACTTTATGTATAGTAATTTGAATCCTTGATACTGATTAATCATCTGCCTAGCCTACTCCCAAATGTGTTGGGTTTGACTTCCAGTCTAACCAGATGCAGCTAAATACCAGTATTTTACATGGAGCAACTGCTTATTTGACCTGCATAACAGTTACTGTTTAAAAACTACCAGAATGATGTACTGATTATTAACATAACATCACAGATGTGTTCCCTGAAGGATAAGTCAGAGGTGAACCACATTAAGTAGTACACCCACACTTTGCCAGCTACGTCATCATCATCCTGGGACTAAGCCTCTCCTTGTGCCAGCTATGTACTCACCAATTAGTATTTACTCTTATTACTTAATCTATATTCCAGGAGTAAAGACATCAATAATCTTCCCAGCTACAGAGAAGCATATTGCTAAGTTCAGCCAGCAGGAGTCACACATTTTATTGGAGACCCCGCAATTGTATGAGAAGCTTACACTACCTCATATTACGAAGGAGCAGTTTAATTTACAGGTAAGAATAATTATAATTATGAATATCTACTCTATCATATGACAAAAACTGCCTAGGTATATTAGGTAACTCTTTTTAAAACATAAACTACTCCAAGAAAATAATATAATTCTTACTTTATTTGTTAGGAATACCAAATACTTATTTATAATAATATTTCCAACACATTTTGATGTTCATTCTGAATAAATATGTCACTTAGGTGTACACAACTCATGTATACTAAGCTCTACAGTGGGTTAGCTTCAGAACATTCTAATTCTGATAATGAGACCGGCAGCTAAGCCGGGTTGGGCCGCCGGGCTGCGGCTTTGGTGTTTAGACACCTTAAGACAGTAATTTAGATTAAGAAATAGATTAGCTAACACATTTGATTTTAAAATTAACAAACTTGATTGTTATTTAATAGGTACATTAGATTGTAATTATTGATTTAAGTACATTGTTAGATAAAACTTCTAGCAAATTGAATACATTGCAGGATGTTCTGTTATGGTCACTACTTTTATGAGAATAGCTCATGATAAAGCATTTTTTCATGTTACATTTATATTGCCGCGTTCTGGAGGCTTTTTGAAAGCAAGGTGGGTAAAGTAATAAGTAATAGTTCTCACACCTCCCATATCTAGCCCCGTTAGTGGCATACTAATATGGGTTATGCGCACTTCGTCCCGCGTTCGCAGTTGGTCCCATTCGCAGTTCGTCCCATGCAAGTAGTTTGTAAGGGAAGAGGTAGGTTTATGGGCCAAAGTGGGTTGGATTAATAAAAAAATCAACGAATATAGTAAGAAAACATCCAAATTCGGTAAGTTAGCAATGTAATAAATAAAATAAAGATTGTAAATTATATTGAGAATTATGACATACTCATTGTACTGTATCCATCCATGTTTGATTGAGAAGTGTTATTATTTTACTTATTATATTTTTTTTTTTAATCCAATACAGTTTGGTCCATAAACCTGCCTCATCCCTTACAAACTATTTGCATGGGACGAACTGCGCATAACCCAATAATATGCCTATCATCAAAGGGAGCCTGTTTGATTATCATCAAAGTTAAAACAATATACTTGTATGTAACAAAGTAATCTAACAATAGTTGTTTAAAACCATTGTTCTGTGAATACAGTCCCATTTAAAAACAAATCTATCACTGTAGTTAGATGACCCAGTGACGGCTGCGCGAGTCGTTCACACTAGTAAATTGGTAAATATTTTATTTGAAAACTTTATTATTTCTCTCTGTTATATTTTACACCGAAATGAAAATATGGGCACTTATGAAACGTCAGAAGCTAGGTGCATGGTACCAATTGGTCATTTCCTATGGAGAAAAGCCGGCAAGAAACTATGTTTACTCTTTGAAAAATAATTGGCTTTTTCAATGTTTTCAAATTACAGTGTTAATAGGTATGGGAGGACAGTGTAGGCCTGTCAACAAAATAGAAAATGGTCCACAAATCTACATTGTATTAAGCCTACAACATTCACAAAATATAAAATAATCTATAATATAAATAGTCTGCCTGTCTTTCCCGACTATGTTGGGGTCGGCTTCTAGTCTAACCGGATGCAGCTTAATACCAGTATTTTACATGGAGCGACTGCCTATCTGACCTCCACAACCCAGTTACTGGGTAACACAATATCCCTTGGTAAGACTGGTTGTCAGACTTTTGGGCTTCTGACAACCCGTAAAAACTGTCAAAGATCTACAAACAGCCGGGACCAACAGCTTAACGTGCTTTCCGAGGTACTAAGGAGTCTCGGTATGTAAAGATCACCCATCCAGGGACCAACCCCGGTAAGCGTAGCTTAACCTGATCGATCTACAGGTGCGGCTGTTATTAATTACATACAAGCCCTTAAGTGGCGATGATTAAATGTATGTGCGACCACCCTGTGCAGTCAATACCGCGATCACTTTGCTAACTAGCTAATACTTTATTATAAAGGTGTGTCCAAACATAGCGCGGCATTTGAGTGTGGCCGCCGCGCGCGGCCTGCCGCGCTGTGATTAGACAACTGCCGCGCGCGAACGCTTCTGTCAACCTGCCGCGCACAAACATTTGCTGTGAACATTCGCCAGTAGTTGTGTTTGGACGTATATCTGATACATATAAAAATGGACAACGAAACATCGATTCGTTTGATTGAAATGTATGGATCTTTTAATGTGTTATGGGATCCTCGACAAAAAGAATACCATAATAAAAACAAACATGACGACATATGGGATGAAACAACCAACAATTTAGATCTTAAATCTCTCTCTCTCTCTCTGATCTTCTTTAATTATTGGTTGTATATGCATTATATTATTCCAATCTATCTTAATAGGTTTTTTCTTATTCCTTCTTCACAATTTTCGAATAATAAGCAGAGCTACGACACACGCAACCGCTTTCATTTTAGTTCTGATGCCAACTGCAGTGCGCGGCGTGTCTCGGATGTGCCGCGCAGTACTGCCACGCAAACATTCGTTGGTTTAGTCCTAACTAGAACGCGGCAGCAATGTGTCCTGCGAACGCCGCGTGTTGCTGCCGCGCTCTTGCCGCTCAATGTTTGGACACACCATTTGAAGAATCACAGCGAACTGTTGAATTTTTAACATTCTGCTCCTGAGCAGAATGTAAAAAAGAAACATGACATGGTTGGGAACATGGTTTTCAACTCTAGGCCCTGGCCTAGAGTTGAAAATCAAACAATAATAATTTAGGTGTTTTCTAGGGTATAGGGGCATTCATGTTTCTTGTTTTAACCTATAGTTCTCTCTCTATTCCAGTGGGTGTATAACATACTAGACGGCAAGAGTGAGCAAGACAGAGTGATCCACGACAACACGTGCGAGCGAGACGGATTCGTGTTACTCCCTGACCTGAAATGGGACGGTATTACTAAGGAAACGCTGTACTTACTAGCTATAGTGAGAAGAAAGGGTATCAAGTCTTTGAGGGACTTGGATGAGACTCACCTGCCACTTTTGAAGAGGATTCGAGACGAGGGCAAGGTAAGAATGAGGAATTGTCTTAAAAACATGCTATTGGGATTATTAAATTCTGTTCAGTAAATGAAAATTGATGTGAGACAGTGACACATACAAATCAACTTTTATAAGATATGGTAAGATTAGATAAGATCATTTATTTGTCCAAAACATGAGTATGCACACACATGGCATGCAAGATGTTAAAATAAAACAAAAGTACATGACATGTATGTGCTACATGTTATGAATTTACATAAAAAAATCAATCTGCCTAGCCTTTCCCCAACTATGTTGGGGTCGGCTTTCAGTCTAACCGGATGCCGACTGCCTATCTGACCTCCACAACCTTGTTACTGGATAATATGATACCCCTTCCTAAGACTGGTTTTTATGATTTTACACTGTAACATTTATGTCATTACAAATTTCTGAGAACCATAAATCAGCCCCACAGCGCATAGCATTCCAATATAAAAAAGCGCGGTGCGGACCGCACACCTGTACCGTGCGATTTATCATACAAAATCTTCGAAACTGATGAAGGAAGATTTTAGCTATAGTCAATTTGAAATAAGATTAGAAATTTTAAATAAAACTTTTTTACTACCGATTTTGACTTCTATTCCGTAGCATTAGGATGGCATTAAAAGGAAAAACGTGGTTACAACCCAACTGTTTATTACAGCTGCCATTTCTGGGTATTTCCCAGTGGTCAGATTGACGGTTAGACTAGTCTTTCCAACGGGAATTTTTTGTTCCCGTTGGTCAGATCAGCTCATAATTTAGTAAAGTACTGTTGAATACGAAGAGGTTATAAAACTAGTTTTATTTGTGACATCATGGAATTTGTTGACACTGGTTGAAATTCTTTGCAAGTTGTTTCATGGTTTTATAAAACAAAATTTTCCTGTTTGTCATGAAATGTCAATCACATCATGTACTATACTATTTTTAACCAGAAGTTGAGTAATGTGGATCTTAATTTTATAAATAGAAAGGGTGGAGTTGTCTTGCTTTATAATGGATATCAATTTTATAAAAACAAAACGTACACAAACGGAAACGAATTTTGGCTTTGCGGTCAGTTCAAAAGAATGCGATGCTTGGGATCTGTGACGATTCAAGTGAGTAAACTGGTTGTTACCTCAAGGAGTTAATTCTGTTATTTAGTTCGCAGTACGTTCAAGATCCTTGGTCACACCTTGATCACTTTATTGCCAAACTCATGTCCGTCTCAATGCCCAAGTATTATGTAGGTATAGGTATATGTATGTAGATACGGGTCCCGACCGCTAGTAAGTGTCTATGGTTTTTCAGAACCGCAATCAACTTATTAAGTCAAAAAATCTCCTGCGTTCAAGATGTTGGCAAGAATGACATTGAAGTTTCATTCCATATCATGCGGGAACAAGCTTGCAAGGAGTTTCAACCAATGTCAACAATTTATAAAGAGTGAATATACCGTCTTTTCCATCTATTAAAAGTACGGTGTACCTACCGTCAACGAAATAAAGCCGCTAAAGTTACCAAAATATTTCATAACAACCCTATTGACGTTGAAATCCCTGAAGAATTTCAAAATTTCATTTTAGCGGATTTTATTGACCAAGGAACACGTATAATTGTTTTTTGTACGCCGCAATCGAAGGAATATTTAAAACGAGTAAAACATTTCTTTTGTGACGGAACATTTAAGAGCGTGGCCTTTACATCATTTTCACAGTTATATAGCATCCATGGTGATATTGGAAGCAGCATTGACACCACTAATATTATACCATTAATTGTATTGATGTCCCATAGATCGGAACAAAGCTACATCAGTCTTTTTAGCATGCTACGATCACAACTGCCGTATATGGAACCAAAACAGTTTACCCTGGATTTTGAAGTTGCTGCTTCTAATGCGTTAAAAAAAGTATACCCTGGTGCGGAAATAAAAGGTTGCTATTTTCATTTTTCTCACAACGTGTGGAAGCAAGCAAAAAAATTTAAATTGACAAAATCAAAAGCAACAAAACGCATAATTGCACTTTCGGGAATTCTGCCATTACTACCGCCACATTTAGTGGATGAAGGTTGGCAATATATAATTAATGATGCTCCTGATTCGGCCAACATACAAAAATTTTAAAAATATTTTCAAAAACAGTGGCTAGAAAAGTCTAATTTCAAGCAAACTTGGTCTGTTTTTGGGCAGAGGCACAGAACTACTAACTGTTTAGAAAGTTGGCATAAAGAACTAAATAAAAAAATTACAAGAAAAGGACCCGGGATAATCAACTTACTGAGAATTTTACTGAAAAGTGATTTTACGAAAATAACAAATAAACGGACAAAGGAAAATGTAATGAGAGACGAATTCATAATGTATTCACAAATGATGTTAACTAATGGAGAATTGAATGTTGGTCATTTTTTAGAACGTTTAAGATAAAATTGTGGTTTTGTTCAAATCCGCCCAATAAGCACATTTCTTTAAACATAAAACAAATTCTCCTCTAATACTTTCTAGCCTGCTTTCTAACATGTACCTATTAAAATGCAAAACTGTTTTTACTTTCATTGTACTTTTTTTCTGTTGTTTTTCTAGCTGTCAAATAAATCTGACCAACGGGAAAAAAAATTCCCGTTGGAAAGACTAGTCTGACCACCAATCTGACCATTGGGAAAAACCCCCATTTCTCATGCCACCAACGCAATAGAAGTCAAAATCTGTTGAACGGACTGTAAATAATGATTCTTATTTCAAATGGAGTATAGTACGATAGAACTTTTTACAACTTTTCATAGATGAAGAGGTATTTTATTATTTGTATATCTAATAACTCAGAATTCAATTATGTTCCTTTTCCTCTATTACAGAAAAAGATATACGATAAATACAAGGTGCCAGCATCTCAGCTACGTATCTACCTCCATTACCAACCTTCATTCTACCACCTGCACGTACACTTCACGTATCTCCGCCACGAGGCGCCCGGTATCTATGCCGAGAAGTCACATCTCCTCGACTCAGTCATCGATAATATCGAAATGATCGGTGACTACTACAAAAAAGCCACATTACCATTCACCATTCGCGAAATGGACAACATTTTTAATATCTACGAGACCAATGGACATGTCCAGAGAATTAAACCCAATATTGAGAATATTGAATTAATTGATAAGTAATTTTTATAATTTTTAAGCGTAATTTGAAAAAATGTTGATCAAAAACATTTTCATTGAGCTCCGCTCTAGATTGAGGAGTTGCAATGTTTTTATAACAACCGGAGTCGATTTTACCAAGAATTGTAATTTGAAAATAAGTATACAAACCAATTGTATCGTCTTAAATTATTATAAAGACGATTATGATAAGTCTAAGAGAAGGGACAGCCTCTCTTCAATTGAAAGTCTTTCGGACTGCTATTCAGAAGATGAATACGAAGTCAGCTGCGTGATTCCAATCCGCCAGTTTTGTCAGGTCATACCAAATTCTATGTCATGTCTCAAAATAGATAAGAGTACAATATCATTCAGAATACTGACAGAACCTAAGAACGGTGGCAATTTTTATAAAGAATTGTTATCCACCAATAATTTTGATAGTTCTACCAAAGGAAATGTTTTAAAATTAAATGTGAAAATGGGAGACGAGCTAAAACTAACATGTGCGAATTGTTCCAATGTGGTTTCTGCCAATTGTGTCAAGTTTGACAGAATTCTAGAGTTACCGACCGCTAATTTAGACATGTCGGAATGGTTTTGCCACGGACACGGCGACACCCCACCACCGTCAGACGGCGTTATAAAGCCAAACAAAAGTGATTTTCTATATAGACTGACATTTTTCGTCGTGAACAATAGCATATTATCGGATAAGACTAACAAATTCAACTCTAAAAGAGAAGTGTATCATTGCAACAGGTGCCTGGCTTGGCTGGGGCTGAAAGACAAAGATACCGTCAAACTGTACAACTCCGAGGTGAAACTACAGCAAAACGGCACTGAATCAGTTGTGTTCGCTCACAAAACCGTACAAGACATACATACAGATGATTTTATTTACACCATAGAGTTTATGACTAGAGAATTCAATCTTGGCTTCCAATATACAGTGATGTGCAAAATAGTTCTTGAATGCACAATTTCCGCTACAAAGAAACAATATATGCTTATTTGGGTGATGGATAAAGAATTGCAAGTGCTAAGAAATAGTGTGGATACGATTTTGAGTGATAAAATTGAATTGCAATCTACTTCTGTGACAAAAATTCTGTTTAAAGTTGAGTTTTCTATGAATGATGAGGTAGAGTCGTGGGTTTCAGACCCTGGGGTGGTGACCACTGAAATATCGAAGGGTATGTTTACCAACGGTCTGGCGCATTTGCAGAAAATGTCGCAAAAGGTACCGGAATACTTCCGCAACACCAACGGTTACTGTGTAAGCTATCTCAAAGTTTGATCCAATAAATCTGTGAAGGAATTTGGTTGTTTTATTTATTAAGTGTATTTTAAACATTCATAATATTGTTAATAATATTTGGGAGTGGCATAATTAATAAGTAGGTATGTAAAATGTTACAAAACTTGGTTGAAAGTTAATTTGTAAAGTAACTCGCTGTAAAGTATTACCGAGTTAAATAATAAAACTTTTATTACGTAGGTACGTATTTGATTAGCCTAAAGGGTCTTACACACTCACGCGATATCGCGGACGCGACAGGCACCGACAAAGACAATTCCTTTGTCGGTCGGTGCATGTCGCGCCCGCGGTATCGCGTGTGTTTGTAAGAGCCTTAATAGTACCTACCTATACTCCATAGGTTTAGGTAGTTAAATAAAGGTAAACAAATCATAAAAAGGGTTTTTATAGATGACACTTTCTTGTTTAAAAATACGTTGCAACTTATAATCCATTTATTTTATTATTACGATAGTTTCCTCTTTTATTACTGTATGTTAATCTTTATCATTTATTCTTATACTACTCTTCGTAGATGTAATTGTTTGAGCACAATTATTTAGTTAGATTTATATATTACTATATTATTTTATAATCTGTCTATTGTAAAGAGCCCAAAAAGACGTTCTTTCTCTAAACGTCAACGAAATAAAACGTTGTTAAATTGAAGAGTACAACTGTGGCAGTGCCAGGTATTACGTTTAGTCGGTTATTTGACAGCTCTCTCGTCACGTGAGTTTTTTTGTTTACCTATAATTAACTACCTAAACCAACGGAATATAATTAAGTTTTTTGTTGGTTGTTACATTTCATACTTCATAGTTATATTAGGATATTTTTAATAAAAAAAAAAAATGATTTAATAAATAAAATCATTTATTTGGTAACAATAAATTATAACATGGAATGAAATTGAAATACATACATAATAAGTTTGTGCCCACATAATAGTATTAAAGTGGATTATATTACATTTATTTTAAAACATTGATAATCACAAAATATATACGCCAGTGTTTTTATTACAATGTATATTACACTGTGGTGCCTACTAATATAAAATAATTATAAATAGTTTGGAATTACAATTTTGACAAATTTATTTACACTGATAAAAATATTTTTTGCTAGATTTCTTACCCATAGATGAAATAACTGGTTTGTGTGCACAATGAAGGAAATCCAATTTTACCTTATATCGGGTTTATCCCAAACGACAAATAACGAAAATAAAAACAAAAGAAGCGAGCGCGGTTTGGGATAATACGTGCAAAGATCATAAAAATGCGACAGCTAAAGGTACCCAGTTTTAAAACTTAAGTACAGTAAAATCTCATGTTTCATAAGCGATACCAGTTTCACACATTTAATTCAAGCACCCTCGAATATGAATCTTAACAAATCATAACTACATACTTAATGTAAACCATCATGACGCCTCAAAACATCGTAAATACGGCTTTTGACGTTGACCGATGTTTGGCAGTAAAATCTACAATCACTTTCTCTCTCTACAATTACCTATTCAGAGAGATAAGCGGTCTTTCCGATTAGCGTATAGGTAATTGTAGGTACCTTTTTGCCAAACATTCTCAACATGTTTTGATCAAACACGACTTCGGTCCGTTACGCACTAGCGGTCAGCCGCCTAGGCGGTTCGTTTGAGCGGCCAGCCAACTTTGTGGCAGTTAAGTGCGTACAATCCAGCAGTTGCATATTAAATTGGAAAAGCGGCTTGCCGCGCGGTTATCCGCCCCCGCGGTTGACCGCAAGTGCGTAAGGCCCTTACAATACGACTTTAGTAGAAATAGCCTTTCATTAGCAATCATTTGGTGTAACAAACTAGTAAGAAAAATATAAAAGGCCTAGCACCCTTCGATTTTCTATCATTACCATACATTTCGATTCTTTCATCACACTAATATTATAAATGCGAAAGTTTGTGAGTGTGTGTGTGTATGTTTGTTACTTCTTCACGCTCTAACGGCTTGACCAATTTTGATAACATTTTGTATGGAAGTAGCTGACACCCTGGATTAGGACATAGGCTACTTTTTATCCCGATATTCCCACGGGATCGAGACTTACGCGGGTGAAACCGCGGGGCGCAGCTAGTAGTACATAATTATGTAACTACCTATATTTTTACATCGGATAAGTAACTGATATGGTGTATCCACAGCGAAGTTATCTATTTTTTGTGGAGCAACATTTTGCATTAAGTAACTTTCTATAACTTTTTACTAAATAACTTCACAAGAAATGCATTGTTTGTGGTTTGTTATAGGTACATGAATCTTAGTAATAAGGATAATTAAGTTAGGATAAACGCATTTACCGCATTGGGATACCCTGTAATGGTAGATGTTAAAATAAATAAAACTCTTTGTTATCAAGTGTTGCCACACTTGCAAACGTTGTTCCACAAATAGCAACTTCGGTATGAATGCACCTTTAAATCCGCTAGTGTCTTCGCACTGAGTATAATAATGTGTTCAGTAGGCATTCACACCGCGAAAATGTAAGAGCTACGCAACTAAGGCGTATACCTGATTAGGTTTTTGCGGCGCGTACGCTGCGTTGACGTTCGACAAACGCCAGATGCGAAGGCACTCCTAGTAGAAAATATCAAATAAAAAGCCGTCATACAAGTAAATTATCCTACAGCATCATATCAAGATAAAAATTTAACAATAATTTGAGTTCGTAGCTATAGTTGATGGCTGCTCATAAAATCTGCTCTATATCGTGCGTCGTTGAGCTGCGCAGCTGGGAGATTCCACTCACGATGATGGAGTAATTGAAGTACCAGAACATAGTGAAGATAAGGCCGAAGAGGATATCTGTGATGTGCTAAGGATTTTATTGAAAAGTTGTTTTGTGATTGACTAGCTGTTGCCCGTACTTCGACTGCAGCTTGTATTTTGTATTTCATCATTTTTTAGGGTTCCGTACTCAAAGGGTAAAACGGGACCCTATTACTAAGACTCCGCTGTCCGTCCGTCTGTCACCAGGCTGTATCTCATGAACCGTGATAGTTAGACAGTTGAAATTTTCACACACATATGATGTATTTCTGTTGCCGCTATAACAACAAATACCAAAAAACAGAATAAAAAATATTTAAGGGAGGCTCCCATACAACAAACGTGATTTTTTTGCTCGTATTTGCTCGATATTGATAACGGCAACAGATAGTCGCTTGAAATATTCACAGAATATTTAGTTATATATTCACTTTAAAAATAAATAATTAATATAAACATATACATATACACACACATACATACACATATACATACATATATATACACGTACGTACGTTTATACGTTCATATACATATATATATATATTGGATTATATATATATAAAGTTTTACAAATATTTAAGTATTTGTTTTGCCAAATTTTAATTACAACAAACGTGATTTTTTTGCCATTTTTTTTTATAGATAGTGGTACGGAACCCTTCGTGCGCGAGTCCGACTCGCACGTGGCCGGTTTTTTATAATTTCTCATTTAAACATATATTTTTGTAATCACCTTTTAAAACCCTTCATTTTGATACCCCACTCGATAGGCTTGAGATTTTTTTTTCGAAAACACTTTTTGCGCCAAAAACCCCCCATTTTTTTTTTTATATAGACTCAGTGACACTCGCGCAATAAAGACGAATCTAACGATACATCATTCATCAAAATCGGTTCAGACGTTTAGTAGTTACGAGGGAACATAGGGACGGACATACATACATACAGGTCAAACACATAACCCTCCTGTTTTGGCTTCGCCGCAGTCGGGTAAAAAGCTGTTATTTTGACATTACAAACAGACTTCAATTTTATTTATTTGTATTGATTTAGTATGTAGGTAATTATGGTTGGTTCGAATGCCGCACAGAAGGGTGATGATTATAGAGAGGGAATATGTATGTTTTTTTTTTCTAGGCACTCTTTTGACTAGATCTTTTGATGGTAAGCGTTAATGTAGTCGACGATGGTGCACTAGACAACTCATTTAAAATAAGAATAACATTTTTTTTTAAATGACAATGCGTTAAGCGATTTTTGGTAGGGGAAAAATTTATGGGTTCGCGTCAATGCCATGCCCGCGCCGACATGCTGTACTAGCAGTAAGTGAAGTTAAATTGACCACGTGAAAACTTTATTGTGTGTACTGTGCATTGTTAAAATTGTGTTTTAGATAATCATTATTTTATAGAAGTGAACACTTCTTTAGGCGCGTCGAGAAGATTTAAAAAAAAAAATCGTAATGAGATGTTAAGATTGCACTTAACTTTGCTAAGTAAATAAGTAAGCGTCGCATACGAATGACCTTATATGCATTAAAATAAAGTTTATATTCGTATGGAACACTTAACTTCGTAAAGTGCTATCTGTGAATCTTGCTCCTACATGGTGAAGTGACTAATACAGTTATTACTACTAGATCTATTTTGTCTAGTAAGGATAAATCTAAGGAATAAATACATCACAAAACACAGGAAAACATTTAAATGGTTTGCACTGTGTAGAAACCTTGGAAATTCATACAACACTCATAAATAAGTCAATGCTGACAAAATCCTAATCGTTTTAGAAGTGTTTTCATAGAATTATAAGATTATTTGATAAATTACACTAAGAAGTTTTTTTTAATTCATTATTCATTCCAAGCTTTTGCTATAAAACATTTCGTAATACTTACTCAACCATTATAAATGCATAATTTATGTAAAATCCAGTTTTATGAAATAATATGCAAGTTATCAAAAAGTCTGTAGATTAGATAAATGGACAAAATTCTACTGTGAAAAGACTGTTAAACTCATTGCTCTTCCTTTCCTGTAGTTGTGTAATTTTACTTTTGAAGTTTCAATCAAATATTTTAAAATACCAAAGAAGGAAGCAAAATATGCTTATTTGTTTGGCCTACTTACATTTAAGTAAAGCCATTAATTAAATCCTACCCTAGATGCATTATCTGTGAGTACTGCAACAATATTGATAACACCAGTGAGTCAAAACTATTTAATTTTTTTATTAATGCATGCATGCAATTCAATCAATCTGCCTAGCCTTTTCCCAATTATGTTGGTGCTGGTTTCCAGTCTAAGCAGCAGCAGAATACCAGTATTTTACCCAGTTACTGGGTAACACAATATCCCTTGGTAAGTTTCTAAAATTATTTCACACGCCAGTGTCAAATAATTCTTTTTTTAGAGACAAGGAACATACTTTCCAATATAATATGATGCAATACATAAATAATAACAAGCATTATATAAACACGGAAACAGGTTTTAAGGCTGTCGGCAGAAAGAGAAAGTTACTTGGGGAAAGTAACCTCCTTAAATGCTGTTTGTGATTCATTTTTAAAAATTACAAAGCCCATTAATTCATTAAAATTTTACTGGTTTCAAAAAAATCTGAGTTTTAATGAAAAATTATTACTAACTTGCTGTTATTGACTATAATAATAATACTTCAGTGTACTAGACAAAAAAAGGATGTTCCAGTCAATAGTTTTTAAATAAGTTAAAGAACTTTAAAATAAAACTGACCATATTATTCAGAGTAAGGAGCACGAAAACACTATTTAGTAGCTCGTTAACCATATTAATAGGCAAGGCCACCGTCGCGCATCATTAACACACCATGACGAAGAATTATTTGTTTAGGAGTATGTTTTTTCTTCTGAATTTTAAATGAAAATCTTATTAATAAATTAATTAATTTTCGTATGAATTTTCCCGGTTGACAGGAGATTTTAAAGAGCAATAAAATATATCAAAGTTTTCCTTACTTTCGGAAGTATTCGAGTTGGAAAATCGAAATGAATTTACTCACAGTTGAAACTCACGTAATTATGTGAATTATTGAAAAGGATACGCACTATAATCTTCTCCCAGGTATCAACCATGTACAGTTCAGTCACCAATAGATACCGAACGTACCAGTAGCTGAAGAACTGTTGAATTTTCTTTATAAATTCCATTTTCCTGTTTTGTTTCGAAGCACTTCGGTTGAATCAACGAAACTTTTAAGTATTCAAGATGGTAAAACGTAGGAATGTGTTGTACGAACTTACAGGTACACGTGTAATCTTTACTTATTCCGGTGAAGTACTAAATTTATGGCTGTGTTTCACAACTCGTGTTCTTGGCAATAGAATAAAATTCCTGAAGCACGAACGATCAACGAATAGATGAATCAAGCACAGACGTCAAAGTCAAAGTGATGTTGACCGGTTGACGTTTCTTTGATTGTCCTTCAGTGTGACCAACTTGAAAACTTCTACTTAAAACACCTTCAATTTTAGAGTGGCATTACTAACAAGCGGGTTCGCAAATTATCGACTCGTCGGTACTTGCTTCTTTTCTCTCTTTATAGTCTACAAATCATGGTTACTTTCCGACCACCCTGGGGTACCCCCTCATCCCTAACCAATATAGACACATTTACATTTGTACGAGCTACGCTGTACATGCAACTAACTAAAAATGGTTCGCCATCCCTGTGCTAGGCTATTCTTAACCAGCGGGTGGAAGATCGGGGATCCTACCCGCATTGCGCGGTATGTTGAGAAGTGGTGATCTCCCCAGTGTACCAAACGTTAGCAAAAGAGTTAGGCAGCGGGGTATTGAGTTATCACTTGAAGAGTCGTGAAACTTATTATTTAATATCTTAAGCCTCAGCATAGTGTCCCCGCAGGCCTCCTCTCTATGACAAGTAGTGGGCCGTAATCGTCCATGCGGACCCAGTGCGGGTAGGTGGATGCCAAATACTGTCTATGAATTATTGGTTCTAGGACATGCCGAATTGCCGGTTCCTCACGATGTTTTCCTTCACCATTTTTATAGCACTGGTGATGAGAAAATGTAGCCGGAGTAAAGTGCCTGCTTGGGTTCAAATCTACAACTCGTAAGTCGCGGCAGCTTCCACTGCTCATGCTAGATAGTATCACAGGATTAAATTCAAATAAAATCACGTTTACAATAAAATGAACTTTAATTCATTAGGTTAATAATACAATGTGATTTATTTATCATAAATCTAAAGTAAAATTGGTATCAGCCCTTTTAAACTACGCAAGAAAAATACAATGTTGCAAATCTATAAAACGATTTTTTACACTGGTAATACGATTCGATAAGTAATCACAATTTTGTACTTAACAATTACAACATAAAACGGTAATTTTGTATAATTTCATTAGTTTAAAATAATTAGTATCTTAAGTGTATAGGCAGCTATTATAGTTGCCGTATTTAAAAGCTTGTATAGCCAGACCAAAAAATAAACGAGTGTTGTAAGAAAATAATTTATTCATTTTTAAATATTTTTTTTCTTACAACACTCGTTTTTTTCTTCGGTTGTTTGCTGGCTATGTTATAAAAGCGGTAGGCATACGAGCAGCCCTTAATCCGCTTAGAATTAACGAATTATGAATTTATTACATTTTTATACACTAAACGGTAACATGTTTGCATATAAGCGTGCAAATAACTATAGAATATCAATACCGATACCTCAGGGATAGAAATACCGACTTACAAAAAGTTTCGAGATGGTATTCTTCCTGTCAACACTATGGCATTCTTTGCACCAGACGTTATTAATAAAAATATATTTTACAAGCATTTTTATCCTTTTACAATTCTTGTGGGAACTTGCCCACAAAAAAGAAAACTCTTCAGCGATTTTATGTACTTTTATAATGATAAATAGGTAATTATAAAATGCATAATTATAGTCTTTAATGGTGATGTTATAAGTACAATAATATTATGTGCCATCTCAAGTGACGGTGCTGCCATCTTTTGGGCTTGAAAAGGCGACTATTGGTTGAAAATGTAGTATTCATAATAATTCATGATAATCCCATGATTTTCAAAATTGTCGTTACTTGGGATCGCAAATAAGATTGTCCGCCATTTAAATTCGACAAAGACATTATTACCCTCCAAAATAGAAGTTTTAAATACTCATGCTATATTGCAGTATAATTTTACACAATAAATACATACAAAATCAATTAACTTCAATTTTAAAACACTTACTGTAATAACATAATTTGGAATAAAACGAAAATTCAAAATCACACTCATTAAGAATTATACTATCATGCAAGCATCTATATTACTAAAATAGTACATAATCATGACATTTTCGATTTATATATTTTTGTTTGTATATTGTTCAGTCTTATACAAGGCACCGATGTCCAATTTTGTATAATTATTGTAAAAAAATAGCTGTCGTAAAGTTTCTTATGACGAATATAAAATTGGCACTTTTAATTATTATCAGGGCACTATCAACATTAACCGGTTAATGTAGTAAAATGTCAGGCAATTTGTTTAAATAGTTACAGATTATTACAATAATAGGGCAATGCTGATAGGTTTATTGCTAAAATCGAGACATTAAAATAGTTACCAAAATATATGTTTAGATAAAATACTGCGTCGTGTAGGTATAATAAAATGGTTTATATGATAAAACTCTCGTGTATAATAATAAAATATTCCAGTTCACGTAATATCGTGACTTGTACTAGTTGAAATACGATTTGTTTTGCCTTATTTTAGATACATTTAGTACCCAATAAAAGTATAGAACCGTAAGATTTGATTTTTATTTCACCATTAAACGGCTTGAAATAGATGTTATTTTTCTTAGTTTTAATTCATTTAGCCATTTATCGAGCTCCATATTAATTGGTTAAAGACAGCATTCTCCACATCATCAGAAATAATTGGTCAAACAACACATTGTCTTACCCCTTTATCCATCAGAATATTTTCTAACTACGTTTTAATTGACAGATTAAATATAAAATGTACAGACGCCAGCACATCAAGCTACTACAATCTGTCAAATTTCTTTAAAAGATTTTCAACTTTATCGTTAAAGCATAAGGTTCAAGGTTGATTGAGAAGATTTGACAGTTTCGGGTAGCTTGACCTGCTGGCGTCTGTACTTAAAATCTATGGTACTGCTTGAGTTTCTACTTTAGCTAGCTATTTCAATAAGTACTATTATTTTGTGACGTTAGGGTAAAAGTGAAAATGGAACATTATTATTTAAAATGGTATTTTTACAATGATGATATTCTTATTTATCAAGCCTTTCTTGGCAGTTTAATTTACCGTGGTATGATGTATGAGCAAATGTAAATATGTTACATTATTCAAATTCCATTATACCCATGTCCGGAGTGTCATTCTAAATATTTATACAATTTTCATGATTTTCCCTATTGTTAAAATTCGCTTCAACAAGGACACATCAGTTTCCCATCTTATAAAGCGTAAATAAAAATAATAGATTTCCACTCGCAATTGGTCAAAATAACTGCTATATTCAATATCAATGAACATAAAATAAAAAGAATAAAAATATTTCTACGCTTTAAAACGAGGAAAACTGATCTGTCTTGTGACAATCTTATCACAACATGTCAAGGTAAAACCAATTTGCCTAAATAGACAGTTTTTGGCTATGACCAATCATGTCTCAAATTGTACACAAACTTTCTTGACAGACTAAAAACCAAACTTTATTTTGACTGGATGACAGATTACGTCACTTCTTAATGTGACAACACAAAATCTAGATTCCACTCGAACTCATGACAAAAAACGTCACCAAACTGACATGGCATGACAAAACCTAGACTTTACTTTACCATGACAGCTGTCATCGAACCCACATGTTTTCTCCTACCTACCCTCATTTAGTTCACTCTAAATATTCGGTGTAGCCTTGAGCCCCGGTGAAGATGACGTCGATCCATATCCTCGCTGCCTCACCAGATGGCGCCATGAGGTAGTAACGTCGTTGTCTCGTCTTCACTATGAATGTGGTGACGGGGTTCGGTGATTTTGAGGTGTTCCCGTGGTCTAGGTACACTTCTTCTATTACCTGAGGAGAAGGAATAATTATTAAAAAAATGTTACGTTTCATTCGTTCTTAAGAAGCGGTCAGATGGATAGTGGAGCCATTATAGTGGCTCAGAGTGTGAGAGTATGCTTAGATGGTTTAGTCACGTTGAGAGGATGAGTCAAAAGCGACTAACAAAAGGTATTTATAACGCAGAGGTGAGTGGAAATGCCCTAGGAGGACATTAGTGACCTAATTTGTGATGTTCTTCAGAAAGGTCAGGTGCGTAGGACTCGCAACCGGCGCGCGTGTATGACCAGATGTATGAACGTAGGCGAAGCAAAAGGAGTAGGTGGCGTTCTATAGTTTCACCCTTCCCCCATGGGAAGAAGACGTGAGTTTATGTATGTATAATAATATTTTGTCTGATTAAAGAATAAAACCCAAAATTTCAATAGCAATAGCTAGAATATGCATCACACAAATGATCGCGATCCTCTGCAGTAAGGAAACTATGTTAAAGAAGAATTATGATCTATACTCCATAGGTTTAGGTAGTTAAATAAAGGTAAACAAATCATGAAAAGGGTTTTTATAGATGACACTTTCTTGTTTAAAAATACGTTGTAACTTACAATCGTTTTTTTTTTGTCATTATTATTACGATAGTTTTCTCTTTTATTAGTGTATGTTAAACTTTATCATTTATTCTTGTACTACTCTTCGTAGATGTAATTGCTTGAGCACAATTATTTAGTTAGATTTACATATTACTATATTATTTTGTAATCTGCCTATTGTAAAGAGCCCAAAAAGAAATGTTCTCTAAACGTCAACGAAATAAAACGTTGCTAAATTGAAGAGTACAACTGTGACGTAGTATGCCAACTGAAGTGCCAGGTATTACGTTTAGTCGGTTACTTGGCAGCTCTCTCGTCACGTGGTTTTTTTTTGTTTACCTTTATTTAACTACCTAAACCAACGGAATATACATTATACTTACTTGGAAGTAGGCCCCTCCTCTGGGCTTCTTCTCACTCTTGTCCCAGTAGTAGACGAACGTTTTCGTTTCTCTGTCGAAAACGAACCACCTGCAAACAACACGTCTCAGTTTAGTAACATTTAACAATTATTATAATAAACGCCTGTAATCCCCGAGGGGTTAGGCAGAGGTGTACCTATAGTACACCCACATTTCGCCAGTTATGTTTAAGTCCCATGTAATAGGGGGCGAGCCTATTGCCATCAACCGGGCACAAATCCAGACTCCGGGTTGCTACTGAGAAATTCCTAATGGAAAATCTCAGTATAATTTTCCCAACCTGGGAATCGAACCCAGGATTATTATAATATCTGGTAATATTAGCTAGCGCTGGTGTAATTTAAAGAAAGTAAAACAAAATAATACGGAACTTTTAGGATGGCATTCTTCGAAACTTTGAAAGACCAGCAACTATTTCGTTGTTTTGGATTCCAACACTATTCAAGGTAACAGAACAGTACCTAACCAAAAACTGACATATTAATGTAATGGAGGAACCGCAGTGGTTTTTTTTGCAATTTGCAGGTCAGTGTCAGGTTTTATCTTGATCAAAATATGATTCGCGACCATAACAAATATGTATTTACAGAATTATAATCATTAGAATCATTAATACTTCTCTCTTAGTTAAATTTGTACCATATGAACCAATCTCATATGGAAAAGTTCTTATGGAACAAATCTAACACGTCGCGAATTATATTTTGAACAAGATGCAACCCGACACTGACCGCAAAAAACGTAAGAAAATTTGAATTCCGCGGGCTGCCTCTGTGGAGCCACCTTAAGAGGGAACGTGCACTGATGCTAACATGGTTAGGCATCAACATGGAAAAGAGATGTTACGAGGGTTTTATCTATTTTAAGTTTTTTCTTTCCCATAAGGGTTATACTCGTACAGACTGGCAGGAATATCGACGAGCAACCTGGGGCCCAAGTCTGCTATTTTTATAAATTCAGTCATTCCAACACGATCCCATTGTCATGCCATTGTCATTTTGCTAAAAGTTCGTAATCTGGTAAATTCTTAATGATCGATCATTTTCTTTGCAATTTCTTTCAATGTTGTGTCAGTGGCCGACCATTGGAAAGTCATAATGACGCCATTATAATAGTAGATTACCAAACTTGTCAAAATCAACAATTATGAAATCAATGATCGACCATTCTGACACTATTGTAATAGCAGACTTGAGGCCCTGTTACCATGGATTCAGTACATGATTCTAAACCCTCTCTGCGTTTAAATTTTTCGTCGTTTTTATTACTTTTCCATACATTTAGTACCGCGTAGATCGTCACTTTTCTACGAAACAGCAGTTTTTTTTTATTTGATAACCGACCAAAAATTTCTACGCTAGGGAGTATAGAATCATGTGCTGAATTTATGGTTACAGTTTGCACGTCGATGTCCCTGCCACCCTGCATGAAGAGAAATTCATCAGCGTAACTTTTGATTCAACTGGCCGACACCAAGGTTTATCTTCCAATGAAGTACAGACGCCAGCAGATCAAGCTACCCGAAACTGTCAAATTTTCCCAATCAACCTTGAACCTTATACTGTAGGGTTAAAGTTGAAAATTTATTGAAGAAATTTGACAGATTGTAGTAGCTTGATGTGCTGGCGTCTGTACATGTGTTGCTTACCGTTTGGACCATGTGTGGAATTTAGCGCCGAGCTTGTGTAGGTAGCCGCGACACGACGTCGGCGTGACCGTCACGTAAGGACACACCTCGATCTGGTGACCTGCACCAACAAAATATATATTTTTTCATTTTGACCAGCTCAGCTTTATTTTGTAAACACTGGCTACACCATTCCAATTCGATTTTTATTATAACATCATTAAAATATTCTATTCTATGCTATCATGTTATTGTTGGATAGAAAACACCCTTGAACTTGGATTCCAAATAGTTTGGGTACAAAAAAACTAGGATGGTCCACTAAGCGGTAGAACTGTGTCATCTGCGAAAGTCACAATTTGACTTTGGATCATTTGCAGTCTATACAACTCAATAATAAAGAAGCTACAGGATACTTCCTTGGGGTACACCGTACAAGTTTTTTTCAGATTGACTTACATAGCCCCTTATTTTTACGTCACAATGCGTAAAAATAAGTGACTTGTTAATCATGAGTGTAATTCCCATGAACATCAATCAATTTCAATTTTCTGAGAAGAATGGGAACAGAAACTGTGTCAAAGGCTTTGGTTAAGTCGAAAAAGATACCAATGGTTTATAATTCTTCCTTATCCGGGCATTGGTAGACTAGCAGGTACTGGCGGACCGACGACCTAGGGCCTAGGTCCTAGGCCCTATTTAGTATAACTGACAATGCGACATATTTGTCAAAAAATTACGAAATTCACACAATTTCACGACAGGTGTTTATTAAAACAGAAAATGTATGAAAGAAACTTGTAAAATCGTCAGATTGTCGCCTCTCGGTTTTATTAAATAGGCGTCTGGTGAAGGTCGTGGGAATCCGTTGTGGCGATGCTTAGGGAAGGCCTATATCCAGAAATATGAAATATGTGTAGATATACTGACCAGCTGACTCGACGTGTCGGCGAAGGTCGAAGTCATCTCTGTCTGAGGGCAAGTACCGTGTGAGAGGGCGTTGTGACTCGCTGTAGGGCGCCACTCCGCGTCTGCTTCGACGAGGTGCGTTGCTGAGTGACACTGGAAAAGAGATGGATCGGTGAGCGACCAGCTAGTTAAATTGAGGTAAAGTACGTGGAAACTTAACTCGGCTATTCTATTTCTAATGCGCATTTATAATATTAGTTAGGATTTTTCCCCCGTTTGTCATTGAGATCTTTCATTTGCTTCCATCACTTTAACGAAAAAACTTTTTACGTATGAAATGCACTCGTTGGGCTTTTGCGCGTTCATTATTCGTTCACAACTAGCTTAATACGACAGTTTGGCAGTTGTTGCTGTAGGTCTAGGATAAGCCTTAGTGCATACTTAGAATACTTACAGATATTGTCCCTGCTAAAGTCGGAGGCATGGCTGAGCGGTCGGCTGTCGTCACTTCGTTTATCGTCCTCTGTAGACTCGGTGCGCGAATTCCTCACTTGGAGCTTTTGACAAATAGATATAAAACATTAGTAACGGTCCCGTAATTAGATACCACTTTTACTAATTCTTCTCGCCATATTTTGCATTGACTTTCAGAATAGTTTAAAACTCTGAAACTGTTTTTACACTTGAGAATCGTTTGAAACTACGGGGTTTTAATTTAGATTTATATTTCATGCGGAAATCGGTACCTATCTCCGATTCGATAATCTTCTTAATACTGCCAGTAGTCCAAGATCTTCATAAACAAACATCCCAAAATAAACTCTACTAAATTCAATGGTAAATCGATTTATCGTCTTTCGAATTATTAACGATGCCATTGAACATAAGCCTAGCAATTTTTTCAATAGTCATATCATGTGATTAGTTGAAGAATTGTTTTCTGTATAAACATAATCTGTTGTTTTCTGACCAGAATAGATTGGTCTAAAATCTGGTTCGCTGAATCACTGAACTTAATTGTGAGATGCATGGGGTTGATAACATCACTAAAACAATTGTTTGGGAAACTTCTGGTTTTATTATACTCTGGAATGTTTGAAGTAAGACACTGTACGTTTATTGCTTTCTCTTTTTATAGCAAAAAAAATCGAGTCAGTGATAATGTTAGGTAAATTAAGATTGAAAGACTGGCGGGGTATAAATACTAACTTCCGTCATTACTTCAGTAAGTTACCATAAGATCAGGAACTAGCAGGACGGAATGCCGTATAAAATGGTGAATCGAATTGCACGTGTAGAAATTCGTGAAGTCGGCACAAAATTGCGAGGAAATTCTGTCGTTGATCTTCGAGCTAAGTTCCAGTCATAGAAATAATGCGTTCCAACTAAGAATAGGAACGTGAATGACCTCGATGTCAACTGTAATTTGAAAAGGAGGGCTTGCGAAGAAAATATGTTGTCATCCGTTTTTATTAAATCAGTTTTTGTAATTATTTTTTGTAATATCTCTAGTCACTGACTTTGCTTCAGAATGAGTAAACGAGGCGCTGTTTTGCCAATATGGTGGAAGGTCATTCCGATTGAATGGGTACCTAATTACCACTGTGGAAGATTGGCGATGCCATTTCTGCGATGATTTCTAGCCGACAGCAAGCATTCCGATTAGTACTCTAGATTATGAATGATGCTCAGTATTAATCTCTACTAGTCTACTTAGGTTGCTGAGCTTCTTTCTAGAATTCAAGCCGAAAGATAATAAAAACTCTTTCGCCAAGAAGCACCTTAAAAAATCGGTTGTCTGTAAAGTCGGTTTACTGACGATAGTTGAACGTGACGTCATAAGAATCGCCGCAATTAACGTTGCTATAAACAATTGACACCACTTTCACTTTTCACTGCACTTCATACTTGACGAAAACATGTAAATGTATTATTGTATAGCAGCTGTCCACGCAGACGCATCGCTCACTCAAGTAGGAGAGACAGATGTCGAACGCTGCCGAACGCGGAGGCCGATGGTGCCTCTTTGTCGCTCGTTCCGCGCTCTCGCTTGCACTTCAAGCCTTAAATGGAACGCCTCAGAGCGAGGTAACGGCGCATGAGAGGTAACGCCGCATGAGTCATGTTTTTTCGTGCGTGCAGCCGGCTCCATCAAATTATAAGACGTTGTCACGTCAAAAAACTAGATACTATCAAAGATCACAGCAGAAGCGGCAAATGTGAGTAAAAACAGGAGGGGACGCCACAGAAGGACATATTATTGCTGATGTTCTCCAGAAAGGTCAGGTGCGTAGTACTCGCAACTGGCTTGCGTGTATGACCAGATGCATGAACGTAGGCGATGCAAAAGGAGTATGTAAGGATCCTAGCAAGTGGCATTCTGTAGTTTTTGCCTACCCGAATGGGGAAGGTGTGAGTTTTATGTATCACAGTAGATTCAGTAGTCCTCTAAAAATATAGATACAGCGCGCCAATACTTACAAAAACAGGTCGAGGATTACATCCAAGTCCCCAATGCGAACTCTTCACTAAAGTCAACCACACAGACATAATGTTACAAATTTTTCACATACACATAAATTATTTACTGTTTTATGTAGTTCAACATTATCTTATAAATAAATAATCACTTTAGTTTCGTATTCCTTGTTTTTTTTATGGTTTTATAGTGCTGTCGTAAATATTGTGTTGAGTAATATTAATTTGTCAGGTGCTATGTTGATTCAATTTCAGTGAGTTTTACTATAGGTACTTCCTGTGTAAATAAAAGGTATTTGAGATATTGGAATTGATGATGGATTATGGATTAATTTGATAGACCTCTTGTGTGTGAATGGAAAGATTTATGACAGTGAAAGTGGTATCTAGGATACTGTAGAAGCAATATAATTTGTGACTGTGTAAAACTATAGGCTCCATTAAATCTTTGAATTGTTCACAATTTAAAGACCGCTTGGCGTCTTAGATTCATTTAAAATAGTTTACAATAAAGACGATTTGCGCCTGCTTATTCACTGTGCCCAATTATTTACTTTTTCTTTATCTGACGTTCTATTTTATTCATTACCTTATTCTATTTCGCCGTAGGTATATCGTTTAAGACTTGCTGGCAGCAATTTATATTTGCCGAACCCAAGGACACGATAAATCCTTACTCGTAAGACGAACAACTAAAAAAACATCCACCTAGTTTCTTAAACGCCGAAAAACATCTCAATTAATCAGTAACTCAACCTCAAATAGCATAAGTTATGTGTTGTTATTCCATATTTTCCACAAACCATAATGAACCTTGGTGCCGTCCCAACGTCCTATTTCCAGCAAAGTGGATGTGTGAATGCGAAAATTCGAATGTTTATACTCTCCGACGTGTGACCCGATGTTTTCAATATTGTTATACTATTTAACATCTACCGTTCATCAGCCCTCTGTTGAACGGTAGATTCGATTTAGAACCGAATCGGGATGAAAAAACATGGAGAATGTTTTCAAATATTACGAGGTGTATGAAGAAGGAAGGTGGACTACGCATTGGATAAATTGGAGAAGGCAAAATGCCTGTCTCCACAAATTACAATAATTAAGTAGGTACGACTAGTGAACTGATAGAACTTAAGTATGTACGACTACAGAAATTTATTTTGTAATATCTTGATTTAAAAGAGTGTTCTTGTAGTATCTTGCCTGTTCTTCTCCATAGAGATCTACGTTTTTGGAATATAGCTTCCACTTTCTGACTAACTGACCGACTCTTTGACAATTCAAAAGTGCCTGTAAATGGTTTAATTGAAATAAATGCTTTGAGTTTGAACTCTAAGCAAACAGAAAAAAACGCATTGAAATTTATTTAAGCAGTAGGTTGTGTAACATAACACTCTTTGCCCCTTATTACAAAACAAGGTTTATCTTCAGACCCAGGTTTAAAACATGGAGCCATTATGGAATTTCGAACTTTATTCCGACTATGGTAAAGTTCCTAAACACAAAACTGACAACTTAGTACCGAACTAAGTTTTCAGTTTTGTATAAAGAACGGTATTTCAATCACTATTACGTTCTTATTACAAAAACTGGCTGCATGGTTTAAGCCATGTCAAAATATATCTTGTTTTGTAATAAGGCGGTATAAGTTTTAAACAAAACAGAACTCTGACGACGAATCTTAAGTTGGTTATCCTAGGGAATTATATACAGATATCGAATTGCGTGTACGTAATTCCCTAAGATAAAGCACTGGGGGTCTACTCCGAACATAAATCCGAAGTATCGGCCGAATGTTCAGTCGTTTCTTTACTACGGCTAACTATCACTGATTACGGCGAAAAAAAAAAGCGCAGTCGAAGAGATAAGCCAAAGTCAAAACTGTGACTTGAAGTCGGGTAATGACTCAAAGTCAAAAAAGGAAACTATGTATAGAAATTATAAAACGGCCGAACATTCGGTCGATACTTCGGTTTAGCGCCTCGGAGTAGACCCCATGTTGTCGTACGCACATAATCTTTTTTATGACGTTATAAGTGCCATAATGCCATCATGTGATGTGAGGGAATTATTCTCGAATTTGCTCATTTGGAAGGACGTATATAAAATATTCATGTGATATGAATTTTCGTTGTTTCCGAAGAAACTGAAGTTGTGGGAGATGTTAGTTTGTAAGGTGTATGTCTATGGGCCATTGTAGCCTGAATTAAATGTTTTATTTTTATTATTGAGGCAGGCTATCCAAGAAGGGATACGCTGACCAAGTACTACAGAAACATGCGTTAAGCGTACTAAATCGTTTCCGGGACTAATTCGAAGGAGTTACTACTGTGGCATTACAGTCAGTAGGAACCTGACAGAATACGCATAAATAAGTATATTTTGTTGCTTCTTTGCTTGTTCCCACAAATCAATCACGAACCAAGTTCCCACAAACCTTTATTCGTACCTAAATACATAACATAAGGTTCAATACTGCAAGTGGTTCTTTTAATTTTCATATAGCGACCCACAGTCTGGTTTGAAGCCGGCTCTAAAAATAACTTATAACGTATTCAACCCACGCAAATATCTTGCGTTTATTTCAGCCATCAATTTCGTTTTCGCAGTAGTTTATCAAAACGTATGAAAAATATTAATGTTTAACGTAGGTCTAATATGCAGGGCGCATTTTTGTGTTGGCGATTTATTTTCTGGTGGAAGCACCGGTTGCTGTCTTTACGATTATAGTTTTATTTGTAAATTGTATGTAAAGTTAAAGGACTGATTTTACCTGTTTATCCAATTTGCTTTGTACTTTTGATCTTATATATTTTTAACCCTCGGTTCCGTTACGGTAATGTTTCGTTTAACCAGTGGTCAAACAATCACGACAGCAAATATCATTGCTAGGTAGCTGACATGGCATTTAAAAACAGTTTTACTGATCAAAGATCAGGCTACCAGAAACCGAGATTTATGGTGTCTCACAAACCAAAACACATTAACATTTTTTTAATGATTAAAACTAAGTACCTGGCACACCTCGACACTAACTAAACGACAATAACTTGAATTCTAAACAGGCTATAAATCATTTTATCAACATAATTATGCAACTCCCGTTGGCGTTCGGCCAACAACTGGTCATCTCATCCTAATTTATTTTAATTTTATTACTCGGTTTATGATTATGAGTTGAGAGTGACATCTTGTTTTTTAATAGTTCATATTTGTGGCGGTTATGTATGTACTAGATTTTAAGTGCTTGGCAATGACCTAGGTTTGCCAATGGTCCTGTTTTCTCGGTACATTTTAAGGATGTCCGAACAACCAACATGTAGGCATAGGGCTGTTTTCTTACTTTTGTTTTCAATTTACTCAAATATTACAACCGGTTTTATGTTATCTCTGTCTACTCGAACTGTTGATTCCAAAAGTGTCACTATTGCCTTTTGGCGCCCAACTGAGTCCTTTTGGTCCCAGTTGGGCGCCAAATCTTCCTAAAGACAAATTCAAACCATTTAATGAGTACGCAGAAGAGTTTGCATAATATCCGTACGCAAAATACGCGTTTTGACCTTTGACGTGGAGTTGCAGACACCGGCCCGTCTTACTATTACTACCTAATATCTAAATATTAAAAAAAAATACTTATAGAAGCGAAAATAGGCGTGTAGTGTAATACACCCCGAAACAGTAGGCTAATAGCACAATTTTTATGCGTTCTATACAAGTTTATTTTTTTCAGACAGCAGATACATAAGGCAGCCCTATCCAAAGAATAGTTACGCCCACAGACGTTATGATGACTCCGCCAGTAGGTATACCGACGTCACAAATTCCTGATACTATAACAGTCGACTATCATATCTTACGACGTGTGTATGTTTTCTTTATCATTTCTGCCTCGGAAATATCTTTTTGGACACAAAAAAATGCGTTTATTCTGGTTCATGCACGAATATTTTTAGTTTGTCCTTGGTGAATTAATAGGCGAGAAAATACAGTAAAGCTTAATTTTATGTTTAAAACAATAATGAGGGTAAATCACTCACGTAGGTACTCATAGGTACCTAATTGATTGATTGATTGGAGTCTCAAAACACTTCCGCACCACTTCGTAATACGTGGGTGGCTACTGATTTCTCAACACAAAATAATTTTGTGATCCTGCTTCATTATTTTGTTGATTCTCCTTGATTGCAAATCTGTGTTTCATTGACATAACGAAATATGCTGGCAAACAAGAATAAATATTTGAACAAACGCTAGAAAGCGTAATCTTAAAATTTGTTTGTACTGTTTGTTTTTTTAAGAAAAAGGCTGCTTGACTTCTTCATACCAAAAGCAGCTGCAGCAAAAATGTGCTGAATTTGACTATTTGCTCTTGCTCTTTAATAAAGCTCAAAAATAAACCTAGTAACATCAAGTAAAAATGATGTGCTCCCTGCCTGGAAATGTGTTTACGTCACACTTACATGTTACTGAAGGGATGGTCATCTTCGCAGTTAAATCGCAGCAACAGGTGTGGCAGAGCTTTAAGAGATTCTTAGCCAAAACTATCATGACAGGCACATAACTCATTTGCGATTCAGGATTTGAAATTGGCCAGCGTTACAGTCTGTATAAAAACTTAAAAGTAATGTTGTTTAATAAAGACATAAATCTCTCGGGCTATAAGTCAGCTGATTTCTTAAGCCTGCATGCTGCATATTTCATGTTCTTTTAGAATAATTACCGACATAAAGTGAAGTTTTGACGTCGTGGAAAGTATGGCTTATTTCTACGGGCAGCTAAGTTTAGACAACAATTCAATCTCCATAACACGCACAAACTCATCACTCAGTATACACTACAAGGATTCGGTGCGATTTCTGATAAACCTGGCAATTACCAACTAGTTTCTATAGCTGATTTCACGTTTTTTTTTAAACTGAATTTGGTAAGGACAACTATACATTTTTGCCACTGAGGCTCATTCAGTTGTGACCAAAGTTGTCATTAATTTGCTTACTGGTGTCAAATATTATGTTATAGCTTGTGCAGTCACCAAAAAAGAGAGAGGAAAATAAATTGTCTAACATAAAGACCGAGCCGAAGATCACCAATTAGCAAGGATGGCTAATTGGTGATATTCGGCTCGGTCTTTAACATACATAGGTATTACATAGTCTAAACACCATAACACATCAAAAGCACCCATCATTCACAAACAGCACCAGTCGCCGCCTGCGTCATTGCAAACATTGCTCATCTTAATATTTACATGTTTGCTCGCATACCAGCATATCTTGTCTACCTTTGAGTAAGCACGACGATATAATTGCAACAAACTTATACTGGAATCATACAGCTTGCCTTTTTAATCATCATTATCAATTTCCTGCCCGTGTCCCATGTTACTTCCATTGAAGGTCTCCCTCTCCAACGTCAGTCTAACATTAACTTTTTCCTTTTGTCAACATTTGTTTCAACCATACCATTTTCAAGCGTACTTTTGAAAAGCCTAAAATTTCACGTCCTGTCCACAGACTGTATGTTTTTGTATATTTGTTACGCGTACTCCGCCAATTATGAATTGATTTTGATGATTCTTTTTTCGTTTGATAGTTTATACTTCAGAGGTGGTCCCATATAAGTTTTATCGAAATCGCATTAGCGCTTTTTGAAAAAATCAACAAAAACAAAAAATATATATAATAATTGTAGTCGTTTTGGTTTATGGTTCCCTTCAGCAAAAGTTTTGATGAGGACTTTCAATCTCTGTTTTAACTGTCTTCACACAAACATTATTTTAACTTTGTTTGGGTAGTTTTTGAGTTAGCTTCAATAATACGTATTTAATCCACTAGGTGTATATTGATGATGTTATAATACTTCCGGTCACTGTTGTTTTCATAGCAAGTAGTAGTATACGCATTGGCGTGGGGAAGCTACTAAGGCTAAAAAACCCATTTACAAAAAAAAAAAAAATAACCGTATTAAAAAAAAAAACCGAAACAGTGAAAATTACTTTTTTTTCGGAAGTCGGTGGCAAAAAACGAAAATACAGAACCAAAAACACCGACTTCCGAAATAAAAGTAATTTTTCACTTTTTATTGTCTTTTTTCTTCCATACATCGGCCGTCGTTTCAGAATTTACCAACTTCTAGCTTTATCATCTCTCATACGAAAGGGAATCGTTCTGTTTGACATGCTTTCCCGATTTTCTTTTATTATGGGTTTGCTCTTGACCTTAGTCTAGGTCAGAGGTGACAGAGACAAAGTCGAATGCATTATATAGGTTTGATGTTTGACACTAGTAGTCATGTTAACAAAATGTACTTTCTAAATTAAACGGTTCAGTTTATCTGCCATATCAAACCTTAAACGTCCAAAGCTAAGCGAAAATAAGCCTTAATTACTTCTAATATACTTCTGTTATAATGATCATCTTACGGCAATTCTGGCATTGATGCACTGTAGTAATTACATACACAAACCACTCATAATTAGAGATCAAAGCACATCGTTTATGTTATCATTGAGTTAAAAGCATCCCTTTCTTCACTTATATTTAACATGATAAAACGGTTCATAATGCCTAAATTGTTTCCCTTTGCAGTGTTTACGTTAATTATAATGCGTTTTGAATGAATGACGCATTTAAATGTTTATGAAGATACCATTCCTGTGTTATTCCACAAAGAAAACGCTTTTTAAAAGTTTAGGGTAAGAATTCATCAAAATAAAATTCTTATCTCATACCAGCACAAGGTATTGGAGAGTAATAAGCTCATGTCGCATGGTAAACGATTAGCCAGTAGTCAATGAGGTTAGTACAGGCGCAGACTGTTTGGGGTGTCTTAGATTATAAAAATCAATTTCTTGTCAGGAACCTTTTCCATAAAACCGGCGCGTTGGACAATTGGATTTTTGCGAAAATCACACGGAATTGTGAAGAATGGCGCAAATAAAGGAACATGCCCCAGCAGTGGGCGATTTTGAGCTGAAATTATGACAACGAATGCAAAAATACAGACAAATATAGGTAAAGCAGATTAAGAATGTTCAAAATATAGGTAGGTACAGCAGATTACGAATGTTCAAAGTATAGGTACAGCAGATTGAGAATGTTCAAAATATAGGTACAGCAGATTAAGAATGTTCAAAATATAGGTACAGCAGATTACGAATGTTCAAAATATAGGTACAGCAGATTACGAATGTTCAAAATATAGGTAAAGCAGATTAAGAATGTTCAAAATATAGGTACAGCAGATTACGAATGTTTAAAATCCTAAGATTACGAATGTTAAAAATATAGGTACAGCAAATTACAGACCTTCAGTCATCTTGAAAATCATAAAACCTATCATTATCCCTTGAATGAAGGTGTGAAACAAAATAATAATGTTTTCTGAACAGATGACGCATTCTTATGTTTATGATGTTCGTTTGTAGGTTTTTGTCTGCCAGTTACAGAGATTTGTTACCTCGACTTTTGTTAGCTTTTTATTTATACTTGTACGTAAAGAAGTGAATTATAACTTAATTTGTGGCTGAAATTATATGTTTGGTGGAGAAATAGAGAGATATTGTACATTTCCATGAGTTTAGTCGTCGTACTTGACTACATATTGTGTCCAAAGAATTGTTTATAATTTTAAGAGTACGCGTAAAATTTAATGATGGAAATGTAAATGATTATGATAGATTGATAGTTCGCATTTTTTGTGAAAATTGCATCTTTAGATACGTACTACAATATTTTTGTTTATAACATAGTTATTACTCCATTAACACAAGAGGTTATAAAATAAGTAGGTAATCCATCATTAGATATCAAACTGTGTTCATAAACATTAATTACTGTGATCGAATAGATAACACTCAAACTAGAAAACATGTTTTCATTGCATTGAGTATTCTTCATAACAATAAAATATTTCTGACAAAAAAACAATCTATATAATTTATGTCGTCGCAAAAAGAATAGCACATTTTTTTTTCATATACCTTTCGTAAATTACCAATACGAATTCTGATAATTTTATATCTTTTTTAATTTAAATTCCACTAGCACAGCACAATAAAAAAACACATCAATTAAAAAAAACGAAACGTCAAACTTTCGCGCGTGATTTCAGCCAAAGACAATCAAGTAAACTTTTTAAATATATTTTTTTTGATCAGCCTCGCCCTTGTGTCGAGCACGCGGTAATGCGGGCTACGTCCGAAGTCGTACTAGAGTTTAGGAAGACAAAATTAAAAATGTTTATTTTAGTACTAAGTTGATCCGTGGGCGGGGATAGAGTGTGAACTAACGTTTTATTATTTACACCCGACTTTACACCGTCGCGTCGTTATGGACATTCTTTTTTTGGTAATGGCTTTGCTTCTCTAGGATATTTTGATGATATTCGTTGAGAAAGAAAGTCTAATATGACTTGCAGTTGTAATTTATAAGAATACCAAGAAAACTGGAAAGGAAACATAAAAAGCTCACTCCAGCTTTCATCTTTTTTGTTTTAAAACATCTGTACCATTGCTTAGGTATTCATAATGTTGAAATAAATGCTTTTTACTTTTATTAATTTTTTCAGTAAGATTTAAAAGTAAATCTTACCTGACGTGCATCATACATTCCGAATACCAATTTTTTATTAAAAATTAAATATTTTCATACGAAAACGTTGCCAATGTGTCTGTTTATTAAACAGTCTTGGACACTTATTTAAATACTGTTTACATGTCGTGGATATTTCAGCTCAATATAGATTCTGACAGTAAAGTATAGTTTTTTAATGATATCCACAGCGGTTGACTGAGCGTGCGTCGTATTTCGATGTAATGGTAGAAATAATTTGAGGGAAAGAGATTGGCGGAATGTTTTCAGGGTCTATTTTGGTTTGAGATTTGTTAATGAGCACGAATTTGCTTATTTTCACAATTGACAAATATTTTGCGTAAATTAACGCAAGTTTAAGTTAAGTTCTAGTTCTGCTTTCAACTAATGAATGCAGTTGCAGAAGATTCAAGAGATTTAAATGGTGTTTTATCAGAAGGGTGATGCTAGCCTGAATATTCGGTGATATTGTAAGAATTTTTGTCCTCTTCTCATTACGGTTATTAAACCCTGGGAACATAGTGAAATAAATGAGAGCATATGATATGTGAGATAGGTAATAAGTTTATTACGCGTGTTTCAGTTAGTAAGTACCAACTTATCTATGTTATGGATCTCTAGTCTGAAAATAAAGATTTATATAATATGATATAATACAACGTAAAATTGTGCTGTAGTGCATCGGGGATGTTTGCGCTGTATCGCACTGATGGCGTGCATGCCGTCATCCGCAAGAAAACCGTATCCCTGATCTGCAGAATGCGTGGCAGCTGCAACGGAATTCTGAAGACTGTAGCCGACAGGATCTCTTCTCCGCTATGGAGATCCTTTATTGAGCGGGTAATTTGAGTGTTGTGTTGTGTTTTAATTTAAATTGCAATTGTATGGATCAAGTTATCTGATTTTTGTTTTTTTTTTTTATGGGGTGTGAAGATGGAGAGAATACGTCAAAATAAAATTGAGCAGTTTATTAAGGCAGTTATAAAGAGTCCCTTAATGCCTTAGTTGATACCTATAATCCAAATCAATGTCCTAGGAGCGGCCGGGCGGCCTCACAATAGATCAATCTGATGAGATTAAATCTGCATTATTGGTGCAAAGAGTCGCACCTTTATCTATCTGTCGACGCACACTTTATTACGAGTATTTCAATAACTTATCGGAGATCCGAAGTAGTACCTTATGTCACAAGATATATGAATTCATGATTTTTTTGGAATCTCCCATTATAAATTACACTGAAAATGTGACATCTCTTGTCACTATAGTTGTCAAAAAAAATAGACCCGTTTTGACATTTTACTTGAATCGATTTATCGTGAGTATCGAGTACCGAGTCGTATGGCTACTTCACTAGTCACTTCGCGATTGACCATCGTATGGTTACTTCACTAGTTACGTCGCGATGGTCTATCGCGACGTAACTAGTGAAGTAACCATACGACGCTGTACTCGATACTCACGATAAATCGATTCGAGTTAAATGTCAAAACGGGCCTATTATTTTTTGACAACTTTAACAACGTAATTGAAATGTTCCGCTGTTGGGTTACTATTTTTATTACTATCGCATCATAATCTGCCTAGTTTTTTTCCAACTATATTAGGAACGGCTACCAGTCAAACCAGATGCAGTTGAATACTAGTATTTCTCATGGAGCGACTTCTTCTAAACACAGTCTCTCTTTGTTCTTAGTACATATCTATAAAATAATCGAAAATGTTTTGTGAACTTATTCATTCCTTTCACCATCACTAAATTGTTAACAAGACCATTTGTATTCCTAATTGTTATTTAAAATATCTTTTATATTTGTGTAAATTAATTATGATTTTCATGCCCACGACACGGTAGAACATGGATTTGACTATTATTAAAATCTATGTACTTAATTACCCATGTTTGCAAACGAATAAATGATTTGACCAAATCAAATCATTTATTAGTGATGACCTTTTTAAAGGCCGTCTAATATAGACGCACGTACTGTTTTATTGTCTACTTTGAATCAGTCCACTTTGCTCCACCGAGCCGCCCCACTGATGGGGCAAAGTAGAATGCCTAAAATTTTGCAGTGGAATCCACCCTGCTACTTCGATTTAGTGGGGCAGATTCTATTACTCAAAAATCTTGTTGGATTTTGCCCACCAGGGTTGCCACCTTAGAATAAAAGTAAATAAATAATTGTTTGGAACTTTTTATATCCCACTGGCTTCGCACAGGTGTGAAGAATATGAGATCAAATGGTCCCTTTACAGTATGACCATGTAATGAAATAAAATGATATTTGAATACTTTCACAACTTAAAAAAAATGTAGTACTTTTATTTTAAGGTGCCAACCCTAGTGGGGCAGAATCCAACAAGGTTTTAGAGTAGTGGAATCTGCTCCACTAAATCGAAGCAGTGGGGCAGATTCCACCGCAAAATTTTAGGCATTCCTCTTTGCTCTACCAGAGTGGGGCAGCTCGGCGGGGCAAAGTGGAATGATTCACTACTTTATGTAAAATATAAAGCTGGCTTCCCACGGTGCGTGATATTGCGGACGGACGCGGAGCAGCCCGCACTAACGCACCATGGGAAGAGTACGGTCTATCGTTCATGGTAGCGCAGACAAGTCCGTCGCGGTGCGTCCGATCCGCGGAGAGTCAATAACTTCAAATATGCGGTGCGAGCTCATTTTCATTCCATTCAGTGCGTGCCTGGAAATGCACCGTTGGAAGAGCCTTGGTGTGCGGTTTGTGGCTGTCCGTGGTCGTCAGCCGTGCGGGCTGGTCCGCGTCCGTCCGCAGTATTACGCACCGTGGGAAGCCGCCTTTACAGATGTGAAAGTTGAAGTCATTGGGAAATTGAGAAATGTGTTTGTAAACACATAAATCTAGCTGCGGGGTTTTTTATTAAGGGGCCGTGCACGAAATCGGCTAAATTTGATCAATTTTGTTCATTGGTTGTGAGAAAGGGAAAAGAATTTAAACAGATTATTTGTGAATTGAAAAGTCGAGTTCTTTGTTTTGCATGTGGCGGCAAGGATTTTTTCAAATAAATTAAGAATTCCTGGAAAATTACAAAAATTTGCAACAGGTTTTCCAAAAAAATGACGCGAGAGTGACGTTTGATCATATTTTTACAAGAAACTTCCTTTGAGTTAGAACATTATAAAATATCATAAACATTATTATATGGTCTACTTGCACGTGGCGGGACTACTTTTTTCAACTTCCATACAAAATATAGCAGTTTTTTTTTAAACCCAGTCGGTAATGTATTTTTTCCTATTATTTAGCAAACCATATCAACCAATTCAAAAATCACACACTGGGCTTCAGCTATCCTTGAATTAAAATCAAAACTTTATTAAGGCGAAATTAACTATATTTTCGAAAGCGCAAAAGTGATGAAACTATTAACAGGTGCTGTGACTGACACGAATGGTTTAGTACCACAAAAACTGTACTTTTATAGTTACACAGACTTAATGTTTCAATTATTTCAAGCTTTCTTAAAATTAGATAAGAAATTGACGAAAAATGTACGAAAAAACATTTTTCGTCAATTTCTTACGGGCCTTAAGGCACGGAGTCTTAAGGGCTGTAGCATTCTCTTCTCCGCATCACGTCATGTCCTTAAGATGACAATCGATTTCCACACAACTTTTCAGTCACCGGTGTATTCCATAAATAAGAATGTGATAAAATTGCACTTATTTTGCTAAAGGTAATCGACCTATTGCCTGACTTTCAGATAACTACGCGATATGATGCGATGATAAAATGGCTAACACAAGGTTATTTATTAAAAATCTAAGAGCAAGGCATTGAACCAAAAATCTTTACCCAGATAACAATCCACTCATAAATTCTCAATTTTTTTCACCTCCATTAAAAAAAACGAGATATAATGAATGTCACAATAAGTTTGTTTTCAAATCATAAATAAGAGAACTTACCGGTCTTTCGTACATCTTTATTTAATTTAATTTTTTATTCAAAATTCAACCTTCATAGTCACTGGCCGTAAACACATTAGGACTGTTTTTAATAGTCTTAAACTGAAAATGAACCCACTCAGGGCTGAAACTTGGGTAGTAATGGTGCCATGGTTCTATGGAATGCATTCGTTGGTAATATTGGCGATAAAAATAGCGATTATTGACGATAAGATGTGATTATCGATTTTAGTTTGTACTTTAATTGCATGTTCATTGTTTATCGCTTGTAGGTGCGGCTTAGTTGTGTTGTTTGTATTATATCCTTGTTATGTTACTTCCGTTTATCAACGGAAACTGTTTCTCAGAAGACGAATTCAATTTTCAAAGAATTAAAAAAAAATTGTCTTTCATAATTTAACACTGTTCTATGATAACGAAAAGCAGTCTTTACTTACATGATTTCATCTATTTCACTAATTTTCTCTCTACATTATTATGTAGAGAGAAAATTATTACTATTTTTATAGATAATGGTACGGAACCCTTCGTGCGCGAGTCCGATTCGCACTTGGCCGGTTTTTATAGATAATGGTACGGAACCCTTCGTATGTGAGTCCAACTTGCACTTGGCCGGTTTTTTTAAACCTATGAAGCTTGAATTATGACACAATTAAAGGCAATTACACTGCGCGTTTCTGGAACGAAAATCAACAAAAGAATTATGTAACAAATCGTCAAACTCATCTCAATTGCTGTGATTGGTTGACTGAATTATCAACTAACCAATCAGATTACTTCACATGAGTTAAATTTTGACAAGTCGTTGATTTCGTACCACACACGGGGTGTTACTAACTCACTATCACATGGAAAATATTAGTTATAGTGTGTCTCAAATTATATTTAACCCTTTCGCGGACAGTGAACGCCTGATGACGTCATAACAATAAAACTTCTATTGAGTCTCCTTCACCGCCCGTGAAAGCGTTAAGTGCCCATAAATTCATAACATAACATCACGTCTCGTTTCCTCGACGAGTTAAGCAGAGGTGTACCTTATAGCACTCCCAAAATTCACATGCAGTTATGTATAAGTCCCATGTAATATGGGACGAGCCTATTGCCATCCACTGGGCACAAATCCAACAATCCATTAACGTATCTCTATTTATTAAATATACACCAACACTATAACATCAGTTAGCAAGCCCATAAAATATTTGAATAATAACCAATCAAAACTCACTTAGACAATTTAGTGTTGCCAATAAACTTATAAAATGTTGCCACCGGAAAAACATTACCTAAGATTTATATTAAATTGTTAAACTCTCATTCTTCTTTTTAATTTAACGGATGGCAGCAGGAAGTCAGTCGTTGTCGTGGGTATGTAATACGTCAAAGATCAAAAGAGTTTGAATGTAAAAATACATTTAGAAAAGTTTCAAGAGAAAAGTGTCATTTATAAAATCTACTAGCGACCCGCCCCTGCTTCGGGCGGTTCTTAAAACATTTTCTTTTTTTAGGGTGCTCGCCCACGAGTGATTTTCTCGGCGATTATGTGTGTTTAATATTAATGTATTATATACATAAACCTTGGTGGAGCTCGTGGCTAAAGTAGTAACAGCGCACGGGTCATCCAACAGGTTAAGCTACGCTTGCCGGGGTTGGTTCGTAGATGGGTGACCACCTTTACATACCGAGACACCTCCGTGCTTCGGAAAGCACGTTAAGCTTTTGGTCCCGGTTGTCATTGGTGGATCTTTGGGTTAGGTCGTCAGAAGCCTGAAAGGTTGACAACCAGTCTTACCAACGGGTATCGTATTACCAGTTACTGGGTTGTGGAGGTCAGCAGGGCTAACATGACATGCGCGAGAACGCTCTCGTTCTCGATTTATCGAAATTTGTCGACGATTATGACGTCATTCTAAACACTAACATGACCGATAGGCTCGAGTAAACTCGAGAAAGGCACTTTGACAGTTCTTTATCTCGCGACGAGAGACCGATGTAGCAAATTATTAAAAATAAATCATTTTTATGATAGCAACATCGGCTCATTCATTCGATCTTACGCATGGAATTAGTTTGTACTATATTGATTTTCATCCACCTCTTTTAATTTATGTTTAGTTTTTTTGTGTAACAGGCTTTTTTGTTTAAAAATAAATGTCTTTCTTTGGCATGCTGAAATTAAAATACAAAACAAAATCACCCAAATAAAAATGAGTGAGACATTTTTCGTAGGGGCAAAATCTGTGCTGTCTTGTCACCGACGTGCTAACCGAGTCATCAACATGCTAAACGCGTCACTGACTTGTCAACAGCGTCACCGACATGCTGTCAGTGTCCCCGACATGTAAACCAATTCACGACTTGCCAACCGCGTCTTCGATATGCTAAAAGAGTCCCGACATGCTAACTGCATCACCTTCTTGCTCACAGAATCCCGACATGCTATTAGCGACCCCGTCATGCACCTGCGTCACCGACATGCTAAAAGCATCCCGACATGTTTAAAACATGCCGACATGCTACCTGCGTCACCTTCTTGCTCACAGAATCCCGACATGCTATTAGCGACCCCGTCATACTACCTACGTCACTGACATGCAAAAAGCATGCCGACATGTTTAAAACATTAAAAACATGACAACAAACATGCTAACTGCGTCACCAACGTGCTCACTGAGTCCCGACATGCTATCAGCGTCCCAGTCATAATACCTGTGTCACCGACATGCTAACTGAGTCACAGCAATTCGAACCGCGTCCCGACATACTAACTGCGTCACCAACTCGCTAACCTAGTCACCCTAATGTTAACAGCGTCCCCGACATGCTACTTTCGTCACCTACATCCTTACCGATTCGTCAACATGTTAGTCACGTTACCGAAATGCTAATATAACGTGTTGCAGCAGACTGGCGCGGGCGTCCCACAGCGGCCTGTGTACATGTATCCGTATTTATTATGTTATTCCAAAGTTTTAATTTTTCACGTCTGTCGCCAGTGAATGCCTTTTTTTTGTATCATAATTTTGTCTACTCTTCTCGTCGTCAAAATCGAGGACGAGTAAATGACAGAAAAATCAGAGATATCTCGTGTTGAAATGTCAAAATTCGAGATAAAATACGTGCCATGTTAGGGTTTGTCGAGAAAACATCAAGTTTGACAGAACGAGTCGAGTATTTTGTATGGGAGCGCTGTCAGAAAACGAGATAGTTACAGAAATAGACAAGAATTACTCGCGCGAGAGTGAGTAATTGTCGCGTGTGTCATGTTAGCCCTGCAGATAGGCAATCGCTCCACCTAAAATATTCAGCTGGGTCCGGTTAGACTGGAAGCCGAACCCAACATAGTTGGGAAAAGGCTTTGAAAAGATTGATATATATACGTATAGTCACAAATTATAAAATATATTATTTGTTTTTGTTATTTTCTCTATTATTTCAGTCGTATAATTGCAAACCAAGTATATTGTTTATGTGCTCACACCATAAATTATTATTATAAGTCCATACGTGAGGATTTATAATTGGCTTTCTGGTGACTATGGTTTCCTTTTTTTGTCTGTTTTTATTAGCTATAAGTCCTCCATCTACTAAAATAAATAAATAAATAAACCTTCCGGAATAAATTCTCTAAATGATAGTGAAAACTGCATCATAATCCGTTGCGTAGTTTAGGAGAATAACGCGCTTACACAGACTGACACGAAAAGCGTGAAAATTATATAATATTTGTACTTGTATAGATAATAGATATAAATGACCATGGCTTTGTAATTGTGTTTTTAGAGTTTTCTATGTAATTTATGCGTTCGCCAGTCCGTGTGTGTGTTATGTAATAATTTTGCGAGTGGTAGATTAATATTTATCATATTTTGCACTGTGATAATCCGGATTCTTGTTTATCTTGCATGTTATGTACGTGGGAAAGCAAATGAATGAATAACGAATAATATATCCGCTTCTTTTCTGCAGCAAATTTCGAAATAAAAGCGTTTTTAGGGTTCCGTACCCAAAGGGTAAAAAGGGAACCCTATTACTAAGGCTCCGCCGTCTGTCCGTCTGTCACCAGGCTGTATCTCATAAACCGTGATAGTTAGACAGTTGAAATTTTCACAGATGATGTATTTCTGTTGCCGCTATAACAACAAAAACTAAAAAACAGAATAAAATAAATATTTAAGGGGGCTCCCATACAACAAACGTGATTTTTTTGTTCATTTTTGCTCGATATTGATAACGGCGACAGGTAGACGCTTCAAATATTCACAGAATGTTTAGTTATATATTCACTTTAAATAAATAATTAAATTAAAATAAAACAAATACAACAAACGTGATTTTTTTGCCGTTTTTATAGAAAATTGTACGGAACCTTTCGTACGCGAGTTCGACTCGCACTTGGCCGGTTTTATAGATAATGGTACGGAACCATTCGTGCGCGAGTCCGACTCGCACTTGGCCGGTTTTTATTTTTTGAGCTCTTCATTTTCTCAGAGACATTTTTGTCGACATAATTTATGCAAGCAACATATTTTTAAGAATATAAAATCGAGCGAGCCTTACAGTTGTCGCATATGATATGTAACATCTGACATATCACCTTGGTAATATGTAACTGAGCGGCGACAGAAATTAACCTCAGAATAAAAAAAAAAACTAAATACTGAAATATTAATTCGAATAATCATTCATTACTAGTTACTAGGTCTAGATTTGTGCCTGGTTGATGGCAATAGGCTCGCCCCCTATTACATGGGACTTAAACATAACTAACGAAATGTGGGTGTACTATAGGTACACCTCTGCCCAACCCTTCGGGAAAACAAGGCGTTATGTTATGTTACTAGTTACACTACTTACAATCTATATAGTACTTACTAATTCCATGCTAGTATAAAGTACTTACAAATTCCATGCTAGTATAAAGTACTTACAAATTCCATGCTAGTATAAAGTACTTACAAATTCCATGCTATTAAAAGTACTTACTTATTCCAAGCTCAAGCTATCACTTCCTGTCAACACACTTCCGTCCCTTTTCACGAAATCACTCCCACAGAAAGCGAGAGGAAATATGTTACACATAAAAAAATCAGAAACGATAATTTTTCTGACAGCGTTACCGTTTCCTTTCCCTTGTGAAAGATCCGGTGACTAACAAACCATTAATAATATTGTCGACGACATTAATAAAACAAACGGTTTTGTGTAAACCGATATCTTTGCAAAGGTTTTAAGTTTCGGTTTAAATTAAAAAGAAAATCTTACACAATTGAGGAAAAACATCTTGCTGAAAGAATGAGTGGAAACTTTAGAAAATTCTGAAAAATCCATGTCAGAGGAGTTACACGTTGGGTTCCCTATTGAATACACTGTGATTAGCATTTTTGACAGTTTGTTTCTAAATCAAGGATAATTTAAATTAAATATTTGTTTATTTATTCGTGCAATCCTACAAACGATACTAGCTATGAAAATTGAAAATGTGTTATTTGTATGTGCTTTTTTCACGAAAATAGCTCCAAGGCAATTTGTATCTACATACATACAGATACTAACTGTCTAGTTTGGGGCTTACTGGCAAATAATGCTTTGTTGCTTTGTAACCTATACTCCATTTGAACTAAAAACGCCAAAAAAAAAAAAGGCAAAATATCACGTTTATGGTATGGGAGCCCCCTTAAATATTTATTTTATTCTGTTTTTTAGTATTTGTTGTTATAGCGGCAACAGAAATACATCATCTGTGAAAATTTCAACTGTCTAACTATCTTCTCCATAGGAAACGACCAATTGGAACCGTACACCTAGCTTCTGACGTTTCGTAAGTGCTCATGTAGGTTTATGTGATTTTTTATTTTATTTTCTTACATGTTTTTTAACGTTTAAACTAAAATAAAATGACAACGCACCAACTTTTACTCCAGAACCCTAAAACCATTCAACATGCTTCGTATCATGTTTATATTACGTAATATCCGACTGACGAACATCAACTGCCTGTCAACAAGACATCAACGAAGGGAAGTCGTTGTGTTTGCAAGAAATGGAAGTCTGATGGACACCAGATTGTCATGACACGATCCTGATGTAGGCGCCATTACTGATCAAATGGTACAGTGATTGACCTCTTCAATAGTTAAATTGTTCATGATGTTTATCAAAACTCCGAACTGTTAATTGATGTTGAAGTGGAGTCAATGTTAAATGGGAATGAAATTGAGCAATTGGGATAGGCGCCGTATGAATCACACCATATTTTATTGCAAATTTATTTCAGTTTGTGGCTGGTAGTCGAGGTAAAGAAAATTGGCTGTAATTTTTACATCTTTGACTGTCGCTACGGGTGGTCAGAAGCCCGAAAGTCTGTCAACCAGTCTTATCTAGGAAGGGGTATGTATAGTGTTACCAAATAACTGGGTTGCGAAAGTCAGATAGGCAGTCGCTCCTGAATTCCAGATTCAGCTGCATCTGGTTAGACTGGAAGCCGACCTCAAAATAGTTGGGAAAAGGCTAGGCAGATTATATGAGTCCATGTAGATGTAGATGAAACCGAGAAAACGCAAAAGTTGTCATAATGGGAATGCAGGGAATGGTTCGTTTTAAGCCAAACGCAAACACATGTCGAGTATGTCGACGTTGGTGGCAACACCTGTAATCTACACCAAATTCTAAGCTTTAAATTCAACCAAAAATAGACCTTCTAACCAAACCCGAATTCCCGTTTCCTTTACAGGAAAACCACGTCATATTAAATACAAATCCTTAATCCATCCTTTTGCCTATTCATAGGAGCATCAAAGCTGGTATTTTTGTAGCACATAATAATGAAGGAAGCGGTAATTTAGCCCATCCTGCGCACGCGCTTGTAAGGGAAATGCTCGTTTGTCTTCCTAGAACACAGGTGTTATTTATAATGCTTCGTTAGCAGAATTAATGAGTCCATGGATATGGTTTTTTGTTATTTTTGTATTCGTCACGCCTACGGGCGGGGCCCAAGACACTATACTACTGTGGAATAGTAGACGCTTATGAACAGACTTAAAAAAAAAACACAGACGAACTTAATATATCCTCCTCCTTTCTGGAAGTCGGTTAAAAAGGAGGAGGTTATTATGTTCGTTTGTATGTTTTCTATATGCAATTTCTCCGTCACTTGTGGATCAATTGTAAAAATTATTTTTTTGTTTGAAAGGGTAAGCTCTCGAGGTGGTCCCAAGTCAGAATCTGATGAGGCGGATACCATGGAAATCGAGGGGAATCCTCAAATTTTATAGGCATACCTATTGCAATTTTGGTATTTTTTATAGTAACTCGAGCTTTTGCTCTCGGAAAGCACCATTTGGTGAAGTAGAACTGATGATGAAGACCACAGATGGCCAACGGAACTACTTAATAATAAGTATTTCACGGGTTGCGATTCGGTTAGGTACTTTAATATGGTTGCTAAGCCATGCTCGTCACAATGCATACGATGAAGTGGAGCCGGTAGTTCCTACTAGGAGAACTCCTCAACAATTAACATCCCTGCATCAGGAAAAGCAATATTTTGTAAAAGGTGATGAGCAGTTGACATTAGGCTATTGTAACTTAGATAAATTACAAACTGACCCACAAAAAAGTGAAAAATAAAAAATATTTTTACAATATAAGCTTTGCCGTACCCTACACAAAACAGTTGTGGAAGGAGGTTTGGAAGGAGGTTTGGTGTGGAAGGGGTTTTCTTTGGTTATGGCAGAAATTACGATGCCACTAGCTTGGCTCATGTTTATTCCCACCATCATATTATGTTATGAATATAAATTTGCTGGACTGCACTAACAGTTGGTGGTGTCAAGTGGAATAGTGATTTCTGTCATTCCCCGTGACGCGACCAGTCGTTATATTCCACCTTAGAATTCTGGTATTCTTAGGCGACAAAGACCGGTCCGTCCATAGAAATATAAAAAAAAAACTTCTCTCTTTTATCTATGGTTCTGGCCCTATCGTTTATTGATAAATTGTTAATTTAGTATGTATTTCCGATTTTTTGGCTCACCCACCCGCAATTTTATCTTGTTCCCTGGTGTAAATACCATTTCTAATTGTCATAGGTATAAGACCTGGGGCCCAAGTCTGCTATTTTTATGAATTCAGTCATTCCAACACGATTCCATTGTCATTTTGCTAAAAGTTCATAATCTGGTAAATTCATAATGGTCGGTCAATGTTCTCGTAATATAATTGTGTTATTATAATGGCATTGTCGTATTGCCATTATTATAAAACCCATTAGTAGAAATGTCATTAATTTATTATGTACGAGATTACCAATATATGCAATTTGTCAGTGGCCGACCATTGGAAAGTCATAATGACGCCATTATAATAGTAGATTACCTAACTTGTCAAAATCAACAATTATGAAATCAATGATCGACCATTCTGACACTATTGTAATAGCAGACTTGAGGCCCTGGGGCCCAAGTCTGCTATTTTTATAAATTCAGTCATTACAACACGATCCCATTGTCATGCCATTGTCATTTTGCTAAAAGTTCGTAATCTGGTAAATTCATAATGGCCGATCATTGGTCGGTCAATGTTCTCGTAATATAATTGTGTTATTATAATGGCATTGTCGTATTGCCATTATTATAAAACCCATTAGTAGAAATGTCATTAATTTATTATGTACGAGATTACCAATATATGCAATTTGTCAGTGGCCGACCATTGGAAAGTCATAATGACGCCATTATAATAGTAGATTACCTAACTTGTCAAAATCAACAATTATGAAATCAATGATCGACCATTCTGACACTATTGTAATAGCAGACTTGAGGCCCAGTCGAAAAGCCCGCGCGATCGTTCGTTTTTTTAAGGATCTATCTCTTACACCTTAGGTTACCAGGTCATCTTCATCATCATCGTCAATTTCTTCCCCATATCCCAATAAATTTGGCGTCGGCGCAACATGTTTTTTCTTCCATACTTCTCATCTCGGTAGTCACCCCCTTTTTAGCCATAGCCTCTTTCACACAGTTCATCTATCGTTTCTTTGGTCTTCCCCTTCTCTTATAGCCTTCCACATTCATACTCAACCAGCAGATTACCAGGTATCGTGAAGAAAGTCTAGACACAACAGTTCCGACCATACGTACCACACCATGACAGAACAATAGAGCTAGAGAACTCCGAGATCAGGCAAGAGTAGACTTTGTTCCTGACTTGGGGAGACTGGTCTAACACAGCTGTTTTCGTAGTTTCATGGGCACAAGGTCCTTATAGGTGGAAAAAATTAGGAAAAGCAGTCATAATAGATATTCTGCAGTAGTATAAACTGGAAGTTAACCTAAATAAATCTGAAAGGGAAGACGAGAATCATTAAAGTTCACTAGTAGAGCACTGCTTTGATTTTGTTAATGGTGAACGTATTTTATTTGTGAACTAAACACCGCCTCGTCAATAAAGTGACCGCTAACAACTTCCTTACGACAAGCAAATGATTCATCTGACATTCCTCCGACTACCCGCATAGGGACACCTATTCAGGGGTCAAAAACCTTTATAACAAATGCTCAATTGCTCATCTTCAAATTGCTGTGCTGTTGAGTAGACGATCATTTACATTATCATCGCCCGCGCATTTCCTTTGTTCATTTTAATATATTTCTAGAAAAGTAAAGAAGTTGGCGTATTTTATTACTTTTTTATTGTTTGAGTTGAAACAGAGAGATTGCAAAAATGTTTGCAACACATGCATTATTTTATGAAGCGAATATTTTTGTTACTTATGATTGTTCTTTTTAAAGAACAAACAAGTTTTAATTTAGGTGAAAAGTTCGTGACAGGTTACTTTAATAAAAATATGGCATACCACTAAAGATCATAAATAAAGGAATAAGATTGTTAATAACGTGGTTATCGCTAGCCTGTTACCAAACATTTCGTGAAGATTTTTTTAGCTCCAAATAGGCTCACATGGAGAAACTATTCCATTTTCCTAGTTATACTCGTCCAAATGCAAAAAAATTTTTTTTTTTGGTAAAAGGACCAGTTACCCGGGTTATCCGTGCATAAACCTGTACTATCTGTGACTATGCTTCAAATATTTACCATACAAAATGGCGGTGTTTACAAATAAAAACAAAACACACTCACCTCCTCAATGGATGATGACATAAGTCCGGAACTGTAACAGAAAACAAACTTGTTAGTTCATGACAAACGGTGACAATTGGGGTAAGGTTTTCAGATGGTAGAATGTTTGAAACTGTCTGATGTTCATATATGGTGACGATCTTCCATAGTTACATTAGGATATCAGATTAGTAAGATTAGTAATACATACGCTACATTGCAGCTCACAGTTTAAGATACCTATTGTTACTAATTAGGTTGCACATGATAACATGAGTCATTTTAAACCATCTGTAATAGTCAGGAACTATTTTAAATATCTTTATGATGACACACCATCATTATTCTGTAAATGGATAATGCAAGACATCTTTTTTAGGGTTACGTAGTCAACAAGGAACCCTTATAAGTTCGCCATGTCCGTCTGTCTGTCTCTCCGTCCGTCCGTCTGTCCCCAGCTTAGCTCAGAGACTCTTAATACTAGAAAGCTGTAATTTGGCATGGGTTGCCTAAAAATACCTTGCCATGCCATGCCGCCAATGGGCGCTGGGCCTTATTGGTAGAATTTGGTAGCAACCACTATCCAAACATTATTAACACATAGAAACTGCAACCTATGGTTTTGGTTTTTTACCCACAAAAAGATTTGCACCCTAATTACGTAATTGTGAATCACAATCAGAGTTTTGAAGAATATTGCAAATCCATTGCTTCATAGGTTTGAAAAATTCGTGTGCTCAACAACGTGAATAACACAATAGACGCGACTGAACTGTCAAAAGGAAATCCATGGCGATCAATTGACATTTTATTTGTGTTACGTAATTACTCCGCAGCGCGGTAATTTTTTTCCAAAAATGAATGAGTACCTAGAATAGGCTGTATAAATGTGAGGGTCCGAGCAAAAAGGGTCCAGCTCTCGGCATTTTGTTTCCGAGATATACTTACGCAGTTGGGTGAAAAAATTGCATTTCACGATTTTAATTAATGCTCAATTATCTTCAAGATCATAATAGTAAATGACTTTATATGATGTTTCTTAGTACACACGGCTACACATCAAGCTATGCATACCCAGTATAAGCTGGCCTCTCATTGTACGAAAATCCTATACAATGCGAGATCAGCCTAAACTGGATAAGTATAGCTTGATGTGTAGCCGTGTGTACCAGAAATTTTAAGAGAAAAGTTTAGTAATAAGGTATAATCCGAAGTAAGTTTTTTAGAGTATCAAACTTCAAATGTCTGATAAAAAAAAAAAAATGTGCCAGGTTTTGAATATTTTTTTAATCCTTAATATCAATTGACAATTCTAGATACCGAATCTAGTCTTAACTCAATACTACCCACTACTGGACCCTTTTTGCTTGGACGCCGACAAATAATATTTTGAAAATCTTAGCTTAGTTAAGCTATAACAGAATTATTGAAAATTCACTTAGGTGTCTAAAAAAAACATGCGGGGCAGTCTTTGGGGATACTGCCGATAGAAGTGAAAACTAGCGTTTGGTGAGGATGACGCGAGTTCCATGATTTTTGTTCACCCAAAAAGTACACATATATACACAATCTAAAGCTCATGGAAAGCGTTCGGTGACGATGACGCGAGTTCCATGAGTTTTGTTCACCCAAAAAGTGCTCAACGCGCCTAAAGAAGTTTTCACTTCAATTTTTTTTTTTTTTTACACAGTTAATATTTCAATTACTCGAGGTTTTCAACTTACCAACACAAAAGCGAGCATTTTCTATCCTTCTCCTTATTTTTAGACATTTTGAACACAAGTACACTAAGCTACAACACTTCCACAGAACAGTTACGCTTACAATAAATAAAAACTAATAATGTCGTCACTTTCACACCATGAGTTCACTTTGCAACTGTTTTAATGATTACCTACATCTGTTAAAACCATGCGGTGACTAGGATGTAATTAATAATTAAGTCTTAAATATTGTTTCAACTAATTTGACATTTCGTTAATTAGGTTGGATGTCCTGTTATGTGATCCTAGACAAAGTGACGTTCTATCAGGTATAAACTTCATTTTACACATACAAACCTTACTTGGAAAACAGTTTATTGAAGAGAGAAAATTTTATGAAGATGTGTCAAGTATTTCTAGAGGTTAGTCTGCCTAGACAGACAAACACTCGGATGGCCGTCATTATAAACTTTCGTTTGTATTGTAATGAGTTCTTCTAGTAGGTTAAGGTGACTTAGGAATACTAATTAGATTTCTAGCTAACAAAACAACGCTTTAGCAATGATTAACAAAATCTTTTATTTAGACTAAGAAAAACAACAGACGAAACGAGAGTGTAGTAATACACCTGTGCCTACCCTTTAGGGTAATACAGGCGTCATGTTTTTGTTATGTAAAATTGTAAACAAACTAAAAAAAATATCTAAAATTAAATCATAACACTGCACTGTTTAAAACTAACATTGCTAGAAGCTCATTCTAGCTAACAAAGTTAGTTCGCGTATCTGTTCAATATTTTCTATCAAAGTTTTCTCAGTCTTTTCACAACACACTTCATATCATAAACCATATTTTTTTATACAACACTATATAAAAATAGCACTTTTAAAAACAATACATCGCCTTATAAAACCGTAGAGGCGCGCGCACAATTATTAGGTACCGACTTCGTTATAAAGAATAGTGAATGCGTGGAGTCGCGAACGCAAACATCTGTTGGACTCAATTGGATGCAGGGAAGTTTATAATATGCATTGACACAATGAGTTTATGGCGTATATACAGCGTGTTGGTAATGTGACTGATAATAGTGTAGAATTAGTTAATTATACCGGTTGACTTTGAACTCATTTGCATCCTAGATTGGGTGTGAAGGCGCGATTTCACTAGTGTGCGGCATTGTACTGCACAGTGTACCGTACAAATGTTTATTTCGGTGTACTCACTCAAGTAAACATTTACAAATAATGCTCGACTGTACGCTTACAAAAATTACGTACAGCTTTGCCGGTGGAAACGGATCTGCAGCTCAGTACGTGCACTGTTGGAGTTCTGCACAAAATGTGTGTGAACAACTGTGCTTAACACAATTTCGGTGGAATCGCACCTTAAGAGTTGCACTATTGTTTGAAAACTGCAAAACTAACTTTTTTGCTTTAATCATTATTTTTTTGGATCGTAATAAATGTTGTTTATATTCATGAGTACATTTCGAGCCAGCCGGTATTTCTGTACCAAACTTTAAATTATTAGTGTTACTGAAAATATTGTTTTCTTATTTCATTGTCTGTTTAAATATTTTATTTTCAAAAATTTTTTATTTCTCGCATCGCTAATATTTTTATGAACTACATGTATCCAAATCTGGGTGGCTGTTCAATGTTTACTTTCACCCAATTAGGAGCACTAAAATGAAATCCAAATTAAGCATTTGGAACACTCGCGACAACTTTATGTCAATTGGAGTGACAGTTCTGTTAAAAATCCGTATTTACTCTTTGAACACACACTTCTATTTTGGTAAAAGTTTTACGTTTTTAAATTCAGTTTCTTCGTGTGTCAACAACATCGTTTTCAACTTAATAAAGTATCAAATTAAGGTTATTTCTACCTTTATTTTTAAGCTTCTTTAATAAAAGACAGTTTTACGAGAGATATAAAGAAAGATGCAATGTGAATTGATTTAGATCTTCCATAGTAATTAAATATCTACATGACTTTAATATTATAGTGATGATGATGATCGTTAAATGATCATAATTAGTTGCTGGGCTTTATTTTAGGTATTTCTGTTTATATAATAATATTTTTTTTTGCGTTGCCCCACACTAGGAATTTCTCCTGTATCGTGGGTGCGTTTACAAACATTTAACTCACAAACAGCCAGACCCGGAACAACTATTTGTAGGTCATACAAATATTTTTGCCGTGCGGGAATCGAACCCGCGGCACGCAGCGCAGCAGTCAATCGCTTAACCACTGCGCCAACCGTGCCGTCAAATTTCATGTAACACCACTACTGGTGTTTCTTGAAATATACAAAGAAACCTACCCGAAAATTGTGTAGGTAGGTACCTATAAGGGCGCGCAGCACCGGAATATATATGGGGTAGGCGGCGCTTAAGAAAATAAGAAGCAATTCTGAATTTACGCAATTTTTTAAGAGGACGTACTCATTTTTACGCTCCTATCACTTAACTGTTTTTTATGAACATATTCACCGCATAATCAGTTTTGAAACTACTTCTAAATACGCTTTGGTGATAGAATACAACCATAATCCTTTTTCTACCAGCCTGCATGATGTAAGGTTCCCTTTTGCAGACAGCCTTTATAGTACCAATTCATTGGATTAACATTCTAAAGAAGTCAAAGAGAAAATTACAACTGACCATCGATTTTATTTCTCCCAAGTTGTATTTTAGGACACCCACTCAAAAACAGAAGGTGCTCTTTCTGTACCAAATAACATTGCGAAAAAGGCCTGTACAATAAATCGATAGAAACCATAAACCCATAAAACATTCACCGACCCATATCTCTGAAACTCAAGCGTCAGATTACGTTATCGGCATGTGTAGTTGATAAATCTCTATAAATATAATCTTGTTTTTACCGGTATTAGCGATAAAAGGAAATAATTATGACGAGAATTTTGTTAGTATTTATAAAGGTATGTAAGTTATGCAATTTTTTGTGTATTATCTTTTTTGTGACTTATTTAATTCTTGGTATCTCTCTGTATGATTGAAAGCAATAATAAAAAATAAAAAAAATAAAGTACTAACGACAAACGGGTATTTTTCACGGTGTTCATATTAAGACCAGGCAGTCTAAATCTAATTTCCACGCAAACTCCGCCCCTTTGCTCCCCGCAACTCCGTTATGTGCTAAACGCTAACACATCAGTAATAAAGTTGAATATCGCGTGCGCTCTTTGATCGTGTTCAAACTTCGAACACGAAACTAAATAGCGTAAGTCTCAATTTTTATTTCGTTTATAACTAAAATAATAATTGATCTAGGGAAAAAATATCTGGTGGGTGGATAATAAACAATCTTGTTTGTTTTTTATAATTATTATGCTTAAAAAAGACATGATTTTCGAATAAAAAATGTATCTAGAGAAAATATTACAATTACGTAGCTGTCTTCAACATGGAATGAAAAAGATCCAATAAATCATATACTAAAGTTTAATTTTGCTTGTATGTGTGACTGTTTCAGAATATTCATGCCAATTAATATAAAAATAGAGTGCCTCCTCTTAAGTACTTATATTATGAAAGAAAGTATTAACGACAAACGCTTTTTCAGCTGTTTTCCTATGAAAATACATTGAAAACATATATTATTATTAAAAATATATAAAAAAAACTGGGTTGATTTCATTGGTTTAATACAATGATATTATAAATAAAAAGAGGTAGTAAAGAGAGGTTTTACACGCTCCGCAAGTGTCACGTCAAAACTAGGCTAATTAGCCACATTTTCTTCGTCTTGTCTCTTTTTCGCTCCCGATAGTTACGACATGCCGTCCTACTTCCACGTGTCATCTAATAGCGGGACATTGTGCCGTTTTTGAAGATCGAATGTTGAGTAGGGAAACCTATCTATGTCTTTTGACTTATAATATCATTGGTGTAATAACCAGAGATCGGAATAGGTTGAGCTTTTTTACCTAAACTTCGAGGAAGGAAGTAGCAAAGAGTGGATAATACCTCGAAGTTTAGGTAAATAAGCTGTACCTATTCCGATCTCTGGTAATAACACATTTACTCGCCAGAAATGTACTAAAAAATATTAAATTCAGAGTTATTATCCTGGAAAGGTAAAATAATGTTTTCAGTCGGCACCTATTAAAAATATCAAAAGTCCTGTGACCTAAAACCCAAAGTCTAAAATTCTGAATTCTGGGAATTATTTGATAGAAGTATACATTAAATTAAATTTTTGATGTCTATGATCTTTCCTCTCGCTTTCTTGAAAAGCGATTTCGTGAAAAAGGACGGAAGTGTGTAACAGGAAGTGACAGCTTGAGCATGGAATAAGTAAGTACTGTTTAATAGCATGGAATTAGTACGTACTTTATAATAGCATGGAATTAGTGCACTCATGGAATTAGTAGTACTGTATATAGATTGGAAGGCCTCCTACAAGGTGGTCCGATGACTTTGTGAAGGCCAGAACGGGGAGGAACAGATGCGGGAAGCACAGAGCCGGTCGAAGTGGCTGTGCTTGGGGGAGGCCTATGTCCAGCAGTGGACGAGATTATATGGAGTAGATTGTAAGTAGAGAGGGTCAAATTTCGACCAGTGGGCGACTACTGTAAGGCTTGCTCGTTATTTTTAGGATCCTACCACTTTTATGATCTTGCTACTTTATTATTTTATAAGTACCTACATTCACAGAGAACGAGGAAAACTGTTCCACCGTAGTGCAGTTTATACTAGTACGGGAAACAGAGTGAATCAGTTCCGTTCCAACAATCTTAATGAGTACCAAAACATACCAAACTAAAAAAAAAAAAACCTACCGTTACTGCTAATTTGTAACTTACATGAATTGTGCAAGGTTGTTATTGATTTAGCAAATAAAGTTCTTTTTTTTTTTATTCCATCAATCGACTTAAATAAATAAAATTGAAGTGTCTGTTTGAAGTTTTAAAATAACAGCTTTTTACTAAATGCATATAAAAGTATATACGGTACTAAACAAAAAACAATTTTTAAAATTTTTGTCTGTCTGTTCCGGCTAATCTCAAGCATCAGCCTGTATATAAGGTACGGCCTATATACGAACCGTGTCGCATTCCAACGCAGTTAGCTGTGATTGTGATGCCAAGAGGTCGATAGTTATTGTTTAATTAATTATAATAATTTATTATTTAGAGAGTACTCGAAGGATTGTATGACGTTGTAAAAGCATGACGTGCCGACACGCTGCTTTAGTAATTACAGCTTCAATACTGTTAAAAACATGTTTGCGAACAAATTGGTGATCACCATCATAAAAAAAAATAAAAGGTGGGGTTTGCCATAATTGCCACGCTTGGCAGGCGGGTTGGCGATCGCAGTAACGTTTAAAAAGTTTACGACACCCACAGGAAGACATAGGATGGCGCAATTCTTTAAGTCCGGTACCACACCGACCGATAGATTGGTGATGTATGAATTTTACAGAAACCAAAGCGTTAGAACAATAAAATTTTCATGAAGTTTTCATAGAAATTGTTCTACTACAGTCGGGTCGCGCCTGTCTGCGGGAGCCGTTATTTATTCACATTATAAGAAAATTGGGATTAGAGATGGCTAATTGGTCCCCAAGAAGTAATTGCACTACATCTAATTTAGGGGATTTTTCTTTGGTTTTGATTAATATTCAAATAACAGAACATCACGCATCTTTTCCCCGAAGTGTTAGATAGAGATGTACTACTTATAGTACATCCACATTTCGCCAGTTCTGTTTAACGAATTGCGAGACACTAAACGAATACCCATGCACAAATCCAAACTCCGGGCTGCGACAGAGAAATTCCTGATGGAAATACCCAATAACACTTTCCCAACCTGGGAATCGAAACCAGGAAAATGCATGAATATTTGCTGAGCATATGTGGCTCAGCAGATGCTATTCAAATGTTCATGCATTTTGACAGGAGCTCCTGGGATTCTGCCCTAGCCACCGTGTCTACATTTGTGTCGTTATCATTATGTACGCTGGGTAGTGGACTAAAAGTTTATATGAAGGATTATGTTTATTAATACTGAATATAACATCACGCCTGTTTTCCCCGAAGGGGACTTACTATAAGTTAAGGGGTAGTTACTATAAGTTAATAGGGAGTTACTATAAGTGAAGGGGGAGTTATTATAAGTTTAGAGGGAGTTACTATAAGTTAAGGGGTAGTAACTAGAAGTTAAGGCGAAGTTACTATAAGTTGATACACCTCTACCAAATAGAGGTGTATCAACTTATAGTAACTACACCCATATTTCGCTAGTTATCCATCAACCTATTTCCTGCACGTGCAGCATAGTAGAAACGGATTTTGTCGACGGAAGAATCGACAAAATGACATATTATAAAAAGATTTCTTCCGTCCTAAACATGGCGATGTTAAAACTGAAGAGAAGAAAAGTTTATATTCTTCAGTCGACAAAAGTCTATAATGTCGAGCATGATGACCAATTTTTCTCTACTTTTGATACTTGGGGTAGAAACATTTTTTCTCGACAAGTGTTAAAATAGTCTACATCACATTTGACCTAGACAAGAATCTATATTGGATTTGAATACTCAATTCAATACTTTCACCGTCCAAATTTCTTCTCACTGAACAATCTGGTCAGTGGGTCGTCTTAGGGGCGGAGTTGTTGGAGTTCGAGTATAGAGCAGAAAAGAAAACAAGAAAAAAAGGAAGGGACAGAAATTGTTGTGCTAGTCGAAAACCAACCTTATGATGATGTAAAAAGACCAGCGAAAATTAAAAAAAACGTTAGTATTTTTGCCATAAATTCATGTTAGATTTTTTTTTAAACTTAAAATCATGTTGGATATTTTTTTAACTTAAATTCATGTTGGCGTGCTGCATGCACGGGGGAAGGCACACAGGTGGGACGAAATTTCTGTAATTTGTTTGCCTAGGACGCACCGTTTTCGAGATATTTGAATTTAGCTGGTTTTTATTAATAAAAAACTTGACGATTGACACATTTTTTTCGAAAACGAAACACGAATAATTATCTTAGAATTCATAGTTACTACATCACTAGCTACCTCCCCGTTGCTATGGAACGAATATCTATGTCTTTGTCTTCATAGAAACGCGAGTCTACGGGTCGCGGCGTGCTCGGGCAGAAGAGATAACGAGTTGGATAGAAGAGCTTTGTCGTTTCTAGGTAGAATAGAGATAGAATTGGTCATGCTACGCGTGCTGGTACACAAAATCACTAGCATTCCACCGTGCTGTTATCACCGCATAGGTTCGCTATCACTTGGTATCGTAGACCTATTGACATAGATAACTAAATAGGCAACTGGGCGACACTATCTAGATACATCGACAGTGTTTGCTCTGCTAATGCAGGAAAGTTTATTAAGTACAATGGTTGTGTAGGCGGGGATTTAAGTGGTTTTAGGCAGCTGACCCAACGCCGGCAATTAACGAGATGCGAGTAGTAGAGCTAGCTACTAAAAGCGCAAGCCACACCGCCAGCTAGCGAGCGAGCCGGGCGAGCATCGTTTCACCTCTTTTCAACTACAGCTACGTCAGCGATACAAACGATGCGAACGAAATATTCGACGATGCCAGCGATGCTATTCGATCATCTCGTTAGCGTAGCGTAGCTCTGTAGTTCGCAGTGTTAACCGAAGTATGAAAAGAGGTGAAACGATGCTCGCTCGCCTGTGACAATGAGACGGAACGCTCCTCTTGCTCTCCCGCCCGCCCGCTCGGTCACCCATCCGTCCGTAGTTTTCGGTGTGATACAGTAAAGTCCGCATCTCTGTCAATGGGAGAAGTACGCAAAAGGCTTGCAGCATTGTCACATGAACGGCAAAGCTGATTCTTTGACCTAAAAATACGCCAACCTTCTGGGGGCCAAGTCTGCTATTTTCAATGATTGGTCATTATGACGACCATACCAGGGCAACGCCATGACCATTGTGCCAATAGTTTGTAACCTCCTAAATCCATAATGGCGTGACAGTGGTCCATAGGGAAGTCAAAATAATAGGAGCTTGTCAGTACGAGATTACCAAATACAGACAGTTTTTTCAATGGAGTATCAGTGGCACGTCATTGGGAAATCATAAAGACGCCTTTCAATTAGGAGATTAGCAAAACTGTCAAACTCTACAATTACGGTGCCAATGATCGGCCATTCGGACACAACTGCGTTAGCAGACTTGGCCCCCTGGTCACTTGAAGAGTCGACCAACCGCTTGGCAATATCCCGAAATAGTCGCTGACCACTCGGACCCCCATGCCGTACTTCAATTTGTTTCCCTCCAAAATATCTAACTATATTCGGTCACATGACCTCTGAATGGTCTCACTAACATTATTTTTCTTAAATGTTCAGTGACGAATCCGTTGCTCAGCTGTAGTAATAATACTTTTCCTAGAATCAAATAAATAAACAATGCCAATTACAGTAGCCATAAGTCGAATGAATCAACTGTAAAAAGAAACATTCGATTCTCATTATCTAATACTGATTTATTGAACAGCAATAAATTTTTCTTTTCAAACCAAAACTATTAATTAGTTTTCCTATCGATTGTTGAAGTATTTATTAAATAACCAGGGCCTACTCCGAAGCAATAATCCGAATTATCGGCCGAATGTTCGGCCGTTTCTTGACTTCCAAAGTTTCCATAGTTGACTTTGAATCCTTACCCGACTTTAAGTCACGTTTTTGACATTGACTTATCTCTTTGACCGTCGTTTTTTTTCCTTTCGCCTTTTGCAGCCATAGTCAGCCGTAGTCAGGAAACGGCCAAACATTCTTCGACCGATACTTCGGATTTACCTTCAGAGTAGACCCCCAGTTTGTTTTGTAATTCTAAATGAAATGTTTATTACTTTAGTTTACTTTTAACGTTGAATTACAATAAAACAATTACTGATAATGCTGTAATAGCACCAATTTTGCTAACACCAATCATTCGAATTTGATAATGGGAGGATGCTCTATTAACCCATTTATTGAAACAATTTGCATGGCGCAGATTTTAGAGACAGATGTCTTAAATTTTCGTTTTATCTTTGCCTCACACTTAAGAACTTCTTACAGACACGAGCACTCAGACCCGGTAATTCCGTTTCTAAGCCATACATACATTTTCCAAGCACAAATTGAACCCATGTTAGCGCAGAAACCAATATCTCCCCTACTGCGCTAACTCTGCCATTGAACATCTCGTCAGCCAGATGTGCAGCCTTTTTTACCCTTTAAAGACAGTTAATCTCGATCGCGCTCGTATCTTCAGCATTCGGCCGAAAGATTTACAATGCTGGCCATAGGCCTCCCTCAAGCATCGCCACATCGAGCGCTCCTGACCAATTCTGTAAACTTCACTTTGAACCTCACTCAAGTGACGGCACACCCATTTGTTTTTAAAGTAAATCATTGCTAATTCGCAACTAGACACCGTTCGGATTTCGAAATGATGTTTAGAGAATAATACTGCTGTACTTCTCGCTTCGAACGGATCGCGATCACTTATTATCTGTGTAAAGGAAGCCTATGGCACATATCCCAACGCCGCCGACGAGCAAGCGACAGTAAACAACGATTTGTCTCGCTCAAAAACGTCAAAAGAATGTAGGACCCATATATTAATAGTTGATCCCTGGCTATTCACATCGCTGGCGAGTACTTGTTTGTCGCGCTCGCTTGGCGGGGAGAATACTCGCGGACAGACTCACGCTTGGTACATGCACATACCAGCGAGTAATCGCTGCGCGTTAACTCCTTTAAAGCACAGGCCACACCGCCAGCTAGCGAGCGAACTGGCTGGTGAAGCGAAGCGAGGGAAACTATACAAACTAAGCGAAGCTTTGGCGAGCTAAACTTGGTATGTATCACACCGAAAACTACGGACGGATGGGTGACCGAGCGGGCGGGCGGGAGAGCAAGAGGAGCGTTCCGTCTCATTGTCACAGGCGAGCGAGCATCGTTTCACCTCTTTTCAACTACAGCTACGTCAGCGATACAAACGATGCGAACGAAATATTCGACGATGCCAGCGATGCTATTCGATCATCTCGTTAGCGTAGCGTAGCTCTGTAGTTCGCAGTGTTAACCGAAGTATGAAAAGAGGTGAAACGATGCTCGCTCGCCTGTGACAATGAGACGGAACGCTCCTCTTGCTCTCCCGCCCGCCCGCTCGGTCACCCATCCGTCCGTAGTTTTCGGTGTGATACATACCAAGTTTAGCTCGCCAAAGCTTCGCTTAGTTTGTATAGTTTCCCTCGCTTCGCTTCACCAGCCAGTTCGCTCGCTAGCTGGCGGTGTGGCCTGTGCTTTAAAGGAGTTAACGCGCAGCGATTACTCGCTGGTATGTGCATGTACCAAGCGTGAGTCTGTCCGCGAGTATTCTCCCCGCCAAGCGAGCGCGACAAACAAGTACTCGCCAGCGATGTGAATAGCCAGGGATCAACTATTAATATATGGGTCCTACATTCTTTTGACGTTTTTGAGCGAGACAAATCGTTGTTTACTGTCGCTTGCTCGTCGGCGGCGTTGGGATATGTGCCATAGGCTTCCTTTACACAGATAATAAGTGATCGCGATCCGTTCGAAGCGAGAAGTACAGCAGTATTATTCTCTAAACATCATTTCGAAATCCGAACGGTGTCTAGTTGCGAATTAGCAATGATTTACTTTAAAAACAAATGGGTGTGCCGTCACTTGAGTGAGGTTCAAAGTGAAGTTTACAGAATTGGTCAGGAGCGCTCGATGTGGCGATGCTTGAGGGAGGCCTATGGCCAGCATTGTAAATCTTTCGGCCGAATGCTGAAGATACGAGCGCGATCGAGATTAACTGTCTTTAAAGGGTAAAAAAGGCTGCACATCTGGCTGACGAGATGTTCAATGGCAGAGTTAGCGCAGTAGGGGAGATATTGGTTTCTGCGCTAACATGGGTTCAATTTGTGCTTGGAAAATGTATGTATGGCTTAGAAACGGAATTACCGGGTCTGAGTGCTCGTGTCTGTAAGAAGTTCTTAAGTGTGAGGCAAAGATAAAACGAAAATTTAAGACATCTGTCTCTAAAATCTGCGCCATGCAAATTGTTTCAATAAATGGGTTAATAGAGCATCCTCCCATTATCAAATTCGAATGATTGGTGTTAGCAAAATTGGTGCTATTACAGCATTATCAGTAATTGTTTTATTGTAATTCAACGTTAAAAGTAAACTAAAGTAATAAACATTTCATTTAGAATTACAAAACAAACTGGGGGTCTACTCTGAAGGTAAATCCGAAGTATCGGTCGAAGAATGTTTGGCCGTTTCCTGACTACGGCTGACTATGGCTGCAAAAGGCGAAAGGAAAAAAAACGACGGTCAAAGAGATAAGTCAATGTCAAAAACGTGACTTAAAGTCGGGTAAGGATTCAAAGTCAACTATGGAAACTTTGGAAGTCAAGAAACGGCCGAACATTCGGCCGATAATTCGGATTATTGCTTCGGAGTAGGCCCTGGTTATTTAATAAATACTTCAACAATCGATAGGAAAACTAATTAATAGTTTTGGTTTGAAAAGAAAAATTTATTGCTGTTCAATAAATCAGTATTAGATAATGAGAATCGAATGTTTCTTTTTACAGTTGATTCATTCGACTTATGGCTACTGTAATTGGCATTGTTTATTTATTTGATTCTAGGAAAAGTATTATTACTACAGCTGAGCAACGGATTCGTCACTGAACATTTAAGAAAAATAATGTTAGTGAGACCATTCAGAGGTCATGTGACCGAATATAGTTAGATATTTTGGAGGGAAACAAATTGAAGTACGGCATGGGGGTCCGAGTGGTCAGCGACTATTTCGGGATATTGCCAAGCGGTTGGTCGACTCTTCAAGTGACCAGGGGGCCAAGTCTGCTAACGCAGTTGTGTCCGAATGGCCGATCATTGGCACCGTAATTGTAGAGTTTGACAGTTTTGCTAATCTCCTAATTGAAAGGCGTCTTTATGATTTCCCAATGACGTGCCACTGATACTCCATTGAAAAAACTGTCTGTATTTGGTAATCTCGTACTGACAAGCTCCTATTATTTTGACTTCCCTATGGACCACTGTCACGCCATTATGGATTTAGGAGGTTACAAACTATTGGCACAATGGTCATGGCGTTGCCCTGGTATGGTCGTCATAATGACCAATCATTGAAAATAGCAGACTTGGCCCCCAGAAGGTTGGCGTATTTTTAGGTCAAAGAATCAGCTTTGCCGTTCATGTGACAATGCTGCAAGCCTTTTGCGTACTTCTCCCATTGACAGAGATGCGGACTTTACCGACTCTCAAAGATCCCCGAATGTCAGCCGGGACCAACCGCTTAACGTGATTTTCAAAGCACGGAGGAGTCTCGGTATGTAAAGATGTTCACCCATCTACGGGCCAACCCCGGGAAGCATAGCTTAACCTGATGGATCAACCCGTGCGGCTGTTATTACTTAACCACGAGCTCCTCCCTTACATACATAGATAATATTCATGAAGTGAAATAAATCATGATAATGGATGACATCAGTCCATTATTGTGGACATACAGTCTGATGTCATGAAAAATTGAAACAATTAGGTAATGCAGAACAATTATATTATAACAATTATTATATTATTGTGGCCGTAGACGTGGTCCATTTTTTTATTATTAAGTTGATAGTCTATGGATCAATTTGCAGTCTGATTACCTAAATCCTGGTCTTAAATAACTCAAACTTATTTCTACTAATTGGTATATGACAAGGAAGCATTTGTCTCGTCTTAGTTCTTGAGTTGAGCTGCACGATTACCTACTGACAAATGCTTGCACTGATTGGACAGATCAGGTAAGTGAGCCTGACTCACTGGTTATTTTCTTAACAAATTGCACAAGAATCATTAGGTGGTAATGTTTTCATTTCTTATAACTGTTTGGGTTTACAGTTAGCCAGTTTATTGCAGCTACGAGTATATTTATTAGAAACGACTCTCGCGACTTCTTTTGTTTTATTTGAATTACTGTTTAAAATAAGTAATGGATATGGAATACGAAGTCGCGGTCAACAGCTAGTCTGTAATAGGTAAGTATTAGAAATAAATATAAAAAGTACCCCCCACCCCCTTTCGAAATTTAATTGTATCGATGTAATTTTTGTATCGATGTTATAATTGTATTGATGTAAATTTGACGGCACGGTTGGCGCAGTGGTTAAGTGATTGACTGCTGCGCTGTGTGTCGCGGGTTCGATTCCCGCATGGAACAAATATTTGTATTACCTACAAGTAGTTGTTCCGGGTCTGGCTGTTTGTGTATGTGAGTTTAAATGTTTGTAAACGCACCCACGATACAGGAGAAATTCCTAGTGGGACAACGTTTAAAAAAAAAAAAAAAAAAAAATTAACCCAATTGCGTTTTACTTCAGTTTCAGTCAGAGTATTAATCAAATTGTCAATAAACGTATATCCAAAAATTAAATTCATAAATGCTGTAATAGTAAAATAAATGGTTACGAAAAAGCTACCAATTTATTTTGGTATCGCCATAAGCTACTATGTATGAAAGTATTCACATAGCGGACACTCTTTTGACATTACGTTACCGATGATAAAACCAGTACCCAAATTATTTAACACCAAAAATTCAATCTACACATACGAGGACATTTGTCACCACCATACAAATACATATTATGAAAGAGTTAATTACTAAGTACGGTAATATTATCGTATTTTCCGTTCAGGACACAGTACGGCCGCCTGCGTCCAATTTCGCGGTATGACTGCTTATCTTATCAGTGACCGGTGTGCTGATTTGAATCACTACTTGTGTAGGGTAAGGTGTTTTGTAGTACTGTTCATAAAAGTTGTGTGACATCACGCTTGTACAGCAGGCGAGTAAGGAAAGAGAGGGAGAAAGGTTTGGCTCATATGGAATACTTTCTTCTATGGCAGTGCAAACACTCCAAAGATAGAATAGAATAGAATACTCTTTATTATGTAAATAAGGCTACATATTAAGAGGGGCCTTCCCGGTCCGTCTATCGTCAACGCGAGCATGGTCGAAAACTTTGTTGTTTCATCCAGCGCAAGTGAAAACTATTAACAAACGAGTGAGAACGCGATAACATTGGACGAAAAATAATGTGCGGAAATTTCATAAAACTTGTTCCAGGAAATACGTGTTTTTGAGTAAGGCTTACTCAAAAAGTTTGTGAAATAAATGTTGGTTATTTAGAATCTCCATTACATTTGCAAGGTTTCTATCGTAATGTTTTCTTAACATTTACAATTTATGAGTACATTATGAATGGCCAAAGTTCAGGTAAAATTTGTGCAAAAAAGCAGATTTTTGCAGGCTAATACTGAATTTGTTTAAAAAAAAAAAATTTTTTTTTGCTTGTATAGAAACCTAGGTATAGTGCATAAGATACCTATTGGATCAAAAATTTCAAAGAGAGATGTGTTACAACGCCATAATTTTATTTATTTATTTATTAAAACTTTATGCACAAGTAAAAAGTACACTGTACAAAGGCGGACTTAATGCCTGAGGCATTTTCTACCAGTCAACCTTAGGGTGATGCAGAGACAAAACATGGCAGGTGCAACGTATGGGATAGATAGCTCGGAAATAACTATAAAATACAAGCATACATACAAATACATAGATAGATATACACATATATACATAATATACCAAAATAAACTTTGTCAGGAGAAATAACGACCGGTAGCGAAGAAAACGACTCCAGCAAATCACCGCTGAGTGCCATAATCACGTACGAGCGTTTGTATGAAAAGTATGTCGGGTTGGCCGCTCTTAAGTTATACATTTCCAGTATAAAGGTGATCTAGCATTGTATAGGATTTCCGTACAATGAGAGGTCAGCTTATACTCGAAATATATACCTTAATATGTAGCCGATTACATTACAGAGAGGTATAAATTTTGAATTTTACATAGAATGACACATTGGGCGGTTTTATCGCTAAAAGCGATCTTTTACAGGCATCTTTGGATGGATTAAAGGGAGAAGGAGAGACAATACTGCAGGTTGTCAGTGGTGTACCAACTACATGTCATAAATACATATATACATAGAGCAGTTAGCAGTTAGTTATGCAGGTGGGTGTAGTATTATTAATTGGTAATATTCTTGTTACGTAATTCAAATTAAGACACATTAAGACAAATCCAACCTCATTTGTTGTAATCGGTTCAGTAGATTAGATTGTACAAATGTAACAAACTATCTCACACACGTAAAGAAATTAAAAGAAAAATGGCTGTTCTTGCAAAATGGTTCGCAGCTAATAATCTTTTACTTAATGCGAACAAAACAAAATGTCTTAAGTTTTCATTACCAAATGTACCCCAAGTGAGTCTAAATTTAAAACTTGACGGCAAGAAACTAGATGCTATTACGGAAACTGTATTTCTAGGAATTACTTTAGATTCAAAATTACAATGGGGTGTCTACATTAGAGCTCTTTCAAGTAGATTAAGTTCAGCTGCATATGCAGTAAGAAAAATAAGGCAGTTAACTGATATAGCCACAGCTAGGTTAGTGTACTTTGCTTATTTCCACAGTATTATGTCATATGGCATTCTGCTGTGGGGATCGGCTGCTGACGTAGAATCAATTTTCATTTTACAAAAGAGGGCAATCCGCGCGATCTATGGAATGGGTCCTCGCGAGTCCCTTAGAAACAAATTCAAAGAAATTGATGTACTAACTCTGCCTTCCCTTTATATCTTAGAAAGTATTTTATATGTTCACAAAAACTTAGGACTTTTCAAAATAAGAAGCGATTTCCATAATATAAATACACGTAGTAAACATGAAATTGTGATACCCAAATTTAGATTAACTAAAACAAGCAAGTAATTTCTTATAAACAGTATCCGCTTCTATAACAAGTTGCCAAAGTCGGTTATAGAACTTAGCGATGGAAAGTTCAAAACCCACATCAAACGTGTCCTAATCAAAAAAGCATACTATAAGATTAAGGACTATGTTGAAGACAAGGAAGTTTGGCAATAATTCCTTCTGCACATGTGGCTTCCCTGGTACCTCATTAACGGCATAACTATGTGAACGTCTATTAACTGCTCCTAAATTACGATTTTTATTTCTTTTTTTTACATACTTTGACATAACCTACAATTTTAATTTAAAATATTTATTAGTGACTTGTGGACAGAATATTTATTCAGTTTTTTTTTTACAGTTGTAATGACAATGTTGTCATTTGGTTTAAATATGTAGGTTTTTATTTTTATCATTTTAGTAATATTTTATATAGATTCTTTTTTAATTTGTGAATCTGAGAACGTTGTAGGCTTAATACTCGTAGACTGTAGCTTTGTAAACTATCTTTTATTTTGTTAAGTACCTGGTACTTGTTGACGAGCCTACACTGTCCTCCCATACCTATTAACACTGTAACTTATAACATTGTTAAAGCCCACTTTTTTTAAAAGAGTAACCGTGGAGTTTCTTTCCGGCTCTTCTCCATAGGAAACGACCAATTGGAACCGTACACCTTATAGCTTCTGACGTTTCATAAGTGCCCATGTAGGTTTATGTGAAATATTTTTTTTTGATTTTGATTTTGAATGTATTGTCATCGCAATGGAACAAGTATTTAAAGTTTCAATTTGATAGCTCAAGATGAAGTTGTCCTAAATTAACTTGCAAGATTTAACCCAAAATACTTAAACGCCCTTAAGTTTTTCTGTCGCTGCTGTACACGTTAAAGTAACAACGACAACATGACAATAAAACTAAGTACATATTCAGTCGTAAGTCACATAAATGCAGTTAAATAAATAATTAACTTGTTAAACTCACCTCTCTTCAAACATGCTAGAATTCGCCATAAAACTATCATCAATCAGACTAGAATCTTCCATGACACTTCTGTCATAGCTCTTGTCATCTTCACGCGGCAACAGAGGGGGTAAGCTGTGGCATTGCTCTTCAAACGACTTGCTTTGCTCCGAACGATACTTTTGGTCCCAGAGTTTTTTAGTTTCATCTTGAACTCGACGCTTTAGCTCTGATATTTTCTCGCGTTCGTTTTCGATTACTTGGCAACCTTTTGAAGAAAAAAATAATGTTTCGTTAATAGATGAAAATCACAATTTTATCGAAAGGGTTACATTCGAATTCTCAGGCGATACTTAACTGTAAGGCGTTCTTAGAAAGTTTAGAATAATGAGTGTTTATTCTTGAAAAAGGATGTGTAATTGTAACCACTTCAAGATACAATATATAAACAATAATATTGAAAGTCCATTGCAATAGGCTAGCCCTTCATCGGACTTACACATGACTGGAGAAATGTGGGTGTTTTACTATGGTACATCTCTGCCTAACCCTTCGGGGAAAAGGCGTTTAATTATGTGTCTTGATAGTTCCTGAATCAATTTAATTTAGGTTTTTTATGTCCTTACTGTGGCAGATAATTTAGTCTTTTGGGACCTGTTTCAGTGTAACGGTTAGCCACTCTACCAGATAAATAAAGTATCGAAAAAACAGGGCCTCAAGTCTGCTATTACAATAGTGTCAGAATGGTCGATCATTGATTTCATAATTGTTGATTTTGACAAGTTTGGTAATCTACTATTATAATGACTTTCCAATGGTCGGCCACTGACACTACATTGAAAGAAATTGCATATATTGGTAATCTCGTACATAATGACAAATTAATGACATTTCTACTAGGTAATGGGTTTTATAATAATGGCAATACGACAATGCCATTATAATAACACAATTATATTACAAGAACATTGACCGACCATTATGAATTTACCACATTACGATCTTTTAGCAAAATGACCATGCCATGACAATGGGATCGTGTTGGAATGACTGAATTTATAAAAATAGCAGCCTTGGGTCCCTGGCCATTTACCTTCAAATAAGGTAGATAGAAAGTTTTTATATTGAATGGTGTATACCATTCCCACTATTTTTAATAACATACACATTTATAATGACACATTGAAAGTGTGGTAGGCTTAAAATATGCTATACTCCCACTCACCGCCACCACGCAACTATCTACTTTAGCATTTCGTATTCTAAGTCAATTTTTGAGTGACCAATTGTATTAAACATTTTAGATGCATAGGAATTAGAACTGTGTCAAGTCTTTTTTTTTTGGCTTCGCACGGTTTGTGCATTTAGCCAGTGTCATGTAAAATTAGGTAACAAGTACAAATTATGAAATGAACTCCATTCAATGCATGATAAAGATGATAGATGCTATCCCGCCCCGCTCCCCTTGAGTTTCAGTAAAACGTGGCACTTTACTGAAATCTCTCGCGGACCCCTTCAGAGAACTTAAAGTGATGTTGCACTGTTTTGTTTCATTTGCCTACACTAATGTAGGTTCACGAACACTTAATGGTTAATAATCCTCCACTATTACACATTAATATTCGGCTAAACACAAATTTTAGAAAATACAACAAAGCTGCTAACATGACGCTTCACTTTCCCGCCAAGAACCCTGTGTCAAGTTTGTTGTTCCAAAACTTGATAATTATTATCTTAGATTCTAAATTCAAATGACTTAATAAATTACTATACCTTGTTCTTCCAACATTTCCATCCTTTTTCTTTCCACCTCCATTAAGCTATCCAGTGTCCTTTTCCCCAAAGAGTTCATATCAGTATCGCTCGGCAGTATCGGTGCATCCGTCGTTACTTTAGATATTCTGTCAATATCGTCTTGAGAAGGCACTTTGTTAGTATCTGTAATCTTGTTAAATTCTTTTATACTTGGTTCATCACCACAGCTTTTGCGGTGAAGAATTTTTGCTGGTTGTACTGTAGATTCTGTTTTCGGAGACGTATTTTCAAACGTGACTCTAGTTTTCTGTTCATTGTTATCGATATCTGTTTCTTCTTGTATGTCTTCTTCTTTCTTTTCGGGGGAAAGAGATTTGGCTTTAACGTATTTATTGTCTACGTTCATGCATTTTGTGTTTTTGATATAACGGTTTTTAGAATTGTTTTCTTTGTCTGATTCGTCGTTCTTAATACTGTTTTCTCTAGATTTCTTTGTGAATGAATCTTTTTTCATTATCTTGCCTAGAGCTGCGAATGTTGGGATTTTTGATGAAGAATTGCTTTTTACTGGTCCCGTAGTTTTGTCCTTCTTCTTAGAATGTCTTAAACTATTGAATTTGTCAAGACTCACATCAGCCTCAATATTATCATTATAGAATAGATTTTCGTTCAAACTCTGCGACATTATATCAACTTTTTCTGGAGATTTCAGTTTCTTACTCTTCCTTTTCAACGAATCGAAGTTCCTCTCCCAGAAACCTTTCTTTTCTTTAGAAGATGTTGACGATTTTGACGGACTTTCGCTGAACCGTTCATCATGATCAACAATATCGGTTATAACTCGTCTTTCTATATCTACCGTCATAGACTGTGACATCTGATCTATAGAATTAAACTTATCTTTCAAATGTTTCGTATGGTCTTCGAACGTCGACATTTTTAGGTCAATATCATCACTGTCTGAACTTTGTGGAGAGTAACCGAATTCTCCTGATTTGGCTCTGGTTTGGTCGGTATAAAATGCGCTATCAGGAGATTGGGTTCTTTCAATATCATTAAGTTTTGCTACAATAGGTTTAAGTTCTTTTTCTACTGTTTGCACTTTGCCAGTTAATTCTTCGACTAAGTTTAGTAGTCTTACGTATTCTGCGTGTAATATCTTCGTTTCGTCGAGTGCTGATGTTAGATTGTTGTTAGCTTCGGATTTGAGGGTTAGAATTCGAGTTTTTTGCGCTTCTATTTTCTTTGTTAGTAAGATTATATCGTTTTGGATGTCTTCTCTGTTTGATAACCTGGGGAGAATAAGATTTTATCAGGATTATGGTTCGGTATGAACAGTTAGTTTGCACGTCTTGCTTCGGCTTTCAAAATCCTCAGTCAGTTTTATCACTCAGAAGCTTGAAATTGTAGCAGCAGGTCATGACTAGCGGATTTTTGCTGTTCGATTAACCTGAAAGTCAATCCTAAAGCTATTGTATTATAATGCTTTTATAAATTTGCTATCGAACTCTTTGCTATTTAGAAAATTATTACTATTAATACAGGCGTTCATATGGCACATCAAGTTTTTGAAAAAGTTCGGCTTTGTACAGCGTTGTCTTTGTACTTTAGGTACACTCGTACGTATGTCGGTCTCTTTCTAAAACTTTATACATATCTTCTACTTACAATTCCGACTCCTCCTCAAGATGTTGGAACTCCAAGTCCTCATAGATCTTGGTCTCGTTGTCCAGAATGTCCTGTGCGTTCTGTAACTCTTCAAGCGTGGCCGTGTGGTCTTTCCAGTCTTTCTCTATCCTGGATGCGAAAAGATAAGCATATGATTGACAAACTTAATAATGTTCCAAGAATATTCACTTATAGTTCTTTCTATCTATAAGAATATTTTTTAGATATAATCTTTCTACAAGATGCCATAAGAATTAACTTAAAAATATAAGAAGGTACATGATTTCGCAAATAACGTGCCTTGAGGGACACCTTTTGTAAATTAAGGTAGTAGAATTCACAGTCGCCTTAGCCTTAGCCTTATCAATCATAAGCTATAATTTGATACATTTTATATACACATATGATTGTTCGGTCACATAAGAACAAGTTCAGTTTGTTTCAGGCCAATTAAATGTAAAGATGACTGTGCCAATAACTCACAATTGGTGTCGAATGCTTTCAAAGGTTCCGCGCAGTTCAAAAATAGCGGAAAGCAGATGATTATCTGATGACATGGAATTATGCACTCTATCATCAGTGACATAAAGTGCAAAGTTATAATATTTTGGTATCCGCACCGATGTCATAACTTTACAGCATCGTTAATAGTCTTCAAAATACCTTGTTTGGCACTTTAAGACACTTATTAAAGTTCTCATTTAACGTCATATTAAATCCTCTAGGATCGCCAAAATGATGTCACATCAGTCTTTACTCACACTTGCAAAGCAACAACTAACAATAATTTCTATACAAAAGTACCCACCTCTCAACTTTCAGCGTAGCAATCTCCACTCTATCTCTCATCTCGTTCTGCCTGGTCTCTTGCTTCTCTTTCAGCTGCCGGATCTCTTCTTCTATTCTCTTCGCGTGATCCACTAAGTCCATCTTCTTCTTTTGTTCTATGTTGAGGATCGCTATTTCTGAATCGTATTCCCCTTTGATTAGGGCTTTTTCCATTTCCAACTGTAAAAGAATAATTATAGTTATTTTTAAAAATGGTTTCGCTTATCACTGCTGATTATTACGACTGTGATTACCTTTTATATGACAAACCAATTATTTAAATCTATGTATTTTGATAAGATTTTGATGAGGTTTTTACTGACTAGCAGCTAAATGTTGGATGGAAATCTTGTTGTGTTAACTATACACCGTGGCATTTTAATAGTCTTACAACGGCAGCCCACTTCATGTATCCAATGACTACTAATTCAAGAAGAAAAAAAAATATTATTCATTATGACGCATGACGTAGTTTGAAACACCCTGTTACGAGCGCGGTACGAGCCTTGCGTCCCAAGGACGGCGCGAAATGGAGCGCAAGGCTCGCACCGCGCTCATAACAGGGTGTTTCAAATTACATCATGCGTCATAATGAATATTTTTTTTTCAAAAGTATTCAAATGAAAGTAAATATTTTTTTTACTTTTATGAATGATTAGTAGTCATTGGATACATGAAGTGGGCTGCCGTTGTAAGAAGATTAAAATGCCACGGTGTATAGTAAATGGCAATTTGGTTATGCAGTTTTACCGTGTTTCGTTTATATTTTACTTGGATTACTAAATAGATTTTTATTTTCTATATCTTTGTAAATAGCATCATTATAGCTAAAATTACGCACAAAAAATATGCCAACAATAAAAACCGGATTATTATTATAACTCTTACTTCAATGTTCTTTCAAGACACTCAAACATGATTTGCATCAGCGGGAAGTAATAAATGTTTTTATGGTTACTTACCTCTCTCAAAATATCGTCTTCCTGCAACCGAATTTCAGACATCTTGCACTTAATTTCATGTATCTCCGTCACCAATTTCTTCCGATCTTCTTTCAACTTCTCATATTTAGTCTTCAACTCATCCATATTGTCATCTAAAACCGCACTGTCTAACGAATCAGCTTCTATATCTATCTTTTTCATGTCTTCAGATATATTCTTGATTATCTTTTCTCTTTTATTTTCCTTCAAATCTTTCTCAAACTCTTCTAGTTCAGGAATGTCGGCCATTAATTCGTTTTTCATGTCAGCGAAGCTTTGGTTCTTAGTCAAGATTACTTCTGGACTCTTTTCGGGAGCCTCTTCCTTTTTATCATCGTTTAGTACTTTGGAATATCTGAATTCTAAGTCATTTGTCAAATCATCGTCTATCATTGGAATTTCTTCTTCCAGACTTAGCTGTTTCTCAATTCCATCGAATTTTGGTCTGTCAGAATCAGTACTTTGTTGTTTTTGTTCAAAGTTAGGTATTTTAGAATTATCTACAGGAGGTGGTGTGGGGAATATAAAATACTGAGGTGATGTCAGATTTTTATGAGCAAAAGAAGTCTTAATTCTAGTCCTAGGGCTTTGTGTGTTCGGGGACTTAGGTTTAAGGTTCCCATAAACGTTATTTCTATAGTAAACATTTTCATAAGGGCTGCCTATAGGGGAGGATAGGTTAGGACCACCCCCACTTTGGCTGTGAAGTTTCCTAATCATAATCGGACTAGACAAATCATGCATTTTGGGGGATGGGTCATCAAAGACTGGGATGCCTAATTCATCCATCCTGCCTATGTTTTCGTAGTTGTTTTGGGGGATGACTACTTCGGGGGTGTGTTCTGTGGGGGAGGATGAGTCGAAGTTCTCATAGCTAGAGAGATTCCTTTGTATAGGAAGAGATTGGCTCATTGGGGAGCTTTTGTTATGACTAGTTTCGAACCTGGAACAGAAGGCAACGTTGTTGTTAGACTTGTATTTCCTTTAAGGGGCGAATGTTGCTTAAGGGCTTAGTTTTTAATAGTCAGATAACTGTTACCTGAAGAATAAATATGACAGTCAGAAGAATAATAATAAGTCTGTCTGAGTTTGACATATTACATTTTATTTATTTACATTTAAGCAGTGAAAACACAATATTTAATATAAGTTATCTGCCTATTGAAAAATCTGGTCTTTAAATAAACACCTTGTTCATGTATGTTATTCAAAAACATTTTGTGATTAAAAATATTGAGTAGCACGAGGGTTGTGCTACTCAATTTTGGTATAATTATGGAGCTCTCACAATGAAGTATCTACGATAAATGAGGGTTTTCATGAAAATTCACGCTATCAGTTGGCGACACTTTGACAAGAGGTCTTCCATTTCGACAATGAATATACAGGGTGGAATTTTGTAATGCCACCTGGAGGGAAAGTACTCTTAATACTGCAGATAGAAAGTTTTACTCAAAGGAAACATTCCTTTATTTTTGAATAGAAAGCAAACTGCATTCAAAGATTTTCGAAAATTCTCTTCTCCCACACCCGGGAATCGAACCGGCTAAAATCTGAAAAAAATATACCCTGTACTTTTATTGCATCGATCGTTAGGGTCAATTATAAGGATGAAATCTCTCTAACAAACATGATAAATTAAATGAAAGGAAAACTAGAAAATCTTAAATTAATTTAATTATTTACAAAAAATGGTAAACTAACTAATTAGTTGCTCGAAATGGGCTCCATTCTCTTGGATACACAAATTTATTCTTTTAACGAATTCATTTCTAGTTAGTTTAGTTTTAGTTTAGTAAGTTAGTATTAGTTTTCTTTTAGTTTTTTTTTTGTTCCTAATTCATCGGCAGCATCTCTACTTGAAGCCTTTGGAAATGATTCAAAGTATGTTTAAACATCTAGTTCAAAATCGAAATAGTTTTGTTGAATAGTTTGCCGTCGCTTCTTGAAACCACCCGTATTCTTTAAATTTTCTACCATTCTTTTCAATACGAACCGAGTTGGTGCCTGTCGGTCTTGATATCTCTCTCTATACCACCGCAGAGCTAGATTCACGTTTTTGTTATTTAAAAAATAAGCTTCCATTAAATCAAACTGTTCTTGATAAGCCATTTTCACCGTGAGACAAAATGTGAAATGAGTTGTAAAAACAATCAAATGTAAATAACAACTATGACAATCTAATTTTCAAATTTTAATCTAACATTCCATATTTAAATTACCTCATACACGCAGCTACGAGTATGTCGCAAAGGAGTCTGCATTACAAAAGATGGATGTTAGTTAAAGAGCTTTAACTTGACTCATTGAATTTGTAACTTCAGATTTCCTGGTTTTCCTTTCATTTAATTTATCATGTTTGTTAGAGAGATTTCATCCTTATAATTGACCCTAACGATCGATGCAATAAAAGTACAGGGTATAATTTTTTCAGATTTTAGCCGGTTCGATTCCCGGGTATGGGAGAAGAGAATTTTCGAAAATCTTTGAATGCAGTTTGCTTGCTATTCAAAAATAAAGGAATGTTTCCTTTGAGTAAAATTTTCTATCTGCAGTATTAAGAGTACTTTCCCTCCAGGTGGCATTACAAAATTCCACCCTGTATATGTATATATGATACCGTTCATCATTCGGTCACGACTTAAGAAAATATAGGCGTTTTGACACTTTTGACAGGTCCTGACGTCTTAGTGCTGCCACCTAGTGAACGTCATTTCAGAAAACCATCATTATCTCTTTTGTGTCTGTCAGTAAATAGCGAATAGGATAGGTGAAAAATTACTTACTTATAATAACCGTCGCTGGTCTGAACAAAGTTGGGGTTGTTGAGGGCTACACTACGCGGAAGTGAACCGTTCGTTATGATTTTATTGTGCGGCCTCTTCTCCGTCGGGGTGATTGGGATTCCTGTAAATAAAATATTAAAAATCAAAATCAAAAGTCATTTATTCAAACTAGGCTGAGAATCAGCTCTATTCGAACGTCAAAAATTACATAATAGTCCCCCAAAAACGCCCACCCTTCATATTGAGTCCATGAGTCGTTATGTATATTTTCCATCTTACATACCAAACTAAGAACTTGATCACTTATCAACAAATGACATTAAAAAAGTCATTTGTTGATAAGTGATCAAATTCTTAGTGTTGCGGAAACTGATAATAAGAAGTAATTTAATATTAAATACCTACACGTTAGTAGGATCGGAGGAAACCTTGAATGTGTGAACCAATGTGAAGGTTTGTTGGTCAAGACCCAGAGTAGAATGAAGGTTGGTAATATGTTTTTGTTTAGGTAACATTAAAGTCAGTTACTTGACATATTTCCTACTCGTAACTTATAAAAAAAAATGCCAAGTGCGTGTCGGACCACGCACAATGAAGGGTTCCGTAGTTGGGATGAATTTATACCACGAAGAAACATAGCATTGTAGTTGAAAAACATGTTCCTCGATACATTCCAAGTATAAACGGTACTTATAACAAAAAAAAAAATTGTCTGTCTGTCTGTTTGTTTCGGCTATTCTCCGAAACGGCTGGACCCGTGTTAAACACTCTACTTTTCTTTTCAAATTTCTGAAAAGTAAATAAAAATTGTTATTCTAAAATATTTTATTTTCTTGTTTGCTCGCCACTTCATAAAATCACTGTATGTATTTAAATATATTTCCTTTGAAATTTCTGCCAAAAGATTTTCGATTACTGTATTTGCCGCGTCTTTAACTGAATCTGGGGTCAACATTTCAGCATCACTTGGAACTCATTTTTAATCAAAATATTAGTCTACATAAAACTCAGATTTTGAATTTCGGTACAGCTTACAGAGTTAGTATTCTGTCAAATTATAATAGTCTTTTTTAAATTTTAAATATGGAACACACCGCTTCACTGCCGCGGGCCGTCTCACTTAATAGGTATTTTTTTTAAATTCACACTGGCTGTTACACTCACAAGACCGCAGACTACCTAACCAAATTTAGTTCTATATTTAAAATTCATTCCCGCCCTAGGGAGGGAAGCAATTACTATGAATCTTTCCCGCCCAAGGGTGGGAAGTAGCGTTTTCCACTCGCTACTCAGATCAAACAAATACTACTTTCCGAGTATGAGAAATGAAAAAGATATTTGCATTACTTGGCCTACCTGAAGCGATCTGCCTTTCATACTCGGCGCACATGTTGAGGATCTCTTCTAGTCGGGCCGTCTCCGCTTCTTTCTGCTCCTCTTCCTTTATTCTATCCTGGTACGCCTGGAACAATGTTGTAGAACTATGATTAACATGAACATACATAGACCGAAAACTAAATAAACACTGAGTGACCTTTTTTTTTTTTGGGTGGGCAATTATCCAATTACTTCTCCCGCTCTGGGCGGAGCGGGAGGGCGTGTCAGACTTTTACTGAATAAAACCCACCCGTGTTCCTTCATTTGCCTGTGTGCCAGGGCCACGATATCCATTTCGGACAAACTCGCAACCCTGGCAGGTATTGGCCCTAATGGACCCCGTCAATTTGTGCTAACATCTCTTTGAGGCGCGCGTGGAACACAACGCGCCGTCGACCCGGGCCTGGTCATTAGCGGACGGCGAGCTACCGAAAACCCAATATGGTCATCCATACTAATCCTAACTAATAAAGCTTTAACGCTAAAACGGCTGAACGAATTTGGATGAAAATTGGCACATAGGTAGGTACACCATAACCTGGATTTGGACAAACGATACCTTTTATCCCGATATTCTCACGGGGTCGAGACTAATGCGGTTAAAACCACGGGGCGAAAGTCAGTTATTAATATTATAAACTAGCTGTTGCCCGTGACTTCGTCTGCGATTCAGGATGAAAGTAGCCTATGTCCTTCTCCAGGTCATTGTCAACCCATGTGCCAAATTTTATCGAAATCAGTTCAGCCGTTTTAGCACGAAAGTGCAACAAACAAACAATCTCACTTTCGCACTTATAATATTATACATACATAAAAATAGTTAGGATGCGACAGTAACTCTGTATGTTACCTCATCACGCTTTATAGGCAGAACGTATTTCGATGAGGCATACAAGTAGACCATGGCCTGGTAATCCAGACCAAAAGATAAAAAAAAAAGTATATACCTTATCTCGGTAGTACGTTCCCATAGGATAATTTCCTACATGCACGCGGGCAAACTCGTGGGCAAAAGCTAGTGAACAATAAATCGAATGTAAGGCATAGTTGCGAAGTTCATTACCGCGATGTACGTTACTGCGAAAGTTCTTTATAGTAAACTTTCGCAGTAACGTACCATCGCGGTAATTTCTCGCAGTAACGAACCATCGAGGTAATTTCTCGCAGTAACGTACCATCGCGGTAATTTCTCGCAGTAACGTACCATCGCGGTAATTTCTCGCAGTAACGTACCATCGCGGTAATTTCTCGCAGTAACGTACCATCGCGGTAATGAACATCGCAACTAACGCCTTACATTCCAATAATCCTTACTAATATTATAAATGCAAAAGTGAGCTTTGTTTATCTTGTATATATTTCACTCTGATTGCTTCGTTGGTCAAATGTTCGTAAGAGCAACTGCTGTACGTGGGGTCCTGTTAAACATAACTGGCGAAATTTGGTGCACTATATAGAACCTCTACCTAACTCATAGGGATTGAGAAATTATGATTAAAAAATGTAAATACTGAATGGGCCTGCTCTTGCCGATGCGATGTTAGTTTCACGTCACATGAATCCAATTCTCATTTCTCAGGCATTTATCTGAGCATATATTTGTATAGATAGATTGATGATGCTTCATCATTAATAAACCATTAATGTGAATTGAATGATAGTTTTGCATCCTTACTACAATCAATCAATCTGCCTGACGGCTAGCGGCTTACATCTAACCGGATGCAGCTGAATACCAGTATTTTAAATGAAGCGAACTCCCTCCCCCCCTTACTGCATAGTTATGTTAAGACGAATTTACTGTATTAAGTTGGCAACACTGGGAAGGTTCAGGTTGTACCATAACTCTAGATGAAAAGGGTACATCCTTTTCACCTAGAGTTATTATGTCTTATGTAGGATGTGTCATAAAGTTAAACTTATTATTCTGTGAACATAATAATTTCTTCTTCTGTTTTTAAAATAAAATCAACTTACCAGCCCACAGAACAGCTTATCAATCTTTCTAATAATAGAATTATACATCTCGTTCTTAATATGCAACTGATTGAACTGGTTACACTTCAAATCATTACCAACCAGAATAACATTACTATTCTGTATCGGCGACGAAATATTCTGACTGGCAACACTGACCGACGCCATCTTGGTTAGTTCCAATTTCAAATTATCGTATGACTGTTTGATTTTTTCTTCTAATTGGACGATTTTTGTTCCGATGCAGTTTTCGTGGTCTCTGGTTACTTTAATGTAATGATTTGTTAGAATAGTGTTTATAGTTTTGTAGATTTTGATGTCGTTTCGTATTTTGTGTACGACGTCGAGTTTTTCGTTAACGGAGTTCGATATGTCGATTATTTTCTCGTATTCGTTTGGGCGTTGTGAAGTATCGATCGTTTGTTTTAGCTCTTTTAGTGCTAATGTATTTTTCCTGAGGTTGTTTACGAATAGTTTTAGTAGGCGCTTGTGTGTTGGTTCTTTTTTGTTTTTTAAAGCCATCTTTCATTTGCTTTTACACGTTTTCGGCTTGTAATTTAGATAGTAAGATTTTTTTTGCACTAATTAAATGTTAATAAGTACACTTTTTCACTATATTATTATGTCAAAAGTTTATTTTAGCCATTCAAAAACTGTATTATCTATCACTGATACTTTGGTATGATAGCAAACCACTTAGAAACAATAAAATCAAAAGTTATTAATGAACTTCACATATCACTTTTCTGCCTACCTCAAAAGCAACTAAACCGTGAACATATCCTCTACATTTTGACCAAAACAGTTTGACGCTCAATGAATACTGTCTGAATGAAGTATTAAAATAAATGAAAGTTGAAACAAAATCTTGACATTGATGACTTATATCACATGTCAAATATTTGGATAGTTCTTAAAAGATCTTAGCAGTAAGGAAATAAAGTTCAATTTTGTTTGGCAAAATGTTTGAAATGGAGATAAAATTTTATGAATAGACTTTCATAAATCTAAGTTTGTTTTAGCAATTAGAATTTTAGTGTTGACATTAATGAAAAGAAAAGGATGTCTAAATGGCTTTTTTAAGGAAACTGACGAGATTTGCAAGGTTGAATGTAGTAATAGTCTAAAATATTGCACTCTTTTGATGTTGACAGAAAATGTTAGCAGTAGGTACTTTCAGAGCAATATTTCTTCAACTAAAACCACTTCTCTCCATATAAAAATGCAACAAAAATATTTTTATGACTTTAATTAAAGCCAATACATACTACAACCACTACTTTAGTTTTTTTTTTACGCGGAACGTATAAAACACAAAAATATTATTTATATCGTAATTAACACTTTTATTTAGGCCAATGCACACTTGACCGCACTTCTAACATTTTATGACCAAAATAAACACCATTTCTTATTCGGATATTATTTCATTACAATTAGGTATATTCTTCAAGTAAAGTATAAAATACACTACATTATTTGTCGCATTGCGCTTCGCAGCAGTTAGCGTATCAGGACGGCGGCTCTTATCAGTGATAAGGCCATTGTTTCTTTAATTTCAATTATAACGCCTTGCCTATCTCGAGATTATGAGATTTTTTAATATAATAAGCCTTTGGTTATTGGGTCCCGTATAAAATTAGGTATTTTCGATAAGTTATCTCATTTTGTTTAGTCCATAATGTACTAGTTTAATGAGGTTTCAGAACTGAATTAAAAATATACTCGAAAAACATAACCCTTCTTCTGGGGCAGTTGGGTAAAAAGAGCTGTCCGAACAAAACGGCATCAATATTTAAGGTGTTTTTCATAAATCAAAATATTTTATTTCAGATACATCACCTACATGGGCATTTATGAAACGTCAGAAGCTAGGTGCACGGTTCCAATTGGTCGTTTCCTATGGAGAAGAGCCGGCAAGAAACTCCACGGTTACTTCTTCGTTTAAAAATATTTGGCTTTTACAACGTTTTCAAATTACAGTAAGTATGGGAAGACAGTTTTATGAACTAAGTCTAGTCATTATTTAGGTTTTAGAATTGAATTGAATAGAGTAGAATACTCTTTATTATGTACACCATAAAAGTTACAGATATAAATGTTGTAGTGGTGGTGTGTGTGTAATGTTGTGTGTGTGTGGTGTTAATGACTAGAGAACAAATAAATGAGTGATAATATATAATAATTAAAACTTTTGTTATACAGGGTTATTTTTAAGTCGTTTATAACCTCTTAAGGGGTCATTGTACTCATCATTATGAACAACTTTTACTATGGGACCAAAACTGAAATCGCGAAAAAAAAACCAGCTGTTCCCTACATTTTAACAAATTATTCGAACATAAATGTAGGGAACAGCTGGTTTTTTTTTCGCGATTTCAGTTTTGGTCCCATAGTAAAAGTTGTTCATAATGATGAGTACAATGACCCCTTAAGAGGTTATAAACGACTTAAAAATAACCCTGTATACCAGATAGATAGGAAATAATTGAATATTTTGTATAAGAAAAATCATTACCGCGCTCTTCCTCTAGACAGGGTCCATAATTGTTTCTATTTAGTATTATTTACCACCTGTATGTGTACATTATCGATGGCAATAAAGATTATTTGAATTGAATTGACTATCTTCGTCTTTAAATAAATGAGTCAATCAATTGTTACCTGTTTTTCTTATTTGTTTATCTTATCTAATAAGCGACCAAATCATATCAAGAGCACGGGTAGAAAAATCCACCTGTGCACTTATCACCAATATTTTTGCCAATATTGGTGATTATTAAATGACCAATCATCAGTCTTCTCGAATAAATACGGTCATGTCAGGAGTCACTCAAGACTTGACCATTTATTCAAGAAGGTTGTATTTTTGTTTGATACCAGTTTTTTCGTACACTAGTTAATAGTTTAACTTGCAGACAGCATTCTCACGTATTATCCACTGTACAATCAAAACAAACCAAAATGGACACACGTGTACGACTGTGTTCGTGCGTAGATTTGCAATGTGGCCACAATTTTCTCCTACAATCAGTATAACTAATTTAAAAAATAAACAATGTTTCATACGTAGGTATCCTTAACTTGTATCACTCTTACATAGGTAACATTCTGCGAATATAAAGCAAAACCAACTGACGTACCACTTATTTGCATAACATTCACGTTTTAAACATTCTCTGTTGTTTTAAACATTTGAACCCAAATATTGAAGAACTGTTATTTGCTGCCTCAGTTTGTCTTTTATCTCCCTCTATCCTAGTTCTTGGAAGTAAGTCACGTTTTTGAGCATAAAAAATCACCATGCTTAGGAAATTATGAAAGGGTATAGGCAGGTATGACGTGTATTTATAATAAGTGGGTAGGTAGGTAGAGGTTCTCATTATAGTTGGATCGTTGGACGATTAGGGTTATTAATTTATTGATTTTAATCTCCAATCTAATGTCAGCCTTTGTTCTTAGCGGCTTCAGACAAACGCACTAATATTTTGAGATAAATATTGATAACGTCGAGCTGCACGACTACTGACAAATGAGTGCACTGACTGGACAGGTCCCCTCAACCTGTGTGGTTCTTTCGTCAAAAGATCATTTCAGGCACCGATCTACATGGTCTTCACATGATCTGACCAAGATTATGTCTGGACTTTAAAAAGAGACTGTGACCTCTGAGTTTGTTTCGGCCTTTCTTCTCAGAGTAGTCGGATACGAAACGCCGACCTCATCTAGTTTTTTTTAATATGATTGACGTGTAAAAGTGTTTGTACAAACCTACTTACAGAAATAAATCATTTATCATTTATCGAAACGTAATTTATACATAAGTAATCAGCCTATAATGTTCCCACTGCTGGGACACAGGCCTCCTCTTTCTGTGAGAGGGAGTGGGCCGTAATCCACCACGCGGGCCCAGTGCGGGTTGGTGGATATCACATGTCTTCGAATTTTTAATTCCGGTTTTAAACATGCCGGTTTCCTCACGATGTTTTCCTTCACTGTTCTGAGAGCAGTGGTCATCACCACTGCTCTCAGAATAGTGAAGGAAAATAATGTACCTATACAAAGTAAAAGCGCCTGTCTGGGTTCGACCCCAGAATCTATTCGTAAGTCGTATCTTTTTGGCAACAGGGCCTGAGAGGGGGTCTTAAAAATTCGAATGGAGTCTACTAGGGCATGTAGGGTATCATATGAAAGAGCGCTGTTTGCACATTCTCAACATTTTTTTTTGGCGTCATAGTTTTTATTGACTTTTGAAAATGTAAAAAAATACCCCCCCCCCCCCCCCCCCCGCTTATCTCCGAAGTTTGCATAGAGAAAAGTCTGAAATTATTCTATGTGATAGAAGTATGTAAATATTACAGGAAAAATAAAACAATGTCTCTAAAGAGAACAGTTTTTCAGAAATCATCAACATCATATATACGTACGGAACCCTCGGTGCGCGAGTCCGACTCGCTCTTGACCGGTTTTTTTTTATTAGTGCTAATTATTTCGCTTTCTTGTAAACTTTTCTTACATAAACGGAAATATACACTTTGATAATACTTACATTATTATCTCCTAGGCACATAATTACTACGTCTGATAATGTTAAGATAAACTCTTGACCTTGATAAATACTAACTACCCACTAAAACAAAAGGCGTGTCATATATCATAATTATTATTATTATGAAAGAGTCAATAGTTACCTTGTAAAGGCCGTGTATTGACATTCTTATCACAAAGGTCGTTGAGAACTGATAACAGTGAATACTTTTATTACGTTAATTTATATAAATTAATTATATTTCACTACAGACACGGTTCAGTTATGATGAACTTACAAATTAGGAGACTGCAGATTTGACCTCTTCTTAAATGACGTATGTTTTTGATAAGTTAATGTTAGACTATATCAATTTGGTGTGAATGAGAAAATGTTCAGTAAACTTATATTTTATTATAGCATTTCTATTGCGAAAGGTATTTACAAAGCTGAGGTGAGTGCAAACGCCGGGAGAGGACGTCCTAGGACATATGTGGGCGTCCAAGCAAAAATGGTCCAGTAGCCCAGGTATTGAGTTAAGACTAGATTCGGTATCTAGAATTGTCAATTTGATAATAAGGATTAAAAAACCGCACAATGAAGGGTTCCGTAGTTAGGATGAATTTATCTCTAAAACAAGCTTAACATTGTAGTTGAAAAACATGTTCTCCCATACAGCGACATACGCCACGGTCAATTTTCCAACTGGAAATTTAAGTTTCTAATCGCAAAAAAGTTTATTTTTATGTGATGAAACTACAAATTTACAATTTTCGGACTTTTTCCTATACTTGTGCTGTAAAACCTTGCTTTTTGCCAAATTTCATGATTCTAGGTCAACGGGAAGTACCCTATAGGTTTTGATTTATTTGCGAATATCGAAATATGTCGCAATAATGTCGCTTATATCGCTGTATTTTTTTGTTGCGGTGACTTGGATGCTTGATTTTTTTAGAGCTTCAAGCGATTATAGACCTACGTATTTGATATTAATTTCAACTTGATACCTCCACGCGTTCCTGAGAAAAAGTGTCTTGACAGACTGACTGACAGACAGACAGACAGACAGACAGACAGACAGACAGACAGACAGAAATTAATTTTTGAGCCAACTTTACAAAACTGCGTATATCTCGGGAACTAAATGCCGAGGACTGGACCCTTTTAGCTTGGACGCCCACATATAGAGACCAAATTGGTGATGTTCTTCAGAAAGGTCAGGTGCGTAGTACTCGCAGCTGGTGTGCGTGTGTGACAAGTCTGTAGTGCTATTCTGTAAATATCTCACCGTGAGAAAACGAAGGTGAAGTGAGCATCAATACATAGAGTCAACCCCGAGAATATACCCGCAGGCCCTTTTTTTTTTCGACGTAGATTGCCAACACCTAATTGTATTTACCTACATTCTATACAAATAAATATTAAATCTAATTTAATCTAAATCTAATCTAATCTAGACAGTCAACATTGCTTGACAAGCACGAAAAAATCGCAATCTTTTCAAGCAATTTTGACCGTCTAGAGATCCCATTAGGACTTTGTCGGTCGTAAAGCGGTCGCTATCCATGTCGAGACTGCAGCCCCAGATGTATGAACGTAGGGGAAGCAAATAGAATATCGAATTGTATCAGGTGGCTTTCTATAGTTTCTGCCTACCCCCATGGGAAGAAGGCGTGAGTTTATGTATGTATGTTTGTATTCCTATCTTTCCCCGTATTACTTAGAATACTCTTTATTCGTATAATCGTTTAGTTTTCGGTTTTCTTATTATTGCACACCCTGGAGCAACCATACTCAAAAGTGTGCTCCAGCCCTAGGGCTCCGCCAAACCTTTGTGGGGGTCCCGCTAAAATACTGGTGATAATATAAATAATACTAAAGGAGTATATTATATTTATAGTATATTTATTTATTTTTGTCTGTGTGGTGCCGGACGTAAAAAATAGCACCATCCCATTTCTTGCCGTGGGTATCGTAAAAAGCGACTAAGGGACTTACTAGAGAATGGGCAGCAGCGTTCTCTAAGCATTTTAACACCATACTGCGATCGCAACCCCTTTGGGGGAGGCCTATCTCCAGCAGTGGACTTCTTTCGGCTGAAATGATGATAGTGTATTTGATTTTACTCTGCATCCTGCAGCAACGATAAACAGTTATTCGTAAATCATTCATCATCATTTCAGCCAAAAGACGTCCACTGCTGGACATAGGCCTCCCCCTAAAGAGGGGGCGGTTGCCATAATCGCCACGCTTGGTACGCCTAGTGTTGCCCAAATTCAGTCTTGGTCTTGCAGTCTTGGTCTTGTTCTTGCGTTTTTGCAAGACCAAGACCAAGAACAAGACCGCGTATTTTTAGCAAGACCAAGACCAAGACTGACCGTGCAAGACTTGAGCAAGAACAAGACATAGCCTGCAAGACTCTTGCGTCTTGCAGCTAGGACTTAGCGCTATTTCACTGAGTAGTTAGGTGTAACAGTTCGGTGTATAGGTAGGTACGCTTAGGAATTCTATGAGACGCAAAAAACTGTATCAAAGAATATGAAAAACTGGACCTATGCGCATTACGACTAATACCATAAACATAGCGAATAAAAAAATATCTATTAAAATCAAACTGAGTGCATGCATAGTTATGTTTTAACCATCGGCACTTTGATAATGCGGCATCAAAGGTTTTGTACTTACTTCTCAAAGAAATTTGCCGCTTTTCGGAAGTACATGGTTATGATACACGCGCCGGCGGCTTCTTTTGAAATCTAAAACAATCGTTGCCGCCACGCCGAAATCATAACATTTGTGACACTATTTGATTGCCGCCATAGGGCGTAGGTATACTCATGCAAAATAATTTCGAATTTTTTTAAGAGTACCTACAGGTGTTCCAAAGAATAAATAAGTTTCAGAGTGCTTAGAATGAAAATGAATACATTATACTGATCACGCAAGTAGTATTATGATTAGGATAAAATGGTAAGGATAGGTAGTAGATGTCATATTAATTCATTCTAGTAAGTATATATTATAATATTGATTACTTATATGGTTTTAAACTAATTACTTAGGTACTATTATTGTACATTTAGTCATTATATTTCTTAAGTTTTTACAAGAAAAAATAGCAAAAAAGTGTTCAAATATCACCCGTTTAATAAATATTGTAGCCACTTTTAAATATACTTGAAACGTGTAAAAAAATTCTACAAAACTAATAAAATAATATAAAAAGCGTAGGTACTTACCTACTAATAAAATAAAAAGCCTGCGATAAGAGTTTTGTATTACTTACCAGCCCGAATATCTCTGAGAGAGATGATGAGAGTAAGTATTTACTAGCTGTGCCCGCGACTTCGTCCACGAGGAATAGTAACTTTGGAGGTATAGTGACGTTCAGGACTTATTTATTTATTTTAAAACTTCTGTCATCAAACATACAAACGAACTCTTCAGCTTTATAATATTAGTATAGATGTACGCCAAAACATTCACTTATATGTAAAGAATAGTGATTGGCACTAATTCTATTTATAAAAGTCTACACTCACTGAACAAATCTCTGGAATTACCAGAAAAAGAAAATAAAGTATGTGATGAAGATGAAGACGTAATAGACTTTGATAAACTCTATGAATGTCCCTCGACGTCATCTGGATCTTGTCTTCAAGGCCTAGTGATAGACGAGTTGGAGGAGTACCTGAGAAAACCAAGAACTGCCAGCTCGGAAGACATTTTAGATTGGTGGAGGACGCATGAGACAGAGTATCCGATTTTATCGAAAATGGCCCGTGATTTTCTCTCAATACCTGCAACTTCAGTACCTGCTGAGAGGTTATTTTCTAAAGCATCATTAGTAATTAGAAAACATAGAAATAGGTTAAGTGATGAGTCAGCCAGATGGTTACTTTGTATTAATTCTTGGTCAAAAAAATTGATATAAAGTATCATAACCTAATGATAAAGCTGTTGATTTGTGTTGTATTTTATTTTTTATTCAAATAAATGATAAATCGTAAAACTCTTTTATTAAATTTCTTATAAGTTGAGGGTTCCATCTCTTTCTAGACAGATAAGTATTGTTCTTTAAAATACAGTCAAGTTATTGTAATTAATTTGTTTTTTTACATGTTTTAGCAAATGTAAGCTTATAAATCATAAATGTTTATTAAGAAACAGTTACTTCCATGGAAAACGACATATAGGTCAGTTGATTTATCGAATTTCTTATCAAATCTTCAATTATTTATTAATCTGCTTGATCTTTACTATGGCTATGTTAATTCAAGCTCACAATGTTCCAATTCTAATACGTTTTTCTAAGATTTAAAGTAAACTTTAATAAATAGTAATAGACTAATAGGTAATTGCAAGACTTGCAAGACTCTTGCTGCAAGACCAAGACCAAGACCAAGACTGGGAGCGCAAGACCAAGACCAAGACCAAGACCAGGTGTATTGGCGCAAGACCAAGACCAAGACTGGCTAAGTCTCGTCTTGTTCTTGCATTTGGGCAACACTAGGTACGCCTAGTCGGGTAGGCGATCGCAGTATGGTGTTAAAATGCATAGAGAACGCTGCTGCCCATTCTCTAGTAAGGCCCTTAGTCGTCTTTTACGACACCCACGGGAAGAAATGGGGTGGTGCTATTCTTTACGGCCGGCACCACACTTTAAGAGAGCATTAATTCCTTTTAAATGATTATTTAATTCTGTAGGTAAGTAGGTTTGTACATACACTTTTACACGTCATTCATATTTTAAAAACTAGATGAGGTTTGGACTGTCCGTATACAATAGTGGACAATTTCGGGCTGTTGTAATGAACAATGTTACCTTGCAAAGGACGTATGTTATCTAGGTCTTTCAAAGCTTCTAGCCAAACATATCATTACCGTAAATAACTGATAATTTTATCAATTTGCACAATGATACTGAATATTACAGGTGTTTGTTCGTCAGTGATAATAATATCTATGTTTCATATTTGTTCATACCTCTTTAGTTAACGAGATTAGCAGTAAGTCTAGACGGAAAACAAGTATGTTTGATTTGAATCGTTTTCATGTTCATCTCAGCCGGAAGACGTCCACTGCTAGACATAGGCCTCCCCCAACATTTGGGGCCATAATAGCAACGCTTTGCAGGCGGGTTAGCGATCGCAGTACGGTGTTAAAATGCATATAGTTGCTGCTGCCCATTTCAGTAGTAAGTCCCTTAGTAAATCGTTTTGCGAATCTCTAATATAATTATTGTAACTGTTAATCTATTATAGACAAAGATAATAATTGAAACATGTTATTTCAGCCTGTAAGTTTAAAAAAACACACTTTTTAGGGTTCCGTAGTCAACAAGGAACCTTTAAAAGTTTCGCCATGTCCGTCCGTCTGTCTGTCTGTCTGCGGCTTAGCTCAGATACTCTTAGTACTAGAAATACATGGGTATAGATATTAATCACGCCGACAAACTAGTAAAATAAAATTTTTGTACCTCCCTTACACATAAAGTTGGGATGATATTTTTTTTTCTCGTCTATCCCATGGTATACGTCGCTATGATGTGGGGTATCGTTGGATAGGCCGTTGCCACTTCCCACAACCATTTTTCAATCCAGGGATCCGTTTGCGTAAAATATTGACAGCTTTAAAGTGCAAATTTTTGTATTATAAGCTTTAAAGTGCTAATCATTAAGGTCTCCCCCAAAAGGGGGGGTTTGCCATAATCGCCACGCTTGGCAGGCGGGTTGGCGATCGCAGTATGGTGTTAAAATGCATAGAGAACGCTGCTGCCCATTCTCTAGTAAGTCCCTTAGTCGCTTTTTACGACATCCGCGGGAAGAAATAGGGTGGTGCTATTCTTTACGTCCGGCACCACACAGACAATAAAATAAAAAAACAATACATACCCTCAATCTTCTAGTTTCAGCTTCTATACTCCGATCATAGCTATTGGCATACACAGGCGAGTACTGAGGATTTCTGTCATAAGCTGGCGACGGCAAACTAACTCCCTTTGTTAAATTTATATTCCTCTCAGAAATCATCCCGTACACCTCATTCCTCTCCATCATATTCGAGCTATACGATTCTAAATTATTTTTACCGGGTTCTACCACATTTTTGTTCGGTTCTGAATGATTTTTTCCCGGTTCTAAACCATTCTGACTCGGTTTCTCATCAGGTTTTCTGTCAACGTTAATTTTTCCGTAGATATTGTCATTTTGTTGGTCGTTGTTAACTTTTTTCGGTAACTTGTTATAGTCTTTAGTTGGTTCATTGAAATTTTTGACGATATCGTCGATTTTCGTTTTATGTCTTATAGCCACGTTGGCGTAAGAACAGTTCTTGGGATCGACTGCATTATTTTCACTTATTAACACATTCTTTTGTATTTTATGCATGTAGTTTGGTAGCGTTTTGCCTCCTAAGACATCCTTAGCTGGAGTATTAACTGTTAGAGAATTCGAGCTGAATACTTTAGGTGATATTTCATTTTCGTTAGATGTATAGAATTGACTCCTGCCAATTTTTTGTTGTTTCGCGTAATACTCGAATTTAGAAACTTTAGCCATAATTCCTGACATTTTTGGCCTGGATTCTTGGTCTGAATTTGAGTCAGATTGGTCTAAGTCTCGGTAAGGTTTCTTGGGAGCGACTGGAGGCTTTTTCCTAGACATTTCTTTGAGAGTCATTTCCAATTCTTCGTCTAAATGTGTTAGGGAGTTGTCTTTGTAAATCTTCTGTATGTTTGTGGTTTGGTAACTTTCTGTGTGGTGGGTGACGTAAGCTGTGGATAAAAATAAATAATGTTAAAAATACAAAAATAAAACAAAATATAGAATTGAAGGATATTCTTTTATAAAAATTTAGGTTACAAAAATAATCTAAATACTACGTTTTTATACGCCTTAAAAATAATAAAATAACCGTCCGGGGGTCTTGATGACCCAAGACAGACCCACATAATATTTATACAGGTGAACTCGACAAACGTGGGGCGCATCTTTCTACTAAAGATATTAGAAAGAAAAAAAAAAGAAAAAAAAATATTTGGGACACGCACAAGAAATACAAAATAGCATAACTAACAATATACACAAAACAAAAACAATCAAGACTTGTGCGATGCCAAAAAGGCTCCTATCTCAGCATAATGCTGCGATATTTAAAAAAAAATACCACAGCGCTGGTATTCTGATATGCTATCCGCTGTGATGCCACGGACTCACCTACAGATATACTGGAAACCTTCAGAATATTAAAACTTAAGCTTTCATCACAGAGTACATTTTTTATAGGCTTTCATGCTCTGCGTTTTTCTGACAGTCAATGAACCGCGTCTCATATTTTTTGTAAGTAGTTAATAAAAACGGATTATTAGTGTATTCATGGAATTAGTAAGTACTTTATAGATTGTAAGTAGACGGGATCATTACCGTGTCCCAAATAAAATATTTTTGTTTCTTCCTATGTGACGGGTCACCCTGTAACTGTCATTACCTGCGGCACACTGGTCGTTGGGCTGAAACTGGACAGGAGCCATAGAGACGTGAGCTGACGGTAGCACTGACTTCATCAGCTTCGCCTCAGCCGGATGGTTGAAGCGGAGGTAGTTCGACCGGCCTATTGTTAGCATGCTACCTGGAAATTGAAACAAAACGTGTGTTTTATTACTATTCAAAGGAACAACAAACAGCTACAATATAAAACATAGAAACAACAAAACAATAGTCTATGGCATGGACAAGTAAAGTACTCAGAATATTTAAACCAAGTGATGTTTCGTGATGTGTCGGGCGTGAGTCGTAATATTTATTCTCGATAGGTAGTTACGTTTTTTAAAAAAATATTTTTGTTTTCTTTTTATTTTTATTGTAGGTGTTGTTATATTTATTTTTATTACCCTAGTGGGATTTATATGTATCCGTAGGTGATTCCGTGGCATCACAGCGGGCCCTAGCTGAATACCAGCACTGTGGCATTTATTTTTTAAATATCGCAGCATTATGCTGAGATAGGAGCCTTTTTGGCACCGCACAAGTGATTGATTTTTGTGTATATTGTTAGTTTTAAATGCTTTTTAGGGTTCCGTACCCAAAGGGTAAAACGGGAACCATATTACTAAGGCTCCGCCGTCTGTCTGTATGTCTGTCTGTCTGTCCGTCTGTCACCAGGCTGTATCTCATGAACCGTGATAGTTAGACAGTTGAAATTTTCACTTTAAAAAATAATAATTCAATTAAAATAAAACAAATATTTAAGGGGGATTCCCATACAACAAACGTGATTTTTTTGCCATTTTTATAGATAATGGTACGGAACCGTTCGTGCGCGAGTCCGACTCGCACTTGGCCGGTTTTTTTTTTGTGTCTCAAATCATTTGCGTAATCTTCAGCACATATGTCTATCATTACAAGATGTCTATTAGATTTATAATTTGCATGTGTCACGAACCACGATGTTCTAATTCACACGTTGGTGCTACCGAGCTAGTTCAATATTAGCGAGCATATCTGAATATGTCATGTTTATTTTAATAGTAAGTGGATCACCTGTCTGTCAAAGAAGTCTGAAAGTGACACCGGTGACTGATAAGTTGTTTGGAAAAAGGTTGTCATGGTATGGGCACAGTATAAATATTAATATAAATATAAAACAAAATCACAAATACGCGTTAGCCCTGAATGATACCTCACGAACTACTAACATCGTTTTGTTCGCAGTTCGGGAGCGGCTTTCCCGCGTCTCGCCCCTCACACCCCGCACGATTGCCCTGTCTAGACGGCTTCGTCGGACGACTGTAGGATTTTTTAGACTGTGGTATGGGTATGTTATGCGAAAGGGAAATGTCGCCAGGAAAGTTTTGAGTATGAATGTCGATGGCTATACGAGTAGGGGAAGACCAAATAAACGCTGGATGGACTGTGTGAAAGATGATATGGCTAGAAAGGGGGTGACTACCGAGATGACGACTAATAGAGAAGTATGGAAGAACGGGACATGTAGCGCCGACCACAAATAAATTGGGATAAGGCAGGAGAATGATGATAATGTGGATCAAGTATAAAGTTAGGTACTACCCACCGACATTAGTTACCATTACCACGCCCCGACAAAGAGTTTTCGAATTTAAAATTAAGAGCAGACAGTCTAAATCAAATTTCGAACGCAAGCTCCGCCCCTCGCTCCCCGCCTCTCCGTTATGTGCTAAACACTAATACATCAGTAATAAAGTTGAATATCGCGTGCGCTCTTTGATCGTGTTCGAGCACGAAACTTAATAGCGCAAGTCTCAATTCTTATTTCGTTTATAACTAAAGTAATAATTGATCTAGAGAAAAAATATTTTGTGTCGGGATAATAAACTATATTTTCTTGCTGTGAATATTTATTTTAGACGTAAAAGCTAAACAAGCTTGTTTGTTTTTTATAATTTTATTATCCTTAAAAAAGACATGATTTTCGAATAAAAAATTTATTGAGAGAAAATATTACAATAAATTACGTAACAGTCTTCAACATGGAAAGAGAAATATCTAATAAATCATATACTAAAGTTTCATTTTGCTTGTATGTGTGACTGTTTCAGAATATTGATGTAAATTAAAAAAAATAAAAAACTTTTTACAAAAAAAAACAACCGACTTCCAAAAAAACACTACAAAGTGAAAAATAACTTTAATTTCGGAAGTCGGTCTTTGGATCTGTATTTTAGTTTTTTTGCCACCGACTTCCGAAATTAAAGTTATTTTTCACTTTGTAGTGTTTTTTTTGGAAGTCAGTTGTTTTTATTTTTTGTAAAAAGTTTTTATTTTTCACTTTTTAGTGGGTCAGTTTGTAATGCTCATCACCTTTTACAAAATATTGCTTATCCCGATGCAGGGGCGTTAATTGTTGATTTTGACGAGCATAAATTGCTTAGCAACCATATTAAAGTGCCTAATCGAATCGCAACGGTGAAATATTTATTATTAAGTACTTCCGGTGGCCATCTGTGGTCTTCATCATCAGTTCCACATGACCAAATGGTGCTTTTTGAGTGCAAATGCACGAGTTACTATAAAAAATACTCAAATCTCTATAGGTAAGCCTATAAAATTTGAGGATATCCCGTGATTTCCATGGGATCCCCTCATCAGATTCTCATTTGGTGGCAACCACCTTGGGAGCATACCCTTCCATACAAAAAAAGAATTTTCAAAATCCGTCCACAATTGACGGAGTAATCGGTGGACATACATATAAAAAAAAAAACATAGCCGAACATATAACCTCCTCCTTTTTAGAAGTCGGTTAGTAAAAATAGGGAGCCTCCTCTTAATGAGTACTTTTTAGTGCGTAGTGTGGGACTCCCCCCAGCTAGATGGACCGACGGACCTTAAAAAGGTGGCTGGTTCAGACTCGACGCGGAAGGCGGAGGACAGGGTGTTGTGGCGCAGCCTGGAAGAGGCATGTGCCCAGCAGTGAACTGCTATAGGCTATTTTTTTTTTTTTTGGGTGGGAAATTATCAAATAACTGAGGGAGTGTCAGACTTTTACTGACTAAAACCCACCCGTGTTCCTTCAGATGCCTGTGTGCCAGGGCCACGATATCCCTTTCGGACAGGCTCGTAACCCTGGCAGGCATTGGCCCTTTCGGACCCCGTCAATTGGTGCTGACGTTTCTTTGAGGCGCGCGTGGAACACAACGCGCCGTCGACCCGGGCCTCGTCCTTATCGGACGGCGAGCTACCCATCGCTCACCGTCCGCAGGCCCGCGCCTACGGTGGCCGAGAATCGGCCTGCGATTCCCGATGCCCGGGGCGTCTCCTGCGGCGTCTAGGGGCGTGAGGGCGTGGATTTTGCCTTTCCCTCACGCGTTCCGCCTCCTGACTGCTATAGGCTGAGTTGATTGATTGAGTACTTTTTAGGGTTCCGTTTTTGGGTGGTTTACGATGATGCAAAAAAGTAGTTTACTATTTTTCTAAATTTGAATAAAACCATAATTTATAGTAGATAAATCAGTTACATTTTTTTTTAAATCTTTGATTACACTTATGCATAAGCACTTGAGTGAGATACCTGAGATACAGGTTTATTCCTTGATCAGGTAGAATCCAATTATTATTTACTTTAACCTCTAGTCTAAAGCCCTATTTTGTAAATATTTATGTAAATCAATTGTTTCGACAAACAATAAACATAATAATAGGCCGCACATGAATAGGTAACAAAACTAGCATAAACTGGCCTCTTATTCTGATACAAAAGGAGTAATTAAGAATGATCTCACTTTGCTTTGTAACAGTTCAAATAACACAAAAAAACGGGGACTACCGACAGAAATGAAAAATTATCGCTCAACGCGCCTAAAGAAGTTTCACATCAATAAAATAATGATTATCTAAAACACAATTTAAACAATGCACAGTATACACAAATTAAACTTTTCTCGTGGCCAATTTAACTTCACTTACTGCTACTACAGCATGTCGTGCGGGCATGTCGGTGACGCGAACGCATAAGTTTTTCTCCTACCAAAAATCGCTTAACGCGCCTAGACTAGTTGTCACTTTAATAATATCGTCTAATACCTCGCTTTTAAAGCACACACACGAGACCAAGGACAAGTGTGAAATTACTCATTTATTTATTAAGTCTCAATAGGGAAGTCAAAACAATTCCTGTCTAGACTTTAATTTAGACAATTTGTCGCAATTGACATCCGAAACTGATCGGTTTCCGTCTCACAATGTGTTTAGTCATTTATGTTCAATTCACTAGCTTTTCAGTTTCACTAGCTGCAATGCCGAATCGATGTTGATCATACTTTGATACAAGTAGTTTTGTAAAATCTCTTTAGTGTTATTACAGACCTGTGCATTTAGGTATCTCTTACTCAAAAACATTAATAGATTTATCTTGGTACGGGGGTAAACAGGGGCTTATATTTAATAAAACGGACAGGCGCCAATCTAACAATCTGACAATTTTGTAAGATGTTTACTTGTTTTCCGCTCTTTTTTTAAAAAAAAAACCTTGCTCCACACTAGGGATTTCTCCTGTATCGTGGGTGTGTTTACAAACATTTAATCTCACATACACAAACAGCCAGACCCGGAACAACTACTTATAGGTCATACAAATATTTGTTGCGTGCGGGAATAGAACGCGCGACACGCAGCGCGGCAGTCAATCGCTTAACCACTGCGCCAACCGTGCCGTCAAAAAATATTAAACAGCACCCGTCGCCACGTCGTCGTGACAATGTGGCAATTTTGTCATGCTTTGTCAAATATGTCGCATTGTCAATTATATTAAATAGGCCCCTGGGGCCGTATTATGAAGTATAAATGCCACTATGATTCCAGACCGAAAAGGGGACGGTGGTAGCGGTCATGTATAGATCCATCTCACTCTTGCACTGGAATCATGATGGCTTTAAAACGTCATAATACGGCACCAGGTCACGAACGCATTAATATTGTACATATTTTGGCGTATGTACGAAGTTTTTTTGCTATGTGAGGCTACACCCTTGCAACAGTCTAGTGCAGTGGTTCTCAAACTTTTTTGGAGACGGAACCCTTTTCTAAAACGAAATATTTGACGGAGCCCTAAAGTAATCAAAAATGGTTTTATGTGTATTCTTCATTAATAATCATATTACTTGACATTAAAATTTACATATTTTTTTACTTTTGTTGAAATATTTAGATTGATATTATGTTACTCAGGTACCAGAGTAAAATAAAATATAGTAGGTAGACACTCCTTTAGTATTATTTTTTTATTCTGACCAGTATTTTTACGGAACCCCCACAGAGGCTTTGCGGAACCCTAGGGTTCCGCGAAACACACTTTAAGTATGGCTGGTCTAGTGGGTAGTCGACGGGCAGTCCGTCTGGCAGCTTGCTGCCACTGAGCGGGTACAGTGTGGCAGCTCCGTGAGAGTTTTCCACGCGACAGTGCACGTAGCACACGTTAGCATACGCACAGTATAGTTACACACACACCTTGCGACAGTCTGGTGGGTTTGTCGACGGGCAATCCGTCAAGCAGCGTGCTGCCACTGAGCGGATACAGCGTGACGACTCCGTGAGAGTTCTCCACGCGACAGTGCACGCTTGATACGCCCGTGCCGACCACGTAGATGTCGCATGTCGGGTCAGAGCCTATTGTAACGCGACCTGGAAATGAGAGAAGAAATGGATTAATCAAAATAGACGTAGCAGAAATGATCTCATCATGGAAACAGCAGACTTATAGCACAATTTAGTTTAGTGAGACCCAAAGACAATTCCCAACCTCGAGTTGTGTAGAAGACGTGTCCCTAGATGTCATGTTTAATACGAACGTCAAAATGGAAAGTAGATAATTGTTGTCGGGAATACAAAGCTTCTTACGATGGAAATATCTGCGATTTCTTTCTATCGTTAGCGAAACCATTTACGCCAAATTCTATAAAAAGAAACTTATAAACATTTGCATACCTTGCTTGATAGGATGCAGAGTTACTGCAGTGCTGAGCCGACCAGTTCCAAGGCTCACCAGATGCGGAGTATTTGTCGCCACCCTGGAAAGTAAAAACAGTACAGGTTAATATGATTTACTATCATACTGATTTCAAAGTAACGATTGCCGAGAAAAGTTTAGTAGTTTTGACGATAGTGGTACAGAGAACACGACATCTTACTGGTTTCTGGGAAATCATTTATATTATTTAGTTATCGTGAATTGACACTTCTTTTTTCAAATTGGGCTAACGTGGACTTTGTGATAGTTGACAATAAAAACCGGCCAAGTGTGAGTCGGACTGGCGCACGACGAGTTCCGTACCATTATCTATAAAAACGGCAATAAAAACCACGTTTGTTGTATGGGAACCCCTTAAATATTTATTTTATTCTGTTTTTTAGTATTTGTTGTTATAGCGGCACAAGAAATACATCATCTGTGAAAATTTCAACTGTCTAACTATCGCGATTCATGAGATTCAGCCTGGTGACAGACGGACAGACAGACAGATAGACAGACGGCGGAGCCTTAGTAATAGGGTTCCCGTTTTACCCTTTGGGTACGGAACCCTAAAAATTGGTATCCAAAATTGAGTTTCGGCATTCACTTGGAGAAGCCTCCAAGTAAGGTTATGTGTGCTTAAAATCTCCTTACGTCATTAGAATAACAAAATGAGTGCACGCACAATCATGCGAACAAAAAGTTCTTGTCAATCTCATTCAGTATTTTGGCATACATACTGTCATATTTCGAACTTATGACAAGTTTATTGACGTATCGTGATGAGAAAAACAAGCATTTAAACACACATTTCTCCGCACGTTTTCTCAACACATCTGACATTGGCAGAATTGTCGACATCGGCACCATTGCCATAGAGAAAAATAGAATAGAAACACACATCACATTTATGTTTACGAACGAGTAAAGATCAGCAAGGTTCAACATCTTATTTTAATATTTCCTTATATCTTCAATTAAGATTGTCACATTAACGATGATTATGACAGCCTTACAAGTGACCTTTTAGTCTGATATGTTGTTTATAAAGGTACGTCAAAAGTCTTCAAGTTATTTTAAAGACATACTTTGAGGAGGCGGAAAATTATGAATAAGGTAATTGAAGTGGTCTTTCGATATGATTAAAAGCAAGTATTCATGGTTTTGAAAAATGTCTAGGACCAAATATGAATTTTCTCTGTAGATAGGGTACAATTTTCAGTTTGACAGGTCCTAGTAATGTGGTTATTAAAGTTGCTTGGCTCAGAAAGGAAATATATTACATATTTCCTCGCCATCGAGAACTTCGTTCCTTCCTCCCTTATTAGGGCAGTTTTTGGATTTATTATATCAAGATTGTGACTTTTTTGTACTTCCGCGAGTCTAGAATGTGAGTATAGAGAGATAAAGAACTGTTTCTAAAATCTGATAACATTATGTCTTCCTTATTGATTGATTTGCGTTATAAAACAACAAAATGAACACATCGATCAACGAACCACTCAAAACAGCAATTTCCCATTCACAAACGACCTGCCACTATAATAAAACTGTGAACCGATATAAAAACTAATTACAGATATAACGCAGTTATTCTCAACGCGGATTTTATTGCAAAGTTACGAGTAATACATTAACCAGCGTTTATTGCTTCACCATCTGGCTAGTTCAAGGAGTTTCAGACTATCGACGAATGATCCCGACGGATGTCTGTGAGATTACATCATCTAGATATGCGCGTACCGGGATATGATGAAAGGCCTTACGTAGATCCAAGCTAAGTAAACATTTTTTTTTTACTAAATCGTTCGCGGATACGTTGGTGTTTGTTATGGTTTACGAATAAGGTTGTAGAAGTAGACATGCTGCGCCAACCTCAAAAAATTTGGGTAAAGCCATGGCGATGATGATGAAATTATCAGTTTTTTAAAGGTTACCCAAGTCGTCATTAGCTCATCCATGAACTCTGGAATTGTCCGTTGTGGTTTTCGTCGCACATGTCAGAAACATGTTGGGCAATCCCGAAACGTGTACGTGACTTATAAGGTAAACATATATTTCTTTAAAAATATGTGATAGATATAATATATACATATATTATGTAATTTTTATTTTGGAAATTGATTTGTTAACTAATACCTTCATTAAAATACCGTGTTTAACATCTGCATGAGTAAAAAAACTTGCCTAATGAGTGTAAATATTTAGGTCTGATGCCTTATTGGTGTTTTCTAGCTTATTATAATGCCTCGCCTTTTACTGTTTAATTGCATATTTGTCTTACCACTTCTTTTAGAGTGGAATATTTATATAGCAACAAATTCTACGGCCCATGAATGATTATAATTATTATATTGATCATGCAATATCTAAGTAAATTGATCACATCATTGTCAGCATAGTTTCACCTACTGCTGAGTATAGCCCTGCTACCTTTTGTGCCAAGCTTCCTTGGCCTGTATGAGTCAGGGCCAAGGGCCAAGGTCCAGGGGTCCAAGTCTCTCAATTGTGAGTTTTTGCCAGATTTGCGAGGCAAAATCAGTCAAATAATTTCAAAAGAGAGAATTGTTGCAAATTAGTAGACTCGACCCCAGGTCCTTCCTGCGATCTTTGAAGGTCATCCACCCATCTGGCTGTTGGTGTGTCAACGCTTCTCTTACTGTGAGTATGTGTGAGTAAGTAATTATTCATTTATTTCTCAATTTGCTATACATCTACATATTCGGTAGTGGTCCTAGATAACTTCAAAGGTTGGTTATTTTGGCCATATGGAATTCGACTTCATGCTTTAATAAATCTTCGGTTTTTATTAAAGCTATGTATAAGGGATCATAACTCATAATTATAGGAGAAAAGAAGCGAGACATTCTATTTATAGTTGATCTCGATGCGCTCGCGCCGCCGGTCGCCGGTCCACGCGTGTACTTTTATAGTGTTCGTTTTGCGGCCAACCCTTTGCAATGTAGACTTCATTAAAGTCCCGCGTTTTTCGTTCAGGTCGAGAAACGAGTGTTTTGCAGTGAATTGGGAGGAGCCTATGTTCAGCAATGGAATGTAAGAGTATTAATATAAGTTAAAGCGTGCGTGGAGAGAAGAGAGACCTATGTCCATCAGTGGGTGAAGTCTGGCTGTGTATGATGATAAGGCTAAGTTGATTGATTGTCTATAAACATTTTTGTGATTGAAGATTGCTTGTCTTAAAAGATTGTCAATCAGAGTAGTGGTACAGAAACCTTACAAACGTGCGAGATCTCGTTTCAATATGGTCTAGTTTGTTTATAGTCTAATATGTCTAGCACTCCAGCAGACTGAAATACTTCTCACATTATTCAAATTGGAAAGCATTTCTTAAATGAATTATTGCCCAATTACAAATCTCCACTACACACTTGCGATTTGTCTACTACTTCATAGAACGCAATTCATTAGAATACTCAACAAAAATGGTCTAAAATTGCATGCTTACTGCAAAATAAAACCCCTTGGAAATGCAGCAAATTAGATGGCGGGGTCATGGGAAGGAAGCGACAATCTATTTCGAGTGGCGCCTGCACATCGTGCGCGCGCGCTTCTTGCTCTTGTTGTGGCTGGAGAAGCTAGGGGGACAGGTTTACACCTTAATAGATGGCAAGTGTTGAAGTTATAGGTGTTGGGTTAAACAGTCATTAGTTAAAGTACTATGGTCTGTGATTCAAAGACCACAGTCTAATCAAAAGTGACATTATATCGTCAGAAAAATAAAAAGTAAGTGCAACGAAGATACAAGTTATTTACAATCTGGAATATCGAGACTGTTGGTTAATACATAAGGGTAGCCCTAGATAATGAATTAAGATTTCCTGCATCACAAGAGGCAGGCCTCTCTATTCACGGAACCTAGTCTGTATGAAGACTGACAGACGAAAATTAATTCTAGTAGATAGAAGACACTAACTATTTGGAAAACTATAATATAAGTGTAATAAATAATGGAGCACCATGACAGTACCTACCATAAAAACAAAACAGACGATTAAGAAATGTTGATACATTTAGGTTTATGTGAGATTTTTTGAGACTTTCCTTACGGATCCCACAGAGCATTTCGTGCTCATTTCCTTCATAGTCCACGGTGTAGTGTTTACACACATTAATACGCGCACATACGCACATTAATGTCAGTGGTTATCAGAACAATCTATTTTGAGTGCAGGTGGCGCCTACATTGCTTGCAATATTGGATTATTGATAGTCAGCCAAGAGAACTATCATTGTGGACACATCATGACCTGCAATTACAGTGGAGGAGTTGGCAGTCTTGGGCGTGCTATCACTGGCGCCAGGTTATACAATAGTTTTTTTTTCATAGCTCTTCATGGCGCCAAGTAGCACGACTGTTTTTATTAAATCATTGTTCTAGACTGGATTTATGGAGTATCTACAGACAGAAATAAAAGTCGCACATACGCTACCTTATGACATCTGCAACATCAAAGGGCTCGCAATTTGTAACCGAAGTCACAAATGTTAAAATCAATTTGACTGATTTTTCTGAAAAAATCTGGATGAAGAAGCATAAGTTTAGCCAGCCACGCGAAAAACTGCTGATAGAAAAATCATGACTCATTGACGAATTCATGCAACAGCTTACAGATTTACGTGAAAATTAATAAGGTGCAGGAGGAAGCGACAATCTATTTCGAGTGGCGCCCGCGCATCGTGCGCGTGCACACTTCGTTTTTGTTTCAGTCGGGCCCTTTTGCAGACGCTGTCCTTTATTTTTGTGTACTTTATTTCGCGTTAATTAGATTTGAGACGGTTTGTTTATTAGCGATGTGTATTAATTGATTATAATGAGTAGCGGCCAGAGGGAAGCAAATGCTGAAAAAACTATTCTGAGAATAAGAAACTTATAAAAGGTAGATATGTATTTCTGGAACATGGGTACTTTTAAGTATTTAGGTATCTACTGGGATACCCACATAAAAAGAGCAACGAGAGATAAAGCCAAATAAGGTCTGAAAATCTCCAGTACTAAGATTGCTGACTGGAATTCACCAGTTTCTTTCCTAGTATTATTTGTGTCGATAAAAGAGAAAGAAAGAAAATACATTTATTAGCACTATACATAATCAGCCTAAAATGTTTCCACTACTGAGACTCAGGCCTCCTCTTGGTGAGAGGGAGTGGGCTGTAATCCTCCACGCGGGCCCAGTGCGGGTTGGTTGATGTCACATGTCGACGAATTTTTGGTTCTAGGACATCCTCACGATGTTTTCCTTCACCGTTTTTAGAGCAGTGGTGATGAAATTATTTACAGTAAAGCGCCTGCCTGGGTGCTATACTATGCCTACCTATTTTCACTCTACGTGATGCATAAGGAAAAAAATAAAACATAAATAAAAGAAAGAAGATATTGTACACTAGTGATCATGAATATTTGCGAAGTCTATTTTGATTATAAATTGTTCCTTAATGAAGCTGTAGTATTAATAAACAACCCTAAAACTAAGCTAACAAGAATGTGACACTGCGATGACGAATCCCAGGTTCGAATCCCTTTCTGTTCACCATCAATCACTAAACTAAATCTAATGTTATCCATCTGTCCCTTTAACGGGATACTGGTGTTAAAAACTATATTTAGACACGGCTTTAAGTCTTTAGAGTAAAGTTCAAATTCTTAAAGCAAAGTTTTCACTAAGTAAACAAATGGGTGAGTCAATGTCTTTTGCGGTTGCATTCGGTCCTATTAGGATTGTTTTAAGGTATACTTTTGTTTGTTTTTTTTATAATAAGTTAGTGGTAAACAGGAATAGCAGCAGACAAACTCCACGTGTCGTTTTGTAAATATCGTATTTTTTTTTGTTTGAATTTTTTGTCTTGTGTTGTGGTTTTATAAAATGATTTCAGGTTTTTTTTTTAAGACAGTAGCAGGATGACATCCGCTGTCAGATAAGGATTAACCAGCAATGTAATTAATGAGCTCCTGTGTCGAAATAGCCTAGATTAATATTTTTAAACAATAGTTTTTTTTTTCTGTATGTCTTACTCAAATTGAATTTATATTTTGATATTGTGATTTCAAATGAATTAAAATTTTAACATGCTAATTTTGAATGAAATTAAAATATTAACACTGTAATTTCAATTTAATTTAAATTTTGTCATTGTAATTTTTTTTTTGTATTGCTTTTCTAGTGCAACTAATTTTGTACGCCATAAATGGCAAAACATGTAGAGATCTCATATTACTTATAAGACCTTCATACTGTACTCATGTTTTACAAAATAAATATCTATCTTATCTTAAAGGCTAATGAGTCGAGCAAGAGATCATGAATTCGAACCACCCTCGTTAAACTATTGACACGAGATGGGAAGTGTGTTGAAGAAATTAATAAGGTTACAGGAGAAAAAATAAGCTCAGCTTTTTTAAACCATTTCGCTTTGTTCTTGACATCAGTCTCGGAAACATTACTAGTTCCTTTTACCTAACAGCTTAGTATGTATTAAGTATTTCCTACGAATAAATGTCTTTGTCTTTGTGTTATATATATTTGAATTTTTATTATTTTAGTAATATTTTATATAGATTATTTTTTAATTTGTGAATGTGACAACGTTGTAGGCCTAATAGACTGTAGCTTTGTAAACTATCTTTTATTTTGTTAAGTACTTGGTACTTGTTGACGGGCCTACACTGTCCTCCCATACCTATTAACACTGTAACTTGGAAACATTGTAAAAGCCCACTTTTTTTTTTAAAAGAGTAACCGTGGACTTTCTTGCCGGCTCTTCTCCATAGGAAACGACCAAATGGAACCGTGCACCTAGCTTCTGACGTTTCATAAGTGCCCATGTAGGTCTATGTGAAATAAAAAAAAATGATTTTGATTTTGTTCATATCTCTTTGCACCTGATTTTAGTTCTCCCTCGGGATCTCTTACCAGGAACAGATAGCTGTAGTGATAAGTTGCGTACGTAATCTAATGGTATTTTCTTTATAAATTTATCTTCTACCCTTTTGAGTATAGTATCATCTCTTCTAAGGAAAAGTATGAGCATCACAGGCTGGTTATAATATACCCACTGATTGTTTTGGAATACCCACTTCAGCTAATCGATTCCAATAACAAGAGTCGTTGTCAGTCAGGTCGACTACTCTAACCAGATCTGTCTGAACACCACCATAACTCTGAACATCAGTCTTTATCGCCCGCATCAATACCGTTTTATACTCCTGTCAATTGGCTACATTATTACCGGTTACGACCAGTAACAGCTTCAATCTGTTGCATTCAATCCAGCAATATTTGATTCAATCATTGTTATGTGAAGATGACCTTGGCCCCTTTTCTTAAATGTTCTCTTTTTCCCATGTGATAATGATTTCTTAAATACTCCATGATTTTTACTCAAGGACATTCACGATTTTTCTGTTGTCCATTAGGGCCATAATACTAAATGCATTACTGCATGAGCTTCTCGTTCACTGATATTAGCTCTCATCATAGCACCATATTTTTGTCGAGTACCTACGCTATCCGCTTTAACTTACCAATGAAATTTGCAAGAATTGTAGTACTATAACAAGATGAATTTAATCGAAACTGTCGACTATCGTTCAGTAACTCTTCTGTAATCCTGGGTTGGCCACCATCACAATAGCTTACCGGAGATATGCCAGAATTCCCGAATTCCATACAACCGATTGCAACTATACAGAAAACGAAAAGAGAAATCTGAGAAATGTTGAAGAAGTAGTGGAACAAAAAAACTGGAATCCATCCTTCAATCCCGATAACCAATACCAATAACGCAACAGCTACATATCACCCGCGTATCAAGTATCTTAAGGCGCTGTAACTCAAACCTGCACTACTACAGTGTCATATTACTCAGTCAGGTATCAAATGATCGTAATGTTCGAGGTTTTATCGTTTAGGCTTCACTGCTTTCGGTGAGGGTTAACCTGGTAGGTAAAAGCTACGGTGTTTTGTTCATAAGGATTGGTTACTGTGATTTATGGTACAAAAGTTCAACGTTGGAAGGATTGTATGAAAGATAATATGGCTAGAAAGGGGGTGAATCTGGAGATCACGGCTGATAGATATGTGCGGAAGAAGATATGCTGCACCTACTCCAAATAAGACAGGCAGGCGGATGATGATGATGATCAGCAAAGACACAAAAGCCCAGGGGGTCTCCGAAGTGCTAAACCGAAGTATCGGCCGAATGTTCGGCCGTTTTAAAACTTCCAAAGTTTCCTTTTTTTACTTTGAGTCCTTACCCGACCTCAAGTCACAGTTTTGACATTGGCTTATCTCTTCGACTGTCTTTTTTTTTTTCGCCGTAGTCAGCGATATTTAGCCATAGTAAAGAAACGACCGAACATTCGGCCGATACTTCGGATTTATGTTCGGAGTAGACCCACAGGAATAAATTGTATGTGACTTTGGCGTACACAAGTCAGTTTGCTGTCCGGAAACCAAACATGACGGTTCTCCTTTCATATCGGTGCGAAAAATATGTATAAGAACAGCTCTGGGCGTAGTAAAATATTAGCCAGTCAGCTTTATGGTAGTGGGACTAACTGCCGAGGTCAGGATGTATAGGCTACAAGAAGGCTTTCATAGAATAACTTATTCTAAACGAAATGATTACAAATCTTGACATTTCAAAGTCAAAGTCAAATTATTTATTTCAAATAAATGGCCTTTTGAACGTCAAAATTTACAAAATAATAGAATTGATTCTAGTCACCCTTTCCAAAAGGTAGCTTCGTATTTACAAGCATGAATAAGTAATTAGGTAATGCCTATTTAGAATAATGATACACATAGAAGACAAGTATATTTTCTTCGTATACAAATACGATTTTAATAGGTTAGAAGATAAGAACGATCATAATATGTATAAAGATGATGGTTGGGCGCCATAAATAACTGTAAAAAACTTAGTCGTAACTATTGTAATTCCTATTTGTGCTCAAGGCATTATTTTCTATTGTTATCTTCTTGAAATAAGGAAACTTGTATATTACTTCTTTGTTGGATCTTTAGGAGATAAACAGGGGTCAAATCTTTGTAGAGAAACTTGATTATCGACGATGATATTTCAGACTATATTTGAGAAATTATGGAGTCTCTTTAAAAAAAAATATTGATTGTTATAATTGACGGAGCTATGGTGAGTAAACCTGATACAGTGGTAATAAATCAAGCGGAAACCTTACTATTATCGTTGATATCATAGTCCCACATGATGAGTACCTCGTGAAAGCCGAAAAAGACAAAAAAATCAGAGAACCTAACAAAGACCAAATGCGATTTGTGTAGAATCAGCGATCATTGTGCTGAATGATGTTAAAGTGAATCAGATCCCGAGTCTAGCCAGTGAACGTGTTTTGGTTGACAATTATGATGATGAGCATGATACAAAAACTGATTCTGATGAGTTACTTTACCCTCCCAAAAAGACAGATTTGATGAAAATACTACTACGCCATAAATACATTATCTCAGAGTTCCGCAGAGAAACACCATACAATGCAATCGTTTATAACAAGTAAGAAATCTTTGGCATACAACACTCCTGTAGATAAGATACAGCATGTTTGGCTATTGAGTCATTTCTAACTGCGATGATGCGGGTTGAGTTTACTGACTATATTATCATGTTAATTAAAGTTGTGCTGGCTTATGTGGGTATTTTCTATGGCGTTAATGTAACAAGGTCAATTAATGCTAGAAAGATTCGTGAAAATGCTATCCGGGAACTGTCCTGGATGTTTTTGAAGGCTGCTTAAGCACTTCACAAATATAACTGAGCTGACTATCGCTCGACAGTAATCCATATTGCTATAAGAGTATGCATTGAGGCACCTCCGGACTTCTGTCATAATCCTACATATCATTATTCCAATTTATTTTTGGTCCGCCCAGCATGTCTTTTACTTCCATACCTCTTTCTTGCTTTTATTTTCATACCTTCCTCTATTTGCCATCATGCTAGTAGTCGAAACAATCCAACAATAATTAAATTAATTACTGGCAGCACAGTGTGATCTGGCAACTGTAGACATTCAATTTTCATTTGATGACGCGTATTTCCCTTTCCGTGTTCAACTGGCGACACCGGTCTCGCGAAATCTACACGCTTTTGTTTTACTACGGAATCCTACGATCCCGTGTTCAATTCGCGTCAACTGAGCACGCTTTTGTGATCAAGCAGATTTATTTAGTCATAAAGTGTACCGCCGCGGCAGCGGCCGCCGAGCGCCAGGTCCCCTCTATTGTTGGTAAAACGTTGCTTGATCACAAAAGCGTGCTCAGTTGACGCGAATTGAACACGGGATCGTAGGATTCCGTAGTAAAACAAAAGCGTGTAGATTTCGCGAGACCGGTGTCGCCAGTTGAACACGGAAAGGGAAATACGCTTCGATGACACTTGCCGTTCACCGTCCTCGTAGGTTACTGAGATTTTTTGGGGGAAAACTCATCTTCCGGATAATCTGTGTCAAATTAAAGGCCCAAGGTATAAATAGACTAGTGATAAGTAACCATTTTTATATAACCTGACATATCGAACATGTCAACAGTCGTAAACGATTTGTTTTCGCCGCTGATAACGCTTCTTATGCAAATCACTTGTAAACCTAATTGTTACTGATATGCAGCTCTTCAGATTTATAAATACGCTGATAAATTTATTGGGGTTAGTGGACCGAGTTATCGGGCAGTGCACTCTAATTGATGTCTGTAATTCCACGAAATTCTCAGCGTAAAAGGCAAATCTTCTGATTATTGCTCTTCATTCATTCATAGTTTATTGCGAAATTAATATAACTGCAGACGTAATTATAAAATGAAACAACGAAGTGAGTGTGAGTATAATTTCAGTCATTTAAAGAGCTTTCAATAGAGTTTCCGCGAGTGTTCATACTGTATGTAGTATTTAAGGTAGTCAGGTCTACTAAGATATGGGCTATTCTTATACGGATGCTGCTTCCACCCAAACAGTCCAGAAAAAACCATTATTAGCTACAACTGTCTCTCTTTGTCTCTAAATCTCTTTCGTCCATAATAAACATCCGTAGATAAGTTAGAACAGCATCTCCTCACAGAATCCTTGTGAAAGGGCCCAATTCACCACCCATGCAAAAGAACTTGATGTAGGCGCCATAACCATTGGCGGAATGGCGGGACAGGCTTTCTCGCCCTACCGCCGGCCTCGCCACCATCGAGGCGGTCCGGCCGGTACTCGAACCCTGGCTCGGGAGGAGGCACGGTTCCCTGTCGTTTCGGGTGACGCAGGTGCTCTCGGGGCATGGTTGCTTCGGGAAGTACCTGTGTCGCATAAACAGGGAGCCGGACGCCCGGTGTCACCACTGCGTCGACTGCCGGGAGGACACGGCGCGGCATACGTTGGTAGAGTGTGTCGCTTGGGAGGAGCCACGCCGTGCCCTCATCTCAGGAGTAGGCAGTGACCTGTCGCTGCCGGCCGTGGTCGAGTCGATGGCCGGCAGCGAGGAGTCCTGGGACGCGGTGGTATCCTTCTGCGAAACAGTCGTGTCGCAGAAGGAGGCTGCGGAGAGGGAGCGGGAGATCACGTCCGCTCACCCGGCCCGCAGCAGGCGCACCGGGCGTCGGCAGAGGGCAGATAATGCCCTCTTCCGGCCCCCCTAAATGGGTCCAGGGACGGCGGACTCGGTGACGTCCGCCGCCCCCCATCACACTGGACCCGAGGTGGCGGCGCGTAGTGTTCCACGTGCGCCCCTTTCAGACGTCGCGGGGGGGTCCAACACCTCACCCCCCCCGCAGACTTGAGGTGGTCCGCAGAGGCGGGCCGGCACTAGCCGGGCATCACGGAAGTAATACTAGCTCCCAAGATCCCCGGTGCAAGTGTGGGAAGGGAACACCGGGGTTTTTGGTCAGTAAGAGTCTGACAGACCCCTCCGCCCACCAAAGGCGCCATAACCATGACCAACAAACAATCCAAATCCTACAATAATAAGCTATTCAAATGACCCAGAAACAGTGTTTTTGTCAAGTCTACTGTTATCTTGTGACTCAGGGGCTACTATATTGACGTTTAAAAGTGCCTTTTGTGCCCATTTGAAATAAATCATTTGACTTAGAGATTAAAGGAAGAAGAAAAAGACGAGCTGCTCCGATCGCAAAATAAATTGGGATAAGGGCTTTTGTTATTCATGATAAGTGTTACTATCTCCAATTCGGAACACTGTTCAATTTCCTCATCATCGAAACTGTTCTATTTGTTATTGGTTCTTTATTTCGATCGTACATTAATTTACGGTCGCACAAAGAGCGTCAGGATCAATAAACTGAACCGGAGCCTGTGTATTGTCACGGAACTGTGATTCATTTGATGATATATTATCTGGCAATTCATAAGGTTCGATGAAAAATCTGTTTTAAAAAAAATAGTGTGGGGCCACCCACACTATTTTTTTTAAAACAGATTTTTACACAACAGATTTTGTTTTGCAAGTAAATCTCGGGTAACGGAAGTATGGAGACAAATAACACGCTGGATTTTATACGCCATGTAATTTTACTGCTGAACGTTGGTATCATGATGCAATGAATTGGTCCTAAAAGGCTTTTGACACAATTACCAAACTTGACGAGAAAAAAACTAAACGATCCCATTACCAATCCGCCTGGATTGGTAATGGGATCGTTTAGTTTTTTTCTACATTTAATACATGTAATTAAATGGTGTACATATTAAAGAGTATTCCATCTATTTATCTATCTAAAGCTACGGTCCTACGGCCCGTTAACAGACAGGCCGCGCCAGACATTGCCACGCCTGTAGAGGCTTGACGTGGCTCGTACCGAGCATTCCTACGGCGTGTGTCGGCCTGGTGCGGCCTGTTGGCCTCTATTCCAACATGTCAAGTGATACAGAGCGTGTGGCTGCGTTTGCAGCCGCTGAGGTTTTATTCAGTGGTCAACATTTGATAAACAAAGCAGAAGACACGCGCCCGTACAGGCCACGACAGGCGCCCGCCCTCGTACCGCGCCACGCCGCCGCCGCGCCTTTGAACTTACCGACTCCCGATAGATCAGACGGGCGACGACAGGTCACCGAAGGCCTCAGCCGATGCGTCGGTTCCCACGGCCTGTCTGTCTGGCTTAGCGCGATCTGGCCTGTGAGAAAGCAAGTCGTGGGACTGCAGATTTAGGAGCCAGCTGAACGCTGCTGCGCTCATGATAAAATCTTTCAGTTGCGTTTGTCAACAGTAGAGAGGGTTTAATAGTTACTTTCTCAGAAAACCAGAAATAAAAACCGATTTTATGTTTGCTAATTTTAGTAATAGGTACACACTAGAAAAGATGGCATCGATTAGGCATAAAAAGCCAATGGTATTGATCCAAGTTAAATACCGATATACAAACAAATTCTACATTTACATTCACAAAGACATTCCATTAAAGGTAAACGCACCGACAACCAGTCCATTAAATTTTATATTTTCCAAGAAATCTCTATTCGAATAAGGTAAACGCACCAATTTGCGGTGATTAAGAATTTTATTTATTTTAACGAAGGTGTCGATTCAGTGGTTTCTGCTCGGATTAGCATAACACTTTCACTGTGACTCAGAAAATTATTAAATTGTAGGGAAAATCTTTTGAAAGTGAAACCAAAAATTGGATGTTGAGTAAGAGATTATACCTATAATTATATTGTAACGTGATGTAATTTAAACTTTGTGTTATTTCTTTGAAGGTGTTAAGTAAGAGAACTATTAAAGCTTTGTGTTGCCTATAAGTAGAAGTCGGTCGTCTTCCACATCATTCGATTATTGATAACAAAGTAAGAAAGGAAACCCCCTTCAAGGCGGAGCAACAGTAAGATGATCTTAATGATGGCTGTCGTAGGCAGTATAGAGGCATGAGGAACAGGGTGTAAAGTTCACTCATCCTCCATAGAAAAGGGAGGGTCCACCGACCAGACCGGGTGTCGTGTCTGGTGGGCAACTGCCCGACGATTGATGTCGGGACGTTGTATATATGCCAGTCGCGCGGTAAACTCTGCTTGCGCGATGCAGGATTTTGCGTGACGTCAGTGTGATGCGTAGTTCGCATGTGGCGATGCAGATGCCGCCACAGCAGCATTTACGTACAGAACGGTACACACTAGGTATGGAAGACACTTCGTCTGCGTGTATTTCATAATTTCTTTATACAAATAAGAATCCAGGATGAAAAGTAGTTCTTCAAGTCCTAGGCTACCTATCTGTCTAATTTCATAAAGATCGGTTCAGTGGTTAATGCATGATAAGGTAACAAACAGAAAGACAGACTGATTTTTTTGCGCATTTTTTTTATAATATCGTTTTAAATATCAAAGACTAGACACCTCCACCTCCTCGGTCTTTGTCTTTCAGACATTCAAGTCTTATCATCTTCATAATCATCTCTTTAAGTTTTATGGCTCAGTCAAACAAACCCGGGTCACACTTGAATCAAGTTAAATACTACATAGGACATTGCATGAGTTTATTGAAATTACAAACAAAACACATGTCGCTTCAATTCGGAACAATTGTCTAAAATGGCGGTCTCATTCAATCAGTGGCTGTGCATCCATTTGTAAATGGGTCACAATGGAAATGCATGTTGTTCATCTGATGTTTCATTGAGTCATTGTAATTGTGTGGGGGATTGTAGGGAAGTTAGTTATTGTAGTTTAAATGTGTTTGGTCTGTCTGTAAGGTTCCTGCTGTACTTGGTGACAGAATTAACGGATTTTAAAGGATTGGATTGTCCTAATGAAAGCTCATAAATAGCTTAAAAGTCCAAGACACTATCTGAATTTCATTCATTGAATACCATAAAATATCAGGAATAATAAATACGAGTAATACTTAGGCCCGTATCCTAGAACGTCACTCAATACTCAAGTATTAATTAAAACTAGTTTCAACCAATCAAATAGCTTGAATCTAGTTTTAAGTAATGCTTGAGTGACGAGAGTGACGTTCTGTAATACGGGCCTTAGTTTTTTTTTTTTTTTTTGGGTGAGAAATTATCAAATAACTTTTCCCGCTCTGGGCGGGGCGGGAGGGCGTGTCCGACTTGTACTGGCTAAAACCGACCCGTGTTCCTTCAGATGCCTGTGTGCCAGGGCCACGATATCCCTTTCGAACACGCTCGTAACCCTGGCAGACGGGCCTTAGTCTAAACTCTAGTTCTCAAATATGTGGGAGGATTTCTCTATTGTGGGATTCACAGACGCTAATATCATGTTCTACAGATTTGAACATTCAGATACAGATTATGAAAAAAAAAACCGGCCAAGTGCGAGTAGGACTCGCGCACGAAGGGTTCCGTACCATTATCTATAAAAATGGGCAAAAAATCATGTTTGTTGTATGGGAGCCCCCCTTAAATATTTGTTTTATTTTAATTAAATTATTTAATTTTAAAGTGAATATATAACTAAATATTCTGTGAATATTTCAAGCGTCTACCTGTTGCCGTTATCAATATCGAGCAAAAACGAGCAAAAAAAAATCACGTTTGTTGTATGGGAGCCCCCTTAAATATTTATTTTATTCTGTTTTTTAGTATTTGTTGTTATAGCGGCAACAGAAATACATCATCTGTGAAAATTTCAACTGTCTAACTATCACAGATCAAGAGATAAAGCCTGGTGACGGACGGACGGACAGACAGACAGACAGACAGACGGCGGAGCCTTAGTAATAGGGTTCCCGTTTTACCCTTTGGGTAAGGAACCCTAAAAAACGAGCAAACCTTACAGTAATCGCATATGATGTGTAACAACTGACATCTCACCTTGGTAATAAGCAACTGAGCAGCGACAGAAATTAACCTCAAAATTTAAAATATCTAGATACTGAAATATTTATTCCAATAATTATTCATTACTAGTGGTAGCCCACGTGTTCGAAATGAAACCCCCTCTAAGTACTTACAATCTATAGAGTACTTAGTCAACTCAGCCTATAGCAGTCCACTGCTGGACATAGGCCTCTCCCAGGCTGCGCCACAACACCCTGTCTTTAGCTTTCCGCATCCAGTCTGTCCCAGCCACCTTTTTAAGGTGGTCGGTCCATCTAGCTGGGGGGCGCCCCACACTACGCTTGCCGATACGCGGTCTCCACTCCAGGACTCGTCTGCTCCACCGGCCATCGGTCCTTCGACAAACTACTACTACTAGTACTTAGTAATTTAGCACAATTAATAAACTGTCACGATTATTAATTACGATGAATAAATTCTAAGTTTTGTTTTTAAGACGAATTTTTTTTTTTTTTTTTAGTTATCATTAAGAAGATTCTGTGTTTTGTTATTTTTGTATGTTTCTTTTCTTTCTAATTTTAGGTAGGTACATAATTTTTAATTTGTCGAAGTTTGTAAAAGGCAATTGTAAGCGCTATTGTACATAACTTACCTTTACAGATATTAGACTGTAAGCTTTCCGAAGAATAAATAAATAAAACAAATAAATAAATAATTCCATGCTATTAAAAAGTACTTATTACATGCTCAAGTTGTCACTTCCTGTTACACACTTCCGTCCCTTTTCACAAAATCAGTCCCACAGAGAGCGAGAGGAAAGTTGTTAAACATCAAAAACTGTACGCAGACCATACCAAATTACCACATCATATAAGTTTCTGCACATCGAAGCTACTGCATAATTCAATTAGATCCACATAAAGCCACAGTGGGCTGTCCGCAGTAAATACACACAGATGGGTTCACATATTATGTCAGTCGAGCACTCTAGCTAATTCAAATAGCATTATTTATTATAATTAGTACAATTGATATTAATCGTCAGAGGGACAACGGTTAACTAGACTAGCGGTGGTTTGGAAAATACAGACATTGATTTGTATGGGATTTTATTGGGAATGTAATTGAATGAAAGAGTGAATTTCAAAAGTTACTAACATTGGGGGATCGGGAAAGATCGAAAGGTATTATGAAACTGATTAGATAGCTTGTGGGTTTTCGAGAGGCTGTGGGTAAAATAAAATTATGGGAAGCACCAGAGTAATTTGAAACTGATTAGACAATTAAGACTAATTTTTATGGGATTTTATTAGGAATGCAATTGTCTGAAATAGTGTGGGTGGATTTTCAAAAACTTAGACATAGTTATTAACATTTGGGGATGGGGAAAGACCGAAAGGTAATTTGTAACTGATTGAATAGTGGGTAATATAACATTATGGGAAGCACCAGAGTAATTTTAAACTGATTAGACAATTAAGACATTGATTCGTATAGGAATGTAATTGACTGAAATAGTGGGTAAATTTTCAAAGAGTCATGGTTATTAGTATTAGGAAATGGGGAAGGCCTGAAAGGTAATTTGAAACTGATTGAATAGGGGATAGAATAGAATTAGAAGAATTTCAATTGAGTTGATCGATTACATTAGATGCCTAAGATGATAGTGAGTCAGAGAGAAAAATATCAAGTATTTTTCTCTCTGACTCACATAATCATAATCATAGAGCAGGTAGAAAGATCAGGTAATACTTTGGTGAAGTTTTTAAGTTGGTGGAATAAAGATGAAGCTATAAATTATTTCTGAAACCTACTACAATTCCATCCATAGGTGGCAGTGACCACTGCCCAACACCAGGGTCTACGGATTGTTTTCCATCCAATAACATAAGAAAAACCTTTCTAACGTCCATTAAAAAAAAAAACAAAAGTTTTCACTTTCATAGTTACCATGATACCATAGAAAAACTTAAATAAAGTCAACTCTAATATATACTTTTCGCCAGATAAGAGAAAAATAAAAGTCACTGATCCGACTTGCGAGTCAGGGGCGCATTACCTGTCCGCCATTTTGTTATTATGCCTATCGCGTCCTTCGGGGTGAATAGAAATGTTTGTAAAAGGTTTGTAACTCATGTCCAGTGAACGCGTCAAGGACGCCCCTTACCACGATAAGTTTGTTTTGATCATGTTAGCGACACTTCCTTTACATATTTTTCGTATCGTTTTGAAATATTGGAATACATTGGTAGACGGGTGTTAACGGCTTTTATTTTTTTCTTATCTGGCGAAAACTATAGTAGTAACACTTATCGCATCCCAAAAATACTAATCCCGAATCACGCACAAAAACATCAACAAACAAAAACAAACAATTCCGAAATACCGTACCATCATCCAAACATTCCCTCATAAACATACAAAATGAATGAATCGCTCCTCGAGTCTCGCTAATATAAAATTAGACAGCATTCCGTATGAAATACGAGTAAAGCATACAAACATACACACTTACATTCTTATTACCATTCCTTCGTCACGCGTCTTGGACTAGGGCAAAGATTATTTGAGGGCAGAGATGTTGCAGTCGGTGGTCATCTGCCTACCCGGGTTTGAGGCTGCAGCTGAATACCAGTATTTTACATGGAGCGATTGCCTACTTGACCTCCACATCCCAGTTACTGGGTAACGCGATACCCCTTGGTAAAATTGGTTGTCAGACTTTCGGGCTTCTGGCTACCAAAATCAAAAGTAAGCTGAGAATCCGCACTTTTCGAACGTAAAAAATTACATAAGACAGTCCAAAAATGCCCGCCCTTCACCATTTCCTAGTGCTTTAGCTGGGAAGAAGTGGCGCAACAAAGTCCTCAGCAGCACAGCTGTCTGTTCACTTAGAAAAACTTGATTCTTAGTATCCGTAACGAATATCAATGATCTCCGAATGACAGCAGGGACCGATGCCGACGCTTTGACGTGCTTTCCGAAGTCCGAAGGGATCTCGTTATCAAATGTATGTGGCAGTCGTTATGTGAGTGAAAAGATTCGACAGGTATTGAGACTGAACTGCAGTCATTCAGTTCAGTCTCAATACCTGTCGAATCTTTTCGACAGGTACAAGTGTCTGTTAGAGGACAGATGCAGAAGTGTTATTCTCTATGAAAATCAATTCGAACGGTGTCGAGGTGTGATCACTTGAGTGAAGTTCGACGTGAACTTGACAGATTAGCACTACACAGTCCATACATTGATGTGTCCCAGTGATCATACTGTGGTCTCAATGTTTTTTAAATAAACACTCCTGTAACATTTGGGCTAAAAACACTATAGCTGGGAAGAAGTGGCGCAACAAAGTCCTCAGCAGCACAGCTGTCTGTTCACTTAGAAAAACTTGATTCTGAGTATCCGTAACGAATATCAATGATCTCCGAATGACAGCAGGGACCGATGCCGACGCTTTGACGTGCTTTCCGAGGTCCGAAGGGATCTCGTTATCAAATGTATGTGGCAGTCGTTATGTGAGTGAAAAGATTCGACAGGTATTGAGACTGAACTGCAGTCATTCAGTTCAGTCTCAATACCTGTCGAATCTTTTCGACAGGTACAAGTGTCTGTTAGAGGACAGATGCAGAAGTGTTATTCTCTATGAAAATCAATTCGAACGGTGTCGAGGTGTGATCACTTGAGTGAAGTTCGACGTGAACTTGACAGATTAGCACTACACAGTCCATACATTGATGTGTCCCAGTGATCATACTGTGGTCTCAATGTTTTTTAAGTAAACACTCCTGTAACATTTGGGCTAAAAACACTATAGCTGGGAAGAAGTGGCGCAACAAAGTTCTCAGCAGCACAGCTGTCTGTTCACTTAGAAAAACTTGATTTTGAGTATCCGTAACGAATATCAATGATCTCCGAATGACAGCAGGGACCGATGCCGACGCTTTGACGTGCTTTCCGAAGTCCGAAGGGATCTCGTTATCAAATGTATGTGGCATCCCTCATCATAAGTAGTTATTCGCAAATATCTCAATCAATTCAGATTGCTTTGAAACGATTGCAAAAACGTGTGAATAATGTATTGTTATCAAAAGCAATAAAAAGCTTTTATGTGTCAGAACGCATTTAACACTTAATTTACAAAGTTTAATCTTATCATGTAATCACATCTAATTGATTCTCCGATTACTTGACACAGTGTTTGATTTCAAACAAAAAACGAATTGAGTAATGTATAATTAATTGAATCAATTATTATCATTTAAAACGGTGTGTTAAGTATTTCCGCTAATTTGAGTTATTGATATCGCTCTTTGGGATTTTTTTCATACATAAGTACATTTATTTCCTGTCGTGTTTTGGAGCGTGATTTCTAACATAGTTCTAACCACAAATGAAAGTGTAAAACACGCCATTTTTGTACCCAATCCACTTAGCCCTAAGTAAAATAAATGTTAAATACCTCACTGAGTTATCTCCGTTATAGGCAGAAAATGGATCCTGTTTACATCACACATTCACAGCTGACTCTATGACAGCGACCAGGAATAAAAGTGACGGTGCGTTGCCCTCATAGTTGCCTGTTACCTTATTATTTGTGCTATAATTCCTAACAAAAATGTGGTTAAAAACATTCAGCACTACCAAGGAACACCGTGCCATTTTCGTGTCCTGACTCACTTCGTCCCTAAAAAAAAAAAAAAGTAAAACATATCTTCACCGAGTTCTCTCCGTTTTAGGCATAAAATACATCACACATTCACAGCTGATTCTTTGCCAGGGACCAGGAATACAACTGATAGTACGTTGACCTCATAGTTGCATCAATTCAGCTTAATTATTGTTTGTGCTAGGGTTGATCGTCTCATTGACGATAATTTATTTTTTGTTATGTGTACATACAGGACTGATTAAAATGACCTGGTTTAGAGACCCGCAGCTTGATTACGTAAAACTGGCAAGTTTAAATTATGTTCTTTCTATAAAGGAGAAAAAGTGGACTATTTATTTATACATGTACACAAAAAATATCTAAGTAATAGAGAAAAATACATAAATATTGAAGATTAGAAAGGTATTTACATAATCAGCCTATAATGTTCCCACTGCTGGGACACAGCCCACAGGCCTCCTCTCTGTGAGAGGGAGTAGGCAGTAATCCACCACGCGGGCCCAGTGCGGGTTGGTAGTTGTCACATGTCTCTGAACTTGATTTTTTTGGTTCTAGGACATGCCGGTTTTCACAAAAAATTTTGCCTTCATCGTTTTGAGAGCAGTGGTGATGAAATAATTTACACAGGGTAAAGCGTGTGAGCAGTGGTGGCCCAGTGGGAACAACCGCGACTTACGAGTTGTAGGTTCGAACCCTGAAAGGTACTGTTTATTTCACCAGAAATTTCTTTCGGCAGACATGCGACAGGAGAGTGGGATGAGAGACACAGAAAAAGACAATAAAGAAGAACTTAAATTAGACTACAGTATCCTTATGTTGGTCTGAAGTCTCCGCTAACACGCAAAAATCAGGCGTGATGATCAATACTTCTTTCATCTCTGAATCAGAAAAGGTTTTTGCCCTGTAGTCTTAAAATGGGCCAGTACTTACCATAAAAACCGATGAGCTAACTCAAAAATAAATATCAGATAAAATTGGAAGTGTTTTGCCGGAAAGCGGAAACTCGAAATGGTTGGCGTTAGTCATGCATGCTTTGCGAAAAGAGAGCTGTGTTATAGGGTTGGCTCTTCCGTCAAACACACAACTACTTACCACAGGATGTGCTTAGTTGTTAAGTACTACAGCGATTAGCACGTGCTCTGAACTAAGAGACGTAATAGGTACTATTATGAATTCGCCATATATGGATACTAAATACACATAAGTACACCAATACTGAAGATAAATAGAACTAAATAAGAAGCCATTCTGGGATCGTTTGTTAGAAAATTCAATCTATGAAAGCTTTTTTTTTGGGTGGGAGATTATCAAATAACTTCTCCCGCTCTGGGCGGAGCGGGAGGGCGTGTCAGACTTTTACTGACTAAAACCCACCCGTGTTCCTTCCGTTGCCTGTGTGCCAGGGCCACGATATCCCTTTCGGACAAACTCGCAACCCCGGCAGGCATTGGTCCTAACGGACCCCGTCAGTTTGTGCTGACATCTCTTTGAGGCGCGCGTGGAACACAACGCGCCGTCGACCCGGGCCTGGTCCTTATCGGACGGCGAGCTACCCATCGCTCACCGTCCGCAGGCCCGCGCCTACGGTGGCCGGAAATCGGCTTGCGACTCCCGACGCCCGGGGCGTCTCCTGCGGCGACTAAGGGCGCGGGGGCGCGAACCTTGTCTCACCCTCACGCGTTCCGCCTCCTCCTTCGCTAGCATAACTGCTTCGCAGAAGGAGGTGACGGCCTCCCATGCACTCTCGCTCCGAACCATGGCCTGAACCAGGGCCGGACGCGAGAGATCGCCGCCGCCGATCGCCTCCGTGAGGACACGGCGGTGCTCCGCCCAAGCTGGGTAGACCTCCACCGTATGCTCCACCGTGTCCTCCGGGCGATCCACACAGTGGTGACACCCGGGCGTATCCTCCCGCTTAATCCTAAACAGGAACGCTTGTAACGTTACGATTGCCCGGAGAGCCAGTTGTAGGTCACAAATTAAATAACTAAGAGAATTAATACTATAAAATACAGTATTTGTTAGCAAAAACAGCTAAAAGTGACTAAAGATCGTGTTTTTCAGCCTTAATAGTGTTCCAAGAATAATTAAAGAGTAATAAGTGAATGTTATAATATGATTTCATGTTTGAAAACAAAGAATAGATTTATCAAGATTTGATGGGCACAGTGTAGCCCTTTAAAAGGTAAAGCCCTTTAAATGGTATTTTGAATAGCAAAATACCACAAGCTTCAAATTTCTTAACTTGAAAAATTATTCCGAAAATCAAAATAATTACTGCCACCAAAAACATCAACCCTATTTCAACACAAATAATAGCTTTACCATGTAAAAAGAAAACTTAAGCTAAAATTAAACAAGTAATGCGTTAATCCTCTAATCACCCGATTAAACCCCACGACAGCCCTGAATCAAACAGTATATTTAATTCCCCAACAGGTTTGATGTTGACACCGAAATATTACTTCCTGACACATAAATAGAAGACAGTTACAGAGTTCACTGTTTTGTAATACTATGTCAGCATCGAATCCAATATGTTCGTCCGTTTGTCTCGCTTATAACTGCTAAATAGATGGCCCGGTTTCTATGTGATGAAATTGTCATCATGTGTTTGAAAACTGTTTTAGAAATTAAGGGATTGTGGATGGTTTCAGATATAAATGCTTGGATTCGATGGATTGATGATTCTTTCCATAGAAAGACAAACAAACAAACTATAGTTTGTTCTAAAAATATCGGATGAAACAAGCGGATAGGAAAACGTAACTGTGTAAGTTTAACAATTTGTAGTACAATCACACACAGCAGCATTATCTGACCCGTCTTACAAAGAAGAATAATGGTAATGCTGATCACCGACTGTACCATAATCAGTCTATAATCCCACTGCTGGGACACAGGCGTCCTCTCTGCGAGAGGGAGTGGGCCGTAATCCACCACGCGGGCCCAATGCTGGTTTGTAGATGTCACATGACTTCGAATGTTTGGTTCTAGGACATGCCGGTTTCCTCACGATGTTTTTCTTCACCGTTTCGAGAGCAGTGGTGATGGAAATTGTTTACACAAAGTAAAGCGTCTGGGTTCGAACCTACGACGTACAACTCGTAAGTAGTGTACACAATTTCTACTGCCACTTACAAATTAAGTGATTTGATTTAATAATATTTGATTATTTAATAATATGATTTAATAATATTTGATTATTAAATCAAATCACTTACCTAATTTGTAAATGTAAATTTAATTTGTTAATGAAATCACCTTATATGTTTTTCATTTGACAATTTTATTGAGGTTGTTTTCATAACCTCAATTTTCTTCGATGATTTTTCAATTATAAGTAATTTAAGAATGTTATTCTTACGATAATTATTGGGAAAATTGGTGGGATATAATGTTGGAATCTGCTAATTACAGATGAATATGTTACTAATTCCCTTTGGTGAGTGGTTGCGTAAGAATGAAACCTGATCGGGGTTTGTTGACAATTTTATCAGATACTTTTGGTACAGACATTAAATTGGGGAATTCTAAGCCTCTTTTCTTTATAAGTCCTGCTTCGATGGAAAACAATTAAGCTCAAATTGTTGAAGACACTTCTCGACCTTGATGATAATGAATGAATGAAATGCACCGACCCCAGCGTGGTTAAACCAGACTCGATTACTCGAATGAAGCCAAAGATTCACCTTAGCCCCTGAAGCCTCATGTTTCATGGGACTACAGAGACCATTGTATATCAAAGAGTAGACCGGGAGGCGCGATAATGGAAGGGAAGCCGTGCCCTTGGGATATGGAAGGATTATTAGAGCCGTACACTAGACCTTGATGATATACACCGTGACATTTTAATCGTCTTACAACGGCAGCCCACTTCATGAATCCAAAATCATTCATAAAATATATATATTTTTTAATAACATCTAAATAATTAAAAAAAAAATATTATTCAATATGACGCATGATGTAGTTTGAAACACCCTGTTATGAGCGCGGTGCGAGCCTTGCACTCCATTCCGCGCCGCCCCTTGGAACGCAAGGCCCGTAAAGGGTGTTTCAAACTACGTCATGCGTCATAATGTTTTTTTTTTTTATGAATTATTAGTATTCATTGGATACATGAAAGGGGCTGCCGTTGTAAGACGACTAAAATTCCACGGTGCATAGAACAGGGGGGGGGGGGCGTGTACCATAAACTCTTACAGCAGTAGGTCAATTTTAGACGAAATCTAACCTGTCGTGATAGTTTGTACCATGAGCACGCAAAGTAGCAAGCGAGCCAGCGATCACGTGACCCAAACCGGCGAGTGACAACGTCACAGCATTTCAGCAGGCTGACATGCAACTCAGAACCAACCCAAAACAACACCTGTCAGGTTAACATGCTGAACTGCCAAACTTGACAAATATTTTAAAAGTTTATGGTAGGCCCCCAGTTCATTGTACCCGCCATAATCTTAGTTAATCCCCATAGGACCATAAGCAGGAATTATATAGGATCTGCATGAGATCATAGATCATTCACCTATGAGCTAATAGACAGAATACTGCGAACAGTTTACAATGTAATGGACTGAATTGTTAGTTGGACGATAGCCATTCCAGGACGTAGTATTTAGGCCTAGTTTGGCGTTGTTGTAGCTAAAATTTTTCAACGTTTTTGTGGTGTGTTTACTATGGCGTATTTTCGGATTAATACCTGCACCTTAAATTTTGAGCGAATGCTTATCCAGAGTACCTCATCAGCTTCACCATCCTTGTCAAATGTTTTCAGTCAATCGATATGTAGAATCAGTTCCTGATGACTTCCTGATCGTTCTTGGTTAAACATAGAATCTATAACATTTAATTAGAGATTCATCTAAATGAACATAAAATTTACAATTATTACCAACGGACCAATGAAAATAAAAACTCAAAGCATTTATTTCAATTAAACCAATTACAGGCACTTTTGAATTGTCAAAGAGTCGGTCAGTTAGTCAGAAAGATGAAGCTAGTTGCCCATACCAAAATGAAGATTTCTATGGAGCAGAACAGGCAAGAAATACGGGATAAGCCGCACCTCTGACACAAAAACACAAGGTGTGGTTCAGGGAAATCTAGCAATCTCGGCTACCATCTATCAGATGGTTTACAAAACCTAGTCTTCCTTAACAAACGACTGTTATTATAATGCCTGCTATAATTATAATCCCCGACCCTGCTCACCGAGACCCCTCATCCAATAAGCGATATCCCTCCAAGGTTAGGAGTTTGAAGCCCTATACATAAGTGAGTAATGTCACGTATACTGATGTGATTGGATGGAAGGTAATCAGGGTATAATTGGAGTAAGGCTGAGATTTAAAGACGCTGACAACAAGCTAAAGCGCGGTCACTGTCAGACTGCATACAAAATACAAAAGAAAGAGAAGCACGATGACACAACGCTTGTAATTTATTGCAAAATATGAAGCAATTATCGATTTACTCAAAAATGAGTTGAGTAATCGAAGATAAAAAACAACCAAGTTCTGCATACAAATAAGATGTTCTTGTTATTAATTAAATATCAACCGTACGTTGATATTTAATACAGATATTTTGGATTGGAAGAATTGGAACTCAAAGTACAAGGTTAGTTTACCGATAATTTGTATCGAGATTTTTTTTTCTAAACGTGTTGGTAACAACCAAGTTCTGAGAAATATGTTTACGAATAAAATATTTTTTTTTCCGCTACCACAAACTTTATATATTTGGCATGACTATGCTATGTGTGATTTGGAGAGTTTGTTGCACTACGTCTTCTTCCCAGCTAAAGCACTAGGAAGTGGTGAAGAGCGTGCGTCCTTGGCGATTGTCTTATGTAATTTTGACGTTTGAAAAGTGCTGATTCTCAGCCTGGTTTTAATAATTGACTTTTGATTTTGGTTTTGAATGACATTTCAGCCGAAAGCGTTTGCCATAATCGCCACGCTTGGCAGGCGGGTTGGCGATCGCGGTATGGTGTTAAAATGCATAGAGAACGCTGCTGCCCATTCTCTAGTAAGTCCCTTAGCCGCCTTTTACGACACCCACGGGAAGAAATAGGATGGTGCTATTCTTTACGTCCGGCACCACACTGACATATTCATGAATGTTTCTATGAAATCAACAGATTTTTGATCCCAGGGTCTTGATCATAATCAGGTTCTAATATTAGATCATTTTAAGATTAAGATGATTCTCTTAATGCATTCAATGTTTACAGCAGTGGTGGTCCAGTGGAGACGACCGCGACTTACAAGTTGTAGGTCGTAGGTTCTAACAATGCACAGGCACTTTACTTTGTGTAAATTATTTCATCACCACTGCTCTCAAAATGGTGAAGGAAAAGATCGTGAGGAAACCGCCATGTCCTAGGACCAACAATTCGAAGACATGTGACATCTACCAACCCGCACTGGGCCCGCGTGGTGAAATACGGCCCAATCCCTCTCACAGAGAGGAGGCCTGTGTCCTAGCAGCGGGACCATTATAGCTGATTATGCTATTCAATGTTTAACGATAATAGACTCAATCGAGATCTCCTGATAAATGTTATTCAGATCATATAAAAATGACTATCTATATGTTTGTCTAGGAGATTTCTTGAAACTAACTGCCGCGCTGGTCCAGAGGTCGCAAGCGCTATTGCTGAGTATGATGTCCTGGGTTCGATTCTCGAGTCAGGCAAAGTGTTATTGGGTTTTTCATCTGGAATTTCTCAGTAGCAGCCCGGATTTGTGCCCGGTTGATGGCAATAGGCTCGCCCCCTGTTACATGGGACTTACACGTAACTTGCGATTAGTGTTGCCCAAATGCAAGAACAAGACGAGACTTAGCCAGTCTTGGTCTTGGTCTTGCGCCAATACACCTGGTCTTGGTCTTGGTCTTGGTCTTGCGCTCCCAGTCTTGGTCTTGGTCTTGGTCTTGCAGCAAGAGTCTTGCAAGTCTTGCAATTACCTATTAGTCTATTACTATTTATTAAAGTTTACTTTAAATCTTAGAAAAACGTATTAGAATTGGAACATTGTGAGCTTGAATTAACATAGCCATAGTAAAGATCAAGCAGATTAATAAATAACTGAAGATTTGATAAGAAATTCGAAAAATCAACTGACCTATATGTCGTTTTCCATGGAAGTAACTGTTTCTTAATAAACATTTATGATTTATAAGCTTTGATTTATAACCTAATCATAATACTACTTGCATGATCAGTATAATGTATTCATTTTCATTCTAAGCACTCTGAAACTTATTTATTCTTTGGAACACCTGTAGGTACTCTTAAAAAAATTCGAAATTATTGTGCATGAGTATACCTACGCCCTATGGCGGCAATCAAATAGTGTCACAAATGTTATGATTTCGGCGTGGCGGCAACGATTGTTTTAGATTTCAAAAGCGGCAAATTTCTTTGAGAAGTAAGTACAAAACCTTTGATGCCGCATTATCAAAGTGCCGATGGTTAAAACATAACTATGCATGCACTCAGTTTGATTTTAATAGATATTTTTTTATTCGCTATGTTTATGGTATTAGTCGTAATGCGCATAGGTCCAGTTTTTCATATTCTTTGATACAGTTTTTTGCGTCTCATAGAATTCCTAAGCGTACCTACCTATACACCGAACTGTTACACCTAACTACTCAGTGAAATAGCGCTAAGTCCTAGCTGCAAGACGCAAGAGTCTTGCAGGCTATGTCTTGTTCTTGCTCAAGTCTTGCACGGTCAGTCTTGGTCTTGGTCTTGCTAAAAATACGCGGTCTTGTTCTTGGTCTTGGTCTTGCAAAAACGCAAGAACAAGACCAAGACTGCAAGACCAAGACTGAATTTGGGCAACACTACTTGCGATATGACCGTGTACTATAGCTACACCTCTGCCTAACCCTTCGGGGATTACAGGCGTGATGTAATGTTATTTCTGGATACTGACGTACGCCTACATTAGTAAAGATTGTGCCGATTCTTGCCTCATCTTGTAAAAAAATAATGTACCCAGTAAAAAGATACATTATCTGCTAATGCACAAAGATTACGTTACATAAAAAAGCGTAATTACTTCTTGTATTGCGTTATTATTCTAATAGTATTATAACTATGAGAAGTTACGGTTAATTGTTGTAATAATCAGCATTATGATTAGTGCTTCGTTGGTCTAGTGGGCGCAAGTGCGTTTCCTAAGCGTGGGAGCTGCAGGGTTCGATTCCCGGGTCGGCCAGTGTTTAGGCTTTTTCTCAGTAGTATCCCGGAGTCAGAATTCGCTCTCCATTACATGATGCTTAAACATAGCTGTAAAGGCGTGTACGCACGAACGAACGACGAACATTTAACACTTTTTTCGCTTGTGCATACCACTATTCCACTAACAAACATCAAACATTATGCTCGTCAATTATGTTCGCGGCGATCCAACTTCGTTGTTCTGTGTGGACGGTGTATGGCGTTCGTGTTCGCTTTGCTAATTTACGTCCACACTTACGTACCAAATGTTTGGTGTTCGATGTTCGTTTTCACCATGTTTTGTTCGCTCGTGCGTACACGGCTTAACGGTGAGTGGATAGACCTGAGTGCCTAAATAAGGGGCAATCGCTTTCAAAGCGTATCGTATATAAATATCTACAATGACCTTTAACAGGATTGATATAAGCTTTGCAAGCATGCATGACATTCCTATAACTTTGACATTTTCGTTACCGTTATCGCTGATAAAATGTAACTTTATCCTAGGCCCTCTGATCGTACTTAGGGCTCTTTTCGGGATAATCAAAATCAAGTCATTTATTCACACTAGGCTGAGAATCAGCACTTTTCGAACGTCAAAATTACATGAGACAGTCCCCCAAAAACGCCAGCCTTCACCACTTCCTAGTGCTTCAGCTGGGAAGAAGAAGTGGCGCAACAAACTCTCCAGCAACACAGCTGGCTGTTCAGTTAAAATAACTAGATTCTAACTTGATTCTTGAGGCCAACAATAAAGAAGAAACATAACTGGCGAAATGTGAGTTTACACTCGAAGTTGCCGGTTTTGTTTATTATAATTACTGTAAAAAAAATGTGTAAACAAAATTGTATTGTATTTAGTCTAAACCTTCTCATGCTGATCCATGTAACAGGAGAAACCTCGACCCTTGTCATACAGGATGTCCTAGTTCAGGGGTCGAGACCTAATTGATGCAACGTGTACCGAAGTTTGGTAATAAAATTACTATTAGTATACAATACTCATCTGCCTACCTTCAGGAAATACAGGGGTGATGTTACATAATAATCAGCGCCTGTCTTGGACTATATTCTACATCATACGTCACTTATGTAAGTACATAATGATAATGTGAAGACAGTTTCTATTCTTGTAATGATAATTATTGTGATTTACTGTGTGTGTGACGCACTTAAGGATATAATTATGCACTGATTCTATTGCCAGAAAGGACTGTGTGAAAACAACGTTTTGTGGCTTCGGGTAAAGATTGGGCTACCACGGACCCGTGAGGTTTAAAAGGAAGCAACAGTATATAGACAGTAGCGTCCTAATGTGTGCTAATAACACCAAACTGCAATGACCTATTTGTCTGCCAAGCACAGTGATTATTGCAACGCCCTTTGGACTGTTAGGAGGTCCAAGTTCAGGGACTGATGAAAACTTGCCATTCAGTCATTTACATTCCCTATATCCCATTCCTTTTTGACTTTTCCTTGTCGATTCGATTTCTTTCCCGATTTTCTACTGTAATCATTCTAAGTATTGCACTCAGGCTTCTGAACTTCACTGTTCAGGGGGTCTACTCCGAAGCGATAATCCGAAGCATTGGCCGAATGTTCGACCGTTTATTGACTTCCAAAGCTTCCTTTTTCGACTTCAAGTCACATTTTTGACTATGACTTATTTTCTTTGACTATTTTTTTTTCGTCTTATTCGGCCGTAGTTAGCCGTAGTCAGGAAACGGCCGAATTTATATTCGGAGTAGACCCGCAGGCTACGAGCCTCGGTTCTTCATTTTTCGCATTTACTAACATGATTTTTAATATCTATAAGATATTTAGCGTCGACCTTCGATCTAAAACTTAAATCAATGACATATGACGAAATTAACGGTTTAACTTTTGTCCATACCATTTCAGGGTTGCCAGTGGGTGGTAAAGCCTACATACTTAATTAAATAGATACCCACGTCAGGCGTGAAAACTGTTGCGAGACCTTGAGGTACCGTTATTTGTTAGTCAGCCTTGCTGAATGGTTAATCTTTTCAACAGGGCATTCGTTTTTCGCTAATATCTAGTGCTAACACGATAGCATATAACAAGGCTTATCATAGAGACGAGCTGGACAGAATCCATAAAAATAGTGTTACAGCCAAATTAGCCCATATTTAAATTTTCCATAGAAACAGAGACTTCCAGTTATCTGTTTTTAAATAAGAAATTTCGAAAATGATCTTAACTAACTTTTTAGACCTTTGTATCCTGTCCCATTTCGAACAACAAGAGCTTGAAAGTTTGCATGAAATGCCGTACGTCGTATACCTATACGCTCTTAAGTAAATCTGATTTTGTATTTTCTTTTATATTGTCTTCCTATGGTAAAGTAGCTTATATTTATCTTTCATTGTAACAGAAAATAAGTAAGTTAATTTTATATCACATTAAATTAATTCTTAAATTGGTATGTATTTTTTATCCATGTCTAAGCTGTTTACTTCCTTAAGTGGCAAATTCACCAAATCTACTCATAGATATACAGTATTAGTTTTAGTATATGCGAAACCCGATACACGTGTCTAGTATTTTTTTTTGTAAAGAATCTATGTACTTACCTACAAAATTTCAAAACTGTATCATGAAAAATCACAAAGTTATAAGGTTTTTATGTTACCGTACAAAAACATGCTAACGGCGCCCCCGCGTCTCCGGGGTCGTCAGCGCTCATTGATAATAATTTGGCAGTAGGTACCTAACCGTACGGCGATTGTATTGTAAGTAATTAAATGGTGATAACATTTTCCATCATACTTAAATATTTTTGGGACAAAATATAACATGGTGTAAAAATTATTGAAATCGATTCAGTTCCTTAATCTGAACAAACTATATTCAAGTTTCGCATATTATACTAAAAATAATGTGTATAAGTTCTATTATGTAATATGTTATCAGTGAATAAGTCGTTGGAGTACCTATACATAAGTAAATAAAAAAATATCCTGCACATCGGAACACGGAACACAGTAATGATGGCTACAAAAAAATGTCGGTCAGTTGGTATGACCTTTTAAAATCAGCAAATAGAGATTGTCAAAAGACATATTCAAGAGCTCTTAAATATAACTGATTTATTTATAAGCTAGTTACACAAGAACAGTTTACAATAATGTCATTGACCTGAATGATATAATCGCGTGGGGTATAGATAGTACGATCTATATCTGAATGAGCCGTTGCATTGAACTATAAACAATGTTACCGATAATTATTAATTATGTGTTTCTTATCTATGTTATCATCTGCCTAGCCTATTCCCAACTATGTTGGGGTCGGCTTCCATTCTACCCGGATGCAGCTGAATACCAGTATTTTACATGGAGCGACTGCTTATCTAACCTCCACAACCCAGTTACTGGGTACTTAATACGATACCCCTTGGTAAAACTGGTTGTCGGACTTTCGGGCTTCTAACGACCCGTAACAACTGTAAAAAGCTCTACAAATAACAGCTAGGACAACGGCTTAATGTGCTTTTCGAGGCACGGAGGTGTCTTGGTATGTAAAGATGGTCACCCACCTATCCACGGACTAACCGCGGCAAGAGTAGCTTAACCTGGTCGATCAATCCGTGCGGCTGTTAGTACTAAGCCACAGGCGTAATAGTTATATGAAGCGATTAATTGTGCATCGGAAAGCGCGTTAAGGCCCGGCGCCCATTGGCGGCACGGCATGGCAAGGTATTTTTCAGGCGACAAATTAAAATATAACTTAATAGTATGGAAATAAAGTTGAAATTTCAGTTGCGCATTACGATATGTTGCAAATCTCGTTATGTTAAAACGACTGAACTTCGGTTTATTTTCGATATTATGCTAGATGGCGTCACTGAGAAATGGCATCACAGTTTTTAACCGACTTCCAAAAAGGAGGAGGTACCACCGGAACTACTTAATAATAAGTAGGTATTTCACCGTTGCGATTCGATTAGGCACTAAAGTGAAAAATAAAAAACTTAAAAAAAAAAAAACAAAACAACCGACTTCCAACAAAAAACACTATTGTGAAAAATAACTTTAATTTCGGAAGTCGGTGGCAAAAAACTAAAATACAGACCCAAAGACACCGACTTCCGAAATAAAAGTTATTTTTCACTTTGTAGTGTTTTTTTTGGAAGTCGGTTGTTTTTTTTTTGTGAAAAGTTTTTTTTCTATGAAAGTTCTTCGCATAACCTCTCTATAAGTATCTTAAATCTCTTTGGGTTTTAATTATATTGTAGTTGAGAGCCGACTTATAAGGAAATTAAATCATTTTTTTTAATCAATTGATAAGGCTTCATTAGATCTCATTACTCCTAGTTATCAAGTATTAATTCAGATATCAATGCACATAATTGATAAGAAAGTCGCAAGTTAGTAATAAAAATCTAGTGGTAATTTTCCAGGAATTTGATTTTCGAGTAAATGAAGCTTCTCGTGGCGTATACGGGCCCTTGGCTAATGGACCTTTTTGATAACATTTTCTTTTCAATAACATAACATTACGCCTGTAATTCCCTGAAGGGTTAGGCAGAGGTATACACCATGTACACCCACATTTCGCCAGTTATGTTAAAGTCCCATGTAATCTGTCTGGAGTTTCCATGATAAAGAAGGGAACCTTTTCTTCCAGCAGCCAAATGTCCGTTCAACCACATTTCTGGTTCGAATTTGGCTTTAATTGTAAAGCCGCTCCGCTTCTGTGCTTGGATTTCGCAGAGGGGTGAGCAAATTGATTTAATAGGGTGCGAGCCTATTGCCATCATCCGGGCACAAATCCAGACTCCGGGCTGATACTGAGAAATTCCTGATAGAAAAACCCAATAACACTTTGTCCGAACCCAATTACTAAGGCTCCGCCGTCTGTCTGTCTGTCTGCCCGTCCGTCTGTCACCAGGCTGTATCTCATGAGCCGTGATAGTTAGACAGTTGAAATTTTCACAGATGATGTATTTCTGTTGCCGCTATAAGAACAAATACAAAAAAAAACAGAATAAAATAAATATTTAAGGGGTTCCCATACAACAAACGTGATTTTTTTGCTCGCTTTTGCTCGATATTGATAACGGCAACAGGTAGACTCTTGAAATATTCACATAATATTTAGTTATATATTCAATTTAAAAATAAGTAATTAAATTAAAATAAAATACATATTTATGGGGGGCTCCCATACAACAAACGTGATTTTTTTGCTATTTTTATAGATAATGGGACGGAACCCTTCGTGCGCGAGTCCGACTCGCACTTGGCCGGTTTTTTTCAATGTATTTTCTTATTTTTTCTTTCTATATTTCATTGCTTTTTATACCAATAGGTGCCTTCCTCTCAAAACGGCGAAGGAAAACCTCGTGAGGAAACCGGCATGTCCTAGAACCAAAAATTCGAAGACATTGAGATCTACCAACCCGCACTGGGCCCGCATGGTGGATTACGGACCACTCCCTCTCACAAAGAGGAGGCCGGTCCCAGCAGTGGGAATAGGCTGATTATGTAAGATGCCTTCCTGCAAAAACGCTGGCATCAACAGGTTTAAAATGGTATCTGGAGGTGTCTGGAAGGGAAAACAAGACTAATTTCCTTTCAATTAAGGGTCAGATAATCGCCGTTGACCTTGGTCATACAAATACGCGTCGCGCTCACGCCGCGCCACCATTAATTTTCATAGGGAATATTTATTTTTAGGAACGAAAATATGAATATTTGAATAAAATCACAGATAGAATTATATACAATAATACAGTATATTCATAGAAAAAAAAGCATTCAAATATCTTAAGTAGTTTGCAAGTAATATGGTTTTTTATTATTTATATTACTTAAATATTCACATATAAAATTGCGTTTTTGTTTAACATACATTTTTTGCATAACATACTTGCATTATATGAAGGCGTAATAACAGATTTAAAAGTCACTAAAATCATATGTCTGCGCCTTAAGTACAGTATTATGCAAATATAACGATTCTTAGTAACATTATAACTACAAATTTCCTTTGAAACACATTGAAAATTATCTTTAGATAATAATGAATCACGATATTATTTTTGTTTGTGACAATTTCACTTTATAAGTATTAGCGATACTTTAAAAATATTCAAAAGAGTGTGGTAGGTACGTTTCCTGTTCAAATGTCATCTATTTGTAATGTCAAAATGACAGTTTTTTTACTAACTGCTTAAGACAGATGTGTGGTACCTACATATAGGTAACAAAAAAAAAAAAAACATTTTTTTTTGTCTGTCTGTTTGTTCCGGCTAGTCTCTCTAGTCCGATATTGACGGGACTTTCACTGGCAATTAGCTGAAGTTATAACTGTTGCAAGGCGTAACTTAACTTACTTTTATTTTAGAAAAATGCACGCGAACGAAGTCGCGGAATGAAGCTAGTAAGCTATAAATGAGTGTGGTACACTTTTCTGTACAAATCTCGGAAATAAATTCTGGAGCAAACTTTTGAAGGACTTTGAATTGAATCAATCTTTTCCCGGTAATCAAGCGTGGGGTGCGATTGTATGAATAATATCTTTACATACGTATTCTTATTTTTAGGTTTCCTGAGAAATGTCCTTATTTTCACATTCATACTCCCAATGCACCGTCCTCAGAGGATGACACAATGGATGGCATGAGCTATCGTATCCTAACTATAAAATATTATATTATGTAAACATTATTATGTATAAATTATTATTATGTAAACGAAAGTGAGTTTGTTTGTTTGTTACGCTTTCACGCTAAAACGGCTGAAGGGATTTGGATGAAATTTCGCACATACGTAGACCATGACCTGGAGAAGGAAATAGGCTACTATATATCCTGGAACGCAGACGAAGTCGCGGACAACAGCTAGTTTATTAATATCATAAAAGTGTGAAAGTTTGTATGTTTGTATGATTGCTACTCAATCACGCAAAAACAGCTGAATAGATTTAGATGAAATTTGGCATACAGGTAGACCTTGACCTAAGTTATGACATAGGATACTTTTAATCCTGGTAGTACGTTTCTGTGGGATATTTTCGGACCTCTAAGCGAACTAAGCTGCGGGCATAACCTAGTATTCTCATAAAATTCTAATTAACATCAAAAGGACATCGCCCCGTTATGCAGGTTCGATTGCCCTCAATTTAGGTCATGTTCACGGACTATTTACCCCGTGCCAATTGTTACCTAAAACATAAACAGTAACAATATAAATAAAAGGATATTGCGAAATCAGCCGATCATGACTTACTATTCAAAATTAAACATAGTCTAGTTAGCTATTCATGATGCTATTGTTATCAACTAGATTGCCTGTCTGATGTAGAATGGTAACTAATTTGCTGAACAATTTCGGGCAGTTCCAGTTTTGCTCTATTGTAGCGCCACAGTAAAGTTAATTTATAAAATGTTCTTTCAGATGCCTTGGTTCATTCAAAACATTGCGTGTATAAAACACTTAAAAATTCAAGTTACGTCATCAACTTAAGGCGGATATTTCTTGAAAATGGTCAAAATGGTGGGTTTTTTAAAGCAGTGTACGAGTATCTCTTAAACCGTAAATAATTTTTCCAAAACAAAAACAGTATGATATTTTCAAGTCTTTTGTGCATACGGTGATGGAACTCAAAACATAATTTAATACATCAAAAAAATCTTCAAATATCCCTTCGTTAACAGTTATAAATTGCAAATGTCAAACTGCATCCGGTGATGGATTAATTTTTAACCGACTTCCAAAAAGCAGGAGGTTATATGTTCGGCTGTTTTTTTTTTTTTTATGTATGTTCACCAATTACTCCGTCTTTTGAAAATTCTTTTTTTGTTTGGAAAAGTATGCTTCCGAGGTGGTCCTATTGCCACCAAATTAGAATCTGATGAGGGAATCCCATGGAAATCGAGGGAAATCCTCAAATTTTATAGGCATACCTATAGCGATTTGAGTATTTTTTAAGTAACTCGTGCATTTGCACTCGAAAAGCACCATTTGGTGAAGTGGAACTGATGATGAAGACGACAGATGGCCACCGGAACTACTTAATAATAAGTATTTCACTGTTGCGATTCGATTAGGCACTTTAAATATGGTTGCTAAGCAATTTATGCTCGTCAAAATGCATATGGTGAAGTCACCATCAGTTCTCCTGGTTCTTACCAGGAGAACTCCTCAACAATTAACGCCCCTGCATCTGGAAAAGCAATATTTTGTAAAAGGTGATGAGCATTTGCATTAGGCTATTGTAAATTAGATAATTTACAAACTGACCCACTAAAAAGTGTAAAGTACAAGTTTTTACAAAAAAAAAACAACCGACTTCCCAAAAAAACACTACAAAGTGAAAAATAACTTTAATTTCGGAAGTCGGTGGAAAAAAACTAAAATACAGATCTGAAGACACCGACTACCGAAATTAAAGTTATTTTTCACTTTGTAGTGTTTTTTTAAGAAGTCAGTTGTTTTTTTTTTTGTAAAAAGTTTTTTTATAAATTAGTTAATACCTAATTTTATACGATTTTATTTGCATTTTTACGCCATACGTTGTGTCATCGCGCATCTCTTTCTTTTGTATGCAATCTGACAGTGACAGCGGTTTACCTGTTGCCAGCCCCTTAAGACTTCTCCGTCAGCAACCCGAATTTAAGACAGAGCGTGGAGTGACGATACGGGGTGGGGAGGGATTTCATATCAACTGGACATCAACGGAAAATCTGATTGGAAATTAAGAGCATACGAGTACTTAAGTCTCTTATGTTTTTTATTTTTTTAAACAAATATCTACTTAAACGTTTTTATTATTATTTGTTACCCACATATCTATCTATTTTTATTTAAATATTTTCACACATTATAAAACTGATTTACATCCGCAAGACGTCCTCGTAACATAAGGTCCAGTTGAAAACCAGCGTCAGGCACTAGTTGTCTGGCATTTATGCTGAGATTCCTCCGTGCCTCGGAAAGCACGTTAAGCTGACTGGTTGTCACCAGTCTTACCAAGGGATATCATGTTACCCAGTAACTGGGTTGTGGAGGTCTTATTTAGACTGGAAGCCGACCCCAACATAGTTGGGAAAAGGCTAGGCAGATGATGATGATTTTGTGTATAAAGGTATTTTGCCTGCAAAAAAAACAATTTTATTTTATTTTAATCTCCACTCAACCGATTCAAATAACCACACAAAGAAAATAAAACCAAACGCATCCAACGGACTACACTTAAGTACCGCTACATCACTTTATCCTACAATCACTGATACACAAATGTACTCCAAACCACAATAATATATTCGTGTGGGTAGTTAGCAATTTTTCGCTCTACTGACTACCCCCCCATACGGCATAAGATTACCGTGTAATCTGCCACGCAAAACCAATACTTATGTTAATGCTATAGGGTTTAGAATGGAATGGTTTTATGTAATCGAATTATCTAATCTAGATAATAGAAAATAAAATGTTTTCCTACAAACTATTGCCGTGAGGAAAAATCATGTTTGTTGTTTTATTGCCGGAAGTTACGTAGATGTGCTGGTGCCGTTTCAGTTTGGTAATACTCGTACTCACTCACTAGCGGTTAACCATGCATTTATTTTTATAAGCCAACGCATTATAAGAGGCCCAGAATCATAGCATATTGAGCCTATACAATGTGTAACTGAATTAATGTACATTATTGGGCTATGATGACACGGAGCAGCTAGTTATTGTTCCCTCGTAATAATTGTAATATCGGGTTTATGACTGCAACAAACACCCTACTCACTCACACTCACACCATCATTCTACCTCTCCTCACACTTCACCTGTACACTACACACACATTACACTACATCATTTTTTTTTATTATTAAAAAAAATAAAAAAATAAATTACCTATTCTGTTTTTTAAATAATTTGTCTAGAGTTTAAAATTTACCATTGTAATGTTAATTTGATTTATTTCGGGGTGAGAGCCTGGTGATCCGCCACACAGGGTATCCTAGTATGGACGCCAGTCTCTCACGAAGGATCATATTTTATGCATTTTTGTCAAAACGCTATAATTCTTGTCTCTATGTCTATAACTATGTGAACCTTTGTGAAGAGAGAAATAAAGATTATACTTACTTACTTACTTACTTATTATGAAAGTAGTTTGTTCAGAATCGTTTACTGAATCGATTTCTGTGATTTTTAACCGATTTCCAAAAAGGAGGAGGTTTTATGTTCGGCTGTAGGTATGTTTTGTTTTTTTTTTATGTATGTTCACCGACTCCGTCAATTGTGGACGGATTTTGAAAATTCTTTTTTTGTATGGAATGGTATGCTCCCGAGGTGGTCCCATTGCCACCAAATCAGAATCTGATGAGGGGATCCCATGGCGATTTGAGTAATTTTTATAGTAACTCGTGTATTTGCACTCGAAAAGCATAATTTGGTGAAGTGGAACTGATGATGAAGACCATAGATGGCCACCGGAACTACTTAATAATAAGTAATTCACCGTTGCGATTCGAGGTGAATTACTTATTATTCCAACCATATTACAGTGCCTTAGCACTGTAATATGGTTGATAAGCAATATATGGTCGTCAAAGTGCATATGGTGAAGTCACCATCAGTTCTCCCTAGGAGAACTCCTCAACAATTAACGCCCCTGCATCGGGAAAAGCAATATTTTGTAAAAGTTGATGAGCATTAAAATTTGACATTAAGCTATTGTAAATTAGATAAATTACAAACTGTGGGTCAGTTTGTAATTTATCTAATTTTCAATAGCTTGAAAAAAAAAAGTGAAAAATAAAAAACTTTTTACAAAAAAAAAAACAACTGACTTCCAAAAAAACACTACAAAGTGAAAAATAACTTAACTTCGGAAGTCGGTGGCAAAAAACTAAAATACAGATCCAAAGACACCGACTTCCGAAGTTAAGTTAATTTTCACTTTGTAGTGTTTTTTTTGGAGGCGGTTGTTTTTTTTTTTGTAAAAAGTTTTTTTTTAATATAGGTAGTTTTTATCCCATAAAGCATAAATAATTAAAACTACGTAAATTTCAGTCACACTTCCGCTGTACAGTCAACACAAACCAAAATGTACGAAGTACCAGGGGCGACGGCTTCATACAACTCCATTCCTACCAGCTTCCCTTTGAAACAACTACTCTACTTGAGTTTACTATGACTGAATAATATAGTACATAAATAGTCACATTACAGGTATTTAATCAATCACAAGATAAAAATGGCGTACCTACCTATAGTCTGTCCTAAATCGCGAACAGTTTAAAAATTTTGTCTTAACTGTGAATTCAGACGAATTATGGCGTTAAACTGAGAAAAGTAAAAGAATGACTTACATTTTTGACGTACTTTGATGTTATCTTGAGTTAAGGTGAATAGAAAAAAAAATAGGCTTCCTTCTAATGGAAGTTGTAGCTTCGCTACTGCGAAGTACCTACTACGCTAGACCCCCATAAGTGTGCGACTGTGTGCGTGCGTAGATTTTTATTGAAACCCAATTTCACTGCCCGACCCGGGAATCGAACCAAGGGGGTCTACTCCGAAGCGTTAAACCGAAGTATCGGCCGAATGTTCGGCCTTTGCTTGACTACGGCTAACTATGGCTGACTACGGCGAAAGAAAAAAAAAACGACAGTCAAAGACAAAAATGTGACTTTAAGTCGTGTATGGATTCAAAGTCAAAAAAGGAAACTATGGAAGATATAAAATGGCCGAACATTCGGGCGATACTTCGGAGTAGACCCCCAGGATCTCTCATGCTCAGCAGTAACGCTTGCGACCACTTGACCAATGCGGCAGGCAAAAATCTGTTTATGTATTAGGATTATAACGTAATGTTCTAATTGGGGTGATGTGCGTTAATTCCAGGACATGTTGTATAAAGTCCCTATTGCTGGGACTCAGGCCTCCTCTCTGTGGGAAGGAGTGGGCTGTCATACATACACCACGCGGGTCCAGTGCAGGTTTGTGGAAATATTGAGGCGTATAAGAAAATGCTTTTTGATTCATATACTCAAATCATTTCAAGCAATTTCTCGTTTACGTATTGGCCACTAGAAGGCAAAGGCCTCAGTCTCCTTTTTCCCCACAATTCTGTTTTCTGATAGTCCTTTCGGTAGGAGTCAAGCTCGTCCCGCTGTCATCGCCTTGGTCAGCCAATTTCTCTTTTAAAGGTCTTTAAATCAATAAATTCAGACTACCGTCCAACTTTATAGTTTATTGGCTTTTAAAGACTTGCGTGCGTGAATTCCACAATTTATTTCTTCCTGAACAGCGAACCGTTAATTCCAACTTATTATACAAAACGAAAGTAAAAACTGACCTCAGAGCGCTGCCCTGCTCCCTAACATCGACTCCATTGATCGGCTCCTCGGTCCTCGCCTGCAATCCGGACATTTTACACCAATCCGGGGACAGCAAGCACCCGCTCCGCCAATCAAAGCGAAGCTCGCATCATCACGGTGACGTATCCGCCAATTGCATCGCTGGTACTACCAATCGGATCATCTGTAAAGGGATATTTGAATTAAAATTCGGCGCAAGCGTTGGCTTATCGTATAAGGAGGCAGGAAGTTTTGTTCGTAGTATGACAGTTATGAACTGTTAAATGGACTAGTTCGAGAGAGGATATAGTTATAAATTATGTTAATAAGCTGCAGGTGCTTGTGTTGCGTCGGACACGATTTTTTCATTAAGGAAACTAGAGCTGCAGGTAACTGTAATTCAGTATTCTTTCCACGATTTATTTTTACGACTTCCCAGATTTTCCAACTTTACCTAAATACTAATTTATAGAAGAAGAGGGCCAAACAATGTCAAAATACGAATACTCCAATGACCGAAACTAACCTCGAATAGCTTAGCGACAAATCATCCTAAAAGACTACACCTAATAAATGATGACATCATAATCCGAACAGGTCAGCTAGTCATACGGACGCTTTTAGTATACAAAGCTGTAAGGTCGATGCACCATCAATTAGGTCTCGCTACTATTGGGTAGGTACACGCGGCAAAAGAGTTTTATGTGGAGGCAAATACCAAACATCCATCGCATCAAGCAGGTAAAAAAATTATTTTGAAATCTAAATATTAAAAGCGTACTAGAGACTAGTAAACCCTGAGCAGTCAGCTCTGCTATCAAAACGTTGCTGACTGCCAATTCTCTCATCTGCCTAGCCTTGTCTTTGTGGAGGTCGGCTTCCCGTCTAACCAGATGCAGCTTAAATACCTGTATTTTGCATAGAGCATTGGCTATTCTCTTAACCACCTTAGTCATTGTTAAATAGCTTCAGCCGACGTGTTATAAAGAGCAGTGTCTGGCGCATCTTGGGCAGTCAGCTCCACTGCCATCGTTGCTGATTGGTTTATCTTTTTTATCACAGCATGAGCTGGTCTTACCGACATGAACTAAGAAGAAGCAGATGGCAGTCAGCTATTTCAGAGTTTTGGAATTGGACAGGGGGTCTACTCACAAGATCCGCCTTTTCCTGACTACGGCTGACTATAGTCGACTACGGCGAAAGAAAAAACCAAACGACAGTCAAAAAGATAAGTCAAAGTCAAAAATGTGACTTGAAGTCGGATAAGGGCTCTAAAGTATAAAACGGAAATTTTGGAAATCAAGAAACGGCCGAACATTCGGATTATCGCTTCGGTGTAGACCCCCAGTTTTGTTATCAGTACACACGCTGATTCAATAAAGTATGTTTTATGACTGCGTCCCGGCTATCGCTGAATGTCCTAAATTGCATATTTACGGCGTGTCATAGAGATACTGAGGCTAGAGAAGTCGTTGGATGCAGATGACCTAGTTTAGATCTAACGGCACGGTTTAGGGTCTCAATTGAACGATATGTAAGCGTTGCCAGGCAGTTTCGAAGGCTAGAATTGCTTCGATGGAATTCGAATCCTGAATCTGAGGACACAATATATCGATAACTAGGTGCAGAAATGTAAGTGTCCGGTTAGCAATCTTCAGCTTTTATATCTTATCCGATGACAACTCTATCCACTGGTTTAGATAATTTATTTTTCATGTTTTTATAACTCTTTGTCTTTCTCGGGTTCGTCAAGTCAAAGCTAGCTTTCACCATCAAGCATTCACGATCAAAATCGAAGGCTTGTATTTATTACTATATGGCCGACCCAACAGTTATTGTTCTGTCCGATTTACATACAAATCATTCATACAAACATCTAATAGAAAAATGGACGATCAGCTTTCCCGTTTTTCTAAATTTTCGGGAATATTTTCCAATTTTTCTAACCATACAAACTTAACTTGGACTATGACGAATATTTTAAAACAAAAAAATTGCGCTTAGCAACGAACAGCATTTCATTTTTATTAAATCAACATCAGTAAATCAAGTTTGACTTAAAATGTGTGTTTTTCGCCACATTCCCAGAACGGAAACAGGTCATCAGGATACGTAGGAGTTGGTTATCAACCTGTTGGTACTACTGGTCTACTACACTGACCTTTAGACCTAATTCTTTAGACCCATTACGTTCGTTACTCATCATAGCTTCCTGTTTTTTGTTGCTCACAGTCTTTATGTGATCTATATCAGTTGATTGTCAAGAGCTATTATCTAGTATGGAGATCAATTGGTATTTTAATTCGGTAATGCAGCCAGGTTAAAATAAACTCTATTGTAGAAAAGTTTCAAGTCATATCCGCAGGATGTGTAATGAAACTTGGGAAGGGTACAATCCATTAACATCCAATCTGGTAAAAAAAACATAGACATAACAATACACGTTACTAAAACGAGACGTTAAACACTTAATTCCAGTAAAATCCGGAAATCATGCCCTGCATTCCATTTGATCTCCCAAAGGCCAAAATCAACAATTTACACTCCTCCAAATAACCCTTTTAAGAATGCTTAAAGCGTTTCCTTGTTCCCGGCATTTCCTCACACAATAACTGGCACTGCCTCAGATGCAAACTTCCTACATTTCATCGGCGCGGGCGCATCTACGGGTTAAAATTAGCCCATCGATAGAAAGCGTCGCGTGACATGCATGGCGTCTTAACTAGTAGCATGCTTGTCGCCGTTATCACACATCTTATGTACTTGAGGGTTGCGGTTCGTTAGTTTATTAACACGTTTGTCGCCTAAGCTGTGTCCTTAAGAGCGGCCAACCCGTCATACTTTTCATACAAACGCTCGTACGTGATTATGGCGTTGTAACACATCTTTCTTTGAATTGTTTTAACCAAAAGGTATCTTGTGCACTATATCTAGGTTTCAATGTAAGCAAAAAATACAAATTTGAAGAAACAAATTCAGTATAAGCCCGCAAAAATCTGGTTTTTTGCACAAATTTTACCTGAACTTTGGCCGTTCATAATGTACTCATAAATTGTAAATGTGAAGAAAACATTACGATAGAAACCTCGCACATGTAATGGAGATTCTAACTGACCAACATTTATTTCATAAACTTGTAAGCCTTACTCAAAAACACGTATTTCCTAGAACAAGTTTTATGAAATTTCCGCACACTATTTTTCGTTCAATGTTATTGCGTACTCACTCGCTTTTTAGTAGTTCTCACTTGCGCTGGATGAAACAACAAGCTTTTCGTGTTGACGATAGACGGACTGGGAAGGGCCCTCTTAAGGTAAGTTCACACCTGGTTTTACTGCGTTTTCAGATTGGTTTTGGTTTTACTCAGATCGGCTTAGGGCTAATTTCAACAATGAAACTGAATGCGATCAGCACATTTAAACTGCGTTTTAGAGCTGTCAGATGTCATTATTCCACAACAATGATGACACTTTAAACGTGGTTTAGATGTGCTGATCGCGTTGGTGATATTCGCTCTTAGAAAAACAAGAATTAGACAGAGAATGTGTCATCAGACTGTGGAATTTAGAAGGATATGTACGGCAATCCATAGAACTCATCCCTAGCTGGCATTAATTAAATATATTATTGATATTATTTTACTTTCTGGACGAATTTCTTTTTAGACGACCAATTAGATTTTCGGGGAAGCGAAATGTTGGCTGTGCAAAAAGTAAATACAGTCATTGTACCTAAGCTAGAAGAATGTCATATGGACCATATAGTAGTTATACACCAAGTTCTACTGAAGCATAACAATAAATTGGTTACAGAACAATATTGAGCCGCTATTACAAGATGATAAGCCCATTTTGACAGATATCACAGATGGATAATGCGTTTCGGTCTGTTCGTAAAGCACTTTCTAAGCAATTAGGTAAAACTTTGAGTTGCATAACTTGAGTCAAGTTATTAACGGGAAAATGTTACTGCATGAGTAGATAATCCAGCAGAGACTCAACCAAGCCCAGAAAACTCCATGCAACTGCCGCATTATCACCTTCTCATCATCATCATCATCCATAGTCCGAGTTTTCTTGTGACAATGCCTGTCTTTTCTTGTGACAATCCCCACGCTCCTGTGCCAGCCTCATACAAGTTCTACCCGCGTTGGCAACAATGTCGTCAGCCCATAAATCACCTTTTACAACTACATAAACACAATGGCATGGGTACAAACACACACTATTGTGAAGATGATGATACATATCATCATATCCCGTCCTTTTTCCAATTTATTTGGGGTCTACGCAGTTCATATATCGCAGCATTCATTTATCCTTTTTCTAGCCATAATATAATTATCATCTCTCACACAATCCATACCCATCAATTCTGTCTTCTTTTGTTGGCATGGTTATGTGGACACTCGTAAAATCAAATAAACAGTGTAAGCATTGGCTTCTGTTCGCTACCTTTTCATTGACCGTTGCTTATGTAACGAGAGTTAAATGAAGCTAGGTTAGGCTTTAGGTTTTTGTTGTGGGTTGAAAACCACAGTCAGTTATTTTGTCTGGATTCCCTCGTATTTTGAAGCCATATCCAGCAACCCGTTTGGAGTTATGTTTCAAAAATGATAATGTGATATGATCAAACAATTAGGTACCAGGTGTTAAAGGAAGGCAGGTGCATTCATACTCAATATTATGGCTTCCATGGTAACCAGACGCATAACAATAACCTCAGACACCCTTTTTGGCATATTTAACGGCCAGTGCAAGGTCAAACATTAATGTTTTATTAATAATTGACGCCGCGCCGGTAGCACATCTCCGCCGCGAAACCATAGCAGCGAAACCACGGTAGTTCAATTCAACTGGTTCGCGTCGTGTTCTGCTAGTCGCATTCGATTCGAGTAGCGAAACATGACGCGAGCCAGTTGAATTGACCTACTGCGGTTTGCTGTGATGGTTTCGCGACGGAGGTGTGCTACTGGCGTGAATCGCAATTAATCGCGTGGGTGACTTAAAAAGTTTCGAGTATTAAATCAACTTTGATACTTATCAAGTTTTTTGGTTACGCTTTGGTGGTTACGCTTACACCTTTTATGGCTTTCGACTTCGTAACTTTATGACCAAAGAACTTCAGATCTTTTTAAAGTCATTATTAAAATCATTATTACCTGAATACAAAAAAAATAATCTGGTTCATTCATTGAATTGGTTGTTCAACCATTTGTTTTTATAAGTGAGAGAGGTTGATAATGACCTCTTTTAGGTTTTCAGTCATTTTCAACTTCAGTCAAATTATTTTGGCGTGTCTTGCAAGATACGCCAAAATAATTTGACTACGCAAAAAAAATCGCAAAGTGTTTAAAATAAATCGTACCGACACGCGACGCGTGCGCATCTAAGTCCGTTACGTTACGTCACACCGATCTAAAATACACGCCATGTTTACACATGCGATAGCGTCCTCGCTCGGGGTCAAGCCGAATGTTTTAAATTGAAATAACCACGACAGATTGGGTGATCCGATTTTTATAGCAGTTTCCGAGCATCAGATTGGGTATTTAAATTGGCTGTGTGCGTTGATGGTATTGTCGGTTACGCGAAATCATTGCCAATTTGTAGTTTTGCGCATTATAACTTTTGTACAAGGCAATTTTCACGACGCAATTATGATTTTTACGAAAGGTTTTTTACTTCAAGAAAGAAGAAAGAACGAAAAATGTTTATGTGTGACTATAGCGCAAGCGCAAACATTTGAACAAATTAAAAAACAACATAAAATTATTACCTCGCCACGTAAGATAACTACTAACCCGTGGTTTAAAAACCATGATATATCAGTGAACAGGATACAGTAGTGGATATGCTGCACAATGTTCATTGAAGGAATGTATGATGTTACTTAAGTTGAACCAGCCTACCTTGATCTATCTACCTCCTACCTTGGCGAAGAGCAAATATTTTAAGTCGTCACGCATTTAGACATAAGATAGGGCGATAGCTATATTCTTCCAAACGTAGCTATTAAATTGATTAACTCAAAACTTTAATAGCCAAACATAACAGTGATGTCAGTGACTGCATTGTCCGTGGATGATTGGCTAACGAAACCATTAGAGACTAGTCAGTAACGACATATTTTTGCTGCGTGAGCCAACAGGTCAGATGTCATGTTTCAAGCAGTTAGTAGTACCGAAGGGAAAGTTAAAACATTAACTTACTTCATAACTGAGGTTATTGTTAAAGTAAGATGAAAATGGATGGATGAAAACCTTGGCATATTTGCTTGGGGCTCACATTAAATGAGATCTTATATTGGCAATAGCGAAATGTGAAATTTAGTAGCGTAAGGTTTGGCCCTAACAAATGTTGCCCAGCAAAATAAGAGCACTAAGTAAGTAGTGATACTGGGTAACCCAGAACGCTTAATCAAAACTTAGGAGTTTCGCTAAGGGAAGAGAGTTCAGAGCTAAAGATCACCGAAGATGAAGAGACTTTCGATGGATGGCTTGGATACGTTTTTACTCCTCGATAGGAACTGGGTTACTCACGCTATGAAAAGAATTCTCAATTGTAAACCAAAGGTATAAATCCTGTGGTTATAATTGAGAATACCAAGAAATTAAGCATGACGATAAATAACTTACAAGAGACGTCACAATTTATTGATAATATTAAAAGATTTACTTTTAAACTTAATAAGCTAGGCAGTAGGCACGCGAAGGTCAGTGGCTTAATGTTGTTTAAATGAGTTACTGGTACCAGTTTTGGCAAATATCTTCCTAAATGATCTGGACCAGACAAGCTGGGTTAGGTAGTTAGTATTTATTGAGTTTTTAATTCTATTTATAATGAGAATGCTGAACTAGAATATGGATGAAATAAACAAGTATCTTCTGTTCCTACAAATGCGGAGACTATCACAGAAAATCTTCTACTGTCTAAATCAAACTTGCAAGCGTAAAATCGTCGAGAATAACATGAAATCTAATTTATAATATTGCCTTCAATAATGCACATTGTTTATGGAAGTTAACTAATAAACATTGATCCCAACTTAAATTTAGCAGATTTCATGATACTTATTCTATCAGATTATATTAATGCCAATACAATAAGAGTAGGGGAAGACCAAAGAAACGATGGATGGACTGTACGAAAGATGATATGGCTAGAAAGGGAGTAACTGCCGAGATGACGACTAATAGACAAGTATGGAAGAAACAGACATGTTGCGTCGACCCCAAACAAATTGAGATAAGGGCAAGAGAATACTGATGCTGGTATAGAATGCAGCACTGGTCTAAGCTCATGAGTTATATTTCTTTAATTGTGTGTTAGTTGTTGTTGTTTCATTATCAATGGAAGTAATATCTTCATACATTTTTCTGTCTCTATTAGCATCTTATTCACAATTTATCAAAATAGGACAATTATCACTTCATGCGGGATGCTAATAAACAAAGATACTACTATCCACTTATATTCTACAGCTGATTGGGGGTCATAAAAAATAATTGCCATCTACAGTACGATTGAAGAAAGTTACGAGTAAACAACTATTGTATTGTACCCAATTATAGTCACCATGTTGTTCTCGAGAAGGGATTACAGAATTAGTCAACTCTGATCTCTCGTAGTCGTCATAAATGGTGACTGAAGGATTAGTGTCACGAGGATGGAATGCAAAGCTTTCTCAGACCTATTAGATACCAATGACATTATCTTAAATGAAGGTTCCTTTCTTATTATTTCTATTCTGCAACTAGAGACACTTTCCAACATCAGTTCCATCAGCTACTATTAGTTAAGTAAATACAAAATCGTCCTAGCTATTCAAAACATTTATAAATTACTAAACTTCATGCAACATAAAAGATATAAAGGCGGACTTAATGCCTTAGGCATGGTCTACCAGTCAACCAAGGGTGGCGGAAAGATAATATGGCAGGTGAATTGTTTTTGTGTAGAAAATTATATATTTAAAAGACACTTTAGTCCAAAAATCCAAAAGGATATGTCACAATCTGAATTTAAAATAATCTGAATAGAGTCTCTACTCCTAGCGCACACAGGACAAGCTAGGTACTTGCAAAAGACCAAACCAAAATAAAAGATGAAAAGATAAGTCTTTAGCATGACCCTGCATTAGAACAAATGGATGTAAAAATTAAAGTCAAGATCCTTTACGCCTACCTAATATGGAGCTAACAACCCAGACACTCTTGCGCAGTCGCCAACTAATTTCACAATATTTACAGACTTCGACCTATTTTATCAATACTTCGTACTTCGCTGTACTCACAGTTTTATAGAAGAGCTTATGAAACACCAATTATGAAGTTGATAGGTGTTAATTAACTTATGTATTGCTTGTGATACCACAGAATAACGAGTTTTAGAAGGTGCACATATCTATAACAGACCATCAAAAGGTGTAAAACTAATTGGAACACTTCGTAACGTATAGTCCGGTCGTCGAGATAATGCGTTCCTGACTGTCAGTTGGACAATTTTTAGTTGTATTAAGGATCAAATTCACAAAACACGTATTCGTTAGTATGAAACTGACAGGTGTCAAGAATGCATTCTCTCAACGGCTGGACTGTAGGGCATTTCAGATCCATACAAGTTGCCAGAATAAAAAACTTTTTACCAAAAAAAAAACGACTTCCAAAAAAAACACTACAAAGTGAAAAATAACCTTAATTTCGGAAGTTTGTGTCTTTGGATATAATTTAGTTTTTTTCCACCGACTTCCGGAATTAAGGTTATTTTTCACTTTGTAGTGTTTTTTTGGAAGTAGGTTGTTTTTTTTTTTGTAAAAATCCTCATCAGATTCCGATTTGGTGAAAATGGGACCACCTCGGGAGCATACCCTTTAAAAAAAAAAGAACCATCAAAATCAATTCATAATTGACGGAATAATCGCGTAACAAACATACAAAAAACAAAACATACAGTGTACAAAAAAGGAGGAGTCCTTTTTGAGAGTCCTTTTTAAAGTCGGTCAAAAAGAAGGGTCGAATCAACAGGAATTCGATTGCGTAATCTAGATTCTAGAACATTCTGCTTAAGAGGTGACTAATCATCTTTACTAAATGGAGAAGAAGATTTAACAATTACTTCGATTGAGATTTCATACACAGACTCACGCCTTTCTCTATAGGGGTAGACAGAGACTACAGAACGCCACCTGCTACGGTCCTTACATACTCCTTTTGCTTCTTTTTGGAACGAAGTTCTTTAACGCGGCTTGCGATAGGAGTTGACTGGTAGAAATCGTCACGTAAGGAAAAAGCGTTACACACGTGTGTGGTAACTTTATGAGAGCTTCTAAAACTTTTACTAGATGGCTCTTTATTAAAAATGCTTCTGTGAGTGGGTAAAACAGTCTATCGAAGCTAAAATAAACTTTTAAATTAAGTCAGTTTCAAGGTCTCAAGTTACAAGTTTCAAAAGTTTTTGTTTTAAATCATATGTAAGAAGAATATCCGTTCCTGACGGGGGTCGTGTTTTCTATTAGTGTGCCTACTTCCGTGCCTATAGTATCTACTCTATGGTAACTAGTACCGTTTTCATTCAGAGAGCCTTTGTAATCTCATGTTATGAAAGGGAAATCGATAAGTGGTCATTGTTGATTATATCAGTATGGTCGATAAGATTTTCATTCAAGTTCTTGCCTTGGAGTGGATTACTCTCCGTATGTCGCAATAGAAAAGCCGGAACTAGTTTAATTTGATTTTAGCGTTAGCACTATTGCATTAGCCTCTGGTAATCAAATACTCCCAGGACACGTCCCTGTGGACGTCTCCTGGGAGTATGACTACCTGACTCTTTGTTTTTTGTCTTCTTGACATCTTGGTACTGTTACCAAGACATCACATAGATCAGAAAAACACAAAGATATTTAAAGACGGACTTGTTATTTTAATTAAGATCCCTATTATTATGGCTCTACTTGGAAGGCCTATGACCAGTCATGCCTATGATATCCTCTATGACTTCAATGAGCCAAGTTGATTGATTGACATATACCTAACATGAAAAACACAGTGGTCCAACAAAAGGTTCTACTATCAACAATTACATCACACATCATTTTTAGAATTCTAAAATGACGTAAGCTAGACATAACAATACGGCGATTATGTTCACAGAATCAACAAGTACCAAAAACGTGGTAAGTTTAACATTGCAAGGACTAGCGAAAACATAAATTTTAGGTCATAACGCACTGACAACAGCCGTGGTTCAAAGCACCAAGGAAGATTGACAGGCTGGTCACGAAGCAGGTGATGGTGTAAGTGAAGCGCGGAAAGCGGGTAGGAAAGAACTTTCTTTTTTATTTGCTACCCGCATAGACAGTTTTTCATCGTAGGGAGATTCTTTCATCGCGATTTTTTTTTAGTAGAATCTTCATGGAACTTTCTTTCCGAGGATCGAAAAACTCATGGCACTTTTGTGCAACTACCTTTAGATTTAGGGAATAATCATCCGCTATGTTTTCGCTAACCCCGGCCGGATCTGGCCTTACACATTTTTATGACTACTCCGAAGATAAAACCGAACTATCGGCCGAATGTTCGGCCGTTTCCTGCCTACGGCAAAAGAAAAAATATACCTAAGTCAAAGTTAAAAATGTGACTTGAAGTCGGGTACGGACTCAAACTTAAAATAAACACATTATCCTCCTTTGCGTGACGCAGTCGAGTAAAAAGGAAACATTGAAAGTTAAAAAAACAGCCGAAATTACGGCCGATACTTCGGATTATCGCTTCTGATTTCTTGTTCAAAAAGCTAAGGATTTTCAATTATAATCACAACAACTTAAAAAACAATGCTCCTGTCGGTGCTTCACCTGCCATCTTTCTTTATTGACATCCAGCTCTTTCACCGCCATAAATGTACGTACTGACCCAAAAATTATACCAGGTGAAACTGAACCGAACCCGCTACATCTGATGCCTCGCTCTACACCGTTAAAGGCAGTACCAGCGTGACAAGCACATGACACGAGGACAATCCTGTGTTTGCACATAAAACAACACCATTTAAATTGCTAAGTGACTACATGGTAATATGGAGAAACGAGCCAAATATTGGTTCCAACGTTACTGCAATGTTTTTGTAAACGATTAAACCGGGCTTCTGTGTGCCTGACAAAATTCAAGTTTCGGAGGCATTCTGAGAATAGGTCCAACAGAGAGTAATTTTTGTCGTTCAAAATTAGTAAGTAATTCTACTTTTCATTCGTCAGCTCAGTTCATTCTTCAGTTAAGTATTATCTTGCGAATACCAGTTAAAACAGAATGCAATGAAATTCATTTCGGCGACTTACTTTGTCCGGCGTTTTCATATGCTAGATCAAATTCTTCGGCCCTTCCCTTACTTGTACTGCACCCATTTTTCTCTTATAAGTGGTTCATATAAGAAATCCATAAAATGGATTATATGATAAATAATTCTTAGCCATGACTCTTCATAATTATGGAGGTAACTTCCGCTAGTAATTGATGGCTTCTTAGTTAATTGACAGCAAAGGCGGATGTAAGCAACCGCTTTGATCTTCTTAAACCCTATTTAGAAAAGGCCTATGCCCAAAAGCAGATGCAAACAATCTAATCATTAACATAAATAGATTATTTTTAGTACTGTAAAGACAAATGAAGTGATAAAACTTACCATCGAGGGGATAATAGACTGACGACATTATCAACATAGGCTCTGTCGCCACACCACACTACTCAACTCAAGTACTCAACTTTACAGAAGTTGAGATTTCAATAAATGGCCATGGTCGCCGGGAAATTTTCTATCATAGGCAAATGTTTGTGCAATACTTGGAAAGGCCTTTGACCTGCAGCATATAGTTCTCGGTTGAAATTAAGAAACTGATAGTCAAATAGTCCGGTTGGTGATCGCAGTAGAAGAGGAGGGATTCTGCTGCCTATTAAAGAGCAACCATGGAGTTTCTTACTGGCTCTTCTCCATAGGAAATTACCAATTTGAACCGTGTACCTATACCTAGCTATGTAGGTTTATGTGAAATGCAATATTTTGAATTTGTCTGCTCTTTTGAGGGATGATGAAAAATACCCTATCTGATGTCAAAAGGCAAGGTCTTTTTATGTGTAACACTATACTTTGTTGTTGCTTGGCTCAAGCGTACCTAATTTCTTTTAAAATCAATAACTACTTACTTCCAAGTTGTGCAGAATCTCACAAAACCTTGACATCAGATCAATCCTCTACTTAAAATTACATCAACGAACTCAGGCCTGTATAAGGCGGTCTGTTTAATATTTTCGCAACAATCAGAGGCATCTGCTGATCTTGAACAGTCAATCACGTAATAAATGGAAGTTCTTGTTTATCTCAAGTATTGTGCTAATGGTCTATTTAGTATTGAACTGACTGGTCGGGTTAGCTATGAAAGCTGTTATATTAGCTGACTATTGTTTGGCAAAGGTTAATTTTGTTTTCGTTTGTCGTTGCAAGGTCGAGGTTGAATCTGGTTTAGCTGCTTCGTCGTGTGAGGTCTGCAGAAATAAAACTTCGTTTCTCTTTTTATGCATTTCGCAGGATAGAATCAAATGGTTGGATACTGGTATGGTCACTAATGCAAGTTATTTTAAATAGCAAGTATGCTATCTGGCTGGACAACTTTATCCAAGCGCACATTAGCAGTAGCGCAACGCATTCTCATAGAAAAAAGTGCAGTGCGGCCCGCCTGTAGTGTGCATTGGTTCTTAGAAAAATTACGAAAGTGATGAATGAAGATTTTTGCAATTCGTTGCTTTGCGGCGCGCTCAACAGCGGGACAGCTCTTCGGTCCTTACACCGAATCAACTCTAGAACCAAACGAGTAAACCTTGATTAACTTTAGAATCAGTTTTTTTTTAACTAATTGTTCTAGACGGTCGAAACCTGTTAAGGAGCTGACTTATTCCGAGGTCCGTCACAAGCCTTTTAAATATTCTCGACTACCTAAGAAATAGACGACTTTCGGCTGAAGTAATAAGGACTACTTTTGCATCTAACCCATTTTTCTTTTATAATTAGGGAATTTTATAACCGCAATGCGTATGACAGTCCCATCATACCCTAAATGAATAATAATAAAACACCACGCTGCTATGGATCACATTTGGACCACGAACCTGAACAGACTCCGTCATCACCATTTGGTTTAGACAGAGTTCTATGAAATGTGCTTCTAAATCAAGTCCGTTCAACCTCAAACACATCATTTCTATCAGACAGGCCAAAGAATTAAATGTCAACCAAAAATAAAATCAAGCCAGCAATCAGAACCTTACTAACACCCAGCGCAGACGCACTCGCACCCAGCATATTCAAATTAAGGTCAATTCTCTATGATCTATAGTTAAATTAATAACCATGGCAGTGACGTCATGGTGGCCATTTTGTGGGTCAATGTTGTGTAACAGACGTAAGTAACGTAATGTTTAAGTATCTGAATGTTTTGCGAAGGCGCTGAGAATAGGGTTGGCTGTTAGAGTCTTCAGGCTTTTAATTTTATCTGAATTAAGACCAGATACAGATAACACGAAAGCGCGACGAAAATGTAACGTAAAGGCTCGTGCAGACCGGTGCGATATCGCGATCGCGACAGGCAGCGCGACCCTTATCGCGTCCGCGATATCGCACCGGTCTACACGAGCCTTAAATTCAAACCCTTTTTGAATCAAAAACACAACTATCATTCATCATATCAGCATTTTTTTTGCGGCTAGCACGATTAGTACACACAGCTCCATTAAATGGTTAACCCCCTCCTGATAGGCCCAAGTTGGTTTTTGTATTTTGCAAAAACATTTTATTATAACTAATGTATTGTTTAGTGAGTATAAGTTAAGTTCGGATTTATTTTTAAATATCTATTTTAATATTGTTTTTTTTTTTTCATTAAAATGTTAATACTTTTATTATGGCGTATAACATTAAGCAATAATAGGGTTAACATTTACGAAAGCATGACATATGGCATATGGTCTCTGTCAAGCATTATATATTTTGAATATAAAGTATTTTTCTATTTTGTTTTAGTAACATTTATTAATAATTAAAAAATCAAGAATAATAAAATATTTGTAATAATGATAATTTAATAATATTTATTATTGTTATTAATTAACAAAACAGATCTTATTTTACAACAAAGATTTATATTTCACAATTTGATTTGATAATTTACAGTTAAGGATGATATTTTAATTATAACATCTATCGATTAGGCAGAGACCTAAAAATAAAGTGACTCGGACGATAGTAGATAACAATTTCATCGCAGTGCACATGGGCTCGCTGGCTAGTTTGTCAAACTTGTATGAATATGACGATGGTCGGTGATGCGATGGTTCGAATCCAAGTCGAAACATTGAACTCTTTTTGAAGTATTCTTTAGATTATTAGTAACGAATCCAATGTTGTAGAAGTGTAACATTTTAAAACTTGAGGGGTTAGCACATACTGACGCTGTGTGTACCACCCACAGATATGAATAAAGTTTTAAACCTAAATACTCGTAACTAGGCCTAAAGATTGTCGGAAGAAGCAGCATGGGTAGGTCCCCCACAACTTGGACCGATATCCTGGTAACGGTCGCAGGAATTTACTGGATAAGGGTAGCACAGGGCCGGTCGCTGTAGCGATGCTTGGAGGAGGCCTATGTAGAAGAAGCAAGTAATTAAACATAATTATGTATTTTAATAGGATGGAAGGGCTTCACGTGCCAACCCTATAAACATATCATAATGGTGTACTGTTGATGGCGAAGTTGATGTAGACAAACAAGCTTACGAAACTCACGCGCATACTTGAATGATACACCTCATTACAAAGTGGGTAGTCGCTCGTGTATTGAGGATTGTGATCTTAAATTGTGTTATGTTGCAGTCTTGCAGTTCGGAGATCCGGGTAATAAATACGGTATTATAATTGTCACATAATTTTCGTACGCCAGATTTAATGGTATAATGTGGAGTGGAATTAGCAAGAACAGAAGGCGATTTACGAAGATTCATAGGTCCACTGGATGTTTGTCAAATTCTAGTTTTAGGTTATCTAAACTATTACGACAGTTTTAAAATAGATAAACGAAAGCTGACTTTGTTATAAGAAGCCATCCCCTCATATACCATAGCTACACGAAAATTATGATCGCACTAATGTCGACCACCAAACCGATTAAATTCCTCTACAGCTTTCGAAGTTTCGACAATATCAAAAACATTTGAGGCACAGTCAAAGTAAAACCACACACCGCATAAACTTATAGCTATAACAAAATTGCCACAAATCAGATCCAAAACCAACCACCACCTATGGAGATTCAGAAATATATTAACAAAAACCACACGATTAAAGTAACTTTAAGCAAACTGTACAGTCAGCCTCAAAAAGATGTATGGATATATCGATTTCACATCACAGTGGTTACGTGCTCCCTTGTACATTGGCATAGTTAGATTTCGGGGAGACCCCTTTATAGTCTCCCCAGGGATGTGCCCTAACAAGCGTTGCAAAATCCCACACTCCCCCCGGTCTTATCCCTAAAGCCCGGTCGCCTTTTGAAGGTTTCCTCCCAACACAAAAAAGGGACATCGACAAGAACAAAAACATCACATCGGGTACTTAATTAAAGCTTCAGATCGTTACAGTATTATGGAAAACAAATTGTAGACAGTCAAATGAATTCTTGTCGATGTATGCAGTGTCGAGGCTGACTGTACACGGATTGTACCAACACCCAACGGTCCATATCGAGAGAGCCGGTTCGAAGTTACGAAAGGAAAAGAAAAAAAAGATAAACAAATGTTTAAATACGTCTTTTATAATCATGTGTAAGTAGATATTGGCGATGAATAAGAAAATGTTTGCCTTTTTGTGGTTACTGAGAAAACCGCCACTGTAAATGCACTTTTGAATTGTCAAGGAGTCGGTCAGTCAGAAAGATGAAGGTTGCCCATCCCAAAGTAGGTTCCTGTGTAGAAGAACGGGAAAGAAAATTCATGAACAGTCTTTTAAATCAAAATATAGTTATAAATATATAAGCAGAAACTGTACTAACTCACGAGACGGATATGAATGAAGTAAAGAAAATTATATGGACAATTGAAGAAGAAAAAGGTAAAGGACTGAACAGTAAACGGATAAAAGTACGGAAAAGCGATGATAGCCTTGTAAAAAAGATCTTCATAGATCTCTGATACAAAATCGTTTGTGCCAATTGTGACGCACATTTTCCTTAACGATATTTCAAAACCCAAGACCAAGTAAATTAATTCCAAGTTCAGCATAAGAAATACTCAATCTGTTTTTGCAAAAGTTTCCGATGATGGATTCATTAAGTTAAATCAAGCGTAACTTGTGAATAAAAAAGCAGCTTTACATAACCTAGTTTTGAAATAAACTAGTGTTATTCTCGTATTTTTAAAGTGATCGTACGAGTAGTTTTTCATCAGCCTAGCCAGTACGAGTACGTCAGGTTATGAAACTGCAATATTTTTGAATGCTTTACCAAAACTCTTGAATGTCTTATTTAAAATCGTTGGTTTTAGTTGCTACTTCCCGAGTACACACATCTAGATTTCTAGAGAGAGTTCTTACCATGATATCTCATCAAAAACGTGACTTATATCAGCAAGGACAGGACAAAAATTTACTGTCTCCATGACCAATCTGGTAAAGTTTAAGCAAATTGGGAAGTCTAAACTAAACTATATCAATCAATGTGGCTAGCCTTTTCCCAACTATTTTGGGGTCGGCTTCCAGTCTAACCGGATGCAGTTGAATACCAGTATTTAATATCGGAGCGACTGCCCATCTGACCTTCACAACCCAGTTACTGGGTAAAACGAAACGACGAAACGACGTGTTTCTGTCTGACTACCCGTAACGACTGTCAATGATCTACGATAGACAGCCAGGACCAACCGCTTAACGTGCTTTACAAGGCAAGCGTATCTTAAACCTTCGATCGATATAATATTTAGCCACAATCCCCTTCTAAGCAAACAAAATTGTATACGACCTAATTAATCTCCTTGCAAATAGGTGATTCGGAAGTCTAACATTAAACGGGCTTCCCAAATCGCCAGTAATCCCGGTTATCAAAAAACCAGGTTATATGCCTCGTAAATCTCATTTAGTGGTCATAAAACAACTGTTAAGAAAGTAATTAGGAGTTACGAAGATACAAAGTCACTTTATGAGGAGCCTCGTGGAATCATGGTACGGTTAATGCGTTTGCTGGCCTCAATGGCTGGTGTTTGAGGCTTGCGGATGAGTTCACGACCTTGTGGGGGTTCTAAATGTACTAGGGCTAGTATTTCTAAACGTGTTAGCTTCCTACACAGTGAACAGAAAATAGCATCCGTTGTTCTAGAGACCATTAACAGTTAAACTCAGGGCGAATTGTTGGTAGACAAACATACCTTAAACTTACTGAAGAGAATGCTACATGAGATTAATAGCCGAAGTATGGTGTTATCTGCCAGTTAAGATATAGAAATAGAAGTACATACCATGACAACGGGAATTTAAACATAATTATGTACAATTCATTGTCTAGACTCTAGTAGATATCATGCCAAGGTGTCATAGCTACAGTGGCGACAAGATAATAATTTGTTTACTCATTTATTTTATGGTTTCAGATGGACTTTACTTATGGATATTACTAGGACTGATTCTAACAGGGTGACTAGCTTCTGAAGAAGAGCAAAGATGAAGTTTCCTTAAGACACATAAGTTGTAATTCGGTTTATTGGCACATCCGCGTATCAGGGTGTTGACGCCGATCATAGAATTGAGACGAATGCTCGTAATGAGGAGTATCCTGTTGCTTTTGTGGCTGCCAACTAGTTAACTATGAGAATTTGTTGGGATCAGCTGGAACATGCAAGTGGTCAAGGTAACATTACTTTGAAGTGAGTGGAAAGAGAGGAAGGTTTTTAGGGAGAGTAAGAAATCCCGATCGAATTTAATCGTGATGAAATCTTACCACTCTATGTGATGATGATACAATGATTAGGAACAATGAAGTTAGAAATATTCTAGATATAGAAATTTTCCTATTAATGCACTAGATACAAGTAAATACTAGAATCACATGTTAAAACCCACAAATTGAAATGAAACTACTCCTTGACAAAGATATAATGTTAATAATCCATTCAAAAATTGTTGATTGCTAATTGTTTCCTAATTTTATTTTAAGAATTAATTTTATTATACCTTTTGCTGTGCCCTACAGGGTCCGTAATTGTACCTTAGCTTTAAGCCATTGTAACACCTTTACTTAGACATTATGGAATGCAAATAAATATATGAATATGAATATAAAAAACTAGTTCAGTTAAGACTTCCTCAGACAAAAATGGACGAAAACCCGAGTATAATACATTAAAATCCAACTAAGGAACGGGTATCGCCCAACTATTAATCACGACACGCTCATTTATATTTAACAAACAACTCAGCTGCTTTCATTCCTAAAATTCCTATCGGACTTCACACAGACCACCCAGTAGCCCACTCTAATCCACCAACAATCCTTCATTTACCACCATATTTGCTTCCCCAATAGGTCATTGAATCTGTAAACATTACGGAACATGAATGTAGGTAAAACACATAGTGTGTCAACTTTATCAGCGGTTCAAATGATCTTATCCGTTTTACAGTAATTCTACGTCAAAGAGATAAGAGATTTATGATGGAAGATTTACGAAGTTACTACATGTTTAGATCATAGAAATGTTTGAAAGGCGTTTACAAAATTTCGTCGCATGATGCCTGCTTTTGCATTTAGTCGACATTTTTATATTTCCCAAGACCGTGTATCCTAGGCAGCAGTCTTCAAGGGGCCTAATAAATTACAGTTACAGCAGTCTAAAGAATAAGGGATGATACAATTTATTATGGGAGAAGATGTTATTTTCTAGATAAAAGTAAATTTGTAAACATATGGGATAAATTTATCGATAAGCAAATCTAATCATCAACGACATCAAATACATGTACAACAAAGCAGAAAAATATCAAAATAAGAATAATACAGAGCATCACGCGTTTAAATAAGCGAGTTATATACAGAAATTAAACCTTGCAGAAGCCACATGACATTTCGTTCCACATAAAGGGATTCGACGTAATGGATATAGAAAACAGTTCTCAAGGAGTAACCGTGAGCGTGACTGATCTCGGCAATAAATAGTAGAAGATTTCTTCAGAATCAAGACTAAAATCAATTGAATATTTCGTGGAAAAACTATCTCCTTACTGACACTAGTCTAAATAACGTTGTAAACCATGAATGAAGTAACTACATCACTGCAGACGCTCTACAAACATAATATAAATGTCATTGTTATACGACCTTGAGAGGTACGGTAGCCGTGGTATTAACTCGGCTAACTCTCAATGCAAATCATTTTAGTAGATAGTTTTGTTATTCATGAAGATCTCCTTATCTTTAACTTGTGATAAAAATATAAAATTGGAGTAGTAGTGTTTTCCTCATAAAGATTACTAAAATTGTCTGAGTTGTAGCTTTTTCAAATACGCTGATCAAATCGGTTAGCTTAAGGAAAGTACATTTTGCGGCAAAATTAAACTAAACCCACTAACGTTTATGTAACTAATAATTGCCAAAGATAGATTACTCCTTCATTTCCAAAAAGTAGCAACTTTTTATTCGAAAATTTTGGTTTATAAAATTGTAAAAAATAATTTCCGTTGCTTCTTCACACAAAATTGATGATATCGTGTTGAGTTTAGGAACATTTTTCTTCAATATAATAACATAAATGTAGTTTTTTAAAATATTTTATGTAAGCAGACATCAAACAAGTAGCAAAAATAACTATCAAAATGTTAGAAATAGTCTCAGAAAATAATGTTGAAAAAACCTATATTATTTTTAAAAACACTGTCGGTAGTGGTTTTTTTTCCTATTATTTAGCAAACCATATCAAGAAATTTAAAAATCACACACTGGGCTTCAGCTATCCGTGTGATAAAATCAATATTATATTTTATGATTATACAATCTTCATTTACTTAATGAAGATTGTATAATCATAAAATATAATACCGGCGAAATAAGCTATATTTTCGGGACCGCAAAAGTGATGAAACTATTAACAGCTGCTGAGACTGACACGAATGGTTTATCACCACGAAAACTCAATTATTTCAAGCTTTCTCACAATTAGATAAGAAATTGAAAAACGTTTTTTTTTGTAGATAGCTCGCTTAACGACAAATCTTCAGACAGTGAAATTGCTGTCATTTGGTTACGAGTTGTCAGTTGGTTAGAGAAGCAGACTGGGGTTTGCTTTGGCACAGCTTTAAACCAAATTATTGATTCAAAAGAAATGAAAGAGATAATTTTGATCATTTAATATAATAATATATACCTATATTATATAATTGTGCTACCATTCTGTATCGGCACAGCGAAAGCTGAAACTTATTCGTACTGAAAGTATTATTTAAAGCAGAAAGAAAGAAAACAGCCAATGATATAATTTGATGAAGGTAGATCGAGTTCGTCAGTTGAACAATGGTCTGAATATCGCTGAGTCATTGTATTCAACGATGGCGGGTGGTGTAAGTGATGAGATTATCACGACGTTATCTTGTTGGCATAAATGTGCTTAAGGCAGGATATTCTGGGATTTAAAGCTACTCAAAAATAAGGAAAACGTATTGCTATAAGTACAGAAGAATCTATTTGGAAAGCTAATATATATATGCACATATTCAGACGTAAGCTAGACTAGGATGTAGACTCGATCAAATGATTCGATTTCTAGCCATTTGCCATTGGCCAGAGACGTCACCAGCCATGTAAGGTTGACTTCCAGACAGCCGGCAGTTAACTTCTTACCTACATTACGGTTAATATTTAATATTGAGATTCAAAACTCAAGGGACCAAAACTATACGGTGGAGGTCTGTCCGGCTTGGGCGGAGCACCGCCGTGTCCTCACGGAGGCGATCGGCGGCGGCGATCTCTCGCATATCCGGGCCTGGTTCAGGCCATGGTTCGGAGTGAGAGTGCATGGGAGGCCGTCACCTCCTTCTGCGAAGCAGTAATGCTCGCGAAGGAGGAGGCGGAGCGCGTGAGGGAGAGGCAGGTTTCGCGCCCTCACACCCCTAGTCGCCGCAGGGGACGTCCTGGGCGTCGGGAGTCGCAAGCTGATTTCCGGCCACCGTAGGCGCGGGCTTGCGGACGGTGAGCGATGGGTAGCTCGCCGTCCGATAAGGACCAGGCCCGGGTCGACGGCGCGTCGTGTTCCACGCACGCCTCAAAGAGACGTCAGCACGAATTGACGGGGTCCATTAGGGCCAATGCCTGCCAGGGTTGCGAGTTTGTCCGAAAGGGATATCGTGGCCCTGGCACACAGGCAAATGAAGGAAAACGGGTGGGTTTTAGTCAGTAAAAGTCTGACACGTCCTGCCGCTCCGCCCAGAGCGGGAGAAGTTATTTGATAATTTCCCACCCAAAAAAAAAAAAAAGAAAGGGACCAAAACTAAACCGCAAAGCTTGACAACGAGGCACAGCATTGAAAGATCGCTGAAGAAAGGACAAAATGCAGCAATGATGATCTACACAAATGTGCCTACGTCACTCTTCGAGCTGAATAGTTCATCAATCCACCGAGAGGAGGCACTCGTCCAATCCTATATAAGGACACGACGCCGCTAGCCCTTTCTTCGCCTTCTGACTCGACCATACGAGTATCTAGACATAGTCTCAAACCCATGTAATTTTTATATGAACAATAAATTTCTGTAATCTAGAGGAAATAAATCATTCATTTTGGTTGCCACTCCCTGAAACCTGAAGAGAACCCCTGAGAGTTAAGGCCACACCTTAACATTTGGACAAAAGGACGAAATGCAGCATTAACTAAAAGCAAATATGAACTATCATAATAAGATACTTTGGGTCAACCATCTCTTAACTTAATCCATACGTTCGTCACAGTGCATTAGAAAGTACTGACGATCACAATATGGTCAATTTAGTCAATTTATACATTATACATGCGTTGCGTTGTAATATTGATACAATCAAGCTGTTAGAAGCGTGCGTGATGTGGTACTTAAAATTGTATGTACTTATACTTTTTGTTGTTTTCATTTTCGTATAATTTGGAGAAGATAGTGTTAATAACGGTAGGTGTAGTGATAGAGTAGAATATGATGGCACTTGGCAGTTTCTCCGAATGGTATATTGTTTAGGTTCGCTTGATACTATACTGCCCTTTACCCAATTTATCAAACAAAATTACTAACAAGGCTTATGGTAAGTACTAGGAGACTGGAAATTGTCTTTGTTTTTTCATTTTGGGAACTGAGCCGATGTCTACTGACTATTCTGCCAGCGTCATGTGGTGGAGGCAGCACAAGACAAGTTTTGTTAGGTACTTAGCGTGTTTTTTTTTTTGATTAATACATAATTATTACTCTATTTACTCTACTATAAAATGACAGATATTTAAAAAGTTATAATTATTATTCACACCAGAACAAATTATTTGTCGTTTAAAAATTTTCCGTGCCTCGGAAAGCACGTTAAGCCCGGTTGTCATTCCTGTATGTTTGACAGTCGTTAGGGGTCGTCAGAAGCCAGAAAGTCTGACAACCAGTCTTACCAATGGTATCGTATTATACAGTTACTGGGTTGTGGAGGTCAGATAGGCAGCCACTCCATGTTAGAGTAGAAGCCGACCCCGACATACTTGGGAAAAGACTACAACGAATATTTTTTTATATATGGTCCAGAGTACCCCCATCAAGTCTGTAGCGGCATCAACATCGCCACATACGAACTACGAGTCACACTGACGTCACGCAAAATCCTGCATCGCGCAAGCAGAGTTTACCGCGCAACACCGTCTGGTCGGAGGACCCTCCCTATGGAGGATGAGTGAACTTTACAACCTATTCCTCATGCTTCTATAAGTCCGCATTCGCACAAGGAACTGTCATGAACACGACTCTTATTCAGGAATACTGGACTGCATCAGTGACCGAGTCTCAGACTACACAAGGATAAAAAAATTCTTCTGGATAATTTGGTTTTCGCTGGATGTCGGTGAAACTCTTAGCTGTATAATCAAACATTTAATGAAAGTTCTAAACGTCCCGAACACAAACATTCATACAGATCACTCTATAAAAGGAGACACTTTCCTTTTATTTAAAAGCAACCTGTCACTCGACCATAAACGCCGCCGCCGTCGTCTGTCCTTATAAACGATACACGATGACAACCAAATCTCCACACTCAAAGGCCAAACATATCAGGTATCGATTGAAATTCGATTGCACTGCAACTCGATTCTGCGAATTGACTCCTGAATGGTTACAAGCGATTGTTTATGTTAGCATACCAGCCGAGATGTTCTAGGAAACTGTTAGGTAGATCGTATACAGTTTTATAACACTGACACGATTTAGATTTTAAACTTGTCTTGCTTATCTTAATGGATTTTTGTGTCGGTCACTGAAAATTATGGTGGAAAATGAAAATAGAGGGCAAAGTATAATGAGAACTTTTCAACCCAATTGCTCTGAAAACAGACTGAAGAAAAAGTGGACTCAGATGATCTCAAATAACTGGAGATATCAGTTGTGAGCAATTGGAGTAGCCTATATCTAACAGTAGACTGTTATAGGCTGATGATGTGATCTTAATTATCATAATGCTCCTGCCCTTACCCCAATTTATTCGTGGTCGGCGCAACATGTCCCTTTCTTCCACACTTCTCTAGTAGTCGTCATTTCGGTAGTCACCCCCTTTCTAGTGATATCATCTTTCACAGAGTCCATCCATCGTTCTCATAATTCGTTGGTTTTCCCCTACCCTTATAGCCATTGACATACATGCTCAAAATTGTCCTCACGACGTTTTCCTCGTTCCTCCGCATCACATTCCCATGCCATGACAACCGATTTCAGCACAACTTTCCATGTGATGATGCATATAAAAACCGGCCAAGTGCGTGTCGGACCACGCACAATGAAGGGTTCCGTAGTTAGGATGAATTTATCCCAAAAACAAACTTAACATCGTAGTTGAAAACATCTCTCCAATACATCGATATACGTTACGGTCAATTCTTCAACTGCAAATTTAAGTTGGTGGACTATTACTCGTTAACTAGTAAACCCTACTTAGCTGTGATAGTTTTCCTTTTAATTTCGTTATACAGAGTGACTGGAAAATAGTGGCGCAGCCGTTAAGGGGAGGTAGTCTAGGGTTATTCCGACAGATATCACTATGAGACCTACCGTCCTTACTTAACCCTTTTTTTTAAAGAAAATTGATGTTTTATCAGCCATCAAAGTATTTTTTTTACATTTTCCGTTTTTGTTTAGCAGTTTTTGCATAAAATAATGACAGTTGCGGAAATTTAACAATTAATATTACTTATTTAGAATATCTTTGTTGCAAAACAAAAAAAAGTAGGCCAAATTGGGTTACACTATTTAAGTAGGAATTTCTTGAAAAGGGTTAAGTAAGGACGGTAGGTCTCATAGTGATATCTGTCGGAATAACCCTAGACTACCTCCCCTTAACGGCTCCGCCACAATTTTCCGGTCACCCTGTATATACTACTGCCATGATTTTTTTCACATATCCAAAACCAACCATTTAGCTGGCAGGGGGGGGACACACTTGACTCTAACAAAAAATAGCACTTTAAACCTTAATATTACGCAAACGGATCTCAGAATTGAAAAATGCCTTTCACAGACCCAGCATATTTTTAAACGACCTATCCAACGATACCCCACACCATATATTAGATGAGAAAAAAAAATATCATCCTCGTTTTACGTGCAAGGGAGGTACCCTAAAAAAAAAATGTTTTTCACGGACAGACAGACGGACATTGCGAAACTATAAGGGTTCCTTATTTACTACGAAACCCTAAAAAGTAGACCTTATCAGGCTTCACTGAGTTTTCTAGGAGCACCTCTAGAGTTTAATTGAAGCTTCTTAGCAGGATCATGAGCATATCCCGTAAAAGAAAATTAAGAATACCCAAACCAATAATTTGATACGTAACGTGACGCGACCCAGTTGTGATGATTGGCAAAGCCATCTTGACTCATATCAAGAATCCCAAAGCTATTGTCTTTGTCAACCTTTCTGAGTATCACATCAGGGATAAAGAAACAGACATGTAGTCAAACTGTCTCAGGGGAATTCTCAGCAATGTAAACTTCCTCGATACATGCAAAATTATATCACGGTCCACATTTGTCGGTATAAACAGATGACTAAGAAGCATACGCAAGTGTATGTGTATAGAATATTAATTAAGATATCGCTGTTTGTGTTTAGATTATGGATAGTCGTTTTGACCTTACAAGATGATCAAAGATTGCCGACATGTTTTGTATTCAGTAGGTGATAAGGAGTCATCTCATCGGGAGCCTTTGGATGTAAAGCTATAACCAGGTTTTTAAGCAAAGGGCAAGAAGAACAACAGTAGATGTTGTGAATATATATTACGAAACCAGTCGGATTTGACAAATTCTTTGTGCATTTTATAGCCCAATTCTTGAGGAATGCTTTAGGCTACTTAACATCACGCCATCAACCTTAGGAGCCGTGCAAAAAGAAACAAAGTCAGAAGGAACGCTAAACGAAAACGAAGTAATAGCACGGGCAGGACATGCGATGCGCCTGGGTGGGTCGGGGGTACAAGAAAAGCCAATGACCAAAAATGGTTCATTTTAATTATTTTCGCGGCCATCAATCAAACATTATTAATTAGATGCACAATAACATGACGAACAACTAATGTTAATATAACATAATCTATCATCAGTCTGAACCAAGTTATATTGTATGGATAATAGAAAAATATAACGTAAAAAAAAATTTTTTTTTCTTATTCGTCATCTGTAAGCTGGTTTGTATGGCTTATTTTTTACATAAAATCAAGTTCGAATCATACTGCATTTGTAGCAAAACGTTTATCAATTTATATTTGTGATAGGGTTTTCCAATACCGACGAAGCTTTCAACGATGGCCGCGGTATAAAACCAAATGCACCACTTCCTATAGTGATTTGGTCATTGGCCTTTCACGTGGACGAAGTCGCGGGCAGAAGCTAGTCGTTTATAAAATGTCACTTTGTCTAGGCTAGGATGAAGTTTTTGGGGCTGAATCATGAAGTCAAATATAACTAGAACATTACATTCTGTAAATAGGAACTTAGAAACAACAAATCTAAATTATTAAACCAATTTCCAAGGAATTATTGATAGACAATCACGCTTCGTATAAACTGAAGCCGTAAATAACTTAGATAAACGAGCAATATACATAAAACGGCAAGGAATTCCGATTTAACAGAATCATTTGGAATTTAGCTTAGCTTAGGAATTTATAGATTATGATTATATTAGTGGCCACTATTGTTATTAACAGATACGGTTTCTGAAAGCTTGATATCGAATCGTATAGCCTTATGATTACTTAGTTGACCAAAATTATCATCATTCTCCTGCTCTCGTCCGTTATTTAAAGTCGACGCAGCATATAAATCTTCTTCATCCTCTATAAGTTTATGTCTATCAACCATCGTCGGAGCCCATATTCTTTTTACATGAGTAGGGTTGCCAGGCCCGCAGGAGCTCGTGGCTAAGTAAAAACAGCCGCACGGGTCGATCCATCAGGTTAAGCTTCGCTTGCCGGGGTTGGTCCGTGGGTAGGTGACCATCTTTACATACCAAGACTCCTCCGTGGCTCGGAAAGCACGTTCAGCTATTGGTCCCGGCTGTCATTCATGAATTTGACAGTCGTTAGGAGTTGTCAGAAACCCGAAATTCTGACAACCAGTCTTACCAAGGGGTATCGTGTTACCCAGTTACTGGGTTTTGGAGGTCAGATAGGCATCAGGTTAGACTGGAAGCCGACCCAAACACAGTTGGGAAAAGGCTAGGCATATTGAGGGTTGCCAGGCCCAAAAATAGCCGGACACAGATTCATATCTAGCCGGACATCTTGTTCTGAAAGCCAGACACACTGGTTTTTAAAAGAAGAAAAAAACTTTTATTTGTGTATTTATTACTGTTATTCGTTAGAGAGTTCCTGTACTTCTACATAAATACTAGATATTATTATTATTTATCAGATTTTTTTCTTACTAAAGTAATTTGTACTTTCGTACGGTACTTTATGGCGGGCCGGGGTTGATCGAAAGCCTAACAAAAGCCGGACAGAAGTCTAAAAGGACTTGTGTATATTTTGTCGGATACAATTGTAAAAAGCCAGACACCTGCCAAGTACTGGCAACCCATGAGACTTGACCACAGATTCGGAGAGTTAAGTAGTGTATTTTTTTCACAATTCTGCAATTATTATTTCATACAAGAGACTACTTAATTAAAAGCATTTTATAATAAAAAACCGACTTCCAAAAAAAACACTACTAATTGATAAATAACTTTAATTTCTGATGTCGGTGTCTTTGGATCTGTATTTTAGTTTTTTGCCACCGACCGTGGTCTTCATCATCAGTTCCACTTCACCAAATGGTGCTTTCCGAGAGCAAATGCATGAGTTACTATAAAAAATACCCAAACCGCTATAGTGTGCCTATAAAATTTGAGAATTCCCCTCGATTTCTGTTTTGATCGTTCCACAATTGACGGAGAAATCGAAGAACATAAATAAAAACAAACATACAGCCGAACATAATAAGAACCTCCTCCTTTTTGGAAGTCGGTTAAAAATAGTCTTAATTCCACCCAAAAATCGTTCCAATAAAGTAAGTCACAGTCTTTGATTTTGAATTTCTTGAATATAAATCAACGCACCGTGACGTTATTTTGCTATTCACTGAGATCTGGACATTACGGAAATCATGAAACTCAACATGAGCCAAAAGTAGAACCACCACTTTTTCCACGTAGGTACATTAAACCAAATACATATTAATTTAAACAAAACGCTACATATTCGTACTTCAATGAATAACCGGTTTTTTCCACTCAACAAAATACAGAGAACTATCGTTATCTAAGAAGGCACAACGGAGTCATTATCTGCAAAATTCTAGCTGTTCCTGCTTTTGTAATATCAACTCTAACTTAATATACATAAGATTTTAAACATAAAGGAGTCGTCTCATAGTCAGTAAGTGTACTCTTTGAAAGACAGACTGACAGTTACACAGATAAGTTAAAGTAGTCTTAATTGAAACAAAGTGTTTATTAATAAAATACCAGTGCTACTGGTAAATGAGGATCTACGATACTTGTTGGCTACCACTTACTGTCTATTACTGCAATTCAATGTTCACAATCAATGGTCGCTCAGTTGACATAAAAATTTGAATTTTTCTGGGTGGTTTTGCTTCGAAATAAAAATCTTACTCTCCGGGCCGCCAACCAACCCAATCTTTGGTTCAACATAAAACACATTTCTAGTTCTACAGTTCTTAATTATTATTTTCTGATGTGCGATCTTATTATAATAGTCTTCTTCTGCAGGGCAAAGACCTCCTCAATCAGAGAAGGAACGAGCATTTAATACTACGCTTGCTCACCTCATTTTGGCGATTTCAAATCATGGTTCCTTACAATGCGTTTCTTCACAAAACAATACTTCTGTATTATCATCTACTGCAATTGTAATGTTAGTATTAGTATTAAAAAGTGCGAGACATGAACGAAAGTGAATTCAGTAGCAAGAACAAGGAAAGTGTCTCAGTCTAGATGATAACATCTTTGTGCATTGTTCTGATTCTGTCTTTTAAGTACCTAGTATGGCGAGACTTGACCGACATTATTTAATTAAAGTGATTTAAAATGGCTATTCTTGCTTGATTGCTCATCAGTAATGGTGACTTCAAGGAATACCGACGCCTTTCTTTCTGTGGCTTCTGCAAAAACAACTTTCTTAGGGTCGAGCTTTTTCGTCTGCTGTCGGGACCGTATATGACGTGATAGACCTGTGGCTAAGGCCTCAGCTCTAATGTACCAGGTTGTGGGTCTTCATCCGGGCAAAAACTAATATGACATTTTCAATTCATATGTACGTTTTGAGTTATTCTTGGACATTACAGACATCAGTGACGGAAAACATATTGTGAGGAAACTTGCACTTGTAGTTCATAGAAGCCTGGAATCGTCAACCCAGGGTTTAGCGTGGTGATCAATGCTCGTGCCTTCTGTGTATGAGAACAGGTCTTTTCCCTGCAGAGGGTCTATAACAGGCTGGTGTTATTACTATTATTCCCCATTTCTTCCCGTGGGTGTCGTAAAAGGCGACTAAGGGACTTACTAGAGAATGGGCAACAGCGTTCTCTATGCATTTTAACACCATACTGCGATCGCCGACCCGCCTGCCAAGCGTGGCGATTATGGCCAACACCCCCCTTTAGGGGGATGCCTATGTCCAGCAGTGGACGTCTTTTGGCTGAAATGATGATGATGATGATTACTATTATTTACATTATTAACTGCCCTTAAAGCTACACATAGTTGCAGCAGTTCAACATCATTCATTGCTTTATTTACGTTGTTGAGAAGTCAGATGGATTAGCATTATACTTGAACATCATTTAAATTGTGATTGCTAGTAAAGTAAATATTTTAAACAAAACATACACACACAAATAACTCTTACAAAACAATCACAAATTAAAAACAGAAACAGAACTGGATAAGGAAATAACATAACGTTACGGGCTCCTAGAACAAGCTACGGCAGGATTACTATTCTGTATGAAGGAGCACAGCTTTACAACAAATTGCCTCTGAATGTAAAAGATCAAAAATCCATGTACTTTCAAAAAATCTCTAAAGAGACATTTTAGCGGATTTCAAATTGTAAGATATCTTCGAGTACTGTACTAATCTAACCTATTTTTATTGTGTAACCGTCGGCGTCGTGTCGCCTAATTAGAAAAAAAAATGTTTTTCATAAAAGTGAATGTACCAAGGCGAAAGTTCCCGGTCGATCACTTTTCAACCTTATTACTATGGGCATAAGGGCGAAAAGTGGTCGACCGGAAACTAACTCGGTTGTACCTAATTCTTTTTGAGAAATAAAGTTCATAAACCATAGTGTGCGATTAGGGTGCTGATCACGATCCTCAGACATCTAGAGACAGTGATATCTCTCCATTCGGAAAACCACATTCTTTAATATCTTGGCAATCTACGAGCGGACCTCGTAGATTCTATTTCCAGGGATTCAAGTAGAAATCTTGTAACCATCGTTCCTATGTAAATTAATTCAATGCTAATCTAAGTACTTAGAAATTATAAGTACCTACTTGGAAATACATTATACTTATTAATTAACAATGCTAATCTATTAACTTACTTTATACTTGGAAGTACATTGTACTTGTTAATACAACAACAATGACGTCACGCCTCTAGAAGTAGCTGTAATGTTGGTTAGACAGACCCTGAAACATGACCGTGTTAACACTGCTCGGGCAGGGTGATCTGATCACGATCCTCAGGCATGAGGAACCGACTTCAAAGACAGTGATATGTCTCCATTCGGACAACCACATTCTTTTATGTTCTTTAATATCTTGGCAATCTGCGAGTGGGTCTTGTAGATTCTATTTACAGGGATTCAAGTAGAAATCTTCTAACAATCGTTTAGTTCTATGTAAATTCAATGCTAATCTATTAACTTACTTTATACTTGGAAGTACATTGTACTTGTTAATACAACAACAATGACGTCACGCCTCTTGAAATAGCTGTAATGTGGGTTGGTACCTAAACATTCTGCTGCAGGCTTAGCCTGACGGTTTCTTTTTCTACTATACTGTAGAATAGAACGCGTGTCTACCCTTCTCGGTAGAAAACTGTCAATATAAAAGCGTCCAATATCAATTGACAAGAATATTCTGCTATACGCAAGCATCAGCCCAAACACGGCAATGAACGGTCAAAGAGGACGTTGGCATGTCGATCACTTTTCCCCACAAAACGCAACTCATTGCAGATAAATGCGTCGTAGTGCGCCGTTGATATTGCTGGATTGACTTTTTCTACAACTATATCGTTTCTAGCGAAGGATAATCTAAAAAAAATAGGCAGCTAAACATAACATGGTCTTCATTCAGAGCGATGTACATAATGTTACGTACAAAAACTGATTTCGACCCAAAATGTCGAATCGAGACAAGGAAAGGAATTTGAAATTAATGTTATTCCTAAAAACTAGTGTAAATTATTTCATCACCACTGCTCTCAAAATGGTGAAGGAAAACGACGTGAGGAAACCGGCATGTCCTAGAAACTAGAAGACATGTGACATCTACCAACCCGCACTGGGCCCGCGTGGTGGATTACGGCCCACTCCCTCTCACCGAGAGGTGGCCTGTGTCCCAGGGTTGGGTACATCATAGGCTGATTATGCTATGTTTTGCCGTTGACGGCATGCAAATATCAATGGAGTAGATAACTAAAATAACACTTACATATTAAAATGGCAAAATCAATCAACGCAAAATTACTTAAACTTATACTGAAACAAAGTTCACTTGAAATGGCAATTTAGGTGTCGCTTTATTTCAGAAGCGTTCATGAATGAACGTATGTAATACTATTCCTAAAAACTGCGGGACGAAGTCTTAAGTGGCACCGGTGACTGAAAAGTTGTGCGGAAATCGGTTTTATGGGCATGTGATGCGGAGGAATGCGGAAAATGTCGAGAAGGAAAGTGTTGAGTATGAATGTCGATGGCTATAAGAGTAGGGGAACACCAAAGAAACGATGGATGGACTGTGTGAAAGATGATATGGCTAGAAAGGGGGTGACTACCGAGACGACGACTAATAGAGAAGTATGGAAGAAAGGGACATGTTGCGCCGACCCCAAATAAATTGGGATAAAGTAGGAGAACGATGATGATTCCTAAAAATTGCATTCACTAGAAACCAAGTGAATTTGTTTTTTCAACACCCAGCGGGCCGTGCACGGGCGTGTCCATGACGTTTGTGACATGATAAATTATGTCATGTCAATTTGTACAAGCATTTTATGACAAAACTGTTTTATCGCCCAAACTGTGATAAAATGTGTGACTCGAGTCATGAAACAGTAGGTCGTGCTCGCCCCGCTAGAACATGTTTCTGCCCACTGTTCCTATTATTATGTAAATATTTGTTAAAGGGAAGTGACAAGATCCGTCCACTTTCTCTGGAACCCTCGTTCCTGGTAACCACGACTTTAAATACTTCGGCAAAATCTTTCAGTGTGGTCGCTGTTCCTTTTATTAGTGCTGATACGAACGAGGAGTAACGGAACTACCAAGAAATGGTAGCTAGACAGAATGTGTGTTATTTATTTGGCTCTAAGCCATGCGACGACTGTATGCATTGGTATGGACTTGCATCCAGCCAGACTGCACTGCTGTTTTTGTACTGAATACTGAATCTTTACTGCATAAATTCAATAAATTAGAAAGATGGAAAAATCATTAAATTTCACACACAAATGGATAAAAATAGTGTTTATACAATAGGGTATTTTACTGTTTTTAGGGTTCCGTACCCAAAGGGTAAAACGGGAACGCTATTACTAAGGCTCCGCCGTCTGTCTGTCTGGCTGTCTGTCCGTCGGTCACCAGGCTGTATCTCATGAACCGTGATAGTTAGACAGTTGAAATATACAACAAACGTCATTTTTTGCCGTTTTTATAGATAATGGTACGGAACCCTTTGTGCGCGAGTCAGACTCGCACTTGGCCGGTTTTTTTATTCCATTTTTTTTTAACTAACAAAAAAATAAAGCCACAGTAAAATTCTTACGTTTTTTGAAATTTGCAGGTCAACATTAGACGTTGATCTAAATATGATTCGCGGCCATATAAAATATTGATTTATAGAATTATAATACCAAAAAAAATCATCAATACAGCTCCCTAAGTTCATATTATGTTCACTATTGAATAATTGTTTCAAGAAATTATGACATTTGAGGTCAATTCTAACATAGAATAGAATAGAATAGAATACTCTTTATTATGTACACCATAAAAGTTACAGATATAAATGTTGAAATTTTACATAGGGTGACACAATGGGCGGTCTTATCGCTAAAAGCGATCTTTTACAGACAACCTTTGGATGGATTAAAAAGAGAAGGAGAGACAGTACTGCAGGTAGTCAGTGGTGAACTATTTACATGTACAATAAATACATACATACACTAAGCATAACTTATCCATAATATATATATACAATAATAAACATGAAACAAGATCAAGGAACTGTATTCTGTAATACAGAATTCAGGAATCTGTAGTTCTGTATTCTGTAAGTAGTTGTAATGCTGATTCTAATGATTAAAATTCTGTAAAGCAATATTTGTTACGGTCGCACAGTGGAACGAGTGTATAGGAGAGGTTGGACTTACCCATTTCCGAGAAAAAAAGTCTAATTTTGAAAAACTAATAATGCCATCGTATTTAACTATCAAATGCCTTCAAAACTTGAGCTGACAAAATTCTTTTTGTTTCAGCTCTTGGTGTGTGTATTAAGCTAGTAAAGACCACAACTTGAAATAGGATCAGATTCAGGAGGCAGAGAGCTCGATTCAGTAAAAAAATACATTACCCTATATGTCAGAAGGTGCACGTTTGGCGCACCATGTGTCTTAGAAGTAAATGTACCTTTTGCTATGCGTAATACGATAGTAAAGCCCACAACTTGAAACAAGGCCGGAATCAGGCGGCAGGGAGCTAGATACAGTCATTTTCATAGTAAAATTTCACATTTTCTCAATTAACTCCTGAAATACGAGAGATAATAAGAATTTTGTCAGCTCAAGTTTTTAAGCCATTTGATAGTTAAATACGATGGCATTATTAGTTTTTCAAAATTAGACTTTTTTTCTCGGAAATGGGTAAGTCCAACCTCTCCTATACACTCGTTCCACTGTGGGTCGTGAATCATATTTTAATAAGCATACTACCTGTCAGTGACCGATAAATTGCGAAAAACGTAAGAAAAATCGAATTTCGCGGGCTACCTTTCACGCATCTACCTTATTAAATACTATTTACAATAAAAATAACAAAAAGTCTTATAAACGCAATTTCTTATTTGGTTTGCGTAAAATACAAACGCTATGTGGCGGCCACCGCTCTTCTAAGAAACCGTAGTTTTAGGCAAAAAGTTAAAATTACAACAAAAACCAGCGTAAGTCAAACGTCATGCAAAATAACGCAATTTTTCACCGACAACAATACCTGCTTACAGTATCACAAACCCGTTTTTCAATTCGTAATTAATTTATCCAACACTTTTTAATTTCTCAGCATGAAAAAACGTGCACTTCGTATGCATTGTAAGTAATTGACGAAAATAATATAAAATTCCCGCCCCAGTCCGTCATTGTCATATTTTTCGAAATCACGATCGTTCGAATTACGAAAACAAGAATTGACCGTGGAGCTCCCTTTATTCAGCCTGGGAAAAACTTGTATGATTCGATCCGGCCAGCAACTAGGCAGAATAGTTTCAGAATGGTCGTGCGATGCAATTATAAAAAACCGGTCAATAGCGAGTCGGACTCGCGCACGGAGGGTTCCGTACGTATATTGATAATTTCTGAAAAACTGTGTTATTTAGAGACATCGTTTTATTTTTCAAGTAATATTTACATAAACTTCTATCAAATAGAATAATTTCAGATTTTTCTCTATGCAAACTTCGGAGATGGGGGGGGGGGGGGGGTTTACATTGCCTATATGCCACAGTAGTACACACTATGTTAAAATTTCATTCGTCTACCTATTACGGTTCAATAGATACAGTTATGTGACAGACGGACGGATGGACGGACGGATGGACGGATGGACGGACGGACGGACGGACAGCGGACCTTAAAGCGCAGGCCACACCGCCAGCTAGCGGGCGGGCGGGCGGGCGAAGCGTACGAAGAAACTATACAAACTACGCGAAATGGGTAGCTCGCGGTGTGAACCGAAGTATGTAAAGAGGTGAAACGATGTTCGCTTCGCCCGCCCGCTCGCCCGCTAGCTGGCGGTGTGGCCTGCGCTTTAAGGCTCCCACAGAAAGGCGCGACGCGACTTTAGCACAATTTCTATGAAAACTTCATGGAAAGTGTCGCACTGCGCGTCGCGCTGCCTATCGCGCCCGTGATATCGCGCCGGCCTGCACGAACCTTTAGTAATAGGGTCCCGTTCGCACCCTATGCGTACGGAACCCTAAAAAATATCAGCCGAGGCCGAGGTTGCGTGTTCTCGTGACGTCACCTGTTATGACGAGACTATTGCATTCGCGACAAAAAAAGGTCTTTGTGGTACAAATCGATACTACTGTTACGGACTATTGAAATATTCAATGATGAAGCGTTCAAAATAACTAAATAGTACAGGTACGATTAGTATTTCGTCTAGCTGTAGCTAGACTTAACAATACGCGAAATGCCTGACTAGTTTTTCCAACTTTCCAACTATGTCGGGGTCAGCTTCCAGTCTAACTGGATGCAGCTGAATACCAGTATTTTACATGGAGCGACTGCACCAGACCTCCACAGTCCAGTCATCGGGTAATACGATACCCCTTGGTAAGGCTGGTCGTCAGACTTTTGGGCTGCTGACTACTCGTAACGACTGTTATTTACGAATGACAGCCGGGACCAACGGCTTAAGGCGCTGACAAGAGGCAAATTATAAAAGTATTCGAGTCTTAAACAAAAAAATTGCCAAATCTATATAGTTTGTGGTAGCGGAAAAAACATGTTATTCTTAAACATATTTCTCAGAACTTGGTTGTTGTTACCAAAACACGTTTAAAATAAAAAACTCTGATACAAATTAACGATAAACTAACCCTTTACTTTGATTTTCAATCCAAAATAAAATATCTGTATTAAATATCAACGTACGGTTGATATTTAATTAATAACAAGAACGTCTTATTTGTATGCAGAACTTGGTTGTTTTTTTGTTTCGATTACTCAACTCATTTTTGAGTAAATAATAATTGCTTCATATTTTGCAATAAATTACAAGCGTTGTGTCATCGCGCTTCTCTTTCTTTTGTATGCAGTCTGACAGTGACAGCGGTTTACCTGTTGTCAGCGTCTTAACGTGGTTTCCGAGGCACGAAGGGGTCTCGATTAGGGAATGCAATCCGGACTATCCGTAATCCGAAAAATCCGGGTATCCGCACATTTTTACTAGACTTCCAAATCCGGATTTGAAAATCAAATCCGGATTTTTTGAATAATAAGTAATTGTAACAAAAAAATCGAAACGAGCGAGTTCGCTGTTCGCGCGTCTCGCAAGTGTCGAGTATATCGGCTCTGGGGGGAGCGAGCAGGGCGCGGGACGCGTGTCGAGCGTGTGTGAGGCTTCCTTGAGCGTTCCGTTCATTCGGCGACAACGACGAGCGAGAGAAACATCTTCGTGCCGTGTTCCGTGTCGCGACCCTCGCGCGAGTGATTTAAACCGACAGGGCGCGTCGGCGATTTCGTACGTAAGTAGATAGAAGAACTATAAATTAATTATTATTATTCTGTAATTTTATCACAGAAAACCTTTATTCAATGCACAAGCACAGTTCATTCAAAATTATCAATAAGATGTACCTACGTACTTACTTAATGCAATTATTATTTACTTTTCCGTTTTGATGTTATTCGCGAGAAAGTAAGTGAGTCGATTAGCTTTGCTGTTGTTTGAGTAACAAATAGTTACGATGTGTTTTAGTGTCTAAATTCGTAAATTACGGTTGGTTATTAACATTTGGTTTTAAACATCTATTATTGCATAATAGATGTTCATTTGTTTCAGTATAAACTGACCATGGATTTCAAAGAATACTCCAAAAAATCTGGCGATTCATCTAGTGTATGGGCTCATTTCTTAAGATCCTCAAATGGCTCAGAAGCAAAATGTAAACTTTGTCAACGGATTTTTAAGATAAGAGGCAGTACATCAACCTTGCATAATCACCTTAAAAATTGTCATGCCATATATCGGACTTCTATTGCTGCTACGACAAGTAGCAGCAATGATGATGAAATACCTATTATCAAAAGACAAAAAATGACTGATTATTACAAAAGTGAAGACTCGCTAGACTATGTTATTGCGAGAATGGTATCTTTAGATGGAATTGCTTTTAAGCTGTTTTGCACATCTGAGGACCTAAAAAAACTACTCCGTAAAGGAGGTTATACGAAATTGCCAAGTTCCCCAAATACAATCAAAAATATTGTAATGGGAGTTTATGAAGATGAAAAAAAGAGACTAAAGCAAGAAATATATCAATTAAAATTAAAAAACCAAAAATTTGGTTTGACATTTGATGAGTGGACCTCTGTTAACAACCACCGCTACATAAATATGAATATACATAGCAGATCCTTAAAAAATGGGAGATTCTGTCACAACATGGGTTTGATTCGAATATATGGATCTATGCCAGCTGAACTGTGCATTTCTTTGATTCGGACTAGATTAGCTTTATTCGATCTCACCTTGGATGACTGTGATGTTCTTGGGATGACCACAGATGGAGCGAGTGTGATGTGCAAAGTAGGCCGTCTTTTACCTTTATTTCATCAAATATGTCTTGCTCACGGGATACATTTAGCTATCTGTGATGTGTTATATAACAAAAACTACCGTCATTTGCCGTCGCAGTCGGTTAACGATCTGCTTCCGTCATTAGCTGAAACACCAATATCTGTATATACAGATATTGGTGTTTCATCTGAAGACGAAGAAGAGTCAGTTACAGAAGGAGAGTTTATTATTGAAAGAGCTGGATCTGCTTCTCCCTTGAACTTAGACTTTCGAAGCACTTTAAAAAAAGTTAGGACAATAGTTAAACTTTTCAGAAATTCTCCGACTAAAAACGACTCTGTCTTACAAAAGTATGTCCAAAATGAATTTGGGAAAGAACTTGTACTGTTACTCGACTGTAAGACACGATGGAGTAGTATGGCGACGATGCTAGAAAGATTCATTAAATTAAAAACCTGTATTCAAAAGTCGTTATTGGATTTAAAAAGCGATATCAATTTCACTGATGAAGAGTTTAACTTAATCCAAGATCTGCAAATGTCTTTAGATATTGTTAAAGCGACAGTAGAAGCTTTGTGCAGAAGAGACGCTACTTTGATCACCGCTGATACTGCACTGAAACTGATGATCGAAAGTTTAGACAACAAAGATGGAACTCTGACAAAAAGTGTTTCTGACGCCTTGAAAAAGAGGATTAAAGAAAGACGCTTACATTGTGTCGCAGGAGCCATGTTTTATCTCCATAATCCTAATGAGTTTTCTAACTCACCCCCCGCCGATGAAGTATTTTATAAACCATCTAAGACAGAAATAGAAGAAGTAATTTGCAAAACTGTAGAAAGCCGTATTAATCCTATAGAAGTGTCTGTTGAATCACATGCAACTACGTCCAGAGAACAAGAGTCATCCGATCAAGAAATGAGTTTTCGAGAGAGATTAGCATTTGAGCTAAATAAAATCGATAAGGCTGGAGAAGAAAATGTGCTCATAAGCAGAAAGCCTGAAACTGATATTCCCAGTTTAGTGCGAGTGGAGATGGCATTGTTTGAGGATAGCGGTTCACGAGGACGATACTTGGAGGCTGCTTACAAGCATCTGCAGTGCATTCCGCCTACAAGCGTAGAATCAGAGCGTGTTTTTTCCGCAGCAGGAATCATGTGCAACCGAATTCGCAGCAGGTTAAGCGACAGCACTTTAGATGCCTTATTATTTTTGAGGTCACATTTCTCAAAAAATTGCATAATGTTTTTGCGTTGTTAAACTTTTTCTGCCTTATTTCAAAACAAAGTTTATCTTTAGAACCAGATTTAAACCAGTGAGCCATTTTTGAATTTCGAAATTTATTTCGACATCGTCGTTTCGTCTAAGTTCTAAATACAAAAACTGATTTTAAATCCGAGTCTATGTTGTCACTTTTTTATTAAGAACTTCAATCCAGTCGGAATAAAATTCGTAATTCAAAAATGGCTCACTGGTTTAAAGCTGGTTCTAAAGATGAACTTTGCTAAGGCAGATGGTGATTTAAGTGAAGTTAAATTGTTTTGTTACTTTTGTTTATGTTTAATAATTTGACAAGGAGTCTATTTATCTTTATTTTTGTTCTTCAGAGTTTCTTTTAATTTGTTCCTATTAATTATTTTAGTAACGTTACTCAGCACGCGAGTCATAGACTGATTATTTTTATTAAGAATACATAGCAATAACAATAACACCTTAATTAAGATATTCAATGATGATATTTTGAATAATTCCAATTATCAAACAATATTAAAAATCATTTGATTTGATTTTCATGTGCTTTTATTTTAATCCATTTACACAAATATAAGAAACATCATAGTAACAAACTAACTATGCAAAGATTTGTTCATTTTCATGAAAAATCCGTAAAATCCGGATAATCCGGATTGGACCAAAAATCCGTTCTTAAAAATCCGGATTTTAAAACAGAACGGATTTGCATTCCCTAGTCTCGATATGTAATGGATGGTCACCCATCCACGAGCCGACCGCGGCAAGCGTACCTTAACCTTGTGCGGCTGTTATCATTTAGCCAAGAGAGCCCCTTTAGAACAATACACGAAAACATCAGATGAATATAATTAGAAAATTAAGTCAAGGGTGATAAGTTGATAACATACAAAATACAGTTAATTTCAAAAGTGGTCATTATTAAAATTAAACAATCACATACACAAGTGTGTCAGATGACAGATAGCAACGTATTGTTTTAAATTACCTTCTTTGCAAAATATTCACTACAAAAATCTTTTAAAAGTAATTAGCAGAATGATAAAATGCAGGAGTTTCGTGTAAAATATTAGCTAAGAATAGAATAGAATACTCTTTATTGGGGTCCCTATGTTGTTTCGAACGCCGCTGTTGCGACACACGCTGTTGCGAATTATTTTTCCACTGCCTCACAGGTTCGAAAGCTCACGGACTCGAATGAAGTAGTCGCGAAAGACGCTGTTTCGAAAAACATTTTCACTGCCTCATACGCTCGAATGCTTGTGATTTCGATTTATTTAGTCATAAAGTGTACAGAAAAGTATTTAATCATTTGGGTTAGGTTAGGTTAGAACAGTGACCATTAACGCGCGAAGGCGAGCGAGCGAAGCGAGCGTGCCGCGGGAGCGGCCGCCGAGCGCCAGGTCCCCTCTATTGTTGGTAAATTCAGTTACCAAAACAAAAACTCTTCATCAATATCCAATTTAACTAAATTACTATAATCGAAATCACAAGCATTCGAGCGTATGAGGCAGTGAAAATGTTTTTCGAAACAGCGTCTTTCGCGACTACTTCATTCGAGTCCATGAGCTTTCGAACCTGTGAGGCAGTGGAAAAATAATTCGCAACAGCGTGTGTCGCAACAGCGGCGTTCGAAACAACATAGGGGACCCCTCTTTATTATGTAGTCTACGAGTAAGTGCCAATTTCACCAATGAAACTGAACGCGATCAGCACATCTAAACCGAGTTCAAGAGCTGTCAGTGCCAATATTCCAAAGAAAATGATGACACTGACAGCTCCTAAGCGTGGTTTATGTGCTGATCGCGTTCAGTTTCATTGGTGAAATTGGCACTAAGTTTCTGAATATCCAAGTCGCAGAGTAGAGCACGCTAAATCGTCTCTTTGTCCTATTAATTACAATAGCTGAAGGTAATAGGAAATATCTCCAGGTATCAAAAATATATTAGGTAGATACGTGTGATGCCGGACGTAAATAATGGCATCATCCTATTTCGTGGGTGTCGTAAAAGGCGACTAAGGGACTTACTAGAGAATGGGCAGCAGCTTTCTCTATGGATTTTAACACCATACTGCGATCGCCAACCCGCCTGCTAAGCGTAGTGATTATGGCAACCCCCCACACCCCCTTCGGGTGCTATGTCCAGCAGTGGACGTCTTTTTGCTGAGATGGTGATTATCAAAAATATACATGAATACTCTTCCTCATTCCATGCAAAGTCATTTCAGTGTGTTAGATAAAATAAATGTGGGATTACCTCCATTGCTCTTAAATTAAACTGCTGATTGACTCTTAATAATTGTATTTTATTTTCCGTCTTCACTTAGCATATCTTAAAACCTTTCCCTTACAATATCGTCTCTCTTCTAACCTATTCTACATAAATGAATGAAACATTCATTCACTATCTCTTTTACTCCTTGGCTATGTCGTTCATTCATCTCAGTCAGTCTTTTATGCCTGTCATAACGTTTCCTACATATTATTCATAAAAATACTTTCTTAGAAGAGAATAACACTCAAGTTATCGTTACTACCTATCGGTCTAGTGGTCGGGAGCTGCTGAGCTTGAGGTCATGGGTTCGGTTCCCAGGCCTGACAAAGTCTTATTGGGTTTTTCCGTCAAGGATTTTTCTGTAGCAGCTCGGAGTCTGGATTTTTGCCCGGTTGATGGCAATAGGCTCGCCCTTTATTACAAGGAACTTAAATAATTGTAACTGTCGAAAATTTGTGTGAATCTTAATGAAAATACTTTCGTACAAGTTGCAGACGACATTTTATTGCATGGGTGTGTAAACCAAAAGAAACGATAGGAATTCAAACTCAAACTAAAACCATTTATTTCAAACAAGCTGCGCCCCGCGGTTTCACCCGCGTAAGTCTCGACCCCGTGGGAACATCGGGATAAAGAGTAGCCTATGTCTTAATCCAGGATGTCAGCTACCTCCATACAAAATTTTATCAAAATTGGTCCAGTCGTTTGAGCGTGAAGAAGTAACAAACATACACACACACACACACACACACAAACTTTCGCCTTTATAATATTAGTGTGGTAACCAATTACAAGCATTTTTGAATTGTCAAGGGGTCGGTCAGTCAGAAAGATGAAGCTAGTTGCCCATTCCAAAGCGTAGTAGGTTCCTATGGAGAAGAACGGACAAGAAACTCCACGGACACTTTTAAATAAAAAATATGTTACAAAATATTGGTTACATCATTCATGTTGAAATTATACATGTGAGAATATTGTAGAAAGACGTGCACGTTAAAAGCGTTCGTAATAAAAAAATAAAAAAACAACTGGAATATTAAAATACGCCGTGGCAGCTAAGAAATGACCAGTCCCTACTGACGGCGCCCGTTCACGAACATGACGCATGGATTAGCACCATTCAGCATTCCATTTTGAAGGGAATGTAATGATCCAACACACACGCCACCACCAGCGAGACATTTGAGTGAGCATGACATACTCTCAGCCGCAGGGGGCACATTCAGCCTCAAAGAGATGTCAGCACCAATTGACGTGGTTCGAAAGGGCCAATGCCTGTCAGGGTTACGAGCCTGTCCGAAAGGGATATCGTGGCCCTGGCACACAGGCATCTGAAGGAAAACGGGTGGATTTTAGTCAGTAAAAGTCTGACACGCCCTCACGCTCCGCCCAGAGCGGGAGAAGTTATTTGATAATTTCCCACCCAAAAAAAAAAAGGAGGGCACTTTCAAGTTAATGAAAGACGTACCCAGTAGATGGACTATGGGAAAGATATGGCTAGAAAGGGGGTGATTACCGAGATAACGAGTTGACGACTATTAGAAAAGTATGGACAAAAAAAGACGAGTTGGGACTCCATATAAATTGCTATAAGGGCAGGAGAATGATGATGGTTGTGTAAATATAAACTGTTAAACACCACATGCTTTTGCATCCCGGATCCAAAGACCAAAAAACCCATTTCAAATTACAAATGGCGTCCTAATTCTTCCAGCGTATTTAGAAAACACCGGTTATCTAATAAGACGTTGCATTTGGCAAGCGTTGTGAAGTAAAGAAATAACTATTGTTTATTTAGATTTTGAGATAAACATTCCGATGGCGATGTCTGGGTGATTGACAGTGGTGAGCAGGGCAACCGCCCAAGGCCTCGCTTTTGTAGGGGCCTCGCGCAACAACACGAGTTGAAAAAGTTGACATTTAAAACTTTATTTTATACTAATAGATTAAAATAATATGTACATATACCTACCTAATAATAACTTATACCTAATTAATTAATAAAAATAACAAAATTATATCCTAACTAAAACTATACTACGTGATGAGATATACTATGTGAGGCCCCAAATCTTGTTTTTTGCCACCGACTTCCGAAATTAGGTTGCAGTTTGTTTTTGTTTTTTTTCATACAAGCACTTCGTTCTCGAGAGCTAATCACATCTTTTTAATGCTCTCATAATTTGTAACGTTAGACTGCCCACTTAAGTACCCAATAGACATTATCTTAACTAGAAGACCGATTGTTGGCATTTAATTATCAAGTCACCGACTTTCGAAAAGCCGAAGTAAATCAGTAAGTTTCACTTGAAAACAATAGTGCCCGGGCGTCAAGAATTTGGGGCACCCATCTTTAAACACAATGACGATTTATTCAAAGATAAATACCTACTTTGTTAAGCTGTTATTTTCTTTGTTTTACAGTCTTGTGGAGTAGGCAAAGATGGATTAGCTGGGTTATAAGCTAAGTAGCGGATGTTTTGCAATACAGAATTTGAAACAGAGTTGAGTAGGAACTAACCCTACCTAAAATTTTTGGGATAGAAGAATATTTGGAAAATGTTAAATAGTGTGTCCACATAATGTTGCAATTTTAAACAGAGACTTGTACCCTAATTTCATATCACATTAACAATCTGAATGATTTTGAAGTATGTTGCTAATACATTGCTTCGTATGTTCGAAAATTTTGTATGCTCAGCCACGTAAATAACGCAATGAATGTTGTTGAACTGTCAAAATGAAACCCATTGCTACCGACAGTGTGTTAGGCCATTACCCGTCTGTACTTGATTGGCGTCATAGTCAGGAATCTATATAATTAAAACAAACAAGAGGTCAGAAGCATGGGCCACAAATGTTTAAATCTATTGCAATGTCTATACAATTAAGTGCTTAAACTGAACAGTTTCCGTTGCACTGGCAAATTAAATTCGTAGTAATGGTAATTAATCTCCCTGATTTTTAAAAGATGACTTGTTTGTGATATACGTATAGCATGCGGAGTTAAACATAATAATGTTGACGTAAACCTGTTTTGGCGCAGCCGGCTTTTGCAAGGGTTATCAGTACTTATCAGTTACCAAATGAACTTGTTTTTTATGCGAAACAAGTCTTGATAACTTCGGCTATATTTTAACATAATTACGATGTTATTTTTGTGTAACGTTTACTATCAGGCATCAGGCTAAACGCAAAATAATATACGAGTATAAGTACCTTATAAAGTTATATCCTAACATCATTTTACTTATTGGTCCTTCGATACTGTTCTCCAATTTTGTTTCCATCTAGACTGTAAATTCCGCCACTGTTACAATTGAGATTTTGTCCCTCTAGTGGTAAAAGAATAAAAGCTCTGATGTAAGGTCGGTTAGTATCAGAACACAATGAAACTACCAACTGCCTCAAACAATAAATATATTTATATAAATATAGCCTAACTTAAATTAGGTAGTGGACAATTATGGTAACCTAGGGTATGCCAGCCACTGCCAGGGTTACGGGCCTGTCCGAAAGGGATATCGTGGCCCTGGTACACAGGCATTTGAAGGAACACGGGTGGGTTTTCGTCAGTAAAAGTCTGACACGCCCTCCCGCTCCCCAGTGCGGGAGAAGTTATTTGATAATTTCCCACCCAAAAAAAAGCGTATGCCAGCCAGCTTAGTGTCCAGTTAATAAGAACTAGGGCCGTGGGGGTTGGTGATAACCCTAATACTGTTGCGCGTAGTAGTTTAAATTAAATATTAAGAATAAATATGAATTATAAGGTATAACTGTCTTATACTTAAGAAATGTATAATCTAACCAAACAAAAACTACTACTGTTATAACTTATAAGTCTAGCTAGATTATTTAGTATTCAGAAAGATTGATATATAACACCCACCAGGGGGCCAAGTCTTCTAACACAGTTGTGTCAGAATGGCCGACCATTGGCACCGTAATTGTAGAATTTGACAGTTTTGCTAATCTCCTAATTGAAAGGCTTTATTATGATTTTCCAATGACGTCCACTGGTACTCTATTGGAAAAAAATTCTGTATTTGGTACTAATCTCGTACTGACAAGCTCCTATTATTTTGATATTCCTATGGACCACTGTGACGCCATTATGGATTTAGGAGGTTACAAACTATTGGCACAATGGTCATGGCGTTGTCTTGGTATGGTCGTCATAATGACCAATCATTGAAAATAGCAGACTTGGCCCCTTGGTGCTCATAAACGCCTCATAATTGAATTTCGCACAATAATGCCAATGCCAGGTAAAGCAATCTATTGCTGATGTATTTATTGACTATTGTAAGGTCTTTAAACCTACCACGGTGGCATACGTAAGAGGATCGATTGGATTGGTTGGCATTCCTTGTAGCAAAAGAGAAAATACATATTTTACATCGTGAGGTTTTTTTTAAATTATTTCTAAGATGTCTTCCACGATCAATACTATAGAGTTACAGACAATATAATACACCTCGCAAATGATCGAGTAGATTTCTCCAGGTTTTTTTTAAAGCTAGGAAAAGTAGGTACTAGGCCATTCCAAACGAAATGATTCTATAGCAATAAGCAAGAACCTACTAGCAATAGAATGAACCAAAGAAAAAGACTTAAATCACAAGATTTGTGTCATGTTTAATTTATGTTTTAGCTTGACAGAAATCTTTTTCTCGAATATTTAGACAGATTGCTGGTGCATGGTTTTAAATTCTTAATGAACCCATTGTGTTCTACATTCATGAAACGAAGTAGTGATAAACCTAATGCACTAGATGAGACACAAAATACCCCTTTAGGCAGTCTAATAATATAAAGAACCACTCGCAACTTATCCATCATTACGTCAAGATAATGCCCCTGATCTTCCTCAGAAACCATCTTTAGCCAGTTTTAACTTTCTAACGCCTACTTCTGTTCCAACAAACCATATTAGCCATTACAACTATTGTTTTACGAGTGAGAGTGGCTTGTGGTGTGGGTTAAGACTACAGGGTCTCGATTTATCTACATGCAGGCAATTATACGATGACATCATGGCTCGTCTAGACTGCAGTGTGCAAGTTTTAACGTGTTGAGGAAATAGAGGCCTGAAGATCCTTGGGACTTTTCATGGGCTCTTCTTAAGTTGAAATTTTAAATAAGCCAAAAAGGTAAACTTTTGGAAATAATAGCTAACGCTTAAGGAATAGAATTCGGATGATGTCAGATTGCCATAACTTCGAAGTGTCTCAGCTATTCAGTATCTCAGCTTTTAGGATACGTACTCAACTTGAAAAAGTGCTAAAATAGCTATGAAGCGTGATGTCCCAGGAGACTTCAGGGCGGAACAACACAAGCACAAGCATGCAATAAACATTTATTTATTTATTTTTTACTTCGAGACTACAATGAGACTGCCAAAAGTAAACTATTAAAATTATTATTATGCACATTTTATTTAATTTAAACTAAAGGCAGGTTTTGAGGAACAGGTTGATAGAAAGTAAAGTAGGCCTTCCAAACAATACTTTAATTAATTCTAAACACTCATTCACAAGTTGCTGGTTATCAGACTAATTCTCAAATCACAATGCCCGCGAGCTCGGGTTTGTCCTTTTATAATGTCGTGGCGACCGGCAATGGTCGGCGATTCCATTATGCTGGCACTGTCGTCCGGTGCCGGTGCCCTGCGTAGCTGCTACCGGTCGTAGTGATGCCAACACGAACGACCAAAGTGTTGAACTGTCTGCCAGCCTCTGTGTCCCCCCTTCCGCCTTAAACTTTCAAAGCAAAAATGAACAGGCATCTTCAGGCCTCTTATCTCTTTATTTCGCAGCTTAAATAATAAGTTTTCAGTGAGATTTTAACAGCATAGAGCGGCAGAAAAAAACTTTTTCCAAAATGAGACACCCAATAAAATCTCTAAAGTCCAATGCGTTTTTCTCACAACAACACTAATGGAACAGTGTCCAATTGAGAACGATTTGATATCTTAAACACGTGTGAAACTAGGCCGCGATGCAGGATGCGTTGGAACCCAATTCTGTTAATTATAGACTCGTGGCGAAGTAGGAAGATCAAGTGGGTAAGATCCTAGACTAGGAAATAGACGAGAATAAGGTACTCTAGGAATATGTTAAGAGAAAAAGAGGAGCTTGTGGCTAAGTAATAACAACCGCACAGGTCGATCCATCAGGTTAAGCTACGCTTGCCGGGGTTGGTCCGTGGATGGATGACCATCTTTACATACCGAGACTCCTCCGTGCCTCGGAAAGCACGTTAAAACGTTGATACCGGCTGTCATTAGTGGATCTTTGACAGTCGTTACGGGTCGTCAGAAGCTCAAAAGTCTGACAACCAGTCTTACCAAGGGGTATCGCATTACCCCGTAACTGGGTTGTGGAGGTCAGATAGGCAGTCGCTTCATGTGAAATACTGGTATTCAGCGGCATCCGGTGAGACTGGAATCCGACCCCAACATAGTTGGGAAAAGGCTAGGCAGATTGATTTATATACTACGCAAAACCCTGTATCGGGTACCTATATGCTAATCTAATAACTCCTATCTCTCTATCATTTACCGTGTGAGATGATAAGTAACTACACGAGTGAATGATTTTAATCCAATCCAGTATGGAAACTGAACTAAAAATAAACTAATATTTTACATACGTTTAATATTCAATCATTTAGCTATCGTACGCTGTATAATTATACTGAGTAATTAAAATATTAAACAGATTGTATTTAAACGGCGTTTTAAAGAGTTAATTAATGCAAATTGCCTTATTTTGTTTATTGTTTTTGAAATAGGGACATTGACATTACTGGAAATGGCGTTAGGTACCTATTTAAAGGCTCGTGCAGACTTGCGCGATATCGCGGGCGCGACACGCTGCGCGACCCAAAGCGTGCCACTTTCCATGAAGTATTCATAAAAATTGTACTACTAGTGTCGCGTGGCGCCTGTCTGAGGGAGCCTTAAATGATATGGCATCTATGTAGATGGCGTAGAATGCAGAAGGATTTATTTTTAATGGCGACTAATAGGTAAATAACTGTTGATTAAAATGGAAGGCACGAAAACCAATAAAGTAAAGTCGCCGGCACGTAACGTGGCAAGAAACGTTAGATGTTTGTCTCCTTTCTTCTAAACAGACACGTTTAAAAATAAATTCTGGCAATAACCATATTATAATGACAAGCAATAAAAACCGGCCAAGTGCGTGTCGGACCACGCACAATGAAGGGTTCCGTAGTTAGGATGAATTTATCCCTAAAACAAACTTAACACTATAGTTGAAAAACATGTTCTTCCATACATCGATATACGCCACGGTCAATTTTCCAACTGAAAATTTAAGTTTTTAATCGAATTTTTTTTTATGTGATAAAACTACAAATTATCAATTTTCGGACTTTTTCCTTTACTCGTGCTGTAAGACCTTGCTTGTTGCCAAATTTCATGATTCTAGGTCAACGGGAAGTACTCTAATAGGTTTTGATTTATATGCGAGATATTCGCATTTTTTTTTATGTGATGAAACTACAAATTTACAATTTTCGGACTTTTTCCTATACTTGTGCTGTAAAACCTTGCTTTTTGCCAAATTTCATGATTCTAGGTCAACGGGAAGTACCCTATAGGTTTTGATTTATTTGCGAGTATCGAAATATGTCGCAATAATGTCGCTTATATCACCGTATCTTTTTATTGCGTTGACTTGGAAGCTTGATTTTTTTAGAGCTTCAAGGGACCATAGACTTACGTATTTTACATTAATTTCAACTTGATACCTCTACGCGTTCCTGAGAAAATAGTCTTGACAGACTGACAGACAGACAGACGGACAACGAAGTGATCCTATAAGGGTTCCGTTTTTTCCTTTTGAGGTACGGAACCCTAAAAATGATAGTTTTTTCTTTGCACTAATTATACCAATATATTACAATAACTGACCTATGCTAGAACTCACTTACGTCAGACAAAACCGCGGGGCGCAACTAGTATAATGAATGCGAAAGTGAGTTTGTTTGTTTGTACCCTTTCACGCTAAAACGGCTGAACGGATTAGGACATAAGATACATTGTATCCCGGTAGTTTATTCCTGTGGGATAATTTTCGACGTCAACGCAAGCGAAGCTGACAAAAGCTATACTCCATTTGAAATAACATTAGGCATTAATAATAAACCTTTTTTACAGTCCGATTTTGACATCTATTGCGTTGGTAGCATGACAAATGGCAGCTGTAATAAACAGTTGGTATTGTAACCACGTTTTTGCTTTAAATGCCATCCTGTTATGCATACGGAATAGAAGTCAAAATCGGTTGAACGGACTGTAACAAAGATTATTTCAATTTCTAAACTTATTTCAAATGGAATACTCCTTTTGAAATAAGATTAGAAATTTAAATAATAGTCGTTACCAATAAGAAAAATCTTAAGAAAAAGCAACGTACAATGTACTTTTTCCAACGGATAATTATTAGCAATCCTAATCATTGTCACGAACATACTACGACATTCAAGTCCAAAACTAAAGAAAGTGACAGGTCGCGTGTTTTAAATTTATAATTGCTTCTAAGGAAGTTGGGTAGGTACATTAGGTACACGCCATATCCGGGGAGTTGGTAATTTTTACTTCATGCTTTGAATCAGTAGTTACAGGCCGTCAGAAGCCCAAAAATCTGACAACCTGTCTTAGCAAGGAGTATCGTATTACCCAGTAACTGGGTTGTAGACGTCAGATAGGCAGTCGTTCCATGTAAAATACTGGTATTCAGCTGCATCCCAACCCAACCCCAACATAGTTGAGAAAAGACTAGGCAGATGATGCTTCATTTGAAGAAGCTGGGGAAATGTGACCCAAAATGGCTGCCTGTGGTAAAAGTGATGGAAAATACTGATGGCCCAAAGGTTAAGGTAGCCGCTTCTGGACAATGGGGTTGTGGGTTCCGGGAATCGAGTTTGAACCTGGTAAAAGACAAAGTTAATTTTTCTATTTCCTGTGTGTCTAAGTAGGTACAGTCGACAGCAAATCAGGTAAAACTGTCAAATTTCTCCAAAATATTTTAAACCTTAAAATGTTGATGTTTTAAGTTCAAAATCTCCGTATGTGAAGAGGCTTCAGCTAAGCCTGGCCTAGGGAGCTACTCGGAAAAATACGGATTGTTTAAAACGCTCTCTAATCTCTTTTTAAATCTGCCAAGAAACCTCAAATTTACCAATATTTATGACAAGTTTTTGACTGTCACTGTCGCTCGGATGAGATGCGAACGTGTGCAACTTGAAATCAGACGAGTCTCCATATTCTCACCTACGCAAACTAGAAGAGCATTAATTAATTTTATATCCTCAGAAAGATAAAAATTACATTGTACTTGACTAGTAGAAACTCTGCAGAAAAGCAAAGTGCACTAACGGAATGGAAATGAACGGTTGTATAATCTTAGTACCACGGTATTCGCATAGAAAGCGGTTTGTACCCTAAGGACAAACTTATAATGTCATGTTTTCATGACATGCATGATGTATTAGTGCCATTAAAAATAATTTATTTAATTTTAGTATTGGGTTCCCACCTATGAAATTGGCGTTTTTTTTTCACAAATAGAGAACCTTGTCACTTCTATGATTTAAAATATTCATCAATTGCTTGGTATTATATCGAATATTGACCATCATCATACAACTACCAGTAGTAACAAAAACCTTATTACTTGTAGTTTTCTAAACATAAAAAATACATTAAAAATGACTCCTCATTTTTTTTGCAGAAATTACCACTATTTGTTTTAACTTAGCCAAAAGCGCATGCTCTAGCGCTTAATCTAAGTTGCATATCGTTATCTTAGTTTTGAAGCATTAGTGCATAAAAGTTTTAAAACATTAGTGTTCATGGTTGTTATAAATTAAGAAAATGTTAGTATGAAAAATGCAACTTCTTTAAAATCCTCCATACAAAACGCTGATTTCATAGGTCGACCTATTATTATTGCTATCGCTCGGTCCATGAATGGTATTGGACCGAGATGGAAAGGTATTGGTAAAATACAGAGACCCCTCCGTCCGTACCTCGGAAAGCACGGTAGGCAGTTGGTCCCAGCTGTAATTCACAGATCTTTGAAAGTCATTACGGGTAGTCAGAAGCCCAAAAGTGTGACAACCAGTCTTACCTAGGAGCATTACCCAAAAAGTCATTCAATGGAACAAATTTAAGTTCGAGAGATGTATTAATGGAATATAATTTTGTAAATAATTATCTGATAATCGTGAATCTTAATTTGATTAAGATACAACCTGACACTGACCTGCAAATTGCAAGAAACGTAAGGAAATATGAATGTCGCGGGCTACAGCTACGGATTCACTTAATGCAGCCATACTCAAAGTGTGTTCCGCGGAACCCTAGGGTTCCGCAAAGCCTCTGTGGGGGTTCCGCAAAAATACTGGTCAGAATAAAAAAATAATACTAAAGGAGTCTACCTACTATATTTTATTTTACTCTGGTACCTGAGTAACATAATATCAATCTAAATATTTCAACAAAAGTAAAAAAATATGTACATTTTAATGTCAAGTAATATGATCATTAATGAAGAATACACATAAAACCATTTTTGATTACTTTAGGGCTCCGTCAAATATTTCGTTTTCGAAAAGGGTTCCGTGTCCAAAAAAGTTTGAGAACTACTGCCTTAATGTATTAAGTTGTGGTTACTAAGTTAGGTACATATATAAATCCATTCATGAAACAAAACACATTTAGACACAATAAATGTGCAGAAAAACAAACAAAGTGATTCACAACTAGACAACACACATTTATACCTAAGTCCTTGTTTAAATTGAATTTGAATTTTAAAATACAAGCAATAAAAATCTAACTTGAAGCATGAAAATTAAGTAAGTATTCTACATCAATACATATTATATTTTGCCCGCGGCTTCGCCCGCGTGGATGTCGGAAAATATCCCACGGGAACGTACTACCGAAATTAAAAGTACCCTATTTGTTAATCCAAGTTATAAACTATCTGTGTGCCAAATTTCATCCACATCCGTTCAGCCGTTTTCGCGCCAATCCTACATACAGACAAACGGGCAAACATTTTATAAACTATATTTTCGGCATCAGACTCGTTCCTCATATCTTATGAATGAAGTACTTTTTTATATTAAATGTACAGTTTTGACTCTGTTACTATTTTATTAAAATGTATAGATTAAATTCGCTTTTCGCGTCTGGCTGTGTGACCGCATTGTTCTTCTAAACACCGCAGCAGATTTTGATGTGGTTTTTACCATCATTTAGTTTATCCAGTCGTTTCGGAGATAAGCCGGAACAAACAAACAGACAGACAATTTTTTAAATTAAAAATTGTTTTTTATGCATGATAAATTGATAATGATATGATGATACTGAGTTCATTTTGATATTACAAACATACACTTTTGACATTACAAACAAACTTCCAGAATAAATGTCCGGAAAAAACATTTATTCCGGCAGCTTTTTACTAAATTCTGAAAGTATACTTCTGTTAACATACAGAAAAAACAATTATTAATTAAAAATGTTTGTTACGGATTATCTCCGAAACGACTGAACCGATTCTGACGGGACTTTCACTGGCAAATAGCAGTTTTTTTATGGAGTAACTTAGGCTGGTTCTTTTATTTTAGAAGCCACGCGGGCGTAGCCGCTGGGCAGTAGCGTTTGGCTAGTAGTAAATACATATTAAAGAAATCTCAATGTTTAGTCAAGTCATAAAAATTGTGCGAAGCAGGGGTGGGTCGCTAGTTATAAATGAAATCAACCTTACAATAAAAAAAATACAAAAAAAAACATGACTAAACAAAACACTACAAAGTAAAAAATAAGTATAATTTCGGAATTCGGTTGTTTTTATTTTATGAAGAAAAAAATATATACAAATTGGATTAAATACGTATTATCGAAGCTAACTCAAAAACTACCCAAGCAAAGTTAATACAATTTATACGGGACCACCGCGCAAGCTTCCTCTACCAAATGAAAAAGAATTTTCAAAATCGCCACAATTGCTGAAAATATCGATGAACATACATTTAATAAAAAATAATACATACAGACAAACATGTAAGTAACTTCCTCCTTTTTTGAAGTTGGTTAAAAATTAAAAAGCTACTGTACACATCCTTTCAAAAATATGAACCCATTCCCACGACAATACAACAAACAGAGTTCTAAAAAAGTTTGACTATAAAAACAGTAATTTTATAAACCTAACTGTAAATATTACAGATGTTGCCAAGGATGCAGTGTGGGAGATAATTATTCACCCACTGTACTGACACCCTACATGGAAAGACAGTCGCAATGAAATCCAAATGTGCTTTGTATGTTAAAATAAAAATTAATTCAAACATTTAGCTCAACAAATACGGATTTTTGATGTTTTCGGTGTATTAATTCACACCTGTTTAAATTGAGATGAAAATCGAATTTTACAAGTAAATGGGTAAATTTATTTGTTGCGATATTCAGTACTTATGCGGTGGCGTGTGCTATTTTTTTCTTAAAAGAGATTAGGCCGGACTTTTTAGCTTTTGTGAGTTTTAAAAGATTAATAATATGAGAATAGGATGAGTGTTGAAAGAATTTATGAAAGTTGATAAATTCTAGGGGCACTTTAACAGTCTCATTGAGTGTCCTGCAGTGTTCAATAAACCGGCCAAGCGCGAATCGGACTCGCGCACGAAGGGTTCCGTACCATTATCTATAAAAACAGCAAAAAAAAATCACGTTTGTTGTATGGGAGGCTCCTTAAATATTTATTTTATTCTATTTTTTTTTGTTAAAGCGGCAACAGAAATACATCATCTGTGAAAATTTCAACTAACTATAACGGATCATAAGATATAGCCTGGTGACAGACGGACAGATAGACAGACAGACAGACAGACAGACAGACACACAGACAGACAGTCGGCGGAGTCTTAGTAATTGGGTTCCCGTTTTACCCTTTGGGTACAGAACCCTAAAAACAAGCAAAAAGGACATGGATATCAATTATTGAACTAAACAAAAGCACAGGATGTGCTTTCCTGTATTGTATTCAAAAATGCATAGGATGTACATTCCTGTATTGTATTCCATCAAAACAACATCAGGGTAACTGTGTAGCATTAGGGGCAGGTTTAATATAAATAATAATACCAGCCTATTAGTGGCCCACTACAGGGCAAAAAGGCCTCTTTTCATACACAGAAGGCACGAGCATTGATTACCACGCTTGCTCAAGACGGGTTGGTGATTTCAGACTATATTTATAAAGTTAAATTATCATCATCAACTGCCTAGCCATTTCCCAACTATGTTGGGGACGGCTTCCAGTCTAACCAGATACCAGAATTTTACATGGAGCGACTGCCTATCTGACCGCCACAACCCAGTTACTGGGTAATACGATACCCCTTGGTAAGATGTGTTGTCACTTTCAGGCTCCTGAGGACTTTTCTGATATATAGAATGTAATACTATAAATGCAAAAGTGGTTTGTTTGTTACACTTTCATGCTGAAACGACTGAACGGGTTTGGATGAAACTTTGCACATGGGGAGACCTGGGATAGAACATGATACTTTTTATCCCGATATTACCACAGGAACGAGTCTTGTGCAGGTGAAACCGTGGGGCGCAGCTAGTTCACTATAAGTCCAGGTTTCATTACAAAAGTCTTCCTTTAGTAATGTCCAAGATAGATGCAGAAATTAAACATGAATTAGAAAAGTCATGTTGGTACTCGCAGAGATTTGAGCCCACAACATTATGCATGAGAGAAGAGGTCGTAACCACTGGGCCCTCACGACATGGGGCAGGGACAGGTTACAAATTACTTAACACACAATAAAAGACTATGAACTGTTAGTTAAGTTATGGATGAACACAATCAGCATCATTCTGATATACAGTATTGCAATGTTAGGTGAGTCATGTCTTGTATTTTTATAAAATAAGTCTACAGTACTACACAGGTTTTTGTTTTTTTTTTTTAATTTAAACATAAATATGCTGCTAAAATTTGTTGAACAGTTTGAATGTAAGTAATGAAAACTTTCTAAAATCTTTTACAATAGTCACATTAAAAAAATTCAAAGAGAGTATTTTATTTTCATCGACACACCAAGATATGTAAAAACAGTGAATTTACTGACAAACAACTTTTTTCTTTTAGAAGGCTTGTTATAGTTTCAAAACAATTTCATATTTTTTTAAATAATTTTGCTTTTAATAAGAAAAACGTTCGGATTATTTAAGATCGTAATCACCATAACAGAAAAGTTAACTTTTATATAGAGAATCGAGGTCACCCGCGCCGACACAGAAAAAACAAATGCAATGACAAAACAAAAAAGGCGAAAACAAGATACTGGATGTCACACGTTTTATCAATACCGGTCGGAAAATCAATAAAAAAAAAACAACACTTACCTCCAATTGCCACTGAATCAATGCGGAAGTCGCATTACATTGCTAAATTCACGGAGAATTTCACAAAAACAGAAAACCAGAACTTAAAATTCACGAACGATGACTAAACTCATGCAAATAATTGCAATACAATTACTTGATATCACAGTTACGCACAACACTTGAACGTTTCTCCGTTTTAATTAGTGTACTAATGTAAACAAAGCACGGCGGGGTTAGATAATTTTTAATTGAAAATAAAACGTAAACAAAACAAACAAGCGAGACACGCCAATGTAGTAGCTACCGAACTTCGAACAGTTCGAACTGATTGGAATGAATTAATGACGTGCGTGTGCTGGGTTGCCATAGCCTAATTTAAAATGTACCAAGCACTACAACTTTTTTTCTTTTTTTTCTTTTATATATATATAAAATATATATATAATAATGTCTTTTGCATACAGCAAAAGATATTATTATGCCTTTCATATTTTTTTTAGCTGTACATAGTATAAAAAGTCACTTTTCATGTCGGTATGTGTTACCGCGTAGATCTTCTAAACTACACATTGTATTTTGATGCGGTTATCACCCTATACTTTAGGGGTTCAAAGATGATGTATTTCTGTTGCCGCTATAACAAAAAAAACAGAATAAAATGAATATTTAATTTATTTAATATTTATTTATATCCCATACAACAAACGTGATTTTTTGCCATTTTTATAGGTAATGGTACGGAACCCTTCGTGCGCGACTCCGACTCGCACTTGGCCGGTTTTTTTAAATGTATAGTACACAGACTAAGTAGGTATAATACATGTAAATTGAACATAGGTATAACACAGACATCAGCAAACGTCACATGACCTGTTCCTAAATGACCCCAGGGTGATAATATTTTCTTTTTTCCTAATTCTGTTAATAGGTATTAGTATTTAGGTTGGTTTCCCCTTATAATTATTAATACAGGATCTTAGGCTAAACCAATTATAAACTTTTACAAAATAATAAATGTAGAGTCTAAATTACAGCATTCCAGCGTTTTGTGTGGTGGTTTGACTGTAATGGTGTGTGTGACTGTGCTTTAATTGGCAATTTTTATTTGACGTAATTTAACGTTTAAGTGCGCGCCACTTTGAAATACTTTAAATAATTTAGAAATATTGTCTCCCTATATTCTGTCATTGTTTATTCAACGGCAACACAGAAGTGACGTTAGTTTAGCCAACCTTCAGGCAAAATTATTTCTTTATGCGTCCAAGGAACTTTCCCATTCAGCCGTGTTATTAAAACCGATCAATCAAACTCTTTTTTTGATTTTTTTTTATTGTAGCGTCGTAACAACGTTTAGTTCAGTAGTTTATTAGTATAATTTTGCTTTTTTGCTTTGTTAGTTAACAATATTATAATATACGCGTTTGGTAGCAAGCAATACATGTGTTTCAGGCTTTATGCGATAGCATGAACTACCTAACGGGAGACTCCCGCTTTCAAATCAATTATTATTGCCACAAAGATATGTTGACTGTTGCCAATTATAAAATTTGTTTCGATAACATTGTTTTTTTTTACCACCATCATGATATCACCGCCATGTTTGCGGAATTTCGCTAGCTAATCTAATTTGACAGTGTTTATTAGCTTTTTTTTATTTTGTACAGATTCATAAGAATCTACCACTCAAGGTATTTTCCCGCTACGTCTCTAGCATGGCAACGTATTTGCGATGTCTGGTAGTTGCATAAATTCTGGTAACATCGGCTTGTTTGCCATCCAATAATTCCCTTCTGATAACTCTGGATAGGCTTGTTGTTGTATGATTGTCACGCTGTAGTGCAATGTGATACTACGGTTGATAATACTATTAATTTATTACTATACCCGCGCCACGAAAAGTGGCGGCCAAACAAATGCGCTTATCATGCTATTTCATTCGCACAGCATAACTGCCTTGAATGTGTGAGTGAGAGGGCATAATTAGCGCCACCATTTGAATTGGCAAGGGTAACTTTTTAAATAGGTAAGTACTCTTTTGACTACTCTGTTTGTAAATAAGTGGGTTTTTACCTTGTTTTTGCAGATTTTATTAAGTTTTATCTAAAAAAAATAACATTATGATGTCAAATTAAATAAAACTAAGGTGAGCGGGTTGGGAGTAAGTTGGAATGGTTTTTCGATTAGATGCAGTGTTGATTTGAATCTGTAGTGAATTATAGGGATTCATGTCAAACGCATAAAATGGTGTTTTGGGTAATTTAGTCAACTTCTGTATTGCTGGCAGAAACCTTTTTGAAATATTTTTTTATTATTTAAAGGTTAATAATTTTTGCTCCGTCGCAGAATGTCCACTTATCAAAATGTCCACTGGTCGCTAAATGTCCTTTTCTCAGAATGTCTCTTTCGCAAAATGTCTCTTTCGCAGAATGTCCACTTCGCAAAATGTCCCTTTCGCATATTGTCCCCTTTTTATTGGCAGCGATTAAATATTATTTCTTAATCGCTGCAAAGTCATCTACTGTTATTGAATCATTTGGGGGTTAGGTTAGGTTAGAACAGTAACCATTAACAAGCGAAGGCGAGCGAGCGAAGCGAGCGTGCCGCGGTAGCGGCCGCCGAGCGCCAGATCCCCTCTATTGTTGGTAAATTCAGTTACCAAAACAAAAATTCGATGCCAGTTTAAATTAAAATAAAGCTAAAAACTGATTCATTCTGACTCATAAATCAGAATTATGATAAAGGATGTTAGAAATAAAATGGGGACAATATGCGAAAGGGACATTTTGCGAAGTGGACATTCTGCGAAAGAGACATTTTGCGAAAGAGACATTCTGAGAAAAGGACATTTAGCGACCAGTGGACATTTTGAGAAGTGGACATTCTGCGTCGGAGCCATAATTTTACACTTTAAAAAAAAAGTATGCTGGGGAAAGATGGAAGGGTAAGATTGATGATGTATGAGAGAACATGTTTTTCAACTACAACGTTTAGTTTGTATTTAAATTCATCCCAACTACGGAACCCTTCATTGTGCGTGGTCCAACATGTACATGGCCGGTTTTTATCTTACTTCCACTCACCATAATATATAAGTCTGCATGTCTGTAAGTATCTCGGTGAGTACGGTGAGAAAATAAAGAGTCGGTATTTGTCTACTTCTCACAAAATGAGCAAAAGTAATTTTATTAAAATAATAAAACTCTCATTGGCTTTGAAGCCGGCCAGCGGGGTAATTGCGTAACGCACTTAAAGTAGCTATGGGTTTAATTGTGACAGTTCAACAACATTCATCGCGTTATTTACGTTGGTGAACGGACAAACTTTTCGAACTTATGAAATTGCTTCATAAGTTCTAAAAATTTGTCCGATTAGCAATACTCCTTCAATATCATTCAGATTGTGATTGACAGTGTATTACGGAATTAGGTTGCAGGTACAGGTGGCAGAGGTATTGCCACAAAATCCCCACTCTTTTTTTGGGCTTTTAGTAGGGGTCTGCTTTTGAACTCGATCTCGTGATGGAAATTGATGAAAGAGCGTAGGTACCCAGAAGATGATATGATTTTCACTCTTTTCTTAGCCCACTGGCTGCCTTACGGGTTAGAATTTTTGTCAGAAACATTTTTTTTTTTTTTTTTTTTTTTCTTTTTGGCTTCGCACGGTTTGTGCATTTAGCCAGTGTCATGTAAAATTAGGTTACAAGTACAAAGTTATAATAATTATGAAATGAACTCCACTCAATGCATGATAAAGATGATTGATGATGTCCCGCCCCGCTCCCCTTGAGTTTAAGTAAAGACGCGGCACTTTACTGAAACCTCGCGCGGACTTCTTGAGAGAACTTAAAGTGATGTTGCACTGTTTTGTTTCATTTGCCTACATTAATGCAGCTTCACGAACACTTAATGGTTAATAATCCACCACTATTACACATTAATATTCGGCTTAACACAAATTTTAGAAAATAAAACAAAACTGCTAATATGACGCTTCACTTTCCCGCCAAGAAGTCAACATTTTTGTTTATCATTTTACTTCGCGCGCAATCGTCATCTGTCGTCACAGATAATACTAACGTTAACAGTTACTGTTGATGTTTCGGAAAAGACATAATAGATGGCGCTTTTCTCAGTACTTCCCACACGACAGCTGAATTTCAGTTACATGTACGGTAGATTTCAGAAAAAAACCCTGATGACGAAGCGAGGGTGTTCATTAAGAGTCTTATAAATGCAGATGAGTCTCAACTACTAATGATAAAGTTACGAGGCATTCGTCTGTCTCGAACGTGTTTATCGCGGTAACCTAGAATATTATTGCCTGAACAATTACGACTAAATTACTACCTAAATGCTACTGCTATGTATTAGTACATAAACCTACGTAGAAGATACTAATGTTGATTTCTCATTGACTTTGAATCTGTGTTATTTTTTATGAGAATATTATGATGACCTATGATCGCCACAATTCAAAGATACTGTTGGGGGAGTTCAATCAACCGTGAAATAGAAAAAGTTAAAATATGATAATTAGGAAAATAAACAATATTGGGACTCACTTAAAATCTAATGACTATAAATGAGTCGAGTTCATTTGCAATAAATAATAATTGCCGGATTATCATAATTATTTATACAAGTTGCTAAGATTCACAAGTTTCGGGTGGGTCCCTTTCTCGACCCGTATAAAAACTATGGACTAGACCAAACAAGCTTCAATTTGTGATAAGCTTTTGGTTCGGCAGCACTAGCGCCAAAAAGTGGAGTGATACTAACATTATGGATAACATCAGTGTCATTGTCAGCATTGTGCAGCTTGTGGTTTTCGGATTATTATTAATGTAAGTACTTAAAATTATCTATTTTTTAATGTAGCACTTTCGGTTTTAAATATATTTCTTTCTTTTAACTTTTTATTATGCTAGTATCTTAGTAGTAGTACTTCTCCTATACTGAAAAAAATGTTTTTTTCACCTATTTTTAGTGCAAACAAATATGTCGTTTTTTGTGGTTTGCAGAGAAGGGTTATTAGGATTCCGTAGTCAACAACCCTTATAGTTTCGCCATGTCTATCTGTCCGCGGTTTAGCTCAGAAACTCTTAAGCTGGAATTTGGCATGAATACACATATTAATCACGCCAACAAACTGTTAAAATAAAAATATACTTACATTTGCAGTTGGAGAATTGACCGTGACGTATCGATTTATTAGGGGAAAACAAGTTTTATAAATTGTTTTGATATCTGTCAACTTTTTAATTGACATTGATTGGAGTGGAGCTATTTGCCCGCGAAATTCAAATGTTTTTTTTAAACTTAGGTAGATGAAGTTTTAGTATTTTTGAATGGAACTAAGTACATTTATTTTTCACTTCTCATACTCGGAAAGTAGCGTTGGTTTGATCTGAGTAGCTGGTGGAATTTTATTTTATTCGTTTTTTTTTTTTATTTCTTCGGTCCATATCAGGCTCCATATAAAGATAGTATTTACAATCTTCAGCAGCTCCAACAATATTTTTATATGCTATCGGGTATCGATAACTAAACATGATAAAACAAAAAAGAAATTAACTTGATGAGTTTTGACGTGACAACGTCTTATAATTCGATGGAGCCGGAGCAGGCGGGTTAGCGAACGCAGTATGGTGTTTAAATGCATAGAGAACGCTGCTGCCCATTCTCTCAAAATATTTTTTTTTTTTTTTTACAATGTTTGTAAATATGTGAGCACCATGTATCTATCACATAATTAATTTATCTCATTGCTTCATTATTAATTCTTTTTACCTATTGTGGTATAGTAATTTTATTCTAGGTGCATCGTCTTCACATATAATTATATAATTGATGTACCAATACCAAATATTGTAAAACATTTTAAAAGAGTAACGGTGGAGTTTCTTGCCCATTCTTCTCCATACGAAGCTACCTTTTGGAAGGGGCGACTAGAATCAATTCTATTTTATTTGTAAATTTTGACGTTCAAAAGTGCCATTTATGTGCCTACTTGAAATAAATAATTTGACTTTGACTAGTAAGTCCCTTAGTCGCCTTTTACGACACCCACGGGAAGAAATGGCATGGTGCTATTCTTTACGTCCGGCACCTATGTCCAGCAGTTGACGTCTTTCGGCTGGAATGATGATGTCAGGTTGTAAAAAAAAAATTAAATGGAACAAATCTAACTTAGAGAGATGCATTAATGATTCTAATGATTATAATTATTTAAATACATATCTGATAAAGTCGCGAATCATATTTTGATCAAGATTCAACCTGAACTGACTTGTAAATTGCAAAAAAACGTAAGAAAAATTTAAGAAATTTCGCGGGCTACAGCTCCACCGCCGCGCAGCGGGATCCACCATAACCATAAGGGTGCTCGCACACGAGCGATTTTCTCAAAGATTTTTGACAGATTCTGACAGAAAACGCCAAGAGAATCGCTCGTGGGCAATAAATTATTTTGAGGATCCCTGAACATGGTTTTCGCTTTCGAGCATAGGGATCATGTCTATCAAAATGACTAAATGCAGAAAAATCAGAAAAAAATAAATATTGCTGACGTAATCACCATCCATCCACTTGAAACTTATCGTTCGTATTTTAAGGAACCCCAATAAATATTATTGTAATAAAAAGTACCTAAGTTCAAAAACTAAAAACCGACTACTGAAAAATCACGTTCTAAAAAGTATGAAACAAGAAAATATTCTTCTCTGAAATTGTTACGTAGATATTATGTACAAATTATTCAATATTTAATATATATATTTTTTTTTTGAGTATGTAAGGAGCGTAGCAGGTGGCGTTCTATAGTTTCTGCCTACCGCCATGGGAAGAAGGCGTGAGTTTATGTATGTATGTATTCAATATTTATCGTCTATAAACAACGTACACGTAATAAGTTTTAATTTATTTAAAACGTATTCATAGTGATGTGCAGAGAATAGCCGTGGTCGTATGCCACCTACCCTAACAAAACAATACATTCTAACAGTAGTAACAGTAACCGATCATGAGCTTTAGGGCAAAGTGAATATACTTTTTATTAGTTCATGACTTTATGTCCTCTAGAGAGCGTCATATTTAATTAAATGTGACGTCACATAGCCTATAACCAGCGGACGATCAAGACGCTTACAACGATACCTCATTTATCAAATTATGACAAGAAGTTTAGAACTTATGAGGGAACAGATGAACATACATACATACATACATACCCGTATACAATACATACAATGTCGGGTAAAAATGAACTTAAGCCTTTATCTAAGTAGGTATAGAAAATCGTTAAAAAATGTACCTACTTGTTAAAAAGATGTTGGCACTCTCAGTTTTTCGGTCTAGACAAGACTTCTTCTTAAATTAACCTGTCTCTTCTTCTTTTGGAGTCGATGGTGTTAATTATGAGTACTTAGTCAATCGCAGCATCAGTGGCGTCTTTACCGAACTTAAAAAAGGAGGAGGTTCCCATTTCGACTGTATGTTTTTTTTGTATGTTTGGTTACGCGATTACTCCACAAATTATGACTTGATTTTGATGATTCTTTAGATTTTTTTTTATTGAAATTAATTCAGCGGTTTTTGAAAAAATATACAAAAACTAAAAATATATACACAGATGTCGTTTTGGTTTGTGGTTCCCTTTAGAAAATCTTTTTCCCACTAGTACAAGTGGATGATGTTATAATGCACGATATGTGCACAGAGATTTCCCAGTCAGCTGTTTGTAATACAGGAACCAGTCCAAATAAAACGACCTACTATGGCATGGCGGATGTGACAAGGAGTGGTGAGTGGAAACAGCCCAAGAAACCAACAGATAATTGGGTTTTGGTGCAAAGCCGACGGTCTAGGAATTGTTTTACGGGTAAACCGGGCAAAGCAGCTACGGACCTCTCTGAGAAATTTAAAGCAGCGGAGGTTAAAATCCCTTTGTTTATTTCGAATGTAAACAAAGCGGCAGCGGTGGAGGATATCTGTAAATATATTGAAAATAAAACCTCGGAGGTCGTGGTCCTTGAAAAAAACAACAATGAAGAAGGAAAGGCAAAACAATGCCTTTAAATTACTTGTTAACAAAAACAAGTTAGACATTTTTCTAGATGACCAGATGTGGCCTGATGGCGTGACATTTCGGCGCATTATACATTTCAAGAATAGAAGAGAAGACAAAAATAATGCTATTTTTGTGAGCGAGGGTATAACAAAAGCAAATAATGGATAGTATTTCAAAAATGAACCTAATAACGTTTAATTGCAAAAATGTTAAAAGATCGGTGAACTGTGTGCGTTCACTTTGCAAAACAGCTGATATTGTCTTGTAACAAGAAACGTGGTTATACCCACATGATCAATGAGTTACACGGGGAAGTCTTCAGTGGACACTTCAGCGGGCATTTGTAAAGGGAGACCCTATGGAGGGCTTGCTATACTATGGCGTAAAACCGCATTTAACTGTGTGAGTGTGGTGCAAAGTATCATTAGCCAGATATGTGCAGTGAATATAGTGGTAAACAACCGGTGCCTTTTAGTTATAAATATATACAGGGTGGAATTTTGTAATGCCACCTGGAGGGAAAGTACTCTTAATACTGCAGATAAAAAATTTTACTCAAAGGAAACATTCCTTTATTTTTGAATAGAAAGCAAACTGCATTCAAAGATTTTCGAAAATTCTCTTCTCCCACACCCGGGAATCGCACCGGCTAAAATCTGAAAAAATTATACCCTGTACTTTTATTGCATCGATCGTTAGGGTCAATTATAAGGATGAAATCTCTCTAACAAACATGATAAATTAAAAGATTTTAGCCGGTTCGATTCCCGGGTGTGGGAGAAGAGAATTTTCGAAAATCTTTGAATGCAGTTTGCTTTCTATTCAAAAATAAAGGAATGTTTCCTTTGAGTAAAACTTTCTATCTGCAGTATTAAGAGTACTTTCCCTCCAGGTGGCATTACAAAATTCCACCCTGTATATGCTGACCGACTGTAGCGATAATCTGCCGCTATTTACGGAATGTTTAAATGAAATGTATTCTATTATATAAAATAATAATGCTGAATCAGTGTATGTGTTGGGAGATTTCAAAGCGCACCCAGGTGAGTCTTTTTGTAAAGAACTTCTTAGTTTTTGTAATGAGCAGGAACTATTATTTGCGGACTTTTACTATTTAGGTATACTGTCGCAAACTTACACGTTTATCAGTGGCTCACATGGGTGTAAGCGTTGCCTAGACCACTGTCTTGTTACACAGGCGGCGCGGCGGCGGGAAAAACAATTGTAAACATTAAGGTTATTTATGATACGTTTTGGTCAGATCACTTTCCCTTGAAAATAGCAGCGTTTTACCTGAAATAAAACGCATATTAAAATACTTACCTCACTGGAAGCTTTACTATGAGAGATGGCATTTCCGTTTCCCGTCGATTTCTTACCAGTTTTCGTACTTTTATCCCCCCAATACTTCCGGGTCAGTGGCGCCACCTGGTGGTTGCGGGTAGTTTTATAGTTTTTGTAAAAGGTGTCACGCCATTTTGTTCATTTCCTCATAGAACCAGGCAGAAATAAAGTTAAAGCTTCCAGTGAGGTAAGTATTTTAATATGCGTTTTATTTCAGGTAAAACGCTGCTATTAAACTACTTGACCGTCACTGGAAGCTTTACTATGAGATCTGTTTGTTATCGCCTGGTGACGCCACTTTGATGTATTATATACTTGGAAGTATGTAGTACTGTAGGCCAATGTGATAAAGCATGAAACTAAACAAAAGTGTAATTAATAAGTATGCCTTTATTTAAATAAATGTATAAGTAAAGCAATTCAATTTAAAGTACCTAGATAAGTGTACTTTTAGCTACAAATATAATTGTAAATATGAAAAATCATAAATTCTAATCATTAACAACCAATTGAAGAATATCCGTTCTAGGTAACAACATAATTATTTATTCAGCAATGTTAATCGATAGGATTGAACAATTGTGTCACGTTTTGTGAATCAGTACTTCTCATTATTTCTCGTCTATAAAACTTCTGGAATGTATTGGCTGATCGCCAATTTCGGGATGATTTTGAAACCAGCTTTTGGAGGCTACAGCAGACCGGGTGCTACCTGGAGTCGCTGCAATGCCAGCTTCGCCAAACAGAGTCTTAACCCACCCTGCAATGACTGTACGTGAAGCAGGTTTAGCCATACCTCTTACCGTAATAAATAAATTAGTTGATTTTGCCACATTACGTCTGTCGTTTAATAATGCTATAGTTCTTTCTATCCAGAATATAGGGTAACCAGATTAGAATTGTCGGTATTTAAAAGCAATTTCCACCCTGATAGCTTATAATTACCTACTGCTGTCCGTTTTGGAGCCAAACCGAGGCCATAATATTAAACCGTTATCAGATCTTAGGCAATGATTAGGATCATTATTAAGCAGAGTTAGATCGTGTAGTCGCCTACCAGAGCAAAGCAACAGTAAATTGCAGTATGGCCTGATGTTTGAAATAGGTTATTTGAATCAATTGTGCAATCAGTCAAAAATGAAATTAATTTACCAACATCCCAAACTGGAGGCTTAGTGACCTTTGGATTTTTTAAGGCAATTGATTTTAAAACATGTCTTACTAGAACGTGTACCGACTTGAATTTTCAGCGTTACCTAGTGTAGATATTACTGATTTATTTAAAAGTAATGAATTATACGACAACTTATCAATTAAATATAAATCACACAGTCAAGGTTTTAATTTCGACACCACGACGCCCAGCGCTTCCAGGCTACCTCATACGTTTTTAGAGTCGATTTTCGTCAAGAATCTTTAAGTAGTGATAGCTGGTGCGCGTTCCATGTCTTTATCGTGTCAGACCACCCCACATTTCCAAACTTCGAGGACGATGTTCTCGATCTTCGGTGGTGGGAGGCCCGTCGACGTGTCTATTAAGTATCTCTGCAGGTTTCTCAGAGTTAATGGAGCCGCGAGCGCTCGGGCTTTTAGATCCGCACGCCAGAATACTCTTTCCCATCGAGGTACTACTATTAAGAATATTCCGGTCGACTGGTTTAAGTGAGACAGGACTTTGGGAACTAGGAATGGTGGTGGAAATATCCATGCGAGCTGGTAATTCCATGGGACACTGAAGGCATTATGGAACAGAGCTTGAGGATATTTTAGATCTAAAGACACATAATTGTACACTACGTGAGCAGTTGCAGAGGCAAATAGATCTATTATTGGGGTTCCCATTTTGCAAACACTATTTCTATACAAGTCGGTAGTAGTGCCATTCTGGAGGTTGGCGAAGGCGCAATAAGTGGTCCGCATGATTGTTGTACTTGCCCGGAATGTAGTGTATGCTGAATGATGTTGGTCTAAAGAATTCAGAATTTGATAGGTTATTTCCAACAGGGATAATGTCCTTGTACCTCCTTCCTTTCATCGGTATAAGCCCGCAGTTCTGTTGTCGCATTGAATTAGGAGCGAACTTTGATGAAGCCACTAAACTTGGTACTGAAGAGCGTATAATATTGCTAGTATCACTTTTTGATTGATTTTCTCTTGTTGCGACCAAGTTCCTGACAAAGCCAAATTGTTCAGTTGTGCCCCCCACGCGTGATCTGATGCTTTTGTAGCCAGAAAATTTATTGGAGGAGGGTACTGAAGAGGGGTTGACCTTTGACAATTTTGGGCCCACCAATTTAGTTCCTCTAAGACACCTTGTGGTAGTGGGTAGGTCTTTGGTGGCAGGACTGGCAGTGGATTCATGAAAATTACTAACTGTCGATGATTGAGCCGACCCCGTGGGACAGCGCAAAACTGGCAAAATTTAAAAGTCCTATTTTTAGCAACTCCTTCAGAGTTGTTCTTGCTCTTGTTCGAGAGCCTGATTTATCTTTGTGATTATGCCCTTTTCCTTTGGCAGGATTTTTTGATTTCCCCATGGTTTCCATAGTATCCGTAAATAAATTATACCATTTTGAGGAGAACACAGATTTTTGGAAAAAAAGTATGCGATACCTTTGAATTAATTTTAAAACTATTTCTGTTGCTCCCATATCCGCCCATTGTGTTTGGTAGTGTATCAACCGACCCGCCCGAAACGGTATCATGTCATTGTTTATACCTTTTTTCCCCTGGAACTTTTTGAGAAGTTTGCACGTCCTCGTGTACTTCCACGTTCAGGCCGCGAGCCATGGTTTCGAAATGAACTTCTAGTATTGAAGTGATCACCTTGATTACTCGAGGAATTACCTCTGAAAGAGTGATGTGTATGTTGGCACTGACCATGGTATTCACCCCGCGAGGTTGGGTTATCCTGGTTTGTTAAATTGAGTTCCACGCGATGGAACTATCGGTTTCCATCCCCGCGATGGGTGGCTACTAGGTTGATATGGCTTTTGTGAAGACCTTTCAGTTTTTTGGGGCCAAAATGCCTTACGGACCCCGCCAGCCTTCTTTAGCGTAGAGGTAAACGGCTCGGTATTAAATATGTATCCCAGTATATTTTATGAAATTCGCCTTTGTGAAATAATTCGTCAAACTTTCCATTTAAATTATCAAAGTACATTCTGCTGCCCATGAAAGAAGATTACAAATACCTTCCTGCAATGATTGTCTTTGTTTTAATATGCAGTAGGTTAAGGCTGCATAGGATTTATCGGCATGTGCCAGATGACGTGAGGTGTCATATGCTTTTACCTCATCATTTGTTTCCAGGTCTATAAAGCCAGGAGTATGATTATACAACTTTTGTGTATCGGTTATCTCACTTCTGACCAAGAAGAGCAAAACCAAAGCGCTGGAATTCTACTAACTTCTTCAAAAAACTACCGGGGGTTTTTGGAACTAATGGTTCCTTAAGCTTAGTATCAATGTCAAAAGTGAAATCTAAACTTGTATTTTGGTGTTCTTGATTTGAACAACCCTCGTCACTACATATAATACATTGTTCATAAAGTTGACCACTAATTCCAGAACAAACAGAAGGATTATCATAACAAGCTGTATCAATGTTACTTGTAGTATTAATTTGCGATTCAGTGCACTCGGACCAGCCAAAGCTTATGGCTGGGTATCGGAGTTGTGAACTTTTATTACCAGGGCTCGGAAACCGGTTAATTTTCTATGTAAACTTAACCGTTATTATAAGGGTTTTCGAACATATTTCGTTAATTATTTAATATTTTGTTACAAAATCAATGCTGAACTTAATGTGATGAAGCAATAGGTATGTGAAGCTAATATCAATTGTATCAAAAATAATTTTGTATCTATAGAAATAAAAATTAACCGGTTTCAAGACCTGGTTATTACTCTCCATTACTGCAAACGAATTACGTTAGATCTGCAATCTGCAATATCTACACTTTAAACAATTACATTCAAATATTGATTACGAAAATTTACTGGTAAATATTCAAAGTAAAAAATTACAGCAGTGATCCGAACGGAAAACCCGTTAAAAACTTTTATCACGTACGAATTATTCAAAAAGTGTTACCTCTAAAAGAGGGTACTTACGGTCAAAGACTTACGACGGAGAATAAAAAGCCAATGAACAAAATGGCGTGACACCTTTTACAAGAACTATAAAACTACCCGCAACCACCAGGTGGCGCCACTGAACCGGAAGTATTGAGGGGATAAAAGTACGAAAACTGGTAAGAAATCGACGGGAAACGGAAATGCCATCTCTCATAGTAAAGCTTCCAGTGACGGTCAAGTAGTTTAATAGAATGTGACGTAAATGTTATCAGATTAAAAACTTGTGTAATCAAATCACCGCTCAACGGTGTGCGCTGGGGTAAAAGAAGTCCAGACGAAATAAAGGAATTCTCGTCTATGCGTAATAATAAATTAAAAAGTTTTGATTTTCCTGAGGATTTTGAACTGTGTGCTGATCATTGTTCGGCTGTATGTTTGTTTTTTTTTTTATGTACGTTCACCGATTACTCCGTCAATTGTGGACGGATTATGAAAATTATTTTTTTGTATGGAATGGTATGCTCCCGAGGTAGTCCCATTGCCACCAAATCAGAATCTGATGAGGGATCCCATGGAAATCGGGGGAAATCCTCAAATTTTATAGGCATACCTATAGCAATTTGAGTATTTTTTATAGTAACTCGTGCATTTGCACTTGAAAAGCACCATTTGGTGAAGTGGAACTGATGATGAAGACCGCAGATGGCCACCGGAACTACTTAATAATAAGTATTTAAACCGTTGCGATTCGATTAGGCACTTTAATATGGTTGCTAAGCAATTTACGCTCGTCAAAATGCATATGGTGAACTCACCATCAGTTCTCCTGGTTCTCACCAGGAGAACTCCTCAACAATTAACGCCCCTGCATCATTTTGTAAAAGTTGATAAGCATTTGACATTAGGCTATTGTAAATTAGACAAATTACAAACTGACCCACTAAAAAGTGAAAAATAATAAACTTTTTACAAAAAAAAACAACCGACTTCCAAAAAAACACTACAAAGTGATATTTTTCACTTTGTAGTGTTTTTTTGGAAGTTTCTTTGTTTTTTAGAACTTTCATTTCGGAAGTCGGTGGCAAACAACTAAAATACAGATCCAAAGACACCGACTTCCGAAATTAAAGTTATTTTTCACTTTGTAGTGTTTTTTTGGAAGTCGGTTGTTTTTTTTTGTAAAAAGTTTTTTATTTTTCACTTTTTAGTATATATGTTACGGCTAATACCCGAAGTGCGGCTACACCTAGTTTTAGCCGGTTAGAATTAGGTGTAGCCACTTACTCTTGGTTAAACCTAGTACGAGCCGATTGTTTTCGGGTAAAACTAGGTCTAGCCTTCATCATGCCGGCTACAACTAGGTCCAGCCATTCCCTGTTGGATAAAACTAGATGCAAACAAGTTGAAACAAGTAACAGTCGCCTGGCAGCTTGAATCATTTGGGTTAGGTTAGGTTCACAGCGTGTGGTGCGGGCCCATCGCACAGTGGGCTTTGCGGCAGCATGCGCTCTGGCCAGCACCCCTCCTTGGGAACTCGAGGCGTGAGTGCTCGCCAGAGTGTATGAATGGACGGCGGGGCGGAGGGCGAGAGGAGAACGCCCAGCCCCGGAAGAGCAGGCTGCAGTCCGGCGGGAGGCGAAAGACGCCATCGTCGTCCATTGGACGGGGGAACTCTGCGCCACTGCAGCCTTCGGCCGCCGAACCCTCGACGCGATTGGGCCAGTCCTGCGAGACTGGCTTGAGCGGTCGCACGGGTTCCTCTCGTTCCGTCTTGTGCAGGTGCTGTCCGGACACGGTTGTTTTTTTTTTTTTTCTTTTTGACTTCGCACGGTTTGTGCATTTAGCCAGTGTCATGTAAAATTAGGTAACAAGTAAAAAGTTATAATAATTATGAAATGAACTCCACTCAATGCATGATAAAGATGATTGATGATATCCCGCCCCGCACCCCTTGAGTTTAAGTAAAGACGCGGCACTTTACTGCAACCTCGCGCGGACTTCTTGAGAGAACTTAAAGTGATGTTGCACTGTTTTGTTTCATTTGCCTACATTAATGCAGGTTCACGAACACTTAATGGTTAATAATCCACCACTATTACACATTAATATTCGGCTAAACACAAATTTTAGAAAATAAAACAAAACTGCTAACATGACGCTTCACTTTCCCGCCAAGAAGTCCCCGACACGGTTGTTTCGGATCGTACCTGCATCGAATCGGACGGGAGGAGACGCCGTCGTGCCACCACTGTGGCGCGGCGGAGGACACGGCGCAGCACACCCTCGAGGTGTGCCCGTCGTGGTCCGAGCCGCGCCACAGTCTGAACGCGGTGATTGGATCGGACCTCTCACTCCCCGGCTTGGTTAACGCCATGCTGAGGGATGAGGGGTCCTGGGCGGCAGTCGCCTCCTTCTGCGAACACGTCATGTCCCAGAAGGAGGCGGCAGAGCGCACGCGGGAGGACGATCCTGCCGCGGCGCCGCTCCGAAGGCGGAGGAGGGGTCGAAGAAGACGTCAGTTTGAACGTCATCTCCGACTCCTCCCAGGTGGAGGCCAGCAGGCAACGGGTGCGGGGGCACCCTTACCTGTATTGCACAGGCCTCCACCAGTGTCGGACGGGAATGGCCAGGTGTTCCCGGCCATTTCCGTAGCCTCCCAGTAACGGGGGGGCATGAAGGGCCCGCCAGCTAGGCGGGCATGCGCCGGGAGGGTTATGGAAGAAAAGTCTGAGCCGTTATCCCATGGCCCTCCCAACACGGCGATGTGGGAACACCGCTGAGTTTTAGTGGGTATACTGTAGTGACAGGAGTCCCACATACCCCGACTCGTCCCCCACGAGCGGGCATGCGTAATGCATTTCTCAGCGTGAAAAAAAAAAAAAAAAAAGGTTAGGTTAGAACAGTAACCATTAACAAGCGAAGGCGAGCGAGCGAAGGCGAGCGAGCGAAGCGAGCGTGCCGCGGCAGCGGCCGCCGAGCGCCAGATCCCCTCTATTGTTGGTAAATTCAGTTACCAAAACAAAAATTCGATGCCAGTTTAAATTAAAATAAAGCTAAAAACTGATTATTGAGCTGCTACTTTCTACTTAAAATAATATGTATAATAATATGGCTTGGCGGGACACGCATCTAAGTTTTATCCAACAGGGATTGTCTGGACCTAGTTCTAGCCGGAATGATATCGGATAGAACTGCCGCGTCTTTACTTAAACTCAAGGGGTGCGGGGCGGGATATCATCAATCATCTTTATCATGCATTGAGTGGAGTTCATTTCATAATTATTATAACTTTTTACTTGTTACCTAATTTTACATGACACTGGCTAAATGCACAAACCGTGCGAAGTCAAAAAGAAAAAAAAAAAAAACAACCGTGTCCGGACAGCACCTGCACAAGACGGAACGAGAGGAACCCGTGCGACCGCTCAAGCCAGTCTCGCAGGACTGGCCCAATCGCGTCGAGGGTTCGGCGGCCGAAGGCTGCAGTGGCGCAGAGTTCCCCCGTCCAATGGACGACGATGGCGTCTTTCGCCTCCCGCCGGACTGCAGCCTGCTCTTCCGGGGCTGGGCGTTCTCCTCTCGCCCTCCGCCCCGCCGTCCATTCATACACTCTGGCGAGCACTCACGCCTCGAGTTCCCAAGGAGGGGTGCTGGCCAGAGCGCATGCTGCCGCAAAGCCCACTGTGCGATGGGCCCGCACCACACGCTGTGAACCTAACCTAACCCAAATGATTCAAGCTGCCAGGCGACTGTTACTTGTTTCAACTTGTTTGCATCTAGTTTTATCCAACAGGGAATGGCTGGACCTAGTTGTAGCCGGCATGATGAAGGCTAGACCTAGTTTTACCCGAAAACAATCGGCTCGTACTAGGTTTAACCAAGAGTAAGTGGCTACACCTAATTCTAACCGGCTAAAACTAGGTGTAGCCGCACTTCGGGTCTTAGCCGTAACATATATATATATTGCACAACATAGATTATTGTTGGATTCGATGTATAAAAACATTGTATCTATATTAAGTGAAGCAGCTAGTGTAAACAGAATCTCTAAAGACGTTATAAGAAAGAAGGGTATACAGGGCTGGAACAAGCATGTCAAAGAATATCACACTCAGGCAAGGATTAAGTTTAAATTATGGATGTGATATGATATTAAGTCGTAAGTTATTTAAATCAAAATTGAAATGGATCACTAAGAATCAAGAAAAAATTGAAATGGATATTTTGGATACAACACGCTATGGGCCTACGATGCCTGCTAATAAAAGTTTATTTTAATTTTTTTATTATAACTCCCTGTTACAGTTATTTACATGGCAGGTATTAGAAGTTGTGTGAGGTAGGTACCGCAACCAAAAACAAAAAAAAAAACAAAAACAAAGTCCAACATTCGGTAAGTTTAAGTTTCAGGAATAAAATTATCTACAGGTTGCACCTGCACTACCACTGCTTGCTCAGCAGCCTGCACTTCTGAGGACCTAAAAAAACTTAACATAAAAAAACAACCGACTTCAAGAAAACACTACAAAGTGAAAAATAACTTTGATTTCGGAACTCGGTGTCATTGGTTTTGTATTTTCGGTTTTTGCCACTGACTTCCGAAATTAAAGTTATTTTTCACTTTATATTTTCACCTTATAGTTTCATCATGTCCGTCTGTCTGTCTGTCCCCAGCTTAGCTGCTGAGTAGCTTAGCAGCTTAGCTTATCTCAGAGACTCTTCGTACTAGAAAGCTGTATTTTGGCATGGGTATTATATTAACACCGACAAAGTGGAAAAACAAAATCTTAAAAAAAAAGATTTTTTATGGTACGTCCCTTGCACGTAAAGTGAGGCTGATATTTTTGTCTCGTTTTTTGCCGTTCAAAAATATTGCGGGTCTGTAAGAACCATTTTTCGATTCAGGGCTCCGTTTGCATAATATTAAGCTTTAAAGTGCAAATTTTTGTTAGAGTAAAGTGTCATCCCAGCTACGGAACCCTTGACACGCACTTGGCCGGTTTTTTATGTTAAGTTTTTTTAGGTCCTCAGAAGTGCAGATGCAACCTGTAGATAATGTTATTCCTAAAACTTAAACGAATGTAGGACATTTGTGGTGATACAAAATTGTACCTACATACGGCTTACTCCCAGGCGCTCCATAATTTTATTCCCAGCGGCTCCAAATTAAAAAGCAATATAATAATAAATAAAAATAATATGGATAAAATCTTTTCCATGAACTCCAAAAAATTTAAAATACAAATTGCACAAAAAATTATATAATTACAATAAAATTAATTTATGATTCATTTATTTATTTATGTTTTATAAAATTGTCAATTAAAATTAGTTAGCAGGTAAATTTGCGAATCAGAGACTGTGATATCTAATTAGTTAATTAAGTTGATTTTTAGTGTTTTATAATCAGTTAATTCACACAATTTGATTGTGTGTCGCAAATGGTCGATAAGTCATAAATACAACATTATTTTTAGTATATGCGAAACCTGAATATAGATTGTTCAGAATAAGGAACTGAATCGATTTCAATATTTTTTACACTATGTTATATTTTGTCCCAAAAATATTTAAGTGTGATGGAAAATGTTATCACCATTTAATTACTTACAATATAATCGCCGTACAGTTAGGTACCTACTGCCAAATTATTATCAATGATCGCAAGACGACCCTGGAGGCGCGGGGGCGCGGGCGCCGTTAGCATGTTTTTGTACGGACCACCCGGTAACATAACAACCTTATAACTTTGTGATTTTTCATGATACAGTTTTGAAATTTTGTACATGGATTCTTTACATAAAAATAATAGACACGTGTTTTGGGTTTCGCATATACTAAAATAATATTGCATATTACACTGTGTTGCCTCTAAGGATGTTTTTATTCCTTTTAATTGTATAGTTTTAATCTATCCTAGCATTCAGGTGTCGATTTGTAAGTTAAAAAAAATAAAAATCAATAAATGTATATGCATACATAATAAAACATATTTATATTCTTTAAAACTCTATATCTTAGCTAAGGTCGATTAGTGATATTATTTTTAAATGTTATTATTTTGTTACTTTTAGATTAGTCGTTTACTAGCATAAGTTTTATTTTTGTGATATGAGAATTTGTTGTGTTTTTATATTTATTAAAGCTTTTAAACTTTAAAATTTTAATATGGCATAGGTTGTGATATCAGAAACTGTGATTTTTTTATTGTATTTTGTTTTAAAATAGATTAAGGTCAATTTAGATGAGAAGACTGTAATTTTTAATTGTCTAACTTCATATTGTGTGACATAAAGTCAATTTGTGATGACAGAAAGTGCATTAGAAAGAAAGAAAGAAAATACGTTTATTTGCGGTAAACATAATGCAAAGAAATAAAAACACAAACACGAAAGAACAAGTTGAGGGAAAATATGCGTCACATTCCCGCAAAACGCGTTATTATTGTTTTCAATTTTACAATAGGGATAAGTACTTATCCCTATTGAAACAATAATAACACAATGCGCTGTCAGCGCTGGGGCTGTGTCTCGCATAGGGTCGCAGCATTATGCTGCGCGATGGCCGTTTTGCGTGAATGTGACGCATATTTTCCCTCAACTTGTTCTTTCGTGTTTGTGTTTTTATTTCTTTGCATTATGTTTACCGCAAATAAACAGTACATACTTAGCATAAGATTGTTTTGTGACTGCCTATGTACTGAAACTATTTACCACGAAATGATAACATTAATGTTAGCAATTTGTGTTTTGTTGAATTTACGCAATTTGGTTTGGAGCCGCTGGGAACAATTTTAGTATTTTATTATTCAACTAATACAATTATGGAGCTCTTGAGAATTAATGTATGGAGAGAAATTGTTTGGAGAACAATAGATTTGGAGCTCCTGGGAATAAGCCGTCTGTACTACGGTGGAATCGCAGTGGTAGTTCCGTACGTTTTTCCAATTTGCAGGTCAGTGTCAGGTTGTATCTTGATCAAATTATGATTCGCGACCATAACAAATATGTTTTTACAGAATTAATCATTAAAATTATGAATATATCTCTGTAAGTTAGATTTGTTCTATAAGAGATTTGTTCTATAAGAGATTTGTTCTTATGGCACTAAAAGCTAATGCTTTTTGCTTTTTTTTAGCAAATATTTCTGAGTAAATATAAAATAAAATAACCATCCGGGGGTCTTGATGACCCAAGACATACACACGTTTTTCGAGTTCACCTGTAAGCATGTATGTGGTGTGTTTTTGTGTGTACTTATGTCCTCTTGGGTCATCAAGACTCCGGAGGGTTATGTTAATATTTTGAGGGCGCATAAAAACGTGGTTTTAAGATTATTTTTTCAATCTACATTAAATATTTTTAAAGTTCGATGTTTCTTGATGTGTCATTATTAGTGTAGGTTACCTTATTACGTTACCGGAATAAAATTAACAATGGCACCCATTTTTGGAGTGATATTGACCAGGACAAAGATCATTATTAGATACGGGGAGTCATTGTAATGCAAAATTTCCGATTAGTTTATAACATACCAATCATGAATCATGAAAGACAATGTAATGCAAAGAACAATTGTGTCAATTCTCGTAATTGTACTCGCTTAATATGATACGTATGTTGATGGCCTATCTAAACATTGTATCAGTTATGTGTCAGGGTCGTGGCAAAACCGTCTCGATCAGGACCGCTAAACGCCTACCTAATAGGTGTCATAGTCAAGTCAAAGTCAAAGTCAAATTATTTATTTCAAATAGGCACTTTTACGTCAAGATTTACAAATAAAATAGAATTGATTCTAGTCGCCCCTTCCAAAAGGTAGCTTCGTATGGAGAAGAATGGGCAAGAAACTCCACCGTTTCTCTTTTAAAATGTTTTACAATATTTGGTATTGGTACATCAATTATATAATTATATGTGAAGACGATGCACCTAGAATAAAATTACTATACCACAATAGGTAAAAAGAATTAATAATGAAGCAATGACAGATAAATTAATTATGTGGTAGATACATGGTGCTCACATATTTACAAACGTAAAAAAAAAAAAACGTTTTCCTAAAATAGGTAATGAATTAAAAAAAAAAACTTTCCATTGTATCTCGTTCAGTGTCCTTGAGCTGACTTTTGCACGTAAAGTCAGGGAAAACAAGTTTTCAAGTGTGATAAAAAGTATGCTGAAAATAAGGAACAACGCTGAAAAATGCTTTCTTAGAACGACAATCAGACAGTTTTACAAGTAAAAAGGCCCCCAAAAGTGACACCCCAGGGTCACTTTTGGGGGCCAACTCAGAAAATCAAAAAATACAGAAAATCAAAAACACATCCGTGTTTGGGTCACAGAAATTCATATGTGTACCAAGTTTCAACTTAATCGGCCCAGTAGATTCGCAGCAAATTGGCTGTGACAGACGGACAGACAGACAGACACTCGAGTGATCCTATAAGGATTCCGTACCTATTTTCCTTTTAAGGTACGGAACCCTAAAAAATATTATGACAAAATCATCGCCACCTCTCAGTTAAGGCATGGATGTGTGTGGATATACCTTAGAACACAACGAATAATACCATCGTAATACTAATGAGTGCAGCCCATTCATTTAAATATTTTATTAGGTTTTATGTTAGTTGTAGGAACGGTGGCTTCCACATTACAAGAAACTATAATGTATCGTCAAGGATTTTCCTTTTTAGGGTTCCGTACCCAAAACGGGAACCCTTCGGGAACCATCTCTACCTATTACCTTTCTTTTGCTGTGCCCGACAGGGTCCACGATTGTTCAGCAATTGATCACCATTCAAGCATAAACATTGTAGAATGCAATAAAGTATTGAGTACTTACGGGTATTTTCTATGACCGATGAATGACTAGTCCCAGACAGTTGATTGATTGATATATTTAGTTATATCTCTATACGCTGAGTAACGATGTTTTTAACTAGAACTTAACTGTTGAGTGGGTAGGTAATTGGAAATGGTAATGCGGACGAGATAGGTATTAGGTAATTGATATTTCTTGATTTTTTCCTTATCATAACTGGTTGGAACTGGTAGATCTGTCCTATTTTATTTAGACGCTAAGAGCGTTTGCGGACTGCATTCGTCTTGAAATCCAAATGAGGATAAAAACTGCCGCTTAGATGTCGCTACTATCCACCGTCTAAGAATTTGGCAACTTATAGCTGTCGCTATCCATGGTATCCATAATTATTTTGTAAACAAACGACTTCTTTTTAAATACATAATTAATTAAAATTTTACATTGCGCAACTGTTGACTGCAAAAATACGGGGACCCATGTATGCCAAATATGTTAAAAGACGATAACTGTGGAACAAAGCCCTCGGAAAAAAAAAAAACGGAAACCTGATATTTTGTTGAAAGTATGTGCTATCCTTTTGAACCTGAAGCCTTCTCTGATCAGGTTTTTTCTGTCATACGCCTCCAGTCTTCAAGTCGACGGACAACTGTGCTGCCGTCTATGACGAGCTTTCAGTTTTTAACTCCATTGGAAATGTTCTAAATTCAGGTGGACGGAGTTCAGATCTATCTACTAACTAGTGTGCAACCAATCATAAAACACAGTATCTTAGGACAGACATTTCTCGTATTGGGATCGGGTGCAGTGCGTAAAAAGTTGCATCCCAGAACAAACATTAAATTACAGGACCCTGACTTGAGATTGTCTTTTGACCTCATTCAGGACAATTTTTTTTTTACTGTCCTAACGTTCCTAGCTGTGCGAGTCCCAATAAATACTTTATTTTTCTTTATTTACCAAACGTCTTTCGAGAGAGAGAAGTCTTTTGTCAGACTTTTACTGACTAAAACCCACCCGTGCTGACATCTCTTTGAGGCGCGCGTGGGACACAACGCGCCGTCGACCCTGGCCTGGTCCTTATCGGACGGCGAGCTACCCTTCGCTCACCGTCCGCAGGCCCGCGCCTACGGTAGCCGTCTCCTGCGACGACTAAGGGCGCGAGGGCGCGAACCTTGCCTCACCCTCACGCGTTCTGCCTCCTCCTTCGCTAGCATTACTGCTTCGCAGAAGGAGGTGACGGCCTCCCATGCAACCAGGGCCGGACGCGAGAGATCGCCGCCACCAATCGCCTCCATGAGGACACGGCGGTGCTCCGCCCAAGCCGGGCAGACCTCCACCGTATGCTCCACCGTGTCCTCCGGGCGATCCACACAGTGGTGACACCCGGGCGTTTCCTCCCGCTTTATCCTGAACAGGAACCTCCCGAAACAACCGTGTCCGGTGAGGACCTGCGTCAGGCGGAATGTGAGGACGCCGTGGCGCCTCTCTAGCCACTCCTCAAAGAGGGGACTTATCGCCACAATTGTGGCGTGCCCAGCGCTGGGTTGCGGCAATCGTACTCTCCATGTCGCCATGAGATCCCGCCGGAGCTCTGTCCGCTGTGCCGTCATTTCTCGAAGTTCTAAATAGGCTGGTATGTTGATATTGAAAACGCTTGTGTGCTGCTTGACTGATGGCGTAAACTCAAACTCAAAACCTTTTATTTCAAATTAACCGAAAAACAGGCACTATTGAATTGTCAAGGGGTCGGTCTGTCAGAAAGATGAAGCTAGTTGCCCATTCCAAAGGTTACTATGGAGAAAAACGGGCAAGAAACTCCACGGACACTCTTTTAAATTAAAATATTGGTTAGATCATTCATGTTGAAAAAATACACGTGAGAACAATGTAGAAAGACTTGCACGTTAAAAGCGCCTGTTAAAGATAAAAACAATAAAAAAAATATTAAGTTATAATAAGCCGTGGTTGCTAAGAAAAATTACCAGTCCCTACTGACAGCGCCCATTAACGAATATGACGCATGGAGCACCATTCAGCCCCAACCAAAGAGATGTCAGCACCAACTGACGGGGTCCGATAGGGCCAATGCCTGCCAGGAGTGCCAGGGTTGCGAGTTTGTCCGAAAGGGATATCGTGGCCCTGGCACCAGGCAACGGAAGGAACACGGGTGGGTTTTAGTCAGTAAAAGTCTGACACGCCCTCCCGCTCCGCCCAGAGCGGGAGAAGTTATTTGAAAAAAAAAAAGCTTAACCATTTAGACCAACACACGCCACCATCAGCGAGACTTTTGAGTGAGCATGGCACACTCTCAGCCGCCAGGGCACATTCAAGTCAATGATATAATAGTATGTGTTATCTGTTCGCCTCCATATTAGATAAGTTGAAGTTATTACTTTGTTAACATTAATGTCCCGCTATTTCACAGATTAAAAATATTTTTTTTTTTCATAATTATTAATATTCACTCACTATAAGGGTGCTTACGGACTGGGCTGTTTGTTACTGTTTAGTCCGTTTAGTTCAGTATGAAAACGCGTCGTTTTCGAGATTGACCTTTTAATAAGTCAGTCGGTATGTACAGTCACCAGCACATCAAATTATCACAAACTGCCTTTTCTCATTCGATTTTGAACTTTAACCATTAACATTTTAAGGTTTAAAATCTTTTGGAGAAACTTGTCAGTTGAGCATAATCTGATGCGACTGTACCATCGCGGACACTGGCGCCTAATTACTTTTCGACCTTATTACTAGGAACATAAGATTGAAAAGTGGTTAGGCGCCAGTGTCCGCGATGGTACATACCTACTTACTGTCACATTCTGCACTGTAGAGAAAATACCTCTTGTCATACAAACATCAACAATCAATTTGCAAATTCAATAAATTGTCTTGAGTTTGAATCTGTGTATAGTGGCGTTTTCCGGTAAAATCTTTGCCAGTCGAAGCTTTGAATATTTTGAATAAACCAATAGTATCAATCCTCATTGCATATTACCTATTTGACATCGAACGGGTAGTCATGTGTTTAATAAATTGGTACCTAAACAAAAATATATCCGCCAAACTGTCAAAAAATAAACGGAATAAACGCTTAATTATTTACAAAACGCGGCGTTCAATAGGTCAGTTCGAACGCAACCTGCTTTAAAGAATTACTTATAATTCTTGTTTAATCTTTGACCTATTTTAGGCGTTGTTAATAATTAAACTGATATTTAAAGACACTTAAATATCAGTTTAAGCTACTAATAATTTGCTAGTCAGCCTTGACTGTTGATAAGAGCATATTTAAAACGGAGTCTGCGATAGGTGTTACAAGATAACGGTCAAGGTTGAGAAGATTGTATATATTTTGTAATAGGTATACATTGTTACAATAATTCTAAATAATATTATTTACATATTATTTTTTTTATTTACGTGATTCCTATAATTTGATTTTTAACAGACATCCAAAAAGGAGGAGGTTATGTTCGGCTGTTTTTGTTTTTTTCTTTTCTTATGTTCACCGATTGCTCCGTCAATTGTGGACGGATTTTGAAAATTCTTGTTTTGTATGGAAGGGTACAAGGTGGCCTAAGGTGGTCTCATTGCCACCAAATCAGAATCTGATGAGGGGATCCCATGGAAATCGAGGGAAATACTCAAATTTTATAGGCATACCTATAGCGATTTGAGTATTGTTTATAGTAACTCGTGCATTTGCTCTCGAAAAGCACCATTTGGTGAAGTGGAACTGATGATGAAGACCACAGATGGCCACCGGAACTTCTTAATACACAATACTGGCACTGGCAGGATACACATTGTATGTTATCAATAATTTAAACAAAAATTAAAAAATAATAAAACGTTTACAAAAAGTGTACATTTAGCCAACAGTAGTTTTCCTATACAATTATAGTGCTAATAAACTAATGATAAAATATTTTTATTACAGGGGCAAGTAATAAATTAATGGTTCGGTATCAGAATGTTAAGTAAACAGGTTTATTCAAACCTGTGTTTGAGTAAACCTGCCATCACTTTACATTTCAATTACATTTGGACATTGCTATTTTAAGTAAAACCGACATAAAAATAATCTAATAACAACTATGAGAAAAAGCATATTGGTACATATACCTGAATCTAATCTACGTAAATATACAAAAATAGATACTTACGAGGGCATTTATCATCATGACAAGATTTCTAAAAGTTTTTCTGTAGCTGTGTGTGTAATTATAATAAGCCCATAATTCTGAACATCTTTGCGTTGTGGTATTTCAGTAGTTTACAGAATGTTTCTTAGTTCAGTGTGCCTTTTGGCAAAGACCGCCACTAACAACGTCCACTGAGTCCTATCTCTTGTAACTTTCTCTATTTTGGACCTGCTGTAAGCTCAATTCGTCTTCCCATCTTTTATATTGTCTTCCCCTGTTCCTTTTCTCATCTCTGGGGTACCGTTCTGTCACGACTTTATTCTACTTGTGTAATTTCTACATTTTTTAGCTTACACTATAAAGGTTCAGTACCTTGTTGAGCCTATTAAATCGATTAGCAAACGCATGTTTAGTTTGAGGCTTTATGCAAACCAAGTCCTTCCTTCTCTTGTCGGAGGGTACTGGGTCAAAAGCAAGTGCAGTATGCTGGTGTCGTAATGCTTAGAATGAATAATTGACGCACTGTTAGCACATGACATGGTATTTAGAGCTGGTGCGTAGGAAAGCTAAAATGGCGAAAGGTAGCAAAGACCTTTTAGAAATGCTCCTTGAGCGCGCTCTGAGAGGGAGTAAAATTGATTAAGGGGGATGCGCTAAGGTAGCCCGCGAAATTCAAATTTTATTACGTTTTTTGCAATTTGCAGGTCAGTAACAGGTTGTATGTGTATCTAAATATGATTCGCGGCCGTAACAATTAAGGCTTTACAGAGGTATAATCATTAGAATCAGCATTACAACTCTCTAAGTTCATAAAATCCTACTGAATGATTATTTCAGAAATAGTCATTCAATAGGATTTTACGAAGAGAGTTAGTTGTATTGCCGGTTCTAATGATTATAATTCTGTAAAGCCATATTTGTTACGGCCGCGAATCATACATAAATCAACAGACAACCTATTAATGACCTGCAAATTGCAAAAAACGTAATAAAATTTGAATTTCGCGGGCTACCTTAGCGCATCCCCCTTAAGACACACTTTACTCTTTATAGAGCAGTATAACCAGACAGGTGCTTTACTTTGTGTAAATAATTTCATCACCACTGCTCTCAATTCGGTGAAGGAAAACATTGTGAGGAAACCAGCATGTCCTAGAACCAAAAATTCTAAGATATGTGACATCTTCCAACCCGCACTGGGCCCGCGTGATAGATTACAGCCCACCCCCTCTCGAAGAGAGGAGGTCTGTGTCCCAGCACTAGGAACAAGGCTGATTATGTATGACTCTTTACTGACATTATTTACACGGTAGGTATAAAGTCAGTGACCTGCATAACCCAACCCCTCTTGCGCCTCTTCTTCTTTGTAAGAGGGGTCAGTTAATATAGAGCACTGACTGTACCACAGGTTAACATAGTAAGCATATTTTTTAGGGTTCCGTACCCAAAGGGTAAAACGGGAACCCTATTACTAAGGCTCCGCCGTCTGTCTGTCCATCTGTCTGTCTGTCTGTCTGTCCGTCTGTCACCAGGCTGTATCTCATGAGCCGTGATAGCTAGACAGTTGAACTTTTCACAGATGATGTATTTCTGTTGCCGTTATATAACAACAAATACTAAAAAATAGAATTAAATAAATATTTAAGGGGGCTTCCATACAACAAACGTGATTTTTTGCTCGTTTTTGCTCGATATTGATAACGGCAACAGGTAGACGCTTGAAATATTCACAGAATATTTGGTTATATATTCACTTTAAAAATAAATAATTCAATTAAAATAAAACAAATATTTAAGGCTTAAAAAAATTCCCATACAACAAACGTGATTTTTTGTAATTTTTTTATAGATAATGGTACGGAACCCATCGTGCGCGAGTCCGACTCGCACTTGGCCAGTTTTTTTTTTGCTTCTTAATTGGCTAACAATGCACGATCCATCACGCGATGTTTATTGGTTTATTATTATTTGCTCACGATTATGGTTGGAAATACAGAGATTTGTTTTAAACTAAAATAATAATACTGACTGGCTCTTTGGTCCACTGGTCGCAAGCGCTACTAATGACCATGAGGTCGTGGGTTCGATTCCCGGGTCGGGCAAAGAGTTGTTGGGTTTTTCTATCTGGAATTTCTCAGTACCAGCCCGGAGTCTGGATTTGTGGCCGGTTGATCGAAATAGGCTCGCCCCTATTACATGGGACTTAAACATAGCTGGCGAAATGTGGGTGTACTATATTAGGTACACCCAAAGACTATATAACCACTCTCTTTGGGTACACCCCTGCCCAACCCTTCGGGGAATCAAGGCGTGATGTTATTTATATTATGTTAAAATGAATACTGAAGCAAAACTACTAAAGTTTTGCTAGAATATTAGTTTACGATGGCTATACGAATGAAAATAATGTAAGTATTAAGTATTTAATTTTTCTAACATTAATAATACTACACACAACAAAACATCTGTATTCGAAACCTTTCATTTTCTAAGTTTTGTCGTCAAAAAACCGGCCAGTCGCGGTGCGAGTGCGAGTCGGACTCGCGCACGAAGGGTTCCGTACCATTATCTATTAAAACGGCAAAAAAAAAATCACGTTTGTTGTATGGGAGCCCCCTTACATATTTGTTTTATTTTAATTTAATTATTTATATAATATTTAAAGTGAATATATAACTAAATATTCTGCGAATATTTCAAGCGTCTACCTGTTGCCGTTATCAATATCGAGCAAAAACGAGCACAATAATCACGTTTGTTGTATGGGAGCCCCCTTAAATATTTATTTTATTCTGTTTTTTTTTGTATTTTTTCTTATAGCGGCAACAGAAATACATCATCTGTGAAAATTTCAACTGTCTAACTATCACAATTCATGAGATACAGCCTGGTGACAGACGGACAGACAGACAGATGGCGGCGGGCGGCGCATCCTTAGTAATAGGGTTCCCGTTTTACTCTTTGGGTACGGAACCCTAAAAATCAACAACTCTGTGTTAAATGATATTAATTTCTATAAATTGGTTCCAAAAACAATCACCACTCCACCAGTCTGACATCCAGTCTTACCAACGGGTATCGTGCTACCCAGTAACTTGGTCTGGAGGTCAGATAGGCAGTCGCTCCATGTAAAACACTGGTATTCAGCTGCATCCGGTTAGACTGGAAGCCGTCCGTAGTACTTGTTGACGGGCCTATACTGTCCTCCCATACCTATTAACACGGTAACTTGGAAACATTGTTAAAGCCCACATTTTTTTAAAAGAGTAACCGTGGAGTTTCTTTCCAGCTCTTCTCCTTAAGAAACGACCAATTGGAACCGTGCACCTAGCTTCTGACGTTTCATAAGTGCCAATGTAGGTTTATGTGAATTTTTTTTTTTTGATTTTGGTCCAACGTAGTTGTAAAAATGCTAAGCAGATTGATTGGTTCAAAAAACACTTTTACCCGTCAAAAATGTTTTAAAACTACATGAGTTCGGTGTTTCCTATCCTACTCGGAGAAGAAACACCGAGGCAAACTTCTGAGTTGGTTAAAAAAAATTCGGAAGTCGGTTTGACCTATGGATCTGTATTTTAGTTTTTTGCCACCGATTTCCGAAATGAAAGTTATTTTTCTCTTTGTAGTGTTTATTTGGAACGGTTCGGTTGTTTTTTTTTGTTGTAATTAATTCTTATTTTTTTTTTTTTTTTATTGGTCACTGTAATTTCTCTAAGTCACAATAGCCGAATGTCAACTGCTCATCACTTTTTTACAAAATATCGCTTTTCCCGATACAGGGACGTTAATTGTTGAGAAAAATGGGTTGTCGTAACCATGCATGGTGACGAGCTTTTAAATTGCCTATCAAACATATTAAAGTACCTAATCGAATAACAACCTGTTAAATACTTATTATTAAGCATTTCCGATGGCCATCTGTGGTCTTTATCATCAGTTCCCCTTCACCAAATGGTGCTTTCTGAGAGCAAATGCACGAGTTACTATAAAAAAATACCCAAATCGCTATACAACATGTCCCAGAATTAACGCACAACCTCTTAAGGGGTATTGTACTCATCATTATGAACAATTTTTCTTACGGGACCAAACCTGAAATCTAAAATTTATTGAAGTCGATTCAGTCCCTTATTCTGAAAAAACTATATTCAGGTTTCGCATAAACTAAAAATAATGTTGTATACATCAATGTTCAGGGCATCCAAAATGAATGGGTTGCATTCGTTTAACGAATCTTGGACAACCCAACATGACGCCATCTTGAGAAATTTATCATGCAATCAAATTGAATTCACTGTGTGAATTCCCAATGTAGCAATCTGGTCGAAGCTGAAATGGAATGAAATCATCGATGCGACGAAGAATAATTGAATGAAATCAATGTATCTACCTATAATTTTCAAAGAACACGTTTCGAATCGTAAGGAAATCTAACGCGCACGTAAGACAAAATGTCGGGATTTATAGATATATACGATTCCAAATTGTCCGCGGAGAAAAGTCCCTCGTTTGTGCAGGCCTGGCCTAGTAAGACTGGTTTGTCAGACTTTCGGACTTCTGACGACCCGTAATGACTGTCAAAGATCCACGAATGACAGCCGGGCTTAACATGCAGTTTAAATTAAAATAAAGCTAAAAACTGATTATTGAGCTGCTACTTTCTACTTAAAATAATACTTCGCTGTAGCTGCTAACCTACTATTTTTGCTACCGGCTTTCATTATTTTTAATCCCAAATTCCGATTAATTTGTCGCTGCGTTAAATACATGCCTTTAATTATTATCTGGATTACAATAAATTTCGTCAAAGAGTCCAAATAACATAACAAAACCGAACAAGAGAATAATGATTTCATCGTACTAACGTTTCTCAGATTGCCAATTGAATGAATATGTACTTAGGTTTGAAGAATATTTATATAGGTACGAGTATATAATATAGTTCTCTCAGATTGATTTGTTCCATTGGATGACTTTTTCATGAAATCGTGACATTGGGGAACAAATCTAACTTAGAGAAAGTCGCGAATCATATTTTGATCCAAATACCACCTGACACTGACCTGGGGGCCAAGTCTGCTATTTTCAATGATTGGTCATTATGACGACCATACCAAGGCAACGCCATGACCATTGTGCCAATAGTTTCTAACCTCCTAAATTCATAATGGCGTGACAGTGGTCAAATACAGACAATTTTTCCAATGGAGTATCAGTAGCACGTCATCGGAAAATCATAAAGCCGCCTTTCAATTAGGAGATTAGCAAAACTGTCAAAATCTACAATTACGGTTCCAATGATCGGTCATTCGGACACAACTGCGTTGGCAGACTTGGCCCCTTGGAAATTGCAAAAAACGTTTACAATACATTCCATAATAGTACGTTCTTAGGTACAGGCTAACACCACATGCACCATTTATGTTTTTACAAAGTTAAAAAGCCTTATTAGTTACAGACATTGTTATATATCAATGGTTACAGTTATAAATGTAGAAATTTTACATAGGTGACTGAATGGGTGGTCGTTAAAAGCGATCTTTTAATGCCAACCTTTGGATGGATTAAAGGGAGAAGGAGAAACCATACTGCAGATAGATGTCTAGTGTACCATTTGAGAAAGCTCTGGCCTAGGTTCAATTTAAAAAACATATTATGCAAAATTAAAACTTTTCAATGTAGTCGTTCGCCTGATGTTAATATGAATCACAATTTGTTCTCACTAAAGTAATTTGTACTTTCATTCCTCTTTTGCCCGGGCGGGGTTGACCAAAAGCCGGACAGGCCGGACTTGTATATATTTGACCGGACACGATTGTAAAAACCTGGACACCTGGAAACCCTATACGTAGGTAATTTTGAGAATTAGGAAACTACTTAGCATGCCGATAATATCTACCATTCCTGACTTACGGGAACTGATTGACCCCTAAATTACCCATTACAGAATATTCAATTAGCACACGTCAATCATTGTGTTATCCATTCAAGGAAAACGTCGCGTCGCCATGACTGACGACATGTGTTTCGCACATTTTGGACGGCTCATTAATTAAAATATTCATAACATTAATTAATTATAACTAACTAGCTCCTTTGTTCGCGTTAAATTTAATACTTATAATATCCTGCGACTCTGCTAGCTGACCCGCCAGACGTTATCCGGTCCAAATTTCAATACTTAGTTGCACCTCCGTCCTAACTCGCATGCGTGCTAGTACCAACAGCATCCTGTGTGTATTGTCTGACAGGACGGAATCTCCGATGCCCTTTTTTTTTTTTTTTTTGGGTGGGAAATCATCAAATAACTTCTCCCGCTCTGGGCGGAGCGGGAGGGCGTGTCAGACTTTTACTGACTAAAACCCACCCGTGTTCCTTCCGTTGCCTGTGTGCCAGGGCCACGATATCCCTTTCGGACAAACTCGCAACCCCGGCAGGCATTGGTCCTAACGGACCCCGTCAGTTTGTGCTGACATCTCTTTGAGGCGCGCGTGGAACACAACGCGCCGTCGACCCGGGCCTGGTCCTTATCGGACGGCGAGCTACCCATCGCTCACCGTCCGCAGGCCCGCGCCTACGGTGGCCGGAAATCGGCTTGCGACTCCCGACGCCCGGGGCGTCTCCTGCGGCGACTAGGGGCGCGAGGGCGCGAACCTTGTCTCACCCTCACGCGTTCCGCCTCCTCCTTCGCTAGCATAACTGCTTCGCAGAAGGAGGTGACGGCCTCCCATGCACTCTCGCTCCGAACCATGGCCTGAACCAGGGCCGGACGCGAGAGATCGCCGCCGCCAATCGCCTCCGTGAGGACACGGCGGTGCTCCGCCCAAACTGGGCAGACCTCCACCGTATGCTCCACCGTGTCCTCCGGGCGATCCACACAGTGGTGACACCCGGGCGTTTCCTCCCGCTTAATCCTAAACAGGAACCTCCCGAAACATCCATGTCCGGTGAGGACCTGCGTCAGGCGGAAGGTGAGGACGCCGTGGCGCCTCTCTAGCCACTCCTCAAAGAGGGGACTTATCGCCACAATTGTGGCGTGCCCAGCGCTGGGTTGCGACAATCGCACTCTCCATGTCGCCATGAGATCCCTCCGGAGCTCCGTCCGCTGTGCCGCGATTTCTTGCGGCAGCGGAGTTATGCCCCGGAGTTTCGCCTCTTCGCGCCACACCCAAATGTGCGCGAGGACTTTCGCCTCCAGATCCCATGGCGGCAGTCCGGCAAGGAGGCTCGCCGCCTCACGGGAGACCGTGCGGTATCCCCGTACCATCCTGATGGCCATGACCCTTTGGGACGCGTTCAACCGCTGCGCTGGTCGCAGCCTCAGAGAACGCGCCCACACCGGTGCCCCGTAAAGGGCCATGGACCGCACGATCCCCGCGTAGAGCCTCCGGCAGGAGGCGTTTGGACCCCCCAGATTGGGCAGAAGCCGCTTCAAGGCAGCCCCGGCCCGCTCCAGTCTGGGAGCCAAACGTCGGAAGTGCTCGACGAAGTTCCACCGGCTGTCGAGGACGAGTCCCAGGTACTTCATCGTCGACTCGACGCTGATGTGAACCCCTCCCGCCGTTATCTGGGAACCCGACAGTGGCGCGTTCCGAGGACCATAAAAACACATGGCCTCGGACTTGTGCAATGCCACCTCGAGTCCCAATTGCCGGATCCTATCGACGATTGTCGCAACCCCACGTGCCGCCAGTTCGGCCGCCGCCTGATGCGAACTCCCTTGTGCCAGGACTAGCGTGTCGTCAGCGTAGCAGACTACGCTGACGCCACCAGAGAGGTCGGCGCGCAGCACCCAGTCGTACCCGATGTCCCACAGATGCGGCCCCAGGACCGATCCCTGTGGGACACCGCACGACATCTCTCGCCGGTTCCACTCTCCGTGGTGACCGGGGTAGATGACGGCCCTGTCCGTCAAATAGGCCTCGACCACACGACAGAGGTAGGTCGGCATCCGGTGATACCGAAGTGCCTCCCTAATGCAACTCCAGGGCAAGGTATTGAAGGCATTGGCGATGTCAAGAGACACCGCCAAGACGACCCCACCCCGGGCAACAGCATCCCCCGTCGTGAGGGCTCGAACGCGCATGATGGCATCCACCGTAGAGCGCCCCTTACGGAAACCAAACTGGCTCTCCGCCAAATCCGGCCCCACCCGCACCAGCCGCCCGACAAGGCGGTCTGCAATTACTCTTTCAAAGAGCTTGCCCACCTCGTCGAGCAGCACGATGGGCCGGTAAGCGGACGGAGAGTCCGCCGGGCGCCCTGGTTTCTTTATGAGGACCAGTTTCCCCGTCTTCCAACGAAGTGGAAACTGGCCCCTCTCCAAGCATGCGCCTAGGGGCCCCCTTAGTCGAGGCCCGAGAGCCTCTAAAGCCAGAACCCAGGCTTTTCCAGGCAAGCCATCGGGTCCTGGGGCGGTATTCTTGGCATTCAGCCTACGTACCGCCACTCTCAGATCTACCTCGGTCACCTCTGGAGCATCGTCGTCGTCGGTGTGGTCCGCATCTGGCACCGCAGGAGGCGGAGCCATGGGCGGGGGAGTATGTTCCCCTCGCGAAGGGAACAGAGCGCTCACCACGTCCCCACGAGCTGGGGCCGGAGACTCTGCGTCAGCGGGGGAGCCCATGGGCGGAGTTTATCTCGCACCCATTTGTAGGGGCGTCCCCACGGGTCTCTGTTGAGAGTCTCCAGCGTCTTCTCGCGGGCCAGTCCTCTGGCCCGCTGGATCTCTGCTCGGAGGGCAGTCTTCGCTGCTCTGTACCCCTCGTATAGCTCCGCCTGAATGGCTTCCGTATCCGGAGGGCGGATACGGAGCCTGCGGTGCCTGGAGTACCGGTGGCGCGCAGCAACGCAAGCCTCGCGTAAAGCGGTCAGCTCACGCGACCACCAGTACACCTGGCGCCGGGCACGTCCGGGCTGGACCCGGGGCATTGCCACGTCACATATTTCGGACATGGCCTCCCGGAACCACTCCGCCTCGTCATTGATGTCGGCAGGCCTGTTCGGTGATGACACCCAGGCCTGCACGATCGTGGCTTCCAGGAGGAGCTCCCGGTCCAGCTGCTTTAGCGCCCACCGCGGACCACTCGGGGTCTGTCGGACCGGCGCGCCCGAGGTCTGGGCGGAGACGTCAAACCGAATGTACCGGTGATCGGAATAGGTCTCCACCCCCTCCATGACGCGCCAGTCGATGACACGCGGTGACAGAGCGGGGCTGGCGAACGAGATGTCCACCACTGATTCACCCCGCATCCGCACACACGTGGGGACAGAACCCCGGTTTAGGACGACCAGGCCTGTCTCCAGAGCCCAGTCCTCCACCATCCTGCCCCGTGTGTCCGTATACGGGGAACCCCAAGCCACGTTCTTGGCATTGAAGTCCCCGAGGACGATCACTGGGAGGGGATGGTACCCGACGACGACGATTCTTAACTCCCCAAGGGAGTTGTGGAACTCGGCGAGAGTTCGGTTCGGGGAGAAGTATACTCCCACCACGACAATCTCCCCAAACGGTGCTGCCACGCAACCCCCTCCCCTCTGGGCGGCCTCAAGGGATGGGGTACCGGCGGCGGCCGACGAAATAATGGTCACTGAGCCGTTTAGGTCCTCCACCCAGTCGTCCCTAGGCGGGACAAAGTACGGCTCAGCGACCACGGCGATGTTAATCGACCACTGCGCCATGCTCTGGAGCAAGAGATCCTGAGCGGCGGTGCAGTGGTTGATGTTCGCCTGGAGGAGGCGTAATGGGGCCATTTATTGGCACTCCATTTCAGCCCCTCCTGGGCCCCCTGTGAAGGCCCTGCCGCGGTGTTAGTGGCGGCAGCGACGGCGGTGGTGGCGGCAACGGCGGCGGCAATAGTGGCGGCTGCGGCGGTGACGGCGGTGGCGGAGGGCTTGCCCCTGCCCCTGGGCTTGGTGGGTGGAGCGCAGGCCTTGCTCCCAGCCCGGTGATCGGCCGGTTTACCAGCCGCCGCACAAGCAAAACAATGCGGCGTGGCATTGCACGAACCGGCCTTGTGACCGGGCTGACCACAGCGGAAGCAATCGTTGCTGCGGTCAACCTCCGAGGTGCAGTGTGCTCCCACGTGGTTGCCCACCCGGCAGCGGAAGCACTTCAGAGGCCTGGGTTCCAGCAGTTTTACCTGCGCAGATACCCAGCCCACCCGGAGCCTTCGGCCCTCCCCGGCTATTTTACTGGCCGCCGACACGGGGCAGCTCACCGTAACGGTTTGCATCCCCGTGGTGTCAGGACGGATGGTGCCCGCCCTCACCTGTTCGGCAGAGCACCCTTCAGTCCTAGCCACGGCGGCCACAACGTCTTCCGCCGTCACGCATTCGTCCAGGCCCAGAATGCGCATGTCAGCGCACTTGGTAGGCCTGGAAACCCGGGCCTCATCCGCATTTAGGGACGCCCTAAGCCTTTCAGCCAGGGCATCAGCGGTCGGGCCGCTGGCCGCACCGGGGATCTCCAGCATCCGGGCCCCCGTCGCAGTGACCTTCATCCGGAAGCCATCGGTGACGCCGATCTCCTCCAGGTTCACTGCCGCCCACGCCTTAGCGAGCACCTCGCGGTAGGACACGCCCTTCTTTTCCGCTTCCGGCTGTAGTGTAATCACTACAGCTGCGGACTTCGGGGCGCGGAGCCTAGCCGCGGCGCTTCGCTTCTTGCGCCGCTGCCGCCTCTCCTTTCTGTTGGCCGCCCTTTTGGCTTTACCCGCCTTCCTGTTCTCCCCGGCTACTTGCCATTCGGCGTTGGCCGGAGAAGAATTAGAAGGCGGAGGCGACCGTCCCGCCACAATGGCTGGGGCCCTCGCCTTCTGCGCAGCCATCTCGACCTTCTTGGACTTGGACTGCGCCGATTTTGCCGGAGGCGTGGGCTTGGCCGCAGGCTTGGCCGCGGCAGCCACGGTGGCCGCAAAGGTAGCCGGCTTGCTTGCTGCTAGCGGGGGGCGCAGGACAATGCCCTCCAGAACGGAAAACCGATTATGGAAGGCAGCCAGCTCCTGCCGCACCAGGGTTAGCACCCGTTCTTCCACAGGCACTGGCTGGCCCTGCCCTTGCTGCGCCCCCACCTGTGGCACTTCCTGCGGGCCAGCTCCTCGGAGCCGGGCCAGGTCCGCTCGGAGCTCCTCGTTCTCCTTTCGGAGAAGCTCCATAGCGGCCGTCAAGCGGCCCACCTCCGCCCGCATTTCGGACATTGCGTCCGACTTGAAGGGCCCTCGCTGCCGCTATGATGGTGGCCGTGGCAGCGGGTATGACCTTATCTTTAGAGGACTGAATCCTCTTCAAGGCCACACCCCTGATTGCGGCTGCAACGACCTCCTCGAAGCTACTGGCCGCTCCCTTCGCCTTGGAGATGCCAGCGGCGTCCGGCTCACCGCCCGAGGACTCAGAAAGGGTCGCGTTGCGGCTGGCCTCTCCAAGTGGTTCCTTCTCGGCTGGGCTGGCTCTGTTCAAATCGCTGTCCTCCTGGGTGGAGAGCCCTCTACCCACCCCCCGCTCCCGAACCCCGCCCCGCCTGTTAATTTTTTTGCGGGCGTTGCTCAGGCCGCCATCAGAGGACGACCCCTGGCCGTCCCCTGGTTTGGAGCGCTTCTTCTTCAAGAACTTCGCGTTCTTAGCAGCCCCCACCTCCACGGGCTCCGGGCTCTTAAAAGATCCCTTCGCCCCAGATGCGGCGTCGGACTCCGACCCCGCATCACTCCTCTCATCCTCTCCTGTCGTCTTTTGGGTTTTTTTGTTTTTTAAAGTTTCCATTTTGAATCCCACGAGTGTGGGGGATATAAAACGTCATTCCTAGGTTTACCCCCTGTGCCTAGGTAAGTCGGGTTACATTTGTTTCCCAACCAGAGGTTCGACTGGTCCCTGGCTGGGGGTGCGCTAACGACTGATGCGCCACCTGCAACTACGAAGTTACAGATGGCACTACTCCTCAGCCATTCATACCCTCGCCACGCACCAAAACTTGGTATTAGAGGATTTTTTATAGAGGTTATCGTCCTCGCGATCCGGGCGACTAAGCCAAGATCCTCGTCCCGTTCCGAGTCACAAAACATGACCGTGATCTCTTTCCGGATTACGATTTCGACGGGTGCAGTCAGGAGAATCAGTTCTCCCGCTGCCAGCTCGTTGGCAGGGTAAGTGCACAACGAGCACCGCCCCTGCTTCTTCACTCATGGAGAAGCGTCCTCCTTCGGCCTTTGGGCCCTTCCTCCACGGACCATTCAGGTCCTAACCTGCGCCCACTCAACCATCCCTCTGTAAGCAGAGAGAGGAGTAGGCCACCGTCCACCCAGGAGGAGCATTACGCTCTCCCCCTCGCAGAAATTCGCCATAAACAATACCCTCTCCGAAAAACACCACAACCTTTTTCGAAGAGAGTATTGTCCATGCCCAGGGTGCACCGGCCCGACGACTGCTCTTCCCCTCGAACGTATTCATAAGGGACCAGCAGGCATCAGGCATACGGGGAGGTTTTCTGCACGCACCCCATCTCCGATGCCCTGGATACGAATGCGTGCACGCAGTCAAGTAAACACGCTCATGGGTATCGGAGTTACCGTTTATGTGTGTATTTTGTTAGTGTCTTGTCGTGTCATTAAATACTAACATTAGTTTCATAAAACCATTTCTGTGTTACTAACAACTTTATAGATGTATTTGAAAGTCCGAAATAAATGAATATAATAAAAAAAAATAAAAAAAAATCCCAGAGATAAAAGGAAGTTCTTCACAAATTTTAAAGTTTTCCGGGAAAGTTTACCAACTTTTCCTCTCATAAAAACCTATATCAGACTAATTATGTAATTATATGTTTATACAAACATTTTAAAACAAAAAAAATCCAAATCGATCCAGCTGTTCTCAAGTTTATCAACGAACAGCATTTCATTTTTAGGGTTCCGTAGTCAAAAAGGAACCCTTATAGTTTCGCCATGTCCGTCTGTCTCCGGCTTACCTCAGATATTTTTAGTACTAAAAGCTGTAATATGGCGTGGGTCCATATTAATAACGCCGGCAAAGTGATAAAATAAAATCTTAAAAAAAACATTTCTTTAGGGTTTCTTTCTCCCTTACACGTAAAGTGATGACATTTTTTTTCTCGTCTATCCCATGATGTGGGGTATCATTGGATAGGCCGTCAAATTCGGATCCGTTTGCGTAATAATTGCTTAGTGTAAATTTTTGCTAGTCAAGTGTGCCCCCCTTTTTTCTTTTTTTTTTTTGGGGTGGGAAATTATCAAATAACTTCTCCCGCTATGGGCGGAGCGGGAGGGCGTGTCAGACTTTTAGTGACTAAACCCACCCGCGTTCCGCCTCCTCCTTCGCTAGCATTACTGCTTCGCAGAAGGAGGTGACGGCCTCCCATGCACTCTCGCTCCGAACCATGGCCTGAACCAGGGCCGGACGCGAGAGATCACCGCCGCCGATCGCCTCCGTGAGGACACGGCGGTGCTCCGCCCAAGCTGGGCAGACCTCCACCGTATGCTCCACCGTGTCCTACGGGCGATCCACACAGTGGTGACACCCGGGCGTTTCCTCCCGCTTTATCCTGAACGGGAACCTCCCGAAACAACCGTGTCCAGTGAGGACCTGCGTCAGGCGGAAGGTGAGGACGCCGTGGCGCCTCTCTAGCCACTCCTCAAAGAAAGTGTGCCCCCTGCCAGCTAAATGGTTGTTTTTGGATATGTGAAAAAATTCACGGCAGTAGTACATAATTATAACGAAATTAAAAGGAAAAACTATCACATTTAAGTAGGCTTTACAAGTTAAGGGTGCCCGCCCACGAGCGATTTTCTCTGCGATTTTTGTCAGAATGTATTAAATCTGACATAAATTGCCGAGAAAATCGCTCGTGGGCGAGCATTACGAGTAATTCGGAGTAATAGTCGACCAACTTACATTTGCAGTTGGAGAATTGACCGTGACGAATATTTATGTATGGGAGAACATGTTTTTCAATTACAATGTTAAGAGCGTATACGCGGTACGGCTTTTCGTACAAACTTTTAAGCCCTTGTTTTTCGAAATGACAGAACCGATTTTAACTAACTAACTAACTAATACTAGAAACAAACATAAATTTGTTGTACCTACAACAAGGCTCAAGAAAATAGGTGGCTCGTTCCGATGTCAATGTATACGCTTTTATAATAAACTTCCAAGCCACGTTCAAGATCTAAGCCTTAATAAATTCAAATCATTCATTAAACGTAAGTTGTGTCAGAAAGCTTTTTATACCGTTAAAGATTATATTGAGGACAAAAAGGCTTGGGATTGAGCTGCTCCAATTTTTACTTATTGAAGTGGTTTATTTTTATTGTTTGATGTTTTTTTTGCTAACTTTTATTATTTTATATACGTAACGTAATATATACGTAATGACATGATTATTTACTTGTAAAGTATTATATTATTTTAATTATTGTGAATGTGAAGACTATGTGGGTTATTGCTCTTTTATTTTTATTTTCACTTTGTCTTTTATTCTCAGTTAGTGTTAATCATGGTCTGGCAGTTTGAGTCATTTAAGCGGCCTACCCAAATGTCCTTTCTTTGGTATTGATCGTCGCATCGTTGAGCTCCTTAAGTTCTGAGTAGAGCTGCACGATTACTGACAAATGCGTGCACTGACTGGTCAGGTCCACTCAATCTGTGTGGTTCTTTCCTCAAAAGACCATTTCAGACACCAATCTACATGGCCTTCACATGATCTGACCAAGATTATGTCTGGACTTTAAAAGAGACTGTGACCTCTGAGTTTGTTTCGGCCTTTCTTCTCAGAGTAGTCAGATAGGAAACGCCGACCTCAACTAGTTTTAAAAATATGACTGACGTGTAAAAGTGTTTGTACAAACCTACTTACAGAAATAAAAATCATTTATCATTTATCATTTGACTAAACTTCATACACTTAAGCAGGATACAAAGGTCTAAAATTTTAGTTACGAACATTTTCGAAATGTCTTATATAAAAACAGATAACTGGAAATCTCTGTTTCTATGGAAAATTTAAAATTGGTCTAATTTGTCTGTACCACTATTTTTCGAAAATGTTCTTAAAAAAAAAAAAATACCTTTGTATCCTGCGTATGTGTATGAAGTTTCATTAAAATCGGTTCAGTCATTTCGAAAAACAAGGGCTTGAAAGTTTGTATTAAATGCCGTACCGCGCATACGCTCTTAAGTTTGTTTTTGGAATAAATTCTTCCCAACTACGGAACTTTTCATTGTGTGTGGTCCGACTCGCACATGGCTCGTTTTTTATTTAAACATAAAGAATACGAGACTCGGAATCGGATCAGTGGTTCCAAAGAATACCCCTACATTACAAACTAACAAAATTTACCTCTTTTAAACTAGTATAGATTGCCCCATTGGTGTAGTTCTGTTGATCATGGGGCCCGGGTGATTCCCAGGTCAGGCAAAGAGTTATCGGGTTTTTCAACCGGAATTTCTTAGTGGCAGCCCGGAGTCTGAATTTGTGCATGCTAATTGGCAATAGGTTCCCGCGTTATTAGGTATACATAGAACTTGGGTTACATGAGGCTCGTGACGCGACCCCTCCGTGCTTTGGAAAGCACGTTAAGCCGTTGGCCCCGGCTGTTATTTGTAGATCTTTGAAAGTCGTTACGCGTAGTCAGAAGCCCGAAAGTCTGGCAACCAGTCTAAGGACCAAGAGAGAGGAGAGAGGAGTCCAAGGGGTATCGTGTTACCCAGTTACTGGGTTGTGGTGGTCGTTTGGCAGTTGCTCAATTTAAAATACTGGTATTCAGCTGCATCCGGTTAGACTGGAAGCCGAACTTAACATAGTTGGGAAAAGACTAGGCAGATGATGAATATTACATAGGACGAAGGTAAACTTATCAGGAGAAACATAGGTCAAGGAGATAGGTAGGTTATATCTGTAACTTTTATGGTGTACATAATAAAGAGTATTCTATTCTATTCTATTCTAAAATTTGTCTTACTCTAACGGGAATAAAGGCGTAATTTTTAATTAATTTAATTTAATTTTTAATTAGGTTAATTATTATTACGAGCGTGTAATAATGAGACATGACAATAGAACCGTTCAAGTAGTCATTAGTAGAAGTAGTTATTGCTCTCTGTATCTATGTAATTGGTACGTATGTACCATTTAGATTCATCTGCAGATGTCGTAAATGGGCCGTCAGTCTGTGATTCCTCGCCATGCTGCAAAAGTTCATCATATTTACCGTTTTATGAAAAAGACTTAAGAATTTCGTAATAATAACTGAATATCTTGATTTCTAACCACGTACCTACCAAGTTAGGAACAATATGGTCAGTGGCAGTGGTCTCCTGGTTGTTACCAGGAGAACTTCTCAACAACTAACGTCCCAGCATCGGGAAAAGCAATATTTTGTAAAAGGTGATGAGCAGTTGACATTAGGCTATTGTAACTTAGATAAATTTAAAACTGACCCACTAAAAAGTGAAAAGAAAGGAAGGAAGTCGGTTGTTTTTTTTTTGTAAAAAGTTTTTTTATTATCCTGCTTATGCGTATGAAGTTTCATTAAAATCGGTTCAGTCATTTCGAAAACCATGGGCTTGAAAGTTTGTATGAAATGCCGTACGGGTGAATCCGCAGTTATCAATTACTTAATATGCACATTTTGAATGCAATTTTGCAATGATATTACTTAGGATTTTAGAACTACAGAAAAAAATATAAAAGTAGAGGTCTTTTCGAAATTAAATTCTATCGAGAAAATTTTGCATTGCATTGCATTTCCCTTCAGTCAGAGTATTAATCAAATAGTCAAATAGCCTTGGTGCAAAGGTTAGCCATTGCCATCCAACGTGGCAATGCAGCAAGCGTAATACCTTTTACGCCGGGAACAGTTAGGGGCGGGTTATTTGATTAAGTTTTTTAACGTGTTGTCTTATGTATGTGTGAGTTATGACATAATATTGCTAATTAATTAATTTATTGTATGGGATTAAATAGTCAATAAACATAATTATATCCAAAATATAAACCCATACATGCTGTAATTTTGCCACTGGTGGGACACAGGCCTTCTCTCTTCGAGAGGGAGTGGGCTGTAATCTAACACACGAGCCCAGTGCGGTTTGGTAGATGTCACATGTCTTAGAATTTTCGGTTCTAGGTCATGCCGGTTTCCTGACGATGTTTTCCTTCACCGTTTTGAGAACAGGGGCCCAAGTCTGCTATTTTTATAAATTCAGTCATTCCAACACGATCCCATTGTCATGCCATTGTCATTTTGCTAAAAGTTCGTAATCTGGTAAATTCATAATGGTCGATCATTTTCTTTGCAATTTCTTTAAATGTAGTGTCAGTTGCCGACCATTGGAAAGTCATAATGACGCCATTATAATAGTAGATTACCAAACTTGTCAAAATCAACAATTATGAAATCAATGATCGACCATTCTGACACTATTGTAATAGCAGACTTGTGGCCCAACCTCCTTCTGCGAAGCAGTTATGCTAGCGAAGGAGGAGGCGGAACGCGTGAGGGTGAGACAAGGTTCGCGCCCTCGCGCCCTTAGTCGCCGCAGGAGACGCCCCGGGCGTCGGGAGTCGCAAGCCGATTTCCGGCCACCGTAGGCGCGGGCCTGCGGACGGTGAGCGATGGGTAGCTCGCCGTCCGATAAGGACCAGGCCCGGGTCGACGGCGCGTTGTGTTCCACGCGCGCCTCAAAGAGATGTCAGCACCAATTGACGGGGTCCGATAGGACCAATGCCTGCCGGGGTTGCGAGTTTGTCCGAAAGGGATATCGTGGCCCTGGCACACAGGCAACGGAAGGAACACGGGTGGGTTTTAGTCAGTAAAAGTCTGACACGCCCTCCCGCTCCGCCCAGAGCGGGAGAAGTTATTTGATAATTTCCCATCCAAAAAAAAAAAAAAAAAGACTTGTGGCCCAGTGGTGATGAATTAACTTACACAAAGTAAAGCGCCTGTTTGGGTTCGAACCCACGACCGCCTCGTAAGTCGAGGCCGTTACCACTGCACCAGTGTACTGCTCGCAGGGTTCTGTAGTTTACCACATCTTTTTTGTTCTTTCTTTATTTTAAGGGCTTTATCGCTGAGCGAAAACATCACCCTGTAACATCAGCACAATCGACTTAACCTAAAAACACTTTATCATTCTTTACCACATCTTAATTCTTCCAAATCAGTGCCAGGTAACTGTAATTACGTGCGTGTACACTCATCGGAGTGTCATAATATACGTAAAGTTACGTATCAATTTATTTCTTGCCTTATTTGGTTACAAGGGAAAACCGAGAAACCTACACTTTAATTAATAATTATTTGTGACTAAATATGGTGTACAATATTGAAATGTGAATAATAATAAATCAACTGTAACAGATTTTATTAAAATGCGTAAAAAATAATAAAATAAAATTGCTTTAGAATAAAAAGCGGCGACTCGCACTACGAAGGGTTCCGTACCAACTTACAATATTTATTTTAACACTACATATTTTTATTATTTGTTTTTCTATAAAAACAAATAATAAAAATATGTAGTGTTACTACTATTAGTAGACACTTTGGGGAAATTTCAAGTGTCTACCTATTACTGTTCAAAAGATACAGCCCTGTAAGCCTGTAACAGACGGCGGCCGCGGATTTAGGGTTACCATATCTCAGAATTTTTAGGCTCATAATAGGATTGCAGCCGGATTTAGAAAATCTCAGGTTTTTGCGATTTTTTAATAAAATAAAATACCTAGATTTTTCCGTTTCTTTTTATTGGAAAGTTAGACAGAATGAAAAAAGAAAAAGTATTTATTCATTGATCACAAATTAAACTAAAACACACTCTTAGGAACATAAAAAAAAATCAAAGTAGAATGAAAAAACAAAGTCCTGTACGAGGCCAAAAGGCTCCCACCTCAGCATGATGCTGCGACGATTAAGAAGTTGATTGTAATCAACATAAACAAAAATGTAATCTTCTTTGGATAGTAGGTATCTATATTTATATGTAATGATATTATAAATAAAAAGACGTAGATAGGTTTCCCTACTCAACATTCGATCTTCAAAAACGGCACAATGTCCCGCTATTAGATGACACGTGGAAGTAGGACGGCATGTCGTAAATATTGGGAGCGAAAAAGAGACAAGACGAAGAAAATCCGGCTAATTAGCCTAGTTTTGACGTGACACTTGCGGAGCGTGTAAAACCTATCTTCCTCTTTTTACTTATAATATTATTGTTTATTTATTTTTAGATAATACCAATTTTTTTTTCAAATGATTCACACACATCAATTTTCTATAATCTAACATCTCAGGACTTTCTATGGCTTTGAAGTCAGGACTTTTCAATTTTCCATATTATGGTAACTCTAATCCCGGGTGCAACCTTTGGGCCTTTTTTAGGTTTCCGTACCCAAACGGTACAACGGGAACCCGAACTAAGGCTCTGCCGTCTGTCTGTCCGTCTGTTACCAGGCTGTATCTCATGATCCGTGATAGCTAGACAGTTGAAATTTTCACAGATGATGTATTTCTGTTGCCACTATAGCAACAAATACTAAAAACCAGAATAACATAAACACGCCCAGTGCGCCTGCTGCGGGCCGGGTGAGCGGACGAGATCTCCCGCTCTCTTTCCGCAGCCTCCTTCTACGACACGACTATTTCACAGAAGGATACCACCGCGTCCCAGGACTCCTCGCTGCCGGCCATCGGCTCGATCACGGCCGGTGCACCCTTTGGGTCTAACCCAACCCTAAAAAACATTACAACAACGAATATGGGGGACTATACACCACACCCACTCTGTAGAAGTGTCTGCTCCTGATAAGGAAGGCTAAAGTTCAATGACATCGTTAAATTAGCACATCATTCATTGCCAATTGGTACTCACGGTCAGTGCCAGACGTACGTCAGATGACAAGTAGGTTTACGGCACGACAATGTGCCATTATTATATTCGTAGTCATTTTCTTTTTAATTAAATCTGTACAAACTATATTTTTAATTAAAAAACCGGCCATGTGCGAGTCAGACTCGCGCACGAAGGGTTCCGTACCATTATCTATAAAAACGGCAAAAGAATCAAGTTTGTTGTATGGGAGCCCCCCTTAAATATTTGTTTTATTTTAATTTAATTATTGATTTCTAAAGTGAATATATAACTAAATATTCTGTGAATATTTCAAGTGACTACCTGTTACCGTTATCAATATGGAGCAAAAACGAGCAAAAAAATCACGTTTGTTGTATGGGAGCCCCCTTAAATATTTATGTTATTCTGGTTTTTAGTATTTGTTGCTATAGCGGCAACAGAAATACATCATCTGTGAAAATTTCAACAGTCTAGCTATCACGAATCATGAGATACAGCCTGGTGACAGACGGACAGACAGACAGACAGACGGCGGAGCCTTAGTAATAGGGTTCCCGTTTTACCCTTTGGGAAACGGAACCCTAAAAATGGGGATCAGGGTTCAAGTTAGGTCTGGGCTAGAGAGATGAATCTCTCAATAATACAAGCAGTAGTAATACGAATATAAGCAAGTAGTCCTTAAATGATCTTAATGATATGTAATTCTTCCTCCCAACATTATTTCTAATTATTTTACGGCCGGCAAAGCGTAGTTATTGTGTTCTGTGCTCATATCCTACCAAAATAATTTTAGTGCTCATCTCTCCCTTGTATAGGCTATAAATATATATTTATAGCATTCACAGAATCCATTCATAGTTTCCTAGGTCGTTTTCAATTCCTACAGCCACAGTTCATACTCAACATATTCTCGCAAAAGGTCCTATTTATTCAACAAATGATTCACGCAAACAACAGTGCTAACCTACTTACCCATCTACTGAACATTTTCCATGCTTGACTGTATTAACCATTTGATTATGGTTTTCTATAGCTTATTGGTTGCTAGTGACCCCTAAACTGCAAGTAAAATTTCTTGGAATTATGGAAAATAAATCTAAATCTAAATAATTTTCTACAGCTTTGACTAAATTTTAGGGGGCTAGCGGACCCCTCGGTACCTTAGAATGTGACCTTGAAAAGTTGGTGATGATGGGCAAGGTAGAAGGGACTAGATCAAGACCAAGAGAGACCAAGTAAATGCCCTCACTGGACGCTTTGTTACGATCGCCATGAGAGAAGCCGAGAACCGAACGAAGTGGAAAACATCATTCATTAAGCCACGAAGGCCTTTCAGGGACACGACCTTCAGTAATGAACTCGCGACCAAGAAGAGAAGAATCTGACACAGCGCCAAAAGCATCGATAGATCTACATTGTATCAATGCATGAATAAAACTGTCACTGAACATCGCGCTCGGTTGTCGTTCGGTATGCATGGCGGAAACTGCCGAACGAAAACACTACGTCACATAATGCTGAACTTATAGTATTCATATTATACGTACAGAGTGTGACTGACGTGACTGTCGGCATTCGTCATTCGGATGGAATACGTCCAGTAGCCAAGTATAAATACGTGTTGCACGACAATATTGATAAATAATTATCGGAATTATTACAATTGTGAAGTTTATTTAGTGAAAAGTTTAAATTATTTAGTGCTGTGTTAATGGAAGATTTCGATTTCAGTTGGTACGTTGTCTTTTGTTTTAAGTTTGCTTATATTTTTATTTTGTTTACGAATTTCAGTTTCATTTTTTATTTCGTTTTAAACAAAGGTTGATTTATTAATATGCACAGAACAATTACTGAAATTCCAGATGTCATTTTAAAGAAAGAAAGAAGTAAAGAAGACAGATTAATGGTTTCTATGTGATAAATGTGCAATGTTCAAATTGTGGCAATCTTGTGTGATTTATTGACACTATTTATGACAATTGGAAAACAATTATTGACATGAGTAACATATTAACATCATAGGTAGCCGTTTCCTTGTGGGATAGGAGGCCCACACCCCCATTTTACCAGTTAGGACTAGTTGCAGTTATTCTCTAAACATCGCTTCGAAATTACTGCTGGGGAGTTTGTTGCGCCCTTCTGCTTCCCAGTCCCAGCTAAAGCACTAGGAAGTGGTGAAGGGCGGGCGTTTTTGGGGGACTGTCTTATGTAATTTTTGACGTTCGAAAAGTGCAGATTCTCACTTAGCCTAGTTTGATTAAATGACTTTTGATGTTGTAATTCGAACGGTGTCTCGTTGTAGAGCCGCGATATCTTTTTTAGGGTTCCGTACCAAAATGGTAAAAAGGAATCCTTATGGTGAGACTAAGTCTGTCGGTCTGTCTGTCACAGCTGGATATCTCAACAACTACTAATGCTATCAACTTGAAATTTGGAATAGTCCAAATAACTGTTTTACTGTAACTTATAGATATTAAAGAAAAAATGTGTTTATTTCAAATTTTAAGTATAATCTTCAGAGAATCATGAGACTTTGGGCGCGAATGGTGTAAAAGAAATGTACTACACTATCGGTGCCCATTATTGAAAAAAGTTGTCCATTAAATGCAGATTCTAATCTCGTATAATAATAAGTGATACCATAATTTGAAATAAAAATATTGCCATTTGAATTGAAAAGGAGCTGAATTAAAAAAATACATTATTTAATCTATAAGTTTACAGTAAAACAGGTATAAGATAGCACATGTATTCAGCAGTTATAAACTAAAAACAAAATAGGAAAATAATGTTCTTTGTTGAAATTACAGCCAAATTAGTAACGCGAGGTGTAAATTTTACAAAAAAAATGTTGTATTCTGAGACCCATGGTAAAAAAAAAAACAAATTGTGGTATGTGGTAGCTGAATATACCGCGTGTTGACCCCTTAACGTTGGACCACTATTTACGCCACACCCTGTATACGTACGGAACTCTCGGTGCGCGAGTCCGACTCGCTCTTGACCGGTTTTTTTAAACAAATGTTTTCTCTTTCGAATTGTGTCCTTTTCCAAGTGAAGTTATCAGAATAGTAGTTAGTTAGTTGACTAACAAATCTGGTAATTAGTGAGATATTACGAGTACTTACAACTACATACAAACTCTTTCATAAGGATGTGACTACACACATTGAAACAGTAATTTGGTGGGGCGGACCATGTTATTTTAGTTAATGTCTACTTACTACAGTTACTACATAAGTACTGCCCGAAATATTTCCACTCAACTCAGCCGATTGCAGTCCACTGCTGGACTTCCCAGGCTGCGCCACAACACCCTGTCCTCCGCCTTCCGCATCCAGTCTGTCCCAGCCACCTTTTTAAGGTCGTCGGTCCATCTAGCTGGGGTCGTCCCACACTACGCTTACCGATACGCTATCTTCACACCGAGGACTCGTTTGCTCGACCGGCCATCCATCCTTCGACAAACATGGCCAGCCCACTGCCACTTCAGTTTGCTTACTCTGCAAGCTATGTCGGTAACTCCAGTTCTTTTCCGGATAATTTCATTCCTGATTTTATCCATCAAAGAAACTCCAAGCATTGCCCGCTCCATAGTACGCTGAGCGACCTTGAATTTGCAGACCAGGGCCTCTAGCCTGCTATTACAATAGTGTCAGAATGGTCAGAAAAAGCGTCTGATATTGTTTTAAGAGTTGTATTGTAGGCTCGACTAGGCGCAATTGTTCGGCCATCCGCGACCCTGGGCCTCAAGTCTGCTATTACAATAGTGTCAGAATGGTCGATCATTGATTTCATAATTGTTGATTTTGACAAGTTTGGTAATCTACTATTATAATGGCGTCATTATGACTTTACAATGGTCGGCCACTGACACTACATTGAAAGAAATTGCATATATTGGTAATCTCGTACATAATGACAAATTAATGACATTTCTACTAATGGGTTTTATAATAATGGCAATACGACAAAGCCATTATAATAACACAATTATATTACGAGAACATTGACCGACCAATAATCGACCATTATGAATTTACCAGATTACGAACTTTTAGCAAAATGACAATGGCATGCCAATGGGATCGTGTTGAAATGATTGAATTTATAAAAATAGCAGACTTGGGCCCCAGGCTGACTGTCACGTTTCGGCACCGTATGTCATAACGGGCAGGACGCACTGGTTGAAGGCCTTAGTCTTCAGATACTGCGGGATAGGGGACAAGAAGACTTGACGAATTCTTCCAAACGCTGTCCAACCCAACTGGATCCTTCTATAGAATTCTTTCTCAAATCCCTTCCGAAAGTAGTTCGATACTTCGGAGTGAACCCTAATAAATAAAATAAAATAATAGATCCAGCCGTTTCGGAGATTATACTATCTACTCATGGACGTATAAAAAAACCAGCCAAGTGCGAGTCGGACTCGCACACGAAGGGTTCTATGTTCTATGTTAGAGGGTTTGGTTTCCGCACTTAGTCCTTCATGTGGACCATTGTGCGTGGGCCATGGCGGCCGTCATTGGTTTATTCCAACCAGCCCACCTCCCTCCAGAAGCTAATTAGATCCTCTGGTCTGCTTAGAATATCTGTGAAAGATCTGGGTAACCCGAGGGTTTCTGTTCTGATCTGGCTGACGCCTGTGCAGTCAAAGAGCACATGCGCAACGGTTTCATCAGCCTCCATGCAAGCCCTGCACAGAGGGCTGTCCGTTATGCCTATATTGTGGAAGTGTTTGTTTAGTGAGCAGTGTCCCGTGATGGTCCCCGTCACCAAGCGCAGGCCGTTCCTGTCCAGGCGTAGCAAACGCCTGGTTAGTCTGCCATCTAAGGATGGCATGGCTTCCCTGGACTGCCTGCAGCCCGGTGTCGAGGTCCACCAGTTCTCCGCTTGTGTGTGGGTGAACTCCTGTAGCCACCTGCGTATTTGGTTAAAGGGGATGGGTACAATAGGCTTGGGCCCACAGACTGACGCGCTGGATGCTCTCCTGGCTAGTTCGTCAGCTGCGTCATTACCCAGAGATCCGCTGTGTCCTTTTATCCATTGCAGTGTCACTGCGTTACGGTGGCACACTGCCACCCGCTCCAGTGCATTGTGACATTCTAGTGTTAGTCTGGATGTAATATATTTTTTCTCTAGGGATTGCAGAACTGAGGCACTGTCGGACAGTATACGTATACGGGTGTCCGTAACTTTCCTGGCTTCTATGGCGTAAGCCGCTTGTATAATGCCCACGCATTCCGCCTGGTAGACGGTGTTGAACATTCCAAGCGGGCTGGATATATTTATGTTAAAATCGTGTGAAAAGACTCCGACTCCGGTTCCGGAGTTGGTCTTTGATCCGTCGGTGTATACTCTCATCTCTCTTGGGCCTGAATGGTCACACCGTTCTTCTGTGAGTGTAACGCTGTAATGCTTCTGAAAGAAGTGTAGTTTCGGGGCTTTGTCGCAGGGTGATGCCATCATCGGTTGTCGTTTGATTGCATCTTCCCTTATGCGTGTGTGTTTGACCCTAGAGTCTTTGCTCAGGGTTCCCGATAAGTAGAGCCTGAAGGCGGCCAAGGCTGCCTCCTCCCGCACGATGAGGTGTAGGGGTGGCAGTCCTAGCATTACTTGTAAAGCGGCAGTTGGTGCAGTCCTCATACTGCCAGTTATTGCTACACAAGCAAACCGCTGCAGTTTTTCGAGGTCTTTTTGGGCTGTGCTCAGGTCCGTCCTGGGCCACCAGACCAGTGAGCCATATGTTATAATTGGTCGGATAACTGTGGTGTATAGCCAGTGGGTGACCTTGGGGCTGATGCCCCAATTCCTTCCGAGCAGTCGTTTGCACTGCCATAAAGATATACTGGCTTTTGTGGTAATGTAGTTGGTATGTTTTGCCCAGTTGAGCTGTTTGTCCAAATAGATGCCCAGGTATTTGGTTTCGGTTGATAGGCTTAGGGTAGTTCCAAAGAGTCGTGGCAGTTGTAGTGTCGCCAGCTTCCTCTTTTTTGTGAAGAGAATCAGTTCGGTTTTTGTCGGATTCACTGACAGTTGGTGTTTGTTGCACCAGTCTTCTACTATTTTCAAAGCCTGGCGCATTAGGTTGCATAAGGTGTTTTCGTGGGTGCCATTTATTATTATGGTTATGTCGTCGGCGTAGCCTACGGTGAAATAACCTTTGTCATTGAGTGTTTTGATGAGGCTGTCTACAACCAGGTTCCATAGAAGTGGCGAGAGGACGCCCCCTTGCGGGCAGCCCTTCCCCACGATGCCCCTTGTGGTGTCATTTATCGTGACCTGTACAGCTCTCATTTTGAGCATATTGGTGATCCAGCCGCTCAGGGTCGAGTCTATGTTGTGTCTGTCTAGAGCCATGTTAATGCTGTTAAACATGGTTTTGTCAAAGGCGCCCTCGATATCAATGAAGGCAGCCAGTGATGAACATTTGTGGTCCACTGCGCATTCAATCTTAGAAACCACGCTGTGCAGCGCGGATTCTGTTGATTTGCCTGTGGAGTACGCATGCTGTTGTTTATGGAGTGGTTTTCCCCGAAGAGGTCCGTCTCGAATGTGTCTATCACAGAGTCTCTCCAGGGTTTTCAGTAGGAAGGATGTACGGCTAATAGGCCTATAAGCCTTGGGTTGTGTGTAGTCGGTTTTGCCAGGTTTGGGTATGAAGATGACTTTCACTTCGCGCCATGCTAGTGGTATGTGTCTAAGTGCTATGCACGCTCGATAGATCACCACCAGCCACGGTGTCAGGTGATCTATCCCCCACTGTAGCAGGGCTGGAAAGATGCCATCCAGTCCTGCTGACTTAAAAGGCTGAAACGTGTTGATAGCCCACTTTATACGGTCTTCTGTTGCTATATTATGGGCTCTTGACCAGTCTCGATCCGTTGGGGTCCATTCTGGCACAACCTCCCACGTCCTGTCTTCCAGGAGTTTGCAGTCCGGGAAGTGAGTCTCAAGAAGGACCTTGCTGGTTTCATGGTCAGTTGTTGTATATGAGTTGTCGGGTTTTTTCAGCGCGCCAAGAGTTCGGTGGGTGGTTTCGGCGGTGTGGGATTCCCCGGCTTGGCCGGGACCCACCTGGGTAGAAATGATTTTTTTGATTGAAATTTGAAAAAGATTGAAATTGAAAAGAAGGGTTCCGTACCATTATCTATAAAAACCGACCAAGTGCGAGTCGGACTCGCGCAGGAAGGGTTCCTTACCATTATCTATAAAAACGGCAAAAAAATCACGTTTATTGTATGGGAACCCCCCTTAAATATTTGTTTTATTTTAATTTAATTATTTATTTTTAAAGTGAATATATAACTAAATATTCTGTGAACATTTCAAGCGTCTACCTGTGGCCGTTATCAATATCGAGCAAAAATATCACGTTTGTTGTAATTTCAACTATCTAACTATCACGATTCATGAGATACAGCCTGGTGACAGACGGACAGACGGCGGAGCCTTAGTAATAGGGTTCCCGTTTTACCCTTTGGGTGCGGAACCCTAAAAAGTATCTACTATATAAATCGTCCGTAATAAATTCTCTAAATGATGGTGAAAATTGTATCAAAATCCGTTGGGAAGTGATGAACAACATTACACCGTCACAGACAGACGCTAAAAGCGAGCAAGAGAGCTATAATTTATAATACCTATTTACAGAAGTATTTTAAGACAAAACAGTTTAAATAGGTCATGAATATCATGATTCATTAGGCACCTACACGTGGGCTCGATGATATAATCCGACGGCAAATTGCCGGAATATTGCCGGCACGGCTTCCAATATTGTTTTTAGGGTTCCGTAGTCAACAAGGAACCCTTATAGTTTCACCATGTCCGTTTGTCTGTTTGTCCGCGGCTTAGGTCAGAGACTCTTAGTACTAGACAGGTGTAATTTGGCATGAGTATACATACTCAATATATTTATTGCTTCCACATGTGAACTTAGGTGGAGGTTTTACAGAATTATGATAATTATGGACCCTGTCGGGCACAGCAAAAGTAGGAGAGAGGATGAGGGCTTTTATTTCACTACTTAGTTGTTATAATTAATATTATATTTTTTATTTATTTGTTATTGTTTTATTTAGTAACATTTGAAAAACCCTTTATTTTTTTTTAATTTAAATGAATCATTATTGCATTATTTATTATTATTTTTATTTAGTACTTAATTAATATTTATTGTCCCTAGGGTAAGTTATTTATTGGACGCTCCATATTTATATTAGTCACGCCGACAAAGTGGCAAAATAAAATCTTAAAATAAATTTTTGTTTTAGGGTACCGCCCCTACACGGAAGTGGGGATGATTTTTCCCGTCTAACCCATTGCGTGTGCCCGGTGTCGTTGGAAAGGTAGTTCAAGAATATTGCGAATGTGTGAAAGCCATTTTTCGATTCAGGGATCCGTTTGCTAAATAAGGCGCAGAGCAGACGACAGACTTTTTGTGCGAAGGAGTGCGGCACACACCAATGTGATTAGATCCTTCGCACAAAAAGTCTGTTGTCTGCGCTGCACCTAAAGAGTGATTAATGAAGCTTGTGAGCTAATAAAATGTAATCACATTGGTGTGTGCCGCACTCCTTCGCACAAAAAGTCTGTCGTCTGCGCTGCGCTTTATTTTTGTTACAGTCAATTAGTGACCCCCCCCCCGCCTCCTGCCAGCTAAATGCTTAATTTTTGGATATGTGAAAAAAATTACGGCTAACAAAGTTAAAAGGAAAAATATCACAGCTAAGTAGGCTTTACAAGTTAACCAGTGTTATAGTCGACCAACTTACATTTGCAGTTGGAATGTATGGGACAACATGGTAGAAGTTTATTCTTGTGATAAATTCATCCCAACTACCGAACCTTTCGTTGTGCGTGGTCCAACATGCACTTGAACGGTTTTTTAAGTAAACAACACGCAGGCGGCAGGCGTGTAATTTTAGGCGATGTTCAGTTATGGTGATGTAGTTATTAGGTATAACGAATTTTTGTTATACATTCAGACGAGATTTTTTATTTACTATCTTCCACTCTTCATCAGATTCTTCTTCTACAAGACTTCTTTTTTGGCCGGTAATCGGTAAATCTTCAGTTTCATTCATCTCAATCAAGTTTTCTTTGTCATCCTCCAATTTAGAATCGTTTTTTTTTTTTTTTTGTTTATTCAAAATCTGTATTAACAATTACATACATAAAGTGTGCCAAACTGCAAAACAGTTTGTTTAATTGATTTCCATTGCAAGTAAACAACACCTGGCGCACGCGCCCCGCGCCTGCACCGGCACGTGGCCACCTGTGTAACTTAGCGCGTAAACAACACGAATTCACGGAATTGAAATAAAACTTATTAATTTTGCAAAAACACGTCAGATTCGCACACGTGCCGATACTATGACTTGAAACTATTAAAATATATCAAAATACATAACACGATGATCATAGAAAGTAAACTAAAAGGAATACAAAAATGAATAATAACAAAAAAAAACCGGCCAAGTGCGTGTCGGACTACGCACAATGAAGGGTTCCGTAGTTAGGATGAATTTATCCCAAAAACAAACTTAACTTTTGTAGTTGAAAAACATGCTCTCCCATACATCGATATACGTTACGGTCAATTCTTCAACTGCAAATTTAAGAATGAATTTTTTCACATATCCAAACCCAACCATTCAGCTGGCACTTGACTCTAACAAAAAATAGCACATTAAAGCTTAATATTACGCAAACGGATCTTAGAATTGACAAATGCTTTTCACAGACCCACAATATTTTTAAACGGCCTATCCAACGATACCCCACACCATGTATTAGATGAGAAAAAAAAATATCGTCCCCATTTTACGTGTAAGGGAAGTACCTACCCTAAAAAAAAATGTTTTTCATGTTTTTATTTTAAGACTTTTTCGGCGTGATTAATATTATATGTACACCCATGCCAAATTACAGCTTTCTAGGACTAAGCGTCTCCGAGCTAAGCCGGGGACAGACGGACGGACGGACAGACAGACAGACGGACATGGCGAAACTATAAGGGTTTCTTGTTTACTACGGAACCCTAAAAAGAACATCGATCGTTAACTAAACGTGATCAAGAAAAAATAAATTAATTTGATGAAGTTTTTTTTGGGGTCATCAACCGCAGGTAGTGTCTCTTCTTCTTCTTAGTCGTTAACTTCATTTCTGAAGGTCGTGCTCAATCTGAAGTGTTGACCACTCGATGCACTATGCTCTTCCAAGTGATTCTGTCCTCAGCGGTCTCAATAGCCTTGGATACTGGTTGGCCAGTAAGTTTCCACCCCCAATCCCGAACCCGTCGACCTGGCCAACTACCATCAGCTTCTCAAGGCTGTCAGGGTTTCTCCGAGCGATGTGACCAAAATATTTGAGGATTCGCTGAAAACAGGTAGCGGACAGCCTTGTGGTTATTCAGAGTTCCTCTAGGATGGATATGTTGGTACGTCGTGCGGTCCATGGTATTCGCAGCATCCGTCTCCAACACCACATTTCAAAAGCGTCGATCTTCGCTTTTTCTCTCTGTTTTATCGTCCAAGACTCGGCGCCGTAAAATAAAATAGAGAAGACCAAAGTTCGCACCAGCCTCACTTTGGTTTTACGGGATAAATTTCGGTCTTTCCATATCCTAGTGAGTTTAGTCATCGCTGCTTTGGACATTTGGGTTCTTCTGGCAATCTCCTTCGGCAGGAAGTGTAGTCATTTGAAATATCAGTTTCCTTTAAGTAAACATCACAGACTTGATGGGTGTCGATATCAAAAGACGTTAAATACAAAAACTAAATCTCAACTCATACTTTAAAAAAACATAAATTTTATATATTTTTTTATTTTGTTGTGTTTAGATATACCTAGGTACATGACATACCCATCACTTCTGCGGAGTTTCGCTAGTTAATTTAATTTGACCCTGTATATGAGTGATGACGATATCACCACTAATAAAGTAGCAAAAATCCCAAAAACGATAATCCAATTACTTAATCAATTTATTTTATCTACGCGATACATATGCCTTAATTGGAACATTTTTAATTTGCTCAATCGATAAGACATAGACATATACATATACATATACATAGACATATACATCGTCCTAGTTGCCCTCGTGACGCTAATTATTCCCAAAGGCTTGATCACTTCAATATGTTACCACTTGAACAACGTAGAAGCAATTCTGATCAGCTCTTGTTTTACAAAATTATCCATAACCTGGTGGATGTACCTGAGTTATTATCTGAAATTAATATAACTTTACCTAGGCGTACCGTAACTAGATCTTTACACAAAATAAATACCTTTGCACCGTCCTCATCAAAAACCAACCTTGGTCTAAATGCCCCATTTTTTTTTTTTTTTTTTTTTTTTTTTTTTTTTTTTTTTTTTTTTAAACCCCACACTAGGAATTTCTCCTGTATCGTGGGTGCGTTTACAAACATTCAAACTCACATACACAAACAGCCAGACCCGGAACAACTACTTGTAGGTCATACAAATATTTGTTCCGTGCGGGAATCGAACCCGCGACACGCAGCGCAGCAGTCAATCGCTTAACCACTGTGCCAACCGTGCCGGCGCCGGCGTTAGAATCGGCGCATTGAATCGATTAATGACTAATTATAATAAAATAGATAACTGTAACAATATTGATATATTCACAAACACATTTTCCCAATTTCGCAGAAAACTGATAACCATTAGCGACGAATCACAATCATAATTTCTTAACCTACTTTTCATTTTTTACTATTTGTTTTTTACTATTTATTATTTTGGTTTTTTACCACATATATAATTTGTGCCTGCCACTTAAATAATTTTGGAATGTTATCTTATTGCACTGGTTAACACGTTCTACCGTTTTGATTTTTGAATTTGAATTTTACTGTTTATTTTTTAATTTAATACTAATGTTTTAATTTTGATTCTAATAATAATTATGATTTTAATATTTGATTCTAATTTGGATTATGATTTTGTTTTTACTTAATGTTTTGTTCTTTGTTTATAATTAATTTTTTTATCCTCACTACGAGTAAAAAATCTTGTTTAAACATATATTTAAGAAGCTATTTTTTATGTAAGTGCTGTGTACGCCTGTAAGTGACTTATTCACCATAACTCAATGTATATGTTATTTTTTATTATGTTAATGTTCTAGTGAATGGGTCGTTGGTGTACCTTTCAAATAAAATAAAATAAATAAAATAAAGACATAATTCAGTTCCGTTATTCATCTTTTCAGCCGAAATACGTCCACTACTGGACATAGGCCTCCCCCAAAGGGGAACGGGGGTTACCATAATCGCCACGCTTCCGTTATTACGCCATTCTTAATCGGGATTGACGTGAAGGAAAACCGTAAAATTAATATTTAAAGCTGATACATAATCTGGGACTCGTCAGTACTACTTAGTCTGTGGACTCGTCAGTTCACATTTGCACTTTGCACGCTCCAGACTACATTAAACCACAATACGTTTTCAAAGTGATCCTTGGGTTGTAACGTGTTATTCGCCTCTATCAGCTATCCTCCCGTAACACAGGTATTTAATGCCTTTTTTGGGCACCCGTCTCTCACAAATGTTAACCCTATTTTTTAGATTAAGCACTTTCTGTCCAAACCAACATTTGTGATGAGATAATGAATAAATAAAACTTCTGGAGGTAATTCCGATTAACTTTTTAAAACTTGTAATGTCAAACTTCACTAAAGTGACCGCACACAATTAGAAAGTGAACTCATTTGTTTTTACACACGACTGCCCAAAAAGAAGTGTAATGAAACCTAAACAAGGTTTGTATGTATGTGTCACAGAGTACATTATATATAGGGGTAGTATGTAGGTATCTATGTGAATTTCTTTGTGCCACCATAACTTTTACATGCCGCAACAGATATAGATGTATATAGGGTATCGTTAGAATCCTTACATCATCCCGAGTGACATAAGCTATAATATAAAAAAAAAAACAAAAAAAAAATGGCTAACAGTATGGCTCAATTTTTGGATGTGAAAAAAAAAAACTTCAAATACTATAAAATTTATTGACATATATTTTACATAGCGTAGCGATAAATCTCTCCGCTAGCACACAAACGGGAACTTGCGTCCCGCCGCGCGAGTACGGGTAAAATAAAATAATCTTTCACTACTTAAAATACGCATAATTTTGATCTTATAAGTTAAACAATATAAGACTAAAGAAAATGTTAAGTACAAAAATTGTTGAGTTGAAGGTTTAGTAAAAAAAAATTAGTTTAAGAAATCTTAGATCTGCTATTTTAATCGAATAAAGAAATACACATGGAAATACGAAAATTATTGCAATCACCTATATTCTATATTTCGCACGATAAAATAAACGTGATACTTTAAAATAAATGGTTTTAAGCTTTCTTAGATCAATGAAACATATTATTGAAAGAATCACATTGAATTTAGTAAGTATTATGCAATAAAAAGGTCGATCTCGGTTTCGACGTAAGCACACCACACCTGGGACGAGTCGTTCGTCACAGAAAAGTTAAAAAAAAAAAAAATTAAAGGAATACATACCATTAAAAGAAAAACAACACAAAAATACCGTCACAACGGTTAAAATATGCTTTTAAGCTACGACATCAATGATTTGGATAATATGAGAAAAAGAACAGGCTGCCAACGCTTCAACTCAACTGAAAAAATTGGTATTTGAACAACACTGTTTCGGAGCTTATTGAGACAAAATTTGAATTTGAAATCAATCAATGTAAAAAATAAAAAAAATAGCCCAAAATATACAAAGAGTTCGAATGCGGAACGCGCAAAAGGTTTTAATGCAGGAATTATACTGCAATAGGTAAACAAACATTTCACCCCCAAGCCATCCACGCCTCGCCTCGCCGCAGCGAGAGCATAAAACCACCTTTAGTGCTTACAATAAAAATACCACCACTTAGTATTACATGTTTTAAAATAAAACTTGTCACTAAGATATAAGTATAAAATAAGAATAAATAATTTAAAACAAAAAAAAACACGACTGCCCTGCCAAAAAACGAATTAAAACGTACAAAACAGAAAGGTCAGTCGTATTTTTAATTATTAATTTTATGTATAAATCATCGCGGATTCACAACGAGACACCGTTCAAATTTCAAAAAGATGTTAAGTGATGTATGTGGGAATGGTAGGGCAAGTAAAATTCAGCACAGTTAAATTCAAATATATTATTCTAATTCGGAAAACATCCATATTGTGTTAGTATTCAAACTTAAAAAAATATGTATAAAAAAAAAACAACCATAAAAATAACAAAAGATATAAAAATTAAAATTAAAATCAAAATCAAAATCTTAATTAAAATCAAAATCCAAAGCCAAATTTAAATAACTCGATAAAACTATATTATTTAAAATACATAAAACTAAAGTAACACACAGCTTATCTTCGTTCTGCCAAAAAACTAGTTCACTAAACTAAATTACTAATTCGTCAACTATTCCAAAATCAAATAAATAAAACATCCTACTCGCTATCGTTTAGATACAAAACAGACAAAAATGAAGCTTCCCACTCATTTCCTACAACATGTATAGAAGAAAAAAAATACAGTTGGTTATATAGGCAATTCCTGTATTTTTAACACACTATTACTCGTATTAGCTTCATACGTACTCGTATGTAACGGAAACTTTGAACTTGATTTTCGACCACTTCAAAACGTTGGATTAATTTAAATTTTTTCAAACTTATTTAAAATTATTTTCTACTTTTTAGTTTAGTTTTCTATTAAAGCGTGTTTTTTAATTTAATAATCTATTATTTATTTTCTACTTTTTAGTTTGCTTTTTATAAACAAATAAATCAACAATTTTTGTTTTGTTGAGTGTTCAAAGCTCTCCAGTTGATCCTGCCAATAGTCATATACAGGGTGGATTTTTGTAATGCCACCTGGAGGGAAAGTACTCTTAATACTGCAGATAGAAAGTTTTACTCAAAGGAAACATTCCTTTATTTTTGAATAGAAAGCAAACTGCATTCAAAGATTTTCAAAAATTCTATTCTCCCACACCCGGGAACCGAACCGGCTAAAATCTGAAAAAATTATACCCAATACTTTTATTGCATCGATCGTTAGGGTCAATTATAAGGATGAAATCTCTCTAACAAACATGATAAATTAAATGAAAGGAAAACCTTAAATTAATTTAATTATTTACAAAAAATGGTAAACTAACTAATTAGTTGCTCGAAATGGGCTCCATTCTCTTGGATACACAAATTTATTCTTTTAACGAATTCATTTCTAGTAAACTTTAATAAAGTGTTGTGGTGAATATTATAAATCGTATTCTGAACTTCAACTCTCAACTCGTTGTCATTCGCATAAGATTTCATGTAAATTTGATGTTTTACATATCCCCACAAAAAAAATCTAATGGGGTGAGATCTGGCGATCTCGCAGGCCATCTGATTGTGCCGTTTGTACCAATCCAGGTATTAAAATGGTTATTAATTAAGGCAGTAGTGATTCTGCTGTTATGTGCTGGAGCACCATCTTGCTGTAGAATTATTTGGTTTCGCTCTTCCTCGGGGAAACCATTTAACACGTTTCTTAAGAGATCCAGTATTTCAATATACTTGACAGTGTTTAAATGACCTTCGTACACGTGTACTAACACTACATTATTTCTCATAATTCCGCACCAAACGTTGAAAGAAAATCTTACTTGATTGTTAGTTTCATGAACACGAACAGGATTCACTCGAGACCAATAATGGTTATTGCGGCGATTGTACATGCCATTATTGCTGAAGTTGGTTTCGTCAGATCATACAATGTTACTCAAAAAATTAGGGTTTCGGTCAATTTCTCCAAGCATGTTTTCACAAAATTGTAATCGTCTGTCACGATCCCCAATATGCAATTTTTGCACCAACCGACCTTCACGATAGCATTTATACTTATACTTTTTCAGCACTTTAAGTACGCGAGTGTGAATTGTTCCTAATTCATCGGCAGCATCTCTACTTGAAGCCTTTGGAAATGATTCAAAGTATGTTAAAACATCTAGTTCAAAATCGAAATAGTTTTGCTGAATAGTTTGCCGTCTCTTCTTGAAACCACCCGTATTCTTTAAATTTTCTACCATTCTTTTCAATACGAACCCAGTTGGTGCCTGTCGGTCTTGATATCTCTCTCCATACCACCGCAGAGCTAGATTCACGTTTTTGTTATTTAAAAAATAAGCTTCCATTAAATCAAACTGTTCTTGATAAGCCATTTTCACCGTGAGACAAAATGTGAAATGAGTTGTAAAAACAATCAAATGTGAATAACAAATATGACAATCTAATTTTCAAATTTTAATCTAACATTCCATATTTAAATTACCTCATACACGCAGCTACGAGTATGTCGCAAAGGAGTCTGCATTACAAAAGATGGATGTTAGTTAAAGAGCTTTAACTTGACTCATTGAATTTGTAACTTCAGATTTCCTGGGTTTCCTTTCATTTAATTTATCATGTTTGTTAGAGAGATTTGATCCTTATAATTGACCCTAACGATCGATGCAATAAAAGTACAGGATATAATTTTTTCAGATTTTGGCCGGTTCGATTCCCGGGTGTGGGAGAAGAGAATTTTCGAAAATCTTTGAATGCAGTTTGCTTTCTATTCAAAAATAAAGGAATGTTTCCTTTGAGTAAAATTTTCTATCTGCAGTATTAAGAGTACTTTCCCTCCAGGTGTCATTACAAAGTTCCACCCTGTATATGCTTGTCTCAAAGTTATGTCATGTATGCCTTAGTACTCGGCACGTGTCTCTGAATATGGGAAAATAGATAATCCTGAAGATCCTGCCTCCCCTTGGGAAAAATTTATTTATTTAGTTTTTGCTAACATGTATAACACTGGTTAGTAAGGCATGCATTAAAATTTCATGACCCAGTATTTAAGACTTGCAATGCACCCTGTAAGGGAATTGCAAATTTTATATATCGAATTACTGATAAGAAAGTTTGCATTCAAAACTAAGTCTCGAATCTGTTAAAAATACCTATCTCTGATTTAGGTACCTAAATTTTTGACACGATGAGATTGTGACTAAATACGGGGATAGGCTGTCTGATCACATCTAAAAAATCATAACAGGTCCCATTTTGTCTTGTCATATCAGTGTGAACTATTAATATCCATAGTCCATCAAAGGGTCAGACGGTTGTCATTCTAAAATTAAATAATTTTCAATGTTATCCTCGTAACTTTGAATCGTATAGTCGGGGAAGCCCAAGGAATACTGGAATAGTCATAATAACAGCAGGGTTTGCCCTGTCCAAAAATAAAGATAGAACTCCATTATTTTGAGAATCAAAACAAAATTTACAATATTTTTAATAGACTCACAAGAAGTGAACAATACGACTAGCCTGTCGCCATTCCAAACATTATTAGTATTATTCATTATTGTTAAATCCCTAACAGGACTTGGAACCGGTACCAAAAGTACGGTACCGGTACAGTTTCTGTATTGGTAATTAGCACTTCTTGCCATTTCGGTACCTGACTACCGGTTCCAGACGGGTACCGGTAGTCCACCTAACAAATACCTACCGGCAATCTCATACTTGTACGAGGAACCTCGTACGGTTTGCAACCTTGAAGTTATTTTACTATTGCCTATTAACTTTCCTTTTTACTTACGAGTACTATATCTATTTTCACAATGTAAATTACAGAAATATTTGTCTGGTACCGGTTTTGGTACCGGATCAGTACCGATACTGATTAGAAAAACAAATAGTAAAGGTACTACGTCTGGTACCGGTATTAATAGTACAGGTACAACGTCTGGTACCGGTATCACACCAAGGCCAATGGTAACGGTTCCCAAAAATACCGGTATTTCAAGCCCTGATCCCAAAGCGAAACCAGGAGAAACAAATGAAAACAGGCTTAACCATCATCATGACACTGCTAGACATAGGGTGCCCCCAAGTGTCACCACATCGACCAGTCCTGGACTTGTCACCCATCCATCGGATTCTCGCAATTTTCACCTGGACATCGGTCCACGTTTCGATCCCCACTAGCCATCTGTTCTGTGAGCAACGTGCTCCGCCCACTGCCACTTAATTCCTCAATTCTTACAGACACGTTACAGATTTATTTATATGTATTTATAATATATTTCGTTTGTTTCAGAACGTGCCCTGCTGAAGGATACGTTGTTGGCTGGTCAGATCAAGGGCTCCAGTTATCTCGGTGGAAGAGACAGAACAAACTGATAATGACTGACGTCATAAAAGCAGAAATGGATAGTGATGGCCAAATTCTGTATCAACCCCACGATAATGATGAGTATGTGGAGTACGTAATCATTATTATATGATCTGATTTAAATTTATATTATATAATTTTTCAATATTAATTATATTAAAAAAAAAAATATTTAATTACGATATACAAAATTATTAAAAAAACACTACTGCCTTGCCAAAAAACGAACTAAAAAGTAAAAAAACAAGTAGTATTAGTTAAGGGTGCTATCACGAGAAAAAACGTTTTTTGTCAATTTCTTATCAAATTGTCTGAAAGCTTGAAATAATTCAAACATTAAGTCAGTGTAACTATAAAAGTACAGCAGTGCTATTCTGTAACCATCTCACCCTGAAAACTTAGGTGAAGTGAGCGTGGAGTGAACTGTCAGTGAGGGATTGACACTGTTAACAACTCACTTCAAGCTCACTTCACCTACGTTTACACGGTGAAATTTCTTCAGAATAGACCGGCTGTTTTCGTGGTGATAAACCATTCGTGTCAGTTTCAGCAACTGTTAATAGTTTCATCACTTTTGCGCTCTCGAAAATATAGCTTATTTCGCCGTTCATTTACTTAATAAAGATACGCATACCCATAATAATGTTTAATTTGTTATAATAAAATCATAAAATAAAATTTTGTTTTTATCACACGGATAGCTGAAGCTCAGTGTGTGATTTTTAAATTTTCTTGATATGGTTTGTTAAAAAATTGGAAAACAAAATATTACCAACAGTGTTGTTAAAAAAATATAGATTTTTTCAACATTATTTTCTGAGACTATTTGTAACATTTTGAAAGTTATTTTTGCTACCTTTTTGAGTTGAACATGTCTGCTTACATAAAATATTTTTAATAACTAAATTTATGTTAAAAATGTCTCAACACGATATCGTCAATTTCGTGTGAAGTGGCAACGGAAATTATTTTTTACAGTATTATAAACCAATATTTTCGAATAAAAATTGCTACCAATGAAGATGAAGAAGTAATCTATCTGTGGCAATTATTAGTTACATTTGGTTTAGTTAAATTTTGCCGCAAAATATACCGAAAAACTGCAAATTTATGTCAGATTTTGTGATAGCGTCCTTAATCCGTATACAACATGTCTCAGAATTAACGCACAACCTCTTAATGGGTCATTATACTCATCATTATTTACTTAATTTAATTTTTAATTTAATTATTTATTTGTATCAGACACAAGTGATCCATATTTTTGTTAGTATACTTAAGAATTATGTTAGTAACCAAGCTAAATACTCACTGCAACTATACTATTATAACTAAAATTAAAATAACAGATTTACCAACTCACATACTTAAATAAAATCCTGAAACATTAAAATGGAATTTTAAAATATCTAATCTTATAAACAACAACTTTAAATAACTTAACTTTCCTTTTTTTTCTTAACTTATACTGAGGGACCAAACCAGAAATCGCGAAAAAAAAATCAACTGTTCCTTACATTTTGACGAGATATTCGAACAGAAATGTAGGGAACAGCAGATTTTTTTTCGCGATTTAATGTTTGTCCCATAGTAAAAGTTGTTCTACTTACTATCAATATGTATAGTACTTACTAATTACATGAGTACACTAATTCCATTCTATTATAAAGTACTTACTAATTCCATGCTATTAAAAGTACTTATTTATACCATGCTCAAGTTGTCACTTCCTGTTACACATTTCCGTTCCTTTTCACGAAATCACTCCCACAGAAAGTTAGAGGTGAGATGTTACATATATAAATTTATTTATTTATTTTATTTAAATCAATAAAAAATATTACGTTTAAACGTTTTTACGTTGTAAAAAATTTAAATTTATTTGTAACGTGTAACTGTTATTATGTCCTTTAAATAAAATAAAATTACCATTTTAATTGTAGGCCCCCCTCCCAGTATCCGATTTACAACAAGAACGAAGAATCAGCCAATCGGGTGTCAACAGAGGATGAAAAGAAGGAAACGAGCTCGACTGATGTCACAGAGGGCAAGAAAAGGGAGGATGAGAAAATTAACGAGCTGACGGACTAAAAGAAAAACATGTTCAAATAACCAATGAACAACAAGTAAGTTTGATAAAGTAGTCGTTCGCGGGCGATTTTTTTTTACTAAAAAGTCAAACTGCTTCGTTGGTTTAGTGGTAGCAACTTAGCAAGCGCTACTGCTGAGCATGAGGTCCTAGGTTCGATTCCCAGGTCGAGCAAAGTGTTATTGGGATTTTTTATCTAAATTTCTCAGTAGCAGCCCGGAGTCTGGATTTGTGCCCGGTTGATGGCAATAAGCTCGCCCCCTATTACATGGGACTTAATAAAAATAACTGGCGAAATGTGGGTGTACTATAGGTACACCTCTGCCTAACCCGTGTGATGTTATGTTATGTTAATAAGGGAAAATAGTAAAAAAAAAAAGCAAACAACCCGACTGCAAAAACACATTTTGTTTTTTTAAATAATTTGCTTTAGTTTTATTAATATGAATCGACTCATTGCTAGCTTTTATTTGATACCAATATTGTTGTAATTTATTATAAAGAAATCCTTCCCCTTTATATTGTATAACTACTAGTATAACTAGATGGACTGATCCTCCTTTTTCTGTATTTAAAAAAAAAAAAAGAAAAAAAGACACCTCTTAAGTTATGATCCATCAAGCCGTTTAGGCTACAGAGCGCGCCAATGAAAAATATTGTACATACATACATCCCCCTTCCACCCCCATCCCTCCATCTGGAGCAGTCGGGTAAAAAGTCAAAGTCGTCAATTATTGCAGTAAATGTGGTACAAACAAAAGATGGCAGTCTTCTCATATATTATTTTTCTTTGCATTCATCTTGAATTTCGGAAGAACACAAATTAATAATAATAAAAAAATCACTCTCGTCTGTTTTTTTTTGTCAAAGTTTTTTATTTTAATTTTCGAATACGCCTCTACCTTTAATGAAAGGCGAACATGTCTTTTTAATAATTAATTTTGATTATTTTCTTTTCAGAATAACGAAAATGGCATCCATTACACTGCACAAAATACGCTGCATAATCATTTTGCCGATGCCATCAAGACTTTAGATAATAAAATGGGAATCTTTTGAAAAGTTACTCTCTAAGTCCAGACCAAATATTTAAAAAGACGACATTGAAATATTTAATAAATTTACGTTGCTTGTTAGGCATAATATTTATTTTAATTTGTTGATGCATAATTATGATACGAATGTAGAAATAGGATGTAAGTTTGCGTATCGTCTCTATGTATTTTGTTAATGTTGTTCTTGTATTCTTGCTAGATCTAACAAAAAAAAAAAAAAATCATTTGATATAGTGTTAACAGGGTGTCAGAGAATTACCAATTTTAATTGACAATGTCCCTAAAATTTTGTGTTGTGGTATCAGTGTCGTTTATCCTGTTAAGGCTCCTGCAGGCAGGCACGACGCGAATCTAATAGAACAATTTCTGAACTATGAAAACTTTATGAAACTTGTTGTACCAAAATCGCGTCGTGCACGGTGTCCGTATCTACTAGTCAATTTAATTATTTAAGTTTTATTGTTTTTCGTATTTAATAATTTAGGTTTAGCTACAAAATTTTTTTTACTTATGGCTAGGAAGAAACCCGAGCGGGAAAACTTGCCTTGGAGAAATTAAACAACATCGCAGGGACACGTTTTTTTGACATCAGCATTGCTATTCTGTAAAAAATATCACCATGAAAACTTAGTTGTATACGTGAGATTGTCAGTAAAACCAAGGCGTTGCTGGCCATCCTTGAGGAGCTGGGCTGGGTCGAATAACCGATTTTCCCACCCGTACGCAAATACGCGCATTGACGTGGAGTTGCGGACACCAGCCCGTATACCTATTAAATATTGTTTTTTTTTTGGCAATTGACGTGTTCTACAGTTGTAGACAGCTGTCAATAGAGTCCATCTATCATCATGTGAAATGACAGCTTACTTCAATTGTCACGGTGAGATTTGTACAGGAGACCGGCTGACCTAGTTAATATATGTTCCCAATTTTAACTTGCGTAATAACGCAGAGTAATTCCGCAAAGTGTTGTGTCTAGCTTAAAAAAAAACCTTAATTGGTGTTACCTGGTATTTTTTTCCAAAAACAGTTTGTAGATAATTCTAATAATTTTCTACAAACTGATTTCGGAAAAACGCAAGCCTGCTTCTATTTCTTAAGATCTATTTTAAGGGTTTCGAAGCCAAAAGGCAAAAAGAGATACTTAATTTTTTAACTCCAATTAATATTCCATTTGAGATGACGTTATTTTGCAGGCAAAACGCGTCATTCAGCCATTTTTTTGTGATAAGAGTGAATGAATTTATAAATTATTTTTATAATTTTAAGGAAACTGTTTTGCTTAGTACCTAGATTATTGACTGTACTCTAACCGCAACCTACCGTAGGTATTTGTTTTTTGCATCAACTCGGTACTGAGGTACACAGGAAAATTTATTTATTATATAAAATCCAATGCGCGATCTATTTTGTGTAGATATAAAATTACATGTTTATTTGTGTTTTTTCAAGTTCCTGAAATTGTGTTAACAATTATTTAGTATTGTTTTATAAACGTTGTATTAGATAGACTGTTTTGTTTCAGATTTGCTGTTTTAGAGACATTATTCTGTTTTTATCCAGTAACAAAGATACGCTCCCGGACTCTTAAATCGAGCCACTCTGCATGTTTTTGTATTTAAACGTTTGCGATTTCTTAAATCTTCGTTAATTTAAATTCGGAACATGAAAGTGAGGGCCAGAGTCATAGCTTTTTCTTTGATTCATCATTGTTTTCATGTTTAATTTATTCTCACGTAGATGCATGGTGGCTCGATTTAAGAGTCCGGGAGTAATATAAAGATATAATAAAAATACTGAGGTTCGTATACGATCACGTATACGATTCTAAATATTATTGCTTTGAATCTCATGAACTGATATTTTACATGTTAAAGTGCATCCGCACTGCAAATTTTATACGTTAAAATAAATGACGTCTATAGAAACATTTAAAACACGAAAACTGCGATTAATGTTGTTTTTTTTAAAATAATTGTTACTTTGTATTTAATTATTATTTTTACTGTTTAGACTTAACGAGCCTCAGAATGGTTTGTTTAGAAAATAATCTTTAAATATTTTAAGATTAATATAAAGTCAGGGAAATTAATTGTTTATCAAATTGACTACCAACTTAAAGTGTCCTTATATTCTAATCACAACGTCATTCTTTGACAGTTGTATGGAATGGCTATAATACGGCAAATTGGAACAGGTAGTGTGTCAATTTGATGAACAATTTCCCTGACTGTTTCTGCACTGCGTACTTAGGTAACTTTATATTGTTTAAAACAAATATGAATTATAAAATCCAGTACTGACAGTATTATAAATGATTAATTTATTGTTGTATGTATTGTTCCCATGCTTTATTATTAATGTAATGCTCGAATACAAAGGAAGACAAAACCTTAAAAAGCAATGAAAATATATCCAAATATATCTTATGTCAATGAACACTCGATTTTTATTTCGCTCCAAACTTGGCAATATTCTAATAGCCGGTCACTCTACCCGGTTATCGCCAGGCCTGTTTTCAGCAGAAATTAATAGGCTGTTGGAGGTAACTGTGCCACCGGCGCTGACGATTAATAGGCTGTTGGAGGTAACTGTGCCACCATCGCTGACGATTAATAGGCTATTGGAGGTAACTGTGCCACCATCGCTGACGATTAATAGGCTGTTGGAGGTAACTGTGCCACCATCGCTGACAATTAATAGGCTGTTGGAGGTAACTGTGCCACCTTCGCTGACAATTAATAGGCTGTTGGAGGTAACTGTGCCACCATCGCTGACGATTAATAGGCTGTTGGAGGTAACTGTCCCACCGTCACTGGCGATCGAGTACAGTTTGCAATTAAAAAACAAAAAACCCGGCGTAAAAAGTGAACTTTAACACGTTCAGTGCCGGGAGCCGTCCTGGAGGCTTCACTCAAGTTTTTTTTAACAATAACCTAATTTACTATACAGCGTGTATCAGAAAGGTATGGTCAAATTTAAGGGTATGGTACAGACCATCAAACTGAACAACTTTCTATAGGACCAACATCATAATCGAGAAAAAAATATCAACTGATCCTTACAAAACTTCAATACCTACTAAAGGACGGCTGATTAATGAAAATGAAATTTTCACAGATGATGTATTTCTGTGCCGCTATAACAACAAATACTAAAAAATAGACTAAAATATATATTTAAGGAGGCTCCCATACAAAAAACGTGATTTTTTTTGCTCGTTTTTGCTCGATATTGATAACGCCAACAGGTAGACGCTTGAAATATTCACAGAATATTTAGTTATATATTCACTTTAAAAATAAATAATTAAATTAAAATAAAACAAATATTTAATATTTAATTTTCCCATACAACAAACGTGATTTTTTTGCCATTTTTATAGATAATGGTACGGAAGCCTTCGTGCGCGAGTCCGACTCGCACTTGGCCGGTTTTTTATTTATGCTTTGGGTAGACATTACTTCCTGAATTTTGAAATGTCAAAAGTATTTTAGGTACTACAATAATAGCATATTCACATATAGAATTGATGTGTACGCGTTCTAGTTTAGCATACATTTTTTGCATAACTTTGTTGCATTATGTGAACGCGTAAAAACAGATTTCAAAGTCACTAACATCATATATTCTGCGCCTTAAGAATGACACGACACTAGCATTTTTCATGCGGAATTTTGAGGAATTGTAATGTGTATAAAATACAAGAATTTAGGAATAGGTATTGACACAATTAAACAGCAAATTAATTTGTAAATACGTATATATTTGTTTCCCCACTAGGATACTTTTGTGAACTCTTAGGCCTGAAACGGCGTTAAGCGGGCACCCGCGCGGTTTCATACAAAAACACCCGCGCGGGTCCCCGCGACGGAGCACTTTTGTATGAAACCGCGCGGGTGCCCGCTTAACGCAGTTTCAGGCCTTAACAATAATTGTACATTGTAAAATAAAAACATAATATGTACACGAAACTAACACTTTGGCAGGAAACATCTTTGGTCTGGGCTGAAGGGACGGTGTTCAGTCGTTTTCTAAAGAGGTCATCACCAGTCTTCAGCGAGTCATTAGCCAGAACATATCATTACCAGGGTCACGACCATATGTCACTTTAATTCCGTAACCCTGGAAAATAATATTAATAATTAATTTCAGACGTCACACATAATATTAAAACCGGCCAAGTGCGTGTCGGACCACGCACAATGAAGGGTTCCGTAGTGTTTTTTACCTGTTTTTACTGGTAAAAAACACTCCCATACATCGTTATACGTCATCATCAGAATCATTTTTCGATTCAGGGATCCGTTTGTGTAATATTAAGCTTCAAAGTGCTAATTTTTGTTAGAGCCAAGTGTATAAATAGTTGTTTGTGGATAAGTGAAAAAAATCACGGCAGTAGTATATATATAACGAAGTTAAAAGGAAAACTATCACACCTAAGTAGGCTTTACAAGTTAACGAGTAATAGTCGACCAACTTTGCAGTTGCAATGTAAGGAGAACATGTTTTTCAACTACAGTGTTAAGTTTTTTCTGGGGGTAAATTCATCCTAACTACGGAACCCTTCCTTGTGAGTGGTCCGACACGAACTTGGCTGGTTTTAATTATTTGTTACCTTTTAAATACTTACGGGTTGTAAATTATTGAGACGCTTTTTATTAGTTGAAGACTTCTTGCTTTTAAGTTCGTCGTCGTCGTTGGGCAGTTCATACTTATAATATATGGGCATATCCGTATCGTTCCTGTAATTACCATGGTCTTAATTATTTTTAAGGCATATATTTCGGATACGTAGGTACTTATCTATACATATAATAAAATCGTAGGGAAGTCAAAACTGTACATACAATTAATATTTTTGAAAAAAAGTAATTGCTACGTCTGGAAACGATTCTAAAGCCAAAAATATAGATTTTTCAGTACAGTTGTTAAACATGGCGTACCTTTCAGAGGCTATAATTATGATTCGAAAATTAAATCTTTTGCATAGGCATCTTTGTGTTACGCGGTCGTGACTTTTGTTTACGAGCTCTATCATTAGTTTTGCAGTTGATTTTTAAAATAAGTCAATTTAAAAAGTTTAGTAACAAGGAGTTTTCATACATAGAATAAAATGGGATGGATTTTATACGAGGAAAAATGATTGAGTCCGTACGTCTTAGCATTGAATTCTCAAAAGTCTTTTAAATGGGTCTATAATATATTTAATTACTAGTTTTAATTTAATTATTTTCACATCAACATTTGTCAAAAATCGAATAGGCTGTATTATAGGCTGTTTTCGTTGTAAAAAAAAAAATGTCCAGTTGCAAAAACGCGCCGTTTCTGAAAATTTTAATTTTTTGTGTGATATATTGATTATTTATTTGATTTGTTTTTCTATTTCCCACAAGTGTATTGAAACGCGTCGTATGATACACGGGTGTGTACAACTTTCAACAAAGCAAATAGCTTAAGGGGGATGCGCTAAGGTAGCCCGCGAAATTCAAATTTTATTACGTTTTTTGCAATTTGAAGGTCAGTAACATGTTGTATGTTGTTCTAAATTGATTCGCGGCCGTAACAAATATGGCTTTACAGATTTATAATCATTAGAATCAGCATTACAACTCTCTAAGTTCATAAAATCCTACTGAATGATTATTTCAGAAATAGTAGATAATTCAATAGGATTTTATCAAGAGAGTTAGTTGTATTGCCGATTCTAATGATTATAATTCTGTAAAGCCATATTTGTTACGGCCGCGAATCATATTTAGATCAACATGCAACCTGTTACTGACCTGCAAATTGCAAAAAACGTAATAAAATTTGGATTTCGCGGGCTACCTTAGCGCATCCCCCATAAAGGTTCGACGACTCCTTTACAAACCTAAGTTCGATTCCCAACAATTGATATTTATGGTGCTTCTTATTTACCTATATATCTATTGTAAAAACAACTCACGACTTTTCGCCAAACAGAAATTCTCCGTCTTTTGCCAGCTCGTTTCTTTTCACGCTAGTTTCCATTCTCTTGAGATGGTGAAATCTTCGCCACGGGTAGTTGTAGAAGCCTGTAGTAGGGTAGTCCAAGCCGTTATACCCTTGAACTTCGGTAGGGCAGGATCTGAAATGGAAACAAACTATAGCCTCTTACTACAGAGAGTCACCAATATTTAAGTAAATGGTTTAACAGTTATTTAATAAATAACACACCTTGTACGGAACCGTACCTACATTACTTTATTGACCTACGCGCCGTGCATTCTGCACACACAGCATTTATCCCTATTATTGAGAATAATATGTAAAAATATATTTAAATAAATTAGTGTTTAACGAACATTCACGGTGGTCGGTTTTATTTCATCATCACAATAGAATCGCCCCGCTATCATAACATTAAGTGTAGGAATCCCCTACACACCTGTTTTAATTAGGATCTAAATACTACGATTACGATTTTGTTCGATATTTCCTGTGATCCTGTCTATTGTTAACTAAGTAATTTAATGTTTTTCACATGTACGAATCATTGTATTGACGGTTATCGACAAAACGGATCGTATCACTGAAATGACAGCAGTCATTCGAAAATCAAATCTGCCCGGTATTTTGCAATGCACGGAGCATGTAACTTTACGTACGGCGTAGCACTGCAGGACAAAATTTTGTCTTAAAGAGTAGGGACAAGCATTGATACCCACGCTTGCTGTCTGCGTGAAGAAGGTTTCAGACGACGTAATATCTACAAAATTAAAGGGCCCAACGACTTTACAAAAAAAGGTGCGCTTATGGCCACACGATGGAAGTGAAAACTTACGACTGGAGCCGAGTATACCCGATTAAGAGCGGCCAACCCAACATACTTTTCATACAAACGCTCATCCGTGATTATGGCGTTGTAACATATCTTACTTTGAAATTTTTGAACCAATAAGTCTTGTATCTTGTGCACTATATCTAGGTTTCTATGCAAGCAAAAAATACAAATGTTGAAAAACAAATTCAGTATAAGCCTGCAAAAATCTGCTTTTTTGCACAAATTTTACCTGAACTTTGGCCATTCATAATGTACTCATAAATTGTAAATGTTAAGAAAACATTACGATAGAAAAACCTTGCAAATGTAATGGAGATTCTAAATGACCAACATTTATTTCACAAACTGAAGAACACGTATTCGGCTTACTGAAAAACACGTATTCCTGGAACAAGTTTTATGAAATTTCCGCACATTAGTTTTCGTTCAATGTTATCGCGTTCTCACTCGTTTGTTAATAGTTTTCACTTGCGCTGGATGAAACAACAAAATTTTCAACCATGCTCGCGTTGACGATAGACGGACCGGGAAGGTCCCTCTTAAGCGTCACCGACCGACTGGAGCCGAGTTATATCCGATTAAGCTCACCGACCGATTGGAGCACAGTATACACGTCCTCGTTAACGGTCCACATGAAGGACTAAGTGCGGAAACCAAACCCTCTAGCCAACAAGCAGCGACCCCAACAAGTATTGCCTCTCATGAAGGATCATTCAATTCACCCCAGTTTTTCTTCCACTAATTATAATTTCGATACTTACACGGATAGCACGGTGACAACCAAAAACAAATTCAGGATTAAATAATGTTCCATGATGTTATCAAAACGAACACCCTTATCTTAATGTACTAATAACGTCTTTTCCAGCATTTATATAGCAGACACCTCGGAGTCTTATAAAAATGGTAATTTCTTAATGACACAATTTTTATTTATTATACATTTAATCTCGATAATTTGTTCGCATCTCGAGAATCTGTGGGTACATTAATTCACTAGCTGTGATCCCGACTCTGTCTGCATGAAATTTGGAAAAAGGAATATCTAGTTTTGCAGATGATGTGGAGGCAAAAACGTATGTTTATTATGTGTTAGAGGGAAGAATTACCTAGTCTTTATTTTTAACCGTCATGTTAAGGAGGAAGGAAGAGTAAGGGCGTTTGTCCACCACCACCGTCAACGGGACGTCACCGAGAACAAGATGAAAGTAGCTATACATAAATTTACTATGCCCGCGTTGTGGCCACCGCACCTCTGCCGCCCGAGCGCCGCGCCCGCCGGCCGCATCCCAGCCCCCGAATTTTTGAGCAGTTTGGCGCGACCGCTAGAATTTGGCCCGAGATTGTGGCTGGCTGATGCCGATGTGCTGGCAATACAAAATACGTTTGATCTTGTCCACACACTGCAGTCGCACCGGCGCGGCGCCATTTGCCCGGCTTTTGTTTTGTCTATCTGAACCGGCGAGTTGGGTCAGGGTGGACAAACGACTGCCGGCCGTGGTCAAGTCGATGGTCGGCAGCTAGGAGTCCTGGAATGCGGTGGTATCCTTCTGTGAAACTGTCGTGTCGTAGAAGGAGGCTGCGGAAAGGGAGTGGGGGATTTCTTCCGCTCACCCACCCCTCAGCAGGCGCACCGGGCGTCCGCAGAGGGCAGACAATGCCCTCTTCCGGCCCCCCTAAATGGGTCCAGAGACGGCGGACGTCCCCGAGTAACTACGCGCCCCTGGCGCACCTCGGGTCTTGTACAAGATATCATACAAGACCAGAGGTGGCGGCGAGTAGTGTTCCCCGCGCGCCCCTTTTAGACGTCACGAGGAGAGGGGGCGCGTGCAAGTATGGGAATGAACACGGGGGTTTTTAGTCACTTAGAGTCTGACAGATCCCTCGGCCTACCCCAGGTTGGAGGATATTCATGAGGATTTTCCAACCCGGAAACAAAAAAAAAAATTGTGGACAAACGAACGCCGTCACCGGGATGTCATGTTTGGTTCGAATAATCTCGTTTCTTGTTGACGTCCCGCTGACGGCTGGGGTGGATAAACCCCGTAAGACTTTCCGCTTTGTTTTGTCACTACAAATATCTTACAGTTCGTTAATCTTAACACGTTAGCTGCGGCAAAAAAATCATAAACATTCATCTGGTGCGGTGGCGGTCGAAATGCGCATCCATCGACCTTTTCGACAGTGCGTATCAATCCTTTTTGACCTGACACCACTAGGATAGATTAACGCGCTTTAACTTTGCGAATACATGGTGTACACTGTTTTTTTTTACTGTTGAAATGATCCTGAACCCAATTTCTTAAGGTTCATTTCGCCCCTGGGTCTGCCAAACAGGAAATGAGAAATTAACCAAGGAAAGTGTCAGGCCGATAACGACCGATACCGCACTAGAAAATAGATAGACAAATATAAAGCGTTATCGATTATTATTTTATTATTATAAAAGAAATAAAATGTGTGTATTTAGCAAATCACATAGGCCAGAACAGTGAACTAATTTGGTACGTATCTTTCTTTATAACACTGCACGCAAAGAGATTGATTACGAGGGTTACGTTTAAAAGCGAGGACTTTTGATCGCTAAAGTCTATTACTTTTTTGTTGTTAGTATACGATATGACACATATCGGCTTATGTTTATCTTCATTTGTTTTACTATTTTTTCTTCCATAGTTGACAAGCACATCTTTGTCCTCTTTGCGAGTAGATAGCATCAGAAGTGGCCTTTTGTCAACCTATTAAATAACTTTAACGCCATTTTTGTTAATAGCTCCTTTGATGTCTCCCTTTTCAAACTTTATAAAATAACGGCACGCACACGTAGAGAACACGGTCATATACCACAACAGGCCCGCCGCCACAGGGAGCGGTTATTTTTCACTGTCAGTGCGATGGTGGTCGAAAAGGGCCCGCCGCAATGTTTTAATGCCAAATACCTATATTTGTAACCACGAGCCGAAATCTATATTTGTCTCTGTCGAACTCCTACAAATACCAAAGATAATTGTTCCGCACCATCGAGAATGATATAGTTTTCACCGTGCTCACTAGCGATAAGCACCGTATCGGGCCGATTATGTGTGATCCGCAGTGAACGTGTTCATACATTTATGCATTTAACCATGTCCATACATGAGAATACTGGTGGCCCAGTTGAACAGTGGTGGCCCAGTTGAACAATGGTGGCCCAGTTGAACAATGGTGGCCCAGTTGAACAGTGGTGGCTCAGTTGAACAGCGGTGGCCCAGTTAACAGTGGTGGCGTAGTGGGTACGGCCCGACTTACGAGTTGTAGGTCGTGGCTTCGAACCCAGACAGGCGATTTACTTTGTGTCTATTATTTCATCACCACTGCTCTCAAAGCGGTGAAGGAAAACATTGTGAGGAAACCGGCATGTCCTCGAACCAAAAATTCGAAGACATGTGACATTTAGCAACCCGCATTGGGCTCGCGTGGTAGATTACAGCCCACTTCCTCTCAAAAACAGGAGCCCTAAGCCGTGTCCCAGCAATGGGAACATTATATGCTGATTAAGGTATACATGAGAAACCTTTACTTTCCCGAAATAAACTATCATTTTTCACCACCAAACAGTATCATCGAAAACTATCTAGTAGTTTTTGCGTGATGCGATGACAGACAGACTGACACTCTACACCTTTTTCCCCATCGGCTTCTGTATTAATATTTTAATACACTCCAATAACTTCATGCAAAAATAATTTATGTACTAAGATAATTTTACAGAATGTTTAGTCTTTGAGCTATCGTTAATGACGGAGACAGGTCATGTTTGTCCCACGTACCTACGTGATGGTCCTTGAGCCAAAATTTCAAGGTTGCCCAGATATATGGGACAAGCTATGCTTTTTTTTTTGAGTGGGATTGTATCAAATAACTTTACCCGCTATGAGCGGAGCGGGTTCCCGTTTTACCCTTGGGGTACGGAACGCTAAAAAGACTCACTGTCAGATTTCCTTTGAAAGGATTACTAATATGAAGAAAGAAAATGATTATGATGATGCTTACAAAATACTTAAACCACGAAAATTAGATATTTGTGGATGATACATGATGGCCTGATGGAATAACATTTAGACGTATATATAACATTTATTTATTTTGCAAACCGAAATGTATCTGAGAATAAGGGGCATCTGCTAATGAATAGGTTTAATGATACCAATAAGTTAATCATCAAATTCATTTATTTATTATATTATCACATTAGATCATTCTCCACCATTAATTACATGTTCTAAGATATTTTTATCATCAAAAGTGATATAATTGTAGTTTTAAAATAGGAATATCATAATTTATCACTTCTACACTCATATTTTGATCACTTTTGCCAAAAAGTTTTATAAGTTCTGTCGGCTCATTCTAATTTCAAAAAAGAAATAAGATGGCGACTTGCTGTCAATAACATGAATGGCGAAAATGGGTTTTTTTAAATTGCCTTTTTAAATAAAGTGTTTTCTACAAAGTCCATTTTCTCGCTGTTCCCTGGTCCCGTGTTGTTTTTGGTTTATTTGTGACCTTAGTGTTTCTTGTGTCCCGACCTGAAAGAGAAATTATATTGAATAAGAAAAGTCAAACTGAACTGTTACTGTTTTTTTCCGTCGATAAAAATCATACCTACTGTTTTATTGACTTGTATTACCATTTAGATGGATTTTTATCAGTAGATGGAAGGATAGAATATGTTTTTACTGTACACAATAATACATAAATTACACTTGAGTTTTTTGATATTTATATAATGAGGAGAGTAGCTAATTGTCTAAAGATAATACCTATTATTAAAAGAGGCAAAAATGTATTTAAAAAAATTACTTGAATTTGGGTGAGAAACGCCTCCTCCTGACTTCGTTGTTCTCAAAGGCCACCTGAAACACATAAATACCTTTTAAAATCAATTTCGTCTTTATACATAGATGACATTTTGATGATATTTACGAGCACCATTGGAAAACTGTGTAGGATGTAAAAAACCATGCAAAGTTGACAATGAAGAAATACTATTGAAAATCAAAGAATTTGAATCGAGAAGTAGTAACTTTAAATGAAAGAGGCAGAAACCAGCCAGAGTTTGTACATTTGTAAGTGGACAGGAAATCACTGTTATGCGTCGTTCGTGATTTCGGAATTGCTATTGGTTGTTTGATGCATCACCAATTATCGAGTAGTGAGCATGATGACCTCTTCTACATCAGGCTTTATAAAGTGGCCGTTGTGTAATACTTGGGGCAGGTCTAGGTATATCCAGCAGTTTTACATGGAGCGACTGCCTATCTGACCTCCACAACCCAGTAACTGGGTAATACGATACTCTTTGGTAACACTGGTTGTCAGACTTTTAGCTTCTGACGACCCGTAACTACTGTCAAAGATCCACGAATGATTTTATGATGATAATAAAGTAAAAAAAAAACACAAATAATAAAATTACCGATGATTGGACTACGTACCTGAACTGCAGCAGACCTAGCGATGTCTTCCGCCTTGGGTGGTCCGTATTCCCTGAAGCCGGGGGGTCCGTATTCAAGGAAACCTTCCGGGGCTTGTTGCAGGGATCTGTGAACATAATAAATTATAAATTCTAAAGCTGCTATTAAGAGTTCAATATGCTTAATGATAATAAGGATCACACCGTGCGGATGGTGGCAAATGAAGTAGCATTGATAGAACGTACCCTGACACTTCAGCTTTGATTTCGACAGCAGATTCAAGAGCCTGAAAACAAAAGAAAAGTTTTTATTTGTTTCATTATTGATTAAAAACTATGTAGCAGTATAGGAAGTGATGGAAAGCACAAATTATACACTGGTATTTATGCTACTCCCAGCGTTTGTTTTTAAAGACCGGAGTATTAGTTCTTTAGTGTTAGGTAATGTCCCTGTAATGGACTCTATAACATAAAAATTGTGGACATTATAATAAGGAGTTATGTCTCTAGTTTATCCGTATCCCAGTTTAGCAGCCACAGTGTTTATATCTGACACTATGTCTAATCACGATCCTATGTAGAGGATCCGACGTCTTAATCTTTATTTTTTTTGCAGAATATTGGCAATATCTAACTTTTCTTAACAAGTTATCACATTTATAGTGTCGTTTTTGATGTATGTATGTCGTTATGGTTTTGTCTCACCTCAGTAGCTTTAACTTCATTCTCCAGCTTAACCAAAGCCTCAGCAATGTTGTTGACTCCTTCGGCTACTCTTTCAACAACGATTTGTTCGACAACAGCAACAGGTACAATCTCTTCATGAACTGCAGCAGTAGGAACCACAGCTTCTTCTACCACAGCGGTAACATCTTCTTGTGCCGCAGCCGTAGGAGCAACAATCTCTTCTTCGGTGTAAACTGCAGTAGGTGCAACGTTTTCTTCTTGTACTGCTCTCTCTGTGGCTTCCTCCATCTGGACAGCTTCGGAAGTCTGTTCAAAGAACTCTGCTACAACTTCTAGGGGTGTTGTTTCAAAGGTGGGCTGGGATTCGGAGAGGGTTTCAGTTGCGTGTTCTTCGTCAGCTATTTGAGTGAGCTGGGCCTCAGTGGTTGATGCTACTTCTCCGATGTAAGCGGCGACTTGTTCTGTGTTTGCTGTGAAATAAAATAGTTTTTATTAGAGATTTCAAGCTGGATTGCTTTTATATGGTTACAGTGATGGTTATACAATGAGACTGAAATTATTTTTTAAAACAGCTCAGCAGTTTACAGATATAACCTGTAGTTTCAAAAAACAACAACAAACAACTGGTAAACCTTTAGGGAACAACATCATTGTTAATTGTTTTTTTTTCTGTCGATCCTTATTATTATGCATCACTAAGACTGCATTTCACCCTCCATAATATTAAACTTTCTAGTTTGAAATACTAATAATAATAATACTCTGTAAGATAGGATAGAAAAAACATTATACCTTCAACAGCAACCGATTCCTCAACAGCGGACTGCAATTCCTGGGCAGCCAAAGATTGTACAAAGAAGGTCTGATCAGTAGCCACATCAGGCAGACCCTGGTTGACGCTGAACTGAACCACCTCCTCGAACTTCGGAGGTCCATACTCCCTGAGCGCATTGGAACCAGAAGCTTCAGTCTCTTGGAAGAGGTTCTCTTTGAGAGGACTGTTTGATGGCTGTGTAAAGATTTATAGTTAAAGATAAGTAAAAGATGGTCAATCAATCAACTCAGTTTATTGTACTTTTCCTAATGTTCATAGCATTCGTAGGATAGTATTATTTTACTTATTAAATTGAATATCAAACTGTTCTGTTTTCATCCTTGATATTATAATTTTCGTAGAATTTGTTTTAATCTGGTTACTTACCGAAACTTCAGACGGCAGATAGAAGCTAGCACCCTGGGGCCTCCATCCACTTGGCAGGTAGGGTCCGGAGCCCAAAGCCGCCACGGAGCCGATGGCAAAAACAATGGCGATGAGGACCTGAATATAATAGATGAAAATATTAATGAAGATGAAGAAAAAGAAAAATGTTGATGATTGAGAAGTGTTGGATGGTAGTGCACACATTGGCTGAAAGGTTTAAAATAGGTGATGGTGATAATTATTTGGTTAAATTTATAAATATCAAATGGTTTAATTTCAAATGAGTTGATAAAATTATTAAAGCGTATCTCATGATCTGACTAATTTTTTAAGTAAACTAGAAAGGGATAACTTCGGTAGTTCTATTTAACAAAAAACGGCCAAGTGCGGACCACGCACAATGAAGGGTTCCGGAGTTGGGACGAATTTATCCCAAAAACAAACTTAACATTGTAGTTGAAAAACATGTTCGCCCATACATCGATATACGGCACGGTCAATTCTCCAACTGCAAATTTAAGTTGGTCGACGACTATTACTCATTAACAACTTGTAAAGCCTACGTCTTAGGTGTGGGTCTTAGGTTAATTCTCAATCAACCATTTAGTTGGCAGGGAGCCCTTGACTCTAACAAAATTTTGCACTTTAAAGCTTAATATTACGCAAACTGATCCCTGAATCGAAAAATGGTTTTCACAGACTTGCAATATTTTTGAACGGCCTATCTAGCGATACTCCACCCTTTGGGATAGACGAGAAAAAGAAATCATCCCCACTTTACGTGTAAGGGAGGTTCCCTAAAAAATGTTTTTCAAGATTTTATTTTACGACTTTGTCGGCGTAACTAATATGTACACCCATGCCAAATTACAGCTTTCTAGTACTAAGAGTCTCTGATATAAGCCGGGGCAGACGGACATGGCGAAACTATAAGGGTTCCTTGTTGACTATGGAACCCTAAAAAACAAAAGTGGTGACACATTAGTAATAAGTCGAATGATTTAATATTGAATATTTCCCTAAAAATAATAAGAGCAAAACGCTTTTGATAAGCCAATTAAACTGAACTCGATTGGTAGAAAAAGAAAAATATATTAATTAATGAGTTTAATAAACCAGGGATATTTACCTTCATGTTGTATGCGATCTAAAGAACTGATTCTTCGAATGATGCCTTATCTTCAAAAGATCTCGGTTTTATACCAAAATAAATCAAACAATGGGTTAGGCCTTGATCATTATTTAGTTCAAATATTGGTTGAACGGAATTTAATTCGATTCTAAATCGATTTGAACTTTCAAAATTTTCCGATTTTCGTTTTGTGAATAGAGTTTAGAGGACTCCTTCGTTATAGTGTTTACAAAGAAAGTTTATTAAAAAGAAGAAAAACATGATATTATGTTATTTAATAAAATTACTGCTGGTTTCCTTGCTTAATTAATCAATCAATGTATTTATACAGTGTACGACTTAACGCCGACAGACATTACGCCGACAGACTGAACGCCGACAAGACTTTACTTCGATGGGACTCTTCGCCGACAGGACACTTCGCCGACAGGACACTTCGCCGACAGGACTCTTCGCCGTAAGGGCTCATCAGGGACGCAACTTATCTCCGATAATCAGTCGTACACTCAGCTTAACAATCAGTTGTTAGTTTTAATTTAAACTGGCATCGAGTTTTTGTTTTGGTAACTGAATAAAGGTTGAGGGGAATAAAGATTTGGGTTAGGTTAGGTTAGAACAGTGACCATTAACGCGCGAAGGCGAGCGAGCGAAGCGAGCGTGCCGCGGCAGCGACCGCCGAGCGCCAGGTCCCCTCTATTGTTGGTAAATTCAGTTACCAAAACAAAAACTCGATGCCAGTTTAAATTAAAACTAACAACTGATTGTTAAGCTGAGTGTACGACTGATTATCGGAGATAAATTGCGTCCCTGATGAGCCCTTACGGCGAAGAGTCCTGTCGGCGAAGTGTCCTGTCGGCGAAGTGTCCTGTCGGCGAAGAGTCCCATCGAAGTAAAGTCTTGTCGGTGTTCAGTCTGTCAGCGTAATGTCTGTCGGCGTTAAGTCGTACACTCGTATTTATAGTACCACTTTCTTTTTTTTTTTTGGGTGGGACATTATCAAATAACTTCTCCCGCTCTGGGCGGAGCGGGAGGGCGTGTCAGACTTTTACTGACTAAAACCCACCCGTGTTCCTTCATTTGCCTGTGTGCCAGGGCCACGATATCCCTTTCAGACAAACTCGCAACCCTGGCAGGCATTGGCCCTAATGGACCCCGTCAATTCGTGCTGACGTCTTTTTGAGGCGCGCGTGGAACACAACGCGCCGTCGACCCGGGCCTGGTCCTTATCGGACGGCGAGCTACCCATCGCTCACCGTCCGCATGCCCGCGCCTACGGTGGCCGGAAATCGGCTTGCGACTCCCGACGCCCGGGGCGTCTCCTGCGGTGACTAGGGGCGTGAGGGCGCGAACCCTGCCTCTCCCTCACATTTATAGTACCACTAACGTTATGTTACGAAGGATCTAATGAAAAAAAAAATATATTTAGAACTTAAAAAATGTCTACCTTATATGTATAAGTTAGTAGTTCTGATTTTGCTTTACATTCCCTAGCTGCAGACGTGAATGTAGATACCTTAATTGCGGCCTACCACGGCATAGCTGCCTCTCATTTAAGATACGGCATCATCTTTTGGGGAAATTCTACTGATTTCAACATCGCATTCAAGGCCCAAAAGAGATGCATTAGGTCAATGTTTAGGCTAAAGACTGTTGATACTTGTAAACCGTATTTTATAAGATACAAGATATTAACTTTACCTTGTCTGTATATCCTTGAAACTGTGATGTTTGTTGAAGCGAATCCCAAATTATTTCCACGCTTACAGGACGCTGTCCCACGTAATAGACGGGATATGAGCATAATTCGCGTATATCCTGCTAAAACTGCACTCATGCGCAAAAGTATCATCTGCATGGCTCCAACTATATTTAACAAGCTACCTAAACGTTGGAAGGAGCTTTATATCAATGCGTTCAAACGTCAGTTAATAGTGTTTTTATCGCAAAAGGCGTATTACAGTGTGTCTGAATTTTTAATTAAAAAACTTGTCTGACATTAATTTTATTGTAATATAGATGTAAGTTCCACATAGCAGTTTGATTAATTTATTTTTATATTTAATGTGACTAAAATATTTGTACGCCAATATATTATGGCTAAACATGATTGGACTTTATTGTAGTTTTTTATTATCATCTGGCATGCTCTTGTGTGTATATACCATGTTTATACAAATAAATTAATCTTATCTTATCTTAAGTTACCCTTTTGTAGCGTTCCCCCTAAACGAACCATAACAATTGAACGGAATAGCGAATCGAGCAGTTGTGAATAGATAAGCTGGTCTCGATAGAGTCAAATGCCTTCTTATGGTCCACAAATGCAAGACATAGAGGCCGATTATACTCTTCTGACTTCTGTGTAATTTGTCGCCCTATGTGGATGTGGTCTTTGGTGCTGGATACTCCTATAAACCTGGCCTGCTCTGGTGGCTGAAACTCGTCGAGACTTCACGCTAGACGTTTCTTAAAAACAACTTTTAAACGTGGTTATGGGTAGTGAAATGGGTTTGTAATTCTTTAAAAAAAATACAACCGATTTCCAAAAAAAACACAACTTGCAAACTGAAAAATTACTTTAATTTCTGAAGTCGTTGTCTTTGGTATTGTATTTTCGTTTTTGTCATCGTCTTCCGAATTTAATTAAAGTTATTTTTCAGCTTGTTGTGTTTTTTTTTTTAATTCGGTTGTTTTTTATTTGCAAAAATGTTTTTATTTTTCACTTTTTGGATGTGGTACCTACTCCACATAAACTCGAATAACACCACCTGATAAGTAAATAACAGTGACAGGAAGTTATTATAATATCATCTACATAGACTAAATAGAAAATATTATACGAGTACGTATAATATTTAGTAGGTCGGTTTGTAATTTATCAATGTTACAATTACAATATCCTAATGTCAACTGCTCATCACCTTTTAGAAAATATTGCTTTTCCATATGCGTTCCCGTTAATTGTTGAGGAGTTCTCTGGTACCTACTTCACCATCAGCTCTACTTCACTATATGCATTATTCTTCTTAGCATGTCATGGCAATCTAAATGGACTCGGCCCAGAATTTATTTAATTTAATTTTTTTTTTTTTTTAAACGTTGCCCCACACTAGGAATTTCTCCTGTATCGTGGGTGCGTTTAACATTTAATTGGGCTACGTATTTGGCATCAGCACTAGCATCCATCAGTTCCTGTAACGTGCAGCTGACAGGATGACATGAAACTAACTGTCCCATCGTTTATGGAACAGCACCACATTTACACACCAAGGCGGAGTCGTCTATGAATCTCCACCTGAACGTTGCATTTTGACCAGACTAGCATAAATTGATAGCAACCATAATAAAATTATCGAATCGCAACGCAGCGTTACTTCCAAATCGCTATGGTGTCTATAATATTTGAAGAGTTCCCTGGATTTGTCCAGGATCCCATCATCAGATCCTGAAGGACAATGGGACCACCTAGGAAATATATGTCTAGCTTCGGGAGCTCTTCAACTTTGTCCTGTTCTCTGGGAGAACTCCAAAAGCTTGGAGAAGGAGCGTGGTCGTTCTCTTCTTTAAAAAGGGTGATAAGACGCATTTTAACCGAGTTCAATAAAAGGAGGAGGTTTTGAGAGGTTTTGGGAGGTTTGGAGGAGGTAACTCATTTCACATTTTGTCTCACGGTGAAAATAATTCTACAGCAAGATGGTGCTCCAGCACATAACAGCAGAATCACTACTGCCTACATTAATAACCATTTTAATACCTGGATTGGTACAAACGGCACAATCAGATTTTTTGTGGGGATATGTAAAAAATCAAATTTACATGAAATCTTATGCGAATGACAACGAGTTGAGAGTTGAAGTTCAGAATACGATTTATAATATTCACCACAACACTTTATTAAAGGTTACTAGAAATGAATTCGTTAAAAGAATAAATTTGTGTATCCAAGAGAATGGAGCCCATTTCGAGCAACTAATTAGTTAGTTTACCATTTTTTGTAAATAATTAAATTAATTTAAGATTTCCTGGTTTTCCTTTCATTTAATTTATCATGTTTGTTAGAGAGTTTTTATCCTTATAATTGACCCTAACGATCGATGCAATAAAAGTACAGGGTATAATTTTTTCAGATTTTAGCCGGTTCGGTTCCCGGGTGTGGGAGAAGGGAATTTTCGAAAATCTTTGTATGCAGTTTGCTTTGTATTCAAAAATAAAGGAATGTTTCCTTTGAGTAAAACAGTATTAAGAGTACTTTCCCTCCAGGTGGCATTACAAAATTCCACCCTGTATATGACTATTGGCAGGATCAACTGGAGAGCTTTGAACACTCAACAAAACAAAAATTGTTGATTTATTTGTTTATAAAAAGCAAACTAAAAAGTAGAAAATAAATAATAGATTATTAAATTAAAAAACACGCTTTAATAGAAAACTAAACTAAAAAGTAGAAAATAATTTTAAATAAGTTTGAAAAAATTTAAATTAATCCAACGTTTTGAAGTGGTCGAAAATCAAGTTCAAAGTTTCCGTTACATACGAGTACGTATGAAGCTAATACGAGTAATAGTGTGTTAAAAATACAGGAATTGCCTATATAACCAACTGTATTTTTTTTCTTCTATACATGTTGTAGGAAATGAGTGGGAAGCTTCATTTTTGTCTGTTTTGTATCTAAACGATAGTGAGTAGGATGTTTTATTTATTTGATTTTGGAATAGTGGACGAATTAGTAATTTAGTTTAGTGAATTAGTTTTTTGGCAGAACGAAGATAAGCTGTGTGTGTTTTTACTTTACTTTTATGTATTTTAAATAATATAGTTTTATCGAGTTATTTAAATTTGGCTTTCGAATTTGATTTTAATTAAGATTTTGATTTTATTTTTAATTTTTATATCTTTTGTTATTTTTATGGTTAATTTTTTTTTTAATGCATATTTTTTTAAGTTTGAATACTAACACAATATGGATGTTTTCCGAATTAGAATAATATATTTTAATTTAACTGTGCTGAATTTTACTTGCCCTACCATTCCCACATACATCACTTAACATCTCTTTGAAATTCGAACGGTGTCTCGTTGTGAATCCGCGATGATTTATACATAAAATTAATAATTAAAAATACGACTGACCTTTCTGTTTTTTACGTTTTAATTCGTTTTTTGGCAGGGCAGTCGTGTTTTTTTTTGTTTTAAATTATTTATTCTTATTTTATACTTATATCTTAGGGTAAAGATGCCGAATATGGGATACCATTTATATTTTTGACTATAAAAAATTTGTTTCCGCAGTTGGAGCTCCACTAGCTACAATATTGAGTCAGGAATTTAATGTACTTCGAAAAAATAATTGTTATTTAGTCCTATATTTAATACATTTTTAGATATAGATAGATAAAACGAAAAAGTCAGAAATTGCGTTGCAGGCTAATGGTCTCATAATATGAGATACGAGGGGTTCCTAATTTGAGATAGTATCTCATGTTAGGGTTTGAGGTTCAGACAAATAAAAACGGTTGTTAATCAAATTTTTAATTTGCATTTTTAAATAAATATAGACTAACTTCAGTCTTTACAATACAAACAAAAACTTTTTCTTAATCTTATAAAGTTATTAAACTAATTAGTTCATATCTTTCATATCTTTTCTTATAGTTAGTACATATCTCTTATTACAACACACAGAAATTTCACAAAATAGCTGCCTATTTTTTGTTGACAAAGAAGATTCAGTAATATCGCACTCATATCGTGAAATTGATCGTATAATTGATATAATGACCGTAAATCTATAACATTTAGCACGAAAATCATGTTGTTACATACCTCGTAAAGATGTAATGCCAAACTTTATGTTTTCTGCTTCACAAAAAATCACATGCCCACGATCTATCATGGCCGCTGGCTGGCGCGCACTGTCACACATTTCAAATCGTTGCTATGACACTTCGGGCGACACTAGCGCCAAGCGGTTGCCGTGAATAGTTTAGCCAATACCATGCTATCTCATATTTGGCGCCTATCTCATAATAGGCATCTTTACCCTAGTGACAAGTTTTATTTTAAAACATGTAATACTAAGTGGTGGTATTTTTATTTTAAGCACTAAAGGTGCTGTTATGCTCTCGCTGCGGCGAGGCGAGGCGTGGATGGCTTGGGGGTGAAATGTTTGTTTACCTATTGCAGTATAATTCCTGCATTAAAACCATTTGCGCGTTCCGCATTCGAACTCTTTGTATATTTTGGGCTATTTTTTTATTTTTTAAATTGATTGATTTCAAATTCAAATTTTGTCTCAATAAGCTCCGAAACAATGTTGTTCAAATACCAATTTTTTCAGTTCAGTTGAAGCGTTGGCAGCCTGTTCTTTTTCTAATATTATCCAAATCATTGATGTCGTAGCTTAAAAGCATATTTTAACCGTTGTGACGGTATTTTTGTGTTGTTTTTCTTTTAATGGTATGTATTCCTTTCATTTTTAATATTTTTTACATCTGCTTTATTTTCTTGGTCTCAACAAAATTTTATTGGGAATCAACCATAAGGGCCAGGTTTTTGGCTCAAGGTACCGGCTAGATTTTAACAGCTTACTACATTTCACCTAGTTCGACTTCCATCCAGCTTCGAACAGAAGACCGCTGTGCCACGGAGTCATTTTTTTGGTAACACTTAAGAATCTTGTACGTTGCGAACGCCTCTCCTATTCTGATGTCCGTCCGTCATTAAAGCGCGGAAGAGAGCAGTACGAACGCATCAAATTTTCAGTAGAGGAGCTCCACGTCACCGTGTCAATCTCAAGCACAGCTTGGGCAACTTTTCTGTGACGAACGACTCGTCCCAGGTGTGGTGTGGTTACGTCGAAACCGAGAACGACCTTTTTATTTAATAATACTTACTAAATTCAATGTGATTCTTTCAATAATATGTTTCATTGATCTAAGAAAGCTTAAAACCATTTATTTTAAAGTATCACGTTTATTTTATCGTGCGAAATATAGAATATAGGTGATTGCAATCATTTTCGTATTTCGATGTGTATTTCTTTATTCGATTAAAATAGCAGATTTAAGATTTCTTAAACTAAATTTTGTTTACAAAACCTTCAACTCAACAATTTTTGTACCTAACATTTTCTTTAGTCTTATAATGTTTAATTTATTAAGATCAAAATTATACGTATTTTAAGTAGTGAAAGATTATTTTATTTTACCCGTACTCGCGCGGCGGGACCCAAGTTCCCGTTTGTGTGCTAGCGGAGAGATTTCTCGCTACGCTATGTAAAATATATGTCAATAAATTTTATAGTTTTTGAAGTTTTTTTTTTTCACATCTGAAAATTGAGCCACACTGTTAGACATTTTTTTATTATTTTTATTATAGTCTATGTCACTCGGGATGATGTAAGGATTCTAACGATACCCTATATACATCTATATCTGTTGCGGCATTTAAAAGTTATGGTGGCACAAAGAAATTCACATAGATACCTACATACTACCCCTATATATAATGTACTCTGTGACACATACATACAAACCTTGTTTAGGTTTCATTACACTTCTTTTTGGGCAGTCGTGTGTAAAAACAAATGAGTTCACTTTCTAATTGTGTGCGGTCACTTTAGTGAAGTTTGACATTACAAGTTTTAAAAAGTTAATCGGAATTACCTCCAGAAGTTTTATTTATTCATTTTCTCATCACAAATGTTGGTTTGGACAGAAAGTGCTTAATCTAAAAAATAGGGTTAACATTTGTGAGAGACGGGTGCCCAAAAAAGGCATTAAATACCTGTGTTACGGGAGGATAGCTGATAGAGGCGAATAACACGTTACAACCCAAGGATCACTTTGAAAACGTATTGTGGTTTAATTTAGTCTGGAGCGTGCAAAGTGCAAATGTGAACTGACGAGTCCACAGACTAAGTAGTACTGACGAGTCCCTGATTTTTTTTTTTTTTTTTTTTTTTATGTATGGCATCTCGCAGTTGACCTTGAGAGGCCGTGACTGCTTAACCGGTCTTTCCTGTGGCAGCCCTAAGGTATTAGCTTAAAGCCTCCAGCCAGGAGCGTAAATATAAGTATTAAAAACTAAACGACAGCGCTCTAAGGGCACCCCCTGTGGGGTACGAACCTCGGCTTAGGGCGTCGTTGGGGAAAAACAAAGCAAATTGGGGACAGGCTGGATCGAAAGTTTAAATTCATGATTATTAACGGGGATTACTATTAAATGCTACGGCTCACTCAGCCTCGGGGCTGGCGGTTCGACGTGCAAGGGACGGGGGGAACAATTTATTCTTGAACTTCGCGTGGTACCTCGGCGGCGAGGACGGAATGACGGTTTGTGTTTGTGCACTGTACTTGTGGCCCTATTGCTTTCCTGAAGGAGAGTAATGGGGTCATCCGGGTCTGAGAGAGTATGCCTAGGTCGGCGAGTCTGACTAATTTGAGATGGCCTATAGCTAGCTGCCTGCACAACCAAGGGGTTGCGATGTCTATCTGCGGACTCGAAGAACCGCTTTCTCGCGCGTTTCAAAAACTGCTTAATGGTGGGGATTCTAAGATCTACGTGTAGGGTTTCGTTCCGAACGAACCATGGAGCGTCCGTAATTTTACGGAGAAATCGGTTTTGAAGTGCCTGCATTCTGTGAATGAGATGGGGACGGACGTGTGCGAAAGGGGCACACGCGTACATCATAATCGGCCGGATGCACGCTGTGTAAATACGCAATTTGCCCTTAAGGGACAACTTGCTGCGTGAGTTCAGAACGCAATGAAGCCTACCGAGAGCGAAAGCAACGCGCGAACGCACTTGCTTTATGTGCTCAGCGAACGAAATGTGGTGATCTAAGATTACACCGAGATATTTGGCTCGCTTCTCCCAAGGGATAGGCTTGCCGAACATCTTGATCTGTCGTGGTAGGTCCGGTCTACGCCGGGGCCTAGAAAAGAGGACCGCTTGGCTCTTATCAGGATTGACCTCGATCCTCCACTTCTTGAACCAGTCACCGAGTCTGTTGACTTCGGTCTGTAGGATGCGGGAGATCTGGTCGTGACTGCGGCCGGTGTAGTAGATGGCCGTGTCGTCTGCGAACAGAGCTAACTGCGCCTTTCTACTTTTCGGGATGTCACTGGTGAACAGCGTAAAAATGAGCGGAGCCAGCACAGACCCCTGAGGGACGCCTGCGCGGATCGGATGAGGGGAAGAGAGCGCACCCTCGATGCGATAGCGGAAGGTGCGGTTCAACAAATAGTCCCGTAAGATGAGCACGAGACGATCTGGCACACCGAATTTGTATAGCTTATACAATAAGCCGTTGTGCCAGACTTTGTCGAACGCTTTCGCGATATCGAAGAACACAGCACCCGTCATGAACCCGCGCTGGAAACCGGCGCTTATGTGTTCTATGATACGGTGGACCTGTTGTACGCAAGAATGTTGGGTTCTAAAACCGAACTGTTCGTTGGGGATGAGCCCCTTCGTCTCGGCGTAGTCTCTGAGACGCTTATAAATAAGCCTCTCATAGACCTTGCCGAAAACGTCGAGCAAACTGATGGGACGGTAACTGGAAGGCTCGGTCTTAGGCTTGCCGGCTCGTCCTGTCGGGTCGTGTCAGGGGAAGCATAGAGACTACTTGCTGGGACTTGAGTTTCCTCTGAAGTTCCCAGAATGCCAGATGAGTGGGCTCTAGCTCGCTCAACATCTTGTCCTAGTTACCGTCACGCAGCTCGGCCATGCGTGTCTTTACAGATCTCTGCAAATAGCGCATGTGAGCTTTGTTGGCGTCACAGGGAAAGACGTCGTAGGCACGAGTAGCCGCGTTCTTCTCAGTCAGCAGTTCACGCACATCGTCCGGCAGCCTCAAGCGATGTTCGTCCATCGCCGGAGCTTGCCTTGAACAATCGTTCAGGACCGATTGTACGTGTTCCGTGAGTGAGCCGATCGCGGCCGTCGTGTCAGCGATTGAGGTAAACTGATCTGGTATAGAGTCTAGTAGAGGGGAAGTGGTGGATTTCAAGCGATCGCTTACTTTCCTCCAGTCCGTGACTACTTTGTTACGAGAGGGTTCGTCCGGGTCAGGGAGTCCGTCGCGAGGGACCAGTCTCATGACGACTGGTCGGTGGTCGGAAGTCAGTTCGTCCATCGCCTCTATCGAATCCAACCGGAGGTTGATATTCTTTAGGAGCGCTATGTCCAATACGTCAGGGGTATGGTTGGGGTCGTGAGGGTAGTGGGTGGGCGTCATCGGGGCGATGACGTCAAAGTTTAGGACGGGGCAGAGGTCAAACAAGTGTCTGCCTCGGAACGTGGTACTGGTACTATTCCAGGCCGGATGTTTGGCGTTGAGGTCACCCGCTATGATAACGGATTCGCTCAGGCCAAAAAGAATTGAAAGATCGTCAGAGAGCAGTTTGAGACCGTCTGCTGACGAGGTCGCGGTGGGCGGCATGTAAGCCGAAACTATCGTAATCGGTCTATGACCTGACATGCCTAGTCTACATGCAGACACTTCAAGACACGAGAGAGTTGGAGGATCGAGGGGAATACAGTATAGAGGGGTTCTATAATAGATCAAGGTGCCGCCCCTGTGGCATCGAGACCTGTCATTGCGAACTATGCGATAGTTCGCAACTGACGGGTTTCGATGACTCGGCTTGAGGAATTAGGCTTAATTTAATTGAGGAAGGTTTCCTGTACTAGGAGAATATCTAACGTGTTGACGCGGAGGAACTCGGCGACTTCGTCGCGTTGTCCCCTAATGCCGTTGGCATTGAAGAAGCCTAACTTGAGGGATCTGAGTTTAGTTCTTGCGGGGGCCGTATTATACATATTAGGGCCGTTTCGCGAAGGTGTTGAGGACTTGCGTAATCTCTGGGTACGCATTGAAAATTCTCTGGATCTGGGAAAGATCGCAGGAAGATGTAGCCTTGACTATTTCCCCGGCCATTTGAATGGCGCGAGGCGTCATAAAAACGTTAAATGTGCTCGTGATCACATTAAACGCGTCTAGAGCGTTAGCGACGGCGGTCACTGGAGTGACCGCGGGTTTAGGGGGCGCGCGAGTGGTGGCGACGGGAGCGGCTTTAGGAGCTGGCTCAGGTGCACGGGGCGCGAGAGGCGCGCGGGGCGCGGGGGGCGCGGGAGGCGCGCGATCCGCGGGAAGCGCGGTATTAGCGGCGGGTGCCTGTTGAGCGCGTTGAGCGCGAATATTGGGGTCCATCATCAGAGGTTGAGGATGGAGAGGAGGGGCCATATATTGGCCGAAGGCAGGGAAGGCCTGCTGGTGGTTAAAATAATTCCACGGACTGGACCTTTGAGGGCTCAGACGCTGCGGAGGTTGGGACAGGGTAGCGGGGTACCCGGGGTGCTCTCGCTGCTGCCTCGCGTCGAAACGCTTGGTCAGCTTCGAGGAAGGACGAGTCCCTGATTATGTATCAGCTTTAAATATTAATTTTACGGTTTTCCTTCACGTCAATCCCGATTAAGAATGGCGTAATAACGGAAGCGTGGCGATTATGGTAACCCCCCTTCCCCTTTGGGGGAGGCCTATGTCCAGTAGTGGACGTATTTCGGCTGAAAAGATGAATAACGGAACTGAATTATGTCTTATCGATTGAGCAAATTAAAAATGTTCCAATTAAGGCATATGTATCGCGTAGATAAAATAAATTGATTAAGTAATTGGATTATCGTTTTTGGGATTTTTGCTACTTTATTAGTGGTGATATCGTCATCACTCATATACAGGGTCAAATTAAATTAACTAGCGAAACTCCGCAGAAGTGATGGGTATGTCATGTACCTAGGTACATCTAAACACAACAAAATAAAAAAATATATAAAATTTATGTTTTTTTAAAGTATGAGTTGAGATTTAGTTTTTGTATTTAACGTCTTTTGATATCGACACCCATCAAGTCTGTGATGTTTACTTAAAGGAAACTGATATTTCAAATGACTACACATCCTGCCGAAGGAGATTGCCAGAAGAACCCAAATGTCCAAAGCAGCGATGACTAAACTCACTAGGATATGGAAAGACCGAAATTTATCCCGTAAAACCAAAGTGAGGCTGGTGCGAACTTTGGTCTTCTCTATTTTATTTTACGGCGCCGAGTCTTCGACGATAAAACAGAGAGAAAGGGCGAAGATCGACGCTTTTGAAATGTGGTGTTGGAGACGGATGCTGCGAATACCATGGACCGCACGACGTACCAACATATCCATCCTAGAGGAACTCTGAATAACCACAAGGCTGTCCGCTACCTGTTTTCAGCGAATCCTCAAATATTTTGGTCACATCGCTCGGAGAAACCCTGACAGCCTTGAGAAGCTGATGGTAGTTGGCCAGGGCGACGGGTTCGGGATTGGGGGTGGAAACTCACTGGCCAACCAGTATCCAAGGCTATTGAGACCGCTGAGGACAGAATCACTTGGAAGAGCATAGTGCATCGAGTGGTCAACACTTCAGATTAGGCACGACCTTCAGAAATGAAGTTAACGACTAAGAAGAAGAAGAGACACTACCTGCGGTTGATGACCCCAAAAAAAACTTCATCAAATTAATTTATTTTTTCTTGATCACGTTTAGTTAACGATCGATGTTCTTTTTAGGGTTCCGTAGTAAACAAGAAACCCTTATAGTTTCGCCATGTCCGTCTGTCTGTCTGTCCGTCCGTCCGTCTGTCCCCGGCTTAGCTCGGAGACGCTTAGTCCTAGAAAGCTGTAATTTGGCATGGGTGTACATATAATATTAATCACGCCGAAAAAGTCTTGAAAATGTCTCAGAAAATGTTCAGTAGATGGGTAAGTAGATATATTTCCCTAAATCGTGGCAATCATGTGTGATTTATTGACACTATTTATGACAATTGGAAAACAATTATTGACATGAGTAACATATTATATTAATATCATAGGTACCTGTTTCCTTAAGGGATAGGAGGCCCACACCCCCATTTTACCAGTTATGACTAGGTGCAGTTATTCTCTAAACATCGCTTCGAAATTACTGCTGGGGAGTTTGTTGCGCCCTTCTGCTTCCCAGCCCCAGCTAAAGCACTAGGAAGTGGTGAAGGGCGGGCGTTTTTGGGGGACTGTCTTATGTAATTTTTGACGTTCGAAAAGTGCAGATTCTCACTCAGCCTAGTTTGATTAAATGAGTTTTGATTTTGAAATTCGAACGGTGTCTCGTTGTAAAGCCGCGATGTCTTTTTTAGGGTTCCGTACCAAAATGGTAAAAAGGAATCCTTATGGTGAGACTAAGTCTGTCTGTCTGTCTGTCACAGCTGGATATCTCAACAACTACTAATGCTATCAACTTGAAATTTGGAATAGTTTTAGCTTCAGAAATACATAATAACCAATGAACAACAAGTAAGTTTGATAAAGTAGTCATTCGCGGGCGATTTTTTTTTACTAAAAAGTCATACTGCTTCGTTGGTTTAGTGGTAGCAACTTAGCAAGTGCTACTGCTGAGCATGAGGTCCTAGGTTCGATTCCCAGGTCGAGCAAAGTGTTATTGGGATTTTTTATCTAAATTTCTCAGTAGCAGCCCGGAGTCTGGATTTGTGCCCGGTTGATGGCAATAGGCTCGCCCCCTATTACATGGGACTTAATAAAAATAACTGGCGAAATGTGGGTGTACTATAGGTACACCTCTGCCTAACCCGTGTGATGTTATGTTATGTTAATAAGGGAATTTAAAAAAAAAAAACCAAAACAACCCGACTGCAAAAACACATTTTGTTTTTTTAAATAATTTGCTTTAGTTTTATTAATATGAATCGACTCATTGCTAGCTTTTATTTGATACCAATATTGTTGTAATTTATTATAAAGAAATCCTTCCCCTTTATATTGTATAACTACTAGTATAACTGACCCTCCTTTTTCTGTATTTTTTTTTTCAATATGTAAATATTGAAAAAAAAAAAAAAAAAAAGAAGACACCTCTTAAGTTATGATCCATCAAGCCGTTTAGGCTACAGAGCGCGCCAAAGAAAAATATTGTACATACATACATCCCCCTTCCACCCCCATCCCTCCATCTGGAGCAGTCGGGTAAAAAGTCAAAGTCGTCAATTATTGCAGTAAATGTGGTACAAACAAAAGATGGTAGTCTTCTCATACTCTTACATTATTTTTCTTTACATTCATCTTGAATTTCGGAAGAACACAAATTAATAATAATAAAAAAATCACTCTCGTCTGTTTTTTTTTTGTCAAAGTTTTTTATTTTAATTTTCGAATACGCCTCTACCTTTAATGAAAGGCGAACAAGTCTTTTTAATAATTAATTTTGATTATTTTCTTTTCAGAATAACGAAAATGGCATCCATTACACTGCACAAAATACGCTGCATAATCATTTTGCCGATGCCATCAAGACTTTAGATAATAAAATGGGAATCTTTTGAAAAGTTACTCTCTAAGTCCAGACCAAATATTTAAAAAGACGACATTGAAATATTTAATAAATTTACGTTGCTTGTTAGGCATAATATTTATTTTAATTTGTTGTTGCATAATTATGATACGAATCGTCTGTATGTATTTTGTTAATGTTGTTCTTGTATTCTTGCTAGATCTAACAAAAAAAAAAACATTTGATATAGTGTTATCAGGGTGTCAGTGAATTACCAATTTTAATTGACAATGTCCCTAAAATTTTGTATTGTGGTATCAGTGTCGTTTATCCTGTTAAGGCTCCTGCAGGCACGACGCGACTATAATAGAACAATTTCTGAACTATGAAAACTTTATGACACTTGTTGTACCAAAATCGCGTCGTGCACGGTGTCCGTATCTACTAGTCAATTTAATTATTTAAGTTTTATTGTTTTTCGTATTTAATAATTTAGGTTTAGCTACAAAAATTTTTTTACTTATGGCTAGGAAGAAACCCGAGCGGGAAAACTTGCCTTGGAGAAATTAAACAACATCGCAGGGACACGTTTTTTTGACATCAGCATTGCTATTCTGTAAAAAATATCACCATGAAAACTTAGTTGTATACGTGAGATTGTCAGTAAAACCAAGGCGTTGCTGGCCATCCTTGAGGAGCTGGGCTGGGTCGAATAACCGATTTTCCCACCCGTACGCAAATACGCGCATTGACGTGGAGTTGCGGACACCAGCCCGTATACCTATTAAATATTGTTTTTTTTTTTTGGAAATTGACGTGTTCTACAGTTGTAGTCAGCTGTCAATAGAGTCCATCTGTCATCATGTGAAATGACAGCTTACTTCAATTGTCACGGTGAGATTTGTACAGGAGACCGGCTGACCTAGTTAATATATGTTCCCAATTTTAACTTGCGTAACAACGCAGAGTAATTCCGCAAAGTGTTGTGTCTAGCTTAAAAAAAAACCTTAATTGGTGTTACCTGGTATTTTTTTCCAAAAACAGTTTGTGGATAATTATGTACATTTTCTACAAACTGATTTCGGAAAAACGCAAGCCTGCTTCTCTTTCTTAAGATCTATTTTAAGGGTTTCGAAGCCAAAAGGCAAAAAGAGATACTTAATTTTTTAACTCCAATTAATATTCCATTTGAGATGACGTTATTTTGCAGGCAAAACGCGTCATTCAGCCATTTTTTTGTGATAAGAGTGAATGAATTTATAAACTATTTTTATAATTTGAAGGAAACTGTTTTGCTTAGTACCTAGATTATTGACTGTACTCTAACCGCAACCTACCGTAGGTATTTGTTTTTTGCATCAACTCGGTACTGAGGTACACAGGAAAATTTATTTATTATATAAAATCCAATGCGCGATCTATTTTGTGTAGATATAAAATTACATGTTTATTTGTGTTTTTTCAAGTTCCTGAAATTGTGTTAACAATTATTAAGTATTGTTTTATAAACGTTGTATTAGATAGACTGTTTTGTTTCAGATTTGCTGTTTTAGAGACATTATTCTGTTTTTATCCAGTAACAAAGATACGCTCCCGGACTCTTAAATCGAGCCACTCTGCATGTTTTTGTATTTAAACGTTTGCGATTTCTTAAATCTTCGTTAATTTAAATTGGGAACATGAAAGTGAGGGCCAGAGTCATAGCTTTTTCTTTGATTCATCATTGTTTTCATGTTTAATTTATTCTCACGTAGATGCATGGTGGCTCGATTTAAGAGTCCGGGAGTAATATAAAGATATAATAAAAATACTGAGGTTCGTATACGATCACGTATACGATTCTAAATATTATTGCTTTGAATCTCATGAACTGATATTTTACATGTTAAAGTGCATCCGCACTGCAAATTTTATACGTTAAAATAAATGACGTCTATAGAAACATTTAAAACACGAAAACTGCGATTAATGTTGTTTTTTTAAAATAATTGTTACTTTGTATTTAATTATTATTTTTACTGTTTAGACTTAACGAGCCTCAGAATGGTTTGTTTAGAAAATAATCTTTAAATATTTTAAGATTAATATAAAGTCAGGGAAATTAATTGTTTATCAAATTGACTACCAACTTAAAGTGTCCTTATATTCTAATCACAACGTCATTCTTTGACAGTTGTATGGAATGGCTATAATACGGCAAATTGGAACAGGTAGTGTGTCAATTTGATGAACAATTTCCCTGACTGTTTCTGCACTGCGTACTTAGGTAACTTTATATTGTTTAAAACAAATATGAATTATAAAATCCAGTACTGACAGTATTATAAATGATTAATTTATTGTTGTATGTATTGTTCCCATGCTTTATTATTAATGTAATGCTCGAATACAAAGGAAGACAAAACCTTAAAAAGCAATGAAAATATATCCAAATATATCTTATGTCAATGAACACTCGATTTTTATTTCGCTCCAAACTTGGCAATATTCTAATAGCCGGTCACTCTACCCGGTTATCGCCAGGCCTGTTTTCAGCAGAAATTAATAGGCTGTTGGAGGTAACTGTGCCACCGGCGCTGACGATTAATAGGCTGTTGGAGGTAACTATGCCACCGGCGCTGACGATTAATAGGCTGTTGGAGGTAACTGTGCCACCATCGCTGACGATTAATAGGCTATTGGAGGTAACTGTGCCACCATCGCTGACGATTAATAGGCTGTTGGAGGTAACTGTGCCACCATCGCTGACAATTAATAGGCTGTTGGAGGTAACTGTGCCACCTTCGCTGACAATTAATAGGCTGTTGGAGGTAACTGTGCCACCATCGCTGACGATTAATAGGCTGTTGGAGGTAACTGTGCCACCATCGCTGACAATTAATAGGCTGTTGGAGGTAACTGTGCCACCTTCGCTGACAATTAATAGGCTGTTGGAGGTAACTGTGCCACCATCGCTGACGATTAATAGGCTGTTGGAGGTAACTGTCCCACCGTCACTGGCGATCGAGAAACGAGTACAGTTTGCAATTAAAAAACAAAAAACCCGGCGTAAAAAGTGAACTTTAACACGTTCAGTGCCGGGAGCCGTCCTGGAGGCTTCACTCAAGTTTTTTTTAACAATAACCTAATTTACTATACAGCGTGTATCAGAAAGGTATGGTCAAATTTAAGGGTATGGTACAGACCATCAAACTGAACAACTTTCTATAGGACCAACATCAACATCGAGAAAAAAATATCAACTGATCCTTACAAAACTTCAATACCTACTAAAGGACGGCTGATTAATGAAAATGAAATTTTCACAGATGATGTATTTCTGTGCCGCTATAACAACAAATACTAAAAATAGACTAAAATATATATTTAAGGAGGCTCCCATACAACAAACGTGATTTTTTTTGCTCGTTTTTGCTCGATATTGATAACGCCAACAGGTAGACGCTTGAAATATTCACAGAATATTTAGTTATATATTCACTTTAAAAATAAATAATTAAATTAAAATAAAACAAATATTTAATATTTAATTTTCCCATACAACAAACGTGATTTTTTTGCCATTTTTATAGATAATGGTACGGAACCCTTCGTGCGCGAGTCCGACTCGCACTTGGCCGATTTTTTATTTATGCTTTGGGTAGACATTACTTCCTGAATTTTGAAATGTCAAAAGTATTTTAGGTACTACAATAATAGCATATTCACATATAGAATTGATGTGTACGCGTTCTAGTTTAGCATACATTTTTTGCATAACTTTGTTGCATTATGTGAACGCGTAAAAACAGATTTCAAAGTCACTAACATCATATATTCTGCGCCTTAAGAATGACACGACACTAGCATTTTTCATGCGGAATTTTGAGGAATTGTAATGTGTATAAAATACAAGAATTTAGGAATAGGTATTGACACAATTAAACAGCAAATTAATTTGTAAATACGTATATATTTGTTTCCCCACTAGGATACTTTTGTGAACTCTTAGGCCTGAAACGGCGTTAAGCGGGCACCCGCGCGGTTTCATACAAAAACACCCGCGCGGGTCCCCGCGACGGAGCACTTTTGTATGAAACCGCGCGGGTGCCCGCTTAACGCAGTTTCAGGCCTTAACAATAATTGTACATTGTAAAATAAAAACATAATATGTACACGAAACTAACACTTTGGCAGGAAACATCTTTGGTCTGGGCTGAAGGGACGGTGTTCAGTCGTTTTCTAAAGAGGTCATCACCAGTCTTCAGCGAGTCATTAGCCAGAACATATGATTACCAGGGTCACGACCATATGTCACTTTAATTCCGTAACCCTGGAAAATAATATTAATAATTAATTTCAGACGTCACACATAATATTAAAACCGGCCAAGTGCGTGTCGGACCACGCACAATGAAGGGTTCCGTAGTGTTTTTTACCTGTTTTTACTGGTAAAAAACACTCCCATACATCGTTATACGTCATCATCAGAATCATTTTTCGATTCAGGGATCCGTTTGTGTAATATTAAGCTTCAAAGTGCTAATTTTTGTTAGAGCCAAGTGTATAAATAGTTGTTTGTGGATAAGTGAAAAAAATCACGGCAGTAGTATATATATAACGAAGTTAAAAGGAAAACTATCACACCTAAGTAGGCTTTACAAGTTAACGAGTAATAGTCGACCAACTTTGCAGTTGCAATGTAAGGAGAACATGTTTTTCAACTACAGTGTTAAGTTTTTTCTGGGGGTAAATTCATCCTAACTACGGAACCCTTCCTTGTGAGTGGTCCGACACGAACTTGGCTGGTTTTAATTATTTGTTACCTTTTAAATACTTACGGGTTGTAAATTATTGAGACGCTTTTTATTAGTTGAAGACTTCTTGCTTTTAAGTTCGTCGTCGTCGTTGGGCAGTTCATACTTATAATATATGGGCATATCCGTATCGTTCCTGTAATTACCATGGTCTTAATTAATTTTAAGGCATATATTTCGGATACGTAGGTACTTATCTATACATATAATAAAATCGTAGGGAAGTCAAAACTGTACATACAATTAATATTTTTGAAAAAAAGTAGTTGCTACGTCTGGAAACGATTCTAAAGCCAAAAATATAGATTTTTCAGTACAGTTGTTAAACATGGCGTACCTTTCAGAGGCTATAATTATGATTCGAAAATTAAATCTTTTGCATAGGCATCTTTCTGTTACGCGGTCGTGACTTTTGTTTACGAGCTCTATCATTAGTTTTGCAGTTGATTTTTAAAATAAGTCAATTTAAAAAGTTTAGTAACAAGGAGTTTTCATACATAGAATAAAATGGGATGGATTTTATACGAGGAAAAATGATTGAGTCCGTACGTCTTAGCATTGAATTCTCAAAAGTCTTTTAAATGGGTCTATAATATATTTAATTACTAGTTTTAATTTAATTATTTTCACATCAACATTTGTCAAAAATCGAATAGGCTGTATTATAGGCTGTTTTCGTTGTAAAAAAAAAAATGTCCAGTTGCAAAAACGCGCCGTTTCTGAAAATTTTAATTTTTTGTGTGATATATTGATTATTTATTTGATTTGTTTTTCTATTTCCCACAAGTGTATTGAAACGCGTCGTATGATACACGGGTGTGTACAACTTTCAACACAGCAAATAGCTTAAGGGGGATGCGCTAAGGTAGCCCGCGAAATTCAAATTTTATTACGTTTTTTGCAATTTGAAGGTCAGTAACATGTTGTATGTTGTTCTAAATTGATTCGCGGCCGTAACAAATATGGCTTTACAGATTTATAATCATTAGAATCAGCATTACAACTCTCTAAGTTCATAAAATCCTACTGAATGATTATTTCAGAAATAGTAGATAATTCAATAGGATTTTATCAAGAGAGTTAGTTGTATTGCCGATTCTAATGATTATAATTCTGTAAAGCCATATTTGTTACGGCCGCGAATCATATTTAGATCAACATGCAACCTGTTACTGACCTGCAAATTGCAAAAAACGTAATAAAATTTGGATTTCGCGGGCTACCTTAGCGCATCCCCCATAAAGGTTCGACGACTCCTTTACAAACCTAAGTTCGATTCCCAACAATTGATATTTATTGTGCTTCTTATTTACCTATATATCTTTTGTAAAAACAACTCACGACTTTTCGCCAAACAGATATTCTCCGTCTTTTGCCAGCTCGTTTCTTTTCACGCTAGTTTCCATTCTCTTGAGATGGTGAAATCTTCGCCATGGGTAGTTGTAGAAGCCTGTAGTAGGGTAGTCCAAGCCGTTATACCCTTGAACTTCGGTAGGGCAGGATCTGAAATGGAAACAAACTATAGCCTCTTACTACAGAGAGTCACCAATATTTAAGTAAATGGTTTAACAGTTATTTAATAAATAACACACCTTGTACGAAACCGTACCTACATTACTTTATTGACCTACGCGCCGTGCATTCTGCACACACAGCATTTATCCCTATTATTGAGAATAATATGTAAAAATATATTTAAATAAATTAGTGTTTAACGAACATTCACGGTGGTCGGTTTTATTTCATCATCACAATAGAATCGCCCCGCTATCATAACATTAAGTGTAGGAATCCCCTACACACCTGTTTTAATTAGGATCTAAATACTACGATTACGATTTTGTTCGCTATTTCCTGTGATCCTGTCTATTGTTAACTAAGTAATTTAATGTCTTTCACATGTACGAATCATTGTATTGACGGTTATCGACAAAACGGATCGTATCACTGAAATGACAGCAGTCATTCGAAAATCAAATCTGCCCGGTATTTTGCAATGCACGGAGCATGTAACTTTACGTACGGCGTAGCACTGCAGGGCAAAATTTTGTCTTAAAGAGTAGGGACAAGCATTGATACCCACGCTTGCTGTCTGCGTGAAGAAGGTTTCAGACGACGTAATATCTACAAAATTAAAGGGCCCAACGACTTTACAAAAAAAGGTGTGCTTATGGCCACACGATGGAAGTGAAAACTTACGACTGGAGCCGAGTATGCGCGATCAGCGCCGAGTATACCCGATTAAGAGCGGCCAACCCAACATACTTTTCATAGAAACGCTCATACGTGATTATGGCGTTGTAACATATCTTACTTTGAAATTTTATAATTTCGATACTTACACGGATAGCACGGTGACAACCAAAAACAAATTCAGGATTAAATAATGTTCCATGATGTTATCAAAACGAACACCCTTATCTTAATGTACTAATAACGTCTTTTCCAGCATTTATATAGCAGACACCTCGGAGTCTTATAAAAATGGTAATTTCTTAATGACACAATTTTTATTTATTATACATTTAATCTCGATAATTTGTTCGCATCTCGAGAATCTGTGGGTACATTAATTCACTAGCTGTGATCCCGACTCTGTCTGCATGAAATTTGGAAAAAGGAATATCTAGTTTTGCAGATGATGTGGAGGCAAAAACGTATGTTTATGTGTTAGAGGGAAGAATTACCTAGTCTTTATTTTTAACCGACATGTTAAGGAGGAAGGAAGAGTAAGGGCGTTTGTCCACCACCACCGTCAACGGGACGTCACCGAGAACAAGATGAAAGTAGCTATACATAAATTTACTATGCCCGCGTTGTGGCCACCGCACCTCTGCCGCATCCCAGCCCCCGAATTTTTGAGCAGTTTGGCGCGACCGCTAGAATTTGGCCCGAGATTGTGGCTGGCTGATGCCGATGTGCTGGCAATACAAACTACGTTTGATCTTGTCCACACACTGCAGTCGCACCGGTCCGGCGCCATTTGCCCGGCTTTTGTTTTGTCTATCTGAACCGGCGAGTTGGGTCAGGGTGGACAAACGACTGCCGGCCGTGGTCAAGTCGATGGTCGGCAGCTAGGAGTCCTGGAATGCGGTGGTATCCTTCTGCGAAACTGTCGTGTCGTAGAAGGAGGCTGCGGAAAGGGAGTGGGGGATTTCTTCCGCTCACCCACCCCTCAGCAGGCGCACCGGGCGTCCGCAGAGGGCAGACAATGCCCTCTTCCGGCCCCCCTAAATGGGTCCAGAGACGGCGGACGTCCCCGAGTCACTACGCGCCCCTGGCGCACCTCGGGTCTTGTACAAGATATCATACAAGACCAGAGGTGGCGGCGAGTAGTGTTCCCCGCGCGCCCCTTTTAGACGTCACGAGGAGAGGGGGCGCGTGCAAGTGTGGGAATGAACACCGGGGTTTTTAGTCACTAAGAGTCTGACAGATCCCTCGGCCTACCCCAGGTTGGAGGATATTCACGAGGATTTTCCAACCCGGAAACAAAAAAAAAAAATTGTGGACAAACGAACGCCGTCACCGGGATGTCATGTTTGGTTCGAATAATCTCGTTTCTTGTTGACGTCCCGCTGACGGCTGGGGTGGATAAGCCCCGTAAGACTTTCCGCTTTGTTTTGTCACTACAAATATCTTACAGTTCGTTAATCTTAACACGTTAGCTGCGGCAAAAAAATCATAAACGTTCATCGGGTGCGGTGGCGGTCGAAATGCGCATCCATCGACCTTTTCGACAGTGCGTATCAATCCTTTTTGACCTGACACCACTAGGATAGATTAACGCGCTTTAACTTTGCGAATACATGGAGTACACTGTTTTTTTTTACTGTTGAAATGATCCTGAACCCAATTTCTTAAGGTTCATTTCGCCCCTGGGTCTGCCAAACAGGAAATGAGAAATTAACCAAGGAAAGTGTCAGGCCGATAACGACCGATACCGCACTAGAAAATAGATAGACAAATATAAAGCGTTATCGATTATTATTTTATTATTATAAAAGAAATAAAATGTGTGTATTTAGCAAATCACATAGGCCAGAACAGTGAACTAATTTGTTACGTATCTTTCTTTATAACACTGCACGCAAAGAGATTGATTACGAGGGTTACGTTTAAAGGCGAGGACTTTTGATCGCTAAAGTCTATTACTTTTTTAGAATAGAATAGAATAGAATAGAATATTTATTTGCGTAAAACATGGTATACAGGCGTGTTAAATACAAATTGAGGCACAAGCATGTTTAGCTAGGATAAAACATAGCATGCAACATTTTAAAGACAAGTTAAGCAACAACAATCGTTTTTTTTTTATAAACATCAACATTTTTTATCTATAAATTCTTTTAGATTATAAAAATATAATTTTGTTGCTAGTATACGATATGACACATATTGGCTTATATTTATCTTCATTTGTTTTACTATTTTTTCTACCATAGTTGACAAGCACATCTTTGTCCTCTTTGCGAGTAGATAGCATCAGAAGTGGCCTTTTGTCAACCTATTAAATAACTTTAACGCCATTTTTGTTAATAGCTGCTTTGATTTCTCCCTTTTCAAACTTTATAAAATAACGGCACGCACACGTAGATAACACGGTCATATACCACAACAGGCCCGCCGCCACAGGGAGCGGTTGTTTTTCACTGTCAGTGCGATCGTGGTCGAAAAGGGCCCGCCGCAATGTTTTAATGCCAAATACCTATATTTGTAACCACGAGCTGAAATCTATATTTGTCTCTGTCGAACTCCTACAAATACCAAAGATAATTGTTCCGCACCATCGACAATGATATAGTTTTCACCGTGCGCACTAGCGATAAGCACCGTATCGGGCCGATTATGTGTGATCCGCAGTGAACGTGTTCATACATTTATGCATTTAACCATGTCCATACATGAGAATACTGGTGGCCCAGTTGAACAGTGGTGGCCCAGTTGAACAGTGGTGGCCCAGTTGAACAGTGGTGGCTCAGTTGAACAGCGGTGGCCCAGTTAACAGTGGTGGCGTAGCGGTTACGGCCCCGACTTACGAGTTGTAGGTCGTGGCTTCGAACCCAGACAGGCGATTTACTTTGTGTCTATTATTTCATCACCACTGCTCTCAAAGCGGTGAAGGAAAACATTGTGAGGAAACCGGCATGTCCTCGAACCAAAAATTCGAAGACATGTGACATTTAGCAGCCCGCATTGGGCTCGCGTGGTAGATTACAGCCCACTTCCTCTCAAAAACAGGAGCCCTAAGCCGTGTCCCAGCAATGGGAACATTATATGCTGATTAAGGTATACATGAGAAACCTTTACTTTCCCGAAATAAACTATCATTTTTCACCACCAAACAGTATCATCGAAAACTATCTAGTAGTTTTTGCGTGATGCGATGACAGACAGACTGACACTCTACACCTTTTTCCCATCGGCTTCTGTATTAATATTTTAATACACTCCAATAACTTCATGCAAAAATAATTTATGTACTAAGATAATTTTACAGAATGTTTAGTCTTTGAGCTATCGTTAATGACGGAGACAGGTCATGTTTGTCCCACGTACCTACGTGACGGTCCTTGAGCCAAAATTTCAAGGTTGCCCAGATATATGGGACAAGCTATGCTTTTTTTTTTGAGTGGGATTGTATCAAATAACTTTACCCGCTATGAGCGGAGCGGGTTCCCGTTTTACCCTTGGGGTACGGAACGCTAAAAAGACTCACTGTCAGATTTCCTTTAAAAGGATTACTAATATGAAGAAAGAAAATGATTATGATGATGCTTACAAAATACTTAAACCACGAAAATTAGATATTTGTGGATGATACATGATGGCCTGATGGAATAACATTTAGACGTATATATAACATTTATTTATTTTGCAAACCGAAATGTATCTGAGAATAAGGGGCATCTGCCCCTTGCCCTACTGATAATGAATAGGTTTAATGATACCAATAAGTTAATCATCAAATTCATTTATTTATTATATTATCACATTAGATCATTTTCCACCAATAATTACATGTTCTAAGATATTTTTATCATCAAAAGTGATATAATTGTACTTTTAAAGTAGGAATATCATAATTTATCACATCTACACTCATATTTTGATCACTTTTGCCAAAAAGTTTGAATTCTAATTTCAAAAAAGAAATAAGATGGCGACTTGCTGTCAATAACTTGAATGGCGAAAATGGGTTTTTTTAAATTGCCTTTTTAAATAAAGTGTTTTCTACAAAGTCCATTTTTCTCGCTGTTCCCGTGTTGTTTTTGGTTTATTTGTGACCTTAGTGTTTCTTGTGTCCCGACCTGAAAGAGAAATTATATTGAATAAGAAAAGTCAAACTGAACTGTTACTGTTTTTTTCCGTCGATAAAAATCATACCTACTGTTTTATTGACTTGTATTACCATTTAGATGGATTTTTATCAGTAGATGGAAGGATAGAATATGTTTTTACTGTACACAATAATACATAAATTACACTTGAGTTTTTTGATATTTATATAATGAGGAGAGTAGCTAATTGTCTAAAGATAATACCTATTATTAAAAGAGGCAAAAATGTATTTAAAAAAATTACTTGAATTTGGGTGAGAAACGCCTCCTCCTCGTCTCGACTTCGTTGTTCTCAAAGGCCACCTGAAACACATAAATACCTTTTAAAATCAATTTCGTCTTTATACATAGATGACATTTTGATGATATTTACGAGCACCATTGGAAAACTGTGTAGGATGTAAAAAACCAAGCAAAGTTGACAATGAAAAAATACTATTGAAAATCAAAGAATTTGAATCGAGAAGTAGTAACTTTAAATGAAAGAGGCAGAAACCAGCCAGAGTTTGTACATTTGAAAGTGGACGGGAAATCACTGTTATGCGTCGTTCGTGATTTCGGAATTGCTATTGGTTGTTTGATGCATCACAAATTATCGAGTAGTGAGCATGATGACCTCTTGTTCATCAGGCTTTATAAAGTGGCCGTTGTGTAAAACTTGGGGCAGGTCTAGGTATATCCAGCAGTTTTACATGGAGCGACTGCCTATCTGACCTCCACAACTCAGTAACTGGGTAATACGATACTCTTTGGTAACACTGGTTGTCAGACTTTTAGCTTCTGACGACCCGTAACTACTGTCAAAGATCCACGAATGATTTTATGATGATAATAAAGTAAAAAAAAACACAAATAATAAAATTACCGATGATTGGACTACGTACCTGAACTGCAGCAGACCTAGCGATGTCTTCCGCCTTAGGTGGTCCGTATTCCCTGAAGCCGGGGGGTCCGTATTCAAGGAAACCTTCCGGGGCTTGTTGCAGGGATCTGTGAACATAATAAATTATAAATTCTAAAGCTGCTATTAAGAGTTCAATATGATTAATGATAATAAGGATCACATCGTGCGGATGGTGGCAAATGAAGTAGCATTGATAGACGTACCCTGACACTTCAGCTTTGATTTCGACAGCAGATTCAAGAGCCTGAAAACAAAAGAAAAGTTTTTATTTGTTTCATTATTGATTAAAAACTATGTAGCAGTATAGGAAGTGATGGAAAGCACAAATTATACACTGGTATTTATGCTACTCCCAGCGTTTGTTTTTAAAGACCGGAGTATTAGTTCTTTAGTGTTAGGTAATGTCCCTGTAATGGACTCTATAACATAAAAATTGTGGACATTATAATAAGGAGTTATGTCTCTAGTTTACCCGTATCCCAGTTTAGCAGCCACAGTGTTTATATCTGACACTATGTCTAATCACGATCCTATGTAGAGGATCCGAAGTCTTAATCTTTATTTTTTTTGCAGAATATTGGCAATACCTAACTTTTCTTAACAAGTTATCACATTTATAGTGTCGTTTTTGATGTATGTATGTCGTTATGGTTTTGTCTCACCTCAGTAGCTTTAACTTCATTCTCCAGCTTAACCAAAGCCTCAGCAATGTTGTTGACTCCTTCGGCTACTCTTTCAACAACGATTTGTTCGACAACAGCAACAGGTACAATCTCTTCATGAACTGCAGCAGTAGGAACCACAGCTTCTTCTACCACAGCGGTAACATCTTCTTGTGCCGCAGCCGTAGGAGCAACAATCTCTTCTTCGGTGTAAACTGCAGTAGGTGCAACGTTTTCTTCTTGTACTGCTCTCTCTGTGGCTTCCTCCATCTGGACAGCTTCGGAAGTCTGTTCAAAGAACTCTGCTACAACTTCTAGGGGTGTTGTTTCAAAGGTGGGCTGGGATTCGGAGAGGGTTTCAGTTGCGTGTTCTTCGTCAGCTATTTGAGTGAGCTGGGCCTCAGTGGTTGATGCTACTTCTCCGATGTAAGCGGTGACTTGTTCTGTGTTTGCTGTGAAATAAAATAGTTTTTATTAGAGATTTCAAGCTGGATTGCTTTTATATGGTTACAGTGATGGTTATACAATGAGACTGAAATTATTTTTTAAAACAGCTCAGCAGTTTACAGATATAACCTGTAGTTTCAAAAAACAACAACAAACAACTGGTAAACCTTTAGGGAACAACATCATTGTTAATTGTTTTTTTTTCTGTCGATCCTTATTATTATGGATCACTAAGACTGCATTTCACCCTCCATAATATTAAACTTTCTAGTTTGAAATACTAATAATAATAATACTCTGTAAGATAGGTTAGAAAAAACATTATACCTTCAACAGCAACCGATTCCTCAACAGCGGACTGCAATTCCTGGGCAGCCAAAGATTGTACAAAGAAGGTCTGATCAGTAGCCACATCAGGCAGACCCTGGTTGACGCTGAACTGAACCACCTCCTCGAACTTCGGAGGTCCATACTCCCTGAGCGCATTGGAACCAGAAGCTTCAGTCTCTTGGAAGAGGTTCTCTTTGAGAGGACTGTTTGATGGCTGTGTAAAGATTTATAGTTAAAGATAAGTAAAAGATGGTCAATCAATCAACTCAGTTTATTGTACTTTTCCTAATGTTCATAGCATTCGTAGGATAGTATTATTTTACTTATTAAATTGAATATCAAACTGTTCTGTTTTCATCCTTGATATTATAATTTTCGTAGAATTTGTTTTAATCTGGTTACTTACCGAAACTTCAGACGGCAGATAGAAGCTAGCACCCTGGGGCCTCCATCCACTTGGCAGGTAGGGTCCGGAGCCCAAAGCCGCCACGGAGCCGATGGCAAAAACAATGGCGATGAGGACCTGAATATAATAGATGAAAATATTAATGAAGATGAAGAAAAAGAAAAATGTTGATGATTGAGAAGTGTTGGATGGTAGTGCACACATTGGCTGAAAGGTTTAAAATAGGTGATGGTGATAATTATTTGGTTAAATTTATAAATATCAAATGGTTTAATTTCAAATGAGTTGATAAAATTATTAAAGCGTATCTCATGATCTGACTAATTTTTTAAGTAAACTAGAAAGGGATAACTTCGGTAGTTCTATTTAACAAAAAACGGCCAAGTGCGGACCACGCACAATGAAGGGTTCCGGAGTTGGGACGAATTTATCCCAAAAACAAACTTAACATTGTAGTTGAAAACATGTTCGCCCATACATCGATATACGGCACGGTCAATTCTCCAACTGCAAATTTAAGTTGGTCGACGACTATTACTCATTAACAACTTGTAAAGCCTACGTCTTAGGTGTGGGTCTTAGGTTAATTCTCAATCAACCATTTAGTTGGCAGGGAGCCCTTGACTCTAACAAAATTTTGCACTTTAAAGCTTAATATTACGCAAACTGATCCCTGAATCGAAAAATGGTTTTCACAGACTTGCAATATTTTTGAACGGCCTATCTAGCGATACTCCACCCTTTGTGATAGACGAGAAAAAGAAATTATCCCCACTTTACGTGTAAGGGAGGTTCCCTAAAAAATGTTTTTCAAGATTTTATTTTACGACTTTGTCGGCGTAACTAATATGTACACCCATGCCAAATTACAGCTTTCTAGTACTAAGAGTCTCTGATATAAGCCGGGGCAGACGGACATGGCGAAACTATAAGGGTTCCTTGTTGACTATGGAACCCTAAAAAACAAAAGTGGTGACACATTAGTAATAAGTCGAATGATTTAATATTGAATATTTCCCTAAAAATAATAAGAGCAAAACGCTTTTGATAAGCCAATTAAACTGAACTCGATTGGTAGAAAAAGAAAAATATATTAATTAATGAGTTTAATAAACCAGGGATATTTACCTTCATGTTGTATGCGATCTAAAGAACTGATTCTTCGAATGATGCCTTATCTTCAAAAGATCTCGGTTTTATACCAAAATAAATCAAACAATGGGTTAGGCCTTGATCATTATTTAGTTCAAATATTGGTTGAACGGAATTTAATTCGATTCTAAATCGATTTGAACTTTCAAAATTTTCCGATTTTCGTTTTGTGAATAGAGTTTAGAGGACTCCTTCGTTATAGTGTTTACAAAGAAAGTTTATTAAAAAGAAGAAAACATGATATTATGTTATTTAATAAAATTACTGCTGGTTTCCTTGCTTAATTAATCAATCAATGTATTTATACAGTGTACGACTTAACGCCGACAGGCATTACGCCGACAGACTGAACGCCGACAAGACTTTACTTCGATGGGACTCTTCGCCGACAGGACACTTCGCCGACAGGACACTTCGCCGACAGGACTCTTCGCCGTAAGGGCTCATCAGGGACGCAACTTATCTCCGATAATCAGTCGTACACTCAGCTTAACAATCAGTTGTTAGTTTTAATTTAAACTGGCATCAAGTTTTTGTTTTGGTAACTGAATAAAGGTTGAGGGGAATAAAGATTTGGGTTAGGTTAGGTTAGAACAGTGACCATTAACGCGCGAAGGCGAGCGAGCGAAGCGAGCGTGCCGCGGTAGCGGCCGCCAAGCGCCAGGTCCCCTCTATTGTTGGTAAATTCAGTTACCAAAACAAAAACTCGATGCCATCCAAACTCGATTGGAAAAAAAAAAAATATGTTTGCTTCAGTATACGGTCAAACACAGAAATTAAACATGATCACCATAACATCATAGCACACGAGTGTTCCTCTAAGGAAAACTGTTCATGTCCTAACCTGGAGCGTGTAGCAGTATTAAAATATCTAGGCGTTTTCATAGACGAGCACCTCAACTTTAAGGAACACACAAAGGTCCTCTGTGGTAGGATCAGAAAGCTAATTTACATCTTTAAGACCCTCCGACACGTCACCGAACCTTCTGTGCTGAAGCGGATATACATTGCCCTCTGCCAGTCCCTCATTACTTACTGTATTACGTCATGGGGAGGATCCCCTAAAACTACCTTAAAACCTGTTGAGGTTGCCCAGCGTGCCATTCTGAAGGTTAGCACCTTCAAACCAAGATTGTTTCCTACCTCGCAGCTTTACGAATTCTGTGGAGTCCTTACAGTAAGGCAACTTTTCCTTCTCAATATTATATTAATGCAACATAAGAAGATCTTTTACAACCCACTCAATTTAAATAGGCGCACAAAATACTTGGTTTGCCTACAGCCCATCGCTTCTAAAACAAAATTTAGCACTAGATTTGCTCCATTTATTGTCCCCTATATTTACAATAATATCAATAAAAATCTTAACATATACCCGATGACGAAAAAATCTTGCAAAACTACAGTAAGCGAGTACCTACAGAAACTCACTTATGAGAAGACAGAAAAACTGCTTGAGATACCTGAATAAAATGACCTAAATGGTAAAAATTGAACTATTAAAATTAAACTAGGTTACCTATCAAAAAAATAACAAAAGTTCATGCTCCGCAATATTACACACCCTCTTACACTCATTCACGCACACCTGCATCACAGACAAAGAGAGGACTGGATACACACCTAGATATTATATTTTTAAATATTGTAAAAAAAAAAAAAAAAAACTCTTCTTTTCTTTTTCTTCTAAATTTTATTTCTATATTTTGTGTAAGAGACGTACATTCATACATGGTATCATTGCACTGTCTTTATAAAGATACTTAATTTGTAACTCAGGGGGATCGGCGTTGAGTGCTGAAATACAGGCTATGCCTAGTTCGGCCTCAAATGCTAATACTTTTGTGTACTGTAAGTTTAGATTAAGCACTATATTTGATAAAAAATGTACATTTATATGTGAATAAACATTTAAAAAAAAAAAAAAGACGTGAATGTAGATACCTTAATTGCGGCCTACCACGGCATAGCTGCCTCTCATTTAAGATACGGCATCATCTTTTGGGGAAATTCTACTGATTTCAACATCGCATTCAAGGCCCAAAAGAGATGCATTAGGTCAATGTTTAGGCTAAAGACTGTTGATACTTGTAAACCGTATTTTATAAGATACAAGATATTAACTTTACCTTGTCTGTATATCCTTGAAACTGTGATGTTTGTTGAAGCGAATCCCAAATTATTTCCACGCTTACAGGACGCTGTCCCACGTAATAGACGGGATATGAGCATAATTCGCGTATATCCTGCTAAAACTGCACTCATGCGCAAAAGTATCATCTGCATGGCTCCAACTATATTTAACAAGCTACCTAAACGTTGGAAGGAGCTTTATATCAATGCGTTCAAACGTCAGTTGATAGTGTTTTTATCGCAAAAGGCGTATTACAGTATGTCTGAATTTTTAATTAAAAAACTTGTCTGACATTAATTTTGTTGTAATATAGATGTAAGTTCCACATAGCAGTTTTTTAGTATTTGTTGTTATAGCGGCAACAGCAATACATCATCTGTGAAAATTTCAATTGTCTAACTACCACCGATCATGAGATACAGCCTGGTGACAGACTGACAGACAGACAGACGGCGGAGCCTTAGTAATATTAGTAATAGGGTTCCCGTTTTACCCTTTGGGTACGAAACCCTAAAAATAACCAACGAGCTTAAAACCTCCTCCTTTTATTGAACTCGGTTAAAATGCGTCTTATCACCCTTTTTAAAGAAGAGAACGACCACGCTCCTTCTCCAAGCTTTTGGAGTTCTCCCAGAGAACAGGACAAAGTTGAAGAGCTCCCGAAGCTCTTTCAGAACTGGGGCTGCAGTAGAGGAGTCTTGACCGACCTTTTACGACCGAATTCGTTCGCAAAGTCCTCATGTCTGTGACGGTCATAATTGCTTGACAAGATTGAGATTTTTTCGTGCTTGTCAAGCAATTTTGAATGTCTAGGGATCCCATTAGGACTTTGCAACCGAATTCGGTCGTAAAGCGATCGTTATCTATATCGATACTGCAGGCCCTGGACTGCCGGGATCTTTCAGGAGCTCGGTCGTAATCCCGTCCTCACCAAGGACTTTTCCATTGTTAATGTTAAGCTGTTTAGGAGACACCTTGATTTCGTCATGACTGACTTCTGGCAGTTCTTCTGAAATGGCGGGTTAAGGTGGCTCTGGAATCCCTAATTTCAGGATCAGGTCAAGATACAATTGGCCGTAAGAGGTTTCAACTTCCCGACTGAAACGACCCCCGGTTAATTACTGTTATTCAGCTGCATCCGGTTAGGTTAGCGTGATGCTCGTGAACAGGTGCTGCTTGTGCTGACTGATCGTCTTGCTGGCCATGGTTTTGTTATTGATATTATTCATAATAGTAAGTAACTGTTGATTTTACTACGATGGTCCTAGTTTAACATTGTGACTTTCACTTACAGTTATAAGAACATAATCCAGCATTGCATATGTGAGCCGGTACGCCCTTTATGCCTGGAGGCTTTTATTTAGGTATTAAATTCTCATACTCTCTCATACGTTTTTTTTTCAGCTTGAGTAAAAGCTCTAGGAAGTGGTGAATGGCGGGCGTTTTGGAGGACTGTCTTAAGTAATTTTGACGTTATAATAGTGCTGACTCTCAGCCTAATTAGAAATTTAGTTATATTATGATTTTGAATTAAGTTTTGTACGTAAATCAGAAATGTGAAAAATGTTGATATGAAAAGACAGGACTGGAGTTAGCAGGGCAATTAACTGTTTCGCAAATCCACTACCAAAGTTGGTAATTGTCCGTATATTCATTGACAGTGTACATAGCTGGCAGTGGCCAAGCTGAATGGCAGTGGGCTTGAAGGAAAGGTGGCCGTTCGGAGCAAAGAGCGAAAATAAGAAATGTCATATACGAAAGAGAGAGAGAGAGTGTTTGACCGCGACGATACGTCTTAGTGGAGCAAAAATGAAAGGAGTGAACTGTATAACATGTACATAATGAATATAAAAGGAAATATGAAACAACTGTGTCGATTAAAGGCAAACAAGAATAAGTATAAAGCCGTTCTTATAAACGCGTAGCCGTGCGTGAGCGCGTGCAACAACTGACTTGTATGTGGCTGACTTACGCGTTTATAATAACGTCTTTATAGATAATATATATACAATATTAGTTTTAGTATATGCGAAACCCGAAACACGTGCCTAGTATTTTTATGTAAAGAATGTATGTACAAAATTTCAAAACTGTATCATGAAAAATCACAAAGTTATAAGGTTGTTATGTTACTGGGTTTTCCGTACAAAACATGCTAACGGTGCCTCCAGGGTCGTCTTGCGCTCATTGATAATGATTTGGCAGTAGGTACCTAACCGTACGGCGATTGTATTGTAAATAATTAAATTGTGATAACATTTTCCATCACACTTAAATATTTTTGGGACAAAATATAACATGGTGTAAAAAATATTGAAATCGATTCAGTTCCTTATTCTGAACAAACTATATTCAATTTTCGCATTTACTAAAAATAATGTTGTATATATAAAATTAAAGGAATGTTAAATTATACCATTATGTTAATATTCATCAAATTAATTTATTTATTTAATTATCACATTAGATCATTTTCCACCTTTGATTACATGATAGAAGATAATTTTATTATCATGAAAAGTGATATCATTGTTTAATTAAGTAGGATGTATCACTATTATATCATGATTTATCACTTATACACTCATATTTTGATCACTTTTGCCAAAAAGTTTTACAAGTTCTATCGGTTTAATCATTCGCATTTCAAATAAGAAAAAGATGGCGACTTGCTGTCAATAACTTAAATGGCGAAAAGGGTTTTTTAAATTGCCTTTTTAAATAAAGAGTTGTCAACGAAGTCCATTTTTTTTCGCTGTTTCCTGGTCCTGTGTTGGTTTGCTTCTATTTGCGACCTTAGTGTTTGTTGTGTCCCGACCTGAAAGTGAAATTATATTGAATTAGTACTGTAGACAATTATAATTATACTGTTTTATTGATTGGCCTTTCATTTAGATGGATTTCTATCAGTAGATAGATAAATAGAATACTTTTTACTGTAATCAATAGATTATGACTGAGTTTTTTAGAGATATATAGGACGGCGAGAGTAGCTAATTGCCTAAGGATAATTATTAAAAGTAGCAAAAGTATGTAAAAAAAAAAATACTTGAATTTGGGTGAGAAACGCCTCCTCCTGACTTCATTGTTCACAAAGGCACTGGTAGGAGCCACCTGAAATACATAAACACATTTTAAAATCATTTCGTCTTTAAAACATAGATGATATGATGATATTTTCGAGCATCTTTGGAGAACATTGGAGACCAAGCACGAAAAAAACATTCAATTGTTTTCTTTCATTCAATCGAGAGAACCGCTGTGACGAGTAGACGTCTTAGTTCAAAATTGCAATGGTCGCGTAACTCGAAATATTTATCTGTCAGTAGTAAAAAAAATAGAGGGTGTTATTAAGAAAACTGTTTTTTTTTTCTGGCCGACTTTAATTTTTGTGGTCCTATGATTGAGAAGTAAAAAGTTTAAACGAAAGAGTTACAACCGCAAAAACCAGCCAGAGGTTTTACACCTTTTAGCTTAAGCCTGATATACACGAAATCACTGTGATGCGTTATTTGAGATCTCTGTATTGTCATTGCTTCTTTGATGCATCACCAATCATCAAGTAATGAGGATCATTTAATGATCTCGAGAAAGCTTTATAAAGTGGCTGTTTTGCAAAACTTGGGGAATTTCTATATCCAGTAATGGACGTCTTTTGGCTGAATGGCGATAATGAAATAATAGTTCACACTGTACAAATTAAAACTACTGGTTAGACTATGTACCTGAACTGCAGCAGACCTAGCGATGTCCTCGGTCTTGGGGGGTCCATACTCCCTGAAGCCAGGGGGTCCGTATTCAAGGAAACCTTCGGGGGCTTGCTGCAGGGATCTGTAAACACAGTAAATTTTAAATTCTAAAGCCTTCAATTTGCTTGATGATTATTAACTTAACAGCATGTGAATAGTAGAAAAACTACACGCTTTCGTTGTAGTAGAAGTTTTGTTAGCACTTACCCTGATACCTCAGCTTTGATTTCGATGGCAGATTCAAGAGCCTGAAAACAATAGAAAACATTTCATTTGTTTCATTGTTAGTGAATGTTTAAGTCCAGGATAATAAGTGATGGATTTTTATGCGCTACCGTTAAAATTCTTAATTTTTTTTCTGATTTTTTGTAGTCTTTAAATCCTTTATGTATGTATGTTATTTATTTTTATCTCACCTCAGCAGCTTTAACTTCATTCTCTAACTTAACCAGAGCCTCAGCAATGTTGTTGACTCCCTCGGCTACTCTTTCAACAGCCACTTGTTCGACAACTGCATCAGGAACTACAATCTCTTCAAGAACAGCAGCAGTGGGAACCACAGTCTCTTCTGCAACGGCGGTAACACCTTCTTGTGCCACAGCAGTAGGAGCAACGATCTCTTCTTCGGTGTAAACTGCAGTAGGTGCAACGATTTCTTCTTGTACTTCCCCCTCTGTGGCTTCCTCAGTTTTAACTGCTTCGGAAATCTGTTCAACGATCTCGGTTACAACTTCTAGGGGTGTCGCTTCGAAGGTGGGCTGCGCCTCAGAGAGAGTTTCAGTTGCTTGTTCTTCGGCAGCTATTTGAGCGAGCTGGGCCTCGGTGGTTGATGTTACTTCTTCGATGTAAGCGGCAGCTTGTTCCGTGCTTGCTGTGAATAAAAAAAAGTTTGATTATACTATTATTCAGGACTTGTTGGATGAGTTTCAGTCGTCTGTATGGTAAGATAGTGTAAGAGCAGAATGTGGAGCATAAAACAGAGAGAGGCACGTTTAGACTGGGATTTCTGTAAACCATAATTCAAAAGCACATCAATAATTATACATTTCTTGTCTTATTTAGTTAGCGTGTAACTTATTAGTATTATATTCTGCTATTTTATTAACGTTTTAACTATTTATTGGTTTGATCAATGTTCTATAATAAAGTTCCAAAAATAAGATAGCTAACAAAACTACTATACCTTCAACAGCAGCAGATTCCTCAACAGCAGCAGATTCCTCAACAGCAGACTGCAGTTCCTGGGTAGCCAAAGACTGGACAAAGAAGGTCTGTTCAGTAGCAACATCAGGCAGACCCTGGTTGACGCTGAACTGGACAACTTCCGCGACCTTCGGAGGTCCATACTCCCTGAGAGCATCGGAGCCGGAAGCTTCAGTCTCTTGGAGGAGGTTCTCTTTGAGAGGACTGTTTGATGGCTTCTGTGAAAAGATTTATGGTTAAAGATAAGTCAATCTATCTGCCTGGCTTTTTCCCAACTATGTTGGGTTCGGTGTCTAACCGCGTGCAGCTGAATATTAGTATTTTACATGGACCGACTGCCTATCTAACCTTCACAACCCACTGGACAATACGATACCCCTTGGTAAGACTGGTTGTCAGACTTTTAGACTTCTAACGACTGTCTAAGATCAACCCAATGTGCTTTCTTTGGCACGGAGGAGTCTCGGTATGTAAAGATGGTCACCCATCCACGGACCAACCCCGGCAAGCGTAGCTTAACCTGATAGACCGACCCGTGCGGCTGTTATTATAATTAACAATTTAGGATTAATCAATCAACTGAGATTATTGTACTCTTTTCAGTCATAGCAGCCATAAAATTCGTAGGACAGTATGATTTTAGTAATTAATTTGAATGTCAAACTTAAGCTTTTACAAGTAATATCCTGGTTTACCACTTACTGATATTGTGATTAACATCTATGTGGCAGAAAATGTTATAATAATACCTATATTTTTTTTTTTGAAATATAATAATTATATGTAAGTATAAAGGAATTAACAAAAGGATTAGAAAGTACAAAAAACCGGCTAAGTGCGAGTCGGACTCGCGCACGATGGGTTCCGTACCATTATCTATAAAAACCGGCCAAGTGCGAGTCGGACTCGCGCACGAAGGGTTCCGTACCATTATCTATAAAAATTGCAAAAAAACACGTTTATTGTATGGGAACCCCCCTTAAATATTTGTTTTATTTTAATTTTATTATTTAGTTTTAAAGTGAATATATAACTAAATATTCTGTGAATATTTCAAGCGTTGACCTTGCCGTTATCAATATCGAGCAAAAACGAGCAAAAAAATCACGTTTGTTGTATGGGAGCCCCCTTAAATGTTTATTTTATTCTGTTTTTTTGTATTTGTTGTTATAGCGGCAGCAGAAATACATCATCTGTGAAAATTTCAACTGTCTAAATATCACGGTTCATGAGATACAGCCTGGTGACAGACGGACAGACAGACAGACAGACAGACGGCGCGGCGGCGGAGCCATAGTAATAGGGTTCCCGTTTTACCCTTTGGGTACGGAACCCTAAAAAGGGTCTTCCTTTTCGTATTTTTTATTCCTTTTGTTAATTTATTGCGAACTGATTTGAAAATCCTTAATATATGCTATGTATATTTTGATTGAATGTGGTTACTTACCGAAACTTCAGAAGGCAGGTCGAAGCTAGGACCCTGAGGCCTCCATCCACTTGGCAGGTAGGGTCCGGAGCCCAAAGCCGACACGGAGCCGATGGCGAAAACAATGGCGATAAGGACCTGCATACAAAATATGTAAACATTAATGAAGACGAACAAAAGTTGATGACTTGATTATTAACCTTATCATTTGATTTGAACTCAAAACGTACGATTAACTGAAAGCTCTTAAATGGAGAAATGATTGGGTAGGATGTCAAAATATCAAAATATGGTTTAGTTCTAAATAAGTTGATAAAATTAGTAGCTAATCCAATTTAAATCAGGTAGAAAGAGGCAAGTGGATCCGATTAAACAAATAAAAACTGAAGAAGTGCAGACATAAAACTACAAAGCACTAAATTAATTGATTTAATATTAAACATAAAAAATAATTAGAGCAGAACGCTTTTGATAAGTCAATTAAACTGAAGTATTTTGATAGAAAGGAAATTAAAGAATATTAATATTAAAAAACCGGGGATATTTTACCTTCATGTTGTATGAGATCTAATGAACTAATTCTTTCGAATGATGCTATAACCTCAAAAGATCCCAGTTTTATACCAAAATAAATCAAACAATGGGTTAGGCCTTGATCAAAATTTAGTTCAAATATTGGTTGAACGGAATTTAATTGATAATGGGTTGTGCAATTTTTAATGTGAATTAATTGTTAGATGGCTAGTGAAGGTCATTGCTTGTTGTGATGAAGGTATTCTTTACTTTAACGTGCGGGCCGTTCCTTGGTTTGGTAGAATTTAGATTTTCTACGTCTTCGTATCGATACAATTACACTCCATTTGAAATAAGATTAGAAATAAACCTTTTTTACAGTCTGTTCAACCGATTTTGACTTCTTTTGCGTTGGTGACATGACAAATGGCAGCTGTAATAAACAGTTGGTATTATTGTGGGGTTACTATGTGTTTGCTTTGAATTCCTTCCTTATTACTTTTTTTTTGTTTTGGGTTGGACATTATCAAATTACTTCTCCCGCTCTGGGCGGAGCGGGAGAAGGGTGGTGAAGGGATAAGATGGTGGGTGCTCTGATTTAGAGGAAATAATAATAAATATTAAAAGATAACATAATGAATTATAAATAAAAATAGGTGCCCAAGTACATAACTAGGTTATAAATTGATAATACACATATTTACTATAACTAGTGGTCGGGCTCTGGTCGAAATTCGACCCCCCCCCCCTACTTACAATTTATACAGGGTTATTGGTAAAACACCAACAACCTCTTAAGGGGTCATTGTACCCATCATTATGAACAACTTTTACTATGTGACCAAAACTGAAATCGCGAAAAAAAATGACCTGTTCCTTAGATTTATGTTCGCATAACTCGTTAAAATGTAGGGAGGAGCAGATTTCTTTTCGCGATTTCGGGTTTGGTCACATAGTAAAAGTTATTCATAATGATGAGTAGAGGTTGTTGGTGTTTTACCAATAACCCTGTATAGTATTTACTAATTCCATGAGCACACTAATTCCATGCTATTATAAAGTACTTAATCCATGCTCAAGCTGTCACTTCTGTCACCTATCTATCTTCAAGTCATGAGGCCCTGGTACTGTGTGTGTGTGTGTGTCAAACGCATGGTATAGTGTGTGTGTAATGTATTTTTTTATTAATTTAATTTATTTTTAATGCATATTAAATAAAAATATTAGCTTTCTGCACTCCTCCTCCATAAAAACTTTAACTGTGCCAAATTTCATACTACAACGTCCGCGTAATTTTCGTAAAAATGTTACAAAGTTTTCGCTTTACGTATTAATATAATGATGATATTTAAACACCTCTTTTCTTTGCATTTAAAGAGAATAGAACGTTGAGTCATTTCAATTATCTTTCCTTCCTTGCCTTTCAGTATACATTATATATACAGCGTGCCGCTACAGGTGGCGACATCAATTTAACACACGTATACAGTTTCGCCTTTACGTTTTATGAAAATATTTTAATTCCATGAAACATTATTATTTATTGATTTATTTACAATTTACTTAAACATCTGCAGCACAGAGGTCACGGATCATAACATCGAATCAATGAAATTAAAACAAATAACGTGCAAGGAGTAGGCGAATTGAAGGAAAGAGAGAGCTTTATTATTTAGTTTGTTTGATTTTTAAATTTTTCCGTTTATAATATATAAAAAAAATGTGTGTCAAATTAAAGTCACGCTGTATATAAATTGAAGGAAAAGAGGTAATTGAGATGACTCAACGTTCTATTCTCTCTATATTGTGACATTATTACATATATATATTACAGAGGCGGACTTAATGCCATAGGCATTTTCTACCAGAACACAGTTTTCTACATTGATGTTTTATGACACTCCTACACATTTCTAGTGTGGGTTAAGGTTAAAAAAAACTAGAAACCAGTCTTTTTTTATACTTATGTTCTATATATAAAACTTAAAGTGGGCTACACCGCCTTTTGTTTTGTCATCAAACAAACCATATTTGTTTATGTCCCTGCAAAAAACGTGTCGTCTAAATGGTCTACTAAGTACGGAAATGTAAGACAATACTTAGGCCCAAGGCCAATGGATAATTCGATTTGAATTTATTATATTATTTAAATATTTTGTCGTTTTCCGCTCTGCTAATAATTATTTATTGAGAACTATTTGCTTTGGCTGGTCTATTAAGATTTGTGACGTAGGAAATACGTATAAAAATTGCGAGTGCTTCCTTGGTTTAGACGTTGTTAGTGTGAATGTTGAATTTAGTGTCCTGGGGGTCTACTCCGAAGCGCTAAACCGAATATCGGCCGAATGTTCGGTCATTTTATAACTTCCACAGTTTCTTTTTTTGACTTTGAGTCCATACCGGACTTCAAGTCACAGTTTTGACTTTGGCTTATCTCTTCGACTGTCTTTTTTTTTTTTTCCTAGTCAGCGATAGTTAGCCGTAGTAAAGGAAAGACCGAACATTCGGCTGATGCTTCAGATTTATGTTCGGAGTAGCCCCTCTGGGTATGAGCCTTGGATCGGGTAAAGTATTTTTTATATTTTTGACTGAGCAAGCGAAGCGGCTTTGCTTCAAGTCTAGCAAAATGTGCTTGCCTCTGTCAGTTTGTTGCTACTGCTCGTATTTTACAACCGATCTGTACAAAACTTCCTCCAAAAAGGGGGCTACTGAATATCTCTGCCTTATGAGATCCGATTTCGATGGTTATTTTTTTATTTGATTTTGTAACTATAAGTTGGTCTCATAGAAATTTGGGGAAGATCTGATGAGGGTCTTTGACGTGATGAGCAGAATAGCTCCTCAAAATGCAGTAAATTGCTCACTTTTAGATTTCTACCAGTGGCATCGGCTGGTAGATATATTAACTGTTGCAAAAAAGGTATGTACTCGCGAGGTCTACTGATCTCAGAACTACTAGTTTATTTATTATTGAAAACAAACGGTGACTGAAGAGTTGTGCAAATAGGTCATCATGGTACGGGTTGCGGAGGAATGAGGGAAATGTCGTGAGGAAAGTTTTGAGTAAGGGAAGACCAAAGAGACGATGGATGGACTGTGTGAAAGATGATATGGCTAGAAAGGGAGTGTCTACTGAGATGACGAAAAAAACATGTTGCTATGAATGAAGATAGTGAAAACAAACAGTGACACATTTTCCACGGAATACTCATCAAAAATAATCTTTACAAACCATGCGATGTTTAACTAAAACTTGCAAACTACAACTAGGTATTAACTTATTAAAACATATTATTTTAAGCTTCTGTATAAGTGCTAAACAGTAAAACAAAGTTTTTAGCAAACAAAGAAAAACTCATCAAGGTATGCAAATCTTATCTAATTAGAATTACTGAGTGAATGTTTTGAGTAGAATATCTGAATCTACCAGTTGTTGTTGTAGTTATTGCAGGTAATAAAGGTATTCGGTTATATGGCTTAAGGCTTTATATTCTCGAAAAAAAAAGATGTCAGTACGTATCAAATAATATTTATTAATAAATATATTAAACATACATATATTTAAAAGCTTACAAGTTAAGACAAATTAAACTTTTCTTCTAACCGCCCAAAAAATAAAAATTACGTACCAATATCACAAAATAAAAAATAAATACAATTCAAAAATAGAACTATGTCTATGAGTTGGCCATGTTTTAGTCAGTAACCGTTGGAACGCGAGTTCCCGTTACCATGGTTACCATGGCTTGAGTGACCGCTGTCACCGTTTCAGTGGCTAGAGTAACCGTTGTCAGTATCACCATGGCTCGGGTAACCACTGTCGTGGCTAGCGTGGTTGTTGTAACCTTTTTCTTTGTTGCTGCGAACGTTATTGGCGTTGGTGTCATAGCCTCCTGCACGGGCCAGGTCTTCGGAATCTTCGTAAGAGATTTGGGGCTTGAAACCACGTTCGTCAGCCTCGTAGCTTACGGTCTGAAAGTAATGGAAAACGTTTAGTTATTCAAGTTTCAACTGTTCAACAGGAATTTTACCTTTGTTTACAGTTTTCAAATAGTCATGGTTCTGACCCTCAGTATTCGCTTTTATTTTTGTAACTAGCATCAATTTGTTTGAGCCTCCAAAAATACTTTTTAAACTTATATATCTACTCTAGCAATACATGGTGTTTTAAAAAGGTAGGGTGTTTTTAAATAAACTTATGGGGATTCCTTTCCTATATTTAATTATTTGAATACATATACTAAGGGTTATATTTCACTATTATTAATCTAGGATTGTATATCTATGAGTCACAGATATATTTCTGTGTAATATAGACATAAATGAATTATTTGTGAGTATATCTAAGAATAATACATTTTATCAATTGAATAGAATAGAATAGAATAGAATACTCTTTATTATGTACACCATAAAAGTTACAGATATAAATGTTGAAATTTTACACAGGGTGACACAATGGGCGGCCTTATCGCTAAAAGCGATCTTTTACAGACAACCTTTGGATGGATTAAAAAGAGAAGGAGAGACAGTACTGCAGGTAGTCAGTGGTGAACTATTTACATGTACAATAAATACATACATACACTAAGCATAACTTATCCATAATATATATATACAATAATAAACATGAAACAAGATCAAGGAACTGTATTCTGTAATGATGCTGTTTAAGAACACAGAAAGTGTTTTTTTACCAGAATTTTAAAAGTGGACAAAGATTGAGCACGCCTTATCGACACGGGCAAGGCATTCCATAACCGTACTGCTTGAACTGTAAAAGACTTGTCATAAAAACTGGTAGAATGCATCGGCATCTCTAGTCTCAAGTTTTCCGATGACCTCAGATATCTATTATGTGTGTCATGAAGGAACTTGAAACGTTCTTTAAGATAAGAGGGGGTTTTAGGATTGAACAGAATACTGTAGAGCTGAAATAAGATATGAGAATTCCGGCGAAGACGTATTGGTAGCCACTTGAGCTTTGTACGAAATTCGGAAATGTGATCATATTTGCGCAAGCCAAATATAAATCTTATACAAAAGTTTTGAAGTCGCTCAAGTTTATCTAATTGTGCCTCAGTGAGATCGAGATAACTGACATCAGCGTAGTCAAGGATGGGTAGTAAAAGGGATTGTGCAAGCGCAGTTTTAGTTGCAGTTGGAAGAAAATTCCTTAATCGTCTCAGGGACTTCCCGGATGCAAAAATTTTGCGACTTACGTCCTGTAGCTGGGGACCCCAAGAAAGATGTTTATCTATCCAAACTCCAAGGTTCTTAACCTTTTCGCTAACTGGAATAGGAATTCCGTTAAATTGAACTTGGGGAAGTTGCGACCAGTTTATCTTGGGGGTCAGCCTTGAGCTGCCAACAACAATGACCTGAGTCTTCGATGGATTGACCTGCAACCCATGTGCCTCACTCCACTCGCAGATTGAACCCAAATCCTTGTTAATGGTATTAATTGCATCAGCCAAATCCGCAAGGGCAGCTTGTTTATATATTTGTAAATCATCTGCATAAAGGTGGTAGGAAGAAATAAGTTTTTTGGAAATATAGTTTATAAATATTGCGAAGAGTAAAGGAGATAAAACGCCACACTGAGGAACACCGGCAGAAGTATAACACCAAGAAGAGCAACACTCTTCTATGCATACACGTTGCCGGCGGCCATACAGGTAACTACGAAACCAATCAATCGCCGTTGGAGATATGTTAAGCAAGCGAAGCATGCCAAGAAGGATATCGAAATCGACAGTATTAAATGCATTACTAAAATCCAGTAAGCAAAGAACCGTCAGATTTCCTCCTTCCATGCCTAACCGTATGTCATCAGTGACGTTAACTAAGGCTGTAGCAGTGCTGTGACCAGGACGAAAACCTGATTGGAAAGGATTCAGCAGACTATTCTTACAAAGAAAAGTACTAAGCTGATTGTGGACAAGGCGTTCTAAGACTTTGGAGAGGAAAGGCAAGATGGAGATAGGACGGTATTCGGAAAAGGAAGTAGGATTAGATTTTTTGGGTAAAGGAGTGATTTTTGCCTCTTTCCACATCGATGGAAAAACACCATAGGATATAGAATAGTTTAGGATATAACATAGGATAGGAAGGATTTCGTCGAGGACAGGGAGTATCATTTTCCGACTTACACAATCACTACCAACTGCGTTCGACGTGATTATGAGATAAAAGATATTGGCTTATATATAATGAAAGTTTAGGGCCCATACATCACTCCATATTATCTCGTACTAAACTTTAATTTAAATATTGATTGTAAATTGTTTCTCCATTTATCTTAACTAACCTGTTTCCTGCCGTCAGGCAACACAACGTGGTATTCCCCCTGAGCGCGCTCCTCCTGCCTCTCCTCATGGTGTCCGAAGTCGGTTCCCTCCTGATAATCATTCACCATATAACCGAAGTTGTAGTTCGCAGGCTCCTGTAGAATAGCATCAGTTTAGTAGCCAAGAAGCAGGTTACCTACTAACCATTAGAAAATATTGAGATTATGAGTTAACGTAGACGTAGCGATTATACGAAAGGCAATAGTCCAATGAAGCATAATAAAGTATGTTTATAGCTTTTTAGGATTCCATGGTCAACAAGGAACCCTTATAGTTTCACCATGTGCGTCTGTCTATCTCTCCGCGGTTTAGCTCAGAGACTCTTAGTACTAGAAAGCTGTAATTTGGCACGGGTATACATATTAATCACGCCGACAAAGTAGTAAAAGAAAATTAAGAAAAAAATTGTGTACCTCCTACACCTAAAGTGGGTATTTTTTTTCTCATCAATCCCGTGGTGTGGGATGTCGTTGGATAGGCTGTTCAAAAATATTGCCACTGTGTGAAAACCTTTTTCGATTCAGGGATTCGTTTGCAAAATATTAAGCTTTATAGTGCTAATTTTTGTTAGAGTCAAGTCCCCCCCCCCCTTTACCAACTAAATCGTTGTTTTTGGAATATGTGAACAAAAATTAAAAAGAAAACTATCACAGCTAAGTAGGCTTTACAAGGTAACGAGTAATAGTCCACCAACTTACATTTGCGGTTGGAATGTATGGGAGAACATGTTTTTCAACTACAATGTTAAGTTTATTCTTGGTGATAAATTCATCCTAACTACGGAACTCTTCATTATGCGCAGTCCGACATGCCCTTGGCCGGTTTTTTAAACAATAGTTTTACTTACAGAATTGATTTCTTCCAGAGCGTTTCTGGCGAAGGCAGCTGCACCCTGATCGTAGCCAGCCGCGTGATTGGCATAGCCAGCTGACTCTTCACCTCCATGACGAGCGTGAGCACCAGAACCGTGTTCTAGAGAAGCAGACCTGAGGACAAATTAATTTAATACATCTTCTCTTCGTTGAAAGTCGTTGGTGATTTTTAGGGTTCCGTACCCAAAAGGTAAAACAGGAACCCTATTACCAAGGCTCCGCCGCGCCGTCTCTCTGTCTGTCTGTCCGTCTGTCACCAGGCTGTATCTCATGAACCGTGATAGTAAGACAGTTGAAATTTTCACAGATGATGTATTTCTGTTGCCGCTATAGCAACAAATACTAAAAACCAGAATAACATAAATATTTAAGGGGGCTCCCATACAACAAATGTGATTTTTTTTTGCCGTTTTTATAGATAATGGTACGGAACCCTTCGTACGCGAGTCAGACTCGCACTTAGCCGGGTTTTAAATGAGTTGAGGCCACGTTAATAGGAACGTCAGTGGCGTATTACACAAGTAACACACTGGAAAGTAAAGGCTCCCGCAGTGAGGCGCGACACTAGTAGCACAATTTCTATGAAAACTTCATGGAAAGTGTCGCGCTGCCTGTCGCGCCCGCGATATCGCGCCAGTCTGCACGAGCCCTAAAGATGTCGCAACAACTGTCAGTCCGTCTTCTACGAATTGGTAAATCCTTACGTGAGAAGTGTTCCAATGTCGTCAAATCCAAAGCCGTAAGATAACTGATGTTTAACAAGGTAGGTACTGGGTTGTAGAAGTCAGATAGGCAGTCGCTCCATGTAAAATACTGGTATTCAGCTAAATCCGGTTAGACTGGAAGCCGATCATAGATAGTTTCCTCGCTTACCTGCTAAATCCATTAACTTGAGCTCCATGTCCACTCTTCGCGCCATGAGCCCCTCCAGCATGTCCTTGAGGTCCATCCAGGTTCCGTGCTGCCACTATTTGAGGAGCACCTCCAAAGTTCTGATTGGCTGGGCCTTGCGGGTAGCCCGCACCGCGGCTTGAGGATGGCGGTAGGTAGCTAGAAGGTAACCCACATGTATAATAGAGCAGCTAAAGATTTCATGAAAAGTCATTTTAATATAAACTTTTTAACAGACTGCCTCGTTGGTAAAGTTGTTGCAAGCACTACTGCTGAGCATGGGGTTCCTGAGTTCAATTTCCGGTCGGGCAAAAGTTTTATTGTATTTTTCCATCTGAAATTTCTTAAGAGCAGCCCGGAGTCTGGATTTGTGCTCGGTTGGTGGCAATAGGCTCCCCCGGTATTACATGGGACTTAAACATAACTGACGAAATGTGGGTGTACTATAGGTACACCTCTGCCTAACCCTTCGGGGCACACAGGCATGATGTTATGTTATGTTTTAACAGAAATTTCAATGGTTTCTGCTGAAAATCAGCGCTGTGACGATAGGTTTGTCCGAAGTCACAGCATTTTGCTGAGCAGAGACCTGTTCTTGCACAGATGTGACGCACGGTTATTGTAATTGTTCATAATTAGTATAGTTTGTTTGTTTCAAAAGTAGTTATTTTTCCACTCGGCAATCGGCATTTTGTTTTTGTTTTCATTGTTTGTTTGTCGACTTTGTTGTCATCACATAGACCATAGACTAATATATATATAATGAGATTTTATACTAGTAAACAGTTTGTAAATTGTCTTTGGTCCCTGACATCAACCAATGAACAAGATTGTCAAAATGTTTAGGGTATTGGATGCGAGGCTTTTGGCTACTTTGTATGTGTGTTTTTTGACTTTTAGTTGTACTGTGCGTTTTGTTTGTGCAGAATAAATAATTTTTCTTTTTTTCTTTTTTTTTTTTTTTCTTTCAATGTTTTTTTTTGGTACATTGACGCCAATGTACCAAAAAAAACATTGAAATTTCTAATTTAATTTTGCTGGGAAGAAGTGGCGCAACAAACTCCCCAGCAATACATCTGTGAATTAATGAACTTGGTTGTATATAAATGCAAATTAATTCAAATTACAAACCACAAAACAAAACATTACATTTAATTAAACGCCACATGTCAGCTAACTCACGCGAGTTGCATTTATATACAACCAAGTTCATTAATTCACAGATGTATTGCTGGGGAGTTTGTTGCGCCACTTCTTCCCAGCACTAGGTAATGGTGAAGGCCGGGCATTTCTGGGGGACTGTCTTATGTAATTTTGACGTTCAAAAAGTGCTAATTCTCAACGTAATTTGAATGTCATGATTTCGACAAAAAGATATTCAATGGCTGCGGATTCACCTTAAGTTAAATGTTATTTCCGTTTATTTTTAATACAATACTGTTTGTTTACCCTAATGAAAAAAAAAATAGTAGATAAGTATGGATAGGAAAAGTTACTCACCTGTTTGAAAGCGGAGGTTCAGCAAAAGCGAACGCCACAAGAAGCACAACAGCTGCGATGGTCTGGAAAAAGGTAGAAAATTGTCAAATTAAGATATTTTGTAATAGATAAATTCATCTTTTCTATCAAGCGGGCTTCTTGATAATAGATTCCAAACCAAAGGACCAAATTTTCAAACTTTGATTATTTATATGTCTAGATAGGGTGTCGCGCTGCAAAAGAACTAAAACAAACAGGCCAACTTTGTTATGCTGGTGTTCGTGACAGCTACGTCTTACACTCGCGCTACGTCATTGTGCTGTCATTGGGTTATTCTAGTGTCCGTGCATTTTGTGCCCAACAGTTGGACGCAATTTTTTTCGATGAATTTATTACATATTTATGTCTTTGGTTTCAAACTTGGTCCTTCAACGGTAAACACTGCAATCCAATAACCGTAATATTTACAATTAACAAAATGAATACCTTCATATTGGAGATATTACAACAAAACGTAATGTCGAAACTAGGTCTGTATCTACAGATGTGTCAAGTAGAAATGATACTGACGCCATTTTGGGCTTAGCTTTTATACGACTTGTCTTCAAAAGGTTCGGGGATGAAAAATTGACAATCATTAGCAACATAAAAGATGAGCTTACAAGGTGTAACGAGATTTGGAACAAAAGATGGCGTGGAGTAGACTTGACATGATTGTTTGTCAACGACGTAATGATTAGTGCTTTGCGTTATGCTGGGGCCACATCAACGAGATATGCCATTTCCCATTGCGATAAACGTAGGTGTAGCTGCCATCATTGGGAAATGCCGATGGCATTGCCATTTGGCATTGGCCGATAACTCAGGTGGCGGTATTTTTCGGCAGATCAAAGAGATTCATCGCGAAAATTATCGACACAAAGGGCCCGCGTGTCGCGCGACGAGCGGTGCCTTTGCATTGACTTATAAACCTATGGACTGGCCATATCTACTAAATTAGCGTGACTACCTACAAAAATCGAGCATTTAAAATGGCCGTCATTCATAGAGTTGTTACTGCGAGTGCGAGAGAGAAAGCAAGTAACCGTTTGACAGCACATTGCCGAGTTTTGTACTACAAAACTTGGCATTAAACATGGCGACCGGTCACGCATAAACAGATTTTGACGTCACACAAAAGTCTTGCCTAATTTAGTCCTTGACAAACATTTAGATGTCTCTTTCTTCATATGTAGCTCTTGATTAGTTAGAAAGAAACAAAACGCTTTATGTCATGACTGTGTCGATATGATAGATATTTGTATAACTATTCTTCATATAGTAGAATATGCCGTCTCCATAGTATTCCTACCTCAATGTGCCTTTGTGTCGCGTCGCGAGTCGCGCCGGTCTGTAGAAGCCTTTACGTTTGTTTATTGTGCACCGTGAAGCGTGAACGCCAATTTTATCGTCAAATGATATTGAGCGTTCGAGTGTGGCCACTCAATTTGTCGGGAATTTTTTTGGAATGATTATCGCGATGTGCCATAAATAAATAAATAAATTGCATTCGTAACGGTGTTTTCATTTCGTAAGTAAATTGACAATGTATTAAATATTTAAGCAAGAAAACATGAGTAGGTAATTTTAAAAACACGTTCTCCTTCGGTTTTTGACTTTGAACGCGATTTCATGTTTCTGCCTACAATAGACTTTCAAACACATACAACTTAGACAGGACTTCTTGGCGGGAAAGTGAAGCGTCATGTTAGCAGTTTTGTTTTATTTTCTAAAATTTGTGTTTAGCCGAATATTAATGTGTAATAGTGGTGGATTATTAACCATTAAGTGTTCGTGAACCTGCATTAATGTAGGCAAATGAAACAAAACAGTGCAACATCACTTTAAGTTCTCTCAAGAAGTCCGCGCGAGGTTTCAGTAAAGTGCCGCGTCTTTACTTAAATCCAAGGGGAGTGGGGCGGGGATATCATCAATCATCTTTATCATGCATTGAGTGGAGTTCATTTCATAATTATTTAAATAACTTTGTACTTGTTACCTAATTTTACATGACACTGGCTAAATGCACAAACCGTGCGAAGCCAAAAAGAAAAAAAAAAAAAAAAAAAAAAAAAAAAACTTAGACATTTTGTGAGATATTAAAACAATTGTTAATTACTGTTTAATTTTTTTGTAGGTTTCGAAAAATCTAAATGAAAAAAAAAACAGTAAAATACCCTATTGGTTTACTTACTAACTACCGCCTAAATCAAAAGACATAAATACAACCCCACCTCCATCTTAAAAGCTCGCTCAAATCTTTACACTATACGCCTCTCCACGGTTTTCTTATCCTACCAATATGTCACTCAAGGATGTACCAACAGCTTATACACTTCCTATTACACGCACATGCATTATTTGCAATTTGACCTTACTCCGGATTAACTACGTATGTAATAATACTTTGCCATGCTTAATTACTCATGGCCGGGGTGTGGATAGGCAGTCGCTCCATGTGAAATACTGCATCCGGTTACACTGGAAGCCAACCCCAAAATAGTTATAAAAAGGTTAGGTAGGTAATAAATGATTGATGATACACTGATTTGGTTAATTACCCAAGGGAATAAAGTCACCTTTTTTTACGATAGGTATGGCAATTTGGATGCAGTTCGATTCATATTAGAGAGATCTATCGTGGGAATAAGAAATAAAGGCTCCCACAGACAGGCGCGAGGCGAAAGCGCGATGCGACACCATCGCGACGTTACTAGTGAAGTAACCATACGACTCGGTACTCGATACTCACGATAAATCGATTCAAGTAAAATGTCAAAACGGGCCTTTTATTTTTTGACAACTTTAGTAGCACAAATTCTATGAAAACTTCATGGAAAGTGTCGCGCTGCGATATCGTGAAAATCTGCACGAGCCTTCAGTCAGTTAATTTGGTAGTCCAGTGTAGGCACTCACTTTTTTCGTTTATAAATACATATTATAAAATCCCAATAACACTTTGCCCAACCTGGGAATCGAACCCAGGTCCTCATGGGCAGCAGTAGCGCTACCGACAACTAGACCAATGAGCTGCCTCATATGAATAAAAAATAATTTTAAAATCATAGATATGAGGGCACAGTGGTCATGATTCAAGCTGATAATCATGGTATGGCTTTAGCTGTTGTAAAATATTCCTTTGGTACTTTAAATTTTGTTTTTATATATTCGAAAATGGCGTCAATTTGCTAAACAACCTAAATGGTATTTGGAGAGTGTTATAGTCTGAGTAGCTGTACTAAGTAAGTTAAGGATTTTTTTGTACAGCTATTGGCTTTTAATCAGCTTTATAATAGAATATTTTTATTACTGAGGCTGTATAGCAGTTCTCTATACATAACTCAGCCATTTATAATCTACGTCGCCGAGAAATCTCTTAGGGAACTCTTTAAAAGGATTCATATTATGACGGTACCTTGCCAATTCATTTATGAAAATATTATGTATGTAAGAAAAAACCTACATCCTTCAAAAAAATAAGTGATAGACATAATTTCAATACTAGAAATAAAGATAAAAAAGATCAGCCATGTTTCAGATTATCTAAAGTACATACATCTTTTATGGGGTACTGTGTTAAATGTTACAACAAAATACCTTGTGATATATTGCAATTAAATGAAAGAAAATTTAAAACTCATATTAAAAGTACACTTTGTAAACAAGCTTATTACAAATTAGAGGATTATATCCAGGATAAGAACGCTTGGAAACATGCTGGTCCAGCTCCATAGGACAATCTAGAGTCTAGACAAAATCTAACTGATTGCTATTTCAATTGTATATATTATTATTTTTATGACATTTATTTTACACTCTGTGATTACCTTAACTCACACACTGATTATTTTAAGAAAACTTTTTTTTTGTTTTACAATGTTTGTAAATATGTGAGCACCATGTATCTACCACATAATTAATTTATCTGTCATAGCTTCATTATTAATTCTTTTTACCTATTGTGGTATAGTAATTTTATTCTAGGTGCATCGTCTTCACATATAATTATATAATTGATGTACCGATACAAAATATTGTAAACCATTTTAAAAGAGTAACGGTGGAGTTTCTTGCCCATTCTTCTCCATACGAAGCTACCTTTTGGAAGGGGCGACTAGAATCAATTCTATTTTATTTGTAAATTTTGACGTTCAAAAGTGCCATCTATGTGCCTAATTGAAATAAATAATTTGACTTTGACTTTGACATAACTTATATTGCTTATTAGAGTTACTTAAAAGAAATAAAAAACCCCGAGCCTAAGATGACTTTGATCCCTTTCGCACTTTATAAATAATATTTTATTAAAAAAGCACTAGTGATTAGGCAGTTTAGGTCTCCTACACAAGCCTAATGTTTATGTAGACAGGTAAAAAAAGTAGACAAAATGTTCCAATTTAATCACACTAATATTATAAAGGCGAAAGTTTGTGACTGTGTGTGTATGTTTGTTACTTCTTCACGCTCAAACGGCTGGACCTATTTTGATAAAATTTTGTATGGCGGTAGCTTTTTATCCCGACATTCCCACGGGATCGAAACTTACGCGGGTGAAATCGCGGGGCGCAGCTAGTTTAAACTAAAACTTAAGATGAACACTTGCAATATCACTGTTTGATTTACTCGCAATTGTAGTGAACATCAGAGCTTATAACTCGTTCATAAAACACATTTAATACTTAACTTTAGTATAATTATGCTCAACTTGCCTACTCTCAGGCGGATAAACGACGCAGATAGGTGACTGGTTTTATGTACTTGTTGTACAATCTACTATTTGTACAGTTCTAGCCAATATATAAGGTACTCTTTGGTTCTAGCAGTCGTCTCTTTTTTGCTAAACAATATTATGACGATACAACGATGGTGGGTTATTTCATCTCGCTCTACGCTAGGACCATGATATTTTCTTTAGTTGATAGCACATAGTACAGTACGGCCGAAATTACTTGGTGAGTCTAAACATAGGCACAAAGAACTTTCGCGCATGTTCTCACACTCAAACTCACTTCATGTAACCATTTGGTTCTTAAGAAATGTTACTGCGCAGCCTTCTGTGCTAAGTTCAGACTCGCCAAGATATTTCAGCCGTACGTACTGTAGTTTAGTATAAATAGATCAGTAACTCCTGGCAAGCGCGCCCACCGTCCATTGCTCATCGAATCGCCAGCCGCCCGCGCCGAGGTTGAGTGCGCCGCATGGTGGATCGAAAATCGGCTGTAGAAGACATAGGATCTCGATGTCTTAAATGTTTTTTTTTTTTGCTGGAAATGACTTCTGCCGATCATTACTGTTCTATAAAATGTCATATGAAGTAATTGTGTGCACAAATGGAAGAGTTATAATTTTTATAAGAAAAAATGTATGGAGCTGACATGAAAAATGAGGATATCTCTGGAATCGCTAGGATAGCCATTATATTCTTGCACACTGTTATAGTACTATTTATTTGTGAATTTTTGACATACTTAATATTGCGCCATCACTTGCGATTTTTTTTTTAAATCGTCAAAATTAAAAAAAAAAGAATGTTTATGATATGTACATTTTAATGCTTAAATATGGCTATACCAAGTGTAACTTACAATATTGATTTACGGCAAAATTTGTACATATCTGTCTGAAGCTAAGTCAAATGCGGCCTGCTACCTGTGTTTGGCTAAGCCTACAGAAATGAATAAGTTAGATGTCATTGCGTCAAAAACCATTTCTTCTGGTGTGTATGAGTTCGGATTATCATCACTTCATGCCCGCATTAATGTGATGGAATGTCTTCTACACAAAGCGTATCGTCTCGACTTCAAAAAGTGGTCTGCAAGAGGAGAAGGTCATCAAGAGTTATTGCATTCACGAAAAAAACTCATTCAAGATCGATTCAAAGATGATCTCAACCTTTTGATTGACATCGTTAAGCAAGGATCAGGCACAACTAACGACGGGAACACAGCAAGGCGGTTTTTTGAATTTCCTGATAAAACTGCAGCGATCACTGGATTAGATGAAGACCTAATACGCAGATTTGCTGTGATTCTGCAAGCTATTACATCTGGAGAGATTATAGACGTGCCGAAATTTAAAGAATACGCTAGAACAACCGCTGAAAAATACGTGGAACTGTACTATTGGTACTACATGTCATCAACCGTCCACAAACTGTTGATTCACGGAGGAGACATAATTGCAGAAAATGCTATTGTACCAATTGGAAGTCTTTCGGAAGAAGCTTCAGAGGCCCGAAACAAAGACTTTAGGAGGTTCAGAGAACACCATTCGAGGAAAAAGAGTAGACAAGCATCAAACGAAGATATCCTCAATATGCTTATCATCTCTACTGATCCTCTAATTTCTTCCACAAGACCAAAATTAAATGCCCACAAGAGGCAGACATACTTTAAGGAAACAGTAGGACTACTCAAACTTCAGGATCAGAAAGCTCCGACAGAGTTCTTAGAAGTTATATCTATTGTAGAGCCTGATTCTGAAGTGGATTCTGATGGTGACGAAGTATAAAATAAGTTAACTTTTATTGTTTATGTTAGGTTAGGTTAAGTTAATATTTTTTTTTAATAATTTGCTTTTATTTTTAATCATACAATAGTTTACCATTTATTGTTATTGACTAATGATCACGTTTATCTAATTACCCTTATTATGGTACGTATCCTTTTAACAGGTATATAGGTATTAAGTTTTATTAATCATTAGCTAATGTGGACTTGAGGCATTAGACAAGATTACATATTATGTAATTCACCATGTCATTCCAAATAAGTAGGTAATACGACTTTGTGATTTCTTAGAATGTTTTGGTCTAAGCATAAAAAATATTGTAAGTTACACTTGGTATAGCCATATTTAAGCATTAAAATGTACATATCATAAACATTTTTAATTTTTTAATTTTGACGATTTAAAAAAAAAATCGCAAGTGATGGCGCAATATTAAGTATGTCAAAAATTCACAAATAAATAGTACTATAACAGTCTGCAAGAATATAATGGCTATCCTAGCGATTCCAGAGATATCCTTTTTTCATGTCAGCTCCATACATTTTTTTCTTATAAAAATTATAACTCTTCCATTTGTGCACACAATTACTTCATATGACATTTTATAAAACAGTAATGATCGGCAGAAGTCATTTCCAGCAAAAAAAATAACATTTAAGACATCGAGATCCTATGTCTTCTACAGCCGATTTTCGATCCACCGTGCGCCGTAGCATTAATAGTAACCATAATTAATAATCATGATTTAAACTTTTATGCAGCCTGTCCCCAACTTGCTGTACCCTCAGCGACGCCCTAAGCTGAGGTTCGTACCTCACAGGGGGTGTCCTTAGCGTGCAGTCGTTTAGTTTATAATATATATTTTCGTCCAGGCTGGAGGCTTTAAGCTCACCCTTAAGGCAACCACAGGAAAGTCCAGTTAAGTAGTCACAACCTCTCAAGGTCAACTACGAGATGTCATACACAAAAAAAATGGCAAGCGCGCACGCATTTCGTTTTTTTATCATTTGCTCTCGTTGCCGTCGTTGTCGTACTCGTACGTTACGTACGTATAGTAAAACCAAAAGTGTTAGCTGTTTTATTTTATACCAAGTAAAGCCTTACTTATCGTAAAGTATTATTAGTGTATTGGGTATATTATACCTGTTTCACTTTATTTTCATGAAAATATGCCGTTTAAAATTATAAAAACCATAGAGAAGGGGCAAAACAGGGCTTTGCATTGTAATAATTTTGTGGACATCAAAAGGCGAGTTAAGATGGCCAAGAAAGCAATTAGGTGTCAACAAATTAGTAAAGGATGTGTACGGAACCGTACATTACGTTACCAACTTACGCGCCGTGCATTATGCACACACAGCATTTGTACCTGTTATTTCAAATAATATGTAAAAATATATTTCAATAAATCAGTGTTTAAAGATCAATCAAAGCGGTCGGTTTTATTTCATCATCCTAATAGAATCACCCCATTATCATATCACTGAGTGTAGGGATATGATAATGGACCCTACAGGATGAAACATCTCAGCCTTAAGATAAATTGGTCCACCTCAAAATGCTGTGTGAAAAGGCTGTCATTAATCATACGAAGCAGTAAGAGAAGTAGTTCTCATGGTTTAAAATATCACTGTTAAGTGTTTTTGCTACGGCACCCTCTTCGTTGGAATTGACGCTTGACTGTAGGTTTTCCGGTTTATTAATGATTCTCTATCTTCTTTAATAAATGATGATTCACTATCATTACTGTTGTTATTTGGTTGGTAATTTGTAAGATTAAAATAAAGGAATATTTTAATCCTCCTCTTTTTTTTTCCACATATTGCATTTGTTCACAATGGAAACATTAATTCATGCAATCGAGTGACCGTGTCAGTAATACATATTAAGGCTATACTATAGCTGTCATTAATTGTTTTAATTTTAAAACATCCTCATAAACAGAAGTCATAATACCACTGTATTCACAAGAGTGTACAATTACGCGATGAAAAATAAGTTTGAGAACGGAGTTTTTATATAACCTTGTACAGAAACAAGTGTCAAGACTAGTGATACTGTAATAACACTTAGAGCTGTAATAAGTAAGTGATCACATGCAAAATACAGCTTGTATACAGCCTTAACGATAAAACCAGATTGAAGTGTCACAAAATACTTAAAGTTGTATAGTAGAGTTTTAATATTCTCTTTAGGCACCCTAAGCTTACGCGGATCTCTTAACAAAGCTTTAAAACCGTTTGAGCTGTACATTAACTCATAAATCACTCTTACAAAGACAAAATATTTTTGACACTCTTGTACGTCTCTAATAGAGCTCTAGGTTCTAAATAGGCTGGTATATAACATAATGTTCTAATAAGGGTGTTCGATAGTGTGCGTTAATTCCAGGACATGTTGTTTATTGTGAAGTTGAGGAATCACAGGAAATTTAAATTACAAAAATATCACATAATATTTATATTTTGCACTAAATCACTACATCGCAAGCATCTTACAAACTATGAGGTTCATTTTAATATTTTTTTTTACAGATTTTACATTTGCTAGAGAAAATAATAAATTATTGAGTATTTTACAGAGGATCCATTAACAATGCCATTTCATTTTACAGTGGTTGACTTTGAGATAAAATGAGAAGTAATATTAGTTTCAGACGTTGCCGCTAGAGGCAAAAAAATAATATCGATCTTAAGTAACTGATATTTTTTCCTTACAACATTACTTTTAAACACAAAGAAATAAAATAGACCAAAGACTAATCAAAACCTTTAACACAACTTCTCATTTCACCATTGCAAAATTATCCTTATGTCTTCTCAGTAAGGTCCATCACCGGACCTGGCGAGATCAGCCGAGTTGTCATCATAACCACCTGACCTGCCAAGATCTGCAGGTTCCACGGAGATCCTGGGCTTGAAACCACGCTCATCAGCTTCGTATTCTACGGTCTGGAAAAAGAGAAAAAAAAAACAATTTTAAAATATTACTAGCCACCCGTCCCGATCCCGACTTAGGCACGGTTTACAACAAGACTTCGAGAACTATTTTTTATTATGAAACGGTTGAAGTGGCAGTGCTTTGGGGGGGGGGTAGTTTAATGGATTCAAATTCAAAGTATTTTATTTCACCTATAGCTACATTCATAAGTGCATACTTATGAACCGAAAAATTAATTGGCTTTTACAATGTTTTCAAATTAGTGTTAATAGGTATGGGAGGACAGTGTAGGCCCGTCAACAAGTATCAAGTACTTAACAAAATAAAAAATGGTCTACAAATCTACAGTCTATTAAGACTGGGTTAATTATGTATGTAACTAAAATTGTGATAAAATTAATATAACATCACGCTTGTAATTCCCAAAGGGTTAGACAGAAGTGTACTCAATAGCACGCCCACATTTCGCCAGTTATATTTAAGGCCCATGTATTAAGGGGCGACCCAATTGCCATCTACCGGGCACCAATCCAGCTTCCGGGCTGCTACTAAAAAAATCCTGATGGAAAAACCCAATAACACTTTGCCCGACCCGGGAATCGAACCCAGGACCTCAAGCTCAGCAGTAGCACATGTGACCACTAGACCAACGAAGCAATCATTACAGTACTTAATTCATTACAGTTAGTTACCACCGTTCAAATTTCGAAGTTCTTACTGGTTTGACGGACGACCTTCAAAAGGCGGTATTGCAACTTGGGATTCTCGGACTTGATTGGCTTGACAACTGGTTTGTAAATGACCCTGCATGTTGCTTAGCTTACCTGCTTGGTGCCATCAGGGAGGACAACGAAGTAGGAGCCCTCAGCTCTGTTCTCTTGCCTCGTTTCCGTGTGCCCGAAGTCGCTGCCAGATTCATAGTCGTTCACTTTGTAAGCAAAGTCGTAATTGGCGGGTTCCTGAAGATTAAAAGAAATGAAATGATTTTATTTTCTGTAAGAAGATTTGTACAAACACTTTTACACGTCAATCATATTTAAAAACTAGATGAGGTCGGCGTTTCCTATCTGACTACTCTGAGAAGTAAGGCCGAAAGAAACTCACAGGTCACAGTCTCTTTTAAAGTTCAGACATAATCTTGGTCAGATCAGGTGAAGACTATGTAGATTGAGTGGGCCTATCCAGTCAGTGCACGTATTTGTCTGTAATCGAGCAGCACAACTCAGAACTTAAGGTCACTCAACGATTCGATGAACAATACCAAAGAAAGGACATTTGGGTAGGCCGCATAAATCACTCAAATCTGCCAGACCAAGATTATAACTAACTGAAAGAGAAAACAAAAAATAAAAAGAATAAAAACCCACATAATCTTCACATTCACAATTTAAAAAAAAAACTTTACAAAGTAAATTAAAAGAAGGAGGTTGTATTAAAAAAACGTTTGATTTTCTTCCAGATTTTATGGCATGTGGTATTTAGTAAGCCAGTGTTGTCCTTCATCCTACAGTAATATCTAATTATGTAAAAGGTAACAACGTTAAAAAATTTTAGCGACATTACCTACTATTACATAACATAAGATCACACCTGTATGCCCTGTATCACCTATATTTCCACGGAATCAAGACTTATGCGGGTGAAACCGTGGGGTGCAGCTAGTTACAAATAAATCTTTTCAGGTGTGACTGACCAAGGAGGACACTACTGTTTCAATTATATTGATATGCAGCTGGAAAGTGTGTTGGACCTTCTGCTACCAGTTTTAAGCAAAACGAGGTTTCAAAGGACTTACACCCGTATTTATAAACAAGTAAAAGTGATTACTTCAGTAAAAGCAAGTTATGATTTTTATTCTATAGTTTAGTAATTGCTTGAAATTAGAACTGTCGAAACTTAGAATTCTTAGCCAAGTAATTTAATAGTCATAATGTTTTTGTTAATGTCCAAGTCGTTGGTGGCCCAAATTTAATTATTTATCTGCGTTTTGTTTTATTAGACAAAGGGCGAAATTCACCAATGAAACTGAACGCGATCAGAACATCTAAACCGAGTTCAAGAGCTGTCAGTGGTAATATTCCAAAGAAAATAATGACACTGACAGGTCGTAAACGTGGATTATAAAACACACAACAACACAGAACGCTGAACACTGACAGCTCTTAAACTTGGTTTATGTGTTAATCGCGTTCAGTTTCATTGGTGAAATTGGCACTTAGCCTTCTAACGAAACAAAACGCAGTAAGTGAGTGTTACCAGAAGGAAACAACTTTATATCAAGCGTTGATTCTTACCCAAGTAAGTAACGTACATTACTCGACTATGGCTCGACTATTACTGACACACACTCACACACACTCTCGTAAAAAATGATAATAATTTTAATTTGATTTTTTCCTTTCTTTGTTTATTTGTATACCTGTTTGTACTCGTACGTTTATAATGTAAGGGAAGAGCGGATCCTTCAACTACAGGCATTTTCTATGCTTAAATGGAGACTCCTCGACATGCAATGTAAGCCAAATATGATATATGAAATAAACTTATTTTATTTTATTTTTTATGGAATAATATTTTGTAGTGAAGAATTCTATCCTCAAATAATGACTTTGCTAAGCGATTACTTGGCAGCAAGTAATTGCTTCTTTATAAATACGGGTGTAAGTCAGCTGTCCTTTGTCTACGTTCAGAAGTTCGTGATTTTTTCGAAAGGCTTTAGCATATTTAAGAAAAATGAGGGAAATTCATTGAAGCAAATTAATAAGCTTAGGGAACTTAAACATAACTGGCGAAATGTGGGTTGTACTATAGCCACACCTCTGCCCAACCCTTTGGGGAAACAAGGCGTATTGTTATGTTGTTAAATTGCCGTACAATCAAATCACCACAGTTGACTGCCATTCTTTGAGTTATGAAATGACATGGTGAATTGTCGTAAGGTGTCCCTCGCCTTAAAAATAAATTTCCCTGGCTGTTTATAAAAGTTTTATTTTAAATGATGAGTATAAAAATTTCTACAAACCTGGTTCAACAGTTCGTTAAGAGCATCCCTGGAGTAAGAGTACCCCTGGTTGTCCTGGTTGCTGTATTGGTCTGGTGCTCCGTATTGGTCTGAAGGCATGGAGTCGCGAGCTGAAGGAGGTCCGTAGGTGTCTGATGGCGAAGATCTGAGAAAATTTTAGATAGAATTAGTTATGGGGCTTGAAGTCAAGAAAATCAGAAAAGTTCTAAGCGAGATGAAGTTATTCAATATGTAAGTTAGTTGTTGTTTCGTTTTTTAGGGTTCCGTACCCAAAGGGTAAAATGGGAACCCTATTACTAAGGTTGCGACGTCTGTCTGTCTGTCTGTCCGTCTGTCACCAGGCTGTATCTCATGAACCGTGATAGTTAGACAGTTGAAATTTTCACAGATGACGTATTTCTGTTGCCGCTATAGCAACAAATACTAAAAAACAGAATAACATAAATATTTAAGGGGGCTCCCATACAACAAACGTGATTTTTTTGCTCCTTTTTGCTCGATATCGATAACGGCAACAGGCAGACGCTTGAAATATTCACAGAATATTTAACTATATATTCACTTTAAAAATAAATAATTCAATTAAAATAAAACAAATATTTAAGGGGGGCTCCCATACAACAAACGTGATTTTATTTGCCGTTTTTATAGATAATGGTACGGAACCCTTCGTGTGCGAGTCCGACTCGCACTTGGCCGGTTTTTTTTGTCCAATTTTATTTTAATATTTTTTATTATAAGAACTAGGTTTTAAATAGCTTAAGATTAAAAAGCTATTTTAACAAAATAAAATTAAGTGATAATTATTTTAACTTCCACAGTGAAGGTAAGCTACCAACCTTCAGATTTTCATAAAATACAAATGAATCAACTGACAAGATATCAAGGGGCACACCACAACCATTGGGCATTGACCATTGAACTTAAAAACAAAATAAAGTAAAGAATATTATACCTGGATGCGGCAGCAGAATAAGACGAAGCAACAGCACTGGTCTTCTGAACAGCAGTGCGTCTTGAAGGTACACCATACTCCTGAGATAAACCCCTCGCGCTTGGCACTCCATAGGTGTCAGACAGGTCATGCTGGGCAGGCGCACCATATGATTCAGAAGGATGCTTGGAGTCATGGGAATAAGAGTCAGAATTCCTTGCAGTGGGCGCACCGTAGCTGGTTGACGGGGATCGAGAAACAAAAGACGAACGTGCTTCCGACTGAGGCTTGAAGGAATGGGCTGAGCTGCTTCCAAACGACTTTCCAGTACTTCTGGGAGTGGTATAACTTTGGAAATCAGCAGTTCTGGCTGATGGGGCTCCATATTCTTGGGAGAGAGAGTTTGATGAGAAAGGAGAATTCCGGGAAGTCGGTGGCCCATATTTCTGGGAAGGTGTGCGCGCTCCGAAACTCCTTTGGGATGGTGCTCCATATTCTTCTGAAGGTCCTGAACGAAATTCAGGTGGTCCGTACTGAGTAGAGAGTGTCTTTGAAGATGGAACACCATATTCTTGAGACGGACCACTTCTTCCGGCTGCTGGGACGCCGTATTCCTGGGACAAAGAGCTTCTAGCAGCAGGAGCACCATATTGCTGAGATAGACTGCTACGGGCATTGGGGACACCATACTCAGCTGAAGGAGAGCTTCGAGCATTTGGTACTCCATATTCAGTCGACGGTGAGCTTCTAGCGTTCGGAAGACCATACTCTGTCGAAAGGCTCCGAGATGAAGGCACCTTGCTTCTAGCATTTGGCACTCCGTATTCTTGAGAAGGTCCACTGCGTTGGGTCGGAGCTCCATAACTCTGGGAAGGACTGTTTCTAGGGCTTGCAGTCCTGGCGTTTGGAGGTCCGTATTCGGTTGAGAGGGCATTGCGAGAGGATCCAAAGGCCCTGGAGGTGGGAGGTCCATATTCCTGGGAGAGAGATCTTTGGAAGTCTACGCTGTGGTCGTGATCATGGTCTTGGTCATGATGATGGCCGGAATGGGGTGATGCATAGCCATCGCTGGAATTTCAAGATGGAAGGTTATGTAAGATAATAATGTTTAAGTTATGATTAATAATGTCATTTGTACGCTGGGGTTTTTCGATGTTCTAATTAAACGAAATCTTGAATCTGTTTAAGTTAATGATTTGTTAAAAGGACAATAATACTTGTTTAGTTTGTATGTCAAAGTTCTTTTACGAGTAATATAATAAATTAAATTCTAAAAATGTTCTCATAAGTCAAATCCTTGTAATATAATATAATTGGGAACAAAATTTCATCGTCTAGACTCTAGAGCGCCTTATTTAAATTGAAGATTATTTGTGGCTTTAAGAGGTTTCGAGTAGTTTCTTTTTTAGGGTTCCGTACCCAAAGGGTAAAACGGGAACTCTATTACTAAGGCTCCGCAGTCTGTCTGTCTGTCTGTCCGTCTGTCACCAGGCTGTATCTCATGAACCGTGATAGCTAGACAGTTGAAATTTTCACAGATGATGTATTTCTGTTGCCGCTATAACAAGAAATACTAAAAAACAGAATAAAATAAATATTAAAGTAATAATACAACAAACGTGATTTTTTTGCTCGATAGCGGCAATAGGTAGACGCTTGAAATATTCACAGAATATTTAGTTATATATTCCCTTTCAAAATAAATTTTTGAATTAAAATATAACAAATATTTAATTCCCATACAACAAACGTAATTTTTTGCCATTTTTATAGATAATGGTACGGAACCCTTCGTGCGCGAGTCCGACTCGCACTTGGTCGGTTTTTTCTTAGTTAAAATGGTTGCGAATAAATTTTATGGTAGTTAAATATTTAGTCCTTCTTTTCAAGCTAAAAGGACCAAGCTGTTTTTTCCTTGAATATTTAAGTATAAAATATAGTTGACTTACCTGACGGGAGGCTCGGCAACGGCTAGCGACGCAATACATAAGAGAGGTATGAACACCTGAAATATTAAAAAAAAACATGATTGCTTTTAGATCTATAAACGTGTAAGTAAACGTTTAAAATCCAAATAATTCTTAAGACATGTCAAGTACTTGAAAGTTATTGTAAGTTCATTATAATAATTTTCTAATTATTACGAATAGCTTTTGATTTCATGGTTTTCTTACCTTCATTTTCGTAAGTTGAAATCAAACACCAAATCTGAAAAAAATAAAAATAACATTTAAATAAGTCACAAATCAATTAAGTAAATATTTAGGTTGTTTATTGAAACACCGTATTAGTAAGAAATAACACTGCGATGCTTTATTATTGGGAAACTTTAAGTACTCGTACATTGTTTCAAGTTTTAGTTGATATCGTGGCCCTGGCACACAGGCATCTGAAGGAACACGGGTGGGTTTTAGTCAGTAAAAGTCTGATACTCCCCCCCTCCCGCTCCACCCAGAGCGGGAGAAGTTATTTGATAATTTCCCACCCAAAAAAAAAAAGTTGCAATACTAATGGTTTTCTAATATACCGACTATTAATTATATGCTGTTAAGTGAAAGTTAAGTATGAAGAATCATATGAATTTTGATTTTGAAAAGCAAATTTTTTTTTTGTCTGGCAAGTTACTACATATTAATCTAGATTTATCAATACAATAACAGTGATTTGAAGTTTTATTCGACTTTTAATATGGTTGGTTTGAGCTATTTCTAATTTAGCTTTTTATAAAACTAACCTACCCTTCAAATAAAGAAGATACGACTCGAATTGAGCTGAACTTCGAATGGTCACATCTTAAACTCTCCAACTATTTATACGAACTATTCTCGACAATACCTTCTTAAATACCACGTTACCTGCACACATAATGCTACCTCCTACCATTGCATTTACAACCTTAGCACATTGCTTTAGAGATGCGAGGTTATTTTCTGAGGTGTTGTGTTGTCTTGGTTTATAGTTACATTGTGTTTTGATAGCATGCGTGTGTCAACACTTAGTAAAGATATTGTAACTTTGTGGGTTCGTCTTCATGCTGCACCGAATTAAGGACCTGATAAGAAGCTTGTGTTACATTTATGTTTATGCAAGTTTGTTGCTCTTGGTTATCGGCAAAATATCATTCGTAGATCTTTGAAAGTCGTTACGGGTAGTCAGAAGCCCAAAAATCTGAAACCAGTCTTAGCAGGTTATCATGTTACCCAATAACTGGGTTGCGGAGGTCAGATAGGCAGTCGCTCTATGTGACGTACTGGAATCATGATTTCGTTTTTTTTTTCATGATTTTCGACGAAATCGTGGGCATACCACGGAACTATACATAAAACATGTTGTTACATACCGGAGGAGTCTCGTTGTGTAAAGATGGTCGCCCATCCAAGGACAGGCTGCGGCATGCTTAGCTTAACATCATCATTAAATAATACAGTTCCTTGCTCTTGTTTCATGTTTATTATTGTATATACTCGTATATTTAAATAGATAATTAAGTGTATGTTTTAAGAAAGTATGTATTTATTGTATATGTAAATGGTACACCACTGACTGCCTGCAGTAATGTCTCTCGTTCTCCCTTTAATCCATCCAAAGGTTGTCTGTAAAAGACCGCTTTAAGCGATAAGACCGCCCATTGTTTCACCCTATGTAAAATTTCAACATTTATATTTGTAATTTTTATGGTGTACATAATAAAGAGTATTCTATTCTATTCTTAACCTGTACCCGCAATTAGGGTACAGGTTAAGAATAGAATACTCTCACTCTAACACAGTTTGAATCGGAATCGGAATGATTTTAAAGTATATTGCTAATCCATTGCTTCATAAGTTACAAAAATTGTCTGCTCAACGACGTACATAACGTAATGAATGTTGTTGAACTGTCAAATTGAAACCGATTCCTACTGATAGTGTGTTACGCAATTAGCCCTCTGATGGATCAACCCATGCGGCGGTTATTACTAATTAGCTACGAGCTCCTCAGTGATAAATAATTACATAATGTTATATACAGGGTGTAAGGGACAGGCCTCCGCAGACTGATGGAGTGAATTGAGTAAATCGTACTAAGATGAACGGTACAAGAAATTATTTCAGGATCGTTATGGGAATCCAATGGACCTGATTTGTTTTATTACCTTACACGCAATGTATCGCTACTGTGGACAAACGCACGCAGCGAACGATAGCGCAGCAAGCTTTCGGACGCCGAGCCGTTAGAGAATTTCAACATCCATTCCTGTTTTTTTTATTTTAGCTTGGTTATTTACTTTAATGGAGTACTGTGTAATTTTACATTAAAATAAAGGAATAGTAACTGAAAAAAACCGGCCAAGTGCGTGTCGGCCCACGCACAATGAAGGGTTCCGTATTTAGGATGAATTTTTCCCTAAAACAAACATAACATTGTAGTTGAAAGACATGTTCTCCCATACATCGATATACGCCACGGTCAATTTTCCAACTAAAAATATAATTTTGTAATCGCAAAAAATGTTTTTTTTTTATGTGATAAAACTAAAAATTTACAATTTTTGGACTTTTTCCTTTACTTGTGCTGTGAGACCTTGCTTCTGCTCAAATTTCATGATTCTAGGTCAACGGGAAGTACCCTATAGGTTTTGATTTATGTGCGAGATATTCGCAAATTTTTTTTATGTGATAAAAATAGAAATTTACAATTTTAGGACTTTTTCCTATATTTGTGCAGTAAGACCTCGCTTCTTGCCAAACATGATTCTAGGTCAACGGGAAGTACCCTATAGGTTTTGATTTAGTTGCGTGTATCGAAATATGTCGCAATAATGTCGCTTATTTCGCCGTATTTTTTTATTGCATTGACTTGGAAGCTTGATTTATTTAGAGTTTCAAGGGACCATAGGCTTACGTATTTGATATTAATTAACCTTTACGCGTTCCTGAGAAAAAGGGTATTGACAGACTGACAGACGGACAACGAAGTCATCCTATAAGGATGGATGGATATATTCCGTTTTTTCCTTTTGAGGTACGGAACCCTAAAAACGATAAAAAAATGAAAAATTTCCTGAGAAATTTTTCAGTGGAATATGATTCAAAATAAGGAGCTGAATGCACCCTATTAATTTGGGGAGGGCTGTCCCTTACACCCTGTATAAATATGTTTCCCATGGCACTCGGCAGTTGTGTAGCTTTTTGTTAGTGAAATATTATTTCAAAGCATAGTAGTCTATGCTTGCGAATGGGCAACTAGCCTTTTTTTTTTTTTTTTTTGACGCTGGGAATAATGCATTACGCATACCCACCCATCGGGGGATGGGAGGGGTATGTGGGACTCCCCGGAAGATCCGGTATACCCACTAAACGACCCAGCGGCGCTCCTACCTCGTCTGCAAGGAGGAGGACTGGGAATCCGGCAGAGCCATAAAATCCAGTCCCCCGCTGACGACCTTGCCGGCCTTGCAGGCGGGCCCGACACGCCCTCCCCGTCGGTGAAATTTTGCAAAAACATAGAGTAGTATAAATGGATTCAAATGAGATGTATTCTAATATGATTTAATTTAATACAATTCATTAATATAATAAAACAAATTCAAAAGTAACAGAAATTACATTTTTTTTTAAATTATCTTTATATATTATAATGTCTACAAAAACCAATTATCATATACTATATCCCAAAATACAAATCAATATACATTTAGTAAAAACATAAATATATAAAGTAGATATGTTTTTTTTTAATATTGTGTTGAAAAATTTAATAAAGATTAATGTTTACTATATTATGGCTCTATTAAACTTGCTGAATCTCAGGATCTGAAATTAATTCGTTCACGTTCAAAAGATCTAAGGACCGCACTGAAACAAAATTTTGATAACACTTTCTCCATGAATCAAAATTCTGTGAACTGAAGATGGCATATACCATTCATAATTACTCACATATACCCTGGCAGTTACCATGGAACCCCCCCTCCCCCCCTTCCTGGTGTTTGCCAAATGTTTGAGCATGAAACACCTGATGAAAGATGTAGAATTATGTAAACTGTAATTTCATTAAAAATATTATCTTTTTCCGTGAAGCTTCCGTCTATCGTATATTAAAAGCGGGAATAATACATGATGTCTTTGAAAATCACCGAGGATGAAACAAAAGTTGTCTTCTTAAATATGATATTTTTCTTTGAAAACTGTTGATAATGCCTCAAATGTTTACCTCCTTCGAATTGTTGTTAAAATAGCGAATATGAGGACCAATACAAACCATTTCTGGTTTAATGGTACAAAACAAACATGAACATATATTAAGACTGCACCTATGCATAATTATAAAAATAAAAAAAACCGGCCAAGTGCGTGTCGGACCACGCACAATGCAGGGTTCCGTAGTTAAGATGAATGTATCCCTAAAACAAACTGAACATTGTTGTCGAAAAACATGTTCTCCCATACATCGATATACCCACGGTCAATTTTCCAACTGAAAATTTAAGTTTATAATCGCAAAAAATGTTTTTTTTATGTGATAAAACTACAAATTTACAATTTTCGGACTTTTTCCTTTACTTGTGCTGTAAGACCTTGCTTCTGCTCAAATTTCATGATTCTAGGTCAACGGGAAGTACCCTATAGGTTTTGATTTATTTGCGAGTATCGAAATATGTCGCAATAATGTCGTTTATATCACCGTATCTTTTTTTGCTTTGACTTGGAAGCTTGATTTTTTTAGAGCTTCAAAGGACCATAGACTTACGTATTTGATATTTATTTCAACTTGATACCTCTACGCGTTCCTGAGAAAAATGGTCTTGACAGACTGACATAGACGGACAACGAAGTGATCAAAGTCAAAGTGAAATTATTTATTTCAAATAGGCACATAGATGGCACTTTTGAACGTCAAAATTTACAAATAAAATAGAATTGATTCTAGTCGCCCCTTCCAAAAGGTAGCTTCGTATGGAGAAGAATGGGCAAGAAACTCCACCGTTACTCTTTTAAAATGTTTTACAATATTAGGTATTGGTACATCAATTATATAATTATATGTGAAGACGATGCACCTAGAATAAAATTACTATACCACAATAGGTAAAAAGAATTGATTGCTCACATATTTACAAACATTGTAAAAAAATAAAAATCGTTTTCCTAAAATAATCAGTGTGTGAGTTAAAGGTAATCAGAGAGTGTAAAATAATGTCATAAAAATAATAAAATATACAATTAAAATAGCAATCAGTTAGATTTTGTCTAGACTCTAGATTGTCCTATGGAGCTGGACCAGCATGTTTCCAAGCGTTCTTATCCTGGACATAATCCTCTAATTTGTAATAAGCTTGTTTACAAAGTGTACTTTTTATATGAGTTTTAAATTTTCTTTCATTTAATTGCAATATATCACAAGGTATTTTGTTGTAACATTTAACACAGTATCCCATAAAAGATGTATGTACTTTAGATAATCTGAAACATGGCTGATCGATCAAACATCTTTATCTTTATTTCTAGTATTGAAATTATGTCTATCACTTATTTTTTTGAAAAGATGTAGGTTTTTTCTTACATACATAATATTTTCATAAATTAATTGGCAAGGTACCGTCATAATATTAATCCTTTTAAAGAGTAATCCTATAAGGGTTCCGTTTTTTCCTTTTGAGGTACGGAACCCTAAAAATAAACAGAATTTTCAATTTGTATAATGTGCATTATGGAAAATGTTAATCAAACCATATAAAATTAGATAAAATTAAAAAAAATATATCAATAATTAATTCTTAGGAAAGTATTATTTCACGTTTAGAACACTTGAAAGTAGACATTTAAAAAAGTTAACAAAACACGTAAATATATTCTATTCGTAACAATCAATGTAGCCTGTATTTATTTAACACGATTTTGCTCTATAGAAATAAAATATATACTATATACCTACTATTTTAAAAATTAGTGTTGTGTGCATCTTCTTGATTAAATTCACATGCAACATGAGTGCAATCATGATAAACTATGAATATATGAATGAATTGTTCATATTTAATTACTAAACATACCACAAACTATTGATATAAATAGTCTTCATTTGAAATCGCAATAGAACAGGCATCATAGTTTTCGACTTTTGATGAAAAATTAAAAAAAAATACCGTTCCTCTTTAACTCCGAAGTTTGCATAGAGAAAAATCTGAAATTATTCTATGTGATAGAAGTTTATGTACCTAAAGATTACAGGAAAAATAGAACGATGTCTCTAAATAGCACAGTTTTTCAGAAATCATCAACATCATATATACGTACGGAACCCTCGGTGCGCGAGTCCGACTCGCTCTTGACCGGTTTTTTAAACAAATGTTTTCTCTTTCAAATTGGGTCCTTTTCCAAGTTATCAGAATAGAAGTTAGTTATTTGACTAACAAATCTGGTAATAAGTGCGATATTACGAGTAACTTCAAACGGCTCCCGCAGACAGGCGCAACGGGACAGCGCGACACTAGTAGCACAATTCCTATTAAAACTTCATGGAAAGTGTCGCGCTGCCTAGGCCTGTCGCGGCCACGATATCGAGCTAGTCTCCACGAGCCTTAAGAAGTCAATTCTTATGAGACGATAAAATACTTAAGCAATAGGTTACTTACTAGGACATCTGATTTTAAAACCGCTTTGCAAACAGGCCAAATTTAACGCTAGTTTAACCGGAGAGTGGTGTCATTTACTTATCAAGTGCACCTTTCTTTGAACTTAACAATAGATATGTGCAACAAATGAGTTAGTCCGTTCTTGACAAAACGGAAATAGACCTTGTTTATATTCTAATAAGTCCTAAGATACAAGCACTATATACAACATTATTTTTAGTATATGCGAAACCTGAATATAGTTTGTTCAGAATAAGGAATCGAATCGATTTCAATAATTTTTACACCATGTTATATTTTGTCCCAAAATAAATATTTGGGTGTGATGGAAAATGTTATCACCATTTAATTACTTACTAAACTTGATGTATATGGAATTAGAGGAAATGTCAACAATCTAATTAAATCATACTTACATAACAGAACTCAAAAAACACATATTAACCAAATTGACATGAAAAGTAAGCATGACATTGTATTTGAGTCTTCAGAACGTACAGTTTCGTTTGGTGTGCCACAGGGGAGTGTTTTGGGTCCTCCTTTATTTATAATATATATTAATGATCTTCCAAAAGGCATCCATCAACCTCTGACACTATTTGCCGATGACAGCACCATAACGATACCTTGTAAAAGTGTAGATACTTATGAAAGTGACATAAATGATTCAATAAATTTAATGATAAATTGGCTAGATGATAATAACTTAAAAATTAACCTAACTAAAACTGAAGTTATACATTTTAGTCAACGTATTGACAGTAACAGTAATTTAAATATACAATACGATGAGCAGCCTATAGAAGAGGTAGAAACAACAAAGTTTTTAGGACTCCATATTGATAAAAAACTGAATTGGAAAACCCATATCGAAATCTTATGCAAGAAAATCAGCAAATCTGCTTATGCACTGCACACATTATCGTCTATAATAGGTGTGGAGGCATTACTTACAGCCTACTATGGCATAACGGAATCCCATCTACGCTATGGTGACGTCTTTTGGGGCAATTCAACAGAAAGAGAAACGGTGTTCAAGGCTCAAAAGAGATGCGTCCGTTCAATGTTTAAAATTAAACCTACCGATAGTTGCGTGCCGTACTTTACAAAATATAAGATACTTACGTTGCCATGTCTTTACATTTTAGAGGTAGCTGTATTTGTAAAAACGAATCCACACCGATTCAAACAACTAAATGAAGTTGTACCACGTAACAGGCGTGACAACAGCAGGATATGCTCTCATGCTGCGAGAACATCACTCATGCGCAAAAGTATTTTCTGTATGGCTCCGATGATATTTAATAAATTGCCTAAAAGTTGGAGAGAACTGCCCTTGTCACTTTTCAAAAATAAGCTGAGAATTTTTTTAATTAATAAAGCATATTACACTATTTTGCATTTTATGGATGAAAAGGACTTTTCTATTCCGACCTCTAATGTAGATGGTTAAAAATACAATTTTATAATGTGAACACAGTTAATTATAGTGGACATAGTTAATTTAATTTATTTTGGACTTTAAAATCGTGACATCAATTTTTATTGTCTATTTCTTACGTATTTACTAATGAATTTAAAATGACGTGACATGAAATGATTATAATGATACTATTTGATAATTATGTATATATACTGGACATAATTTAATTTATTTTTGACCATAATATACTTTAAATCTTGACATAAATTATTAATGAAATGATTATGAATGTTAATCCAATTAAATGAAATTGTTAACTAATAACTTACAACTTATACAATTTGTACGCCGCTATTGGCAAAACATGGACGCTCACTACAAAATATTAACTCAATACCTTGCATGTCTGCCTTGTCAGTTTATGTATACGCATGTTTGAGAAATAAATGATCTTTCTTTCTTTCTTACAATACAATCGCCGTACGGTTAGGTACCTACTGCCAAATTATTATTAATGAGCGCAAGACGACCATGGAGGCGCGGGGGCGCTGTTAGCAAGTTTTTGTACGGACAACCCGGTAACATAACAACCTTATAACTTTGTGAGTTTTCATGATATAGCTTTGAAATTTTGTACATAGATTCTTTACATAAAAATACTAGACACTAAAACTAATATTGTATATATAATTTTTATAAAATAACAATTTAGACACGTTAAAATATAAGAATAATCGAATGCGCTAAGGTAGTTCGCGAAATGGAAATTATCTTACGTTTTTTGCAATTAGCAGGTCAGGATTAAAATATGATTCGCGATCATAAAAAATATTGCTTTTACAGAATTATAATCATTAGAAGCAGCAATCCAACTCCTTAACATGTTCCGGGACACTTGAATATTTGCAAATATCATGATTATATGAGGAAAAATCTACATATTTTTAATATGATAAGCGATAGACATAATTTTAATACTAGAAATAAAGATAAAATAGATCAACAATTTTTCAGATTATCTAAAGTACATACATATTTTATGGGGTACTGTGTTAAATGTTACAACAAAATACCTTGTGATATATTGCAATTAAATGAGAGCAAATTTAAAACACATATTAAAAGTACACTTTGTAAACAAGCATATTACAAGTTAGAGGATTATATCCAGGGCAGGAAAATCAAACTGGTTGCTATTTTTATGGTAAAATGTGTTATTTTTATGATATTGATTTTACATTCTGTGATAACCTATACTCACACACTGACTTATTATATTTTTTTTCTTTTTAGAAAAACATACTTTTACGATGTTTGTGAATATGTGAGCACCATGTATCTATCTAATAATTAAGTTATTTTTCATTGCTTACTTTTTAATTCTTTTTACCTAATAAGGTATAGTAATTTTATTCTAGGTGCATCGTCTTCACGTATAATCATATAATTAATGTACTCAAACACAATATTATAAAACATTTTTAAAAGAGTAACGGTGGAGTTTCTTGCCCATTCTTCTCTATACGAAATTACCTTTTGGAAGGGGCAACTAGAATCAATTCTATTTTTTTTGTAAATTTTGACGTTCAAAAGTGCCTTTTATGTGCCTATTTGAAATAAATGGTTTGACTTTGACTTTGAAATCCTATACATTTTATCATACCGTCTACAGTCGTACTACCTTAGTACATATCTTTTTAATTTTTACGCCGTGACACTAAATATCAACATCATTGTACTTGTATGGCTCAGTCTACGGCTGCCGGCGCGTGTGAATGTGGTGCGGCACGGTTGGCGCAGTGGTTAAGCGATTGACTGCTGCGCTGCGTGTCGCGGGCTCGATTCCCGCACGGAATAAATATAATATATATTCATTGTGCATATCACGCACAATGAAGGGTTCTGTAGTTGGGATGAATTTATCCCAAGAACAAACTTAAGATTGTAGTGGAAAAACATTACAAAAAACATATCCCAAAAACAACAACAAAAACAAAAACATCTCCATACATTCCAACTGCAAATGTAAGTTTGTACGCACAATATTGAGTGATTTACCATGTTATTTTAAGGTCACAGACTTCTTATAGGTTTTCTTGTAATTTATAAGTAAAGTACTATTTTCTGTATTTTTTTCAAAATTTCTGGGTCAGTAGTTTCGGAGATAAGGAATGGACATTTTTCATCTATTTTCTTAAATAATTTGAAAAGTATTTATTTTTAAATTATATATGAAATCCTTAAAACAGGCCCTTTCATTTGATACCTATGTCACACGGTACAGTTAGTAAAACTATTTTTTTTTTCTAATTTGCCCCCAAAAATGACCTCCATATTCAAAATTAATTTATTTACGTAATACGTCCGTGTTTGGGTCACAGAATTACATATGTGTACCAAATTTCAACTTAATTGGTCCAGTAGATTATGAGAAAATCAGCGGATAGACAGACAAGACGAATGATCCTATAAGGGTTCCGTTTTTTCCTTTTGAGGTATGGAACCCTAAAAACGTTAGAAAATTTGAATTTCACGGGCTACTCAGGCGCTTTCACCTTAATGTTGAATATCGCTTGCACGTCATAAAACGACAAGGTCTATTTTTGATCTAAGACCACGACAGATACTTAGATAGTTTCAGCCGTAGTGAAAGTCAAAGTCAAAGATTTATTTGCTTGATAAATATGGTTACAAAAGTTCTTAAAGTGGTAGTATTCGTCATAACATAATCATATCTGCCTAGCCTTTTCCCAACTATGTTGGGGTCGGCTTCCAGTCTAACCGGATTCAGCTATATACCAAAAAGAAAAAAAAGAAAAAAAAATATTCTGCATAAACAAAACGCACATTACAATTAAATAACATAAACACAAAAAAAGAAGCCAAAAGCCTCGTATTCAAACATAAAAGTTACCAGAACCGGGTTACCAGTATTTTACATGGAGCGACTGCCTATCTGACCTCCACAACCCAGTTACTGGGTAACACGATATCCCTTGGTAAGACTGGTTGTCAGAGTTTTGGGCTTCCGACGACCCGTAACAACTGTCAAAGATCTACAAATGACAACCGGGACCAACGGCTCAACGTGCTTTTCGAGGCACGAAGGAATCTTGATATGAACAGTAGATGGTCAACCATCCACGGACCAACCGCGGCAAGCGTATCTTGACCTGAACGATCGACCCGTGCGGCAATTAGTATTTAGCCACAAGCTCCCCTCCTCCTTAATCATAACATAATGACATGCTGGTATAGGTAGAATTAGGTCATTTAAATTTAAACTGAAAAAATTCTTTTAAAATATAGAAGTTTCAATTTACTGTGAGTTCTTGAAACGAAACATCTAATGCGGCGGGTCCAGGCTGGCTCGTGGCGATGGCGTGATGACGGCGGCGGCGATGCGGTCATCAGCTTACATCAAAACGATATTGAAACAAAGATTTTTTTATTTTAACTATTGTGTAATAATGTTGAAATTACTACACTTTAGTTATTTTTAGGGTTCCGTACCACAAAACGAAAAAACGGAACCCTTATTGGATCACTCCGTTGTCCGTCAGGAACTCTTGGAGGTATCAAGTTGAAGTTAATATCAAACACTTAGATCTACGGTCCCTTGGAGCTTTAAAAAAATCAAGCTTCTAAGTCAACGCAATAAAAAAATGCATCTGTCTAAAACTGCGGTTTATGCAACATATTTATAAGTTTATAACCTATTTATGCACTTGTGCACCCGTTTTATTTATGATTAATTATGTTATAATTTAATATTTTTTAATATTATTATTTTCTCTCAATCAGAGCAGCCGCCATCTTATCTCTTCACCACCCTTGGTAGACTAGTAGAGAATGCCTAAGGTATTAAGTCCGCCTTTGTACCTTATTGTGTGCGAGAAGTTTAAATAAATAAATATTTTGATACTCGCAAATAAATCAAAACCTATAGGGAACTTCCCGTTGAAATTTGGTAAGAAGCAAGGTCTCACAGCACAAGTAAAGGAAAAAGTCCGAAAATTGACCATTTGTAGGTTTACAACATAAAAAAAACAATTGCGATTACAAACTTACATTTGCAATTGGAAAATTGATCGTTGCGTATGTATGGGAGAACATGTTTTTCAAATAGAATGTCAAGTTTGTTTTTGGGATAAATACATCCCAACTACGGAACCCTTCATTGTGCGTGGTCCGACACGCACTTGGCCGGTGTTTTTTTATGGTGAATAGATTACATTAGTTTGTGTTTATCGTGAAATTATGGAGTTTATATCGAAAGGGTGTCAATTGTTATTTATTTTTTTATAATAAAATAGAGTATAAATATCTCAGTAGCAGCCAGGACTCTGGATTTGTGCCCAGGAGCAGGCCCCGTCTCTGTGAGCCACGGGCCGTAATCCACTACGCGGGCCCAGTGCGGGTTGGTAGATGTCACATGTCTTCGAATGTTTAGTTGTGGGACATGCCGGTTTCCTCACGATGTTTTCCTTCACCATTTTGAGAGCACTGGTGATGAAATAATTTACACAAAGTAAAGCGCCTGTCAGGGTTCGAACCTACGACCTATAACTCGTAAGTCACGGTCGCTACCACTTAGCCACCACAGCTCGGGTTTGTGCCCGGTTGATGGCTATAGGCTCGCATGGGACTTAAACATAACTGGGTATGCTATATGTACACCTCTGCCTTACCCTTCGTGAATTACAGGCGTAATAATATGTTATACTAATTCAAAGTAGAGCTTTACACACAAAAGATTACCCAACATCGCCTGCAACGAATTGCCATTTGTTTGAACTAGTCACATAATTCAATCTTTTGTCTGCCTTCATCTTCGTCACCAAGAGTGCGTCCTTGCCCTTAATAGATCACCTCTTTTGTCCATGTCGCCGCGTCGTGATGGTACGATTGTTTTGTACAGCGGCTTTTGTAGATTCCTGTTTATCTGGTGCTTAATTGGGATTATCTTATCTACGATGCTAGCACGTATTTTTGATGATTCGTTAAAAAGACGAAAATAATCGAGGGTCCGAGGGTCGGCCAAAGATTTAAATCGTTAGATTTGCCCTCACCTTTCTTATGTAGAACGAAAAGTGTCAATACTGAGAAGATTCATTCTGTATAAGCCGTATCCCGTTTCCATGGCAAAATGGCATGCGACATTGAGTGTGTTAGAGTGACAAAATGAAACATGATCTACTCTCTAAGCACGAATTCCGTATTTTTTTATGACTTTTACTCCATAACACCTACAGACATAAGATTAGTTTGGATCCCGATCTAGAATGAATGACACCACGATTTGACAGTTGTCTCTACTTCCGATGTATTTTTGCCCGTCCAAAACAGTTAATTATACGGGGATATTCCGAAATTTCGAAATACTTTCGGACGGGCCCGTATCTTCGCTGACGGGCTTAGAGAGTAGGCCTCCACAGTAGCGATCTTTTTTGACGGAATAGGGTGAATTTAACGATTTAAATCTTTGCTGTCGATTGTTTTATATCCACATCACTTTGTCGAATAAAATCGTAAAGTCTTTCGATATTGGTCGACAAAAAGATACGTGCTAGCACCGCTGTTTTGTTTCTTAAAACTTGTTCTTTCATGTGTCGTAATGTAGGTTTGTAAGTAGCCTCAGAATCTGAAATTTTAAACAAAGCCAAAATATCAAAGAAGGAATTTGCCACCGGAAAAAAAACTTGCCTTTTAACAGGCGGCTTAAAAAATGGAGGAGGTTATGCATTTGATGAGTTTTTTAATGTTATTAGGTAGCTAAGTCAACGGCCCACCTTATGCTAAGGGATAGCCACTGCGTAACATCTGCCTTATTTTTTATGATAAGATGTTTAGCTTAGCGGAACGAGTTCACAATGCCTTATACCTACCAACCTAAGTAAAACTTTGATTATTCTAAAAAGCTATCCCAGAGGCTTAGCATTCCCATACAACGTGGCAATGCCGCCTCTTGGATCAGTCTCTTGGATACATTACCAGTCGACAGCGATGTGGATGAATTTTTCGACACCATATTTTAGTTTGTGAATACTTTAAAATAAGTTAAGATATCATTTTTTTATTTTAATTCTGAATATAACTTAATAAAAGTACTTCTAGAATAATAGTAGCAGGTGGCGTTCTGTAGTTTCTCCTTACCCCCATGGGGGGAAGGCTTGAGTTTATGCATGTAATAGTAGAAGAACACCAAAGAAATGATTAGTAGATTGTATCAAAGACGATATGGCTATAAAGGGGATGATTAGTTGAATACTGATGACAGCTGATAAAGATGAATGGAAGAAGAAGACATAAATTAAGGTAAGGGTAGACAGGTGATGATTATCCTTCTGCAAAACAGTCGTGTCGCAGAAGGAGGCTGCGGAAAGGGAGCGGGAGGTCTCGTCCGCTCACCCGGCCCGCAGCAGGTGCACTGGGCGTCGGCAGAGGGCAGACAGTGCCCTCTTCCGGCCCCCCTAAATGGGTCCAGGGACAGCGGACTTGGGGACGTCCGCCACCCCCGATCACACTGGACCCGAGGTGGCGGTGCGTAGTGTTCCACGCGCGCCCCTTTCAGATGTCGCGGGGGGGGGTCCAACACCTCAGACTCCCCCCCCCCCCCCTCCTCAGATTTGAGGTGGCCCGCAGAGACGGGCCGGCACTAGCCGGGGATTGCGGAAGTAATAACAGATCCCCGGCGCAAGTGTGGGAAGGGAACACTGGGGTGGTTTTTAGTTAGTAAGAGTCTGACAGACCCCTCCGCCCACCCCAGGGCGGAGGACATCCATGAAATACTCTTTCTATACACCATAAAAATCACAGATGAAAATGTTAACATTTTACATAGGGTGACACAATGGGCGGTCTTATCTCTAAAAGAGATCTTTTACAGACAACCTTTGGATGGATTAAAGAAAGCAGGAGAGACAATACTCCAGGTAGTCTATTGGTGTACAATTTACTTATATAATTAACACATCATCTTTATAAATTATATATACTAGCTGACCCGGCGAAATTCGTACCGCCTTATACCGACAGCAGCGCCACTGCAATTGTGTTTTCAAACCATCCAGGAACCCATTGAAATATAACAAACAAAAAAAATCAACCAAATCGGTCCAGCCGTTTAGGTGACAAACACACGTCCAGAAGAATTATATATATTAGGATATATACAATAATAAACATGACACAAGAGCAAGGAACTATATGTAATGATGATGTTTGAGAAGAGAGGATGTTTTTTTAGCAGTAAGTAGACTGTGAAAAGCTGAGTTAAAGCGCATTTCAAAAGAGACTAATTTATTTAAGTAACGCTAAATTCTACCTTATAGGTTGCTACACAGACATGACCTAATAACAGACATAATCTGCATTTCTCAAGATTTAACACCGTGTCTCATAATTCTATCTCATAATAAACGTATGACGAACATCGACGTTCAACCAATTTCAAGTTGCAACAGACATACAACAGATGGGACTTACATATACTTTGAATAAAACGTTTCGAATCTATGACCATATACATATTATGACATATATTTCTGCCTTTTTCCAACTATGTTGGGGGCTTAATACCAGTATTTTACATTGAACGACTGCCTATCTAACCTCCAAAACCCAGTTGAATAAGTTGTCAAAAAATAATAGGCCCGTTTTGACATTTAACTTGAATCGATTTATCGTGAGTATCGAGTACCGAGTCCGTATGGTTACTTCACTAGTTACGTCGTGATGGTAAATTTTTTGGGAAGTATACTGGGTAACACGATATCCCTTGGTAAGACTGGTTGTCAGACTTTCGGGCTTCTGACAACCCCGTAACGACAGTCGAAGATCTACAAATGACAGTCGGGACCAACGGCTTAACGTGCTTTCCGAGGCACGGAGGGGTCTTGGTACGTAAAGATGGTCACCCATCCACAGACAACCGCAGCAAGCGTAGCTTAACCGTATCGATCGACCCGTGCGGCTGTTATTACCTACTTGTACTTAGCCACCAGCCCCCCCTAGCCAAAAGACTTATGTATATAAAACTGCCATACGGAGCAATTTCCCAATAACTTAAATTGTGATAAAATTAACATAACCACGCCTGTAACCCACGGGTTAGGCAGAGGTGTACCTATAGTACACCCACATTACGCCAGTTATGTTGGAATCCCATGTAATAGGGGGTGAGCCTATTGCCATCCATTGGGTACCAATCCAGACTCCGGGATTAATGCCACGGAGTAATTCCTGTTAGAAAAACCCAATAAATAAAACAATAATATATTATACTTACTAAAAAAAACCGGACGAGTGCGAGTCGGACTCGCGCACGAAGGGTTCCGTAACATTATCTATAAAAATGGCAAAAAAAAAACATGTTTGTTGTATGGGAGCCCCTCTTAAATGTTTGTTTTATTTGAATTGAATTATTTATTTCAAAGGTGAATATTATAACTAAATATTCTGTGAATATTTCAAGCGTCTACCTGTTGCCGTTATCAATATCGAGCAAAAACGAACAAAAAAAGCACGTTTGTTGTATAGGAGCCCCCTTAAATATTTATTTTATTCAGGTTTTTAGTATTTTTTGTTATACCGGCAACAGAAATACATCATCTGTGAAAATTTCAACTGTCTAACTATCACGGTACATGAGATACGAGTACAGCCTGGTGACAGACGGGCAGACAGACAGACAGACGGCGGAGCCTTAGTAATAGGGTTCCCGTTTTACCCTTTGGGTACGGAACCTTAAAAATTAACATAAAATCACGCCTTGTTTCCCAGAAGGGTTAGGCAGAGGTGTACCTGTAGTACAGTACACCCAAATTTCGCCAGTTATGTTTAAGTCCCATGTAACCGGGCACAGATCCAGACTCCGGGCTGCTACTGAGAATCGAACCCTCACGCTCAGCAGTACCTAATGCTAGCGACCATTAGAACAACTAGGCAGTAAAAAAAAAAAAAAGAAATGACAGTCGTTACGGGTCGTCAGAAGCCCGAAATTCTGACAACCAGTCTTACCAACTGGTATCCTTACTTAGTAACTGGATTGTGTAGGTCAGATAGGCAGTATGCAAGGTAAAATACTGGTATTCAGCTGCATCCCGTTTGACTGGAAACCGACCCCAACATAGTTCGGATAAGCCTGGCACGAGATGACATATATTATATTTATCACCCATGAGGATCATAAAGCGATTAAATGATTGTCTAGGCGTCTGTAATCTACGGAAAGTCGCCATACTTTTTAGCAAAAAGAAAATCAATTTTTGAAATGTAAAGTTCTTCAGGCGTATTGAGCAAACGTAATGGAATTTCTCATGGGTTTGCGTCACCGACATGCTGCTGTTAACAGTGTATACAGCGTGCCGCTACAGTGGCGACGTTAATTTGACACACTGGTAGGGCAGTGGCCAGTAATCATAAATGTTTATATTATATTAAGATAAATAATTATAAATTGAAAAAAAAAAAAACTCTCTTTTATTCAATTCGCCTACTCCGTGCACTTTATTTGTTTGTTCATTGATTCGATGTTATGATCAATGACCTCGACTAATTACCTCTGCGCTACAGTTCCTTAAGTACAGGTTGCTCCAAGATGCCATTTTAGAAAATTGAAAATACGAGTAAATCAATCAACCGGTAAATAAATTGCAAGTAATAACGCCTAATGAAATTAAAATATTTTCATAAAACCTAAAGGCGAAACTGTTTAGGTACGTGTGTTAAATTAATGTCACCACTAAAGCGCCACGCTGTATGTAGCGGAGTATGACGTGTTGCGCTTGCGCAGTAGTAAATAAAATAATCTTTATTACAGATAAGCAGTAGTGGCCCAGTGGTAACGTCCCCGACTTATGAGTTGTAGGTCGTGGGTCCGAACCCAGGCAGGCGCATTACTTTGTGTAAATAATTTCATCACCACTGCTCTCAAAACGGTGAAGGAAAACATCGTGAGGAAACCGGCATATCCTAGAACCAAAAATTCAAAGACATGTGACATCTACCAACCCGCACTGGGCCCGCGTGGTAGATTTACAGCCCATTCCCTCTCGAAGAGAGTAGGCCTGTGTCCCAGCAGTGGGAACATTATAGGCTGATTATGTATGCATGTATGTACAGATAAACAACATCCGTATGGGTTAGTAAACAAAAAGATAACTTATACGAGTAGATATCTATGTTAGTAAACATAATATCAATTTAGAAAAAAAGTTATTTTAGTACTTATCAAACAAACTACACACCACACAACAACACAACTACTACAAAACAGACATGCCACAACAACAACCACACCTGTAGTTACCCTTGTAACAACTTACTACTGCAGTAGTAAGAAAGGAGATCAAATTAACAGTATTACTACTGGTAGTCATTAAAAATGTTTAATAAACTGCCGACAGAGTTAAAAAGTCTAGTTTATAAATACAAGTGGGTTTCAGACTAAGCTTAAACGGTTCTTGTTAAATAAGTGTCTATATTCTATTGATGACTTATAAATTACAAAGGTTGAAGTAACATAATTTTATTGATTTGAAATGAATAATGAATTTTTATGAATTGACTCATGAATTATGACATTTACTTTTATATTTTTTTAATTTTGTTATTTTTTTATTTTTGTGTGATTTTGTATAATTATAATGATTTAAATATTGATTGCATGCATGTAATATGTTTAGTTATAGAAATTCAGACACGATGTGAAAATTGTTATTGAATAAATGAATTGAATTGAATTGAGTATAATGATACTCAATTCAATTCAATTCATTTTTTTTTTCCTTTCTTGCCCGTGTTTACTACCAATGGGTAGTAAACACGGGCGGGAAAGGACCCCAACAACGTGTGTGTTTCCTACAACTAATATAGAAATAAAAAAAAAAACCGACTGTTACATAGTTTTTTTCACTCCTGCCAGCAGTTCCTATGACTGCCTAGTTTTTTGCTTACTTACCTTCCAAAATGCAGTAAAATAGAGGGCACAGTGAATTGCGAAAAAAATTCGTTCTTGACTGTTCTTAGGTACTTAGTAGCACTTTTAATAGTATTTTCAATTCCCCTTGGTGAAGTATCTGTAAAAACTCACTTATAAACCTACTTTAATAGAGAAGCGTCACCGTTCAGTTAATCATCTAAATGTAAATATTTCAGACTATTAAAACTAGAAAAAAAATTGAGCTATACTTTTAGTAGCATTCTTGCTTGGTCTTAGATCAATATGATTAGCTTTTTCCCAACTATGTTGGGGTCGGCTTCCAGTCTAACCGGATGCAGCTGAATACCAGTATGTTACATAGAGTGACTGCCTATCTGACCTCCACAACCCAGTTACTGGGTAACACGATATCCTGCTAAGACTCGTTGTCAGAGTTTTGGGCTTCTGACTATCCGTAACAATTTTCAAAGATCTACGAATGATATTTTGCCGATAGCCAAGAGCAACAAACTTGCATATACATAAATGTAACACAAGCTTCTAAACAGGTCCTTAATTCGGTGCAGCATGAAGACGAACCCACAAAGTTACAATATCTTTACCTAAGTGTTGACACACGCATACTATCAAAACACAATGTAACTATAAACCAAGACAACACAACACCTCAGAAAATAACCTCGCATCACTAAAGCAATGTGCTAAGGTTGTAAATGCAATGGTAGGAGGTAGCATTATGTGTGCAGGTAACGTGGTATTTAAGAAGGTATTGTCGAGAATAGTTCGTATAAATAGTTGGAGAGTTTAAGATGTGACCATTCGAAGTTCAGCTCAATTCGAGTCGTATCATCTTTATTTGAAGGGTAGGTTAGTTTTATAAAAGCTAAATTAGAAATAGGTCAAACCAACCCTGTATTAAAAGTGTAATAAAACTACAAATCACTGTTATTATATTGATAAATCTGGATTAATGTGTAAATAATAGTAACTTGCCAGAAAAAAAAGAAGATTTTGTAGATTTTCAAAAACCATATTAAGCTTTCACTTATCAGCACTAAATTAATAGTCGATATAGAAAAACTTTACATGTTTCAACTTAAACTTGAAACACTGTAAATTTTTCCCAATAATAAAGCAACGCAGTGTTATTTCTCACGAATAATTATGGTGTTTAAAAAATCAACTTGAGTAGTTACTTAATTTCTAACCTATTTAATGTTATGTTTATTTGTTTCAGTTATATTTGATATTTGGTCTCAACTTACGAAAATGAAGGTAAGAAAACCATTACATACTCGTAACAACACTAATAATTAGAAAATAATTATTATGAACTTACATAAAAAGTGAAAAATAAAAACTTTTTACAAAAAAAAATAACCGACAAAGTGAAAAATAACTTTAATTTCGGAAGTCGGTGTCTTTGGATCTGTATTTTAGTTTTAAGCCACCGACTTCCGAAATTAAAGTTATTTTTCACTTTGTAGTGTTTTTTTGGAAGTCGGTTATATTTTTTGTAATTTTTTTTTATTTTTCACTTTATAGTGCCGAAAAAGAATTTTCCAAATCGGTTCGTAAATGACGGAGTTATGCGCGAACAAAAAACGCAATGCAGAGTAAACGAAAAGATCGTTAATGTAGTCAATGTAGATACATTTTTAGATGTAGAGACATTTTCACATTTTGACATGTACTCAATGTAGAGACATTTTCCAACAAAAAACGAATTTTTCAAATCGGTTGGCAAGCGACGGAGTTAAACGCGAACAAACATAAAAAAAAAAATACAAACATCCGAATTGAGAACCTCCTCCTTTTTTAGAAGTCGGTTAAAAAAAACTTTCAATGGCTTGACATAATTATCGTAAGAATTATTGGGATTTTAAAAGTTTACTTACATGTTTATAGATTTAAAAGCAACCATGTATTTTTTTTTTATATTTCAGGTGTTCATACCTCTCTTATGTATTGCGTCGCTAGCCGTTGCCGAGCCTCCCGTCAGGTAAGTCACCTATTTTTAGGGTTCCGTACCTCTAAAGGAAAAAACGGAACCCTTATAGGATCACTTCGTTGTCCGTCTGTCTGTCTGTCTGTCGGTCTGTCTGTCTATCTGTCTGTCAGTCTGTCAAGACCCTTTTTCTCAGGAACGCGTGGAGTTATGAAGTTGAAATTAATACCAAATACGTAGGTCTATGTTCCCTTGAAGCTCTAAAAAAATCAAGCTTCCAAGTCACCGCAATAAAAAAATACGGCGATATAAGCGACATTATTGCGACATATTTCGATACTCGCAAATAAATCAAAACCTAACCTAACGGGAAGTACCCCCCTTGACCTAGAATCATGAAATTTGGCAAGAACCAAGGTCTTACAGCACAAGTATAGGAAAAAGTCCGAAAAGTGTAAATTTGTAGTTTTATCACATAAAAAAAATTGCGAATGGCTCGCACATAAATCAAAACCTATAGGGTACTTCCCGTTGACCTAGAATCATAAAATTTGGCAAGAAGCAAGGTCTCACAGCACAAGTAAAGGAAAAAGTCCGAAAATTGTACATTTGTAGTTTTAACAAATAAAAAAAAACTTTTTTGCGATTAGAAACTTAAATTTTCAGTTTGAAAATTGACCGTGGCGTATATCGATGTATGGGAGAACATGTTTTTCAACTACAATGTTAAGCTTGTTTTAGAGATAAATTCATCCTAAGTACGGAACCCTTCATTGTGCGTGGTCCGACACGCACTTGGCCGGCTTTATTTTATTTTCACCTATACTTTATACTTAAATATTCAAGGAAAAAACAACAAAAAAACCATATAAGTTGGTCCTTTTAGCTTGAAAATAAGAACTTAATATTAGCACAATATTTACTCCCAACTATTTTAACTAAGAAAAATAAATATACTCGAAACCTCTTAAAGCCACAAATAGTCTTCAATTTAAATAAGGCGCTCTAGACGATGACATTTTGTTCCCAATTATATTATATTACAAGGATTTGACTTATGAGAACATTTTTAGAATTTAGTTTAATATATTAAAAGAACTTAGACATACAAACTATAAGCAAGTATTGTTTCTCTTTTAACAAATCATTAACTTAAACAGACTCAAGATTTCGTTTAATTAGAACATCGAAAAACCCCAGCGTACAAATGACATTATTAATCATAAGCTAAACATTATTATCTTTAACAACCTTCCATCTTGAAATTCCAGCGATGGCTACGCATCAGGCCGTTCCGGCCTTCATCATGACCAAGACCATGATCACGACCACAGCTTAGACTTCCAAAGATCTCTCTCCCAGGAATACGGACCTCCCACCTCCAGGGCCTTTGGATCCTCTCGCAATGCCCTCTCAACCGAATACGGACCTCCAAACGCCAGGACTGCAAGCCCTAGAAACAGTCCTTCCCAGAGTTATGGAGCTTCGAACCAACGCAGTGGACCTTCTCAAGAATACGGAGTGCCAAAAACTAGAAGCAAGGTGTCTTCATCTCGGAGCCTTTCGACAGAGTATGGTCTACCAAACGCTCGAAGCTCACCTTCGACTGAATATGGAGTACCAAATGCTCGAAGCTCTCCTTCAGCTCAGTATGGTGTCCCCAATGCCCGTAGCAGTCTATCTCAGCAATATGGTGCTCCTGCTGCTAGAAGCTCTTTGTCCCAGGAATACGGCGTCCCAGCAGCCGGAAGAAGTGGTCCGTCTCAAGAATATGGTATTCCATCTTCAAAGACACTCTCCACTCAGTATGGACCACCTGAATTTCGTTCAGGACCTTCAGAAGAATATGGAGTACCCTCTCAAAAGAGTTTCGGAGCGCGCACACCTTCCCAGAAATATGGACCACCGACTTCACGGAATTCTCCTTTCTTATCAAACTCTCTGTCCCAAGAATATGGAGCCCCATCAGCCAGAACTGCTGATTTCCAAAGTTATACCACTTCCAAAAGTACTGGAAAGTCGTTTGGAAGCAGCTCAGTACGTTCCTTCAAGCCTCAGTCGGAAGCACGTTCGTCTTTTGGTTCTCGATCCCCATCAACCAGCTACGGTGTGCCCAGTGCAAGGAATTCTGACTCTTATTCCCATGCATCCAAGGCTCCTTCTCAATCGTATGGTGCACCTGCCCAGCGTGATCTGTCTGACACCTATGGAGTGCCAAGCGCAAGGGGTTTATCTCAGGAATATGGGGTACCTTCGAGTCGCGCTGCTGATCAGAAGACCAGTGCTGTTGCTTCGTCTTATTCTGCTGCTGCATCCAGGTATACCATTCTTTACATTATTTTGTTTATTAGTTCAATGGTCAAAGCCCAATGGTTGTGGTTTGCCCCTTGATATCTTGTCAGTTGATTAATTTGTATTTTATTAAATCTCAAAGCGAAATTCTGAAAATCTGAAGGTTGGTAGCTTACCTTCACTGTGGAAGTTAAAATAATTATCACTTAATTTTTTGACGTGACAACGTCTTATAATTCGATGGAGCCGGCTGCACGCACGAAAAAATATGACGCATGCGGCGTTACCTCTCATGCAGCGTTACCTCGCTCTGAGGCGTTCCATTTAAGGCTTATGACGTTGTCACGTTCAACTATCGTCAGTAAACCGATTTTACAGACAACCGATTTTTTTTTTTTGTTAAAATTGCTTGTTAATCTTATGCTAGATTGTAATTAATTATTTAAAACACGCTTCTTATAATAGAATATAAAAAAAATTGGAGCAGAAAAACGAAACAACAACTAACTTACATAATTAATTTCTTCATCTCGCCTAGAACTTTTCTAATTTTCTTTACTTCAAGTCCAATAACTAATCCTATCTCATATTTTCTCAGATCTTCTCCATCAGACACCTACGGACCTCCTTCAGCTCGCGACTCCATGCCCTCAGACCAATACGGAGCACCAGACCAATACAGCAACCAGGACAACCAGGGATACTCTTACTCCAGGGATGCTCTTAACGAACTGTTGAACCAGGTTTGTAGAAGTTTTTATACCCATCATCATCATCACACTAATATTATAAAGGCGAAAGTTTGTGTGTGTGTCTATGTTTGTTACTTCTTCACGCTCATACGGCTGGACCAATTTTGATAAAATTTTGGCAGGAGGTAGCTGACACCCTGGAATAAGATATAGGCTACTTTTTATTCCGATATTTCCACGGGATCGAGACTTACGCGGGTGAAACCGCGGGGCGCAGCTAGTTTAAAATATAACTTTCATAAACAGTCAGGGAAATTAACTGTTAAGTCAAAGGACACCTTACGACAATTCACCATGTCATTTCATAACTGTCAAAAAACACCGTTGCGATTTGATTGTACGTGCAATTTAAGTTAGTATTAATCAATTTGCATAAACATAACACCACGCCGTGTTTCCACCAAAGGGTTGGGCAAAGGTGTATCTATACTAAACCCACATTTTGCCAGTTGTGTTTAAGTTTCCTGTAATGGAGGCGACCTTATTGAGCCTATCAATTTGGTTAACAATTAATTTCCCTGGTTTTACTTAAAAAGGCTTCTACTAATTTTACTTGGCCTTCCTTATTAAAAGCACGGACTGCTGAACGTAGACAAACGATAGCTCACTAAGTCCTTTGAAACCAGTTCCTGCTTAAAATTGGTAGCAAGAGATCCAATACACTTCCCAGCTGCATATATTATGAAAAGATAGTCTCCTCCTCGGTCAGTCACACCTGCAAAGATTTATTTGTAACTAGCTGCACCCCACTATATCAACCGCATAAGTCTTGATGCCGTGGGAATATTGGAATAAAAAGTATCTTATGTCCTAATCCAGGTCATGGTCTACCAATGTGCCAAGTTTCATCCAAATTGGGTTATTGTTCATTTTCCTTTTTTTTCTCATATAGTTTTAATCATAGTCTGGCAGTTTGAGTGATTTTATGCGGCCTACCCAAATGTCCTTTCATTGGTATTGTTCGTTGAATCGTTGAGCTCCTTAAGTTCTTAGTTGAGCTGCACGACTACTGACAAATGCGTGCACTGACTGGACAGCTCCCCTCAACCTGTGTGGTTCTTTCGTCAAAAGATCATTTCAGGCACCAATCTACATGGTCTTCACATGATCTGACCAAGATTATGTCTGGACTTTAAAAAGAGACTGTGACCTCTTGAGTTTGTTTCGGCCTTTCTTCTCAGAGTAGTCGGATACGAAACGCCGACCTCATCTAGTTTTTTTTAATATGATTGACGTGTAAAAGTGTTTGTACAAACCTACTTACAGAAAAAAAAAAAAAAAAAAAAATACGTTCAGCCTAGTTTTGGCGTCAAAGCGTAACAAACAAATAAACAAACAAGCTCACTTTTGCATTTTTAATATTAGTTACGATGAAATGAAATGGGATCGTTGTCGTCGTCATGAGTGCCGGTAGCACATCTACCCAAGGTGCTAACAACGTCACATATTGATTATGAATTAATTCATATAATTACTGCTTCATTGGCCCAGTGGTCGCAAGCGCTACTGCTGACCGTGAGGTCCTGGGTTCGATTCAAAGTGTTATTGAGTTTTTCCGCCTGAAATTTCTCCGGAGTCTGGATTTGTGCCCGGTTGATGGCAATGCCCCCTGTTACATGGGACTTAAACATAACTGGCGACATGTGGGTGTACTATAGGTGCACCTCTGCCTAACCCTTCGGAGAATACAAGCGTGATAATATGAGTTGAAATTGTTTATTGAAATAATTGATTGAAATAATTGATTTACATAAGAGTAATAGTAATGTCGCTAAAAAAGTTTTATCTTTGTTACTTTTTACATAATTAGATATTACTGTAGGATGGTGATTCATACTGTCTTACTAAATACCTCATGCCTTATAATCTAGAAGAAAATCAAACAAGTTTTAATACGACCTCCTTCTTTTAATTTACCTTGTAATTAGTATTATATTTATGTGAAGACTATGTGGGTCATTTTTTTATGTTTTGTTTTCTCTCTCAGTTAGTTTTAATCTTGGTCTGGCAGTTTGAGTGATTTATGTGGCTTACTCAAATGTCCTTTCTTTGGTATTGTTCATCGAATCGTGCACTGACTGGATAGGCCCACTCAATCTGTGTAGTTCTTTCCTCAAAAGACCATTTCAGACATCAATCTACATGGTCTTCACATGATCTGACCAAGATTATGTCTGGATTTAAAAGAGACTGTGACCTCTGCGTTTGTTGCGGCCTTTCTTCTCAGAGTACTCAAATAGGAAACGCCGACCTCATCTAGTTTTTAAAATATGATTGACGTGTTTGTACAAATCTTACAGAAAATAAAATCATTTCATTTCTTTTTAATCTTTTCTTGGAGAAAATAAACTATTTTTTATTTTTTTATTTTTATTTTTTTAATCTTCAGGAACCCGCCAACTACGACTTTGCTTACAAAGTGAACGACTATGAATCTGGCAGCGACTTCGGGCACACGGAGACGAGGCAAGAGAACAGAGCTGAGGGCTCCTACTTCGTTGTTCTCCCTGATGGCACCAAGCAGGTAAGCTAAGAAATATAGAGGGCAATTTACAAACCAGTTGTCAAATCAATCAAGTCGGAGAATCCCAAGTTGCAATATAACACCCAGTTCTCCGCCTTCCATAGTCAGTCTGTCACAAACGCCTTTTGAAGGTCGTCCGTCAAACCAGTAAGAACTTCGAAATTTGAACGGTGGTAACTAAATCTAATGAATTAAGTATTGTAATGACTGCTTCGCTGGTCTAGTGGTCACATGTGCTACTGCTGAGCTTGAGGTCCTGGGTTCGATTCCCGCGTCGGGCAAAGTGTTATTGGGTTTTTCCATTAGGAATTTCTCAGTAGCAGCCCGGAGGCTGGATTGGTGCCCGGTAGATGGCAATTGGGTCGCCCCTTAATACATGTGACTTAATTAAATATAACTGGCGAAATGTTGGCGTACTGTAGAGTACACTTCTGTCTAACCCTTGGGGATTTCAGGCGTGCTATGTTAATTTTATCACAATTTTAGTTACATTAACCAAGGCTTAATAGACTGTAGATTTGTAGACCATTTTCTGTTTTGTGAAGTACCTGGTACTTGTTGACGGGCCTACACTGTTCTCCCATACCTGTAACACTAATTCGAAAACATTGTAAAAGCCAATTATTTTTTTAAAGAGTAACCGTGGTGTTTCTTGCGACTCTTCTCCATAGGAAACGACCAATTGGAACCGTGCACTAGCTTCTGACGTTTCATAAGTGCCCATGTAGGTTTATGTGGAATAAAATACTTTGAATTTGATTTTGAATCCATTAAACTTCCTTCCCCCAAGCACCGCCTCTTCGGCTGTTTCATTAAACTTACATAATTAAAAATAATTCTCGAAGTTTTGTCAAGTTGTAAACCGTCCCGAAGTCAGGATAGGGATCGGTACGGCTAGTAATATTTTAAAATTGTTTTTTTTCTCTTTTTCCAGACCGTAGAATACGAAGCTGATGAGCGTGGTTTCAAGCCCAGGATTTCAGTGGAACCTGCAGATCTTGGCAGATCAGGTGGTTATGATGACAACGCGTCTGATCTCGCCAGGTCTGATGATGGACCTTATTGAGAAGACATAAGGATTATTTTGCAATGGTGAAATGAGAAGTTGTGTTAAAGGTTTTGATTAGTCTTTGGTCATTTGTTGTTCTGTATTTTATTTCTTTGTGTTTAAAAGTAATGTTGTAAGGAAAAAATATCAGCTACTTATTATTTTTACTCTAGCAATATTTTTATAGTGATCTAAGTACCATTTTTGGTAATTTTTCCTTTGGTAGACAAAGTTGCAAAAACCTTGAGCACCGACAGTACAAAAAAAAACTGCATAGAACACCTAATTTCGATATTTCTTATGATAGTAAAAATATTAAAATAATGTAAGATTCTGAATGTTTTGTACTTATAAAGCACGAATTTGTTTAAAAATGTCTTCTCTTCATATCAGGGCCTCTAGCGGCAACGTCTGAAACTAATATTACTTCTCATTTTATCTCAAAGTCAACAACTGTAAAATGAAATGGCATTGTTAATGGATCCTCTGTAAAATACTCAATAATTTATTATTTTCTCTAGCAAATGTAAAAAAAAAACTGTAAAAAAAATATTATAATGTACCTCATAGTTTGTAAGTTGCTTGTGATGTAGTGATTTAGTGCAAAATATAAATATTTTGTTGTGATATATTTGTAATTTCAATTTCCTGTGATTCCTCAAGTTCACACTATAAAACATGTCCCGGAATTAACGCACATCATCGAACACCCCAATTAGAATATTATGATTGTTATAACCATAAGACAAATAGTAGGTACTGAATTTTTACTATAATGTCTAAGTCGTATCGTCAGGATTTACTCTGTTAGATTCAGACATCATGTGGTGGGTTTCGTGCAATGAAAACACACTGGGTACGAATGTACGATACACAGCGTTTATTAAAATCACAAATTGACACAATCACTACAAATTACAATTATCACAATAACTGAGGACAACAAAACGTAGGACAGTTCCGAAGCGTCCTCACAGCTCGATCACCAGATAAGGAATGCTCGACTTGGCGGCGCGTTCTCCTCAACCTCGTAACCGACCGGAAACGTCCCGACTCTGTCGAAGCGAGCCAATTCTAGTCTTGATAGTTGCCGCTAGGTGGCGCGCCTTGTCTTGTTGTAAACATTGCCACTTTACAAATCTACGCACGCACACAGTCGCACCCGTGCTTCGTCCATTTTGGTTAGTTTTGACGGTACAGTGGAAGAGTGAGTGTAATTTACGTAGTTTTAATTATAATCGGGATAAAAAACTACCTAAGAATATTAAAAATAACAGAAATCGATTCAGTAAACGATTTTTAACAAACTACTTTCATAATGTGCATTAATTCAGTTACACATTGTATATTACCTATACTGCATTTGAAATGAGATTAAAAATTTTAATAAACTTTTTTACAGTCTGTTCAACCGATTTTGACTTCTACTCCGTAGGCATAAGGATCGCATTAAAAGCAAAAACGTGATTACAATACCACATTCTGTGTTGTTTATTACAGCTGCCATTTGTCCTGCCATCAACGCAATAGAAGTCAAAATCGGTTGAACGGACTGTAAAAAAGGTTTAAATGTCTAATCTTATTTCAAATGCAGTATAGCTTAATTTCGCTTGCTTTAATTAAATGAGGCCTGAAACAAAGGAACAAAAAACACCTAAGTTTAAAATATCGCTTTCAGTTATTGGTTTAAAATAGCTCCAGGTAGAAAAAAAAAGTAAAAGGTCTATTATAGGTAGATAATAGTAGCCTATAAAATATTTCACTTTTTCCTTTTTAGGCTTTTTGGTGTTTGAGACTTTACCGGTTTTCGTATGCCCTTCATATGTTAGGTAAAGTTGCAAACAAAACTGCCCTCCTAACGGCATACCATGGGTATGTAGCCATTAAGGTATGGACTCATGTTTTGGGGTAATGCTACAAATGTATCCTCCGTACTTTTGGCACAAAAAAGATGCATCCGAGCCATCTGCAAATTAAAAACAACAGATACATGTAAGCCACACTTTAAGAATTTAAATATTCTGACAGTACCGTCGCTGTATGTCTATGAGGTTTTGATGTTTGTAAAAACCAATGTACATTTGTTTAATCATGTAGAAAGCCAACGTCGCTCAGATACGTTAAAAACAATAACCACCAGAACTGCTTTTGCTTATAAAAGTGTCTATGCAATGGCACCAAAATTGTATAATAAACTACCTTGTCTGCTAACTACCTGCCTATCGGCGGGACATGGTTTGTACATTTATATTGGAAAACCCCTTTAATCACCTACGTTACACAGAATGAATAAATGAAATGAAGGGTTCTGTAGTCGACAAAGAACTTCCGTAGTCAACAAGGACCCCTTATAGTTTCGCCATGTCCGTCTGTATGTCAGTCCCCGGCTTAGCTCAGATACTCTTAGTACTAGAAAGCTGTAATTTGGCATGGGTGTACATTCATATTAATCACGCCGACAAAGTAGTAAAATTAAAACCGGCCAAGTGCGAGTCGGACTCGCGCACTATGGGTTCCGTACCATTATCTACAAAAACGGCAAAAAAGTCACGTTTGTTGTATGGGATTTAAATATTTGTTTTATTTTAATTTAATTATTTATTTTTAAAGTGAATATATAACTAAATATTCTGTGAATAAGCGTCTACCTGTTGCCGTTAACGGTGATTTTTTTGCTCGATATTGATAATTATCAATATCGAGCAAAAAAATCACGTTTGTTGTATGAGAGCCCCTTAAATATTTATTTTATTCTTTTTTTTTGTATTTTTAGGGTTTCGTACCTCAAAAGGAAAAAACGGAACCCTTATAGGATCACTTCGTTGTCCGTCTGTCAGTCTGTAAAGACCATTTTTCTCAGGAATGCGTGGAGGTATCAAGTTGAAATTAATATCAAATACGTAAGGTTATGGTCCCTTGAAGCTCTAAAAAAATCAAGCTTCCAAGTCAACGCAATAAAAAAATACGGCGATATAAGCGACATTATTGCGACATATTTCGATACTCGCAAATAAATAAAAACCTATAGGGTACTTCCCGTTAATCTAGAATCATTAAATTTGGCAAGAAGCAAGGTTTTACAGCACAAATATTGGAAAAAGCCCTAAAATTGTAAATTTGTAGTTTTATCACATAAAAAAATGCGAATATCTCGCACATAAATCAAAACCTATATCTCGCACTTGGCCGGTTTTTTAACTACAATGTTAAGTTTGTTTTAGGGATAAATTCATCCTAACTACGGAACCCTTCATTGTGCGTGGTCCGACACGCACTTGGCCGGTTTTTTGTTATAGCGGCAACAGAAATACATCATTTTATGAAATTTTCAACTGTCTAACTATCACGGTTCATGAGATACAGCCTGGTGACAGACGGACAGGCAGACAGACAGACAGACGGCGGTAAATAGCTAAATGATGAATGATTTATTTCTGTAAGTAGGTGTGTACAAACACTTTTACACGTCAATCATATTAAAAAAAACTAGATGAGGTCGGCGTTTCGTATCCGACTACTCTGAGAAGAAAGGCCGTAACAAACTCAGAGGTCACAGTCTCTTTTAAAGTCCAGACATAATCTTGGTCAGATCATGTGAAGACCATGTAGATTGGTGCCTGAAATGATCTTTTGACGAAATAACCACACAGATATGAGGGGACCTGTCCAGTCAGTGCACGCATTTGTCAGTAGTCGTGCAGCTCAACTAAGAACTTAAGGAGCTCAACGATTCAACGAACAATACCAAAGAATAGCTGCCTTGTGGCACACCAGCCAAAACCGGGTGGGCGCTGGACAGCGCCTCGTCGACCACCATCCTGAAGGTCCTGTGGATCCCCCCACCCTTACAACGCAATGGGGGAGCGTCGGACGTGGCCAATATATACATATATGAGGCCGTCATGACATACACGGTCGAATGCCTTCTCTATGTTTAGGAATACTGCCACCGAGTACTCCTTATTTAGAGCATCTGTGAGAAGATGCCATACCCTCGACAGCTGGAGCATCGTACTATGCTCCGCCCGAAACCCGAATTGTTCAGGTCGTGGTGAGATGTGTTGTTGGAGGTGTCGCAGCAGCTGTGCCTCAAACACCTTGGAGACCTTCGGTAGTAAAGCGATCGGCTTATAGCTCTCCGGCTTCGCCGTGTACAGGCGCGCCAGCGCCGCTACAATACGGAAGCGCAGATGGCGCAGCCTGTGTTGGTGATCTTCGGGTCCCAGGAGTGTCTCGCATATGAGCGCCACGTTAATATTTTTATCCCGAAGGAGGTGGCAGAGGGGAGCGACCTTAATCTGTAGTCCGCGGGCGTTCCAGTGGATCATCTTCAAAGACCTAACCATGGTAAAGCGTTAACAGGGTGGCCAGGCCATCGAGGACAACCGTCTCTTCTTCGCCCCTAGGAGGTGGCTTGGATTCTATCCGAGGGCCCGTTGACTGCCGGGGGGTGCGGGCCACCGCAATTGACGCAATTGGCTCCTCCAACAGGCATGAGCCACTGCCTGAGCAAAGCCATGTCTCGTACCACGTGCTCTTCTCCACATCGCACACAAGCGAGCGGACGATGGCACCGGCACCGTTGCGAGCTGTTTCAGCCATAGTGAAAAATTTACAAGTTGTTCTCAAAATGTAAAATCAATTTCATAGTTAACTTTACCTACCTACTTAAAAAATAATATATTGAAGTATCTTTAGTTTTTTTTTTCTTTCCTTTTTTTGGAATATAATTAATTGCTGTTGCAGGAAGGATTACAAAATAAAGATCATCAAAATAAAAATAAACTGTACCTCTGTTGTTTGTTTTCTACAATACTCGTCAATAATAATTACATGATGGGACATGTAATTATTATTGATTGTATTAGGTGGCAAGCCTATTGCTGTCAATCGGGAACAAACTATACTCTAGGGCACAAATCTAAACTCCGGGCTTCTATTGAGAAATTCCAGATAGACCCAATAAAAATGGCCCTGGTGAAATATGGGTGTACCTCTTGTGTACCTACTATAGCTACACCTCTGCCTAACCCTTCGGGGAATACAGGCGTGATGTTATGTGTTGGTAGTTACATACAAAATAATTCATGCCTTTTCTCATGGGGGTAAGCAGAAACTACAGAACGTCACCTGCTAGTCTTCTTGCGATCTTTTTACACTCCTTTGGTTCTTTTGTTCAGTTTGCACTACAACTTCAATTGGAAACAAAGATTTGAATATTTCAACTTATGACAGCATGGAATACGAAAATTTGTATAAGAAATAAAACCTCAGAATCACGATACTTAATTTTAATATTTACAACTTCATATTGGCAGGCCTGTTTCCTTATCATAAACTCTTAACTTCCCTTCAACATGGAATCCAAATCGAATCGTCTCTTTTGTTGTAACTTCATTGTTTATACCTCCAGTCTCCATCACATTACTTATCAAAGGTCCCCAGAAATGGTGACCTCTATGCGCTTTCTTGAAGTTCACTGCTACATTACCCCTCAACGATGCCATATGCACAACTTCTATTTCTAAATAACCGGCGTTTGCCGACAAAACTGCTTTTACAGCTTCGCCTGGCTTCAATTCTACCTCCATGCCGCTAGTCGTACCAATAATTTCGGTTTTTGATTTCTCTTCGCTGACTCCCCATTTGGTGGTGAAAGAAAAAGTGGTTTTTCCCGTAGCCTTTGTGATGCCCACATTGAATTCGTATTCTATTTCTTGAGATACTGTAAATTCTTTCTCTCTTGACCAACTGGTGGTTAAAGTGTTTTCTATAGTGTGTGTTATGCCTGTGTTCACTTTTATCGACTGGTTTGAGGAGTTCTCGAAGTCTTGAGACAGAACTACGATTGGATTCTTTGTCAGGCTTTTTACTCTAGCTGATTTTATCGACAACACTCTCTTCACTGGTTCCCAATTATAAGACTTGTATAAGTCTCCCCAAGGAGTTGGACTTCCAAGGTAAGCATCTTTCGGCCTTTTTCCCAAGTGCTGTTTCAACAACGTGAGTAAATTCTCATTTTCAATTTTGAAAGATTGGATGTCTTCATCCGTGATTAAATCTGTTTCCGATCCTGAGTATGATATGTTCACGTTCTGATCCTTGTCAAAATCCACGTCAATGCTTATTCTTGCTACCACTATTTTTATTAAAAGCACTAACACTAGTAATTTGAGCCCCATTTTATTATTTATTTCAGTACTTAGTAGTGTATTTGGCTAGATTGTATTGTAACACTGACTGATTTTGTATGGAGCGTCCGATGTATGCCCTTTTGATCTCCGTTTTTTCTGATTCTGTAAAACTCAAATGATAAACAGACGAGATAATTCCTTTAGCTTTGGCGATGTTTACATCTACGTACTACGCTAAATTCTGATAACAGTACACATTCCGAGATAATAAGGTCAAGAACAAGCTCTTGAATCGATATTTTAAACACAGATTATAATAATTATTATAGTGTTATTATTGATGCGTATTGAGTATCAGAAACAAACTTACGAGGAAAAGTTGAAACACATAAATATATTTTTGATTAAAACTAAAGCAATGCTTCTCAGTGGTGTAACTAATAGTGCTCATGAGTAAAATAAACTTCAAAACAGAAGCTATATCGGAAAATAGTACCTGTGTAAAAAATATCAAGTGTACAGTAGACACCTACATATAAGGAGAAACCGAAGAGTAGAAATGTTAGTAATATTTTTGATAATATTAGTACCAAGCATAGTGAATGCCAGAATAACGATCAATATAACAGTGCTGTCAAATGAAAGTGATGTACTCGTCAATACAAATTACAGCGGAAATGACAATAAAGTTGTAACAGACGAAGAACTAAAACTATTCAACATTACAAAAGCAAGACTCAATAAAGGAATGCGAGTAGAACTAGGTAAAGTACCACACGATATATACCTGAAGAATCCTACGCCTTACGGCGATTTATTCAACAAGTTTCACTGGGAAGAAATGACAAGAAGACTCACAATTAAAAAGTCTAAAATTATAGATATTTTAAATGAAGACGTTGTTTTAGATACACATGAACATATTAACAATACACCTAATGATATAACATCCACAATAAGCATGTACGTAGTTATTGAAAACAGAATCAGCTCTACATGGTCTAAAACTGGACTGCCGAAAGATGATATCTTTACCAATTTCACCATAAATTATGGCTATGGAAAGCTTAAATGTATGAGTAAATGGAGAAATGAAAGTACACAAAATGTTAAAATGCCCATTGGTGTGACTAAAGATGGACTCATTACAATCAAACCAGGACAAACAGTAGTGACAAAATTGACCGCTTCAAAAACTATAGTGCTTATGAAACTGGTTTACGAAGCACAACTTATAGGCAGTGTCATAGCTAACTTTGCAGAGCTATATGGCAAATACCATTTCTGGGCTCCGTCAGTCAAAAGTATAATGACAGCCGGCAATATGACAAACGAAGTGATCACTACAGAAATTCTAGAAGTAAGGTGTTTTACGAACCCAAGATTGAAAGTGTATGACAAATTAACTGGAGAGATTGTAGAACCTCCTAAGAAAAAACGACCTCAAATGAAAATAATAAAGAATGGAAATATGTCACGGGTTATTTATATAAAAACAAAAAAACCAATACAACAGAAGAAGACTAAGAATAAAAGTGTTACCAGTTGTAAAAGTTGGTGGTTACAGTCCATATTTTGCCTGTCTGCCTAATAAGTATTTATTTTAAGAAAATATTCAGAACCATCTGACCGGACAGACGTTGTCCTATTTCCTAGAACTCGATTGCAGCGCCGCCTACCGGGTCCAATTGTGAATCTAAACCATCTACTCAAACACACACAAAACAAATTTCATAAAAATCGGTCCAGCCGCTTAGGAGTTCTAGGAAATAGGACAACGTCTGTCTTACTTAGATTAATTATCTTGTACATAAATTAATTCGTAAAAAAAATTGGTATTAAATTGGATTTATAACGTTATGAATTCAATGTATGAAAGGAACAAATCGTTCAAGTCAATACAAGTTATAATAATATACCCATACAAGTCTAAACGTTGTAATATTTGAGGACCTAATTTTCTTCTTAAAATGTCAGAAAACACTAGCAACATAATAAAATCTTAGTGGAGTCGAGGAGAGCTAAGCAGTCAATCATGACTTATTTATTTATGAACAGCTATTTTATTCAATTTTCAACAAAGCCAATAAATAGCTTAGTGGTCAGACGACTGCTTTGCAAATCTGTGGTACGAGTAGAACTTCCACGCGAACGAAATCAAACAAATACCTGTATCATAATAGAATTTTAAAATTAAGATAAATTTTAAGTTACTATATATATGATAAATAATAGGTTGGGGAAAAAGTTTCTTCGCATTTTTTAAGAAAATTCAAAACATTTTTTAATATACTCGTACTTTATTTACATTTAACTAAAGTATGTAGGTACCATTTTGTTCGATAACTTTTTGGCATCTTGTAGGTAGGGACATGATCCCATTGCTATATAAATTTTGGGACTTCTGATCAAAATACCGCGACAAGTGGTTTTGGCAGTCCTCTCGTGATGTTAACCTGACACTGCCTAAAGAATTCTGAAGAGACCGAAACAGGTGGAAACCTGAAGGTGCAAGGTCAGGACTATACGGCGGATGCATTAACACCTCCCAGCCAAACTCTCTTAATTTTTGCTGAGTGGCTAAAGATGTGAGAGGTCTAGCGTTATCATGATGAAAAACCACACCCCTTCTGTTGATTAATTCCGGCCGCTTTCTCTCAACTTCTTGCTTTAATCTCATCAGTTGTTCGCAGTAGAGTTCAGAATCGATGGTCTTGGCTGGTGGTAACAGCGACTCTTATACGTCAGAGCACTCTATCCCAAATGAACGCTATCCCGAATCACTCTATCCCGAATGAACACTATCCCGAATCACGCCATTCCGAATGAACGCTATCCCGAATCACTCTATCCCAAATGAACGCTATCCCGAATCACGCTATTTCGAATGAACGCTATCCCGAATCACTCTATCTCGAATGAACGCTAGCCCGAATCACTCTATCCCGAATGAACGCTATCCCGAATCACGCTATTCCGAATGAACGCTATCTCGAATCACGTGAGTCCGAAATAACGTTATCTCCAACGAACGCTACCCCTAAGACGACATTTTAACCCTCAGCCTTCGACCAGGGCCCATGTCCGACTTGAAAATCTCTGAATAGACTTCGAACTCAAGTCGTCTCAAGTCGCCGGAGCAAAGACAATCACCTCCACAGACGGGGGTTCATGAAGTCTGTCTGTCTGATTTGGTTCTGACTTTTTTCTGACTATGACCAAGGTTAGGACATAGGATACTTTTTATCCGGGTAGTACGTTCTCGGGATAATTTCCGACCTACATGCATGCGTATCAATATACAAAAGGCAATTTTTTTTTCGATTTGTGTATTTCTGTTTCACCACAATAGGCGGTTATTTTTTTTATTTGTTTTTATACCACTGTTTCTAATAAATATTAAAACAATTTTCTCAGACTATTTTATTTGACTAACAGTTACTCTTTTGAGCCCAGGAAAATACTTGATATTTCATGCGAAAAAAACCCCATTCTCACCGGGGAATCTTTAGTCAGGCCTTAGAAATGGTTCTCTTCCCCCCCCCCCCCCCTTGGTTCCCTAACTTTTTTATCCATAATCTTAAGTGCCATATTTTTTTTCTTGCCCGAACTTAATGTCACATAATATCAAATGCCATAAAATTGAAAGACATATACAATAGGCCCTAAATTTGTTTGTCATAAATATTACAATCAATATTAAACAAAAGACTTAAAAAGTGTTTTCAATAAAAGTTATGTGTCCAAATTCAAATTATTTAATGTTTATTTATCAACAATGTTTTTTTAATGTTAATTTTCTTCTTTTTTTTGTTGAAAAAAAAGAATTGCACGCATACATAATTATAATGTTCCCACTGCTGGGACACAGGCCTCCTCTCTTCGAGAGGGAGTGGGCTGTAATCTACCACGCGGGCCCAGTGCCGGTTGGTAGATGTCACATGTCTTTGAATTTTTGGTTCTAGGACATTTTACTCACGATAATTTCCTTCACCGTTTTGAGAGCAGTGGTGATGAAATAATCTACACAAAGTAAAGCGCCTGATTGGGAAAAAAATGAATTAGGTTCAATATTAAAACTTTCATGATCAATTTGTGCCACAGCAAAAGCAGCTGCATAAAGATAATCCCAGTGATAATCATCATTAGATTTTATATTTCACAGACTTTCCTTTAAATAATTTAACTCATTTTCCTAGGTCATTTTATACATACCTTGAATTGAGGGTTAAAGTATCAGTATCGTTATTTCGGACTCACGTGATTCGAGATAGCGGTCATTCGGAATAGCGTGATTCGGGATAGCGTTAATTCGGGATAGAGTGATTCGGGCTAGCGTTCATTCGGGATAGAGTGATTCGGGATAGCGTGATTCGGGATAGCGTTCATTCGGAATAGAGTGATTCGGAAGAGCGTTAATTGGGGAACGAGTGATTCGCGGTAGCGTTCATTCGGAATAGCGTGATTCGGGATAGTGTTAATTCGGAATAGCGTGATTCGTTATCGCGTTCATTCGGGATAGAGTGATTCGGGATGTCGAGTTTCGGTCTGACGTATAAGAGTCGGTAACAGCTCATAATGAATAATGCCCTTCCAATCCCACCACACACACAGCATCACCTTGTTGCGAGTTAACCCGGGTTTCGCCACAGTCTGTGAAGCCTGACCGGCCTTTGACCACGACCTTTTTCACACATTCTTGTCGTACGTGATCCACTTTTCATCACCAGTTATCAGCTTCTTCAAAAATGGTTCGGTTTCATTACGTCGTAATAAAGAATAAAAATCACACATTTTCCTAATTTGAATTTGGAATTATGTTCTTTAAAATTTAAACTTTCAATGATACCACAACCAGCCAGATACAAATAGTATAGCCAAAGAGATTTTATTACAAGTTCATACATACTATAATACACACTTAGCAAAACTTAAGAAATAAAATGTATGTTGAAGTTGACTTTGTTATTGTTTATGTAAACCATTTAGACCTATTTCAAAGGGGGGAGGGCAGTAAGTAGCCACTATAGCGGTGGTAAGACCCGTTGTGAGGGAGTGGCTAGAGAGACGGCATGGCGCCCTTACTTTCCGGCTGACACAGGTAATGCCCGGACATGGGTGCTTCGGAAAGTACCTGTGCCGCATAGGCCGGGAACTAACACCCGGTTGCCACCATTGCAGCTGCCTCGATGACACGGCTCAGCACACCCTTGAGGAATGCCCAGCTTGGGCAGTGCAGCGCCGTGACCTCGTCGCGGTGGTTGGTGCTGCGGATACTCTCTCGCTTCCGGACATGGTCCAGACCATGGTTGGAAGTGAGAGCGCGTGGGACGCCGTCGCTTCGTTCTGCGAGGAAGTAATGGTCATGAAGGAGACGGCGGAAAGGGACAGGGAGGATACAACCTCCCTTCCAATCCGCGGCAGAGTCACCGGGCGCCCGATCGCGCGGATCTATCTCCGGCCGCCTTATGGTGAGGCCTGCAGGCAACAAACTTGGGACTTGGGTAGTTTGTTGCCTGAACAGTGAAAGGCCCGCGACGGCGGCTGCGGCGCACCGTGTTCCGCGCGCGCCTCTTTGTAGAGGAATTGCGTCCGTATGCGGCCGCTGAGGGTGACGGGGTCCGCATGAATGCATGCGGACCAACACCTAGCCGGGGGAGCGTGATGAAATGCGTAAGCACTCCAGCACCCCGGCTTAAGGTAGCACCAGAACACCGTGTGGTTTTAGTCAGTAAGAGTCTGACAGACCCCTTCATCCACCCCCAGGGTGAAGGACATCCATGAGGATTACACACGATAAAAAAAAGCAGTAACTAGATAACCCCACCTGTTGTGATTCTTACCAAAAACAGTGAACTATCTCTCTTAGCGCTTATTCCGGTGGTCTGGATAAATCTGCAAAGAAAAATGAATTTTAAAAAATTAAAAAAAAAAAAAAAATATTCGACATAAAAGTACATACAGACAGGTGACACTTAATTTAAGCATGGAAATAGCGTGGTACAAAATAAACGATCAATAACCCCCATGCTAGGAAAAACCTGTGTTACAGGGGTCATCCATCCGTCCAATATGGATCTATAAGTTACTTACAAATTAGCAAAGTGCACTTTTGAAAAAAAAAAAAAAAAAAGTACTTACGTACTAAATACCGGTAATTGGTTTGATGAGTACACCAAGGTGGACCAACTAGGCGACGCCGACGATGATGACCAGCCCTGAATGTGCGCAATGCAGAACGGGTCGATTCTTTGGGTGATCCTCAGATCCCCTGCAATAGGTGTTTGTGGCTTTTATTTGTGTTGGATGAAAGGTTTGATAGTGAAACCTGGGTGAAACAAAGAAGCACATTAGAAGATTCGATTAAAGAATCAGCATTGCCATGGCGTGGCAATGCTGCCAGGTTTTTGGACACTTTTCCCGTTGACAGCGATGCGGATCAATTTTTTGATGCCTTATGATTCTTTCTTGTGTTGTAACGGAACCTCGCCTCCGCCTCCGCAAGAAATCGTACGAGGTTGGTACGAAGTAGGTACGTAAGAGGATTGTTTACGTTAGGTACGTCAACGCGCGACGAGTGACGCTGGGTAACACGCCGCCCCGTCCATCGACTCTTGCGCACGAAATGGTCAGAATTGTATTCGTGCAGTCGGCAAGAGGGTAGGAGTGGACTAGGAACTTAACTGGTAATGTAGGTACAGTCGCTAATACATCAAGCTACCACAAACTGTCAACATTTTAAGGTTTAAAATAATTTGGAGAAAGACAGTCTCTTTGGTTCGGTATGAGCTGATGTGCTGGTGACTGTACTATGATGTACCTATTTTCAATAAAGACTTTTTGAATATGACTAGGTAGATTTTATTTCATTAAAAACCCTCCCCTCCATCTGGGGCAGTAGGGACCTCCGCTTCCGTCTCTCTTAACCTTTGCATCCGCGGAGGCCATGCTCTTCATCTCCGCCTCCGCCTCTGCTTCCGCTAAAAAGACCTCCGTCACAATTCTAATTATTTCCCCTCTTTTTTTATACACACATATACACATAACATCACGCCTGTATTCCCCGAAGGGTTAGGCTGCAGAGGTGTACCTCGTGTGTGTTTTTTTTATACATGTACAGACGCCAGCAGGTCAAGCTACCCGAAACTGTCAAATTTTCCCAATCAACCTTGGAACTTATACTGTAGGAATAAAGTTGAAAATCTATTAAAGAAGTTTGACAGCTAGCTTGATGTGCTGGCGTCTGTACATATTAATATTATTATAAGTCTGTTAGCTTATAAATTAAGTAAAAATATTATCTTACAAACGTATGTAGGTATACTTAGCTAGAGTAGCAAAAATTCTCAAATGGGGTTAAAAACTGAAAGCTCGTCATAGGTGGCACAGTTGTCCGACGGCAAACTGCCATTGTTTTGTTTAAGTTTACTTTTGTTGCGATCACAAAAACTAGATAAATATGTAGGTATGCGACTTGGAGTATATCTACCACTATTAAAAGATGAGCCAAGGACAGGGGAAGCGTCTACCACTGGTAAAAAAGCAGCTGTAGTGGATGGAAAAGTCTATAAATTATTAATGTTTTGTAATCTAATGGATAATTTGTGTTTCTTGACTTTACGTTCTTTTTTGTCGAAGACTGGATGCATACGACAGAAATAACCTGTTTGAGTTGAAACCACGAAGATGATCTTCCTGACTGAAAAACTTCAGAGATATTAATTCTAGCTCTGATTTAATATGATAATACAAACCACACATACCTACACCTTTACTATAATTTACATAATATGACCTCACAAGTGCCTGTAGGTAAAGAAAACGGGGGGTCTACTCCGAAGCGCTAAACCGAAGTATCGGCCGAATGTTCGGCCGTTTTATAACTTTCATAGTTTCTTTTTTTGACTTTGAGTCCTTACCCGACTTCAAGTCACAGTTTTGACTTTGGCTTATTATCTCTTCGACTGCCTTTTTAGGGTTCCATACCCAAAGGGTAAAACGGGAACCCTATTACTAAGGCTCCGCCGTCTGTCTGTCTGTCTGTCTGTCAGTCTGTCACCAGGCTGTATCTCATGATCCGTGATAGCTAGACAGTTGAAATTTTCACAGATGATGTATTTCTGTTGCCGCTATAACAGCAAACACTAAAAACCAGAATAACATAAATATTTGAGGGGGCTCCCATACAACAAACGTGATTTTTTTTGGTCGTTTTTGCTCGATATTGATAACGGTAACAGGTACAAACTTGAAATATTCACAGAATATTTAGTTATATATTCACTTTAAAAAACAATAATTAAATTAAAATAAAACAAATATTTAAGGGGGCTCCCATACAACAAACGTGATTTTTTTGCCGTTTTTATAGATAATGGTACGGAACCCTTCGTGCGCGAGTCCGACTCGCACTAGGCTGGCTTTTTTATTAATTTTTTCGCCGTAGTCAGCAATAGTTAGCCGTAGTAAAGAAAATACCGAACATTCGGCCGATACTTCAGAATTATGTTCGGAGTAGCCCCTCTGAGTTATATTCTTATAAGTCTCCAGATTCCAAAAGGATAGCACATAGTCTCGACGAAATATCGGGTATCCGTTTTTTTATACGAGAGTTTTCTTCCACAGTTTTCCTCTTTTAACATCGTTGGCAAATTCGTGGGTCCCCCTATTGCAGTCCACAGCTGCGCAACGGGGCATTTTAATTATTTATGCGTATAAGAAGTCGCTTGTATACAAAAAACGTAAGGATAGTGACAGCTAGCTACCGTATTCTTAGACATTGGATAGTAGCGACATGGTGAGCAAGGGGCAGTTTCTATCCTCATTGTTACAACCAAATATTCAAACTTGTATAACTTATTTCTGAACGAAACTGTCAATGTCAAATAAAGTAGTTTTAAAACGACGCGCCTGTCATTTCAAATGTCGTCTAAAGTTCGAAGGTTGGATTCATGATTTGTAATATTTGACCGATAACTAATTATCTAAATACAATACAGATAATGAGTTCATATAATAATATATTAGCCTAGTCTTGACACAGTTTTCATTCATCATTTATTTCATTATTTAAATAATCCTTTCATAGACTCACGCACATATTCAATTCCGTATTTATTTATTTTTTGTTATTAATAGTTCTAAAAAGTTTTGTGAAGTGTAGTTGTTGCTGTTAACAAGTTTATCTGTTTTTAGTTATTTTTTAATTCCTAATTATGGTAGATTTCCGAGGACTGTTGATATGTGTGCCTCTTTACATAGCTGGGTAAGTAAAATCAACTTATGTTTCAATTTTTTTTCTATTAGAGGGTCACAAATCGGGACCCACCTGCCGTAAAACCAATTTATTTTTTAATGCAGCATTCATTTTTTATGGAGTGAAAGGAGAAAGCCTGACAAAAAGAAAGTTAATTACCTGCAGTGGCCTATTTATTTTATTTATATTAGTGTCTGTAACAGATTTCTTATTTAAATAATGAATATAAGACTGACATTATTGCTTCATGAAATTTTAACCCACCCCATAAATGGTCTCGTGACTGAGATTTTTTTAAAGTAAAACTATACTGTAGAGCAGTTTAACTAGTCACCACTTTTCTGTCTCTTTTGTAAAACCAGACTGCCTAAGGCCCTTGCTGGACAAAAATAAGTGTAGCTACCTAATATAAATTAATCAGGACATTGACTTTATCAGTTCCTAATTACTTTTATCTTAGTTCTAGGCCTACAGAAAATTATAATTCTATGTTATCATGTACTAAGTCTGTAATGAGCCTGATATGTTAATTATTAATAAAAACAACAGTAATAGTTGCCTATATTCCATTGGTTTAGGTCAGGGATTCCCAAAGTGGACCCCTAGGATACTTTCCTAGGGGTCGACATAAACGAAAACTGATTGTGGGGGTCGAGGAGGTCTAAAAATCGACCCTATTAAATTAACACAAGTTCTTATTTAAAACTTTCAAGATAGGTAGGTAGGTACTGTATTGTTTATGTTACGTGTACTAAGAATAATTAATATTTTTGTAGGAAATAGCATTGTTGTAGTAATGTAAAGTCTCAAGTTCGTACAAGATGAAAAACTCTGCAAGTCAGTGTGGACAAGTTTGTTCAAGATAACGAGTTTGAGCGTACATCTTTCAGGCGCGTTTTGACTTGCTCTCTATTTGACGCTTACGCCATTTAACACGAACGAATTCATGATCAAGTTGCAAGTCCAAACATGTTCCTGATATTTTACTATTTAACGAGCTTGCACTTACGTTGAATGTTCATTTGCGTTTTGAAATTCATTGGAGCTTGAACGATAATAACTCATATAAGTACTCATTTATTTCAAGAGATTACAAAGTTATTAGATAGCTAAATTAAGTGAAGTTAAGTGACTGAGAAATAATTTACAAAATGCTGAGCTTCCTACGCAGTTAATAGCGTAACCATACAATATCTGCAGTTTATGAAAAATTAACGGGGTAAGTACCAAACAGTTTTTATCCGGCACATTGCATCAGCATTGCCCCACTGTGTGATAGTGATCAGTTGAGCTATCTGTAGATTGTTTGCAAAAGTTTGCAGTTGCCTCAGTTGTTTCAATTGTAAAAATTTACCAGTAAATTTAACAGTTTATTATTGTTTTTTATTTAGGTTGTTTCTTATTTTTGTATTTGCAGGATTACTAAGAGTTTTATGATGGCGGACACGAAAAAAAAAATGCAGATAATACAGTTTGAACTATTTGAAGTTCGGATTTATTGCATCTCCATCAAATCAACACTTGCCGATGTGAAGCCTTCAAAAATAGATGACTACTTATCAAGAGTACATGCTGACAAAAAAAGTAAGCCCTTGTCATTTTTTTAAGCACTTATAGATAAACTAGACAAAAGGCCATCCATAAGATCGATGTTTGCGTCATCATCTATTAAAGACGATGATGGTTTACGAGCGTCCTATAATATATCTATACTAATAGCGAAGTCGGGGAAACCCCACACAATTGGAGAGCAGCTTATCTTACCAGCCATTGCGGAGGTCCTTAACAATGTATAGCACAAACCCGCACATGATATTTTAAAGAGAATACCTTTGAGCAATAACACCGTTCAGAGACGCATAGACGAGATGGGACGCGATGTGACGCGACATTTTATGCAAGTTCTTACAGACCAACAGTTTCTCTCTCCAGTTGGACGAGTCTACATTACCCGGCAATGAAGCTCTGTTGTTAGGATATGTTCGATATATCAAAGATGAAAATATGTGCCAAGAACTGCTTTTTGCTACATATTTAGAGACTGATACCAGAGGGGAAACGCTTTTTCAGGCCGTGGAACATGTTTTTACTGACAAAGCTATTCCATGGAAGAACATTGTTTCTGTTGTGACTGATGGTGCACCGTCTATAATAATAATAATAATAAATGAAAAAAAAAAAAAGACGAATAATTATCGGAAATACATTGTCAAGGACGGTACGGTTGACATCTGTCGGGCATGCCACCGTCCCGGTGAATCAATCCGACATATTATTTCTGGTTGTTCTCGTCTTGCTAACTGCGAGTACTTGCACAGACACAATCTAGTGGATAGGATTATCCACCAGCAACTTGCCTTGCAGTACAACCTTGTGGAGTCTGAAGTACCATACTACAGGTATGTGCCCGACCCAGTTCTCGAGAATGGTCACGCCACATTGTACTGGGATCGATCTATCATCACTGACAGGACTATTGTAGCCAATAAGCCTGATATTGTGGTGATAGATCGACGAGAGCGCCGTGCAATGATTGTTGATATCGCTGTCCCTCATGACGAGAATCTCGTGAAAGCTGAGAAAGATAAAAAAATCAAATATCTTGACCTAGCACACGAGATTGTCGACATGTGGGACGTGGACTCTGCAATCATTGTACCGATAATTGTAATAGCGAAGAACCTTGACCAACACCTCAGGAGGCTCTCATTGCGCGGCTGGATCATGGGCTTGATTCAGAAAGCAGTACTCCTGGACACGGCACGTATAGTGAGGAGGTTCCTCTCTCTAGAGCCCTAACCACCGGCAGCTTGGACCCTGTTCCTGATGCCGATGGGTCACTATTTTTTATATTTTTAAATGTTTTTTTTATGATTTTATAAAAATATTTCAAAATGTAATTAATGTGTATACAAATGTAATAAAGGAAATAATAATAATAAGTTTATTTTCCAAAAATTTAGTCTATGGTTGGTCGTCATCGTGGTTTTATAGCTCACTTAAAGCGACAACTGCCTGCTGTACTGGTCATTCACTGCGTGATTCACAGTTAGCATTTAGTAGCAAAAAAGCTGAGTCCTAGACTGCATAAGTCTTTACAATATGTAATAAATGCTATCAACAAGATTCGAAGCAATTCTTTGAACTCTCGGTTATTTGCTCAGCTATTTGAGGAAAACGACGAAGTCTTTTCTCGATTACTTCTGCACACTGAAGTTCGCTGGCTATCAAGAGGCTCTTGCTTAGAAAGATTTTCAGCCATTTTTGAATCTGTGTTGGAGTTTTTACAAGAAAAAGATACGAATTTGAAAGAAAATCTGAACAATTGTAAAACAGATATTTATTACTTGACTGATATCTTTGGAATGTTCAACAAAGTTAATTTGCAGCTGCAGGGTGACGATCTTAAGTTGATTAAAACAAAATCAATAATATCGGCCTTCGTGGGTAAACTAATCCTTTATAAACAAAATTTAGGCAGAAAAGAATATTCGCAGTTTCCGCATTTGTCAAAATTACCAGAAATGCTTCAAGAAGATGACATTTTATTATATGTCACTCACTTGGACGCATTACACAAGGATTTTACGGAGAGGTTTGAGGATCTTTTAAATTTACAAATTCCTCAATGGATAATAAATCCGTACAATACCACAGCCATAGAAGAAGCCAATGTGATAATGCAAAAAAAGTTGATTACCATCAGCACCGACGAAGAGCTTAAGCAGAAGTTCAACCAAGGCTATCAGAAGTTCTGGTTGCAACGCAACATTGAAACACCAATAACACTGCCCAACCTGGGAATCGAACCCACGACCACATGCTCAGCAGTAGGGCTTACGAACACAAGACCACCGAGGCAGTCCGATATTAAAACTTCTACTCCTACTTTGTGGAACATTGCTGAAAAATACCTTATCGCTTTTCCATCATCATATCTAGTTGAAAAAAGCTTCAGTGTGGTAACAAACATTTTGACGAAACAAAGAAACCGTTTGAAAATCAACGAATGTGGAGATTTAAGGCTGCAACTCACCAATATTGAACCGGATGTAGCTAGATTGCTAGATAGTCACCAGGTTCATCCATCACGCTGAATGTTTTATTTTCTCTTTGCGAATTAATACTTTTTTAAATATAATTTCCTACCTACTTAAGATTCTTTAAGTACTTAATTTGTAATAATCATTATAAATTAAACTTGATATTTACTGAATTGTATGTCTTTTTATTTTGTTACATTTGATGAGAAAATGAAGTCAACTTTACTCACTTAACCAAGTGCAAAGTTTTCCAATTGTTACCTTAGTACCTAGGTATTTTGTATCAGTAGGAAAAAAACTAAAGATAGGCCCCCTTATTCATAATAGTCTGCTAACTTAAAGCATTGCAATTCTCACTCTGTCTTCTTCTATTGACCTAAGTCAGAATGAAAAATAACACTCTGTAGCAGCTGTTTTAAGTTAGCGGACAATTATGAATAAGGGGGTTGATCTTCAAAGTTGGTAATTTGGCCATGGGGGCTGAGGTAACAATTCATTTTGGAAATGGGGTCACTTGTCCAAAATAGTTGGGGGATCCCTGGTTTAGGTAGTTAAATAAAGGTAAACAAAAAACCCACGTGACGAGAGAGCTGCCAAGTAACCGACTAAACGTAATACCTGGCACTTCAGTTGGCATGCTACGTCACAGTTGTACTCTTCAATTTAGCAACGTTTTATTTCGTTGACGTTTAGAGAACATGTCTTTTTGGGCTCTTTACAATAGACAGATTACAAAATAATATAGTAATATATAAATCTAACTAAATAATTGTGCTCAAGCAATTACATCTACGAAGAGTAGTATAAGAATAAATGATAAAGTTTAACATACAGTAATAAAAGAGGAAACTATCGTAATAATAATAAAAAAAGAAAAATTGGTTATAAGTTACAACGTATTTTTAAACAAGAAAGTATCATCTATAAAAACCCTTTTTATGATTCGTTTATCTTTTCTTTTTTTTTTTTTTTTTTGGGTGGGAAATTATCAAATAACTGCTCGCGCTCTGGGCGGAGCGGGAGGGCGTGTCAGACTTTTACTGACTAAAACCCACCCGTGTTCCTTCCGTTGCCTGTGTGCCAGGGCCACGATATCCCTTTCGGACAAACTCGCAACCCCGGCAGGCATTGGTCCTAACGGACCCCGTCAGTTTGTGCAGGCATCTCTTTGAGGCGCGCGTGGAACACAACGCGCCGTCGACCCGGGCCTGGTCCTTATCGGACGGTGAGCTACCCATCGCTCACCGTCCGCAGGCCCGCGCCTACGGTGGCCGGAAATCGGCTTGTGACTCCCGACGCCCGGGGCGTCTCCTGCGGCGACTAAGGGCGCGAGGGCGCGAACCTTGTCTCACCCTCACGCGTTCCGCCTCCTCCTTCGCTAGCATAACTGCTTCGCAGAAGGAGGTGACGGCCTCCCATGCACTCTCGCTCCGAACCATGGCCTGAACCAGGGCCGGACGCGAGAGATCGCCGCCGCCGATCGCCTCCGTGAGGACACGGCGGTGCTCCGCCCAAGCTGGGCAGACCTCCACCGTATGCTCCACCGTGTCCTCCGAGCGATCCACACAGTGGTGACACCCGAGCGTTTCCTCCCGCTTAATCCTAAACAGGAACCTCCCGAAACATCCATGTCCGGTGAGGACCTGCGTCAGGCGGCAGGAGAGGACGCCGTGGCGCCTCTCCAGCCACTCCTCAAAGAGGGGACTTATCGCCACAATTGTGGCGTGCCCAATGATTCGTTTATCTTAATTTAACTACCTAAACCTATGGATGATAAAGTAATTTAAAAAAAAAGGTAAAGGACAGATTGTGAGTCATTGACATTTAATAATTAAACATAACAAAAGGTAAATTTTGAGTCGTCTATGTATTATGTATGTAACTGGAAATAATCCAAGGAAAAACTGTTAATGTATGAGTATGCAGGGCTCGGAAACCGGTTAATGCCCTGTATAGTTAACATATTATACAGGGTGGATTTTTGTGACGATGCATTAAGGGTAGGTACGTTAATCGTTGTAGCTACAGGAAAAAGGTCTTAGGAGGCTGTCCTTAACTTTTTTTCAGACGTATTGATATGCATTCACAATTTTGAAAAATATTACACTCAGCAAGAAAATGGGCAGTTTTCATAAAAACTTTTTTGATGCCAATCGATCATGTTTCTTATAAGGATCAAAAAAGTCTATTGGACCACCTGAGGTTTGAGTACTAGAAAAGTCGGAAATCGCTAAAAAACTTTTCCCATAGGTACATTTCGTAGGAAATGAGACTCCAAACTACTTTTTTACAATAGATAGACTGGCCGAAAATAAACAAAAAAGAAATTAACTTCAAAGTTCGAATGAATTACGCGTTTAAAGTTTATACGTTTTGAGAACAAAATTTAGATACTAAACTAACTACTAGACTTTGTTGCTTTTGAAAAAACCTTTTCCATACAAAGGTGTTTTGCTATTTCTGGATTTTGTAGCGGAACTAACGGACTTTTTCTCAGAACGTCGGAAATCACAAGCAACAAATTATCTTGTTCGTGAAGCAAATAAAATTATAACGCGCATTCGATGTTAAAATATTTTGTTTATTTTCAGATAGTCTGTTCATTATAAAAAGTAAGTTTGGACGTCTTTACTACCAAAAGTATGGAAAAAGTTTTTTGCGAACTCTGACTTTTCTAGTTACCAAACCTCAGTTGGTCCAATAGATAAGAATAGAATAGAATTATCTTAGACTCAAAAATGATTAGTAAGACTTACAGTATTAGTAAGAACTAACACTACACAAAAACAAACAAATGGTAGTGGGTCACCGTTGTGGCAACCCATGTGAGATGGCACAACTGCGACCCACGAAAACACAGTCTAGACCACTTGAAATCATGCTTAGGATACTGTTGGAGCTGCCCCACACCCTGCGCACCATGGAAACGCGCCTATTGCCCATGGTTCTGTAGAAACAATCTACATGCGCATCCGCGAACATCCCCGACGCACTACAGAAGCGGGGCAACCCCACCTGTATCCTAAACGCGTTATTATACTGAACGCGGAGAGCGTTGTACGATCTTTGCGTGTATCTAGCCCACAGCAGGATACTAGTGTAAAAAAACGTACAATAGGCTCGAAAGAGCGTTATCTTTACAGGAAGTAAACATCGTGCAAACCTGCGAGCCAGCATGTTCGCTCTAACCGATTACGCTCTCCGCTCCCGTTCAATGTCGTCATCGTCTGTGAGATCAGGGGAGAGAAAACAAAGGCAGTAGAATTTTTGATCCATACAAGAAACATGATCGATTGGCATCAAAAAAAGTTTTTTTGTCAATAGTGCCCATTTTCTTGCTGACTATACGTTTTTTTTCAAAATCTGTAAATCCAGATCAAAATTTTGCAAAAAGTTACGGACAGTCTGCTAAGACCGTTTTCTTGTAGCGATAACGATTAAGGTACCTGTCCTTACTGCTCCATCTTAAAAATCCATCCTGTATAGGTTAGAACTGTGACAGCGGCAGCGGCCGGTGAGCGCTACTTCCAAAGACTAAACGGCAATTAAGCTAGTTGGCTGCAACATAATTATTATAAGCAGGATGTAATTCTGAACGCAGCTATAGTGAGTGTCATGTGTCACGTGTGAAAGAGAAGAAAGATAATGAATGAAGAATGGTGGAGGATGGCGAGCTAACGAGTAACGTGCACAGCTACAAGGATCTTAAGGCGATCGAAGGAGGGCACTGGACACTGGTGGGCACTGTTGGTAAAAAAAAAAACCTTATTTTTAAGTATTGTGTACCTGGCCCAGGCTGGGGACATTTTGGAACATCTCCATTTTAATTGAAAATAAAAGAAGTCTAAAGTTGTTAAAGATTTTATTTGGTCAGTGAGTCAACTTAGTATTCAGTCGATCTTCTCCACATAAATAGGTATATTGATGTTAAGAGACTTACTCTTATAAATTCCAGGGTGCTATTGGTAGGTGCCTCAATATCAGCCGGCCTGTTCGTGTTCCACGTAGCTGTGGTACCTCTCATCTTCAAATACTCGAAGGCGTTTAGAAGAAACCTTATTTTCGTTAATTTTGGTAAGATCTGAACACAAATATTCTAATAGGTATTTATACTCCGTTCTTTTAGGTAGTTAAATAAAGGTAAACAAAAAAAAAACACGTGACGAGAGAGCTGTCAAGTAACCGGCTAAACGTAATAATTGTGACTTCAGTTGTCATGCTACGTCACAGTTGTACTCTTCAATTTAGCAACGTAAAAGTCGTTGCTCGTTCGTAACCTGTCTTTTTGGGCTCTTTACATAAACAGATTACAAAATATGTATTATTATAAATTTACCAAAAAATATTGTGCTCAAGCAGTTCAGCAGTATCATCACATCACACTTAATATTATAAAGGCGAAAGTTTGTGAGTGTGTGTATGTTTGTTACTGCTTCATGCTCAAACGGCTGGACCAAATATGATAAAATTTTGTATGGAGGTAACTGACACCCTAGATTAAGACATAGGCTACTTTTTATCCCGATATACCCACGGGATCGAGACTTACGCGGGTGAAACCGCGGGGCGTAGCTAGTAAATTATAAAGTTTAAAAAGAGGAAACTATCGTAAACGTCAAAAATTAATTTAATTCGGTTATAATAAGTTACCTAACTTACAACGTATTTTAAACAAGAAAGTGTCATCTATAAAAATCTTTTTAAAGATTTGTTTACCTTTATTTACAATGGAGTGTAGTTGCGTTGTGTAGTAGTGGTTTTCGTTGCTTATTTATTTTCTGTGCGACTGTTGAGCATGAGGTCCTGGGTTCGATTCCCAGGTCGGGAAAAGTGTTATTGGGATTTTCCATTAGGAATTTCTCAGTAGCAGCCCGTAGTCTGGATTTGTGCCCGGTTGATGGCAATAGGCTCGCCCCCTATTACATGGGACTTAAACATAACTGGCGAAATGTGGGTGTACTATAGGTACACCTCTGCCTAACCCTTCGGGAATTACAGGCGTGAAGTTATGTATGTATGTGTATTTATTTTCATTGCCACCGATTTCCGAACTACGTTCGGGTCGGCTTCCAGTCTAACCAGATGCAGCTGAATACTAGTATTTTACATAGAGCGATTTTCTATCTGACCTCCACAACCCAGTTACTGGGTTGATAAAACGACCCCTTGGTAAGACGGGTTGTCAGAATTTCGGACTTCTGACGACACGTAACAACTGTCATAGATCTACAAATGACAGCCAATAATTGTAATGAAAGTTTGTCTTGGTGAATAAATAAATTCCAAAAGGTTCTGAATTTTTATTTTACTTTGTTTCAGTACAATGGCCACTAAACGCGGATTTCGAAGAGCCGTCAAAGTCGGGTATCGAAGGCGCGCGCAACCTTAGCATCGAGTATCAGTCTAAAGTGGACAAATGCAAGGTTAAAATTGGTAAGATATGTTCCAATATGTAACTGTAGTGGTCGGATTTTGACTATTTTCGGCTTAATCGGTTTTAAGGAAGTACCTACATGGAAAATGGATTACTCCAAGCGATAACACATACAATACTTTAGTACTAATGTGGCGGTATTTACATCGCCACATGCGAACTACGGATTTTTCGTGACGTCAGGACACGCAAAATCCTGCATCGCGCAAGCAGAGTTTACCGCGCGACTAGCATATACACTGTGACATTTTAATTGTCTTACAACGGCAGCCCACTTCATGTATTCAATGACTATCGAATCATTCATGAAAGTATTTTTTTTATTATTAACAATTGAATAACTAAAAAAAAAAATATTCATTATGACGCACGTTCCCGTTTACGACGCACGTTCACGTACCCTTTGGGTACGGAACCCTAAAAAAGATGGAAACAAGATTTATATAAATTAATACCTACTATTAACAATCTCATGCAGGCAATAGGTCATTATTGTAAAGAAGACGCCTCCGACTGCATGAGATTGTTTACATACATACGCATACGTATATACATACTTACATACAGTTCAAACACATAACCCTCCTTTTTTGGCTTCGCCGCAGTCGGGTAGTAGTCTGAATAGACCTTTATAAACACGACTTTCATATATACATTTCATTTTTCAGGTATATGGCACATCCTACCGAAGACGGTGTACGAGAGACTAAAAGGTAGTTTAGACTCCACTACGGACAAGGAAGAACTGAATAGAATATTAGATGAAGAATTAGCCGTGTCTAAGACACCCATAGTCTTATATTGTCACGGTAAGATTAAGCTATTACACATAACATAAAATCACGCCAGTATTCCCCAAAGGGTTGGGCAACGGTGCACCTATGGTACACCCACATTTCGCCAGTTATGTTTAAGTCCTATGTAATAGGGGCGAGAACCGGGCACAAATCCAGACTCCGGGCATCCGGGTTAGGCTGGAAGCCGACCCCAACAAAGTTGGGTAGGAGGAGGCGGAACGCGTGAGGGAGACACCCCGGGCGTCGGGAGTCGCAGGCCGATTCCCGGCCACCGTAGGTGCGAGCTTGCGGTGGCGAGCGACGGGTAGCTCGCCGTCCGAAAAGGGCCAGGCCTGGGTCGACGGCGCGTTGTGTTCCACGCGCGCCTCAAAGAGATGTCAGCACCAATTGACGGTGTCCGAAAGTGCCAATGCCTGCCAGGGTTACGAGTCTGTCCGAAAGGGATATCGTGACCCTGGCACACAGGCATCTGAAGGAACACGGGTGGGTTTTAGTCAGTAAAAGTCTGACACGCCCTCCCGCTCCGCCCAGAGCGGGAGAAGTTATTTGATAATTTCCCTCCCAAAAAAAAAAGCATAGTTTGGTAAAAACTAGGCAGATGATGACACAGTGTAAGGGACACACCCACGCTCAAAATGTCCGCGTCGACTTACGCCCTGTATTAAAATCCGGCTGTTAATAATTTCAGGCAATTCCAACTCCCGAGCAGCGACACATAGAATTGAACTGTACAAGTTTTTCCAGAAGATGGAGTTTCACACTATCACCTTTGACTACAGAGGTGAGATTTATTATTTCTAATTATGTTCATATTCTTTATTTGCGGTAACTTTTAGCTCAGTAACAAATTAACAATTATGGACCCTGTCAAACATAAAACAATTAAACAAAAACCGGTCAAGGGCACGTCGGGCCACGCACAATGATGGGTTCCGTAGTTGAGATGAATTTATCCCAAAAACAAACTTAACTTGATAGTTGACTAACATGTTCTCCCATACATCGATATACGTCATGGTCAATAATTCTCCAACTGCAAATTTAAGTTCGTCGACTATTACTCGTTAACTTGTAAAGCCTACTTAGCTGTGATAGTTTTCCTTTTAATTTTGTTATATAAACTACTACATGAATTTTTTCACATACCCAAAAATAACCGTTTAGCTGGCTGGGAGCACGTTAAGAGCGGCCAACCCGACATACTTTTCAAACAAACGCTCGTACGTGATTATGGCGTTGTAACACATCTTTCTTTGAAATTTTTGAACCAATAGGTATCTAGGTTTCTATGCAAGCAAAAAATAAAAATTATGAAAAACAAATTCCGCCTGCAAAAATCTGCGTTTTTGCACAAATTTTACCTGAACTTTGGCCATTCATAATGTACTCATAAATTGTAAATGTAATGGAGATTCTAAATGACCAACATTTATTTCACAAACTGGTAAGGCTTACTCAAAAACACGTATTTCCTGGAACAAGTTTTATGAAATTTCCGCACATTATTTTTCGTTCAATGTTATCGCGTTCACACTCGTTTGTTAATAGTTTTCACTTGCGCTGGATGAAACAACAAGCTTTTCGAACATGCTCGCGTTGACGATAGACGGACCGGGAAGGCCCCTTCCCCAAGTCCGACCTGCCCAAGTCTAAGAAAAGAAAGTCTATCTATCGTATTACCCAGTAACTGGGTTGTGGAGGTTAGAAACGCAGTCGTTCCATGTAAGATACTGGTTTTCAGCTGCATCCGGTTATACTGGAAGTCGACCCCAACTTAGTTGGGAAAAGACTAGGCTTTATTGATTGACCATGTATTTTCTTTATATTCACGTACAGTCGGTGACTAGCATTACCCGACCCCTCTTACAAAGAAGAATAATGGAAGAGGTGGAGGAGGTAATGTTGGTCACCGACTGTACCTAATTTGTTATAATTTAATTGAGCTTTTGTGTGATGTGCCATTTTGTTTTGTGTGCACTACATAAATGGTTTATCTATTATTTTTTTTCAGGGTTCCGTAGTAAACAAAGAACCCTTATAGTTTCGCCATGTCCGTCTGTCTGTCTGTTCGTCCGTCCGTCTGTCCCCGGCTTAGCTCAGAGACGCTTAGTACTAGAAAGCTGTAATTTGACATGGGAGTACACATTAATCACGCTGAAAAAGTCGTAAAATAAAACCATGAACAACTATTTTTTTTAGGGTACCTTGCACGTAAAATGAGGATGATATTTTTTATTCTCGTCGATTCCATAGTGTGGGGTATCGTTGGATAGGCCGTTATAAAATATTGTGGGTTTGTGAGAACCATTTTTCAATTAAGGGATCCGTTTGCGTAATATTAAAGTGCTATTTTATGTTAGTCATGTGTGTGCCCCCCCACCCCCCCTTGCCAGCTAAACGGTTATTTATGGATATGTGAAAAAAATCATGGCAATAGTATATAAAACTAAATTAAAAGGAAAACTATCACAGCTAAGTAGGGTTTACTAGTTAACGAGTAATAGTCCACCAACTTAAATTTGCAGTTGGAGAATTGACCGTAACGTATATCGATGTATGGGAGAGCATGTTTTTCAACTACAATGTTAAGTTTGTTTTTGGGATAAATTCGGAACCCTTCATTGTGCGTGGTCCGACATGCACTTGGCCGGTTTTTATTTGTAAACTGGTTTAACGAGAATTCGCAGTTGTTGCCCGTGAAATTCAAATTTTCTTACGTTTTTTGCAATTTGCAAGCCAGTATCAGGTTGTATCTTGATAAAAATATGATTCGCGACTATACAAAATATGTATTTACAGAATTAGAATCATTAATAGATACAACTCTCTAAGATACATTTGTTCTATTGAATTACTATGTCATGAAATCATGACATTGAGGAACAAATCTAAGTTAGAGAGATGTATTAAAAAAGAGGCAAGGCTCTTTCTCTTTTTGACAGTTATCTCCGGGGTAGGAAACAGCAGGTTAAGGTAGGCAATTCGTATAGCAGTGAGAAAAACGTTGTTTTCGGTGTTCCGCAGGGCTCCGTGCTCGGCCCGCCGCTGTTTCTAGTGTATATTAACGAACTCTGTAACCTACGAAACAGTGGCGGGAAAATCTTCTCATATGCGGACGACACGGCTATTGTCTACTTTGGTGACACTTGGGAAGTTGTGCGTGATAAGGCCGAAAAAGGGTTAGTTGTAATAGATAGGTGGCTCAAAGCAAATTTGTTAACTCTTAATATTGCTAAAACAAATTACATTTGTTTCTCTCCAAGTGCAAGGTCTAAAGCATCTACTGATTTCAATATTTGTATCCATGTCTGTGCAAACAGTTTGGGGCAAAATTGTGACTGCAAACCAATCAAACAAGTACCGTCTACAAGATACTTGGGAGTTATAGTAGACGAGTGTCTAGCATGGTATTCGCATGTCGAGGTTATTATGTCGCGTGTTCGGAAATTTATATGGATTTTTAAGAATCTTCGACATGTGATGCCTCAAAAGACACTCAATAACATTTATATAGCACTCGCGCAGTCAGTAATCACATACTGCTTACCAGTTTGGGGAGCCGCAAAAACTAAATTTCTAGAGATAGAAAGAGCCCAAAGATCACTTTTAAAAGTAATATACTTTAAGCCATATAGATATCCCACAGTCGATCTATATAGAATGAGTGGCCTATTATCAGTCAGGAAACTATACCTTTTAAACATAATTCTATATTTACACAAACACATTCCATTTAACCCAGAAAGCCAGGCTAGAAGGCGAAGGGATATTGTGGCTTACTCTCCACGGGTACGTACGGTTTTTGCAAGGCGTCAGTATGTATGCCAATCCGCCTACATATACAATAAAATTAACGCAAAATTAAAGTTCCACCACGAGGTCTTGCATCAATGCAAAAAAGTGATAACGGAGTGGTTAAAAACTCTAACATATGAAGAAACAGAGCATATTCTAGTCAGACTTGCATGAATGACTTATCTTCTTTACTATAATGCTACCTATACCTTGTGATTACATAGTGGTATTTTTCAACTTTGAATATAATGGCACTATCAGCAAACACGTAAACTTACACATAAACACACACACACACAAACACACACTACCACATACACATATTCACAATTACACACTACACAGAGCTGCTAATTATTTTATAAGTTTTTATCTCTTTGCTTTTAAAATCAGTTCTTAAATTGTTATTTTGTTCTTGAAAATCAGCTCTTAAATTATATTATTTTAGTTCTTAGTTTTTATTTTATTTTTTCTAACTAACTATTTTATAAGGTCTCGATATTGTAATCTATAATTTAAAGGAAGGAGCGAAACAACCCCAACACAAGTATTATTAATTACTTACTGGGGCTGATTCATTCACATGTGTAAATGTAACAGTTTGAGACACAATAAACAATTTTATTTTATTAATGATTTTAATTCTGTAAATACATATTTGCAGGGATTGAAAACCGGTACGAATTTGGGTTCCGGTTCTTAAAAAGGTTCTTCATTTCGGCTCTTATAAAGGTTCTTCTTTTCAGTACGGTTCCGGTGTGGTTCTGGTTTCAAATAATGGTTCCAATAATACCGCTTATAAAGTGGTTATTATGATATATGTGGGTTATTAAAATCAATTTAAAAGAAAAAAATCCTTCATTTGGAGATATCCAATACAATTTTTTTTTTAAAAGAGAGTAAACATTATGGCCATAGTGTGGTGGGACATAGGAAATAACTATTTTGTAATCATAAATAATATATATATTTTTAAGTACATTCACACAGATAATTTCAAACTCAAACTCAAAACTCAAACCGCCTTATTACAAAACAAGATTTATATTTTGACATGACTTAAACCATGCAGCCAGTTTTTGTAATAAGAACGTAACAGTGATTGAAATACCGTTCTTTATACAAAACTGAAAACTTAGTTCGGTACTAAGTTGTCAGTTTTGTGTTTAGGAACTGTACCATAGTCGGAATAAAGTTCGAAATTCCATAATGGCTCCATGTTTTAAACCTCGGACTGAATATAAACCTTGTTTTGTAATAAGGGGGAAAGCATTTATTTTAAATAAACCAATTACAGGCACTTTTGAATTGTCAAGGGGTCGGTCAGTCAGAGAGATGAAGCTACTTGCCCATTCCAAAGCGTAGTAGGTTCCTATGGAGAAGAACGGGCAAGCACATATTTGTACATATTTCTAAAGCTAATAAAGTCTTTTACAAAAAGAAAAAGCTTTTAAAAGAAAAGCCAAAGAAAAGAAATACCTTATGAACTTGGTAGGACGTGACCAAAAATCATATCTGACAATGAAATAAAAATTTGCCCACAGAGCTATCGTCCTGCGTTGAGCGGCATCGTATGAACTCTTTCAGACCCGCTTCGAAAAAGAACCGGTAAAATAAAGGTTCCAATTTAGGTTCCTGTTCCGGTTCGGATTCTAGTAACGGAACCACTAAATACCGGTATTTTAGAAACCTTTTCAATCCCTGCATATTTGCCCCGAATCATAATTTACTGTTACGGCGACAGCTGCAGATTCATCTTAATACATATTATTTTCAATTGGTTATCCATGTATTTCAGGTTACGGCGACTCCACAAACCTGCGGCCGACTGAAGCTGGAGTAGTGGAAGACGCGTTAGTTGTGTACGAGTGGCTATACTCCACGCTCAGCGGGAAGAGGGATATATTCGTGTGGGGACACTCTTTAGGTAAGCTGTTACTAGATCTTAGCACCTTTGAGGTAAATGTTCAAGGCTAAGTAACGCTTGCTGAGGTGGATTCGTGGATGGGTGACTATCTATTACATACCGAGAGCCCTTAGTGACAGCCGCTGGTCCCAGCTGTTATTCTTAGAACGTTGACAGTCTTTACGGGTAGTCAGAAAGTCTGACAACCAGTCTTAGCAAGGGCTAAGGAGCTAGAGATAAACTACAATAACATGGCTCGCCCCTCCAAATTATTGTTTCAATGTGTGCAGTCACATCCTTACGAAAGAGTTTAGATGTAGTTGTAAGTACTCGTAATATCTCACTTATTACCAGATTTGTTGGTCAACTAATCATAACTTGCCGATCGCGCAAGACAACGCACGTGTCGTTTTCATAGAGTACGTCAGTGCAGCGCCATACTAATAATAATGAGCGATTAATGACGCCACTAGTCGAGCAACAAGTCCGTGATGTGTTTTTGTTTGATGGCCTTCTCATTACGCATACATGCATACAAATACTTTCAAACGTTTTGAATTTTGGAGGGGCGGGCCATATTATCGTAAACGCTTCGTGGGGAGCACGCGTTAGTTGTGTACGGGTGGTGATATTCCACGTTTAGCGGGAACAGGGACATATTCGTGTAGGGACACTCAATAGGTAAGTTATAAAGTTAGCTAAGAGAAGGCTCCCTATTTTTATGTTAATTTGCATGAATATTCTGAAACAGTCACACATACAAGCAAAATGAAACTTTATTATATGATTTTTTGGATCTTTTTCTTTCCATGTTAAAGACAGTTACGTAATTTTAATATTTTATCTAGATACATTTCTATTCGAAAATCATGTCTTTTTTAAGGATAATTATAAAAAAAAAAACAAACAAGATTGTTTGGCTTTTATGTCTAAAATAAATATTCACAGCAAAAAAATATAGTTTATTATCCAGCCACCAGATATATTTTCTCTAGATCAATTATTACTTTAGTTATAAACGAAATAAGAATTGTGTCTAACGCTATTTAGTTTCATGCTCGAACACGATCAAAGAGCGCACGCGATATTCAACTTTATTACTGATGTGTTAGCGTTTAGCACATAACGGAGTGGCTGGGAGCAAGGGCCGGAGTTTTCGTGGAAAGGAGAGGTCAAAATTGGTATAATATTCCGACGATTTTTAAACGCTAATGTGATGTACCTTGTTAGAAAGCTTATTTATTATGCTACTCGATTATAGTTAAATCTGATTTTTTCAGGCGCCCGTTTTTGTGAAAAAGTGAAAAATGTTTCAATACAAACAAAACGCACATAGTCTTTATTTATTCATTTCTATGCAATATAATTATTTTATGTGACTAATGTTTCCGTTTCTATTAAATACTTTGAGATTTTATTATAATTTTAGCTGCAGCTCCATGAAATTAAGACAAAAAAGTATTGATTATCATAACAATGCAATAACAAAACGTATCGAAAAAGTCAAAGCTGTAAACTCGGACTAAATATCCGCTGTAAATGTCAAGCTGAGTCCTGCTGACTGACGTTGTCATTGTCACGTCATTTGCCACAGGGCTGCCATCCCTAAAATATAAATAATGCTTGTAGAACATTTTATTTTTCAACAATTGTTTTAAAAAAAACGGGCGGCTGTAAAAAAAAATTAAATGCCCAAAGACATCAAAATAATTACCCTCTTTCAGCCTATATAGGTCAGAAGGCTGTTTAAATTTTCAATTATTTTAGTACCAAGCCCCATACATTTCGTGAACGCCTCCTTTGATTTAGCACCTTTGAGGGACTAGTGGCTTCATAATAACAGTCGCATGGGTCGATCTTCAAGGTTAAGCAACTCTTACTGAGGTCGGTGCGTGGATACCGTCCATTTTATAACAAGACCCCTCCGATCCTCGGAAAGCACGTTAAGCCGTTAGTCCCGGCTGTCATTCGTCGATCTTTGACAGTCATTACGGGTAGTCAGAAGCCCGAAAGTCTGACAACTAGTCGTACCAAGGGGTATCGTGTTACCCAGTAACTGGGTTGTGGAGGTCAGATAGGCAGTCGATTTATGTAAAATACTGGCATTCAGCTGCATCCGGTTACACTGGGTTACCCCAACATAGTTGGGAGAAGGCTAGGCTAGGATATAATTTTACAAAGTTACAGCTTTACCGACGGATTTTACCAGTAAAATAATAAGTTACGAATATGGCATAAAAAAGCCTGGATATTGAACCCTTAATCAAAGGAAAGGGAGGAGGAGGAAGGTCGGGCAAAGTATTATTGAGTTTCTCCTTGCGAAGCATGTCTGGCGTGACTACGAATGATAGGCTGAAAAATGAGGTGATAAGGCAACGATGCAGTTTAAAAGAAGATGTAGTAACAAAAATTGAAAAGAGTATGCTTAGATGGTTTGGTCATGTTGAGAGGATGAGTGAAAAGAGACTAACAAGAGGTGTTATAACGCAGAGGTGAGTGGAAACGCCGGGAGGGACGCCCTAGGAGGACATATAGTGACCAAATTGGTGATGTTCTTCAGAAAGGACAGGTGCGTAGTACTCGCAACCGGCGTGCGTGTATGACCAGATGTATAAACGTAGGCGAAGCAAAATGAGTATGTAAGGAGCGTAGCAAGTGGCGTTCTATAGTTTCTGCCTACCCCCATGGGCAGAAGGCGTGAGTTTATGTGTGTGAATTTCTCATTAGCAGCCCTGAGTCCGGATTTGTGCCTGGTTAATGGCAGTATAGGCTCGCCCCTTATTACATAACTGGACTTAATCATAGCTAGCGAACTGTGGGTGTACTGTAGGTACTATCGTGAGTGCGATTATACAATATTAGTGTTAGTATACGAGGGCTGCACTAAAAGTATCGGGAATGGAATATTTCCACTGTTCCTTTCATATTAAAATCTTTTTAATTGAAAACTCCTTGGTTTTAAAAATCGAATACCATTTATTTATTTAAAAAAAGATTCTCGGTCTTGTCACAAGGTTTTGTCAAACTTGTTTAGTCGTTGAGAAAATGGAAGACTTCTTGGCGGGAAAGTGAAGCGTCATGTTAGCAGTTTTGTTTTATTTTCAAAAATTTGTGTATAGCCGAATATTAATGTGTAATAGTGGTGGATTATTAACCATTAAATGTTCGTGAACCTGCATTAGTGTAGGCAAATTAAACAAAGCAGTGCAACATCACTTCAAGTTCTCTCAAGAAGTCCGCGCGAGGTTTCAGTAAAGTGCCGCGTCTTTACTTAAACTCAAGGGGAGCGGGGCGGGATATCATCAATCATCTTTATCATGCATTAAGTGGAGTTCATTTCATAATTATTATAACTTTGTACTTGTTACCTTTACATGACACTGGCTAAATGCACAAACCGTGCGAAGCCAAAAAGAAAAAAGAAAAAGGAAAAAAAAAAAGAGAAAATGGAATTGACTCGAGAAAATTCAAGAGCGATGATTTATTATGACTTTCGAACTGGTTTAACACAAAAACAGTGTGTTGACCGGATGATTTCTGCATTTGGTGATGAAGCTCCATCCAAAACCACAATTTATCGCTGGTTTGCTGAATTTCAACGTGGACGTGTCAAGCTCAGTGATGATCCCCGTCAAGGTCGTCCAAAAACTGCAGTCACCCAAGAAAACGTTGATGCTGTGCGTAAGCTGATTGAAGAAGATCGACATGTGACATACCGCGAAATTCAGGCAACTTTAGACATTGGCATGAGTCAAATACAAATAATCTTGCATGAACAATTAGGTGTAAAAAAGTTGTTTTCCCGATGGATACCGCATTCGCTCTGTGAAGAGCAAAAAGCGGCTCGCGTTACTTGGTGCGTCAGAACTCTCGAAAGATTCCACGCAGGATCCTCAAATGCTGTATACAACATTGTATCAGGTGACGAATCCTGGATATACGCGTACGAACCCGAAACAAAAAACCAGTCACGAGTTTGGGTGTTCGAAAATGAGTTAAAGTCAACAAAAATTGTTCGTTCACGAAGTGTTGCAAAAAAATGGTGGCCACGTTTGTCTCCAAAACCGGCCATGTTACGACTATTCCTCTTGAGGGACAAAGAACGGTTAATGCAGAATGGTATGCTAGCATTTGTTTGCCACAGGTCGTTTCTGAACTCCGTAAAGAGAACTGCAACCCGGCATCATCCTCCATCACGACAATGCGAGTTCTCACACCGCGCACAGAACAAAAGAGTTTTTAGAGCAAGAAAACATAGAATTATTAGACCATCCGCCGTACAGCCCCGACCTAAGCCCTAATGATTTCTATACTTTCCCTAAAATAAAGAATAAATTTCGTGGACAGAGATTTTCATCACCTGAAGAAGCTGTGGACGCCTACAAAACGGCCATTTTGGAGACCCCAACTTCCGAATGGAATGGTTGCTTCAATGATTGGTTCCATCGTATGGAAAAATGTGTCAAATTTCGCGGAGAATACTTAGAAAAGCAATAAATATATTTTTAAATAGTAATGTTGTGTCACTTCCTTGATTCCCGAAATTTTCAGTGCCGCCCTCGTATGCGAAACCCGAAACACATGTCTAGTATTTTTATGTAAAGAATCTATGTACAAAATTTCAAAACTGTATCATGAAAAATCACAAAGTTATAAGGTTTTTATGTTACCGTACAAAAACATGCTAACGGCGCCCCCGCGCCGCCGGGGTCGTCAGCGCTCATTGATAATAATTTGGCAGTAGGTACCTAACCGTACGGCGATTGTATTGTAAGTAATTAAATGGTGATAACATTTTCCATCACACTTAAATATTTTTGGGACAAAATATAACATGGTGTAAAAATGATTGTTGAGGACCTGACTAAAGGTTGTAAATGAAAGCAAAATGAACTATATAACTTATAATATGGGTTCTAAAAGACAGTATAATGTTGAGATTGGACAAGACAAACAAGTATGTGCGCGCGTCCACGACCGTGTTCGGTAGTGGAGTGGAGTGCGGGCGGCGCCAGCCTGCTGCCGCGGTGTCGTCCCGCGCCGCGCCGCGCCCTCTGCGCGTCCTCTGGCGTGGACTATGATTCACACCTTGTCTGCGTGAACATCCTCCCCGGGTTGAAGCATTCAATCTAGAGGAAGTGGGCAAATGTTATTAAAGGAACGTAGTAGCGTCCCCTTCTTCGTTTTCACCTCGACCACACGTGTTGTCCCGTCGTTTCCCGGGAAGACCTTCGTGACACGTCCCAGCGACCACAGTATACTGTATTTTAGAATCTATATTATAAGTGTATATAGTTCATTTTGCTTTCATTTACAACCTTTAGTTAGGTCCTCAACAATGATTGAAATCGATTCAGTTCCTTATTCTGAACAAACTATATTCAGGTTTCGCATATACTAAAAATAATGTTGTATATACCTACAATTTTAATTTCAACAAGATTTTTACTATTATTATTCGAATTATATTTTTTTAAAGTAAAATTAGGTACATTTTCAAATTACATTTAAATGCATAAGTCACACATACATAAGACAACACGTTAAAAAACTTAATCAAATAACCCGCCCCTAACTGTTCCCGGCGCAAAGGTGCCCATTACGCTGGCTGCATTGCCACGTTGGATGGCAATGGCTAACCTTTGCACCAAGAACGAACCAGCGCGGGAGTCACCCGTTTTTAAACGGAGCTTGTGCCCTATCTCCCCAATGAGCTTCCTGGCCTCAGTGCCCCAACTACCCATGGTCTCAACGGCAATGGGCACAAAATGGTAGCGTTCCACCAACGGTGCGAATTTCACTCTCTTTCTCTCTGCGGCGTGGCATTTTTTTTTTTAATATTTTGTGAATGTGAGAATGTTGCAAGGCCATTTTCCATTTTGTTAAGTACCTGGCACTTGTTGACGGGCCTACACTGTCCTCCCAAACCTATTAATACTGTAATTTGAAAACATTGTAAAAGCCAATTATTTTTTAAAAGGGTAACCGTGGAGTTTCTTGCCAGCTCTTCTCCATAGTAAACGACCAATTAGAACCGTGCACCTGGCTTCTGACGTTTCATAAGTGCCCATGTTCAATCAACTCAGCCTATAGCGGTCCACTGCTGGACATAGGCCTCTCCCAGGCTGCGCCACAACACCCTGTCCTCCGCCTTCCGCATCCAGTCTGTCCCAGCCACCTTTTTAAGGTCGTCGGTCCATCTAGCTGGGGGGCGCCCCACACTACGCTTGCCCATACTCGGTCTCCACTTCAGGACTCACGGCATGACATACGGTCCCGAAACGTGGACACTGACAGTCAGACTGGTGCACAAATTCAAGGTCACTCAGCGTGCTATGGGGCTGGCTATGCTCGGAGTTTCTTTGAAGGATAAGACCAGGAATGAAGTTATCCGGAAGAGAACCGGAGTTACCGACATAGCCTGCAGAGTTAGCAAGCTGAAGTGGCAGTGGGCTGGCCATGTTTGTCAAAGGACCGATGGCCGGTGGAGCAGAGAAGTGCCCATGTTATGTGAAATAAAATATTTTGATTTTGTTGTGCAAATCGGACCACCGCGGCACCGTAAGTACTATTCCTGCTTGCAGCGCTCGGTCGCTATAGTAACGCTTACCTACGCTCATCAACCAATAGCATCACCGCATCAGACTTTTGCTGAGCCCCTTGTTTTTGTAAATAAAAAAACCGGCCAAGTGCGAGTCGGACTCGCGCACGAAGGGTTCCGTACCGTACCATTTTCTATAAAAACGGCAAAAAAATCATGTTTGTTGTATGAGAGCCCCCCTTAAATATTTGTTTTATTTTAATTTAATTATTTATTTTTAAAGTGAAATAACCAAATATTCTGTGAAAATTTCTAGCGTCTGCCTATTGCCGTTATCAATATCGAGCAAAAAAATCAGGTTTGTTGTATGGGAGCCCCCTTAAATATTTATTTTATTCTATTTTTTAGTATTTGTTATTATAGCGGCAACAGAAATACATCATCTGTGAAAATTTCAACTGTCTAACTATCACGGCTCATGAGATACAGCCTGGTGACAGACTGACAGACAGACAGACGGCGAAGCCTTAGTAATAGGGTTCCCGTTTTACCCTTTGGGTACGGAACCCTAAAAAAGATCGTTTAAAAACCGGGTAAAGAGTGGTCAGACCTCTGTGATCATTGTAACAGAGCCTGAGAAATGTATTTAAATAAAAGATTTTTTTTAAAGAGGGATGGTAAACAGATATGGTCATCGTGAGCATGGGATTCTGTTTTGAAAGTGGTTCGATTTGGACGCCCCCGATAGTACAGACAGTGACCTGCATAACCGACCCCTCTTCCATTTTTCTTCTATGTAAGAGGGGTCAGATAATGCAAGCCACTGACTGTACAGCTCTTTTTTTTTTTTTTTGTGTGCGAAATTATCAAATAACTTCTCCCGCTATGGGCGGAGCGGGAGGGCGTGTCAGATTTTTACTGACTAAAACCCACCCGTGTTCCTTCCGTTGCCTGTGTGCCAGGGTTACGATATCCCTTTCGGACAAACTCGCAACCCTGGCGGGCATTGGTCCTAATGGACCCCGTCAGTTTGTGCTGACATCTCTTTGAGGCGCGCGTGGAACACAACGCGCCGTCGACCCGGGGCCTGGTCCTTATCGGACGGCGAGCTACCCATCGCTCACCGTCCGCAGGCCCGCGCCTACGGTGGCCGGAAATCGGCTTGCGACTCCCGACGTCCGGGGCGTCTCCTGCGGCGACTAAGGGCGCGAACCTTGTCTCACCCTCACGCGTTCCGCCTCTTCCTTCGCTAGCATTACTGCTTCGCAGAAGGAGGTGACGGCCTCCCATGCACTCTCGCTCCGAACCATGGCCTGAACCAGGGCCGGACGCGAGAGATCGCCGCCGGACTGTACACCTATGCCTCACCCTTCGGAGATTACAGGCGTTAAAAAATGTGAACCCTTAATACATGTTTACAGGCACAGCAATATCCTCGCACCTGCTAGGCAACCTACAGGACTTGTCAGTGACTCTTCTAGAACGTTCTGCCCCGCTGCCGCAGCCCAAAGGACTGATACTCGAAGCGCCCTTCAATAACTTGGCTGATGAGGTCGATAATTTTCCTCTATCAAAGGTAATGTTACAGTTATCACAAAAACAGTATGCACTTCGGGAATCTCACAACACATGACAAACGATGTTATCTACCATGTTTTTTATCCCAAGATAAAAAACAGGTAGATAACATATTCATTGTACAGAACCCTCACCACGCGAGTTCCATTCGTACTAGTCCTTTTTTGTTTTTTTTAGAAACCATAACATATTCTGTTGCATTTCTGTCCAGAATCAATTTGTTCACTGTTCTTCTTTGTGAGCCCTTCTCAAAAACTAACCATTTATTAATAATTACATGATATTATTTTTCTCTTTGGTCTTTTAGTCGCATGCGCTGCTGAGCCTGAGGTCCTGGGTTCGATTCCCGGGTTGGTCAAAGTGTTATTGGGTATTTCCATCTGGAATTTCTCAGTAGCAGCCTGTAGTCTGGATTTGTGCCCGGTTGATGGCAATAGGCTCGCCCCCTATTACATGGGATTTAAACATAACTGGCGAAATGTGGGTGCACCTCTGCCTAACCCTTCGGGGAATACATACGTGATGTTATTTTTTTTTCTTTTATTCTCAGTTAGTTTTAATCATGGTCTGGCAGTTTCGAGTCATTTATGCAGCCTACCTAAATGTCCTTTCTTTGGTATTATTCGTCGCATCGTTAAACTCTATGATTACTGACAAATACGTGCACTGACTGGACAGTTCCACTCAATTTGTGTGGTTCTTTCCTCAAAAGACCATTTTAGACACCAATCTACATGGTCTGCACATGATCTGACCAAGATTATGTCTGGATTTTAGAAAAGACTTACCTCTGAGTTTGTTTTGGTCTTTCTTCTCAGAGTAGTTAGATAAGAAACGCTGACCTCATTTAGTTTTTAAAATATGATTGACGTGTCAAAGTTTTTGTACAAACCTACTTACAGAAATAAAAACAATTTATCCTTATTTATGTTTATGTGTTATTTATGTGTTATGTTTATGGTATTAATTTACTTATTTTTCTCTTCGACAGCTAGTAACCTGGCTTCCATACTACGATTCTACAATCGTAGCCCCATTCCGTTCGAACGACGAACAAACATTCAAGTCTGACGAGTACCTTACGAAAGTTAAGTCTCTGCCAGTGCTCATTCTGCACGCTAAGGATGATGTTATTGTGCCTTTCGTGATGGGGCTGAGGGTGAGTGTAATAATAATAGAATAGTAATAAAAATTGTGGCGGCATCAACATCGCCACATGCGAACGACGCGTCACACTGACGTCACGCAAAATCCTGCATCGCGCAAGCAGAGTTTACCGCGCGACTGGTATATACAATATTAGTTTTAGAATATGCGAAACCCGAAACACGTGTCTAGTATTTTTATGTAAAGAATCTATGTACAAAATTTCAAAACTGCATCATGAAAAATCACAAAGTTATAAGGTTGTTATGTTACCGGGTTGTCCGTTCAAAAACATGCTAACGGCGCCCACGCACCTCCAGGGTCGTCTTGCGCTCATTGATAATAATTTGGCAGTAGGTACCTAACCGTACGGCGATTAAATTGTAAGTAATTAAATGGTGATAACATTTCCCATCACACTTAAATATTTTTGGGACAAATTGGTGTAAAAATTATTGAAATCGATTCAGTTCCTTATTCTGAAAAAACTAAAAATAAGGTTGTATACAACGTCCCGACATCAACCGTCGGGCAGTTGCCCACCAGACACAACACCCGTCTGGTCAGAGGATCCTCTCTTTTCTATGGAGGATGAGTGAACTTTACACCCTGTTCCTCATGCCTCTATACACCGTGACATTTTAATCGTCTTACAACGGCAGCCCACTTCATGTATCCAATGACTTCTAATCATTCATGAAAGTAAAATCATATTTATATCATTTGAATAATTAAAATAAAATATTATTGATTATGACGCATGACGTAGTTTGAATCACCTTGAACACCTTTAAACCACCCCATTGCGTTCCAAGGACAGTGCGGATTGGAACGCAAGGCTCGTACCGCGCTCATAACAGGGTGTTTCAAACTACATCATGCGTCATAATGAATAATATATTTATTTTTTAATTATTCAAATGTTAATAAATATTTTTATTTCTTTCATGAATGATTAGTAGTCCTTGGATACATGAAGTAAGCTGCCGTTGTAAGACGACAAATATGCCACGGTGTATAATAGTCAGTATGAGTATATAGAGAAAGTTATGTCTCTGCCGGTACTAATTCTGCACGCTAAGGTTTATTGTAAAAAATCAGCTGTTCTCTACATTTTGACGAGTTATGAGAACATAAATTTAGGGAACAGCTGATATTTTTTCGCGATTTCAGGTTTGGTCCCATAGTAAAAGTTGTTCATAATGATGAGTACAATGAGCCCTTAAGAGGTTGTGCGTTATTTATGTTACATCTTGTATATTATGTTATTCCAAAGTTTTATGTTTTCACTCCTGTCGTCAGTCCCCATGTTTTGAACATTGCCATCTTTCATTAATTATTTATTTAGTTTCATCTTATCTATCTATATACCCCACGCTTTTTTACGATAAAATAAATTTCTTGTTAATCACTATTATTATTTCAAACTTATTTAAAATAATTTTCTACTTTTTAGTTTAGTTTTCTATTAAAGCGTGTTTTTTAGTTTTTTTAACTATAATTTTTGTACAACCTTTTCTATTTTCATTCAGCTGTACAGATCGATAAAACAGTCGCGTACAGATAAAGACGCCACCATCAGACTACACGCGTACGCTAAGCAGCTCGATCTTGGACACAAATGGATCTGCCACGCTACAGACCTGCCCGATGTTATAGGGTAAGACGAAATTCTTTGTTCTTATAAACCAAGTGTATAGTTGAAGACCCCAAAAATAGCACATTACTGCAGCGGCCTGCAAAAGGGGCATTGATGGACGAACGTGAAAATGTGGGTCGAGGCGAAGCCGTCCATCAATGCCTGGTCGCGGCCAAGGCTTGTATAGTGCTTTTCTCAAATCTTCTTAATACGCGGATATTCAAACTAAGTAAATAATTTATTTATCACACTAATATTATAAAGGCGAAAGTTTGTGAGTGTGTGTGTATGTTTGTTACTTCTTCACGCTCAAACAGCTGGACCAATTTTGATAAAATTTTGTATGGAGGTAGCTGACACCCTGGATTAAGACAGGCTTTTTATCCCGATATTCCCACAGGATCGAGACTTACGCGAGTGAAACCGCGGGGCGCAGCTAGTTATTTATAAATTCCGGATTCAATGACGAACAACAATAATTTTTCACGCGCCAAATGTACTTTAAACAGCTTTATTTGCAAACCAGTTCGAAATTAAGGCAAAACCTTTGATAAGTCACCTCCTTGGTTGCCATGTATGGAAGTAAAAAGTTCGTTTCATTTTTTATTAAATTACAGGACAGATTTATGAGTTTTCGTAGTAATTTATTCGGCTGCTAAACACGACAGATATGGATTTTCATACTAACATTGCCAGCCGCCTGCTCGCATGTATTTGACCAGTAGGTACAGCATTTTCAATTTATCTCGAAGAAAAAAAAAAAAATGCTTGAATTTCCAAGCAAGTTTCAGAAAAAAAAAACTGGCCAAGTGCGAGTGCTTCGCGCAAGAAGTGTTCCGTACCATTATCTATAAAAACGGAAAAAAAATAACGTTTTTTGTATAGGAGCCCCCATTAAATATTTGTTTTATTTTAATTTAATTATTTATTTTTAAAGTGAATGTATAACCAAATATTCTGTGAATATTTCAAGCGTCTACCTGTTGCCGTTATCAATATCGAGCAAAAACGAGCAAAAAAATCACGTTTGTTGTATGGGACCCCCTTAAATATTTATTTTATTCTATTTTTCAGTATTATTGTTATAGCGGCAACAGAAATACATCCGAGGTTCATTTAAACGCCTTAGCATTAGAACAGAACCGTTTTAATCTTATTTACAGCCAGGGAAATTAATTGTTTATCAAATTAACGCACTACATAATTTAATTTTCCGTGTGTAATTTGGATGTACGGACTATTTAAATAGGTAGTGGCAATGCTGCCAGTCTTCTGGGCACGTTTCCGGATGACAGCGATGCGGACGAGTACTTCGACGCTTAAGTGTCTTTTTTGTTGTAATTTATTATTTTTAAATACTTATTATTTAAAAATAATAAATTAGAAAAAGAAAAATAGTCAATTTGATAAAAAAAATAATTGCCCTGAATTTACATTTTGTGACAATAAGTAACGCCTACTTTTAACCCTAATAAGATACCCTTTTGATCACTCTTCTTTATTGCTATAGTTTTTCTCTCTTTTCTTTATTTCTTATTCACACTGTACTGTTTGTGTTACATTGGCAACCACCCTGTGTCAAAATCGATAAAAATTTGTTATTTTGCAAATAAAAAAAATATAAAAATAAAATAATATTAAAAAAATATATATATTTAATAATATATAAGTAATCATAATATGGGGATGTGGTATTAGTAGTTCTCCTGGGTTCAATTCCCGGGTCGGGCAAAGTGTTATTGGGTGTTTCCATATGGAATTTCTTAGTAGCAGCCCAGTCTGAATTTGTGCCTGGTTGATGACGATGGTTACTTCAGTATTACGTCGCGATTGACCATCGCGACGTAACTAGTGAAGTAACTATACGACTCGGTACTCGATACTCACGAAAAATCGATTCAAGATAAATGTCAAAACGGGCCTATTATTTTTTGACAAGTAAACATGGGACTTAAACATAACTGACGAAATATGGGTGTACTATAGGTACACCTCTGCCTAACCCTTCGGGGATTACAGGCGTGATGTTATGTCATGTGTTGTCTTACAAAACAGTAACAATCATTCACCAATCCTTTTACCACGTATACTGAGTTTTAATTAATTATGCATTTTCTTCACTTACAGGGAATTCGTCGACCAACACGTTCAATAAAGCACACCACACTTCCGTCTCCAGCCGTTGATTGATTCGTCGTGTCTCTGCCTTCATCGGCCATTTTGATATTAATTAATAATAATAAGTTAGGACAACTGAGTAAGTGCTAACCAGGGTTCCTAGTAGGTAAAATAATAAAAAAATCTAGAACGATAAAATATAGTGCTTACTGCTGTGGCGGCATCTACATCGCCACATGCGAACTACGCGTCACACTGACGTCACGCAAAAACCTGCATCGCGCAAGCAGAGTTTACCGCGCAACTAGCATTTATATGGTGTTTAAAAATTAACCCGACAAACTTTTACACTACATTCAAAATACAGCTGGCTCATACAGTTTAGAACAGTAGATAAAAATTTAGTATGGAACAGCGGATTTTTTTCCGCGATTTTATAGTTGGTCCCGTAATAAAAGTTATTTAGTTCGATGGTCTTAAAGCAATCCTTAAAATTTGTTCGGGCAAATTTTTAAACACTTTATATACAACGTTCGGACGTTAACCGTCGGGCTGTAGCCCCGTCTGGTCGGAGGATCCTCCCTTTTCTATGGAGGTTGAGTGAACTTGACACCCTGTTCCTCATAACTCAAACTGTACCCGGATGGAGCGTTTCCGAGTTTAACTGGTTCGCTTTATAGAGCATGAACTCTGTCACTCATATCTGTGTCTTGCTCTTTCTCGATGTTTTAGACAGGGTCAAAATAAATTAGCTAGCGAAACTACATAGACGTGATCCGTATCGATATTTAATGACGATATCAGTGATAGCCTAGTGGTGTGATTGTTAAGTCATAGGTCTCGAGTTCAAACCCAAGACATGCACCGCTGACTTTTCGGATTAACTTGCGTATTTATTTATTTATCTATTTAATATAAGGCAGCTTCACAGCTGACATGTAAATCTAACATTTATATTATTCGAAACATTACGCCAATTACGAAGTACACAAAAAATAAGAAATACAGAGAGTGACATTATTATTAGTATTTAAAGTATATAGAAAGAAAGAAAGAAAATACGTTTATTTGCGGTAAACATAACGCAAAGAAATAAAAACATAAACACGAAAGAACAAGTTGAGGGAAAATATGCGTCACATTCACGCAAAACGGCCATCGCTCAGCATAATGCTGCGAGCCTATGCGAGACAGAGCCCCAGCGCTGGTTTTCAGCGACAGCCGGCGTTGACGTGATGACGTCAACCGGTGCAGCATAATGAGATAAAAATAAACAAAATAAAATAAATGCGATACTTCGTTATCTATATGAGTGCGTGTATCTGTTATGGTGTAGGCGCTGAAAGCGTGTGGGATGATGTGTTTATGTGGGTGTAGGGGTATAAGTGTGAGTACATTTCGTAAGAAATGATACTCCAACTTAGTTTTTTATGATGGATAAATGGACCGCTACAATGAAGACTGGGCAAAAAAAAAAAAAAAAACTTCGTATTTCGAAATCGCATCAATCGAATTCCGGCAATTCACAAGACAGTGAATACAAACATAATGATGGTCCTTTAGCGTGACCACCGATCTCACGCGTCTACACTTTTTATGTGGCGCTATTTAAAAATTGAACTTTATAAAAAGGAATACAACAGTGTTCAGGAACTCAAATATTTACTTACCACGATTCTCTATGGAATTAATCCTAGCACATTATCAGCTGCTACCCACTCTGTAGTAAAGGGAATAAACCTATGCCTACGTCAAAACGGCTACCATTCAGAACACCTCATAACTTGGAGCACAAAAGTAAAATTTCTAGGTGAGTCCAAATGTAAAGTTTCAAGTTTCTAATTTTAAGGTGAAATAATACCCAAAGTAGAAGTTATAGTTTTTTATTTGTTTTTTGATCAGTCTTTTTTGTAGCGGCCAGTTTATGGATGGTAAAAAATGTAAGTTCGAGTCTCATTTCCTACGAAATGTATGGGAAAAGTTTTTTGCTATTTATGACTTTTCTAGTACTCAAACCTCAATTGGTCCAATAGAGGTTTTTGATCCTTATAAGAAAGAGGATCGATTGGCATAAAAAAAAAGATTTTGTGAAAATTGCCCATTTTCTTACTGACTGTACATTTTTTTTTCAAAATCTATGAACGCACATCAAAATTTCTCAAAAAGTTAAGGACAGTCTCTTAAGACCGTTTTCTTGTAGATACAATGGTTAGGTTAGCTGCCCTTACTGCCCCATCTCAAAAATCCACCCTGTATATATTTTATAATTTTAAAATAAATGCTAAGGCAGTATTAGTTTCTTATAAAATGGATGTAGCCTCTGCAACCGAACTAGGCAATGCCTGTGTTTTGGTTTTCAGTGTCTTTTCCCTCGATATTTTAACAATAAAAATGCCAACAAAGCAAGTATGTTTGGTTGTTCTGTTACGTCCTTTTATCTTCACATTACGTAGAAGACGATTGCCATCATGTCTAAAGTTTCGCTAGCTCATTTAATTTTACCCTCTATTTACGCCCGGGTAGGTAACTATGGTTAGGAGGGGCTTGTGGCTAAGTAATAACAGCCGCACGGGTCGATGGATCAGGTTATGCTACGCTTGCCGCGGTTATTCCGTGAATGGGTGACCATCTTTACATACCAAGACCCCCCGTGCCTCGGTAAGCACGCTGTTGGTCCTGGCTGTCATTTGTAGATCTTTGACAGTTGTTACGGGACGTCAGAAGCCCGAAAGTCTTACCAAGGTGTATCGTGTTACCCAGTAACTGGGTTGTGGAGGTCAGATAGGCAGTTGCGCAGTCGGGCAGTGTTATTGGGTTTTTCATTTGAAAATATCCTATGCATGGGACTAATAACATAACTGGCGAAATGTGGGTGTACTATAAACCTCTGCCTACACATTCTTAGCTCATAATAGTACAATTTTATTATTTATAGTACATCACAATGTGAATGAGAGTACATGACACTAGATGGCGCCACTAGTATGTTAGTACAGTTTAAAAACGTAGCAATAATAAGTTATTCATTTACGACTAGCACTTTGACGGCGACTTCATCCGCCTTATATTCACTATGCCGAAAAATCTGGCCTTGTCTACATCAAAAAGACTGTGCAAAACAGCTTTCTAGGTCCAAGGGTTTGGGCTGAGCGTTGATTAGCCAATCAGTTATACCCTAAGTCATCAATTCAGATAATTTTAGTAAACAAAGAAATGTCACTGTCAAAATGACAGGACAGTGCTGCAAAACAATTTATCATAAAAAAAATCTATCTTTAATTACAGTTAATGAACTATTTAGATGAGCTATGCAAACAAAATACCGTGGCCGGACAGTGTTTGTTCTGTGTCGGAGTCGCGGCTTATTATTATTATAATCAGCCCTTTTAAGTCCACTGCCAGGCGTGGCCTACGCCTAGCAGTGGACTTAGGGCTCCCAAAATCGCCGTTTTCATCCTACATGTGGCAAATGTCTTGCCTGTAAGCTCCTGACAATATGAATCTATGAATGAGAGTTGTATGAATGTGTGTTGTTGAAGATGTAAGTGACTAAATAAAACATACAAATTTTAGAAATTGCATTTATTAGACCACCCGGGTATACATCAGTCATTTAAAATAATATCAATCTGATTTCAAATCCTTACTTGCTCAGATTAGTATTGGCTATTAAAATTTGAGAATGTTGGGAACTCCTGTAGTGTTACCAGTATCATAATATTTTTTATACCACAAAATTTTCTTTTTTTAATAACTTTGTTTAAAACCGAAAACTTATAAAAATTAACACGGTATGATAATTGTTTAATTATTATTTCTAAAATCAGTACATAAAAGCCAATATAGCCTTGTTTTCCGCCATTTTATGTGAATTACCATTATGACGATATTTTTTTGATCTGTTATCACCTTTGTTTACATAAATTATCTGAATTGATGACTTAGGGTATAGTCTGGACCTTTTTATATGTATTGATTAAAACATGACACCAATTCTAGTAATTAAAAAACGAGCGAGCCTTACAAAAGTCGCATAATTATGATGTGTAACATCTGACATCTCACTTTTGTAATAAGCAACTGTGCAGCGACAAAAATCTATATAGTACTTACTAATTCCATGTTATTAAAAAGTACTGATACCATGCTCAAGCTGCTCACTTCCTGTTTCACACTTCCGTCCCTTTTCAAAAATTCCCTCCCACAGAAGGCGAGAGGAAACATGTTATACACATCAAAAACGTACAAAATCTAGTTGCGATCTCATCTCTGCGATAAATAATCAAAATGTCCAAAATGTAGGTAACACGTTACAATTTTTTAACGTTCTTAAAATCACCGGAATAGCCCTTCAGAGTACGTCGCCCAGAGCATCTACCCAGTATTATTACACTAGCAAGACATACTCGAAAGGCTTAGGCGCCATCTTGTGTCGGCCGATATACCTCAAAAAGCCTTTAACGGCTATTTAGTCGTAGTAGCTTTTAGTAGTATTCTTCATATGGAAGCAAAACCCCGGTATGATCGCGATAAAAACTACTACAGAATTACTATTCTGTGGTAATTTGCGAGGTGCCATATAGCGAAAACAGGCGCGCATAGACGCGTACGGCGATCTGGGTTAAACGCCACTCGCGAGTAGGTAATGTAATCTCGAGTCGAGATTGGCGACTCGAGTGGCCAGTTTCTCGAACGAAACTTACCACAAAATGAATATTTTTTTTTTTTTTTTATTTATTTATCACAAACACAACTATCATTACAGGCAATAATCCTAATGCGGTAGCGTGGTCTTTAGTTACATTCTAAATTACAATTAAAGCTACTAGTTATATATTAGCATAACATAATACAAACAATATTACCTTTGTAAATTCATTCAGAGAGCAATTAAATAAATCTATCCTATCAGCAGTGTCATTCAGTGTATGCAAGGCTCGCGTCAGGGGCGCTTTACTGAGCAGGTTGGTTCGCGCGCGTGGCACTGCTAACAACCGTGGCCGTCGGCGTCGCAATGCGTACTTATCAGGCACATTCAGACATATCTCTTTCAAAACACCAGCATTAAACACTTTACCGCGCAACAGCTTAAAAATATACGCGGTTAAAGCCAGGTCCCTTCTTGTCTCCAGTTTGTTGTACCCAACCATGCCAAAAAAAAAAAATTAAAATTAAATATAAAAATTAAAAAAATAAATTAAAAATTGCTTAATTTTGGGATAATATTCGTTTGAGACTGGCCAGAGATCTCTCTTGAGAAGTCTGGTATTTTGAAATCACGCCCGGCAATCTAGCGAGATCGAAATTTATAGATTTTCTAGATCGAGAGCATACCTATTACTTCCGTGTTATCTTAACAACGCCCTAAACGTTTGTTAATTTACTCCTAAACTACTAAAGAGGTAAAGTTTGTGAGGTTGTAGCGGGTAATCTCTGGATCTACTGAACCGATTTTGAAAATTATTTTACCCATAGAAAGCCACGTTATCTTTGAGTGTCATGGGTCATTAATCCGAAAAATGAAAAGACTTTCCGCCCAACGAACTGGGCACGGGTCAGCTAGTTTATTAATAAAGGGGTCTAACACACGGCCTATGATATTTTTTTAGCATTGGTAGAATCCTGTTTGTCCGAACGAATGCTCCGAAAGCGTCAAAAATCTAATTTCTCAGTAACAGCCCGGAGTCCGGATCTGTGCCCGGTTGATGGCAATAGGCTCGCCCCCTGTTACATGGGACTTAAACATAACTGACAAAAACTGTGTGTGCTATAGGGGTACCTACACCTCTGCCTACCCCTTTGGGGAATACAGGCGTAATGTTATGTGTGTGTGTGCGTGTTTGGGGGTGTGTGTGCGTGTGTGATACGCCTGGTTCTGCTTCCGTACGAAGAATTATTTATTTTCCAATGCTGTAGCTTTAATAATGCAAGGCCTATTTTACGTCACAAAATAGAATTAAAATAAAAACGCAATTTTGAGGAATTGAAATTAAACAGAAGTTAAAAGTAATACCAACAGTGCATTATATAATGTAGCTTTTCGTAATAATAGAGGCGAGATAGACAATATAATTATCCAGTACTTCTATTTTCTTTATGTCTCAGTTGTCGGATTTATATCAGTTATTCAGTTGTCCTTTGCACTTGATCCAGGTCAGACGCTCTCAATCGACTTGGTAGTTTAAAGAGTTATTACTACTCTTTTAACTCATTATTGGGTAATCCGCAGTTGCGGATCCCCCCCATAAGTAATTTATTTTAAAAGTAGGAGGAAATATGGTAAAGTTGGAAATGTGATGATTTCCGAGAGATATTAAGAAAATAGAAGTTCTGTAGGTACTTTATTGATACGCGGTCAAAGGCAAAAATATACATTTACTTGGTGAAATTCAAGAACACAGTATCTGGAACTAGAATTCAGTAACTGGGTTGTGGAGGTCAGATAGGCAGACGTTCCATGTAAAATACTGGTATTCAACTGCATACGGTTAGACTGGAAGCCGACCCCGACATAGTTGGGAAGATTATGACTTGGTGAAATCCAAGAAGGTTTTTTATTTCGAAAGTCTTCATGAGCCTATACTACATAGGTTTAGGTAGTTAAATAAAGGTAAACAAATCATAAAAAGGGTTTTTATACAACGTGGCGATTAGGTTATCACATTAAATAGTACAGCGGTTACAAGTTGTTATCAGTCTGTTAAAATAATAAAAATAAAAATAGACCTAAAAATAGAAAACTGAATTTTTCTAACAAACTAAATAGCGTAAAAATTGGCAATAAATAATCCACCCTTGATACTACGGCGCACACGCCAAACGACAGTGAGACTAGCGGAGGGTAGGTACTTGCGCTCACGCGCGGGGCGTTATAATACATGATGTTGTTAAATACTAAAAGGGAAAAAAAGGTCTCACGGGTAGAATGTTAACTTTTATTAATTATTTTATTTATGTATGCTTAAAATACGTAATGTAGAATACGTGGTTTGAATTAATGTGATAACCTAATCGCCACATTGTAGATGACTCTTTCTTGTTTAAAAATACGTTGTAACTTATAATCATTTTTTTTTTAAATTAAACTCTTTTATACTGTATTAACTTTATCATTTATTCTTATACTACTCTTCGTAGATGTAATTACTTGAGCTGAATTATTTAGTTAGATTTACATATTACTATATTATTTTGTAATCTGCCTATTGTAAAGAGCCCAAAAAGACATGTTCTCTAAACGTCAACGAAATAAAACGTTGCTAAATTGAAGAGTACAACTGAGACGTAGCATGCCAACTGAGTGCCAGTCGGTTAATTGACAGCTCTCTCGTCACGTGGGTTTTTTTGTTTACCTAAACCAACGGAATATAGAGCAGTCCACTGCTGGAGATAGGCCTCTCCAATTGCACGCCATTCGGCTCGATTATCGGCAACTCTCACCCAGCTGCCACCAGCCACCCTCTGAAGATCGTCGCTCCACCTAGCCTGAGGGCGCCGTACCTTACGTTTGCCGATTCGCGGTCTCCGCTCAAAAACACGGTCATCAGTTCTACGGCTAATATGGCCGGCCCATTGCCACTTCAGCTTGCTTATCTAGCTAGTCTGCGAGCTCCTCGTTACAGATTCTATTGAAACTATTAAGTGTTGTGCGTAAATAAGCATTTGAGCTTGGTTAAATAAGCATCTTTGCACAAATAATTTTGTATATTTTGTGAGTTTTCAATATTTGAACGATGAATAACGACGAGAAACTAGTTTTTGAATTTTGCTAAGTAATTTTATTTCCAAACTTCAGTTACATCAATGAGGTCTCGACCCCTGTACTAAGACATCCTGAATGACAGGGGTAGAGATTTATCCTGTCACATGAATCAGCTTCAGAAGGATTAGACTAAATACAATAAAATTTACACAATTTTTTTTCCATAATAAAAATATGACAAAAATTACAGGAAACAAAATATATAAAAAGTGGTAAGTACTGTAAGTAGGTATACATATTTTTGCCCTTGACTGCACACGGAAATTTAAACAGAATTATCTAAAAATATGCAACATACGATAGAATCTGTTAGATATTGAAATAATATTTACACCTATTCTTAAATTATAAAATAATTAAATGTTTAACGCTTAAAAGTCAAAATGGTATTACTGAGTCAAGTCTGTAGTGTTTTATTTATTAAGTTGAATTTAAATATATTTGTTATAAAATTTACAGCTGTTTTATTTTTGCAACCCGACTGCGACCGCGACTTACGAATTGTCGAAGGTTCGAATACTGCTCTCAAAACGGTTAAGGAACATCGTGAGGAAACCGGCATGTCCTAGAACCAAAAATTCAAAGACATGTGACATCTACCAACCCGCACTGGGCCCGCGTGGTGGATTATGGCTCACACCGTCTCACAGAGCTATTATGCTAATGATCGATATACAGTGTGAGTCTTCATAATGTGCACTTATCGAAATGAGGGAAACTAAGCTTAATTATATCGACGAAAAAAATACTTTAAAAAAAATGTTTTGGAAAAAAAATAACCTGCTAAAGTATACGTAGCCGAGTGCAAGGCCTTTCTTTAACAGTTGATAGGAAACGTGATTTAGTTACATACATGGTATTTTTACTTTTAGAAAACTGATACGATGGAGAATAATTTAAAGTAATAAAAAATAAAAAAAACCGGCCAAGTGCGAGTCGGACTCGCGCACGAAGGGTTCCGTACCATTATCTATAAAAACGGCAAAAAAAAAACATTTGTTGTATGGGCCTAGGCCCTAGGACCCCCCTTAAATATTTGTTTTATTTTCATTTAATTATTTATTTTTAAAGTGAATGTCTGTCTAAATATTCTGTGAAAAATTTCAAGCGTCTACCTGTTGCCGATTTCAATATCGAGCAAAAAAATCGCGTTTGTTGTATGGCAGCCCCCTTAAATATTTATTTTATTCTATTTTTTAGTATTTGTTGTTATAGCGGCAACAGAAATACATCATCTGTGAAAATTTCAACTGTCTAACTATCACGGTTCATGAGATACAGCCTGGTGACAGACGGACAGACAGACAGACTGTGGAGCCTTAGTAATAGGGTTCCCGTTTTACCCTTTGGGTACGGAACCCTAAAAACGGGTAGGGAATCTGGGCTTTTACTAAGAAATTTTACAATTAGGTATTGTAAAAATTGATGAAAAAATATCAGATTTTGTTAAAAGAACACCTTGATTAATTCTCAATTGAGGGCGACTTTTTCTTTAGTTTTTATTTTATGAAGACGCCCTGTTATTTCCAGTCATCACTAAGTTTGTTTCATCGTGATAGATCGTTTAGTTTAAAAGTTATACCTATTTCTCTACACGGGGGTCACAGCAGCGAACAAGAAATAAAAAAATGATATTTATGATTAAATCGTTTTTTATATTTATTAAATATTTTTTGTTATGTGCATATTATGAAGACACACTGTATTGTATGTAAAAACAAACATAGCGACTTCAGTCCAGCAGTGAACGTCTTTCGGCTGAAATTATGAATTCATTGGTAGGTCGGTAGTGAAACCACGAAGTCATCAAATCATCAACATCATTCAGCCTAAAACGTCCGCGGCTGGTATAGGCCTTCCCAAAGCGTCGCCACGTCAACGTTTCAGTGCCGCAAGTAATCGCTGGCAACACTCACTGGTGATAGAAACCAGATTTGGATTGTGGAACGAAAATCAACATAATTACATAAAGTTGTACTAGGCTCTTTATGGCCTTCCGGTGCCCCGCAAAAGTTGAGGTGGCCCGCAGAGGTGGGCCGGCAGGGGATCCCGGAACTTGCACATGATCCCATGATCCCCGTTGCAAGTGTGTGAAGGGAACACCGGGGTGCTTTTTAGTCAGTAAGAGTCTAACGGACCCCTCCACCCGTCCCAGGGTGGAGGATATCTATGAGGATTTTCCAACCTGGACACAAAAAAAAAGGCTTTTTTATAGGCGAAATAGGAAATTATTTTTTTATTACCTACGTTATCTTTACGTTGACCCACAGACATAAGTGTTGACCACAGACAGAGCTCAAGGGTAGCGTCTCCGTCGCGTAGGTACCTACTAACCTACATGCTCTGAAAATAAAAACTCATTTCATTTGCTGCCTATATTTTTCGAGCATTGCCAATAAAATGTCACTGATTTCACAGACTGATTTGACGGCTGGGTCAACACCGAATCAACCCAAAATGATTTTTTAGAAAAATATTGAAAAAATAAAAATCAATAAAAATTATAAAATGTACGAAAAACACTGTATAGAAAAGAATAAACAAAATAAAAAAGTAAAAAGATATAGATTAGATACAAATCAATATGGTGATTGGGTGAGTTTCTTATTTATTTTAATAGCTGTTACCAAACTACCAAAGTTTCATCGCAATCGGATGAATGGAGGGACACATTTGGTACAAACAATAGTCGACCGACTTAAATTTGCAGTTGGAGAATTGACCGTAACATATATGGATGTATGGAAGAGTATGTTTTTCAACTACAAAGTTAAGTTTGTTTTTGGGAAATAATCATCCCAACTACGGCATCCTTCATTGGGCGTGGTCCGACACGCACTTGCCCGGTTTTATATTTAGGTATATATTGGTGATGTCTACTTTTATTGATATCGATATTATAGGATTATGGGACTGTCCCCCAATTCCCCTAAATTGCCTTGGAAAGTAATATTAAAGAAATCTATTTTGAAAAAATTGATTTCTTTAATACTACTTATCTAATAACATAGCTATCACCACGACCAATTTTCCCAAATGTGGTGATTAATACTATCATAAATTACTGTAATTTCAGTCAGCAGTGGATGTTTTCACTCGAATACTGACTTATAATAAGCCGTATGTGTTTTTCCCAGGGCTATGATATTAGCAGGTGCTTCGGTCACAGCCAGTTTATTGGTAGTTCAGGTAGCCGTGCTTCCCCTTGTCTTCAAATACAGCAAGTCAGTCCAGAGGAAAATGGTATTTTCTAATTGTAGTAAGTTTTTATTTTGGCATAAAATTATACTTTACTAAAACGCCTACAAAATGAAGAATAGATACCATTTATTAGCATTAAACTTTGCTTTAATCATTTAGTCAGGCGTTGTATTTATAAAAAAAAAGCGCGTGTTATCTAAAAATACCAACACTACTAACAAACTATGCTATAACAATTTTGTCTGGCGTTTCCATTTTGCCCACAAACTTGGAAATGTCAAATTAATTTTGTTTGCAGTAAACTATCCAAGAAACTTGGACTATGAGAACCCGTCGAGTTGCAACGTCGTTGGAGGAAGGCACTTTAATATCGAGTTCAACTCTGTCGTCGATGACTGTCCTATCAAACTTGGTATATAATTATGTTTACCTACTTGTTTTTAACTATTAAATATACTGAAATAAGGAAATAGACAATCTATATAAATACATAAGTCGTTTTCAAGTCTGTCTGTGCCACCGCGTTGTTCTTGTAAACTACGCAATGGATTTTGATGCGGTTTTGTACCATCATGTATAGAATCTATTCCGGAATGTTTATGAATTTAATGCCATTGTTTTACAGCCTAGTTTGAACAAATGTCTCATTTAAGTTGTTATTTCAGGAGTATGGCACATCGTACCATGTTCTATGTTTCGAGAATTGTTTGTTATTCGAGACTATTTGAACGTGGATGCTCGACTTCACGAGGAACTGAAGCGGACAAAGAACACAGTCGTATTATACTGTCATGGTGAGAAATATATATTTGAGGACTTACTTTTCAGAACATTTACGTGAAATTGAAGAGTAAATGCTAAGGTTGATGTTAATAAATATGTATATGGGGAGAAACCTGAATGACATGGCATAGGTAGCATACAAAAATTACTTTATTTAATTTTCATTTGCAAGACTTTTGTAGTGCCTGAATTTTTATCTTAGCAACAAAACTACAAAAGCAAAATGCGTACGAAAAAGTCACAGGCACTGGTTACTGTTTTAGGGGAATCGTGCTTAGATAATGCATTTCCGTGTCATTAATAACTAAATATTGTTCATTTAATTAACTTGATTAATTTACAGGTAATTCAAACCACCGTGCGTCGCCTCACCGACTGCAAATGTATAAAGTTTTCCAAGAACTAAACTTTCATGTGATCACATTTGACTATCGAGGTATTTTCATTCATAGTTAATTACTAAAATGCTCAATGATATTTCACGTGAACTGTCCAATTCATTATGTATTTTGAGTAGGCGTTCGTAATTACCTATGTGGTACGATTTCTTGTTCTAGTATTTATGTCAGACGGACCATTTAACTTGACTTTTACCAGTCAAAAGTTACTTGTACGAAAATTTGTGGCTTTTATCATTAAGTCTAGCTAATTTAGAACACGAAACGAAGCAGGTGATCCCATAAAAGCCAACGTTGCCAGCATAGCATCCTGCATAAACATGGCAACATGACAATGGGCTATCTTTATTAGAGACTGATTTGGGACGTAAGTGGTAAAGGGCAGCTGGAAATACAAGTTGTAATTTAAATAACTAAAAAACTTTTAAAGACTCATTGTACTCATCATTATGAACAACTATATAGGTACTATGCGAACTACCTTGGAATCGCGAAAAGAAATCAGTTGCTCCATACATTTATATTCGCATAACTCGACAAAATGTATAGAACATAATCATTTTTATTACGCGATTTCAGGGGTCTCCTATCTAAGTCCGTCTACGAAGATACGGGCCCGTCCAAAAGTAGTTGGTCCATCAAAACAAATGACAAATTCAATTTTTCGAACGAGCAGAATCACATTGTGCGAGTAAGGACAACTATCAAATCGTGTTGTCATTCATTCTCAGTTCGGGCTTCGAACTAATCTTATGTCCGTAGGTGATACGGAGTACGAAACGCCCGTTACTTCGACCGGAACTACGAATTTATTGCCTTAGGAGTAGACCTGCTGCTTGGTCCCATCGCGGCGAATGTACAAGTATCTACCGGGCCCCCGACTCATGGTAGACCAGAAGGAACAGTGGCGTTTTAGTCACTAGAAGTCCGACATAACCCTCCTTTCTTCCCAGACGGAGGGTATCCATGATGTTTTCCTCACGGAAAAAAAAGGCTTGGTCCCAAAATTACACCTTGTATATGAACAGTGGCTGAGGACCAAACTCAGAATAACAGCAAGAGAAGCCTACGACCAGCTTCAGGTTGTTATTTATAATGGGCAAAAGACAGACTCGTAATTCTCTTGCCCTTATCCTAATTTATTTGGAGGCAGCGCATCATGTTCTTCTCTTTCTCTTCCATACTTCTCTATTAGCAGTCATCACAGTAAATCCATCGTTTCTTTGGTCTTGCCTTACTCTTATAGCCATCCACATTAATTTTCCTCACATTTTCCTCATTCCTCCACATCACATGCCCATACCATGACAACCAACTTCCACACATCTGTTTAGTCACCGGTGCCACTTTCAAACTTCCTCTTACGTTCTCATTTTTCAGTCAAACAAGACTTTCTTGATTTTTTCCAGGGTACGGAGACTCAACTCGTGTAAGACCTACGGAGAAGGGTGTGGTAGAAGATGCTGTGGCAGTATATGCCTGGCTGATGGAGTCGCTTAGTCAGACGAATAGGCCCACCGTGTTAATATGGGGACACTCTTTAGGTAAGTCCTTACATTTTATACATCACCATCTTGTTTGTGGTCTAGGAAGATAAAAGTACAGCTGTTCAAGTTCACTCATCCTCCATATAAAAGGGAGGATCCTCCTACCAGACTGTTGTCACTGGTGTCGAGATGTTGTTTTTATGACAGTCGCGCGGTAAACTCTGCTTGCGCGATGCAGGATTTGTGTGACGTCAGGTCTTTAATGCGTAGTTCGCATCTGGCGTTATAGATGCTGCCACGAAGGTATGCACTTCGGTACTCTTCATGTTTTTGCTCAATTAGTAGGACGAAACATTGTTGCACCTCAGAGAGCGTTGAGAGGCAAAGCTTTTAAGTTTTGTACTGCCGCGCATCGTCGTAGTAGGTAATCGTATTATTATGCGTTTGTATGAAGCTTTCTCTTTGTGGATTACCTGGCTAACTACTCCGGTCACACATCGTCGATTTGCATAATATATAGTGGTTGATCTCTAATTTTTTAAGCAAGGTAGTACAAAATAAGTGTGTAAGTACTTCCATAGTTGGAACAGCTCAGTATTACAATAGATCTCATCATCACACGTTCGTATTTCCGAAGATAGACGATGATTGTCGCAATAAGCGCATACTTTTGATGGGAGATCTACTGTGCGTTCATTATAACTTGACGCGTGACGCGATTAGTAGCACTGAATTTTGCAGTCTTAGTTTTTTCAAAATTATTAGCGTTCAAAATGGCGACTGACAGAACAGAACTGCCAATCACATGACTGCAAAATTCAGTACTACCAATGGTGTCAAGTTATAATAAACGCACTATTGACATAGGATCTACGTGAAGAGTATAATCAGTAACATTGACCTACGTTTTATAACTGCGATTATGAACCATAGCGTAATTTTGCCATTGTAACTTCCACCATGTCACCCTGCCTGTAAGTTGACTATGTGGTGCCGGACGTACAGAATAGCACCACCCTATTTCTTCCCGTGGGTGTCGTAAAAGGCGACTAAGGGACTTACTAGAGAATGGGCAGCAGCGTTCTCTATGCATTTTAACACCATACTGCGATCGCCAACCCGCCTGCCAAGCGTGGCGCTTATGGCAAACCGCCCCTTTGGGGGAGGCATATGTCCAGCAGTGGACGTCTTACGACTGAAATGTTGATGATGATGATCTTCCACCCTAATGACCTTTAATTAATGTGTACTGTAAGAAAGACCACGTTAAATAATGGAAGTTCATGGGCTTATTATTTAAATGCAGAGGTTGCTAATTCCAAATTGCTACTCGCAGTAAGTACACACAACGATACTGCGTTTAATTCTCTTCTCATACACTAACAAGCTCAGTCCTTTAGTTCTTTTTGAGGGTCCTAGTATACCTATAAAAGGGCAAAAATTAGGCGCTGTTTCTAGCAGATTTCTTCTTTTGGTTTGGACTGGCTCATTGGTGTAGTTGTTTCAAGTGGTACTGGCGAGCATGAGGTCTTGATTTCGATTCCCAGGTCGGGCAAAGTTTTATTGGAGTTTTTTTCATCAGGAATTAGTAAGTAGCAGCCCGTAGTCTGGATTTGTGCCCGGTTGATGGAAATAGGCTCACCCCCTGTTACATGGGACTTAAACAAAGCTGGGGAAATGGGGGTGGTTCTGTTTGGTACACATCGACCCTTCGGAGAGTACATTATACTTGTGTTATGTTGTAGGTACTATTTCTTCTTTTACATTCATTTCTCAAATGTTACATCACTAGGGACCGCGGTAGCAGCGAATATGGCTGCTCATCTAACAGAGCTGTGTCGCGAGCAGGGACGGCCGCAGCTGCCCTGTCCTGATGCCCTGGTGCTAGAGGCGCCTTTTAATAACCTCATGGATGAGATCACGTGTCATCCCTTCGCTAAGGTAGGAAGCATTTTAACCGCTTTTATAACAAATCACTAAATACCTACGTTTAGAACGAATGAATTTAAAACATCGTCCTGTTACAATCAGTCGTTTGGAGTTGACGGAGACAAAATTATGTTTCAAATGTGTTTAGAGTTAAACGCATTTAATATTTGGGTTCAAGGGGGCCTTTTTTACGATTCCGAATTATTTCATAAAAGTTTAGGAGTTAAAAATAAACAGCTGATGGCTGTCGGAGACGAATTACCGTCTATTTATAAATCTTCTAATATATTAGTTTAGAGCAGTGGTGGCCGGCCTAGTGGTAACAGCTTCAACTTACGAGCTGTAGGTCGTGTATTCGAAGCCAGGCGCTTTATTAATCATTAAATGCTCTCAAAACGGTGAACGAAAACATCGTGAAGAAACCGGCATGTCCTAGAACCAAAAATTCGAAGACATGTGAAATCCACCAATCTGCATTGGGTCTCGTGGATCACTGCCCATTTCCTCTCAAAGAGAGGAGGCCTGCGTCCCAGCAGTGGCATTGTGGGAACGTTATAGGCTGACTATGTTATTCTATACTAATTTAATATATAATAATACTCAATCATTTATTGCATTCTACAATTTGTAGGTACTTAGGTAGTAACTTAATATTTTATGGGATCATTATGGGCATTGTCGGGCACAGCAAAATAGTAGAAGAGAGGAAGCTTTTAAAAATTTTACTTATCAGTCTTCTTAACTAAGTCATGTTAATATTACGGTATTTTAATATTATGTATACATTTTCAAATATATATAGTTTACTGTAATAATAATTATTATGTTCTACCTATAGCTGGTATCCTGGCTACCCTACTACAAAGACACGTTCGTGAAGCCATTCACGTCATCCTCGGAGTACTCCTTCAACACAGACCAGTACCTCTGCAGTGTTCCCCATCTCCCTGTCCTCATTCTGCACTCCAAAGGAGACAAGATTGTGCCCTACAGTCTGGCTTGCAAGGTAACATAATTCACAGCCAGTGTCACTCGTGGGGTCAAAACAAATCTAATAACACCTCGTTTGTTAAAATCAATGATGCCGTTTTACCTGTAACTTTTCATTCAAATTTTTTGATTGGTTTTCTTATAAAAGTTACTCCGTATGTAATAGCCTGTTCTTGGGTCTTGTTAGTGGAGGACAATTTTGAACCAAGCCCCGTAAATTTTTGTACCAAATACCCTATGCAAAGAAGTCAGTGTCGGCATCGTTCTAGATTTAACAAAGTCTTTTGACTTTGTTTGCAACCCCGTCTTGAGAAGAAAAAAACGGAAACAATGGAAATCAAACATACCTCTTCGGGCTTATTCCATGTTTACACCACGAATTGATCTCGTTGGATTTATTGAATAAATCAGAACAAACTGTCTAAGATACAATACGTATGGGTTTCCACAAGGAAGCATGCTTGGAACACATTTACTCTGTTATCGATTTTTGCTAGAATTTTATTCGGCTGGCCGGCAGTCATTCGTAGATCTTTGGGGCAGCCGTAACGGGTAGTCAGAAGCCCGAATGTCTGTCAACTAGTCTTAAAGGAGTACCATGTTACCCAGTAACTGGGTTGTGGAGGTCAGTTGGCAGTCGCTCCATGTTATATACTTGTATTCTGCAGTATCCAATTAGACTGGAATCCGACCCCAACATGGTTGGGAAAAGGCTAGGCAAGTGACTAAACATTTTTAAATGTCCTCAGTTGAATGAAAAAGTGAAAGCCTCACGGGCCACGTCGGGTGCTCCGGTAGAGTTCCATTCGTTCGAGCGCGGCTTAGGGCTCGGACACAACAATCTGTGCGAAGCGCCAAATCTTAAGGACGTTGTTGGGTAAGATATCATTCTGTAGTAATAATATTTGAATTTAGAATCTTGGATAACATTCAGTGCCATTTACTCAACTATCTACCTGTATTCTAAGTTAATTTTTAAGTGAACACCTGTTTTAAAAAGGTCCTAACTGAATTTGGTTGCAATATAAATTGAACTTTATCATACCTTTAAGACATACTTTGTAGTTCCAAATCATAATAAAATTATCTCCGTTTCTGAACTCGAGTTTACGTATTATTGGAATGATTCAAAGTCTCTCAAAAAGTTGCTAGACTAGCTTTATGCTCTTAAAAGGTGAAGGAAATCTGACGTCTACCAACCCGCACTGGGCCCGCGTTTTGGAAGATGGTCTACTCCCTCTCGCAGAGAGGAGTCCTATGCCCATCTTGTGTCGCAGCTGTTGAAATAATAATAGGTGGATTATCTAAGAGTTTATTTCCCTTTGCATAAAGGTTAACAAACCTTCCAAAACGGTTAAATCAAAAGTCATTTGTTCAAACCAGGCTGATAATCAGCACTTTCTGAACGTCAAAATTAACATACATAAGACAATAATCGACAAAGTGGACAGTCCCTTCGTAAGGCACTGGGTACGGAGGCACGTGCCAACGCGTGTTGGGCCACGTCGTTATTAGTTGTTTTAGTTTGTAAAAGTTTACTAACACTCCCCAGCAGCACAGCTGTCTGTTCAGTTAGAAAACTTGATTCTATACAATTAATCACATCACACATTATGGCCCGTATTAATAAACGTTACTCAGCCCAAGAGCTCGCACTTGATAACAGTCTTGAGGTCATGATCGTATTAATAAACATAATAATTGATGTACTCAAGTTACGGCGTGGGTTTACGTTAGCAGCCGAGTGATGGGCTGATTAATAAACGAAAATCGACACTTAAGTATACAATAGGTTTGTGTACTCAAAATGCTTAAATCTGAGTGTAGGCAGTCCGTGACTTGAGGTCGTGATTAGTAGCGCGAAACATGGAGTTTGGAAATATTTTGGGTGAAAATAATGACTACGATGAATTAGAGTAAGTAATATGACGATATTTTTGCCAAAAATCTATTTATGGGATGCCTCGAATCCTTTTGAGTTACCAAGTGAACATTTAAAAAAAACCATCCAAGTGCGTGTCGGACCACGCACAATGAAGGGTTCCGTAGTTGGGATGAATTTATCCCAAAAACAAACTTAACATTGTAGTTGGAAAACATGTTCTCCTATACATCGATATACGTCACGGTCAATTTTCCAACTGCAAATGTAAGTTGGTCGACTATTAAAAAGAAAGACAGACACACGGACATGGCGAAACTATAAGGTTCCTCGTTGACTACGGAACCCTTAAAATGATCCAGATTTGTTCAAGAGTCACATTAATAAAAATACTCTTTGGTGAAATACAGTGGTCCGAGGTCTTCCAATTTCCCTAGAAATATTTATAACGTAATACAGCGCTATACATTAAAGTTTTAACAAAATACAAGTATTCTATAAATCTTACGATTTATCAAGAACGAAATGTGATGAATGTCATTCTAAACTTCGGTCAATGTAACGTAATCGTTCATCAAGTACAGCGCCTTGAGGAACTGATCTTGGTAACTGAGATACTGTTTTCATGTGTTTATTAATTAGTAATGATCTTGAGATGCTGATATCGTAATAATGGTGTATCAAATAATTACGCACTTGAGTTCGTCGTTGGGGAACGTCTATAAATACGGGCCTGATATTATAAAGGCGAAAGTTTGTGAGTGTGTGTGTGTGTGTGTGTATGTATGTTTGTTACTTCTTCACGCTCAAACGGCAGGACCAATTTTGATAAAATTTGGTATGGAGGTAGCTGACACCCTGGAATAAGACATAGGCTACTTTTTATCCCGATATTCCCACGGGATCGAGACTTACGCGGGTGAAACCGTGGGGCGCAGCTAGTGTATAATAATTGCCATTACCTACGCAACACAAAACATTAAATTAAATTATTTGCCATAAGTCAGCTAGCACACGTCACTAGTAACTAACAAGAAAAAACCAGCCAAGTGCGAGTCGGACTCGCGCACGAAGGGTTCCATACCATTATCTATAAAAATGGCAAAAAAATCACGTTTGTTGTATGGGAGCCCCCCTTAAATATTTGTTTTATTTTAATTTAATTATTTATTTTTAAAGTAACTATATAACTAAATATTCTGTGAATATTTCAAGCGTCTACCTGTTGCCGTTATCAATATCGAGCAAAACGAGCAAAAAAATCACGTTTGTTGTCTGGGAGCCCCCTTAAATATTTATTATATTCTGTTTTTTAGTATTTGTTGTTATAGCGGCAACAGAAATACATCATTTGTGAAAATTTCAACTGTCTAGCTATCACGGTTCATGAGATACAGTCTGGTGACAGACGGACAGACAGACAGACGGCGGAGCTTTAGTAATAGGGTTCCCGTTTTACCCTTTGGGTACGGAACTTTAAAAAGCAACGATAACTCAAGCAGAACATTTTTTTTTAACGTAAACAGAATTTAATATAAGGTATTAAATTCTGTTTACGTTAAAAAAAAATGTTTCTTTTCTTATTTACGCTATGGTGTCATTTTCTGGGCGAACTCCACCGACAAAGAGACAGCATTTAAGGCTCAAAAAAGATGTCTCCGGTCAATGTATAAGCTAAAAACCACCGACAGTTGCAAGCCATATTTCAAGCAGTACAACATATTGACCCTTCCGTGTATCTATATTCTTGAAGTGGCTATGTTTGTGAAGAACAATCCAAATCGTTTTGAACGTTTGGCCGATGTATACCCAAGAAACAGACGTGACAATTCAAAATTAAATAATGTACCGTGTCAAACCGCTATGATGCGCAAAAGTATTTATTGCATGGCCCCAGTTGTTTATAATAAATTGCCAAGTGCATGGAAAGACTTGAAAACGTTGCAATTCAAAAGTACACTTCGTAAATTGTTAATACATAAAGCATATTACAGTGTAACTGAGTTTTTAACGGACAATTTTTATCAGACCACCTCGAACTTTTAATTAATTAATTATTGTTTTGCGTATGGAATATTTATGGTGTGTTGTCTATGACCTGGAATTTTGATGTTTGTTTGTTTATTTATCTTCGGACCACTATTTGTATTTCTTGTATATACCTACTGTTACTGACAATTTAAATTTTTCTTCTTTTTTTTTAATGAATATTTGAATTTTAATAATTTTATTTAATGAGAATGACATAACTAATTTAATGTTCCAACAAGAGTTTAAATTTTAACAATTTTATATAGGTAATGAAAATGTTTGCATGCCGAATTTTGAAATATGGCAGAACTCTGATGAAAACCTACTACTACCTACTTATGTATAACCCATATTTGCAAATAAATGCTATTCTATTCTATTCTATTCTATTCTAAATAAAAGCGTCCAGGTATAAAGGGCGTACCCGCTTACGCACTCGAAACCAAAAATATAAACTAAGACCATCGAAGTAAGTCAGGTAGGATGCTCTTTTCGTGATAAAATAACATACAGTTTCAGTTTATTAAATAATTCATTGCATATATAGGCCGTCTCGTTGGTCTAGTGAGCGCAAGCACGCATGAGTGTTGTCCTGGGTTCTATTCCCAGGTCGAGCTAAATGTTATTCGATTTTGCCATTAGGATTTTTTCTAGTAGCCCGGAGTCTGGATTTGTACTATGTGGATGGCAACAGGCTCGCCCCCTATTACATGGGACTTACACATAACTGTCGAAATGACTATACAAGGTGTTTCAAAATTTACCCAACAAACTTTCAGAGGTGCTTTAGTTTAGACCATCGAACTGAATAACTTTGTAATCGCGAATAAAAAAACAGCTGTCCCATAGATACAGCATGGAACAGCAGATTTTTTTTTCGCGATCTTAAAGCAGCCATAATTAGCCAGAAGGCATGCAAAATTACAAAAAAAACACAATAGAGATGGCAAGTGCATAATAATAAAGATGAACAATGTCAATAATTGATTAATATAATTATAATTTAATTATGATTGAATTATGAAGTGCTTCAATAGTTATTTATACACAATTAGATTTATACAAAATTATTTATACACATACACAGTAAAAGATATTCAGTTCGATGGTATAAAGCACAAGGTAGGTACTTAAAGTTTGTCCAGTATATTTATACACACCTTATACAGGGTGGAAGGGACATCGACGCGAAGCCTGTTACCATGGATTCTGTACATCATTCTTGACCCCCCTGCATTAAAATTTTTCGTCATTTTTTTTTTTTAATTCGCTGTTCCATACATGTTATTTTGACCGAGTGGGAATTGCACTTCTGTAGGAAACAGCTGTTTTTTTTTAAATTACCGACGAGAAATTTCAACGCACGGGGGTCAAATACGATGTACTGAAGCAGCAGGCTTCGCGTCGATGTCCCTTCCATCCTGTATACCTCTGCCCAACACTCCGGGAAATACAGGCATGTTATTATTATGTTTATCTTTATTTTATATTCCAGAAAATTCCTGGCGCAGGTGCAGAATTCTAAATCCTCCTGACAATTACTGTGCAGGGCGCAGCCGCATGCACACTTTAAGGAATTAATTTCTGTGCCCAAGGGAAAACATAAGAATTTAATCATACACGTTAAACAATGAACTAACTCAATAGCGTTAATATTGTTTTTTCTCCGTCCTTCTGAAAAGGAGGAAAAGAAAAAAAAGAAAATGTTTATCGCTCTTGTTGTTCTGAGGTTCTAATGGAATAAGAAATCTATTGCACTGGGAATAAGAGCCATGGGAACCGTGGTTGTATCGCCAACAAAATATACAGGGTAAAATTTTATTCGTTAGCGAGAAATCTGACATGACAAGTCATCATCAACCTAGTCTTTTCCCAACTTTGGTGGGGTCGGCTTCCAGTCTAACCGGATGCAGCTGAAGTATTGTACATGGAGCGACTAACTTTGGTAAGACTGGTTGTCAGACTTTCGGGCTTCTGACGACCCGTAACGACTGACAAAGATCCACAAATAACAGCCGGCACCAACGGCTTAACGTGCTTTTCAAGGCACGGAGGGTCTTGGTATGTAAAGATGGTTACCCATCCACGGACCAACCGCGGCAAGCGTAGCTTAACCTGATCGATCGGCCCGTGCGGCTGTTATTACTTAGCCACAAGCCCGTCTGACATGACTAGTATTAATACCAAATGTCAATACAAAAACATGATCTTTTAAACCTTGTGTAAATGTTCAATACTGAGACTACTAACAGCCTATCATGGACTTGTAGTGTCTATTCTACGGTATGGTGTTATTTTTTGGGAGCAGTCAACAAACAGGGAACTTATATTCAGGATACAAAAAAGATGTGTACGATCCATTTGTAATTTAAAACCAACAGACAGCTGCGTTCCCTACTTTAAGAAATTTAAGATTTTACCTATGCATGTAAGTACTTCTTTTGTTTTGATATTATTGTTTGTTTCTGGTGGGGAATTTTGTTTGTCCTTATTTTGAATAATTTTCACTGATATTTGTATGTCATCAATGACAAAACATAGTGCAACATATTATGATTAGTTTATAAGACCTTGACCTTGAACCTATGTTTGACAAATAAATAATTCTGATTCTGATAATTTCATTCTTGATCATGTATCAAGGGTCAAATTATATAACCTAGCGATACTCCGCAGACGTGATGTGTTTTCATACCAATATTAGAGTGTACTCGGTGTTGTATACCACATGAAATCATTATTTAAGCAGATAATAGTATCATTTCCAACCTTTACATTTCTCAGTTAGTTCATCTCGCGGGCGTATACAGCTGTAGTAGCTTGAACATCTAAATTAAGGTTTAAAAAATCATACTGTTTGTGTATTGTTAAATTTTATGTATGCTTTGTGGAGGGTCCGATTGGTTACTCATACATTTTGTTGTCAGCGTGTCTATGGTTGCACCAACATGGTGTCCCAGTATAGTATTGCTCCAAGGCTGCTCGCACGCAGGCCTCCGTCACACTAATCCGTTTTTAGTGTCATGCTGATTTGCTCCCCCGCACGCGATTAGTCCGCATGCAGGGTGTCTACACACCAAAGCCCAACCCTGGCTTAGCCGCCCACGCCGGGCTTATTTTAAACAAAAGTTATCCGAATTGCAGCGTTCTGGCGGCTTTGGTGTGTAGACGCCTTTAGGTATCTCTTCTTCGTCCCTCGTGCTGTACGCAGTGCGCACGCATCTTATGAAACAATAATAAACAAGGTACGTTGCGGGCACAGTAGGTGAACAAATCCTCATGACAGTAACAAACTTATGACAAGTGATTTGATAATTAGCTGCAGTTTTTGAGGCAGCCAATCACAGCAGCTTGTGTGGATTAATTACCTTTTAGGAACCGGAAGAGCAATTTTTTTTATTGTTGTATTATAAATAAATTTATCAAAAATAATTTTCGATAAACCTCTTCTAGCATTTCTTAGTATTGTTGTACTCGCGGCGTCCTGAACTTTAGTAAAATAAATGTTTTTCTACCTGTTTATAATAAAAGATGTCTAATTTATCAGGATTTTATTTCTTAAACTTATCTTCATTAACTGCAGGCTTAACATGACGTTTTCTATTTATACTCTACTGTAGTAGTAGAATAGAAATCGCTTGTCTACAATTCTTGGTAGAAAACTGTCAACTGTCTACACGGAAACGCAATTTTTGTCTTATCTTCCGTCGACAAACGCTTCTCTACGGTTATCGTGCGAAGCCTGCTGGTGGTCTAGTAATCGCAATGGTGACTGCTGCTCGTGGGGTCCTGGGTTCTATGTACCAGGATAAGTGTTACTATGTGTTTTTCCAACAAAAATCTCTCTGTAGTAGCTTGGAGTCTGGATTGGCCGACTCACCAGCCAAACTTATGAACGTAAGGCACTGCCCACCGGTGATTAGCAACTAAAAACGAGTTCGCGAGCGACGAGCAGCAAGTGCGCGACAGTGATGAGCGATTCGCTGGTAGTCTCTCGGCGAGTGTTCTGCCCTTTAAGCGAGTGTCGCTGAACGAGTACTCTCTTTGATAGCTCGAACTACTGCTACTAGAGCCTCTTATCGCTGCGACAAACGAGTAATTACCCTCTCGATTGTCACCCCATATCCGCAGGACTGTTAACATTGATTATTTTTATACTGACTCAGTTTTGGAATTCAATGCATACGAATTAATCAGCCTATACAGGATTATTGGTAAAACACCAACAACCTCTTAAGGGGTCATTGTACTCATCATTATGAACAACTTTTATTACGGGACCAAACCCGAGATCGCGAAAAAAAATATCTGCTCTTCCCTACATTTTGACGAGTTATGCAAACAACTCGGAGGAACAGCTGATTTTTTTTCGCGATTTCAGTTTTGGTCACATAGTTAAAGTTGTTCATAATGATGAGTACAATTAATGACCCCTTAAGAGGTTGTTTGTGTTTTAGCAATAACCCTGTATAATATTCCCACTACTGGCACACAGGTCTCCTCTCGTCAAGAGGGAGTGGGCTGCAATTAGTAAATTGCAGCAAAATTTAAAAGTATCTTCATAATACATGACATACATAATCAGCATAAAGTCCCGTTAGTTCTACCGTAGAACTGTTCAGTAGAACTAGTGGGAACAAACCATAATTTTCCCACTGCTGGGACACAGGCGTCCTCTTTCTGTGAGAGGGAGTGGGCCGTAATCGATCACACAACCCTAGTGCGGGTTGGTAGATGTCACATGTCTTCAATGTTTGGTTCTAGGACATGCTGTTTTCCTTCACACTTTTGAGAGCAGTGGTAATTAAATAATTTACACAAAGTAAAGTGCCTGCTTGGGTTCGAACCCACGACATACAACTCGTTGGATCAAAGAGGCAGTGACAGTTATTATTATAAAACCTGCATTAAGCTAAAAGGACAAAGTAAAGGATACCTATAACAATAAATCAAATATCTCTTGACCCGTGTTCGCTCTTTTACCCCAATAAAATTGGAATCTTTTTATACTGGCAACACTTTACGACCGGAAATGCGTCGCGTTCCAAATTAGTTTAAATAAAGTCTTGTATTGAAATATCGAACATTCGAAATTCAAAATAGTTTTCATTGTAAATGATGGTGCTATACGTTCGGATAGTTCGGTGGTTGTGACGATGCTTGGGAGAGGCCTGTGTCTAACAGTGGACATCTTTCGGCTGATAAATGAGAATCTGGGTATCTCCTGAGCAACGAAAAGGAGTGTTATTACAGCTGAGCAGTTAACTCACTTGCCGACTGGCTATTTTTACTACGATCTACCTTACGGTATTCAGAGCCATTCTCGTATTCGGTAATCCGTATTAGACATAGTTTTCATAGACTGAGGATGCTCATGTCAGGACCCATCACCACACAAGCCATACAATAAAACTCTGACCACATACAGCGCAGTAAACGCCACATGTCATAATTGAAAAAAAAAAAGCTCAACACTCCATCCTAAAACCCTAACATACCTCCTATTAAAAACAGTTGTTACATCTTCAAACTATTTGACCCTCTTCTATCAAGCTGTGATGCAACCTCTATGTCTGCTGATACCCCTGCTATGCAAGCGTGAAATTGTGACGTACTTGAGGTATGGCTACATGTGGGCTCGCGGGGTAATAGTAGTGAATATTGCTAGCAACCCCGTCGAGTAATTGCCATAGAGTAGTGGAGTGCGGTATTGGTTTTGGCGGGAGAGTTGTCGATGGTTTTATTTGATAACGATAGTCTTTGGCAGTTATTAAATATTTATGAAATGGTACTATCTAATGTAGTCGGAATACTTTCCAAAGAAATCAAAGTCAATTTTATTTCAAATAGGCACTTTTGAACGTCAATATTTACAAAAAAAATTAATTGATTGTAGTTGCCCCTTCCAAAAGGTAGTTTCGTATGGAGAAGAATGGGCAAGAAACTCCACTGTTACCTACTCTTTTAAAAATGTTTTACAATATTTTGTTTGACTACATTAATTATATGACCCACCAAAAACATTTTATGTAAAATGTTGCCAAGACCACCACATAAGGTTTGCCCTGTGAAAAATATATCAGATCTCATGTAGAGCCAAGCTTCTGAATCTACACGGCCTAACTCTACCGACCCTAACTTCATCGTCGTCTTGGCAACATTTTACATGAAATGTTTTTGGTGGGATTTCAGTTCTTTTTGTAAGTTGCTAGGCAGTCTTTTTAGTGTTATTTCGGCTTTCTAGCACTTCAGGAAGTACCCTAACATTTTGAAGTCGCATACAAACTTCCAACCCCCATTTTAGGGGATGGGGGGCGAAAGTTATAAGTTTATGAATTTTTTTGTTGGTTGTATACTAAACTTAGATTACATACCAAATTTCAGCTTTCTAGCACTTCAGGAAGTAGCCAAACATTTTGATGATCATCAGTGTGTCAGTGTATCAGTGACGAAATCGGTGTATTTTATATATCAATAAAATCTAAAGTATTAAAGCTATTCAATTGAGACTTTGTATGTTTAAGTAGTCTATTATTGCCATCATATCCTGAGAATATGAACTATCTGGCACATCGGTGACCAACTCTATGAGGGTTCAAAAAAACGACGAAACACTTCGAGAAAAGGTAGGTAGTGCCCTTGCGCTTCGCTTGGCTCGTCTTGGCGGGGGCACTACCATGCCCCCAGATTATATGTGAAGAGTGTGAAGACGATGCACCTAGAATAAAATTAAGATACCATAATAGGTAAAAAGAATTAAAAACTAAGCAATGAAAAATAACTTAATTATTAGATAGATACATGTGCTCACATATTTACAGACAACGTAAAAGTATGTTTTTCTAAAAAATTAAAAATAAAATAAGTCAGTGTTTGAGTACCTATAGGTTATCACAGAATCGTACCGTGACAGCCGTTTTGTTGGACCAGACAAAAAGTAGAAAAGAAGACATTAGAGTCACATAAATAGATGCAAAGTTAGCAACATCAAACAATGAACCCGATTTGACATTGACAGACTGCATTCAAAGTTGCTACCATTGAGAAATAGGATTCTGCTGTTTTGCACCTATATGTCTCGTCTATTGCTATCTCGTCCACGCCACGGCGTAAGACGTCATAGGTACTCGATTCCCCGGTCGGCCATTGTATTCTAGGTTTTTTCATCAGAAAATTCGCAATTTATAATAGCAGTCCACATGAGCCATGAATCATGGATTTGTGCCGGTTTAATTTGGGGGTCAGCTTCCAGTCTAACCGGATGCAGCTGAATACCAGTATTTTACATGGCGCGACTGCCTATCTTCCTCAACCCAGTTACTGGGTAATACCCCACCCTACCCCTACCCTTTGGTAAGACTGGTTGTCAGACTTTCGAGCTTCGGACGATCCGTAACGACTGTCAAAGATCTACGAATGACAGCTGGGACCAACGGCTTAAAGTGCTTGCCGAGTTTTGGACGGGTCTTGATATAAATAGATGGTCACCCATCGACGAACCGAACGTGGCAAGCGTAGGATAACTTAATAGTTATAACACACCTAGTATACAAATTAGGTTTAATACAATTTAGGGGCGGTGCAGAACAGCCAAGTCCCTGACTACTGTCTTACTATGTAGACATGGACTTCCCTCCCACGAACCTTCAATTGACCCTTGCAGCTGTTTCATCATTTACCCACGACCCCTTCTACACCAACAGTAGCTATTCACTTGACTTTTCACCTCACAACACAAAGCAAGGCAAATTAAATTATCCTGCACAAATCAGACGCACATCAGACGTAAATAACACATATTAGACAAAATCAAAATATTTTATTTCACGTAAACCTACATGGGCACTTATGAAACGTCAGAACCTAGGTGTACGGTTCCAATTGGTCGTTGCCTATGGAGAAGAGCCGGCAAGTAACTCCACGGTTACTCTTAAAAAAAAAAGTGGGCTTTTACAATGTTTCCAAGTTACAGTGTTAATAGGTATGGGAGGACAGTGTAGGCCCGGCAACAAGTACCAAGTACTTAACAAAATAAAAGATAGTTTACAAAGCTACAGTCTATTAAACCTACAACGTTCTCACATTCACAAATTAAAAAAGAATCTATATAAAATATTACTAAAATAATAAAAATAAAAACCTACATAATTTAAACCAAATGACAACATTGCCGTTACAACTGTAACAAATCTGAATTAATATTCTGTCCACAAGTCACTAATAAATATTTTAAATTAAAATTGTAGGTTATGTCAAAGTATGTAAAAAAAAAGAAATAAACATCGTAATTCAGGAGCAGTTAATAGACATTTACATAGTTATTCCGTTAATGAGGTACCAGGGAAGCCACATGTGCAGAAGAAATTATTGCCAAATTTCCTTGTCTTCAACGTAGTCCTTAATCTTATAATTTGCTTTTTTGATTAAGACACGTTTGATGTGGGTTTTGGACTTTCCATCGCTAAGTTCTATAACCGACTGGCAACTTGATAAAGAAGCGGATAGTGGCGTTTCTGTAAAACTATCGACATATCGATACTTCCAAACATCCCAGCCCTGCGCCACATCAAGTGAGGGGTGAAATGTAATATTCATAACAGTCCTTTGTGCGGCCATTTCGCGGCCGCGAGGTTGAATAGCACTCCCTTGCACTCACTAGTACCTTCCTACACTCAACCGCATGTAGTTGTAACAATTGAACTAGGAAAAATTCCTTAATGCTACGGGATGAAGGCGCTGTCAATGTCAGATTGTTAAGATAAACGTGCGGTGGACTGTACTCTGTAGTACTTTGTGGTACTTTGGTCATTGGCGATTTTGTGTTCACCACCTGTCGTGTTTGGTCTATATTGAGTAATGAGACAATAGAAAGACCTAAGTAGGGCCTGTACAAAGTTTGTTTTAGTTAATGGGTTACAAGAACCTAGTTCTTGAAGCTAGGATAGCAAGATAGTGCTAGTAAGTTAGCAAGCTAGTTACTCTAGCATCGTATTTATATAACTATCCTGATTTTTAGGCTTTTTTTTTTCAGATAACATGATCCATAGGTACACAAGAGTGCCAAAGATCGCGTACTAGCAAAGCAGATTCGAGAAAGATCTAACATTCTACCTAATTGTTATTTTTTACAAATTCTTCAAAATGTTTTCATAAAATCCTAAATCAAAAACGGCTGAACCGATTTTGTTAAAACATGTCTAAGAACTACCGCTAGAAAACCCGATTTCAAATAAAAAATACCACAACCAAATCGGATCATCCGTTTAAGAGCTACGGTGCCACACATAGCAGTCACACCCCCACCCAAAATATTTTCCACTGTCATTCTCCAAGCAAAAAGAAAATGTGTAGACACAGCACAAATTAAAAATATTGCGCGCACAATCCTGAATCCGCCATTTAATTTCACAATAGCCCCGGGCTATCATTTCTGTAATGGACCGACTCTGTTTAGTGATGTTGTTTATGGCTTGTTGATGGATATTATCATCACGCCTGTATTGTTTGAGAGGGTGGGCAGATAAGTGCTGTGCAAGTAGGTAGGTACCTAATTCATTAGCACTATGAAAAAAATCACATCAAATTCATATGCTGCATTATAAAGCCAATGACTAAAACTGGTCCAATTATTTTTTTTTTTCGCGGCCATTATTCAAACTGCGAAACCTGAATATAGTTTGTCCAGAATAAGGAGCTGAATCGATTTCAATAATTTTTACACCATGTTATATTTTGTCCCAAAAATATTTAAGTGTGATGGAAAATGTTATCACCATTTAATTACTTACAATACAATCGCCGTATGGTTAGGTACCTACTGCCAAATTATTATCAATGAACGTAATACGACCCTTTTTTTTTTTTTTTTTTTTGGGTGGGAAATTATCAAATAACTTCTCCCGCTCTGGGTGGAGCGGGAGGGAGTGTCAGACTTTTACTGACTAAAACCCACCGTGTTCCTTCAGATGCCTGTGTGCCAGGGCCACGATATCCCTTTCGGACAGGCTCGTAACCCTGGCAGGCATTGGCCCTTTCGGACCCCGTCAATTGGTGCTGACGTCTCTTTGAGGCGCGCGTGGAACACAACGCGCCGTCGCCGTCGACCCGGGCTTGGTCCTTATCGGACGGTGAGCTACCCATCGCTCACCGTCCGCAAGCCCGCGCCTACGGTGGCCGGGAATCGGCCTGCGATTCCCGACGCCCGGGGCGTCTCCTGCGGCGACTAAGGGCGCGAGGGCGTTGACTTTGCCTTACCCTCACGCGTTCCGCCCCCTCCTTCGCAAGCATCACTGTTTCGCAGAAGGAGGTGACGGCCTCCCATGCACTCTCGCTCCGAACCATGGCCTGAACCAGGGCCGGACGCGAGAGATCGCCGCCGCCGATCGCTGCCGTGAGGACACGGCGGTGCTCCGCCCAAGCAGGGCAGACCTCCACCGTATGCTCCACCGTGTCCTCCGGGCGATCCACACAGTGGTGACACCCGGGCGTTTCCTCCCGCTTAATCCTAAACAGGAACCTCCCGAAACATCCATGTCCGGTGAGGACCTGCGTCAGGCGGAAGGTGAGGACGCCGTGGCGCCTCTCTAGCCACTCCTCAAAGAGGGGACTTATCGCCACAATTGTGGCGATAAGTCCCCTCAATTGCCGGATTTGCCGCAATTGCCGGATCCTATCGACGATTGTCGCAACCCCACGTGCCGCCAGTTCGGCCGCCGCCTGATGCGAACTCCCTTGTGCCAGGGACGCCGTCAGCATGTTTTTGTACGGACAACCCGGTAACATAACAGCCTTATAACTTTGTGATTTTTCATGATACAGTTTTGAAATTTTGTACATAGATTCTTTACATAAAAATACTAGACATGTGTTTCGGGTTTCGCATATCCTACTAAAACTAATATTGTAAGTAATATGATCTCGGACTGCATTTGTAGAAAAATTGTTTATCAATTCATTTTTGTGATAGGTTTTTCCAATACCGACGAAGGTTTCAAAGATGGCCGCGGTATAAAACCAAATGCACCACTTCCCATAGTGATTTGGCCATTATCTTTTACGTAGTATTTTCGTACCCCGAAAGCAAAATACGCGCATTGACGTAGAGTTGCGGACACCAGCCTTTATTACCTAAGTTCCTAAGTATAATGGTCGAAAGAGTAGTAGCATTTTCGTATGAAATAAATGGCGACGGGAAATTTAGTTTTTCGTGAAAATTGCCATCTTAATACAGTGCCATTGTCATGGTAAAATTATTGGCCAGCCAGCAGTAGGGATAAATACGAAAATACCCTGAAAGTAGTGTCCAAGACTGATGATAGTTTTTAACCGACGAAAAAAATGAGGCGGTTCTCAATTCAACGCCTACCTTACCTTACCTACCCTATATTTTTTTTAAGTCAAAACTTTTGGTATTTTTGTTTGGGGAAAAACTTATGGGTTCGCGTCACCGAAATTTTAAATGCATCACCAACATGCTAATGTTAACTTTGTGCCAGACTGGCGACGCAAAGCGGCCTGTGTACCATATAGATATAGGTAGCTACGCACATTTTATAGAAAATGTCCCAGAATTAACGCAGAACCTCACCTCGCAGAAATTTCTTAAGAAATAAGCAGTACCTTTGGACTAGTATTATAATTATGTCGTATCTCTCTGTATTTTACTGTGTGTACATAAATAATAAAATAAATAAATAAATAAATAAACCTCTTTATTCCCAAGTTTTAAATTTTCACTTCTATCGACTGCCAATTTTTTTTTTACTTACCTCGATGTCTTGCGAGCATACCTACCTACTTTTTTAAGGCATTTCAAAAACGTGGTAAAGCTGATTTAGAAATGTAGAACAACCGGTACTAGTTATAGCGTACCCTGAGATACTTAGTCGATCCTAAAGTGTGAAGAATGGACACCCATCCATAGCATGACCGCGGTAAGTGCAGCTTAACCTTTTAGATCTATCTCTCCGCACGGTTGTTATGTAGCCACGATCCGAGCTAAGCCGAAGTTAAATGTTTGATCAAAAAGATGAAATATACAGCGTTCAATATCCTTATTAAACCTCCATCTTGAATCTTTTTGAAGAGCATGCATAGAGTACTGATCATTACCATTAAACGTTCCAACAGAACCACTATAATCTTCATCCCAAACCCTCTTGTTTCACTATAAATCATAAATACACCATTATTTATTACAGATACAATTTCACCCACCTACGTATTCTTGTTTATTCCGACCTACCTATACGGACCTATAATAAAAATAATTCCAACAAAAAAACATCTTGGGCCTGTTCTCGTTTAAATAAAACAAAAGAGACCACAAAGACATGTCGGTAAAACAATTGAGTGTTTATCGATAGTAAACGTCACAACACTAGCAGTTCGATTTTCGAAATAGTATTCTTCCACTGTCGAAATAAGGGTGAGAGTTGTTCTACACTGTGTGTGGCTTGCAACGGTTTTCATGCGCGGGAAATGAAAGTGGTTACATATTTATAAAATGGAATCGATTTTTAAATGAGCCAATGGTGGTGCTTGTTTGGGGAGGCGGGAAGCGGCAGGCCCCACCCAACGTTGAATGTCAGATGAACGTCTCTCGCGCTTTTTTGCTCATTCGCTGAGCGTCCGCCGACGCGAGCGGTCGTTTAAAACGATGTGATTGCCTTGAATATTTATTATGTTTTTAACATCACTTACTGCCTACTGGACAATTTTATTGGGTATATATTTTACAGAAGGTACATATTAAGTGTATTGTTTATTAATGTTCTTTGGAGGAATTATTTTCAATTGGTAATTTTGTTGATGCTACATCATTCATAGACTTAAACAATTACTTTTGCCGCATAAAAACGCATGAGAGATTCCAGATTTCATTATATTTATTTTGGAATTCAATTAAGTCTAGTGATCTATCTACCTAATTATAAAACTAGATAGAAATTCGATTCGATTTATTTATTTAACAGTTTATGTACACATATAAACAGACAAGAAGAAAGGAACAGAAAAATACATACAAAGCTGATGCTTATTTCTAAAGAAATCTCTTCCAGCATAAATCTGCGATAGGAAAGTCGACAAAGAAATGTAGACAACGTGTGTAAGAGTAGAAGAAAAAACAAAATACATAAAATCAAAAAACGATTCACTAATTATATCGTATTTTATACATAAACTTGTGTTTTTTGTAATTTACGGCAATCAAAGCTGTAGCCACCTTGTATACACATAAATAGACTACATAAGTAATAAAAACTCAAAATCCACCCATCAAGCCCTCCATAAGCAATATCAATTGCCAGCATCGATTTGTCAATAGCAAAGTATCGATATTTTACGACAACGCGACGCACAACACTATCTCTTGCTGATCCCATCGACTTAGGGCAAAATACTCGCGTCATCCGCGCTGGTTTAACTTTGAAATATTGGTTATAACAAACATAGACAGTGTCTACTTATATTATGGGGTTAGTTGACTGTTATAGGGTACCTAGGTTATGTGGGCAACTGAAATAGTGGGTAGTAGCAGGCAACTATAGTTAGTAGTACCTTATAATCATACAAGCTGCGCCCCGCGGTTTCACCCGCATAAGTGACGATCTCGTAGGAATACCGGGATAAAAAGTATCCTATGTTCTAACCCAGGTTATGGTCTACTCATGTGCCAAATTTCATCCAAAACTGTTCAGCCGTATTAGCGTGAGCGCGTAACAAATTTACTTTGGCATTTTTAATATTAGTAAGGTTATCTTTATTTATTTCAACATCATAAGAGTACTCGTACTCGGGGATGTTCGCGCTGTTTCGTACTGATGGCTTTCATGCCTTCATTCGCAAAAGAACGCGGTATCCCTGATCTGCAGAATTCATTGGCAACCTATCTTGAAGACTGTAGCAGGTAGGATCTCATCCCCGCTTTGGAGGTCTTTTGTTAAATATGTTATCTAACTTTTTAAACTTATTTTCCATGTTTGCTGTTGTCTTATTTTCTATGTTTGCGATGTGTCGTAATTTATGGATCATGATAACCGCTTTCTTTTATTGGTTTTGTTAAATAGAGAAAGAATTAAATGTGGCTACGTGTATCTGACGAGATTTTGAAAAGATGGAGATTCAGGCAGTAGGTACTTACATTTTCTAAAAATTTTTCAAAGGTATATTATATATTGGTGGGAAATGCTGTCATCACTAACAGCCTTTTGTACGACTAGGTAGGTACTGCTGCCCAAATAAAAGCTCAAATTATCCGTGATTTGGAACCAAAGATGTAAATATGTCTTTAAAGACAGCCAAAGCAGCGAACTCTTGGCCGCAAAATGCACGCACACTAGAAAAACACAATGACAGCACAATGACGTGGCGCGAGTGTAAGACGTAGCTGTCACGAACACCAGCATAACAAAATTGGCCTGTTTGTTTTAGTTCTTTTGCAGCGCGACACTATCACGACATATCTAAATAATCAAAGCAGCTACCCTTAAAAGGTATCATTTACAAACTACATTAGTCAGCATGTCTTTGGTCAAAAATGAAACAATTGACGAACAACCTCAGGTCAGCAGTAGATAACACGAATTCAAAAATCGAAGGAATTCCGTTCCAAGTCACACAGCATTCCTCAAAAGAATCTAGACAGACTGGAGTGATCTCAATCCCTCTCAAAGTTGACGGGGGAAAGCTTAGATGAAACTAGCACATGATTCGTTCATAGCCGGGGGAATGTACCTACGGCAGTTCGGTTTGAGTACAGATTTGTCAATGTTGGTAGTACTGGAATGACGGCCATCTTAGTTTTTGTAGACGTAAGGAGTTTTCTTTGATTGAGGACAATTTCTTTTGTATTCTTTAGTGCTAGTGAGTTTTCAATGTATGTATAATTTTTTTTTCTTCATCTTTCCTTTTCTGTGGGAGTAATCGTGAAAAGGGATGGATGTGTGTAGACAGAAAGTGACAGCTTGAGCATGGAATAAGTAAGTACTTTTTAATAGCATGGAATTAGTAAGTACTATATAGATTGTAAGTAGAGAGGGTCGAACTTCGACCAGAGGGCGACCGCTAGTAATGAATAATTATTTGGATAAATATTTCAGTCTAGCTTTTTTAAATTCTGAGGTTAATTTCTGTCTCTGCTCAGTTGCGTTTTACCAAGTTGAGATATCAGATGTTACACATGATATGCGACCACGGACGGACGGTTGAATTGAGTGATGTATGCTTTATCGTTTTGTCATTTATGTGCAGTAGTAGCCAGCTAGATCTTAATTTGTGAATGAGCACATCGGGGGAAGTACTACCAGCATACATTATTATGCCGCCAAGCAGAATAAGGGTGCTCGCCCACGAGCGAATTTCTCGGCTATTTTTTCGGCGATTTTTGTCAGATTGTATTACATCTGACAAAAATCGCCGAGAAAATTTCACCCTTACTGTGTACTGGTTTGAATGGTACGGGTACCGGGGTAATATCAGACATCTCAGCCACATCAGACATCTTAGCTACATCAGACATTTCAATCACATCAGACATTTCAGCCTCTTCAGACATTTCAGCCACATCAGTCATTTCAGCCACATCAGACATTTCACCCACATCAGACATCTCAGCCACATCAAACAACTAAGCCACATCAGACATATCAGCCACATAAGACATTTCAGGCACATAAGACATTTCAGCCATATCAGACAACTCAGCCACATCAAACAACTAAACCACATCAGACATTTCAACTTTGCCCACTACTAGGTTTTTTGCTACTAAGTCAAATGGAACGATAAAGCTGCAGTTTTTGAAGCGTAAACCTATGGAAAAACTCGTAAAAGTCTATCAAGGGTCATCTATTCACTGTGCTTTTTTCTTTCTCTAAGCTTAAAGATACACTGCTAGATGCTTCACTTAGTCTTACTTAGTGCCTATAGGCCCCGTCCACAGCCTCGGCCTATGCGACTTGCTTCAAGCGACACGCGCGTCACCTGTTTCCATACGTCGGCGTCGCTCCGCAAAACGTGGGGCAGTGACTCGTGGCTTGCTTTCTACAACTTCTTTCATTTGTTTTCCCCGCATTCACTGTTGTAAGACGCGTGTCGCTTGAGCGAATAGCTTGTGTCCCGAAGATAGTGTTAGAGCAAGGTTACACGTTCAGTTTGGCGTCATTCTGGTCCATCAATCTGGTCAGAATGATCGCGTAACCCACGTATTGACAGACTGATGGTCCAGAATGATGAAAATCCCACGGCACTGCTGCGCTGCGTGTCGCGGGTTCGATTCCCGCACGGAACAAATATTTGTATGACCTACAAGTAGTTGTTCCGGGTCTGGCTGTTTGTGTATGTGAGTTTAAATGTTTGTAAACGCACCCACGATACAGGAGAAATTCCTAGTGTGGGGCAACGTTTTTAAAAAAAAAAAAAAAAAAAAAAAAAAAAATCTTGTCAATCCGTTTTGAATGATGACAGACTGATGGGAGAATGATCGTGTAACCTGCTCGTATCATTCTCGCGTCAGTCACCGTCAGCGACGCAATGCAGAAGGACGAGTCATGCGACCTATCTACTAAAAAAAAACAAATAAAAAACGACTCCCAAAAAACACTACAAAGTGAAAAATGACTTTTCACTTTGTAGTGTGTTTTTGGAAGTCGGTTGTTTTTTTTTCACTCTTTAGTGGGTCAGTTTTTAACTTAACTAAGTTACAATAGCCTAATGTCAACCGCTCATCACCTTTTAAAAAATATTGCTTTTTCCAATGCAAGGACGTTCATTGTTGAAGAGTTCTCCTGGTAAGAACGAGGAGAACTGCCACTCACCATACGCATTGTGACGAGCATAAACTACTGAGCAACCCTAAAAAATAGATCATGGTGATAGAGAAGAAGAAGGACATACTCCGTTCTGCAGTAAGTCTGATAAGCGTGTTAAATATCCTGCAAGCGTGGCGAAATTCAGCCTTTATACTATCAAATTTGTGGTTACTGGGTGGACTACGGTTCGCCGTTCACGTTTACCGGTTAATATGATACTGAACCACTGTGCAATTTGATCACAAGCTGTTAAACAGGCTGTTACCCGTGGTCCCTTCGAGAAATACAATGCTGCCAAATTAAAATGGTAGACCGTTAGTTCTTCAAGTAATTAAAAAATTAAAACCATCTACTGTTATTGAATTATTTGGGTTAGGTTAGGTTAGAACAGTACACAGTTAGGTTAGAACAGGCGGACTCGGGGACGTCCGCCGCCCCCTATCACACTGGACCCGAGGTGGCGGCGCGTAGTGTTCCACGCGCGCCCCTTTGAGACGTCGCGGGGGGGTCTAACACCTCACCCCCCCCGCAGACTTGAGGTGGCCCGCAGAGGCGGGCCGGCACTAGCCGGGGATCACGGAAGTAATACTAGCTCCCAAGATCCCCGGTGCAAGTGTGGGAAGGGAACACCGGGGTGGTTATTAGTCAGTAAGAGTCTGACAGACCCCTCCGCCCACCCCAGGGCGGAGGACATCCATGAGGATTTTCCACCCCGGCAACAAAAAAAAAAAAAAAAAAAAGGTTAGAACAGTGACTGCCGGAAGGACACAGCTGCCGGGAGGACACGGCGCGGCATACGTTGGCAGAGTGTGCCGCATAGGAGGAGCCTCGCCGTGCCCTCATCTCAAGAGTAGGCAGTGAACTGTCGCTGCCGGCCGTGGTCGAGTCGATGGCCGGCAGCGAGGAGTCCTGGGACGCAGTGGTGTCCTTCTGCTAAACAGTCGTGTCGCAGAATGAGGCTGCGGAAAGGGAGCGGGAGATCTCGTCCGCTCACCCGGCCCGCAGCAGGCGCACCGGGCGTCGGCAGAGGGCAGATAATGCCCTCTTCCGGCCCCCCTAAATGGGTCCAGGGACGGCGGACTCGGGGACGTCCGCCGCCCCCTATCACACTGGACCCGAGGTGGCGGCGCGTAGTGTTCCACGCGCGCCCCTTTCACACGTCGCGGTGAGGCGCGGTGAGGCGCTTGAGGTGGCCCGCAGAGGCCGGCCGGCACTAGCCGGGGATTGCGGAAGTAATAACAGATCCCAAGATCCCCGGCCCAAGTGTGGGAAGGGAACACTGGGGTGGTTTTTAGTCAGTAAAAGTCTGACAGAAACAGGGCGGAGGACATCCATGAGGATTTTCCACCCCGTGAACAAAAAAAAAATAGTTAGAACAGTGACCATTAACGCGCGAAAGCGAGCGAGCGTCAGATTCCCTCTATTTTTGGTGAATCATTTTGAATGTTTCAAGTTAGTTACTTGAAGAACTAACGGTCTACCATTTTAATTTGGCAGCATTGTATTTCTCGAAGGGACCACGGGTAAAAAAAATACCCATGGACCCGGTAATGGGTCGACCCACCGGGACCACGGGTAACGAGTGTGTTAAACCCAAGAGATATAATAATTAAAATGGATAGATTCTTCAAATCCCAATTCATTCCTTTTTAACAATTCATGGATTAGGGTTTCGATTTCAGGTAGCAACCGTGACTAAACCCAATAACTATGTCAAAATAAACATTTCCTTTAAAAAGTTAAAAGTAAATCAAGAAACCCTAATTCTTTGAACTAAACCTACATTTCATCCATTCAACCACCCATCCGAATCCAGACCTCAATCATGGCAACTTAACCTCACCGATCTTACACACCGCTCACGGACAATAAATTACCTAAAATCTGCTACATTAAAAACTCCGTGCCCACTCGCTCAAGGAATGTCTATGGTCATACATTTTTTTCCTTCGTACCTACCTTTTTTAAATATTCAAATCGAATCACCCAAATTAAGTAGCCATAAACGGAATCAGCTTCCAAATTTGAATATTTCATTCTCGCTCGTACGACGCGCGCGCTTTGATTTGTGTTGTTGCTTTGTCTGTGTGTGTGTCATAGGGATTGGATATATCGATAAGTCAATTGTTGACCTCAAATTGGACAAGTGCTTGGAGGGTAGAAAAATCAACAAAATATTGTTAAACTTTGATTTACGAGTGTTTCCAGAGAGAAATTAAAAGATGTTTTCGAATTATTAGCAAACTTACCTACCTACACGATTAAATGCAATCTTTATCTTAATTAAAATCCGCGAAATGAATAAGTGATTGAGAATTAACGTTAAAATCAAAATTAAATCAACAAAAAGATTGATAAGGAACGTGGCTTAAGTAACTTATAAGACTAATTAAACACTACAAAAACCTAGTATCAGGCTATTATTACGTAGTTTTATTAATGGCAAATAATTTATACTGCGGATAAATTAAGATCCAATTACTTTCACAGAGTAATAAAAACAAGTGATTGATATCTAATTTACAATCTTGTCATGGAAAGCTATATTTACGAGTAGTAGTAGACTTTGCGTGATGTGCTTTTAAATGAGGCTTCCGTAAAAATCGAAAGTCTAGCTCTTCAAAGAGCAAAAAAATACCGATATCGATGCTTGAGTTCATAAAAACTCGCATCACTAAACCTTTTGTCGCATCGCGCCGCGCGTTGATAAGGAAACATTTTAAATTAGTAGTAAAAAGAGTAAAAAATATTGTAATATATACATATTTTTTTTACATTCTTTTTACTTGTATTTTGTTGAACAAAACGGGTAGCCGCTACCAAACGATATAAATTATATCATTTTTCACTGCGACATCCCTAACCGAGGTAAAAAATGACGTTCCATTCAACGTTCCGAGTTTGAAAAAGTTTTGCCGCGCTTTTTTATACGTTTCCGGGCGGCGGGATTCCATTATTGAACTTTATAATTCGAATGCCTTGCTCAACGGTTATTAATACTTCATCGTGCACCGCGGGTTTTATATTAAAAAGTTTATTTATTTATGTTTTAGAGCAAGCAATGTATTGGAAGGTTGTTTTAGGTGTCGTTAAGGTCGCGAAGGTGATCGTGTCGGCTTTTTTATAGTTTTCGTCTGTGGGTAAGGTTTGTACCGTACCGTGTTCTACGGCGAGGTTCGACTGCAAGCGTGAAGAATTTAAGGCAGTATTTACGGCTTCGAGCGATTTTAGAGGATGCAATACTTATAGTTGCACAGACAGTAGGTAACTACTATGATTATAATTAAACAACAGGGTATGTCTGTAACTACTAAGAGGAAAATTCATTCACATTTCCGTACACCTACAGTATTTTTCCCATACAAATATGGCTAACATAATTTAATACCAATTAGAAAAGCGGCCACTGCTGGTTAAAGGCAAGCATCACCTGACATGACTGATCTTGCGTTCGTCGCTTAAATATAATTTTATTCAAATAATCTTACAAAATAACATAATTTGACACCCAACAAAAACTCTCAAGCGATTGACACACCGCTCTCTCTGCGACCTCGCCTAAACATCGTATTTATAATGATATTTATAATTATGTCAAAATTTAATGAAAAATACGATCCGTGACCTCTCGGAGGTAATAGGTCAATGTGTTTGTCAAGCAACCTGTTTTATTGACAAACTTCACGGTTTGTCTCTCATGAGGAGGGACAGAATTTGAACGTGTTTTGTTTTTAAGTTAGATTTTGTACAAACTTTGAAGAGAAGAAAAGAGATTTTAACATTGAGTTTACACAAACGACGGTTAAGTTAGTCAACTCACACAGTACTGAAGTTGAACTACAGCATGAGCTGTTCATACAGGGTCAAATTTAATAAGCTAGCAAAACTCCGTGCTAGGTATGGATATTTTTAAACACAAAAAAAAAAATGTTTTGGTCTAGGACCACTGGCAGTGTTGTTACTGAACTATGAGATGAGATTTTTTTTATGCACGTGTTTCTTTCTTCATCTTCACGCCAATACAGAAGGTCAGCACACATCCAGAACCTAAACATAACTATAATTTCGCTATCTATTGGAATTCTACTCCCAAGTTGAGCCAGCACCTATAGACGTATGCTGTGCTAAAGTGAACAATATCTTCAAATATATTATAGGTCTGGAGAATTCCAATCGATTCAGATTGGAATTCTCCAGACCTATAATATATTTCTTCAGGTTTTTTACTATTTCGTATTTATATCACCACAATCCTAACAGTACAATAACACACTTAAATAAAGCATTTAACAGAAGATCGAGGGACCTCCGGCATACTCTGACCACATGGAGGCAGAATAAGTTATCAAAATGGATGCGCTACTATAGAGGCATGAGGAACTGGTTGTAAAATTCATTCATCCTATAACAGAAAAGGGACGATCCTCCGAACAGACGGGTGTTGTTTCTGGTGGCCAACTGCACGTCGTTGTTTTTTTTTTTTGAATGGCATCTCGCAGTTTACCTTGAGAGGCCGTGACTGCTTAATCGGTCTGATTCTACGTCGTTGATCTCGGGATGTTGTATATATATGCTAGTTGCGCGGTAAACTCTGCTTGCGCGATGCAGGATTTTGCGTGACGTCAGTGTGACGCGTAGTTCGTTGTGGCGATGTTGATCCCGCCACGCTACAAAAACGAATGTTCTTTTTTTGAATAAAGGCCGTCCATGGAAGAGGCAATAATAATTGTTTTTTACAGAACAATGAAATGAAAATCTTGATTAAAGGATTGTTGCACGAGGATGGGCAGAGAATGAAGAAAGAAAGATAAATTGTTTTGTGGTCACAGAAATACGTGCATATAAAATAAAACTTGCGGTCGGGGGACCCCCGTGAGGAACCAAATTCCTTCTCACGTATTAGGTATTTAAAACAAAAAAACTTTTGACACTTTAACGCTGATAACGCTTTTTCGATCCGTGACGAGTTATACCAGTCAGCTCCTACAGCAAGCCGCATTGAAGAACTTCATGCCAAAAGGTAAGTTAACTAGAATTATGGTACGGTAAAAATGAGTATTCTTCTGGCTGCTAGTAATGACTTACTGCAACTGGTGATTATGACATTATTAACAGTCTTACTAAGAGAATGGGCAGCAGCGTTCTCAGTTCGCAGGCTTAAACCCATTATTACTCTTCTGAAAAAGCTAGGATGTTGAAGTTCATATTCCATTCATTTTATCACTAGTAATATTTTCCTTACTCCTAGTTCCCGTGCCATAAACCTCAGTCCAATACCGACTGTTACAGAGCGGTGAATAAATAAAAATAAATAAATTACGCGGCAACACATAAATATAGGCTGTATGGCGGTGTGGCTGGACGCGACGCACTGAAAACTAGAAAAAAATATCATATTTAAACGTGGAACACTTTGGGTGCGCGCCGAACGGACGTGGACGATTAGTGTGGACCTGACTTTATAATTAATATAATTCATGAAGGACATCTTGCATAAAAATTATTCAAATTATTTTTATCCTTCTACATAGAAGGTGCATTGCCAAGCCGGAGGATTGAGGATTCGTCTAATATTAACCGGTTATAAGTGCAACCAAGCCCTTAATTGAGACTAACGCAGAAACCGATGTAAGTGGACTTTGCCCGGTTTATGTAAAGACCAAAGCAAATTAAACAGAGACATGTAAATCAATGGACTTAAGTATCTCAGTAATTTGCCACAATTGCTCATTTACAGTGTATTGTTGACTTTTTTAGCAGATATTGCGATATTGTTTTGTTGTGCAGAGTTTAATATTGTTAAAATCATACCGTCACCTTGACCTTATCTACCACGAATTTCAGCATACTATCGCGCTCACCTATCCTTTGAAGAGATAAAAACTATGAATGTACGTTCACTTATCTCAAAATCACACAGACAATCATTCTGGACAAAAATAAAAACTTGTTTACATCACTTATCATTTTATTCCTATGGAAAATAAATGCATTATCTAACACTTTTTATCTTTTCTTTGTAGGGTACCCGTACAACTTATTTCATGTAAAACTTTGCATTATTTATTTAGTAAAAAATATAAAATAATAACACAGTATTTTTTAAATTAAATTAAGGTCTTATCCATACAAATCTTGCTTCATTAGTTGGACAAAACCATTGACATTTACCACCACCTCCTGATAACGAAACGTTACAAGTGCTAAAGTATACAAAGCAAAATAAACTTTACTGGCCCAAATTAAAGCTTCTTTTCACTTAGCAGATAATTAGTATCGTTGGACTTTTCTGACAGGTGTGAATCTTATGACATTTGAGTAGGCACGCACGGTGTTCGAAATTTGAATTCGGTCGGTGGCCAGTAACGAATGTTGTATGTGTAGTGAAAACTACTTTCTTGGAAGTTATTTGGTAAAATAACTAATTTTATGGCAACACTATAAATTCTTCGATAATTTATAACTAAAAACACATTATAACTCACAGTAGGTATCTATATATTTACGTGTATTGTATTGCCAATATGGCAGCGTAGACTTAATAGTTTTACAAAAGACTAGACTAGGTACTGGATAAATATTAATTCTTTAGAACACTATTACTGTTCAAGTTCCGTCTAGTCTTTCTATAGAACAGTGTTGTAATAGGAAATCTACAAAAAATTCAATAGGCTTTTTGGGAATACTTTTTACTACTTGCCGTTTAGTGAATGGCGTAAAAGAGTTGGTATTCCCAATCAACCTTGAACCGTAAGATGTTGGGATAAAGTTGAAAATCTATTACCTAAATAAATTTGACAGATTGTAGTAGCTCGGTGTGCAGGCGTCTGTACCTAAGTGCTTACTTAATTAGAAACTGCGGGGTAGTTGCCTAACACTATCAGTAGCAATGGGTTTAATTTTGACAGTTCAACAACATTCATTGCGTTATTTACGTGGTCGAGCTGTAGAAAATTTTCGAACATATGAAGCAATGGATTAAGAATTTTATTTAAAATCCTGCGAATTATGAAAGGATTTGTGGTGCTGGTTCCTGGGTTGATATATGTAAACCCCACAATAGGGTATTTGACAGATTTTTTTTATTTAGATTTTTCGAAACCAACAAAATAATTAAGCCACTGTAAAATATATTGTTTCAATATCTCAAAAAATGCCGAAGTTGTATGCGTTTTAAAGTCTATTGTAGACAGAGACAGCACTGCTGCGATCTGACGTCTGACGTCACAGCACAGGAACGCCACAGTAACTTCGCGCCATTCAGTACAGTGATCGTTTTGCGTGACAAGGATAGTAGAATAATTTCAAAGACGTGTTTCTCGTCTTCTCCATTTTTCAACCGATTTTATGTTTTTTTTTTCACAAATCGTCTTTTTTAGTAACACCTTTAAAAGTAAGTATTATATTCATGTATATTTTTGATAGCAGTCAAATACCCTATTGGTCTTGCCAGATAGGCATGAAACCAACTCCATAATAGATAAAAAGATAAAAAAAAAAATGAAAAGCCACTGTCAAAATAGGAACATAAAGGTTACAGGTTTGATTCCGGATTCAAGCACGGTTTACAGCCGGCATTCCGATCTTATATCCTACTTACCTTTACTACCTATTTTATGTTCTAATCCTTTAACGATATAGTTACGGCAGCGATCCGGTAGCCATCTTGATGTAATTTATGGTAGTCATATCAATTAGTTGAGCCGTCTGTGGGGCCAACGGATTTTAGTTTTCTTTTATAACTAACTAGCTTCTAAACCGCGATTTCGTCCGCGTAAAATTTCTAGTTTTAATAAGTTATATATCCTATGACACTCGGCAATACTGTATGTAGCTTACCATAAGTGAAAAAAAAAAACGGAATTGGATCCGCAGTTCCGAGGATTAGGTGTTGTCAGTAGCTTTTTTCGGCTGTCGCTGAAAACCAGCGCTGGGGCTCTGTCTCGCATAGGGTCGCAGCATTATGCTGAGCGATGGCCGTTTTGCGTGAATGTGACGCATATTTTCCCTCAACTTGTTCTTTCGTGTTTGTGTTTTTATTTCTTTGCGTTATGTTTACCGCAAATAAACGTATTTTCTTTCTTGTTCTTTTTTTTTCCTTTCTTTAGAACAGTATGGTAGCAATGAATTTAAAAACAATATAATACGCACAAGATCTCAAACGATTAATAACATGAAAAGATTTATAGTGCCCACTTGTAATAATTATTATGGTCGAAGGTGTAGAACTTTAGTCCCAACTATTTTTAACAACCTTCCAGCAGATATAAACAGCTGTATCACAAAAACCTCCTTTAAAAATAAAATACATTAAGTACCTCTTTCATATGTTTTGTGAAAGCTTCGCAGAGAATAATTAAAAGAAAAAAAAAATGTTTGTATGTTTATAAATTATAATGCAAGATAGTTTTAACCTATACCTGTGTGAAAAAGTGTCATTATAAAAACCAAATTATATACTTTACTTACAAATAGGAGCTACGTCTGCCAACAAAGTGCTGTGCAGTTTGGCAGAAGTAAATATTATATGTCCTTAAAATATTTATCTGATTAAATACTTTTTTTTTTACATTCAAACTCACCAATGTTATCTCCTTATACACTGAAAAAAATGCAGACTAACTAAGATACATTTTGTCTTAGTTGGCATTAAAATGTTTGCAATCATTTTATCTATTTACCTACTATAAACAAGATAGCATATTTGCCAGAACAAATTAATTTTATTTATATCGACAAATGTACACATATCATAGTAAATAGATCATGTTTATGTTAGTGTTAATAATATTATTAAATTTAAATGAATTAAAAATAAATAGAAAAGATAAAGTTAAAAATTAGAATTGTAAAAGTAAGAATAATATTAAAATAAAAATCAAACAAACAAAAAAAATAGGGGGGTAACATAGGAGATGAACGTTTGTATGGATGTTCGTAATTTTTGCTGATGGGGAATCCCACACGGCTTGTATTGAAGAAAGGTGAAATTCAAAAACCAGCCAAGTGCAAGTCAGACTTGCGCACGAAGGGTTCCGTACCATTATCTATAAAAAATAACTAAATAATCGCGTTTGTTGTATGGGAGCCCCCCTTAAATATTTGTTTTATTTTAATTTAATTATTTATTTTTAAAGTGAATATATAAATAAATATTCTGTGAATATTTCAAGAGTCTACCTTTTACCGTTATCAATATCGAGCAAAAACGAGCAAAAAAATCACGTTTGTTGTATGGAAGCTCGCTTAAATATTTATTTTATTCTGTTTTTAGTATTTTTTGTTATAGCGGCAACAGAAATACATCATCTGCGAAAATTTCAACTGTCTAACTATCACGGTTCTTGAGATACAGCCTGGTGACAGACGGACAGACAGACAGACAGACGGCGGCGCCTTAGTAATAGGGTTCCCGTTTTACCCTTTGGACACGGAACCCTAAAAACGTGAAATTCAAAAATGGAATCACAAACCAAGTTAGTGCTACAATCTTTTACTCATAAAAGAAAACGGTATCATCAACCATCAACATATTATCTTTTATATCAAAGTCAATCATAATTTTACAAAGCTCACATAACCAGAACAATTACTACTTTATACCATACGTCATACATTCTACATGCATCTAAAAACCGAATCATACCGAAAAAAGCCCAACTAGTTGGTCAGACCAATCAAATCACAGAATTTCGTTAAAACAAAAGAGGCCATCTTTGTTTTCGTAGGCCGGAGCGCGTAGCCCGTGGGCTCGTAGACCTTATCTCGTGCGCTTAGAAGATTTCAACGCGCACTAAGATTTTTGGGTCAATTTCAATATTTATATTAATTGACTCTCCATTTGAAATAAGGTTAGAAAATTGAAATAAACTTTTTTAATATCCGATCAACCGATATTGACTTCTATTCCGTAGGCATAAGGATGAAATTAAAAGCAAAAACGTGGTTACAATACCAACTGTTTATTACAGCTGCCATTTGTCATGCCACCAACTCAATAGGATTCAAATTCGGTTGAACAGATGTAAAAAAAGTTTATTTGAATTTCTAATCTTATTTCAAATGGAGTATACATCCATATCACATTTCGCCAGTTATATTGTTTAAGTCCCATGTAATAGGGTGCGAGCCTATTGCCATCAACCGGGCACAAATCCAGACTCCGGGCTGCTGCTGAGAAATTCCTGATGGAAACCCTATAACAATTTGCACGACTTTGGAATCATACCCAGGACCTCATGTTTGCTACCACTCGACCAATGAGGCAGAGAGATGTGTATTTAGGGACCAAACAATAATCGAGTAGTCGGTAATAGCCCTTGTGACCCCAGGAATCCGCTGGATGCCAGAACAGCGGTGGCCCAGTGATAACGAGCTTGACTTACGAGTTGTAGGTTCGAACCAAGACAGGCGTTTTACTTTGTGTAAATTATTTCATCGCCACTGCTCTCAAAACGGTGAAGAAAAAAATCGTGAGGAAACCGGCATGTCCTAGAAAAATTCCAAGACATGTGACATCTACCAACAAGTACTGGGCCCGCGTGGTAGTTTACGGCCCACTCCGTACTGAGAGGAGCCCTGTGTTCTAGCAGAGGGAACATTATAGGCTGATTTTAATCTTGAATAGACCGTGTGAAATGTGTATGCGAGAAGCACACAACCGGTCAAAGTGGCGGTGCTTGGGGGAGGCCTATTTCTAACGGTCTTACGGGTGAAATGGTGGTAATTATGAGAATATAATTATTATCATTTAATTAGGAAGGTTATTTAAAGAAAGTGTTAAAAAATGTAAGCTGGTCTTTTTAAAATTTTTGAGTTGTAAAAAATATTGCAAAATGGAAAGTTTACCCCAACTTTCGGTTAAAGCATATTAATAGATAGTTTATCAGGAGATTAAAATTACTTTACAACATTTTGTACACTCCGAAGCCATCGTGAGAAAAATATACATCACTTCTCGAAAACGCAAGAGATTAATGTAATCTTTTTAAACGAACACTCAGACCCATAGACAATTTTAAGTATTTCATAATCCATCCTTTTTACACGAATTGAAAAAAAAATTGCACGCCGTTTTAACTGTTTTTAACCTGTATATAAAAGGGTGGATTAAGTTAAGCTGAAGAAGCTACCAACATTGACAATTGTCACTTAAAATGAGACATTTGAATATTTTTTTGTGGTTTTGCTATGAATAATGACGTTAATCTGACTGTTTAAGAAAGTATGGTCGAATTTAATTGTTTGTAGACTATCATAGAAATATGATCAGAGACGTATGAGTCATTTTTATATGAAGAACCTATGATGGTATAATATCTACATTGATTCAAATTGTCTATGATCATATTTAAAGGCATATTTGACAGCAAGCGTACAAATATGATCGTATCCGTCTAACCTCAAAAATGGCCTCAAAATACAAGAATTTCGACTGGAATATCGAAACAACAAAAATATTAAATAAATTAATTAAATAAAGAATTATTTATACCCGTTTTTATATTCTTTTTTAATAAATCGTTATCCATCGTGATTCAGTTTGACGTACCTTTCTATGATCATAAGCGTAATATGTAAAAATGAAGAACAGCATCATTTAACTATGATCATAGAATTTGACATAATTATGAAATCATATTTAGGTATAGGATAGTGTAATTGGGGTCTTAGAATGACCCAAGTTTTATGTTAACCTGGTTGTCAAAAAACAATAAGAAATCTACAAGGTAATATAAAATTGCTAACCTTACTTCATCATTAAGGCGCTGACAAGAGGCAAATGATACAAAGAAGGTTTGTCTTAAACAAAAAAAAATCCCAAATCTATATAGTTTGTGGTAGCGGAAAAATATATGTTATTCTTGAACATATATCTCAGAACTTGGTTGTTACCAAAACACGTTGAGAAAAAAAATCTCGATAGAAATTAACGGTAAACCCTTTACTTTGAGTTTCAATCCAAAATATCTGTATGAGATATCAACGTACGGTTGGTATTTAATTAGTAACAAGAACGTCTTATTTGTATGCAGAACTTGGTTGTTTTTCTTTTCCATTACTCAACTAATTTTTGAGTAAATAAATAATTGCTACATATTTTGCAATAAATTACAAGCGTTGTGTCATCGCGGTTCTCTTTCTTTTGTATGCAGTCTGACAGTGACAGCGGTTTACCTGTTGTCAGCGTCTTAAATAGTGAAATAATTTTAAAATTTAAGTTTTGAATGACTAGTGCTCACAAGCGTAAAGTGGGGTTTTTCTCAGTAGCAGCCCGGAGTCTGGATTTGTGCCCGGTTGATGGCAATAGGCTCACCCACTGTTACATGGGACTTAAATATATAACTGGCGGAATATGGGTGTACTTACTATAGCTAAACTTCTGCCTAACCCTTCGGGGATACAGACGTGATGTTATGTCATAATTTGAAATATATAAAATAAAAATAACTTATTTATTTACTTCAATTACAACATAAACCTTAAAATATAAAGTAAAAAATGCAAATTAACGTAAATACAAATACATCGTATCTCATCATCAATGATTAATTTTATAATTTTTCATGTTTTTTTATATGACACATTCAATAGAAGTACGTAAAGTATCAAAATATAACTGATGGTATAAAATGTATAAATTATCAACACTGGCCTACCAACACGTAAATTAATGTCTCAATTATTTTTACATAAATAATCGTTACATGGATTAATAGCTTATTTTTAAGTTTTATATAAAATAACAGATGTTCACGATGAAATTGTGATAAAAAATATAAATGTATGCATTCACTATGTTTTATTTTAACAAAAAAGAAACAGAAAACTCCAGCTGTTTAGGTAAATACTTTATTAATAATTGCAGCTCACACCAAAATATGACAAAAAACTGCAAATGACGGTAAATGAATAATTGTGGTAGTTACCTCTTTATTGGAATAAAGGGCTACCACGAAATAATTAACTAAAACAATAATAGCACGTGCCTCCAGGCGCCAAACATTAGCAACGCCCACAAAACAAAAGGAATGACCATAAACGACGAAACAAAAGGACAAAGACCACCAACATTCAGCCTATACACGGTAACTAAAAAATTGTCGCCAAATAGATAATAAACAGAAATGTTATCTGTTTTTCCCGTTTTTTTTTTACCTGAAAATTGTACCGGGGTGGGGCGTGGGGCGTGCGGGGCGATCCGATGCGGCAGTCTGGCTCCGACCACGCCAGAGCTCGCGTCGACGCATTGCCACGAGACTATCCTATACCAAGTGCAGTGTTTTCACTACCGAAAAGGCCTAAGTACACAACGAAATAGATTTTTTTCGGACAACTATCTAATTAACGTGTTTTTTTCGATAAGATAATTTGTTGAGAACGCCTCAGTCGTGTCTTGTTCGTGCCGTGTGATCGATCGCGGATAATTAGCGTTTATTTTTTTACTATTTTTGTCGAGTGCATTATCAAGTTTCACTGTCAGTGCGTTCGTTAACAGTTGAAAGTTTGGATTTTGACGTAAATAGGTAAGTTTTTATTTACTTTCTTGTATTTTTTCTTAGGTTTCATTGGGTACGCAGTCGGATACTGCTATCATGTTATTTTTGCAATAAAAAAACAAAGCAGCAGTTTTTTAAACGTTTAATTGGAGTTTTTACTTACGAATCATTAACCTCAAACATTAACACATAACACCCGCGTTAGTTCCTTAGTGTTATTATTATTTTTAAATTTACCCTCAGATGAATGAAAAGCGAGCGCTCATTTAGAAAAACAAGAAGATAATCTCAATTATCGCAAAAACTTTACCGTCGCGCACTCAAATTAATTCTATCTATTTTTCTCTTATTTATAATAACTCAACACGCATCTAAAGTTAGTGAAAGTGGCCAAAAATGGAGAAAAAGTGTAAAAAATAGTTAAAAGTGAGAAAATTAAACGAACGTCGCGTGCCAGTTTAGGCCTATCTACAATGTCAGTTCAACGATAACATGTGTGTCGATATCACGCGTATCTCCGATTAATATTTGTAGAATTAGGAATTACGAAATGGATTCAATTGCACAATCGGAATAGTGAAACACATAATTGGTGCTGTAAACTTATCTATTATGTTGCTCAATCACATGAGTGATCCGTTTTTTTGCGAAATAAACGAAGATTTTTTTTTTACTTTTTATTCTTTTTTTGACTCAGTTTTTTTAAAGAAACTTTTTGGAAGTTAAGTTCATTTTCTTATTTTTCCAAGAGACTCGAAAAAACTCAAGGCATTTAGTTCAATTAAACCAATTACAGGCACTTATGAATTGTTAAGGGGTCGGTCAGTCAGAGAGATGAAGCTAGTTGCCCATTCCAAACCGTAGCAGGTTCCTATGCAGAAGAACGGGTAAGATGCTTTATTTTAGTCGGATAAGTTCAAAGTAAAATTAATTACAACGCATTTATTTCCACACATTATACAGCCAAACATCCTCAATATGTAGAAAAAAAAACAAGGAAACTGTCGGTAGGAAGTCTTATAATATTAATGCGATAGATCGCGTGATTATTTACAATAAAAAAGCGGCCAAGTGCGAGATACGAAGGGTTCCGTACCACCTTATAAGTTATGTTAGTTAGACATTTGTATGCCATTATTGTTCCGTGTGGTGCCGAACTAAGAATAGCACCTCCCTATTTCTTCCCGTGGGTGTCGTAAAAGGCGACTAAGGGATTTACTAGAGAATGGGCAGCAGCGTTCTCTATACATTTTAACACCATACTGCGATCGCCAACCCGCCTGCCAAGCGTGGCGATTATGGCAACCCCCCTCCTCCTTTTAGGGGAGGCCTATGTCCAACAGTGGACGTCTTTCGACTGAAATGATGAATGATGGTGATGCCATTATTGCCCATTATTAAGATCCAGCAAAAATTGCTGAAAATATACGTTGTTTGCATGGGACCCCCATTATTTTATTTTTATTATTTGTTGTTATAGCGGCCATAGTAGTACACATGGCTAAATGTCAAGTTACATTTCATTTCCAGTATAAGCTGACCTCTCATTGCACGGAAATCCTATACAATATGAGATTAGCCTGGAAATGTATGTAGCCGTGTATATGTTACGGCTAATACCCGAAGTGCGGCTACACCTAGTTTTAGCCGGTTAGAACTAGGTGTAGCAACTTACTCTTGGTTAAACCTAGTACGAGCCGATTGTTTTCGGGTAAAATCATTTGGGTTAGGTTAGGTTAGAACAGTAACCATTAACAAGCGAAGGCGAGCGAGCGAAGCGAGCGTGCCGCGGTAGCGGCCGCCGAGCGCCAGATCCCCTCTATTGTTGGTAAATTGGTTTTATCCAACAGGGATTGTCTGGACCTATAATTCTAACCGGCTAAAACTAGGTGTAGCCGCACTTCGGGTATTAGCCGTAACATATACACAAAAATGAATGTGAAAATTTCAAGTGTCTACCTATAACGGTTCAAAAGATATAGTCCTGTGACAAGACGGACGGACGGACAGCGGAGCCTTAGTAATAGGGTTGGCACCCTTTGCGTACGGGACCCTAAAAACTACAACAGTGATCTAGCGGTGAATCAAATTGAACCTTTTTTCTGTTTTACGTGAAAAATGTATGCGTTTAATCTTAGTCTAGTTCCCAATGTGATTTATTTTTATCAATAGTATTTTCTCACCTTCACACGAAGTGGAATTTGTAAATAAAAATATAATTTATTTGATTTGAATTTAAATTGAGTTCGGCAAGCGAGTGTTGAATTATTTATGCTCGGTCCCGTGATTTTGTTAATTGTTGCGTATTAGTGATTTTATTGTAAATTAATTTTTAGTTTTAAAAGGTTAGAACATGAGATTTTACGACTAAAATATGAATTAAAAAATAATCGAAATTATAACTACAAAAAGTTTTTAGTTTTTTAACTACTTAGATTAAAAAAAAGGTTTTTATTAGGTTTATTCACCACAGTATCATGTTAAATCTACAGTTAGTTACGCTAATTACAAATTTAAGTTATTTTGATTTTAGACCTCAAAATTGACTCTCATCATTCACGTAAGTACACATACGGTACATACGAGCTTCCATAACTCATACTAAAACATAATAGGTACCCATAACTTGAAATTAACATTCATTTCCTTCGTCTTCCTACTAATTTATTTATATGACCAATATCCGGTACGCCCCTACGCCCCTCGTTTTAGCCCACCCCGCCCCAGTTGGCAACTCTGTAATAATTCATTTTCGCGTGTGGCAACAATTGAGGAAGATACGGGTAATGTTAGGGCGCAACTCTATTGTTCGAACGAATTTAATCTGCTGATGCGTTGGAAAAGAAAAAAAAAGAAGCTATTTAATAATAATAAAAGGTTTTTTTTTAGATGAGGCGTTTATTGTTTATGGTTTTTTGAGGAATTCAATGAAAAAAATGATAATGTGATAAACAATAAACAGAATACAACGTAATAATGTGATAAGTGGCTTCTTGGCGGGAAAGTGAAGCGTCATGTTAGCAGTTTTGTTTTATTTTCTAAAATTTGTGTTTAGCCGAATATTAATGTGTAATAGTGGTGGATTATTAACCATTAAGTGTTCGTGAAGCTGCATTAATGTAGGCAAATGAAACAAAACAGTGCAACATCACTTTTAAGTTCTCTCAAGAAGTCCGCGCGAGGTTTCAGTAAAGTGCCGCGTCTTTACTTAAACTCAAGGGGAGCGGGGCGGGATATCATCAATCATCTTTATCATGCATTGAGTGGAGTTCATTTCATAATTATTATAACTTTGTACTTGTTACCTAATTTTACATGACACTGGCTAAATGCACAAACCGTGCGAAGCCAAAAAGAAAAAGAAAAAAAAAAAAAAATGTGATAAGTAGCCGCCATAAAATTTGATAAGTGATGTCTATTCTACAGTAGAGTAGAAGCGTCATTCTAAGTCTGCAGTACAGAGTAGTGTTGTTACTCGTACCTAACGAGTTTTATTTTAAAGGTTTATTTTAAAATACGTTCAAAGTGCAAATGCAATTAGAATCAAGGTGCACACGGTTCCAATATTTTGTCATAGCAAGAAGGCCCTCTCGCAATCATTGCTCTAGAACTTAGTGCCGGTATCTGCAGAACCTAGGTATGAAAATATTTAATACTAGGCGCCCCGCCCCGGCTTCGCGCAGGTGCAATTTATATGTGAAGACGGTATTCTGTTCACGACACGTTGTGCACAAGTTCTGAGCAGTAAATTAACGAAAAGTACAATTTTTTATAAGGCTTGCATGAATTCAAGATTAAGTATTTCATTAGTATTATTAAGTAGTTCTTTTTTTATATATTTACCTTTTTTTTCTGGCCTCGTACAGGACTTTCTGTTTTTATTTTTATTTTTTACTTTGTTTTATTTTTGTTCTTTATGTTTCTATGAGTGTGTTTTAGTTTAATTAGTGATCTGTGCGAGTCCCAATAAATGCTTTTTCTTTCTTTTCTTTACATATTAAGTTAGTAGCCAAAATTGTGAAATAATTTTTCAAATACGAGCTGTGGTTCAATCATTATAAAATGGTCTTTAAAGTCAAAGTCAAATTATTTATTTCAAATAGGCACATAAAAAGCAACTTTTGAATGTCAAAATTTAGAAGAAAAAATATTCATAGTCGCCCCTTGCAAAACATAGTTTCGTATGGAGGAGAACGGGCAAGAAACTCCACTGTAACTCTTTTAAAATGTCTTACGATATTTTGTATAGGTACCTACATCAATTATATAATTATATGTGAAGACGATGCACCTAGAATAAAATTACTATACCACAATAGGTAAAAAGAATTAAGATGAAGCAATGACAGATAAATACATACACACCTCACATATTTACAAACATTGTAAAAATATTCCTAAAAAAAGTGTGTGTGAGTTAAGGTAATTAGAAATTACTTTTATAGTGTTCCATTGCTAGAGACGTGTACACGAATATGTACTCTTGAGATAAAATACGATAACATGGCTCGCCCCTCCAAATTACTGTTCCAATGTGTGTAGTCACATCCTTACGAAACAGTTTGTATGTAGTTGTAAGTACTCGTAATATCTCACTTATTACCAGATTTGTTGGTCAACTAATCATAACTAGCCGATCGCGCAAGACAACGCACGTGTCGTTTTCATAGAGTACGTCAGTGCAGCGCCATACTAATAATAATGAGCGATTAATGACGCCACTAGTCGAGCAACAAATCCGTGATTTGTTTTTGTTTGACGGCCGTCTCATTACGCACACATGCGTACAAATACCTTCACAAAATTTGTGAAGGTATTCCTCCAAAATTCAAAACGTTTGACAGTATTTAATACTGTCAAACGTTTTGAATTTTGGAGGGGCGGGCCATATTACCCTAGTTAATCTCTACCTCTGTCCTGCTTAGTTCAACACGACGCTAGTAGAACCATTTCTATCTTCCAGAATCGAATCGCACCGTTGTGTTGCGCCAGTCTGTGGGAGCCTTACCTCCTAATAACTTTAATGTTTATGTGTAATACTCCTACCTAAGTAAGCTTCCTACCAAATTGTAATTCAGACATGAGAACCAAGAGACCAACAGTTGGCCGCAAAAGGCACGCACACTAGAATAACACAATGACAGCACAATGACGTGGCGCGAGTGTAAGACGTAGCTATCACTCACACCAGCATAACAAAGTTGGCCTGTTTGTTTTATTTATTTTGCAGCGCGACAAGACATAGAAAACACATACTCACATACACACATACATAGACATATCAATAATCAAAGTTGGCAAACAACAGTCAAATAACATATTTCCTTCATAAACCAAAATAACAAAAAAAAACTATCGCATTCTCGATCCGTCGCAAACCGAGACACCTATAGTGCCAAAGTACCCATATTACGTGGTACTCGGCGGTACCGAGTTTTGAGGGCTACTCAACCCCTCTGGGCGTGACAGGGTAAGCCACGCCCACTCGATTTATTACCGTTTTGAGTTACCCCAAGTCACTGGGGTGAACTTTACACATTTTTTATGAGAAATATTTTAGGTACTTACACTCTATCTTGCTTGTTGTACCTACATAATTTTAGTCTCTGATTTTTGAAAGAAAAATATCTTTGTCTTTGGTAGTTTTTTTTTTGTGACAGATTTTTTAGTTTGCTTGGCAGTATATTTCTTATACTGTTTTTCGATTTTCGTGGGTACTAGGATATAGGTAACTATTTATTAAAATACTCCACGTGCGTAAGGTTATTGAGAGCCCGTGGCTAAATAATAGATCGAAGGTTCTTCGGCTACGTCGGTTCTTGGATGGGTTACCATCCATTACATATCGGGCCCCCGCCGTGCCTCGGAAAGCACGTTAAGGGGGATGCGCTAAGGTAGTCCACGAAATTTAAATTTTATTACGTTTTTTGCAATTTGCAGGTCATTAACAGGTTGTATGTTGATCTAAATATGATTCGCGGCCCAAACGAATTTGGCTTTACAGAATTATAATCATTAGAAAATGGTTTAATTGAAATCAATGCTTTGAGTTTGAGTTTAAAATACTGGTATTTAGCTGCATCCGGATAGACTGGAAGTCGATCTCAACATAAACCTCAAAAGGAAAAAACGGAACCCTTATAGGATCACTTCGTTGTCCGTCTGTCTGTCTGTCTATCAGTCTGTCAAGACCGTTTTTCTCAAGAACGCGTAGAGGTATCAAGTTGAAATTAATATCAAATACGTAAGTCTATGGTCCCTTGAAGCTCTAAAAAAATCAAGCTTCCAAGTCAACGCAATAAAAAAATACGGCGATATAAGCGACATTATTGCGACATATTTCGATACTCGCAAATAAATCAAAACCTATAGGGTACTTCCCGTTGACCTAGAATCATGAAATTTGGCAACAAGCAAGGTCTTACAACACAAAGGAAAAAGGAAAAAGTCCGAAAATTGTTAATTTGTAGTTTTATCACATAAAAAAACATTTTTTGCGATTACAAACTTAAATTTTCAGTTGGAAAATTGACCGTTGCGTATATACGAGGTATCGGAGAACATGTTTTTCAACTACAATGTTAAGTTTGTTTTAGGGATAAATTCATCCAACTACGGAACCCTTCATTGTGCGTGGTCCAACACGGACTTGGCCGGTTTTTTATACTCGAAATGAACTAATTCTAACGCGTTTGTCACACTATCACATCACACTAATATTATAAAGGCGAAAGTTTGTGTGTGTTTGTTACTTCTTCACGCTCAAACGGCTGGACCAAGTTTGATAAAATTTTGTTTGGAGGTAGCTAACACTCTAGATTGACATATAAGCTATTTTTTATCCCGATATTCCCACGGGATCGAGACTTACGTGGGTGAAACCGCGGGGCGCAGCTAGCAGAATTATTAATATCTTTACACAGGGTCAAATTAAATTAGCTAGCGAAACTCTGCAGAAATTATGGGTATCGATATTTGAACACAATAACATAAAAATTATTTGATGGTTTTTTTTGGGGGAATCGAAGACCGCTGCTGGTAGGAAAGTTACTTTAAGTATAATTTGAGAAGTCTGTTTTCTTTTATTTTATCGTGTTTGGATATCGATATCAATCACGTCTGTGAAGTTTACATAAAAAAAAACTAATATTTCAAGTGACTACACAAACTACGGTCCATCACAAAAAAATCTTTAAATTAATTTATATATTTTTTATCATGTTTACATAACGATATCCATAACGTCTGCGGAGTATCGCTAGCTAATTTAATTTCACCCTGTATAATTCTAATTTTCTCCGCGCTTTTCCTAATTTACGATAATTCTATGACAAGCTTTTTACACTTTGAAATGTCGAGAAAATAAAATCTTTACTTTAAACGCAAAGTTACTACTAATGTAGGTTTATCTTTTACTTATGGTGATGACAAATAAGGTTTTCCTTACAAGCAAATTATAGAATATTGAATTAACAGTAAAATACAGAATTTGTTTTTCTACTTTTGCCTTCAGATTTTCTTGACCAATAATAACCGTTATTACCTCAATGTTATAAAACCAATTAACTTGGATTTTTAACGAACGCTGTCAGGCACTAATAGATAGATATCACCATCAAACAAATAATTATTATTAAAACTCTAACAACCTAGTTGAAGCCAATTTAAAAAAAGAATAATCCATTACCTCCTTTTCTCTTTTTAGTAAGTAAGTAAAAAAATATAGGTACAGAGGCTAAATAAAAAATAGCATTCTAAATACGAAAATTCTACTTCTATTCAGCCAGCATTAATCCTCGTATTGTCTATGACACACCATCATTAAAAAAACACCACACGTCATTATTCCTACTAATAACTAAAACACAGTTATCTGACATCGATATCCATTTAATTAGCTATCTCGTTAGCAACCGTCGGGGTGCAGCCCCGTGAGCCCCGTTTGTTAACAAACAAACAAATCACTAGCTAATTGGACGTCTGCTGCACTTTGAATCTAATCGCAGATTAAACTAGTAAAGGGTTGATTTAGCGAATATAATTCAAAGGGCGATTTTAGATAATCAGTACCTACGTAAACACAAAACAAAAAAAAAACTTACTGCACGATAACTGGTGGCTGATAAAGGCAAAATTAGTCGGATACAGGCAGGTAAATATTCTTAAAGAAAATGGGGAAAATCTTCCTGGAATTTACTTACGTACCGAAAAAAGTTTATTAAAATTATCATCTAAATTAATTTCCCGGAAAAGCAGGAAAATTGATGCAAATTACGTCGCAAAAAACGAAATGAAGTCTTAAAACTTTTTAACACACATGATAATCCTATCACTAACCAACCCAATAAGGGTTAGAAAAAAAAAACAAATCCGTTTTCCCGCCAACAACAAATGACGACTTCTTGGCGGGAAAGTGAAGCGTCATGTTAGCAGTTTTGTTTTATTTTCTAAAATTTGTGTTTAGCCGAATATTAATGTGTAATAGTGGTGGATTATTAACCATTAAGTGTTCGTGAAGCTGCATTAACGTAGCCAAATGAAACAAAACAGTGCAACATCACTTTAAGTTCTCTCAAGAAGTCCGCGCGAGGTTTCAGTAAAGTGCCGCGTCTTTACTTAAACTCAAGGGGAGCGGGGCGGGATATCATCAGTCATCTTTATCATGCATTGAGTGGAGTTCATTTCATAATTATTATAACTTTGTACTTGTTACCTAATCTTACATGACACTGGCTAAATGCACAAACCGTGCGAAGCCAAAAAGAAAAAAAAAAAAAAAACAACAAATGACTTAACGTATCACCCCTAAAAACGATACTAATTAGCCACAAAGCTTACAAAACTAATGATACGTTACGTAAACTGCCAATTACTAGTTCCACAGTTCCAGTATTAATTCTGAATATTTGTGTAATTAAACAAACCGAACTGGCATAATAATAACATTGATACTTTACGTGAAATAATGTGGTACGAGAGCATTTTGTTAATTAAATTATTTTGGTGTGAGAGAGAAGGACTTATGGGATGTTAATGGCGTTGTCCCTTTCCCACAAACTAACGTAGCATAGATTTCACGTGGAATTAATTTTCGTGAAACTACAGTATTAATTGAATATTGCTACAAGCTTTGTAATGTACAAGTTATAAGAAGATTTTATGTTGGTACCTAATTTAAGAATGTTCTCATCTGTATTTATATAAAAATGAATTCGAAATATATAAAAATGAAATGCTGTTAGAAGCGCATCACTTGAGAAAGTCTGGATCGATTTGGAATTTTTTTGTTTTAAAATGTTTGTAATAGTCCGAATAAGAAAAGTTTCCCGGAAAAAATCGGGAAAAACAACGCTTTTTTCCGTCGGATTTTTGTATGTTGCCTGTCAGGTCAGCTAGTTCTAAGAACAATTAAGTACATACCTATTTTTTTTTTATAATTACATACCTACATAAGTACTTACCTATATTTAAAAAGTCACGACCAGAAGTGCGTTCAGTTCTCCAGATATTCATCATCATGATTTCAGCCCGGAATCACTGCCTGCAATTTATTCTGCCATAATTCCCAGTTCCATGCGTCTGTTGGCATTACCTACAGATTAAAAGAGAAATTATTTAAAAAAAAAAAAAAAAAAATATAAAAAAAATCTTTAAAAAAATAACTACAATAAGTAATTATAAATATTTTTTCTATGGTTTATTGATTTTAATTTTAAGTTTATTTTACATATAAATTTTTGTGTAAATTTTATTTCTTTGACACTACGTTTTCACGTCATAATAATTACTTAAGGTGGATCCGCAGTAGTAACCCGCGATTTTTTTTTGCAATTTGCAGGTCAGTGTCAGGTTGTATCTTGATCAAAATATGAGATTTGTTCCTTAAGGGCGGCCAACCCGACACACTTTTCATACAAACGCTCGTACATGATTATGGCGTTGTAACGCATCTTTCTTTGAAATTTTTGAAACAATAGTTATCTTGTGCACTATATCTAGGTTTCTATGCAAGCAAAAATTTTTTTTTTTTAAACAAATTCAGTATAAGCCTGCAAAAATCTGCTTTTTTGCTCAAATTTTACCTGAAGTTTAGCCATTCATAATGTACTTATAAATTGTAAATGTTAAGAAAACATTACGATAGAAACCTTGCAAATGTAATAGAAATTCTAAATGGCCAACATTTATTTCACAAACTGGTAAGGCTTACTCAAAAACACGTATTTCCTGGAACAAGTTTTATGAAATTTCCGCACATTATTTTTCGTTCAATGTTATCGCGTTCTCACTCGTTTGTTAATAGTTTTCACTTGCGCTGGATGAAGCAACAAGCTTTTCAACCATGCTCGCGTTGGCGATAGACGGACCGGGAAGGGCCCTCTTAAGAACAAATCTCTTATGGAAAAGTTCTTATGAAACAAATCTAACTTAGAGAGATGTAGGTATTAATGATTTTAATGATTATAATTCTGTAAATACATATTTGTTATGGCCGCAGATCACATTTTGATCAAATAGAACCTGACACTGACCTGAAAATGACAAAAAACCTAACAAAATTAGAATTTCGCGGGCTACAGCTGCAGAATCTGATTTGGACGAATTTTGGCAAAGATTTAACTTAACTTAGTCACGCTTGTAGGTACCATCAATCACAGATACAGACTCTTCATCATCATCTGCCTAGCCTTTTCCCAACTATGTCGGGGTCGGCTTCCAGTCTAACCGGATCCAGCTGAATACCAGTATTTTACATGGAGCTACTGCCTGAGCTAGTTGGTACTCTGTGTTACAGGGTTCAGCGTCTTCACCCGTTTTTGGAACATTAACAATTTATGCAATAAATTTAAAATAAAGGGAATTGAATGAAATCAAGCAATGAATGTGCGAGACATTAAAAAATAATACATATAGGTATATTTTAGGTAATTTCGTTAGTAGATATTGAATGATTCCCGCAACACGTGATAAGCATACCTTTGTCTATACCTAAACAAATTAACATTGGATTTTTATTTCGTAATTAGATTAGCGAAAATAAATCATCAATTCTTATATTATCTTTATCCTGACACTTTTTATATTATCAATACCTACACGTTACATTCTTTATCTGGCCGTTTATCGGGAATTTTTGGTAATTACAGATAAAAAAATATCGAGTGATTCGATTTATTTTTATTATTTGAACAAGTAACACGCGTAATTCTTTAGTATTGCCAGATTATAACTTATTTTGTGGAATTTAGATTATTTATTAATTGTATTCTTTAATTTTTTGTACGGATTTCGTTTTTTTATTGTCTGTTTGAGATTATGGGGTATTAAGGAATGTTAAAGTTTAAATCTCCATTTGTGTTTTTTTGTAAGTGTCGTAAAAGGCTTTTTACTTCGCTTTTAGATATTTCTTTATAATAACGGGTTAATCTTAAAGCGATAGTACCTACTTGGGTCCCGTAATTAAACCTTAATTTTAATCATGTCTTTATTCTGATTTTATATTGAGGTACATTTAAAAACTTTGTTCCCACTCATGATTACAGCTTGATGTTAAATAAAAAAAGCACCTAGTTAATGAAAAGTTTGTGTCTTGTTGATTATTTTAAGACATACAGCTGCCCACTAGGTTGTTTAAGTTGCATAAAAAATCTTATAGCCAAATGCTTACTACAGCTTATCAGAGTACCTAAACGAGCGAAATTAAGTAAATTGCGACATTTCTCCTAGTCTACTAATGTTAAATAAACTGTGGTATGTTAGTTAGTTAAGACGCTGACAACAGGTAAACCGCGGTCTCTGTCAGACTGCATAAAAAAGAAAGAGAAGCGCGATGAAACAACGTTTGTAACTTATTGCAAAATATGAAGCAATTATCTATTTACTCAAAAATTAGTTGAGGAATCGAAAATAAAAAACCGGCCACGTGCGAGTCGGACTCGCGCACGAAGGGTTCCGTACCATTATCTATAAAAACGGCAAAAAAATCACGTTTGTTGTATGGGAGCCCCCTTAAATATTTATTTTATTGTGTTTTTTAGTATTTGTTGTTATAGCGGCAACAGAAATACAACATCTGTGAAAATTTCAACTGTCTAACTATCACGTTTCATGAGATACAGCCTGGTGACAGACAGACAGACAGACGGCGCGGCGGAGCCTTAGTAATAGGGTTCCCGTTTTACCCTTTGGGTACGGAACCCTAAAAACAACCAAGTTCTGCATACAAATAAGACGTTCTTGTTATTAATAAAATACCAACCGTATGTTGATATTTAATACAGATATTTTGGATTAAAACTCAAAGGGTTAGTTTACCGTTAATTTGTATCGAGTTTATTTTTTCTAAACGTGTTTTGGTAACAACCAAGCGCTGAGAAATATGTTCAAGTATAACATATATTTTTTTCGCTACCACAAACATTATAGATTTGGCAATTTATTTGTTTAAGACAAGCCTACTTTTATCATTTGCCTCTTGTCAGCGCCTTAAGCTGTTTCTAAACTGATGTATTGATAATGTAGTTAGGCATAAGCATGGTAACAATTTAAGGGTAAAACGGGAACCCTATTACTAAGGCTCCGCCGTCTGTCTGTCTGTCTGTCCATCTGTCACCATGCTGTATCTCATGAACCGTGATAGTTAGACATTTTAAATTTTCACAGATGATGTATGTCTGATGCCGCTATAACAACAAATACTAAAAAACAGAATAAAATAAATATTTAAGCCATACCACAAACGTGATTTTTTTGCCTTTTTTATAGATAATGATACGGAACCCTTCGTGCGCGAGTCCGACTCGCACTTGGCCAGTTTTTATTTATTTTGAATTCCATCCACAATGCACATGTATTGTACTTACTATAAATGTTTTACAAAAATAAAAATATCTTTATCTATCTTTATTGTATCTTTTCTTCTCTCATATTTATTAAGACATAATTATTTAAAATTAAAACTGCCTCATTAGTCGAGTGGTCGCAAGCTCAACTGCTGAGCACGAGGTCCTGGGTTCAATTCCCGGGTCGGGCAAAGTGTTATTGGGTTTTTCCATCTGGAATGTCTCAGTAGCAGCCCGGAGTCTGGATTTGTGCCCGGTTGATGGCAATAGGCTCGCCCCTATTACATGCATGGGACTTAAACAAAACTGTCGAAATGTGAGTGTACTATAGGTACACCTCTGCCAAACGCTTCCAGGGTTGGGCAGAGGTGCTTAATATTGCGTCCGTGTTTAACAGTCAAACATTAGGCGTAACAAGACCAGGGCCTCAAGTCTGCTATTACAATAGTGTCAGAATGGTCGATCATTGATTTCATAATTGTTGATTTTGACAGGTTTGGTAATCTACTATCATAATGGCGTCATTATGACTTTCCAATGGTCGGCCACTGACACTACATTGAAAGAAATTGCAAAGAAAATGATCGACCATTATGAATTTAGCAGATTACGAACTTTTAGCAAAATGACAATGGCATGACAATGGGATCGTGTTGGAATGACTGAATTTATAAAAATAGCAGACTTGGGCCCCTGTTTGAGTAATTCGGTTTATTGTCACTGATAACTGTTGCTGATACAGAATATTACTGATAGAAATCTAATCTCGTGTCACGGTTGTGATAAGAGATTATATTTATGATTACATTTATTTATAGGCCCCTCTAATTATTGTGGGCACCGACAAACGTTTGACCAAACAAAAGCCAATGACTAAACATTTTTCAATTAAACAAAAAATCGCGGCTATCAATCAAATATTATTAATTAGATGCAGAATAATATGACGAACTAACCTAACATCAGTCTGAACCGAGAATTACAGATAATAAAAATAAAACATTTTTTTTTACTTATTTATCATCTAAAAGCAGGTTTGTACAGGTTAAAACTTATTTAAGTTCAAATATGTTATCTTGGACTGCATTTGTAGAAAAATCGTTTATCAATTCATTTTGTGATAGGTTTTTCCAATACCGACTAAAAAAATTGTTTCATTGAATGCCTTTTTAATGAAATCATGACATTGTGGAACAAATCTAATTTAGAGAGATGTGTTAATGATTCTAATGATTATCATTCTGTAAATACATATCTGTTATAGTCGCGAATCATGTTTTAATTAATTAAGATACAACCTGACACTTGCAAATTACAAAAAACGTAAGACAATTTGAATTTCGCGGGCTGTCTTAGCGCATCCCCCTTAACAAAGTTTAGAAGTCTATCTTCAACAACCAATCCGACGCTTGAAGACGTATCTACGTCTCCCCTGATTGGCTTAGGTCATTTGACAACAGCTGTCATTTTCGTTAGCTCAGATGTTTCAAGTTCTTTGCTCTCTGGATCGATTTCTTCGTTAACTATAAAGCCATGTTTTGAAATGTTTAGTAATAGATAACAAAAATACCACTGTTATCTCTGTAGGCTTCTGCTTACACAATCATTTCATCATTTAGATAGCTGAGTGTTGTCTTACCAAGGGGTATCGTATTACTCAGTAACTGGGTTGTGGAGGTCAGACAGGCAGTCGTGCCATGTAAAATACTGGTATTCAGCTGCATCTGGTCTGACTGGAAGCCGACAAAAACAAAGAAAAGGCTTACACGCAGATGATGAGATAGCTAGGACTCTTAGATCTTATGGGTAATGATTAATTCACTATGTCCAGTAATGATGTAAACCCATCAAAATTGACAAGACATTAGGAATTGGAAATGGTACCGTGAGGTGCCGGACGTAAAGCATAGCACCACCCTATTTCTTCCCGTGGGTGTCGTAAAAGGCGACTAAGGGACTTATTAGAGAATGGGCAGCAGCGTTCTCTATGCATTTTAACACCATACTGCGATCGCCAACCCGCCTGCCAAGCGCGGCGATTATGGCAAAGCCTCTCCTTTGTGGAAGGCCCATGTCCACTTGTCCAGCAGTGGACGTCTTTCGGCTGAAATCATGATGATGATGAATTAGGAATTTCTTGATTTAAGAGTATCTCTATAAACACCACTTCGAAATTTGAACGGTCTCTTTTTAAATCCGCGATGAAGTACTTTAAAAAAAAATGAGTTCGCTTCCGTATGAGGGTTTTCTGGTTTTCTGAGACATCAGGTCAGGCCCTGTCACAGTGTCAAAGCGCCTACATTTTCTTTAGTCGTGACTGAATGATGAACGAATGAATGAAACGAATGATGAACGTCATCATATATTATTATAATTTTCATTGTCGAAATGGAAGACCTCTTGTCAAAGTGGCGTAGTGACGCTAATGTTTATGAAAACCCTCATTGTGTGCGGTCATTTGAGTAAGGTTCTAAGTGAACTTTTCAGAATAGCACTACTACAATACATACTGTGGCAAGCAAAGGCAACCAGGGCTGACAGCCCCAGGGTGCGCCAGATTAAAAGCTTGTATTTTGTGATTACCAGGGAGGTTTTTCTGCTCATCCTCATTTACGTCACATAGCATGACTAGATTTCTAATCGTAGGCAAATTATACAGCCATATCAACAAATATCAAGATTAACAGTGTATTTATAGTAATTCAAAGAAATCTAACTTATCGCAGGCGGAAATTATAAACGTTGATTGAGAGTATATATCATACAACCCTGTGTGTTTTATTCACTTGCAATAAATACGTAGTTATCTTTATAATATTGCGGAAAATTATAAATTAATCGTCATCACAGAGGTGAAAACTTTCCACTTAAGGGTCAGATAGTCTCCGTTGACTTTGGCCATACAAATGGACGTCGCGCTAACGCCGCGTCACCATTAATAGGGAATATTTATTTTAGGTAACGAAAATATGAATATTTGAAGAAAATCACAGATAGAATTATAGATAATAAAACATTCTATACATACAAAAAAAAAGCATGGTTCGAAATATCTTTCGTAGTTTGAAAATAATATCGTTTTTTATGCTTTGGGTAAACATTACTTCCTCAATTTATTTCATAAAGTATTTTACTACAATGATTAAATATTCACATATTTAGTTGATGTGTATGCGTTCTAATTTAACATACATTTTTTGCATAACTTACTTGCATTATATGAAGGCGTAATAACAGATTTAAAAGTCACTAAAATCATATATCTGCGCTTTAACATAACATCACGCTTTTATATCCCCGAAGGATTAGGCAGAGGTGTATCTATAGTACACCCACATTTCGCCAGTTTTATTTAAGTCCCATGTAATAGATGTTGATCATATTGGAACCAACCGGGCACATATCAAAATTATGCTCTCGCGATACCTACTCAAAATGTTGTAGGTACTTTTCTGCCTACCCCATCCTGTTTAAACACGATACCTAAAACTAATCAACAAAGTAACACAAGGAGGTCACGTAATAACTTGAAATTGTTTAAAAAACAAGATAATTTGGACACTATCTGGTAGATAAGGTATCATGATTGAACACCAAACTGAAGCATTAAATTATGTTCCAATACCGTTCGTACATTTCCTACAGATAATTTGACGTATGAATAACGTTCCTCGCACGATGACAGTTGGACTCTTGCAAAACAATGGAATGTTGGGAGAATTTGGAAAAAGGGCGATCGTCTTTTGTTGGCTGAAATGCTTTAATCAAAGATATAAATATGTTTAGATACTATCTTAGACGAGTGCACAGCTTTGACTGTCTATCTGATAGACAGTCAAAGCTGTGAACTCGTCTAATAGACCAGTCATCTTAGTCAAAATCCCGGAATTTGAGATACCCAGATAAAAACTCGTATAAACTTCAATTTTAACATCCAAAAAGTTGTCTCAAAACCTACATCATATGGTGTACGCGTCTATTAAAATCTTAGGTCACAAAAATCGTTTTTTGCAAATATCTCGTTTCCTATGGGTTTGTCGCTATTTGTATTTATCATCAATATTGTAGAGGATTAAATTCCCTACAACTTTTGTTTCATCAATTTTTTTATGACCGACCACCTTCAAAGGTGGCTGGAACTGACTTGTGGCGTCATCGACATCACCACATGCGAGCTACGCGTCACACTGACGTCACCTGAAATCCTGCATCGCGCAAGCAGAGTTTACCGCGGAACTAGCATATACAACGTCCCGACATCAACCGTCGGGCAGTAGCCCACCAGACACAACACCCGTCTGGTCGGAGGATCCTCCCTTTTCTATGGCGGATGAGTGAACTTTACACCCTGTTCCTCATACCACCAAAGTTCCATCCCCACAGTCATAAATGTATGGAATTGGAATATCTCCAATTAAACTATTATATTTATCAACGGAACAATGATTAAAATACACTTATCCTGAGCTACATTAATTAATTACAATTTAGGCACTTTATGAGGCTAGGTATTCGCCTTTCAAAGCTTATGACAGATGCCTATGTAGTTTTAACTGTTAACAACATAAACTTTACATACCAATAATCATGGGTACATGATGGCAATTACGTAAAATTATTTAGTTAATTATAATTTTGCTGGTTGCATGTAGATATAGCAAAAAAATATTTAAATAATTTGCTGACCTACTTATGTAAATATTAGCAACCGTGCGACCAGTCAATGATGTATTAAATGTACAAATTAAACTAAAACACTTATTAACCAAAAAAAAAAGCAAAGCAGTAGGTTGGTCTCTGCATCGCCCTGGAAACGTTGACTGGCAGAAAATGTCTATGGCATTAAGTCCGCCTCTGTATATTTGTGTGCTTAAAGTAGTAAATAAAGCAAAATCAAAATAAAAACAAAGTCCTGTAAGAGGCCAAAAGGCTCCTACCTCAGCATGAATCTGCGACATTTAAAAATAAGTGACGCAGCGAGGACCTAGACATAGTAACTTTCGCTTAGCGATAACGCTAGTAGAAAAGCTGCAAAATGTATGGGGTTGACATAAGCTATCGAAATGTCACGTGATCTTATGTCGACGAATAGAAATTAGCTAGACAATGTTATTATCATTCGATTCCATGAAACGAATCGACAGCGTCGAACGATAACTTCCGTAAAGATGCGTAGCCAAGTGGCACTTTTTGACAAGCGTTATCGCTAGTTTTTAACCGACTTCCAAAAAGGAGGGAGCAATTTATGCTCGTCAAAATGCATATGGTGAAGTCACCATCAGTTCTCCTGGTAAGAACCAGGAGAACTCCTCAACAATTAACGCCCCTGCACCGGGAAAAGTAATATATTGTAATAGGAGATGAGCATTTCACATTAGGCTATTGTAAATTGGATAAATTACAAACTGACCCACTAAAAAGTGAAAAATAAAAAACATTTTACAAAAAAAAACCGACTTCCAAAAAAAACACTACAAAGTGAAAAATAACTTTAATTTCGGAAGTCGGTGGCAAAAAACTAAAATACAGCTCCAAAACCACCGACTTTCGAAATTAAAGTTATTTTTCACTTTGTAGTGTTTTTTTTCTAGTGTTTTTTTTTGGAAGTCGGTTTTTTTTTGTAAAAAGTTTTTTCGATTCATATGAAGGAATTCGAATCGAAAACGGTCAAAAGGTGAAATAACGATAGCGATTGTAGAAATAGAATCACTCCGAAGCTAATGTCATTTGTCTCTGGTATGCTGATAGGGTCGGGATTTTTTTTTTTGGCTGGTAAATTATCAAATAACTTGTCCCGCTCTGGGCGGAGCGGAAGCCCCGTGTCAGACTTTTACTGACTAAAACCCACCCGTATTCCTTACGTTGCCTGTGTGCCAGGGCCACTATACCCCTTTCGGACAAACTCGCAACCCTGGCAGGATCGGGTATGGGTGTCGGTCTTATCACAGGCACCACGACCTCATTCCTCTGGCCCTCTTCTATTAACGGACATCTAGACGCACTGCAGGTTACCATCCCTTCCTGGTTGCTATTCCACTAATTCGCACTAAGCGTTTCCAAATGTCTTTTATATTGCGCACAGCAAAAGGGTGGAACTCTCTACCTGCGTCTGTGTTTCCGATCGCATACAACGCTAATCTCTTCAAAGTGAGGTGAACTGGCTTCTTCTGGGTAAGCTCACTCCATCGTCGACTTTGTCGCTGTTTGTGTCTGACCTAAACTAAGGTCAAGAGCAAACCCATCTCAAATAAATAAAAAAAAACAGGCTCATACGACATCTCAGATTTGTCATTTGAATAACAACACACCTGCTTCTTCTTTGCTTCGTTCTCCACAGAGCGGTCGTTGTCACAATGAGTTTTGTCCAAGTGCAGGTGTAGTCATAGCTCGCCTCACGACCTCCCTCCGTCTGGTTCTGTTAAGAGTGGGTTAGTTGTCTCCAATCGCGGATTATATTTGGTCGGTCCACAACATCGGTGACCAGCCGCATGGCCTATTATCCGCTACTCTGTCCTGCACCACTAGACTCTCTATGGAGTCATTATTTCGTCTCGAGACATGACCAAACACGTTCAGTATTCGAGACTGTACTAGGGGTGAGGCGTATTTATCGTAACAGATATAAATAACAGATATTTAAAAATAACCATTCTTTATACCATTGTAACTTATCTGTTACTTAAAATGACAGACCCGCGGCTGTTACTATTACTTCATTGTAACAGACTGTCAACAGGCTATTACTTACTTACACACACACTCACACAAGCGAAGGAATATAGCAAGATTATCAATTTCTCTCTCTTTCTCATTAAAGAATGACCCTTGCTAAAAAGAGAAACACCTATTATTTAATTTACTTCGAAATATGTTTAGTTCTCACTCTTACTAAAGCGGTTAAACTACGCTAAAAAGAGAAGTAGGTACTTAGTATTTATTATCCCTAAAACACAGTTGGTGGTCTTGCAAGAACAAACATTTTCGAAAAAGTGACTCATAAATTAGGTCGTGTTACCTGTTACTGTGACCATAATATAAAAAATTTAATAAATACGTATTTATCGTCCGTACAAAAAATAACAGGCTGTTATTTAATAACAGATGTTCGGATCTATTATTTTTGTGTAACAATAACAGTGATAACACATACTTAGCTTTACCCTGTTACAACCCATCTCTAGACTGTTCTGATAGACGCTGTTTGATGCTGAGTTTCTGGAGTGTGGAGACGTTTGTGCGAAATTCTATCCACGAGATCCCAAGCTTTATTCTCCAGCACCAGTTTTCCAGTTCTCGTAATGTCTACGTCTCAGCTGCGTACCGGAATAAGGGGAATACGAGTGTACACAGGAGTGTACACTCGGATTCCCCTTAAGCAGGAGCTTCACCTCTGGTATTGCAAATATTCATAGACGGCGGTAACCATTACCAGATGGGTCGTTTACATATTTGCCAATTCAATCAATCTGCCTAGCATTTTTGCCAATTATGTTGGGGTCGGTTTCCAGTATAACCGGATGCAGCTGAATACCAGTATTTTACATAAAGCGACTGCCTATCTAACCTCCACAATCCAGTAAGTGGGTAAGCCAAGGGGTAACTCGTCAGACTTTCGGGCTTCTGACGACCCGATACGACTGTCAAAGATCCACGAATTACAACCGGGACCAACGGCTTAACTTGCTTTCCGAAGCACGGCACGGGTCACGGGTGCACGGGGTTTGGAGTATGAAATGGTCTTTTGAGGAAAGAACCACACAGATTGAGTGGACCTGACCAGTCAGTGCACGCATTTGTCAGTAATCGTGCAGCTCTACTCAGAACTTAAAGAGCTCAACATGTTGCTATATAACACACAATATTCAGCGAAGAAGGGCTTGTTCAATGCCCAAAAACACACGGACATTAGCATTATCATCAGTAAGACGTATAACAATAACGCTTCTTCCACGCAGTCAATGCCACTGGCGCCATGTTGGAACTTGATTGAACCACGACCAAACCTTCATGCTTACATAGCTAATCTAAATTTAACGCCTAATTAAGATGTTGATCCAGCTCAAGATATGCTTTAGATGAATATTATTTATAGCTTTGTGCTGTAGTTACCTGCGATATTTTAGGACAGATACGGGGTTTTAGTACCATATAAAACTGTGATTTGGTATAATATTTCCGTTGCCCGTTCATAACAACATAGTATATCACTTCCGTCATTTATTACGGCAAGACCAGGCAGTCTAAATCATTTCCACGCAAACTCCGTTATGTGCTAAACGCTAACACATCAGTAATAAAGTTGAATATCTCGTGCGCTTTTTGAAAATGTTCGAACACGAAACTAAATAGCCTAAGTCTCCATTCTTATTTCATTTATAACCTAAGTAATAATAGATCTAGAGAAAAAATATCTGGTGGATGGATAATAAACTATATTTCCTTGCTGTGAATATTTATTTTAGACATAAAAGCCAAACAATTTTGTTTGCTTTTTATAATTATCTTTAAAACTGACATGATTTTCGAATAAAAAATGTATCCAGAGAAAATATTACAATTACGTAACTGTCGAGTCGATTCCGGTTATTATAAACGTTCACAATATATTCGCAACTTCATCTCGGCGACAATGATTATTATGAATATGTGATTGAGGTATGTTTCAAAAATTTAAACTGGCCTGAGAAAATTACGAGAATTGCCCTTCTATTTAGAGCAGATGACAGCTTCTTTTGTACCAGAAACGGCAACAAGAAAATTAATAATTATAATCAAAATCGAGCATGTAGCAATTAGCACATTTTCCGAACAAACGCAAAGGAAAGTTCGTCTTGTTTACCCCTAAAATGCTTTTTAACCTATCTATGACTCATTAGGCGAAAATTAAGTTGCGTAATTTTCATAGCAGGAAAGCGGAATGTCATAATAATCATAATCATTTTTTATTTGTTTAACATAGGTACAATACAGTTCTTAAATTAAAGTTCTTAGGTCGCTATGCTATGCCAAAAGGCGTACAAATATGGTTGCATGCGAATTAAAATATTGATCATGCGAGTGGTAAACAAATTATTTGGTAGCTATGTCAAAATTAATAGAATAATGATAAAGAAATAAAAACAAAAATTATAAATGTCACAATATGGAATAATTCTACGTCAATGCATAAATAAATTATCATTAATTACAATTAGTCACAATATTCAATTAAAAATTGTTTCTCCAGTCAAGTACTTAAACAAGTCTATATTCATTTATCATTTAGAAATTCATCAGTCGTATAATAACATTTTTCAATTAATAACAGTTTTAGTTTTGTTTTGAATTGTAACATTCAAATTTTTTATGAGATCTGGTAATTTATTGTAAATGCACGGTGCCATGCCTAAAACACTCTTTCTCACTAAGGCAGTCTTACAACGCTGATTGCTTAATGAGTTTGCGTATTGGCTACGAATCGCAACATCTCGTAACGTTGACACTTTTTCAAATAACCTCATGTTTGTTTTGACGAAAACACTAATTTCAAAAATATATAATGAGGGTAAGGTAAGTATTTTCAGCGATTTAAAGAATGGTTCACAGCTATCATCAATTTTCAGCCCACACCATTGATCTTATGCATCTTTTTTGTGCCTTAAAAACGATATCTTTATCAGTAGAATTGCCCCAAAAAATAATACCATATCGCAACATTGAGGCTACTAAGCCGTGATATGTAACTAGTAGCGCATCCATATTTATTTTTATAGCAATTTGGAATAGTGCGTATGCTGATTTATTTATTTTCTTACCTAGGTCATCTATGTGGGGCTTCCAGTTAAGTTGGTTATCAAGGAATAAATCTAAGAATTTTGGTACTTATACTTTAACTTCTTCAATGTCACAGTCACTATGTCTAATATTTACTTTTGGTACTTCAGTTCTTTGGTGAAAGTGCATTATTTTTGTTTTCTTTAAGTTTATAACTAAATTATTTTTATGAAGCCAGTTAATTATGTCCGATAGTGTACTATTTATGTCATCTTGATAAATATTGCGATCAATAAATTTCACTATGGCAGTACTGTAGTCTGCAAACATCACCATTTGATGTTGAGTCACCTTTGGCAGATCGTTTATATAGACTAGGAAAAGAGGAGGCCCAAGGACGCTGCCCTGTGGGACACAAAACTTTATCAATCTAGAATGAGATAAAAAACTCTTTTCAAATTTTGTTTTGTCACATATTCTTGCAATTTCTGTACATAGCTTTCTGTTGGAGAGATAGGATTCGAGTAGTTTTAAAATGTTACCTCTGATACCATAGCTACGCAGTTTGTCTAATAAGACATCGTGCTTTACGTAATCGAAGGCTTTGGTCATATCTGTGTAAATAGCACAAATAGGAGCTTTTTAGTCTACTGCTAACATAATGCCACGTAAAAAATCAAAAATAGCCATGTTGATCGTGGTACTCTTTCTAAAGCCATTTTGTTCCTTGCATAATAAGTTAAATTTATTGAGATAGCAATACAGAGACTTATAAATATTTTTTTCGAAAATTTTGGAAAATACAGAAATTTTTGCTATTGGCCTATAGTTCTTCATATCGGTTTTGTTATCTTTTTTATGAAGTGGTTTAATAATAACTTTCTTCAAGTCTTCAGGGAAAACTCCGTCAGCAATTCCAAGGTTCATAAACATGTCCGTCGTGTAATTTTCGGCAGGCGTGTCGCTAAGCTGTTTCGTAGCATCGTAGCGCGTAGCTTGCAGAGTAGCAAAGCGTTACGCCTAATGATTATATTATAAAATCGCCTACGATTAGGCAAGCCACTGTACAATCAGATATAAAAATGTGATTAATATTTAATTGAATTTAATTGTTTATCTGATTGTACCTATTATTATCTATTGATACTTTGTTTTGCCAGGGAGAACTTTGAATGTATCTTGTTCACGACTTATAATTAATGGAAAATAAACTCCTGTAAAATTTACCATTACATCTTCTTGTTTATTTTTAGATTAGCCAAAGTCGAAATCAAAAGGGTGGCTGAGCCGATATACAGGGTGGATTTTTGAGACCGGTCAGTAAGGTCAGCTGTCTTAACCGTCGTAGCTACAGGAGAACGGTCCTAAGACTGTCCTTAACTTTTTGAAAATTTTTGATCTGTATTCACAGATTTTGAAAAAAAAGTACAGTCAGCGGAAAATGGGCAATTTCCACAAAACCTTTTTTTTATGCCAATCTATCCTTTTTCTTATAAGGATCAAAAACCTCTATTGGATCAACTGAGGTAGGTAAGAGTACTAGAAAAGTCCAAGATCGCAAAAAAAGTTTTCCCATACATTTCGTAGGAAATGAGACTCCAACTTATTTTTTTATGATTTACCGCTGCAATGAAGGACTTAAAATATTCAAATGAAATCAAATAGACACATGGAGCGCGATTCACTGTCTAAGAAAAGGACCGTCTAACCGGTCCGCTATTGCTCTCAGAATGCTGTTGGAGCTTGCTCGGATACGGTGCAATATGGAGGTCGCTATCTTTCTCATGATGGCATGAAGACCATCAATCTGAGCTTCCATAAACATGCCAGATGCACTACAGCATCCCAGTAGCCCCAACAACATCCTAAAAGCGTTGTTATATTGGAGTTGCATTGAGTGTCCGTTGGGTACAGCTGACCCACAGAGTGCACGAATAAAACGATTGGCAGTAAGCCCTGAACATGGTGTGATTCGGGCTAGCTCCAGCGGCATCCTGAGGGCATTCGCGTAGAGGTTCGATAGCCAGTACCTGAACCATTGCTGTATGGTTCACATACCCAGCAATCGAAGTCTGTAATAAGTTTAAGTTTGTGGTCTATTTAATTGTGTGTTTTATAATTTTGTAAGTTTTTGTGACTAGGATTCTTGTATTTTTACTTATTTACTTCACTTTACCAAATCCGGGCACTTTTTTAACCAACAAGCCATCATGAATATGACTAGAACCTAAATTTTCATCCCATTATAAACAACTGTCGATTCACCAAACTTCCATAATAACAAAAAAAAAACTCTTTTAAAAACATATCGTTAACATGTCCGTACGTAACTCGGTAGCAACAAAGCATTTTGCTGACTCACTGCTCGGTTCCCAATTAGGAGAGCGTGAATGTTGGCTTAGAACCAGCCCACACAATGGGCGCAAGCATAAATGTATTTTGTATGTTAAGCTACAGAAGAGTGGTCATTCATGAATGTGTTTTTTTGATTACGGTAAGGCCATACGGCGCCTGTGTAAAAATGGTGTAGTCTCGTGTCTAATAACCAAACTTTGAATTCATATAAAGTTTCTTGATGATTCTTCTCCATAGAAAACATCTACGAATTGGAATTGTGAAATAACATTAGATTATTCTTCCATGGTCAGTCAATCTTTGAATCTTAAAATGTCCAGTTGGATGTCCAACGATTAACGATCGCCAGGAATGCTGTAAATAAGTTTTAAGTAGATTACTTTCATTGGATGTTTAGGGCCTTTAATTAACATCTCTCTTTGATCACATTTTGTAGTCTAAGATTTATATGAAGTTTAAACTAAGTGGATCAGTCCTGAATGATATTGTCAAAATGTCCGATCTTTGAGAATGTAGCAAAATTCCATAACTCATCAAAGCGCTTTTTTAATATTTAATACGAACAATAAATTAAAACTACTGAACGAATCCAAAAAAAAAGAGAAGAAAGGGGGAAAAAATTGTACTTAGAATAATTTCAGGCTATAACGGTAATTTAAGGTTTGTTCAATAACCTTACCTAATTGGGTAATTGCGTAACTCACTAACAATTGCAATACTTTTCAATTCGACAACATCATTCATTAAGTTAATTACTTTGTCGAGCAGACGATTTTTTCAAACATACTTATGAAAGGTAAGATTAAGAATTTCTCTCAAAATCCTTCAGATTGTGGAAGAAAGTTTTACGCAACTTGAGTGCAGGTCATCAAGGCATCAATTTTGACGTTAAACAAAATAAAAGCAGCACTGTCATTAAAAACAAGCATTTCCGTTAAAAAAGGAGTATAAAACCGTAACAATACTCCCCCGCCATCGCCATTTTGACATAAACAATCGACTTTTTTTGCGTGCAGGCAGATGTTCGAAGCACATAATGCCTTATGTGGCATATAGCCAATTTGACAAAGAGTTGCCCTGTTTCAGAAACAGGGGTGTAAAACGCCCCTTCTTAAAAAAATCGCTCAGCACCCGTTATGTTTATTGTTAATGATAACAATTTAAATAGTGGTTTGACAAGTTACATATAAAATTGAGGCGTTGTTTTGCCTTGCCCTACTTTTTCGTATGAATTTGTTGGCATATTCTAAAACAAAGATGTTCGCAAATATTCCTATAAGGCATTTAAGTTTCTGAAAAAAGATCTAGTAAGTACGTACTGCGTAAAATTCTAAAAATATCCCGTCGTTGAGATATGGGTCCAAAAAACACTGCCTACTAGTAGATACAGTGGCCCACTAGTAACGGCCGTAGGTTCGAACCCAGACAGGCGCTTTACTTTTTGTAAATTATTTAGTCACTACTGCTCTCAAAACGGTGAAGGGAAACAGGAAACCGGCATGTCCTGGAACCAAATTCGAAGACATGTGACATCTACCAACCCGCACTGGGCCTGCGTGGTGGATTACGGCCCACTCCCTCTCACCGAGAAGATTCCTGAGTCCCAGCAATGGGATCATTATAGGCTGATTATTTACTAGTATGTATTGATATAAATGCCCGAATATGTAAACCAGTACTCGAATTGCGTAACACATTTTCAATCATAATCCGAGGGTTTGAAGGAAATTCCTAATCAATTGCTTCAAAGGTTTGAAAAATTCGTCTGCTCAAAAACGTAAATAACGCAATGAACGTAACTGAACTGTCAAAATTAAAGGCATTGCGATCAATTGTCATTTTATTGTGTGTTACGCTCAATTGTCACTGTAGGCAAGTAGGTATGTGTGTTGCGCAATTAGCCCGCTGCAAAAATCGCTGGAGGAGCCTTAAGTATCTTGTGTTGAGTAATTATAAATCACACTCTAGTCTAAAGCTATAAATTCCATTAAAAAAAACTTTCCAGACAGATGCAGGTGAAAATCCTAGAGATCATCCTGAAAATATACAAACGCCAATAAAGTAGACGAAATGCCTACTATTTTATGTTTTAATAAAAGTAAATAGTTAATTTATTTTGCAAATAATTTTACGAAAATAATGAAAACACCTCAGCCTCTGGTAAAAGCACCGAATATTATAATAATTTTCAGCCATTTAAATAAACCATTCATAATTATTGTAGTCCAACAAATTACTCATTTTATAATCCCACCCACGCACGACGCCAAATTAAGGGTTTTTTTTATATCGGCAATATACAATAAAACACAACTATTTGTTACAATCACGTACACGCATTCATGCACAAAACGTACACTATAAATTAACCTTTGTTAGTGTTCTATTTTCAAAGTCACGTAGAGGATGCATTAATTAGAATGTGCGTGTTGGTACGCATGAATCGGGTTGCCAATCTAAAAATTGTTAAGGTATTTGTGTAAAAAGTTTTGTTGTGTGAATGATTTCAATTTCAAAAGATGTGTTATTTGTGCCTTTACCAAAGAATTTGTTACCGTGTACAGATAACTGTTTCTTTGAAGATTGAAGTCGTTTATGCCTAACTTTATTCCGACAATTTATATGTCAGTTTTCAGTTAAACCAAGTTCGACTCGGTAAGAATATTTTGCTATAGGGGACTGACTTCCACTGCCCAATTGAGCCCCCTGAGCTACACCGAATACCGATTTCCTAAGCGCTGTTTCTCGGACTGTCGGGCTTCTGACTACCCGCGACGACTGTTTTATGTATTGTATGGCAAATCTTAGTACAAAGTGGTAAAGAATGGCCAATAATCGTCGCGCCTGACCGCAGCAAGCGCAGGATCTACGCTTATTTTGCTGCCAGTAACTGTGCTTTTTACCTAATAGACTTAATTGGATTGCGATAAGGTTTTTTTAGCTGTGACTCGCCAACGCCGTTTTAAACTAGGGCTTTTACGAAAGATATAATTAAAAATGTCAGTCGTTCGTACTCCTATACAATTCTTCCTTCAATCATTTTTATTAACTCTGCACGTAATACCGACTCATTGTTCACGATTCCAATAAAAGTTTCTCTTTCAGCAAAATGTAAACAAACCAATAAAAATTCTCAATAATAAGTCACAAAGCATTTTCCAATAACAAGCGAGCAGCTAAAAACAGTTCCACAAGTCATATGTTTTATTTACAATCTAGGTTTCAACTAAAACCTTTTTCTTTACAACGTGGATTTTCAACGAAACGATAAACGTATCGCCGTCTCGCTCACTCTCATTACCGTACTTTCGGATTCGTAACCACGCCTTACAAACACCCCACTGTGCCTACCTTTTTCTATCTCGTACAAATAGTCGTGCCGTCTCGCTCACACGTGACTATCGATTTACGCCGTCCCAAGTTTGTTTACCCGACCAAATTCTGTAGCTATATTTAGTTCGATAGGTTGTAATAACTTGTGCGAACTACACATGGTGGAGTTATATGTAATTGTGATGATGTTGCCAAAGTCAGAAAGTTTTTTCGTTGCTTTTTATAAAAATAGGTTTTGCTATGAAATATGATAGGCCATTTGATAGCGTATTTGTGACTTATAGATTATCGAACATCAGATGAGTTTATGGACTGGTAAAGTATAATGGTAAACAAGTTTTTAAAGAGGGGCACAATAGGTCTTGACAATGGTCTTGCAAACAAAATTAAAGCTTGAAACGTGTCTCTAACAGAAAATACATTTTTACTGAGTTGAGTTTACTCAAGATAGGTCCTACAATATGAATAAGTAGACATTTTAAAATCTAAGCTAGTTTTCTCAAAGCTTTACTTTTTATCTGGGAGATAGAATATTTATTAATATTTTAGAAATATTAGATAAATAAGAAAAACGTTGTGAATGTAGACGAAGTACCCAATGACGTATGTATGTATCTACTTAATAGGCACCTACTAAGTAGATACAACAATTAATCACCAACCCCACTTACCCTTTTTTATTTGAGGCCTTCAGCATCTATAGCTTTCCATAAATCAAGACGACTAGGTAAACCTAAGTTATCACAACGATAACACACTCTTATAATACGATTTTAGTAGGTAAGTACCTACTTACAAAAAAAACTGGATTGTTAGCTATAGACAGACTGCAGACTGGGTAGTCTGCAGTCTGTTTTTGCAGTAAGCCAAAGTATTTATTACCCAAACACATAATGTAGTCTTCAGAAGCCCTACAGTCTGATAAACAGTCTTACCAAGGGGTATCGTATTACCCAGTAACTTGGTTGTGGAGGTCAGATAGAAGTCACTCTACGTAAAATACTGGTATTCAGCTGTATTTCGTTGGACTGGTTCTGGAAGCATTTATGAGGAAAAGTTAGGTAAGTAGGTAGATAAGGATGAGAATATCATCCTCTAAACGCCAATCTTATGCCTCGAACGAAACACTCAAATAACAAAAAATCAATTTATTTACTTCGTCTCATCTTTTACGAAGTAACACCATGATTAATATGCGCAATTAATTCAATAACGTATGGCTATTGACATCTGTGATTTATTACACTGTTAATTTAAAATCTAGTAATGATTATTAATCTCTAAAATTAAGTGACTATTCGGCAGATATTCGTAGTTAAGCTGGCAACTTGTCGTTGGCGCCATTTGTATTCTTTTGAGCAAAAGTTTAAGCATAACTGTCAAATCTTCTTAGGTTGGCACTTGATATTAGTAAAGTTGTCGCGATGGCCAATCGCGACGTAACTAGTGAAGTAACTATACGACTCGGTGCTCGATACTCACGATAAATCGATTCAAGTCAAAACGGGCCTATTATTTTTTGACAAGTAAGAGCTCCTTGTGAAAGAGTTAATGCAAAGAAGTGTAAAATATGCATAAATTAAGTGCGTACTTACCTATTTTTTCCACCAAAAATTGTTGTGTCCCAGTTAGAGACGCGTGGTGCTCGTGGATTTACAAGCATTGAGACTGGGTCTAAAAAGGACTGGCTACACATCGGCAAAACCTTTGATGTTGCTAGTGTCACTTCCGTCACCATCACTTTCACGCGATATTGATTTTTATAGCAGTAAATCTACAAAATTCTTTAAAAACCAATCTTCGTGCCTAACTAAGAAGTTAAACTCGAGTTTTGCTGTTTGCTAAGTTTATGAAAAAATATCACAATAAACATAACCGTCGACGATTTTTTTTTTGTGGGAAATAGCCAAATAACTTTTCCCGCTCTGGGTGGAGCGGGAGAATTGTCACATAATTTTCAAATAACATTCGGGCGTGTCAGACTTACTGACTAAAACCCACCCGTGTTCCTTCCGTTGCCTGTGTGTCAGAGCCACGATATCCCTTTCGGGCAAACTCAGGTCCGTTAGGGCTTGGGGCACAACCCTGGCAATGCTTGCCAGGGTTGTGCCCCAAGCCCTAATGGACCCCGTCAGTTGGTGTTGACATCTCTTTGAGGCGCGCGTGGAACAGAACGCGCCGTCGACCCGGGCCTGGTCCTTATCGGACGGCGAGCTACCCATCGCTCACCGTCCAAAAGCCCGCGCCTACGGTGGCCGGATATGGGCTTGTGACTCACGACGCCCGGGGGACTAGGGGCGCGAGAGCGCGAACCTTGCCTCTCCCTCACGCGTTCCGCCTCCTCTTTCGCGAGCATTACTGCTTCGCAGAAGAAGGTGACGGCCTCCCATGCACTCTCGCTTCGAACCATGGCCGGACGCGAGAGATCGCCGATCGCCTCCGTGAGGACACGGCGGTGCTTCGCCCAAGCCGGGCAGACCTCCACCGTATGCTCCACCGTGTCCTCCGGGCGATCAACACAGAGGTGACACCCGGGCGTGTCCTCCCGCTTTATCCTGAACAGGAACCTCCCGAAACAACCGTGAGCACCCATTCAGAACAACCTTCCGCCTGAGGCGGAAGGTGAGGACGCCGTGGCGCCTCTCCAGCCACTCCTCAAAGAGGGGACTTATCGCCACAATTGTGGCGTGCCCAAAAACCGTCGACGATACACTTTTAAATTAAGAACCCAAAAATCAAGAGCACTCCAGCAAATTAATATAATCAATTGGCAACACTGGTGGCTCAACAATGGCCGCCACGTGCATATTGTTCCAAGCTGCGGTCTCCCGCCAAAACTACAATGGAGAAAATATGAAACGTATTGATAGCGTGAATTGTATGGGAAACCTTATGGTATTGAGATTATAATCATGTAAATGCAAGTATTATTAGCTATGGATCACTTTGTTTGAATATTTTCTGCGTTATGTTGGTAATGATATGGGGTAGTATTATGTTGGTAGTGTTGAAGATTGCTTTCTAACCGACTTCCAAAAAAGAGGAGGTCCTCAATTCGGCGGTATGTTTTTTTTTTTGTATGGTGTTACGCGATTACTCCGTTAATTATGGAGCGATTTTGAAAATTCTTTTTTTGTTTGAAAGGGTATACTCCCGAGGTGGTCCCATTGCCACCAAATCAGAATCAGATGACGGGATCTCATGGAAATCGAGGGAAACCCTCAAATTTTATAGGCAAACCTATAGCGGTTTGAGTATTTTTTATAGTAACTCGTGCATTTGGTCTCGGAAAGCACAATTTGGTGAAGTGGAACTGATGATGGAGACCACTTATGGCCACCGGAACAATATAGTAATGAGTACCCTTATTTAACGGGTTGCGATTAAGCAATTTATGCTCGTCACTATGCATATGGCAGTTCTCCTGGTTCTTACCAGGAGAACTCCTCAACAATCAATCTCCCAGCATCGGAAAAATAAATATTTTGTAAAAGGTGATGAGCAGTTAACATTAGGCTATTGTAACTTTGATAAATTCAAAACTGACCCACTAAAAAGTGTAAAATAAAAAACTTTTCACAAAAAAATAAGAACTGACTAGGTACCAAAAATAACACTACAAAGTGAAAAATAACTTTAGTTTCGGAAGTCGGTGGCAAAAAACTCAAATACAGATCCAAAGACACCGACTTCCGAAATTAAAGTTATTTTTCACTTTGTAGTGTTATTTTTGGTAGTCGGTTCTTATTTTTTTGTAAAGAGTTTTTTTGTTGATGACAAAAATTGATTATGGATTCTTTTAATGCACCTACGCCTATTTCTACTGCAAGTCAGTGCTTCACCGTATAATGAAGGATGGGTACCTATGTGAATCAGTAAAAATTTGTCTTGTGATATTTAAACTTTGTTTTGACAACGCCTCGGCAATCCCTTTCCTGCTGCAGTGTCTGGGAAAGTAACATTCTAAATACGAGTCACGTAGGCCGTTACAAAGCCTCACTAAAAAACAAAATGTTGCCTTTCAGCCCTTAAGGGGCCGGCGTAGCATGCGTAGTTCATACAAACGTAATAAGTACCAAAATAATTTGTAAATCAAACATATTCTTGAGATAGTGTGTATTTATTTCGATTGGATTACAGAATATCTATGTTCCCAGATATATATTTTGAAAGGACAATGATGTAAATACGAGATATGAGGAATTTAAAATTTCTATAGAAATCTTATTTTACTCATAACTCGTGTTTAAATCAGTATCCATTCAAAATATTTATTTGGGAACCTAGTTATTATGGATTCCAACCGGAATTAAGACACACTACGATAAAAATATGTTTTATTTACAAATTATTTTGGTATTACGTTTGTATGTACTACGCATCCATCCCCTCCTCTCCTCTCCCCCTGGGGCCTCTTAAAGGTCCCAAACCAATTTACTATTCTATAACCCACAACCATTAATCGATCCACAAACAAGATCTCAAAACACAACCACACAGAAATTAGTAGAACCCCGCCTTCAAGCTTCGCTCGTAAAATGAAAAAAACACGAGAGTGCCGCTCATCGCCGCACAGTGGGCTATTTGCTAACATGCGCCATTACCATCTCTCCGGGGAATCCACCCCCCGGGGCTGTGCCGCAATTACCGAGACAACCGCGGTAGCAGTTTTTGTTGAAATATGCTTAATACTGGTTTCTCTGGTGTGTTATTAAGGCACATGTTTGGTTGGGAATTGAATTGGATCTTCATTGTTGTTTATTGCTTTTATGATAGTGTATTAACTATAACATAGAACGGGAAAAGGTAGGCTGTTGAATTTTAGTTTTCCAACGTTACTTTGAGTTTGTACCGCATACAGGCGCGATGCGACACGGTGCGACGCAATTCTGGTAGAACAATTTCTATGAAGTTTTCATAGAAATTGTTCTACTAGAGTCGTATCGAGCTGTGGCGTTGGGCCTGATTGCGGAAGCCATAAAATGGGGTAGTTTTAGGCAAACCTGCCTTATCGACCGCAAATCATTGCTCAAAATTAGGTAAAGGGCACAAAACAAGCCTTTCCAATAAAATAAAAAACCAGCGCGCCGTACATTAGTCGCTTATGATGTGTAACATCTGACATCTCACCTTGGTAATAAGCAACTGAGCAACAACAGAAATTATCCTCAAAATTTAAAAAGCTAAATACTGAAATATTTATTCGAATAATTATTAATTACTAGTGGTCGCCCACTGGTCGTCGATCACTAACAATCTATATAGTACTTACTAATTCCATGAGTACCTACACTAATTCCTTGCTATATAAAGAAACTACATATTCCATGCTCAAGCTGTCACTTCCTGTTACACACTTCCATCCCTTTTCATGAAATCACTCCCACAGAGAGGGAAGGATAGATGTTAAACATCAAAAACGTATCAATAAAGAATCAAAGAACTATCAATTATTACTTTGTCATTATTTTATAGACACTATTTACAATATTTTACTGCCTATAATATTATATTATGTTCATTCATCATCAACATTTCAGCCGAAAGACGTCCACTGCAGGACATAGGCCTCCCCCCAGTAATATGTTATGTAAAACTAATAAATTTTTATTACAAATTAATAGGTAATGCTTAGATGATTAAGTACTTTTTTTCAACAGGACAGGCGTAGCGACCTTGAAAAATTATATTCATTATCTGTAAGCGTAGTGCTAAACATATCATTATTGATAACGCGTCAATGAATTCTTAGAATATAATAGTGTTTATTATAGTTGCACGTGACTTTCCATATATACAACTGCTGCCCGCGGCTCCGCCCGCGTGGCTTTTTCTAAAATAAGTAAGTTACTCCATAAATCATCAGCTATCTGCAAGTGAAAGTCTCGTCAAAACTGGTCCAGCCGTTTCGGAGATTAGCCGAACAAACAGACAGAATGATTGTGTGATTGAGATTTTTTTGTTATAAATACCGTATATATTTTCATAGTAAAAAAAGGGTTAGTTTAAACGCTCGGGAAGCACGTTAAGCCGTTGGTCCTAGCTGTAATTTGTAGATCTTTGACAGTTGTAACGGGTCGTCAGAAGCCCGAAAGTCAAACAACCAGTCTTACCAAGGGGTATCGTTTTACCCAGTAACTGGGTTGTGGAGGTCGGATAGACAGTCTCTCAATGATAAATACTGGTATTCAGCTGCATCCCGTTAGACTGGAAGTCGACTCCAACATAGTTGGGAAAAGGCTAGACTAGGATGATGATAAATTGATGATGTATAATATTTAGTAAAAACCGGCCAAGTGCGAGTCGGACTCGCGCACGAAGGGTTCGGTACCATTATCTATAAAAACGGCAAAAAATCACGTTTGTTGTATGGGAGCCCCCCTTAAATATTTGTTTTATTTTAATTTAATTATTGATTTTTGAAGTGAATATATATCTAAATATTGTGTGAATATTTCAAGTGTCTATCTGTTACCGTTATCAATATCGAGCAAAAACGAGCAAAAAAATCACGTTTGTTGTATGGGAGCCCCCTTAAATATTTATGTTATTCTGGTTTTTAGTATTTGTTGCTATAGCGGCAACAGAAATACATCATCTGTGAAAATTTCAACTGTCTAGCTATCACGGATCATGAGATACAGCCCGGTGACAGACGGACAGACAGACAGACAGACGGCGGAGCCTTAGTAATAGGGTTCCCTTTTTACTCGATTTAAAGAACAATACTCGTGACCGTTAATTAGTAATGTAAGCAAACTCTCAGATATTATAAACCAAAGTCTACTCACCAAGCACAATCACTCACACACACACACACACACACACACACTAACATAATATCAGACACTCACACATATACACAAAACGCACGCAAACTACTCAAGAGTATGCATGCACTAAATTGCTAAATTTATAATTTTAATTTGATGTTATTTTAATTTTATTGCATCTATTGTTATTGTTCCAAAAATAGGGGAAGACACTGACTCCTGTAACACAGGTAGTACCACCTAGCACAGGAGTCAGGGCTTCAAATTAAAATGTAACTCCTTATTTAGTGTCAATAAAACTTTTTTTTTATTTTTATTCTTTTTATACGTTTACGTATCTCGGCGTTGCGCCGGAGTTATGGGGTAGTACGGGCCGAAGCCAAGTGCTACCCCTGGAAATTGGTTATATTAATATGAGATGATGGTGTGTTCGGGTTTTGTGATGGTGATTGTGTCTGTTCATGAGACTGTGTTCGTGCGTTGGTTGCTGCACGCGTGTGTGAGGAGACGATTGATGTTTCGTTGTAATTTTGCAGAAATTTTCTGACAATCCTGCAGGTATTCAAGATTGCAGCTTTCTGAAGAGTCTGATATGTGTAGGGTGGTAAATCGAGTGTTTTCAAAGATTGATGAAGCTGTTTAGGTATTACACCATTTGTTGACAACACTATAGGAACTATGGTGACATTGCTAAGCCGCCACATTCGGCTAATTTCTATTTTGAGGTCTATATATTTTGAGAGGTTTTCTGCTATAGTATTCTGTAGATTGTGTGTATTAGGAACAGCTATGTCTATGATTTGTGCAGTTTTGTTAATTTTGTCTAATAACGTGATGTCTGGTCTATTGTAGTGTGTTGTTTTGTCGGTGAGGATAGCTCGGTCAAAGTACAGCTTGTGGGTGGAGTTTTCGAGAACAGTTTCAGGTTGATACCTATTTATAATAAGGTACTGGTGGTGTGTGAATTAATTTATATTTTATTGCTAATTTTTGGTGGATTATATTCGCTACCTGGTCATGTCTGTGTTTGTAATCAGTCTGGACTAGTGCTATACACGCACCCGTGATGTGTTGAATGGTTTCGGAGGAACTATTGCATCGCCTACATCTGTCTGTGGTTTGAAGAACTCGCATTATGTTTTTGGTAATTGCGAGTTTCTATTACCTGATCCTGAATATGGTGTTTCGGTACATTTTCAATACTGAGAAACTATAATATTCTTAGTAAACTTTCTCAGTATTGAATATGTACCAAAACACCACGTTCGCGCTCGATTTCGACTAGGCTACTTGTCCCCAACCATGTCCACGACAAAACCTTTATAATATTTCCTAACTGCATTTTCAATCTATATTAAAAATAAAAAACCAAAGATACTTTTCAAACATACATTTTTCACCCCTCATTCATCCCTTATGACCGCAGCGAGAGCAATAATCGAGCAAGTAATGACTGTATCAAGTTTCGTCCCAAGCGGTTCAACTGATTTGCTTTTAGTTTTTGTCTGGCGCATATTATGTTGGCCCCACTGTGCAACTAATTGTTTTTTTTGTGCTGGCAACCCTGGGGAATTGCTCTATTTTGGAGAGCGTCTTTAAAAAGTTTGTGAGGTTAATTTTCATGCAATTTTTATTAAGAGTTTCCTTTTTAAATAGGAAATATTGTTAGTAGGTAGGTACTAACATTATTTATATGGCTGTATGGGTACTGTCTTATATTTGTTTAACTGGTTTTCTGAAAATGTATGTTGGGTACTTATAATAAGGCCATTTCATCGTTCTACCTTTTATTGAAGATGTCAACTACATGATCGTATAAAAAATACCTAATACCTAACTAAATAAAATAACTAGGTAGGTCCTATGTATTTTACAAAAAACATATTTCTGGGTTAGTTTGTTTCATCGAAATAGAAAGAAAACCTTACTATCGTAACACAAGTATTACATTACTTCCTCATTAGCTATATTGCCGCACAATTAAAGATATCATTATGAAAGCAACGCTTCGTGTATCCTTAATACAGCATATCACTGTTAAAAGATACCAAAACCTTGCAAATATGTGGTAGGTACACACGGCTACATATCAAGCTAAACATTTCCAGTATAAACTGATCTCGCACTGTGTAGGACTTCGGTACAATGAGAGGTCAGCTTATATTGGAAATGTATCGCTTGACATGTAGCCGTGTGTACAGTCAAAAAAAGAGATAAATAACTATATGCAGCTAACTGACTTTAACTTGTTTTAAAACCATGTTGTACATCCGCCAGCACATCAAGCTACTACAATCTGACAAAATTCTTTAAAAGATTTTCAACTTTATCGTTAGAGCATAAGGTTCAAGGTTGATTGGGAAAATTTGACAGTTTCGGGTAGCTTGACCTGTTGGCGTCTGTACGTGAGTAGTCAAATTTATTCAAATTTTTGTATTCAAAAACTTATTAAACACGCCCAAAATCAATGAATTTTATAATATGATTGTAAGCTTGTAATTAACGATGATGTTCATTAACGATGATGAACATTAGCGTAGTCCCCGGTATCTGCTGGATGTGGGTTGCATAGGATCGGTTGCTGCGGAAATAATTGAAGCCTATGGCCAACGAGTAGCCAACCCGACATACCAAACGCTCGTACGTGATTATGGTGTTGTAACACATCTTTCTATTTAATTTTTTAATCAATAGGTATCTTGTGCACTACATCTAGGTTTCAATGCAAGCAAAAATAAAAAAATTGAAAAACAAATTCAGTATAGGCGTGCAAAAATCAGCTGTTTTGCACAAATTTTACCTGAACTTTGGCCATTCATAATGTACTCATAAATGGTAAACGTTAAGAAAACATTATGATAGAAACCTTGCAAATGTAATGGAGATTCTAAATGATCAACATTTATTTCACGAACTGCTTACTCAAAAACACGATTTCCTGGAACAAGTTTTATGAAAATTCCGCATTTTATTTTTCGTTCAATGTTATCGCGTTCTCACTCGTTTGTTAATAGTTTTCACTTGCGCGCGTTGACGATAGACGGACCGGGAAGGGCCCTCTTAAGGTTTCTTCTTTTCGAATCGACGATACTTTTAGATTATTTGGGCCCGGTAGCCACGATACCTAATCGCAGCTTCAGTGGCGTTTACATTGTAATCCTGAAAGGTGCAAGTATTTGGACACTTGAAAATTTCAGCTGATTTGATATTGAATGCAATAGTGTTAATTACTGGGCTGAATACTAGTTTATCTGCTTTTTTGCCTGTATATCTGATAAAATCAAAGTAGTGAATCAAGTATTTCAGATCCTACCGTAATTGATAGATGTTTTATCGCTAAGGCAGATAAAATCAGAATCGATTAAATCTACGTACCACGAGTAGCACTATGAGGAATCGAGATAAGAATCGAATAAAATAACCTCTTTTATTTTTTTTCTAATTATATAATAGCATAAACTAGAATAACAATTTTTATATTTTATTTAATGAAAAACCTAAATTAGTAAGTAGCTGATTAGTGGATAGTTGATAAAAAAATAGTTTTTATTTTTATTGAAAAAAAAATGGTGTCAAGTGCTTTAAAAGGAAGGGCTCTTTTGAAATAATCAATAGGTAAAAGGAGAGCACTATCTTGCAAACTATTTTGTCGGCTACAGCCATTAATTCCATTCAACTGCTTTTAAAAAGGTCTTTACTCAATTAAACGTGACTAGAATATCGATTTCTAATTACGCTTTCAAATAACTAAACATTTTACTCAACTTTTGCTACAGGCACAATATAAAACTCAATACAGACGTTCCAATTTCAAAGTTATATACATTCAAATATGGAATGTTTAGCAACTGTCATGTTGGACAATAGGCGACGTTGTGCCTTCGTCCTAATGCGCGTGTCCAATAACATTTTTTTTTGTCATGGTTTGGGAATATGAAATAAAAATATTTGAGGCTACCGTGGCATTTCTGTTGATGTGGATGTGTCACATTAAAATATTTTTGAGTTCTTGAGAAGGAAACGGCGCGGCGTGATTTTAATTGATTTTATAAATGTTCAAACGTTTGAATTTCTAGCAAAGCTCGTCTGATGGCGTACATTTCGAATCTCCTCAAACGTTACATCAAGAATGAGAAAATAAAGAATGCTTCAAATATAAGTATAAATCAACCTACCACTAATCTATAAATCAATCTGCCTAGCCTTTTCCCAATTATGTTAGGGTCGGCTTCCAGTCTAACCGGGTACAGCTGAATACCAGTATTTTACATAGAGCGACTGCCTATCTGATCTCCACAACCCAGTAATTATAGGTAATACGATACTTTTGGTAAGACTGGTTATTTGGACGACCTGTAACGACTGTCAAAGATCCACGAATGACAGCCGGGACTAACGGCTTAACGTGCTTCCCAAGGCACGGAGGATTCTCTGTATGGAAAGAAGATGGTGATCCATCCAAGGACCAACCCCGGCAAGCGTAGCTTAACCTGATGGATCGACTCATGCGGCTGTTTTTACTTAGCCACGAGCTCATTCATCTACCAAAAATCTATAAGAAGGTGTTATTTATCAATAGTTAACTACATAAAAAGTTAAACTATGATACAAGCCAAGGTTACAGGCTATATAGCTGATATCGAAAGGAAACCGGAAAAACGCCAGCACCCACTTCTAAACGTGGCATGTGAAAATTTTAACTATTACGTCATAACTTTACCAGCTATTTCCACCTCGATTTTCATCGAAAACTATCGAATATAGATACAATCTGTTCACGCAGTAACACCACAAAAAGTGCCGACAGGCCCATTGTGGCATCGACAAATGGTTACAGGAAAAAAATACATGTCTGCCATTGAAATAGTTAATAGTGTGTTCCGATGCGCGAAATTTGTCACAATAGGTGCCCCCGACGGGCAATTATCACGCCCTGTATTAATGTCATTGTCATAATAAATGGTGTGGTTATGTTGCAGCCATGTTGCAGCTTGGTGCGGGCTAGAAAATAAGGTTTTGTGAACGATTTTAACCTATTTAGGTCAATTTATAGCGGGATAAACCGTTTTGCTAAGTGTTTCTTGGATCAAAATGTATTTTTAAATGTCCATTTTGAAATGTTTGGGTAAGCATTGGAAACGTTTAAAAGGTCCGCATTAGTTATGCATCGTAATGTAACTAGGTATATTATCAACTTGAGCAATTTCAAATACAGCAGACAAATAACTATGTCTAAATTAGCATAGAACACAATAGCGAGGAAAGCCGCCTTTGCTATTGATGAATAAATATTATAGAATACATTTAACTCGTCGACGCATTCAAAAATGACCAAAAATGGTTTCCTATTTTCTTCTAAAATATCTATGACTTTTGACCCTAGTGCGCGCGCTTTCTCAATTTGTCACACTGACAGCCGGAGCTGCCAACTGCGCAAACAGAACGAGGGCGCGAATGTTTGTTTTCCTTCACACAATATGGATGTATGTTTGCAATGTTATTATTTATGGCGTTTATTGCGCTTTGACAAATAGATTTGCAGAGATTGAAACCGTATTTTTAAAGATTCTTTTGTTATTTTATTTCGTTAAGCAGAAGTCGGTATTACCACGTTTCAATTTCGCAAATACACAATCGATTAACATCAAGGCTGGCGATAAAGCATAATTTATATTAATATGATTCAATTATATCTATTAATTGAAAATCTACCAAACTAAAGGTTTAATACAAATGTGTTCTTGCTGTTCTTTTAAGTAAGTGTGAAACTGCCGCAATCTAATTTTCTACTTGGCAAAACCATTTTTTTCACCTCACTTTTGTTAGCTGTAGAAAACTTCTGTGAAACTAAAAAAAATACACCTAATTGTCAAAAAATCGTTGACGTGAAAACTCTTCAGAACCACCGACTTTAAGAACTCGAAAATCTTTAACAAAATCTACATTAAGTTATACAATTGAACACCTTTTAAGGGTTTTGCCGGCAAACTATAACGTTTCATTTAAGCGGAAATCCTTTTGCAAATTTTTAAAACCTCAAGTAACTTTCTACGTCACTATAATAGTTATAAAGTTGTATTTCCAATGCTGTAAGTTTGGGATTCTGCAGATTGTATCTCTGGGTTTTGGGATAATCTTTTGTTGATAGATTATGTGGTACGAACAGTGTGGTTTCTGCGAACCTCTGCCGGTTAGGACATTGAAAGTGACAATGTTTCTTTTTTCTTTCACTTTTACTGTGTAAACTATAGTTTTTTTGGGACACCATTATAGATAAGGCTGCTAAAATGATAATTTGTCCTTGTGTTAAATAAAAACGATACCAGCAGGAGTATCCAATGCTTTTTAACCAACTATCACTAGGCAGAATGGGTGGTAATGTTTTAATTACTCTGGGTTTCGAAAACCTGACCGAAATCCTAAGTATGATGTAAGGTCTTCTACAGTCCTACAAATGGCAGTGTCTTTCGACATCATACCAATAAAAAGTAGGTACCACAGCCTGCCCGAAACAACCAACAAAACTATTTTTTCCCATTCCTTATAATACTATATACATATCATACACTTTTTCATCTCAAATGTCATCACATTGATACGGCTCGTCAGTTTTTTTTTCTAAACACAAAAGCAACACGTGATAGCCCCCTCAATTTTGCAAAGGCAACTCAGGTAACAGCAAAAAAAAAAATACGTGACAAAATGTCAGTAAACATGTACCTACTACACCTTTGCCAACATTAGAAAAAAATAAGAATATATCCCATAGAACGGTACACGGTCAATGCAGGTTTTTTCGAAGCTCTCTCGGAGTGTGCAATTATTTTCTCTGCATTCTTAGGTAGGTACATGAAGACTATGCACTATGGTCCTGAGGGCCTAGTGGCCTAGCTAAACAAGTGACAATCGCTTTCAAAGCGTATCGTATTTCAATAGGATTGAGGTCTTCTTGGCGGGAAAGTGAAGCGTCATGCTTCACTTCCCTGCCAAGAAGACCTCAGTTTAGCAGTTTTGTTCTATTTTGTTACATTAGTGTTTAACCGAATATGAATGTGTAATAATGGTGGATTATTAACCATTAAGTGTTCGTGAACGTGCATGAGTGTATGCTAATGAAACAAAACAGTGCAACCAACATCACTTCAAGTTCTGTCAAGAAGTCCGCGTGAGGTCTCAGTAAAGTGCCACATCTTTACTGATACTCAAGGGGAGCGGGCGGGCGGGGATATCATCTATCATGCATTGTATATAATTCATTTCATCATTATTTAAACAAACTTTTATAATCTATTTAATTTATGTATCCGACTGAAAGACTTGTATCTATGTTCGAGAATAAAATTTAAAAAAAAAAAATCAACAGGATCGAGCTTTTCGGTAGCTTATGTCAAAGCAATACATTTTCGTCTTTTCTATCATCGTTACCGCTGATAGACTGTCACCTTGCCTATGGTATAACATTCCAATTATATTTTAAAACTCGTAGATAAAGGTATTCAAATATGTATATTCAAAGCATCGACTTTTTTGTGCCTATTTCAGTGATAAGCACACGTAGACGTGGGTGTTCGGAAACCCACTGCTCTCGATCTCAATAGTCGATGAATTCTTGCAGACTTTTCTTATTTTTGATCGTCGAACAAAAAAACTAAAGATAGTTTTTTTTTTACTGCAAACAGCTAAACCAAAGAACGAATCATTTTTGCTCAAACCTTTTTCAATGAACCCAAAAAAATAAACTTTTGAATTCAAAACTCCCGAATCGTGACGAATGGAACGCTCGACGCTCATTCAAATATCAAAAATAGAAGGCGTTCCACGTGTTTGACTTTAACGTTTTTAGTGTTGCAATAGTGCAGAAAATCTGCCATTGTCATGAGTAATTGTAAAATAAGTAGTTTGAAGCAAAAAATCAATCGGCATTGCTTATAATTGAAATGGACGTGCGTAAACTGTTTATTTATGAATGTATGAGCCGTAAATAATTGCTGCGTTTAATGTTCAGTTGCGCGAAAAAATTGGAGATGTATTGACTCTCATCATATTCCAATTTATCCTCTATTTAATTGATGTTTTGCTTGAGCAAAAAAGGTTAGCAAGAGACTTAAGAAAATACATTTATACTGAGCTACGATCACATGGACTAACCATCCCATTTCTTTGTTTCAGATAACAAAAAAATAACAAAATGTCACCCTCCCTCAAGTAACGTAACGCAACAACCAACCCGCAAAAATGTCAATACACACACGAAAGAGGTTGACGCGGTGACTAAATAAGTTTGCGTCAAAAAGAAAGAAAAAGTCCAAGATGGCGTTGCTGACGAATTCGGCGTCGGCGACGGGCCCGACGGCAGGTGGGCCGACGGCGCCTCAGGCCCATTCGGCGACGCCGTTGCATCACTACTTCCACTATCTGAAGCAGCCGTCCCCACTGGCTCAGAATCCCTACGCCCACCACTCGAGTGCGCATCATATGGGGATGGGCCCAGGCCCGCTCGGAGGGTTAGGCCCGTTTGGGTTAACGCCACATGGGTTAGAAGCTGTTGGATTTCCACAAGGTAAGATTTTTTCTTAAGTTTCAGTTGTACCTAATGGTTCTATCACCTGTACTGATTCTAACATTTCTAACCACAAATACTTACTGCTACTTACAGTTATGTTTCGACCAGTTTAAATTAATTAGGTATTAAAAACATATTTCTTATTTAAAATTAAATGAATACCAAATTGGGTAAATAATCATAGAGTATTTTTGGATAAATTTTCAAAAAATACCCGATAACTGTTTCTAAAGTCATAAATACAGCTTTTGAGATGTTTTAATCAACTATGACATAAGTTTCTATCATTCGATTGTTGAAATAAACGTTTACATTATTTTTTGCGGTTGTAGAATTTGTAGATAGATGCCTGTGAACTCGAGTTGAATACCCTGAGTTGTGTTAAAAGCAATTACATAACTATAGTAATATTATACCTTGTAAACCATAAAAACGGTTAGGTAACTCCCAAACCTGTCAAAAGTTAGACAGGCTGATGCTGATAGTTTAAATAGTTTTCATAATTATAGAACCACTCAAAGTTCCTAAGACTAATACCAGTAGTAAAGTAAAAAAATATGCATTCGGATCTATCCAATGTTATGAAAATACTGGTTATTGCATCTAAAATAACATATACAGCTCTTAAAATGGCGAAGGAAAACATCGTGAGGAAACCGGCATGTCCTAGAACCAAAAAGTTTGAAGACATGTGACATCTGTCAACCCGCACTGAGCCCGCGTGGTGGATTACGGCGCACTCACCGAGAGAAGGCATGTGTGAAAATTATATGCTGATTATGATATCCAATATGTTGTAGCTCAACCGGAGCCAAAAATATTAGTCGTATAACTTCAGAATTTTCACAAAATGAATGATTTCACAATGTACAAAAACTTCGAGGGAAATGACCATTAAAAATAGTTTGCGACCAAACATAAAAGTAAAGCTTAAAAACCGAAAACAAAAAAAAAGGAAATGAAGATGACGAAAAACAACATTGTGGTCTGCCCTGAACTCCAATATGGCGACAAAACGAATAACATTCGGAATTTCAGGTTGTAATTTATTGCGAGACCTTTTACAAGCCTGAGCGGTATTTTTAATGCCATAGATTTTCATTTTATTTATTTTTCTTGTTCCATAACGCGCATAAGAAAAGGAAAACTGGAAAAATATTTTCACCGTAAAATAAAAAGAATACACGAAAGAAAGAATACCTAAGAATATCTAAGTAGATAACTTACTGTAAAAATACTAAAACACAAATTGCCAACTTATCAAAACTTTGCTAGTTGTATATTCAACTGCTAAGTCATTATCAAGATTTTCAACACAGGAAAGGTATGAAAATAGTAGTAATGTCATAAAATACGTGAATTTATGTTCAGTTAAACTTTGTTAACATAAAGGCGATACCTACTCCATTTATCAAACTAATGACCATAATTTGTTAGTTTTGACAAAACGTGTAAAATATTCTACACCATTTGCATTTTGACTTCTGATTCGTAAGTTTAATGTTTCATTTGCTGTAAAATATTTGTGGCAATCTATCAACGAAAAAAATGCTTTGTATTTTGTTTTTTTTTATTTGCGGTACCGTACTTAAATTACTTGACCTCAGTCCGATCATATTTCAACAATTTTTGAGTCTCTTAAAAGTTCATGTTCATTCGTAAGACCTCGCTTCTGTATGCTTCGTCCTACTATTTTGTTTACTGTCTTCAACATCTTAAACTAACCTAATTACCCCATACAAGAGAATACCATCATCGTCGATCTAACGAAAATTACAAAATTTTATCTATACAAACAACTACAACACCGTGACAGGCAAGCCCATTCTGAAAACAACAGCAGAGAAGGAACGCTGCATAATTTACGTACCAAGAAGACATCCTTGCGAAATAATCAAAACAGCCCCTTTCCCCCCCATAAGCCGCTTATCCCCACCCCCTGTGTTACCACGCTACCCCCGAAATGTGGGAGAAACGGGAAGTCGCTTGTTAGTTCGCTTTAATTAGTAGCAAGTTTGAGTTTTGATGCTGGCAACATTTAGCGTGTTGTGTTTTTAGATCCTTTTTCTGTTGATTGTAAACGTTTTTAGAAACTGTTTCAGTAGATCTATGATTATGTGTGAATGTATTGTGAGAATGTACGTGGGACATACTGAAAGTTTCAGGAACTGGCCACTTACAATAAAGAAAAAAAAGCAATTACGGAATTTGAAAAGGAAACTATCTGGGAACATGTTACTTTTTAATTTACGTGACAGTCATTTATTTTTTAATTGTGGCGTCCTTTAGAAAATTGTGTGTCGCTATTACAATGAATTTAACTCGTGATCGCTCAATTATTTTTTACGATTTTCACTGTGACTTAAGTCAACAAGAGACTTGCCAGAGACCTCAATTGGCATTTGGTGATGAAGCCCCATGTCGCAGCTCTGTATTCATGGTTCGAAGAATTTAGACGTGGACGTGACCATCTCCATGACGATATACGTGAAGGTCGTTCGGCGACTGCGGTTACAGAATCTAATATTGATACCGTACGACAACTGACAAAAAAATTACTTGTCAGCAAATTCGTACTGTATCAAGCATTGTAATGAGCCAAGTGCAAAACATTTTGCATGTGTATCTGAAGGTTCGGAAGCTTTGCTCTCTCGATGGATACCGCATGATTTAACGGAAGATCAGAAACGACTTCGTGTAGAGTGGTGCCGTAAAATGATAAAAAAGTTTAATGGAGGACAGTCATTGGTTGTCTATAACATCGTGATAGGTGACGAAACCTGGGTATACTGCTTTAAATCGGAAAGAAAAAGCCAATCGGCAGAATAGGTCTTTCCTTTTGAAGATTTGCCGACGGAAGTTAAGAGAAGTCGAAGCATTGGTAAGGAAATGGTTGCTTCTTTTTTCGGCAAATCAGGACATTACAGAACATTTTTGCTTGATGACCAAAGGACAGTGACCGCAGATTGGTACGTCAACACTTGCTTCCCCAGAGTCTAAGAAGAAGTTCGCGAGAAGTGTCCTCGAAGCAATGTCCTCCTTCACCACAATAACGCGTCCTCACATTGCGCTAAGGAAACGGAAGTGTATTTAAGGCTTCAAATGTAGAACTGATGAAGCATCTTCCATAAAGCCCAGACCTCGCACCTTGCGATTTCTTTTTGTTTCATAAAATTAAAGACAAACTTAGAGGCACATGTTTTACGAGCTCTGAATCGGCGGTGAATGCGTTCCATGAAGCCATTAAAGAGGTCCCAAGAAAGACTGGTCCAACTGCTTTTCACAATGGTTCCAGCGAATCCAAAAATATATAAATTGTGAAAGCATATACCTACATTGGCATATACCTACATTGAAAAACAATAAATGTATCATAAGTCAATATCTGGTCTTATTTATCAGAATCCAGAAACTTCAGTATGACCTAAGTATATGTGGGGAGATTTTCATTTGAATTAAAGTTTTCTAATACATAATGGTGTCTTCCATGAATATACTGTGTCTGGTTAGTTTAGTAATCAAAACAATCAACAATAATAAAGTATTAAAAGTGCGAATCAAATTGTGAGCATTTATATTTTGCAGAACGTTGATTACGTAAATAACACATACCCAGAACTAGCTATGATTTTTCTTAATTATTGCTTAATTTTCATAAAAACTTACTTTTAAAAGAGATATACAAAATTACTAAAACAAAATCCAACGAATAAAAAACTGACCAATCACAACAGAGATTAAAATTTTCAAAAAAAGAAAGTGGAACGACGACGTTTTTAATTCAAAAGGGAGGCATCTCAGGATCCGGATTAACCTCCCTTCATTTCTTAGAAGTAACGTTCTGATACTGGCATTCGAGAAGCTTGTAGAAAGAAATATTGTGAAAAATATAATTATATAGACTCGTGTTTACTTAAAAGAACTTACTTTATATAAATGTTGAAATAAATAATTACTTGGGATTAATTTTGTATGAGTTTTTGAAGAAAATTAGTGTTAACAGTTGAAGAGTGCCGCAGGGATCTTTCGTTGGGCCCGTTGCTATTGTTCCTATAATGATCCCTTTAAAAAGAGTAGAACGCAAAAATTAAATATTGAATTGCTGATTCGAAAAAAGCCTATTAGTTCAACAGATTATTTTATTAAAAATATGACGTCAAAATTGACGGATTAAGGTAGCTAAAAAGGAGTATGTATTTTTTCTTTTCATAATTCATCGGTTTATTTTGTGAGAATGTAGTGTTTTTTTCTTGAAATAACTCAAGTAAAAGGATTTTAAAAGTACGCGAAGTACACTAACGTACAGCTGATTTATAAAAAATGGGTTCTTAATCCCGAAAAGGGTTGTTCCAGGAAATATTCGGCGATATTTTTAGCGTGTGGATTTCAGGTAGCCATCATTTATTTTTTTCTTAAAAAACTATATTTTTTCTGTACACTGGAATTATTTTGTGAGTGACATTGATGGTTAAAGCCTTTTAGTTGACTTTGCTATTAATGATACTAAAAATAAGTCCTTTATAAAAAGAAAAAGGTAACTCTGATTCTAACGAATTTTTATATGAGATTTTTTTTTGTTATGTGTTTTCTGGTGTACAATCATCATTTCAGCCGAAAGACGTCCACTGCTGGACATAGGCCTCCCCTAAAGAAGGGGTTTGCCATAATCGCCACGCTTGGCAGGCGGGTTGGCGATCACAGTTTGGTGTACAATAAAGTATACTTATTTATATAAATAAATTCTCTTTCACGTTTTCAGCGAAAATCAGACTTGTAAAAATATATTGATTCTTGCCTAAAAATAATTGTACACACTTAGAAAGAGCAGCAGGTAAACCATAGTCAAGAAACAACATGTCCATTAAAGTTTGATATTTAGACTTAATTTTAATTCGAGAACGGTAATGACTCCTCTTCTCAACAGTTTCAAAGTAAAAATGCATCTTTGTTACAATAAACAAAAAATATCTATAAAATCTGTAAACATAGTTAACGACTTGCAACATATTAAACGCAATATTCATTTAATTCTCTAATAAAATTAATCTGACTCCCAATTTTAATCCATATTACTTTCTCTGGCTCCCACTCGTGATTCGATGTATTGTGGTCTCTCTCATGCAATAGATGCGTTCGGCGTAACGATGGCAGCTGGGCATTCGTTTTTTGAATTCTTTTTTTCATTGTATCGTTTTTTTATTAGCATCCCTTAGAATTTTATGGCCAGTTGCTTTTTTAATCTTTTAGCGGGCATAATTAATTTGTTTTTTTTTTCTTTTCCTTTTCTCCATTAAACTAATCGGGACTTCGGAAGCCGGATATACGTGAATGCTTATTGTTATCTTGTTGATTTTTATCTATTTATTGAATACATTTATTTATGCCCAGTGCCCAGTAGTTTAGCAGACAATGTTAACTTAAATAAATTGATCTGTAAAATATTTTTATACATATAATGTATGCAGGTATCAATTTAATTCATTAATAAAACTTATTTGCCTGAAGTGATTCATTGTCTAAACCTAAATATTTTGTTTTGGTTTTCCTTACGGATTTTTAAATAAATCTATAATCTATTCGGCATTTCATATTGTCAATTGATTTTTTTGTGTTTATCTAGTTGTCAAGATGACAAACTTTTGAAACATACGGTGCAATGAACGTTATTTAACTGTCAAAATAAAGTCTAATAAGAATTGATGCTTGTTTTTCCCGAAAAGAATAGTTTCTTCTGCTTCGTTGATCTGGTGGTCACCAGTGCAACCTCTGAGGTCCTCAGAGAGTACCTAGTGTAGGGTACGCTTTTATAATTTCTAACGTGACGATATTATCGTCTATAAGTCTATGGAAATACGTCCACGTTATAATGTTATCGTGGACCAAAAAGCATCGTCATAATACATGACATACATAATCAGCCTATAATTTTTCCACTGCTGGGACACAGGCGTCCTCTTTCTGTGAGAGGGAGTGGGCCGTAATCGACCACGCGGGCCCACTGCGGGTTGGTGGATATCACATGTCTTTGAACTTTTGGTTCTTGTACATGCTGGTTTCCTCACAATGTTTTCCTTCACCGTTTTGAGAACAGTGGTGATGATATTATTTACACAAAGTAAAGTGCCTGTCTAGGTTCGAACCCATGACCTACAGAACAGAGAGCAGCGGTGGCCCACTGGTAGGCCTCAACTTACGAGTCTTCAAAATATTTCTATACAATTTACTTCACTGTATTATCGTCATGCCGTGAAGGGGGCGTGGACCACGATAATTTCGTTACGTTAGAAATTATAAAACTGCACAATAGATATTGAGTTCTCTGATAGAAAAACCTCCTCCTTATTTGAGTCTGTTAAAATATATTACGTTATGCTCCGTGTGGTGCCGGACGTAAAGAATAGCACCATCCTATTTCTTCCCGTGGGTATCGTAAAAGGCTACTAAGGGGTTTACTAGAGAATGGGCAGCAGCGTTCTCTATGCATTTTAACACCATACTGCGGTCGCCAATCCGCCTGCCAACCGCCTGCCCTTTGTGGGAGGCCACAAAGCGTGTGCAAGTGTTGTTTCAACATTTATATCTGTAACTTTTATGGTGTACATAATAAAGAGTATTCTATTCTATTCTATGTCCAGCAGTGGACGTCTTTCGGCAGAAATGATGATGAAAATATCAAAATATCCAAAGATTGAAATCGTTAGATTCGCCATACCGCATCAAAAGATGGTCACGTTTTTGTTTCATTGAAACTCACAATGACCCAGTGACTTGATTGTAATGGAAACGGCTGATACGTGATGTGTGAGCTCACTCTTCTCAAGTACCTATTGACACTTTCCACACGACCTAAGTAAAATCAAAAGTCATTTATTTAAACTAAGATGAGAATCAGCACTTTTCCAACGTTAAACTTACGTCAGACAGCCCCCCAAAAACGCCCGGCCTTTACCAGTCCTAGTGGATTAGCTGGGAAGAAGTGGCGCAACCAACTCCCCAGCAGCACAGCTGTCTGTTCAGTTTGAAAAAACTTGAATCTATACAATAGTACGCAAACTAATTTAGATTACGCAACACAAAACATAAAATTAAATTATTTGCCATAATATGTCAGCTAGCACACGCCACTATATCAACAAAAAACATCGAAAACTATACTCAAGCAGAATCAAAAAATAAAAACTAATACGTAAACAGAAGGATGGTGGAAGTATGGTGAGGGCGGAGTAAATATAACGATTTAAATCTGTGAAAATGCTTTGTGACATGCCTTAGTGATTTTCTTGAAAATCTTTGAATCATCCCTGTCTTCTCCGGGGTATTCCCTTCGGAGAAGACAGGGATGATATTATTTCTGAAGGCAATCTATGAAAGTATTGATAGTCCAATGCGGGAGCACTGGGGTCTTTGCATGTAATGTAACCTCTGGTGCTTTCGCATTGGGTTTGTCTTGTAGAATTACTGCTTAGACAGCGGCTTAATATTAGTGTGATAATTTAACTTAAGTACCTACTTATTGTAAACTAATATCTTACTGTATGTGTGTAACTAGCTCTATGGATACCTATTGTAAATTATCAAATTAACCAGCGGGATATTTGCGTAACATACTTATAATTGCAATGTCTTTAATATTGACAGTTCAACATCAAGCAATGCGTTATTAACGTTTTTTTACGAATTTTTCAAATACTTAAAAGATATGAAGCAATTTCCTTCAAAATCCTTTGGATTGTAAGTTAAATGGAGTTACGCTCGCTGGGTGCTGGCTAATTTCTTATTTCTCCGTTTATATAGAAAGCAGTCAACTCCCAAAGGAGATACCGACCTTATAAGACACCAGCTCGCAACAAAAACAAAGCATTACGTAGAGACATGAACCTACGGACAGGATTATACCTACAAGGCTTCTTTAATCAATAGGTAGGTACCGCGAAGAATGGCTGCTTTTTAAGAGAGTGACTGTAGCCCTGAACTATGACGAACTATGACTATGACTATAAACTCCTTACATTGTATATGCTGCAGGGCTAATCTTCTTTCCACAATATCTATTGTAGCTTGGCCAACACTAAAAAACCGGCCAAGTGCGAGTCGGACTCGCGCACGAAGGGTTCCGTACCATAATCTATAAAAATGGCAAAAAAATCACGTTTGTTGTATGGGAGCCCCCCTTAAATATTTGTTTTAATTTTAATTTAATTATTTATTTTTAAAGTGAATATATAACTACCTAAATATTCTGTGAATATTTCAAGCGTCTACCTGTTGCCGTTATCAATATCGAGCAAAAACGGCCAAAAAAGTCACGTTTGTTATACTCGTATGGGAGCCCCCTTAAATATTTATTTTATTCTGTTTTTTAGTATTTGTTGTTATAGCGGCAACAGAAATACATCATCTGTGAAAATTTGAACTGTCTAACTATCACGAGATACAGCCTGGTGACAGACGGACAGACAGACAGACGGCGGAGCCTTAGTAATAGGGTTCCCGTTTTACCCTTTGGGTACGGAACCCAAAAAGGGGCTATTGGTTAAAAAAAAATGTCCATGCATAGATACTAACAAGGGACCTTAGAGAGGCACTGCCTGATTCTGGTTTTTGATTATTTAGTTCACTTGCAGCTAATCTGCGAATACATTTTACTACTGCGTAAACTTCCTACTTAGTAGAAAAGCTTTCAATTTCCAAGGTTTGTAGGGTTCCGTAGAAAATGGCAGAAACGGAACGCGTGTTTTTGTAAATATGAGCCAGAATTCGTGTAATTTTTCTGATCTTTGTAAAACTACCTACGTAGAGGGGAGGGCCATCTTCATCGAATGCCTGGACTACACTTGAGAACAAACTGGCCAAACTGCTTCACATGATCAAAATACCAAAGAAGAACAAAGCCCTCAGTGTTGCCAGCAAAGATGATTTTTTATTTGTCTTTGTGATAAACATGACCTGTCATTGTGATAAGTTTCTCAAATTAACTTTTCAATCAATTAATCTGGATCCACGAATAATGATTATACGAGGACGTACGTGAGATGACTGGGTACTTTTAATTATTATAATTAATTCATGCTTTTGTTATTTATTTACTTATTTTTCTTTTAATCTGATGAACCACAATATTTGTCGGGGTACTTAGTAAGGTATCGGTGTTTTTAAGGAGAACCAAATTTAATGTTTATGTTGAACACAATTTATTGAGTCTCTCTCAAACCGTTCTTAGCGTTAAAATGTTATTGTATAGAATCAAGTTTTTCTAACTGAACAGACAGCTGTGCTCGTGGGGAGTTTGTTGCGCCTGTTCTTCTTCCCAGCTACAGCACTAGGATGTGATGACGGGCGGGCGTTTTGCGGGGCTGTCTTATGTAAATTTGACGTTCGAAAAGTGCTGATTTTCAGCCTAGTTTAATAATAATATTATATATTATTTAAGAATAATTAATGACTTTTGATTTGATTTAATGAAATGTTCGAATACATCCGACTGACGCGGTAGACAAAAGTGCATTGAAACTAATATAAAATAACAAAATAAGTAGTAAAATTAAGTCATCACGTCACGCCGATATTGCTAAGGTATTCGGTGAAAACACCAAACAATATTAAACAATACAAGGGACATCCCATCCATCGCCATGAAACATAGAGAGATCGGTAGATACTTTTATTTTTAGACTAGCTGCGCCCCGCGGTTTCACCCGTGTAAGTCTAGATCCCGTGGGAATATCGGAATAAAAAGTAACATATATGTTAATATAGGGTGTCACAATTGTGGCGATAAGTCCCCTCTTTGAGGAGTGGCTGGAGAGGCGCCACGGCGTCCTCACCTTCCACCTGACGCAGGTCCTCACCGGACATGGATATTTTGGGAGGTTCCTGTTTAGGATTAAGCGGGAGAAAACGCCCGGGTGTCACCAGTGTGTGGATCGCCCGGAGGACACGGTGGAGCATACGGTGGAGGTCTGCCCTGCTTGGGCGGAGCACCGTCGTGTCCTCACGGCAGCGATCGGCGGCGGCGATCTCTCGCGTCCGGCCCTGGTTCAGGCCATGGTTTGGAGCGAGAGTGCATGGGAGGCCGTCACCTCCTTCTGCGAAACAGTAATGCTTGCGAAGGAGGAGGCGGAACGCGTGAGGGTCAGGCAAAATCAACGCCCTCGCGCCCCTAGTCGCCGCAGGAGACGCCCCGGGCGTCGGGAATCGTAGGCCGATTCCCGGCCACCGTAGGCGCGGGCTTGCGGACGGTGAGCGATGGGTAGCTCGCCGTCCGATAAGGACCAAGCCCGGGTCGACGGCGCGTTGTGTTCCACGCGCGCCTCAAAGAGACGTCAGCACCAATTGACGGGGTCCGAAAGGGCCAATGCCTGCCAGGGTTACGAGCCTGTCCAAAAGGGATATCGTAGCCCTGGCACACAGGCATCTGAAGGAACACGGGTGGGTTTTAGTCAGTAAAAGTCTGACACTCCCTCCCGCTCCGCCCAGAGCGGGAGAAGTTATTTGATAATTTCCCACCCAAAAAAAAAGGGTGTCAGCTACTTTCATACAAAATTTTTATCAAAATTGGTCCAGCCGTTAGAGCGTGAAGAAGTAACAAACTTTCGCCTTTTTAATATTAGTTTGATAGTGTGATGTGATTATAGGTTTTTAAATAAATGTATAAGTATTTAGATAGTATAGCATAGTACAGAAATACCAAACAAAAATTGATGTCTATTACCGTCCGAAAACGAAACACTTACTTTTGGCCTCAGCTGTATTTTTGTCCGAAAACTAAAACCGGATAAAATGTTAGCATTGCCACGTTAAATAACTAAAAGAATACAATTCTTTGGCCAAAGTAAATGCCAGTTCTTGGGTCTCGGGAAGTGTGATCCAATCGCTTAGCAATGTCCTAAAACTTAGGTCTGCGCAAACGTAGCAAGTTGACGCAACTGTCAACTTTTTCAAAGGTTACGGTTGCCAGTCAAAGTTGATCTACGTTTGCGCAGTTTCTTGAATTAAAAACGTCTTAAAAACAGCGTAGTAGTACTCGCAATCGGCGTGTGTGACCACATGTATAGAATAGAATACTCTTTATTATGTACACCATAAAAATTACAGATATAAATATTTAAATTTTACATAGGGTGACACAATGGGCGGTCTTATCGCTAAAAGCGATCTTTTACAGACAACCTTTGGATGGATTAAAGGGAGAAATAGAGACAATACTGCAGGTAGTCAGTGGTGTACCATTTACATATACAATAAATACATACATACATAAAGCATACACTTATCTATATAAATATATATATAGAATAATAAACATGAAACAAGAGCAAGGAACTGTATTATGTAATGATGATGTATGAACGTAAACGAAGTAAAAGGAGTATGTAAGCAGCGTAGCAGGTGGCGTTCTATAGTTTCTGCCTACCCCCATAGGAAGAAGGCGTGGTGAGTTTATGTATGTCCTATGTAAACACAGGGCCAATTCTCGTATTTTTAATATTAGAATTTGTCAAATATACTTGTGATTTCCCAACATTTTTGACAAGTTTTTGACATTAATTGTCGTACTAATCCAACAATATCTACATTGTGTTCAACTGTATCAATCGAAGAATCTTAAATAAAAATAAAATAGAATAGACATTGATTGTCGTTGAGACGAGATTGCTAATAGATTTTTAACGTTTTTAACTAGGGATTAAGCATACAGTATTTTTTTTTATCACGAAATCAGTAAATACAGTAATGTAAACCTAAGTATTAAAAGTTAAATTCAACTACTGCTTGTTACTTAAAATAAAAAATTGAAAATAAGTAAAGCATTTAGAAACGAAAAAAAAAAAATGGAATTTGTTTCTTGACTCCTACACAATGTATATTTGAATAATGGATAAGTTTTGAATTACGTGCGTTGCGTACCCTATTACGGGAATTATCCTTCAGTGGCTGTTGCGGGTTGCTAGTAGCCGAAACTCGAAAATCAAAACTGCTCTGTCTGTGCACCGCCTTAAAAGACGAATAAAATTGATTGCCTAACAGTGTAACGTTACACTTTAAAATCGATATGGAGGCCATTGTGTCAGTTAGTACGGTGACTGATGAAGCCCCACAAAATTAAGGAGATTGCTCGAGAACCGACACTTTTGGCCGCTTTTAAACGATTAACGCGTGTTTTGTTTTTAGATTGGTGCTTAGTTGATAAATGCTATGTTTTAACTTAACTATTTAGGTACCTACTTGTACTTAATTGTCTTCAAATTCTACCAGTAGCAAGGTTTTATAATTAAAACAACTGACTTTCAAAAAAAAAACACTACAATGTGAAAAATAATTTTAGTTTCGGAAGTCGGTGTCTTTGGTTAGGTATGTTTTTTTTTGTTTTTTCCACCGACTTCTGAAATTAAAGTTATTAAACGGTACCCACACCATGGGACAGACGAGAAAAAAAATATCATCACCACTATACGTGCAAAAAAAATGATTTTCATGATTTTGTTTTACCACTTCGGTCGGCGTGATTATTATGTACACCCATGCCAAATTACAGCTTTCTAGTACTAAGAGTCTCTGTGCTAAGTAATAGGGGGCGACCCTATTGCCATCCACCGGGCAAAAATCCAGACTCCGGGCTGCTACTGAGAAATTCCTAATGGAAAACCCCAATAACACTTTGCCTGACCTGGGATTCCAACCTGCTTCTTTGGTCTAGTGGTCGCTGGCTCTACTGTTGACCATGGGGCGCCGCTAAACCGAAGTAAGGGCCGAATGTTCGGTCGGTTCTTTACTACGGCTAACTATCGCTGTATACGGCGAAAAAAAAAAGGGCAGGCGCAGAGATAAGCCAAAGCAAAAAAACTGTGACTTGAAGTCGGGTATGAACTCTAAAGTCAAAAAAAGAAACTGTGGAAGTTATAAAACGGCCGCACATTCGGCCGATACTTTGGTTTAGCGCTACGGAGTAGACAAATAATATGTGAAATTATACCAAATCCCGCACAAAGTAAGAAGTAATTAAGTCATCATAAAAATTATTTTAGTATCAAATCACTCTAAAATATTACGATTACGGACCTCTTAATAACCCAGTAGAACGGTAGACGGTAAACTGTGACCAATCAGAACCGAGTCCCAGAATCAAATGAGTCATCTGAAGGACTGGTTCTGTTCTGCTATGCGATAGAACAACCGACCTGTTTGATGCGGATCTCGTTTTGAAATTTCATGGTCTGTCCCGAACTGGATACCCAAATCCTGCACCAAAAATAGATCTGTCCGCGAAAACTGAAAACTAAAACTTAGTTGTGTTCAAGCCAACTCTGCAGTCATTACCCCGATTTTTACTATAGTCATTAAGGCGCTGACAAGAGGCAAATGATAAAAGTAGGCTTGTCTTATTAAACAAAAAAGTTGCCAAATCTATAAAGTTTGTGGTAGCGGAAAAAATATATGTTGGTCTTGAACATATTTTTCAGAACTTAGTGGTTACCAAAATACGTTTAGAAAAAATAATCGCGATACAAATTAACGGTAAACTAACCCTTTATTTTGAGTTTCAATCCAAAATATATGTATTAAATATGTGTATATGGTATTTAATTAATAACAAGAACGTCTTATTTGTTTGCAGAACTTGGTTGTTATTTATTTTCGATTACTCAATAAAGTTTTGAGTAAATAGACATTTGCTTCACATTTTGCAATAAATTACAAGCGTTGTCTCATCGAAATTCTCTTTCTTTTGTATGCAGTCTGACAGGGACCGCGGTTTAGCTGTTGTCAGCGTCTTAATAAACGTTTTATTTATCAACTATAGTATTGTAAGCGTAGTCTACCTAGCTTAGAGTACCTACGTTGGTACTTGGAGTAAAAGAGTCAAATGCGTTTTAAAATTAAAAAAAAAAACAATATCCTGGTCTTTGAGACTGAATTATAACTTTAAAAATGTAATTAGTGTATATAAGTCAAATCAAATGTCATTTATTCAAACTAGAATCAGCACTTTTCGAACGTCAAAATTACATAAGACAGTCCCCCAAAAACGCCCACCCTTCACCACTTCCTAGTGCTTTAGCTGGGAAGAAGTGGCGCAACAAACTCCCCAGCAGCACAGCTGTCTGTTCAGTTAGAAAAACTTGATTCTATATAAGAGATTGATTACGCTTGATCGTTTATAACAATCCTAAGATTCGAAATAGGTGAAATACGGCCTGATTAAGTTGCCCTCTGTACATTTGTGTGCTTAAATTATTAAATAAATAAAACTAGACATTACAGAACTTAAAATCTTAACCCTTTCTCCGCCACTGCGCCCTATAAAACCCAAAACCATCCCAGAACCGTAACAAGACACAAAAAAAACTTAAAAGGTGAGCATTTGGGAGTCTTTAACAAAACCGAAGGTGCGATTAACGAGAGGTCCTTCACACGGGCTCCGAGGTCATAGTGGTGTCGCCAAGAAAGACCAGTTAAATTAACTATCATATTTTATATAACCCAACTTATTTCGTGATGCATATAGAGTTGTTGACACCGCTCACCTGTTTGGAGAAGTTGAAGATTAATTTACGTGTTACGTCAAAGTAATTTGTTATTTTTTCTGTGATTATTAGTAAAAATCTGTATAATGAGGTAGTATAATGTGTAAAGTAAACAGGAATACTTAGTTAACTGTCAGTCAACGCGTTTTCGTGACATACGACATATTGGCGCCGGGCCTACAGTCAAATGTAAGTTTTTTTCTTATGATATTTATTTCTGATTACCACTTGGTGATTAGTTGATTAATTACTGTCCATTAGAAATGTTGAAATGTTTACGCTTTTGAATTATTCATAATTAATTGAGTATTAACTTTTTTAAGAACTTCGCGAGATAAGTATCGACATAAGTAATACATTAAATTTGTAATGTCTCTCCATAAGTAATCGGGTTTGGAAAGAATAATATTAAACAGTAAACGTTTCGATTTTGGATTGGAAAACCTACTTTTATTCCATTTAGGCAGTTAAGGCTACCGGCATGTCATATTCTGAAACATTATTCGAAAAGAAACATAAAACATAGATATTGTCGTCTTAATAAGCACATTTCGATACAAAATAGGTAATCTAGAATTTACATATTGCTATAAAAAATTTACTGCCGTCCTACCGGTGTTAAAAAAAATATTGTCACACCAAAATGGTACTTGGTCACATAACACCAGCTCCAATTACGGACTAAGAGTAATAAATTATATTAAATTTATCATTTATGAATTCCGATGCGGCGAGCGGCTACCGGCGGCAGCCCTTTGACGCGCCGCCATCTTGCCGCAGCCATGTTTGTTTTGTTTTTTTAGGGTTCCGTTAAACATTAACGGCTAAACATCTATTTTACGATTAATAAAAGTGGACAATCGTTTAGGCTTAGGTATAGAGTAGGTGAAATAATTTCTAAAAGTTAGTGGTATTTCTATGCGGTTATAAACTAATTATATTTTCGACGTCACGGTTGGCGCAGTGGTTAAGCGATTGACTGCTGCGCTGCGTGTCGCGGGTTCGATTCCCGCACGGAACAAATATTTGTATGACCTACAAGTAGTTGTTCCGGGTCTGGCTGTTTGTGTATGTGACTTTAAATGTTTGTAAACGCACCCACGATACAGGAGAAATTCCTAGTGTGGGGCAACGTTTAAAAAAAAAAAAAAATAATTAGACTAATACTTAACTTCTGCCTAACTTTGGATTACAATTATATAGTTTATTAAATACTGTAGGATACTAAAAAAGTTGTAAAACATGTGTTAATTTCCTGTGCAATTTTAAACAAAGTAAGCGAGCGCAACTGTACTAACACCGCCTATTAAATCTGAATTCAATTACTTAGGGCTTTCAATTCTATAGTATAGATATAATAAGAGCACCCAACATCAAATAATTAAACATAAAAAATATCGAGATCTTTCCAAAGAAGGATTGGTTCTTTCACAGTATTAACTGAGACAAAAAAATGCTTAATCTTTCTCTAAATGTTTTTAACTAATGATAACTGCAATTAAAACTCAAACCATTTATTTCAATTAAACCATTTACAGGCACTTTTGAACTGTCAAGTCGGTCAGTCAAAAAGCTGAAGCTAGTTTCCCATTCCATAGCGTTGTAGGTTCCTTTAGAAAAGAACGGGCGAGACACTCTATGGATTCTCTTCTATAATGCAGCCAGTAACCTACAGAACCCTTTACAAATATTCTTATATCTAACCTTTTTTCTTTAAAAAAAAACTTAATGCAATGCTCCTGTCAGCGTCATCCATTATCAGTAGCCTGTCATTTAAGTAAAATGACATGTAAAAAATTTGCTACCTCCGCCAGATAACGTAAGGTCTAAGATAACTTTGTGAGTAAACCGCAGGTTCAGTTTAACTGACTACCGAAGATTGTGGAAAGTAACTGTTAATTTTATAGTTATTGAATATTTGGTTTAGTATCGTGAGCATTATCCATGCTATGATTATGCTTATAAAAAAAAAGAAAATTAAAAAGCGTTTATTCGTGGTGACATCCAAGTTTTACAAAAATGTTTCCGTCTGCCAGTTTGTTGGCAGACGTAGCTCATCATTCATCATCATCATTTCAGCCGTAAGACGTCCACTGCTGGACATAGGCCTCCCCCAAAGGGGGGTTTGCCATAATCGCCACGCTTGGCAGGCCGGTTGGCGATCGCAGTATGGTGTTAAAATGCATAGAGAACGCTGCTGCCCATTCTCTAGTAAGTCCCTCAGTCGCCTTTTAACGTCCGGTACCACACAGACAAGATGTAGCTTCCAAATACAATATTATAGTTTTTATCTGTTATGTACTTTTCCATTAATAATAAAAAATACATTTACCGCTTAACATTACTTAACACATATTTTACAGCAGCACAAACGCTGAAAAGTACGTAATGCTAATAACATTTTAAATTGCATAATTATTAGGATTCCAAATCACTTCAGCGAAGCCGCAATAAATTGATTCTATGCATCTCCATTTATGAGGCTTTGACAAAGGTATTAAAAAGTAACTTTTCCATTTTGTTTTTAAAAGACATTTTTATTTATTTATTTAACCATTTATGTACACACATATATATAAACATAAAAGAAGAAAAGCACAGAAAAATACGTACAAAGGTGATGCTTATTTCTAAAGAAATCTCTTCCAGCATACCTGCGATAGGAAAGTAGACAAAGAGATGTAGACACCGTGTGCAAGAGTAGAAGAGAACATAGAATACATAAAATCAAAAACACACACACACACACTTAATAAAATTAAACAAATAATTTATGAATATACTAATATAAATACAAACATACATACCTACTTCTAAAATAAATATCACTAGAATATTAATAATTATAATTCAATTAAAATAATAAATACATACGCAACTATGACGAAGTGACAAAGTTAGTATTCTTTCACTCTATTTCTCTATTCTTTTTTTCTTAATTTTTGTTGTAGGTACAGCTACTTTGTAAATCGTGCGGTATATCATGATTAGCAAGCTGATTGAAATTATCACTTTCTATTTGATTAATGATAGTTAAGGAACAAGTTCAGGGCTGGACGCGTAGCGCTTAATAATAACAACCGTACGGGTCGATCCAAGGTTTTAAGCTACACTTGCCGAAGTCGGTCCGTGGATAGGTGACCATCCATTACGATCGATACCTCCGAGATCTCCGTGTCTCGAAAAGCACGGTAACCCGTTCGCCCCTGCTGTCATTCATAGATCTTTGATATTCGTTACGCCGGTAGTCAGAAGCCTGAAAGTCTGACAACCATACCCTAACAAAGCTGAGAAAAGGTTAGGCAGATGATTTTAGGAACGATGGTTACCTACGTTAAATACTAATTGATGAAATAGTTTAAGTAATTAAGTAACTGTGTCAAAAATCAAAATCAAAATATTTTATTTCACATAAACCTACATGGGCACTTATGAAACGTCAGAATCTATAAGGTGCACGGTTCCAATTGGTCGTTTCCTATGGAGAAGAGCCGGCAAGAAACTCCACGGTTACTCTTCTTTTTTTTTAAGTGGGCTTTTACAATGTTTTTAAGTTACAGTGTTAATAGGTATGGGAGGACAGTGTAGGCTCGTCAACAAATACCAAGTAAGTACTTGTGTATTTTTAACCGACTTCCAAAAAGGAGGAGGTTATATATTCGGCTGTATGTTTGTTTTTTTTTATGTATGTTCACCGATTACTCCGTCAATTGTGGACGGATTTTGAAAATTCTTTCTTTGTTTGGAAGAGTATGCTCCCGAGGTGGTCCCATTGCCATCAAATCAAAATCTGATGAGGGGATCCCATGGAAATCGAGGGAAATCCTCAAATTTTATAGGCATACCTATAGCGATTTGAGTATTTTCTATAGTAACTCGTGCATTTGCACTCGAAAAGCACCATTTGGTGAAGTGGAACTGATGATGAAGACCACAGATGGCCACCGGAACTACTTAATACTAAGTATTTCACCGTTGCGATTCGATTAGGCACTTTAATATGGTTGCTAAGCAATTTATGCTCGTCAAAATGCATATGGTGAAGACACCATCAGTTTTCCTGGTTGTTACCAGGAGAACTCCTCAACAATTAACGCCCCTGCATCGGGAAAAGTAATATTTTGTAATAGGAGATGAGCATTTGACATTAGGCTATTGTAAATTGGATAAATTACCAATTGACCCACTAAAAAGTGAAAAAAAAACAACCGACTTCCAAAAAAAACACTACAAAGTGAAAAATAACTTTATTTTCGGAAGTCGGTGGTAAAAAACTAAAATACAGCTCCAAAGCCACCGACTTCCGAAATTAAAGTTATTTTTCACTTTGTAGTGTTGTTTTTGGAAGTCGGTTGTTTTTTTTTGTGTAAAAAGTTTTTTTATAGACAGTGTCCGACTGTTTTTTTGTGTCTAAATTTACATAACAATATATCATATTACTATATACCATGTGAATCATAAAGGCAAATATGATAAGGAACACTTCGAAATAATATTTTTAAAGTAATAAAAACTATAAAACGCACACAAAAATCCAATTCCCGTTGATTCAGACATCAAAAATCAATCCACTGTGCCTTCAATAGCAAAAATCTTTTATGCATGAAAAGAAAAACATGCCTAAATGAAAGCGTGTGAAAATTGACACTCGGGATTTTCACGGTCGGGTCTCCCAGGCCCCCGTCGCGTTTGGAGGGTTAATTCATTTGTCGCAACGACATCCTGAGGGTTGGTTCCGCCTGATTTCACACACAATTGTTTTGTATTTTGCATAATTTAAAAGAAAACGGCTTTTGTGTTACTGTTTAGAAGAGATTTTTTTGTGTTGTTTATTTATTTATGCGAAGTTGTTTTTCTTGAAAATTGTGTTAGGTAGCCTCGTTATAAAATTCATCTTTTTAATTTATTGATTTCTAGTGTTAGTTAAAACGGGCATTAGTCTATTTTAACCGTCGGTAGTTATTTAATAAAATATGTAGGCGTCACTCATGAAAAAGGTTTATAGTGTTTTTTAATAGAACAAAGATTACAAAATAATTACTTTGATTATTTGGGCGTTGTATTGCTATCAAATTGATATTAAAATACATCATCAGCATTACGGAATCTTATTTTTTTTAATGTGGGAAGTTTTAATAATGAATATTTGGGGTATGTCATCAGATGACTTGAATTTCTATAATTATTATTGTTACTGGGTATCTTATTTGTGGAGGTCAGATGGGCAGTCGCTCCATGTAAAATACTAGTATTCAGCTGCATGCGGTTCATAGAAAAATAAAAATTACTTTCTTTACTTTTTTACATCTATGATCGACCCCGCGTATCACTGGTCTGGAAACCGACCCCAGCATAATAGTTGGGAGGAGTCGCAGGCCGATTCCCGGCCACCGTAGGCGCGGGCTTGCGGACGGTGAGCAATAGGTAGCTCGCCGTCCGATAAGGACCAGGCCCGGGACGACGGTGCGTTGTGTTCCACGCGCGCCTCAAAGTGATGTCAGCACCAATTGACGGGGTCCGAAAGGGCCAATGCCTGCTAGGGTTACGAGTCTGTCCGAAATCCATCGGGGCCCTAGCACACAGGCATCTGAAGGAACGCGGGTGGGTTTTAGTCAAAAAAAGTCTGACACTCCCGCTCCACCCAGAGCGGGAGAAGTTATTTGATAATTTCCCACCCAAAAAAAAAGCATAATTGTTGGGAAAAGGCTAGGCAGATTGATTATTTATTGTTACTAGCTTGTGCCCGCGACTTCGTCTACGTGAAATTTCTAGTTCCCCTGACCCATCGCGTCGCAACGCATCGCCCGCCCCACTATTACTCGATTTCGCTTAACGTTCTTTCTGACTTATTTTTTGTTTTAGCTCGGCTCCTAAGGTTAGTCGCGTGATGTTAAATACCTTTAACAAATAAAAAATAAAGTAAGTAAGATAGTTTTTTCTGAAAAACACTTAAAACTAAAAAAATATTATATATTTTTAAACAAAAATGCAGACTATGTTAATATTTTTTTTTTTTACAAAATAGTTTGTATTTTGTCAATTTTTTTTTTATTTCTTAAACAAAAATGCAGACTATGTTAATAATTTTTTTTTACAAAATAGTGTGTATTGTGTCAATTTTTTATTTTATTTATTAAACAAAAATGCAGAAATGTGAATAATAAAATAATAACGTACGTTACGTAGTCGTGTCGTACTTTGATGGTAATGTTCTGTTGTGTTATGTAAATGTTTGCTATACTTATGCAGAAATTTGTCTTCAAATCCAACTGGTGGTTCCAGAGATTAGCGCAAACAAACAAACTCATCAGCTTTATTATATGTATTATTAATATCCTAGATACCGGATTGTCTAACATCGTACCACGTGAGTTATCCGAAGGAGCAATACCCATACAAAATTTGGATTTTTTTGATTTTTCGCCTGTTCCTTTGGGTTCTTCTTAATTTTCTTTTTTCTTAAACCACCCCAGAATTTGAGAGAGCAAAAAAACAAATCGGTCGAGCAATTTTCGACTTTTTGCGATACTAACGCACAGCAATTGATTTTTACGAGTACTACCAAACTTAATAATAAATATTATGAAACTGATATTTCAAGAAAATACAGTCATTGAGATAAAAAACTTTAATTTTTTTTGTCATATCATATTTAGATATCGATACGTCTGCGGAGTTTCGCTAGCTAATTTAATTTTAATTAATTTGACCCTGTATAGTCCGCGCGCAAGTGCTAGTCACCGCCTGAGGTACATGGGCGGTGAGACCGGGGAGGTAGACAATGGTGAAGCTAACTCAGTCTGCGAAACTTGACAATGGGGCCTCCCCCCGGCTCACCGCTCACATACCTCAGGCGGTGACTAGCATTTGGGCGTTGACAATAACAAAGAAGTATTGAAGAAGACGACATGCTTGCCCGATCCCAAGTATTGGGACCTATGAAATTGGCGCTTTTTTCTCATAAATAGAGAACTTCGTCAATGCTATGATTTTAAATATTCATCAATTGCTTGGTATTATATCGAATACTGACCATCATAGACAACTACCAGTAGTAAAAAAACCTTATTACTTTAAGTTTTCTAAACATAAAAAATACATTAAAAATGAAATTAAAGAAATTACCACTATTTGTTTTAACTTAGCCAAAAGCGCATGCGCTAGCGCTTTATCTAAGTTGCATATCGTTATCTTAGTTTTAAAGCATTAGTGCATAAAAGTTTAAAAACATTAGTGTTCATGGTTGTTATATAAATTAAGAAAACGTTAGTATGAAAAATGCAACTTCTTTAAAATTCTCCATACAAAACGCTGATTTCATAGGTTGGACCTATTAAATTAGATTATGGGCAAGATAATGAGTAGCAACTTAGACAAACTTATTCTATGAAGTTAAAGCTACAAACATTTCAATTCTCCAAACCCCAAAAGTATAATCAACTTACTGCTGGAACAGAGACCCAAGTACAGGGTACTACTGTACTAATGGTACTACTTTGCTAGTACTACTGCCTCTCTTCGAGAGCGAGTGGGCTGTAATCCAACACGCGGGCCCAGTGCGGGTTGGTAGATGTCACATGTCTTCGAATTCTTGGTTCTAGGACATGCCGGTTTTCTCACGATGTTTTCCTTCACCGTTTTTGAGAGCAGTGGCGAGGGAATTATTTTTTTGGTTTTTATTTTTTCTGCTTGGGTTCGAACCTACGACCTACAACTCAGGATACACACACACGACAACAACTAAGTCCTATAAAGCATTAAACATTCTCCTACACCCAAAGTACTCAGGTATATGCTCCACTCACAGTTGTAACTAAGAAAACAAAATCGGCAAACTCTCATTTATTATTCTATTAAACATCTACTTTGTTTGTCAGGGGGCACTGTGTGAAAGTTAACACTGGCGCTGTTTATTTATGCTCTGGGCTTTAAAGACCCGCCCGCTGGCACGCGCAGGGTTAACTCTGGCCACAGACTAAAAAAATAACAAGGTGACACAGGGATCTTTTGGCGCTCAAATGACGTAAACAGTGATTGTAAAAATATGTGCATTTGTTTTGTGAAGTCCATTGACAAACAAGATGACGATGTCAGCATCATGCATGTGCTATGAAGTTTCTAAAAAATTATCGAGCAACAAAGAGTACTCTCTTTTCTTATGGCTGTGTAAAATAAACATGTTATTAATCTGTTTTTGGAATCACCGGAAGTCTCGCTGTTTACAAATAAATTATCTGTAAGAATGCTAGAAAATTAAATAGGAGTGTGAGTCATTAACTTTGTGATGAGTTTACTCACTCTACTTTTGTTTAAACCGGCCAGTAAAGTCAAAGTCAATTGATTTATTTCAAGTAGACCAATAAAAGGCCCTTTGGACGTCAAAAACCCCTTCTAAAAGTAGCTTCATATGGAAAAGAATGGGCAAGAACTGCATAGTTACTCTTTTAAAATGTTTTACAATATTGTCTATAAAACTTTTCAGTCTCGTCAGCAAAATCATAAGATGGTTTCCATACTCCAAACCTATTATTTCAACTAGTGACTTTAAAAAGCACTTCAGTATGCCTCAAGGCCCCTAATAGGCAAAACGATACATTTCCACTTTGGGGTTGTTTTGTACCCCAAGTGCCCAACCCTGAGCTCGCCGCTAATTGTAAAGTCAACACTCTGTTTGCTCAGAAAACTGTTTTTAGTGATTGTTTGTGTTTTTTGGCAAGTGCATCACCCCCGGGGTGTGAACGTACCCGGGATGTATGCGTAGGGTGTGAAGTGGAAGTTGCGATATTTTTTTAAGTTTCCCTCTAGATGTGTTTGGACTAAATTATTCGAAGCGTTTTCGTCGTCAAAATGTCCCATCAGCCTAGACTTTTGTTGGTGTTTTTGCAAAGGACTGCTACGCTTTAAAAATATCAGGCGTCGGGCGTCAGGGCCACCATTTTTAAAAGAGTAACTATCTAGTTTCTTGCCCATTCTTCTCCATACCAAACGACCTTTTAGAAGGGGCGACTAGAATCAATTCCATTTCCTTTAAAATTTTGACTTTCAAAAGTGTTAATGGCCTACTTAAAATAAATTATTTGACTTTGATGACATAGGAAATTCTAAACGTGACTGTGTTTGCAATTATTTGCAAAATATCTTATTAATGATAAAACTCGATGAAATTTAAAAACTATTTCTTCTTGAAACATTATTTAAAGCCTACTTGATTAACTCACAATAAAATTGTTTTTAAAATTAGTCTGTTAAAAGTTTCTAACCTACCCTCTTTACAACTAATTTAATTCATAACTACCCTCATTAAACAAGAAGATAATATATATTTTTCCTTCATCCCCAGATCAATATGAAAAACCCTGGAGTTGGAGTAAGTTCATCACATTCTTATGATTTTCTTTAATTACTATCTAAGATGAAATACTTTCAATTTTTCTGAAAAATAACCTTTTCATTTATTCATTCCCATAAAGTCACGTTTTTTTGCTAGCCTTTATTCTTACCCTTAAAAAAGGCTTCATTTTTCCTTCCAAACATCTCTACTTTTATTAAAAAATAAAAATAAGTTCAGAGCATTCAACATAAAAATATTCCTCCATAATTGCTATCAACTGGCAGCATGCAATGCCAAATGCTTTTTTAACAATGTAAAGACCAAACTTTTTACTTTAAAATCGAATATATCATGATCAGCAGTTTTTAGCTTGAAAAATACTTCTCCAGGAGCCAAATCCTTTACTCAACCATATTATTTTAACATCAATGCAAAGATATAAATAATATATTTCGATAGACAGTCAAAGCTGTGAACTTGTCGATAAAAAACTGTGTCCAACTCTTGGCCGCAAAATGCACGCACACTAGAATGACACAATGACGTGGCGCGAGTGTAAGACGTAGCTGTCACTCAAACCAGCATAACAAAGTTGGCTTGTTTGTTTTAGTTATTTTGTAGCGCGACACATTATCTAGACATATAAATAACCAAAGCTTCATTTTGATGTAATCAACATTCCTTAGGTAGCATTAAACATAGTTAACCGCCATTTCGCAAATGCGATTTTAACTTTGAAAGTACTAAGCTCTATGCGCTAAAGAGGCGTCCATCTTTGGTCTCGTCCCATTGTGGTAACGGTACATGACAGATAAACAGAAAATACTGCATTAGTATATTGTCGCCTTAGAGTGAAAACCTCGGGAATGCAACTTTGGCCATTTTTATTTTATTACATTTTTGGAAAGAAAACCTCGCAACGCACGCCCTAGTTTCACACAAAAAAAGTTAAGTACCTAACCTGTAACGCCATCTATGACGAGTTTGAAAAACTCGCAAACGAACATATTATACGAGGTTTTCAATTTACTAGCACTTAGAATTTTTTAAATAATAATTATGTTTAGGACTTTTTTGATTATTATTTGCCATACATTTCAAGTGTTACTTATTATTATAAGTTATAGTTAAGTAAGGCAACGAAATAAAACGGATTAAAAGAAGGATATCAATTTTTATTCTATAACGTATCATTGATAAACTTGTAACCGCTACCAGCAAACCATGTGATTTTTTAAGAAAAGCTCTCAAGTAGCGTTTTACGCTTTTACGATAATAAAATGAAATAAATATCTTATGTAAATGTATCCAAATTGCAAAATAAAAGACACATATTTGAAGAAACTGTGGTAATAAAATTTTACAGCACGCAGTTTTTTCTTCCTCCTGAAAAGTTACTTATTTTACACTTACGAGGTTTTCACTCTAAATCTTCCTAGAAGAAACATAATTACCGTTAAAAAAAAGCACGTTGATGGCGTTTTGTAGTTTCTGCCTACCCCTAGGGAAAAAGGCGTGACTTTATGTATGTACCTACCTATACGTAAAAGCACAGGAAGGAATTGGTTTTAAATAAACCATGATTGAACTCATTCGCCACATAAGACATATAAAAAAACCAGCCAAGTGCATGTCAGACCACGCACAGTGAAGGGTTCCGTAGTTGGGATGAACTTATCCCAAAAACAAACTTAACATTGTAGTTAAAAAAACATGTTCTCCCTTACATCGATATACGTCACGGTCAATTCTCCAACTGCAAATGTAAGTTGGTCGACTATTACTCGTTAACTTTTAAAGCCTATTTAGATGTGATAGTTTTCCATTTAATTTCGTTATATAGACTACTGCCATGATTTTTTTTCACATATCCAAAAACAATCATTTAGCTGGCACATAGCTGGGCTTGACTCTAACATAAAATAGCACTAGCTTAAAATTACGCAAACGGATCCCTGAATCGAAAAATGGTTTGCACAGACCCGTAATATTTTTGAACGGCATATCCAACGATACCCCACACCATGGCATAGACGAGAAAAAAATATATATCATCCCCACTTTACGTGCAACCCTAAAAAACCTTGTCGGCGTGATTAATATGTATATCCATGCCAAATTACAGCTTTCTAGTACTAAGAGTCTATGAGCTAAGCCGGGGACAGACAGACAGACGAACATGGCGAAACTGTAAGGGTTCCTTATTGACTACGGAACCCTAATAAGGGTCCAAAAGACCCGCTACAGCAGTGAAAGTGTTAAGAAAACACCTTGTATTCCCACCACTTTAGTTCACACACTCCTACCAACACGCACCTACTTAGAGACACGTGCCGATGCGACGTGCAACTGTGTCGGTGACTCTGTGCACACATGCCGAAGTGTCTGCTAATTGAATTATTGTTTAGATATTTATTGGTAGGCTCGGTTTCCAAGCAGAGAGGAAATTGATCCTTTTGTACGGGCTCTTCTTTTCGTAAACTAGGTTATGAATGCCAGTTTGAAAAATCATCATCTGTAATTTGAAATGTGTTTGAGATATGGCTGTGTTCGACATGTTTCATATTCGGTAATTTTAAATGTTAATTTAAAATTAATAGTTCGGGTTTTTGACTTATTTTTTATGACAAAATCTGGAATACATTTCAAAAGAAAATATGATTCGGTGCTGCATAAAAGCTTAAAATTTGCCGTGTAAATGTTAAATATCGATTATTCTTGATTACGTTTATAATCTAAGATATGAAATTAATCTTCAGTTTTTCTACTATGTCCTTTTTTCCATGGAAGTTGATGTCACTCAAAGAACACTGCCCTCGACTACCCACATAAATGTTTTCTTAAAATTTAAATTCAGAAAACGGAAACCTCATTATCTATGGTCGTTGAAATCGTCAGTCGTAAGTGAGCGGGCGTGGGTAGCGCACGTGTCGGTCACGCGTCCGCTTTTATCTATTTGCACAGCAATTCGCACTGAATATATTTACGGGGTTAATAATTAAGAGGATGACTTGATTGTGTTGGTATTGAATTTTTGATATTCAAGCTGGTAGGAGTAGATATAATCGAACTGTTGAAGAAAAGAACGTTCCCACATCTTTTATCTTTAAAAATGCTTGCATAATAATTACTTAAATTAAACTTACTTAAACATCCACAGTCATTACCATCTAAGGAAAACACATTAAGGTCAAAAGGCCCTGCTCTCTACGACATTCATCTCTTTTTGATATCTTCCTATACTTTTCTAGAACCCATATTATTTTTACATACATCCATAAATACATCACACAGACGCCTTCTTTCTTATACGCTCCTTACATAATCCTTTCTGGTCATACACGCACGCCGGTTGCTAGTACTACGCACCTGACTTTTCTGAAGAACATCGCCAATGAGATCACTATATGTGCTCCTAGGGCTTCTTCTCCAGGTGTTTCCACTCACATCTGCCTTGTAAATTACCTTTTTGTTAGTCGCCTTTCACGCATCCTCTCAACATAACCAAACCATATAGGTAAGCATACTCTTTAAAATTTTTGTTATATTCTTTTTAATCTCCCCAGAATGATAACTTCTAGTCACATTCATTTTGATATGAGATTTGATAATAGACTCCAGTTAATTGGGCTTCAGAAACTAAGGAAAAACATGAAAACCAACGTCACTCGGTGAAGAATTTTTTTTAAGGAGATTACTCCCCATTTTCTAAAACCATTCTCGATTCAAAATCCACTAAAAACAAATTACCCACCTCACTAGCTCCTTTAGATACGTGAACAAACCCTCCCATTAGTTGCTACGTCATTAAAGAAATAAATCGTGAATGGGAATCGAACCCCCGCCCTTATCTCGGCAGCCCACTCGCAACATGTTTATCGTGGAGTTCTACGATAAGTTAATCCTCTGTGTAGGAAAGGGACAGGTATATCGGAGCTCTTCGTCTGGTCCTTAAAATTGTTAGGTCTTGTTAGTCCTTTTCGGAGGAAACTTGATGTTATTAAGATTGGTAACATTGTTTAAATTCATTGGTAAAAGTAATGTCATAATAATATCATATATATTATGGATAAGTTATGCTTAGTGTATGTATGTATTTATTGTACATGTAAATAGTTCACCACTGACTACCTGCAGTACTTTCTCTCCTTCTCTTTTTAATCCATCCAAAGGTTGTCTGTAAAAGATCGCTTTTAGCGATAAGACCGCCCATTGTGTCACCCTGTGTAAAATTTCAACATTTATATCTGTAACTTTTATGGTGTACATAATAAAGAGTATTCTATTCTATTCTATTCTATCATGAATATTATACGTAGGGTAAAATGAATTGTTTGTAAGAGATTTTCTTCACTGATGGAATGCTACCACTATTGCCGAGTGCCATGTTTCATGGTGTATGGTGGTACCGTGTGATGCCGAACGTAAAGAATAGCACCATCCTATTTCTTCCTGTGGGTGTCGTAAAAGGCGAATAAGAGACTTACTAGAGAATGGGCAGCAGCGTTCTCTATGCATTTTAACACCATACTGCGATCGCCAACCCGCCTGCCAAGCGTGGCGACTATGGCAAACCCCGCCCTTTGGGGGTGGCCTATCTCCAGCACTGGACGTCTTTCAGCTGACAATGTTTCATGGTAAGGTTGAGGTTCCACGCGGACGGTTGCGGGCAGAAGCTAGTATCATCATTATATTGAATTTTCATGTAGGTATTGTATTTTAATGATGTTTTTGTTTATGCATTGTGATTGGTATTATGGGGCTTGATATACCTTAATGAATAGATAAATAACCTGATAAAGTTATACAGCAACTTGAATATAAATGTACTATCGCACATACGCTTTTGAGAGGAATTTTGACTATTTAGATATTCAAATCTGTTTGATAAATCGTATATCTCAAACATATATATTTCAATTGAACTGTCAAAATCAAAGCTATTTCTATTTGGATTGTTATCGAATGTATACCATTCTTAGGTTCTTACCCAAATACAATGTTTCTTCAACACATGCCTATATCTATTACTTAAATTATTGTCCATCTACACCCCAAGTTAGAGCTGTAACAAATAAGCTATAATTTATAAGATATATTTCAATTTACCAACAATTCGGTTAGCACACCCCTACACTAGGGCTGCCACATTATCATGGTAATAAAAATAACTCATTGCATACTGTACACATTACCATTTACCATCACTCTTATTCCCCAAGTCATAAGGTTCAAAAATGCTCAGTTGGTATGCCCTATTTTCCCTCAGTGATCTATCACAACTTGTCATGTTACGCACCCCTGCGGCAGAGTTGCCAGCGCAATTTATGTGTTAACATGATTTATAGGCTGGCAACCCTCGTTTCAGTGGGTGTTGCTAGTAGCTAGCTATTTGATTATATGCGCTCTTGATATGTGCGTAGAGGTATATAATATTTGATTTTATATGAAAATTTTCTCAAAAAAGCGTTTAATATCAAAAAGAGTTTAATATTGATTGATTGTTTTCGCCGGTTCTTAACGACAACTCGCAAATTGATCAGTTACTATCAGGTATCTTACTTTTTCAACTCTTGTATCAAGCATCTATTTTCAACATCAACAGATTCTAACAGATTCTGACTACTACTGAAATCCTGCTTCAGAATGTTTCCTCAAAAAGTGATCTTACAAAAGTTTATTTTAAACTTCGGAACCTTAAAAATAACTTTTCCTTAATATTAACAAATTCTGGACAGTAACCTCGTCAATGCAGCAGCAAGAATTCGTCGAGACTTTACAACACTCTAATCAGATCTAAAAAAGCCCATCACCACTAATGAAATCATTATTTTTTTGTTCACGCATATCAAAATCATTGTATCAAAGTAACAGTACATCTAATCAAATAGGATGTTTTGAAAGTTACCCTCGCCAAGAATGTTCCTCTAAAATAACAATCCGGTTTAAATCCGAACGCGCCCATTAAAGCCCCCTCTGAAATGTCAAAGTGACAGTTGACGTTCCCGCCATTTTAAGAGAAAGGCTTTGAAATGTTGTGTTCTGTATTTGTGTTTGGTTATTTTTAATTAATATGTTAATTCATAAGTTATTGTGTAGTATAATTGGCAATAATATTATCTGACTACATTGTGAAAAAAACTGGCTGATTAAATTGTGTTTATTTCTGACTTTGAAATTAAGATCCTCAAAACCTTAATTCACAAACAAAAAGAAATCGATAGAACTGTTCTTAATTTAAAAATAAATATTTTATTTAGCTGACCAGTATCACATGCAAATCAAATCAATCTAAAACAGCTCCTACTCTATTGATAACAAAGATGCATTTTATAATCCCCTGCAGCTGTGTACTACCCTCAAAAGTATTTTACACGTCATTAGGGTTCCTCAGTTCTCCGGGGACGGGGTCCGGGACCCCGAGGTCAAACGCCGTGAAAAACGGGAAAATAATGCGTTTGTGCCCCTTTATGTACTCAACAAATTAGTTACACGATTTATTTTTATGTGGTGTGATGTTGGTTGTTATTTTTAAGGATTTTTAGGTGTAGAATATAAACACGTTGATGCTTATTTTGAATTATAGTGATGTGTTAATTATTATAGCTACATAAAGCCGATAATAAAAAGGACGATTGAGATCTACAGGAAACTATATGGATCAAAAGATATAAACGCATCAAGCAACAACCCCAGACTTTTGAACAAAATAACTACGCTCATAAGCCTTGTAGTCTCACAATAAAACCTAAAAAATAACGAAACTATTAGAGCATAGATAATTTCAGACCGCTTTAAAAAAGCGACCGAAGCGACGCCAAAGATAATCTAGAATCTGAAATTATTCTAATATTCACCTGATCCTTAAAAACTCTTACATAACTCAAATTCAAATTTACAAATTCTATTAAAAATTCATGCCCAAACAAAATTCTTACCAAACAACCGAAACATTCCAGTAATTTGACCGTACAAAAACTGTCGATTATCGTCCAGATCTCCAAGGCTTAGAAACAGGAGTCCAAAAACGACTCCGCCATTAGGAGAGCAGTAGGTAGCTATCGGAAAGCAATCGGTAGGAGAAAAAAAGACATGAGGTGAACAAAAGAAGATACACAGGCAAAGAATCTTGGTTTTAATTTAAATAGTGTTAAAACTTTACTATTTGAAGGAGTGATCTTAGAGCTAGCACGTTAGTCTTTCTATCTTCTATTGACTTGGCTCTTCCTGGTTCCCCATTTCTGTATATACTGACTAAAGTTTAATTTCATATTTTCATAAAACTAACTGAGAATCATTCATCGTTTCCATCAGTGTCTTGGAAAATTAGAGGAAGTCAATCGTAAGGTTATCTGTTTTCTGTTTGTTTTTGTGAACATAGCAAGACTTTATAGTTCATTTAGCAGCAATAGGAACAGTAATGTAAAATGCAGACAACGCAGCTTCAATCTGAAATCAATGGAAACACGCATTTAACCCATTTTCTCGTAACCCATTTAGCAGATCACAAAGAGAAATAGTTCAAACATACGTTCCCCATATTCATTACAATAAAAGCCATAATACAATTGTTGAAAATGGGCGCGAACAACAAATCCACAACACCATGTGCATAACTCCCAAAGGTTTTATAAAATTACTACGGAACCCCAAGCCCGCCATGTCACTAGGATTAGCGCTCGGGCCATTGTCAAATGACAATTGAAATCTATCCATCTTTCTCTAACTCGCCCCAATTCCATGTGCGTAAAAGAGACCGACATATGAATACATTTTCACTTTTCAACATGTGACAGATTTCATATGAATGTTTGTTTGGATAGTCACAATGGGGTATCGCGAGCGAGTTTCAAAATGGATATTGTATTATTTTATATTTTTAATCCGTTACAGAGAGCTATTATCAGTTTTCGCCGATTTTTTATAAATAATAGATCGAATTTGTTTTTGTGATATTTAAAGGCGATATGCGCTTTTTATTTATGATTCTTTGAGCTTTTAGATGATACATTCGTACCAATTTATTTTTTTCATTTCGAAATGTGTTTGAAGTTCAACGAACCGCCTTTTTTAATCTAGGCATGTATCGTTCCTTAGTTTAGTACTTCAATTTCATAGGAAAGTTCGAAGCTAAAATTAGATTATTTTTCGGAGAAGAAAATCTTAGCATCATAACTTAAAATTACAGTAGGTATAAGTATTGGCTTAAAGCCACGTAAGTCCTGATTCTTACTTACTACCGCAAAGCAGATGAACGGATTTAGATGAAATCTGGTCATTTCTTGGATTAACACATTTATAGTATACTTTTTATCGGAGTAGTAATTACATTACATTTAGTAATTCCTCTGGGATGTCAGTGAAACCGAGGCAGTAGGAGCGTAATAATATAGAATAGAATAGAATACTCTTTATTATGTACACCATAAAAATGATACATATAAATGTTGAAATTTAACGCGCAAAATCCAAAATAGAGCGAAGTGGTCTATGGAACCATTACAAACCCAGAGTAAAACATCAGTATTGTTTTTTTTTAACCTATATTAGGCCAGAAAACGAACACGACCTTTTATTTATTCATAATGCAGCGGCATCTACATCGCCACATGCGAACTACGCTTCACACTGACGTCACGCAAAATCCTGCATCGCGCAAGCAGAGTTTACCGCATGACCAGCCTATCAACGTCCCGACAGTATGTGTCGGGTAGTTGCCCACCAGACCTAACACCCGTCCGTCCAGAGGATCCTCCCTTTTCTATGGAGGATGAGTGAAAGAATGGTTCACCCTGTTGCTCATACCTCTCAAATTATTTATTTAATTTTTAGGACTCCCTTTATTCTTCCACTTCTCTCTGTCTTGAGCTTGTGTGGACCAACCTTATAGCCAAAAAAACCAATACCGTGTATTAATTCAATGAGTGAAAGTGTTCCAGGTTAGGATCAAATGCTCTTTCTTCGAGAACAGTTCCATCCAATTTAGTAAGTAGTAGCAGTATCCGATTCGTGTTAGTAAGCCTACACATCTAGAATTGCGACAGCTTGTAAAACGAACTAGTTCAGGCTATTGCACCAATATATCTTGTTTACTCAGACCACTTTCATACAGAAATCGGTATTGGTCTCTAGACTTGAATAAATTAATTCATAATTAGCATTGTAACAAGATTTCAAAGATTTTTTTACGGTTAAATCATTGAATTTGGTTAAATTGCCAGAGGAAATTAGTGCTAAGATGAATAACTAGCTAATTGTCTTTAATATACAACATATCATAAACTCTTACCACAACCTCAATCTAAACAGATGAATATCACAATGATAATGAGCAAAAATATAATTGTCATAACAGAGAGAGACTTATAGAGATAAATATAAGTCTCTAGACTTTTAAAGATAAATATGCTGCTGTATCGCTCTTTTTCATGCTTTATGGGGGAAAGGACCAAACTATCAACCAAGCAAAAACAAATGTAGAAGAAACGCACTACATTAAGTAACTATTTACATTTTATAACCGATAATCTACCAACAATAACTGCCAGATCACTCCAAAAAACCAACATTCTAATCCCATTCAAAAAGAGATTCCATAACGGAAAATAAATATTACTCTAGTCTCTATGCCCAGTCGTTGTCTATGGCAAACAAAAGCGTCGAGCGCATGCTCGCGACACGCAGTCTGTCTTTGACCATTCAGAAGGGTATATGTCAAAAACTTGCGTCAAAACTATTTATCATTCAACCTCGTGACTTACATCCCTGTTAGATGTAATTTGGAGTTGACTGATGGCAGGGTTTGTTAATGATTTTTAATTTCTATGAGGATTACAAGGTATTAGTGGACGTATGACCTGCTTTATTTGTTTGTCTTACATATGTTCACATGAGTAATGGCGGATAAATTCCTTTCGTCTGTTGTATGACACATTTTCTGGTCTATTCTTTTTGGTTTTTGTGCTGTCTTCTCATAAAAGAAACAGGAGTTATCCTAGAAAGTTTATATCTATTATGCTTTATAGATTTAACTGGCATGATTAATTGCTTCATTTAAAAACTTTATCTCATCAGCAATATCTTAAATAAACTTGCCTTCAAATAAGTGCGTTTAAAAATGATTGATCAACGTCTTCGAAAAACTAGTATTTTAGTCTTAGTCTATTCTACGAATTGAAATATCTTGACTATTGAATCCTGTCATCGATTTTAACATTGATTCAATTTGTATTTTGGGCATTGGACACACAATAAGAACATAGCTATTAAAGTAACTTTGGAAATTCACTGGCACACAGGTCCGAGTTAGGGCTTTCCAAGGTTTGCTACCTATGGTTTCTTTACGTCAGTACATATTCTCTGAAATGCCTTCAGGATAAGGCAAGCATTTCTCATTCTCATTTCTCGTCCTTGACGGGACACGGGATGAAAGTCCACAACAAGCTCAGTTAATTGTGGAACAGAGGTTTCTTTATACCAATTTCCAATAATCTTGTGACAAAAAATCAATCTATCCATGTAATCAGTCTGTCTACAATGTCTGCCTTCCCTCAATCTGCTGTTACGACATTTCGAGAAAGAAGCCTACCCGTCTTAAACGTCTACACATCTGAATCTTTACTAACACAGCCATCTTCTAAAACCATAAAACAATTTTTCATTAAAACATTAGTTTCTAAAAAAGGCATATCATTTTAATTCCTCTGCCATAATTTTAGCCACATCATAAAAAAATACCATAAAGTTTCATAGATATAATATCAAAGAAAGCCATTGAACAGAAGCAAGCCGGTTAGATATTATTATTATGATGAGTGGAAGAATTAATGTCATTTTAATATTAATATTCATAGTATACGGGAAAAACCAGTGGCCATAGAGATGGGACTTGATAAACGACTAAGGATCGAGTAAGCGATTAGTATAATCGATTAGTTGGTTGAAGATAGTTGGACGTTATCATTCAATTATTAATTCTAGTTGAATGCGTTCGTAATTTATGCTTTTTTACTTGTGGTTGTTTTCTAGATGAGAGCTTTTATTTATAGCTGTTCTATACAGCTTTTTATTCTATTTAGGGCCGATTTTTCAATCCTCGGATAAAAGTACCAATAGCTACCTCTCCCTCTCTCTCTCTGACTCTTTATTAGTCAGATAAGTGGTTGTCAATTTTTCAATAAATATTTAACCTAAGAATAACTATCTGACCGATCATCTCATCTGTTAAAACGCTAACTTCACGGAGGTGAAACAAATATACAGAAAAACCTAATGTTAGAGCGGGACGGACTATTTCTTTGAACTAGCTTGCAAACTTCAGCGTTATGGTCACTTTTATTACGGTACGTGCGTTAGGAGGTCATTTGTTTGGCTCGTGGTGTTTTTATTTGTGATTTTTAGTTTTGATAGATTTTTAGTTAACCAAAAAAAGGGAGCGTTCAGCGAACTCTAATAATGCTGAAGTTAAATTATTGTGAGTTTTGTAGAGACCGACAAGCAAATATTAGAAAATAAAAAGACTGACTGTTATAAACAAAGATAAAGAATCTGCATGGAAGAATATTGAAAGTTCTTACAACTCATGTGGAATCTCAACAATGGATCGCTCTTGTAAAGCTAAAATATGAGGGAATAAAAAAGCTACGATAAAGATATCCTCTGTCCACAGACAGGAGTTGTAGGTTCAGAACGGGAGGGGGTTCTTCGAATTCTCCTAAATTCACCGACGTCGAAGAAAAGGTTATAAGTATTTGTGCGAACATAAAAGGGCTCGAAGCTCGTCAAGATAGTGATACAATTATGGCTTCCTCCTCAATTGCCATGTCGTCAATACTATCGAAAATATCCAGTACACTTGTAAAGCACGAAAACTAACCCTAAACATAAGTAACGTCACCGTCATTTATCTATGGAATAAGCGGTTATCTGACCGTCAAAGAGCCAAATAGATTTATTCCTCAGATAAATGAATTATTCGACGAATAAAGCCTATTTGACGATTGAACAACTGTTTTTTTTGCTATCTATGGAATAAACCCTATCTGTATGTTTATCTGAGGATTGAAAAATCGGCCCTTATACAAACATCCTTAGAAGTATAGAAAAGTCATTTATTCAGACATCAATTGACCGTTGACCGCGTGCTTTTACAAATATTATTCGAAAACCTTCAACGTGTGGATATTCTATACAGTATCTCTTATTAAAGAAAAAAAGAAATAAGAAAAATATTCGATTTGAGACACGCACAGGAAATACAACAATAAAAAACCGGCCAAGTGCGAGTCAGACTCGCGCACGAAGGGTTCCGTACCATTATCTATAAAAATGGCAAAAAAATCACGTTTGTTGTATGGGAACCCCCCTAAAATATTTGTTTTATTTTAATTTAATTATTTCTTTTTAAAGTGAATATACGAGTATAACTAAATATTCTGTGAATATTTCAAGCGTCTACCTGTTGCCGCTATCAATATCGAGCAAAAACGAGCAAAAAAATCACGCTTGTTGTATGGAAGCCCCTTAAATATTTATGTTATTCTGGTTTTTAGTATTTGTTGCTATAGCGGCAACAGAAATACGTCATCTGTGAAAATTTCAACAGTCTATCACCGTTCATGAGATACAGCCTGGTGACAGACAGACAGACAGAGGGCGGAGCCTTAGTAATAGGGTTCCCGTTTTACCCTTTGGGTACGGAACCCTAAAAAGAACATAACTAACAACAACATAACAAAACTAACAAAATCTTAAATAATTTTATTTGTATTTCTTCAGTTTTAGATTTAACGCCACGCTGCCAGTTAACCTTAAAATTTACACCATGAAACTATCATAAACATTTTCACCTATCTCGTTTCATGGGAAAATACTTATAATGCAAAACGATTTTTTTTCTATGACAATAAAACCTTCTAGCTCTGTATTTTAAATACAGAATTATTTTTATTATTATTTCTAATTTAGGCCGTGACAAGTTCCGTAATCTGACATTTTAGTGACGCTGGTGGCACAGATTAAAAAAAATGTAACAGTAGCACAGACACAACACTATGGAACCAATCCATAAATACAAAATAAGTAGAAAAGTTTTATAACATTTTATTGATATCGTTTGAAGCATAAAATATCATATAAATAATTTGTTTTGTTGCATAAGTTATACCACGTAAGCTTAGAGCTTCGAGATTTGTTATAAAATTAATGTCCATCGTAAAAAGTGGCATAAAACTATGAGACCAAATGCGTTTTAAACCTAAATTATATGAAACAAAGGTATAATAAACCATCAGGATTAAAAAAAGTTTTTGTTAGTCTTTTATATAACAAAAGTTAGGCAAACAAATAAATTTTTAATCTTTAGATGACCTTTTAGTCTGAGTATTTGTTTTGTTTTACCAAAAACTTCGTAAAGCTCTATTTTCCAAAAATATTAGTTTTCAAGAATAAATAACCTTTTCTTATCAGTACTTAGACAGAATCATCTAATCCGATGCTGCTCTTGGAATTATTATCTATAATTTAGAGACTTTAACAGATCTCCATATTGCTCTTAGGCCCTTTAACATTGTCTCATTATAGTCAAAGTCAATTTTATTTTTATTTTTTTTAAACGTTGCCCCACACTAGGAATTTCTCCTGTATCGTGGATGCGTTTACAAACATTTTAACGCACATACACAAACAGCCAGACCCGGAACAACTACTTATAGGTCATACAAATATTTGTTCCATGCGGGAATCGAACCCGCAACACGCAGCGCAGCAGTCAATCACTTAAACACTGCGCCAACCGTGCCGATTTCGAGTAGGCACATTTAAGGCACTTTTGAACGTCAAAATTCGCTTCCAAAAGGTAGCTTCTTATGGAGAAGAATGGGCAAGAAACTCCACCGTAACTCTTTTAAAATGTTTTACAATATTTTGTATAGGTACATTAATTATATAATTATATGTGAAGACGATGCACCTACAATAAAATTACTATACCACAATAGGTAAAAATAATTAAAAATTAAGCAATGACAGATAAATTAATTATGTGATAGATGCTCACGTAATATATTAGGTACCGGAAAAAGTATTAAAAGTTCTAGTAATTAAAATAAGTTTTCCAAAAATTTTTTTTTATTAAATAATACCATAAACATGGTATTAATTAATAATAAAAAAAACCATATCATCGTCGCCTGCTTATAGTTGTCATTTGAAATCTTCACATTTGACATCTGCATCAATATTTTCTATCAATCATTCAATCATTTATTATTTGTAAAACATAGGTAACAAAAAAAAAACAGATCTTAAAAGTAAATACAGTGCGCTATGTTTTGTCTTTGGTAAGACATACAAATATGGGTAGTTTTTTTTTTTTTTCTTTTCTTTTTGGCTTCGCACGGTTTGTGCATTTAGCCAGTGTCATGTAAAATTAGGTAACAAGTACAAAGTTATTTAAATAATTATGAAATGAACTCCACTCAATGCATGATAAAGATGATTGATGATATCCCGCCCCGCTCCCCTTGAGTTTAAGTAAAGACGCGGCACTTTACTGAAACCTCGCGCGGACTTCTTGAGAGAACTTAAAGTGATGTTGCACTGTTTTGTTTCATTTGCCTACATTAATGCAGGTTCACGAACACTTAATGGTTAATAATCCACCACTATTACACATTAATATTCGGCTAAACACAAATTTTAGAAAATAAAACAAAACTGCTAACATGACGCTCCACTTTCCCGCCAAGAAGTCCTATGGGTAGTTTTAAAGTTTACAGTAAAAAACAAAAAAAAAAAAAAATATATTCAAAAAATGTCAAAAGTTCAGTAGGTAAATGTCAAAGAAAGAGAAAGAAAAAAAATGTTGTTGTTACAAACTTAATCATCCAGGAACTCGTCAACCGTGTAATAACATTTGTCAATTAAATTTTTTGCAAAGTTTTCTTGAACTTGTGAACAGGTATTTTTTTTATCTGATCTGGTATTTATGAAAATCTTTAACTACTCGTACTTTATAAGGCCAATCATTATTGTTTTGTTATAATTTTTCCTTCTAATAAAAACACTGCAACTTAGAATCAATTCTAAGTTTTCGCGGTCGCAAACTGGTTTGAATATTATCATATTAATTATGTAGCTGTGATATTTGTCGCCATACCTGACGATCTATCAAATGTTTTTACATAACGTTATACCTTAGCTATCGCGCTATCGTCATTTTTAGTTTCACACTTCTAATTTTACGCGTTTTATGAGTCAATATTAGGGAGTCATATTTTATTATGTGCAATGTGCATATACTCGTACACTTTTTCCGTCATATGGTTTTAATTTAAGATAGCATTAAAAATGTTAATTACTTTCAGAACACTGATTTTGCCAAAAATTACCAGTAAATCTACCAGCCAGTGTTACAGAAAGATAATGATCCGATTGCTGTTCTGTCTGTAGCTTTATTTAGTTCAACCAGCTATAAAGTCTTAATTTCTGGTTTTTGTATATTATACCCATATGAAAATGAAATGAAAATGGTTTATTATTTTTACTAGTAAACCTTAACAACTCATATGCTCTCGTTCATCACTAACCTGTATTTACCTGTTCCAAATTCAAAACTTTCGTATTAGGCCTCCGATTTGGAACCTCCTCATTCGCTCTTCGATTTGCTTACACTCATTATTGTCTACTTTTTGTTACTTAATGTCGAATCCCTTACCCAAACTTTAAACATATTCATTTACCATGTCAATGACTAGGTTTGTTAAAAAAAAAGCATTCTTTATCAAGCTTAGCTATGAGCCTCAAGTTCCTAACTACAATCTCTTCTAATTTTACCCTCTTCTCCTTGTCAACAGGTGTAAACCCTCGCAAGCAGAGAAGAGAACGGACGACATTCACTCGAGCACAACTCGACGTGTTAGAAGCGTTGTTCGGCAAGACGAGGTACCCTGACATCTTCATGAGGGAGGAGGTCGCGCTGAAGATTAACCTCCCTGAGAGTAGAGTGCAGGTATGTAGGGATATCTTCTTGATTATTTTTTGTCTTCTTCATTTAACTATAGACACGTATAGTTGTGTTCGGCTTAATTGTACTTCCGAAGTAAAAAACATCATGCCAAAGTAAAAAGCCAGAAAACAAGGTAATTGCAATGCCCTATTGTAATGCCCTGGGTGAGTCCAGGGCAGTCAGCCCCGCTATTACCTTGTTTTCTGGCTTTTTACTTTGTCATGATGTTTCATAACTTTAATATCGTCCCTCGACTCGTCGAGGATCATCAGTTTTATGGTTTCCAGAGTATTGGTAAAGTATTCTTCTTTGGTCCATTTTTTTTTCAGGTCTTTTATGATTACTTCATCTCCAAGAGTAGGTAGTTCTGGAACTGGAATAAAGCCTTCGATTTTTTTATGCATTGCCGTAGCTACATACTCGTACATAGGTAGGCAGTAATGGGAATTTCAGTGTTCACGATGGTCTTTTCGTTTAATTGCGTTTTTATTGTCAATAACTTAAATTTTGACAGAACCAAGGCCTTCACCTTCCTCTCCAAAATCAACGTGTTAAATGCGTTATTTATTATCACATTTTTTAACTTTAACATCTAAAGCAACATTTAATGTACCTTGCGTAACAAAACCTGCCCATAATCATAATCTAGTTAATACATTATAAAATGACCATCAGTCTTATCAAGCAAGCGGTGAAAATCCGTAGATTATTAAGTTTCAATTAACTCGAGATAGCGCATCTAATACGTGAATATAATCCATCTTAATGTGAGCCACCCAAAACGCTATTAAAAAATAAACTTATTAAAATCTCCGACCACAGTAGTAGGAGACCAACGCTCGACTGACTTCTAATTCATTCAAACGTTCAATTTATACCAACACGGATAGAGCATTAAGCGCTACCAATCGAATTACGTTCTGATTTTGAAATTTGAAAATCGAATTATTTGATTGTTTTGCGTTGACGCTGAGTTGTTAAGTACTTGGAAAGCTTTTAAGGAATCCGTTATGAACATGGCGGTAAAACGGGAATTTAAAAATCGAATGCATTTGAACAGGGGTGTCAACTGCAAAAATTACAATGTGTTAAAAATGTAACAGTAAATTCTCTTTATAACGGTTTTCTTCTGCTTAACATCACTGATTGATGGAGCTCTGTTTCAAGAAGCGTCGCTCAAAGTTTCCGATATTACAGTTTTGCTACAGGAAAAATTTTAGCGCAGTTTCTTCTTTCCTAGCAAAATCCCTAGAATATTTGAAGAGAACACAATTGTGGAGTTTTGGCTCAGATTATGTAGACAATCAAGACGATCTAAGTCCAGTTTGAATACATATTTTTTCACTTTGATTTGGTTGCTACATTTCTAAAGTCTACTTAAAACCCTGAAATCTTACACTTTTGCAATGCAAAAATAATCTTACCAATTTACATGCATTTTTCGCTTTTCCATGCTGTCTGACATCCATTTGATGTCCCTCGTGCATCTGATATCATTAGTTCAAACACAAATCATAATTGGTCCGTTTAGATGGCACTGTCTGATACGTCTAATGGTGCAAGGGGACGGGGGCGTCACTGTTATATCTTGAAACTTCGGGGTGGCGCTACTGGCAAAGGAAAATGCTAACGATGTATGGAATTGAATGTTTAGTTCCGATTTTTGCCGTCGGCAAAGATACGGTGGGCTATTTGTGCAGATTGTGGAATTAAAATGACGGTGTCATGCGTTTGTTTGTTCCGGCAAGCAGTGTGTTTATGTAGAAACACAGGAAATTAAAATGAAGTAGGGAGATCTTTATTTATTTTATTTCGTTGCAAATTAAACTTTACATACGCCATCAAAATCTTTATATTTATTCATTTAAACTTCTCGCACACATTATGGCACAAAGGCGGACTTAATGCCTTAGGTATTCTTTACCAGTCAATCAAGGGTGGTGAAGAGGTATGATCGCAGGTGCTCTGATTGAGAGGAAATAATAATATTAAAACATAACCTATCAAATAGATACACAAGCAGGTAGATAGGTCCTATTCATATGGATAAAATAACGCAAACCTCAATTCATAAGCACATGATTATATTATATATTACTAACTAATCAGCCAATAATGTTCTTACTTCTAGAACACAGGCTTTCAACCAAAAATATAAAATAAATCACATAAGCCTACTTGGGCACTTTTTAAACGTCAGAAGCTAGGTGCACGGTTCCAATTGGTCGTTTCCTATGGAGAAGAGCCGGCAAGAAACTCCACTCCAAACTCATTTAAAAATAATTGGCTTTTACAATGTTTTCAAATTACAGTGTTAATGGTATGGGAGGACAGTAGTAGGCCCGTCAAAAGTACCAGGAACTTAACAAAATAGAAAATGTTCTACAAATCCACAATCTATTAAGCCTACACCGTTCTCACATTCACAAAATATAGAAAAAAAAAAAAAAACATATAAACTATTATTAAAATAATAAAAGTTAAAACCTTGTTGAAATTAAAATTGTAGGGAAAAGGTTTCCTTTGCGGCTGGCGGAAAACAAGCAAGCAATAAGCAATAGCAATGGCAATGGCAATTGGCTTAGGCAATTTAGATGTGTTTGCGTCCTTACTAACAATACTAATATAGACTATAAGTACTTTCTGTTACTAACCCATCACTAAGCAACCAATGGACTGTCCATTTATATGTGTTCATATCTGAAATAAAGTTTTTTTTTTTTTTTTTTAAACCAATATAGCAACACCTGGTATATATATAATATATTTTATTTCTTCATACCTACTGCTTATTCAATACACTTCAGGCCACATGCTCCCAACAAAGAACAACAACAATACTATGAATAATTAGCATCCCATCTGTCGTGGAACATTTAGCTCTTTCCACAAAAAAGATTATTAACTCATTATTAGCTAAGGGTAGAGTAATCCCGGGTTGATGCGGCGAAGCACGTAGCGCCCTCTGGCGAATGCAGTGACTTTACCGTTTATCTGACGCTACTGTTTGGGATATAGGGCTTTTTAGCTGTATAGGTAAAATGGACTAAGTGACTAACTTTTGAGATAAAATGTGGTATGTGAATTTTAAAATAGTTCTAGTTAGAATGCAAATTCAAATTCATAATACATATTTTATGCCACATAGACCTCCATGGGCACTTATGAAACGTCAAAAGCTAGGTGCACAGTTCCAATTGGTCGTTTCCTACGGAGAAGAGTCGGCAAGAAACTCCACGGTTAATCTTATAAAAATATTGGCTTTTACAATGTTTTGAGCAATCTTACAATTTCATCTAAAGTTGCAGGCCATTTTCGTATTAGATTAAAACTCAGTCTTTCTCCAATACGCTTTAGATTCGGTGGAATAACCAACTAGTAGATGAATTTGTGATGATATCATTACAGCTACTGTCCTTACATTGAATAACTGTACGTACGGTTCCTGTTTAAAATTCCGTGCACGAAAAAAACCCTTTTTCGTCAATTTCTTATCTAATTGTGAGAAAACTTGAAATATTTGAAACATTAAGTCTGTGTAACAAGTACAGTTTTCGTCGTGCTAAACCGTTCGTGTCAGTCACAGCACCTGTTAATAGTTTCATCACTTTTGTGCTCTCGAAAATATAGTATTTTGCGCCTTTGATTTACTTAAGAAGAAGATATTGTATAATCATAAAATAAAATTTTGATTTTATCTCAAGGATAGCTGAAACCCAGTGTGTTATTTTTAAATCACAATTAATTGTATCGAAGTTGAAAAAAGCGCTTCCCCACATGCAAGTACACAATATAATAATGTTGATTATATTTTTTAATTTTCAAAATTATAAGTAGTGTCTTGTAAAAAGATAATCAAACGTCACTCTCGCGTAATTTTTCGGAAAACTTGTTGCGAATATTCGTGATTTTCCGTGAATACTTAATCTATTTGAAAAATCCCTTTCCGCCACATGCAAAACAAAGAATTTGACATTTCCCATCACAAATAATTTTGTTCAAATTCTTTTTCCCTTTCTCACAACCAATGAACAAAATTGATCAAAATCAGCCGATTTCGTACACGGCCCCTTAACTAAATAGAAGATTTTCCGCTATACATCACCTTTTGTTGCAACTTGATTTTAACTGCTTAGCTCGCAGCCTCAAAAAAAAACCACTATTAATACTTTCATCCCACAATTTAGTACACACACCAAATAAAAGAAAAAAACATTAAAAAAGCACCCCCTACCACTAGCACAAAACTCACGTTTGGTCGTAATAAATCATTCATAATCCGTTGTGCACACTGAAAGTGCGAACGCGAAGTAATTGCTGCGCAGGATTGGAACGTACAAATAGTAGGAGGCATTAACAATTGCTGGAAGCAATCGTGGTGTGTTGCAAAGTTATGTGGAGTTAGGGTTCGGAAAGATTTGTTTGTTTAATGCATGTTTCTGTTAATTATTAGAGCAACGCAATAAGGCGGCTAAGAATAAGAGATTTTTTTTTTCTGAATTGCCATTCTGAGAGGATAATTTCGTTTTATAAAATTGCACTCAGTGCCACATAGGCCCGGCTCGCATGGGAGAGGCAGGATTCGCACCCGCACGCCCCTAGTCGCCGCAGGAGACGGCCTGGGCGTCGCCAATGCCTGCCAGGGTTGCGAGTTTGTCCGAAAGGGATATCGTGGTCCGTAAGGAACACGGGTGGGTTTTAGTCAGTAAAAGTCTGACACGCCGTCCCGCTCCGTGGGCGGAGCGGGACGGCTCTGGGGAGTGGGAGAAGTTATTTGATAATTTCCTACCCCAAAAAAAAAGGCCCGGCTCGCATAATTATCACTTGTCTTGAAATACTAAAACAATTTTCACAGTCTGTTTTATCGAGATTGAGTGTATCTTCATGGTTTCTTAAAAAAAAACAAAACACGGCACTATTTAAAAAATTGTCTCTTATCAACAACGATTGTTGTACTGTATCCCTAACCACACCGTTTTTGTCAATAGGTTTGGTTCAAGAACCGAAGAGCGAAATGTCGACAGCAGCTCCAACAGCAGACCAACACGCAGATATCCAGCAAATCCACCTCCAGTTCGAAGACAACAGTCGCCAACAACAGCATCAAAGCTTCAACGAGTTCTACTAAGATAACCACATCCAAATCCCTCACCAGCTCTTCAAATGTACCTACAACACAGAATTCTAGTATCACAACGTCATCTCCAAATCTTCCAATAACGCCGACGACGTCAGTCAGTCCTCCTATTAACGTTATTTGCAAGAAAGAGTCAGCAGGATCGAACTATGAAAGTTCTCCCCTCAACAAGAATAATAATCTAACCTCTCTATCCCACTATAATTCTAACGAGCTCAGAATAAGCGGTAAAGAGTCCTCGCCTTCAGAACCTGTCTCCAACATCCATGGTTACGGAGTCACTCCTAAGCAAGAGCTGTACAGTAGTCCAAAGAGACTGGACTATGCCAGCAAGTTGGATTATACGGAAAAATTCGGGAGTAACCTGGTTAAGGACCAGTACAGCTCCCGACTGACGGGGAATCTTACTCCTTTGGGGTCCAACTCCTCGATTATGACCACGCCGTCTCCTCCTATCACTCCTCAGAGTATAAATGGGCCGGGAAACGTGTATCATCCGGACAGCTACAACAGTTTCCACTGGCCGGGCAGTTCGGACTATATCCGGAGTTATTCGACGTCGCACCACCATCAGGGCTACGGGCAGAGCGCGTATAACTCTCCGTATTATCCTAGTCAGGTGAGTGTACAGAATGACTACATCATTTAGTGTTTACAAGTCGTGTGCCGTGATTTTCCATCGACAAAAATTATGAATGGGGTTGGTGTAGGTATCTGTTTAGATTATGAACTTCCATACAAAGTTTATTTTATTTTACCCCTTTATTATAGGTAGTTATTACAGCATTGCAGCATTAGTTAGATTTTGCTGCATTAGATATTGCAGCATTAGTTATAGGTATATACAGGTTCAAATTAAATTAGCTAGCGAAACTCTGCAGACGTGATGTATTTGAGATTTGATGGATTTTTTGGGGGTTGACGAACGACCGCTGGTAGTGTTGTTACTTGAAGTTTGAGTTGACAAAATCTGTTTTATTGTGTTAAGATATCGATACCCATCACGTCTGTGAAGTTTACACAAAAAAAAAAACTGATATTTCAAGTGACTACGCAAACTGGTCCAAGACCCCCACAAAAAATAATTTTTAAATTTATTTCTTTTATCGTGTTTAGATTTCGATGCCCAATACTTCTGCGGAGTTTCGCTAGCTAATTCAATTTGACTTTGTATAAGGAACTCTTGCGCAAAGTTTCATGCTTCTAGAGCGAGCGGTTTAGGCTGTGCGTGAATGAATGAATGAATTTAAGGTTGTTGTTCAGTAGATTATGTGCCCTTTATTAGTCTAAACTAAAAGTACCTATTCATTTGTGTATATAATATCATGTTACCAAAGATATAAATGTGTCTAGATAGACAGTCAATGCTGTGAACTGTGAACTGTTGGCCGCGAAATGCAGGCACATTAGAACGACGTGGCGTGAGTGAAAGACGTAGCTGTCACGCTCACCGGCTTAACAAAGCTGTTTGATTTAGTTGTTTTGCAGCCCGACACTTTAGCTAGACATATCAATAATCAAAGGATGTTACAAATAAAGATGAACAGCATCTTAAAATGATTTGGTTCAAATACAGACAGATTTTTGTCCAAATAAAATTAAACAGAAAGGTCAAACAATTTTACAATAACAACAGCACAGGTATTAGGCTAATTTCTTCATATAAACCTTTTAATTGTTTGAAGCATAATAAAATGCCCTGTCTACGAGTATGGTAAGATAAAACTTCAAAGATTTTCACGTTTAATCCAAAGAAACTGTTGAATAGAAACAGAGAGAACCTCATTTCGACTCGTTTCAGCAATATTAAATTAATTGTTTACTGAGTTATTTTTATTATTTACCAGAATCATAAACATTTGTGTCTCACGGAAGTTTTTTTTATAAGTTATTATAATTTAACTCCGTAATTTTAATTAATTAACCAGACAAACTGTTGTTATCAATACTTAAAAAATGTTTTTATATCGACCATGTTATTAAAATCAATCAAATTAATGGAATCAATTTCAATGGCATTTTTTTTATTAAAATTAGAAATATTGCCAATCTACTGTATGCGATTGACCTGTCAATCATATTGACGAACTATTACGTCGTTAAATGTAATTTAATTAGTCATATATACAGTTCTCATCATGTAAGTTTGCCGCTCTGAAGCTAGGCTTTCCGAACGACCGCGCAGATACCATCGATATCAGATATCCTCTCACATCATACCATCAGATATCAGCTCTAAAAGTATTGGTACCTAATTTGTTAGCACCTTATATAATCTTTAATTTAGAGACGAGTGTTTTGCTGGCGGCCATCTTACCAAAGGAACTGAAATCACGTAATTTAAAAAAATGGGTGTTTGATAGTTTTATAAACACAAATATTTTATTCCAATCAAATTAATCCTTTGATTGATTGATTTGAAGATCTTAAAAAGAAAGTTATAACAAGTTAATGTTACTTACTGCATTAGTATACAATTAGACGTCAAAAGTTTGATAAAGGAAGAACTTGATCATTTCAATGTCATAACTGAAGCAGTACAACCAGATTTTAACCTTATCTTCGTTCCAGATGGAGTATTTCAACGGTTCATCCGTGAACCAGACGCACGGTAGTCACCACGGCCACAACCTAACTGCCAACGGCAACCAGCTCTACAATCAAGTATCCTTTGGCAACCCATCGCCACCAGGGGCCTGGGCATCCCACCACAACATCCTGTCTTCGGGCCCCGAGTCCCCAGAAAACCAGTCCCAAAATTCGCCACATTTGAGCATGCTACAGGCCTCCCAAATAACGAACTTTTCAAACACGGGGAACAGTTATTTTGCGCCAGAAAAGTATGGTATCAATATGGTTTAGTATATCTAGTCCTTTATTTTGTAGTTGTGTACATATTTCTTGTATAGTCAGTGTATGAGAACGGTCCAAAGCAAGGTTGTATGTTTTTGAAACCTTTTACCTCCGTCGGTTAGACTGTTTTGAGAGTTTTAAATGGAGAATGTTTTTGACAATTTTAATAAAAATTGCTTGAATTTTTTTTCATTTCATACTTTCAGTATTAACAGTTTTTCTCTCGTATTTTTTTACAATTTTCATTTTTTGTTTTTTCATAAAACTGTTTCAAATTTTTAACTTTTAGTGTAATAAAACGTGAAAGTTAACAAAATACGATGTAAGTACATATCAATAAAATCGTATACCTATTAAATTATTTTTACAAAACATACAACTTCTCTTTGAATCGTTCATATTTACTTCAAATGTAGAAAGCGTTTTGATATTGTAAATTAACATTTTTAACAAGACTTGCCATCATATTTAGAAACTTTTACAGAAATAATAGTAAGAAAAGTTATTTATTATTCAAAAATTAGCAAATAAACAACAAGAAAACATCGACTAACACTAAATATGAACCCGAGTCTTGTTCAAATTACAATTTGCAAAAATACAGAAGTTAATTTTACACCTTTAACGCTATTGAACTAACGATTTTCAACGAAAGCTATAATGTCGAGAGGCCTAATTTTGTGTATCGAAGGACACGTTGTATTGTAGAGTTTATGTTTTACATTTGAACGCCAAAAATATATAAAGTTTTTGAAAAAAAAAAAAAAAAACAATCGCGTTAAAATGTGAAGGTGTTTTAAATATATTTTTTTCTTGTTTTTGGTGTTCAAAATGTGAAAAAAGAGGAAAAACTCATGAATTTTATAAAATTGTTTTCCTATTTTTTCTTTCCTGCGCCTGTGTAAAAAACACCCAGAATCATATCACTTATTATATTTAAAACGAGTTAACTTAGGCTAAAATTAGTGACGGAATTCGCTAAATTAACGAAATAAACAGTCGTTACTTATATTAAAATAAACATCAGTATCATTAAAACAATAATTAAGACAACAAACTTTAATGTTTGGCTGTGGATTTTACTATAATACCTAAATAAAATAATAAAAGTTAAAAATTAAAATATAAAATCCATCATAAAATTAAGTTTACCCTTAATAAGCTTTTAGTTTTTTCTAGCACTCGATTAACTTTTTTTTTATTAATCTTATTGCTATTGTTACATAAAAATGTGTAATTTAGTTTTAATATAAGTAACGCCACATAGCTCTATTGTATATAAATTGTATTTTAAGAGTTTTATTTTGTATATGTGTGTGCTACGAATGTATATGTGGGTTATTATTGTCTAGTTTTAAGTGATCGTAATGTTTTTATTATTTTTAGACCAGTGACAACCCTGCCATAAGTTATACAAATAATTTAATTCGTAAAACAATGAAACTAAGTGTAAACTTCGCGTCGCCATCTTGTATTGAGATTTATTTTGTTACAGTAAACATTTAATTTTTTTTATAAAACATTTGAGTAATTTTTTTAGGTAAAAAAGTTAAATCCAAAATCGCATCGCATCGCTCTAAATCTTTAATTTTATTTAAATCATTTTTGCTGGACAAATAAGATGTTCATTAAGCTTGCAAATGAAAATGATATAAAAAATAAAACCTGAATAAAGATGGTGACCTATAAACGAGATTGGCGCCGATGACAGTTGCCGACAAAATGGCAGTTTTAAAAATATAATGTTATTGGCTCGAAGTCGAGTTTTCGAGCCTAATAAATTCACATGAGAGTAATTTAATGAGATTATTAGTTAATTTATATTATTTTACAAATAAAATGGGATCATTTTGTGCGAGAATATTATCACTAATGGCTTTATTAGTGACGGACAGTACCGCGCGCTTGGGATTACTTAAACATCGAAGTATGTACTTACTTTTTAATTTTAATTATAAAAAGATTTACTTGTATTATTCTATGTGATCTTGCCTTTTTACCTCAGAACTTAGATACATTTCTGAAGGAAAAACAAAGGTATTTACATGATCGATCGTTATCGTTTTTGTGCACATTGTTCGCTATTGATGATATTTAAGGTCCCAAACGAGAGGCAAGCCAATCATAGAGTATTTTTTATTTATTTTAAACTTCAGAATAAACCTTTATTTAAATATTTTTCTTTATAAACAAGAGTAGTTTAATTATATTTTTTATTAAGATTACCATCGATGTTTCAGGGATGCCAGCGCTAAAAACAAAATTCCCAACTTTGTAGTATTTAAATGTAATGAAATTGTAATTTATAGTAAATATTAAGCTTGGACATAGCTAAATTAGTTAAGTACATTACTTGTACCGTTCGATGAAGAGTCAGTGTATTTTTTTTAAGTTAAGTTGTATTAATTAATAACTGATAGCTATTGAAATATTGAATCCGAATATATGCATATAAAATACATTTAGTGTTTCATTTTGAACAAATTCCTGAGATAAAGTCGTAGTAAATATAATAAAACAAGCAGTTTTTATAACAAACAAATACATAAGCAGGTACGTTATATTTAAATTCGTAGCTTGCTTTTGATCAGCGCTGTAAATGCGTAACACACATATAGTAGCAATGCATTTTGACAGTTCAACAACATTCATTGCGTTATTTACGTTGTTATTTAGGCGATTTTTCAGACACAAGAAGCAATGGATTAGCAATATCCTTAAAAATCTTTTAGACTGTGATTGACGCAATTCGGTGTAGGACGAAGGTAAGTATGAACAAAAGCATTTCCGAGAAAATAAAACTTTATTAAATTAAATTACTTATTTGTTTATTTTACTTAATAAACAAATAATTATTATTTAATTTTTTTTTTTTAAGATTACTACATTATTCGAAAAAACTATTATTAGTAACAAACAGAAAAAAAAGAAAAAAAATCAAAAGTCATTTATTCAAACTAGGCTGAGAAACAGCACTTTTCAAACGTCAAAAATTACATAAGACAGTCCCCCAAAAACGCCCGTCACCACTTCCTAGTGCTTCCTAGTTGCTGCTAGCTGGGAAGACGCAGCGTAACAAACTCCCCAGCAGCACAGCTGTCAGTTCAGTTAGAAAAACTTGATTATAAAAGATAGTTGACGATTAAGATAAATGAAGAGCAATAAACTCTTCATGGGTTGCATATTGTAACATCAGTCGGCAGTAACTCAAACCAACGTTGCCAGATAAATACATAAAATTGCAACTTTTATGAATATCAACTTTAAACTCAAAAATTGAGTTTTGAATGAAAAAACTATCGCTAAACGTCTTTAAATTATTTTAGTGTAATGGAAACTGTATCATACGCAATTAAGTTAAAGTTTATAATCCCAAAGGATGAAATTTATATCGTCTCGTTGGCTTTACTATAAATATCTACCTAGACCCAGTATACATACATAAACTTACGCCTTCTTCCTATAAGGGTAGGCAGAAACTACAGAACCTACTACGATCCTTATCTTCATTAGGTACTCTTTTTGCTTCGTGAGACCTAAGTATACCTAATAGACATTATTTTTATGTACTTAATCAAGTTTTAGTTGTTGAATACCTCAATAGGTAACAACGATTTTCCTTTTGCTAGTAAAATATTATTAATCATTGAAATACATTGCAAGCTATAGTTCTGTGTAATTTATAAGCATTTTTTCAATTTTGTTAATGTGAGTACCATGGAGCCGTTTATTATGTTGACTTAAAAAAGCCTGGCAGTTGAGAGTATGTCATGCTCACTTAAATGTCTCGCTGATGGTGGCGCGTGTGTTGGATCTTTCGGTTCCCTACAAAGTGGTTGAGCTGGATGGTGCTGATCCACGCGTCATGTTCGTGAACGGGCGCCGTCAGTTGAGACTGGTCATCTCTTAACTGCCAGGGCTTATTTTGTAAACTTTTAATCTTATATTTTGAATTGTTTTTTAAAATATATTTTTTTGTTTTTTACATTGTTCTCACATATAGAAGCGCAAGAATAATGTACCCAGGATTTTGTAATATCTTGATTTAAAAGAGGGTCCTTGGAGTTTCTTGCCTGTTCTTCTCCATAGAGATCTACGTTTTGGAATGGGCAAATAGCTTCCACTTTCTGACTAACTGACCGACTCTTTGACGATTCAAAAGTGCCCGGAAATAAATGTTTTGAGTTTGAGTTTGAATTATAACTTTCATCAATTTCGATGAATGGGTAAAAATTGCAGAACAAAATTTGCTACGATGTTCCACGAAGCACTACGTGGAGGACCCACGTAGTGCTTCGTGGAACATAACAATGATAAGTATCTGAAGTTGGAATGTTAACTGAATGGTTCTAAAAATTCAAAAACTGTAGGTCTTAGTTTTCTGGCATCAAGAACATTTCATCTTAGGAGTTACAAGCACTGCTACTAAAATGAGGTTCTTTGGTGCTTTGGAAACAGGTGAAAAGCACTATCTGAACAATAAAAATAAATCCTCAAAACCCTTAATTCCACCCTAAAAAAATATCGACAAACGTTATAAATTCACCACGCGGTGCTTCGTTCCGATGCGGTCGCTACTCGCGTGCCAGTAACTCGAGCCGAGTTCGACGACAGAAGCCATTGCAGGACGTCCTAGAACGTCCAGCGACGAGTGACGTGACCCACACGACCCGAGGACGTAACGACACCTCTAATTACTGTAATTGGTACTGCCTTGGGAAGGTGAAACTTTTTAAGGTAATCCAGTCGAAAAATAAACGAACCTTGGGTGAGGAAAATGGATTTCGTTGGTGAAATAGCTGATTTGATCCAAGGCTAATGTGAGGCTAGGTACTAGGTAGTACAGCCCGTGACCTATATAACCTGACCCCTCTTACAAAGAAGAAGAATGGAAGAGGGGTCAGGTTATGCAGGTCACTGACTGTAGGTACATTTTCTTGGGTTTTGTAAAAAAAAGGCTGAGTTTTCAACATTTCGCCATAACATGTGCTCTTAAAAAGCTAAATAAGCATAGCATATCTACTATGTTGCGGTCAGCTTGCAGTCTACCCGGGTGCAGCTGAATACCAGTATTTTACATGGAGCGACTGCCTATCTAACCTCCACAACCCAGTACTGGGTAACATGATAGATACCCCTTGGTAAGACTGGTTGTCAGACTTTGGGGCTTCAGCCAACCCGTAACAGTTATTGTCAAAGATCTACAAATGACAGCCGGGACCAATGGCTTTCCGAGGCACGGAGAGGTCTTGGTATGTAAAGTTGTGCACCCATCCATGGACCAACCGCGGCAAGCGTAGCTTAACCTGATCGATCGACCCGTGCGGCTGTTATTACTCAGCCACGAGCTCCTGTATACCGTATAAGTTGAGGAAAATTAAAAATCATTTTTCACCACATTTGACTGTTCCTAAATTATCACAAGCTGATAAAGATTTCACCATCATCATCATTTCAGCCGAAAGACGTCCACTGCTGGACATAGGCCTGCCCCGACAATTGGGAGGGGTGGCCATAATCGCCACGCATGGCAAGCGGGTTGGCGATCGCAGTATGGTGTTAAAATGCATAGAGAACGCTGCTGCCCATTCTCTAGTAAGTCCCTTAGTCGCCTTTTACGACACCCACGGGAAGAAATATGTGTGTGCTATTCTCTACGTCCGGCACCACACGGAACGGATAAAAATGTAGTTTTTCCTAATTAATGTAAATATCAGTGTTAAGACCGGCTTTCCCTTTGTATATTATAGGTTGGAAGCCTATGTTCTTCAGCAATCGTTTCATTTAATTTAAATAATGATTCACGATATACGACATCAAATTGGAGTTTCAAGTACTGTAATGCAAAGCGAAATGCGTAGATTTTCTTTGGTTTTTTCTAACGCATCGCTGTCCCTGATAAAAATGGATTAGCCTTACAAATCTGTTTTTCAATACAGTTGTTAAACATGGCGTACTTTCAGAGGCTACAATTATAAAAACCCTCGCCTTCGGGTCGGGCTTGTTAATGACAGCTCGTTTGCAATAACCTACTTTCCACCCTTGTATCACAATGTACTATTTTGGAATTACAAAGGTCATTTCGATGTTATGTTATTGGAGATCACCTTTTAAGCAAGGAATTGCTTGTGTTAGGAGACTCCGCGCTTCCACTTATCATCATATGCAATTGAAATGTATACAAAGTAAACATGCAAAACCAAAAATTAATGGTTAACTTAAACTTATACTAACAGCACTGTAAATAGAAAGAAAGAAAGAAAAGAAAAGAAAGAAAAATAATTTTATTTGTCACAGAAACACGTGCAAGATATATGAAAACATAAACTGGTAAAACAAATAGTCGGCAGCTGCACGTCATGACTGTGACAAGAAGGCTTGCACTCAGCGTGATGCTGTGCTATGGGGGACCCACAACACAGCGCAAAAAAAAAATGAATGAGCAATGCATCTATGTTCTATGTTAGAGGGTTTGGTTTCCGCACTTAGTCCTTCATGTGGACCATTGTGCGTGGGCCATGGCGGCCGTCGTTGGTTATTCCAACCAGCCCACCTCCCTCCAGAAGTTAATTAGGCATTCTGGTCTGCATAGAATATCTGTGAAGGATCTGGGTGACCCGAGGGTTTCTGTTCTGATCTGGCTGACGCCTGATGAGCAATGCATAGAAAATGGCCGAATCGCGCGTGTGGTTGCAGGGGTGAGTGTGAAGAGTGAGGCTGGGTAGTGTGTGAGCTGTAATTAGCGTAATTTAGTTCTCCTATCCTAATTAAGATCCTGTCCAATATTAAAAATACGAAAGTGTATTTGTTTATTTATTAATCCTTACTTGCTGTGACTAATGAACCAATTACCTAATTTCCTTGGCTTCGAACTCTCTAAAGAGTAATATCACAAAGGCCATTCTACTCGGTAACTTTTACCTCAATTTGCCAAATATCAGAACAAACAGAAAGCCACTCCAGAGCAGTAAAGTCCCTCACAATCTTAGGTTTTAGTTAAACAAATTGTATCGATTGTGTGTAGTCTGTGATTCAGGTTGGAGCACTCAACCGTCACCGTTTGCTTATCCGTTCGGAGATTAGGATTCGGATTCAACACAAGCTGAACTAATTGATTCAGAAGGTTCCGTTAGAGACGATGGAAACCTTGATTGAATGCGAAAACAAGACTGATGTGACTTTACTAACAGTAACTAGAAGTCATCTCTTTGAGATAAGAATTATTTTTGGTTTCTCTTCTCGTATCGGCACATTAACACGTGAGCTCATAGATGAAAAGGTTCATAGGTCATCAAGAACCTATTAACGTCTGCTTATGTTGTGTATGGGAAAAGACCTCGCTGCCGGTCACCTAACCGCTGGTCAGACCAAGGAACCGCCCTCACTGGACTCTCTGTTACGACCGCTCTGAGACAAGTGGAGGACCGAACGAAGTGGAAGCTAAAGCTCCGATTGTCTTTCATGGACACGACCTTCAGTAATGAAGTACGCGACCAAGACGATTATGTTACAACTGATACTGCACTAACTTATAGCCCTTATTGGTCAGTCCATCGAAAACGTGCTAAACTACAGTTCAAAAGGTTTTCAGTTTAAAGTAGGTTCAACCAGTTCTCCATCGCTTCTCTAACTTTTGTCGGCACGGTTGGCGCAGTGGTTAAGCGATTGACTGCTGCGCTGCGTGTCGCGGGTTCAATTCCCGCACGGAACAAATATTTGTATGACCTACAAGTAGTTGTTCCGGGTCTGGCTGTTTGTGTATGTGAGTTTAAATGTTTGTAAACGCACCCACGATACAGGAGAAATTCCTAGTGTGGGACAACTTAAAAAAAAAAAACAATCACAATCTGAATGATTTTGAAGGATATTGCTAATCCATTGATTCTTAAGACGCTGACAACAGCTAAACCGCGGTCACTGTCAGACTGCATACAAAAGAAAGAGAAGCGCGATGACACAACGCTTGTAATTTATTGCAAAATATGAAGCAATTATATATTTACTCAAAAATCAGTCGAGTAATCGAAAATAAAAAACAACCAAGTTCTGCATACAAATAAGTTCTATGCCAATCGTACGTTGATATTTGATACAGATATTTTGGATTGAAACTCAAAGTAAAGGGTTAATACTTAACGAGAATTTTTTTTTCTAAACGTGTTTTGGTAACAACCAGGTTCTGAGAAATATGTTCAATAATATATATATTATATATATATATTTTTTTCCGCTACCACAAACTATATAGCTTTGGCAATTTTTTGACGTGACAACGTCTTATAATTCGATGGAGCCGGCTGCACGCACGAAAAAACATGACGCATGCGGCGTTACCTCGCTATGAGGCGTTCCATTTAAGGCTTATGACGTTGTCACGTTCAACTATCGTCAGTTAACCGACTTTACAGACAACCGATTTTTTTTATTTAAGACAAGCCTACTTTTGTCCTTTGCCTCTTGTCAGCGCCTTAAGTTCGGAAATTTTGTCTGCACAACAACTTAAATAACGTAATGAATATTTTTGAACTGTCAAAATGAAACGCATTGCTACTGATAGTGTGTTACGTAATTACCCCGCAGTTTCTAATTAAGTAAGTACTCTAGTAGGTACAGACGGCACGGTTGGCGCAGTGGTTAAGCGATTAACTGCTGCGCTGCGTGTCGTGGGTTCGATTCCCACACGGAACAAATATTTGTATGACGTACAAGTAGTTGTTCCGGGTCTGGCTGTTTGTGTATGTGAGTTTAAATGTTTGTAAACGCACCCACGATACAGGAGAAATTCCTAGTGTGGAACATTTTAGAAAAAAAAAAGACGCCAGCACACCAAGCTACTACAATCTGTCAAATTTCTTTAATAGATTTTCAACTTTATCCCTACAGATTACGGTTGAAGGTTGATTGGGAAAATTTGACAGTTTCAAGGGTAGCTTGACCTGCTGGCGTCTGTACGTAAAATTCTCGTCCGATGAAGTGCATGCCTAGGTGCTTATTATTTCAGAGAAATAATAATAATATCATGTTCTAGACTTTTGTTAGGATTCAGTTTTAATTCGAGGCAAAAGAAAATTTATTAGGTCAGTTCTCACTTTTACATAAAAAGTCTTCAGATTCACCTTGAAGGCTTTAAACGCCACTCAGTGTTCAGCAAGGTGTAAATAAGTATTGTAGGCTACAACTTCATATACCTAGCTAGGTAGACCCCTCAGCGAACCACTCTCGAGCCACGGGAGAATACAGAATTGAATTTATTTTTACTATTATTGTTATGCCACTAAAAGTGGAATCCAAATATAGAAAATGTAGGAATACCAACTCTTTCACGCCATTTACATCCCAAGTTTCATCAAACGGCAAGTAGTAAAAAGTATGCCCAAAAAACCTATTGAATTTTTTGTAGAAAAAGTAATCCGTTTTTTAATAAACCCCCAACTGATATTCAAAGACACATCAAAACTACTGTCACACAAAAAAATGTCGGCGCAATGTCGTCGAAATTCGTCCCCCAACTCTGTTGGACTTCTTTAAAATTAGCTGTTTAGACGGGCCCGCTGAATTGTGCGACACATAGCTATACGTTACAAACGCAAACTTTACTTGTACCCACGTAGATATTCCCTGGAAAATGTATTTTTATTTTATGGTGGCAACCCCGGTCGGGTAACCTACCAAAATAGTGCGAAGGAAAATGGTTCTTAGCGTTTGACATTAAACGTCAAAACGGAATGGAAAGAAATTGGAGTTAGCACGTTTGAAATGAGAACGCCCCGCGTCGAGCGTACGCAGTAATGTTTGCAGCTGTATATAGTAATGTATTTCCCTCTCCCTCTGGCTTGTGGGTTTCTCGTATGCTGCTATCTCAGGCGGGTGCGGAGTTAAGCCGCTTATCTCCTTCCCGCACGCCGCGCCCCTCTCCCCCGGCTGCTGCGCGTAACACGTCACATTCTGCAATTCGTTTGCTTTTCATTATTTTTTATTTTGTGTAATAATAGTTAGCTATAAAATACGTTTGATTTATAGCTAGAGTGGATATAATAACTACTGGCACCTAGTAAATGAGAGTAGTGTAAACGGCGGCCAAACCAAATAAGCTGGTATTGAGGCAATAAATAAAAATCCAATTTCGTTAATTATATTTTAGTATTGAGCTGAGTGTGTGGTACCAGACACCTATAAGTATTATTATATTCAGCACATAAATATGTCTTCTTAACCGTACTTAGTCTTCTTAAATGTCAGATTAGCACCTACCTTCAGCAAAACTGCAGTAGGTATTTTATTTGTGATACTATTTAGGTACCTATTTGGTAGGTCATCGTCAATCTCCTGCCCTTATCCCAATTTATTTGTGGTCAGCGCAACATGTCTCTTTCTTCCATACTTCTTTCGTCTTCGTCACTCCCTTTCTAGCTATATCGTCTTTCACACGGTGCATCCATCGTTTCTTTGGTCTTCCCTTACTCGTATAGCCACGTGTATTCTCAAAACTGTCCTGGCGACTTTCCCTCATTCCTCCGCATCTCATGCCCATACCATGGCAACCTATTTCTACACAAGTTTTCAGTCACCTGTGTCACTTTCAGCATTCGTCTTCTACATATTTCTTATTCTATCCATTCGCACCCCACCACACCTATTATGGTAGGTAACACCTAGAATATGGATAGGTATTATTCCGAGGACCTAACATTTTGTTATCAACATTGCCTCGCCATGCATGCCTAACAAATACTGGCTATTTTTGCGGTTTCAGACAAATGGAATTGGATAATTTAAACTTACATTTTCCACGATGAAAGTTTCATGTTTTTCAGAAGTATGCTCTTTGAGTTTTTAAGCTATCCTTACCTTCCTTGCGCTTATAACTTTGTTCTTTATAATGATTTAATCAATAAATATTTTGTATTTTTCGCTATTTGGATTTAATTTAAGTAACATGATAGGTACCTACTTTTTATCAAAATTGATTTAACCTATTGCTACAAAAAAATAATCAAAACCAAGTGAATAGATGAAGAAACCCACGCTTCACGAGAATACTCCTAAACTACTTACCAGCCGGGCCGTCCGAGTTTTCCCGTGACCACGTTCGATGCAAGTCAGCTGGGCCTCAAGTCTACTATTACAATAGTGTCAGAATGGTCGATCATTGATTTCATAATTGTTGATTTTGCAAGTTTGGTAATCTACTATTATAATGGCGTCATTATGACTTTCCAATGGTCGGCCACTGACACTACATTGAAAGAAATTGCATATATTGGTAATCTCGTACATATTGACAAATTAATGACATTTCTACTAATGGGTTTTATAATAATGGCATTGTCATATTGCCATTATAAGTTAATAACACAATTATATTACGAGAACATTGACCGACGAATGATCGACCATTATGAATTTACCAGATTACGAACTTTTAGCAAAATGACAATGGCATGACAATGGGATCGTGTTGGAATGACTGAATTTATAAAAATAGCAGACTTGGGCCCCTGGTATCACGATATAGACTCTTTTCGACGTTGATTTTCCTTACTTGCATGAAAACAGTGAAGTACACTCACTAGACTTATTTATTTCCATAACCAAAACACGGTTTGAGAGATTTGTAAAAAAAATAAAGTGTAAGTGTAAGTTTCAAGTGCCTGATACCTACGCCTGAAATGACGTGCGTATTAGAATTTTTAACTTTGTGTCTGGGTGGGATGTTGTAGGTACGTATTATACGTGCACATCCTCGAAAATAAAACTAAGTCATAATTTGGGAATTTTCTTTACTGTACATATTCATCTTCTTAAAGTTTTTATTACAACAATATAATTTATTAGTGTCAACCGCCAACAACCCAGAGAGCACGTTAAAACACGTCAATTAAAGTGCAAGTATTTATTTATTCTTTATTAATTACAACATAAAACAAACATCTCACCAAAAAACACATGTAAAAACACGATTTAAAACGATCAAGTCAGGTTCAAAACTTTCAGAATGAGGCTCCAAGCTATATATTACAAGAAGAGCGTCCAAGCGCACTCTCACTCCGTCTCCTATATAAATATATACGTATATATACTGCGTTATATAAGGACAATCGATCAACAGTGAATTTCAAACCAATATCGATGGCATATACTCGTATTCATTTTTGAGAAAGTTCTAGAGGTGGGTTAGTAAGTCGTTCATATAGGTAGGATATCGTATCCGCACGAACCATCTGGAAATAGTTCAGCGGAGTAAAAATATAGGTATCGAGGTACCTACCTTTAGGTACTTAGGTATGTATCGCAACTCGTGGAGGCTATCTTATTTAAACTTAACTAGCTTCTATCTGCGACTTCATCTACTTGAACTTCAGAATTGGGTCCAGATAGAAATTAAAAAACCGTAATAATCTGTTCCGTGTGGTTCCGGACGTAAAGAATAGCACTTTGGTGGCATGAGGAACAGGGAGTAAAGTTCACCATAGAAAAGGGAGGATCCTCCGACCAGACAAGTGTTGTGTCTGGTGGGCAACTGCCCGACGGTTGATGTCGGGACGTTGTATATACGCTAGTTGCGCGGTAAACTCTGCTTGCGCGATGCAGGATTTGCGTGACGTCAATGTGACGCGTAGTTCGTATGTGGCGATGTTGATGCCGCTACAGCACCATCCTATTTCTTCCCGTGGGTGTCGTAAAAGGCGACTAAGGGAGTTACTAGAGAATGGCACAGCGTTCTCTATGCATTTTAACACCATACTGCGATCGCCAACCCGCCTGCCAAGCGTGGCGCTTATGGCACCCCCCCTCCCTTTTTGGGGGAGGCTAAGTCTAGCAGTGGACGTCTTTCGGCTAAAGTGATGATGATGATGGTGAGAAATTGAAAATGCAGATAGACAAAGATATATAGCGGTGCTACAGTTTAATAGATTTTTTTAAGAGAAACAATTCCGTAATACATTCTTTTCATAGAACTCTATTGGTAAAGCTCCCATCGGCATGATTTTTTCCGACATCTTCAACAACCTTCGTAATATTTTAGTTGATTTACACAAAACCTTAATGAATTATAGGTACACGTAAACTTTCCTAATCAATTACTCCGTCCATTGGTGAAAACTGGAAGTAGCTCTCGCCGCCCGCGGCACCGCTCGCTTCGCTCGCTCGGCTCGCGCACGGTTTGTCACAGTTCTAACCTAACCTAACTTATTTTTCATCCAGTTCACCATTTTTCGTCAGTTTATAATCTAACGGAAATATTACCGATAGATTATAAACTAACGGTTCTCACAATCTTACGGTGTACCAAATATTGTAATTTTGGAGTAACTCTCAGACCAAATAAAACATCGGCCAAGTGCGAATCGGACTTGCGCACGAAGGGTTCCGTACCCTTATCTATAAAAATGGAAAAAAAAACACGTTTGTTTTATGGGAGCCCCCTTAAATATTTATTTTATTCTGTTTTTTAGTATTTGTTGTTATAGCGGCAACAGAAATACATCATCTGTGAAAAATTATCATGTCTAACTGTCACGGTTCATGAGATACAGCCTGGTGACAGACGGACAGACAGACAGACGGACAGACAGACAGACGGACAGACAGACAGACGGCGGAGCCTTAGTAATAGGGTTCCCGTTTTATCCTTTTGGTACGGAACCCCTTAAAAAGGTAGACGGAGCGTACGCTAACAATAGCGTTCAAATAAGTGAAGCCTCGTTTTCAAGGATATGATGTCTAGCGCGTTCGGTGTCGCGCGTCGCTCTAGAACACGGTCGGCTTCCTATTTCAAATTTGGCTTCCTTTACCCTGCTTCACTCTGAGAGCGCCGCGCTCCGTTACCTTTTTATTTGGTCTGAGGAGTAACTATGGAATTTCGTGCCCATTCTTCTTCATAAGAAACTACCTTTTGGAAGGAGTGTCTAGAATCAAAATTTTCTTATAAATATTGACATTCATAAACTAAGTGCCTTTTTACTTTGAAGTTAGATCTCAAGGTACATCGATCTAAATATTCATTTCTTATTTCCTTTGTTTTGTCTTAAACCACTAAATAGATGAGCAAAAGAACAATGCAACAGTAGTTAAGAGGTACTTATTCATTTTATTTTAAATCAGGCATCACGTTATTTATTTTGAAGACCATAAAATAATGAATACGACTTCAATCATTCATTTTATAATGCCAAAACAATAAAATAGGGTCACAGAAACGGTCAATAAATTGGTTATAGTGTATGATTAAATTCTCTATAAATAAAATAGAATTTAAAAAAAATAATGGTTTTAAATCATTAGTTTTATTTGGACACTAAGATCTATAAACCTTTTTAGCGTTATTATTTAATTAAAATACGTTAATATTGAAGATTGACTGATTCCCGATGTCTGTCATCTTGCTTTTAAGATGTCACATCCATTATTTGATTACGCTTTTAAATTCGTTCAGCCTCGTGTCATCCCAACATTCCCAATTAATTTTATAAATTTTGATGACGTTTTTACAGTACTTTTTAGGGTTCCGTACCCAAAGGGTAAAACGGGAACCCTATTACTAAGGCTCCGCCGTCCGTCTGTCTGTCCGTCTGTCACCAGGCTGTAGGTATCTCATGAACCGTGATAGTTAGACAGTTGAAATTTTCACAGATGATGTATTTCTGTTGGCGCTATAACAACAAATACTAAAAAACAGAATAAAATAAATATTTAAGGGGGCTCCCATACAACAAACGTGTTTTTTTTTTCTATATTGATAACGGCAACAGGTAAACGCTTGAAATATTCACAGAATATTTAGTTATATATTTACTTTAAAAATAAATAATTAAATTAAAATAAAACAAATATTTAAGGGTACAAAAAAACGTGATTTTTTGCCGTTTTTATAGATAATGGTACGGAACCCTTCGTGCGCGAGTCCGACTCGCACTTGGTCGGTTTTTTTTTATATTTGTCATTTTAATATTTGTGGATTCTGACATTTTATATTTTATTTTGGAAATTTTTCATTAATTAATTATAATTTTTTAAATGTTTAAATTTTATTGGTCACAATTTTATGTTAGTGTTATACTGTTGTTTATGTGATTTGGATGTGTGAGTGCGGCTATTGGTGCGGCTGGTTTGTTTCTATTAACTGCTAGTTTATGTTTGTCAGTGAGTGTTTTGTTTACCTGAAATAAATGTATTTATACTCAGCTACTCCGGTATTCAGCTGCATCTGGTTGGACTGGAAGTCGACCTCAACATAGTTGGGATAAAGCTAGGTAGATGATAGATATCCTACCAAAGGCAAGGCCAATGGCTAGGCAATGTGTTCCCCCAAATTATTCTTCCACGCATGTCTCTATGTGCCTTTTTCGGCCAGTTCGTCATGAAGCCATCTCAAGTGCGTTTATTATAACTTGACGCCTGACGCGATTCGTAGCACTGCATTTTTCAGTCATGCAAAGTCAGTCAGCAGTCATAGTTCTGTTCTGTCAGTCACCATTTTGAACTCTATTAGTATTGAAACTAAGATTGCAAAAAGACTTCTTGGCGGGAAAGTGAAGCGTCATGTTAGCAGTTTTATTTTATTTTCTAAAATTTGTGTTTAGCCGAATATTAATGTGTAATAGTGGTGGATTATTAACCATTAAGTGTTCGTGAACCTCATTAGTGTAGGCAAATTAAACAAAACAGTGCAACACCACTTTAAGTTCTCTCAAGGGGTCCGCGCGAGGTTTCAGTAAAGTGCCACGTCTTTACTGAAACTCATTCATAATTATTTAAACAACTTTGTACTTGTTACCTAATTTTACATGACACTGGCTGAATGCACAAACCGTGCGAAGCCAAAAAAAAAAAAGATTGCAATAAGATAAGCGGTTCTTGGCGGGAAAGTGAAGCAACATGTTTCAATGTTTGGCATTTTTGTTTTATTTTCTAAAATTTGTGTTTAGCCAAATATTAATGTGAAATAATGATGGATTATTAACCATTAAGTGTTTGTGAACATGCATTAGCAAATGAACAAAACAGTGCAACATCACTTCAAGTTCTCTCAAGAAGTCCGCGTGAGGTTTCAGTAAAGTGATCTTTACTGATATTCAACGGGAGCAGGCTGGTAGGGATATCCGCTATCATGCGTTGAATATAATTCATTTCATTATTATTTAAACAAACTTTGTACATGTTACCTAACTTTACTTGACACTGGCTAAATGTGCAAACCGCATGAAGCAATAAAAATAAAAAATAAATTGAAAAATTCTGTTATTTGATCGGGCTAGAGGTTTCAAGGTCTTTTCTCGTGTAAACAGCTCGTCTGTAGGCCTTGTGATGACCTTTGACCTATCTGTGCTGCAGGGCTATTCTATAAAAACGTACAATTGAACATCTCTTAGAAATCCGCGCAGTTTTGAAACTGACTGTGACAACTTTCAATATGCATACAGTTTTGAGTTTTAAATAGTTTATAGAAAAGACTAATTAATTTAAATTACAAGGGTAGATATTACCTATTGGTAATTGTAAAAACTTTATTATAATAAGTGTACACTAACATAGATCGTAACAAAATTGTTACTAACACATAGATGGATTCTGTCCGAATAAATAAATAATTATAATAATTAACGCGCGTTTGTGCTAAATACCTACAGTCCGGGGTTCCAGCTGATTTTTGTGACAGAAAAGCCCAATATGTATAATGTGACAATTGTATGATCTCAAAATAATTATAAATCTAAGGCTGAAATTACTACTCAGGTATAAATTATGTAATACAAAAAAAAAGAAAAAAAATTGGAAAAATAATTTAAGACTTAAGTCTTAAAATCTTTTTGACTTAACAAAAATAAACAATTCTAATAAATAAATAAACTAAACAACGATGGAACATTGCACGATTACTGACAAATTATGCGTGCACTGACTGGATAGGTCCACTCAATCTGTGTGGTTCTTTCCTCAATAGACCATTTCAGATACCAATCTACATGACCTTCACATGATCTGACCAAGATTATGTCTGGACTTTAAAAGGGGCTGTGACCTCTGAGTTTGTTTCGGCCTTTCTTCTCAGAGTAGTCAGATAGGAAACGTCGACCTCATTTAGTTTTTAAAAATATATGATTGACGCATAAAAGTGTTTGTACAAACCTACTTATAGAAATAAAATCATTTATCATTGTTCTTAATAGTCCAAAACCAGCATATTTTGCAACATAAATCGGTCACACAGCAGTCAATCTGTGGCGATCCGTATAATCCGTAGGTCAACGGAGCCGTATTAATAGCACACAATATGCTCGCATAATAGTTAGTCTATGGGAATATTGTCCAGCTGGGCATAACATGGTATTATATTTAAACTAGACTCAGATTATAATGGGCTAGCTGTGTAAGTGTGGTGAATGCCAAGTCTTATGTTGTTTGCTTATATACCTACATAATCAGCCTATATGTTCCCACAGCTGGGACACAGGCCTCCTCTTTGTGAGGGACCGTAATCCACCACGCGGGCCCAGTACGAGTTGGTAGATGTCACATGTCTTCAAATTTTTGGTTCTAGGACATGCCGGTTTCCTCACGATGTTTTCTTCACCGTTTTGAGAGCAGTGGTGATGAACTAATGTACACAAGCGCCTGGCTGGGTTCGAACCTACGACCTACAACAACTTGTAAGACGCGTCTATTATCACTGGGTCACCACTGCTCTGTTGTTTGCTTATTTTTTTGTTAATTTACGAACTGAGAGGCAATTCCCGTATTTTTAAGAACATTTGCATTTTAATCTGTCTCATCTGTCAAAAAAATCTCTATTTTTCCTACATTTTTAACAAGCTTTTGACAATGATTGTCGCTGAGACGTGGTGACTAGATTTTAAACGTTTTTAATTACGGGAGTTGGGCTTCAGTTATGGATAATTTACGGTTAACACGGGCAATGATTTAATTAAATCCTGTTCCAATTTTTACCCGCCTTCAAATAATTTGAGGTCTGTAAGAGGCGAAGAACGTTTGCTAAGTACAGCCCCGGATTTACGCCTAGGCCTACAAAGCCCCTAAGGCCCTGGTAAGGGCCCAGCCAGCCTAGCCAAGCTATCCCGACCAGGTAGCTTGCCTGCCTCACGGCAGCCTTACAGGACTGGCTAGCAAATGCTACAGGCCCCGCACTCATATCATGGTATCTATACCACCCAAAGGAAAGAAAAATAAATCTGACATCGCCGAGGCAGGATGCAAAAATTTTTTGAGCACGCTTCGCTCCCTTCTGCATCATAGTTTCACTTATTTCTTGATCTTTTCGGCAAAAGTCTACAAAGCAACTCTTATCTCTATATTAAATTGTCAAAATGTAGGTTTTTACAAAAGTACTATAATAAGTGTTGTTGAAGTATGTAAGTTGGTTCAAGCCGGTAACTTGAGTGTTAAGGAATACGAGGAAAAGAACGTCTGTTGAGAAACGTCGATTTAAGACGACCGTTGAAGTAATTGTGACATACATAGCATAGACTGCATTATTTCCGATGTTTATTTATAGTAATTAAAGTCGGTTAAAAATTATATCTTCTATACTAGTAGATTTTATTTGGTTCGGGGGGCCTAAAATGTCAAGTGTCTAGGGGCCCTAGGTCTCTAAGTCCGTGCCTGGGTAAGTAGGTACCTACCTACTATGTTCATTAGGTATAACTAAGTCTGGCACGTTTGACTAATTTTTCAATTTTCATATTCCAAAACCTCAAAAGAGTCCTCCATGCCTCCCTCACTAAACAAAAATGTAATATCGTTCTAAAACCAACCTCAAAAACTTAATATGAATTGTTGAAAAGGCAGAACAAGGCAGAATGAGTAGGTGTCATGGCGCGTGTTTTATAAACGACGGCACGGCGCCACTCGGCCACTCTATGGCAATTCAAACAAATGGGCTATTCACTGATATTTCGCAATTCAGTCAACCGGTTTGTATTGTCTATGGTTGGCGCAGTAGAGAAGTGGAGTTAATTAAGTTTTTGACAACTGTGTTGTTTTGTTTTTCATTGTAAGTTTTCTTTTATCTTTGTATTACACTTTTATTCAAAATACCTGTCCTTAGCGATTTACAGACCCCATTAATTCGTTCTACAGTAAGTAAACATGACCCTAGGCTCGGCTAACACTAGCTACTGCCATTCAAACTTTAAGATTAACTTGAGAAACTCTTAACTGAGACTATTACCATTTCTTTATTTTCTCAGTACTAAGTCAAAACTACCTACTGTCAAACAATAAATCCTGATTTTCAAAAAGTTTCATAGCTTAAATTATTATTTAAGAGGCTTATCACACTGGCGATTTGCTAGCGCATTTCCAGCGAGGCGATTGTATAACAGTGAAGCCACACGGGCGTTGCCGGTGCGTTGTGTCGTTGCATCGCTATGATTTCAACTTACCGAGTGCCACAAAGGCAATGCGGTGTCGCAACGCAACGCCACCGCCGCCGCCGCTTATTACGACGTCATAGCGTCTTGGTGTTAGGTGTGTCAGTTTTCTTTAATACAAGCAACACTGCGCTGCGCTTCCACGCCGCTCCGACGCTCGGCATCGCACCGCAACATTCTTCCCCGCTTCGATTCTCTGGTCTCCTTGTCCGTTGAGCGTGCACGTCATCGCAGCGCACCGTGTGACATGTCACTGTGATTTGTATGTAGCATGACGCCATGTCACCGCTCAGGAGTCGCGACGCACCGGCAACGCATCGCGTGGCTTCGCTCCTGCTGAGTAAGTATGTTCTTTGCTTCGCTCTAAAGCGCTCGGTGCGCTTGCGTAGCGAACACGCCACGTGTGCGCAACGTGGTGACCGCGTTTGCGGAACGAGAGTGGTTGAGGTGAGTGTACAAGAGAGAGCGAGACAAGCAACTTTAAATTTCAAAAACGCGGAGAACACGTCGCACAGTCGCTAACTTACTTCGCAGCCGCAGAGAGCACGTTAAAATTCAAAATCAAATCAATTGTTTCAAATAGGCACATAAAAAGCAGTTTGAACGTCAAAATTAACAAGAAAATAGAATTTATTCCATTATTCCATTTTTTTATTTTTTTTTTAGGGGTAACTGCCCCTTCCAAAATGTCGTTTGGTATGGAGAAAAATGGGCAAGAAACTCCACAAATTGCCTCGCTGGAAACATGATCATAAATCGCCAGTTGGATAACGCTCTAAAACATAACTGCTATAGGTATACGAACGTATTACTTACACGGACAAACAGCATAATGCAAGTAAGTATTACCTACGTACCGACTTGTGGTCTCCTTGATTCTCGTAGGTAGCATAATCAAATTACAATGAAACTCAAACAAAGCTAAAGGTCGAGGTCTTCGTCATTTGTAACATAAAGGTTACTTACAAATCGTGACACGACAGTTGCATTATACCTAATTGTGTTGTTTGTTTTCAAAAATATTCTTTGTTTTCGTTGGACTTGACTTATTTCTAGAAATATAGAATGTTGAGACGACAACCGTAACTAATATTATACATTTTAATGCGAAACTGGGTTTGTTTGTTTGTTTATTACGCTAAAATGGCTGAACGGATTTGGATGAAATTTGGCACACAGATAGGTCATGACCTGAACGAAAACACTGGCACTTACTAAACTATTGGATATATTTGTAACCAAATTAAAAAAAACCAGCCAGTCTCGTTTTTAAAATCAAAAGTCATGAGAAACAGCACTATTCGAACGTCAAAACTACATAAGACAGTCCCCCGAAAACCCCCTTCACCACTTCCTAGTGCTTAAGCTGGGAAGAAGAAGTGGCGCAACAAACTCCAGCTCTGTTCAATTAGAAAAACTAACAACTCTAACATCAATTTTAAATGTGGCATTGGACGATCGCGCGTGGCGGCAAGCCACACTACCCATTCGTTTTGGTGGGCTCGGCGTCCGCAAAATTTCTAGTGTAAGCCTACCGGCGTTCCTGTCCTCGGTCCACAGCACCGAAAAGTTAACCACAAGAATCTTAGCCCCTTCTCAGGTTGTCTCTGAAGTTCCGTGTTTGTCCGATGCGGTGAACGCCTGGAAAGTGGCTTGCCCGGATACGGTTCAGCCCGAGAACCCGTCTTCCCAGAGACAGTGGGATGAGCCGCTCTGCAGGTTGGTACGGAATAAACTCATTAATACGTCCACCAATACTGCTGAGCGTCCCCGCCTGCTAGCTGTGGGTGAATGGGAGTCGGGCCTCTGGCTTCAGGCGCTGCCGTCACCCAACATAGGCACCATGCTGGGTGACACCACATTCCGGCTCGCTACATGTTTGCGTCTGGGCGCCCCTTCGGGGGCTCCACATCGCTGTCAGTGCGGTGAAGGAGTCGACTGCTTCGGACCCATGGCCTATCCTGCAGCAAGAGCGCTGGTCGGATGGCACGGCACGCCAGTATTAATGACATCATCCGTCGGGCTCTTGTCCGGAGTGCCAGCTGTTTTAGAACCCAATGGGAAGAGGCAGACGGAATGACCATAATGCCATGGAAGTTGGGTAGGCCTTTGGTGTGGGATGCAACCTGTGTCGACACCCTCGCGCCATCCCATCTTCCTGGCACGGCGAGTTGTGCTGGGGAGGCAGCTGCAGGAGCAGAAAACCTCAAACGGCGCAAATATAACAACCTTATTGGGGGCTATATGTTTGAGCCGTTTGGGGTTGAAACACTAGGGCCTTGGGGTCCGAGTGCTCATCAAGTATTTCGGGACATCGCCAAGCGGTTGGTCGACTCTTCACTGGACCAGAGGGCTGGCCTATTTTTAGCCCAAAGAATCAGTATTGCCATCCAACGTGGCAATGCTGCCAGCCTTTTGGGCACTTTTCTCATTGACAGCGATGCGGACGAATTTTTTGATGCCCAATGAGCAGTTCCACTTTTTAATTATTTTATTATATACCTACTTATTATACATATTTTAGAGTTAGCTTGTATATTTTAATTAAGGACCAGTTGTTATAAATAAATATAAATAAAATTAAGGTGATTAAAACTCCATTAGAAAAACTTGCTTCTATTCTAGTATGTAAAATATTTACATTACGACAATAAACATTAAATTAAATTACTTGCCGTATGCCAGCTAGCACACGATACCATAACAACAAAAAAACATAAAAAAAAATATACTCAAGAAAAACTAAAAACGTAAACAGAACTTAATACCATAATAAAAGCCTCCAGGCGTAAAGGGCGCTGCTTACATGAAGTAGAAGAAGTCGAAGTCACAAAATGATAAACTAGGACCATCGAAGTAAAATAAAATATAAACAGTTAATTACTAATAACGAACTAATAAAGAACGTCCGTTCCCAGGAACGTCATGATATATGCAGGCACGCAGTTTGTTTATTTTCTTGTAGTTTTGTCGACTCGACATTGTGTAGACAGTGACTCATCATCATCATCATTTCAGCCTAAAGACGTCCACTGCTAGACATGGGCCTCCCCCAAGCACCGCCACTTCGGCCAGTTCTATGCATCCAGCGGATTCCTGCGGCCAGTGCAGACAAAATATGTGCAGACCTGATCTATTCCATATATTTCGAAAGACGCCCCAAGTCTTCATAGATTCATTGCATAAAGAAGATAGTGAATAGAAACAGATCTTCCAGATCGAAGTTTCAAAGTTCAAGAGAGAAATTGGAGCAGTGCATTCCCTAACTGTACTACAAGCTACACTGTACATGCAACTAACTTACTAGCCTATTTACTGTGAGACGTTGCAGTTTGTATCCAACTAATTGATTGTACATTATTACCTAATTACAAGTTATTTTTAGTAGCAATAAAACCTTTATACCAATCGGTTGTTTACTCATTGAACCTATCATAACATCCCAATTCACAACATTTTCATTGTTGGGAGTTACGCCCCAACATTATTATGGTCCTTCGAGCCGGATTGACCAAACGATGTCATTACATTTGCCGATTATATTCCATAAACTCCCCCGAAACTAGTACCTAATGCTATAACAGGTAGGTACTCTTAAGTACTTAAAGAAGGATAGTAATGCTACGGCTACACTTCCTGCACTCTCTGTTACACAGCGAAATGTCGAGCGGTGTGCGAGAGAGAGCGCGCGAAGTGTAACTCGTTTTATTGCGACAATGTGGCCGCAGCATAAGAAAGAAAGAATTAAGAAATACTTTATTGCCACAGAAACACGTGCAAAAAAGGTAATTTAGCTAACATAAATGATACTTTACTTTTACTATATATGATACTTTTACCCAGTAACTGGGTTAGTCGCTCCATGTAAAATAGTGGTTGTCAGCTGCATCCGGGTAGACTGAAAGCCGACCCCAACATAGTTGTGAAAATGCTAGGCAGATTAGTTGAAATGATACTCAGTACCTAAAACAGCATATAATTAAGGCTAGGCACTGCTAAGTGTTACTCATTAGAACATCGACTAAATAAGAAACTCGACCCTCAACAGACAATCCGTATCTCCACTATCACATTACAAAATAAATCGCCAATACGAAACTCATAAGCGTCAAATGTATTAAGAAAATGAATAATAAATCCGTACCACAGACAATAGCGGCATTAGGCGCATAGACAAGAATCGCTATTTACATGGGGTGGGGTGATTCGGTAACACAATCCGTACGCACGTCAACTCTATTATTTATGGATTCTTTAACATGTAAGGACCGGAGGGTAGTTTCGCGGGGGTGGTTTCAATCGGACATTTGGCGCAAGGAAGTGTTTCTTCTGCATCGGTGGGCATAGAGAGGGATTTACGCTTTTTTTTCCTCGATATTACACGCGAAATTATTTTTGGGGTTGCAGTTTAGAGTGTTGAATACTTATTTGTTGTACTCCTTTTTGGTTTTATTGCGACCACTAATGGCTAGGGTCTTTAGGCAAACTATTAAATTGATATTAAAAACTTATTTGAAGATCAGCTTCGGGTATTTTTAGGTTGCACATTTCATCTGATTTATGTTATTGCCATAACTAGAACAGGTAGATATTAGGTAGGTATATCCAGTATATCCTGATATTATAATGTCATTAGTCATTGATCTCTCTGAAGGCAAGTTACCCAAATGTCAGTGCTTGTTAAAGTAATACGATGAAATTAGTCAGACTGTAAGTAATTGAATAATCTGTCTAAGAATGTTTTCTACCTAATCTAGTTAACGTTGAAAATAAACCATTTGAAAACTGTTTTACATTCTGAAACACACCTACTTACGAGGAAAAACGCAAATATCGCTTTAAATTAACAAACTGGGATTAGATACGGTTATTAAACCGTAGATATACATGATAAAAGTCAACTTATGAGAATAAGGACAACTTGGTATGATACTTATTTAGTATAAACGGCGTTTAAATTGATATTACGCAGCTTACTTCGATTTGTAATTAAGTATGTCATGTCAGACTAATGAACACATAAGTTAGTAATTTTTGGACATAATTGAAAATCTTGCTAAATAAATACCATGGTTTTTGACGTTCTTGAAGTGGCATTTAACCGAGTTTCATTAACTTGACCTCATTGATGGAGGCACCAAAATTAACATTACAAAGAATTTGGATGAAATGCCTTGTGATGAAGTCTATCATTCGCCTAAATTTCACAAGTTAACTTCTTCTTTTCGAGTCGATCGTAAATACATACATACATAAACTCACGCCTTCTTTCCATGGGGGTAGGCAAAAACTATAAAACGCCACCTGCTACGCTCCTTACATACTCCTTTTGCTTCGTTTACGTTCATACATCTGGGGCCCAAGTCTGCTATTTTTATAAATTCGGTCATTCCAACACGATCCCATTGTCATGCCATTGTCATTTTGCTAAAAGTTGGTAATCTGGTAAATTCATAATGGTCGATCATTGGTCGGTCAATGTTCTCGTAATATAATTGTGTTATTATAATGGCATTGTCGTATTGCCATTATTATAAAAACCATTAGTAGAAATGTCATTCATTTGTCATTATGTACGAGATTACCAATATATGCAATTTCTTTCAATGTAGTGTCAGTGGCCCACCATTGGAAAGTCATAATGACGCCATTATAATAGTAGATTACCAAACTTGTCAAAATCAACAATTATGAAATCAATGATCGACCATTCTGACACTATTGTAATAGCAGACTTGAGGCTCTGGTCATACACGCACGCCGGTTGCGAACTAATTGGTGATGTTCCGAAGAACATCACCAATTAGTTCACTATAATGTCACTATGGTAAATACATGTATTATGTTAAATGAGTTGGGCCCAGTAGGTGGCCTTATCGCAGCATCAGTAGATTTTTGTCCTCAGAACTGCAGGTGTATGGACACTTTGGACACTCCAAATTATGGGACATGGTTTAGTCAAAAGCACCGCATTCGCACTCGTGAGTATCGGTTAACTAAACTTGACAAAAAATTCCCCAGCTACATTAGAATCAAAGTCAATTTCCACAATGTTAATTTCTCCATCTAACCGTAGACAAAATTGGAATTAGAAAAATCTCGATGACATAAAAAGCAATCAGTAACCGTTTTGTGAAAAAAAAGAAAATTGTAGATCAAAGACGGGAAACGAGGGTGTACCGATGCGGGAATAATGCAATAAATTTACTTTTCGGACGCGGTTTAACCTAACATGGCGACAAATCGAATCGTAACGGTTTAACGAACGCAACGACGACGAACACTTTGAATTTCGAACAAGGAAAAATTCGTATAATTTCGATTTCTTATTCGCAATTGTTTTGAGTCTATAGGTTTTGCAAAATGATTGAGAATTAGGCGTCATTTTGAAATTAGAATTCAGATCGCATTGTTTTTAAAGGACTCGAATTTATCTTCTTTACTTGCCGGTGACATTTCATAAATCAATAACTACATTACTAAATATTGCTTGGCTCTTCCAATTACGTTACCTATCTTAAATTGTTCGATTTATAAATTTTCAGGAAGTAATTTAATACATCTTGCGATGCTAGCCTTGGCAATGAGCCAACATTAACTATCATTAAGTAAATGTTTTGATATCATTTTCACTGTTGAGATAATTATGAAAGTGACACAAATGACAATTAAGTATGTACCTTTAACTGTATGGACACAACTCAGTTAACAGAAGATTTGACTTTTCGTTTCAATGCTCAATAATTACCAAGTGACTACCAAAACTTTTAGATTATTACAAATTAGGGGCAAAACCCCTAATTTGTACTGAAACTTTTTGTTAGTGGGTTTTGTGGTCCCCAATTTAAAAAATAAAAGTATTAATCTCAACTTGATTCCAAGAGCCACGAAATGTTCCAAATTCAAAGCAAAAGTAAAGCTCGCGAAAACAATATCTAAATGACATTTTCATGTTAGAGGGAGCTAGGCGGCAATTTTGCTCGCTATGTAATTTTTTGTCGATTTATCGAATTAAATTGATAAATTTCTTTGATGTGGGTTCATACTGATTATTCGATTACACGGGACTCGACTTTTCAATTTGCCGCCCCTTTTTACCAGTGATGCAATGATTGGTGTAAGCATAAAACAGGTTACTTTCAATTTAATTTGCTGCCGATATGGATATGTTTGGAACTTTGGACCCTAAATATCGAGGTGGGGGACATTAGGGGTTACTTTGATGTTACTTCAGATTTGAAGGGGCTAGTTGTTAATAAATTGAATTACGGGACATACATTTTCAATTTGGATAAAACAAAAGTCGAAGAAATATGGAAATTTAGGTAAGTACCTACCAACTCTAGTAAAAAACCTCAATTGCAGCATGCATTTGTATTGTCTCCTTCTCTTTTATTCCATCCAAAGGTTGTATTTTAGCGATAAGACCTCCCATTGAGACACCTATGTAAAATTTATACTTTTATATTTGTAATTTTTATGGTGTACATAGCATAGATATAATTAGCCTTTACCTAATGTTCCCACTGCTGGGACACAGGCTTCCTCTCGGTGATAAGGAGCGGGCCGTAATCTACCACGCGAGCCCAGTGCGTGATGGTAGATCTCACATGTCTTCAAATTTTTGGTTCTAGGACATAGGTTACTTTTCGTCACCGTTTTGAGAGTAGTGATGAACTGGTGATGAAATAAAGAGTATGCCATTTTATTGTATTTTATTCCAAGTTTCCAACGCGCTGATTTCAACTGAAAAATATAATTATCACACTTCTACGAGACAGAACCATTGCTTTTTGTAATATATCCTATATAGTTTCATGGTTTTGATATATTATAACTTATTCCTAATATTACTAATCTGTAACATGATGAATTTATAGAGGTATGAGGAACAGGGTGTAAAGTTCACTCGTCCTCCATAGACTAGGGACGATCCTCCGACCAGACGGATGTTATGTCTGATGGGCTACTGCCCGACGGTTGATGTCGTTATAATATGCTAGTTGCGCGGTAAACTCTGTTTGCGCGATGCAGGATTTTGCGTGACGTCAGTGTGATGCTTAGTTTGCAATGTAAATGGCGCCACAAATTCAGATATCTTTATACAGTCTAGGTCACAAAAGGTAGGTCAGTCTAGATCTAATATAAAAAGTGGTTTCCACCAGAGACAAGATTGAAAAATATATGTCGCATATGACGTCATATGCTTGTAATTAACTGGCATTTTAACCTATACTCTATGGTCTGTTCTAAAAGTAACTGATGAAAATGGAAACATCCCTAGTCAGGTTACATTCAGCAATCACTCACTAAAATATATTGCGAAAAAATATATAAACATATCCGCTGTTGGACATATACCTTCCCCAAAGAAGCGCTTTGCCATAATCGCCACGCTTGGCTGGCGGGTTGGCGATCGCAGTATGCTGTTAAAATGCATAGAGAACGCTGCTGCCCATTCTCCAGTAAGTCCCTTAGTCGCCGTTCACGACACCCACGTGAAGAATTAGGGTGGTGTTATTCTTAACGTCCGGCTCCACACAGACAGCAAAACATTATTTAATTGTAATTGTAAAATCATCGACGAAAATTGAGGTTATAAAATAAACTATAACTCAGGACCCTCCTACCCAAGACATTTTCTCTATTTAAGATTATGCATTTTATTAACCAGTAATATAATAAAAAGACAAAAAAAAAGATAAACAAAGATTACCTATATTTAAGATATAACATCAATTTTATTGTCAAATGAAAAACATAATTTAGGTGATTTCAAATTGGAATTTCGGGTTTAAGTATTGAAATAATCGAATCAAAGCACTCATTTTGAAAGTGTCACTACAAATTGGCATTCATTGGTACGTTTTCTGATTACGAGTTTGAAGTGCTCCAGCCTACCTACCTAGGTACTAGAGCAATGTTAATAGTTCTTGCAAAATTTGTGTTGCAAGTAACTTTACTAATAATAAATTAGCTTCATTTATTAGAGTTCCGTAGTCAACAAGGCATAGGTATAGTTTCGCCATGTCCATCTGTCTGTCTGTCTGTCTGTCCGTCCGTCTGTCCCCAGCTTAGCTCAGAGACTCTTAGTACTAGAAAGCTGTAATTTGGCATGGGTATAGATATTAATCACGCCACAGTCTTAAAGAAAACCTTGGATTTTTTTTTTTTAAGTGGGTGAGATTTCGTTAAAAGGGATGGAAGTGTGTAACAGGCAAGTGACAGCTTGAGTACTTTTTAATAGCATGGAATTAGTGTACTCATGGATTTTGTAAGTACTATATGTATTGCTGCCTTCAAAATGGTTGAGCTAAATGGTGATAAGCCAATGGTCATGTTCGTGAACGGGCGCCGCAGGGACTGGTCATCTCTTAGCGGCCATGGCTTATTTTAATTTAATTTAATTTTTGAATTGTTTTTAGGGTTCCGTACCCAAAGGGTAAAACGGGAACCCTAGTACTAAGGCTCCGCCGTCTGTCTGTATAGCTGTCTGTCTATCTATCTGTCTGTCTGTCTGTCTGTCTGCCCGTCTGTCACCAGGCTGTATCTCATGAACCGTGATAGTTAGACAGTACAACAAACGTGATTTTTTTTGTAATTTTTATAGATAATGGTACGGAACCCTTCGTGCGCGAGTCAGTTGGTTTGAATTCGCAAGGAAAGTCGTTGATCTTATAATATGTTCTTTACTTGTGATTAATATAAGTAATTTTGAGTCAAGAAAAATGTTGTCTCTTTGTCCTAGTGGTAGCCAGCGGTGGTTGTGAGTGGTAGGGTCCTGGGGTTCTGGATTCTTTGGGGTCAGGCAAGGGAATTCTCATCTGGTATCATCCTAGAGTCTGGATTTGTGCCCTGTTAATCGCAATAAGCGAATTGTAGATGTGAATTAAACATGACTGGCAGAATGGGAGTACATTTTATGTAGGTACACCTCAGTAGACACCTGTCAGGGAATACCGACGTGATGATGAGTTAAATTAACCAGTATTTAAGTAGCATTAACCACGCAAATAAATTATCCAACAATTAATCAAACCGTTCTAAACCAACTAATCCAGTAGCTTCACGAACCACCCTTTATTTACATTTAATTTCTACCATGGCAACACCAACACTTCTTCGGCAACACTGGCCATAACGGATGTTTTAGCACGATTACCCGCCAATCCTCTTGATTTATTCGATTTTCGAACGACGCCATTTCAAGTCACGTGCGCATCGCAAATATGGCGCGGGGCAGACATTGTTGGGAAAAGTTGGTGAAATATTATACAGCGTGTGACAAGAATGTGTAATAGAAAAGGTTGGTGAATAAAGATTTGTGTCTGGCTACTGTTATGATTATTTGGGTATGTGATGCTTCACGAGCGACAGTGACGTTATTAATATAGCATGTTACTTTTAAGTTTTCTCTGCGAACATTTTTCATATTGGAAACCAGTTACATTACTGAACAAAGACTTCAATAAAAAATAGAAGATTTCAATATGAAACAAACAAGGGAAGTAAAAATACCTGCCAAAAATATATTTTTATTTTATTATTATTCACAATTATAACACCTTTACAGACTCATCAAAGGCGATGATATGAGTCACAATGTTCTGCACAGAAACTTACAAAAAAAAAAACCTGTAAGCAAAATTACAAAGTATTAAATACATTTTTTTTATTATAAACTTGACAACGTTTATAATATCAAACCTCTCAATTATTATTTGTGCCATTTGAATCAGTCTCGGCAGAATAATTGAATAGAATAGAATGCTTACTCATTGTTATGTACTAACACCATATAAATTACAGATAAAAATGTAGAAATTTTACATAGAGAGATACAATGGGCGGTCTTATCGTTAAAAGCTATCTTTTAAAGACAACATTTGGGTGGATATAGCCATCTACAGAACTTAATTAAACAAATAGAATTGCCGCGCGAATACTGCCAGAGTTATTTCGAAAATACCATTTCTATCTCTTCCATTCAACCTATCCTCTATCAAGAGTGAAATATAATTCAGTCTCCATCAAACTGCTGTCCCCGAGTCCCGAATAAGCTTACTAAAGTATCACATTCGCAAAGCAATAAATAATGGGAAATATTTAACTTATCCTATAAAAACTTATTGATTTTCTAATGGAAGAATTTTTTAAATTAATGAACCTCTAAAATCTTTTTCGCTTTTTAATGACGCACATTTTTTAAATAATTTAGCCCATTTTGCCTCGGTGCCGCGACAGCAGCGGCCGGCGAGAACTACAGCCAAGTTGGTCGCAGTTACTTAGCTAATTAGTATTTTTAGGACCCCAAAATAGGAATTATTTAAGGTTTACAAAAACAGACGCAATTAGTATATTAGTGTCCAATAACATTTTTAGTAGGTCAAAATGGAAATTATTCCAGTTTCGATTAAATACATGCCAAAAATAATTCACCTTTACAAAAAACACACCCTGTCCACAGTCAACCCGACACCGTAATTGGAGCACTCAATTTGTGCCACTTGCCGCCGACGCGTGCCTCGCACGAGGCTCTATCAATTGTCTATGGCCTCTTGTGTATGGTCTCCTCTCTATGGTACAACGAAACTCTTTAGAATGAAAACTGTGTTTCCCATTGTGGTCCTTGAATGAGTGATATGGTTTTCATTAAAAATTCATTACTGTCAAAGAATGAGATATAAGACAATGCTGCTATACGAGTCATTTCTTTTGGGAGGATAACTTTTAATAAAGTTCCTAAAGTATAATCTGTAGTTAGAAGCGCCATAATATTCTTGCCCATTATTCTCCATACGAAACTAACCTTAACGAACCGAAACCTTTTGGAAGGGATACCTAGAAGATGTAGTAACAAAAATTGAAAAGAGTATGCTTAGATGGTTTGGTCATGTTGAGAGGATGAGTGGAACGCGACTAACAAAAGGTATTTATAAAGCAGAGGTGAGTGGAAACGCCGGGAGGGGACGCCCTAGGAGGACATATAGTGACCAAATTGGTGATGTTCTTCAGAAAGGTCAGGTGCGTAGTACTCGCAATCGGCGTGCGTGTATGACCAGATGTATGAACGTAGGCGAAGCAAAAGGAGTATGTAAGGAGCGTAGCAGGTGGCATTCTATAGTTTCTGCCTACCCCCATGGGAAGAAGGCGTGAGTTTATGTATGTATGTGTGTACCTAGAATCAATTAAATTTTCTTAAAAAAGTGCCTTTTAATGGCCTACTAAATAAGAATTAATGATGATAGGTGCACGGTTCTAATTGATCGTTTACTATGGAGAAGAGCCGGCAAGAAACTTCACGGTTACTCTTTTATATAGGTACAAGATTATTTTTGTATATGCGAAACCTGAATATAGTTTGTTCAGAATAAGGAACTGAATCGATTTCAATATTTTTTACACCATGTTATATTTTGTCCCAAAAATATTTAAGTGTGATTGAAAATGTTCTCACCATTTAATTACTTACAATACAATCACCGAACGGTTAGGTACCCACTGCCAAATTATTATCAATCAGCGCAAGACGACCCTGGAGGCGCGGGGGCGCCGTTAGCATGTTTGTGTACGGACAACCCGGTAACATAACAGCCTTATAACTTTGTGATTTTTCATGATACAGTTATGAAATTTAGTACATAGATTCTTAACATAAAAATACTAGCCACGTGTTTCGGGTTTTGCATATACTAAACTAATATTGTATAATTGGCTTTTACAATATTTTCAAGTTATACTGTTTAATTGGTAGATATGTGAGGACAGTTTATGCCAACCAAGTCCTAGGTACTTAACAAAATAGGAAATGGTCAACAAATCCAAGCATTATAATCTAATAGGTCCGTAAAGAGTTATTCCTACAATCTAAATCCAATATCGATACAGGAAGTATGTAGGTGGGTAATAGGTATACCTGGGATACCCAAGTGTTTATTTTTTTAATACTTTAAGCACACAAATGTGTACAGGTGCACTTAATGCCATAGGCATTTTCTAGCAGTCAACCTATACAACCTTTGGGTGATGCAGAGACTAACAGTGGTAGGCGCAATTATGAAGAATAGATAAATAAATATTTATTTAAATATAAAGATATATCTATTAAAAACTATAAATATAATAATATACTTACACCAAATTATATTTAAAAAAAAGCGGTCAAGAGCGAGTCGGACTCGCGCACCGAGGGTTCCGTACGTATATATGATGTTGATGATTTCTGAAAAACTGTGCTATTTAGAAACATCGTTTTATTTTTCCTGTAATTTTTACATAAACTTCTATCATATAGAATAATTTCAGATTTTGCTCTATGCAAACTTCGGAGATAAGGGCGGGAACGGTATTTTCTTTTACATTTTTCATCAAAAGTCAAAAACTATGAAGCCTAAAAAAAATGTTTGAGAATTTGTTGTTCATAATGATACCCCACTTGCCCTAGTCGACTCCATTCGAATTTTGAAGACCCAAAAATTATTATTATTTTTCAGACCCTGTTGCAAAAAAGGTATATTTTTTTAGATTTCTTTCTTGTTCGTAAAATAGTTGGGTAAACGTCATCTAAAACTATTCCAAATTTCAAGTTGATAGCATAAGTAGTTCTTGAGAAATCCAGCTATGACATACAGACAGACAGACAGACTTAATTAATCTGACCATAAGGGTTCCTTTTTACCATTTCGGTACGGAACCCTAATAAGCACAAATAAATACACATAAATATACTAAAACAAATAAGAATGTGGGAATGCATGCCACCATCGTATGAATGATTTACCTATGATAATCTGCAATGTAATAAATGCGAAGAACTGCTCAAAGGTATTAGAAATATACTTTTTAGATTGATGTAGTGCGATCTAGAAAACAAATATCATAGTTCAAAAAATCCAACTGAAAGATTATTTCAGAAATATTCATTCGGTAGGACTTTTTGAACTTAGAGAGTGGTAATCCTGATTCTAATGATTATTCATATTCAGATCAACATACAACCTGTTACTGACCTGCAAATGGCAAAAAACGTAAGAAAATTTGAATTTCGCGCCCCTTAAACAGCACTTTTTTTTTTCATGAGACTGGTTCTAGATTCTGAAGATAGCACGACATAACAATAAATAGGTATTTCAACTTAATGTTAACGTTAAAAACTTTTTACAAAAGAAAAACAACCGACTTCCAAAAAAAACACTACAAAGTGAAAAATAACTTTAATTTCGGAAGTCGGTGTCTTTGGGTCTGTATTTTAGTCTTTTGCCACCGACTTCCGAAATTAAAGTTATTTTTCACTTTGTAGTGTTCTTTTTTTTGGAAGTCGGTTGTTTTTTTTTGTAAATAGTTGTTTATTTCAGTCACTTTTTTGTGGGTTGGTTTGTAAATTCTGTCTGCTTATCACCTTTTACAAAATATTGCTTTTCCCGACGCAGGGACGTTCATTGTTGAGGAGTTCTCCTGGTACTTCACCATCAGCTCCACTTCACCATATGCATGCATTGTGATGAGCATAAACTGCTAAGCAACTATATTAAAGTAATCGAGCGACCCGTCAAATACTATTATTGAGTAGTTCCGGTGGCCATCTGTGGTCTTCATCATCAGTTCCACTTCACCAAATTGTGCTTTTTGAGAGCAAATGAACGTGTTACTATAAAAAAACACCCAAATCGCTATAAGTGAGCCATATTTGAAGACTTCCCTCGATTTCTCCAGGATCCCATCATCAGATCCTGACGTGATGACAATGGGACCAACTGTAAAGTATACCATTTGAAACAAAAAAATAATTTTCCAAATCGGACCAGCCGTCTTCGAGTAATCGGGGAACATACATAACAAAAAATAAAAGGGTCCGACGAATTGAGAACCTCCTCCTTTTTTGAAGTCGTGTTAAAAATTATCTATTTGCAAGCAGAAATACTATCAATTCGTTTAACCCCAAAAATCGACCCGAAAAATCGTAGATGACAATTATTATCACTAATCTAATTAGTGATTAACAAGGGTTTCTACTTACATGTCAAATACTTAACTAATTTAGTCAGTTATGTATTAACGTATGTCATCATCTGCCTAGCCTTCTCCCAACTATGTTGGGGTCGGCTTCCAGTCTAACCGGATGCAGCTGAATACCAGTATTTTACATGGAGCGACTGCCTATCTGACATCCACAACCCAGTTACTGGGTAACACGATATCCCTTGGTATTGCTGGTTGTGAGACTTTCAGGCTTCTGAAGACACGTAGCAACTGGCACAGATCTACAAATTACAGGGCTAACGGCTTAACGTGCTTTCCGAAGCACGGAAGAGTCTCGGTAGGTTATAATGTATAGTCATCCATCCACGGACTGACCTAGGCAAGCGTAACTTAAACTTCCATCGACCCATGCGGCTATCTTTACTTAGCCACTTTCCTCCCTACGTAAATATATATCTTTTTAGGGTTCCGTACCCAAAGGGTAAAACGGGAACCCTATTACTAAGGCACCGCCGTCTGTCTGTCCGTCTGTCACCAGGCTGTATCTCATGAACCGTGATAGTTAGACAGTTGAAATTTTCACAGATGATGTATTTCTGACGTGATTTTTTTGCTCGTTTTTGCTCGATATTGATAACGCCAACAGGTAGACGCTTGAAATATTCACAGAATATTTAGTTATATATTCACTTTAAAAATAAATAATTAAACTAAAATAAAACAAATATTTAAGGGGGGCTCCCATACAACAGACGTGATTTTTTTGCCGTTTTTATAGATAATGGTACGGAACCCTTCGTGCGCGAGTCCGACTCGCACTTGGCCGGTTTTTTTTGTTCTTCTGGAAAATATGTACTCTTATTTCTTTTGTTTGATCTTCGATCCATTTAAAACTCTATTCTCGCAAACTAGTTATGTATGTTTATTTTGCATACAATCAAACACAAAAGGGTATTATCAGCTTAAGCAAGAACAAACAACTTTCTCCTCCATTATTATAAAATAGTATGATTATTAACCGCAATAAATAACTCGCTATTATCTATTTTATTTATAATCGCACATCATTAGCAGTGCGAAGAACTTCAACCGTATAATTTAACAACTATTCATATTTTTTCAAAGCCATATTTAACCTTCTTTCATAACCTATTCGCACCTAGACATCATAAATTTTGCTACCGTGGTCATCAATGAGTTTAAAAAAAACGTGAGAATTTGTCTACGGGTCGACACATCTTTTGTCCATGATTTGTCAGTTCCGTTCTCTATGAATGAAGTTTTGTCGTATTTTTTTAATCAATTGTGTGCACAGGTGTATTTGTATGGTATTTTTGTGATGCCAGCCCCTTTTCATGACTGTTTGGTTACTTGTAGCTAAATAAATATAAGAAACATTCGATTTTGTTGTGCGAATAGATGTTGAGGGTACAGTTTGTTAGTTTTATGGAATAACATCATACTTCACTAGCTTTGCTGCGTTTTCATCGTCCTAACTAAATCGCTTTTAGATTTAATACTAGAAAAAAACGTATAGAGACAACAATAAGTAAAGTTATCACGAAAAGGTATACTTGAAAAATATTGGTTTCGGACTCCTGTTAGTAACCAGCACTGTAATAATCCGTTGCAGCCTACAGCCAAAGGCATAACAAAGTTTTGTTTTGTTCTCATTTCAGTGGTTTTTCTGTACGTACTTACACTAACAGTTTGCTACGCACGCAGATGTGCTACGAAATTCATAACAATGGCCTTTCATGTTACAGGGCCCTGAAAAAAAATATTTATCTGGGTGCACCTATTTTCTGCAGGAGTGATACTAGAAAACCGAGACTTTAAATTAATAAATTTGACAAAGTTGAATATCAAATCCTCCAAGCCCCGCACGTATTTGTAGGTATCTCTACAATGAATACCGTTGTCGTTAGAGGGTTAAAAACCAAAATTATCGGGCACAACAGAATACAGAATTAAACTTACACATCGCTACCTCGCTTTAAAAAGTTTTAATTCTAAATTTAAAACTCCGAGCGTTGGCGGCAAAATGACCATAAACAACTTTTATTTTTTTCTCGCTGCGCCCGACGTTGTCCCGCCTTTGTGACTGTATCCTGCCTCTTTCATTCGACCTTTTTAAAGAAGAAATTTATTATGTATACTTTTGGCCATGACCAGTAGCCGTTTTTAATTGTGAATTATGGCTTTTATAGTTTTTTTCGGTGCATTTTTTCGTTTCCTGACCGATCGGAAGGTCACTTTAATGTTTTTATAGTTCTGAATTTATTTGAGATAGATTTTTTTGTATAATTGATTTAGTTACAGGTCGTATTCGGGATTAATCGGACGGAACAGGATTTTTAATGTGTTCAAATATAATAAAACGGATGTTCTGTATCTCGGATAGTTTTGGACAGGAAATGGCCGTATTTCATAAACGTGTAGGGTAAACTGGAGCATTATGTCGTTAAAAAGTTAAGAATTAAAAAAACATGTAGTTACTAACTATACTTCAATCAAATTACGAGCAGGTACTGATTTAAGTATAAGTACTTACGTAATTTTTTTATTTTTATTGAGAAACTTTCTATAGATGGTTTGAATGAAACCATATAATTGTGTCGTCTTGTTTTTAAGCAGAATAGTATCGAAGTTTTAATAAGAACTCTGCTTCCGAAAAGCGCCCCTTTTATTATTTCACTAATCAAATAGCTGGGGTAACCATTCACCTGATTTAATGCCTTAATCTTCTATTATACCTACTCAAATGAACAAGGGTGAACTACTTATTCGTTGCACGGAACCACACGGCTTAAGCCGTTCGTATTGTTAACGTAACATTCATTCCATATAAAAAAAAAACAGTTGTTTTATTCGATCTCAAAATGACTAGCCTAATTACGCAAATTCTTCTTTGAAAATAGAACCTTATAAATACTGATGACATAAAGCTGCTATCAGACGCTTCTCTCGAGTGAATGTTCATTTTTGTTTCTTTGACGTTCGTACGACACCGAGAAGGTTACGTAGGAAATAGGAATGAACGTTCATCTGCTTCTTTCAATTCAGTTTTGTATAAATTCTGAAGGCTAGTGAAAGATGCCGAGTACCTACCGAAATCCAACATCGTTTGATTGGTTCACTAATGTATACCGACAACGCCGTGGAAGTGGAGAAGTTTTGGGCTAAGAAGATTTGAAAAACTGTCGTGCTAGCGAAACGAAGAAGACGAATACTAATGAATTCATTTTTCACTCTTTATTCATTTTGTTCAGACGTTTCACTAAAGCTGAAAACAAAATTATCGGACGCGGCTGACGCACTCGGCTGATAGTTGGGACTGATAAGTGTGCACAGTTTTCAGACGTGCCTTGCAGAAGTTGCGGGCGCGTTCCAATGCCCATTCCACAAAGAACTGTAGACGAAGAAACATGTCGAGTAGTGAAAATGAGGACGATTTTCTTGAACTAGCGGCGGCTGCTTTATGTTTCCACCCAAAAAGAAAATAAAAACAAGCATGGGTTCATGACATAAATAAAGAAATAACAGAGTCTGGTGAATTCCACACTTTGTATTCACATTTTGATTAAGAGATGAACGTCGGTATAAACTTTATCTAGCACGGACGCGTCCTGCACCCTGTGCATACTTTCGGCGGACTTTTTGGCTGACAAAAACATCCAGCGCGCCAGATTTCTGTCGGACGTCCGAATGCTCAAGGTCAGCCCAATGTTACGTCTACGACTTACATCCGATTGTTTGCACAGCTCAGTGTACATTCACTGTCTAGATACCTATAAGTCGCGGCTGTCAGCCGCGTCCGATAATTTGTTTTCAGCTTTAGAGTGACAGATGCCAAATGAACAAAAAGCGAAGCGTCTTATACCTGCTTAACATATACATGAAAATTGAAACTACCAACATTAAAAAAATACCATTTCAAATATAGAATGATAGTTCAACATTAACGTTCAACTCCTATTGATGCGACCTCCCACTGTTCTGATACTAGCACCACAGTAGTGCCATTGTCACACATTCTTTAACAATTTCTTTAAGGGTTGCGCACCATTGTAACTGAACGTCCCAATTAAAAACCATTCTGCGCCCACCTGGTGGATTAAAAATAAAAAAAGCTTCGCAAAGGTGGTACGAATAAATACGTACCTACGTGATTGTATGTTTGTCCGTTTGGTTTCAAATCCGGACAAGTACCAATGTGACTTATTCAAGTCATAAGTACTTTCCGAGTCTATGTTGGACATCACTGACATCGGTGAAGGTCAATAATGCTAGGAAACTTGGACTTAAAGCACAGATTACCAGATAAATCACTCCATTTACTTACGCGCGCTAACTACCTACCGGCCGATGGGTCGCACGCGACCCATTTCTCAGTGGGTTGCTGACAGCCGCGAACCGCGCGCGAGACGGTGGCGGCGTGCAGCTACAAAGCAAAACTCACTTTACGCTAATAAGGTTAGGAACATTTTCGTTAAAAAAAAAAGGCGGGACATAGCGAACAAAATCGTAATCCGATACATTTGTCCTAGTGAGCAAAAGTAGCTCAGTCTAGTGTGGTACGCAAGCATGTCAAGTCGCATTCGTGTCCACAAAAGAAAAATATTTTCTAAGAAAAATATGATGATATTGCAAATCTCGTTAAGGTAAAACGACTGGACCTAACTTCGGTTTATTTAAATGGCGTCACAGTTTTTCTAAGACATTTCTTCGCATAACCTCTCTATACTATAAGTAAGTATCTTAAATCTCTTTGGTATGGAGTGATTTATCTAGTAAACTGTGCTTAAAGTCTGAAATCCCAACCCGTCTTGAGCAAATGTGATGATGATGAATGCTCGTACTTTCTCGTTAGAGAAGACTGAAGAGGCCTTTGCCATGCAGAGGTATTATTTATACATTTGTTTTTGACATATTTGATAAGAAAATATGCTATGGATACGCATTGGCAAAATTCTATAATTTTCATAGTGAAAAATGTATCTATTGTGTTTCGTAGGCCTTCGTAGCCTCGTAGCAATCTCGTAGCACTATACTACGTTTGATGGGAAAATCTGCTCTTACTATTGTCAAATTTACTTTGGCGTTATTTTATGAAAATACTATGTACAATGCTAAAAAATGCATTACAATGGCTTATATATATTTATTTATTTAACAGACAACAAAAGGTTCACACTGACAAAAAAACAAATACCTAATAAAAGAATGTTAGCAACAATCATAAAATATGTTAGTACTTATAATCTAGGATTTTAGTTAACAATTTGGCTTATGATCTATATTAGTACTTATACACTAAGGCCTGTCAGCTATCACCTTCAGGAGGCTGTTGCCACTGCCACGCAACCTAACGAGCAGAGATGCAATTTTCTTCTGTACGACAGCTGAGAAGCTGTCGACTCGGGCTTTTGCGAACATCTCTGACGCACTGCACCTGGCAGCCGCATCAGCGTCCTGAAGGCGTTATTATATTGGACGCGCAGCGCATTGGCGGCACGTTTGGTACAGTTGATCCATAGGGCGCTCGAGTACAGAGATGTACAGTATGCTTTAAAAAGCGTATGTTTGACCGCTTCTGTACATCGAGCGAACCTACGGGCCAACATGTTCGCCCGTACCGCCACTGCCCTGCGTTTCCGTAAAAGATCAGCATCATCTTTAAGATCGTCAGCAATGAGATGTCCCAAGTATTTAAACTGATGAACCCGACGAATCGGGACATCATTAAGTTTTATTTGTGGTACATTTCTTTGAGGTTTCCTGCCAACAGCCCTAAAGACCATAAGTTCGGACTTCTTCACATTATACAGCAACCCATGGCCGGCTGCATAGTTCTCACAGATATTGACATTATTGGCTTAGTTACTCAAATACTAAATACCATCATCATGATTCTCATCATTCTGATCCTGCCACTATCGGTCGGCGCAACATGTCCCTTTCTTCCATACTTCTCTATTAGTCGTCATCTCGGTAATCACCCCCTTTCTAGCCATATCATCTTTCACACAGTCCATCCATCGTTTCTTTGGTCTTCCCCTACTGTTATAACCATCCACAATCATACGCAATACCATGCACTTTTATTTAAGTACAAAATTTGCGTCAATAAAAAAAAAGCTATCCATAACATTAAAGTCAAAGTCAAATTATTTATTTCAAATAGGCACAAAAGGCACTTTGGAATGCCAAATTTTACAAAAAAATAGAATTGATTATAGTCGCCCCTTTCAAAAGATAGTTTCGTATGGAGAAGAATGGGCAAGAAACTCCACCGTTACCTACTCTTTTAAGATGATTTAGAATATTTTGTATAGATTAATTATACAATTACATGTGAAGACGATGCACCTAGAATAAAATTATTACATCAAAATCAATATCTTTGTTTTTTATCCTTTCTCTTAGTTCATCGTTTACTGTCATATCCGAAATAACTAACAATTTATATTTCCGATAGTATTTGTAAACATAGCTCATTTTCATTTTATTTTATAACTTATAAATGCAATTCGACTAACGATATCTTGTACGTTGTATTAATTTCTGTGTTAAAGTTGTCAAAAAATAATAGGCCTGTTTTGACATTTAACTTGAATCGATTTGTCGTGAGTATCGAGTACCGAGTCGTATGGTTACTTCACTAGTTTCGTCGCGATAGTCAATCGATAAATCGATTCAAGTTAAATGTCAAAACGGGCCTATAATTTTCTGACAAGTATACTGTGCACTTCTGTAAGGGACGAATTCATAATTCCAATAATTGTATGTAATTTTTGTATTTGTCTTAGTGAGTAAGTCGTTAAAGAAATAAATACAAGTACGAAATACAAGCACAGCCACGCCTCACCCATAGTCTACAATAAAAGGAGATGCCGATTCTTTCCGAGCGAAAATTATAATCGGCAATGGAGCGTGCGCCTTAATCCATCGTTGGTTTTTTCCAACGAGAAAATTTATTTTTTTAGATTAGTATTTTGCGTTAACGGGCCGAACTGATTTTTTTTTCTTCTACCTTGCTCCATTTTTGAAAGAGAAACAGCGGAACAGGGGGTCTACTCCGAGGCGTTAAACCGAAGTATCGGCCGAATGTTCGGCCGTTTTATAACTTCCATAGTTTCCTTTTTTGACTTTGAATCCATACCCGACTTAAAGACACATTTTTGACTTTGGCTTATCTCTTTGACTGTCTTTTTTTTTTCTTTCACCGTAGTCAGCCATAGTTAGCCGTAGTCAAGCAACGGCCGAACATTCGGCCGATACTTCGGTTTAACGCTTCGGAGTAGACCCCCCAGGATACAGCAGATACCGGATTTTTACGAGATAAATAAGTTTAGGCTTTAAAAATAAGTCGCACTCGTAATTATCAGGAAGAGAGATAACTATTATTTTAATAATTTCAGCCTGTTAACTGAGTAAAAGATACTTCTAATACAGAGAAAGATCAAGCACTGATTACCACGCTTCCGAAGATTTCTTCACTTTGTTGAATTTAATATCCATAATGGATGTCTAAGATTAATTTAGTAAGCAAATACCTATAGTTACGTAAGAAATTGTCGCATTGGTTTTACCAGGTTCATACCTGCAACTTAACTCTTAGGACGCAGGTCACCCAACCTCTGTAACATAACTATACCAAAACAAGAACACATCACCACTCCCTAACCTTTAACTACTAACATAACAAAGCCAACGAAACACAACACCGTTGGTCCCAGGGGAGCCAACCGAATGGGCCACACAAGACTACACTTTGAGGATTACTGATGAACATTAATAAATACTAAATGGAAATTAATAATGGCGGAACCTACTACCTACAAGTGAAGCTTATCGTCTTGCAGGACTGGAGGAAATTAGTTGAAATCTTTAATCAGTTACCTATTATTAATTTAGGGTGATAGACTGGTTTAGAGACTGTTTTGCGCATGACGGACCAAAGACAAGACGTGTGCTGAAAGATATTCGTGTTGCACGTGCAGCACGTAATTATAACGACAGTTCAAGCACTAACCTCGACCAAAAAAAAACAAAATCAAAATATTATATTTCACATGGGCACTTATGAAACGTCAGAAGCTAGGTACTCGGTTCCAATTGGTCGTTTCTTAAGGAGAAGAGCCGGCAAGAAACTCCACGGATACCTAATCTTTTAAACATAATTGGGTTTTACAATATTTTCAAATTACATTGTTAATAAATATGGGAGGACAGTGTAGGCCAGTTAATTACAATTAAAAACAACTACCCCAGGTACTTAACAAAAAAGAAAATGGTCTACAAATATACAGTCTACGTTCTCACATTTACAAAATATAAAAGAATCTATATAAAATATTATAAAAATAATAAAAGTAAAACCTGTTTAAACCAAATGACATGAATGCCAATAGAACTGTAACAAATCTGAATTTTTAACCTGTCCACGAAAGCCACTAATAAATAGTTGAAATTGAAATTGTTGATAGATTAGGTTGGTTGGTTAGTACTTACTTAGAGAATTTTTCATGCATTACATTTTTCAGTAGCAACCCGGAGTCTGGGTTGTGCCCTGATGATGGCAATAGGCTCGCCCCCTGTTACATGGGACTTAAACACAACTAATGTGGGTATACTATAGGTACACCCCTGTCTAACCTTTCGGGGAAAACAGCGTGAAGTTATGTTATGTTGTAAAGTTACAGTCTCACCAAAATACATCTCATTTACAATCCCCGGTGAATTTCCAGGATAACTGCTGCTACTTCATACCTCTTCGTAGTGCAATTAGTGGAAATTGTAAGTGTCCGCACTAATAAACCTAAAATGAACAACTGTATGTTCTGTTCTTCACAGAAAAACCATGAAAACGGTTTTGCGTTAAGGCTTTCGTCTTCTATTAAAAGCTATATGCGGCGTCCGACTACAGCGTTTACGCTCCGATCGACGTCTGAACGCCAGGCACAGCGTCAGCGGTCAATACATCTCATTGCGAACGACGACGTCTCGTTCAGCACATTAGTCGACGAACAGTGCTCGCGTGTAGTCGTGTGATATAAAATGGATATAAATTCGACACTTATGGCGGCGCAAGTAACGCACTTGAATAGGAGGCATTTCGACATTTGACTGATTCAATCAATAATTCGTCTTTTTCTTTATCAAATTTCGACATTTTGTACTGACACCAAATGCGACATTCACGCTGCAATGCTTCGAAATAACTAGAGACGCGGCTCAAAGCGTTTAAATGCCGCCTACGGCGCGCGGCGTCTACACGCCAACGTCAGCGTGTGAAAGAGACCACAACAGTACATTTCTATAGTAAGCATCGTGACGCGGCGTGCGGCGTGACGCTGTACGCGACCGACTAAAGTACGAGTAAATGATAACTGTAATAATCAACTAATTATTGATTTAATCAATAAATAATTGTTATTTTCAATTATTTTGTTAATTTTATTATTTTTTTCAATTTTATTTTAATTTTAATTTATTTTCAATTATTTATTTTATTTATATTTTCATTTTAATTTGTTTTCGAATATTTATTTACATTTTATGTTACCTAACGCATTAAATTAATTGATCGTGTCATGACTAACATAATGGTTTAAAAAATAGAAAAAGTTGACGACAAGTTAAGCTGGAAGAATAAAGAACCACTTAATATGTTCGTCTTATCATTTAATAATGACGAAGATGTAAATAAAATTTATTGCATAAATCACCTTTTAGCGTGCAAAATTGAAATACACCCTCTCAAATATCCGAAACTTATTCCTCAATGTTAAAGATGCCAGGCTTATGGACATACTCATAAATACTGCAGAAAAGAGCCAAGGTGTGTCAAATGCACTGGCAAGCATCTTACAGCCAACTGTACTTAATCTCCAATCTCCGGATGAAAAACCAAAATGCGTCCACTGCGGCTTACCCCATCCAGCCAACTACAGAGAGTGTGAAGTAGCTAAGGAGATCTAAATTATGAAAAATAAAAATATTTTAAAGAAACTTGTTGTGCCAACTGCCCAACAGTCTCCTTACATAAGTTATTCTGACCAACGGGCACGGAAAGAAAGTTTTCAGAATACTGCAAAATCTGTTCAAGGAAACGTAGTCCCTATAGCTGCAAAACAAGGCACGCAATCTTTGAATATGGAAGAGAAGATAAATCAGATCTTGAAGTGTATTACTACATTTGACAAAAGATTAGAGAAGCTAGAATCCAGCACCAAAACAGCTGTTTTTAATAATCAAAAATGAGTAACACACTAAAGATAATGACGTGGAACTCCAATGGGCTCCTTAAACATCAGAATGAGTTACAGGCAGCCCTAGAGACAGAAAATATAGACGTGTGTTTGATTTCCGAAACGCACTTCACTAAACAATTTTTCATCAAATTTACAGGATACAAGGTATATAACTCGCTCCACCCTGACAACTCCGCCAGAGGAGGTCGCGCGGTTATAATCAAAGAAAATATTAATCATTACGAGCAGAGTAAAATTGAAGAATCAGACATTCAAGCCGTTGCTGTATGTGTCAAAACTAGATTTTGTCACGATTCCTTAGCAGCCGTATACTGTCCTCAAAGGCACGTGATAAGAAAAAAGTGATATTTACAATTCTTTGAACTTCTAGGTCAAAGATTCATCTTAGGCGGTGATTTCAATGCCAAGCTTACGCACTGGGGATCAAGACTTACCATAACAAAGGTAAGGCAGCTCTTAAATGCAGTTAAAGATACACAATGTCAAGTTATGAGCACAGGCAAACCAACATACTGGCCCACTGACCACCAGAAAATACCGGGTCTTATAGACTTTTTTATATGTAAAAACATATCCACCAATTACATTAATTTGGAGGAAGGTTTTCACTTGAACTCGGACCATTCCCCGATAACCCTAAGACTAAGTCAAAAAATTCTGCTAAGAGAAAGCCATATAACCCTGGTTAATAAGTTTACAGATTGGGACAGTTTAGCTCTTGATCTAGATAATATTATCGATCTAAAAACTCCGTTAATAAATCAGGATCAGCTAGACTCAGAAATAAACAAATATGTTGTTATTATCCAACAAAGTGCGTGGAAAAACACGCCACAATTAAAACGTAAATATAAGGGACACATATATCCCAAAGAAATTGTGAATTTACTATCTGAGAAAAGAAAACAAAGAAAGCGGTGGCAGCAAACAAGATGCCCGCGGGATAAAACATTATTAATAAACTGACTAAACGATTAAAGAGGAAAATTCTACAATTTGAGGATGAATGTCTAAACAGTAAACTTTTGCAGCTAACCGACTGAACGAAGAAAACTAAAAAGGCCGATTATACAAATACCGCCCGTCAGAAACAACGACGGAAAATGGGCAATAAGCCAAAATAAAGTACTCAGGGATGCTGTAAATGCACCATGGTACATTAGAAATGACGACCTCAAAAAATGGAACTCGTCACCACCATCATCCAAAAATTTGCTGAAGCCCACGAACACAGACTTCATGTGAATGTCGAGGCAATTCAGCTGCTAGACAACACAGACTTAGTGCGTAGGCTAAAGAGAACTAAACCATTTGAGTTAGTGTAGTGTATAAATAGCGAATGAATAATAGTAACAATGCTGTGTTAAACATGTAACACATGAACAAAGTGTTTTTATTAATTATCAGGAAAGTGCTACGGACTTGTGTAACAGTACAAATTGACACTATTCTTAGTTATAACGTATTCTATCACGTAAAATAATAAGTTAGAGATAAATTGCTTATTAGTATATTAGGCTAGATTGTAATAAATTATTAAGAACTTTAGTTCTTATTAACAAGTAAAAAAAAATGACTAACATAATTTTAAGATAATCAATGTAATACTTACTAACAAAATTACAATGGACCATAATTAGTCTGAATTAAATGAATTTTATTTTATTATAAGTTTTAAAAGTGTGTGTGTTTTTAATACATAATATTAACTTCATACTAAAAATTCTTACAATGCTTAGCACCTATGATATTTAACTACTGAAAAATACCGGTAATTAAATGTATGGACCTTTTCCTGTCATAACTGTCACTACCAAAAAAGCATTAATTTTGTCCTTTTACATCAAAGTGTACAGAGTAATTAAACCAGCAGAGGTAAGTTGGAAATTAAAACTTTATTCATATCAAGACACTTCTGAGCTTGAATTCAGGGAAACGCACGCTCGCGAAGTTTCAGAGAACTTGGAAGTGTAAACACTTGGTCGTTAACCCGTATTCGGGTGCTCGAAAGAGTTTATTCGAATTCGTGCACCCGATGCATTAATTATCACCAGTCATCGAACTAGGAGATGAAGCAGGGCTAGATTGTCAGAAGACGTCAGTGTTGCCAACTCCGAAAGTTCCAATTATCGAATTTCCTAGTCGAAATTATCGTTTCTACGACAAATACGATACAACGTACAATCGGAAAAAAAGACTTGTAATGATTTTTTTGTAGTTTTTTTAAATTATTTATTATGTCCCGTCAATACGTCTTGACTAATATAAGATTTTATTCAAATCTCAAAATTGTGCTACATTTAACGTAATTTATACTTATACCTATAGCACCCTACCTTTAGCTGGCCTATAGGCAATATAATTAGCGTACGGGTTGGCAACACTGGAAGACGTGGGTACTCGACCCCGTTGGTTTACACTTTCCTTAAGCAATCGAATTCGGGAGAACTACCACTTGTCGTAAGAATCATTTTACGAGTTACCTACAGGGTAAAAATAATTTTACCCGTATCAAGGCTTTTTAGTTCAATAAAAAACTTCTTAACACACAGTAATTGGATTCTTTCTTGATTGACGTGACATCTGACAAAGAAGAAACGTAACAATAACTAATAGAAAATTAATAAACCGTATAAAATACTCGACGTGCCTCCGGCCCAATATCCCACGCAAAGGACAATGTTTAAAAAAAAATAATAATTGATTGAAAAAATGAGAAAAAAATAATCCATATCCCTCGAGGATTACACGACAAACGCATTTTGGTTGGCCACACTGAACCTGGGGCTTCCAAATTCAAATTTCAAAAAAACAACGTCATACGCCTACAAAATATTTGTCGTTGGCGGGTCTACTTTTAGGGATCCGCAAGAATTAAAGTCAATAAATCTTTGGTTCGTCCATCAAAGTTCAGAGTTGAAGTAGGTACTGTTATTCCGTAAATGTTGCGCTAATCACTTTAAAAAGAATATTGATCATTCTTCGGTGTTTATTTTCATATACTGCGCTACTTGTAGATGGGATCATTTCTCGCTTTTCATTATGTTTCAGTATAACGGTAAAAAATATCTCAGTTACATTAGCATAATCACTGAAACACCTAATATTCAAATCCGTGAAAGTTTCCAAACGACTGTGCAGGGCATTAGAATTATGCCTAACTATTACGACAAGCTGTTTGTCCAGCCTAAAATTCTTCACGGAACCAACTTCACCCAATATATACGTCACATTTTTCAAAAAAGGAATCTAATTCAATAGCTGCGATTCGATCTATGAGTGACATAGCAAGTGCTGCCACCTGTCGCGATCCAGCGTGTGAATGATCCACATATTTATCGACGATCAATGATTTAGCAATAAAGACTACAATAGGACTACTTGGGTAGCCATTTTTACTTTTGACACGGGTGGACGATACCTTCGCCTATTCAATGTTACGTATGACTTGTCAAAAAATACTTTGATCATTGAAATTCGTGTGAAATGTCGTGCCTACGTATATCTGTTGCATTATCTATGAAATTTTTATTTTTTTATTTTTGCTTTACCTATTAGGTAATGATTGACCTCATTGTTCTCGTGGTAAATGAACACCGAGCTGCACCCTAAATAGTGTTACACATTTTCTTTTAGATTGCAAGTCCAAAATGAAGGAAGCTCCTCTCAATCGCTTGCCGTATTTGGAATTGTATTTTTTTTTCAATCCAGTTTTTTTTTTAGTACTTGCTATATGACATTTATATTTAGTTATAAACCTTAATTAAAATATACAAGGTAACACTAAAATATATATAGTACTTATGTACAAGTAGGTATCTAATGAAAAAAAAGGGGAAAGATTAGGTATCAAAAAATTCGTCCGCATCGCTGTCTTCGCTGTCAATGGCAAAAATGAATCCAGTTGAATTTTATAGATTTTCGTACTTGCCTAACAATCGGTCATAATCTTTTTCTGATGGCATTTGGAATAACAGCGATATTTATAATTTTCAGTCACTTACAGTTATTGTAACCAATTCTCATTGATCTGCCTATCTGCACCAATTGCAGATTCAAATCTACCTAAAACACACAGAAACTCACAGAAACTTTAAGGACAGGTGCAACTTGGACATTCATTTTTAGCGCAACCAAATTGGAGTAGCGTCTGACTAAGCCGGGGATCACGGAAGGCGCACAAGATCCCATGATCCCCAGTCCAAGTGTTGGAAGGGAACACCGGGATGGTTTTTAGTCAGTAAGAGTCTGACACGCCCCTCCGCCCGGTCCAGGGCGGAGGATATCCATGAGGATTTTCCACCCTGGAACAAAAAAAAACAAAAAGTATCAGACTAAGCCTGCAACTACATCAAAATCAATCTGCCCATCCTTTTCCCAACTATGTTGGAGTCAGCATCCAGTCTAATAGGATGCAGCTGAATAACCTTCATCTATACATAAATATGTATAAATATTAGCAACTAGCTGCCCGGCGCGACTTCGTTCGCATGGTGTACTACCCCTACCCTACTCCTACCCTACCCGCTTCGTGGGCGTATGCAGAAAAGCTCACTAATGTTTCATCAAAATCAGTCCAGCCCTTTCGGAGTCCATAGAAGACAAACAAACAAACATTGATTTTTATATAATAAGATACGCTGATAAATGTCAAAGTTTACCTGTTAATTCTAATAATCATAGCTCTGACAAAACCTAAAGCTGCAGTTAAATCGTATTTCGCACCGGATTACCGGCTAATCAAAGAGATTGAACAATGAAAACTTACATAAATAAACTCCTAATAAGTCGTACTCTTCCTGATAGAAAAGTGTTAATTGCCAATGCTTTTGTCTCACTTATTGTTGTGACTTCAATTGCCTTTCAATGACTACCTATACCTACAAGCAACCAGAATTAACCCAAAATACGAAGTTTCCAATTACATAAAATGTGAGCATATAAGATCAGAAATACGACACAGGTTATAGCAGCGCGCGTTTAAAAGGATTATTCGGAGTCGCGTCGGCCATGACACTTGAGACCATCAACAAAAAGAGGAGTGACCAAGAGGATTAGCTGCCAGTGTCAAAGTGTTAAATATCGAACACCGTCTAATTTGACAACTGCGGTTGCATGAAAAACTTGGACGGTGTTGCCAGATTTCATTTGATATGGGTTTACCCTCAAGTAAGGGACTCTAATACTGACGATCTTTAATCTATAAATTATAATCCGGAATATAAGTAACGTGTCCATTAGTCAATAGACACTTAAATAACGGTTTTTGCAAAACGATAAAAGACTCCTTATTAAACTACAAACTAAAAGGAACACAGGGCGATGACCGAAATTCATAACCACCCAATTTTTCTTTTTCTTCTTCACCAGTTTCAACACCAGTTCAATTCAAAGCTAATTTTTCTAAAAAGTACGGGCGAAATATTATGTTCGAACACAGCAACACCCAATCAGACTCCTCTGCATCGTGTAATGACAAAAAACTTGACAATCGTGTCACATTTCCGTTGATATTTGACAGTTTTCGTTATGGAGGTACGCCGATGAAATGGCTTAATATTTCATTGTAGAATTTCAACAAAAATTATGATTAGAATTTTTGGACATCAAATATTGTTCGACTGGTTTGTGGATTAAGTCTGGTCTTCTGTTTTGTGGATATTGTTTTGAAATGTTGTTGGCTGGAATGTATGATATTAAAATATATATATACACAATTATAATAATAAATATATACATAATTGCTATTAGAGGAATTTCTTTTATTTTTTTTCAAGTGGCAATGAGGCTTGGGCATCGGGACTGACAAGCAAAAGTTCGTGAATTCCAACCTCACATGTTGCTTATTAAATACAATACAATACATTCCACAGTTATATAAATATTGTACATAAATCAAAGATGAACGAGAGATGTACCGTGCAATTTCATGACCGTCCTTCTTCAAAGGAATAATCTGGAGCAAACGCAATACAAAAGTACAACAATCGTTCCAACTGAAACTCCAGTAATTATGACCTGACACGAATCTCCTACAATGCCCAACAGTGTCTCAAAGACCTCTACCATTGTAAAAGTCAAGAGTCATATAATGTCATACTAGTACCGAAGGGAGTCGAGTAGGTACATAAGCGTACCTACTTGTTAGGTTGGAGGGTAGGCAGTTCAAGTGATTGTAGTATTAGTCATGGTGCTATTAGACGGCGAGAAAAAGGATGCAGAGAATTAAAAGGGGTCCTAGATTTTTGCGCGACCCCTACTTACTTTTGTGAAGAATTTAAGGTTGGATTTGAGTGAGTTGTCAAACAACAACTGCTACTGAAAATGAGCCAGGAAAGTTTAGGTGATCAAATTGTTAACATTGTACTTACTTCTAACATACTTCTAGCGTGTTGCGCTTTGTTATTTTCGTTGTTTTGATTATTTTATTAATGAAGGTATTTCTCAATTTTTTTGATACTGAAACAGTTTGAAGCCATTAAGCGGCCAAAACACTAATATTTAAATTGCGTTTCTGTGAGACTATGATTTCATTTAGGCTGAAATTGTTTTACTGTGTTGATTGTAAGACACAATTGACATCCACCAATAGCGTCTTATGTGGCATACTAATCCATCGGGATTCTGGATTAGGCTACACTGGCAAATATGACGCCTCTTCTGCGTTGAGAACACGCAGAATCTTTTTAAGACAAATCCTCCGCTGCGTTTTTATCTCAGTCGGTTTTTCATTAGGAGAAATTGCGAAGAAAGAAAGCTAACTTAAACAAAACCAAAGAAAAGGCTAACCTGATAGATAATTATCTCCCCTATTAACTTTTAATCGACGACCTTCGCTCACGCATTCCCTTTGCTGACGTCACAGACCACACAATGATAATCTCGTGACTAGCGACTGTGACCATAGATCATATCAAATTGTTTTTTATAACGGCTGAGTATTGGAGCAACATGGCCGTTATCTATCGATGCCTTGCCAACGAATCATGGGATGACTCTACCATTTGGTAGAAATGGAATTTAAAGTTTGGTTTTCCAAAGTGTTGATTGCTGAAGAAGCTTATTTGATTCGGAATGTTTTAATTGTATTATCGGCAGCTAGATCTACACAATGTCAATGAAATACCATTTTAGACTGTTAAAATGCAAGCTATAGGAGTTAAAAAAGCTGATGGTAAAAAAGCATTAGATAAATAATGTTGATTAATCTGTTTTTCTACTGGTTCAAAAGTAGGTACTGTTCACGTGCCGCATCCATATCGCTAAGCTGCACATACCTACACTTTCTTCCCCTACTAGCTAAACAACAATACCTACAAATAAGTCAAACTGCTCATGACCGGTGCAAATAGATAACTATGCATAACAGGAAAAGATATTATGACAAAAAATTATCACCACATCAAAGTCCCGGCAGACCAGTTAATGTAAAACGCACAGTCATCAACAAAAACTTCGTTGTTACGTATCAAACACTCCAAAATAAAAATAAATACGCCATATTGATCGAGATACGAAATAATCTTGTCCACAAACAATGCCATTATACTTATGAAAATAAACAACTGATTTGAAACTTCCATTCGTTCGATATTCGAAAATTGAAAAAATAAAACGCTCATAGACACGATGGCTGCGTTCGAATTTCAAATGAAACTAGGGCAGCTGTTAGGGTTGTTACTAATTGTCAGTATTATTGGACATGTGTAAGGATTTTCTTTTTCCAAACGCTGTTTTTAAATAACTAGTTACCGATCAACATACCCATAGATAATTATACAACAAGGATAGAATCAGTTCATTACTCAAATATACTTATAACTTATTTGAGTAATGAACTCGTGAGAGGAGCTCGTGGCTAAGTAATAACAGCCGCACGGGTTGATCCATCAGGGGGATGGTCCGTGGATGGATGATCATCTTTACATACCGAGACTCCTCCGTGCCTCGGAAAGCACATTAAGCCGTTGCTCATTCATGGATCTTTGACAGTCGTTACGGGGTCGTCAGAAGTCCGAAAGTCTGACAACCAGTCTTACCAAGGGGTATCGTAGGTATTACCCAGTTAGTGGGCTGTGGAGGACAGATAGGCAGTCGCTCCATGTAAAATTCCGGTATTCAGCTGCATCCAGTTAGACTGGAAGCCGACCCCAACATACTCGTAGTTGGAAAAGGGCTAGGCAGATGATGATGATGATTTGAGTAATGAACTGAGAATTTATTTGCGTGATGCGATTGTAGTCACATCTAAACTAAGTCCTTAGTTAACAATCAGCAGACCCATAATTATGTATACAACAATGTGATAAGTTCATTACTCAAATATATAACGAACGAACAAGTAATAAACTGAGAATAATTTGGGACATGTGATTGTAGAAAGTATTATTGATAAACGACTAAGTTTAGGTTCCCGTAGGGCTGGCTTTCTACAATCACATCTTGCAAATTATTCACACACCTAAAAATAGATTTCGAAGAACGTAATGCTCAAACAGGTATTGGCTTTATCAGGCCGGAAACTAGGAGGATAGTTATATTTTGGATCAATTTTACAAGAAAACCTTACGAATCTCAATCATTTTCTAGACCTTAGGCATTTAGCCCTGTTTAACCACACGAATCAGCAAAAATCAATTCACATCTAATGTCCATACAATAAATAATAGCGAAATTAACGAATACCACTCCTAAATAATTCTATTACAGCCAGCCCTGACCATAGACAGCGTGTCACAAAAAAGCGCGCGTAAAATATTTTGATGTTTGACAACTGTCACGCGGGATTTGATCGATATCTATTTATTTATTTAAATGCTTAAGCGTTACGTTAGAACGAACTAATGTTTTATTTTTTTGTATTCGTTGCTTCTGCTTTAGAAATTCTAGTTTTTATGGTAGAGCTAGTTTTAATTGCGGTTTTAGGCACCGGTCGCCGACAGGGAAGCGACTAGATATCGAATATTTTCTCGCTCAAGAAACGTACAGCAACAGATGTAGGTCCCGTGTTAGTAAAAGAGATACATAATGTATAAATAATTGATCGCTGACGGTTCACACTGCCGAAACCGATGCCGGAGAGTAGGTACTCTCTCGCCACTAGTTTGTCGCAGCGACAAAAGCTATCAAAGAAAATACTCGCCCAGCGACGCACATGGCAGGCAGAAAACTCGCTGAGAGACTCTCGCTTGGAACTTACACATACTTACCAGTCAGTGATTGGGCATTCATTCTACTCGTCACACTCGAGCACTCGTTCATAGCACGGCGACAAAACTATCCGAACGACACACTCGCTGCTCGTTGCTCGCCAACTAATTTCTAATTGCTAGCTCTACTCGCTTCTCGCTAATCGTCAGCGGTGGGGCAGGTACATATAATAAAAAACTTTTTTACAAAAAAAGAAACCGACTTCCAAAAAACCACAAAAAAGTGAAAAATAACTTTAATTTCGGAAGCACTTAATATAACATCACGCCTTGTTTCCCCGAAGAGTTGGGCAGAGGTGTGCCTGTAGTACATCGACATTTAATATTATATTTAATTTAATTTCGGAAGTCGGTGTCTTTGGTTCTGTATTTTCATTTTTGGCCACCGACTTGGCCTTGGACTTGGTTTCATTTTTAGCTGTGGTACCTACCCCACATCACTTCGTATACCACTACTTGCGATGAAAAAAACAGTGACAGGAAGTTCTATACCAGCTTTGACATCCCGTCCATTGAAGTAAAGATAAACAAAAAATTACAAGTTTTATAATTTACTTAGGTAAGTATTCGTGCCAAGTTTCAAGTTTATTAACTCTAGGAATAAGATTTTTCATGCAAAAAAAATCCATCTGCCCCCTCCCCCCCTCCCCGTCCCCCTCTCATGCCCTGCATCTCATGACAATTCCAATAAAACCAAACACGGGTAGGATACATTGTTTTATTAAGGAGTATTGTTTTATTAAGGTGTTCCGGTGCCTACCTGCCGGTGTCGTCATCAGATCAGTTTGATGGTACTATTTTGATCAGAACTATTTGTTTAAATTTGCTTCGCTTAACTATCTTAATCCAGAGATCTTATCGCCACCCGTGAAATACATCATTGAGAAGTTCCGGTGGCCATCTGTGGCCGTCTTCATCAGTTCCAATTCACCAAATTATACTTTCTGAATGCAAAAGATTGACTTGATGATTAAAATATAAAAATCGCTTTATGTATGCCTATAATATTTGAGGAATTCCTTCAGTTACTCATGGATCCCAACATCAGAACTGGATTTTGACAAAAATGGGACCAATCTGGAAGTATATCCTTTCAAATAAAAAAATAATTTTCCAAATCGGTTCATAAACGACGGAGTTTTGAGATAGCAAACATTAAAAAAAAAACATATATACAGACGACTTGAAAACCTCCTCCTTTTTGTGAAGTCGGTTAAAAAGACTAGAGCAACATTATGAAAAATAAAAACCCGTATAAAATCAACGCAACAAAACGGTGCGGTTGACGCAGTACCTAGTTCAAACGATTAGCTTAGTTCTGCGTTACGGGTCTTGAGTTCTATTGCCTCATGGAAATATGTGTATGAACAGCTATTCCAGGTTTGGGTGATACGGTTGGAATATGGACGATAGCACGTTTTCTGATTGGATAACTAATTCTAACTGGATCTGAGATAGCCCGGGTCGGCTAAAGTGGTCCCGACAGCGCAAAAAGTCGAAAAACACTGATATTTTTACACATCTAAATTGAGACAAAATTATTCGATACATTGTATTTCAGCATTATAATAGCTAAGAGTTAATATAATTTAATTTTACTTGTCATTCGATTTTAAATAAATGTAATTAAGATTAAAAAACTGAACTTATAATCGACTTTGGTCGCTAACTGAACCTATTGGGTTTTTCAAAGTAAATTCTCATGGCAAAAGGCTATTATTATGAAATATAAAAATGTATTAACTATTTACACTAGGTACTAATACAAAAACAAAAGGAACTAGTGTCCGACCAAATTACGATTTTCAGCCAAAACCGAAACCGTAACCGAACCTTCGGCTCGTCTTCTAGTTTCGGCCGAAACGAAGAAGTTAAATCATTAATTGACTATATTTTCTGAAAACCGTCGTTTTTCGTAAATTTGCTTGAAATAATGTGATTATGGGCTGATTTTGCAATTATCAGATTTCTTATATCGAAGGAAATTCAATACTTTTGCCAGACATTGTGTGAAAATCTGTAAAAATGTCATTATGAAGATTGAAAACTGAGCGCTAACTTAAATAATAGCAGATAAGTTTACTGTTAGCTTTTACGATTAGCGATTTAGTAATTTCTAAAACGCTCGATTCACCTCATAACACCGCATAATTTTATAGCACTAGCAATCAACGATTTTATCGCTTTTCGAAAGTTTGACCTAGCTTTATCTCTCCGCCAAACAATTCAGCATCTTTAGAAACGCACAGTCGCTAAGGTGCATCTGCTGTCGCCCTCAAGCTTGTATCAATTTCCCAGTAAGCGAATACTAAAAGCACCATGTCTGCTAAGAACCGAAATGACTTCTATTTATAAATTAACCCGTCATTTTTTTTGGATTTTGTACAAAAAGGTTGGAAACGGGATCCCATTATTAAGTTAACGCTGTCTGTCTATCTGTCAGTCGTTCGTATTCTATCAAATCCGACAGCTCACGAACGCCACATACGCCACTTTTTGGCCGAAACCGAAACTGTGGCCGAAACTGGCGGAAACCAAAACCGCACCTTTGGTCGGTCATTAAAAAGGACACTTAGGCGTCGAAGTACTTTTCCGCATCGCTGACATCCGGAAACGTGCCCAGAAGACTGGCAGCATTGCCGTGTTGAATGATGGAAATGCTTCAAACGAGCCAGCCTTCTGGTCACGTAAAATGGCGTGATGATAGGTTATGTCCCAGCAGTGGGAACATTGTAGGCTGATTTTATACGAATTATAGCATGCCGCTGTAAGCAAAAGGAGTGCATCTGAGGAAAAACAAGCCAAGTGCGTGTCGGACCACACACAATGAGGGTTCCGTTGTTGGGATGACTTTATCTCAAGAACAAGCTTGCTCCCATACATTTCAACTGCAAATGTAATTTTGTACGCACGTTATTGGGAGATTTACCGTGTTGTTTTAAGACCATACACTTTTTTATAGGTTTTTCTGTAATCTATACCTAAGTATAGATTTCTGTGTGGTGCCGGACGAAAAGAATAGCACCACCCTATTACTTCCCCTGGGTGTCGTAAAAGGCGACTAAGGGACTTACTAGAGAATGGGCAACAGCGTTCTCTATGCATTTTACATACTGCGATCGCCAACCCGCCTGCCAAGCGAGGCGATTATGGCAAACCCCCATATTGGGGGAGGTCTTTCGGCTGAAATGATTATGATGACGATAAGTAGATAGAACTATTTTCTGTATTCCTTTTTAAAATTTTTAGGTTCAGTAGGTTTCGGAGGGGATGTCAATGGTCAATTTTCATCTATTTTATACCAACTGGTAGAAAATAGTGGTGGTTTCTGGTTTTTGAAAGAAAGAAAATACGTTTATTTGCGGTAAACATAACGAAAAGAAATAAAAACACAAACACGAAAGAACAAGTTGGGGAATTCACGCAAAACGGCCATCGCTCAGCATAATGCTGCGACCCTATGCGAGACAGAGCCAAAAGTGACCTGGGGATATTCAAAATTCATACAAATACGAAACACGTCTGTGTTTGGGTCACAGCAATTGATATGTGTACCAAATTTCAACTTAATCGGTCCATTAGATTCGGAGCAAATTGGCTGTGACAAACGAACAGACAGACACATAAGTGATCCTAAGGGTTCTGTTTTTACATTCGGACATACGGAACCCTAAAAAGTAAAGACAAATACGCCTTACTAGACTTATAGGCGCATCTAGTTAGATTTATTTTCCTTTATTATTTTGTAGTGAGTTAATAGTGTTTCTAACTGATCCCCGTTTCTGAATCGTGAACATAACAGAGGACGTAATCGATCGATAGTAGACGAAGCCGGTGACGAAGCCACACTAATGCGACATCGACACCGCTGTCGATAAGCACAGCACTGGCTGACGGTTTTGCTAACGTTTTATACAAAGTACTGGGTTAAGGAATTACATAAACCGTACCTATTTGTCTATGGTAAAGTATTGAAGACTGGAATCATGTCATTGTTCATTTTCTTGCCATAACCCAATTTATCTTGGGTCGGAGCAACATAATTATCTTCTTCCATCCTAACTAATAGTATAAATGCGAAAGTAAGTTTGTTTGTTTGTTACCTTTACGCGCCTAAACCACTGAACCGATCATCCTGAAGTTTTGCATATAAATGTTGTCAGGTATACAGAAACGGACATAGGGTTACCTTTCATCCCGAAAAAAAGTACTGTTCCCGAGGAAAACAACAGTAACGTTCTTATGATAATAGATGGCGCCACGTGTCTTTCGAATCATGATTGAATTATGATAGAGGATGTATTTATTAGTACTTTAAATTTCAAAAAGCAGAGTACAACCCGAAATGATTCTCGAATTCTAAATAAACGCGGGTTTTAACGGGGGGGGGGGGGGGATATTAGTCGTCACCCCTTTTTAGCCGTATCATTTAACAAACCAGTCCATCCATCGTTATAATGGTCTTCCCGTACTCTTATCCATGCAACATGTTTTTTTTTTTTTTGTTAGCCTATATTGTGTCCCACAGCTGGGCAAAGGCCTTACCTCTCTTTTTTGTACGATCTCTGGCCATGTTGGCCCCGCAAACATCATTACATCGTCATCAACTCATCACCTTCGCGGGCCATCCAGATTAAATACATACTTAAAATTACTGGAATGATTTTTAAAATTCCTCTTGGTTGGTTCCTAGTGTTCGCATACTTATCTACTGCTGAGATCTCCGTTGTTGAGATGGTGGTTCAAATTAAGCCCATTTCATGGCAAAAGCAAAACAGGCGAAAAATTCTGCAATACAAGTCAACGTTACAATGTTATGACTTTAAAACAGGAATTATGATCAACCAATCTGTTTTATATTTCTAGTAATTTGATGTAAGTACCTACCTACACTTTGTTTGCAGTACCTACGTATTTTTGTGAACCCGCCGAAACCTCGGGACTAGGGACGCTCGACTAAGGACTACCTTACCTAGGTTGACCTATATAGGAAAGAGTACCTAAATAGGTAGGTATATAATCACTATGCGATCTAATCAATAGGGTAACTCTGTTACAGAAGGGGAATGAACTTACGACCTCACGCTCGATAGTCTAACGTTCTGACAGTTGGGCTAGTGGGACTTCTGATTAAAAAAAAAATCTTCTGATTTGTTTAGAACAACAAGTCTTTACCAATCTTTCGTTAATTCTTGTTTGATTGTGCTAAAGAGTGATTAATGAAAGCTTGTGAGCTAATAAAATGTAATCACATTGGTGTGTGCCGCAGACTCCTTCGCACAAAAAGTCTGTCGTTTGCGCTGCACCTGGATTATGTATGTTTACGACAAAATTCTTACACTAAAGTAGGTGCTTTAAAAAAATACAGATTCATTCGCGACACAGACACAGATTCACAGAAAATCAAATATTATGCCATTATCAAGTTCCGCCTAGAACCGAAGCCTCGTGCAGAGGTTTGGATAATAGAAAACCCTGAAACTTGAAGAAAATAATAAATTCCAGGTTGAAATTTTCTATTGAAGTTCATGTTGCTCATTTAGGTAGTTGCGATTAATGCATATAATTATGTTTTTTCAAATCATTCTTAAACTATACCGAACGAGGGTAAGAATGGAAGTTAATATAGTCGATTCATGTTCGTGTAGCGACATCTCGTGTTGAATCTTCGCAACTAAACTAACGTTTCATAATTTGTACGTACAAGATGGCAGCAGCTGTAGTATACATAAAGTTTATTTGTAATAAATACTTTGTTATGGTTTGAATAAACATAAAATCAGTTTTTATTTTTATTTTTTTGTATCTGTTTTCAAATAAAGTTCGATTAAAACAAATATTATTTTGTAATCTACCAATTTCTATATATTTTGATCCTAGAACATTTTAATGATTTTAGTAGTAAGACAGCTTTGTCAACTAGCAACACTACAGCAAAATTAAACATGGCGCGCGTACACACAGTTCCGCAAATTTTACATTTTTTCCTTTATTTCTCATTTATTTTATGTTGTTTTACTGGTTTTGTGAGTGCCAACCGCGAGTTAGATGAAGACAACTGGAAAGAAATCCTTGATGGAGAATGGATGGTCGAGTTGTAAGTATTGTTTGATATAGCCGGTTTCAACCAATTTACTGGAACGTGTCAAATTTTTTCCTTGCTTATTTAGGTGTGAATTACGTTATTATTGGTACAAACAGTGCCTAAAAGTTTACTCGAATACCTAATTTCTATCTTTCACTAGCCTTTTCCCCTAACAAGAGATTTTTTAAGGTGTAATTGGAGTCTAGGAACAGCCCACTCGTTTGGGTTCAATAACCACTACAAGGTCGATAGGGTCTATGTAAAAGAACCGTTTTGAAAACCGTGACGCATTGTCTATTGTTGGTACATGTCTGCAACTTCCGCACGCTTCGTGTGAAATTCAGCTTCCATTTTGTCCTATAACATGGAAAAAAATCCATTGAAGAATGTCAAAGAAACTTTGTCACAGCATTATAGTCTTTGCTACACCATAGTATTACATTTCTGTGATAAACTGTATCTTGTTTAAATCACCTTTATGTACCAAATATATTTTTCTAAATATAATCAACATAAATATGAATATTTTTAATACCAATGGATCAATGTGTTGGTTATTATTATAACTCTGTAATGTGCAACAGGTTTAGCAATACTACATTTATAAAAGTTAAAAGGATAGTCTAACCTCAGACTGTGCAGACCTCATTACAATATGGAAGTTGACTCACAAACTCTCAATATGTATTATTACATACTATTTAGAGTTGGAAAGTAAACATGTTAAGTTCATAATTTGACTAATGTTTTAACGGAACTTGCTAATATTTTCTTATTAGAATGTATGTAGACACAATTTGGTCACGAGTTTGTTAGACCCGAGTTCACAAATCAAATATTTATACTAATAAAAAAGTAATTGTAGGCTGGTATGTAGCTTAATTTCCAGTGCAAATGTCTTGACAAAAACCTAACATAAAATTTAAAAAAAAATTAAACCATCTAAAGCAGGTTTTCATGAATCAGCACTCATACTTCTTTGCATTTGCAACTAACCAGCATGCAAAATAAAACTCCTGGGAATCTTGCTGCAATATATAATTAATTGTATCCCATTTGTTGATGCTTGAAGTTTAAATACCTAAACATACACAAACTAATTAGCAAATTGTATCACATAAATTTAGCCCAACCTCTTAAAATACCAAAAACAAAACAAAGCCAGGTAATAGACAATTTGGGCCAATGAGTCACTCCACATTTGAAAGTCGTCTTGAAGGTCACTAAAATGTTAATTAGCAGTACTATTAGTCATGCTACATGCAACTAGCTATTGATGTCTGTTGCAGGATTGAATAGTTTATCATAATGATATCATAAATACATATGTTATGATGAATTTCGTATTGTATTTCATCATAATTACAATTATGCTGTCATTCGTAGATCTTTGACAGTCGCTACGGGTAGTCGGAAGCCCAAAAGTATGACAGCCAATCTTATTAAGAGTTACCTAGTAACTGGATTGTGGAGGTCAGATAGGCAATCATCATCCTTTCAGCCGAAAGACATCCACTGCTGGACATAGGCCTTCCCAAAAGGGGGGGTTTGCCATAATCGCCACACTGGGCAGACGGGTTGGCGATCGCATTATGGTGTTAAAAAGTATAGAGGACGCTGCTGCCCATTCTCTAAGCACCTTAGTCGCCTTTTACGACAACCACGGGAAGAAATAGAATTGTGCTATTCTTTATGTCCGGCACCACACAGACGATAGGCAATCTCCATGTAAACTACTGGTATTCAACTGCATCCGGTTAGACTTGAAGCTGATCCCAACATAGTGGGGAAAACACTAGGCAGATTGAATAATATAAATAAGTTTGGGTTTTATGTCAAAATGATTGGTCTTTTGATTATTCCCTAGACAGAAAATTCCTTAATCGAGATGATAGAAACTGTTTTTATTGATCATGCATGGTATAACATGCTCAACTTCTCACTCAAATATACATATATACATTAAATTTCAGCCAATCAAACACGGAAGTCTCTCCTGCTAAAAGTTTTGAACATCCAAACTTGAAAAAAATGTGGAATTTTTTACAAGAATAACCTGAATTTAAACAGACATGTTGTCATGTTTTAATCTCAACAGTTGCTTACTGTAAATTCCTGAAGGAAAATCATACACAAATGCGAATGTTATTAATAGTTGAATAACAGATTGGACAGGTTATTGTTTGTTAAATAATTGATTTCATACCTGTTTAGGTTACAGTGGGGCTCGTGGGCAATGATCGTCGGAGGATCCTCACTTTTCTATGGAGGATGAGTGAACTTTACACCCTGTTCCTCATACCTCTAAAATATCATCATCCATATCATTCACACAATCCATCCATCTTTACTTTGGTCTGACTCATTTCTTTCTTATAACCATCTATACTCCATTTGAAATAAGATTAGACATTTAAATAAACCTTTTTTACAGCCCACTCAATCGATTTTGACTTCTATTGCGTTGGTGGCATGACAAATGGCAGCTGTAATAAACAGGTGGTATTGTTACCACGTTTTTGCTTTTAATGCCATCCTTATGCCTACGGAATAGAAGTCGAAATAGGTTGAACGGACTGTATTTTTTTTTATTATGTCTAATCTTATTTTAAATGGAGTATACTGCGATGGAGAAAGATTATTGGATTAGTCAAAATGAAAAGGATGTATACAGTTTATTTAAATACTATAATAATAGTCAAGAGGGGCTTGTGGCTAAGTAATAACAGCCGTACGCGTCGATCGAAGGTTAAGCTACGCTTACCGCGGTCAATTCGTAGATGGATGATCATACATAACATGTAGCTCTTTAAATCATTGGTTCCAGCTGTCATTCGTAGATCAGATCTTTGACAATTGTTACGGGTAGTTAGAAGCCCGAAACATCTGACAACCTCTTACCAAGGGGTGTTGTGTTACCCAATAACTGGGTTGTGGAGGTCAGATAGACAGTCGCTCCATGTCAAATACTGGTATTCAGCTGCACTGGTTAGACTGGAAGCCGACCTAACATAATTGGGGAAAGGCTAGGTAGATGATGAAAAAACTAAGATAGAATTGACAACGGTTTCTAGATGCAAATATTTCAGTTTTTGTTGTAGGTACTGGCTAAAACCATATTCGAGACAAATCAATATGCTTGAACAAGAACACGCTCTTACATCAATATCTTCAGAGTACCTACATACTACTCTGGCCATGAGCCAATAAACTATGAAAGAATGGAACATAATAGCACTTGTAAAATAATGGCTTGTTTTAAAAAGGAACATTCATACCGTGCTCTTGAATCATTTTCGAATTCACAAACTACAGTTTGTTTTTACTTTGCGAAGTAAAGTAAGCGTCGCACACGAATGAATATGAACATTATTAGCATAATATTAATGTACATAGTCGCATGACTCGCTTGTTCACGTTCGCCAATTTATGCGCATAAGAATAAGGTTCAAATTCGTATAAAACGCTTAATTCACTTATCAGACATAGTGCGTTCTTTAAATCTTGCCCTAAGGTGAGTTTCTATTGCGAACATTCGAAGGCGAATGTCTACTGACGAATCGTGGTGTTGGAACGATCTCACTGCGATCGAATGCTCGTAAACGCTTGCTCGTGGTGGGGACGCACGTTTTGTACTCTTCGCACAAACGGAGAGAGAATCGATGCAACATAGACTTAGACAAACTGTTGAGGCGCCGACAGGCAACCGACAGGTTGTTAGTTCGTCTCTAAACGTTGCAATGTAGACATGAACATGGTACTATCAAAGACATTAAACTATTTATACTTAACAAAAGACGGGACATAGCGAACAAAATCGTAATCCGATATATTTGTCCTAGTGGGCAAAAGTCGCTCAGTCTAGTGTGGTACGCCTGCATGTCGAGTCGCAATTCCCATTCGTGTCCACCAAAAGAAAAATATGTTCGAAGATGTCTCAATATGGTATTAAAAGTGTAACGTGTCAAACTTAGCTTTTATTGAATTTTGCTATATTAAGCTAGATGGCGCCACTGAGACACGGGATCACAATTTTTCTATGACATTACTTCTGATGGTCTCTCTATACTATCTATCTGAAATCTCTTTGCATGGGTACTATACTGTAGACGGTCAAAGTGTTATTGGGTTTTTCCATTAGGAAATTTTCAGTAGCAGCCCGGAGTCTGGATTTGTGCCCGGTCGATGGCAATAGGCTTGCCCTTAAATATAACTGGTGAAATTATAGTGTACAATAGGTATACCTACCGGGGATTACAGGTCTGCAAAACCGCCCATGCGTGCCTGGGCTCACTGTACAACTTGCGCTGTGTCGTTACTCTGACGGTACTGTTTGCAAAAACAAAAATCGTTAAAATATATTTAACGGCAACGGTTTAATAGTCCTCTAGACCGAATTTCGGCCATGGTGACCAATCTCAGCGAAGACCAGCCGTCTGCGCAGGAGATATTGTGCACAAGTGGTGCGCAGACACAGGTGCACTCTCTGTTCCGTCACTCTCGACACGACCGGAGAGAGATCAAACGCAGGACCAACAACGCCTTAAAGTGCTCACCGAGGTACGGGGGTATCACACGGCCAACTTCCAAACTCCGGGCTGTTACTAAGAAGTTCCTATGAATGAATGAATGAAGTGCACCGACCCCAGCGTGGTTTGACCAGACTCGATTGCTCGAATGAACCCAAAGATTCACCCTGGCCCCTGAGGCCTCATGTTTCATGGGACTACAGAGACCATTGTATATCAGAGAGTAGACCGGGGGGCGCGATAATGGTAGGGAAGACGTGCCCTTGGGATATGGAGGGATTTTTAGAGCCATACCGGTTATGCAACCTTGAGCAAGCATTGGAATAGTGGAGAGGGGTGATATTTATCTATGGGACATCTTTTAATAGCGTCGCCGCCATGCTGGCTCCGGTCCTCTCGACTCTTGTCTGTGGCACTGCTATGCTGTATTACAGGTTGCTGATTCCAATGTCTTCGTCTGAGATCTCACTATCCGTTTCAGATTTCTTGTAAGTCTCGCTAGCAGCGTTGTTGATCTTATCTCAGTCTTCAGCCGTGTCTATCCAAAAGTTTTATTTCCTTGTTGAGGTATGTCTTGTGCTGTTTTAAGTTGTCCTTCCATGTGCACATGTGCATGTACCGTAGGTAGTGTAATGTAGGTGTGATTCGCGGCGCCTGTGAACGTTGGCTGTTACTAAGAAATTCCTAATGGAAAAACTCAATTAACATTTTGCCCGACCCTGGAATCCGTTTTAAGAATAATAAGAATCCAAGAAACTAAATAAATACAAAGTTAACACCAATCAGGTTATTTGTTCTCATACACAAATGAGGTGTTTCATTAAAACTTATCTCAAAAGTCCGGTGTTATATCGGTCGTAATGTTCATTACTTTGTCGAAGAAAAGATAAACCTACAGTTCTTAACACTGAGTCGTTAACGGTAAACAATAATTCGGTATGATATCATTTGTGATGCTGACGGCAGGCAGGTGATTCATCATTTAGGATATGATTGTTATTAGCATGTTATTATGACCCACACCACAATGCTGTGTTTTGTCTAATAAACAGCATAAACATAATCAGCCTATAATAATCCCACCACTGGGACAGAGCCTTCCTCTCGGTGAAAGGGAATGGGGCTGTAATCCACCACGCGGGCCCAGTGCGGGTTGGTGGATGTCACATGTCTTCCAATTTTTGGTTCTAGGACATGCCGGTTTCCTCACGTTTTCCGTCACCGTTTTGACAGCAGTGGTGATGAAATTATTTACACAAAGTAAATCGCCTGGCTAGGTTCTCGTAAGTCCAGGCCGTTACCATTGGGCCACTACCTATCTTAGTTCAATACCTTATTCTTCATGAACTACGGAGGCAAATGTTATGCCAAGCTATGCACACATAGACTAGTAATTGTCGATCAATACTATTTGTTCTCGCTTCGCTGCGTAGATAGTCATTGTTTGTCTATGACCTTATTATTGTTATTTCCTTCAACCTGCTCAAGGCTGTGTCAAAGGTCAACTGAAAGTATCTTCAATAAGTTTCGTTGTTTTTAAACATCTGTTTTATCTAGTTGATAGCTTTATCTGCTCATGCAGTGCAGCGTCTGGCTACTAAATAATTACTGATAGCATTAACAATACTATTGCAAACGCTTCAAACTTATCAACACAAACTTAGGTCATCAGACCATGATTATACCAATTTTAGAAGTAATCCAAAGAAACTACAACACCCCCTACATAATGTTGCCCATGTGTGTCAAGTCTTGTGTATATCTTTTGTTAGATATCATAAATACTCCAAAACGAATCACTATCACTACATATTATAAAACAAAGTCTCCCGCCACGTCTGTCTGTCTGAACGTGATAAACTCAAAAACTACCGAATGGTTTTCACCAATGGACGGAGTGATTCATGAGGAAGGTTTTGGTGTACAATTCATTAAGTTTTAGTGTAAATTGGCTGTAATATAAAGATTATTGTGAAAGATGTCGGAAAAAATCATGCCGACTGGGAGATTTACTGGCGTGAGCCGCGTAAACCGTAAGAGATACACAAAAATTAATGTTCTACAGGAATTGTACATCTTAGAAAGGTTAAAAAAGTCCCGCGATATGACCTGAGTTAGGACATACGATAAATTAATTCCGGTAGTACGTTTTCGTGGGATAATTTCCGAGCTCCACGCGGGCAAAGCCGCGGGCAAAAGCTAGTGATGATATAAAAAAGCCTGTAACCACATTTCAAGCTTATGTACTTCCCCTTCTAAATTCCAGCTATGCACCGTGGTGCCCAGCCTGCAATGCTCTGTCCCCTGCATGGCGCGAACTGTCCAGCCGGGCGACCCGCAAGGCGCTCGGCGTAAGAACTGCTGGCGTTGACGTCACCAAGTCGCCAGGATTGAGTGGCCGATTCGTTGTTACTGCTCTGCCTACTATCTTCCAGTGAGTATAACAGTGCTATGTTTGAGGAATACATAGACTTAAGTGAGCGATGTTGATGAGCAAAAAAACTTTTTACAAAAAATACAACCAACTTCCAAAAAAACACTGCAAAATGAAAACTAACTTTAATTTCAGAAGTCAGTCTTTGGATCTGTATTTTAGTTTTTTTGCCACCGATTTCCCAAATTAAAATGATTTTTCACTATGTACTGTTTTTTTTTTTTTTGAAGTCGAATGTATTTTTTGTAGTTTATAACTTTTTAATTTTTAGTGGGTCTGTTTGTGAATTGTCTAAGTTAGAATAGCCTAATGTCAACTGCTCATCTTTTACATAATATTGCTTTTCCAATGCAGGGATGTTAATGTTGAGGAGTTCTCCTGGTAAGAACCATCAGCTCCACTTCACCGTATGCATTGTGACGAGCATAAATTGCTTAGCAACCATATTAAAGTACCTAATTGAATCGCAAGCCGTGAATTAGTATTTAGTCATTCCGGTGGCCATCTGTGGTCTTCATCATCAGTTCCACTTCACCAAATGGTGATTTCCGACACCAAATGTACAAGTAACTACTTATAAAAAATACCCAAATTGGATTTCCCTCGATTTCCATGGCATCCCCTCATCAGAATCTGACTTGGTGACAATGGGGCCACCTCGAGAGCATACCCTTTCAAACAAAAACAGAATTTTCAAAATCGGTCCACTATTGACGGAAAAATCGGTTCACATATGTACTTAAAAAAAATAAAAACAAACTTACAGACGAACTTATATAAGTCTGTTAATAACAGGAAGCACTAGCTACCACCAAATTTGTTCAGCGAAGCTTTTGCTGTTTTCGTTGGGCAATTTAAGCGCAATATGGGCATGTCTCTTAAATTGGTCTGGATTCTGGAGGTGTCCAAAGATCGGCGAAGCGAGAGAAACCCACTCTTCGCCAGGAAACTGACAATGCTATGAGTTCAGGTCTAAGTTTTCTTAACACACTGCCATCTTCTCAAACTATGATTAGAAAGTCCTGTAGAAATATAGGTATCACTATTCTATGCTAGTTCTTAAAATATCTTCTCTTCTCCTCAGTGTGATCGACGGCGAATTCCGCCAATACAAGGGGCCCCGCGACGTGGAATCCATGCTGGGTTACGTAGAAGACCAGCGCTGGAAGCAGACGGAACCAGTACCATCATGGAAGGCGCCACACTCCATACAGATGACCCTGGTTGCTGAGTTCTTCAAGCTCAGCCAGGCACTTAGGGTATGTGGGAGCTAATTAAATGTACCTATTAGTAGGGTAGTCTTCGCATCGTGTGGCGTAACGTGGAGATGCTGGGTTATGTGAGGTATTGATGGCCTACTGAAAACCATGATGGCCACGTGGAGTCCACGCTAGGTCATTTAAAGCTATGCTGGGCCTTGCGGAATCAAAAAGTTTCAGTTTCCTAATTGTTTTCTTGTAAAAGTTGTTATTTTTTACTCAACTCAATTCAAAGCATTTATTTCAAACTAACTGCGCCCCGCGGTTTTACCCGCGTAAGTCTCGATCCCATGGGAATATCGGGATAAAAAGTAGCCTATGTCTTAATCCAGGGTGTCAGCTACCTCCATACAAAATTGGTCCAGCCGTTTGAGCGTGAAGAAGTAAAAACACACACACACAAACTTTCGCCTTTATAATATTAGTGTGGTAACCAATTACAAGCATTTTTGAATTGTCAAGGGGTCGGTCAGTCTGAATGATGAAACTAGTTGCCCATTCCAAACCGTAGTAGGTTCTATGGAGTAGAATGGGCAAGAAACTCCACAAGACACTCTTTTAAATTAAAATATTGTTATAAAATTTTGATATTAAAACCCCGTAGTATTGTTTTACCATCACTAATCTCAAGAAATATACTTTTATAGAGTGTTCACAATATGCTGATGGAGACTTACGGGCTACCTACTTGGGGATCCTATCTGATCTTCGCACTGGCCACCATTTTGATCGGAGCTCTGCTTGGACTGGTTAGTATCATAATTATTACCATCTAAAACATATTTATTTGACATGAAAAAAAGTACAATGCATAATGTGGATATTTTATTAGATCCATACTTGGGGTTAATCAATCCAATTTGCCTAGCCTTATCCCAACTATGTTGGGGTTGGCTTCTAGTCTAACTAGATGCAGCTGAAACCTAGGTGCCTGGTTGATGGCAATAGGCTCGCCCCCTATTACATGGGACTTAAACATAACTGGCGAAATGTGGGTGTACTATAGGTACAGCTCTAGTTAACCCTTCGGGATTACAGGCGTGATGTTATGTTATGTGACTGCCTATCTGACTTCCACAACCCAGTAACTGGGTAATACAATATCCCTTGGTAAGACTGGTTGTCAGACTTTCGGGCTTCTGACGACCCGTAACGACTGTCAAAGATACACAAATAGTTGAACGTGCTTTCCGAGGCACGGAGGAGTCTCGGTATGTAAAGATGATCACCCATCTACGGACCAACCTCGGCAAGCGTAGCTTAACCTGATGGATTGACCCGTGCGGCTGTTATTACTTAGCCACGAGCTCCATCCATACTTGGGGTATGGAAAATAATGTTGTTGGAATGGAAATTAATATTGGAATGATGGCAAATTAATGTACTGCTATAATTAAGAGATGGTTTCACTTGATTTCCGCTGCACATAACGTGGCCGATTTGTGGTTAGTGACGCCACAAATCGGCCACAATTGACTGCTATAAGCGGCCAGCAGTGACCATGGCCTTCACACGCTAGGTTCATTTGATACATGTACATGCAGAAAATCTAAAAAAAACTAGATATAAGTTCGGATTTGTCAGTTTCAAATGAATATTCGCAAAATGAATATCGTTCGACAATACAGACTAGGAACCAAGAGAGGATCCAGGTACTAATCTGAATTATCTAACTTTCCAGCTCCTTGTATGCATCATTGATCTATTATATCCACCACGCCGAGGAGACAAGGTGTTCATCTCACAGAAGGAGCTAGACAAGAGAGCTCGCGGCGACCAGGATGGAAAAGACAAACAGTCTGATGATGACCAGGTAACAACTACAACTTCTGTTCTATGTTCTCTTATTCTTATTATTCTTATTTTTCTTACTTCTTCTTATTATTCTTTTGTCTCATTATGGTACGCAATAAAGAATTGAATTGACCATATGCCATATTGTACTTACACTTTTGTGAAGATCTATCCATACAAATCTGAGGACATCTGGGCCCCTTAGGCCCGTATTACAGAATGTTACTCAATACACAAGCTTTACGTAAACCTAGTTTCAACCAATCAAAACGGGCCTTAGTGTTCCAGCTCATGCTTGATACGTGAAAAGAGTGAGCCCGATCTATCTTAGCCTTATTGTTATTAGAGCTATCACAGATATATGATCAGAGATGTATGAATCATATATGAAGACCCTATGACGGTATATGTACTGTCAAAAGCACTAATATGTATATAATTGGCAACTTTTAAAAGTGATTTCATCCAACTATATTGATTATAATTTTATTTTACTAGGAACATAGTATTTTGAAACCCAAATTACTAACTACTGGTGCCGTATTATGAACTATAAATGCCGTCATGATTCCAGTGCAAGAGAGAGATGGATCTATACATGACCGCTAGCACCGTCCCCTTTTCGCTCTGGAATCATAATGGCATTTATACTTCATAATACGGCCCCTGGTTGTTTAGAATAAGGCACGCAAACTAGCATTCAACACACCTCAAAATCCAACTTTTTTTTTCACATAAACCTTTAAAGGCACTTATGAAACGTCAGAAGCTAGGTGCACGGTCCCAGTTGGACCTCTACACAAACCTCACACAACTACATAATGACATCAAGTTTCCACCTGTACAGGATTTCCGGAGTTACTACTAGATAAAATTGCATTTAACGGCATCAGAGGTAATCTGCTTCGCTGTTTCGTTTCTTAAGTCACTGATAGGACTCAAAAAGTGGTGATAAGCGGCTATGAGTCTAGCCCCATTAAAGTCACATCTGGAGTCCCGCAAGGATCCATTCTAGGTCCATTATTATTCATTTTATTTATTAACGACGTTAAAAATTGTTTTCAATCTTCGAAATTTCTCCTATATGCGGATGACTTAAAGATATATAAAAATATCACCAATCAATCTGACTGCATAGATTTACAGAAGGACCTGGAACGTTTTTATAGAATACTGCTCTTCTAACAAACTTCAGCTTAGTTACTCTAAATGTCATAGTATTACGTTTACCAAAAAGAAATTGATTAACAAGTTTAGTTACTGTTTTGGCAATACTGTCCTAAATAAGGTTACTTGTCTCCGCGATCTTGGTGTTCAGTTAGACTCCATGCTCCATCTCGATGCGCATGTGAATAATATAGTCAATAAAGCTTATCATATGTTTGGCTTCGTAATGCGCGCATCTAGAGAATTCCGCCGCCCTTCCACTTATTTCCATTTATACAAGTCGACAATCCGACCAACCCGATTAGAGTACGCAGTCCCTATTTGGAATCCTTTTTACAAAAAATATATAGAAATATTGGAGTTAGTTCAACGTAAATACCTTCGCTCTGTGCACTATAGATGCTGTCGTAAAAGGATTTCCTACCAATCATTGCTCGAAAAATATAATATCCTGACCCTACTATCTAGACGCATACTCCTAGAAATGATGACCCTGTTCAGTATATGCCGCAACAAGTTTGATTGTTCTGATCTTGTGAGAAGTTTGTGCTACCAGGTCCCTCGTACAATACAGAGTAGAGAAGTACGTTCACGGTGTTTGTTTGCCACTAACTTCTGTCATACCAACTCAGGCGCACGCTCACCGCTGCACCGATTGGTCGACACTTATAATAAAAAGTTTGGATCTATTGATATTATATTTCTGAACAAGACTAGGTTCAAAAATCAAGTTATTTCCAGTTTAAAGGAACAGCCATAAGTTTCGATGTTACTTAATTTTGTTTCCTATAACCTCATGTATTTATGTAGCTTTAAGTTAGTTTTTTTGCATGCCGATTTTATCTGATTCCAAACCTTTACATTTGTCCCTAGTATTAAGACGCAGATATTATTAGTTTTTTTTTTCTCACTTTATTTTATGCTCTCAGAGATACATTTAAAAAAACAAACCGAGTAATAATTATAACCTTGTAATGAGTATCTTTAAGTTTGCCCTTATTGTTATTATTAACAGTACCTATGCTAATTATTTTATATGGTAATCTGTGGATAACGTCGTGAGTAGTGTATTTGTTAATTCTATTAGTTTAGTACTCCTATCATGTGTAATATTTAATATACTGCTGTTTGTTGTCCCTAATAAATAAAATAAAATAAAAAAATAAAATTTAATTCTGAAAGTATCTCGAAAATTTCTACCTCTGCAATAATCCACGTCATCGTAATTCTCTGGTCTCACACATTGGTAAGAGTAGATTATCCCGGTTACCTTATGCCAGGACTTATAACAAGTACAAACTACCTCATCAGCATTTCCTGGTGGAATAACGTTAGCTCACTTACCACCTGTCCAGCGAGATTGCTGTCACCTAACTTTCTAATTTGTACATTACAATTATGTATGCACTCCTAAACATAAGTTTTTTCCGTTGTTTTAACAATTATTCTACAATACTTTGTTAAATTGATAATTTAAATTTTTTTTTTTGTTTTTTTTTTGTTTTACGTAATGACTGTACTTCTGTCGTAACAATAATCTGCCTTAAACAGAATGTGCCCTAACCAGAATCTGCCCTAACACCAACGAAGGAATCATATTTGTATGTTAAATATATGATGTCTAATCGGGGCCTAAGAGCAACGTATCTGCAATGTTTCGGTATTGTACATGTCTAATAACTTATTCTAATAACTATCTTTAATAATATATCTTTCTCATTCATTTAAATTATAACCTTTTTGGTGTTCATATACTGTATGTTTATTTTGTATTTTACGCGAACGAAGTATGAGACGCGAACCACTTAAAGATGCGCCAATTCCTTTTTCCCAGCTAAAATATTGGAGAAGGGCGGGTGTTTCGACATTTTTGAATGTCAAAATTACATAAGACAGTCCTCAAGTTCCGATTCTCTGCATAATATTGAATAAACGATTTTTTATTTTGTAATTTTTTTGATCATGGTCGCTTCAGGAGCTGATCAACGACGATATTGTGGATGATGACGAGAATGTGAACAACAGCGATGCAGAGAAGAACTCCCCTAGTGATGTGAGTTACATTTAATAATATTTTATTCTTATTGAAGAATTGGCCACCGTTTGTCCACCGCCACCGTCACCGGGACGTCACCAAAAACTAGATGACGACGCCAAAGTAGCTATACATACATTAACTATGGCCGCGTGTCCACCGCACGTCCGTCACCCGAGCGCCATCACCCCGGCCGCCGAAGTTTCGACTAGTTTGACGCGAGCGCTAGAACTCGGTCCGAGATTGTGACGGGCCGAGGTGCCGGCAATACAAATAATACATTACTGCAGCGGCCTGCAAAAGTGGCATTGATGGACGAACGTGAAAATTTGGACCGAAGCGAAGCCGAGGCACTCATACGTGAGTCCATCAATGCCTGGTTGCGGCCAAGGCTTGTATAGTGCTTTTCTCAAATAATGCGCGGAAATTCAAACAAAGTAAATTGCTTATAAATTCCAGATTCAATGACGAACAACGATATTTTTTTACGCGCCAATGCGTTCATTTGTTTTTTTTTCAGCTTTCTATTTGCAAGCCAGTTCGAAATTTTAATAAAACCCTAAAATAAGTTACCTACTTGGTTGCCATGTTTCGGAGTAAACTATCGTTCCATTTTTAAATTACCCGATATATACTATGTAATTTATTTGGCAGCTAAACCATGACACATGGATTTGGAGGCCGATACTTGCATGTATTAAATGATAAATGATTTATTTCTGTAAGTAGGTTTGTACAAACACTTTTACACGTCAATCATATTTTAAAAAAAACTAGATGAAGTCGGCGTTTCGTATCCGACTACTCTGAGAAGAAAGGCCGAAACAAACTCTAGAGCTAACAGTCTCTTTTAAAGTTCAGACATAATCTTGGTCAGATCATGTGAAGATCAAGAATCATTTTAAAGATCATTTCAGGCACCAACCTACATGGTAGGTTGGTGCCTGAAATGATCTTTTGATGAAAGAACCACACAGATAGAGGGGACCTGTCCAGTCAGTGCACGCATTTATCAGTAGTCGTGCTGCTCAACTCAAAACTTAAGGAGCTCAGCGATTCGACGAACAATACCAAAGAAAGGATATTTGGTTAGGCCGCATAAAGTACTCAAACTGCCAGACCAGCATAAAAATAAGAGAATATAAATAAAAAAAACAATGCACATAGTCCTCACATTCACAATAATTAAAATAATATAATATTTTAGATAGTAAATATTCATGTCATTGTTTATGTAAAATTGTATAAATAAAAAAAAAAATATAAATGGTTGGCAAAAAAATCAAATCAAGATTCACTGTGTATTTGGCCAGTACAGCAATTTCGATTTATCTCGAAGAAGGTTGTCAAAATAATGCTCGAATTTCCAAGCATGTTTGAGAAAACACGTTTTATCGTCCACATATTGCAGTCACCCAGCGCCGTTCTCCCGGCTTTTTGTTTTGTCTATCATAATAACATATTCAACCGCCGAGTTCGATCGCGGTGGCCAAACGATCACCGTCACCGGGACGTCACGTTCGGTTCTAATAATGTCGTTTCTCGTTGACGACCTGGGGGCCAAGTCTGCTAACGCAGTTGTGTCCGAATGGCCGATCATTGGCACCGTAATTGTAGAGTTTGACAGTTTTGCTAATCTCCTAATTGAAAGGCGTCTTTATGATTTTCCGATGACGTGCCACTGATACTCCATTGGAAAAATTGTCTGTATTTGGTAATCTCGTACTGACGAGCTCCTATTATTTTGACTTCTTTATGGACCACTGTCACGCCATTATGAGTTTAGGAGGTTACAAACTTTTGGCACAATGGTCATGGCGTTGCCTTGGTATGGTCGTCGTAATGACGAATCATTGAAAATAGCAGACTTGGCCCCCTGGTGACGGTGATCAAAATGGTAAAAATTCAAATATTGCTACAAAACAGCATGGGTGGTGTGCGGTAGACACGCGGTCATAGTAAATGTATGTGTCGCTACTTCGGCGCCGTCATCTCCCGTTGACGGTGTGAACACACGGCTTGATTTCCTAATGGCCATCATTTGGAGTCTTAGCTGGTACTGCTATATTTGTTTCTCAGTAAAGTGTCTCCAAATCAAGGCTTGAAACCGGTTAATTTTTATTTCCGAAGATACAAATTATTTTTGATACAATTGATATTAGCTTCAAAGATTGCTTCATCAAATTAAGTTTAGCATTGATTTTGTAACAAAATATTAAATAATTAACGAAATATGTTCGAAAACCTTTATAATAACGGTTAAGGCTACATAGAAAATTAACCGGTTTCCGAGCCCTGCTCCAAATACCAAGTACAATAAGACAGCAGTGCCGCAAACATTCATTAAAATAAAAAGAGTACTTAAGCTGCAAAAACGTACCGAATTAACAACAGTATATACAATATTATAATCTATCCTTCTCCCCACAGTCGTCCGAAGAAGAGAAAGACAAGCCAGCAGAAGCCGGCGGCGACTCGAAGTCCTGCGACTCCACGGAAAGACCCGAGGTCCGCAAGCGAAGGCCTAGGAAGGCCGACTAGATGCGTGCGTAGCGTACGTCGACGGCCGCGGGTTCACTACCCAATTGAGGACATGCTTTTGATGACAGATTTATTGATTTTTTTGCGACTTTCCGGTAGTGTGTCTTTGGTAAAGTTATGAACGGCTGATTGAGCCATGAAGAAAGCTGCCGTGAATGATAAATTATATTTATTTATTGCATAAGGTCTTCGGTTCGATTCCCAGGTCGGGCAAAGTGTCATTGGGTTTTCTATCCGAAATTTCTCAGTAGCAGCCCGGAGACTGAATTTGTGCCCGGTTGATGGCGATTGGCTCACCCCTATTACATGGGACGTAAACAGAACTGGTGAAATGTGGGTACACTTCTGCCTTACCCTCCGGGGAATACAGGCGTAATGTTATGATATTTATTTTTGTAAACTGTTTTTAAAGAACATTTTCATACGTCAAAAAGTATGTTATGCAATAGGTTTTGTTAGGTTGGTGTTTCTCATCTGAGCACTCTGAAACACCTACAAAAACTCCGAGGTCCCAGTGCCTCGATAAAAATTGTGCTGTTCAACCTCGCATAGGTTCGTTTAGTCGTTAGTTCCGTAATGGTACGGCATTTCTTACAATCAAGTTGTATAATGGAGAAGCCGACCTTAAAACAAGTAATAACATAATAAGGGGATTTTATCAGCATTAATTAGGGGCATTATAGGAACAGACACATGTACTTTATTGTGGTTTGTAAAGGAATATTCGTCCCATTTTTGAGTTGTCTACAATAAGTGGTGACATATTTACCACCATTTTCATAATACCACGCCTATATTCCCCAAAGAGGGTAGTCAGAGGTGTTTATTGCTAGTAACAACATTATTGTTCACACTATCGGAAAGTACTATCAAAATCAACTATAGTGACCAAATTTGAAGGTCCTTGGCGCCTTATAGAGCTAAATTTTTATGACCTTAGAGGTCAAAATAGATTTTTGAGGTCTAAGGCCTTATTGTAGAGTGGGGATTTGACCTTATAGAGGTAAATAAGGTCGTGGATTGAGGACAGTTTAAATTTATCAAAATGTGTGAAAAAAGAAGAGTATAAGCTTAAATATGTTAAGTAAGATATTATGAGATGTTATGATATATTTGAACTGAACTCGGTTTCTTGTCGAAAGTTTATGGTATTTTTATTATCTATGCCATCTCTGTAAACGATGTTGCCAGTTGTAAAAATCCTACCAAAATTAATATAATTCGAGCACAAAATAGGGTTTTTACGAGTCAACCTATGCGATGGCAGTTACTTTGTTCAAAAAGTCTGGCAACACTATCTACTACGATGGCTAGAAATAAAAAATATAAATACGTTGGCAGCACTGGTGTCTGAATTCGCGGCCGGCCTACTTCAGTATCATCATAAAAGTAAACTTTGTATGTAGTGCTCGATTCATACCATTTCTAATAGATTATTAATATTGATATTTAACTAATTTGATTGCCATAAAAAACAGTGTACACAACATGAAACGCTTCAAATACATAACTTCCTCTTTTTTTAAGGTCTGTTAAAAATTGTAACAACTTTATTTACAGACTATTACGTCTTCCCTAACCTATATCGTCCCACTGTTGGACAAAGGCCTCTCCAATGTTCTTCCATGCTTATTTTGTTATTTTAATACAACTCTCTCTATTTAACGTCATATCAAGAAGCCTTATGTTGGTTACTTACATAAAATATCGTATCCAGCCTGATTTGGTGTGAACATAACATATATTCATGCCTGTATTTGCCCTGAGGGCATACAGAGATGTCTAGTACACCCACATTTCGCCGGTTATGTTTTCAAGTACAGTCAGTGACCTGCATAACTCAACCCCTCTTCTTCTTTGTAAGAGGGGAATGCAGAGCTGCGTGGTTTTTGCTGTGAAATTAGTTAAATATAAATAAATACGTATATTCGCATAAATATCTGAATTAATTATAAGCTAAATTCTTTCTACATTGTGTTAGTTAGTTTTTCCATTAATTTCACCTCATGTTCTGTTTAATGGATAGTTTTCCCTGCATTAAATGCCCTATATAAGGTTATTACTAAAATATCTTCCTTCATAATATATAATTGTTTCATGTTTAGTCTTCGAATCTATGATAAAGATGTAAAAAATATGTTTCGTTTTATGATAAAAATATCATTTATAGAGGGTCAAATTAAATTAGTTAGCGAAACATGATAATCATGATAAAACTGATATTTCAAGTAAAACTACACTAACTACGGTCAATCAATCTGCCTAGCCTTTTCCCAACTATGTTGGGGTCGGCTTCCAGTCTAACCGGATGCAGCTGAATACCAGTATTTTACATGGAGCGACTGCCTATCTAACCGCCACACGAACTACGGTCATTTGCCCAAAAAAAAAACCAAATTGTCAATTTTTTTGTTTTTGTTTATTGTGTTTACCATCACGACTGCGGAGTTTCGCTAACTAATTTAACCTCAGTCCCTTTTATTCATAAAAACTTTGCATTTATAAAAACGCTTTTAAATACTTCCCATCCTTACCATTTTCACACAAAACAGTGAAAGGAAAATATAATATAACTATAATTTTAGATAAAATACATTCATATGAATAAAGGGGTACAAAGTAATCGAGTTTGCATATTCAAAACCTCTCGCTTTTTAAAGTTCCTGATTTTCAACGACAATCGAAAAACGATTTTTTTTTCTTTTTTTTTAAACTCTTTGGTTGTTATGAGAGCGAATCTTTGGAAGACTATCGAGTCTGCTCAATGTATTGCATTTGATGTTCACTAGTATTTGTAATCTCACAGTTTGTAACGTGAAGAATTTGTTTAGTTATTGTAAATTAAATGATGGCGGTTGGTCTATACAAGATATAACATAAATAACGCACAACACCTTAAGGGGCCATTGTACTCAAAATTATGAAGAAAACCTGAAATCACGAAATAAAAATCAGCTATTCCCTACCTTTATGTTCTCATAACTCTTCAAAATGTAGGGAACAGCTGATTTTTTTTTTTTTGTAAGGTTTATTGGTGTCATCTGATGCTTTCAAGTAGTTGCTAAGATGGCAGATATCTCCTTAGCATAATCATAATTATTTTGGAGTAATTCTCTGGTAAAATTGACGCGAATTCCACGCTGGATTCGAGGCCTCAGTTTGAACAGTCCTTTAAACTAAACAGTTCTTCACATAGCGTTTATCAATCACGAGTGTTTTAGTTTTTGCACCAAAATTAGTGTAATTATAACGTTTATTTAGTTCATAAACTTGAGACGTATAAATGGTCATCAAAGTATTATATCTTATTTTAATATTATTTGTATTTTTTTTTTGCTACTTAGCTTATAAATTGTACATTTTTAAGAACCAAAAACACAAAATCACAGAATGTCTTGTAGAGTAAATTATTTAGGTATTTTAGACTTTCTTAATTATTATAAAATTAGTCTTGATAATAATTAAATACAACTTGCGAAAATAAAAATTTATAAGTTATAAGCAAAGTAACGTAAATTATTTTATTTTTTATTTTTACAGATTTTAGAAAGAAATTTGGATGGAAATGAGACTTAAACGAAATCATGTGAAATATTTATTCAAGATTTTTTTTATTATTCACGCCTCGATCATTTCTTGGGTGAAGCGACAATGGGAACATGACCACGCTAAAAAAAAAAAAAGTTTATTATAGCTTTTATGTAAAGAGGCTAATTTTATATTTAATCGAGGCTGATCATCTTTTTGACAACCTTAATATATTCATTTATTTCTTGTCAATGTTGAAAAAACGTTTAAAACATATTAATTTTATATGTATTTTATATTTTTTGTATTTCGTATGTTATGTCGCTTCGCTCGAGAAATGGTCAAAATCACATTCCTATCGAATTGAGCGCTCAATAATTTAAAATGTATCGATCTACGTACTTATTGAGATTAGATTATGGTAATACCCTTATGTGTTATACGTTTAGCGTTACAAATGAGATATTAATAATAATTGTGAAAAATATGTCATCAACAAGGCTTTAGACCAATGAAATTTAAAAAAAAAGGTACACTTGGTTGGGACGTTCCTATTAAATAACAGGCACAAATAAATAAATTAATAACGTTTGGAAAACAAAAGTGTCGTGACGGTCAAAATGTTACACTTTTTTCGGTCGGTCTAGCACTCATTCCCCAACAGAGTATAACGTGCAATAAGGAACTTCGTTCCAAAATATTCTTTTTTTACCCTAATCAATTTATCTCAAATGCAATGCTAAAAGTGTACCACAAATAACACTTTTATATTTATCGTGTAGCAATACTCAAATTATCTGTTCGCTTATATTCTTTTTTTTTTTATATATATTATTATACTTACAATTATTTGAATACACGAAACATTAGGATAAATCAAATTATAACTGTAACTAACGGATTGATTGTGGAGGTTGAGGCGTGAACGAGGGGGATGACTGACGGTTTACTAAGTATTATATTGGCTGTAAGACATGGGGCACACTATGCGACTGCACAGCACGGCGACCAGACGCAACGACAGGCTGCGGCCGACAAATTTCATCTATCTTCAAAGTTCCAGTCTAGTTACAGAGCTGCAACGACAGGCTAGGCGGGAGACGCACGCTCTCGCTACTTCGCATGGTGTAGCCCTAAGGGCGCTATGGCGCGACTACTTAGTTTTTTTTTTTTTCGGAATTCGACCAATTTTATTGCAGTATCGAGTTAATAATCTTGACCATAGAGATCATTTAGGCTCCGAGACGCATGGCCTTACGGCGTACCGTTTCCGAGATATGGGCCTTCCCTAGGGAAGTCCCAAAAAAAAATATTTAACCTAATTTTTTTTTGGTTTCATTACTACTCATAGTGCCCTTAAGGGTATACTCCAACTCCGCCCCTTGGTTAATAACAGTCGCATGCGACAAGTCAGCGTCTGGTCGTCATAGTGTGTCGAGAGGTAGCTAAAATGATTTGACGTCGTTACAAAACAAGATTAAATTGTTGCTAGATAATGAGATGAGCCCACTGATAAAGCTCGAGGATTTCCTATAGGATGACATTATCTCTACACGATGTCATTTTGAATTATTTTTTACGTGGTTTGACAGAACAATCGCGCAGTGGCCTGAGTGAAACGAAACAAATCGGCAACGTTTGGATGTGTATGTGTGCGTACTTCGCATGTACATCTAAGTTACCACAAACTGTCAAATTTTCTCATTCGATTTTGAACTTAACCGTCAATATTTTAAGGTTTAAAATTGTTTGGAGAAATTTGACAGTTTGGTATATCCTGATGTGCTGGCGACTGTACTATAAAATCGGCAACCTTTGCTATGCTTCAAATATCTATTCGTGGTTTGTCTATAATTTTATAGTCTCACGGTTCCAGCTATCAGGTCAATTACCATTTAAGAAGCACTCAGAGCCTCGCAGAGCGCATAAACTGATCTTGTCAATCTTAATACCTGTTGAAACTGAGAAAAGGTCGATTTTTTTAATATCTCAGTCTGTAAGTTTCAGAAGACAGCAGGTATTTATTCATTTGAAATACTGATAACTGTATAGATAAAAGTAAATAGACAGTTTAGTTTATATTTTGACATTACAAGCAGACACTTTCAATTTTATTTATTTGTATAGATTATGTCAGACTACCAATATTGGGAAAACTAGGAATGTAAGGATATTATCGTCGTTGCAAATTTAAAATCTATGTGTAAAAAAGTAATTTTTGGAGAAAAAATTACAAAAACTTCCTAGCACAAAATAGGCGCTAAATTTTAGTGCTGTACGTCGGGTCACATAAGAAATTTAATTTTTTTAATGTGAAACATCTATAGGCGCACGTAAAACCGATTACTGGCGGGGCGACGCATGCCGCGTGGCGATCGGCCACTATACACTTATACAGTCTATATGTAGTAGTGTGTGTATTGCGATGTTTCACATCTGCCAGTCGTCCCGTGATGGCTCAATTAAAAAAAAAAAAATCTGTTACTAAAAAACACATGTGTAGGTACATCAGACACACTTGAGATTAAAAAAAAATGATAGGTACGTGCTTTAGCAAAATAATAAGATATTCACATGTAAGTTTTTGCTAAGTGTATTCAAAATCACTTTTCAAATATCTGCAAAACTCATTTTCGACAAAAATGTTACATAAATTTTAAATGTGCAACGACGTTAAAATATAGAATAGGAAAGGAACAGTAATTGTCAGTTTTCCCGCCTCGCGGTGGTATCGATATTGTTAAAATGAAAATTGCCTTGTACAAAGACTTAAGATTGTTTTAAGTGTTGCGTTTTTATTATTAACTATACGACCTAGCGACTTGCTGAATAAAATTGTATTTGTAATTATTTGTTTTATTTATCTAATTTATTAATCAACTAGCTTCGCCCCGCGGTTTCACCCGCGTAATTCTCGATCCCGTGGGAATATCGGGATAAAACGTAGCCAATTTCTTAATCCAGGGTGACAGCTACCTCCATACAAAATTTTATCAAAATTGGTCCAGCCGTTAGAGCGTGAAGAAGTAACAAACACACACACACACTCACAAACTTTCGCCTTTATAAAATTAGTGTGATTAGGTATCCCATCATGAACTCAAAAATAGTAAGAACGTACCTACTTTGACTCGAAATACGAGTATATTTCAGATTAGCGTGAATGATACCTACTAAAATATGATAATTTTTGATTTGTTTGTGATTGCTATTATTGGAGTTTTAAATTGCAATCAATATCTTCCATCTACGTATGGTATTCCGAAATACCGCTCACCGAAAGGACGGTTTTCCGATAACACTACTCCGACGGTTTGTTGAACGAAAAAATGATTGGCCGATGAAACGTTTTGCCGAAAATGAGAGATTCGTCGATAGAGATATTTCTTCTTTAAAAAAAATGGGTAGGTTGAACTATGACCTCCTACGCACGAGCCGAGCGAGCGAAGCGAGCGGTGCCGCGGCAGCGGCCGGCGAGTGCCAGAATCTACCAACCGTTGATGAATAATATTTTCGGCGAGACGTTTCATCGGCCAATCATTTTTTCGTTCAACAAACCGTCGGAGTAGAGTGTTATCGGAAAACCGTCCTTTCGGTGAGCGGTATTTCGGAATACCATACGTAGATCATATCTTCACACTAGAATACCGAATGATTTAAAAATTAAAGCGTGTGGAGGTGTCAGGAACAAAATCTACCCGTATTTGATAGAATTATTTTGACAGCCGAGCTATGCTCGCTGTGCCCTACCACAAAACTACAATGTGTACAAAGTAAATCTAGCTAGAATATTTGGCTCAATTGTCGCTTAGTATCATTATTATGGTAATGTTAAACTCACACAATTGTAACAGAAGAAACTTACAAATCCGTAAATTTTAATGTACAATACCTAATAACAATAATTTGTTTACCTACCTAAACATTTTCTACCATAAAAGTTACCATTTTGGGCCTTTGCACATTCAGACAAACACAAAAATTTTAAAAAAAATATTTTTGATATTAGAATCGTTCCCCAGACCTCGTAGCAATTTTACTAACTAATAATACTTTTAATTTTTACGTACTATTTTTTGCAATAATATTTTTTTTTTTAAACGTTGCCCTACACTAGGAATTTCTCCTGTATCGTGGGTGCGTTTACAAACATTCAAACTCACATACACAAACAGCCAGACCCGGAACAACTACTTGTAGGTCATACAAATATTTGTTCCGTGCGGGAATCGAACCCGCGACACGCAGCGCAGCAGTCAATCGCTTAACCACTGCGCCAACCGTGCTGTCAAATATTAATCCCTCAATATTAAATGTACAGCACTCAAATTACGTTACGTTATCAAAAACCCGAAGGATTTTGAAAAAAAATCCTAAAGCATTGCTTCTTGTTCTCAACTTCTTTAATGTTTTCTCCGCAGTCGCTATTGCAAGATAGGTGACGGTTGAGCGTGTAGCTTCTGGATATAAATTAACCGACTGTCAGGTACACAAGCTTTATCATCGATAGAATCCGGCAATTGGGACTCGAGGTGGCATTGCACAAGTCCGAGGCCATGTGTTTTTATGGTCCTCGGAACGCGCCACTGTCGGGTTCCCAGATAATGGCGGGAGGGGTTCACATCGGCGTCGAGTCGACGATGAAGTACCTGGGACTCGTCCTCGACAGCCGGTGGAACTTCGTGGAGCATTTTCGACGTTTGGCTCCCAGACTGGAGCGGGCCGGGGCTGCCTTGAAGCGGCTCCTGCCCAACCTAGGGGGTCCAAACGCCTCCTGCCGGAGGCTCTACGCGGGGATCGTGCGGTCCATGGCCCTTTACGGGGCACCGGTGTGGGCGCGTTCTTTAAGGCTGCGACCAGCCCAGCGGTTGAACGCGTCCCAAAGGGTCATGGCCATCAGGCTGGTACGGGGTTACCGCACGGTCTCCGGTGAGGCGGCGAGTCTCCTTGCCGGACTGCCGCCATGGGATCTGGAGGCAAAAGTCCTCGCGCACATCTGGGAGTGGCGCGAGGAGGCGAAACGCCGGGGTGAAACTCCGCTGCAGCGAGAAATCACGGCACAGCGGACAGAGCTTCGGCGGGATCTCATGGCGACATGGAGAGTGCGATTGTCGCAACCCAGCGCTGGGCACGCCACAATTGTGGCGATAAGTCCCCTCTTTGAGGAGTGGCTAGAGAGGCGCCACGGCGTCCTCACCTTCCGCCTGACGCAGGTCCTCACCGGACACGGTTGTTTCGTGAGGTTCCTGTTCAGGATAAAGCGGGAGGAAACGCCCGGGTGTCACCATTGTGTGGATCGCCCGGAGGACACGGTGGAGCATACGGTGGAGGTCTGCCGAGCTGGGGCGGAGCACCGCCGTGTCCTCACGGAGGCGATCGGCGGCGGCGATCTCTCGCGTCCGGCCCTGGTTCAGGCCATGGTTCGGAGCGAGAGTGCATGGGAGGCCGTCACCTCCTTCTGCGAAGCAGTTATGCTAGCGAAGGAGGAGGCGGAACGCGTGAGGGTGAGACAAGGTTCGCGCCCTCGCGCCCGTAGTCGCCGCAGGAGACGCCCCGGGCGTCGGGAGTCGCAAGCCGATTTCCGCCCACCGTAGGCGCGGGCCTGCGGACGGTGAGCGATGGGTAGCTCGCCGTCCGATAAGGACCAGGCCCGGGTCGACGGCGCTTTGTGTTCCACGCGCGCCTCAAAGAGATATCAGCACCAATTGACGGGGTCCGTTAGGACCAATGCCTGCCGGGGTTGCGAGTTTGTCCGAAAGGGATATCGTGGCCCTGGCACACAGGCAACGGAAGGAACACGGGTGGGTTTTAGTCAGTAAAAGTCTGACACGCCCTCCCGCTCCGCCCAGAGCGGGAGAAGTTATTTGATAATTTCCCACCCAAAAAAAAACAAAGCTATTTCTACTAATAACACAAGCTTTGTGGTAACACAAAGCTTGTGTTATTAGTAGAAATAAAACATTATTAAGTTTATGTCATGTGAATTTATTGAATCAGAAAACAACCGGTAATAAGATGAAAAACAATGTTCAGAAGAAACATTGTTCTGTAGGTACATTATACTAGCTGACAATTCACAGAGTTTAGAATATGTAGAGAGCTATATATATTTAGGGAAATGTATATCATTCAGTTCTGGAGAAGAAATAATTAAGTCAAAAATGCCCATGAAACTGAAAAAGAAAGTCATGGATGGGTGTTTGCTCCCTTACAAGACATACGGATCGCATACTTGGATATAAGTACCTAGGTACGGGCTGACAAGAAACAAGAACCTTTATGACATTTTTGTTTTAATTCCGTATAAACGAATGCACATAATCTCTCAATAAAAAGAAGTCGTACCTAGTTAAATTAGTCTTCAACGATATCGAATATTTAGCAGTTAGGTTTTCCCCAATTCGACAGAAAATCAGCTAGGGTTTGGTTTGTTTCCGCTGAATACGTAGGGGTGTTTCTCGTTTTTCAGCTTTTCGTCGTGATTACCACGCGTAGCTTGCACACCTTTTCCCGAAATAACCGGCATTACATCTGAAATAATGATAATATTGTGAAAATATTACCTACCTACATTTTGATACAGGTGGGCAAAGTTGGCAAAAATGTCAAGTCATTGCATTCGAGGTGGTATTGCAGGAAAATATGAAAATTAAATACTTATAAAACACCAGTTAATGTAGGTTATATATGGGCGCAATAAAAGCCACTGTACGAGCAAGTGTTGCGAAAGGTGTAATTTAATTTAACAAGGAAACCATTCTAAGGCGTCCAGTATCCTGCCAAGGTTGCGAGTTTTTCCGAAAGGGATATCCGGTCCGGGTGGCCCTGGTACACAGCAGGCAACTGAAGGAGGGTTTTTGTCAGTAAAAGTCTGACACCCTCCACCCGCCCAGAACGGGAGAAGTTATTTCATAATTTCCGACCAAAAAAAAAAAGGAGTCCAGTATGTTTTACCTGCATTTAGGAAGTCCCTCATCGTTCAAACTGCAGTCGCCTTGCAAACAATAGTTCTCACAGACTGAAACATCGCATCGCTCACCGATGTAACCAGCTGTGCACTTACAAATAGATTGGCCATTAACTTTCACGCCATGAACACAAAACGGACCATCAGAGTTACTTCGTGCGAGACTCGTTAGTGGTTCACAATCCTTAATTCCCTGACTTTGGTCTGCTATTTTATAGTTAGCAGCCACACCAACAGAGACCCTTTCAATTTGTGAGTCTTGTAACGTAAAATCTGTATAATAAAATTTCGAATTCGATGGTGAAGTCTCTGAAGTCTTTGGAAACTTCCAAACGGTGTTCTTGCACTCGGACTCTGTGCACCAATCATTCCAGAAGAGGTATGTTTTTGAAACAGTCAATGTATTTGATGACGGTGGGGTAAACAATAACTTTGTGTCAGGGTATCTTACACTAGAAATGCTCACTTTGTTTTGTCCATTTAAATCTGCATTATAAACAGGGTATTCTAAACTAGTCTCAGGCTCAATCCAGTACATTTGCTGTGTCTGTTGGTCAATAGCCAGACTGTGTGGTTCCAGTTTGTAAGTTGTGTTGATAAACAATGAAGTAGTGTTAATAACAACTTCTCTCTCGGAGCCATCAAATCGAGCTCTCTCTATTACAGGTGTCGCCAGGTTTGTGTTGATCCAGTAAACGTACCTGTAAAAAGAACACACATCTTTTGACTATCTCGTAGTAAAAAATACATTTTGTTGAGTAATACATTATTAAACTTTGGTAATCATACCCTCTACAGCTATCTACGGCGATATCTGTGGGTATCCCCTCATCCATCTTGATCAAAAGATTTCCGTCAACATTGTTATCAGATCCACGTTTTAAAGAAAACCAATTAATGCTTCTTTCATTTTTATCACTGAAGAACAGTATTTCTGTGGCTGGATCGAAGGCAAGACCATGAATGTTTCTGCCGTTTCTCTTGGTGAAACATTTGTTTTCCATGGAAGATATGTCGTAACCACAGATAGCATCATTGTCGCTCTGTTTGTCGACGTACAGCATCATGTTGTGAACTTCATCATAAGCTAACGCTGTGAGGTTACGGGAATTTAAACGTACGGTGACCGTTTTGATTTCGTTGGTATAAAATTCTAGAAGATCTCCTTTAGTTACGGCGATGTCTGAAACAATAGACAAATAGTTTACCTTAGCTGATACCGAAATAAACCGCTAGGTATACAAACGCGTTCAGAAAACTGATGTGGTTGACATGGCGTTGGACTGCTTAACCCTTTAAGAGTCTTTGCTCGAATCAAAGATTTTGAATTTGAATATCCTACTCGGGAGTCAGGCGTGATCGCGAATGTATAATTATCTCCTGGGCCCCCGACTCATGGTCCGTGGTATAGGTATAGGACCCGTGCGAGGATTTTAGTCAGTAAGAGTCTGAAATAACCCTGCGTTCTTCACAGTAAGTTTACACGGGATTTGAACATAACTAGCGAAATGTGGGCAAAGGTACTATAGAGGATCAAATTAAATTAGCTAGCGAAACACCGCAGACGTGATGAGTATCGTTATCTATAAAAACGACAAAATAAAATAAAAATAATTTGTTATTTTTAGGGTTCCGTACCCAAAGGGTAAAACGGGAACCCTATTACTAAGACTCCGCTGCTCGTCCGTGTGTCTGTCCGTCCGTCACCAGGCTGTATCTCATGAACAGTGATAGCTAGACAGATGATGTATTTCTTTGCCGCTATAACAACAAATACTAAAAAACAGAATAACATAAATATTTAAGGGGGCTCACATAGAACAAAAGTTATTTTTTTGCTCGTTTTTGCTTGATATTGATAACGGCAACAGGTAGACGCTCGAAATATTCACAGAATATTTAGTTATATATTCACTTTAAAAATAAATAATTAAATTAAAATAAAACAAATATTTAAGGGGGGCTCCCATACAACAAACGTGATTTTTTTGCCATTTTTATAGATAATGGTACGGAACCCTTCGTGCGCGAGTCCGACTCGCACTTGGCCGTTTTTTTTTTATTGGCGTCAACTTTCTCTGTTAGTGTTGTTGCTTGAAGTATGTGTTGATGCTTTATTTTAACATGTTTAGATATGGGTACCCACCACGTCTGTGAAATAGGTATAGGCACACAAAAATAACTGATTTTTAAACTGATATTTCAAGTGACTACTATAAATAAGTGCGGTTAATGACCCCAAAAAAACTCACCGAATCAATTAATTGTTTGTTTGATAATGTTTAGATATCTACAGGGTCACATTAAATTAGTTAGCGAAACTCTGCAGCTATTATGGGTATCGACACTTAACATGATAAAACAAAATATAAATTAATTTAATGGTTTTTTTTGTGGGGTCCGTTATTTTTGTGAAAACTTCATAGACGTGATGGTGGGTATCGATATCTCAACTCAACACGATAAAACAGATTTTATTAACTCACGCTTCAAGTAACAACACTACCAGCGAGCGGTCGCTGACCCCATAAAAATAAACCATTACTTAAATCTTTTTTAATGTTATTTTGTCGTGTGTATATATATGTACCTACCCATCACGTCTGCGGAGTTTCGCCAGCTAATTTAATTAGACCTTGTATATCCATCACGTCTACGGAATTTCGCTAGTTAATTTAATTGGCCCTGTATATAGGTTCACGTGGGGCTCGTGGCTAAATAATAACAGCCGCACGGGTCGATCAATCAGGTTAAGCTACGCTTGCCACGGTTGGTCCGTGGATGGGTGACCATCTTTACATATCAAGACCCCTCCGTGCCTCGAAAAGCACTTTAAGCCGTATTATAGGTCCTGGCTGTCATTTGTGGACCTTTGACAGTCGTTACGGTATCGTATTACCTGTAACTGGGTTGTGGAGGTCAGGTAGGCACTCGCTTCATGTAAATTGCTGGTATTCAGCTGCATCAGGTTAGACTGGAAGCCGACCCCAACATAGTTGGAAAAAGGCTAAAGGCAGATGATGATATATTTTCACGTCTGCCTAACTCTTTGGTAAATAACCAACGTGAAGTGCGTATGTTATGTTATTGAGATGGGGGATAATAGAGATGTATGGAAGAAGACATGCTTGTTCCCGGGGTGAAAAATCCTCATTGATTTCCTCCGACCTGTTCTGTCAGACCCTTACTGACTAAAAACCACCAGGTGTTCCCTTCCCACACTTGCACCGGGGATCTTGGGATTTAATGCGACTTCCACGATCCCCGGCTGGTGACCTCCCCCCCCCGTGACGTCTGAAAGGGGCGCGCGTGGAACACTACGCGCCTCTTTTAGATCACCTCGGGTCTACGCGCCGCCACCTCGGGTGAAGAAGAAATGCAGCGCCAACCTCAAATAATTATAGAGGATCATATAAGTAGAGAATACAATCCCGGGATCCCGAATCTCGGGATCCCGGGATCCCGACCGTTCTCTGGCCCCGAAAATCCCGGGACTGTACTTGGCTAATCTCGGGATTTCGGGATTGCCACAAACAAGTCTAGTTTGTATTCCGTAGTCCGTTGCGCCTTGAAAATAACCTTGCCTAGATTATTTTAATACATTACGACAAAAAGCAACTCCTACAATACGTAGGTACCCACTATTTACTACACAGGTACAGTCCTAATAATATGTTTGTCGTAGAACTTAGAAGGGACTTCCCCGCTCGGAATACTTTAATACAATACTCTAAAGGTAATTCCCCAACGAACCAACAGGGGAATCACCCGATCATCTCATATCATAATATTGTTGCGGGTATTTCCCGTCGGTCGGGGATTCCCTGTACGAAAGTATAAATATGCAAATCAGGTTTTATTTTTTTCATTTATTTTTCTGTCAGTGACGGGTTACGTAGGCTACGTCAGTGACAATGGGTTACGTAGGCTACGTTTTAAAATTTAAAAGTCAATTATCTGAAATTAAGTATTTCAAATGGCGGGAGACTGTGTTAGACCTACTTTGACTCTATCTTTGTCATCGCCACCTGATATTGCAAAATCTTATACATGTATAAAAAACTGCTTATTCATATCTCCACATTGCTTATTAGGTTAGTACTAAAAGAAACTTAACCAACCATTCCTGGTTCCATAGGCTTAGCATGAGAACCGTAGAGAAGTGTTTTAAAGTAGATAAAAATTACGCTTCTGTGTAGACAGCTGACAGTTTTCTACGAAGAAAGATAGACAAGCGATTTCTATTCTACAATAGAGTAGAAATAGAAAGCATCATGCTAAGCCTGCTTTTAGAGTTTTAATTTTGTGTAATAAATGAAAATCACCAATCTTTCAAAGAGCATGGGAGATGGGCTTCAAGTTAATCTTTGAGGATAATTGATGAAATTATTGTTGCTCTGCTATTATTACTAATATTCAGTTTGAAAAGCCTTATCAAATCCCCCTTAAAGTTTAAACTTTAAGTTAGCAATTACCCATATTTATGGGTCTTGAGATACTTAGCTCAAGATACCATCTTGAGATACTTAGCTCAAGACACCATCTTGAGATACTTAGCTCAAGATACCATCTTGAGATACTTAGCTCAAGATACCATCTTGAGATACTTAGCTCAAGATGCCATTTATTATTTTATGCCTAGTATCTTGAGATAATGCTTGTGAAGCATTGATGTCCCAATCACCCGTACAAAGGTAATGGGTAAAACTGTGACATTAGAAGGTCACTAGGTAACTTAGAGAGATTAGATAATAACTTATTGAAGACTTACTGGACTTACTTATTGTCTGGAGTCTTGACTGGGACCAACAGGCCATTGTTGCATTATAAACTTCACTGATCATAAATAAGAGCTCCATACCGTAATCATGTAAAATATATGGAGTAGCTGCCGATATTAACAATTTGCTGTCAATCAATTACCCATATTTATGGGTCTTGAGATACTTAGCTCAAGATACCATCTTGAGATACTTAGCTCAAGACACCATCTTGAGATACTTAACTTAAGATACCATTTATTATTTTATGCCTAGTATCTTGAGATAATGCTTGTGAAGCATTGATGTCCCAATCACCCGTACAAAGGTAATGGGTAAAACTGTGATATTAGAAGGTCACTAGGCAACTTAGAGAGTTTAGATAATAACTTATTGAAGATTTACTGGACTTACTTATTGTCTGGAGTCTTGACTGGGACCAACAGGCCATTGCATTATAAACATCACTTATGCTGTAGAGCTCCAGACCGTAATTATGTAAAATATATGGAGTTGGTGCCGATATTAACTATTTGCTGTCAATCAATTACCCATATTTATGGGTCTTGAGATACCAAGACACCATCTTGAGATACTTAGCTTAAGACACCATCTTGAGATACTTAGCTCAAGACACCGTCTTGAGATACTTAACTCAAGATACCATTTATTATTTTATGCCTAGTATCTTGAGATAATGCTTGTGAAGCATTGATGTCCCAATCACCCGTACAAAGGTAATGGGTAAAACTGTGATATTAGAAGGTCACTAGGCAACTTAGAGAGATTAGATAATAACTTATTGAAGATTTACTGGACTTACTTATTGTCTGGAGTCTTAACTGGGACCAACAGGTCATTGCATTATAAACATCACTGATCATAAAAGCTGTAGAGCTCCAGACCATAATCATATAAAATATATGGAGTAGGTGCCGATATTAACTATTTGCTGTCAATCAATTACCCATATTTATGGGCCTCCCTTGTTTGACCGAAAGGAATTTGACAAATTTTCACTTCCCAAAAAATTTCTCGCATAATTTCATTTGCCAAATTATTACTTAGCAAAAAATCTATTCACAAAAAATTGTAACGCAAACCTAATGAACAAATAACTAAATAACTAAATGAACGTTTAAACTATAACTTGTTTACCAACTAGTACTTTTAACATTTTTTATTTAGTCAAATATTTCAGTTGGAATAACAGTTTTTACGCAAAATCAAATAATAATATAAATAAGTAATTAACCTAATCTAAATAGTTCAGATCCGGGTAACCTACTAAAAACAATCTCTTTTTTCTATTAATGCAAGTCGTTTCTGGCACTCGCCGGCCGCTGCCGCAGCACCGCTCGCTTCGCTCGCTCGGCTCGTGCGTAGGAGGTCACAGTTTTAACCTAACCTAACCTACCCATTTTTTTTTAAAAAGAAATTAACCTAATCTAAATAGTTATGTTCCGGGTAACCTACTAAAAACAATATCTTTTTTTCTATTAATACAAGTCGTGTCTGGCACTCGCCGGCCGCTACCGCGGCACCGCTCGCTTCGCGCGCTCAAGAACGTTTATTGTCTGAAGATTGTTTGCTGTAATAAATCATTTGATTAAAGACCAAATGCCATAATGACATTATACTTGGTAATATTTTGCCAAGTAAAAATTTGACCAAATGAAAATATGCGTACTAAAATCATTCGAAATATTGCAATGGTATAAAAAAAGGTTGCTAAAATTTGTTTGGGTAATGAAAATTTGGCAAAATCTTTTCGGCAAAACGGCAGGATCCCCATATTTATGGGTCTTGAGATACTTAGCTCAAGACACCATCTTGAGATACTTAGCTCAAGACACCGTCTTGAGATACCATCTTGAGATACTTAGCTCAAGACACCATCTTGAGATACTTAGCTCAAGATACCATCTTGAGATACTTAGCTCAAGACACCGTCTTGAGATACTTAGCTCAAGACACCATCTTGAGATACTTAGCTCAAGACACCGTCTTGAGATACTTAGCTCAAGACACCGTCTTGAGATACTTAGCTCAAGACACCGTCTTGAGATACTTAGCTCAAGACACCGTCTTGAGATACTTAGCTCAAGACACCGTCTTGAGATACTTAGCTCAAGACACCATCTTGAGATACTTAGCTCAAGACACCGTCTTGAGATACTTAGCTCAAGACACCGTCTTGAGATACTTAGCTCAAGACACCATCTTGAGATACTTAGCTCAAGACACCGTCTTGAGATACTTAGCTCAAGACACCGTCTTGAGATACTTAGCTAAAAACAATATCTTTTTTTCTATTAATACAAGTCGTGTCTGGCACTCGCCGGCCGCTACCGCGGCACCGCTCGCTCAAAAACGTTTATTGTCTGAAGATTGTTTGCTGTAATAAATCATTTGATTAAAGACCAAATGCCATAATGACATTATACTTGGTAATATTTTGCCAAGTAAAAATTTGACCAAATGAAAATATGCGTACTAAAATCATTCGAAATATTGCAATGGTACTCGTATAAAAAAAGGTTGCTAAAATTTGTTTGGGTAATGAAAATTTGGCAAAATCTTTTCGGCAAAACGGCAGGATCCCCATATTTATGGGTCTTGAGATACTTAGCTCAAGACACCATCTGGAGATACTTAGCTCAAGACACCGTCTTGAGATACTTAGCTCAAGATACCATCATGAGATACTTAGCTCAAGACACCGTCTTGAGATACTTAGCTCAAGACACCATCTTGAGATACTTAGCTCAAGACACCGTCTTGAGATACTTAGCTCAAGACACCGTCTTGAGATACTTAACTCAAGATACCATTTATTATTTTATGCCTAGTATCTTGAGATAATGCTTGTGAAGCAGTGATGTCCCAATCACCCGTACAAAGGTAATGGGCAAAACTGTGACATTAGAAGGTCACTAGGCAACTTAGAGAGATTAGATAATAACTTATTGAAGACTTACTGGACTTACTTATTGTCTGGAGTCTTGACTGGGACCAACAGGCCATTGCATTATATAATACAAAAGTAATATACTGTGTGTGTGTATATACTGTGTGTAATATATTATATATGTACAATGATATCCACGAACTCCTCCATTTTCGAACAGGCTCATTTCACGTCTAATACTATTTGCCAACCCCAATTCATTTTGTACTTCTATCTGGGGATTTCATACTCTTGTTAATTTCCAGCTCTAACTTTTCCTTTAATGTCAATTGGGGTTGGGAGGTCTTAGCTCAAGACACCGTCTTGAGATACTTAGCTCAAGACACCATCTTGAGATACTTAACTCAAGGTACCATTTATTATTTTAATTTTTATTTTATTTTTGTACTGTTTTTTAATTTCTTGCAAAAGTATAGTATTTTTTGGTTTGTGTTTTTTCTTTTCTTATTATTATTCTGATTTGTGTTGTGCAAAGACATTAAAGACATTTTTTTTTAATTACTCGTGTTTTTTTTATTTTAGCCCAATTAGAAACCACATAGTCTAATCCCGGGATGAGCCCGGGATCCCGGGAAAAGGCTTCAAAAATCCCGTAAGCCCGGGATTGAAAAACATGCTCGGGATTGTATTCTCTACATATAAGCCTCAGCATATTCTCTGCTATTATACCGATCGTGTCGTTGTTCGGATGTCTGGGCTATTAATTTGGTTATCCTGCACCGAACTTATTCACTCACTTTACTCCGTCTTCTCTGCTGCATCCGGTTAGACTGGAAGCCGACCCCAACATATTTGGGAAGGCTAGGCAGATGATGAGTAACTATTGGTATATTAATAACGTTTTTATCTTGAACCTATACCATGGGGTGTACTCAGTAAATGACATAAACACACAATTATTTATAACACCATTTATGGGATACATCTAATTACAAGTCCCATTGTCATCTGCCCCGCCTTTTCTCAACTATGTTAGGATCGGCTTCCAGTCGAACCGGATGCAGCTGAATAGAAGGATACCAGCTCAATACCTACTTTACGTGGAGCGACTGCGTATCCGATCTCTAAGACCCAGTTTCTGAACACGATAGGTTCTTAAGACTGGTTTCCAGATTTTCGGGCTTCTGACTGAACGACTGCCAGAGATCTATGAATAACAGCCGGCATGGCATGGACGGGTCTTGGTATGCAATGGATGGTCACAGATCCATGGACCTGCCGCGGCAAGCGTAACCTTCGATTAACAAATGCGGCCGCACACAACAACGAGTCTTATTACAAGTCACACTGTTGATATTAGAAATAACGTTGATGATGAAGAAAACAACTCACCCCAGGAGTGCGCCAACCCCACGTACAGCGCTACCAACGCCAGCACACACTGCGTTCTACACATTTTATACTTCAGAAAAATACAAAGTTGTTTCAACTGATGTCGATGGTGCGTCCACCCCTGGTGTTCGCTTTTAAGATAATAAAGCAAATGCTGGCTTTTCGGCATTTCAATTTGACCTTTTGCGCCTATTGGTGATATGAAAGACATGATAAAAGTTCTTATCAACAATACGGATTTCCTCACTCAATAGGGGGAGGCCGGGTTCAGCGTGCCGATTTTCAAACAATACGTAAATATCCGTTAAAACATGGTCTGATCTCCAAGACTAAAAAAGTTCTAAACTAAGTGGTCATATTTATTAAGTTAGTAATATCTTCTTGGCCAGATTTTTTTTTGCAAAACGTCGACCTGGGGCTACCCTCCCCCTCATGAGGTTAGTTGTTCCATCGTTGAGGTAAGATGTTCCGGTAGCAATTGTGATAATGAGTGACGCAGTAGGTAACTGAAAATAGATTTACATAAATTCAAGCAAAAATATCTAGTAGTATGTATCATGTCTGATTTATTTAATAAAAGAGCATATTATGTTTTACTGTTTCAAACAAGTGACATATATCTTGGATCCTTGATTACTGTTTTAAGCTTTATCCATCCATATTTGATGACAGCCTCAGCTACCCGCTGCCGCAGTTCAACTGAGTTCTTGCCCCGTTCGGTTTTCCTTTTGTTTCTGTTCTCATTGTAAGTTGCTTAATTTTGTGTACATTTTTCTCGGCACATCTGACCCCAAACCAGTGGCATTTTTAGCTTCAAACTCAATTTTTCAAAGTTATCTCAAACGCAAAAAATACAAGTAAATAACAAATTACCAATAATGCGATTAAAAACTAAAGGATATGCACTTAGTGCAATTCGCACCTACTTAAATACCTATCTGTAAAATTAATTGAAGTGGACCGAAAAATTTACAAACTATGTAACAATACGAGTATGTACCTACCACCAAGCGAAAACCAAACAAAAACGTCTTTACAGTGTCACTAAAATGGCTGCCGAAGCAACGCGATGGTACAGACGCCAGCAGGTCAAGCTACCCGAAACTGTCAAATATTCCCAATCAACCTCGAACCTTATGCTTTAATGATAAAGTTGAAAATATTTTAAATAAATTTTACAGATTGTAGTAGCATGATGTGCTGGCCTCTGTACAACGTTCAGCGATGTATTTCACATTTACTGCTAACTCTTTTCTTAAAGAAGTTATTCATATCGGAACAACTTATCCCCGGTACTTTAAACCCCGGCCTCCCTTACATATTTCGGTGATCTATAGGGTCACGTTATTACTTATACACGGTGCCACTTGTCTTACAATCGCTACTGTTGGTAGCTAAAGCTATAGTTTGCTTCTAACAGAGAGAGCTCGATTTAATGGCTCCGAGAGGGAAGTTATTAATTAATACTGAGTACTTCTTTATAATTATATCAACACGAATTACAAACTGGAACCACACAGTCTGGCTATTGACCAAAAGACACAGACATTATACTGGATGGTGCCTTAGACTACTTCACAATACCCTTTTACCTAAGAGTTTAAAGTTCTCCGCTGCGTGTACCTACGTTAGTTTAAACAAAACATCTAATTTCAATTTTAATTGGTAGTTAAAATAATATATAATAATAGGTACCTAACAGATATAAATTTGTACGGAGTATTTGTCGAAGAGATTAGGTATTAAAAATAGGTTAGTAAATTATACATTTGTCGTAAACGCAACCATCGTTTTTATTTTTAACAGGAAGTCTGATAAAGTTTGAACGAAAGATGTAAAAAAAGTTTGAAATAAATTTAATTCTGTTACATTTTTGCCTGGACCGCTATTTCATAAAAATAGGTTAAGTGTAGAGTGCACTGAGTTAAGGCTCGTGCAGACTGGTACGACGCGACACGGGTAGAACATTTTCCTTAAAATTTTCAGAGAAATTGTTAATACGAACTACTTAGAGACAGTCTTTCTTTCAGGTACTACTCCGGTGAGGGCAAACGGAGTAGCCTTACTGCCTCCCGGGGAGTTTGGAACTTAATCAATAGCAATAGGTTGCCGCTCGCTCACTTTCGCGAGCCTACAGTAGATTTACTTACTTTATTCGCGACGAATATCCGTACAATTTGGTAAATTATTAAAACCTGGTATCATTTTAGAGCTGGAAACCCTTTATTGACGTGACTTGGCACTCAATGAGCCAATCAGGAATTGAGTAGTGCATGAAACGCAAGAAAAAAGCCACGAAGAAAAAGTTTTTGGTAAAGAATATTATTCTTCGTGGCTTTTTACAATGTTACTTTGACAATTTTGGTTCAGCTTATAGCATCTTTTATTCATTAAAATATTAATAATAATTGGAATAGATTTAAATTATTACTTTGTTTCCTTTATTTAGTACGCCCCCCCTATATCTTTTAACCTGGAGAATTTTGCCTGAAAGAAACACTGCTTAGAGATTCTCGTAAAAACAGAGTCGGGACCAAAAAATTGGATATCTGTTGCTAAAGATAACCTCTTGAAAGTTGAACCTAAGAGTAATCTGTTTTTATGTAGGGGATCATCATTTAATCACGTGCGACGAAAGGATTTAATTTAATGTGTGACGTGTAAAATATTTTTTTACCAATAGTATTAATAAAACAGATTCTATAAATATCTGGCCATTTCAATAATAAAAATACAAGTGATGCTGGGAGGGGTGGAGGAGGAGTAGCCTAAAACCTCACGACGCGCGACGTATCACCAAAAGGGAGGGGATTATAAGTGACCCTAAAAAGCATCACGTGATTAAAGGATGGCGCCTAGTTGAAAAAACCCAGCTTATTTTGTCATAAACACGTTATTAATTGTAAACAACCTACATAAATAATAAGTAGATACATGATTGTATTTATCTGGGAACACACACGTAGTCATTGTACCTAATGTACGTAGGTTATTATTTATAGAGTATGCAACAAAACAAAAACCGCCCAAGTGCGAGTCGGACTCGCGCACGAAGGGTTCCATACCATTACCTATAAAAACGGAAAAAAAACACGTTTGTTGTATGGGGGGGGATTAATATTTGTTTTATTTTAATTTAATTATTTATTTTTAAGTGAATATATAACTAAATATTCTGTGAATATTTCAAGCGTCTACCTGTTGCCGTTATCAATATCGAGCAAAACCGAGCAAAAAAATCACGTTTGTTGTATGGGAGCCCCCTTAAATATTTATTTTATTGTGTTTTTTTAGTATGTGGTGTTATAGCGGCAACAGAAATACATCATCTGTGAAAATTTCAACTGTCTGACTATCACGGTTCATGAGATACAGCCTGGTGACAGACGGACAGACAGACAGACAGACGGCGGAGCCTTAGTAATAGGGTTCCCGTTTTACCCTTTAGGTACGGAACCCTAAAACATCAATCCTTTGCTTTATATCTGTAATTTTTACGGTGTACGTATTAAAAACAAAAAAAATGGTTAAATTGTTTATTGTTATTATTATTTTATTATTATTAAAGAGTATTCTCTTCTATGTCTGCCAACTATACCTAGTTGGCAGACATAGAAGAGAATACTCTTTCTCATCTAGATAGACCAATCAAACGACTCCAAAGTCGTAGTAAGGCCAAGTTCCTGTGACCAACTTCCTCCTGCATCATCAGAGTTTCACAGTCCGCAGACTTTTTTAGCTGCATCATTAGGTCAAGGTTACCACATAATTACAGGGTGAAACACTTTTATAGCAAACCAAAAGTCGGTCGAACGAGTAAAAATGAAAAAAAAAACTACCTTTGTATGGCTGAGGGATACAGCAATCAGAACTGAGCTGATAGTTAAGAACCATCTCGATGAAACCAGTCTTTCAAGAAAATAAACAGCATTGAAATCGGACCATCCGTTTGGGAGATATGATGCCACAAACACACACACAGATACACAGGTTGATAAAGTCTTCAAACTTATAACACCTCTCTTTATACGTTGGAGGTTACCAAAAGAGAAGCAACCAGTGTCCACCACGCCTTCGATAAGAACTATGTTGGAGTTGGCTTCCACTCAACCCGGATGCAGCTGAATACCAGTATTTTACATGGAGCGACTGCCTATCTGATCTCCACAACCTAGTAACTTGGTAACACGACGGTAACGCCTTGGTAAGACTGGTTGTCAGACTTTCGGGCTTCTGACGACCCGTAACAACCGTCAAAAATCTACAAAATGACAGCCGGAACCAATGGCTTAACGTGATTTCCGAGGCACGTGGGTCTTGGTATGTAAAGATGGTCACCCATCCACCACCGCGGCAAGCGTAGCTTTACCTGATCGATCGACCCATGCGGCTGTTATTACTTAGCCACAAGCCCCCAAAGAAAACCTGCTTTTTTTGTCACATGTGCATTAAAAAAAAACTATTTTTTCTCGAATTATGTTACCTACTTAAAATAATAAAAGGTACCTACCTAAATATTATAATATTAACTGTGCCTAAAACAAAAGCTTTAATACGGAAATAGTCAGCAGCTGCACGTCATGACTGTGCCACTCCGGCTTCCACTCAGCGTGCATCGCGTTAAGGGGGAGCCCACAGCACAGCGCTGATTTTCAGTGGTCACCCAAATATGACGAGACGTATTTAAATTAATACCGGTCGCAAAGGAACATCTTTACGTTGCTAAAAGCTGTACGAGGAAGCGAAGTGGTGCGAAGAAGCGTAGGAACTTAGCTGTACGAGAAAGCGGTCTTGATAAAAAAAAACAACTCGAGATAAACATTTCTCGCACGAATATAACCTAGTCACAGTTCGCCGGGACGTCTTAACAGCAAGTTTTATTGTTCTGATCGTCTGCTAATGAAGATCAAGACAAGACCTTTTGGTGAGTTCAGACATTAAATTATTTACCTAAATCTCTTTGGATGAGTTATTTTATCTTGGCTTTAGAACAAATCTAGCATCAATCAACTCAGCCTATAGCAGTCCACTGCTGGACATAGGCCTCTCCCAGGATGCGCCACAACACCCTGTCCTCCGCTTTCCGCATCCAGTCTGTCCCAGCCACCTTTTTAAGGTCGTCGGTCCATCTAGCTGGGGGGCGCCCCACACTACGCTTCCCGATACGCGGTCTTCACTCCAGGACTCGTCTGCTCCACCGGCCATCGGTCCTTCGACAAACATGGCCAGCCCACTGCCACTTCAGCTTGCTTACTCTGCAGGCTATGTCGGTAACTCCGGTTCTCTTAATTCCTGATCTTATCCTTCAAAGAAACTCCGAGCATAGCCCGCTCCATAGCACGCTGAGTGACCTTGAATTTGTGGACCAGCTCGACTGATAGTGTCCACGTTTCGGCACCGTATGTCATAACGGGCAGGATGCATTGGTTGTAGACCCTAGTCTTCAAACACTGCGGGATTGACGACGAGAAGAAGACTTGACGAAGTTTTCCAAACGCTGCCCAACCCAACCGGATCCTTCTGTCGGCTTCCTTCTCAAAGTTGTGCCTACCAAGCTGCCAAATCTAGCATATGGGGGTCTATTTATGGCGTTATAAGCGGAAAACATCGGAAGGAAACCGGCATGTCCTAGAACAAAGAAATAGAAGACATTACCAACCACGCACTGGGCCCGCGTGGTGGATTACGGCCCACTTCCTCTCCCAGGGAGGCCTGTGTCCCAGCAACAACATTATAGACTAATTATGCTAAGCAGAATTAAACAAAAAAAAATCATTCAAATGTTTCTTTATTCAGATATATTTACATAAAATAATTAAGTATTGAGATAATTCACATAATGCAATTTAATATTAGACAATAATTTAGATTTACAATGAAATAATAACAAAGTTTATAGAACAGTAGCTGGATACAAAGTTGGATGGCTAATATTGAATTTAAAACATTGGTTATTGTTAGCATTGCCTAGTGGATTAGTGATCTAAATGACTGAGTGATGTGGAAATTCACCGCAGGGAGAATATACATTGAATGTAAAATACTTTTTGGGTAATATTGTCTAATCCATGGCACATATACACAAGCATTATTTAAGATGTTATTTCGATTACGTTTCTGACCATCATGAATTCGCAACCAGCGTGCGTGTATGACCTGTATAAAAGTAAACGAAGCAAAAGGTATGTTAGGAGCGTAGCAGGAGGCGCCTTCTATAGTTTCTGCATACCCCCAAAACGTATCTGTTAAAAAATTGCAATTTTTTAACAGATACGTTAACGTTACTAAGGAAAACGGAGCCATTATATTATCAGTTTCTTGTTTAACCTTTATCCAAGAATGACATATAAATTGTTTCCTGATATATTTCCCAAGTGCATGATGGCCAGAAGTGTCGAAAATCGTAAAATATTCACTGAATAATTTCAGATTATAAAGTCGAAAGCTAAGAAGTGCCAAAACGAGTGATTAGAGGCTAAAAAATTATTAGCTCATACATCGCAACAGTAAAATATGTTATAAATTAATACAATTTCGAATAATACCAAGCGTACTTTTAATATAAAATGCATTTTAAATATCAATTTTAGCAAAATCTACGTTCCTAAACCCGTCGCGTATTGTTTTAGGGATTTCATTTAAATACAATTTTTATATAATCTTATCCTAGCGTATTTCTCGATCAACAAATTTATTGAGATATACAATTTATTAGGTTATACAACGCCAATTATTACTTTACGTATCCTCGATAATAATTTTATTAATATCAATTGACAAAGGTAAATGCTGTGTAGTGATGTGTCGAGTCACTTATCGATATTTATTTGAATTACCTAGCGAGTTATCGAAACTACCGATATGAGATGGGTTCAGTGTTAAAATCAACGGAATGTTGTTGTAATACTTAGGAATTGAGATTGCTGTTTATTTCTTTCACGGAGACAAGATTCAGAAACTGAAGAAAATTAAAATTGATCCGTGAATATGGTGTTATATCAATGTCTCCGTTTCGTAAAGACATAAACAACAATCTTCGTTACATTTTCGACAAAACGGTTTACAAATAAGCGGACATTACACAAAATTTGTTCATAATACGTTTACATTATTATACACAATTATATAAAAAAGCAATATACATTCAGTTCTTTCTGGTGCATATTAGTTTTAAAACTAGAAGTTTTCAAATAAAACGTATTATAATGTCGATATAATGGACAACACTATTTATATCAAAACGTGGTAATACTAATTTTGTTAGTATAAGTTCTCGAATTCAGAAACAATAATTGTTTTTGAATGTGAGAAATTATTCACTTTCGATAGTTTAGAAAATAGATACTGGTTTAAACAGTTGTTTAAATAACTGCCTAGTCGAGTGGAATATTTTTTTTTAAACCTGTTTTTTTTTAATGTAGCTGTATTTTTTCCACCGCACTACACTGTCACTTAAGCAATTGATTTATCACAGTATTAGATTTAGTTAAATATAAGTATTTCGATACAGAGATCTTTGGATAACTTATATTTCATCGATGTTTATAAAAAAAATACAAAAGGGAATAATAATTATGTGTACAACTGAAGATAGAGGGCGCCGCGATAGGCAAGGTTAAAAAATTTGCAATATTTTTCATTTGGTTTTCAGACCCCTAGGAATTTTAATAGTTTTAGTCCAAAAACGTTTACTAAACTTACAGCCAAACATATTTTTAATGAGATTCTTTTTAGCTTCATAATAATTTAATTGGATACACATTACTTGAAAATTAGTATCACCTAACCCAACCTATGTATAGAGGCAGCCCATAGACACAAAACGATAAAAAAACTAACCTATAAAAATCTCATTTGTCTAAGTCCAACTAGTTTACTCTTAAAATACATTGAAGACGAATCATAGTCGCGATAATACATTACGGTCGTAAATAAACAAAAAAAGAGACTAGATTGTTAAAAAAAATTAACAATTATTAAAAAAAAAAATATTGCTTACTGTTAAGGGTGAATAATCACAAAATAATTATGAGATTTGTTACAAAATATTGGGTTATTATAACCTAGCGCTAGATGTATCGAAATGTCGATAGTTAAAAATAACTGCGGACTTAAGTGTACAATTGACAGTTCTAACCACGGGTAATATAACGACCAAATATATTTGAAACATGTATTTTGTATGGCTTATAACCAGAACATTATAATTCGCGTAACTTTAAGAGTTATCCTTACCCATCGACATTTCTGAATGCGATACAATTAATGAACTTTACACACAAAGCATTAAAATAAAGCGATATTTTCTCGTTTATAAATAATTAACTTAAACATTAAATGTGACGATTATTTTGGTAATATACTTTATAACTTCATTAAAAATGGAAATAATCACATTATTTTAGTAATATACAAACCTTATGTATACAGTATACATGTCTAGCGAAAAGGTTAAAAATATTTTTTTTTATTATAATTATATCGATATCAATTAATATCCTACTGTGCTTCTAATCGTCACATCGATAAATAGTGACGGTTTTGTCGATACTTAAAACCATCGTAACTAACACAATAGGATATTTACTGAATTAACTGAAAGTTGATATAATAAGCGATGAAATGAAGAATAATCGATATTATTTTACTGATCGATACCGATACGAACAGGTAACGGAATCTAGTGATTCTTCTATTTTGTTCCGCTGTGTAATTATCTACTACCTACCTATACAGGAATGGCAGTGTTTGAGTTAAGTTTTTACTGTGGATATTATTTAAAAGTGCCTGTAAATTACGTACACGGCCATAATACAAAGCTTTGATTAGCTTGTTTCAAACTTGGCATGAATACCTTACTCAGAAATCAAATTTAGAGCATGAATTTAAAGTCTCCGTTAAACTAATGTTGGTTTTGTGCAACTCAACGTTAATCATTTAGTTGGAGGTGATTTTACTACATAGCATTTTAATTTATAATTTTTGATGCGAAGACACTTTCAAACAATATTCACAATCTAACTGAATTCATTTGGCTTTAAACATTTTAATTAACTTCACAATTACAGTTAATTTTAATCATTTTGTTAAGACATCACATATTATTAAATTGTTCATGTTGTAATTTATTAATTATTTAATTATAAATTCTTTATAACTTATAAACCATTCTGGTTTTACTTCGGCGGTCTGTTACGTCATCAAAATGGCGTATGGAGTATTAAAAATAAAAGCAATTAAATACAATTTGGTTAATAAAATCCTACATCTATTTTATTTATATATAATATAGTTTGCTTATTAGTGGATTGCAGTTTATTTCCAGTTTAGCATTTCATGTGAAAAAGTAAGACACTAGTAATAAAAATATTATGACTATATAAACTTTTCTACTAGTGTCAGTTTACTTTTTGAAACATAGCCAAGTTATGTCACCAAATACATACATACATACCGTCACCAGCTTATATCCGGCATCACCGGCCCGCACACGGATGTGTATGAACGAGTTCATATAAAATGTACAGAACGATAATTATCTTTGAGCCCCTGACGGAGCACGGTCCTTCCACGGCCCTGATATGTGTTTGATCCAACATAATTTTCGATCATTTCTGCAAAATTAACGTTTTAAAAGTCATTTTCGTGTTCGAGTTTCTCATATCTTAGCACATTACAGGAGCCTTGTATTAAAAATAACTTTATAATACCTGTGTCAAACTGCATTATGAACAGTTAATAAACTAGGTCCACTAACAAGCAACTTCTTACGTACGCAGATATAAAATACGTAGTGTAAAGAGGAATCTAATTGACCTACAAGCCACATTGGGTCTATATACCTATAACTGGGTACACACTGACCATATTAGGAATACGTTTTCAAATAATTTGATGGTGGAAAAGCAAAGATTAATTAAATAAATTAAGAATCATAACTAGAGATCGGATATTCGGATGCATATTCACCTAAAGTTTGACAGTTGAGTAGTATGGAGTGCGCTTCGGTACGGAAGAAAGTGTCGGTCTCCAGGACTGACAAGTTTTTAAGAACTACTCTTTTGTACTGTGTATCCCCGAATAAATATATTTCATTTTAGAATAAAAGGTAATGAAGAAATATTAATAGTGTTTTTTAAACGTGTTATCTTTTCCACAAAATTCTTGCCTAGTTCTAAATAGATAAGAAATATTTGTTATACTTAGGAATACAAAATTGTATACCTACACACTGTTATTAATGAAACCGCGCGATCCCGGAATAAAAATATATTTTAAGAAGCCGCTTCCATACTTTGTATCCTTTGCCGGGAAAAAACTACTTTAGGTAAATATGCATCCGAATATCCGATCTCTAATCATAACTTCATAAGTATTGAATAGCCAATATTTCATAAGAGTTTAAAGAGATATGATAATTGATTTGATTTAATATTAATAGGACTAAAAAAGTTATAAAGGAAGAAATTCAATCATTTTAGTCACATACTAGTGGCAAAAAAGTTAATATTATTTTTATTTACAATTTCATAGCAAAGATTTTGACCACTAAACTTACAACAAACTTTAAAAGAACATGTTATAAATAATATCAGCCTCAATATCCGTTAGAAAATTCCTAGATTTTCTCCTACGCCTTATATTCAGTCAGTGTGCACAAAGCTTAATAATATCTATTTAAATTTGTTATTATCGTTTAATGGAAGGTATAGTATTATGTGTCGTGCAGAAAACCATTACATTTAATTATTATTTGTTTCTGATAAATAATTTAATAACATTGCAAAATAAATCTTCCATATTATAATCGTTTTAGGAACCAAATATATTGATAATTAATTTATTTAATAACCGCGTTTTTATTTATGATAGACATAATTAACTGTTCTTGTCTTCATTACAGATCGCATATTTATTAGCAAACAGCTGGATACGGCTACATATCCCATTAGCATTAACATGGCGCTGCGCCTGCGCATCCTGGGCAGTGAGCCAAAATTGACTATTTTCAGTACAATATGAGCTATTTTCGTATAGGTCTTACCCAACGCGAGCGACGAAAACCTTAATCACAGTTTAACGACTCTCAAAAGACATTTCTTTATTATTATATCTATCATAAATAAAAACGCCCACATAATATACTTAAAGCATCGCCTGCTACGCAACAATGAACTCTGTGAATAACGACATACGGAGTACAATCGTCCGCGCCTGTCCCGGTCGCAAATGATACTAGTTTAACAAAAGCAAGCGTAGAAACGGGACATGTCTAGTGTCCACGACGAGTTCAGTTGGCTTCTGTGGAGGATAAGAATAGGAAATAGGTTATTCTAAAAATAATTAGAATATATTTCGTGAACTGGAGTTTCAACGTTGTGCTAAGCGAGGAGTTAAAAATCCAACAGTTTGTTTTTCGACGTGCTGGATGCACTCTGTTGGATTCTCAACGCTCGGCTCAACACCGAGAGTTTAAAATCCAATCCCGCCGCGATATATTTACGTCCGTGTGAACGTGGGCTAAGGGTTGATTTCCGAAGTTTCACTGGAGTATTTGGAAGAATTATGGTATCGATATCGTTTAGATAAATGATAAATTATTTTATTTCTTAAAGTAGGTTTGTTCAAACACTTTTACATGTCAATCATAATTAAAAAAACTAGATGAGGTCGACGTTTCCTATCTGACTACTCTGAGAAGAAAGGCCGAATCAAACTCAGAGGTCGCAGTCTCTTATAAAGTCCAGACATAATCTTGGTCAGATCATGTGAAGACCATGTAGATTGGTGTCTGAAATGGTTTTTAGATGAAAGAACCACACAGATTGATGACGATGATATTCATCCAAAAAGCATATGACGCCCTCCGTGTCCAATATAACATATGAAAACGTCGTCATGGCGCTGATGGGGCTGCCGCGACACTAGTGCCTCGGGCATGCTCTCCAACCCCAAAGCTAGCAAACGACTGCTTCTATACAACATTATTTTTAGTATTTGCGAAACCTGAATATAGTTAGTTCAGAATAAGGAACTGAATCGATTTCAATAATTTTAACACCATGTCATATTTTGTCCTAAAAATATTTAATGTGATGGGAAATGTTATCACCATCTAATGACTTACAATACAATCGCCGTACGGTTAGGTACCTACTGCCAAATTATTATCAATGAGCGCAAGACGACCCTGGAGGCCCGGGGGCGCCGTTAGCATGTTTTTGTACGGACAACCCGGTAATATAACAAGCTTATAACTTTGTGATTTTTACTTTACATAAAAATACTAGACACGTGTTTTTGGTTTCGCATATACTAAAACTAATATTGTATAAGCCCACATATGCACGGGTACTTTTTTAACGCGACTTTTTTTACCGTACCCTAGATTTTAAACTCTCAGCATTGACCCAAGCGTTGAGAATCCAACTGAGCACATCCTAGCGCGTTGTAAAAGTGCGGTTGGATTTTCAACTTTCGGCGTTAAGCCGAGCGTTGAGAATCCAATGCGCGGTAAAAAAAACCGTCGAGTTATAAAAAAATGCAGTATTTTACATGGAGCGGCTGCCTATCTGATACCCTTTGGTGAGACTGGTTGTCAGACTATCGGTTATTTGTAACGACTGTCAAAGATCCACAAATGACAGCCGGGACCAACGGCTTAACGTGCTTTCCGAGGCACGGAGGAGTCATTTATTTATTTAATTAATTTACTTGAATGAATAATAATACAAAATAACAGTGTTACCATCAAGGATCCATAGGATGCGGCGGGGAAGCTCCGCAGCTGCTGTCTTCGGAGTGCAGCCCGTCGCCCAGGTCTGTTCCCATCTGCCCCGGGACATACTGTGTTATGGTCAGTATTGGATAGTTCAAATAAAATTAACCAAAGACAAAAACGCACTCATTATTACGAGGTCCAGTAGATACATGCATACAATTTCATTTATCAATGTCAAAAAGTGGATTTATAAATAAATAAATTTAAAAAAATAAGATTTATTTCGTCCAACAAGGGATCATAGTAAATAATCATAGTGTATAATATTTAAAAAAAACATACAATTTAACATACACATATTACAACTTTCGATTGCTCAGTACGTGAATCATACAGCAATATGGTTCAGGTAAAGAAAGAAAGAAAGAAAGAAAATACATTTATTTAGCACAGACTAAAAGGCACACAATTTATAATACAGCAGATTACAAAAAAAAAAAAAAAAAAAATTATAATAAAAACCCAAACAAGTAAAAAAGTGTAAAATGCGGTGTAAGAAATTAGCAGTAAAGTGCGCCTCACGGCTGCGCCAAAAAGGCCCAGTTCAGCAAAAAACTGCCAGACAACTAGTGCCTGACGCTGGTTTTCAACTGGACCTGAAAGTGTGAGGTGACGGATGTAAATCAGTTTTATACTGCAACGTGTGTATGCATACATAAATAGAATCAATGTGGGTCAGATAAAAAATAATAACGAATAAGTACATAAACAGTGTGATTTTTTGTAAAATTCCAAAAACAAAACAAAAAGCCAGTGAGCTGAGCCGAGCGCGAGTATGAGCAAAAGCAATAAGCAATTCCCAGCAATGAAATTGTATAACAACAGTTCGGTGTAGTTGTATAATTGTTGTATAACAGCGGCTATTTGCATTTTCGTGTTACATTCAAACACTGACGCATACGTAAGTCGGTAGGTGTGCATCATATAATGGAGACATTCAGTGTGACCATGTCCAACTTCCGCTGCGCCTCTATGAGATACTGCCGTAAGTGTCGTCTAAAGGTGTCTATCTGGTTAATTATTCTAATCGGTGGTGGGATGTTATTCCATACTTTGGAAGCCGCATAACGAAAGCTGCCTCTAAAAGCGGCTGTACCCTGAGACTGAGTCGAGAGTTGTTGCGAGCATTGCCTTCTCCCGCACTCTCGTCTACTCGCAATCCAGCTTAGCTTGTCGTATAGGTAATCCGGTTTCTGACATTTAACCACACCGAACAGAAGGCAAGCCAAATGTAGTTTGCGTCTGGACTTCATTTTTAGTGTGAAGTGTTTGTTTAAATAAGGTGTTACATGGCTTCTGCGAGGAATATTGTAACAGAAACGAGCACAGGCGTTTTGTACCCTTTGGATGAGGCGGTCGGTACGAGCTAATAAACGCGGGCCGTAAACCGTGTCAGCATAGTTCAACCTAGACAGAACCAGGGTTTCCACTAGCTGTTCCCGTAGTCTTTCGGATAAATAAGGCCTCACATTGTATAAAACCTTAAGGCGATAGAAACAGTTTCTAACCGAGTCTGCTACGTGTTTCTCAAAACGAAGGTCTTTATCCATAATAACACCTAGATTTCGTGCTTCATTCACTCGTTCAATTGGTTCACCCATAAGTTTCAAGTCAAAGGTCACTGGTAGTCGAGCCAACTGCGGTCTTGTGCCAAATACCATATATTTCGTTTTTGTTGGATTTAACGACAGGCAGTTCTCCTCAGACCAGGCGGCGATTCTTTGAAGATCATCGTTAAGATCCTTAATGGCACTATCATACTCGTCTGGCCTAAAGGATATATAAAGTTGTACATCGTCGGCGTATATATGGTATTTGCACCTCTGCAGACATTTTATAATATCCGCACAGTACAAAATAAAGAGAATGGGGCCCAATATAGAGCCCTGCGGGACTCCTCTCTCTACAGAAGTACGACTTGATGAAAGGGTAGTGCCGTCACCCAAACGCAAGTCAACAAGTTGCTCCCTATTACTAAGATAGCTGCGGAACCATTGCGTAGCGCTGGGGTCAAAACCATAATAATTTAACTTTGCTAATAATAGCGGGATATTTATTGCATCAAATGCCCGGGAAAAATCGAGTAAAACCAGTAATGAGCACATTCCCCTATCTTGGGCAGATAATATATTATCAGTAACATCCAGTAAAGCAGTAGATGTACTGCGCTGTTTTCTAAAACCAGATTGTAAATCAGGTAGAACGTTATTTTGTTCCAAAAAAAATGTTAATTGGCGGCTAACGACTTTTTCTAGTACTTTGGATAGACATGGTAATATACTTATAGGGCGTAGGTCTTTTAAAGTAGATGGATTTGAGTGTTTTGGCAAGGGCCTAACGGAGGCAATTTTCCATACATCGGGGAACGTAGACGTCACTATGGAGCGGTTTATCATGTCCGTTACAACATTTAACGTGTGTGGCAGAGTCATGTTTATCATATCCAGGGTAATGTTGTCGTAACCTTCAGCGTTACTTTTAAGGTTGGAGATAACGCGAGAGACATCGTTCTCATCCACTGGAGTGATTGCGAAAATTTCTTCACCGTGTCTATGATCTTCATAATATTTCGTAAGTGATGTGCTTGCCACAGGATTACCGGGGACAATTAAAAAATTGTTATTAATTTGGTCAGGGTCTGTAAAATGCGACGGTAGGTCTTGTGTGGGCTTATAAGGCGATAAGGTGGACTTTAGATTCTTCCATAATAATTTTGGTTTTTTTATTTTATTATTTATGTTGTGCTTAAAATACGCTATTTTTTCACTATACAACGAACTAATTACTAAGTGTTTTAACTCTTTGTAATATATTTTTTTTGAATCGGCTTTCGTTTTCCTATAACTACTAAGTGCGTCGTCACGTAAATGCATCATAGCTTTTATTGTATCTGTAATCCACGGGTACGACTTTTCCTTTACAGTACACGTCTTGATCGGTGCGTAAACATCAAACAGAGAAATGATTTGGGTATTAAAGACATGCACCATATCATTAACGTTGTCAAGCGACGAAATAATTTCAAGATTTAAAAATGATAAGTGTAAATTAAACTTTTCCGGACACACATTTTTAAGAGGCCGAAATTTTACCAAGTATGGTTTAAACTTGTCTCGCTTAATGTGAAATTCACCAACTACCATAGAATGGCCGTTGATTGAACCGAAAGGTTCTACTACTGTATATCTTGCTCTCAGGTCAGTACATAGGAGATCAATGAGAGTTTCACTGGATGCTGTAAAGTGGGTAGGAGTTGTCACCAACTGTGAAAGACTGAGGCAATTCAAAAACTCCTGAACATTTTTAGTTTTTATCCCGCCCGTGTCTAACAAATTAACATTGAAGTCGCCAAGTAATATGTAGTGGTCACAATTTCCCAATGAACTAATAGAATCCGTTATGGCATCTAGGAAAAGGACAAGGTCATGCCATGGCGGTCGATAAGCTGTACCTATAGCGATTTTTTTGCCGTTCAATGAGATCGTTAACCACATTTGTTCAACCGATTCGAACCTTGGATCGATCGCACCAGTCCATGTACGCGCGCTCAAACCCCGCCGCAGATAAAAGCCGACACCCCCACCACAACCCAAGCGCACACTCGCTGGCCGCGGTATGTGACGCAGACGGTAGCCCGGCACCACCGGAGCGCGCCCCTCCTCGCCCGGTCGCAACCAAGTCTCGTTAATAGCCATAATGTCAAAACAATGCCTGTCGAGTGCACCTACCAAGTTGTCATGACCTGTACCCAATGAACCAGCATTAAGAAAACCAACTTTAAGGAACTTATCTCCTTTAGTCATCATTATAATAATATAAAATAATTCCGCTACTTAGCAATATCAATAGTATCAGTGCGCATTCAGTAGTTTCAACTCTAATTGCATATAATATTATTAGTTTTAGTTCCATTGTAAAAATGTAAATAATTAATATAATTAAATTAAAATGAAATAAATGTTTTAAGCTGCGGTATGTAAATAATAGTTTTGTAAATAATAAGCTTGTAAAATTAAATAGTAGTTTTGTAATAAATAGGTGTAAATAAATATATGTGGTGCTATAAAACTGGTTTACGTGTAGTTGACAGAGGTGCGCCGCGAGACACACGCCTAAACTTATTTTAACAATCAGAGTGACAGTATAAGAAAATAATATGAGCTTAACAAGACAAGTATTACGTATAACAAAACAAATAAAAACAAACAAAAAGGTACTTTTAAAGTGTGCTACTGCCGCCGTTACCCGGTGTCGGTCCGAAGACGCGCTGTAAGTCAGCCCCGCAGCGGATGTGGCAAGTAGCGTCTCCGGGTTTGTACCGGACGAGAATACGGCCTCTTTTTGCCCATACAAATTGCCAACCGAGGCGACTGCCGGCTTCACGAGCGCTCCGAAACAACTCTCGATTTACCTTCGTAAGGCGCTCGTTTACGTAAAAGCGCGTCACTGGGCCCGGCAAATCCAGGTCCGCAGTAGTCATGCCGCGTCGCACGCGCGCACCCTCCAGCAGCTCGTCACGCAGGTCGCGGCGTGCAAGGCGCACGACGAGGAAGCGGGGGCGGGTCTCCACCGGCGCCGTCGCCTGCGTCGCGTTGATGCGCCTGCCTCCGACACGGTCGGCGCTCACTATGTCGCGCGCTTTGAGTTTGACGCCAATCATAGATGCAACTAACATCACCGTGTGGATAGGGTTTTCCTCGCTGGTCTCCGGTATGTTACTGATCTGTATGTCATTTGCGAGCAGCTCCTGATCTCGGTCGTTTATATCGCTCCGCAGTTGTAATATCAAATCATTTACCTCCGACGATACCTGGGGCTGAGTGTGTTGATTTTCTAACACAGCTACTCTCTCCTCCAGATTACTCATCCTATCATTGGCTGCGTTTACAGAAGATCTCAGCTCGGACAGATCATCACGGAGTAGCTGGAATTCGAACCGCACCGTCTTCAAAAATTCCTCCTTAAAAGTGCTTAGTTCTGCCCTGAGGATGTCTAGGTTGAGGTTGAGCTCCTGTGTGGCGTCTAAAGCTGTGCTATTTATGGGGCTGGTATCCATCAAATTAACGAGGCTTTCCTCGAGCGCAGCCGGCGCTGGTGTACGCGCCCTTACCGGCGTTTCAGCCTGGTTGTCCCTCACCAGGTTCTTATTACACTCAGGACAGTGCCAGGGGGTCGTTAAAGGGCCGGTATTCTGTATACCCACGCACGCTCGATGGTACCAAGACCTACATTTATTGCAATTTGCGGCCTCTGACGACGACAAAAACTTGCCACAACCACCGCACTTAGCCATGGTGATCTTGTTGATTTGTGCAATCGATCAGTCTGAGTAGTACACCAATAAGGCAACAGATGGCGCTATTCTAAGAAACACGTTTATGGCAGTTTTCACGGTGTGTATGGTACGTATAAACACCATAAGCTGAGCACAGTATCGGCGTAATGGTGCGCACACACTAAAGTTTGGTCACAGTTTGCTTCCTGTTCACGGAAAAAACACTGTTAATTTTCCTTCGGGTATCAGGTACTTAAAATATTTCTGGAGATCGATAAAATGTTTTTATAGTTTATTATATTTAACACAGCACATAACCACTTGAAAATATAGTTACTGGTAAGTTGCACTTAAAAATGTATTTCCACAATAAACTTTTGCAAAACAAACTTGTATTTTTATTTATTTCGCGAGAAGTAAACAAAGAGCTTATTGACTGATTGACATCCGTGACGTCAGTCCAAATTGTCAGGTACTGACAATCGAATCTCTGTGTGAATGTCCTCAAGATGCCGCAGGAGCTAGCCCAAACCCTGCGCGCCAAGGATGTGCATCGTTTTCGCATAGTAGAATAGCATGATCTGTGAGCATCCCAGATGCGTTACAGGGTCGGGGCCGCCCCCATCATGAAAGATATTTTTGGTCTTAGCTTGAATTGCGAGCAATTTGAAGGCTTTTGTTCGCGAGCATTCAACGTTTTAGTAATTGTGAAAATCACATTGAAAGTTCTTGAATGAATACGAATTTGATAAAATATGAAATTTTTTATTATTACATCACAAGAAAAGCACCGGCAGATTGACACTAAGATAAAAATGACTAACGAAAATGTTAACAGTTATAGAAGGCGGCGCTTTCAAATTTATTGCAACAATAGTCAGTAATTTGTTTGTAAAGTGATTGGGCACCGCATATCAAATCGTATGCTTTGAATGGTTAGAGTGTAGATTTATTTTATATCAAGTAGAAAATAGTGTGTTTTTTGTTTAAAGCATTGGTCAATGCATTGTTTTTATGGATACGGGTTGGTTTACCATGTTGAAAGAAAAATCGAAATTAAGTGTGCCAGCACAAGCATTTCTAAATAATGTAAATTGATGTAGTATTAATATGATTGAGTACATCTTCGAATCAAAAGTACACATGCATGTCGCAAGCTCTCGCCCTAGCGTACCTTCAGCACATCGTGCAGCGAGCTCATGCTGCCCAGGCTGAGCGGCGTGATGGAGCGCTCCAGCAGCAGCGAGCCGCTCCCCTGCGAGCCGCCCCCCAGCTCGCGCTCCATGCGCGGCGGGGAGGGGGGGGGCTCGCGCGGGGCCATGCCGCGCCACGAGCCTGCGGGAACAGGTATGTTAGCTCGCACGGCTCAACAAGCGTGCGGACGGTAAAAGTGTCAGTCAGTTGCTAGCCGGCGTCGCAGGTGATAGCCCGTGTGACCACAAACGGCTACGCATCTCAAAACGCACATGATATTACTATCCAAAGATGAAACAAAATATTGGAAGTCGAGACAAACACAATTACAATTTAGGTATTGTTATCATTTTCCTGCCCTTAATCCCAATTTATTTGTGGATGGCGCAAAACTCTTTCCCCCTTATTACAAAACAAGTTTTATCTTCAGACCCAGGTTTAAAACATGGAGCCATTATGGAATTTAGAACTTTATTCCGACTATGGTAAAGTTCTTAAACTCAAAACTGACAACTTAGTACCGAACTAAGTTTTCAGCTTTGTATAAAGAACGGTATTTCAATCACTGTGACGTTCTTATTACAAAAACTGGCTGCATGGTTTAAGCCATGTCAAAATATAAATCTTGTTTTGTAATAAGGCGGTTTAAGTCTTTTTCATCCATAATTTAGATGGTATATAAAAATTGGAAAAAAAAATCTATTCACATCTTAACATAAAAATAACCTACTACGTTACGATAAAAGAAGTACTAAAATAAAAATAAACTAAATGCCGCATCAAAGCAGAATAAAATATTATGTAAATGCACTTGTGGAACCCGAAAACCTTAGATTTATTTATTAAATATAATTAAAATATATACTTTATGAACGAGCACAAATCGTTAGGCATACATAAATGTAAAACTTATATTTAAAATCATTTTATGCCTGAAATTTCGTTCAGCGGAAGTAAATCACGAAATATTACATAGAAAAATTAGCAGACTCATCTCTGACAACGCAATACGTCATGCGGTTGAGTGCGCGTCATTTGTTATTACCCGCATCCCCCTTCACCCGCTGGGACCATGGGACTGTCATGTTACGAAATTATTACCCTGTACCTTTATAGTCTAAAACAACTTCCATTCAAATACAAGGTCAAATTAAATAAGCTAGAAACTTCACACCGCAGGTAAGCTAAGTCTTGCGGATCTTGATTTTAGGGAAAAAAATCAGTTGAGACAGTACTACAGTAGAAGCCTGAAAGGCAATTCCAGTATTTTTAAGAATATTCAATAATTATATCAAAACTGTCGTACAACTCGGTTAATATACTCGTGTACTGGGGGTGTACTCCGAAGAAAAATCCGAAGTATTGGCCGAATGTTCGGCCGTTTCCTGGCTATGGCGACAGAAAAACCGAAGAGAAAACGACAGACAAAGAGATAAATCAAAGTAAAAATGTGACTTGAATTCGGGTAAGGACTCATAATGAAACTTTGGAAGGCCGATACTTCGGATTATCGCTTCGGAGTAGACCCCCTGAACTGATTCCAACCGAATGACGAATGCCTGCAGTCACACCGTACCTATATAAATACTATAAATTCAGCATACTGAAATGAGTGACTGCTATAATGGCCAGCCAATCAGCTTCCGTTTTCGTTCGGGCGAAAAATTATATAAGTTTTTTTTTTTTTTCATTTGGAATTTCACAGTTATCTCTTTCTCAGTAGCAGCCTGGAGTCAGGATTCGTGCCCGCTTGTTGGTAATAGGCTCGCCCCCTATTACATGGGACTTAAACATAACTGGTGAAATGTGGGTGTACTATAGGTACAGCTCTACCTAATCCTTCGGGGAACACAGCCGTCATATTATATTAATTTTTTTATTTACGTACCATTATAGGATCCGGTACCGTGCGATATCGTCAACGGCGACGTCCGTTTACTGCTCTCTCGACTGCTGTACATCTGAAAACACAAGCAAAGCCACATTAATACATCAAATAGACCTACAGGATTTAAAAATATCATTTTTTGGCGGAATAACACGTGATCGTTCATCCGCACTGGTGCGCCTATCAAACAAACCTATATGTAACATTCGTTTTGCTTTCCGTGGGAGTGATTTCGTGAAAAGGGACGAAAATGTGTAACAGGAAGTGACAGCCTGAGCAAGGAAAAGCAAAAGCGTGTCACATCCCTGATGCGACGAGTGCGCGGCATTGCCAACAGCCTCTTGGTCACCGTGGCCGATAGGGCGGAAGGTCTAATTCTTGGGCACTGGACCAGGACACAAGTATTTCCATCAAATCGTGCCTTGAAATAATGTTGTTGCTTGTACCTAACCTTTATGACTATTTTGACATTATGATGAATAATTTTGACATTATTGATTGTTTTGACATTATTAATAATATTATTACCAAAATTTGCTAAATGTATGTTACTAACACTAGTGTTTAAGATTTGTATGTACTAACGTATTGGATTTTATTATCTGCTATTAAATGATTTGAATTAATACCTGAACACTTTACAAAATAAAAATTGTTTGAAGAATATTAACACTACAACCATCCACAGGTACCATCGCGGGTGTGCCAATCGGACACTTTCCAAACAAAATCCCATGCTCACGATGACCACATCTGCTTGACCCCCTATTGCGTCGACCAATAAAAAAATATTTTGTTTAAATAAACTCAGGCTCTGTTACAAAGATCACAGATGTCAGACCACCCTTTACCCAGTTTTTTACGGTCTTATTTTCCATCTACATAAACCAGGGCCTCAACAAAAGTCTGAAGCGGTGATGCTATTGGTTGATGAGCGTAGGTAAGCGTTACTATAGCGACCGAGCGCTGCAAGCAGGAATAGTCCTTACGGTAGTCAGATTTGCACACCCGTGATAATACATGTTGTGATCCCTTTGTTTACATTCCAATCAGATACTATTGAAACAGACTATAGTCTTTCAGATGCACGTACGTAATTGTGCGTACAGTCAAATTAAACGAAGATGATTTTCTTTATTACCGTTGGATGTTCATCGGCTGTCTCTACAGTGGTGGGCAGATCTAACAGACGTTGTGAGCGGATGCCGTCTCCGGGCCCCATGTGCGATACGTGCGCGAAGTTCGTGGGCGCTGATATTAGCCGCGATCGACGCTCTGATCTGAAAAGTTTAGTAACAAGGCATGAACATAATGTTTGAGTGACTACACTTGTCAAAAAATAATAGGCCCGTTTTGACATTTAGCTTGAATCGATTTATCGTAAGTATCGAGTACCGATTGACCATCGCGACGTAACTAGTGAAGTAACCATACGACTCTGTACTCGATACTCACGATAAATCAATTCAAGTTAAATGTCAAAACAGGCCTATTATTTTTTGACAAGTTTAGGGCTCTTTCATTCGAGTAAATTATGTGGCCTATAATTTCATAATTCAAACTTAAAGCATCGCTAGGACAACTAGCTTCATCTTTCTGAATTACCGACTCTTTTGCTAATTCAAAAGTGCGTGTAAATGTTTTAATTGAAATAATAACTTTCAGTGTACTTGTAATTAATTTGTCGCATAACTTTAAACCACGCGCTGGCCAATTGCAACTCTCGCACCAACGTTGGGGCCAATGCAATTTTCTAGATCCGTACGTTGGACGAGCGGCATTGGAGCCAACGTGTGAAGCCGGCCTTACCTGAAGAACAAATATGAGTTTGACATATTTTCTTTACAAAAGCTGTCAAACCGCCATATTTATTCCTCAGATAAAAGTTATCTGCCCAAAGCTACTATTTGCTAGGATTTGTTTGTTGTATAACCTGAGAGTTCTTTGTTACACTGCTAAACGTCATTTGAGCGCTATGACATTTACAGGGGCACCCCCTGTAAATGTCATAGCGTTAAAATGACGTTTGACTGTTGGTGAACATTTGTACAAAATTGTTTCGTGAAATGTATTGAAAAAACAATATGACGGCGTTAGTTCCGGTTTTGACCACGATTCAAAAGATCTGTAAAGATATTACTTACAATCTATTATGTGCTTCAATCGCTTGGTGTGATTGTTCCCGCACTGAAAACCTTCTCTTGTTGCCCCATAGTGATGTGTCTACGGTGATTGGAGGATCAGTCGCTCGGGGGTCTGTAAACATTGAACAAGTTAATTAAGTGTACGTCACGACCGACGTTCAAAAGTGCATCTTATGTGCCTATTTCAAATAAATAATTTGACTTTGACCGTTGACGTCACATTTGATTAAAGTCTACTTAATAAAAATCTTAAATGCATTCATTCATTCAACAACGCACAGCCTTAACCTCAGGAAAGAAGACGAAGAATGTTTGAAAATTAATCCCCTAAAAGAATTAAAATGGGGCATGAAAGTTTGCATGGTAATTCGTTCTTTTTGGCGACGGAAAATCCGAAAAGTTCCCACAGCTGGGACACAGGCCTACAAATAATGTCTTTGAATTTTGGGCAAGTCAATGTCCTCACGATTTTTTCTTTCACCCTTTTGAGAGCGGTAGTAATGGAACTGGCATAAAGACAAGTGCATGCCTGTTTGTGTTATGTTATGAATCTCGTCTAATATCTAACAAGTCAAAAATATAACTTAACTGTATGGAAATAAAGTTGAAATTTCAATGATAACGGTCGTAAGTACAATACCGCGGTATTATGCTTATGCTTAACATTGAAATTTCAACTTTATTTCCATACTATTAAGTTATATTTTTATTCGTCGCCTAAAAATACCTTGCCATGCCGTGCCGCCAATGGGCGCCGGGAGTTAGTTAACTAGATTATTAGTTAGTAATGATATTTACTTACGCGTCAGTAGTGGTCTGAGGTACACGATGAAGGGGGACGCGTCGCTAGAGAAGGGGAAGCCGTTACCTACTCCTCCGCTCACGCAACAGATCCAGCCCGTCTCGTCTAACGGTCTAGCGTTTGCTGAAATACAAAAGTAAACGTAAGAAATTGCTACTGCTGAGCACGAGGTCCTGGGTTCGATTCCCGGGTCCGGCAAAGTGTTATTGGGTTTCTCCAGCTGGAATTTCTCAGCCCAAAGCTGGATTTTGGCAATAGGCTCGCTCCATTTACATGGGACTTACACATAACTGGCGAAATGTGGGTGCACCTACTATAGGTACACCTCGCTCAACCCTTCGCGGAGTACAGGCGTTATGCGTTCAATTAATGATAAAACGGTCGTAAAATGTTCTTTCGAGTTATTAGATGATAGCGGACTTCATTTCATCAGTGGCGATTAGGGCTTAGGTGAAGTCGACTTGGGTCGGTTGGTTGTCGTCGAGGGGGGGGTTTAGTCAGTAAAAGTCTGACTTTTACTGACTAAACCCCCCCCCCCTCGTGTTCCTTCAGTTGCCTGTGTGCCAGGGCCACGGTATCCCTTTTAGACAAACCCGCAACCCTGGCAGGACAGTTTTGACCCCTGAAACTGTAAATGTAACCTTTCAGTAACCATTTCCATCATATAAACTAGCTTCTTGTCCCCCGACCCACCTCCTCACATCAAATCACCCGCCCGTATAACAAAAAGAAAAAGTCACAAGCTAAAACGAAGTAATATTACTTCCGTTTTCGGTTAACGTTCTTTCAGACTATTTTTCTTTATGCTCAGCTTCTAAGGATAAAGAATTAAGCTAGCAAATGCAAAACCATATTTTTTAATCCTACTGGTAGTTTCATAGATTAGAGCGAACAAACAAACAAAAAAAAAAGTGTATAGTGGCCGATCGCCACGCGGCATGCGTCGCCCCGCCAGCAATCGGTTTTACGTGAGCCTATAGATGTTTCACATCAAAAAAACATAGATAGTAGGTGCGTGACCTCCAGTCGTGATCGGTGAACCTTGGCAGTACGAGGATATAGATAGGTATTAAGCGTACAATGTGTGCAGCATCATTTCAGCCGAAAGACATCCACAGCTGGACATAGGCGTCCCCCATGGGGGGGAGAGGGGTTTCGATCGCAGTATGGTATTAAGATGCATAGAGAACGCTGCTGCCCATTCTCTAGTCAGTCCCTTAGTCGCCTTTTACGACACCCACGGGAAGAAATAGGGTGGTGCTATTCTTTACGTCCGGCACCACGCGGTACAATGCATTATGTGTGTACTTACGTATATTCATAGTTTGCACCCAATCGCCAGTCTCGATATCATACACGTCGATATGCGTCGCAGTGAATATTAGTAGATGCGTATCGTTGATCGCTGCAAATAAATTATAGAATTAATGCAGATTTTTTTTTTTTTTTTTTGTTTTGATTGTTTTCGTTAAGAAGGTGGCAGGGTCAGACTGGATGCGGAAGGCGGAGGACAGGGTGTTGTGGCGCAGCCTGGGAGAGGCCTATGTCCAGCAGTGGACTGCGATAGGCTGAGTTGATTGATTGATTTTTTCTATCTTGTGGCTAAATAATAACAGCCTCACGGGTCGATTGATCAAGTTAAGCTACGCTTGCCATGGTTGTTCCGTGGATGGGTGACCATATTTGCATACCAAGACCCCTCCGTGCCTCGGAAAGCACGTTAAGCCGTTGGTCCCGACTATCATTTGTAGATCTTTGACAGTTGTTCCGGGTCATCAGAACCCCGAAAGTCTTGACAGTTAAGTCTTACCACGGGGTATTGTGGTAACCAGTAACTGAGTTGTGGATGTCAGATAGGCGGTCTTTCCATGTAAAATACTGGTATTCAGCTGCATCCGGTAAGACTGGAAACCGACCCCAACATAGTTGGCGAAAGGCTATGCTGATAATGATATGTTTTCTATATTTTTTAAGGTAACTCAAAATCATGCTACAGTTTGAAAATCAAGGGGCTCTATCCTTTGCCCAGCAAAGGTATGTTATAAATTAAAAAAAACTCTCCGATATTAGACATAATACCTACTGCAGTAAAACCTTTAAATTGTACATTATTCCAAATTCCAACGGGTCATTTTAATGAGGCCTGGCTATAAATATCCAGCGGCCGGGCGCCAGAGTGGGACAGCAATTACTTACCATGATGCATGGGATGTGCGGTATACATCAGCTCAGTATCTCTCGCCCTGTGTCCGTTCCTGTCCACGTAGAGAGCTAAGGAGTTGAACACCAGCAGTGTGTCGCTGGAGCCGGGAACTGGCGCGGCGCCTAATGGCCGGGCGCCAGAGTGGGACAGAAATAGGTTCACTTGGTTCTCTGGGTGCACGAGGGCTAGAAAATGCAAGAAAAAAGTTTAAGTAACTAAAAAATATTCTTTAAATAGTTTGAAACAAAGTCGCTTTTTGTGTCTGGCTGTATGACCGTGTTGTTATTCTAAAATATCTAACGGATTTTGATGCGAATTTTCTAATAAAATAGCCGCTTTATCACTTTTGTTTTAAAGTTAAATATTGTGAAGTTTAGTTTTTGTTTATTGTCTATTATTTTGTTTATTGAATAATTGTACATCTTAAGCTAAGGTGGTGTTTATTCCTGATATTTTCGTAATGACAACTTACAGACGGCGGGCTGGTCGTGGTGCGGCCGGCGCGGCTCGGGCAGCGAGTGCGCCGCGAACCCGCCGCGGTACCCCAGCAGTAACCGAGCCCCGCTCAGCTGTACGCTGCATACTGCTCCACAAGCTCTTAACTCGGCTACACGAACTCTTCTCGCTGCTGTTCGGGTTATTTCGTAGACGTTTACTACGTATGCGTTCTGGGGGTGAGAGAAAAATTGGAGTTGGTAACAAGTGTATACAGACGTTTAACGAAGGCGAGAGTCGCTTATATTCCCCGTCATTGTCATATTTTAATAATACTGGACCATACCTGAGAACCCTCTGGTTACGGAGATATTGGAAAAAGTTTAATTTTTTTTAAACTTTTTTCACGAAAACCGTCCGACAGTTTTTAATGTTATAACTTAATTTCAAATACCCGCACAAGTCCTGCACCGTTGCATGAACCCTTAAAGCACAATAATTTTCGTGCGTCACTCACGCAGCCGTTAACTGATTTTTAGTTTAAAAAAAAATGCTCAATGTTACTCCAGTTTGATATACAGAATGCATAGATAACGGCAATGGAATGTGGGTCTTGTTAAACCCTGTATCTAGCTTTGATTTCGAGCCTGAGCGAGAAAAAATATGTGCTAATGGAATTAAACCCATGACCTCGCGTATGACAGAAGTCAAGTAGAAAACGTGTATCAAACATGTACTGACGTTTTCCAACATGCATGACTGAGACATACATACATATGCGGGTCACCACTGAAAATCAGCGCTGTGCTGTGGGTCCCCCATAGCGCCCATAGCGCAGCATCACGCTGAGTGGAAGCCGGAGTGTCACAGTCATGACGTGCAACTGTTGACTATTTCTGTGTGATTATATGTAGATCTATTTTTCTTTTATTGTACTGATAATGTTACTTAGTCGAGATAATTATCTTTTTGTATGCATGTGTGTCCCTATTTCTTCCCGTGGGTGTCGTAAAAGGCGACTAAGAAACTTACTAGAGAATGGGCAGCAGCGTTCTCTACGCATTTTAACCCCATACTGCGATTGCCAACCGCCTGCCAAGCGTGGCGATTATGGCAAACCCCCCTTTGAGGGACGCGTATGTCCAGCATTGGAAGTCTTTCGGCTGAAATCATGATGATGCACGTGTTTCTAAATAAACTTATTTTTCTTTCTTTCTTTCTTTCACATATTATAAAACAAAGTCCCCCACCGAGTCTGTGTCTGAACGCAATAGATCAAAAACTACCGAACGGATTTTTATACGGTTTTTACCAATGTACGGAGTGACTCATGAGGACGGTTTAGGTGTATAATTCATTAAGGTTATGTGTAAATTGGTTGAAATTGTTGAAGATGTCCGAGAAATCATGCCGACTGGGAGCTTTACTGGCGTTCACAGCGTAAACCAACAGTGTTATATGAAAACGCCGGTAAAAATCCCGGTAAACCCGATAGTACGGTCCCGTGAGATATTCTCCGACATCCACACGGGCGAAGCCGCGGGCAAAAGCTAGTTGATAAATATTTTGTTCACCATTCTGACAAGTTTTGTATGTAGCATACGTGTTAAGTACGGATCCCTAATGAATATCGCCACCTTGCAATTCCTTCAGTTTACGCTAAGCGCATAAAAACTGCATCGACGACATCCGGCCAGCCACGAGTCGCCGACGCAGCGAAATACGTCATTAGCTATTAGTTATTTTTATAATTATTTTTGTCATTCCATATTCTAGCATCGAATAGGTTTCACCAATTTTAATTGTAATTATATCCTTTAAAATAAACTAGTTTAAAATAACTTTGGTTTTTTTTCGATCCATCGTCTGCAGCTTACTTAATTTACGCAAGTTATGTTTTAGTATTTACAATTTGTTTAAAGTGTAAACAATAAACGAAACTAGGAGACACAACATGTAGAAAAGTAGAATACTCGTTTTATGCCTTGGTGTAATCGCAGGGTGAGAGACTAAAGTTATCTTATTTTATTAGACGACATTTTCTAAATTGTCGTTGTTTGGTGAAATGTGTATTGAATGTAGGTATTATTTATGTGTATGTTAAAAAAAAAAAACATGCGAGGCAGTATTTTTACGATGACGCGAGTTCCATAATTTTTGTTCACCTAAAAAGGACACATGTATACACAGTATACATATAGGTCATGGAAAGCGTTCGGTGACGATGACGCGAGTTCCATGATTTTTGTTCACCCAAAAAGTGCTCAACGCGCCTAAAGAAGTTTTCACTTCAAAAACTTTTTATCTGCGTATACAATATAGCATATTATAATATAGAAAAAGCTGATGAATAATACCTGTTTCTTGCACAGCACCGCGAACCCGTGCGCCGCATGGCCTAGCGGGCCGGCCGCTAGTGCGAGCGCACCCTTACTCTCCGCTAGTTTGACGCACTCCACTTCTGCACATTCTAGCGCTCGGATAGGAACCAGGCGGACGTGGCGACCGCGACCCGCTATCACCACTGTGGATGACAATAATAAACGTTTAAGAATAAAGTTAATTTTTATCTAATACAAGTCTACACAAACAGCGATGGAATACAGAATCGTCTCCTTGTCAAGTCTGATATTCACTAAATAGTCACAACGCTCACGAACGAAACATACACAAGTTTTTTGAAATATTTACAAAAATTATAAAATAGACATAATTTTCACAACAACACAACACAAAATGGATGATGTTCCATTTGATTCACACATATAATTTTAAACTTTGCTTACGACTAAAATAGGCATAACGAAATCGATTCAGGGATATAATATTATTGTTCTATGTTCTATGTTAGAGGGTTTGGTTTCCGCACTTAGTCCTTCATGTGGACCATTGTGCGTGGGCCATGGCGGCCGTCATTGGTTTATTCCAACCAGCCCACCTCCCTCCAGAAGCTTATTAGATCTTCTGGTCTGCGTAGAATATCTGTGAAAGATCTGGGTGACCCGAGGGTTTCTGTTCTTATCTGGCTGACGCCTGTGCAGTCAAAAAGCACATGTGCAACGGTTTCATCAGCCTCCATGCAAGCCCTGCACAGAGGGCTGTCCGTTATGCCTATATTGTGGAAGTGTTTGTTTAGTGAGCAGTGTCCCGTGATGGTCCCCGTCACCAAGCGCATTTTTATCTAATACAAGTCTACACAAACAGCGATGGAATACAGAATCGTCTCCTTGTCAAGTCTGATATTCACTAAATAGTCACAACGCTCACGAACGAAACATACACAAGTTTTTTGAAATATTTACAAAAATTATAAAAAAGACATAATTTTCACAACAACACAACACAAAATGGATGATGTTCCATTTGATTCACACATATAATTTTAAACTTTGCTTACGACTAAAATAGGCATAACGAAATCGATTCAGGGAAATAATATTATTGTTATGAGCCATCGATCAACAATAAATACTTGATTCACGAACAACTGAAGTTCATTATTGAAAATATCTTTTTATATTTTTACTAGCTGTGCCCCGCGGTTTCACCCGAATAAATCTCGATCCCGTGGGAATATCGGGTTAAAATTCAAAAAATATATTATAAAAAAAAAATTGATCCATGTCCTAACCCAGGTCATGGTCTACCCATGTGCTAAATTTCATCCAAATCCGTTCATCCGTTTTAGCGTAACAAACAAACTCATTTTCCCATTTATTATTAGTTAAGATTTCATTACGGATATAATTGTTCAAGTTTCAATAATCGTAGCTAGTTGACCAATGAGTTGCTGTTTGTGATCATTAATCTCGTAATCTTGATCGAAGGTATCAGAGTTAACAGTTCTAGGGTTAACAGCAGTAAAAATCAATATTTCTTGTTCATTCTCTTCACAATCCGGCGCAGCATGTAGACATGATGTGCTGCGTCGCGCAATACCGCTGAATATCAAAGGATTTCTTCCGTATAGCTCGTAGCTATGAAATCCGTTGGCATTCACCGAGAACGAACGACGCATTATTCTTCGGCGATCTTCGGAGAATGTCGCATTGTTGTCGCTAAAGTACACAAGATATAGTATACCGTCCGTTCACTATAACTTGACGCGTGCCGCAATTGGTAGCACTGAATTTTGCAGTCATGTGATTGGTAGTTCTATACTGTCAGTCGCCATTTTGAACTCTATTAGTATTGAAACTAGTCAAGTCAAAGTGAACGCACTATAGTATTTTATACTGGACATAACAAATTTTTTTTTATACTGGACATAACGAAAAACGAGCTAATAGTTAGTATTAAAAAAAACCGGCCAAGTGCGAGTCGGACTCGCGCACGAAGGGTTCATATTCATATTCATTTATTTGCATACCATAATGTGCATAAAAGGTGATAAAGAAGGCTTAAAGCTAAAGTACAGTTATGGACCCTGTTAGAGCACAGCAACATAGTAATAACTTACAATTAAAATTAAAATTCAAAGATAAAATTCAGAAATAACAATTCTTATAAATGTATGTAAACTTATAAAATTACGTATTAGTTAGTTAGTCGTAGTTATTTAGATAATGTTAGAGTTAATAATATTATTAAATTTAAATTAACTAAAAAAAAAATACAAAAGAAAAAGTAACAAAATTTCTAGTTCATTAATCTCTTTTTAGTTCATTAAGGTAAGCATAATATTAAAATCAAAATCAGTCATGTATAGTTATTATTATAAGTAACGATATTATTATAAGTAACGATATTATTTTAAATAACAATATTATTATTTTGTAATCATAGTTCCATATCATTATCTATAAAAATGGCAAAAAAAATCACGTTTGTTGTATGGGAGCCCCCCTTAAATATTTGTTTTATTTTAATTGAATTATTTATTTTTAAAGTGAATATATAACTAAATATTCTGTCAATATTTCAAGCGTCTACCTGTTGCCGTTATCAATATCGAGCAAAAACGAGCAAAAAAATCACGTTTGTTGTAACGGAGCCCCCTTAAATATTTATTTTATTCTGTTTTTTAGTATTAGTTGTTATAGCGGCAACAGAAATACATCATCTGTGAAAATTTCAACTGTCTAGCTATCACGGTTCATGAGATACAGCCTGGTGACAGACGGATAGATAGACAGACGGCGGACCCTTAGTAATAGGGTTCCCGTTTTACCCTTTGGGTACGGAACCCTAAAAAACATACACAGATTTGATAAAATTTAAAAATAACTATTCAGTACTTAAATACAGTTAGAGAGTTAAATAGACACAATCACGATGCAGTCACTTAGTTACTTAAGTTTATTCTGAAAACCAGTCTTATTACGTGTCGTGATACCTATATTCCGTTGGTTTAGGTAGTTAAATAAAGGTAAACAAAAAAACCCACGTGACGAGAGCTGTCAAGTAACCGACTAAACGTAATAATACCTGGCACTTCAGTTGGCATACTACGTCACAGTTGTACTCTTCAATTTAACAACGCTTTATTTCGTTGACGTTTAGAGAACATGTCTTTTTGGGCTCTTTACAATAGACAGATTAGAAAATAATATAGTAATATGTAAATCTAACTAAATAATTGTGCTCAAGCAATTACATCTACGAAGAGTATAAGAATAAATGATAAAGTTTAACATACAGTATTATAAGAGGAAACTATCGTAATAATAATAAAAAGAAAAAAGATTGTACGTGTAAGAAAGTGTCATCTATAAAAACCCTTTTTATGATTTGTTTACCTTTAATTAACTACCTAAACCTATGGCGTATAGTAACTGGGTTGTATAGATCAGTTAGGCAGCCGCTCCATGTAAATTACTGGTATTCAGATGCATCCGGTTAGAGTAGAATCCAAGCCTGGGACTTCACAAAGTGGGGAAAAAGCTAAGCAGGTGATGATAACTTACCTAGTAATTGCTCATGTGGTACATAAGCTATGGTAGAGATCGGCGCGTGTGCTCTTCTCGGGGTTATTTCAGCTCTCTCTAGGTCTATTAACGCTAAGCCGGCCTCTCCGCCCACACAGATGCGCGACCGCTCCAGCACGCACGCACACAGCGCGTGGCGCACGGTCGCGGCGGCGCTGGAGTCCAGGAGGACGCAGGCGCTGTATACCTACGGAGGAAGGGAGAGAATTATGAGATTTGATGAAGCTGTACAGTCAGGCTTAAAAATATTATATGTTATCAAAAACTTGTCAAAAATGTTGGCAAATTAGAGGTTTTTAGGGCTCTGTACCTCAAAAGGAAAAAACGGAACCCTTATAGGATCACTCGTATGTCTGTTTGTCCGTCTGTCACAGCCGAAAACTAAACCACAATCTTATACGTTACGTTAGACACATTTCGTATCGCGCTAATCATTTCAACGGAAACGATTTAGCTTTACTTTGGAAGTTACGTTGGAGGAACGATCGATCAAACTTTCAGTATTGGGTAACGTCAACGATTTTGTCTCTCAGAAAAAAATAGCGCGATACCGTTTCTTACATCAGCTAAACCAAAACCAAAAACGTTCCGTTCGAACGGTAATTACGTTGAGAAATAGCGCGATCGGCCCCCTGGTCGCGCAAGGCCAGACCGACAGGCCGTGGGAATCGTCGACCCGATGAGGGCTGTGGTGGGCATGATCGGCAATGGCCGCGACAGGCCTCGACAGGCGTGGCCACGCGCCAGGCCACGACAGGCCGTGGGCCCGCGGCTTTAGTAAACTTACACATTTGTCAGGCAGGTTATTCCTCTTCAGTATCCTGTGCAACTCGCTTAGTGCGACCACCCATTTGGTCTTCTCTGATTCGGACTCCGCTAACATGAGTGTATGCGACCGTTTCCCGCCTTCCAGTTGAGATGTTGATATCTGCAGACAAAATATTAACACACTGGTTATAGAGCCGTGAGGAAACCGGCATGCCTGAGAGATATTCTCTACGGCATGTGAAGCCAAGTCAGATGCCCATGGGAGGCATAAAAACTCTGACAGCAGGGTAGTCACTAACCACACGAATAGGAAGATAGAGCATTTGCTTAACCATTAATTTCCCTGACTTGACACAAGGCATGGATAGCATCCTCTTACACTTACTGTTACAAGGCGGTTTAAAGAAGTTTATATTTATTTTGTAACGCTATAAATGTTATATGGCATATAATTTTAAGTAAATTCTCACCCTAAATATACAAGGTATGTCTCGTTTGTTGGCGTGTATGACGTCAGACTCCTTGACGGACGCGACGCTGAACTCCGGATCGCGCATGTCTAACACTTGACTTACGCATACTGACGGTAACGCGTTCCTGAAACACGATAACAGTTTTTATCCGGTTAACAATAACAAGGAGTAAAGAAAGACAGATGGCATATTTTTTTTTTGTATTTCTGTATGACCTGGAAAAGATTGAAACCGAATTCGCAATATTTTTTTTTCAGTCTCGCTCAAATACTCCGTCATTGTAGCGTACCAGATCGGGGATAAAATAGCATATTTTCCTCTAGAGAGCGTATTTTTTTTGTGTCTGTTACCAAGGAGCCTACAAAAACGAAATGTCTTTATTCATAAGTAGAATAATCATGAATAAAGACTAGACTTATTACTGTTTCATTAAAAAAAAAAAAACATATTATTTTTGAAAATAGAACTAAAAGCGGCGATCTCTTCGGTAGAATGCGTGCATTGCGTTGCGGCTATAGAAGAAATTAAAAAAAGGCATTGACGCATCTTTAGAATTTTTCTCTAATTACATATTGAATGGGTGACCGTAATTTATTTTACAACAGTGAAAATGTCATCATCTTCATCTAGTGAGAATGGAGACCCAAATTTACAGATGGAAGAGAAAGGAAAAAAATAAAATATAATTTTCAATCTGTTGCCGTCTCGCAATCGTAGTGAAAAGTAGAGTGTAACACACGGCGCTATAAACCCATTATAACTCGATTTCTATTTACTCCCTCGCTCGGGAGTAAAACTACCTCGTATATAATGGGTAATTTTAGTCCCTTGTATAACAATCTACTATTATTTCAATTCGTGTGACAACACAGTTCTCTCTTTTCCTTTTAATGCGTACGCAAAAATATACATAAAAACATAAACTTATGCTTTCTTCCCATGGGGGCAGACAGAAATATAGTCACTTTTATAAACGTTCTGAGTTTTATTTTTAATTATACGGAGGAATTACCCAAGCAAGTAACGATATAAATAAATAACGTGTTCTGTAGCCACGGGCCTATATCATTTAAAGGACTTACCGGTCTTGTGATATGTCATAGAGGAACAATTTGAAGTCGCACACGACTACAAACTGTCTCATCCAGCCTTTCTTCACGCCCCCTGGTTTTGGTACCTGCAGACAACATAGAACAAACATTTGTTTTAACATATCATACTCCTTAATAAACAGGGATTTCTACAACAAACTTGTAGAAATATTAAGCCTCGAAATTCATAGAAAATTTATAATAAATAAATTAAATAAATAAATAATATATTAATTAACATAACATAACATCACGCCTGTAATCCCCGAAGGGTTAGGCAGAGGTGTACCTATAGTACACCCACGTTTCGCCAGTTATGTTTAAGTCCCATGTAATAGGGGGCGAGCCTATTGCCATCAACCGGGCACAAATCCAGGCTCCGGGCTGCTACTGAGAAATTCCTGGTGGAAAAGCCCAATAACACTTTGCCCGACCTGGGAATCGGACCCAAAACCTCGTGCTCGGCAGTAAAAAAAAAAAAAAATTTTACAATAGGTACATGTATTTTCATTCGTAAGGCACTCAACAAGAGTATACAGACTAATTTATCGTTTACTAAAGTAAAACAAGTAACCCAACGTAGCACTCGCAGAGCTAGTTTTCTGATTTTACCGAAGATGACAACTAAGTTTGGCAAAAAAAATGTTAACTTTTGAAGGAGCACAATTATACAACAGAATACCCTCATGTATGAGAAGGTTACGCTCATTCAATGCATTCAAAACTCAATTATCTGAATATTTTATCACAAATAACACCCTTCCTAAAAGCTGAATGCATTGGATGGGTGTATCATTTTGCTACCGTGACGTCTGCGACGAACTTTATATTTATTATTTATGCTAAGCATTGTTCTCATGTGTTCTCATGTTCTCAAAAAGACACAAAGTCACTTAGACTTTGTGTCTTTTTTGAGAGTAAAATATCTTTAAACCTAGAAAATAAAAGTTGCACAATGTGTTGCTTGCAACATTTTTTTTTTAAATTCTATTTTATTTATAGAGTTTAATCATAAACTGATTATGCCACCCTCATCTCGGTACAAACAATTATTCTTTATGATCTAAATCCTATTTTTGCTACCTTAAATAAGAGTCTTGCATCCTTTGACAATGGGGACGCAAGAATGCTATTACACCTTCCCACATCCAGTGACTTCGATAGCAATGTGGCTCTTTCGGCCTCGTTCCGGACGCACTCCATCAGTATATGGTAAGTGTCTTCCAAGGTAATACAACATTGCATGTAGATGCAGTCGGAACTCTTTGTGTTGAGCCGAGCATTGAGAATCCAATAGAGTGCATCCCAACGCGTCAAAAAAAAAACACTGTTGGATTTTATACTCTCAGCGCTAAGCAGAGAGTTAAGCTAACATGCACGTCTTTCTACATTGTCCTGACATATATAATTTCAACATGAATGATGTAACCAATACTTTTTAACAATATTTTGATTTAAAAGTCCGTGGAGTTTCTTGCCCGTTCTTCTCCATAGGAACCTACTACGCTTTGGAATGGGCAACTAGCTTCATCTCTCTGACTGACCGACCCCTTTGACAATTCAAAAGTGCCTGTAATTGGTTTATTAGAAATAAATGCTTTGAGTTTGAGTTGAAAACCCAGACCAGGCGGTACCAGAGGGCCTAGATAGACTAACATTCGATTAGAGATAACGCTAGTAGAAAAGCCAAAAAGTGTATCGGGTTGACATCATAAGCTATCGAAATGTCACGTGATCATAGGTCAACGAATGGAAATTAGCTAGACAATGTTATCATCATTCGATTCCATGAAACGAATCGACTGCGTCGAACGATAACTTGCGGATGCAGCCAAGTGGCACTTTTTGACAAGTGTTATCGCCTGCCAATTGATATTCGTTATCGTTGAAACGATAGCGACTATAGAAATAGAATCGCTCCGAAGCGAATGCCATTTGTCTAGGCCCTGTGGGCTTACCGTTCTTCTTAGCGTATCAATGTAAATCTAAATAGAGTCTGCCCAGAATTTAGCTACGAGTTTGGCACTGTGTTACCGTTGCGGAGGTCAGATAGGTAGTCGCTCCAGGTGAAATACTGATATTCAGCTGTAATTAGACTGGGAGCCATCCCCAACTCAGTTGACAAAGACTAGGCAGATGACCAGGATGATTTGACAAGGGCAGCTAAATGGACCGACCACCTTAAAAAGGTGCCTGGAACAGACTTGTGGCGTCCTCAACATCACCGCATGCGAGCTACGCGTCACACTGACGTCACGCGAAACCCTGCATCGCGCAAGCAGAGTTTACCGCGCAACTAGCATTACAACGTCCCGACATCAATCGTCAGGCAGTAGCCCGCCAGACACACCACCCGTGTGGTCGGAGGATCCTCCCTTCTCTGTATAAGTGAACTTTACACCCTGTTCCTCATACCTCTTTAGACTGCATGCGGAAGGCGGAGTACAGGATGTTGTGGCGCAGCCTGGGAGTGGCCTATGTCTAGCAGTGGATACAGTAAAAACCGTAAAAAAAAGAAGAGAAAAAACAGCAAAAACCCTAAAAAAAAAAGAAGGGAAATACAGTAAAAAACCAGCAGTCTTTAATGATGCTGTCGAGAGTCGAGCTTTAACATAATATGCCTCGTAGGCCTCTGTCCCCTCGCAGGGTCGATGCCAAGTGGTCTCCTAGGAGTGCTCAGCGGGAAGTGGACAAAACTATACTCCGTTGGTTTAGGTAGTTAAATAAAGGTCAACAAAAAAAACCACGTCACAAGACAAGTAACCGACTAAACGTAATACCTGTCACTTCAATTGTCTTGCTAAGTCACAGTTGTACTCTTCAATTTAGCAACGATATAATTGGTTGACGTTTAAAGAACCTTTCTTGTTGGGCTCTTTACAATAGACAGATTACAAAATATTATTATAAATCTAACTAAAAAATTGTGCTCAAGCAGTTACATCTGCGAAGAGTAGTTTAACAATAAATAATAAAGTTTAAAATACATTCATAAAAGAGGAAACTATCGTGAAAATAAACAATAAATTTTATTTGCATATAATTTACAACGTATTTTCAAACAAGAAAGTGTCATCTATAAAAACCGTTTTTACGATTTGTTTACCTTTATTTAATTATCTAAACCAATGGAGTATACGTGTGCACTGCTAGTACTGTTGACTAGTTACTAGCCTCACCTTAACATATCCCTCGTAGGCAGTCCCCTGTCCCCTCGCAGGGTCTATACCGAGCGGTCTCCGAGACCTCTCAGCAGGCAGAGGGCAACGCGCAGCTACTCGCGCGCAGCACCACGTGTGCACCGCTAACCCGCAGGTTTCGCACACCACTCCTTGCCGGGTTAGACCGATCTGTTGAGAAGGATTGAGATGAAATAAGGAATTAAATGAAAACTTGTGCACTTATAGAGCATTTATTTATTTCACCAAAAATAATACAACGGATTACACAAACTTATAGGCTAGCAAGACAGAGTATATAACATGGGAGCATCTGTAGCCGAACTAAGTCGTGTATCTGGCATATAGCGCCAGACCCCTCAAAACAGACAATAATACATATTAGCCCAAAAGACATGCAAAAAGATGCATCATAGAGTTATAGCTAAAAAGTTCGACTACCGACTGAGCCTAGTTTAAATTCATAATTACTCGAGCAATCCTCAAAAGAAATACGCAAGCAAAATCGTGATTAATTATAAATAGATCAAGTGTCGGGATGACATTTACCTACTGAAAATACAGTCAAGAAATATTGAGATATTTTTTTACGTTCACCAACCAACGCGTGTACCAACTTCGTCATTGCCAACATTTAGAATGAATATGACAGTACGACAACACAAAGTTTTGTTATTTTTATTTATACAATTTACACAAAAAATTTAACGAAATATATGAACGAACTTACGTAGGTACAAGAACTCGGCAAACATTGATCAATTGACAGTCTAGTTTCTCTTTCTCTTTACAACCCGAAGCCAATATTCCGCCAGTAATACTATTATGAACAAATCTCAAATACATAGTCATAAATACATAAATGCAGTGCTGTTTCAAAGAAGACGTAGTGACAAAAATTTAAAAGAGTATGTTTAGATGGTTTGGTCATGTTGAGAGGATGAATGAAAGGAGACTAACAAGAGGTATTTATAATGCAGATGTGAGTGGAATCGCCTGGAGGGACGTCCTAGGAGGACATTAGTGACTTAATTTGTGATGTTCTTCAGAAAGGTCAGGTACGTAGTACTGGCAACCGGCGTGCGTGTATGACCAGATGTGTGAACGTAGGCGAAGCAAAAGGAGTATGTAAGGAGCGTAGTAGGTGGCGTTCTATAGTTTCTGCCTACCCCCGTGGGAAGAAGACGTGCGTTTATGTATATGTATGTAAGTAAATAAATAAATATAAATCTTTATTGATCGATATATGCGAGTTTGACTCGCGCACGAAGGGTTCCGTACCATTATCTATAAAAACGGCAAAAAAAACACGTTTGTTGTATGGGAGCCCCCTTAAATATTTATGTTATTCTGGTTTTTAGTATTTGTTGCTATAGCGGCAACAGAAATACATCATCTGTGTAAATTTGAACTGTCTAACTATCACGGTTCATGAGATACAGCCTGGTGACAGACGGACAGACAGACAGACGGCGCAGCCTTAGTAATAGGGTTCCCGTTTTACCCTTTGGGTACGGAACCTTAAAAACACAAAAAAATAAATTGCAAACAAATAGCAAATATATAGCAACTGAATTAAAAAAAAAAAACACTCACCATAAGCGACGTACAGTGGTTACACTTGGTGGGACTGCTAAAAGTTCGCACTAAAAACTGGTGCACTTTCTGCTTGCCTGGTACCGTGGGGCCTAGCGAAGGGTCCTGGTGAACAAACATAAAGATTACTGAAGGGAAGTTGATTTGTCAGTGGTACAAACGAGAAGAGAACTGTTCCTTTTTAGGAAATGTAAGCATTTATGATAAACTAGCTGCGCCCCGCGGTTTCACCCGTGTAAGTCTCGACCCCGTGGGAATATCGGGATAAAAAGCCTATATGTTAATCCAGGGTGTCAGCTACCTCCATACAAAATTTTATCAAAATTGGTCCAGCCGTTTGAGCGTGAAGAAGTAACAAACACACACACACTCACAAACTTTCGCCCTTATAATATTAGTGTGATTATATTTATTTCTGTAAATTGTTTTAAAAAAATACTTTTATCTACACTCATATCGTAAAATTCGCTTTATAAACTTCAAAACGTATATTGACAGTAATTGTAGAACTTATATTGATGTCATTAAAAGTCCTACAACTAAACTAACTAAATTTCGAAATTTCAGAATAGTATCATATTAAACACTTTTTCTCTAACAATTTATTGTTATAAAACAATGTTACGATACAGGGCAAATCCAAGAAATTAATATCACCAAGGAGTTTCCATCAATTATTTTTTTCTAATGGAACGCTTATGAGGTTCGCGCCATTTTTTGTAGCATTACAAAAAAGTTTGGATTTCAATTTTTACTTGTCTGTGGCCGCGCCCGCTTTAGCGCATTCGCAGTGCAATAAACTATTTCTTACTCTTTTAACTCTGATAATTTATTTAGTAGGTTCAATCCCAATATATGAGAGTAGATAAAGTATACTTGTCAAAAACGTAGGTGTAGTGAAGTAACCATACGACTCGGTACTCGATACTCACGATAAATCGATTCAAGTTAAACGTCAAAACGGGCCTATTATTTTTTGCCAACTATAGTGTATGAAACTGCACATAACTAGGTATTTATCAACTACTTTTACACGTCAAAAATTAAATTACGTGAGTTCGGTGTTTCCTATCCGACTACTCTGAGAAGAAAGACCGAAACCAACTCAGAGGTCACAGTCTCTTATAAAGTCCAGACATAATCTTGGTCAGGCCATATGAAGACAAATAATAATTGATTGTTTTGATATTATACTATGCCTTTTAATTTTTTTAATTATATGGGCAGAGTCGAAGTTAATGAACTGTGGTTCTATTCAAAAACTTTTTAACAAAAAAAAACCGACTTCCAAAACAAAAAAACACAAAAAAGTGAAAAATAACTTTGATTTCGGAAGCATATAACATCACGCCTTGTTTCCCCGAAGGGTTGGGCAGAGGTGTACCTGTAGTACACCCATATTTAATATTATATCTAATTTAATTTCGGAAGTCGGTGTCTTTGGTTCTGTATTTTCATTTTTGGCCACCAACTACCAAAATTAAATTAAATATAATATTAAATGTCGATGTACTACAGCAGGTACACCTCTGCCCAACTCTTCGGGGAAACAAGGCGTGATGTTATGTTATGTGCTTCCGAAATCAAAGTTATTTTTCAATTTTTAGTGTTTTTTTTTGGAAGTCGGTTTCTTTTTGTTAAAAAGTTTCTATTTTTCACTTTTTAGCTGTGGTACCTCACATCAATTCGTATACCACTTCTTGCTATGAAAATAACAGTGACAGGAAGTTCTATACAAGCTTTGTCATCCCATCCATTGAAGTTAAGACAAACAAAAAATTACAAACTTTATAATTTACCTAAGTAGGTAAATTATAAAGTTTGTAATTTTTTGCTACCTAAGGAGGTAGGTAAGTATTCGTGCCAAGTTTATTACCTCCAGGAATAAGATTTGTCGTGCAAACAAAATCCCCCTTCCCTCCCCTTAAAAGTCAAATTTTCAAAACCCCTTCTCAGCGGATGCCTACGTCATAAGAACTGTCTGTGTGCCAAATTTCACCCCAATCTGCTCAGTAGTTTGAGCTATGTGTTGACAGACCAATCAGTCACGGTTTCCTTTTATATAAGGCTAGATATTATATTGAGAACCTCCTCCTTTTTTGAAGTCGGTTAAAAATCATTTATAGCCAGAGTGGATCTCATGACAATTTCAATTAGACCAAACACGGGTACGATACATTGTTTTATTACGGAGTTCCAGAGCCTACCTTCCGGCTTCATCATCAGATCAGTTTGATGGTACTATTTTGATCAGAACTATTTATTTAAATTTGTTTCGCTTAACTATCTTAATCCAGATATCTTATCGCCACCCGTGAAATACTTATCATTGAGAAGTTCCGGTTGCCATCTGTGGCCTTCTTCATCGGTTCCACTTCACCAAATTATACTTACTGAATGCAAATGATTTGACTTGTTGATGAAAATATAAAAATCGCTATATGTATGCCTATAATATTTGAGGAGTTCCTTCAGTTACTCATGGATCCCAACATCAGAACTGGATTTTGATAAAAATGGGACCAATCTGGAAGTATATCCTTTCAAATAAAAAAAGATTTTTTTAAATCGGTTCATAAACGACGGAATTCTGAGGTAACAAACATTTAAAAAAATACAGACGACTTGAGAACCTCCTCCTTTTTGTGAAGTCGGTTAAAAAGTAGCATGATATATAAAAATTTTGATGGAGCATATTTTGGACGTCATACCATCTTGTCTTGACTTTTGTCGAAGTAGGCAAGTAGTAATTTTATTGCTGGCCTTATCTGAAAAACCGGCCAAGTGCGAGTCGAACACGCGCATGAAGGGTTCCGTACCATTATCTATAAAAACGGCAAAAAAAATCACGTTTGTTGTATGGGAGCCCCCCTTAAATATTTGTTTTAATTTAATCATTTATTTTTAAAGTGAATACATAATTTAATATTCTGTGAATATTTCAAGCGTCTACCTGTTGCCGTTATCAATATCGAGCAAAAACGAGCAAAAAAATCACGTTTGTTGTATCGCCCCCTTAAATATTTATTTTATTCTATTTTTAGTATTTATAGCGGCAACAGCAATACATCATCTGTGAAAATTTCAACTGTCTTCGTATTACCCTTTGGGTACGGAACCCTAAAAACCCTCCAAAATCACTTTCGTGCATTTAATATGAACCATCGCACCTGCAATACCGCGCTTTTTGAAATTGAAATGTGACGCGCTGTGGCCTGACTCGTAATGCGCGCTTAGCTTTACAGGCACATTACGCATTTGAACTTAGTTTTCAAGTTCGGCAACGCATCTTACGCAGATACACTCTCGCAATTACTCTGACTTACAGACACACACCACGCACAGGCATTCAAACTCGAAGCATGCTCTCACTAGTATACTAATTTTTATCTGATATTTTAAGTACCTACGGTTTTGATACTAGATTAACTAATTAAGCTGTACTATGGAAGAGCAGTCTACTAACAGAGGCAATGTTTGCTGAAAAGGACGCTCCAAACACTAAACACATTTTTGTAAACTGAAGCATAATTAAATAACCTTCTTAAACTTATCTTCAAGCCATGATGTTACAGGCTGCCAACACTACACAAAAAGAACGATAAAGTAGTTTAAAATCCATACATACTATACTAACGGTAGACATTTCACTGGGCGAGCTTTTGCTAGAGGCGGGCGACGAAGCCCGTGGCTCCAAGTCATCTTGCAGCTCCACGGAACCACTCAACGCTGCTGATTGCTGGGACCCGTACATCAACTGTGTGATATGCTCGTTTTAGTTGTGGTGAGGGGATAATGATGTAGTAATTAATTTGTACGGTCGACCGAAAAAGTTGATGAGTTTTTCGGTAATTCGAAAATAGACAACAAAAAAAAAACAAACATAGTAAAGACATTTATGTGAACATACAGGTTCAAAATATCGTTGTATACACAATGGTTGCTTTGGATAATCTTGGCATGAATTTAGAATGATATTAAAGCATGGAATATTAATAACAGCTGATGAAAATTACACGAATGAGCAAATTGATCGGTGAAAGAATTAATGAAAGGTTCACAATTTGCACCACTGATGACTTACGCGGCCAGTAGCATTAAAGAAAGAAGTTCTAATTAAGTCACAGTAGGCAGGATAATATTGTTTAAATATATTTTCAGAAAACGTTTTCATCAGTTTTATTTAATCAACAATTTGACAATCAAATAGTTGTTAAAATGTTCTCAACTTACTTTTTAGACCTCTGTATCCTGCCTATGTGTATGAAGTTTCATTGAAATCGGTTCAGTAATTTCGAAAAACAAGGGCTTGAAAGTTTGTATGAAATGCCGTACGGCGTATACGCTCTTAATGTTGTTTTATTTGTTAGTTTTAAATGCTCTTTTTTAACATTTGTATTTCTTGTGCGTGTCCAAAATAAAATATTTTGTCTTTATTTCCTTTTTTTTTTTCTTTTATTTATGATCTGTTTCCCAACCTCCGGATATGTATATAATTTCTTAATCATACTGTTCCATTTATTAATATATCTAATGGATATACTGCATCCGGAAGCAGTGAAACAGAAATCAACTAGTAAAAATGTAGCAATAATAAATAAAAACATATAATACCTTGGCATTGCAACAATGCTGGTTTCTGTAACGGTACTGCGGCGACATCTGTGCGAGCAACAGATAACAAAAAAACAAAATGGCCAAAGAAAAATAAAAAGCTTGCATTTTTTTATTTAAAACACTGTACTTTATCAGATTTACAAGTTTGTTTACATGTCATTAAAGCAGTTTCGACAATCCTTTTTATAAATAAAACTAGCTTTTTTCGCGGCTTCGCCCGCGTGGAGGTCGAAATATAAAAACCTATATAAAAACTTTATCTATGAAAAAATTCGTATTATGCCAACTTTCATGGTAATCGCAACATTGATAAACTCCAACTCTGTCTATTGATAGACATCAATAGACAGAGTTGGAGTTTATCAATGTCATATATACCAACATCATTTTTTTATATATGTATCTGATAAAATACTGGGTTAAAATTAAACTGTCACCTTACAAATTAGTCACAAAATGAAGCTTTGTACGCATTCCAACTCTCAAAATAAGATTTTTATTGCATGTATTTACAATAATAGATTTTTTTCATATCATTTCCCATCGAAAACCATTGAATGGATTCTTGACATAAAGATCAAAGTATTTTTTTACAAGTATTTCACTAGCTCTTCTCGACAAATATTTTTTTCAAATATTTATAAGAAACAAATTATGAACTAACCAAATGTTGGAACACGCTCCAAAAATGATGTAAATTAAATGAACGAATGACAAAAGCATTGTTATATCATAATATAAATAGATACGTGCCCAGCTAAAACTTACCTTCTGCTCATTGAGAGTAGCCACATTATCGTAGTGCCGCTCCGTTGGCGCTTCCTTCAGGAATTGGTCTAAGTAGCTCATCTGTGATGGGGGCCGGTCCAAGACTGAAATATTTGAGATTATGTTAGTATTTTGAATAAATAATTGTTTTTAGGTTCTAGTGTTTCGTTCCCAAAACATATATTAACTTTTAATAATAAATACTAGGTATGAAAAATATAATCAATGTTTTACACTGTCAAATAAAAGGAGAAACATAAAAACAACATTATTGTATCCGCCATCACCTTCTTTGTAAACTTTGTACTCAATCAGATACGAAATAAAAAGACAATTAGTGGAAATTTGCAGAAATTTCCAAAAATCTACGGTTTGTGCAAAAAAATCTAAATGCATTCTGGAATGAAACACTAGAATGTTATTATAAATATATAAAATAAAATTATATTGCAATTTTTTATAAGATAAAAAGGGGAATATTTATAAAATATATAATAAAACACAGAAACCAAATCCCAACCCAAACCACGTTCACAAAACAGTAATTAAAAAACGTTACAATTATTAATTATCTTTTTACGTAAAGTCGAGCACAAATGCGTTAATCTAGCTATTAATATTTAAAGTTTAATTTAAGCATTATTATATAAAACTTAAGTAGTAAGAATACTCCTGATGTAAAACCCCTAATGAAATTATTATGCCAATTAACACGAAGCAATAAAACAGCCCGTTAAACGCAAAAACTAGAAATAATATGAAAATTGCACCATACACACTATTTTGTTGATACAACTTTTAAGATTGTATCCAATGTTTGCATGTGCACGGCACGGCAGGCTATTAAATTGCTTCACGTAAATGAACATTCATTAGACGAAAACTTTTATGCTCGACTGTACATGAACACATTTTAGTGAGTACAAGACGGGAACTATGACATGCACGGTGGACGCTTACATTTGACGCTGTACAAATTATTACCTTCAGCACACGAGAACATTTATTTATATACATAAATAAGTATTACAATGTCATTAAAAGCTCCCAAACGCGGTCCACTTCGCCTTAATCGATGTTAAGTCTCATTTACCCTCATCTGCTATAAAAACAATTAAATATATTATTTCTTACGATATTATACTCTTTCATAGCTAAGAATTAATCTTACGATACCGATTCAGATTAAGTATGTAAACATCCTGAACACAAAAATAATCAATGCAACTTTTTAAGTTCCCATTTACAGCCACAATTACAAAAATAAGAAAAATATAAAACTATATGGCTTCTAATAGAAAAAAACAATTAATTTATATTATAATCATAACCTTACAAAATGTCGACTCGTGTGCTGACGTCAGTTCACAAAATAAAAACTAAGGTCGAAAAGAGGTTTACAATGGAAAAAAAAACAGATTAGTCAAAATACCTATGTGCGTATACAAAACAAGTGTTAAAGGAAAACCAATCGCTTAAGGCGTTATGTGGTGAATGGACTTTTTCAGAAAAACCAGAGAAGTTTGGCTCTAGTACACAATTTAACGTACATTGACATTTTTCTTCAAATTTTTTTTGGTTGTTGAAGATTTTCGTTATATCAAAGAAGCAATGGCTGCATAAATTGAGTACTAGAGTCGACATTTTTCGTCACATCCATGCCACCGCAACAAAGCTCAAGCAAAAGCGAAGCGATTTGCAATAAAAGAATAATTGTTTCATATTCCATGAAAATGTTGATAATATTTTGTTATGAGTTACTGTTTTGGAGTCGTATTTATTATTTCAATGTATATTTTATAATCGTTTCTTTATTAATTTTAGAATACCAAGCCGAAACACATGTAAAATAAGCTTATCAATTTTCAAAAATATCAGCCATGGATTTGTCATGAAATGGATAAAACATGAAAAAAAAATCATATTGTTTCCTAAAAATGTTTTGATTTTGCAAACAAGAAAAATAATTCAAAGATGATGTTAGTCAAAAGACCCACAAAACAGTAACAGAATTAATTTAGTTAATGAAATAAAAACTTTTCCCTTTACACTTGCTCGTATTTACAATGGACGCCTCATAGACAAAATGAAACTATTTGATAGAAAACTACGTACGCAGCACAAATACTAAAAACTTACACCTTTAAAAATAAACACTATCTGTCATTATATATATATATATACTTTTTTTTAATACTTCAATATTTTCAGTAAAACCTAACAAAATAATTTATTTAATTTTTATCTTCGTAAAACCTTTTTTTGCCGACTGTACTTTTCTTGACATGTTTAAAGATATTTTTTGAGTAAATTATTAAAGATTAACATTTTAGAACGACTTAAGTTTTAGGAAAGATAAAAAAGTAGGTTATATGAAAAACCAATTGCCCCAAGATGGTTTTTGAAGCATTATGAGAAAAGAGACGTTATTGACAGCGAAGCGTATCTAAAAATAACAACAGATAATGTTACAGGGACAAAATACACACAGTCTAGTGATAGACGATTGCGAATTCCTTATTATAAGAGAGGGGGAAACATGCTCTTGTGTCGATTCGATTTGACTCGCAATCGATAGCAATCAATAACTAAAGAATCGATTAATTTGCGCACTTTTCTTCTAATATATTTACGATAAAAGTGGAACGTAGACTTTCAATTTTTTTATAACCTGCACAAATACAAAAGCTTAGTTAGGTTTCTGATTTTCAGATCGTTTTAAATAAATTAGATACGATTTAATTTTAAATCTGTGCAAACTAGGTATGGTTTGGTTGGTATGCGTGACTATCGCCGCGATTCTTTCGTCTGTGGAGGTGGCGCCTAAGTTGATAATTTTACCTGAAACTTCAAAATTACCAAATAATACTCGACTGTTTGGTTCTCGATTATTTAAATTCGCAATCGCCCATCTCTACAACGGTCACATACGATGAGTCTACTTCTAAAAAGGATGTTTTAGCTAATATTATGATAAACGAACCGTTCTCTTCTTTGCCGCTCCAGTACGTGGAAGATTTCGCCGATCCTTGCCTCGCTGCTTGCGCATAACTTTGTGTTTTAATTGTATTGTGATAGAGTTCAATTTTTAAGGTTTTTTAGCCAAAAAAGTAAGGGTTTGTATATTTTTTCTGTTTATGTGTATAACCAAAGTCCTTTAAGTTTTTTCCCAGCTATATGCTGGGGTGGGCTTACAAGATGCGGCTGAATAACAATACTTCCCTGAATTTAGGTTAATTTAGTCGTTTCCAAATTGGGTCACCCTTTTTAAAAACTTTACAAAATACCCAATTTTAGTCTAAATTCAACTCCCACACAATTAATAAATGTTAAAAATAAATAACAAAAAAATAAGTACAACAGAACTTTTAATAACTATGTACAAAACAATGTACGAAGTTTTATTGGACAAGTACAGTTATGCATTGAGAGAAATATATAAAATATAAACCTAACAGTAAAACATAAAAGACACGGTAAATGCAGATTAAATGTGCTGACAATAACTTAAAATTAAAAACATAAATAAAACGCGAAAAAAAAATAATTCAAGATTCACTCATTGAATTTTAAGACCGTACATTAAAATATCAGTTCCTTATGTTTTGTTAAGCTTGAAAAAATCTTACGTATTTTTTTAATTATAATACTTTGTTAAGTTTATTGTTAAATACACGGTCTTAAAACTTAACATTATTATTAAAACAAAACAAACCGAATGAGATTCTACAGCTGATCTAATAGAAAAACTTATACTAAGCAATAAATAAAAAAAGTTTTTATTGTGCTGTCAATATCTTTAGCAATCGATCGATCGAGTAACATTGCATAAAAGTTTATGTGTGTGTGGTTATATTTTATAAAAATACATGTTTTCGACATTAGCGTAGCAAATATTAAAACTGGTTAAAATGTATTAAAAACCTTGTCAATATATCTTTTGCAGATTCGCCAAAAAAAGAACATTATTAAAAAAAAAACATCTTTTGTTATCAAATGATTGTGCCTTTATATTACACTCAGAAAAATTATGCCGAACGTAATACGTTGGACATAACTCAATACATACACTACAAAACAAGCATTATTACCGCAAAAAGTTTAAAAAATTCATCCCATCTGACACACTTCGAATTATTTCACACACATACAAAAAAGTGACTAAAATAAAACCGTATCGATTATAATGACTAGTTCGAACGGTCGGGGCACAACACTATCGTTTAACAACAAATCTTTGGCAATCATCGTTTTCGACTAGACTAATTTCCGAAGACTAGAAATGATTATACTTTGGTGACAGTTTAATATAAGAAAATTGGCGTAGTTTTATCAATAGATAAAAACATTATAAATACAAAAAAAAAAATACGTTAAAATTTTGAGCACTAATTTCTACAAATATTTTTTTTTTCTTCCAAATATTATCTATAGGTATCTAAATCGATTAATTTTGGTGTCATAAAAAATCATTAAATCTTTGTTCGAAATTCATTATTTATGAATAATTTAAATTGAAATCTACAGCCACGATATAAAGTGTATGATTAAGGTTAAAGCACATTTGGGCAGACCGCACCGCAACGCAAAAATCGTCCTACATAACTTTCTTACATATTTTATGAACCATCGCGAACACAACGCGTTTTATCGAACACTACAACGGCGGGCTGCACCGCACCGCACTTATTTATCTTGAAATGCGATGCACCTTGGCCCGATGCGGCTGTAATGTGCGCTTGCCTTGCTTGCTTTAGTGTTACGAGATATTTTAACATTGTAATACTGTTTTATCAGCTACCGTTTACGCCGGTAGCACATCTCCGCCGCGAAACCATAGCAGCGAAACCGCGGTAGTTCAATTCAACTGGTTCGCGTCATGTTTCGCTACTCGAATCGGTTGCGACTAGCGAAACATGACGCGAACCAGTTGAACTACTGCGGTTTCGCAGTGATGGTTTCGCGACGGAGGTGTGCATTAAACTTTTTTTTTTTAAGATCGTACAGCAATCTTTCCAAATATTTGTAAGAAAGGTACAATCTCTTACTTATTATATAATCATCATTTCAGCCGAAAGACGTCCACTGCTGGACATAGGCCGGCCCCCCAAGCACCGCCACTTCGACCGGTTCTGTGCTTCCCGTATCCAGCGGATTCCTGCGGCCTTCACAATGTCATCGGTCCACCTTTTGGGAGGCCTACCAAAGCTACGTCTGCCGGTACGCGGTCACCACTCCAGGACCTTTCGGTCACTGCCACCTAAGTTGGGGAATTCTTCGGGCTATGACATTTTATATGTAAAAGTATTCGTACAAAAGGATAAAGCACTTATATAACGCACTGTAGAACTTAAATTACTTTCAAAAGTATTAAATAAATAGCTGCTCCTACAAAATACTCTTAAAACATACACTGTCACTGGCTATAGAAATCAATTATACATAAGTATCAGGGGTATATATGGTGATACACAAGTATGGCAACACCCCATATACATGACGTTACGCCTATAAACAGTGGTATGTTGCTCCTCAACCATATCCGAACTAACATCATAAAAAAATCAACAGCACAATAAAATACAGGATTATATATTATATTATTATACCAATACGTAAATTTAAAACAAAAAAAGAAAATTAGCGTTAGACGCAGTAATAATAAAAAAAACATTAAATGCCACAGATAATACATGTACGTTATCAAACATAAAAAATAACGTTAATTTTCGAATTTTAAATTTCGTTAACAACATTTTTTTTTTTTGAATATCAAATCACAGTTCCAATTTCAAACACAATAAAGTCCATATTCACATTTTTTTAAATAAATAAATAGTGTTGTTCAGTTTTTTCGTTTATTTCCGTTTTTTTCGTCGTGGACGACGTTGGACTTTGTGGTGGGAGCCAAGATTCCGTTGACGATTAAAGTGCGTTCGTCGTGAATAGTGAGGTCACGGAAAGTTTCATATGTGTATTGGGTAGGAATGTGCGGTAACATGTAACGAAAACAAAAAGAAATGGTGCACTAAATAAACATATTTATTTATATATAGATTTGTGCTGAAAATATATTAAAGATACTTGACGAAGAAGATATTAATTACACAAAAGAAAATATCAACAATCTAAAAACTGAAAAATAAAATGAATCCCTTATTATTGTTAGCTACTTCTCACTTATATAGCAAGTACAAGGAGTTGAGAAGAGCTTGTTTTTGTACTCTTATATTTGACACCAAATACATTATTTGGTGAATGAATAAATACAAAAAAAAATAACCAAAGCTCTTGTGCTGGTGTTTTAAAGCGTGCTTACATTACATACATGATAACATTTTGTCGTCCCAACTGTACATTTGCGTTTATACCCAAGCAATGCAAGTGCCATGCTAAGTACAGTACAGCTCAGTCCCTCAGTGCTCAGTCTCTTTTCAACTCCCATTTAAAGAATCATAATTCTAAATAAAAGTTCCCAATTTATCCCATTCGGGGTAAGCATACAATTATCTTTTTCCCACAGACCTCTGCCTGTTATAAGTAGACCCTAGAGTCTTGTCGCACTGACGTTTTTTTTTTTTGTAGGGATTGAATGTTTTAATTTATCGACCGTCTCTATATCGATGTTTGTAGTTTATATTATGTAACAGTAAGATTTATTTTTTGCCTTTCAAATCTCTGCTTAATCACAATATAGCAGCGTAGGTATTAAAACATCACGATTAAAGATAAGTAGATAACCGTGCTAAGCCTGCTGCTGGTCGCACCTTGCCATAATATCACTGAAAAGTTTTTTTTTTTAAATTGCACAGTGTTGTTAAGACGCTGACAAGAGGCAAATGATAAAAGTAGGCTTGTCTTAACCAAAAAAATTGCCAAATCTATATAGTTTGTGGTAGCTGAAAAGATATATGTTATTCTTGAACATATTTCTCAGAACTTGGTTGTCACCAAAACACGTTTAGAAAAAAAAAAACTCGATACAAATTAACGGTAAACTAACCCTTTACTTTGAGTTTCAATCCAAACTATCTGTATTAAATATCAACGTACGGTTGGTATTTAATTAATAACAAGAACGTCTTATTTTAATGCAGAACTTAGTTGTATTTTATTTTCGATTACTGAACTCATTTTTGAGTAAATGAATAATTTCTTCGTATTTTATGATAAATTACAAGCGCTGTGTCATCGCGCATCTCTTTCTTTTGTATACAATCTGACAGTGACCGCGGTTTAGCTGTTGTCAACATCTTAATATAATATTTGTAACTACGGTAATGCAAAACAGGCAAGTGTTGCATAGTTGTAACAACTCTATATTAGATATATTAAAAAAAAACTTTAACTTTCATCAACACCGCGCGTACATATTTCAGAAGAGATGCGATGATTCCCGAAGCGAATACCTTGCTTTGGAAAGTTGTATAGATAAAAGCTCTTCGATACATCCTCTCATTTTACCCAGTGACACCTATGCTTCTGCTTACCCCGTCCGGGACCCTCACAATATCAAAACACATGTGTATATACTCACAGGAGTTGCCGGGTTGGTGTGGCGCGTCGAGTCTCGTTTGCATGTCGCGTATGTGTTGTTCTTTGCGCTTCATATCGTGTGCAAGAGTGTCGAGACGTTGACGAGTTTCGAGTAACTCTCTGTAGGTGAAATGTGAGTATTTTTTAAGTTAATTTATTATTTTATGGGGAACAAACACACTGTAGGGAATGTAGTAAATTGATGTACTGTCGCCTGTAAATCTGTCAAATTTCTCCAAATGATTTAAAACCTTAAAATGTTGATGGTTAAGTTCAAAATCGAATGAGATTTGACAGTTTGTGGTGACTTGATGTGGCGACTGTACGATAATGACAATAAAATAAAAACCTAAGCTGTTTGAGCGTAGGTTAATTCGCTGTAAGGGCTATTTTAGTGAGTGTTATTAGCAAATTTATATACTTTTTGACACAGGGTTCACACTTCTTCGGAACACGCTTTGCGAAAAAAAGCAGCTAACGGATTATCAAACTTCTTTCAATATCAAAGGGTTGATGGACGTTGCCAGTTGGTCTGCATTTCTGCGCTTTTGTTACTTGTATATCTTATTTTTTTATTGCAGTCCCAGACATAACCAAATTAGGCATTTTGACAAAAAAGAGCACAAATAATGGCAAATACCACAAAAAAAAACATAATATCCTGACAACACAAAAAAAAATATTACTGACTCAAAAACACCTTACAAGTTTCACACAAAATTACGATGAATTGATCTTCAATATTATATTTAACAGATGATGAAAAAAATAAAGTCCAAAAAACCAAGTCTGTGAGTTGATGACGCCAAAAAAAAATCCGCCTAATTAACACTTGCATACATAAAAAAATTAATGCGATTTTCAAGACCAAGCCGAATTTTTTTTTCCATTACAATTAATTATGCATTTTTAGTTTTCGAGGAGTGCTTGTGTTTTATGAAGTAAATTCTGAAACATGCCCTTTTAAAAACATCCGCTTTTAATATCTGGCTTACTTGGAAGAATCTCGACACCAAGGTGGAACATAACTAGAGAAGAAAATCATAACATTTTGTATTTACGACTCTAACAATCTTTACATATTTTTTATCACTTTGTGAAGTATAAAATTTCAGACAATGAATCATTATTGCGCCTAAATTCTGACTTCTCACTGTAGTTAAATATCAAAATCCAGTAAGTCACACCCCTACTCGAAATTGAACTGTGAATAGGGTCAATTTAAAAATACATGTTTGTTTTTTCCAAATTATGGTAAGCCACTAAAAACACTACTGAAATAAAGTTTAAAACCGATTATTTCTTTCATATCCCGGTATGTCTGTCACAGATGGATTGTCGCATCCGCTGTTTTACATAACCGCTAGCTGTTTTATAAAAAAGCTCAGTAATGCAAAACAGCTGAACAACGCTACATCCAAGTTGGTCAAGTTTGTATCAAACATCGTTATGTCCATACTTTTACCTGATTGGTTAGCTTAATCCGTTATTTAAATATTTATTTTGTTTTTATTCTAATAAACACAATATTCATAAATATAATACACAAGTGATTGTTTAATAAAAACCTCATAACTTAATAATCTATAGACAAAAACACTTTTCTTTCATTTCCCACTTTTCAGTTACGAGTGGACATACTGGGTTTTGATATTTATCTACACTACATAAGGTTAAAAATAATAGTGAAATTTTAATCATTGAATAAAGACGTCAAACTGCGGTAGTCGGTTAGCTCAGGCTCTTTCCGTACATTTCTTGGTAGTGGCCTCCCCAAGAACCAGATCGGCTAGGTTCATGAACATCAAAGTCATTAGCTGCCTAGCCTTTTCCCAACTAAGTTGGTGTCAGCTTCCAGTCTAACCGGCAACTGCATACCAGTATTTTACATGGAGTGACTGCCTATCTGACCTCAACAACCCAGTTACAGGGTAACACAATACCCCTTGGTAAGACTGGTTGTCAGACTTTCGGGCTTCTGACGACCCGTAACAACTGTTAAAGACCTACAAATAACAACCGGGACTAACGGCTTAACGTGCTTGTGAACATCAAAGTATGCTCTAAAATGCTGGGGCCCGACGCAACGGCCTGCAACCTAATTGCGTAACAAACGTTCAATGACAGTCCAAAGGATTTTAAAGAAAATTGCAAATCCATTATTTCATGTTTGAGAAATTCGTTTGACAACGTAAATGACGCAATAAATATTGTTGAATTGTCAAAATGAAAGGCATTGTAAATGTGTTACGCAAATACCCCGCGGGATTGCAAGTGTGTACCTTACCGTGTCCAGCGAAGACACATGCAACTGTGTACCTCCGTGTACAATTAAGACACAAATGCAACTGTGTACCTCAGTGTACAGCGAAACCTGGAGTCTTCGCTGTACGCGGAGTGTCTCCATCTTGTGCAAATAGTTCCACTGACCTCTGACTGGCGAGCAGTTCGGCCCTGGTGCGGCTGAGCTCCTCCCCCACGGCCTGCTTGGCCTGTATCTCTGAGTGCAGCGACGACTGGAGGGTCAGTATCTCCATCTTGTCCAGTTTCTGTGAGCGCCGGTTCCGCCAGCCGCCGGTGCCGGAGCGGCCGTCGGGAGCGGATCCGGCCGGGCCGGCCAGCCCGCCCGGCCCGCCCGGGGGAGGCGATGCTACCACGAGGGACGAGCGGGAGGCGCTCGCTGTGGGACACATTACAATATCAATCTTTAGCAGTCTGGCTTAGGGCCTAAGGCACACTGCTAAAATTTGAAGGGGCCTATTAACCGCCTAAGGCTTAGGCAGTAAGTAGGCCCCATCAACTACAAGGGTAAAACTCTTTGGAACAATAAATGCAAACAACAGTAGTCTGCAGCATAAGTGACCGAAATAAGTTCTTGCTTAAAAACATCGTTGTTGAGCACGAACGTGACGCAAAATTAATTCGATGGAAAATCTAATCGTAAGATCGTAAATTCAATTTTATATGGTATCGCGCATTTAAATATGGTAATACCACCCAAGGACTCTACGAGAGAGGCTTGACCTAGTGTGGAGTTCGACCTAGTTAGGTAAAGTACTTCCTTTGAGTCTTATCTAATAATGTAAACCTAGCTTTTAATGTACATAGACTATACGGAAATGTAAAGCACTTTTTTGGAAAATAAACAAACAACATGACGCAAATTGCAGCTGGACTACATACGTCTGGTCCTTTGATTGCGAATTGTAGTTACGAGAATATTTGTAATCATTAAATGGGGCTCAAGATTCATTATGCATCTTTTAACCACAACTTTTTCCTAAATATCTACTATCTAACACTACAAATAAAGCGGCACTATTGAACTCACCATGTTTAAGATACTCCAATTCCTCAGTCATCTTAGTAGCGAGCGCCTGCAGGTAGCCGCGAGCCTCCTTCTCATCAGCCACCCATCGGATGATGTCTGCTATCTAAATGGAGCAGGAGAGGAAAGTAATGTTAGAGTTCGTCCAAAAACTGTTTCAAGGTCATTTATTATGTTAAAGTTATTTTCAAGTCATTATTGCGCTCCCCGGTCTACTCATTGATATATAATGGTCTCTGTAGTCCCGTGAAACATGAGGCTCCAGGGGCTAGTGTGAATCTTTGGGTTCATTCGAGTGATCGAGTCTGGGTTACCACGCTGGGGTCGGTGCATTTTATTCATTCATAGACAATGTATTCTTAGTCTTATTATCTGTGTCTTTTAAATCTTTTGTCAGTAAGTTTAGAACAGGAAAAAGGAAAGAGTTAGGCTCCTCTTTCCTTTTTCTGCTTAAAAGGAATAGGTCAGAAAACCTACTGAATGTGATAACATACAAACAGGTTGTGCCTTTCACTAAGTAAAGTTAGGTAAGAATACTCATAATATAAAATGGATTGGTCAACATACAACCGTGTGGGATCAGGGTACAGAATGATAGAATCAAAATACAAGGACTGATTTTTCAATCTTTAGATAACTTTGGAACCTGAGGAATAAACATGGAGGTTCGACCGCTTTCGTATAGAAAATAATGTCAAACTGCCATATTTATTCTTCTGATAAAAGTTGTCTAACTACTGAAAAATCTGCGTGAATTTACAAATTGTCAGGGTAATATAACCTACACCACTTGGGTCAATATATACAAACGGTTGGGTAATACTAACCATTCAGATACGATACATACCGGTAAGGTCAGCATACAAACAAGCAGGTATAAATTAGTGTGATATTAACAAGGAACGGTGTCGGGTTGAACTTACATCACTGACCTGCGTCTCCCAATGCTGCATGGTATCTCTCTTAGCTCTAAGTTCCTCTAACTCAATCTCCATTTGTCTTCGCTCTGCTTGCCACCTTCTTCCGTTTTCTGCCAGCTAAGGGACAATGGAGGGGTTTTTAGATTATTCTATCATTTTTGGGGTAAAACAGCTTGTCATACGCAACGACTTCTTGGATTTCTTTCATTCGTTTCGTCCAGGCATTCTTATTTTATATGCAGCGCATTGTAAATGTATGTACGCACATCTCTAAGGATAACAATTTTAAGGATTCTTATAAACAGCTTGAGGCAGCGCATTTGCTTCTTACGTCTTTATAATAAATTACCTAATATATTTAAAACATTAAATTGTAAATTATTTAAAATCCAATATATAAATGGCTCAATAATAATAATTTTATAGTATAAATGACTTTTTAAATGAATTTCAATGTAATATATTTCAGTGTCATAATGTATTTTTAGCAAGTAAGTTTGCATGCTTCAGTTTTAAGCAAAACATGTTCGATGTAATACTATTTTTTTTATGACACCTTGTATACCGTATTTTATGCAAATAAAATATCTTATCTTATCTTATCTTACACACTTGCATTATTGCGATAATTTATAAAAACAATGCATGACATTTCACTTTAGAGAACAATCCATAAAAAAGATCTGTACATTTGCTCCATTTTATAGTGTTAAGGGGATTTTGCTATTGAAAAATCTCGTAAATTTTATTAAATCGACAATATCCCTTGACCAAATAAAGAGGGAGCAAATCCACAGACACCTGCAGGGAACTAGGGAACAGTTAATAAGGACCTAAAATTACAGAATGTTAATACAAAAGTATAGACTTTGTTATTCACAGCGTCCAGATCTTTGGCCAGCTTCCGGTTCTCATTCATTAGCATCTGTTTGTCTTCGCTGTCGGTTAGCTGTTCTATGCGGCGGCTTTCCAGCTTCTCCTTTGATGTTTGCAACTGAAACAAAAGATTTTTGGTAAAATATAAGGTGCCAAGTTAACATAGATTGTAATTTAAATATAAGATAAGAGTTTCAGACCGAGAGGGACGGAAAATTGACATAAAATCAAAACTGGACCCAGAATAGAACCCAGTGGAACACCCACAGAGTCACGATCCAGGAGATCGTATCATTATTATAGGATGCCTTGGTTCAACTGTGCATTACGTGATGAAAGCAGATTGGAGTTCTAAAACCCTAGCTTTCATAAAAGTACAAATTCCGTTCAAATGTGGATGTCATCAAAGTCAAACGCTTTGATGAAAATTGAAAATACAATACAATAGTGTAACGAAAACGAAATGATAAGTGTGGATGTTTTACACCTAAAACTTTTACAGCGACTAATAAATTCAGTGTTAATATTGTAATTCACATCAATATTTTATTAGTGCACTACCGAGCGGTAAGACAATTGCATTCAGTAATATTTGACAAATTGATCAAAACAGCGAAATATTTGACAGCTGTTTGCGACGTTGCCAACTTTCCGAATGCACCCTCTTAAGTGTGGATGAGTTGAATATAATAATGTGCCGTCATCCATACCTCTCTATTGAGAACATTGCGTAAAGCATCTCCTTCTTGTAATTGGTCGTTGAGTGCCACAAGTTCAGCTTGGAACCTCGACTGCTGCTGCTGCAGAGATTCTTTGTACTGCATCTAAGGATATAAACGAAAGATAACGCTTAAGAAGGCTTATAAATTGGTTTACGTTCAAGCACGAATACCTTTATATTTTTCATCAATTTTGGCAGCTTTGAGTTAATAGTAGCTTTTTGTCGTTCTAGAACGCGGACCTTGAATCATTGCGTTAAATGGCTTTGGCTCGTCTGAGATCAGCTAGCAAACAATTTTAGTTGAACATGAGTTACTTATTTAACTGTTCACCACAGCTTCGAGAGTGATCTTTGTCACTTTGTTGGAGAACAATAAGACTCTGTCGATTCTATGAATGATTTGATGAGGTTTTTATGACATCCAATGAAAGAGTTTCTAGAGGTCTTGTGTTAATGTACATCCACAATTAATAATGTGTCCGCACTGTGTTACCTCCAGTGTTTCAACTTCAGCCTGCAACCTGGCCACGTCAGCGGCCGCGGAGGGCGGAGCTCCCGAGTCAACGCGCTGAGAACGTAACGTTTCTTCACGTAACTTGCGCTCCTGGGGACAAGAAGATATAGATAGGTCATCCAAAACATAGCTAGATGTCATGATCACATGACCGATAACATTTTATGAACAGGCACCGTTTTATGATAGGATACCAACCTGAAAGCAAACTCAACAAAAAATCGAGATTCCAGGTCAAATGATTTGAATGGCTGTTGTTCTTACTGCCAACCAATCATAGTAGCTAAAATACGATATTTGACAGCAGATTAACTCATTAGGTTTTCAGAAGACTTCTTCATCTTCGTAACACTCTTGTCAGAGCGGTCGAGAGTGAATATACAGGGTGGAAACTTTCAGCGGGGCAGTAAGGGGAAGTACCTTATCCGTTGCAGCTACGCGAAAATGGTCTTAAGAGACTATCCATAATTTTTTATAGAATTTTGATCCCCATTTACAGATTTTGAACAAAATGTACAGTCAGCAGGAAAATGGGCAATTTTCAGAAAAACTTTTTTTTATGCCAATCGATCCTCTTTCTTATAAGGATCAATAACCTCTATGACCAACTGAGCTTTGAGTACTAGAAAAGTCATAAAACGCAAAAACTTTTAAAGTTACTAAGTTAAAAAACTTAGTTTTTTATGATCGATAGATGGACCGCTACAACGAAGATTGGCCAAAAATAAATAAACTTCGTATTTCGAAATCAAACATATATATAAATACAAACATAATGATGGTCCTATAACGTGACCACCTCGCAGTCCTGATCTCACGCCTCTACACTTTTTTATATGGCGCTATTTAAAAATTTAACTTTATAAAAAGAAATACAACAGTGTTCAGGATCTCAAAGATTTACTTACCACGATTCTCTATGGAATTAATCCTAGCACATTATCAGCTGCTACCTAGTCTGTAGTAAAGAGAATAAACCTATGCCTACGTCAAAACGACTACCATTCCGAACACCTCATAACTTAGAGCACAAAAGTAAAATTTCTAGGTGAGTCCAAATGTAAAGTATCAAGTTTTTAATTTTAAGGTGATATAATACCCAAAGTAGAAGTTATAGTTTTTTATTTGTTTTTCGATCAGTCTTTTTTGTAGCGGCCAGTTTATCGATGGTAAAAAATGTAAGTTGGAACTTCTCATTTCCTACGAAATGTATGGGAAAAGTTTTTTGCAATTTATGACTTTTCTACTACTCAAACCTCAATTGGTCCAATAGAAATTTTTGATCCTTATAAGAAAGAGGATCGATTGGCATAAAAAAAGTTTTTGTGAAAATTGCCCATTTTTCAAAATCTGTGAATGGGGATCAAAATTCCATAAAAAATTATGGATTGTCCCTTGTCCCCATTTTCGCGTAGCTGCAACGGATAAGGTACTTCCCCTTACTGCCCCGCTGAAAGTTTCCAACCTGTATAACTAAATATTCTGTGAATATTTCAAGCGTCTACCTGATGCCGTTATCAATATCGAGCAAAAACGAGCAAAAAAATCTCGATGGTTGTATGGGAGCCCCCTTAAATATTTATTTTGTTCTGTTTTTTAGTATTTGTTGTTATAGCGGCAATAGAAATACATCATCTGTGAAATTTCAACTGTCTAACTATCACGGTTCATGAGATACAGCCTGGTGACAGACGGACAGACAGACGGCGGAGCCTTAGTAATAGGGTTCCCGTTTTACCCTTTGGGTACGGAACCCTAAAAAGATAGGTAGAGTACCTTGGTAGCTTCAGAGATGGCCTGGTCGAGCCTCGCCTCTAGTTCCCTTCTTCCCTTCTCAGCGCGTCGTATATCTTGTCGTAAGGCATCGATCTTCTGCATGGCTACTTCTAACTCTTCTTCTTTATCTCGGACCTGTGGGTAAAAGAGTCGTATAGTGAACTAGACAACTGCTTCGCACGGTTTTTATGGCTTGACAAAACATTCAGATATATTTTACACTAGGTGCGCCCCACGGTTTCAACCGCGTAAGTCTCGATCCCGTGGGAATATCGGGATATAAAGTAGCCTATATGTTAATCTAGGGTGTCAGCTACCTCCATACAAAATTTTATTAAAATTGGTCCAGCCGTTTAAGCGCGAAGAAGTAACAAACATACACACACTCACAAACTTTCGCCTTTGTAACATTAGTGTGATGATTTTTATTATTTTACATAATCAGTCTGTAATGTACCCACTGCTAGGACACAGGCCTCCTCTCTGTGAGAAGGAGTGGGCTGTAATCCACCACGCAGGCCCAGTGCGGATTGGTGGATGTCACATGTATTCCGATTTTTTGGTTCTAGGACATGCCGGTTTCCTCACGATGTTTCCTTCACCGTTTTGAGAGCAGTGGTGATGAAATTAAATACATAAAGTAAAGTGCCTGCCTGAGTACGAGCTCACGACGTACAACTCGTACGTCGGCGCCGATATCACTGGGCCACCACTGTTCTGGTATGGTTAAACAGACGCTAATCTTTGCTTAACTTTAAGCAATGTTTACAAATATTACAACAACATGTTACAAATAAAAGTTTAACATACCTGCCGCGAAAGCTTCTGCTTTTGTTGCCTAAGTTCAGACAGTCGTTCAGTCACTTCGTTGTACTCAGTCATAGCCAGCTTACGTTGTGATAACGCGTCTTTCAGTTCTTTGTCCTGGGAAGAGAAAAATACGTTAAAAAAAAGAATCTAAACCGAGGTCTGTTAAAAACTGTGCTCGTACAAATGCAAAGCTCATTTTTCGTTTCAGACTGTTGTCATGTAGAAATGCGTTGTGCATTCTCCAACTTTGGCTAACTAAATACGATATAATAATCCAAATCAGCGAACTTTTCGGCTCCCAGATAAAACGTGAAGACAAGTCTCACGCGCAAGCCATAAAGTAGGCATGCACTTATACCGTATCTTTTTTAAATTGGTTTTCATTTTCACTCAATTTACAGTATGTTAATTAACGAAAGGCGTTCCCGTTAACCCGCAGCAGTATAACGTCCCTATACGCAAAAGAAAACCGGCCAAGTGTGAGTCTGACTCGCGCACGAAGGGTTCCGTACCATTATCTATAAAAACGGCAAAAAAATCACGTTTGTTTTATGGGAGCCCCCTTAAATATTTGTTTTATTTTAATTTAATTATTTATTTTTAAAGTGAATATACAACTAAATATTCTGTGAATATTTCAAGCATCTACCTGTTGCCATTATCAATATCGAGCAAAAAAATCACGTTTGTTGTATGGGAGCCCCCTTAAATATTTATGTTATTCTGGTTTTTAGTATTTGTTGCTACAGCGGCAACAGAAATACATCATCTGTGAAAATTTCAACTGTCTAACTAATCACGGTTCATGAGATACAGCGTGGTAACAGACGGACAGGCAGACAGACGGCGGAGCCTTAGTAATAGGGTTCCCGTTTTATCCTTTGGGTACGGAACCTTAAAAATACCAGTAAAAAAAAGTATGTAAAAGAAACACTGTACACGCGCACTTTTCTTTCCATGTTGAAAAACAAGTGCGCGAGTACAGAGTGTCTTTTACGTATCTTTTTTTTTTGTTTTTTTTTTTTTTTGCATGTAAGGACGCGATACTATTGTGGGTTAACGGGAACGCCTTTCGTTAATTTACATACTGTATTTTTTAGGGTTTTTATGATTCATGAAGCTAAATCTACCTAGAAAAACTATTTGTAAATATGGGCTAGTTTATGAAACACAAATGTTGATCACAAACCTGCAGCCTTAGTTTCTCGACGGAATCAGTTCTGTCCTTCATCAGTTCCTCCTTCTCCATGTTCATTGCTTGTATGATGACCTCCATCTCGCGGATGCGGGTTGTCATCTCTTGAGGAGTTTCTGGCATATCCTGGGGAGTAGTGTTCTTGATGTAATTTTTAGTAAGCTAAAGCGAAGCGCACATCACAACAGCAACGGACTACAACGCAACGTATTTTCATACAAAAAAGTACGGTGCGAAACGTCTGTAGTGTGCGTTGGCTTATAGAAAATGTACGAAAGTGATGTAGGAAGGAGAATATTAGCAATGCGTTGCATTACTCAAAACGGTGAAGGAAAACATCGTGAGGGAACCAGCATGTCCTAGAACTAAAAATTAGAAGACATGTGACATCCACCAACCCGCACTGGGCCCGCGTGGTGAATTACGGCCCACTCCCTGTCACAGAAAGAGGAGTGTCCCAGCAGTGGGAACATTATAGGCAGATTATGTTGCATTGCAGCGCGGGTTGCCCCAATATGCACTAGCTTTAACAGGTAGACTAGGCATTTCTTAATTAAAAGTCGTATATAATCTGTTTCGAAACCCAATATCTTCATCAAACTCTACTCTATATCTCATATACCTATTTATCTAACTAGTTTTTAACTGGTTCATTTCACTTGAATAAAAAAAACCAGCCAAGTGCGAGTCGGACTCGCGCACGAAGGGTTCCGTACCATTATCAATAAAAACGGCAAAAAATCACATTTGTTGTATGGGAGCCCCCTTAAATATTTTTTTTATTTTAATTTATTTTTAAAGTGAATAAATAAAATAAATAAACAAAAATAATAAATAAATAATAATAAATATTTCATGCGTCTACCGGTTGCCGTTATCAATAACGAGCAAAACAAATCACGTTTGTTGTATGGGAGCCCCTTTAAATATTTATTTTATTCTGTTTTTTAGCATTTTTTGTTATAGCGGCAACAGAAATACATCATCTGTGACTCAGTGTTCAGTCAGAATCGGTGTTTTCAACTGTCTAACTATCACGGTTCCTGAGATACAACCTGGTGACAGACGGACAGACTGACAGACAGACGGCGGAGCCTCAGTAATAGGGTACCCGTTTTACCCTTTGGGTACGGAACCCTAAAAATTACAGATATAAATGCAGAAATTTTACCTAGGGTGATACAATGGGCGGTCTTATCGCTAAAAGCGATCTTAAAGACAAGCTTTGCATAGATAGTGAAGTAAAGTGATCGAAACTCACTGAGTGCAGTGAGTTTCCAAAAAGTGTATTTCACACGTATTTTTATGCGTATTATCACATGATTGTGATGATGAACTGATGCCAACAAATACTAAATTTCTGAAAAATACCCTATTATTAACTGTAAATGTATTGGTAAATAAACTCGTATTAGATAGAATATGAATTGACCAGATGTATGAACATAAACGAAGCAAAAGGAGTATATAAGGAGCGTAGCAGGTGGCGATCTATAGTTTCTGCATACCTCCATGGGAAGAAGGCGTGAGTTTTATGCATGTAAGTATGTAAGTAGATATAATATTTACCTGTGTAGTAATGCCAGTATTAAGTTGTTCGTAACACCTAACCTGTGCCTCCAAATCCGCGTTTCTTTTCGATAACACCGCTAATTCCTCTTTCAGCTGTATTAGATCTTCTGCAAAATACATTACAATAGATTAATAAAGTCAATCGTATTAAATCTTCTGTGATATAAATAGTTTTAATAGATTTAAATCTAGGAGCCTCGTGGTCGTAGTGTTTGCCTTGATGTGGAAAATAACTAAAAGATATCTTCGAGTGTGTTATAAGTATTATTGCCATAGTTTCGAGTATTGTTGAGTGTTTCTTTTTAGTACCCCTACAACTTCATTATACTCAATATATTAATTGCACTAGCACTTTTCCAGCGACTTCGCCTGCGTAGATTTCTGAAATCCTCAAACTTACAAACTTTCATCCCTTTTGTTTATCCCTTTTGGGGTAGTTTTCGAAAATCCTGAAGCACTTATTTCATCATGTTTTACAGAAAGACAATAATACTTATAATACTGATTCTAGTTTTAAAATTACCGATTTTCATACAAAACTTTCATCCCGTATGGCTTAGCTAAATACGTGCCTACCAGCTTAGCTACAAACAAACATAAACTAAAAGGTCGCGACAATTGCTGACCATCTGTGGTAGTAAACAAAAGATAATTTTTACAGAGATACCGTTTTTAATTTTAACCATCTTTATTTTGTAATTCTACCTAAAACAATCAAATCAAATTATTTATTTGCTTAATACAGGTGCATGCATAAACTGATGTTACAAATAAATATAAAGTAAACTGTATCATTACCTAACAAGGTGTGCAAATATTTATATTATTGGCTATGTAATTAAATAATTATTAAAGTAACATTACAAAATTATTATCCTCAAAAAAAACAAACAAATAAAAGAAATAAAACAATAATAAAATAAATTCTGAACACTGCCAAAGTCGGTTTAAAAATAAAATTTGTCAGATGAATTATACATGTCTCATCATCACTTAATAATCAAATAAAGTAAATTAAAATAAAATAAACACAACGATAAACTTTATTCTACTAGCTTTTTCCCGCGGCATCCCCTGCGTGGAGGTTGGAAATTATTTCACGGGAACGTACTACGTGGGATAAAGTGTGTTAATCCAGGTTATAAACTATGTGTGTGCCAAACTTTATCCAAATCCGTTCAACCGTTTTTGCGCGATTGATTAAAAAACATAGAAACATCCAAACTTTCACATTTATATTATTAAAAGGAAGTAGGATAGTAGGATTTCACAACGAAAACTTAGGTGGTAAGTTTTACGAACTGACGGGGTCCGTTAGGACCAATGCCTGCCGGGGTTGCGAGTTTGTCCGAAAGGGATATCGTGGCCCTGGCACACAGGCAACGGAAGGAACACGGGTGGGTTTTAGTCAGTAAGTCTGCGAAGAAGCTAATTGATAATTTCCGACCCAAAAAAAAAATGTAAAAAGGTGGCAAGTTTTTCAAAGGCATGATCATTGTGGATCACTGTGCTTTGCGACAGCATTTAACACACTGTGTCATATTTGTATTTGCCAGGTTCAAACCGGCAACTGATTGATGACTGGTAATTCAGCTGCATCCAGTTAGACTGGAAGCCGAACCGAACATAGTTGGGAAAAGGCTAGACAGATAGATTGACGTTCAAACCCGCATCGAAATTTAAACGATTTGAATTTGAAACCCCGGATTTTCCAGACCAAGCCCCGGAATCTGTTACAGTATTAGAACCGGTACAATAACTTAGATAAAAAAAAATGTACTACCTCGTTTTAAATTGTCTGCTTAAAAACCTGAACCAATCCGGAGCTGGTGAACAAGTCTATCTGACTAACTAATGAATGTGGTGATATCTTACCACTTCCAGCATCTAGGGCCGCTCCGCCCGCTCTAAGCTCAGCGATGGTTTGTGCGAGGAGCGCGTTTTCTCGCTCTAATGCCTTTACTGCTGCGCGGTCGCCTGCGTTTGATGGTGCCTGTTGACAAAAATATACAATACATTATTTTATACAGAAATGCATTTAAACGAGAGTGACCAGGTACTTGTAATTACACACATACAATTTTGTAATAATAACATTTAATTAAAATTGTCAAATTGAGTAGGCTTCGGCCCCTTGTACGCCTTCCAAAGGGCTGGGACCCCGACATTTATGTCCAAAACATTTCTAAAATCCCAAAGAGATTTAAGATAGATACTATAGAGGCCATCAGAAGTAATGTCTTAGAAGAATTTTATTGTGATCCCGTGTCTCAGTGGCGCCGTCTAGCGTAATATAGCAAATTTCAATAAAACGCTAAGTTTGACACGTTACACTTTTAATACCGTATTGCACAATTAGACATTATACTTCGAAAATAATTTTTTCGAAGTATAATGTCTACGTAACTTTGTTTTAATTTTTTACTTTGAAGGGTATGAAGCTGGCGTACTAACCTGACTAGGAGCATTCTTGGCAGGACTGAGTGGACTAGCGGGCGCACCCAAGTCTGACAGACGAGAGCCGGCCGTGAACGTGAAGCCGATGAACGGTAAGTGGAGACCAGAGAACGCTGAAGATGCTGACGGTGGCGGGACGGCTTCGGATAGTCTGGAAAGAAAGAAATAACATTGAACATTTTGGAATAATAATAATAATTATTTATTAACATAATAGGTTACAGAAACTTGTTTGAAGCCTGTGACTCCTTTCTTTGTTTGGGTGGGAAATTATCAAATAACTTCTCCCGCTCTGGGCGGAGCGGAAGGGCGTGTCAGACTTTTACTGACTAAAACCCACCCGTGTTCCTTCGTTGCCTGTGTGCCAGGGCTACGATATCCCTTTCGGACAAACTCGCAACCCTGGCAGGAAGCCTGACTCCTGAACTAGTTGTACCTGTATGTCAGGAGTCAGCGCCCGCTCCCATTTTATTTGGCTTAAATACTAACGTCAACATAGGAATAGACAAACATATGTGCCACAAAATACAATATTAAAAGAAGTAAAAATAAAATACCATAACAGAAATGAAAAGTATGAAAAAACATCAATCGTTCGGCATAATAAAAATTGATAGTAGTAGAAGTGAAAGTGAGCTATACAATGTTTTCAGGGCGGAATAGCCGGTACTATCCTAACGGGTGCAACGTATCCTGCACCCCGGAATGACGAAAATCGTGCTCTTAGCCTACAGCATCGGGCGTGTGATACGCTCAATTTCACTTTTAAACCAATTACTATTTATTTTTCATTATTACACAAGCTCACATAAGAACATTTTAGTGTTGCAGGGGGCAACCACTATCGATTTGTTTCCTATGTGTGCTTTTATAATTTACTAGCTGCGCCCCGCGGTTTCACCCGCGTAAGTCTCGATCCCGTGGGAATATCGGGATAAAAAGTGGCTTATGTCTCAATCCAGGGTGTCAGCTACCTCCATACAAAATTTTATCAAAATTGGTCCGGCCGTTTGCGCGTGAAGAAGTAACAAACATACATACACACACACACACACACACTCACAAACTTTCGCCTTTATAATATTAGTGTGATTAATAACAAGACGACATTATCGTGGACGTCGACGTCCACGATAACACAGGGAAGTAAAATGTATGGAAAAACTTATCGCACCTCCACTCAAATAGTGTCCAATGTCAAAAAAGCAAAATATCGACAAAAAAGGCCTTTAAAATTTATTCTAAACTAGCTGCACCCCGCGGTTTCACCCGCGTAAGTCTCGATCCCGTGGGAATATCGGGATAAAAAGTAGCCTATATCTTAATCCAGGGTGTCAGCTACCTCCATACAAAATTTTATCAAAATTGGTCCAGCCGTTTGAGCGTGAAGAAGTAACAAACATACACACACACACACTCACAAACTTTCGCCTTTATAATACTAGTATTAGTGTGATTATTTTTTTTACTTTTCGGCTTTTAATTTAAAAACTAAAAAAAATGCACAATGAATTGTTTAGTACCTATGCTACAATCGTTTTTGATGCCCTACAAAATGGTGATTTTGTAAAGCTTCAAAAACCATTGATGCTTTTTTGACTTATGTATGACACTATTTGAGCGGAGGTGCGATATAAATTGAAGACGCTTTTGAATTCCCGTCAACGACATCGTTATAACGTGCAAATATTTCCATTACATTTTATGGACGTGAACATCCACGACAAAAACATGACGTTAAAAATTATAAAAGCGCACAATAATTACATTAGAAGAAAAACGAAAGCACGAAAAAAAAAAATTACTTGCGCATTGTAAATTGCCATAGATATCAAGCTATTAAGGTGTTAAGTTAGATTTGTTCAATTGAATGACATTTTCATGAAATAATGACATTGGGGAACAAATCTAACTTACGGTGAGTTGCACGAAACCAACATTAGTTTAACGGAGACTTTAAATTGATGCTGTCACTTTGTTTTAGATACAAAATGTAAGGGATGGCATTCCAGGACAGGAATGCTTGGAAACATGCTGGTCCAGCTCCATAGGACAATCTAGAGTCTAGACAAAATCAAACTGGTTGCTATTTTTATGGTAAAATCTGTTATTTTTATGATATTGATTTTACATTCTGTGATAACCTATACTCACACACTGACTTATTTTTTTATTTTTTTAGAAAAACATACTTGTATGATGTTTGTAAATATGTGAACACCACGTATCTATCTAATAATTAAGTTATTTTTCATTGCTTAGTTTTTAATTCGTTTTACCTATTATGGTATAGTAATTTTATTCTAGGTGCATCGTCTTCACATATAATCATATAATTAATGTAATCAAACAAAATATTGTAAAACATTTTTAAAAGAGTACCGGTGGAGTTTCTTGCCCATTCTTCTCCATACGAAACTACCTTTTGGAAGGGGCAACTAGAATCAATTCTATTTTTTTTTTGTAAATTTTGACGTTCAAAAGTGCCTCTTATGTGCCTATTTGAAATAAATGGTTTGACTTTGACTTTGATTTAAAATCTCCGTTAAACTAATGTTGGTTTCGTGCAACTCAACCTTAGATGTATTAATGATTCTCATGATAATAACTCTGTATATCTGTTATAGTCGCGAATCATATTTCGATCAAGATACAACCTCATACTGACCTGCATATTGCAAAAATCTTAAGATAATTTAAATTTCGCGGGCTACAGCTGCAGATTCACCTCAAAACATAATTTTGTGCAGATGTACCTGATATCAGTATCATCGACATCGAAGTTGGAGGTATCGGTGGGGCTCGAGACATCTGGTACGAACGGCGCCTGCATCTCGCGGAGATTCTCCCAGTCTAGGTTCGCGAACCATGGGTGATTCTGTAATAATATCCAAATATTTGTTTAGTCAGAAAACGTTGGGCTGTAACATCATCATCATCATCTGCCTAGCCTTTTCCCAACTATGTTGGGGTCGGCTTCCAGTTTAACCTTGATGCAGCTGAATACCAGTATTTTACATGGAGCGACTGCCTATCTGACCTCCACAACCCAGTTACTGAGTAACACGATATCCCTTGGTAAGACTGGTTGTCAGACTTTTGGGCTTCTGACGACCCGTAACAACTGTCAAAGATCTACAAATGACAGCCGGGACCAACGGCTTAACGTGCTTTCCGAGGCACGGAGGAATCTTGGTATGAAAAGATGGTCACCCATCCACGGACCAACCGCGGCAAACGTAGCTTAACCTGAACGATCGACCCGTGCGGCAGTTATTATTTAGCACAAGCTCCTCCATCTGTAACATCCCTCCAATATTATGTGATGAAAACTGTGTTTAACAAACGTTATATCTGATTTATTTAGTCTCGACAGATGATTATAATAAGGCAACGGTGTGGTTTAAAAGAAAATGTAGTGACAATAATTGAAAAGAGTATGCTGAGATGGTTTGATCATGTTGAGAGGACGAATGAAAGGAGACTAACAAAAAGTATTTACACGGCAGAAGTGAGTGGAAACGCCGGGGGACGCCCTAGAAGGACATATGGTGACATAATTTGTGATGTTCTTCAGAAAGGTCAGGTGCATAGTACTCGCAACCGGCGTGCGTGTATGACCGTAATCAAAGCAAATGGAGCATGTAAAGAGCGTAGCAGGTGGCGTTCTATATTTTCTGCCTATCCCTATGGGAAGAAGGCGTGAGTTTATGTATGTATGTATTAAAAAAACACTTTATACATTTTTTTTTATTTCGAACCTGATTCCGTCCGAGATAAAGTTCTTAATACAAAAACTGATTTTAAAACTGAGTCTAAGTGGTCAACTTTGTATTAAGACGAAATATGGTTTGAAATAAAAAATGACACGATGGTTTAAACCTGGGTCTAAAGATAAACCTTATTTATTAATAAGGCTGTAAGTTAGCAAGAAATTGTGCATAAATTGAAAATTACAAGTAGGACGATTCATTTTGGCTTCGATCTGCAATAACCTGCAAGATGCTGTTAAATGAGCCTGGTCATCATTTAAGGCGAAAGACGTCCACTGCTGGACACAGGCCTCCCCCAATAGGGGCGGGTTACCATAATCGCCACGCTTTGCAGGCGGGTAGGCGATCGCAGTATGGTGTTAGAATGCATAGAGAACGCTGCTGCCCATTCTCTAGTAAATCCCTTAGTCGCCTTTTACGACACCCACGGGAAGAAATAGGATGGTGCTATTCTTTACGTCCGACACCACACGGAACATTTATTTGTGCAAATTTAGATATTCGTATATCGAAAAATCGGAGATTAAAGCTTACCTTAAAGTCTTGCAGTCCATTTTTTCCTAATCTATTTTCTGAAGAGCATATCAGTCTGCGGATTAGATCCTTCGCCTCTTCGGACACCTGTCAAACAAAGCTCATTTATTACTGAAGATAATCGTGGGTATACCTCGTTGGTCAGGTGGTTGCAAGCGGTACTGCTGAGCATGAGGTGTTGGGTTCGATTCCCAGGTCGGGCGAAGTGTTATTGTGTTTTTCAATTAGGAATTTCTCAGTAGCAGCCGGGAGTCTGGATTTGTGCCCGGTTGATGGCAATAGGGTCACCCCCTATTACATGGAACTTAAACATAACTGGCGAAATGGGTACACCTCTGCCCAACCCTTCAGGGAAACAAGGCGTATGTAATCGTGGGAATGTAAGCTTCTTTACTACATTTGGTAAAATAAATTCCAAAGAGTATGGTTATTTTCCTGTTGGATGTCCAAGTATAAACTTGACATTAGGTAAAAAAAAAAACCCGACCAAGTGCGAATTGGACTTCACACGACGGATTCCGTGCCACCATACAATATTTAGCAATAATGCCAAAAAAAACACGCCTTTCTTACAGAATTTAAAAGAAATAGAAAGGAAAAAGGAATTTAAAGGGGATCCCCTTTAATTTTTTACTGTATTTAATTATATTATTTGTTGATATAGCGGCAATAGAAATACACAATCTGTGAGTGAGTGTGTGAAATTTTAACTGTCCTATTACGGTTCATGAGATGAGCCCACTGACAGACAGACGGACGTACGGACGGACAGCAGAAGCTTAGTAATAGAGTTCCGTTAGGAAACCTTCGGATACGGAACCTTAAAAACCAACAATTGTATAGATAGCTATTAACGTATACCTAATTGCAACCGGCGTGCTTGTGACACGATGTTCTAATGTAAACTAGGCTAAATGTGTACGGATCGTAGCAGGTAACGTTCTGTTGTTTCTGCCTACCCGCAAGGAAAAAAGGCGTAATCTCTATATGACTATGTATACCTTATGAGCGATAATCGGTTAGTTGGCAGGGCCGTCTTTAATCTATTGGAGGCCTGGGCACAAAGTCAAAGTCAAATTATTTATTTCAAATAGGCACATAAGAGGCACTTTTGAACGTCAAAATTTACAAAAAAATAGAATTGATTCTAGTTGCCCCTTCCAAAAGGTAGTTTAGTATGGAGAAGAATGGGCAAGAAACTCCACCGTTACTCTTTTAAAAATGTTTTACAATATTTTGTTTGAGTACATTAATTATATGATTATATGTAAAGACGATGCACCTAGAATAAAATTACTATACCATAATAGGTAAAAAGAATTAAAAACTATGAGGAACTTTAAGATATGGAGAATGCAGGATGCAAAGAGCGAGCTCAAAATTTATAGCACCCAGCCTCAGATACATTAGGATTTCTTTTAACCATTCATACAGAAATAGTAGTTACTTTGTCGACTTATGTAGAAAAGTTTGGGATCTAAAAAAACGTAGGATGTACTTATGGGCGAGCGAAGCGAGCTCGAATATTTTAGCACCCCATCTGAGATTTACTTAGCATTTCTTTTGACAGTCTCTAGCTACGACGCTGGCGGAACTAGAGGGCCCCATGGATCACGGGACCTTGGCCACTTGCCCAATGGCAAAGACGGCCCTGGGACTTACCAAAGAAATTGTACAACTAGGGTCAGACGAAAAGTTTACATACGTAAAGGAGATCTGATGTCTTGTTTCTAGTAAGTGTGTCTTTGTCTCATTATTTTTTATTATTTAGAGATTGGTCAATTGCTATACTCTGACTCCGATTCACTCGTACCTGCGCGGCATGTTCATCAGGGGGTGGGCAGTGGAAGGAGCGCGCGTGGTTCATGATCTTGCCGTATGTCTCCACTAAAGACTCCGCATAGAACGGCGTCTCGCCGAACAGCATCTCATACATGCATACACCTGAGAAATGAATGTTAGAAAAAAACAAATTATGAACACAAACACATGTAGCAATACGTACGCCTCTGCCTAACCCTTCGGTTAAAACAGGCATGATGTTACTGACACATTATTTTAGAGTTTGTATTTAATATTACTAAATTTTCATTTTAATTTAATTTTAAAATTACCTAAAGACCACCAATCACACTCTGGGCCGTATCTGCCTTGCCCGTCTTCCATGGCCTGCAAAACAAAACATTATGTAAAAAAAAACTGTATATTATATAAACTTACTTCTGTTTAGGGTTCCGTACCTCACAAAGGAAAACAACGGAACCCTTATCACTTCGTTGTCCGTCTGTCTGTATGTCTATCTGTCAGTCTGTCAAGGCCCTTTTTCTCAGGAACGCATGGAGGTATCAAATTGAAATTAATATCAAATACGTAGGTGTACGGTCCCTTGGAGCTATAAAAAAAATCAAGCTTCTAAGTCAAAGCAATAAAAGAATACGACGAATTTATGCGACATATTATGATACACGCAAATAAATCAAAACCTAGGGTACTTCCCGTTGACCTATAATCATGAAATTTGGCAAGAAGCGAGGTCTCACAGTAGTAAAGGAAAAAGTTCAAAAATCAATAATTTGTAGTTTAATCATTTTTTGAGATTGCACATATGCAGTTGGAATATTGACTGTGGCGTATATCGATGTGGGAGAACATGTTTTTCAACTACAATGTTGTTTGTTTTGAGGATTAATTCATCCCAACTACGGAACCCTTTGTTGTGCCTGGTCCGACACGCACTTGGCCGGTATTTTTTTGTGTTTTTGTTGGTATAGTAGCGTGTGCTAGCTAAGTTTTGTAAATTATTTTACATACTATTGCATAGAATCAAGTTTTTCTAACTGAACAGACAGCTGTGCTGCTAGACAGTTAGTTGCGCCACTTCAAGTGCGGGCGTTTTTGGGGCTGTCTTATGTAATTTGAACATAAGACTGTCCCCTAAAAATGACGTTCGAAAAGTGGTGATTCTCAGCCTAGTTCGAATAAATGACTTGATTTTGAATGCTTATGTATGGAAAATCTGCAAAAAAAAAATGGTATAAACGTAAGTTACCCGTAATATTTCAGGAGATATATAATCGGGCGTGCCGACGGCGACGTTGCTCTGCACTTTACCGTCTTCACCGAGTCGCAGACACGAGCCGAAGTCTGCTAGTCTGATATGACCGCTCGCGTCTAGGAGGACGTTGTCTGGTTTTATGTCCCTGTGCAAGAAATAAAATTTACAAAAATCCAAAAGTGCACGCCTCACAGACAGAAACATGTGGACGGTAAATTTTACGAGAAAAAAATCTAAGAAAATTCATCGATTTTTAGGGTTCCGTAGTCAACAAGGAACCCTTATAGTTTCGCCATGACCGTCTATCTGTCTGTCTGTCTGTGTTTTAATAACCGACGAAAAATTTTAACGCATGGGGGTCAAGAATGATGTACTCAATCCATGGTAACAGGATGCGCATTGATGTCCCTTCCACCCTATATACTTACTTATAAACAAAATAAAAAGTGTCCGGATAAATAACGCTCTTCATAATTCTCCTTCACCTTCTTGAAATAAGACCCTGATCCTGACGACTGAGCATTGAAACAACATGAAAGACTGTCCAGCAGTAGACTATGATAATCATTTCAGCCTGGAGTCACCCACTGCTGAGTAATTCCCCCCGCCACCCCCTTCTTCTGCCATACTTCCCGGACTATGCCAGACTATGATGAATATCTATATAAACTCACCTATGAACATATCTTAGCTCATGCACACTCTGTATGGCTAGCACCATCTCTGCGATGTAGAACTTGGCCATGTCTTCGGGAAGCCGGTCTTCGAACTTCGACAGTAAGGTCAGCAGGTCACCGCCGCAGTAGTAGTCCATTACCAGGTACTGCAATAGACAAGAGAACATTATAGGATATATCTATGGTAGCCTTATTACTACTACATACACCCACATTTCGCCCGTTATGTTTAAATCTCATTTAACTGACTAAATGTCGAGCTAATATGTCGTTGATCGGTTTTCACACATCACAACATACCTGTATTGCCCGATGAGAAAGCCCTAAAGCCCTGAGATCACATTGTGGAATGCAATAAATAATTTGAGTATTGAGGTACATACGGATACACATCAAGCTATACGTCTCCAGTATATGCTGACCTCTCATAGTACGGAAATCCTATACAATGCGAGATCAGCTTTAGCTGTAAATGTATAGCTTGATGTATAGCCGTGTGTACAAATATTCATAACATAATCAGCCTATAATGTTCCCACTGCTGGGACACAGGCCTCCTTTCGGTGAGAGGGAGTTGGTAAATGTCACATGTCTTCGAATTTTTGGTTCTAGGATATGCCGGTTTCCTCACGATGTTTTCCTTCACCGTTTTGAGAGCAGTGGTGATGAAATAATATACACAAAGTAAAGCGTCAGGGTTCGAAACTACGACCGACATGTCGTAAGTCGCGGCTGTTATCACTGGGCCATCACTGTCCAAATATTCATGTATGTAAATAAATATTGAACACGAAAAATATTTTTTCAATACAGGTGTTAAACATGGCGTACTTTCAGAGGCTATAATTATGATTCGAAAATTAAATCTTTTGCATAGGCATCTTTCTGTTACGCGGTCGTGACTTTTGTTTACGAGCTCTATCATTAGTTTTGCAGTTAAGTTTTTTTATAAGTCAATTTAAAAGGTTTAGTAAGGAGTTTTCATAAAATAGAATAAAATGGGATAGATTTTATACGAGGAAAAATTAATGAGTCCGTAAGTCTTAGCATTGATTTCTCAAAAGTCTTTTAAACGATTCTTTAATATATTTAATTACCAGTTTAAATTTAAATATTTTCACATCAACATTTGTCAAAAATCGAATAGGCTGTACAGGCTGTTTTCGTTGTAAAACAAAATATGTCCAGTTGCAAAAACGCGCCATTTTCTGAAAATTTTAATTAATTATTTGTATTGTTTTTTACTATTTCCCACAAGTGTATTGAAAAACGTCGTGTGATATACGGGTGTGTAGGTTAGTGCAAACGCGTGTCATTAAAAACCCTCGCTTTCCACCCTTGTATCACAATGTACTATTATTTCATAGCTAAACAAAACACACTACTTATATCATTTTGGTCAATAACGATGAACTTGCTGACGCTACCCGCAGTCACGCACACAAGAGCGCGTTTATATTCGGAAAACACACAACTATTTGGAATTAGTCATGTTTGTTAGAGAAAAGTTAATAGAATTGAGTCATACTAATTTTATAATTTGTTTATCAACGTTTAAATATATGATAGATGCTAACATAATGTATAACAGCCGCGTAGAAACATTCAATAACCTAATTTACTTAGATATAAATACATGTAACTATGCATATTTACTTGACTCAAATCTGAATCTATCATATGACTATGATACTTACAGCAAACGCAATGGAACTTTAAATAACAGTGTTTTAAATATAGTTATATCTGATTTACAAGACCTGATTCTTAGCCTATGTAACCTGAATGCTTCGCACTCAGAAATGAACTGTGACCCTCAAATTAATAATAGTCAACAAGATTTCTCTAATAATTCACAACAGTCGAATTCTCAGTTTTTCGTTAACTACCTTAACATCTTACACCAAAACATAGCTGGTCTGATTAATAAATCTGATACACTGACTGTAAAATTAGTAGAATTAATTAACAAAGGAACTATAATAGATGTTCTTTGTGTTACAGAACATTTCATACAAACAGGTTATGAGAATTTATTACATATTCCGAATGAATGCTGCTTTCTTTTCTAGAAATACAAAGAGAGGAGGAACTGGTATTTTCGTAAGAGTAGGATTGCAATTTACAGAAATACGGACATAGCAAAACAGTCAGTCTCCGGCAATGCTGCGCTATAGAAATAATAGCTTATAAAATTACTATTATTTGTGTTTATAGAATCCCAAAACGTAACTACGAAGTGTTTTATAATAAACTGGATTATATTTTAAATAAGATCTGTCTATCTTCAAATAAGAAAATCGTCTTGTGTGGAGATTTTAACATTGATGTTTTGAAAAGAAACAAAATTACACTAGAACTTGAATACTTTCTTATGAAGTACAATTTAAAACTAGCACTTTGTACTCCCACTAGGTTAAAAAGTCAAACCTGTATTGACAATTTTGCTCATAACTATCGGAAAGAATGTAAAGCTGAAGTTGTAGATCTGATCCTTTCGGATTGGAGAGATTGGATTTATTCCAATCCATTGGAGCCTGTAGTATGCGTGAAAAGAGATAATTTGACATTTACTGACCCCGTTGACATTGCAAATGAATTTAACGATTACTTTATTGACACTATTGATAATAATATGAAAGCTAACATCACATTAAATAATACCAATATAAACAATCAAAACTTTAAATTCACTTTTCATGCAACCCGTAACAATTGATGATATAATACAAATAATTTGCAGCCTTAAAAACACAAATACTGTTGGATACGATGGAGTTTCCACAAAAGTATTAAAGTTTACCAAAGAACTAGTAGCATCACCATTAGTTCATATAATTAACTTATGCATAGTTGATGGCATTTTTCCGAACAAGCTCAAAAATATAATAATAAAACCCCTGTATAAAAGGGATGATAAAACAAACTATTACTAAAAATTATTACTTATTATTACTAAAAAATTCTTATAAACAGTATCCGCTTCTATAACAAGTTGGCAAAGTCGGTTATAGAACTTAGCGATGGAAAGTTCAAAACCCACATCAAACGTGTCTAATCAAAAAAGCATACTATAAGATTAAGGACTACGTTGAAGACAAGGAAGTTTGGCAATAATTCCTTCTGCACATGTGGCTTCCCTGGTACCTCATTAACGGCATAACTATGTGAACGTCTATTAACTGCTCCTAAATTACGATTTTTATTTCTGTTTTTTACATACTTTGACATAACCTACAAATTTTAATTTAAAATATTTATTAGTGACTTGTGGACAGAATATTTATTCAGTTTTTTTTTTACAGTTGTAATGACAATGTTGTCATTTGGTTTAAATATGTAGGTTTTTATTTTTATTACTTTAGTAATATTTTATATAGATTATTTTTTAATTTGTGAATGTGAGAACGTTGTAGGCTTAATAGACTGTAGCTTTGTAAACTATCTTTTATTTTGTTAACTACCTGGTACTTGTTGACGGGCCTACACTGTCCTCCCATACCTATTAACACTGTAACTTATAACATTGTTAAAGCCCACTTTTTTTTAAAGAGTAACCGTGGAGTTTCTTGCCGGCTCTTCTCCATAGGAAACGACCAATTGGAACCGTGCACCTAGCTTCTGACGTTTCATAAGTGCCCATGTAGGTTTATGTGAAATAAAAAAATTTGATTTTGATTTTTTTTTTTAGACTTTAAAAATTATAGGCCTATTGCAAAAATTCCAATTATATCTAAAATTTTCGAAAAAGTAATCTATAACTCCTTATATGCCTTTTTCGAAAAGTATAATTTGTTTTGCACAGAACAAAAGGGTTTCCGTAAGAACACTACGATTAATATGGCACTATTTGATTTGCTAGCTAACATCATGTCGTCTGTCGATAAAAGAAATCCAGTCTGTGCCATTTACACTGACATGACCAAGGCTTTCGACTATGTAGACCATAAGATTCTGTTGCACAAATTGGATAGTTATGGTATAAGAGGGGAACATCTTAAAGTTAATAAAATCATATCTGAGTAATAGGATTCAATGCACGGAAATTTCTAGGATATGTCCTATAACTAAATTAGAAACCATATATGTATCAAAACCAAGACATGTAAAATATAGCGTCCCACAATGTAGTGTATTGGGACCGCCACTTTTTTTGATATATATAAATGATCTCCCGAAAGCAACAACCAACAAAATGGTTCTTTTTGCAGATGATAGTACGGCTGTAATAAAATGTACTAATTCAACTAGTTATAAGAATGACATTAATACTTGCATAGATGACATTATAAATTGGTTGGATAATAATAATTTGGTTATAAACCTGAGCAAAACTAAAGTCATGCATTTTTGTCAACGCCTTGAAAACCCAAACGTTAGCATTTCATATAGGGGCTGTGATATTGAAGAAGCTAATAAGGCTAAGTTCTTAGGCATTATAATTGGTAGCCAACTTACATGGAAACCTCATGTCGAAGAACTATGTAAGAAAATTAGCAAATCTGCATATGCTCTTTTTCAACTCTCTAAGAAAGTTAACAGTCAGGCACTTTTAACGGCGTACCATGGACTGGTTGCCTCTGTTTTGCGGTATGGCATTATTTTCTGGGGGCAGTCTACTGGTAGGGAGCTGGTATTTAGACTGCAGAAGCGATGCATCAGGTCAATTTACGGCCTTAAGACAACTGATAGCTGTGTTCCCTATTTTAAATTGTAAAAAATTCTAACTTTGCCTTGTATATATAATGGAAACTGCTTTGTTTGTGAAATGTAACCCACATCTATTTAAAAAAATATCAGAGGTCAAGAAAAATCCAATGCGGACTCAATACATTATTCAACTATGTCAAGTAAAATGTAAAACCGCACTAATGAAAAAAGTTTTTTTAGTATTGCCCCACTCATATATAATAGAATACCTAATATTATAATTATAAAAAAATATGACTACATTAAAATTTAAAAGGGAGCTAAAAGAAATTTTAATTATGAAAACTTATTACACGGCTGACGATTTTCTTAATGATGATTCACTATCTACTATTTCTCTGATTGACATATTATTGTGATCCTAGTTTCATTTACTTTTTATTTCTGTTTGACATTTTAGAGTCTTGTTTTATTATCTAATTTTTTTATTTTTTTATTGTTGACCACGCTGACATTTTTGATTTATTGATGTTTAATATTTTCTTTTTTAATTTGTAATTTTTTATTAGGAAATGTAAACATTTGCATGCCCATGTGACGGTAAAATATGGAGAACTTTTTTTTTTTAATAAAAACACCTATGTACTATACTCATGTTTGCAAAGAAATAAATGATTTGATTTGATTTGATTAAAATTGGTTACCAAGTTGTGTTCGTCCTGGAAGGCATAGTGCAGGTTGGTGATCCACCGTCTGTCGCCAAACACCAGTACATCGCGTTCCTCTTGGAAACATGCCGTTTCTGCCCTCTGAAAATGAAAAAAGACTTGATTATAAAATGTGTTGTCATGTCGGCTGTCATTCGTAGACCTTGACAGTCCTACAGGTAGTCAGAAGCTCAAAAGTCTGACAACCAGTCTTGCCAAGGTGCATCGTGTTATCCAGTAACCGCGTTGTGAATGTCAGATAGACAGTCGCTCCATGTAACATACCGGTATTTATCTGCATCCGGTTAGACTGGAAGCCAACCCCAACATAGTGGGAAAAAGGCTAGGCAGATGAGTTATAGCTTAATAAAAACATATTTATTAAGCTACAAATTACTAACTTAAATATTCATTACATTGCTAACTGCCGATATAAAAAGCCTATTGCATTGAATCTCAGAGCTAGTAATTTGATTGGCTATCAATAGCTAATCACAACAGCAGTTAAGATGAGTTTAGTAGTACAACCGTTCAGAAACCGGAGGTGTCGGGGGCTGTCTAGGAAAACAGCTGATAAATCTTTTGGCGTGAAATGATTGTCATCAAACATAGCTTAGAACCATCCCAGTTAGACTAGTATGAAATGAGATAATTCCGGGTGATGCAAATCTCGACAGGGTTTAAAAAAATAAATATTTTTCCACTGACCTTTAGTATTCTATTGGTGTCACAAATTAGGACTAGTTTTGCAAGCCCTTCACGACTTATGCGATGCGCCAAATTTTATAACAATGGTCCCCAAGATTCAGGCAACCATTAAGTGGATACCATTCATCCTCGGCACAGGTAAGTTAGCTTATCTTATCTATGCTGAATATCATACCTTGAGCATCTCCCATTTATTGAGTATTTTCATGGCATAAACTCGTTCTCCTGTGCCAGTGGTCCCAGCGGTCGCAGCCGCCATATTGCCACCGCCATCTGAGCCCTGTAGTAGAGAAAACCATGTACAACATTACGAAAAAACTATTAATAAGTCCATGCCTCCACCCAACGTCACTTATGAAAAGTTTTTCCAAATAAAGGTTTAGTGCTGAGCTCACACAGGCAGTCAAGTAGCAACAGCCAGGCTGCGGCACCCGGAATACTGACAAAATCTTGGGCTGCCTATTGCTCGGGCTCCAATTAGACCTTATACAGAGTGTGGCGTCAGTAGTGGTATCGATACATCGAATATTCAGCTATCGCATACCACAATTTGAACCACTTTTTTCCATAAGTCCCAGAATAAAATATTTTTGAATTATTAAAAACAAAATTACAACTTGCCCAAATTGATTACTTGATATTTAAAATTCACATAGGTATTTTATTTACACTGACTTTAATGTGTAATTAATACGGCAGGTATGACGTCCATTTCGTTTAAAATCCCATTGGGAAATTGCATGAATTATTAAAATGGGCTCTATTTCAGTATTTATATTTTGCCAGACACTTGAAATCAGCCTAGACAGCCTCGATTACAAAAAGCAGAATATGGTGTATAAAGTATTTTCATTGCATGTACAGGTAGGTAAACCAGAAAAGGTATGCGGTGACGGTCTCAATTTTTTTTTTTGAATTTTTGTTATATATTTTTAAAGTTATAGAAAATAGATGTAAATTGACCTTAACTCCGAAACTAATGAGCAACAATTTTTGAAAAAAAAGTGGAAAATAGTTCTTTACATAAAGATTACAGGAAAACCTATAAGAAATCTATGGTGTTAAAATAACATGGTAAATCTCTCCATAATGTACATACAAACTTACATTTGTGGTTGAAATATAAGGGAGAACATGTTTATCAAATACAATGTTAAGTTTGTTGTTGGGATAAATTCATGCCAACTACGGAACCCTTCGTTGTGCGTGGTCCGACACGCACTTCACCGGTTTTTTTAGTTGAGTGCAAACCTGAAAATAGTTTGTCTAGAACCAGTTATAGAAGCGACTTCAGTCTGTTATTAAACCATGTTATATTTTGCCTAAACAATTTTATTTATTTTTATACCTAGGTGACAATTTTTTGTCACCTACGGGAAAATGCTCCTTAGGCTTGCAATTACCAGTAACATATCAGGAGGAAATTACTTCGCGTAACCGAATTGTAGGGTTACACGCCAAAGTTCCGTCGTATATTTTACGTACATACGCTTCTCGCTAGATAACTACTTGCATAAAACAGCGGGTTTTCTGGTACAACCGCTGCAGGATCTACGGAAAGAACATTTACAAGGTTTTACCTATTTCTTTATGTATGAGCACATACGTTAATACGGGCCTATTTTACCTGCACCGATCGGTACCATGTCTTTAACAGAAACCCGCGTCGTTATGCAAGCACCCTAACGTAACAAATTCACAGTACCTGCATAAAAGACGCTCTCACGACGCAAACTTCTCCGAAAGCCCCTCTACCGATCACTTTGACCAGCTCGAAGTCATCCCGAGAAAGCCGTAGCCTCTTCAACGCTGTTGCCACTGGTTTTACTGTTAAAGAACATGTAATATTAGATCCCTTTTGTGAGAAATTTAGCCAATACGTCACGACCTGTGGGCCTCAAGTCTGCTATTACAATAGTGTCAGAATGGTCAATCATTGATTTCATAATTGTTGATTTTGACAAGTTTGGTAATCTACTATTATAATGGCGTCATTATGACTTTCCAATGGTCGGCCACTGACACTACATTGAAAGAAATTGCATATATTGGTAATCTCGTACATAATGACAAATGAATGACATTTCTACTAATGGGTTTTATAATAATGGCAATACGGCAATACCATTATAATAACACAATTATATTACGAGAACATTGACCGACCAATGATCGACCATTATGAATTTACCAGATTACGAACTTTTAGCAAAATGACAATGAGATCGTGTTGGAATGACTGAATTTGTAAAAATAGCAGACTTGGGCCCCTGGACACTTGAAAGGAGCACCCTAAGCACTTAAATCGTTCTACGATCTGACGCAGGATAGCTAGCCGAGTGCTCTCACTGACTAATCCTTTCACCACGATAATTAAAATCCAAACTTATTACATATTACTTACTGCTTAGCTCATTGTTGAAAACATATTCGGTGGTACCTCATAGAATTCGTAAAATTCAGCAACCAAAATGCAATGGTCAACTTCCAATGTAACCACTTATGATATAACTTCATATCGCTTTCTTGATACATGCTTGATTATCAGAACCACGAAGCCTTTCTAAGTAGGGGACTCATTGCAGCTGGCAACGCATTACGTCATCGGTTCCCATTTTGACCTGTTTTAAGCTTTAAAGCAAAGGATTTTCCAGTAAACTCTGACCCAATTTCATTGTACGTCGTTTTGAGTCCACTTAAGGCTAATCTATTTCTATAGGAATATTCAAGTTAAAGCTCAAGTCAGACTAACTGCAGTGATGCGACTACCGTGTGAACCTCCGATACTGCGCCGGGTCGAGTTACGAGTACACGAATGAGTCTAGGTTTCACAGTTCTCGTCTAATAAAAATATATATTGGTCGATATCAACTGAGGATGCGCTGTAGAATCCAGTTATTAATAACTAATTTCCTCTCGGTTTCCTTTTTAAATCGATTATGGGATTATATCGATGGGTGTTCGTATATTTATTTAGAAACGGTTGAAAGATGTTTTCGTTTCATATAACTTTTTGTAAAAAAAAATTGTATACAAATAATAATTATGCCTACGGTGACGTTGGCACAACTATTATTTGTGATGTGGTGACTGATCCGATTATAGATTTATTATACTAAAACCTGGCCAAATAGCATTTATGTATAAAGGTAATAATTACGTAAATTGGCCTTTAAAAGAGACTGACCCCTGAGTTTCGCAATTTCTTCTCAGGGTTAGTCAGACAGGAAGAGTCGACTCTATCTAGCTTATTTTATTTTTAATATGACGTGTAAAAGTAATTCGGATATCCTATTTGCAGAAAAAACTATTTCATTTAATTTCAGTCATAAGACGTCGAATTTTCTTAATGTGGTCCAGTCTGTGATGCGGTCAATGATGGTGCACGCTTGCCTAGAAGAAATCTATCCACTCGAGACTGTAAAAATGGTAGGCACAATAATGTCTATTGACTCGGCATATTTTTCAATTGATGGCTCAATTGATAGCCTGGCGTAGTGAGAGTGAAATTAGGTTAAACAAAGATTTACATTTCGACTTCCATATCACTATTGACCAAGACAACTTTTAGAAATGTGGCTGTCTCGCTTAGGGTCACAGCAGTATGCAGAGCGATGGCTGTTTTGCGTGGATGGATGTGACGCATATTTTCCCCCAACTTGTTTTTCTTTGCGTCATGTTTTACTGAAAATAAACGTACATATTTTGTTTTCTATTTTTATCAAACAACAGCATATTATTATATTGTCATGTTTGCGTCTCAAACTAAGTAATAACGAAAAATCAATTAGCAACATTTTTTGAGTAAGTACAGACGCCAGAACATCAAGCTACTACAATCTATCAAATTTCATTAATCGATTTTCAACTTTAACGCTACAGCTTAAGGTTCAAGGTTGATTGGGAAAATTTGACAGTTTCGGGTAGCTTGACCTGCTGGCGTCTGTACCTACGTGGTTTATTTATTTATATTTCATTTACAAAACGTAGTACATAAGGCGGAAGGCGGAGGCTCTGCTAGTCAACATCATCATCATTATATCCCATCCTGTGTAGGCTTATATAAACATTCATAGACCACCTTAAAATATTGAGGTGAATCAAAGATGTGTTCCTCAATATCATGATTGCATGAAAACTTACTTCAAACTTAGAGAGATGTATTAATGATTCTAATTCTGTAAATACATATCTGTTATAGTCGCGAATTTTATTTCGATCAAGATACAATCTAACCATAGACTTATAAAAAAAAGTCAGACGGAACTCCCGCTAAGACAAAACTGTGTCCCGTAATGGCGGCGACAGTCTTAAGTGTGAGTGAATTTAGGGTCGTCATGATAGCCAAAATTACCCACTTAATATTGTTTTATTTTAAGAAAAATACAGGTCGGCAGACAAATTTGAGGTACTGCATATGTAACAACACTCCGGAGTCCTCCATTAGATGTATAAAAGTCATTCGTTTCAAAATGTAAACTGCAAATGCAACTGTATTTGTTTTCAATCCAATCATTTCGCCAAACTTCATTTACTTTAGGAAATCTAGTAGAAAGAATATAAAACAACTAGTAATAATAAAATTAACCTAAATAAATTGAATAGATTTAAAAATATATTAATTTCCCATATATTTAGGGTAATTTGCACACGTGAATAAATATTGATTGTAATCTATAAAATCGGGAACTAAGTTGTTGAATTATTCATTTACCTATGAAACGTGATTCCTGTAATTTTTTTCTTCCGATCGCTACGGTTTTTGCAACATTTCACCACACAAGACATGCTTTATTTCAATACTTTTTTTGCCGCGTAAACGTGTCGACTGTGTTGACGTTTGCACGCGTAATGGGTGAGTATGCTGTGAATGTGTGCGTGCTGGCCTGTACGTACAGCGAGTTGGCTGACTCTGAGTGACACAGTTTTCTGTTAGCGAGAATCCGTCCGAGTTTTTTATACGTCCATGAATCTAACACTGACCTGCTAATTGCAAAAAACGTAAGAAAATTTTAATTTCGCGGGCTACAGCTGCGGATTCATCTTAACCGACCTTCACTGATCCAAATCCTTACGAAGACTTTCATTATGCCGTCATTATCACATAATCATCCGAAAGACGACCCCTACTGGATTAGATATAGGCGAACGGAAGCATCGGCAAGGACACAACGACCGGTGCGCTGCGCGCAACCAGCGGCTTTCGACGATCTTCACTTTGTCGTAGGTCCACCTCATGGGAGGTTTAACTACGCTGCACCAGAAAGTGCAACCTATGCATAACGGATGTAGAAAGATACTGTACGAGCCGAGAGTCACTTGTACTTCCCGTCATTGATATTTTGTTTGTACCAGACCATACCCGGGAACCTTGTGTGGCTTCGGAGATATTGAAGTTCAAAGATCCGACGTTATTTTTTTTACTTTTTTTCAGGATACATTTTTTAAATTTTATAACTTAACTTTAAATATCCCCCGCAACTCCTGTAGCGTTGCATGCACGCAAAAGCACATTTTTTTGCGTGGATGACATTGCAAGCGTAAACAGTAATTTTTCACACCAAAAATATAAGTCGTTTTCCAGCAATAATTTTTGCTCAATGTTACTCATTTTGATGTACAAAATGCGTAGGTAACGGATGGTCTTTTTACCCCCTCTATAATGCCTAAATATTAAAGTAAATTACTTTAATATTTAGGCATTATAGAGGCACTACTAGTCATCTCACCGTATGATATAAAATCCGCCACCGCTTTCTCCCTCCGAAGACTGCTGTTGCAGCATTCATCGTACAAGACCAGCAGCATATCCACCAGGGTTTCCACGCTGAGGCCGTGGGTCCTCGGAGCCTGCAGCCGCCGGGAGATGAACATCGTCTCGATCTGCTTGAGACGTTTGATGCCCAGCACTGGGGAAGAGAGGTGGTTTTAATGAGTTGACAAAATTAGGCTACATCGTGACGGAATTTTTTGACTGTCCCCTTTTCATGCGTAGAAGAAACGTCAGCTCACTCCACGAAAGCTATTCCAGATTAAAACTACTAAGTCAGAAATCGCCTTCGTAATAGTACAAAATTATAAGCGGGAATTAATGTTCACATGTCATCAATCACGGGGTAGGAAAGTTATCTGAAGCAAGTAGGACATGCTTCTTCTATCATATTGTCACGAGCTTTATGAGAACAGCTTATGTCTTCAGCTATGGCAAAAGATGAAACATTTCATAAGGATTCAAAATAAAACCTATGAATTGCAACTGGGTATTTTGTAGAAAAAGAGAAGCCGAAAAAATGCATGTTCAAATTGAAACGTTGTATTCAACATTTTTATTGCATTTTACATAATGACAGAGCAGTGGAGGCTCAGTGGTAACGCTCCCGACTTACGAATTACAGATTGCGGGTTCGAACCCAGCCAGGCGCTTAACTTTGTGTAAATAATTTCATCACCGCTGCTCTTAAAAACGGTGAAGGAAAAGATCGTGAGGAACCGAATGTCCCAGAACCAAAAATTCTAAGACCTGTGACATTGGATTACTGCCCGTTTCCTCTCGTAGAGAGGAGGCCTGTGTCTCAGCAGTGGGAACATTATACGCTGATTATGCTTTTTAACAAAAAATATTCATTAATTAATCAATGACGATCATATTAATACAAATACCAATATATATTACTAAGAAAATGACAGGAAGGAAAAATTATCAAATACCGACACCATTAGCAATACATAATAATAATTATGTAGCTTATGTACACTATGATTTGTGATCTGTATACAATAATAAAATATAGCAATTATTATTTTAGCAAACTTTATAAGGAAGCTTATAACAAAACATTTTATTTACTCAATTAAATCAAATTTTATAAATAACTGCTGTTAGGCTGTTTCCGCCTGCGGTTTCACATCCTGAGGAAAATACTACATGTATTGTTTTATACGTTAATCCCGATCATAATCTACTTGTGTGCTTATTTTCATCTTAATCCGTTCAGTCGTTAAAGAGTGATTGAGTACCAAACATCCAGTCATTCAAAACGTCACGGTATTAGCACCTCCGATTACAAAATCTAAGGCCCGGCGCCCATTGGCGCCACGGCATGGCATGGCAAAGTATTTTTAGATGACGAATAAAAATGTAACTTAATATTATGGAAATAAAGTTGAAATTTCAATGTTAACGGTCGTAAGTACAAAAACTACCGCGGTATGCTTACGACCGTTAACATTGAAAATTCAACTTTATTTCCATATAGTTAAGTTATATTTTTATTCGACCACGATAATCATCATTCTCTTGCCCTTGTCCTAATACATTAGGTTGGGGAAAAAGTCTTCGCATTATAGTATGCATGAACTTGTAATAAAATCTCTTTGGCTATACTATTTGTATCTGGCTGGTTTTGGTATCATTGAAAGTTTAAATTTTAAAGAACATAATTCCAAATTCAAATTAGGAAAATGTGTGATTTTCATTTGTTTTTCGTACTGTCAAGATGAGTGAATCTAATGAAGAAATTCGATACATTTTAACATTTTACTACAAAAAAAGTAAAAATGCAACGCAAGCCGCGAAAAATATTTGCGATGTGTATGGACCTAGTGCAGTGTCTGTGAGAGTAGCACAAATTTGGTTTAAGCGTTTTCAATCCGGAAATGTTGATGTCAAAGATGCACGTCGCTCTGGTCGCCCTATTATGGATAAAATGGATGCCATTTTTGAAAAAGTGGAGCATGATCAGCATATCAGTAGTTACGACGTAGCTGAAGAACTGGGAATTGACCACAAAACAGTTTTGGCACATTTGAAAAAAACTGGGTACACAAAAAAGCTCGATACTTGGGTACCTCACGAGCTCACTGAAAGAAACCTAATGAACCGTGTACTCATTTGTGATTCTTTATTACGACGTAATGAAACCGAACCATTTTTGAAGAAGCTGATAACTGGTGATGAAAAGTGGATCACGTACGACAAGAACGTGCGAAAAAGGTCGTGGTCAAAGGCCGGTCAGGCTTCACAGACTGTGGCGAAACCCGGGTTGACTCGCAACAAGGTGATGCTGTGTGTGTGGTGGGATTGGAAGGGCATTATTCATTATGAGCTGTTACCACCAGCCAGGACCATCGATTCTGAACTCTACTGCGAACCACTGATGAGATTAAAGCAAGAAGTTGAGAGAAAGCGGCCGGAATTAATCAACAGAAGGGGTGTGGTTTTTCATCATGATAACGCTAGACCTCACACATCTTTAGGCACTCAGCAAAAATTAAGAGAGTTTGGCTGGGAGGTGTTAATGCATCTGCCGTATAGTCCTGACCTTGCACCTTCAGATTTCCACCTGTTTCGGTCTCTTCAGAATTCTTTAGGCAGTGTCAGGTTAACATCACGAGAGGACTGCCAAAACCACTTGTCGCGGTATTTTGATCAGAATTCCCAAAATTTCTATAGCAATGGGATCATGTCCCTACCTACAAGATGGCAAAAAGTTATCGAACAAAATGGTACCTACATACTTTAGTTAAATGTAAATAAATTATATTAAAAAATGTTTTGAATTTTCTTAAAAAATGCGAAGAAACTTTTTGCCCAACCTATTATATGGGGTCATTTTCTTCCATACTTCTCTCTATTAGTCGTCATCTCGGAAGTCACCCCTTTTCTAGCCATATCATCTTTCAAACTCATAGCATTTATCGGTCATATCAAATTATCCCTGTATGCACTATGCGAGTGCACCCAAGGACAACCACCGGTTGGTGCAGGACTATTGCAGGATATGGGCTATTGCTATGCCTATTGATTGGTTTGGCTGGTTAGCCACCTAAACCCATAATACAATATCTTTGTGGAGTGGACTCGTTACCTAGAACTATGGAAGGACTATGACCCATGCCTGATCAATGTTTTATATATACACGGATAAAATGGCAGAGGGTGACTTGCACACTCAATAATGGGCCTCTGGAAACTGCCGCTAGCACATAGTAACGTAGCGACAAGGAGGCAACACAGGTGCTTAAGGAGTGGAGAGGTATTTCACGGCTATCAGGACAATCCCGGAAGTACGGTCAACATTACTCAAGGTCCCTACCAGCATCTTATAACATAACATCACGCCTGTAATCCCTGAAGGGTTAGGCAGAGGTGTACTTAAAGTACATCCACATTTCGCCAGTTATGTTTGTAATAGGGGGCGATCCTATTGCCAACAACCGGGCACGAATCCAGACTCCGGGCTGCTACTCAGAAATTCCTGATGGAATAACCCAATAACACTTTGCCCGACCCGGGAATAGAACCCAGGACATTAGCATCAGTGCTCAGCAGTAGCGCTCGCGACCACTAGACCGACGAGGGAGTCTAATCTTGTAATATAATAATTATAAGCATATCTTGTATACCGCTCCCCCCCCCCCCCTTTACACTTTTCCCGGTCTACTGCGACTGCAGGTGAATCCTTTAAGAAGGAGTCCAGCTATCTCATTCTGGACCTGCCGCGTAGTCGTTTCCTGCTATTTGGTATCCACTGGGTAGTGAATTTTGCCCATTGCTCCTCGATGTGGCCAGCGTAGTTTCAAAATAGTAAAGAACAAAATAACATTCTGCTCTAATCACTAATAAATTTGATAAAAACAGAGCATAGCTAGTTGAAATTAAAGGCCACATGCAGCAGAGGATTTACGTGGAGGGTTATTACCCGCGTAGTGATGGATTACAGTCATTTGAACTCTTTAAGTGTCGACACACAGCGCGTCAATTAATGTTGGTTATAATATGAACTTGATTGGCAGCTGAACGGATGTCAGTCGCGTTTTTAATTTTAACCATAAATTTGCATTCTTATGTTTATGAATCCGTGAGCACAAAGCTAATTTCTTTCGTACAGTCAGTGCTCTCCATAACCCGACCCTTTTCCAGTCTTCTTCTTTGTAAGGGGGGTCACATAATGCAGAGCACTGACCGTACCATTCTTCCTCGTTCTCGTTTTAAACATAACAAGGTTTGTTTACTAATAATACAAAATGCGCATTTGTGCAGTTTATTTCAAAGACAACATCTTGGTATATTCGGCACGACTACAAATCAAGCTATACATTTCCAGCTTTCCTGATCTCGCATTGTATAGGATTTATTTACAATGAGAGGTCATCTTATACTGAAAATGTATAGCTTGATATGTAGCCGTGTGTACCTAAATCGAGAAAAGAATAAATATATGCGTGCGGTTTTCTGTATGAAGATATCATTTTTCGCTCAAGTCGCATATTCTATAGCACAAACGTAACCCATAAAGGACACTTGCTACCTCACCATTTTTAGGACATCAAGGTCTACGTATTTTTATTTTTTAATCAGTTTCAGTCAGTAGTTTCAATACTGATTCATAAACTATGTGTGCAGAACAAAACACAACGGATCTTTTCCATATAATTAGAGATATTATAGGTTTTAAATTCTATTTATTTGCAACTTTTCTTCACGCCACTAGCACACCTCCGCCGCGAAACCATCACAGCGAACCCGCAGTAGTTAAATTGTACTGGTTCGCGTCATATTCCACTACTCGAATCGGATGCGAGTAGCGGAACATGACGCGAACCAGGGGGCCAAGTCTGCTATTTCCAATGATTGGTCATTATGACGACCATACCAAGGCAACGCCATGACCATTGTGCCAATAGTTTGTAACCTCCTAAATTCATAATGGCCTGACAGTGGTCCATATGGAAGTCAAAATAATATGAGCTTGTCAGTACGAGATTACCAAATACACACAATTTTTCCAATGGAGTGTCAGTGGCACGTCATTGACACAACTGTGTTAGCAGACTTGGCCCCCAGGGGGCTGATCGCACTAATTTTGAACGTTCATACCGAAACTAAACCACAACCAAAAACGTTAGACACATAATCTAATCATAATCTAATAATTTCAACGGAAACGATTTAACTTTACTTTGGAAGTTACGTTGGAGGAACGATCGATCGAACTTTCAGTATTGGGTAACGTCAATAGCATCGCGCTAATCATTTCAACGGAAACGATTTAACTTTACTTTGGAAGTTACGTTGGAGGAACGATCGATCGAACTTTCAGTATTGGGTAACGTCAACGATTTTGTGGTTGAGAAAAAATAGCGCGATACCGTTTCTTACATCAGCTAAACCAAAACCAAAAACGTTCCGTTCGAACGGTAAAAACGTTGAGAAATAGCGCGATCGGCCCCCAGTACAATTTAGCTACTGCGGTTTTGCTGCTATGGTTTCGCGGCGGAGATGTGCTACCAGCGTCAATCTTGTGCGTGGCCTACATTAGCTGTTCTATTGATATGATTAAAATGTACTTAACGATCTATTGACTGATAAGAAAACATGTTGACACCTTTATATTTTCTGTGATGATCAGTAGCCGTATCAAGCACTTGAGCAATTCAAACTAACAACTGATTACAATAGGTCAAGATTGTGTGCGACAACACTTGCCTTAGTGCTTGTTTAAGTTGACTCATAAGCACATACTAAGGCTGACACTTCACCGAGGCGAAGCGGAGGAACTAATAGGGAATTTTATTTTAGATGGCTCTTCTCCGCTCAGCATTCGTAAAGCCCCATTTATACGATGATAGGTCAAGATTGGTCAATAATGTGTGACAACGCTTGCCTTAGTGCTTGTTTAAGGCGACTCACAAGCACATACTAAGGCTGACACTTCACCGAGGCGAAGCGGAGGAACCAATAGGGATCTGTATTTTAGATGTATCTTCTCCGCTCAACAGTCATAAAGCCATACGATGCGAGTTTCGGGCGCTTGGCATCTACTGAGTCCATAATACCTCAGCGCCACTTTTATCTCTCCCACACACTACTGCTCGCGGTGCGAGCGAGAGTAAGCGAGACATGGCAGTAGGGAGAAATCTCCAAGGCCCCGACAGTTTGGGTAATTTCTTTTGAAGGTGAAAATAATGGTAAATAAAAAAACTGCTTTATATTTAGTTCAATTATTATGCACCGTTTCATGATCTAATTTGAAATATTTTTTTAATATTAGCGGTTTACTTTGTATTTTTTTTCTGTAGAGAAAATTTTATGGAATCGTGTTTTCGATATAACGTCGCCCTACTATTATAAATTCGAAAGTGAATTCGTTTGTTTGTTATGCTTTCACGCTACAACGGCTGAACGGATTTGGATGAAATTTGGTACACGGGAAGACCATGACCTGGATTATGACAGAATATTTATCACTTTTTATCCCGGTAGTACGTTCCCGTGGGATAATTTCCGACATGCAGACGAGAGAAACCGCTTGCAAAAGCTACTAGCTAGATAATAAAATAACATTTGACAGTCTGACTGCCACGCCATCAGTTTTACTAAGGGTTATCGTGTTATCTAGTAACTTGGTTGTGGAGGTCAGATAGGCAGGCTCCGTGTAAATACTGGTATTTAACTGCATCCACGCAGACTGGAAGCCGACCCCGAAATTATTGGGAAATGGCTGGGCAGATGATCAGGCTGACCGCCACGGGAATGTAAACGCATGAGGTATAGCATGATAGTCAGAGATCTATAGTGTTATAAATACTAACTAATATTGTATAATACCTTACGATCCCAAACAAAGCGCAACGAAGTTGTGTGTCACACAGGTATGACTGATAATTCTGAAAACTACTGAAAAGCAAATGCACTAACTGCAAGTACTAATCACTAAGCGCAGAAATACTTAGTTGCGCTTAAAAACTTAATGCTACCTACTTTATATTTGCAAAGGGGCTCAGAAATGAGTCAAAAGTAATGACTGAACTGTCTAAACGATGGACGTTTTGATTCCGACGGCTTTACGCCTAATTGCCTTGTCCTCTTTTTGGGACTGTTTAGAACCAAAACTATTTGAAAATAGCCCACAATAGAAAACTGTATAATTTTGAAGGATATTGGCAATCCATTGCATCGTATGTTCGAAAAATTTGTTTGCTCAACTACGTAAATAACGCAATGAATGTTGTTGAACTGTCAAAATAAAAGTTAATACAAATAACCCCGCAGGTTCAAAATGTGGAAATTGAATCGCGAGTGTTGCCAACTAAATAGAGAGTAAAGTGGGTTAGCTTTCCCTAAAGCTGTTCCAGAAGCCCTATATTATAACCGAATTGGCGGCAGACCAAGGGATTTACGCCATGAAGGGTAAAGTTTCAATTTGGATACAAACCAAACCAAAAAGCTTTACTTTTGAGCACTCTATGCCAAATATTACGCAGTAGTTAATAAGTATCTGTGATTTAGGAACCAGTTTTCAAACGTAAATATTTCGTTAAAACATTACAAATGTGAATACCAACACCAACTCTAAAATACGAAACAAAACTATTAAAATGTCGATGAACCACTGTCCCTGGAGCGTTAACACGAAAAACCTCATTACACAAACAATCAAACAGGAAATAACATGGCTAAATTAAAAGGACATCCCATTACTAAAAAGAATAATATATACAGTACATCATAAACGCACATAGTAACACTATGAATCAGTTACGCCTGCAATGCTAATTAGTTTACAATTGTTAGTTACATCATTGGCTGTATGACTGAATGCCGCAGCCTTGGGATAGCTGTGAATAAAAAAAAATGGTTTTGACAGGCGCGTGGAAATCCTTTCAATTTTGGCGCGAATTTATATCATCAAACATCAGTGTTGCAGCTTAGAAGGTTTGTGATAAACAAAATGCAGAGATAAGAGTTCACACGCTTTTGTATTTATTTTTGTTATACTGTTTATTTTTGGAATAGCTTCAGTACTTTCTATAGATTTATTTTATTGTATAGTCGACCTCGTAATTGTTTTACCATTTTTGATTCCAATTCGCATGTAATTGAAACTTCACTAATATTATACTCTACACACTAACACTAAACAGTAACCATTCTGACACTCAAATTTGCTATTTGGGTCATTTCAGCCGATAGACGGCACGGTTGGCGCAGTGGTTAAGCGACTGACTGCTGCGCTGCGTGTCGCGGGTTCGATTCCCGCACGGAACAAATATTTGTATGACCTATAAGTAGTTGTTCCGGGTCTGGCTGTTTGTGTATGTGAGTTTAAATGCAAACGCACCCACGATACAGGAGAAATTCCTAGTGTGGGGCAACGTTTTTTAAGAACAAGAACAAAAACAAAACAACTGCTGGACATAGGCCTCACCCAAGCACCGCCACTTCGACCGTTTCTGTGGGGGGCGGTTGCCATAATCGCCAAGCTTGGCAGATGGGTTGGCGATTGCAGTATGGTGTTAAAATGCATAGAGAACGCTGCTGCCCATTCTCTAGTAAGTCCCCTATTCGCCTTCTACGACACGCACGGGAAGAAATAGGATGGTGCTATTCTTTGCGTGCGGCACCACACGGAACTACGGGCTATTTGGGTAAATCTATACAAATATACTTTCATACCATTGATGTATATCAATGTTTCATCCGCATTTAGTAAAAAGCTGTTATTTTGACCTTACAAACAGATTGAAACTTAATTTTGATGTACTTACCTATATGGACTACAAATAGTTCACATACTTTTTATTTACACCTTCTAATAAAATTATATATATCTACCCTGCTTAAGTTCACCCAGGCATGAAGTAGAAAGTTGGTGTAGTTTACACTAAGACTTATCTGGGTGTTAATTACACCCAACTGTCTCTATTTTGTGTTTATCAGGTTTCCTTTGGATGCAATTTTTATTGTCTCCTCATTTATTAAAAGAGTTCTGGACTTCAGCAATAGAATAAAATGATATATGTATCTGCAGGTTTTAACAAACACACTTAAAAAAACTTCTAAATTGTAAATAATCTATAAGTATAAATAATAAAACCGGTGAAGTGCGTGTCGGACCTCGCACAATTAAGGGTTCCGTAGTTGACATGATTTATCCCAGAAACAAACTTAACATTGTAGTTGAAATATATGTTCTCCCATACATTCCAACTACAAATGTAATTTGGTCGACTATTACTTGTTAACTTGTAAAGCCTACTTGGCCCTGATAGTTTTTCTTTTAACTTCGTTATACAGGGTGGATTTTTGAGATGGGGCAGTAAGGGCAGCTACCCTAACCATTGTATCTACAGGAAAACAGTCTTAAGAGACTGTCCTTGACTTTTTGAGAAATTTTGATGAGCATTCACAGATTTTGAAAAAAATGTACAGTCAGCAGGAAAATAGGCAATTTTCACAAAAACTTTTATTTATGCCGATTGATCCTCTTTCTCATAAGGATCAAAAACCTCTATTGGACGTAAATTAAGGTTTGAGTACTAGAAAAGTCATAAATCGCAAAAAACTTTTCCCATACATTTCGTAGGAAATGAGACTCGAACTTACATTTTTTACCATCAATAATCTGGCCGCTACAAAAAAGACTGATCGAAAAACAAATAAAAAACTATAACTTCTACTTTGGCTATTATTTCACCTTAAAATTAAAAACTTTAAACTTTACATTTGGACTCACCTAGAAATTTTACTTTTGTGCTCTAAGTTATGAGGTGTTCAGAATGGTAGCCGTTTTGACAGAAGCATAGGTTTATTCTCTTTACTACAGAGTGGGTAGCAAGCAGCTGATAATGTGCTAGGATTAATTCCATAGAGAATCGTGGTAAGTAAATCTTTGAGTTTCTGAACACTGTTCTATTTCTTTTTATAAAGTTAAATTTTTAAATAGCGCCACATAAAAAAGTGTAGAGGCGTGAGATCAGGACTGCGAGGTGGTCACGTTAAAGGACCATCATTATGTTTGTATCCACTGCCTTGTCCTTGATTGATGCGATTTCGAAATATGAAGTTTTTTTTTTTTTGGCCAGTCTTTATTGTAGTGGTCCTATCTATCTATCCATCATAAAAAACCGGCCAAGTGCGAGTCGGACTCGCGCACGAAGGGATCCGTACCATTATCTATAAAAACGGCAAAAAAATCACGTTTGTTGTATGGGAGCCCCCTTAAATATTTGTTTTATTTTAATTTAATTATTGATTTTTAAAGTGAATATATAACTAAATATTCTGTGAATATTTCAAGTGTCTACCTGTTACCGTTATCAATATCGAGCAAAAACGACAAAAAAAATCACGTTTGTTGTATGGGAGCCCCCTTAAATATTTATGTTATTCTGGTTTTTAGTATTTGTTGCTATAGCGGCAACCGAAATACATCATCTGTGAAAATTTCAACTGTCTAGCTATCACGGATCATGAGATACAGCCTGGTGACAGACGGACAGACAGACAGACGGCGGAGCCTTAGTAACAGGGTTCCCGTTTTACCCTTTGGGTACGGAACCCTAAAAACTAAGTTGGAGTATCATTTCTTACGAAGTGTATGGGAAAAGTTTTTTGCGATTTATGACTTTTCTAGTACTCAAACCTCAATTGGTCGAATATAAATTTTTGATCCTTATAGAAAGAGGATCAATCGGCATAAATAAAAGTTTTTGTGAAAATTGCCTATTTTCCTGCTGACTGTACATTTTTTTCAAAATCTGTGAATGCAGATCAAAATTTCTCAAAAAGATAAGGACAGTCTCTTAAGACCGTTTTCCTGTAGCTACAACGGTTAAGGTAGCTGCCCTTACTGCCCCATCTCAAAAATCCACCCTGTATATCTACTACTGCCATATTTTTTTTACATATCCAAAAGCAACCATTTAGCTGGCAAAAAAAAAGCGGGAGGGACACTTGACTCTATCAAAAATTTGCACTTTAAAGCTTAATATTACGCACACGGATCCCTTGAACAATGGTTTTGAAATTCCCCTGAATATTTTTGAACGAGCTATCCAACGATACCCCACACCATGGCAAAGACGAGACAAAAAAAATTATCTTCCCCAGGATTGATAAAAATCATGTTTTTTTTGACAATGACAGATTTTTATGATTAAAAAAAACATCTATTAAGGCTCGGCGCCCACTATCGGCATCGGCATCGGTGGAGCTCGGGCGCTTTACAGCGGCTTCAGGCGCTTACGTAAAGTTTTCGAGCGCTTACGTAAAGCGCCCGAGCTCTACCGACACCGATGCCGATAGTGGGCGCCGAGCCTTAATCATGATTTTTTATTTTTTTTCGCCGTAAATGGTAGATTTTGACTTTGTTAATTGACAACTCTCTAAGAAAACACTGGGATTCCGCTAAAATGGTCTAACATTGTTAACTCTCTAAGAAAAACTATTGTATTTCAGATTCCCCTAAATTGTCAATATTGTCATGCGATCGTTCCGTTCGCCGGATGAATATTGTGTCTCGCGTCGTAAAATATTGTAATAAGTAATAATTTTAAGCTCATAAAATTCTTAGTAATCCAATAACTTTTATGAAAAAAAATCAAGTTTGATTTAAATCAATCAACCCTAATCTTCCCCACTTACCGTGCAATCGAGGTACCCCACAATTATTATGTTTTTCAGCTTTATTTTACCACTTTGTTGGCAAGATTAATATAACAGCTTTCTAGTACTAAAGAGTCTCTGACCTAAACCGCAGACAGACAGACAGACATGGCGAAACTATAAGGGTTTCTTTTTGACAACGGAACCCTAAAAACCCATTTACAGTTTCCTTGCCCTGGCAATTGAACCCGAGGTCATAATAGGTAAAAGATACAACCAAGTCGAGATCAGAAAGCAAACTGTTTATTTCCTTTTTACCCTCATTACAAAAATGTTACACTTGACAACTAATGAAAAACAATCAACTAGGTTCAAACATAACATAACTTTCTCTCATAATGATTGGTAAATACAATAATATAATCACAGTAGATAACAAAATCATTTTAACAAAACTGTCTACTTCGAAATGAAATGAAATGAAATGAAATCGTTTATTCTGTAAATAGGATATCGGAATCACTTTTACACGTCATATTAAAAAGTAAAAAATAAGCTAGATGTAGTCGACATTTCCTATCTGACTACCCGTGAGAAGAAATGGCGAAACAAACTCAGGGGTCAAAGTCTCTTTTAAAGTCCAGACATAATCTTGGTCAGATCATGTGAGGACCATGTAGATCTGTGTCTGAAATGGTCTTTTGAGGAAAGAACCACACAATTTTGAGTGGACCTGTCCAATCAGTGCAAGCATTTGTCGTAATCGTGCAGCTCGACTCAAGACTTAAGGAGCTCAACGACTTGACGAACAATACCAAAGAAAGTACATTTGGGTAGGCCTCATAAAGTGCTCAAAATGCCAGACCACCATTAAAACTGAGAAAAAGCATAAAATAATAGGCAAATATTTAAAGAAAAAAAAAAATGACCGACATAGTGCTCACATTCACAATAAATTAAAGCAGTAAATATAATACTTTTCAAAGTAAACATTAATGTAATATTGTATATAATATTCTGCAATGTCAATATTTATATAAAATCATGCATAATAACATTAAATGTCAAGTTTTCCAGTTTGATCACAAGGCTTGCAGAGCGAGCAGCTCAATCCCAAGCTTCTAACATAGCAATCACGTAAGTCATTCGTAAGGAATTCCTATAATATCTGGCCATAATTCAGGCGGCGGAATCACAATCGGCGGATCCTGTGATAATTCAGAGTCCGTATCATTGGCTGGCTGATTGTCAATGACAGGTGACCCATTAGCAGATGTGTCCGGCAGTCTGGCCAGTATTTGATAGGCGTGTCGCCGATGCAGCTCTCCATCTTCCGTTCTCACCACATAAGTGGCCGGCCCCTCCACCGTTTCCACGGTGGCCCGACGTTACCTGTTCCCGGGCCCGTACATGCGTATGAGCACGGGCTGCAGCAGCGTAAAAGTCCGCGCGGGTGGGCGCTGTGCTGCCGCCTCCAGTTGCTGCTCGGCGCCGAGTCGGGGTGTAAGCTCGACACTGCAGTCCTGTATCTTCGCCCATTCAGTAACTCAGCAGGTGTCTTGTTAGTAGAGCTATTGGGCACAGTCCGTAAATAGTATAGAACTTTGCAGTTTCTCCTGCCATTGCATGTCCAGATTCTCTAATTTCTTAATTTTATTCTTAAATGTTTGAATCGTGCGTACAATCTGCCCGTTAGTCCCGGGTGGTAGGGCGGTGAATACAAATGTTTAATTCCATTCTTTTTAAGAAAATTATTAAATTCATCCGAGGTGAACGCACGTCCATTATCGGACACCAACACGTCTGGCAGCCCTTGTGAAGTGAACATTTTTCTCATAACAGCTATCACCGTACCACTATTCATCGCTGGTATGATTTCAGCCTCAAACCATTTGCTGTAGCTGTCTACTAGGAATAAAAATGTTTTTCACTGAAAGGGCCCCGCAAAATCCACATGCACACGGCTCCACGGTTTCTCTGGAACAATCCAAGTCTGCGGGTCCTTTGGTGGGTTATTTCTCACTAGCTGACATTGCTGACACGCGGCCACCACACTCTCAATCTGCCGATCCATGTCGACCTACCACACGTAGCCTCTGGCATACGCTTTTGTCTGGACAATGCCCGCATGAGGGGCATGTAACAACTTTAACACTTTGTCCTGTAAGGACGAAGGTATTATGACTCTGTTGCTCCACAATAAACAACCTTTATTATGTGAAAGAGCCTCTCTGCGTATCCAATAAGCTTGTAGATTCGGGTCTTGAAACATTACTTTTTGCAATACCACATCTTTGTTGGTCTCCGCAGCTATCTTAGCAGCGTCCAGGTCCCAGCCGCTCGGCTGCTCCTCCAGCAGCAACACGTCGCGCAGCATATCCTCCTGCACACTCGACGTGTCCGGAGCGGTCCACCTGCTCAAAGCGTCCGCGTTGCCGATTAATTTACCAGGCCTGTACTGTATCCTGTAATCATAACTAGAAAGTTTCAATGACCAGCGCAACATCCTCGGTGATATCTGGTCTGGAATTGGTTTTGCGGGATTGAATAAACCGACCAACGGCTTATGATCTGTCACAATACGAAATTTACGACCCGCCAAGAATTCGTGAAACTTTGTCAATCCAAATATAATAGCCAGGGCCTCCTTATCAATCTGCCCATAGCGTCTCTCGTGCGCTTGTAGTGTCCGTGAGGCCATCATCACCGGCCGCTCTGACCCATCCTCCATGACGTGTGCAATAATCGCTCCGAGACCGTATTCCGATGAATCACAAATGAGAAGAAGTTCTTTCTGCAAGTCATAGCCCACCAACGTTCGATCTGATGACAGTAATCGCTTCGCCTCCACAAACGCCCCCTGTTCCTTCTCACCCCAGCTCCAAGGTCTTTTTGATTCTAAAAGTCGATACAGTGGTTCCAACACAGTGCTCTTGTCAGGCAAGAATTTTTCATAAAAGTTATATAAGCCCAGGAAGGCACGCAAGGTCTCTCTGTTGGTTGGGGCCGACTTTTCTTGAATCTCTTTGACTTTCGCAGGTGCTGGGTGAAGTCCCTCTGCATTAATCATGTGCCCTTGGAATGTGATGCTGTTCGCAGCGAACACGCATTTCTTTACGTTGAGCCGGAGTCCCATCTGTTGCAGTTTGCTTAGTACTTCTCTGAGTCTCCGGTTGTGTTCTTCCATCGTGGCTCCAGTGACAGCGATATCGTCTAACAGACACGCCACTCCGTCCATACCCGCTATCGCCGTCGACATCAGACGCTGAAAAATGGCTGGCGCCGCGCTGACACCGAATGGCAGACGATTCACTTTCATTAGACCGATAGGAGTGTTCAGCGTGAGCACCATAGAATGCCGCGATGATGGATGTCGCGTCGTCTACCTTCAGTTGTGTGTACGCGTTTTTCAAGTCCAGCTTACAAAATATACTGCCGCCACTAAGTCTCACAAACGCTTCCACAGACGTCGGCAGCGGATAGATGTCTGTATCTATAGCAGTGTTCACCGTGACACGATAATCACCACACATTCGTACTGTTCCGTCTTCTTTCATCACCGGCGTCACCGGTGTACCCCACTCAGAATAACGGCCAGGTGTCAGTACACCCGCCTCCACCATCTCGTTCAACTGTCTAATGGTTTTATTCTTAAGAGGGTAGGGCACCGCGCGCGCCTTTAAGAAGCGGGGCGTAGCATCCGGCCGCACGTGAAGTGACACCTCAGGACCTTTGTACTCGCCGAGTCCTTCTTTAAATAGTTCCGGAAATTCTTTTTTTATATTGTTCTATTTCCTCTTCAGCCCAGCACAATCCTGATACTTGAAGACCTAGTGTATGGAACCAGTTCCTGCCCAGCAGATTTGATCCCTTCCCCGACACCACGACCAGTTCACATTGCGCTTCCTTATTACCTAGCACAACACGCACGTCTGCTAGTCCTAATACTTTCAAAGGGTCTTGAGTCCATGTCACGAGCTTTAGATTGGTAGCTCGTAGGGGTGGGGGCGTCAACCACAGCATCTTGTATGTCTCTTCCGACATAATGGTACGCGATGCACCCGAGTCCACTTCCATAGATAAATGAACGCCGTCTATCATAACGTCTGTGGTAATAGGTGGTGAGTAATTATCCACGCAGACGTATACGCCCATCATCTTCTCAGCTGAAGTGTCCACACTCGTGTTGGTTTCCCTCGTGTCGTCGACCTGGTGTACATGACCTGGCTTCTTGGCACAGGCCGCCGCAATGTGCCCAAACTTTTTGCAGTTGAAGCACTTCGCCTTAACAAACGGGCAGCGCTCGCCCGGCCTGTGTGCGCGTGCACACCGTCGACACTCGTTCGAGTTAACATTACCAATATCCATAGGTTCAGTATCCGTGACACTGGACGGAGTTTGCTCAGACTCACTAGCCGCACACGCAGGGTACAAATCAGGGAAAGTCACTTGATAGTCCAGACACATCTGTAACGCGACCTGTCGCAAGCGATCGTCCCGTACCCCCAGCACTAGTCGGTCTCTCAACTGGCGTTTCAAGTCCATGAAATTGCATTTTGTACCAAGCAGACTTATAGCCGCCACAAAGTCTTGCACGCTTTCACCTTGCACTTGTTGACGTTTGTAAAATTTTCCCGCTTGCAAAATTTCGTTAACCTCAGGTTCATAAAACTTATCCAAAACACTAAAAATGTCCACTAAAGATACTTCCGTAGGACGTTTTGGAACTAAAAGTGATGCAATTAACGCGAAAGTGTCTTTGCCGCACTGAGAAAGAAACAGCGATCGTCCCTTGTCGAGATTAAGTTTGTCATAACCCGCCGCATCAAGCGCACACAGTAATTGTTCTTTATAATCACACCACTTATCAGTTTTTGGGTTAAATTGTCCGGGAAAATGTAACGAATATAGTGTATATTCGTTACATTTGTCGTCATTTTCACCGAAATCCAACTTATTTTCCGCAGTCGCCAATAAAAGATACAACCAAGTCGAGATCAGAAAGCAAACTGTTTATTTCCTTTTTACCCTCATTACAAAAATGTTACACTTGACAACTAATGAAAAACAATCAACTAGGTTCAAACAACAATAGGCATTTGTTTATTTTTTATTTTCATGAACGCACTTTAGAACTCTATAGGAATACTTCCTTCCAAAAAAGATCCCAGTGGGCCACCAACTACCTAAAAAGCCAGGTACCCAGCTGCAGGTAGGTTAGTCAGGTGGTGTACTCCGATAAGCCACAGTGCAACTGTGGAGCCACATCACAAACGATGCCCCACCTCTTGTTGTGCTCTCTGTGCAAAAGCACCTGCACTATGGAAGATTTAAAATTATAAAAGGTAATCATCAATATGACTAAGATTCCTTATAAAGAAACATACAGAGAAGAGATAAATACACAGTTGGTAATGGTATAAATGATAAATGGGCAGTTTTAATGGAACTCTTCAACAAATTGCTAGACTACCGTAGCTGTAAACATAAAAAACCATGAAAAATATATTACCTGGTACATTATTGGTGGGTCCTAAAGCCCGATCGGGCGAAGAGTCCTCCTCGTCAGACATATTGGCTCCGTTCACACCATCAACCATCGGTCACTCACTTAATGTCTGCACTTAGCGACAATCACTTCATATTACACTTACACTAAGTCCTACAAGATTCATGTATAAAATCTACTTTAAAAAAAAACAATTTAAGGCATGCAGCTTATTGTTTTGTCTGTGTCATAAGTGTGTTCCATTGTTATTTGAATTGTTTCTTCAGCATCTGTAAAAGAGGTTTTGGGTTGGCTGTATGTGGTTTATAAGTTGTGCTTGACTAAAAGTTATAGAGCTAACCTATACTCAATGTTTTATTTTTATTGGCCTGTTCCTACTTGCAAGTTCAATCCAAAGTATTATTTTGTGGTAGCTTAAATACTTTCAATTCAGTGTTATTCTCATGTGGAAATATTTATTTGAATTTATTACCAGGAAGGTGCATAGAAACAAAGCTTGTTCTTAGTAGAAATACCTATAAAAAGAAACAAGGCCTATCATTTTTTAATCTGGAGAAATATTAAAATAGAATTTTATTGAATCTTTTCACATCTTGTAACTAGAAGGTCACTAGTATTCAAAATAGTTTTTATGAGTATTTTTTAAGTACAATGATTTCTTGTGTAAGAGAATATTGCTCCACATTAAAAAAATACTACGAAATTCTTATCTAATTAGTATTATCTTTTTAAAAATTGTTTTTAAGGTAGGTATCATCACACTGATAAGTGCCTGATAAGGTGGCTAAAACAATGCTCTATTTACAAAATTCTGATTGTTTATAATGTTTATGTTCAGGCAATCAATCAAGTAAACACCCTAAAGAATCTGAGTAAAGGTTGTTTCTTGAATAAAATATGAAATGTCTAACAATGAAAATCCAGTGAGAGTATTTCAATAAAGAGTAGATAATCTAAGGAATCTGTGTTTTTAAGTGACTCACATAAAACCTATAGTAATCCTACATTCAAGTCTAAGCAGGAAAATAAACACTAACAAATTTAAATAGTTATAAATAAGTCGATATTATAGCATCGTCGCCGCGACTGCAAGTCCTACCCACTAACGTTATAGACTGGGGTCACCAGGAAATAAAAACCGATTTTCGCCATTGTTTAACAAATCAAAAGGCGACAACTGCTTTCTATTCATTGATTGCAAGGTTGCGGGTGTCACACAATACTAGAGCGCTTTCGCAATCCCGTACAAATGAACTTTTATGTACATTTTTATACCAAAAAAAGAATAATGATCACCATGACATATCGATACGATTTCCGCATCGCGACTATAAATAAACAATAACATATACTTGCATGCAGCTAATGTAACATCCCGTTGATGCATTTCTATTTTCAATATATTTTTATATCGCTCTGAACTGAACACAATACCACTGAGATCTTAACCTATATTTTTTTCTATCGATTGTTATGCAAAAACACTTAGATGAGTCATCGTTTACACTTCTATACAACACCATGGCTGCAGGTCCATGATATTCACCTGGATATTCCGTTAACTTTAATTGATTTTGGCTATAGCTACTAAATTATTTTGTTTAAATTATTTTTCGATCCTTTCGAAGCAGACATTTTACTCGGGACACTGGAAGTGTTGCTATAGGAAGAAATGTTACAATTTATTTATTGTTGTGAAAAGTTTGTGCTAATAAATGCTAGTTCTATAGTAAAATAGAATGCTTAAAATAACGAAATAAGCAACTATACAAATAGTTTAAAAAATATTGTAAATAAATATGAAATTATATTTTTACAATGTGAACATCTCGTCTCGACATTTCTTAATCGATTTTATGGAGTATCGATTAAATTAAGATTTATCGTCAAAGTTACTGAGTTTGCCTCCTGCATATAAGTTGTGTAAGTGAATTCTTGTTTATATTTGTAGTTTTACATAAAATTGTTACTTTTGTACAAGTTATAACCTTTTCATCTCAACATTGCAAATCAAGCAAAAATCTACTCAAAAATGTGCCACTGTTTGCTAAATACAGAAGTCGTCAGACTGGCAACGTCTCTACCGGATGTGGAGTCGGAAATACTTAAAGTATGGGAACATTTCAGTCGTTATTAATACTTTTGCCAGTTTTATGGGATTACTATTGACACAAATGACACAGAAAAAATATTATTAGAATTATAAATACATAACATATTAAGAATAAATTATAGTTTTACCAAAATGTAATAAATTCCATTACAAAAAGTCACTCCATTGATAGAGCGTCATTTGTACGTAATGGAGTCGATGTTCTTTTCGACTAGTTGTAATTGAAATAATTATATAATTTTCGACGAAATATCACATAAAACTGTTTGTTATTGTGTATTACTGGATTGCAGTGAATGGTTATAGATAATTTATGGATACCCTAAGCACTAATAAGCTCTCAAACAACCTCGTTTTATCAATGGTATGTGTAACATCAAAATATTTTGGAAAGTTCATTGAATTTATCATATAAATCTGTTCTACGTGCACAATCTTATGTGAATACCTTTATTTACAACTTAAATAGTGATCCCTGTAAGTTAGTTGCAACGTGCTATGTCGTAATCGTACAAAAATTCGAAGGCTTTGTCGCCCGCGTAATTGAGTAGCAAAACGGAAAGGTCATGCATTCATATTCACCTTTTTATTTCCAGAACGATGATTGTCTTTATATAAAAACAATTGCGGTGCGAGAACAACGCATATTATAGTTTTGGCTGCGAACCAGGACTAGTTTTCATGGTTTTGAGGGGGCACCTTTGTGGACCACAGTTAGATGAAGGTATGGCCTCAGATCAACCTGTGAAGAAGAAACAGCGGATTGACGCGCCCGACATCGATGATGGTAGCGACAGATCTACGGAGGATGTTCTCACTGACATATTCGATTCTGAGACAACCCCGGCTGAGACGTCTGAGGAGTTCCCGTCAAGGAATGGTGAGTCTCCTGACAGCGGCACCGTTAGCGAGGATGCAGTAGACTGTTCCAGTCTCCTGAGACTCCCGAGTGACACTAATGTGGAGATCATACCATCCTGCTCCAACTCAACACCACATTGGAACTCAGAGGATGATAAACTACTTGCTGAGTTGAGAATACTACAGGATGCTCTTGTTGGTCAGTGTTTATGTAGATTTAATGAGACAGCAGTATCACAGCTCTTTGACAGACAACTCAATATTGTTTCCTGGCCCTTGACATGTTCCCTTACTTATTTATCTACCATGCAGCTTATGTTCGATATATATTTAAAACAAAACAGTACAGGCACCATATGTTCAAAAATTATGCAAGCATGCGACATATTCGTTAGAAATAGGCATGATTGGATAACTGAGGTTGTTGAATTGGCAGATCATAAGAGTAAATTCATAACATTTGTGGCCTGTAGAGTACTCGCTAGCTTTCTAATAGTCTCTAAGGATACTGTAGATGAGAATTGGCTACAGCAGATTGCTGAAAACATATACCTGTTTGATAGAATAAATAGGATTACAGTACAAAAGATAAACTTCAGTCTAGATATAATAAAGAGGATAGTTGAGTGGAAAGATGTGGAGCAGCATCCTTTAGAGGACAGTAGTTACATTAATTCAGCAGGAAACAGGCAGGTGCAGGAAGATAATCCATTTAGGAGTAGTGTTGGCTATGGAAGTAGTAGTGGGGAGATGCCCTCTAGTTCCCACAGTAACCTGCACAATGCATTTTCAAATCTACAAACGCATGGTGCACCATCAACGTCTTCAGAGCAGGACGGAGGGCCAGCAACATTCAGAATAAATGAGCCAGTATTAAAGCTATCATCTAATGAACAAAGAGAGATGGAGCAATCTGAATCCCCTGAGCCATCCCAGTCAAGGATAGAGAGAGTGAATGAACACGGATGTGTCACTGTCATACTCACTGACTCCGAATCCTTTGACACCTCACACATAAAATGCCTAACAATAAAAACGCTAGAGCATCACTGGCCTCTGCTAGTAAAAAATATGAAGCTTCTTCTTCTAAGGTACCTGAATTTAGCAAATGCTGAAAATTGTATACTAACATTTTTCTCATTATGGGAGAATATTATAAGTGTAAAAGCGAATCTCTCAGTTATAGACACAAAACCATTTTATGCTGATTTGCAGGGCTTTGTAGACCTGTTAAGAAATACGGTGTTGCCAAGTCTAATATATACTCATTTACTAAGCTTGTTCAATGAAGTTCTGTGTTATGGGTCAACATTGGCGCTACAAGATATTTTGCCTGAAGAGATATGCTGTCTGGCTCACTCTATCGTGAGGTTTGTGAAAGACTTCAGATTACTAAGTGATGTAAGAGTTCAGACAAGCAGAAGTGGATTTGGATTCTTAGGACATGAGTGCACAATCCTGAGAGACTACGCCTTAGGCCCTGAAGTAGCGCCTTTATCGTCATCCATACAACTTGTAGATCAGAGTTATGGAGAAGATGAAAATGACGAATCACAATCTAGAGGAGAAGTTGACAAAACAATGCTGCAGAGAATGTCGTTACTAGTTCTAAAATCTGTCGCCGTCACGGTGAAAGAAATGCGATGCGATTCCTCTGATAGTTCAATAGACTCCTCAGATTATAATGCAATACAAGACATGCAGATTGTAGAACGTTCCATCCGCGACGTTCTTAAAAAACTGGATGTTTTCATTAGAAACAGCCTAGAGTTCCATCCTGAAACACCTTTTACGAAAATGCTGATACATTTGTTTAGTGAGCAGGATGACTACTTGATTGAATCCATGGTCTGCACACTTGATATTACTGTGGGGATTGTCTATAGAAACTCAATGTACCCAGACCTAATACCAATGCTGAACCCCATATCTTCATTCATAGAATTCTTGAAGGTTGTATCACATGATAGTGATGTATTATTGGACTATCTTGTGAGCAATGAGACATGTTTCTTGCTGTACTTGCTCAGATTTCTGAAGTTTGTGAGAAGGAACTGGCCGAAATTTTTGGAGACTTGCCAGCAAACTGATTCTGGGGGAAGCAGAGGTCTGGATGATACAATGAGAGTACTAATAAGATTGAGGCTGCAAATCAGCAGACTGGTTTCGAAGTCTCTGTTCCCATACAATATAAGTCCTGTACTAAGGTTGTTGGAGGTCTGTGAAAGTTTGTATGAAGGTAATGAGTTTAGTTGAACATCTAATCCTGTTCTGAAATTTATAAAAGTATAATAATACAAGCTGAAAGTAATGCTAGACTTGACAAAATATTCTGGAAATATTGCTACTATCAATTATATCTTGGTGAAAAATCACGTGAAATACTTGAAGTTAGAATTTTTTATGTCAATCAAACAATTTCTGAAAGATTATCAGGCTTCTATGCTGATTTTCACATCACGTGTCAATATCTATATTCAAACTCATGTTTTCGTAACATGTTATGACGTCGTAAAGTAAAGTCTAGCACACCACTTTTGCATTGAAATAAACTATCTTATCTACAAAGACTGCCAACACATTTTACATTCCAAACTTTGTTTAGTTTTGTGTAGAAATTAGCTCTATTTAATTTATATTAATTTTTAGTGTTGTAACATTTGTAATATTATGTGTAATGTTAGTTTTTAAACTGTAATTATTATGTGTTACTCAGTCTTCCTTTTAGAGTATGTTCCTTTAATGCAATATGTTAAATATATTGGGGCACTGTGCGTCTTTTGAATAGTACAAAAATAGTTGAAAGTAAAATTATCTGACAGTTCTTAGCTATCATTAAAAAAAATTAAGATGAAGACCAACAATGATTTTGGACTTTGTAACTTGTATGGTCATGCTAAAAACAATGTTACACAGTGTTCTAATAATGCCCAATAATGTGCCTTACCGTTTTGTAAAAATAAGGTGCTCAGTAATAATATTTTAATGTAGAAATAAAATGTCTTCAAGAAAATATTTATATATATTTTTAGTGCAACCATTTTGCATAATAGTTTTAAATACTAGTTTATACGATTTCTAGAATTAATTTATTTTAGTTTTTAGTTATTCGGTTGTATTATATATTTAGTTTTGATATTGCATATAAAATGCGGGTCTATACATTTTTTGTTTTTAACTAAATTATATTCCATGCCACAATGATGTACATAAATGCCATCAATTACCATTTTATAAGTAAATGTAATCAGTATTAATACAATATCCTAATTTATATCGACATTATAATATAATAAAAAAAATGTTGTTTAGTAAACTTATTGAGGATGGTATGAACACATAAACATTTAATCATTTCGATTCATGAAATCGAAACAACCAAAATCAAATCAAAAGTATTTGGACCTAAAAATCTGTTTGATTAACTTTGATCGTAAACTAATATCCTAATAAATACTAGGAAAAAAACTACTATTACTACAGCCTATAAAAAAGTTCAGTTAAAATAAAAATAAATATTGCGAGAAGTATTGTTAAAAATTTCTTTCATTTTCAGTTGCTTAAATGATTAAGTAATAGTAAAAATCGTTTATATTAACATTAAAATTACAATATTGCCCGTATCTTGGGCTGAATTTGTTCAAAAATGTTGGTAATATGGTCGCTATTTTGACAACATTATTTGAGTATTTCGACCTTTTCGCGCTAATTGAATAGGCGCCACTGCGCCAATAAAGTTTTATGGAATTTAATTGCTGGTTAGTTTTAGCCACGAGCAATTTCCTTTGAAAATCTATTATTGTCGAGAGATTTTATTCAGAACTTGGCTGGATAGGTACAGTCAGTAAAATCATCATTGCCTAGTAAAAAATTAAAAAAATACTCTCGTTGTTTGAGTAAAGCACTATACAAGTCTTGGTCCGCAATGACTGCGTTGTTGGTCACGCTATGATGGCCTCCAGCTTAGCTTAGCTACGCTCTCGGCTTTCAAGCTAGGTCATCATTGCAGCCCTTGCTGTCCTCGCTATAAAGGTGACAAAAGATATTTTTTCTCTAGATCAATTATTACTTTAGTTATAAAAGATATAATAATTGACACTTACGTTATCTAGTTTCGTGCTCGAACACGATGAAAGAGCGCATGCGATATTCAACTATATTACTGATGTATTAGCGTTTAGCACCTATCGGAGGGGCGGAGCATGCGTTCGAAATATGATTTAGACTGCCTGCTCTTAAACAACGAATACATTTTTTTAGCCGTAATAAGTCCACTGCTGAGTAAATGTTAATAAGTTTACCAAACAACAAACCATACTTCGACTACGGGATCTTATAGTATGTTTTATAATAGCTTTAAGTGATAGAACAACAACAGACTGTTATGTAGGTATAAATGTGTCCATTTTGTTACTTCCATTTAGGTGTTAAGATGTTACTTTAGTATTTTTTCATTGGTTATTTGATATGATTACTGAATCTCAAAATTGTGGACCTCTTAAATCTGCAGACCAGTTTAAAGTCTTATTTTCAAAGAATGTTTTGATTATTATGAAAATATCCTAAAAGTAATGAAGTTATTATCCATCAGGTCGAAATTAAATTTTGGTACTTAAATACATTTTTTTTTTTGTGAAACTTATTTGTACACTTATCTTGCCAATACCAGAAAACATACTTTCTATTTTAAATTAGGATTCTGCTTATTCTTTAAAAAAAAGCTTCGAAATAAATTAATTGCTGAAGCAAAATGTTTCGTTTGCATTATTATTTTTGTTTGTTACAATATTTTCAGACTATTGCTTAGAGGCTGAACAAAATTAACTTATATGAAAGCAAACATACATTTAGTTAACAATATCCTGTATTAAATACCTTTCATTAATTAATCATGATATATTTCACAAATTCGGCTTTTATTTGTATCCTGAATTATGTAAAACTTAGGTTTACGAAGGGGAAATTCTAAATTTTGTATTTATAAGCAATAATGTAAGTACTTGTTATTGTTAAGTAACAATAATTTAATTTAAATAACGACATTAAAATGAAATATTTTTGTACATGATGACAACATTTCTGGTTTTATTTTTTTATGTTTTTCGCTCTAACACAAACTAAGAGTTTTTAAAGTATTTACTTCAAGTTACCTACATCATGTTACAATTAATTCAAGGCATGTTCCTGAATTACCATAAAAGAAACAGACATTTGCAAGGCCTTTGATAAAGCTAATAAGACATCGTTTTTTTAGAAAAACTATGATTTCATGGTCAGACTAGTCTTAATTGATTACTAGAGCCAAGTCAGTACTAAATATAATTTTGATTCCTTTAATTAAATATAGCTTTGTTTTATTTATTGAAAATCATATTTCTTCCGGGTGTTCCTCAAGGCACTGATTTTGGTCCAAACTAGTATTTTGAATGAATTGTATGGTAGGTATTAACACTTATTTCGTAACAAGTTAGTAGATCTTAACTCCATGAATAAAATTATTGTGGAAATTTTATGCTTGATTGACATAATACGGACTTGCTGTATTGAAATGAGTGAACAACGCCCCAGGGAAGAACGGTTATTCTGCCTTCGTTGTCCATGGGTTTGAAAATAAAACCATAAAAATACGTATCACCAATTGTATTTCTAATCATAATTTACAACATATAACATACATTAGCATTGTACATATAGTCTAACGTTCGTACAATCACACTTAACTCATATTGCTTATTTTTGGACGCAGATCCCATTCAAAACGGGGCTAAAGGTAGATTCCATATAAGATAGATATAAAAAGTAAAAATTGAACGTGAGCGTTGATGCCAATAAGCATGCAACCATTATAAATATAAGTTGGGTTGTAAAACACAGGGTATAAGAAGTCTACATTGTGTAGGTAATCAATTCAATTGGCAGGATATTTAAATTGAGTAATGGCATGGGATCTTTTAAATGCGGGTAGTTGCAACATCAAACTAAAATTCAAAAATAGCGTGTATCTGTGCGTGTCTTATTTAGGTATTTGAGCATTATCTTAATAATTCAAGCCAATACACTGAAATAAGGATGCATATGGCAGGTAGCATATTTCAGCTTTTTCGTCTGTGAATATTGGACGCACTATTTGCCTACTGTTCAGCAACCATTTAGCAAGACGAATTATCTGCAAGCGTACGCCAAAAATGTCTGTATTGCAAAGAAAATTTTCAATATAGGTACAACCACTTTTCACTCTTATGCTCTTCGTTATAAAGTTCAAAAGTGGTTGTCTGCGGTTATACCTACGAGCTTTTTTGGACATGTATGAATTTGTCATAGATGAAGTCAGATAATATCAAATCACATTCTAAACACATCTACATTCTAACAATCAACAATTATTTCAGAATAGTTATGAAAATATAATTAATAGTTATACTACTTTTGTCACGTGTGTTTTATACGACGGTAGTTCATTACAACTTTAAAAGGGGTGTATTACAATCTCAAACATATTTGTATAAGTAAATGTCTCTCCCACACAACTGCGAGTCACACATTGTCCTTACAGTCAATAATTTATTTGTAAAAGTTTCTAACCATTTTGTCTGTACGGTCAACTACAAAATAAATTAACTGTGCCGATACCTTTAGTAAGGGACAAGCTTTATGGCGGCCCTGAAGTGCTCTACTCGCTGCGCAGTGCCGCACCTCTCAACTCTGCTAACGTGTGAATTTGTTACTGCTCAGCGACTTGCCTCATGTTCCGAGCCGCCATAAAGTTTGCATCGGCCTGTACTGTAAAAATATATAAAAAAGGTTAGTTGTTTTAAATGTAAGTTTTCGTTGACAAACATTGCACACTAAACAACGATAGTTGACTTTTGTTGTTTTATGTACATGGAATAAAAACGAGACAATATTAAGTTCTCTTCAGAGTACTTCAACACTCCATCAGTTTCGTCCCAGTCCGCAAAACAACACTGGTCACACTATACCTACTAGGCTAGTACTTTTCTCAATACTATTTTCCATCATTTCGCAGACAGGAGTTGTTTTTAATTCGTAACACAGTTTTCAACTCATGCATACCTAATTCTCTGGGTGTTACCACTCTACATTTCAGGGGTCGCTGGTTGAGTATTGCCAAGCGGAATAGTTCACTTTCATCAAAGCATAGGTAAGAAATGGAGTGTCATATTCTGCATGAAATGTGGCGGCACTTTTCGGTTTAAAATTATTACATAGAATTAATAATAATTAAAACGACAGTAATAATCTGGTGGTAGAACTTAGATTTGTGTCTCAAGATTGAAAGATTACTGGCCATTTGGCGTTTCAGCTATGTCATACGCTTCATAAACTTTAGAAGTTATTGAATATGCTCACTTCACTCGTTGACTACTCCGTGACGAATTTCAATAGACAAAAAAATATTCTTAACTTTGTCAGAGAGTTTATTTATTTACATTTGCTTTGCTAGCACTTAACAAGTCAGAGCGGTACGTACAGTCAGCCTTCACGCTAAAACTTAATAATTTGGCTATTAAAACATTATTTAGTAGATTAAAATGTTTTAATAGAAAAATTAAGTTTGAACTTTTAAGAAAATACTGCACCAGAGTTCTGTAATTTTGGGTGACTTAAGCGAATTTTGTTGCCAACCGTACAACCTAAATGTCTCAACTTCTACACATACATTTTATAACAGTCCATTTTTAATGTCATCGTTCCATAATCAAACTCACAAAATACATAATATTTTACATTGAAACATATACGTTAGACATAACGTGGTTTCTAAAATAAACAATCTCATTCTGACAGATAAAAACAAACATTATTTCACGTAGACGTTGACAGTTGTAATATTCGTTAATATTTTATGTTTAATTATAATTTTTTACTCATGTTGGAATTTTGTGGTCTGATTTTTGCAACTGAGCTGACTTCCTGCCTATTAGTATATTGGATTTTTATGATGTGCCAAAGATTTGTTTATAATTAAGTTCGTTACATTCGATTCTCAATCTATGTCGAACTTAAACTGTTCAACTGGCAAATCATATAAAATAGACTTATACGCTACGCTCAACATGAGTGTTGCGAAAGGTAGGCGTACAGTAACAGCTAGACTAGGCTGTCTGTGGCAATAAAGCCAGGAAAAGATTCGGAACCCTAACATAATGTTCATAACGATAATTCTCTCAAGACTGCCTATAAAAATAGCTACATGTGTCATAAAACATTAGCGAATACCGCAACTCCAGCGATCATAAAACATTTTCTATTTGAAAACTTACCATTCATAATTCTAAATTGGTAATCAACTTGACTGGACTGCGATATTTATCATCCGTAAAAAATAAATTTAAAAACAATAATGGTATTTGTTCAAAAAAATTACCACATTTAAAAATAATAAAAATAAAAACTTATCAATATATTACACAAATATTCGATTACCGTGTGTGAATGACTAAAATAAAACATTATCACACGGAATGTAAGAACAAAATTAATTTAATAGGAGCCTGTACACAATGGCCCATGTTTTGGATTTATATTCATGTTAATAACGCACAGAGTTGTAAAGAAATAGAGCGGTAATGAAACAAGCAAAAAAAAAAACATTAAGGAGAATAACACATAAAAAATTATGTAAGTTTGAACCTAACCTAACACTCCATTTGTTACTACTCTGTAAAATACAGGGTGGATTTTTGAGATGGGGCAGTATGGGCCCTTAACCGTTGTAGCTACAGGAAAACGGTCTTAAGAGACTGTCAACACTTGTTTAGACAAATTTCGATTTGCATTCACAGATTTTGAAAAAAAAATACGTTCAGCAGGAAAATGAGTAAATTTTCACAAAAACTTTTTTTTGTGCCAATCAATGCTGTTTCTTAAAAGGATCAAAAACCTCTATTTGACCAACTGAGCTTTTTGAGTACTAGAAAACTCATAAATCGCAAATAACTTTTCCCATACATTTTGTAGGAAATGAGACTACAACTTGTTTTTTTTTATGATGGATAGATGGACCGCTACAATGAAGCATTAATCTTTTTCAAAATCTGTGAATGCAGATCGAAATTTCACAAAAAGTTAAGGACTATCTCTTAATACCGTTTTCCTGTAGCTACAACGCTTAAAGTAGCTGCCCTTACTGCCTCATCTCAAAAATCCACCCTGTATATCAATCCATTTCAGTCACCGGTCATTGTGCCCAAGAGTATTAAAGTTAACACCGAAACATTAAAACATCGAACACAGACAACAAATATCGCGCCAAAAAAAAAAACTTAAAACAAAAACAAACTTACACACATAGGTACTCAGGTATCATAGTCTTCATCTATCTGTAGGTTTCCAGAATTCAAACTGTCTATATCAACTGGATGCAACACGGGCTTAATTTCAATCTTTTTCACTTCCTGTCTAATCGTTTTAGAGTTTTGCCTATGAATTTGCCGTAACGAATTCTCTCTTTTAGGTACGCTCACGTTAATAGCTGCTGTGTCCAGCAACTTTATTTCTGGGTTTGCTAAATTTTTTGTAAAATCTATATTTAGGATTGGTGTTATTGGTGTGACAGGCGTCCTAGGTGCTACTATTGGTTTGTCTATGACAGCTGGTTTCGGCACCATTTTAATTTTTAAAGGTTCAGGCGTGTAGCTCGTTGAAGGTTGCGGGCTTGCGTACGTAGGGTTAAGTTTGATGACACTTCTATGTTGCACTTCGTCGGTTAATAACGTTTCTTGGTAAAAATTCGCGGTAATAACCGGTTTTTCTTCTGTGGACTTCTTTGATAGGTCTATGGCAATGTCTAGTGAGGTTGAAGTTACGGTCTCTGTTCTTGCTAGTTTGTGAGGCAGGTTCTCTACATCTGTGGAGAGTCGAGAGGTATCTATCGAGAGTGCCCTTTTGATGGGGTCCCGAGGAGGTAGTAAAGGTACTACTTTTACGTCACAGCTGCTCGAACTGTTTGAGTCTTCTCTTGCTATCCTTCGGGGTGGGACCGTCATTTCTGAAAATCTGTGAAAAACATATGATGCTTAAAATAAGGGAAACGTATTGCTGCAATGATTTATGTAAAGATTGGGTTGTTATGTTTTGTAACTTTTGACCTTTAAAAACTGCTGATTCTCAGTATAACTTGAACAATTGAAAGGATTATGCACAGTTGCGTTCCCTTACAGCGGTAAACAATGTACCGTACAGTGCAACAATTAAGGTGCTATGTCCTATGGCGTCTATCGCCTTCAACCAATGAGAAGGGCCACCGCTCTTTTGTTCTGAGCAATTAACATGCTTTCTCATTCCACATTTTAAAAGGTGCTATTAACAATGTTACCTCACACCCGTTCTTTGTATTGGTATTTGTATTACAAAGATCATGGTGCCTATGTTATGAAAATTCCATAAAATATTTTGCGTACAGTCGGCAACAAAAGTAGGATAACACTATCCAAAGTTTTATTATTAACTTTTGTCGCTGACTGTACCCTAAAACCTCTGACTCTTGCTGGGTATTAGAGTCAAAGTTGCTATACGACCTTAAGGTTGAATATCATTTGCACGTCATAAAACGAAAAAGACTATTTGCCTATGTGGCAGTTAGATAGTTTCAACCTTAGGGAAGTTTCAATTTACTGGGAATTGTTGTTAAATGTTGTAAGGCGATAACGAGGCCAACGACACGTAGTTTAAGAACTGAAAATTGATTGAAATTGAAAAAAAATTTTTTTTTTTTCACCAACAATAATACAACGGATTCTGGAACAGCTACGTAAAAATCAGCCTATAATGTTCCCACTGCTGCGACACAGGCTTCCTTTCTGTGAGAGAGAGTACCTATGGGGTAGGCCGTAAACAACAGGCGGGTTGGTCAATCGTTGAAAAGCCAATAAAAAAGAAAAATATATTACTTACCTAGAAGAGTTCGGCGAACTTTCTGCGCTCATCATTTCTTTCTCTTCCGCCGCCGATACATCTGGGATATTCTTCACCTGAAATTATTAAAAACAAGCATATGTTAAGCAGATAGATACTTCTTAAGGGACTTATGTCACTGGCGATTTGCGAGCGTGTTTCCAGCGAATGTAATGTGAAAACGCGGAGAGCACCTCGCGTAGTCGCAGCTAGCTCGCTTCGCACCCGCGCCGCGGAGAGCAAGTTCTCAAATCGTGTCGCTGCAGGTACGGTGGCAAATCGTCATCGTATTATAACGGTCTTTAGGCCTCAACAATTATATCTGTAATTTTTATGGTGTACATAATAAAGAGTATTATATTCTACTAGCTACGCCACGCGGTTTCACCCGCGTAAGTCTCGATCCCGTGGGAATATCGGGATAAAAAGTAGCCTATGTCTTAATCCAGGATGTCGGCTACCTCCATCAAAATTTTATCAAAATTGGTCCAGCCGTTAGAGCGTGAAGAAGTAACAAACAAACATACACACACACACACACACTCACAAACTTTCGCCTTTATAATATTAGTGTGATTGTGAAGTGTGAATAGAATCACACTTCACAATCTTATCTATCTTATATACAGGGTGGAAACTTTCAGCGCGGCAGTAAGGGGAAGTACCTTATCCGTTGCAGCTACGCGAAAATAATCTTAGGAGACTATCCTTATCTTTTTGAGACATTTTGATCTGCATTCACAGATTTTGAAAAAAATGTACAGTCAGCAAGAAAATAAGCAATTTTCACAAAAACTTTTTTTATGCCAATCGATCCTCTTTCTTATAAGGATCAAAAACCTCTATTGGACCAATTGAGGTTTATGTACTAGAAAAGTCATAAATCGCAAAAAACTTTTCCAATACATTTCGTAAGAAATGATACTCCAACTTAGTTTTTTATGATCGATAAATGGACCGCTACAATGAAGACTGGCCAAAAATAAACAAAAAAAATAAACTTCGTATTTCGAAATCGCATCAATCGTATTCCGGCAATTCGCAAGGCAGTGGATACAACCATAATGATGGTCCTTTAACGTGACCACCTCGCAGTCCAGATCTCACGCGTCTACACTTTTTATGTGGCGCTATTTAAAAATCGAACTTTGTAAAAACGAATACAACAGTGAAAACGAATACCACGATTCTCTATGGAATTAATCCTAGCACATTATCAGCTGCTACCCACTCTGTAGTAAAGGGAATAAACCTATCGTCAAAACAGCTACCATTCTCAACACTTCATAACTTAGAGCACAAAAGTAAAATTTCTAGGTGAGTCCAAATGTAAAGTTTCAAGTTTTTAATTTTAAGGTGAAATAATACCCAAAGTAGAAAGTTATAGTTTTTGCATTTGTTTTTCGATCAGTCTTTTTGGTAGCGGCCAGTTTATCGATGGTAAAAAATGTAAGTTCGAGTCTCATTTCCTACGAAATGTATGGGAAAAGTTTTTTACGATTTATGACTTTTCTACTACTCCCTCAATTGGCCCAATAGAGGTTTTTGATCCTTATAAGAAAGAGGATCGATTGGCATAAAAAAAAGTTTTTGTGAAAATTGCTTATTTTCCTGCTGACTGTACATTTTTTTTCAAAATCTGTGAATGCAGATCAAAATTTCTCAAAAAGATAAGGATAGTCTCCTAAGACCATTTTCGCGTAGCTGCAACGGATAAGGTACTTCCCCTTACTGCCCCGCTGGAAGTTTCCACCCTGTATATTATCTTATTTCCTTATGCCGAACAGAGCTAACGTACAGCTATGTCTGTAGCTTGGAAAATTGTGAATAGAGCGATCAAAGTTAATTTTCACAGTCTGAAAACTAAGTTTTGTTCTTACCTAGCCCAGAAGGAGGATTTTTGGTTTTTGAAGTAAAACGTCTTTGCGCACGCTTGACTTGGGGAGTAATGGTGAATGCGTGACGAGAGCATTACGGAAGTGAGCGAACGGAAGTTGAGAGGGAGATATAAATTAGTGAAGATAGAAAGAGAGAGAGTTATTTGTAAGTTTTACTTCAGTCGTGTGGTCTAAAGCTCACTCGTTTTTTTTATTATTTGTAGGTAATTCTTTTCTTAAAACTTTTTCAAAAGGTTTGTGTAGGAGTATTAAATAAACTTTTGAGAAAATTACGTGTTTTCAGCTGTGAGAAAGAATTTAGTGGGCTTCGCAGAAACGTGCTGTGTTTGCGAAAATTTGTTTGTGGTATTGTAACAACTTAAAACAAAGAATACAAAGGTGCTTTTCAAAATATTTGAGTTTTTTATTTTGAAAGGTCTCTCTTTCGCTTTCAACGTAAACATAAAGCAGCGGGGTAATAGCGTAACACACTATCTGTAGCTATGGGTTTCAATTTGACAGTTCAACAACATTGCGTTATTTATGTTGTTGAGCAGGCAAATTTTTCAAACATATGAAGCAATGGTTTAGCAATATCCTTCAAAAACATTCAGAATGTTAATGATAGTGTGTTACGCAATTATGGTGCTGTTGTTGCTTCGTAATGGTTTAAGGTGAAACCGCACCTGCAGCCCGCGAAATACAAATTTTCTAACCATCTAACTATAGGAAAATATTGACAGCCATTTTATAAACTTACCAGATCTCTCAGGAAGTCAAACTTGGACTCAGCCAGAATGCATTGCTTGACATGGGAAGGGCTCAGGGTCTTCGCGTTTCGTGCCATCGTCACCTGCATCGCTTTACTGAGGAGCGACTCCACAAAGAGTTCCAGGGTGCGAGGTGTTGGTGACAATAGTGCTGAGTTAAGGAATTTGAAGATGTGGATATAAATATAGCAAAAAAAACAGCAATTTTCAAACGTCGAAAATCAATATTTGTAGGACATAGGAGTTACCTATGGATCGCAAAACTCCCACTTTGAAGTAGCTGGGAAGATCCTACTTAGTTACAATTTTATATTAGGGCAAGAGTTATTAGACTCATCTGTTACTTAGTAACCGTTTATAAACCGCTGGGTGAAATTTTCATATAGTGAAATTGAGCCTTAAAGAAGGAAAAATAATCCGCTAAGGCCTAGCCCGCACTGCGAAATCTCACCGCGCGATGTTTATTCGCGAGATTTTTATACAGTGTACGGATTTACAACCAACACGCATCTATACAGATCTCAGCTGAGATGCATGTCTACAATGGACAACAGAACTAATAAAATATATTTATTTATTTATTTTCCTCCCACAATCTTACCTTAATCATTCGCATGGTAATGTGGCATGGCATCAAACTTGTCACACAAGGGAGGTATACTATGTAAGTACAACGGTGTAATACTACTGAGCGGTGAGCGCCCATTCACGATTTTCATTTCGAAATGCGTGGAGCGACATACAACCCCATACTCGCAATATATCCGCGCGAATTAAATTCGCACCGCACGGACCGCACCGCGCCAAATCTGTATCAAACCACATTTTAAGGGTTCCATACCCAAAGGGTAAAACGGGATCCCTATTACTAAGGCTCCGCCGCCCGTCTGTCTGTCTCTCCGTCTGTCACCAGGCTGTATCTCATGGACCGTGATAGTTAGACAGTTGAAATTTTCACAGATGATGTATTAGGTTGGGGAAAAAGTCTTTTCGCATTATAGTATGTATGAACTTGTAATAAAATCTCTTTGGCTATACAAGGTGTCGTTTTGCATCCTCGTCAAATTCCAGGAGGTAACTATGCTAATGATTCTCGACACGAATCAAATATAAAATAAGAAGTTTTTTTTTTTCATATTTTCGGAGGTGCTTCTGTGGGACACGCATTTTAAAACGCGGCTTTTGTGATACTGTAACTTCCCTTATAGACAAACATAAAAACGCGGCCGTTTATTCGATACCATAATTATTTTGCCTACCGTCGTGTCGTCGACACGTGATGTATGTATTCTGAAATACTGTCAAACTTAAATAACAAAAAAAACAAGTACGTATTAATTATTGAGCAGGTATCGTAATTTTATTTGATTATTTATGTCTCCCTTAACAACCTCCTGAAATTTGACGAGAATGCAAAACGACACGTTGTATACTAATTGTATCTGGCTGGTTTTGGTATCGTTGAAAGTTTATATTTTAAAGAACATAATTCCAAATTCAAATTAGGAAAATGTGTGATTTTCATTTGTTTTTCGTACTGTCATGATGAGTGAATCTAATAAAGAAATTCGATACATTTTAAAATTTTACTACAAAAAAGGTAAAAACGCAACGCAAGCCGCGAAAAAAATTTGCGATGTTTATGGACCTAGTGCAGTGTCTGTGAGAGTAGCACAAATTGGGTTTAATCGTTTTCAATCCGGAAATTTTGATGTCAAAGATGCACATCGCTCTGGTCGCCCTATTACGGATAAAATGGATGCCATTTTTGAAAAAGTGGAGCAAGATCGGCATATCAGTAGTTACGACGTAGTTCAAGAACTGGGAATTGACCACAAAACAGTTTTGGCACATTTGAAAAAAGCTGGGTACACAAAAAAGCTCGATATTTGGGTACCTCACGAGCTCACTGAAAAAAACCTAGTGAACCGGGTACTCATTTGTGATTCTTTATTACGACGTAATGAAACCGAACCATTTTTGAAGAAGCTGATAACTGGTGATGAAAAGTGGATCACGTACGACAAGAACGTGCGAAAAAGGTCGTGGTCAAAGGCCGGTCAGGCTTCACAGACTGTGGCGAAACCCGGGGTAACTCGCAACAAGGTGATGCTGTGTGTGTGGTGGGATTGGAAGGGCATTATTCATTATGAGCTGTTACCACCAGGCAGGACCATCGATTCTGAACTCTACTGCGAACAACTGATGAGATTAAAGTAAGAAGTTGAGAGAAAGCGGCCGGAATTAATTAGCAGAAGGGGTGTGGTTTTTCATAATGATAACGCTAGACCTCACACATCTTTAGCCACTCAGCAAAAATTAAGAGTTTGGCTGGGAGGTGTTAATGCATCCGCCGTATAGTCCTGACCTTCAGATTTCCAGCGTCTCACGCCACAGACGGTAAAAATCTCAGATTTTGTTGAAATTTCGCGAGGGGATAGTACCCAAATTGTTCTATTTAGTACCTCTATTGAAAATAATTGTACCTCTTGGGTTTTACTAAAAAATTAAAAATAAGAAGGACCGTATGTGGCGCATACGCCACGGACGGCCCATTTTCTTCGGTAGAAGTTAGAGATGCACAATATACATCAAAGAATTGTACTTAACACGTTAGCGCGCACCAACCGGCCACAATATTAAATTGAAAATGGTGAAAAATTAACCTAAAAACGCAGCACCCAGAAAAAAGGTATTTTTGTGTGATTATTTCATCCTAAAGAATTGTACTCATTTCACACCTCACGAAAACGTAATTATGTTACAGAAACATGCAATACTTTATGAGAAAAAAGCTAATCAAAATCAAACTCACCATCACCAACACAGACTTAGCCATCTTTGTAATACCTAGACGTGACAATCAAATTCGATGTACTTAACTATCTTGTTGTGGTGGTATTATTCTAAAAGCTGTATTGACTTATTAATGACAAGCAATATATTTGGTTATCTAAATTATATACTTAACGCAAAAATTATTTTTTTCGTTCCGTACGAGGGCTGCACTAAAAGTATCGGGAATGGAATATTTCCACTGTTCCTGTCATATTAAAATCTTTTTAATTGAAAACTCCTCGGTTTTAAAAATCGAATACCATTTATTTATTTAAAAAAAGATTCTCGGTCTTGTCACAAGGTTTTGTCAAACTTGTTTAGTCGTTGAGAAAATGGAATTGACTCGAGAAAATTCAAGAGCGATGATTTATTATGACTTTCGAACTGGTTTAACACAACAACAGTGTGTTGACCGGATGATTTCTGCATTTGGTGATGAAGCCCCATCCAAAACCACAATTTATCGCTGGTTTGCTGAATTTCAACGTGGACGTGTCAAGCTCAGTGATGATCCCCGTCAAGGTCGTCCAAAAATTGCAGTCACCCAAGAAAACGTTGATGCTGTGCGTAAGCTGATTGAGGAAGATCGACATGTGACATACCGCGAAATTCAGGCAACTTTAGACATTGGCATGAGTCAAATACAAATAATCTTGCATGAACAATTAGGTGTAAAAAAGTTGTTTTCCCGATGGATACCGCATTCGCTCTGTGAAGAGCAAAAAGCGGCTCGCGTTACTTGGTGCGTCAGAACTCTCGAAAGATTCCACGCAGGATTCTCAAATGCTGTATACAACATTGTATCAGGTGACGAATCCTGGATATACGCGTACGAACCCGAAACAAAAAACCAGTCACGAGTTTGGGTGTTCGAAAATGAGTTAAAGCCAACAAAAATTGTTCGTTCACGGAGTGTTGCAAAAAAAATGGTGGCCACGTTTGTCTCCAAAACCGGCCATGTTACGACTATTCCTCTTGAGGGACAAAGAACGGTTAATGCAGAATGGTATGCTAGCATTTGTTTGCCACAGGTCGTTTCTGAACTCCGTAAAGAGAACTGCAACCGCCGCATCATCCTCCATCACGACAATGCGAGTTCTCACACCGCGCACAGAACAAAAGAGTTTTTAGAGCAAGAAAACATAGAATTATTAGACCATCCGCCGTACAGCCCCGACCTAAGCCCTAATGATTTCTATACTTTCCCTAAAATAAAGAATAAATTGCGTGGACAGAGATTTTCATCACCTGAAGAAGCTGTGGACGCCTACAAAACGGCCATTTTGGAGACCCCAACTTCCGAATGGAATGGTTGCTTCAATAATTGGTTCCATCGTATGGAAAAATGTGTCAAATTTCGCGGAGAATACTTCGAAAAACAATAAATACATTTTTAAATAGTAATGTTGTGTCACTTCCTTGATTCCCGAAATTTTCAGTGCCGCCCTCGTATCTTTCCATCTCCATGATTCCTATTGCTACTATGATTATTCTGGCCCACAGAGCACGGAATTGCCGTGTGCCGCCACGCCGGCGCCGGCACGACTGGAGACGGCGGTACCTATAATATTCTTACCGCGCTGCAACATCAGACCAGCTCCATAGTAGGAACCTACCATATAGATGTAGCTATGTATTACATTGTCACCGAAGATAAATAGGTTAGGTGTGCCAGATTTCAGCTCAAACGGATAGCAAGTGCTTGAAAACTGACTTATAAAATAACAGAAAGGCCGAAGCAAGTAGAAAGCTTCTAAAATGATTTTATAAAAACTAAGCTGAACTTGCTTTATCGAAGGGATACTATATAAAAATATTCTTTATAAGTATTGGCCTTTTTCCACAACACGGCTACTTTTATAATTTCTTCCTTTTAAGGTCGTACCTACTGATACAAAAGGCAGTTTGACACTACGATATCTAAAGTGATAATTTTATTTATCTGCTGGCACCACGTGAGTTAAGCGACCCAAAGCAATCAGATTTTGCATTAAATGCTCTTAAAAGTCAAATGTGCGTTATTATAGACTTTTTCTTAATATCAAAGCACTATGTTTTATACGCCCCCATATCCGACACTAGGTATCTGGTTCGTGTCTGACTTTCCGTTTAGTAGCCGGGTCAGTCCGGTTTCTATTCGGCACCAATGCGGCTCATAATCTGGGGGCCTAAAATGCGTCCATTTAGGCCCGGGTATAATATTATGTTGATATGTACTTATAGATTGAAAATTAAATGTTGTTGTCGTTGAAATAAATGCCGATTTTTACTGTTGTTTTCTTAAGAAATACTTTATTTTGTTTATGACTAACTGCTATACATAACAAAGAAAGTATTTTCACTTGAGATAAAGACTCTTATATTGAAGTGAAGAGGATGTGCAAGTGAGTAACTTTAAGAGCGTTAGTAACCCTACGGCTACATTGTCACGATAACGCGAACCCGTAACATTATAAAAGAAGCGCCGAGTAAATGAGTGAAATGAAAGAAGCACCGCCTTAACGAGCTGGCATAGATTGGATGTGTATGTACGAGTAATTCGCTTGTACAGTCGTTTCACAGTTAATTTTCCTCTGATTTTGCATCACAATGATTTATAATCTCATCGCTATAGGGCAAAGGGAAAAGTACTGGCAGGACTGTACTATACAAGTCGATAACATTTGAATGCTTAAGCTTTTGCTCATGAGGATTTTTCTGGAGTTGGTATTTAATTTATTTATAATTTCGTAAAGAACACCATTACACCTAAAATGAGCCAATACGATGCGTATTTGGTTTGACCATGAAAGTCAAACCGTTGGCATTTCCAGATTTTTTTGAGATTTTTTTATTCCAGTGGCATTAAGTCCGCCTCTGTACATTTTTTTTGTGCTTAAAGTATTAAATAAATAATAAATAAAGTCAAACAAAATACGAGTTAGGTAGGTAGGTACTATTTAACCGACTCCAAGACTAGTTATGATTGCTATCTGTTTGAGCTGAAATCTGGCACACCTAAACTATTTATCTTCGGTGACAATGTAATTCATAGATACATCTACATGGTAGGTACCTACTATGAAGCTGGGGGCATTGCGGGATGTATGAATTGTACGCAGATCATGATGATTCTGCCAAAGCGTCCATTTTAGGCCCCCTGGTCTGATGTTGCAGCGCGGTAAGAATAATGTAGGTACTGCCGTCTCCAGTCGTACCTGCGCGGCGGCATACGGCAATTCCGTGCTCTGTGGGCCAGAATAACCATATAGTAGCCATAGGAATGATGGAGATGGAAAGACACGGAACGAAAAAAAAATTGTTGTGTTAAGTATAAAATTTGGTTATCCAAACAATATATTGCTTGTCATTAATAAGTCAATACAGCTTTTAGAATAATACCACCACAACAAGATAGTTAAGTACATTGAATTTGATTGTCACGTCTAGGTATTACAAAGATGGCTAAGTCTGTGTTGGTGATGGTGAGTTTGATTTTGATTTGCTTTTTTCTCATAAAGTATTGCATGTTTCTGTAACATAATTACGTTTTCGTGAGGTGTGAAATGAGTACAATTCTTTAGGATGAAATAATCACACAAAAATACCTTTTTCTGGGTGCTGCGTTTTTAGGTTAAATTTTCACCATTTTCAATTTAATATTGTGGCCAGTTGGTGCGCGCTAACATCTTAATATTTAGAATTCGTAGGTTTTTATTTAGGTACAATTCTTTGATGTATATTGTGCATCTCTAACTTCTACCGAAGAAAATGGGCCGTCCGTGGCGTATGCGCCACATACGGTCCTTCTTATTTTTCATTTTTTAGTAAAACCCAAGAGGTACAATTATTTTCAATAGAGGTACTAAATATAACAATTTGGGTACTATCCCCTCGCGAAATTTCAACAAAATCGGAGATTTTTGCCGTCTGTGGCGTGTGACGCGATTTCCACCTGTTTCGGTCTCTTCAGAATTCTTTAGGCAGTGTCAGGTTAACATCACGAGAGGACTGCCAAAACCACTTGTCGCGGTATTTTGATCAGAAGTATCAAAATTTCTATAGCAATGGGATCATGTCCCTACCTACAAGATGGCAAAAAGTTATCGAACAAAATGGTACCTAAATACTTTAGTTAAATGTAAATAAACTATATTAAAAAATGTTTTGAATTTTCTTAAAAAATGCGAAGAAACTTTTTCCCCAACCTATTATTTCTGTTGCCGCTATAAAAAAACCAGAATTAAATAAATATTTAAGGGGGCTCCCATACAACAAACATGATTTTTTTACCGTTTTTATAGATAACTAGCTGCGCCCCGCGGTTTCACCCGCGTAAGTCTCGATCCCGTGGAAATATCGGGATAAAAAGTAGCCTATGTCTCAATCCAGGGTGTCAGCTACCTCCATACAAAATTTTATCAAAATTGATCCAGCCGTTTGAGCATGAAGAAGTAACAAACATACATACACACACACACACAAACCTTCGCCTTTATAATATTAGTGTGATGGTACGGAACCCTTCGTGCGCGAGTCCGACTCGCACTTGGCCGGTTTTTTTTTACCGCGTGAAGTGCGTGTATCTACAAATAAGATACTGTGTGTGCGATAATAATTTAGTCTATAGGTAATATTTAAATAGAGAATAAAAGTTTGTTTGGAAGTTTGTCATTTTTGCCAATGGGACATCCCATCGGGCACACGGTTTGTAACTAAGAACTTCTTGTAAGAAGTAAAAATACATGAATAGGTAGTTTATAAATAATAAATAAAATAATCTTTTTTCGGATAAGCAAAAGCCGTAAGGGTTAATAAACAAAAAGATAACTTCCTATGTTAGTAAACTTATTATCTATGTAGAAACCAGGTTATTGTTCCAAATGCATCTTCGAACAATATCACCTAACAAAGGAGAATCGTACCTCCCCGCTATGGTCTTCGGGATGGACTTGCGAGCCTTCCCGCACTCTGCAGAGCAAAGAGGCGATTTCTGTCTGACGATCTGTCTGGCGCGGAATCCATCGACGTGTGCTTGTGCAAGCATACCTGATACACTGCAGAAATGGGGCAGCCCCATCAACATCCTGAACACATTAATCTATAGGACCCGTAGGGCACTGATAGCCTGCTGAGTATAGTTGGTACACAGGCTGCACGTGTAAAACACTTGGCAATAAGCTAACGGTTTATGCCGTGGTGACAAGATTAACCAATCAACAAGGTTGATGGCTTAGGGAGCGCCGGACATACATAAATATCGCCACTTGCGAGAGGACTCGTCGAATGCAATTGTTGCTGATTGTAAGCGTAACTCCCACGCATTATGTATGAGGCTAGATGTAATTTCATAAACTTTATTTCCATTATATAGCTAATGGCCATGGAGAAATCCAAGTGTGTCACAATTTACAGCAAGTTAGGGTTTTTTTCTTTTACATTAACATCTTCTGTGTAGTTTCCAAGACCAATTTCGAACACAAACATTGACATTAAGATTTGAATTATTTGGAAATATTGAAATTTTCGACGTAAGCACCTGTAGATGTACTTTCTCTCTAGTTATATAAGCGTTGTAAAAAGCAATCACGTCTAGAGAATGGCCCTTTGCTGTCGTAATTGTCTGCTAAGCAAATTATACTAATCTCCAACACTTCTACTGACCGTCTATCCCCTATTTCCCTCATTGGGAAGACCATGGTCTGCACTATACTGACCATCAGCAGCAAAAGTTTAACGACTTACACGATGAGTATGGATTCGATGAGAACGACCAAAAGATTCGGATGACGACGTGCGGTTAAACAGTCTTCAAAAATAATGTTCAGATCATGATCCAATAGAAAAAACTATGTAAAGTAGCGCTTTAATAAATCTGGCAAACATTTCAGCATTTTCAGTCAGTCGTTTGAAGGACATGTAACTGTTTAAAAATAGATAATTTTATATGCATTTTTTCGGTCAACACGTCCAAGAGGATATAAATAATGCGTGTACATTTCGTTGAGAAAAACAACAGAATTTGGATTGAGAAAGGTTGTAGGACGAACAAAGAATTACATTTTTATGATTCGCACGAAATACTTTTGATATATACAGAATTAACGCACAACCTCTTAAGGGGTAAAAAAAATCAGAAGTTCCCTACATTTTGACGTTATTCACACAAAAACTTTTTACAAAAAAAAAAAACAACCGACTTCCAAAAAAAACAATACAAAGTGAAAAATAACTTTAACTTCGGAAGTCGGTGTCTTTGGATCTGTATTTTAGTTTTTTGCCACCGACTTCCGAAGTTAAAGTTATTTTTCACTTTGTAGTGTTTTTTTTGAAGTCGGTTGTTTTTTTTTTTTTGTAAAAAGTTTTTTATTTTTCACTTTTTAGTGGGTCAGTTTGTAATTTATCTAATTTACAATAGCCTAATGTCAAATGCTCATCAACTTTTACAAAATATTGCTTTTCCCGATGCAGGGGCGTTAATTGTTGAGGAGTTCCCCTAAGTAAGAACCAGAAGAACTGATGGTGACTTCACCATATGCATTTTGACGAGCATAAATTGCTTATCAACCATATGAAAGTGCCTAATCGAATCGCAACGGTGAAATACTTATTATTAAGTAGTTCCGGTGGCAATCTGTGGTCTTCATCATCAGTACCACTTCACCGAATGGTGCTTTCCGAGAGCAAATGCACGAGTTACTATAAAAAATACTCAAATCGCTATAGGTATGGCTATAAAATTTGAGGATTTCCCTCGGATTTCCATGGGATCCCCTCATCAGATTCTGATTTGCTGGCAATGGGACCACCTCGGGAGTTTTCAAAATCCGTCCACAATTGACGGAGTAATCGGTGAACATACATAAAAAAAGTTGTTCATAATGATTAGTACAATGACCCCTTAAGAGGCTGTGCGTTAATTCTGGGACATGTTGTATATAGAGAAGTCGAGTATACCCATAGGGTTTCCCATCGGCAAAAATTACGAACTTCAATACAAGCCTTCATCACCTATTTAACTCATTTAGAGGGTGAAATTCCAAAAAACCATCGTTAGTGCTCACTTCATGTTCTTAGACCCGTTTACGCTGTGCGTTGTCTGAATGAATGATTCCCAGGTCGGGCAGATTTTTCCAAAAGGATTTGTTCCTTAGCAGCCTGTTGTCTGGATCTGTGCCCGGTTAGTGGCAATCGAGGCAATAGACCCTTGTTACATGAGACTAACTGCCGAGATGATACGGACGTAAACATAGCATCTTGCAAGCTGGGGGTCTACTCCCTAAGCACGAAGTCCGTAGTTTTGGCCGAAGTTACGAGCGTTTCCTACTCCGTATCACTTACGGACATAAGTTTAGTTCTATTTCCGAACTAAGAATGAATGACAACACGATTTGACAGTTGTCCCTACGCCCAATGTGTTATTGCCCGTCCGAAAAATTGAATTTGGCACTTGTTTTGACGGATCAACTACTATCGGACGGGCCCGTGTCTTCGTTGACGGACTTAGAGAGCAGACCGTTGAACGATTGGCTTCCTGCGGAATGCGTTAACTGATCGAAGAGGTACCTACACCGCTACAAATGTTTCGATCATTCTGGATACAGTAGGCACGGTATTAAAATTCGTTTTCACAAAAAATCGGTTGTCTGTAAAGTCGGTTTACTGACGATAGTTGAACGTAACAACGTCATAAGCCTTAAATGAAACGCCCCAGAGCGAGGTAACGCCGCATGAGAGGTAACGCCGCATGAGTCATGTTTTTTCGTGCGTGCAGCCGGCTCCATCGAATTATAAGACGTTGTCACGTCAAAAAACAATTGACACCACATTCACTTTTCACTGCAATTCATACTTGACGAAAACATGTAAATGTATTATTGTATAGCAGCTGTCCACGCGGACGCATCGCTCACTCAAGTAGGAGAGAGACAGATGTCGAACGCTGCCGAACGCGGAGGCCGATTGTGCCTCTTTGTCGCTCGTTCCGCGCTCTCGCTTGCACTTCAAGCTTTAAATGGAACGCCTCAGAGCGAGATAACGCCGCATGAGAGGTAACACCGCATGAGAGGTAACGGCGCATGAGAGGTAACGCCGCATGAGAGGTAACGCCGCATGAGAGGTAACGCCGCATGAGAGGTAACGCCGCATGAGTCATGTTTTTTGGTGCGTGCAGCCGGCTCCATCGAATTATAAGACGTTGTCACGTCAAAAATCTTGACTTTTGAAAAAGAAGTTGTCACAAAACCGCTTTACGTCGAAAAGATTTATGGGAACTATTAATGTATGTTTTTTGGGTGTGACTATTTATAAGATACTGTCTTCTTTCACGAGAAAACAATCCATAAAAGATAGACTCCGGATACCTACGTGATGCAAAAACTTATAGTTATGGTTGTGGACCAAAAAATATCTTAAATCCTATCTCGAAGATCTTCCTCCCTACAAGGAAACGGTAAGATGATACATCTTGGTTGGTCTGTGTTCGCTTTGTAGGTATATTGAGTGTAATAGTAGTCCTATTCTGGTCCACATGACTAATTGTATCATCCGTAGGTATACGAATGTCTGTTGACGTCATGACTAGCAAGCAAGGATCGCTGTGAGACTGAGTACATTTTTATGATGCCTACCAGGTTTCTGGCAGCGATATACACTTTGGAAAGATAATTTTAAGGGCATTAGAGTTGCATTTTTTTTTCATTCTGAATATTTCCGATTGCTGACATAATTTGTTTAGAAAACAGTCTGTGGTTTTCTAAACAAATTATGTTCCAAAAAAATAATACTACAAAGTGAAAAATAACTTTAATTTCGGAAGTCGGTGTCTTTGGTTTTGTATTTTCATTTTTGCCACCGACTTCTGCACTTAAAGCTAATTTTCACTTTGAAGTTTTTTTTTGGATGTTGTTTTTTTTGGAAAAAGTTTTTATTTTGTCATTTTTAGTTGTGGTACCTGGCACTACACAAATTCTCGAGAGCTCGTGGCTAAGTAATAACAGCCGCACGGGTGGATCCATCAGGTTAAGCTACGCTTGGCGGGGTTGGTCCGTGGATGGGTGACCGTCTTTACATACCGAGACTCCTCCATGCCTCGGAAAACACGTTAGGCCGTTGGTCCCGGCTGTCATTCGTGGATCTTTGACAGTCGTTACGGGTCGTCAGAAGCCCGAAAGTCTGACAACCAGTCTTACCAAGGGGTATCGTATTACCCAGTTACTGGGTTGTGGAGGTCAGATAGGCAGTTGCTCCATGTAAAATACTGGTATTCAGATGCATCCGGTTAGACTGGAAGCCGACCCCAACATAGTTGGGAAAAGGCTAGGCAGATAGACCTGCCACAACACAAATTCAAATACCACCACCACCTGCTCCGTAAATAACAGTGATAGGAAGTTAAACATCAACCACGTAGACGAAGTGGGACGTAATAATAAAGCTATTTATATGGGCTACCGCGCAACCTGCCAAATGAAAAAAGAATTTCCAAAATCGGTTCACAATTGAAGAAAATATCATTGAACACACATAAAAAAACCTCATTTTTTGAAGTCGGTTAAAAATACCATGATCAGAGCCCGATCAGTTCATAGATATTTCATTTTTTTTAAATATTCCACAAAATGCAAATCATGAAATTATCGTCTTAGAAAGGAATTATATGGTGTTCAAAATTTCCGATGGTTGGAGAAGAAATGTAGTAGGTACTGCTACCAAATCCAAATAATGATCAAAATCGTTCAATGTTGATTACAGCAAGAGGAACCGTTAATGTGGAACACATTCAATCACAAACAAACCACCTTATAAGGCTGAGAAGAAGGTCGATTCGATTTCCTATACATTTTGGACCGATGACTTGTCCCAGCGTTATCTCGGGTACCCACCCGAGATAACGCTAGGACAAGTCATGAATTACAGAATTAGGTACCCACCTAATTCTGTAATTCATGACCTTTGATGCAAAAATACAGGGTCAAATTAAATTAACTTCATATAATCAAAACACCATAAAAAAAATATTATGCTTTTTTTTGGGGGTCAACTACCGCTTCGTAGTGATGTTATTTGAAGTAAGAGTTGTTTTTTTTTTGTTTTATCGTGTTAAACATCGAAACCCATCACGTCTGTGAAGTTTACAAAAAAATAAGTTTTTTCAAACTGATTTTTCAAGTGACTACACTACAAGCGGTCGATGGCCCCAAAAGAACAACTCAACATTTATTTTTATTTTGTTTTATTATGTTTAGATACAGATACCCCAGCACGCCTGCGGAGTTTCGCTAGCTAATTTACTTGACCCCTGTAAACCTCACTCTGTTTGTGTGTGTGTGTTGTAACTATCAAAATGCTCTCACGTAATGCCGACATCCTTTTTTGCGGTGATGTCGTGGCATTCATTGTTTCGTATAAAGGAAATGCGCTGAGAGACCAAATAACTTAGGCTAAAGGATTCATCTTTCTTTCTAGCTTTTTCCAGAGATACATTAAAAGCCTCCACGAGTACTGGGATACAAGCCTCCTCTCGGTGAGAGGGAGTGGGCCATAAAACGCGGGCCCAGTGCGAGTTGGCAGTAATTAAATGTAACTACGTCCAGCGCTATTGCTGAGCATAAGGACCTGGGTTCGATCTGGAATTTCTCAGAAGCAGTCAGGATTCTGGATTTGTACCCGGTGGTAGTTATAGGCAATACGCTCGCTCCATTACATGGGACTTGATCATAACTGGCGAAATGTGGGTGTACTATAGGTACACCTCTGCCTAACCCTTAGGGCAGGGGTGGCGAACCATTATAGATGAACTTGCCATTTTTCTTAAGAAAAATGTGAGGCCATAGGAGGTTCCGTCAAATAATTTTGGCTTATTATTGGGAAAATAATAAAACTAAATACTATCAACTCAAAACTCTTAATTTACTACGAAATAAATATAGTTTTGCACTGTATTGTAGTAATAAATGTTATAAGTACGTGTAATTCAAATTAAAGTAACATTAGTGTGACTTCAGTCTGTTGTTGCAGATTATATGACAAATAAATTATATTAGGCTTGTAATATGTTACTTTTAGCAGAATGCGTGCTAAACTGGAGTCATCCGCCAAACTATTTCCAAGTGAGTCTTTAATAACAACTCACATAGGTAGATAACAATATGGTTAAAAGAGCACGAGCCAGCATCTTCAAATAGTTAAATGTGTATACGGAATCGAAATACATGTTACCAATATTTTATTACTAACATTTTTAGGGTTCCGTAGTCAACAAGGAACCCTTATAGTTTCGCCATGTCCGTCTGTCTGTCTGTCTGTCTGTCCGTCCGTCTGTCTGTCCCCGGCTTAGCTCAGAGACTCTTAGTACTAGAAAGCTGTAAAATGGCATGGGTGTACATATATTAGTTAAAAACCAAAGTCGTAAAATAAAATCTTGAAATAATTTTTTTTTAGTGTAACCTCGCTTACACGTAAAGTGGGGATGATATTTTTTATTAAGCTTAAAAGTGTAAAATTTTGTTAGTCGTGTGGTGTAAATGGTTGACTGGGGATATGTGAAAAAAATCATGGCAGTAGTATATATAACGAAATTTAAAGGAAAACTATCACAGCTAAGTAGACCTTACAAGTTAACGAGTAAGAGTCGACCAACTTAAATTTGCAGTTGAAGAATTGACCGTGACGTATATCGATGTATGGGAGAACATGTTTTTCAACTACAATGTTAAGTTTGTTTTTGAGATAAATTCATCCCAACTCCGGAACCCTTCATTGTGCGTGGTCCGACACGCTCTTGGCCGGTTTTTACTTAGGTTGCTTGTCAATCTTTTCGTTTCGATCGGTGGCGTGCCCAAAATATTTTGTCGCGTGCCATTGGTTCGCCACCCCTGCCTTAGGGAAATATTTTTGTGTGATGTTATGTTAAGTTACGTCCGGCACACCCTGGGTAACCAGCTAACACCTATATCTTCTATTCTAATATTTTTGCCACGGCATGCGGATTTAGTTTGCTGGTCACCGATTTCTGAGAAGCATTTTCCTCTGTAGGTATTTCGGACGGATTTCAAACAGCAGAAGAACAAAATACCCACTCGATGAAAATACGATGGACAAGCAAAATGTTGAATAAACTGCCTCTTTGGTCTAGAAGGCGCAAATGTGACAGCTGAGCGAGGAGTCCAGGGTCCGATGCCCAGGTCGCAGTGTTAAGGAAATTCCGAGTAGGAATAGAAAATCTCCCTATAACATAGAATTTAATAAACTGCTTCGTTGGTCCAGAAGGCGCAAATGTGACTGCTGACCGAGGAGTCCAGGGTCCGAATACGTATAGACAATTTTTTTTATCAGCTGTAACGATGCCATAAAATACCTAATTTACGAGTATATTTTAACAGGTTTTTATACAAACAATGAGATTACTAAAAATTTTAAGGTCGTAGGTACAGACGCCAGCAGGTCAAGCTACCCGAAACTATCAAAATTTCTCAATCAACCTTGAACCTTAAGCTGTAGGTATAAAGTTGAAAATCTAGTAAAGAAATTTGACAGATTGTAGAAGCTTGATGTGCTGGCGTCTGTACCTATCACTTATTTATAAAATATTAGGTTGGTTCAGGAAACTGTTCTAAATTGTATATTTAATTTCGAAGAACCTCGGACGTATGAAACTATTATCAATATGTATTCAGTAAAACAGGCCAAGTGCGAGTCGGGCTCGCGCACTAAGGGTTCCGTACCATCACATCACATCACACTAATATTATAAAGGCCAATGTTTGTGAGTGTGTGTGTTTGTTACTTCTTCACGCTCTAACGGCTGGACCAATTTTGATAAAATTTTGTATGGAGGTAGCCTGACACCCTGGATTAAGACATAGGCTTTTTATCCCGATATTCCCACGGGATCGAGACTTACGCGGGTGAAACCGCGGGGCGCAGCTAGTTATCTATAAAAATGGCAAAAAATCACGTTTGTTGTATGAGAGTCCCGTTAAATATTTGTTTTATTTTAATTTAATTATTTATTTTTAAAGTTATATAACTAAATATTCTGTGAATATTTCAAGCGTCTACCTGTTGCCGTTATCAATATCGAGCAAAAACGAGCAAAAAAATCACGTTTGTTGTATGGAAGCCCCCTTAAATTTTTATTTTATTCTGTTTTTTAGTATTTCTTGTTATAGCGGCAACAGAAATACATCACCTGTGAAAATTTAAACTGTCTAACTATCACGGTTCGATCGTTATGAGATACAGCCTGGTGACAGACGGACAGATAGACTGCGGAGCCTTAGTAATAGGGTTCCCGTTTTACCCTTTGGGTACGGAACCCTAAAAAAGATAGATCTATCACATATTCTTTGTTCATTCAATATTATGTACAAACTTTATCAATGAAATTATACTATGTATGTTTGGCAAAGTTATTGATTACATATTATCTTTTATCTGATCCCGTGCCCTTGTTATACTTTTTTACGCTCGAGTATATACTGACATAGTACCTAGGTATGTACAAGAAAGAGATGAAAAATTACTAAATGATTGTTATTAAACTATAAAAAAGGTTCTAATAAAAAAATTAAGCAGGTGTAGCTCATGGCGGAGGGCGTCCCGCTCGGCGCACCCCGCCTCACCGCGCATTCCTAAGGCGCGGAACAGCGGGATCGGTCAAACTATATTATTAGTAATTTTGTAACGGCACTGTAAGTATACTGCCTACCTTATTGATTTCATACATATTATACACACCTACCAACTATTTGCTAAATTAACCATTTGGGGCTAATCAAACAGATGACAGACTTTGAATACCTAGCAGACTGCTAATATTTACACACATGTTGCTAATTTAATTAATTAAACTGTGACGTATTTGAGGTCATGGCAATTGAATAGCTTCAAAGAACCTTTAACATTAGTAATTTGTAAATCATCATTCTCTTTTTTTTTTTTTTTCTTTTCTTTTTGGCTTCGCACGGTTTGTGCATTTAGCCAGTGTCATGTAAAATTAGGTAACAAGTACAAAGTTATTTAAATAATTATGAAATGAACTCCACTCAATGCATGATAAAGATGATTGATGATATCCCGCCCCGCTCCCCTTGAGTTTAAGTAAAGACGCGGCACTTTACTGAAACCTCGCGCGGACTTCTTGAGAGAACTTAAAGTGATGTTGCACTGTTTTGTTTCATTTGCCTACATTAATGCAGGTTCACGAACACTTAATGGTTAATAATCCACCACTATTACACATTAATATTCGGCTAAACACAAATTTTAGAAAATAAAACAAAACTGCTAACATGACGCTTCACTTTCCCGCCAAGAAGTCCATCATTCTCTTGCCATTATTCCAATTTATTTGGGGTTGGTGCAACATGTCTTTTGTGTCCAAACTTCTCTATCAGTTGTCATATTAGTAGTCACCACATTTCTGGCCATATCATCTTTCACTCAGTCCATACATCGTTAGTACCTAGTAACTATGCAAGGAATTCTTCTACTTTTCTACACAAACTATGAGATTAGACTGCTCATGTTGTGGTAAAATTATTAGCCCGTAAAAGTTGTGCGATTGACCATCGCGACGTAACTAGTGAAGTAACCTTAAGACTCGATACTCACGATAAATCGATTCAAGTTAAATGTCAAAACGGGCCTATAATTTTTTGACAACTATAACAACTTTATGGTGGTAGCAGACTTGACAGCCCAGGGTATGTCCCACGTATTTTTGATTATTGTTTGACCTAAATGTCAAATGTCACAAGATGTTAAAATTATTTGATAAGAATAGCAATTATTACATTTTTTGTCCATCCCACATCATTTAACTAAACTATGTTCGTGATTTAGTTTTCAAACATCTAAACAAACATGTATTTTTGGGAAAAACAACTTTAAATCCCACAATTAAAGTTCAGTTTGCGCTACAACTGCAAAGTAATATTCATTCTGAAATCATCTTAACTACATTTGCATAAAGTTGATATTCCTTTAAGTGGAAATAACATCAACTGGAAACAAGGATTTAAACAGACTATTTTCAGATTATAACAGAACATGGCAACCAACTTTTTAGTAAGAATAAATAAAGATTGAAATAAATGCTTCAACTTTGACCCTTTGGAGATAACTTGCAGGAAAATGTTCTCAATTACTATTTTTTTGTCTTTTTGAAAACCAAGTATTTAAACCTTTAGTTTTTATTATGCAAGATAATTATAGCAGTGGTCATTGACGGTCATTCATTAAATGAATAAAGAACGGGTTCAAAAACCAAAAATATTCTAGTGAACATGCTGGACAGGTTTTTATTGGTTTGTAATTTGCAGAATTAGAGTGCTCGATTTGGCAAGAATGGGGGTGACTACCGAGATGACGACTAATAGATAAGTATGGAAGAAAGGGACATGTTGCGCCGACCCCAAATAAATTGGGGTAAGGGCAGGAGAATGATGACACATTTGAGTGCAAGTAATACCTAGGTCCCTGGCACAATTAGGGATAAGAAGCAAAATCGATTGAAAGTCAGTATGAGTCCACCATGACCTGCTGTAATATCACACTATAATCACACGAATTAAGTTTGTGAGTGTGTGTCTGTGTGTGTGTGTATGTTTGTTACTTCTTCACGCTCTAACGGCTGGACCAATTTTGATAAAATTTGGTATGGAGGTAGCTGACACCCTGGATTGAGACATAGGCTACTTTTTATCCCGATATTCTAGATAGATTGAAACTTACGCGGGTGAAACCGCGGGGCGCAGCTAGTCCAGGATAAAGTGTACTCATGGAGTACTAACTAGTTACGTGCATTAAGACTTATCTTTCACTGGATAACTAGCTGCTCCCAGTGGTTTCACCCGCATAAATCTCGATCCGGGTAATATTGGGACAAAAGGTAGGTATACTATGTCTTAACCCTGGACATGGTCTAAATATAATATGCAAAATTTCATCCTAATCCGTCCGCCTGTTTTAGCGTGAAAACGTAACAAAAAACATACAAAAAATAAAATATTTATAATATTTGTTTAGAAAAGCATATATCCAGCACGTAACTGTGATTGACAGGTTTGTTTACTTGATTGACCCATTTATACCAATTTCAGATAATATAACATGCCTGTAATTCCTGAAGGGTTATGCAGAGGTGTACCTATAGTACACCCACATTTCCCCAGTTCTGTCTGTTTCATAAAAAAGGGGGCAAGCATATTGCCATCAACCGGGCTCAAATCCAGACTTTGAGATGCTACTGAAAAATTCCTGATGACCTGAAAACCTAAATAATACTTTGGCTGTCCAGGGAATCAAACCCAGGACCTCATGCTCAGCAGTAGTGCTTGCACTAGATCAACGAGACAAACGTTTTTTAATACTCTACTACAGCATAAACACATTTTTGATAGGCATTGTTACGCCAGTTCCCTAACAGGCCCAAACATTAATTAAATTATCATAGTGTTTCATAGCTGTTAGTAAATTACAATTACGTAAAATCTAAGAATTTACTGATTTAACAATTTTGTGTCAATATCTCAATGTTAAATGTAATGCACACAATGATAATAAATTAGCATAATATTAGGAAACGCAATTGTTTGTTTATGTTAGGAAAATTGACATTTGGTTTTGGTTTATTCATTACAGTCAGTCTATAGCTAGACCTATACAGGACACAGTCATGTGCGTTGTAGTCAGAGAGTAACCATCTATTTTTTACCTGACAACAACACCAAAATATTCAGCCATGATAAAACAAACAAACCTAAATTAAAACAAGTTTGTGATTATATAAACCCCCAAAAAGATTACACATATCTTTTTGTATTCGTAAAGAACGTATCAATTATCATTTCAGTAACTAATAGCGTACCGTATGGAGCAATTAAAGTCCTAAATTAATAAATGTAAGTTCCAGCAATGTAAATACATACGTTTTAAAACGACACAAAATAATCGTTTGGCAGTGCTATTTAAAAAGGATATAGATTATGATTGGCACAGCTTGTGCCACTTTCCCCACTTCCTCATCAGTCTGCATAATCTTCTTGATTCGCCCCTACAAACAAACAATGTCATGATATCAATCTCTCAAAATTATTGACGAAAACAAAACCCAATTTCTCTTTGTTATGGTTGTTTTTTGAACATTTTTCAACTTACGGCAGGAAACCTTGCATTGTATTTTCTCTTCTTGGAGGGCATTGTGATAATCCGTTCACTTTAACACCAATTAAATGATAAAATTAGCTCACTTCACCATCAGAATGTTAACACTTCTCGCGCATTTTTGAGGTTATAAAAGGGGGACGTTCGCAGCCCACTTCATTTATATACGAATCTGACAGTTTCTCCACCATTTTTTATGGTCAATTTATGATTATCCACGTAATCTAAAAATAGTACAAAATTGATGGGTGAATTAAGGACTTAGTAACAGCACTAACAATATAATCTAATTTAATTAAATAAATGGTAGTTAGGATTCAAGATATTTGCACAAATTTAATTAAATTGGCTGAATGAATTTAAACTGGGGCCCTGTTTGTTATTTATTTTAAAAACTTTTATCATTTCGTTTTGAAATCAAAAAGTTTTAATTTATCGCGTTTGTTTTGTGACATAAAATCATTTAGATCTTCAAAAGAAATTGCTATCAAGTAATTTATTAATTGCTTGAAACCGACATCTTTTGTTGATCATCAATGATCATCAATCATCTGATCAGTTTCGGAACGAAATCGTTCAAAAGTCATCAAAGAAAATGGCGTCGTTGTCGAGGTGCGTTGTGCTGATTTCTATTTATTTTTAGTTTATTATTTGCAGACCCAAAACAAACGATAAATCACAATTAAATTTTAAAATACCTACAACATTTTGTCAAAAAAAAATTTGCAAGTGTTTCGCCGCACTTAGCAAAACACGAACGTGTTGATAAAATTTGTTGTCCTTGTTTACGGTACTAAACTGCATGGCAAATCAAAATTTCGTATTATCAGCGAACTAATTCAACTTAATAACTTTTTACAATCGTTTTTATACAGCTAACAACTTTCCTAAAAAGTTTTACGTATGAAAGATAACCTTGACAACTTATAATCCAATTCGTATTTTTAATCGCATCTTTTCCGTTTTCAGCCTTTTACCAGCGCCCACACAGCAGGTGTGGGACCGCGATGATGAGAGAAAAGCCAAACGAGTCGGAAGTGCCTTGGTGGTATCACAGACCAGTGTTCCACCTTATGGACAGAGGAAGGGATGGATACCAAGAGCTGAGGAGGATTTTGGAGGTCAGCTATTATCAGTAGTCAATAATATCGTTGTTAGATAGATTATTCTGGCATTCAATCTGGCAAAAATTACCAACACGAAAAGCTTCAAAGATATTCAAAGCCAGAAAAGCCTTACCTAGATGAATGGCATTCACTGTAATGGAAGTCATTTTGTCATAGTCTAGTATTATTAGATTAATAAAGGGCTCTCTCAATTACAGGGATGCTTGACCATAAATCCCAATGTTGCATGGAGACGGCAGTCTAAAATAACAATTAAAACAACAAAACAAAGACTTTTGCCTATTTCTTAAAACTTGCAACATCTTACAACTATTACTAAACTGTGTGTACATTTCTTACCCAACTCTTACATAGCAGTGCTACTGGAATAAATTTCAGAGGAATTAACCAGTTCTTTTGTCCTCTACTATATTTTATTGTAATTTTATCTTTGAAGAAACAAGCTTCAAGGGTAAACTCAAAATATTTATTTCAATGAAACCATTTACAGGCACTTTTGACTTGTCAAGGAGTTGGTCAGTCAGAAAGTTACACAAGGCAAGAAACTCCATGGACCCTCTTTTAAATCAGAATATATTACAAGTTTAGGTTACATCAGTTTTGATCTATAGATACATCAGACAAATAATCAAACATCTATATTTTCAGATGGAGGTGCCTTCCCAGAGATCCATGTGGCTCAGTACCCGCTGGGTATGGGTGCTAGAGGCAAGGAGAGCACATCCAATGCTTTAGCAGTGCAACTAGATGAGTCGGGAAGAGTTAAATACTCTGCTATTGCAAGACAAGGACATAGTGCTGATAAGGTAAATCTGATATTTATATGACATGAGTCTTTATTATTCAATGTTGATTACATAAAATTGTGTGGTTTATATAGTTTTCCAGTATCTGTAGAGATACTGGAAAACAACAATACTGTTTGATGGCAGGTATAATAATAATCCTTTTGACTTATTACTACATATTATAAAAAAAAGTCACCCCTGCCACGTCTGTCTGTCTGAATACGATATACTCAAAAACTACAGAATGGATTTTCATACGGTTTTCACCAATGGAAGGAGTGATTCATGAGAAAGGTTTAGGTGTATAATTCATTAAGGCTTTGTGTAAATTGGCTTAAATATGACGATGATTGTTGAAGATGTCGAAAAAAACCATGTCGACTGGGAGCTTTACTGACGTGTGCGTTACGGTAGTACGTGTCCGTGGGATAATTTTCGACCTCCACGCGGGCAAAGCCGCGGGCAAAAGCTAGTAATAATAATGATACACAACACATAGTCACATTAAAAATCTCATACAATTTGGTAAATGAAAAATAAAATTATAATTATAATAATCCATGTATGGTTCCATATGTACAACTGCATAAGATTTTATGTTGGTACTGATAAACCCATCATTCAGTTTGGTCACCAAATATCAGCAACATTAAAGAAAAGAACTAATAGTAATAGTTAATTACACTTCACCCAAATTAATCTTCTCTTTTTTTCTATTTCCAGATAATATACTCCAAACTCACAGACCTATTGCCAGCAGAAGTTCTGGCTGAAGATGACCCAACTCTTCAGAAGCCAGACGATGACGACATTCAGGATACCACAGAGAAGACCAAGCAAGCGCTGGAGAAACTGACCAATGCTAAGATTTCTGCGGCTATGCCTGTGAAAGCTGCTCCTAAAGCTGTGAGTCGAAGTTATTTGATTATGTATTGTAACTTTTTCAGCCTAGCCTATCAAGTTATAAAGAAGAGTAGCCTGTATTCTGATATTTAACTTGTTCAAAGGTTTGTAGGCCTTTGTCCAGCAATAGATATCTTTCTGCTGATGAACGATGGTAGAAAATTTGTGCATAATCAGCCTATAATGTTCCCACTGCTGGGACACAGGCCTCCACTCTGTGACGTGGGGCCATTTCAGGTTGGTAGATGTCACATCATGTCTTCAAAATTTTTGTTCTAGGACATGCCGGTTTCCTCACGATGTTTTCCTTCACCGTTTTAAGAGCAGTGGTGATGAAATAATTTAGAGAAAGTAAAATGCCTGTCTGGGTTCGAACTTACGACCTACAACTCGTAAGTTGTGGTCGTTCCACTGGGGCACCACTGCTCCAAAAATTATGCCTGTCTCAGTATGTTACATATTAATGCACTTTCCAAGACTGCGCTTTTATGTAGGCATTTAGGTGTCGTCTAGTTTTAGTGAACACAGGCATTAGTTTCTGCTAAGCACTAAAACATCTAAGGTCCAGCAACTGAGATAAGGCATCACTGGTTAAGGCGCTGACAACAACTAAACCGCGGTCATTGTCAGACTGCATACAAGAGAAAGAGAATCTCGATGACACAACGCTTGTAATTTATTGCAAAATATGAAGCAATTATCTATTTACTCGAAAATGAGTTGAGTAATCGAAATTAAAAAACAACCAAGTTTTGCATACAAATAAGACGTTCTTGTTATTAATAAAAAAAAAAAATATATATAAATACCAACCGTACGCTGATAATTAATTCAGATATTTTGGATTGAAAATCAAACTAGAGGGTTAGTTTACCGTTAATTTAAATTGAGATTTTTTTTTCTAAACGTATTTTTTTAACAACCAAGTTCTGAGAAATATGTTCAAGAATAACATATATTTCTTTCGCTACCACAAACTATATGGCAATTTTAGGGTTCCGTACCTCAAAAGGAAAAACGGAACGTGACATATTATAAGCGACATTATTGAGTCATATTTCGATACTCGCAAATAAATCAAAACCTGGGTACCTCCCGGGTACTTCCCGTTGACCTAGAATCATGAAATTTGGCAAGAAGCAAAGTCTTACAGCACAAGTATAGGAAAAAGTCATAAAATTGTAAATTTGTAGTTTTATCATATTAAAAAAAAAATCGAATATCTCGCAAATAAATCAAAACCTATGGGTACTTCCCGTTGACCTAGAATCATGAAAATAGGCAAGAAGCAAGTTCATAGAGCACAAGTAAAGCAAAAAGTCCGAAAATTGTAAATTTGTAGTTTTATCACATAAAAAAATACTTTTTGGCGATTACAAACTTACATTGTCAGTTGGAAAATTGTATGGAGAACATGTTTCTCAACTACAATGTTAAGTTTGTTTTAGGGGTAAATTCATCCCAACTACGGAACCCTTCATTGTGCGTGGTCCGACGCGCACTTGGCCGGTTTTTTTGTTTGTTTAAGACAAGCCTACTTATATCATTTGCCTCTTGTCAGCGCCTTAACTTGTAATCTTCTCCATCCAAAGGTTTTCTGTAAAAGATAGCTTTTAGCGATAAGACCGCCCATTGTGTCACACTATGTGAAATTTCAACATTTATATCTGTGATTTTTATGGTGTATTCTATTCTTGTAGCAATAATTTATTCCGGCAAGTTAAAGAAGTTCTTATTTATAGTTGGAAAGATTAACAAAGGGTAAATAATTAAGTCCACCGTTATAGGCTGGATGCGGAAGGCGGTAAAAAAGATAATGTGGGACAATTTGGGAGAGGCCCACGTCCAGTGTGAGAGCAGTGATGGCCCAGTATAAACGGCTGCGACTTACGAGTTGTATGGATTTGAACACAGACAGGCTCTATAAGTAAATTATTTCATCACTCAAAACGGTGAAGGAAAACATCGTGAGGAAACCGGCATGTCCTATAACCAAAAAATCGACGACATGCGACATCTACCAACCCGCACTGGGCCCGCGTGGTGGATTACGGCCAACTCCCTCTCACAGAGAGGAGGCCTGTGTCCCAGCAGTGGGAACGTTATAGTCTGATTATGCCATGTCCAGTCATGTACTGCAATATCGACATAAGTCCTTTTAAGGAATAACCCCTGATCAATCTCCATAATATAACACCTGAAACAAGAACTTTCAATTTCTGAAGATAACCGAAAACTTACTCATTGTATCTCCACATTCCACAACCGGACTTAAAGAATAGCACCATCCTATTTCTTCCCGTGGGTGTCGTAAAAGACGACTAAGGGACTTACTAGAGAATGGGCAGCAGCGTTCTCTATGCATTTTAACACCATACTGCGATCGCCAACCCGCCTGCAAAGCGTGGCGATTATGGCAAACCCCCCTTTAGGGGTGGCTTATGTCCAGCAGTGGAAGTCTTTCGGCTGAAATGATAAATGATGATTATGATTCCACAACCAATCTTCTCATTTCAAAGAGAAGAACACATCCTTATCAATTGCGCTCATAGTACCTTCCCCCCGCAGGCCCCGGCGCAATACATCAGATACACTCCGGCGCAGCAAGGAGGACAGTTCAACTCCGGGGCTAAGCAGAGGGTTATCAGGTTTGTGATATTTTTTAGCTTAATTACCTAAATTTTAGACTTTGAGTTCTGTTCGAATTTTAAAACTTGAACTATGTCACAAAAGAAAATCAACTTGATTGTACGTATGCACCGCCGGCTGCAAACCGGCTGCAAACGTAGCAACGTACTTTTATACTGTAATAATATGATCAGTCAGGGGCCATATTCCTTCCATAGTTCTGGTAACCAGTCCACTTTAGCCATCCAAACACATACTCAAATATCTTTGTTTCTATATCCTGCAATAGTCTGCACCAACCGGGGGTTGTCCTTGGGTGCACTTGCATAGTGCGTACAGGGATAATCGTCGGGAGGTGCCTCATTCCATTAAAAGCGTCTTAACGGGCCTCTGCGAGTTGGCTTCGGCCCCTCGTACGCCTTTCAAATATCCGGGACCCCAGGGTCCCGAGATAATTATGTCAAAGACACTTCATATGATTTTAGGCAGTCGCTCTATGTAAAATACTGGTATTCTAGACTGGAAGTTGATCCCACCATAGTTGGGAAAGGGCTAGGCAGATTGATTTAGGCTACAAGTGGCTATAGGGCATAACTTCGCTGATTTCATCAGAACACCAATTTCCGTATTTAAAATCTAGTCACGCACACAATTTCATCACGATTAACGACAATCAATGTTAAAAACTTGTCAGTAATGTTGGTAAATTAGAGGTACTTTTGACAGATTGAGGCAGATTTGAATGTGACTGTTCTTGAAAATATAGTGCTTCTACTTTCTTAATGTCTCTCGGCTTCGTGTTTCGTCAGATTTCTATCAGTTGCCCTTTTGCCCGGTGCAGGCCGGACGCTCTCAATCGACTTGGAAGTATATCCAGGACCTGACCTGACCTATGATGAAAGAGAAGATCTCTTGTACCCCTTGAAGTAACTAGCACTCAAACGTTACTCTGATAGTCAAGATGACATTCAAATAATCAACACCTTTCCCGCCCCCTGTCTTAAACTTTCTAACACACACACCCTCACACCCTCACACCATACACACGCTTCTTTTCCACCCTTCCAATTAATAATGCCAACATGTTTACTTACGTCTCTTACTTATGTCTCTAATTATGCATGTTGATATCTTCTTTGATTTTATTTTGGTTTTTATACAACATAACAAAATTAAAAAAAAAACACTTAAGCGTCGAAGTACTCGTCCGCATCGCTGTCATCCGGAAACGTGCCCAGAAGACTGGCAGCATTACCACGTTGAATGGCAATGCTAATTCTTTGGGCAAAGAACGAGCCAGCCCTCTGGTCACGTGAAGTGTCGATCAGTCGGCGAGAAATTTCCTTAAGAAGGAGACGCGCACTCGGGCCCCATGACCCGAGCGTTTCGACCCCAAACGGCTCAAAACTGTAGTTACCCATAAGATTACTGTATTTGCGCCGCTTGAGGGTCTCAGCAGCCGCAGCAGCGGAGCCAGCACAGCCGGCCGTGCTTGGAACATGAGATGGCGCAAGGGTGTCGACACAGGTTGCGTCCCACACCAGAGGCCTACCCACCTTCCAAGTGTTTTATTTTTATTTTTTTATGTTGTATTTTTTTTTTGTAGGTAGTACCTAGTTAGTGTAAATAATTAGTTGTGTAATTTAATAAAAATAAAATCATATTCTTTTTTATACATATAATATATATTTTTATTTTATTGTGATTTCTGAATGATTTTAATTCATATTTTCAAAATTAATTATTACTTGTGTCTTGCTGTGCTGTGTCACGCTGAACAGTCAATAAATCAATCTGCCTTTTTTAAGTCTATTGGGCCACCAAGATACAGGCTGTGCCTAGTTGGGGCCCGCGGCTACTTCTACTTATGCACTCCTTCAATTAAAATGGTTCCTGTTTACAAATCTTTCCTAACTGTGTGTCAATAAATTGTTTTTTTTAGAGTTGTTACTACTCTTTTAACTTTTATGTAATTTATTTTAAAAATGGGAGGAAAGCTGCTAAAGTTGGAATGGTGATGATTGCCGAGAGACATTAAGCAAATAGAAGCACTGTACGTGAATTGCCCGCCAGTTGCGGTATCATAATGACCCGCTTAATCACCCCCCCCCCCCAGAATGGTGGAAGCCCAGTCGGACCCGATGGAGCCGCCGCGCTTCCAGATCAACAAGAAGATCCCGCGCGCGGCGCCGTCGCCGCCCGCGCCCGTGCTGCACTCGCCGCCGCGCCGCGTGTCCGTCAAGCAGCAGCGGGACTGGAAGGTGCCGCCCTGCGTCAGTCACTGGAAGAACGCTAAAGGTAATGCTAACAGCCAGTTCTGGTGAGAGTCTAAACAAACCTTTTTCAGGTTAAATGCTTAAGAGGCCTGCGATGGATGCGTAGTTCATACAAACGTAATACCAAAATAATTTGTAAATCAAACATGTTGTTAAGGTAGTGTGTCTTTTTCCGATTGGAATACAGAATATCTAGGTTCCCAAATATCCTGCCAGGGTTACGAGTCTATCCGAAAGGGATATCGTGGCCTGGGCACACAGGCATCTGAAGGAACACTGGTGGGTTTTAGTCAGTAAAAGTCTGACACGCCCTCCCGCTCCGCCCAGAGCGGAAGAAGTTATTTGATAATTTCCCACCCAAAAAAAAAAAGATTCCCAAATATATATTTTTAATGGACGGTGATTTAAACAAGAGTTATGAGAATAATAAGTTTTCTATAGAAAATTTAAATTCCTCATATCTCGTCTTTATATCATTGTCCTTTCCAAATATTATTATATATTTGGGAACATAGATATTCTGTAATCAAATCGAAATAAATACACACTACTTTAAAAATATGTTTGATTTACAAATTATTTTGGTATTACGTTTGTATGGACTACGCATCGATCGCAGGCCTCTTAAGGTGAATCCACAGCTGAAGCCCGCGAAATTCAAATTTTCTTACGTTTTTTACTATTTGCAAGGCAGCATCAGGTTGTATCTTGATAAAAATATGATTCGCGACTACAGATATGTATTTACAGAATTATAATCATTAATACATCTGTCTGAGTTAGATTTGTTCCCCAATTTCATGAAAATGTCATTTTGTGGAACAAATCTAAGTTAGAGAGATGTATTAATGATTATAATTCTGTAAATACATATCTGTTATAATCGCGAATCATATTTTGATCAAGATGCAACTTGACACTGACATGCAAATTGCAAAAAAACGTAAGAAAATTTGAATTTCGCGGGCTACTGCTGCGGATTCACTATAAGCAATCACTCACTAAAGGGAATTAGTAAAAAATTCAAGTGTGTTTTATTAATGTATATTAAGAAGATGAAACATCTTTATATGGCACCACTTTTTCCAACAATTATTGTTTGAATAACATTATTAAATTGTAATTGAAAAATCATCGACGAAAATAAAATTAACCTCAATTGTCTAATGAAAAATATCTTTAAGGTTATTTATAATTATCATTGCGGGTATTCAAATATTCTAATCGAAGCACTCAATTTGTGAGTAATACTACGTAGTATTATATAATCTGTGGTAGCACACTTAGATCAACAATACGGGGGGTCTTGGCGGGAAAGTGAAGCGTCATGATTAGCAGTTTTGTTTTATTTTCTAAAACTTGTGTTTAGCCGAATATTAATGTGTAATAATGGTGGATTATTAACCATTTAGTGTTCGTGAATGTGCATTAGTGTAGGCAAATGAAACAAAACAGCGCAACATATCGCTTCAAGTTCTCTCAAGAAGTCCGCGTGAGGTTTCAGTAAAGTGCCACGTCTTTACTGAAACTCAAGGGGAGCGCACGGGCGGGGATATCATCTATCATGCATTGTTTAAAATTCATTTTTTTTTTTTTAACTAAATAAAGACTTAGCTAAAAGGTCCCAGCAACCAGGCCATTAAAATATTATTAAAAAACAAACCAACAATTTTCCTCGCCAGGTTACACAATCCCTCTCGACAAGCGTCTAGCAGCAGACGGCCGCGGCCTCCAACAAGTGCACATTAACGAGAACTTCTCTAAACTCGCTGAAGCGCTGTACATCGCTGACAGGAAAGCGCGTGAAGCGGTGGAAGCGAGAGCCCAGCTTGAGAGGAGATTGGCGCAGAGAGAGAAGGAGAAAAAAGAGGAGCATTTGAGGATGTTGGCGCAGAGAGCGAGAGATCATAGAGCGGGTGAGTTGATGTTTGTAAGAGGTATTTTTGATTCTTGACTTTCATATTATTTGGATGAAAATTGGTGGTTGTTTTCAACTCATTGCTTTGGCACTAGCTTGCGCCCCGCGGTTTCGCCCGCACAATTAATTACATTTATTGTATTGAAAGTATACAAAAAAGATTTATTCGTTTTTTATGTTTTCGGCTGCGTTTTCCATACCATTCTGATAATTACTTAAACCTCTGCAAGAAATTTCATTTACAGCCACTTATAAATCGTCATCGATTAGCAGATTGAACTTTTCTTTAAAAAAAATATATCTCACGAGAATGACTGTTCTGATCTCCTGCACGAACTGCGTTTCAATGTCCCTTAGAGATCAGTTAGATTTAATCCACCTATCTCTATTCCATATACGTCTTCTAACTACAGGCAAAACTCATACATGGTGCGAGCGAGAAAGGACTTTAATATTCTTTGTAAAGAGTTCTCATTTGACCCATTTACCACCAAAACCTATTCTGCACGCACGCAGCTGAACACCGACTTTTTAAGAAGTGCATAGTGTTTATTGTTGTACATTATATTATTTTCTATCGTGCTTGTTAGTGATCCTAAGATTACTACAAATTTTTATGTTTTTTACCCGAGAGAACCTGTAATTGGCTCTGCGTTTCATATAAAATTGTTATCCATCTGTTATAGCTGTTGGTTCCCCTATATATAAATAAGTCTCGATCCCGTGGTAATATCGGGATAAAAAGTATCCTATGTCCTAACCCAGGTTTATCCATGTGCCAAATTTCATCTAAATTCGTTCAGCCATTTTAGCGTGAAAGCGTAACAAACAAACAAGCTCACTTTTGCATTTATAATATTTATTTATTTATTTTATTATTTATGTACACACAGTAAAATACAGAGAGATACGACTTAATTATAATACTAGTACAAAGGTACTGCTTATTTCTTAAGAAATTTCTTCCAGCAGACCTGCAAAAGGAGAAATGAAAAAGAAATGTAGACAATAGTGTGTGAGAACAAGAAGAGAAAAATATGAATATGCGAAGTCTTAAACTAAAATGATAAATATACCTATACTATACCATATACATATAAAATTTACACACGAATACGTACACGTACACACGTGCAAAAAACTTACATATACCTAAACAAATACATAAAGCATATATATACAAACATATATATAAAAATATTCACAGTTGAGAGGAAAGGTTCGGTGCTCTTTAATTGATATTTGAATGAGGAAATTGTTTTTAAATCACGAATGCTAGGCGGAAGTGAGTTCCACAATCTTACAGCATGCACTGAGAAGGAATAAGAATAGTAGCTAGTTTTATGAGGATGAGATTTAAGGAGGGATCTAAGGTGCGATCTACATGGAGCGTCGCTAGGACGAGCGTAAGAAAAACGCTCCCGCAGGTAGGAAGGATAAGACGGGTTGTGTAAGATGTTGAAGAGGAGACATAAAATCCGAGTGTTCCTGCGAAGGCGGATTGGGAGCCACTTGAGTTCCTTGCGAAGGTGAGAAACATGGTCATACTTTCGAAGACCAAAAACAAAGCGAATGCACAAGTTTTGCATGCGCTCAAGCTTGCTCAGTAGCATCCAGATAGCAGGCGTCGGCATAATCTATAATCGGCTGCATAAGCGTTTGTGCCAAATGAATTTTAGTCTTCAAGGGCAGGAGACCTTGAAGGTTTTTCAGCGAATGAAAGGAGAAATGTACCTTTCGACTGACCTCGTTGACCTGATTACGCCATGAAAGATTGGAGTCAATAATGACACCCAGATCTTTGGCGGTTTCAGTATAGTCAATGCGAACACCATCGAGATATAAAGGCATCAGAGATGTAACAGCAGCCACATTGCGAACGAATCTGCTACCTATGATCATGGCCTGGGATTTAGTTGGGTTAATTTGCAAACCAAAAGACAGCCCAAACGCTGATGCAAGCCAGATCATGATTCATAGCAGCAATTGCAGAACCCGCGTCAGCTACATTAAAATGTCGGTAAAGCTGCAAGTCATCTGCATAGAGATGAAAACTAGAGGAGATTACTCTGGTAACAAAGTTTATGAAAATAGAAAAAAGAAGAGGAGAGAGGACGCTACCCTGGGGAACACTCTCCGTGAGGCTACACCAATCGGAGAAGGATTCCTCCAGGCGAACACACTGAGAGCGCTCCCGTAGATAAGCACCGAACCAAGCTAAAGCGGAAGAAGAGAAATTTATAGATTTGAAGATACCAAGTAAAATATCGAAATCCACTGAGTTGAAGGCGCTACTAAAGTCAAGCAATACTAGAACAGTGAGTGACTTATTCTCCATTGCCCAGCGGATGTCGTCAGTTACTTTTAAAAGCGCGGTCACAGTACTGTGACCCGAGCGAAAACCGGATTGAAAGGGGGAAATTATCGAGGTTGACGCCAAGAATAATGATAATTGTCTATGAACTATGTGCTCAAAAACTTTAGAGAGAAATGGGAGAATAGAAATAGGTCTAAAGTGTGTTAATAAAGTAGGATTGTTAGTTTTAGGTAAAGGTATTATGTGAGCCTGTTTCCAAACAGACGGAAATGAGCAAGAGGAAAATGAGTGGTTGAAGATGTGAGTGAGAACAGGAAGTAACGTGGAAAGGATAAGAGTTATCATTCTTGAACACAACTTATCATTACCGACTGCTGAAGAAGTAATCGCAAGTATAGATTTCTTAACGTCATCCTCAGTAACATCGCTAAGTTTAAAGTGAGCACATTGTGGTAACGGTAAACTAGAAAGACTCTCCAGTGTCGCTGCTTTGACAGACGGATCAAGAGAAAAGGGAAGGAGAGAGAAATGTTTATTTAGATCATTGAGGTTCACATCCTTACACTGGTTGGTAGGTGACTTGCCTATACCTACAGATTTGAGAAATCTCCATACATCGGAGGTACTGCGGTTAATGAGTTGATCGTGGAAATAGCGCCTCTTAGCATCTTGACACAAATGACTGCAACGATTACGCAAGGATTTGTAATAAGAGAGATTCAGCTCTGAAGGTCTGCGCTTATATCTGCTCTTAGCTTTATCCCTGCGAGCCATAAGCTCTTTAATTTGTAGCGTAATCCATGGTGCAGGGTTATGTCGAACTTTGACACGTCGGATAGGGGCATGCTGATCATATAAGCCGAGAACGGTTGCGTTAAAACAATTCACCTTATCGTCGATGTCATCGATCTCGACCAGAGGGGTCCAGTCGAGATCGCCGGCATCACGCTGCAAAGCCTCCAAGTCTATGGCCTTGTAGTTACGAAGATATAAAAGCTGAGACTTACGCTTGGGAACACGGATACGATAGAAAAGATAAATGAGATCGTGGTAAGAAAAAGTAGCCGTAAGTTGACCATGGTAAGAAACATTATTAGGAGAGGATACAATCATAAGATCTAGAAAAGAGGGTGTACAATTAGGAAAATAGTGAGTTGCAGAGAGAGGCAAAACTTGAAGATTGAAAGAAGACAAGAGTGAAAGGAGTTTAATAGAGCGAGAGTCATTTTTAATCAAGCAAGTATTAAAATCACCCATTAAAATTACGTGCTCATACATGGGGCAAAGGTCACTGAGAGTGGAGTCGAGAGAATTAAAGTAGTCAATGTGAAGATTAGGACTGTAGAGCACAGCAAGCAAAACTTTTGTTGTATTAGCGGTGAGACAAATAAAAATAAAAATTACTTATTCAATTACCGGCCTAAAATAATTGTGAGCAAGCAAAGCGGCCAAGTTGAGAAGTAGTAAAGTAAACCGACTGAAGACAGCAAAACAACGAATGTGTTACTTGCGCAGGCGCGTCTTACTCGTTCTCTTAGCGGGAGTTGCCGAGGTTGCGGCTTTCGGAGATCCAGGTTCTTCAGATTGGGCAGAATCCTCGTTGTCGACTGAACAAGACGGGAATTTGGCGATCAGATCGTGAAGTTCGCCTGCCGTTTCGATCTTCCGGCGGGATTTGTCTGGGCAAATAACAACAATCTTGCCTTCCATAGACCAGCAATTAGGCATACCGAAATGCTTACGAGCAGCTGCAAACACACGATGCCGAATTTGTGTCAAGAACTCTGAGATGGTGATCCCAGTACCCTTGAGAGCTTTCTTGCTATCCCATACAAGTTGCCGGTGCTCCATTTTGAAGAATCGTACTAGTATGGGTCGGGCTTTCTGCTGTGAGAATCCGAGCCTATGACAAACATGGATAATATTTGTGTCCTTAGATACCTCAGTCAACTTAATTTGGTTGGATATGATTTTGTGGACCACATCAAGCAACTTTTCATTATCCTTCTCTGGAACACCATGGAACAGCAGGACCTTTCTCCGCATGGTGGTTTCATGCCTATCAAACCCAGCAGCGAGCAGCTCAATTTGAGTTTTTAATGTAGATAGTGCTTGGCAGACAAACAGCTTAAACTCGGAGAACTCACGTGCGATTGATGCAATGTCTGGTGAAGCTGATGCGGTGCTAGTGGTAGCCTGCTGCAATTTTGCTTCGTATTCCTGCATTCGGGAGCCAAACAATCGCTCGAGGTCCTCCAAACTGGCAGCAAGTTTAGTGTCCATGTTCAGTGTGTAGTGAAAGTGAACCAGGTACAAGTGCTACAGACTTAATAACAATAGATAGCTGGTGTGGGAGGGTCTAATATAAAATGCACTGATTTATTTCATCAATAGATTTTAGTAACTATATTAAAGATTATATTTTATCAAGAGCACACAAAAATGTATGTTAGTGCTCTCTCTAATATTAGTTAGGATGTACGGTTATCTTTGCTTTCTGGGTGTCGTTTTAGCCTCTTACGATTTTAAAGTGAAAAGCTGAAAGCAAAAAGTCTGCTGTTTCTTAATTTACCACAATTAGAATCCTTGGCAGATGATGATTGCAATATGTTGTTATTGGTCCATTACTGCTAGCTCCGTGCGGTGCCGGACGTAAAGAATAGCACCATCCTATCTCTTCCCGTGGGTGTCCTAAAAGGCGACTAAGGGACTTACTAGAGAATGTGCAGCAGCGTTCTCTATGCATTTTAACACCATACTACGATCGCCAACCTGTCTGCCAAGCGTAGCGATTATGGCAACCCCCTATGGCTTTTGGGGGCCTATGACCAGCAGTGGACGTCTTTCGGCTGAAATTATAAATGATGACTGCTAATTCTTATTGCATTATAAATACGTATTCGTCTTTTTACGACAACAATGAGAAGAATCTTTTCCTCGCCAGGAATTTCCAGGCTTCCGCATTTTGACTCAAGTAAAAACATCGTGAGGAAACCTGTACTTATAATTATTAATGTAAGTCTGAATTCACCACAAGCGTGGAGATTAATGCTCGTGCCTTCTCTGTATAAGAAGAGGATGTTAAAAGTAACAGAGCTTCATTCGCATTCCCTCAAAGGCTCTATAGAGGAATGAGGAACAGGGTGTAAAGTTCACTCATCCTCCATAGAAAAGGGAGGATCCTCCGACCAGACGGGTGTGGTGTCTGGTGGGCAATTGCCCGACGGTTGATGACGGGACGTTGTATTAGTTAGTTGCGCGGTAAACTCTGCTTGCGCGATGCAGGATTTTGAGGGACGTCAGTGTAGCGTATGATGCCGCTGCTCCAATTTCATTTCTTCAATATCTCAATCAGATTTGTCACTCCAGGTATTCGAGCCCCTGACGATGAACCAGAGACAAATGAAGTGGACGAGAGCGGCCTGACAGCTGCAGAGAGAGACAAGTTAAGAGCTGATAGACATAAGGAGAGGCAGAGAGACAGGAACCTGGCCAGGGCTGCTCCCGATAAGAGGTAATAACAATAATAATTATTTATTTATAGGACATTTGTAAAAGATTTAATTACAAATATTGCACGCCTCACAAAGCTTCAGCGTGCGAGAGTATTCTACTCTCGTTATGTCGCCTTGTCAAAAATTTCCAACATAAAATCGTTTCTATATTCTCTTTTATACATGGAATTCATATTAGCAGGGAAGTTTATAGTTGCAAATAGAGAGTATTTTTGTTAAAGTATACTATAATTTGTTTCCAGTAGTCAAAGTTGTTTGTCGGCACGTCCTGGCCACATTCAATATTTATTTGGAAAAAACTGACACGTAGATGTATAGAGGTTCACCATCCCTGTTATAGGATATCCGGTTACACCGGTTCCTCACGATTGCCGAACAATCTTATGTAAATTTGACGTTTTGAACGTCAAAATTACATAAGTGCTAATTCTCAGCGTAAGTTGAATAAATGGTTCTTGATTTTGATAATGCCTTTTCTAAAATCATAATCTTTTATTTTCCAGATCGAAGCTAGTAAAGGACCGAGAGCGAGACATCTCGGAGCAGATCGCGCTCGGTATGCCGGCCAAGACGACGCAGGGCAGCGAGGCCATGTTCGACCAGAGACTCTTCAATAACAGTAAAGGAATGGACAGTGGTATGTATTTTTGTTTATTTGTTGAGGTAAATCGAAAAATTGCGGTGAGTATTTAGTGTTGGGGAACGCTTCATAACCCTCCTTCATAAAGGGGCTTATGGCACAGATTACCAGATAAATAACTCCATATAACATTTTCAATACCTACTGCTATAATAAAATACACCTTTGAGTAGCTAAACGCTGCGAACGAAAATGTACCTAACCTTATAAGCGTAAGGTAAGTTTTTCTGTGGTTACTGTGAATTACCTACGCCGTACGCGCCTCGCGGCTGTCGGGAACCTACTGAGAAATGGGTCGCGTGCGACCCGGCTTACTGACATGCTTGCATTGATTGGACAGGTCTACTCGAATTTATTTGGTTATTTTCTCAAAAAACAATTTCAGGCGGATCTACATGGTCCTCACTTGATCTGACCAAGATTATGTCTGGACTTTCAATGGGACTTTGACCCCTGAGTTTGTTTTGCCATTTCCTCTCAGGGGTAGTCAGATAGGAAATGTCGACTCCAGCTAGCTTATTTTTAATATGACGTGTAAAAGATAAAAATCAGATAAAAAAATCTTAGATATAACAATATTGTGCACCCACTGGAGTTAAACCTAAAATAAATTATAATACTCAAGTCCTCTCTCCTCTGCAGGTTACGGCGACGACGAAGCGTACAACGTATACGACAAGCCGTGGCGTAATCAAGACAACGTAGGCGCACATATATACCGACCTTCCAGAAACGCTGATAAAGACAACTACGGAGGAGATATTGATGCGATCGCTAATACGCGCAGGTACGTTCGTAGTTCGCGAAGCTACGGTTATCATAGAGCTTGATGATATTCTACATAACGTCGCCGTGCAGTGAACCTGGTGATTGCAATAAAAGTAATTTTACTGGGGACGATGTGTGAAACAGTCTGAAAAATGGCCGTCATTGACGTTCTCCGAAGTTTATACAGATAAAGGCATTATAAGCATTTTACGCTGTCCACGATTGTTCTAAATGTGCATTACGAAGTTTCCTACACAAGAAATAAACAATTTTTTTTTACATAACTGCACAAAAAAGAGGAAAAGTGCAACAAAGACAAAGGTCACTCGTTTACTCGCTGACTAAACGGATAAATAAAATTGCCATTGTAGTTGGGGGACTTAACAACGTTGATAACGTAATTAAATTTGTTGAACTGTCAAAATGAAACCCACTACTACTGATAGTGAGTTTCGCTATTGCCCCGCTGTTCTTAAGGGGGATGCGCTAAGGTAGCCCGCGAAATTCAAATTTTATTATGTTTTTTTTGCAATTTACAGGTCAGTAACAGGTTGTATGTTTATCTAAATATGATTCGCGGCCGTAACAAACATGGCTTTACAAAATTATAATCAATAGAATCAGCATTACATTTCTCTAAAAAAATGTTCAGAAATAATCTTTCAGTAGGATTTTTTGAACTGATGATGATGCTTTTTAGGGTTCCGTACCCAAAGGGTAAAACGGGAACCCTATTACTAAGGCTCCGCCGTCTGTCTGTCTGTCTGTCCGTCTGTCACCAAGCTGTATCTCATGAACCGTGATAGTTAGACAGCTGAAATTTTAACAGGTGATGTATTTCTGTTGCCGCTATAACAACAAATACAAAAAAATACAATAAAACAAATATTTAAGGGGGCTCCCATACAACAAACGTGATTTTTTTGCTCGTTTTTGCTCGATATTATAAACGGCAACACTTTAAAAATAAATAATTCAATTAAAATAAAAAAAAATATTTAAGGGGGGCTCCCATACAACAAATGTGATTTTTTTGCCGTTTTTTTTTTATAGATAATGGTACGGAACCCTTCGTACGCGAGTCCGACTCGCACTTGGCCGGTTTTTTGATTCGATTATAATTTTGTAAAGCCAAATTTGTGATGGCCGCGAGTCATATTTAGATCAACATACAACCTGTTACTGACCTGCAAATTGCAATAAACATAATAAAATTTGAATTTCGCGGGCTACTTTAGCGCATCCCCCTTAAAAGGCCTGTGGTCTATTTTATAAAAACCGACAGGTGACAATTTTCCAAGATTTTTTACATAGTCTTTCTGCTTTACATTGCATCTGTCGTGAAAATGTGTAAATTTTATCACTTAATGACAAATATGTGGCATTGTCACTTATGTTCTCACATCACACATGTATAATTTCAACATGAATGATGTAACCAATACTTTGTAACAATATTTGGATTTCAAAGAGTGTCCGTGGAGTTTCTTGCCCGTTCCTCTCCATAGGAACCTACTACGCTTTGGAATGGGCAACTAGCTTCATCTCTCTGACTGACCAACCTCTTGACAATTCAAAACTGCCTGTAATTGGTTTATTTGAAATAAATGCTTTGAGTTTGAATCCAAAAGGGCAAAATAATACTTAGAAACAACTTAATACAAATATCGAACTCTGAGCTTATCACTCTGGTGCGAAGTTACTCAAGTTAAAGTAAATTCATGTTGTCGTTTCTTTATTCCAGATTCGTGGCTGACAAAGAGTTCGCGGGAACTAGCAGTAGCAACACACGCGCGGGTCCCGTACAGTTTGAGAAGGATGCGCACGCGCCGCCCAGTCGAGACGAACCCGTTAGTATCTTTTATATTGGTTATTTATACACACAAGAAGTATTTCTCAGAGTTACAGTCAAAGATTTGTCACAAATAAGAATGATCAACAAGATGACGGCTTCGATCAAGATATTTTCAAGCTTCAAGCGAATTTGTTTTTACATTTTCTCCGAGGACAGACAGTCCTAAACATGAATATATCGCATACATAATTTAATTGTTTCTGTAATTACGGTACGAGAGGTATATGAGGAGCACGTGGCTAAGTAATGATAGCCGCATGGGTGGATCCATCAGGTTAAGCTACGCTTGCCGGGGTTGGTCCGTGGATGGGTGACCATCTTTACATACCGACACTCCTCCGTGCCTTGGAAAGCACGTTAAGCCGTTGGTCTCGGCTGTCATTCGTAGATCTTTGACAGTCGTTACGGGTCGTCAGAAGTCCGAAAGTCTAACAACCAGTCTTACAGAGGGGTATTGTATTACCCAGTTACTGGGTTGTGAAGGTCAGATAGGCAACCGCTCCATGTAAAATACTGGTATTCAGCTTTAACCGGTTAGACTGGAAACGACGCCAACATAGTTAGGAAAAGGCTAGGCAGATTGATTGATCGTATAGTCCAGTGGTCGGAAACCGGAATCGGAAAACCGGATTTCCGAAACCACAATTGTGTCGCTTAACTTCAAACTCGGATAAATCCACTCTACCATGTTAGGAGATATTTAAAAAAAAGTGTTAATAGTCTTAATTTCATAAATTAAAACACAGTATTTTTTTATTATGTCAACATTATTGAAGAAAACGATCCTGTTTAGCCAATTCAGTATTTAAATCACTCATTCTTTCAAAAATGTAATATTTAAGTTGGATTTACCTTCATTTGATATAATGGAATGCAATTTATCTATCTTTGAAAAAACTCAGTGTGGATTTATAGAATTTTGATTTAATGGATTCGGATTTATCTGGATTTGAAAAAACACGATTAGAACTAGGGATGTGGTAGTGGCGAAGTCACGGTATACTATCGACAGTTAATTTGTAGCAGCTAACTGAATAAAACTAAAATAATACAAACAAAATAAGGAAATCTAGTTTTATTTTACAAAAATAGGAGGTATTTAATTTAATAATTTTAAACAAAATTCAATATTTCTTCCGAGTCATCTTCTTCAATTTCTTCTTCATGCATTGGTCGCCCTATCACGTTCTCACTGTTAAGCACTTTTTTATAATATTTCAATTCCACCAATGATGCCCACTCTTGGCCAAAGTGCGTTTCCAGCAATTTGCGAACATCACTCAGTTTTGCTTCATTTACTGGAACTCCAATTGGCAGTCTCTCTGGACTAAAATTTTCAAACGATTGGCCGCGTTTATTGATTATTTTAGCAACACCTGAAATTAAATTCTTTATTAAAAAAGGAACAGCATATTTACAAACGAATTACCTAGATACTAAAATGCGATAAATTTCTTGTCAAGTAGGTACAAATTTACAGATAATAAATAAATAAGAATGTCAATTTTGTTTATGAATACCTGTATCAGAATAGTAAGATATTTCACCACGAATTCGGACTTCTCCTCTTTGTAAAGTAATGATAAATCTTTTACATTTTGTTATTTGAAAATGAAAGCTTTGGGTCGACTTCAATACATTTCTGCTTTGTGTCTTAAAATCAAATATCGGAATGTCCGTTCCTAAACGCAAAATCGTTGCGTGTTCTTTTAGGGCATCCATGTAGTCTTCGGGAGTTAATATTGTTTCCATTTTCCTGATTTTTTTTTCAGTTAACGCGAATACACGGTCTGCTGGCAGAAAAGAATGTCCAGTAACTGGGAAAATGATTTCGACACTTTTGATGTTCTGCGAGTTCAAATAAAGCCAGTTCATCAGAGCACTCAACAAAATGGAATTCTTGTTTTGGCCTCCGCAACCATCGGCCATGAGACGTATCTTCTCAATTCCATTTGTATTGAGCTTGTTTAGACAGTCAATAACGGCAGAACAAATTTCGTTTGACCCTTTATATGCAGTTTCTTCTGTCCATGTGTACGAATACACGTTGTCTATACCGATATTGTTGTGAGATGATCCTCTAACGATGGTAAAATTGTATAAGTACAACTGTCGTGAGTAGTAAACGGATTGGTCGGGTATTTTGGGCAGTGGTAGATTTTTTTGACAGTCAAAAGATAACAGTATCTCGTTATCATCTTCTTTTTGGAGGAGTTTAAAAAATGCCTTTGCACGAAGCTTATGAATCCTCAATTCCGTCATAAGTCTCACTTTTTCACTATCATTTTTTTCGACTTTTATTTTTTCCCTCAGTTGGAGGCACGTGGAACACACGTCCTGCCTAGGACTTCCAAATCCAATATTAAATCTTGTTACAAAAATTTTGCGGAAGAAACTGAAACTAACTGAAAAGCCAGGCAGTGCTTCATCAGAGTACATTTTCCATAACCTTTTTATATTTAGTTCTGGATGTAAATATTGCCGTTGCCGAACTTTGTCCCGGCAGTAGTGAATTTCTAAAGGCTGCAAAGTCTGAATATACTTTTCAACAGCTTCTTTGCGTGAACGATATGTGTGCGTTTTTTTATCTCCCCCACGATTTTCGACAGCCATTGTGCCAGTAACATAATGACGCTTTGCCACACCATCAACTCTGCCCTTTTTTAAATTCAGAACTCCTAAAAAGGCCTTTTTGCAAACAGGGATCAATACTTTGTCTTTTTTCTTGCGAATGAAGTATTTAAGAGCCATGAACCTTCCTGGTTTGCTTCCAGTCTTTGGGCGTCTTCTTTTTATGGCGGAAGATACGACATGCTTTAAAATAAAATTGTCCTGTTTAATTTTATCATTTGTTGCATAAAATGCTCTATTAAAGAATAAGATATCGTTTGAGTTAAGTTTGCTACATTGATAAGCTTTGGTTGTATGTCCGCATGTCGGTTTTATTGGTGGTTGATTGGTTGAATATCTGAAAATACATCAAAGCTTTAGTTTTAAAATTTATTACGTAACGCAAAATGCGACCAGCCAAGACCAACCAAAAAATAATGCAAACAAAAGTAAAAGGAGTTAGTTAGTAAAACGAAGCTAAATGCAATGCGAGAGACTGTTTTGAAAATGAAGTTCAGTGAGATTATTTGCCCCAGAGTTAAAATTTAATAAAAATATTAATGTTAGTTTATTATATCATTTAAATAAATAAATATTCTCGGACGTTAACAATTATATTTTTAATTATATAACGTGCATATAAAAAATAAGCAAAATTGCAAAATATATCAACGACCAACTCCACAAACCACTTATATTTTAAAACTTACATGATCCTGTATACCTACACAAGTCTGATCGGAGAATATAATTAATGTACTCAATATTATATCCTTACATACTTATTATTATATCCAAATCATTCTGTAACAGTAGAACAACAAAATAATAATAATCGATAATGATTATGGTTAGCACAACACTAGTGCCAACCCAAGATTCCAAACGACGCATAGGTATAGGAATTTCAAACTTACCGAATTTTCGCTCTTTCCTCTTTCTTACGGCGAAGTTTTATATTAGGTCGCTTGCGGGCCTTACTTGGTGACACAATTTTAATGGAATTATCCATGGGACCTGTCCAAATAATAAAAAGAAACAATAAAAAGCGGGAGTGAACGGTGTTACTGTCGCAGAGTTTACGTGGACTGACGGCCATGTTGAACAAACGCAATTACCTGATTGGCTCTCATGGACTTAACTACATTTGAAAAAAACTGTATCATGGATCTATCTGACTTAGATAAAATATTATGATTTTAACGGTTTATTTTCTCAAAAACCATGCGGATTTATACACAACTGATAAAATTGTTTAAAAGCATTTCTTTTTCCGTTTCGTTTGACACCAAAATCTTAAAAAATCTCAGAATTGGATTTATCCGAGTTTGAAGTTAAGCGACACAATTGTTGAACGAAATTATTGAACTAAAATACGCAGGATACATACATACATTGAATTTTGGAGAAATGTGCCTAGCAACTATTTATGTTTAGGAGACTGCGCACAATTTATTCTGACTATAATCCCTTCGACTTACCTCTTTAAGGCTTCATTTTCGAAAATGTCATTTTTTTTAAAATAAATATCGCAATCGCCTTTCCAGTCACTTAGAAGACTCCATGAGGATTGCATGTAGTTCCAAAGACGACGACTTTTCGTGAAGTATTTTACTTAAGTAACTAAAAATTAATGTTTTTCTTTCTTATAAAAATCTCAAATAAACATTTCTGTTTTTATTTACATTCACTTGCACGTTTGCGTATTCGTTGCTAGTTTACACATACAATTCGCAGTGTGCGGCCCTCAGTACTATCTCTTAGTGCCAATTTCACCAATGAAACTGAACGCGATCAGCACATAAACCTCGTTTAAGAGCTGTCAGTGTCATTATTTTCTTTGGAATATTGACACTGACTGCTCTTGAACTCTGTTTAGATGTGCTGATCGCGTTCAGTTTCATTGATGAAATTCGCCCTTAGTGTCCTATGTGGCCCTTGAACAAAAAAGTGTGACGACCGCAAAGAAGCAAAAAGGGTCCAGTTCTCGGCATTTATTTTCCAAGATACGCTGTTTTGTAAAGTTGGACCAAACAAAAAGTGCCACTTTTTGTTTTTTTTTTGTCCTTATTATTAATTGACTATTCTAGATACCGAATCTAGTGTTAACTCGATACGCCACTACTGGACCCTTTTTGCTCGGACGGACGTTTACTTTTAGGCCACTTGGGTGCATTCCCGAGAGCTCATAAGGTTTTGCTATATAGAAACCGCACGCTTTGTAGTCTATTATTTACATCCTAAGAAGTACATTTCTACCCCATATCTAACAGCTGCCTTCCCTCCACAGTCGCAATCCCGCAGCAACCAGCCCGACGCCGACTTCGACCCGTTCGGTCTAGATCGGTTCTTGAGCGAGGCCAAGCGCGCCGACAAGTCGGGCCGCAAGCGCGATCATCACGACCGACACGACCAACACGGGAAGAAGCGGAGGGATTAATTGTGAGTTTTGTTTAATTTTCTTTTTAACTACAGCTATAAGTATGTGCATATTGTTTTTATTTATTTTCTTATTAATTTTGACCAACTTGATTTGTTAACAACAGGGATAAATAATATTCTGTACATTTTTTATAGGCACACAAACGGTGGTGTTGACTTAAGTACACCTCTGCCTAACCCTTCGGGGATTACAGGCGTGACGTTAAGTTATGTAGAACTTGGTTAATCCTTGGCATACTAGCGTTTCGACTCAAAGTAAAACATTCAAATGTGAACTGTAAATGCTGAAAGGGTAGTCACGGGCATACACTTACGCAACATACAAAAGCGATTTTCTCCTAAAATCTTGATATTATATTTTATGGTTTTGTATTATACTCGTATAATAATGGGCTGGGGCCCGCAACTCCACGTTCAAGTGCATATTTTTTATGGTGTTACGAACATACTGTTAAATAGGTCCTAAACATAAAAAACGAAACCCTTAAAGGGTCACTTGGTTGTCTGTCTGTCTGTCCGTCCGTCTGTCACAGCATATTTGTTCCGAATCTACTGGACCGATTAAGTTGAAATTTAGTACGCATATGAATTTGTGTGACCCAAAACACGAACGTGTCACGTGAATAAATGAATTTTGAATATTTATTTATTTATTTAAACTTCTAACACACAATTAGGTACAAAGGCGGACTTAATGCCTTAGGCATTCTCTACCAGTCAACCAAGGGTGGTGAAGAGATAAGATGGCGGCTGCTCTGATTGAGAGAAAATAATAATATTAAAAAATATTAAATTATAACATGATTAATTATAAATAAAACGGGTGCACAAATATGTGGTTCACTATTGCGGGAAAAATTAGAAAATTAAAAACAAGATTTGGAAACTGTACCGTGTTATTAACTTGTTATGAGGATTTCATTTTTTTTTTTATAATTTTAAATGGTATTAAATGAAAATAAAAATAAACTTTAATAATAATCAATTATATAATATTTTTATGTAAAATTTCCACATTTATATCTGTAATTTTTATGTTGTACATAGTTAAAGAGTATTCTATCTATCTAACAACTTCATCCGCCGACTGTCGTTTGCTTTTCATATATGTCCACAGTCTGCGCTTGGTGTGATGTGAACGCAGCCTTAATTAATTTTGACACATTCGAATCTAAATCGAATGTAGGTATTCTGAACCTGAATATTTTAATTTAAAACAGTGTCCGTGCAGTTTCTTGCCCGTTCTTCTCCATAGAAACCTACTACGCTTTGGAATGGGCAACTAGCTTCATCTGTAAAAATACAGTTAGCAAGAAAATGGACAGCTTTCACAAAAACTTATTTGATGCCAATCGATCTTGTTTCTCATAAGGATCAAAAAACTCTATCGGACTAACTGAGGTGTGAGTACTAGAAAAGTCAGAAATCGCAAAAAACTGCCCATTTTATTGCTGACTGTACATTTTTTCAAATTGCCGATTCTCAAAAAGTTAAAGACAGTCTCTCCTTTTTTTTTTTTTTTTTTTTTTTTTTTTTTTTTTTTTTTTTTTTTTTTTTTGGGTGGGAAATCATCAAATAACTTCTCCCGCTCTGGGCGGAGCGGGAGGGCGTGTCAGACTTTTACTGACTAAAACCCACCCGTGTTCCTTCCGTTGCCTGTGTGCCAGGGCCACGATATCCCTTTCGGACAAACTCGCAACCCCGGCAGGCATTGGTCCTAACGGACCCCGTCAGTTTGTGCTGACATCTCTTTGAGGCGCGCGTGGAACACAACGCGCCGTGGACCCGAGCCTGGTCCTTATCGGACGGCGAGCTACCCATCGCTCACCGTCCGCAGGCCCGCGCCTACGGTGGCCGGAAATCGGCTTGCGACTCCCGACGCCCGGGGCGTCTCCTGCGGCGACTAGGGGCATGAGGGCGCGAACCTTGTCTCACCCTCACGCGTTCCGCCTCCTCCTTCGCTAGCATAACTGCTTCGCAGAAGGAGGTGACGGCCTCCCATGCACTCTCGCTCCGAACCATGGCCTGAACCAGGCCCGGACGCGAGAGATCGCCGCCGCCGATCGCCTCCGTGAGGACACGGCGGTGCTCCGCCCAAGCTGGGCAGACCTCCACCGTATGCTCCACCGTGTCCTCCGGGCGATCCACACAGTGGTGACACCCGGGCGTTTCCTCCCGCTTAATCCTAAACAGGAACCTCCCGAAACATCCATGTCCGGTGAGGACCTGCGTCAGGCGGAAGGTGAGGACGCCGTGGCGCCTCTCCAGCCACTCCTCAAAGAGGGGACTTATCGCCACAATTGTGGCGTGCCCAGCGCTGGGTTGCGACAATCGCACTCTCCATGTCGCCATGAGATCCCTCCGGAGCTCCGTCCGCTGTGCCGCAATTTCTTGCGGCAGCGGAGAAGACAGTCTCTCCTAAGACCATTTTCCTGTAGCTACAACGGTTAAGGTACCTGCCCTTACTGCCCCGTCTTAAAAATACAACCTGTATATTATTATAAAACATAAAATGGTCATATAATTTGAATTTCTTCTTGTTTCAGATGGAAGTGAAGGTGTATATATGCATTAAAACCGCGTGTTATATTCAGATAGCAATAAGACGTTCAACGAATGCTTTTGTATTGTACAGAACATTCTAATACAGTTATAAGTTTATAGGTAATTATTTTATGATTTCTGCAATTTTTAGCTAATTAAAATTGTAATATTATTGAGGTGTTTTATTTTGTGAAATGTGAGAAATACCGATTTTTTTTAAAACATAAGTGGTAAAAATTATTAACCAACAACCCTTCTTACGCGGTCTGGTAAAAATGCCTAGTAAAACATGTTTATTTTTAAAAATCTCGCAGAAAAATGGATCTTTCTTTAATGGAAATCTCCAAACGAAGTGTAACTGTTTGCTCCCTCAGACTAGTAGCCGAGGAGAGAGCTAAATGGCGTGCGATTGGAGAACTTTTTAGGGCTACATAAGGCTGATGATGAAAAGATTTGTTTTTTAAGACAATTTGGATGTACACTTAGATTTCAAAATGCCCACCATCCATCAGTTCATGAAACCCCTCTTAAAGCGTTTCTTCGATTCTGCTTAATCCCCTGATTGCGGTGGCCGCCCGATACGCTCCCTCCCGCATACCTAGGATTCGCCAACCTACTCTGCTTTTTTTTTTTGGGTGGGAAATGATCAAATAACTTCTCCCGCTCTGGGCGGAGCGGGAGGGCGTGTCAAACTTTTACTGACTAAAACCCACCCGTGTTCCTTCATTTGCCTGTGTGCCAGGGCCACGATACCCCTTTCGGACAAACTCGCAACCCTGGCAGGAACCGACTCCGCTTACTCTACAGATTTAAATTCGTCGTTCGTCCCTCGCTGTTCTTCCCCAGCGACGACACGTAGCTCCGTACCCCACAGGGATTGCCCTTAGCGTGTAGTCGAACGTCCCGCTTTATGATCTATATATCTGTAGTACTAATGTATATGCCACTATAGCTTGGCACCTATTCTTGTATCATAATACTAGAGGGGAACGGTGCTGATAGCCGGAATACAGGCTATGCCTAGTTCGGCTACAGATGCTAATCTCTAGCTTAATTGAAATTGTTGCCACATTTCCATTGTAATGTAGTACTAAGTTTTTTGGAAAATAAACTAACTATTGATCATGTCTAATTTTGTCGTCATTGTTTGATGGCTGAATAGGTAAGTACCTATGAATTACTTTCGTTTGGCGCGTGTGCATAAGGAAAACTTCGATTCGAAAAGTCATAAACGATTGTTATGACTTTCGTCAAGGGTCTTCAGTACAAAATTTACATGTCGCAGTATTTACGTTCATGATATACAGCCCGCTGACAGACGGACAGCGGATGCTTAGTAATAGGGTTCCGTTTGGCACCCTTCAGGTACGGAACACTAAAAATCTATTGATACCTCATTCATCAAAATCGGTTCAGTAGTTTAGGCAAGATGGAACACGCGTAAATACAAAGACTGCTAAAATCGTAACCCTTCCGGCTTCGGTTTTTGTGCCATAGTCGGATAAAAAGCTAGAAGTAGGTAGGTTTAACTAGAACTACTGTAAGTACTTACTGCAATTGCTATTTACGTACGTATTACAAATCTATTTGCACTTTTATTTTACCTGCAAACATTCCTTGTACAATGAGTGTGATAATTATTCAATTATGGCGGTAAGGAAAAATTAAAATAATTCATTTATATTTTAGACAATATTTTATTGAAGTAACAATACTTTGTAACATACATAATAATGAAAAATACACGGCAAATAATACGAAAATTTAGTTTGTACGCTGAACCTAAGGCAGGAAGTGCTAAAATTTAAGCACACTAAGTGCTAATATGACACTTGCATTACAAAAATACGTCTACTTACATTTTATTAAAAAAAAAACAAAAACATTGTGATCCCTCTGATGGCTGAGAAATTAACGTAATTATTATGCATTAGTGCCGTGTGCTCTAAACGTTATTTTTTACCAGCTATTTTAATACCTCCTTCAGAAAACCCTTTCAAATCGGACATAATTGTTAAACGGCTGATGATTTAAAAGTACGGACGATACATTCTTAGCGATGTCATATTGGGGCAGCAAAGCGTATCGTTTAGTCTATGGGCCGTCTCAACAAACAATATTTACGTACACAGGTATATTTTTGTCAACCAGCAACTAAACATGCCGATTAAAATCGATAATACTTAAGCGTCCAAGCAAAAAGGGTCCAGTTCTCGGCATTTAGTTTCCGCAGTTTTGTAAACTTGAGTGAAAAAATTGCATTTCGCGATTTTAATTGATTATTATTAATAATGCTGAATTATCTACAAGTTCTTATAGTTTTTCTCAAATCAAGCTATTTCAGTTTGACTATTCTAGATACAGAATCTAGTCCTTAACCTAATACCTCACCTACTGGACCCTTTTTGCTCCTACAAATAAAATTAATTTCATTTCTTTGATCACAAATGCTGTAAAATGCCTTTTTGTAAGGTTTTTCATGATGGGAATGTGGGTTAGCGTACAAGACCCGAGTTCCGCTCTACTTCAGCTTGACAATGGTGTTCTTGAGTTTGTCCACATTAGCTCCTGAGAATTCATCTATCTTCTTGCTACTCTTGACGAAGACGAAGGTAGGCATGGAGTTGATGTTGTACTCGGTCGCTATGTCCTCGCATTCGTCGACGTCAACCTGGAATTAAAAGAAAATAGGACTTTTAATAAACTTTATCATGACATACTTGTAAATAAATGACGACATGACACTCAAATATAACCGGCGAAATGTGGATGTAGGTACTAAAGATACTCTGCCTAACCCTTTGGAGATTAGGCGTGATTTTGTGTTATGTGTTGAGCCCGCTTGAACTATGAATCACTAATTAAATACATTTACCGCTAAACATTTTTAAAACCTCAATTTATCTCAGTCAACTTTAAACTAGAAATAGAACGATATTTAAAATTCTATTAGCGCTAAATGCATTTACTGATATGTGATGCAATCGAGCCAATAGGATTTTTATTAACTTATTAATAAGGTTTCAACAGGGAAAATGGAACCATAAAATATAGTCATAAACTACGAGAGTAACTCATGATAATTCGATTTATAATGCGATAATCACAAGAAACAATGGGTAGGTTAAGTACTACGATTATTATCTTCGTCGGTCTAATGGTCGGAAGCGGTATTGCTGATAATGACGCCCTGAAGTGTACACTTTGCCCAACCCGGGAATCGAACTTATTTCCATCTGGAATTTTTCAGTAGCAGAGGCCGGAGTCTGGATTAGTGCCAGTTTCATAGCAATTGGGTCGCCTCCTTAATAGAAGGCGAGCCAATTCGCCATGTGATCATGAGACTTAAACATAACTGGCGAAATGTGCTTCAACTCTGCCCAACCCTTTGGGGAAACAAGGCGTGTATGTTATGATTATTTTCCTAAATAAGGTACATTTAATCGAATTGCCTTTACAGAGAACTACAATGCATAGCGGACTGGCAATAATAATAAAATATCATCAAAATACCGACTGTATAATTTCTACTCGACCCCAATTTTTGTGATATTAATGATGGGAAGATGATATTTGATTTGTTTTCAGAGATACTTATATAATATCGCAAATTCGCGACTAAAATGCTACAGAGGGGGCATTTCCAAAAGAGTTACAATCGCAAAGACGGGCACATGGTTAAAATTATTGATCTACATATACCAAAGAGGTATTTGTGAGTATGTATGCAGGGTGTAATCTTCGAAACTACTGATCCGATTCCGAAAATTCTTTCACATAATATGGGAACCTACAGTATATATTTAACGTTACAAGAAATTTCATCGCGGGCAGAAGCTAGTCACATCACATCACACTAATATTACAAAGGCGAAAGTTTGTGAGTGTGTGTGTATGTTTGTTACTTCTTCACGCTCTAACGGCTGGATCAATTTTGATAAAATTTTGTATGGAGGTAGCTGACACCCTGGATTAAGACATAGGGTATCTATCCCGATATTCCCACGAGATCCAGACTTACGCGGGTGAAACCGCGGGGCGCAGCTGGTATTATATAAAACCAAAACGTTTATTTTTAGTTTTCTTTCCGGTAATGATGTATGCCTGATTCTTATCAGAAATACATTTTAATATCTTATCATTTCTTACGTCATGCGGCAAGAAATGTTACTTTATATATTCTAACTTCAAGATTAGAATATACAATAATGCGTTAGTCAGATAACACTGACCTGACTTAATTATTAATGTTGATGCAATGAGTATCGAGATTTATTTCACTACGTGTTATTCTTTGATTTTCTAGAAGAGCGGTTTCGTCATATCATATTATACGGCCGTCATTAAAATCTGTTATTTTCATCAGTATTTGACATTAAGGCTCGCCGCACACGGGCTTCACGCCACAGCCACAAACGCCGCCACGAGAAGCTAGTATACGTAGCGTGTGGCGGCCACCGGCGTCAACCGTGTGCGGCGAGTCCATATAAAATGTATGAACACTACAGGAAATATGCCGGTGGCGTCGTTTTGTGGTTGTTGCCGGTGGCCAGTGTGCGGGGACCCTAAGACACGCTACTGATTCTATACGTAAACTAGCTTCTCGTGGCGGCGTTTGTGGCTGTGGCGTGAAGCCCGTGTGTGGCGACCCTTAGTTGGATAGCCGATATTGTATATCTGCCGAATTGTATAATACGGCTTATTACAAAATGTCTATCCGAAATACATAAAGGCGCTTTTTAGGGTTCCATAGCTCAAAAGGAAAAAACGGAACCCTTATAGGATCACTCGTGTGTCCGTGTGTCTGTCTGCCCGTCTGCCCGTCTGTCACAGCCGATTTGCTCCGAATCTACTGGACCGATTAAGTTGAAACTTGGTACACATATGAATTTCTGTGACCCAAACACGAACGTGTAACGTAAATAAAAGAATTTTGAATATGGAGTCAGTTTGCAAATTCGACTAAAAAAAAATGTTTGCAAACTGCACCGTGTGACATATCAAATGAAAGAGCTTGTTCCCTTTTAATAAATTAAGTTATTTAAGAAAATAGATGAAAATTTACCCTTATCTTTTTTTTTACGTTTATTAATCAAAATACAGTTTTAACAAATTTTTTTACACAAATTACACATACCACAAACCATCGTGGGTTTAACAGCGGTATGGCCAGACACGGCAACTCGGTGCCACTACATAATAATTATTAATTAAGATCAACAATGAACAATCCAGAAAAAGTTACATCTATATACCTACCTAAGGTACCTACACAGATACAATTCCCTCTAGATCACACTACTGCAATCCAGAAAGTATCTTTTTAATACCTTTGCGCAGTTCTTAGCATTTATTACATTGAATATTTCCTTAGGTAACTCATTCATATACAATGGTAGCATGCATTCCCACGTCCGCGCACCTCCGAAACGACTGAGACAATTTTTGAAAAAAAATACAGAAAATAGGTATTTACATTGTTTATACACCTCTAAGAAGTCCATGGACTATGGTGTTCAAATAACATGGTAAATCTCTCAATATTGTGCGTACAAACTTACATTTGCAGTTGGATTGTATGGGAGAACATGTTTTTCAACTACAATATGAAGTTTGTTCTTGGGCTAAATTCATCCCAATTATGGAACCCTTCATTGTGCGTGGTTCGACACACACTTGGCCGGTTTTTCTATTACGGTTGATTGACGTTCAGCCTATAATATAATATGTCGTAATGTTATGTTCAAAAGGGCGGCCAAACTTTAGCCCTAACGCCGCTAGTGGCACTGGCACCCCGAATAAATGGTTTAGGTTAGGTTACAGTTCCATTCGACGCTTCCTTACGAAATTGAAGCCTCGGTATTAATAAGTATACTTAATTTTACAGTGCCAAAGCTTTATAAATAATTATTACTACAGGTCATCATTGCCATTTATTTTACTAAGTAGGTACCTAGTGATCTGATTAGAAGGGTGACCTCACTCAACAAAAACAATAAGGGTGACCTCAGCCAACAAAAACAGTCCGTTTTTATTGTGACGCATCATTGAATATTGATTACTGGGATCTGTTGGCAACCGAGACAATTTTTACCCGAGGCAGATAAAGCCACGATTTTCCTAGAAATGTTAATGCAGAATATGTGACAATTTTTTATTAAAGAAACGTGTTTTGTCGTTCTTGCAAATGAATAAGTTATGTAGTGTCGTATCTACGTTCTACAGCTACGAAAAGCCACCAAATCGAGGCTAGGCGGTAGCTAAAATTTTGTTGTTTCAATTTGGACTACCGTCTGTTATTTTTCTTCTGCCCGTCGAAAAGTTGCCAGAGAGTGTATTAGCAAATAGTTGCGCCAAGCGGTTTAACCAGCGTAAGTCTCGATCCCGAGGGAATATAATATAGGTTCCTATGTTCTAACCCAGGTTATGGTCTATCAATGTGTCAAATTTCATCTAAATCCGTTCAGCCGTTTAGCGTGAATCGTAACAAACAAACTCACTTTCGTATTTATAATATGACGGATACACAGAAGGTCAATTCTCGTAATTCCAAATCTAAGGTCATCTCAACGACAACCAATGTCAAAAACTTGTAAAAAAAATGTAGGGAAATTAGAGGATTTTTTCACAGATTGAAACAGAGGAGATTACAAAAGTACGTCCCCTAAGTTTATTGAACCCACATAAATGCATCCATCCTACGGCGTGCAAAACAGGGATGGGCAGTTTGCTATGCTACTAACAATGCCCCACCCATCCTATCGCAATTCACTTACGTGTTCTAGCTAGAGTAAGTATCTAATTGAATATAATTAACATCATTCATAGGTATTATTAGTACAAGTTATAATAATAATGCTAAACAAATTTAATGTTCGTAGGTGACCACCACGGAGCCTTATCAAAATATCTAATGTGCCTACGTAGAATAACATAATTCTATCCAAAAACCTAAATTATATGGGGTTTTTTTATACTGTGAGCACAGAATCCAGCGGTCAAAGCTACCTACATTAGTCATTCATTTATAACGTCTAAATGTATGCATGTACTTACTTATAAGCAAAATAAAATAATATATTTTATTCAGGACAACGTGCCGTATGTTGCCTAAAGTAACAATAACTATCCAAGGGAACATCTTTATCTATGAATTTTAAAAGGCACGTAAATACGTTAAGTGGTATGCGCGTTAAAAGTGCTGTGACGGACTTAGAGACAATAATAATACAAGCATTATGTATTTTGTATTTTATTATTTTTAATAAAAATAATCCAGGATGCATAGTAGCCCATTTCCTTCTCCGCCCCCGCCTGCCTATCTGTCAAATTTTATAAGGAGCAGCTGGTTAAGGCGACAGACAGAAGAAGACAGACAGACTGGGTTGTTTTGTCATAGATGGATAGTAAGAAACGATCGTCGTATAAAACACAAGACAGACTAAACGCTGTGTGACATTTGTTGGTTTTAGTTTGGTTAATAGGCTCAGAAATTGCTCCGTCGCAGAATGTCCACTTCTCAAAATGTCCACTGGTCGCTAAATGTCCTTTTCTCAGATGTCCACTGGTCGCTAAATGTCCTTTTCTCAGAATGTCTCTTTCGCAGAATGTCCACTTCGCAAAATGTCCCTTTCGCATATTGTCCCCTTTTTATTTCTAACCTAATGTTTGACAAATGAACGGGGTAGGTTAGGTTAGGTTAAAACTGTGACCTCCTACGCACGAGCCGAGCGAGCGAAGCGAGCGGTGCCGCGGCAGCGGCCGGCGAGTGCCAGAAACGACTTGCATTAATAGAAAAACGTTCATTTGTCAAACATTAGGTTAGAAATAAAAAGGGGACAATATGCGAAAGGGACATTTTGCGAAAGAGACATTCTGAGAAAAGGACATTTAGCGACCAGTGGACATTTTGAGAAGTGGACATTCTGCGCCGGAGCCTCAGAAATATCGTATTCGTGACAATATAACTTAGATGCTTGTCGTGATTAAGTGGCGTCTCTAGAGACCATAATTTTCACACCTTTATAAGTTTTTTTCAAATGTAATTTACTTTATTATGAAGTAGAACTTCGAAACTCAACACTGCGCTCCAAAACAAAGATGACTGACATGGCTCTAAAGGCTGCCCAACTTAAAAGGGCCTGGGCAGGACATGTCTGCCGCATGTCGGGGCAAACTGTGGGCCCAAATAGCAGAGAACAGCACCCTAAACACCCCGTCAATCACAATTTGAATGATTTTAAAGGATATTGCTAATCTATAGCGTCATTGGTTCGAAAAGTTCGTCTGCTCAACAACGTAAATAACGCAATTAAATAAACCTATTGCTACTGTAATGTTACGCAAAAGCCCCACTACAAAACTACAAAAACTTATATAAAGCCGAATCGTGTAGACAAAATTATCCAAAATTTATAACGTTTTTTAAAAAAAAATTACAAGGATAAGTTCACACACCTAGACATCGCTTGGGGCTTTCCGATGACAGGTGTTTATTGCAAAGCTTTGAACTGACTCACTTTATCTTACTTTTAATTCACATTTGTCCATATATTATATGGACAAAACCTACTTAATATTATGTACTTAAATAAATAGTTTTCCTTTGAATATGAATTATATTTAATAAATAATATGTGCTACATAAATTGGATTTATCAAATGTAAACCATAATAGCATGATGCAGGACTAAATATTAATTATTTAGTCACTCTTTATACCTAAAAGGCTTTTTAAAGTAACGCCTGTATTCCCCGAAGGGTTAGGCAGAGGTGTATCTATAGTACACCCATATTTCGCTAGTTATGTTTCAGTCCCATGTAATAGGGGGCGAGTCAAGTAAAATTTATTTGCATAGATTGTCGCCACATAAAATAAGTACTAAATAGTTATTTTAATTTTAATTTGTAATGTTAAATAACCCTCACATTTGCGATGCCTGGAAAAGGCCGCTAAGTTGTAAGTACCTACAGTATAAAATAACACCAAAATGTACACTTAGTTTGCAAATAAACCTTTGACTTTGACTTTACTTAATTCTTAGTACCTAATTACCTATAAAAAAATATGGGGTCTAGAAAATAATCAGCGATTTTATTTTATATGTCAATCAATAGGTAATACGGCTGGTGTCCGCAACTCCACGTCAATATGCGCGTATTTTGCGTACGGGTGGGAAAATCGATCATTCGATCCACCCCAGCTCCTTAAAGAAGGCCAGCAACGCCTTGGTGTTACTGACAATCTCACAGAGGGTACCTGGGTTTCTTTCTAAACAATACACTTTCATATTTTTTACGGTCATAGGGCAATAGAAAAAAACAAAAAAAAAACTTTATTATGCATAAAAATATATCAATTTTATACTTTACATTTGCAACTCTTATGTTTACTTTACGGAGCCGACTTTAATAAGCTTTTTAAAGAAAACGCGAGCAAAATGGTCTTGTGCAAAAAACTTTTTTGCGGTCATAGGCCAATGGAAAAAAAAAACTAGGATTATGTTTTATTATGCATAAAAATATATACATGTTATACTGTACATTTGCAAAGCTTATACGTTTAATTAACGGTAACTGACTTTTGACAAGTTATGTGAAGAAAACACGAGTAAAATGGTCTTGAGTAAAAAACACGTTAATCTTTGAAGTTTCTCTCTGCATTATGACAGGGTGAGTCATGGCCTCGTAAGTCATTCGTTACGTAACAGTGCGCAATTGCTAAGTGACGTCATAAACCCGTAGTTCGAGATTGACCACCAAATAGGAAGTAGGAAGAAGGTCGACTTTGGAATACACGATAGAAATCGATCTAGCTCATTGATAGCCGGTATGGTTCCTTTCCAAAGAATAGACAGCACCTTGTCTTTATTACACGCCTGTCCAAAAAGGAGTGTAATGTGTTTAGAGTTCATGTATGTATGTATGTATCTATGTCAGTTACTTTGTACCACCATAACTTTTAAATGCCTGAACAGATTTAGATGTATGGTATGGGTATCGTTAGAATCATTACATCATCCCGAGTGACATGGGCTATATTTTGAAAAAAAAAAACATTGTGGGGCTCGATTTTCTAATGTGAAATAAGAATCTTCAATTCTGTTATAATATGGCTATCAAATCGAAGGCTTTGATGAGCACATGCCAAAACTATAATTTATTTTGATGTCGTAAATGTTGACTGAAAATCTGTTAGGGTAACATGTTAAAAGGGAAGATCTGGATGAGACTCGTACAGACCAGGGAAACATGACACAAAAGGGAGGAGGTCTATACTCGGCAGTGGATGGAACAAGCTACCGATGATGATGTTAAAAAGAAAGGTGTCTTATCACGTTTCTAAGAGGTTTAATAAGTATCAGTGAACGTTAAGCTAGAACACCAGACCGTTCGGATTAGCTGGACAAACAAGCAATGGTCCACATTACCTCTGGCTCGAAATAACTGTATATCATAGAAGTAACCCTTTGACCAGCAATTGGATGATACAGGTTGACAGAACTTTTTAATATTTTTGATCTTGACACTCATCGCTTGTTTTTCATGACAAATGTATATAAAAAAAATATCAGCTGTAAAGTTTATACCTACTGTTCTAAACTGTATGGGACAACCGTTTTTTTTTTCGTCGAAAGGCGAACGGCAGATTTCGTACCGCATATTTTTGTTGTTGTTTTGTTATAGAATTTATACCACTTATTAAGGCAACTAAGACATTTATTTTCATTTAAGTGTACTATTTTTAGAAGTTCGGATTAATGAATAATATCAATAAAAAGATTTTAATAATTAAACGTAATAAAATCGTAAACTAAACGCGTTTATGTTTTTTAAAGTTGCCATATGTAAAATAACACTAATAACGAAATGATAGATTAATTATTTAGAAATAGAAATAACATTAAATATAATTAAACACTAATACATTATACCTAAGAATGCGTGATTGTTACCTAAAATCATAATACTTAACAATTTAATGATAGGAATGATTTTCGTCATCAATATTTTTTTTTTTCATATGGCAATTATTTATTGACAGGTAAAGAAAATCTGTATTACTGTTACTGTCTTTCAGTTCAGTTCTGTGGTTCAGTTCTTTGCTGTTGTTTTGGATGGTGGTTTGTGACTGCATCTGAGCAATTTGGTGAATTAACTTGATCATTATCAAACTGTTGCAGTACGCAGCTGGACATAGATATCTCCTAATACACCCCCTCACTGAGTAGGTACGATTCTCATCTCAATCTACCTACTTAATAGTAAGTAGAACACTACAAAGATAGCGACAAGCAATCTAGAACATTTACTTTATCACCAAAACAATGTTTATGTACCTTTAAGTAACAATCTTCATTAATATACTAGTATATAACCTTAAAAAAGAAAACTCGTTATAACTTTTACGTCCCAACTTCTAAAAATCTAAGAATTTAAAAAGGGCTTGTCTATCTTATTAACTACCAATTAAAACAAAAAATATCCCAAAACACGAAATTTTATTAGCGGTACGAAGTTCCCATACAAGCCTGCCGTTCACCTTTCAAAGTTGGTCCCATAGTGCGTAGTAAAAAGTTTCCAGTTATCGGATCTAAAGCACTCCATAATGTTTGTCTGGTTAATTTTTAAACACCTTATATATTCGTATTATTTTGTCAAGTCATGGTGTACTTTCGGTTCTTGCAAAATCAATAAGAACCTACATTTTATGCATTCCCATTATTGTTTCCTGCTAATCCTTAGCGGACTATAATTATATTCATGTCATCTGCATAATTATTATTCATGTTTGATTCACGCACCGGGACTTAATAATTTTCAAAGCACCATGCAACGATGACACTTCTGATCGTATCTTCAGATATGGTAGCGATTTGTACGAGACGAGGTTACTCTACGCGAATGTAAACACAAACATATTTTATCTGATAAACTGATAGTGATGATTAAGATATTGCTTCTATTTGGATTGGAATGGTACTTGGGTAGTTTGATAGTACACTCAGTGCTCTGCATTACCGGACCCCTCTTACAAAGAAGAACTGGGGAAAGGGGGTCACGTTATGCAGAGCACTGACTGTACATAGTTAACCTGTAGTGGCAGAAAACCTGTGAAGTAGGTCATACTTCCTGCTTAGGGCGACACATAAATATAGACAGAATAGAATACTCTTTATTATGAACACCATAAAATGCCTACCTAATGTTTTAACATTATATATTTATACATAAATTTAACATTATCGCTAAAAGCGATCTTTTAAAGACAACCTTTGAATGGATTAAGTGGGGAAGGAGAGACATTACTGCAGGTAGTCTGTGATGTACCATTTACATATAGAAAATAAATACATACATAAAACATAATTATTAAACTTATCCATATAAATATAATTATTTAATAATAATCATGAAACAAGTGCAAAGAACGAAAAAAATATATTCCAGGAGAGAGATAGTGTGTTTTTACTCTTTTTGCCATAATTTAAAAACTGGACAAAGATTGAGCACGCCTTATCGACACGGGCAAGTCATTCCATAACCGTAGTACTTGAACTGTAAAAGATTTATCATCTCTAGTCTCAAGGTTTCCGATGACCTCAGGTATCTATTATGTGCCTTGAAGGAATTTGAAACGTTCTTTAAGATAAGAGGGGGTTGAAGGATTGAACAGAATACTGTAGAGCTGAAACAAGAATTCCGGCGAAGACGTATGGGAAGCCCACTTGAGATTTGTAGGAAATTTAGAAATGTAAGTGATCATAATTTGCGCACGCCAAATATAAATCTTATGCAAAATGCTCATAAGGAATAGAATTTTATAGAACTAGACGAGCCCGTTTATTCCTTATCTGCATGAGAATGGGCTTTTAACCTGCAGGAGGACAAAGGACTAACTTTAATTTTTAATTTTAGGCCGATCGCAAAACATATTTAAAACATTTATTCTATCAGTGTCATCTTCAAACGATTGTCTAAAACAGAAAGATGTTTTAAATTCGTTTAGCGCTAAACGTGCAGTTTAGTCATTTGTGGTGTTAGAGGCACTTGTAATAGCGTTCATTAATTGAGACACCCTTACTTCATTGACACTGGCGGCATCTAAATCGCCACATGTGAACTACGCATCATAGAGCTGACGTCACTCAAATCCTGCATCACGCAAGCAGAGTTTACCGCGCGACTGGGAAATATACAACATCCCGACATCAACCGTCCGGCAGTTGCCCACCAGACACAACACCCGTCTGGTTGAAGGATCCTCCCTTTTCTATGGAGGATGAGTGAACTTTACACCCTGTTCCTCCTACCTCTAAAAAACTAAGCTTACAAAAGAGATATCTTTTTCAAGCAATGAAAAATGACATGATTGAAAAAGCCTTGTTGGCCTAGTGGTCCTCTAATGGTCGCTACTGCTGAGCACGAGGTACGTAAGTGTTATCGGGTTTTTTCACCAGGAATTTCTCAGTAACAGCCCGAAGTCTGGATTAGTGCCCGGTTGATGGCAATAGGCTTGCCCCCTATTACATGAGACGTAAACACAAGTGGCGAAACGTGGCTGTACTATAAGTACACCTCTGCCTAACCCTTCGGGGATTACAGGCGTTGTGAGTGTAAAAATGGAAAGTTTTTATTAATGGTCGTGCAGACTGGTGCGATATCGCGTCGCGCCTGTCTGCGGGAGCCTTTAATAGGTGCGTGATAATTAGTTTTATTATTTATAAGCGGTGCATGCTATGTTAAAAGAATGCCATGTCATGTTATACAAAGTTTTAAAATACAACTTAAAAACCTTGTACAATTATAATGCATGGCCATTGCGGTAGAAACTTAATACCGTATTGATCGTCGCGATTAAATATGATGGTACCTATAAATCTTTGTTTGCATTCAACCGTAACTTAGAAACAGTGTGAGGTATACAACAATTATTTTTTATTACTTTTCATATTCAAATCTTTAATAACTGCCGCACGGGTCGATCGATCAGGTTAAGCTACGCTTACCGCGGTTGGTCCGTGGATGGGTGACCATCTTTTCATACCAAGACTCCTCCGTGCCTCGGAAAGCACGTTAAGCCGTTGGTCCCGGCTGTCATTTGTAGATCTTTGACAGTCGTTAAGGGTCGTCAGAAGCCTAAAAGTCTGACAACCAGTCTCACCAAGGGATATCGTGTTACCCAGTAACTAGGAGGTCAGATAGGCAGTCGCTCCATGTAAAATACTGGTATTCAGACGTTGAATCCGGTTAGACTGGAAGCCGACCTCAACATAGTTGGGAAAAGGCTAGGCAGATGATGATGATTCATATCTTTAACAAATTTCCTGTTTATTTCATTTGCCTAAGGGATAGGGAAGGAAGGAAAAGTATTACCGACAAAAAAATTGAATTTCTGAATGGTTGACCAATAAATGAATGGACCATTAAGTAACATTATGGTTAAAATTTGAATAAAGGAATCTTCGCTGTTTCCGAAAAATTTAAAATTTGCATCCCTAACATTATTTTAGAACAATTGTTATATTATGTCTGACAAAATAAATAACCAAAACCCTAAACAAATCAGAGAGAAAAAAACCAGCCAAGTGCGAGTCTGACTCGCGCACGAAGGGTGTTCCGTACCATTATATTCTATAAAAACGAAAAAAAAAAACACGTTTCTTGTATGGGAGCCCCCTTAAATATTTATGTTATTCTGGTTGTTAGTATTTAATGCTATAGCGGCAACAGAAATGCATCATCTGTGAAAATTTCCACTGTCTAACTATCACGGTTCATGAGATACAGGCTGGTGACAGACGGACCGACAGACAGACTGCGGAGCCTTAGTAATAGGGTTCCCGTTTTACCCTTTGGGTACGGAACCCTAATAAATAAGGTTGGTAGACAATCTTACTAACGACCTTGTTGGATGTAGTAAGTGTCACCTTGAATAAATCACAAACAAATAAATTATTTCAAAACGAAACATGAAATGGCTCTATAATTAACTTATCAAACCTCAATCAGCCTAGCCTTTTCCCTATTATGTTGGGGTCGGCTTCCAGTCTAACCGGATGCAGCTCAATACCAGTATTTTACATGGAGCGACTGCCTATCTGACCTCCACAACCCGGTAACTAGCTAATAAGATACCCCTTGGTAAGACTGATTGTAAGCCTTTCGGGGTTCTGAAAACCCGTAACGGCTGTCAAAGATCCACAAATGACAGCCGGGACCAACGTCTTAACGTGCTTTCCGAGGCACGGAGGAGTCTCGATATATAAAGATGGTCACCCATCCACGGACCAACCCCGGCAAGCGTAGCTTAACCTGACGGATCGATGTGTGCTGCTGCTGCTGTTATTACTTAGCCATGAGCTCCTCCTAACTTATCATACCTAAGGTATTTAAATCAACACTAATAAACATTAACACTCACTAGTAATTTAACCTAATTTTTAGGAATAAAATAAATATTTAAGGGGGCTCCCATACAACAAACGCGATTTCTTTCCTCGATATTGGTAACGGCAACAGGTAGACGCTTGAAATATTCAAAAAATATTTAGTTATATATTCACTTTAAAAATAAATAATTAAATTAAAATAAAACAATTATTCAAGGGGGGCTCCCATACAACAAGTGATTTTTTTTGCCGTTTTTATAGATAATGGTACGGAACCTTTCGTGCGCGAGTCCGACTCGCACTTGGCCGGTTTTTAAAGTATTTTTTTTTATTATAATTTCTCTCAGTAGTAATAAAAGAAGTGATTTTGTTAATAATTATATTTTAAGGTAGTTTTTGCATGCTGAAATAAATTAGCAAACTATGTGAAACTATTTATATTTAAGAAAACTTAATATGTACCATATTATTATCTATAATATTATAAAATGATAAAATTTGTTTGTAAGTTTGTACGTTCTTGTTTGTTTGGTAATCTTCGGAACTACTGATCCGATTTTGAAAATTCTTTGACTAAGGGGAAACTTTCATATTGCCGAGTGTCATAGGACATATTTTTTATGTTAAAAAAATTTCACGCGAACGAAATCGCGAGCAGAAGCTAGTGCTGAGTAAATAAAGATTTATTCTATTCTTATCTAGAGATTTCATAATCATTCTTTTTTTCATAATTAATCATTAATAAACCTAATAAACAAAAACGATAAGTAAGTAAGATTTGTTTTTAGGGAAACAGTATAAATTATAAATGAGTGATTTAACGACGGTTAATGTTACTTGGCAGACAAAGAAAACTCAATTAAAATCGAATAATACAGTTGATTAAGACGCTGACAACAGCTTAAGCGCGGTCACAGTCGGAATTCATAGAAAAGTAAGAGAAGCGCGATGACTCGACGCTTGTAATTTATTGCAAAATATGAAGCAATTATCTATTTACTCAAAAATGAGTTGAGTAATCTAAAATAAAAAAGACAACCAAGTTCTGCGTTAAAAATAAACGTTATTGTTATTAATTGATATTTAATATTAATAAACGTTATTGATATTTAATACAGATATTTTGGACTGGCAATAATTTAGTGTACCGTAAATATCGAGTTTTTTTTTTTTCAAAACGTGTTTTGGTAACAACTTTGTTCTGAGAAATATGTTCAAGATTAACATATATTTTTTCCGCTACTACAAACTAATTATAGATTCGCCAATATTTTTTTATTAAGAAGAGGCTACTTTTTCCATTTGCCAGTTGTCAGCGCCTTAAACACTTCGTAGGTGAAATTATTGTCAATTTTTATTCAATTCAATACATACAAAGCATGACAAGGCCAGTATTTAGTTTGTTTTCCGTATCAAAATAGCTTACGTATCGTAGCTTTTAGAAGCAATATTTTTGTTTGAAATATAATAGTTTACCCTTGATCATTGATGATTTTTATCATTAATTTGTTCCTAGTTTAAAACTCAGACAGCCTTCAGGTTTTTGTAACCGTATTCAAATCAATAGACTTTTTACTGTGTATATTTTATCCAGTCATTATGTTGTCGTTGCATGTTAACAACATCTGCACCATAATTCGTTTCATGCAAATAGTAACGTTTTCTTAATTAATCTAATGTACTACTAAATTATAATGCAGATACCTACTGTTTTTTTATTTTTTTGTAATTAGCATTATTTTCACTTAAATGCAAATTCTCACCTTAAGAACAACAATGGCGTCGGCCATTTCAGTGGCCATCTCGTCTAGTTTGGGCCCGATCATCTTGCAAGGTCCGCACCAGGTGGCCATGAAGTCGATCACCACCAGCTTATCGCCAGCCTCGGCCAGCCTGTTCTTCAGGTCATCGATGTCTTTGATGTGGATCGACATTTTCGCTGGAAATAAGGAAACAAAAGGTTCAACAAAAATCAAAAAAAAAAACTGCCTTTAATTCACACCTGGACGCCCTGACACAGAACCAGGAAGTATGGCAGAAAGAAAAGGAGCCAAAACACTGCACAATCTGAATGATATTGAAGCTATCACCCACAATCTGAATGATTTTCAAGTATATAAAGAAAGAATAATAATTTTAAACAACACAAAAACATAATTAACTCGAATATGGAAACAATAAAATTAAACAAACCAGATATACAGATAGTACTGCCAATTCTAATGATTATAATTCTGTAAAGCCATATTTGTTACGGCCGCGAATCATATTAAGATCAACATACAACCTGTTACTGACCTGCAAATTGCAAAAAACGTAATAAAATATGAATTTCGCGGGCTACCTTAGCGCATCCCCCTTAAGAGTAACGAATACCATTTTGATCACTGAGGATTTGACGAAACTTCCTGACTTTTTCTGTGGGGTCATCTAAGGACGTATCGTGGTCAATCTTGAATACGAAAAGCAGAATATTTGTGACTTTGTTAGTGGGATACCTAATAAAGTGAGCGAATATTTTATAAAAACACGATGAAAAGGAATCGCATTATTAGATTAGGCAGATCTTATTTACCGTATAAGATTGCCAAGCCCGAATAATATAATTATAGAAAATAATCGGGTAGTTTTCGTTTGTAATAAAAGTTATCTTTACTATAAGTTTTCTTCCGAATTGGCCACCCTGTATTTTTAATCGACTTCAGAAAAGGAGGAGGTTATAGACCAAAAGAAAAGGTTCCAATACAATTGAAAACTCATTGGTTTTTTTGTTGTAAAAAGTCGGTTATAAAAGCAGATTGCAATTGTTTATCTTATCGCGCTAATGGTATCGGTGAATAGGTAAATACCGTGTCGTGGACTCGTGGACGTAAGAAACCATTTCGGCTATGTAGCATTTAAGTTTCCTTCGATTTTTAAAAGATTTCTAAATTTAAAAGATTTTTGAATTGTTAACCGCTATTGATTATTCTTGTCTGGAAGCGTATTATCCCGAGGTGGTCCTGTTTAAATTTGGTGACGGTTTGATGAAGACCATCGGAGATAGACAATGGAACTCCGCAATAACTAACAATGCACGTATTAAAATACTCATATTATAAATCTAACAATAACCTAATAATAATTAAATTAGATAAATTATTCAGTAATAATTTTGTGACATAAATGACTAAGCATTTTTCACACAGGTACTACCAGCAAATATTGGAACTGGGATGAATTACTGATATAAAAGACATCTTCATTAAACTCATGCATGACGTCATGAAAAAATCATCAGTTTACTTATTTTTATTAATTATTTTCTGAATTATCCAAGTAATTACTTGGTTAGGTAGAGGTACCTACAAATTAACTTTTCAATGAAATTTTTATTTGGCGGGAATGTAATACTGACACGGTTCATAGATAAAACTTTTTTTAAAGGTATATTTGGCAATAGAATCCATTTCAAAGTACTAATACAGACTGAAAGAAGTTATTTACCTGTTTGGTAGCAGTGTGAACGTAACTATGTCAAATAAAATTAAAATATTTATACAATTCATTTATTTTTTAGAAAATTCTAGACTACAATAAGAATGGTTGTACGAGTATCCGGACATATTTTTTTTTACATAAACTATGATACGAACGCGAACGGCAGAATCACCTTGGTTTGCCACCACGGACAAATAACGTGTTTAAACTAAAAAAAAACGTCGACATAATGATAGATAATCATAAATAATATTCAATAAACGCCATATTGTTTCACTTTACTCACCGTTAGTTATTTTAACTCTTACAAAATAGTATCACAGTTCAAATCAGACAAGGCACTAAAATATTATGCCTTTTTTATTCACACACGTCCTCACTTGTTTGCGTTCAAATGAATACTGAGTTCCATAGACTGTAGCAAAGTTTTATACAGCAGTATTTTGGCGCGTTAATTGGTGCTGTTTCATTCACGGTATTGTGGAATCGCGTGCAAAATGTGTTTGTTTCTTTCTCTCTTCAACAAAATATTGTATCTGTGACAAGGACAGTGATACAGCGTCACGCGGAGTAACTCTATCGGTGTCAATATAGACTATTTTATAGAGTACGAAATATAAGTTGTTCTTGTCAGCTTCCGTCTCATTCTTAACCCAATGACGTAATTTAGTTTTTATTAATGAGTCATCGTGGACCGGTCTTCGGAAAGTTTGTTTGTCATGATCGTTTTGAGAAAATATAGCAACAGAATTCTTTAATAATGAGTCGCTTCCTTCTTTCCTGATGTTGACATAGCAATATTTTCAGGGAAACACTTAAACCGCAGATCATTTTCTAGTTCGTTTTACCGGTTCATCAATATTCTGTCTGGATTCGTTTTACTTCACTGGAAAACGTAACAAAGCGTATATGTAGATCAAGAACCAATTCTTACATATTACCATACCAAATTGCCCAGAAATCATTTTTGCACATAATATCACAGTAGGTATTAGTGAAAAAAAACTATAAAAAAGCTTGTAAAATGATAATACCCAGTGGCAGTGGGTAAGTCATTTTTCTAGCAGTATAAATGTAATTTACACAAGCAAAAAATGTTAAATGAGTAACTTCCTAATTTTCTTATCAACGAACTCGTATGCCGTACATGACCTTATCAGTTAACCACAATCAACATTCTCCTGATCATATTTCAATTTATTTATAATTTAATATTACATAAATTATTATTATTATGTCAATGTCCAATGAGGTAGCCAATACTGACATTTTCAGCCCTTAATTTCTCCTGTGCCTAATTCGGTGTATCACACCGGTACACTATTTATATGATTGCGTCATTTTGTGGGGAAAAGGTAAGTATGAAGAAGAAAGATAACTCACTGAAAACAGGTAAAGGGACTTGCAGTTACAAAAATTATACTTGGACCCTTAAATCCTCATTCAAATCGAGACCACGCTGATAAAGCAATCCTGAATATAGTAGGATGGTTTTGGGAAGCGCAGAACTATTGTGGCAATGTGTGGAGGAGGCTATAGTATATATACCATTTAGCGTCTTTCGGAAGAATTGTGATGGTGACCACGAGATTACTGAGACGTATCATGGAGACCACCGGGGTAGTAGCGTAACACACATAAATTAACAATTGATAGCCATGGGTTTAATTTTGACAGTCCATTGCGTTATTTACTTTGTTGAGCAGATGAATGTTCAACCCTATGAAGCAATGGATTAGCAATATCCTAACGAATATCACAATAAATTAACAAAAGAAGTTGGAAACCATTTCGTTCGAAAGCTCTTGGTGACAAGGCAGTTTTCCCACAACAAAACCCTTTTCTAAGACAGCTGCTCGTGCAACAAGAGAAAAACCAGGTTGTGACGTATATAAGGGTTCAGAAATTAGAAAGATCTAGAAGAATCTTCACATGGAGTCGTCCTGGACGATGTAGAGTATGTAATCTTGAGTTCTCGACAAGCTATACATTATAACATACCTTTAGAGAGACCCAAGAAAATATTGATGCACCATTGCAAGGCTGAAAGCGGCAAAGAAAAGTGGTGAAAAAAAATGGGACTTCCGACTCGGACGAATGCAAAATCTGGAGTGGTTTCGAGGCTACCTTTAAAGGACATCGGATACCCATGAAATTGAAGCTGAAGACGAATTTATGGAGCTGTGTTATCATATAGGGGCAAATGAGCGTAAAGCTTATCTGAGGCGAATTCACGCCTTTTTTCCAAATCTAATTGGTTTAAATTGGTATTTATATGTGCTATGAATAAGCTATAAAAGATAATATTGAAATAAATAAGCGGAATAATTTATTTATTACGGTAATTTGTGCTAATGATTAGAAGGAATTCGCTTTTAGAAAAGGAAACTGGTAAAATGTAGTGCTTTTTGAAATGCTTTTCTTATCATTATGTTACAATTACGTACGACTAACTTGATGTAATCTAAACCCGGCCACAACTGACGAAGAAATCGGTGCACATACATACGGACATAATAACCACACCTCCTTTTTGGAAGTCGGTTAAAAAAAATGCTGATTCATACGCTTAATTTGCTGATAAATGATAAATGATAAATGATTTTTATTTCTGTAAGTAGGTTTGTACAAACACTTTTACACGTCAGTCATATTTTTAAAACTAGATGAGGTCGGCGTTTCCTATCTGACTACTCTGAGAAGAAAGGCCGAAACAAACTCAGAGGTCACAGTCTCTTTTAAAGTCCAGACATAATCTTGGTCAGATCATGTGAAGGCCATGTAGATTGGTGTCTGAAATGGTCTTTTGAGGAAAGAACCACGCAGATTGAGTGGACCTGACCAGTCAGTGCACGCATTTGTCAGTAATCGTGCAGCTCTACTCAGAACTTAAGGAGCTCAACGATGCGACGATCAATACCAAAGAAAGGACATTTGGGTAGGCCGCTTTAATGACTCAAACTGCCAGACCATGATTAACACTAACTGAGAATAAAAGACAAAGTGAAAATAAAAATAAAAGAGCAATAACCCACATAGTCTTCACATTCACAATAATTAAAAAAAATATAATACTTTACAAGTAAATAATCATGTCATTACGTATATATTACGTTACGTATATAAAATAATAAAAGTTAGCAAAAAAAAAACATCAAACAATAAAAATAAACCACTTCAATAATTAAAAATTGGAGCATCTCAATCCCAAGCCTTTTTGTCCTCAATATAATCTTTAACGGTATAAAAAGCTTTCTGACACAACTTACGTTTAATGAATGATTTGAATTTATTAAGGCTTAGATCTTGAACGTGGCTTGGAAGTTTATTATAAAAGCGTATACATTGACATCGGAACGAGCCACCTATTTTCTTGAGCCTTGTTGTAGGTACAACAAATTTATGTTTGTTTCTAGTATTTATATTATGGATATCACTGTATTTTTTAAACAATTTTATATTTTTATGGGCATATAAAAGATTTTCAAAAATATACTGAGAAGGTACAGTCATTACATTAATCTCCTTAAATTTCTCTCGGAGAGAGTGTCTTGGACTTAATTTATAAACTGATCGTACAGCTCTTTTCTGCAAAACAAAGATATTCTGAATGTCGGCGGCATTTCCCCACAACAGAATACCGTACGACATTACACTATGAAAATAGGCAAAGTACACTAAACGGGCTGTCTCTATGTCAGTTAAATTACGAATTTTTCTAACAGCATATGCTGCGGAGCTTAGCTTTTTAGACAGTTTATCTATATGTGGGCCCCACTGAAGCTTAGCATCCAAAGTTAAGCCCAAGAATACTGTGCTTTCTTCAGGATTCAATTCTTCGCCCTTTATCAACACATCAGTTTTCACCTGCCTAACGTGAGGTAGCGTAAACTTAATGCATTTGGTTTTTTTTTCATTTAGAAGTAAATTATTAACATTGAACCAGTGAACTACTTTTGAGATCGCGCTATTTACATCGTCAGTAACCAGCTGCTGACGTTTAAGTTTAAACAAAAGTGAAGTGTCATCTGCAAACAACACTATATCATGATTATCCTTTATGAGGTAAGGCAAGTCATTAATATAAATAAGAAACAAGAAAGGACCAAGAATTGAGCCCTGTGGAACTCCCATTGTTACTATAGATCCGGGAGATCTTTTTCCATTGACGTCAACGCTCTGAATCCTATTACTCAAGTATGAAGTAAGAAGATCCAGAGCGGTGTTCCGGATCCCGTAGTGGCGGAGTTTCCTGATTAACGTTTCATGAAAAACGCAATCGAAAGCCTTGGACAAATCACAAAAAATGCCCAAGGCATCGCATTTATCTTCCCATGCATTATAAATATGTCCTAACAGTTCAACACCGGCATCAGTAGTCGAACGACCCCTTGTAAAACCAAACTGTTTGCTATGTAGTAATTTATGTTTATTAAAAAATCTTTGCAATTGTCCCAAAATTAATTTCTCAAAAATTTTACTAAAGGTAGGTAGTACTGAAATAGGTCTATAATTTGTGGGGTCTGATGTACTACCTGATTTAAACAACGGTATTATTTTACTATTCTTCATGAGGTCAGGAAACACCCCACAGTCAATACAATTATTAAAGATAAGGGCTAAAGTAGGTGCTACGATGTCTATAATAGACTTAGCAACTTCTACAGAATTACCCCACAGATCTGCAGTCTTTTTTACATTTAAAGTGTTAAAGGTTTTAATTATATCTCTACAGGTAATATGTTCAAAGTGAAATTCCGAATCGCAAACATTTACATTTTCCTTAAGCAAAGACTCAGCAACAGAAGGTGATGAGTTTAGGGATTTAGTAGTTGAAACGGGAATATCCGAAAAGAAATTTTCAAAGGCCACGGCGACTTGTGAGTCTGATTTTATTATGTTGTCATTAATTGACAGGCTATAGTCAGTATTTCGGTTCCTAGACCTTCCCGTTTCACTATTAATAATATTCCAAGTCGTTTTAATTACATTACTACTGTTTTTAATCTTCGAACTCAAATAACGCGACTTGGCCATACAACAAACTTTTTTGAATAATTTTGAATAATTTCTAACATACAAATTAAATTCATCAGTGTTTACATAATACCTTTCATTGTACAGCTCATAAAGCCGTGTTCTACTTTTATGAATGCCAATGGTAGCCCAATCACTGAAAGATGCGTTACTATTAACCGAGATAGTCTTGGGAATAAATGTGGAATTAAATTGTTGACAGTAAATATTAAAAAAAACATTATAAAGATGATTAAGATCATCATTAATAGATGGAACTGGTAATTTATCAATGAGTTTACCTTTAAAAGCTTCCAAGCGACGTGCTGTTTTGGGGTTAACAGTGATATCCTTTTTAGCCACTTTGTTGTTTCGGTTTTGGATAGTAATCCTTTGCCCACAATGATCAGAATCAAGTAAATTTATAATTTCTTTGTGGCTTGGTATAATATCTGTATAAATATTATCTAGACATGTGGCACTAGTAGAGGTTATTCTTGTGGGCTCCAAAAACAAGTTTACAAGATTGTATGACTGAAACAGACTTATTATTTTACTACAAGAACCTGAGTTCTCTAACAAATTAACATTAAAATCACCACAAGTGATAATGGACTTGTTTGAGTTACAAATCTTGTGCAACACTTCATCCATTACCTTTTCAAAGCAGTCGTACAATCCTGAAGGGGGTCTGTACACACTTAATACAATAAACTGCTCCAATTCTATACAGGCTATTTCAACAGTCCGCTCAACAGATAGGCTCACAATATCCTTACGGTCTTTAAACTTAAGCTGGTTACTTACTAAAATTAATGAGCCACCATGTATAGCATTTACTCTGCTGAACGAACTACCAACCTGGTGATTATTAAAATTTAACAAGAACTGGTGGCTTTTAAGCCAATGTTCTGTTATACAAAGAATATCAATACTGTTAAAATTCATAAATAATTCTACTTCTAAATCTTTGTTCAGAAATCCTTGAATATTTTGATGCACCAGGTTGATACTATTGACTGATTTTAAACTTTTATTTGATTTATTTTTGCAATTCTGTACATTATTGCTAGAGGTTGACTCTATTGTCCTAATTTCTAATTTAAATTATTTTTAATGTCAATTTTTGTTACCAAATTATTGGCTGAATTATTTAACATGTCATCGCATTGCTCAATAGAAGCAAATTGTTTAGCCAAATTCTTGGCTGTAATAGAAAAATAATAAGATAGCGACACAGCTATCTGTCTTTTACAGTATTTAGAAAGATAGTACCTATCCATAAAAAATCTATCCTTTGTCAAATAAAAATGATTACCAACATAATTGTTAGTGTCAATTAATTGAAATAAATTATTATTATAAGTCAAATTATGCAATGTCATATTAATTTCTGATCTAAGTTTGTTTTCTTCCTGTGGCAAACTTTGGCTATATGGGAATGTGAACAACACAATTTTTCTTAAACTTAGGTTGCACAATGATCTATAATATTGGAGTAATTCTCCTTTGTTCACATTACCCCTATTACCAACAAATATTAATATTATAGTATCCTGGTTAAAATTGCATTTTATAACATTTTTCATAATGTTATGTCCACGATGATGAATGAATGATTTGAATGAGAATGCAAGTTTATTTATATACTATATTTTTCCGCTAGGTCAGTTCTGATGAAATTATATCATAACAATAATATATTATTATGAGTCGATTAATTTCAAAGATTGTAATCTGAGTTTTTGGAAACAACATCACGCCTGTATTCCCCGAAGTGTTAGGCAGAGGTACACCCACATAGTCCCATGTAATAGGGTGCGAGCCTATTGCCATAAATCCCGTCTTCAGACTGCCACTCAGAAAGTCCTGATGGAAAAAAACCCTATAACACAGGTATTGCAATACCTGGGAATGTAATGCAGAACAGTCGCGGAGATCCAGTTGAGCAGAGGACTCAGCTGGATCTCCGCGACGATAGAACAATTAATGTGAACGTATTGAAATATGGAATAACGCACGTAAGACAAATAAGAATACCTGGATTGCCACACGTTTTACGGTTGCTGACAAATTGTCCGCGAACAAAATTTCCATGGTTTGCTCAGCCCCTTTATTAACGTCCTTGCAAGAAGCCTTGGTTCGAACACTGTACTAATGGATCGATGCGGAGAAACGTCGTTAGTTTTCAATCAACTGGGTGCGAAAGGGGTCAAGACTGGGTATTGAAGCTCAATTTGGGTAAAAAATGTTCTTTCGTTGATATGCCTTTTTTTTACACGACTGCGTGACGCAAAGGCGGGTAATGTATTTATCAGCCTATGTATGTATGTTTGTTCGTTTGTGGTAGGTACTCTAGAGACCAAACGCGTGGGCCGACTTTGATGATTCTTACGTCAATCTATTTATCAGTAATCAAAAGCCATGGGGCATGTTACATTGTCAATAATACCACGATACCGTGGTAATATTGATGGTGTAATAGGCGGTATCGTGATAATATCACAGAATTTTAGGAAATCTTGAAATATCGCGATATTAGGATCATGATAATATTGACAAATGTAACATTATACATCACAATATGGTGACAACCAGACGCCAAATAGTGAAAAAAAAAAAGTCGACTACCTACGTCAAGTGGGGTATCATTACCTACCTAGGTATTTGAAAATCTTAATTCTTTAACGATTTAAAGTTGGTTAGCAACTATTCTCACTTAAATTTTCAATACTTATTAAGCTGTGATTAAGTTCTTATGTAATCGTGTAATAGATCTTATTAACGTGAAAAATAATAATTATAATATAATTAAATATAAATAATATAATTCTTAAAATCGAGTGTCATACCCAGAATTCAATATGAAATGACAAAATTGCGAAATTTACCTTCTTAAAATGCCAACAAAAAAATGAGAAATAAAAAAGTAAATTTAAATATCAAAAAACCCGACTGTTAACAAAATGAACTTTCAATTTAAATAAAAATAAAATAAAACACGACTGACCAACAAAAAAACGAACTAAAAAAAGTAAAAAACAAGCTGTATTAGGTAATCTGTTTAAATGTACAAAGCGAAAGGTCACTACTCATTTACTCTTTGACTAAACAGATAAATAAAATTGTCATTGCTGTGGGGGACCGTTCTGAGGAACACGTTTTAATCTAAGAGGTACCCCCGACAGGAATGACAATTTTATTTGTCTCTTTAGTCAGCGAGTAAATGAGTAACTTTTCGCTGTAACAGATTAACTATTACAGCTTGTTTTTTACTTTTTTAGTTCGACTTTTGGTATGTCAGTCGTGTTTTATTTTTATTTAAATTGAAAGTTCACTTTTTAAGCAGTCTGGTTTTTTTCTTAGGTATTTAAATTTATCTTTTTTTTTTGTAAAAGTGGAAGATTTTATCAAACTTTTTAAACTGAAATCACATGAAACTTTTTACTTATTTTTTTCAATTAAACAAATTACAGACACTTTTGAATTGTCATTGTCACAGAGTCGCTCAGATAGTCAGAAAGAACTCATATTAATATACTACAGTTTGATTATAATCAAACTATCTGATGTGTATGCGAGAAAAAGTATTCTATTCTGCAATTTCACAGTTATTGTGCATTCAGTTGTTGTACCTATCTAGTTTCTCTGAATAAATGAATTAAAAGTATTTAATTATTTTCGATCACCGCACCGGTGGGAATATTTTATATTATTTTTTCGAAAGAAACCGATGATTGCCGACAACCAAAAACGAAAGTCGGACTCTAGTAATGACGGAATACAGATACACAAACAATTCCTAATTAAAGATAACGGTACAATTTACGGTGCCCGCCCACGAGCGTTTTTCTCGGCGATTTTTGTTAGAATGAATACAATCTGACTAACAAAAATCGCCAAGAAAAACGCTCGGGCGCGGACACCCTTATGGGAATTCCCTGACCTTTAGACCTTTCCGACTTTGTTTACAGCAGAATTAGTAGGTGACGTGTCACCGTTGACCCACAGAGGTCGTTCAAAGCTTGTGAAAAGAGCGAAAATGACGTCAGAGCTATGGCGCCGCTCACAAAACACAGACACCAAATCGATTTTGCCGAATATTTTATGTCATCCTGGCTTTTCGCCAACTATGATCGGACTTCCAGTCCACCAAATGGTTGAATCATGATTCTAGCTAGAACTAATTCTGTTGTTAGGCGACAGAACTATCTTAAATTAGAAGATAAAAGGTGAGACGGCAGAAAATTTGTTAGAAAAATTGGATTGAGTCTAAACTTGGAGGACTCCATAGAATATGTGGGCTCCAAACATGTTTGTATAACAATTTATCAACTTTAAACCGTCATAGAGAATGGGCAGCAGCGTTCTCTATGCGTTTTAACACTATACACGCGGATAATGTAGTGGGTTGCAATATTGTTAATACTACATGAGCCTATAGGAGGAGCTCGTGGCTAAGTAATAACGGCCACATGTGTCGATCCATCAGGTTAAGCTACGCTTGCCGGGGTTGGGCCGTGGATTGGTGACCATCTTTACATACCGAGATTCCTCCGTGCCTCGGAAACCACGTTAAGCCGTTGGTCCCGGCTGTCATTCGTGGATCTTTGACAGTCATTACGGGTCGTCAAAAGCCCGAAAGTCTGACAACCAGTCTTACCAAGGCGTATCGTATTACCCAGTTACTGGGTTGTGGAGGTCAGATAGGCAGTCGCTCCATGTAAAATACTGGTATTCAGCTGCATCCGGTTAGACTGGAAGCCTACCCCAACATAGTTGGGAAAAGGCTAGGCAGATTGATTTGACTACATGAGCCTATAATATTGTTATTTGTAAACATTTTATATTGTGGCTGTTTGTCCCTTAATAAATAAAATAATTTATGTGTTTTTGATAATGTATAATGTATGTAATAATTATTTATCGTAATTTAATTAAACCAAAGAGTTATATTTATAATACAAACTCATTATTGTAATAATTGTTAACATTCTCAAATTATTGAGATCTCAAAGAGAAAATTATCCAGATTTGATCAATCCGGTCGGATCGATGGGAATCCGCCCGGATCCGAAATGACGCCGGATTGCAATCCCTTGATGCACCTGTGTACGGGCGCGGTGATTCATTCAGCTAGCCTTCATGTCAGAATGAAAAGTAATTGTTAATGCGTCTAATTTTCAGGACATAGTAAACAGCAGGGGCGACGGCTTCATACAACCCCATTCCTACCGGCTTCCCTTCGGAACAAAGACTCTCATCTGAGTTTACTATTACGTACATAGTCATTACAGGTATTTAATAAGTAATAAGATAAAAACGTGTACCTAGGTGCGTACGTGTTTTTAGAATGGACTATAGGTATCCTAAATCGCGAACGCAGTTTACATTTTCTGTTTTAACTAAGAATTCCGACAAATTTAGATGGCGTTCAATTAAGAAAAGTAAAGGAATGACAAAAAAAATGAAGGTAATTTTGATTTTATCTTGAATGTATGTGAACTGAGCAACTTTTTCTTCGGCTTCCCTCTACTGGAAGTTGTAGCTTCGCTACTGGTAAACAGATAACTGTTTACAGAATAGGTACCTTTTAGATACTAGTATTATACAGTTTTGCCACCTCAGTATTCAGAGTGTTTTCAGTGATGAATGAGCGAACGACAGAAATAAAGGTACAATACATTTAATATAAAAATTGCTCCTCGTCTATTTGGTGAGGCTTAGGCCCGGCGCCCATTGGCAGCACGGTATGGCAAGGAATTTTTAGGCGACGAATAAAAATATAACTTAATATATAAATATAGTATGGACTGCCTCGTTGGTCTAGTCGCCGTAAGTACTACTGGCGAGTACGAGGTCAGAGGTTCGATTCCCACGTCGGGCAGTGTTTTTGAGTTTTTCCACCAGGAATTTCTCAGTAGCACCCCGGAGTCTGGATTTGTGCCCGGTTAATGGCAATAGGCTCGCCCCCTATTACATGGGACTTAAACATAACATGCCTAACCCTTCTGGGATTACAGGCGTGATGTTATGTATAGTATGGAAATAAAGTTTAAATTTCAATATTAATAGAATGTTAGCAAACCGCGGTTTTGTTTTTGTACTTACGACCGTTAACATTGAACTTTCAACTTTATTTCTATACTATTAAGTTATATTTTTATTCGTCGCCAAAACACCTTGCCATGCCGTGCCGCCAATACGCGCCGGGCCTTATAAAAACTGATGAGTTGCGCGAGATGCACTAATGGATTAAGTATGTATACATTTAAACCATTAAAAAAATACTTAGAATACTGTTTATTTTCCCACTTTGACCATATTATACTTTATTGTACAAAAAGTGGGCAGCACTTGTCACAACACTCAATCCTAACATATCCTCTTCACAAACGCTACATTGATATAAATTACATGTTTTAATTTCTAATCTCTTTTCTACATGAAGGATTTCACAAGAACTCCCAGTCATAATAAATTGTCTGTACATATTAACTAGTCTAACATAATGCAATGAACTTCCAGCTTTATAACACATGCTTAGGGTGTAAATTACAGTGATAATGTACATACGGAAATAAATTAACTGATTAATGGTACTTATGTACTTATAGCAGTTGAGTTTACCGGCTGACAACTTCTGAAATGATCAGGAGTCTAATTATTTAATGAATGTGGGTATATTAAGTACAGGGATTTTTTAAATCCAGTTTAGGGTTGGTTGGTCCTAAGCTTTTCCCAAGGGATTGGGTTAAAAACTAATTTCACAACTTTTATCTGTAAAACAACTGATATGAAATTGTAGAAAAGGTCATTCACGTCACAGGATCAAGGTCATAAGTCCTTGAGATATCTCGGGACCCTGGTTCCCAGACGTTTGGTAGGCGTACGAGGGGCCGAAGCCAACTTGCAGAGGACCGTTAGGCATTATTATTATTATTGAACAGGCATTAATCAATTAATTCACTGTAAGGAGACGTTCACGAAATGTATGGGGCTTGCTACTAAAATAATTGAAAATTTAAACAGCTCTCTGACCTATATAGGCCTAAAGAGGGTAATTATTTTGATGTCTTTGGGCATTTAATTTTTTTTTACACCAGCCCATTTTTTTAAAAACAAGTGTTGAAAAATAAAATGTTTGCATCACTAACTACAAACATTATTTATATTTTAAGGATGGCAGCCCTGTGGCAAATGGCGTGACAATGACAATGTCAGTCAGACATGATAAATTATGTCATGTCAATTTGTACTAGCATTTTATGACAAAACAGTTTTATCGCTCAAACTGTGATAAAATTTCATGGAGCTGCAGCAAAAATTATAATAAAATCTCAAAGTATATAATAGAAACGGAAACTTTAGCCACATTTAAAATAATTATATTGCATAGAAATTAATAAATAAAGACTGTGCGTTTTGTTCGTATTGAAACACTTTTCACTTTTTCACAAAAACGGGTGCCTAAAAAAAAGAGAGAGAGATTTAACTATAATCGAGTAGCATAATAAATAAGCTTTCTAATAAGGTACATCACATTCGCGTTTAAAAATCTTCGGAATATTATACCACTTTTGACCTCTCCTTTAAATACATGTGTTAAACTTCTCGGGGCTAAATAATAGCAGCTGTACGGTTCGATCTTCAAGGTTAAGCAACGCTTGCGTATACGGGTAACCATTCATTAATTATCAGAACCGTGCTTCGGAAAAGCATGCTATGCAGTTGGTTCCGGCTGTCATTCGTAGATCTTTAAGTCGTTACGTGTATTCAGAAGCCCGAAAGTCTGGCAACCAGTCTTGCTAAGCGGTATCGTCATATCGTGTTACCCAGTAACTGGGTTGTGGAGGTTAGATAGGCAGTCGCTACATGTAAAATACGGGTATTCAGCTGCATCCGGTTAGACTGGAAGCTGTCCCTAACTTATTTGGGGAAAGGCTAGCCAAATGATGTTATAATATTAGCATTAATTATTTCTATATAAATAGAAGTTATTATACAGCAACATCTATTTATATTTAAAAGAAGATTTGCTCCCATTCTCATTCAAAATAAAAGTTGTATATATTTATGTTTGCATTCAATTACAAATCTGTAAATGCACCTCAAACATGGGCTTGGAACCGGTACCTACCAAAAGTACTGGTTCTGGTACTTAGCGGTTCATGCAATTTTGGTACCTGGCTAGTGGCAACCGGTTCCAGACGGGCTGAATCCGGATATTCGAACCACAAATCTCATATTTGGAGAAACCTCGTACGGTTGGTTTTTGGATATGATAAAAAAAAAGTCATAGCAGTACCATGACGTAGGTATTTCGATTTACGGGACATGTTTTTGTAATTACAATGTTAAGTTTGTTTTTAGGATAAATTTATCCCAACTACGGAACGCTTCATAGTGTGTGGTCCGACAAGCACTTGGCCGGTTTGACTGTTTTCTCACTCTAATTTACAGAAATATTTGTTTGTTACCGGTACACTAAAGATACTGATTAGAAATACCAATAGTACAGGTACTATGCCTGGTACCAGTACCAATAGTATAGGTACTACGTCAGATACCGGTACCAATACTACAGGTAGGTACTACTCTGGTACCGCTATCACACCGAGGCCAATGGAACCCATTCCCAAAAATACCGGTATTTCAAGCCCTACCGCAAACATAAAACTGCACATTCTTTTTTAAATATTGCAATCATAAGCTAACATAATCAAATAGCGCTCAGATAATCTAGAAAATAATCTAATAAATTATGAGAGCACTATCGGACTAAAGATTAATACAGATTTTAATGAGTAAGTATGAAAATAGTAATTGTTTTGAGTTTATAGGAAAGTATGTAAACGGTTAAGGCAATTTTTTTGTCAGGAGTTCACCTACACTACGTTCGCCATTTAGTATCCAAACACATAAAAACAAAATATCATCTGTAGTTTTTGGTTAAATTACTAAGTTCAGTTTGTGCTACAATTTTTATGACTTTTTCCATAGAACTAGTCATTCTAAAATCACCTTAATTTTACTAAAGTAGATATTTGTTTAAGTGGAACTTACATCATTTGGAAACAAGGATTAGAATACCTTGTGGCTGGCAAAACTTCTCTTGTACAAACGTATGATACGTAATAGCTCACAAGTTGTGGTAAAATTATAAACCAGTTGCAGAAGACATACATTGAAGTATATTGCCACTGGCTAATATTTATGCATCATTTGTACCAACACAAAAGGTAAGTCAGTCAACAAAAGGTATTTATAACATTAATTTTTGATAATATGTTTTATTTGTCATAAACTCATAACCTACGGTGCACAAAGTTGGTGACAAAAACAAAAAGTAAGTAAGTAAACAAAAGTACAAACTCAAGATTTTCCAACGGGCAATGAAGCACATTAATAGGTGTCAAGTATACAGATCGCAGTAGAAACACCACCCTGCGCTTCATAACTCAAGTATCAGTACCATAGTGGATTTTGGAGAATAAACAGCCAGGAGTGGTAGTGGGCTGGCCACGTCGCACGAATGCTCCCGAATAGATGGGCAAAGATCGTCACTCACTGGAAGCCTCAGGGAGGGGGTCGAGGTAGAGTGCTGACGTTTCATAAGTGCCCATGTAGGTTTATGTGATAAAAAAAAAGAAAAAGATTTTGATTTTGAGTGCAGCAAAGGTGGTGTGACAATCTGATCAAGTTTGCAGGACCAACATGGCCAGAGAACACACAAGACAGAGAGGTTTGGAAGGAGAAAGGGGGAGGGCTTTGCCCAGCAGTGAGACATAATATTCTAGCAAAAAAAAAAACTGTTCGCTACAGGCGAAAAAACTGCCATCCTAATCTTTTTACATAAAAATATGTTGTTATTTCCTTATTTTACAAAATATGCTGGAATAAAACTTTCCTGCTGATGATTCTTGATATAACCTCCTCCTTTTTGGAAGTTGGTTCAAAAAATAACATACAAACTTATTTAAATGTCAGTAAATCTTTAAACATTATTTTGCAATTTTATAGTAAGTACTCGGACATCCTTTTAATGTGAAAATCTACTATCATTATTAAACTAGGGCAATAAAACAAATTGACCCAATAAATGTGTCATTATTTGCCTCATCATTTCATTATTTTCGTCTATGGTATTATGCCATAGACAGATAATAAAACCCAATGGCTCACCATAGATTTGGTGACCCAGTTTCCTTGCAACTCTCACAAGTCCTAGATCCATAATTAGGGAGGAAATTGTTTACTTCCATTAGATTAAATTACTGCTTAGAGATTATAGCAACTGTCTTACTTCCAAGTGCTGCTGCGTGATGAGCAGTACAGAAATTCCGATTACTTTAAATGCTTTTAAAAAGCTAAATATAAAGATAATTTTATTGACATAGCTGACAGTACATCGATAAATAAGTAGGTACACACTTGAGCCATTCTGAGCGTAGGTGTAAACCAGCCACTACGATTACTACGAAGCGTAAAATGAAGCTTAATAATTATGATGTAGTTTCTTTTACAACTCGTATTATTGTACCTACCTCCTCTGGCCTTTCCACAAATATGAACTTCCTAATTTTATTTGACTTGTAAAAAATGGGTGTGGATGAAAACTTGACCAGGTTTTCACAACAGAAACGGACAAACAACGCAATAACACTCTTAAAACTGACTAATACATGTAACAAAAAATCAATCGAAATGCCTCGAGCGCACAAGGTCAAAATGCATCTAATTAACACGGTGTGGTATTCGACAACATCTGCATGGACGCAACGAAAAGTTACTACAATCTGTAAATTAATGATAAATAAATGAGTACTCACTAGGTGTTGAGATAAATAATAAAAGTTTTCAGACCGGTGAAACACGCGGTGACATGCAATCAACGCAAGGCAGAATCAGGCAGAATGAAGCAAAGCACCGCACCGTGTGATAGTGAAGGGAAGAGCGCGTAACAAGCGTTATGATTACACATTGAATCGATTAAGACTAGTTATCGATATTTTCCTATTGAATATTCAAGATACTATACTTAGGTACTATTGAAAGAGTAAATTTGAAAATGAGACTCGTATCGGTAAAGATTTAAATAGTAATAGTCCATTTATTTGTCAGAATATTGTTACAGAGTTGTAAAAGGACGACATTTATTTTGGGTACGTTTGAAAAGGTAGGTTAGTACATTTGAAAGGAGAGTTTCTCAAATTGCCACCATCCATCATTGAAGATCATCTGCCAAGCCTATTCACAACTATGCTAGGGTCGGCTTCCAGTCTAACCGGATGCAGCTGAATACCTTAAACCCATTTACTGGGTAATACAATACCCCTTGGTAAGACTGGTGTCAGAATTCCGGGCTTCTGACGACCCGCAACGACTGTCGAAGATTCATGAATGACAGCCGGGACCAACGGCTTAACGTGCTTCCGAGGCACGGAGGAGTCTTGGTAGGTAAAGATGGTCATCCATCACTGAAGATGAATGGAGCTTATTTTCCTTTATCGCGACAAGTTCTATAGATACCCTAACACAACAAACAAACAGTTGTGGGAATAGTTTAAAGGGGATCTTGATGACTGTGATCACGTCTGTAATCCCCGAAGGGTTAGGCTGTGTTGTATCTATAGTACACGCACGTTTCGCCGGCCGTCAAATTGAAAACTTAAAACTTCGGAATAACATACATTTATAAGCGTGTACATGTACACAGGGCGATACGCGACGCTAGTCTGGCGCACCATTTGCATGAATTTAATAAAGTTTACATAGGCACGTGTTGTTATTTAGCTGTATCAATAAAACTAATAAAATAATTTCATTGTTATCCTCATGTGATAAAAATCAAGTAAATTAAACAATCGAGTTTTATAACTGAATCCGACAATATAATATTTTTTAATATAACTGGACCATTTGTCATCCATAACAACTTATCGACAATTTGTTTGACTCTAAAACGAAAATTAACAGCATTCAAATGAATATATTCTAACTAAATATGTGGTGCAAAAGAATCGAATGTTCCGTAATTAATTGGAGTTTGGACCCCGAGAAGGAACCACTCTATATAATTTTATTTGACATCGTGTCAATGTCCTTGTCTGCTATTGGTCTACAAACATGTTTCGTTCATTCATGTTCATTCAAAAGTACACCAAGTTGATTGTCTGTCACTGTCAAATTAATGCATTTTATTTCATTCATGTTGTTCACTTTGCGGTTGCGGCATTTGCTGTCTAGAACTATTTGAGTTTGAGTTACTGTGAAATTAAAGTTGATAACAGTCTCTAAACATAAAGAAAATGTCTACGGATATCGCTCAGATTGGATCGCAAAAAGTAAAGAGCATCGCCAGCGGCGAGGTAACTAAACACCTTTTCCATTGTATTCGTGACCATAACTTTTTTTTATTTACGCCGCACGATAGAATCTATTTACTGTTCAGCTTTCAGAATAATGTTTGGAACCCTTGAAATTGTTTGGTAGGAAGTAATTATCCTGGGCAATCAACATGTTAAAACTAAAAGGTTGCACGGGGAACGGATATTGCATTTATCTGTTATTTATGTAAAATGTAATGTAAACCGGCTCGCAGCTGCAACTGTTTCGTAAGCGTAACTGAAACTTGTAATAATAGAACCAGTCATGTGTGAGTTCCTGTTATAACTTTGACTCGTATTTATGTTAATTATAACTATCTACCTATTTACAACGATACTCTAGGTTTTTCATCCGTATTCAGATAGATATAAAAATATTACCTATGTTGTACCGATTGTACCTGCTTGTAATTGCAGGATGTATTAATTTCCATTTTCCGGTATAAGTCATGTATTTTATTTTTAATTGTTACCTAGTCTTGCATTACAGGTTTTATTCAGCCATAGTGCAGGTTTATTAAGGAGCATAAATTCCACCAATATTTTTTAAATAATCAAGTACATGCTCAACCATAGAGCCAAAACTATATTTAAATAGAAAAAAGTTGTAAGCACCTGTATAAAAAGAAAATAACACTGTTAGCAAGCACAGTTATCACTGTATAAAAGATTAAAAAGGCTACAGGTTATCAGTCAGACGGTGTTTGTGCACAGATGCAGTAACTTAATAAAAATAACAATTATTTTATGGTCTTAATGCATTATGACATTATAATAAACATGTTTTTAACTACTAAGACATTGGCTGTTATTAAAAGAAAGTTTACAAGACAGTTAAATATTGTAGAAAGAGAAAACTATAGACAAGTTGAGACTTTCCTTTTTAATATGTATCTAGTACAAATAGTTCCAAAAGGTTTTAAACAATCTTGTATTTATACAGACACAGATGTAGGGAATGAACATTTTCTGACCATGACAAATTCATATACAATCCACTTTCTAAGTTTTTAACTTGGGTAGAAAAACATGATTATCTTATTAAATTCATTGACAAAAGGCTAATTGCATGACTTTATTATTTTCCCAGGCTAGTAAACAATTGTTGGATTGTAAGTAAACTGATTCAAAATTTTCACATTGAATACATATTGTTATTGTTTCAAACTATGCTAACTTTTTGTTTTATTAAAACTTGAATACATATTGTTATTGTTTCAAACTATGCTAACTTTTTGTTTTATTAAAACTTGAGTTAAACCACATTAGCAAAGAAATGGAACAGGGTGATATTTTAAACAAGTATCAATTTGGCTGACTTGGCTAAATGCCTATCTATAAAGATAAAGATTCAATGTAAGAAATTTATCTTTAACATTTCCTTACAGGATGTTTGAAAAAACTTGTTTCCTTCTGGCTAAAATTGATAAAATGATTATAATGATCATAATTTATTTTATGCTATGTATTTTCTGGTGTACACACGCCAGCAGGTCAAGCTACCCGAAACTGTCAAATTTTCCCAATCAAAATCAAAATATTTTATTTGACATAAACCTACATGGGCACTTATGAAACGTCAGAAGCTAGTTGCACGGTTCCAATTGGTCGTTTCATATGGAGAAGAGCCGGCAAGAAACTCCACGGTTACTCTTTTAAAAAAAGTGGTAAAAAAAATCAACCTTGAACCTTATGCTGTAGGGATAAAGTTGAAAATCTATTAAAGAAATTTGACAGATTGTGGTAGGTTGATGTGCTGGCGTCTGTACAGTAAAGTATATATAAAAAAAAGCTGCAAAGAGACAACAGCTCAATCAATTTTCTATTTCTATTTTTATTAACACAAAACATGTTCTATTTTTCAGGTAGTAGAGTTGAAAACATTCTGGGAGGACCAGAATGTGGCTATCATATTCTTCAGACGCTGGGGATGCATGCTATGCAGACTTTGGGCAAAGGAGGTAAGATAATAAAATCATTATCACGCAATGATATTATAGGTAAAAAAAAACTTTTTACAAAAAAAATAACCGACGTCCAAAAAAACACTACAAAGTGAAAAATAACTTTAATTTCGGAAGTCGGTGTCTTTGGATCTGTATTTTAGTTTTATGCCACCGACTTCCGAAATTAAAGTTATTTTTCACTTTGTAGTGTTTTTTTTGGAAGTCGATTATTTTTTTTTGTAAAAAGTTTTTTATTTTTCACTTTTTAGTGCCGAAAAAGAATTTTCCAAATCGGTGCGTAAATGACGGAGTTATGCGCGAACAAAAACGCAATGCAGAGTAAACGAAAATATCGTTAATGTAGACAATGTAGATAAATTTTTAGATGTTTGTTGATTTTTCAAAAACCGCTTGTCCGATTTCGATAAAATTTTTATGGGACCATTTGGGAAATTACCCTTTCCAACAAAAAAAGAATTTTTCAAATCGGTTGGCTTGCGACGGAGTTAAGCGCGAACAAACATAAAAAAAAAATACAAACATCCGAATTGAGAACCTCCGCCTTTTTTTAGAAGTCGGTTAAAAACCGGTCAAGAGCGAGTCGGACTCGCGCACCGAGGGTTCCGTACGTATATATGATGATAATGATTTCTGAAAAACTGTGCTATTTAGAGACATCGTTTTATTTTTCCTGTAATCTTTAAATAAACTTCTATCACATAGAATAATTTCTGATTTTTCTCTATGCAAACTTCGGAGATAAGGGGGGGAGGACGGTATTTTTTTTCTACATTTTTGATCAAAAGTCTAAACCTATGATGCCTAAAAAAAAATGTTTTGGAATGTGCAAATAGCACTCTTTCATATGATACCCCACATGCCCTAGTAGACTCCATTCGAATTTTTAAGACCCCTTTTCAGGCCCTGTTGCTTAAAATATATATATTTTTTAAATTTCTTTCTTGTTTGCAAAATAGTTGGGTAAACGTCATCTAAAACTATTCCAAGTTTCAAGTTGATAGCATTGTAGTTCTCAAGATATCCAGCTGTGACAGACAGACAGACAGACTGACTTAGTCTCACCATAAGGGTTCATTTTTACCATTTTTGTACGGAACCCTAAAAAGCAACATTTAAAATAATAAGTATGTCACACTACAAGGTCAAATTGAATTAGCTAGCGAAACTCAGTAGATGTGATGGGTATCGATACCTATGATACATGATAAAACAAAATTGTTTTTTTGTGGTAATTGCTTGAAATATCAGTAAAAAAAATCAGTTTAAGACGCTGACAACGTCGAAACCGCGGTCACTGTCAGACTGCATACTAAAGAAAGAGAAGCCTGATAACACAACGCTTGTAATTTATTGCAAAATATGAAGCAATTATCTATTTACTCAAAAAAAACAAATGAGTTGAGTAATCGAAAATAAAAAAAAACAACCAAGTTCTGCATACAAATAAGACGATAGATATTTAATACAGATATTTTGGATTGAAACTCAAAGTAAAGGGTTAGTTTACCGTTAATTTGTATTGAGTTTATTTTTTCTAAACGTATTTTGGTAACAACCAAGCGCTGAGAAATATGTTCAAGTATAACATTTATTTTTTTCGCTACCACAAACTATATAGATTCGGCAATTTTTTCGTTTAAGACAAGCGTACTTTTATCATTTGCCTCTTGTCAGCGCCTTAAATGTCGATCGACCCCTCATGTCTGCGGAGTTTGTCTAGCTAATTAATTTGACCCTGTATATTAGACGGCACGAGGAAGTAGGATGTCATGTCGTAATTATCGGAAGCGAAAAAGAGACAAGTATGTAAATTATTTTGCTGTGTACGCGGTACACAGCACGCTTCCGTTGTCGCCGGAGCGACACTGAGTTCAGGTTTGCCAACTAGCCAAGTTTTATCATGCCACTTGCGGAGCGCGTATAACTATTAAACTATCTACCTATTTTTACTTATAATACATACATAAACTCATGCCTACTCACATCGGAAATTATATCAGGTAGGATGTAAGTATCGTATACGATCTTTACATACTGCTTTTGCTGGCTCCTTTACGTTCATACATCTCTTCATACACGCACGTCGGTTGTGGGTATTACGCACCTGACCTTTCTGAAGAACACCACCAATAAGGCCCGGTTTCCACCAAAGCAGAGAGGAGATGTTTGTAAACGACCAATAATACACGGTGACATTTGAATCACAGTTTTGCTAGAACAAACGTTGTTCAGACCATGGTCATTGGATGCCATAGAATGGTAGTAGACCATGGCACCGTGTATATCTTTATTCCCACTTCTCCTTTCCGCATAGCTATCTTATTGGTCGTTTACAAACATCTCCTCTCCTCTCCGCTTTGGTGGAAACCGGGCCTTAAGGTCACTATATGGTCTTCTAAGGCGTCCCCTCCCGGCGCGCGGCGTTTCCACTCACATCTGCCTTGCAAATACCTTTTACTCCTATATTCTATGGTTTGATTTCCGCACTTAGTCCTTCATGTGGACCATTGTGTGTGGGCCATGGCGGCCGTCGGTGGTTATTCCAAACAGCCCTCCTCCCTCCAGAAGCTGATTATGTGTCCTGATCTGTTTAGCATAATTATCTGTAAAAGATCTGCGTGACCCGAGGGTTTCTGTTCTGATCTGGGTTATCTTTTACTTCTAATAATTATATCATTGTTTATTAGCCTGTAAACATGCATCACTTTAAATGAGCCTCTGTTAGCTCTATGGTGTGTGTTACACAACAGCACTACGCAGGACGCACTATAATGTAGGTTTGCCATGCCTGTGTCATGAATTATGCATGCATGTTGTAGGTAGCTACTGCTCAACTCAAGGCTAAGAGGCACCATGGCCCTGTGCACTAAAAACTATTTTAGTTATACATATCCTTAAACTGTTACCATAATTTGTGCAGTGGTAGCCAGCGAAATTAAAATTTTCTTACGTTTTTAGGGTTCCGTACCCAAAGGGTAAATCGGGAACCCTATTACTAAGGCTCCGACGTCTGTCTGTCTGTCTGTCTGTCCGTCCGTCCGTCCGTCTGTCTGTCTCTCTGTCTGTCCGTCTGTCACCAGGCTGTATCTCATGAATCGTGATAGTTAGACAGTTAAAATTTTCACAGATGATGTATTTCTGTTGCCGCTATAACAACAAATAAAAACAGAATAAAATAAATATTTAAGGAGGCTCCCATACAACAAACGTGATTTTTTTTTGCTCATTTTTGCTCGCTATTAATAACGGCAACAGGTAGACGCTTGAAATATTCACAGAATATTTAGATATACATTTACTTTCAAAATAAATAATTTAATTAAAATAAAACAAATATTTAAGTAAATGTATATCTAAATATTCTGTGAATATTTCAAGCGTCTACCTGTTGCCGTTATTAATAGCGAGCAAAAAAAAATCACGTTTATTGTATGGGAGCCCCATACAATAAACGTGATTTTTTTTTGCTGTTTTTATAGGTAATGGTACGGACCCCTTCGTGCGCGAGTCAGACTCGCACTTGGCCGGTTTTTGATATTTGCAGGTCAGTGTCTGGTTGTATCGAGCACTTCCGACGTTTGGCTCCCAGACTGGAGCAGGCCGGGGCTGCCTTGAAGCGGCTCCTGCCCAATCTGGGGGGTCCAAACGCCTCTGTCCGGAGGCACCGGTGTGGGCGCGTTCTCTGAGGCTGCGCCCAGCCCAGCGGTTGAACGCGTCCCAAAGGGTCATGGCCATCAGGCTAGTACGGGGTTACCGCACGGTCTCCCGTGAGGCGGCGAGCCTCCTTGCCGGACTGCCGCCATGGGATCTGGAGGCGAAAGTCCTCGCGCACATTTGGGTGTGGCGCGAAGAGGCGAAACTCCGGGGCGTAACTCCGCTGCCGCAGGAAATCGCGGCACAGCGGACGGAGCTCCGGCGGGATCTCATGGCGACATGGAGAGTGCGATTATCGCAACCCAGCGCTGGGCACGCCACAATTGTGGCGATAACTCCCCTCTTTGAGGAGTGGCTAGAGAGGCGCCACGGCGTCCTCACCTTCCGCCTGACGCAGGTCCTCACCGGACACGGATGTTTCGGGAGGTTCCTGTTTAGGATAAAGCGGGAGGAAACGCCCGGGTTTCACCATTGTGTGGATCGCCTGGAGGACACGGTGGAGCATACGGTGGAGGTCTGCCCTGCTTGGGCGGAGCACCGCCGTGTCCTCACGGAGGCGATCGGCGGCGGCGATCTCTCACGTCCGGCCCTGGTTCAGGCCATGGTTCGGAGCGAGAGTGCATGGGAGGCCGTCACCTCCTTCTGCGAAACAGTAATTCTCGCGAAGGAGGAGGCGGAACGCGTGAGGGAAAGGCAAAATTAACGCCCTCGCGCCCCTAGTCGCCGCAGGAGACGCCCCGGGCGTCGGGAATCGCAGGCCGATTCACCGGCCACCGTAGGCGCGGGCTTGCGGACGGTGAGCGATGGGTAGCTCGCCGTCCGATAAGGACCAGGCCCGGGTCGACGGCGCGTTGTGTTCCACGCGCGCCTCAAAGAGACGTCAGCACCAATTGACGGGGTCCGAAAGGGCCAATGCCTGCCAGGGTTACGAGCCTGTCCGAAAGGGATATCGTGGCCCTGGCACACAGGCATCTGAAGAAACACGGGTGGGTTTTAGTCAGTAATAGTCTGACACTCCCTCCCGCTCCACCCAGAGTGGGGGAAGTTTTTTGATAATTTCCCAATAAAAAAAAAAAAAAGGGTCTGGTTGAATCTTGATCAAAATGTGATTCGCGACTATAGCAGATATGTATTTATAGAATTAGGATCATTCATACATCTCTTTAAGTTAGATTTGATCCATTGAATGACCTTTTCATGCAATCATGACATGGGGACCTAATATAACTTAGAGAGACGTAGGAATGATTCTAATGATTACAATTCTGTATATACATATCTGAGTCGCGATTCATATTTTGATCAAGATACAACCTGACACTGAATGCAAAATCGGTTGAACGGACTGTAAGAAAGGTTTATTTAAATTGCCAATCTTATTTCAAATGCTAGTTTAAGTCTCACATAAATTATTGCGTATTTAAATATTAATACAATGCTTTGCAGACTAATTGCCCTAGCAACGCATTAAAAATTGAATCTCGAAGTCGCGTGAAAACGGAATAGTACCTACTTTACTTAATTTATCTTTTTTTATTAGTTGATGAGTTCAAATTCCAATAAATGTATTTATATCATTTGCAGCGATAATTATATTAGAAATATGACGGTGTTGAACTGTTATAAACTCTATAGTCTAAACTGATACAATATACAGTCGATCATCAGATAACACGCGGTTCCCGTGTGCTTTATTGATAAAATATAGCTAATCCATGACAGTACCTACCTATTTTAACGATATTTGCGTAATGGCGTAATGAATGTATCTATGAACTGGCTTTTTTCGCTTCGACTGCGTGTGTATCAGATTTTCTCATACAAACTCTTCTCTTTGTAACCCCTAAGGGGTTAAGGTAGGATGGGGTAAATTCCGGGGATCACGGAAGTAATACTAGCTCCCAAGATCCCCGGTGCAAGTGTGGGAAGGGAACACCGGGGTGGTTTTGAGTCAGTAAGAGTCTGACAGACCCTTCCGCCCACCCCAGGGCGGAGGACATCCATGAGGAAAAACAAAAAACTGGCTAAGTGCGAGTCGGACTCGCGCACGAAGGGTTCCGTACCATTATCTATAAAAATGGCAAAAAGATCACGTTTGTTGTATGGGAGCCCCCCTTAAATATTTGTTTTATTTTAATTGAATTATTTATTTTTAAAGTGAATATATAACTAAATATTCTGTGAATATTTCAAGCGACTACCTATGGCCGTTATCAATATCGAGCAAAAACGAGCAAAAAAATAACGTTTGTTGTATGGGAGCCCCCTTAAATATTTATTTTATTCTGTGTTTTAGTATTTTTTGTTATAGCGGCAATAGAAATACATAATCTGTGAAATGTTCAACTGTCTAACTATCACGGTTCATGAGATACAGCCTGGTGACAGACGGACAGACAGACAGACAGACAGCGGAGCCTTAGTAATAGGGTTCCCGTTTTACCCTTTGGGTACGGACCCTAAAAATGATGGGGTAAATTCCGTGCTGTGGTAACACCGTACTAATCAAATTTTGCCTTGACTGTCGGGGCAGAATAAAACGGCGATGACGAAGTGCCGGGAATTTGATTCATACGGTCTTATCCCAGCGCCGAATTTACCCCAACATACTCTAGGATCATAATATCTTCCCATAGTTCTGTCTTAATGAGTAGTTTAGGCTGTAAAATCAACCGCTCGTTAGTAGTAACACTTGAACAGCGAAAAACGCCCTTACTGCTATGAAATAAAGACGCTACCAAAGTCAAATTGTAACCATCGTCGTGCAGTTACCCATACAGCATAATCAGCCTATAATATTCCCACTGCTGGGACACAGGTGTCCTCTCTGTGAGGGAGAGTGGGCTATAATCCACCACATCGGCCCAGTGCGGTTTGGTAGATGTCGCATGTCTTTGAATTTTTGGTTGTAGGACATGCCGGTTTCCTCACGATGTTTTCCTTCACCGTTTTGAGAGCAGTGGTCATAAAATTATTTACACAAAGTAAAACCATTGGGCCACCACTGCCCAGTACCCAGGTTAAAATATGCCACACAGAGCTTTAGATAGTAACGGGCACAAAGGTTTCAAGTAGCTCGCCGTCCGCAGGCCCGCGCGTACGGTCGATAAGGACCAGGGAGCCGATTCTACTAACAATATTGTTCTGAAATTGCAATTAAACCTCAGCTTATTCGGGGCTTTCAAGCGTTTTCTTATTCTACTAATGCACAACGCTGGTATCAGTGACAACGAGGACGCTCCATCAAGCTGAACTTTTTTTATTAAAACTCGTTCTGCCATTTTAACAGCAGTGAACTGTTTTTTTTTAATTTTTATTGTTTGGTGCACTTGTTTTATTGTTACTTTTGGTTTATGTTATATTTTTAGAATTATCTTCATTTTCGACAGTATCTGCGAATTAGCAGTGAACTGTCAGGCTCAGCTTACATTGCCACGGAACGGAATGGAGTGTAATGTTTTCAGGGTTCATGTATGTATGAATGTTTCTTTAATCCACCATCATTTTTAAATGCCTGAACAGATGGGGGTGTATCGGATATGGGGTAAAAAAAAATCAATATGGCGGCAGTACGGCTCCATTTTCAAATGAGAAAAAAAAACATTTTTTTTATTACAATATCAAATTGAAGGCCTTGATGAGCACTTACGAAAACTATATAATTTATTGGCATACATTTTACATAGGTAGGGTGTACCTCTACATGCAAAACAAACATTTCATTTTTGGCTGCAAATGATTTTTGTAACGTACAAACTAGATAAGAACTTGTAACTGCGGGAATTACCGAGAATGCGCGAGAATTCTCCAGAAAACGCGTGACCTGGCTTGTATCTTGTTTGTACGTTACTCTATTGATATAAAGTTCAATATACTTTGTACAAAAATCCGCTTCCATTCTCTTCCGCGGCAATGTCAATTGAGCCTTAGCCCGGTGATGCCAAATATGGATTAAATAAGCCCACGAGATTAGTTCCGATCATTCTAATGTGATAAGGCCTAAATTGGGGCGCACCGTTACCCTGCTATTGACAAACTTGACTGACGCCTGATAAGGTCGGGAGCCACTCAAAATTTTCCGTAATATTTGACCGATAAGACCTGCTTGCTAGCTAAGCGCCCCTGAGGCCCTGAAGCAGTCAAATTGTTTCATTCAATAATATTACAAAAGTTTTAACTTTGATACGAGTACAAGCTACAGACAGCAGTGATCCATATTGTGTTAGTATTACAAAACTTATATTCTAGTGTTAGTAGTAGGTATGTTACTGTTATAAAATAAAATATAATGCACTCTCCAGACGTGTGTGAGACAGAGAGAGCGAGGTGGGAGAGAGGGTGAGAGGGAGAGAGAGAGAGGGTGACAGAGAGAGGGAGAGGGAGGGATAAAGAGATAGGTCGAGAGTGAGAGAGAGTGAGAAAGCGAGAGAGAAAGAGAGTGAGAAAGATAGAGATAGTGAGTGAGTGAATGATAGAGAGAGATAGAGAGACGCGCGTGAATGACAATGTCTTTTTTAGGGTTCCGTACCCAAAGGGTAAAACGGGAACCCTATTACTAAAGCTCCGCCGTCTGCCTGTCCGTCTGTCACCAGGCTGTATCTCATGAACCGTGATAGTTAGACAGTTGAAAATTTCACAGATGATGTATTTCTGTTGCCGCTATAACAACAAAATAATACTAAAAAACAAAATATAATAAATATTTAAGGGGGCTCCCATACAACAAACGTGATTTTTTTTTTGCTCGTTTTTGCTCGATATTAATAACGGCAACAGGTAGACGCTTGAAATATTCACAGAATATTTAGTTATTTATTCACCCTAAAAATAAATAATTAAATTAAAATAAAACAAATATTTAAGGGGAGCTCCCATACAACAAACGTGATTTTTTGCCGTTTTGATAGATAATGGTACGGAACCCTTCGTGCGCGAGTCCTACTCGCACTTGGCCGGGTTTTATAGATAATGGTACGGAACCCTTCGTGCGCGAGTCCGACTCGCTCTTGGCCGGTTTTTTTTTAATTCATAAAGATACTACGAATTGAGTAGTGTACTGAGCCTAAAATTTTGAAAAAATACAGAAAATAATTTTTTACAACCTATAAGAAATCTATGATCTTTAAATAACAAATCTCTCAATATTGTGCGTACAACTTACATTTGCTGTTGAAATGCATGAGGGAAACATGTTTATGAAGTAAAACTTCTTTACGCACGCTTGACTTGGGGAGTAAGCTGGTGAATGCGTTACGATAGCGTTACAGAAGCGAGCGAATGGAAGTTGAGAGGGAGATATAAGTTAGTGAAGATAGAAAGAGAGAGGTACGTTTCGTATATTACTGTAGGGGCAAGAGAGAGAGGTGCGAGCACACATTTTCTTTCTCTATTTCTCATAGCCAGTTACGTTTCGTATATAATATCTAAGACACAGTACAAACCTATTGTAAGTAGGTAGGTAAGTATAATTAGTATTACTATTTGTAAGCTTTACTTCAGTCGTGTGGTCTAAAGCACACTCGTTTATGAACTACAACGTTAAGTTTGTTATTAGGCTACCTACCTTAATCCTCACTACGGAACCCTTCATTGTGCGGCGTCCGACACGCACTTGGCCGGTTGTTTTTTATTATAGGGGTTATTATCGGGGGCAAATAATCACGTAAATCTGCATTCATTTCCAGTTGGGTGAAATTGCACCAGTACTGAGTAAACACAACGTTAAGATGATTGGGATTGGAGTGGAAGAAGCGGGCTCTAAGGAGTTTATTAACGGGAAATACTTTGATGGAGGTAAGTTTATGGGCTTACAAAAATATTGGCTGGCAACTATCTGCTCACCAGCCGATCTCACGGTGGTGAAGTGAGCTAGATGTCAATAATGTCAGTCCCTAGCATTGAGGTAGGAATACTATGGAGATGGAAAAATCTACTATAATATGAAGAATAGTTATACAAATATCTATCATATCGACACAGTCATGTCATAAAGCGTTTTGTTTCTTTCTAACTAATCAAAATTGTTACTTTCTAAATTTGTCAAGGACTAAATTTGGCAAGACTTGTGTGACGTCAAAATCTGTATGCGTGACCGGGCGCCATGTTTAATGCCAAGTTTTGTGGTACAAAACTCGGCAATGTGCTTTCAAACGGTTTCTTGCTTTCTCTCTCGCACTCACAGTAACAACCCTACGAAAGGCGGCCATTTTAAGTACTCGATTTTTGTAGGTACTTCACGTTAATTTTGAAGGTATGGCAATTCCATAGGTTTATAAGTCAATGGTCCCTAGTATCGGGTGGAATGACAACTCACTTGACCTACGTTTACAGGGTGAGATTTTTACAGAATCGACCAGTTGATAGTAAGCGGTCATCGTCACCTATTGACGATCGACATTTGGAATACCAGAAGCATGACAGCACAGCTCTTTAAAACCGCTCGATTCGGTATCAAATTCGATTGTTAAGGTTCGTTGAGGGGGAACGCTACAAAATGGTAACTTTTATGGTAGAATATGATTGAGTGGTAAATAAATTATGATAAATGGTAGAAAATTTTAAATCGGTAAATATATTGTTATTGTCAGGTATTTCGTAACATTGGATTTGATGTAAAAAAAAAACTACCATAAAAGTTACCATTTTGTAGTTTCCCCCCCTAAACGAACCTTAACCGAATCTGATACTGAATCGAGCGGCTGTGAAAAGTTATGCAGGTGTCTTATCATTCCTGAGATAAAGCTGAAATGTCATATTTGCAATAACAACAGAGGAGACAAAGTTATAAATATGTTTAGATAGACAGTCAAAGCTGTGAACTCGTCGAATAAAATTGCGTCCAATTGTTGGCCACAAAATGCACGCACACTAGAATAACTCTATGACAGCACTTTGACGTGGCGCGAGTGTAAGACGTAGCTGTCACGAACACCAGCATAACAAAGTTGGCCTAATTGTTTTCTATCTTTTGAAGCACATAATCTGCCTATAATGTTCCCACTGCTGGGACACAGGCCTCCTCTTTCTGTGAGAGGGAGTGGGCCGTAATCCACCACGCGGGCCCAGTGCGGGTTGGTGGATGTCACATGTCTTCGAATTTTTAGTTCTAGGACATACCGGTTTCCTCACGATGTTTCCTTCACCGTTTTGAGAGCAGTAGTGATGAAGTAATTTACACAAAGTAAAGCGCCTGTCTGGGTTCGAACCTACGACCTACTACTCGTAAGGCGAGGCCGTTAACCACTGGGCCACCACTGCTCAGTCATCACTGCTCGCTGCTCATCTTTTGTAGCGCGACACTCTATCTAGACATGAATAATCAAAGAGAGGCTTAGATTCCTGTAGGAAGATAATTTCTGTTACTGAGATCCAAAGAGTGGAATCATCTTGTAGGTCCTGCAAAAAAGTTGTAATGGTCAGATTTGGTTTAGATCAGAGGCATTTCTCGTATTTTTTAAAACGGTCGTATTCTAATATCAATCTGTTAAAACGCAAATGTTCGCACATTTGTGACAAGTTTCTGACAATGTTTTTTTTTTTAATTACATACATTTAAACTCACAACACTACCACTGAGCATGTGATCCTGGGTTCAATTCCCGGGTCAAGCAAAAGTTTTATTGGATTTTTTCATCAGGAATTTCTCAGTAGAGCCCGGAGCCTGGATCTGTGCCCGGTTGGTGGCAATAGGCTCGCCCTCTATTACATGGGACTTAAACATAACTGGTGAAATGTGGGTGTACAGCCGGTGGCCAGCATTACCTGACCTCTCTTACAATGAAGAATAATGAAAGAGAGGTTAGGTAATGCTGGTCACCGGACTGTACTATAGGTACAACTCTGCCTAACACATCGGGGAATACAGGCGTGATGTTACGTGTACAGAAAATAGTACTTAAAATTGTATAATAATCTTCCAGAACTATACTACGTGGACAACATCTCGACGTATCAGGCGCTCGGCTTCAAGAGATTCAACGTGGTCACCATAATCACGTCGTTGTTCTGGAAGCAGTCTCGCGACGCCATCTTTAAGGGACGCGGGATGGGTAAGATTCAGTTTGAAGTAGCTAATGTCAGTAAAGCCGATGTCAGACGCTTCAATCGGGTTGAATGGCACCCTCATTTTTGTTAGATTCCACGTTCACACTTCGCCATCATTCTCATGCCCTTATCTTAATTTATTTGTGGTTGGCGCAAAAAATATCTAAATATAAATAAATAATCCGTGTGGTGTCAGACGTAAAGAATAACACCATCCTATTTCTTCCTGTGGATGTCGTAAAAGGCGACTAAGGGACTTTCTAGAGAATGGGCAGCAGCGTTCTCAATGCATTTTTACACCATACTGCGATCGCCAACCCCCCCTTGGGAGAGGCTTATGTCCAGCAGTGGACGTCTTTCGTTACCCCCTTTTTAGCCATATCATCTTTCACACAGTCCATCCATCGTACGTTATTACGATCACATGACACCAACTAAATTATATAGGAACTAGCTTTTGCCAGCGGATTCGCCCGCGTGGGATTATTTCAGCGGATTTTAACTTTAGTTAAATATGCATCTGAATAATTATCCGATCTCTAGTCATGACTTATGTAGGTAAGATAGCTAGAAACATATCTTGGATAGTCATTTTGTAATACGTTGCCGATTGTGACACCAAAGGACATTGACCAGCCATATATGGGAGTTGGACCAAGTGCTGCCCAGAATGGACACACAGTGCATTATGTTCCTTGGGCTTATACTAGTCTGTAAACCAAAGCTCTTCAAAATCTATCCGAAGAATTTTGAGATAAAGTATTTTTTGTTAAGATTTTACAAGCTTGCTTCGTTCGTGTGTTCATGTTTCCATTGACTCCTATCGTAATTCATTTTTTAAGCACTGCCTGGCATCCGATTGAACTGAAACATACGTATATAACTTCGGTGACAACGCAAAAATATGATACTAAGGAGCTGATCTGATGATGGAGTGGAGAGAGGTGGCCATAGGAACTCTTCAACTAAATATGATAGCGTCTTTGAGTTTGAACTCGTTGGTTTTGTATTGACAAGTACTCAGATGGTGTCCAGGGACTGATGGTGGAGCCGGAAGGTGGCCATAGGAACTCCTCAATCAAACAAGATAGGACAGTCGTGTTTCAACTCATTGGTTATGTATTGACAAGTGTTATTACACTAGGTAGTGTTTAGGGTGTGACGATGGAGCCGGAAGGTGGCCATAGGAACTCCTCAACAAAACAAGATAGCACCATTGTGTTTGGACTCTTTGATTTTGTCTTGACAAGTGCTATTACACTAGGTAGTATTCAGGGTCTGATGGTGGTCATGGGCACTCCTTAACTAAACAAGATAAGAGTTCCTATGGCCACCTTTCAGCTCCATCAGCACACCCTGGATACAGCCTTGAGCTATACTACTTGTCAAGACAAAGCCAACGAGCCCAAACACAATAGTACTATCTTGTTTGGTTGAGGAGTTCCTATGACCACCTTTTGGGTCCATGATCAGACCCTGGATACAATCTTGGGCTATACTCCTTGGCAAGAGAAAGCCGACGAGTCCAAACAAGATAGTGCTATCTTTTTTGGATGAGGAGTTTCTATGGCCACCTTCCGGGTCCATTATCAGACCCTGGACATCACTAGTGCAAAGCACTTGTCAATACATATCCAATGAGTCCAAACACGATGGTGCTGTCTTGTTTGGTTGAGGAGTTCCTATGGCCACCTTGCGGCTCCATCATTAGACCTTGAACACCACCTAGTGTAAAGCTCTTGTCAAAACAAATCTAATGAAACCACATACGACGGGACTATCTGGTTTACTTGAGGTGTGCCTGTGATCACCTTCCGGCTCCATCATCAGACCCTGGACACTACCTAGCGTTATAGCACTTGTCAATACATCTCCTATGAGTCCAAACCAACGAGTTCAAACTAAACGACGCTATCTTATACATAGTATCCTATAACAAAATAAAATAAATAAATAAAACTACCATAAAAACATTTTAAACATAACTTTTTAAGCCTGGGACCGATTTTTTTTATTTTTTATGTTTAAGTAAAAAATTATGCAAGGAACCATTGGCAAGTACTCCCATGTCTGGGCAACATTTGGTCCAAACCTGGTCGATATCCTTTCATAGTAAACTTTTAAAACGGAGTAGTTCAGTAAAAAGCTTTGATACTATTGAAAGTACTCCTATTCATCTCGTAGTAAAATAAATATTAAAAGAAATATGTAACATAAAAGTACGTCACAGGTCTGGATTCCGACCTAATTGGCGACGGATTACAAAATGGCGGCGCTATATTTGTCAAAAAAGGCGGGAAATTGATGCAACACTACGTACAAATGGGCCCTGCGGATCGGTACCCGAACACGGACATATTAAAGGTTAACTTTTCTTTATTTCTGTATTACAATAGGCCTTGGAGGGGACTTGAAGGGAGATTGGGTGCAAACCGGGGGTGCTGTGCTGGTTGAAAAGGGCGGGAAATTACTCCGCCATTTTGTTCAGACTGGACCGGGTGATCATTTGTGTAATAAGGAGATTTTGCAGGTTTGTGTATATTTTTTTTATAGTAACATAGTTTGAGTAGTGATAGGAGAATGGAACATTAATATTGTGTCTGAAATAGGGAATATGCACGTAATTTTCTTTAATAAATAGATATCGATACCCATCATGTCTGCGGAGTTTCGCTAGCTAATTTTATTTGACCCTGTATACTACGCTAGTATATACTGAATCTATAACTACAAGGATTTTTTGGCACCTGGATGACATTGACAGGGAGGAGTTTTTTGGCCAAAACAAAATGTCGCCATTAGTTCCGACTGGCCACGCGCCAAAAGAACCTTGTAGCTAGGGTTGCCAACTTTTTGTACAAGAAATAAAGTATATAATGGTCAAACTGGGAAAATAAACAGTATTTCGGAAAAGTTAACAGTATTTTAAGTCTTATTTTTTTTGTTGAATAGGTAGGTACATAATTCATTAGTGCTACTCGCGCAACTCATCAATTTAGCACCAATTTTGAGGCTTCATAAGCCTCACCAAATAGACGAGGAGTATTTTTTTAACACTGACAGCCAAGCATTTTTTAACGCGCATTTCCCTACTGTAAGCCGGCCATTTACGGCATTTTTGTAAAAATTATATATTAAAAAAAACTAAAAAAGGTATACATTTGCTTCTTTTTGTTTATGCTAGAATAACCAATTAATTTTTATAATTTGTAAACGAATTAAAAATAAAACAAGGTATATTTTGTATTTATTTATGTATAGCTCTTGATATCAGTGAAAACACTATATTCATATACTTTATTTTTGTTGAACAGTAAACTGTATTTTAGATTCAAAAACAGTACAATACTGTTTTTAACAGTATGGTTGGCAACCCTAGTTGTAGTGTTGTGCGTTGTGTGCTTGTAGCCTTGTAGAAAGACGGTCGCGCGATCAGATGTCTGTAATATTTAAAATTCTTAGAGGGATTATAGATGTTCCTGATCTGCATCATGAAATCTGCAATCTATTTGTCCCAGACAATTACTGTCGTGGCCGAAAACACCGCTTACTGGCTGTTCCAACTTGCCGTACTGTAGCACATTCCAAGTATTCCTAGGACATTATCCGCTGTTAACGCTCTCCTGAACTCAAACACAGATCTTGATATGTTTGCGAATGAATGGAAGATGATACTGTCAGAATGTTTGAATTTTTGTGAGAAGAATGCGTGACTGAGTTAAATAAATTATATTGTGGCTTCGGCCGTTCTATTTAAAATAAATCACACTAATATTATAAAGGCGAAAGTTTGTGAGTGTGTGTGTGTGTATGTATGTATGTTTGTTACTTCTTCACGCTCAATAGGCTGGACCAATTTTGATAAAATTTTGTATGGAGGTAGCTAACACCCTGGATTAAGACATAGGCGATCTATCCCGATATTCCCTCGGGATCGAGACTTACGCGGGTGAAACCGCGGGGCGCAGCTAGTAAATAATAAATGGTGATATAATCTTTTCGGGCGCCTCCGATCACTCGGCAATCTTCGGCTGCTGTCGTGAGAGCGGAAGGCGGAGAGAGGTGCGGCGTGCGAGACGGCGGCCGTAGGACGGGTTGGACCACTCTGCTGCCGATCTCCGATGACGGCACGCGCACGCACTCCATACTATTCTTGATTACATTTATTTAATAACTTAAATAAATGTCCATTTCTTCTTAGTAAAGTCCTTAGTTAGGTCCCTAACAAATGGTCTTTCGAGCCGGATCTGAACCAGCGACCTATGGATCCGCGAACAAAAATATTGATTAAACTTTATTATAACGTTGCAGCACTTCGGTCTGGAGAATGAATATAATCCAGAGACAATGGCTAACAAGAAACCAGAGGAAAAGGAGTGCACTGTACGTATTTTTATAATATTACTTAAATATTTATCATTATAACTATTGAGTGGCTTATGGCTAATTAATCATAGCCGCACGGGTTGTTCGATCAGGTTAAGGTACGCTTGCCGCGGTTGGTCCTTGGATGGGTGATCATCTTTACATACCAAGATCCCTCCGTGCCTCGGAAAGCACGATAAGCAGTTAAGGGTAGTCAGGTAGGTAACCAGTAACTGGGTTTGGATGTGAGATATACAGTTGCTTCATGTAAAATACTGGCGTTCAGCTGCATCCGGTTAGACTGGAAGCCGACCCGAACATAGTTGGGAAAAGACTAGGCAGATGATGAAGATCTTTATAACTATTCTATGGAGTATGTAGATGAGAATTATCTGAAATAGCTTCAGCCCACGACATCTGCGTGATTTTTTTTGTTATAACATAAAATATATTATATGACACTCTGCAATACTGTAGCTTCCCATTAGTCAAAGAATTTTCGGAACCAGATCAGTAGTTCCGAAGATTACACACTACATTCAAACTCACAAATATGACCTCTTTATAATATGTGGGCGTCCGAGCAAAAAGGGGCCAGTATTGGCCGGTATTGAGTTAAGACTAGATTCGGTATCTAGAATAGTCAACTGATAATCTATCTATCAGCCTAGCCTTTTCCCAACTTCCAGTCTAACCGGATGCAGCTGAATTCCAGTATTTTACATGGAGCGACTGCCTATCCGACCTCCACAACCCAGTAACTGGGTAATACGATACCCCTTGGAAGACTGGTTGTCAGACTATGGTTTCTGACGACCCGTAACGACTGTCAAAGATCCACGAATGACAGCCAGGACCAACGGCTTAACGTGCTTTCCGAGGCACGGAGGAGTCTCGGTATGTAAAGATGGTCATCATCCAAGGACCAACCCCGGCAAGCGTAGCTTAACCTGATGGATCGACCCGTGCGGCTGTTATTACTGATAATAAGGATTTAAAAAAATATTCAAAAACTGGCACATTTATTTTTTAGCAGACATTTGAAGTTGAAACTGAAAAAGCTAGATTTGAGAAAAAACATTTTCAAACAATCATTTTACTAAACTTTTCTCGTAAAATTTCTGGTACTTAGAAACATCATATAAAGTCATTTACTGTATGAACTTGTAGATCATTAAGCATTAATTAATAGAAAGAAGAAAAGAAAAATTAAAATCGCGAAGTACAATTTTTTCACCCAACTTTACAAAACTGCGTACACATATCTCGGAAACTAAATGCCGAGAACTTGACCCTTTTCGCTTGGACGCCCACATGTTATTATAGATTCCTATAGAGCATGTAGGCTCCGTGTGGTGCCGGACGAAAAGAAAAGCACCATCATATCTCTTCCCGTGGGTGTAAAGGCGATTAAGGGACTTACTAGAGAATTTGAGCTATTTAGCATTCTCCAGACCGAAGCTGGGTTTGAAAATACAACGAAACGCTTCAAGTAAAGGTAGGTAGTGTCTCCCTGCTTTTTTTGGCTCGTCTTGGCAGGGGCACTGCCGTGCCCTCAGATGTTTTCAAAGAAGAAGAATAAGTCTTTATTAAGTTCTTGAGTACCGTGTGGTGCCGGACGTAAAGAATATTCCATTCTATTTCTTCCCGTGGGTGTCGTAAAAGGCGACTAAGGGACTTACTAGAGATTGGGCAGCAGCGTTCTAACACCATACTGCGATCGCCAACCCGCCTGCCAAGCGTGGCGATTATGGCAAACACCCCCCCCTTAGGGGGAGGCCTATGTCCAGCAGTGGACGTCTTTTGGCTGAAATGATGGTGTAGAAACAGAATAGTTGATTCTTGTGGCCCCATGGGATTAGGTTCACATTTTAAGCCAATACAAGTGTGCCAGGCTTGAAAAGACTTAATAATTTTAACTAGTTTTTTACTTTTGCCGTTAGTTAAAAAAACCACAAAACTAACAAAATAATCGTTTTTGCAGTATTTGGGACGGTTCCCGTTCACCATCGGGAATGTACGGACTACCTATTTAACATCTCTGTTACATCTTCATTAGTCCTCAATTTAACCATATTTGTTTGTTAACATAACAGTATTGACCTGGTTTTTGTTGTGCACTGAATGTAATTGAAATCACTACTTATATTTTTAATTATTATGTCTGTGGTACATAGTTTGACAACTCGAAATTCCCTTTATCTCATAAGATAACTTGTTTAAGGTCCGATTTCACCACCGATCTCAAGTAGAAAAAGTTTTATGCCAAGGATAAAGCTATTACTTACTCTCAGATAACCATGTTTTCATTTCACCAACTACTTATCCTGGGAATAACAAAGTTATACGAGAGTAACTCTTATACCACCAATTTTGAAGGAATAACAGGCTTATTCCCCAGTTAAAATCAAAATGGCGTCAAATTAATAGAAATGCAGCGTTTGAGAAGAATGTTATCGGACAGTGAAAGCGATAGTAGTGAGGATTACCATGTTATTTTGAGACATCCAAGGTGGTTCAAAGAAAGAAATGAGCATTTTTACAACTATGACGAAAAGGATTTTATGATTAGATTTCGTTTATCTAAAGCAGCAGCATACAATTTATTATTAAAAATTGAGCATCAATTGGAATTTATATCTGAGAGGTTAGTACACGATGTTTAGATTATGGAAATAGCAATGTTGACTTGACATTATAGATAGGTGCCTAATTTTGATCAGAATGTAGTGTAACTTTTAGTATCTACATGGCCATCTATAATGTTATTTACTCTAAGGTATGGATTTGTCCTTTTATAGTACAAATAATGGATTGTAGGTACCTAGTTTACTTTCATCTCATTGTAGGTACCTGTACCTAGTTTGCATTCATCTCACTTTGTTTTTTTTTAATAATATGAGCCTATTTGTTTTTTCAGAAACCAATCTATATTAAAATCTATCTAGATTATCAACCAACTCTTGGCCACCTCAAGATTTTATGCGACCAACAACACACAACTATCAACTGGTGATTTCAGTGGGCTTAGTGTATCCACAGCACACAGAATAATACACAGAGTTAGTGCAGCTATAGCATCATTACACCACGATTATATAAATATTCGAATAAATTAAATTCGTCGGACATTTTCACCCATTCCACATTTTTCTGGTCTGTTTTTTTAATTTCAATTACGCTGAAGTGGTCTGTTACCAGATCCAGCAATAACATTTTTTCTTGTATTAGCCAGTTAGCACTTCGTTCCCTTTCAGACATTTTATTCAGAGATATTTTAAACACGACAACACAAGACAAACTGAAATTTAAACACGCAGCGCGACTTAAGAGTTAGGTTTGTTTGAAAAATAACATGGTGACACACGGACACATGTTCAAACTGACGACTAAATTAAAAAGGTCCTGTAAGTTATACTGTACTCAGAAAATTACAAGCCTATTTAATTTGTCTGCATTCAAATTCATTCGTTCATCACTTCACATTCAACGTGCCACAGATAACGAAAAAACAGATTTCAAAGAATAGTTACACTAGGAGTAACTTTTGGTTTTTACAAAGTGGTGAAACGTAATATGAGTTATTCTGAGAGTTAGTGCAGGGAATAATTTTATCCCAGGGATAGTTATTCTTGGATAACGACGCCATTGGTGAAATTGACCCTAAGAGCTATTAATTCCGTTTATCTAAAAAAAAAAACTAGTTTAACATATCTTCTTTAATAAGAAAAGAGCAATATTGTTTCCGTTTATTCAGTGCATTTTGTGTAGTAATAAACATTTATTTCCAGCGTAAACATCATTTAGGTACTTTGAAAACCATCGTAGTTAGACACAGTAACTGACTTGGCACTAATTATCCCTTTTTCAGCCAGAAGCGAAACCCTAAACCTTGGCTGAAGATCATGCAATCACAGTCGCTAGCGCCTATTCACAGCTTATGGACGGAAAGGCGATGTAACCGAACTTGGGTGTAGTGTTCAATCCATTCACGATGTTGTTTGACTTTTGTAACTATGAGACTGATGTTCTTTCCATTCACCGTTCTTTTACCTCTGACAGCAGCAATCCAATAGCAACGTTACTGTAATGAGAATAGAGATCATTGTGTGTTTCTGCCAGATTTGTCAGTGGCAGCAAGCCAAAACCAACCTTATTGTAATGCGAATAAATATCGCTGTTGACAGTGATGCAAAATCAGACGTGAAATAATTGTGAAAGACTGGTAGCCCGCAATAAATGGCGGGCTAGCGAAATTGTAAGTTTTTTTTCTATAAGGTGCTGTAGATTTTGCTGGGGGCCTTAAACGTATTATTGCTGTATTTTGTTAATAGGGACTATGCATGTAATTTTTTTTTTTCACTAAAACAAAAAATACTATACAGTATTACAAACCCAAGAAAAGTATTAATAGTTAAATGGAACGACCGCTTGTTGCTAAAAAAAAAAGCGTTTTGAGTTAGACATATACTAATTAATTGTGAAATAAATAATAATTGAAAAAAAATATTGTTTCTTATCTCCTACACAATGTATATTAAAATAATGGATATGTTTTGAATTACGTGCATATTCCCTATTGATAGTTTTTCCAAAGTTTCCGTACAGTCGACTGTGCGTATGGTCACATTTTGATTTTGGTAGCGCCTATATTTCGTAGCTGTAAGGGCTTCTCGTAATTAAAGTTGTTACTGCTCATGTCGGTAGCTGCACGTACCTTGACAGTACCTGCGTTTTTATAAAATAAAAATTTTGAAATAAAAATGAACAATATTGATGTTTGAATTCAAAAAGATTAGGTTCAAAAATAAAAACGAATCAATTATATTTTTCTACACAAATTCCCTTAATATAAATTTTGTAACATTTACCTGTGTGCACAAATAAACGTATTTTATTTGATGTTATTAGGATAAGACCGTAATATAGTTCGAATAAAAAAAAAAAAAGTTATTTATCCAAAATTATACATAGACAGGTTGAGCACAGTGGTCGATATACTAAAAATATATACATAATTGTTTGTACAAAAGTTAAGAGGCTACAAAAAATCTATATAAACAAAACATAAACTCTGTCTCTTAAACTAGGAGGCCTGTATCTTAAGAGACAGTGTTCGGCCAGATGGTTGCGTAAATTAAGTTGTACCCTTTATGAATGAAATAGTGTAGATCTATCTATTATTATGTGGTGAACAATATTATCTGTATAACAAGGTGTAACTTAAATATCGCACAACCTCTTAAAGGATCATTGTACTCATCATTATGAACAACTTTTACTATGGGACCAAAGGAGAATTCGCGAAAAAAAAAACAGCTATTCCCTAAATTTTGACGAGTTATGGGAACAGCAGATTTTTTTTTCGCGTTTTATTTAAGTTACACTTTATATAGTTATTTGTCAAATTGGAGATTGTTTTTATGTGTCAAAGTTTTTATGACAAAATTGAAAGAAATCGTTAGTGGATTGGATAGTATAAAAGGACTGAATATTTTTAAACAATAATTGTTGTATTTTATTAACTAATATTCTAGGTGAATAATGTTGAATAGTACTTCATGACATCTTGCATTTTATTATAACTTAAAGACTTATAAAATATAGTAATATCGTAAACTTAATAAAAGGACATCATTCATCCGTTTTGGTCCAAATGTGAAGTGACAAAGATTTCTTTTAAATGGTCGTTTTTGAACTTACATTTTTATTATGGCACCAAAGCTATAGGGCTATTGGCCTTGGTTTGAAAAATCGTTTTTATCATATAATGAACTAGCTTCTACCCGCGACTTCGTGCGCGTGAAATTTCTAGTTCCCCGACCCACTGCGTTGCATTGTATCGCCCGCCCGCCCATTACTCGCTTAACGTTCTTTCTGACTTTTTTCTTTTTGCTCGGCTCCTAAGGGTCGTAATAACCTTCCTCAAGATTTGGGCTATCAAATGCGAAAATATATTTTCAAATCAGACTGGTCGTTCCAGACATAAACACTGTATACAAACAAACAAATGTTACCTCTTTAAAATATTAGTTTAAATGAACTAAACAAATGAAATATCCTGCGATGACATGACATTTTGAAAATCTTTTAGTTACGATTTAAAATTGTTGCTGCAGTCCTGAAATAATCAAAGTTATAGGGCGATTGTCCACCACCGCCGCCACCGGGACGTCACCGAGAACGAGATGACGGCGCCGAAGTAACGTGGCCCTGGCACACAGGCAACGGAAGGAACACGGGTGGGTTTTCTGACACGCCCTCCCACTCCGCCCAGAGCGGGAGAAGTTATTTGATAATTTCCCACCCAAAAAAAAAAAAAAAACGGCGCCGAAGTAACGATATCGAATCGCGGTGGACACATATCGCCGTCATTGGGACGTCACGTTCGGGGCGAATAGTCTTGTTTCTCGGTGACGTGCCGGTGACGGCGATGGACAAACGCCCTTATAATGATAGGATTAATGTTTACTTTAATGACAGTGGATTTGCTGACAGTTTCACATTTGGACCAGAAATGTATGAAGCTTGGATGATGTCCATTCTAAGGCTGGGTTCAGATGGCTAAGTTTTGACACGCTTAAAATTTGAAAACTATAAAAATAATATTATTGGATTGTGTTGCAAATTAAATCGATTTTTATTTCTGTAATTCATAAATTAAGAGTAGGGAAAATTCTAAATATTTAAAAGACATCACACAGTTTATTGTACTCCAGAAGGTCTTCGTTTTTTTCTTAGTCGGATGGCAGAAATTCGTCAAAATGCTTGTCGTCTGAACTCTGCAAAATATTCTAAAAATGTAATTTCATATTAAAAAGATATATTTATTAACTTTAAAAATATATCAAATATATCCAATAATTGAGCTTATTGTATCCTGTATTATTATCGTTAATAGTCTTATTATGACGTGTCTGAGAGATAGTGAAATTTCATAGCCTACCTAATTTTCTATAATTCGAGTTTGATATAATTTTGAATATATTGATATAATTTTGTCCACGGACATCGGTGGAAGTAAATATAGATGGTTCGTTAAGTTCTTTCATTGGTGTATAGTTATAAGTTTTATATTATAATTTTGTCTTTACTGATATTTGATTGGCTCGAACTACCAAATACTTTTTCCAAAATATATAAGACTGCAAAATTAGTTCATATATTTGGCCTATTTGGCTCAAAATGTTACGTAAGAGTTTGTTAATTTTTATTTAAGTTGAAGCATTGGGCACTATTTAAAAAGTTTCTTTTTGACTTTGTGAACCTAATTGTCCGGTTTCCGAATTGAGAATTTGAATTGAACTACGTTAGCATTACATAAAGATCGCGAAATTCAAATTTTTTGAAAATAACGTAAGAAATTGGGAATTTCGCGTGCTAGATTGAAAGAATCACCAATTGGTAATGCTAAGATAGAATTTTACAAGTTTTCAACTCAAAATTCTTGATTCAGAAACCGGCCATAAAGCTCAAAAAAGTAAAAAAACAATAAAACATGTGCTATCGACATGGCTCGACCACACATAAATTGGCTTTCATAAATAGTATTATATAATATTAAAATTAGTTCTTTTATTTATCTTTTAGAATTTATAAAAGTTTTTCTTTACATTTGATAATTTTAAGGTATTTTCCGCGTAAATTTTAATATTTATGCGTTTAGATTTGATTGTTTTATTTTACTTTATTTGTCAAGCGATTTGTTTTGTACGCTCAAACTGTTTCAGAATAAAAGTTTCTATCAAAATGTGAGTTTAATTGATTATGTTCCTTTGAAACAACTTAGGCCAGTTACAAACTTATGTTACGGCACATTCGATTCGGTAGTAGGTATTTGTTGAACAAGTTTTTATCGCCCAGATGTGCCGCTTATCGCATTACCTGCTGAATGATTAGCGAAATTTATGCAAATGCTAATTAGATAGCTCACTAAGTCTGTGCGGCAAACGCTCTTGCGCGTTGAAAAAATATTTACATTTTAAAATTATTAAAAGCCGATATCAAAATAAATTGGGGGGCTTTTTCGTAATCATTTAATTTCACTATTACAGCATGTATGGATTTTTGGATAATTATGTCTGTGTTTATTGACTATTTGATTAATACTCTGACTGAAGGAAAACTCATCACCTTCCGTGGCCGTAAACGTAAAACAACTGTCTGATCATGATTGTGAATGCTTTAATGAGATTAGAAACAACTAACTTTAACGAACTTTTCCCATCTTCCTGGCTCGGCGTGCTGTGCTGGCGCTGCTGCTGCGGCTGCGGAGAACCCCAAGCGGCGTAAGTATAATAACCTTGTTGGAAATTATATTTTCGAGTCGTTTGGGGTTGAAACCCTCGGTCCTAGTGCCAGTGCAGTAGTGGTATTTTTAATGATATCTCGAAACGGCTGGTTGACACTTCCCGTGACCCAAGGGCTGGCTTTTACCTTGGCCAGAGGCTAAGCATTGCCATACAACGTGGCAATGCCGCCAGTCTCTTGGGTACATTACCAGTCGACAGTGATGTGGATGAATTTTTCGAAGACATTTTAGTTTGCGAATAGTTTTAGTTAGGATATAATTTTGTTATTTTTATTAATTAGTTAGGTTTAAGTTGTTATTTATGTACATATTATTTTCAGTTAAACAATTAAAATCCAACACTAACTTTAAAAAATCAAACAACGATTACTTAGTATTTGAAAATATACTAAAGTTAGCTACGGAAGACAGCAAAACTACAAAGACCAAAACCCTCAACCCACCGCAAAAAGATTGGGTTAATAAGGATTAATATATCATTGCCGAAATTAATCAAAGGAATATACTGTGGGCCGAACTTAAGAATCACCCCACAATAAAGTCACTCAAACAAGGCTCAAAAAAATATAGTCCTAGGTATTGTTATCGACCTAAACAAGGCATTTGACACCGTCTGTCACAAACTGCTCCAAAAGAAACTGGAATCCATCAATATCACTGGCAATGCTCTAAAAATGTTCCGAGTCTTATCTAAAAAATCGTTCGCAAGTGGTTAAACGTGGCAGTCACCAAAGTGATGCATTATCTATTAGGTGCGGCGTCCCACATGGATCTATTCTAGGTCCCTTGCTCTTTTTAATATAGGTATATAAATATTATTCGCGAAAAACTACGTTTTGCTTCGGATTCTTCGGATTAATTCAATCTCCTGACAATATATAACTCTAAAACATGTTATATTATATTTAAGGCAAAAAATAAAAAAAAATCCCCCACATAACCCACTAACAATTAATGGTGTGCCTCTACAGCAAAAAACCTGTGAAAAATATCTTGGTCACATTGAACACATAAAAAGCAAGCTCTCAGCCCTTTCCGGGTCACTGCGTAACATAGTTCGTTGCATCCCCAAAATTGCAGTACACCACCTTTAATTCCCTAGTGAAGCCACATCTACTTTATTTGATCGAAATTTGGGGCAGCGCTGCAAAAACAAAACTGTCAGAACTTCAAATTACCCAAAATAAACTCGTAAAAATACTGTTCAACTAGTAAAATTTATAGAGATACTAAAATAATGAATATCAAACAACTATACAGGGTTACTGGTAACTCGACGTATTCCTTGCACGACGTTCCCGAGCCACCAAATGTTCTACCGAAATTCATTAGATATTTACAATACATGTACCTATTATCATCAGAAAAATTCTTACTAAGAGTATTCACACGAACATAATTCTCACTCAATAAACAAGTCAGTCAACGTAGGACACGGCGAGCTAGCGTGCTAGTTTTACCCAAAACTAGAACAAACTATGGCAAAAAAATGCTTACTTTTGAAGGAGCACAACTTTATAATAGAATACCCTCTAGTATACGAAATCTACACTCATGCGTTCAGAACTCAACTTAGTATATAATCGCGGATCGATCACTTCTGGAGAAATGAAGGCATTGTTTATCTAGTTTGTAACTGATCTACATCAGTTACAAACTTCGAAAAATCCTATTGAATGGCTATTTCTGAAATAATCATTCAGTAGGATTTTATGAACGTAGAGAGTTGTAATGTTGGGGGTCTACTCCGAAGCGTTAAACCGAAGTATCGGCTGAATGTTCGGCCCTTGCTTGACTACGGCTAACTATGGCTGACTACGGCGAAAGAAAAAAAAAACGACAGTCAAAGAGATAAGCGAAAGAAAAAAATTTTACTTTATGTCTGCTATGGGTTCAAAGTCAAAAAAGGAAACTATGGAAGTTACAAAACGACCGAACATTCGGCCGATACTTCGGTTTAACGCTTCGGAGTAGACCCCCTGATTCTAATGATTATAATTCTGTAATGCCATATTTGTTATGGCCGCGAATCATATTTAGTTCAACATACAACCTGCTACTGACCTGCAAATTGAAAAAACTTAAGAAAATTTGATTTTTTTCGCTGGCTACCTTAGCGCATCCCCCTTAAAATAAAAGTAAAACGAGTGTATTCCTGAATAAGGCCCTTTTGATTTGAAATTATAATAATATAAACATTAGAAAGTAGTTTTTTTATTTTATTGAAAATAAACTATTTTTAAATAAGTACCGTATTTCATAATAAAATCAATTCAAAATTCATATTTTTGTTTTGATCAAAAATTTTAAGTCCATTTAGGTAGGTACCTATAATTTCTGTGCAAAACAACCAGCTTTGAAATATGGTTCTTTTGATTTAATCAAAATAGTGTCATACTTACATGAAACCTTTATTCAAACCTGAAGTAGGTATTCCGAAATATGGTCGTTTTCTGTATAAAATTAATGAGTAACACAGATTTAAAAAAAAAAATCAAAGGGTGTTTTTTTATATAATAACATGAAGGATTACGATTGTATAATAACATTTCAATAAAAACTTTTGAATTGAAATAGCGAATTATGTGAACGGGCCCTTAGTAATTTTGTCAAGATTTGATATTTTATAAGTACTTTAAAACTGCTTTTTTTGCATATTTTCAGCAAGAGAGAATGTTGTTTATGTTCATATTTTCAGCAAATCTAAGTTTTGGACAGGTGTAGTAATACCTACTGGTTGACGCGGTTTGACTGACCTCAACATATTTTAATTAAAGATATTTGCCACAAACTTGATGTATAATAATATCTGCGGTAACATATTTTTCTTAATAAATTCAAATGCTGAAAGTTGATGTAAAGATTACTAAAGATTCCTGAATTTCACGTAATTTGTAACATCTCGTAGAGTCAGCTGTTATATCATATGTCAAAATATTGTCGAGCAGAGTGGTTAACAGAATAGATCGGCTGGACCTGCAAATAGGTGTAAGTGAATAATTTTAATTTTATATTTTAACAACCGGCGCAAATACTCCAATCTTATTGGGACTTTTAATGTCCGAGCCGTTTGGGATTGAATCAGGGCTATGGGGTCCGAGTGCCCACTTAGTTTCTCGAGACCTCGCCAAGCGGTTGGTCGACTCTTCACGTGACCAGAGGGCTGACTTATTTGTCGGCCAAAGAATCAGCATTGCCATACAAACGTTGCAATGCTGACGGTCTTTTGGGCACTTTTCCTGTTGAAAGCGATGTGGATTATTTTTTTGATACCCTGTGATTCTTTGCCCTTTTTATATACTTGTACATATACTATAATAATCAATATTATTATTATTATAAGACGTAAATTACCTGTGTAAAAATAAACCAGAAAAACAAAACAATATGTATGTGGAATATTATTTTTATGTTAGCCTACACTGTCCCACTGCTGAGCACTGCTGAGGAATTGGGGCGGCCTTCTCGCAAATCCTTCCAAGCAACCTTTTCCAGGGCCACTTCGATCGAACTCTTGTGGTACGCGTATGGAATGAGCAAGTACTTATTTTCACCTTCAAAACCCAAGAATTCCCAAAACGGAGTCTGTCAGTGGCGTATTTTTAATTCAGTCTACAGGTCATAATGCAGTAAAAAAAATTATTGAATCTAAATTCTGCGGTGTTGACATTTCGACGCAATATACAGTACCTATAATGCTGGGGGTCTACTCCGAAGCGTTAAACCGAAGTATCGCCCGAATGTTCGGCCGTTGCTTGACTACGGCTAACTATGGCAGACTACGGCGAAAGAGAAAAAAAAAAAACGACAGAGTTAAGAAATAAGCTAAAGACAAAAAAGTGACTTTAAGTCGGGTATGGATTCAAAGTCAAAAAGGAAACTATGGAAGTTATAAAACGACCGAACATTCGGCTGATCCTTCGGTTTAACGCTTCGGAGTAGACCCCCTGAGTCGGTAAAGCAGATTGTATCGTGTTATGAGTAAACAAAAATGGCTCATAAGGTGACGAACGTATTTTTGCTGTGACTGTTCACTGTACAGTCTGTGCACATATAAAACGTAATGTAGAAAATGCAAAGGTTGTTTAGGAAGAAGCAAGAGGCCTGGCTTAATATGTTAGCCTGTAAGGCTCAAAATAGGATGAGCCAGGTAACGAATGTAGCAGATGATTTGGAAAAAGTGAAGAAGAAATACACCGAAATGAAAATTAATGTGAAAGAGATTGTAAATGAAGAAGGATGAAAAGAAAGAAAAGTATAACAGGAAGTTCTCTGATAACTTCAGGTCCAATGTTAAGGTGTTCTGGAAACAAGTAAGAATGTTATAAGAGTAGACGATGGATGATTACTACGCGAAGAATGTAAGGTCTTGGAACGCTGGAAGGATATTTTGAAAGAATATAAGAATACTTTGAAAGTTTATTTAGCTGCCTGGATAGTATGCAAGGAGTGGGTGGGTAACTGGGCAGAAGCCAGTTTTGAAGACCCGAGATCAGATGCAGATGAAGGCAATGAAATAGATGAGATTGTAAGAGCGGGATGAACATTGGGAAGGCTGCAGGGTATGACAGTGTCTGCTGAAATGCTGAAGAGCGGTGACGGGGTGGTAACAAGCCTGTTGTGCCGGATCTTTAATATGTGTTGGAGATATGGCCGTGTGCCAGATGACAGGTGCAAGGCTGTAATCGTAACACTATTTATGGGAAAAGGCTCTCAGCAAGAGTGTAAAAACTACCGTGGCATTAGTCTTTTGAGTGTTGTCGGTAAACTGCATGCGAAGGTTTTAATAAATAGACTGATAAGAGTGACAGATGAAAAATATGGGATGTGCAGGCAGGATTTAGAGAAGGTATGTGCTATATGGATCAGATCTTCACTTTAAGGTGCATAGCCGAAAAACATCTGCCAAAGCACAAGAAAGTCTTCTGTGCTTTCGTTGACTTGGAGAAGGCCTATGAAAGTGTGTGGAGTGAAAAACTGTGGTCGACTCTATCAGTGTACGGTGTGGATTGCCGCTTTGTAAGGGCACTGAAATATTTATAGAGGATTCCAGTGCTTGTTTTAGGTTAAATGGTGCATACACAGACTGGTTCTGCATCTCAAGGGGTGTTAGACAGGGTTGTGTAGTGTCAACGTCGCTGTTCAACTTGTACATGGACAGTAGTCTGATAGATTTGAAAGAACCCGGGTGAGTGCGTATTGAGAATGAATGAGTTGCCTGTCAAATACCTTCTCTACGCAGATGATCAAGTTCTACTTGCTTCGTCTGGAGAACAGTTGCAAGACATGACGACAGTGATGATTGAAGCATCTATGAGGAAAGGGATGAATATAAATGTGAATAAGACGAAGGTCATGGTGTTTGGAAGAGAAGAGGACGTATCGGTGTGTGATGTGAAAATAAGTGATAATAAAAAAGAAAGAAAGTAAAGGCAGGAAATAAAGTGAATGGTGCTATACATGCGATTGTGACCAACCAGTCGATGCCCAAAAACGCTCGACTCGCTGTTCACAATGGTGTGGGTGCCTACGCTTATGTATGGAAGTGAATGTTGGGTGTGGCAAAAGATATTTATCATTTAATGACAAAGATAGAAGAGAGAGAAGAAAGAAATGACGTTCTATCTATTAGTTTCTGCCTACCACCATGGGAAGAAGGCGTGAGTTTATGTTTTAATAAGTGTATTTTTTTTATTAAATATGAATTTTTAACTTACACCTCTATCCATCGACTGCGAGTCAATTTGATAATGATAACGTGGCAGCACATGGTTATCACTACTACCGAGAACTTAGTGGAATAAACATATTATTTAACTGTGAAAACAAGTCCTAATAACATTTTATATAAATAACGTGTTTTTGAGCAGTAAGAACTAAAGGACTGTTCAGTGAGTGACTTTAAAAACTTAAATAATCAAGAATTTATGTGGTTATGATTTTAAACACAAGTAAGTATTTTATATTACTGCGTAAAATGCGTTGATAGTTCTGGAAAAGTTAAGTCTTACCAAGGGAGATCGTGTTACCCAGTAACTGGGTTGTAGAGGTCAAATAGGCAGTCGCTGCATGTAAAATACTGGTACCTATTCAGTTGCATCCGGTCAGACTGGAAGCCGACCCCAACATAGTTGGGAAAAGGCTAGGCAAATGATGATGAGTTCTAGAAATGTTTTTTCAATCCGAATTAAGGCTCCTGCAGACAGGCGCAACGCGACTCTAGTCTAGTGGAACAATTTCTATGAAAACTTCATGGAAATTGTTCTACTAAAGTCGCATCGCGCCTGTCTGCTAAGTGCGAGTGCTAGCGAGTGATCTTCCTGTGCGAGTCCCAGTAGATACTTTATCTTTCTTTCTTTAAGTCACGAATACACTAATACATGCCAGTCACTCGCGTACAATAATGCAAAAACAAATATAATAAATAATAATGCATAATGTAATGTAATATGATGAAATGGTTTTCAAACTCAAACTCAAAGCATTTATTTCAACTATACCAATCACAAGCACTTTTGAATTGGCAAGGGGTTGGTCAGTCAGAATGAGGAAGCTAGTTGCCCATTTCAAAGCATAGTAGGTTCCTAAGGAACGGGCGAGAAACTCCACGGACACTATTTGAAATTAAAATATTGTTACAAAGTATTGGTTACATCATTCATGTTGAAATTATACATGTGAGATTAATGTAGAAAGACGTGTACGTTAAAAGCGTCCGTAATAAAAACAAAAAAAAAATATCACACGCCACCATCAGCGAGACATTTAAGTGAGCATGACACACTCTTTGCCGCCAGGGCACATTCAAGATACATTTCAGCATCAGAAGTTGTTGTAGTACAAAATAATACTTTTGTGCCAGTTACCAGTTTTATAGCAGTCCCGGGCTTGTGCCTAAATTAGAACAGCCGAACGGGTCGTTCGGTCGTAAAGCTACCGCTGTCGGTTCGTGTATGGGTGACTATCCATTACATATCAAGACCCCTCCGTGGCCTGGGTGTCATTCGTAAAACTTTGACGGTCGTTACGGGTGTCAGAAACCCAAAATTCGAGACGACCAGTCTTCTCAAGGGGTATTGTGTTATCCAGTTAGGTTAGGTCAGATAGGCAGTCGCTTCATGTAAAATACTGGTATTCACCTGCATCCGGTTAGACTGGAAGCCGAACTCAACATTCGTATAGTTGGAGAAAGGCTGGGCAGATGGATATCGGCTTTAATAGCACACAATGCCATGCAACTTCCTTGAATTACATCTGTCGGTACGTAGGTAACAAGGATGGCCGTTGAATCGTGCTGAAACTAATCACCACGCTGCCGCGCTGTATAAAACGGATCGGTGATCCCTGTAGGTATCTATAGGCATTCTTGTGCTATTATCACCCCATAGGTGATAAGGCAACGGTGCAGTTTAAAAGAAGATGTAGTAACAAAAATTGAAAAGAGTATGCTGAGATGGTTTGGTCATGTTGAGAGGATGGGTGAAAGGCGACTAACAAAAGGTATTTATAAAGCAGAGGTGAGTGGAAACGCCGGGAGGGGACGCCCTAGGAGCTAGGACATATAGTGACCAAATTGGTGACGTTCTTCAGAAAGGTCAAGTGCGTAGTACTCGCAATCGGCGTGCGTGTATGACCAGAACGTACGTGTGTGCGTGTATGAACGTAGGCGAAGCAATAGAAATATGTAAGGAGCGTAGCAGGTGGCGTTCTATAGTTTCTGCCTACCCCCATGGGAAGAAGGCGTGAGTTTATGTATGTGTTTATGTTTATGTAGGTGTGGCTCTACTTACCTTCAAACCAGTCGGCTATTCATGCGTTGACTTGATACCTTTTTTTTATCCCGGGTGGAAAATCGTCATGGACGTCCTCCGCCCTGGAGCGGGCGGAGGGGTCTGTCAGACTTACTGACAAAAAACCACCCCGGTGTTCCCTTCCCACACTTGCACTGGGTAACCATGGGATCATGTGCTACTTCCGCGATCCCTGGCAGGTGCCTTTGCGGGCCAGCTCAAGTCTGGGGGGGTGAGGTAATTGACTCTCACCGCGACGTTTAAAGGGACACGCGTGGAACACTACGCACCGCCATCTCGGGTCTTGTATGATAGGGGGCGGCGGACGTTGATACCTTTTTTTTTCTTTTTTTTTTGTTGCCGAGGTGGAAAATCCTCATGGATGTCCTCCGCCCTGGGGTGGGCGGACGTCCCCGAGTCCGCCGTCCCTGGACCCATTTAGGGGGGCCGGAAGAGGGCATTATCTGCCCCCTGCTGACGCCCGGTGCGCCTGCTGCGGGCCGGGTGAGCGGACGAGATCTCCCGCTCACCTTTCTGCAGCCTCCTTCTGCGACATGACTGTTTCGCAGAAGGATACCACCGCGTCCCAGGACTCCTCGCTGCCGGCCATCGACTCGACCACGGCCGGCAGTGACAGGTCACTGCCTACTCCTGAGATGAGGGCACGGCGTGGCTCCTCCCAAGCGGCACACTCTGCCAACGTATGCCGCGCCGTGTCCTCCCGGCAGTCGACGCAGTGGTGACACCGGGCGTCCGGCTCCCTGTTTATGCGACACAGGTACTTCCCGAAGCAACCATGCCCCGAGAGCACCTGCGTCACCCGAAACGACAGGGAGCCGTGCCTCCTCCGAGTACCGGCCGGACCGCCTCGATGGTGGCGAGGCCGGCAGTAGGGCGTGAAAGCCTGTCCCGCCATTCCGCCACCAGGGCTGCGCGAAGCTGTGACCGACGCAACTCCACATGTCGCTGCATCAGCCACTCGCCCCGCGCCCTCGCTTCCTCGCGCCACCAATACAGTGACGCGAGTACTTTCGCCTCGAGGTCCCAGGGCGGGGATCCGGCCAGAGACGTTGATACCCTTAGCCAAGTCAATTTAATTTAACTCGTGTAGCTTCCTACCTGGTGAGCTATTGAACTAAAAAATGTGGGATTTTCGACAAAAGATGAATCTAATAAAACTTATAAGGAAACCAGCTGGCCGTACAGACGTTGGCTTGCTCTAGAACTCGATCGATGTGCTACTACCAAGTTCAATTATTGTGAATCTAAACCAGCCATGGGACCCACTCAAACACACACAAAAAAAACATCAAAAGCGGTCCAGCCGTTTAGGAGGAGGTCAGTGCCCCTTTAAACACACGTACAGAAGAATTATATATATAAATATATTGACTAAATGATAACAGCCCGAGGTCAGTAGGTTGATTAGTAAAGGCTCGTACAGACTGGCTCGATATCGCTGGTGTGACAAGGGTCACGCTGCCTGTCGCGCCCGCGATTTTTCCAGTCTGTACCTACGAGCCTTTACGGTCCATACCTACATATACTTAGCTACGTAGGTACTTGATTGAACACGGTATAAATAGAAAGTAAAAGATTTTCAATAAGTTATAAAAGGCACCTTCGTAACATTTTTATATAAAACCTTTTCAATTTACTTACACAATTTAATATCAACGCCCACTCAATGAAGGTTATTTATTTTTCTTTCAGAACGAAAATGAAACAGCTGCTAATACCACTCTCTCTCTGCTTGTCGGCTTTAACGAGTCTAATATCCGGCAAAAGCCATTGTCACGCTTGCTTCGACAGCATTTGCTATTCTAAAGCTCTAATATTTCAAAACTATCCAATTTCCGGACAATTAGCCGTGGACAGGGTCGCAAATGTTGTTTATTTTCACTACGAAGACTCTCGACCTTTGGATCACACTGTTGCATTCGATTTAGACGATATTAGATTCTTGACTATCCCGGATATTCAATTTTCCTTCGCTCGAACTGTTGATCAGTCTACTAGAGATGTGTACATAGGCGGTACTAATGGTATCTACAAATATAACCCTGTAACGAATGAGACAAGCCGTTTCGGCCTTTTTGACAAGACTATTTGGCATATGCAGTTTAAAGAAAAAAATTATTATACTGTGTTTACGACGAAAGGTTTATACACTTTCGATAAGAAACAGTCGAAGACAATTGCAGCGCTGAAAGATTACAACATTGATGATTTTATCATTGACAAAAAAGATGATATTTATTTCATGAGCAATTTTACAGTGTATAAACTAAAGAAGGGAGAGAATAAAGCTACGATGTTCTCGAGTATAATATATTCATTGACGACTGATATAAACGATAACGCATATTTTGTGCAAAGAGAAAACAGGGGTTTGTATAAAATTGACTACAAGACTGGCAGATTAACTGAAATGGGTGCTTTTGGGCGGGGGTCACCTTATCGAACAGTGTTCGATAATTACAACAATGTGATATACTATGATGCAGTTAGTGACCAGTTATTTTATTTGACGCCAAATTATGGACGATGCAAAGTGACGAATGAAGGGGAAGGGAAGAAATTGAAAAAGAAAGTGTCGTCATTCTTTGACTGACGAATAGTTACGAGTAACTGATTATTCGTCTTTCGGCAAATAAAAGTGATTGTTCTTGACAATTTGAAGTCGAATAATGTAACACGTGGCAGCTGACTTTACAAAACGGTTATTTATATTATCTGTAATTTAGTTATATAAACGAAAATTAAAGTTTTGTTTTGTTTTATTTACTTATTTTCATGTTGTTCCCCCGAGGCTGGCCCAGAAAGAGATGAAGAGACGACGTAGTGAGGGCTGGTTCGGGTGGCTCAAGAACAAGATACTTAAAAGAATTTGTGGAAGGCCTTTTTCCCAATGTCGGATAACAAAAATGTATTATTTTATTTTATTGAATTAGCGTGGAAAACAATGCAGCTGATGTGTTGCTATGCCAGAGACAAAGATGTCTGATGTGCAAGTAATTACACTGAAGTACCTACTTTTCAAACCGGAACACAGCACTGTATAGCGGCCTACCAGGGTTGCGAGTTTGTCCGAAAGGGATATCGTGGCCCTGGCACACAGGCAAATCAAGGAACACGGGTGGGTTTTAGTCAGTAAAAGTCTGACACGAACTTCCCACCCAAAAAAAAAAAAACACTGTATAGCGGTAGAAAGGTAAAGGAGGTATAGTTTGTTATTTTTAGGGTTCCGTACCTCAAAAGGAAAAAACGGAAACCTTTTAGGATCACTCGTGTGTCTGTCTGTCGGTCTGTCACAGCCGATTTTCTTCGAATCTACTGGGGCGATTAAGTTGGTATATGGTACACATATTATGAATTTCTGTGACCCAAACACGAACGTCTGGGCCCGCGTGGTAGATTTGTAGCCGTCTCCCTCTCGAAGAGAGGAGGCTTGTGTCCCAGCAGTGGGAACGTTATAGGCTGATTATGTGTGTTATGTAAACACGAACGTGTAACGTAAATAAATGAATTTTGAATTTATGAGGTTCACTTTTGAAGAAAAACTTTGAAAATTAAGAAAAAAAAAGTACGAGTGTGAGACCACACGACTGAAGTAAAACTTCTTTAGCTCCATCTATATGTATGTATATATATAATATATATGTTTATATATGTCAGAAAGAGAGAGAAAATGTGTGCTCGCACCTCTCTCTCTTGCCCCTACAGTAATATACGAAACGTAACTCTCTCTCTTTCTATCTTCACTAACTTATATCTAGCTCTCAACTTCCGTTCGCCTCGCCCGATCACACTTTTCGTAACGCTCTCGTCACGCATTCACCAGCTGACTCCCCAAGTCAAGAGTCAAGCGTGTGTAAAGAAGTTTTACTTCAAAAATTGCAAACTGTAGGTACCCTAAAAATTCGAAAAAAATACAGTGAATATTACTTATAGATTGAGTATTATAGTGAGCTGATTGAGTGTTACACGGATACTTGTTTGCATGTATCAAACGAACATTTTGACCACAATGATTTCTAATCTACCCTCGAAACAATTATATAATCGATGTCTAACTTTGTAATACCTACCCCCAACTTTATGCTATTATTTAAGTGTTTAGTTTTAATATTCTCATGTAAGTGAATAGTGTAATTCTTATGAGAATAAAATGATCTTAAACCTCAGATTACAGGAAATCCTATATGAAATCTATGGTCTTAAAATAACATGTTAAATCACTCAATATTGTGCGTACAAACTTACATTTGCAGTTGGAATGTATCAGGAAACACATTATTCAACTAAAATGTTATGTTTGTTCTTGGGATAATTTTTTCCAAACTACGGAACCCTTCATTATGCGTGGTCCGACATGCACTTAGCCAGTTTTTAATAATAGATAAAATCACGATAAGAGAACGCTACTGGCCATTGTCTTGATAACATCTTGCGATTGGCATACGATGAAGCCAGACTGAGGTTGATCGACGTCGACCAGATTTTGGCGTCCAGGGGGTCTACTCCGAAGCGCTAAACCGAAGTATCGGCCGAATGTTCGGCTGTTTTATAACTTCCATATTTTCCTTTTTTTACTTTGAGTCCTTACCCGACTTCAAGTCACAGTTTTGACTTGGCTTATCTCTTCGACTGGTAGTCAGCGATAGTTAGCCGTAGTAAAGAAACAACCGAACATTCGGCCGATACTTCGGATTTAAGTACGGAGTAGACCCCAGGCGTTGTACCTACTAATATAATACGTCAAAATAAATTGTTTTAAATATAGTTTTTTTAATAAGAAGTGTAAACGTGATTCCGATATCCTAAATATTCCTGAAATAAATAAAAAAATCAGCTGTTCCCTACATTTAGGTTCTTATAGCTCGTCAAAATGTAGGGAACAACTGATTATTTTTTCCTGATTTCAGGTTTGGTCCCATATTTAAAGTTGTTTATAATGTTGAGTACAATGATCCCTTAAGAGGTTGTGCGTTATTTATGTTACATTTTGTATATTTAGAATAAATAATTTTAGTTCTTTCACACTGGATTGCAGACGCCTGAACAATCGATTTCATCGATCGACGTATCGTCTGGTCGCACCTTAATGTAAAGCGATTGTGTTAAACATGTTATTCAAAACAATCATGTTTATAAGAAGAAATCGTAAACATGTTTAAGAAATTGACTCGAGCGAGCATTAGTTTATCGTTCAGCGGCACAAAGTTAAAAGGTTATCTGGTGAAATTGATTGTTTCTTTAAGTGTTCCAAATGTCCCAATAGCAGTATTTCAAACCAAATCAAATCATTTATTGGTTTGTAAGTACATAGATGTTTTATTATAATAGTCCTCCATATTCTAGCTACCGTCACTGGGCATTCAAATGATCTATTATTAATTAATTTACACTCTAAAGGTGTTATAATTTTAAATAACAATTATGACAATAAAATAATACAAAATACAGTTTGAATGCCAGTAAAAATGTCATAAAAATGTCATAATAATACAAAATTGTCAAATGCCAACCAGAATACAGTAATAAAAATAAAAAAAATCAAATGTAATAATAGCATGTCAATCAGTCAGTAGGTACAATACAATACAATATTATTTAATTGAATAGAAAGTAGGTTCCTACAGAAAAAATACAGATGTTTTATAATTAGAGATCCCTAAAGAATACATTATTCCTTAAATTGGCATGCAAACATTTAGTACAAGTGCTTATTAAAGTACTGATTTATGCTGCGTCCCGCGGTTTTACCCGCATAAGTCTCGATCCCGTAGAAATATCGGGATAAAAAGTAAAGTACGTCCTAATCCAGGTCATAGTCTACCCATGTGCCAAATTTCATTCGAATCCGTTCAGCTGTTTTAGCGTAAAAGCGTAACAAACAAACGAACTCACCTTCGCATCCTGCTTTGCAATAGTGCAATTTACATGTAAAGACGGTATTCTGTACATCACACGTTGTGCACAAGTTCTGAGCAGTACTGGACTTGCATGAATTCAAGATAGTATTTCATTAGTATTACTAAGCACTTCTTTTTGTATAGCTTATGTCCATCTGGAATAATGTACCTTTCAAATTGTGAAATAATTTTTCAAATCGGAGCTGTGGTTCCTGAGAGTATCCTCCACATATACACAAACTGACAAAACTCACTCGCTCTCTTTATAATATTAACACTGCGCTCCAAAACAAAGATGGCTGACGTGGCTCAAAAGACTGCCCAACTTAAATAGGACTGGGCAGGGCATGTCTACCGCAAGCCGGGTAAACTGTGGCCCAAATAGCACAGAACTGGTGCCCTGAGAGAGTGAGGCGGCGTCGCGGCAGGCCACGTAGGAGATGGTAGGACCAGCTGGATAGGTCCCATCAATATTGGAAGGAGGACGCGTGGGCTCGCGAAAGATGGAAGGAGTGGAGGGAGGGCTTTGTCCAGGATGGGGCGATGGTTAAGCTACTCTTGCAGACACCAGCCCGATATACAATACAATCTACGCTTGCCGCAGGTCGGGCCGTGGATGGGTGACCATCCAATTTATAAAATATCGAAGCCCTTCAGTGCGTCGGAAAGCACGAAGCGTTAAACCGTTGGTCCCGGCTGTTATTTGTTGATCTTTGAACGTCTTTGACAACCAGTCTTACAAAGGAGGGGGGCGGGGGGTCAAACACCCCCCACCACTCAGACTTGAGGTGGCCCGCAGAGGCGGGCCGGGTACCCGCCGGGGATCGCGGAAGTTGCATTAGATCCCAAGATCCCCGATGCAAGTGTGGGAAGGGAAATACTGGGGTGGTTTCTAGACAGTAATAGTAGAATGGGCAGCAGCGTTCTCTATGCATTTTAACACCATACTGCGATCGCCAACCCGCCTGCCAAGCGTGGCGATTATGGCACCCCCCGCCACCTTTGGGGAAGTTCTATGTCCAGCAGTAGACGTCTTTCGGCTACAATGATGATGATTATAATTAAGTATAATCAATATTTTACTCAGCCAACACCACTTTGTTAACTGGCGAATATTTTTGCTGCCTAAAAAAGGTAAAATTAAATTAGCTGGCGAAAATTCATAAACGTGATGTACGATTTCAATCGAACATAAATCCAAGGTATCGGCCGAATGCTCGGTCGTTTCTTTACTACGACTAACTATCGCTGACTACGGCGAAAAAAAAAAGAAAAAAAGGCAGTCGAAGAGATAAGCCAAAGTCAAAACTGTGACTTGAAGTCGGGTAAGGACTCAAAGTCAAAAAAAGGAAACTTTGGAAGCTATCAAACAGCCGAATATACGGCCGATACTTCGGTTTAGTGCTTCGGAATTCGGCCCTTTTATAACTTTGGCTTTTTATTGACTTTGAGTGCTTACCCGACTTCAAGTCACATTTTTTACTTCGGCTTATCTTTTTGACTGTTTGTTTTTTTTTTCTTTCGCTGTACTCAGCTATATTTAGCCGTAGTCAAGCAACAGCCGAACGTTCGGCCGATACTTCGATAATATGTTCGGAGTTAAAGTTCGTCCATTGAGTACACAGTTAGAAATTACAGTTCGTCCATTGAGTACAACAGGGGGTCCCTGTTGTACTCAATGGACGAACTGTAAATTACAGTTCATATATTAATATATATAAAAAGTCGAATTTTATATAAAAAAAAAAAAATGCTATTTATTATTATTGATTTTTGTAAGCATGTTTTTTATGTTTTTATTATTATTATTATTGTTGCTGCATGTTCGCTTTTAGAATTTATAATAATATTATTAATTATAATGTATGTAATGTATCAAACACAATATAAATTGTTCCTGATAAATAAATAACGGAGTTTCTTTGAAGGATAAGATCAGGAATGAAGTTATCCGGACGAGAACTGGCGTTACCGACAAAGCCTGCAAAGTAAGCAAGCTGAAGTGGCAGTGGGCTGGCCATGTTTATCGAAGGACCAATGGCCGGTGGAGCAGACGAGTCCTGGATTGGAGACCGCGTATCGGCAAGCGTAGTGTGGGTCGCCCCACAGCTAGATGGACCGACGATCTTAAAAAGATGGCTGGAACAGACTGGATGCGGAAGGCGGAGGACAGGGAGTTGTGGCGCAGCCTGGGGCTGGGAGAAGCCTATGTCCAGCAGTGGACTGCGATAGGCTGAGTTGATTGAAATAAATAACAATATATTTTCTTAACGCATACTTCAAGTAACTACGGGGTCAACGACCGAACGTGTTATAGGTACTTGAAATATTTATCTTACTTATAACAGTTTTTTTTAGTGAAGTTCACAGTCGTGATGGGTATCGATATAAAAACACGATGAAACTAACTTTTTTTTTTTAAGTTTTGCTAGCTAGTCTAATTTAACCCTGTACCTATAGAGTCTCGTAGTTCGTGCTTGCCGAAACGAGAGATATTTATTTTTTTATTAATGAAGTACAACATTGGAACTTATGTTTCACATAAGTAGATAAATATTTATATTTTAGATTTAAACTTATCGAGATAAATACAAGGCTAGGTCATGGGCATGTATACTGTTATCAATCATTGGTGCATTCAGCGTGTTTATTTATATTTACGAGAAAAATAAGAGTATAATACATTACACTAAGGAAAATTCACAATTTAAACCAGTCCAACCAAGGAACATCGTGATACCCAGTAACTGGGTTGTGGAGGTCAGATAAGCAGTCGCTCCATCTATTATATTGGTATTCACTTCAGCTGCATCCAGTTAGACTTGAAGACGAACCCAACATAATTATGTAGTTCGGAAAAGACTTGGTGGATGACGACTAAGGAATAGTAGATTGTTATACAAGGGTCGAAAGGAATCAATTCCTATACGAGGTATTTAGAGACTCGAGGGCAGCAAGGGCGGCTATATTCCGAGTAGGAATGGGTGACCTTCACCCGTGTTAAACACTCTACTTTTCATTTCGAATATAAGGAAAGTAAAAAATACTTAGTAGTTTTTCTAAAATATTTTATTTTCTTGTTTGCTCGCCACTTCATAAAATCATTGATGTGTGTGTATTTAAATATCTTTCCTTCTGGCAACAGATTTTCGATAACTGTATAAATTGCCTCGTCTTTAACCGAATCTGAGGTCAACATTACAGAATCGCTTGAACTCATTTTTATTAATTAATCAAATCTCCCGACCGATCTATATAAAAAACCGAGATTTCGAATTTAGGTGCAGCTTATAGAGTTAGTATCCCGCCAAATTATAGTCTTTTTTAACTTTTAAACATGGAACACACCGCGTCACCGCCGCGGGCCATCCCGTTTAATAGGTTTTTTTTTGAAATTCACACTAGATGTTTATACACTCACATGACCGCAGTATGTGCGCTTCTGCAACGAGTCTCTGCGGTACGGGATTTCGGGGTTGCGGTCACTTCCTGAACTGTCGCTTGGCGATCATATTACGGGGATCTGTAAAAGGGCGTTTAGACACCTGGGGTTTGTTCTGAGACAGACAAGGCACTTCACTAACATCGCAACAGTTAGGGTCCTGTATGACGCACTTGTCAGGAGTCACCTGGAACATAGCGCTGTCATATGGGCACCGCATGAGGCCAAGTACTCGGTAATGCTGGAACGCGTACAGAACAAGTTCACGCGCCACTTGTATAATAAATTATATGGGGTATACCCGTTTTACCCGTTGATGTACCCCACTCTGTTTGTGCTCGGTATGGTCGGGTATAACCAACTGAGGATACGACAGGAATTCACGCTTGTCGCGTCGCGTATCTGGTTAAGTTACTTCGAGGCATTGAGCATAACCCAGGAGTACTGCAGCGGGAGCAGCCGTGACGCGGCTCCGGGCCAAGAACGTGGCACCGGGGCCCGACAAGATCCACGGCCAAGCGTTTGCCCTCGCTCTGAAGGAGCTAGAGCCCCACTTGAGAGGACCCTACACTGCGTGCCTTGAGCAGGACCAGTTTCCCACTTTGTGGAAATCTGGTCGTCTGGTCCTGCTCAGGAAGGCGGGGCGCCCTGCGGACTCACCGTCCGGGTACATGCCCATAGTGTTGCTACACGAGGTGGGTAAGATGTTGAGCGGATAATCGCTGCCCGCCTCCTCGGCCACTTGTGCGGAGAGGGGCCTGACCTGGCCGAGAGCCAGTTCGGCTTTCGGCACGGGCGCTCCACCATCCACGCGATATCGCGAGTGAGAGTCCTGGCGGAGGAAGCAGTGTCCCGGGGCGGGGTGATGTTGGCGGTGTCCTTGGACATCTCCAACGCCTTCAACACCCTGCCCTGGAGCTGTATTCAGGAGACACTGCGTTACCATCGGGTACCTTCCTACCTCCGCCGCATCGTCGGGGCTTATTTGGGTGAGAGGTGTGTCATCTATATTATGTTTAAAGCGAGTGCCATAAATTATTCTGATGTTCCTGGTGTCTCGCTTTGTGGTACTCCTTTAGCTTGGGTAAAGAAATTCAAGTACTTGGGTCATTGGGTCACTGATGATCTCAAGGATAATACTGATATAGAGAGGGAACGCAGGTCGCTGGCTGTTCGATGTAATATGCTGGTTCGAAGATTTGCACGTTGTACTGACGAAGTAAAAATAACTCTTTTTAAAGCCTTTTGCCAGTCTTTTTACACGTGCAGTCTTTGGACCAGTTTTACGCAGAGGACATACAGTGATCTGCGTGTCCAATATAATAATGCGTTCAGGATACTGTTGGGGCGGGCGTGGCGATGTAGTGCGTCCGGTATGTTTGCGGAGGCGCATACTGATGACTTTTACGCCATAATACGCAAGAGGACCGCCTCCATGAATGGCCGGCTGCGCACCGCCACCAACAGTCTCCTGAGCGTGTTTTCAGATCGGTGGGACTCCCCTCTGCTGCGCCACTGGGTGAGAATCCACACCAATTAGCGTTTTTAATTAATTTTTATTATTACTAACACTTAGTCTTTAAGTTATTTTGTATACTAACTTAATTCATTTTCATGTTTACTAACAATAGTCTTTAAGTTATCTTGTATACTAACACTATGGACGCATGTCTGAAATAAATTATTTGAATTTGAATTTGAATATACGGGACGTGATGGCGAAAATCAGCCTAACCTAACCTAACACCTCACCCCCCCCCGCAGACTTGAGGTGGCCCGCAGAGGCGGGCCGGCACTAGCCGGGGATCACGGAAGTAATACTAGCTCCCAAGATCCCCGGTGCAAGTGTGGGATGGGAACACCGGGGTGGTTTTTAGTCAGTAAGAGCCTGACAGACCCCTCTGCCCACCCCAGGGCGGAGGACATCCATGAGGATTTTCCACCTCGGCAACAAAAAAAAAAAGAAAAAGGAGTACTGCAGCGCCTGAGTGTATGTGTACCAGACCGCTATGCGTGGAGGCGGCGCCGCCCGCCGCTGCTGGCCGTGCCGGCAGCCAGGACCAATCTCCTCGCCAAAACACCATTGACCCGCGCAATTCGGGTTATTAACGATCTTCACGGGAAATCGATGTATTTACACGCCATTTGAGTGAATTCGCAAAAATACTGTTGTTTATTTTATGTTATAGTGTAGATTAGAGTAGGATGTTGTTGTTTTTTATATTTTTATTATTGTGTTTTTTATATTTAGGGCATTTAGTAAAATAGTTATTATTTTTAGATGTTATTATAAGTATTAGGTACTAGTTTTTTACGTTTTCCATAGTTTTAAATTGTTAGTTAATATTAAGACCGCGCTATCGCATTAGGTATACACTTGTAATGATAGTTGTAAGGGAGATTGTAATAAATAAATAAAAATGTTTTTTTAATCAATATTTTTTTCTAAAAAAGAGGAGGTTCTACTAGTTCGGCTGTATGTATATACAAGGTGTAACATAAATAACGCATAACCCCTTATTATACTCATGATAATGAACAACTTTTTCTATGGGACCAAACCCGAAATCGCAAAAAAAATCAGCTGTTCCTTACATTTTGACGAGTTATGACATCACACGAATATTATAAAGGCGAAAGTTTGTGACTGTGTGTGTGTGTTTGTTATTTCTTCACACTCAAACGGCTGGACCAATTTTGATAAAAAATTGTATGAAGGTAGCGACACCCTGTGTTAACTTATAGGCTACTTTTTATCCTGATATTCCCACGGGATCGAGACTTAAGCGGGTGAAACCGCGGGGCGCAGTTAGTGAAAACATAAATGTATGAAAGCGCAGATTTTTTTTCGAGACCCCTTAAGATGTTGTGCGTTATTTATATATGTTACGTCTTGTATACTTACATATATTTTTTTATGTATGTTCATCGATATTTTCGTCAGTTGAAATTCCTTTTTCATTTGATAGAAAAAGCTTGCGCGGTGGTGGTGGTCCCTTATAAATTTTATTAACTTTGCTTTGGTAGTTTTTGAGTTAGCTTCAATAATGGATAATGTTACAATAATTTCCTGTCACTGTTAGTTACATACCACAACAAAAAAAGTGAAAAGTATTTTTTTTTTACAAAAATAAAAACCAACCGACTTCTAAAAAGACACTACAAAGTGAAAAATAATTTTAATTTCGGAACTAAAAAAAAAACACAAAACCAAAGTCACCGACTTCCGAAATAAAAGTTATTTTTCACTTTATAGTGTTTTTTAGGAAGTCGATTGTTTTAACATAATAAAAATCTTAAATTCATTATTCATACGTACATAAAATAATATAAAATCACGCCTTCTTTCCCCGAAAGGTTGGGCAGAGGCGTACCTGTAGTTCACCCACATTTCGCCAGTTATGTTTAAGTCCCATGTAATACAGGGGAGCCTATTGCCATCAACCGGGAAAAAATCCAGACTCCCGGCTGCTACTGAGAAATTCCAGATAGAAAGACCCAATATCACTTTGCCCGACCCGGGAATCGAACCCAGGATCTCATGCTCAGTAATATCGCTTGCAACCACTAGACTAACGAGGCAGTTGCTGACAAATAACACAGCCCAAACTGCTGGGTCCAGAAGCGTAACAATATGTTACACCAGAGTTCCTTTTATAGCGAAAGTGGGCACTAAGGAAGGAGTTTTGATAAATCATGCCCTAGAGGTTAAATAGAGAATAAAAATTTGTATGAAAATTCGTCATTTTTGCCCATGGGAAATATCCCATCGGGTACACAGCTTGTTCAACAATAACTTTGCCCTGCAACGTGAAAGTATACAGCATGTATCAGAAAGGTGAGGTCAAATTTAACCAGGTGTGGTACCAGACCATAAAACTGAATAACTTTTTCCATTCTTTTTTCCCGATTACAATGTTACCAACATTGTAATCGGGAAAAAAAAATATTGGTGGTGCTATGTTGAATTTAGAGTAAAAATAAATTTTGCAAATTTTGGTGGTGCCATCTTGAATTTTGAGTAAAAATAAACTAAAAAGAAAAATAAATAAATAGAAGAAAACAAAGTGACAGGTGCGCAAGGTACATACGTTGCGCAGAAAAACGTAACGCTTTTGAGTTAATGTCAAGGCATTAATTTCACTCCTCATAAACTCATAGCTACAAAACGTCTGTTTTGTAGCTATGAGATTGATTAAACATTACGAAAAAGGCTTTTTTCTATCCAGGGGGTCTACTCCGAAGCGCTAAACCGAAGTATCGGCCGAATGTTTGGTCGTTTCTTTACTACGGCTAACTATCGCTGACATCGGCAAAAAAAAAAGAAAGACAGTCGAAGAAATTTAGCCAAAGTCAAAATTGTGACTTGAAGTCCGGTATGGACTCGTGTTATTAAAAGCGATTGCATGTCCGCCAGATCCTTAAATAAAATTTACTTACTTTTTTTTTTTCAGAATTTAACAAAAAAAACACTGATTTTTGTAAATGTTTCCCATGAATTCAATAAACTAGTAACTAGTACGGTGTCTGTCGGTTCATAGCGCCTTAAAATAATAATAATTAACAACTGTAGGCACTGCTAGAACAAACATTTATGAACACAACCGGATTTCCAGCGTTATGCTGCTCCAATGCGTATTATTTGGCACTGTTTGTTATGTCGGCCACATACTAACAATATCAGATGCCATGTAAACAATAGGAGCGATTCATCAACACGGAATAAGGGTTCGTAAAGATGGTGCGATTTTGCGATTCCACTTGCGACTGCAAAGACGCAGTTATTCATACTACTATTCATATTCGTTCTACCGTCGTGGAGGTAATGCGAATATTTAGTTTCTGAAGTAAGTAACGAAACAGCCAAGCCATACATTTTTACTGCTATGTAGAATTTGTGAAGTTAGGGTCGGTAGCAGAGGCGGCTCGTGACATTTATTTGTGGGGGTTCACTAAAAAAAGAAACGTAGAACTAGAGCTTACCATTTATTTGTAAAGAAAATCCATTCGGCGATCTTTATCGATTTTCATCAACGCGTTCATTGAACTCTCTAATAGATTTTCGATACGCAGAATCGAGCGCCTTACGAATATCTTGACGGCCGATAGATGCCAATTGCACTTCACATAAGATATGAAATCGAGATTGCGAATGTTTTTTCACTTTTATTGAAAAACGCGCTAAATCGTCAACACGGCCGTTTCCGTCCATGCAGATTCACCACCACTGCCGGCGCCAGCTCCAAACACCAGACACGGGAAACAAAATAATTTGTTGCTTTCTTCACATCCACACAACCAAGGTGTTTTGAAATATTGTTCAGATTTAAAACCACGCGTAAAAGATTTATTTTTCGTAACACATTTTTGAGAAAGTGCTATTTCGGGACGTGGTGGTCCCTTAGCTTTCAGTTCGATACGCATTTCGAGAGTCTTTTCACAATTTTTAATAAAAGATACACTGTATTGTTCCATTTTTAATACAAATGTCGCGCACAAACTATTTTTAATAATTATTTAGAATAAACACTGCGAATCTACTGACAGCCGAGTTGAGCCGACTGTTTGTTTACATAAGATCGGCAACAGCGCATAGGCATAGATCGCATTACCGCGCGCGGCCGCCTTGCGCCGTTTGGCAACGTCGCGCGTGAGCGGCGCTCCAAATTAGGCTTATTTCTCATACAAAATCTTTTGTTTCACGCGTCGGACTGTGTCGATATTTCTCTTTCGCACTCATTGAATACAGTGCTAGATATCGTACTGAACTTTGTTTCATAGGAGCGCAATCGCTGGCGCTCCACACGTTACAACTTGACGCCAAATGTACGCGTAGGAAATGGTTTTCTAGTAAACTGCTATTGTATGCGTATGGGCATAGTAGAAAGAATGTATGTAAAGGATTATAATAAAGAAATATAGATTATGCTATTTTCGTGGGAGTGCACTGCACCAGCGCTCTTTATGACGAGCCGCCTCTGGTCGGTAGAGTTAGACCGTGTAGATTCAGAAGCTTGGCTCTACATGAGATCTGATATCTTTTTCACAGGGCAAACCTTATGTGGTCGTCTTGGCAACATTTACATGAAATGTTTTTGGTGGGATTTCAGTTCTTTTTGTAAGTTGCTAGGTAGTCTTTTTAGTGTTATTTCGGCTTTCTAGCACTTCAGGAAGTACCCTAACATTTTGCAGTCTCATACAAACTTCAACCCCCCCCCCCCCTTTTAGGGGATGGGGGCGAAAGTTATAAGTTTATGTTTTTTTTTGTTGGTCGTATACTAAACTTAGATTACATACCAAATTTCAGCTTTCTAGCACTTCAGGAAGTAGCCAAACATTTTGATGATCATCAGTGTGTCAGTGAGTGTGTCAGTGACGAAATCGGTGTATTTAAGATATCAATAAAATCTAAAGTACTAGAGCTATTCAATTGAGACTTTGTATGTTTAATTAGTCTATTATCGACATCATATCCTGAGAATATGAACTATCTGGTACATCGGAAACCAACTGAGAAAATGTAGGTACGAGTAGTGCCCTTGCGCTTTGCTTGGCTCGTCTTGGCGGGGGTACTACCGTGCCCCCAGATTTGAGAAAAATCATTTTCAAATTTGACACACCGACTACTGGTACCTTTTTACTAAACTTTTCTCTTAAAATTTCTTGTACTTACAAACATCATATAAAGTAAGTAATTTACTATAATTATCAACGTGCAGATAATTGTGCATTAAATAATAATCAATTAAAATCGCGAAATTAAATTTTTTCACCCAAGATTACAAAATTACTTATATCTCGGAAACTATAGTGACGAGAATTGGACCCTTTTTGCTTGGACGCCCACATAATTATGACTGTAAGATAAAATAAATAGAACGTATATTATTCAATTGATTATTTTACGTCTGCTTGCACCAGCAAGCAGACGTAAAAGCGCGTTCAGCGCTAAACGTAATTAAACGTCACCTGTCTCATCCATTTTCAAATGATGGACAGAAACAGAACGATGTTTTGCTAAACGTATTTAGTGATTTGTGGAGCAAGCGAGTCTTAATGTCCTAGGCTGGAAACCTTTAATGTAGATCATCATCAGTTCAGCCGACAGAAGTTCACTACTGTACATAGGCCTCCCTTAAGCGTCGCCACTTCAACCGGTTTCTGAGCTTCTCGCATCCAGCGGATTCCTGCGGCCTCTACCAGGTCATTGGCCCACCTTATGGGAGGCCTTCTAACGTTACTTCTTCCAGTCCGTGGTCGCCACGCAAACTGGGCGAAATGACCGTGAATTTAAATTTATTTGGCAGGGCAGTTTAATGTGCAGGGCAAGTGAGGGTTGAGTGCAGTGGTGGCCCAGTGGTTAACGGCGTCGACTTACGAGTAGTAAGTAGGTCGTAGATTCGAACCCAGACAGGCGCTTTACTTCGTGTAAATTATTTCATCACCACTGCTCTCAAAACGGTGAAGGAAAACATCGTGAGGAAACCGGCATGTCTTAGAACTAAAAATTCGATGACATGTGATATCCACCAACCCGCACTGGGCCTGCGTGGTGGATTACGGCCCACTCCCTCTCACAGAAAGAGGAGGCCTGTGTCCCAGCAGTGGGAAGATTATAGGCAGACGAGACATTTTAAGCTTCTGGTCACGTTGAGGCGAATCCCGCGCGGGACTGGTTTAAAAGATAAGGAAGTTACGCGAGTATTCGCGCCGGTTTGAACACCTTAATAAATACAAGTTAGTTAACACAATCGGCGCGAGCGAATTTTGAACCTCATCAGAAAGAAAGAAGAAAGAAAGAAGAAAGAAAGAAAGAAAAATAATTTTATTTGTCACAGAAACACGTGCAAGATATATGAAAACATAAACTGGTGAAACAAATAGTCGACAGCTGCACGTCATGACTGTGACAAGATGAGAGATTTTCAGTGGTCACGCGCGGGATTCACCACAGTTCGGCCAGAGATATAATTTTTGTCTGATATTAAGCTTTAGGGTATGGTAACATCCTATTTGACTAATTTATGTTGTTATAACCGTTGGTCCTGGCCTTCATTCGTTGGTCTTTGACTGTTGTTACGGGTAGACAGAAGCCTGAAAGTATGACAATCAGTCTTACCAAAGAGTATCGTGTTACCCAGTAACTGGGTTGTGGAGGTCAGATAGGCAGTCGCTCCATGTAAAACTATTGGTATTCAGCTGCATTCGGTTAGATTGGAAGCCGACCCCGACTTAAGAGGGCCCTTCCCGGACCGTCTATCGTCAACGCGAGCATGGTCGAAAAGCTTGTTTCATCCAGCGCAAGTGAGAACTACTAACAAGCAAGGGAGAACGCGATAACATTGAACGAAAAATAGTGTGGAAACATAAAACTTGTTTCAGGAAATACGTGATTTTGAGTAAGCCTTATAAGTTTATGAAATAAACGTTTGTCGTTTAGAATCTCCAGTACATGTGCACGGTTTCTATCGTAATGTTTTCTTACATTAACAATTGATGAGTACATTATGAACGGCCAAATTTCAGGTAAAATTTGTGCAAGAAAGCAGATTTTTGCAGGCTTATACTGAATTTATTTCTCCAAATTATTTTTTTTCAATTCAATTCAATTTATTTAATTCAGTAACAATTCACATTGCGTTCGAATATAATCCAGCATGAAACTTGCATAGACTTGCATAGACTTGCTTTGCTTGCATAGAAACCTAGATATAGTGCACAAAATACATATTGGATAAAAAATAAACAACTACGAACGAGCGTTTGTATGAAAAGTATGACGGGTTGGCCGCTCTTAACTGGGAAAAGGCTAGGAAGATGATGCTGTAAAAGCACCAACCGATCAAAATGAACAAACATGTTCGCGTGTTCCAAACGATTTCATCTAAGTAGCTACAATGCGAAAGAATGTTTTCTCGCTCAGATTACTAAGTGAAAACGTGGCTTGACAACATAATTTTCTCTCATTTCCTAACAGGAAAAAAAAATATTGTTTAACTTTTTTAAGCGTCTCGCCGTGTCGCGAAAACGAAACTTTTCTTAAAAAATCTGAAGAATGATGTTGAAAGTAAACGAAATACTTACCCAGGGGAGGAGAAGAATACAATGGAGGTTTTATTTTCATGTTCCTAATCCTACGGTCTTAATTATGATAAATCGGAAGAGCAGCTCATTTGTCAAAATATGTCAGTTTTGTAAGAAAATTAAATTAATATCGCGCTTTCTATCTTAGTTATCTTGAACTTAGTATTTCTAAAGTAATAAGTATCTTGTCTTTATCCTAAGTCACATAGAAAGAAAAGAAAGAAAGAAATATGTCATAAGTACACACAGTGTAGAAAACAAAGAAACTACATAATAAAAAATAAAACCGCCCAAGTACGTGTCGGACCGCGCACAATGAAGGGTTCCGTAGTTGGGATGAATTTACCAAAAACACACATAGCACTTCCATACATCGACATACGTCGCGGTCAATTCTCAAACTGCAAATGTAAGTTGGTCGACTATTACTCGTTAACTTGTAAAGCCTACTTAGCTGCTATAGTTTTCTTTTTAATTTCGTTATACGTACCTACTACTGCCATGAATTTTTTCACATATCCAAAAACAACCATTTAGCTGGCCGGGTGAGGTCACTTGACTCTAACAAAAATTTGCATTTTAAAGTTTAATATTACGCAAACAGACCCCTGAATCTAAAAATGGTCTTGACAAACCCTTAATATTTTTGAACGACCTATCCAACGATACCGCACATCATGGGATAGACGAGACAAAAAAATATCATCCCCACTTTACGTGTAAGCGAGGTAAATTTTTTATTTTTATTTTTTACCACTGTGTCGGCGTGATTGATATGTATACCCAAGCCAAGTTACAGCTTTCTAGTACTAAGAGTCTTGGAGCTAAGCTGGGGACAGAGAGCCGGACATTGCGAAACTATGAGGGCTCTTTGTTGACTACGGAACCGTAAAATATTGGAAATATTCATCGAATATCTGTGGTAATATTCCTTTACAAAAAATTACCAATTAGATTGGACCATAATTTTTCTGCAGCTATAAACCACAATTGTTTAGGAAACGACATAATTAACTTACAGTTTTTACAGAGACATGGATGGCATCAGCCCGTTTGAACTTCTCATCGGCAAAAATGACGAATTTCCTTACAAACTTTCATCCCGCATTGAAACCCTTCAGGGGTTGAATTTTCAAAAAATCCTTTGTAAAATTTTTTCTTGCTTCTAGAACCAGCGGTTTAGGCTGTGCGTTGTCTCTCAGTGAATTTAAGATTTATTTATATTAAGTAGATTGACAATTCTATACTCCATTGGTTTAGGTACTTCAATAAAGGTAAACAAATCGAAAAAGGGTTTTTTAGATGACACTTTTTTGTTTAAAAATAAGTACGTTGTAACTTATAACTAAATTACATTAATTTTGGTTTTTACAATAGCTTCCTCTTTTATTACTGAATGTTAAACTTTATCACTTATTCTTAAACTACTCTTCGTAGATGTGTTGCTTGAGCACAATTTTTGTGTTAGATTTATAATAATACGATAATATTTTGTAATCTATCTATTGCAAATAGCCCAAAAAAACAAGTTCTCTAAACGTCAAAGGAATAAAACGATGCTTAATTGAAGAGTACAACTGTGACATGAACTTATAGATAAAAGTGGAGGCAACACTCTAAATGCCTAAGTGAAGGCGACTGTGGTCGGACTCTCTCTTTCTAAATACATCCATAAGACAAAGAAAACACATAATATCACTGTCTCGTTCTTATGTATGTATTCAGAATGAGAGGGACCACAGTCGTATTCACTTAGATATTTAGAGTGTTGCTTCCACTTTTATCTGTAGCTTCATGAACTATGACGTAGCATGGCAACTGAAGTGACAGGTTTTATGTTTAGTCGCTTATTTGACAGCTCTCCCGTCACATGGTTTTTTTTGTTTACCTTTATTTAATTACCTAAACCAACGGAGTATAGAGTAACAAACTTTAAGCGACATCTATGTAGATGCAACAAATTTTCAGTAATTTGCCTCATTTAGTGAGAATAGTGGCAATGCAACAATCGCAGAAAAAGTCGTATTATGCGATCGCAGCCGTAACGTGGTTTATTCACGATATTCACAGGTTGCGTTTGTTCTATGTTCTTAGCAAAGCACGCAGTTCTGGTTTAGATTTCTTAGCGCGTTCAAGGCTCCTTAATTATACAGGAATATATTTCTAATGGTAAGATTTTTTTGTTATCTAAGATTTATTAATTCATTATACGTATGAAATTAATTATCTAAATGGTTTTTTTTAATGCCTTACAGTTGTATATCTAATTTAATTTATTTCTAAAATTTTCACATCACATCAAATGAACAGACTTAAAATAATAATAATATTATGTACAAGTATATAAAAAAAAAATATATACATTAAAAATAAAATATCTCAACTTAAGGTGAGTCCGCAGCTGTAGCCCGTTAAATTCAAATTTCTTACGTTTTTTGCAATTTGCAGGTCAGTGTTAGGTTGTATCTTGATCAAAATATGGTTCTCGAATAGGGCAGATATGCATCTACAGAATATTAATCATTAGAATCATTAATACGTCTCTCTAAGTTAGATTTGTTCTATTGAATGACTTTTTAATGAAAATTGGGAACCCTTAAATTTGACCACATGTCTCTGATACATCCTGTATGGCCCATCCACTGGCATGGATGGACAAGTATTTTGAAAATACTCTTTTATTTTTATTAACGAGACAGTTGCTCTGTATTTGGACAATAAATAGCCTTATTACTTATAAGAATACTTACTATGCTTTTTTCTTTTAAGTTAGTACTTACATAATAAGTTTTTTTTTTTAATTATTAATAAAATTACATAATATCTCTTTCGTTTAGTTTGCAATGCTAGTGGTCGCTGCTGCACTTATAAGATTCAACTTCGTGCATTCCAGAGCATCGAATGAAGATCATTTTGATGTAAGTCACATTTTATTACTTAAAGAAAAGAAAGATTTATTTATTCTTCACAAACCAAACGCACATTACAAAAACATATACAAAATACACACACTAATACAAAGTAGACAAAAGCCCCAATATCCAAAACCTTAAAGGCTCCCGCAGACAAGCGCGACGCGACACTAGTAGCACAATTTCTATGAAAGCTTCATGGAAATGCAAATATTGACGCCACTTAGTAAAAATCTTTTTAATGTGTACTTTGGAGATTTCATTATTATTAAATTATATAATTATGATGAAGGATTGCCTCGTTTGTCTAGGGGTAGCAAGCTACTGCTGAGCATGTGGTCCTGGGTCGGGCAATGGGTTTTTGGGTTTTTCTATCTGGAATTTCTCAGTAGCAGACCGGAGTCTGAATTTGAGCCAAGTTCATGGCGATAGGCTGGCCCCCTCTTACATGGGACTTAAACATAACTGGTGAAATGTGGGTGTACTATAGGTATACCTCTGCCCTCCCCTTCGGGTAACAATGCGCGATGTTATGTCATATTATTGAAGATCTATTTTTCATTCAAAGTCCTTTGTGGATTTTATTTCTGGATTCTAAGTCTCACCAAACAATTGAATATCACCAAGAGTAATAAATATCGTGTGGAGTAGATCAGCTATACGTTATAAATATTGACATTCAATTGTTTTTCTCATGAAAGTATATTTGATTGATTCGATCAACAATCAGTATAATTATGTAAATATCATGTTGTTTTAATATAAGATTTCGTATTGTAACGATTGTTTTCCCTGAAGGCAGCGCCGGCTTTAGAGGGGTGGGGCGATCGGGGCACCCGCCCGGGTATACAGCGTGCCGCGGCCGCTACAGTGGCGATATTAATTTAACACACGTATACCGTTTCGCCTTTACGTTTTATGAAAATATTTTAATTTCATTAAACATTTATTACTTATTGATTTATTTACAATTTTCTAAAATAGCATCTTGGAGCAACCTGTACTTAAAGAACTACATCGATGGTTCATCATGAATTTGTTATTAGTCCTTGCAATCATTTGTTTTATTTTGCTTTGTGCGCGATACGCTATAGAAAGATAATAGTGTAGGGTTAGCACAACAATGTAATTTTATTTGTTCTTTTAAATGTTGAGTACAGGCAAGTACAGAAGTGATTTTTTTGTTGAATGTTTTGTTTTGCCTGTGTTATATGTAATAGATTAAGGGGGTTTGTTGGAAGCCACTTAGATTTGATACTGGCATATTAATCTGTTCCATATGTTTTTGAAATATACCTATGTTTATTATGATTGATTGTGTTGTGTCACTGTAAAAATATATTATGTCCTTGCCTCCACTTGAAATTGTGTTTTAATCAATTTCCATTAATCTGTCCATCTGTCACAACCAATTTGCTCCGAATCCACTGGGCCGATTAATAATTACATATGAATTTTTGTGACCCAAACTTTTTTTTATTCTGTTTGAAAATAAAATCATCTCTAAGTTAGATTTATTCTATAAAAAAAAATCCATATGAGATTTGTTCTCATAGAACAAATGTAACTAAGAGAGATGCATTATTGATTCTAATGATTATAATTCTTTAAATACATATTCGGTACCTATGGTCGCGAATCATATTTTGATCAAGTGCAACCTGACACTGACATGCAAATTGCAAAAAAAATGAATTTCGCGGGCTACAGCTGCGGAAGACCTTAAGTATAAGTTTACACCTTGATACATTTTTAAAATTACAGTCAAAGCACGTCGCCAAGATATTCAGCGAGGATGACATGACCCCAGACTTTACGGAACAGCTCGGCAGCCACGACCACACGACGGACATCAAGAAAAGAAGTGATGTTGGCAAGGAAGACAAGTACGGACCACCCCAGAATGAAGTCAGAACTACCACCAAACCTGTTGCTGGTTCGTATAAATCTTGATTTTGAGCCAAAATAAAAATATTTTATTTCACATAAACCTACATGGGCACCGAAACTGCAGAAGCTAGGTGCACGGTCACAATTGGTCGTTTCCTATGGAAACTGAATAGAATACTCTTTATTACACCATAAAAATTACAGAGAAAGCCGAAGCCGAAGCCGAGAAGAGCCGGCAAGAAACATCACAGTTACTCTTTAAAAAATATTTGACTTAGAGTGGCATCAGTGATTAGCAGCCATATTGCGTAAAGCTTCGGCTTCCTAAAAGTGCGGTGGCCGCCACATAGCCATAACAGTCATGATAAAACATTTTACAAAAAAAACCAACCGACTTCCAAAAAAAACACTACAAAGTGAATAATATTTTCAAATTTCAGAAGTCAGTGTCTTTGTATCTGTATTTTAGTTTTTTGCCACCGACTCTTTGTAGTGTTTTTTTGGAAGTCGATTGTTGTTCTTTTGTAAAAAGAATTTATTTTTCACTTTTTATTGGGTCTGTTTGTAATTTATCTAACTTAAAATAGCCTAATGTTAACTGCTTATCACCTTTTACGAAATATTGCTTTTCCCGATGCAGGGACGTTAATTAATGTTCTACTAGTAAGACCCAGGAGAACTGGAGCTCCAATTCACCATATACATTATGACGAGCATAAATTGCCTAATCCAAAGACACCGACTTCCGAAATTAAAGTTATTTTTCAATTTGTAGTGTTTTTTTGGAAGTCGTTTGACTTTTTTTTTCAAGTTTTAATTTTGACCATTCATCAATATTCATTGCGTTATTTCATTTTTGAAACACATTTTTATTTATTTATCTTATTTTAAAATACATCTACAGTCGAAAAAGCTATATAGTATACAAGAAGCTTACGTCATGTGACCCAATGTTGTTAGTATGTGTGCTGAGTAGTATTTTTTTTACATCTCACTCCTCCAAAGAGGGTGAAATCTGAAAGCTGGCAACGTCGCACATAGCTGTCAAATGTTTCGCCGTTTTGATTAATTTATCAATATTACTAAAATAATGATATTATGAAACATCGCTCTGTAGTGCACTAAAATATAGATCATGAACTGCAAAAAAAATTGGTGTTGTGACAGTGTTAAAATAGGTATTAATTATTAAGCAATGTAGGTACCTACTTATTAATATAAAAAATAATTAAATTTTTCAGGTAAACCTGTGACATGTACTGCAGCACATAATTTATCACAGCCTAATGCACCAGGGCATAATGCACCAGGGCATAACGCACCAGGGCATAATGCACCAGGGCATAACGCACCAGGGCATAACGCATCAGTGCGTAACGCACCGTATGAAGAGAAGCGTCTCCATCACATTCATGAAGGGATGGACGTGGATGATCGAGAGGACCATGTCACCCAGTACCTGTCCGACCAGCTGGTCAACACAGACAGTGAAATAACTAGTCTTCAGGTAAATATTAAATATTTGACTACATTTTTTTATTTTATTATTGTTTTTTTTGTAATTAGTATCGTTTTTATTTACTCAGTTATAAACCTTAGTTAAAATACACAAGCTAACACTAAAATATACATATTATATAGTATGTACAAGTATATATAAATAAAATTTTTAAAAATGCTGATTCTTTGGGCTAAAAATAGGCCAGCACTCTGGTCGCGTGAAGAGTCAACCGACCGCTTGGCAATGCCCCGAAATACTCGATGAGCACTCGGACCCCAAGGTCTTAGTATTTCAACCCCAAACGGCTCAAACATATAGTTCCTAATAAGGTTTTATATTTGCGCCGTTTGAGGTTTTCTGCTCCTGCAGCAGCCGCCCCAGCACAACCCACCGTGCCAGGAAGATGCGATGGCGCGAGGGTGTCGACACAGGTTGCATCCTACACCAAAGGCCTACTCAGCTTCCACGGCATAATTTAAAAAAAAAAAAAAAAAAAAAAATTATTAATTTTTAATTTTTAATTTTGTTTTGAATTTTTATGATAATTTTGTTTTTAAATTTTTGTTTAATTAATTTTTATTTTTATTTCTGATCTTAATTTTGTTTTTAATTTTGACCTTAATTCTGAATTTAATTTTGTTTTTAATTATGATTTTAATTCTATGTTTGCGATTTTTTATTTTGTATTATGACATAAACAATTTTACTATGGATTTATCTGAAATAAATGATTTGATTTGATATGGTCATTCTGTCTGGCTTCTTCCCATCGTCGCGACAATGGTGACAAGAGCCCGACGGATGATGTCGTTAATGCTAGCGTGCCGTGCCATCCAACCAGCGTTCTCGCTGCAGGATAGGCCATGGTGTCCGCGGCAGTCGATTCCTTCACCGCATTGACAGCGATGTGGAGCCCCGCAAGGAACGCCCAGACAGAGTTTTTATCTTCCTGATTTCCCCTCACTGTCCCCTTTACACTTATCAGCACTGTCTAATATTATAAACCTTTTTCAGCCCAGCGAAGTCGAAGATGAACGAGGAGACAGTGTAGAGTAAGTGGTACAATGGACCTCATCCTATAAGGCTGGCTGGTAGTTTAACCCTAAGGTTTAAGACATGATTAAACCTTGAACATTTTATGAACATGTTAATGTTCAGGTCGGGTCGGAGCAATACGGTATGTAAAGTAAAAATTAACCTATGCTGATTCCAAAACCATTTCGAGATTTTAAGCTTTTATGAGTTATTTTTCTATTAATAGGTCTTAAAATTATAAGATCGTATTTATTTTCACAAAAATACTTAAAATCACTTGACTTTTATTTGACCTCTAAATGTCATCCAAAGTAGCCTGAATTGGGAATTTTCAGTGCCTCTAGTAATTAAATAATTAAGTTGTTCTGTATGTGTCAAGTGTCAATGTCAACGACAAATTTACATGCAGCACTTATTATTATTCTATTCAAATAGGTAAATAGTGTAGTTTTTCACCAGCGGCCGACAGTACAAGTCGAATCACATCGATGTATCGCCTCAGGAAAACTTAACTTACGTTCAAATGATCTTCACAATAAAACAGACGCCGCACAGACTAGTACTCAACGTTTACTTCCTCGCACCATTTCTTTTTTAAGGTTTCTTTTACTATCAATCAATTTATGTCGGCTATTTGTTGTGGTGTTTATACTTGACGGTATGAAGCACGTAGCAGAAGTAGTATTTTAACCATTCATTTTTTTAATAAGCTATAACTTTAAACTAAAGTACGGAAATCGCTAAAGTATGAAATGTAAACAAATTAACTGTCAAATTTGACTGTTTGACTTTACTGAATTTTTGTTTTTAAACAAGTGTTAAACGTGCCAAAACATCCTAAGCTATTCAGGCTACTTTAGAAATCAGCACGAACAATACTTTAAAAAAATATATAAAAATAACTACAGCTTGTAAAAACAAAAAGATGAAATTATGTGTTTCAAATACTCTTATCTTTAAAATAAAAATATAAAAAACATACCTCAAAATACTTTACATACCGCATTGGAGGAAAGCCGAGTGGCTTTCTCTTGAACATAATTATATCTTTATATTCGATTTTGCTGTCCGGCTGTTTGCTGTCCACGAACGAACAACACATGGTGAACACGAACATCGAACATGGAACGTTTGGTACGTACGTGTGGACGTAAATGAGCAAAACGAAAACACGAACGACATACGAACTCAGTTTGACTTTTGAACGGCCCCACTCTCTTTAGTAGCCATGTTTTCGCCGTTGGAAATGGTACACTGTTGGATTGGTGTTACCCCGAACGAACAAGAAAATATTCAACACGAATACCGAACACTTTGTTCGTATGCGCGTACCACTAATGAACAACAAACACTACGAGTATGTTCGTAAAAAAAATTGTTTTTCTGTGTGGACAGTGTTCGGAGAAATTTGATGCAACATTGTTCGTACCGACCTTGAGAGGTGAGCGCATAGCGGCGCGGAGAGTGTTCGATGTTCGTTCGTGGTACGCACATATGAAGAAAGAGTTCGATGTTCGTGTTCACCATGTTCTTGTTCGTTCGTGCGTACACGCCTTTACACATTAGCGATTTGTATTAAATACAAAACCTTTTGAGTAAGACTTGGCATTGAAGCGTGTTTGTTAAAGTTGACATCATCGTTAAGATGGCTGGCATACAAGTCATGTCCTATAAGGATTGGCAGAGGAAAAATTATGTATCCTATCCTTGCCTTCATTTGTTTGGATCTTCTGCTTAAATTAACGGAGTCTTGTGAGCTGGAGTGTATGGTCTGTTCCAAGTTTCTGGAGAAATTGTAAACTAACCCTGTTCAGCAGTGCTATTCTGTAACCATCTCACCGTGAAAACTTTTTTTTTTTTTTTTTTTCTTTTGGCTTCGCACGGTTTGTGCATTTAGCCAGTGTCATGTAAAATTAGGTAACAAGTACAAAGTTATAATAATTATGAAATGAACTCCACTCAATGCATGATAACGATGATTGATGATATCCCGCCCCGCTCCCCTTGAGTTTAAGTAAAGACGCGGCACTTTACTGAAACCTCGCGCGGACTTCTTGAGAGAACTTAAAGTGATGTTGCACTGTTTTGTTTCATTTGCCTACATTAATGCAGGTTCACGAACACTTAATGGTTAATAATCCACCACTATTACACATTAGTTCGGCTAAACACAAATTTTAGAAAATAAAACAAAACTGCTAACATGACGCTTCACTTTCCCGCCAAGAAGTCCCGTGAAAACTTAGATGAAGTGAGCGTGGAGTGAACTGTCAGTGTCATCCCACCTGGTGCTAGGGATGGACCAAGTATTACATTTGCAATCATAATCGTGATTTTGAACAAAAACTCAATTTTGTTTTTTTTACATTAAATTGGGTTTGACAAAATTTCTGTTTTGCTATTTTATTTAAAAACCCCTTAAATAGTAATGTTAAGAAACATAAATACTAGCTTTGAAATAACATAAAATGACCAATAGAATTAGCATAAAAATATTATTGAAATCTAGATTTTGATTGTAAATACGAGTATAATCCTTGGTCAATCCCTAGCATCAGTGGAATGACACTGACAGCTCACTCCACGCAAGATTTCACGGTGAGATTTTTACAGAATCGACATGCTGGTAGAATTCTTACGCAATCACTCAATAAAGGGAATTAAGTATCAGTAATACATCATATTATAGTAATATATATGACTTTTTCCAACAATGATTGTTTTAATAACATTATTAAATTGTCATAAAAAAAATCATTGACGCCGCGCCGCCGCGCGCCGTTCGGTTTCATAGGGAATATTTATTTTTAGTATATTTTTAGTAACGAAAATATGTATCTTAAAAAAAAAATCACAGATAGAACTATAGATAATAAAATAGACTGATCATACAACAAAAAAAACATGAAAATATCTTAATAAGTAGTTTCAAAGTAATATCGTTGTTTATGCTTTGGGTAGGCATTACTTCTTCAATTTATTTCATAAAGTATTTTACTACGATACTTAAATATTCACATATACAATTGATGTGTATGCGTTCTAGTTTAACATACATTACTTAATTGCATTATAGAATATGAAGGCGTAATAACAGATTTAAAAGTCACTAAAATCATATATCTGCGCCTTAAGGTGATTTAAAATAAGAGTTTCGGGTTTAGCAAAGAGATTTAAGATAGTTGTTAAGTAAATAATTTAGTCTTTGGGGTTTTCTGATCCATTTGTTCACATTTTTAACCGACTTCCAAAAAGGAGGAGGTTATATGTTCGGCTGTATGTTTGTTTTTTTTTATTTTTATTTTTTTTATGCATGTTCACCGATTACTCCGTCAATTGTGGACTGATTTTGAAAATTCTTTTTTAGTATGGAAGGGTATGCTCCCGAGGTGGTCCCATTGCCACCAAATCAGAATCTGATGAAGGGATCCCATGGAAATCGAGGGAAATTCTCAAATTTTATAGGCATACCTATAGCGATTTGAGTATTTTTTATAGTAACTCGTGCATTTGTACTCGAAAAGCACCATTTGGTGAAGTGGAACTGATGATGAAGACCACAGATGGCCACCGGAACTACTCAATAATAAGTATTTCACCGTTGCGATTCGATTAGGCACTTTAATATAGTTGCTAAGCAATTTATGCTCGTCAAAATGCATATGGTGAAGTCACCATCAGTTCTCCTGGTTCTCACCAGGAGAACTCCTCAACAATTAACGCCCCTGCATCGGGAAAAGCAATATATTGTAAAAGGTGATGAGCATTCGACATTAGGCTATTGTAAATTAGATAAATTACAAACTGATCCACTAAAAAGTGAAAAATAAAAAACTATTTACAAAAAAAAAAAACAACCGACTTCCAAAAAAAACACTACAAAGTGAAAAATAACATTACTTTCGGAAGTCGGTGGCAAAAAACTAAAATACAGATCCAAAGACACCGACTTCCGAAATTAATGTTATTATAATATAATATATATGTATATATATATATATGTTGTTATATTATAATTATTGTTTGTTTTATTTATTTATATTATTTATATTCTCTAAAAACGCCACTGTATGAAAAAAGTAGCTCCGCTAACCCCGTGTCCTAACCAAAATGATCGTCCGCGTGAATACGCGATCGATCGCATAATTATGTCACTCATTCGTTTAAAAAACCGGAAGGCGCTCTCTGCCAGCGCGACCAACCGTTTCACCGAACAAAATGAAAGTTCACATGACGATCGTTTTGGTTAAGTCGTGGCCTAACCCTTTAATACTCGCGACAAACTTAACGACATTTGTCTGTCCCTATAGTACATTTGCTCGGTAGTCTCTACGTCATCGGTCTTGGTTATTGTGCCATCTTGTTTCAGGGTAAAAGAAGACTCGTTCTTTGCCTTTCTCACAGGTCAGGAGAAAGCCGTTGAGGTCGATGGCGCCTGGTCGAGACCCGCTGATGACGACCTGCTCCCAATGATTACAGATCAAGAAGTCAACGACATATCTGATGTGGAATATAAAGATTAAAATAGTGTTTTAATAAAAAAATGTTGTTTTATTGACCTTTGGAGTACCCTTTGGAGTGCCTCAGGGCAGTATACTCAGACCAACTCTCTTCTTGATCTTCACAACGACCTGTGTCAGCTTCACCTTTGTAATGGACAATTTTTTACATTTGCCGATGACACAGCCCTCTTCATTAGTGGTGATAGCTAGGATGAGGTTATTGGCTTAACGGGGTTGTTGCTTGGTTACGGAATAATGTGCTGACTCTCAATGTCACAAAAACCAAATACATGACATTTGCACTTCGATCGAGTGTGCTACCCCCACGTTCACTTTCACTAACGGCCCACACATGTTGTCATCCTAGCAGTCATGCGTATGTCCTTCTCTTCAAAGAACAGATAACATTAAATACCTTGGAATTACATTAGACCGTTCCTCAGCTTCAAACCACATATAATCTACTACTAAAAAACTAATAAACTTATTTATTTATTAACAAGCCCATAGGTCAAATCTAATGACATTGCGTCACATTGTGACGGCGTAACAAAACATCCAGATTTCTGAGCTATATCTAAATTAGACATGAATGTATATTTATAATGTATATGTATACTATATTTCTATTTTTTTTCCGTGTCTCGTACGTAAAGAAATAATAACTGTATTGAAAAAACTCATCGATAGTGGCAGGTTCCGGTGGGGTAATTGCGTAAAACACTATCAGCAGCAATGGGTTTAATTTTGGCAGTCCAACAGCATTCATTGCGTTATTTATGTTGCTGAGCAGACTAATTTTTCTAACATATGAAGCAATGGATTAGCAATATACTTCAAAATCATTCAGTGATTCAAACTGTGTTACGCAATTATGGTGCTGGTTTTGAACCTGACAACAATCAAAGGAAATCATCGTGATGGAACCTGCACATATTTAGCCCGACTTCACAAACACGGAGTTAGCAACCATGGTGATCAATCCTCATTCCATCTCTGTATGAGAAGAGACCTTTGGTTGATAGTGTTGTAAGTAGGTATTCCAAGGTACTGTACTGTAAAGCTACATAAAACAAAAATACTTTTCCAGAAACTCTATATCTCTGCTTTCCACTATCTTCTTTTTCTACATTATGTATAAGCAAATAAATGATTTCTATTTCCAGTTTTCTTTATTTATGTTTTTTTTCTTTTTAGGGTTCCGTACCCAAAGGGTAAATCGGGAACCCTATTACTAAGGCTCCGCCGTCTGTCTGTCTGTCCGTCTGTCACCAGGCTGTATCTCATGAACCGTGATAGCTAGACAGTTGAAATTTTCACAGATGATGTATTTCTGTTGCCACTATAACAACAAATACCTAACTAATAACTACAATAATATAAATATTTAAGGGGGCTCCCATACAACAAACGTGATTTTTTTGCCTTTTTTTTAAAGAACGAGAGAATGGTACGGAACCCTTCGTGCGCGAGTCCCACTCGTACTTGGCCGGTTTTTTTCTCTCAGCTAAACATTGTCTCTTAAGATACCGGTTATCCTAGTTTAAGAGGCAGGGCTCACAATATCTGTATACAGACTTCTGCAGCGTAGTTAGCATCTTGTTAATCAGTGTATAAATACTAATGTATGTTTCTTTGTGACAATAAACTATTATTGTTATTACTACTTCAAATTGTTCTAAACAATGTGCCACCGATCACTTAAACATTTGGAGCCACAAACCCAGGGTCACAATTATAATGCAAGTCTTGTGCAGGTCAATATCGAAGCGTGGTCAGACCGTCAATGAGAGATAGAAAAAATACCTATGATTACATAAACGTACGAGATTCACGAATTTAATTACTATTTTTGGCCATGGGGCTATGGTAAGTAGGTTGCTGTCGTATGTTAATTTAGAGCATCGTGTTCGAGCACGAAACTAAACCAAAACTACAACAACTAAACCAAACGTGCCGTCAAGTGGCCGTGCAGTAAAGTCTTGTGGGTGGATAATAAACTGTATTTTCTGGCTTGTTTTATTTTGATGTGAATTAGTTGTTTTTAAAAAGTGTATCTACTATACAAACGACTAGGAGTAATCTATTTCATAGACTATAAAAAAACAAATTATTCCGAGATACACGACTATCCTAGTTCGGCTACAGATGCTCTCATATAATACTAGTAATAGAGAATTACTAGCCTATCATCATCATTCATCATTTCAGCCAAAAGACGTCCACTGCTGGACATAGGCCTCCCCCTAAGGGGGGGTGTTTGCCATAATCGCCACGCTTGGCTGGCGGGTTGGCGATCGCAGTATGATGTTAAAATGCATAGAGAACGCTGCTGCCCATTCTCTAGTAAGTCCCTTAGTCGCCTTTTACGACACCCATGGGAAGAAATGGGGTGGTGCTATTCTTTACGTCCGGCACCACACTGAGCCTATAAGTATGTGAAATCCGTTGTATTAGATGTCAGCCTATAATGTTCCTACTGCTGGGATACAAGCCTCCTCTCTGTGAGAGGGAATGGGCCGGAATCCACCACGCGGGCCCAGTGCGGGTTGGTAGATGTCACAGTCATGTCTTCGAATTTTTGGTTCTAGGACATGCCGGTTTCCTTACGATATTTTCCTTCACCGTTTTGAGAGCAGTGGTGATGAAATTATTTACACAAAGTAAAGCGCCTGTCTGGATTCGAACCTACGACCTACTACTCGTAAGGCGAGGTCGTTAACCACTGGGCCACCACTGCTCAGTCATCACTGCTAACCCCCGGTTGGTGCAGGACTATTGCAGCCTTGCAGGATATGGAAACAAAGATATTGGATTATGGGTTTGCGTTGCTGACTGAACTGTTTATCTAGAACTATGGAAAGACTATGGCCTCTGCCTGACCAATGTTTTATATAAATAAAATACATAGATAACTTGGCAGGGGGTGACTTGCGCACTTAATAATGGGCCCCCGAAAACGGTCGCTAGCACAAAGTGTTTTAGTGGCAAGGGGGTAATATCTCCTGAGGTGCTTTATTATTATTAAAGACGATATCCAGATGAAGATGATATGAAAACCTACTACCTCCCAAAAGGCCCGGCTAAGCTCACAACAATTCTTTATTGTATTCTGAATCACGAGAGGACACGAGGTGTATTCTGAGTCACGCATAAATGCTAGTCTGGTTGAGTTTACTCATAAAACATGCAGACACAAACATTATATATACCAAGGACAATGACCCAAGTAATACATAAGAATATTCACACATAAAACTTGAATACGACTGAGACACGCAACACTTTTGTATTTTGAAGTTTTCTATGAAAGAAGACTGAAAAATGGCATCTTAAACTATTTCACAAAATTCATGGCATACCCTTACGATCTAAAAATAGCTTATAATATGTTACTCAGACCTTCGAATTGAGTTGTCTACATGTTGGACATAAATATGACCAATGTTGGGTGTTGGGTTCGTCCATAGGACAAACAAGCGGGATCATCGAAAATTAGTAACGTGCGCTTATTAAGTTGAAATGTGACTTCTTCTGGTAATTTAATTTTGCTAATGGGTATTTTCCCATATAACAATAAATCTAGTGAAGATACTACACATATTAATAGTAGTATCTATGTAGGGGTCGGCTTTCAGTCTAACCGGAAGCAGCTGAATACCAGTATTGTACATGCAGTGACTGCCTATCTGACCTCCACAACCCGGTTACTGGGTAAAACAACACGGTTTGGTAAGACTGCTTGTCAGCATCTGGCCACGCATAATAAAAGATGCAACTACCTACCGAATTCAAACGTAAAATGTTAATCGCTGACTTTGAGGACTCGGCTAGTCCTCAAGGTCCTATGCAAATCGATTCATATTCCTTATTTTGATCAGTCATAATATGTTTAAGGAAACTGGCCTTATTTTCAAGGCTAATTATAAACGAAGGATATTTCCAGGTAAATTGGGCCGGATTTAATATTACAGATCGTTATAATTTTCGTTATCACACATCGTGATATCAAGTCGGACATACTTAGCTGCCACATGTCAAATGATTATGGACTGTTCAAAACAAGGACCTTAAATAAATCTTATTGCTTATATATATATATTATATTAGCCGTAGAACTGATGACCGTTGGGGTAGACATGTGTTCTTGAGTGGAGACCGCAGATTCAGCAAACGTAAGGTTCGCCCTCAGGCTAGGTGGAGCAACGATCTTCGCAGGGTGGCTGGTGGCAGCTGGATGAGAGTTGCCGATAATCGAGCTGAATGGCTTGCAATTGGAGAGGTCTAGCAGTGGACTGCTGTAGACTGAAGATGAATGCTGTTTTACACCAAAAACTAAATATTCAGTGTTACGATATTAATTCTTCTATTTCATCATTTCTCTCATTCTTTTTTTTTTCTTCTATATTCTTCTTGTAACCCATGGGAAGTTGCGAGGTAACCCCATCACAAGTATCTTTATAACTTATCGGGGCTGCCTCAATTTTGTGCTGTGGATCAATTATACGAGAAACAGGTTTTTTTTTGTCTATACTAACTTTACACACACATAACATAACATCACGCCTGTAATCCCCGAAGGGTTAGGCAGAGGTGTACCTATAGTACACCCACGTTTCGCCAGTTATGCTTTGTGTTTTGTTTTGTTTTCTTTCTTTTTACTAATATTATAAGGAGGTAAAATTTGTTTATAAGTTTGTGTGTATAGGGAGTAATCTATAATTATGTTTGCATTTGATAGCCCAATTCTTGAGGAAGGAGGAGGCTATTTAACATCAGGTTACGCCTTAGGAGGCACTAAGCGATAGCGCGGGCGGGCGATGCAATGCGACGCAGTGGGTCCCGGGGGAATAAGAAATTTCACGCGGGCGAAGTCAAGAATAATGAATATTTTAGTACAGTACATATTGATATTTCAAAAATAAAATGGTGAAAATGGTTACTATGCGACAACTGTGACAAATTAATCAAAACAGCGAAATATTTCACAAATTTATCACTATATTGCTAACTTTCAGATTTCACGTTCATAATACAACTTCTACAGTTATCGCAAGCAACTTCTTAAACAACCACTCAAACTGTTTTAAATTCCTGATGTATGCAGATCAGGTTCACAGTCAACTGTTGCCAAGTGAATGAGGAACGCGTCACCCAACTTTGACACGCACGTAATTCTGTGACATTCAATCGAAACTGTGAAGGTGGTGATGTGGTGACGAAAATACACCTTTTGGTTTACGTTAAGTGATGGTGTTTTGCATGTAACTGGCTGATTTGTGACGAACGATAGTCAAGGTTAACAATTTAGGTAGGTCGTAATTAGCCTCGGAAAATTACCTAAATCGTTGACTGACTTTTAGTTTTGAAACGAAAATTGGTTCTTTTAAATGAAATGAAATCGTTGTTTCTGTAAATAGGATATCGGAATTACACGTCATATTAAAAAAGAAAGCTAGATGTAGTCGACATTTCCTATCTGACTTCCCCTGAGAAGAAATGGCGAAACCAACTCTAGGGTCAATCTCTTTTAAAGTCCAGACATAATCATGGTCAGATCATGTGAGGACCATGTAGTAGACCCGTGTTTGAAATGGTAACGAACGAGGTAAAGAACCACACAAATTTGAGTGGACCTGTCCAATCAGTGCAAGCATTTGTCATTAATCGTGCAGCTCAACTCAAGACTTAAGGAGGTCAACGACTCGACGAACGAATACTAAAGAAAGGACATTTGGGTAGGCCGTATAAAGTGCTCAAAATGCCAGAACATCTAATGATGTTTTAATAAACTACCTAACTGAGAAAAACATAAGAAAAAATTACCCACATAGTGCTCACATTCACAATAAATTAAAATAATAAATACAATACTTTTCAAACCTCATTAATTATATCTGAAGATCATAAATCATGATGAATGAGTCGGGAGCAGGAACGTGGAGACTGGCACAATAAAAGAGATGCCTATGCTCTGCAGTGGCTGCGGATGATGATATAGATGATACACATACATTCGTTTCGAGGGGGAATTTGTTGAGCAGACGCCCATTGCCTAGTCATTATGCCGAGCCTTCATAATTTTAATTTTCAGTATTCTGGACTTCGGGGTAATTGTATAACACACCTACAATGTCAATGCTATACCTACATTTTGATAGTTCAACAACATTCATTGCGGTATTTACGTTGCTAAGCAGACGAATTTTCCAAACATAAGTGTGTAATTGGGGTGAAGGGGTTTTTTGGACAACCAAGCTGGCTTACCTGATGGTCGACATAATCATATTTGCAATAACAGATTGCAGATGCGTTGAGAGAAAAACTGCTATAAGTCTCATGTGCCACTCTTTAACAAACCTTTTCAAACCCATGGTCAACATGGAAATTTCCTCCAAATCGCCCTCAAAATCTTGACCATCACAAGTTAAACACATGACTTGGTCATTGATATTCAAACGTGGTTACATTACCAAATATACGCGTGTTACCTAATGAATAATAAAAGGTATTCTTTACAGCTGATTCATTGAGATTTGAGATAGTCTTAATATGGTTTAAGTAGCCGTGTTCTTGGGTTAAAATGAGCTACAGCTGCTTCTGCTTTTTTGTATCTCATTTTATGCTGCACCGCTGTTGCTGAAAACCAGCACTGGTGCTCTGTCTTGCATAGTGTCACAGCATAATGCAAAGCGATGACCGTTTTGTGTCGAGGTGACGCTTATTGACCCCGATTTGTTTTTTTTTGTGTTTGTTTTTTCCTTGCGTCATTTTTAGCGCAAATAAATGTTTTTACTTTCTTTACTGTTTGTGTTTGACGCAAATGCAAAATCTGCAGAAGTGAAGATGTTTCATTATATATTAAGCCTCTTTGGTCTCGCTGTCGCAAGCGCGACTGCTGAGTGTGGGGTCCTGGGTTAGAGTCCCGAGTCAGGCAAAGGGTTTGCCATTAGATTTTTTTTGTAACAGCCCGGAGTTTGGAAGTTGGCGGTGTGATACCCCCGTGTCTCGGAAAGCACCTGATCTCTCTCCGGTCGTGTCGGATTGCCGACCCATAGGACTATGTGAATGAGGGAAGAGAAAGTGCACCTGTGAAGACACTCACTTCTTGTGCACTATATCTCCCACGCCGAAGGTTGGTCTCCGTAGAGATTGGTCACCATGGCCGAAATTCGATCTGGAGGACTATTATTATTATTTATATATTTGGCGCATCCTGGATTACCAGCCGCAATATCAGCCTTGCCAACTAGGAAGTCATTTCACCATGGTACGAGCAGTTTTGTTCAGCTCTTGATGACTTGGTGAGCACGAAGTCAAGATGATTATGGAAAAGTCACCAAATATGCTGTTGAGTCCATTTAACAATTGGAGCAGAAAAACAATAAATTATGATAGTTTGTTAAAATTTGCAAGATCAGCCAAAACCGGAACACACAATGTTTTGGTCACACTAAAATAATCTCACTTATTGGCCGATAGATAACTACAAACATTGGTTAATTGCCCGTGGATCACCGCCATCACCGTTTTGTTTTATAAAACCAATATTTTTCACAAACATTGGCCAAACTTTATATCCAACTGTATCGGACATGTGAACGAGCCTTATTCTATTTACAATGCAGGGTGCTCGCCAAATAGTACAATGGATTCACTTGGATCCTAGCCAGTGCACATTTTAATATTTTCTCTTAGCTAGCTTATATTAAATGAAAATTTAATAAATACGGTGAAGGAAGGATGTGTACGTTGCTTTTTGGTTTGAGTATGATGAATCGTTTGAGAAAATTGAATAAGACTTTTGAGTAGATTTGAAATGGCTTGGTTGGACTTATCTGGATTTCGTGGTTAAGTGATTTGGTGTTATATGTAATAGGATCCCGTTTGTGTTTGTTGTTGCAATGTCGGTCTTTTAGACGTATATTGTGTTGCTGTAATTTTTTTTGTTACTTAGGTACACCCATTTTCTGCTAAGTGGGTCCCGTCCGGATGCAGCTGAATACCAGTATTTTATAAGGTGCGACTGCCACCACTGCTGGGTAATAAGATACCCCTTAGTAAGACTGGTCATCAGACTTTCGGGCTTCTGACGACCCGTAACGACTGTCAAAATATCCATAAACGTTTTTATTGTATCATACAATCTGCCTAAGATTTATTGTTACAAACAGTAGTAAGAATTCCCAAACATAGTACCTAAAATCAACTAAAATGAATATATTTTTATTACAAGGTGCAAGTAATGATGGTTCGGAATTAGGATGTAAAGGCGTGGTCAGACGCGTCTAATGAGGTAATGTATTTTGCCGTGTAATGTAACGCGAATTCTGCGTGTGGATTGCCACAAGCTTTACGTGTAATGCTCGCGCTGAACCATCGGCTGATTTAAGTGCGAACACAAAGGCTCTCGCAGTCGAAAACACAGCAGTCCACACTATTCGCATTAAATTACATTACACGGGTCTGTACACGGCTTTAGGTAGCGACCAGCCTAAAAAATGTATGGTAAATCAGAAGCTTATACTGGTCGCAACTTAATTTCGTGTTTATTAACACGTTCAGGGATACTAAACGCCCATAGGCGTTGTAACAATAAAACTTCTGTTATGTCTCATTATGTCATTCGAGAGGTGATTGCTGAAAATCAGCGCTGTTCGTCCGAAGTCACAGCATTTTGCTGAGCAACGACCTGTTCTTGCACAGATGCGCACGGCTTAATTGTTCAACTTATTAATTACAAATGTAGTTATTTTTTCACTCAGCAATTGTTTTATTTTATTTTGTTTGTTTTTTGTCATTTGCCAGAGTCGCAACACGAGAGTAGGTAATGTAAATTGTCTTTAACTCCTGGCCCTGATAAAGGCCCTGACATCAAGCTGTGGACAAAATTGTCAAACTTTTATTAAGTACTTGAATACGGGGCTTTTGACTACTTAATATGTGTGTTCTATAGGTATTTGTTTTGTAATGTGCGTTTAGTTTGTGTAGAAAAATAAGATTTTATTTTTTCGTTTAGTGTCATTGAAAGCGTTAATAAAGCGTTACTCATTTATCTAGAAACATTTTGAAAATGAATGTAGGTAAGCGACAATAATTTTGTAGCTTTACTCCAGTCTCTATAAATTGAATCGAAGTTCTAACAAAAAGTTGAGCACATAAGTTGCCGCTTTAATCATTTTTCGTTCACTTATGTAACATCATTTATTGGAAGTCTAGAAAAATTGCTCACAAAATGAGTTATATGAGTTTTACTTACTTGAATTGTTTATTCATATATTCAGATAACAAAGATCCATTGGGTTAGTAACAATTGTCCTAACCTAAATTAGTTCTTAACTAAATAACACAGACAGTGTACAGGTGACAAATCACCTCACCAACGGGCTGTCATGTCTCCCGGCTATAGGACGTAGAATGCTGCTGGGGCTGCCACGGAGTCAGTTTACCAACGAGGCCGCTCTCTTACGCCGTACAGCATTGAAGCAGTCGGTACGTGCCTCAGCGAACATAGATGATGCGCTACAGAAACGAGGCAACCGCAACAGCACTCTAAATGCGTTGTTATACTGGATCCGCAGAGCATTGTAGGCCTTTTGGGTGTAGCTGAACCACAGGCTCCCCGAGTAGAGTGACATGCTTTGAACAATGTTATTTTGACCGCGGTCGTACATCGGAAGAACCGGCGGGCCAGCATAGCTCTGCGCTCCCTCTCCATATCTGCATCATCTTTCAAATATAGGCAATATACAATATTACGTGTTTATATGTGCGCTGCTTAAATAACACAACTTGACGCCTGTAATCCCCGCAAAGGGTTCAGCAAATAGGTTTACCTATAGTACCTACACCCACGTTTTGCCAGTCATGTTTAAGTCTTACGTAATAGGGGGCAAGCCTATTGCCATCAACCGGGCACAAATTCAGACTCCTAGACAAAATCAAACTGGTTGCTATTTTTATGGTAAAATCTGTTATTTTTATGATATTGATTTTACATTCTGTGATAACCTATACTCACACACTGACTTATTTTTTAATTTTTTTAGAAAAACATACTTTTATGTTGTTTGTAAATATGTGAACACCATGTATCTATCTAATAATTAAGTTATTTTTCATTGCTTAGTTTTTAATTCGTTTTACCTATTATGGTATAGTAATTTTATTCTAGGTGCATCGTCTTCACATATAATCATATAATTAATGTAATCAAACAAAATATTGTAAAACATTTTTAAAAGAGTACCGGTGGAGTTTCTTGCCCATTCTTCTCCATACGAAACTACCTTTTGGAAGGGGCAACTAGAATCAATTCTATTTTTTTTGTAAATTTTGACGTTCAAAAGTGCCTCTTATGTGCCTATTTGAAATAAATGGTTTGACTTTGACTTTGACTCCGGGCTGGTACTGAGACATTCCTGGTGGAAAAATCAACCGACCTGGGAAACGGACCCAGGATCTAATTACTCAGCTGAAGCACTTGCTACCGCTAGACCAACGAGGCAGTAAGTTCTGGAATCTGTTCCCGATATTTACTAATACACTATTTACTCATTGTTCCCTCGTAATAATAATAGAGAATATGCATGTAATTTTTTTATTCACTAAATCAATATTAATAGACAGTAATAATATAAACACAAGAAAAGTATTAAAAGTTAAATTGAACTACTGCTGGTAGCTCAAAAAAATAAAATTATGAAACTCCAACAATTTTCTACTACAGTCCAAACGTCCGTTTCTGTCGCGGACATGTGACGTCATTATCCACGAAATTGCTTTCTTTACATCTGTTTTTTAGCCCCAAATCATATACATTCAATTATTGTTTACGCTTTATTCACGTAGAAATCGTACTTACTTATCTAACTTAGTGAGATTTCAAGCACTTAGCAAAGAATAGATTTTATTCACAAAGTATTTTTCGTCACTTCCGACATTTTCGAAGAGGACGCGACAAAAACCACAACGAACAACACAAAATAAATTAATTAATTGTGAAATGAGTAATGCATTAAAAATGTAAAAAAAAAATGAAATTTGTTTCTTGAATCCCACAGAATGTGTATTAAAATAATGGATAAGTTTTGAATTCCGTGCATATTCCCTACTAAGTAACTTCGGGATCATGACTGTAAAAAACACCCTACTCACTCACTCACACCATCATCCTACCTCTCCTCACACTTCAAATTCACACTACACACTCATTACACTGTACCATTTTTTTATTATCATTTTTTTTTTGTTTAATTAATTTAAGCATGTCTGTTTATTCCCTTCATCAATAAATAATTTGTCTAGAGTTTAAAATTAACCATTGTAATGTTAATCAGATATAATCCGGGGTGAGAGCCTGGTGATCCGTCACACATGCGAACATCCTAGTATGGACGCCAGTCTCTCACACAGAATCATACTTTATGCATTTTTGTCAAAACGCTATAATTCTTGTCTATATGTTTATAACTATGTGAACCTTAGTGAAGAGAGAAATAAAGTTTTTTTTTTTTTAAATAGTTCACAAATCGGGCAATACAATATTACTTTTATACACAACGCAAACTTAAAGAGACACATCACAATGCATGCCCTAAAATAGTGAACACAGCATGCACAATATAAATCAACGCCCTCGCGCCCCTAGTCGCCGCAGGAGACGCCCCGGGCGTCGGGAATCGCAGGCCGATTCCCGGCCACCGTAGGCGCGGGCTTGCGGACGGTGAGCGATGGGTAGCTCGCCGTCCGATAAGGACCAAGCCCGGGTCGACGGCGCGTTGTGTTCCACGCGCGCCTCAAAGAGACGTCAGCACCAATTGCCGGGGTCCGAAAGGGCTAATGCCTGCCAGGGTTGCGAGTTTGTCCGAAAGGGATATCGCGGCCCTGGCACACAGGCAAATGAAGGAACACGGGTGGGTTTTAGTCAGTAAAAGTCTGACACGCCCTCCCGCTCCGCCCAGAGCGGGAGAAGTTATTTGATAATTTCCCACCCAAAAAAAAAAAAAAAAGCATGCACAATATATGAGCTAGTTCAAAGTACATACATACATAACATCACGCCTTGTTGGGAAACATGTATGTGTATGGAAACTTGTATGGATATACCCTTTCCGTAACACGCTGTATACAAGATCCGAACATCAACCGCAGTAGCCCACCAGACACAACTGCCGTCTGGTCGGAGCATCCTCCCTTTTCTGTAGAGGATGAGTGAACTTTACACCCCGTTCCCCGTTTTATATCTCTATAATTATGACTAATCACCCTTTGCTGTGGCCCACGTTTGCACTGGATGTAATGTCTAAATGAAAATCATTCATCATACCTGGGAGCAAAACAAGACACGGTGTCTGAAACGTATATAAACGAATTAAGATACATCACGTCTGAATACCCCGAAGGGTTGGGCAGAGGTATACTTATAGTACACCTACATTTCGCCAGTTATGTTTAAGTCCCATGTAATAGGGGGCGAGCCTATTGCCATCAAACGGGCACAAATCCAGAGATAGAGAGGCTGCTACTGAGAATTTCCAGATGGAAAAACCCAGTAATACTTTGCCCGACCTGGGAATTGAACCCAGGGCCTCATGCTCAGCAGAAGAGCGTGCGACCAACGAGTTCTACATCACACTAATATTATAAAGGCGAATGTTCGTGAGTGTGTGTGTGTGTGTGTATGTTTGTTACTTCTTCACGCTCTAACGGCTGGACCAACTTTGATAAAATTTTGTATGGAGGTAGCTGACACCCTGGATTGAGACATAGGCTACTTTTATCCCGATATTCGCACGGGATCGAGACTTACGCGGGTGAAACCGCGGGGCGCAGCTAGTTAATTATAAATAAGCTTATAAATATTAATGCTGCCAATGCCATTGGACTAATTATTATTAGTCGAATGGTTGCACAGGCTCATCGTAATTTTAATTTAGGCTGATGCTAAGGTCCCGGAGAAAATATCAAATTGCTGCCTCACACCGTTGTAGCTGGAAAACATTCCATAAAATGGAGCGTGTTGTTTTATATTTGTTCTGCAATGGGGCATCAGAAATGTGCGCACATTGTATAAACGACTGCTCTGGCGTGGAACAGCAAGTAGAATTTTCTCCGGCAAACCTTCAGAATCTACGTGGGCATTGATCAACTTAAACAAGTATACGATATCCGCAGGTTTTCTTCTAAAGCGTAAAGTGGTCATATTTTTTTTTAAACGTTGCCCCACACTAGGTATTTCTCCTGTGTCGTGGGTGCATTTACAACATTTAAACTCACATACACAAACAGCCAGACCCGGAACAGCTACTTGTAGGTCATACAAATATTTGTTCCGTGCGGGAATCGAACCCGCGACACGCAGTGCAGCAGTCAATCGCTTAACCACTGCGCCAACCGTGTCGACTAATATTAAAGTATTCTAACTTTGATACATACGATTTGAGGTTTCTTACTTCCTTAAACAAATGTAGTGTCCCTTCTCTTACGTTTTTTACTCTAAAGTAGCCAAGAGTCATGTCCCATATTTTTGTTAACACGACCTGAATTTTAGCAACCCGTGGTGTCCCATGAGATTTTGTAGCGGAAAACCGTAAAATCCGCTGTTCCAATAATCACGGTAAGTATATGATTATGACGGGAACACGTAAAATATTTAAAAAACCGGCCAAGTGCGAGTCGGACTCGCTCACTAAGGGTTCCGAACCACCGTACTGAACTACGTAATATTTAACACTACATTTTTTTTAAACACTTTAGTTAAAAAACATGTTTCTTGTATGGGATCCGCCTTTAATTTTTATTATTGTTGTTATAGCGGCAATATAAATACACAATCTATGAAAATTGTCTGTCTATCTATTACGGTTCATGAGATACAGCCCGCTGACAGACAGACGGACAGCGGAGGCTTAGTTTTTTTTAGTTCACATAAATTAAAATACAAAGTTATTTTTATATAGGAGAAATAAATGAAAATACATGAAAATTTCAACTGTCTACCTATTACAATTCATGAGTTGACGGACGGGCAGCGGAGACTTAGTAACAGGGTTCTGTTTGGCACCTTTCGGGCACGGAACCCTAAAAACATGCCATTAATATAAAAATGTTTTTCGTCTTCAAAAGGCGTTGACTTTGGTCTGTAAAAGACGATTAAAAATTTATTGAAAAGGTGTCACCTACCAATTATTCAAACAACTTTATATTTTGGTTACGTAAAAGAGCGCTAAGATCTATTTCTTCATGAAATACCTACCTATGTGCCCTGCGAATACAATATGTATAATAATACCTTTAGGGGTCTGTTGTCTCTTCCATCCTATTGTAGTGCGTCAGATATGTTCGCCGATTACTCCGTCAATTGTGGACAGATTTTGAAAATTATTTTTTTGTTGGTAGGGTATGCTCCCGAGGTGGTCCCATTGCCAGCAAATCAGAATCTGATGAGGGAATCCCATGGAAATCGAGGGAAATCCTCAAATTTTATAGGCATACCTGTAGTGATTTGAGTATTTTTTATAGTAACTCGTGCATTTGCACTCGAAAAGCACTATTTGGTGAAGTGGAACTGATGATGAAGACCACAGATGGCCACCGGAACTACTTAATAATAAGTATTTCACCGTTGCGATTCGATTAGGCACTTTAATATGGTTGCTAAGCAATTTATGCTCGTCAAAATGCATATGGTAAAGTCACCATCAGTTCTCTTGGTTCTTACCAGGAGAACTCCTTAACAATTAACGCCCCTGCATCGGGAAAAGCAATATTTTGTAAAAGGTGATGAATATTTGACATAAGGCTATTGTAAATTAGATAAATTTACAAACTGACCCACTAAAAAGTGAAAAATAAAAAACTTTTTACAAAAAAAAAACCACCGACTTAAAAAAAAAAAACACCACAAAGTGAAAAATAACTTTAATTTCGGAAGTCGGTGGCAAAAAACTAAAATACAGATCCAAAGCCACCGACTTCCGAAATTAAAGTTATTTTTCACTTTGTAGTGTTTTTTTTGGAAGTCGGTGGTTTTTTTTTTGTAAAAAGTTTTTTATTCAATAATGCGTATGAAGATGGCATCGGTGACACGCAGAGTGGTTGAGAGGGTGTTTGTTGAAAGGCTGGATGGGCCTACCATGGGTAGGTTTATCAAGCTTCATGTACTCGTACTACATGGGGCTATTTTCTTCCCATGGGTGTCGCAAAAGGCGCCTAAGGGACTTACTATAGAATGGGCAGCAGCGTTCTCTATGCATTTTAACACCATACTGCGATCGCCAACCCGCCTGCCAAGCATGGCGATTATGGCAACCACCCCTTTGGGGGAGGCCTAAGTCAAGCAGTGGACATCTTTCGGCTGGAATGATGATGATGAAACTATCTGTGGTCGATATTTATCACCTTTTTTTTGTGTTCTAAGTATATACTGACATAGTTTATAAGATAACTAGCTGCGCCCCGCGGTTTCACCCGCGTAAGTCTCGATTCCGTGGGAATATTGGGATAAAAAGTAGCCTATGTCTTATTCCAGGGTGTCAGCTACCTCCGCTGAGTGCGCCTTCTTGTCACAATCATGACGTGCAGCTGCTATTTGCAGAGACTTTTTGTTTTTATTGTGCTCGTGATTTTAAATTAGATTTGTTTTGTGTAATGTTTACCTACTCAAGTTTATGTTATCGTATGCACGTGATTCTGTGACAAATAAAATTATGTTTCTTTTTCTTTTCTTTCTTTAGATTCTTTCAACTAAGGTTTATCAGTAGCACAGCGTGGCACCACCCCCGGCAAGGTAGACTGATGACCTGTTGAAGGTCGCGGGTGATGCCTGGATTCACGAGGTAAAGGACCGTTGGATGTGGTGACGCGGGAGGCCTATGGCCAGCAGTGGACGTCTTTCGGCTCAAACTCAATCTCAAAGCATTTATTCCAAATTAGCTGCTGCCGGCTTCGCCCGCCTAATATTAGCCCAAGTTACTCTTTATATTAGCTATCTGCCAATGAGTCCCGTCAAAATCGGTCCAGCCATTTCGGAGATTAGCCGGAACAAACAGACAGAAAGACAGACAAACAATTTAAAAAATAGTTTTTTTGTTTTTAAAAATAATTTATAATTTCTTAATAATATGCATTTATAGCAAACAGCTCTTATTTTGACATTACAAACAGACAGTTCAGTTTTATATAAAGAGATTTAATATAGATACTATAGAGAAGCTATCAGGGGCCCAAGTCTGCTATTTTTATAAATTCAGTAATTCCAACACGATCTCATTGTCAAGCCATTGTCATTTTGCTAAAAGTTCGTAATCTGGTAAATTCATAATGGTCGATCATTGGTCGGTCAATGTTCTCGTAATATAGTTGTGTTATTATAATGACATTGTCGTATTGCCATTGTTATAAAACCCATTAGTAGAAATGTCATTAATTTGTCATTATGTACGAGATTACCAATAATGCAATTTCTTTCAATGTACGTGTCAATGGCCGACCATTGGAAAGTCATAATGACGCCATTATAATAGTAGATTACCAAACTTGTCAAAATCAACAATTATGAAATCAATGATCGACCATTCTGACACTATTGTAATAGCAGACTTGAGGCCCTGTTTGAGTGTAATGTCATAGAAAATAATTGTGATCCCATGTCTCAGTGACGCCATCTAGCGTAATATAGTAAAATTAAATAAAAGCTAAGTTTGATAATACCATATTTGCACAATTAGCCATTATACTTTCGAAAATAATTTTCTTTTGTTGTTATTTTGTTAGGAAAATGATTATTTTCTTTGACCATTTTCTCAATGATCAACGACAGAAATATAGACATTGTAACAGCGATCTTCACATGATTCGGCGGGCAGGGATTGTTGAGACCGCCTCTCAACACCGCCACGCACTGGCGGCAGTGAACAAGGGTTGCGGGGACAGCGGCGAGTTAGCCGGCCGCACGGCCCGGCCGAGGGCGGATCCCCGCCACAGAGTAAACGGACAGAGGGTAAGCTTCATACAACCGCGCTATGATAGGTACACTACTACAAGGATGAGGCGCTTAAGTGCGGGCAACTGGCGGCTTGAGACACTGGTTTGGACTCAGGCGAAGCTTACCCTCTGCCCGTTTACTCTGTGACGGAGCGTCCGCCCTCGGCCGTGCGGCCGGCTAACTCGCCGCTGTATCCGCAACCCTCGTTCCCCCGCGCCCTACGTCACGAGTCAGCTGTTGCACGCCTCCACGCACGGCTGCACTTGCGCGTTTTATTAACGTCCATATTTTCTTGTTTGCCTTTTATTATTTTTTGATGGTTTGCATTGTTTATCAAATTGACACACTACATCAGTTTGCCGTGTTATAGTCGGATACGGTCAGTAAAAAGATGAAGCTATTTCTACACTCAAGAGACAACGTGGCCTAGACCAGTGGCAGACGCTTTCAAAGCGTTTCGTATTTCTATATCGGCTTTCAACAGAATTGACATAAGCTTTTCGGTAGCTTAATATGTCATACATTTTTGACATTTCCACCATCGTCAGAGAGCAGTGATGGTGGCCCAACGGTAACGGTCCCGACTCACGAGTTGTAGGTCGTAGGTTCGAACCCAGGCGCCTCGCTTTACTTTGTGTCAATAACTTTATCACCACTGCCTGCTCCCAAAAACGGTGAAGGAATACATCGTGATGAAACCGGCATGTCTTAGAACCAAAAATTCGAAGACATGTGACATCTACCAACCCACACCGTGCCCGCGTGGTGGATTACAGCCCATTTCCTCTTGACTCTAACAAAAAATTACATTTTAAAGCTTAATATTACGCAAACGCATCCCTGAATCGAAAAATGATCTTGACAGACCCTCAATATTTTTAAACGGGCTATCCAACGATGCTCCACATCCTGGGACAGACGAGAAAAAAAATACCAACCGCACTTTACCTACCCTAAAAAAAATGATTTTCAAGGATTTATTTTCCTACTTTGTTGGCGTGATAAATATGTACACCAATGCCAAATTACAGTTTTTCTAGCATTACGAGTCTCTGAGCTAAGCTGGGGACAGAGAGACAGACAGACGGACATGGCGAAACTATACGGGTTCCTTGTTGTTGAGAAATCGAAGTTATAGAAAGAAAGAAAATACATTTATTTAGGCATGACGCGAGCAGTCGATGTGCGACGGGGTGGGTCGGGGGAAGGGGAACAAGAAATTACACACTGACGGTTTCGCGGGTGAAGGAAGCTAATAAATAACCTTAAAGCTAATAAATTCCACCACGCACAACCGGCAGTAATTTATAGAAGAAGCAATATTATATAACTATAAAAACTGTGTCAAAACGCGACAGACTTCTAACAGACGTACGGAACGTGTTCACAATCGCTAAGGGTTTTTCTTAACGCCTGCGGAATGCGAAAACGTGTTGCGGTGTAGTAAATAGCTTGTACGAATATGCTTTTAAGAATTTGAGGACGTAGGTACTGAAAACTGAAAGAATGAGTATTAGAAAAAAGTAGTCTATGAAGTCAGATTGGATTTTGGTAGATATTTTAACGGATATTTTAATGCCAGAAATAGACGCTTTGATGTTTTTTTGAAAGAAATAAACACTATTTGCTGGTCATAAACGAAGCTAGATAAAATCATAAGCGTTAAATAGTTGGCATTAGACGGGTAAAATTATTATATCTACAGTGTGTTTGGAGAACGGTTACCGATACTAAAGTGCATATTATATACGCATTTTTATCGACAAATGCACTTTTATATATTATACTTCTAACCCAAAATCCCACGAATGGCAGCCATACATTTTTTTTTTAGCGGCTGGTACCTAAATGGTATGTTCAATAAAACGCTAATATCTTTGAATCTAAGAGACAAGCATTTGTTTTGAAAACTTAAGAAAGAATTATATTTCTATTAATTATTTATAAAAAAAATAAAAAAAATATGATTAAAAAAATCCTTAACTCGGACCTTGATCGTTATCAAGCATTTTTTTTATAAATTTTTATTTTGTTTAATATTTTTATAATAGGTACCTAATAATATTATTTTAATTCTACAACAGACGTGCTGAAGCTGATTTTTTATGTGTAACATATTTCCTATCGCCTTCTGTGGCAGTGAGTTCGTGAAAAGGGACGGAATGACATTTAGATAGATAAAACAACTCTTCCAACTTTTTGAATCGTTAAATATCTCAGAAACGGTGGCTCTTAGGAAAACAAGTATTAATACATTTTTATAGATAATTATCTGATCTTCAATTTTTGCCTGAACTAATTTTATGAAAAAGCTTACCGTTTTGCTGAAAATCGCGAAAAACCCGCTTTTGTGACGCGAATTATTGTGCCCTCGGATGTCTAAATTGACCGGACTAAGGTGAGATGTCAGATGTTACACATCGCGATTGCTGTAAGGCTCGCTCGTTTTTTTTTAAATAACGGTTAGGACTTATGGCTTCCTTCGTGCATTTGGCAGAACCTAGAGCTAACAGTGAGTCATATTTTATGTGTCAGGGTATAGGGCTGTCAATGGTTATACTTTTACTTTCAAACCAAAAGGACTTATTGTTTTACTCTTAAACTCGTATAGATTTATTTCTGGCTGCCTTGTTTGTCTTTTGGTCGCATGCGCTACTGTTGAGCATGAGGTCCATGGGGTCTACTCCGAAGCGCTAAACCGAAGTATCGGCCGAATGTTCTAACTATCGCTGACTACGGCGAAAAAAAAAAATTTGAAGAGATAAGCCAAAGTCAAAACTGTGACTTGAAGCCGAGTAAGGTCTCAAAATAAAAAAAGGAAACTTTGGAAGTTCTAAAATGGCCGATCCTTCGGTTTAGCGCTTCGGAGTAGACCCCCTGGGTTCGATTCCCGGATCGGGCAGTGTTATTGGGTTTGCCATCTGGAATTCTCAGTAGCAGCCCGGAGTCTGGATTTGTGCCCGGTTGATGGCAATAGGCTCGCCCCCTATTACATGGGACTTACATAACTGGCTAAATTAGGGTATACTATAGGTACACCCCTGCCTAACCCTTCGGGGAATTCAGACAAGATGTATCTTAAGTAATAATAAAAAAAAAATCTTCCACAAATAACACTTATTAACTATAACTTAAAAATGAAAAATAAATAATTATGACGTAGGACAATGTTCATTTGTGGGAGACTGGTGCCTAAACTAAGCCGTGACTTGTATTTCAGGACACCAGGGACTCCCCCCCCTAGAGGAAAAAATATCATCAAAAACATTAACAAAGAAATGCATAACGAAAGTTATATTTTACGTTATTAGGGCAAACTTTTGTTGGAAGAGAATAATAATAATATCTTAATTTTGTATGATTCGTTTATATACATTTCAGACACCGTGTCTTGTTTTACTCCCAGGTATGATGAATGATTTTCATATAGACATTACATCCAGTGCAAACGTGGGCCACAGCAAAGGGTGATTAGTCATAATTATAGAGATATAAAACGGGGAACGGGGTGTAAAGTTCACTCATCCTCTACAGAAAACGGAGGATGCTCCGACCAGACGGCTGTTGTGTCTGGTGGGCTACTGCCCCGGCGCGGCGGCGGTTGATGTTCGTATGTTATATACAGCGTGTTACGGAAAGGGAAAGGTAAAGCTCCATACAAACAGGGTGAAGAGTGCATCTGGTTCAGAATCTCTGTACAAAATTTCAGCTCAAAAAGAATAACTTTCAAAATGTTTGTAATTTTTTTATTTCGAAAGATTATTAAAGGAGATGTCCGCTTTTTGTATGGGCGTTGGTTTTTTATTCCGAGAAAAATCTAACCAGCGTCAAACTACACCTAAATAAAAGCGACAAAAATATGGAATTTGTAACCACTGAAATAATATTTTTAGACCCCTCCATTTAAGAGAAAAATTATAAAATATTTAATGTTTACATATATTTTATTTGTTGATGGCAACCCAAATAAAATATAAAATATAATCCCTTTCAATTCTAAAAGGTAGACTAAACATTTTTGACTGAAAAGATCCCATTTCATCATATTTCTTATTGTTTACATTGTCTTAATCATCGATCAAATATTTAAAGACAGTAATAACAGTGCCATGTGTCAATTTTAACAAGTTTTCTTTTTATTTAGGGTGTGTTCACTTTAATATACTAGTTAGTTAGAAAGGATTGTTCGTTTTAGGAGTAGATTCACACTAAAATAAAAAAAAACGATTTTTCTCAAAAATGGAAGCCTTTAAAAATGAATGTTATAGTTAGAATCACTAGCTTTTGGGTTGTCTATCCAAATATATTTAACTGATCCTGGTTAGAATTATTGAATAATAAAAAACAATTTTTGAACATGTCCTTTAAATCATAACAAACGTGTCACCGCACAATAAGGGTCATTATCCATTATCTGTGTCTGTGCGCCTAGTACACACTACACACACGCACCTACACACAGCTCTGCGACACGGCACCGCACCGACACGCGGCGCGTGCGGCACGATTGGCGGCGGGAATGGATTAAAACGTGCACCGATCAGCTTACTTGGTCTAGTGATATGTAGAATTCAATTGGAAACAGTTGATTTTTATTAGTTAAATGTTTCTTAACTTCAGAATTATGTAAGTATTATTAAAATAACCGGCCAAGTGCGAGTCGGACTCACGCACGAAGGGTTCCGTACCATTACCTATAAAAACGGCAAAAAAATCGCGTTTGTTGTATGGGAGCCCCCCTTAAATATTTGTTTTATTTTAATTTAATTATTGGTTTTTAAAGTGAATATAGAACTAAATATTCTGTGAATATTTCAAGTGTCTATCTGTTACCGTTATCAATATCGAGCAAAAACGAGCAAAAAAAACCCGTTTGTTGTATGGGAGCCCCCTTAAATATTTATGTTATTCTGGTTTTTAGTATTTGTTGCTATAGCGGCAATAGAAATACATCATCTGTGAAAATTTCAACTGTAGCTTTCACGGATCATGAGATACAGCCTGGTGACAGACGGACAGACAAACAGACAGACAGACAGACAGACGGCGGAGAATTAGTAATAGGGTTCCCGTTTTACCCTTTGGGTACGGAACCCTAAAAAAGGTTGCCATGTAGTTTGTTATCACCATTAGAATCCGTGCCTTTGTTATGTATATGTTACGGCTAATACCCGAAGTGCGGCTACACCTAGTTTTAGCCGGTTAGAATTATAGGTCCAGACAATCCCTGTTGGATAAAACCAATTTACCAACAATAGAGGGGATCTGGTTACTGTTCTAACCTAACCTAACCCAAATGATTTTACCCGAAAACAATCGGCTCGTACTAGGTTTAACCAAGAGTAAGTGGCTACACCTAGTTCTAACCGGCTAAAACTAGGTGTAGCCGCACTTCGGGTATTAGCCGTAACATATATACCCTTTCTGTAACTCGCTGTATATGCCAGTCGCGCGGTAAACTTTACTTGCGCGATGCAGGCTTTGTGTGAAGTCAGTTCTTTGATGCGTAATTCGCATGTGGCGGTGTAGACAACCACACAATCACCACAAGCACCACATAACCATCGAGCTTGGGAGAAGGACTGGTAATCGCAGTATGTCCTTATAGCAGTCAGGAGGACGCTGCTTCTCTGAATCATATCAACTCATCAACCCAGCCTATTGCAGTTCACAACACCCTGTCCTCCGCCTTTCGCATCCAGTCTGACCCAGCCACCTTTGTAAGGTCGTCGGTCCATCTAGCTGGGGGGCGTCTCACACTACGCTTGCCGATACGCGGTCTCCACTTCAAGACTCGTCTGCTCCACCGGCCATCGGTCCTTCGACAAACATGGCCAGCGCACTGCCAATTCAGTTTGTTTTTTCTGCAAGCTATGTCGGTAGCTCCATCATCAGAGTAACAGAAATGGCATCATAATTATTAGATAATTACATATTCTAGGTGACAAAGACCGTTTATCAGTAAGATCAGCTAATAGTTTTCGTGCGATGGGAATCTTATTGTTTACTAATGAATTTAACAAAAAAGCTTTTGTATTGTACAGTCAATCAATGAATTAGCTGGACAATGTTGCCTTATGATAATGTCTGTTCTTTGATTCCAACTCGTTGTAAAAAGACCAGCGTTATAATTGCGTAAACCACTATCAATAGCAATCGGTTTCAATTTGACAGTTCAACAGCATTCATTGCGTGATTTACGTTGTTGAGCAGATACATTTTTCTAACATATGAAGCAACTAGCTGCGCCCCGCGGTTTCACCCGCGTAGGTCTCGATCCCGTGGGAATATCGGGATATAAAGTAGCCTATGTCTTAATCCAGGGTGTCAGCTACCTCCACACAAAATTTTATCACAACTGGTCCAGCCGTTTGAGCGTGAAGAAGTAACAAACATACACACACACACTCACAAACTTTCGCCTTTATATTATTAGTGTGATTTACCACGTGTTAGATTCGTTACATTTTTCTCCATTTTTTTTTATCCCAAATGCTTATATATAATATTAATGTGATTATATTATATATAGTGTGATGGATTAGCAATATACTTCAAAAGTATTCCAATTGTGATTCAAACTGTGTTGTCGAGCAAGTGGCAGTTTTTATCTTCATTATGTAATTTTTTGACAACTATGTCGTATTGTTATGGGAAAACATAACTGGCGAAATGTGGGTGTACTAAAGGTACACCTCTGCCTAACCCTTCGGGGATTACAGGCGTGATGTTATGTATGTCGTATTGTCAGTTATATGCAATACGTCCCAGGATAAGATCCTATACCATGAGGATGCATATGACCTGCTGTTGTAATAACTTGATAAGGCGAAATCGTTTTTCTGTTTACCCCGTTTTTAAAAACTTATTGTAATGAATGATCTACAGAGATACTTCTGTGCTTGAAAAAGAATAGCGTTAGGCCCGAATTCCACCAAAGCGGAGAGGAGATGTTTGTAAACGACCATCAGCTAGCTACGCGGAGAGGAGATGTGGAAATAAAAATATCTATCTTATTGGTCGTTTACAAACATCTGCTCTTCTCTCCGCTTTGGTGGAAACCGGGCCTTAGGGGAGGCTAATCCTATATGCACCCTAATGTGCTAAAAGTACAGAATTAAAACAAATCTTTCTTTTTAGGGTTCCGTACCTCAAAAGGAAAAAAAAGAACCCTTATAGGATCACTCGTGTGTCTATATCTGTCTGTCCATCAGTTACAGCCGATTTTCTCCGAATCTACTGGACCGATTAAGTTGAAATTAAGTACACAATAAAAAGTTTTGGAAACTGTACCGTGTGACATATCAAAAGGCCTTTGTTGTAAGGGCTTCAGATAACTCACTTTTCAAACTATTGAAGAAAATGGATGAAAATTGACCATTCCCGAAACTGACCGATTCTTCGAAATTACTGAGCCTAAAATGTTAAAAAAATACAGGTCTTAAAATAACATGGTAAATCTCTTAATATTGAGTGTACAAACTTACATTTTCAGTTGGAATGTATGAGGGAATATGTTTTTCAACTACAATGTCCTTAGGATAAATTCATCTCAACTTAGGAACCCTTCACTGTGCGTAGTCCGACACGCAGGTGGCCGGTTTGTTTCTTTAGGTAACTATAAAGTGATTTAAAAAAAAACTTTGTTAGTATTGTTTTTCACTAGTGACCCGCCCTTGCTTCACATGGAAAGAAAGAAAGAAAGAAAGAAAGAAAATACATTTATTTGCGGTAAACATGACGCAAAAAATAACTTATACACAAAAATGAGAAAAGATTGAGGGAAACATGCGTCACATCCACGCAAAACGGCTATCACTCAGCATTATGCTGCGACCCTATACAACCCCGGCGGCGCCCTAGCGCTGGTTTTCAGTGACAGCCGGCGCCCACGTATTGACGTCGTCCGGTGCAGCAAACAATTAATATGAGGCTTACCGGTACAGCATACATAAAGATAAATAATGATAAACTAAACAGGAATATAAAAATAGACATACGAGACATGTGAGAATATCAGCCTCCATAAACATTTTACGCTATAAGTAGTGGCAACATTTCGAAACGCGTCGCGCGTTTCGTTTCGCATGGGTGCAATCAACTTATTTGGAAACATGTCAAAACAAATTTCTGTGTTGTTTATGAATTTATTATTAAAAAAAAACAAAAAAAAATTAAAATGTTTATTTCAATCACAATAGGCATTTGACTTCTTGGCGGGAAAGTGAAGCGTCATGTTAGCAGTTTTGTTTTATTTTCTAAAATTTGTGTTTAGCCGAATATTAATGTGTAATAGTGGTGGATTATTAACCATTAAGTGTTCGTGAACCTGCATTAATGTAGGCAAATGAAACAAAACAGTGCAACATCACTTTAAGTTCTCTCAAGAAGTCCGCGCGAGGTTTCAGTAAAGTGCCGCGTCTTTACTTAAACTCAAGGGGAGCGGGGCGGGATATCATCAATCATCTTTATCATGCATTGAGTGGAGTTCATTTCATAATTATTTAAATAACTTTGTACTTGTTACTTAATTTTACATGACACTGGCTAAATGGACAAACCGTGCTAAGCCAAAAAGAAAAAAAAAATAGGCATTTAGATATATTATATATATATACATATTTTTGGAGATCTCTTTTTGAGCAAGGAATTGCTTGTATTAGGAGTCTCCGCACTTCCAGTTATCATTAATTACAATGCAATTGAAATTGAAGTGTAGACAAAGTAAACAAAGTAATCATGCAATATTAAAAATAAAAATAAAAGTAAAAGTGGTAATTTAACATTATACAAACGGCATGGCGGCACTGCAAAAGAATGAACGTTGTACAGGAGAAAAAGGCCAAATCGTGCAGTACGTGTGATGCGTGAGTTACGAATGAGTAATGTTGGTGTGTGAGTGAGTGAGTGTGGGGTGTGAGAGTGAGTAGTGAGTAGTGAGGTTGTATGGAGTATGTGAGTTATAATAAGCGATGTTTAGTTCATTTATCGTGAATGAAAATCCTGACTAGCACTGAATACAAAAGTACATGAGTGCGCATATTTTGTGTTATGCGGGTGAAACCGGAAGGCGATGCTAGTATATATATATTATACTCCTAAAAACCTTCGCCGTAAACTCTCTAAGTAATGGTAATGGTTTTTTTTTAAACGTTGCCCCACGGTAGGAATTCCTCCTGTATTGTGGGTGCGTTTACAAACATTTAATTCACATATACACAAACAGCCAGACCCGGAACAACTACTTGTAGGTAATACAAATATTTGTTTCGTGCGAGAATCGAACCCGCGACACGCAGCGCAGCAGTCAATCGCTTAACCACTGCGCCAACCATGTCGTCAAATTGTGAAACTTAGAAGAAGTAAGCCGTCACAAAAACTACATTTTATACTATACTAGCTGACCTGAGACGGCCCTGTCCAAATTTCAATAATTCATACAAAATTCCCATAGAAAAAGCACTTTCAGTTTTCCCGAATTTTCTAATTTTCCCGATAAATATAAGACATATATTTGAAAAAAAAAAACCAATTGGTCCAGCCGCTCGTGTGTCAATGCATATATCTTAGCAACACATTTAGCCATTAATTTTTAGGGTTCCGTAGTCAACAAGGAATCCTTATAGTTTTGCCATGTCTGTCTGTGTGTCCCCCTGGCTTAGCTCAGAGACTCTTCGTACTAGAAAGCTGTAATTTCAGCTGCATGGTATACATATTAATCAAGCCGAAGAAGTGGTAAAATAAAATCTTGAAAAATTTTTTTTTTACGGTTGACCCCGTGTACACACTAAAATTTTTTTTTTTCAAGATTACACGTAAAGTAGGGATGATTACTTTTTCTCGTCTATTCCATGATGTGGGATGATGGGGATTTTTCGATTAAGGGATCCGTTTGCTTAAGCTTTAAAGTGCTAATTTTTGTTAGAGTCAAGTGTCATATCATCTTATGTGACAAAAATCATGACAATAGTACCTACGTAAAACGAAATTTAAAGTAAAACTATCACAGCTAAGTAAGCTTTACAAGTTACCGAGTAATAGTCGACCAACTTACATTTAGTGCAATTGGAGAAATGACCGTGAAGTATATCGATGTATTAACATGCTTTTCAACTACCATGTTAATTTTGTTTTTGGGATAAATTAATCCCAACTACGGAACCCTTCATTGTGCGTGGTCCGACACGCACTTGGCCGATTTTTATTTATATAGATTAAGTGTAATACTTATAAATCCACCATTTAAAGCCCTGACTACCTTGCATCCTCCCAAAGTGAAAAAGTGCCAACCCTAGTGATCTAAGGTCGATACAGCGCACGCGTCGAATGTCAATGTGCGAACACTATTGTCTATAAAAGCGATGCGCGGGCGACGCATAAGAACGAAAGTCGACGAAAATGAAGGTGATCACACGTTCTTTTTTTAAAGTGTTTGTTTGTGTGTGTTTGTGATTGTGTTCGGAATTTGAACTTTTTCAATATTTTCGCATTTTTTTAAATCGATCTTTTGTTTTATTCTCGTATCCGTGTTATGGATATGATTTTTTTGGTGGACCAATTATTTATGGAGAAAAAAAGATTCTAATACTTACTTTATTAGCTTGTGAATCAACCAAAAGTATCTGTTTATGTAACACAAGTCATTTAGATGGAACTATTTAATTCAACGTTTTTATTAATTACACCATAGTTCCTTTTAAATTATTACAAAAATATGTAACAAGATTTTTTTAGAATACAAACGTTGGGATGAGCTATTCTTAAACTATGGTCTAAACAAGGAATTGATAATTCTTTTCGTCTTTATTTACGCAATGCGAAAAACCCTAGAAGCCTACTTCCATCATATATGTTGTAACAATAACGTAATGTAGGTCCGTATAGTAATACATAAGTAGTATTACTCAAGTACATAACACCTTTGATGGATGCGCGAAGTAACTCCATTTTTGGACTTGGGTTTTGGAACGGAGTTCCATAACGCACGTAATACTCAACAAACTTTGACGAATGAGAGCTAGACCGAAAAAAAAAACCGGCCAGGTGTATGTTGGGCCACGCACAATGAAGGGTTCCGTAGTTGGGATGAATTTATCCCAAGAACAAACTTAACATTGTAGTTGACAAAAGATGTTCCCTCATACATTTCAACAGCAAATGTAAGTTTGTACGGACAATATTCAGGGATTTACCATGTTATTTTAAGAACATAGACTTCTTATTGGTGTTCCTGTGGTGATCTTGAACTATTCTCAGATTTTTTTTCTAAATTTTTGGCTCACCAGTTTTGGAGATTAGAATGGTAAATTTTCATCAATTTTCTTTAATAACATTAAAACTAATTATTTTAAAATTGTAAAACACAAAATATATTTGAAATCCTCCAAGTCATTTGACACACGGTACAGTTTGCATAACGTTTTTTAATTTTCAAATATTCCCCAAATATGAAACACGTATTTAAAATTCATATATTTACATTACACGTTCATGTTTGGGTCGCAGAAATTCATATGTTTGTGTACCAAACAACTTAATCGGTCCAGTAGATTCGGATCAAACCGAGACACACGAGTGATCCTTTATGGGTTCCGTTTTTTCGCTAAAAGTGTAACATTTTGACCATTACGACATTTTTGTTTTGTCTTAAAGTTACTCTGAAACGTGGTTAATTTATTTCTTTGTGCTTTTTATTTAATACTTAATATGCAGCGAAAGGAACTTTATTATCAACAATACATATCGTTCCAACGGGGTGTCCGACGACCCCTCTAGACCTTTTCTTTAAGGTGAATCCCGCCCGCGAAATTCAAATTTTCTTACGTTTTTTGCAATTTGCAGGTCAGTGTCAGGTTTTATCTTAATCAAAATATGATTCGCGACTTTATCAGACATGTATTTAACTATTATCATTAGAATCATCAATATATCTCTCTAAGTTAGATTTGTTCCATTGAATTACTTTTTCATGAAATCATGAAATTGGGGAACAAATCTAACTTAGAAAGATGTATTAATGATTCTAATTCCGTAAATACAATTTGTCTGATAAAGTCGCGAATCATATTTTTACAGGGCTACAGCTGCGGATTTACTTGAAATGAACTAATAACACCGACTACCCACAAAATTAAAAGCTAGCTTATCAAGATATCATGTTATTGTTTCTCCTCTTTTTTTTTTTTTGTTGCCGGGTGGAAAATCCTCATGGATGTCCTCCGCCCTGGGGTGGGTCTGTCAGACTCTTACTGACTAAAAACCACCCAAGTGCAAGTGTGGGAAGGGAACACCCTTCCCACACTTGCACCGGGGATCTTGGGAGCTAGTATTACTTCCGTGATCCCCGGCTAGTGCCAGCCCGCCTCTGCGGGCCACCTCAAGTCTGCGGGGGGGTGAGGTGTTAGACCCCCCCCGCGACGTCTGACAGGGGCGCGCGTGGAACACTACGCGCCGCCACCTCGGGTCCAGTGTGATAGGGGGCGGCGGACGTCCCCGAGTCCGCCGTCCCTGGACCCATTTAGGGGGGCCGGAAGAGGGCATTATCTGCCCTCTGCCGACGCCCAGTGCGCCTGCTGCGGGCCGGGTGAGCGGACGAGATCTCCCGCTCCCTTTCCGCAGCCTCCTTCTGCGACACGACTGTTTCGCAGAAGGATACCACCGCGTCCCAGGACTCCTCGCTGCCGGCCATCGACTCGACCACGGCCGGCAGCGACAGGTCACTGCCTACTTCTGAGATTGTTTCTCCTCTGCCCTAGGGTTGCAGGCCTAAGGTCGATCAATAATTCAATACCAACCGCTTTTAATCCTGGTTTAAACACTTCTGTAACTTATTACTCCACTTAACATAATATTATGAAGATTGTGGAGAGGAAAGACTTTATTCAGGAATTAGGGCCGGCGCACATCTGGTGAGGCGCAGTGCAGCGCAATATCGACCTTGTACGCGTTGAAATAAAGTTGAAATTAAATAAACTTCCATTAGATCAAGAGAGATTCTAAGCGGAAGAGGCGCGCGTCTCAGGTTATTTATTCTCAACTTTATTTTTAGGCACGCAACTTTGATATTTGTTTGGTAGTGACAACCGCGCGACACCTCGCCAGGTGTGCTTAGGATGTTTTAGGGATTGTGTCAATTAGTTGTAAGAAGCTTATTTTGGTTTATTATGACTTAATTATAATATCAATGTCTGCAGGGTTCTGACACAGAGAGAATTATATAAAAATGGATAAAAGTTTCAAAGTTTAAATGTTCATGAATGGTATTTTGTTGGTAAAATATGCATTTTTGGGATAAAATAAGATGGTTTGAACAGACAGACCAAAGAAAAAATAAAAATAATAATGTGTGAAAGATGACAGCAAGAAACGTAGTGACTTGAAGAGGACTGTTCAAATACAGAAAGACGGCGATCGTTTACACACGGGTGCACATCAAGCTATACATTTCCAGTATAAGCTGATCTCTCATTGTACGGAAATCCTATACAATGCGAATCCTTATTGAGAGAAGTGATGGTTTTTAAGCTGATATCAGACGCTTTACTCAAGTGAATGTTCATTTCTTTTCATCCCACGTTCACATTCGTTCCAAAATTACATAGAAATTAACGTTCATCTCCTCTTTTTATTTAATTTTTTCGGTCATTCAGCAGGCGAGTGGAAGATGCCAAGTGCCAAAGTCCAATACCGTTGGATCAGTTCAGTAATGAATTCATTTTTCATGTCTGATTCATCATGTTTTCAGACGTTTCACTTCGAGTGATAGATGCCGAATGAAAGACAAAAAACCGGCCAAGTGCGTGTTGTGCCAAGAACAAGTTGAAAAACATGTTCTCCCATACATAATTATGTGAAAATACAATTTTTTTATCCGAAATTTTATTTTTTTATGTGATAAAACTACAAACTAATGATTTTCGGACCTTTTCCTTTACTTGTGCTGTGAGACCGTGCTTCTTGCCAAATTTCATGATTCTAGGTAAACGGGAAGTACCCTATAGGTTTTGATTTATTTGCAAGTATCAAAATATGTCGCATAAATCACCGTATTTTTTTATTGCGTTGAGTTAGAAGCTTGATTTTTAGAGCTGCAAGGGACCGTTGAGCTACGTATTTGATATTAATTTCAACTTTGATACCTCCTTGCGTTCCTGAGAAAAAGGGTCTTGACAGACAGACTGACAGACAGACAGACATACGGACAATGATGTGATCCTATGAGGGTTCCGTTTTTTCCTTTTCTTTGGAGGTACGGAACCCTAAAAATGAACCAAAAGTGAAGCGTCTGATGTCTACCGATCTATTCCAGAATTAACAGAATTTATATTTCAGAATTTATCGGCTACTTAAGAAAAGGCGGTGAATGTATTGTGAGAAAGATGAAGGAAAGAAGTAAACACTAAAATAACTGCAGAATTAATGATGTTAATGCTCCACCTGTTCTAATCTCAGGTGTTGTTGGCTGTGATATCGCTGATAGTGAGCGGGGCAGTGGCAGAGCCCCCAGCGCCCTACGCACCAAGTGGATGGAGACCCGACGGACCGGCCTTCGTGTTACCACAGAGAGGACAAGAACAGGTATCTTTTAAGTTTAAAGTTCTTAATTAGGGACAAGCATTTGGTATAAAAAAAATGGAGAAAAGTCGCCCAGGAGTTGACCTAAAATACCAACAAAAGGACAAAAACTATGTGACGAAACTAACACATGGTAAATGAATAATAAATCTAATAATTAGTAAATGAATCGCATAAAATTGCATCTTAAGATCTGGTCGATTGATCTTAAATTACATCTCACTCACGTATTTTAAATCTTCGACCGCATTTCACTGATTTCATCCTGTTTTCAGCAGCCTTCACAATACCAGCCACCACAAGGATTACCCCTGGATCCTCGTAACCCTAACCTGAACGTAGAATACGGCACCCCGCAAGAAGAAGATGTGTCAGTCCAAGGCTTGCCTCCTCAGAGAGAGGAGGTGCCTTTCTTCCAGCGATCACCAGTCAATGGAAGGCAAAATGTTGGACAAAACTTCAACTCGGATATACAGAACTTGGATCAGGGATTGAAGCAGACACAGGTATAATTATAACAAACTTTGATAAAATATCAAAAAGTTTCTGAGATTTTTTTTTGCAAAAAAAACTTTGCAGTATTTTTTTTTATTTATTGGTTTTTAATTGTGGTGTGTACACCACACAAATTTGTGTATCAGTACTTGCTATGTGAATATTATAACATCATCATTAACATAGGTAACGTGGATTAAAGACATATTATTGAAACTAACTCATAAACTCTAATCTAATCTAACTAAAAATCATTTTATATGGTACAACCGCGCGGGCTTTCCCTAACAAGTAAAAACCACGTAAATTAGGCTTGTAATCACGGAGAAATCGGTATATACACATGAAAAAATCTCGGCGAATGCATAACTTCCTCCTTTTTTTGTAGTCGGTTGAAAAGTGTTATGAGAATTTTATTTGGAAAACTGTTTTGAAAAGTTTCTTGAATGGTTCTCAAAAGCCAATTGTTTCGTCGCCGAGTTTAAAATAACTAGAGGTCCCATTACCATTGACCTATTTATCAAGACCACGATCGAGACAAATTTACCCTCCCAAGATAGTTTAATATTTATAGCCATATTCGAAGTTTCAAATGACTACCCTAGTGATTTTCTAATATACAACCTTTCATGCTAAATAACTTATGTAAAACCATGAGAATAAATAATAATATTTACGAGGTAACAGAAATTACAACAGCCATATTTGCGATAGTAAAAGCCCCAACATTTCATATATAATATAAATGAAATTATATAATATAATATAATTTTCAGTACCAGGAACAACAGCAACGGTACCGCGAATTTGAAAGGCAGAGGCAGAGGGATGCTGAATTCAACGCTGCAAACAGACTGCCGAAACCCCAAATCCCAGCCCAGTTCGCTCCCAGAACCACTTCCACCACCACCACAACCGAAGCACCCACTACTGAGTTTTCCACTCAATCTTCAACCACAGAACAGAGCCTCAACGAAGGAGAAACCCTTGAATCTCCTAAGAAAGATACTAAAGTATCTGTAGAAGTATCCAGACAGAAACTACAAGAATTCCCCGGAGAACTGTTCCTTAGTTCTTTGGCCCAGCTGCAGTTACAACCCCAGTTTGTTCCTCTCCAGCAATTTGGACAACTCAGATCGCCATTGTATCTTCAACCCGTTCAGTCTCAAAAACAAGTAGCTGGATTCGATGCGCAAACGCACTTTGCAGCGCTCCCATCGATTATAGCTCAACAACAGCTACAGCAGCAGAAAGTAGAGCAAGGTTACCAGAATCCTGCTCTGTTTGTCGCTGAGCAACCTCAGGCTCAAATTCAGCCAATCACTGCTTATCAACAACCTCAGTTCCAAGCCGAACCAGTAACAGTACAGACCGCTCAAGCAGTACAACCTCAAGGTTTCTACGGACAGCCAAACGCAGAGCCTGTCCCACAATATCAAACTGTGAATGCTTTCCCACAGCAACAGCTGCAACCTGTGCCACAATTTTCTGCTCAACCTGTAGTGTTACAAGCTCAGGGTGCTAACCAACTGCCGGGTCAGTATCAGCCACAGCAGCCAGCTCCATTCCGACCACAAACTGTTCAGTTCCAACCCCAACAGCCTGATCAGTATCAGCCCCAAACGGTTCAATTTCAGCCTCAGCCCCAACAGCCTGATCAGTATCAACCCCAGATGGTTCAATTCCAATCTCAGCCAGGGCAATACCAACCCCAACCAGCTCAGTTCCAACCCCAGCAAGCGCAGTTCCAACCCCAGCAAGCGCAGTTCCAACCACAGTCAGCGCAATTCCAGCCACAACCAGCCCAATTTCAACCACAACCCAGTCAATTCCAACCACAACCTGGTCAATTCCAAGCACAACCCGCCCAATTCCAACCACAGCCCGCCCAATTCCAACCCCAATCTGACCAAGAAAGTCAAGATGTCGAAACCAACATTAATTCCTACCAACCACAATTATACCAGCAACCAATGCTAGTCCCAGCAAACCAATACCAAAAACCGGGGTACATCCAGGCCCAACTCATCAACTACCCAGGGCAAGATTTGGCCCAATTCCAACAAGCTCAATTGTTCCAAGGCCAATTTCAGCAACAGAATCAGTATCAACGGAGCCAAGGACCAGGTGCTCTCCAAAGTGGTATAGATGTGAACCAGCAAGGCAATGATATAGAGGAACCTCAAGATCAAGAGGACGAGAGCAAAGACGAAGGTAGAACGGCCACAGCAGTCGCAACAGCCTTTGGAGCAAGGTTAGATGAAGTTCCTATAGAATTTTAATATAAGAGTATGTTCAGATGTGCGATTGTCGCCAAGGTTGTATATGTCGCATTTTGTAGTTTTGTTCTGTCGCGATCGAAGGTGATGTGTGTATTGAATTGGTAATAATTGATGTGGAAATTTTATGTGCTAAAGATAGTAATGTTAATAGGATCAAATGGAAGAGTTGAAACAATTGTTAATGATTACGTAAGAAATGGACACTTTTAAAATTACCTAGGTTTTACTTATTTGAATATTGATTATTGATTTGCATTATTAAATGCAGCTAAATATTATATTTTAGACATAGCGAAGCTTTATTTTGCATAATAATTGTTATTTTTACAATATTTTATGAAGGACTCGAACCAAAACGTCGAAGACATGTGACATATATTATACCAATCCGCACTGTGCCTGCATGGTTGATTATAATAGCCCACTTCCTCTCACAGAAAAGAGGCCTGTATACCAGCTGTGGGGATATTATAGGCTGATTTTGTTATGAAAGACTTTACAATGAGATCTTAGCTGTTATTTTTTTGCGACAGTTTAGATTAGATAGCTTCTGCTATAAAAACAAAAGACATGCACCTAAAAATCGCAACTCGTGCGCGTGATCTTATCTCGCGATCACGTACCAACAGCCACAGTAAATGTAAATTTTCTCAACACAATAGAGACATTGCCCTATTTGAGGGAGAATATTGATGTATTTTAATGTATTACGTCCTGCACATTGTTAATGAGTCTGTTTATATTTGCTGTTGGCACATTGTCTATGGTTAACTGGGGTAGGAATGACCAGGTTTTATTATAGGATTTTATACATTTAAATCTTCAACTGAATTTTTACAGGGTCAATTTGGATAAGTTAGCAAAACTCAACAAAGGTAAAAAATAATGGTGCAAATACAATGTGACTTCATTTTAAAAAATATCGGGAATTTGAATCGAACGGCCTTACCTCAGTGCTGAACTTATCCTATACCTTAAAATTTTGTTTTTTGTTTGCAGGACTCAACCTCGAGTGCTGCCTCAATATGGAGCCCCCTACCCCGTACCGAAAGTGCAGGCAGCTCCCGGAGCCATCCCTACTACAGAATCTCCTGTTGAGGTAAATAATATGAAGCATATTTTTTTATTTATTTGACTTGTAAGTGAAGTTATGATAAAATAATTTCACGTTATGAGAAAAAGGACACAACAAGACTAGCCCTAAGATGACAAGGATAGAATTTATGAAAATAAGGCAACGCTGACTCATTTTCTCCCAAAAGCACGCCTAGATTAGGAACGAAAAATGAGTTGAATGAATTTCGTCATTATAATAATGACGGAATTTTTGATTTTGCCTACATTTGAGATTTTTCAAATCACCAGGAGGTGACAGATGACGGTCCTGTGGTAGCTCAAGCAGTGGCGGTTGCTGATGGCAACAGGAAAAAGAGCGCTAAGCTAAGGTAAGCAAAGTATATTCAAAGGATTATGTAAAAACTAGCTGCGCCCCGCGGTTTTACGCACGTAAGTCTCGATCCCGTGGGAATATCGGAATAAAAAGTAGCCTGTGTCTTAATCCAGGGTGTCAGCTACCTCTATACAAAATTTTATTAAAATTGGTCCAGCCGTTTAAGCGTGAAGAAGTAACAAACATACACACACACTCACAAACTTTCGCCTTTATAATATTAGTGTGAAGTGTGATAACTATCCAACCATTTCCGTTTGAGCGTGAAGAAGTAACAAACATACACACACACTCACAAACTTTCGCCTTTATAATATTAGTGTGAAGTGTGATAACTATCCAACCATTTCCGTTTGAGCGTGAAGAAGTAACAAACATACACACACACTCACAAACTTTCGCTTTTATAATATTAGTGTGAAGTGTGATAACTATCCAACCTTTTACAAAAGGTGTTTAAAAAGGTCCGTTTGAATTCTCAATAAATCCTAAATTGATACGTCACAAGAGAGGCCCATTTTCTTTGACGTGGTTTGAAGGACCAAAGCGAATGTTAGATCTAACGACTGCTAGGGTTGCGGGTTTGTCTGAAAAGGATATAGTGGCCCTGGCACACAGACAACTGAAGGAACACTGGTGGGGTTTGTCAGTAAAAGTCTGACGCTACGCCCAGAGCGAGAAAAGTTATTTGATAATGTCCCACGCAAAAAAAAAAGATATAACGACAAACTCTCAAGGACTAATAATTTCATGACTTTTTGATCTATTGTTCCCAAAACCTACTTCTTTAAGAGCTGTTTTGTTTTATAAGTAGCTGACCCGACACTCCTAATTTTCAATAATTGATACAAAAATCCCATAGAAAAAGGACGAATTTGACAATTTTCCGGGAAACTATTCCAATTTTTCTAAAAAAAAAGTCAGCTCCTCGTTGCATGCGCATGTTCGCATAACTCGACAAAGTGTAGGGAACAGCTGATTTTTTTTCGCGATTCCTGTTTTGGTCACGTTAAACTGAGTTAACGTTAAGAATGTTACTTTTGTGAAACCACGCTTACGCGTCCATCCTCTAGATATCCTTAAATACCATTGTTATTTTTAACGGAACTTTAAAGATAATTGTGTATCCAGTATTATTTCATTTCAGTTTAATTCCGTTGTTAATTGCATTAGTGTTATTTTTTTTTTATTGTAACTGTTATTTGCTTCACATTAGTCAGTTCAAAGTCAGTTTCACATTGTAATTTTTTTTCTGTTACGGTTTTCACAACGCTTATTTATTTTTCTTCTAATAAACATGGTTATTTATTTGAATTTTATCTGTTTGTATTTATTTTCCCCGTACCGTGAAAAGAAAAGAAGAAAATTATGGAGGTATACACAGTGGCAGTGGCGTAACTAGGGGGGGCGGGGACGTCGGGGGCAGACCGCACCGGGTGCCACGTGATTGGGGGTGACATCCGACCATGTAAAATAATAATTAAACATACTATCACGTTTTTCAACGATAAACCACTTAGGCCTGAAGCCATTGGGCACGCCACTATTGCGGCGATAAGTGTCTTTGAGGAGTGGCTAGAGAGGCGCCACGGCGTCCTCATCTTCCGCCTGACGCAGGTCCTCACCGGACACGGATGTTTCGGGTGTCACCACTGTGTGGATCGCCCGGAGGACACGGTGGAGCATACGGTGGAGGTCTGCCCGGCTTGGGCTGAGCACCGCCGTGTTCTCACGGAGGCGATCGGCGGCGGCGATCTCTCGCGTCCGGCCCTGGTTCAGGCCATGGTTCGGAGCGAGAGTGCATGGGAGGCCGTCACCTCCTTCTGCGAAGCAGTAATGCTCGCGAAGGAGAAGGCGGAACGCGTGAGGAAGAGGCCGGGTTCGCGCCCTCACGCCCCTAGTTGCCGCAGGAGACGCCCCGGATGCGAGCTCCAGCCGGGCGTGGACCTGACGTGTTATGCGGACGACACACTGGTCACGGCCCGGGGGAGCTCGTACCGGGAGGCAGCGTTGCTGGCGACGGCTGCGGTCTCACAGGTGGTGAGTCGCATACGTCGCCTAGGGCTGGAGGTTGCCCTCAACAAGTCGGAGGCCTTGATCTTTCATGGCCCCCGGTGGGCGCCGCCGCCGGGATCACACATCGTGGTCGGGGGGGCTCAAATCGCTGTCGAGTCCACCATGAAGTACCTAGGATTGGTGCTCGACAGCCGGTGGGATTTTGGCCCTCACTTCCGGCGGCTGGCGCCCAAGTTGTTGGGCGCGGCTGGGGCGTTGTCAACGCTGCTTCCCAATCTGGGGGGCCCGAGCGCCGCCTGTAGGCGGCTCTACGTGGGGATCGTGCGATCGATGGCCCTTTACGGGGCCCCGATCTGGGCGGCTGACCTGACGGCCGGAAGCATCGCAGTCCTGCGGAAGCCGCAGAGAGCGATGGCCGTCAGAGTCATCAGGGGATATCGCACGATCTCCTACGAGGCGGCTTGCGTACTGGCCGGATCCCCGCCCTGGGACCTCGAGGCGAAAGTACTCGCGTCACTGTATCGGTGGCGCGAGGAAGCGAGGGCGCGGGGCGAGTGGCTGATGCAGCGACATGTGGAGTTGCGTCGGTCACAGCTTCGCGCAGCCCTGGTGGCGGAATGGCGGGACAGGCTTTCACGCCCTACCGCCGGCCTCGCCACCATCGAGGTGGTCCGGCCGGTACTCGAGCCCTGGCTCGGGAGGAGGCACGGCTCCCTGTCGTTTCGGGTGACGCAGGTGCTCTCGGGGCATGGTTGCTTCGGGAAGTACCTGTGTCGCATAAACAGGGAGCCGGACGCCCGGTGTCACCAATGCGTCGACTGCCGGGAGGACACGGCGCGGCATACGCTGGCAGAGTGTGCCGCTTGGGAGGAGCCACGCCGTGCCCTCATCTCAGAAGTAGGCAGTGACCTGTCGCTGCCGGCCGTGGTCGAGTCGATGGCCGGCAGCGAGGAGTCCTGGGACGGGGTATCCTTCTGCGAAACAGTCGTGTCGCAGAAGGAGGCTGCGGAAAGGGAGCGGGAGATCTCGTCCGCTCACCCGGCCCGCAGCAGGCGCACCGGGCGTCGGCAGAGGGCAGATAATGCCCTCTTCCGGCCCCCCTAAATGGGTCCAGGGACGGCGGACTCGGGGACGTCCGCCGCCACCTATCACACTGGACCCGAGGTGGCGGCGCGTATTGTTCCACGCGCGCCCCTTTGAGACGTCGCGGGGGGGTCTAGCACCTCACCCCCCCGCAGACTTGAGGTGGCCCGCAGAGGCGGGCCGGCACTAGCCGGGGATCACGGAAGTAATACTAGCTCCCAAGATCCCCGGTGCAAGTGTGGGAAGGGAACACCGGGGTGGTTTTTAGTCAGTAAGAGTCTGACAGACCCCTCCGCCCACCCCAAGGCGGAGGACATCCATGAGGATTTTCCACCCCGGCAGCAAAAAAAAAAAAAGGAGACGCCCCGGGCGTCGGTAGTCGCAAGCCGATTTCCGGCCACCGTAGGCGCGGGCCTGCGGACGGTGAGCGATGGGTAGCTCGCCGTCCGACAAGGACCAGGCGGGGTCGACGGCGCGTTGTGTCCCACGCGCTTGTCCCAAGAGACGTCAGCATGAATTGACGGGGTCCATTAGGGCCAATGCCTGCCAGGGTTGCGAGTTTGTCCGAAAGGGATATCGTGGCCCTAGCAAATGAAGGAACACGGGTGGGTATTAGTCAGTAAAAGTCTGACTGATAATTTCCCACCCAATAAAAAAAAACAAAGTCTTGAAGCCATTGTAACCAAGGTATCCAATTCTCATCAAATTAATTTCTTTTTTGGGTTATCTTGTGTAGATATAGAGCTTGTGGCTAAGTAATAACAGCCGCACGGGTCAATCGATCAGGTTAAGCTACGCTTGCCGCGGTTAGTCCGTGGATGGGTGACTATATTTTCATACCAAGATTCCTTCGTGCCTCGGAAAGTACGTTAAGCCGTTGGTCCCGGCTGTCATTAGTGGATCTTTGACAGTTGTTACGGGTCGTCAGAAGCCCGAAACTCTGAGAACCAGTCTTACCAAGGGGTATCGTATTACCCAGTTACTGGGTTGTGGAGGTCAGATAGGCAGTCGCTCCATGTAAAATACTGGTATTCAGCTGCATCCGGTTGACTGGAAGCCAACCCCAACATAGTTGGGAAAAAGCTAGGCAGATAGTATATTACAGTCGCGCGGTAAACTCTGTTTGCGCGATGCAGGATTTGTGTGACGTCAGGTGTTTGATGTGTAGTTCACATGTAGATGCCGCACACAACACTACTGACAGCTCACTTGACCTAAGTTTTCACGGTGATTTTTTTTCAGAATAGATCGGCTCGTGGTACAGACGCCAGTACATCAAGCTACTACAATCAAAGATTTTCAACTTTATCTGTTTATCTGTAACTTTTCATAACGATGTTTCTTCCTTAAAATATGTCGACAGAATACATAGTGTATTCTGTATACATAGTACCTACAACATATTATTATTTTATTAATTTGATAGAATATTAAAACATTATCCGTTTTTTTTATTTTATTATTTACTGTACGTTTTGACTGTCCCTTTCAGACGCTGTGGGTCATGTCTTGTGTAGCTGTGGCGAGTCATGGCAAATACAAATGTTCCTTCATTCACTAGATTAAGGTTTATATGGGCCTATGCCACCCGAAATAAAGTTTTTATTTATTTATTTTAAAAGAGTTAATACTTTTTACTGCTTCGTTGGTTCAGTGGTCGCAAGCGCCATCGCTGAGCATGAGGATTCCATTCCTGGGTCGGGCAAAGTGTTATTGGGTTTGTACATCAGGAATTTCTCATTAGCAGCCCATGTATTGTCTATATCAGCGATACTCAAAGTGTGTTCCGCGGAACCCTAGGGTTCCGCAAAGCCTCTGTGGGGAATCCGCGCAAAAACTGGTCAGAATAAAAAAATATACTAAAGCGGTACCTACTATATTTTATTTTACTCTGGCACCTGAGTAAAATATTATCAATCTAAATATTCCAACATAAAGTAAAAAAATATGCAAATTTTAATGTCAAGTAATATGATTATTAATGAAGAATACACATAAAACCATTTTTGATTACTTTAGGGCTCCGTCAAATATTTCGTTTTCCAAAAGGGTTCCGTCTCCAAAAAAGTTTGAGAACCACTGGTCTATATTAGTGTCTAACTAAATGTCTAATTTTTCGGATAATACAGGCGTGGTATATAATTGCTTCATTTATGCTCCGCATTAGAAATCAATCATGTCATAGTAAGTCTACCGTTTATTTTATGAATACTAAAAAAACTTCAACCATTTCAATATGCACTCCTCTTTTTAACCGACTTCACAAAAAGGAGGAGGTTCTCAAGTCGTCTGTTTATTTTTTTATTTTACGTAGTTTAATAGGTTCCTGAATGAAAAGTTAATTTTGAAAATGCAAAATTTCGATTATTTTATTTATTACCGAATTTTACTGACGTTTAAGAATTACCATTAATTTTTGAATAAGACATGAATGTCGAGACTTTTGAAGTGCCATTGACCAAGCTTGAGAGTACAAATCTAAATAAAGTATTATTTTGGAACTAGTGAAGAACGAAGAATAATGTAATGCAATCAAATACTGGCTAATCAGAGGCAATAAACTCTAAAAGTCTATTAATAAATCTTCAACAAATAGTAACTTGAGAATAACTTTATTTTATCGAATGGTCTATTCGATTGTTACGAAAACTTATCTTCACTTATAAAGTTTGTGGTAAGAAATCATCAGCCTAGAGCAGTCCACTGCCACCAAATCGGCCTCTAAAGTCTTTTAACTCAGTCCTCGGAAACTCTCATCCAGCGTCTAGTTGCCATCTTGGAAAGATGATAGCTCAATCTAGCTTAAGAAATACATACGAATACATACATACATAAACTCACACCATCTTCCCATGGTGGTTGGTAGAAACTACAGAACGCCATCTGTTAGTATCCTTACATACTCCTTGTGCTTCGTACGTGTATACATCCATACATCTGGTCACACACGCACTAATCAGCTAAAAATGAAACTTCAAATTCATTCACCGAAATTACCAAGCTTTCATTATGATAACAATAACACCATAAACACAAAACAGTACAATGAAGAACGTTGGAACACTTGTTAGTACAACCGTGTTTTCTCTTAAAAATGCCAAAGGACCAGAAAATAGGAGCTTGAATCGGCTGATGCCGTTTACGGTTGAAAGCTCTGCAGTAGCCGTCGAAACAGTCACCGGGTCACCTTTGCCTACCTCCACAGACACACTGTCAATTGCTTGTGCCACTCGTGGTTTCATTATTTCAACATAATCCTTCATAATCTCACGTGGCTGCAATACCTTCAAAGCCTTCACCGAAGGTGGAATGGGTATTGGTGCTTCTACACTCAAATTAAGCATCAGCTGATCTATGACTTGTTTCTGCACCAAGTCGCATTGCACGCACATGTCAACATCTCGTTTCAGAAGCTCTTCTAAAACAAATGTTTCTTTATGTCCCATAATTGGAATTGGTCGTTCACAATGGACCAGGGCTGCCGTGGTTTCAGTGCGTTGGATTTCTATCGTTGGGTCTTTGTACTCCGGTTGATTAAAGAGAGTTAGTGCCGCTCTTATGTCTTTTACTATCCTATCAGCTAAAGTCTCTTCCAATCTCTTCACAGCTAAATCTAACACTAAATTCAGTCGCTCCCACATCTCGCCCAAATCCGTGGGATATGTATTTCTGACTTTGTCGGCACACGATCTATTATCTTCCTCTACTTCTTTTAATTTGGCTTTTATAGTTAAGTCGTTTGGTAAACTGATATTGTTTTGGAGGTAATTCAAATTTTTCACCTCAATAGGTTTCCTTAATACGGATAATTTGTTTGTTTCTGTAGGAAGATCGTCACATAATTTTTTCGATGTTACTGGTAAACTATTTACTATATTATCTGTGACCAAGACGTCATTCAAATCACTGCCAAAGTTTGCATCAGAACCAATAGGTGTTTGCATTGGATAATATCCAAGATTTTTAACCTTGTCTTCCAGAGTAAATTTTTCAGAATTATCGTTTGAAAACTCGTCATTGGTAGATAAACTGGATGGCACATTTTCAGTATGTAACTTTGTTTCTGAGTTGAATGTTAATGTACAATCGGAATTAATTATCGATTTACTAAAATCAGAACTTGTCCGAGCAATAACAAAAGTGTCTTCATTACTATACACTCCTGCAACACATTTTATTTCATGAGTGATAGTGGTATTGCTTTGAACGTTTTGATTTAAATTCGCGGGACTCAAGTCATCGTAATCAATGATATAGAATTTGGGTTCCTCACTAGATGACGGTTTCAACATAAGTTCGGTAGTGTTATTCTGTAAAAATGTTTCAGAGCTAGTAAAATTTTCTTTATCTATTAATTTCTCATTACCTCTAGCTGTTTGATCGGTATTTGTTTTCGATGCATTTAACGCTACGGCCAAAGCTACATTGATAGTTTCTGATTTATAGGGTATCTGATTATCTGAAGTTACATGAATGAAGGAATTTGCAGTTTTTATGTTGTTAAAATCTTCATCATTTCTTGATGATGAAGAGTCCTTGCGTACTAATGTGTTCTGACTTGTATAACTTGTGAAAGACTTTTTCGTAGTTGATGGTGAAGAATTAAGAGAGTTATCATCATATTCAAAGACACTGACACCGTCGTTGGGCGAACTTCGGTCGGAATCGGCTAGTAAGTTTTCTTTTGCCAATACTTTTTTTAAAACCCGTGATCTTGAAACAACCTGTGATAGAACGGTACTATATATTTGGTTTTGAATTTGTTCAGCATTTGGAGTATTCAATTTGGTTTTTTCATAATACTTTTCCAGTCTTCTAGTGATATAGTTTTTTGTTTTTTTATATTTAAAATGTATATTTTTAAACGTGATGACACGTTTACTTTTCCTGGGTTTCTTTCTTGGAAATTTGTTGCTGTCTTTACGTCTTTTAATGTGTTTTGGTGCATTAAATATAATTTTAGGCTGTTCGTCGGCGGTCCTATTGTCAATTACGATGTTACTGCTTATTTGAAGAGACTTCTTTTCTATGATATCTCCACATTGGTTTTCATCTATAATATTAATTTTTACTTCATTTACAGTTGCTATGTCAAGTATGCTAGAAAGTTTCTCAGTAGGAGAAATTGTGAAAGTTTTTGTTGAATTAATAGAGTCAGTAGGTGAGATTGATTTACTACTGGGCGTACTATTTTCAGAACTTCGCTTGTTAGTAATTAGTTGAAGTTTCTGTGGGTCATCAAGAGTTTCCTGAACTGCAAACGCAACTACATATGTCGGCATTCTTTTTGGGTATCTTGTTGGTGATTTAGGCCTTTTCCCTTTTTGCATGACTGCTTCTTTAGTTGATTCCATTTTGATTGAGATATACTCCTGGTTATCTGAAACAAACGCACAATAAGGTACTCGTGGAAATAAACCAACGGCTAAGACGCAAAAACTCATTCTGAATTCATTAAAATAATGCTAAAGCAATTCAATAGAAACAAATATAGAGCCAGTTAAATTTTTATTTATTAAAAAAAAAAAAATGAAACAACGACAACGTTTCAGAATCCTAAATCGGAGAGTTTCACAAAAAGAACTGAAGAATGGTTTCGTCGGCTTAGAGGTTTGATTTCGTGAGCTTGTCGCTCCATCGCCAACCGTGTTTCGGTACTTTTCATTTTATCTCTCAAAACATAAACGTAAAACAAGCAACTTAATAACAAGATCGGGATCCATAATAACACACAGTATACACAGCCCTCGCCAAAACCCATTCCTCTGCGTTCTTTGCAGCATTTCTGCAATCTGATCGGATCTTCTTCCATGCTGTTTAGTGTTACAGTTTGCTCATCTTCACAAAATTTTGCTGTCACATTCCTCTCTATGTCATCTGTAGGAAATACGACTGAAGAAGAGTACCCATAGGTCATTAGCTGTGGATCCAAAATTGGCATGGAATAGTTTGTGTGTGTGTCTGATCTACAAATACACGGTGGTAATTTATGTCCCTGCTGATCAGTTTCCCGTTCTTTCTTTATTCCCCAGCCGAACAGTTTTCTGAACTGTCTACAGCTTTTGTCGCTACAAGAAGTTGGCGAACGATTACGGTGCACACTACAAACGCGACATTGAGGATTCTTTTGATAACCATCGCAATATAAGGCGATCAATTTTCGTTTCTTTGACTGTTCGGAAGTTATTTCAAACAAAGATTTGGATTTTTGTACCGAGCTCGGCAACGCTTCTTTGGCGACTTTGTTGACTCTGCTGTTTCTAATGTCTCGGGTCTCTGGATTGTCTCTGTAGTTGGATAACTCGTTCAACTCGTTAGCCTTTGATGTCATGTCAGTAACTCTAAGAATAGATTCACTGTCAATAATGCGATATGATGTACTCTTCTTTGCAAGTCTGTTATAAAAATCAAACGTTTCTTTCTTTTTCGGCTCTTTGGTTATCTTTAATCCGGATAAAAGTTTTTGTTTTTCAATTATCTCTTTTGAATATTGTATAGCTTTGGATGGATTTCTTAGATTAATCACTGCTTCAACTTTGGAACTGGATGTATAGTAGCTTGGGTTACGCGATATGTTTGTTTCGGCATTTGATTTATTAGACTCTCTCTTCAGCTGTTCATTAACGAATCTTTCTGCTGCTGCAGCTAGATCTTTTATTACCGCTCGGAGTTCACTGATCTCTTGCACTATTTCTAATTCACTCGTTAAGGTGCTTCGCTCGATAAAGCTATTTGGTTTAGACAATGCTCCTAGTTTTTCCTTTGAGTTCACTTTGAACATAAATTTTGTCTGACAGACCGAGCTATCAAGCAGGGGAATTATTTCAGGAGTAAATTCATTCGAACAGTTTTCGGTTTCAGTTTTGTGTTTGATCGGTTCTTCATCCATGTGGACTGATGCGTCTATTTGAGTTGATTGTATATTGTAGAGTAAAGTTGGTTTAAATTTTATATCATAAAAACCCTGCTTACTAATACCTGTGCAAACTTCTTTTGTTTTACATTGATAAGTGGGGTACACATTTATTTGTACATCTAATTGAATATTTTTGTTTTTATATTCTTCAAAATACTGCATTATATTTTGGCAGCGTTTGAAAAAATCTCCTCCCGGGGGCGTTTGACTATTAGCTTTCTTGTAAAGATATGTAAATGGCTTGTTGTGGATGCTTTGGAATGTCTGTCGTTTCCTGGGTTGGTTAATCTTACACCTGTTCGACGTTTTCTTACGGCTATTTTCAATTTTAGTTCTAGAATATTTTGGAAGTTCCAAACTAGATTTTTCAGGATTTGTAAAATCAGTAAAATTCTGTGCAACGATAGGTTTATTTTCATTTTCTTCAGGTAAGCATTTTTTTGTTGTTTGCTTGACATGAATATCTTTTGCTATTACAGTGGTCACTGTAGCGTTGCTTACTATTTCATTAGACTTATTTTCAGTAATTGTGGAATTATTACCTTTGGTACCATATTGAACCTTTTTATCAAGCATAATAGGTTCGTTTGCGTAGAGGCTTTTTAAAAGGCTTGGCATGGCTTCTAACTGGTCTTTATCCATATCTATGTTATTTATTTGTAATTTTGCATTATGTATCATATTTGAAGTATTAGTTGTGCTTTTATAAAACGGTTTTGGATAGAATACAATATGACGCTTTTTCTTTTTGGAGATTGTATCATTATTTGTGGCCCTCTTTGTAAGAGATTTGGTTGAAATCGCCAATAAATCGAAACTTGACGAATCTATAAATTTATTTGATCTATCTATGGATAGGATGAAGTTTTTGTGTTTAATTTTTTTCGTCCTGTACCATGAGCTATTTTGCTCATTCTTTTCTTCCAATCCCCTTTTGTGGAAGCTTCTTGGTATGCTCAAAGTGGAGATTATTCTTATATCTTTGTAATGGAAAGGCGTGGTGTTGAGTCCTGAAGACCTCTTTTGGCTCATACTGCTCTCTGCTGCTGAAGATCCAACGTTAACGTAACGAGGTTTCTGCTTGCAGTATTGACAAGTGAGTGACGCGGTTGCAATCTTTTTATTTTTGACTTCTTGTTTGCCAGCCTCTTTATGTAAGATGTAAGTGGAACCTGAAAATGACGGATGATTATTTCTTGTTTGTAATTTCTGAATCAATGAATCTAGTACTGTATCATATTTTTGTCTGGTGTCCTTATTCTGTATTAAATGTTTTTGAATCCATTGATTGAGTAGATCTTTTAAATTATCTATCATAAGGGATGCTATGTCGAGAGGTGGATTGCTTTTTTCAGTATCATTATCGCCGCAAGCACTTGTGTCTGGGTACTCTTCTATGGTTTCACATTCAGTGTCAACTAGTGTGGAGTATCTAGACTTTGCTGAATTTGCCCCGAGCAAGCTATTTTTCTTCCTTCTGTAATACCTCCTCAGAATACAAACATCGGTTTCTACACTCAAATCTCTTTTGACTTTCCCTCTATCCGTATAATAGTTATGTTGATTCATTTCCAAATTCTTCCTAATTTGCATTATACCGCTTCTTGAATATAATTGTGATGCGCTGGAAAATGTTCTTGAATGTGAATGCATTGTTGTATTTGACTTTTTGAAAAGAACTTTGGTGTCTCCATCTCTCTTAACTTTGGTGCTCGATTCAGAATTTTTGCCCATTTCAAGAATCTTCTCTCTTTTTCTGTAAGCAAAAATATTTGTATTCTATTCATCTTATCATTTTCTTTGCCTATGTTTGTATGTGTATTATGGATCTCTTTCTCTTCTGTCAGTATCGCATACTATTGTCATTTTAGTGGCACCAAACAGTTGTAGACTTGGTGTTAAAGCATACTATTGTCATTTTAGTGGCACCAAACAGTTGTAGACTTGGTTTTAAAGTATAATCTTAACTTTTCTATTGTAAACTTATATCACTGAGAAAGCGCGACTTTTTTTTTCTTATTAAATGTCTATTTTTTATGTAACGTAGTTATAGAAAATAATTTTATAATTAAAGAAGTCGGTTAAAGAGGATAATGGGGTTTGCAACTCGTTTGAAATATTATCTAAATAGTTTCATTATACCAGTCTGCGTTGTAGAGTTAAGATTATAATCTTAATTGTATTCTAGGACGTGGAATGGATAATAATGATAATAATTTCTGAAAGATTCATAGAGCTTTGGCCTTCTAGATCCATATTAAAATGATCAGGAAAATAACCACAATCAAGCTTTGGAAACCGATACCGAAACCGCAGTGCGTTTTTATTACCAGGCTAGCGTACAATCGAGCGGGTCGCACCGCAACACAACGCATTGCAAAACCCCTCCTACCCACTATGGTTGGAGGGTTTTAAAGAGAGCATATACAAGCGGGCCGGATCGGACTATTTTGTTTTGCAATGCAATGTGTTGCGCCCCGACGAGGATTTTATATGCGCTGGCATGTAGGACATTCATACTATTGACAACGGGTAAAATTACGAACAAAGTTACAAATAATGCAATTTTCAATACTAACCGAATAGTTTTGGAAGTCAAATCATTTTCCAAAAAAAAAAAACTGTCGTACGCAAGATTTTCTTTGGTTCAAGTTTATTTCAAGTAAATTACATAGGATCACATAAGAAAATTTTGCTCTATTGACATCTCTAATGACATTAATATTCTTCTTTTTAATTGTAATGACTTCGTTTATATGTTTATGCCGGTTGTGTTTAAGTTTTTTTGGTACGATGAGGTTTGATATTTTACTTGGGTTTGATAGTGCCTGCTTTGTTGGTCTGCTGGTCGCAAACGCTATTGTTAAGAATGAGGTCTGGGCTTAAGAATTTCTTAGCCTTCTTAGGTACCTGTGCCCGCTAGCCTTGTTGCCTGGAGTCTAGATTTGGGCCCGGTTGATGGCAAAAGGTTCGCCCCCTATTACATGGGACTTAAACATAACTGGCGAAATGTGGGTGTACTATATGTACACCTTTTTCTAACCCTTCAGGATAACAGGTGTGATGATATGTTGGTTTTGATATCATAGATAGATAATTACGTAAATGGTTCGTAATCATCATTTCAGCTGAAAGACGTCCACAGCTGGACATAGCCCCCCAATCACCACTACTTCGACCGTTTATCGTTTTTTCTTAGTGCTTGTCATTTTGGGGGAAGAAACGAAAAAAAAGCATTTATTGGAACTCGTACAGATCACAAATTTGCCATAATCGCTAAGCAGGCGGGTTGGCGCTCGCAGTATGGTGTTAAAATGCATAGTAAACGCTGCTGCCCATTCTCTAGTAAGTCCTTTAGTCGCCTTTTACGCCACCCATGGCAAGAAATAGGATGGTGCTATGCTTTACGTCCAGCACCACACGGATGGTACGTAATAATATTTGAAAACTAGATAAGATACGAAGGCCTGACTCGAAGATTGAACCACGGGATCAACGGGGAAATTATACACCAAACATATTCAAATGATTCCTAAGGTATTTATCGAAACATTTCTTCGATTCCAAGGAGGGTCTCACCTCAGCCAATATTGAGAACTACGTTAATTCGATTTAACAGTTAACTAGTCCGTATCCAATGACGAGGGCGTTAACATTTAAATCTTCGCGACATAATTTCATGCTTCTATTAAATAAATGTTACTACTCCGTATCGGATTTTCTAGCTGATAATTTTATTTAATATTATTGAAACCACTCTATTGTCTACCTACATTCTGTGCAAGGTGCCGCACGTAAAGAATAGCATCATCCTATTTCGTCTCGTGGGTGTCGTAAAATGCGACTAAGGGACTTACTAGAGAATGGGCAGCAGCGTTCTCTATGCATTTTAACACCATACTGCGATCGCTAACCCGCCTGCAAAGCGTGGAGATTATGGCCAACACCCCCCCTTAGGGGCAGGCCTATGTCCAGCAGTGGATGTTTTTCGGCTGAAATGATGATTCGGAGCAAATTAATCAATATTCTATTCTATTCTCATCATCATCTGCCTAGCCTTTTCCCAACTATGTTGGCGTCGGCTTCCAGGATGCAGCTGAATACCAGTATTTTACATGGAGTGACTGTCTATCTGATCTCCACAACCCATTTACTGGGTAACACGATATCCCTTGGTAAGACTGGTTGTCAGACTTTTGGGCTTCTGACGATCCCGACGACGACGATTCTATTCTATGAAACATTATAACAGTCTACTTTCTCTTTATATGCGACCCCCTTTTTTTTTTTTTGGTGTGGGAAATTATCAAATAACTTCTCCCGCTCTGAGCGGAGCGGGAGGGCGTGTCAGACTTTTACTGACTAAAACCCACCCGTGTTCCTTCATTTGCCTGTGTGCCAGGGCCACGATATCCCTTATGGACAAACTCGCAACCCTGGCAGGCATTGGCCCTAATGGACCCCGTCAATTCGTGCAGACATCTCTTTGAGGCGCGCGTGGTACACAACGCGTCGTCGACCCGGGCCTGGTCCTTATCGGACGGCGAGCTAGGTACTAGCGACTCCTTGCTCCGCATGGTTTTTTAAACTAAAAAAATCGAAGTTTATTACAAATGCACAAACCTTTCGGAATACATTCGCTTTATTTTGTCACTATATTCTTGACTTTTATAATTAATTCCAAATGCTGACTTTACTTTTTATTAAAGAAATAATAGAAGTCTGTATCAAAATCCATTTTTATATTTAAACCGTTCGACGCGGGTTATGCTCCTTGACTAACTGGACACTAACTGTACGCGGTTAGCGATGGACAGCGTGCGTCGACACTACACGACTGTAGCCGACCGCGTAAAGTTGAAGTCACGACTAAATGCAGTTTATTTATTTATTTATTTAAGGTTCACCAACAGTTGTTACAGACATAACACAGATACATAGTAAAATACAAGTAATTGTGTCTTAAAACTAACTGCACAACCAATTACAGGCAAACACCACATGCAAAATGCTCTTTAGAAAATATAAATTAAATTTTAAGGACTGTACTTACAATTCTAGATAGTTATTATGATTACATACTAATAATAATGACATCTGACAAATGTCGATATTGAGTCTGCGTGGACGTCAACCAGGTCGCTGCGTTCGTTTATGAGTTTGCACATGCGGGGTACAGGCGAATTAGCACCAGACACTGTACGGTACAGGCGAATTAGCACCAGACACTGTACGGTACAGGCGGATTACCACCAGACACTGTACGGTACAGGCGAATTAGCACCAGACACTGTGCGGCGAACTGGTGGAGCTAAAGGTGTTATAGGTTTACGAGGTGGTCTACGGGGTACTCTGAAATTGAACCTACATACCAATTGTGGGCAGTCGATGGTGTTATTGAGCAGTTTATATGCGAATCTCAGATCCAAGAGCTCCCTCCGAGCTTCCAGGGCAATCATTTTGTAGCAGCTTAGTTTATCGTGGTAGGAGAGATATTTAAATTGCCTTCCCTTTGAGTACCCTAGGTATCGGATAAATCTTTTTTGGATTCGTTCTATCCGCAGCGAGTGGGTTGCGTAGTGAGGCCTCCATATCACACTGCAGTATTCCAGGATACTTCTTATAAGGCTATTGTAGAGAACTAATTTAGTATGTGGGCGTTGAAATACCTTTCCATTACGAATGACAAATCCGAGCATACGTTGAGATCGACTGATTATGTTTTCAATATGTGGTACAAATGTGAGTTTAGAGTCCAAGATAACTCCCAGATCTCGAACTACATCCACCTCGCACAAGTTCACTCCGTTTATTTGGTACGCCGAATTCACTATATTTACTTTCCTGGTGAATTTTATGTGGCTACATTTCGAACTGTTCAACGAGATTTTATTGTGATAACACCATGCAGATAGTCGGTCTATATCTTCTTGCATTAGGTTTACGTCCTGTTGAGACCTAATAGCTCTTGAGATTTTGAGGTCGTCTGCAAAAAGGAATATGCTAGTATTGTGAAAACACGATGTCACGTCATTTATATATATGACGAATAATACTGGGCCCAGATGAGAACCTTGAGGTACACCTAACTGAACTGGTAGCTTGGAAGACTTCACACCATCAACATCTACACATTGGAATCTATTATTATAGCTTGATGTGTAGCCTTGTGTACAACTGCGTGCCAGTGTTGCCGTATGAAGAACAAATATCCACTAAACCCTTATCAAAATTGCGATATATTTTTATATTTTACGAAAATCCTGTTTCTAAAATCCACTAAGTTTTGTTCTGTGTTTTACATGAAAAAAAACATGCGATAATTTAAAGACTTCTTCGCTTAATTAACAATCATTAAGTACTAAAACCAACTAAATTAAACAATTCAACTACGTCTTCATGGTCATCATCACCCCCAGATGATGAGCCTGCACCAGCTGCTGTTCCTTTCTTTTTGGTAATTTTATCGAGAATACTGAAACTGTTGAGTTGGGAACAGTGCCGGTCTGCGTCGTGGGATTTGTTTTAAGGGCTGAGGGTGCCGCTTGCTTAATTAACTTTTTTGTTTAGCGAGCAACACAATAGCACATCTGTGACATTTTGGATCCTTTTAACTATTTCTTTTAGTTTCATATTTCACATTTTGGCGACGAAAAAGGGCGGGAGACACAAAAATTAACAAATCAGCTACTTTTTTAAAATCACATATTGGGTTGCCAACTAATATTTAATTTTCCGCCAGATTCCACTACATATTTTTTAGCGCTTAGTTATGAAAAAAAAAGTGCCCTGGAATTGCACTAGATCTAGCGCCAAATGCGCTAAAACGGCAACACTGCTGCGTGCAGTTGAATATATCGACTGCGCGCGGTTGCTGCTATGCAGTCCGCCTAAAGTCTGCTGCGCCATGTTTGCATGTTTTTGAAATTAGTATCATGCACAATGAGACTAATTTCATGAAACTTGTTGCAGTACTTGTGTAACTAATTTCGTTAAAATAATAGTGTCGTGAAATCAACAGTGTAGCTGGGATTATGGCTCCGTCAGCATCGAAGCTTTAAATGTTGTTAACTTAACATAGAGAACTTTTAATCATAGAGAACTTGGCTGTTAAAAGTTCTCTATATTTTTCTCAGCTGTCCATAGTTGATTTGCCATTTTAGACACGTTCACTCAGCACAAGCGCTTTTGACACTAGTTTCGAGTCGCGTTTACACGGTGAAATTAGTTGCACGACATTAGTTTTACCAAAAAATTGCGCATGGCACGAAACTATTTTAGTGTCATAAAATTAATGCATGCATTGTAAAACTTGGTGTTTTCACGTACAATTGTTGAGGAAATTAGTGTCGCGACATTAATTTTATGCCACTAATGTCGTAATGTAAATTCGGCTTTGTTTCAAACACGATTTGGGGGCGTGGCCTAAAGGCCACCATCCATCCCTCCCAAATCGTGTTTGAAATATTTTTCTGACTGTTTGAAACACGCAAATATATGTCATGTTCACTTAAATGTCTTGCTGATGGTGGTGCGTGTGTTGGATCATTCGGTTCCCTTCAAAATGGTTGAGCTGGATGATGCTGATCCATGCGTCATGTTTGTGAACGGGCGCCGTCAATTGAGACTGCCAGGGCTTATTTGTAATCTTATATTTTAAATTGTTTTGAAATAATTTATTTTTTTACGTTGTTCTCACATATAGAAGCGACTAGAATAATGTACCCAGGATTTTGTAATATCTTGATTTAAAAGAGTGTCCTTGGAGTTTCTTGCCCGTTCTTCTCCGTAGAGATCTACGTTTTGAAATGGGCAAATAGCCTCAACTTTCTGAATGACTGACCGACTCTTTGACAATTCAAAAGTGCCTGTAATTGGTTTAATTAAAATAAATGCTTTGAGTTTGAGTTATGTAGATAAAGTAAACCCACATTTCACCAGTTGTGTAAAAGTAGAACAGAGGCCTTTAGCCTTACAAAACCGTGTTGGGTGTGTGAACTAAGCATTATATTTATTTTATTTCTTTTTTTTTCATTAAATGCTGCACCGGTTGACGTCATCATGTCACCGCCGGCTGTAGCTGAAAACCAGGGCGCCTACTCCGAAGCGATAATCCGAAGTATCGGCCGACCGTTCGGCCTTTCTTGGCTTCCAAAATTTCCTTATTAGACTTTGAATCCTTACCCGACTTCAAGTCACGTTTCTGACTTTGACTTATCTCATTGACCGTCTTTTTTTTAGGGTTCCGTACCCAAATGGTAAAACGGGAACCCTATTACCAAGGAGAATTAAACCATCTAACGTTCCACTGTCCGTCTGTCACCAAGCTGTATCTCATGAACCGTGACAGTTAGACAGTTGAAATTTTCACAGTTAATGTATTTCTGTTGCCGCTATAACAACAAATACTAAAAACACACAGAATAAAATAAATATTTAAGGGGGCTCACATACAGCAAACGTGTTTTTTGCACGTTTTAGAGTTCCGTACCCAAAGGGTAAAACAGGAACCCTATTACTAAGGCGCCGCCTGTCTGTCTTTGCGACTGTAACCAAGCTGTATCTCATGAACCGTCATAGTCAGACAGTTGAAATTTTCACAGGTGATGTATTTCTGTTGCCGCTATAGCAGCAAATACATAAAATCCAGAATAACATAAATATTTAAGGGGGCTCCCATACAACAAACGTGACTTTTTTTTGCCGTTTTTTTTTTAAAGATAATGGTACGGAACCCTTCGTGCGCGAGTCTGACTCGCACATTGCCGGTTTTTATTTTTCTTTCTCCGTAGTCAGCCGTAGTCAGGAAACGGCCGAACATTCGGCCGATACCTCGGATTTATCTTTGCAGTAGACCCCCAGCGCTGGAGCTCTGTCTCGCAGCATTATGCTGAGCGATGGCCGGTTTGCGTGAATGTGGCGCATATTTTCGCCCAACTTGTTATTTCGTGTTTGTTTACCACAAATATTTTATTTATTTCTGTTACTGAGAAATACCTGAGAGAAAACTTAACATAACTATTTCCCTGACCTGGGAATTGAACCCCGAACCCCGCGGTTAGCAGTCGCACTTGTACACCGTTAGATTTGACCAACTAGGCAGTTAACTTAATCATGCAAATTATATTTCCACCGATGACCCAAAGGTATTCAGAAAGGTATCTTCCTCAGATCTTTATCTTAATTCAATTTAATTTGTTACTGGAATGCGTCCCTTTGATAGGCCGATAATTTTTACTGACGAGTTTAGGGATCAAGAGTAGAGCTGAGTATCTGACATTGTTGTAACTTAAATAAGTGCTTTTGTAACTTTGTCAAATATGTTCGGTCAGACTCCTTTACAATTGGATTTAGGTAAATAGGGCTTAATTAAGTTTCACGTGGAGAAAGCTGTTGTAAACACTTCAATCTGGATTTTTATTAAATCCTAAGTTAATTTAGGCATATTTGAAGGTATGTAAATTGGGAAAAAGGATTTTTGAGAAAAAACATGAGTCTGGTATAGAACTTATTTTTAGAGTTCCGTACCAAAATGGTAAAAAGGAAACCTTATGGTGAGACTAAGACTGTCTGTCACACCTAGATATCTCAAGAACTACTAATGCTATCAACTTGAAATTTAGAATAGTTTTAGATGACGTTTGCCCAACTATTTTGCAAACAAGAAAGAAATTAAAAAAAATATACATATTTTTTGCAAACGGGACTGAAAGGGGGTCTTAAAAATTTGAAGTGGGGCTACTAGGGCATGTGGGATATCGTATAAAAGAGCGCTGTTTGCACATTCTCAAACATTATTCTTATTTTTTTTAGGCAGCATAGTTTCCGACTTTTGATGAAAAATGTAAAAAAAAATACCGATCCCCCTTATCTCCGAAGTTTGCATAGATATAAAACTGCAATTATTTTATGTGATGGAAGTTTATGTAAAGATTACAGGAAAAAAAACAATGTCTCTAAATAGCACAGTTTTTCAGAAATCATCAACATCATATTTACGTACGGAACTCTCGGTGCGCAAGTCCGACTCGCTCTTGACTGGTTTTTTCTAGAACTATTTGCTCAAACAAAAACTTATTCTTATTTTGAATCGGCACAAAACTAAGTTAAAAAGCATATTTTTTTCGATTAAATTTTATACCAGCAAATTATTGGAAACTATCGTTTTTATTGTTGTCGACGAAAACTTAAATACAATCTTTCACAATCGGGTAAAATTCCTTTAAAAAAATGCCACCTACCGGGTTCTACAAAACAACATACCAATAGTTAGCACAGTCTTGATTAAAAGGATCTTGAAGGTCCTTCATTGGCCTACAGACAATGTCTAGATAAACTTTGATTGGACGAGACATAATTACATTCAATGTTTTAAACTTCAACAATGCTTAGCTTAATTATAACTTTGGGTAGTTTTACATTGTTGGTCGAGATTGAACGAACATATTGGATTTGTAAGATTGGATCTGGTTTTTTTTTAATATCTTTATTTAGAAAAAAAAGGCTTTAATCGCGAAGCGATTATGCCAGCCTCGTAGATTTACAAAACAAATAAGAAATTCCATAATACTCGTAACTAAGATCTTAACTTAATTAATTTAACAATCAAGTAGTATATCTTAATATTATAACTAATTTGGACGTAGGTTTGGACAAGATCGAATTACACATGCCAACATCCCTTAAACTAAGTCCCGCTTCTGATTTCAAAACTCTCCGTTCTGCCCCAACCCGAGCACACTCCACCAAAGCGTGGTAGGTGTCAAATCAGACAGTTTGGGGTATCAACCACCTTCATATGATACCCGAACGCATTCAATGGAATGTGCCCGGATAGCAGACGCATGCTTCTTACTAACAGTCCTCTGTTCATCTGTACTTTAGAGAACCAAGGAATCTTTGGTGGTTCATACTGAATTGTCTTGTACACTATATATTATATACCCTTCTCTTCAGATCTTTTATCAAAGTATACTTTCCACATGTTATTGCAATTTATTTTAACATCTCTTAATATATCTGTGAAGAAGGGTAGATGGCTGACAGATATTCCTTCATATGTTCCTGTTTTTGCAAACTTATCTACTTGTTCGTTTCCCAACAGACTAACATGTGATGGAATCCATTGGAATTTAACAGTTTTGCCACTTTCCGTCAATCTTAAATATAAGTCTAGAATGGAATAAGCTACGGGCAGACCTCGTATGCCCGAGGTGCACCGAGCTATATGCTGCAAAGTGCTTTTTGAATCACTAACTCAGTACAATTGCATGATATCAAGTACGACAGACATTCCGAAATAGCATACAATTCCGCCGCCATTATAGATACTTTGCAGAAGACCCTGAACTAACCTGTTTCTATCTCATGGTTTGGGAATTGTCAGAAACTGCAGTACCTACGCAATAAGGGTTTGGGATAGTCTGAAACCACCCTAGCACCTTTCGTAAGAAAAATATATGTACTTTATGAAATTGTATTGTTTGTTTATAGGGTTCCGTATCAAAATGGTAAAAAGGAACCCTTATGGTGAGACTAAGTCTGTCTGTCTGTCACAGCTGGATATATCAAGAACTACTAATGCTATCAACTTGAAATTGTTTTAGATGACGTTTACCCGACTATTTTGAAAACAAGAAAGAAATTTAAAAAAAAAATCTTATTTGCAGCAGGGCTTGAAAGGGGTTCTTAAAAAATCGAATGGAGTCTACTAGGGCATGTGGGGTATCATATGAAAGAGCGCTGTTTGCACATTCCAAAACATTTTTTTTAGGCATTTCTTTATGTTTCGACTTTTGATGAAAAATGTAGAATAAAATACCGTTCCTCCCTTATCTCCGAAGTTATTCTGAAATTATTCTATGTGATAGAAGGTTATGTAAATATTACAGGAAAAATAAAACGAGGCCTCTAAATAGCACAGTTTTTCAGAAATCATCAACATCATAATATACGTTCGGAACTCTCGGTGCGCGAGTCCGACTCGCTCTTGACCGGTTTTTTTATTCATAGAAATACCAAACTAGAAACATCATTTCTGAAAATCTTAAACTATATATTAGTTTAAGATTTTACATCAGAAATTATGTTTTTTAAACACCATGAGGTTTTTTAGAAATTGATAAAAATAAGTTTACGTTTTCTACAGCTCTGAATTCTAGCAGTCAGTCACAACGGTGTTGCTATTGGAAATATATCGTATTTGATACATTTTCGATACTTGATATTTTATATCGATGTATCGAAATAATAGATATCGCCGAAAAATATCGATTCATCGAACAAAAAATATCGATATATCGATATTTTTTCTACAAGCCTACCACAACTGTCAAACTACATGTGCAAGATAGAGATGGGAACATATATCTTAGTCAAAACATGAGGTTAGGTTAATAGATTTTGGCCTCAGTACCTAGGACTCCAAAACCATATTTTCCTCAAAGAAAAAGGTTCTAGAACCATCCAAAATTTATTAGAAACGTATAGGTACTAAACACAACACAAGACTTTGATATATCTTTTCACGCTATTGGTCACCTTTTCCATATCTGAGGGTCCTCGTACAAGACGATAAATCATGAAACGAATGTCAAATAGAGCCATATCTCACCACCATTTGACGGGCCTGCCGGTAAGGGCACGGATTCTTAGAAAAGGTTGATGTGGCATTTTAGCAGTGGCTAACGCGTCATGCTTTTCATACGATCGGTCTTACGTGATTATGGCGTTGTAACACACCGTTCTTTGACATTTTTGAACTAATAGGTATCTTGCGCACTAAAGATTGCTGTGGGTTTGAGAGCGATCATGATAACAGTTACATTGTAATGACTTACTAATTGTTTTACGTCATTCTTTGATCGTGAATGTCTACTTTTTAGGGTTCCGTACCTAAAGGGTAAAACGGGAACCCTATTACTAAGGCTCCGCCGTCTGTCTGTCTGTCCGTCTGTCACCAGGCTGTATCTCATGAACCGTGAAAGTTAGACAGTTGAAATTTTCACAGATATAACAACAAATACTAAAAAACAGAATAAAATAAATATTTAAGGGGGCTCCCATACAACCAACGTGATTTTTTTGCCATTTTTATAGATATATTTTATTCCCACGGGATCGAGACTCGGGGTCTCGATTCCGTGGGAATAGCAGGATAAAAAGTAGCCTATGTCTTATTCCAAGGTGTCAGCTACCTCCATACAAAATTTTATCAAAATTGATCCAGCCGTTTGAGCGTGAAGAAGTAACAAACATACACACACACACACACTCACAAACTTTCGCCTTTATAATATTAGTGTGAAGTGTGATGGTACGAAACCCTTCGAGCGCGAGTCCGACTCACACTTGGCCGGTTTTTGTTTACTTAACTTTCTTACGTTATTTATTTGCAGGTCAGTAACAGGTTGTATGTTGATCTAAATATAATTCGCGGACGTAACAAATAAGGCTTTACAGAATTATAATCATTAGAATCAGCAACACAACTAACTCTCTTTGTAGACTTCTATTGGGGATTCAATAGGAGTCTACGAACTTAGAGAGTTTTATTACTGATTCTAATTCTGTAAAGGGTCATACTCAGAAAAAGTGTACTTTTGGTATATTTTCTTGTCCCGCTACTTCATATTACAGTAAATATCGAATAATATGATATTTTTTCTTTTTTCACCCCTTGTTGTTATATTAGTCTATTAATATAAAGATTTTACTGGTATTTTAACTGTAATTTTCATTAAAATAGTATATTTTTTTAGTGTCAAAACATTGTTATAAATATCATCATACATTTTTTTAGTGTCCCAATGACCGTTACACATTTTCAGAGATGAATTGTTACGATTATTCATCGCTTTACTTAACATTGACTGTGGCTATATTATTCTTGATGAATCAAGTAACTAAATAGGATCAATTTTATACGTAAATCATAAATAGAAGAATTTATTTTAATTAGTCTAAATTTGTCCCAAAATTATAAAGTTTCGTTACTCAGGTTAGTAACATGCAATAAAATTTGAAACGCAATTATTTAAAGTGGTATAAATATTTTTTCCTATTCTGGCAACACTATTACTTACGTCAAAATTACTGTCGCAGCAGCCATTAGGTTCTCGCCGTAGTCGTGAAGTCAAGACATGTATCAAGTGAATATTTACAAAATAATACCTCAGGGTGATAAACGACTAATAATGGTTTAATTTATTATATTTTTTGGTTGCTTACTATGTTATTTTCTTATTTTTTGTATTATCTTAACGAATACGCTCAGTGCTTGCGTTTGCTACGCAAGCACTGAGCGTATTCGTTAAGATACGTGGTATAACACGTGGTTTACGTAAAAATATTTTTAATGTTTATAATTTCTCAGATTTTGTTCTCATTTTCGTTATATTGCGTTACGCTACGAAACTGAGAAATTGTTAAGCTTAGTTCACAAAAACAAAACGTACGCAACTATAGTTAAATAGGTCAAAGCAAGGCCCATGAGTTGGCCAAAGATTTTGTAGTGGGGGAAGTTCGCGCACGCACAATTTCATACATTTTTACACGCGCAAACTTCCTCCGCTACGAATTTTTTTAGCCAACTTACGCGCAGGTAACTATACCTACCTATGTACAACATATTCATAGGTATATGTTAATGTGGTGATCACGAATACCTAACTAAGTTTTCTGTAGTTTCTACCCTTACTTTAAAAATAAAACAACGATGGCATAAAATAACAAAATAAAATAGTAATACTTTAATTTATAAATAAGTAAAACAAAAGCATAATTTATAAGACAATCAACAAACCACATATTTGTGTCAGTAAAACACCATGGCTCCTGTGTCAAATGCCGAAAGACAAAAAAGATACGATAAAAAAATGCATGGTTATTCGTTTGTTATTCCTGGTAAAACTTTTTTTCCGTGTTTATTAGTAAGAGGGTAGAAGTTTTTTTGTAATTAATCTAAATAAGATTGATAAGCCAGATATAACCAAGTGTTTTATTCGCCCAATCCATGTGTACTATACCTTATGACATCAGTTTTGTGACGGAGATTCTCAGTATCGTTACCTACTTATCAGATTAGTTACAAATTTAAAATGTACACTTTTTCTGAGTATGACCCTAAAACCATATTTGTTACGTCCGCGAATCATATTTAGATCAACATACAACCTGTTCCTGACCTGCAAATTGCAAAAAACGTAAGAAAATTTGAATTTAGCGGGCTACCTTAGCGCATCCCCCATAAGGTATGCCAAACAAACATACCTACAAACTTTTTGATCAGTTAACTAGGACATGAGTTATTGTAATTATTTACTTAATCTCCTCCATTTTTCGTACATCTTTGCCCAAGGTATGGTTGCCAAGAATACGGCAGTGTGGACGATGCGAAAATTAAATTTTATACTTTGCTTTTCAAGTGATAATAAATAATAAATTCATTTATTTCAGGTAAAAACACCCATTGACAAACATAACTAAAAGAAACAAACCATAGCCGCACTCACACATCCAAATCACAAACAACAACAACAGTATAAAACTAACTTATAATTGACCAATAAAATTAAAAAAATATATATAATTAATTAATGAAAAATTGCCAAAATAAAATATAAAATGTCAGAATCTACAAAAATTAAAATGTCAAATATAAAATGGTAAAAGTCAAACTGCAAAAACGTCAAAAATGTCAAGAATTAATAATAAAAAATATTTATAAAATTAAATATTGTAAAAAATCTATAGCAATTTTTTTAATACTACCTGCCCCAAGCCTGATACACGGGTGCATGTAAGGCCTGCCAGTGCTTCATGAAAGGCCCGTTCAACCTGTTGGCTACAACGCAACGGTAAGAAGACTGTTGCCGCAAAAAAAACAAACATTCAAGTTAAAGTAATTTGTAGTTTAGTAGTTATTGTTTACATTGCAATTGGTGATGTTAGATTTCTATAGAATTCTTTTATTTTATTTAATGACCGAATCAGTCTTGAGTCCTGTATAAAATAAGCATAATCAGTCTACAAATGTTTCTACTGCTAGGATAATACGCCGTTATTTCCGCCGTCGTTATTTCTCCTGACAAACATTTATTTTGGTATATTATGTATATATGTATATATCTATCTATGTATTTGTATGTATGCTTGTATTTTATAGTTATTTCCCATACGTTGCACCTGCCATGTTTTGTCTCTGCATCACCCTAAGGTTGACTGGTAGAAAATGCCTCAGGCATTAAGTCCGCCTTTGTACAGTGTACTTTTTACTTGTGCATAAAGTTTTAATAAAATAAATAAATAAAATAAATAATATGCCGGTTTCCTGACTGTTTTCGTTCATCGTTTTGAGAGAACCCACGACCTACAACACGTAAGTCAGGTCCACTGAGCCACGACTGCTCTCCTTTATGGAGTATCCTTTGCTAATCTATGTATGTCCAATGCGCTCAGTTAATGATTTATTCTTACTTTAGACTGCCTACATGGTCTAGTGGTCGATAGCGCTACTGCTGAGCGATAGAGGTCCTAGGTTCGATTTCTAGGTCGGCCACCTCTGCCTTACCCTTCGGGGATTTCAGGCGTGATGTTATGTTATAGTCATTCGCCTGAAACACAGGATAACCTAGTTCAGGCACATAACACAATAGAATTTTACGTAGATTTAAGCAAATTTGTATTTAGTATTTTACCTTTTTACCTGAATAAACTACATTTTTTTTTTTTTAATTTCCTGAGACATTCATGCTTATAAATAGGCATGTCAGACAAAATTAAGCTGAACCGATGATCGATGCGCGATTAGCTCGTATTATTCGTAACATTTATATCTGTACATTTTATGGTGTACATAATAATGAGTATTCTATTCTATTATCGACTCCGTTTGAACAGGAAACTATAATTTAGGCATATTATGCTGTTGGTCGTCTTGACAATACTGTGTAGGTATTGTCAAGACGACCAACAGCAGGGTTGTTTCCACCCAATGAAAAATCCCTAGTATAAGGTTTATCTTTTACAAACTGTGTTACCAGTTAAAATTAAAGACATAAAATATTGTTTTTGTTCGTTCAGCAGCAGGTGGTTCTGCAATAAATTAAAAACATTATTTTTATTGTGGCAGCCCAAAAGTCCAGCGAGAGAAATAAATGGGAAAACTTTGCTCGGAGTTTCCTTTATTATTTAATTTGATATTGGTTACCCTTGTTTTAACTTTAATTTAGGTTTTGGGTATGTTAGCTAAGCCGGTAAACCGCTATACCTTCCTACAGCGCAATTCAATCTATATGGTGGCTTGACTGGCTTGGCGAACTTGAGGCGAGTCACGGGCGCTGTATCAAATTCACGTGTCGGCGGGGGTGAGGGGTGCGGTACTGTGCAGCGAGAGCGCCTATTACATGGGACTTACACATAACTGGCGAAATGTGGGTGTAAGTACCAACTATGGGTGCATACCGAATTGCGCTGTTATCGATTTGAGCGCGTTTAAACCCGTACCCTATTAGCGTGAGCGCGAAAACGATGTCGCGTGAAACGTCATAGATGACGTCTAAATTACGGCCTAAATTACTATCACCGTGAGCGCTGTCAAAAATGACAGATGCGTTGTTTTGTTTTGAGTCGCATCGTATCTAATTAGCGTGGCATTTTCGAAATTGTGCTTGTGGCTACAGTCAATAATATTCAAATATCTTCATAAAAAGAAAACCCGACACCGTATAGGTGTATTAAATTAATGCAGCCACTAAAGCGGCACGCTGTATAGAAAGCATAGAAATCTTGATGCTTTGACATGTGTATTGTGCACCCATGCGAAGCCAGGATGGGTCGCCAGTAGGTACATACATGAGTAATACCAATAAAGATTTAAGATAGGCCACAATAACATTATCACCCACCCAATAACATTGACTTAATATCCAAACTCAATAAAACCTAGTCTACACGAGCAATCTAAACAACAATCAATCTTCCAGCGACATCAACAATCAATATAACGTACAAAGTGCGGTAAAGAATTATAGTCGTACGTACTTTCGACTCCATAAATTACGAGTTTATGTACACTGTGTACGATTGTCTGTACTAGGCTTAATGAAAATAGTAGTTGCTAACTTGGGTAACTTGGCCATACAAAAGCGCGTTGCGCTCACGCCGCGCAACCATTAATTTTCATAGGGAATATTTATTTTTAGTAACAAAAATATGAATAAAATCATAGATAGAATTATAGACAACAAAACTGTCTATTCATACAAAAAAAAGTATGAAAATATCTTAAGTAGTTTGAAAGTAATATTGTTTTTTATGCTTTGGGTATATTTACTTCCTGAATTTATTTCATAAATTTGATTTATTTACTATGATTTTCTTTTACGACTTTGTCGGCCTGGTAAATATGTACCCCTGCCAAATTACAGCTTTCTAGTACTAGGAGTTTCTGAGCTATACTGGGCACAGACAGACAGATGGACATGGCGAAACTATAAGGGTTCCTCGTTGACTACGGAACCCTAAAAAGGGTAAGAAAAAGGGTTCTTGACAGATGTCAGGACCCTTTTTCTCAGGAATTCGTGGAGGTATCAAGTTGAATTTAATATTAAATACGTAGTAATACGGTTCATCACAAGTAAAGGAAAAAGTCCGAAAATCGTTAATTTGTAGTTTCATATTATAAAAAAAAGTGCTATTACAAAATTACATTTGCAGTTGGAAAATTGACCGTGACGTATATTGATAATAATAAAAGGAATATAATTTTCGAGGCGACTTACAACTTAAAGGGCGACTAATTATTTGCTGCAAAAAAAAATAACATGGCAGCGATTAAATATTATTTCTTAATCGCTGCAAAGTCATCTACTGTTATTGAATCATTTGGGTTAGGTTAGGTTAGAACAGTAACCATTAACAAGCGAAGGCGAGCGAGCGAAGCGAGCGTGCCGCGGTAGCGGCCGCCGAGCGCCAGATCCCCTCTATTGTTGGTAAATTCAGTTACCAAAACAAAAATTCGATGCCAGTTTAAATTAAAATAAAGATAAAAACTGATATATTAATATGCTACCTATTACTTATTACGATACTCCTTATTAGCTGCCAACCCATTATATATGGTACCCACTCTATTTTTTTTTAAAACCTATATTCATTTTACTTAGACTGCCGCATTAAATACATGCCATAATAAAATATGTATGGGAGAAAAAGAACAACTACAGTGTTTAGTTTGTTCTTGGGATAAATGCGTCCCAATTACAGAACCCTTCATTGTGCGTGGTCCAACACGCACTTGGCCGGTTTTTTTGCAAATATCTAGGTTGAAAAGTCGCACATTTATCGTTTCTTTGGGCTTCCCCTGCTCTTATAGCTGAATCGATACTGGACCAATGTAATACATTTCTAATCCAGTCCAGCACCTAGCAGTGGCGTGCACTCCACACATGAAAATAAGCTCTGCATGCCTATAGTCCCATACATACATGCCCCTCTAAATGTTATATAAATTAAAGTCTAGCGCTTTTTCGACGTTATCTATTGAGGAAAAAGTTAAATTGCTTGCAAAGGGAAGGTGTGTACCCGGGTAGGATTAACAAAAAAAATATATAATACTACTCGTTATTTCCATAAAAAGCAAACAGATACAGTACATACAAACACATTGTATTGTTTCCTTTGCATTGCCTAGCTGTGAATACCCTGTCTGACATCTCTGTGCACGCCACTGGCACCCAGTATCCAGCTCTGTACCCTAATTGCGTAACACAGTTTGAATCGGAATTGGAATGATTTTGAAGTATATTGCTAATCCATTGCTTCATAATGTTAGAAAAAATTGTCTGCTCAACAACGTAAATAACGCAATGAATTTTGTTGAACTGTCAAATCGAAACAGATTCCTACAGATAGTGTGTTACGCAATGAGCCCGCTGGATAAAAACACCGGCCAGGTGCATGTTGGACCGCGCACAATGAAGGGTTCCGTAGTTGGGATGACTTTATGCCAAGAACAAACTTAGCATTGTAGTTGAAAAACATGTTCTCCCATACATCCAACTGCAAATGTAAGTTTGTACGCAATATTGTGCGTACAAACTTACATTTGCAGTTGGAATGTAAGATTGAGATTTACCATGTTATTTAAAAGACCATAGACTTATTTTAGGTTTTCCTGTAATCTCTAAGTATAAAACTATTTTCTGTTTTTTTTTTAATTTAGGCTCAGAAGTTTCGGAATAAGAATGGATGGGAATCCGGGGGATGGTCAATTTTCATCCATTTTCTTAATTATCTTTAAAACTATTTATTTAAAAATAATGGAGTGTACACCCTTTCATTTAATGTGTCACACGATACAGTTTGTAAAACTTTTTTTTTAATTTGTCCCCCAAAAATGACCCCCATATTATTCAAAATTTATTTATTTACGTTCCACGTTCGTGTTTGGGTCACAGAAATTCATATCTGTTCCAAATTTCAACATAATCGGTCCAGTAAAATCGGCTGTAACAGACAGACAGACACACGAGTGATCCTGTAAGGGTTTTGTTATTCCTTTTGAGTTACGAAAACCCTAAAGAAGCCGCTAATTTACATCCTGCGCTACTGGATTCAGAAGCTAGATCGAAATACTGGATCAATCACAGAGCACGAAATCGCCGCGCTGACAGGCACTTACCGAGACGCCTTTACGAATAACATTCATGTCTAACTGAGCTCAAGCTAGCTGTCACAGTTTTTTTTTTGGGTGGGAAATTATCAAATAACTTCTCCCGCTCTAGGCGGAGGGCGTGTCAGACTTTTACTGACTAAAACCCACCCATGTTCCTTTAGTTGCCTGTGTGCCAGGGCCACGATATCCCTTTCGGACAAACCCGCAACCCTGGCAGGATAGTTGTCACAGTGCATTGTAAGAATTGTCGCGGGCCGTCAGAAGGCCAATTCTCGTAATTTAAAACGTTCAAAATCTAGTCGCAATCTCATCTTGGCGACAAACAAACGTCAAAAAATTGTCAAAATGTAGGAAAATAAGAGGTATTTTTGACAGATTGAGACTGAGATCAGACTGTGAACGTTCTTAAAATTAGTAGAATTGCCCCTCAGTTTCTAAGAGTAAACGATGACGTTCACCAAATCGTGTTACCAGCATCATCTCTAGCAGCAAAAACCGACGCGTCTTCGTGCTCTGGGATCAATGTAAGGGCCTTTTCTGATTTGTCGGCGGAGCAGCGATGCGACATCAGCATACATGGTATACGCGGTACCGAAAGCTTACCGAGCGCCCAAATTTCAGTTGAGCGTTCCTGATTAGCTCGGTATGCATGGGAGTGGCGCGGTACTGTGGGTCTCCTCCGAAGATAAATCCGAAGTATCGATCGAATGTTCAGCCGTTTCCTGACTACGGCTGACTATGGCTGACTACGGCGAAAGAAAAAAAAACGACAGTCAAAGAGATAAGTCAAAGTCAAATAAGGAAACTTTGGAAGTCAAGAAACGGATGAATATTCGGCCGATACTTCGGATTAACGCTTCGGAGTAGGCTGATTCGGCTTACCGTGTCTTGGCATGTATGTCCAGTGGCCGCTTTGCATACTGCCAAGCCGGACGCAAAATTACTCGAAGGCGCCATTATTTCACAAGCGGCTGCATAATTTTTACCCACATGTCCGTAGGTGCAGGCGACGCGGTATGTTTTCGGCATCCGAGCATGCTTCTGCCCCGAAAAATCAGAGAGGCCCTAAATCAGCCTTGTACGAGTGTAGACGCGGCGTAAAAGAAACATCAAACAATGTAAGCCTCCACGATTTTACATAATAAGGTTAATAATACAGTAACCGACGATTAATCACAGGAGTTGTTGAGCAACAAATATACCGTCAAAACAATGTATACGCTTGTTTAACAGTTAATTATGACGAAGCCGAATTTCGTTACCTTTTTAACCCGTGGTTATAATAAAGGCAAATTGTACCGACATGTATTAAGTTTAGAATAGATATTTGATTATTTTGTTCTGGTAGTCAGTTTAGCATTCAGAGGCATGAGGAACAGGGAAGTTCACTCATCCTCCATAGAGAAGGGAGGATCCTTTGACAAGACGGGTGTTGTGTCTGGTGGGAAACTGCCCGACGGTTGATGTCAGGATGTTGTACATATGCCAGTCGCGCGGTAAACTCTGCTTGTCAGTGTGACGCGTAGTTTGCATGTGGCGGCCTGTGTCCCAGCAGTGGGAACATTATAGGCAGATTATGTGATGTAGATGCCGCTACAGCATAATCAGCCTGTAACATTCCCACTGCTGGGATACAGGCCTCCTCTCAGTGAGAGGGAATGAGTAATGATCCACCACGCGGGCCCATTGTGGGTTGATAAATTTCACATGTCTTAGAATTGTTTGGTCCTCATCGGCCATCCATTCTGCGAGCAATGTGCCCTACCCAGTGCCAGCACTTAAATTTGGCAATTTTTTGCGCTATGTTGGTACCTTGGTTCGCCTGCGGATCTTTTCATTTTTGATTCGATCACGTGGGGAAACTCTAAGCATAGCCCTGTCCATTGCCCTTTGGGTGACTTTTAGTCTTTTTCCTATTTGTAGTCTATACAAATAAATAAAATTGAAGACGTCTGTTTCTAATGTCAAAATAACAGCTGTTTAATAAATGCATAAGAAAGTATATACAGTACTTATAACAAAAAAACCGGCCAAGTGCGAGTTGGACTCGCGCACGAAGGATTCCGTACCATTATCTATTAAAACGGCAAAAAAATCACGTTTTTTGTATGGGAGCCCCCTTAAATATTTTATTTTATTTTAATTTAATTATTTATTTTTATATAAATTAAATATATAACTAAATATTCTGTGAATATTTCAAGCGTCTACCTGTTGCTGTTATCAATATAGAGCAAAAAGGAGCAAAAAAATCACGTTTGTTGTATGGGAGCCCCCTTAAATATTTATTTTATTCTGTTTTTTTGTATTTGTTGTTATAGCGGCAACAGAAATACATCATCTGTGAAAATTTCAACTGTATAACTATCACAGATCATGAGATACAGCCTGGTGACAGACGGACAGACAAACAGACAGACGGCGGAGCCTTAGTAATAGGGTGCCCGTTTAAGCCTTTGGGTACGGGACCCTAAAAACAATTAAATTCGTTTTGTCTGTCTGTCAGTTCCGGCTAATTTTCGAAACGGCTGGACCAATTTTGACAAGACTTACCGCTAAATACCTGATTTTTCAAGGAGTAACTTTGGCTATTTTTATTTTAGCCCCGCGGGCGAAGCTCCAGGAAGCCGCTAGCTTAACATAATTGGCGATATGACCCCGGTTCGGGGAAAACATGCATGATATTCTATTTCATTGCAGTATTTTTTCTCTTGTCTTTTCGATCTGAAACATACAATCTTTCCATAGACTTCGCTAACATGCACTGACATATAGGGAACAATCATTAATTGGCTAGATTACTTTAAGATAAATCTCTAAGGGATGCGGGAGGGATCCTTTTGATTATCTTGACCGTGAGAAGAAACGTATCGCTTGCTTCCGACTTGTTGGGTTAGAAAGATTAGGTTTTGTTAAGCTTTCATTGTTTCTTTTGTCGTTAATTAAATGGCTGTGAACAATGGGCTGCAAACCTTGTGAAGGACGCAGGAGTCCGCTGGATGCGAGAAGCACAGAACTGGTTGATGTGGCTATCCTTGGGGGAGGCCTATGTCCAGCAGTGGACGTCTTTCGGCTTAAATGATGATGATAATGAGCAAATAGACAAAATACCATCAAACCTTTACAATTCTAAAACACCATCCTATGTGCGGGAACGTTTTTCCTACGCCCGTCCTTCTGATGCGCCAGGCAGGACGCATCTTAGAAACCTTCTTAATTAAGTCTCCTCCCCACTCCGGCTTCTACTCCTACTCCTTCACTGTGCACGCGGTGCGGTTGTGGAATTCACTTCCACCTGATATAAGGGACTGCCAAACTGTTTCTGTATTTAAAAGAAGAGTGAAAGAAAGAACACTATCTTTCCACTTCGTCATAGTTGCGTATGTATTTATTATTTTAATTGAATTATAATTGTTAATATTCTAGTGATATTTATTTTAGAAATATGTATGTTTGTATGTATATTAGTATATTCTCATATTATTTGTTTAATTTTATTAAGTAAATTGTTTTTGATTTTATGTATTCTATTTTCTCTTCTACTCTTACACACGGTGTCTTTGTCTACATTCCTATCGCAGGTATGCTGGAAGAGATCTCTTTAGAAATAAGCATCACCTTTGTACGTATTTTTCTGTTCCTTTCTTCTTGTACTCGTATGTTTATACAATATATGTGTGTACATATACGATTAAATAAATAAATAATAATTATATAGACTGTTCTACTAATAATTTGTGTTGGACAAGCTGGTTAAAAGGTCATGCTGGGCAATTCGTGTTCTGGGGGATTCGTGGGTGATTTGTGGATATTTGACAGTCGTTACAGGTCGTCAGAAACCCGAAAGTCTGACAACCAGTCTTACCAAGGGTATTGTATTACACAGTAAATGGGTTATGGAGGTCCGATAGGCAGTCCCTCCATGTATAATACTGGTATTCAGCTGCAACCGGTTAGACTGGAAGCCGACCCCAACATAGTTGGGAAAAAGCTAGACAGATGATGATGGAACTTTGTTAAAAGGTATGTGAGAAGAGGCTTCTTGATTGGTGGACCATTTAAAAGGTAAAAAAAATTATATGTTTAAGAAGAAATTAATCAGTACTCAAAGGAGGCGGGCGAACGTCCATAGTAAGTTGGGCCTGACGTTACAGTAACGATTACTGCATTATTTTATTTAGATATGAATACCACTTCGAAAAAACTAAAATGTTTTCGAGTACGCCATGGTAGAAAAAAATATAGGGTGTTATTGGTTTGTACAAAAACAACGTTTTTGCTCCTTATTATGTTATTCTTACACTGAACTCTCACGTTATACTTATTATATTGTTATAAGATTAATAATGAAGTAAGCTTCAGCAAAATGTGAACTTGTAATGAAATAAACAACTTGAGGTGCAACCCATTACTGTATAACTGAAACAACGCCTTCGTCTTCTATTTGATGTAATCCTATAGGATTACGCCGCCAAGTTGCTATGCCGCAGTTGATACAACGATGACGTTAATCACTCATTGTATTTTACTTCGAAAACCGGGGTAGATGAGGCTGAGGTAAGTCGAGTAGGCAAGATAACTAAGTCCGTTGTAAGAAATGCGTGGGTCGTTCGTCAAAGTAATATCTGTCAAAATCCTTTTTAAGTAGCCAAAGTCGCTAAAGAACACTAATCAAATAATCACACGAAAATAACAGAAAATATCCACCTACCGCAAGCTCAGAGCAAAACGAACGAAGCGAATGATTTGTTTGTTGACGTTTGACATGACATTGACATGAGTTTCACTTTATTGCCTGTGTATTAAAATATGATGACCGATTATGAAATCGATTTAATCAATTTATTTTACGACTTTTATATTACACTATTAAAAAAATGATTTTGTTAAACATATTTACAGAAGGAAACACTGAATCACTTTTTGTTGTTTTTGTTCCTATTTATATTTAATATCATAATGGTATAAAAATGATTAATATATTATTATGAATTCGATGAATCCAATAACTTATTTAACATTATTTAACATTTTTCTTTATTCAACATTATTTAAAAATGAAAACATCGGAAGTCAGTATTTTTATGATTTAATATTTAATTTCTTATCCCATGATAAAACTGCGTAATATTTCGAGACAAACTACAAAAAAAAATAAAAAAAATTATTGATAAAAATTTCATTCCTGTAACGTCAGGCCCAAATTCGCCCGTCTCCTTTAAGTAACGTTTATGAATACACCTGTTAAGACCAGGCGGTCTAAATCAAATTTCCACGCAAGCTCCGCCCCTTGCTCCCCGCCACTCCGTTATGTGCTAAACGCTAACACATCAGTAATAAAGTTGAATATCGCCTATGCTCTTTGATTGTGTTTGTGCACGAAACTAAATAGCGTAAGTCTCAATTCTTATTTCGTTTAATAACTAAAGTAATAATTGATCTAGAGGAAAAATATCTGGCGGCTGGATAATAAACTATATTTTCTTGCTGTGAATAGTTATTTTAAACATAAAAGCCAAACAATCTTGTTTGTTTTTTATAATTATCCTTAAAAAAGACATGATTTTCGAATAAAAATGTATCGAGCGAAAATATTACAATTACATAATTGTCTTCAACATGGAAAGAAAAAGATCCAATCAGACTAATATTATAAAGGCGAAGGTTTGTGAGTGTGTGTGTATGTTTGTTACTTCTTCATGCTCTAACGGCTAGACTAATTTTGATAAAATTTTGTATGGAGGTAGCTGACCCCCTGGATTAAGACATAGGCTACTTTTTATCCCGATATTCCCACGGGATCAAGACTTACGCGGGTGAAACTGCGGGGCGCAGTTAGTAAATCATATACTAAAGTTTCATTTTGCTTGTATGTGTGACTGTTTCAGAATATTCATGCAAATTAACATAAAAATAGGGAGCCTCCTCTTAATATTTCACGTTATCTTTATTCAACTAGAATTCAATTCAAATTCAAGTCGTCACCACTGTACGCGCACCGGGATTCGGGATACGCAGCCATTAATACCGGCGTGGTATCACAACTTGTTACCATGAACAACAATACGTTTGTCAAGTGTTAAGTTGATTACTATTTCTAGTCGCTTCTGTTTTCAGTTATTTATTGGGCATTTGGGCGTTTATATCATCGGGTTTAGGCGTCGATGGGGATGTTAATCATTTGGTGGATGCGATGTGGGTTAATATATTGAATGTAGGTGCATTGTGAGTTTGAGAGTCTGGATTTGTACCCGGTTGATAGCAATAGGTTCGACCCCTATTACATGGGACTTATACATAACTGGCGAAATGTGGGTGTACTATAGGTACACCTCTGCCTAACCCTTTCGGGATTACAGGCATGATGATAGATTATGTGTAGATGCATTGTACTGTTAGCCATTTCATACAATTGTCAAAGACCATTATTGTGATTTAAATATACGGATAATTTAAGTTGTTAGTCTATGTGCTTAACAATTAATTTTCCTGACTTTATTTGGAGTCGGTACGAAAGTAATTTGCTACTCCTTTTTACCGTTACCTAGCTAAGCGTAGCAAATTACTTTCTTCAGAATACGCATCTATTAAATAGCCATATTTAATGAAGGCGTATTCTGAAGCAAACTTAGTACCTGTTTCAACATATTTTGTTGATAAACTGCTTGATAACGTAGTCTTGATCTGAAATTAAACGCGTTCTTTCTGATGAACAGCTCATTTCATTTAAGATATATATCTCTTGGATAGTCAGAGAATTTTACTGTTATCACCAGACTATGCGACAGCAAAGACAGGGCTACTTCGATGGTGCTAGTTTATCATTTGTAACTTCGAGTTACAGCTATAGCTTAGTGTACGTGGGCACACCCATTATGCCTGGAGGCGTTAATTTAGGTACGTTCTTTTTTTTTTCCTGTTTGAGTATAGTTTTCGACGATTTAATTTTTTATTTTTGATAAAAGAAAAAAAAGGTTTTTTTAGAGGAAAAATTGTTTCCTTTCACGGCCCGCGCGGCCCGCGGCGCGAAATCCGAGCTCTCTCATTGAGAGACGTGGGGGGGCTTATCAGAATAGATAAACAACGAAACAACATATATGAAACCGACTAAAACCGCTTAAAAAAAGCTGCAGCTGAATTTCTCATTAAGAAACGGGGGGTAAGTGCAAAAGGCAGTAAAAGCAAGCCTACTAGGTAATATACGGCCGACGTCATCTGTGGATCCGATAGAAGCTGCTCGTAAAACATACGAAGTAAATATAAGCCGGCCGCCCGGGAAAATGGGGTAACCGGATTTTCGCACAATAATGCATTGGCAGCGTAGATTGTTTTACGCTTCAGTAGCTTTGTTGCTGGTTTTAATAAAAGTGTGCTGATATTTTTGAGGTAGTTTGTGGTGTGGTATTTTTTATTTGTTTGATGTGGTTTGGTGTAAGTAATTAGGGTTTTTTGTTGACTTTTTGGTTTGAAGTAGGGGGTCAAATTAAGATAGCTAGCGGAACTCCGCAGACGTGATGGGAATCGTTATCTAAACATGATAAAAAGAAAACTAATTAATTTGATGATGTTTTTTTTGGGGCCATCGACCGCAGACATTGTAGTCACTTGAAATATTACTTCAAAAATCAGTTTTTTTCTTGTGCTTAGATATCGAGTTTTGCTAGCTAATTTAATTTGGCCTTATAGATACTTACGTAGGTAGGAAGGTGTTTGTTTTAAAGAAAATAATGTCAATTTTTACTTACACTAGCTAGGCAACATGTTCAAAGTCAAAGTCAAAGTCAAACCATTTATTTCAAATAGGCACATAAGAGGCACTTTTGAACGTCAAAATTTACAAAAAAAATAGAATTGATTCTAGTTGCCCCTTCCAAAAGGTAGTTTCGTATGGAGAAGAATGGGCAAGAAACTCCACCGTTACTCTTTTAAAAATGTTTTACAATATTTTGTTTGATTACATTAATTATATGATTATATGTGATGCACCTAGAATAAAATTACTATACCATAATAGGTAAAACGAATTAAAAACTAAGCAATGAAAAATAACTTAATTATTAGATAGATACGTGGTGTTCACATATTTACAAACATCATACAAGTATGTTTTTCTAAAAAAATAAAAAATAAGTCAGTGTGTGAGTATAGGTTATAACAGAATGTAAAATGAATATCATAAAAATAACAGATTTTACCATAAAAATAGCAACCAGTTTGATTTTGTCTAGACTCTAGATTGTCCTATGGAGCTGGACCAGCATGTTTCCAAGCATTCCTGTCCTGGATATAATCCTCTAACTTGTAATATGCTTGTTTACAAAGTGTACTTTTAATATGTGTTTTAAATTTTCTCTCATTTAATTTCAATATATCACAAGGTATTTTGTTGTAACATTTAACACAGTACCCCATAATACGTTCTATACATACATCATAAATGGAAAGCGTGGATATAAGCAGTTACTCACGCGCAGAAATACATTTCAACAGCCACTTATGCAACCACTAAAGTTACGACACCGATTCGTCGATGCGTAATGCTCAGACAGCTCTTGCGGGTTGTTTTTTTTTTTTTTGGTGGGAAATTATCAAATAACTTCCCCTGCTCTGGGCGGAGCGGGAGGGCGTGTCAGAATTTTACTGACTAAAACCCACCCGTGTTCCTTCAGCTGCCTGTGTGCCAGGGCCACGATATCCCTTTCGGACAAACTCGCAACCCTGACAGACATTGGCCCTAACGGACCCCGTCAGTTCGTGCTGACATCTCTTTGAGGCGCGCGTGGGACACTACGCGCAGTTGACCCGGGCCTGGTCCTTATCGGATGGCGAGCTACTCATCGCTCACCGTCTGCAAGCCCGCGCCTACGGTGGCCGGGAATCAGCCTGCGACTACCGACACCCGGGGCGTCTCCCGCGGCGACGTGAGGGCGCGAACCTTGCCTCTCCCTCACGCGTTCCGCATCCTCCTTCGCGAGCATTACTGCTTCGCAGAAGGAGGTGGCGGCCTCCCATGCACTATCGCTCCGAACTATAGCCGAACCAGGGGGTCTACTCCGAAGCGTTAAACCGAAGTATCGGCCGAATGTTCGGCCTTTTTATAACTTCCATAGTTTTTATTTTTGACTTTAAATCCATACCCGACTGAAAGTCACATTTTTGACTTTGGCTTATCTCTTTGACTGTCGTTTTTTTTTTGCTTTCGCCGTAGTCAGCCATAGTTAGCCGTAGTTAAGCAAAACCGAACATTCGGCCGATACTTCGGTTTAACGCTTCGGAGTAGACCCCCAGGGCCGGACGCGAGAGATCGCCGCCGCCAATCGCCTCTGTGAGGACACGGCGGTGCTCGCCCAAGCCCTTGCGGGTTGCCTAGCATTAGATTTATAACAAAATTCACGTTTACTGAACTTGACTTAAAAACCAAAGACAATTAGTGTCAAAAAGAAGATTTCGAAGCTTGCGAGTTGCCTACTGAGAAACAAAGGGGAAACCGGGCCGGTTGCTTAGGGATCTGCGTACGTTAGACATTACCTAATTTGGTGTAGCTTTGCTTGATGTTACTTGAAACGGGCAAAAGTATTTTCGATTGTTTTGTACAGACGCCAGCACATCAAGCTACTACAATCTGTCAAATTTCTTCAATAAATTTTCAACTTTAACCCAACAATATAAGGTTCAAGGTTGATTGGGAAAATTTGACAGTTTCGGGTAGCTTGATCTGCTGGCGTCTGTACAAGTCGGTTTAAGTTAATAGTAACAGTCGTTTTATTAAAATTACGAAAACCGCGCTACAGGACCGGTATTACTTGGTGCAAAGTTAAAAAAATCTAAAAAATAACATGCTTTTGCATGGACGGAAAAATACGAGAAAACTTTTTTTTTTTCAATTTCATTCTTACGCCATTTTCTTTTCGAACCTAAAACATAAAAGTCGTGTCAGAAAAAGGTATTGGAGTGACAAAATATTTACTGCAGGTACCTATGTAGGTACTGTTAGTGACTGGTACTCGATATACCTTATATTTTACATAAATTCACAAGTTTTACGATGATCCTGAGAAATGGATCACATTCTGTCGGTTCTGGGTTCATGCGAATTGGTAAAGTGTTCTATGTAAGACCAAATTTGGGGTAGTTCTTCAGAGACAAAATTTTCGATTTCTATGGGTATATATTTCTGTAACCAACTAACAAAACGGCATGTAATTTTTTTTTGTACAGTTTAGCTTTATCCCTAACTGGGACAAATTATATTTCTTAAATAATTGTTGCCTAGGTACGAACTAAAAATATTTGAAGTTTGTTCTTCTGATTCATATGGCGCGTCCGTTTGCCATTTTCCGGAACAAAATGGTCGATGTCGCATTTTCCCTTTGATACATTAATATAATTAATAATTATATCGAAAGGAAACGAAGTGTCCTCTTACAAAAAACTACGTTATTGTGTTTATAAATAAGTAAATAAGGAGTGTCCAGCGTATAATACTGATTTATGTGGCGTACGCTGCGCTTGACCGTACTTGGTCGGGTAATAATAATGAGGCTTCTTCCCGCGCGGGGGGAAGTCAATCGTGCAACGAACGAGGTAGAAGGTGGACGCGTGGCTGGTTGGCTTAGATCCCGGTATTACGAAGGTAACATCTGATTCATCTGGTTAAGAAGTGGCATTCTGATTACAATGCCTACTTTATAAAATTTATTTTATTGTTTTAAAACTTCAATCTGGGTTTCTTGTGATACTGTGTGCTGCTTTTGGGTAATAGATTCGTGCAGAAAAATGACAATACTGAAGTCTGTATGTATATGAGTTTTGTACGATATTAGGCAAAATCCTGATTCATCTATGCCTGTCACAGGGGCTTCATAGGGTCAAAACCCCATATGAATCATAAAATAAATTCGTTTTTCTCCTCTCCAGCACGAAAGCAGCGCTTTTGTTGCGTAATTCTCCTTGTCCAATTTTTGAACGTGTACAAGTCAGTAGTTCTAGTCCTATTTTTAATTATTTTTCTGATTCATCTGTAACAAATTCTGATTCATCTGGGCACAAAATATTTGACCATCGATATCTTGAAAAACAACACTTTGAAAAAACGAGTCCCTCATTAAAATATATGCTTTTTGGTGGTATGGGAACAGGGTGTAAAGTTCACTCATCCACCATAGAAAAAGGAGGATCCTCCGACCAGACGGGTGTTGTGTCTGGTGGGCAACTGCCCGACGGTTGATGTCAGGACGTTGTATATATGCTCCTTGCGCGGTAAACTCTGCTTGCGCGATGCAGGATTTGCGTGACGTCAGTGTGACGCGTAGTATGTGGCGATGTTGATGCCGCTGTCAATTTTAAATTTATGTAAGTTACAATAGCCTAATGTTGGGAAGTTAATTGTTGAGAAGTTCTCAATGGGACCATCTCGAGAGCATACTCTTTCAAACAAACAAAGAATTTTCAAAATCGGTTCATAATTGACAGAGAAATCGAAAAAAAACATATATCCAAACATATTATAACCTCCTCCTTTTTGGAAGTCGGTTAAAAAGGAATCCTACAACTTTAGATGCTGCTCGTATGACCATTTAAATCAAGAAGACGTGTCACATACCAAGACCCCTCCGTGCCTCGGAAAGCAAGCCGTTGGTCCCGGCTGTCATTCGTGGATCTTTGACAGTCGTTACAGGCCGTCAGAAGTCCGAAAGACAACCAGTCTTACCAAGAGCCAGTTACTGTGTTGTTGAGGTCAGATAGGCAGTCGCTCCATGTAAAATACTGGTATTTAGCAGCATCCGGTTAGTCTGGAAGCCGACCCCAACATAGTTGGGCAAAGGCTAGGCAGATTATTTATTTATTTTGTTAGGAAAACAAACAATTGTACATTATAAATATTACATCTAAGATTACATTGGAAGTGGTTAAATGTACAATCCACGACGATTTACCTAGATTAATGATACAGTTAAGACATACGTGACTAACAAAAGGTATTTATAAAGCAGAGGGGAGTGGAAACGCTCTAGGAGGACATATAGTGACCAAATTGGTGATGTTCTGCAGAAAGGTCAGGTGCGTAGTACTCGCAATCGGCGTGCGTGTATGACCAGGGCCTCAAGTCTGCTATTACAATAGTGTCAGAATGGTCGATCATTGATTTCATAATTGTTGATTTTGACAAGTTTGGTAATCTACTATTATAATGGCGTCATTATGACTTTCCAATGGTCGGCCACTGACACTACATTGAAAGAAATTGCATATATTGGTAATCTCGTACATAATGACAAATTAATGACATTTCTACTAATGGGTTTTATAATAATGGCAATACGACAATGCCATTATAATAACACAATTATATTACGAGAACATTGACCGACCAATGATCGACCATTATGATTTTAACTTTTAGCAAAATGACAATGGCATGACAATGGATGGGATTGTATTGGACTGACTGAATTTATAATAAAAATAGCAGACTTGGGCCCCTGATGTATGAACGTAGGCGAAGCAAAAGAAGTATGTAAGGAGCGTAGCAGGTGGCGTTCTATAGTTTCTGCCTACCCCCATGGGAAGAAGGCGTGAGTTTATGTATGTATGTATGTGTGAAGACACAATATTCAAGTTAAAAAACACAAAGAAGATGATAAGGAAGAGAATAAAGAGGATGCACTTATCTCAAACTAAAACTAAATATAATTACTACGAAAACAAACAAAAAGAGAAGACACTACACATCACGCAAATGCGGACATTCCACTTTTTTTTTTTTAATCTAAAGCGAATATATCAAAATTCACAAAATGTGTGTTGTAGATTTTGGCTAGTCTATGGATTCTAGGGATTATGAATATATTCTAATTTAAATTGTCCTGTAATATATTATCTTTTTACACAGTCCTTCTCCATCTCTCATCCAAATCTCCTGTCACAGGTCTGATGGAACAGCACCGACCTTTGTGCCGTTCTATTATTGTGTGTACATGAATATTTAAGTAAACTAGTCGTCGCACAGTCATCGAAACCGGTGGTGGTGGCTTTTGGTGGTTTTTCTGTAGTGCTTCGAATACGTTTGCGGAAGCAAGGGTTAATGGCTTCCACGCCATCAGACGTAAAAGAACTGTTTCATTATTGAACAGGTTACGCGGTAGTTCTAACAGCATCTTGCAGGTTATTGCGGAGAAATTCGATTCTCCAATTATGAGGCCTTCGTCCGGGTTTTGATCGAATAACCTCTCAGTAGGATATTCGATCGAAACCAAAATGAATCGTCCTAAATGTATCTTAAATTTGTAATTTTCTATTTATGCTAAAGCTATTACTGACATAGTGTGTAAGTCAAATTGTTACTAACAAAGTGGACTTAATGTCTGAAATAAAAGATTTTGGTTTGAAACTCGACCCCCTTACGACCTACTTACAATCTCTATAGTACTTACTCATGTCACGAGAACACTAATTCCATGGCATAAAGTACTTACTAATTTCATGCTATTAAAAAGTACTAACTTATTCCATGCTCAAGTCGCTCTTCTGTCACCTATCTATCTTCAAGTCATGAGGCCCTGGTACTATGTGTGTGTGTCAATCGCATGGTAGTTTGTGTTAGTTTTTTTAAATTAATTTAATTTATTTCTGACTGCCTCCGTTGGTCTAGTGTCGCAAGCGCTACTGCTGATCATGAGGTCCTGGGTTCGATTCCCGGGTCGGGCAAAGTGTTATTGGGTTTTTTCATCTGGAATTTCTCAGTAGCAGCCCGGAGTCTGGATTTGTGTCCGGTTGATGGCAATAACCTCGCGCCCTATTGCATGGGACTTAAACATAATTGGCGAAATGTGGGTGTACTACAGGTACACCCGCATTTCGTCTAACCCTTCGGGAATTACAGGCGTGATTTATGTTAATTTATTTCTAATGCATATTGTATAAAAATATTAGCTTTCTACACTCCTCCTCCATATAAAACTTTAACTGTTCCAAACATACTCCTTCGTCCGCGTAATATTCGTAAAAAGTGGTACAAATCGGTTTATTTATTAATTAAATAAATTATCAATGGTAACAACCCTACAGATCAATTTTCAGGACTCATTATTTGTATTATAATAATGCGATCAGGATACTGGCCCTGCCAAGTTTTTGTAGCCTTCGGGGATGTTGGTTGAGGCGAGGATTGACGCCTTTCATGCCATCATCCGAAACCGGTGTGCCTCGATCCTTCGCAGAATGCGTGCCAGCTCCCACAGCATCCTGAGCACGTTGTGCGGTAAGTGGGATTGTCCGATGCTGCGTCACTGAATCGGACTTTTACATGTCTACAAGTCTACACACTACTACATAGACTACTAGACTACATAGACAGATACTAGACTACATGCCACGTGGAAAGTGTGAGGTCCGACTCCGGATTTAAGCATAGGATTAGGATTCTAACATTGGATTTAGGTTTTTTTCACTAACACTGTATGGATCTCTATTGTCTGATAATATCAGGTTTGATACATTATTACTATGGTGCAATTGAGAATAATAACATACCAGAAACTCCCACAAACGCAAACAATTAATGTTTGTTGTATAAATATTAATGTTTGTATTTGTTTTATTAATCATATTATCCTTATCTGTTTGAGGATCGTAATTAATTACGGAGACAAATAGTGCAGTCGGGAATATCTAGTTTCAGATACATTTATATGATTTATTTTTTGAAGTGGGTTCCGTTACAATGGATTTTCTTTAACTACTGTGCCGTTGTTGTAAAATATGACTAAGGGATTGGGTTAAGAGGATGAGCAGTAGCTTCCTCTTGTCTGGTAATAATAAGAAACTGTCTGTGGTAATTCAAGGAATATTTATTGCAAGTTTTATATCTGTTTATACAGCAAAAAAAAAAATAACCAGTGCGCAAATTTTGACAAATTAAACGTTAAACATCATCATCATTTCAGTCGAAATACGTCCACTGCTGGACATAGGCTTCCCAAAAAGGAGGGGGGTGTTGCCATAATCGCCATGCTTGGCAGACGGGTTGGCGATCGCAGTATGGTGTTAAAATGCATAGAGAACGCTGCTGCCCATTCTCTAGTAAGTCCCTTAGTCGCCCTTTACGACACCCACGGGAAGAAATAGGGTGGTGCTATTCTTTACGTCCGGCACAACACGGATTATGAGATGAGATATTTTGTTAAACATATATTTTATTGTGAGATGTCTTAGTATAAAAAAAAACCGGCCAAGTGCGGGTCGGACCACGCACAATGAAGGGTTCCGTAGTTGGGATGAATTTATCCCTAAAACAAACTTAACATTGTAGTTGAAAAACATGTTCTCCATACATCGATATACGCCACGGTCAATTTTCCAACTGAAAATTTAAGTTTGTAATCGCAAAAAAATATTTTTTTGTGTGATAAAACTACAAATTAACAATTTTCGGTCTTTTTCCTTTACTTGTGTTGTGAGACCTTGCTTCTGCCCAAATTTCATGATTCTAGGTCAACGGGAAGTACCCTATAGGTTTTGATTTATGTGCGAGTATCGAAATATGTCGCAATAATGTCGCTTGTATCGCCGTATTTTTTTATTGCGTTGACTTGGAAGCTTGATTTTTTTAGAGCTTCAAGGGACCATAGACTTACGTATTTGATATTAATTTCAACTTGATACCTCTACGCGTTCTTGAGAAAAATGGTCTTGACAGACTGACAGACAGACAGACAGACGGACAATGAAGTGATTCTATAAGGGTTCCGTTTTTTCCTTATGAGGTACGGAACCATAAAAATTAAGTAATCGTTAACGAAAGATGTTTAGATGTTTGTTTGGTGTTTCTGTGTTTTTTTTGCGTGTTTGTGTTTTTATTTCTTTGCGTTATGTTTACCGCAAATAAACGTATTTTTTTTTTTTTTTTGCTTTTTTACTTTAGAACTGGTTTTATGGTGACTTATCGGCCGGCGCGTGTGCGCGGTGTATCGAAACGTGCGAAAGTAAACGCTCGATTTACGATTTGTATGTTTTTAGGTATTTTGTTAGTATTTCAAGTCAGGTTTTTTTTCCACCAAAATTTTTGGAAGGACCTTTGGAAGGCGTATGAGAGGCTGAAGCCAACTCGCAGAGGTTAGATAAATTTTAGTGTAGACGCATCATCCGACGATTATCCCTTTATGCACTATGCAAATGCACCCAAGGACAATAATTCCCGGTTGGTTTAGTACTATTGCAGAACATGAAAACAAAACATATTGGGATACATGTTTGGGTGGCTATAGTGGATTGGTAACCTAGAACCGTGGAATGACTATGTCCCCTGCCTGATCAATGTTATGTAATACACTGATAAAATGGCAGGTGGTGACTTGCACACTTAATAATGGGCCCCCGGAAACGGTCGCTAGCAAAAAGTGTCGTAGTGACACCCTGGATACATGTCATTTTTTTTTTTTTTAATATTTTTACTTTTTTTATTTTTTTTTTGGGTAGGAAATTATCACCTTCTCCCGCTCTGGGTGGAGCGGGAGGAAGTGACTTTTACTGACTAAAACCCACCCGTGTTCCTTCGGATGCCTGTGTGCCAGGGCCACGATATCCCTTTCGGACAGGCTCGTAACCCTGGCAGGCATTGGCCCGTTCGGACCCCGTCAATTGGTGCTGACGTCTCTTTGAGGCGCGCGTGGAACACGACGCGCCGTCGACCCGGGCCTGGTCCTTATCAGACGGCGAGCTACCCATCGCTCATCGTCCGCAGGCCCGCGCCTACGGTGGCCGGGAATCGGCCTGCGATTCCCAACGCCCGGGGCGTCTGCTGCGGCGACTAGGGGCACGAGGGCGTGGATTTTGCCTTTCCCTCACGCGTTCCGTCTTCTCCTTCGCGAGCATTACTGTTTCGCAGAAGGAGGTGACGGCCTCCCATGCACTCTCGCTCCTAACCATGGCCTGAACCAGGGCCGGACGCGAGAGATCGCCGCCGCCGATCGCCTCCGTGAGGACACGGCGGTGCTCCGCCCAAGCAAGGCAGACCTCCACCATATGCTCCACCGTGTCCTCCGGGCGATCCACACAGTGGTGACACCCGGGCGTTTCCTCCCGCTTTATTCTGAACAGGAACCTCCCGAAACAACCGTGTCCGGTGAGGACCTGTGTCAGGGGGAAGGTGAGGACGCCGTGGCGCCTCTCCAGCCTCTCCTCAAATGGATACATGTCCTGAGGTGCTTATTAGGAGTGGAGAGGTATTCCACGGCTATCAGGACAATGCCGGAAGTACGGGCATTATCCCTACCAGCACTTACTGGAATAGTTCCTTCCTCCAAGCACGTTTGGTCTTGCGAATCTTCACTCAAGCCGGCCAATAAAGGCAAGAAAAAGGTATCTGTTCCTCGTCAGCTAATAATAAATATATAATAATAATAAATAATATAGCTATGCACTAAATTGTTAAGGAGTTTTATATAATTGATAGGTATGTCTTCTCTTGGTAGTTCTAGCGTTTAAGAGGCTGACAACAGGTAAACCGCTGTCACTGTCAGATTGCATACAAAAGAAAGAGATGCGTGAAAACACAACGTATGGCGTAAAAGTGCAAATAAAATCGCATAAAATTAGATATTAACTAATTAATAAAAATTAATCCATCCCCGGATGTAGTTAGACATTTACAATTTTATGGTATACTTTTAATTATAATTATAACTGTTAACGAAGGAATAAACTGCTTTTAAAAATAAATAAGAGTTGCCTTTGAAGATTTCTTGATGTATTAAATTATGTTTAATTATGTTTTGAGTTCCATCACCGTATGCACAAAAGACTTGAAAATATCATACTGTTTTTGTTTTTGAAAAAATATTTACGGTTTAAGAGATACACTGCTTTAAAAAACCACCTTTTTGACCATTTTCAAGAAATCTCTGCCTTAAATAAGAAGCATGTCTCCTCAATCCATACGCGCTTTTCTGCTTACCTGTTCAAGCCAGGTACAGCCGTGATGTTATGTAAACAAAACTGCTGTGATTAAAAACTTGCCTCCATGTGATTGAACTAAACTTAAGTAATAGAAAGTTCATGAAGCCGTTACGTTGCGGTTTAATTTAAGTTCAAGTTATACTTACGTAAGCAATAAAGGCCCAGCTCCATTGCTGCTCACGGCTACGCAATGTACGTGTACTTAGCTTCGTTCTTATGAAAATGTATTCGGGAGCATCCACTGCGACTTACGGCTATGCTACGTACAGATACTTTTTTGGCATAAACGAAAAAAAAAAAAAACCATGATTTGTGTTGCGGGAAACATTCCATATTGCCCGCAATACGCTGGCAATATTGTTGGCAAAATCTTAACATTTTGCCAACAATATTGCTATCACAAAAAAAAAGTTTTTAATCAATTTCTTATCTAATTGTGAGAAATAATTGAAACATTAAGTCTGTGTAACTTTAAAAGTACAGTTTTCTTTATAAACCATTCGTGTCAGTCTGAGGACAAATTAATAGTTTCATCACTATTGCGCTCTCGAAAATATAGCTTATTTCGCCGTTCATTTATACTTAATAAAGATATTGTATAATCATAAAATAAAATTTTGATTTTATTGTACGGACGGAGCTGAAGCCCAGTGTGTGTTTTTTTAAATTTCTTGATGTGGTTTGTTAAATAATAGGAAAAAAAACATTACCGACAGTGTTTTTAAAAAAAATATAGGTTTTTTCAACATTATTTTCTGAAACTATTTGTAACATTTTGATAGTTCTTTTACCTTACCTACCTGGCTACCTTTTTGAGTTATACATGTCTGCATAGATAAAATATTTCTAATAACTAAATTTGTTATTATATTGAAGAAAAATGTTCCTAAACTCAACACGATATCGTCAATTTTGTGCACAGAGGCAACGGAAATCATTTTTTACAATACTATAAACCAACATTTTCGAATAAAAATTGCTACCAATGGAGATCAAGGAGTAATCTATATGTGGCAATTATTAGTTACATTTGGTTGGTGCAAATTTTTGTCAGATTTTGTGATAGCGTCCTTAATATTCCGAATGCATGGTAAGTAAAAGAACATACTTCAACATCAGATGTAGATGGCAACAATGTTGCGGGATTTGTACTCAGCATTGTTTCTAATGAATACGGGGCATAACTGCGTAACGCGGTTATACATGAAGCTGTACATTTTCAGTACGAGCTGATCTCGCATTGTTTAAGCTTTCCATACAATGAGAGGTCAGCGTGTACTGGAATTGTGTGGCTTGATGTGTAGCCGTGTGTACGTATCTAATTGTAAATGCACATCGCATTAGTTTATAATATGTGGAAAATGTCGTGGGTTATACATTTACTCACTCTCTAGCTCAAGTTTTATGTAATATTGTATTGTGTAACTGTTTTTTTTCCCCTAATAAATAAAAATAAAATAAAGTAACCTTTCCGTGCACATTTTATGCAGCAGTGGAGTTGTGCCTTAATACTTACCTACGTTGCGTGATGTTGATCAAAGATTTCTCAGCATTCGTTGAAGTTATATAAAAGAAAACTTTTTTGAATTGGTTTGATTTATTTTCTTCAAGAAGTTAGGAAACTGGGTACTTAGTAAGTTAGCACTTAGTTGCAGGTTTGAAAAAAGTTTGGCAGGTACAAAAATGTGACCCCTTTAATTCATGTAGATACATACCTACCTACTTTCTACGTTATTTTTGAAAAATACCTAATATTTACCATCATCTGTCTAGCCTTTTCCCAACTATGTTGGGGTCAGCTTCCAGTCTAACCGGATGCAGGTGGATACCAGTATTTTACGTATACATGGAGCTACTGCCTATCTGACCCCCACGACCCATTTACTGGGTAACACGATACCCCTTGGTAAGATTGGTTGTCAGACTTTTAGGCTTCTCGCTACCCGTAACGACTGTAAAAGATCTACTGTGGCCTGGAAATAATCAAAGTAGCCAAAATAATTAGGCCAGATCCTAAATCATTGCACCATAAAAACTGTCCGCTAGTCAATAGACCTCAATAAATAGTCCAACACTTGGCACAAAGCCACAACATACTGTGAATTTAGTCAATAGTTTACGAATCAAATGTTTGCCAAATATGGTTTCAATTAATGTTTTGGCAGTAATTCTAAACTATCGCTCTTGGGGGCGCCAAATGCGATGCGACGCGGAATTATGTAACGGGACGTTGTGCGTTGATCATAAATACAATTAATAGTTCTATTACAAAATAGTGCAATGTTTATATTTCCTTCCCCAACTTGTTTTGTATTATTTCTTTATGCATCACGTTTAGTGCAAATAAATGTATTTGCTTTCATTTCTTTCGAAAGATATTAAGGCTCGTATAGACGAGTGCGATATCTAATGGTTTATTTGTTACACATATCTATCTAATTTTATTTAAATATTTACACACTATAAAACTGATTTACATCTGTAAGACGTCCTCGTAACATAAGGTCCAGTTGAAGACCAGCGTCAGGCCCTAGTTGTCTGGCATTCATTGCTGAACTGGGCCTATTTGGCGCAGCCGTGTGCACTCAATACTATTTAAAGCATTTTTTCTGTTTTTTGTGTGAATATTGTCTGCCTTAACCTGGGTCAAATAAATTTATTTTCTTTCTTTCTTTTCTTCGATAACGCGGGCGCGACGCGACACTAGTAGCACAATTTCTTTTTCTGACGCGTTCGCGATATCGCGCGAGTGTGTACGAGCCTTTAAACAAGCAGAGAGCAGTGCTGTGTGTTCGAAATAAGGCAGGCGCTTTACTTTTAGTTAATAATTTCATCAGCACTGCTCTCAAAACGGTGAAGAAAAACATCGTGAGGAAACCGGCATGTCCTAGATTTAGGATCTCCAACAAAAGATGTACACCAATACATGACACATAAATAAAAGGCAATATCAGGTATTTAGTAGGTGTTCTCCTTCACTTATAGGAAACCACAGCATGCATTATAAAGTTAAAAAACTAAGCTACCAAAGTTAAATATTATTAACTAGCTGCGCCCCACGGTTTGACCCGTGTAAGTCTCGATCCCGTGGAAATATCGGGATAAAAAGCCTATATGGTAATCCGAGGTGTCAGTTACCTCCATACACAATTTTATCAAAATTGGTCCAGCCGTTTGAGCGTGAAGAAGTAACAAACACACACACACACACTCACAAACTTTCGCTTTTATAATATTAGTGTGATTTGATAGGCAATATAAAATTTGCAACAGTTAATACATTTTTAAAGGACGTAAAACAGAAGAAAGTAAACTCTATAAAGATACTTAAATTAGTTTGTTCCGTGTGGTGCCGGACGTAAAGAATAGCACCATCCTATTTCTTCCCGTGGGTGTCGTAAAACGCGACTAAGGGACTTACTAGAGAATGGGCAGCATTGTTCTCTATGCATTTAAACACCATACTGCGATCGCCAACCCGCTTGCCATGCGTGGCGATTATGGCAAATCCTTTGAGGGAGGCCTATGTCCAGCAGTGGACGTATTTCAGCTGGAATGATGATGAAGAAATTAAATTTATTAAACATTTCTTATATTTAGACAAAGACTCGCAGATGTCTTAAGTTTTGGCTCACATGCTACAAAGTCTTGGCACTGATACCGGCGTACCGAGGTTACTTTTTGAGCCAGGGATATAAAATAAATTGTATGCCTGGGAATCCGAGTCGGAATTTTAATCTTTAATGAACTCAAAATTTCACTGCAATTTATTATTCCACTCAATAGTTTGTGAAGGATGACGCAGTGCAGTTTCTTCCTGCGACTGGTTAGTGTTTTAACCAGTCAGTGTAGCTAGTGAACTCAAACTCAAACTCAAAAGCATTTATTTAAATTAAACCATTTACAGGCACTTTTGAATTGTCAACAAGTCGGTCAGTTACAAATATGAAGCTAGATGCCCATTCCAAATAGTAGGTTCCTATGGAGAAGAACGGCCAAGAAACTCCACGGACACTCTTTTAAAATAAAATATTTGATACAAAGTATTGTTTACATCATTCTTATTGAAAATATACATGTGAGAACGATGCAAAACGTCAGAAGCGTCCGTGATAAAAAAAAAAACAATTCAAAACTAAAATAATTAAAAATAAGCCGTGGCAGCTAAGAGATGACCAGTCCCAACTGACAGCGCCCGTTCACGAACATGACGCATGGATCAGCACCATTCAGCTCAACCATTTTGAAGGGAGCTAAATGATCCAACACACACGCCACCATCAGCGAGACATCTGAGTGAGCATGACATACTCTCAGCCGCCAGGGCATATTCAAGTCAATGAAAGACATATTACCCGTTAAATGGTAGCTCTATTGTACATAGTACTCACACCTGTGCTATGCAATTATATAATACAAAGGAGATTGAGTTTATACAATGAAAAGATAGTCTTACAATCTTCAGCAGCTCCAACAGTAATGAGTTGGTAAAGATGGTAAAGGAACCCCTTTTGGAGAGTCTAATCGCTTGGAGTAAACCTCATAATGAGGATTCCATACCACGGAACTATATTATAACTAGCTGCGCCCCGCGGTTTCACCCGCGTAAGTGTCGATCCCGTGGGGATATCGGGATAAAAAGTAGCCTATGTCTTATTCCAGGGTGTCAGCTACCTCCATACCAAATTTTATCAAAATTGGTCCAGCCGTTTGAGCGTGAAGAAGTAACAAACATACACACACACACACAAACACACACTATAATATTAGTGTGATAATAATAATTTATTTATTTAACAGACAACAATATCCACTTACAATACAAAACAAAAATAGTTGCAATTCTAGATTTTAGTAAACATATTAACTTATTTGTTATGTTAGTTCATAAATTCTTAAACCGACAATGTCGTGCTTATCAAATGCCTCATTATGGGGCTTCCGTTAGGCCCTTCAGCAATAACTTTCAGGAGGCTGTTGCTACTGTCTCCTAAAAACAAAATCTAGTGACTAAAGATTAAAGTTTTGAAAAGCTTTATTTTTGTAGCGGATCTTTTAAGTTCCTTACTATTTCGCAAAACAAATCCCTTGAAAGATCTTGAGATAATATTCAGGATGTCGACATCGAAATTTAGGGCTTGATCGAGTTTAACTCCCAGGTCGCGAATTTTGCTCAGTGTCTTTACTTCAACTCGTTACTTTAATAATAACTAAACTATAAGTATCTTTCGAGATATCGTCGATTTTGTCAGACGCGGCAGTTACCGCGCCGCTACCGCTCGACGCTGAGGGTCGCAGCGCAGACGCGTTTTCGCGGCAAAATAGGCGCGACTTTCAAGGGGATAACAGCTGCACGGGTCGATCCATCAGGTTATGCTACGCTTGCCGGGGTTGGTCCGTGGATGGGTGACCATCTTTACATACCGAAACTCCTACGTGCCTCGGAAAGCACGTTAAGCCGTTGGTCCCGGCTGTCATTCGTGGATCTTTGACAGTCGTTACGGGTCGTCAGAAGGACGAAAGTCTGACAACCAGTCCTACCAAGGGGTGTCGTATTACCCAGTTACTGGGTTGTGGAGGTCAGATAGCCAGTCGCTCCATTTAAAATACTGGTATTCAGCTACATCCAGTGAGACTGGAAGCCGACTTCAACATAGTACGGACAAGGCTAAGCAGATGATGACTTTGTAGCTATTATCTGAATTTAACACCTGTTCCAAAATTGTTTTAATGGACTTCCAAAAAGTAGGAGGTTATAATGTTCGTTTGTATGTTTTTTTTTAATGTATTTTCACCGATTTCTCCGTCAATTGTGAACCGATTTAAAAAAATGTTTTATTTGTTTGAAAGGGTATGCTGCCGAGGTGGTCCCATTGTCACCAAGTCAGAATCTGATGAGGGGATTCCATGGAAATCGAGGTAAATCCTCAAATTTTATAGGCACACATATAGTGCACACAACTCATGCATTTGCACTCGGAAAGCACCATTTGGTGAAGTGGAACTGATGATGAAGACCACAGATGGCCACCGGAACTACTTAATAATAAGTATTAATTTCACAGTTGCGATTCGATTAGACACTTTAATATGGTTGCTAAGCAATTTATGGTCGTCATAATGCATATACTGAATTCACCGTCAGTTCCAGTTCTCCTGGTTTTTACCAGGAGAACTCCTTATCAATTAAAGCCCCGGCATCGGGAAAAGCAATATTTTGTAAAAGGTGATGAGCAGTTGACACTAAGTTATTGCAACTTAGATAATTTACAAATTGACCCACTAAAAAGTGAAAAACAAAAATACTTTAAAAAAAAATACCGACTTCTTCGAAAAATAACTTATTTTTCGGAAGTCGGTAGCAAAAAACTAAAATACAGATCCAAAGACACCGCCTTCCAAAATTAAAGTAATTTTTCACTTTATAGTGTTTTCATTGGAAATTGGTTGTTTTTTTAAAAACTCAAGTGTTAATCGACTTTAGTTGCTGACCGTACACATAGTAGGACTTGTAACACATTTCAACGTGTCTCTATGTAAAATAGTTTTAACAACGTCCACGTTCAGGTTTACGTTTATAGAGAAAGTTAGAACGACTCTATGTAGAGTCTAATGTAGAGTCATTTGAAACTGTAGAGCTAGTTTTACATTTCGTACCAAGATGGCTTTGGATGATTGCAAATGCATTTTGAGAAGGAATATAGACTTCAAGAACTTTTTTTATTATAATATATTCTCGTCTGAGAGTCGTTAAGTAGATAATGGCTTTAAATAAATAAATAAAATATTTTATTTCAGACAATGTTGTCTATTTTTTTAGTAACAATGTTCTTATAGACTGGTGTTAGTAAAACTTAAAACTACCCACAACAATACATATTAAAGAAACTAAACTCAACAATCACTACTGCGTCATTCCATGACAAATGGCGCAGCAATGATACAGTTCAGCCGACTAGCGATCATATTAAGGATGCTGTTGGCGCTGCCACGTACTCTACGCACCAGAGAGAGAAAAAAAAAAAGAGATGCGCACCTTTTGCGCGTCGTAGCGTAAAAGCAGTCTACGCGACGTTCAGCAAACATGAACTGAAAAAAATGCGAGCTAACTAAGATACATTTTCTCTTTTGGCATTAAAATGTTTGGAATCATTATTTATTTATTTACTATAAACAATAAGATATTATATATTTGCCAGAACAAATTCATTTTATTTATATTGACAATGTGACATGTACAGAATAATCACCGGTCTTTGTTACATCATACATGCTTTGCTTGATTTTACTTCTTCACTTTTGTATATCAAATAATAATTTAAGTTCATGGTAACAAGCAACTTGTTAGCATTATATCATTCTTAAACTGGCCAACATTTGAGTTATTAAAATAACTACCCGTAATTAAACGAATTAATTATTTAGTTGACGGAACTATGATAATTTAACAAAGTTCTCCTAGCTTCAGAACTCAAGATCTTGTTAGGCTCGTATGGAGTCAAGATGCTGTCGGCTGTCGCTGAAAACCAGCGCTGGGGCTCTGTCTCGCATAGGATCGCAGCATTATGCTGAGCGATGGTCGTTTTGCGTGAATGTGACGCATATTTTCCCTCAACTTGTTCTTTCGTGTTTGTGTTTTTATTTCTTTGCGTTATGTTTACCGCAAATAAATGTATTTTTCTTTCTTTGCTTTCTTTATGCGTGATCACATTAAACAAGATTTTTGTTAAAGCAACTTTTTTTTTTCAGTGTGCCTGATGTACTACAGAATCGCCGCAGCCCCATCAGCACCCTGAAAGAATTGGACTTGCGTCATATTCGTGAATGTTCTACTTTTTAAAACTGCATGTGTTTCTTGCATACGGTACTGTGCCAAATAAATATTGTTCAGTCTTTGCTTTTAGGGTAGGGTTCCCGTTTTACCCTTTGGGTACGGACCCAAAGGGTAAAACGAGAACCCTATTACTAAGGCTCCGCCGTCTGTCTGACTGTCCGTCCGTCTGTCACCAGGCTGTATCTCAAGAACCGTGATAGTTAGACAGTTGAAATTTTCACACATGATGTATTTCTGTTGCCGCTATAACAACAAATACTAAAAAACAGAATAAAATAAATATTTAAGGGGGCTCCCATACAACAAACGTGATTTTTTTGCTCCTTTTTGCTTTATATTGACAACGGCAAGAGGTAGACACTTGAAATATTCACAGAATATTTAGTTATATATTCACTTTAAAAATAAATAATTAAATTAAAATAAAACAAATATTTAAGGGGGGCTCCCATACAAAAAACGTGATTTTTTTGCCGTTTTTTTAGATAATGGTACGGAACCCTTCGTGAGCGAGTCCGACTCGCACTTAGCCGGTTGTTTTTCACATGCTGTTGGGATGACAAACAAGAAGACAACAAAACTTTTTTTTTTTTGGGTGGGATATTATCAAATAACTTCTCCCGCTCTGGGCACAGCGGGAGGGCGTGTCCAACTTTTACTGACTAAAACTGACCACCCGTCTTCCTTCATTTGCCTGTGTGCCAGGGCCACGATATCCCTTTCGGAAAAACTCGCAACCCTGGCAGGCATTGGCCCTACCGGACCCCGTCAGTTGGTGCGAACATCTCTCTGAGGCGCGCGTAGAACACAACGCGCTGGAGACCCGGGCCTGGTTCTTATCGGACGGCGAGCTACACATCGCTCACCGTCCGCAAGCCCGTGCCTACGGTGGCCGGGAATCGGCCTGCGCCCTCCAACGCCCAGGGCGTCTCCTGCGGCAACTAGGGGCGTGAGGGCGTGAACCTTGCCTCTCCTTCACGCGTTCCGCCTCCTCCTTCGCGAGCATTACTGCTTTGCAGAAAGAGGTGACGGCCTCCCATGCACTCTCGCTCCGCACCATGGCCTGAACCAGGGGTGGAAGCGAGAGATCGCCGCCACCAATCGCCTCCGTGAGGACACGGCGGTGCTCCGCCCAAGCCGGGCAGCCCTCCACCGTATGCTCCACCGTGTCCTCCGGGTGACACCCGGGCGTTTCGTCCCGCTTTATCCTGAACAGGAACCTCCCGAAACATACGTGTCCGGTGAGGACTTGCGTCAGGCGGAAGGTGAGGACGCCGTGGCGACTCTCTAACCACTCCTCAAAAAGGGGACTTATCGCCACAATAGTGGCGTGTCCATCACTCTTCTGGCTCAATAGCTCTTCTATAGCGCAGTGACTCAGATACCGACTGACTGTTAGCTAATTTGACTTACGCCGCACGCGCGTCGAAGGAGGCGGCTCGGCTCGCTCAATAGTCATTGTCCAATTCTGAGTGGGCTAACTGAGCTAGTGAGCTATTTAGCGAGCGAGTGAGTGAGCGAGAGCGACGTCAACGAAAATTTCTATCACTCGCTCACGAGCTACCCATGTCTACGTTCGTGTTATAATATTATTACTGCATAAGTCCCGCATTAGTCTTGATACCGTGGGAATATCGGGATAAAAAGTATCCTATGTCCTAATCCAGGTCATGGCCTACCCATGAGCCAAATTTCATCCAAATCTGTTCAGCCGTTTTACCGTGAAAGCGCAACAGACAAACAAACAAAAATAAACAAACACACTTTCGCGTTTTACATTTATATCTGTATTTTTTATGGTGAACTTAATAAAGATTATTCTATTCTATTCTATATTATTAATTAGTTAGGATGATTACAGAGCTTATGACTGTTTCTCCATTTTCCAACATTTACCAAGAAATATTACTTATTTACCAAGAAACCTCAATATTTCGTTACGCCAAAAGGAATTGGCGAAACAAATCTTGAAATATCCACCCGGATATACTTTGCCCGCGCCCTTTGAATGTCATTTCCGTTGCTCCGGAACCGGAAATATGACTTCTATTTTGAAATAAGTGAGTTTGTGTTGAACGTTTGACAGTTTCCGGTGGCATTGCTGCTAACATTAGTGCTTTAAATTTGTATATACCGGAGAGGACCTTTTGAAAGGTCTAATAATTAGTAGGTTAGCTGGTAGCTGTTAGATGAAAGGACATCTCCACAGATGAGGCGCCATCTCTACAGACGAGGGAATTGTGGCCATAGTCACGCTGTGCCTTTAAAATATCGCTCTGGAGATTGATTCATAAGCTACACTACTCGCGAAGTTGCTTCGACGATGTACTCCTCGAAGTTGACCAAAGTCCGAAGTAAGTGACTATACACTCGTGAAACCTCGCGAGGAGCTCAGACGGTGTTTCGGTGTTTTGTGTTAAAGAAGAAAAAGAAAGAGAGTAAAATTGTTTATTCTGGACAAAAAAAACACACATTACAAAAAAAATTACATAAAATTGCACACAAACAAAGTAGCCAAAAGCCTCGTATTCAAACAGTAAAAGTTAGAACTTAGAGTCCTTTGACTTGGGCGCAAAAACCAACAGCGATTGGAGTCGCCTGAGGCGAGCCGAGGTTGTACGAAGTGAACTGAAGTGTCCATATAAGAAATTAATTTAAAAGTGTTTGTACAAACCTACTTACAGAAAGAAAGAATATAAAGAGAAAGAATAAAATTTATTTGGACACAGTTCGTGAAACACAAAATAATAACAACAAAAGAAAAACAGTGAAAATAATGTTTTAACAATTTTTTAACAAAATAGTGTGTGTCTCACGGCTGCGCCAAAAAGGTTCATTTCAGCATTAATGCCAGACAGATGCTGTCTGACGCTGGTTTTCTAATGAACCTTTAGGGACAAGTGACAGAAATAAATCATTTATCTACTCTCGTATTCGCTTAATTTGGATCGACTTCGCGAGTAGTATAGTGCAGGCTATAGTTTATATTGAATTTGATGGCACGGTGAGACTAGCACTGCGATTTTCTCGCCCGTGGAGAATGATGGCGCTTTAGGGCAACCCAGCGCTGGGCACGCCACGATTGTGGCGATAAGTCCCCTCTTTGAGGAGTGGCTAGAGAGGCGCCACGGCGTCCTCACCTTCCGCCTGACGCAGGTCATCACCGGCCACGGTTGTTTCGGGAGGTTCCTGTTCAGGATAAAGCGGGAGGAAACGCCCGGGTTTCAACACTGTGTGGATCGCCCGGAGGACACGGTGGAGCATACGGTGGAGGTCTGCCCGGCTTGGGCGGAGCACGGCCGAGTCCTCACGGAGGCGATCGGCGGCGGCGATCTCTCGCGTCCGGCCCTGGTTCAGGCCATGGTTCCGAGCGAGAGTGCATGGGAGGCCGTCACCTCCTTCTGCGAAGCAGTAATGCTAGCGAAGGAGGAGGCGGAACGCGTGAGGCAAGGTTCACGCCCTCGCGCCCTAAGTCGCCGCAGGAGACGCCCCGGCCGTCGGGAGTCGCAAGCCGATTTCCGGCCACCGTAGACGCGGGCCTGCGTACGGTGAGCGATGGGTAGCTCGCCATCCGATAATAAAATAAAAAAAGGGTAAATTCTCTTATTTTTCAATTTGTCAAAAATATCACAGTTTTAAAACATTTTATTTTTGTTGTTTTAATGGTTTTTGGGTGACGTCTCTGAGGGTGGAAATTGTGACTACATTGTTGTATTCATTAAAAAAAAAAAATTAAGTGGTAAATAAATAAATAAATAAATCAAAATCCCTGTAATTTACCTACATTTTTGACAAGTTTTTGACATTGATCGTCGCTGAGATTGAAAGATTGCGACTGGATTTTAAAACGATTTTATATGATAAATGATAAATAATTTTATTTCTGTAAATAGGTTTGTACAAACAATTTTACACGTCAATTATATTTTAAAACTAGACGAGGTGAGCGTTATATCAGACTACTCTGAGAAGAAAGGCCAAAACAAACCCAGAGGTCACAGTCCCTTCTAAAGTCCAGACATAATCTTGGTGAGATCATGTGAAGACCATGTAAATTGGTGTCTGAAACGGTCTTTTGAGGAAAGAACCACACAGATTGAGTGGAGCTGTCCAGTCAGTGCTCGCATTTGTCAGTAATCGTGCAGCTCAACTCAGAATTTAAGGAGGTCCACGAAGCTACGAACAATACCATTGAAAGGAAAACAGAATACATAATATCCATTTGGGTAGGCCGCATAAATTACTCAAACTGCCAGACCACGATTAAAACTAACTGTAACAAAAAATAAATAAAAAAAACAATGACCCACATAGTTTTCACATTCACAATAATTAAATAAATATAATACTTTACAAGGTAAATATACATGTCAAATGTAATTTTCATATTCATAACGTTATGAGTAATTATGTAAGGAGTGTAGCAGGTGGCGTTCTATAGTTTCTGCCCCAAGGGAAAAATGCGTGAGTTTGTTATGTATGTGTTTATTAAGTTAATCTTTAATTCATTCGGATCCGGATATCAATGTTTGGAACTGTGTATATAAAGAGAGCCTACTCCGAAGCGATAATCCGAAGTATCGGAAGAATGTTCAGCCATTTCTTGACTTCCAAAGTTTCCTTATTTGACTTTGAATCCTTACCCGACTTCAAGTCACGTTTTTTACTTTGGCTTAGGTATCTCTTTGGCCGTAGTTTTTTTTTCTCCGTCATCAGCCATAGTCAGCCGTAGTATTCGGCCGATACTTCGGATTTATCTTCGGAGTAGACCCCCAGGTCCAAATTAAACTAGCCAGCGAAACTCTGTAGACGTGATGGGTAGCTATATCTAAACACGATAAAACGAACTAAGTTACAGCAGACTCCAAAAAAAAAAAAGAATAATATTTTTTGGTTTTATCGTATTTATTCAACATGGAAACGACAATATGACAATATAAATTCAACTGGGTATAACTAATGACGTTCGCAGTCTGCACACGAAAATTCAATCAAATATAGCCAATAGTTTAGACGCTATAGCTAGTCAAAGATTGGCAAAACCCATAGTCGGCACACCAATGCTATTTAGTTTGTTTGAATAAATCACGTTTTTAATTTCGATGCTAGAATTTGTTTGATAGAGCCAAAATATTCGTATGCATTAGTATTGCCAGTGTTTCCATTTATTGTAGTATTGTTGTCTCCACCCAGCACTTCTGCGGAGTTTCGCTAGCTAATTTAATTTGACCCTGTATATGACTATCTGGTGATTTAGAACCATTAAGGCGCTGACAAGAGGCAAATGATAAAAGTAGGCTTGTCTTAAACAAAAAAATTGCCAAATCTATACAGCTTGTGGTAGCAGCGGAAAAAATATATGTTATTCTTGAAAATATTTCTCAGAACTTGGTTGTTACCTTTCTTTTGTATGTAGTCTGAGTGACCGCGGCTCAGCTGTTGTCAGCGTCTTAATCAGGCTTCCTCAGTCTGGTTTACTTCACCGTAAGAGTTTCAAAGCGGGTTAAAAATCTGGTTCTTAGATTTCATCCGAGTTCTCGCATGAAAACAACTTTTGAACAAAAGCAGAAACACTTTCGAGACGAAATTTTGTTATCTACCCTCTTTTTCCCCTAAAATCTGTTTGTTTTTTGTAAGAACAAGAGTATTCTTTATTCTTAATAGTCTCTAAAGTATTTATTATAAAATATAGGGAGGGAGTGCGCCGCTTGACATTATAAACCTATAAACCTTAACACTTGGCCCGGTTTACAACTTTCTTAGTGTGGGCCAAGATATGAGAGGAAATTTGACAGCTGTGCTGCTGGGGAGTTTGTTGCACCACTTCTTCTTCCCAGCTAAAGCACTCGGAAGTGGTGAGGGGCGGGCGTTTTTGGGGGAATGTCTTCGTGTTGAAAAATGCTGATTCTCAGCTTAGTTTGATAAATAACGTTTGATTTTTTTTTCTTTACGTTTTTATTTCGGAATATAATATTTACGTAATACCTATATAAATTAACAGGCTTAAAATAATAATACTAATATGTACATGCATATAAAAAAGAGGGAAAATAATCATAGGGCATCAAAAAATTCGTTCGCATCGCTGTCAACAGGAGAATTACCTAAAATGCTGGCAGCATTGCCACGTTGTATGGCGATGCTGATACTTTGGCCAAAAGATAGGCCAGCCCTCTGGTCACGTGAAGAGTCGAACAACCGCTTGACGATATCTCGTAAACCAAGTGGGCACTCAGACCCCATGGCCCTAGTGTTTCAACCCCAAACGGCTCGAACGTATAATATGATGCCAATAAGATTGGAATATTTTAATAATATTAAATATTATTAATATTTCTTTTTATTTAAATCAGATTTTGTTTTCTCGGGTTTTGATGGGTTAATAATACAGACGTCTTTGTCCCATGAGGATCAGCAATTCAGACCATCCAGAACGTCAGATACCATGATCTCTAAATACCTACTTTTGCTTAATTCAACGTTCATACATCAGTATGTAGAATTATAGGATTAGGATGAGATTCACATTTTTTTTTCATCAAATTACCTGTCATTTGGCAGTTTTTATAAAGACGCAGTGGGTGATTTTACCTACCAGCATATTTTTTGGTACTGGTTGCATGATAAAAACTAGAAAATAAATAAAAAAGAGCAGGGGCCTACCACCACCTCTTATTTATTATGTGTTTTAACCTGTGTCCTGTTGTCCCACTGCTCGAACGAGGTCTCCTCCACACCTTTCCACTCTTCCCTTTGTGTTGCCTTCTCCGGCCAATCTCCCTTAAACGCCTCTAAGTCATCTCAAGTCTTTAATCTTACTTCAGTGTGAGAAAGAGATGGAGCTATACGTCATGTATATCTAAGATTACAATAATACTGCTTTAAGAGCTGTTGTACGTCTAAAATAATTTTAACTTTTATTATTGTGTACCTACTGTGTTTTATTAGATTTAAATTTTGATATAATGTATGGAGTATGTCTGAAATAAATGAATTAATAAAATTATTTTAATAATATTTTATATCGCTGTTTTTTTATATTTTGTGAATGTGAGAACGTTGTAGGCTTAATAAACTGCAGATTTGTAGACTATTTTCTATTTTGTTAAGTACCTCATACTTGATGATGGGCCTACACTGTCCTCCCATACCTATTACCACTGTAATTTGACAACATTGTAAAAGCCAATTATTTTTTTAAAGACTAACCGTGGGATTTCTTGCCGGCTCTTCTCCATAGGAAACCACAAATTGGACCCGTGCACCTAGCTTCTGAGTTTCATAAGTGCCCATGTCAGTTTATGTGAAATAAAATATTTTAATTGTGAAAATGGAGCAGATGGAAAATGGAGCAGTCGTGGCCCAGTGTTAACGGCCCCGACTTAAGAGTTGTAGGTCGTGGGTTCAAACCCAAGCAGGCATATTTCTTTGTGTAAATAATTTCAGCAACGCTGCTTTCAAAACGGCGAAGGAAACCGACAAGTCCTAGAACTAAAAATTCGAACACATGAATCATCTACCAACCTGCACTGGGCCCGCGTGGTATGAAACAGCCCACTAGAAGCCCTCTAGAAGAGAGGAGGCCTGTTTCCCAGCAGTGGGAATATTATAGGCTGATTGTGCTGAAAATCAGCGGGTCTTTATTGCTTCAATATCATTATGAATAGTATGTACCTACATAGATCAACGGTTTCAGTAATTTAATCTAAAATGCAAAAACGCTATCAGCGTATAACATGTACCACATCACAAACGTGCAAAAGCAGTCCAGATTATGTTCAAGATCGCTACTACTTAGGAAAAATAGTGGTTTTGTCACAAAAATAACCTGTTTATTCATTCATTCAGAGACTTACTGCCCGAGTTTCGGGAGAAATGGTCTCGTTGCGGTTTGAATGCGGTAAACCTCGCGTAAGAAATGCTGAGATATTTTGTCGCATCGCTTTGAGTGTAACTTCGCATTTATTATTGTAAGATGGTACTTGATTTTATTTTTGGAACTTTGGCAACACAGGCGTAGGATATTGATTATAATTTTGCCCAGCAGTTGGATTGTTTGGGTTAAATTAAGTTAGTTAAAGCGGTAGAGATTTTTGCCTGTGGTTTTCTCCGGAAATAATCCTTAAATATTTATGCTGGCATGAAGTATTGCTTTGATCTGGTTCGATGGTTAGGTGCAAGTGAAATCAAAGGCATGAGATATACGATCCTCGTTCCTTGTGCTAGCTGGTAAGGCATCAATATAGTAGGTATACATAGTGACATTCTATACCCGTGTTCATTCTACATGCTGTGGCTACTGGTTTCGTTTACTATTTACACCTAAAAACAAGTCGTAAGGACTAGATGTACATATACCTATAACATAATGTGGAGCACTTGCTAACAATGTAAACTATTCCCGTTTGAGCACCTATGGATTGAGTAAGGCATAGGTGCTCAAACGGGAATACTTCAAAAATGGAAGTATTCGACCAAAATATAATACAATACAATTCATGCCCTGAAATATCGTATATATATATTTTTAATGAATATATACATGAATAACAACTTATATCTAATTAATTTATAAAAATAACAAAATTATATCCAACTAAAACTATTAATAAACTAAAATATGGCGTCAAAAAATTCCTCCGCATCGCTGTCGACTGGTAATGTACCCAAGAGGCTGGCGGCATTGCCACGTTGTATGGCAATGCTTAGCCTCTGGCCAAGGTAAAAGCCAGCCCTTGGGTCACGGGAAGTGTCAACCAGCAAATAATAATGTTAATACATGTATGATACGTACTTATCCGACTTTTTTTTGACAAATCTCTTACAAGACTTATCGAAAGTTGTACATAAATAATTGTGGGTGTAAACGCGTTATCCCGATGATGGAAAAGTCAAAAATGACGGATAAATCAAATAATAATACGTAAAACAATAAAAATAAATAAGTTAAAATATAATGAACATAATTATTAAGTATCCATTTAAATAAACATACAACTATATTAAATATAAACAATTAAAATATTGTAATATTTAATCGAATATTTAAATAAGCAATAATATCATAAAATCTAATACAAAAATAAATAAATAGATTGACTGACACATATTATGTTCAGAAAATAAATAAATAACTCATAATAAACAATACAATTATTAATACACATACACACACCCATACATAAACTCACGCCTTCTTCCCATGGGGGTAAGCAGAAACTATAGAACGCCACCTGCTACGCAATTATTAATACTGTTGTAAAAAACAGATACTTAGATAGAAAATAATTTAAATATTTAGTAATAAGGACAAACATTAAAGCGGACTTTTTCCGTCTTACTTATTTAAAATGTTATTGTGCCCGATAGGGTCCATAATTGTTTCTATTTGAATGTATTGGATTGAAATAAGCTACTGAAAAGCTTAAGTGAATCCAAAGTCGTTATCTATAACCGAATCGCTTTAGCGTGGCAATAAAGGTCATTAACCCACCTACATTTTCTAGAATTCTTTATTTCAGAAACTGAAATAAATTCCGTTAATATCCTGAATCAATATCTAACGTGATCTTTAACATGTTTCAATAACGAAAAACCATTCGTAGTTTATTGTTTGGGTTCCTACGAAGCGATATTAGGGATAGGGCAATGACCGCTGTTGTCATGCTAAAGCGACTCGGGTATAGGCCCTCAGGTGTCCATAGCCGGCGGTAACTGGTAACCACTTTTCATTTGGTGAAATAAAGTCCGTTTACCTGTTTCCGAATTATTGTATCAAATAGTTCGAATTGATTAAAACTCGGATTATTCTAGAGCTGTTTGTGAAAATAAAAACTAAAGTTGTAAGTTTTCCTTTTAAATCCTACTCGAAATCTCTGTGAAGCCAATTTGTAATAGAGATGCTGGAGGTTAAGCTGGTTTGCGCCAAAAACTGCATTTAGTATGCCTTACAGCTGCGTTTGGGCATGGAGCGTGACTTGTGATCCCCAGGCCAAGCGAAGAGCGGAAAGCGCTTTCTGTGCAGATATATTTTTATATGGCTAGTGATGGTAAACTCGTGGGACATCTCGTCATGTGATCCGATTAGCTGTTGATAATTTAGTCAGCAGTTGCGGCAGCGTTGGCAGTTGACGCACGCTTGATAATCTCAACTCAGCCTATCGCAGTCCACTGCTGGACATAGGCCTCTCCCAGGCTGCACCACAACACCCAGTCCTCCACCTTCCGCATCCAGTCTGACCCAGCCACCTTCTTAAGGTCGTCGGTCCATCTAGCTGGGGGACGTCCCACACTACGCTTGCCGATACGCGGTCTCCACTCCAGGACTCGTCTGCTCCATCGGCCATCGGTCCTTCGACAAACGTGGCCAGCCCACTGCCACTTCAGTTTGCTTACTCTGCAAGCTATGTCGGTAACTCCGGTTCTTTCCGGATAATTTAATTCCTGATCTTATCCTTCAAAGATACTCCAAGCATAGCCCGCTCCATAGCACGCTGGGCGACCTTGAAAATATGTTAGTTCATTATTGTGTTAATTTCTCGTTCCAGAAGCCGGGTGTGAATGTTCTACTTCTAAATAAAAAAAAAAACAAAAAATATTTTCTTTGCGGATGTAGCTGGAGTAAAAAATTTCGTCTATGGTTTTGGTCCATGATCTGTGTGATTCTGCTCTACTACTCGTATGAGATATCCACGGGTAACAATACTTTTAAAGTATTGGTCCTATACTCGTATAGTGTCCGGTATGTGTGTTTATGTATGGGTACTAAACTATTTATTATTCTTTTCATCATGGCTGGAGCTATTTTCTTACAGAAAGAACTTTGCCACAAGATTGTAAAGCAATAATTGAAAAACATCAACATTGATGATAATTTTTAGGTGTCCGCGTATCTCTGGTCAGTTTCCCTCAGTAGTCAGTTTATTTAATTCGCCATTTTCGTTGATTAGTCAGTTTCACTGATTGGTCAGTTTTACCGATTAGTTAGTTGCTTTAACTCGCCATTTTCCAGTATTTGCCAGTTTTCGCCGATTCGTCGGTTTAGTACACTCAACGTAAAAGATATGTTTACGTTTAAGTAAACAAAAGTGGAAAATGTAAGGAACCCAATTTAAATCAAACTTAAAGTTATATTTTTACAATCACAATATTTTTTTAAAAATATATTTGTGTTCTAAAAAAATATATATATTTTATTTTATCTCTGCCTTGCCCTTTGAGGAAACAGCCGTGATGTTATGTTACGTAATACGTACATAATTAAATTAGCAGACGTGTATGAGTTTTCTACCGACTGTACTGACGAATTGAATAAAACTCGCGGACGCGGACTCATTTTTAGTAGAGGAAAACTGATACAAGGTGCAATAACCAGCCTTACGGTCCAAAACCTACGACCACTTACGACCTTTTGAAAAAGATAGCCTTCTCTAATGTTCACATCTGGTTCCTAAGTTTTGTGGTCAAGCTTCATTGTTTGCTTAGAATTTGTAAGTAAGAAAAAACCGGCCAAGTGCGAGTCGGACTCGCGCACGAAGGGTTCCCGTAACATTAACTATAAAAACGGCAAAAAAATCACGTTCGATGTATGGGAGCCCCCTTAAATATTTGTTTTATTTTAATTGAATTATTTATTATTAAAGTTAATATATAACTAAATATTCTGTGAATATTTCAAGCGTTGTTGCCGTTATCAAAATCGAGCAAAAACGAGCAAAAAAATCACGTTTGTTGTATGGGAGCCCCTTAAATATTTCTTTTATTCTGTTTTTTAGTATTTGTTGATATAGCAGCAACAGAAATACATCATCTGCGAAAATTTCAACTGTCTAATTATCACAGATCATGAGATACAGCCTGGTGACAGACGGACAGACAGACAGACGGCGGAGCCTTAGTGATAGGGTTCCCGTTTTACCTTTTGGGTACGGAACCCTAAAAAAGACCTTAAACGATTTAAAAACTATCACAAAATTCTACTAAGCTCACCATGTGCTGCCATTAGCGTACCATTCAAAGTAACAGTCGCCATCGCCTATAATTTACAACAGTGTACGTGCACTGTGCAGCGTTTTCCGCGCAAATCGTGAAAAGTAAAAAATGGCGGCTCTCGACCCGCTCAGGAACACGTGATGGCAAACAGCATCTGAGAACTAGCAGACCTTGTTTTTTTAAAAGAAATGTTTTTACATGCATTTACTTTTGAACAATGGAGTTTATGCAATTTTTGTAAGGATTTACTTACTAGTAAATTATGTTTTGTAGTTTGAAAGCAGTGGTAGCCCACTAGACTCGTCTTAATGAGTTTTAGGTCGTGTTCGAACCTAAGCAGGCGCTTTACTTTGTGTAAATAATTTCATCACCACTGCTCTCAAAACGGTGAAGGAAAACATCGTGAGGAAACCGGCGTGTCCTAGGACACGCCGGTTTCCTCACGATGTTTTCCTTCACCGTCGTCGCCGTTGGCTCTAGAGCCAAAAATTCGAAGACATGTGACATCTACCAACACGCATTGGGCCCGCGTGGTAGATTACGGCCCACTCCCTCTCGAAGAGAGGAGACCGTGTCCGAGCTGTGGGAACATTAAAGGCTGATTATGTATGTTAAGTAAATTATTGACGAATTATTGAATTGTTGACGTTCATCACGTCAACGCCGGCTGTCGCTGAAAACTAGCGCTGCCGCTCTGTCTCGCATAGGGTCGCAGCATTATGCTGAGCGATGGCCGTTTTGCGTGAATGTGACGCATATTTTCCCTCAACTTGTTCTTTCGTGTTTGTGTTTTTATTTCTTTGCGTTATATTTACCGCAAATAAACTTATTTTCTTTCTTTCTTCTTATTATAAGCATCGTTTTGCAAATCCTCTTCACACAGAGAAGGTAATTCAAAGACATTGGCCATCCACCAATCCGCACTGCCGCCCGCATGGTGGATAATAGCGAACCGATTTACCCGACAGATCTGCCTGACGGTCGTGGCTGGCGGATAAAACTGGAGAGTAGACCTGTGTCCCAGCAATGGGGACGTTGTTTGCTGACCAATATTAATATTATAAAGAGGGTAACATTTTGTTGCCTGCCTTGTTAGTCTAGTCGCAAGCACTACAGCTGAGCATGAGGGCCTGGGTTCGATTCCCAGGTCTGGCAAAGTGTTATGCGTGGGTGTGTGTTGTGTGTGGGTTGTGTGTGTTGTGTTGTGTGTGTGTGTGAATGTCGGGTGTGTGTTGTTTGCGCTTTTTTTTAATTTATTTTTGTTTTCTTTTTATTTATTTTTGGTGTTGTTATGTTTATTATCCTAGTGGGATTTTTATGTATCCGTAGGTGAGTCCGTGGCATCACAGCGGGCCCTATCAGAATACTAGCACTGTGGTATTTATTTTTTAAATATCGCAGCGACAATGAGTTTGGAGCCTTTTTGGCATCGCACAAGTCTGGATTGTTTTTTTTTGTGTATATTCTTAGTTTTAAATGCTATTTTTGTATTTCTTGTGCGTGTCACGTGTCCCAAATAAATATTTTTCTTTCTTTCTTTTTTTTTATTGGGATTTTACGTTAGGAATTTCTCAGTAGCAGCCCGGAGTCTGGATTTGTGCCCGGTTGATGGCAATAGGCTCGCCCCTTATTACATGAAACTTAAACACAACTGGCGAAATGTGGGTGTACTATAGGTACACCTCTACCTAACCCTTCGGGGATTTTGTTATCTGCCCCTCGTCATGGAATAAGACTTTTGGCCTCAAGACGTGGTGTTCCGTCGCTGTCGCGGACAAGTTCCACAGGACAGCACAAATTCAATCTAGTGCAAAGTGAAGTTCTACTATGATGGGCCTGTGTCGCCTGAAATAAACGCTTTTATTAATATTACAGGCTGCTGTGATGCTAGGTTATGTAAAATTTTGAAGGGGAAATCTCTGGAAGTACCAGTTGGATTTAAAAAAAAATGCAAAAGAAAGCCCAATTCTTGAGGAAGGTTTTAGGCTATTTAAGAGCGGCCAACCCGACATACTTTTCATACAAACGCTCGTTCGTGATTATGGCGTTGTAACACATCTTTCTTTGAAATTTTTGAACTAGTAGGTATATTGTGGACTATATCTAGGTTTCTATGTAAATAAAAATAAAAAAAATGTAAAACAAATTCAGTATAAGCCAGCAAAAAACTGCTTTTTTGCACAAATTATACCTGAACTTTGGCCATTCATAATGTACTCACAAATAATTGTAAATGTTAAAAAAAAACATTACAATAGAACCCTGGCAAATGTAATGGAGATTCCGATGACCAACATTTATTTCACAAACTGGTAAGGCGTACTCAAAAACACGTATTTCTGGAACAAGTTTTATGAAAATTCTGCAAATTGTTTTTCGTTCAATGTTATCGCGTTCTCACTAGTTTTTTAATAGTTTTCACTTGCGCTGGATGAAACAACAAAATTTTCGACCATGCTCGCGTTGACGATAGACGGACCGGGAAGAGCCCTCTTAACATCACGGTACGACCCACAGGAGCCGAGCAAAAATAAAAAAAAACCGTCATTAAGAACGCTAAGCGAAAACGAAGTAAGTCATAAGTAATTTATTTCATAACAAAGGTACAGACGGCAGTACATCAAGCTACTACAATCTGTCAAATTTCTTTAAAAGATCTTCAACATTATCGTTAAAGCATAAGGTTCAAGGTTGATTGGGATTATATGACAGTTTCGGGTAGCTTGCCTGGGCGTCTGTACATTGTGTTGAAAAATAAAAAAATAACATAATACAATTTCAATTGAAATAAAATTCATTAACTACATTTAGAAAAGTCGATAAAAACAATAACGGTCAATTAATAATTCAAGTACAATAGATCTAATAATAATAAATGTCAAAGTAATAAAATCAATCATAAGTTACAATGTCATATGTAACCTAGGAATTCATTGATACTGTAATAAAATCAAATCAAAATCAAAAGTCATTTATTCTAACTAGGCTGAGAATCAGCACTTTTCGAATGTCAAAAATTACGTAAGACAGTCCTCCAAAAACGCCTACCCTTCACTCATATTCAATAGTAATAGTAGATAGGTACTGTAATATAATAGCGCGGGGGGGCGATGCAATGCGACGCAGTGGGTCGGGGGAACAAGAAATTTCATGTGGACGAAGTAGGGCAGAACTTAGTTTTGTATAATATATAGAGAAGAAGCGAGCTTATAAAGACCAGGCACTCTAAATCACATCAGTAATAAAGTTAAATATCGGGTGCGCTCTTAGATCGTGTTCGAGCACGAAACTAAATAGCGTAAGTCTCAATTCTTATTTCGTTCATAACTAAAGTATTAATTAATTTAGATTAAAAAATATCTTGTGGCTGGATAATAAACTATGTTTCCTTGCTGTGAATATTTATTTTAGACATAAAAGCCGAGCAATCTTGTTTTTTTTTTTAATAATTATCTTTAAAAAAGACATGATTTTCGAATAAAAAACTAATTGAGTGAAAATATTACAATTACGTAACTGTGCGTGTAATGGAAAGAAAAAGATCCAATAAATCATATACCAAAGTTCCCTTTGTTTGTATGTGTCAGAATATTCATGCAAATTAATATAAAAATAAGGAGCCGAGCAGATATCTTAACCACGATTGATCTAGCTTCCTGTTGATGTTGTCCTTCACAATCACCATTAATATCTGAGTCACGTTTAAAAAATACGTGAGAATCTTTAATCTTAAGAACTAGAAGTTCTTAAGATTAAAGATTCTCACGTATTTTTCACAGTCGGTCACAGTTCTAATGCCATTATTATTATGCCCTACTAGCTGCTATGCCCTACTAGCTGCTGTCCGCGCCTTCACCTGCGTGGCTTTTCCAAAGTTCCTCCTTATAACATTAGCTATCTGCCAGTGTAAGTCCTGTCAAAATCGGTCCAGCCGTTTCGGAGTTTAGCCGGAACAAACAGACAGACAAACATTTAAAAAATTGTTTATTGTTATAAGTACCGTTTATACTTTTATATGCATTTAGTATAAAGCTGTTATTCTGACCTTTCAAACCGACACTTCAATTTTATTTATTTATGTGTGTAGACATTAATTAACCCTTTCTGTGGTACTTTCTCTAGGGTGTCATTTAATCAGAAGCTTCCGTCGCTCAATTTTTTATTTTTTAGATCTAAATAATGTAAATGAGATTTTTTTTTTTTGAGAAATAAAGATTATTAAATTAAAAAGTGTTTATTCACAGAAATATTTTTTACAAGATACCTCTGGGAAACTGCAAAGCAGTTTGTTGGCTGACGTACCTTTTTTTTTTACTTATTAACATAATTTTTGTAATGACACTTTTTCACCTCTACTTGCATTCCTTAAATTTATAAAACAGACATATCTACAACTTTTAAAAAGTAGACTCCACGGATTTTTATCGGAAATAATTCTATCGATGTTGAGCTGATCAGCAGCTCTTCTGCACACTGTGTGACTCGGTTTTCAAGACCTGGCTTTGCTAGTCATAAGAGATCTCACGAAAGGAATGCAAAATCGTGTCAGTATCACCGGACACTGTGAAGATTATATTCTTTCGAGCGCCTGCATTCCATTGGCTTGCACGCCACACGCTAGTCGCAGGTTCTCATTAAAACACAGGCGCTCAAATTCGGTACTAAAAGCAGTCTAGTCTTAATAGGACACGAGCAATAATATAAGCACTTTTCAAAGAGATGTTCTCCTATTGTTTTGATTGCATTTTTATTGGTTGGTTGATCTAATGTTAAGTTACGCTAGCCGCGGCCGGTTCGTGGATGGGTGACCATCCATTACATACCGAGACCTCCCCGTTCCTCGGAAAGCACGTTAAACTGTTGGTCCCGGCTGTCATCCCTATATCTTTGACAGTTATTACGGGTAGTCAGAAGCCCAAAAGTCTGGCAAACAGTCTTACCATGGGGTATCGTGTCCCAGTAACCGGCTTGTGAAGGTTAGATAAGCAGTCACTCCATGTAAAATTCAGCTGCATCCGATTAGACTGGAAGCCTTTTTTTTTTGTTCACGGGGTGGAAAATCCTTATGGATGTCCTCCGCCCTGGGGTGGGCGGAGGGTCTGTCAGACTCTTACTGACTAAAAACCACCCCAGTGTTCCCTTCCTACACTCGCGCGCGGGGATCTTGGGATCTGTTATTACTTCCGCAATCCCCGGCTAGTGCCGGCTCGCCTGTGCGGGCCACCTCAAGTCTGGGGGCGGGGTGTGGTGTTAGACCCTCCCCGCGACGTCTGAAAGGGGCGCGCGTGGAACACTACGCGCCGCCACCTCGGGTCCAGTGTGATAGGAGGCGGCGGACGTCCCCGAGTCCGCCGTCCCTGGACCCAGTTAGGAGGGCCGGAAGAGGGCATTTTCTAACCTCTGCCGATGCCCAGTGCGCCTGCTGCGGGCTGGGTAAGCGGACGAGATTACCCGCTCCCTTTCCGCAGCCTCCTTCTGTTTCGCAGAAGGACACCACCGCGTCCCAGGACTCCTCGCTGCCGGCCTTCGACTCGACCACGGCTGGCAGCGACAGGTCACTGCCTACTCCTGAGATGAGGGCACGGCGTGGCTCCTCCCAAGCGGCACACTCTGCCAAATACTGGAAGCCTACCCTTTTTCCAACTATTATGAACAAGGTCTTATCTCAAAGTTACATCATTATTCCACGAAAATATTGCCTTTGAATGTTGTTATGTGTATATATAATTATTATACCTCGTGACTGTGAATCTCAACTAGTAGCCAGAATTTATTCAGGCAAAGCCAGCTAGTTCGCACCAAATTTTAATTATTTTCGATTCAAATCTATTGCCTCGTACTAGTGCTAGACTTGCACGATTTGCTAGCCGATAGCCGACCCGTTTCCGGGCCGAGATCGATCGGCCATAATTATGTGGGCCATAATCTAGGTAGGAAACTATTAATCAGCCCCACGTTATGGTCAGGAATAGGTTGGATTTATTGTTTGTAATGAGGTCTGTATAAGGAGATTGGCGTTGTTCTGACAAAGTAATTGTATATCAATGGTTGGTAATACAGACGCGTGTTTTGTGGGCTTGTTTCATACCTGATGGTTATCATCATTATTAAGGAGGTTTATCTGTCTTTCTGATGCATTTTACATTTTGTAAACGTAACCTGCAATAGGGTAAGTATTTGACTGCTACGAGTATCAAAAATATATATGAATTAATTCTTATTTTTAACCGACTTGCAAAAAGGAGGAGGTTATATGTTCGGCTGTATGTTTTTTTTTGTATGGAAGGGTATGCTCCCGAGGTGGTCCCATTGCCACCAAATCAGAATTTGATGAGGGGATCTCATGGAAATCGAGGGAAATCCTCAAATTTTGTAGGCATACCTATAGCGATTTGAGTATTTTTTATAGTAACTTGTGCATTTGCACTGTAAAAGCACCATTTGATGAAGTGGAACTGATGATGAAGACCACAGATGGCCACCGGAACTACTTAATAATAAGTATTTCACTGTTGCGATTAGGCACTTTAATATGGTTGCTAAGCAATTTATGCTCGTCAAAATGCATATGGTGAAGTGACCATCAGTTCTCCTGGTTCTTACCAGGAGAACTCCTCCACAATTTTATTAACGCCCCTGCATCGGGAAAAGCAATATTTTGTAAAAGGTGATGAGCATTTGACATTAGGCTATTGTAAATTAGATAAATTACAAACTAACCCACTAAAAAGTGAAAAATAAAAAAGTTTTTACAAAAAAAAAAACACAACAAAGTGAAAAATAACTTTAATTTTGGAAGTCGGTGGCAAAAAAACTAAAATACAGATCCAAAGACACCGACTTCCGAAATTAAAGTTATTTTTCACTTTGTAGTGTTTTTTTTGGAAGTCGGTTGTTTTTTTTTTGTAAAAAGTTTTTTTTCAAGGTGTTATCTACTAAAAAACACGTTTTGTGAAAAAAAAAATTGGTAGAAAAATGGAGAAGTTACACGCTTTTGAAATTATTCTACTATCCTTGTCACGCAAAAGATCATTGTACTGAATGGCGCGAAGTTACTGTAGCGTTCCTGCGTTGTGACAGCAGAGCGCAGATGTCTCTGTCTACTATAGACTTTAAAACACATACAACGTCGGCATTTTTTGATATATAAAACATTTTTTTTTACTGTGGCTTAATTTTCTTGTTGGTTTTGAAAAATCGAAATAAATAAACAGTCAAATACCCTATTGTAGATATTATAAGAGCAGCAAGCAGCAGAGCATTGAGAGCAGTGGTGGCCCAGTGGTAACGTCCCCCCCCCCCCCCCCGACTTACGAGTTGAAGGTCGTGGGTTCGAACCCAGTCAGGCGCTTTACTTTGTGTAAATAATTTCATCACCATTGCTCTCATAACGGTGAAGGAAAACCGTGAGGAAACCGGCATGTCCTAAAACCAAAAATTCAAAGACATGACTTGACATCTACCAACCCGCACTGGGCCCGCGTGGTAGATTTAAAGCCTACTCCCTCTCGAAAAGAGGAGGCCTGTATCCCAGCAGTGGGAACATTATAGGCTGATTATGTAGATATTATAATAATTTTCATCCTCGATTTAGGTAGATCTGCAGTCACGAGGCTTGTGATACTCATGGACTTCTCTGAAGACTTATTATTAACGGTTACTCACTATAAGGGAGTAGAGCAATGGTGGCCCAGAGGTAACGGCCCCGATTTGCAAGCTGTAGGTCGTAGGTTTGAACACACGCAGGCGCTTTACTTTGTATGAATAATTTCATCACCACTGCTCTCAAAACGGCGAAGGAAAACTTCGTGAGGAAATCGGCATGTCCTAGAATCAAAAGTTCGAAGACAAGTGGGATTACAGCCCAGTCCCTCCCCCCCGGTTGAGGAGGTCAGATAGACAGTCGCTCCATGTAAAATACTGGTATTGATGAGTTGATAAATTGTTATTGATATTATATCAAACTTAGGATACATTTGTTTCATTCCCCTATATTAATAGTATTTTTAACAAATCATTTCCCAATGACTTTTTGTACTAGTTAGTACTACCTTCCCGGTCTGTCTATCGTCAACGCGAACATGGTCGTAAAGTTAGTTGTTTCGTTCAGCGTAAGTGAGAACTACTAACAAGCAAGTGAGAACGCTATAGCATTGAACGAAAAATTGTGTGCGGAAATTTCATAAAACTAGTTCCAGGAAATACGAGTTTTTCAAATAATTTTTTATCATTTGGAATCTCCATTAAATATGCCAGGTTTCTATCACAATTTTTTCTTTACTTTTACAATTTATGAGTACATTATGAACAGCCAAAGTTACGGTAAAATTTGTGCAAAAAAGCAGATTTTTGCAGGCTTATAATGAATTCGTTTCTCCAAATTTGTATTTTTGCTTGTATATAAACCTAGATATAGTGTAGAAGATACTTATTAGTTCAAAATTTTCAAAGAAAGATGTAGTACAACGCCATAATCACGTACGAGCGTTTGTATGAAAAGTATGACGGGTTGGCCGCTCTTAAAGATTTAAATCTGGTCCTAAATATACCACGTTTTTTGGGTTGCGTAGTCAACATGGAACCTTTATAGTTTCGCCATCTCCATCTGTCTGTCTTTCCGCGACTTAGCTCAGAGACTAATAATACTAGAAAGCTGTATTTTGGCATGGGTTACGCCGATAGTGGTAAAATAAAAATTTGGAAAAAAAAATTGTAGGGTTACCTCCCTTGCACGTAAAGTGGGGACGATATTATTTTCTCTCATCTATCCCATGGTGTGGGGTATCATTGGATAGGCCGTTCAAATAAAAATATTGTGGGTCTGTGAAAACCATTTTGCAATACAGGGATCCGTTTGCGTAATATTAGCTTTAAAGTGTTAATTCTGATTGAGTTAGGTTCCCGCCAGTTAAATGGTTGTTTTTGGACATGTGAAAAAATTCACGGCACTAGTTATATATAACGAAATTAAGCTTTACAAGTTAACGAGTAACAGTCGACCATCTTACATTTGCAGTTGTAATGTATGGGAGAACATGTTTCAACTAGGTACAATGTTAAGTTTGTTCTTGGGATAAATTCATCCCAACTTCTCCAACTACAGAACCCTTCATTGTGCGTGATCCGACACGCACTTGGCTGGTTTTCATCCTACCTCCACCATATTCCACCCTCCATTTCCCTCCTTCGATCATGATTCAACGCTATTTATTTCTAATTCTTAAGGAAGACACTAGAATAAAAGTAAAAAAGAAAAAAAAACACGAATCCCCCCGCTTTCCACAAAGTTCAGCGAATGTCAAGCTACATAATGCTATGCTATTTAGAATTCCGAACGACGATAGCCTGCGCGATACGTGTGGGGCGACTCTAAGTACTAAAATAAATAAAAATGTGGCGACATGAGTGGTTACGATGTTTAAGAAATATGGACCAGCAGGTTCTGTCCTTTTTTCGGATTGGCAGTGATAGGTAAAAAACCGGCCAAGTGCGAGTCGGACTCGCGCACGAAGGGTTCCGTACCATTATCTATAAAAACGGCAAAAAAATCACGTTTGTTGTATGGGAGCCTCCCTTAAATATTTGTTTTATTTTAATTTAATTATTTATTTTTAAAGTGAATATATAACTAAATATTCTGTGAATATTTCAAGCGTCTACCTGTTGCCGTTATCAATATCGAGCAAAAACGAGCAAAACAACCACGTTTGTTGAATGAGAGCCGCCTTAAATACTTATTTTATTCTGTTTTTTAGTATTTGTTGTTATAGCGGCAACAGAAATATATCATCTGTGCAAATTTCAACTGTCCAACTATCACGGTTCATGAGATACAGCCTGGTGACAGACGAACAGACAGACAGACAGACGGTGGAGCCTTAGTAATAGGGTCCCCATTTTACTCTTTGGGTACGGAACCCTAAAAACCAGCCACGTGCGTGTCAGACCACGCACTTTAAAGGACTTCGTAGTTATAGGGATGAATTTATACCGAGAAAACACATAACATTGTAGTTGCAAAACATGTTCTCTCATACATTTCAATTCCAATTTTAAGTTTGTGTGTTATTTTAATACCATAGAGATATTTCATAGGTTTTCCTGTAATCTTGTATAACGATTTTCTGTGTTTCTTCAAAATTTTAAACTTAATGGTTTCGTAGATATGGAGAGTGGTCAATTTTCATGTATTTTCTTAACTATAAAACTATTTTATTTAATGATTAAAAAAGTATGTTTAAGACCCTCATAGTATGGGGCTTTAATTTTTCTTTCTTTTTAAATCAGTGACCATTTTGGTTACTCATTGTAAGGGTTTTCGATGAGGTTTTTCTAAGCAGGAAATCAAAAACCCATACGATATGGGTAACGCTTTTGAACGGCTTAAATTATAAACCATTAACATTTTGGTTACCTGTTGAAAGGGTTTTCGATAGAAACCCATACGGTGTGGGCAACCCTTTTGAACGGCTTAATTTAAGCCATTCAAAAGGGTTACACTTTCAACTCTTGAAAACGATAGCAACGTAACATTCCGACTCGGAACATTTAAACATGATCTCTCGATGATGGGCATACGTTGCAAAATGGAATAGCACGCGTTAAGCGGCCCAGCGCCTTTGTGGCTACTTACCGAGCGGCTTGTAAACAGGGATCTATGATCAACTGATCATTATTGCATGTAATATAGAGTTAATTTTAGATTTGCTGGGCGGATATCGAAATGACCTAGTATTATGATTTTTTTGATGTGACTGGGTTTCAAGTAGGTATAGAACCCATTTAATGGGTTATCATGTAACCCTTTCACTGGGTTTCAAGTATAGAATCCATTCAATGGGTTATTCATATTGAAGGGATAACCCTTTTACTGGGTTTCAAGCGTAGAACCCATTCAAGGAGTTACATCATGATAAAGGTAACCTCATAAACGGCTTACCCTTTTGAAAGGCTTAACTCTAAACCGGGGTTGTACGGTCTCTGCTTTAAATTGATGCTGTCACTTTCTTTTTGATACGAAATGTAAGGGATGGCATGGATTTAAAATCTCCGTTAAACTAATGTTGGTTTCGTGCAACTCAACGTTAAACTGATGATTGATCGCAATAAGTTTCATTTTGACAGTTCAGCCACGTCCATTGCGTTATTTACATTGTTGAGCGGACGAAGTTTTCAAACCTATGAACCAATGTATTAGGAATTCCCTTCAATACCCGTGGCTAAGTAATAACAGCTGCATGGGTTGATCCATCAGGTAAAGCTACTCTTGCCGGGATTGGTCCGTGGAGTGGGTGTCGTAAAAGGCGACTAAGGGACTTACTAGAGAATGGGCAGCAGCGTTCTCTATACATTTTAACACCATACTGCGATTGCCAACCCGCCTGTCAAGCGTGGCGGTTATGGCAAACCCCCCTCCCCCCTAAATTGGGGGAGGCCTATGTCCAGCAGTTGACGTCTTTCGGCTGAATTGATAATAATGATGATGCGTTATAAGAAGGGATCCTAAAAAGCAACTACTCCAAATTAACCAACTAACATTTAAGGGGGATGCGCTAAAGTAGCCCGCGAAATTCAAATTTTCTTACGTTTTTTGCAATTTGCAGGTCAGTAACAGGTTGTATGTTGATCTAAATGTGATTCGCGGCCGTAACAAATTTGGCTTTACAGAATTATAATCATTAGAATCAAAAAAGCATCATCAGTTCAAAAAATTAGGATTTTTTGAACTTAGAGAAATGTAATGCTGTTTCTATTGATTATAATTCTGTAAAGCCATATTTGTTATGACCGCGAATTGCACAAAACATAATAAATTTTGAATTTCGCGGGCTACCTTAAGTACAAAGCGTTTCCTCAAACCAAAGTTAGCCTGAAAAAAAAAAACATAACTTAGTCGCAAAAGTCTTCAAAATTGTAAAGCCACGTACAAAGTGAGCGAGGCGAGGCTAGTTTCTACGATAAGAGCCATTAGGATTCCTTTCAACCGCGCTTGTATCTCAACAGCCCATTTCAGTACGTGTGCTGGGTGTTAAACAGCTGACAGCTATGATATTGTTTAAGTTTTAGACCGAAAATATGACATAAATCTTGATATAATCTTTGATTTGGGTTGGTGGGATCTTTGTTTGGGTAGAATACCTAAGTTTTGGTCAATAGTGGAGAAAGCACAGTTTAAAACAAAAGAAAATCGAGTACCCATAATTAATATTACTACTGGCGTCCACTGGTCCCTCTCTTATCTTTATAGTACTTACTAATGCCATGAGTACACTAATTCCATGCTATTATAAAGTACTTTTCCTTAAATTTGTCAAGAGTGATATGCATCCCTCTTGACAAATTTCAGGCAAAGTCATATCCATTTTTTTTAAGTGATTGGTTATGTTTTACACATTTTTATACATCTATGTTATGTTTTATTTAAGTATGTCGCATATCATATTATTATACTACATTATTTTTAGTATATGCGAAACCTGAATATAGTTTGTTCAGAATAAGGAACTGAATCGATTTCAATAATTTTTACACCATGTTATATTTTGTCCCAAAAATATTTAAGTGTGATGGAAAATGTTATCACCACTTACAATACAATCGCCATACGGTTAGGTACCTACTGCCAAATTATTATCAATGAGCGCAAGACGACCCTGGAGACTCGGGGGCCCCGCGCCACTGTTTTTGTACGGACTACCCGGCACATAACAACCTTATAATTTTGTGATTTTTCATGATACAGTTTTGAAATTTTGTACATAGATTCTTAACATAAAAATACTAGACACGTGTTTCGGGTTTCGCATATTCTTAAACTAATATTGTATACATCTATAAAAAACTCGTTTTTAATAAAGTTCCATGATTAAAACCAATAGTCTTTTGAAGTATACTAACATTGTTAACGGGGGTGGGGGAGGGAGGCGGCTGACCACAATAGTCACTGGCAACATCAGTCATATTGAAGCCTGGGATCACTACAATAGAGATCAGAAGACAGAATATGTTCTGCTTAATATGCACACGGGTCTCTACTGGAAGCTTAGTATAACTGTAACGAAACAAATGTTTACCAACATCAACAAGCACAAATTTGTTGTTCCTAAAACCAGGCTTAAAAAAATAGGTGGCTCGTTTAGATGCCAGTGTATACGTTTTTATAATAAACTTCCTAGCCATATTCAAGAATTAAGCCTTAATAAATTCAAATGTTTTATAAAACGGAAACTGTGCCAGAAAGCATTTTATACTGTTAAAGACTTTATTGAGGACAAAAAGGCTTGGGATTGAGCTGCTCCAATTTACAGTGAATCTTGATTTGATTTTTTTTGCCAACTATTTATACTATTTTTTGATTGAAATTTTTAAATACCTAAACTATGACATGAATATTTACTTTGTAAAGTATTATATTATTTTAATTATTATGAATGTGAGGACTATGTGAATTGTTTTTTTATTTTTATTCTCAATCAAAAAAATTTTTAATGCAGGTCTGGCAGTTTGAGTACTTTATGCGGCCTAACCAATTGTCCTTTCTTTGGTATTGTTCGTCGAATCGCTGAGCTCCTTAAGTTTTGAGTTGAGCTGCACGATAACTGACAAATGCGTGCACTGACTGGACAGGTCCACTCAAATCTGTGTGGTTCTTTCGTCAAAAGACCATGTCAGACACCAATCTACATGGTTCTCAAATGATCTGACCAAGATTATATCCGTATTTTATATACACATTGACAGTGATTAATTTTATATATACAATGACATGAATATTTACTTTGTTAAAAAATTATTATATTGTTTTAAGTATTGTAAATGTGAAGACTATGTGGGTTTTTGTTCATTTTCCTTTTTTTTCTCATTTAGTTTTTATCATAGTCTGGCAGTTTGAGTGATTTTATGCGGCCTACCCAAATGTCCTTTCTTTGGTATTGTTCGTTGAATCGTTGAGCTCCTTAAGTTCTTACTTGAGCTGCACGACTACTGACAAATGCGTGCACTGACTGGACAGGTCCCCTCAACCTGTGTGGTTCTTTCGTCAAAAGATCATTTCAGGCACCAATCTACATGGTCTTCACATGATCTGACCAAGATTATGTCTGGACTTTAAAAAGAGACTGTGACCTCTGAGTTTGTTTCGGCCTTTCTTCTCAGAGTAGTCGGATACGAAACGCCGACCTCATCTAGTTTTTTTTAATATGATTGACGTGTAAAAGTGTTTGTACAAACCTACTTACAGAAATAAATCATTTATCATTTATCATTATCATTTATCGTCCAGAGTCTGTCAATGTCATTAAGGAGTAAAAATATAATTAAAATACACCATTTGTGCAAAACTCAACAATATACTAAGTAACTTGGTTGACTGCAGATAACAGAACATAATTGTAGCATGACGAAGGAGGTACCTACATTAGAAGTTTTTTACAAATTGGAACTAAGATTAGAATACGGACGTTCTTAAAAATACGAGTACGTGTTATTGGTTGACTGCAGATAACAGAGCATAATTGTAGCATGACGTATTGGAGGTACCTACATTAGAAGTTTTTTACAAATTGGAACTAAGATTAGAATACGGACGTTCTTAAAAATACGAGTACGTGTTAAAAGATTCTGTTTTTAAAATTCAAACACTGTTCTTCGGCAAGATAACTTATGTAGATAACTTGTGTATTTATTGAAAGTTGTATGTGGATTTATAACTGAAAATAAAAGATTTCATTTCATTGATTACACACACAAAACAGTCCTGACATCAGTGACAAAATACTTGCTTTGTAGTGCCAAGATAAGGAATATACTACTCTTCTGCAAGACGAGTGGTCTGCACTTCATTTTACAATAAAATGACTTTTGCCCCACCCAGAAATACCGATAACATTATAACCGTTATTTCTAAGTGTTGCTAAAGTAAAATAATACATTCAGTTGCCATAATGAAAATACATATAAAAGTTTTTACAATATTAAGGGGGATGCGCTAAGGTAGCCCGCGAAATTCAAATCTTCTTACGTTTTTTGCAATTTGCAGGTCAGTAACCATAACGCGGCCATAACAAATATGGCTTTACAGAATTATAATTAATAGAATCAGCATTACAACTCTCTAAGTTCAAAAAATCCTACTGAGTGATTATTTCAGAAATAATCTTTCAGTAGGATTTTTTGAACTGATGATGATGCTTTTTTGATTCTAATGATTATAATTCTGTTAAGCCAAATTTGTTACGGCCACGAATCATATTAAGATCAACATACAACCTGTTACTGATCTGTAAGTTACAAAAAACGTAATAAAATTTGAATTTCGCGGGCTACCTTAGCGCATCCCCCTTAATTATTTGTACTTTCACAGTGTTGCCACAGTGGATATTACAATTCCGTATTAAAATAATACTTTTTTGTTTAAATTAAATTTAAACTTCCGTAATAATCGATAAGTTTCACAACTTATTAGAATGAGGCAAATGTTTCTAGAAAATGCACAATATTTAATTGAAAATAAAGCATGAATTTGAAACAAGCCAACATACGGGATAATCCCCAGGTATATATTCCATCCGAGAAATCATAGTTTGATCAATTTCACTCTATGTATTCTTAATAATATTAAGGGTTATGTTTAACTACTCTGGATTTTTAGTGAAGATGTAAATCGAGGCGATTTTTATTCTATATTACAATGAGTAACATATGGCTCATCCTGTGGACACAGACCGCTGAGCTTGGAAACGATATCTAGTTGCTAGAATGGAACCTTATACAATATTAGTTTTAGTATATGCGAAACCCGAAACACGTGTCTAGTATTTTTATGTAAAGAATCTGTGTACAAAATTTGAAAACTGTATCATGAAAAATCACAAAGTTATAAGGTTGTTATGCTACCGGGTTGTCCGTACAAAAATATGCTAACGGCGCCCCCGGGCCGCCAGGGTCGTCTTGCGCTCATCGATAATAATTTAGCAGTAGGTAGCTAACCGTACGACGATTGTATTGTAAGTAATTAAATGGTGATAACATTTTCCATCACACTTAAATATGTTTGGGACAAAATATAACATGGTGTAAAAATTATTGAAATCGATTCAGTTCCTTATTCTGAACATACTATATTCAGGGTTGCGCAGACGGGTGAGGTATATTCATAACTAGGTATTCTTTATAATATATTCATATTTTGTCTTAACACAAACCGAATTCACAACCCGTTGAGGAGAAACTCAATCACTTTACCACCGATTCGTAAATATATCGCGGAAGCAACGTTAACCTATAATTTATTTTATTAATATTTTGTCCGGAAGCAAATCGTACTGAAATGGCGTCATATCTAATGATAAAAAATACTCAAATATCGGAAAATAGTCAGCTTATGGTGGAATACATAATAGATTGCCCTGAAATCTATCAAAAAGAGTAATGGTGTACACCATTATAACATGAGTAGTTGGCGCAATTTACAAGCGATTAAACTTTATGACCTCTAGTGGCTAAGAAAGAAAGAAAAAAAAACCGGTCAAGAGCGAGTCGGACTAGCGCACCGAGGGTTCCGTACGTATATATGATGTTGATGATTTCTGAAAAACTGTGCTATCTAGAGACATCGTTTTATTTTTCTTGTAATCTTTACATAAAGTTCTATCACATAGAATAATTACAGATTTTACTTTGCAAACTTCGGAGATAAGGTAGGGGTGGGGGGTATGGTATTTTTTTAAATTTTTCATCAAAATTCGAAAACTATGATGCCTAAAAGAAAATGTTTGAGAATGTGAAAATAACGCTGATACCTCCATATAGACTATTCGAATTTTTAAGACCCCTTTCAGGCCCTGTTGCAAAAACGATATATTTAAAAAAAAAAACTTGTTTGCAAAATAGTTGGGTAAACGTCATCTAAAACTATTCCAAACTTCAAGTTAATAGCATTAGTAGTTCTTGAGATATCCAGCTGTGACAGACATACAGACTTAGTCTCACCATAAGGGTTCCTTTTTACCATTTTGGTACGGAACCCTAAAAAGACTGTGTGTGTGTCAGCTTCGACGCACGGCTGGAGTAAACTCCAAAAATTGATGGTTGCTATTCGCATCGGTACAGTAAATACTGATTATGTATATGTTACGGCTAATACCCGAAGTGCGGCTACACCTAGTTTTAGCCGGTTAGAACTAGGTGTAGCCACTTACTCTTGGTTAAACCTAGTACGAGCCGATTGTTTTCGGGTAAAATCATTTGGGTTAGGTTAGGTTAGAACAGTAACCATTAACAAGCGAAGGCGAGCGAGCGAAGCGAGCGTGCCGCGGTAGCGGCCGCCGAGCGCCAGATCCCCTCTATTGTTGGTAAATTGGTTTTATCCAACAGGGATTGTCTGGACCTATAATTCTAACCGGCTAAAACTAGGTGTAGCCGCACTTCGGGTATTAGCCGTAACATATACTCGTAGGTCCACGTCACGCGTCGGCTGTAATAAGTATTCACATACGTGATTTCAAAGTGAAAGGTCCCGCAGCGTGATTCTAGAGAGATGCTCATGGAATTTAGATTCAAAACAAGATTTCAGTAGAGATTGTTATGAAAGTCAGTTATAAATCAAAAATCGCCTTCCGCTCCCAGCTTAGACTGACTATCAGAGAAAAAAGTTTTGGTGTTATCGGCGGCTCGGTAAATCAAAATATATTGCAAGTTATATCGTCCACTTTCGCAGCTCGGTCGAGAGTGAAACTATTTACTGTTTTTATTTATTTTCCCCTCCATGTTGGATATTGAAAATGCTTGAATGGATTTGTGATGCTTTGTAGTTTTTATTGTCAATAGTATCTCATAGTAAGAAACAATTAATTTTATTTTGCCAAGTAGGTACAATTTTTTATTTTTAAAATTTGTGTGTTCTTTTAAAATCTGTAGGTCAGTATGAGGTTTAATCTTGATCAAAATATGATTCGCGACTTTAACAGATATACACCGTGGCATTTTAATCGACTTACAACTGCAGCCCACTTCATATATCCAATGACTACTAATCATTCATGAAAGTAAAAATGTTTTTTTTTTATATTTGAATAATTCAAAAAAAAAACATTATGACGCATGATATAGTTTGAAACACCCTGTTATGTGCGCGGTGCGAGCCTTGCGTTCCAAGAGCGGGCGGCTCATAACAGGGTGTTTCAAACTACATCATGCGTCATTTGATGAATGATTTATTATTTATATATTAATAAATATTTTTTTTACTTAATAGTCATTAAGTGGGCTGCATTTGTTAGACGATTAAAATGTCACGGTGTATATGTATGTAGGTATTTACAGAATTATCCTCATTAGTATCATTAATTACATCAAGATAAACCCTGACACTGACCTGCAAATTGCAAACGATTGCCAATTTGAATTTCGCGGGCTACAGCTGCAGATTCTTCTTAAAGATAAGATATATGATAAGATATATATGAACACATCAATGCTAGCTAATCGTGGTAATTTTCCAAGGGTAATTTAGGTACCTTTTAAAAGATTCACGTAGCACTCATCTTGGGCGTGTGTGTGGGCATGTAAATCTTTTGGGTAAGGCTTGTGGCTAAGTAATATCAGCTGCACGCGTTGATTGGTCAGGTTAAGCTACGCTTTTCGAGGTTGGTACGTGGATGGGCGACCATGTTTACATACCAAGACCCCTCCATGCCTCGGAAAGCACGTTAAGCCGTTAGTCCCGGCTATTATTTGTAGATTTTTGACAGTTGTTACGGGTCGGCCGCAGCCCGAAAGTCTAACAACCAGTCTTACCAAGGGGTAGGGTGTTGCCCAGTGACTGGATTGTGGAGGTCAGATAGGCAGTCGCTCCATGTAAAATACTGGTATTCAGCTGCATCCGGTTAGACTGGAAGCCGACCCCAACATAGTTTCGAAAAGCTTAGGCAGATGATGATCTCATCAGGCTTGTTTCCCCAGGGGATCCAGAAGTGTATGATGTGACCCTGTAGTAAACCCACATTTCGCCAGTTATGTTTAAGTCCTGTATAATAGGGGGCGAGCCTATTGCCAGCAACTGGGTACAAATCCAGACTCTGGGCTACTGCTGTGAAATTCTCCCTATGGAAAAACCAATTACACTTTGTCCGACTTAGAAAACGAACCTCATGCTAAAAGATTCAATATAACCTAAAATTCAGGTCAATTTGGACATTTTCCATTTTATTCTAAAAGATATTCCCATTTCCTAATGCAAACTGTCAAATATTTAATTATTTTCGTAAATTATACTTTATACGTACACTTATTTATTTAATCCATAATTTTACAGTTTTAGTTTAACATAACACCTGCCAAACTGCAAAGCAATTTATCGGCAGTAGGTTCTCATGGATTTTGCACGAATCTTTACTTGATTATACATTAAAATTGAAACAAAGTTAAAGCTAAGACTAAGACTGCTTGGCTCTGTAGGCAAAGACTCCGTATGTGAATACCACGTGAATACAGAGTAGTTGCCCACACAACCATAGATTCTAAAACCACAGCTACTTCACTCCCGGCATCAGCCAACAAATGCCATGTGACCATCCCATAGCACCTACTCAGTTTATGGTAAGCAAACTTAGGAATTAGGACCCACGACATCAGCTGACCGAGGCGCCGAACGACCGCAGCAACTATGGATACATCGACAGATAATGTTTCTTTAGGACACTTTTTAGGTGGTTTTTACTTTTGACACGATCGATCATTCCCTCAGGTGATTGATTAATTAATGTAGGTGTAGTATTCTATGCTTGCTTTTTAGGGTTCCGTACCCAAAGGGTAAAACGGGGACCCTATTACTAAGGTTCCGCCGTATGTCTGTCTGTCTGTCACCAGGCTGTATCTCATGAGCCGTGATAGTTAGACAGTTTAAATTTTCACAGATGATGTATTTGTGTTGACGCTATAACGACAAATACAAAAAAAAACAGAATGAATAAATATTTAAGGGGGCTCCCATACAACAAACGTGTTTTTTTTGCTCGTTTTTGCTCGATATTGATAACGGCAACAGGTAGACGCTTGAAATATTCACTGAATATTTAGATATTCACTTTAAAAATAAATAATTAAATTATAATAAAATAAATATTTAAGGGGGGCTCTCATACAACAAACATGTTTTTTTTTGCCGTTTTTATGGATGATGGTACGAAACCCTTCGTGCGCGAGTCCGACTCGCACTTGTTATCTATTAAATATAAAAAGCAAGATTAATTTCATATGTATCGTATACATTTGCGGGTGAGATGTTATGAATGATTGTCATTTGTTACACCCAAAGTTACTTATAGGCTAGGAGCTGCACTTAATTTTTTTTTATTATGCATAAAAAATGTGCCTGGCATGGCTTCTGCCCGCTTTATGGTGTTCCATAGGTCTCCATAACTATTGATTCGATAAAGTTATAATTTTTGAAGACTGTTTTGCCAAGTCAGATATAATATCTTTTATCCGTGGAATAAAATTGACGTCTGACAGTTATTGTATGGAACAACAATTGTATAAAAAGATTCGCAGGTTAAGACATAGACAAGGTATAAAAGTTTGGCAAATTTGCCCTAAGTCAAGTTCTGCTTTGAGTGTTAGAACATAATCCCATATAAATTTTTTAGTAAAGCTTAAAACTATGTTAAAAGTCACTTAAATCATAATTATATTTGCGCTTTAAGTGTCTTTAAATAAATAAATATTATGTCTACAATACACCTTAGTCTTACCAATTAAAACTAGTTAATCAAATCAAATTTATACACAAACATAGTTTAATTGTTTACACGAAATATGTTCAACAAGATGTTTCGCTTTCCAAAATTTAGTCACAGAATCCGTGTTAACTAAGATTAGCAATAAATTTGTAAGTCCTCGGATTAAGTCGGTAGCGACGATCGTAAGTTTCAGTAAGCCGGTAAAATATATTATAAGACAAAGGATTCCCGTTAAGTAATTAAAAAATGAAGGAAATTGTTTGTTTGCGAATTCAGATTGAAAATAAACTTTTTAACAAAATACAAAGTTGACTGTCTAAGCTCAAACTCAAATTCAAAGCATTTATTTCAATTAAACCAATTATAGGCACTTTTGAATTGTCAAAGAGTCAGACAGTAAGAAAGTTGAAGCTATTTGCCCACTCCAAAACGTAGATCATGGAGAAGAACAGGCAAGAAACTCCAAGGATACTCTTTTAAATCAAGATATTACAAAATCCTGGGTACATTATTCTTGTTGCGTCTATGTGCGAGAACAATGTAAAAAAAAAAAAATAAGATTTAAAGATTACAAATAAGCCGCAGTTAAGAGATGACCAGTCTCAACTTACGGCGCCCGTTCACGAACATGACGCGTGGATCAGATCAGCACCATCCAGCTGAACCATTTTGTAGGGAACCAAATAAGAAAAGAAAATATCAAGAAATTTATTAGACATTACTTTAAGACGCATTATTTCTTAAGAAACCTATAGCTTGTGCCTCGTTGGTCTAGTGTCTAGTGGTCGCAATCGCATGAGGTCCTGGGTTCGATTCCCAGGTCGGGCAAAGTGTTATTAGGTTTTGCTATCTGGAATTTCTCAGTAGCAGCCCGAACTCTAGATTTTTACCCGGTTGATAGCAATAGGCTCGTCCCCTCGTCCTTTGAGATGAATTGTTTTCGGAAAAGTTAGTTTGCTTAGAAGCTATATTATAAAAGGGTTTTGGGGCTAAGTAATACTAATATCAGCCGCACGGGTCGATCAATCAGGTTAACCTAAGCTTGCCGCGGTTGGTCCATGGATAAGTGACCATCTTTACCTACCAAGACCCCTCCGTGGCTCGGAAAGCATGTTAAGCCGTTGATCTCGGCTGTTATTTGTAGATCTTTGACAGTTGTTACGGGTCGTCAGAAGCCCGAAAGTGTGACAACCAGGGGGTATACTCCGAAGATAAATCTGAAGTATCGCCGAATGTTCGGCCGTTTCCTGACTACGGCTGACTATGGCTAATTACGGCGAAAGAAAAAAAAAGAACGACAGTCAAAGATGTGACTTGAAGTCGGGTAAGGATTCAAAGTCAAAAAATGAAACTATGGAAGTCAATAAACGGCCTAACATTTAGTCGATACTTCGGATTATCGCTTCGGTCAGAGTAGCCCCCAGTCTTGCCAAGGGATATCGTGTTACCAGTAACTGGGTTGTGAAGGTCAGATAGGCAGTCGCTCCATGTAAAATACTGGTATTCAGCTGCATCCGTTTAGACTGGAAGCCAACTCCAAAATAGTTGGGAAAAGGCTAGGGTAATGATTATAAGACTATAGTGTAACCCTATAAGATAGGGCTTTATTCATAAACGCTGATGTGCCGTTTTGCGTGAATGTGACGCATATTTTCCCTCAACTTGTTCTTTCGTGTTTGTGTTTTTATTTCTTTGCGTTATGTTTACCGCAAATAAACGTATTTTTTTTTTTTTTTTTTTTTATAAATTGTGTGGTAAGCAGATGTTAATCATAACTAAATAAAGCAACGTTTATTAAGAGGAGGCTCCCTATTTGTATGTTATTTGCATGAATATTCTGAAACAGTCACACATACAAGCAAAATGAAACTTTAGTATATGATTTATTGGATCTTTTTCTTTCCATGTTGAAGAGAGTTACGTAATTGACTATTTTCTCTAGATACATTTTTATTCGAAAATCATGTCTTTTTTAAGGATAATTATAAAAAAAGCAACCAAGATTGTTTGGCTTTTATGTCTGAAATAAATATTTACAGCTAGAAAATATAGTTTATTATCCAGCCACCAGATATTTTTTCTCTAGATCAATTATCAAAGAGCGCACGCGATATTTAACTTTATTACATTGTGTTAAGCGATTTAGACGGCCTGGTCTTAATAAACCCCATATTGTGTATGGGGTAAGTAGGTCATTTTCCCAATTACCTTGTATATGTTTGCTAGAAAACACACGAAACGTCGATAACTAAATAAATAAACAAATCTAGGAATTTAACAAATTGGTGAAAAGCCCAGGAGATCAAAATATACGTCATTCCTAGTACCCAGGCATAAAATAATAATAATATGGGAAACTGATTTAGTAGGTCACACAGTTATTAATTAAGTTGCGAGTAACATAGGTAAGTAACAGATGTGGTTTCAATTGAGACCTTGCTCCATATTAGTTTCTGAGTTAAGAAATGTTATATTATATTCGGAGTAACATATGAAGGTCGTAGGTTCGAAACCCGAGAGTCGGTTTACTTTGTGTAAATTATTTCATCACCATTGCTCTCAAAACGATAAAGGAAATATCGTGAGGAAACCGGCATGTCCTAGCAGCAAAAAATTCGAAGACATGTGGCATCCACTGGCACTGGGCCCGTGTGGTAGATTCCGGTCCACTGCCTCTCATAGAGAGGAGGCCTGTGTCCCAGCAGTGGGAACATTAAAGGCAGATTATGCTAACTTAATAAAATTAGTAAACTTGTGAATTATTATGAAATATCCTGTAGTGATGGTTTTAGTCAATGAGATTAAGATTGATGTAATTTATGAGTAAAAGATTTAATTGGACTGAATCGAATAATTATGTATAATAACTATGCCTTTGAAATATTAAAATAAAAATATTTTAAGCAGCTAATGAAATAAAATAATTAAAATGAATTTGAAAATTATGTCAAGCTTCAAAGATAATGTCAAAATTAATGATATTAGGTAGGTTATAGGATAATGTCAAAATTAATGATATTAAGAAGGTTATAGGATAATGTCAAAATTAATGATATTAAGTAGGTTATAGGATAATGTCAAAATTAATGATATTAGGTAGGTTAAAGGATAATTTCAAAATTACTGTTATTAAGTAGGTTATATTGATAGATTTCAACAGCTTATTTTCACAGATGTTGAACAATTGGCAGGTAGTGATCGATGCCAAAAAAACACTGACATAAGACAAGAATACAGGGAAAACCCCCGAAGTACCTTTACGAAGTTAAAATCGATTTTCATACCAGCATTTTAATGTAGTTTTAAAGACCCAAAGCCTCCTCTCATAAAGCGAAAGAACGAGCGTATAGTACTTTTTTTTCTCAGAAAGCGATGCGCGTTTAACTTGTGGTCACGCTGTGTTTGTGTGCGTGAAGACGACTAGCGCCAGCATGTCGCAGACACACGAACACGCACAAACAGTTCCGACTTCGCCAATGTCTCGGACGGTACCGAGAGCTCCTGCGCTTACACACAATCCACAGCGTGTTTTTACACTTGGTAACCACAATAAAAGCGCGCGCCCGCTTTGAGAGATAAAATACTGTTGTAAAATAACGCTTGCTCAATGCGTATGTAAATACTTAAATTTTTGTAGCTAGGTATAAAAAGGTAAGTCAAAGTTAAATTTAAAATAGCACTTTTGAACGTCAAAAGTGCTATTTTAGGTAGTCAGCCTCACTACTACCGGATACAGCCAATACTTTTTAAAATCATTATCATCATAATTTCAGCCGAAAGACGTCCACTGCTGGACATAGGCCTCCACCAATAGGGGGTTACCATAATCGCTACGCTTGGCAGGCGGGTTGGCGATCGCAGTATGGTATTAAAATGCATAGACAACGCTGCTACCCATTCTCTAGTAAGTCCCTTAGTCGTCTTTTACGACACCCACGGGAAGAAATATGATGGTGCTATTCTTTACGTCCGGCACCACACAGAACTACGGTACTTTTTTAAAATACTTCGGGGGTATTCGACAGAAAAGAAAGAAGTCTGTGTGTAATTGCCGGAAGATAACTTATTTTCCTATACCGTAAATAGATACATAATTGAAAAAGTCACATACGTACCCACAAGGTTTGGCCTCAACCTCTTGCTTGAAACGGCCGTTAAACCCCAATATTATTACAAAAATAATAAATATGAGTCCCTGTCTCCCGGCCTAAATAACATTCTTAGCTAGGGCGGGGAAATGGGGTGTCAGAAATTAATGAAACCATCGATGTAACGAGTGTTGTAATTTTTCTTCGTGGCTGGTCATTTGTTCTGGGGCTAAATTTTATTAAAAATACCCCCAAGTTCCCCTTTGGAACGAAAAAGGGATTAATTGTTACTTTTATCTGTTTTTATGAAAGGCTGGTTTTGGATGATGTTCTAATGCGATGGTTTTAGGTTTTAAAGTGAGTTGCGAGGTTTTTAAAAAGGCAGAGTTTTCTAGATTAAAAGTGAGATACATAATCTAAATTTTATTGATTTCTGTTTTATTTTAGATACCTAAACCAAGTTAAAAGGTTGTTAAGACGTTTTTAAGATTTTTTAGAGGGTATAAAATTAATCTTGGTTTGAAAAAAAAGAAAAAGAAACGAAGGATGCATGGGGTGGGGGGGGCCCCCACCCCATGCATCCTTCGTTTCACACGTTTGTGTGGGAAAACTACCATTAAAACTATATCTTTGTAGTCAAATACGAAATTAATTATTAGTTAACATATTTTAGTGTTTTGTGGGCTTGTTTCATACCTGTCATTAATGAGGAGGTTTATCTGTCTTTCTGATGCGTTTTACATTTTGTAAACGTAACCTGCAATAGGGTATTTGACTGCTATCAAAAATATCTTGCATCGTTCGTATATGTGTGTGTGTGTTCCGGATACTCTCTTTTTTAACCGACTTCCAAAAAGGAGGAGGTTATATGTTCGGCTGTATGTTTGTTTTTTTTTTATGTATGTTCACCGATTACTCTACTCTCTAACTATTTTAGAATCTGATTTTATGGGCATACCCATAGCGATTTGAGTATTTTTTGTAGTAACTCGTGCATTTGCTCTCGGAAAGCACCATTTGGTGAAGTGAAACTGATGATGAAGACCACTGATAGCCATCGGAACTACTTAATAATAAGTATTTCACCGTTCCGATTCGATTAGGCACTTTAATATGGTTGATAAGTAATTTATGCTCGTCAAAATGCATATGGTAAAGTCACCATCAGTACTCCTGGTTCTTACCAGGAGAACTCCTCAACAATTAACGCCCCTGCATCGGGAATACCAATATTTTGTAAAAGGTGATGAGCATTTGACATTAGGCTATTGTTAATTAGATAAATTACAAACTGACCCACTAAAAAGTGAAAAATAAAAAACTTTTTACAAAAAAAATCAACCGACTCCCAAAAAAAAATCACTACAAAGTGAAAAATAACTTTAATTTCGGAAGTCGGTAGCAAAAAACTAAAATACAGATCCAAAGACACCGACTTCCGAAATTAAAGTTAATTTTCACTTTGTAGTGTTTTTTTTTGGAAGTCGGTTGATTTTTTTTGTAAAAAGTTTTTTAATTAAAAATAATACAAAAATAAAATATGTTACAGATATTCTATTTCACGAAGTCCGTTCGGCTTTGATTGTAGTAGTGACGTATCCCGACAAGCGCGCTTGTGTGTGTAAAAGTAGGTAACGTTAGCAAAAAAATCTGATATATATTCAAGTCGAGATTTAATAATCTAAATAAAATTTTGGTTTTAAAAGTATATACATTTTGTAAATAAATTAGATTAGGTTGCAATAAATACAAAAATATTAAGAATATGTAGGCATTTAATTAAGCATTGGTGTTACAGAATGGAAACGAAACAAGTAGGACTATTCAGTATTTTCAATCACTATCAGATAAATTTTCGATTTCCGATTCCGTTTTGCTGTCGTCAGAATCATATTTGAAGTATAATCACCAGCTGTTGAGTTGGCCTTATAAACCAAGGAAGCATTTTCAATAAAACCATCCTTGGTTCCCGCGTGCACTAAAATAAAGCGAGTGCCTGTGCTAATTTTTTTTAAAAACGGAGTTCTTTCCTTTTTTTTGCCCAGGTGTTGTTTCGCACGTGTGTCGAAAGGCTCTCATCGGTGTAGACAATGGGCCGACTTTGAGAGCGGTACTCTGTTATTTTTTTAAAATATTTTAAACGCCACATTTGTATATCATGACGCTCCGTCAAGACTTTACGGTTGTTCTCTGTTTTGCGCCACTTGTAACCTAATTTCAACAGTAACTTGCGAACAGTTTCTAAACAACCTTCGAATCTGATTTTTTCATTCAATGCTGTTCTTAACTTAGCTAATGTTGGAATTTCTTTATGGACAATATGGAAATCTTGTACAGTACCACCCACAGAACCCCCAGAACCACATCGGCTGTAAAATTATCTATATCCACTTTATTATCTCGCTTTCTCCTTTTCTTCATAGGTGAAGTGAATTTTGGAAAAAAAAGAAATGAAGTGGATGGGAATTCCTTCTCTTCTTTTAATATTCTTTGAACTGTTTTTTGGCTCACACCCGTAGCTTCAGCTGTACGGCGTGTAATGTCTCGTAAATGAGACAAATCACAGTTGAGTTCCATTAATGATTTTGTAAATTCATATTCTTCTCGCAGAAAATGATAAACACTAACTATCATGTTTCGACCCTAAAACAAAATGTAATTAAAATAATTAAGTAATATAAACATTTTATAACACAAAAAAACATTCATTTTATAAATACTTCTATTGCTATATTAAGTATCTTTGTATAACATTTTAATTGAAAACGTATAAATAAATATTACCTCACTATGGACAACTCTTCTTCGTTTTGTTGCCATGCTGACCTTACTCCGTGAATCAATTTGGCGCGAACTAAAAACCACTACTGATCCGGACCGTGTCCCGATCGACACTGAGCGCTCTCGAGGTTACGCACACAAAAACAATGTGCACGCTTGACAACATTCATAGCCAAACGGACTTCGTGACATAGAACATCTTGTAACTAATGTAAAATTAAAAAAAAAAAACGTATTTACATATTTCCAAGCTCGAGGCTAAATTATACAGCCGCACGGGTCGATCCATCAGGTTAGGCTACACTTGCCGGTTGGTCCGTGGATGTGTGACTATCTTTACATACCGAGACTCCCCCATGCCTCGGAAAGCACGCTAAGCCGTTGGTCCTGGCTGTCATTCGTGGATCTTTGACAATCGTTAGGGGCCGTCAGCAGCCCGAAAGTCTGACAACCAGTCGAAGGAGTATCGTATTACCTAGTTACTGGGTTGTGTGGTGTTAGGCAGTCGCTCCATGTAAAATACTGGTATTCAGCAGCAGGTTAGACTGGAAGTCGACCCCAACATAGTTGGAAAAAGGCTAGACAGATAAATATATTTCCAACCTGACGGTTATTGGGAATGCTGATTGAAGACCAACGTTTATTGTTACAATTTTTCTTCGAATTCTCAGATACAGTTTATACCTACTACCTCATTGGTCTCGTGATTGTAAGCGCTACTGCTGTGCAGGAGGTTCTAGGTTCGATTCCCAGGTCGGGCAAAGTGTTATTTGGTTTTTCCATAGGCAATTTTTCAGTAGCAGCCCGTAGTCTGGATTTGTGTCCAGTTGATGGCAATAGGCTCGCCTGCTATAACATGGAACTTAAACATAACTGGCGAAATGTAGGTTTCGGTACTATAGGTGCACCTCTGCCTAATCCTTCGGGGGAAGACAAGCGTGATGGCATGGCGTTAAGATAAGTAAGTAACAGTTTCGAAGTTTAATTGTAATGGCAATCATGTCATTTGGTTTAAATAGGTTTTATTTTTATTATTTTAGTAATATTTTATAATTATAGATTATTATTTTTTGTGATTGTGAGAACGTTGTAGGCTTAATAGACTGTAGCTTTGTAAACCGTTTTCTATTTTGTTAAGTACTTGGTACTTGTTGACGGGACTACACTGTCCTCCCATGCCTATTAATACTGTAATTTGAAAACATTGTAAAAGCCAATTATTGTTTAAAAGAGTAACCGTGGAGTTTCTTGCCGTCTCTTCTCAATAGGAAACGACCAATTGGAACCGTGAACCTAGCTTCTGACGTTTCAAGTACCCATGTAGGTTTATGTGAAATAAAATATTTTGATTTGATTTGAATTAGGGTTCCGTACCTCAAAAGGAAAAAAACGAACCCTAATAGGATCACTTGTGTCTGTGTGTCCGACTGGCACAGCCGATTTGCTCCGAATCTACTTGATCGATTAAGTTGAAATTTGGTACAAATATGTACTTCTGTGACCCAAACACGGACGTGAACGTAAATAAATGAATTTTGAATATGGGGGTCACTTTTGGGGACAAATTAGGAAATTAAAAGAAAAAGTTTTGCATACTGTATCGTGTGATATATCAAACGAAAGGGTTTAAGGCGTCTGCATACTGGCACGACTTGTCGCGCGACGCGACACCGGTAGAACAATTTCTATGAAAAATTCAAGGAAATTGTTCTACCGGTAGTGTTCCGTCGCGCGACAAGTCGTGCCAGTATGTAGAATCCTTTACTGTAACGATTTCAGATAGGTATGTATTTTTTTTTATAATATTAAAATAAATCCTTTTAAAATTATTTAAGAAAATAGATGAAAATTGACCGTTCCCCCATTAGCTCCGAAATTACTGAGCATAAAAAAGTTGAAAAAAAAATACAGAAATTAGTTCTTCGCATAAAGATTACAGGAAACCCTATAAGAAATCTATGATCTTAAAATAATATGGTAAATCTCTCTATGTTGTGTGTACAAACTTACATTTGCAGTTGGAATGTACGAGGGAACATGTTTTTCAACTGCAATGTTAAGTTTGTTCGTAGGATAAATTAATCCCCACTACGAAACACTTCATTGTACGTGGTCCGACATGCTTTTTGCCGGTTTTTTTTTAAACCTCATCACATAATCCCTTATACAAAGCGGATTGCCAACCCAGAAATGGCGGCCATCATTTTAATATCGTCCGATTTCCAGTTTTTAAAGCTCATAGGAATAAATTGATCCTACTCGAACTACACTGCATCACGGATTACCCTAATACCGGCCAGCAGCGGCTGCATTACTGCGCTTATTGCCATATTTCCGGGAACATTTACTGGTATTGTGGGTCTGGGTGACTTATAAGAATAGCGTTGAGTTGGCGAGGCAGTTTATAAAGAAAGAAAGAAGGACAAATATTATATTAAGGACACGCACAAGAAATACAAAAAATAGCATTTAAAACTAACAATAAACAAAAAAAAATACAATCAAGACCTGTGCGATGCCAAAAATGCTCCTATCTAAGCATAATGCTGCGCTATTTAAAAAATAAATTCCGCAGCGCTGGTATTCTGATAGCTGGACTCATCTACGGACACATATAAATCCCACTAGGGCAATAAAAATAAATAAAACAACATTTATAATAAATAAAAAACGTAACTATGTACAACATCACACCTGTATTCCTTGAAGATGTGGATAGATCTGATGAGTATGTACACTTAGGTAAAGAGTCGGCCTGCAGCCAAGATTGAAAGTCACTTCAATCAATCAACAATCAACTCAGCCTATACCAGTCCACTGCTGGACATAGGCCTAGGACATACCCTGGCGGCTGAGATTATGTCATGCTTACTCATGTCTCGCTGATGGTGGCGCATGTGTTGGATCATTAACTTCCCAAAAGTTAAGTTTCAAAAAAGTTGAGCTGAATGGTGTTGATCTATGCGTCATGTTCGTGAACGGGCGCTGTCAGTTGGGACTGGTCATCTCTTAGCTGCCACGGCTTATTTTATTTTTTAATTGTTTTTTCTTTTGTTTTTACATGTTTGCTGTACTCTGACTCTTCATCGTCCTCACACAATAGTTATAAATTCAACATTAAATAGTTAGGTAACTAATATTTTTGTAATTTAAAAGATTGTCCATGGAGTTTCTTGCCCGTTCTTCTCCATATGTACCTACTACGCTTTGGAATGGGCTACTAGCTTCACATTTCTAAATTACCGACTCCTTGACAATTCAAAAGTGCCTGTAAATGGTTTAATTGAAATAAATGCTTGAGTTAAAGTGCCTGTAAATGGTTTAATTGAAATAAATGCTTTTAGTTAAAGTGCCTGTAAATGGTTTAATTGAAATAAATGCTTGAGTTAAAGTGCCTGAAAATGGTTTAATTGAAATAAATGCTTTTAGTTAAAGTGCCTGTAAATGGTTTCATTGAAATAAATGCTTTGAGTTTGAGTTTAGTTTAAAACGATTGACACTTGTCTAGGTAGGTCGTTTTCAACCTGAAAACCAGGGACCATTTTGGTTACCCATTGAAAGGGTTTTCTATAGGGTTTTTCTAAGCGGTAAATCAAAAACCCATACGATATGGGTAACCCTTTTGAATGGCTTAAATTAAATTTTGGTAACCCGTTGAAAGGGTTTTCGATAAAAACCCATACGGTGTGGGTAACCCTTTTGAACGGCTTAGTTTAAGCCATTCAAAATTACCCACACCGTATGGGTTTTTGATTAACTGCTTTGATAAACCCTATCGAAAACCCTTTCCATTGAAAGGGTTTTTGATAGGGTTTTTCTATAATGGTAACCAAAAAACTTACTACAGATGACTGTATATAGTAGCGATGCGTCGCCCCGTGGCATGCGTCGCCCCGCCAGCAGTCGGTTTTACGTGCGGCTGTTGAATGTTTCACATCAAAAAACTTACTACAGATGACTGTATATAGTAGCGATGCGTCGCCACGTGGCATGCGTCGCCCCGCCAGCAGTCGGTTTTACGTGCGGCTGGTGAATGTTTCACATCAAAAACTTTGTCTATTCTTGGTAGAACAGAGATTGAATTGGTCATGCTACGCGTGCTAGGCGGATATCGAAATTACATAATATTATGGGTTTTCATGTCACTGGGTTTCAAGTAGGTATAGAGCCCATTGAATGGGTTATCATGTAACCCTTTCACTGGGTTTCAAGTACAAAACCCATTGAATGGGTTATCATGTACCCTTTCACTGGGTTTCTACTATAAAACCCATTCAATGGGTTACATCATGATAAAGGTAACCCATTGAATGGGTTACCCTTTCGAAAGGCTTAACCCTTAACCGGGGTTGTACGGTCCCTGCTGAAAACCTTAAAATATATTTGAGCCGCGTCTCAGGCACAGCTTAGTAATTTTCATAACCCTATTTTCAATGACGGAGTCTGTAGAACAAATAACAGATTCACAATGAGACTGTTACAATGAGCATCATTGTATTGACTACATTGTTCGTATACAAACATAATTAGATCCGTGCAAGTTGTAAGATTTTATTTAGAAAATGGTTTACTCAATCATTATAGGAGACTTAGCACAGCCCGCTTCAAAGCGCGCTGAGCGACCCTGAATGTGTAGACCGTGATAACTTAATGATAAAACTTGACAACTAAAGTAAGCAATATTGTGTTATTGATCAATGATTCATGATCCGTCCGTGTGGTGCCGGACGTAAAGAATAGCACCATCCTATTTCTTCCAGTGGGTGTTGTAGAAGGCGACTAAGGGACTTACTAGAGAATGGGCAACGCGTTCTCTATTACGATCGCCAACCCGTCTGCGAAGCGTGGTGGTTATGGCTATCCCCCCCCACCAAATGTTGGGGAAGGCTCTTCTGTGCTTCATTTAAGCAAAGATCAGTGAGACGTAGGATGATTATATAACTTCACACCGAAACAAGAATTATGAATACTTAGTTTATTAACATGGCCCTAGACAGACACAACATAGACTCGACCCTGAGCGGCTGGATCACCAATATGCTCAAAATGAGAGCTGTACAGGTCACGATAAATGACACCACAAGGGCCATCGTGGCGAAGGGCTGCCCGCAAGGGGGCGTCCTCTCGCCACTTCTATGGAACCTGGTTGTAGACAGCCTCATTAAAACACTCAATGACAAAGGTTATTTCACCGTAGGCTACGCCGACGACATAACCATAATAATAAATGGCACCCACGAAAACACCTTATGTAACCTAATGCGCCAGGCTTTGAAAATAGTAGAAGACTGGTGCAACAAACACCAATTGTCAGTAAATCCGACAAAAACCGAACTGATTCTCTTCACAAAAAAGAGGAAGCTGGCGACACTACAACTGCCACGACTCTTTGGAACTACCCTAAGCCTATCAACCGAAACCAAATACCTGGGCATCTATTTGGACAAACAGCTGAACTGGGCAAAACATACCAACTACATTACCACAAAAGCCAGTGTATCCTTGTGGCAGTGCAAACGACTGCTCGGAAGGAATTGGGGCATCAGCCCCAAGGTCACCCACTGGCTATACACCACAGTCATCCGACCAATTATCACATATGGCTCACTGGTCTGGTGGCCCAGGACGGACCTGAGCACAGCCCAAAAAGACCTCGAAAAACTGCAGCGGTTTGCTTGTGTAGCAATAACTGGCAGTATGAGGACTGCACCAACTGCCGCTTTACAGGTAATGCTAGGACTGCCACCCCTACACCTCATCGTGCGGGAGGAGGCAGCCTTGGCCGCCTTCAGGCTCCACCTATCGGGAACCCTGAGCAAAGACTCTAGGGTCAAACACACACGCATAAGGGAAGATGCAATCAAACGACAACCGATGATGGCATCACCCTGCGACAAAGCCCCGAAACTACACTTCTTTCAGAAGCATTACAGCGTTACACTCACGGAAGAACGGTGTGACCACTCAGGCCCAAGAGAGATGAGAGTATACACCGACGGATCAAAGACCAACTCCGGAACCGGAGTCGGAGTCTTTTCACACGATTTTAACATAAATATATCCAGCCCGCTTGGAATGTTCAACACCGTCTACCAGGCGGAATGCGTGGGCATTATACAAGCGGCTTACGCCATAGAAGCCAGGAAAGTTACGGACACCCGTATACGTATACTGTCCGACAGTGCCTCAGTTCTGCAATCCCTAGAGAAAAAATATATTACATCCAGACTAACACTAGAATGTCACAATGCACTGGAGCGGGTGACAGTGTGCCACCGTAACGCAGTGACACTGCAATGGATAAAAGGACACAGCGGATCTCTGGGTAACGACGCAGCTGACGAACTAGCTAGGAGAGCATCCAGCGCGTCAGTCTGTGGGCCCGAGCCTATTGTACCCATCCCCTTTAACCAAATACGCAGGTGGCTACAGGAGTTCACCCACACACAAGCGGAGAACTGGTGGACCTCGACACCGGGCTGCAGGCAGTCCAGGGAAGCCATGCCATCCTTAGATGGCAGACTAACCAGGCGTTTGCTACGCCTGGACAGGAACGGCCTGCGCTTGGTGACGGGGACCATCACGGGACACTGCTCACTAAACAAACACTTCCACAATATAGGCATAACGGACAGCCCTCTGTGCAGGGCTTGCATGGAGGCTGATGAAACCGTTGCACATGTGCTCTTTGACTGCACAGGCGTCAGCCAGATAAGAACAGAAACCCTCGGGTCACCCAGATCTTTCACAGATATTCTACGCAGACCAGAAGATCTAATAAGCTTCTGGAGGGAGGTGGGCTGGTTGGAATAAACCAATGACGGCCGCCATGGCCCACGCACAATGGTCCACATGAAGGACTAAGTGCGGAAACCAAACCCTCTAACATAGAACATAGAACATATACTTAGTTTATTATTCCTAAGCCTATTGCCAAACTAAATACTTCGGCCAGTGCATTACAAAGTTTCGCTTCCAGTTTGAAACTCGGACCGCTTTCATTGCCCCCGGCGCTGCAATATAAGTTACTGGCGCCAATACTGGAAGCCAGTGGAAGCTAGTTGGTTGCAATATGACGGCAACGGCGGTCGCAACAACTATATTGCATATTGCTGCACTGGGATTAGAATCGCAATTATTGTTGTAATTGTACTGTTATGTAGTTTTTAAGATTAGTTTCTGTGGAGGAATTTGAGATTTTTAAATGAGGAGGTTAAGTGTGGTTTTGATAAGAGAATGGGGAAGATTATATTTCAGTGTCTTTTTTCTTAGTTACCATCATTCCGCAATGCTGCAATGCTATTTAGGCAGGCCCTTTCTGCCTAAATAGCATTTGTCACATCGATCTAAGTGATACCTACGCTTACGGTTGAACATTTGCATGTGCTCCATTAATTTGGTTATAATCTGGAGGTCAGATGGCAGTTGCTCTGATTACAATTATGTATAAATACAGGCACAAAGCTTGTCATTTATGAACGCCGTAAAGTCCATTTATTAGACAGATAGACGCTAAAATTTGGGCTATAATACAAACAACTTTAAAGTTTTGGTTTTATTTAATTTGTTTATTTAACAGTTTATGTACACACATATAAACAGACAAGAAGAAAGGAACAGAAAAATACGTACAAAGGTGATGCTTATTTCTAAATAAATCTCTTCCAGCATTCCTGCGATAGGAAAGTAGACAAAGAGATGTAGACACCGTGTGCAAGAGTAGAAGAGAAAACAAAATACACAAATCATTAAAAAAACCTATTCACTAATTTAAATATAAAGATACAATAAGGGAATATACTTACATACATAACATACTTCTAAAATAAATATCACTTAAATATATATAGGTATAAAAGAATAAATACATATAATTCAACTATGAAAAAGTGGAAAGCTAGTGTTCTTTCGCTCTTCTTTTAAAAACTGCAACAGTTTGGCAGTCCCTAATGTCAGGCGGAAGTGAATTCCACAACCGAACCGCGTGCACAGAGAAAGAGTAAGAATAAACGTCGATAGAGTGGGGGGTGATTTAAGGAGATTTCTAAGAAGCGACCTGTATGTCGATTCTGTAACCATGTAACGGTGAAAACATACGTGAAGTGAGCGTGGAGTGATCTTTCAGTGTCGTCACACCTGATGCTAGGAATGGACCAAGCATTACATTTGTAATTGTAAATGTAATGCTTGGTCCATCCCTAAAAAAAAACATCCCTAAAATCTCAATTGTGATCGAGATTTTAATAATATTTTGTATGCTAATTCTGTTGATTATTTTATATTATTTAAAGGCTAGTATTTAATTGTCTTAACGTAGTAATGTTTAAGGACTAGTCTAGGAAAAAAAAAGAAAATTGAGTTTCTGACTGAATTTCTGTTTTGCTATTTTATTTTTAAAAAACCTCCTAATTGGTAATGTTTAGACACTTAAATACTAGCTTTAAAATAATATAAAATGGCCAACAGAATTAGCATAAAAAAATATTATTAAAATCTCGATTATGATTGTAATTGTAATGCTTGGTCAATCCCTAGCATCAGTGAGATGACACTGACAGCTCACTCCACGCAAGATTTCATGGTGAGATATTTACAGAATGGCACTGCTGTAAGGTGAAATAAAAGGTGGTGGTTTTAGTGTTTTGAAAAAAATAAGAAAAGGGGGGGAAACTCAAACGAGACAATAATTTTTATATTACACCGTAATAAATTCACGCGTGTATTACCCAAAGAGGAGGAGGGCGGGTGTAGATCCAGCTTTCGCCAGATTCAAAGTCAAAGTCACAGTCAAATTATTTATTTCAAATAGGCACATAAGAGGCACAAGTCACAGTCAAAATTTACAAAAAAATAGAATTGATTCTAGTGGCCCCTTCCGAAAGTTAGTTTCGGATGGAGAAGAATGGGCAAGAAACTCCACCGTTTTGTTTTAGTTCCTGGTAAGGAGAAACCCTTTCGCCAAAGGAGCACCCAAGATCCATTTTCTGGGCATCTACTGGGTTTCTTTCTTTCCGGGTTTCAGTACTCTGTTCAATCATACAACCCCCTCTTATTTTAAAGAACGTTTCAAGTTCTTTCATGACACACAATATAATAGATACCCGAGGTCGTCGGAAAACTTGAGACTTGAGACGCCGAAGCATTCCACCAGTTTCTTTGATAAATCTTTTACAGTTCAAGTAGTACGGTTATGGACTGCCTGGCCCGTGTCGATAAGGAATGCTCAATAGTTGTCCATTTTTATAATGTATTATGGTAAAAACACACTATATCTCTCTCCTTAAACATCTTTAGGGTTCCGTACCCAAACGGTAAAACGGGAACCCTATTACGAAGGCTCCGCCGCCCGTCTGTCTCTTTGTCTGTCCGTCTGTCACCAGGCTGTATCTCATGAACCGTGATAGTTAGACAGGTGAAATTTTCACAGATGATGTACTTCTGTTGTCGCTATAACAACAAATACTAAAAAAACAGAATAAAATAAATATTTAAGGGGGCTCCCATACAACAAATGTGAATTTTTTAGGTAGACGCTTGAAATATTTACAGAATATTTAGTTATATATTCAATTTAAAAATCAATAATAAAATTAAAATAAAACCAATATTTAAGGGGGGCTCCCATACAACAAACGTGATTTTTTTGCCGTTTTTATAGATAATGGTACGGAACCCTTCGTGCGCGAGTCCGACTCGCACTTGGCCGGTTTTTTCTGATTTAACTGTATTACTTTTCTACATTCATATCAATTCAAGTGGTTACAGTATGTTTCAATAACGTGTATTTTTGCATAGTTTCTCCTTTGTTCTTTGGGCTGATTAACTTCTCAAAGAACTGAAACATTTATAATGAGATAGGAGTTACATTGCAATTACTTAATAATGGGGTTTACGTCATTCAAATCTGTAGTGCTATTCTGTAACAATCTCATCGTGAAAACTTATGTGAGGTGAAGTGAGCTGTCAGTGTCATCCCATCTGATGCAAAGGATTGACCAAGCATTACATAATTACAATCTTAATCGAGAATTTAATAATATTTTTTATGCTAATTCTATTGATCATTTTATATTATTTCAAAGCTAGTACATAGTTTAGACACTTAAATACTAGCTTTGAAATAATATAAAATGATCAATAGAATTAATAAAAATGTAATTTAAATCTCGATTATAATTATAAATGTAATGCTTGGTCAATCCCTAGCATCAGTGGGATGACACTGACAGCTCACTCCACGCGAGTTTTCACGGTGAGATTTTTACAGAATCGACATACTGTTCGTGAATGTTCTGCTTGCTGCACACTCAATAGTCAGTTGACATGGCTGAAAAGAAACTACAGAAGAAAACTAACCAATGGTGTCGATAATTAACATATACAAAAGAATATTAATTACCTAAGTAAAGTAAGTAATACATTTAAATAATTACTAGTTTCTCTTTCCAGTAATAATTGAGCATGTATATTTGTGTATTTTGAAAAAAACCGGCCAAGGGCGAATCGGACTCGCGCACGAAGGGTTCCGTACCATTATCTATAAAAATGGCAAAAAATCACGTTTGTTGTATGGGAGCCCTTAAATATTTATTTTATTTTAATTGAATTATTTATTTTTAAAGTGAATATAATAACTAAATATTCTGTGAATATTTCAAGCGTCTACCTGTTGCCGTTATCAATATCGAGCAAAAACGAGCAAAAAAATCACGTTTGTTGTATGGGACCCCCCTTAAATATTTATTTTATTCGGTTTTTTAGTATTTGTTGTTATAGCGGCAACAGAAATACATCATCCGTGAAAATTTCAAATGTCTAACTATCACGGATCATGAGATACAGCCTGGTGACAGACGGACAGACAGACAGATAGACAGACAGACAGACGGCGGAGCCTTAGTTATTACTAAAGCTCCGCCATCTGTTCCGTACGGAACCCTAAAAACGAACACAATCCATCTACTCTCTATACGTAACAGCCTGTATAGTGTATTTATATATTCAGCATTCTGTATGCATTTACCAAGCAAAATTCCAGCCCGTTTTAACACCCTGTTTAAGGCAAAATTCCAAACTCGAAATATTAACGACGAAGCTTATAAATTATTGAACACCATGTAGGTATACTAAATACAGTATTTAGTGCCCAATGAATGGCTGAGTGTTAAATAAAGATCGTGCATTTTACACACTTTGTCAGACAGTGTGTATGATCTGTTCGAGAAATACGAGTATCTGGACGGAAATGTAAACAAATGCGTCAGAAAACTTACCTGTGGATGCCAATTTGTGGAGAAACATACAAATTGATTATTTTTATTTTATTATTTGTAAACCCAAAATACTAATCTTAAATCACCTTATAGAGGTTTTTTTTTTACAATAATTGAGGTTAAGAGCGGCCAACCCGTCATACTTTTCATACAAACGCTCGTACGTGATTATGGCGTTGTACCACATCTTTCTTTGAAAATTCTTTCTTTGAACTAATAGGTATCTTCTGCACTATATCTAGGTTTCTATACAAGCAAAAAATACAAATTTGGAGAAACAAATTCATTATAATCCTGCAAAAATCTGCTTTTTTGCACAAATTTTACCTGAACTTTGGCTGTTCATAATGTGCTCATAAATTGTAAAAGTAAAGAAAACATTGTGATAGAAACCTGGCATATTTGATGGAAATTCTAAATGATAAACATTTATTTCACAAACTTACGCAAAAACACGTATCTCCTGGAACTAGTTTTATGAAATTTCCGCACACAATTTTTCTTTCAATACTTGCTTGTTAGTAGTTCTCACTTACGCTGAACGAAACAACAAACTTTACGACCATGTTCGCATTGACGATAGACGGACCGGGAAGGGCCCTCTTAATTTCATAACCTCAATTGTGTAGTTAAATATCAAATCCTGGTAAGTCACACTCCTGCTCGATTATGAACTGTGAATGGGGAAAAAATTTAAAATTTCATAATGCATGTTAGATTTTTCCAAATCAAGGTAAGTCATAGTTGATAAAATAAATGAATTGAGTGCTTTCATTTGATTATTTGAATACTTTAACCCGAAATTCTTATTTTAGATTTTTATTTAGAGATTCTTATTTAAGATTAGCTACGTTGTTCCTCGGATAACCTTATGTCGTGGTGCGCGTACGACTTCTATTTGCTGTATCTTCTAGTCGTACGAGCGCAGGCTTACGAGCGCAGGCTTACGAGCTTCTCTACGTCGTCTTACTGGTCAATATAATAATCTCTTTCAAAATATTGACATATTCGCTGTTTTAACTGGTTTTAGAGACTTTGTTTGTGGTACACTGTGACTATTTAAAGCGCACAACAAAAAAATTATGACTGTATTCTTTCAAAGGGTACTAAACGAAATATTAACTGTAAAAAATTTATTACACGATTTACGACTTCCTTAATGATGAATCACTGACTGATTGACATGCTATTATTACATTTCAATTTTTTTAAATCACATTTTTGTATTATTGTGACATTTTTACTGTAATAGAAACGATTTGACATTAATTTAAATTTTGTATTAATTAATTCTCCTAATATAGTATTATTTTTAAATTTATTAATAATATGATTTGCATGCCTATATGACGGTAGAACATAGCGGACTATTATAATAAAACCTGTATGTATTAATTACCCATGTTTGCAAACCAATAAATGATTTGATTTGATTTGAACTCAATGGTATCGCCTCATATACGAGTATAGTCCGTATACAGTTCCGTGAGGTCACTATTGACCATATGTGAACGGTACGGCGGCTGGTTTTCAAGGCTGGGACTGAAACCTACCCTGTTCCTCCGATCACACAAAATGGAACCGTCCTACAGCAAGTGCCCAAATTTAAGTACTTGGGTCCCTGGGTCAATGAGAAACTAAATGATGATATGGACATGAATAGGGAGCGCAGGGCATTGTCTGTGAGGGGTAATATGCTTTCTCGCAGGTTTGCGCGATACTCACGTGACGTTAGAGTCACATTATTCAAAAGCTATTGCCAAACGTTATACACGTGCAGCCTGTGGAGCAATTACACTAAAAAAGCCTACAATGCCCTGCGCGTCCAGTATAACAACGCGTTCAGGGGCTTGTTGGGGCTCCCATGGCGGTGCAGTGCCTCTGGTATGTTCGCCGACTGCAGTACGGCCGGCTTCCAGGCGGTGCTTCGCAATAGAACGGCCTCCCTATGGTCTGGGGTAAATGGTAGCTCCAACACGCTCCTGAACGTGGTGTCGGATAGAGTGGACAGTCAAATCCTGTGGCATTGGTCGCTCACGCATGTCCAAAATAATAAATATTTTACGTTTTACTAACATAGCTATAAGCATAACATAACAAAATATGGACCTGTATCATTTACTGTGTGCTTGGTCTGAAATAAACATTTACATTTCATTTCATAGTGCTCTGTGGCCTCAAGATAGTCCCGCTCTATCCCCTGTGGCGACTAGTCGTTTCATTTGAGTTGTTGTGTAGGTGCTTACTGATAATTCAGTGGTTTTCCTCTAAACCCCCATTAGCTAGTGATTCTAGTGAACACCACATTGTATTTTGGATATAATTATATTGCTCCGTGATATTTTGCAATTGAGCCACCGGTCGCAGCCACCGGTAGCTCAGCGACAGAGGCAAATGATAAAAGTAGTCTTATACAAAAAAATTGCCAAATCTATAAAGTATGTGGTAGCGGAAAAAATATAAATGTTATTCTTGAACATGTTTCTCAGAACTTGGTTGTTAGCAAACCACGTTTAGAAAAAAAAATCTCGATACAAATTAACGGTAAACTAACTCTTTACTTTCGAGTTTCAATCCAAAATATCAATATTAAATAGCAACGTACGGTGGGTATTTAATTAACAACATTGAACGTCTTAAGGCTCGTACAGACTTGCGCGATATCGCGGGCGCGACGGACACCGACAAAGAAAATTGTGCTACTAGTGTTGTGTCGCGCCCGCGATATCGCACTAGTCTGTACGAGCCTTGATTTGTATGCAGAACTTGGTTGTTTTTTATTTTCGATTACTCAACTAATTTTTGAGTAAACAGATAATTGCTTCATATTTTGCAATAAATTACAAGCGTTGTGTTATCGCGCTACTCTTTCTTTTGTATGCAGTCTGACAGTGACCGCGGTTTAGCTGTTGTAGAATTACACGATTTTTTTTTAACAACTTATATATACAACGCAATGAGTGTTGTTGAACTGTCAAAATTATATCCATTACTACTATAAGTGTGTTACGCAATTATTTCGCTGAACAGGGTTTGTTTTTAACAGATACTTTTGGAACAGACTATAGGTATGTCAATTTCTGTGAAATCGGGCAAGCCAGGGGTTGGCAACATGCTGTTAATTTTGCAATGTTTAAAGCACCATCAATCCTTTTTATGGGTACGGTATGCGATCATTATTGTGAGGTGACCACCATTTAGGATTTTATTAAGTCAGTAGGGATTGCTCCGTGTGGCCGCGGATTAAGAATACGGCCACCCCATTTCATCCTGTGGGTGTCGTAGGAAGCGATTAAGGGAACTGGAGACCTAGTGCATACCATTTTAGCACTTTGGGTCACCCGTTAGGTGGCGGGTAAACCACCAACAAAAGCATTCCCAAGGAGGGTTGGTGTCCGGTAGGCGGCCCACTGTAAAACTTTGCCAAAACCCTAAGCAACATGATTGGAAGTTATATGATGCACGATAGGGCTAGGGAGTACCCCACAGGTGACGCGCAGGGGCAGCACCCGGCTTCTGTGGGAAATGGACAAGGGTTGTCGCACCAGAATGGGCGGGTGCGACGTAAGACGCAAGCCCGGAGAGTGAGAGAAGTTAGAGTGAGGTGTGCGAGCTGGAATATAGGTAGATAGGTACGATGACTGGAAGAGGAAGGGAACTAGCAGTTTTAAAAAGACGACGACTGAATATAGCGTGTCTGCAAGAGACGAAGTGGAAGGGTGCGAAGGCTAGAGAGATAGGAGAGGGATATAAGTTTTATTACTGTGGAAGCGATGGCAAGCGAAATGGTGTGGGTATAATTTTAGATAGTCAGTTGAAAGAAAGTATGGTGGATGTTAAAAGAGTGAGTGATAGAGTGATAGCTGTTAAAGTGGTCGTGGAGAGTTTGGTGGTTAATATAGTTAGTGTGTATGCACCCTAGTCAGGGTGTGAGGAAACGGTAAAAGAGAAGTTTTGGAAGGACTTCGATCGGGTGATGATGGATGTGCAGGATAGTGAAGAAGTGTATGTGGGGGGTGATTTTAACGGGCATGTAGGAAGACAGAAGGACGGGTATGAGAGAGTGCATGGTGGTTGGGGATACGGAGACCGTAACACTGATGGCGAGACACTGCTGCAAGCTGCTTCGGCTTTCGACCTGGCAATAACAAATACGTGGTTCGAAAAACAAAATGAGCATCTTATAACTTACAAAAGTGGTCGCCACGCGACACAAATTGAATACTTGCTGGTAAGACGAAACAGCCTTAAAAGAGTCAAAAACTGTAAAGTACTCCCAGGTGAAGACTTAGTCTCACAACATAGACTTATAATAATGGAGGTAAAAGTCAATATCTCGTCCAGTAGGAACAAGGAACGGCCCCCACCCAAGACAAGGTGGCGAATGATATAAGAAGAGGAATGTGCCAGTATGTTTAAGAGTCAAGTGGTAGATAAAATGATTGAAATGAAGGATATGGAAAGAAAATCTGTGAATGAATGTTGGAAAGACATGGCGGATTGTATAAGGAGAGTAGCAAAAGATGTGTTTGGAGAATCGAAAGGGAAAGTTATGATAGAAAATGATACATGGTGGTGGAATGAAGACGTGCAAAAGATGCTTAAAAAAAAGAAAATTGCGTTTAAAGAATGGCAGGGTATAGAAAACGGGAATGATAGTTTGAAAGATGATAAGGAACAGGTTTATAAAGAATGGAAAAAGAAGGCGAAAAAGGCGGTAGCACTTTCGAGGGCTAAGGCGCAGGAGAAGTTGTATGACTCACTGGACAGCCCTAGAGGCCAGAAGGAGCTCTACCGGATTATAAAAGCAAGAGAAAGGAGAATGAGCGATATAATTCAAACGAAATGTATGAAAGACGACGCCGGCAAGGTGCTGTCCAAAGACGACGAAATAAAAGAAAGATGGAAGGTTTATTTTGAAAAGTTGATGAACGAAGAGAATAAATGGAATGGTGTGCTGAAAGAGGTACAAGTATATATGGGTTTGGTAAATGAAATTAGCATGGATTAAGTAAGAAAAGCAGTTCGAAGTATGAAAAAAGGAAAAAAGGTATGTGGCTGACTTTATTTTTCAATAAGCTGTTGCATGAAGGAGGGATCCCACAAGAATGGTGCAATAGTTCGCTAGTGCCTATCTTCAAGAATAAAGGTGATGTACAGGACTGCAACAACTATCGAGGGATAAAGCTCATGTCACACAGTATGAAGGTATGGGAGAAAGTAATAGAGAAAAGACTGCGAGAGGAGAGTGAGATTACCCCGAACCAGTTTGGGTTTATGCCAGGCAACAATGGCCACAAACGCCACTTTTGCACTCCGCCAATTGTGCGAGAAGTACAGACGTGCACACAAGAACTTGCACATGGTGTTCATTGATATGGAGAAAGCGTATGATAGGGTACCTCGGGATGTGTTGTGGTGGGCCTTGAAAGAGAAAGATTTGCCTGAGAAGTATGTGGAGTTAATTCGTGCTATGTACAATAAATCTTGTACCTATTCCGGTTGGCTGCTGGTAATACCGACAAGTTCAGTGTGGCTGTAGGCTTGCACCAAGGGTCGGCTTTAAGTCCTTACGCCTTCCTGTTGATAATGGACGCTCTGACGTCGGACATACAGGAAGAGGCACCCTGGTGCATGCTGTTTGCCGATGACATTGTTCTTGTCGGTGAAGATGGACCTGAGATCCAGAGCAGATTGGAGAGATTGGCAACAGAAGCTGGAGAATGTTGGCTTGAAAATCAGCAGAACCAAGACACAACATACATGTTCTGCGATTTCGGCGGTCTCTCCAGTCCTGGAGCCATAGAGCTTGATGGCGCGCTTTTCCCGGTCTGCTCCGACTTTCGGTATCTCGGTTCACTCGTGCAAAGCGATGGCGAAGTAGATCGGACGGTTAAGCACAGAATTAACACTGGATGGATGAAATGGCGGCAGGTCACGGGAACCATCTGCGACTCCCGCATTCCTCTTAAACTTAAGGGGAAGATATATAAAACAATGGTTAGACCTGCTGTCTTGTATGGATCAGAATGTTGGGCCACAAAAGGGATGAATGAAAGGCAATTGCATGTACCTGAGATGAGAATGCTAAGAGGAATGTGTGGTGTGACACGAATGGATAGAATAAGAAATGAGTACATAAGAGGAAGTCTGAAAGTGGCACCGGTGACTGAAAAGTTGTGCGGAAATCGGTTGTCATGGTATGAGCATGTGATGCGGAGGAATGAGGAAAATGTCCGGAGGAAAGTTTTGAGTATGCATGTCGATGGCTATAAGAGTAGGGGAAGACCAAAGAAACTATGGATGGACTGTGTGAAAGATGATATGGCTAGAAAGGGAGTGACTACCGAGATGACGACTAATAGAGAAGTATGGAAGAAAGGGACATGTTGCGCCGACCCCCAATCAATTGGGATAAGGGCAGGAGAATGATGATGAGTAGGGATTTTTTGGAGAAAGTAGAATTATTTCAAGGAACTAAGTAAGAACTTGATAACCAAGAAAACTATAATTCTAAAAAAGTTTAACAAATTTTTGCATAATTTTATATATTTATTTTTGTCATTTACTTACTTCACATATTTTACATTTTGAAACATTGAACATTGAATTTGTTACTGAACATAAGTCTAATTAAATCTTTAAGATGTAGGTAAGTAAACGTAATAGGTATCATTTATATCTCCTTTTTTATCTCGCAATGGAGTTCAGTAGGTATAGTTGTTTCAAGCCTGAGACTTTAAATTTTGTGCCTTAGGTCGAGAACGCAAACTGTTAGTTCTCTTTGTTCTGCTGGTCCCAATAAAATATGTGCAGATTAAAATATTTTCACATCGAACCCATTAGTAATTTTTTTTTACTAAAACCTTATATTAATATGTACCTAATATGTGAACCCCGGTCGTTACCGATTCAATGAATAAATACAAATAATACCATTCTAAACACACATAAAAGCAAACAAATAATTAAGAATTTAACATAATCAGCCTATAATGTTCCTACTCCTGGGACACAGGCCTCCTGTCTTCGAGAGGGCTATAGTAATTCACCACGTGGGATCAGTGCGGGTTTAGTAGATGTCACATATCATTTGGTTTTAGGACATTCCGCCAGTTTCCTCACGATGTTTTCCTTCACCGTTTTGAGAGCAGTGGGGATGAAATTATTTACTTTAGGTACATTAGGTCCGAACCCTGACAGGCGCTTTACTTTGTGTAAAGCGCCTGTCAGGTTACGGACCTACAATCTAAAACTTGTAAGCCGCGGGCGTCACCCCTGGGCCACCACTGCTCTCGAATTTCTTGAAAATGTGTTCTCGTAATATTGTATCCAGATTCCATTACTTCAACCATCTTCGCTTTAAACTTGAAGTAGATCCAAGAAAACACTTGGGTTCGAACCCACGACCCACAAATCGTTAAAACTGGGCCACCACTGCATTTTTGCATTTATTAAAGGATAATAAATTAAACACGTAGAGCCATTCAGCTTACTGGCTAGTTTACGAGAGGGCGCTGTTGACACCGTACGTTTTGAAGACATATGGCTATTTGACTATTGTGCCGCGAGTGCTTTATTGAATATCTTTTGAATAGGAGAATATGAATCTAGTTTTAATACCATTTAGATTTGAATTTGAAAGGGTTTGAATATATGACTATGGCTTGGATTATAAACCGTAATCCTTACTAATATTATAAATGCGAAAATGAGTTTGTTTGTTTATTTGTTTGTTACGCTTTCAAACTAAAATAGCAGAACGGATTTCGATGATACTTAGCACATAGGTAGACCATGACCTCGGGTTAGGACCTGGGGTTGAATATTAGAAAACAAAAAAATATTGTTCATTATGTAGTTTGAAATACTCTGTTACAAGTGCGGTGCGAGCCTTGGGGTCCAAGGGTGGCGCGAATTGGAGCGCAAGACTCGCACCGCGCTCATAACAGGGTGTTTCAAACTACATCATGCGTGCGTGGAATAATTTTTTTTTTTTAATTATTCAAATGTTCATAAATATTTTTTTTACTTTTGTGTATGATTAGTAATCATTGGATACATGAAGTGGGCTGCCGTTGTAAGACGATTAAAATGCCACGGCGTATATGATGTGTAACATCTGACATCTCACGTTGGTAATAAGCAACTGAGCAGCCACAGAAATTACCCCCTCTACTTACAATCTATATCATCATCATCATCATTTCAGCCGAAAGATGACCACTGCTGGACATAAGCCTCCCTCAAAAGTCGGCCCGGTTGCCCTAACAATCTGTATAGTACTTACTAATTCCATGAATACACTAATACCATGCCATTATAAAGTATTTTTTATTTTTATTTATTAAGGGATAATAAACAACATATATATTATAATACATAAAGTTAACAAAGTTTAAGTAGCAATCTCCACTGCATTATCCGCAGATAGGACATATTTATAGATCAGTGGTTGCCACTAGACGAGCTTTACCACAATTAACAAATATTTAGAAATAAATAAATAAGTTACTATAAAGCTAGCTATAGCTACAAAACCAAATTTGATCAGAAACAGATTCAATTACTTAAATTATGCAATAAATAAGTAATAATACTAAGAGATTACAATTAAGATAAACATTTTATAATATTAGATTAAGTACTTACTAATTCCATGCTATTCAAAAGTAGTTACTTATTCCATGCTCAAGCTGTCACTTCCTTCCTTTATGACACATTCTTCACGAAATCACTCCCACGGAAAGCGAGAGGAAAGATGTTACACATAAAAAAAAATGTCTTTAAACCGTTCAGTCGTTAAGGCGAGACAGACAGACAGAGTTACTGTCGTAATTATAATATTAGTATTAAAGTGTGGATTACTGTGGATAGAATAATTAAATACGTCCCAAAAAAAAATCCGGAAGCATGGCCACCCTGGCCATGGCGAGGAACATTATTAAACATTAATTTGCAACTCTTCCCTTAAGTAGCCGTCTTGCATGTTTTATTGATTTAAATTATACATTGCAGCCGGTCGTTATACTAGCCAGGGATCATCAACCATTTGGGAAACAAAATGGCTGAATGATCCTGATTGCGGTACCTACTCGGCGGCCATTATTATTTACGTTGTGTGTGAAGTGTGATTGGATTATGATGATAAATATTCCAGAGTATTTTTAGTAGGGTTGAAGAATTTGAGTTAGTTCAGCGAAAGAATAAGGGGTTGTAAAATAAACATTCCTTTTGAAGACATTGCAAAGTAGGGATACATTTTCACTCGTATTCTTTACGTGTCTCCTAGTTATCAACTAGTTAGGTTACGATGTGCATTCTACTTCTCACGCCATATTCAAAAGTCTACGAGTTTTAATTAAAACTAATGCTTCAGCTCATTTTTAACCGACTTCCAAAAAGGAGGAGGTTCTCAATTCGGCGGTATGTTTTTTTTTTAACCCACTTCAAAAAAGAAGTTCTTAATTCGGCGGTATGTTTTTTTTTTTTTTCGTATGTTTGTTACGCGATTACGCCATTAATTATGGACCGATTTTGAAAATTCTTTTTTTTTTTTAAGAATATACTCCCGAAGTGGTCCCATTGCCACCAAATCAGAATCAGGTGACGGGATCCCATGGAAATCGAGGGAAACCCACAAATTTTATAGGCAAAAATATAGCGATTTGGGTATTTTTTATAGTAACTCGTGCATATGGTCTCGGAAAGCACCATTTGGTGAAGTGGAACTGATGATGGAGACCACATATGGCCACCGGAACAATATAATAATGAGTACCCCTATTTAACGGGTTGCGATTAAGCAATTTATGCTAGTCACTATGCATATGGTGAATGGCAGTTCTCCTGGTTCTTACCAGGAGAACTCCTTAACAATCAACGTCCCAGTATCGGGAAAAGAAATATTTTGTAAAAGGTGATGAGCAGTTAACATTGGGCTATTGTAACTTAGATAAATTCAAAACTGGCCCACTAAAAAGTGTAAAATAAAAAACTTTTTACAAAAAAATAAGAACTGACTACCAAAAATAACACTGCAAAGTGAAAAATAACTTTAATTTCGGAAGTCGGTAGCAAAAAACTCAAATACAGATCCAAAGACACCGACTTCCGAAATTAAAGTTATTATTCAATTTGCAGTGTTATTTTTGGTAGTCGGTTCTTATTTTTTTAATATTCAAAGTCACTATCGTCGTACCATATTATTATGTCGAAAATGTTGACTATCCCTTCTGCTTGTTGCCCATGGCCAGTACTGTGCTCTTTTTTACATAATGAGGCATACTTAGGCGTTCTTTTTTATTTGCAAACATGCTCAAAGCGTGTGAGGTGTTTAATTTCAGTCTTGTTTTATCTTAACACTGTGCACGCTTCAAAATGTTTTTGGTATCGATACTCTACTTTAGGGTTCCGTACCTCAAAAGGAAAAAATGGAACCCTTATAGGATCACTCGTGTGTTGAAATTTGGTACAAATATGAACTTTTGTGACCTAAACACGGATGTGTAACGGACATAAATAAACTTTGTAAGTATATATAACTTTTGGGGGGGAGAAAAAGAAAAAAAAAGTTTTGTAAACTGTACCATATCAAATGAATGGGCTTGTTGTAAGGATTTCAGATATATTTTTTTATAATTTTAAAATAAATACTTTTAAAATTATTGTACTGCATAGTTTAAAAAATGCAGCAAGCAAATAGTTCTTTACATAAAGATAACAGGAAAACCTATAAGAAGTCTATGATCTTAAAATAACATGGTAAATCTCTGAACATTGTGCATACAAACTTACATCTGCAGTTGGAATGTATGAGGGAACATGTTTTTCAACTACAATGTTAAGTTTGTTCTTAGGATAAATTAATCCCCACTACGGAACCCTTCATTGTGCGTGGTCCAACACGCAATTAGCCGGTTTTTTTCAGATTGGATGTCACCGCTGTGTGTCGTTTTGGCGTTAGTGAATTGACAGACACGTATTTCTAAGACTTTTTTTCTATAGGTTGGTTATCAGGTTTTATTTAGGGAAAGATACCTAATACCTTTCAATCTGATAGGTCATCAGCATTTTTAGCATAATATGCCTATAACGTTCTGCTGGGACGCAGGTCTAGTTGGGATTCCGTGAGAGGCAGTGGGAGTGGGCCGTAATCTACCCCGTGGGCCCAGTGCGGGTTGGTGAATGCCACATGTTTTCGAATTTATTGTTCTAGGACATACTGGTTTCCTCACGATGTTTTTCTTCACCGTTTTTAATAGCTATTAAAGTGTAGTTGTGTTAAAATTAGCAAATGCTTGCGCGTGAGTCACAGTTTGAGTTAATTACGATTACCATACCAATGTTTATTTGTAATCTTAAGAGGCTAAAAGCTTATATATCAAAACATTGAGTTTGTATATCTTTTCCGCCCCTACTATTGGTAATTTATTTAAGTGAGTTTTTAAATAATCACAGAGCACGAGGACACCTCTTCGACTGCTCCTAGAGGCAAGCATTTCACACAATTGACATATAGAAACTGACGGCTTTGAATCCGTGTTCTGTAGAAATAAGCTTAATTACTTACAAAAAAAGTTTTTACAAAAAAAACACAACCAACGTCTACCTAAACTACCGAGACTTTTTAATAAAAAGTTTTTTATTTTTAGTGGGTCTGTTTGTAATTTATCTAAGTTACAATAGCATAATGACAACTGCTCATTAAATTTTACAAAATATTGCTTTTCCCGATGCAGGGACGTTAATTGTTGAAGAGATCCTAGTAAGAATCAGCATGCATTGTAACGAGCATAAATTGCTTAGCAACCATATTAAAGTACCTAATCGAATCGCAACCCGTGAAATATTTAGTATTTAGTAGTCCCGGTGGCCATCTGTGGTGTTCATCATCAGTTCCACTTCACCAAATGGTACTTTCCGAGAGCAAATGCCCGAGTTACTATAAAAAAAATACCGAAATCACTATAGAGGTACCTATAAATTTTGAGGATTTCCCTGGATTTCCATGGGATCCCTTCATCAGAATCTGACTTGATGACAATTGGACTACGTTGAGAGCATACCCTTTCAAAAAAAAAATTAAAAAGCGGTCCACAATTGGCGGGGAAATCGGTGAAAATACATAAAAACGAAATGTGTGTTTACTATAGGTACGCCTCTGTTTGCCCTTTGGGATTATAGGCGTGATGTGTTATGTCAAATGAGAATCGTTAATCAAATTACCGAAACTGAATAATATATCGTTTTCAGCAAGTGATGATAACTCAGATTAAATCAATAATTGTGTACGTAATGATATTTGCTCGTAGTAATACAGTTCACAGTATAATGTTTATACCAGACTTCGTTTGTAAGACTGTTTGCTTTGCCTGCTCGGGTAGAAAGATTCGGGCTCATAAAATAATTTGAAAATTTGCAGGTGCATAGAATAAGGTACAAGCTGTACTTTCTTATGAAGTAAACATTATGTGCGCCGAGCTATTTGCGATCTCAGAGAAAATACCTAGGTGTTTACGTAAAATCTAAAAATGTTGTAATTTTTTCGGATAGCAAAAGCGCTTTAGAACACATAGCTCGCTCCGCCTCTGGGTTGCAGAGGGACAGAGTTAGCTTATGTTATTCTTGATAAAATTTATACCATGCCTAATGATGTAACTCTCAGATTGCAGTGGATCCCTTCACATGTTGGCTTGAGAGGAAATGAGGAGGCTGACATGTTGGCTAAAAGATCTTGTACAGACGGAAGTGAGGTATTCATAATTCCTGATTACTCAGTATTTTTTTTCACGGTACAACAGAATATGGCAACAAAAGTGGAAAGAAGATTTTGACCTCAGATCTCGAGAAAAAGGAATTTGGTACAAAACTATGCAATGTGAGCCTCCTCGGATACCGTGGTTTGTCGATGTTAAACTGGGTAGGCGATTACTTAAAATAGCTTTTAGAATACGACCTGGACATGTACCACTTAAAAAAATTACCCTTTTAATGAAGAAATCCCTGTCACCTAAATGTACTGCTTGTGATGAACCAGAAGATGACCAGAGGAACACCTCCTTATATATTGTATTCGCAATGATTTTGAAAAACAACATTTATGTCAAAAATAAAAATTAAATGCATTACATTTAGGTAAATTTCAATGTATTCTGGCTTACCCTGCAAGCAATAAAGCTAAGCTTATTTATATGTTTATATTTAAGTCTTATGAAATTTTTGTAAGTAACTTGCTTAAGGAAATGATGGGGCTGACATGACTTGTTAAAGGTAAAAGCAAGCAAGTCCCTAATAAATAAAAAAAAAGAAGGGGCTCGTGGCTAAGTAACAGCGTCAGGGATCAATCGATTAAGGAGGATGCGCTAAGGTAGCCCACCGGAGCGGGAGGGCGTGTCAGACTTTTACTGACTAAAACCCACCCGTGTTCCTTCCGTTGCCTGTGTGTCAGGGCCACGATATCCCTTTCGGATAAACTCGCAACCCTGGCAGGTATTGGCCTTAACGGGCCCCGTCAGTTGGTGCTGACATCTCTTTGAGGCGCGCGTAGAACACAACGCACCGTCGACCCGGGCCTTATCGGTTCTTATCGGACGGCGAGCTACCCATCATTCACCGTCCGCAAGCCCGCGCCTAAGGTGGCCGGGAATCAGCCTGTGACTCCCGACGCCGGGGGCATCTCCCGCAGCGACTAGGGGCGCAAGGGCGCGAACCTTGCCTCTCTCTCACGCATTCCGCCTTCTCCTTCGCGAGCATTACTGCTTCGTAGAAGGAGGTGACGGCCTCCCATGCACTCTCGCTCCGAACCATGGCCTGAACCAGAGCCGGACGCGAGAGATGGCCGCCGCCGATCGCCTCCGTGGGGATACGGCGTCGTCCGAAGGAAACATACCACCTAATACTGATCTGCAAATTGCGAAAAACAAAAGAATATTTCAAATGGAAACATCAAACAGGCTGACGTTTGCTATCCATTAACATAAAAAATTACACATCCCATCATCTAGGACATTACTGACATCAACATTATCAGCCCATATAATGATCCCACTGCTGAGACACACGCCTCCTCTCTATGAGAGGGAGTGGGCCGTAATCCAGCACGCGGGCCCAGTGTGGGTTGGTAAATGTCACATGTCTTCGAACTTTTGGTTCTAGGACATGCCGCATTCCTTACGATGTTTTCCTTCACCGTTTTGAGAGCAGTGGTGATGAAATAATTTACACAAAGTAAAGCGCCAGTCTAAAGAATGGGCAGCAGCGTTCTATCATTTTAACACCATACTGCGATCGGCAACCCGCCTGCCAAGCGGCGGACGTCTTTCGGCTGATTATGAAAGCGCCTGTCAGGGTTTGAACCTACGGCTTGCAACTCGTAAGTCACGGTCTTTAGCACTGGGCCACCAGTGCTCTCTGCTGACAACGATGAAGGAAGAACATCGTGAAGGAAACCGCGCTACTGTTTAGCACGAGGTCTTGGGTTCGATTCCCAGGTCAGACAAAGTGGCGATCGGTGGCGGCGATCTCTCGCGTTCGGCCCTGGCTCAGGCCATGGTTCGGAGCAAGAGTGCATGGGAGGCCGTCACCTCCTTCTGCGAAGCAGTAATGCTCGCGAAGGAGGAGTCGGAACGCGTGAGGGAGAGGCAAGGTTCGCGCCCTTGCGCCCCTAGTCACCGCAGGAGACGCTCTGGGCCTCGGGAGTCACAGGCTGATTCCCGGCCACCGTAGGCGCGGGCTTGCGGACGGTGAGCGATACCCGTAGCTCACCGTCCGATAAGGACCAGGCCCGGGTCGACGGCACGTGTGTTTCGAATGTGGGTGCACTATAGGTACACCTCTACCTAACCCTTCGGGGATTACAGGCGTGATGTTATGTTAAGTGTGTAATGTTCATCATCATAATTTCAGCCGAAAGACGTCCACTGCTGGACATTGGCCTCCCCCAAAGGGTGGCCATAATCGCCGCGCTTGGCAGGCGGGTTGGCGATCGCAGTATGGTGTTAAAATGCATAGAGAACGCTGCTGCCCATTCTCTAGTAAGTCCCTTAGTCGCCTTTTACGACACTCACGGGAAGAAATATGATGGTGCTATTCTTTACGTCCGGCACCACACAAATACGTGTGTAATGTTATTAACATAAAAAAATAAGTTTTTTGTACTGTTTACAGACAGACGAAATACTATTTTACTGTATTCTAATTGCTATCAAGTGCGTTGCCCGGTCATTATAACCAGATGCAATGTTAATGTGGAATCAACATTGATTGATTGACGTGGGTTCGACACCCGGGTAATGGATTTTAAAAGAGTTTTCATTCGATTTAATTTAGTGTGTATTGTGAAATGTTAGGCAGTTTTTAGTTATTTATGTGTTTTGTTATTGGTTATGCTAGAAATACGTTTTTTTTTGCGTTCTTATATGCTGTGCCTCACCGGCGGCGGATCGTTGTTGGGTTTCTTAGGAACCCAAAGCTTTAATAAATGTTATAACAACAAAAAACCGGCCGAGTGCGTGTCAGACCACGCACAATGAACGGTTCCGTAGTTGGGATGATTTATCCCAAAAACAAACTTAGCATTGTAGTTGATAAACATGTTCTGCCATACATCGATATACGCCACGGACAATTTTCCAACTGCAAACGTAAGCAAAAAAAAAATTGTGATAAAACTACAAATGAACGATTTTCGGGCCTTTTCCTTTTCTTGTGCTGTGACATTGCTTCTAGCCAAATTTCATGATTCTAGGTCTACGGGAAGTACACTATAAGTTTTGATTTATTTGCGAGTATCAAAATATGTCGCATAAGTCACCGTATTTTTTTATTACGTTGACTTAGAAGCTTGACTTTTTTGGAGCTCCAAGGTCCGTAGACCATTTTGATATTAATTTCAATTTGATACCTCCACGCGTACCTGAGATAAAGGATCTTGACAGACTGACAGACGGACAACGAAGTGATCTAAGGGTTCTCGTTCGTTTTTTGCTTTGAGGTACGGAACCCTAAAAAGGTTGCTTTCTAAAACCAGTTAACTTCAGCGTTTCAGTCTTGAACTGAAACCTAACTAAAACTAAAAGTTTAAACAACAGCTCTTTGTCGAGAACTAAGTCTGCTGATCTTTGCGATAGTGAGACATATTCTGAGAAGGATCAAGAATACCTACCATATTATATGTATCTACTCCGTCAATTGTATGATTTTAAAATGTATTAATGCTCGTGGCTAAAAAAAAGAAAAAAAAATGGTCTCTTAGCGGCCAGTGTTTATTTTAATTCAATTGAATTTTGCATTGTTTTTTTTTCAAATCTTTTTATTACGGACGCTTTTGACGTTTGGCATCGTTCTCACATGTAGGTATAGTTTCAACATGAATGATGTAACCAATATTTTGTAACCATAATTTGATTTCAAAGACTGTCCGTGGAGTTTCTTGCCCGTTCTTCTCCATAGGTACCTACTTAGTTTTAGAATCGGCAACTAGCTTCATCTTTATGACTGATCGACCCCTTGCCAATTCAAAAGTGCCTGTAATTGGTTTATTTGAAATAATTGCTTTGAGTTTGAGTTTGAATAGGTAATAAAAACCTCACGGGTCGATCGAAGGTTAAGCTACGCTTGCCGCTGTCGGTTCGTGGATGGGTGATCATCTTCACATACTGAGACCCCCCGTGCCTCGAAAAGCACATTATGCCGTTGGTCGGGAGGCTGTCATTCGTAGTTCTTTGGCAGTCGTTACGGGCAGTCAGAAGCCCAAATGTCTGACTACCAGTCTTACCAAGGGGTATCGTGTTACTCATTTGTTGAAGTCAGATAGGCAGTCGCTCCATATAAAATACTGGTATTCAGCTGCATCCGGTTAGACTGGAAGCCGACCCCAACATAGCAGGGAGACTGCTTAGCAGATTGATTTTTTGAATGGCAAGAAAACCAGGAATATACTGGCCAGTAACTTGCACAAATGTACATGCAAGTAGCTGGCATGCCATTGTGTCTAACTAAACTTTGCGGGAGTTCCTTAAAACAAGTCACTACTTTCAAGGATCTGGGCCACTGGGTTTCCGAAGACCTAAAAGACAGTCTGGATATTATTATTATTTATTATTATTATAAATTCATCCCAACTACAGAACCCTTCATTGTGTGTGGTTCAACACGCGCTTGGCTGTTTTTTTCCAATTAAGTTTAGCATGGCTTCTAGTCTCTGGTCAGTCTTGAACCAACCTCTAATATGCATCTTTAAAAGTTTGTCGCCCCACCAAAAACGTTGAACAATAAAAAAAGAAACAATTCAAATAACCAGCCAGACACACAAAAATGTCTTTCAAACATACCTCCCCGACCACAGAGCATGAAACATTCAGCGAATAAATCCTTGCGCTAAATATTACCCTTACACGCATAAGGGCTTAGTTATACTGTACGAGTTGGTAACCTGACAGTAGACAGCTACTGCCACACTGTGTGCTCGCATAACAACCAAACAATTCTGTAAAAATATCTCCTCGTAAACTGACCGACTGAAGCTCAGTTAACCCCGAACAGTCAGATATGTAAATAGTTACGGATTAATCCGTTGGTCCCAAATGTCCTTTCTTTGGTATTGTTCGCTGAATCGTTGAGCTCCATAAGTTCTGAGTTGAGCTGCACGTCTACTGACAAATGCGTGCACTGACTGGACAGGTCCCCTCAATCTGAGTGGTTTTTTCATCAAAAGATCATTTCAGGCAACTATCTACATGGTCTTCACATGATCTGACAAAGATTATGTCTGGACTTTAAAAGAGACTGCGACCTCTGAATTAGTTTCGGCCTTTTTTCTCAGAGTAGTCAGACATCATCTAGTTTTTTTTTTAGTATGATTGACGTGTAAAAGTGTTTGTACAAACCTATTTACAGAAATAAATCATTTATCGTTGAACGCATAAGTAACTACTGAGAGACCCAAGAGTTGCTGCCTTGTATTGATGCGGGAGAAGACGATTGGCAAGTAAATGATGCGAGCTACTGATCGGCTAGCACGTGACAGTAATTCGTTAGATGCGGTTAAAGGTGCCAGTAACTTAACAAAATATATAACATATCATCAAGCCTGTATTTCCCGAACGGATAGGCAGAGGTGTATCCAGTATACCCACATATCGCCAGTTACGTTTGGGTCCCTTGTAATAGCGGCCAATCCTATAGCCATCAACCGGGCACAAATCCAGAGTCCGGGTTGTTACTGAGAAATTCCAGATGGCAAAACCCAATAACACTTTGCTCAACCCGGGAAACCAACCTAGGACCTCATGCTTATCATTAGTTCATGCGACCACTAGACCTGTGAAGCAGTCAACGAGGTGCAAGTAATTGCAGCAGTAATTGGCTGATTTCCATTTGCAGTTTAGTTCAAGTAGCAAGTTATGTATCCAAGCATCAGTCCAAAGGTAATAGTTTTTCATTGTGTAATGTCACTTAAAGACATCAAGGGACTTAGCTCCCTATATAACTATACCTGTACAAGGCTCTTTTGGCATGTGGCGGCATCAACATCGCCACGTCATGCGAACTACGCGTCACACTGACGTCACGCAAAATCCTGCATCGCGCAAGCAGAGTTTACCGCGCGATTTGTATATATATAAACAACGTCCCGACAGCAATCGTCGGGCAACTTTCGATCCAGCCCGTCCCCAACTTGCTGTTTTTCCCCAACGACGCCCTAAGCCGAGGTTCGTACCCCACAGGGGATGCCCTTTTAGAGCGCTGTCGTTTAGTTTGTAATAATTATATTTACGCTCCTGGCTGGAGGCTTTAAGCTCACACCTTAGGGCAGTCACACACAGGAAAGACCGGTTAAGCAGTCACGGCCTCTCAAGGTCAACTGCGAGACGCCAAACAAAAAAAAAAAAAAGCAATCGTCGGGCAGTTGCCCACCAGACACAACACCCGTCTAGTCCATGGATCCTCTCTTTTCTATTGAGGGTGAGTGAACTTTATACCCTGTTCTTCATTCTTCTATAGGCGCGTGGCCAAAATCGGAATTAACGCCATCATGTTGTTTTTAGGGTTCCGTAACTCTTATAGAATCACTCATGTGTCTGTCTGTCCGACTGTCACAGCCGATTTGCTCCGAATCTACTGGACCGATTAAGTTGAAATTTGGTGCATATATTAATTTCTATGACCCAAACACAAACGTGTAACGTAAATAAATGAATTTTAAATAGGGGTTCACTTTTTGGGAAAAAAAAAGTTTTGTAAACTGTACTGTGTGACATACAAATGAAAAAACTTGATATGAGAATTTCAATTACATATTTTTTATTATATTCTAAAATCAATATTTATAAAGTTATTAAAAAAAAAATTGGAAAAATTGGCCATTATCTCCGAAACTGCTGAGCCTAAAATTTTGAAAAAATACAGAGAATAGTTTTATACATAGGTATAAAACTATTCTGATCCTATAAGAAGCCTATGGTCTTAAAATAACATGGTAAATCACTCAATATTGGGCGTACAAAGTTATTTGCAGTTGGAATCTATGGGGAACAACGGTATTTCAACAACAATGTTAAGTTTGTTCTTGGGAATAATTCATCCCAACTACAGAACCCTTCATTCTGCGTGGTACGATACGCACCTGGCTGGTTTTTTTTCAATGCATTTCACCAAACAATTTCAAAAATGTTTAAGTACCAACGTCATTTGAGCACCAGAAGATGCTTGTAGCATTCTAGAATAGAACAGAATAGAATACTCTTTATTATGTACACCATAAAAGTTACAGATATAAATGTTGAAATTTTACATAGGGTGACAAAATGGGCGATCTTATCGCTAAAAGCGATCTTTTACAGACAACCTTTGGATGGATTAAAAAGAGATGGAGAGACAGTACTGCAGGTAGTCAGTGGTGTACCTACTATTTACATGTACAATAAATATATACATACAATATACAATAATAAACATGAAACAAGAGCAAGGAGCTGTATTCTGTAATGATGCTAATCACATTAATTCATTTCATTAAGACGCTGACAACAGGTAAACCGCGGTCACTGTCAGACTGCATACCAAAAGAAAAAGAAGTGCGATGACACAACGCTTGTAATTTATTGCAAATTGTGAAGGAATTATCTATTAACTAAAAAATGAGTTGAGTAATCGAAAATAAAAAAAACAAGTTCTGCATACAAATAAGACGTTCTCTTGTTATTAATTAAATACCAACCGTACGTTGGTATTTAATACAGATATTTTGGATTGAAACTCAAGTAAAGGGTTAGTTTAACGTTAATTTGTATCGAGATTTATTTTTCTAAACGTGTTTTGGTAACAACCAAGTTCTGAGAAATATGTTCAAGAATAACATATTTTTCCGCTACCACAAACTGTATAGATTTGGCAATTTTTTTGTTTAAGACAAGCCTATTTTTATCATTTGCCTCTTGTCAGCGCCTTAATGCAAATGTAAGGCTCAGCTAGCCCACTTAATCAAAATCACCTCATTTATTCAAACTTGGCTGAGAATTAGCACATTTCGACCGTCAAAATTACATAAGACCGTCCCCCAAAGTCCCCCGCCCGCCCTTCAGCACTTTCTATAGTGCTTTAGCTGCGAAGAAGAAGTGGCGCAACAAACTCCCCTATGACACAGCTGTCTGTTCAGTTAGAAAACTAGATTCTATACAATAGAATGTAAAATAATTTACATTACGCTACACAAAACATTAAAAAAAACGTCGAAAACTATACTCAAGCAGAAATAAAAAAATAAAACGTAAACAGAACGTACCTAAATAAAAGCCATCATGCACCTGCTTACATAAAGCTATAGCTGTAACTGGAATTCACAAATGATAAACTAGCACCATCAGTAGTAAAATAAATAGTTCGCCAATAAACAGTTCATTATTAATAATAATAAAAAAACCATGGTCAGCAAGACGACCAGTCACCACAAGCAGCAACATAACGCAACTAAAGATCTTACTTACTCGCACAGTGTAACCAAGCCTTAGGAGAGAAAACATTTTATTGGAATACCGATGGTTGATACAGGAATCCATGTTATTTGATACTTTTCGCGCAGACTTCGACGCGAACTGGATACGGCGTATATAACAACGGTATAATTATAATATGTATGTACTAAGTATTTTCTTGGATCTACTTCAAGTTTAAAGTGAAGTTTCTTGAAGTAATCGAATCTGGATACAATATTACGAGAACACATTTTCAAGGAATTAGAGAGCAGTGGTCCCAGGGGTAACGCCCGCGGCTTACAAGTTTTAGATCGTAGGTTCGAACCCTGACAGGCGCTTTACTTTGTGTAAATTATTATGTGACATCTATCCCCGCCGGCCCGCTCTCACCCAGAGGAGGCCTGGGTGCCAGCAGTGGGCATATTTTAGGCTAATTATTTTATGAGGGTTGTTTGCTTTTTTTACATTCATCATTTCAGAAGAAAGACGTCTCCCCCAAGGGTGGGCTTTGCCATAATCCCCACGCTTGGCAGGCGGGTTGGCGATCGCAGTATGGTGTTAAAATGCATAGATAACGCTGCTGCCCATTCTCTAGTAAGTCCCTTAGTCGCCTTTTACGACACCCACGGGAAGAAATAGGATGGTGCTATTCTTTACGTCCGGCACCACGCAGACATTTTTTACATTATTACAATGAAAAAGAAAAGATTATTATTTGCTCAGTTAATTTATTCAGTTGGTAACATGCGTTATAAAAAAGTTAAATTTTGAAACTTAACTTTTTTTTTCAACTATCCCTTATTGTATTAACTATGATCAGCAGAAGTGTAACTGTACTGTAGGATCTACAGGGTCAGACAGACGGCGGAGCCTTAGTAATAGGGTTCCCGTTTTACCCTTTGGGTAGGGAACCCTAAAAAACAGCTGTTTCCTACAGAAGTGCAATACCTACTCGGTCAAAATGTATGGAACACCGATTTAAAAAAAAAATAACCGATGCAAAATTTTAACACAGGGGGGTCAAGAATGATGTACTGAATCCATGGTAACAGGATGCAAGGCAATGTCCCTTCCACCCTGTATCTATACTTATTATAAATTGAATTCAATTCAATTCATTTATTTGCATTATGGTATATGCAAATAAATAAATTCAATTGAATTGCGAATGCGCATAAAAGTTACATAAGGCTTAAAGCTAAATTAAAGTCCCTTTTCGTTTTCGTGTCTGTGTGTCCACGTTCAAATCAAATAAAAATATTTTATTTCACATAAGCCTACACGGGCACTTATGAACCGTCAGAAGCTAGGTGCACGGTTCCAATTGGTCGTTTCCTATGGAGAAGAGCCGGCAAGAATCTCCACGGTTACTCTTTTAAAAAGAATGGGCTTTTACAATGTTTTCAAGTTACCGTGTTAATAGGTATGGGAGGACAGTGTAGGCCCGTCAACAGGTACCAAGTTTACAAAGCTAGAGTCTATTAAGCCTACATCGTTGTTCTTCTAAACTACGAAACGGATTTTGATGCGATTTTTACCATCATTTAGAGCATTTATTCCGGAAAGTTTATGTGTATAATAAAACTACCATTAAACTTACAAATAATAAAGAAATCTTGATGTTTTGTCAAGTCGTAAAAATCGTGGGGGGTGGTTGCCAGTAGGTATGTGATATAAAATTATTATCCTTAAAAATATCGTTTGTGGACTTATGGTAACAGGTGATCTAAAAAGAGTGAACGTCTAAAATCTTAATGTTACTTTTTAAAAAAAAGGCTAACACATATTAGAAATTTATTTATAAAAAAAATAAGAAAATAACACTAACTTAAGCAGCATATATAATTCAATTCAATTGTAACTCTTAATTTCAGACACGAGTCCATAGTGTATCAACAAAATAACTTAATAACTACCTATATATTATACATACATAAACTCACGCCTTCTTCCCATGGGGGTAGGCAGAAACTATAGAACGCCACCTGCTACGCTCCTTACATACTCCTTTTGCTTCGCCTACATTCATACATCTGGTCATACACGCACGCTAATTGCGAGTACTACGCACCTGACCTTTCTGAAGAACATCACCAATTTGGTCACTATATGTCCTCCTAGGGCGTCTCCTAGGGCGTAGGGGACTTAATAACTGGTGTAAACAAGTAATAAGAAGATAATACATTAAATATCAATTTCTTATTATTCAAATTCAAATTCCTCAAAGGGGAGTCCCACCGATCTGAGAGCACGCTCAGGAGACCGTAATTATGGAGGCCGTCCTTTTTCTTATTATTGCGAAAAATCGTCATTGCGCGCCTCCGCAAACATTGTGGACGCACTACAACGCCACGACAGCCCCAACAGTATCCTAAACGCGTTGGATATTGGACACGCAGATCGCTGTATGTCCTATGCGTAAAACGGGTCCAAAGACTGCACGTGTAGAAAGACTGACAGAGAGCTTTAAAAAATAATGTTCCCCCTGCTGGGACACAGGCGTCCTCTCCGTGAGTGGGCCGTAATCCACCACGCGGGCCCAGTGCTGGTTGCTAGATCCGACTCCGACGAATCCGACTGGAAATTCCAGTACCCCCCCCCCTACATACACACTTACAAACAAACAATTTTCCCTCTTTATAATATTATTATAGTTTCCTTTACATTTTTTACTGAGAAGTAAATGCAAATTCAAGTCTTCCTTATAACACGGATTAAAGAGTTAGGTACCCACCACCCCCAAAGGGAGATTGCCATCATATTATTACCCCCCTTTATCAAACCACGTAGACCCCACATTACTTTTGTTCAGAAAACGTTTTTAATAATAAATGTGCCATGAGAATAATATCAAAGTGTTAATATGGTCCCTATCTTGGAACAAAGGAGTCAAAATTTTAAATTAAGGGGCGGGTGGGTTCTGTTTTCGGTATTGTCTGGGAGCTAGCGGAAATAAGATTTTTCTCACTGATTTTGTTTGTATTTTTATATTTGACCAAGAAAATGGAACGGACTTGTGTAAAGTACAATCAACACTACTCTAGATTTTTAAATAATTATCACGTAAAAAAAAGTTTAATTAAAATTACTTATTAGTCTTATAGGCTAGATTATTATTAATTATTAGGAACCTGGTTCTTATTAATAAGAGGAAAAAAAACTGATTTTGTTTTCTCCGCGATTTCCCAGAAAGGAGTTTTGTTTTCAAGTTCCTTGTCTGTATCATTATTTTCTTGCCCATAATCTTATTTTTTGGGGTCGCTGCACCATGTCCTTTCTTCCATACTTCTCTATTAGTCGTCTTCTCGGTAGTTTCCCCCTTTCTAGCCATATCATCTTTTACACAGTCTATCCAACGTTTCTTTGGTCTCTCCCCTACTCATTATAGCCAATTAGCCATCCAGATTAATACCTACTCAATAGTTCCTCACGACATTTTGTGTGCTAGTTTTATTTTGTTAAAAGCTTTTATTTATTTTACAGATATGGTTTTCTTTCTAGTAATAACAGTATTACGGGATCACCAATTCATTGATTTTTCATTGATTGATTAATTGCTCTCAGTGGTCAGAAGTCTGTAGTGTGTATTGGAAGTTTGTTTACAGACAATGATGATGATTATTTCTAATTATCTAGATGACATATTCCAGTTAACAATATGATATTTCCAGCATCTTAATATGACAGTAAACGAATACTCGAAAACAGGTACAGGAAAACTAAGTACCTAGCTACCTAAGTAATATTAGTACTCGTAAGAATATTTATTATATTATTTATACGTTGCAGTCAATTTTACCCAAGTGCCTCAAAATTCAAACGTTAACCTAAAATATTATATAAAATATTTTAACAAAGCCTCACAAAAACAGGAAGAATCCCGAAGCGAAATTCAAGTAAATTTCACTCACTTACTGCATACAAAATAATATTCAAAGGTCTTTACTTCTAAATAGACTGCATATTTTTATCTTTCGCCATAAATCTGGCCTTATCTCTCCCATCAGTCCCCGACTCCCCGACTATATTTCGTTTTCAGTAATAATGCGGTTTCTTTTATCTTTTCCTTATTATCTTTGCCCCTGTTTATTTCGAAAATTAGAAAATGTGAAACTCCCGGTAATGAAGTTAGCGAAACATTTTTCGGGAAGTGTTTTCAGTTCATAATTTTCTTGTTTCTGTTCCGTAGTCATTTTTGGTTAGCACAGTTATAAAACTGTCAAGGTTATTTACGAGTACTAATGTAATTGGTTAAGGCTTGTATTTTTATATTATGTTTGGGGCAGAAAATAAATTAGATGTGGGTTAACAAAAATCCGCAACGAAAGCTCTCTCGTCTTTTAAAATAAAAGGTGATCCAATTAGAAGTTCCTAACTTTTATAATAAAAAAATACGCAAAATGTAACGTTCAATGTCTTAATTTTTTTTTTAATAGAATATTTGGTGTTATTCATTAGATATGGAAAATTATGTCAGGCAAATGGCCACCTCTGGACCTTTTGCAGCAGTTGATTCTTTCGAGGTAATTATCGATGACTTTTTTTTGCAAATTTCGTGGGTTATCAATGTCAATAACTTGGCGGATTTTAGTTTTCAAGTGCTCCAACTTTAAGTTCAAGAAATGAGTATATAAGAGGAAGTCGGAAAGTGACACCGGTGACTGAAAAGCTGTGTGGAAAAGGTTGTCATGGTATGGGCATGAGATGCGGCGGAATGAGGGAAATATCGCCAGGAAAATTTTGAGTATGCATGTGGATGGCTATACGAGTAGAGAAAGACCAAAGAAACGATGGATGGACTGTGTGAAAGATGATATGGCTAGAAAGGGAGTGACTAGCGCGAAGACAACTAATATAGAAGTACGGAAAAGATATGTTGCACCTACCTCAAATAAATTGGGATAAGGGAAGGAGAATAATGATGATGATGTTTGTTCAACCATGAACAGGCAGCAGCTACACGCGCCAGCAATATCACCCGGCGCATCGTCAGCGCTAAGAACTGACCTACTGAGATCTTCGCTTCATCGGCTCGATACATACACAACACACATGTAAATAGCTATCGATGTGTATTGACCACAAAATTTATATATAATTAAGTTAATTATTGTAATAAATTAGTCATCAAGCTGGAGTCAAGTTTGATTCATCTCCTGTAACTCCTCTCACTGTGGCCAAGACACCTTTAGCCGTCATCGATCCTATGAGTCTGTGGGATCGGCAGTGAGAAAACCATTTCCTGTGTACATTGCACGACGTACACAAAACCCTATTCCTACCCAAATTCCGTCTGGTCACCTTTTAACAGACTTCCCGCACGTAAAACCAACGTAATTTACGCTTGGTATGGTTTATATGGTAGGTTAGGGCGTTAGGGTAACTAGGGTGCTAGGTAATTACTGTAGGGTAGGTTTACGGTCAGTAGGGTCTTAGGTAACTGATAGGTACTAGGCTCAATTGTCTCAAACATAGCCACCCTGTACGCGTTTGGGATAGCGGCCATACTAAGCTGTAAGCCCCAGTGCGTACAATGTTAATGGTGACCACCATCTGTTATTTTTGCAATCATGCTTATCACGATACAAACATTTGATTCAGTAGGCAGTAGTGACTAATGATTGTCCTCCTTCTTTTGATTCAGTAGATGATGTTAAACGATTACATTACGTAGTGCGTAGTGGTGAAGGGTGCCTGTCTTATGTAATTTTTGACGTTCGAAAAGTTCGATAGTTTGAATAAATGACTTTTGTTTTTTTTACTCTTCCTTCTGTCTTAGGGCACAAGCTAGATATACCATACTACTAGTGTAGCCAGTTAGCAAGATGGTAGTGCTTATGACAGCCCAGAGGCGCAATTCCCGTATTTTTAAGAACATTCGCATTATAATTTTACTTTTTCCCCGCTAAGACGAAGACTATGCTTGTGCAGACTTTGATATTCCCTATCATCGACTGTGGTGACATATACTATTTGATATAAATGCGGTTTTGCTAGATAAGCTGGACAGACTACTCAACAATGGTACCCGGTTCATATTTAATCTAAGAGAATATGACTGTGTCGAGTTTTAAGTCTGAGATCAAATGGGTGTCCATTCGCCAGCGAAGAAGTTTGTGCGATTTGACCACACTTTTCTCCTTTTTCAATTCTCCAACCCCTCCTTAATCTTATGTCTCACTTCCAATATCTATGTTCTTCACACGCTAAGAACCTGCGTTCTTCCAACAATCTTTTTATCTTTTTCAACATTTATATCTGTAATTTTTATGGTGTACATAATAAAGAGTATTCTGTTCTTTTCTATTCTTCTTCTACTCTGTCCTTCTAATACTTCTGACTTTGTTAATTCTTCCTTTCATATTCAGTCTATTCTTCTCTGGAATGCGCTTTCTCTCTGTATCAGGACGGCTCCAGTTAGTATGTATTTAAGCGAAAATTGCAGAGTTATTTTCAAAACAAATACCGTAGTCATCTCAATTAATGTCTTTTCCTTGAATTTGAATGTGTGTATAATATATATAATGTAGGGTTATATTATAGTAAATATATGTGTATTATAACTAAGTTTATAACCTATTTATGTACTTATGTACCTATTATATTTTAAATTAATTATGTTATATTTTACAATATTATTATTTTCTCTCAATCAGAGCATTAAGTCCGCCATTTTATCTCTTCACCACCTTTATTTGACTGGTAGAGAATGCCTAAGGAAGGCATTAAGTCCGCCTTTATACATATTGTGTGTGAGAAGTTAAAATAAATAATTTCAGTCTCAATCTGTGAAAAATACCCCAGATTTTTCTACATTTTCGAGTAGATTTTGACATTGATTGCGACTTGATTTTGTACGTTTTTAGGGTTCCGTAGTCAACAAGGAACCCTTATAGTTTCGCCATGTCCGTCTGTCTGTCCGTCCGTCCGTCTGTCCCCGGCTTAGCTCAGAGACTCTTAGTACTAGAAAGCTGTAATTTGGCATGGGTGTACATATTAGTTACGCTGAAAAAGTCGTAAAATAAAATCTTAGAAAAAAAAAATTAGTGTAACCTCCCCACCTAAAATGGGGATGGTATTTTTTTTTCTCGTCTATCCCATGGTGTGGGGTATCGTTGGATAGGCCGTTTAAAAATATTGTAAGTCTGTGAAAAACATTTTTCGATTCAGGGATCAGTTTGCGTAATATTAAGCTTTAAAGTGTAAAATTTTGTTAGAGTCAAGTGTCCCCCGTCCCCCCCCGTCCTGCCAGCTAAATGGTTGACTGGGGATATGTGAAAAAAATCATGGCGGTAGTATATATAATATTACGAAATTTAAAGGAAAACTATCACAGCTAGGTAGACATTACAAGTTAACGAGTAATAGTCGACCAACTGAATTAAATTTGCAGTTGAAGAATTGACCGTGACGTATACCGAAGTATGGGAGAACATGTTTTTCAACTACAATGTTAAGTTTGTTTTTGGGATAAATTCATCCCAACTCCAGAACCCTTCATTGTGCGTGGTCCGATACGCACTTGGCCGGTTTTTTTTTTAAATTATGGGAATTAGCCTTCTGGTTGCACAGGACGAATTACCACTACACTTTTTTTTTTATTTCCTGTGCGTGTCCCGATTAAAATATGGTTCTTTCTTTTTTGCTATCGTCACGCGTGGAGGCTATTGTCTTGTCACTCCATTCGCTAACTAGTCTATGTTCCTGTACCACCATAGTGTTAGCACGAGTCTTTTAAATAAATTGAGGCGCTTCATTGTAAATTATGTTTGTCCTAGTTATGGCCTAGGTTGTTCGTCTGCGAGTAATCAAAAGTTTCAGTTAATTTAGAATTTACTAAAAGCAGGTGCTGAATTGTTCGTTGTTACTTTATGAATTGTTTTGAAACTCGTAATTTATTATCCAGACGTTCAAAATTGGGAAAATTTAGTACCTAGAAGTGGACGTAATTAAATTATGATTTGCGATTTCAAACTGCCTTGTTGGTGTAGTGGTTGCAAGCGCTACTGCTAAGCGTGTGGTGCTACGTTCGACCCTGGGTCAGGAAAAGTGTAATGCTTTCTCGTTTTTCTTTAGGGAATTCTCAGTAGGAGCCCGAGTCAGGATTAATTGGAGTCCAGTTAGAAGTGATAGGCTCGCTCCTTATTTCATCGGGCTCTAAATGTGACGAAATCTGAATGGAGGTACTAGTAATCATGCTACCGCATGCTATGCTACTGTCGTGATTTCTTTAAAATAATTAAAAAAAAAAAAAAAACGAATTATAATATCCACTGTGGCAACACTGTCAAAGTACAAATTATTAACTTTGTGACAAACTTTTAAATGTATTTTCATTATGGCAACTCAATGTATTATTTTACTTTAGCAACACTTAGAAATAACGGTTATGATGTTATAGTTATTTCTGAATGGGGCAAAAGTCATTTTAAATAGTAAAATTTAGTGCAGAGCCAGTCGTTGTTTAGTTGTGAAATAGTAACTACAGTTGTGCGGAAAAAAAAATTAGCAAGAAAGTTGAGTTTTTCTTCAAAATACATAGTCCTCTGCCTACCCCTTTAGGGGAATGCAGGCCTAATGAGTTAGAGAGTCGAACTGTCACATCACTCACCATAAACCCTATGAAATACCGCCATTGCAAAAAAAAACACTCACTGAATGGTTGAAGAGCAAAAGTTACGAATAAATCGAGGCTATGCTCCATACAGCCACATAATTCCCAAAATACATCATCAAATTTTTGTTTTACTCAGTGACGAATTGTATAGATTATAATCTATACAATTTGTCACTGAGTAAAACAAAAAGTACCTACAGAAATCACACCTGCTACACCAACATTCACACCCCTAGACACACACTGCCACCTCACACATACTCACCCCCACATACACACACACAAACATAACATATGCGCATTTAATTATTTAATTATTTTTTGGTTTTTACTTTTTATTTTATTTTGTATTGTTAAAAATGGCATGCTTTCAAAATTATCTTTTGTTTATTCTCTCACTCATGTATGGTCAATGTAAACTGGAAGAGCGGAACCACCTAATACAAGCAAATCTTTGCTTAAAAGGTGACTCCAAACATAAAAATATAATTTACATAAGTTGATGAAATAAACATTACTATTCAATTAAGGGGGATGCGCTAAGATAGCTGGCAGAAATTTTATTTTGTTTTTTGCATTTTGCAGGTCATTGTCAGTTTGCTCGAAAATTTGAATATCGCGGGCTATCCTGGCGGGTTCGCCTTAGCAAAAAAAACCGGCCAAGTGCGTGTCGGACCACGCACCCGGTCGGTGAACGAAAACATCGTGAGGAAACCGGCATATCCTAGAACCAGAAACTCGAGGATATGTGACATCTGACAACCCGCACAGGGCCCGCGTGGTAGATTTCAGCCCACTCCCTCTCAAAGAGAGGAGACCTGTGTCCCAGCTGTGGGAACATTATAGGCTGCTTATGATTGACTCCCACAAAAAGCGAGAAAAAAAAGGTGTTAACATCAAAAATATAACCAAAAAAAAGCCCTACCAACATAAACAAACTAGACAACAAAACACCCTGCATGGTTGCCACGCTAATTCCCTTTAAATACGCGTTACCAACTTTCAGTAAGCAACTTTGCACCACAATGACAAAGTTTATGTCGATAAAATGCTGGCAAAAAATGTTTTAACCTTTATCTGGTTAATGCCTTTTTCCTGTATCTGTCAAAAAGGTTTTCGAAAGCGCCATCTAGCGGTGAAGGTTAGAAAGGATGCGTTTAGAAAAAGGTTATTTTGTGGAGTAAACTTTTCGGCGCCATTTCTACGGATGAGAGACGATGACGTGCTCAAAATATGATTCGCGACTACGAGTACTCGTATAACAGATATGTGTTTACAGAATTATAATCATTAGAATCATTAATTCATCTTTCTAAATTAAATTTGTTCCCCAATGTCATGATTTCATGAAAAAGTCATTCAATGGAACAAATCTAACCTAATCTATCTTTATATAATCTAATATAAAATATTTTTTTTAAATATAAATCTAATCTAATATATAATAATATCTAATCTAATATATAATTAAATATAAATCTAATCTAATCTAAGTGCTAACATAAAAATATTAAAAAAATATTTGCTGTTTTTAAAAATTACGGGCATTTAATTAAAAAAAAAACAACAAATCTACTCCCCCCTGTGACGATCTTTAAACTCCTGTTGCTACAAATTTTAACTTTTTTTTTTTATGTAATCCTTGTAATCTTTTTTTATGTCTGTGTGATGCCGGACGTAAAGAATAGCACCACATCTATAAATGCCCGTAATTTTGAAAATACATAGCTAAGATTTTTTTTAATATTTTTCTGTTAACTATTATAACTTGACCTACCGCCCGATTCCGGCTTGACGTCGATTTCTGGGACACCTTGTATATTAAAAGCTAAAAATACAGGTATAAATTAAAAAAAAAGAAAAAAAAAGCAATAAAACAAAAAAATAAACACGTTACACGTTATTAATTTATAAATTAATTAAAATACATTCGATTTTATTTTTGATAGTATCTATTACATAATACCTAACCGATGTTTTTGTACAACCCAACCTAAAACATTACTTCATCAGATCCCAAAATCCTGTATAACTACCACTGAACCGTTGGAAGATAGAAGTTAATTAATTCCCAGCATATTTTGCGAGGAACCAAATAAAGATTAATAAAAATTAAGTCCACTTGTAAAGAGGATACTTACTCAGATATATTTTAATAAAACCTTCGCTTAAAACAGTGTTAAGTAAAGGTAAACCTTTGAACGTCTGGGAGTTTATTAAATTCTGGAACACATATTGAAAAGTAAGACTTGTAAAATATTTAATATTGATTTTATTTTATTTCTAGATCTTTTTCGAGAGAATTAATTTGGTGCCTTTCAGGTTACAGGTCGTGGGTTAAAATAAAAACCTTTAAAGTACAATTTTGACTTCTTTATGCATCAAAAGAAATTATTTTATGTCTGTAAGTATGTTTGTACAAACACTATTACACGTCAATCATATTTTAAAAACTAGATGAGGTCGGCGTTTGCTATCTGACTACTCTGAGAAGAACGGCCGACACAAACTTAGACGTCACAGTCTCTTTTTAACCGACTTCCAAAAAGGAGGAGGTTATATGTTCGGCTGTATGTTTTTTTTTTTTATGTATGTTCACCGATTATTTTATATATATACCAATTGAACACGGATTTTGAAAATTATTTTTTGTTTGGAAGGGTATGCTCCCGAGGTGGTCCCATTGCCACCAAATCAGAATCTGATGAGGGGATCCCATGGAAATCGAGGGCAATCCTCATTTTTTATAGGCACACCTATATGGATTTCAGTATTTTTTATAGTAACTCATGCATTTGCACTCGAAAAACACCATTTAGTGAAGTGGAACTGATGATGAAGACCACAGATGGCCACCGGAACTACTTAATAATAAGTATTTCACTGTTGCGATTCGATTAGGCACTTTAATATGGTTGATAAGCAATTTATGCTCGTCAAAATGCATATGGTAAAGTCACCATCAGTTCTCCTGGTTCTTACCAGGAGAACTCCTCAACAATTAACGCCCCTGCATCGGGAATGCCAATTTTTTGTAAAAGGTGATGAGCAGTTGACATTAGGCTATTGTTAATTCGATAAATTACAAACTGACCCACTAAAAAGTGAAAAATGAAAACTTTTTACAAAAAAAAAATCAACCAACTTCCAAAACAAACACTACAATGTGAAAAATAAATTTTATTTCGGAAGTCGGTGGCAAAAAACTAAAATACAGATCCAAAGACACCGACTTCCGAAATTAAAGTTATTTTTCACTTTGTAGTGTTTTTTTTGGTAGTCGGTTGATTTTTTTATTGTAAAAAGTTTTTATAAAGTCTAGACATAATCTTGGTCAGATCATATGAAGACTGTAGATTAGTGTCTGACATGGTCTTTTGAGGAAAGAACCACACAGATTGAGGGAACCTGTCCAGTCAGTGCACGCATTTGTCAGTAGTCGTGCAGCTCAACTAAGAACTTAAGGAGCTCAACGATTCAACAAACAATACCAAAGAAAGAACATTTGGGTAGGCTGCATAAATTACTCGAACTGCCAGACCAAGATTAAAACTAACTGAGAGAGAAAAAACAAATTAAAAAAAGCAATGACCCACAGTTTTCACATTCACAATAATTAAAAAGATATAATTATAATACTTTAGAAAGTAAATATTCATGTCATTATATATATAAAAATCCATCAGTGTCAATGAGTGTATAAAAATCCAGATATAATCTTGGTCAGATTATTTGAGGACCATGAAGATTGGTGTCTGAAATGGTCTTTTGAGGAAAGAACCATACAGATTTGAGTGGACCTGTCCTGTCAGTGCACGCATGTGTCAGAAATCGTATAACTCAACTCGGAACTTAAAGAGCTCAACGACTCGACAAACAAAACCAAAGAAAGGACATTTGGGTAGGTTGCATAAAGTACTTAAACTGCCAGATTACCATTAGAACTAACTTAGAAAAATAAATATTTAAAAATATTTGATCCACATAGTCGTCACATATACTTGCATACACGTAAATCAATAACAATAAAAATGTCAATATCAATTCCAAGACACATAGTTTGTTGCTCGAGGGTACATTGAAGTAGTTTAATTAACCCTAAGCCTTTTTGTCGTCCAAGCAATCTTTCACTTTATAGAAACCTTTTTGACAGAGTTTATGTTTAATAAATGATTTAAATTTATTGAGACTCAGTTCTGTAACATGGCTTGGGAGTTTGTTGTAAAAACGTATACTTTGGCACTTAAATAAATCACAAATTTTTTGGAGCCTAGTCTTGAGTACAAGAAGTAAGTTTTTGTTTCTAGTATTTATGCTATAAATGTCGCTGTGCTTAGAATATAGATTAATATTCTTTTTTACGTAAATCATGTTCTCATAATATACACATTGAGATGCGACTGTCCTTATGTTTATTTCCTTAAATTTATCCCTCAGTGAATGCTTATAAATTGCTCGAATAGCTAATTTCTGCAGCTCAAATATAGCTTGAATGTCGGCTGCATTTCCCCACAGCAAAACGCCGTACGGCATTACACTACGAAAATAACTAAAATATATATACTCGTACTAATCGAGCTGTTTCTACACCAGTCAAATGACTCTCGTCTAAATTGGCCGCCACTCTTCGGCGTTCGCCGCAAAATTGCGGACGCTATGCGGCGGTCACTGCTCTTCGTCATTATCTGCTAAATAGCGGCCACATACGACCTTCACTGTAGCTTCAAGTCCAAAGTAATACCTAAGAACACAGTGGTGCCCACAAGATCCAATCCATGTACCAGCAAACCCGTATATATCAATTAGATCAATTTTATGCTGACAATATGCTAATTTTTAACCGACTTCCAAAAAGGAGGAGGTTATATGTTCGGCTGTATGTCCGTCAATTGTGGACGGATTTTGAAAATTATTTTTTTGTTTGCAAGGGTATGCTCCCGAGGTGGTCCCATTGCCACCAAATCAGGACCTGATGAAGGGATCCCATAGAAATCGAGGGAAATCCTCAAATTTTATAGGCATACCTATAGCGATCCCGCGCTATTACTAAGGCTCCGCCGTCTGTCTGCCTGTCTAACTGTCCGTCTGTCACCACGCTGTATCTCATGATCCATGATAGCCAGAGAGTTGAAATTTTCACAGATGATGTATTTCTGTTGCCGCTATAGCAACAAATACTAAAAACCAGAATATCATAAATATTTAAGGGGGCTCCCATACAACAAACGTGATTTTTTTGCTCGTTTTTGCTCGATATTGATAACGGTAACAGGTAGACACTTGAAATATTCACAGAATATTTGGTTATATATTCACTTTAAAAATCAATAACTAAATTAAAATAAAACAAATATTTAGGGGGGCTCCCATACAAAAAACGTGTTTTTGTTGCCGTTTTTAGGGTTCCGTACCCAAAGGGTAAAACGGGAACCCTACTACTGAGGCTCCGCCGTCTGTCTGTCTGTCTGTCCGTCTGTCACCAGGCTGTATCTCGTGAACCGTGATAGTTAGAAAGTTGAAATTTTCACAGATGATGTATTTCTGTTGCTGCTATAACAACAAATTCTAAAAAACAGAATAAAATAAATATTTAAGGGGGCTCCCATACAACAAACGTGATTTTTTTGCAGTTATAAAAGACAATGGTATGGAACCCTAGGTGCGCGAGTCCGACTCGCACTTGGCCGGGTTTTTTATTTATCCACAAGCCCTTTCCCAGAGTTTCCCCATTGACAGATTTATGATTTGTACCTATTGAACACAAAATATGAGCTTGGTTTCGAAATGTGTGGGTATAATCAAACAAAGAGCAGAGTATACAGTAAACTTGGGTCTACTTTTTAACCAACTTCACAAAAAGGAGGAGGTTCTCAAGTCATCTGTATGTTTTTTTTTTTAATGATTGTTACCTCAGAACTCCGTCGTTTATAAACCGATTTGGAAAATTATTTTTTTATTTGAAAGGTTATACATCCACATTGGTCCCATTTTTATCAAAATCCAGTTCTGATGTTGGGATCCATGAATAACTGAAGGAACTCCTCAAATATTATAGGCATACATATAGCGATTTTTATATTTTCATCAAGAAGTCAATAATTTGCATTCAGTAAGTATAATTTGGTGAACTGGAACTGATGAAGAAGGCCACAGATGGCAACCGGAACTTCTCAATGATAAGTATTTCACGGGTGGCGATAAGATATCTGGATTAAGATAGTTAAGCGAAGCAAATTTAAATAAATAGTTCTGATCAAAATAGTACCATCAAACTGATCGGATGATGAAGCCGGAAGGTACGCACTGGAACTCCGTAATAAAACAATGAAGCCTACCCGTGTTTGGCCTTATTGGAATTGTCATGAGATGCACTCTGGCTATAAATGATTTTAACCGACTTCAAAAAACGAGGAGGTTCTCAATATAATATCTAGCCTTATATATAAAAGGACACCGTGACTAATTGGTCTGTCAACACATAGCTCAAACCACTGAACCGATTGATCTGAAATTTGGCACACAGACAGTTCTTATGACATAGGCATCCGCTAAGAACGGGTTTTTGGAAATTTGACCTTTGAGGGGGGGAAGGGGGAATTTTGTTTGCATGAAAAATCTTATTCCTAGAGTTAATAAACTTGAAACTTGGCACGAATACTTACCTAAGTAAATTATAAAATTTGTTATGTTCAGTTTATCTTAACTTCAATGGATGGGATGTCAAAGCTGGTATAGAACTTCCTGTCACTGTTTTTTTCATCGCAAGTAGTGGTATACGAATTGATGTGGGGTAGGTACCACAGCTAAAAAGTGAAAATAAAAAACTTTTTTACAAAAAAAGAAACCGACTTCCAAAAAAAAACTATTGAGAGTATGAGTGAAAGGTGACTAACAAAAGGTATTTATAAAGCAGAGATCACTGGAAACACCGGGAGGGGACGCCCTAGGAGGACATATATAGTGACCTAATTGGTGATGTTCTTTAGAAAGGTCAGGTGCGTAGTACTCACAACCGGCGTGCGTGTATGACCAGATGTATCAACGTAAGCGAAGCAAAAGGAGTATGTAAGGAGCGTAGCAAGTGGCGTTCTATAGTTTCTGCCTACCCCCATGGGAAGAAGGCGTGCAATGAGTTTATGTATGTATGTAACATTGTACCTAAAGTTTTGAAATAATAAGGAACCAAAGTCGCACATGTTACACAGTTTAAGAATAAATATGATATAACATCACGCCTTGTTTGTCCGAAGGGTTGGGCAAAGGTGTACTTATAGTACGCCCACATTTCGCCGGTTATGTTTAAGTCTCATGTAATAGGGGGCGAGCCATTAACTGGGCACAAATCCAGACTCCGGGCTGCTACTGAAAAATTCCAGATAGAAAACCCAATTATAAGACTTTGCTAGGCCTGGGAATTGAACTTCATGCTCAGCAGTAGTGCTTGCGACCACTAGACCAACGAAGCAGGCAAAAATAAAGTTAGGAATAAATATGTTAAGGGTGGGTTGTACCAAGTCAAAGAAGAAGGCAAAGGCAAGGCAAAGGCAAGGCAAAGGCAAGGCAAAGGCAAGGCAAAGGCAAGGCAAAGGCAAAGCAAAGGCAAAGCAAAAGGCAAGGCAAGCCAAAGGGAAGGCAAAGGCAAGGCAAAGGCAAAGGCAAGGCAAAGGCAAGGAAAGGCAAGGGCAAGGCAAAAACAAGGCAAAGGCAAGGCAAAGGTAAGGCAAGGCAAAGGCAAGGCAAAAACAAGGCAAAGCAAAAGGCAAAGCAAGGCAAAGGCAAGGAAAGGAACAGGCAAGGCAAAGGAAAGGCAAGGGCAAGGCAAAAACAAGGCAAGGCAAAAGCAAGGCAAGGCAAAGGCAAAGGCAAGTCAAAAACAAGGCAAGGCAAGGCAAAGGCAAGGCAAAGGCAAGGCAAAGGCAAGTGCAAGGCAAAAACAACGCAAAGGCAAGGAAAAGGCAAGGCAAAGGCAAGGCAAGGCAAAGGCAGAGGCAAGTCAAAAACAAGGCAAGGGCAAGGCCAAAACAAGGCAAAGGCAAGGCAAAGGTAAGGGCAAGGCAAAAACAAGGCAAAAACAAGGCAAAGGCATGGCAAAGGCAAAGTCAAGGCAAAAAAAAGGCAAGGCAAAAGCAAAGCAAGGCAAAGGCAAAGGCAAGTCAAAAACAAGGCAAGGCAAGGCAAAAGCAAGGCAAGGCAAGGCAAAGGCAAGGCAAGGCAAAGGCAAGGGCAAAGTCCAGGCAACGAAAAGGCAAGGCAAAAATAAGGCAAAGGCAAGGCAAGGCAAGGCAAAGCCTAGGCAAGGCAAAGGCGAAGGCAAGGCAAAGGCAAGGCAAGGCTAAGGCAAGGCAAAGGCAAGGCAAAGGCAACGCAAGGCAAAAACAAGGCAAAGGCAAAGCAAGGCAAAGGCAAGGCAAAACAAGGCAAAGGCATGGCAAAGGCAAAGTCAAGGCAAGGCAAGGCAAAAGCAAGGCAAGGCAAAAGCAAGGCAAGGCAAGAGCAAGGCAAAAACAAGGCAAAGGCAAGGCAAAGGCAATGCAAGGCAAAGGCAAGGCAAAGGCAACGCAAGGCAAAAACAAGGCAAAGGCAAGGCAAGGCAAAGCAAAGGCAAGGCAAGGCAAAGGCAAGGCAAAGGCAAGGCAAAGGCAAAGGCAAAGAGTCGAAAGGACTTTCACCCGTGTTAAACACCCTACTTTTCATTTCGGATATAAGGAAAGTAAAAAAATACAGTTTTTCTTAAATATTTTATTTTCTTGTTTGCCACTTCACAAAATCATTGTATGTATTCAAATATATTTCCTTTGAAATTTCTGGCAAAAGATTTTGGATTACTGTATTTGCCTCGTTCTTAACCGAATCTGGGGTAAACATTTCAGAATCACTTGAACTCATTTTTAATCAAATATTAGTCAAAACTCAGATTTTGAATTTCGGTACAGCTTACAGAGTTAGTGTTCCGTCAAATTATAATAGTCTTTTTTAAATTTTAAAAATGAACACACCGTTTTACCGCCGCGGGACGTCTCACTTAATAAGTTTTTTTTTCTATTCACACTGGCTGTTACACTCACAAGACCGCAGACTACCTAACCAAATTTAGTTCTTTATTTAAAAATTATTCCCGCCCTAGGGAGGGAAGCAATGACTATGAATCTTTCCCGCCCAAGGGTTGGAAGCAGCGTTTTCCACCCGCTACTCAGATCAAAGAAACACTACTTTCCGAGTATGAGAACTAAAAATAATATTTACCTGTATGTCTACCTAACGCTTTCTTAGATTATACGTTCACTTAGGTGAGGTTCGAACTTGAATTGAACTTTACAGAATTACACTTCAGTGCCTCTAAATATACTTGGGTATATTTAGAGGCACTGAAGTGTAATTCCCATATCCACCTATCCAGATTTACTCTCGCGGCTCACAAACAGACATTTATCATAACTACACTTCCATTATCATGGTCTCCTCACTCCTGACATTGATAAATTGATTGTCACATTATGTGTAATAATACCAGCTTTACATAAACTACCTCACCCCCCGTTCTCTGCACAAAATAGGGCGACAGAGGGGTGATAGTTCAAAGTTTGACAGGTCTTTGTAACATGGTTTGAGGGAAAAAGATTTTTGTGTTTTTTTTTTTATTTAAAAGATACGTTTTTTGTGATAAGTTTTTGTAGGGTGGTATCTTTGTGCAGGATTTTTTGTAAGTGCAAGTATTAGATAAAATTACTTGTATGGGGCTGTTCATTTATTGCGCAAGACAATTTTTACCATTTTCTGAAACCCCTTCCTTCTACTTAAAAAAAATAAGGCTTGGATGATTCCCCCTCAACCCTTAAGTTAGATCAGATATCTACCAAAAGTGCAAAAAAAGTAGCAAAAATATAAAAACACGTTGGTTTGTGTTTTAAAAAGTACCGTTTTAATATGAATTAGTAACACGTTTTAAGGTTCCCACAAACAAGCGCGACGCGACGGTGCGACGCGATTCAACAATTTCCATGAAGTTTTCATAGAAATTGTTCTAATAGAGTCGCCTAGCGCCTGTCTACGGGAGCCTTAACTCGCGCGTTTTGAAATTATAATTTTTTAAAATTTGTGATCATATAAATGTAAGAACAATCGAGACCCTTCCAACCCCCCCTCAAATCGTCTTACGTAATAAATGAATAGCCCTATGAAGTGTGGTAGGATCGTGCTTTTATTTTAAAATTGATAAATTAGATGAAACATGGCTAGGGCGTCAGACTAGTCATAGACAGGAAGTGAGTTTGAACGCCGCCAGTTGCAGTATTGATATTCTACAGGGACGCTTCATTATTATGGTAAGTAATTCTAAATTATTTTTATAAAAAAAAAAACAATCTCAGGCATAGTTTTTTTTTTTTTCATCAACTTATGTATATTACATTGTTATGTTTGGAGTCACCTTTTAAGCAAAGATTTGCTTGTATTAGGTGGTCCCTTTCTTCCAGTTTACATTGAGTTAATACATTTGTGTGAGAGAATGAACAATAATTATAAATAGGTACAAGGGTTTCCAGGAATACCTACCTACTTACTTGTATATTCGAAATCACAGACGAAGTCGCGGGCTAAAGCGAGTAGGGGTACAAAATCAACCACACATGAACTATTAAAAAAACCAGACCCATCTACCCTTTAACCAAAATCGGAACAACCCTGTATTTAACCCTGAATGAATCTATCAGTAACCACAGAAATAGTTCTAAAATCAACAACCGCAAACGACAGCATTTCCGGCAAACCCAGCCGGTTCCGAACCGGTTCCGGCCCGTTCCGGTTTTATTCCGTGCAGTTCCGCATTCGCTATCGGCGGTCACGTCCCGCTGCGGCGAAAATACCGGAAGTACTCTCTGTAGGCCAATAAATATGTAAACATTTTGTGTAGAGAAATAATATTAAAAAGCTGATCATTTAATATTCATTTTGTATCGTTTTTAGTGCCTATTCAATTTTATGGCCATTCAAGAATTGCATCCAAGTGTGCGAATTCCATAAAAGGGCATACAATAACTGAATGCAAGTTTTGCCGATCAATAGAATTGCATGAGACGTGGTTTCTTTGTTCTATATAAATGTAATAATTTCATTTTTATATAGAACAAAGAAAACGCGCTACAAAGGCCTAATTGATTTTTGTAACTCTACCAGAGAAACCGACGACACAATGGAACATTATTTTAATAGACTAAAGGAACTTTCAATAGACTGCGGCTATGAAGGGACTTTACTGGAGAGACAGCTCCGTGATCGGTTTGCAACCGGTTTGAACCATATACAGCTGGAGGTAGATTTAAAACATCCTTATGCAAAAATTGCAAGACTGCATGTATTTTTTGTATGATTTTATAGGGCGACGTTTTCCATTTACAAAACATACCAAATGACACTTATTTCATATGAAAATGAAGATATCAGTATCTTCATTTTCATATGAAAAAAAAAAATGCGTAATTTCAATAAACGTCGTTGTCGTCTACAGAAACCGAGTTATTTTAATACCAACCAAAGTGTATGTATATATACACCTCACAAACTGCGCTCATAAACTACCACACCGCTCCATAAATACAGTGAGAATATAATACCTGCATTCACCAACGAACGATACATTTAATCCACCACGTATTTCATAAGACTACCCCTGGGAAAACCTCTAATTACCGGACCATGTTGCTATAGTTTCAAAATCACCCTGGGGTGGTTTTGATGTACCTCGAATTGGATACCTTATGAACAAGTTGCGAATAGGGTAACCGTAACCATTTCTGAACACGGTATTTGACTGTTCCCAAACACGTACATTGATTGAAACTTATTTTAAAGACGTTACCAAAAAAAAACGATTTGTAAATCTACACAAATAAATAAAATTGATGTGTCTGCTTGTAATGTAGAAATAACAGCTTTTTACTTAAAGCCTAAGACAGTATATACGGTACTTATAACAAAAATCTATTTTTTAATTTGTTTTCAGTCTGTTTGTTCCGGCTAATCTCCGAAACGGCTGGACCGATTTTGACGGAACTTTCACTGGCAGATAGCTGATGTTATAAGGAGTAACTTAAGCGTTATTTTAGAAAAATAACGCGGGCGAAGCCGTGGGCAGCAGCTAGTAAATAAATAAAATCGGTGGAAAAATTAAGAAGTTAATACACACAGTTAGTGAGTTATTCTTCTATCTTTATCATTCCTGGCGGTCTACTCTCTAAGTACGTCTACGAAGATACGGGCCCGTCCGTAAGTAGTTGATCCGTCAAAACAAATGACAAATTCATTTTTTCGAACGGCTAGTCACGTTACGGGTAGGTACAACTGTTAAATCATGTTGTCATTAATTCTTAGTTCGGGCTCTGAATTAATCTTTTGTTTGTAGGTGATACGGAGTAGGAAACGCCCGTAACTTTGGCCAAAACTACGGATTTAGTGTTTAGGGAGCAGACCTGAATGGCGCGAAGTTACTATGGCACTTGAACTGTCTCGTGATGTCAGTGCTGCAGGCACACTTACAACTTCGTCATTTTTAAGATAGTTAAACAATTGTGTGCCTTAACTGTTTTCTAGGTTTCTAGAATTTCGAGCATTTTCAAAAGACCCATTTATGTTTATAGTTCCGTGCCCAACATTTGATACTACCTAAACATACGTCATTTGTCTGGGACCCGTCTATCTCTGTTTCTGACTTCTTAATTTACAAAAAAAAAGATATAATTATATCCGAAAAGCCCAGACAAATGAAAAGTCCGGATTGAACTATGGGAGGTCCAAACATGGCCGGACAAATCCAAACGGTTGGTAGACCTCTGATTTGGATATAGTTGTTTGCCCGCGGGTTCGCTTGTCATTTTGTATTTAAATGTCATTCGTTAGTGTTGAGCAGGCTGTGTGGATGAAGTGAAGTGGCGAATGGCTATGGCTAGAGGGGCAATGGACAAGCTAAAAAATGTATGGAGCAATCGCAAACATTAGGTACTAAGACCACTGTAATCAGGCTCTTCCGTACAATCTTATTCCCCATTCTTGTACGCAGCTGAGACCTGGACATTATGAAAACTGCAGGTGTAGCACGAGAACTGTAGAGAAGCGTTTTTTTTTTATTATTATTATTATTCTCAAACAGGTAGGTACAATAGTTATTGACTATACAAATTAACTCGCCAAACTTTCCAGTTTTGTCGACGGAATTGTAACTGACGTTTCCGTGAAGACAGTAGAACATTTCTTTTTTTTTGTTTAATTTGTGATCTGTGCGAGTCCCAATAAATGCTTTTTCTTTCTTTATTTCTTTATTTCCGGCAGACAAGCGATTTGTATTCTACACTACTGTAGAATAGAAGTCGCTTGTCTCTACAGTAGAAATAGAAAGTCATGCTAAGCCTGCTGGAAAAGAAAAAAAGTAGATGCTCTAGAGATGTGGTGCTGGAGAAGAATGTTTGGGATCTCGAATTCATAGAGCGTCACGTCGTACAGGGCAGAGTAGAAAGCTCTTTTGTCATGTCTCGAGGTGGAGTAATGACTCCATAGAGCGTCCAGTGATGCAGGGGCAGACTAGAGGATGGACCGATGAAATTAATCCCTGTTAATGAATGCGCCAGACAGTTATCTAACAGAACCAGAAGGAGGAAGGTCATGAAGCCAGGTACGACTACTTACACCTGCGATTGGACAAAACTCATCGTGACCACCACCGCTCTGTCAAGAGCGAAGCGAAGAAGAAGAAAAGTGTTGATTGATGGTTTGGATAGCTCTGTTTAAGGCTCCGTGGACGAAAAAAACCCTTTTTCGTCAATTTCTTATCTTATCCAGATACTATTTTGGTTACCTATTGAAAAGGTTTTCGATAGGGTTTTTCTAAGCGTTTAATCAAAAACCCATACGATATGGGTAACCCTTTCAAACGGCTTAAATTAAATTTTGGTTACCCGTTGAAAGGGTTTTTGATAAAAACCCATACGGTGTGGGTAACCCTTTTGAATGGCTTAGTTTAAGCCATTCAAAATTACCCACACCGTATGGGTTTTTCTAAAATGATAACCAAAATGGTCCCTGGGTAGAATAGAGATAGAATTGGTCATGCTACGCGTGCTGGGCGGATATCGAAATAACATAATATTATGATTTTTTCATGTCACTAGGTTTCAAGTAGGTATATAACCCATTGAAACCCTTTCACTGGGTTTCTAGTGTAAAACCCATTCAATGGGTTACATCATGATAAAGGTAACCCATTGAATGGGTTACCCCTTCAAAAGGATTAACACTTAACCGGGGTTGTACGGTCCCTGATCCTTATCGTGAAAAGCTTGAAATAATTGAAACATTAAGTCTGTGTAACTATTAAAGTACAGTTTTCGTGGTGATAAACCATTCGTTTCAGTAACAGCACCTGTTAATAGTTTCATCAATTTTGCGCTCTCGAAAATATATGAATTCTGTGTGACTCATGAGCATTTTGGGGATTTAATTATATTAGCAGCATTTATTTATAAAAAAAATATAAAAAAATTGATGAAGGAATATCGAGCACTAGATATGACGTATTCAATATTCAACAATCAACTCAACCTGTCACGGTCCACTGCTAGACATGTGGAGGCTGCTGGAGTGGAGATCACGTATCGGCAAACGTAGTGTGGGACTCATCATAGTGTGGATCCATCTATAAACTTAAGACGCTTCCCCTTAGAAATGACTTTGAGCGTTCGGTCCTTCTCTGTCCCGCCGCTCTGCCTCGCTCTGCCCCGCTCTCTACGCACGCCGAATACACACAATTTTTGGAATTATTTTAATTAAATAAGAAAAGCGCGTACATTCGTACAAATACTCTCAAAGGCTAGATCTCAGTCAAATAAAGAAAATACATAGGTAATCGTAGCAATTTTTTGTTATTATTAGGTTTCGCCAGAAAAACTGTAGTTGTTGAAATAGCAGGTGGCTCATTTAACAGACCCCGTGACAGTAAACCAAAGAGTAAAAATTAATATGCAGTGTATCCTATATCTCAACCCATACTATGCACATTTCATCTTAAGCTTGAAAGTGAAACAAATAAATAAACAAACAAACTCACTTTCGCTTTTATAATATGAGTTACGATTATAATTTATATCATTAATACAGGAAATATGACATAACATCACGCCTGTATTCCGCGAAGGGTTGGGCAGAGCTGTACCTACTCGTATAGTAGACTCACATTAAAATTTCTCCAGTTATGTTCAGGAAATATTCACTGAAAATATTTATTATGATTGCGTTAGGCACTTTTCCCAATCCGAAATGTAACCAAATAATAAGGTAATGATTTCCTCATTGACAGCAGTATCCATCTATAATGTATAATTAACTACATTCTGCCAGAGCTAAACTGTTGCTAAACGGATGATTATGGGCTTAATTATAATCACATGAATATTATTACTTCTAAAGTAGATATTATATGATTTTAATTATTGTCAATGTGAAGACTATGTGGGTCGTTGTTTTTGTTCTTCTCAGTTAATTTTAATCATGGTGTGGCATTTTGAGTCTTAGAAGCGGCCTAACCAAATGTCCTTTCTTTGATATTGTTCGTCGCATCGTTGAGCTCCTTAAGTTTGAGTTGAGCTGCACGATTACTGACAAATGCGTGCACTGACTGGACAAGTCCACTCAATCTGTGTGGTTCTATCCTCAAAAGACCATTTCAGACACCAATCTTTTGGTCTTCACATGACCTGACCAAGTTTATGTCTGGACTTTAGAGTGACCTCTGAGTTTGTTTTGACCTTTCTTCTCGGAGTACTCAGGTAGGAAACGCCAACCTCATCTAGTTTTTTAAATAATTATGATTCATGTGTAAAAAGTGTTTGTACAAACCTACTTACAGAAATAAAAATAATTTATAATTTTAATCGTAAATAAATAATTGCATGTGTTTTTATTATTCGTTATGTTTGTGCGGTTATATTTCATAAAACGCATAAAATTATAAAACATTATTACCCCGCGTTTACACCAAGGTATAAACCATAGCACATGTATTCTACATGTTTCATCTGCACCAAGATAAACAACCGGCCAAGTGCGTGTCGGACCACCCACGATGAAGTGTTCCGTAGTTGGGATGAATTTATCCCAAGAACAAATTTAATATCGTAGTTGAAAAACATGATCCCCCATACATTCCAACTGCAAATATAAGTTTGTACGCCCAATATTGAGTGATTTACCATGTTATTTTAAGTTCACAGACTTCTTAGAGGGTTTCTTGTAATCTATGTATAAATTAAAAACTCGTATTTCAAAATTGGAGGTTCTGTAGTTTCGGAGATAAGGGCGGGAACGCTAATTTTTCATCTATTTTCTTAAATAATTTTAAAAGTATTTATTTTAAAATTATAAAAAGATATACCTATATGAAATCCTTACAATAAGCCCTTTCATTAGATTTGTCAAACTTATTTTTTATAATTTTCTTATTTGCCCCCTTAAAGTGACCCCACAAACAGCCAGACCCGGAACAACTACTTGTAGTTCATACAAATATTTACTATAATGTTTTTTTTTTTTTTTTACTTTACGCGTCCGTGTTTCGGTCACAGAAGTGTACCAAATTTCAATTGAATCGGTCCAGTACGGTCGTAACAGTACATTCGGAGCAAATCAGCTGCGATAGACGCACAGACAGACAGACAGACACCCAAACAGATAGACAGATACACAAGTGATAATTAGGGTTCCATTTTTAGGGTTCCGTACCTAAAGGGTAAAAGGGAACCCTATTACTAAGGCTCCGCCGTCTGTCTGTCTGTCTCTCTGTCCGTCTGTCACCAGGCTGTATCTCATGAACCGTGATAGTTAGACAGTTGAAATTTTCACAGATGATGTATTTCTATTGCCGCTGTAACAAAAAATACTAAAAATCAGATTAAAATAAATATTTAAGGGGGCTCCCATACAACAAACGTGATATTTTGCTCGTTTTTGCTCGATATTGATAACGGCAACAGGTAGACTCTTGAAATATTCACAGATTATTTAGTTATATATTCACTTTAAAAATAAATTAAAATAAAACAAATATTTAAGGGGGCTCCCATACAACAAACGTGATTTTATTGCCGGTTTTTATAGATAAATGGTACGGAACCCTTCGTGCGCAAGTTAGACTCGCACTTGGCCGGTTTTTTTCTTTTGAGGTACGAAACCCTGAAAACATACACACAATTTACAGCAGAGGTATTGTGTTTGGGCTCATTGGAATAGTCTCAATGAATAGATAGATCAGGGTCTGATGGTGAAGCTAGTTACTAATTTATCCTCATTGTTCTTTCCTACTTCATAGTAGGAAAGAAAAATGAGGATAAATTAGCAATTGTTATTAATAATTATTCCATTCCATTGGCCTTGATCTCAACCTTTCGCAATGTGTACTATACTTAGCGGACAATACTGGCAGATAACTGACACTTCCCAAATTTAACGCAATAGCTCCAGAACTCCTAATTATTGAAAAAAGCTCTCTTCGTCTTCTTGGGTTTCCAATCTTTGAGGATTCCTTTCCCGATTTTATTGAGGAAAAAATTCAAAATTTCAATGACGTTTCGGAAATATTGTTCCAAATTAATATGCATTCGGCTATCACCTTAATTCGTTACTGCTGTTTCGGCCCCAAATGAACATATTTCCTTCGCGCTTCCCATTTGTGGAAGCACACTCACCTTTTAGATAAAATTGACCAAATTATCTGACATAGGTACATTAACTTCGATTTTAAATGTGGCCATGGACGACCGAGCTTGGGCACAAGCTACTCTTCCCATTCGTATGGGAGGCCTCGGCGTCCGCAAAATTTCTAGTATTAGTTTACCGGCTTTCATATCCTCGGTCCACGGCACTGATAAATTAATCATGAAAATCCTAGCCACCACACTGATTAATTTTGATGTGCCGTGCTTCACCGAGGCTGTCAATGCCTGGAGACTCGCTTGCCCGAACTCAGATCTACCCGATAATCCATATACCCAGAAACGGTGGGATGAGCCGCTCTGCAGAGTAGTACAGAACAATTTACTTGACACGTCTGCTACTACTGCGGAGCGTGCGCGCCTGCTGGCTGTGGGTAAGTGGGAGTCGGGTTTGTGGCTTCATGCACTACCGTCGCCGAACATAGGCACTCTGTTCGACGACGCTACTTTCCGCCTCGCTGCTTTCCTAAGACTAAGAGCTCCATGTTGTTCTCCTCATCGCTGTCACTGTGACGAAGTTGTCAACAGTCTCGGACACCACGGCCTGTCTTGCAGCCGAAGTGCGGGTCGCTTAGCACGGCCCGCGAACATCAACGACATCATTCGACGAGCTCTTGTCACCGTCGGCGTTCCAGCTGTATTAGAACCCAATGGCTTGGCACGCGACGATGGATAAAGTCCGGATGGAATGTCTTTATGTTCATGGAAGGTGGGTAGGCCTTTAGTGTGGGATGCCACGTGCGTCGATACTCTTGCGCCATCCCGTCTTCCTGGCTCGGCGTGCAGTGCTGGCGCTGCTGCTGCGACTGCGGAGAACCTCAAGCGGCGTAAGTATGATAACCTTGTTGGCAATTATATTTTCGAGCCGTTTGGGGTTGAAACCCTCGGGCCGTGGGGTCCGAGTGCTCATGGTCTGTTTAATGAAATCTCATAACGGCTAGTTGACACTTCCCGTGACCCAAGGGCTGGCTTTTAGCTTGGCCAGAGGCTAAGCATTGCCATACAACGTGGCAATGCCGCCAGTCTCTTGGGTACATTACCAGTCGACAGTGATGTGGATGAATTTTTCGACGCCATAATATTTTAATTTGAGAATACTTTTAGATAGGATTTAATTTTATTATTTTTATTAATGAATTAAGTTGGTTATTTTTGTACATATTATTTTATAAACTGGTAATTAATAATTGATTTAATTATTTTTTAATATTGTTTTTTTTTTGAACTAGTTTCACTTTCGGAGAAATGCGAAGAGCTGCGTCGATTTCAGCGAGGTACGTGTCGATCATCAGACCCTAAGATAGTTTTAACCTAAAACTGTGTAAAAAAGTGTCATTATAAAAACCAAATTATATATAATACTTTACTTACAAAACAAAAGGAGCTACGTCTGCCAACAAACTGCTGTGCAGTTTGGCAGAAGTAAATATTATGTCTTTAAAATATTCTTCATCTATCTATAACCTATTCGTGGAAACCATTCCATTTAACATTCCTTTGCTGTAAGTTGGTGAGGGAGTTGGGCATCCTGCAAATTCCAGGTGATGCTGCAGCATCAGTTCAAGGTTACTATGTTCTTCTAATGTCATTGAAGTAACAGAATACCAAATTTCGACAAAAAACGAAACAAAAAATATATCGATTAGCCGTTTGGGAGCTACGATGCCACAGAGAGACACACGTTAAACTTATAAACACTCCTCTGTTTTCATCGGGGGGAAAACCGGCTAAGTGCGTGTCGGACCACGCACTATGAAGGGTTCGGTAGCTAGGATGAATTTATCCCAACCAAGTTGAAAAAAACGTGGTCTCCCAAATATTCTTACTGTAGGTCGACTATTACTCGGTGACTTGTAAAGCCTACTTAGCTGTGATAGTTGCCTTTTAACTTCGTCATAATATGCTATTGCAGTGAATTTTTTCACATATCCAAAAACAACCATTTAGTTGGGGGGAGGACTTGACTCTAACAAAAAAATGCACTTTAATGCTTAATATTTCGCAAACGGATCCCTGAATTGAAAAACAGTTTTCACATACTTGTAATATTTTTGAACGACAATTTCACGTGCCACTTTACCACTTTGTTGGCGAGAGCACACTAATATTATAAAGGCGAAAGTTTGTGAGTATGTGTGTGTGTATGTTTGTTACTTCTTCACGCCCAAACGGCTGGACCAATTTTGATAAAATTTTGTATGGAGGTAGCTGACACCCTGAATTAAGACATAAGCTACTTTTTATCCCGATATTCCTACGGGATCGAGACTTACGCGGGTGAAACCGCGGGGCGCAGCTAGTTGATTATAATGACCCATGCCAAATTACAGCTTCCTAGTACTAAGAGTCTCTGAGCTAAGCCGCGGACAGACAGACAGACGGACATGGCGAAACTATAAGGGTTCCTTGTTGACTACGGAAATCTAAAAATTTACCTCTATTAAATAAAATTAGACCCAAAAATAAACTTCAAAACAAATGAAAATCGTTCCCAGAATTTCCGCTTTTAACACTTGTCAGGGATATCGATTATTGCCGTATTCCCAAGGGATAGTTCGTTATCTTTGTACAGAATATCCTAGCCGGAATATTGCACATTTGCACAGCAAAATGATGATTATTCCCCGTGTTGAGCTGTGAATTTGGGCGTTTATTTTATTATGTGTTATCCTGTTGTAATTTGGAAATGGAAAAGGGAGTTTGTTTGTTACTCTTTCACGCTAAAACGGCTAAACGGATTTAGATGACATTTGGCGCATGGGTAGACAATGGCCTGAATTAGGACATATAATACTTTTTTTTACCCGATATCCCCACGGGATCGAAACTTATGCGGATAGACCGTGGGGCACAGTTGATAGACTATGAGACAAACGCTGACAGAACGTGAATGTCATGATAATAAAAAAACCGGCCAAGTGCGAGTCGGACTCGCGCACGAAGGGTTCCGTACCATCTACAAAAATGGCAAAAAAATCACGTTTGTTGTATGGGAGCCCCCCTTAAATATTTGTTTTATTTTAATTTAATTATTTATTTTTGAAGTGAACATTTATAACTAAATATTTTGTGAATATTTCAAACGTCTACCTGTTGCCATTATCAATATCAAGCAAAAACGACCAAAAAAATCACGTTTGTTGTATGGGAGCCCCCTTAAATACTTTTTTTTATTCTGTTTTTTAGCATCTGTTGTTATAGCGGCAACAGAAATACATCATATGTGAAAATTTCAACTGTCTAGCTATCACGGTTCATGATGTACAGCCTGGTGACAGACGGACAGACAGACGGCGGAGCCTTAGTAATAGGGTTCCCGTTTTACCCTTTGGGTACGGAACCCTAAAACGGTAAAATACGACGTAAGGATAACTAATGTTTAAATCCCAAATAGCCTTATAATCATCTGACATTGGCATAGGAAAACATCGTAAGGAAACCTGAACTTATAGTTAATATAAGTTAACCAGTTAGTTCAAAGTCAAAGTCAAATTATTTATTTCAAATAGGCACATAAAAGTCACTTAAACGTCAAAATTTACAAAAAAATAAAATTGTTTCTAGTCACCCCTTCCAAAAAGTAGTTTCATATAGAGAAGAATGGACAAGAAACTCCACCGTTACTCTTTTAAAATGTTTTGACGAGGAGGCCACCAGTTTTGTTTAAGTCCCATGTAATACGAGCCTTGCTAATGAGAAATTCCTGTTAGAAAAACTCAATAACACTTTGCCCAACCTGGGGATCAAACCCAGGACCTCATGCTTAGCTGTACCGCTTGCGAGCGCTAGACAAATGAGGCGCTAGTTTCGAGTTATGAGTTACATTAGGTATTCAAAATTGCTTTTCCTTCCATAATTTCTGTTCCAATTCGGACGGCTTCTTCCTCTAATTCCGGCCCGGACACGGTCGATCATAATTCAAAACAAGTCCAGTAAAAAGCTTACTCTTCAATTTCGGATGCCGGACGAGACAGGGTGTCCGGATTACTCCCGAACGTGGGGCAAGGCATGGTAAGGATGCAAGGGTATGAATAAGACGAGGTATTGGTAACTTCTTATGTTTTATTTATACATTTTTATTTTATTTATTCGGGAAAACAAACAATTACACAATAATAAATACAAAAAGATAAGGTACGGAAATGATACAAATGTGAAATCAACTACGTTCTCCACAGATACACATTGAGACAGTTTGGTAAATTTTAAGACTAGCGTTGTTTACCAAAAAAAATAACATTAATATCTATAGCATAGTATCAACATAACATAAAGCCGCCAATAGTACCGTATGTGGAACAACAATTATTCCTTTAATATTTTAAGTAACATGAGTATTTTTTTTTTTTTTTTTTGGGTGGGAAATCATCAAAAAACTTCTCCCGCTCTGGGCGGAGCGGGAGGGCGTGTCAGACTTTTACTGACTAAAACCCACCCCTGTTCCTTCCGTTGCCTGTGTGCCAGGGCCACGATATCCCTTTCGGACAAACTCGCAACCCTGGCAGGCATTGGTCCTAACGGACCCCGTCAGTTTGTGCTGACATCTCTTTGAGGCGTGCGTGGAACACAACGCGCCGCAGGCCCGCGCCTACGGTGGCCGGAAATCGGCTTGCGACTCCCGACGCCCGGGGCGTCTCCTGCGGCGACTAAGGGCACGAGGGCGCGAACCTTGCCTCACCCTCACGCGTTCCGCCTTCTCCTTCGCTAGCATAACTGCTTCGCAGAAGGAGGTGACGGCCTCCCATGCACTCTCGCTCCGAACCATGGCCTGAACCAGGGCCGGACGCGAGAGATCGCCACCGCCGATCGCTTCCGTGAGGACACGGCGGTGCTCCGCCCAAGCTGGGCAGACCTCCACCGTATGCTCCACCGTGTCCTCCGGGCGATCCACACAGTGGTGACACCCGGAAGTAACATGAGTCTAAACTTTCCTTCCGGTAAAGCTCCTTGTAAAATACTCGTATTCAGCTACATCTAGTTAGACTAGAAGCTGACCCTAACATAGTTGGGAAAAGGCTAGACTGGTGATTATTGGTTAATGTCTTAGATAGATGAGGGCGTAGGTACTCGGAAGTGGCTAGCTTAGTTGATAAATAGGCCTTAATCGTATAAAAATGCCCATGTTTTCCTTTTTAACGGACTTCCAAAGAGGAGGAGGTTATAATATGTTCGTCTAGTCGTTGGTTTTTTTTAGGGTTCCGTACCAATATGGTAAAAAGGAACCCTTATGGTGAGACTAAGTCTGTCTGTCTGTCACAGCTGGATATCTCAAGAACTACTAATGCTATCAACTTGAAATTTAGAATAGTTTTAGATGACGTTTACCCAACTATTTTGCAAATAAAAAATAAATTCACAAAAATATACCTTCTTTGCAACAGGGCCTGAAATCTTAAAAAATCTAATGGAGTCTCATATGAAAGAGCGCTGTTTGCACATTCTCAAACATTTTTTTTAGGCATCATAGTTTTCGACTTTTGATGAAAAATGTAAAAAAAATACCGTTCCCCCCCCCGCCCCCCACTTATCTCCGAAGTTTGCTTAGAGAAAAATCTGAAATTATTCTATGTGATAGAAGGTTATGTAAAGATTACAGGAAAAATAAAACGATGTCTCTAAATAGCACAGTTTTTCAGAAATCATCAACATCATATATACATACGGAACCTTCGGTGCGCGAGTCCGACTCGCTCTAGACCGGTGTTTTATTATTTAAAATAATCACTTAAAACGATTTATTTTTTGGACTATAAATGATAAATGATTTATTTCTGTAAGTAGGTTTGCACAAACACTTTTACACATCAATCATATTTAAAAACAAATCTTGATGAGGTCGGCGTTTCGTATTTGACTACTCTGAGAAGACACACAGACTACAGTGGTCAGAGGTCACAGTCTCTTTTAAAGCCCAGACATAATCTTGGTCAGATCATGTGAAGACCATGTAGATTAGTACCTGAAATGATCTTTTGATCGTAGCTTAAGCTTATTGTAACATGATTATTAATTAAACACTTTAATGACACTTGGCAATAACTGCTCCCTTTGAGCTTAAGGTTGCCAAGCACCGAATAGCTTATATTATCCATACTTGATGGTCAGACCCGTAATGCAAACTGGGCCACGGCTTCTGGTCTAAAATCTACATTGGAGGCGATACTGAATTACTTAGTTAAGGCTCGTGAGATAGAGGAAAAGCGATGCTATAAGATGTGGCAGCTAGAAGCGTAAATTCAAACGATTTTTGAGTCGAAAATCCAATATTAAGTATCAGAATCGAATCAGTATTTGATTTAAATTGTTTAGGACAATTGGTATGTCCCTACTATGTGGGTCATTGTGTGTGTGGGCTTGTCAAAGAGTCGGTCAGTTAGTCAGAAAGTTGAAGCCATTTGCCCATTCCAAAACGTAGATCCCTATGGAGAAGAACAGGCAAGAAACTCCAACGACACTCTTTTAAATCAAGATATTACAAAATCCTGGGTACATTATTCTTGTCGCTTCTATAAGTGCGACAATGTAAAAAAAACAATTCAAAATATTAGTAAAAAGAATACAAATAAGCCCTGACAGTTAAGAGATGACGCGTGGATCAGCACCATCCAGCTCAACCATTTTGTTGGGAACCGAATGATCCAACACACGCGCCACCATCAGCGAGACATTTAAGTGAGCATGACATACTCTCAACTGTCAAGCTTTTCAAGTAAACATACATGATGACATAAATGGCTCCATGGTACGCACATATACAACATGTCTCGGAGTTAATGCACAACCTCTTGAGGGGTCATTGTACTCATCATTATAAACAACTTTTACTATGGGACCAAACCAGAAATCACGAAAAAAAATTAGCTGTTCCCTACATTTTGACAAGTTATTCGGATATAAATTTAGGAAACAGGTGATTTATTTTTTTACTTTACTCGGGTCGTATGAAGTTGTATCCCAGTTTTTTTATTTGGGATGGGTTTGCTCTTGACCTTAGTCTACGTCAGAGGTGACAGAGACAAAGTCGACGATGGAGTGAGCTTACACAGAAGAAGCCTGTTCACTCTCACTTTGAAGAGATTAGGGTTGTATGCGTTCGGAAACACAGACGCAGGTAGAGAGTTCCACTCTTTTGCTGTGCGCATTATAAAAGACATTTGGAAACGCTTAGTGCGAATTGGTGGAATAGCAACCAGGAAGGGATGGTAACCTGCAGTGCGTCTAAACGTCCGATAATAGAAGGGGGCCGGTGGAACGAGGTCGTGGAGTTCTTGGGCACACTCACCGAAGTACAATCCGTAGAAGACCGAAATGGAGAGATGATGATGTTTGAGATTCGGGTTTGTTTCAAATGTCATGAATGTCGTGCTATTGACATACACTACCTGCTACAACCATACGTTTTTTTCACCGTATCGGCACGAATTGTACAGGGACATTTAAAATTAGCTACCTAAACCCCGTAGACGCGATGGGTATAGTGAGTTTTTTTTTTTTTTTATAATATGTTTATAACGATTTATAAACATGATAATAAAAAAAAAAGAAAATCTTTGTGGGGTCACCGGCCGCAATTGTAGTCACATGATATATCATTTCTAAAAATCTGTTCTTTTTTTTGTAAACTTCAAAATACATGATGGGCACGATAAAACATAAGAAAACAGTTGTTCTCAACTTATACTTCATCCCAAAAAAAAAATCATCAAATCTTTTTATTTTATTTTATCAAAATCAAAATATTTTATTTCACATAAACCTTATGAAATGTCAGAAGCTAGGTGCACGGTTCCAATTGGTCGTTTTCTATGGAGAAGAGCCGGCAAGAAACTCCACGGTTACTCTTTTAAAAATAATGGGCTTTTTAATGTTTTAAGTTACAGTGTTATTAGGTATGGGAGGACAGTGTAAGCCCGTAAAAAAGTACTTAAAAATTAGATAATGGTTTACAAAGCTAGTATATTAAGCGTTCTCACATTCACAAATTAAAAAATAATCTATATAAAATATTACTAAAATAATAAAATTAAAACCTATCTAAACCAAATATATCGTGTTTGGATATCGAAGTCTATCACATCTGTAGGGTTTAGTTAGCCAAACAACCCTGTATAAAAGAATTGCTCGTGTCGAGATAAAATATTTATACGAGGTAACATTACAAAGTTGTAGCGGGGCGGAAACTTAAAATGAAATGAAAATACAGCTGTATCCGCTAGAAAATCGTAAAAAAATATGTTCCATATTTATCAAAAAACAAATTACAAAAGCGGATCTGTCTTTTAAGCTGTTTAACTGGCTTTACGAAGTTTGAAGTTGAGAAATTATTGTCAAACTCTAAAATACTTTTTGCTTCATTATAGCCGGCGAAATTCAAAATTACTTATATGCAAATACATTTTGAATTTTGCAGGCTTTCACCTAATGATAAAGTCATATTATCATATCATAAAATGGCTGTTTTAATAGAAATGGACCAAAGACTGTGTTTTTTTTTTAGTTTTGACCAAATATAAAAAAAAAAAACATTAAAATAAGTAGACCTACTTGTGGCGGCATCTACAACACCATATACGAACTACTCATCAAAAACCTGACGTCACACAAATCCTGCATCGCGCAAGCAAAGTTTACCGCGCGATTGGCATATATATATTATACAACATCCTGGCATCAACCGTCCAGACAGAAGAGCCATCTGGTCGGAGGATCCTCCCTTTTCTATAGACTAGAGGATGAGTGAACTTCACACGCTGTTCCTTATGCCCCTAAATATTTACGTGATCACAAGCTCAACTGCTAAGCTGGTCGATCCACAAATTCTGGCAGATTGGGTTTTTCTATTAAGATTTTTTTTATAGCAGGCTGGGTTTGTGCCTGGTTTATGTCGTAGGCTTGCCCCTATGACTATAATACCTCTGCTTATCCCTTTAGGAAATACTTGCGTGATGACATGGTTCCTGGTGAAAATATAACGCCCGTTCGCGACTTCGAATGACGCGACTTCGAATGACGCGACTTGCGACGCCATTTTTTATTTTTTTAACTTCTCCCGCTCTGGGTGGAGTGGGAGGGCGTGTCAGACGTTTACTGACTAAAACCCACCCGTATTCCGTCAGTTGCCTGTGTGCCAGGGCCACGGTATGCCTTTCGGACAAACCCACAACTCTGGCAGGCATCAGCCCTAATGGACCCCATCATTTAGTACTGACATCTCTTCAGACGGCGCGTGGAACACAACGCGCCGTCGACCCGGGGCTGGTCCTTATCGGACGGCGAGCTACCCATTGCTCACCGTCCGCAAGCCCGCGCCTACGGTGGCCGGGAATCAGCCCGCGACTTACCGCAAAATATTAGCCCTGCTACTGACTAGCTGTTCATTAAATTTCTCGAAACGGCCATATGGAGGAGGTATTTTTTTTTTGGTGAGATGTTAGAGTAGCATTGAAGAAAGTTGAGGAATTTTAGCTTGTAATTATTACATTGTTAGGTCGAAAAGCAGGTTTAAGACTTGGTCCCGGCTGTCATTCGTAGATTCGGGTATTCAGAAGCCCTAACAACCAGTCTTGCCGAGACCTATCATGTTACCCAGTAACTGGGTTGTGGAGGTCAGATTGGCAGTCGCTCCATGTAAAATACTGGTATTCAGCTGCAACCATTTAGACTGGATGTAGACCCCAACTTATTTGGAAAAAGGTAAAGAAGATGATGTTAGAGATTTTGTATGTCTTCACTATCGCCTCACAGATCTTGAACTGTCACACAACCCCAAACACCAGCGTTGTCTCATTAACTAAACAACCGTCGAAGGATTCCCTCGCCACCTCTGAGATAGCCACAAATTCTTCAAAATATTTGCCTTGCTACCTGTTCATTACATTTCTCTAAACGGCGATATGGTGGAGGTAATTTATTTTTCAAAGATACGAAGAAATATGAGGAATATTAGCTTGTAAATGTTACACTACTGGGTAATAAATAGAGAAGCGGTAATTACCACTATACTTGTTAACTGCGTGTTTGTGGTTTCAGACCGTAAGAGGCCTGTTTCATCACCCCCTATGATTTCCCGTTAAATTATCAGACAGATAACTTCAAATAAATAGTATTCCATTTTTAGGGTTCCGGCCCCATAGGGTAAAACTTAAAACGGGAACCCTATTACTAAGGCTCCGCCGTCTGTCTGTCCGTCTGTCACCAGGCTGTATCACATGAACCGTGATAGCTAGACAGTTGAAATTTTCACAGATGATGTATTTCTGTTGCCGCTATAACAACAAATACTAAAAAAGAACAAAAAAAAAATATTTAAGGGGGGCTCCCATACAACAAATGACATGTTTTTGCTCGTTTTTGCTTGATATTGATAACGGATACAGGTAGACGCTTGAAATATTCACAAAATATTTAGTTATATATTCACTTTAAAAATAAACAATTAAATTAAAAAAAAAAAAAAAAAAAAAAAAATATTTAAATATTTATTTAATATTTCCCATACAACAAATGTGATTTTTTTGCCGTTTTTATAGATAACACCCACCCCCCGGTACGGAACCCTTCGTGCGCGAGTCCGACTCGCACTTGGCCGGCTTCTTATTATTTGGTGAAAAAATATCTAAAAATGTTTCGTAAAACCGTCCATGAAGGCTGATTGCATTAGTTCGAGTTCTAAATGATGTGTGAAAATGTCAGTGCAAAAGTGACAGTGTTTTATTACGAAGTGTCACTTGGACGTCAAGGGACTTTATTCACTGCTTATCTAATGCAAAGTGTAAATCAGCCATTAGTCCAGTTTTTCTTGCAATATTCTCCTAATCCAATACTCAATATATTTATTTCTTCCACATGTGAACTTAGGTGGTAGGTTTTACAGAATTATAATCATTGTGGACCCTGTCGGGCACAGCAAAAGTAGGAGAGGAACTAATATTGTATTTTTTTAATTTTTTATTTGTTATTGTTTTACAAATATGTACATTTATTTAATTATTTAGTAACATTTGAAAAATCCTTTAAATTTTATATAATTTAAATTCATCTTTATTGCATTATTTATTATTATTTTTATTTAGTATTTAATTAATATTTATTATCCCTAGGGCATGGACGTATAAAACTTCGGACGGATTCTCGCTAACAGAAAACTGTGTCACTCAGAGTCAGCCAGCTCGCTGTACGTACAGGCCCCCACGCACACATTCACAGCATACTCACCCATTACGCGTGCAAACGTCAACACAGTCGACACGTCTATGCGGCAAAAAAAGTATTGAAATACAGCATGTCTTGTGTGGTGGAATGTTGCAAAAGCTGTAGCGATCGGAAGAAAAAAAATACAGGAATCACGTTTCATAGGTAAATGAATAATTCAACAACTTAGTTCCCGATTTTATAGATTACAATCAATCTTTATTCACCAGAACAAAATAATTCATCACAAGGCCAGTGGTGCCAATATTCACGTGTGCAAATTACACTAAATATACGGGAAACGAATATATTTTTAATCAATTCAATTATTTAGGTTAATTATTACTAGTTGTTTTATATTCTTTCTACTAGATTTCCTAAAGTAATTGAAGTTTGGCGAAATGATTGGATTGAAAAAATTCGAAATTGTAACTGTCAAAATGATTGGATTCTAAACAAATACAGTGCCATTTGCAGTTTACATTTTGAAACGAATGACTTTTATACAACTAAAGGAGGACTCCGGCGAGTTGTTACATATGCAGTACCTCAAATTTGTCTGCCGACCTGTATTTTTCTTAAAATAAAACAATATTAAGTGGGTAATTTTGGCTATCATGACAACCCTAAATTCACTCACACATAAGACTGTCGCCGCCATTACGGGACACAGTTTTGTCTTAGCGGGAGTTCCGTCTGACTTTTTTTATAAGTCTATGCCCTAGGGTAAGTTATTTATTGGACCTCCATGTTTATTATTATTAGTAGGCCCCACCAGAGGCCAGGGTGCGGTCCCACAGCCCTCTTTCTCATGCCATGGTCCCATGGCCTGTCGAGGCCTGTCACGGCCAATGCCGAGCATTCCCACCACAGGCCTCATCGGATCGACGGTTCCCACGGCCTGTCGGCCTGACCTGGCGCGATCTGGCCCTGTGCGAAAGCGGGCCGTGGAACCGCAGGCTGGCCTCTGGTGGGAATGCTCGGCATTGGCTGCGAGCCGCGACAGGCCTCGACAAGCCACGGGACCGCGGCTTTAGGTAAGTAATCTAATTAAATTAGAAAGTAGTTAAATAAAGTTACATTACCTACCTATGCAGTTTAAAAATAATAATTAACTGATCACTCATTCCTCCGCGTATTTGATCGCTTGTATTTACCATTTACAATCGTCCTAGTTCTCTTGAATTCTGCCTACCTCTAAATCACAAGAAGCATGAACAGTTGAACACATACAACTGACAGTGTACTAGCATTTAGCCACTATCCCGGGCCTTACACGTCAGTGCAATTATCTGATATAAGCCCCGTAGTGGCGCGATCACGCGAAATAATTCAGCTGTATACATTAGTGTGCACCACGGTGTATCGGCTTTGACTTGTGTGAGATACAGGATGGCCGAAATAGCGAATAATAATATGTATGTAATTTTGTTTATCGCTAAATCAACAAGATATAAGACCCAAGAAAAGTTTTAAAAGTTAAATTCGACTATTGACCCAAATCATTCAAATAAAATTATTTTTTGTGCTTTATTCAAGCAGAAATCGCACTTACTTACCATAGTGAAATTTCAAGCACTTTTCAAAGAATACATTTTTATTGACATAGTTTTTCATGCCACTTTCGGCATTGTCAAAGATAACGCATTTTGAGTTTGCGTTTTGTTCCACCAAAAATAACGCAACGTAAAATAATAAATTGTAAAATTAGTAATCAAAAAAATGTACATAAATAGGAATTTGTTTCTTGACTCGTATACAATGTACATATTTAATAATGTTATACAAGTATTTTTTTGGCTATTTTGTATTTTTACCAAACAGTTTTCAATTATAAAACCAAAGAATCGTATTTTAGGCAGAAAACAAAAAAAGAGTAATTTCACAAGCATGCATTTTAAAATTCGTGGTAAAATTCTTTACGCTCGTCACATAAACTAAAAGTTTATTTTCTTTCAAACAGGCAACAGTAAATCTTCATACAACTGTTACGTTAGGTACATTTTTATTAACGTCATGTTTCCTTGAATTTGTTTACGACCATTCAATCTTTTGTTAGGGTTCCGTACCTGAAAAGGAAAAAACGGAACCCTTATAGAATCACTTCGTTGTCTGTCTGTCTGTCTGCCTGTCTGTCTGTCAGTCTTTCAAGACCATTTTTCTCAGGAACGCGTAGAGGTATCAAGTTGAAATTAATATAATATATATATATAAGTCTATGGTTCCTTGAAGTTCTAAAAAAATCAAGCTTCCAAGTCAACGCAATAGAAAAATACGGCGATATAAGTGAAATCATTGCGACATATTTCGATACTCGCAAATAAATCAAAACCTATAAGGTACTTCCCGTTAACCTAGAATCATGAAAATTGACAAAAAGCAAGGTCTCACAGCACAAGGAAAGGATAAAGTCCGAAAATTGTTAATTTATAGTTTTATCACATAAAAAAAAACTTTTTTGCGGATACAAACTTAAATTTTCAGTTGGAAAATTGACCGTGGCGTATATCGATGTATGAACATGTTTTTCAACTACAATGTTATGCTTGTTTTAGAGATAAATTCATTCTAACTACGAAACTCTTCATTGCGCGTGGTCCGACACGCACTTGGCCGGTTTTTTTTTTTACATTCTCACAAGAAGCGACAAGAATGATGCACCCAGGATTTTGTAATATCTTGATTTAATTAAAAGAGTGTCCTTGGAGTTTCTTGCTTGTTTTTCTCCATAGAGAGCTTCAACTTTCTGACTAACTGACCGACTCTTTGACAATTCAAAAGTGCCAGTAATTGGTTTAATTGAAATAAATGCTTTGAGTTTGAGTTTATGAGACGTAAATAAAAATCTGTTACAAGTAATGATGCTAATGATCATTACTTGTAACAGATTTTTATTTACGTCTCATAAACTCAAACTCAAAGCATTTATTTCAATTAAACCAATTACTGGCACACACCATCTTTGATCGCCATATAAAACTTTTAACCACGTTCCTTCTCTTTGAAGAGCAGGTCCTGAAACTTGACGATAGATCTTTTTAGTTTTAAGTTTCACTTTGTGCTGAAGTTTGTTCATTTTTAACACTTTGCACACTTGAATGATTGATTTTTAGGGTTCCGTTCTCAAAGGGTAAAACGGGAACCCTGTTACTAAGGTTCCGCCGTCTGTCTGTCTGTCGGTCTGTCCGTCTGTCCAGGCTGGATCTCATAAACCGTGATAGTTAGACAGTTGAAATTTTCACAGGTGATGTATTTATGTTGCTGCTATAACAGCAAATACTAAAAACTGAATAAAATAAATATTTAAGGGGGCTCCTATACAACAAACGTGACTTTTTTGCTTTTTTTTGCTCGATATTGAGAACGGCACTGTTGCTAATGAGAATATTCTGTGAATATTTAGTTATATATTCACTTTAAAAATAAATAACAAACCTGATTTTTTTGCCATTTTTATAGATAATGGTACGGAACCCTTCGTGCGCGAGTCCGACTCGCACTTGGCCCGTTTTTTTTTGTATTGTTACAAGTTGTGATTTTGGGATTTAAAGTTGCGTCAAGTTTCGGTATTTTTAAACCGAGGTCTAGACAAAGTTACATTGTATCAGCCAAAACGATGATGGAAAACTTAAAAATATTTAGTATTGAATTGAGAGAAGTTACCGAAAACCTTAAAGGCTCCAAACAAACAGGCGCGTCTCGACTTCGTGGAAATTTTTCAACTAAAATCACGTCGCACTGTCCGTCGCGCCTGTCTGCAGGAGCTTCTAAGTCGATCTGTTGACTTGAAAGTCGAAGTCGTTGTAGAAATACGAGAATAATTATCTCGCTTACATTCTGTTTCCCGTTTTTTGGGTTCCGTAGTCAAAAAGAAACGCTTTTCGCCATGTCCGACTGTCTGTCTGTCCGTGGCTTAGCTCAAAGACTCTTTGTACCAGAAAGCTGTAATTTGGCATATTAATCACGCCGACTATGTGGTAAAATAAAATACTAAAATATATTTTTTTAGGGGCCTACACGTAAAGTGGGGATGTTTTTTTCCTCGTATTGCATTGTGCTCGTTAGAAAGGTTTTTCGAAAATATTGCGAGTGTGTGAAACCATTTTTAGATTCAGGAATCCGTTTGCGAACTAATAAGCTTTAAAATGCCCATTTTTGTTAGTGTCAATAGCATATATGTATAACGAAGTTAAAAGAAAACTATCACAGCTAAGTAGGCTTTACACCTTAACGAGTAGTAGTCGACCAACTTACATTTGCAGCTGGAATGTATGGGAGAACATATTTTTCAACGACAATGTTTGTTCTTGGGATTAAATTCATCCCAACTACGAAACCCTTAATTGTGCGTCGTCCGCCACGCACTTAGCCGGTTTTTTAATATATCTAGTGGACAGTGCCTATCACGAACTGTAGTAACAGACCATAAAGTTGTACCAGTATTTTTTTAAGACATCAATTTACTTTCGATTTCCGTTAAAATTGCGAAAACACCCCATATTTTTATCTGACGCCCCTAAATCTCTCTCGAGCCCATTTCAAAGAAAAAGATAACTTAAAACCTAGGAATTGACGTACGATTGCTACGATCGACTCAGATAATGCGACGGCCATTTTTTATCCTATTTCACCCCCCCCCCCCCCCAACACCGACCTAAATACAATTTTTATTGGAATCTAATTTCACCCCTCGGAGACAAGTCGGTATTCGGATTATCAGATCGCTAGTCACAATTCGATCGATCAATGCTTCTCGTGCTTCTGTAAGCGTAAGTGATTTAAACTTTCTTTTTTCCGTGAGGGATTTTCCCCCATTAACGTACAATGGGGGAAAAGCCTATGGAAATATTTTTTGATGAATGTTTTTTATAAAATAATTTGGCTAATGGTTGAATTAATATTTTGGAGTAGTGCTAACGCTTCTTCTAATTTCAAATGTAGATTGTGCTTACAATTCGATTCGTGTTTGAAATAAAACGAATCATTTCAATGTATTGTAAAAAAAACTATCTAACTTTGAATGTGATTTACTACTGTTAAACATCTAAGGAAATCACAACGTATATTTATCTTAAACTTATTTATATCCTTTAAAAATATTCTAGATCATAAATTCGCCCCTTTTTACAACCTAGCTTGCAGCTCCCCTACGGAACCGACGCACTCAGGCAGGTCACGGTGTCAAAACAGTGCAAACTCTAAAAGCTTTAGTTACTTCACGAAATAAATACTAAAACGAAATGTGAACTGGATTTTTGGAAAACAGTTTTCATTTGTTTTATGTTTCGATGGTTTTCGGCGAAACCTTTTAGCTTCCTCCTACGGGGTACTTAAAATTAGTTTGGACAAATTTAATGCTAAGTGTGAGCAAACGCGTTGATTATCGTACACTTTTTTAAGTTCCTGCCGAGCTTGATGAGGTTCCTGGTTTCAGTTCCCAAGGTCGATAAAAGTGGTATTATTGGGTTTTCTATCAGCAATTTCTCAGTAGCAGCCCGGAGTCTGAATTTGTGTCCAGTTGATGGCTATAGGCTCACCATATACATGACATCACACAGGGACTTAAGAGGAGGCTCCCTATTTTTATGTTGATTTGCATGAATATTCTGATACAGTCACACATACAAGCAAAATTAAACTTTAATATATGATTTATTGGATCTTTTTCTTTCCATGTTGAAGACAGTTGCATAATTGTAATATTTTCTCTCGATACATTTTTTATTCGAAAATCATGTCTTTTTTAAGGATAATTATAAAAAAAAACAAGATTGTTTGGATTTTATGTCTAAAATAAATATTCACAGCAATAAAATATAGTTTATTATCCAGCCACCAGATATATTTTCTCTAGATCAATTATTACTTTAGTTATAAACGAAATAAGAATTGTGTCTAACGCTATTTAGTTTCATGCTCGAACACGATCAAAGAGCGCACGCGATATTCAACTTTATTACTGATGTATTAGCGTTTAGCACATAAAACAATGTTTTCCAACACTTAAAACTGACGTAGGAACTAACTTAGTATGTTTCCCGGGAACTTTTATGTGCGATAGGGAAAGAAAATGACTGAATTTATGACTCAAGTTTTATTTCAGAGAATTTTGCCGATTCGATTTTGCGGTTTATAACGGAGTGGCGGGGGAGTAAGAGGCGGAGTTTGCGTGGACATTTGATTTAGACTGCCTGCTCTTTAACATAACTGGCGAAATGTGGGTGTATGTACACACGGCTACACATCAAGCTATACATTTCCAGTATACGCTGATCTCTCATTGTACGGAAATCCTACACAATGCGAGATCAGCTTAAACTGGAAACATATAGCTTGATGTGTAGCCGTCTGTAGGTACTATAGATACACCCCTGCCTAACCTTTCGGGGAAATACAGGCGTGATGTTATGTTATGTTTTTAAAGTTATAGCAATCGTATCTCTATGAAAACATTGGGTCTGATGCATTTAGGGGTTCAAAATCAAGTACCAAAATGGTAATGTGTATTATTGCTGTTTCACAATAGCATTATTACTTACCTATTCTATTCTATCCAGCCCTACACTGTTCACTATAAGAATAATTAAAGCAGCTTACATTTATCCAACTCGACGAAAGCGCCGTAAATACAATCTCCCATTCTTCATCAGTTCTTTAGCCTAAATAAATAACATTTAAATGCGACAAAACAGCCAACTTTTGCACAAAACACGTTCAAACAAATGGTTGTAAGCACATGGAAACAAATGCCAAGTTTTCAATCCATAATAAAATGTAATGTAGCGACTGCATTATGCATGAGAAAATTCACCCCTCGATTTTCACCCCTATCTTTGCAAGTTTAGGGTTGAAATTGAAACGGCTGGAAATCAGGAAGCTAGGAACACGTTAGCAAGTATGTTGATGCTGCGTTTTTAGTGGATATCAGATCAGAAAAATAAAATGATATTTTTGAGTTAGAATGGCAATATTGTAGGTATTTTCTTGTATTTGGTTTCGTGCAAACTGCTGTTTGTGTTATTGGATAGATGTGGGTTTTGTTTTACGTTTGAATTTTTTCAATTTTTATTCGGTCTCGGGAATGTTGTCACGTAGAAAAATAGTAGAATATCGTGCAGTTTTGCGTTGCTTAGACAGTGCGCATACCAGAGGCGAAACAATTGTTTTTATCTGTCGTAGACAGAAATGTTTGTCTTGCCAAAATAAAACAGTTTTGTTGCAAATGTGCGCGCCATGATTATTTTATATAAGGTGTATCTATTCATACACGAAATCTCTTAAGGGGTCATTGTGCTCATCATTATGAACAACTTTTACTATGGGACCAAAGTTGAAATCGCGAAAAAAAAATCTGTTGTTCCAACATAAATGTAGGGAACAGCAGATTTTTTTTCGCGATTCAAGGTTTAGTCCCATCGTAAAAGTTGTTCATAATGATGAGTACAATGACCCCTTAAGATATTTCGTGTATGAATAGATACATCTTATACGCCATGGCATTTTAGTCGTCTTACAACGGCAGCCCACTTCATGTATCCAATGACTACTAATCATTCATAAAAGAACAAAAAAAATATTATCATTTAAATAAATAAAAAAAAACATGACGCGTGACGTAGTTTCAAACACCCTGTTACGAGCCTTGCGTTCCAAGGGTTGCGCGGAATGGAGTCCAAGGCTCGCACCGCGCTCATAACAGGGTGTTTCAAACTACAAATCATGAGACATAATGAGTTTTTTTATTTAAATGTTAATAAATATTTTTTTTACCTTCATGAATGATTAGTACCTAGTCATTGGATACATGAAGTGGGCTGCCGTTGTTGGACGACTAAAATGTCACGGTGTATAGCAATCGTCTGCTAAATGTGACAATGACAGCTCGACTGAAGACGGCTCACTGCCCAAGTGATTTATTAATCCCTTTGCGAGTGACGATGTCCTAGTACGTTCGGCAAATCCAAGTTGCTGAGGCAACTCTGAGGCTGAATCGGCCGCTGAGCAAAAGATACAAGTTGTTTATTTATAGTTAATTTAACGGTACAACACCAATTACTAAACAAGTGCGAAGGGTTCCGTACCATTATCTATAAAAACGGCAAAAAAATCACGTTTGTTGTATGGGAGTCCCCTTAAATATTTATGTTATTCTGTTTTTTAGTATTTGTTGTTATAGCGGCAACAGAAATACATCATCTGTGAAAATTTCAACTGTCTAACTATCACGGTTCATGAGATACAGCCTGGTGACAGACGGGCAGACAGACAGACGGCGGAGCCTTAGTAATAGGGTTTCCGTTTTAGCCTTTGGGTACGGAACCCTAAAAAAGATTAATATTGACATATTTTTGTATAAATGATATACAGATTCAATTTAATTTAATTGAACTTTGCGTTGTTAAAACTAACTTGGAACAGTGGACTCCCTTGCATACTTTCTCTCACACCAGACCACCAGACCTAAACACATAATTTTTCTCCATTCATCCTCAAACACATCACATTCAGGGTTGGCAGTCAGAAGGGTGTTGAGCATCTTCAAAGTACGACACACTGGGGATTCAGTTGTTCTGTGTTGCGCAAAAAAAAACCCGGGATTTTTTAAAATGAATTTGAGAATTCCCGGGCTTTTTTAATTAGCATAACTACCCTATAATGTTCCCACTGCTGGGACACAGGCCTCCTCTCTGTGAAAGAGAGTGGCCCATAATCCATTACGCGGACCCCGTACGGGCTGGTAGATGTCACATGTATTCGAATTTTGTGTTCTAGGACATGCCGGTTTTCCTCACGATGTTTTCCTTCACCGTTTTGTTAGCAGTGGTGAAGAAATGATTTACAACTTGCACCACTGCTCAAATAAAGCATTTTCGACATTTACATAAACTGGGTAATAAAAGTCGACTTCAAAGTCCTTTACTAGGTATATTTAAATAAGAAAGAGCAAATCTTAGTACCTAAACATCATAAAGATTTCTCTTAGACGTGATGGTGATACGCCCTAAGGAAATGGAACGCGGCTAATATCCTGGGGATTGATAGATCTACCGACGTAGCGTGCAACGTAGCTTGGATAAAATCTATCTAGGTTTAGATTTAGAAAGAAAATACGTTTATTTGCGGTAAACATAACGCAAAGAAATAAAAACACAAACACGAAAGAAAAAGTTGAGGGAAAATATGATATTTCAACTGAATTTGAAGTGGATAGTAGCTACTGATAATCAGCTTATAGTTTTCTTACTGCTCACACAGGCCTCCTCTCGGTGAGAGAAATTGGTCGTAATCCACCACGCGGGCCCAGTGAGGGTTGATAGATGTCACATGTCTTCGAATTTTTGGTTCTAGGACATGGTTTCCTCACGATATTTTCTTTCACCGTTTTTTTTTTGAAATAATTTTCACAAAGTAAAGGCTCGTACAGACTGGTGCTATATTGCAGGCGCGACAAGGGTCTGCCTGTCACACCCGCGATATTGTACCAGTCTGTACGAGCCTAAAAGCAACTGTCTGGGTTCTAACCTACGACCTACAACTCGTAAGTCGCGACTTAGGTATTCCCATGTTTCAGTAATGTAAGCTCGTTTTCCGTGTGGTGGCGGACGTAAAGAATAGCACCACCCCATTTCCTCCCGTGGGTGTCGTAAAAGGCGACTAAGGGACTTACTAGAGAATGGGCAGCAGCGTTCTCTATGCATTTTAACACCATACTGCGATCGCCAACCCGCCTGCCCAGCGTGGCGATTATGGCAAACACCCCCCCTTAGGGGGAGGCCTATGTCCAGCAGTGGACGTATTTTGGCTGAAATCATCCTCAATCATCATCAAGCACGTTTTTGCATACAAAATTGCAAACTATTCAACAAACAAATCCTCGAATTAAGCTATTGCTTATTGATAAAAACTTATTACAAAAAAATAACTTTAATTACGGAAGTCAGTGGCAAAAAACCGTGTAAAAAGCGGAATCATACTAATTGCCTGCGACATAATTATATATTTTTTCTTCAGGGTGTTTTTAATTGACCTGTGTAATTTTGGCATGTTATCACTTAAAAACTCCTGCGGCAGAAGTGTACCCGTGTAATTTTTTTGTTACATAAAGTAAGATTACATTTATATATAAATATAAATATACACCCTAATTGCATTAGAATTACAACCTGAATGATTTTGAAGTATGTTGCTAATTCATCACATTAATATTATAAAGGTGAAAGTTTGTGAGTGTGTGGGTGTGTGGCGGTGTGTGGGTGGGTGTGTGTGTGTGTGTTTGTTACTTCTTCACGCTCAAACGGCTGGACCAATTTTGATAAAATGTTGTATGGAGGTAGCTGACACCCTGGATTAACATATCGGCTTTTTATCCCGATATTCCCACGGGATCGAGACTTACGCGGTGAAACCGCGGGGCGCAGCTAGTTGCTTCATAAGGTCTTCATAAGAATGTTGTTGAACTGTCAAAATGATACCCTTTGCACCTGATAGCACAGATTACCAGATAAATCACTCCATACAAAATTTTCAATACCAACTGCCACATTATGCCCTTCGAGTCGCTAGACGCTGCGAGCGAAAGTGTACAAGTGTCAAGTGTTGTGTGTGTGTGTGTGTGTGTGTGTAGGTTACAAGTGTAAAGTGAGTTTTACTTTGTAGCTGCGCACCGCCGCGTAAATATATGCATACGTACGCGCCTCGCGGCTGTCGGCAACCCACTGAGAAATGGGTCGCGTGCGACCCGGCTGGTAAGTAGCTACCGCGCGTAAGTACATGGAGTGATTTATCTAGTAATCTGTGCTGATAGTGCACTACGAAATTACCCAGCTGCTCTCAAAATTCGCATTAAACTGTTAAAATCCACACAAAACCCTTACATTGTACTGACGTTTTGAAAGCTATTTATTTTGTTGAAATGCAATTTTCAACGAATTCTTTTCAATGAAACGTTTGGTACGACGCGCGCGGCGACCGTTGAAATTAAATTTCAACTTCACTTTTTGCTATTTTAACTTTAGTTTCACGGTGTCGCGAACCGTGATTCTAACTGGAGGTAGGGTTGTGCTAACGTTGGGGGTGAAAATATTCATGACATGCGTGAAATAAAATTTTCATTGGTATTTTAGGGTTGAATATTATTTTGCTTATGGTTCAAGTAGTCTTTGAAAACATTGAATTAATAAGCAGAATTCCATGTTATTCTATAACTATTCAGAAAGGTCTTTTCAGTTGAGTTAGTCAAAATATTTTTTATAATAACCTTTTTAAGATTTTAACTCTCCTAATATCTAGATAAATCAGCAAATCAAAAGAGGGCGCAGAAGCAGTGTTACTTAAATATTTAATATCATCATCTGCCTCGGCTATACCCAACTAAGTTGAGTTCGGCTATCAGTAATCTAACCGGATGCAGCTGAATACCAGTATTCTACATAAAACGACAGCCTATCTGACCTTCACAACCCAGTAACTGGGTAACACGATACCCCATGGTGAGTTCGGTCTTCAGACTTTCAGGCTTCTGACTACTCGTAACGACTGTCAAAGATTACGAATGTGGACTAACGGCTTAACATGCTTTCCAAGGCACGGAGATCCGTCTCGATAATTATGTACTGAATGGTCACCCATCCACAAACTGGCCTCGGCAAGCATAGCTTGACCATCAATCGAAACGTGCGGCTGTTATTATTTAGCAATGAGACAGCTTAGAAATACCAATACTCCATTTGAAATAAGAATAGAAATTTAAATAAACTTTTTTACAGTCCGTTCAACCGATTTTGACTTTTATTCCGTAGTCATAAGGATGGCATTAAAAGTAAAAACGTGGTTACAATACCAACTGTTTATTACAGCTGCCATTTGTCATGTCACCAACGCAATAGAAGTCAAAATCGATTGAACGGACTGTAAAAAAGGTTTATTTAAAAGTCTAATCTTATTTCAAATGGAGTATACGTATTTTAATAAAACTCATAACATTTGTGACAACCCCGATAGTGTCGTCCTGGTTCTGTATTTTCTTATGTTTCATAAATGGCACTTCCCGCGCGTATCCGCTAATATATTTCATGAAGCACATACATTCCAAGTGAATGCAGCTTTTCCTTGCTACACACCGTCTTGTAACAGGGGTAAAGAAGTATTTTGTATTGAACCTGGGAGCCTACTCTCTAAGTCCGGCAACGAAGATACGGGCCCGTCCGAAAGTAGTTCGATCTTTCGGAATGAACCCAACACCAGATTAATTAACTTTCTTGGACGGGAAAAACACATCGGGTGAAGGGACAACTGTCAAATCGTGTTGTCATTAATGACTCATGACTTCTACGCAATTATGCGTAAGAAAGTAGCGTCGGTGGTGCGACGAGTACGGGGGAGCCCTAATAGCGTCCTGAAGATGATTGGCGAGAGAACCGATACTGTTCTGCTCAGTAGGTTCACTGCACTCCATGTGTTGCGAGACCAGTGAGCCTGCTATTCAGAGTAGACGGTGACACTTTGTATTTTAATTACTAACATTAGTTTACTTTTAATACTAACAACCCTGTCGTGCTTATGGACTCTTTTGTCTGAAATAAATGTTTTTTTTTTTTTTTTTTTTTTTTTATTATTAATTATTACTTTGGGCTCCGAACTAATCTTATGTCCGTAAAAGATACGAAGTAGGAAAGGCCCATAACTTCGGCCGAAACTACAGATTCGGGTGTAGAGAGCAGACCCCTGAACACCAAGACCTATCATTTCTTCCTTGTTAATTTACGATTAGATCCTATGTTTGGTATAATGACATCCGACGACGTGGACTGGTGGTCGCAAGCGCGATTGCTGAGCGTGGGGGTCTTGGGTCCGATTCTAGGATCGGGCAAAGTGTCATTGGGTATTTCCATTAGGAATTTCTTAGTAACAGCCCGGAGTTTGGAAGTTGGCGGTGTGATCGTTCATCTTTTCTTTTTTTTTTTTTTTTTTAAAAAAAAACGTTGCCCCACACAAGGAATTTCTCCTGTATCGTGGGTGCGTTTACAAACATTTAAACTCACATACACAAACAGCATCATCGAAAACCACGTTAAGGCGCTGACAAGAGGCAAATGACAAAAGTAGGCTTGTCTTAAACAAAAAAATTGCCAAATCTACATAGTTTGTGGTAGCGGAAAAAATATTAATGTTATTCTTGAACATATTTCTCAGAACTTAGTTGTTACCAAAACACGTTTAAAAAAATATCTCGATACAAATGAAAGGTAAACAAACCCTTTACTTTGAGTTTAAATCCAAAATATCAACGATGGTATTTAATTAATAACAAGAACGTCTTATTTCTATGCAGAACTTGGTTGTGTTTTATTTTCGATTACTCAACGCATTTTTGAGTAAATAGATAATTGCGTCATATTTTGCAATAAATAACAAGCGTGGTGCATCTCGCTTCTTTTTCTTTTGTATACAGTCTGACAGTGACCGCGGTTTAGCTGTTGTCAGTGTCTTAAGGTATGAATCCGCTGTGGTACCCCATGAAATTCAAATTTTTGCAATTTGCAGGTCAGTGTCAGGTTGTATATTAATCAAAATATGATTCGGAACTATAACAGATATGTATTTACAGAATTATATTCATTAGAATCATTAATACATCTCTCTATATTACATTTTTGTTCCATTCATTCAATGACAAACATTAATCAAACTTTTTCATGAAATCATGATAGTGGGCAACAAATCTAACTTAGAGAAAGATGTAATAATGATTCTATTGATAATAATTCATTTCGCGGACTACAGCTGCGGAATCACCTTAAGCGGGCCCTGCGCCTGAGCTCTCTCCAGTCGTGTCGGATTGTCGTTCCATCGGACTATGAGAGTGAGGGAAGTGAGAGGGCACCTGTGTCTGCGCACACACTTGGGCATTATGATATCTCCCGCGCAGAAGGCTGGTCTTCGCTGAGATTGGTCGCCATGGCCGAAATTCAGTTTGGAGGACTATTATAATGACGTAAAATCGGGTTGCAGATCTCAGTCAATCATTATTATTAGCCTCTTCAATCGAGCGCCTTTTAACTTGATCCTCTGCTACTTTCACCTGGCTTCTGTCAGGCATCCTGCGAAGACGGGCTTCCAGTCTAAATAGTCAATTGGCTAGACTTTTTTTTTCTTCTTTTTTGGTTCTTAGAATGACGGATCTTGATGTTTTAAAGAGTGGCCAATGATCCCATGAAGATTATTTAGGCACAAGCTACTGTTCAAACAAATTTTAATTCTAATGTGATATTGACTTTAATTTTGATTTGGATTTTTAATTTTGATTTTGTTTTTTATTGCAATTTAAATTTTGTTTTGGAATATGATTTTAATTTTAATTTTTGATTAATTTTAGAATTTTGTTTTGATTGGAATAATAATTGTTTTTTGATTTCAATGCTACTAAAATATTTTTTTAAGTTCTAATACTAATACAATATGGATGTTTTCCGAAATAAAAAATTGAATTGATTTTTTTTTTTGATTTTTGCTTTTTTTGTTACAGAACGGTATAATGCCCAAAAAAGTTACGCTTAAGTAATTTTATATTCTCTAAATGAAAAATGTGCGCGCAGTAACTCAGTGCACTCTACACCTAACCTATTTATTATTTTAAACTTTTCAGTTTACTGTAGTGCTTTAAGAAATGTTTTGAATAACTGTCTATATGCGTTGCTTTCATGCTTAAGAATTTTTTAAATTTAATTTTTCTTGAAAAAAAAATAAAGAATAAAAAAAGGGCGGGAAGGGGTAAAAGGATTTTTGAATTGAAGTATTTAATCTAAATCTTCTTCTACTCTTTATTTACTTCGAGCACGAGTAAGACATCACGCCTATAACGCCTGAAGGGTTAGGCAGAGGTGTACCTATAGTGCACCAGACACCTACCCACTTTCAGTCAGTTATGTTTAAGTCCCATGTAATAGCTATCCCGGCAAACTCCAGACTTTGGGCTGCTACTGAGAAATTGCTGATGTAAAATCCAATAACGCTTTGCTAGACCTGAAAATCGAACCCAGGATGTCATGCTCAGCAGCGGCGTCCATTTGGACCAACACGGCTATCGAGGCGAAGGATTACAGGCCTGATCTTATTTTTTTAACCGACTTTACAAAAACGAGGAGGTTCTCAAGTCGTCTGTATGTTTTTTTTAATGTTTGTTACCTCAGAACTCCGTCGTTTATGAACCGATTTGGAAAATTCTTTTTTTATTTGTAAGGATATACTTCCAGATTGGTCCCATTTTTATCAAAATCCAGTTTTGATGTTGGGATCCATGAGTAACTGAAGGAACTCCTCAAATATTATAGGCATACATATAGCCGTCGTAGAGTCGTGTCGCGCACGCGTTGTCGCACGGACGCGTGAGACCAATCATGGCCTCTAAATTGTTAAAATGTTCGAGTTGTAATATAGTTATTAACGAGGTTCTAGCTTTTGTTAGTAATACAATAGATGTGATGAACGAGGAGAGCATTAGTCACATTTGTGTGAGTGCATTTTCTGACGAGGGCATTCACAGTGCTAAAAATCTTCTGTGCGAATCGTTACCTACAGAGAAGCGTAAGAAGGCAAGGAAGAGAAACGGGAAGAAGCTCCGTGAAATAGATGACATCATCTGCATGCTTAAGGAGTCTGACCCTGAGATCTTACCGGTGTTTGTGGCCCGTGATCTACACAAGCTGCCACCGGTACTTTTCGATCATGTTGACGTCACTCGGATTTTAAAAGATTTGGTGCGTATGCAGCAGGAGATGAATCAGATCAAAGAGCTGTATATCACTAAGGAAAACCTAGATGATGTTAAGTCTGATCTTGAAAACCTGAAAAAGGCATCTATAGTGAACAACTTTGGAAGTACCGCCAGTAACGTAAACATCAAACGGGGTGGATTTTTGCTGGATAGTCATGACGACTACTGCAGCGGTCCTAGAGGACTTGCATACATGGACGCAGAACATGAAACTGCATGCAAAAAACCTAGCGAGGTACGCTCAGATACCAGTTATCGGGATATCACTCATTCATTTTCCAAAAATGAAGGTAGACGAAAAATTTGCGATGAGATTAACGTATTGAAAGTGAGCGGTATTCGCCTTACGGCGGCCGGTGGCGAGCCCGAGTCGGTGACTCACGCGCAATCAGCTGCGATCGACGTACCCAGCGGGACGAGACACACGGCGGCGGCACCGAACGTAAACAGTGACATTTTCGGCAATAAGAAATCGTTGGCCGATGTTGTACGCGTTGGAGAGTGGAAAATACCCAAACAAGACACAGAATGGACCGTAGTTCAGAGGAGACGTCTAAGGAATCGCTTCGCTGCAAACAGAGGGAAGGCAGTTTTGAGCCCGAATGCGAACTTCAAAGCTGCGGATATAATAATTCCCATTTACATTTATAATGTTGCGAAGGACGTGCCCGTGTGTCAAAGTCAAAGTCAAAGTCAAACCATTTATTTCAAATAGGCACATAAGAGGCACTTTTGAACGTCAAAATTTACAAAAAAAAATAGAATTGATTCTAGTTGCCCCTTCCAAAAGGTAGCTTCGTATGTAGAAGAATGGGCAAGAAACTCCACCGGTACTCTTTTAAAAATGTTTTACAATATTTTGTTTGATTACATTAATTATATGATTATATGTGAAGACGATGCACCTAGAATAAAATTACTATACCATAATAGGTAAAACGAATTAAAAACTAAGCAATGAAAAATAACTTAATTATTAGATAGATACATGGTGTTCACATATTTACAAACATCATAAAAGTATGTTTTTCTAAAAAAAGTAAAACAATAAGTCAGTGTGTGAGTATAGGTTATCACAGAATGTAAAATCAATATCATAAAAATAACAGATTTTACCATAAAAATAGCAATCAGTTTGATTTTGTCTAGACTCTAGATTGTCCTATGGAGCTGGACCAGCACGTTTCCAAGCATTCCTGTCCTGGATATAATGTGACATTGTAAGTTATATTGCGGGTAAAACTGATGTTGCGATACACATAGAAAAGATGAGTATGGAATTACCAAAACAGTATGATGCGTACAAAGTACTGGTACCAAAGCAAAATTTGCAAATGTTTCTCAATGATGATTTTTGGCCAGAAGGCGTCGCGTTTCGTCGCTTTGTGAACGACAAGACAAAAACTAATGGAGCAAGTGTATAGTACGCCAATGAAACTTATTAGTTTCAATTGTAAGAATGTTATTAGATCGGCGGATTACATACGGAGGTTGTGCAGGACAGCCGACATAATCGCTCTTCAAGAAACTTGGTTGTTGCCGCATGACGTACCTTTTCTTGGTACTATCGACGACGGGTTTGCTTTCACGGGCTTCTCAGCCGTGGATACGACAGCTGGGGTATTAAGGGGCAGGCCGTACGGTGGTGTGGCCCTGCTCTGGAGGAAGTTTGCGTTCCAGTGCGTTACAGTGATACCGTGTGATAATGTCCGTATTGAGGCCATTAAAGTAGTGCTCTGTGACAGGTCAATTATGGTCGTATCAGTGTACATGCCCACCGCGAGTGCCTATAATTTAATTGAACTCACTAGTTGTATTAGTGAAGTTAATGCGTTGATTGAAAATAGTGCCGTGGAGTCTGTTTTTGTACTTGGGGACTTTAACGCACACCCAGGTAAGTTATTTTCAAGTGAACTGTTAAACTTTTGTGCCGAACAATCATGGTCGTGCGTAGATATGAACTTGCTACCTATAGACACATATATGTTTGTGAGTGATGCTCACGGCTGTCTGCGCTGGCTCGATCACTGTGACGACCAGTGCGGCGAGACGTTCAGTATGTAAAGTGTCCGTTTTACATGATACTTACTGGTCTGATCATTGTCCCTTGTTGGTTGAATGTGACTTAAAATTGATAAGGCCAAAAATTATTGCGACTGATAACGATTGTAACAAAGTAATTTGGGGAGAAAGAAACAGTAAACTGACTGTGAAGTTTTTTGAAAGTTGTAACTCGCAACTGAGAAATATTGATTTTCCTGTAGAATTTGCACACTGCGCCGATCACTGTTGTTATGATGAGGATCACAAGCGCATTTGCAGAGCACAAACAGATGTATAGCGATATTGTGCAAATACTTAGTAAGGCGGCGGCAGACAGCTATGTTGGTCCTGTGTGCAGGAAACATAAATTTATCCCAGGGTGGAACAAACACGTCAGCGGTGCTCACAGAGAGGCTCGATTATGTTATCAAAACTGGTTATTGAGTGGGAAACTAAAAAGCGGACTTATTTACGATAGCATGTGCCGAACGCGGTGCAGCAAGGGCAGGGTGTGCCCTTGCCGGCGGAGGACCGGGTTTTGTCCCTGGTGCGGCAGGAGCTGGCTGCCTTCAACAGCCGGTTCTCCGTACTTGAGGGCATTGTCTTGCGCCCCCCGCTAGCGGCGAGCAGACCGGCCACCTTTGCGGCCACCGTGGCTGCCGCGGCCAAGCCTGCGGCCAAGCCTGCGGCCAAGCCTGCGGCCAAGCCTGCGGCCAAGCTTGCAGCCAAGCCCACGCCTCTGGCCAAATCGGCCAGATTGGCGCAGCCTAAGCCCAAGAAGGACGGGATGGCTGCACAGGTGGCTACTCAGAAGGCAAGGGCCCCAGCCACTGCGGCAGGACGGTCGCCCCCCCCCCCCAGCCTTCTAATTCCTCTCCGGCCGACGCCGAATGGCAAGTAGCCGGGGAGAAAAAGAAGGCGGCTAAGGCCAAAAGGGCGGCCAATAAAAAGGAGAGGCGGCAACGGCGCAAGAAGCGAAGCGCCGCGGCTAGGCTCCGCGCCCCAAAGTCCGCAGCTGTAGTGATCACACTACAGCCGGAAGCGGAGAAGAAGGGCGTGACCTACCGTGAGGTGCTCGCTAAGGCGTGGGCGGCAGTGAACCTGGAGGAGATCGGCGTCGCCGATGGCTTCCGAATGAAGGTCACTGCGACGGGGGCCCGGATGCTGGAGATCCCCGGGGCGGCCAGCGGCCCTACCGCTGACGCCCTTGCCGAAAGGCTCAGGGCGTCCTTAAACGCGGAAGAGGCCCGGGTGTCCAGGTCTACTAAGTGCGCTGACATGCGCATTTTGGGCCTGGATGACTGCGTGACGGCGGAAGAAGTTGTGGCTGCCGTGGCTAGGACTGGTGGGTGCTCTGCCGAGCAGGTGAGGGCGGGCACCATCCGTCCTGATAACACGGGTATGCAAACCGTTACGGTGAGCTGCCCCGTGTCGGCGGCCCAAAAGATAGCCGGGGAGGGCCGAAGGCTCCGGGTGGGCTGGGTATCCGCGCAGGTTAAACTGCTGGAACCCAGACCTCTGAGGTGCTTCCGCTGCCGGGTGGGTAACCACGTGGGAGCATGTTGCACCTCGGAGGTGGACCGCAGCGATCACTGTTTCCGCTGTGGTCAGCCCGGTCACAAGGCCGGTTCTTGTAATGCCACGCCGCACTGTTTTGCTTGTGCGGCGGCTGGCAAGCCGGCCGATCACCGGGCTGGGGGCAAGGCCTGCGCTCCCCCCCCCAAACCCAGGGGCAGAGGCAAGCCCTCCGCCACCGCCGTCACCGCCGCAGCCGCCACTATCGCCGCCGCCGTTGCCGCCACCACCGTCGTCGCTGCCGCCGCTACCACCGCGGCAGGGCCTTCACAGGGGGCCCAGGAGGGGGCTGAAATGGAGTGCCAATAAATGGCCCCATTCCGTCTCCTCCAGGCGAACATCAACCACTGCGCCGCCGCTCAGGATCTCTTGCTCCAGAGCATGGCGCAGTGGACGATTAACATCGCCGTGGTCGCTGAGCCGTACTTTGTCCCGCCCAGGGACGACTGGGTGGAGGACCTGAGCGGCTCAGTGACCATTATTTCATCGGCCGCCGCCGGTACCCCGTCCCTTGAGGCCGTCAAGAGGGGAGGGGGTTGCGTGGCAGCACGGTTCGGGGAGATTGTCGTGGTGGGAGTATACTTCTCCCCGAACCGAACTCTCGCCGAGTTCCACAACTCCCTTGGGGAGTTAAGAATCGTCGTCGTCGGGTACCATCCCCTCCCAGTGATCGTCCTCGGGGACTTCAATGCCAAGAACGTGGCTTGGGGTTCCCGGTATACGGACACACGGGGCAGGATGGTGGAGGACTGGGCTCTGGAGACAGGCCTGGTCGTCCTAAACCGGGGTTCTATCCCCACGTGTGTGCGGATGCGGGGTGAATCAGTGGTGGACATCTCGTTCGCCAGCCCCGCTCTGTCACCGCGTGTCATCGACTGGCGCGTCATGGAGGGGGTGGAGACCTATTCCGATCACCGGTACATCCGGTTTGACGTCTCCGCCCAGACCTCGGGCGCGCCGGTCTGACAGACCCCGAGTGGTCCGCGGTGGGCGCTGAAGCAGCTGGACCGGGAGCTTCTCCTGGAAGCCACGATCGTGCAGGCCTGGGTGTCATCACCGGACAGGCCTGCCGACGTCAATGACGAGGCGGAGTGGTTCCGGGAGGCCATGTCCGAAATATGTGACGTGGCAATGCCCCGGGTCCAGCCCGGACGTGCCCGGCGCCAGGTGTACTGGTGGTCGCGTGAGCTGACCGCTTTACGCGAGGCGTGCGTTACTGCGCGCCACCGGTACTCCAGGCACCGCAGGCTCCGTGTCCGCCCTCCGGATACGGAAGCCATTCAGGCGGAGCTATACGAGGGGTACAGAGCAGCGAAGACTGCCCTCCGAGCAGAGATCCAGTGGGCCAGAGGACTGGCCCGCGAGGAGACGCTGGAGACTCTCAACAGAGACCCGTGGGGACGCCCCTACAAATGGGTGCGAGATAAACTCCGCCCATGGGCTCCCCCGCTGACGCAGAGTCTCCGGCCCCAGCTCGTGGAGGACGTGGTGAGCGCTCTGTTCCCTTCGCGAGGGGAACATACTCCCCCGCCCATGGCTCCGCCTCCTGCGGTGCCAGATGCGGACCACACCGACGACGACGATGCTCCAGAGGTGACCGAGGTAGATCTGAGAGTGGCGGTACGTAGGCTGAATGCCAAGAATACCGCCCCAGGACCCGATGGCTTGCCTGGAAAAGCCTGGGTTCTGGCTTTAGAGGCTCTCGGGCCTCGACTCAGGGGGCTCCTAAGCGCATGCTTGGAGAGGGGCCAGTTTCCACTTCGTTGGAAGACGGGGAAACTGGTCCTCATAAAGAAACCAGGGCGCCCGGCGGACTCTCCGTCCGCTTACCGGCCCATCGTGCTGCTCGACGAGGTGGGCAAGCTCTTTGAAAGAGTAATTGCAGACCGCCTTGTCGGGCGGCTGGTGCGGGTGGGGCCGGATTTGGCGGAGAGCCAGTTTGGTTTCCGCAAGGGGCGCTCTACGGTGGATGCCATCATGCGCGTTCGAGCCCTCACGACGGGGGATGCTGTTGCCCGGGGTGGGGTCGTCTTGGCGGTGTCTCTTGACATCGCCAATGCCTTCAATACCCTGCCCTGGAGTTGCATTAGGGAGGCACTTCGGTATCACCGGATGCCGACCTACCTCTGTCGTGTGGTCGAGGCCTATTTGACGGACAGGGCCGTCATCTACCCCGGTCACCACGGAGAGTGGAACCGGCGAGAGATGTCGTGCGGTGTCCCACAGGGATCGGTCCTGGGGCCGCATCTGTGGGACATCGGGTACGACTGGGTGCTGCGCGCCGACCTCCCTAGTGGCGTCAGCGTAGTCTGCTACGCTGACGACACGCTAGTCCTGGCACAAGGGAGTTCGCATCAGGCGGCGGCCGAACTGGTGGCACGTGGGGTTCAACAATGGACAATCGTCGATAGGATCCGGCAATTGGGACTCGAGGTGGCATTGCACAAGTCCGAGGCCATGTGTTTTTATAGTCCTCGGAACGCGCCACTGTCGGGTTCCCAGATAACGGCGGGAGGGGTTCACATCGGCGTCGAGTCGACGATGAAGTACCTGGGACTCGTCCTCGATAGCCGGTGGAACTTCGTGGAGCATTTTCGACGTTTGGCTCCCAGACTGGAGCGGGCCGGGGCTGCTTTGAAGCGGCTCCTGCCCAATCTAGGGGGTCCAAACGCCTCCTGCCGGAGGATCTACGCGGGGATCGTGCGGTCCATGGCCCTTTACGGGGCACCGGTGTGGGCGCGTTCTCTGAGGCTGCGACCAGCGCAGCGGTTGAACGCGTCCCAAAGGGTCATGGCCATCAGGATGGTACGGGGATACCGCACGGTCTCCCGTGAGGCGGCGAGCCTCCTTGCCGGATTGCCGCCATGGGATCTGGAGGCGAAAGTCCTCGCAAACATTTGGGTGTGGCGCGAAGAGGCGAAACTCCGGGGCATAACTCCGCTGCCGCAAGAAATTGCGGCACAGCGGACGGAGCTCCGGAGGGATCTCATGGCGACATGGAGAGTGCGATTGTCGCAACCCAGCGCTGGGCACGCCACAATTGTGGCGATAAGTCCCCTCTTTGAGGAGTGGCTGGAGAGGCGCCACGGCGTCCTCACCTTCCGCCTGACGCAGGTCCTCACCGGACATGGATGTTTCGGGAGGTTCCTGTTTAGGATTAAGCGGGAGGAAACGCCCGGGTGTCACCACTGTGTGGATCGCCCGGAGGACACGGTGGAGCATACGGTGGAGGTCTGCCCAGCTTGGGCGGAGCACCGCCGTGTCCTCACGGAGGCGATCGGCGGCGGCGATCTCTCGCGTCCGGGCCTGGTTCAGGCCATGGTTCGGAGCGAGAGTGCATGGGAGGCCGTCACCTCCTTCTGCGAAGCAGTTATGCTAGCGAAGGAGGAGGCGGAACGCGTGAGGGTGAGACAAGGTTCACGCCCTCATGCCCCTAGTCGCCGCAGGAGACGCCCCGGGCGTCGGGAGTCGCAAGCCGATTTCCGGCCACCGTAGGCGCGGGCCTGCGGACGGTGAGCGATGGGTAGCTCGCCGTCCGATAAGGACCAGGCCCGGGTCGACGGCGCGTTGTGTTCCACGCGCGCCTCAAAGAGATGTCAGCACAAACTGACGGGGTCCGTTAGGACCAATGCCTGCCGGGGTTGCGAGTTTGTCCGAAAGGGATATCGTGGCCCTGGCACACAGGCAACGGAAGGAACACGGGTGGGTTTTAGTCAGTATAAGTCTGACACGCCCCCCGCTCCGCCCAGAGCGGGAGAAGTTATTTGATGATTTCCCACCCAAAAAAAAAAAAAAAAAAAGCATGTGCCGAACGAGGCGTCTTTTTAAGTCTCGGGTAAAATTTTGTCAAGATAATAAAAAACAAATCAAGTTAGATATAATTGCACAGCATCATTCGAGTAAACAATTTGGTAAATTCTGGAAAGAGACAAATAAATTGAACCCAAAATCGAGTCTACCTGTGAGCGTTGCGAGCGTGCATGTGCCTCGTGATATAGCCAACCTGTTTCAGCAACATTTTAGGGTGGAATCTCCTCCTGTAGGCTTGACTGACCTGACATGCGGTGCTGAGATCATGGCTGAGGACGTTGCTGTTCGATTTTGTGCCGGGGAAGTTGCCTCCGTAATTCATAAAATGGTGCGTGGTAATTGAGCATTTGAAATATGCTGGTTTCCATTCTTCTCGCGTGTTCGCTATGTTTTTCAGCTTATGTATGAGTCATTGTTACCTACCGGATGAACTTATACATACCGTGGTTGTTCCGGTTATAAAAAACAAGACCGGGGGATGTCTCAGACCTGGCAAACTACAGACCCATCTCGTTGGCTACTGTGATAGCAAAAGTGCTAGACAGTCTGCTTGACAAACACCTGGATAGGCACATAGAACTTCATGATGCTCAATTTGGATTTAGACCTGGCCTTTCGACCGAGAGTGCCATCCTGTGCCTCAAGCAGACTGTGCAGTATTATACTGCTAGGAGTACGCCGGTCTATGCCTGTTACCTAGACTTGTCCAGGGCATTCGATTTGGTATCATATGATGTACTGTGGCAAAAGATGAAAAATGAAACAGATGTGTCACGTGATGTTGTTGCATTGTTGAGATATTGGTACTCAAGTCAGAGGAATGTTGTGCGGTGGGCAGGCTCACACTCGGACGTGTATGGGTTGGAGTGCGGGGTGAGGCAGGGGGGGTTAACCTCTCCTCGTCTCTTTAACTTATACATGAACGAGCTGGTTGGCGAGCTCAGCAGAACAAGCATAGGGTGCCATATAGACGGACAGTGCATCAATAATATCTGCTACGCGGATGACATGGTGCTGCTGAGCCCGTCGATCAGTGCCATGCGCAGACTGATAAATATTTGTGAAAAGTATGCCCATGGACTCAGATATAATGTGAAGAAGAGTGAAGTGATGGTGTTTAAGGCTGGTAATAAATCCCTCGCTAATGTGCCACCCTTGTATCTTTGCGGTGCCAGCCTAAACAGAGTGTTTAATTTTAAATATCTGGGTCACTGGGTCTCAGAGGATCTATGTGACAACAGTGATTTAGAGAGAGAGCGCAGGGCGTTGTCTATGCGCTGTAACATGCTGGCCCGTAGGTTTGCACGGTGTACTGAGCAAGTCAAAGTGACATTATTTAAGGCCTACTGTCAATCTTTTTACACCTGCAGCCTGTGGACTAAGTACACGCAGCGTACATACAGTGCTCTGCACGTACAGTATAATAACGCGTTCAGGGTACTGTTCGGGCTGTCGCGTCACTGCAGCGCTTCAGCAATGTTTGCGGTGAAATGCGTGGATGGTTTTCATGCCATCATGCGGAAGCGTTGTGCGTCTCTTATGAAGCGCATGCGGGCCAGCTCGAACAGCCTTCTGAGCGTGTTCGTGGGCCGCTGGGACTCGCCGATGTTGCGGCACTAGAGGCGACTACACACTGCGGGTGGCCGCGTCCAGAGCTTGGCATAAACTGGCTCTCCTGTGCAATCTCTTTAATAGGACAAAAAATCACAAAGTGGCACACTTTGTGATTTTTTGTTTTATATTATATTCCTGTGGCTATGTTTTTGTTTTTGTATGTAATAACAATAGCTTTATAAGGTTTTTTTGTGTTACTAACATTATATGGACTACGTCTGAAATAAATGTTTTAATAATAATAATAATAAGTGGCAAGTCAACAAACGTCTGATTTTTCATATCCCATATTTTCCTTATTTATATATTTTCTCAGCCACATTTAGTCCCAAAAAATTCAAAAAATACAATAAAACCTTTTAAATTTACCATTATTAACAAGAAGACAATATACAACTAGAAAATGAAAAAGTTATAAACATATCGAAAAAGCAAGATGACGCTGTCAATTTGAACAACACAATGAAAATCACAATGAAACATGGGATGAAAAACAAGAATTAACAGAATGTTGACGAGATCAGCAGCTCGCCACGCACGCCTACCACCTCCGGACTCTTCGCTCTGCTCCGCCTCGCCGCCGCCGGCACCCAGCATCATCGTGAGCACTGTGACAACACCGGCCGCGGTAGTTGCGTCGAGCTCGAGCGACGAGTATTTTTCCCCGCCGACGTCGCCAACACCTGTACGTCGGCAGGGGAGAGGCCGGCCACCGAGGAGCTTGGGACTTAGGGGCCAACCGGCCCCGAGCCGGGTCTCCGCTGCCCGTGGTTGTGTGCAGCGCATGAGATGGACTCAGTCTATGAACGAAAACGTCATGCGCGCATATTACGGGTCTACAGTGGGGGGGAACTAACCTCACTGCGTACCGTGTTAGGATGATGTCTCTGTTCCAGGGAACTAGAGCCAACCGTCAACATCTCGGCCCAACGACTGTCGGGTCAGGTGCGGGTCATCCAACGCAATCATAGGTTGGACGATGCCGCACTTGATAGGCTGCGCTCAGAAATACTGAGCAACCATATCTTCTCAACTCCGGCACGAACCGCAGCACAAGTGTCAACTATTGACTCAATCCCGCTGCCGTCCAATCATGGTGTTGAAGAGGAGGATGATAGGGATGCCACAGTAAGTAGCCAGTGCAACGCCCGATTGAAGAGCGCACTGGATGATGCGATTCAGGAGTATAGGTCAACTCCAACCGAACATAGACCCCAATTACCACGCCTACCCATGCACAAGAAAAATAGGGCGCTGGTGTGTGCCTTAGACTCGCAGCTCAAACAGGTTTTCGAGAGCAGCGAGAATCTCGCTGATACACATTCGATCCTGTATTGCGCAGCTGTTGCGGGATGTCGTTTAGCAAACGTCAAGTTCCCAATCTGGGACGGAGCTACTCGACCAAAACCAGCCGTACCAGCCTGGCAATGCAGGATCGAGCGTCGTATCGATGGGGCCAGGGCACTCATCGGTAAACTATACTGCTTCAGGGAGGGCAATACACGACCACGAGTGATACGCTTTGTGAGGCGGGAATTCTCGGGGACTGGAATCAGCCCTCGAGAATACATGTCCCATGTCACAGAGCGCATCGACTTCCTGAAGCAGAAAGTTTGTGCATGGGCGAGCCGTATTAGGCGGTATAAGCGGCGGGTTGATCGGTACACGCAGAATCACATGTTCCAGAGCGATGAAAGGTGGGTATACAGAGCTTGGGAGCGACCTAAACAAAATGTGACCGACGTTTGCCATCCGGATGATGCCGTCACGAGTGAATTCTGGCGCAGCATCTGGTCGGTGCCCGTCTGTCACACTGAGGCTGGTTGGATGCGGGATGTCGAGCGAGTGTGTGAGACTATACCAGAAATGGAACCAGTACTGATTACACCATTATACGTAGCCAAAGCAGTCCGCCCATTACCAAATTGGAAATCACCGGGACCGGACGGACTGCACAACTTCTGGTTGAAATGGTTAATTAGTTTACACACTTGCCTGGCATCTCAGTTTCAGTCATCCTTAGAGTCTGGGTCGCTGCCGCAGTTTCTAACAACAGGCGTTACCTACCTGCTTCATAAGTCAGGTAGTCCCGCGGAACCCAAGAGCTATAGACCGACTACGTGTTTATCGACGGTCTATAAACTTCTTACATCCATTTTGAGAGTGAAAATTAATACGCACATTGACAATAACTCGATTATGTCTGCCTCTCAAAATGGATGTAGGAATGGGTCCCGCGGTACTAAGGAGTTCGTCTATCCCGCAAGGATCTGTCGACATGCTGGATAGACTATAAGAAGGCCTACGACTCGGTGCCACATACATGGCTCATGAGGGTGCTAGAGTTCTACAAGATAGATGCAACTCTACGCACCTTCCTGATGTCGTGTATGAGGCAATGGAGGACGGTCCTTTGCTATCCAGGATGTCGACAGATGCAGGGGAATGATGAGCCTGTATGGATTAAGCGGGAAATATTTCAGGGCGACAGTTTGAGTCCACTTTGGTTCTGCTTAGCCCTGAATCCTCTAAGTACACTGCTGGAGGATTCAGGTCTAGGCTATCGGTTGAGGAGAGGAGGTCAGGTCATATCTCACCTCCTCTACATGGATGATTTGAAACTCAAACCGAGCTGGATGCCCTGGACAGGAGGATCCGTACACTGCTGCCCACAAACCGGATGCATCACCCACGATCATCGGTGATGAGACTGTACATCCCGCGGAAGTGCGGGGGTCGAGGCTTTTTAAATGCAAAGACCCTCCACAATCGCGAGGTGTGCAGTCTCAGGGAATATTTTTTAAAAGCCGAATTGGGTATGCACCGTGATGTGGTGGCAGTTGACAAGGGCCTCACCCCACTCTCCATGGCTAAAGAGAACTGGCGCAAACCTGTAGTACTTACTACCGATGACCGCAAGGAGATATAGCAAAGCAAGGAGCTTCACGGACGCTTCTATCGGGCTCTTCATGAGCCCGGTGTGGATTTCTTAGCGTCCGTATCCTGGCTACGTTTTGGTGACCTTTTCGGGGAAACTGAAGGTTTTGTCTGTGCAATTATGGACGAAGTTATCTTGACGAATAACTACCGGAGACATATTATGAAAGACGGGACGGTTGATGTGTGTCGGGCATGCCACCGTCCGGGTGAGTCCATCAGACATTTTAGACATCAGAGATTTTAAGAAAATGTCCGATATTCATTGTTTAAATACCAGGAATAAACACAATCTTGCTGTACATCGCACTCGCCTCCACAGAGTAGGCAACTCGTTCATGGGTCAATTTATACGCTTTCACAACAAACTTCCTACTGACATTCGAAACTTACCCATTAAACGATTTAAAAGCTGTATTAAAACCAAACTTTATAAAAAAGGATACTATAAAATTTCTGATTATTTAGAGGACAAAAAAGCTTGGGTTTGAGCTGCTCGCTCTGCAAGCCTTGTGATCAAACTGGAAAACTTGACATTTAATGTTATTATGCATGATTTTATATAAATATTGACATTGCAGAATATTATATACAATATTACATTAATGTTTACTTTGAAAAGTATTAAATGATAAATGATAAATGATTTATTTCTGTAAGTAGGTTTGTACAAACACTTTTACACGTCAATCATATTAAAAAAAACTAGATGAGGTCGGCGTTTCGTATCCGACTACTCTGAGAAGAAAGGCCGAAACAAACTCAGAGGTCACAGTCTCTTTTTAAAGTCCAGACATAATCTTGGTCAGATCATGTGAAGACCATGTAGATTGGTGCCTGAAATGATCTTTTGACGAAAGAACCACACAGGTTGAGGGGACCTGTCCAGTCAGTGCACGCATTTGTCAGTAGTCGTGCAGCTCAACTAAGAACTTAAGGAGCTCAACGATTCAACGAACAATACCAAAGAAAGGACATTTGGGTAGGCCGCATAAAATCACTCAAACTGCCAGACTATGATAAAAACTAAATGAGAAAAAAAAGGAAAATGAACAAAAACCCACATAGTCTTCACATTTACAATACTTAAAACAATATAATACTTAACAAAGTAAATATTCATGTCATTGTATATATAAAACTAATCACTGTCAATGTGTATATAAAATACGGATATAATCTTGGTCAGATCATTTGAGAACCATGTAGATTGGTGTCTGACATGGTCTTTTGACGAAAGAACCACACAGATTTGAGTGGACCTGTCCAGTCAGTGCACGCATTTGTCAGTTATCGTGCAGCTCAACTCAAAACTTAAGGAGCTCAGCGATTCGACGAACAATACCAAAGAAAGGACAATTGGTTAGGCCGCATAAAGTACTCAAACCGCCAGACCTGCATTAAAAATTTTTTTGATTGAGAATAAAAATAAAAAAACAATTCACATAGTCCTCACATTCATAATAATTAAAATAATATAATACTTTACAAAGTAAATATTCATGTCATAGTTTAGGTATTTAAAAATTTCAATCAAAAAATAGTATAAATAGTTGGCAAAAAAAATCGAATCAAGATTCACTGTAAATTGGAGCAGCTCAATCCCAAGCCTTTTTGTCCTCAATAAAGTCTTTAACAGTATAAAATGCTTTCTGGCACAGTTTCCGTTTTATAAAACATTTGAATTTATTAAGGCTTAATTCTTGAATATGGCTAGGAAGTTTATTATAAAAACGTATACACTGGCATCTAAACGAGCCACCTATTTTTTTAAGCCTGGTTTTAGGAACAACAAATTTGTGCTTGTTCCTAGTATTTACATTATGGATATCACTGTATTTTTTAAACAGATTAATATTTTTATGTGCATACAATAGATTTTCATAAATATACTGAGAAGCTACAGTCAGTATATTAATCTCTTTAAATTTGTCTCTGAGGGAGTGTCTGGGACTTAATTTATAAATTGCACGAATTGCTCTTTTTTGTAAAACAAAAATTGTCTGAATGTCGGCGGCATTTCCCCACAACAGAATACCGTACGACATTACACTATGAAAATAACTAAAGTATACTAAGCGGGCTGTCTCTAAATCAGTTAAATCACGAATTTTTCTAACGGCGTATGCTGCAGAGCTAAGCTTTTTCGACAATTTATCTATATGGGGGCCCCATTGAAGCTTGGCATCCAAAGTTATGCCTAAGAACACTGTAGAATCTTCGGGTTTCAACTCTTCACCCTTTATGAGCACACTAGTTTTTACTTGTCTAACATGAGGTATTGTAAACTTAATACATTTAGTTTTTTTCTCGTTAAGAAGTAGGTTATTAACATTAAACCAGTTAACTACTTTTTCGAGGGCACTATTTACATTGTCAGTAACCAACTGCTGACGTTTGAGTTTAAATAAAAGTGAAGTGTCGTCTGCAAACAACACTATATCATGTTTATCCTTTATGAGGTAAGGCAAGTCATTTATATAAATAAGAAACAAAAATGGGCCAAGAATTGAGCCCTGGGGTACCCCCATTCTTACTACAGATCCGGGAGATCTTTTTCCGTTAACATCAACTCTCTGAATCCTATCACTTAAATATGAAGTAAGAAGATCCAGAGAGGCATTTCGGATTCCGTAGTGGTGCAGTTTCCTGATTAATGTTTTATGAAGAACGCAATCGAATGCCTTGGACAAATCGCAAAAGATGCCCAAAGCATCGCATTTATCCTCCCATGCATTATAAACATGTCCTAAAAGTTCAACACCGGCATCAGTAGTCGAACGACCCTTTGTAAAACCGAACTGTTTGTTATGCAATAACTTATGTTTATTAAAAAATCTTTGCATTTGATCTAAAATAAGTTTTTCAAAAATTTTACTAAAGGTAGGTAGCACTGAAATAGGTCTATAATTAGTAGGCTCTTTTTTTTTTTTTTTTTTTTTTTTTTTTTGGGTGGGAAATCATCAAATAACTTCTCCCGCTCTGGGCGGAGCGGGAGGGCGTGTCAGACTTTTACTGACTAAAACCCACCCGTGTTCCTTCCGTTGCCTGTGTGCCAGGGCCACGATATCCCTTTCGGACAAACTCGCAACCCCGGCAGGCATTGGTCCTAACGGACCCCTTCAGTTTGTGCTGACATCTCTTTGAGGCGCGCGTGGAACACAACGCGCCGTCGACCCGGGCCTGGTCCTTATCGGACGGCGAGCTACCCATCGCTCACCGTCCGCAGGCCCGCGCCTACGGTGGCCGGAAATCGGCTTGCGACTCCCGACGCCCGGGGCGTCTCCTGCGGCGACTAGGGGCATGAGGGCGCGAACCTTGTCTCACCCTCACGCGTTCCGCCTCCTCCTTCGCTAGCATAACTGCTTCGCAGAAGGAGGTGACGGCCTCCCATGCACTCTCGCTCCGAACCATGGCCTGAACCAGGCCCGGACGCGAGAGATCGCCGCCGCCGATCGCCTCCGTGAGGACACGGCGGTGCTCCGCCCAAGCTGGGCAGACCTCCACCGTATGCTCCACCGTGTCCTCCGGGCGATCCACACAGTGGTGACACCCGGGCGTTTCCTCCCGCTTAATCCTAAACAGGAACCTCCCGAAACATCCATGTCCGGTGAGGACCTGCGTCAGGCGGAAGGTGAGGACGCCGTGGCGCCTCTCCAGCCACTCCTCAAAGAGGGGACTTATCGCCACAATTGTGGCGTGCCCAGCGCTGGGTTGCGACAATCGCACTCTCCATGTCGCCATGAGATCCCTCCGGAGCTCCGTCCGCTGTGCCGCAATTTCTTGCGGCAGCGGAGTTATGCCCCGGAGTTTCGCCTCTTCGCGCCACACCCAAATGTGCGCGAGGACTTTCGCCTCCAGATCCCATGGCGGCAATCCGGCAAGGAGGCTCGCCGCCTCACGGGAGACCGTGCGGTATCCCCGTACCATCCTGATGGCCATGACCCTTTGGGACGCGTTCAACCGCTGCGCTGGTCGCAGCCTCAGAGAACGCGCCCACACCGGTGCCCCGTAAAGGGCCATGGACCGCACGATCCCCGCATAGAGCCTCCGGCAGGAGGCGTTTGGACCCCCTAGATTGGGCAGGAGCCGCTTCAAAGCAGCCCCGGCCCGCTCCAGTCTGGGAGCCAAACGTCGAAAATGCTCCACGAAGTTCCACCGGCTGTCGAGGACGAGTCCCAGGTACTTCATCGTCGACTCGACGCCGATGTGAACCCCTCCCGCCGTTATCTGGGAACCCGACAGTGGCGCGTTCCGAGGACCATAAAAACACATGGCCTCGGACTTGTGCAATGCCACCTCGAGTCCCAATTGCCGGATCCTATCGACGATTGTCGCAACCCCACGTGCCGCCAGTTCGGCCGCCGCCTGATGCGAACTCCCTTGTGCCAGGACTAGCGTGTCGTCAGCGTAGCAGACTACGCTGACGCCACTAGGGAGGTCGGCGCGCAGCACCCAGTCGTACCCGATGTCCCACAGATGCGGCCCCAGGACCGATCCCTGTGGGACACCGCACGACATCTCTCGCCGGTTCCACTCTCCGTGGTGACCGGGGTAGATGACGGCCCTGTCCGTCAAATAGGCCTCGACCACACGACAGAGGTAGGTCGGCATCCGGTGATACCGAAGTGCCTCCCTTTTTTTTTTTTTTTTTTTTTTGTTGCCGGGGTGGAAAATCCTCATGGATGTCCTCCGCCCTGGGGTGGGCGGAGGGGTCTGTCAGACTCTTACTGACTAAAAACCACCCCGGTGTTCCCTTCCCACACTTGCACCGGGGATCTTGGGAGCTAGTATTACTTCCGTGATCCCCGGCTAGTGCCGGCCCGCCTCTGCGGGCCACCTCAAGTCTGCGGGGGGGTGAGGTGTTAGACCCCCCCACGACGTCTCAAAGGGGCGCGCGTGGAACACTACGCGCCGCCACCTCGGGTCCAGTGTGATAGGGGGCGGCGGACGTCCCCGAGTCCGCCGTCCCTGGACCCATTTAGGGGGGCCGGAAGAGGGCATTATCTGCCCTCTGCCGACGCCCGGTGCGCCTGCTGCGGGCCGGGTGAGCGGACGAGATCTCCCGCTCCCTTTCCGCAGCCTCCTTCTGCGACACGACTGTTTCGCAGAAGGATACCACCGCGTCCCAGGACTCCTCGCCGCCGGCCATCGACTCGACCACGGCCGGCAGCGATAGGTCACTGCCTACTCCTGAGATGAGGGCACGGCGAGGCTCCTCCCAAGCGGCACACTCTGCCAGCGTATGCCGCGCCGTGTCCTCCCGGCAGTCGACGCAGTGGTGACACCGGGCGTCCGGCTCCCTGTTTATGCGACACAGGTACTTCCCGAAGCAACCATGACCGAAGTGCCTCCCTAATGCAACTCCAGGGCAAGGTATTGAAGGCATTGGCGATGTCAAGAGACACCGCCAAGACAACCCCACCCCGGGCAACAGCATCCCCCGTCGTGAGGGCTCGAACGCGCAATTAGTAGGGTCTGAATTATATTTACTGCTTTAATTTATTGTGAATGTGAACACTATGTGGGTCATTTTTTTTTTTTTTTTTTTTTAATATTTTCCTATTATTTTATGCTTTTTCTCAGTTTTAATGGTGGTCTGGCATTTTGAGCACTTTATGAGGCCTACCCAAATGTACTTTCTTTGGTATTGTTCGTCGAGTCGTTGAGCTCCTTAAGTCTTGAGTCGAGCTGCACGATTACGACAAATGCTTGCACTGATTGGACAGGTCCACTCAAAATTGTGTGGTTCTTTCCTCAAAAGACCATTTCAGACACAGATCTACATGGTCCTCACATGATCTGACCAAGATTATGTCTGGACTTTAAAAGAGACTTTGACCCCTGAGTTTGTTTCGCCATTTCTTCTCACGGGTAGTCAGATAGGAAATGTCGACTACATCTAGCTTATTTTTTACTTTTTAATATGACGTGTAAAAGTGATTCCGATATCCTATTTACAGAATAAACGATTTCATTTCATTTCACATATAATCTCTGGTTGTTCTCGTCTGGCTAACGGCGAGTACTTGCACAGGCATAACCAAATGGCCAGGATAATTCACCAGCAACTTGTTTTGAAATATAAACTTGTGGATTCTGAGGTACCGTATTACAAGTATGTGGCCCACCCAGTTCTCGAAAATGACCATGTCACGTTGTACTGGGATCGGTCTATCATTACTGACAGGACTATTGTCGCCAATAAGCCCGATATAGTGGTGATAGACCGATTAGCGCGCCGCGCAATGATTATCGATGTCACCATTCCACATGACGAGAACCTCGTGAAAGCTGAGAAAGAGAAACAAATTTAATATCTCGACTTAGCACACGAGGTTGTTGACATGTGGAATGTGAGGTCGGCTGTCATTGTGCCGATTGTCGTATTAGCTAATGGCCTGATGGCCGAAAGCCTCGATCAACATCTCTCGAGGCTCTCGTTAGGTGGTTGGATCAAGGGCCTGATTCAGAAGGCAGTACTCCTCGATACGGCTCGCAGCGTGAGGAGGTTCCTATCTCTGGAGCCCTAACCGCCGGTAGCTTGGACCCTGCTCCCGATACCAGCGAAGCACTATTTTTTATATTTTTAAATGTTTTTATATTTTTTTTTTATATTCTAATATTTAAAAATGTAATTTATATGTATATAATGAAATAAAGGAAAATAATAATAATATAGCGATTTTTATATTTTCATCAACAAGTCAATCATTTGCATTCAGAAAGTTTAATTTGGTGAAGTGGAACTGATGAAGAAGGCCACAGATGGCCACTGGAACTTCTCAATGATAAGTATTTCACGGTTGGCGATAAGATATTTGGATTAAGATAGTTAAGCGAAGCAAATTTAAATAAATAGTTCTGATCAAAATGGTACCATCAAACTGATCTGATGATGAAGCCGGAAGGTAGGCACTGCAACTCCGTAATAAAACAATGTATCCTACCCGTGTTTGGTCTTACTTGTATTGGAGTTGTCATGAGATGCACTCTGGCTATAAATGATTTTTAACCGACTTCAAAAAAGGAGGAGGTTCTCAATATAATATGTAGCCTTATATAAAAGGAAACCGTGACTGATTGGTCTGTCAACACAGCTCAAACCACTGAACAGATTGGGCTGAAATTTGGCACACAGACAGTTCTTTGACGTAGGCATCCGCTAAGAAGGGATTTTTGGAAATTTGACTTTTAAGGGGGGGGGGGGGGGGGGGAAGGGAGGATTTTGTATGCATGAAAAATCTTATTCCTAGAGTTAATAAACCTGAAACTTGGCACGAATACTTACCTAAGTAAATTATAAAGTTTGTAATTTTTTGTTTATCTTAACTTCAATGGTTGGGATGTCAAAGCTTGTATAGAACTTCCTGCCACTGTTGTTTTCATAGCTAGTAGTAGTATGCGAATTGATGTGGGGTCGGTACCACAGCTAAAAAGTGAAAATTAAAAAAACTTTTTTACAAAAAAAAAACCGACTTCCAAAAATAACACTAAAAAGTGAAAAATAACTTTTTTAATATTATATTTAATTTTATTTTATATATATATATATAATATTATATTTAAAAAAGTTATTTTTCACTTCTTTGTGTTTTTTTTGGAAGTCGGTTTTTTTTGTAAAAAAGTTTTTTTTTGTTCTTTATTACGAGTAAACGAAGTATTGCCGAAGGTATTCTCAAATGGGAATACCTTTGGTGCTCAAAAAATAGGTGCTCCAACGGGTATAATTCGAGTAAACGACCGTATTGACGTAAAATATCGTAACGTATCGTATCTTTGTATCGTCGTATCGTGTCGGTCGTTACGACGACCAACACGAACAACAACAACAACTCACACGTCAAAGTGAAACTTCTATGAGATCCTTAAACAATACAGAAAAAAAAGTCGTACTGATTATCGCCTTTGACCACTTTTGGGGAAGGTTCAATTCCGAATACATTTCTCTGCTGCAGCAAAAGACCAAGTGGTCTACCACATCGGGAGACATCAAGGTGGGGAGCCTCGTCCTGGTAAAGGACAAGGCGCTTCCACCTCTCTGCTGGCTGCTGGGTCGCGTCGTGCAGGTGTACCCGGGCTCCGACGGTGTCGTGAGGGTCGCCGAGCTGAAGACCAAGAAAGGGACAATTCGGCGCGCGGTCTCTTTCTTGAAGCTACCACTTCAACACGGGGAGCATGTCCTCGCGCGGACACGGTGCCGCGTGAGACGAGCGTGGGGTGCGGGATACGCGCGGGACGACGTGGCGGCGAGAACGAACCAGCGCCGACCGACGCACGGTGGGCTGAAAATCGGCTTCCATAGACATAGGAATTTCAATTTGCAAGTGCCGGATATCGCTTCTATTAGTTATTACTATATTCAAAAATGACACCCGAGTTAATTCTGCACAAAAACGAAAGAATTATAATTTTTTTACGAAAAATTTGTATGAAGCTATTATGAAAAAGTTAATTATCTCGTAAACAGCAAGGAAAACCGTAATATCCTTACAGGCGGTTATAGTACTAATTATTTATGATTTTTTGACATATTATGTCATATAACTTTTATCGCTGCTTTAAAAAATCGTCAAAATATTTTTATTTATTTTTACATAAACGGTTAACGGCATTAACGGTTCCTTTAACTTCAATGGATGGGATGTCAAAGCTTTTATAGAACTTCCTGCCACTGTTGTTTTCATAGCTAGTAGTAGTATGCGAATTGATGTGGGGTCGGTACCACAGCTAAAAAGTGAAAAATAAAAAACTTTTTTACAAAAAAACAACCGACTTCCAAAAATAACACTAAAAAGTGAAAAATAACTTTTGTTATATTATATTTAATTTAATTTTATATATATATATATAATATTATATTTAAAAAAGTTATTTTTCACTTCTTTGTTTTTTTTTTGTAAAAAAGTTTTTTATTTTTCACTTTTTAGCTGTGGTACCGACCCCACATCAATTTTTACTCTCACTCTATCTCACTCCCACTCTATCTCACTCTCACTCTAACTCACTCTCTTTTTCTTTCACTGTTTCTCAATCTCACTCTCTCTTACTCTCTCTCAATTTTCTTTACTCTCACTTTTCTCACTCACTCGCTCTTTCTCACTCTCTCTTACTCTCACTCTATCTCACTCTCGAGTGAGAGTGAGATAGAGTGAGAGTAAGATAGAGTGAGTGAACAGTGAAAGAAAAAGGGAGTGAGAAAGAGTTTTCTCACTCCCTTTTTCTTTCACTGTTTCTCAATCTCACTCTCTCTTACTCTCTCTAACTCTCTTTTTCTTTTACTGTTTCTCAATCTCACTCTCACTCTTTCTCACTCTCTCTCACTCTATCTCACTCTCTTTTTCTTTCATTGTTTCTCAATCTCACTCACTCTCACTCTATCTCGCTCTCTTTTTCTTTCACTGTTTCTCAATCTCACTCTCACTCTATCACACTCTCTCTCACTCTATCACACTCTCTCTCACTCTCACTCTATCTCACTCTCACTCTCACTCTATCTCACACTCACTCTTTCTCACTCTCTCTCTCACTCTCACTCTTTCTCACTCTTTCTTACTCTCACTCTATGTCACTCTTACTCTTTATTTCAAACTACACTACAACAATAAAGAAGAGCAGTTAAAACGGCCAAGCTACCCGTGTAGGCGAGTAGCTTTCTGTGTCTGCGAGTAGCTTCCTGTGTAGGCGAGTAGCTACCTGCGTAGGCGAGTAGCTTTCTGTGTAGGCAAATAGCTACCCGCTTATCTTTGTAGGCACGTAGCTACCTGCGTATGCGATTAGCTACCTATGTAGGCGAGTAGCTACCTGCGTAGGCGAGTAGCTACCTGCGTAGGCGAGTAGCTACCTGAGTAGGCAAATAGCTACCAGCGTGGGTGAGTAGGTGAGAAGCTACCTGTGTAGGCGAGTAGCTTTCTGTGTAGGCAAATAGCTACCAGCGTGGGCGAGTATAGTTACCTGCGTAGGTGAGTAGCTACCTGCGTAGGCAAGTAGCTTTCTGTGTAGGCGAGTAGCTACCTATGTAGGCGAGTAGCTTTCTGTGTAGGCAAATAGCTACCAGCGTGGGTGAGTATAGCTACCTGCGTAGGTGAGTAGCTACTTGCGTAGGCAAGTAGCTTTCTTTGTATGCAAGTAGGTACCTGTGTAGGCGAGTATCTACCTGCGTAGGCGAGTAGCTACCTGCGTAGGTGAGAAGCTACCTGTGTAGGCGAGTAGCTTTCTGTGTAGGAAATAGCTACCAGCGTGGGCGAGTATAGCTACCTGTGTAGGTGAGTAGCTACCTGCGTAGGCAAGTAGCTTTCTTTGTAGGCGAGTAGCTACCTGTGTAGGCGAGTAGCTACCTGAGTAGGCAAATAGCTACCAGCGTGGGTGAGTAGCTTTCTGTGTAGGCAAATAGCTACCAGGGTGGGTGAGTATAGCTACCTGCGTAGGCGAGTAGCTACCAGCGCGGGTGAGTAGCAACCTGAGTAGGCGAGTAGCTACCTGTGTAGGCGAGTTTTAAAACAAATTTTGTATTGATAAATATCTAGCTCAAACATAGTTGTCTAAGTTTGGATGTACTATAAACCTCTGACTACTCCTTCGGGAATATAGGGGTGATGCTATTTTATGTTACGCGTCTGTGTTCCTCAACTTATACACTAAAAGGATTTATATATTCTTAATATTTGTGTCAATAAAATTCTTCATAATTAACAATGTTCTTAATTTAGTTACTAAAAGGAACCGTTTCATATGTAAAAATAAATAAAACTAATTTGACTATTAAAAAAAAAATTGCATAAAAGTTATATGTCATAAAATCATAAATAGTTAGTTCTATAACCGCCTGTAAGGATATTACGGTTTTCCTTGCTGTTTACGAGATAATTAACTTTTTCATACTAGCTTCATACAAATTTTTCGTAAAAAAATTATAATTCCTTCGTTTTTGTGCAGAATTGATTCGGTTATCATTTTTGAATATAATAATAACTAATAGAAGCGATATCCGGCAAAAAATCCGGCACTTGCAAATTGAAATTCCTAAGTCTATGAAAGCCGATTTTCAGCCCACCGTGCGACGCCGCACAGTGGGCCCATACTGAAAATTAGTGGACTTAGGCAACAGAGTTCCTATATCGATGCGATTTTTTTTTATATGACGTGTTATATTATTCCTGACAACTTTTATTCTTATAAAATTTCTTCTAAAGTTGATAGTTTGTCTTGAAAAAAATTAATTAGATTTTTTTGTATGGAGCGAATCACGTTTAATTTTTTTCTTCAATTGTACTAATATGTTGAGTGTGTGGCGTGAGTATATGATAGCTAGGGTTATTTTCTATCCATGAAAAAAAAATCAGCGCCGGCCATCTGCGGCAGCGCGAGTAATCATTCGGTAAAAAAAAAATGATTTGGAAGAATTTTTTTGTCATTTAAAATAAATTCAAAGCATATTTTTTGTCTCATTTGGCTGTTTTCACCTTCTTTTTAGTTAAATAAATAGTTTTAATAGCGCATACGTACTTAGAACTAGTAATTCTGGTAGAGATTTAGTTATTATTGCATGTTATCGGTACAAATGAGTCATCAAACACAATGCAGGTGCTCTGCATTGTGATTGATGACTCATTTGTTTGTGCGCGCATAACTAATGAGTCATCGAAAAATGCTCGTCTCTGATTGGCTGTGTTATTTTTTAACTGCACGTTATCTATTGTTGAATAAATATATCGTAATGTTTCAGGTTATACTAATTTTGTTAATGATAGGTGAAATAATTTAAATTTGTACGGGCAAGTCGTTGATAATTATCTACATAATCAACTGTATGTATATTATTATAGTATAAGTTATCGTACGTATGATCAATATGAAACTGTGAAGTAATTGTAGCCCTGAAAAGGGCTGTTTGTCATATTCCTAACCCTGATGGGCTTTTGTGGGAATAATTTAGAGCCGGATCACATTATTTCTTGTTCCAGAAGTGCTAGTGGGTCCGGCAAATTTTCGGACTCTGCTATGAGGCATTCTTCTTCCTCCATAATTTCACTGTCACAGGGAGGCTCAGTAGTCTGTAACAACTGAGTTGCTTCAGGCAACAACTCATTATGAACCTGTTTCATTATTTTAGGCCTTATGTAGGATATGTGGGGATCAGAGCTTATTAGAAGTCCATGGAGGATGTCTTCGTTTGTTGCTATTCTCCCCGTTTTCCGAGTGTGCCTCTCCCTGACGTTTCTGAAGTCCTTATTACGGGCTTCCGAAGCTTCTTCAGATAAGGTACCTAAAACGAATAAGTACATACATTTTAATTTCAAAACGCAATCGAGTCAAATAATACATCAAACTATATTTATTTTTTACTTACCGATTGGCAAAACACCAAAGTGGTTACAGATGTCTGCACCGTGCATTAGAAGTTTATGTACACTAACTGGCATGTAGTACCACGAATAGTGTTGCACGTACACATCAGCTGTTTCTCTACAGTATCTTCTAAATTTTTCACAGTCAATGTTTTTGCCTGATGATATGACTTGTAGAATAACGGAAAATCTGAAAATCAGATTTTCGTCAATTCCCGTTATTCTGGAAGATCTTTTGTAATCTTGGAAAAAGCGCCTCGCTGTATTCCCGTCGTTTGTAGTTCCAAAACCCTAAAATGGAAAAACAATACTGTAATATACAATACATAGAGATATAATTCACAAACAACATAAAGAGAGCGAAAATTAAATACATACCTGTTTGACTATATCAATCAGCATTCCAGTTTGCTCACGAAACTCTTGCTGTGTGGTATTTTTTTTAGCTTGTTTCAAAGCCTTATGTTCGCCGCGAGCAGTCCATCGTTGAAAACCCAGATTATAAGATATATGGAGAAGACATTCCATACACCGAATCTTCATATGCAGTGAAAAAATTCCTTGTTTGTAAATTTCTTCACGAAGTGGTTTAGAAGTCAAAGCGTCTAAATTATTCATCTCACTCGGTTTTGCCAAGCAAATGGGACACGTTGCATATGATGGTACTCCAGCAATAATATTGGCCACTTTTCCATCAATCATGGTCATATGCAATTCATGTGATACAATAATATTTCCACACTGTGTAGATATTCGTTCATCAATTTGTTTTTTCATCTCAGACTCTTCAGACTTTATAAAGTCAGCTGTCTCCGAAGTGAAAGTGAACTTCACTGGTCGACAGTACAAATTTGAGCAAGGTGTGGGGTTCTCCCAAACTAGATTTTCATTCCCAGATGATGGCCTAGTAGACACTAGCCGAAGAGGGACGATGCTTATCATGACTACTGATGAATCATCGAACTCTGTAGCTGTGTTTGACGTTTTCTGTTTATAGTTACTCTGCGACGAAGAACCATCAAGTCCCCATTTCCAGGTCAACTTGAGTTCTTCATTTTGAGACCTATCAACAGTATTTATATCAAGTAATATCCTCTCCACAGTGTGGTCCAATAGCGCTTGCAATTTAATGTGAGCTCCGTTTTCGGTAATCTCCATACTCTCTTGTGGTGGGTAACATCTTTTCTTGGCATTTACAAGCTTTGGATAAGATGGAAAGGCAGCACAGTTTTCTTCTTTCAGAAATTGTCGAAGAGCTAAGTACTTCCATTTCGAGAGCGCAACTGATGTATAAAGAGCTAAACACTTATGTTCAGAGACAGTACTTAAGCTCTGCTTTTTGAATAGTCTCTCTTCTACTTCGGATAGCGCATCTGGATTACTGGAAAGGTATTCGACCACTTTTGCCAGATTCGTTTTGCCGTTGTCTTTCAATTTTGTTATGTACCAGTGCTGCAACTCTTCCTCGGAATTTTCTTCTACTATGGAAGTAGAACGTCTTTTCTTTTGCTTATTACTTAACTCTTCGAACGGTTTTCTGTGCTCCTTTTCTGTAGATGTTCCCGCTTCCGCAGTACATACTGCAAGAGTAGGAACATGGCAATCTATATCCACAAGCTCAGATAAGGCTGCGTCCGAAAAGCCCATCACACTTCTCAGATCAACACTGTCACAAACAGGCCAGTTGATGTTTTTTTCCAACCACTTGCGATTAATTACACGATTCATAAAAGTTTTTTGATTTCTACTTGACTCTATCCACTTTTTATTTAAATTTACACAAAAAAGTCGACAGAACTCCTTGATTCGGTTCTTGTCTTCTTCAGAAACTTCGGTAGTCAAGACAGAAATGATACTTTCATACAGAAACATATGATTTTTCAGATCACCGCCACTTCTTAATTTCACAAAAAGATCTAGGTTGGTACAAAATCCAGCCATAGTTCTAATGTAAATATAAAAATACAAGTTTTTCACTGTGTTCACAAACAAGCGACAAGAGCGAAACTAGATGGACTTAATGAATGTCTTTCTATTTATAGTTAGTGTTAATTACTCAAGTAGTGGACATAACAGTGAGTGAAAATTATTCAGCCAATCAGAGACGAGCATTTTTCGATGACTCATTAGTTATGCGCTTAGCCGAGTGCACAAACAAATGAGTCATCAATCACAATGCAGGTGCTACCGATAACATGCAATAATAACTAAATCTCTACCAGAATTACTAGTTATAAGTACGTATGCGCTATTAAAACTATTTATTTAACTAAAAAGAAGGTGAAAACAGCCAAATGAGACAAAAAATATGCTTTGAATTTATTTTAAATGACAAAAAAATTCTTCCAAATCATTTTTTTTTTACCGAATGATTACTCGCGCTGCCGCAAATGGCCGGCGCTGATTTTTTTTTCATGGATAGAGAATGCCCCTAGCTATCATATTCTCACGCCACACACTCAACATATTAGTACAATTGAAGAAAAAAAATTAAACGTGATTCGCTCCATACAAAAAAATCTAATTAATTTTTTTCAAGACAAACTATCAACTTTAGAAGAAATTTTATAAGAATAAAAGTTGTCAGGAATAATATAACACGTCATATAAAAAAAAATCGCATCGATATAGGAACTTTGTTGCCTAAGTCCACTAATTTTCAGTATGGGCCCACTGTGCGCCGGCGTGCCTCTCTTCACTTCATTCTTCGGTTCCGGAGCGAACGGTCAATAATTCTCCTCCGCTAAATAGTAGTTTTCCCCTTTGCGATTATTATAACCTATATTTAATACAGTCCACTATTGTTTCCTTTTACCGAAGAACACACCAAAACATTTACCTGGGCCAATATATTGTGACGAAATTCTCAATGGCTTTCTTTTTTGAGTACAGCCTGCACATCAAAATTACCACAAACTTAACTGTCAACATTTTAAGGTTTTAAATTATTTGGAAAAATTTGAGAGTTTGGTATACCTTGAAGTGAAACAATATTGACATAGATCTGTCAATATCGTTTAATGTACGTTACAAAAAAAAAGTTTTTGGGAGAAAAAAAAATAGCATAGGTAGTAAACGTATGCTATTTTTGAGCGATAAATTGTATCAAAGAGAAGTTATAAATGACAATGATTGTTTATGGTTTTCTAAGTGATTTCATTTAGTTAACGCTTGTTAGTTTACATATATTTTACAGATTTATACCACAGAAGTAATTTTAAAAGATTAACAGATGTTTTGCAATCTGAAAACCGAAACTATCCCACTTTTATATTTCTTGTGAGTTTCTTAAAATAAGAGGAGACTCTCTATTTTTATTTTATATTTTATTTCCTGTAAGTAAGTTTGTACAAAACTAGATGAGGTCGGCGTTTTATTCCTATCAGACTACTCTGAGAAGAAAGGCCGAAACAAACTCAGAGGTCACAGTCTCTTTTAAAGTCCAGACATAATCTTGGTCAGATCATGTGAAGACCATGTAGATTGGTGGCTGAAATGTGCTTTGGAGGAAAGAACCACACAGATTGAGTGGACCTATCCAGTGAGTGAACGCATTTGTCAGTAATCGTGCCGCTCAACTCAGTATGTAAAACCCACGTTGGTCCACGGACCAACCCCGGCAAGCGTAGCAGACCTGATGGATCGACCCGTGCAAATGATAAAAATGATATATGTGAAGAAAAAATGTTACTAGAAATAAATATCATTGTTACCCTTTGATTTAACCCTTTAAATCGCTCTTAAGGCGAGGTTGCAGTACTTTTAACTTTTTTAAACCTCTGTAAATCTAGCAAAATATAAATTTTGCGCAAAAAGAAAATATTTATATATTTTTTTAGAAACATGAATTAAATTAATTGGCTCGATAAAACAAAATCACAAAGATGACACTAAATCCCTATTTAAAACGTATACCTTGAAGAGACTTCGTTAAACCATGTAAAAGTTATACCAAAAGATAGGCCTTATTGTTTTTTAGTTTTTACACATTTTATAATTTCCTTACTTTTTTTTCTATGGAGCAAATATACACAAAATCTAGCAGTTCAAGAGCTCGCAACGGCCGGCCAGTTACAGCCGGCTACACACCGCACTACAAGACGGCCTTAAACACGGCATGAAAAAGTTGCCTCAATTTTCACCGACAATGAGAGAAAAAAAAATCACAAAAAATCATTTTTTTTAATGATTTCCACATAAATGACATCATATTTTTTCATTAATTAAGCAACTCAGAGTTTAATAAATGAAAAACAAAGAAACGAGGGATGAAATAAACAAGTTTACAAGGCTTGAACCTGAGCTGTTCTGTGTCGCGGAAGTTTTACATCGACCCAGGGGCCCAGGAGGTATGAGGAAGGGGGCCTTATCTCCGCCTGAGGGTTTTACAGACTTGTGACGGTATAAGCCCCCGTTCATGGCCTCGAGCGATGCGATTCACACCGTGCCTTGCATAGTCCGTTGCACGGTGGGCTGAAAACGGTCAGTGTTGCAGAATTAACACGGTTTTTCCTGCAACAGTTACCGTTATATGAAGTATGTCAAAAAATCATAAATAATTAGTATAACCATCTGTAAGGATATTAGGGATTTAATCTTTTCAGTTTCACAGATAATCGGATTTTTCATACTAGTTTCATACAAATTTTTCGTTAAAAAAAAATATATATATTTTTTTTTTTTTAAACGTTGCCCCACACTAGGAATTTCTCCTGTATCGTGGGTGCGTAATTAATTCGTTTTTGCACAGAGTTAACTGGGATGACATTTTTGCGTATAGTAATAGCTAATAGAAGCAATATCCGGCAAAAAAACGACACTTAAAATTGAATACCCTAAAGTTGAGTTGCACGAAACCAACATTAGTTAACGGAGACTTTAAATTCATGCCATTCCTTACATTTTGTATCAAATCAAAGAAAGTGACAGCATCAATTTTGACGGCATGGTTGGCGCAGTGGTTAATAGATTGACTGCTGCGCTGCGTGTCACGGGTTCGATTCCCGCACGGAACAAATATTTGTATGACCTACAAGTAGTTGTTTCTGGTCTGGCTGTTTATGTATGTGAGTTTAAATGTTTGTAAACGCACCCACGATACAGGAGAAATTGAGAAATTCCTAGTGTGGGGCAACGTTAAAAAAAAATATATATTAAAGTCTCCGTTAAACTAATGTTGGTTTTGTGCAACTCACCGTAAGTCTATGAAAGTCTATTTTCAGCCCACCGTGCGTCGCCTCTATACAACTTCTTTCATTTATTTCCTCCACAGTTGCTGTCCCAAGACGCGTGTCGCTTGAGCGTGTATCTCGTGGCCTCGGGGTAAGGGGTAAGTTTGTACTACTTTTTGTCGTTTTGATGCGTTTCGGTATTCGAGGGTTAATTATTGTAATCTGTCTTTAGTTTTGTTTTATTTGTTGTTGCTTATCGTTGTGGGGAGTATATTTATCGAGCTTTATTTATTTGCGTCGTTGTTTTATTGGGCGTAAGTGCGATAGCTGTGCGTGGGGTTCCGGATTAGAACAACGGGCTCAGCTTTTTAGGGTTCCGTAGTCAACAAAGAACCCTTATAGTTTTGCCATGTCCATCTGTCTGTCTGTCCCAGGCTGAGCTCAGACTCTTATTACTAGAAATCTGTTATTTATCATGGGTAGACATATTAATCACGCCGACAAAGTGGTAAAATAAAATGTTGAGATAAAATAAAATATCACCCCCCTTTACATGCAATGATTGCATGATATATATGCATGATATATATATATTGATGATATTTTTTTGGATAGGCCGTTCAAAAATATTGTGGGTCTGTCAATACTATTTTTCGATTCAGGGATCCGTTTGCGTAACATTAAGCTTTAAAAGGCAAATTTTCGTTAGAGTCAAGTCCCTGCCAGCTAAATGGTTATTTTTGGGTAAGTGAAAAAATTCATGGCAGGAGGCAGTATTTAAGCTTTACAATTTACAATTTAACGAGTAATAGTCGACCAACTTACATTTGCAGTTGGAGAATTCACCGCGACGTATATCGATGTACGTGGGAACATGTTTTTCAACTACAATGTTCAGTTTGTTTTTGGGATAAATTCATCCCAACTACGGAACCCTTCATTTTGCGTGGTCCGACACGCACTTGGTCGGTTTTTTTGTTAAGTATTGGCAATATTTTTTATAAGTGTTGTTCTGAGTAGACGCCGGATTCGAGACAATTTCTCCCAATGACAGTTTCATAAAGCGGTCTTGGTCTTGTAGAAGCGCAGGTTCAGTAGTTTAAGGTAGCTACAGACTCACCTAGTGAAGATAAAGCTGTGAACATAAGTAAAGTGTCTTTGAAAAAAATGTGTTCTGATATATCTACATCTTCTTTTCTTTTACAGTTCGAGCGATACGAAATGCCTCGAAATTATCTCTTTATAATAATAATTATCTCCAAAACAAAGACAGCTGACGTTGCTCAAAAGACTGCCCAACTTAAATGGGACTGGGCAGGACATGTCTGCCTCATGCCGGACAAACTGTGGGATGATTGGTGTCCTGAGACAGTGAGACGGGTGGCGGCAGACCACGTAGTAGATGGCGGGACGAACTGGATAGGTCCCGTCAAAACTGGAAGGAGGACGCGTGAGGTCGCGAAAGATGGAAGGAGTGGAGGCCTTTGCCCAGCAGGGGGACAGTATAAGCTAAGAAAAAAAATATTATGTACGAATACAGCGTCAAATTAAATTTGCTAGCGAAACTCCGTATAGACGTGATGGGTATCAATATAAGTAACACGAAAAAATAAAAGATTGATGATTTTTTTTATCGTATTTAGTTTCTTTTTATTATTATTATTATTAGTTATCGATAGCCATCAAAAAAACTGCTTTTTTAAACTAATATTTCCAGTGACTACACTACCGCCTGCTGATAACCCAAAAATCATCATATTAATTCATTTTTTGTTTTATCATGTGTAGATCACGTCCACGGAGTTTCTCTAGCTAATTTTATTTCACCCTGTGCTGTGGTCAAGCTAATTGGATAGTCATCAAGGTTGGTAACGGGGCTGATAGTCAAGGGAGTCACCATCTGTGAAGGCCCTTTACCACATACTAAAAGGAGGCTCTTACAGACTCACGCGATATCGCGGGCGCGACAGGCAGTGACATAGAAATTGTGCTACTAGTGTCGCGTCGCGCCCGCGATATCGCACCAGTATGTACGAGGTTTTATCTCTAACAACCATATACTAACAGACACAACAAAGAGAATGCATACAAATCGCCTTTTTGGTCACATTACCAGCACTAAGCAGATGGAAACCATTTGAAACGAGTAAAAAGATAGTAATCGTATTGTTTCCTGCAATAGATGCTTAGGCACTGTCCCACTGCCGACGTAAAGCGAGAAGTGAGTAGAGCTAGCTTCTAGAAACGAGTTGGTGAGCAACGAGCAGCGAGTGTGTAGTTCGGATAATTTTGTCGCTGGGGTTTGAGCGAGTAAGCGAGTGCGACGAGTCACTTGCTGGTATGCATATCGTCACCTTAGAGTGAAAACCTCGGATAATGCAATTTTGGTCATTTTTATTTTATTACATTTTTAGAAAGAAAACCTCGCAACTCACGCCTTAGTTTCGCACAAAAAAAGTTAAGTAACCTGTAACGCCATCTACGACGAGTTTGGAAAAACTCGCGAACGAACGTACGAGCTTTTCAATTTACCAACACATAGATTTTGTTAAATAATAATTACGAGTATGTTTCAGGACTTTTTTGATGATTATTTGCCATACACTTCAAAGTGTTACTTATTATTATAAGTTATATTTAAGTAAGGCAACGCAATAAAACGGATTAAAAGAAGTATGTTAATTTTTATTATGAATGTGAGCACTATGTGGGTCTTTTTTTTTTTTCTTTAAATATTTTCCTATTATTTTATGCTTTTTCTCAGTTTTAATGGTGGTCTGGCATTTTGAGCACTTTATGAGGCCTACCCAAATGTACTTTCTTTGGTATTGTTCGTCGAGTCGTTGAGCTCCTTAAGTCTTGAGTCGAGCTGCACGATTACGACAAATGCTTGCACTGATTGGACAGGTCCACTCAAAATTGTGTGGTTCTTTCCTCAAAAGACCATTTCAGACACAGATCTACATGGTCCTCACATGATCTGACCAAGATTATGTCTGGACTTTAAAAGAGACTTTGACCCCTGAGTTTGTTTCGCCATTTCTTCTCACGGGTAGTCAGATAGGAAATGTCGACTACATCTAGCTTATTTTTTACTTTTTAATATGACGTGTAAAAGTGATTCCGATATCCTATTTACAGAATAAACGATTTCATTTCATTTCATTCTATTAAGGCTCGTACAGACTGGTGCGATATCGCGGGCGCGAGGCGACACTAGTTGCACAATTTCTTTGTTGGTCCTGTCGCGCCCGCGACATCGCGTGAATCTGTAAGAGCCTTAATGTATCATTGATAAATTTGTAACTGCTACCAGCGGACCATGTGTTTTTTTTAAAGAAAACCTCACAATAGCATTTTACGCTTTTACGATAATAAAATGAAATAAACAGGTATCTTATGCATCAGAAAATGTATTCAAATTGTAAAATAAAAGACACATAATATTTCAAAAAACTGCGGTATTAAATTTAACAGGGCGCGGTTTTTCCTTCTCCTGTAAAGTTGCCTTTTTCGCATATAAGAGGTTTTCGCTCTAAGGCGACGGTATAAACCAAGCGAGATTCTCTCAGCGAGTGTTCTGCCCACTTGGCGGGCGTCGCTGAGCGAGTATTTTCTTTGATAGCTGTTGTCGCTGCTACAAACTATTGGAGAGAGAGTTGTCGACGACAGTGCAAATAGTCAGCGATCAACTATTAATATAAAAATACTGACACCTTTCACGTTGACGTTTAACGGTCCTTGAGCGAGAAAATAGTTGATAGCTAGTCGCTTCCTCGTTGGCAGTGGGACAGATGACCTACGTTTGGGTTCGAACGGGTATTTTCTATGCAATACCCGGAGTAGTAACAAAAAGGTATCCTAAGTTATTCTTGTGTACCTATTCTGAGAATGTTTTAAATAAAACGGAATATTATTCACCATCATCATCATCATTTCAGCCGAAAGACGTCCACTGCTGGACATAAGCCTCCCCCAAAGGGGGGTTATGCCATAACTGCCACGTTTGGCAGGCGGATTGGCGATCGCAGTATGGTGTTAAAATGCATAGAGAAAGCTGCTGCCCATTCTCTAGTAAGTCGCTTAGTCGCCTTCTACGACACCCACGGGTAGAAATAGGATGATGCTATTAAAAAATATTATTGATCACAAACCGTGTGAGATGGGTAGAAGTGACGCTCCAGTGACTGTGACGCAATAGTGAGGCGACTGTATGTGATTGAGGATTTATTATAGTGACATGATTCTCTTGCCCTTAGGGTCATGTCCTCTTCTTCCATTTGTCTGTTAGTCGTCATCTCAGTAGTCACTCCCCTTCCTATCTATGCAATCTCTCACACAGTTCATCCACGGATTCTTTGGTGTTCCCCTTCTCATATATGAACATACCCAGTCCCGTACGGTATATCGAATTACCCTTAAACGATATAACTGTCTACAGAAAGCATGGTTCACCGACGAACGGTAATACGAGAAAACTATTAGTCGATACCATTATTTAGCGACAGCACGTTTCGCCGAATAACGCTACATAGAATGAATGGTTGGCCGATACCAAGATTTGCCGATGTCATGGTTCGCCGGAACACGCTTGAACTTTAACCCATTTGGGTTAGGTTAGAACAGTGACCATTAACGCGCGAAGGCGAGCGAGCGAAGCGAGCGTGCCGCGGCAGCGGCCGCCGAGCGCCAGGTCCCCTCTATTGTTGGTAAATTCAGTTACCAAAACAAAAACTCTTCATCAATATCCAATTTAACAAGGATTATTTAGTTCAAGCGTGTTCCGGCGAACCATGACATCGGCAAATCTTGGTATCGGCCAACCATTCATTCTATGTAGCGTTATTCGGCGAAACGTGCTGTCGCTAAATAATGGTATCGACTAATAGTTTTCTCGTATTACCGTTCGTCGGTGAACCATGCTTTCTGTAGACAGTTATATCGTTCAAGGGTAATTCGATATACCGTACGGGACTCGAACATACCTACATATTCAAAACTTTCCTCTCGGCATTTCCCTCATTCCTCCGCATCACATACAATGACAATCGATTGCCACACAACTTTTCAGTCGCAGCCTTTCAACTTTCTAATAGTAAATTTAAAAAACCGGTCAAGTGCGTTGTTGCAAGTTAGGATGAATTTACCCCAAAAACAAACTTAACATTGTAGTTGAAAAACATGTTCACCCATACATCGATAAACGTCACGGCCAATTCTCCGACTGCAAATTTAAGTCAACTATTACCTACTCCCGACCGTTCGTGGCGACCGCGTACCGGAAGACGTAGCGTTGGAAGACCTGATACAAAGTGGAGCGATGACCTTGTGAAGGCAGCAGGTAGCCGCTGGATGCGGGAAGCACAGAACCGGTCGAAGTGGCGGTGCTTGGGGGAGGCCTATGTCCAGTAGTGGACGTCTTTCGGCTGAATGATGATTACCTACTCGTTAACTTGTAAAGCCCACTCTTAGTTGTGATAGTTTTTTTTTTAATTTCGTTATATGTAGGTAGGTACTACTATCATGAATTTTTCCACATATCCAAAAACAACCATTTGCCATGGCACACTTGACCCTAACAAAAATTTGCACTTTAAATCTCAATATTACACATACGGATCCCTGAATTGGAAAATGGTCTGCATATACCGTCAATATTTTTCCCACACCACGGAGTAGATGAGTACCCTACAAAATTATTTTTTTCAAGGTTTTATTTTACCACTTTCTCGGCGTGATTAATATGTATAACCATGCCAAATTACAGCTTTCTAGTACTTAGGGCCACTTGCAGCAAAATGATACAAATCTCGGTTTAATTAAATCTCGATTTTGCCCTAAATTCGACTTAACTTAAATCTTATTAGGCATGTCTTGCACAGTCACGTTTCACATTCGATTTAACTAAACTGAGATTAGTCATTATTACATTCGCCATTCATTCTTTGCGTTCAGTTTTCAAATAAAACGTGATGGCAACTCAGTTCTGCGTATACTCGTAGAGAAAAAAATTGTGAGCCATCACGGGACGCCTATCAGATGTGAAACATCGAAATCAAATTGGTTGTAGTCTTGTGTTATTTTCTAGTTTTTGTTAGCGTACCATTAATAAATAGTGCTCGGTGCTATGAGCACAACTGAAGAAAGCTTACCTGTTAAAATCACTTGGAAACTTAAGGATAATGTTATCACAAAGGAGCTTTGTACTCTGTTTATTTAAGCAGAACCGTTTCAAAAATTCGTCATCTCGTAATGTATTAAATAAATCGCTTCTAATCTACACTCTACGAGAAAAAACGGAGTGTGTAAATATTGTACGATCTCCTCATCATCTGATAACAAATCATGATGATTAAGCGAAAAGAAATCTATTTTCACAAATAAAAAGAGGAATTAAAAATGCCACTGTATAGTCTGTCTATAAAATCGAGATTTAACAACTCTAAACCGACCTGGATGCCGGTTTAACTTTGACGTTTATTTAAATCGAGATTTAAGCTAAATCGATGACATGCAAGTCGTTAAATTAAGTTTAAGCCTAAGTCGAGTTTAAATCGAGATTTAAGTAAAAGCTGCAAGTCGCCCTAAGAGTCTCTGAGCTAAGTCGGGGACAGACAGACAGACGGACATGGTGAAACTATAAGGGTTCCTTGTTGACTACGGAACCCTAAAAATAGAACTACATTTCTATGTCACGCCTGCGATATCGCGTGAGTCTGTAAGAGCCTTTAAAAGGCCTTTTAGTATGTGGTAAAGGGCCTTCACAGATGGTGACTCCCTTGACTATCAGCCCCGTTACCAACCTTGATGACTATCCAATTATCTTGACCACAGTCCACAGTACAGGGTGAAATAAACTAGCTAGAGAAACTCCGTAGACGTGATTTAAACATGATAAAACAACAAATAAATTAATATGATGTTTTTTTTTGGGGTTATCAGCAGGCGATAATGTAGTCACTGGAAATATTAGTTTATAAAACAGTTTTTTTTTCAGTAAACTTCACAGACGTGATGGCTATCGAAACAATAAGGGTTCCTTGTTGACTACGGAACCCTAAAAATAGAACAGTTTGTGTATGAAATCAGATAATTAACAGTACCTTATTAGTAGGTGGTGAAACTGCCCTCTAGACGTTAGATGCCCAATTGTTTGATGCAACATTGATAGGTTCGTGTCTACGAGGAAGCGACTGTCGGGTTACAAAGAGCCACCCTGGGGTGATTGTGACTGCCACTATTTTATTATCATTGAGGTATCTAACGACTATTATCTTCTAGCAACACTGCCTCTGTATCCACCCTACCTCGGTTTTATAAATAACAGTAGATAATCTTATCTACCCTCCATCCTACCGAGGATCTTTGTCGCGACATTACTTACTTTGATAGCAGGAACTAATGTTTTTGTGTCCTGCAGTTTGTTGTGCGTTTAGAGGGATAAAGTTTAATATTGTTGTGGTCGAAGATAAGGGCGACTTTTTGCAGCGATACAATCGCAAAAAGACCGCGATACAGTCGCGATGCTGTCGCTGGTCGTATACCTTCGCCCACATTACCACGATTCTGCTTGGCTATTATCGCCATACAGCATCGATACAGTCGTGCAAAAGTAGCGATGCTGAATCAATACAGTAGCGTGATACTATGCGTTTGTATCGCTACTGCAATGGCTTGTCGCGTGTTGCAAAGGCAACAAAAGACCAAAAGTAGCGATACGGACGTGCGTTGACGAATCGCGATACTGAATCGCTGCAAAGTCGCCGTGGGTGACCGCCCTAAGTATGTTAACCCTTTCTCAAAGCAGTGTCCCACATATGATACCTACAGTGGGCCTATAAATAACTTAAACATATAAGAACTTTACCATCGGTGACGTCAAAATAGACGCGAGACGTCGAGTCGTTGAGCTCCTTAAGTCTTGAGTTGAGCTGCACGATTACTGACAAATGCTTTCACTGATTGGACAGGTACACTCAAATATATGTGGTTCTTTAATCAAAAGTCCATTTCAGACACAAATCTATATGGTCCTCACATGATCTGACCAAGATTATGTCTGGAGTTTAAAAGAGACTTTGTCCCCTGAGTGTGTTTCGCCATTTCTTATCAGGGGTAGTCAGATAGAAAATGTCGACTACATCTAAGTTATTTTTTAATATGATAGGAAATCCCAGGCCATGATTATTGGCGGCAGGTATATGCGGAATAGGCTCAATGTTGCGTCGCTGTCTCCTCTCTGCTTGAATGGAGTTCAGATTGAATACGCAAATACGGTTAAAAACCTGGGGGTGACCATGGATTGCTACTTGTCGTGGACTGCCCATGTTGCTCAAGTCAGTCGCAAAGTGCACTACACGTTCCATTCGTTGAAATGTCTCCAGAGATTCTTGCACTTGAACACCAAAATCTCCCTTGCTCAAACTCTCATTCAGCCCATTATTGATGCATTAGCTCCTCGGTGGCATCCAAGTAACAACTTGGATGCCACCGAGGAGCTTTTAAATAAACTTGAGCGTTTGCAAAACATCTGTATTCGTTTTGTTTTCAACCTTAAAAAGTATGACCACGTTTCTAACTTTCGCAAGATACTCAAGTGGCTCCCTATTCGACTTCGCAGGAACTCGCGGATTTTGTGTCTGCTATTTAACCTCCTTCACAATCCTAAAACACCATCCTATTTGGAACGTTTTTCCTTCGCTCGTCCTTCTGATGCGCCTTGCAGGTCGCATCTTAGAAATCTTCTTAAGTCCCCTCCCCACACCACCGACTTCTACTCCTACTCCTTCACTGTGCACGCGGTGCGGTTGTGGAATTCACTGCCACCTGATATAAGGGACTGCCAAACTGTTTCAGTATTTAAAAGAAGAGTGAAAGAACACTATCTTTCCACTTCGTCATAGTTGCGTATGTTTTTATTATTTTAATAGAATTATAATTAATATTCTAGTGATATTTATTTTAGAAGTATGTATTTGTGTGTATGTATGTATGTATATTAGTATATTATTTGTTTAGTTTTATTAAGTAAATTGTTTTTGATTATATGTATTCTATTTTCTCTTCTACTCTTACACACGGTGTCTACATGTCTTTATCGACTTTCCTATCGCAGGTATGCTGGAAGAGATTTCTTTAGAAATAAGCATCACCTTTGTACGTATTTTTCTGTTCCTTTCTTCTTGTATGTTTATAATGTGTGTACATAAATGGTTAAATAAATAAATGATGTGTAAAAGTGATTGTGATATCACTTCATTCATTTAATTAATTTTTAGGGTTAGAGATTTCTATTAAGGCTTAAAGAATAATTAATTTATAAATACTTATTTTCACGCCTCATTGAAGTTCGTGTTAAGTACATCCATTCATTTCTTTCAACCATCATCTTGAGCGCTTCATTCCTAGCCGTTAAAGTTAGGCGCAGATGACAGCCACATCGGGCCGCAACGAAACGGATTCCAATACAAAAAAGTACAGTGCGCCCGCCTGTAACTTATGCGATGGCTCATACAAAATGTTCGAAAGCTATACAAGAGGATTTTTGTACGTTGCGGTGCGGCCCGGCCAAATGTGCGTTAGCCTTGAATACTTACGTATACTTATATCACAGTTTTTTTTCATCTTGTCGTGTTAATAATAATCTCTTTCAAGTGTCGCATGGTCCTCGTTAGACCTATATCCAGCAGTTAACGGCTTTCAAGTAATTGATGATGACGACAATGATGACGTCATTCAAAACCTTGCACATTACCATGACATCGTATACTCCACTTAAGGGTCGGCTAATCGCCGTTGACTTTGGCCATACAAATGCGCGTTGCGCTCACGCCGCACCGCCGTTCGGTTTCATAGAGAATATTTAATTTTAGTAACATAAATATAAATGTTTAAAAAAAAATACTGAAAATATTATAGAAATAAAATTATGAAAAAATCTGTTCATACTAGTGATGCGTCCCTCACTCATGAAGTCCCTCGTTTGAGTTATTTGTGGTCGTAAATTGAAAGACTTACTCGAATTTCAACATTGAACCACCTCACTCGTTCACACGTCCTCAAAAATTGACACATCCTTTGGGTAGACATTACGAGTACTTCCTGAATTTATTTCACAAAGTATTTTACTACAATACTTAAATATTCACAAATAGAATTGATGTATAATCTTTCTAGTTTAAACATATTTTTTTTGCATAACATCCTTGTATGATGAAGGAGTAATAACAGATTTAAAAGTCACTAAAATCATATATTTGCGCCTTAAACAGTGGTTCTATACTAATATCTGTAGTCTAACCACGGCACAGTGGTATGTAACCATTTGTCGGGCGGCCAGTGTGACCACATAACTTCCGACGTAGCCAAGTGGTCATTTACATATGTGGCAGTGCCTTCTCGCTATTTGTGGTAAATAGGAATGGCTTACAGCTTGTAACAGACTACATGAAGGGTAATAATAAGTGAATCTAATCTTAAAATCACTTTATAAATGGTATATGACTTTATATGTCGATAGTGCATTTTTGCTTACATGAACACAAACAGTTAATAATACGTACATACATAAACTACCAAGAGTATAACCTGCCTCTCTGCTTAGCATTTGTGGACTCCAAGAAAACCTTCGATTCAATCGAGACTTGGGCTGTAGTCTGTACATTCTGCGGTCTCTCGAACGGTGCCAGATTGACTATTGGTACATCGAGATGCTAAAGTGTTTGTATAAAAACGCTACAATGTCAGTCCGACTCCAGTACCTACCATCAGACCTCAAAACCTATCCATCTGCAGCGAGGGGTGAGACAGGGAGACGTTATCTCTCCGAAACTGTTAACCGCTGCACTGGAGGATGTTTTCAAGGTTCTGGACTGGAAAGAAGTTGGTATCAACATCAATGGCGAGTACATCACTCTGGACTAGGGATTCAGTACAATGCTCGATGACCTCAGTAGAGCTTCCGAAAGGGTAGGTCTTAACATGAACGAAACGAAGGTCATGTCAAATGCACATGTAACACCCACCCTAATGAGGATCGGAAACTCTACACTCGAAGTTGTGGACGATTATGTTTCCCTACTGTTAACTGTTCAGTTTAGGTCCAACTTCGAGGAGGAGGTCATTTGTCGAATCCGGCTCGGCTGGGCAACGTTCGGGAAGCTACGTAATATCTTCTCGTCTCATATACCACAGTATGTTAAGACAAAAGTCTTTGAGCAGTGCGTGTTGCCAGTGATAACTTATGGCACTGAAACGTGGTCGCTCACAATGGGCCTCTTTAGAAGGCTGAAAATCGCCCAAAGGGCAATGGAGAGGGCTATACTCTGACTTTTTCTACGTGATCGCGTCAGGAATGAAGAGATCCGTAAAAGAACCAAGGTTAGGTACTGACACAACCCGAAGAATTGCCAAACTTATGTGGGATTGGGTAGGGCACATTGCTCGCAGAAAAGATGGCTGATGGGGCCGAAAGGTTCTGAAGTAGCATCCGCGTACCTGAAGACGTAGCGTTACAAGGCTGACCGATGACCTAGTGAAGAACACAGGAATCCGCTAGATGCGAGAAGCACAGGATCGGTCGAAGTGGCGGTGCTTGGGGGAGGCCTATGTCCAGCAGTGGACGTCTTTTGGCTGAACAGATGACGATGATGACATAAACTCACGCCTTTTTACCATGGCGTAGGTAGAAGCTACAGAATGCCACCTACTACGATGTTCACATACTCCTTTTGCTTCGTTATACAGGGTTAAATTAGATTAGCTAGCGAAACTCCGCTTACGTGATGGGTATCAATAGCTAAACATGATCAAACAAAAAATTTATTAATTTTAATTTTTAATTTATCTGTTTTATAAATATGTATACATCATAATATGTCGTTCTGTGTATATGTAATTTATTTATTTATTTAGTAACATTTGAAAAACCATTTATTTTATTTTATTTAAATTAATCGTTATTGCATTATTTATTATTATTTTTATTTTGTACTTAATTAATATATGTCCCTAGGGTAAGTTATTTATTGGACGCTCCATATTTACTATTATTAGTAGATAGGCGTATCTATAAATAGTGAGTATTTGTAGATACAATTATATAGTTATGAAGTTACTTATAATTTATCGTTTAACTATTCGCTTATACTATAGTAGCATTTGCTTAGCATTTACATGACAAAGGTACTATTTGAGTGTATTTTTAGTCGCTTCAGTCTATTTTTATGTCTTAAAACAATTTTCGTTTGTATGTCCTCTCTTTTTGCTCTCAGAAAAGGAAGCAAAAAAAAAAACAAAGACCGAAGGGGCTAATTAATACACTTGCTGGATCTTTATCCAAATACCTTTCAGATTTTAAAGTAAAGAAAAGTGGCGTTGCCGAAGAAATTAATCAATCAATAATCAATTCTATTTTTTTTGTAAATTTTGACGTTCAAAAGTGCCTCTTATGTGCCTATTTGAAATAAATGGTTTGACTTTGACTTTGAAACCAAATTGCCACTGCCTACAACAACGAACACTATAAATCTGGGATAACCAACTTAAGAGCCTAATTGAAGACCAATTCGGCACTTAAGTTCTTACATCAAAAAATTACACATATTTTATTTCGTAAACTGCCCCAAATTCGATGCGCTATAACGCCGTCATTTGTAAAATTGTTATGCGTTTATTCTCGAAATATCTCAATTTATTACACATATTAAATAATGTTTTACCTGTCAACGATCAAAAATAATTGTGTGATATTTTTTAACGATGTAAACCGTATCAATTTAAAAGCCTGCAGCATCGATTTTGCGCAATATATTGATCTCAGTTTTTCGCAGTAATCAAGATTAGGCATGAGGACGGCTTCTCATATAATCCGGTTGAATTGATTTAAATACGACTTAGAGTAAACGGCTGTCATTTATTATTATTATTATTTCATTTATTTCAGATAATTAGAATCCATACAATATATTACGTTAAATAAAAATAAAAAACAATTGGTACACTCATACACTAACATTACATAAAATTAAAATCAATTTACACAATACTAAAAAAAAAAAAACATTAAACTTAACATATAAACAATGCGTCAGTGAGCGCCCAAAACAATGCGCATCCATTTGTTTTGGATCGTGCAATCCGCACGAGATACTATCATCTGCAGGATGCTGTTGCTACTGCCTCGCACACGCTGTGACAAGGAAGCTACTCTTTTGCACACAATCGCATGGAAGCCGTCCGTTTGCGCCTCCGCAAACATACCAGACGCACTACAATAGCGAGGCAGCCGCATCAGCATCCTGAAAATGATGTTATATTGGACACGCAGAGCATTAGCAGCCCTATGAGTGTAATTTATCCACAAGCTGCTCGAGTAAAAGGACTGGCAATACGCCTTGAAAAGAGTTATCTTTACTTCCCTCGAGCAGCGAGTAAACCTACGCGCAACCATGTTCCCCCTCACTGCCAAAACTCTGCGCTCCCTCTCAATGTCAGCATCATCCTTCTATGCTTCTTCTTTTAGTATCTAGTTCCTATAGATTTACCTAGTGGTTGTCTTGTCACAATATCTTTCTTGGGTTTAGAGTCCTAGGACTACACAACTAGGATCTTTTGCTGTGGAGGACCATACATCATTATCTGTCTAGCATTATCCCAACTTTGTTGGGACCGCTCTTATCTAATGGTGCTGAAAACCAGTATTTTACACGGGCGGACATCCAACCTGACCTCCACAACCTAGAAAAAAAAAGGCGACGAAGAATTACCAATGTCTGGACGGGCACCCATCTACGGATTAACCTTGATAACCGCAGCTTAACCTTTCATATCCTAACAAACCGTGTCCTTTTTTCGCTACATCATTAAATAGCTTCCACTTTATTGCTCAAAATGCCTAAAACTTTGGACAGCAACAATTTTGATACCCATTTGAGGCCATTTTAAAGTAATCTACTGAGATTACAAGCCCATTTGAATTAATTGTGGAAGTGTTTAAGATAATGAGGTGAATTTGAGTGTTAACGATTTTGTTTAAAATTATGGGGTTTAGGGCAAGACTGGGCAAGACCTCTTAGTTTTATTGCAAAGTTATACATACTTTTTCGTGAAATGATTAAGTTTAAATTCAGTTTCTTTTTGCATCGCCTACCAAAATAAAGGTACTTAGGTCATTTGGTCACTTTTTACGTACCAAGTGACCAAGTACTATGAGGGCGAGGGGAGAGAGTGCACCGGTGTCTGCGCACAAACTTGTGCAGTCTAATATATCCCGCGCCGAAAGCTGAACTCCGCTGGTCACCATGACCGAAATTCGGTATGGAGGAAAATTATTTTATTAAAAAAATGTCTTGGACATATCGCGGGACTCTGGTGTCCCGGACCTTTGAAAGGCGTACGAGAGGCCGAAGCCAACTCGCAGAGGCCCCTTAGATAATTTTAAATTATGAGGAGGCACCAACCGACGATTATGCACTATGCAATTGCACCCACGGACAATCCCCGGTTGGTGCAGGACTACTGCAGAACATGGAAATAAAACAATGGATAGTCACTCATCCACGAATCGACCGCGGCAAGTAGCTTAAGAGGAGGCTTCCTATTTTTATGTTAATTTGCATGAATATTCTGAAACAGTATACAATCAAAATGAAACTTTATATGATTTATTGAATCTTTTTCTTTCCATGTTTTAGACAGTTACGTAATTGTAATATTTTCGCTTGATACATTTTTATTCGAAAATCATGTCTTTTTAGGGTTCCGTACCTCAAAAGAAAAAACGGAACCCTTATAGGATCACTCGGTCCGTCTGTCACAGCTCGGGGCCGATCGCGCTAATTTTGAACGTTAATACCAAAACTAAACCACAACCAAAAACGTTACGTTAGACACATTTCGTATCGCGCTAATCATTTCCACGAAAACGATTTAGCTTTACTTTGGAAGTTACGTTGGAGGAACGATCGAACTTTCAGTATTGGGTAACGTCAATGATTTTGTCGCTCAGAAAAAATAGCGCGATACCGTTTCGTACATCAGCTAAACCAAAACTAAACCAAAACCAAAACCAAAAACGTTCCGTTCGAACGGTAATTACGTTGAGAAATAGCGCGATCGGCCCCCTGATTTGCTCCGAACCTACTGAACAGATTAAGTTGAAATTTGGTACACACATGGAATTCTGTGACCCAAACACGGACGTGTTACGTAAATATTTTTTTTTTTAATATTGAGGTCATTTCTGGGAGCATAAAATATAAAAAAAAGTTTTGCTGGCTGTACTGTGTGACATATCAAATGAAAGAACTTGTTTTAAGGATTTCATATACATATGTATATTTTTTTATAATTTAAAAATAAATACTTTTGAAATTATTTAAGAAAATAGATGAAAATTTACCATTCTCCCCCTTTATCTCCGAAACTACTGGGCCTAAAATTTTGAGAAAATACATAAAATAGTTCTTTACTTTACGTACGTGTTTTACTTTTTAAGTCTGTAATCTTAAAATAACACGGAATCACTCAATATTGTGCGTACAAACTTACATTCGCAGTTGGAATGTATTGAGGATCATGTTTTTCAACTACAATGTTAAGTTTGTTCTTGGGATAAATTCATTCCAACTACGGAACCCTTCATTGTGCGTGGTCTGACACGCACTTGACCGGTTTTTAAGGATAATTATAAAAATAAACAAGATTGGTCAGCTTTTATGTATTCACAGAAAATATAGTTTTTTATCCAGCCACCAGATATTTTTTCTCTAGATCAATTATTACTTTAGTTAAAAACGAAATAAGAATTGAGACTTACTCTATTTAGTTTCGTGCTCGAACACGATCAAAGAGCGCACGCGATATTCAACTTTATTACTGATGTGTTAGCGTTTAGCACATAACGGAGTGGCGGGGAGCAAGAGGTCCGCCCCTTCCTCTAGGCGCAGGCAATCTAAAATTTGATTTAGACTGCCTGGTCTTATCGTGCTTTATGAGGAACGGAGGAGTCTTGTTAAGTAATTGATCTAGAGACCCATCCACGAATTGACCGCGACAAGCGTAGCTTAGCCTTCGGTCGACCCTTGCGGCTGTTATTATTTAGCCAAACTGTAGTGCTAATTAATGTTAAGACGATTGTAAAGAACATATAAACTAAAGACAAATATACTTAAGGCACTGACAAGAGTAAAATGGTCTAAGTTAGACAGTTGAAATTTTCACAGATTTTTCTGTTGCCGCTGTATCAACAAATACTTAAAAACAGAATAAAATAAATATTTAAGGTGGCTCCCATACAACAAACGTGATTTATTTGCTCTGTTTTGCTCGATATTGATAACAGCAACAGGTACTTAAAATATTCACAGAATATTTAGTTATATATTCACTTTAAAAATAAATAATTCAATTAAAATAAAACAAATATTTAAGGGGGGCTCCCATACAACAAACGTGATTTTTTTGCCGTTTTTATAGATAATGGTACGGTAACCCTTCGTGCGCGAATCCGACTAGCACTTGGCTGTTTTTTTTTTAATTTCGATTACTCAACTCATTTTTGAGTAAATAGATAATTGCTTCATATTTTGCAATATACTCGTACAAGCGTTGTGTCATCGCGCTTCTCTTTGTTTTGTATGCAGTCTGACAGTGACCGTGCTTTAGCTGTTTTCAGCGTCTTAATATGCCTGTTTTCACTAATGTCGAGCTAAAGAACTCCTAGTTACTTTATACTCTAGTTTTTTTTAATAAATAAATAAATACCTAACTGAAGCCTACCATAAGCAGATCCCTAAGCAACAACATGCTTTTAAGGGTTCCGTACCCAAAGGGTAAAACGGATACCCTATTACTAAGGCTCCGCCGTCTGTCTGTCTGTCCGTCTGTCACCAGGCTGTATCTCATGAACCGTAATAGTTAGACAGATGTAATTTTCACAGATGATGTATTTCTGTTGCCGCTGAGCTGAACAGCTGAGAAAAGCGTCGAGCGCTACAGCGCAGTAAACACAGTAGGTGAACTGAACGAGAATAATAATGAAGGCTGGAAAACCGTATCGAGACGCAAGAACGTTAATTATCGTTATCATGGGAGATAAGGAAGGGGGCTTCAAAGCTGCTGACAAAAAAGTTCCGATACTCATACCAAGGATTCACATGGATACGACAGATAAAGACATAATTAACTATGTATACAGAAAGACAAATGAGTTGATAACTTTGGAAGAAGTTACAATAAAACAACAGAAGCATCATAAAGCTTTTAAGTTTTTTGTATCGGAGCTGAAGCTATGTTCTTAGATAGTAATTTATGGCCAGAAGGAGTCATATTTAGACGATTTATAAATTTTCGACAGAAGAGTACGAACGGTAATTGCGCTGTGTCAGCTGATCTAAAAACAAAATAAATATGGCGGAATTATACAACTTTGTAAGTTTCAACTGTAAGAATGTGAAGCGCTCAGTGGATGTTCTACGGCAGTTATGTCGAACATCCCACATAATTGCCTTGCAAGAACATTGGCTACTGCCGCATGACATTAATTTCCTGAGCTGTATAGATGATGACTTCGCTTATACGGGTGTATCGCCCATGGACACGTCAAAGGGGATGATCTCAGGTCGACCGTGGGGTGGAGTTGCATTGTTGTGGAATAAGAAAATCTTTAATAATGTCAGTGTAGTGCGGTGTGATAACACTCGAGTGTGCGGTATTAAAGTTGTGTTAGGTCATTCTTAGTGTTCAGTGTGTACATGCCGACTGATAACACGGTGAATCAAGTAGAGTTTACGGATTGTTTGGGGACGCTGAGCGCAGTAGTGGGCAATGAAGGTATTGAGTGTGTTTACATGCTCGGTGACTTCAACGCGCACCCGGGTGAGCAACTCTATTATGAACTATCAAATTTTTGTAATGATTTGGATTGGAAATGTGCTGATATCATTAATTTAGGTTTATTGTCTGAGACATATAGTTTTATAAGTGACGCTAATGGGGCGCTAAGATGGTTAGACCACTGTGTTGTAACTGAGTCGGCGTTTCAAACTATAGTCGATACACACATCAAGTATGATCCGGTGCGGTCACTTGCCACTCATTATTACATGTAATATTAATATTGTAATACCAAAGATTTTGCAAGAAAATTTTAAATGTAATAAAATAAAATGGGAGGAAAGATACCTTGAACAAATAGATTTATATGGTAAATTATGTAATAGTAGTTTAAAAGAAATTGATTTTCCGCCGGAATTCAGTAACTGTTGTGGTAAACGTTGTGACAAACGAGACCACATGCGTATAATTGACAGTATGTATCATAAGATTGTTGACACGTTAAGTAAAGCCGCCTCTGAAAGTCATACTATTGTTAAACCGAGAAGTAAACAGCCTGTAATCGGATGGAACAAGCATGTGCGTGACGCTCACGGGGTAGCCCGGTGTAAATTTATGGAATGGGTACTGTGGGGTAAACCTAGTGAAGGACGTGTTTGGGAGGAGATGCGGGAGTGTCGTAAAATCTTTAAATCACGCCTAAAGTGGAGCCAAAATAATAGGGAGCAGATAAAGATGGATATCCTCGCTTCTCACCAATCGAAGCACGACTTTCGTAACTTCTGGAAAACTACTGGTAGGCTAAATAATAAGCCGGGCTTACCCGTGAGCGTCAACGGTGTGAGTGAACCAATATTTCCGCAATACATTTCGTATTGCGGAAATATTTAAGTATCACTTTATGGTCAAATCGCCTTTGGGGCCATCACGGTCATTCAGTGTGGAAGTGTCACATGGACAGGATATAAACACCAGTTTCACAGCGAAGGATGTTAGGGGAGTTATAAAGTCAATATCGCGTGGAAAGTCTCCTGGCCATGACAGCCTGAGCATTGAGCATCTAAAGCACGCCGGCGTCCACCTGCCCAGAGTTCTTGCCATGTTATATACATTTTGTATAGGACATGCGTACCTACCAGCGGAGATGATGAGGACCGTGGTGGTACCAATTGCTAAGAGTAAAACCGGTGACCTAAGCGACACGAGCAACTACAGGCCTATCTCACTAGCCACAGTGCTTGCTAAGGTTCTTGACAGTTTGCTTAATACACAGCTGGAGCGGTATGTAAATATTCATGACAATCAATTTGGTTTTAAACCGGGACTGTCTACTGAGTCAGCCATCTTGTGTTTGAAGCAAACTGTCAAGTACTACTCCGATAGGAGCACACCGATTTATGCCTGTTTTCTCGACCTCTCGAAAGCGTTCGACCTGGTTAGCTATGACATCTTATGGCAGAAATTAAATAACAGCTCAATGCCTCTCGAGCTGATAGAAATGTTCAGGTACTGGTATCTTAGCCAGGTCAACGTCGTTCGATGGTCGAGTGCTCTGTCAGAGCCGTACAGGTTGGAGTGCGGGGTGAGGCAGGGAGGGCTGACCTCGCCGAAGCTCTTCAACCTGTACGTGAATGCACTGATAGAGGAGCTCAGCCGCACCCGTGTTGGCTGCCATATTGACGGTGTTTGTGTAAACAATATCAGTTACGCGGACGACATGGTGCTGCTGAGCGCCTCGGTGTGTGGTCTGTCCAGGTTGCTTGGCATCTGCGAGCGTTATGCGCTGGGTCATGGTTTGCTCTATAACGCAAAGAAGAGTGAATGCATGGTCTTTCGGGCCAGGGGTCGGAGCTGCCCGGAGTCTGTTCCACCTATTAGATTGAACGATGTAAAGTTAAAAAGAGTTCAACAGTTTAAATACCTCGGGCATATCGTGACCTCTGATCTGAGGGACGATGCGGACATCAATAGGGAGCGGAGGGCGTTGTCTGTGAGGGCCAATATGATCGCTGTTGGGACTGCCCCCAACAACACCCTCGCTGAGGGTGTTGTTGGGACTGCCCCGGCACTGCAGCGCGTCGGGGATGTTCGCCGACGCCCGTGTCGACTGTTTCTACATGACGATGCGGAAGCGGTGCACATCTCTGGGGCACAGGCTGCGGACCACAACCAACACCATCCTGAGCGTATTTGCAAACAGGTTTGATTGTCAGTATATTAACCATTGTTATATGATTAATGTAATGACAAACAAACAAATGACTCAGAGTCTGACGTAGGTATAGTTAATCGTTTTACTTATTTTATTTTATTGTATTTTAATTTAATTTTATAATCCTGTTTTGATTTTATTAATATTGTTTTTTTCTTATATTTATGTTAAAATTTTAATTATGATCCTGAATGGGTGGAAATAAATGATTTTGATTTGACTTTTTGAATAGCAACACATACTAAAAACCAGAATAACATAAATATTTAAGGGGCTCCCATACAACAAACGTGATTTTTTTGCCGTTTTTATAGATAATGGTACGGAAACCTTTGAGTTTGGAAGTTGGCAGTATGACACCCCCGTGCCTCGGAAAGCACGTAATGCCGTTGGCCCTGCGCCTGATCTCTCTCCGGTCTAGTCGGACTGCCGTCCTTTCGGACTATGAGAGTGAGCGAAGAGTGAGTGAGAGTACCTGTGTCTGTCCACACATTCTGCACTATAATATATGACGACGGCGCGGTTGGCGCAGTGGTTAAGCGATTGACTGCTGCGCTGCGTGTCAGGGGTTCGATTCACGCACGGAACAAATATTTGTATGATCTACAAGTAGTTGTTCCGGGTCTGGCTGTTTGTGTATGTGAGTTTAAATGTTTGTAAACGCACCCACGATACAGGAGAAATTCCTAGTGTAGGACAACATTTAAAAAATAAAAAAATGTCCCGGGTCGAAGGCACCATCCGTAGAATTGGCCGCCATGGCGGAAATTCGGTCTGGAGTATTATTATTTTAAGGCTAGTTTGGTGGCCGTCAATCCGTAAAGGCTCGCGCACATCGCGCGCTCGGGCCGCAGTGCAACGCACTGGCGGATCCCTCGCCAGGCGTATTTTTGCTGAAACTGTTTTGCTTTACGACGCGGCCCGCCTGTAGTGTGCGGTTCATAAAAACGGTACGAAAATCTAGGAGGATTTTTGCGCCCAAAACCGAAATAAACACACTCTTGATCTTACTAATTTGTCAATAAATAATATAATAAATGTGTAGATTGAAGTTTCCATCAATTTGAAAAGCTGATGAATTTTTAAATCTTCATCAATTTACCACCCTTCATAAAGGCTCTTACACACTCACGCGATATCGCGGGCGCGACAGGCACCGACAAAGACAATTCCTTTGTCGGTGGATGTCGCGCTCGCAATATCGCGTGTGTTTGTAAGAGCTTTGATTTCAACTCAAGAAGAAGAAGTATTCAATAAATAAACAAACATATTTGAATAGAAATGTTAATGTCATCTCAATAGGCTATTTGATTAGACAATCTATTCAATAAATAAAATTGCATCTTTTTGAATATATTAGGTATATGTTACAATAAATTAAACAGTATATTTTAATAGACCATCAATTCAATAAACAAGATTTCTTCTATTTGAAAATTTGGGGTGTCTAGATCTCCTTTGATCCAGATGCCCCTAGTATTGTAACGCATTGCTCAAAATCAAATCATGTAATGTTAAATATGGTGGTAAAGCCTAAGCAACATTCGATATGAACGTTCAGATTTACCTATTTTGTATTTCAAATCAAAAATCTAAAAACAAATTACACGTCTGTGACGTCATGCATGAAATGAAAACGACAAAAAAAAGGGTACAAGGGGGGGGGGGGGGCAGCTCGGCCCGAGTCAACGGGCCCAAATAAATAATACCGGATACTACATCGTCAATAGGTCTAAAAAAACCGGCCAAGTGCGAGTCGGACTCGCGCACGAGGGGTTCCGTACCATTATCTATAAAAATGGCAAAAAAATCACGTTTGTTGTATGGGAGCCCCCCTTAAATATTTGTTTTATTTTAATTTAATTATTTCTTTTTAAAGTGGATATATAACTAAATATTCAGTGAAGATTTCAAGCGTCTACCTGTTACCGTTATCAATATCGAGCAAAAAAATCACGTTTGTTGTATGGGAGCTCCCTTAAATATTTATTTTATTCTGTTTTTTAGTATTTCTTGTTATAGCGGCTACAGAAATACATCGTCTGTGAAAATGTCAACTGCCTAACTATCACGGTTCATGAGATACAGCCTGGTGACAGACAGACAGACAGACAAACGGCGGAGCCTTAGTAATAGGGTTCCCGTTTTACCCTTTGGGTACGGAACCCTAAAAATGGTATGTACCGCGTCGGCATGAAAAGTTTCCACCTCTTAAAATATTGAAGTTTTTTTTGATGTGAAACATCTATAGGCGCACTTAAAACCGATTGCTAGCGGGGCGACGCATGCGCGATGACGCGTGGCGATTGGACACTATACACTTATAGTCTATATGTAGTAGTGTGTAAATGTGTGTTTAGTGAGATGTTTCTCATCTGCCAGTCGTCCCGTGACGGCTCAATTTTTGGTAATTTATTGATAGATTTTAATTATTTATTTTTATATAAAAATGTAATAAATATTATTATTTTAAATGCAACTGAATGCTATGAAAGTGTTCTGCAATAAATAGGTACTGTTTTTATTTATTTAAACACTCAATTATTATTCATAAGGATATCAAAATAAATATATATTTGAGTGTCAAACAACATAAAATAAGTAATCTTTACTAAGGGTTATAATTAAAGTCAAAGTCAAAGTCAAACCATTTATTTCAAATAGGCACATAAGAGGCACTTTTGAACGTCAAAATTTATAAAAAAAATAGAATTGATTCTAGTTGCCCCTTCCAAAAGGTAGTTTCGTATGGAGAAGAATGGGCACCAAACTCCACCGGTACTCTTTTAAAATTGTTTTACAATATTTTGTTTGATTACATTAATTATATGATTATATGTGAAGACGATGCACCTAGAATAAAATTACTATACCATAATAGGTAAAACGAATTAAAAACTAAGCAATGAAAAATAACTTAATTATTAGATAGATACGTGGTGTTCACATATTTACAAACATCATACAAGTATGTTTTTCTAAAAAAATTAGTCAGTGTGTGAGTATAGGTTATCACAGAATGTAAAATGAATATCATAAAAATAACAGATTTTACCATAAAAATAGCAACCAGTTTGATTTTGTCTAGACTCTAGATTGTCCTATGGAGCTGGACCAGCATGTTTCCAAGCATTCCTGTCCTGGATATAATCCTCTAACTTGTAATATGCTTGTTTACAAAGTGTACTTTTAATATGTGTTTTAAATTTTCTCTCATTTAATTTCAATATATCACAAGGTATTTTGTTGTAACTTTTAACACAGTACCCCATAAAAGATGTATGTACTTTAGATAATTAAAAATGTTAATTGGTACAATAATCACAGTATTAACAAATAATTATTTACAATTATTTTTGACAACAATTTTAAAACATTTCAAATAAAAAAAAATATGTTTTGTATGTAAATCAAAAACTAAAATCTTCGAAAAAAAAAAAACAATGATTTATTTTAAAATGTCGATTTTCTGCCGGACCGTACAATTCACCGTAATCGGGAGTGAAATATCTGCCGATCAATTCTGGAAAAATCTCACCGTGTAAACTTAGGTGAAGTGAGCTTGAAGTGAGTTGTTAACAGTGTCAATCCCTCACTGACAGTTCACTCCACGCTCACTTCACCTAAGTTTTCACGGTGAGATGGTTACAGAATAGCACTGCTGATATTATTATTCGGGCCTATATTTGCTGACTCGGGCCGAGCTGTCACTGACCCAAAGAAAATAGTATAAAACTACCAGTAGACGAAGTAAAACACGTGTTATTCGATATTAGTCGTATGACATCGTCAGTCTTGTTTACCTTGTTCTGAAACTATCACTGTATATATTGTTTTGGTCATAGTTTACTTTGTTTTGGCAAAATAAATGAAATACCATGTTTTGTACCTATACGATGGATACAATGTTATGGAACAAAGGTTGTGAACAATAAAATGGTTCCTTGTCCGTGTATACATCTTTTTGGGGCCAACCGACTTCCACGCAAACGAAGTCACGGGCAGAAGCTAGTAATAGATATACAATCAATCCAAATTTACAAATATTGATTCCAATCGAAGCACAGTCAAAATGTTTATGTAGTTAAGTTCCCATGTCGTGTATTAGGTAATACAAATAATGTTGTTTGTAGATTCTATGGGATAATGCGGTCCAGTAGCTTTTACTATGCCTTAAAAACATGGTGCACTTATAACTTTTAAATTGAATGGACGAAGCAAATTCAATCTTGTACAGTAGGCCGCCTGCTCTTGTACAGTACCCCGCTCTTGGCTGAATAATAACAGCCAGTAGGTCGATTGAAGTTCAAGCTTGTGGTATTTTGCTATTCAAAACCACATGTTTATTATAAATATTTATACATATATTAACCATTTAAAGGGCTGCTGTGCTGGTTGGAATAAACCACTGACGGCCGCCATGGCCCACGCACAATGGTCCACATGAAGGACTAAGTGCGGAAACCATACCCTCTAACATAGAAGGGCTGCTGTGTCTAACATATCTTGCTCTATTCTTTGTTTTCAAACATAAAATCATATTATGACATTGACTTATTGACTTATCGACTCTTTAAATATTCTTGGAACACTACTAACGCTGAAAAACAAAACCTTTAGTTACTTTTAACTGTTTTTGCATACAATACTGTATTTTATAGTATTAATTCTCATAATGTAAAATATCTTAGAATATTTATAAGTCTTTCACATATTTCATTATAAATTGTCATCTGTCTGTTTTCTTTACCAAACTTTATAACTTTCTTGATTAGACCAGGTCTACACTTTATAATTAGGGTTATAAGGCTAGGTTCTCATTGTAAGCCGTTTTTATTGATTCTGGCCGACAATCAAACAAGAAGTTATTTTAAATTGTTTACTTGTTTGTTTGGAAACTTCTAAAACGTCGGCCCAGAATCTATAAAAGCGGCCATCAGACCTGACAAAGGTTTAGTTTTACCTCAGTTGACTTGCAGTTTTACTTCAGTCTAGAGTTTTACTTATGATTGACTTCAGTTTTGAGTCTTAGTTCAGTGCAATTTACTTTAGTGGAGTCCGAGTTCAATTTAAGTTTCCTTTTGCTTTAGTTGCATTATATTAGATCTCTAATTTTACGACAGTTTGTGTAAATAACCAAATATAACTGTTCCAAAAGATCATTCGTGTGTGGTTCAAGAGCCTCTCCTCCATTACCGCTAGCCCTCTCGCCTGCGTCTGCGCCTCTGATGTCAGCGGCACTCTAGCTGTGTGGTGAAAGACGTCGCAGCTGATACCCCTTCACTCATAGGGAGGCCAAGACTCTCCTCCTGCTGAGCGTGAGGCAGTGCCTCCACTCTCCTGCAGCAGTGTGACTCAAGACCATACACCCTCTTCTTTGCTCACTCCTGGCTTAGCTAGCCTCCATAGCCTTTAACTTACATCAAAACATTTCCTCTCCTGAACAGAATTACCTCCTCCTGGACCTGTTCATCCTAAGACGCTACAGCCCCGTCCTAGTTCCTGTTTTGCTACCGCTTGCTGATCCTGCTTCCCGTTCCTGACTCCGAACGTCCCGAGCAGCGAGAACCTGAAGACTGGAACTCATTTTATATATTTTTGTGGCCCTCCGGCCAAACCTAACGTTACAATCTACGGTTGCGAAACTACCTTTTAGAAGGGGTGACTAGAATCAATTCTATTTTTTTGTAAATGTTGACGTTCAAAAGTGCCATTTGAAATAAATATTTTGACTAGTCATGTCGACGTCGGTCCGTGAATCGGTTACCATCCATAACATATGGAAACAAAGTATTCAATTTTGTAAATATCAGTCCATGGAGCCGTTTATTATGTTATTATGAGGCTTGGTTGTTGAGAGTATGTCATGTTCACTTAAATGTCTCGCTGATGGTGGCGCGTGTGTTGGATCATTCGGTTCCCTACAAATGGTTCAGCTGGATGGTGCTGGTCCACGCGTCATGTTCTTGAACGGGCGCCGTCAGTTGAGACTGGTCATGTCTTAACTGCCAGGGCTTATTTTTAATATTATCTATATTTAGAATTGTTTTCAATTTATTTTATTTTTTTACATTGTTCTCACTTAAAGAAGCAACAAGAACAATGTACCCAGGATTTTGTTATATCTTGAAGAGTGTCCTTGGTGTTTCTTGCCCGTTCTTCTTCATAGAGGGAATAGGAAAAGAATAGAATAGGATCTACGTTTTGGAATGGGCAAATAACTTCCACTTTCTGACTAACTGACCGACTCTTTTAAAGTTCAAAAGTTTTTGTAATTGGTTTAATTGAAATAAATGCTTTTAGTTTGAGTTTGAGTCCATGCCTCGGAAAGCACATCAGTGGTGACAATTTGACCTTGAACCCAGCGTAGTACGAAGTCTCAGTAAAATAAGAGAAGTGAGGCAGAGGCAGAGGTGTAACTATGGTTCACCTACATTTCAGTTATGTTTAAGTCCGTAGTGTAATAGGGGGCGAGCCTATTGCCATCAACCGGGCAAAAATCCCAAATTCGGGCTGCTACTGAGAAATTCCTAGTGGAAAATAACACTTTGCCCGACCATACGCAAGTGGGGTGCGGTGCGGTGCGGCGCGAAATGAAGCAACGTTGCCAGAATGTTACCTCCATATTACACGACTCAAAATGTTACTTTACGTTACTTTTAGGACTTAATAAAAAATATTTATATATTTACCAGCCAATAAAAAATAATTGTGAAACTGAGCGCATCCAAGACAGTTGTTGCTTTTTCGTTGATTTTGTGAACTGACACAAATTGACGGACGCGACGACAGCGCGAAAATCTGTCACTTCGTCGTAACGCTTATTCACTCACTCGCGTATATTTCTAAATTTTCCATCCCGCTTACTCAGGCGAGCGAGCGCCTAGTGGCGTCCGTGTCAGTTCAGTTTGTCTTTGTTTTGTATTGTAGTTTACTGTTTTGTTTGTGCTAATAAACACTAATACTCCATTATTATAGTATTAGTGTCGTTTTCCACATAAAATATGCTAGTGTTACTTTTCTGCAGCTGTCTCATGTTATATTTGACTATCTGCCACTGGCAACACTGAAATGAAGCGAACGCGATCAGTTGGCTTGATATTTTCGCGCGAACTGGATGCGGTGCCGACGTTTTTGTTTGTCGGCGGGGCGTCAGTGCTGGACGGTTCGCGTGCACGTAGAACATAGCCGCCGCGTCGCACCACATCGCATTGAATTCGCGTGTCACCGCATAGAATCGCTTCATAATCGCGTTCGCTTTGAACCGCCTAAGTAGGACGTAGCGTAAATGGACACACATAGTTTTTCGCAAATATCTCAAAAACTAGACATCTTACGTCAAAAATAATAATATATTCATCACCCCCTGGCTGACTACACCCCCTGGCGTTTGTCTAAAGATTAACTGATGACCTTTAATTAACCTTGACCTTGGTTTTGGTCAAAATAATATTGTTCTATTTAAGGCTGTCGCAGATTTTGACGGCCCGCACCGCATTGCAAAAATCCTCTTACATCCCTTTAGTGCATCATGTATGAACCATCGCACACGACGCGGATGTAATGTGCGCTTAGCTTATTTATTTATTTTTTATCTTTTATTAACACGTTTAAACCAATTGCAATAATTAAAGACAGGGATAGACACGTAGAAAAGAAAATATAAAATTCAGGTAAAAACATAAAACAATAAAAAAATTACAACACTTTCATGAATGCCTTTCACAGTATTTCTGACATGCCAATAAAATCTCCAAACTCAAAACTAAAACTCTAAGCATTTATTACAACTGCCTGTAAATGGTTTCATTTACAGGCACTTTTAAATTGTCAAGAAGTCGGTCAGTTAGAAATATGAAGCTACTTGCCCATTCCAAAGAGAAGAACGGGCAAGAAACTCCACGGACACTCTTCTTCATCCATTCATCCCCAAACAGATCGTTTGTTGGATTATAATAGAGTGCTAGGTACTGGGGACCTAGAACGCGCAGCAGTGCGATATTGCGTAACTTACCTGTACTGTGTAACTTAAAACCCATTTCTGAAGTTTTTCGGAAATATCTCCAAAGCTTTCATTCTTCTCATTTTTCATTCTGGGTCCTAGCTCAAAAATAATATAATTTTCATCACCCCCTTGTATTAACATCCATTAGGGGTTTATCTACAAATTAACAGATGACCTTAATTTGACCGTGGCCGTTGTCAAAATTTTGTAGGATTTATATTTCATGAAGGTGGGTTTAATATAATCACTCCTGTAAAATCGAGAAATGCGGGCATCAATGAGTACTTTGCCCATCATGGGAATCGAACCCAGAACCTTATATTCCGAAGCTGAGATTGCATTATTTTATTTGAAATTATTCAAAAAACTTTTTTGTAACTCAGAAAATAAAAAAAACCAAACACTTATTATAAATTCACATTTATTATTCCCAAATGAATTTTACATCACAAAAAAAAACGAAACAATTACATAAAATTGTTTATAATACAAAAGGCTAGTAATTATTACTTACTGAAAATAATTATTAAATGCTCAAAGCAAAAGGTACAGTCGTTTACACAAAAAGAGACTAATAATTGAACAGTAAGAAAAAAACAAAATTAAGTAAGTATGCTAAAAGGAAACTAAAAAAATACCAAAATGAATATTTCCAATTCAAAGATTTTCTTTGAAATATTTTTGTTAAATAATACAATACTTATACAAAAATGATTAATAGATGATATAACTCAAGCTTCCATGGTAACTAAAGTAATTTAAGTAGCGACTGTACCTTAAAAATACCTATACAATCTAAGTCATGGTACTATTTTTTACAGACAAAAATAAAACGCTAACGTTAATCTATTCAGCAATCAATTTTGGTCTGTCTCAAACTCAATTAAATAAAAATGTAAAACTATTTTAATTTGTAAAATCAAATATTAATCTCAGTACTCAGTTCACGAACTTTGCATCAAAATAATAAACTCTTATATTTTCAAACTTTTATATTTTTTAATATAAAAAGATTGTATCTTTTTAACAATAAAAAAAGAAGAATTATTGGTGATGGAGAAAACCGTCTCTAATCTATTAGGAATTTATTATGTACTTTCTTACCTTAATGTAATTTTACTAGATAACTTTGTCTTAAAAGAAATTATCCTTTTTTTAATGTATCCTTGACAAACAATTACTCAAAGTTAAAACGGTTTTTAATAAAAGTTTAGGCCAAATCGGAAAGCTATAAAGTTATTTTTCTATCGTGAACTGAGATGTCATTCATTCATGCAACTGTTATCACATTAAGTATTCATATTAATAATATTTTATATAATTTACATTTAAACAACATCGCTTTTTCCTCCACGAGTAAGCTTTCAATATTCCGAAATATTTCTAAAACAACAATCCGAAGAAACTAACATGCAATACGATTTTTAACATTTTCACTTTTCAAGCGTCGATACTATATTTCTTTTCGTATATCTTTCGGAAAAACATCTTTCCTTATCTTTTGATTTTCCTTCACAAACAAAATTAAATAATAATAATTATCATTCATAACATAAAAGCTCGATTTTGTGACAATAATTATTATTTTAGATACAATCATGTTATTAATTATTTAACTAGTATGGCAACTTTTCGTATAACATACTTATAATATTTACACTATATACATTCACAACGTACTTATCTATATATGTGTTAGCTAGTCTCCTTTAAAGAAAAATATTTTTTTATATTAAAAAAAAAAACTTTACAAATCTGTAATTTTGCAAACAAGACACCTTGTGACAATCAAATAAACACTTATTTTGCGCGGTTTTTTCAAATTTTATCATCGTAATAATTAATCAAATAATTTTTTTATCTAAACGTGTGTAACTTCTACACAAATTCAGTCTTATACATCTTGAGGAAGATGCAAAACTATGTTACAATCTAGGTATTTTTTTCGTTCTATCAAATTGACATTTATCGTTCTTTCTAATAATCAATAATTCAAAAATTTATTTGCACTCTATCTTATTTAAATAAATAAATTGGCAATTTAATGTTTAACAATTTTAATTCAATTGATAGTGTTAAATAAAAATAGTCAAAGTTTTCGAAATAATTCAATTGAAAGAAACAAAAATCACACTTATTACTGTAAAACAAAAGTAAAAAATCACAACGGACGGGTCCAAAGTTCCAAACCAAATTTTATCACATTAAAAGTACGCTTTATAGCTTCTTAAAACCCCTTTCACTGAGGCCCGTTTCCCTAGGCCACTGGCCTGTAAATGTACACTTTGAGGCCTTTTTACCTAGTCCACTTTCGGCCACTTTGTCTACACGTTGTAACGCTAAAGGTGTTTTGTCCCTTTTTAATATTTTTCGTCTCAGTCACACTCTTTAGTAACTTTAGCGTGTTCTAGAGAAGTGTCAGTAGATTTTGATACACATTTTGGTTCACTTGGCATTTGAGTCGGAGAGTTTCCTGAAAAAGAAAAGAAAAATTAAAATGAACAGGTGCCGTATTATGACGTTTTAATGCCATCATGATTCCAGTGCAAGAGAGAGATGGATCTATACATGACCGCTAGCTCCGTCCCTTTTTCGGTCTGGAATCATAATGGCATTTATACGTCATAATACGGCCCCAGTTCGTGTCAAACAACAGACACATAAAAACAGAAGATAGTATTATTATTTATTGTTTTGTACAGGTAGTCATGGGTAGTTATGTCAATCAGAAGCCCGAAAGATTGACAACCAGTCTTGGCAAAGGGTATCGTGTTACCCAGTAACTGGGTTGTGGAGGTCAGATAGGCAGTCTCTCCATGTAAAATACTGGTATCCAGCTGCATCCGGTTAGACTGGAAGCCAACCCCAACATAGTTGGGAAAAGGCTAGGCAGATGATGATGTTTAGTACAGGTGGGTAGATTACTAACTGATCTATTAACTAAAGTACATTATACCTAATAAAGATATGGCTAGAAAGGGAGTGACTACCGAGATGACGACTAATAAAGAAGTATGGAAGAAACCGGCCAAGTGCGAGTCGGACTCGCGCACGAAGGGTTCCGTACCATTATCTATGAAAACGGCAAAAAAATCTCGTTTGTGTGTTATAGGTAGGTAGGTCCCTTAAATATTTGTTTTATTTTAATTTAATTATTTATTTTTAAAGTGAATATATAACTAAATATTCTGCGAATATTTCAAGCGTCTACCTGTTGCCGTTATCAATATCGAGTAAAAACGAGCAAAAAAATAACGTTTGTATGGGAGCCCCCTTAAATATTTATTTTATTTTGTTTTTTAGTATTTGTTGTTATAGCGGCAACAGAAATACATCATCAGTGAAAATTTCAACTGTCTAACTATCACGGTTCATGAGATACCGCCTGGTGACAGACTGAGAGACAGACGGACGGACAGACAGACAGACGGCGGAGCCCCGGCGTTCCCGTTTTACCCTTTGGGTGCGGAACCCTAAAAACGGAACTCTTATAGGTGAACTTCGTTGTCCGTCTGTCTGTCTTTTGTGATTACAAGCTTAAATTTGCAGTTGGAGACCGTGAAGTACCTATATCGATTTATGAGAGAATACGTTTTTCAACTACAATGTTAAGTTTTTTTAGAATAAATTCATCCCAACTACGGAACCCTTCATTATGCGTGGTCCGACACGCACTTGGCCGGTTTTTTTTTAATTATGCCCCGCTTTAGACGAAATGATCCTAATGTTTTACTCAACAGGTTCAGTTTGCCCAAAAAAAACTTTTTACAAAAAAAAGTAACCGACTTCCAAAAAACACTACAAAGTGAAAAATAACTTTAATTTCGGAAGTCGGTGTCTTTGGATCTGTATTTTAGTTTTATATATTTCGTCGGTCGTCGTAAGTCGGTTATTTTTTTTTGTAAAAAGTTTTTTATTTTTCACTTTTTAGTGCCAAAAAGAATTTTCCAAATCGGTTCGTAAATGACGGAGTTATGCGCGAACAAAAAACGCAATGCAAAGTAAACCAAAAGATCGTTAATGTAGACAATGTAGATTAATTTTTAGATGTTTGTTGATTTTTCAAAAACCGCTTGTCCGATTTCGATAAAAATTTCATGGGACCATTTGGGAAGTATATTACCCTTTCCTTAAAGAATTTTTCAAATCGGTTGGCAAGCGACGGAGTTATGCGCGAACAAACATAAAAAAAAAATACAAACATCCGAATTGAGAACCTCCTCCTATTTTAAAAGTCGGTTAAAAAAAGGCAACATTGGATGATAGTATGTTACTGGACGAACTCCTTTGTGACAGCCATTATTTTACATCCCAATGAGAAAAAAATATGTTTTCATGAGCCTGAATAATTTGATGATTGTATCAGACTGTTAAACAGCACTGTTCAGCAGTGCTGTTTACTGACTACTGATTAATGGTTACCACAGAGCAATTACGGTAGAACAAAAATATTCTGAAAACTGTACGGAATGGTTATTCCATTAAATAAGTATATTTTAAAGCTTTATTTGTATACGTTTTTGGGGTTATTTATACGACTTATACGACTTATGTATTCGATCAGATATTTTAATTGTGAATTCTCGAAATGATAAATTGCTGACCGTTAACGGTTTGCAATATATCGAAAATTATCAAGCATCTTTCAAAACGGAACAAACCTGACATATTATTACAAGAAAATAATGTTTATGAATACTCGTACCATGCAACTTGAATGATTTAAATCAAAACCACGACCTACTCGTATAGAACTTTTTAAAATGATACTTCCTTTTCACTGTACTCTTTTTTGATTGTGCTTTTCATAATTAAAATAAAAATGATCAATTTCATCACTTCTTTTTGAAGCTGATAGTACATTTGAATCACACTAATATTATAAAGGCGAAAGTTTGTGAGTGTGTGTGTATGTTCGTTACTTCTTCACGCTCAAACGGCTGGACCAATGTTGATAAAATTTTGTATGGAGGTAGCTGACACCCTGGATTAACATATAGGCTACCTTTTATACCGATATTCCCACGGGATCGAGACTTCCGCGGGTGAAACCGCGGGGCGCAGCTAGTTAGGTAATAAAAATAAAATATAAGAACTATATAAAATTGTCGATACCACTTAAAATAACTATTTCACGTATTTATACTCTGCAGGTATTTTTCATTATGGGATAACTATTTCACGTATTTATACTCTGCAGGTATTTTTCATTATGGGGTTATGTTGAAATCGTTTCAGCATTTAAAAATATGGTAACTACCTCAGAAGCAGCATCCTATTTATATCCTACTGCTATTATGAATGTGAAAGCTTGTATGTTTGTTACTGAATCACGCAAAAATGGCTGAACATATTTGGGATAAAATTTAGCACACAGATAGTTTATAATCAGTATTAACACATAGGATACTTTTTAACCCAATATTCCCCCGGGATCGAGACTTATACCGGTGAAACCCCGAGGCGCTGCTTGTAGTCCGTAGGGTAGGGTATTGGCATGTTAAAGAATTCAAATCGTAATGAAATAATGGTTAAATTTATTATTTAGAACGACCTTTGTTCAAGAAACTGGGCAAAAACGCTCACGCTGACTTTTAACTATTTATTGCTTTATTTTACAAGGCACGACAGGACTATCTAAAAATATTAAAATAGCCTATTTCATAAAGATTCTAACAACATATCTTTTAGCCAGCTACCGTAAGTATCTTTTGAGTTATCGTCGATTTAGTCAGACGTGGCAGTTACGCGCCGCTACCGCTGGACACACCGGCAGCCATGCGTTTTCGCGCCAAAACAGGCGGTACAAACAAGGGGGTTGCTAAACCATGCAGATATCGAGATCAGACTATTTATTGAATTTTACAACTTTTCACAAAATATGGCGGAGAGGAAATAATAATATCTTGTTTAATGTATTTCTTAAACAGGATTTCAGGATTTATGTAGCTTGAACATGGAAATCTGATTTCCAACGATCTAAAACTTAGTTTTTCAAAGAAATACAACAACGCTATTTGAGTCGAGAACACTTAGTTCCACACCAGTGTGAACACAAGAAACAAGAGACAGTTAATTTTAAAAGAAACTAGAATAAGCGGTCGCAAACAGCCATCTACGAGCATTCCAGACAAGACTAACAAGGAAATTAATTATTTTTACTCTAAAAAGCTAGTAATGTCGATAGAATTTCTGGAATTCGCCAGCAATGAAACACGGTGGTTTTTCAATCTGTCTTTGACTGTCAGCTTCTGAAAACTGTACCCTAATTGCGTAACACAGTTTGAATCGGTATCGGAATGATTTTGAAGTATATTGCTAATCCATTGCTTCATAAGTTAGAAGAAAAAATCTGCTCAACAACGTAAATAACGCAATGAATGTTGTTGAACTGTCAAATTGAAACCCATTTCCTGCTGATAGTGTGTTACGCAATTAGCCCTCTGGTCCTTGGATCAAGATTGGTTCTGTGCAGAACAACTGAGGTATAGACTCCCTCGTTGGTCTAGTGGTTGCAAGCGGTACTGCTGAGCATGAGACCCTGGGATCGATTCCAAGGTCGGGCAAAGTGTTATTGGGTTTTTCCCTCAGAAATTTCTCAGAAGCAGCCCGGAGTCTGGATTAGTGCCCGGTTGATGGTAATAAGCTCGCCCCTGGCGAAATGTGGGTGTACTATAGGTACAACTCTGCCTAACCCTTCGGGGATTACAGGCGTGAAATTATGATATGTGTAACTGAGGTCTGACTGAAGAAAACGAAGGTTGGGAGGCCTCCTACAAGGTGGACCGATGACCTTGTGCAAGCCGCAGGAATCCGCTGGATGCGGGAACCACAGAAACGGTCGAAGTGGCGGTGCTTGGAGAGGCCTATGTCCAGCAGTGGACATCTTTCGGCTGAAATGATGATGAATGATGAGGTCTATCCTCTAAAAACGGTAGGAAAACCAGGTCATGTGCCCAGTTTCCGAACTCCTCAAATCAACTATAGCTTAGTTCTCCTAAAAGGAACCAACCCACATAATTTCTTCCAGTTATCCAAAATAAATGTAACAATTTTATTACATATAGACTGTGGAGGCATCGCCACGCGGCATGCGTCGCCCAGCCAGCAATCGGTTTTACGTCCGGCTATAGATTTTTCACATAAAAAATCAGCTAGGTTGGGTTTTCTTTTGACCACTCATAAAGAAAAAGGAACACTTGTCGTCGTATACAGAAAATCTTAAGCTAAGTATTACAAAACGTTTGTGTTTTGGAATCAAGCCTTAATCTTTTCTAATACCAAGACCATAAAATTTTGTAATTATACTTTATTTTTGGAGCCGCTGCGTCCCCCGTGGATAACTTTACACCCCCAAGTGAGGCGCACCCCACCGGTTGGGAACCCATGACCTACGCGGTCAAAATGTATAGAAAAGATTTTTTTTCTTACCACATAGATACGACTATAGACTGGGGGGTCCAGAATCATGTACTGAATATATGGTAGCAGGTTGCACATGGATGTTCCTGTCATCCTGAATTGAACTGATTTAGCTGGATAGTAATATACCACATTTGTAATATTGGATTACTTTGACGTTGCCAAGGGGTATGGTGTTACCCAGTAACTGCGCTGTGGACGTCTGATGTCTGACAGGCAGTCGCTTCATGTAAAATACTGGTATTCAGCTGCATCCGGTTAGACTGGAAGCCGACCCCAACATAGTTAGAAAAAGGCTAGGCGGATGGAGAGATTGAAAAGATAAAACCCGGTGAAATTCACGTCAGAAACCGGGCAATAGTTTGTCACCATCCTTATCCCAATTTATTTGGGGTAGGCACAACATGTCCTTTTCTTCCATACTTCTCTATTAGTCATCATCTCGGTAGTTACCCCCTTTCTAGACATATCATCACCATTTCACACAGTTCATCCATCGTTTCTTTGGTCTTCTCCTACTGTTGGGTATTACATTGCGATTATATGATTATGCCTACATTAATAAGCATTTTAATACCTGGATTGGTACAAACGGCACAATCAGATGGCCTGCGAGATCGCCAGATCTCACCCCATTAGATTTTTTTTTGTGGGGATATGTAAAAAATCAAATTTACATGAAATCTTATGCGAATGACAACGAGTTGAGAGTTGAAGTTCAGAATACGATTTATAATATTCACCACAACACTTTATTAAAGGTTACTACTAGAAATGAATTCGTTAAAAGAATAAATTTGTGTATCCAAGAGAATGGAGCCCATTTCGAGCAACTAATTAGTTAGTTTACCATTTTTTGTAAATAATTAAATTAATTTAAGATTTCCTGGTTTTCCTTTCATTTAATTGATCATGTTTGTTAGAGAGATTTCATCCTTATAATTGACCCTAACGATCGATGCAATAAAAGTACAGGGTATAATTTTTTCAGATTTTAGCCGGTTCGATTCCCGGGTGAAGAGAATTTTCGAAAATCTTTGAATGCAGTTTGCTTTCTATTCAAAAATAAAGGAATGTTTCCTTTGAGTAAAACTTTCTATCTGCAGTATTAAGAGTACTTTCCCTCCAGGTGGCATTACGCAATTCCACCCTGTATATATACTTTATGAAATAAATTCAGGAATTAATGTCTACCCAAAGCATAACAAACGATATTACTTTCAAACTACTTATGATATTTACTTATGATTTTCTTTTTATGAACAGTTCTACTATTACTATTTCTAGTACTACTTTATTATCTATAATTTTATCTGTGATTTTTTCAAATATTCATATTTTCGTTACTAAAAATAAATATTCCCTTTGAAACCGAACGGCGATGACGGCGCGGCATGAGCACGACAGGTATTTTTATGGCCAACATCTACGGCGTTTATCCGCCCTTAGCCGTAAACATAGGTCGGGCGAACATTCGGCAACAGACTTATTCGCATTTTATATAAGAATTCAATCAATCGAATACGTCGAAGCGAACATTTAGCCACCAAGTTATGTCGACGTTATTTCGGCTGGTGTGACGAAAGACTATCATGGCTATGAGAGTAGAGGAAGACCAAATAAACAATGAATGGACAGTGTGAAAGATGATATGGCTAGAAATAAGGTGACAATGGAGATGACGACTAATAAAGAAAGAGATAGATAGATTCTTCCTTGAATGGAGAAAGTAAATTGAGATAAGGACAAAGAAAATGATGATCGTGTGACGAAACACATGATCATGCGACGAAAGACTATGGAAAAGCAAAAATTCTTACCATTTATCCTTGTAGGCTTCAAATGTGGTAGCGTGTTAGTAGTTCTATCCAGCACATTTTTACTGTAGTACACGCTGTTAGTTTCAGGGTTGAATCTGACTGGAGGTGAGTTGGAGCAACTTCTGGAGTCCATCGCTAAAGACCGTGGTTCTAGGTGGTATCTAGGTTCAAGGTCTGGCATCTGGGTGAGGTTGAGTGGGTTTCTATTGGGATTGCTGTATAGAGATGGTGGTGGTGGCGTTGCGTATAACTCCGGGGGGAGCAGTTGTTCTGCTGGCAGCTGTAAAATAAATATTTCGGTTAGGTGGATGTATTTGTTCTGGAGTTTGGGTTGTGGTCCTTTAAAACAGGAAATGCGCCAAGATGATACGCGGCTAACGTGTTATTTGCATAAAATAATTTGAGCATACTATGACAATAATGTACAGTGCTTCTATTTTCTTGATGTCTTTCGGCAACCATCACATTTCAGACTTTAGCAGCTTTCCTTCCTTTTTTAAAATTAATTACATAATAAGTAAAAAGAGTAGTAACAACTCTGTATACTTCCAAGTCGATTGAGAGCGTCCGGCCTTTTTTTTTTTTGTTGCCGGGTTGGAAAATCCTCATGGATGTTCTCGAGGGGTCTGTCAGACTCTTACTGACTAAAAACCACCCCGGTGTTCCCTTCCCACACTTGCACCGGGGATCTTGGGAGCTAGTATTACTTCCGTGATCCCCGGCTAGTGCCAGCCCGCCTCTGCGGGTCACCTCAAGTCTGCGGGGGGGTGAGGTGTTAGACCCTCCCCCCGCGACATCTGAAAGAGGCGCGCGTGGAACACTACGCGCCGCCATCTCGGGTCCAGTGTGATAGGGGGCGGCGGACGTCCCCGAGTCCGCCGTCCCTGGACCCATTTAGGGGGGCCGGAAGAGGGCATTATCTGCCCTCTGCCGACGCCAGATGCGCCTGCTGCGGGCCGGGTGAGCGGACGAGATCTCCCTTTCCGCAGCCTCCTTCTGCGACACGACTGTTTCGCAGAAGGACACCACCGCGTCCCAGGACTCCTCGCTGCCGGCCATCGACTCGACCACGGCCGGCAGAGACAGGTCACTGCCTACTCCTGAGATGAGGGCACAGAGCGTCCGGCCTGCGCCAAGTGCAAAGGGTAACTGACAGAATTCCGACGACTGACGAAACACGAAGTTTGCCGAGAGACATTAAATAAGTAGAAGCACTTGCACTTGTCAAGGAAATTAATCGCTTAATAGATTAGACATACAACGGTAATGGACAGTTATTGAATTTACGGACAATAGTTATTAGACAATTTGCTAGGCAATCATTTGCCACCCCTAACTTAATGTATGAATAAAGATTTTCAAAACTTACCAAACCACTAGTATTCAACGGCAAAGCATTCTTATACTTCAACCAATCCTCATACACCTTGTCATAAGGCTGTCTATGACAGTCATTGGGCCCGACATTCGGCATATGCAAGCTGCTCATTGGCCCCAAGCTTTGTATACTGGGACCAAGGTTTGGCATTTGCAATGTTGGCGCGTAAGTTGGTCGTCGGTATTCCATAGGTCGGACTTGTATATATTGATTGCAAGGATCGATGTTGTGGTCGTAAAACCGGTCGCAATTGGTAGACATATCGTATTTGTCGGTAGTCTTCGAGATGAGTGGTCGTATAGAACTGTAGTCGGTCGTGGAAGACTTATTTGAGCAGCTGTCGCTTATTTTTCCGTCCAGCGGTATTATATCTGGGTTTTTATCTGTAAAGAAGATAATAAATTCTTTTTAGTGCTCGTTCTTTTGTTTTTGTTGGTTTCTGCGTGAATTTATTTGAACGAGTGTTTCTTATGTTTGGTGAAATGGTTTGGTCTGTAATTACCTACAAGATGTTTTTGGTTGCAAACTTAGTACGAATTATTATAGCGTTTTTGCAGAGCAGCGGTGGTTCATTGCTAACGGCCGCGATTTACTAGTTGTAGGTCGTAGGTTCACCCTGGTAGGAACCTTGATAGGCGCTTTACTTTTTGAAAATTATTTCATCACCACTGCTCTCAAAACGGTGAAGGAAAATCGTTAGGAAACCGGCATGTCCTAGAACCAAAAAATTCGAAGACATGACATGTACCAACCAGCACTGGGCCTGCGTGGTGAATCACAGCCCATTCCCTCTCGTCGAGAGGAGGCCTGTGTCCCAACAGTGGGAACATTATAGGCTGTTTATGTATTATAGCGTTTTTGGTAGAATTTGAACAATGTGCTTATTTTTTGGAGAGCAGTGGTGGCCCAGTGATAACGTCCCCGACTTACGAGTTGTAGGTCGTGGGTTCGAACCCAGGCAGGCGCTTTACTTTGTATAAATAATTTCATCACCACTGCTCTCAAACGGTGAAGGAAAACATCGTGAGGAAACCGGCATGTCCTAGAACCAAAAATTCAAAGACATGTGACATCTACCAACCCGCACTGGGCCCGCGTGGTAGATTTACAGCCCACTCCCTCTCGAAGAGAGGAGGCCTGTGTCCCAGCAGTGGGAACATTATAGGCTGATTATGTGTGTGTGTGCTTATTTTTTAGAGTTAGCTTTTAGGTTACCAAATTAAGTGTCATCCAATTTACCCTTAGAAGAGACATAATATATACTCATCAAAACGATTTCAAATTCTGTTAAAACGCTGTTATTTAACACAGACCTAAATTGTATCAAAGATTTTTCTGTTTTTTAGGGTTCCGTAGTCAACAAGGAACCCTTACAGTTTCACCATGTACGTCTGTTTGTCTGTCTGTCTGTCCCCGGCTTAGCTCAGAGACGCATAGTACTAGACAGATGTAATTAGGCATGTGTATCTATTATAGTAATCACGCCGACAAAATGATAAAATAAAATATTGAAAATATTTTTTTTAGGGTACCTTCCTTGCGCGTACAGTGGAGATGATATTTTTTTTCTCGTCTATCTCCATGGTGGGGGTATCGTTGGATAGGCCGTTCAAAAATATTACGAGTTTGTGAAAACCATTTTTCGATTCAGGAATTCCTTTGCGTAATATTAAGCTTTAAACTGCATATTTTTGTTAGAGTCAAGTGTCTCCCCTCCTGACAGCTAAATGGTTGTTTTTGTATATATGAAAAAAATCATGGCAGTAGTATATACTTATAACGAAATTAAATGAAAAACTATCACACCTAAGACGTAGGCTTTACAAGTTGTTAATGAGTAATAGTCGTCGACCAACTTACATTTGCAGTTAGAGAATCGACCGTGACGTTTATCGATGTATGGGTGAACATGTTTTTCAACTACAATGTTAAGTTTGTTTTTGGGATAAATTCATCCCAACTACGGAACCTTTCATTGTGCGTGGTCCGACACTCACTTGGCCGGTTTTTTTTGCCTTATTATTGCGTGCCCTGAGTCAAATAAATAGATTTTCGTTTCTAACAAAGGAATTTGAAAATGCGTACTATTTCGATGAAAAATTCTTTTGCTTCCCTGAATCAGAATCTCATTCGAGGATAAACCGAATATTTTGGATGGTCCCGTTCAATATTTTCTGACTGGCTCGTATTTCTTGGAAACACGCAGTCAAAGGCTTTTACAACCGAAATAAAACTTATCAGCGCTATCGTCGAGACGAGTCGTAGACAGCGCCGGTAACGGTAGAGACGAAAAAAATAATATAAGTGCTATCATATTTAGTAAGTATTAGTACAGGAAACTATACAACATATTACAACCACCAAATACCCCAATATCTTTATAGACTATTATTTTACAATCATTGTTACATACGCTGAATCCTTCATATCCCAACTTTATATAATATAATTATTATATTATAATAAATATATAATATTATAATGATTATATTATTTTATATAAATATAATATTACAATTATTATAAGATATATATGTATATAATATTACTACCTCACAAACTTTGTTTCTCTGGATCTACTGAACCGATTTTGAAAATTCTTTCTCTAATGGGAAGCTACTAAAGTATTGCCGAGTGATAATGGATATATTTTATGTTAAAACAATCAATTTCACGCGTACGAAGTCGCGGGCAGAAGCTAGTAATTTTATAAATGCGAAAGTGGTTTGTTTGTTAGGCTTTCGCGCTAAAACGGCTAAACAGATATTGATGAAATTTGGCACATGGGTAGACCAGGACCTGGATTATGACATAAGATTTCTTAATCCCGCTTTAATCCCGATATTCCTACGGGATCTAGACTTACAAGGGTAAAACCGCGGGGCGCAGCTAGTTATGTATAAAAATTTGTTTATTTATTAAATTTGTTATACTGATTATGAGAGAAAGTTGTGGTCACATTATAAATCTACGCACACACACAATCGCACACGTTTATAGGTGTGCGATTGTGTGTGTGCGTAGATTTGCGGGATTGGCGTAGATTTGCGAGATGTGCGGGTCTAGCGAAGTAGGTACTTCGTCCATTTTCTTTTTTTTTACTGTACAGCGGAAGTGTGACCGTAATTTACGTAGTTTTGATTATTTTTGGGATAATAAATTACCTATTAATATAGGTTTTTTTTTAACTTTGTCCATTTTTAATAAAATGACAGAAATCGATTCAGTAAACGATTCTGAATAAAATGCTTTCATAATGTGTATTAATTCTGTTACACAGATAATTTATAAAAAAAAAATTAAAAGGCGATTTAATTTCTGCGAGAACTTGTAAAATTACAAATTAGAACCGCTTTCTTTTTTAGGAACACAGTATTATCTTCTAAGATGATTATAAAATAAATTTACTCGGTCTTTGAACCCTAAATTGAACTCTAAACAAAACAGGACAAAGCTTAAACCTTGTAAGACCGGAATACTATTCAAATTACCCACAATTCTGAGAGTAGTTCAATTAAATATTCAGAACAGTATCAGTGGGTACCCCGGTTTAGTAATTCATTTGTGTAGCTTTTGCCCGTTTCCTCTCAAACGGTCTTAAGGTACGGTCAGGACGGCTTATGGTTTAGCCTCAGAGTGCAGGTACATATATCCTTAGCCTGCCATATATATATATCTGACTGACGACTGATATACAGGGTGGATTTTGAGACGGGGCAGTAAGAACAAGTACCTTAACCGTCGAGCTACAGCACAAAGATATAAATATGTATAGATAGACAGTCAAAGCTGTGAACTCGTCGAAAAAATATTGCGTCCAACTGTTGGCCTCAAAATGCATGAACGTTAGAATAACGCAATGACAGCACAATGACGTGACGCGAGTGTAAGACGTAGCTGTCATGCACACCAGTATAACAAAGTTATCCTGTTTTTTTAGTTCTTTTGCAGCGCGACACTATATCTTGACATATAAATAGTAAAATACAACACTTTAAATTAAACAATACGTTGTAGGTAATGTTACGTTGTATTTTTTGTACCTGCCACTAGTTGGTATTTCACAGCAGTGACCCAATCATACAAGGAAGCATTTACCTGAAATTATACGTAGTAGAAAATGATGCTTCCAACCAAAATGTTTCATGGTAGTTTGTACAATGGACTATAGCCTGAAATTGATAGAAGGATTCATTCCTTCAACTGTATTCCATCACTAGACTCTTTGGTAACATTTTCTGACGATAATTCACTTGTATTACAGGTTTACACAATAAAGTAGATAAAAATCTTTTAATTAAGTTTCCAGTATTTACATTTCAAATGTCATATAGTGAACGTCACATTTGACAGCTGGAAGCGACGGTTGCGACACCTGACGGCGGCCGAATCACAGTTGCAGTTTAATCGATATTAGTTCATTTTATCTACTTTGCTTTACTATTAATTGGAAACCATCGAAATAATATCGTATGGACCAATCCTTAATAATTTTCAGCTTTTGGTAAAAAATCATAATAAACATTTAAACTATTTAGTCCAAAGCGGAAGTAAAATAATTTTTTCAATAGGGATAAACTTCTGGAAAGATCGATGTAAACTCAATCCATATTTTATCTGTGGCACGGTGTTGTGAGTGACACATTTAGTATTTACCGAATTCAAGTTCTAGGTTAATTACCCCTTTGTTGATTTCAATCACCAAATTTCGATATTACCAATTGTAAATAACTCGTTATTGTTATAATAAGTTATAGTACTGGCGTTACACTACAGGTTGGAGAGTTGTTAGTGATTATCAAGAGTCGAATGTCTTGGTGTAATATTTATCCTTAGTGTTCTTGTGGTGAATTTTACCTAGCGTAGAGGAGTTTTTCTTAAGTGGTCACTTGGTCAAGATATTTCCGGTCTTTAGACCGTGACGTATTGTCGAGGAATGCGATAGCTTATTTGCCAACGAACACGCTAAAGTGATACCACAAATCTTACTTCATGTCTTAAAAGGTAAGGATTGTTGTGAATTACGTGTTTGGAAGTGGTCTGTGAGCCCTTCCCTGGGTGTTAGATGTATATTGTGGTGATCCATAGATATTTATTACAGGATTCCCAAGCAGCGCATTGCCGATAGTTCTCCAGCCAGTCGAAGATCCGGCAGTCAAGTACCATCACACATAATCAACCGTGAGTATTTGATCCACTGACTGTTTAGCATAGCTATGCCATGGAAGATTCCTCAGTGTTGACCACGATATTAAAATTGTAATTCAGGGGAATGTAGTACGCACTGGGTAAGGAGTTGGTAGACGCCACGTGGGTAATCCTCCTTCCTATTGTCCCACCACTCAGGAGTATCCAAATAAATTAGTTTCCCATTATATTATTTGGTCTCCGTATTGTCCATTCCAGGAGAGGCTCCTCGAGAGATTCGTCTCGCCGCCAGGATTTGGCGAAGCGTCCGAAGCCTGGACGCGAGACCCGTTCCTCGAGCGGCTCGAAGCCTCCTGTGGAGACGACTGTGCGGCTGGCAGAGTCCGCTTAGCGATTGCGCTGGCGGGACGGTTTTTTTTTTTTCTTCCTTCTTCTTTAATAATTTTTATTACCTACGGTTAATATTTGAATAACCCTCTTAATACCTGGCTGGTTTCAAAATCGGAAACCGGTCTTACACAAAATTTAAATTAAGGACTCCGGGTCCGACACCTACGTTCATCGGAAAGGATATTGGACCTCTTCGTCGGCTCCGGGATCCGGGACCCTCAAAGTCCCTGGCGCCCATTTATTAGTAATAACACTTAAATTAATTGGAAGGTTATACTTTACAAATCTCGTTTATTCTTTAATATTTAATCTAATTAAACCACACACGGAACAGTACTCGGTTTATCACCAACCCCCTACGACCCTAGTTCTTATTAAAGAGTATCTAAGCTGGCTGTGGCATTCCTTAGGTTTTATTGTCACCAACCTAATCTAAGTTAGACTACTTACATTTGTTAAAAATATATTTATTGTTTGATACATTTTGTAGTTTCTTTGTGTGCATATACTCACCCACCCTTGCAAGGGAGACTTTGTTCTTTCATCTAGAGGGGCAAAACCCAAATTGTAACAGTGGCGCCCAACGTGGGGCCTACCAACTCCTTACCCAGTGCGTACTACATTCCCCTGAATTACAATTTTAATATCGTGGTCAACACTGAGGAATCTTCCATGGCATAGCTATGCTAAACAGTCAGTGGATCAAATACTCACGGTTGATTATGTGTGATGGTACTTGACTGCCGGATCTTCGACTGGCTGGAGAACTATCGGCAATGCGCTGCTTGGGAATCCTGTAATAAATATCTATGGATCACCACAATATACATCTAACACCCAGGGAAGGGCTCACAGACCACTTCCAAACACGTAATTCACAACAATCCTTACCTTTTAAGACATGAAGTAAGATTTGTGGTATCACTTTAGCGTGTTCGTTGGCAAATAAGCTATCGCATTCCTCGACAATACGTCACGGTCTAAAGACCGGAAATATCTTGACCAAGTGACCACTTAAGAAAAACTCCTCTACGCTAGGTAAAATTCACCACAAGAACACTAAGGATAAATATTACACCAAGACATTCGACTCTTGATAATCACTAACAACTCTCCAACCTGTAGTGTAACGCCAGTACTATAACTTATTATAACAATAACGAGTTATTTACAATTGGTAATATCGAAATTTGGTGATTGAAATCAACAAAGGGGTAATTAACCTAGAACTTGAATTCGGTAAATACTAAATGTGTCACTCACAACACCGTGCCACAGATAAAATATGGATTGAGTTTACATCGATCTTTCCAGAAGTTTATCCCTATTGAAAAAATTATTTTACTTCCGCTTTGGACTAAATAGTTTAAATGTTTATTATGATTTTTTACCAAAAGCTGAAAATTATTAAGGATTGGTCCATACGATATTATTTCGATGGTTTCCAATTAATAGTAAAGCAAAGTAGATAAAATGAACTAATATCGATTAAACTGCAACTGTGATTCGGCCGCCGTCAGGTGTCGCAACCGTCGCTTCCAGCTGTCAAATGTGACGTTCACTATATGACATTTGAAATGTAAATACTGGAAACTTAATTAAAAGATTTTTATCTACTTTATTGTGTAAACCTGTAATACAAGTGAATTATCGTCAGAAAATGTTACCAAAGAGTCTAGTGATGGAATACAGTTGAAGGAATGAATCCTTCTATCAATTTCAGGCTATAGTCCATTGTACAAACTACCATGAAACATTTTGGTTGGAAGCATCATTTTCTACTACGTATAATTTCAGGTAAATGCTTCCTTGTATGATTGGGTCACTGCTGTGAAATACCAACTAGTGGCAGGTACAAAAAATACAACGTAACAGTAAATTCATACAGTCAGGTGAGAATTTCATTAGCAGCTAAAAATAATCGCTGAACGTACATGGCACCCCCATGTATTATTTGGGAAGCCCTTGGATAGTGATTTCAAAAAAATTCTATATGTACAAAAAAAAAATATAAATGTTTATTTCTGTAAGCGTATATCACGTACATTTTCTGGTAATTATTTTAAAACTAGATGGCGTCGATTTCCTAGCTGAATGATCCCTGAGAAGAATGCCGAACTCAGAGATCATGGTCTATTTTAAATTCTGGATGTTACAATACTTGGGACACCCTATATCTTTGCTGTGATTTCTCTAAGCTTGGTTGGTACTGAGAAATGAGATATGATACTCAAAGAGATAAGCTGTCTTGTGTTCCGTTTTGTAGTATTCAGTGGATGTTTGTTTTGTATGTCATGCTCACTTAAATGTCTCGCTGATAATAATATAATATAAGTTTATTAGTACATCAAAAACAACAACACAGTACATAGCTTAAGGAAACAGAGCGGTGTACTACCAAGTTTAAAATTATAGTCAGCTTTCCGGGCTCCTAAACTATCTGCCTCCTAAGCTGATGGTGGCTCGTGTGTTGGATCATTCGGTTCCCTATAAAATGGTTGAGCTGGATGGTGCTCACGCGTCATGTGCCTGAACGGGTCAGTTGAGACTGGTTATCTCTTAACTGCGAGGGTTTATTTTTAATTGTTTTTAATACCTTGATTTAAAAGAGTGTCCTTGGAGTTTCTTGCCTGGTCTTCTCCATAGAGATCTACGTTTTGGAATAGGCAACTAACTTCAACTTTGTAATTAACTGACTAATTGAAATAATTGCTTTGAGTTTGAGTTTGATGTAGTTTAGGAAACTTAGCTTCACGATAGCTAAGAATTGTCGTGCATTGCAACCTTTGAAAATACCTTTGAATAAAATTGTAGTTGAAAAACATGTTCTCCCATTCATTGACATACGCCACGGTCAATTTTAAAACCCAAAAGATCCTTGTGTACATACACATTCGTTATTGCTATTCTGAAATCATTTTGGTGTTATTTAATATTTATAGTTGAAGGGTCATTTCTTACATTTAGCTTTAGTACCCAACGTTATGGCTTTAGAAATATACTAAAGTCATACGAAATAGGTGTCTTATACAGGCTGACTGTGAAAACATGCGACAAAATTCAAGGGGGTGTTCTACCCATCAGTATGAACAACTTTCACTAACGGACCACTTTAAAATTAGCAAAAAAAAAAACGACCTTTTTATACAAAATGGTCCAATCGGTTATGTACCTTTATAGGAAGGTCAACTTTTTTTTTTGCGAATTCTAATTTGGTCCCACAGAAAAAGTTGTTCATATTGATGCGTAGAACACTCCCTTAAATTTTGTCGCATGTTTTCAAAGTCAGCCTGTATAGTGATATTCATCTTTTGTTACCACTAACCTAAAGCGCAGGCCACACCGCCAGCTAGCGGGCGGGCGGGCTAGGCGGGCGAACATCGTTTCACCTCTTTACATGGTTAGTCGGTAGCTCGCGGTGTGAACCGAAGTATGTAAAGAGGTGAAACGATGTTCGCCCGCCTAGCCCGCCCGCCCGCTAGCTGGCGGTGTGGCCTGCGCTTAATCCTGTTAATACCTACAAAATACCGAAATAATCCGAAACGAAATTATTTTTGTCTAGTACTAAACAAGCACCCCAAATGTGTTGTGACTGTCAATCATACTCCGAAGGATTTTGAAGGAAATTCCTCCAACATTTTGAAAAAATCCTCTGCTCGACAACGTCAAATAACGTAATTAATGATGGTGATTTTTTTTAAATAAAAGACTGCAATATTGTAAATGTGTAACGCAATTACCTCGAAGGTCAGATAAACAAAAATAACGAACAAAATTACTAGTTAGTTTAGTTTCTTTGGCAAGATCTTGTAAAATCTTGTCGTTGATCTTGTCGTCGTGCTCCCTTAGATGTCACTGCTTGCGGTAGCGTCGGGGGTCGGGTTGCCTCCTCCCCTCTGCTATGGCGAGGGGGGTGATGGCTGATCTGTGCGTTATGCTCGTGAACGGGTGCTGCTTGTGGTGACTGGTCGTCTTGCTGACCATGGTTTTGTTATTGTTATTAGGTTAGGGTAACCGAATTTAGTACCGTATGATAACAAGAAAAAAATAATCCATAGAACAACTGGAACGAGATTATTTTAATCTAGTATAAAGCACACCAATTGCGTACAACGTTTTATATTTCAATCCGAAGGATTTCGAAAGAAATTCCTATATTCATTGATTCTAAGTTTGAAAAATTCGTCTGCTCGACAACGTCAAATAACGCAATGAATGTTTTTGAATTGTTAAAATGAAAGCCATTGCAATTTTAAGTGTGTAACACAATTACCCCGAAGGTCGGATAAACAAAAATAACGAGCAAAATTACTGGTTATTTTTGTTTCTTTGCCACGATCTTGTAAGTCAGTAGCAGTCCGAAGTCCGTATTTGTGCCAGGTTAGAGGCAATAGGCTCGCCCCCTATTACGACTTTAACATAACTGGCAAAAGGGGGGTGTACACCTCTGCCTAACCCTTCGGGGATTACAGGTGTGATGTTATGTCTTGTAACTGTGGTAACCAAATTTATTGTCTTACCTAAACTATCGACGCTCTCCGATTCTTTGGTGCCAGTCAGTGGTATATTCGATGTTTCATCCTGCTGTCTTTTGTCTTTTTCATGTTTTCCTATGAACAAAAGAAAAATAAATACTTATTACTCGGGTTTTACGACTTGATAAAACGAAATTTCTTTATTATATCATTTATCATTTGGGGGGTTTTCCATAATCGCCACGCTTGGCAGGCGGGTTGGCGATCTCAGTATGGTGTTAAAATGCATAGGGAACGCTGCTGCCCATTCTCTAGTAAGTCCCTTAGTCAACTTTTACGACACCCACGGGAAGAAAATATGACGGCGCTATTCTTTACGTCCGGCACCACATAGCACTTCTATCTTTGTTATAATTGTAAGTTTAATATTAATTTATAATACACAATAATAAAATAATACGGAATAAATTTTCTAAACGACAATGAAAACCGTATCTAAATCCTTTGCGTTGTAGAAGAACAACACGGTCACAGAGACAGACACAAAAAACGACATCAATTTATATGTATACAGATCGTCAGTCAACTGAATTTCAACGGAAATATTTAAAATTGCCTACCAATTTTCTCGTTTGGACAAATAATATTATAATTCGATATTTAATATAGAGCACATTATAAGGTTGGTCTTTCGAATTTTCCTGGAATTTAATCAAGTTATGAATATAGTAATGAATTAATCTGTAGTACAAAATATTGGGAATTTATCAACAGTTACGTTTTTCGAAATATTGGAATTTAAAATGTTTTAAATTTGAATAAAACAATTTGCTTAATTTTAATTAATAATTTAAATCTTTTCGAAGAAACGACTTCTATTTTTTCATTAAATAATCAAAACTTTTAGAGAAAATGTTGTTGTAATACTGGAGTAAACAATTATTAATTACTAAAGTGACTTTTACTTGCGTTTTAAAGGTGAACGGCAGGCTTGTATGGGAACCTCGTACCGCTAATAAAATTTCGTGTTTTGGGATATTTTTTGTTTTAATAGGTAGTTAATAAGATAGACAAGCCCTTTTTAAATTCTTAGATTTTTAGAAGTTGGGAGGTAAAAGTTATAACGAGTTATATTTTTTAAGGTTATGTACTAGTGTACCAATGTAGATTATTACTTAAAGGTACATAAACATTGTTTTGGTGATAAAGTAAATGTTCTAGATTACTTGTCGCTATCTTTGTAGTGTTCTACTTACTATTAAATAGGTAGATTGAGATGAGAATTGTACCTACTCAGTGAGGGGTGTATTAGGAGATATCTATGTCTAGTGCGTATTGCAACTGTTTGATAATGATGAAGTTAATTCGCTAAATTGCTCAGATGCAGTCACAAACCACAATCCAAAACAACAGCAAAGAACTGAACCACAGAACTGAACTGAAAGACAGTAACAGTAATACAGATTTTCTTTACCTGTCAATAAATAATTGCCATATGAACAAAAATAATATTGATGACGAAAATCATTCCTATCATTATATTGTTAACTATTATGATTTTATGTAACAATCACGCATACTTAGGTATAATATAGTAGTGTTTAATTATATTAAATGTTATTTCTATTTCTAAATAATTAATCTATCATTTCGTTATTAGTGTTATTTTACTTATGACAACTTTAAAAAACCTAACTGCGTTTAGTTTACGATTTTATTACGTTTAATTATTAAAATCTTTTTATTGATATTATACATTAATCCGAACTTCTAAAAATAGTACACTTACATGAAAATAAATGTTTTAGTTGCCTTGATAAGTGGTATAAATTCTATAACAAAACAACAACAAAAATATGCGGTACGAAATCTGCCGTTCGCCTTTAATTAATTTAATTCTAATGTACGTACGTATGAATGTGTATGTCTCAAAGTACCATTACTTTATGTTCACACAAATAAGTTATAGTCAATTAAATTACACCAAATATTTCAATTGAACTACACACAAAGTTTCAATTGAATTGCACCCAAGATATCAGTGGAACTACAAACAAAGTTTCAATTAAATTACACCCAAGATTTCAATTGAACTACACACAAAGTTTCAACTGAATTACACCCAAGATTTCAGTGGAACTACGAGTACACACAAAGTTTCAATTTAATTACACCCATGATTGCCATTAAATCAAGTCTAGTTTCAATTAAATGACATAACTACTCACTCTCTCTTTTGTTGCAGTATTTGCAGCAGAAGATAACAGCTGACACAGCTGTCATGGCGGCGATGACACCTACTGCTCCCAGCACTATTATCAGGACCGTCGTCAGCTCCACCTTCACGGGGACTTGCGCTGTGGGAAGAACTGTGGCTTTTATCTTTCATGTATTTTTAAACTTATGCAGGAATAGTGGCCTGACTTGATATGAACCTAGCCAAAGGCACTTTTGAACTGCAAAAATCACTCTTATATCCTCTAGGCTATATGGGTGCTTTTTGTAGTTTAAAAGTTACACAAGAATTTGACAACAGCGCCTTTAATTCGTAATGGCGCTCGCTGTCAAAGTCACATTGTTACAACGGACTTGCGGTTGATTTTACAGTCAGAGAAATTAATTGCTAAGCAAATAGGTACTCTACGTCAATTGGCCGTGATATAGAATGAATGAAAAAAAGTATAGTGAGAGAATGACGGTAGTGATTTGAATGATAGTTGGTAGTCAATTTGCTTACTTCTAGAATGAACATGTTTAAGGATATTTTTATATTTTATAAACAGTGAAGCAATCGACTTGGATATAAATTATTTCAACGCGGAACGTAAAGGCTAGTACATAGTAAAGCCTCGCGCGATACAGCGGGCGCGACAGGCACCGACAGCATTAGTGTCGCGTCGCGCCCGCGAGTTCGCACTGTCTGTACGAGCCTTTCTTGATTGAATTGCAAGAAATTAATAATCAATGATTTTTTTTTCTTCTTTCTTAATAGCACGTTACTATGAAAATGTACGGTTTAGGGACCAGCACGAAAATACGGAAGTTTTTTATAGTAACGCGAGTCTCGTTAGCCATTACCATACATTTTTCATTGAGAACTAAGGAATAAATTAAAATGAAATAAAAACAAATGGCTATCGTTTTTTTTTTTCACAACAAAATACTGTTTACGGTAAATTAAACAGCGATAATAAACAATGAACAAACATCGAAAATGATCTATTGTTGCTACCAATTTGGACATTGTCTTTTGAATACGTCATTCATCTTTCTTTTTTTATGACTTGACCAGTCAACCGTAAGTCAATGGCAACCCTTTCACCGGGGGATGCGATAAGGTAGCCCGCGAAATTCAAATCTTACGTTTTTTGCAATTTGCAGGTCAGTAACAGGTTCTTTTTCTATATATTTTTTTTTTCCGTATCTATACGTGACATCACAGCGGGCCCTATCAGAATTCCAGCGCTGCGACATTTATTTTTAAGTGCCGCACCATCATGCTGAGATAGGGGCCTTTTGGCCTCGTACAGGACTTTGTTTTTATTTTTATTTTTTTACTTTGTTTTATTTTTGTTCTTTATGTTACTATGAGTGTATTTTAGTTTAATTTGTGATCTGTGCGAGTTCCAATAAATGCTTTTTCTTTCTTTATTTCTTTAGGTTCTATGTTGATCTAAATATGATTCGCGGACGGTACAAATATGGCTTTACAGAAATATTATTTCGCGGGCTACCTTAGCGCTTCCCCCTTAAGCTGGCCTAGCGTACAGTGCGTTCATTATAACTAAACCCAGAAATCGAATTCGAGATAAAAAATGTAAACAAATGTGTTGCCTGAATTATTAGGGAAATGTTGACTACCCCTGAACTGTCACTTTGACAATGACATTTCTTTGTTTACATTTTTTATCTCGAATTAGATTTTTTAGTTTAGACGCGTGACTGAGTTTTGCAGTCATGTGATTGGTAGTTCTGTTCTGTCAGCCGCCATTTTGGACTTTATTAGTATTGAAACTAAGACTGCAAAATTCTGTGTTACAACCAATCATGTCACACGTACGGAGTTTAACTAGAATACGAGGTCGTAGTCGAACTTATACAGGTTATGTTGTGTTGCTGGCAGAATGATGAAGACAGTACACCATATGTGAAATCATACCTGTATGCCGTTGCGGATACTTCAGCAAACTAGATGTTAACGTCAGGGCTTCACTAAAGCCTTTTCTATTAAAGGCTCTCACTGAAACCGCCAAGGAATTGCTCGCTGATAGTCCAGCTACTTCAAACTCAGGGTCATCACTGCTAACGTTGCGGAGAAGAAGACCTGTTGCCATGTCGAAGATCTGTGTTGAGAATAAGAGAAATTTTAAAGATCGAACGCAATAAGAGATGAAGAAATGCAACTGTCAATTTGAACTAGCCAAACAGCGCGGTTGTCAGTTTGAAAAGTTTTGGAACAGCCATTCAGAGTTATATTTCCTGCAGTAGGTCGTTCTGCTCCAGGAATTAAACTCCGAACATTTAGAAAGTGTCCAAATGTGAATCTGTACGTGAAGACGAGTACGCGCACACACACACTTCCGACTTCGCCGTTATCTTGTTGTTTCATTGTCATTCAAATTATTTGTTTCAAATAGGCACATAAAAGGCACTTTTAAACGTCATTAAAAAAAAAAATGATTGTAGCCGCCCCTCCCAAAATGTAGTTTCGTACGGAGAAGAATGGGCAAGAAACTCCACCGTTACTCTTTTAAAAAGTTTTACAATATTTTGTTTAGGTACATTTAGCGTTGCCAGGTGCCGTATTATGACGTTTTAATGCCATCATGATTCCAGTGCAAGACAGAGATGGATCTATAAATGACCGCTAGCACCATCCCTTTTTCGGTCTGGAATCATAATGGCATTTATACTTCATAATACGGCCCCAGGCGTCCGAATAAAGCCGGACACAGTCAGTCTTTTTGGTTGCATGTGCGGCCAATTTAGAGTGTCCGGCCGATCCGGCTTTTGTTAGGCTTTTTAAATTTGACATTTCCATTTTATTGTTGTTTCATTAGAATTTAAGAAGATTTTATGGTAAATGATAAAAAGCCATGTATCACTTTTTTTAAAATTATCATGTTATACTAAGACTAAAAAAATAAGGGTGTCCGGCCTTTACCAAATGTCCGGCACAACTGGCTGGTCTGTCCGACTTTTCAGTTTTAGGACCTGGAAACGCTTACTTTTAATTATATAATTTTATATGTGAAGACGATGCACCTAGAACTTACTATACCACAATAGGTAAAAAGAATTTCCCCCTTATTACAAAACAAGGTTTATCTTCAGACCCAGGTTTAAAACATGGAGCCATTATGGAATTTCGAACTTTATTCCGACTATGGTAAACTTCCTAAACACAAAACTGACAACTTAGTACCGAACTAAGTTTTCAGTTTTGTATAAAGAACGGTATTTCAATCACTATTACGTTCTTATTACAAAAACTGGCTGCATGGTTTAAGCCATGTGAAAATATAAAACTTGTTTGGTAATAAGGCGTTTTGAGTTCAGTTTGATGGTCTGTACCACTATAATATATGACCACACACTTCTAATACGCGCTATAGATTATAAAAAATGCTGTGGTCTTCTAAACCTATTTAATAAGACCTCAAAAATATCGTTCTAACAATGTCATTTCTTTCCACAGAAAAAAGCAATACATTGTCTGTTCACAAAGAATTTAATGTCGTTCGAGATTTATTTATATCGTACTAAGTGACAGTAACAAGACGTATTGAAGCCTATTGATATCTTTAACACAATTTATGAAGCCTACAACGAAAAATACACAATTTCTTTTTTTTTATATTAATAAATGATGATTTATTGTATTTTTATTTTGTTTTACTTTATAGGGGTTTTTTGTAAGAAACTTGTGTTTCTGAAAGGTACTTTTAAGGTGGTATTTTTATCTCACGTAGCAACGCGCGCTTTAGTTGTGGTTACCAAGTGTTCCTTGAAAAAAAATACAGACTAATTAAAATACATTTTCTCTTAGTTGGCATTAAAATGTTTGGAATCATTATTTATTTATTTACTATAAACAAGATAGTCAAATATGAACGGCAGTGATTTAGTGAAAAAAAACTTTAATTACAATTATTACAGTAATTAGGAGGTGTGCTCGATTAGAGCGATACAGACGGAATGGCTTACGAACTATTGGTACATATTTTATAATTAAAGAAAAACCTAAACAATGACAGCATATTTCTGGAATGGACCACCAGGCTAGTTCAGATTGGGCACGCCACTATTGTGGCGATAAGTCCCTCCCCTCTTTGAGGAGTGGCTAGAGAGGCTACACGGCGTCCTCACCTTCCGCCTGACGCAGGTCAGACACGGTTGTTTCGGGTGGTTCCTGTTTAGGATAAAGCGGGAGGAAACGCCCGGGTGTCACCACTGTGTGGATCGCCCAGAGGACACGGTGGAGCATACGGTGGAGGTCTGCCCGGCTTGGGCGGAGCACCACCGTGTCCTCACGGAGGCAATCGGCGGTGGCGATCTCTCGCGTCCGGCCCTGGTTCAGGCCATGGTTCGGAGCGAGAGTGCATGGGAGGCCGTCACCTCTTTCTGCGAAGCAGTAATGCTCGCGAAGGAGGAGGCAGAATGCGTGAGGGAGAGGCAGGGTTCGCGCCCTCACGCCCCTAGTCGCCGCAGGAGACGCCCTGGGTGTCGGGAGTTGCAGGCAGGTAGGCGCGGGCCAGCGGACGGTGAGCGATGGGTAGCTCGCCGTCCGAGAAGGACCAGGGCACGGGTCGATGGCACGTTGTGTTCCACGCGCGCCTCAAAGAGATGTCAGCACGAATTGACGGGGTCCATTAGGGCCAATGCCTGCCAGGGTTGCGAGTTTGTCCGAATGGGATATCGTGGCCCTGGCACACAGGCAAATGAAGGAACACGAGTGGGTTCTAGTCAGTAAAAGTCTGACACGCCCTCCCGCTCCACACAGAGCGGGAGAAGTTATTTAATAATTTCCCACCCAAAAAAAAAGGCTAGTTCAGATTAACGTTAACTTAAGTGTTAGAAAAAGGTGTCGAAAGAGATAGTACTTATAGCAATTGGAATCGGCGACATGGCTATTTAACTCAATAATAAATACTAGGTGTTAGAAACAGGGTGTCGAATGAGGTGTTGACATTTACTGCTGGAAAGGAATGCCTGGTATGCATTACTAGATAGCATATTTGCCAGAAAAAAAACATTTTATTTATATCGACAATGTGACATTTACAGAATAATCACCGGTCTTTGTTACATCATACATTATTTGTTTGATTTTACTTCTTCACTCTTGTACATCAAATAATAATTTAAGTTCATGGTAACAAGCAACTTGTTAGCATTATAATATATTATCACTAACTGCGCCCCGCGTTTTCACCCGCATAAATCTCGATTCCGTCGGAATATCGAAATAAAAAGTATCCTATATCCAAACCCAGATCGTGGTCTACCCATGTGTTAAATTTCATCCGTATCCGTTCAGCCGTTTTAGCGTAACATACAAACTCATTTTCGCATTTATATTACTAATTTAATTTGACCCTGTTCAAACAGATTCATAAAATTTATTGCCGTATTGTCGTGTCCATCTTGTGTAAGTATTTCAATGATTTTTATGTCGATTATAAACATTTTTTGACATCAAAAGACGTTGCTGTTAAGTTCATTTATTCGATTCTTTGACACAATTGATAAAACCAACAATGGTACAAAGGAAGAAAAGCAGTCTAAAAAAAGAAAACAAATTACTTTGGTGTTGATTCTACTGCCAAGTAATTTTGATTTTCACGATAATTCTTGAAAAACCAAAAGAAAAGAATCGTCAAATATTTTTAAGACACAATTACAAGTTCTGAGAGGTTGTTCAATAACAAAAGCAGTCGACTCTTGTAAATTGTTTCCTTGTTAAAAGTTTTTTTTGATAAGTGACGATTGAGAAATCACTCACTCTAATATTATAAAGGCAAAAGTTTGAGTGTGTTTGTTTGTTACTTCTTAGGAAAGTCAGGGACTCAATACGTATACTCTCAGACAGCATGGCTGTTTTGCAAGCGCTTAACATTCACACAGTTGACTCTGGGCTGATATACGAGTGCCACCAGCGCCTCAACCAGGTGGGTTGCCTCAATAATATAAACAATTCAATGGATCAAAGGACACAGCGGTTCGCTAGGTAACGATGCAGCCGACGAATTCGCCAGAAGGGGATCTAGCATGGCACCTGTGGGACCTGAACCCATCGTGCCACTCCCCTTCGGTTATCTACGTACTCTGGTAAGGAAACAAACCAGGGACCAACATCACAAACTATGGTTGGACCAAAGTGAGTGCAGGCAGGCGAAGGAGGCACTCCCTACTATCGACGGCCGCCTCACGAAACGGGTTTTACGACTAACTATACAACAGCTGCGTACAGTTACAGCGGCTATAACTGGCCATGGGTCACTTAATAAACACCTCTTTGTCATATGAGTCACAGACAGTCCGCTGTGCAGGGCCTGCATGGAAGACGACGAGACAGCAGCTCACGTGATGTAAATGGTAAATTGCCCGGTGGTCGCCACATACAGGGCAAAGTACTTCGGTAACCCAGGTATCCTACGTGAGATTGACAGTAACACCAAAGCGTTGCTGGCCCTCCTTGAGGAGCTGGGGTGGATCGAATAACCGATTTTCCCACCCGTACGCAAAATACGCGCATTGACGTGGAGTTGGGGACACCAGCCCGTATTACCTATTATTATTGTTACTTCTTCACACTCAAACGGCTACACAAATTTTGATAATATGTGGTATGGAGGTAGCTGACACCCTGGATTAACATATAGGCTACTTTTTATCCCGATATTCCCACGAGATCGATACTTACGCGGGTGAAACCGCGTGGCGCAGCTAGTCTCAAATAAATTTGAGTTAGAGTAAAAACAAGAACACTTAAATGGAAATGGACAGGTCATGAGAAAGCTAAGAAGGAAAAATTTACCAAAAAAGTCACACAATGGTACCCAAGGAATGGAAAAAAACGTAGAGAAAGACAAGTGAATAGATAAGAGGATTATCTGCCAAAAGGTTGGCGAAAAACTGTGAAGGGAAATAGAGGAGGCCTGTGTCTAAAAGACAGCCTGACCTGATTGCTGATAGTATACTTAATTTCGTTGGTCTGTGGATGACCAACCAAATGATGGTGACCATCTGTTCATACCAAGATTCCTCCGTGCCTCGGAAAGCACGTTAAGCCGTTGGTCCCGGCTGTCATTTGTAGATCTTTGACAGTTGTTACGGGTCGTCAGAAGCCCAAAAAGTCTGATAACCAGTCTTTCCAAGGGATATCGTGTTACCCAGTAACTGGGTTGTGGAGGTCAGATAGGCAGTCGCTCCATGTAAAATACTGGTATTCAGCTGCATCCGGTTAGACTGGCAGCCGACCCAACATAGTTGGGAAAAGGCTAGGCAGATGATGATACTTAATTTGATAATAAAGGGTTACAACAAGCAGAAAATATAATATAAATAAGTGTTGTTCGTTTTTAGGAACTTACTTTTTTTTTCCTTTTTTTTTTAATGATCAATTGGAGCTGACTAAATTAACGTATTAATACCAAGAACTTAAATAATTAATGTAAAAATACACACCTACGAAAAGATCAATAATGAATATTGTAGTGCTAATAATTAAATTAATATAAAATACCTACTTGTTTAAGTCAGAGGAAAAAAAGGTTTTTTTTATAAGCAATAAATAAATATTGTTCTTGTTAAGGAGTTCATCATTGTTAAGTTTAGTATGAATAAGGATGGCAGCGTCCTAACCAAAAGCGACCAGCGGGCGCCCGAGTACGCGATCGACACGCTCTTTTATGTGACTTGATTGATCCCCCGACTATTGAATATGACATAGTCGCGGAATCAATCAAGTCGCGTTTGTACGCCGAAATTCGTCGCTCGCGCGACGATCACTTTTGGTTAGGACGCCGGGATCCTTCGATTTTTTTTTCACATTTCATATTACAATCTAGCCTATTAGCTAATAAGTAATTTAAATATAACGTAAACTGCTAAGTAACTATAAAATTAAGAAATCGTCCAATAACGTCTTTCTTATTCACTATAAGTTAAGGGGAAGACACTTGATTCATGTGTTCTTTATAAAAGTCAGCACTTGCACTACAGTTTAAGTTCACTTGTACTGCACTAAGCTAACTCAAAAGGTTTTACCCTATTTAGTCTTTGAACTAAATCAGTGTTGTCAAGAAGTTGGATCGCCTCGACATTCACGTGATGATGAGCTGTGTTCATGAGCTTCTGCATATTTTTGAATAACTATGTTTATGACATCCATCTTGAGGTCCCGGTGGAGAGTCACTGTTTCTAATGTATCAGGGCGCGTTGACTATATCCCTTAGTGTTTTGTTTTGAAAACGTTGTATGATTTTGACGATTGCTTTGACTGGTGCATACCGTAGGTCGTTCGATTTTTGACAATCGTTATTATTGCTCGATATGCTGTGTATTGACGATCAATAAGATCTGTCAGCTTCTTACAGATTTGCTCGATTTTATACCTGCCTCTTCCTCCTCCTCCTTCTTCTTCCTTTCTCTTTCTTCCTTCTTCTTCTTTTTTTTCTTTTCCTTTTTTTCTTTGGAGATTTTCCTAGTGTTATATTTCCAACGTTTAAAAAAAAAACAAACAAACAAACCTAGATCATTATTGTCTGCCTGTTAACGGGCGATAAGTGTCAAGGTTAAAATCGAGCAACACAATCGTCGATAATTTAATCATCATCATCAGCTGCCTAGCCTATTCTCAACTATGTTGGGGTCGGCTTCCAGTCTAACCGGATGTAGAACCGAATACCAGTATTTGACATGAAGCGATTGCCTATCTGATCTTCACAACCCAGTTACTGGGTAATACGATACCTCTTGGTAAGACCGGTTGTCATACTTTAGGGCTTCTGGCGACCTGTAACGACTAACAAAGATCCACGAATGACAGTCTAGGTAGTACGGCTGTTATTACTTATAAATCAACATGCATGTTGATTAATAAGTAGTAATAATTTTTTTCTATCGTGTTTTCGTCAAACATAGTATTTAACATTAATCCTCAACTTTACTATATATATTTCAATATATAATATATATAACTTAATATACAATATAACTTTACTATATATACTACATTTACTATACTATATTTATTTCAAAATTAAAGCTGCAGTATTTTCGACATAACGGAGGATCATGTTAACCCATTTGAGAAATAATTATAAAATAACACCCATTTTTATCTCCAATCAATACGATAACTGACTGATCGTCTTATGTATACCTAGTAGCGTAGTTGTTCACAGTTCTAACCTAACTCATTAAGGTTGGGGTGACCTTCGTTTTTTTTTTTTTTTGGGTGGGAAATTATCAAATAACTTTGATTGGCCCTAATGGACCCCGTCAATTCGTGCTGATGTCTCTTTGAGGCGCGCGTGGAACACGACGCGCCGTCGACCCGGGCTTGGTCCTTATCGGACGGCGAGCTACCCATCGCTCACCGTCCGCAGGCCCGCGCCTACGGTGGCCGGAAATCGGCTTGCGACTCCCGACGCCCAGGGCGTCTTCTGCGGCGACTAGGGGCGTGAGGGCTCGAACCCTGCCTCTCCCTCACGCGCTCCTCCTCCTCCTTCGCTAGCATTACTGCTTCGCAGAAGGAGGTGACGGCCTGCCATGCACTCTCGCTCCGAACCAAGGTCGGGGTGCCCTGGCTTAGTTACTGCGACCAACTTTGAGAAAAGGCCAGAAAGTTAAAAAGGCTCAATTATTAAAAAAAAGTATGCATCATTAGAAGGTTTTACAGGATCAGTTAAATATTTCCCATTAAATATTCCCCAAAGGTAACTTATCATGTGTGCAAGCTTTTAATGAATAATTAGAGATTATTACCATGTCTATTTGCAAACTATGACGCATATTTGTGCCGGTAATCTGCAAACTGAATAATAGTAATTACTAATATTCCAAAGTAATTTGTTGAAACTAGTAATTTTGCTGGGATTTCAATCTAAATTATTTATTCTACTAACAAATGCATTTTGCATTTGGATTAGCTAATGCTACATGTAATGCAAAATTATCACGTGTGAATTAGTATTGCACAAGTTGGCTTGTTGATAATTTTAGTTGAAAACTTGCAGCAAGTCAAACTGAACTTAACTCAGATACAAAACACGACTAAACTTACCAACATCCCGCTTAAAAATACTTTCAACAAGCACTCTGAAAAATATAATAAATTACCCGAATCAATACGAAAAGAAAAGAAAAGCTCCATCTATTCATGGATAAATTAAAAAAGCTATTAACATGGGAACCGCGCAGCTAACGTGGCAAACAAGTGAACTGCGCAGCTAACGTGGCAAACCTCTCCGTGCACATCATAAGACTGTTTGTCCACCACCACGTCAACGGGATGTCACGTTCGGTTCGAATAATATCGTTTCTCGTTGGCAGCGGAGGATCGACATACAGCCAGCCGCTTATTTAATATTTTTGAATACTCCTACTGTATGACGGTAGCTCGCACATCGTGTATGAAGACCAACGAACTCTGGTTATTGGGATGTTTTGCGCTATCATGCAAAAATACAGATGTGATGCTAAGTGATTTGTTAACCGTACTTGTTGACAGGCCCACACTGTCCTCGCATACTTATTAACACTATTTTAAGAAAACATTGTAAATGACAATTATTTTTAAAAGAGTAACCGTGGAGTTTCTTGCCGGCTCTTTTCCATAAGAAAACGATCAACTGGAACCGTGCACCTAGCTTTTGACATTTCCTAAGTGCCTATGTAGGTTTAAGTGAAATAAAATATTTTGAATTTGAAGTGGCCGAAAAACCGATTACGGTCGAATTACATACGACTCAAAATTGTTTCCAATGGAGTTGGCTTAGGCTAATCTTGACCCTGTCGCTGCCGGCCTAGGTTGAGTCGATGGCCGGCAGCGAGGAGTCCTGGGACGCAAAACAGTTGTGTCGCAGGAGGCTGCGGAAAGGGAGCGGGAGATCTCGTCCGCTCACCCGGCCCGCAGCAGGCGCACTGGGCGTCGGCAGAGGGAAGGCAATGCCCTCTTCCGGCCCCCCTAAATGGGTCCAGGGACGGTGGACTCAGGGACGTCCGCCGCCCCCTATCACACGGACCCGAGGTGGCGGCGCGTAGTGTTCAGACGTCGCGGGGGGCCAACACCTCACCCCCCCCCCCCCAGACTTGAGGTGACCCGCAGAGGCGGGCTGGCACCAGCCAATAACCCCCGGTGCAAGTGTGGGAAGGGAACACTGGGGTGGTTTTTAGTCAGTAAGAGTCTGACAGACCCCTCCGCCCACCCTAGGGCGGAAGACATCCATGAGGGTTTTCCACCCCGACAACAATAAAAAAAAAGGCTAATCTTGACGGGTCCTGGTACGGCGGACTCGAGGATGTCCACCGCCCCCTATCATACAAGACCCGAAGTGGTGTCGCGCAATGTTCCACGCGCGCCCCTCTTAGACGACGCGGGGGGAGTCCAACACCTCACTCCCCCGCTTGACCAGACGGAACTCGCAGAGATGGGCGCAGCAGTCGTGGGCTGGCGTTGAAGATTCCTTAAGTGCCCCCGTAGCCTCCGGTGCAAGTGTGCAAGGGAACACGGGGTGGTTTTAGTCAGTAGAAGTATGACAGTCCCCTCCGACCACCCCAGGGTGGAGGACATCCATGAAGATTTCCACCCCAATACCAAAAACAAAAAAAAAAGGCTAATCTTGACAAGGATTGATATCATGTCGCATTCAAAATAATAGTTTAGGTTTAATGCACACTTACCTCCAATAAGAAGGACTGGTGGATTCCTCCATCATGTCCTGGCGTGCAGTTCAGAGTCAAAGAGTCGTAGGTCACGTTCGTGATCTCACACGCTTTGGGGGTTGATGGCTTATCTGAGTAGAAGAGAATAAGCGTTAAAAACGGGTACATATAAATAATAATTATAATTAAGAAGATTTTCATTTTTACAGTAGTCATAAAATAAAATAAAGTCACCGCAATGCATTATAATATGACTTAAAGTGAATCCGCCCGCGAAATTCAAATTTTCTTACGTTTTTTGCAATTTGTCATGATTTCATGAAAAAGTCATTGAATTGATCAAATCTAACTTAGAGAGGTGTATGAATGATTGTAATAATTATAATTCTGTAAATGCATATCTGTTATAATCGCGAATCATATTTTGATCAAGATACAACCTGACACTGACCTGCAAATAGCAAAAAACGTAAGAAAATATGAATTTCGTGGGCTACAGCTGCGTATACACCTTAATAACTTAGGATTCAGGATTTTAAACTCATCCCAATAAACCATTTAGAGGTTTGAAGTTTCTCCGAAAAATGTAGGAATCGTATTTTATGCCTTGTCCAATGATTGGCATCCTTATCCAAGTCTATTATTTTATGTCGACATCCGACATAATTTTCACTCCACACATAAGTACCAGAAATGTCGGGACCAGGGGGAGCATCATATTTTACAGGAATAAGCTTCGGAAATTGATCGTAGTTCTATCTGTCTAGGGTTTAACGACGTCTTTGATTTGTATGGAGCTGACGATGGATTCTAGTATTTTATGGGCATTTCCTTTTGTCTAGATCTTTGTTTGAAAATAGGCCAGTGCTGAAAACAGGCTTGTGCAGTGGTGGTAGGTACACTGCACAAGAAATATTACTTTGGAAAATCTGCAGTCAAATCTCTTGATTAATTATTTGACTGCTGTTATCTATTTAAGGCAATCAGGTAAAGGCTGCAACAATTTCTATGGAAACTTTATGAAAATTGTTCTACTAGAGTCGCGTTCTGCTTTCCTGTGGGCAAAGAACGCTATCACAAAATCTGACAAAAAAAAAATCGGTACATTTTGCGGCAAAATTTAACTAAACCAAATGTAACTAATAATTGCCACAGATAGATTACTCCTTCATCTCCATTGGTAGCAATTTTTTATTCGAAAAAGTTGGTATATAATATTGTAAAAAATAATTTCCGTTGCCTCTTCACACAAAATTGACGATATCGTGTTGAGTTTAGGAACATTTTTCGTCAATATAATAACATAATTTAGTTATAAAAAATATGTTTTGTAAGCAGACATGTTCAACTCAAAAAGGTAGCAAAAATAACTATCAAAATGTTACAAATAGTCTCAGAAAATAATGTTGAAAAAAAAAAATATTTTTTTTACACGCTGTCGGTAATGTTTTTTTCCTATTATTTAACAAACCATATCAAGAAATTAAAAAATCACACACTGGGCTTCAGCTATCTTAAATCTCTCAATATTGTGCGTACAAACTTACATTTGCAGTTGGAATGTATGAGGGAACATGTTTTTCAACTACTACGTTAATTTTGTTCTTGGGATAAATTAATTCCAATTACGGTATCCTTCATTGTGCGCGGTCCAACACGCACTTAGCCGGTTTTTGTATGAGAAATGCTCGGGCCCGTTGCAAACTTAGACTCAAGGTACACACACGTTTCTCATGCCGTGAAAAACTACGGTTTATTCGCCGTGTCTAAACACGGTCGTCAGTGTTGTATGGATTAATACGGAAGCTTGTTGACGGACACATTTTTTCAACGGCACGGTTTATACGCCGTACCGTAAAGAAGCCGTGCCGTGTACAAAGGGCCTTAATGTACGCTTCGCTTTTAAGTACTCACCAGCAGGTAATATGTGGAAGAGACAGGGCTTCGTCTGCCGCCCCACGGAGTTGGTTCCCGAACATTGCACCCAGCCATAGTCTGATGAAGTATTCACCATGTAAATGTATGTACCTTTAAGAGAGATCAACGGTTTATTATGGCATTAGGAGAGAACAGAAAATAAATTATATCACAGCTGTATTTGAAATAAAAAGGGGCAGAAAAGAAAGAAAAGAAAGAAAATACGTTTATTTGCGGTAAACATAACGCAAAGAAATAAAAACACAAACACGAAAGAACAAGTTGAGGGAAAATATGCGTCACATTCACGCAAAACGGCCATCGCTCAGCATAATGCTGCGACCCTATGCTAGACAGAGCCCCAGCGCTGGTTTTCAGCGACCGCCGGCGTTGACGTGATGACATCAACCGGTGCAGCATAATGAGATAAAAATAAACAAAATAAAATAAATGCAATACTTCGTTATCTATGTATATATAAATATAATATCTAGAATGGCAACATTCAGTAACGTCGGCAATGACTCAAGCGCCGAGCGCATGTTACGCAATCTGTGTGTGCAGCTGCACACACCGAACTGCAAGTTCACAAAGCTTGCTTTTGTTACGGGCACAGGTTCAGTTTCTCTACAAAATGCCACCCCATTTGATCCCATATGTAAATAATAGCAAAGGTTTTATATAATTACTGCCCCGGTGGTATAGTGGTCGCAAGCACCACTGCTGAGCATGACGTCCTGGGTTCGATTCCCAGGTCGGGCAAATTGTTATTGGGATTTTCCATTAGGAATTTCTTTTTTGTGTCCGGTTGATAGCAATAGGCTCGCCCCCTATTACATGGAACTTAAACATAACTGGCGAAATGTGGGTGTATAGGTAGGTACACGTCTGCCTAACCCTTCGGGGATTATAGGCGTGATGTTTTTATAAAATTAAAAAGAGTAGTTTTGTCTTTTCTGAAAACCGAACTCGAATCATCAAGCCCACACCACCAGCGCCAATTGTGTCACCCTATCTAAAATTTCAACATTTATATCTGTATTTTTTTTATGGTGTACATATTAAACAGTATTCTATTCTATTCAAAGCGCCATTTAAACTAACCCACAAGTCCAAAAGACAGTATTCATCATCTAACTACTTAGCCTTTTTTCCCAATTATGTTATGGTCAGCTTCCAGCCTAACTGGATGCAGCTGAATACCTGTATTTTACATGGAGCGACTGCCTATCTGACCTTCACAATCCAGTTACTGGGTAACACGATACCCTTGGTAAGACTGGTTGTCAGGCTTTTTAGGCTTAAAGTGCTTTCTGAGGCACGGAAAAAGAAAAATAACAAAAATACATATAAGAGGTATTTAAAGATTGTACTGACTGTTCTAATAATATAAGAAATATTTAAAAGCCTGGCCCGCAATGGCGGAGGACAGACGTGTGTGGAAAAGAGAGAGGGAGGGATTTGCCCAACTGTGGCACATTACATGCCAAATAAATAGATAGATAGATTAAAAAATTATATACGGTTACAAAAAAAAAACAACGAGCGACACATATACAAAACCAATCATTTAGCTGGCAGGGGGGGGGGACACTTGACCGTAAAAATAGAAACTTAAAGCTTTATATTTCGCAAACGGATCCCTGAATTGAAAAATGGTTTTAACAAACCCGCCATATTTTCGAACGGCCTATCCAACGATACCCCATACTATGGGATAGACGAGAAAAAAAAATATCATCCCCACTTTACGTGCAATGGAGGTATTTTTTTCAATGTTTTCTTTTACAACTTCGTCGGCGTGATTAATTTCTATACCCATGCCAAATTACAGCTTTATAGTACTAAGTCTCTGAGCTAAGCTTGGGACAGACGGACGGACGGACAGACAGACGGAAACGGTGAAATTATAAGGCTTCCTTGTTGACTACGGAACCCTAAAAACGAACGAGCCTTAGAGAGTCGCTTAAGATGTGTAACATCTGACATCTCACCTTGGTAATAAGCAACTGAGCAGCGACAGACATGACCCCTTTACTTACAATTTACCTACTTACTAATTCCATGAGTACAATAACTCCATGCTAGTATAAAGTACTTACTTGCCGGGGTTGGTCCGTGGATGGGTGACCATATTTACATACCGAGACTCCTCCGTGCCTCGGAAAGCATGAAAAGACGTTGGTCCTGGCTGTCATTCGTGGATCTTTGACAGTCGTTACGGGTGGTTAGAAGACCGAAATTCTGACAACCAGTCTTAACAATTGTAAACGTGTGCGTGTGCGTGTTGTTGTGTTGTTGTGTTGTTGTTGTGGTTGTTGTGTTGTGTATTGTTGTTGTGTTGTTGTTGTATGTGTGTTGTTGTGTTGTTGTATTGTGTGTGTGTTGTTGTTGTGTTGTTGTTGTGTGTTGTATTGTTGTTGTTGTTGTGTTGTTGTGTGTGTTGTATTGTCTAGTGTTGTGTATTGTTGTTGTTGTTGTTGTATTGTAATTGTTGTGATTGTATTACCCAGTAACTGGATTGTGGAGGTCAGATAAGCAGTCGCTTCATGTAAAATACTGGTATTCAGCTGCATCCGGTTAGACTGGAAGCCGACCCCAACATAGTTGGGAAAAGGCTAGGCAGATTGATTATAAAGTACTTACTCCGTGCGGTCACATTTTATACACTTCCGCCCTTTTTCCGAATTCACTCCCACAGGAACCGAGAGGAAAGATATGAACACATCAAAAAAACTTACCCGGCAAATTCGGTACTGTAGTCATCGGTGATGTGGTGAGCTCATGCTTGCTGTGAGCTGAGCTGTTGAACCACCAATGGTACGACATTGGCTCCTATGGACAAACAGATACAGTTTCAAATTGTGTTGCAAAAATTATACTAAGAACAATGAGGGCTTATGTTCTTAACCGGCATTATCAATGAAAGTTTGGCAAATAAATCTGTGTGACCAGTAAACATTAATAACTGTTTCAAGGAATATAATTTTCTCAAACATGCTTGGAAATTCGAGCAGTATTTTGACAACCTTCCTCGAGAAAAATCGAAAATGCTGTACTGGTCAAATACATGCGAACAGGGCCTCAAGTCTGCTATTACAATAGTGTCAGAATGGTCGATCATTGATTTCATATTGTTGATTTTGACAAGTTTGGTAATCACTATTATAATGGCGTCATTATGATTTTCCAATGGTCGGCTACTGACACTACATTGAAAGAAATTGCATTTATTGGTAATCTCGTACATAATGACAAATGAATGACATTTCTACTAATGGGTTTTATACATGGACCTATAAAAAAGTCGGACGGAACTCCCGCTAAGACAAAACTGTGTCCCGTAATGGCGGCGACAGTCTTAAGTGTGAGTGAATTTAGGGTTGCCATGTTAGCCAAATTTACCCATATATTATTGTTTTATTTTAAGACAAATACAGGTCGAGAGACAAGTTTCTTGGAAATGTCGGCAGAATTATACCGTGCATTTTAACAGGTTAATGGTACGAACCAAATCTCCCTATGAAAATATGTGCAATTAACAACATAGTTAATAATTGAAAATATTTTAATTGTAAAAAATATTTACTGTATCTATTGTATAACATCCCAAATGGTGAGTATTTTTTTTTAATCCAGACATTTTGACAGTTACAATTTCGATTTTTTTAAATTGCTATGAAAACTCTTAACTGTCGAGTTATTTATAAAAATGGAACGAACTTTTTACGTCGATACATGGCCACCAAGGAGGTAACATAACAAAGATTTTGTTTAAATTTCGAACTGACTTGCAAATAGAGCTGTTTAAAGTAAAAAAGAAACAATTAAGGAACATATTGGCGCGTGAAAAATTATCGTTGTTCGTCATTGAATCTGGAATTTATAAATAATTTACTTAGTTTGAATGTCCGCGCATTATTTGAGAAAAGCACTATGCAAGCCTTGGCCGCAACCAGGCATTGATGGACTCACGTATGAGTGCCTCGGCTTCGCCTCGGCCCACATTTTCACGTTAGTCCATCAATGCCCCTTTTGCAGACCACTGCAGTAAGGTACTATAAAGTGTTTGAGATCGTTAAATGTCAGTAATCATGCATTACTATTTCTATTAGGTACCAGAAATATTTACGTGTTGTTTTAAAAATGTTATGTACGAAACAATAAAATTCACATAACATCACGCCTTGTTTTTCCGAAGGGCTAGGCAGAGGTGCAGCTATAGTACACCCACATTTCGCCAGTTATTTTTAAGTCCCGAGTAATACGGGGCGAGCATATTGCCATCAACAGGCTACAAATCCAGACTCCGGGCTGCTACTGAGAAATTCTAAATTCAATAACAATTTGCCTGATCGGGAATCGAACCCAGGACCTCATGTTCACCAGTAGCGCTTGCAACCACTAGACTAATGAGGCAGTACTAATACAATATTTAATAGTGACCTAATAATAATATCATGCTCTGTCATCCATTTTTTTTATTCAAATCGTCAGTCATTAAGAGGAGGCTCCCTATGTTTATTGTTTCAGAATATTAATTTGCATGAATATTCTGAAACAGTCACACATACAAGCAAAATGAAAGTTTAGTATATGATTTATTGGATCTTTTTCTTTCCATGTTGAAGACAGTTACGTAATTGTAATATTTCTCTCAATAATTTTTTTATTCGAAAATCATGTCTTTTTGAAGGATAATTATAAACAACAAACAAGATTGTTTAGCTTTTATGTCTAAAATACATATTTACATCAAGGAAATATAGTTTATTATCCCGACACAACATATTTTTTCTTTAGATCAATTATTATTTTACGAATTAAGAGTTGAGACTTACGCTATTTAGTTTCGTACTCGAACATGATCAAAGAGCGCACGCGATATTCAACTCTACTACTGATGTTTTAGAGTTTAGCACATAACGCAGTGGAGCTTGCGTTCGAAATTTGATTCAGACTGCCTGGGTCATGGGTTATGTGACTACACATTGATTTCAACACCATTATCTGCCAAGCCTTTTCCCAACTATATTGGGCTCGGCTTCCAGTCTAACCGGATGCAGCTGAATACCAGTATTTTACATAGAAAGACTGCTTATCTGACCTCTACAACCCAGTAACTGGCTAATACGATACCCCTTGGAAAGACTGGTTGTCAGACTTTCGGGCTTCTAACGACCCGTAATGACTGTCAAAGATCCACGAATGACAGCCGAGACCAACGGCTTAACGTGCTTTCCGAGGCACGAAGGGGCTTGGTATGTAAAGAGGTCACCCATCCACGGACCAACCGCTGTAAGCGTAGCTTAACCTGATCGATCGATCCCTGCGGCTGTTATTACTTAGCCACAAGCATTGATTTCAACACCTTATATTAATTGGTTCGAATCGAGCCAATGCCCCGTTTCGATTGGAAATACATTTCCATAATACATCCTCTGCAATGGAACGCCATTTTGATTATTTCAATTTGGAATTAACTTGGTACAGTCAGCAACACACTGTTACTTTAACATCAAAATCAAAAATTGTTTATTTAAGCTAGGCTGAGAATCAGCACATTTTGAATGTCAAAATTCAGAAAAGAAAAGACAAAGTCTCCCAAAATAGCCCGCCCTTCAGCACTTCCTAGTGCTTTAGCTGGGAAGAAGAAGTGGCGCAACAAACTCCCCAGCAGCACAGTTGTCTGTTCAGTTAGTTAAATAATGTTAAATTTGACACACAGAATGTCTAATTTGACACAAAATAATTTAATACGTTTTGTTTAAAAACCATTATCATTAATAGGCAGCAGCTTTCAAAATGCAATTTAATTCGCACAAGTCAGAAAGTTTTTTATTTCAAGAAGTAAAATAAGTCCCGTCTTTTTCATAAAAAACCGGACAAGTGCGAGTCGCGTGGTGAGGATTCCGTGTAATCTACCATGTTTTTTATCCCAAGATAATTTACCACAAGAACAAACTTAACATTGTAGTTGAAAAACATGTTCTCCCATAAATTTCAACTGCAAATGTACGCACAATATTAAGAGATTTACCATCTATAAGTAAAGAACTAATTTTTTTTTTCAAAATATTCGGCTAAGTAGTTTCGGAGATGGGGGGGGTTTAATGGACTATTTTTATCTATTTTCGTAAATAACTATAAAAGTATTTATATTAAAATTATATATTTGAGACCTTCACAATACCTAACCCTAAGATTTGTTAAGTCAAATGATATGTCAGATTTGATGTGTTTTAAATTTCTAATTTCCCCCCAAAAGTGGCCTTCATATTCAAAATTCATCTATTTACGTGACACATCCGTGTTTGGCCCACAGAAACTTATATGTGTACCAAGTTTCAACTTAATCGGCCCAGTAGATTCAGAGGAAATTGGCTGTGGCAGACGGGCAGACACACGAGTGACCCTCTATAAGATCACCCCCCCCCCCCCCCTTGGTTCCGTTTTTTCCTTGAGTTACGGAACCCTAAAAACATTTTGTTTTGTGTTTTGAAGGTGAAATGAGCTGTCATTCCGCCCCAAAGACATTAAACTATTTATTTAACAATAGATGGGACATAGCGAACAAAATCGTAATCCGATACATTCGTCCTAGAGAGCAAAAGTCGCTCAGTCTAGTGTGGTACGCCTGCATGTCAAGTCGCAATTCTCATTCGTGTCCACCAAAAGAAAATTATTTTCGAAGCATAATGCCTAATTATGCAATATGGTATTGCAAATCCCGTAGTCATAAAACGACTAGACGACGTAACCACGGTTTATTTTCGTTAATATTTTGTAATTTACCCAGAATTTTTTAAATAGAATATATAATTTTCTTAGATGTTTCAAACTATTTGACGGTTCGTAATCAAAGGTTTGGCGTCGGTAAAAGTGTAACGTGTCAAACTTAGCTTTTATTGAATTTTGCTATATTACGCTAGATGGCGCCACTGAGATGGATGTTGGCCTCCCTACCTATATCTATCTTAAATCTCTTTGTTCCACCCTGATGCTAGGGATTGACTGAATACTGACACCTCAATTTATTGTCACTTTACTAACTTTTCACGGTGAGAAGTTAAGAGCGGCCAACCCGATATACTTTTCATACTAACGCTCGTACGTGATTATGGCGTTGTAACACATCTCTCTTTGCATTTTTTGAACAAATAAGTATCTTGTGCACTATTATCTAGGTTTCTATGCAAGCAAAAAATAAAATTTTTGAAAAACAGATTCAGTATAAGCCTGCAAAAATCTGCTTTTTCTCACAAATTTTATCTAAACTTTGGCCATTCATAATGTACTCATAAATTGTAAATGTTAAGAAAACATTACGATAGAAACCTTGCAAATTCTAAATGACCAACAGTTTGTCATTCTAAATGACAAACTATTTATATCGCGTTCCCACTCGTTTGTTAATAGTTTTCACTTGCGCTGGATGAAACAACTGACTTTTCGACCATGCTCGCGTTGATGATAGACGGACCGGGAAGGCCCCTCTTAACAGAATAGACCCGTAGAAGTGGTAACCAAGTTGCGTTGCTGACAGTACGCCTTTAAATAATTGGTGCATGTTGATAAAATACGTATTACTGAATGACGTAATGAGAGCAGTCACGTCCTGTTTAAGATGTCGGAAATGTCATATTTTTTTTGTCGATGTTTGTTTTCTTTCGTTATGAGTTTTTGAGAGCTGTTTTTTTATGAGTTATAATGACGTCAAAACAATTAGTGAAAATGTAAGTGCTTTTGATAATTATTTGTTTCTTTTATTTTGCGCGGGCCTCATTGCACTGGAGTGACAACAGTAAGGCGATTTGCACACTGCACCGCATTACGCAGCGTAGCGCGGGAGTGTGTCTTACGTTGCTTGAAAGTATCTCTCTTTGCATTGAAAACACGCGTAGTGCAACACACAGAAAACGCATTCACGCGCAGTGTTGCAGGTCACGCGCCTACTTGCAGAGAACACGCGCCGTCGCGCGGGGGTGCGGGCCTGCGGGGCAAAACGCAAGGTATGGCACACCGAGTTCCGCAGTATGGTGCGTAATTTTGACAGAGCTGGACGTCAAGTAATATGTTGAAATGGATCTCGCTGTGAAATGAGGCCCAAAGGCGCCAACGTATAATAAATTGCAGCTCCGCGCGTTTGTGCGAAGAAATCTGCACCTCCGCAACCACGCGCGTGACTTCGTCGCCACGCACCCCGCAGCGTACCTATAGTGGGCCAATGTGTGAATGGCCTAAGTTCAAATTCAAATTCAGAATTTGATTCTGACTGAAACAATTACTGCGTTAAACTGCGGCCCGCCACGGCTTCTAATCCGCTTTGGCGCATTTTTGGAATTAGGCGCGCTGCGGCTATAATTCGCTTAGCTTTACAGTGCAGTCAGTTAAATAATCAGCCTCTAATGTAGCCACAGCCGCAATCAACCTCGCGGGCACAGCGTGGCCAGGCAGATACCACACAGACATAATTTTGAAAAAAAACGGTATTGTTAAAATTGTTATACAAAAATTCTGTGTTTACATTAACAAAATGTTATACAAAATAATATTTGTCCAGTTATATGTATGAGTCCAGTTCATTATCAGGTTCTTACGTAAAGAAAAATTTGGGAAGTTGACGGGAAAATTAGAAAATTCGGGAAACTGAAAGTCACTCAAGTCACTTTCTACGGAAATTTTGTATGAATTATTGAAATTTGGACAGGACGTCTGTCGGATCTGCTAGTTGATTGATTAAAGCGAGATTTTGCAAGAGTAGAAAATGTCTAGAAAGACTGAGAGATGAAAAAAAAAAAAACCTGAACTTTCGGGGAAACTTAAAAAACTCCAGGGGAAAATTTCCACTGAATTACGTATTGCATTTATTTTCCAGTTTTCGTTTTACTTTATGGGATCACACCTATCGCAAACAGGCTATAAAAAAAAAAGAACTCCACACACGAAAAAATATAGTTCATTAATCTTTTACGGCAATATTTTCCCATGTACAGACAGCCTCAAAAAGATGTATAAATCGATAGGAATTCAATTATACTTCGTGTTTTAATCCCTGATACTGATTTGATAGGTGCAAAAAATAGCAAACTAGAAATTGAAAAAAAAATAACAACAATCATTTGAAAAATCAAATTAGTCTCTGGTGCGAGTCGGACTCGCGCATGAAGGGTTCCGTTATCTCTAAAAATGGCATAAAAATCACGTTTGTTGTATGGGAGCCGCCCTTAAATATTTGTTTTATTTTAATTTAATTATTTAGTTTTAAAGTGAATATATATTATAACTAAATATTCTGTGAATATTTCAAGCGTCTACCTGTTGCCGTTATCAATATCGAGCAAAAACGAGCAAAACAATCACGTTTGTTGTATGGGAGCCCCCTCAAATATTTATTTTATTCTGTTTTTTAGTATTTGTTGTTATAGCGGCAACAGAAATACATCATCTGTGAAAATTTCAACTTTCTAACTATCACGGTTCATGAGATACAGCCTGGTGACAGACGGACAGACAGACGGCGGAGCCTTAGTAATAGGGTTCCCGTTTTACCCTTTGGGTACGGAACCCTAAAAACGACCTTTAGTTGTCTACAATCTTTGTTCCATAATATGGTTTCATTGCTTACTTAATTATAACTACGCATTCCAATCTCAGTCACAATCTGTCAAAAATACATCTAAAACATTTTTGACAAATGGTTGACATTGATTGTCGCTGAGTTCAGATTACGTCTAGGCTTTGAACGTGTTTAATGCTTTCAAGGATACTGAATGAGACACAATAGAAGTTCCATTGTTATGACGTCTATGGGCGTCTAGTTTCCCTGAACGTGTTAAATACGAGAACTGGGGGCCGATCGGGCTAATTTTGAACGTTAATACTAAAAAAACTAAACCACAACCATAAACATTACGTTAGACACATTTCGTATCGTGCTAATCATTTCAACGGAAACGATTTAGCTTTACTTTTGAAGTTACGTTGGAGGAACGATCGATTGAACTTTCAGTATTGGGTAACGTCAACGATTTTGTCGCTCAGAAAAAATAGCGCGATTCCGTTTCTTACATCAGCTAAACCAAAACTAAATCAAAACCGTTCCGTTCGAACGGTAATTACGTTGAGAAACAGCGCCATCGGCACCCTGGCCTTCTTGTCAATGGATATGTCACCGTATGATTATGAACATCGTCAGTTTATGATCTATCTAGCGTTATTATAAACTATCTAAAAATCGTGAAATGCAACAAACCATTTACAATTTAACGCATTATTTTTCGAAGGTCTATGATCTATCCATGGCAAACCGACAAATTGTGAACTGGTATCAAAAGTTGCATGCGACGAACGCACCTTGGCTAATACTAAATAGCGAAGTTACTGCGACTAACTCGGGAGAAGTTGGGGACAGTTCTGACCTAATAACCCATTTTCTGACTTAGTTACTGCGAAAAATTCAGCCATCGCCAAGACCTACTACAAATCAGGGACGGTTCCCAATTTTACGAGTGATAAAATTGGTCAGATTATTTTATTTATTTATTTATTAAAACTTTATGCACAAGTAAAAAGTACACTGTACAAAGGCGGACTTAATGCCTGAGGCATTTTCTACCAGTCAACCTTAGGGTGATGCAGAGACAAAACATGGCAGGTGCAACGTATGGGAAATAACTATAAAATACAAGCATACATACAAATACATAGATAGATATATACATATATACATAATATACCAAAATAAATGTTTGTCAGGAGAAATAACGACCGGTAGCGAAGAAAACGACTCCAGCAAATCACCGCTGAGATGCTTCGGCCAACTTCTGACGAATATGTTCACGTGCCTTCACTTTAAATGATAGCCGGCTGGTTGCCGTCCTGATGTTCAGAGGGAGCGCATTCCAAAGAAAGACCGCCTGGACAAAGAAAGAAGAATGAATGAAGCCAGAACGGTGCGGAGGACATCGTAGAAGACGATTGTTGGTGGAACGAAGATTTTTACTATGGGCAGAGCATAAGTATTTAATTTGGGAAGTCAGGTAAGAAGGAGAAGTGGGTTTGTCGAGAATAGAGAACAACATAGACAGAGCCCTCAACTCTCTGCGCTGACGAATGGGTAACCATTTCAAAAGCAGTCGGTGCGCGGATACATGGTCATACTTACGAAGATTGAAAACGAATCGAATACAGTTATTGAGAAGGCGGTCAAGTTTATTGAGGAGATCTGCATTCAGGTCATAGTAACACACATCACCATAGTCAATCATGGGAAATATTAGGGACTGTACAAGCATTGCCTTTATGTGTGATGGAAGAAGATTTTTCAACCGATAGAGCGACCGCAACGTTCCGGTGACTTTTTGACTTACAGTCGTGACCTGCTTTCGCCAGTCAAGACAACTGTCGACATGCAGACCAAGATTCTTAACATCGGAGCTAAACGGGATGACTGAATTGTCGAAGATTACAGGTGGCACAGTTAAGCCATTCAGCTTCCTCATACTGTAGGGGCTCCCTACTATGATAGTCTGACACTTGGTTGGGTTAACCGCTACCCCAAATCGATCAGACCAGTTTTTAACGACATCTAAATCCCGGTTTAGCTCCTCAATCGCATCGGATATGTTGTCAACAGTTGCCCGACAATAAAGCTGCAAATCGTCAGCATAAAGATGATACGCAGTCCGAAGCTCGGTAGTAATGAGGTTAATAAAAATGGAGAATAAAAGAGGAGATAATATACCGCCTTGAGGGACGCCAGCTGCAAGATCACACCAACTCGACGAAGAGTCTCCAGCATAAACAGACTGCTGTCGCCCCTGAAGATAAGATGAAAACCATTCCAATACCCCCGGAGAGACCATAAGATAGGAAAGGATGGATAAAAGGACTTCGTGACTGACGGTATTAAAAGCATTGGAAAAGTCAATTAACACTAAGACCGTAACCTTAGTGTCTTCCATACCCCGCCTTATATCGTCAGTCACTTTAAGGAGAGCTGAAACGGTACTGTGCCCGGGCCTGAATCCGGATTGAAATGGACTGATAAGGGAGTTGCAGTGAATAAAGTGAGAGAATTGTTTGTGAACACTGGCCTCGAGCACTTTAGATAGAAAGGGAAGGATGGAAATTGGGCGGAAGTGACTGGGAAGAGAGGGATTGGGTATCTTAGGCAGGGGCCGAACAAGGGCTTTGCGCCACAGGGGAGGAAAAACACCGGTGTAAAGGGAAAAGTTTATTATGTGGGTGATTGCAGGGAGGAGTTGATCAAGAGCCGTCACGATCATATGGCGGCTGATATTATCGCAGCCCACTGCTTTGGATTTAATGGATAGGATAATCTTTTTGATCTCTCCCGGGTCGACTGGGGTGAAGACAAAGGGGTTGATATTGGGACGCGTCAGACCAGCAAGGTAGTCGAGGGTTTGACATTTGGTTAGACTATCTAGAGTTGGAACAGTGGAGAAATGGCGATTTAGATCGTCTAAACCAATTGTGTTAGGAAGGTCTGAATGTCGCGATTTGCCGATACCTAAAGTTCCAAGGAACTTCCAAATATCGGCAGGAGACGAAGAAGTGATATTATTTAGGATGTGGCGGCGTTTAGCGTTGCGTATCATCTGATTACACCGATTCCTAGCAGCTTTAAAGAAGGTCCAATGGTCCTCCGTGCGATCTTTTTTAAATTTCCGAAACGCGCGGTCCCTCCGTCGCATTGCCATCCGAACACCCGTGTTCATCCATGGCGCAGGCGGACGCTTTAACTTTATCTTCTTGACAGGTGCATGGGCGTCATATAGTTTCACCACAACATCGTTGAAAAAACTAACTTTCTCGTCAACTGAAGCAGCTGCTTCCAGGGGTGACCAGTCAATATTAGATGCATCTTGTTGAAGCCTCTCATTATTCATACGTGCAAAGGCACGCCTGTACTGAAACACGGGTTTAGGTTTAGGGGGTTTAAGGACATAGGATAGGAAAATAAGGTCGTGATGGGAAAAACCAGGAGCAACATGTTGACCATGTAAGGAAACTAGAGAAGGATTAGAGGTGAGGATCAGGTCAAGCCAAGTATCATCTCCTACTATATTGTGATGAGTGGGTTGGAGAGGCAATACGTGCAGACTGGCTGACTCGATGAGATGCAGGAGTTTACGGGACCGAGGGGAGTTGTGGGCAAGAAGATTGGTGTTAAAATCCCCCATAACGACATGATGTGCATACTCCGAACCCAAAGATTCAAGAACCGACTCGAATTCAGTGAAGTAATCAGTGGACGGCGGGCAATAGACAACACCAAGGACGATTTTAGCTCCTTTGACACAAACCTCGAGGAAAAGAAACTCTGCAGATTTATCGGGAGAGGAAGAAGCCAGAATTTTAAAAGGGAATTCACCACGAAGGTAGATGGCTACACCACCCCCTCTCTTACCGATCCGGTCATTCCGAAGAAGAACAAAACCAGGTAGTGGGTAAGTGGTTGAAAGCAGGTTAGGTTTGAGCCAAGTCTCGGAAATCAGGACGGCATGAACGTTGTTATCGGTGAAAGTATCGTAAAGTTCGTTGAAGTGACTGGGAATGCTCTGAGCATTGAGGTGGCATACGTTAAATAGCCGACCAGTATTTTGGCTGAAATTTTGGCGTAAAAGAACACCTAGGGTGTCTGTAAGAGAACAAAAACTTTCATCGCTGGAAGAGGCACTAGAATTGTTGGCAGAATAAAAAGATTCGTTATCAGAAGTCATAAAACTTAATTAAATAAATATCTATAAATATATAATTATATACAACGCTAAAAACACTACACTAATGATACAACGTTTGCATCTCTGCACCACCGGCCAGCTCACAACACCATCTAAATCTAAACATTGGTTAAACTAATTAAAAAGCACTCAGGAAAAAAAATGAAAAAAAACCTACTAACAAAACATAATAAAATTTCAATAATACCGAGTTAAAAAACTAAGTTTACACAAAAAAATTATAATGGCGAAATAGAATAAAAGTAAAATAATTATGAATATATAAGTCGCGAACGTATCCGATCAATATGTCAAACTTCGAATCTGCCTTTTTGTTATAGTTAATCTGTGGACTTTTCGACTTGGCGTATGACATAATTGACATTTGCATAAAAACAAGAATTAAAATTGAAAAGGAAGAAAAGAAAACAAATTGAGGGTAACATATTCTCTAAAGTGTGCCAACTTATATGGGGAATAAATAACTTAAGTAATAAATAATAGAAGGACTACTCAGTACATAAAAAAGAAATTACAACGGTAAGTAATTCAATCAATTGCATGCAAATCATTGGCCAGTAAATATGAAAAACATGATACCATTATTGACATGTTCTGTTTTGCAGGCTATCTCCTGTGCCTTGGACCTTAGGATCTTGGGCCTTTGGAAACTTTGCAAGCAGAGGACTGAGCTCGTCCATTGAAGAAACCTTATGTTTACTTCCGTCGAAGGCCTTCAAAACGATAACACCGTCCTGAGTCCAACACGACCGCATTCCAAAGTGAAGACGCGCCTTCCCAAAGATGGACTGCCGGACCCTTGTCAAGAACTCCTTGACGGAGATAGATGTTCCCTTCAAGCGCGTCTTAGCTTTCCAAACCACTGATTTGTCGTCGTAGCTGGAAAATCTCACCAGTATGGGCCTGTGACGTTCAGTATTGGCTGCACCAAGTCTGTGACAGACCTTTATGGAAGATGCGGAGAAGTTCTTTAGGGCCAGCTTATTGGTGATAACATCCAGGATGACTGTGGTGCTGTCTTCACTGTCAACTTCGGCAACACCTTGAAAAATCAGTGCTTTCCTCCTATGCCTAGTCTCCAATCCGTCAACTTGCTTAGCACACTCACAAATCTGAGTCCGGAGTAAACCGAGCATGCTGAAGATAAGCTCCCTGAAGGTCCGGAACTCCTCAGCCACCCTTGCCACGGTATCCTTGGCAGGTCCTGCGCACTGAATTTGGGCTTCCAGTGCTTCCATCTTCCGTGTGAAGTTCTCCTCAAGGCACTTTTGTGCAGACAATACCTCAGCAAATTGAGACATAGTGATCTAGTAGCGTTAAAGTGAATGTGAAGTGATTTTGCAGATGATGAGCTGGCAGGTGGTGTAATTTTAATGATTGGGTCACATAAATGTACCACAAACGTGAGTACCCGTGCAATATAGGCTATACACTTATACTTGATAGAAATTTAGGCAAAAAACTGTGTATTTCTATTTAAATATAAATTCAAAAACAGAGATACGTCTATCGTTTTCTTACACCTACCCGCGAATTATGGTTCCTGTCGATAAGTGCAAGAGACGTCAGCACCAATTGACGGGGTCCGAAAGGGCCAATGCCTGCCAGGGTTACGAGCCTGTCCGAAAGGGATATCGTGGCCCTGGCACACAGGCATCTGAAGGAACACGGTGGGTTTTAGTCAGTAAAAGTCTGACACTCCCTCCCGCTCCACCCCAGAGCGGGAGAAGTTATATGATAATTTCCCACCCAAAAAAAAAAAAAAAAAAAAAAGGTTCGTTCACAATTTGACATTGATAGATATAAACTACCGACAATGAATACATTATATTGTGACAGTTCACAATTTTTGACGTGACAACATCTTATAATTCGATGGAGCCGGCTCACGCACGAAAACATGACTCATACGGCGTTACCTCGCTCTGAGGCGTTCCATTTAAGGCTTGAAGTGCAAGCGAGAGCGCGGAACGAGCGACAAAGAGGCACAATCGGCCTCCGCGTTCGGCAGCGTTCGACATCTGTCTCTCTCCTACTTGAGTGAGCGATGCGTCCGCGTGGACAGCTGCTATACAATTATACATTTACATGTTTTCGTCAAGTATGAAGTGCAGTGAAAAGTGAATGTGGTGTCAATTGTTTATAGCAACGATAATTGCGGCGATTCTTATGACGTTGTCACGTTCAACTATCGTCAGTAACCGACTTTACAGACAACCTATTTTTTTCGATAGTTTATAATCTCGCTAGATAGATTATAAACTAACGGTGCTCACAATCTGACAGTAACAGATACACCATACATCTTTTTCAAGCTGACTGTACCTACAGGGGAATATAAACAAAACAAAATCTTGGGTAAAATATACGGCGATGCAGGTAACATAGCACACTGATGAAGTATTATGTTATTCATGAGGGTACTCTCTTTGGGATACTGCACGGCTGCTGTGTTATTATGACCTGCTTCCGATATACTGTGCGATTTGCTTAGAAATATTGAGTACCGTAGTGGACCTTTTTTGGTGGAAGTATTAAGTTGAGCAGTGTTAATATAATTTTTAGGTAGGTAAGTCTTATTGAGAAATAATTACATTATTATCCATGATTGTTGACAATAAATTCAGATTCAAAGATTCGCCCTTACAGCGTCAAAAGATAGTTCTGTTTCTTTTTGTCACCCCTGAAACAAATATCGCATGTTGCCATAGAAACATCATAATGTGGGAGTCTAAGCAAGAATGGTCCAGAAGTGGGGTACTCGTATTGAGTTAAGACTAGATTCAGTATCTAGAATAGTCAATTAATAATAAGGATTAAAAAAATATTCAAAAACTGGCACATTTATTTTTTATCAGACATTTGAAATTAAAACTTGGAGACTTGGAGTTTCTTGCCTGTTCTTCTCCATAGAGATCTACGTTTTGGAATGGGCAAATAGCTTCCACTTTCTGACTAACTGACCGCCTCTTTGACAATTCAAAAGTGCCTGAAAATGCTTTGAGTTTGAGTTTGAAACTCTGAAAAAGCTTCATTTGAGAAAAACTTTATGAACTTGTAGATAATTGAGCAATAATTAATTATCAATTAAAATCGCGAAATGCAATTTTTTCGCCCAACTTTTCAAAACTGCGTATATTTTGGAAACGAAATGCCGAGAACTGGACCCTTTTGTGCTTGGACGCCCACATTATATAATACGGGATGTGTGAGCTCACTCTTCTTGACACTTCTAACGATTTCAATCTTTGGTTGCGGATTCGATTGTCGAATGGAAGAAGAAACTTAATGACCGACCGATAGAACTTCTAAAGTTTTAGGTAGATATTTTTGCATGAGATTCTGTTTTTTTACGGTACCACAGACGTTTATGACTCATGGTACTAGAAGGAACAGTGGGGTTTTAGTCGGTAGGAGTCCGATATTACCCTCCATCCCTCCAGTTATGATTAATGTTCATGGGAAAGCATTCGGGAAATCCAATCGAAATTAAATAAACATAAGAAACAAAATACTATCAGTTTCAAAATGGAGGTTCGAATATCAGGCGGTAAGTTATATAGCATTTTCAATAAATATGCATGAGTTTAACCGAATAGTTTTACTGTTACAGCATTTTAACTAACAAAACGGCCATATTTTTATACGCAGAATTGAAAATAACAATATTTTTGGAGCACAAAACCATTTTAAAAGTGTCAATATTGATAAAATTTGATGAAGCCTGTTTTCGTTATCTGTGTGTTGTTTAAAATAAAGCTTTTTGACGCACTTGAACAGTTGTAGTCAAAGTTTAAAACTTGGCTTGGATAAGTTTTATTTTATTTAAACCGATATTTTATTGTATTATCCAGGTTAAAAGGTTCTAGATAATTGGCAGTGAATTTTATTTAGGAAATTAGGCACCTACCCAGCTACGAGGTAGACCAATGACCTTGTGAAGGCCGCAGGAATCCGCTGGATGCGGGAAGCACAGAACCGGTCAAAGTGGCGGTGCATGGGAGAGGCCTATGTCCAGCAGTGGACATCTTCGGCTGAACTGATGAATTAGTCACCATAATTGTAATAGGTAGGTATCTTTTTTTTTAGGGAAATTATCAAATAACTTCTCCCGCTCTGGGCGGGGTGGGAGAAGACTTTTACTGACTAAAACCCACCCGTGTTCCGTCCGTTGCCTGTGTGCCAGGGCCACGATATACCTTTCGGACAAACTCGCAACCCTGGCAGGCATTGTCCCTAACGGACCCCGTCAGTTCCTGCTGACATCTCTTTATTTTATTTTAGTTATTTTCATAGCGTTATGTCCTACTGTATTCTGCTGTGGGGTAAAGCAGCTGACGTTCAAAATATATTTGTACTTCAAAAACGAGCTGTTCGAGCAATTTACCAGCTGGGTGCCAGAGTTTCTCTAAGAGATTTCTTTAAAGATATTGGTATACTCACGGTGGCATCACAGTTCATCTTCGCCAACATCATATATGTTAGGCAAAATATACACTTATACAGTAAAAACAGTGATATTCACAATATTAACACCAGAAATAAGGATAAATTACGTGCTCCATTTCACCGGCTTCATAAGGCTCATAACTCATTTGTTGGACTTGGTATAACTTTTTATAACAAGCTACCCTCTTCTTTGTTAGATTTGCCTTTTAATGCGTTTAAAGTTAAAGTTAAATCCAATCTTTGTTCAAAGGCATACTATTCTATCAATGACTACTTAAACGATAAGAATACTCGTAGTTGGTCGCTGCGATTAACTCAAGACAATGTTCATGTTCTTTCTCCAGAATTAGCGTACCTACTGATAGGTTATATGAGTTCATATAATTGTTTATTTTTATTACTGTCTAAGTCAATTTATTTTTATTTATTAGTGACATAATATACTCATGAAAATGTTTTTTTTTTATGAGTTGTATTTGCAATAAGTGGTTAGCTAGCGACCTCGACAATTGATTATATTATTCTTGCCTGAGCAACCGGCAGAAAGTTCGTCATGCTCCCTTAGATGTCACTGCTTGCGGTAGCGTCGGGGGTCGGGTTGCCTCCTTCCCTCAAATATGGCGAGGGGGGGTGATGGCTGATCTTTGCGTTATGCTCGTGAATGGGTGCTGCTTGTGGTGACTGGTCGTCTTGCTGACCATGGTTTTATTATTGTTATTAATGATTAACTGTTTTTTATTTTACTACAATGGTGCTAGTTTATCATTTTTGACTTCGAGTTACAGCTATAGCTTTATGTAAGCGGGCACGCCCATTATGCCTGGAAGCTTTTATTTAGGTACGTTACTTTTGTTTACGTTATTTCTGCTTGAGTATAGTTTTCGACGATTTTTATGTTTTTTTTTGGTATAGGGGCGTGTGCTAACATAAGGCAAATAATTTAATTTAATGTTGCGTTGCGTAATGCAAATTCTTTTACATTTTATTGTATAGATTGAAGTTTTATATCTGAACAGACAGCTGTGCTGCTGGGGAGTTTGTTGCGCTACTTCTTCTTCCCAGCTAAAGCACTAGGAAGTGGTGAAGGGTGGGCGTTTTTGGGGGACTGTCTTATGTAATTTTTGACGTTCGAAAAGTGCTGATTCTCAGCCTAGTTTGTATAAATGACTTTTTGATTTTGATTTTTTTTTTTTTTTTTGATTTATGAGGCGCGCGTGGAACTCAACGCGCCGTCGACCCGGGCAGAAAACCGCCCGCTTTCTGCTACGATTTGAATAGCTTTGTTTATGTCAAAATTTTACCCTGGCCGTACTGGTGTACAGTATTTTTATCTCATGAAGGGACGCGCGCTTTACTTGTGGTAAAACCACCAACATAGCAGCCAATACCCAATACCAGCAGCCAATATAGTTGTTTAGGTGTGTAGAAAGCAGTAAAAGTCAATCTGCTATTCTAGTACTCACGGTTTATTGAGTAACAACGCACACACAACACGAAATCATACGCTGTCGAAACTTGCTCACGCGCCTCTCGGATGCGTATGATTTTATGACACTACTTTCGCCTATTGTTTATGTTAATATATTGTTACTAACTTCTTGTGCTTTGACTATTGTGATTGTGTGCAGATTGACTTTTACTACCTACTCTGCCTTCTACACACCTAAACAACTATAAGTGTACAAACACGCTCGCAGGAGCACTCATCCACAAGTTAGATATTCTCCTAGTACAGGAAACCTTCCTCAAGCCGAGTCATCGAAACCCGTCAATTGCGAACTATCGCATAGTTCGCAACGACAGGTCTCGATGCCACAAGGGCGACACCTTGATCTATTATAGAACCCCTCTATACTGTATTCCTCTCGATCCTCCAACTCTCTCGTGTCTTGAAGTGTCTGCATGTAGACTAGGCATGTCAGGTCATAGACCGATTACGATAGTTTCGGCTTACATGCCGCCCACCGCGACCTCGTCAGCAGACGGTCTCAAACTGCTCTCTGACGATCTTTCAATTCTTTTTGGCCTGAGCGAATCCGTTATCATAGCGGGTGACCTCAACGCCAAACACCCGGCCTGGAATAGTACCAGTACCACGTTCCGAGGCAGACACTTGTTTGACCTCTGCCCCGTCCTAAACTTTGACGTCATCGCCCCGATGACGCCCACCCACTACCCTCACGACCCCAACCATACCCCTGACGTATTGGACATAGCGCTCCTAAAGAATATCAACCTCCGGTTGGATTCGATAGAGGCGATGGACGAACTGACTTCCGACCACCGACCAGTCGTCATGAGACTGGTCCCTCGCGACGGACTCCCTGACCCGGACGAACCCTCTCGTAACAAAGTAGTCACGGACTGGAGGAAAGTAAGCGATCGCTTGAAATCCACCACTTCCCCTCTACTAGACTCTATACCAGATCAGTTTACCTCAATCGCTGACACGACGGCCGCGATCGGCTCACTCACGGAACACGTACAATCGGTCCTGAACGATTGTTCAAGGCAAGCTCCGGCGATGGACGAACATCGCTTGAGGCTGCCGGACGATGTGCGTGAACTGCTGACTGAGAAGAACGCGGCTACTCGTGCCTACGACGTCTTTCCCTGTGACGCCAACAAAGCTCACATGCGCTATTTGCAGAGATCTGTAAAGACACGCATGGCCGAGCTGCGTGACGGTAACTGGGACAAGATGTTGAGCGAGCTAGAGCCCACTCATCTGGCATTCTGGGAACTTCAGAGGAAACTCAAGTCCCAGCAAGTAGTCTCTATGCCTCCCCTGACACGACCCGACAGGACGATAGCATTCGACGACATCGACAGGGCTGAATGCCTAGCTGACAGCCTCGAGACCCAGTGCTCGCCCAGCTCTCAACCAGTAGACCAGGCTCACCTCGCCGAGGTGGATGCCGAAGTCGAGCGTAGAGCCTCTCTCCCTCCGGTCGAAGACCCTGATTGTCCTCTAGACCCCGTCTCCCCGGACGAGGTTCACGATATAATCAAGGGTCTGAAACCCCGTAAAGCCCCTGGATCAGACGGTATCACCAATAGGGTGGTCCAGTTGTTCCCGGCTCACCTGATCATGCTAATGACCACCATCTTCAATTGTGCTCTTAGTAATAACATTTTTCCACAATCGTGGAAAAATGCCACCGTCATCGGTATCCCGAAGCCCGGCAAGCCTAAGACCGAGCCTTCCAGTTACCGTCCCATCAGTTTGCTCGACGTTTTCGGCAAGGTCTATGAGAGGCTTATTTATAAGCGTCTCAGAGACTACGCCGAGACGAAGGGGTTCATCCCCAACGAACAGTTCGGTTTTAGAACCCAACATTCTTGCGTACAACAGGTCCACCGTATCGTAGAACACATAAGCGCCGGTTTCCAGCGCGGGTTCATGACGGGTGCTGTGTTCTTCGATATCGCGAAAGCGTTCGACAAAGTCTGGCACAACGGCTTATTGTATAAGCTATACAAATTCGGTGTGCCAGATCGTCTCGTGCTCATCTTACGGGACTATTTGTTGAACCGCACCTTCCGCTATCGCATCGAGGGTGCGCTCTCTTCCCCTCATCCGATCCGCGCAGGCGTCCCTCAGGGGTCTGTGCTGGCTCCGCTCATTTTTACGCTGTTCTCCAGTGACATCCCGAAAAGTAGAAAGGCGCAGTTAGCTCTGTTCGCAGACGACACGGCCATCTACTACACCGGCCGCAGTCAAGACCAGATCTCCCGCATCCTACAGACCGAAGTCAACAGACTCGGTGACTGGTTCAGGAAGTGGAGGATCGAGGTCAATCCTGATAAGAGCCAAGCGGTCCTCTTTTCTAGGCCCCGGCGTAGACCGGACCTACCACGACAGATCAAGATGTTCGGCAAGCCTATCCCTTGGGAGAAGCGAGCCAAATATCTCGGTGTGATCTTAGATCACCACATTTCGTTCGCTGAGCACATAAAGCAAGTGCGTTCGCGCGCTGCTTTCGCTCTCGGTAGGCTTCATTGCGTTCTGAACTCACGCAGCAAGTTGTCCCTTAAGGGCAAATTGCATATTTACACAGCGTGCATCCGGCCGATTATGACGTACGCGTGTGCCGCTTTCGCACACGCCCGTCCCCATCTCATTCACAGAATGCAGGCACTTCAAAACCGATTTCTCCGTAAAATTACGGACGCTCCATGGTTCGTTCGGAACGAAACCCTACACGTAGATCTTAGAATCCCCACCATCAAGCAGTTTTTGAAACGCGCGACAAAGCGGTTCTTCGAGTCCGCAGATAGACATCGCAACCCCTTGGTTGTGCAGGCAGCTAGCTATAGGCCATCTCAAATTAGTAAGACTCGCCGACCTAGGCATACTCTCTTAGACCCGGATGACCCCATTACTCTCCTTCAGGAAAGCAATAGGGCCACAAGTACAGTGCACAAACACAAACCGTCATTCCGTCCTCGCCGCCGAGGTACCACGCGAAGATCAAGAATAAATTGTTCCCCCCGTCCCTTGCACGTCGAACCGCCAGCCCCGAGGCTGAGTGAGCCGTAGCATTTAATAGTAATCCCCGTTAATAATCATGAATTTAAACTTTCGATCCAGCCCGTCCCCAATTTGCTTTGTTTTTCCCCAACGACGCCCTAAGCCGAGGTTCGTACCCCACAGGGGGTGCCCTTAGAGCGCTGTCGTTTAGTTTTTAATACTTTTATTTACGCTCCTGGCTGGAGGCTTTAAGCTAATACCTTAGGGCAGCCACAGGAAAGACCGGTTAAGCAGTCACGGCCTCTCAAGGTCAACTGCGAGATGCCATATATAAAAAAAAAAAAAAAAGCAGGAGCACTCAGTACCGCCCGAGACGATGGCGAAGTCAGACGTATGTGTGTGTTATATGCTGACGCTATTCGTCTTCACATACACATTCATAGCCGTGTTTGTACACTTGGTTACCACAAGTCAAGCGCGCGTCGCTACGTGAGATTAAAATACTGTACCTAAAGTGCGCGCTTTTATAATTTCTAACATCATGCTAATATCGTGGACGTCCCCGTATAGGTCCATAAAATATATGGAAGTACGTGCACGTTATAGGTAAGTAACGGTAATTTAAAAGCGTCTTCATATTGCCGGGTTACTTGCTGCACAAGAGAGGTAAAGATTTTGTAATTTAAATCCTTTTGTCAGACGTTTTACTCAAGCAGCCTATGGACAGCATATACGCAGAGGGCTGTCAATGGTCTACGGGTTCAATAAAATAACGCATTCAGGATGCTGCTGAGGCTCCCTCCGTTTTGCAGCGCGTCCGCCATGTTAATGGAGGCACGCACAGATGGTTTCGAGGAAATTCTACGCAAGAAGTTGCACAGAGTGTGTATGAGTAGTCTCCTGAGTATGATAGCGGACAGGTAAGACTGTCCGTTCTTCAAACACTGTATCCGTTTATGTGTGAACTAACATAGTTCTATGCACAATTTTTTTACTAACACAATGGATCATGTTGTTTGAAAAATAAATAAATAATAATAACATATTATTGTATTTCAAATTCAAATTCAAAATCTTTATTGCGAACTAAGTGTACAGGATTTTGTAGATGTTAACAATAGGTAGGTTCTAGAACTTAGTTGCCTGTTAAGGCATTGCAATTTAAATGGTTAAAAACATAAGAAGAAAAAAATAATTATATACTTACTCAATATTACAGTTATACAGACTTAATATTATATTATATTAATTATCATTATTCATATATTTTATATTATCATTATTCATTCATATATTATCACAAACTATTCATAGAATTTAATATCACATCATAATATTAAGTATCACAATCATTTCAATATTAAATAATTATTTATCTTCAAGGAATTCTTTTACAGAGTAGTATGCCTTTTTAAACAGGAAATCTTTTAGCTTCCTTTTAAAAATACCAGTTGAATGCTGGTTCTTGACTTCAATGGGTAAATTATTATATATTTTTGTGCCCATACAAAAAATACTATTGCTATAGACGGCAGTGTGTAGACGTCATATTTCCATAATGGTTACTTCCTTATTGTGTTATTGTGATGCAGTAGATGTCCACGATAATATCGTCACGTTATAAATTATAAAAGCACACAATAGCAATAAACAAGATCCGTAATTTAGTATCATCAAAAAGAAACTTGAATGGCTTTCCTTCATATTACGCTCTTCTCAAGGCAAGAAATCTCCACCTTTTTCAATCGTCACTAAGAAATGTAATCAAATACCAAGGAATCCTTATCTGTGCCGAGATATTAAAAATTACGTTATGATATAGGTATTGAAGCCTGCCAGTATTTCATTCATGAATCATAGTTTTTGCGAGTATTTTGGATGGAATATTAATTCATGGATGTAATACTGTAAGAAGGTACTGAGAGTCATGTACCATTCACAAGTCTAGCCGAGTCCAATCCACATCGAAGGGTCGCTTCTCGAATTTGTGAAGAAGTATGCCTATTTAGGGTAACTCATCCAGCTCATCGCAGTCATAATTTTGAGAATGAATCCGACAGAAGGATCCAATTGTGTTGGGCAGCATTTGGAAAACTTCGTCAAGTCTTCCCATCGATTATTCCGCAATGTTTGAAGGCTAAGGTTTTGAACCCGAAAAGAACTGCATGGAGTTACCGACATAGCTTGCAGAGTAAGCAGGCTGAACTGGCAGTGGGCTGACCATATTTGTCGAAGGACTGATGGCAGGTGGAGCAGACTAGTACAAGAGAGGAGTGAGAGTAGAGTGGAGACCGCGTATTGGCAAGCGTAGTATGGGACACTCCCCAGCTAGATGGGTGGGTCCATCTAGACGGGTGGGTCCATCTAGATGATGCACTCGGACACGTCCGCCACCCCGTATCATACAAGACCCGAGGCGACAGCGCTTATAGTGTTCCACGCGTGCCGCTTTTAGACGTTGCGGAGTGGTCAAACACCTCACCCCTCCGTCAGACTTGAGGTGGCCTGCAAAGGCAGGATTGCGGAAGTCACACATGATCCCATGATCCCCGGTGCAAATGTGGAAAGGGAACACCGGGGTGGCTTTTAGTCAGTAAGTGTCTGACGGACTCCGCTCACCCCAGAGCGGAGGATGTCCACGAGGATTTTCCAAACCGGGAAAAAAAAAACCTGGCCGCCGAGCGCTACTTCCGAATTGCTCGCAGCTAGGCAGGCTATTTATTATTATCGCCAGGTGCGTTACGTGGTCACAAGCAAGTTTGATACCAGTTCACAATTTGTCACTATCGAAAAATAATACGTTAGAACGTAAATTAATGGTTTGTTGCAGTTCACAATGTTTCGACAGTTTATAAATCTAACGGAAATAATACTCATAGATTATAAACTAACGAAGTTCATATTATACGTTGACATTATATACAGGATGTTAAAGTAATTGCGTGCCTTAGCTTAGGGGTAGGTTCAGTATCGATAAAGGAACCCAGGAAAAAAATAAAATTATTAAAAAAAAAAAAAAATTGCAAGTTCAACCTAATTTAGTACTGCCTATTTACCAACGCCTTCGATAGTAGGTAAGTAATTAAACCAATTAAACAAATAAAATAATTTTGATTCTAAACGATTGCTATTTTAAGTTAGTAGGTACTAAAATAGGTTGAACTTGCAATAAATTTTTTTTATGTTTTTATTATTATTTTACTTTTTGGATTTTATTTTTATTTTTCCTGGGTTCCTTTATCGACACTGAACCTACCCCTAAGCTATGGCACGCAATTTCTTTAACACCCTGTATAACTTCGACAAGATCACGTGACCTCGTTTCCAACTTTATTGGCAAAAACCTGCCACTTTTTACAAAATATGATTCTTAAATTTAATAAAATGCTGACTAACCCATTAATTGAAGATTTAGGTAAGCATTAGTGACGCTTCAATGTTATGGACACAGTGTACAAAAGTTCAGTAGCTTCATTTAACAACTTCGATTCCAGGGTTCACTCGAATAGTTTCCATGAGTACATATAACATGAGTATATATAACTTAAGTACATACGGTGCACCCTGGGCAATCAGCCCCACTGTGACACTTGTCTTGAGACATGGCCTCATAATGGTAGCACATCTCCCCCCCTGTTATATAATAACTGAGAATTCGCGCCGCAATCTGCATTTGTTTAATAAAAAATGTAAAATATTACTCTTTGACTATCAAAAAAATTGCACCAAATTACTATAAAAGATGGCCCCATCGTCGTTTCAGAGGATGGTTATATCTATTTTTTTCTTTTTCGTTTTTATAGATAAAATATCCAGTCGTGTCCACAAACTGTCATTTTTTTTTTTTTTTGTATGTTCATCATAATTATAATTATCATTTAGTGTAGTAACGCGTTGTTGCTAAATGTACCTCCTTTTTAAAATTCTAAACAGGAGTTAAGGGTTTAAGCGAAAAACGAGCACTTAGTAAACCGTTATGGAACCTAACCGACTTAAGCAAAATGCTGACGTTTAAACATTTTGCTTCCAGTATTATCGATTTTTATGTGTATGTACTACTAGCTGTAATACTGGAGACAAAATTTTATTCTAGTCATTCTATTCTATAATCCAGATGCAATTCTAATCTTGCGGCACTGTCTTTTGCCTTTGAGTTCTCGGCAAATACCAATCACGCGCCAAAGGAACTGAGAAGACTTAGCTCGAGACAAATGCAATAGAAAAAAGGCATGGCAATAAAGAAATCATCTTTACTCGAAAACAAAAGAAAACCACGCGGTCGGAGAGCTGTACCTTTTCTTTTTTTGTTCCAGGGGTGGAATATCCTCATGAACGTCTGTCTCGAGTGGTCTGTCAGACTCTTACAGACTAAAAACTACCCAGGTATTCCCTTCCCACACTTCCGGGGATTATAGGATAATGTGCGACATCCACGATCCCCGGCTGGGCATACAGCTGTACTTTTTTTTTTTTCGTTACCGGCTTGTTAAATGTTCATAGACGTCCTCCACCCTGGGGCGGGCGGAGGGGTCTGTCAGACTCTGACTGACTAAAAACCACCCAGGTGTTTCCTTCCCACACTTGCACCAGGGATTATGGAATCATGTGCGACCATTTTTTTTTTTTTTTGTTGCCGGGGTGGAAAATCCTCATGGATGTCCTCCGCCCTGGGGTGGGCGGAGGGGTCTGTCAGACTCTTACTGACTAAAAACCACCCCGGTGTTCCCTTCCCACACTTGCACCGGGGATCTTGGGAGCTAGTATTACTTCCTCGCTGCCGGCCATCGACTCGACCACGGCCGGCAGCGACAGGTCACTGCCTACTCCTGAGATGAGGGCACGGCGAGGCTCCTCCCAAGCGGCACACTCAGCCAGCGTATGCCGCGCCGTGTCCTCCCGGGAGTCGACGCAGTGGTGACACCGGGATCATGTGCGACCTACCCCAACTACGTAGCACACATTCCATCAATGCGAAAGCAGTCAAAGGAAATTACTAAAACATTGCTTCATATTATATCAACTATTACACGGGGTGATTGTAACTGTTACTGGCGGCCTTATACACCGTGGAATTTTAATCGTCTTACAACGGCAGCCCACTTCATGTATCCAATGACTACCTGACCGTATTCCAGAGCGACGCGCGACACCGAATGCGCTAGACATCATAACCTTGAAAACGAGGCTTCACTTATTTAAACGCTATTGTTGGCGTACGCTCCGTCTACCTTTTTTATTTGGACTGAGATGACTACTAATCATTCATAAAAGTAAAAAAAAATATTTATTAACATTTTAATATGGTTTTTTATTTAATATTGTTGATTATGACGCATGATGTAGTTTGAAACAACTTGTTATGAGCGCGGTGCGAACCTTGCGCTTCATTCCGCGCCGGCTCGTAACAAGGTGTTTCGAACTACGTCATGCGTCTTAGTGAATAATTTTTTCTTTTTAATCATTCAAATGTTAATAAATATTATTTTTAGTTTTATGAATGATTAGTAGCCACGGGATACAGGAAGTGGGTTGCCGGTATAAGACGATTAAAATGCCATGGTGTATATTGTAATGTCAACAGTATACTTAAGGTAATAAATAATTTATGTTTGAAAAAATCCTATGCTACGACAACGTAAATGACGCAATTAATGTTGTTGGATTGTCAAAATGAAAGGCATTGCCATTGTAAGTGTGTTGCGCAATCACCCCGCAGTTGCTAATGTCTTTAATCATAAGTTCACAATCGCGTTTGAAAACGATTAGCCCTACTGCAACTTTTACTCTGTGACACTTATCGAAAAAAAATCTATCAAGAATCAACTTTCAAGGTCGCAGATTCGCGTTTTAACTTTCATATAAAGCCATTGTAACCATTACATAATGACCCTGAGATGCCCTTGAACTGAACGTCCCCTCTTTAATATCTTTTGAGGCATAATCTTCGGAAATTATTTTCTGGTACAAGTCATTAATAAAGTATTTTTGGAAGGACTTTCAAGGAACGATAATAGAGGAAAAATTAGGAGAGGAAATAAGTATTTTAATGATGTCGGGACGTTTTTTGGGTAAATAAAAGTTACTGGAGTGTATAAAGGATTTTAGCTGGTTAGGCATTTCCTTTTCTGTAAAATTACTTTGTTTTATCAAGTGTTAATTTATAGTCATGCTTATAAGGAACTCCCTAAACTGGAAATGCTGTTCCAATTATGTGCTTAGTGTATGAAAAGAATGAAATTAATCCATTTCAGTAGGTCAGCTACGTGGAAAGGTCAGTCCTTTAATGTCTCGAAGATAGGACGACGGGAACAATACCTTTATTTTACCAAGTGTCCTGTCTCTGTGTACCTTATCATTGGCACTCTGATTGAACTTCATCACTGTTAAATGGTTAATGAACATATCAAGTGATTTAAAACACAGTTTATCTTATGCAGGAACCATTTTGGTTACCCATTGAAAGGGTTTTCGATAGGGTTTTTCTAAGCGGTTAATCAAAAGTCCATACGATATGGGTAACCCTTTAGAACGGCATAAATTAAATTTTGGTTACCCTTTGAAAGGGTTTTTGATAAAAACCCATACGGTGTGGGTAACCCTTTTAAACGGCTTAGTTTAAGCCATTCAAAATTACCCACACCGTCTGGGTTTTTGATTAACTACTTAGAAAAACCCTATCGAAAACCCTTTCCATTCAAAGGGTTTTCGATAGGTTTTTTCTAAAATGGTAACTAAAAAGGTCCCTGGGTAGAATAGAGATAAAATTGGTCATGCTCCGCGTGCTGGGCGGATATTGAAATAACATAATATTATGATTTTGTCATGTCACTGGGTTTCAAGTAGGTATAGAACCCATTGAATGGGTTATCATGTAACCCTTTCACTGGGTTTCAAGTATAAAACCCATTCAATGGGTTATCATATAACCCTTTCACTGTGTTTCTAGTATAAAACCCATTCAATGGGTTACATCATGATAAAGGTAACCCATTGAATGGGTTACCCCTTTGAAAGGTTTTACTCTTAACCGGGGTTGTACGGTCCCTGATCTTATGGGGATAGGTTTCAAGCAACGCGGGCTATATTGTACATCATATCGGCTACATAAAACACCTTACGCTGAATGTGGAATCTTTGCATTCTGATTATGATAAATTGTAGAAGATTAACTACGATAATATGGCCCGCCAATCCAAAGTTCAAAACGTTTGAAAGTATTTGCACGCATATGTGCGTAATGAGACGGCGGCCGTCAAACAAAAACAAATCACGGATTTGTTGCTCGACTAGTGGCGTCATTAATCGCTCATTATTATTAGTATGGCGCTGCACTGACAGTACTCTATGAAAACGACAAATCTGGTAATAAGTGAGATATTACGAGTACTTACAACTACATACTTACGAACTCTTTCGTAAGGATGTGACTACACACATTGAAACAGTAATTTCGAGGGGCGAGACATGTTATCGTAGTTTATCGCTACATAATAATCATTATCTTTCTTACCTTAGGGTTAGCGTCCAGATCACAGTCGATGTCAATCACCTCTCCTCTTGCTGCCCTGACCACGACCGGTGCTGATGACTTGCATGTCGGGACGTCTGTACAGATAAAATATTTGTAAGGAATAGGTTAGATACATAGTTTGGATTAGATAGAATCTCTTTGGATGGACGGACTATGTGAAAGATGATCATCATCATTAACATCTGCCTTTCTCCAACTATGCTGGGGTAGGCTTCCAGTCTAACCGGATGCGGCTCGATACCAATTGTTTACATGTAGCGACTGCCTATCTGACCTCCACAACGTAGTTACTGGGTAATACGATACCCGTTGGTAAGACTGGTTATCAGACTTTCGGGCTTCTGATGACCCGTAACGACTGTCAAAGATACACGGATGTCAGTCGGGACCAACAGATTAACGTGCTTTCCGAGGCACGTTGGGGTCTTGGTAAGTAAGATGGTAACCCATCGACGGACCAACCGCAAGCGTAACTTAACCAGATCGATCGACCCGTGCGGCTGTTCCAAGCCTCTCTCAAGCCCGTGTGAAAGATTATATGGCTAGAAAGGGGGTGACTACCGAGATGACGACTAATAGAAAAGTATGGAAGAAAGGCACAAATATAGAAGTATGGGGGGAAGGGAGGGAGGGGGGGGGGGAGTATGGGAGGGATGTATGTGATGTGGCTGTGTTTTTTTTAAAATAAATAAAGGGACATGTTGCGCCGACCCCAAATAAATAGTAATAAGGCAGCAGGAGTGTGACGATAATTATTAGATAGAATCTATTTATAGCCTATTCAGCCAATAGTCCCACTGCTGGGTCACAGGTCACTCTTTGTGAGAGAGAGTGGGTCGTAATCCACATAGATTGGTGCATGTCTTTGAATATTTGGTTCTAGGGCTTATCGGTTTCCTCACGATATTTCCCTGCTAATAATCTCTACTGGGTCACAGGCCTCCTCTATTCGAGAGGGAGTGGGCTGTAATCTACCACGCGGGCACAGGTTTATCTCTTTATGCTGTGTCTCAATTTATATTTTTCATTTCAATCTATGACCTAACGCAAAATGGAGTTGTAATAACGGCGGAACAAATCGAACAATAAGATACCTAGCTTCCTTTTCCAATCACCACATTCATCTATCAATCAATCAACTCAACTGGACAAGTATTGAAGGACCGTGGCTACATTTCCCGTATCGAACCAATCAAGTAATCTGCCTAGCCTTTTCCCAACAATGTTGGGGTCGGCTTCCAGTCTAACTGGATGCAGCTTAATACCAGTATTTTATTTGGACTGCCTGCCTATCTGATCTCAACAACCCAGTTAGCTACTGGGTAATACGATACCCCTTGTTAAGACTATCAGATTTTTGGGCTTCTGACTACCCGAAACGACTCGACCTCTTATTGAACCAGTATGGTGAGCCTTTTTTAGGTGTTCTGAAAGAGTCAGGAAGAAAAATAATAACTCCATATTACAGAATTACTATCTGTGACAGAATATACTATATTTTAAGTTCCTGAATACAAGTTTTACATTTGAACAGACAGCTGTGCTGCTGGGGAGTTTGTTGCGCCACTTCTTCTTCCCAGCTAGAGCACTAGGAAGTGGTGAAGGGGGGGCGTTTTTGAGGGCTAAGCCTAGTTTGAATAAATGACACAAAAGGTTGCAAAGCAAAAGAATATAACTGACCTTATACCAAAACAATAGCTATCACTTTATTGAAGTAAGTTTGTCAGGAATACGTCAACATAGGGCATCGGGATAATTGTGTGATACACTTACAATGGCAATAAAAACAAATTGAAAATCCAACAACATTCATTGCGTTATTTACGTTGTCGAGCAGACGAGTTTATCACATATTTAAAGCAGGAGCAAAAGATTTGAAGGAAAATCCTAATCCTTTAGGAATTACCTTCAAATAATAATAATAAAGCTGAGAAAGAAACAAATTAAATATCTCGACTTAGCACACGAGGTTGTTGACATGTGGAATGTGAGCTCAGCTATCATTGTGCCGATTGTCGTATCGACCAATGGCCTAATGGCCGAAAGCCTCGCTCAACATCTCTCGAGGCTCTCGTTAGGTGGTTGGATCAAGGGCCTGATTCAGAAGGCAGTACTCCTTGATACGGCTCGCATCGTGAGGAGGTTCCTATCTCTGGAGCCCTAACCACCGGTAGCTTGGACCCTGCTCCCGATACCGGTGGACAACTATTTTTTATATTTTTAAATGTTTTATATATTTTTTTTATATTCTGATATTTAGAAATATAATATAAATGAATCTAATTAAATAAAGGAAATAATAATAATAATAAAAATCTTTATTGATACAAAAACCTTTGACATTGCTTAAGACTAGGATACATGGTTAACTAAAGGTCATACGGATAAGGTAAACCCTGATTCCTAAACTAAATAAAAGCTTTGAGAATGTAATAGAAAGCATGTTATGCAAATGAGGTGCTGGTTATGACCATTCCTATTCTCATTTCAGTCTCCAGAACAGGACCAGCATAGTCCAATGTGTAAAAGCAATAACACATTCAGTATAATAATGATTTAAACATAAACGGGAAGTTGTGGGGGATCAATATGTCTGGAGCCGGGATGAAATATTAATCATTGGAGGGTAGGTCGAGGTAGGTCGCGACACGAAAACTTATGCTCTAACGTCAAGTTTAAGACATAATTTTATATTACAGCATTTCTTTAAGTTGGGGAACAGAAATGTACGATGGGTTTAGTTTTGCAAGTTATGCTTCAGATAAATTATATATCGGTTTGGAACCGATATATCGGTCTTCAAATGAACTAGTTGTAAAAAAATCTATAAATCCGACCGAGATTTCAATAAAGGACATTTTTGTCCAGAATTTCCAGTTATTTAAAAGCTAGAAAATACGAGTTATTTTTTAAGTCTGCTTGCAGACGCCGTTTTCAAAATCTTCTATAAAAATTAAAAAAATATGCTGTTCGTTGGTAAGGGCATCTCTTGGATGGGAACTCTGGTGGGCCGATTTGATTATTTTTTGTTTAAAAATGTTGGTAATAATCCAAATTTTTATCGAAAGAAGTTTGGAAAAGTTGCCCGCAAAATTGGATAACTCGGGATAAACTGAAAGTGGTTTTTGCTGTTAGATTTTTGTATGAACTCAGGGGCTTGTGGCTAAGTATTAACAGCCGCACGGGTCGATCGATTAGGTTAAGCTACCCTTGCCGCGGTTGGTCCGTGGATGGGTGACCATCTTTACATACCAAGACCCCTCCGTGCCTCGGAATGCACGTTAAACCGTTGGTCCCGGCTGTCATGCGAGGATCTTTGACAGTCGTTACGGGCCGTCAGAAGCCCGAAAGTCTGCCAACCAGTCTTATCCAGGGGTATCGTATTACCCAGTAACTGGGTTGTGGAGGTCAGATAGGCAGTCGCTCCATGTAAAATACTAGTACTGGAAGCCGACCCCATCAAAGCTAGGCAGAAGATGATATTTGTATGAACTCACCTAGACAGGAAAACATCTGCTGGGTTCCCTAGTAGTTTTATAACTATTAAGAGTCGATAATACCTCAGCGTCACCTCACTCTCTATTTCGCTCGCTCACTACTATACTACTCGTGGTCACGCGAGCAAGCGACACAGGCCGGCAGGGAGAAGCCTCCAAGGCGCCGATAGTTTAGGTAATTTCGTTTTACGATGAAAATAAAGGTAATTTAAATAAAATAAAAAATATAGTTTCTGCTTTATATTTAGTTCAGTTATTATGCAAAGTTTCATGATCTAATTTGTTTTTTTTTTATACTAGCTTGTTTGTTTTGGAGGTAACTTTGTATTTTTTTTCTGTGACAATTTTTTATAGTAAGTATCGTGTTTTCGTCAAACATATTATATTATAATAAATCCTCAACTTTACCATATATTAAATTCCAACTTAATGCTGCAGTATTTTACGTGTAACGAAGGACCATGGTAAGCAGTTTGAGGCAGGGACCGAACCCGGTATGATCAATACCGGTATTTTTCGGTTACAACCTTTATTATTTCTACCGGTATTTTTAAAGGTTACCTTAAGTCTAAGAAATTGAAAACAACCGGTATTAATACCGGTAACCGAAATAAATCTATCTTACACATGCCGTCGGCATTAGTCAAAGGGCGCGCATCGCTTGTGTGTGAGTCGATCCGCACGCCGACCAATCACGGCCCTGGCTTTAGGTAACCGGTATTAAAACGCTAAACTAAATAGAGGTAACATATTTCTTCTTCCTATGGTTACCCGGATAGCGGTAACCTTAATCGTAGAGGTAACTGAAATTCTTCAATACCTTTGTACCGTAATTTATAAAGGATTTCGGTCCCTGCGGATCGATTAAGAGTCTACAATACCTTGAGGTATCGTAGACTCTTAATCGATCCCCAGAATAATCCCCAAAAAAAAAACAAATACAAATAATCAAATCAACTAAAAAAAAATAAAAAACCAAAAAAAAAAAAAAAACCCCATTTCGATTTCTAAAGAATACTGACTGATCGTCTTAAGTGACGATAGTAGCTGTGACCAACTTGGATTTAGCGTAGGTAGTTGGTCACAGTTCTAACCTGATTCATTAAAATCAGTACTTTACATTAATCCTCAACACCATAACATCTCTAGCCTAGTTTACTCACATTTGACATCCAAAACCAAGCTTTCAGAGGATCCTTCACCCAGCGTATTCCTTGCTGAGCAGACGTAAGCACCAGCCGCCTTCCTCGACACCCGCTGCAGGACGAGGCTCTGGTTGGCGAGGAGAACTCCTGGACCTGGTTTTACTATGACGCCCTGGTGGGGGAGGAGAATGGCATAGATTTCAGAAGTAGATTTTTTTTTCTCAAATTCAAGTAATTTTGCCAACTTTTGTGAATCGTTGGTCTAGTGCCGACCGTCCTGGGTTCGATGGGGGGTCAGACAGTGTTATTATTGGATTTTCCAGTAGAAAATTCTGAGTAGCGGCTCGGAGTTTACTTTCGTGCCCAGTTTATACTAAAAGATCCGCCCCTATTACATAGAACATAGGTGGGCGTCCAAGCAAAGTCGGCATTTAGTATCCGAGATATACGCAGTTTTGTAAAGTTGCATTGCGGTGAAAAAATTGCATTTCGCGATTTTAATTGATTATTAATTAATTTTCAATTTGTTCATATAGTTTTTCTCAAATCAAGCTTTTTCAGTTTCACCTTCAAAAATCTGATTTTAAAAAAATGTGCCAGGTTTTGAATATTTTTTTAATCCTTATTAACAACTAGCTGCGCCCCGCGGTTTCACCCGCGTAAGTCTCGATCCCGTGGGAAATCGGGTTAAAAAGTAGCCTATGTCTTAATCCAGGATGTCCAGCCGTTTGATCGTGAAGAAGTAACAAACACACACACACACTCACAAACTTTCGCCTTTATAATATTATTGTGATGATTGACTATTCTAGATACCGAATCTAGTCCTCAATGCCCCACTTTTGGACACTTTTTGCGTGGACGCCCACATATTATGACATACGAGTAACTGACGAATTCAGGCATAGCAACTATAAGCCTGACTGTCTCGTCGGTCTAGTGGTCGATGCGCAAAAAAAATACTATTAGGTTTTTCGGCTAGGAAACTTCTTTTTATATTTTTTCACCCGTGATTCATGCTCGGTAATTCATTCAATAAATTCTAATTGTAAATAAAGCTGGCGACATGTAGGTGTATTCACCTCTACCTACATCTTCTAAGAAAATAGGTGTAATGTCATGCTATGGCTACTTACATTATGTGTAAAGTATACATGATTGTGCCACGGGTTCGCTCGTACTCTGCAGTCTAGGTACACGTCGGAACCTTCCACCACTTTGCTGGCGTCAAGATTAGCACCTAACTCCAGCTTCGCTACCGGTAGATCTGTTAGGAAATAAACAAAATAATTAAGACATTACAACAGGGATTCCCAATCTTTTTTTTACTGCGACTCCCTTTATAAGTTGTAATTTTTTTGCGGCTCCCTTGTAAATGAAGATACCTGCGTGTAGCTCTAAAGTTAGCAGTTATACTCATTAAAATAATCCAGCTAGAGTTTATCTAGATTATTTTATACAAAGAAAACTACAAATAATATAGAATCTTACTAAGTTTTATTTATTTTCAAAAAAATATTATTTACTAGGCTAGTAAATAACAGTATACGGAAACATGCTAATATTTTAATGTGTCTGATGAGTTAACTTTTCTGAGCAAAACTGAAAAAACTTCTACATTGATTTATGATCTGTATTTCGATTTAATGACTGCACCTGCAGGAAGGCTAGTTTCGCACGAGTTCGACGTTGCAAAAGGTAATAGAATCTTCAAAGCTGTAGTACTAAAAATATAATATAAGATATTCGTGAGCATACCGGTTCTCGACATTCTTGGGATAACGCCGCGACGCCACGGGGCGTCGCGACTCACAGTTAGGGAACTCCTGCATTATAAGACAAACTGCAGGCTAAAATAACCCCACCTCTTCTGTTCACTTCGATATCGCTGGACTGCATAAGCATAGCATAAGCTTAATCAGCCTGTAATTATCCCCACTGCTGGGACAGGCCTCCTCTCTTCGATCGAGGGAGTGCGCTGTAATCCACCACGCGGGCCCAGTGCGGGTTGGTAGATGTCACATGTCTTCGAGTTTTTGGTTCTAGGACATGCCGGTTTCCTCACGATGTTTTCCTTCACCGTTTTGAGAGCAGTGGTGATGAAATAATTTACACAAAGTAAAGCGTCTGTCTGGGTTCGAACCCACGATCTATAACTCGTAAGTCGGGGTCTATACCATTGGGCCACCACTGCTCTCTGGATATATTAATTATGGAGTATTTTAATTCGTAATAATGACTTACGTTGTATCTCCATCTTCCACCCATCCTCGTGAGTGGAATGCGGCAGACTTGGCTGTACTGCCCTGCAGGACAGGACCCTTCCAGCGTCTTCTATAGTTGGCACGAAGGTCAGGATGCTACTGGTGATGTTGCCGTCTGTTGAGGTCTGGTGGCAAACCCAAAGAGGAAGTTTATAATTGAATTGTATAAAGCTATAGAATAATATATAATAATAATGTTTATCTATCCGAAGTAATACATAGACACAGGTTGAGCACAGTGGTAGATACACTAAAAAGATACATAATTGTTTGTAGAAAAGTTAAAAGGCTACATAAAATCTATAGACATAAACAAAACATAAACCCTGTCTCTTAAACTAGGAGGCCAACAGTGTTCGGCCAGATGGTTGCATGTATTCAGTTGTACCCTTTATAAGGCTGACAACAGGTAAACCGCTGTCGCTGTCAGATTGCATACAAAAGAAAGAGATGCGCGATGACACAACGTATGGCGTAAAAAAAAAATGCAAAAAAATCGTATAAAATTAGATATAAAACTTGTCAAGTGCGAGTCAGACTCGCACACGAAGGGTTCCGTACCATTATCTATAAAAACGGCAAAAAAATCACGTTTGTTTGTTTTATGGGAAGCCCCCCTTAAATATTTGTTTTATTTTAATTCAATTATTTATTTTTAAAGTAAATATATAACTAAATATTCTGTGAATATTTCAAGCGTCTACCTGTTGCTGTTATCAATATCAAGCAAAAACGAGCAAAAAAGAACACGTTTGTTGTATGCGAGCGCCCTTAAATATTTATTTTATTCTGTTTTTTTTTGTATTTGTTGTTATAGCAGCAGCAGAAATGCATCATCTGTAAAAATTTCAACTGTCTAACTATCACGGTTCATGAGATACAGCCTGGTGACAGACAGACAGACAGACATACAGACAGACAAACAGACAAAAAGACAGACAGACAGACATACAAACAGACAGACAAAAAGACAGACAGACAGACGGAGGAGCCTTGGTAATAGGGTTCCCGTCTTAAGGCTCTTACACACTCACGCGATATCGCGGGCGCGACAGGCACCGACAAAGACAATTCCTTTGTCGGTGCATGTCGCGCCCGCGATATCGCGTATGTTTGTAAGAGCCTTTTCCCCTTGGGTACGGAACTTTTAAATCCATCACCGGATGCAGTTTGGCATTTGCAATTTTATGGTACTTATACTTTTAATTATAATTATACCTGTTAAACTAAGGGATAAACAGCTTTTAAAAATAATTCAGAGTCGTCTTTGAAATTTTTTTGATGTTTTAAATTATGTTTTGAGTACCATCACCGTATGCACAAGACTTGAAAATAACATACTGTTTTGGTTTGGAAAAAATATTAAAACCGTTTTAAACCAGCTTTTTGACCATTTTCAAGAAATCTCCGCCTTAATAGTGAAATATAGTGTCGATATATCTATTATTGTTAAAAGTGTTGGGAATCAACGTTGTTTTCGTCACCTCATGCTTAAAATTTAGCACAGGGACATTAGACCGACATCCTAGAAACAATCTTATAGTCTGAATTCAGTCACCGTTTAAGGTTTTAATTGGTAGGATTCTGACACACGCTTACGTATTTCATCTATCTATGGGCGTTTCACAAACCGCACTGTGACTTTACTAAGAAAGCATTTAATCCTTACATAATAGAAAAAGAAGAAAAGGCCCCCGCCGCGTCTCTCTGTCTGAGCGCGATAAACTCAAAAACTACCGAACGGATTTTCAAACGGTTTTTATCAATGGACGGAGTGATTCAGTGATTCAGTCGGGAGAAAGGTTTAGGTGTACAATTAATTCAAGGTTTTTTGTAAATTGGCTGTAATATGACGATTATTGTTGGTGTCGGAAAAAATCAGCTTTACTGGCGTGAGCCGCGTATACCGTAAGAGATACATAAAATTAATATTCTACAGGATTGTACATCATAAAAAGATCAACAAAAAAGAAGTTTTAGAATTTGATACAAAATTTATTGTTATTTCCGAAGCAATTTTGACCGGTATTACTCGTAATATTAATCCTTATCCAATAAATGTTATTTTAATTGGGCATTTAATTAAAATATGCCTTGACAATATATCACAGATTCAATGGTTGATAGCTACGATAAAAAAACAGCTGAACGGAATTGCGACCTCCGCGCGCGCAAAAGCTATTTCGAATAATATAAACTTAATTGTTATGTTGATTAAGTTCATAGTTGTACAAACAAATGTGAGTAAGCGTATCATAATAATAATATGCAGATACGAAGACCAACTGTTTCAAACGCGTATTCGAATGAAACGCTATTTTTCGAAGATACGATGTACAAGCTCAAGGAATTCTAAGGGGGACGGCGCGTACGCAGTCCCCACTACCAAAAATTACGCATCCGAGTTATCCACATTAGGGATAATCGCAGGGGTCAACCCAACCGCAGTGCAATGGGAAGGCCTCGCCCTGGGGGAACCGCCTATTTGATCACGGTTTCCCCTATGCCAGGTAAGTATGAATATTTTACAGAAACTCGCGAGGGTCATTCAACGACGGAGAATCTTAACACCGCGATTCAGTAACGTGACGTAACGTACAGCGCCATCTAGTTTCACAATTGGAACTAACCGCTTGTCTACAAAAACTTTGTACATAACAAAATTTGAAGTCCCATCAGCGTACAAGCATCCGATTTTAAGGGTGATTTGATTTGATTGGCTCACTGTGTTCGCCCGGTGTGACTTCAGCCAATCACACAGCACAATCTGAATGCCCTTCACATTTCTACCCAATTCACTAATTTGGCCGAACTTACTCGGAAAATATGGTGCCTTTACAAGAGCACAAACCATCCCTAGAACCACAGATCATAAAAAAACGATCACTGCGTCAAACGTATTTCTAGTCTTAGAATTAGTAATTATTATTCTGGCTAAAGGTAAGAGAATATGGCCAATATACTGAGTGTAGGAAGCTGAAATAGCGGTTAATTTAAAGATTAAGTACCCAAAGAAAGACAGCGTGAATTAATGAATGAATAAACTATTTTATTTGCCAGAATAAGGAAGGCAGGTAGGCAGATAAATCACCATTTATCTGCCTAGCCTGATTATAGGTACAAATGACAAGGTAAGAATGTTGTTTTTAACGTTCCAAAGTGCCTCTTAGGTGCCTATTTGAAATAAATAATATGACTTTGTTTTCACTAAAATCCACCGCACATAATGATAAAAATTACACATAAATGCAAGACCAGCACCCTAATAGCACCCTAGTAACAAACTGTCGATCATAAATCTGAATTATTTTTAAGTATAATGCTAATCCATAGCTTCATAAGTTCGAAAAAAAATGTCTGCTCAGTAACGTAAATAACGCAATGAATGTTGCTGAACTGTCAAAATGAAACCCACAGCTAAATACAGATTGTGTGTTACGCAATAAAACCGCGGTAACCCATCCAATATAAATGCCACCGTAAGATTGTGATAACCGTTGATTTATAATCAGTCTATCTCATTATAATCAACTTTTTGAATTGTCATAATAAACATTAGTGTTGCCTATGACGATTAATATTGCATTTTTTTTTTGTTGCTTCTGTGTAACTTCCCAATTCAGCTTGAAATCAACAATTCGGCATTTTAGGTGTGAATTAGGTAAAACCAAACAGAGAAAATATAGACTCGCTGTCACATTTACGATGAAGTATAATGGTGCGGATGGACTTCTTGGCGGGAAAGTGAAGCGTCATGTTAGCAGTTTTGTTTTATTTTCTAAAATTTGTGTTTAGCCGAATATTAATGTGTAATAGTGGTGGATTATTAACCATTAAGTGTTCGTGAACCTGCATTAATGTAGGCAAATGAAACAAAACAGTGCAACATCACTTTTAAGTTCTCTCAAGAAGTCCGCGCGAGGTTTCAGTAAAGTGCCACGTCTTTACTGAAACTCCAGGAAAGCGGGGCGGGATATCATCTATCATATGTATCGTGCATTGAATGGAGTTCATTTCATAATTTGTACTTGTTACCTAATTGTACATGACACTGGCTAAATGCACAAACCGTGCAAAGAAAAAAAGAAGAAAAAAAAAATGGTGCGGATCGATTCAGGAAATACCCCTAATGAAAGGCTAGTAAAAGCTCGTCATAGAAGGCAAACAATAGAGTTCCTAGGTTGTTGACACTGGGGATGCCACTTTACCGATGCTAGCACTAGGAAAAAAGGGACACAATGTGCAAAAAAACGTAGGGGCCTCATGGGAAATGCCAACAGAGGTGAAAACATATCGCGAAAGAAGTTTTCACTTCAATAAATAACGATTATCTAATTTATTAAACAATGCACAGTATACCCAAATTAAACTTTTCACGTGGTCAATTTAACTTCACTTACTGCTACTACAGCATGTCGGCGCGGGCATGTTGGTGACGCGAACCCATAAGTTTTTCCCCTACCAGAAATCGTTCAACACGCTTTAAGAAGTTTCTACTTAAAAAACTTCTGGCTACTATTTTGTTATGTATTATAATTGAGTTTGTAAAAGTCTGAATTGTATGTTATTAATTTTATTGGTGCCTCATACGATCTTTTGTTGGTCGAAATAAACGTTTATTATTTATTATATTTTAAGAATTCGTAACAAATCCCCACACCACTTAACTCGACAAAGAGATCGTAACTAGGGACCATAGAAAATATGCAAATGCAACCATCAATTAGGTATAAAATACACTGAATACACAGCTCATCAATCCAGTCAATTTACCGAAGAAACCAATAAGAATCACTACCGTCAGAAAAAAAAGATCTACGCTGTCATAGATCCCTTATCAGGGTATGCAAAGGTCTGTGCTTGATCCCAGTCAATCTTAAACACCAAATAAAGAATGAAAACCGATCTATTGGAATCGAATCATTACCGAATCTCCATAGCGTTTAAAAAGATTTCTTTCATCTATTCAAATCTTGCAACAATCAACGATTGTCAGTAACTTACCATTTTTAGGGCACTTAATTGAGGTCTTAAGGCTCTTACAAATACACGCGATATCGCGGGCGCGACATGCACCGACAAAGGAATTGTCTTTGTCGGTGCCTGTCGCGCCCGCGATATCGCGTGCGTGTGTAAGAGCCTTTATTCTGTTTAAAAAAGCGGGAAAGTGCGTGTCGGACCACGCACAATAATGGTTTCCGTAGTTGGGATGAATGTATCCCAAGAACAAACTTAACATTGTAGTTGAAAAACATGGGCTCCCATACATCGATATACGCCACGGCCAATTTTCTAACTGCAAATGTAAGTTTGTAATCATAAAAACATATTTTTTTATGTGATAAAACTACAAATTAATTGATTTTCGGAATTTTTCCTTTATTTGTGCTGTGAGATCTTGCTTCTTGGCGAATTTCATGATTCTAGGACTCTAGGTCAACGGGAAGTACCCTATAATAGTTTTTATTTATTTGCGAGTATCAAAATATGTCGCATAAATCACCGTATTTTTTTATTGCGTTGACTTAGAAGCTTGTTTTTTTAGAGCTCCATAGACTTGATTTTAATTTCAACTTGATACCTCCACGCGTTCCTGAGAAAAAGGGTCTTGACAGACTGTCAGACAGACAGACAGACGGACAACGAAGTGATTATATAAGGGTTCCGTTCTGTCCTTTTGAGGCACGGAACCCTAAAAAGCGGCCTTATTATTTGTTTATATAGCGCCCATAGTTAAGAGGCTGACAACAGGTAAACTGTCAGATTGCATACAAAAGAAAGAGATGCGCGATGACAGAACATATGGCGTAAAAATGCAAATAAAATCGTATAAAATTAGATATTAACTAATTAATAAAAAATAATCCATCCCCGGATGCAGTTTAGCATTTGCAATTTTATGGTATCCTTTTAATTATAATTATTACTGTTAACGAAGGGATAAACTGCTTTTAAAAATAATTAAGAGTTGTCTTTGAAGATTTTTTTGATGTATTAAATTATGTTTAATTATGTTTTGAGTTCCATCACCGTATGCACAAAAAAATTGAAAATATCATACTGTTTTTGTTTTGGATAAAATATTTACGGTTTAAGAGATACACCTTTTTGACCATTTTCAAGAAATCTCCGCCATAATACACATTCTGTGTTGTCTGTCTTTTCCTATTACGGTTCAAAAGAAACAGCCCTGTGACAGACGGACGGACGGATAACGGATCCTTAGTAATAGGGACCCGTTGGCACCCTTTGGGTACGGAACCCTAATAGAAAGGCAACAGCAAAACCAGAACCACACCCTTCTTTGAACTCGATTAAAAAGAGAACTGTCAACCCTACTATTCAAATCAATCGATTCGAATCGAACCATTACCGATTCTCGATTCCGTCCTTAAGGTTTCAATATACAACTCCTAGTTAATGACAGCCTACCATTGTGCTGTCCACGTCAATCTAGATGGTCGTAATGCTATGTAATTAGGTTCGTTGACTGGAAGAGGGCATCGCGATTGCAGCGACATCTATTAGGGTATAAATCAGTTTTGTTTTGTAGTACTAGTTTCGAATAAGAGATGGCGTTACTTGTTCTACGCGGCGACTGCTAATCCGGAAAACAAATACAATCATAATTACAGTAAATTGTTTTTTTTAAGTACATTACATGTAATGTATATGTGTGTGTATGATTTCTGCGTGTGTGTGTTCTATGTGTGTGTGTGTGTGTGGTGTGTGTGTGTGGTGTGTGTGTGTGTGTGTGTGTGTGTGTGTGTGTGTAATGTGTAATATGTTATAATTTATTTATGGCAGTTTAATATTGACATGCGTATAAAATCCATAAAATAGTTGATAAATATGGCATTTCAGTCCACTAACACTATTTAAAGGTAACCTTACAATGTTCCTAGTTTTCTATTTATCCTATCCTCGTAAGAATACTATTTTTATTTAGAGTTGATTTCAGTCCACTTTTTTTTTAATTTTGTCCAACTTTAGTTGTTAATCAGCTACAGCTACATAATCCTATGTTTAAATTAAACTGTCTTAAATGCTTGTACAAAAGAAATCTTGAAGATAAGATTAAACGCTCTTCAATTCGTAGGCGAAACCTAAAGAATTGTTTAACCACTTTAATTAAGCTACTTGCTTTACTTAAGATATACTTGTTTTAGTTTCAAAAGAAAACAATACAAAGAAAAAGAGGGAAATCGGATCAGCATAATGTAAACGAAACAATGTTGTTGGGAGTCTGTTTCAGTAGTGTTGCACCAGAATGTAAATTAAGTTTCGGCTACTTTTCGGTTTTTATTTTGTGCGGTGAAAGCCGAAACCTTATTACAAGCCAGTTTGCATTTTAACTGAATTTAGTTTTAAAATAGGCTGGTGAAAATATATTGTAGATTTCACCTATATACATACTTTTTGATATTAAAAGAAAAAAATTGGTTTATTTGCGTTAGACATAACGTAAAGAAAGAACACAAACACGAAAGAACAAGTTGGGGGAAAATATGAGTTACATCCACGCAAAACGGCCATCGCTCAGCATAACGCTGCGACCCAATGCACGAATTGATCATTGTTGGGTTAAGTTTCCTATTTTATTGAAAACAAGTTTCTTCTAGTCAAATATTTTCTATAAAACATATGTGGCACTCGGCAAAACGGTCGCTTACTGCCAGTGAAAGAATTTTCGAAATCGGATCAGTACTTCCAGAGACCACCTCCTACATCCAAATTTACAACTAGTATAGTAGTAGTGTAGAAATACAAACCATTCATCATGGGCTGAATTAAAAAAGTCCTTTTTGCTTTTAAACTATAGGTACTAATGAATGTTTTTAGTTGACTTCAAAGTGCAATGTATTTTGAAGTCAACTAATAATAGAAAAAAATAGTTCTCATAATTTATGCCTAATAATATTATAAATTATGTGAAAGTAACTCTTTCTGTCTGTACGTTTCTTTCCTTATCGGCTAAATGGATGTTTATAAAATTTGACACACACATGACCTGGGCCAGAACATAGGATAATCCTGATAGTAGGCTTCTGTGAGATAAAATTCAAAACCTCTACGGGGCGAAACCGCCGACGACAGCTAGTACTCTTATAAGAGTAGAAGAAGTGTCAACTACCGCCATGAATTTCCTAACACCACAATTTCGTCTCATGTTCAAGTTTCGGCCGAAACTATAACCTAATGGTGGGTGCAGCACTAGTTCGTATTTATCGTTTCCAGGGGCCATCTGGCGTGAAATGCGATGCAATGTAAACAGTTCGCGCTGCAAGTTCGCTGGACTAATGTTGCGATAAGCTTATCATGCAAATGTCCTGGTATTGGTAGATACTAAGTAGGGTAGTGGCTGGTCATGGTCTTAGTTCTTTTGGTAGGTTTAGGCGAGTTCAATTTGGGGTGAACTTTCCCAAATAAATTGAACGCGATCAGCACACCTGAACCGCATTCAAAGGCAGTGTCATTACTGTTGTGGAATACTGACAGCTCTTGAACACGGTTTATATGTGATGATCGTGTTCAATTGCTTTGTTGAAATTACTCAAATGCAAGCAATAACTCTGTTACATACTAATTGACCGAGCGAGAGAAGCGGCTCTGCTTCAAGTAGCAAAATTTGCTTTCCTCTGTCAGTTTGTTGGTACACCTCTACAGGTCGTATTTTACAATCGATATAAACGAAACTTGGTATACAGGTTTTACGACTTCATAGATTTTTTTTTTGTCGTGGGGTGTTTTTGATTGGAGAGGTACTTCCTCAAAAAAGGGGCAAAAAGGGGGCTACTGGATATCTCCGGCTAATGCGATCCGATATCAATGTTGCTTTTTTTATTTGAAAGGTAGTAACTTTAAGTTGGTCTCATAGAAGTTTGGTGGAGATCTGATGAGGATCTTCGGCGTAGTGAGCAGAATAGCTCCTCAAAATGTAGTAAATTACGCACTTTTAGTTTTTTAGCAGTGGAATCGGCCTTTTAACTACTAGGTAGGGATTGATGGAGCACCTGGGACCACCTTCTAAGCCTTCTCATCACAAAAATAGGATGTAGCGTTACCTCTGCCAGTTAAAACCTATTTTTATTTTTTTTCTAGCTGGCCTACAATTTTTTACTCATAATTTTTGTTTACCATGTCTTTGGTAAATTTGTTGCAAAAAAGTGTGTGCTCGCTAGGTCTATTGTTCGCTATGTCTATTGTTGAACTATGTACTAGTAATAATTGATACTTACCTACTGTTTAATCTGTACTGTCGGCACAAATAAGTATTAATCTCACATGATAAGATCAGTTACAATTTATGCCATTCGCACCACAACATTGACAAGGATAACATTTACCCTAAGCCATGTCGATTTAAATAAGTTTCGATCTTCCCTTTTCGTGCTATAATTCGGCCAACCCATATTATTCGTAAAAAAATGTAATTAATCACACTAATGTTTGTGTGTGTTTGTTACTTCTTCACGCTCTAATGGCTGGACCAATTTTGATAAAACTTTGTATGGAGGTAGCTGACACCCTGGATTAAGACATATGCTAGCTATCCCGATATTCCCTCGGGATCGAGACTTAAGCGGGTGAAACCGCGGGGCGCAGCTAGAAAAAAATATATCACGAATTGTACTTTAGATACACCTCTGCGGCATACCTCTGCCTAACCCTTCGGGGATCACACGCATGATGTTATGTTATGTTATATCATGAATTCATTACTCACAGTCTCTCTAACAGTCTTCAACCTGGTGCCTCCTTTCCACCAGGATATCGTTGGCTTCGGCCTGGCTCCTACAGCCTGGCAGACTAGCTCAGTACTCTGTCCTGCCACCAGAGGCCGTTTGCCGCCTTGAAGACGCACCCAGAGTGGGCGTACTGTGGAGAAAGGTAAGATTTAGAGAAAGATAGATGTTTGTAGAGTGTTTCTTGGTCTAATAAGTCACAGGGCATAACTTCACAACAATACTAGAATAGAATAGAATACTCTTTATTATACACCATAAAAATTACAGATATAAATGTTGTAGTTTTACATAGGGTGACACAATGGGCGGTCTTATCGCTAATAGCGATCTTTTACAAACAACCTTTGGATGGATTAAAGGGAAAAGGAGAGACAATACTGCAGGTAGTCAGTGGTGTACCATTTACATATACAATAAATACATATATACATAAAGCATACACTTATCTATATAAATATATACAAAAATAAACATGAAACAACCAGCATATTATTGTCCCATTTTACTGCAGAGGTAAGGCCTCTAGTCACACAGAGATGACATGAGCATTGGTCACAACGCTGGCTCAATACGTGTTACCAATTTTAGTCTCTTTTCTCACGATGTTTTTTTCCAGAAAGTAGTACACAATTAATTGATAAATATTAGAATTTGACACAGATCTTTTAAATATTTCTTAAACCTAAATAAAAATGACAAGTTTTATCTTATTTCTGTAAATTGAACTGTATAAAAAACACTTTTACACGCCAAAACGAGATCGGAGGATAATCAGAAAAAGAAAGCAAGGACATCCCAAAATGGCTAGATACTGTAGCTTATGTTATTTTTTTGGTGTTTAACATATTTTGTCCTCTAGCTTCCTGTGGGAGTGATTTCGTGAAAAGGAACGGAAGTGTGTAACACGAAGTGGCAGCTTGAGCATGGAATAAGTAACTACTTTTTAATAGCATGGAATTAGTAAGTACTTTATAATAGCATGGAATTAGTAAGTACTTTATAATAGCATGGAATTAGTAAGTACTTTATAATAGCATGGAATTAGTAAGTACTATATAGATTGTAAGTGGATTTTTATTACCAAGGTGAGATGCCAGATGTTACACATGGTACCCAACTACTCAAGACTGAGTGAGTCTTATTTTTTATCTGTATAGGTAATTACGTAACACACTAACAATTGCAACGCCTGGCATTTTGACAATTCGAAAAAATTCATTGCGTTTTTTCGCTGTCGAGCGGACGACATTTTCAAACATATTATGAAGCAATGGGTTAAGAAAATTATTCGAATTGTGAAAGAAAGTATTAACGCAGTTGGTGTGTTGGCGTATACCTAGTACCTATCTGATGCCTAAATTATTGACTACTTTAAACCATTACTTACACCTTCACTTAAAACGGAAAAGGGAACTGACGAAATCTCCCAAGGCAATAACAAAAAACAGAACCAAATTCAAGCAGTAATCAAGCCTTATAAAACAAGTAAGTAAGTACTTCATTATAACTTCCCACCTCACACCTATTGATTAATAATCCCCAAATAAGGTAGGTAAGATCACTTCGTGACAGCAAAATTGTATTTTAATGACATTTTTCAATTATTCCATTAAAATGGATTCCATTCTTCCGCGCTCCGTCGGAATTGAATTTACTTATGCATGTCAAATATCAATCAATCAAATTTGTAATGAAATTGAGGATTAAAAAGGGGATCGAAGCACCAGGCGGTGACCATATGGTCTAAGTTGAGGAGCTAGCAATTATTTTAATTAAGAGTTAAGAGTCCTTTTGCTACTTATTATAACGTAGTTTTTCTGTTAAGGCGCAGATATATGATTTTAGTGACTTTTAAATCCCATAATACGCCTTCAAATAATGCAAGTAAGTTTTGCAAAAAAAAGTTAGTTAAACTAGAACGCGTACACATTTATTCCATATGTGAATATTTAAGTATTGTAGTAAAATACTTTATGAAATAAATTCAGGAAGTAATGTCTACCCAAAGCATAAACAACGATATTACTTTCAAACATTTTTGTATGAATATACTATTTTATTATGTATAATTATATCTGTATTTTTTTTTTAAATATTCATATCTTCGTTACTAAAAATAAATATTCTCTTTGAAACAGAAGTGAGCGCGACGCGCATTTGTCAAATTTTGTATGACCAAGATCAACGGCGGCGCGGCGGCGCAGCGTTTATCCAACCCTTAAATTTAATATTTTATCTAGCTTTTAATAGGTACTTAAACTCAGTTTTTTCGTTAACAGGCCAAGTTGGTTGCGCATTTTTTGTGGTGTCCTAAGTCATCATCATCTTCCTAGCCTTTTTCCAACTATGTTGGGGTCGGCTTTCAGTCTAACCGGATGCAGCTGAATACCAGTATTTTACATGGAGCGACTGCCTATCTGACCTCCACAACCTAGTTACTGGGTAACACGATATCCCTTGGTAAAACTGGTTGTCAGACTTTTTGGGCTTCTGACGACCCGTAACAACTGTCAAAGAGTAGTATCCTAAGTAATGATAAGAACGATATATTTGCTTGTTTACCGGTAAAGTAGGTATTAACTAAAAATATTAGAATTTTCTAAATATTTGTATACAGCGTGTTACGGAAAGGGTATATCCATACAAACCGGGTGAAGAGGGCTCATCTGGTTCAGAATCTCTGTACAAAATTTCAGTTCAAAAAGAATAACTTTAAAAATGTTTAATATTTTTTTTATTTCTATAGTTTATTAAATTTTCATCATAACAATCGTGTCAACGCACTACGAAGGTCATTATACATTATCTGTGTCTTGCGCCTAGTACACACAACCACCTTCTGCTACGGCTCTGGGATACGGCGCCACACCGACACGCGGCGGCACGGGCGGCACGATTGCCGGCGGGATCAAACGAATGGATTAAAACGTGTACCGATCAGCTGACTTGGCCTAGTGATGTGTAGAATTCAATCGGAAACATTTCATTTTTATTAGTTAAATGATTCTTAACATCAGAATTATGTATTACGAGTATTAAAAAAATGTTGCCATGTAGTTTGTTATCACCAAAAGAATCCGTGCCTTTGATATGTATATACCCTTTCCGTAACACGCTGTATAATACTTACCTATATCCCCCCGGATATAGGTAAGTTTTATATATACCGGATATACCTGGGTATATCCGGTATATATAACATGGTTGTGGAGGTCAGATAGGCAAGCGCTCGTAAAATACTGTAATTCAGCTGTATCCGGGTAGGCTGGAAGCCGACCTCAACATAGTTGGGAAATTGCTAGGCATATTGATGATTATGATGATTTAAATTTTCGAAATAGTTCTCCATCCAAAAAACATTTTTTTTTGTAGCAAATAAACGTTAACAACAATAATTTACGTAAGAACAAAAATAATAAAACAACAATCTAAGCCCAATTTTTTACGTCCGACTGTTTTATAAATTCATTGTGGGCTACAACAATAGCCCACTTGTGGGGATACAAAGGGCTAACTTAACTACTATTCAAAAGAATCCGATCCCTTTTTTTATTTAGACCACTTAAGACAATTAAGCAGAGTTTTTTGTTGGTCTAACCCTTTTTAGGGTACCGCAAGGTTGTGTCATAAAACCTTTTTGTAATTTTAAAAGATTTTATATTATTTGTTTATCTGCAAGCTAGGTTTTAAAATTTTTCTCTAATTAGAAAGCAAAGAAAGAAAAAAGAAAGAAAGAAAAATGCGTTTATAGGCATTACAGCAAAAAATACACCTTATAACTATAAACACAGAAAACACTTATTATAATGCCAAAAGGGTCTTAGCTCAGCTTAATGTCAGATGACTACACCTGACGCTGATTTTCAGCTGCAACCCACAAGAGATTAAGGCAATTATTTCCTCAATCTTTACTTTGAAAACGAAGACCATGACGATATTCGGGGTAATTTTTAAGAACGGTCGCATACTAATCTCATCCTCAATCCGTTAAAAATACCTCTAATTTCCCTACATTCTTTATTCTTTGTTTCTTTCCTTCATTATTTCTTGTTTTTACCAGTTTTTGACATTGATTGTCGCTGACGAGAGCAGATGTGATTGCGACAATATTTCTTTTCTATTTAAATATAGGAATTTACCTTCTTGTTTTTGAGCCTACTACCATAAATGAATTCATTGTAGCGGCTAAATGAAGGCGTATAGGTGTAGCAGTGAATTTTATCTTTGAACGAAGTTTTTGAAGAACGGCCACCTATTCATTGGGTGTTGCAAAGGTCGCATCAGATTATTCAAATGAAATTAAATAAAATGAAATCGTTTATTCTGTAAATAGGATATCGGAATCACTTTTACACGTCATATTAAAAAATAAAAAATAAGCTAGATGTAGTCGACATTTCCTATCTGACTACCCCTGAGAAGAAATGGCGAAACAAACTCAGGGGTCAAAGTCTCTTTTAAATTCCAGACATAATCTTGGTCAGATCATATGAGGACCATGTAGATCCGTATCTGAAATGGTCTTTTGAGGAAAGAACCACACAAATTTGAGTGGACCTGTCCTGTGTCAGATGACAATACCAGTCTATTATTGTCCCACTGCTGGGCAAAGGCCACTCCATACAGAGAACCTTCTCTGTAAGTAGAGGCCTGTGCCCAGCTCTCAGCTACTCTTGCTCTAGGTGGATTGGCGATTTCAGACTTATAATTATTTATAAGTCCAGATTTCCTCCCGACGTTTTCCTTCAACGATGTCAGTGATGTCTAAGTGTAAACATACAAAGCATATATGAATTGAAAAAGGCACATTGGTACTAGCTCGGAACTGGGGTCTTACTCGTCAAACTAATTTTAATTCCAATCTAAAGCCAAAACGATAAAGCCAAGAGTAAGTGTAATAATTGAAATCAAGAATAAGCGCCCTGAGGTGGCTCAGTCGTTTAGGTTTCGCTTCTCATTATTCAGATTGTTATAGTATATTTTTACATGTATAACTATGTTTACATATTTTAAAGCATTTTTAAAATCACATATACAAAATAACGGCCTGCTCTCATTTTAATTATAAAAAAAAACAAGAATAATATGCCTACCGTTTTACACTCATGCATGTTAAAGCAAGATCAAAAATGTATGATTTAAATTCCATACAAAAGGCCGATTCAATATAAATGCATGAATTAAGCAACGCCGTGAAGGATTAAACAATTTTGCATGCCGTAAATAAAATCGATAACTTTTTAAAGCTACGGATCCCACGGTGTAATAAAAAATAAAATCAATTAAAACTGTAACTTGCTGCAAGAGAAAATTAACTTTGTGAACCAAACCTAAAGTTAAATTTTGTATGTGGTTAGTTCCGATTCGCTTCCACAAAAAGTGATTCAGTTTTTATTCGTTTTAGCCTTTACTTAATTCAGGTTAAGGTTTAAAATCCAATGTAAGTTCATCAATAATTGCAGATGCAAAAAAAACAAAGTTGTGAGAATGTTTTCAAGTGAGTGCGAAATTTTGAACTTATTGTTCTTTCTTAAGTACCGTGATACGATAAAATTAAATTTTCTAAGGTGTTTTTATTAAGTGAACAAACCGTTTTATAGTTTTTTTGTTTTAAGCTGTGAATGATTATGAAGGATGCTGATTAAAATCGGGTGTTTAAGAGGTCCGTTTCCAGCTGCGGACTTTTTTAAAATGGAAGTTGATTTAGTGATTCCTGATGGGAAAAGAGAATTGAAGTAAGTATCCAAGATTAAGATTATCCGACTAGAAGAACGTACCAGAAGCTTTTTATGTTACTTGCGAAAATAACTAGTGAGTACGGGTTATTATAATTTGTTTTGGTAACCGTTTCAAGCCCATTTAAGAACTAATCTGTCTGAAAATGTCAAGAGTGTCTTTAATGGCTGCTCCAAAATCGGGAACGGATATTTTCCAGGCATGCAAAAATCAAAAATAAACCTGCATATAAAAATATGACACATACTTAAAAAAGTAAATGTTTGTTAACTTTGCCGGGAACTAAATGATCCAGTTTATGCTTAAAAGATTTAATTCCACATAGCATATAAGAATGCATTCAGACCTACCAACATAAACATTTATCCAACATTTTAACCAAGGTAAAAAGTGTGAAAACTTGAAAAGTGAAAAGGAACTCCACAATATTTATAGTCTCAACGGAACCCCACTTTTATTTTTTTAAAGGGCTTTGTCGACAAGCGACCACATCGCCCAGTGCAGAAAAAATACAATATTGTTGATTACTATCTACCTTATCACTAACTTGTACAATTGTTTAGCCTTATCGGACATTGGAAAGCAAGGATGGTATTACAAAACCCAATATCATACCTTTTATATTGTCCCAAAACATTGATTCTAGTATTTTCATTCCGGAGACACTCCATCAGAATATGAAAGACATCATCAACCACACCACAGTCATCACAATTTGGAGACAAATCCTTCTTCATAGTAATAAAACGTATTTGATGGAATATGTCCGGAACTAAATCTTAAGGCGTATAGTAATTAGGTTTTTATTGATTAAACCCCACTTATAAAGAACGACTTCAAAAACAAACAAAATACTGGAAGTCAAAGGTAACCAATGAAATATGGTGCAACTTTGTCCAACTTTGATAATTTGTACCTTCACTTGTTTCTCGGAAGACGCCATCGCCATCTTTAATTATTTTGACAGATAACTTTAGGATGTTAATCATTATACCTTTGACGTTTGACAGCCATTTGAAGTCTATTAGCAACTGTTTAAAGTTAGTTGTGATAAGGTTCAGTGCTGGATACAAAGGTAAAGAAGTAGATGGGTTAGCGTTGACGGAGTTGATGTTAAATTAACCGATGCCGATGGTTGATCAAAGGAGAAAACGCGTTGCTTGTTGATTTGAGAAGAAATAAAGACTTTTGGTTCATCAAAGAGTTTTTTGTTTATTATGCTTTGCAAGTTTAATCTTCAGGCAATTTTCGGTGTATTTTTGTTGTGTTACTAAATATTTTTGTTTATAGGACGGTTCACTGAAATAATGGCTTTATTGATTAGTTAATACAATTTAAATGTAATTCATGAAAGTTTCTTCATCAATTTGCAATGTGTGCCCAAAAAATAATTTAAAAACGCTACTGAACCTAATTTAATTTTTGTGGGATCAATTTGCGTTCGTCGTCTGTCAGATTGAGAAAAGTAATTACGAGTAAGTAAGTTTTTAAAACCTTCAAGGTACAGAACGTCATCCTTTTTACCCAACTGCGCGTCGCAAAGGAGGGTTATGTGTTTATCAGCATACACAATATTCGTTTTATTTTATATTATTAGAACATGACGCCTGTACAGTAATCCCCAAAGGGTTAGGCAGAGATGTACCAACAGTACACCCACATTTCGCCAGTTATGTCAATATTGATAGATATTAAAATCATATTCATATATTTATTTCATTCCATAATGTATAGGTAAAGTCGTTACAATGGCTTAAAGCTAAGGGAATTATTATCCGTGCTCAAATGAAGGAAACGCAAATGCCTAATTTCAAGTGGCATTTTAAAAGGAGACAGGTATCTGATCATACACGTCGGAGGAAACACGCAACGCAAAAAAAAAAACCGGCCAAGTGCGAGTCGGACTCGCGCACGAAGGGTTCCGTACCATTAGCTATAAAAACGGCAAAAAAATCACGTTTGTTGTATGGGTGCCCCCCTTAAATATTTCAAGCGTCTACCTGTTGCCGTTATCAATATCGAGCAAAAACGAGCAATAAAATCACGTTTGTTGTATGGGAGCCCCCTTAAATATTTATTTTATTCTGTTTTTTTAGTATTTGTTGTTATAGCGGCAACAGAATTAAAATTGAAATTTTCACATCATCTGTGAAAATTTCAATTGTTTAACTATCACGGTTCATGAGATACAGCCTGGTGTCAGACGGACAGATAGACAGACAGACGGCGGAGCCTTAGTAATAGGGTTCCCATTTTACGCTTTGGGTACGGAACCTTATAAAAGGATAAAGTAAAAAAAGGCTTCATACATTGTTTTAATTATGCGAAAGGTATGAATTTTATTTTATTTTATTTATTAAGGGACAATAAACAGCTACAATATAAATTGTTTACAAATAATAATATAGGCTCATGCAGCCCACTACATTATCCACATGTTAACAAAATTAATAAGATTATGTAAAAAGTGCCACTAGAGGAGTAGAATTACTCAGATATATTATATAAAAAAAAATGTTTAAAAAAAAGAAGAAAATAGATTATTAAAATACAGTAAAATTAATTAATTAACTATTTAAAAAAAAAAAAATCGTTTTGGTACTTATTATCACAAAGAAATATGTATTTGAAAAAGAAAAAATTAATAATCAAAAACAAAAAATAAAAAAAAATATTTTAACAAAATAAATTAAAAAAATGTTAAAATAAATTAAATTTTGATTAAAGGACTCGCACTATTTCTTATTATCATTAGATAAGATTTTAAAAACATGCGACTTAAATTTCGATTTGGAACATATAAAAATATCAATATCAATGAAGTTGCGATTATAAGAATCCACCATACGACGAACAGGGCAACGCAATCCTGAATTAGTCCGACAGGTATTTACAGCGAACAGTGTACCTGCGGAATAATTTACTCGTGAGATCAATGGAATCGAAGTGATTATGAACAATACCGTGTAGTATGTTGGCTTCTAGAAACTTATGAATGCACGCATTATCATGAAATATTACAACATTTATTAAACAAACAGCAATAATTATCACTTACAAACATAATAAAGGACGGGTGCTAAATATTCAACAAGAAAACTGTTAATTAATTCTCAATCATTAACAACTGATGTACATTCATTATTAAAACAGGATAATAAGTCACTGTTCTAGATAAATTACGCGTTATTAAATAATTTCTTTATAAGGAGTCTTGCAATGCAATTGGCAATTAAGGAAAGTTATATACCTATATAAATGATTATTGGTGTTTGTATATGTGAGTTTAAATGTTTGTAAACTCACCCACGATACAGGAGAAATTCCTAGTGTGGGGCAACGTTTTTTTTTTAAAAAAAGTAAAGATTAATTATAATTAAAAGCTGATGTAGGTATTGTAGATAAGCAAGCTTGATTTTTCTTTTTAATGGACATGTTTTTTTTTTGTATAATGTAATAGGTTATTGCTATGTCAAACCAGTACTCAATTGGATAGTCCAGAAGCTCAAAAGTCTGACCACCATTCTTACTACGGGGTATCGTGTGTGAGTGAGTAAAATCGAAAAATGATTCGTGGGTATAATAAAATTAATTTAAACTCTTTGCGTAACAACAATATGTAAAATAAACTACATCCATTTTTGCCACAAAACCAAAAAAGCAAACAAAAATAAAATCGGCAGCAACATCAATGAAAACGCACCTTAACCAAAAAAAAACACAAAACACGAACGCCGCATCCATACAACTCCTATCCGCGTCGGTACAGTCGCTAACAAAAGTATATCATGCTGTCAATTAGACTCCTTTAGATTATCATCTGCGAGTTATGTATGGCGTGATTATATCGTTCGGCTTTTTTCGGGGATTTCCGTGATTTACGACAGGTCACGATTTTGGCGGCAATATGGCGTTTTAAAAGGTTTCCAGAAGGTATTCTGATTGGATTTTTGCTGTGCGATTTGGTGTTGAAATATGTGAGTTTTTTGTTTGTTTTTTTTTTGTCATGACCTAATGAATTTATGCTTCGTTTTAGGCGCCATTGGAAAACCTAATTAATCGATTGACGGACACTGTATGAGACAAAATAGAAGTTATGGTGTTATTACGCCTGGGTAAGTTTAGTGTGCAATGCGTTAAGTTTGACTTCCACCAGTGTGTGATTGCATATTTTTTAAATCATAGTTTTTATTTTAGCCTCTCACTCAATATTGAATAGTTTATAACATATTTAAGAACTTGTGCACCTATTTTATATATAATTAATTATGCTAAATTACTTTCTCTTATTTATTTTATTATTATTTTCTCTCAATCAGAGCACCCGCCATCTTATCCCTTCCCCACCCTTGGTTGACTGATAGAGAATGCCTAAGGCATTATTAAGTTTGCCATTGTACCTTCTTGTGTGCGAGAACTTTAAATAAATAAATATTAACCCCTTTCGCGTCGTAATCTTCCAAACACCTTCAAACTAAAGCCATCTTCCTATTTGAACAGGATTTCAATCATGACCCAGCATCATTCTAAAACACTGCCCAAACTTTCACCTTTCCGTAACCAAACTTCAAACATAAATATTAATCTAAACTTAAACTAATCCAACAAACCACTTTTGTGCTCACACATACAAATCAATACAAAAACACGCGTATAACGACAAGATAATCCCTTCTCGTTAGACAGTGACGAAGGATGTTATGACTAGAGTGTGAGAGGGACAGCAATATATAGTGTACGTGCAAGTCATGGACAAATATGTATTATCTGTATCGGTAATGGTGTGTCAATCAGAGGGATGCAGGGTAATGTTACACCGTGATATGGGAACTGATTTTGTAAGAGAAAATGAAATGCTAATGCATACGAGCTAAGGTGGTTGGATTAAGGAGCATACAGTGGAGTAAGTGGTGTCAAAAGAAAAAAAAAAATCTTACTGGTGATATGGAAGGATTCACTTTTAATTATAGGACTATGTAGGTTTTGTGAACTTTCGTGTTAAAAAACTGGAAAAATAGGATGAACTAATGTGATTTTTACGTTATAATCCGGAACCATTTTGGTTACCCATTGAAAGGGTATTCGATAGGGTTTTTCTAAGCGGTTAATCAAAAACCCATACGATATGGGTAACCGTTTTGAATGGCTTAAATTAAATTTTGGTTACCCGTTGAAAGCGTTTTTGATAAAAACCCATACAGTGTGGGTAACCCTTTTGAACGGCTTAGTTTAAGCCATTCAAAATTACCCACACCATATGGGTTTTTGATTAACTGCTTAGAAAAACCCTATTGAAAACCCTTTCCATTCATAGGGTTTTCTAAAATGGTAACCAAAATGGTCCCTGGGTAGAATAGAGATAGAATTGGTCATGCTCCGCGTGCTGGGCGTATATCGAAATAACATAATATTATGATTTTTTCATGTCACTGGGTTTCAAGGTGTTATCATGTAACCCTTTCACTGAGTTTCAAGTATAAAACCCATTCAATGGGTTATCATGTAACCCTTTCACTGGGTTTCTAGTATAAAACCCATTCAATGGGTTACATCATGATAAAGGTAACCCATTGAATGGGTTACCCCTTCGAAAGGCTTAGCTCTTAACCGGGGTTGTACGGTCCCTGGTTATAATCGATTGATTTCTCGAAACTGAAAACCATAAAGAAAGTGTTTTTTTATTCATAACACTGCTGAAAATGTATCTCTCCCTTGGCGGGCAGAAATAGGAATGGTGGTTGTACTACGACGAGCTCCTTCACATAGAGTTGTAGATAAGCACTAATTCGTTAAACAATTGGGGTAAAGGTTTAATGTACCTTTAAGTACTAGTTAAGTACACATTGAAATACCTACCACTTAAAACTAACTTTAAGTTACTTAAGAAAACTGAAACTATACTCCAATAATAAGAAACTACTCCGACTAGACTAAGTTAAAGTTAAGTTTAATTAATGTCTAATAAGCGCCCGTCTACTTGACTGAAGTTAGAGTTAAGTTACCGTACATTGAATCAATGTTTCTTAATACTTTGTCTGGAGATTAAACTTAGGATAGTGATGTGCTTAGCGCCGTTGTTGTAGCTTTAAGTTTTGTGTACTTTAAGTTAAGATTTTGTTTATTTACGAGCACCTGTGTGTAAAACGGGCGAGGATTCAAATGCTGGCAAGTACAATGTAAAGGCACTACTAATTAACAGATAAGAAAAACATCATGAGAAAAAAAATCGTTAGCCGTCAAATTTTTTTAACTAAAAATTGGGGTCTACTCCGAAACCATAATCCGAAGTATCGGCCGAATATACGACCATTTCTTGACTTCCAAAGTTTCCTTTTTTGACTTTGAGTCCTTACCCGACATCAAGTCACATTTTGACTTTAACTTAAGTCTTTGACTGTCGTTTTTTTTTCTTTCGTTTTGTCTGTCATAGTCAGCCGTAGTCAGGTGGCCGAGCATTCAGCTGATACTTCGGATTTATCTTTGAAGTAGATCACCAGTTTGCATTCTTACATCTAAATCATATACCTATTATTTATTAATTTGTCTGTTTGAACGTGCTAATCTCTGGAACTGCCAGGAGGATTTGAAAAAAATATTTTTGCGTTTGTTAGCCCAATTCTTGAGGAAGGTTATTTAACATCACGCTACGACTCTTAAGAGCCGGGCAAAAAGATAAAAGTTCACGTGGACGAAGCTAGTTATTACGAATTAGCCAAAAATCAATTAACTCCATTTGCACGGAAATAGGCGGCTCTTAAAGTCGGTATAGGTACAAAAAACACGCCTACATTATGGGTTCGATAGATCAAATAAAAATATGGACAGGATTACTTACAATTGACATCAATGGAAATATTTTCTGACACGGGAGCTATTAGAGGATCTGTTACTGCCTGTGGACAAAATATAGCAGGGTTAATAGAGTTGTTTATCTTAAGATGGAAAATTTTGTAAGTAGTATTATATTTTCACTGAACCTGGCAGATAAAAGACGAAAGCATGTATTAAATAGCGAGCCTTACTTCTAACTAATAGAAAACAGACAGCCAGACAGAAAATACTAAGTGGTAAATCATTTTCTCTACTATTTTCTCAAATGGTAACTGAATTTATTAATAAAATATTCAATGAGAGCGAATAAAAAAACCTAATTTAATACGTGATGTAAAATGCTCGCATGAACTTACCTGACAAGTAACATCAGTGCCGAAGTCAGACCTCTGTAGCCTGAAGGAGACGGTGGCTCTCGCTTCAGAGTTGGCGAGGAGTGCGTGAGACTTCCACCAGGATACCCGGGCAGTTGGACGACCTGGAAAGATGGTAAAGCATTAGGGTTCAAATAATAAATACGAGTCTTACGTTGAGTTGCACGAAATCGACATTAGTTTAACGGATATTGTATAATTTCATAGCACATGTGTGAGCACTATGTACCTACCATTTACTAAGTACGTCTTTCATTGATTTGAATGTGCCCTGGCGCCTGAGTGTGTCATGCTCACTCAAATGTCTCGCTGATGGTGGCGTGTGTGTGGGACTGGTCATTTCTTGGCTGCCACGGTTTATTTTAACTTATTTTAACTTTTTTTTTAATGGTTTTATCTTTTTATTGCGGACGCTTTTAACGTGCACGTCTTTCTACATTGTCCTCACATGTATAATTTCAACATGAATGATGTAACCAATACTTTGTCACAATATTTTTTTGATTAAAAAGAGTGTCCGTGGAGTTTCTTGCCCGTTCTTCTCCATAGGAACCTACTACGCTTTGGAATGGGCAACTAGCTTCATCTCTCTGACTGATCGACCCCTTGACATTTCAAAAGTGCCTGTAATTGGTTTATTTGAAATAAATGCTTTCAGTTTGAGTTTGGAGACTTTAAATTCATGCCATCCCTTACATTTTGTATCAACAAGAAAGTGACAGCATTAACTTAAAATCTCCGTTAAACTAATGTTGGTTTCGTGCAACTCACCGTTTGAGTCACACTAGTAATGAATATTATTCGAATAAAATATTTCAGTGTTCAGCTTTTTTAAATTTTGAGGTTAATTTCTGTCGCTGCTCAGTTGCTTATTACCAAGGTGAGATGTCAGATGTTACACATCATATGCGACAACTGTGAGGCTCGCTGGTTTTTAGGGTTCCGTACCCAAAGGGTAAAACGGGAACCCTATTACTAAGGCTCCGCCGTCTGTCTGTCTGTCCGTCTGTCACCAGGCTGTATGTCACGAACCGTGATAGTTAGACAGTTGATATTTTCACAGATGATGTATTTCTGCCGCTATAACAACAAATACTAAAAAACAGAATAAAATAAATATTTAAGGGGGGCTCCCATACAACAAACGTGTTTTTTTTTTTGCCATTGTTATAGAAAATGGTACGGAGCCCTTCGTGCGCGAGTCCGACTCGCACTTGGCTGGTTTTTTTTTTTTAATGTAGGTATTATCTGGTGTACGTTGTATATAAATAAATAAATAAACAAGTGACTCTCGGCTTCGTTAAGCATGTTTTCGCAACCATTAGATATGTCAATTCTAGACAAATGTACCTCCACGGTACACCATCGTTGACTGTATCCTCGTATCATCGCTTACTATTAGTTTAGTTGTCAATCAAAAGCTTATCAATCGGTTGATGAATGCCTGATAAAGTCATTGATCAATGATTCTGGTGTCGAATCTGACGTTAGTTGACACATTTAGTATTATTAATGTAAAATTAATTTCTATTCCCTAAACAGGCAAAACATGGATTTTGCATAAACCAGCAACTTTTTACAACAGGTAACACCTGCAGGCTTAGCACGAGACCCATAGAGAAGCGTTATGTTGACGGAAGAGTAGACAAAAATGACGTCTCCGTGTAAACAGTTGACAGTTTTCTACCGAGAAGGGTCGCGATTTCTATTCTACAGTAGAGTAGAAATAGAACCTGCTGTATTTTTGCAAATAACTTTTCAATTCTTGATTCTTTAATAACTACACCCAATTAAACTCACAGGACATTGAATATGTTTTCTGAAACAAAAGGCTTGACGTAGAACGGTGGATAGCGAATTTTTAATGTGAACACGAATTCTGTAGGCTTTAGACGGCATAAAGAAGGAATTCTTCTGATATTCTCAAAAATAACTTTCCTAAAAAAAAAAAAAAGGAGGACAAACTCGCAACCTTTTCATTAAACGTGCCGTTTGGAAAGTACATTTTTTTTTCTCAGTAGCAGGTACGGTCAGCAACTACAGTTGGTTAAGACTTCAGTTTTTTTAGATTAATTATTGTGCAAAATATTCTGAACTGAAGCAAAAATTTTAAGACTAGAACAGCTTTTCAACATTTCGTGAAATATGTAACTAAGAGTTACATATTTCACGAAATGTTGAAAAGCTATCTGTACATATATACATACATACATACATAAACTCACGACTTCTTCCCATGGGGGTAGGCAGAAGCTATAGAATGCCACCTGCTACGCTCCTTACATACTCCTTTTGCTTCGCCTACGTTCATACATCTGGTCATACACGCACGCCGATTGCGAGTACTACGCACCTGACCTTTCTGAAGAACATCACCAATTTGGTCACTATATGTCCTCCTAGGGCGTCCCCTCCCGGCGTTTCCACTCACCTCTGCTTTATAAATACCTTTTGTTAGTCGCGTTCCACTCATGCTCTCAACATGACCAAACCATCTAAGCATACTCTTTTCAATTTTTGTTACTACATCTTCTTTTAAACTGCACCGTTGCCTTATCACCTCATTTTTCAGCCTATCATTCATAGTCACGCCAGACATGCTTCGCAAGGAACGCATTTCCACTGCATTTATTCTACTTTCATGCTTCTTTTGCCACACCCAACATTCACTTCCATACATAAGCGTAGGCACCAGCACAGCCAGTCGAGCCTTTTTGGGCATCGACTGATTGGTTACAATCGCATGTATAGCACCATACACTTTATTTCCCGCATTTGCTCTCCTTTCCACATCTTCATCAATCTTTCTTCAGCTATCTGTACATTTTGTATAATTTTAGATGATAATTATGTAAAATTAACAGTGAAGAGCTAAGAAAACCCATACGGGTCGATCCATCAGGTTAAGCTACGCTTGCCGTGGTTGGTCCGTGGATGGGTTACCATCTTTACCGAGACTCCTCCGTACCTCGAAAAGCACGTTCAGCCGTTGGTCCCGGCTGTCATTCGTGGATCTTCGACAGTCGATAGGGGTTGTCAGAAGCTCGAAACTCTCACAACCAGTCTTACCAAGGGGTATCGTATTACCTACCCAGTTACTGGGTTGTGGAGGTCAGATATGCAGTCGTTCCCAGTAAAATACTGGTATATTGCTGCATCCGGTTAGACTGGACGCCGACTCCAAACGTAGATGGGAAAAGGCTAGGCAGATTGATTGATTAATGTAAAACTAACAGTGTTCAACTTTTGTTGCTGACTGTACCTACCAAATAATCACCTCACCCAACTTCAACACTCTTACCGACAAAAGCACAGCATTTCCTTACTTACTCCCCCTCTAAGCTAATAAAATCTACCTATTTACGCCCAAAAAAGTTTAAAAAAAAACCCGGTATTTCATACAAACCCACATAATTACTTCACGGGTACAAAAGGCCTGACATATAATTGTATACTTTACATTGTGAGCAGTGAATGGCTTGAGTGAATAAAAAAATGTTGTAAAACAATGGTGGTGGTGTACCCGAGTGTACCCATGTCAAGTAAGGGTGCGAGGTGTGGTACAAGGCGGAGGCGACAGCGGGAACAGATTTTGTGAAAGATTACTCAGATGAAAAGTTTTAAGGTGGTTAAGATTGAAACATGTAAGAGAGAAAAAAAATACTTTTATTTGTTGATATTTCATGACACAAAATAAAAAATTGAAAATAATGTTTTAACAACAATACTGTGTGCCTTACGGATGCGCCAAAAATATGCATTAATGGACAGATGTATCTTATGGGGTGTGAAGCTTTATGGCAGGCATTGATAGAAAATCTTATATGATTTCTAAAATAAGTAAATAACATAAAGTAAACGGTAGGATAACAAAAATAGGATTGTGGATTTTTATCATTTTCTTTATTTATTTATTTTCACTTCTTTTATTACGCGACTTGACAAACCATCGAGGTTTTAATGTTATGTTTAAGTTTCATATGAATGTTTTAAAAACTTTCGGAATAAATTCTCAAAATTATGGTGAAAACCGCATCAAAATCTACTGAGGTCGATTGAATCCATGCGGTCAAACAGAAAGACACGAAAAGTACTTTATTTTATACTATTTATGTAGGTACTGTAATTCTTGTGAAACAAGACTTTTCTTCCTTATTTAGGCAGATTGCAGGTCCTGTATAGCAAGTATCAAAAGGTCATGGCCATCAGGCTGGTCCGGGGATTCCCGGCCAGCGAAGGCGCGGGCTTGCGGACGGTGAGCTATGGGTAGCTCGCCGTCCGATAAGGACCAGGCCCGGGTCGACGGCGCGTTGTGTTCCACGCGCGCCTCAAAGAGTTGTCACACAAACTGACGGGGTCCGTTAGGGCCAATGCCTGCCAGGGTTGCGGGTTTGTCCGAAAGGGATACCGTGGCGTTGGCACACAGGCAACTGAAGGAACAAGGTTTTAGTCAGTAAAAGGCTTACATGCGCTCTCGCTCCGCTGAGCGGGAGAAGTTACTTGATAATTTACCACCCATAAAAAAAACAGGGTATGACAAGTTTAGGTTAGGTATTTTCAATGTGAATTTGCAATGCTTTTACTATTGCCAAAAGTCTTTAAGATTACCTTTGCTATTAACAAAAGGACGAAAAGAACCTGTCCTGAACTTAAATATGAAAATACAAAATATAGATATAGTTAAATCGCTCCCGCCGATTCCGTATACCGCAAGCAAATCGTGTGCGTGAATCGGACATTTTCCGTGAAAACGGAACACCCTCTGGTGACGGCTGATACAGGTTGCTGCAGTCTTATGTCGGCCCCACACTTTATAGAGGCCGACTTTACGAGTGCGAGAGTTTTTACGACATGACGTATAACAATATTTTGTAAAATATAAAGGTCTGCTCCAAAAGTATCTGATGAAATTGTAAACAACTCCATTTTAAGTTTAATTCTTTGGTGGTATGAGGAACAGGGTGTAAAGTTCACTCATCCTCTATAGAAAAGGGAGGATCCTCAGACCAGACGGGTATTGTGTCTGGTGGACTACTGCCCAACGATTGAAATCAGGACGTTGTATATAATATATGCTAGTTGCGTGGTAAACTCTGCTTGCGCGATGCAGGATTTGCGTGACGTCAGTGAGACGCGCGATGTTGATACCGCTACAACTCTTACGCAATCAGTCTCTGAAGGCAATTAGAAACTTGTTCATGTGTATTTAGAGAAGGTTTCAGCTTGAAATCTCACTACTTTTTTCAACAATATTATTTGAATAACATTATTAAATTGTAATTTTAAAATCATAGACGAAAATTGAGGTTATAAAATTAACCTCAACTGTTGATTTAAAATTAGAATTTCTAGTTTAAGTATTAAAATTAATTATCAAATCAAAGTACTCCATTGGCATCCCCAGGTAAGTTTTCTGATACATTTGTTTACATTAGATGCTAATTTTGCTTATAAGCCTTTCATTACTTTAGCAATTATTTATGTACAAAAATGTTCAATAGTTACGCTTTTCTTTTTGTTTTTGGTTGGTATATTATCAAATAACTTGGAGGGCGTGTCAGACTTTAACTGACTAATACCCACCCATGTTCCTTCAGATGCCTGTGTGCCAGGGCCCCGATATCCTTTTCGGACAAACTCGTAACCCTGGCAGGCGTTGGCCCTTTCGGAGCCCGTGCCATAAAACATATTTATTCACCGGGAACTATTGCCTTTTCGTTTATCTTTATTTGAAAGGCAGGGATACAATATCTATAGATCATAATTATTTGTTATTAGCAGATGTCTATCTGCTGCTGCTGCGCTACTAATCCCAATGGCGTAATCCTTCAGTTATCTTTACATATACGTCCGCGAATTGGAGAAATAGTTGTAATTTCTGTTAAATAAATATACAATAAAAAACTTTTTACAAAAAAATAAGAACCGACTACCAAAAATAACACTACAAACTGAAAAATAACTTTAATTTCGGAAGTCGTTTTTGGATCTGTATTTGAGTTTTTTGCCACCGACTTCCGAAATTAAAGTTATTTTTCACTTTGTAGTGTTATTTTTGGTAGTCGGTTCTTATTTTTTTGTAAAAAGTTTTTAATTTTACACTTTTTAGTGGGTCAGTTTTGAATTTATCTAAGTTACAATAGCCTAATGTTAACTGCTCATCACCTTTTACAAAATATTTCTTTTCCCGATGCTGGGACGTTGATTGTTGAGGAGTTCTCCTGTTTAGAACCAGGAGAACTGCCACTCACCATATGCATAGTGACGAGCATAAATTGCTTAATCGCAACCCGTTAAATAGGGGTACTCATTACTATATTGTTCCGGTGGCCATAAGTGGTCTCCATCATCAGTTCCACTTCACCAAATGGTGCTTTCCGAGACCAAATGCACGAGTTACTATAAAAAATACCCAAATCGCTATAGGTTTGCCTATAAAATTTGAGGGTTTCCCTCGATTTCCATGGGAGCCCCTCATCTGATTTGGTGGCAATGGGACCACCTCGGGAGTATACCCTTTCTTAACAAAAAAAAATTTTCAAACCGGTCCATAATTTACGGAGTAATCGCGTAACAAACATCCAAAAAAAAAAAACATACCGCCGAATTGAGAACCTCCTCCTTTTTGGAAGTCGGTCAAAACTAGTTTATAATACAGAGTTGCAGCTTGGTTATCATAAGTACTTACATGTCTGTTAAAATAATAAAATAAACATTTACAAATTCCAATTGAAATAGTAAAGCCCTAAAACTCAGCGCTGAATCAACAACAAAACAGACAAATTAACAAAGAAAGCAACCTTTTTTATCAGATTGCTGTTTTTGCTGGTACACAAGTGATGGTTGAAGTTGTTAGCAAATGTTTATGTCTGGGACCGGGCTTACATCAACATGTTTTTGATAGCACCCGTGTTTTGGAACGCGAGGAATTGAAACAGGAAAAGTGAAGGCAGAGAAACGATGGATGGACTGAAAAACGATATGGCTGAAAAGGGGAATTACCGAGATGACGGCTAATACACAATTATGGAAAGAAAAAAAACATCGAAATCAGACAAGCGGTTTTTGAAAAATCAACAAACATCTAAATTAAAGTTACTTCCGAAATTAAAGTTATTTTTCACTTTGTAGTGTTTTTTTGTAAAAAGTTTTTTATTTTTCACTTTTTAGTGCCGAAAAAGAATTTTCCAAATCGGTTCTTAAATGACGGAGTTATGCGCGAACAAAAAACGCAATGCAGAGTAAACGAAAAGATCGTTAATGTAGACAATGTAGATAAATTATTAGATGTTTGTTAATTTTTCAAAAACCGCTTGTCCGATGTCGAAAAAAAAATTTTCGTGGGACCATTTGGGAAGTATTTCCAACAAAAAAATAATATTTCAAATCGGTTGGCAAGCGACGGAGTTATGCGCGAACAAACATAAAAAAAAAATACAAACATCCGAATTGAGAACCGCCTCCTTTTTCAGAAGTCGGTTAAAAAGTCATGTTGCGTCGACCCCAAATAAATTGGGATAAGTCATATAGGAGTTTGTCCGAGAAAAAACAAGTAGGTATTGCAGAGTTGTAGTTTTTAAAGAGTGTCGTTGCCGACAGAATAGGAGATATAAAAATTTAAATGCTGAAAACTCACTCATCCTCTATAGAAAAGGGAGGATCCTCTGACCAGACGGGTATTGTGTCTGGTGGACTACTGCTCAACGATTGAAATCAGGACGTTGTATAAATGCATATGCTAGTTTCGCGGTAAACTCTGCTTGCGCGATGCAGGATTTGCGTGACGTCAGTGTGACGCGTAGTTTGCATGTGGCGATGTAGGTAACCACAAGGACACTGAATGAGACATAATAGAAGTTTTATTGTTATTACGCCTTTAGGCGTTTAGTGTCCATCGAAGTGTTCATTTTTCAAAATTGAAGGGACAAGCTTAGGTTAAATAATAATATGTAAACAGTGGAATGAAGATCATGTTACCACAGAGGTTCTAAGTTAGAATTTAGATGGCAGATCAAAGAAAAAAGATAGATTGTGTTAAAGTGACGGAAGATATAGCTTGTAAATACGTATTTATGTAATAGCTGGAAATATAAAACCAATACTTCCTCTAACAAAAATATATTATGCAAAGAAAACTACTTTATAACTTAATAATTTCAGCCGAAAAACGTCCACTGCTGGGCATATGCCTCCCCCGAAGGGGGGTTTGACCTTTATAACTTCCTTAAGGTGAATTCGCAGCTGTAGCCTGCGAAATTATTATTTTTTTGCATTTTGCAATATTCATTAGATTTGTTCCTTTGAATGACTTTTTCATGAAATCATGACATTAGGGAACAAATCTAACTTAGAGAGATGCATTAATGATTCTAATGATAAAAATTCTATAAATACATATCTGCTATAATCGTAAATCACATTTTGATCAAGGTAGAACCTGACACTGACTTGCAAATAGCAAAACACGTAAGAAAATTTGAATTTCGCGGGCTACAGCTCCACCACACAAACCCATAATACTGTCGTACATAAATAGCTAATGTTCCCTTAGACAGCGCACTCCGTACGTCACCCCTATAGGGTTGTCCAACACACGTTGCATGTTCCCATTGCGTTAGAATAAACTGTTATTCCAAACACACCCCTGACATGTTGAGCATGTAATACGTAATTTAGAGGAGGGCGGAGAAACATGAGGTAAAAATATTAAAGTTGTGTTGGAAGGAATATGGAGTGAACAGAATGTAGGAAATGGTGTAATAGTGATCTTAAACGAGGGTGTATTTTTGATGTGTAACATATTTATTTTCTCTGGCTTTCTCTGGAAGTGATTTCGTGAAAAGGGACGGAAGTGTGTAACAGGAAGTGAGCTGTCACTTCATGTTACACACTTCCGTCCCTTTTCAGCGTGGAATAATTACTTTTTAATAGCATTAGTAAGTACTATAGATTGTAAGTAGAGGGGTCTAATTTCGACCAGTGGGCGACCACTAATAATAAATAAATATGTCTTTTTTTCTGTATTTAGGTTATTAAAATTATTAGGTTGTTTCTGTCGCTGCTCAGTTGCTTATTACCAAGGTGAGATGTCAGACGTTACACATCATAATATGGGAGTATTGTGAGGTTGGAAGGTTGCTCTAGATTCGGCCTCGCCGTCGGTGTGAAGTGAAGGAAAATCATGAAATATTTTTTGTGTTAAAAGAAAATGTACAACTCTTAAAAAACATGGTATATGAAGAAAGAATTACATTTATTTGGCAACAGTTCGTGAAACACAAAATACACATTTGAAAAAAGTGTAAGGTATTAAAAAAAACAGTGTGTGCCTCAGGGCTGCGCCAAAAAGTTCCATTTAATCATTAATGCCAGACAGATGCTGTCTGATGGCTTTCTAATAAAACTTTAAGGACAAGTGACGGATAAGTAACGAACAGTTACTTATAAATAAATCAATAAACGAGTAATCAAATATAATTATCTTATTTAGATATAAATATATTATCCGCTTTTCCACAATACAGGCGTGTTTATGGAGGAAATATGTTTTAAGGGGCGCTTTTTTCCCTGGATTGCATGATTGAATTTGGTGTTAAATCTAACGACAACTCATAATTTCGTTGGTAAACCAATCACAAAAACGGATAAAAAAACTTGATAGCGGACTTACTGATCTGAAAATTGTTCAGGCTTCAGGCAAAACAAAACCACACAATGAAGGGTTCCGTAGGTGGGATGAATTTATCCTAAAAACAAACTTAAAATTGTGAGACCTTCCTTGCTTCTTACGAAATTTCAGGACTCTAAGGTCATTGAGGTTTTGATTTATTTGCGAGTATCAAAATATGTCGCATAAATGGCCGCATTTTTTTATTGCGTTGACTTAGAAGCTTGATTTTTAGAGCTTAAAGGAACCGCATTTGATATTAATTTGAACTTGATACCTTCACGCATTCTTGAGATATATTCTCAAGAATGCGTGAAGGTATCTTGACAGACTGATACAAACAGACGGACAACGAAGTTATCCTATAAGGGTTCCATTTTTTTATATATATACGGAATCCTAAAGAGGACTAAGGATGCCTAGTTTCTGATTTTTCTATTGTTTTTTTACAGACGATAGTTTTGCCAATGACACATTATCTCAACGGATAGTAAGTGATGACGCGATCAACAACGCTGCTAGGTTAGACGTAACCTATTCGCTAAGTCTATTTATAATTTTAAATGGATGAATAGCTGGAAATTGTGTTTTCTTACCTCCCACAGCGATGCATGTCAGATTGACTTCGGTTCCTTCGTCATAAGGACCGAGGACACCTCCACGGATCTCGTTACTCTCATGATTCAGGATTATCAGCCGTTCTGGAGGTACTGGAAAACAAAATAAACGTTAGGATATTATGAAGGTACCAGAAAAGATTAACTTTGTTATATGTGGTCAATAGTTTTCTTCACCAAAAGTCCGTAATAACAATCTGAAAATGAAGTCGTAATTGGGAATTAATGTTATAAGATCACCATTTCAACTCTTAATATTGTGGTGTTTATAAAAAGTAGAATAATTATTGCAAACATAATTATATGCCTGTAGCTATTTCCCGAAGGTTCATAGTTAAGTTGAAGGTAACTTTTATAGTTCAGCCACATTTCGCCAGTAATGCTAAAGTGCCATGTTACTAGGAGCGAATCACTGCTCCATCAACGGGGCACAAAAGGGATAGAACTGAGTCTGATAAAAAACTCAATAATACTTGACAGAGCTGGGGATCGAATCCAGCACCCCATGTTCAGCAGTCGCCGTTCGCGATCACAGGACCAACATGGCATTCAAAAGATTAACAATTGAGCACACTCAATTGGCTTGAAGAAACAGAGATTCTGCCTACACAAACAAACATTATGTTTCTATATCCTTCTAAATCTAGGCTAATCTTTACAAACGACATACTTAGGCCAGCCGTACTCAAAGTGTGTTCCGCGGAACCCTAGGGTTCCGCAAAGCCTCTGTGGGGGGTCCGCGAATACTGGTCGGAATAAAAAAAATGCTACAGTGGTACCTACTATATTTTATTTTACTCTGGTACCTGAGTTAAATAATATGAATCTAAATATTCCAACATAAAGTAAAAAAAATATGCAAATTTTAATGTCAAGTAATATGATTAGTAATAGAGAATACACATCAAACTATTTTTTTTTTTAGTTTTCCAAAAGGGTTCCGTCTCCAAAAAAGTTTGAGAACCACTGACTTAGGCTATACTTGGGGTCACTTAGATTACTTAAATACTTACTCAGCACAGTGAGGTTAAGTCGAGTGTTCTTGGTTGGTGACTTGATGAAATCGACCCGACATCTGTATTGTCCACTGTCTTCAGGCCTGAAATAAACAGTTTTAATTAGTTTTACGGTTAATTAAGAAGGAAATAAATAAATAAAATACGTTTATTTGCGGTAAACATGACGCAAAGATAGAACACAAACACAAAAAAGAACAAGTTGGGGGAAAATAGGCGTCATATCCACGCAAAACGGCCATCGCTCAGCATAATGCTGCGACCCTATACGAGACAGAGCCGGCGTTTACGTGATGACCTCAACCGGTGCAGCATATACTGTGATAATATAAATAAGAAATAAAATAAATGCACAATACTTAATTCTAAATGTTTTAATAAATATATTATTTAAAATGGCAACATTCCGTTCCGTCGGCAAAGACGTACGTAACAGTTATTATTACATTTTGTGGCAATAATAAAGGATGTGACGGGATTAGGGTGTGGATGTGGATGTCTAGCCAGAGGTCTTCTTCTCTAATAGAAATAGAAATAGAAACTCTTTATTTCGGACACAATTATCCATATGGTGTTAGTAACATACAAAAAATAACTTATTGCCTAGTGTTAGTAACAATCAACCTCCGCACAAACTGCTGCATAATCGGAGAGCCGAAGCTCCCGGCTACAGTTTTCAGGATGCTGTTTTGACCGCCCCTCACTCTCCTCAGAAGCGACGCAGTTTTTTTGCGTACAATAGCACCGAAGCCGTCGGTGCGGGCTTGCGCAAACATATTCGACGCGCTACAGTATCGAGGCAGCCTCAACAACATCCTGAAAGCATTGTTATATTGGACGCGCAGGGCATCCAGCGATCTCTTAGTATAATTGACCCATAGATTGCCCGTGTACAAACTTTGGCAGTAAGCCATAAAAGTGTTACTTTAACTTGGTCTGTACACCGCGCAAATCTACGGGACAACATATTACTCCGGACCGCTAGAGCCCTGCGCTCCCTCTCAATGTCTACATCGTCCCTGAGGTCAGCGGCAAGACAATGCCCTAGGTATTTAAAAGTTGACACCCTATTAATTGGTGACCCGTTAATAAGCAACTCGGCTCCCTCTCCACGGCGTTTGCCGCTGACCTCAAAGACCATGTATTCACATTTCTTTTCATTATATATATATATATATTTTTTTCTAATGTTAACCGACTCAGATGCAAAAATTGGGCATGCTGAGAGTCTGTTTGCCTTATTTAAAATAAATAATTATAAGTTGAAAAATAACAAAAAAATCAAACAAACTAAATAATAAAGCTCTCTTTCAATTCGCCTACTCCTTGCACGTTATTTGTTTTAATGCCCTTGATTCGATGTTATGATTCATAACCCCGGCTAATTACCTCTGCGCTACAGTTCTTTAAGTACAGGTTGCTCCAAGATGCTATTTTAGAAAAAAATTATAAATAAATACAAAATAACATCATATGCCTAGCCTTTTCCCAACTATGTTGGGGTCGACTTCCAGTCTAACCGGATTCAGCTGAATACCAGTATTTTACACAACCCAGTTACTGGGTAACGCAATACCCCTTGGTAAGACTGGTTGTCAGACTTTTGGGCTTCTGACGACCCCTAACAACTGCCAAAGATCTACAAATGACAGCCGGGACGGAGAAACCAGAGGCACGGAGGAATCTTGGTATGAAAAGATGGTCACCCATCCACGGACCAACCGCGGCAAGCATAGCTTAACCTGATCGATCGACCCGTGCGGCAGTTATTACTTAGCCACAAGCTCCCAATCAATAATACAATAATATTTTTTTTTTTTTATGGTGTGCATAATAAAGAGTATTCTATTCTTATCAATAAAAATAATAACGTCTAATGAAATTAAAATATCTTCATAAAACGTAAAGGCGAAGCCGTATAGGTGTATTAAATTAATGTCGCCACCAAAGCGCCACGCTGTATATATAGTAGGATAAATGGTTATCATTTTAGCCAATCAATAGGTGGCTTGGGGCTGCCCAAGGTATGCCCGACGAACAATTAAATTGAGGTATATTTAATGTACCCCAATGACATCCTTAGGTGAGCCAGATGTATTTTAGTATCGTTATAGGTTGAGGCTATTTTGATAGACTGCGGAAGGCTGGGTTGAATAATTGATTTAGCTACGAAACTAGTGATGTAAATTGATTATCAGGCGCAAGCTTAGATGTTGGCAAAACTGAAAGGTTTTAGTTTCAAATTAAATACAGCTACGGAGAATTTGGATTCGAATATCAAACAATATTTGTTTAAAAATACCCGAACTAAAATATAACAGATATTTATTTACAAAATAAACTTTTTACAAAAAAATAAGAACCGACTACCAAAAATAACACTACAAACTGAAAAATAACTTTAATTTCGGAAGTCGGTGTCTTTGGATCTGTATTTGAGTTTTTTGCCACCGACTTCCGAAATTAAAGTTATTTTTCACTTTGTAGTGTTATTTTTGGTAGTCGGTTCTTATTTTTTTGTAAAAAGTTTTTTATTTTTCACTTTTTAGTGGGTCAGTTTTGCATTTATCTAAGTTACAATAGCCTAATGTTAAGTGCTCAACAACTTTTACAAAATATTGCTTTTCCCGATGCTGAGACGTGGATTGTTGAGGAGTTCTCATGGTAAGAACCAGGAGAACTGCCACTCACCATAAGCATAGTGACGAGCATAAATTGCTTAATCGCAACCCGTTAAATAGAGGTACTCATTATTATATTGTTCCGGTGGCCATATGTGGTCTCCATCATCAGTTCCACTTCACCAAATGGTGCTTTCCAAGAGCAAATGCACGAGTTACTATAAAAAATACCCAAATCGCTATAGGTTTGCCTACAAAATTTGAGGGTTTCCCTCGATTTCCATGGGATCCCGTCATCTGATTCTGATTTGGTGGCAATGGGACCACCTCGGGAGTATACCCGTTCAAACAAAAAAAGAATTTTCAAAATCGGTCCATAATTAACGGAGTAATCGCGTAACAAACATACAAAAAAAAAAAAAAACATACCGCCGAATTGAGAACCTCCTCCTTTTTGGAAGTCGGTTAAATAGCGATAAAGAAAAAATCGGACAAGTGCGAGTAGGACTTGCGTGGTGAGGGTCCAGTACAATGAATATTTTATCAACCATGTTTTGAATCCCATGATAATGAATCCCAAGAAGAAACTTAACAATTGATTGTAGTTGAAAAATATGTTCTCCCTACATTCCAATTGCAAATGAATGTTTGTACGAACAATATTGAGAGATTAACCATGTTATTTTACACCATAGACTTCTTATCAGTTTTCCTGTAATCTATATTAAGTACATAACTATTTCCTGATTTTTTTTTCAAAGTTTTAGGCTCAATGGTTTCGGAGATAAGTGGGGGATGGTCAATTTACATCTATTTTCTTAAATAACTAGAAAAAACAATTTATTTAAAAATATATATATAAAAACCCTCGATACCCTTCCATTTGATATGTCACTCGGTACATTTTGCAAAACTTTTTTTTTTCATTTTCTAATTTCCCACCCAAAAGTGACCTCCTAAAATTCATTTATTTACGTTACACGGCTATGTTTGGGACACAGAAATTCATATGTGTACCAAATTTCACTTTAATCGGTCCAGTAGATTCAGAACAAATCGGATGTGACAGATAGACAGAGAGACACACGAGTGATCTTAAGGGTTCCGTTTTTCTTTTTGAGGTACGGAACCCTAGAAAGAAAATACATTTACTTGCGTTAAACATGACGCAAAGGAAGAACATAAACACGAAAAGAACAAGTTGGGGGAAAATGTGCATCACTTCCATGCAAAACGGCCATCGCTCAGCATAATGCTGCGACCCTATGCGAGACAGAGCCCTAACGCTGGCTGCTAATCGACAGACTATAAAATACGAGAGCGATTTTATCGATATCAACGCTGACATTGAATCGGAACAGATATCTCATATCAATGCTATAAATTCTCTAAACTATTTTGAAGCTATAAATTGAAACTGCCTAATTGGCCTAATGGTCAAAAGCGCTATTACCGAGCATGAGGTCCTGGATTCGATTTCTGGGTCGTGGAAAGTGTTATTGGGTTTTTCTATCAGGAATTTCTCCGTAACAGCTCGGAGTCTGGATTTATGCATGGTTGATGGCAATAGGCTCGCCCCCTATTACATCGGACTGGCGAAATGTGGGTGTACTATATGTACACCTCTGCCTAACCCTTCAGAGATTACAGGCGTGAGTGCGTGACGTTATGTTTTGTTATGTAAATTGACGAAAATAATCGGAACGTCCATCGGGCAATATCTGAAATCGAGAGAATATGGCTTGAAGCAATACACTTTATATTGATACGCAGAAATAAAGATAACTATAAAAAAATATGCCCATTTGCTGGTATGTATTTTTTTATGTTGGTGTTGGTGCTATGAAAATTTAAAGTGCCATGTCAAAATTTTATTAGGATATATTCTAAGGTTATGTTCACACACAGGGAGTGTGACGTAAATATCGCTAAACTTACAACTAAAAACGTATAGGTATTTATTGACCACAGAGCTTTTAAACCAGATTAAGGAAATCCAAATGAATAATGGAATGGGTCGTACGGATTTTTTCAGTTAAAAGTACTTTTGACCGATTGAATGTAACATTATTATTACGCTCTTAATACCACATTCTGCATAAAACAGCCTTAATAACACAACATAATTTATATAGCCACATAAAACAGCATATTCAAGAGGCTGCCAACACAAAAAATGGCTAGTGCTTCCCCACTTCTATCCGCCAATATATTTTCCTGTAGCCAACTCGCCGAGTGGCCGATATATCTCACCTGCTTAGACCCCGAGGAAAACACTAACGTAATCAACGGTATTAGGAGAAGCATTTGTCTTTATGAGAATGAATTGGATCTTCTCGTATCGGGACGAAGTTTATGGGAACAGTTTATACATACATACATAAAGTCATGCCTTTTTTCCAAGGGGGTAGGCAGAAACTATGGAACGCCACCTACTATGCTCCTTAAGTACTCCTTTTGCTTCGTTTACGTTCATACATCCGGCTATACGAGTAATACGCTCACCGGTTGCCAGCACCTTACCTTTCTGAAGAACATCACCAATTAGGTCACTATATGTCCTTCTAGGGCTACCCCTCCCCAAGTTTTCACTCACCTCTGCTTTACACTATAAGAGTACGGGCGATAAGGGTGAATTTGCTATGCTATCTTTTAAATTGCCGCTTCGCTGCGCTTCGAATCTGCGCTAGTATTAATTGACCCTTACAGACTCGTTATAAAATCAGACTACGAATACCCATCATACCTAGGTGTTTGGATCAACGATTTGATCTCGAACCATTTAAAATAATTTCTCATAATTCGTAAACATCCTAATTGCTTCCATACGAAAACGCCTGCTAATTAGCAATTTCCTCGAATCAATGAGGGCGGAATTTTCCACACATTTGCTTAATCGTAAACAAGCAGTGAGTATGTTGTTTATACAAAATCCCGTCCATTTTAACCCTTTAAGGTTTCCATAATAATTGAATCGGAATTTGATATTTTGTGTTACAAAGATCGACGGTGTTTGAAAACATGAGTTAATTGATCTTATTTCGGGTTAAACACCCGGGAAGTATTTCGTTAATTTTGTTAATTGTTTATTTAAGCTAAGCACGTGTACACTTACACAAACTCATACCTTTTTCAAATGGGGATAGGCTGAAACTACAGTCCGCCAGTTGTACACAATCAGTTGTACATAATCTTTTTGCGTTGTTTAAGTTCATACATCAGGGGGCCGATCGCGCTAATTTTGAACGGTAATAACAAAACTAAACCACAACCAAAAACGTTACGTTACACACATTTCGTATCGCGCTAATCATTTCAACGGAAACGATTTACTTTGGAAGTTACGTTGGAGGAACGATCGATCGAACTTTCAGTATTGGGTAACGTCAACGGTTTTGTGGCTCAGAAAAAATAGCGCGATACCGTTTCTTACATCAGCTAAACCAAAACCAAAAACGTTCCGTTCGAACGGTAATTACGTTGAGAAATAGCGCGATCGGCCCCCTGGTCATACTCGCACTCCGGTTGCCAGTACTACGCACCTGACCTTCTTGAAGAACATCACCAATAAGGTCACTATACCAATATGTCCTTCTAGGGCATCCCCTCCGGCGTTTTAACGTACTTTCAGAGGCACGGAAGAGTCTCGGTATGTAAAGATGGTCGCCCTTCCACGGACCAACCTCAACAAGCGTAGCTTAACCTGATGAATCGACCCGTGCGACTTTTATTACTTAGACACATGCTCAATTATTAATAAGACTTGATATTTACCTATGTTTTTCGCAAGCATTGTGCAACATGCCTATTAGACTATCTGTTTTTTAATGTTCTAACATTTTTCATTAAACTGAAACCAAGCTCCGAAGTTAAATACTATAGTAAAACATTACACTAGTTTACACTTTCTGGGGTAACAGGTCATTAGTCGGCCGCCATATTGCGCCGTTGTGTTCTAGCCTTAATTAATACCATGTTTTGGGCCATAAAGCCCGGTACATACGAGCGGAGTTATGTCCAACTGGGTTTTAGTTTATCTTTGTACTTTATAGTTTGTGTAATCTAGGTTTAGTAATGGAGGGATCATCGTTTTAGTTTAGATGGGATTTTAAATGTTTTAAAATGAAGAGAAACAAGTTTCATGGCAAGTCCCTTTTAAATGTCCAAAATTTATAGCGGTTCTGGAAAACTACTTTGTTATAGAACATTATACCGAATCACACTAATATTATACAGGCGAAAGTTTGTGAGTGTGTGTGTATGTTTGTTACTTCTTCACGCTCAAACGGCTGGACCAATTTTGATAAAATTGTGTATGGAGGTAGCTGACACCCTGGAATAAGACATAGGATACTTTTTATCCCGATATTCCCACGGGATCGAAACTTACGCGGGTGAAACCGCGGGGCGCAGCTAGTGATACATAAAGTTAACCCAATTTGCACGTTGACCAAACTGACAAACCAGCACCCTTGTGCGTAACACAGTTTGTATCATAATCTGAATGATTCTGAAGTATAGAAAGAAGAAAGAAAAGAAAGAAAAATAATTTTATTTGTCACAGAAACACGTGCAAGATATATGAAAACATAAACTGGTAAAACAAATAGTCGGCAGCTGCACGTCATGACTGTGACAAGAAGGCTTGCACTCAGCATGATGCTGTGCTATGGGGGACCCACAGCACAGCGCTGATTTTCAGTGGTCACCCGAAAAATACGTACGGAACCCAAGTCAGGTTTAATGAGTTGTACATAATAGCTAACAAAATAAAATAAAACAAACAGTACTAAGAATAGAATGCCTAAACAACCAAATATATAAGAATAAATATGATTATATGAAGTATAGGTATTGCTAATCCATTGCTTCTTAAGTTCAAGAAATTTGCCTGCTCCACAACGTCATCATCATCTGGTTAGTCTTTTCCCAGCTATGTGAGGGTCGGCTTCCAGTCTAACCGAATGCAGTTGAATACCAGGGGGCATAAAATGGACGCTTTGGGAGAATCATAATAATGATTTGCGTACAATTCATACATCCCGCAATTCATCTATTTGGCAGCTGCTATTTGACATTAGACTTCGTTATAGCAATTCAATTTGTGGACCATTTTACGAAACTCCATACAAAACTGTCAAACAGATGAATTGCGGGATGTGAAATGTATGCAGATCATAATTATGATTCTGCCAAAGCGTCCGTTTTAGGCCCCCAGTGTTTTATAGTCACAATTGCTGGGTAATACGATACTCTTTGGTTAGACTGGTTGTCAGACTTTCGGGCTTCTAATAAAATTACTATACCACAATAGATAAAAATAATTAAAAACCGGCCAAGTGCGAGTCGGACTCGCGCACGAAGGGTTCCGTACCATTATCTATAAAAACGGCAAAAAAATCACGTTTGTTGTATGGGAGCCCCCCTTAAATAATTGCTTTATTTTCATTTATTTATTGATTTTTAAAATTAATATATAAATAAATATTCTGTGAATATTTCAAGTGTCTACCTGTTACCAGTCAGAAAGTCACCAGGCTGTATCTCATGAACCGTGATAGTTAGACAGTTAAAATTTTCACAGATGATATATTTCTGTTGCCGCTATAGCAACAAATACTAAAAACTAGAATAACATAAATATTTAAGGGGGCTCCCATACAACAACCGTGAATTTTTTGCCTATTTTATAGATAATGGTACGGAATCCTTTGTGCGCGAGTCCGACTCGCACTTGCCCGGTTTTTATACTATACTGGCCTTTTCACCGTATCGTATGGATACAAAAAACCATGACGCTTAATTTAAAACCAAGATGCACGTAAATAGTCCCCATTAGTGACAAAATTTCAGTATACACAGCCTGGGTAGAACTAGCCACAAAAAAACCAGAACCGAAGACTCTAGAAAATAAATGTAACTGTCTTTTGCAATTACGCAGTTTGATAAGTTTGTTTTGCAATTAATGATGTATAAACGACTTACCTTAACTTGGTTAGGACCAGTACTGCTGGTCTGGTGTCGCTTCTGAAGGTAGCTCTGACTCCTAAGGTGGAATCCGCCCAGTGTGACGTCACACCTTCTCGAGTATCCAGTCTGAGAAAAAAGTGGAAGTGGTTAATGAAAATAGTAGGTTCATACAGAAACTCACGCTATTTGCCTTTAGGGGTAGGCAGAAACTACTGAATGCCTATACTTCTTTTGCTTAGTCGACGTTGATAAATAAAATTATCCGGTCATACAACGTTGCCACTGAGTATAGTGTACTAAGTACGCATTTGAACTTTCTAGAAGTCAGGTGACAATGACTGTAGTCTCAATAAACCCAGCTATTCCCAACTATGTTGGGGTCAGCTTCCAGTCTATAACCGAATGCAGCTGAATACCAGTATTTTACGTGGAGCGTCTTTCGAGAATCGTATAACTGGGAAATACGATTAAGGTAAGACTGGTTTTCAGACTTTCGGGCTTCTGGACGACCCGTAATGACTGTCAAAGATCTATGGATGACAGCCTGGACCAACGGCTTAACGTGCTTTCCATTTTCAAACAAGCGTTGTGTCATCGCGCTTCTCTTTCTTTTCTATGCAGTCCGACAGTGATTGCGGTTAAGCTGTTGTCAGCGCCTTAATGCTAAATCAAAAGAATGGATTATGTACACTTAGTAGGTTTAAGATTAAGAAAGAAAGAAAACACGTTTATTTGCGGTAATCATAACGCAAAGAAATAAAAACACAAACACAAAAGAACAAGTTGAGGGAAAATATGCGTCACATTCACGTAAAACGGCCATCGCTCAGCATAATGCTGCGACCCTATGCGAGACAGAGCCCCAGCACTGGTTTTCAGAGACAGCCGGCGTTTACGTGCGGAACACAAGGCACGCCTTACCATCCAAACCCTTTTGTTACTGAACTGTTAAACCCGTCAGCAGTGGTCAAAAAGCTAAAGAGGAACCACTTTCTATAAGTGGGAGGCGCAGCACTGGCTGCTCCACCACAACGCCACTTCACATGGAACGAATTCGCTTATGGTCTGACGACCGATTGCAAAAAAAGAAAAGGAAAAAAAACATGTTCTCTCATACATCGATATACGTCACGGTCAATTCTCCAACTGCAAATTTAAGTTGGTCGACTATTACTCGTTGAACGGCCTATCCAAGTATACCCCACACCATGGGAACGACGAGATAAAAAAAATCATAATTATTATGTACACCCATGCCAAAATTATCGATCAGTCTCTTAGCTAACAGGGTCGATAGACAGACATACATGGCGAAATTATAAGGGTTCCTTGTTGATTACGCAACCCTAAAAAGAAGAATAGTTAATACTATTTTATATTACAGAATTTTAATAAAGATAACTCTTTAGAACAATTTTTGTCTACCGGTGTCGCGTCGCGCGACTAGTGGCGCCAGTTTGCACCAGCCTTAAGTCGATATCTCGCTAGACGTCTCCGGCAAAGTTTTCGAAAACTTCATAATATAAATATGAAGCCACAAAATCTTCAGAACTAATAATAAACTAATAATGCTCACAGTACTAGATTCGAAAAGATTTCAAACACTTATAGGAGCAATCTAAGTTTTAATAAACTCGTATAAGGTCACTTAAGAACGTTATTACGTTTTGGGCAAAGATATTAATATGTCTAGATAGATAGTCAAAGCTGTGAACACGTCGAAAAAAATGCGTCCAACTATTGGCCGCAAAATGCATGCACACTAGAATAACGCAATGACGCCACCGCACACCAGCCTATCAAAGTTGGCGTGTTTGTTTTAGTTCTTTTGCAGCGCGACACTATATAGACATATAAATAAATCAAAGCTTTTGGGGTTATATTAACGAAAGCAGTTGTCGGTTTGTGGGTAGATATCAAAGCCTCAAAACTTTGCCAAAGTCGGGTAACAACAGCCACGAATGAGAAAAAACTATTTAGATTTGGACCTACAAATAACAAACCACACAAAGTGGAAGAATCTACATACTAATATGGAGTCATATGTCCAATTCGATTTTAATAGGTAACATTTGACGTCCGTCAGTTTAGTGAAAGCAAATCGTAAAATTACTCGAATCGGTCATTGTTACAATAAATATGTAATCGTAATTGAAAAAATTGTGCAGTTCTAACAAAACCAAAAAAAAATATATTATTTTAAGCCCGCCGCGGCGCCGTTACAAGGTTACGTTGTTGAATATTGATGAATTGTCAAATGTTACCTATTATAAAAAAACTTTTTACAAAAAAAAAACAACCGACTTCCAAAAAAAACACTACAAAGTGAAAAATAACTTTGTCTTCGGAAGTCGGTGTCTTTGGATCTGTATTTTAGTTTTTGCCACCGACTTCCGAAGATAAAGTTATTTTTCACTTTGTAGTGTTTTTTTTGGAAGTCGGTTGTTTTTTTTTGTAAAAAGGTTTTTTATTTTTCACTTTTTAGTGGGTCAGTTTGTAATTTATAATAGCCTAATGTTAAATGCTCATCAACTTTTACAAAATATTGCTTTTCCCGATGCAGGGGCGTTAATTGTTGAGGAGTTCTCCTGGCAAGAACCAGGAGAACTGATGGTGACTTCACCATATACATTTTGACGAGCATAAATTGCTTATCAACCATATTAAAGTGCCTAATCGAATCGCAACGGTGAAATACTTATTATTAAGTAGTTCCGGTGGCCATCAGTGGTCTTCATCATCAGTTCTACTTCACCAAATGGTGCTTTCCGAGAGCAAACGCACGAGTTACTATAAAAAATACTCAAATCGCTATAGGTATGCCTATAAAATTTGAGGATTTCCCTCGATTTCCATGGGATCCCCTCATCAGATTCTGATTTGGTGGCAATGGGACCACCTCGGGAGCATGCCCATTCAAACAAAAAAAGAATTTTCAAAATCCGTCCATAATTGACGGAGTAATCGGTGAACAGACATAAAAAAAAAAAAGAAAACAAACAAACATACAGCCGAACATATAACCTCCTCCTTTTTGGAAGTCGGTTAAAAATGACTCCATATTAATTGGAATTAATTGATTACCTATTCTTAGCATAATCAGCCTATAAGTAATGTTCCCACCGCTGGGACACAAGCCTCCTCTCTGTGAGAGGGAGTGGGCCGTAATCCACCACGCGGGCCCAGTGCAGGTTGGTAGAAGTCACTTGTCTTAGATTTTTTAGTTCTAGGACATGCTGGTTTCCTCACGATGTTTTCCTTCACCGTTTTGAGAGCAGTGGCGATGGAATAATTTACACAAAGTAAAGCACCTGTCTGGGTTCGAACCCACGACCTACAATTCGTAAATCGCGGTCGTTACCACAGACTGGGCTACCACTGCTCACTCTTAAGTATTCTAGCAACACCATATTTAAAGTACATAATATACATAACATCACGCATGTATCCCGAAGGGTTAGGCAGAGGTGTACCTATAGTACACCCACATTTCGCCAGATATGTTTGAGTCCCATGTAATAGGGGGCGAGCCTATTGCCATCAACCGGGCACAAATCCGGCCTTCGGGCTGCTACTGAGAAATTCTAGATGGAAAAACCCAATAACACTGCCCGATCCGGGAATCAAATAAGACAGTCAGCAATATTTAAAGTATGCTCAGTAAGTAGGCTATTGCTATTATATGTCTTACAATATTATAAAGAGATAAAATATGTTTGTTTCTAATTTTGAATGTAGGGGATAAGCTCTGGAACTAATGATCCAATTCTAAAAATGTGTTTCACTGGTAGAAAGCTACATTATTGCGGTCTGGTGACTTGGGTGCATATTTTAACGCGCAATAGAGTTATAGTCTCTTGGTTACGATAAAACACACCCAAATAGACTGATTCTTTGATTGACACGTACGGCTGTCACCACTTTTCCGATAAGGCATTTGATAATGCTAGTGATCAGAAGGTTCGGCAAATGGAAGAGCGTGTTCTCGGTCGAAGGTTTATTGAACGACTGATGCTGTTAGAATTAACTTACGAGCTACGTCATACATTGCCTAAGACTAAAGATATTTAATATTCCTACGCGCTACACTATAATAAACTTATAAATTATATTTATAAGCTATCCCAATGTTTGTCTAGCAAGTCGGAAAGAATTTCTGAGCAGTATCCTAACAAAAAGTACTAGCATAAATTCACGATAGTATTTCAATCATTAGTCTTATGCTACTAGTAGGATTTGGATGAAATTTGGCACAGATCAGTTCAACCTGGATTAAAACAGGATATTTATTATCCCGGTAATACATTTCCGTCGGATAATTGTCAACCTCTACGCGGGTGAAGCCGCGGGCAAAAGCTAGTTATATTATAAAGAGGTAAAATTGTTTGTGTGTAAGAGGTAATCTCTAAAAGAACTAATCCGATAGAAACTATATATATATATATATAGCTCACTCATCCACAACCACAGATGGGTGCAACCGTACTCACACTCATCACAAACACAACACACACACACACACATACGAACACACTCACAACACACACACACGCACTCATACAGACACACACAATGTGTATTAATTAATAATTACACCTCTAGTTGTCATTCAGTTATAAATTGTACCAACTTACCTACGGGGTCCTGAAATATACAGGACTGCCCTAGTTTAGGCTCCAGTCCACTCCATTTATTTTAATAATGTCTGTACTGTGTTTTAATTAGAGTAAAAGTATTAGTGTAGAAAATAAAGATTATTACTTACTTAAATAAATATTGTACTGATAAGCAGCTATAATACTGCCGAGCACCATAGGATATGTTTCTTCCACGCGTACAGAGTCGCGGGCAGAAGCTAGTTGATAATAATAAAAAAAACCTCCTATATTCTTAAATCATAACCATCTCATCGGGTAAGACTGGTTGTCCGACATTCCGGCTTCTGACGACCCCTAACGACTGTCAAAAATCCACGAATGACAGCCGGGACCAACGGAAGAGTCTCGATATGTAAAGAAGGTCACCCATCCAAGGACTAACCCCGGCAAGCGTAGCTTAACCTGATGGATCGACCCGTACGGCTGTTATTACTAAGCCACGAGCTCCTCGCTTTCATGAATCATAATGATTTCATAAAATAACTAACAAACATTATAATAACCGAAACTAATAACATGCTACTCCATAACATTAAAAATAACGCGTTGAATAACGACTAATAAAATAGTTAAATAACGATTCATTTTATCGTTTCGGTTATCGGTACAGTGTCGAACACAAACAGGCCGACCCGTCTTCAGTAAGTTATACAGCCATAGAGATGACTGATAAATGATTATGATAATTTTAGTAGGAAAATAGCTTTAGTAGACGTCATGCCATTATTATAGAACAATCTTTCGAGTCTCAAAAAATCGCAAAGAATGTGCGCAATAGGTATGGATTGATGGATTATGGAAATATGGAGAAATGTCTTGACACTGCGTGAGTGTGCGTGATCCATCGCCGCCCGCTCGATGTACACCGCGCACAGGATGGATGGATAGTAATTTTTGGTCCGTTGATGTAATTGCTGTAAAGCGTTCCAGTGGAAGGATAAATAAATAAATGAGGTGGAATTTAAAAATAAGAAATACTTGGGACAGTAGGGGTTTATTTAAGAAACGTTGCGTAAACTTAAGTTATGATTAGCGACTATTAAGCCATAAATTCTTAACGTTTAAACGTTTCTTAAGTTTACGCAACGTTTATAAATAAAGGGTCTTACCCCGTGTTCACAGCCATAAACAAGTTGTGATACTTGGTTTGAACTAGTCTTGTGAAACGTTTGACGTTTGACTTTTATGGTGTACATAATGGAAGAGTATTCTATTCTATTCTGTTCTATTCTTGTCAAAAACATTGTCGTGTGTAAAAATAAATATTTAACAATGTTCTCTCTATTGTTAAGTATTTTGTTCACCTTTTTGTCATTTTTAACTTGTTTTGTATACAACTAGTCCCTGTGGGGCTCGTGGCTAAATGATAACAGCCACACGGGTCAATGAAAGGTTAAGCTACGCTTGCTGCAGCCGGTTTGTAGATGGGTGACCATCTATTACGTATCGAGACCCGTCCGTGCCTCGGAAAGCACATTAAGCTGTCGGTCCCTGCTGTCATTCATAGATCTTTGACAGTCGTTACGGGTTGTCAGAAGCCCAAATCTGACAACCAGTCTTACGAAGGGGTATCGCGTTACCTAGTAACTGGGTTGTGGAGGTCAGAAAGGCACTTGCTCTATGTAAAATACTGGTATTGAGCTGCATCCAGTTAGACTGGAAGCCGACCCCAAAATAGTTGGGATAGGCTAGGCAGATTGATTGATTGGTTGTATACAACTAGTCTTTACAAGCTGTAACTGTGTGTTCAAAGACGTGTGTGTGATATCCATCAACCCGCACTGGTGAATTACGACTAGAATTACGACTTGGGGTATTTTTAAGGCCCACTCCCTCTCACAAAGAGGAATCCCAAGTCCCAGCAGTGAGAACTTTATATTACGCTGGTTACACTGTCCCATAAAGATAAAAAATTGTCCGAAAATAATTAATTAAAATACTGAGAATCGCGGAAACATGCTGGGACAAACTTCGCATAAAGAAAAGGTCTCGTATGTTTCATTGGTACCTCTTTACAAATTTATAAAAATTTTACTCAGTTACATTGATATTTTTTTTAATGAACACTTCAAAGTAACCTCGTTAAAACAAAGGAAAAAATATTCACTAATTTTCATAACATAAAATATCATCACACCTTGTTTCCCCGAAGGGCAGGGCAGAGGTGTATCTATAGTACACCTAAATTTCGCTAGAAGGGGCGAGCTAGTTGCCATCAACCGGGCAAAAATCCAAACTCCAGGAATTTACTGAGAAATTTCAGACAGAATAAAACTTTTTACAAAACAATAAGAACCGACTACCAAAAATAACACTACAAAGTGAAAAATAAGTATAATTTCGGAAGTCGGTGTCTTTGGATCTGTATTTGAGTTTGTTGCCACCGACTTCCAAAATTAAAGTTATTTTTCACTTTGTAGTGTTATTTTTGGTAGTCGGTTCTTATTTTTTTTGTAAAAAGTTTTTTTATTTTAGAATTTTTAGTGCGTCAATTTATCTAAGTTACAATATCCTAATGTTAACTGCTCATCACCTTTTACAAAATATTTCTTTTCCCGATGCTGGGACGTTGATTTTTGAGGAGTTCTCCTGGTAAGAACCAGGAGAACTGCCACTCACCATATACATAGTGACGAGCATAAATTGCTTAATCGCAACCCGTTAAATAGGGGTACTCATTACTATATTGTTTGGGTGGCCATACGTGGTCCCCATCATCAGTTCCACTTCACCAAATGGTGCTTTCCGAGACCAAATGCACGAGTTACTATATAAAATACCCAAATCGGTATAGGTTTGCCTATAAAATTTGAGGGTTTCCCTCGATTTCCATGGGATCCCCTCATCTGATTCTGATTTGGTGGCAATGGGACCTCTTCGGGAGTATAACCTTTCAAACAAAAAAAAAAATTCAAAATCGGTCTATAATTAACGGCGTAATCGCGTAACAAAAATACAAAAAAAAAAACATACCGCCGAATTGAGAACCTCCTCCTTTTTGGAAGTTGGTTAAAAAACCCAATAACACTTTGCCCAACGTGAAAATCGAACACAAGACCTGCTCAAGAGTAGCGCTTGCGGCCACTAGACCAACGAGGCTGTCTCGTGTGACGTCGTCGTAGTGACGTAAACTAGAGATGTTTTTAACAAAGTGTCATGATTTTGAACAGCCAAACTAGTTATAACTATCGATAAAATATTCAAAAGAATTGTTAAATCTATTATTAAAAGCATTTTAGTTTCTAATGTATGGCTTTTATAAATTACAACAGTTCATTTATTAAATTGTAATAGTTTTTATTATTTATTCAAAATGCAATATTATTTGTAGTTTATGTTTCATAATGTGATGACTTTGGTGTTTTTAGATTAAAAATTTAAACTGTTTTTATTTACATTAAAAAAAAAAACAAAACATATCATCGCTACTTCTTCTAAATAATTGCTCAGCTAGTAGAGTTGCTTTGGAAATATTATTGTTATTACCCAGTAACTGGGTAGTGGAGATCAGATAGGCAATCGCTGCATGTAAAATACTGGTATTCAGCTGCATCCGGTTGGACTGGAAGCCGACCCCAACAAAGTTGGCTGAAGACTAGCTAGACAGGTGATGATTATTGTTATTAGCATTTTTAGTAAACAGTTGAACCTGTACATCAAACGCTTCCAAAGACAGAGACAAACATTATAAATTAGACATAAAATGTTTCTCTAACTCAAAGTTTCCCCTCGGTTTCCTAAGTATTTTTCCTCCACAAAATTCTTCCTGAAACTGTTTTCATTCAAAGTTTTCCGTAACAACCTTAATGCAATTAATATCTTCTAGCTTGGCAGTTTATTTTAAAAGATTTTTCAGAAAATACTGAGTTTCAACGTTTTTTGATTTTGTAGTTAATTTTATGGTTTTGTGTGAGAAAAAATGGTAAATATGGAATTAGATTAGATGATCTTAGGGTATCAGTGTTATCACTACCAATTTTTTTGTTACTTTTTGAACATCATCACTTATTCTGCACTAAAGCATCAAAACCAATTATAGGAGTAAACTCATCTCTCAATTGGCTCAGCCGAGACATGAAATTCTTCTATAAAATCCACTCCACATGTCGACATAATAATCACGACTCCGTAAATTCTTTAAAACCCAAATTTTAAGGTCCCTAAGCACGCAATCCACATGGTCTAAAGATTCATTGTGTTAGTATGTACCTAGTTAATTCTTGCAACCTCTGTAACTTATTTCTTGTCTCATTTTGTATTTCTGTTCATATAGTTTGTTACCAAATAATTTTTATACATTTCGTTGTTACCTTAGGTTATCACTGTATTTGAGAATGTTGGGTCACCTGTTATTAGCAGCTGTATAAGCCCATGACTGTTATCTACTTTTATTTGATATTTTTAGTATACAGAAGCTGTTGGTATACCTTTACGCATAAATAAACAAATAACATAATTCATCATCATTCATCCAGCTTGCCGCGGTTGGTCCGTAGATGGGTGACCATCTGGTCATACCAAGATTCCTCCGTGCCTCGGAAAGCACGTTAAGCCGTTGGTCCCGGCTGTCATTTGTAGATCTTAGACAGTTGTTACAGGTCGTCGGAAGCCCGAAAGTCTGACAACCAGTCGAAGGAGTATCGTATTACCTAGTTACTGGGTTGTGGAGGTCAGTTAGGCAGTCGCTCCATGTAAAATACTGGTATTCAGCTGCTTCCGGTTAGACTAGAAGCCGACTCCAACATAGTTGGGAAAAGGCTAGGCAGATGATGATTCATCATCATTCATTATTTCAGCCGAAAGACGTCCACTGCTGGACATAGGCGTCCGCCAAAAGGGGGGTTTGCCATAATCGCCACGCTTGGCAGGCGGGTTGGCGATAGCAGTATGGTGTTAAAATGCATAGAGAACGCTGCTGCCCATAGTCTAATAAGTCCCTTAGTCGCCTTTTACGACACCCACGGGAAGAAATGCGATGGTGCTATTCTTTACGTTCAGCACCACACGGTACTCTTTTGAATATAGTTTTTGAATTAATTTAGTACCCCAATATTGCTCCATAAATGTCAAATAGCAAATATTCGCGCCTTTTCACTAATGTCATCGGATAACCTTTCGAGGTCATGGGTTCAATTCCCAGGTCAGGCAAAATATTATTGGATTTTTCATCAGGAATTCGGAGACTGGATTTGCGACCAGTTGATGGCATAGGCTCGCCCCCTGTTACATGGGAAACATAACTGGCGAAATGTGGGTGTACAATGAGCGGAACTCTGCCTAACCCTTCGGGAAATACAGGCTTGATGACACACAACGTGTTTGCCGTGTAACCCACGTTCCATGAGCAGAGAATGTTGCCAAAACTTATACTGATTTTCTGCATTTTTCTCAACAAATTTGTCCTGTTAAGGGTCAGGTAATCACCGTTGCCCTTGGCTATACAAATGCGTGTCGTGCTCACGCGCTGCGCTGCCATTCGGTTTCATAGGGAATATTTATTTTTAGCAACGAAAATATGAATATTTGAAAAAAAACACAGATAGTAAAAAAAATGTCTGTTAATACAAAAAAAAACTCATAAAACTATCTAAGTAGTTTTAAAGTAATATTGTATTAATAAATATTTTTATGCTTTGGGTAGACATTAATTCCTGAATTTATTTCATAAAGTATTTTGCTAATATTACTTAAATGTTTTTTTGTACCGTGTGGTGCCGGGCGTAAAGAATAGCACGATCCTATATTTTCCCGTGGGTGTCGTAAAAGGTGACTAAGGGACTTACTAGAGAACGGGCAGCAGCGTTTTCTATGCATATTAATACCATACAGCGATCGCCAACGCGCCTGCCGAGCGTGGCTATTATGGCAAACCCTCTTTGGGGGAGGCCTATGTCCAGCAGTGGACATCTTTCAGCTGAAAAGGTGATGATGATGACTTAAATGTTCACATACAGAATTGATGTGTATGCTTTCTAGTTTAACATACATTTTTTCCATAACTTACTTGAATTATATGAAGGCGTAATAACAGTTTTAAAAGTCACTAAAATCACATATCTGCGCCTTAACACAATCATATTATGAATAACCTATTACAACGCTCAAAAATGGTCGATCCCATTTAAAGCCATGTCCCAGATTACACCACATACCAACCACGACTCAACCAATTATCCCTACGTTCGTTAACCCTAAAATGCCGACGTCATTCAAACCCAAATCACTTGATCACGACTAAGCCTTCGATTGTCTAAAAAAAAACAAAACATCTCTATGACAGCGGCAGGAAACGGTTGACACGGGATCCAAATTGACAGATTATAAGGATTAATGTGTACTAGTTTATGCCGCGGCGCTACTTGAGTTTAAATTGTTATCAGATTTTTTAGGGAGAAGTGTTTAGAAAAATGTTTAATTTTTTTAGATGGAATTAATGTGTTCGTTGATATTTTTATGAAGAAAGGTTTAAACGATTTGAATAGACTTTTCGACTACCGTCTTTGATTGAATTCTATTATGTCAATTTAGATTTTAGATTTTTTAAACTAGTGGTCACCCACTGGTCGAAATTCGACCCTCTACTACAATCTATATAGTATTTACTAGTTCCATGAATAGTACATACTAATTCCAAGCTGTCACTTTTGTCACCTATCTATCTTCAAGTCATGAGGCCCTGGTACTATATGTGTGTGTCGAACGCATGGTATTGTGTGTAATGTTTTTTTATTCATTTATCTATGTAGTAATTACTAGTTCCATACTTATTCCAAGCTGTCACTTTTGTCACCTATCTATCTTCAAGTCATGAGGCCCTGGTACTTACTATATGTGTGTGTCAAACGCATGGTATTGTGTGTAATGTTTTTTTATTAATTTATCTATGTAGTAATTACTAGTTCCATACTTATTCCAAGCTGTCACTTTTGTCACCTATCTATCTTCAAGTCATGAGGCCTTGGTACTATATGTGTGTGTCGAACGCATGGTATTGTGTGTAATGTTTTTTTATTAATTTATCTATGTAGTAATTACTAGTTCCATACTTATTCCAAGCTGTCACTTTTGTCACCTATCTATCTTCAAGTCATGAGGCCCTGGTACTATATGTGTGTGTCGAACGCATGGTATTGTGTGTAATGTTTTTTTATTAATTTATCTATGTAGTAATTACTAGTTCCATACTTATTCCAAGTTGTCACTTTTGTCACCTATCTATCTTCAAGTCATGAGGCCTTGGTACTATATGTGTGTGTCGAACGCATGGTATTGTGTGTAATGTTTTTTTATTAATTTATCTATGTAGTAATAACTAGTTCCATACTTATTCCAAGCTGTCACTTTTGTCACCTATCTATCTTCAAGTCATGAGGCCTTGGTACTATATGTGTGTGTCGAACGCATGGTATTGTGTGTAGTGTTTTTTTATTAATTTATCTATATAGTATTTACTAGTTCCATGAGAAGTACATACATATTATTCTATGCTGTTTCACGCCTTCTTCCCATGGGGGTAGCCAGAAACTATAGAACGCCTTCTGCTACGCTCCTTTCATACTCCTTTTGATTCCCCTACGTTCATACATCTGGGGCCTTACTCCCGACAGTATCGAGTACTGAATCAATCGAATTAGATTCGAAATAAATGACGATCCATACTCTTGAAACCGACACTAGCGCACGATCGTGCGGTGGTTCAAAACGACACTAATTTCGATCGAAAGATTCGTTAGAATCGAAAAGTTCGTACTCCACACGCCATCTGACAGTTATGTATCGAGTAGTTGAATCAAAACTAAACGTCAAATTACTCGATAGCAAAGAAGCTACTTTATGAAGATCGAGTGAGATTTTTTTGTGTTCTTTACTGCTTTATTTCTTCAAAATCTTTATTATTATGGCTCGCCTTACTTTGTTTTTCAATGTTCTTGAGAAAACATCGTATGGATCTTCGTGCGAAAAGAAATATGAATCGATATAATACCCGGGGCTATAGAAATGGATTCGGAAGAATTTCGAAGAAGTTATAGTTTCTCGAAGGAGTTGTTTAATGTGTTGGTAGAAGATTTAACACCATACATGACGAAATTAACCAGACGAAGTGACATTTCCATTAAATGCAAGGCGAGAAGCCCGAAAGTCTGACAACCAGTGTTACCAAGGGGTATCGTATTACCCAGTTACTGGGTTGTGGAGGTCAGACAGGCAGTCAACATAATCAGCCTATAATGTTCTCACTGCTGGGGCACAGGCCTCCTCTGTGTGAGAGGGAGTAGGACGTAATCCACCACGCGGGCCCAGTGCGGGTTGGTAGTTTTGACATGTCTTCGAATTTTTGGTTCTAGGACATGCCACCGGTGTCCTCACGATGTTTTCCTTCGCCGTTTTGAGAGCAGTGGTGATGAAATAATTTATACAAAGTAAAGCACCTGTCAGGGTTCGAACCTACGACCTACAACTCGTAAGTCGCTGTCGTTACCACTAGGCCACCACTGCTCTCAAGTAGGCAGTCGCTCCTTGTAAAATACTGGTATTCAGCTGCATCCGGTTAGACTAGAAACCGAGCACAACATAGTTGGAAAAAGAATAGGCAGATTGGTTGATGTTTTTTCATAGGGTTTTATTTGTTAAGTTAAAATAAAGCACTAGGGTATCGTTTTTTACGTGAGAAAGTGATAGAGAAGTAAATAAATTCAACCACATAAAAGATTCTAACCACAGACATAAGACACTTGACAATGACGTAATCCATGAATGATAGGATATAGACAATGACAGGCATAACGACGCTGATAATACTCGAACCTATGTCGATCTTGGTTTACGATTCGATTTGGTTCGGGAGTAAGGTTTTAAATCGAGTTCAGATCAGAAACGAGTTCGAATCGAAAACAAAATCAAACTCGAATCGTTTTCGAGAGTAAGGCCCCAGGTCATACACGTATGCCGGTTGCGAATACTACACACCTGACTATACTATGCACCTGACCTTTCTAAAGAACATCATAATTAGGTCACTATATGTCCTTCTAGGGCGTCCCCTCCTGGCGACCTTTTGTTAGTCGCTTTTCGCTCATCCTCTCAACATGACCAAACCATCTAAGCATACTCTTTTCCATTTTTGTCACTACATCTTCTTTTAAACCGCACCGTTGCCATGTGACATAATTTTTCAGCCTATCATTTATATTTACACCACATACGCGTCGCAAGGAGCGCATTTCCCGGCATTAATTTATTTAAAACTAGCTTACCTTACCCTACCCTACCTACCTACCCTACCTACCTACCCTACCTACCTACCCTACCTACCTACCCTACCTACCTACCCTACCTACCTACCCTACCTACCTACCCTACCTACCTACCTACCCTACCTACCTACCCTACCTACCTACCCTACCTACCTACCCTACCTACCTACCCTACCTACCTACCCTACCTACCTACCCTACCTACCTACCCTACCTACCTACCCTACCTACCTACCCTACCTACCTACCCTACCTACCTACCCTACCTACCTACCCTACCTACCTACCCTACCTACCTACCCTACCTACCTACCCTACCTACCTACCCTACCTACCTACCCTACCTACCTACCCTACCTACCTACCCTACCTACCTACCTACCCTACCTACCTACACTACCTACCTACCCTACCTACCTACCCTACCTACCTACCCTACCTACCTACCCTACCTACCTACCCTACCTGCCTACCCTACCTACCTACCCTACCTACCTACCCTACCTACCTACCCTACCTACCTACCCTACCTACCTACCCTACCTACCTACCCTACCTACCTACCCTACCTACCTACCCTACCTACCTACCCTACCTACCTACCCTACCTACCTACCCTACCTACCTACCCTACCTACCCTCAAATGAACGGCTAGACTGATGTTTTGACTGTAATTTTTTTTAGACATGAATATCATATTTTAATTCTTATCCTATTCCGGACGAAGACAAACCCAAAAACATAAAAATCGGTCCAGCCGTTCTTGAGTTATAAATGGTGTAACTAACACGACTTTGTTTTATATAATATAGATAACACAAACTCACTCAAAAGGAATCCGAAACAACAGTAAATTCACCCACATACATCTCTACCGACCATAGAACGACAAACAGCGTAATACTACCCTACATTACTACTCATTCTTGGCAACGTTTGACAAACAAACGAACACAGAGTTCTTTTGTTTTCTTTTAATGTACAAACTTTTGATCGTCGTATACGCTGAATTTTCAATTCGTTTTATGTGGTTCGGTAAAGTTCAATTTATGTTGCGTACTAAGTCGGTCCATGGGGTTTGCAGGAAGTAAATGATGGTGGAATGTTTAGGCATAGTTCTCGTTTTATTATGAACTAGCTGGTGCCTGTAGTTTTACTTGAATCTTCTGAAAACAAAATTGACACTCTACGTCAATTTGCTGAGCTATTAATAGCGATTTCATACAAATGTCTAAGAATCACGTTTGTGATTTGAATATACTTACAGACAATTTTAGTAAGTAGTCAATTAATTTCCCTGACTTTACGCTGATAAAAAGCATCCTTTGTTTTAATCCAGGGTATGATTGATCAGTATGCCAAATTTCATTCAAACCGTTTATTTGTGATGAGGGAACAAACAGAGATCAAGGTTTTGGTAATGTCCTTTGTGAAAAACAAAGGACATTACCAAAACCTTGATCTCTGACTCTGTCCGATAGACTTACATTGAAGTAGGTCCAGCTACTCGTAGAGGCAATTTTAATGCATCCTATCTTCCATCTAGAGCTTATGGGCTATCTTCAGTCCGATATTTTAGTTCTAATCCTAGGAGGATTTTCTAGGAGTACACACAGAGGGTATAGAATTAATCCTAGTCTTATCTTGACGTCTTAGTCTATGCCTGATCCGAGAATCAATACGAGACTGTCTGCTGGGGAGCTTGTCTATAGTACTGTCGTTAGATGGAATTAAGCATGGTTTAGCTGTATGACTCACTAGCGAGCCGCCCCGCTTCGAACAGTTTTTACGACATGAGAAAACAATGAGATATCCACAACATAATCGTCGTTGCAAATTTAAAACCTCTTCTGTGTATAAAGTAACATTTCGAGAAAAAAATTAAAATCTTCTTAGCACAAAATAGGCGCAAAATTATAGTGCTTGACGTTGGGTGACCACATAAGATATTTATTTGTTTACATAAAACTAACATGACGCGTGGATCAGCGCCATCCAGCTCAACCATTTTGTAGGGAACCGAATGATCCAACACACGCGCCACCATCAGCGAGACATTTAAGTGAGCATGACAGTCGGGACCAACGGCTTAACGTACTTTCCGAGGCATGGAGGGGTCTTGGTATGTAAAGATGGTCACCCATCCACGGGCCAACTGCGGCAAGCGTAGCTTAACCTGATCGATCGATCGTGAGGCTGTTATTACTTAGCCGCAAACCCCTAACTTTTATGAACATAATGTTATTAAGTAAGGAAGGAAGACATTGCGATGAAACCTAGCAAAATATCCAAATAACTGAAAACCTACAGCGCCAGCAGGTCAAGCTACCCGAAACTGTAAAATTTTCCCAATCAACCTTGAACCTTATGCTTTAACGATAAAGTTGGAAATCTTTTAAAGAAATTTGACACATTGTAGTAGCATGATGTGCTGAGTCTGTACTCCTCATTATGTTTTTTAGGGTTCCGTACCAAAATGGTAAAAAGGAACCCTTATGGTGAGACTATTTCTGTCTGTCTGTCTGTCACAGCTGGATATCTCAAGAAATACTAATACTATCGACCTGAAATTTGGAATAGTTTTAGATGACGTTTACCCAACTATTCTGCAAACAAGAAAGAAACTTAACAAAAACATATCTTTTTTGCAACAGGGCCTGAAAGGGGTCTTAAAAATTCGAATGGAGTCTACTAGGGCATGTGGGGTATCATATGAAAGAGCGCTGTTTGCACATTCTCAAACATTTTTTTTTATGCATCATAGTTTTTGACTTTTGATGAAAAATGTAAAAAAAATACTGAAAATCTGAAATTATTCTATGTGATAGAAGTTTATGTAAAGATTACAGGAAAAATAAAACGATGTCTCTAAATAGCACAGTTTTTTTTTTACTATGAGACCAAACTTTAAATCGCGAAAAAAAAACAGTGGCTCCATACATTTAAGTTCGGGTCACTCAAAAAAATGTAGCTACAACAGCTTATTTTTAAAACAGGCATTAGTGACGCATAGGAACACGTAGGCAATTTTAGCATTCCCACTTTCGAAGATCCACCTGGAATTTCTCAGTAGCAGCCCGGAGTCTGGATTTGTGCCCGGTTGATGGCAATAGGCTCGCCCCCTATTATATACGACTTAAAAATAACTGGCGAAATGTGAGTGTACTATATATAGGTACACCTCTGCCTAACCCTTCAGGGTATGCACGCGTGATGTTATGTTACTTTCAAAGATGAATTTATTCAAGTTGAGCTGCCCTATTACTGACAAATGCTTGCACTGATTGGAAAGGTCCACTCAAATTTGTGTGGTTCTTTCCTCAAAAGACCATTTCTGACACGGATCTACATGGTCCTCACATGATCTCACCAAGATTATGTCAGGACTTTCAATGAGACTTTGACCCCTGAGTTTGTTTCGCCATTTCTTCTCAGGGGCAGTCAGATAGGAAATGTCGACTACATCTAGCTTATTTTTTATTTTTTAATATGACGTGTAAAAGTGATTCAGTACCCCAAGTGTAAGTTTACAAGAGAGTAAACGTAACTACCGCGTTTGCGTTAAGATTTTTATTCTCACCCTTATAGTCTTAGCATTATGATCCATCGGTCAAATTTTAACGCAAACGAAATATAATAGTTACGTTTACTCTCTTGCAAACTTACACTTGGGGTACAGATATCCTATTTACAGAATAAACGATTTCATTTCATTTCAAACTCAACTCAAAGCATTTATTTCAAATAAACCAATTACAGGCACTTCTGAATTGTCAAGGGGTCGGTCAGTCAGAGAGATGAAGCTAGTTGCCCATTCCAAAGTGTAGTAGGTTGCTATGGAGAAGAACGGGCAAGAAACTCCACGGACACTCTTTTTGCGAGAACTACATGGTTCACGGTAATAAAATAACCTGCAGTGCATAGAATTCTGAAAGTTTAATGAAGGGTCTAAAATAAGTAGGATCTGGCTGTTTGTGCATGTGAGTTTAAATGTTTGTAAACGCACCCACGATACAGGAGAAATTCCTAGTCTGGGGCGACGTTAAAAAAAAAATTACACTGGAGCCGAAAATTCTGCCCATCTACTAAGAGATAAAAGCGTTAGTATAAACAAGTTGTTAAAGCGATGTAAGTCACGATGAAGCTCTCAAAGATCCAGCTATTAAAAGTAACATTGTCTTACAAACAGATGAGAACTGTTTCCAATGATGTCACGATACGACATTTAGTAGAAAATTTTCGTTTTTTATCTACTTATAACATGTATGTGTTTACAAAGATATTGCAAGACACACATTGTATTCATCACCAACCTAGTCTTTTCCCAACTATGTTGGGGTCGGCTTCCAGTCCAACCGGATGCAGCTGAATACCAGGATTTAACATGAAGCGACTGCCTATCTGACTTCCATAACCCAGTTTAGGTAATACGATACGCGTTGGTAAGACTGGTTGTCAGACTTTCGGGCTTCTAACGACCCGTAACGACTGGTCAGGTCTATGTCCAGCAGTGGACGCCTTTCGGCTGAAATGGTGATGATTAAATTTGTAGGCGCGCTGACGCGGTCGTTTTATATTCCTCGCATGCGCGGCGCCCGGCGAAGCCAGTTCGCCCGAAACCGCCTTCCGCTATACACGAGTCGCAAATACAACTTTGTAATATTCAACTATAGTAAAGACTTATATAGCACGTGACATCTATTATTTCTCTCCGCACACACTACCCTGGAACACACACAAAAAATTAATGAAACGGGAAATAAATTATACAAAAGAAAAATAAACATATGTATTAGGACATTGGTGCGACTTTCGGTTACTTACTCAAGATACTGAGATCATTATATTAAGGACAGTGCCTACCTCGTCTGTCGAGTGATCACAAGCGCTGAGGCATGAGGCCCCGGGTTTGATTCCCAGGTCAGGCAAAAGTGTTATTGGGTTTTTCCATCTGGAATTTCTCAGTAGCAGCCCGGAGTCTGGATTTGTGCCCGGTTGATGGCAATAGGCTCGCTCCCTATTACATGGGACTTAAACATAACTGGCGAAATGTGGGTGTACTATAAGTACACCTATGCCAACCCCTTCGGAGAATACAGACGTGATGTTATGTTTAAAATATAATTTTATGTTATTTTATTGGTGCTGTTACAGAATATTGGGCCACATAAAAAAAATATATATTTTTTGTGCTATTTTGCCTAGGGCTTGAAAACGCTAAATGTTTATTTCCGAAGACACATTTTATTTTTGACAAAATTGATATTAGCTTCAAAGATGGATTCATCACATTAAGCTCAGCATTGATTTTTTAATAAAATAATTAACGAAATATATTCGAAAACCTTTATAATAACGGTTAAGGTTACATAAAAAATTTACCGGTTTCCGAGCCCTGATTTTGCCAGCAACTCGCTAAGAAGAAGAAATAAGGATTTTTCCTTGCTGCCAATATCGTATCTGTAATATCTTTGACAGCCTCCTTTCAAGCAGAAATAAGCTTTAATAACAGCAATAAAAACGCGACAATGAAAACGCGCGCCATCTTAAAACTAACTAATGCTTCAGTAAGCGTGTAACGTTGCAGCGTTTTTGATGCACGATTCAGGTTAATGGAATATTAACGGTATTAGATCACATACTGTAAGGAGGGGTTTGGTATAGAATCATTATATACTATCGATAATGTCAACAATGTATGTGTAGCAACAGACTAACGTAACAATTTTTTCATGCCCGAGTTTAAATATCATCAGGTATGGCTGGCAGAGACAACGCTCTGCCAACCCCATTTTTTGACCCCTGTCGCTTTTTGTGAAAGGGATTTCGTGGAAAAGGACGGAAGTGTGTAACAGGAAGTGACAGCATGAGCATGGAAAAAAAAATAAAAAAATTGTAAGTACTGTTGAATAGCATGGAATTTGTAAGTACTTTGCATGGAATCAGTGTACTCATGGAATTAGTACCTAAGTACTATACAAGATGTAACATAAATAAGTACAACCTCTTAAGGGGTCATTATACTCATCATTATGATCAAATTTTACTATGGGAACGAACCTGAAATCGCGAAAAAAAAATCAGCTGCTTCCTACATTTTGACGGGTTATGAGTACAGACATGTAGGGAACAGCTGATTTTTTTTTGCGATTGCAGGTTGGGCCCCATAGTAAAAGTTGTTCATAATGATGAGTACAATCACCCCTTAAGAGGTTGTGCGTTAAATCCGGGAAATTTTGTATAGATTAAAAGTAGAGAGTTACACACTTCCGTCCCTTTTCACGAAATCACTCCCATAGAAAGCGAGAGAAAATATGTTACACATAAACAAATACCTACATAAAACCTCCTCGTTTTATGAAGTCAGTTACTAAAAGTATCGATAATACACAAAGTATCGATACTAAACCAAGTATCGATACTATTTCATGTCCCGATAATAGTATTAGATGACGTATCATAAGCTGATCACATGAGCGGGTGACTCGGTGGAATGGGTGTAGAATGTCTTAAGTGCCTTTACATATTTAACGGGTTGTGGTCAGCTCCTGGGATTATGTCAAAGGTACCGTCGTTGTAACTATTACTCTTTCGTTTATTTAAAACAGATAGGTGACAACGATATGATAGAAGATACATGTAAATATGAGAAGATATTGTTTTGTTTTTCGCGTTTGTCTCGACCCTGCTTTGCACGGTTTTCGACTTGACAAAATATTGAGATTTCTTTATTATAATATGTTAGTTTAATATTAATGTATTATACGACATGTCCCGGAATTAACGCACAACCTCTTAAGGAGTCATTGTACTCATCATTAGAAACAACTTTTACTATGGGACAAAACCTGAAATCGCGAAAAAAAATCAGCTGTTCCCTACATCTTGACGAGTTATTCGAACATAAATGTAGGAAATAGCTGATTTTTTTTTCGCGATTTCGTGTTTGTTCCCATAGCAAAAGTTGTTCATAATGATGAGCACAATGACCCCTTAAGAGGTTGTTACGGGAAATGTGAGTTAATTACGGGACATGTTGTATAAATAAACCTTCCGGAATAAAATCTCCAAATGACTGTGAAAACCGCTTCAAAATCCATTGTGTACCCGACGTTAAGCGGTCGTATGGACCGCTTAGATAGATACGAAAAGCGACTTTGATTTCTATTATGTTATGGAAAAGGCTTGTGTTTAATGTCATCTCACTAGATGGTAAGTGCTGATGTGGTAACCGATGGTGCACGCTTGCCCACTTCATAATCAGCCTATGTTATGTGCCACCACGTGGGCCCAGTGCGGGTTGGTAGATGTTACATGTCTTCGAGGTATTTGGTTCTAGGACATGCCGGTTTCCTCACGATGTTTTCCTTCACCGTTTTGAAAGCACTGGTGATGAAATTATTTACACAAAGTAAAGCGCCTGCCTGGGTTCGAAACCACCTACAACTCGTAAGTCGGGGCTACTGGGTCAACACTGCTCTTTCTAAAAAATCTATGACATGATACGTGAGACGGACTACAAACAAGACACACATTCAATACCAAATAACATCAATATCTGAATCATAGATATTATACAAAATACGCGCCTTAAAGCATCTCACTAACACTAACTAATACGTATGATCTACGCTCAGTAACTCTACCCACGTATTATTACGATGCTACCAATCAGTATCTGGGCTGTCACTAGTAATTGGTATTCATCTAGTCGTCACACATTAGCAGTTCTCGTTACCAAGAGGGTAAATCGCAAGATAGGGGTAGAAAATCAACTCTGAAACACTCTCAGCATGTATCATAAGCGTATGCCTGCCCCGTCGTGTCTAGGCCACGCAAGTGCATCGTATACTCGGCGTCAACGCGACGTCGACCAGATGCGGAGGCATCATTCAAGAGATTGAAGATGTCGAGAAGCCAATATTAGTTACATTTTTATCAATATGTTAACAGGAGGCTCCCTATTTTTATGTTAATTTGCATTAATATTCTGAAACACATACAATTCAAATGTAACTTTTTCTTTCCATGTACAAGACAGTTACGTAATTACAATATTTTCGCTAGATACATTATTTAATCTAAAATCATGTCTTTTTTAAAGATTACCATTTAAAAAAACCAAGGTTGTTCTTCAAGGCTTTTATGTCTAAAATAAATATTCACAGCACGAAAATATAGTTTATTATCCAGCCAAAAGATATTTTTTCTCTAGATCAATTATTACTTTAGTTATAAACAAAATAAGAATTGAGACTTACGCTATTTAGTTTCGTTCTCGAACACGATCAAAGAGATATTCAACTTTATTACTGATGTGTTAGCGTTTGGCACATAACGGAGTGGTGGTGAGCATGGGGCGGAGCTCGCGTGGAAATTTGTTTTAGAGTGCCTGGTCTTAAGCTCTGGCCAATGTGAAGCAAATCCTCCGCGGATGCGGGACGAAATTTGCTCGTGCCAATTGTTTTGAACTAACTTGTGTGGAGGTTTGCAAATTGGCGTAAATAGTCACGCCATCTTTACATACCAAGACCACTCCGTGCGTCGAAAAGCACGTTAAGCCGTTGGTCCCGACTGTCATTTGTGGATCTTTGACAGGCGTTACGGGTCGTCAGAAGACCGAAAGTCTGACAACCAGTCTTGCCAAGGGGTATCGTATTACCCGGTAACTGGGTTGTGGAGGTCAGATAGGCAGTCGCTCCATGTGAAATACTGGTATGCAGCTGCATCCGGTTAGACTGAAAGCCGACCTCAATATTTTTGGGAAAAGGCTAGACAGATGAGATGATGAGTCACGTGAACTCCTAAAATTAATTAAAAGGTTCAGGTTAGTACCACTTTAGTCATTGAAATGTTGTAAAAGTCACTCTGTATCATAATGACATGCGTTGTAATCTTTTTTGTAGAAACAGTAAATAATTACAATAGGCTTGAAAAGGTGAACAAGCTAAACAAAATACAAAATACCAGATCAGAATGCAGTACTTTCTAAGGGTTAGTAGCGATCTATAGTAACATAGATCTTAGAAAATTGTTACTAACACTTATATGGATTCTGTCCGAAATAAATGAATAATAATAATAGTCCTATTCTCCTAACACAAGCAACTCCTTGCTTAAAAGGTGATCTCCAATAAAATGTATCGAAATGACCTTTGTGATTGAAATAAACCCTTTTTGTTTGTATAGTTTTTCCATACTACGCTTTCATGAAAGGTGCATTAAAATGGAGCGCCAAGAAGACACCTGGGCCTCTTTTGGTAAATAAAATCCCTCAAAACTTGTTTTTTCTTTAAGCCAGAACCTTTCCCTCTCAATAATTATTTATTTTGAGCCTTCTATAAGTTCCTACATAATGGCACACGTCGACTATATGAAGGCAAGCGTCTAATTTTGATGTTTACTCAGTTATAGTCTAATAGGTAAGGATTAATTAAGTCAGTACTTAGTTTTTAAGGCTCAAGGTTTGTTAACGTAAAGGAGGTAAGTAGACCTTGTAGTTAAAATAATAATTTTAGTAGTTTAGTAATGTTTTAATATAACCGATGGCTACAGATTCTTCTGTAAAATATAAAATATATTGTTCCAATATCTTTATGATTTGTTTAATAAAGTAATTTTTGTTTATTAATCTTTTGTTAATCAAAAAATACCTAGCTTTGTTTATTTTAAATCTCATTCATCTTCAATTGAATGATACCAAAATTTACCTTTGAACATTCGGGTGTGTTTAAAGACTTTAAAAGAATATGTGGAGATTCCTTCTAAATGTGGCAGCACGTTGAATAATCCACAATTTATACACATAAATAATCTTTATTTCCAGTTTTCAATTTTTCATTTACCACTTAGTATATAACATGATAAATGTTGTCATATTAATTGTTGGATAATAATACAGTGTAATAAACCTGTGACACCCAAGCTAAGATTAAACTGGTGTTATGGGTGTCAGGGCGCTCATGTTAACACCAATTATACAAGTAAAAGTTCGGACAGAAAATAAAGAAATTATAGTAAAGATTTTACACAGAAACTAAAAAAACTGAATAGAGATAAAACCATTTCTATAGTGTCTGATATGTGTGTATGTTTGTTTATGTTATGTTGTGTTGTGTAGTGTTATGTAGTGTTGTGTTGTGTAGTGTTATGTAGTGTTTTGTAGTGTAATGTTATGTAGTGTTGTCTTTTGTGGAAGGCGACTGTATGCAAGGTGAGTGAACACAGAAGTAAAATTAATCGGATACCAACAAGTGGTCGATTTTTTTTTTTACAAATTTTGAAGCGGACAACTTACATACGAACAGCAAGTTAAAAAAGTTGAATAATTATTTCATAGGTAAAACGTGTAGAAAGGAAAGTTGAAAAATCTTGCATTTTGATTTATCATATTTTTTTATCAATTTGAGATCTATTTCATCATCATCATCATTTCATACATAGGCGTCCCCATAAGGAGGAGGGGTTTCCATAATTACCACGCTTGGCAGACGGGTTGGTGATCGCAGTATGGTGTAAAAACGCATAGAGAACACTGCTGCACATTCTTTAGTAAGTCCCTTAGTCGCCTTTTACGACACCCACGGGAAGAAATAGGGTGGTGCTATTCTTTACGTCCGGCACCACACGATAAAATGTCGATCAAAAGCTGTCGAGACAAACATTACAAGGATATCAATACGTCACCAAAATAAATACTTATTCAATCACAACAAGTTCCTCAGTCCTCAGGTATTTAGTATTGGTTACACAAACCATATTGATTTCAATCATGACAAGTGGAGCCAGGGTTCTCAGCCGTCAGTTTGCAGTACTCTCGGCATGATTAGTAATTATTTATTGTTTTAATGACGAAGCATTACTTCGGGCGGTTAAAAGCTCCGAGTGCTTGAGAGTGGTGGCTTTTGTTAAACTAAGGCTTAAAGAATTATAGCTTATGATGACGATGAGAATTTTAAGATGTTTTAGGCTTTTTAGGGTTCCTTACCTCAAAAGGAAAAAACGGAACCCTTATAGGATCACTTCGTAGTCCGTCTGTCTGTCTGTCAGTCTGTCAAGACCATTTTTCTCAGGAACGCGTGGAGGTATCAAGTTGAAATTAATATCAAATACGTAAGTCTATGGTCCCTTGAAGCTCTAAAAAAATCAAGCTTCAAAGTCAACGCAATAAAAAAATACGGCGATATAATCGACATTATTGCGACATATTTCGATACTCGCAAATAAATCAAAACCTATAGGGTACTTCCCGTTGACCTAGAATCATGAAATTTGGCAAGAAGCAAGGTCTCACAGTACAAATACAGGAAAAAGTCTGAAAATTGTTAATTTGTAGTTTTATCACATAAAAACAAAACCTTTTTTGCGATTACAAACTTAAATTTTCAGTTGGAAAATTGACCGTGGCGTATATCGATGTATAGGAGAACATGTTTTTCAACTACAATGTTAAGTTTGTTTTGGGGATAAATTCATCCTAACTACGGAACCCTTCGTTGTGCGTGGTCCGACACGCACTTGGCCGGTTTTTTTTATCATATCAATCGCTTTCTCTTCTCAAATATGATATACCATTTAAATATTAGATTGTATTAATATTACTACAAGCATTTCTGCCGCCAAGCCGCATTGTCTTCAGGTACCAGCGTAATAATTGGCTCGTGAAGCGTTTCAACTCGACTAATACATCGTCAGTTCTACCTTCAGACACGTCTGATCTAACCAAAAGACGTGCCGTCAGTGGTTGTTATCCGGAGCTCAAGATTGATCGCCAACGACGATTAGAATGACTATACCTACTAGTTTAAGTCCAAATTATTTAAAATGTTGCTGTGCCCGACAGGGTTAATTGTTACAATTTATTTTTTAGTATTATATACCACCTGTATGTGTAAATTCATCATTCTCCTGCCCTTATCCCAATTGATTTGTGGTCGGCGCAACATGTCCCTTTCTTCCATACTTCTCTATTAGTCGTCATCTCGGTAGTCACTCCCTTTCCAGCCATATCATCTTTCACACAGTCCATCCATCGTTTCTTTGGTCTTCCCCTACTCTTATAGCCATCGACATGCATACTCAAAACTTTCCTCACGACATTTTCCTCCGCATCACATGCCCATACCATGACAACCGATTTCCGCACAACTTTTCAGTCACCGGTGCCACTTTCAGACTTCTTCTTATTATGGATTGCAATAACGATTATTTGAATTTGAAACTAAATAGTCTCATCAGATCGTAATGGCTCCGGTTCATCTGTTCAGATTCATGTTTCCACGCATGGGTGCATACAGGGCGCAGAATCACCGCGTCCGCGCCGGCAGCGTCTAGGGACGGTAGTTTTAATACAATTCGTGGCGGACCCTAGCTCGAGCCCGCCCGCGCCGCTGAGCCTGTAGCTTTAAATTCGTCCCCTAATATAAATCCGATCCAGCCTGTCCCTTGCTGTCCTCCCCCAGCGACACCCTAAGCCGAGTTCCGTACCCCACAGGGGGTGCCCTCAGCGTGTAGTCGCTTAGTTTTCAAGTTATGTCCTGCCTGGAGGCCGACATCCTCCTAGGATGGCCTGCGAGATGCCATGTATAAAAATAAAATAAAATTGCGTTGAGCGCAAAACTTCCGTCACGGACGGCATTCAAAGCCATCAATTTCTATACGTGACATGATTGTTTTGTATAGAATTTTTTAAGAGACCGCTAAGTCTCCATCTCCATGTTCTGTGGATACCGATGAGGTTAGCCACAGCACCTTAGGAAATAAAATCAACTGTAATAGGTAGGTACTCACGTATAAATAGGCGACTCATGACCCTGCTTGTACCATATGACCAGCCCCATGCGATCGTCGGGCAGCGCCGGAGTGACGTCACAAGGTAGCTCCACACCGCCCCCTGTCGGCGCGTGCAGGGACTCGATTGATGCTGCAAAAAGAAAAGGATGGGTTTAGATATTTTAAAGACAAGATGTAAAGGGTTTCTGGTTAAAAAAAAAAAATATTATATTATATAATAGGCTAGTTGACCGCTTTTGGGGAAGCGTTTAATAATGTTCCTTTTGGTCTATTTCCCTTAAAATATGAATATTTCAGCAAACTAGTCATCATTCATTTCATTATTTCAACCGAAAGACGTTCACTGCTGGACATAGGCCTCCCCCAAAGGGGGGTTTGCCATAATCGCCATGCTTTGCAGGCGGGTTGGCAATCGCAGTATGGTGTATAAATGCATAGAGAACGCTGCTGCCCATTCTCTAATAGGTCCCTTAGTCGCCTTTTACGATAAAAACTACCCACGGGAAGAAATATGATGGTGTTATTCTTTATGTCCGGCACCACACGGCACCACACACTAACACCCACTACCACCACCACCACCACCACCACTGTTACCACTAGTAACAGTAGCAAAATCATTCATCAACATTTTTTTTTAAATTCATAAGGTCATTTTCTTACAGTCAACTAGTCTATTGATATGACTCTCTTACAATAATAAACGAGGCAATTAATACCTCAATCGGAAAAATGGGATCTGCTGTTAAAATCATTAAACCTTCCTTTGTTATGTAAAAACAATGCTGTAAAACAGTTTCTAAAGTTTCTTATCATCGTATTTAATAATGAATTGTTGAATAGTTACGGTGAGGAAGAATGTTATACGTAGATACATTTTCTTTTTTAATTTACAAAACCTTATTGGTACTTCAGTTTTGTCATATTATTTTTAATCTTTATGCATTACGTGCATTATTATCCTGTACCTTGTGTTCAATAAATAATGACCAAGACGTTTTGATTCGATGGACGGCGATAAACGAAGAGTAAAATAAACACCGGTTCGCAAGATTACAGAAGCGCATCATGACAGATCAATTTGGAAGAAAATGGCGGAAGCCTCCCCAAAGATGGCCGATATAACAAGATGGACGCCCTCTGTCAATAATAACTTATTTACCTTAACTACTGAATTACAACCTTGTAGAACAACCAATCACTAAACACAATTATTTTATCTTTTTAGCGTTCCGTACCCAACCGGTGCCAACGGGACCCTATTACTCCTAGGCTCCGGTGTCCCTCCGTCCGTCTGTCACAGGGCTGTATCTTTTGAACCGTAATAGGTAGACACTTGATTTTTTACAAAGTGTGTACTACTATGGTTGCTATAACAAATGATAAAAAAAAATTAAAGGGGTCCGCATACAAGAAACGAGTTATTCGGCGTTTTTAGAAAATATTGTTAAATATTGTGAGGTGCTACGGAATCCTTAGTATGCGAGTCCATTTTGCATTTGGCCGCTTTTTATTTTTTATCTTTTTCAGATCATCAACGATCAAAAAATATAGTAATCATTTATCCAATTTCCCCGAAGCTGTTAGCAGATGGATGTGTAATAATCACAGTGGAAATATAACAGTTCCATGGTCCCTTATTATCACTGATATTTTGTCCTGATAAAATTGCGATCCGTGAAGAATTATTGGGCTAAAATGATATACCAGTGAGCAAGGGGCATTATTTTAATGATTGCTGTTGGGCACAATTTCTGGATGTTCGAAATTCGAAATATGGTTAACCGACGACGCGGTAACAAAGTGCGTAATGCGTTTTTGTTTAAGTATTATTAGTTGCCTGTAGCGTTTGTCGTGATAATAGTAGGGGATGATTTAAAGAGTGTACATTACATGTACCTACTGTAAAATGTTGGATACATTTGAAGTTCCATTCTATTTTATATGTTTAGACTGTTCTAAACAGCAACAGCTCGAAAAAATCTCCATGCATCAATATTTAAACTATTCATAACGTATATTTTACCAACTGAATAAATTACTATCAATTAAACTTTTCGTGTTCTATAATATATCTACATTTACTTAATATTTAAAAACTAATCTACATAAATTGCAGCAGGTGAATAAAATAACTAATTAATATTTTCTTTAAATACTAGCTAGGTACTATCGTTATTACAACAGTGTATAAATACCTATTATTACTCGTATTACAAATTAAGATAACCCAGCACCTTAATTGCGTAACACACTTTAATTACAATCCAAAGGATTTTGAAGGAAACTGTTAGGGGAGCGCAGGGTAATGAGAGCTAGCGGGCAATGAGAGCGGTGGCGATTGAACGGTACCTATACACTTTGGGGTGACCTTAACCAGTCGGCCGTTTCGGTCAACCATCGAGAAAGTTCGGCTGTCACGCACGAGTCGTTAGTGCCCTGTATTAAGTCACGAGAGATGGTTGTGTGTTTTTAGTTCCAAGCTTATTAGAAAGTGCCGATTACCAGCGTTCAGATAGGCATGAAGATTTATTGTTATTGTATTATGTTTATTACATACCTAGATTCGTTTCCTTTCAAGTACCATTTGTTAAATAGTGATTGAAAGTCTAATATATCTGTGTTATTACTTTTCAAAATGGTGGTCAGCGGGTAATGAGAGCCTACATCACTCTCACTATTTTTGGTAAGAAGTATAACTTATGGTTCCCATTTCCCATATGAGCGTTATTACGGCTCTCATTACCCGCATTTATAGGGTAATGGGAGCGATTGGCTTTTTTAGTAAAATCTTTTTTGTACCTTAATGCGTGGCTGTAGTTGATTTAAACTGTGATGAATAGATAGTCAAATAAACGAGGTTTAAGTTCCTAATTAAAAATGGTAACAAAGTAAACAACTGTGGTTTTTATCAACATTTTTCCTTAGTAGGCTCAATAGGGTAATTGAGCCTACTGAGTTCTCCCCTAGTCCAATGCTTCATTTACTTGAAAATTTCGTTTGCTCGACAGCATAAATGACGCAATGACTGTTGTTGAATTGTCAAAATGAAAGTGTGTTACGCAATTAGCCTGCTGATTTATATAATTGTTTGGTATTATTTAACACAACAATGAAGATAAAACGAGTAAAATAAAACCAATTGAAAGAAATGATTAAATTAAAACATTTTTGTCACTTTTTATTTAATTCTGTATCAAAAATTCGAATCCAAGCGAATTTCGCGTAGATACAGTATTATTAATTTCGTTTATATTTTTGTAAAAAAAAAACGATACGTAGGTATACTGACTGTTTTTAACCCATCCGGCTAGATTCGGCTGGGCTATATTTTCAGATTAAACTTCTGGATAAAATTGATAGGTATTTTAAACAGGTTAATATAATCACAATACAATAAAATCTCTTTATCTCGCACACTACTGCTCGCGGTCATACGAGCAAGCGAGACAGGGCGGGAGAAGGATCCAAGGCGCCAAATACAGTTATTAGGTATGTAAAGTTCCATGATCTAATTTGAGTATATTTTCTGAGTTATCATCATCATCATTTCAGCCGAAAGACGTCCACTGCTGGAGATAGGCCTCCCCCAAATAGGGGATTTGCCATAATCGCCACGCTTGGCAGGCGGGTTGGCGATCGCAGTATGGTGTGAAAATGCATAGAGAACGCTGCTGCCCATTCTCTAGGAAGTCCCTTAGTCGCCTTTTACGACACCCACGGGAAGAAATAGGGTGGTGCTATTCTTATCCTCCGGCACCACACGGCACAGTAGTTCCAGACACTCAAACACTAGAAGTACATGTATAAACTTACTTTTTTCTGGGTTGGAAGAAAAGAAGAAAGAAAGGATATATTAATGATACTATGATATGATACACAGCTCCTCTGCATCCACCCTTACACCCGGCGGCGTTACGCCCAAAGCTCATTTCAGTGGAATATTAACTACAAAATTAATAGGTATACAGAAGCTCAACTTCATACAACGAGCGAAAACTGGCGCACGCACACAGGAGACGCGTACGTAAAGCGGCGGCGATCTCAAACAAATGCCAGTCGCGAGTGCACTTGCACTCACTGTACGTGAAGCGTGTCTATGTGTGCGAGCGTTTTCGTTTGTCGCATGGAGCCGACCTTCTGTACCTATCTATTCTGTGTCTCAGTGGAATACAAGCGGGTTGAACATCAATTTGCATGCTAATCACTCCAGCTCATCTTTACGCAGCCTCCCGTATCGGATTAATGCATGCTCATCTTACTAGTTATTAATATTCGTGGGATTATATGTATTTGAAATTATATGGTTCAATTGATTGAGAGGTTGCGTAATAAGATTACAGCGGGTACTTACCTATGTTTAAAAAAAAAGACCGACAGTCTTTTTTACTTTTTAATGTGCTTTATTGTGATCTTCTACGAGGGGCTCGTGGCTAAATAGTATCGAAGGTTAAGCTACGCTTGCGGCGGTCAGTTCATAGGTGGGTAACCATCCATTACAAATCGTGCCTCGGAAAGCTCGCTAAGCCGTTGGTCGGGAGGCTGTCATTCATAGATCTTTGACCGTCGTTACGGGTCGCGTTTAATTTAACGTAGTCTATAAGTAGTAAGACCACCTGTCTTAGACCCAGAGTTCCCGGATTCCATTCCCAGCGGGGGCAAATTTTCAGCTCGGTTTGGTTGGTGGCAGTGATCGCGACTTCTGAGTTGTAGGTCGTAGGTTCGAACCAAGACAGGCGTTTTACTTTTTATAAACTATTTCTTCACCACTGCTCTCACAACGGCGAAGGAAAACATCGTGAGGAACAGGGCATGCCCTAGAACCAAAAAATCGACGACATGTGACATCTACTAACCCGCACTGGGCCCGTGTGGTATATTACAGTCCAGGCCTGAGTCCCAGCAGTGGGAACATTATACGTTGATTATACTAAATGCTATTTTAACGCACTCCTAAACATTATAATTTTAGTCTATTTAGCTTCAATAGAGTTCCAGTTACTAAAAAACCCAATATTTCTTTATATACCAAGACCACTCTGTGTCCGTCTCCAGAAATCATCGTGAGGAAACCGGCATGTCCTAGAACCAAAAATTAGAAGACATGTGACATCTACCAACCCCGCACTGGACCCAAGTGGTGGATTACGGCCCACTCCCTTTACTTGAGAGGAGGTTTGTGTCCCAGCAGTTGGAAAATTATAGGCTGAATATGCTGGGTTGATGGTAGGGCTTGTTCTAAGTCCGCCTGGCTTGCTATCACCATCTTATCTAAGTCTGCCGTCATGACAACAATGTTAACAGCATTGTTGTGTTTCGGCAGTTAGAGGTAAGATAGCCAGTTCCTCTGTAGTTGAGGACTCTGTGACTCGCTGCCACCTTCGACCTGATAGTCAGCCTTCGGCCTGATCATCAGTTACCATCAGGTGCGATGACGGCCAAGAGCTTCCCAGTAATGGTTAAAAATAAACTGGTTTTCATAAACCCAAATCTGTCTGACAATCATTCCAAGGTGTATCGTGTTACCCAGTAACTAACTGGGTTGTGAAGGCCAGACAGGTCAGTCGCTCCATGTAAGAAACTGGTACTCAGCTGCATCCGGTTAGACTGCAGGACCGCCGACGCCGACCCCAACATAGTTGGGAAAAGGCTAGGCAGATGATGAATATAGAAACCGGCCAAGTGCGTGTCGGACCCGCGCACGAAGGGTTCCGTACCATTATCTATAAAAATGGCAAAAAAATCACGTTTGTTGTAGGGGAGCCCCCCGTAAATATTTGTTTTATTTTAATTTAATTCTTTATTTTTAAATTGAATATATAACTAAATATTCTGTGAATATTTCAAGCGTCTACCTGTTGCCGTTATCAATATCGAGTAAAAACGAGCATAAAAATCACGTTTGTTGTATGGGAGCCCCCTCAAATATTTATGTTATTCTATTTTTTAGTATTTGTTGCTATAGCGGCAACAGAAATACATCATCTGTGAAAATTTAAACAGTCTAACTATCACGGTTCATGAGACACAGCCTGGTGGCAGACCGACAGACAGACAAACAAACAGAGGGCGGAGGCTTAGTAATAGGGTTCCCGTTTTACCCTTTGGGTACGGAACCCTAAAAAAGGTTATTTTAATTAGCACTATTATAAGTTCAGTCTCAGCTTTAAAACCGTCTTTAGTTACTATGCAGATTTTGGCACAGTCACCAAAGAAACGAAAAGCAAAAACGTGACAAGTTCGCTGCAAAAAATCCAGCCGCTTTAAAAAAAGGCTGGCATATTTATTCACTAGACGGTACATGGCAACTTTTATTAAAGCGCCCATCTGGCATTTTGCCAAAAGAACGGCAATGTAACAGATTGTATGTGACGTCATTTCCTGTTAAAACTACCCTCGTGAAATTAAATCGAATTGGTTTTAACGAAGTTTTTAAACTTTTTAAAATGTTAAATTTATATAGTCACTTTGTAGGGTCGTTTTAATTTAATTAAGCTCTTAGTTCAGGAAAGAGTGATGCACACAACACCCACATCTGAACAATGTCCTTTACTTTTTCAGCAAAATAAAATGCAATTTTTTTCCTGTAATGTGGGTGCTTTTTCAGCAGTATATTGTTACTACGTTATTTTAATAAGAACTGAGTTACTAACTCGATAAATAATAAACACGTTCGCTGACCACATAGAATAGAATAGTCTTTATTATGTAAAAGTTACGGATATAAATGTTGTAGTTTTACATAGGGTGACACAATGGGCGGTCTTATCGCTAATAGCGATCTTTTACAGACAACCTTTGGATGGATTAAAGGGAGAAGGAGAGACAATACTGCAGGTAGTCAGTGGTGTACCATTTACATATACAATAAATACATATATACATAAAGCATACACTTATCTATATAAATATATACAATAATAAACATGAAACAAGAGCAAGGAACTGTATTCTGTAATGATGATGTTTAAGGAGAGAGGAAGTGTTTTTTTACCAGAATTTTAAAAGTGGGCAAAGATTGAGCACGCCTTATCGACACGGGCAAGGCATTCCGTATCCGTACTGCACGTATATGGCACTGAATTCCATCATCAGCGATAATGAAATGATACCTTTTATTTCTAGATATAAATCCACATACTCGTACAACTTTCAATAAATAAACACACAGATAACGTATTGAATATACAATATCATAAATATGCCACATTCCCATTACACACACACACACGGATGGATTACCCAATTGGCTGCCATCGGAGCAGCGAATTGGGTAATCGGCGTATGGTAGGACTGCCACCTTATATGTAACCAACCGCTGGGCTGGTCGCACGATCCCCACGTAGAGCCTCAGGCAGGAGGCGTTTGGACCCCGTAGATTGGGCAGGAGCCGCTTCAAGGCAGCCCCGGATATGTAGGTGGTTCCATTCTCGTACAGCCGCGGTCACCAAACAATTGGCCAATCGATGTATGGCGGAGCGTGCAGCGGCCTACCGGCTCCTCAGCTGCGCCTGCCAGCTTGCGCTGCACCACCGAGGCAGTCAAAACATCGCGCGCCGCGCGTCGTTAGGCCTCATTTACGACCTTGCCGCGGTGAGCGTCGGCTAAGGCCTCATTTACGACCTTGCCGCGGTGAGCGGCGGCTAAGCGCGGGGCGGCGAGCGGTAAGAACAAAAGTATGAAAATGTTTGAAGCACGCCACGAGTCGCCGCTCATAGCGAAAATGCGCGCGGTTTTGTCGGAGCGAATCGCGGCGCGCGGTGCGGGGAGCGGCGAGATCAAAAGTACAAGTGAATGGGTGCGACGCCACGAAACAGAGCGGCGCGGATAGCGGTGTAGGTGTGACGGACTCGGCGGCGGCGGCGAACTTATAAACAAAAAAAAAATTACGATTTTGTGGCGGTAATGGAAACCGAGGCGTTTAACAACCCTTTTGGATCTGATGTGCTGTTTTAAATATACGTCTATGTGCTGCAGAATATAATCAAATGTTTCCACACTCATTCTTGTGTACTCATAAAACTTACCCGGATATTTTCTGTAATCTTCGTATAGGTCTCGAAATTCGCCATTTAAATATCGATCTTTATTGAGTTCGTGCACTCCTTCTCTGATATTAAGAATATCTTGTTTTAAAAATATACTGCTTTCTAAACACAGAAGGGATAATTTTGATAACGCCATAATTTTGAGCACGTTCTAACTACCTAAATACGTCCAACTGATGCTACGTGGCGTGTAAATCGCACCGCTTGCCGCCGCCGCCCCGCCTAACGCGCCGCTGGCCGCTAAGGCCGCTTGGGCCGTACTGCACCTTGTCTAACCGCCTTGGTGTAGTTTGTCCACAACTCGACTTCCAAAGTACCAAAAATTCTTGTATGCAAATACAGTTACAGTCGTTTTAATTGCATCCGACACCTGTTTAAATGTAATTCGAAAGTGACTATAAATAAAATATATCTTTTGATCACAAAAATATGTTAATGTGTGAACAATTACGGATTCCTACCACGAAAACCAATTTGCTGGCCGACGGCAACGGCAACAACAAAAAAATATATGTTTAATTGTTGCCTGCTCCCATAGATTGAATATCAATAAAGTAAACATATTGATGTTACGCGGCGACGGGTTTTAAAATTTGTTTTTATGGGAGCCTTTTTGGGTGCCGATATTTTTGTTTGTTTGTTTTTTTTCAAACGTTTGCCTATTGTTTTTGTAGGTATATGTGTACTTTAATAAAAAAAATGTTTATTAATATTTTTAGGTTCAGAATTACCTCATTGCCAAAAAAAACCCTTTCTACGTCATTCATTTTCAGTGTGTTTTATTGTATCTTTTAAACCTGCCTGCCCCGTTGGTCTAGTGGTCGCAAGCGCTGCTGCTGAGCATCAGGTCCTGGGTCCGATTCCCAGATCGGGTAAAGTGTTATTGCGTTTTACCATTAGAAATTTCTCAGTAGCAGCCCGGAGTCTGGATTTGTGCCCTGTTGATGGCAATAGGCTCGCTTCCCATTACTTGGGACTTGAACATAACTGGCGAAAGGTACAACTATGTCTAACAATTCGGCGTGATGTTAGTTATGTATCTTAAACCTAAACTGATGCTTATACAGCCATAAGATCGTGGTTTCCGGAGCGCGCAAGTGTTAGTTTCCTTAAGAAGTAGTATTCTTTCATGACGCTTTCAATTTCTACTCTACTGTAGAATAGAAATTGCTTGTCTACCCTTCTCGGTACAACACAGTCAACTGTCTACACGGAAACGTCATTTCTGTCGACTCTTCCGTCGGTCGACAAAACGCTTCTCTATGGTTCTCCTGCTAAGCTTGCAGAGGTACAAGAATTATAATCGAGTGGAATACAGCGAACTTTGGATGAAGCTATTCCAAAATATCTCTGCCTGACAATCTAGGAAATACTAGTTTAGTTATATATTTTATATGTTTTTAGCTAATTATTAACCTATTAACACGTTAGGCAGTATCATGTCTAATAACAATTACTGTGGTTTACCGCTAATTATACGTACAAGGCTTCGGAGAATTTAGCAGGTGTTAAATAATTACCATAGCTTCAAAGTATCAATTACCGCTGTAGTTAACTAATTACTTGATTTATGCTTGTACTGAGAGATGTTAATTAAATTATATGTAACGATTATGTTTAGAGCGATATATGAATACTGGCACTACATTTACCGGTGACTATTTTTACACTTCCAATCATCATAATCAGCCGAACGTCTATTTCCAGGCTTATCCAAACTTACATGTGTGACATGTCAAAATCATGATAAATTTAAATTGAATAGTTCATTAGGATATTCCTACTGGCTACCATTATGTTATTTTCAGTTTTTAATCCGCTATAGTGGGTGTTGGTGGTCTCAATCATCACTACTTGCCAAGTTGCCAGTTTAGAAATAAATTTGCTAGATTTTGCTATAAAAACCTAACTAGGACGTAGTTAGAAAAGAAGTTTTAATCTTTTTTTTTAATAAAAATAACAACATTTATTATCACGCACTGTAGTAAAAAGAAACAAAGTTACTTCCTAGCTTGAAGACGGATGGCGACAGTTTTTGTGTTGCAGTTTTCCTTGTAAATTAAATGTTTTTTTTCTTTTTGCGTGCTTATTTATTATTTCATGGTCACTTCTTTATTTATAAAGACCACCCATTGTGACAACCTATGTAAAATTTAAACATTTATATCTGTAATTTTTATGGTGTCCATAATTAAGAGTATTCTATTCTATTCTATAAAGTATCATAATAATAATAATTGGCATAGAAAACACCATGCCTAACATAAGATTGGCAGCATGGTCCTTGTGTCCACTAATTATAAAAAAAAATCCAGAGTGAAATCAGAAATATTGCAGTAGAACTTTATGTTCAATTATTTTAATAATATAGATGTGTGAATACCAATACAAACCATTTTAGGTTTAATGGTACAAAACAAACATGAACTTGTTTTAAGACAGTTATCATACTAATAATAAAAATTAAAAATATTTTTTTTTTTTTTTTTTTAAATAAACCTGATTATATTTTTTACTCCACCAACCCTCACTGGACGTGCATGGTTGATTACGGCCCACTCCTTCTCTCAGAAAGAGGAGGCCTGTGGAACATTATAGGCTGATTATGTATGTTATGTATATTTTATTAATACGTCATCGATGCGTACAAAATGACGTCACGACTCCTTACACAGCGTAACCTCAACATGTAAATCTCGATAGTAGTGATGTATTCGATCTTCTTTATGATAACAATGAGTTTTAATTTTATTTTACTTTAATTTAAATTTCTTTCGCTCGTAGTTTGTCCTTATTTATTACTTCCCTTTAGTCACCCGCGGCTAGAGTGTATACATTTAAACTGTAGGGTGAGATTATATTGTTAGAAATAGTGTTGTGCATTAATGTTTTGAATGGGAAGAATTTATCACCATGAAATTGTCATCTTATTATTTATTGAAATTGACAGATGAATTAGCACGTTGGTAATTATGTGTTGGATTATATTTCATCGTGATGCATTAACATTAATGTTAATGGCTATTATAAATGTAAAATTGTCCGAGGGGATTGGCGCTGATAGCCGAAATACAGGTTTTGCCTAGTTCGGCTACAGATGCTTAACTCATTTGTACTCAAAACTAGCCTAGGTTTAATTTGTAAAACAATTGTAAAAAAAATCTAGAAATAAATAAATACGAGTAGTTTAAATACTTAAAAATACTTTAAAAATACTTAAAAAAAGTACTTTAAAAATTAGATTTTATAGCGCTTATTTGGAAAGCGTCTCAGTTTCATACTTTATTATCATATTTGTTTAAGTGTAACAAATATTTACGATCAATGTTGGGATAATCATTGCGGTTGGCTGACAAATTTTTGCAGCATGTAATAAATATATTTATTTGAAGCGATCTAAATTATAATATTACTAGCTTCTGTTCGCGACTTCACCCGGGTGAAAGATAAAATAATTCGTACATTGAAAAATTTAAATTTTCAAACTAACTAAATAATAAAGCTCTCTCTTTGTATTAAATTAATGTCGCTACTAAAGTGGCGCGCTGTATAATATTAGTTAGTATTATTAAGTAGGTATAGATAAATAATTAAATATAAATAATATAGTCAATGTATATGACATAATTCCTTAATTTTGCCAGTGCAATGCATTTAGAAAAATCAATTGTATGAAATCCTAACTTTGAACACGTCATTCGTTACGACACAAACTTCTAAACTCGGATAACATAAAAATAACACGCTTAGGTTTAACAATAGTATGTTCACGCCACCAACAAAGGGGGTAAACTTGAACGTAATTTTCAACGGCTTCACATAATGGCTGGCAGGCAAAAACTTTTTATTTTAACTTATTTTTTTCCGAATCACCCACGTTGAGTGTAGTAAAAATATTTTTTTTTACTAAAGATTTGGAACGAATGGATGAGTTATAGGTGCGTGGTATTGTGTTAATTCTGAACGTACGTACACTGCTTTTTTGCTAACAATGTAAACAGGGTTTTGCACTTTACGAGTGCATTCGTGTAAAGCTCTTCAAATATTGAACAATATTGTATTTTATTTTTCTGCTATAATTTTGAAAAGGCCGATTACATCTGAAAGACAATACGTTGCTCGAAGAGACAAATACGTATTGTAGTAAAAATCTAAAAAAATAAAATCAGGAGCTCGTGGCTAAGTAATAATAATAACAGACGCACGGGTTCCTGTGGTTGGTCCATGGATGGGTGGCCATCTTTACATACCGAGACTCCTCCGTGCCTCGAAAAGCACGTTTAGCCGTTGGTCGCGGCTGTCATTCGTGGATCTTTGACAGTCGTTACGAGTGGTCAGAAGCCGGAAAGTCTGACAACCAGTCTTACCAAGGTAAGACTGGTAGGTATTGTGTTACCCAGTTACTGGGTTGTGGAGGTCAGATAGGCAGCCGCTGCATGTAAAATACTGGTATTCAGCTGCATACAGGTGGACTGGAAGCCGACCCCAACGTAGTTGGGAAAAAGGCTTAGCAGATTGATTGATGAGTAGAAAATCCCTATACAAGCTCTTTCACAAGAAGAATTACTAATTTCGCTACACAAATACAATATCATAAACATAACATCACGCCTTGTAACCCCAAAGGGTTGGGCAAAGGTGTAGGTACTTATAGTACACCTGCACCGCCAGTTATGTTTAAGTCCCGTGTAATAGGGGGTGAGCCCATTGCCATCAACTAGGCATAAATCCAGACTTAGGGCTGAGAAATTCCTGATGGGAAAATACAAATACACTTTTCCCGATCCGGGAATCGAATCCAGGACCTCATGCTCATTAGTAGCACTTGCGCCTACTTGACGAACGAAGCAGTCGACATAACCAGTACTGTTTATTGTGGCATGTTTAAATATAGAGGTTTTAAAGATGAGCAATAATGTTCAATTGTGCCAATTTTATGTGGGGAATTGCGTTTTGAAGTGCTGTAAGTGGGTGACTAATGTTTAAAATACGTGGTTCAGTTTCACAATTCAAATGCAGTTTATGAATCGGTGAATTATTTTCATCCAGAGAGAGTAAGTATTATTATCGTTCGACGCAAACAATTTTTTTCATTCAGCGGAGAAACGTTCATAATATGGATCACCACGTTTATTCGCAGCTTAAACGTGTTTTTTTTTTTTTGTTGACAGATGCGACATATGGCTTTTCTTACTTGTAATTGTTGTTTGTTACTAAAGTAGATCATTTCCACTCGGCAATCGGAATCTTGCTTTGTTTGTTGTGATTTACCAATACCGTAATCACTACTCGTAATGTTTATTGTCTTTGGCCTGCCTTGACCAGCCCTGACACTGACATCAAGCAATGGACACCATTGTCAAACTTTTAACTTTTAAGGTTTTGAATACTAGGCTTTTAGCAATTAGAGTGTTTGTTTTTGTCAATTTTTATTTTTGTTAAGTGTGTCTTGTTTGTGCAGAATAAACAATTTTTTCTTGCTTTCTTACTTTTCTTTTCTTATTTCAGATCAATCAGTTCAGATTCCGTGTCTCTGATACTTAGGTAACTAAGTATGCTCATATGTCTTGGACATTAGAGACGAACATAGAACCTCCTACTTTTTTGAAGTCTGTTCAAAAAAGCATCGCAATTGCACAGCAGATTGGCTCTGTTTATGTCGAAACCACAATAAAATCCCGTCGTGCCTTCCCTACACTATCCAGTCTCGAAACACCATAAAACAAAGACATACAAATCTACGGCCCCAAATTCCCCAACCCGGATCTAATTCCCCCAAAACGGATATAAACGGGCTCATGACATTCATCAAATGTATTGTGTGCCGAACTAAGGAGCATTGTTTGAGCCCCTTCCATACGGAGTAAGTCTGTGTTCTCAACGATATTTTGTGCATATGTGCCTATTCAGGGTGAAGGCGTCCTGGAAGGAATGCTTTTGTAGTTCAATTTTACGATCTTACGGTCTATTTTGTAGGGATGGGGGTGTTAATTAGAAATTGGAGCATCGATATCGATAGAATTTAATTTATGTGTTTTTAATCAGTATGATTTTTCATCTATTCACACATCTATATTAATATTATACAGAGGTATAATTTGTGAGTGAGGAACTCGTGGCTAAGTAATAACAACCGCACGGGTCGATCCATCAGGTTAAGCTACGCTTGCCGGGGTTGGTCCGTGGATGGGTGACCATCTTTACATACCGAGACTCCTCCGTGCTTCGGAATGGTCCCAGCTGTTATTCGGGAATCTTTAACAGTCGTTACGGGGCGTCAGAAGCCCGAAAGTCTGACAACCAGTCTTACCAAGGGGTATCCTAAATAACCCAGTTACTGGGTTGTGGAGGTCAGATAGGCAGTCGCTCCATGTAAAATACTGGTATTCAGCAGCATCCTGTTAAATTGGGAGCCGACCTCAACGTAGTTGGGAAAAGGCTAGGCAGATTGATTAAATTTATGAGTTTGTATGTCGGGAGTAATCTTTGGAACTACTGATCCAATTGACGGCACGGTTGGCGCAGTGGTTAAGCGATAGACTGCTGCGCTGCGTGTCGCGGATTCGATTCCCGCACGGAACAAATATGACCTACAAGTAGTTGTTCTGGGTCTGGCTGTTTGTGTATGTGAGTTTAAATGTTTGTAAACGCACCCACGATACAGGAGAAATTCCTAGTGTGGGGCAACGTTTAAAAAAAAAAAAAAACTGAAAATTCTTTCCCTAATGCGATGCTACGGTATTACCGAGTGTTAAAGGATATTTTATGTTAAAACAAGAAATTTCACATGGATGGAGTTGCGGGTGAAGCTAGTGCTAAATACTTTTACATCTATGGCATAAGATACATCGAAAGTTGATCAGGTATTCGATTAATGATTTAACGTCGATCTCGCTTTAACGTTGTAAACAATGTTTTTTTCATAAAAATTCATCGTTAATGAACAGAGTTATAAGTTACACAAAGTTCTCCCATTACAATTTACTTTATTACTGACTTACCTAAAATTTAATGTGACTTTTTTGTTCATGCCAGGTTAATTGAGCGTGTGACCGATCCATATTTTATTTTTTGCCTAAGGGTCAGCTCACACCGAGACGCGACGCGACGCGACGCGACGTGACGATACTGGAAGAGGCCAGTGATTTCACGCCGCAACGTCGCGAGGCGCATAGTAAAATCGTTAGCAACACGACGCCTCGCTGCGCAGCGAGACGCCGCGCGGCGCAGCGGAACGTGTCTACATTCGCTACGTGCTCCCGCCCCACCCCACGTCCACCCGCAGTTACCATTTGCAAGCGCAAGAGAACGACGTACGGCTGCGCCGCACGGGGTTGCGCGGATTCACCGCTGCGTCGCGATGCGTCGCTTTACGCCGCGAGGCATCACGAGGCGTAAAGTTGCGTGGTTGTGATTACGTATTCTAAATTCTCACAATGAAATGTGTGTCTTTTCGTGTAGAAAATAAAGTTATATTTTGAGTCGCTCTTTTAAAGTGTGCGCGCAGCGTCGCGTCTTGTCGCGTCTCGGTCTGAGCTGACCCTTACTTTGAGAACCTTTAAAAGAAAATTTAGGTGTGAATATATTACCAGAATTGTGGTATTGTTTCGAGTTCGAAGAAACTTTAGATTTTGCAATTTCACAGACGGTGTTAGTAATTATACGGCATTATTAATTAAAGGCGTGTATCTCTGTAACGAAATAATAATAGGTATATTTATGACCAAAATGTTGAGCTTACGAGTGTGAGTAACTGAGCCATTCACTATGTATTAGCGTGTACTGGAAAGCTTTCAACTTATAATTGGATAGTTTGGGAATTTCATACATGAAAATAATATATTTATGAATCGAATATATCTATGAGCTCCTTAAGTTCTCAGTTGAGCTGCACGACTACTGAGTAGCAGTAGTAGTACCTGTCCAGTCAGTGCACGCATTTGGCACTGACTGGACAGGTCCCCTTAATCTGTGTGGTTCTTTCGTCAAAAGATCATTTCAGGCACCAATCTACATGGTCTTCACATGATCTGACCAAGATTATGTCTGGACTTTAAAAGAGACTGTGACCTCTGAGTTTGTTTCGGCATTTCTTCTCAGAGTAGTCGGATACGAAACGCCGACCTCATCTAGTTTTTTTTAATATGATTGACGTGTAAAAGTTTTTGTACACACCCACTTACAGAAATAAATCATTTATCATTTATGCACACTGAATTATTTCACAAAATAATTCAGTGACCTTAAAAATAAGTTAATCTTTATCTATTCCCACTGAACTCAAACCTTCTGAAAACCCGACAAATACTTTCACAAACAAAACCAAAGAAAAATCTCAGCCAATAACTCAAATCAATTATATCGACAAAAATATCGATAATCTACCCTTACCGCACCACTAATAACTACAAACGACCCACGCCAGGTGTTCCCAATCTCTGGTCCAGATTCCTTCTCGACAAAGAGCCCGTTCATTTCTCGTATAATCTAGCGATCGTTCCTCGAAACTGAGATAATCGACTACGTAAAATCGATCCATTATTCGATTATTTTGTGGAATAATAATGAGGTGCCATTGACGCCTGGCAGTAAAAAATAAATGAAAAAAACGACATGGCCGCACGTCAAAGACGTTTTGTGCGTTCCCGCGCATTTGTTATTGTTGTTTTTTCTGGGATTTTGTTAGAAATATGTCTTGATTATGTTCCAGATATAGAAATGGGTTTATTAAGTTAAATTTGTAGATGGTCAGGAATGTTTGTGTGTCCTTATTTCACAGTTGTTGTGATGTTCCGCGAAGTTATTTATGTGACAGTAGTTTGAATTAAACGGTTCCATTTTCATCAGCTGGCATTTTTATTATAGTTTTTATGTGTGATGAACCTTGTTAAATGTTTATCGTTGTTAACGTTATAATTAACTGTAATTCCTTGTGGAGCTCCACAGTTGATTTCGTCTCTAAAACCAAAAAGTAAAGACCATTTCAAAGTCAAAGACACAATCTTGACTCATTCAATGACATACATTTCCATAACCACTATTAACACTTTAACTTAGAGTTAGCACAAACCATGTTCCCTAACTGTAGTGCTAATGGCTGAATTAATAGCAAATTAATATGACATGAGTAACACAGACTGCTTTGATTGTAGCCGACAATGATGACTATCAAGACATTAAACAGACAACGTATGTTTGTGACAATTGACATGCGTGACATAATAGTATTATGAATAATTATGCCAATATTAACGCTGCTGGTAGCACACCTCCGCCGCGAAACCATAGCAGCGAAACCGCAAAAGTTAAATTGTACTGGTTCGCGTCTTGTTCCGCTACTCGCATCCGATTTGAGTAGCGGAACATGACGCGAACCAGTACAATTTAACTACTGCGGAATCGCTGCTATGGTTTCGCGGCGGAGATGTGCTATCAGCGTTAGATGTCAATCTTAGTCTGTCATCTTACATATTAAAAATTACTAGCTGCGCCCCACGGTTTCACCCGCATTTGTCTTGATGCCGTGGGAATATCGGGATAAAAAGTAGCCTATATATCCAGGGTGTCAGCTACCTCCACACAAAATTAAAATAAAATTGGTCCAGCCGTTTGAGCGTGAAGAAGTAACAAACACACACACTCACAAACTTTCGCCTTTATAATATTAGTGTGGTGTGATGTGATGTGATACTCGCTTTCTAACCTACGCAACAGATTTTGATGAGTTTTTTACAGACTAGGAATAGCAATAGGCTCGCCTATTACGTGGGACTTAAACATAACTGCCGAAACGTGGATGTAGATACTATAGAAAGTAAACCTCTGCCTAACCCATTGGAGAATACAGCCGTGATGGTGATGTTGTTACGTTATCCATAGAACATCTCGGAACATCACATCTCTAGAACGTCTCGGGCTCTGTCTCGCATAAGGTCGCAGCATTATGCTGAGCGATGGCCGTTTTGCGTGAATGTGACGCATATTTTCCCTCGACTTGTTCTTTCGTGTTTGTGTTTTTATTTCTTTGCGTTATGTTTACCGCAAATAAACGTATTTTCTTTCTTTCTTTCTTTCAACATTCAGTCTGCTTGTATTTCAAGCCCAGTGTACCTTAAAAAGAACGAAAGAAAATAAATTTATTTGACCCAGGATAAGGCATACACTATTCACACAAAAACAGAAAATGCTATAAAATGTATTGTGTGCCTCACGGCTGCGCCAAATAGGCCCAGTTCAGCATAAATGACAACTAGTGCCTGACGCTGGTTTTCAACTGGACCTTATGTTACGAGGACGTACGACGGATGCAAATCAGTTTTATATCGTGTGTAAATATTTAAATAAAAATAGATAGATATATGTAACAAATACTAATAGAAACGATTAGATATTTGTTAAAAAAAATACAATAATCATAATTATAGATAATCATAGAGGTGTTTTAAAAAAAAAAAATGGTGTGGTTGCCCAAAAAAAATGGACTGTCGTCGATAAATAATAGATAACTTTAACATAAGAATTCATACAGTAAAACATTCAAATTGATCATGTCTAGCTTCCGTTGTACATCCATGAGGTACTGCCGTTGGCGTTTTCTAAATGTGTTAATTGCCCGAACAGGTGGTGGCAGGTTATTCCACACATTGGAAGCCGCATAACGGAAGCTACCTCTAAACGCAGCTGTCCTATGTGGCTGGGTCGAGAGTTGCTGCGAGCATTGCCTTCTCCCACTTAAATCGACACTGGGCTCATGTAAGAACCTGCATAAGGACCAAATGATACACGAACACCGTGAAATAACATTCAAACCTGCTCCATTTACTCTCAAACCAGTCATCGAGTTTTTATATCATTTAACATCACTTTGATCCAACTTTCAATACCATTCATGAACAAACTAGTTTGACGTGTTCCTAACGAATGGGACCACCCCATCGGCTCCTATGATTGTTGTGCGACTGAGGGTACAGGTATCAAAAGGACCACCTTGTCGTGATAATTATGAGATAAAGATGTCAACACTGATTTTTAGGGTTCCGTACCCAAATGGTAAAACGGGAACCCTGTTACTAAGGCTCCGCCGTCTGTCTGTCACCAGGCTGTATCTCATGAACCGTGATAGCTAGACAGTTGAAATTTTCACAGATGATGTATTTCTGTTGCCGCTATAACGACAAATACTAAAAAACAGAATAAAATAAATATTTAATGGGGCTCCCATACAACAAACGTGATTGTTTTGCTAGTTTTTGCTCGATATTGATAACGGCAACAGGTAGACGCTTGAAATATTCACAGAATCTTTAGTTATATATTCACTTTAAAAATAAATAATTAAACTACAATAAAACAAATATTTAAGGGGGGCTCCCATACAACAAACGTGACTTTTTTGCCATTTTTATAGATAATTGTACGGAACCCTTCGTGCGCGAGTCCGACTCGCACTTGGCCGGTTTTTTAGGAATCATTTGTAATAGGATGAGTTAAGGGTAGGGTCATCGCTGTTGATCTTAGCCAAAATACAAATGCGCGTCGGCGAATATTCATTTTTACACATAACATAACATCACGCCTGTAATCCCCGAAGGGTTAGGCAGAGGCGCACTTATAGTACACCCACATTTCGCCAGTTATGTTTGAGTCCCATGTAATAGGGGGCGAGCCTATTGCCATCAACCGGGCACAAATCCAGACTCCGGGCTGCTACAAATGAAATATATGAAGTTAAAATCAAAATCAATATAATTATTTTATTTCACATAAACCTACATGGGCACTTATGAAACGTCAGAAGCTAGGTGCACGGTTCCAATTGGTCATTTCCAGTGGAGAAGAGCCGGCAAGAAACTCCATGGTTACTCTGTTAATAGGTATGGGAGGACAGTGTAGCAGTGGCGACGACTTCATACAACCCCATTCCTACCGGCTTCCCTTCGGAATAACGACTCTACTTGAGTTTACTATTACTAAATAACATAGTACATACATAATCACATTATGAATGAATGAAGTGCACCGACCCCAGCGTGGTTGTACCAGACTCGATTGCTCGAATGAACCCAAAGATTCACACCAGCCCCTGAAGCCTCATGTTTCATGAGACTATAGAGACCATTGTATACCAATGAGTAGAACGGGGGGCGCAATAATGGTGGGGAAGACGTGCCCTTGGGATATGGAAGGATTATTAGAGCCTACCGGTTTAGCATCCTTAAGCAAGCATTGGAATAGAGGTATTTAATACATCATAAGATAAAAAATATTTTTTCTTGGGCTTCCCTCTAATGGACGTTGTAGCCTCGCTAATGCAGTGTAGGCCCGTCAACAAGTACCAGGTACCTAACAAAATAGAAAATGGTCTACAAATCTTCAGTCTATTGGCCTACAACGTTCTCACATTCACAAAATATAAAAGAATCTTTATAAAATATTATTAAAATAATAAAAATAAAAACCAATTTAAACCAAATGAAATGTTTGCCATTACAACTGTAACAAATCTGAATTAACATCCTGTCCACAATGAGTCGTCCACTTGAACAAACGAAAGTTCACATCAAATAATACACGATACGAATGAAATCTTCAAATGGTTTTATACTGAAGATTTAAAAGAAATTCTCAAAGTGCAGGTACTGAGAGACCCGAGTCTGTAAAGGGCGTGGTAAATCAAATCAACAGGACATGATGTGTAGTCTAACTTATAAAAAACCAGCTCTTGCCCTTCGTCTGCGTATATTTTGTATTTAATTTTTTTTAAACAAATAGCCGGGAAGAAAAGTAGTCTATTTCCTCCTCCAAGTACCCAGGCTACCTATCACTGAAATTTTATAACGTTCGGTAATATGAATGTTTAACTAAAATCGATACGGGCAGGTCACATTAAGAAGCTAGAATCACAAAGATGGACCCAGGTCGTGATAAACTGGACCTCCAGAAATAAGAAAAGGAAGAAAGGCAGACCTTTCAAAAGGTGGGGGACGGAATTTAGAAAATATCTGGCAAATTTTGGGCAAGAACAGCCTGACTATGGGACGAATGGAAACATTTGGAGAAGGCTTTTACCGCCTCTGGCGTTCCTTACATAGAGGAAGCAAACATTGAAGATAACAATACACAATACTAACAAATAACAAGATTTTATTTTATTAATAACACACTATCATACTTAAACATATTATTTTTCTTTTAATATATGTGTATAAACCTTATAGTGGAACTGTAAGGAATTAATAAGAGCTTTTTAGGGTTCCGTATCCAAAGGGTAAAACGGGAACCCTATTACTAAGGCTCCGCCGTCTGTCTGTCTGTCTGTCCGTCTGTCTGTCTGTCTCTCCGTCTGTCACCAGGCTGTATCTCATGAACCGTGCTAGTTAGACAGTTGAAATTTTCACAGATGATGTATTTCTGTTGCCGCTATAACAACAAATACAAAAAACAGAATAAAATAAATATTTAAGGAGGCTCACATACAATAAACGTGATTTTTTTTCTCCTTTTTGTGCTCGTTATTGATAACGGCAACAGGTAGACGCTTGAAATATTCACAGAATATTTAGTTATATATTCACTTTAAAAATAAATAATTCAATTAAAATAAAACAAATATTTAAGGGGGCTCCCATACAACAAACGTGATTTTTTGCCGTTTTTATAGATAATGGTACGGAACCCTTCGTGCGCGAGTCCAACTCGCACGTGGCCGGTTTTTATTATTAAAATGGATGTTATACAGTTAAAAATCCCGACAAAAAATCTTAGTCATTATAATATCAGCTTATCAAAACCTACTGCTGAATTTGGCGGCATTTTTCAAACGACAGCTACAATGAACGGACAAAAGAGTTCATAATCTAGCGATTTCGGTCTTTGCAATCTGATTAATAGCAATACACCACTTATTACTTGGAACATAAACATAATTGGTGAAAATTGGGAGTAATAAACACCTCTGGTGAACCCTTCGGGGAATACAGGCGTAATATTATGTTCAGAGTATTTCCATGTTTTGTAGACAAAGTGTTCTGTGTTTGTTTTCACTGTAGGTGTGGCGGCTAGCAGAGTTTACCATGGAATAGAATAGAATACTCTTTATAATCTAACATGTACACCATAAAAATTACAGATATAAATGTAGATTTTATATAGGGTGACACAATGGGCGGTCTTATCGCTAAAAACCTTTGGATGGATTAAGGGGGAAGGAGAGACAATACTGCAGGTAGTCTTTGGTGTATCATTTACATATATACAATAAATACATACATACATAATACATATTAAACTTATCTATAAAAATATATTCAATAATAATCATGAAACGTCATAATGTTTAAGGAACCAGATAGTGTGACTAACATAAAAAACAGTCCGACATCAACCTTCGGGCAGTTGCCCACCAGACACAATACCCGTCTGGTCGGAGGATCCTCCCTTTTCTATAGAGGATGAGTGAACTTTAAACCTGTTCCTCATACCTCTGTATAGTTAATCTCTTATTAAAAACATGCATCTATTACTTGTTTACGGGTTGTGCAAATGTGCATATTTGATCAAAAGTATGCATGTGTAAGCACAGAATCAATAACTTAACCAAATCTGGCAGAGAAGCCAGATCGAATATTACTAGATTCAAAATAACGCTGTCTCTAAACTTTTGCAATTTCATCTTTCGTTTGGCAGACTGCCGCTGAATTTTATGTATTTTATTCAGCGATCAGAATAATTATTTCAGGATAGCTGAGCATTATATTAATAACGAAAAAGTTTGAGTAAAAGAGGATTTTAGGACAAGGTGGGAAAGTAGGCAATATTAAAGTTATAGTGTGTGGATAAAAAGAATACTTAATATCATTATTGAATGAGATAACTGGATGAGATGGTTGACTTAGGCTTCTGGGTTCCAGAAGAACAGCGACAAACATTAAATACTGTAACCAATGCTTGACACCTCTTTTGTCGACGGATTACTTTTTAGGGTTCCGTACCTAAAGGGTAAAACGGGATCCCTATTAGTAAGGCTCCGCTGTCTGTCTGTCTGTCCGTCTGTCACCAGGCTGTATCTCATGAACCGTGATAGTTAGACAGTTGAAATTTTCACAGATGATGTATTTCTATTGCCGCTAGAACAACAAATACTAAAAAATATAATAAAACAAATACTTAAGGGGTCTCCCATACAACAAACGTGATTTTTTTGCTCGTTTTTGCTTGATATTGATAACAGCAACAGGTAGACGCTTGAAATATTCACAGAATATTAAGTTATATATTCACTTTAAAAATAAATAATTCAATTTAAATAAAACAAGTATTTAAGGGGGGCTCCCATACAACAAACGTGATTTTTTTGCCATTTTTATAGATAATGGTACGGAACCCTTCGTGCGCGCGTCCGACTCGCACTTGGCCGGTTTTTAATAGATACGATCAAACATTCATATTTAAACAGACTGTAAATTTGAAGGTAACCCTTCCTACTTCGTAGTCGGGTAAAAAATACCATCTATATGCCTTATGTTTGCTTTTGTCTTTCCATAACCAAACAAAGAGTTAGGTGTTCCCTTGATTGTTGGCACAGTCATATTTAAATGTAATGTCTTAATGTCCTCTAACCGCTGTAACTTTTAATTTAGACCATACAACAACTCGTTGGCAATCAAGTAGCAATCCCAAATTTCGAGGAATCTTAATTAAATTACCCACGAAGGCGTCACAAATTACTTTAAGTGGAACAAAATTTAGTTATTTATATACTTAATTCTATTTTGTATACATAAACTCACCCCTTTTGGGGTAGGGAAAAACTACAGAACATAATCAGCCTATAAATACTCGGTGAGAGGAAGTGGGCCGTAATCCACCACGCGGGCCCAGTGTGGGTTGGTAGTTGTCACATGTCCTCGAATTTATGGTTCTAGGACATGCAGGTTTCCTCACGATGTTTTCTTCACCGTTTCGAGAGCAGTGGCGATGAAATAATTTACACAAAGTAAAGCGCCTATCTGGGTTCGAACCTACGGTCTACAACTCGTAAGTTGCAGCTGTTACTACTGGGCCACCAGTGCTCTTAAAAACTACAGAACGCCAAGTGCTAAAGTCCATACAAAGGTAATATTCTCCTATTGTTAATAATGTTATTAAAAGCAACGATAGAATAGAGAAACCCGTAAGAAAATCTCATTTTTAGGGTTCCGTACCCAAAGGGTAAAACGGGAACCCTATTACTAAGGCTCCGCCGTCTGTCTGTCTGTCTGTCTGTCCGTCTGTCACCAGGCTGTATCTCATGATCCGTGATAGTTAGACAGTTGAAATTTTCACATATGATGTAAATCTGTTGCCGCTATAACAACAAATACTAAAAAACAGAATAACATAAATATTTAAGGGGGCTCCCATACAACAAACGTGATTTTTTTGCTCGTTTTTGCTCGATATTGATAACGGCAACAGATGGACGCTTGAAATATTCACAGAATATTTAGTTATATTTCACTCTAAAATTAAATAATTAAATTAAAATAAAACAAATATTTAAGGGGGGCTCCCATACAACAAACATGATTTTTTGCCCATTTTTATAGATAATGGTATGGAACTCTTCGTGCGCGAGTCCGACTCGCACTTGGCGGGTTTTTTTATAATAAAGTTTTAGAGTATCACACTAATATTATAAAGGCGAAAGTTTGTTGTGTGTGTGTGTGTGTGTTTGTTATTTCTTCACGCTGAAATGGCTTGACCAATTTTGATAAAATTTTGTATGAAGGTTGCTGACACTCTGGATTAACATATAGGCTACTTTTTATCTTGATATTCCCAAGGGATCGAGACTTACTCGGGTGAAACCACGGGCGCAGCTAGTAGCTCATATTTTCGTCATAGTTTAGTATTCTTAGAGTGAAAAGTCAAATTACTGCATAAGCTGAACGGATTAATATTACAAGACTCGTTGGTTGATGAAATATGTAGTTTGTTAAATACTATTCGACAGAAATCTATCAAAAATAGCCAACTAAATTGCAAGAGTTAGTTAAGTTTCATTTACCTTCAACGAATGGATCAGCATCTGCCCAGCCTTTTCCCAACTATGGTGGGGTACACTGTGTGGTGGGGTACATTCTTACCAGATGCAGCTAAATACCAGAATTTTACATGGAGCGACTGCTGAACTGACCTCCACAATCCAGTTACTAGGTAACACCCCTTGGTAAGACTGGTTACCAACCCTTCGGGCTTCTGACGACCCGTAACAACTGTCAAAGATCTACAAATGACAGCCGGGACCAACGGCTTAACGTGCTTTCCCAGGCACGGAGGGGTCTTAGTAGGAATGTCAAGATGGTCACCCATCCATGGACCAACCGCATCAAGCGTAGCTTAACCTGATCGATCGACCCATGCAGCTGTTATTAATTAGCTGTAAGCTCCTCAATCGTCATCAGTCAATATCAGTCCGTTATTACAAATCTAATGAGGACACTCCACATACAAGACAATTTCCTCATTCAACGTTTACTTGTCTCTACCCTCCTTTATTTACCAAAACCTCACACACACACACACACACACACTCAAGCATACACCCCCCCCACACACACGCTCACATATACATGCGCACATAGGTAGTCTAGCATACCGTTCTCATTTCGCGGAAGTCGGTAAACAATCCTAATAATCTATTAAAAGACGTTAAGGAACGGAGGAAAACGACTGAATTTTGGGGAATACAGAATTTGAAGGAATTTCATTAAAACGTCCATGCACAAAATAGTTACATACAGAAAGTCAGCTCCGTGCAACGAGCGAAAACGCACGCACACACAGACATGCTTTACGTACAGCGAGTACAAGCGCACTCGCGACTGGCATTTGTTTGACATTACCGTAATTCCATAATGAATTTTATTGTTTCCAAATTGATGATATTTCCACTTAAAGAAATATCAACTTTATGCTTGTGTAAATTAAGTTGATTTCAGAATGACTAGTCAACCAATCAATCAAATCATCCTATCGTAGTCCACTGCAGGACATAAGTATCACCCAGGCTGCGCCACTACTACTGTTGTAAAAGTCATTTTTTTTTAACTTGTAGCGCTGGGTTCTTTAAGTTAGGGTGATAAAGTAACTTTTACAAAAACATATTTATTCACTCATAATTGCAAAACGAAAATATTTTATTACACATAAACCTACATGGGCACTTACGAAACATCAGAAGCTAGATGCACGGTTCCAATCGGTCGTTTCCTGTGGAGAAGACCAGACAAGAAACTCCACGGTTACTCTTTTAAAAATGATTGGCTTTTACAATGTTTTCAAATTACAGTGTTAATAGGTATGGGAGGACAGTGTAGGCCTGTCAACAAGTGCCAGGTACTAAACAAAATAGAACTGCAGGCGCAAGAAACACGTCTTTAAGCGCGTGTGCCTATTTTCAGTCATTGTATCGAGCCGTCCTTCTGTATCTACCTATTCTGTGGCCCAAGTTTGCTAGGATTTCCTAATGGTTGTTTGAACAAGACTCGTATGCAAATATCTTCTTATGATCAATAAGAGGCGTCGTTGGAAGATATGGTGACATTATGGGAAAATTATGGATGATTGTGGCGGAACGGTAGACTGTTAAGTGTCTTAGGATGTATTCTGTGGCAGAAGAGATATTTGAATACAGTGATATGAGTTTTTAATGGTTATTCTACTTGAGTTTATGATTGTCTTCGTCATAACCCCCCGCGGTTGAACTACAAAGAACCGTTCCAGAAGAAATATGTTATAATTATATATATACTAACTAACTGCTGCCCGTGGTTTTGATGAAAAGTAGTCTATGTCCTTACCCCGGTCATGGGTTACCTGTGTGTCTTACCCAAATCCGTTCAGCCGTTTTAGCTTGAGATCGTAGCTAACAAATAAACCAACAAACTCACTTTCGCATTTTTAATATTAATTAGGATTAAAACAATCAAAAATCTGAATGATTGATGAATTCAAATAAAAATAATCACACGAGTATAAAGGCGAAAGTTTGTGAGGGTGTGTGTGTGTATGTTTGTTACTTCTTCACGCTCAAACGGCTGGACCAATTTTGATAAAATTTTGTATGGAGGTAGCTGACACCCTGGATTAAGACATAGGCTACTTTTTATCCCGATATTCCCACGGGATCGAGACTTACGCGAGTGAAACCGCGGGGCGCAGCGAGTAAATAATAATTGTTAAAGACGGCACGGTTGACGTGTGTCGGGCATGCCACCGTCCGGGAGAATCAATCCGGCACATTATCTCCGGGTGTTCTCGTCTAGCTAACGAAGAGTACTTGCATAGACACATCCTTGTAGCCAGGATTATCCATCAGCAACTTGCTCTGAAATACAGCCTTGTGGAATCGGAAGTGCCGTACTACTGTTGTGCTTTTCTGTAACAATCTCACCGTGAAAACTTAGGACCGGGGGTGAGGTGACCGTGGAGTGAGCTGTCAGTGTCAGGTAGGAACCTGATGCTAGCGATTGACCAAGCATTACATAATTACAATCTTAATCGAGAATTTAATAAAAAAAAAATATGCTAATTCTATTGATCATTTTATATTATTTCGAAGTAGAAGAAATACTAGCTTTGAAAAAATATAAAATGATCAATAGAATTGGTAAAAATATAATTTAAATCTCGATTATAATTACAAATGTAATGCTTGGTCAATCCCTAGGATCAGTGGGATGACACTGACAGCTCACTCCACGCAAGTTTTCACGGTGAGATTTTTACAAAATCGACACACTGACCCTAAGGTTGACTGGTAGAAAATGCCTCAGGCATTAAGTCCGCCTTTGTACAGTGTATTTTTTACTTGCGCATAAAGTTTTAATAAATAAATAAATAAATACTGGTACCTATGTGCCCGACCCGGTTCTCGAAACTGGAAATATCACATTGTGCTGGGATCGATCCATCATCATATCACAGACAGGACTATTGTTGAAAGTTTACTTTGTAGCTTAAGTTAGTACCCATCACACTCTCTGATCGAATACACAACTATGCACACACACACCACATTTACTCAAATTAACTGTTTTTGTGATTATTGTATGTAAATTAGCATCTTTTTGTTACTCACTTTTTTGTAAATTTTATTTATTTATTATATTTATATATTTTATAGATTCAAGTTTTATATCTGAACAGACAGCTGTGCTGCTGGGGAGTTTGTTGCGCCACTTCTTCTTCCCAGCTAAAGCACTAGGAAGTGGTGAAGGGTGGGCGTTTTTGGGGCAGTCCCCCAAAAACGCCCACCCTTCACCACTTCCTAATGTTATTTTTGACGTTCGAAAAGTGCTGATTCTCAGCCTAGTTTGAATAAATGACTTTTGATTTGATTTGATTTGATTAATTTATGTTATTAGATTACCACCAACAATCTTGCGCTACCAAAACTAATTAAATTATTAACTTTGTGTGGTGTTTGGGTCACCAAGATACAGGCTGTGCCTAGTTTGGGACCCGCTATTAAATAATATCTCATTTTTCTGTTGGTAAAAATTTCATGCATAATTGTATGTTTGTGAACTATGTGTAAGTTTAATAAAAGAATTTGAATTTTAATTTGAATTGTTGCCAATGTTATAGTGGTAGTGGATCAATAGAGCGGCGCGTAATGATAATTGACCTCATCACGGGAACCTCGTGAAAGCCGAGAAAGATAAACAAATCAAGTATCTTGACTTGGCTCGCGAGGTTGTCGACATGTGGGATGTCGACTCAGCAACCATTGCACTAATATATGTATCAGCCAATGGTTTAATTGCCAAGAGCCTCGGCCAACACCTAAGGAGGCTCTCGTTGGGCAACTGGATTAAGGGCCTGATTCAGAGAGCGTTACTTCTGGACACGGCTCGCATTGTTAGGAGTTCCCTCTCTCTGGAGCCCTGACCTCCAGGTAGCTTGGATCCTGTTTCCGATACCGGTGGGCTACAATTTTTATATTTTTAAATGTTTTTTATATTCTAATATTTAAAAATATAATTTATATGTAGGTACTTAATGAAATAAAAATAATAAAAAATCGGTTGGTGCTTCATTGTATTAAAAACGTCTAACGAGCCTCTGCGAGTTGACTTTGGCCCCTCATACGCATAAGTCAACAAAATAAGTTTTCCTTTTTCTGTATGAATGGTCAAAACCCAACCTATCCGAGACGGTGCAAATTTTTTTAAGCTTAGTCATGCTCGTTCTTACATTCTCAGGCTTTTCTGCATTAGTCAACAAAGTAACTGGAGGGGCGAAGAGATTTTACTATTAAAATAAAGTAAGGGGGGCGCGTATGTAAAAGGGTTGGGAACCCCTGGTTTAGATGGTTAAATCGCACCATATAAATCAGGCTTTATGGGGCCAGATTCACTACTCAAAAGATGACAAACGCTGCCCTAATCTTAGATTACAGCATCAAGCCAAAATCACCAACATAACGCAATCTGATATAACGAACACGGATCCAGTTAATCCTTGTTATCCTAACCGGGTTCTAACGTAACGACGCTATAATACCGGCTTTAGTTGACATTTAAAACAAATGTTAATACTTGGTGAGTCATCTGGTTTAAGATGTCACTTGATATCTAGGTTATGGAAACTACCTATTTGATAGGTACAGTTGATTGCACGTGAGTGGTAACACAACTAGTATAAGCTGGTCTCTTTTTTACTGAAAGTTGGTACAACGCTGGCCAGCTCAAGGTATATTACTGTCGTGTGGTCGACTGACTATGTCATGGAATCAACTGTGATTTAGTAAAAATAGTCTAAAAATCTAAAAATAAAATCAAAAATCATTTATTCTAACTTGGCTGAAAAAAAAGGTATTTTCAGACGTCCAAAATTACATAAGACATTCCCCTAAAAACGCCCGCCCTTCACCACTTCCTAGTGCTTTAGCTGGGAAAAAGTGGCGCAACAAACTCCCCAGCAGCACAGCTGTCTGTTCACTTAGAAAAACTTCATACAATCGTATAATATGTAATATAATTTACATTACGCAACACAAAACATTAAATTAAATTATTTACCATTATTTTAGCTAGCACACGCCACTATACCAATAATAAAGGTGAAATAACCGGCAAAGTGCGAGTCGGACTCGCACACTAAGGGTTCCGTACCATTACATATTTATCTGTAAAAATGGCAGAAAAATCACGTTTGTTGTATGGGAGCCACCCTTAAGTATTTGTTTTATTTTAATTTAAGTATTTATTTTTAAAGTGAATAAATAACTAAATATTCTGTGTATATTTTAAGTGTCTACCTGTTGCCGTTATCAATATCGAGCAAAAACGAGCAAAAAAATCACGTTTGTTGTATGGGAGCCCCCTTAAATATTTATTTTATTCTGTTTTTTAGTATTTGTTGTTATAGCGGCAGCAGAAATACATCATCTGTGAAAATTTCAACTGTCTAACTATCACGGTTCATGAGATACAGTCTGGTGACAGACGGACAGACAGATAGACAGACAGACAGACAGACAGACAGACGGCGGAGCCTTAGTAATAGGGTTCCCGTTTTACCCTTTGGGTACGGAACCCTAAAAATATGAAGGAGTTGCTCACTGTTTGCATAAAAGATAATTGCAAAATACTTCATCTGAAGAGATACTAATGCCATACTAATTACCTTATGCCATTCAGATTCAAAGAGTATATAGTGCCGGTCAAACTACAGAGACAAGAGATTTATCATCCTTGTCCGTGAGCCTTGGCCATGTCGATAAGGCGTGCTCAATCATTGTCCATTGTTAAAATTATGGTAAAAACAGACTATCTCTCTTCTGCCTTTCCTTTTGGCCTCGTACAGGACTTTCTGTTTTTATTTTCATTTTTACTTTATTTTGTTTTTGATCTTTATGTTTCTATGAGTGTGTTTTTGTATAGTTTAATTTGTGATCTTTGCGAGTCCCAATAAATGCTTTTCTTTTTTTTCTTTCTTTTCTGTGAAAATTTCAACTTCCTTGGTCTGGTACAGTTTAAAAGGTACAACCATGTGACAGACAGTTGACATGCTTTGGGTACGGAAACTTACGAAAGGTTTGTGCTAGTTATGGTAAAAACACATTATCTCTGTCCTTAAATATAATTTATTGTTGTTCTTTGCACTTGTTTCATGATTATTATTGAATATATTGATATACAGGGTGTGGCGGAAATAATGAATAACCCTGAAACTGTTGTCGATCGGCCAGATTATTATCTATCATTTATACCATTTGTATTGCCATAAACATTTTTTTTTCGATACAGGGGCCCAAAATTCTTTAGAAAAAATGTTAAAATTTATAAAATAAGTAGGTATTTTTTGCAATGTGGCAAAAATTGCAAAAATCTTGATACTGATCTGATCACACAAATATTCAGGAGTGACATAAAAAAAACAAAACCAGAAAAAATCACCAATTGTAGAAATGGCAGCTGATTTTGTAAGAATAAGTACGACTTTTATTTAAAATATCAATAATTTGGTCATCCATGGGCATATGGCGATAAAATCGAGGTAAATGATAGATGCTGATAATCTGGCCAATCGACAGTTTCAGGGTTATCCATTATGTACACCACAGCCTGTAGATAAGTTTAATATATGTTATGTATTTATTGTATAAAATGTAAATAGTACACCACAGACTACCTGCAAAATTGTCTCACCTTCCCCCTAAATCTATCCAAAGGTTATTTAAACGATGGCTTTTATGACCACCCATATCATGTGTCATCCTATGTAAAATTTCTACATTTATATCCGTTTTTTTGTGTATATAATAAAAAGTATTCTATTCTATCATCCATGTCTTCATGGCTCTAATTCCCACACGTATAATGCATAATCCTTGGTATGTTACATATCTCATTGTATCCCAATTCAAGAGAACGAATCCTTTCCCCTTTCAAGTTTTGTATAAGATAATACAAAACAGAGCCAAAACTATAAGCAATAACATCTATCAACCCAACAATAAAATTATAAATACCAGCCCTCAGAACTTCAGAAACAGTCAACGACAAAAACCGAAAACTTTAGCCGTAAACCAAACAAAACACCGTAACTCCGTGACTTATGCCAGACAAAACACCGTAAAACTAATGAAGAAATACCGTTAAAACATTTAAGTAAATATTTTCTTGTAAATAATGGTCGGTTACGTTTATTTACGGCAGTGTCAGCCATGGGATCCTGTGGGAACGATAAAACGCTACTTCAAGGACCGTAAAAGGATTTTTTCACCATTTACCGTCTCTAGGGATGATCCTTGTACGTTTTTTGTGTGGATTAAGATTTTTAGGGTTCCGTTGTCAACAAGGCTGTCTGTCCCCGGCTTAGCTCGGAGACTGCTAGTACTAGAAAGCTGTAATTTGGCATGGGCATACATATTAATCACGCCGACAAAGTGGTAACCGTGACGTATACCGATGTATGGGACAACATGTTTCCAACGACAACGTTAAGTTTGTTTTTGGGATAAATTCATCCCGACTACGGAACCCTTCATTGTGCGTGGTCCGACACGAACTTGGCCGGTTTTTTTATTTAATACGGTTAGTATGTTAGTGAGATTGTTTTCAGCGCGTTTAATTTTGTTAAATTATTTCTAAGTTAGTTTAAGTTCTTCAGCAGTGTTTCTAAGCCGTACCGTTACTAAAAATTTTGTGGGCGTTTTTCTGTACCGCTTGATATGGCTGTAATATGGGGCAAATATCAAATGAGGATAACCGATGTTTCTATTACAACTTACAAAGAGCAAATATACCTACACTATCAGGTCAACTAAGCCTCTCTAAGGCCTGGAATGAAGTAACCTATTGATACCGTCACACCACCGCCTAGTACCTGTGACTGTGACCCAATTCGGCTATTTATTAAAAGTGAGGTTGTCGGCTAAAAATAGCGAGGCAACATGACTAGGTGATCGGTAACGTATCGGCTCCTACGAAGTTACCTTTACGTTATTAAATAGAGGATTACCTTCCCTTCCTTTAATATAAAATACGTACAACATCTCGTGAAAGGAAAATCATGTAGATTATAGATTTCTTCTCTCGTATCAGCAATTCCGTATGAGCATACCTACCCAAATATATTATAAAAATATTATAAAGAACGCCCTGTACCAAACGAAATGTCGGGTGTCACACAATCAAACCTAGCGTAGTTGGAGGAGAATTCAATCATAATCAGTGTCCCCACTGCTGGGACTCAGGCCTCCTCTCTTCGAGAGGGAGGGGGCTGTAATCCACCACGCGGGCCCAGTTAAGCGATTTTTTTGGTTGTAAGAAAGAAAAAGAAAGAAAATAAATTTATTTGACCCAGGTTAAGGCACATAATATTCACACAAAAAACAGAAAAAAAAAGCTTAAAATAGGAGGTAGGTCATGCCGGTTTCCTCACGATGTTTTCCTTCACCGTTTTGAGAGCGATGGTGATGAAATTATTGACACAAAGTAAAGCGCCTGCTTGGGTTCGAACCCACGACCTACAAACTCGTAAGTCGAGCCGTTACCACTGGGCCACCAGCCACCACTGCTCTCTTCGCGCGAGAATTCAATGCTCTCTCTATATTGAGAACAATTTTTTACATTGATTACCGAGAATCATGTTTTATTTACCTATCACACTAATATTATATTATAAAGGCGAAAGTTTGTGAGTGTGTGCGTGTGTGTATGTGTGTATGTTTGTTACTTCTTCACGCTCAAATGGCTAGAACAATTTTGATAAAACTTTGTATGGAGGTAGCTGACACCCTGGATTAAGACATAGGCTACTTTTTATCCCGATATTCCCACGGGATCGAGACTTACGCGGGTGAAACCGCGGGGCGCAGCTAGTTTAACATATCGAGGTTAGGTTCGAGAACAAGTGCCGTGTCGCCCAGGGACATGTATCGCGACTTGATTCTCTCGTGAATACATAGGATACCTACGGTATTTAAAAACCCGGCCAAGTGAGTATCGGACCACGCACAATGGTCTCGTCACAATGGAAATGGAAAAGGGTTCCGTAGTTGTAAAATTTATCCTAAGATCAAACTTAACATTGTAGTTGAAAAACATGTTCCCCAATGCATTCCAACTGCAAATGTAAGTTTGTACGCACAATATTGAGTGATTTACTATGTGATGAGTGGTTTTCCTGTAATCTATATAAGTAAAAAACTATACTCATATCCTGCCGAGAAAGCAAGCGAGGCAATGCGAGGAAGCGCGGGGATGGGCACTCGGTCTAGTAAATAGAACAGGGTCCGAGTGACTGTTTCGCCCCTTAACTCGGCTGAGCACTCGGTGATGTGTTTACACGTACCGAGCACTGGGCCGAGACCACTGTCTCGCCCACCTACTCGGTACGTGTGATCAAGGCACAAGGCTGTCTGACCGTACACAAAGAAACCTAAATTTAGGCTCTCGAAGATGCTCAATTGTCTAATATTACACTTCGACGCTTGTTTTTTGCTTGAAGTATAAAAATTGCTGGTCTACCTTGCTTGCTCTACTTACCTCTAAAATTATTTATCGCATAAAATAATATCCACATTTTACGTCATAACGTAAAACAGGTCTTACGTCACGCCACGTTAGATCCATTTAAAACGCTCTAAAAACTTTGAAGCCGAGAGAAACATGCTTCGAAGATAATTTAGGTCATAGCTGTGTTCAAACATGGAGTATTAAGGAATGGAGTGATCATAACAGATACCTAGGCGTTCTTCCTGTGAGAGGGACTTTTAAGATTGTGGTTATTTTCGGAATATCATCGTGGAAAATCATGCCACATATTGCCGTAATCTGTGCTGAGTTTCTTAATTTGTTCTTAATTGTAATCTCCACACTCATTAGGATAAAAGAGGTTTTAACATGTTTAAATTTAGAATACGAAGGTTTTTTTATGTGGCTATTATTACCAAACTGTGGATGATACCAAGCAGTTATGAATTATGGTATTTAACACCAGAGTTTTGAAAACAATCGCTAATATAGTTAACAGTTACTGCATTATAATCATCGTATCATTTTGCAGCAAAACGTTCAACTTAAAGCAAAGCAATAAAATAATCTAAATTACGTCACAAAGCCGTTATGAGTAACGCACACGGAATAGGTAGTAAAATGTGAGAGAGTTACAACTGTCACAGGAATAAGCGATATTAGTTCAACATTTAGTAACGCGTTCTACATTACTAACTTTTAGTTATTTAGTCAGTACCAAAGAGCTAGCTTTAGCACATAAGCACTCCATTCCTGATTACTCCATGACTCTAGCTATTATATTCCTTTGAATATAAGCTGGATAACGTTCGCTGTTGTTCGTTTACTGTTTTAAACAGATACTGTATAAACTTGGAAATAAAAGTCAATGGAATATTTAATATATTTTTAACAGATGAGCAGGAACAAACAAAAATTTTACTTAAGTATTTTATACACCAGAATTTCTTTCTTGTTAGCGCCGTTGTTGTTGCCTAATAAGAGCCTTTACACACTCACGCGATATGGCGAGCGCGACAGGCACCGACAAAGACAATTCCTTTGTCGGTGCATGTCGCGCCCGCGATATCGCGTAAGTGTGTAAGAGCCTTAACTCGGTTGTGAAGTTCAGGGGGTCAACCACCTTTTTAGGGTTCCGTACCTCAAAAGGAAAAAAAATCACTAGTGTGTCTGTCTGTCTGGCTGTCTGTCTGTCCGTCTGTCACAGCCGATTTGCTCCCAATATACTGAGCCGACTAAGTTGAAATTTGTTACACCTAATAAGAATTTCTGTGACCCGACTAAGGACGTGTAACGTAAATAAATGGAGTCACTTTTGGGGAGCAAATTAGAAAAAAAAAAAAAAGTTTAGCAAACTGTACCGTGTGACATATCAAATGAAAGGGCTTGTTGGAAGGATTTCAGATATTTTTTTATTTTAAAATAAATGCTTTTAAAATTATTTCAGAAAATAGACGAAAGTTTACCATTCCCCCTTATCTCCGAAACTACTGAGCCTGAAATTTTGAAGAAAATACAGAATATAGTTATTTACTTATAGATTACAAGAAAACCGATAAGAAGGCGCGGTATCTCACCAGTCTGCACGAGCCTTTACGCGGGAAATTGACGCAGAGCGTATCAATTAGTTTCCCTGACTGTACCTAGCAAACTCGCGAGACGTAGATATAGTAAACACACCTTACCCAGGAATTTTCGTACCCCTATCGGGAATTGGCGTATTCGGCGAAATCCTCCCGCGTCGTATCGTGAGGTTACAAACACAAATCTGAATTGAACCAACACCCAGACTCAGATCAACTATCTGTAGACCTTACACATATTTGTTTTGTGCGGGAATTGGACCCGTGGCGCCAATCAATTTACTACTGCGTTGCTTGTGCAACAATCAACAATAAAAACCGGCTAAGTGCGTGTCGGACCACTCTTAATGAAGGGTTCCGTAGTTGGGATGAATGTATCCCAAAAACAAACTTCTTCAACAAACATCGTTCTTCCGATCGATATACGTCACCGTCAATTCTCCAACGGCCAATGTAAGTTGATCGCTTATTACACGTTAACCTGTAAAGCCTACTTAGCCATGATTTTTTCTAATAACCAAAAACAACCATTTAGCCGGCAGGGGCTGCGGACACTTGACTCTAACAAAAATTAAGACAAAACTTTTTTAAATTTAATATTACGTAAACGGATTCCTGAATCGAAAAATGGTTTTCACAGACCCGCAATATTTTTGAACGGCCTATCCAACAATACATCATGGGATAGACGAGAAAAATTTCATCCCCAGTTTACGTGCAAGGGAGGTACCATATTTTTTTTTTCAAGATTTTATTTTACCTCTTCGTCGATGTCGGCTTAATTAATATGTATAGGTACCCATGACAAATTACAGCGTTATAGTACTAAGAGTCTCTGAGCTAAGCCGGGGAGAGACAGACAGACGGTTATGGCGAAACTATAATGGTGGGTCCACATAGCCCGCCAGCGTGCGCCGGCGGCCTAGCCGGTGGCCTGGCCGTGCGGCAATCGCACACGCGCAAACACAAACTTATGGCAATGTACGATGTTGTTTATGGAGACGCGGGGCGTGAAGAGTAGCGGTGTCCGCCGCTGCAGCCGCGGTGAAACTTCTAGCGTGTAGCGTAGCGGGTACCGTTGTATGCTCGTACTGGCGCGTGCGACGCCGCGAGTGTTGTTACGCTTTACCCTGAACAGAGAATTGCAGAAACGCAACGCCGCGTGCGCCGCCGCGATAAACGTCGCGTGCAACGCGGCTGTGCAATCCGCGTGGTCCGCCTGCATTTCAAGCAAACGCGTGTAAAATCGCTTCTTCGTAAACGCTCTCATACAAGGCCATAATGTTTGAATTTAGTGCGGGCCGGACCGCCCAACGCGACGTGCGATTCCCCGGGTCTTCGTAAACGAGGCCTTAGGCTACATCACACATGATGATGAGAACATTGTAAAACCCAATTATTGTTAAAAGAGTAACCGTGGTGTTTCTTGCCAGCTCTTCTCCATAGGAAACGACCAATTGGAACCGTCCACCTAGCTTCTGACGTTTCATAAGTGCCCATGTAGGCTTATGTGAAATAAAATATTTTTATTTTGATTTAGTCCGATGATGCACGCTTGCCTAAAACTAACTCGTAACTTAAAAACTTGAGTTCCCTTTCAGTGTAACTGGGTTATCAATCAATTTATTCTATCGTAGTTGATTTCCACAAAGGATTTTCCGAATAAGGTCATGCTGTAACGAAATTCCCAATACCGGGGTTGTTACGGCTACGGATATAGGATACAGTGATCCCTAATCTTTTGAAACCTAATACTGTTACTGGGGAACTATGTGGCCTAATAAACTTGTGCCTTTGTGGGTAGAGATACTATAGGCTAAGAGCTGGTGAACAATATGTTTCAAAGTGTGTGAAAGAACAAAGAGAAATTTCAGCCGCCCCGGTTACACAGGACTTTTTTTTACCAGTTAAAAGAATAAAAAGTCAGAAAAATCTAACCGTGGTTGTTGACAAAATCAAAAGTCATTTATTCAAACTAGGCTGAGAGTCAGCACTTTTCGAACATCAAAATTACATAAGACAGTCCCCCAAAAACGCCCACCCTTCACCACTTCCTAGTGCTTTAGCTGGGAAGAAGAAGTGGCGCAACAAACTCCCCAGCAGCACAGCTGTCTGTTCAGATATAAAACTTGAATCTATACAATAAAATGAAAAATAATTTGCATTACGCAACACCACATTAAATTAAATTATTTGCCTTATGTTAGCTAGCACACGCCACAATACCAAAAAAGACATAAAAAATCGTAGAAAACTATACTCAAGCAGAAATAACGTAAACAGAACGTACCTAAATAATAGCCTCCATGCATAATGGGCGTGCCCGCTTTCATAAAGCTATAGCTGTAAATCGAAGTCACAAATGATAAACTAGCACCATCGAAGTACGAACAGTTAATCATTAATAACAATATCAACAAAAACATGGTCAGCAAGACGACCAGTCACCACAAGCAGCACCCGTTCACGAGCATAACGCAAAGATCAGCCATCACTCCCCTCGCCATATTTGAGGGGAGGAGGCAACCCGACCCCCAACATTTTCTTCGTCACGTTTTTGTTTGCCTCCATAGTAAATATCAATCACTTTGGGTGGGTTTACAGACTCAAATTACATACGAGTATAAGTACATAAACATTTAAACCTAGAACAATACCTAATCGGTATGTAAAGTATTTTTCAGGTATGTTTTTTATATTTTTATTTTAAAGATAAGAGTATTTGAAACACATAATTTCATCTTTTTGTTTTTACAAGCTGTAGTTATTTTTATATATTGTTTTTAAGTTTTGTTCGTGCTAATTTCTAAAGTAGCCTGAATAGCTTAGGATGTTTACCACGTTTAACACTTATTTAAAAACAAAATTCAGTAAAGTCAAACAGTCAAATTTGACAGTTAATTTGTTTACATTTCATACGAGATGCGATTTCCGTACCTTAGTTTAAAGTTATAGCTTATTAATCAAATGAATGGATCAAAGACTACTTCTGCTACGTGCTTTATACCGTCAAGTATAAACACCACAACAAATAGCCGACACAAATTTATTGTTAGTAAAAGAAACCTTAAAAAAGAAATGGTGCGACGAAGTAAACGTTGAGTACTAGTCTGTGCGGCGTCTGTTTTATTGTGAAGATCATTTGAACGTAAGTTAAGTTTTCCTGAGGCGATACATCGATGTGATTCGACTTGTACTCGTACTGTCGGCCGCTGGTGAAAAACTACACTATTTACCTATTTGAATAGAATAATAATAAGTGCATCATGTGAATTTGTCGTTGACATTGACACTTGACACTTACAGAACAACTTAATTATTTAATTACAAGAGGCACTGAAAATTCCCAATTCAGGCTACTTTTTATGACATTTAGGGGTCAAATAAAAGTCAAGTGATTTTAAGTATCAAAATTATTCAGATTGAAATTGACAGTGTGTTACTGTCAATTTCAATCTGAATAATTTTGATACTCAAAATGGTTGATCTGGGTGGTGCTGATCCACGCGTCATGTTCCTGAACGGGCGCCGTCAGTTGAGACTGGTCATCTCTTAACTGCCAAGGCTTATTTGTAATCTTTTATTCTTATATTTTGAATTGTTTTAAAATATATATTTTTTTTACATTCTTCTCACTTAGAGAAGCGACAAGAATAATGTACCCAGGATTTTGTAATAAATCTTGTTTTAAAAGAGTGTCCTTGGAGTTTCTTGCCTGTTCTTCTCCATAGAGATCTACGTTTTGGAATAGGCAAATAGCTTCAACCTTCTGACTAACTGACCGACTCTATGACGATTCAAAAGTGCCTATAATTGGTTCAATTGAAATAAATGCTTTGAGTTTGAAGTATATTGATAATCCATTGCTTTATATGTTCGAAACATGTGTCTGCTCAAAATGAAAACAACGGTCAACTGTCAAAATGAAACCCATTGCTAACTGTGTGATACGGAGAGGCTTGTTGCTAAGTAATAACAGCCGCACAGGTCCATCGATCAGGTTAAGCTACGCTTGCCGCGGTTGGTCCGTGGATCGGTGACCATCTTTACGTAGCAAGACCCTCTGTGCCTCGGAAAGCAAGTTAAGCCGTTGGTCCCGGCTGTCATTTGTAGATCATTGACAGTTGTTACGTGTCGTCGGAAACCCGAAAGTCTGACAGACAGTCTTACCAAGGGATATCGTGTTACCTAGTAACTGGGTTGTGGAGATCAGATAGGCAGTCCCTCCATGTAAAATACTGGTATTCAGCTGCATCCGGTTAGACTGGCAGCCGACCCCAGCATAATTTGGAAATGTTTTGAGATTGCATTGGAGGCCGTCACCTCCTTCTGCGAAGCAGTAATGCTCGCGAAGGAGGAGGCGGAACGCGTGAGGGAGAGGCAGTGCTCGCGCCCTCAGGCCCCTAGTCACCGCAGGAGACGCCCTGGGCGTCGGGAGTGCCAACCCGATTTCCGGCCACTAAGCTCGCCGTCCGATAAGGACCAGGCCCAGGTCGACGGCGCGTTGTGTTCCACGTGCGCCTCAAAGTGGTGTCAGCACGAATTGACGGGGTCCATTAGGGCCAATGCCTGCCAGGGTTGCGAGTTTGTACGAAAGGGATATCGTGGCCCTGGCACACAGGCAAATGAAGGAACACGGGTGGGTTTTAGTCAGTGCAGGTCTGACGCGCCCTTCCGCTCCGCCCAGAGCGGAAGGGCAACAATCATCTGCCTTACCCTTTCCCAACTATGCTTTTTTTTTAGGGGTGGGAAATTATTAAACAACCTCTGTTTAATAATTTCCCACCCCTAAAAAAAAAGCATAGTTGGGAAAGGGTAAGGCAGATGATTGTTTTACGCAATTACCCCCCCGCTTGTTTGCAGTATCTATAGTAAAAATAACGCTGTATCAATTCCACCTATTCGAAACGTGTATCCTGAATTCGAAGACTGTAATCATGGTCACACCAATCGTATCACCCTGTATAAATTACAGACAGCAGCAATTATTCAATCTATAAACTCGTCAGTAATTGGATATCTTGATTGCTGTAAAAGATTGGTTGTACAACTGAGCGCTAAATGGATTGGTCAAAACAATTTGTACTGATAACACAAAACTGTAACAAAATGTAAACAAAAAAAAAACCGGCCAAGTGCGTGTCGGACCACGCACAATGAAGGGTTCCGAGTTGGGATGAATTTATTGTCGTAGTGTGTAGTTGTATTATAATGTTTATATAATTTTCCAACTGCAAATGTAAGTTTGTAATCGCAAAAAAATATTTTTTGTGTGATAAAATTACAAATGAACGATTTTCGGACTTTTCCCTTTACTTGTGCTGTGAGATCTTGCTTCTTGCCAAATATCATGATTCTAGGTCAAAGAAAAGTACCCTATCCGCCTTATTACAAAACAAGATTTATATTTTGACATGGCTTAAACCATGCAGCCAGTTTTTGTAATAAGAACGTAACAGTGATTGAAATACTGTTCTTTATACAAAACTGAAAATTTAGTTCGGTACTAAGTTGTCAGTTTTGTGTTTAGGAACTTTACCACAGTCGGAATAAAGTTCGAAATTCCATAATGGCTCCATGTTTTAAACCTGGGTCTGAAGATAAACCTTGTTTTGTAATAAGGGGGTTTAGGTTTTGATTTATTTGCGAGTATCAAAATATGTCGCATAAATCGCCGTATTTTCTGATTGCATTGAAAAAAATCAAGCTTCTTGATTTTGTAGAGCTCCAAGGGACCGCAGACCTATGTATTTGATATTAATTTCAACTTGATACCTCCACGCGAAAAAATGGTCTTAACAGACTGACGGACAGACAGACGAAGTGATCCTATAAGGGTTCCGATTTTTCCTTTTGAGGTACTTAAGAAGTTACTGGAATCACTGAAAAGGTCGGATAAGAGCGACACTGGCTGCTGACAGTCACTCTAGCAGAGCGTCGCTTGGATGGTTGCGTGGCGGCTGTCTTCTGATGACAGAAGATGATGTCAAAGGAGCCGCTGTCGTACCACGTCCACGACGAATTGCTATTATTCCGGCACAATCCTGCTGATAATGAAGCTGTTGAACCACTAATACGATGATTACTTCTGGTAAAGGCTCTCCTGCACCGTTATACAGGGTGGCAGGAACATCAACGCGCATGGTTTCAGTACATGATTCTGAACACCGTGCGTTTAAATATTTCGTCGGTTATTTACAACAAAAAATTGCTGCTCCATATATTTTGATCGCGTAGATATTGCACTTTTCTATGAAACAGCGGATATTTTTTAAATATTAATATAATTATATTTATATATAATAATAATAATAATATTTATATATAATATTAATAATAATATTTATATATAATATTAATAATAATATTTATTTAATTAATAATTATTGCCGTTAAATTGATATTTGATATCATTCAATCAATCAATCAACTTTATTTTCTCACCACAATTTAAGTAGATAATGTATATAAAATAATTTTACATTGGTCAGATTCGACAACGATAGAGGTACACGCTTCAGGTAAGTATTTATTATGGGAGACTGGTGCGGGTACCTAAGCTAGGCCCATGGCCTGTCTCAGAACACCAGGATTTCACCCCTTTAAATTTTCATTTTATAAGTTATGTACATTGTATTCATATTGAAGGTTGCTCTTTTGAAACAGAGAAGAATATGGCCTGGCCGTTCCGATAAAACTATTTGCATGGCACAAAATTAAAGACCATAGGAGTATCTGTGCGACGGCCGCGAAACGACCAAGCCGTACATTTTTACCAAGTTGTATTGTTTGTAGAAATAATGAAGAAAGAAAATACTTTTATTTGGGGTTAACATAACGCAAAAAAAAAAAACAATAAATACGAAAGAACAAGTTGGGGAAAAATATGCGTTACATCCACGCAAAACAGCCATCGCTCAGCATAATGCTGGGGCCCTATGCGAGACAGAGCCCCAGCGTTGACGTGATGACGTCAACCCGTGCGCATTAATGAGATAATAAAAATAAAAAACAATAGTGTTAGACCTTGTGGAGTTAGGGGCTTGGCACTTCATTAGATCACATAACTTTTGAACAGTGAACGCATTATGAAAGTCTTGGTAACCTAGTTTACAAGAAATGTTTTTGTTAGGCAATTTTTCTGCTAACGCTCCCAGCTCCCTGTTAATTATTGTTTTAGTAAACAACTTTATTGAAATACCCGAGACGCTTACATACTTATTTACTGTATTTCTAGTCTTTTACTATTGTAACATTGCCGTGTTGCCAATTAATTTTATTTTCAAACTAATTATAAAAGGGAAAGAGAAAAGCACTTTTTAATGTTGAACAATGAAATTTTTAATGTTGAAAAAACCAATGAATAAAGGAATTTTATAGTGTTGTTTTATGTACTAGTTTTTTCTTCTTTTCCAAAAGAGCTGTGTTTGCGAGTAAAAACTGTATTTACTGAGCTCTTTAGCCCGAAGGATTTATTCTTGGAAAATCTGTCTATACATATTTTCATGGTATTATTATGAAACTAGCTGCGCCCCGCGGTTCGACCCGCATAGGTCTCGATCCCGTAGGAATATCGGGATAAAAAGTATCGTATGTCCTAATCCAGGTCATGGTTTTTTCATCCAAATCCGTTCAGCCGTTTTAGCGTTTAAGACATTTAAAAGAAACACACTTTCGCATTTAAAATATTAGTTAGGATTATTTGACGGATTTTCCATCCATCTTATCCCAAATCTTTTGGGGCTTACAGATGTTAGATCCCTTAATTTCTCGGGATGTTTCGGGCTGGCTATCGTTTTGCTTCCGTTACCATCTGGATCTTAAGGCTGGTATACATTTGCATTAGTTAATTAGTGAATACCCTTGACGTCTTTATGAGATACTTCACAATGAAAAGCTGTCAAAAGCTGGGCATGAAACCGGTTAATTTTTATTTCCGAAGATACAAATTATTTTTGATACAATTGATATAAGCTTCAAAGATTGCTTTGAATCACATTCAGTTCTGCATTGATTTTGTAACAAAATATTAAATAATTAACGGAATATGTTCGAAAACCTTTATAATAATGGTTAAGGTTACATAGAAAATAAACCGGTTTCCGAGCCCTGGTCAAAACTGTCAGTTCGGACTAAAGTTTGTACACATAACTGGCTAATTGAACTAAACTCTCTGCATAACGAATGCAAAATAAATGTGAATCCGCCATTACGACGGCAAACTAGCTGACCTCATATGTTTATGCAAGTATGTACAGAAATCTTCCCTATTTCAAACAATAACCTAATATCACATGACCATAAAAAACAAAAGAAACAATAACACATAAAAACAAAAGATAAACATAAACAAATAAACAAAAGCCTCGTGTTTGTCTATCAAGCCAATAACAATAAATTAAGCTGCACTAGTGTGACAACGATTTTAACAGGACCCGAGACAGTCCCGGCGCCAAAGTAATTGCGATCAATCCACACAGTATTTATAGGTACCAATAAAGATTGTAGATAGCAATAATGATTTCGATAGCAATTATTATTTATTGCTATTTCGATTGCTATTTGCCACTTGTTTATTTGTTGCTTATTGCGGTTCAAAGAACTTGTGCACAATTTTCTATGCAGGAGTTTTTGGATAATGTTGATAGACGCCCAATTAAGGGCGACGTTGGGGACTGAACTGTTGGGGACGTTGTAAAAAACATACCAGGAGACGTAGTCAACTTCTGGAGGGAGGTGAGCTGGTTGGAATTTCTACCGACGGCTGCCATGGCCCACGCACAATGGTCCGCCTGAAAGACTAAGTGCGGAAACAACCTTCTAACATAGAACATAGAAGGGTCTGTTGGGTTATCTAATTATAGTTTTAACGCGAAAATAACATAAAAAAGTACATTCTATAAACAAAAAAAAAACAGCGCCACGTGAGCGTATTTGGAACTAAACAGTGATATCTTTAGTATGAGAAAAGGAGGATTAATACACTACTATAACATAAAGTATAAAGTGTTTGTGCATACTATCATTAAAGTGACTATCGGCATTACAAATAAACCGTGTCAGCATGAATAAAAAAAGTCATAACTTTCCTTAAAATTAAGTTAATCAGTAGTCAAAAACGTACTAAAGTATCATCAGCTTATCAGTGAACACCAAATAGTACTTCAAATGACACTGTTAGAACAGTCGACAACGGATAAATCATTCCAAACGTAAAATTCGTACGTGCAAAATTTGAACGAACGTAACACACAAGTACTAATACCGACGCTGTGAAACTTCATAAACTCTTAGTACTGGTAATCCTAGATATGCACAAGTTTGTTCGTTCTGCTCCCATAACTCGAAAGTTCAACAGTCTGCGTGATAGTTCTATAGTAATAGTTAAACGTAGGGATTCTTCAATTCTAAAGGATCATGTTTGTGGAGAAAATTGAGAATATTACTTCGAAGAAGTCGAGAGGAATAGGAGATTGTTTTACAAGGGTCGAAAGGAATTGGTGACTTTCACCCGTGTTATAACACTCTAGTTTTCATTTCGAATATAAGGAAAGTAAAAGTTTTTTCTAAAATATTTTATTTTCTTGTTTGCTGGCAACTTCATAAAATCATTGTACTTATGTATTTAAATATCTTTCCTTTGAAATTTCTGACAAAAGATTTTCGATTACTGTATTTGCCTCGTCTTTAACCGAATCTGGGGTCAACATTTCAGAATCGCTTGAACTCATTTTTATTAATTCTATATCAAATATTAGTCTACAAAACCAAGATTTTGAATTTCAGTGCAGCTTACAGAGATAGTATCCCGCCAAATTAAATAGTCTTTATTAAATTTTAAACATGGAACACACCGCGTCACCGCCGCGTGCAGTTTAATTGTTTTAATTCACACTGGCTGGTTTATACACTCGCAAGACCGCAGATTTTTTTTTATTTTTCAAATTTATGAGTAATCTATGAGTCTTTCCCGCCCAAGGGTGGGGAGCAGTGTCTTCCACACGCTACTCAGATCAAACAAACACTACTTTCCGAGTATGAGAAATGAAAAGTCTATTATAACATTGTTGAAGATAAAAAGTAACTTTTGCAATGACTTATGCTTGTCACTGTGGTATCAGAATCAGTTAAATCGATCTCATCCCCAGCTCAGTAATAGAGCGAAGTTTTGCCTCCTCCTTGACCTCTTACTAGCCCCTTTTAATACCAGCTTATTATTGTCCCACAGACGGGCAAAGTCCTCAGCTGACACAGAAAAATTGGCGATTTCAAACTTTTTATTAATTATAAGTCCATGTTTTCTCACGATGTTTTTTTTACTTCAACGATGTCAGTGATGTCGAAGAAAAACTTAAAAAGTATCTGTACTTTTCTTGTGGGGAATATTGCCAAAACCACCACCACCCTTGGCTAACGTTTTGCTGATAAATGTAGACATAATAATATTACTCAAATTCAAATAATTGATTGTGGATCATAGGTTCATAAGATGTTGTGTTAGTTACAGGTAATCCCGCTATTGAGGCATACGACATTCATATTATAAGTTCGGTACATTACTTTATTAGTTAAAATACGATACATCAAAATAATAATTAGATTTTTCAATTCGATATTTCAATTTAATCTTATTGTACGAGTATTGCATGACAATTTGATTCAAATTGTCATGCAATAAGATTAAATTAGTAGATATAATATTTAAGTATGTCAAATTATAAATTAGTCATGTTACAAAATAGTATGATTCAATTTATTGTCATTTAGAAATTTCATCATCATCATCATTTCAGCCAAAAGACGTCCACTGCTGGACATAGGCCTCACCCTAAGGGGGGGTGTTTGCCATAATCGCCACGCATGGCAGGCGGGTCGGCGATCGCAGTATCGTGTTAAAATGCATAGAGAACGCTGCTGCCCATTCTCTAGTAAGTCCCTTAGCCGCCTTTGACGACACCCACGGGAAGAAATGGGGTGGTGCCATTCTTTACGTCCGGCACCACACGGAGCCTTTAGAAATTTATTTATCAATAATTCGAGTAGTTTTTTTTTAACGGTTTTTATATCACACTTCTGAGAAAAGGAGGAAGATTATTAAAGATACGTGGACCCATACAAAAGATGCTTTGGTGCAAAATCTTTTATTTTAATTTAATTACTGCGCAGAACGATGCTACGTTTCACCCCCTTGACGCTGAATCACGTTTTCCAACTCCCAGGGGAAGCTAGGACCCAGTAGGGGTTCTTCCGCAGGAAACATAAAATATATAAAAAACCGACAACTGCATCATACATAGGGCAATCCTTTTTATTACCCAATAACTCTAGCACGTCATCTTATTATGCATCGCGTGAATACAGTTTCGTCGCAAATAGAGGGTAATTAAATTTTAATGTACGAAAGGGGGTGAGCTTTCATCCCTTTCGTTTCTAATTTAGGCGTGTATCGCGGTTTGAGCGTAAAGGGGTGAAAATCTATTGGAGAGAAAACCAAGACTGTATTTTGTTTTGAATTTGAGTTAGTAAGGGGTGAACATTTTGTGTTTTAGAAAGAATTGCGTAGTGACAAATCAGTTTTTGTTTAATAGCAAGATTTTTTTTTAAGCGACTTTAAAAGTTGTGTAATTTTGGCTTTTTCAGACAATTTACATAACGTATGTATCATGGTAGATGTCCAACATTACCATGTAACTTTCTGTTATTGTCCAATAACCAGTTCTCACACTAGAGAATGGACAGCAGCGTTCTCCATGCATTTTAACACCATACTGCGATCGCCAACCCGCCTGACAAGCGTGGCGATTATAGCAAACCTCGCTTTTGGGCCTATATCCAGCAGGGGACGTCTTTCGGCTGAAATGGTGATGGTAAATGGTAACCAGAAACAGCCCAGTAGTTTACGAAATTACTCAATCGAAAAACTCTTTTTAAAGACAATCTATAATAACGAGACAGAAATTTATGCGGTAACAAAATCTGCCTCCCCAACCATTTCATCCATTCGAGCATTACTTTAATTTGAAGCTGCCTTTTATGCCCGACCGACTTAGCTTTGAACTTAACTCTCTGTAAGCACTGAACCGAATAAATGAATTTAGTAGATCTTTTGCTAGTAGTACGAAAATACCAGCTTTGAAATGATTTAAATGTATGTAATTGTTTCTCGTTAAACATAATAGCTGTACCTAGAGCTACGGTTGAGTTAATAGGCTACAAAGAATATAAATTTTTCTGTTATAAACGAAAAGGTTGTTTATATTTTACATAAAACATCACGCCTTGTTTCCCCGAAGGGTTGGGCAGAGGTGTACCTGTTAGTACACTCACTTTTTGCCAGTTATGTTGTGTTAAGTCCCAAAGTAATAGGGAGCGAGCCTATTGTCATCAACCGGGCACACATCCAGACTCCGGGCACTTTTCCCGACCCGGGAATCGAACCCAAGACCTCATGCTCAACAGAAGCGCTTTCGGCTACTAGACCAACGAGGCAGTCAAAGTTGTTTATATTTTCTTCTTAGTAAACTGGGAATACTCTTAAGAGCGTATACGACGTACGGCATTTCATACAAACTTTCAAGCCCTTGTTTTTCGAAATGACTGAACCGATTTTAATGAAACTTCATACGCGTAAGCAGGATACAAAGGTCTAAAGGTTAGTTAAGAATATTTTCCAAATGGATTACGGCCCCTCTCACAGGGCCTGTGTGAGCATGGGAACATTATAGGCTGATTATTGAAAATGAATGAATGATAGGAACTAGCATTTAAAGCATGCCATTGGACATAAATATTATAGTCTAGCATTAAACACATAAAAAAATAGAAACATAAAGAACAAAATTAAAAAAAAAAAAAAAACGAAAGTCCTGTACGAGGCCAAAAGGCCTATCTCAGCATGATGCTGCGGCACTTAAAAATAAATATCGCAGCGCTGGTATTCTGATAGGGCCCGCTGTGATGTCACGGATAGATACGGACATAAATAAATAAAATAAAAAATAAAAATAGATGAGTGAAATAACAATAAAAATACGATAATTATTTAATAAAATTATTGTAAATTGGTAAACATATACCGCGCGTGAGAACGCGACGTAACATCATTTACTTGTCAATGCCTTTTGTGTCTGTGGTGTTCTATGGTATCGCTGTGACCTCCATACGAGTATTAATACACTTTTTTTTTTTTTTTTGGGTGGGAAATGATCAAATAACTTCTCCCGCTCTGGGTGGAGCGGGAGGGAGTGTCAGACTTTTACTTACTAAAACCCACCGTGTTCCTTCAGATGCCTGTGTGCCAGGGCCACGATATCCCTTTCGGACAGGCTCGTAACCCTGGCAGGCATTGGCCCTTTCGGACCCCGTCAATTCTGACAAGAAAAGAGACGCAGGCGCCGCCGACACGCGACAATCCGACAAGAATAAATGACGAACTTAATTACTGACTTTAAGACCAACACTGTACCAAAACCTATAGCAAAAAACTGAGCCGTCACGGGGACAACTGGCAGATGTGAAACATCGCACTAAACACACATTTACACACTACTACATAAAGACTGTATAAGTGTATAGTGGCCGATCGCCACGTGGCATGCGTCGCCCCGCCAGCAATCGGTTTTTTGATGTTTCACATCAATAAATGATTATGAATGATACTTTGGCTTGTCGATCGGTCAGGTTAAGTAACGCTTGCCGCCGTTGGTCTTTTTATAAGTAGGTAAACATCTTTACATACCAAGATCCTTCCGTGACTTGGAAAGCACGCTAAGCCGTTGGTCCCGGTTGTTATTCGTGGATCTTTGACAGTAATTATGGGTTGTCAGAAGTCTGACACCCAATCTTACGACTGGATCGTATCGCCCAGTGACTGGGTTGCGAAAGAAAGAAAGAAAAGAAACAAAATACGTTTATTTGCGGTAAACATAACGCAAAGAAATAAAAACACAAACACTAAAGAACAAGTTGAGGGAAAATATGCGTCACATTCACGCAAAACGGCTATCGCTCAGCATAATGCTGCGACCCTATGCGAGACAGAGCCCCAGCGCTGGTTTTCAGCGACAGCCGGCGTTGACGTGATGACGTCAACCGGTGCAGCATTAAATGAGATAAAAATAAACAAAATAATAAATTAAATAAATACAATAATTCGGAGATGGAGGTCAGATAGGCAGTTGCTCCATGTAAAATAGTGGAATTCAGCTGCATCTGGTTAGACTAGAAGCCAACCCAAACATAATTGGTAAAAAGCCAGGCATACGATGACGACTTTCATTTAAACTGACATGACGCTGAACTCATTGTCATTCCTATGGACTAAAGCCTCATCATTTTTAACAAAAACTTAATAAAGACAGCAAAAAAACAAAAATATCATCAATACCTCATCAAATACCAACATAAAACAGCCTTCTAAGTACAAATTTAGCAAAAATACGCCTTTAACGCCTCTTAAATATCAGATCACGTAGACGTCCTTTAAAAATGTTGTCCTTGGAAGCCCGAGGGCGGAATACCAATGGCACCCAGCAAAGATACATGGATTCGTGTCATGGCGTAAAATATTGGAGCAGTAAAACACAGATGGGGTAGCTGGCAGTTAAATATTGTCGCGAAAAATGAGGTGGATGTGGATAAAGTGAACACTAAGGACGGCTGGTGAAGAATGCCTTTAGAAGGTATTTGCTTATATTTAATTATACAAGTAACAACGGACACAAATGTGTTAGTAACAATATTTATTAACAACTATGTTAGTAAACTACAAACTGCCCCATAGTTATGAGAATCCCTGCTACAAGCTCAGCGCTGAAGTAGAAAGCTTGCAGAAACGGTTCACACACAAGCAGCCCAGTCTGCTTGTGACACACTGCAGTATAATGTTCAGGCTGGCCCGCACCCTGTGCATCAGGGAGGCGCATCTTTTTCGCATCGTAGCATAGAAGCAATCGAAATGACCATCAGCAAACATCCCCGATGCGCTACAGAAGCGGACCAGCCCCATCAATACCCGGAATGCATTATTATATTGAATGAGAAGGGCGCTGTACGACTTTTGAGAGTAATCTACCCACAGGCTGCACGTGTAAAATGCGGTGCAATATGCACGAAATTTGGTTCTTTTAATTATCCTAGAACAACGTGGAAACCAGCCAGCGATCATAATTGCTCTCAACGACTGCGCCCTCTAAACGACGCAACGTCCTGTTTTCATTTATTTTATTTTGTCATTTATTTCAGACTTTGTCCCTTAATTTGTTAGTAACAATGTCCCGTGTGGTGCCAGACGTAAAGAAAAGCACCATCCTATTTCTTCCCGTGGGTGTCGTAAAAGGCGACTAAGGGACTTACTAGAGAATGGGCAGCAGCATTCTCTATGCATTTAAACACCATCTGCGTTCGCCAACCCACCTGCCAAGCGTGGGTATTATGGGGGGGCTATGTCCAGCAGTGGACGTCTTTCGGCTGAAATTATGAATAAAAAATATAAAAAAATAAAAATAGTTTATTAGTAAAACAAGTATAGGTATAAACAAATTTTATGATTGGATCCTCCTTTTAGGCAGATAGTGCCTGTATTAGGAGAGTCCGCTCTTCCATAGCAACACGTGTTATATAAAAGCAAAACGTATAATTTTTATGCTAAAACTACATAAATTAAATTAACATTAACTTAAATTAGGTAAATCAAACGTGTGTGTATGAGTGGGTGTAAGTATGTGTGTGAGTGAGATATGTAAGTGAAAGTGTAGCCTGTAGGTGTGAGTGAGTACGTGAGTGTGAGGGTGTGTATGTTTCAAGGTTTCAGAAGTGTTTCGATTTCATTGTAGGTAAGCGCTTGTATCCATTCCATTATTTTATTTTTACTGTCATAATAGTTTTTTGGGTAAATGTAGATGTATTTATTGATTTTATTATATAGCGCAGCAGATCGTTTATTAAATTGCATACTGGCAAGTAAAGTCCTTGTCCTAGGGATATTTAATATCATGTCTTTCCTTCTTTTTGTTAGTAAGCTAGGATCATAGGAAAGAGACTTATGTTTTTTTAATATAATTTGCGTAATGTAAAGTTTCCTGACCGAGAGCAAGTTACTAAGTCGAAATAGGTCTTCAGTAGGGTATCTCTTTTTTTTTAAATACATGCACTTGATAAGAGCGCGTTGTGCCCTTTTAAATTTTGTTTTGGCTGCATTACCCCAGACAGGTATACAATAAGAAAGTACTGACTGGACTAGCGCAACATAAATCCTTTTTAGGAAATCTTTTTCATGGCCTAAATGATTTTCGGCAGTCTTGGGAACGACGTATCTAAGAGTCCTGAACATCCAGCTTAATTTCCTGACTCTATTGGCAATCTGCTCAATATGTGGGTACCACGATAACCTCTGGTCCACGATAACACCTAGGTACTTAATATGAGGTACTTTGTTGATTGGTGAGCAGCCACAACTATTGCGATTATGTGTATTGCAAGTATGAATTTTAACATTAAAATCCTCCCCTGGTTGTGTACGTTGGCAGACACTAAAGCAAATGTAATTTGTTTTTGTGATGTTTAATGTAAGCAAATTAATTGTTAACCACTTTGCGATTTTAGCCAAGCCTGTCTCAGTACGAAGTTTAACATTCTGCCATGTATCACCAGTGAAGACTACAGCAGTATCATCCGCGTAAGAGAAGACTTGTGCGTTTGCAATATTTATGTTACAAAGTTCATTAACGTAAATAAGGAACAATGTAGGTCCCAATACGCTTCCTTGAGGGACACCGTATGACGTGTTTGCATCTTCACTAGTGTACTGACCCACTCTAACCCTCTGCTTCCTGTTTCCGAGATAATCCTTGAAAAGGCTAAGAGGCACTCTACGAACTCCGATACATTCCAGCTTTTTTAGAAGGATTGGCACAGAGACGGTATCAAAGGCTTTTTTTAGATCTAAGAATGCAGTTATACATTTTTTACCTTTGTCAAGCTGTTCGGTTATATGTGTACTTAGTGCAGTAACTGCATCTTCAGTGGAAATCCCTCGACGAAATCCAAATTGTGACTCAGATAGTAAGTTGAAATCTTTTAGATATGTTAATAGCCTTATATTGATAAGTTTTTCTATTATTTTTGAAATAGAGGGTAATACAGATATCGGCCTGAAATTGGAGACATCGTCTCTGTCCCCACCCTTGTACACAGGCGTAATAATAGCCAGCTTTAAGGAAGTCGGGAAGATGCCTTCACCAAAACAAAGATTAGCAAGATGTGTAATTATGGGAACGACCTCCTTTCTTATATATTTTAGAAATGAAGTGGAAACATTATCCCAACCAGACGCACTGTCAGATTTAAGACTCATTAGGATATGGTTCACCTCTTCATCGTCAGTGTCTAACATTACGAAGGAGTTGGGTTGAGTTGGTTGTAAACAGAGGTAATTTTGGTGATAGTTTAAAGTTGGCTGGAATTTTTGAGCAAGGCTCTTACCAATGTTCGCAAAATATTCGTTAATATACTGATTCTAAAGGATTCGATTTTATATCAAGTAAGTCTGCATTGAAATTGTTAGTTTTATTTGTGAAAGTTATAGTTTTAATGTTCTTCCAAAGTAATTTATTGTTAGCAACTGATTTAGTTATTAATTCTCTTTCATATTTTCGTTTTATTTTTTTGATAAGATTGTTACAGTGATTTCTATATCTAATATATGTTATTTTTAATATTTCGTTGTATGGATCTTTTTTATTATCTCTTTGTAGCTTATTACGATTTTTAATACAACGTAAAATGCCTGGGGTAATCCATGGTTTTATAATGCGCTTACTGTTTGGGATTTTAGTGAGAATTGTATTTTTATTGATGGAATCCGTCAGTTTGTTTAGTAATAGGTTAGTTAGAGTTTCAGGATCGTTACAAAAGAGTAGGTCTGCTAGTTTACTCTCTTGCAGGTACTTAAGTGCTTGCTCAAAATCCACAGTGGATCTAGTTTTGTTAGCTAAAGGGGTATTTTTTAATTTTGATACGGATAGAAGTGTGGTGTAGTGATCTGTAATACTAGTGTGTAATATTGCGATGGATGCTGAGAATTTTCGTTTGTTTACTTTCAGCATAAAATGGTCTAAACAGTTTTTATTCCTGGTAGGTAGAGTATGCCCAGGTAAAATTCCGTACAGCGATAGCGTGTCAAAGTAAGTAGTTCTGTTTCTGTGTTCACAAGAAGATTCTGCATCCTTAGGTCTAATGTTTATATTAATGTCACCCGCTATAATAATATTTTTCTGAGTTTGTAGGGTATCTAGATGGGAGCTTAAGGAATTGATAAAAGCCTCAGTGTTCACGTTTGAAGGGGATCTATAAATGCATAATACAATATGATTCAGTATGTCCAGCTGCAAACAAGACGCCTGAGATAGTTTTATTTCCTTAACTTTAGACTTTAGATTATTTTTTATATAGACAACTACCCCATCGTTTTGGTTCAACTGGCGGGACGTATTATAGGACGAGAAATTATTGAGATGAGGGATAATTTTTCCAGGAGTTAGTCGACATTCAGTTAGTATAATAACATCGGTTTCGAACTTAAAATTGGAAAGATTAAGTACAAAATCGTCAAAGTTACAAGAAATACTCCTTATATTTTGAGCGATAACAGTAAAGTCATTTCTTTTTATATTTATATGTTTAGCTAAATCTGAACAGTCACATTCAATACTGCGCGCAATTTCAATACTATCTATCTCATTAAGGGTTTGGAATGAGTCACCCATTAAATATATTTATCGATAGAAAGGACGTGTCATCGAGTTGTGTTATTGTAAATATAAAAGTATTATGGTTTTTCTCGGTTTTATACAGAATTTGAAACCGTTTTTTTATAGTGTGTTTAAGTGTGGAATGAATGTTGCTGGTACAATTTTGAGTAGGTATAAGTAGGTGGATGTGTGTAATGTGTGCAAGTAAATAATTAGCGTAATTAATATGTACTATCGAGGAATTTCATATCTATACACCTTAAGGACTATTTTTGCTTGCAGCACTCGGCCGCTATAGAAATCTCATCAACCAATAGCATCGCACCATCAGATTTTTGATGAGACCCTTGTTTTTGTAAATGAAAAAAAAAAAGACAGTAAAAAACGCGTGGCACACTTCACACCAATTGTCAACATTGTCCAAAAACTCCACCAAATTTAGCTGGACATTCATATCCAAAATAAAATGGTATGGACGTTCAGCCTCCGCAATTTCATCACATAAAAAACATGATTCTACTAGGATAAAATGAACCTCTTGCCAGGGCCAAGACAGCTGATTGATTAATATATCAGCGTAATCACTGTATGTAAAATAGTTGTCCACATCTAAAATATTCGCCATGTTTGCTGTTGGCTGTTGCTGTGCATGTAACGAAATAAGACGTTTTCTGAGTCTACGCCGCAACAAAGAGACGCCGACAGTCGCTATTACTCTTGATATTTAATCCGTGCCCAATATATTATAAACAATACTTAAACAAAATTATTGAACGAATGAATCTCCTTTGTTCATAAAATGATGACAAAAGAGAAGCGCTGTTAGCATCGACCATACAGCTGGTCGTTGCTTGTCGGATCTTAAGTGCGTTTCAACACAACGGGGATTTAACAAAAAAATCTGTTGTGATGGGCTAACTGTATTGCAGTTGGGTAAGTTCTATTTTAAACTTAAGTAAATCGCAATACACCGTCTTATTTAATAATTTGGATAGACGAAAACGCCAGTTGAAATAAAGAACATCGTTTATTGTTATATTGACCTAATAATAACATCATAAATCATCTAAGCCGAAAGCTCTACAAATTTGCAACTGAACCCATGAAATGCGTTAGAACAAAATGTAAAGTATAAAAAAATTAAAATTAAAAACTTTCTCAGTTTCGTTTCTTTTGTTCTATTCCTAGTGGTCGAGAAAGGGTCACCATATCCGTAGTCAGACATCTGTGATCATTGTAATAGAGCCTACAAAAAACGCATGAACAACAAAAAATCAGAAACGACAAAATATTACTATGTATTTTTGTTTTATTGGTCGATGCAAAATGGGGCGTAAAACAGATGTGGTCATCGTGTTCACGGGATTTTGTTTTGAAACTGGTTAGATATGAAATTCCTCGATAGTACGTAGAATACGTTTGTAGTAACGAAAGAACAAGCTGAGTAAGTATAAAAGCAAAATGTTTGTGAGTGGTAATTGTTTCTATGATATAAAGAAAAAGTGTATAAACAAACAAAGAGAAAAGTTACATGGTAACAAAATAGAGGTAATCTTAGCAAATTACTTAAAGTAGACAAATACACAAAAAAACAGAAAAATAATAACATGATATCTTCCCGTAGTAACCATCTAAGACTTATTAGGAAATCGATATATCTTAGTCACTTATTGATTTTTAGCTGATGAATCTGTTGCTCATTTCTAACAGTTATAGTTGGCGAATATTCGTCTCTCTTTAATAAAACTTTCCCATAAGCGGTCCAGCAAAATTTAAATTGACCAGATTTGGTTAAGTCCCGAGCAAGGAAATGCAGGCGAGAACCCTTTGAAGTAAGATGCTCAGAGAGGAATACAGGAGTATCTTCCTGCGATTTAAATCCTAGATGCTTACAGCATAACTTGGATTTAAACTTAATAATAAATGCCTTACCCATTTTCATAATTTCTGACTTAATTAGAGTCGAGCCGGTTTCGACAATTATTGGCGTGTTAATTAACTCACTATTCTTCGCACGCGTTCTATATATGTCTTTTATATCGTGTTTTGAGAAAGTGCAGTCTAGGTTTTTAGCGAGAGACATAGCCATTTCAATCAGGTCTTCTTTAGTTTCGTTTGCTCTTCTTGGTACATTCTTTATTACAAAATTAGTCTTCTGATTGCTGATTTGCATCATTTCAAGTTTATCCTCTAGAATTTTTATGTAATTTTTGTCTTCTTTAGCTTGACTTTCTAGTTGCTCAACTTTCTTTCCAATGAATGATGATGATGATGAATGTTCTTAGCCTAGTGTTAGTAAAATTAATAGTAGTCAGGCACTTGCCCTCGCGTGAAGACCTATCCAGTGCGCCATCAGTACCGAGTCCCATCGGCCGGCGTACGCTGCCAGGATGGCTAGGCCGTATTTGTTACGATTGCATTTTATTAAATAAATTATTGAGTGATTCAAAATTGACTACAGGATTCCTAAATAATTCTAAAATCCTAAAGCATAACAGATTATCGTGTAGATAGATCTACCATATCATGTACCTGCATGTATGCATAATTACATTGATTCCGATACATCTCGGTACCGATTTTAGCGGGCTTAGTTTTCTTCATAGAAGGGCATTCATCTTAAGTAGGGCATTCATCTTAAGTAGGACATTCACGATCAAAAAATATCGCGAAACTAACTTTGAATAACGTAAAACCATTCGGCTTATGGCTGGTTTTAGTTGGTTGGTTCTACGTCATTCAAATGATCGATCATGAATCTGTCTTTCAGAGTCATCTCTGGGACAAGAAACTAAAGCATTGTAGGCTCAAAAAGATGATTAAAGTCATAGTTCATTGAATCCGGACCCTATCAGAAAACCCAGCGCTGTGACATTTATTTTTAAATGTCGTAACATGATACTGAGATACGAGCCTTTTGGTTTCGCACAGGACTTCCTGTTTTTTTCCAAATATATATAATTTTTTTATGTTTTTATGATTGTGTTTAGTTTAGTTTGTGATGTTCTTGTGCGAGTCCCAATAAATACTTATTATTTCTTTCTTTCAATGTTTATCTTTAAAATTGCTTTAGAAATAATTTGCCATCTAAGAACAACTCAAGCATAACCAGCACCAAATGAATATAAAAATGACTCAACAAAAATAGCCACTTCTTCTAGATACTAATGCGAATCGACGTCCTCCTCTATCAGATAGAAATTAATACTTCACTCGCATTATTTTATTTACGAAACATCACACGATGACCACAGAGCAAATTGATGTGGACTTATTGCTTTCCCGTCGTGAGAAATCATTGCTGTTTGGACATGAGCAGATGAGCGCTTCTAGACCAGTGAATACTTGTACACGTGAATTATTATGACGGTGTTTTAATTTTCAATTATGTTTTTATTAATAGGGTATTTGATTGCTATTAAAAGTATACATGAATTAATACTTATTTTTAAAGTTGTTACTAAAAAAGACGATTTGTGACAAAAATAATAAAATCGGTGGAAAAACGGAAAAGTTACACGCTTTTAAAATTATTCTACTATCCTTGTCACGCAAAACGATCATTGTACTGAATGGCGCGAAGTTACTGTGGCGTTCCTGTGTTTTGACGTCAGATCGCAGCAGTGCTGTCTCTGTCTACAATAGACTTTAAATCGCATACAACTTCGGCATTTTTTGAGATATTGAAATATTTTTTTTTACCGTGTCTAAATTTTTTTGTTGGTTTCGAAAAATCGAAATTAAAAATACAGTCAAATACCCTATAAATTGTCTAGGTACCTATATAACGAGATGGTGCAGGGTGGCTTAGGAGAACGATGCTCTAGAGCAGAGGTTCTATATGTATGCGTCGCGACGCCCCGAGGTTACACGGCGTTGTCCTAGGGGCGCGAACCGGTATGCTCACGTGACCGCGACACGTGGCATGCGACGTCATGAGAGTCAGTACGTGCCAGATTCCAGAGAATCTTGATCATTATGACTGGATTAGAGATCCATTCCAATCCACTGTTTTTCCTAGCCTAGTAAATACTATTTTTTTAGTAAGTAAATAAAACTTAGTAAGATTCTACATTCTTTGGAGTTTTCTTTGTATAAAATAATCTAGCTAGATTTTAGCTGGATTATTTAATGAGTCTAGCTGACGCGACTCTAGATTCTAGAGCTACACGTAGCTATCTTCTTTTACAAGGGAGTCGCAAAACACTCTCACACACTCAAATCACAGTATAAAAAAGATTGGGAACTCCTGCTCTAGAGGGCCTAAAGTAGTCAGGTCACTAATGAAATAACCATACGACTCGGTACTCGATACTCACGATAAATCGATTCAAGTTAAATGTCAAAAAGTGACATGCTATCAGCGATATCGATGATTAATAAGTCAAAAATGTAGGTGATTGACTTACGCTACCGAAAACCTTACGTCATTTTTTTTTTCTTTAAGCCTTCGCACGGTTTGTGCATTTAGCCAGTGTCATGTAAAATTAGGTAAAAAGTACAAATTATGAAATGAACTCCATTCAATGCATGATAAAGATGATAGATGATATCCCGCACCGCTCCCCTTGAGTTTCAGTAAAGACGTGGCACTTTACTGAAACCTCGCGCGTACCCCTTGAGAGAACTTAAAGCGATGTTGCACTGTTTTGTTTCATTTGCCTACACTAATTCAGGTTCACGAACACTTAATGGTTAATAATCCACCACTATTACACATTCATATTCGGCTAAACACAAATTTTAGAAAATACAACTAAACTGCTAACCTGATGCTTCACTTTCCCGCCAAGAAGTCCCTTACGTCAATTAGTTCTGTTGAAAATAGTTGTAGAAATACGAAACGCTTTGAAAGCGATTGTCACTTTTCTAGGTCTTCTGGTTTGACGGATAATTGGTATCCAACGAACGAGTTCATCACCACTACTCTCAAAACGGTGAAGGAAAACATCGTGAGGAAACCCTATCCTAGAACCCCTACCCTACCCCTACCCTGTCCTAGAACCGAAAATTTAAAGACATGCGACATCCACCTAGCCGCACTGGGCCCGCGTGTTCACAGAGAGGAGGCCTGTGTCCCAGCCGTGGGAACATTATTATAGGCTGTTGTTCCTAGGTCAGTGCACGACTGACGCCCAGTTTTGCGTCTAGAGGGCGACAAGGATATTTTGGGTCCTGGATGACATTGCATTGGGGTTGTTGGTAAACATTCAAATTTGTGAAATTGTGTCATAGAAACTATATTGACAAATACGATGGTGACGTTAACGTTGTAGCGTTGTATGCTATGTATTTTTTTCTTTTTTATGGCATTGCCAAAGTGTAATTAAGGTTTTAATAATTACAAGTGTTTATTAAAAAGTCGGTTGTTACGGGTCGTCAAAAGTCTGACAACCAGTCTTACCAAGGGATATCGTGTTACCCAGTAACTGGGTTGTGGAGGTCAGATAGGCAGTCGCTCCATGTAAAATACTGGTATTCAGCTGCATCCGGTTAGACTGGAAGCCGACCCCAACATAGTTGGGAAAAGGCTAGGTAGATGATATTTATTAAAAAGTCTCGGAACTGGTCAAAAAAATGTTTCTATTGTAATTTAGGTCGGAACTTAACAACACTCGTACGTAACATATGACTATGAACAAAAAATCGGCAAAGTCCGACTTCAAAAAAAAAATCGCGCTGTTTTCACTAGTAAGTGTTGGGAATCTAAAAATCGAATAAATATTCGTACAATGTCTCATAAATATTCGCCCAATAAGCATCATACAAAAGTAACGTAATAATACGCCAATAAATCTCTATGAGACCCTTACTTCACAAAATGTCAATATAACTACCCGTATATTCCATTAGTACTGAAAATTAAAACCCTTACAAAACAGCTTGTTTCAAACTACCCAAAATTCAATTATAGTCAATAAATTATCCGACGTGTCAATTTAATACCAAGTAATAAATTATCAGCGAGGACACTAATATTAAAGTCCGCGATAATCCGGACGTGTGGTCACCGTTTTACTGACGTCACAATATCGGTACATTATTATGTTATTATGGTGAAAATGTTAATTAATTATCTGATAATGAAATAACATTTTTGAAGGATTATTTTAAGGTGGATAGGCTTTGTTTTTACTTTAAATTTGAACATAATTAATATATTTTGCTATTCACCTTTGTTGGTTAGTTTTCCGACTAATTAATTTCATTAAGCTGTAGTATTTTAGGCCACGAATTGCACATGTAGACAGTATACATTTCATAGCCATTTGGTGCTAATCTTTAAGTACCTATAGTTATACATACAATATGTAGTTTTTATATTACCGTTTTAAAGTCAGACTCATAGTGTAAAGGTTAGACATAACTTTTTAACCGACTTTTCTAGTTTTTCATCAGGACAAACTATTAGTTCTATGCAGTAACAGATCCGAGAACTGTTAGTTAAAAGTTTAAACTCATAACAGTTTATCTGATGTTGCGAAACATAACATTTTACCATATCCGTTTAATATTTTCGCAATCATGGCTTTCTTTATATCTACAAAACTTACTTAGTTTTGACATTTCTGTAAATGGGAACCAAAGAATAGAAAATTAATCACATTCTCCACAAATGGCTGGTGATAATGTCTAATAATAGGACACATATATCATTACGACGTTTAGGGGGTAGCAGAAACAAATAACACTACCCCAAACGGCTATTATTGAGGGTATTAATGAAATACCGGGGGACCCTAATCTTGAACTATTGTCCGCATTCTTCATACGCATGTTGCTGTGTGATAATGACAGTTGCAGGAATGTCTTGAATATTGCGGAAACACCGTGGTCACCCTACAATTTTATTTTCTTCCTCATAATCATACATTTTTTTTCTAAAAAAATGTTGCCCCACACTAGGAATTTCTCCTGTATCGTGGGTGCGTTTACAAACATTTAAACTCACATACACAAACAGCCAGACCCGGAACAACTACTTGTAGGTCATACAAATATTTGTTCCGTGCGGGAATCGAACCCGCGACACGCAGCGCAGCAGTCAATCGCTTAACCACTGCGCCAACCGTGCCGTCAATTTCAGCCGAAAAACGTCCTCTACCTGGACATAGGCCTCCCCCAAAGGGGCTTTGCCATAATCGCCACGCTTGGCAGGCCGGTTGGCGATCGCAGTATGGTGTTAAAATGCATAGAGAACGCTGCTGCCCATTGTCTAGTAATTCCCTTAGTCGCCCTTATTTTATTACATAATTTTTAGTCAGTATTTTCAACGTGCGTCCTGATTATAGTTTCGAAGCTCGAAAATATTTTACTGGTTTACTAAAAATACAAAAGGGTTTAGTCCTACATAGGTTTCACAGATTTTTATTTTTAAACCGTTTGTTACTAACTACCAAGGTCTGGTGTGAAAGAGATGTATAGAGGCGCCTTTTCAGAAACATATAAACATTTCTAGCACGTATTTTCCAAGAAAATTAATTGAAAATTGAAGCGTTTTTATTATATTCTTGTCTATAGTAACGTTGTCTATAGTAACGTTGTCCATAGTAACATTGTCTATAGTAACGTTGTCTATAGTAACGTTGTCCAAAGTAACTTTGTCTATAGTTACGTTGTCCATAGTAACGTTGTCTATTGTAACGTTGTCTATTGTGGCTAGAAGAGTATGACCAGATGTATGATATATAGCATACTTTTGCTTCATATATAGATATATGAAGCAAAAGTATGTATGCAAGAATCATAGCAGGTAGGTGGCTTTCTGTAGTTTCTGCCCACCTCCATGGGAAGGTGTAATTTAATGTAATTAATGTCTGTTATCGGAAAATATTAAAAAATTAAAATGTTTAAAAAATAAGATAACGAGATTTCCAGCATAATTTTTCATCGTTTAAACAAAAAGGATCCAATTACTATAAACAAAGCAATGTAAAGGGTATTAATATTAAACAAAAAAGCCTTTTAAAATGTATTGAAAATTCGAAGTCTATTTTTAAAATATTTTTTTAAAACATCACTCCCTTATTATTTTTCAATATCGCTCAACAATTTACGTTCAAATATTCTCTCTCAAAGCCCAATCAAGTTAAAACTCTATTACATTGATACAAGAGTCAATATCGTTTGTAGATAAAGCAGTGTAAACTGGTATGATCCAGATTCACAATTAATCATTCCATAGCGACAGTTTGAGTATGAAAATATGTTGAATACATCATCCTATTTATGCCATTTGGACATAAATATTAATGCACAGTAGAGATGACTGGAATAAACTGGATAAAAACAAATTATGAAAAAGAAAGAAAGAAAGAAAAATAATTTTATTTGTCTTTTGTTTTAGTTGTAATCACGAGCACAAAAAAACAAATATTCGGCAGCTGCATGTCATGACTGTGACAAGAAGGCTTGCACTCAGCATGATGCTGTGCTATGGGGGACCCACAGCACAGCGCTGATTTACAGTGGTCACCCGAAAAATACGTACGGAACCCAAGTCAGGTTTGATGACTTGTACAATAAATACATAACAAAATAAAATAAACTAAACAGTACTTAGAATAATACGAGTATAATGCCTATACAACCAATAATTAAAAAATTAATTACGTTCAAAACTTCAACCAAATTTTAATGTATCTGTCGCAGGCAGATTGTATGATTCGTCATTATACATACGGCGCCGTCCGTTTACAAACGCTCGCAGTAATGAAATATACCGAGGGCAAATTGCCAACTCGTTCTATTGTTATAATTTCGACATTGATTGTTGTAGGGTCGGTTGAAACTGTGACCAACCACGTGCAAGACGAATTGATTGCAGTAACTAAGCCAGGTCACCCCGATCAAATGTTTAAGGTTAGGCTGGAAATGTGCCTGTATCTGTGTGTCCAAGGACGGTAGACTACGGGATCCGAGGTGGCCCCTTTCAGACGTCGCGGGGGTATCAAATACTTCACCCCCTAGACTTGAAGTGGCCCGCAGAGGAGCACCAGCCCGGTATCGCGGAAGTCGCACTTGATCCCAAGATCCCCGGTGCAAGTGTGAAAAGAGAACACCAAGGTTTTTAGTCTGTAAGAGTCCGACAGATCCCTCGTCCCGCGACATCCATTAGGACTTTCCACGCCAGGAACCAAAAAAAAAAAACATAAGGTTTGAACTGTGACAAACCGCGCGCAAGCCGAGCGAGCGCCTTAAAAAATAGAAGTAAAGACTCAAATTTGCCGCGGCATTTTGTAAACGGCGTTTGAATTGTCCGTCAAATGTTGTGGCATATTCTTTAGTGACAAGGTAATTTACATTTTGCCTTCGGCATATTTCATAACTGCGAGCGTTTTTAAACGGACGACGCCGCGCTGGCCGTTTGTATAAAGCAGAATCATACAAATTGTCTGCGACATATCCAATAGTTTAGTCGCTATTTTAGCTAGTCAAAGATTGACAAAACCCATAGTCGGCCCTCAACTAATATTTAGTTTTTTTTTTTTTTAAATCACGTTTTATTTGATTTATGATATATAGGATTTATTATTTGATACATAGTTTCAAAATACTCTTAAGCATTATAAAAAAAGGTACAACGTCTCCAAGTTGGTTTTTTTTTTCTTATGATTATCTGACCTGTAAGCTGCGGATGCCTATACGACTAGGGGAAGACCAAAGAAACGATGGATGGACTGTGTGAAAGATGATATGGCTAGAAAGGGGGTGACTACCGAGATGACGACTAATAGAGAAGTATGGAAAAAAGGGACATGTTGCGCCGACCCCAAATAAATTGGGATAAGGGCAGGAAAATGATGACATGGCCAAATGGCTTTAGGAACCATTTATGAGATTAGGATGGTGTTGCATTCGAATGATTCAATACCCTCTGTGTGATCTGAGTGAAACATAAAACTTGTATTTTTAAAGTTCGTTAAAAACCCTCTATTGCTGTTAAAACAAAAAAAAAACGGCCAAGTGCGAGTCGGACTCGCGCACGAAGGGTTCCGTACCATTATCTATAAAAACGGCAAAAAAATCAGTTTGTTGTATGAGAGTCCCTTTAAATATTTTTTTTATTTTGTTTTTTAGTATTTTTAGGGTTCCGTACCCAAGGGTAAAACGGGAACCCTATTACTAGGGCTCCGCCGTCTGTCTGTCTGTCCGTCTGTCACCAGGCTGTACCTCATGAACCGTGATAGTTAGACAGTTGAAATTTTCACAGATGATGTATTTCTGTTGCCGTTATAACAACAAACACTAAAAAACAGAATAAAATAAATATTTAAGGGGTCTCCCATACAACAACCGTTGTTTTATTGCCGTTTTTATAGCTAATGGTACGGAACCCTTCGTGCGCGAGTCCGACTCGCACTTGGCCGGTTTTTTTTATAGCGGCAACAGAAATACAACATCTGAGAAAATTTCAACTGTCTAACTATCACGGTTCATGAGATACAGCCTGGGGCCCAAGTCTGCTATTTTTATAAATTCAGTCATTCCAACACGATCCCATTGTCATGCCATTGTCGTTTTGCTTAAATTTCGTAATCTGGTAAATTCATAATGGTCGATCATTTTCTTTGCAATTTCTTTCAATGTAGTGTCAGTGGCCGACCATTGGAAAGTCATAATGACGCCATTATAATAGTAGATTACCAAACTTGTCAAAATCAACAATTATGAAATCAATGATCGACTATTCTGACACTATTGTAATAGCAGACTTGAGGCCCTGGTGACAGACGGACAGACAGACAGACGGCGGAGCCTTAGTAATAGGGTTCCCGTTTTACCCTTTGGGTACGGAACCCTAAAAATGTGTGAATTATCAACAGAATAAAGAAAGTATCTTGGCGAATAAATCAACATATTATATCACTTAATCCGTCGAGAATTAATACACTGTTAAGTGTCGCTCAATAACTAAAGCTTATAGGCTCGTACAGACTGGTGCGATATCGCGGGCGCGACAGACACCGACAAAGAAATTGTGCTACAAGAATCGCGTCGCGCCCGTTTTATCGCACCAGTCTGGACAAGCCTTTATTCAGGTTTATTCCATCGAATTAATTAGAGACAACGCATAATTTTAGGTGGCGATAAACCACTAAACACTAAATCTAACCCTTAAATGGTCAATAGAAACCGAAGAAACACTAACCGCTATCAATAGCAGATTTTAACTAATAACTAACTAACTAATAACTTGCGGCTATCAATAGCAGATTTTAACCCGCAAACCATTAGATTCGCCCGCGTCAACAATGTCCAGTCGAAAAGTCAGGCAACAATTGTCTGGCATTTGTGTCAAACTTTCGATCACAATTCGACAGTTTTTAAGGATATTGCTAAACCATTGCTTCGTTGCTGTAGGTTTGAAAAATTCGTCTGCTCAACAACGTAAATAACACAATGGACGTGGGTGAAACCCATTGCGATCAGTTGTCATTATTTTTCATTTTGGGGGTCTTGAAGACCGCCATTTTAGCGGTCATAGGTAACATTCTGGCCCACAGATACTCCCGCTGCTCTGAACAAGTAAAACTATCGTTATTTAAGGCATATGGTCAAAGCTTTTATACGGGAAATCTGTGGGTCAGTGACACCAAAAGATCGCTGGATGTCTTGCTTGCACGTCCAGTATAACAACATCTTGCCTGGGTTCGAACCCACGACCTACAATTCGTAAGTCGTGGCTGTTACCGCTGGCCACCACTGCTCCCGCTGGCCACCACTGCTCCCGCTCATCACATACAATAACGCAGTGATTTGACTTGACTGCCATAGAAACAGATACTGAAAGTGCTCACTCTAATCAGTATCGCCTTCTCACCTTGATAGAGATCACCTACATGGCTCGCCCCTCCAAATTACTGTTTCAATGTGTGTAGTCTCATCCTTACGAAAGAGTTTGTATGTAAGTACTCTTAACTTACTTATTACCAGATTTGTTGGTCAACTAATCATAACTAGCCGATCGCGCAAGACAACGCACTGTCGTTTTGATAGAGAACGTCAGTGCAGCGCCATCATAATAATAATGATCGATTAATGACGCCACTAGTCGAGTAACAAATCCGTGATTCTTTTTTGTTTGATGGGTGTCTCATTACGCACACATGCGTACAAAAACTTTCACAAATAATTTCAAACGTTTTGAAGTTTAGTTTAGTTTTAGTACTTGTTATCCTCCCATACCTAATAACAGAGTAATTTGAAAACATTGTAAAAGCCAACAATTTTTTAAAGAGTAGGTAACCGTGAAGTTTTTTGCCGGCTCTTCTCCATAGGAAACGACAAATTGGAACCGTGCACCTAACTTCTGGGGTTTCATAAGACCCCGTGTAGGTTTATGTGAAATAAAATATTTTGATTTGACACTTTCAAAGTAGGTACGATGAGGGTAAATCTAACGGTTTAAATTTTTGCCCGCCAAAAACGGCTCGTCGACACATGAGGTTCTGCCTCGTATTGCTACCGCCAGAGTGCCATAGTGCCAGAGTGGCAAACCGGCAATTATTTGGCACAGTGCCACACCTGACTGATTATTGAACGAGCAGAAACGCTTCAATTGTTCTGCTAGCCGTACGTTGCAGCCGTTTCGTATGACGCCAATTGGTTGTACGGATTACAGATAAAGTCAGATTACGCTTTGCAATGAATTCTTTGAAACTTTTTAACGCATGTTTTCAAAATAAAATCATATAAAGCGAAAACTTAAGAGTCTATACTAGATACCTCAGTGCCACCTCACTCTTTATCTCTCTTGCACACTGCCCGCAGTCACGCAAGCAAGCGAGATAGGGTGGCAGGGAGAAGACCCACCCCAAGGCACCAATATTTTAGTTTATTTATTTTTACGGTGAAAATAATGGTAATTTAAAATAAATAAATAACATAAGACCTGCTTTATAGTAAGTTCAGTTAATTTGCAAAGGTTCATTGTCTAATTTGAAGTATTTTTTGAATACCAGCGGTTTATTATTTAGTAACTTTGGAATATTTTTGAAAATTTTATGTAATCGTGTTTTCGTCAAACATAGTACCTAACATTAATCCTCAACTTTACCATATATTTATTTCAAAGTATTATCGACATAACGGAGGATCATGCTAAGCCATTTAAGGTAGTATAGGCCCTTAAGATAATAACATAATATAGATAGTTCCCCGCAATAGATGTCATAACAGCGTGCTATGTCTACAATCAGCCAAGACAGCACTTATGGGCAATAGTGTCTACTGCTTGGCTCCAATAATCTTTAACAAAATACCGAGGAGTTGGAAAGAGCTGCCGCATACTTCATTAAAAAAAAGACTACGAAGCTTTTTAGTGGTGAAATCTTATTATAATTTAAGTGAGTTCCTTGATGAAAAATACTTTTTAAGTTTGTATCTTTTGCATGCCTACATGGAAAAATTTGGCTGATCCTGTAATAATTTTTGTTATACCATATATCCATATTTGCAAAATAAACTTATCTTTATAATGCATTAGCCAGAAGCTTAAGCTAAGCTTAAGCTTAGCTTAAAAATCATTTCTATACGAATTGAACTCGATATTACCTATTGCTTTCCCAGGAAATATAATTATCCGTTTGTATAAACTAAAATCCTAATGTATTGCAAAAACACTGCTTCGCAACGTCCTGAAAATACACTGTGTGGGGATTGATTAAACTAGAATTTAGAGAAACAACGAGAGAGAAAAGGGGGGGTTTGTTTTGAGAGGATTTCGTTAGAGAACCAACGTCATTGGTCCATGACCAAAAAGATAGAATTCATTTATAAGCAATATCTTTAATTTATGGGCAATGACCAATTGAGACTGGCCCGTTGGTCTAGTGGTCGCCAGCGCTGCCGCTGAGCATGACGTCCTGGGTCCGATTCCCGGGTCGGGCTACGTGTCATTCCGTTTTTCCATCTGGATTTGTGCCCGGCTGATGGGAATAGGCTCGCACCCTATTAAAATGGAACGTAAACATAACCGGCTAACTGTGGCTGTTGTACTATAGGTACACTTCTGCCTTACCCGTCCGGGTATTCAGGCGTGATGTTATGAGTAATTGCCGAAAAAGATTAAATGTAAAAAAAATTATTAAGTAATAACTTTTCTGCCAACACTACCTCTGGCTCTCGGTCTGATCAGCCAATTTACGCTGATTGATCGTAACATTTCTCTTTAATTATTACAAAGCGTAATAGCTACGTCCCTGATGCACTTTACCGACTTCAAGGACGGGGAGTAATGGGTTTATAGTGTAAGAGAAAGAGGGAGAGAGGCTCGTGACCATCCGTTACATATCCATGGCTCGGAAAGCACGTTAAGCCGTTGGTCCCAGCTGTCATTCGTAAAACTTTGAAAGTCGTTACGGGTGCCGAAAGAAGCCCAGAAGTCTGACCACCAATCTTACCAATCTTACACATCTTACCAAATCTTTTCGCGGTACCCAGTAATTGGGTTGGCGAAGTCAGATATGCAGTTACTCCATGTTAAATACTGGTATTCAGCTGCATCCGGTTAGACTGGAAGCCGACCCCAACATAGGCAGAAACTAGAGAAAAATATATTGATACACAATTATTAATAACAAAGTACACGTTTTTAAATTACATTAAACGTTACTTAAAGATTTTGAATTTATATGCGTAACTGAATAATAAACTAATTGAATCGGAAGCCTAATTTTAGCAGTTTATTCGAAGTATTGAAAATCGGAATGTTGTTTTTCGGACCGAGAACCCGTCGAGCATTTGATTCTTCGAACGTATGAAAATCGGAAAACAAACAAATCGCATTTACGACTTTCGGTAAAGTAAACTTCATGATTTTTAATAATAGACATTATAATTCTTAGGGCGAATTTCACAAATGAAACTGAACGCGATCAGCACATCTAAACCGAGTTCAAGGGCTGTCAGAGTCAATATTACAACGAAAATAATGACACTGACAGCCCTTAAACGTAGTTTATGTGCTGATCCCGTTCAGTTTCATTGGTGAAATTGGCACTTAGGTATTATGAAATTCGGACTTATGAAAATCGGAACATCGAAATTCTGAATAAAATATTTCGGAGTATTTGGGTGTTTCCCTTTTGGTTATAGTTGTGTGAGTATGATGATTGATGACAGTATTTTTTACGTTGGATATGATCTTGATTCGATCTTATACCACTAGATGGCGTTACTTTTGGTATGGTTAGGATTTATTTTGTTAAACATTGATTTCACATTTAAAGTTATGCATTCATTAATTCCTGTATTTTATATAAGATTAAAAAGAATATTTAGAATAGTTTTAAATTTGTTCTGGTTTGTATTCAAGATTTAAATTAATGATACTGTTTTATCATACCAGGTTTTGTTGGTTGCCGGCTAGCGCGTTGGCTCTTGAGGCAGTCTGTTACTAACTGTGTTGCGAGCAAGTGAAATAATAAAAGTATCAAATGTAGCCGTAGCATAAAAGTGAGTTTTATTGGAGCAGACTCAACACGTGTGACTTTCAAAATAACTCAAAATCATCTCTTACAGTTTGCTCCCGCAACAAATATAAACAACATTGTATATAGAGGGGCGTATTCCGAGAATGGATTTTTGTTCGTACTTGGTACAACAGTTTATGGGTTTCGTTACAAATTGACATTTACCGCCGCACTCACAGATGTTCAAGGAAGTTTATGCACCATTAACAAAAAAAATTGCATATTCAAAATATTTTTGAAAGGAAAAAATGAAAGAATATACGTTTATTTGCGGGAAGAAATGACGCAACGAAACAACAAACAGAAAAAAAAACCGGGAATAATATGCGTCACATCCACGCAAAACGGCCAATGCAACAAGCAATGTACTTTCCTGGGTATACTAGAATATCAAGTTATCGTAAGTTAATAGTTCAACACATAACAGCTTAGCTTCATACCTGTATTCTCCGAAGGGTTACGCAGAGATGTACCTTTAGTACACCCACATTTCGCCAGTGATGTTGTGTTATGTTGTTGTTAATAGTCCATTAACTAAATAAACGTTTGTGAGTGCAGCTGTAAGATGCTTTTAAATATGGATTTTATTGGAAATCTTGTAGGGCTTCTTTATTAATAGGTACTCGAATGCAAAGAGGTCGAATCTGGGGTCGCATTGATATGGCTTTCTAGAATAATATTGTTAAATTAAACAAGGTTTTTGATAAATAACAGTGGTATCACACTTCACACTAATATTATAAAGGCGAAAGTTTGTGAGTGTGTCTGTGTGTGTGTGTGTGTGTGTTTGTTACTTCTTCACGCTCAAACAGCTGGACCAATTTTGATAAAATTTTGTATGGAGGTAGCTGACACCCTGGATTAAGACATAGGCTACTTTTTATCCCGATATTCCCACGGGATCGAGACTTACGCGGGTGAAACCGCGTGGCGCAGCTAGTATTGAATAAAAGGAAAAATACAAGAGCGACACACGTGAACTTAACAATGGCGGACGTACAAGAGGAGCGAGCGAGATAGCACGTCAAAGACCAAAGTGATTTACAAATATTTAATTTATTTATTAATGAACACTAACAGCATATACATTCAACAGTGGTTAACAAAAGTATTTAGGAAAGGTATTATTGCTAATATACAACATGTCCCAGAATTAACACACAACCTCTTAAGGGGTCATTGTACTCATCATTATGAACAACTTTTACTATGGGACCAAACCTGAAATAGCGCAAAAAAATCAGCTGTTTCTTACATTTATGTTCACGTTTGGTCCCATAGTAAAAGTTGTTCATAATGATGAGTACAATGACCCCTTAAGAGGTTGTGCGTTAATTCTGGCACATGTTGTATACACAAATTACAGTTAATCTAACAAATATGCTTTTTTTTTATTTTTACCCTTAAATTCTCAACATTTTTGGTAAACAGGCCAGCCCGTATTATGAAGTATAAATGCCATTATGATTCCAGACCGAAAAAGGGACGGTGCTAGCGGTCATGTATAGATCCATCTCTCTCTTGCACTGGAATCATGATGGCATTAAAACGTCATAATACAGCAGCAGTGATCCTGCGACAGCCAAACAAAGAAATGAACTATTTTATTCTTATAATCTGAGCACCAAAACATGAATAAAAACTCGCCCTCTCGCAAAAATTAACATTTATCTCCCAACTGTCCCCTCTATTTTCAAAGAAATTAATTAAAATGACTAATTTGTTTTTGAAAATTTCGCCTCTTGTCCTAGTTTAATTGCTTTCACAATTTATTCGCGATAAGTTGTTGGTTTTCCTCCGTTTTACTCTCATTATTTATGAGAGGCCACTCTTTGCGATAGCATGATTATATTTTACAAGATTATCGTGAAATAAATGTAGATGAGTTTGGTGTTACAATTAGATTTTCCGGGTAAAGTTATCCATTGCTAACAGCAATTTCTTCGTTACATAATGCATAGTAGTTTGCTAGTAAACGTAGGAAACGAACATCATAATTATACAACATTCATATGCGTTCATTTAGGTATACCTACATAATTATGTCAACACTCATATCCAACCGTTTTATTTGTTTTCCTTGGATATTGTTCCTACCGTATAATTGTTGGCTAATGGTGCATTAACTAAATTAACGCTTTTTTTTTTGGATGGAAAATTATCAAATAACTCTGACTAAAACCCACCCGTGTTCCTTCCGTTGCCTGTGTGCCCGTCAGTTGGTGCTGACATCTCTTTGAGGCGCGCGTGGAACACAACGCGCCGTCGACCCGGGCCTGGTCCTTATCGGACAGCGAGCTAACCATCGCTCACCGTCCGCAGGCCTGCGCCTACGGGTGACCGGAAATCGGCTTGCGACACCCGACGCTCGGGGCGTCTCCTGCGGCGACTAAGGGCGCGAGCGAATCTTGCCTCACCCTCACGCGTTCCGCCTTCGCTAGCATTACTGCTTCGCTGAAGGAGGTGACGGCCTCCCATGCACACTCGCTCCGAACTATGGCCTGAACAAAGGCCGGACGCGAGAGATCGACGTTTGTGAGTGCGACCATAAGAAACTTTCATTAATGTACTAAAATTGGTTTTAGTGACAAGGTATTATTTTAACCTTCACAATTGCAAAAAAATACATTAATACTATTAGTATTAATGTATTTTTTTTTTGTTTTTCCTAATCCACCCGAGACTGCTTTTCATCAGCGTTTCATAACTGAATTCTGCATAGCAACGAAGTTAATATTTAAACTGGGAACATAATTAATACATGACCACAACGTTAAACTCTCGAAGGTACATTAACTCCACATAACCCAATAGCAAAGTTCAGTAATTCATTTTAGTAACTTTCGGCACCTTTAATTAGTTCACTAACTGAACCCAATATAGTCGGTTCAACTTTGTGTGAACTGATTTTTAATGGAGTATGTAGTTTAGAATGCAAGATTGATATTGAGTGATTTACCATGTTATTTTAAGACCATAGTTCTACTTCTTCTTACTTCTTACTACTTCTTATAAGTTTTCCTGTAATCTTTAAGTAATGAACTATTTTCCGTATTTTTTTCTAAATTTTAGGCTCAGTAGTTTCGGAGATAAGGGGGGAATGGTCAATTTTCATCCATAACTTTGAAAAAAAATATTTTAAAATCTACAAATTTAACGAACCATTTTCTGAAAAAAAAACAAAAATAAGGCACAGTTGTTTCAGGGAATGGTCATTTTTCATCTATTTTCTTAGATAAATTGAAGTGTTAAAAATTATTAAAAAAAAAATATATAATTATATAAGGGATAACGCGGATGTGGAAAGGGCACGTAGGGCGTTGGCTGTCCGATGTAATATGTTGGCCCGCAGGTTCGCGCGTAGCAGTAATCGAGTGAAAGTGACTCTTTTTAAGTCTTACTGCCAAACACTTTACACGTGCAGCCTGTGGGTTAACTACACACTTGGGGCATACAATGCCCTACGTGTTCAATACAACAACGCGTTTAGGGTGCTGCTGGGGCTACCACGATTCTGCAGTGCTTCGACTATGTTCGCAGAAGCGCACACTGATGGGTTTCATGCTCTTATAAGGAAGCAGTGTGCGTCGCTGCTGAGTCGTGCTAGGTCCAGTAGCAACAGTATAATAAGCGTGTTCGTGGACAGGTGGGACTCTCCACTGCTGCGCCACTGGATACGTTTACATACTGCACTGTGAGCAGTGGACAGTTCCTCCCGGTTCTAATGTGTGTAACTGTGTCCTTGACTGCTTTTATTTTTTGTGTGTAGTTTGTTTGTGTGTTGTTTGTTGTGTATTGGTTGTTTTTAAAATATGTGTCATGAAATATGGATTGTTTCTGAAATAAATGTTTATATTATTATTATTATTATTATATATCTGAAATCCTTACAACAAGCCCTTTCATTTGATTTGTGTTGTACAGTTAGCAAAAACTTTTATTTTATTTTCTAATTTACCCCTAAACTGACCCCCATATTCAAATTCATTTATTTACGTTACACGTCCGTGTTTGGGTCACAGAAATTCATATGTGTACCAATTTTTAATTTAATCAGTCCAGTAGATTCGGAGCAAATTGGCCGTGACAAACGGACAGACAGACACACGATCCTATAAGGGTCCCGTTTTTTTCCCTTTGAGGTACGAAGCCCTAAAATGACTAAAAATGCTCATTCGTCAGTAGTGTTTGCCATCAAACGGGCACAGTCTCCAGGCTGCTACTAAGAATTTTCTGATGGAAAAACCTAATATCAGTTTTTTTTATCCCGACCCGGGAATCGAACCCAGAACCTCATGCTCAGAGCTTTGCCTCGTTGGTCTAGTAGCGCTTGCACCCACTAGACCAAAAAGTCAGTCAATCGTTCAATTTTATTTTAAGTATTTATAATAAGAAAAGAAAGAAAGAAAATACGTTTATTTGCGGTAAACATAACGCAAAGAAATAAAAACACAAACACGAAAGAACAAGTTGAGGGAAAATATGCGTCACATTCACGCAAAACGGCCATCGCTCAGCATAATGCTGCGACCCTATGCTAGACAGAGCCCCAGCGCTGGTTTTCAGCGACCGCCGGCGATAATCAATTTTGTTATCCGTTAGTCCAATATTATGACAACACTACCAAATCGGTTGAATAGATTGTTAGTACATCAAACATGAAAATGATTTTTGATAATAATATTTTGTTTGATCATTGTTCTCGCATTAACAAATGAGCACAGTTGTAAATAATTGACGACCACAAACAATATGATCCAATTACACAAATATTAATATTATATTTACTATTAATTATAAATGTGTTTTGTGGTTTAGCGGCGGGTGTTATTAACTCGTTATTGTCATAGGGCAGGGATGGCGAACCTTTATACATCCACGTACCATTTTTCAATCAACTCAGCCTATAGGACATAGGCCTCTCCCAGGCTGGGCCACAACACCCTGTCCTCCGCCTTCCGCATCCAGTCTGTCCCAGCCACCTTATTAAGGTCGTCGGTCCCCATATACTCGTAGCTGGGAGGCGACCTACACTACGTGGTCTCCACTCCAGGGGGTCAAGTCTGCTATTTTCAATGATTGGTCATTATGACGACCATACCAAGGCAACGCAATGACCATTGTACCAATAGTTTGTAACCTCCTAAATTCATAATGTCGTGACAGTGGTCCATAAGGAAGTCAAAATAATAGGAGCTCGTCAGTACGAGATTACCAAATACAGACAATTTTTCCAATGGAGTATCAGTGGCACGTCATCGGAAAATCATAAAGACGCCTTCCAATTAGGAGATTAGCAAAACTGTCAAACTCTACAGTTACGGTGCCAATGATCGGCCATTCGGAAACAACTCCGTTAGCAGCCTTGGCCTCTTGGACTCGTCTCGTCTACTGGCCATCGGTCCTTCGATAAACATAGCCAGCCCACTGCCACTTCAGCTTGCTTACTCTGCAGGCGATGTCGGCAACTCCGGCTCTCCATGCCCTCTCGGACATTCTCACATTCTCTGGCATTCTCGGTGCCATTTTTGCCAAATAAATATTTAGGTAATATGGCCGTGACGTGTCAATAATCAATTTGACTTTGACTACTGGAAAAAAACTAAACCAACCAACCAGCGGCCCGCGGTGGCTTCCTTGGCGGCCGGGCGGCCCGGCAATAGTTTGGCAAAATAAAATTTATTACTAGATATTCATTAAACCCATTGCAACGGATAGTGTGATATAACGCAATTACCTCGCTGGTACTTATGCCAGGCGTGCATTGTCCTCCCATGCCTATAAACATACTGTAATTTGGAAACATTGTAAAAGCCAATCATTTTTAGGGTTCCGTAACTCAGAAGGAATAAACGGAACCCTTATAGGATCACTGGTGTGTCTGTCTGTCTGTTCGTCTATCTGTCTATCCGTGTGTTCGCCTGTCACAGTCAATTTGCTCCGAATCTGCTGGACCGATTAAGTTGAAACTTAGTACGCATATGAATTTCTGTGACCAAAACATGGACGTGTAACGAAAATAAATGAAAATTGAATATGGGGGTCACTTTTGAGGGCAAATTAGAAAATAAGGAAAAATTGTTTTGCAAACGGTACCGTGTGACATAAAATTGTGGTACCATGTGGTTTGTTGTAAGGATTTTAGATATTTTTTTTAATAATTTTGTGTAAAGGCTCTTACAGACTCACGCGAAATCGCCGGCGCGACGCTACACTAGTAGGACAATTTCTTTGTCGGTGCCTGTCGCACCCGCGATATCGCGTAAGTCTGTAAGAGCCTGAAATACATTTAAAGTTATTTAAGTAAATTTATGAAAATGAATTTTCATCGATCCCCCTTATCTCCGAAAATACGGAGCCAATTTTTTTTTTAAATATAGTAATATTTCTATAAGTATAGAAATAGATATAGATTACAGGAAACCCTATAAGAAGTCTATGGTCTAAAAAAACATGGTAAATCACTCAATATTGTGCGTACAAACTTACATTTGCAGTTGGAATGTATGAGGGAACAGGTCTTTCAACTACAATGTTAAGTTTGTTTTTGGGATATATTCATCCCAAATTCCCAACTACGGAACCCTTCATTGCGTGTGGCCCGACACTCACTTGGCCGGTTTTTTTAAAGAGTAATCGTGAATTTTCTTTCCCGCTCTTCTCCATAGGAAATAACCCATTGGAACCGTGCGTTGCTTCTGAAGTTTCTTAAGTGCCCATGTAGGTATAGGTGAAAGAATAGATTTCAAATTTTGTTTTTTTCTAACTTTAAAATAATTCAATCTACAAAAAAAAAAACTGGTATAATTATACTAACTTTTTATATAGATTTTCGTAGAACATCAACTAAAAATTCGCAGAAAGTGGGGCCCCAAAGTTCGACAGCTCTCCGAACTAAATGTCAATATATCAGAAAGTATCTGAACACCAATTAAAACCACGCTCCATCGACCTTGCTAACTGAACATAATATTTTCAAAGGTTGCCATGGAAACCAACTTGTTATTTGATCAGAAAATTATTCTGAGTCAAACAAACTTTTAATAAAAATATAACGAAAATGTGTGAAGTAGCAGTAGGTAGGTACATGTACTTGGAAATAATAATACATAACCTAAATAGTTCTTGCTTTTAATTTTGATAGAAAGGGACTTAAAAATCATGTTGATTAATAGTGTTTGAAAGCGCTACTGCTGAGAATGGGGTTCGATTTCTATGTCGCGAAAAAACCCAATTACACATTATCGGGTTTTTCCGTCAAGGGTTTCTCAATAGCAGTACCCGGAGTCTGGTACCCACCGGTCTGCTGTGTGTCCCGTTGAGAGCAATATGCTCACCCCCCCATTACATGCGGCTTGGAAAAATATGGGTTTACTACAGGTACGCCTCTGCCTAACCCTTCGGGGATTACAGGCGTGTTGTTATATATATAAATGGCAACAGATCATTAAACTTTACTGTTTACTTCCGTTTCGCATATTCGTACACAACAGACGGAATGTTTGATTCAATCAATCGTATCTAATCCGGGGTAAACATTTATACCCAAAGCTACAGCAATAATGCTACAGGTGTGGGGTACAAATCACCCCATCATAAACAACTAACAAATAAAATTGTCCCCCACACAACATTGTAAATAACTCAATCTTTCCTAACTTCGGAATTGTAACAAACAACTTTTTATTATTTTGTCGCAGCGTTAAACCGTGCGTTTTTACTGTCGCGTTACGTTACGACAATCGCAGCGCGATACATCTGCGGCGTTTACGGTTTACGGGCCCATCGCTCATTTAATGGCCACACACGGGAATGTACAGTCGAGTACAGTGTTTTACCTACAAGATGAAATATGCGTGTTTAGAAAGAATCAAAAGAAAACGGAAATCTAATGATTTTTGTAAATTTTAATTGTCGAATGGAAATTAAATATTTGGGAGAAATATTTTGACGGCGGCGATCCAACGCGACTTTATTTTGAATCAGAATTTACGCTTTTAAGGTATGGCCTCTATTTGTGATTTTTGATTCTTCTACTGAAAAATTCGGTATAAATTAAAATTATGACAGTAACATTTACCAGGGCCCGAAATTATCATTTATACCTACCATTTTTTATTTAGTTTCACATGTTAATTTGACATTAAGTCACTCATTAAGTGATGATTGACTCGTCTTATTCCGTACTTTAGCGTTCAGCAAAATGTTAATACATTTTTTCAAATAACCAATTATTTTTAATTTATATTGTGTACAAAATACAATTAAAATTCATAAAGTAGGTAACGTTACTTAATTATAAACAAAACCGCAACCGAATTTAAATCTAATAAATAATTCAACACTTTTGCTAGCGAATGCACACAAAACAGTCGTACCTACATAAACAACTATTTACAATGGGTGCAGGCATTTCGGGTACTGCCCGGTTATTGTCAGAATTAACCTCGGGCAGAGTAAGAATTTATTACATGGGGTTTACGGTGCGAAAGGATTAAAGAAGTGTTTCGGAAAAATGTTATGTTTGCCTTATGGGGTATAAAAGACTCCAAGCGAGTTTTAAATCATGTGTTATTATAAATCGGTTTTTACGATTTTTATTATTGTTTTTTTTAAGGATAAGTAAGTAACTCAGATGCCAGCCGATCTTTTCTATATTTATTCTGTACTAGCTGCTGCCCGCCACCTCACTCGAGTGATTTTTCTAAAATAAAAGTAACTAGCCTTAGTCGCATATAACATCAGCTATATGCCAGTGGAAGTCCCGTAAAAATCGGTCCAGCTGATTCGGAGATTAGCCGAAACAAACTGACAGATAGACAGACAAAATTTTTAAAAAATGTTTTTTTTTTGTTATAAGTACCGTATACACACTTTCAGAAGCATTTAGTAAAAAGCTGTTATTTTGAAATTTCAAACAGAAAATTAAATTTTATTTAACTCGGTGGTATTCAAGTCAGCTTATAATGTTCCCACTGCTAGGACACAGGCCTCCTCCCTGTAATCCACTACGCGGGACCAGTGCGGATTGGTAGATGTCACATGTCTTCGAATTTGTGTTTCTAGGACATGCCGGTTACCTCACAATGCGTTCCTTCACCGTTTTGAGAGCAGTGGTGATGAGATTATTTACACAAAGTAAAGCGCCTGCTTAGGTTTGAACCCACGACCTACAAATATGTAAGTCGGGGCTGTTACCTCTGGGCCACCACTGCTCACGGTATGGTAGCGTTTAAAATACGAACAAACATTGATTTTTATATATTAAGGTGAGTCCGCGTTTTTGCAATTTGCAGTTCAGTGTCAGGTTGTATCGTGGTCAAAATATGATTCGCGATTGTAACAGATATATGTACGAGTATTTACTTAATTATAATCATTAGAATCATTAATACATCTATCTAAGTTAAATTTCTTTTCCAATGTCATGGAAAAGTCATTCTATGTATTCACCTTAAGGCGCTGACAAGAGGCAGATGACATAAGAAAGCTTGTCTTAAAAAAAAAATTGCCAAATCTATATTGTTTGTGGTAGCGGAAAAAATATAATATGTTATTCTTGAACATATTTCTCAGAACTTCATTGTTACCAAAACACATTTAGAAAAAATCTCGACACAAATTAACGGTAAACTACCCCTTTAAAATTCACAAATACCCTATAAAAACCTATTTGAAATAAATAATTTGACTTTGACTAAGTTCTTACGATGAGATTTTTACAGAATGATTGCCTAAAGGGGGGCGTCCATTAAGTCTCGCTAAATATCAAGTAGTATTTTTTTCCGCAAGAATCTGCAAATTGCGAGAATACTGAGTAATTATTATAAAAAATAATAAAGCAAATTATGTTAATTTAAAAAAATCCGACGCAGTACAGATGAACTTATTTACGCGAAAAATCTCACAGGAGGAGAGAGTGGGTCGAGCTAAATCTCACAATCTCTCCAAAGGGTGAGGGGGGAGGGGGGAGGGGGGAGCCTAACAAGTTCAATTAAAGACATAATGTGAAATTACAGATTATCTAAAGTGCATACATTCATCTTTGATAAGGTAGGTACTGTGTTAAAATGTTACAACTAAATAGTGGATTATATCCAAGTTAAGAATACATGGAAACATGCTGATCCTGCTCCATAGGACAATCTAGACTTGATTTTATCTAGGCTCTAGATTCTACACAAAATCAAACTGGTTGCTATTTTAATTGTATAATTTATTATTTTTATGACATTGATCTTACATTCTGTGTTTACCTTAACTCACACACTAACTTATTAAATGTTAATTTTTTAGGAAAATCGTATAATTTTACAATGTTTGTAATTATGTGAACACTATGTATCTATCACATAATTAAGTTATCTGTCATTGCTTCATGTTTAGGGTTCCGTACCTCAAAAGGAAAAAACGGAACCCTTATAGGATCACTCGTGTGTCCGTCTGTCTGTCTGTCCGTCTGTCACAGCTGATTTGCTCCGAATCTACTGGACCGATTAAGTTGAAATTTGGTACACATATGGAATTCTGTGACCCAAACACGGACGTGTTACGTAAATAAATTAATTTTGAATATCGAGGTCATTTTTGGGGGGCACATTAGAAAATTAAAAAAAGTTTTGCTGACTGTACCCTGTTACATATCAAATGAAAGAGCTTGTTTTAAGAATTTCATATACATTTTTTTTTTATAATTTTAAAATAAACACTTTTAAATTATTTAAGAAAATAGATAAAAAATGACAGTGAAACTACTGAGCCTAAAATTTTAAAAAAAATACATAAAATAGTTATTTATTTATAGATTACAGGAAAACCTATAATAAGTCTGTGATGTTAATATACATGGTAAATCACTCAATATTGTGTGTACAAACTTACATTTGCAGTTGGAATGTATGGAGGATCATGTTTTTCAACTACAATGTTAAGTTTGTTCTTGGGATAAATTCATCCCAACTACGGAACCCTTCATCGTGCGTGGTCCGACACCCACTTGGCCAGTTTTTTAAATTCTTTTTACCAATTCTGGTATCGTAATTTTATTCTAGGTGCATCGTCTTCACCACATAACTATAGTACACAAAATATTGTAAACATTTTGAAATGAGTAACGGTGGAGTTTCTTGTCCATTCTTCTCCATAGGGGTTGAAACACTAGGGCCTTGGGGTCCGAGTGCTCATCAAGTATTTCGGGACATTGCCAAGCGGTTGGTCGACTCTTCACTGGACCAGAGGGCTTGCCTATTTTTAGCCCAAAAGAATCAGTATTGCCATCCAACGTGGCAACGCTGCCAGCCTTTTGGGCACTTTTCCCATTGACAGCGATGCGGACGAATTTTTTGATGCCCAATGAGCACTTCCACTTTTTAATTATTTTATTATATACCTACTTGTACATATTATACATATTTAAGAGTTAGCTTGTATATTTTAATTAAGGACCAATTGTTATAAATAAATAAAAAGTTAGTTGTCACGTAACAAGTGCGTATACGTGACAAAATAAACTTCGCGACTAAAGGATTGTAAATAATCTATTTGCAGACCGTACACCTACCGAAACCCATATATATAATTATGTTGATACAAATAACACAACACACCTATAAATCAATTTCACGTGACAAATAAACAAAACCTCGATGAATAACATCAAGGGTGACAATAACACAAATAATCCTAGGACATGATTGATTCAGACAATCAATCAAATCAGCCCATAGACTGCGAATAAGTAAAACGGAAAAGCCTAATTTATTATTTATGTGCGAAAGAAATAAGACCAAAAAAATTAAATAGGATTATTTTTTTAAGAAATGTGGATCATTCTTCAATGCAGCTTGGGATCTGCCTATAATGTTCCCACTGCTGGGACACAGGTTTCCCCTCGGTGAGAGGCCGTAATCTACCACCCTCGCCGAGTGCGGGTTGGTAGATCTATGTCACATGTCTTCGAAATTTGGGTTCTAGGACACGCCGGATTCCTCACGATGTTTTCTACACCGTTTTGAGAGCAGTGGTGATGAAATTATTTACACAAAGTAAAGCGCCTGTCTGGGTACGAACCTACGACCTACAACTCGTAAGTCGCGGTCAGTCTCCACTCGACCACCACTGCCCTAAACATTGAATGCATTAAGAAAATCATCTTAATCTTAAAATGATCTAATATTAGAACCTGATTACGCTCAAGACCTCGGGATCAAAAATAATATTTTTGATCCCGGGGTGTTGATTTCATAGTCATAGTCGGGTCACCACTGGGCCACCACCGTTCTCAAATTTTATACATATCTTCTTTAAGATGCAGAATAGAGGATTAAATTAAATTAGCTGACGAAAATTCATAGACATGGTAGGTATCGATACCTTAAAAGGATCAAACATAAAAAATACTGATTTTCTAAACTCATATTTCAAGTTACTAAGGTGTCAACAATCGCAGGTTTTTTTATTTTTATTTGGGATGGGTTTGCTCTTGACCTTAGTCTTGGTCAGAGGTGACAGAGACAAAGTCGACGGTAGTTTGGTAGGTAGTTTTATTAGAATTTGCCAATTCGGCGTACTTTAATCCTACAACCCCGGTTAAGAGTTAAGCCTTCCGAAGAAGCCTTTATCATGATGTAACCCATTGAATGGGTTTTATACTGGAAACCCAGTGAAAGGGTTACATGATAACCCATTGTATGGGTTTTATACTTGAAACCCAGTGAAAGGGTTATATGATAACCCATTTAATGGGTTCTATACCTACTTGAAATCTAGTGACATGAAATAATTATAATATTATGTTATTTCGATATCCGGTCACGCGTAGCATGACCAATTCGATCTCTATTCTACTCAGACCATTTTGGTTACCATTTTTTTTAGGTTTTATTTTTTTCTAAGCAGTTAATCAAAAACCCATACGGTGTGGGTAATTTTGAATGGCTTAAATTAAGCCGTTCAAAACGGTTACCCACACCGTATGGGTTTTTACCGAAAACCCTTTCAACAGGTAACCAAAATTTAATTTAAGCCGTTCAAAAGGGTTACCCATATCGTATGGGTTTTTGATTAACCGCTTAGAATAACCCTATCGAAAACCCTTTCAATGGGTAACCAAAATGGTCCTTGCTTTAATCAATACAGATGGTAACAAATCAGCTCCATAGCAACGATGTGGGTACTTAGGTAGTATAGTAGATAGTGGATATCACATAAATATCAATTTCAAGCGACCAATAGATAAACAAATCGGTTTTGATCGGTTGCCCGCAGCTATTGAGTGTAGGGTGACTGTGCAGGAGATAATCCCTAAATTTTTTTTTATAGAATCAATCAATCCAACTGCTTGTAGGGTTCTGTACGTCCAAATGAAAAAAACGGAATACATTAAGAACACTCGCGCTTGTCCAACACTCTGATTGTCTCTCTGTCCATCTGTCAAAGCCAATTTTGCTCCGAATCTACTGGACCGATTAAGTTGTTTGGTACACATATGAATTTCTGTGACCTAAACATGGACGTGAACATAAATAAGTCATTTTTGAATATGGGGCTCACTTTTGGGAGACCGATAAGAAAAAAAAACAGTTTTGCGCACGTACATAAATTGTTATAAAGTTATTTAAGAAAATTGATGAAATTGACCATTCGGGACCCTGATCTCTGAAACTACAGAGCCTACATTTTTGAAAAATATACAGTTTATAGTTATATACTTACAGATTACAGGAAAACCTATAAGAAGTCTATGGTCTTAAAATAACATTGTAAATCTCTCAGTATTGTACTATCGGCCCAAGTTAAGCATGCTCACTTAAGAAAATATTCCTGCGAGAGCGCAGCTAGTGACAAACCACACCCCTTCCTAGTTTCCCCCAATTAGAGACAATATGCATTTGTGTGAGTAATGAGCGAGTAACATAAAATAACAAACATTAGCTAGAGCGCGGCAGTGCCAATTTGCTCTCGCTAATTGTTGACGCTTCCCTTAAATTCCTATCGCCATTTCATTTTACGACCTGTTTATTTCTATCGGACTGATTGCCTGCCTAACTGTGACCTCTGCTTGTATACCGGACTGTGATCGAAAGCCTCTTCTTGACCCTAGCTTGTATCCTGGACTGTGTGTGTATTGTGTGTGGGCTGTGACTAACGTGGTGCAACCATGACGACCCGAAACCTGATTCAGGAAGAAAGGAATCAAATTATTGTTTTGCATAGATATATCCCAAATAGCAGTGGAGTTGAACATGCAAGTAAGTTATGTTTTTGTATTCAGATAGAGGGAGAGATATAGAAATAAATAAAGTGATAGTAATATTATTATTTCATAGTTTGCATTTTTCCTTATATTGCAATTTAAAAACAAATTCCATGAAAAATATTGGTATTCAGCTGCATCCGGTTAGACTGGAAGCCGACCCCAACATAGTTGGGAAAAGGCTAGGCAGATTTATATATAAAAATAATAAAATTATTATAACTTTCAGATGGAAAAGTCTCATAAGATATTACCTACTTATAGTAATGCATTCAAATAAGATTGTTCTTTTTATTTATTTTTGCTTTCAAAGACGTTGTTGGAGCCTTTTATGACCCGATAATAAATCCTAAACCAAAACAACCTAAACAATGGTGCCTTATCTCACAGCGTCGTTGCCGCATTTTAATTAGAAAAACCAGAGCGCATTCGTCGCATTTCTAGAGGCTTGATCATTATATTTCAAACTACAATTTTTTTTCGGCCAAGCACAAGATAATTGTTTTTTATAATTATTTTTAACATTTATTTTATCATAATACTGCAGATGGAAAGTAATTGACAATAATGTAAATTTTTGTTAGTAGTGCTCGTAAATACTTACCAAAAAAACTTAAAAAAAATAGCACACATAGTTTTAAATACTAACGATTTAGTGCTTGGCTGGCCGATAAAATAGCAAGTACTTACTATTTTTTCGGCCAAGCACTAGATCGTTGGTATTTAACCACGAAAAACCTTTAGAAATGCCACGTTGCCAGCCCGCACGGGATAAACACTTTTAAATAGTAGAGATAAAGCACAAATTTGCTTGGGACAGTTTCATACAATGTTGGAATTTACGCTATGCCATTTTTCTTACTCATAGGTATACGAGGTGTAAATTGCAATATCTGAAAACCTCTTAAGGGGTCATTGTACTAATCATTATGAACAACTTTTACTACGGGACCAAACCTGAAATCGCGAAAAAAAAACAGCTGTTCCCTACATTTATGTTCGCGTAACTCGTCAAAATGTATGGACCAGCTGCTTTTTTATCGCGATTTCAGGTTTGGTTCTCATAGTAAAAATTGTTTATAATGATGAGTAATGACCCCTTAAGAGATTTTCAGTTATTGCATTTACAACTTGTATTTTAAAATATAGTTATGAATGTTATAACTACTTAAATTAGTTATAGAAAAGTTAAGAGTTTATTTATCATGAAGTCAACCAAAATGCACACCTTAAGTATTTCAATACTTATAATTTTTATTTATAGTGTACTAGTTGTGCCCTTTGAATAAGACTTTTGTAGTGTACTCGTATTATTATACTTAGTTCCTATATTATGTAAAAAATCGATGCTGATTGTTTTTTTTTTTTTTTTTTCGTTAGAGAACAACGGTGCGCCGCTGGGTGCGAAGATATGAAGAAGGAGAAATTACAGAACGCGTTCGTGCACCTCGACCCCGGGCTATAAACGAAAACGAGTTAAATAATATGATAGCCACGTATGAAGAGAACCCGTTCACACCCACTCGCAGTTTCGCACAAGAATACGAAGTTTCGATGCAAACTATTAGAAACGAGTTGCATCGAGCTGGAGTCCATCACAGACGTCCCGCAAAAAAAAATATTTTGACGCAGGAGCAGAAAGCTGCTCGCGTGCGATTCGCTCGTGACTACAGGGACTTCGATTTCTCTTACGCCATATTTTCTGATGAAAAGTGCTTTAGGTCTAGCCTGTGCCAGGGCCATGGTATCTCTTTCGAACAACCCGCGACTCCGGCGGCTTGCAAATAACCCTGTATAGCTATTTTTATTAGGTTTATTTTTATTATTCCAATTTGTATTATATTACTTCGTTGATTAATGTCACAGGGTAGACTGTAGACCGTAATCATAGTTTAAAATATTGCCAACGATTTTGAAGTCTTCTTGTAAAATTATTGATGTCAATTTAGTGTCATGTTGCCTTTATTGGTGGATTTGTTGTTTTATTTACAATCAATGTTGTCGTAAGCCCCGATCTCGTTAGTTTGTTATTTTACATATTCAGTAGTGTCATCATATCCGTCCACCTCATAAATAATTGATCTCATTTGCTTGATAAACCTAGTCTGTAGTGTAATGTAATTATTGCAAATTATAAAAATTATTAAGATTCTTCAATTGTACTAATCTTAAAACTTTTCAATTTCATTAGAACTGCACGAGCAATATTCTCCTAATCTTATTTACTGACAGGCTTTTTGCCTGTTGTTGTTGTGTTGTCTGTTTGTCATTGTTGTGTTGATTTCATATTTTGAACTTTACGATATAAGTGTAGATAAATACAGTTTATAAATGATATTATGAGTAAGAATCTTTTCACTTATAATATTTTGCATTTTGATGATAATTTCTGTGTAATTTTTTGTTATAATATGTTAATTTCTGGATGAATCTTTAATGTTTTGAAAAAGTCTATTAAAAATAAATTAAGTTACTTATATTGTTTTTTTTTCTACAACAGCAAATCCTTAAAATTGTTCTCAAGTAGATTTTAACTAACTGTTTATTTTTTCACACTGAGATTACAGCCGATAGTTTCATACAAAAAGCACTTACTATACATCTTTTATTATACAGATAAGATTTAAATATCAACCTAAATAAATCTTTAATCCTGCATAATGTTAAATGAACACAAACTAAAAATATATATTTCACTAGTACCCAACATTTTATTTCAATCCTTTCACTCTCACTGCTGCCAAGGCACAAATTATAGTTTAGTTTAATTACTTGATAAGCTTCTGAATTTTAAAGTGGCGTAGGAACTGAATCATTGTTAGATTTGTCAATAAAAATTTTACATGCAATGCCGGTAACGCGCCTGTAGCGTTGATTTCGCTTAAAATCATGAATTGTCAAACTTTGACTAGAGCATGAATTATAAAAGAGTAAAGTGTTGGTTTGATTATAATCCAGTCTTAAAGTGCTCATCCTGCACGGCATGCCTGGGCATTTTAATTGCAACGATACCTTGTTCGTTATACAGGCTGAAATTTAATTCATGGGTATCCTCTTAAGGGGTCATTGTACTCGTCATTATGAACAACTTTGACTATGGGAACAAATATGAAATCGAGAAAAAAAAATTGCTGTTCCCTACATTTTGTCGAGTTATGCAAACATAAATGTAGGGAACAGCTGATTTTTTTTTCGCGATTTCAGGTATGGTCTCATAGTTGAAGTTGTTCATAATGATGAGTACAATGACCCCTTAAAAGGATGCCCATGAATTCAATTTCACCCTGTATTATTTTAATGAATAAAAGGTAATATTACAATTACCTACTGTTAAAAGTATTAAACCAAATACAAGGAACAACTGCAAAACATTTGAGATAATCCTAAGGTAATAAAAAAACGTATGGCCCTTGTATTAAGCCGTCCTCTATTGTTTAACCGAATTTCCAGACATTCCCACTAAATAACAATGGGTCTTAGATAATGAACTTATTTTTATTTCAGTTGCAAGAGTTGTGCGGCTTGCGGCCTTGCGTTAGCTACAAACAAAAAGCTCTGATAACATTGTATGAACTGCGCAGAGTATTGGTTCAAATATTACTGTAATTTTCAAGTATTCCCAAATTGCCCAAGTATAAACAAACACATAGAAATTTAGATAGTTATTTACTTTTAATAAAGTCGATTAAACACAAAAAATTTCAATATAAACATTTGATACCTTCATGCAGTGCCGGTCAACGCACCTATACCTAACGTATTCAGGGAGCCGTGAGATAAAAGGTAAACAAACCATAAATGTCCGTTCAATCGATTTTGAATGCTATTGTGTTGGTGGCATGACAAATGGCAGCTGCAGTAAACAGTTGGTATTGTAACCACTTTTTTTGCCTTTAATGCCATCCATAAGCCTACGGAATAGAAGTCAAAATCGGTGGAACGGACTGTAATAAAACGGTTCGTTTCAATGTCTCATCTTATTGTGAAGGGAATATGGTGCGGTTGCTGCGGCATGCGGCATCACATAGGATATGGTGAAAATTGGAGAGGCAGTGAAAGTGTTCATAAATAACCTATATCTATAGACCCGATAGAGAGAGGAAAATACTAAAGTGGATTAATACATATAAATTGTAGTTTATTAGTTATTACAAATTATTTTTGTAAATACTGCAATATCAATAATACATTTTCTAAACCAAACAAACAGAAGATATGAGTACTAAAATTAATTCTTGTCAATAATAAAATAACAATTCAATTCAATAACAAAGAGCTCACGCCGCCGCCGCGCCGCGCTGGCCGTGCCCATTAAAAACTCGTCTCTTAGCAGAAACAAGTGAGCATAGTACGCTCCTAGTGTGAGTGTCACACATTCTATACATGATTATACTAATACGAACACCACTAAAATACGCTTTGTGCATCCTATTGGTCAAAACTCGTGCATTGTGCGATCGAGTCGTGAGTCGTGCTATGCGATTATCGCCTTTAAGGTGAGCATGCGGAACTTTGGCCGATAGTACGTACAAACTTACTTTGGCAGTTGGAATGTATCGGAGAACATGTTTTTCAACCACAATGTTATATTTGTTCTTGGGATAAATTCATTTCCAACTACGGAACCCTTCATTGTGCGTGGTCCGACACGCACTTGGTATATATGATGTTGATGATTTATGAAAAACTGTGCTATGTAGAGACATCGTTTTATTTTTCCTGTAATCTTTACATAAACTTCTATCAAATAGAATAATTTCAGATTTTTCTCGATGCAAACTTCGGAGATAAGGTGGGGTGGGGGGTATTTTTTTTACATTTTTCATTAGAATTCGAAAATTATGATGTCTAAAACAAAAATGTTTGAGAATGTGCAAACGGCGCTCTTTTTTTACATGCCCTAATAGACTCCATTCGAATTTTTAAGACCCCGGCCCTGTTGCAAAAAAGATATATTTTTTTAAATTTCTTTCTTTTTTGCAAAACATTTGGGTAAACGTCATCTAAAACTATTCCAAATTTCAAGTTGATAGCATTAGTAGTTCTTGAGATATCTAGCTGTGACAGACAGACAGACAGACTTAGTCTCACCATAAGGGTTCCTTTTTACCATTTTGGTACGGAACCCTAAAACCCTATTTCAAGTGACTACCTGCGGTCGATGACCCCACAAAAAAACATCAAATTAATTTCCTTTTTGTTTTATCATGTTATTGATACCCAGCACGTCTGCGGAGTTTCTTTTATTTTTTATGAATTGTGTCGCTGATGAGTCCTGTCGGCGAAGTGTCCTGTCGGCGAAGACTCCCGTCGAAGTAAAGTCTTGTCGGAGTTCAGTCTATCGGCGTAGTGTCTGTCGGCGTTTAGTCGTACACTGGTTATAGTAGAATACCTTCTATGTATTTTGGAACTAGTCCGCTAGATTTCAACGCATCATGGTATCCCTACCTTCCAGTATTGCAGATTAAATCGAACAAACATACCGAAATGAGATTTATTTGTGTATGTAACATTCGTTAACATTTGTGTGTATTCGTTTTAAATCAGCAGAATAGTTTTAATTTAATTTCGATTGATCTATTTTTGATTGTACTTCATCTGTTTTCTGTATCTGATTATCCAACCTAACTACATAAAATTCTAAAGTGAGTTTGTTTGTTTATTACGCTTTCACGCTAAAACGGCTAAACGGATTTAGTTGAAATTTGGCACGTGCGTAGACCATGACCTTGATTAGGATAAAGCATAATTTTTATCCCGATATTCCCACGGGATCGAGACTTGTGCGGGTAAACCGCGAGGCGCAGCGAGTACTTCCATAATAACGAAAGTAACTCTGTTTGTCTTTCAATCTGCCTGTTTATTATATTTTCACGTCAGAACAGATTTCTATGAAATTTGGCATACCTACAGGTAGAACACGACCTAGGTTAACGTAAGATACCGGTAGTAGGTACATTAAAGTTGTTCCGTGTGGAGCCGGACGTAAAGAATAGCACCATCCTATTTCTTCCCATGGGTGTCGTAAAAGGCGACTAAGGGACTTACTAGAGAATGGGCAGCAGCTTTCTCTATGCATTTTAACACCATACTATGATCGCCAACCCGCCTGCCAAGCGTGGTGATTATGGCAACTACCCCCTATTGGGGGAGGCCTACGTCCAGCAGTCGACGTCTTTCGGCTGGAATGATGATGATCAGTAGGTACGTTCCCGTGCGATAATTTTCAACCTCCACGTGGGCGAAGCCGCGAGCAAAAGCTAGTTAAGTAATATTCTGCTTGATGTCTAAAATTGCAAACAGCCAACAAGTCAATACAATCTGCGGATCAATGCTCGTTCCTTCTCTGTATGAGCAGAGGCTTTTGTCCAGCAGTGGGACTATAACAGGCGAATTAAGGCTCCGATTCTGGTAGAACAATTTCCATGAAGTTTTCATAGAAATTGTTCTACTAGAGTCGCGTCGCACCTGTCTGCGGGAGCCTTTAGTGAGTTACGGGTATTGGTATACCCGTAACTCATACCCGTAACTACTGCAGCATTAATTTTGAAATAAATATGTGAAGTTGAAGATGAATGTTAAACTATGTTTGACGATTCCATAAAATTTTCTCGACAGGAAAAAAAATTACACAGTTACCTCCAAACCGAACAATAAACCGCTAGTATTAAAATATATACTTCAAATTAGATCATGAAACTTTGCATAATAGCTGAACTAAATATAAAGCAGACATTGTGTTTTTTTTTTAATTACTTACTATTATTTTCACCGTTAAAAGAAATTACTTAAACAATCGGCGCCTTGGAGCCTTCTCCCTGCCGCCCTGTCCCGCTTGCTCGCGTAACCACGAGCAGTTCTGCTAGCTAGCGAGATAAAGAGGTAGCGGTGTGGTATTATGGACTCTTTTATATAACCCTGCCCAATCAATAACAATAAAACGAGTGTATCCTGCCTATAATAATCCGGCAAAAATATTAAAATCAGCAAAGAATATGAACAATTTATAATCTTCGTTACATATCTATGTAATAAATTGTTCAGACTCCTATCGATACCGTATCGACAGGAAAAATAAACATCGATATATCAAATCTTTAAACTGGAACAACTTTATTAACTCAGTAAAGGTATAATTTACATGAGCATGTAAAGGAAAGGAGAGAGAGAGGACTATATTTACGAAACTGGACCTACGGTCTAATCTACACCAGGGACCATTTTGGTTACCCATTGAAAGGGTTTTTCTAAGCGGTTAAACAATAACCCATACGATATGGGTAACCCTTTTGAACGGCTTAAATTAAATTTTGGTTACCCGTTGAAAGGGTTTTCGATAAAAACCCATACGGTGTGGGTAACCCTTTTGAATGGCTTAATACATGCCATTCAAAATTACCCACACCGTATGGGTTTTTGATTAACTGCTTAGAAAAACCCTATCGAAATCCCGTTCCATTGAAAGGGTTTTCGATAGGGTTTTTCTAAAATGGTCCCTTGGTAGAATAGAGATAGAATTGGTTATGCTACGCGTGCTGGGCTGATATCAAAATAACATAATATTATGATTTTTTCATGTCACTGGGTTTCAAGTAGGTATAGAACCCATTGAATGGGTTATCATGTAACCCTTTCACTGGGTTTCAAGTATAAAACCCATTTATTGGGTTATCATGTAACCCTTTCATTGGGTTTCTAGTGTAAAACCCATTCAATGGGTTACATCATGATAAAGGTAACCCATTGAATGGGTTGCTTGCCCCTTCGAAAGGCTTAAGCCTTAACCGGGGTTATACGGACCCTGATCTACACTGCAGTTTACACCTGTGCATGTGTCTGAACTTAGGCATCTTAGGTACGTAGGTAAATCCTTTGTAGTAGTAGAAGTAGACTACCTGGATGGCATCGTGACATTATACTTAGGTATGAATGTTATAACTAAAACTATTAACAAACTATAAATTATGCGTTCACGTAAGCATGGTCTAGAAAGGCTTATGATACAGGGCCGGGTAGTAGGAAAACGCGCTCAAGGCAGAGCACCGGCAAGATGGTCAGACGCGATCAAGACGGCTGTTGGAGGTAGAATTTACCAAGCGGTCCACACTGCAGAAGACCGCATAACTTGGAGACGAAGAAGAAGAAGATTAATAAACTAATATGGCATTGAAAAATTTCTCCGCATCACTGTCGATTGGTAATGTAGGCACAAGAGTCTGATAGCATTGCGACGTTGTACGGCAATGCCTCTGGCCAAGGTCAAAGCCAGCCGTTGGGTCACGGGAAGTGTCAAGCAGCTGTTTGGAGATTATGTTATTATGTCGTTTATAACGGAATGTATTAGACCAGATATTTCATTATGATACCTAATATTGATAAGAGATTTTATAAACGCGTCATAGGTTACGGGTTTCATCATCTCAGCCGTAAGACGGCTAATGCTGGTCATAAGCCACAAGCACCAGTTCGACGACTCGGGTTCCTTGGTTACGGGTTTATACTCGATTTTAATAAAGGGGTTGATTGCTAACACATGAACTGATCTGATTCATCATCATCTGTCTAGCCATTTCCTAACTATGTTGGGGTCGGCTTCCTCAAGGAACTAAATAAGTAATTAAAATTGATAAGTCTCTTCTCTCATACTTAAGGCCGTCTTGTAGTGCGGTGTGTAGCCGGCTGTAACTGGCCGGCCGTTGCGAGCTCTTGAACTGTTAGATTTTGTGTATATTTGCTCGATAGAAAAAAATAGTAAGGAAATTATAAAATGTGTTCTCACCAAGTACTAAAAAACAATAAGGCCTATCTTTTGGTATAACTTTTACATGGTTTAACGAAGTAATCTCTTCAAGGTACACGTTTTAAATAGCGATTTAGTGTCATCTTTGTGATTTTTTTTTTATCGAGCCAATTAATTTAATTCATGTTTCTATCTTCACACAGTGCTTGATAATATGTTCAATTTTCTTAAAATATTTTCTTTTTGTGCAAAATTTATATTTTGCTAGATTTACAAAGGTTTAAAAAAGTTAAAAAGTAGTGCAACCTCGCCTTAAGTATGTGCAAATAGGATCTATAAGAAATCCACAGTATAACCGGATGCAGCTGAATACCAGTATTTTACATGGAGCGACTGTCTATCTGACCTCCACAACCCAGTTACTGGGTTATACGAACACGTATGCACATGAACTGATCTGATTATCAATGAGTTTTAAAAATAGCAAACCTGTTATAATAACACGAAGGTCAATACTAAATAAACACGCGTCTGAGGGGCCTAAACTAATAAAAAATAAACACCAATAAATCACACCTCTAAAACCCTAACAACTGTATTAACAACAAAGTGTCAAAATAAAATCGATTGGACCGTATCTCGGTAATATTTCAAAATCGATTCGAATTCCTTTAAATTGGACTCGATTACAGGTAGTAATTTGAATAAATAAGGTCGGGTTAGGGCGTGGTAGTAAATTCCCGGTTTATTTAATGGTCCTGTTATCGAGTAACTATTGATATCGATTTCGAAAGCTTTTGTTCGTGTTAAGCTTGGATTATGATTGTTGGGTATTTTACTAATGCTGGTAGATTTTATTTTCCGTTTTTTTAATACCATATAATTAGTAATTATTATTATTATAATTATTAATATAATTAGTATTATAATGTTTAATAATTTTAGTACCATAACGTTTTATATACCCATTTTAACAAAAGCATTTATTTCAATTAAACCAGTTACAGGCACTTTTGAATTGTCTAGGAGTTGGTCAGTTAGAAATATGAAGCTAGTTGCCCATTCCAATGCGTAGTACGAGTATGTACCTACCTATGGAGAAGAACGGGCAAGAAACTCATCAAAAATATTAGTTACATTTTTAATGTTGAATTTATGACTTTATGTGAGAACGATGTAAAAAAAGAGGTATACGTTAAAACCGTCCAGAGTACACGAAATAGAAGAAAAAAAAAAGAGAGATTTGGCAGCAAAAAGTTGACCAATCCCAACTGACGGCGCCCGTTCACGAATATTACGCATGGATCAGCACCATTCAGCTCAACCATTTTGAATAATCCAAAACACGCGCCTCAGCCTAGATCTCATCTCTCTCATCAGCGAGACATCTGAGTAAGCATGATATGTTATGCTCTAAGCCGCCAGAGCACATTCAAGTCAATTTGATAAATTACACCACCGTTTGTAAATAAAATATTAAAATAGCTGTATCCAAGGGCTGATTCAAAACTAGATAGGTAAGATATTTTTTGTAGAACGTTTTGCTGTTGAAAATATTTTAAGAATAATATTTAAAAAAAATAGAGACAATTTTGCTGTAAAAATCTTTTTAATAAATGTCTAAGTTTTTTATTTACGATTCTCTAAAAGACGTAGATATTTCAAATTATCTCAACCACGACCAGCAAAGTAAAAACCCTTTGTAACACCAGTTTACATATTCCACAAGATCCTTCGACTACCGATCGAGAACCCCCATTAAGTCCAAACCATACCGTTTTATGTTATAATTCCTCCATAAACTAGCGCTGACAGGCCTATCATGGTAAAGGGCCTGCGCTCATTGGCAGGACAGCATAACAAGGGATTTTTATGTGACGAATAGAAATATAACTTAATAACAAGACAATAACGTTGAAATTTCAATGACACAGCATGCCTAAGCATACCGCAGCTTTATTGTTCCGTACCCAAAGGGTAAAACGGGAACCCTATTTTTAAGGTTCCGCCGTCTGTCTCTGTATGTCCGTCTGTCACCAGGCTGTATCTCATGAACCGTGATAGCTAGACAGTTTAAATTTTCACAGATGATGTATTTCTGTTGCCGCTATAACAACAAATACTAAAAAACAGAATAAAATAAATATTTAAGGGGTCTCCCATACAACAAACGTGATTTTTTTTGCTCGTTTTTGCTCGATAGTGATAACGGCAACAGGTACACGCTTGAAATATTCACAGAATATTTAGTAATATATTCACTTTAAAAATAAATCATTAAATTAAAATAAAACAAATATTTAAGGGGGGCTCCCATACAACAAGTGTTTTTTGTGCCATTTTTATAGATAATGGTACGGAACCCTTCGTGCGCGAGTACGACTCGCACTTGGCCGGTTTTTGTACCTACGATGATTATCATTGAAATATCAATTTTATTATTGTCATACTTAAAAGTCCCTTGTCGTGCAATGCCGCCAGTGGGAGCAGACCCTAAGAGGCCAAACGAAGCGTTCCTATTGCCTTTTATTACAAGATGGCTGCCGATAAGGCCTTCTGATTTTATGGGATGCGATCATGGGGTCTCAAGACACAGGTTTATCTATGATTTTGTTTGGTATTGTTTTATGACGTTTTATTCTACCTTATGATGTGTAATTATCGTTTAAATTTTAGTGTCTTTTTGCTATTGAGCGGGCTCTAAATTGTATGATAAGGGATTGAAAAGTGGAGAATGAGGAGTTACCAACTGTCGTGTTGTGAACATGTGAATATGCGATGCGGAGGTATCAGGATAGCATAGCAAAACATGAGCTTTATCGGCCTTTAACATTCCCACTGCTGGGACAGACACTGAGACAGGGTTCCTCTCTGTGGGACTGGAAGGGAGTGGGCCATAATCTACCAGGTTGGTGGGTCAGGAGCATTTTTTTTTAATGAATATGCACGATGATTTGAAGAGAGGCAGTTTGTGTAAAAGATGGGTAGGAAGAAGGTGAACTCTGATAATATGATGGCTTTGAATGAGAGAAAAAATATGCTGCGCCGATCACAAATGCGAGGACAATAATGATACCTGGCTAGCTAATAAGCACGCACAGCATAAAAAAAATCTTCTGAATAAATAAAAAAACGCCGATATTAATAAAATCGCAGGCCATATCTAATTGTAAATAACTGTAAGACTTCTTATAGGACTGAGTTTGTCTTCTCTTGGACTTCTCAAACAGAGAAGGGAGATGAAATTGAACATTAATATAATTAAATTAAAACTTTTGTTCAAGACAAAGTTAGCGCTTTGTTAATAGGGTCGACAGCCAGCGTTTGATTAAACACGGGGTGTTGTTTTATTTTAGTTTATAAATTATAAGATTTTAGGTTAATCTCTCATAACATAACATAAAATCACGCCAGTATTCCCGGATGGGTTAGGCAGAGGTGTACTTATAGTACTCCCACATCATTATTGCCAATTATGTTTGAGTCCCATGTAATAGAGGGTGAGCTTATTGCCATCAAACGGGCACAACTCATCCAGACTCCGGGCTGCTACTGAGAAATTCCTGATGCATTTCTAATATAATGGGTAATAAAAATAAGAATAACACCTTGCCCGACTTGGGAACTGAACCCAGGACCTCACGCTCAGCAGTAGCGCTTGCGACCACTAAACCACTAGATCTCTTTTATTTTTCACGATTAAAGGTAGCGACTGAAGATAAGACTAAAACTAAAGATATACAAATTGTATGTTTCAACTTTGACTAAGATTATAGTTTACTAATATTAACCCCTGTAATTTTAAACAAACTAATGTCATAACAGCTGATTTACATTTTTTGGGTTCCGTACCCAAGGGGTAAAACGGGAACCCTATTACTAAGGCTCCGCCGTCTGTCTGTCTGTCACCAGGCTGTATCTCATGAACCGACTGAGTTAGACAGTTGAAATTTTTACAGATGATTGATTTTTGTTGGCGCTATAACAACAAATACTAAAAAACAGAATAAAACAAATATTTAAGGGTCTCCCATACAACAAACGTGATTGTTTTGCCGTTTTTATAGATAATAGTACGGAACTCGCACTTGGCCGGTTTTTTTAATTATAATTCTTTTGTTGGCATAATAAAATGTAAACCAACAAAGTGAAGCCCTGCCTCCTGCGCTAGGTAAAAACACATGTGTTACAGGAGAGTACAATTATAACATCTAGGATGTTGTTAAAAAGAATAGCAAAGTCATAGAACCCAGATAACGAAAGACAGCCATTATGCCAAATTGGCACAAAATGAAGAAGCCGCTACAAGAACAAAACTACTACTTTACTCTTACACGCGGTGGCTACATCTCTTTTTATCTACTTTCCTATCGCAGGTATGCTGGAAGAGATTTCTTTAGAAATAAGCATCTCCTTTGTACGTATTTTTCTGTTCCTTTCTTCTCGCCTGTTTATATGTGTATATGTAAACGAAAAAATAATACAACATGTATATCACGAAGCATAAAATTAATTTCATAGTTAGTCACAAAGTGATAATTAAATAAAGAAAATATTATAAGATTCGGCTGACTCCATTATAGTTTACCAAGACTATTTCTTAGAAGTATTTGTTTGAGCTGGACCATTGTAATTAAGTTAAATTAGTTCTTGTTTTCAAACTTTTACTAATTATTCTAGACTCTCTTTGACCAAGTAAAATTAATATAAAATGGAGCATGAATTCCTAAGAAAAATGTTGCAGCCATGTTCCAAAACATTTATTAATTTTGAAAATAGTATAGAATAAAACAACACGCTATATTTCACACAGCGAATAAGTATTCCTACTTTTTCCCCCCAGAAATAAAGCGTCAGTTTCAATACAAGGTGTAAAAATGCAAAACCTGAAAACCTTTTAAGAGGTCATTGTGCTCATCATTATGAACAAATTTTACTATGGGACCAACCCTGAAATCACGTAAAAAAACAGCTTTTCCCTACATTTTGACGAGTTAAGCGAAGATAAATTAGGCGTGAGTTCACACTTGTTTCATATTTATTTAATTAAATTAATTAGAGGCAAGATACATAATGCCAACATATTATAGTTGATGTGTTTGAGTGTGCTGAAAGATATGTGTGGCGGCGGCGTCGGCCTTTGACACGACAGCGCACCGCGACAACTTCCATGAAGTTTTCATAGAAATTGTTGTACGGAGTCACGTTGCGCCTGTCTGCGGGAGCCTTGACTCCTCTTCATAACAAACTTCTTTGTCAAAGTTTCTCGAGATATCAACTTTTGACAAAACCATACCATTTAATAAGACCATGCCCGTTTCCAACTCAAAGAAAACGGAGAACGTTCGAGATTGCCAAACCGCAGAACGTAGTAATTAACTTCATAGGTAGGTGGTTTATACGTATGTTTTATAAAAACATAAAGAAAGTAAATATAGAGAAGCTCCATGCCAGACTTGTTACATTTACAACTAACTGGTGCCCGCGGCTTCGCCCGCGTGGCTTATTCTAAAGTAAAAGTAACCTAACCTTAGTTACTCCTTATAACATCAGCTACCTGCCAGTGAACGTCCCGTCAAAATCGGTGCAGCCGTTTCGGAGATTAACCGGAACAAATAAACAGACAGGCAGACAGACAGAAAAATTATATTTTTTATACGAACCGTATAATTATACTTTCATAATTATGCATTTAGTGAAAAGCTGTTATTTTGAATTACAAACAAACACTTTAATTTAATTTATTTGATTATATACCTAGAAATATAGAAATAAATTATATTACTTGAGGACGCGAGAAAAAGGAGTTGTTATTTTTTGAACGTCTCAAATTCCAGATGATTTATCAAAACTTATTTAACTTATACTTCATCATCATTTCAGCCGAAAGGCGTCCACTGCTGGGCATAGGCCTCCCCCAAAAGGGGGGTTTGCCATAATAAACCACGCTTGGCAGGCGGGTTGGCGATCGCAGTATGGTGTTAAAAATGCATAGAGAACGCTGCTGCCCATTCTCTAGTAAGTCCCTTAGTCGCCTTTTACGACACCCACGGGAAGACTTATACTTACTTAAATTAATCAAGTTCGCTTTCGACTTAAGGCTTCCCACAGACAGGCGCGACACGACACTAGTAGCACAATTTCTATGAAAACTTCATGGAAAGTGTCGCGCTGCGCGTCGCACTGCCTGTCGCACCCGCGTTATTGCGCCAGTCTTTACGAGCCTTTATTTGTAGTCACTTGAGTGAGCCAGTAGCCAGTATAGCTACAGATTTATAGAAAAGCGGTAGCCGCCACATAAGGAATTCTATTTTATAATTTTGTTCGAATGCAAGAGCCTTTCAGTGCGAAAATCCAGATGAACTCTATGAAGGATTTCTCTGCGCTCTCGATGACTACCGACCGCACACTTATGATCAACGTCCAACACAAAAGGATATGGGGCGACCAGATGAGAAGAAGTCAGGACCTGTCAACCCAGACATTGTTCCGTGTCCTCGCTGTAAGAACACGGGACACTTAGTACGTGATTGTACCAACCAGACCAGCGCAGCAGCTTCAAATGCGGTATACAAGGTCATATCGCCACGAGATGTCCTTCCAATTTAAAAACCAGTGAAGTTAGTGCTATCAAGGACATTAAACTGCTGCTGAACTATAGTGACAATAAAAATAAAAAAACTAGTTGCACCTTAGCATGAGGTTCATTATAATTTGTAAAAATCGATGAAATATAAGTGATTGCATTTATACCGTTTTGAATTATTTCCACGCCTACCTGAGTGTTACCTTGACGCGGCTAAAATACATTACGAATCGCTAACTGTCATCGTTTTGTTTTTGTAGTAACATACCCGCAATTTTTGACGGCACGGTTGGCGCAGTGGTTGGTGGTGTGGTTGGCGATTGACTGCTGCGCTGCGTGTCGCGGGTTCGATTCCCGTACGGAGCAAATATTTTTATGACCTAGAAGTAGTTGTTCCGGGTCTGGCTCTTTGTGTATGTGAGTTTAAATGTTTGTAAACGTACCCACGATACAGGAGAAATTTCTAGTGTGGGGCAACGTTTTAAAAAAAAAATCCTAACCTGCAAGCATCATCCGTGTGAATTTCGGTAGTCAGTTTCGGATCGTAAATTGCTAATAACGCAGTGACGCCTGACATGAAAATGATGGTACCGGCGCACAGTGGGTCCATACTGAAAATTTGTGGACTTAGGCAACAAAGTTCCAATATTTTTGATTTTTTTATATGACGTATTATGATATTCCTGACAACTTTTATTCTTATAACATTTCTTCTAAAGTTGATAGTTTGTCTTGAAAAAAATTAATTAGATTTTTTTGTGTGGAGCGAATCACGTTTAATTTTTTTCTTCAATTGTATTAATATGTTGGGTGTGAGTATATAATAGCTAGGGTCATACTCTATCCACGAAAAATAAAATCAGCGCCGGCCATCCGCGGCAGCGCAAGTAATCATTCTATAAAAAAAAAAAATGTTTTGTAAGATTTTTTTTGCCATTTAAAATAAATTCAAAGTATATTTTTGTTTCATTTAGCTGTTTTGACCTTCTTTTTAGTTAAATATATAGTTTTCATAACGCATAGGTACTTATAACTAGTAATTCTGGTAGAGATTTAGTTATTATTGCTATGTTATCGGTAGCACCTGCGTTGTGATTGATGACTCATTTGTTTGTGCGCTCGGCTAAGCGCATAACTAATGAGTCATCGTAAAATGCTCGTCTCTGATTGGCTGAATAATTTTCACTCACTGTAACGACACGACTTGAGTAATTAACACTGACTATAAATATAAAGACATTCATTATGTCCATCCAGTTTCGCTCTTGTCGCTTATTTGTGAACACAGTGAAATACTTTTATTTTTATATTTACATTAGAACTATGGCTGGATTTTGTACCAACCTAGATCTTTTTGTGAAATTAAGAAGTGACGGTGATCTGAAAAATCATATGTTTCTATATGAAAGTATCATTTCTGTCTTGACTACCGAACTTTCTGAAGAAGACAAGAACCGAATCAAGGAGTTCTGTCGACTTTTTTGTGTAAATCTAAATAAAAAGTGGATAGAATCAAGTAGAAATCAAAAAACTTTTATGAATCGTGTAAGTAACCGCGAGTGGTTGGAAAAAAAAATCAAGTGGTCTGTCTGTGACAGTGTTGACCTGAGAAGTGAGATGGGCTTTTCGGACGCAGCCTTATTTGAGCCTGTGGATATAGATTCCCATGTTCTTACTCTTGCAGTATGTACTGCGGAAGCGGGAACATCTACAGAAAACGGAGCACAGAAAACACGTTCACGTTTGAAGAATTAAGTAATAAGCAAAAAAAAAAGACGTTCTACTTCCATAGTAGAAGAAAATTCCGAGGAAGAGTACACTGCACACAGCAGTGCTGCAGTGGGCACTGGTACGTAACAAAATTGAAAGACAACGGCAAAACGAATCTGGCAAAAGTGGTTGAATACCTTTCCAGTAATCCAGATGCGCTATCCGAAGTAGACGAGCGACTATTCAAGAAGCAGAGCTTAAGTCCTGTCTACATAAGGCCTAAAATAACGAAACAGGTTCATAATGAGTTGTTGCCTGAAGCAATTAAGTTGTTACAGACTACTGAGCCTCCCTGTGACAGTGAAATTATGGAGGAAGAAGAATGCCTCACAGCAGAGTCCGAAAATTTTCCGAACCCACTAGCACTTCTGGAACAAGAAATAATGTGATCCGGCTCTAGATTATTCCTACAAAAGCCCATCAGGGCTAGGAATATGACAAACAGCCCTTTTCAGGGCTACAATTACTTCACCATTTCATATTGATCATACGTACAACAGCTTATACTATAATATATAATACATACGCTTGATTATGTAGATAATTATAAAAGACTTGCCCTATCATTAACAAAATTAGTATAACCTGAAACTTATTACGATATTTTTTCAACAATAGATAACGTGCAGTTAAAAAAATAACACAGCCAATCAGAGACGGGCATTTTACGATGACTCATTAGTTATGCGCTTAGCCAAGCGCACAAACAAATGAGTCATCAATCACAATGCAGGTGCTACCGATAACATAGCAATAATAACTAAATTTCTACCAGAATAATTAGTTATAAGTACCTATGCGCTATTAAAACTATATATTTAATAAAGATAAGGTCAATCAGCCTAATGACACAAAATATATATACTTTGAATTTATTTGAAATGGCAAAAAAATTCTTACAAAACATTTTTTCACTTTTTCAGTCCACAAATTTTCAGTATGGGCCCACTGTGCGGCGTTTGACTTTACGGTATCAAAAAACGTTCTCTAGGAAAACACACTAACTTATTTTTATAAACAACGTTTCAGTGACGTCATTCACTGGTAAATTGCGGACGCTATGTGGCGGCCACCATTCTTTTAAGTAACTAACTTATCGTTTGCAATTATTTTGCGTGAGCTTTATTATGATTTATATTAAAATGTGGCATTATTACCCTGGAGTTTAAAATTAAATATATGCATTTTTTGTTTGAAACCGGTTTTAAGTATACAGATATTTTTAAAATATTCTAAATTATACATCATTAACGAAAAATCTGTAAAAAAAACGGTTAAAAGTTTAGTATGTAATAAGTTTGGGAGATAAGGTATCTCCCAAACCAATTACATACTAAACTTTAACTTTTAACAACATTCTTATTCCTTTTTTTGACATGCTGGTAAATTCTTAATCGTCTTGAGCGTTTTCAGCTTAATTGTGACTTAAAAAATCCCAAGGTACCTATGTATTAAAAAAAACTGGCCAAGTGCGTGTCGGACTACAAACAATAAAGGGTTCCCTAGTTAGGATGAATTTATCCCAAAAACAAACTTAACATTGTAGTTGAAAAACATGCTCTCTCATACATCGATATACGTTACGGTCAATTCTTCAACTGCCAATTTAAGTTGGTGGACCATTACTCGTTAACTAGTAAACCCTACTTAGTTGTGATAGTTTTCCTTTTAATTTCGTTATATATACTACTGCCATGAATTTTTTCACATATTCAAAACCAATTATTTAGCTGGCAGGGGGGGACGGGACACTTGACTCTGACAAATAATAACACTTTAAAGCTTAATATTAAGCAAACGGATCTCAGAATTGAAAAATGGCTTTCACAGAGCCACAATATTTTTAAACGGCCTATCCAACGATACCCCACACTATGTATTAGATGAGAAAAAAAATATCATCCCCGATTTACGTGCAAGGGAGGTACTCTAAAAAAAAATGTTTCTCATGGTTTTATTTTACGACTTTTTCGGCGTGATGAATATGTACACCCTTGCCAAATTACAGCTTTCTAGGACTAAGCGTCTCCGAGCTAAGCCGGGGACAGACGGACGGACGGACAGACAGACAGACAGACGGACATGGCGAAACTATAAGGGTTCCTTATTTACTACGGAACACTAAAAAAGGCAAGTATTTAATCGAGCCTCGAATGATACAAATATTATTGAACACTCTAATGTCATGATTGCGCCTCTCTTTGTGAACCTCAAATAATTCATATTTTGGAGTTCTAAAATATGAAATAGCCAAGTAAACGCGACCAACTTGGATGTTGCGCTCGCCGGCCGCTGTCGTCACACCGTTAGCTTCGCTCGCTCGGCGCGCGCGCGGTTGGTCACAGTTCTACCAACTTAACCTAACACATTTGGTCGGGGTGGCCTAGATTAGTTATTGCGAAGCCCAGAAAGTCAAAAAGAGTCTCAATTATTAAAACAATAAAGTTTTTAGAGGATCAGTACTTCCCTTACAAAAAGTTGCGATTATTTGCATAATCTGACCAACATGCCAAGAAAAAGTTTCTGTTTTGTGAAAAACAGGGTAACAGTGTTCCTGAACAATGTATTTTGGCTTTATTACAGTTACTTAGCCGTGATTTAAACAGTGACAATGGAGCCAAGTCCCGATTAGTAGTACACTTGGCTAGACGCCTAAGTATTTTCACATATTTTCAGGTTTAAAAACTATTTTTGTTGCAGTTACTGTTAAATAGGTCGTTTGACCACTTTTAACTAAATCTGAGCCAACAGTTCCAATTTGAGCTGAGTATTTTTTGGGTATTTAAGGCTTAACCAGTGTCTAAATTATAGTAGTTTACAACAAAGAGATGGCTAGTTATTAGTGTAACATCATAATGTGCTAGGTAATTTTGGGTCTTGTGTAGAATCCTAACAAAGGCGGATTCTGTAAAAATACCAGCCAAGTGCGTGTCGGACCACGCACAATGAACGATTCCGTAGTTCAACTATGGAACCGCAACTACTAGTTGGGCTTAATTTGCCATACGTCGATATTCGCCACGGTCAATTTTCCAACTAGAAAAGTAATTGTAAAAAAAAAAGTGAGTTAACTACAAATAGTAGATTTTCGGACTTTTCTTTTTATTTGTGCTGTGAGACCTCGCTTCTTGCCAAATTTCATGATTCTAGGTCAACGGGAAGTACCCTATAGGTTTTGATTTGTTAGCGAGTATCAAAATATGTCGCATAAATCGCCATATGTTTTATCGCGTTGACTTGGAAGCTTGATTTTTAGGGTTCCGTACCCAAAGTCTGTCTGTCTGTGTGTCTGTCCGTCTGTCACCAGGCTGTACCTCATGATCCGTGATAGCTGGACAGTTGAAATTTTCACAGATCATGTATTTCTGTTGCCGCTATAGCAACAAATACTAAAAACCAGAATAACATAAATATTTAAGGGGGCTCCCATACAACAAATGTGATTTTTTTACTCGTTTTTGCTCGATATTGATAACGGTAACAGGTAGACACTTGAAATATTCACAGAATATTAAGTTATATATTCACTTTAAACATCAATAATTTAATTAAAATAAAACAAATATTTAAGGGGGGCCATACAACAAACGTGATTTTATTGCCGTTTTTATAGTTAATGGTACGGAACCCTTCGTGCGCGTTTTAGAGCTTCAAGGGACCATAAACCTACGTATTTGATATTAATTTCAACTTGATACCTCAACGCGTTCCTGAGAAAAAGGGTCTTGACAGACTGGCAGACAGACGGACAACGAAGTGATCCTATAAGGGTTCCGTTTTTTCTTTTGAGGTACGGAACCCTAAAAATACTAGCGCGAATGCCTTTTCAATGCCTACCTAACGAACTAAACCTATTAAAAGTTATTTCGCTTTTTAGTTTTAATTACTACAGTATTTTTTTCTCACGAAGCAACGCGCGCTTTACTTGTGGTTACCAAGTGTACACATGCTGTGAATGTGTGTAGCGCAGGAGCTCTCGGTACCATCCGAGACAATGGCGAAGTCGGGCGTGTGTGCATGTGTGTGCTATGTGCTGGCTCTACTCGTACTCGTCTTCACGCACTCATTCACAGCGTTTTTGTACACTTGGATATCACAAGTCAAGCGCGCGTCATTTCGTGAGAATAAAATAATATATTAAATTACAATCATACATCACAGCTGTGAAGTTTCAAAAAACTAATTAAAAAACACAACATAACTCCCGCCTGTATTTCCCGAAGGGTTAGGCTGAGGACCTATAGTACAGTCAGTACAGCCAGTTATGTTTAGCTATTGCCATCATCCGGGCACAAATCCAGACTCCAGTGTGCTACTGAGTAATTCAAGATGGGAAAACCCAATAACACTTTGCCCGACCCGGGAATCGAACCCAGGAGTCCATGCTCAGCAGTAGCTCTCACTAACCCAACGAACCAGTCTACTCGTAATAATTATCTTAATTACCAAGAGCCTCGACCAACACCTAAGGAGGCTCTCGTTTGGCAGCTGGATTAGGGGCCTAATTCAGAGAGCGGTACTTCTGGACACGGCTCGCATTGTTAGGAGGTTCCTCTCTCTGGAGCCCTGACCGGTAGCTTGGACCTTGTTCCCAATACCAGTGGGCTACTATTTTTTATATTTTTAAATGTTTTTATACATTTTTTTATATTCTAATATTTAAAAATGTAATTTATATGTACGAGTATATAATGAAGTAAAGGAGATCATAATAAATTCTCGTATTAATTCGTACCATTCAATTTCAACCCAACATTAACGCTGTCCGGGTCTACACTGTCTCCATACCTATTAACACTGTAATTTGAAAACATTGTAAAAACCAATTATTTTTAAAAGAGTACCTAACCGTGGATTTTCTTGCCGGCTCTTCTCCATAGGAAACGACCAATTGGAACCGTGCACCTAGCTTCTGACGTTTCTTCAGTGCCCATGTAGGTTTATGTGTAATAAAATATGTTGATTTGATTTGAATAAAGTTACAAAAAGTCGACAATCTATACGACTAAATATAATATATAAAATTGTAACAGAATTGAAATATATTAAAACCGACTGTGTCCAAAGCTAATGGAATTGAAACAATAATGAATTTGAGGTTTTCAGTCAGCAGCTGATCCGTAACCCAATATTATTAGCGGTCAGGATTGGGGGAAAATTAGATCCTTTATTGCCTCTTAGTGACATAGATTAACAATAGATTGGTTTGCACAGTGGCTGAACGATTGGCTTTCCATTTCGCGGTAAAGGGTTCGATTCCAGCTCGTAACCAATATTAATAATTATGTATTTGTTTGGCAGATATGTAGATAATTGAGAATATTTGTGAACGAGATTAAAATAGCACTGTGTTTTATTTTTTAATTATAAATAATATAATAAAATTCAAATTCTACTGTCGGGCAACGTTCTTTTGCCCTCAAAAAATATATTTTTATAAAAAATATCCCATTCGTTTTAACTTTAACTAATATAAACACGTAGGTACATTAAAAATCTTTCTACTTTACACGATCATTTATTACGACTTATTTAAATAGAAACCTATTATTCCAAAGGGTTCAAATGTAATAAACAGCTTTAATATATTATGTTTTCAAATAAACCTTTACGCCTCCAGTTGATATTGTGCCGTTGAACTTACCTGAAAAAATAAAATACGTGATAAGAATTTTGATATGTAAAAAACGTGTAAATGCAATTTGCATAAATACTCCCGTAGACAAGCGCGACGCAACGGTGCGACGCGATTCTGGTAGAACAATTTCCATGAAGTTTTTATGGAAATTGTTCTAATAGAGTCACGTTGCGCCTGTCTGTGGGAGCCTTTACTAAAATAATTATAAGTATAAATGCGAAACAAAATCATAATATAAAACATAAACCTGTATGTTCTTCAACATAATTATCAATAATGTCTTTAAGGGGGATGCGCTAAGATAGCCCGCGAAATTCACATTTTATTACGTTTTTTGCAATTTGCAGGTCAGTAACAGGTTGTATGTTGATCTAAATATGATTCGCGGCCGTAACAAATATGGTTTTACAGAATTATATTCATTAGAATCGGTAATACAACTAACCCCTCTTCAAAAAATCCTACTTAATGATTATTTCAGAAATAATCTCCTATCAGTAGGATTTTTTGAACTCATACAGGGGGTATGAGTTCAAAAAATCCTACTGATAGGATATACAAAACAAGGTTTATCTTCAGACCCAGGTTTAAAACATGGAGCCATTATGGAATTTCGAACTTTATTCCGACTATGGTACAGTTCCTAAACACAAAACTGACAACTTAGTACCGAACGAAGTTTTCAGTTTTGTATAAAGAACGGTATTTCAATCTCTGTTACGTTCTTATTACAAAAACTGGCTGCATGGTTTAAGCCATGTCAAAATATAAATCTTGATTTGTAATAAGGCGGAAAGAGTTGTAATGCTGATTCTAATGATTATAATTCTGTAAAGGCATGTTTGTTACGGCCGCGAATCATATTTAGATCAACATACAACCTGTTACTGACCTGCAACTTGCAAAAAACATAATAAAATTTGAATTTCGCGGGCTACCTTAGCGCATCCCCCTTAACTTTTTGTGTTTTTTGTCTTTTAAGAATGACAGTTTAAGTTTACAATTGAAGTCCCTGAATTATATATCCCTGTACGAGGGCTGCACTAAAAGTATCGGGAATGGAATATTTCCACTGTTCCTGTCATATTAAAATCTTTTTAATTGAAAACTCCTTGGTTTTAAAAATCGAATACCATTTATTTATTTAAAAAAAGATTCTCGGTCTTGTCACAAGGTTTTGTCAAACTTGTTTAGTCGTTGAGAAAATGGAATTGACTCGAGAAAATTCAAGAGCGATGATTTATTATGACTTTCGAACTGGTTTAACACAAAAACAGTGTGTTGACCGGATGGTTTCTGCATTTGGTGATGAAGCCCCATCCAAAACCACAATTTATCGCTGGTTTGCTGATTTCAAAGTGGACGTGTCAAGCTCAGTGATGATCCCCGTCAAGGTCGTCCAAAAACTGCAGTCACCCAAGAAAACGTTGATGCTGTGCGTAAGCTGATTGAGGAAGGTCGACATGTGACATACCGCGACATTCAGGCAACTTTAGACATTGGCATGAGTCAAATACAAATAATCTTGCATGAACAATTAGGTGTAAAAAAGTTGTTTTCCCGATGGATACCGCATTCGCTCTGTGAAGAGCAAAAAGCGGCTCGCGTTACTTGGTGCGTCAGAACTCTCGAAAGATTCCACGCAGGATCCTCAAATGCTGTATACAACATTGTATCAGGTGACGAATCCTGGATATACGCGTACGAACCCGAAACAAAAAACCAGTCACGAGTTTGGGTGTTCGAAAATGAGTTAAAGCCAACAAAAATTGTTCGTTCACGGAGTGTTGCAAAAGAAAAGTGGCCACGTTTGTCTCCAAAACCGGCCATGTTACGACAATTTCTCTTGAGGGACAAAGAACGGTTAATGCAGAATGGTATGCTAGCATTTGTTTGCCACAGGTCGTTTCTGAACTCCGTAAAGAGAACTGCAACCGCCGCATCATCTTCCATCACGACAATGCGAGTTCTCACACCGCGCACAGAACAAAAGAGTTTTTAGAGCAAGAAAACATAGAATTATTAGACCATCCGCCGTACAGCCCCGACCTAAGCCCTAATGATTTCTATACTTTCCCTAAAATAAAGAATAAATTGCGTGGACAGAGATTTTCATCACCTGAAAAAGCTGTGGACGCCTACAAAACGGCCATTTTGGAGACCCCAACTTCCGAATGGAATGGTTGCTTCAATGATTGGTTCCATCGTATGGAAAAATGTGTCAAATTTCGCGGAGAATACTTCGAAAAGCAATAAATACATTTTTAAATAGTAATGTTGTGTCACTTCCTTGATTCCCGAAATTTTCAGTGCCGCCCTCGTATTATACTTTTAAAGATAAAGTCAGGGAATTCAATAGTTAACTTAAGGAGAATCCGCAGTGGTAGCCCGCGAAATTCAAATTTACTTACGTTTTTTGCAATTTGCAGGTCAGTGTCAGGTTGTATCTTGATCAAAATATGATTCGCGATTATAACATATGTATTTGCAGAATTATAATCATAAGAATCATGAAAACATCTCTCTAAGTTAGATTTGTTCCCCAATGTCATGATTTCATGAAAAAGTCATTGAATGGAACAAATCTAAGTTAGAGATGTATTAATTTTATTTTATTTATTTATTTATTCTGAATTAATGATTCTAATTATTATAATTCTGTAAATACATCAGATATAGTCGCGAACCATGTTTTGATCAAGATACAACCTGACACTGACCTGCAAATAGCAAAAAACGTAAAAAAATAATAATTTCGCGGGCTGCAGCTGCGGATTCACCTTAAGCTGTGATTATTTGGCGGTTGTATGATTTATTTAACAATTAATATCCCTGAATGTACCTATATAAAATACTTCAAAAAAGTTCCATACATTCAAGGTTTTGGAACTCAACCTAATTTCTAAAATCGTGTCCGAAAACCTAAATCCTATGCTCTGGACACTATGTATACATATTCAAACTTGTTCCATTTAAGTTAAATCAAAACGGTTTTGTTGAAACGTATGTACGTATTTTAATCTACAGTCAAAATAGTAAATAACGACTGACCTGAAAGTTAGACCGAAATAATTACTTCGTGTTTCGAATAATATTCAAGCTTTGTTGTAGAAATTGGGATACTGGGAATAATTTAAATGGAAACATGATTACAACCAAGCCGTGTATTTATTTAAAATTTAAATAAATACACGGCTCGGTTTTAATAATGTTTCCATTAAAATAATTTATTATTTAATAATAAATGAATATACTCTCTTTTTTTTTTTCACTTTGTTTGTTTCAAGTTTAATATTGTCAAGCTAAACATAAAAAGTAATACTTTTATAAGCATAATTACTATCACAACGATATTCCCCGAAGAGGTAAGCAGAGGTTTATAGCAAACCCACATTATGCCAGTTATGTTATAAATCTTATGTAATAAGGGACCGGTTGTTTTCACTTAAACTGCTACAATAATGGCTGAATGAAAATAATTTCTATAATATTAAGGATTTTTTTTTAAACATAAATTATTATGTTCTTAAATTCTTAGTCTATTCGTCTAAGTTTGCACGCTTTAATTTTAAGCAAAACATGTATGATATTTTTTTTTATAATAACATCTATGTATACCATGGTTTAAGCAAATAAATTATCTTAACTTATTACAAATGAAAGTCACTATTCCTGGAACATAGCCATTAAAATTCCAAATAACCCAAAAATCTAAAACACATTTACAAACTTTAAATGAACAGCACAAAATCTATAGGGACAATTCAAACAGTAACCGAATTAAAATTCAGTTTCTAATGAAATAACCAATAATGTATTCCGACCTTAATAACTAACCCGCTGGGAGAGCATAAAGTGCAAAAGTTAACACAAGTGCCACTAAACAGCGAAGTGAAGTAGTTCCACTTAAAATAACTCACGAAATTGATGTTTGCGACCCCTTTCTTACTAAATATTCTACTCTGCCATAACTACAGTCATCATATTATTAAGCGCATAGCTGTCTACTGTTGAACAAAAAAGTCTTCAATCGCACGCCATTTTATTTTTCCTAGACTGACTATAAAATGAAATGTCTCGAATTTCATTTTATAGTCAGTCTAAGATAAATATTATCACACTAATATTATTAAGGCAAAAGTTTATGAGTGTGTGTGTATGTTTGTTACTTCTTCACGCTCAAACGGCTGGACCAATTTTGATAAGATTTTGTATGGAGGTAGCTGACACCCTGGATTAAGACATATGCTACTTTTTATCCCAATATTCCCACGGGATCGAGACTTACGCGGGTGAAACCGCGGGGCGCAGCTAGTATATGATAATTTTGTTTTCTTACAACATCTGTGCCGCAACGTATTCTTGAGTGGATATCGCGACGCGAAAAACGTAAACAGGGTGAAATTGAATTCATGGGCACCCTCTCAATTTCAGGTCGGGTTTAGGGTCGGCGCAACATGTTATTTCCTCCATACTTCTCAATTAGTCGACATCGCGGTACTCACTCCCTTTCTAGCCATATCATCCTTCACACAGTCCATCCATCGTTTCTTTGGTCTTCCTAGCCATCCACATGCATACTAAAAACTTTCCTGGTGACATTTCCCTCAAGTCACCGGTGTCACTTTCACATTTACTCGTATATACTCATTTCTTATTCTATCCATTCGGGTAACACCACACGTCCCTCTTGTCATCTCAGCTGCATGCAATTGCCTTTCATTCATCCCTTTTGTGGCCCAACATTATAACCTTCTGCGGTTCATCTTTTTATTACCCAACTGCCTGCATCGAAATGAAGAGAGTTTGTTAATAGTGCCATATTTACCCATTCGCTGGGATGAATTCGGGTCGCAATTTGTGGGTGGGCAGCAACATTTAGATATGTGTGAATATTATATGTATCGCCCACCATTCTGGTTTAAATTATGTTATTGTAGTGTCTAGTTTTAATGTAGGTGTAGGGGCATTTACATCGTCACATGCGAACTACGCATCACACTTACGTCATGCAAAGTCTTGCATCGCCTGCGCTACGTACATATAATTACACAACATCCCAACATCAATTGTCGGGTAGTTGCCCACCAGACACGACACCCATCTGGTCGGAGGATCCTCCCTTTTCTATGGAGGATGAGTGAATTTTACACCCTGTTCCAAAAATTGTTAGGATCTGTACCCCAGAATGTACAGAGATGAATATTACGTAACGAATATTTTAATTTCTACGTGCGTTTAGTTATTTTTTTTCCACTAATTATTGATATTATTAAATGGCAGCATTGAAGATACTTTAAAGTCAAAAGGACGGATAACCAATTTCGTCCGCTTCAATTTTATAGTTCAAATTTTGTATATACAAAATATAAATTTTATTTTTATACAAATATGCAGGTAACGTATATGTCCTTCTCGATGTCCCGGGCTACCTATCTGTCAAATTTCATAATTATCGGTTCAGTGGTTTAGGCGTGAAAAGTTTACAGACAGACGTAGACAGACTTACAATTCTAGCGACTCCCCGCTGCTTCGCACGGTTTGTACGACTTGACAATCGAGAATAGAATAGAATAGAATACTCTTTATTATGTACACCTTAAAAATTACAGATTTATATATTGAAAATTTACATAGGGTGACACAATGGGCAGTCTTATCGCTAAAAGCGATCGCAATTGAGATTCGGGTTTAACGATTATTTATTTATTCTAAAAGAACATACATTGTTCACTTAGCGAATAAATACATAACTAAGGTAAGTGTAGTCCAGTAGCTATTTTTTTTTAATGTATGTAGGTACGATGTCGCATTTTATGTGCAAGGTAGCTTCTTATATTTTCTTTCTTTCTTTACAAGCGTATTTATTTATCATCAATAGTTTTCGCAGCGCACGCCAAATAATGACTTATATAGACAATTTTGGGGGTTTATTTATTTTCGTCGAGCCCATGTTACTTGGGTATAATGTAGCTTTCTATAGTGAAAGAGACAAAAAATCAGTTAAGTATTTTTGAGTTTAAAATCCATTACAAACAAACATACAAACAAAAATCGAATCTTTTCTCTCTAAAATATGTATTATTTAGGTATAGTTTCAGAATATGTTACCTAATTAAGTAACAGAGCTCTTAGCAAAACGACTAGTCTGGGATTAATATTACCAACATTTATTTCATAAAACTGTCTCACAGTAATTTTACCTTTAAAGTTAGAACGTAAAGTAAAACTCTGATCAAACTGACGCAAATCCCGCGCGGGATGTGTGTCGATTGTATCAACTAGTATGGAGGTGTTCAAACTGGTGCGAATAGTCGCGAGACTTCTTAATCATTAAAAAAACAATCGACGCGCTCAATCGCGTACTGTATCCCGCGCGGGATTTGCCTCAGTGCGACCAAAGCTTCAGTTTATTTCGTTAACAATAGGTATTTTTTGTTTAAAAACTTTTTACGAATAAAAAATCTCAATACATTTTCATATTTGTTTCATTAATAATGAGAATTTCGAGTAAAAATAAAGAGACTATAAAATTATTTCCAATATAATGGTTGAGCAAAAGCTTTTAACATTACCAACAAAGTTATAACTGAATAGGGTTATCAAATTACTAAATTAGAAAACGTTTACAATAATAGAAAATATTATCCTTGAATATTTCCGTAACTTACACCGTGTAAGGGCATTGACGCACAAACTGTTGCCATTTATTTATTTACTATAACTTTATTTACGGTTTAGTCACGGTTAAACTAATTACAATAATTAAAGGCAGAGCACACAGGCACACCTACACATAGAAAAGAAAATATAAAATTATAAAATTCAGGTAAAAACATAAAACAAAAAAAAATTACAATACTGTCATGAATCCCTCTCACAGTGTTCCTGGCATGCCAATAAAATCTTCGTGCGTTCATCCGCAAACAGAATGATTGTTGGATTATAATCATCTGCCTAGACTTTTCCCAACTGTGTTGGGGTTGGCTTCGAATCTGACCGGATGCAGCTGAGTACCAGTATTTTAAATGGAGCGACTGCCTATCTGACCTCCACAACCCAGTTACTGGGTCATACGATACCCTTCGGTAAGAGTGGTTGTCAGATTTTCGGGCTTCTGACGACCCGTAACGACTGTCAAAGATCCACGAACGACAGCCCGGACCAACGGCTTAACGTGCTTTCCAAGGCACAGAGTGGTCTTGGTATATAAAGATGGTCACCCATCCACGGCAAGCGTAGCTTAACCTGATCGATCGACCCGTGCGGCTATTACTACTTAGCCACAAACCCCTCAGTATTGTTGGATTATAATCCAAGAGATTATTAAGTGCGGCCAGAATGCGAGGTACTGAGGACTTAGCACGCGCAACGGTGCGACATGGAGGCACAAAAAACAGCCTGTTATTTCTGCCACGGCAGTAATTGTCTGGGACAAAAAAACGAGCCAGCACAGCATGCAGACCAGGTGCGTCAATAGTGCCACGAAGCGTCGTGCAGGCTAAGGTGAGTTGAACTCGTGCCAGCCTTAACCTCTAATGAGTTATATCCGAGGCAACCCAATAGAAATGTAGTCGGATAGAAGTAAAAAGCACGCAAAGTAAACACGGTTATTATCCTAACCGTGTTTACTTTGCGTGCTTTTTGTACCTTTTCCACTAAAAGCGCGTAGGTACGTTCGTGTAGATGTCATACGCAGGAGCTGGATTCTAATTTACTACGTAAAATATTTTCGCCATGAGTTCAGCACATGGTTTTAAACCCCCAAACGTAGAAATTTTTCGTGGGTTGGTCCAGAATGAGTTACAAACTGAACTGAGGTAACAGCTTGAGTGTCTTTGACCTTAAATCCTGTGTATCTTTATGATTTGTATTCGGATGATTTCAGAGAGTTAACTATTGTTATTTTAGACAGAGAAAATACTTTTATGAATAACTTTTACTATTGTAAAGGAATATTGAACAATCAAACTTCACAATAAAGTATTCTTCTGTCTAACAAAATGAAAGCGACCATCGCTTTGGTTAGTTAGAACACGGCCTTATTCTCTCGAGAAATCCTAAAGAATGAATTTAGATTTTTTATGAGAATAGAAATCTTTATAAATATATCATGTGTGATTTGGACAACCCTGATAGTAAGCTTATAAGTATCAAAGCTAGCTCAATCTTTTGTTGAAGCCGATTGAAATCAGTCTAGACTTACAGATTTGAGCCTCAGCATTAAATATTTGAGAAAACTTCATATATTTCATAATAAACGTGTTTCAGGGCCATTGTATGTGTAATCTCTAGTATTTAAAAATTTGATAAGTAGAATCTACATAAACAGGTATCATGCAATTTTAAATACAATTAATATGCTACTGCATGAGGTCCTGGGTTCGATTCCCGTGTCGGGCAAAGTTTTCTTGGGTTTTCTCGTTAAGAATTTCTCAGCAGCAGTCCGGAGTCTGGATTTGTGTCCGTTTGATGGCAATAGGCTCGCCTGGCGAAATGTGGGTGTAGTATAGGTACACCTCTGCCTGACCCTTCGGGAATTACAGGTGTGATATTATGTTAGATACTGAAATTTATTATAAGATACTTAATTATTAATTTTCATATAATTATTATGGATATACTCGTAAAACCCCATTGGCCAGAAATGCACGGCGTATAAATGGGGCTTTATTGTCAAAACTATAAAGCTTTGCAAAAACTGAGGCGAATCCCGCGCAGGATGCAAATAACAAAATAAGTACAATAATAAACAGTTAATTTGCTAATAGTCAGTCTTTAACCAAATGTATTAAAATATCCCATCAACACAGTATTAAAAACGGTCATCCATCCAAAACATAACTTCGACAAGTTTGCTTAACCTCACCTTAAAAACATTAATCCTCTAGGCAAAAAAATCACTGATCGATCTGTAATCATCTACCATCTGACTAGCCTTTCCCCAACTATATTAGGGTTTGCTTCCACCCTGCCCGGATGCAGCTGAATAGGTACCAGTACCTATTTTACATTGAGCGACTGCCTATCTGACCTCCACAACCCAGTTGCTGGGTGACACGACACCAATCTCTAATATAATCAATTTAGACTTGTTATTAGTTACTCTACATTTTCATAAACAATGCAGTAATAACGTCACGATGCGATGCAGACCACAGATTGTTTCGAAGTGCAAACTTGTAACGCCTGCTGAGTAGTTGAAGCAAGTCTTGGTATACTGAAATATTTGAGAAGTTTTATTCATGTCGCTTCTGAAATGCTGTGGTGAATATATAATGAGAGATGCAAGAAATTGCATAGTTTCAGACTAGACGTCCAGAATATGTTGCTGATTTAAGAAGGTATTGAGAAGAGTGTCAAGGACCATTTCAGACACTAATCTAAATGTTCCTCGCATGATCTGATTTAGATTATGTCAGGACTTAAAAGGAGACTGTGACCTCTGAGTTTGTTTCGAAGTCTCTTCTCAGAGTAGTCGGATAGAAAACACTTTACCGACTTCATTTTGTAGGATGTGCTTTCGAAGAACAATCGCATATATTAATGACGAGGAAAGTAATTGTTAAAGATTATCATAACACACAGGCCTCCTCTCTTCGAGAGTGAGTGGGCTGTAATCCACCACGCGAGCCGAGTGTGGGTTGGTAGATGTCACATGTCTTCGAATTGTTGGTTCTAGGACATGACAGTTTCCTCACGATGATTCCTTTCATCGTTTTGAGAGCAGTGGTGATGAAATTATTTACACAAAGTAAAGCGACTGTCTTGGTTCGAATCCACGACCTTATACAACCCGTAAGTCATCACTGCTCTATTGTTCAAGACTGTGACACCCAAAATGGGCCAATATGACCATAGTGCCCCTTCATTCTTCACTGACAGCTGGCTGATTACTGTTATATTCAAAGCTCCCTATTGATCAGCGACATTCAATACATAAATGCCTTGGCATTTGATAGTGGATAGTCATTATCATCTGCCTAGCCTCTTTTGATCAACGAGACTTAAATGCCTTGGCATTTGATAGTGGATAGTCATTATCATCTGCCTAGCCTTTTCCCAACTATGTTGGGGTAAGTTTCCAGTCTAACCGGATGCAGCTGAATACCAGTATTTTACATGGAGCGACTGCCTATCTGACCTCCACAACCCAGTTACTGGGTAATACGATATGCCTTGGTAAGACTGGTTGTCAGACTTTTGGGCTTCTGACGACCCGTAACAACTGTCAAAGATCTACAAATGACAGCCAAGACCAATACCTTAACGTGCTTTCCGAGGCACGGAGGAATCTTGGTATGAACAGATGGTCACCCATCTACGGACCAACCGCGGCAAGCGTAGCTTAACCTGATCGATCGACCCGTGCGGCAGTTATTATTTAGCCACAAGCTCCTCATTTTATAGTAGTGGATAGTGGAAAATCTTAACATGAAATCGGATTTCCAGTTATTTGACATCACGATTGACAAGTGGCAAGTAATATTCCCAATTCCCATTGTGGTGGCCCAGTGGTTCACGTGGCCCACGACTTACGAGATTGTAAGTTCAAACCCAGGCCGGCGCTTTACTTTGTGTACGTAACTTCGTCACCACTGCTCTCAAAACGGTGAAGGAAAGAATCGTGAGGAAACCGGCATGTCCTAGAACCAACAATTCGAAGACATGTGGCATCTACCAACCCGCACTGGGCCCGCGTGGTGGATTACGGCCCCTGCCTCTCAAAGAGAGGAGGCTTGTGTCCCAGCAGTAGGTACACGATAGGCAGAATGTGATAGGTAATATACAATTGTAAATTATGGACCTCGATTTTTAGAGATGTATTTGTTATCTACAAAACTTGAAACTGCTACTTCACGTCATGACGAAATAACGGATGACCCCTTCACACCCACGGAAATAGAAATAGGAAATACAACACAAAACACATATTTATACGTCCGTACAGCAATGCAATATACTACAAAACAAAACAAATGAACGTCAGAATATCATAAAAATACTTTTAAAGAAACATTTCCTGGCGTTTATTAGGGTCCCGTACTCAAAGGGTGCCAGCGGAACCCTATTTACCAAGGCTCCTCTGTCCGTTCGTCTCTCCTCTGTCCGTTCGTTTGTCACAGGGTTGTATCTTTTGAACCGTAATAGTTAGACACAAGAAATTGTCATAGTGATAACAAAAAAAAAAAAAGTTAAAAATTAAGGGAGTCTCCACACAAGAAACGAAAAAATATGTATTGTTAAATATTGTACCGCAGGTATCAGCTGGATGCGGGAAGCTCAGAACCAGTCGAAGTGGCGGTGCTAGGGGGATGCGTATTTCCAGCAGTGGACGTATTTCGGCTGAAATTATGAAATATTGTACAGTGGTACAGAACCCTTCGCGTGCCAGTTTGACTGGCACTTGTCCGCTTTATTAAGAAACATTTCTGGGCGTTTATTTATAATATCAAACGAAAATAAAGATACAATCTTGAACAATGTGCCATAATAAAAGTCACACGCTGAGACAAAATGACGAACAAAACGTACATCAATATAGTATAATGTTTAAATAAGTACAGGCAATCGCTTTTGAATTTAATTTTGAAATGGCTCGGAAGTTCAACGGGATTATTATAGCGTTAAGCACCGCTGGAGGGTTGAATCTTGAGCTTTGAGCTTCTCCGGGAATTGGGTTTTGAGCTCCAAGATTATTGTGTGGTTACCTACCACACAATAATCTATTTATAATAGCCTTTTTAACCGTAGCTATTTTAATAACTTTGAAATAAATCTCGTCAAATTAACAAACCAAATATTTGCAACACTACACTGCGCTCCTAAACACAGATTACTGACGTTGCTCAAAAAGCTGCAAACTTGAATTGGGACCGGGCTGGCCACATCTGCCGTATGAATGAACTATATGCCAAAATAACCACTTTGTGGAGCCCTAAGACAGCTAGAAGACATCGCGGCAGACCCCGTAAAAGATGGCGGGGGGAGCTGGACAAAACAAGCGATTGTTGGCCACATTAGCATTGGGTTGCAAATATTATCTCTCTCCTTCAATATATTTTTTTTGGTCTTTGCACTTGTTACATGATTATTATTTAATTTATTTACACCTACCTATAGATAAGTTTAATATGTTTTATGTATGTATGTATTTATTGTGTAAATGGTACATCATAGACTACCTGATGTATTGTCTTACCTTCCCCCTTAATCCATCCAAAGAAAAAATCAAATCTTAACCGAATATTCCTAAAAATATCCGACTCATTCCTTTCCTTCGCTAGCTCATCGGTCATCTTTAAACTCTCTACTGTCCACGTTCATTAAAACCCTTAATATCCTCACCGAAGCCATTCAATAAGTTATGCCTCATAACATATTTAACACTCCGATAACCTAACAACCTAGGCAATAAAACAGGCTCTAAACTTAGCCACGGGCATCTAATATGAATGAAACCCATAAAACTGTGCAATTTTTCATTCGATATCATACAACGCTCGATAGGATTACATCGGCGGCTATGCATGCAAAATGCAAATGTGGTTGGTCATGGAGTAGGGGATTGCAAAAGGTTAATTTGTAATAATTTATCATGATACTAGCGACCCTGGTATGCACGGTTTTTACGACTTAACAAAACGTCGAAATTTCTTAATTATATGGAATGGAATAGCATAGAACACTCTTTATTATGTACACCATAAAAAATACTATAACAATAATAATATATAATATAATTATGTGAGTTTAATATAATTATTATATTATACGCATATGCATCGCGCACCACGCGTCGTTTTACTGCACTCGTATGTTGCTCAGTGCCACTATGTAATGTAAGCTTGTCACAGTCATCACATCGGTAACCATAATGCTTCGCCGACCTCGTAACAGCATTAACACCTTAACGTTGAATGTCACTTACACGTCATAAAACGACAAGGGCTATTTGTCTATATGACCGTTAAATATTTTCAACCTTATTGAAGTTTCCATTTACTGGGAATTGCTGGCAATACAGTTTCTGAAAGTGGCGCTGGCGCCACTACAATTGTCATGATATGGGCATATGATGCGAAGGAATGCGGAACATGTTGTGAGGAAAGTTTTGAGTATGAATGTGGATGGCTACAAGAGTAGGGGAAAACCAAAGAAACGATGGATGTATTGTGTGAAAGATGATATAGCTAGAAGGGGGGTGAATGACGTATGCTGATAGAGATGTATTGAATGAGGAGACCTGCTGCATCAACCTGATGATGATCCAGTGGGGTTTACGTAACAGACTTACAATAGTAACGCCTTTAATTTTATTACATACATACATAAACTCACGCCTTCTTCGCATGGGGGTAAGCAGAAACTATAGAACGCCACCTGCTACGCTCCTTACATACTCCTTTTGCTTCATTTACGTTCTTACATCTGGTCATACACGCACGCCGGTTGCGAGTACTACGCACCTGACGTTTCTGAAGAACATCACCAATTAGGTAACTATTATGTCCTTCTAGGGCATCCCCTCCCAGCGTTTTCACTCACTTCTGCCTTGTAAATACCTGTTGTTAGTCGCCTTTCATTTATCCTCTCAACATGACCAAACTGTCTAAGCATACTTATACTTTTTGTTTTTGTGTTGTTTTTGTTTCTTTTTGTTTGTTGTTGTGTTTTTCATTTTATTCATTGCTTTATTTACGTTGTTCAACATACGAATTTTTCAAACATATGAAGCATTGGATTATTGAAAATTTGTTTTACGCAATTAGGGTGCTGGCACGTGAGCAGTGGTGGCTCAGTAGTAACAGCCGCGACCTACAAGTTGTAGGTCGTAGGTTCGAACCCTGACAGGCACTTTACTTTGTGTAAATTATTCATCACCACTGCTCTCAAAACTGGGAAGAAAAACATCATGAGGAAACAACCGGCATGACCATTTTTTTATTTTTTTTGGTGCTATGTTATCATATAACTTCTCCCACTCTGGACGGAGCTGTGCATGTCAGACTTTTACTGACTAAAACCCACCCGTGTTCCTTCCGTTGCCTGTGTGCCAGGGCCACGATATCCCTTTCGGACAAACTCGCAACCCTGGCAGGCATTGGTCCTACTGGACCCCGTCAGTTGGTGCTGACATCTCTTAGAGGCGCGCGTGGAACACAACGCGCCGTCAACCCGGGCCTGGTCCTTATCGGACGGCGTGCTACCCATCATTCACCGTCCGCAAGCCCGCGCCTACGTTGGCCGGGAATCGGCCTGCGACTCTCGACGCCCGGGGAGTCTACCACGGCGACTAGGGGCACGAGGGCACGAATTTTGCCTCTCTCTCACTTGTCCCGCCTTGTTCCTAGAACCGAAGAACTTCGAAGACATGTGACATCTACCATCCCGTACTGGGCATCCTGCTTGGTAGATTATGGACCACTCCCTCTCACAGAGAGAAGGCTTGTGTCTCTGCCGTGGGTAGATTATACGCTGATTATTATGTAGGGTGAGCGTACGTGAAACTTCTGTCCTCAATTTATCATTGTATATAACTATCGCTACTTCAAACACGGGCGTGAATTAAAATGTTACGACACGATAGTTCCATACGATACTCAGTTAGATACGATACGATACGATACTATACATAGTCAGATACGATACAGGAACACGGTGCGAAAATTGAAATTTATATAACTGCACGTTAAAACGAGCGGTAGTTTACAACTTAGTTTTAAATGGTTTTCTGTTTTGTTATTTGTAAGTACTTTGTGTATACTGCAGCTATGTGGTTTAGATAGTTTTTGGTTACAGAAAGAACTTTGGTTTGCCCAATTCATTACGAACAATATGCTCTATTTTGTAGTTGATTTCGGAAAAGCCTACCAGGTTCACAGCTGGGACACAGGCGACCCAGGGACTGGACCCGTAATCCTACGCGAGCCCAGTGCGGGTTGGTATCAGACTGCAATAGCCACTGCAGGGCAAATAAGTCTGTGCCGTGTGGTGCCAGACGTAAAGAATAGCACCATCCTATTTCTTCCCGTGGGTGTCGTAAATGACGACAAAGGGACTTACTAGAGAATGGGCAGCAGCGTTCTCTATACATTTTAACACCATACTGCGATCGCCAGCCCGCCTGCCCCCCTTTTGGAGGATACCTATGTCCAGCAGTGGACGTCTTTCGGCTTAAATGATGAGGGCAAATAGCTCTTCTCGTAACCAGCCAATGATGTTCCTACTGCTGGGACACAGGCCTCTCTGTGAGAGGTACTTGACTATAATGCCCTAAGTTGATGACTACAAATACCTCCCGCACATACTTCAACATAATGAAACGAAATTTAAATCTTATTTAAAACGCACACTATGCAGCCAGGCATATTATAAGTTGGGGGATTACATCGCTGAATAAAAAGCTTGGCTCAACGCTGGTCCTGCTCCACAAGGGCTCAAAAACTAATTGATAAGCACTTAGAAATAGGTACCTACGAAGATTTCAAAAACTATCTTTGCATTGTATAAATTCAATCTTTTAGTATTATATAATTGCAAAGCACATGTGTGAGTACTATGTACTTACTATAAAGCTACCATTTGCTAGGTACGTCTTTCATTGACTTGAATGTGCCCTGGCGGCTGAGAGTATGTCATGCTCACTGTAATGTCTCGCTGTAGGTGGATCATTTAGCTCCCTTCAAAATGGTTGAGCTAAATGGTGCTAATCCATGCGTTCGTGAACGGGCGCCATCAGTAGGGACTGGTCATCTCTTAGCGGCCATGGCTTATTTTAATTTAATTTTTAAATAGTTTTTTTATTTTATTTTTATTACGGATGGTTTTGACGTTTTGCATCGTTCTCACATGTATAATTTCAACACAAATGATGTAACCAATATTTTGTAACCATGTAACCTTTTAATATAATTATCATACCTATTTCCCTTTTAAGGCTCTTACAAACACACGCGATATCGCGGGCGCGACATGCACCGACAAAGGAATTGTCTTTGTCGGTGCCTGTCGCGTCCGCGATATCGCGTGAGTGTGTAAGAGCCTTTAATTCTCATTTCATTCAATACTTACGAATCGCCAAAAATGCTACCACATAACAACATAAAATCAAAAGTCAAAGTCAAATTATTTATTTAAAATAGGTACATAAGAGGCACTTTTGAACGTCAAAATTTACAAAAAAATATAATTGATTCTAGTTGCCCCTTCCAAAAGGTAGTTTCGTATGGAGATGAATGGGCAAGAAACTCCACCGTTACTCTTTGAAAAAAAAATTGTATTACAATATTTTGTTTATGATAATTATATGTGATGATGCATCTAGAATAAATAACTAAGTATACCACAAAAAGTAAAAAAAACCGGCCAAGTGCAAGTCGGACTCGCGCACGAAGGGTTCCGTACCATTATCTATAAAAACGGCAAAAATCGAGTTTGTTGTATGGGAGCCCCTCTTAAATATTTGTTTTATTTTAATTTAATTATTGATTTTTAAAGTGAATATATAACTAAATACTCTGTGAATATTTCAAGTGTCTATCTGTTACCGTTATCAATATCAAGCAAAAACGAGCAAAAAGCTGGTCAAGTGAGAGTCGGACTCGCGCACGAAGGGTTCCGTACCATTATCTATAAAATCGGCAAAAAAATCAAGTTTGTTATATGGGAGCCCCCCTTAAATATTTATGTTATTCTGGTTTTTAGTACTTGTTGCTATAGCGGCAACAGAAATACATCATCAAATTTCAACTGTCTAGCTATCACGGATCATGAGATACAGCCTGGTGACAGACGGACGGACAGACAGGCAGACAGACGGCGGAGCCTTAGTAATAGGGTTCCCGTTTTACCCTTTGAGTAGGGAACGCTAAAAATGAAGCAATGACAGATAATTTAATTATGAGATAGATACATGGTGCTCACATATTTACAAACATCGTAAAAGTATATGTTTTCCTTAACAACAATCAATAAGTCTCAATCAAGCCTGTATTCCCCGAAGTGTTAGGCAGAGGTGCACCTGTACCTACTCGTACATTTCGCCAATGTTTAAGTCCCATGTAACAGGGGGCGAGCCTATTGCCATCAACCGGGCACAAATCTAGATTCCGGGCTGCTAATGAGAAATTCCAGGTGGAAAAACCCTATAACACTTAGCCCGACCCGGGAATCGACACCAGGACCTCATGCTCATCAGTTTTGACTGCCTCGTTCGACTTGCTACCAGTAGCTAATAAAAGTCAAGAAACCCAAGCTTCGACATTACACTCTCAAATAAATCCAACATTTAAAATCAATGTTTTATTCATTTGGGCATAAAATGAAAAAAAAAACAAAAGCATCTCGATCTGAACCAAGCTTTGACATCTCATTTCCCTAAACTCAGTCGGAGAATCGATAAAACGATTCTGTCCTAATGAGTCAATAGTGCCTATTCTATCCCCCTTAATTTTCAATAAAAAACGTCCTATTTGCATAAGCCACTTTAGGCGGTCCCCAAACTTACGATTGTCGTGTGTCGTTAACCATTTTAGTGGTTGTAAATTCAGTCGGTGAAGAGACATTTTAAATTGGTACGGTGTTTTATTGTAAACGTGACTACTCCGTTTTGGAATTAACAGAGTTATTCGTTTTGTGTTTTTATTGTTTATACTTATTAATTGTTTTGTTACAGTTCTCTGGATTCAATTATGAAACCGGTGTGGCATCTATTAAAAATTACCACACTGCCACTTATGTGGTTTCGGAAATCAATGCCACTGCTGAAATATAGCAGCAACGACTTTAGAAGTTAAAATCAATACGCGATTGTTATTTACACTTTGGACTTAGTAAGTTATTAGCAAAAATTTGTATATGTCATTCTTCAGAGGATATAATAATTGTAAAGTTGAAACTAAGACATAACAATACATAATATACATATATATCATAAATCAGCCTATAATGTTCCCACAGCTGGGACACAGGCCTCCTCTCTGTGACAGGCAGTGGGCCGTTCGTAATCCACCACGCGGGACCAGTGTGGATTTGTGGATGTCACAATGTTTTCGAATTTTTGATTCTAGTACAAGCCGGTTTCCTCTGGATATTTTCATCTTTTTATTTTACACCGACATAACAATAAATATAGTAAAATAACCAAGATTTTCATAAAAATTAAATTCATAAACGTAACGTAACTCGGAAACAACAATTGGTAATCATAATAAACAAGTTTACATGGAAAAGAAAATAAACATAACCAGAAAAAACAGATTAAAATAATAAAGAACAATATACTCTGGCGGTTACTATATAAATGAATGTTACTTAAACATAAGCCCGCTTCACGAGACGACCTAATAAACTTAAATTACGTAAGACAATCCCCACGCATAATCGTAAGTCTGTAACAAGCCTTATGCCGTAGGAGGCCTTTTAACCAGAATTTAATGCTTGTTGCCGCTATAAAGAAAAATATAAAACGTTAAAGTGAATAAGATTGTTATTAAAACAAATAAAAGTTAGTGTACGGTTTGAAAGAAAATATAACTTATGTGTAAAAAAAGACTACCTCAAAGCGGTCTAGTGGTCGCAAGCACTATGAGGTCCTGGGTTCGATTCCCGGGTTGGGCAAAATGTTATTGGGGTTTTCCATCTGAAATTTCTAAGGAGCAGCCCCTAATCTGGATTTGTGCCCGGTTGATGCCAATATCATCATTCAGCCGAAAGACGTCCACTGCTGGACATAGGCCTTCCGCAAAGGGTATTTTTTGCCATTATCGCCACGCTTGGCAGGCGGGTTGGCGATCGCATTATGGTGTTAAAATGCATAGAGAACGCTGCTGCCCATTCTCTAGTAAGTCCCTTAGTCACCTGTTACGACAACCACGGGAAGAAATAGGATGGTGCTATTCTTTACGGCCGGCACCACACGGGCGATATGATGGCAATAGGCTCGCTCTTATTACATGGGACTTAAACACAAACTGGCGAAATGTGGATGTACTATGTATTACCTAACCCCTGGCAGATGTGAATAAAATAGACATACACGTAATAAATCTAGACAGGTCTCAAGGTTCCCGCAGACAGGCGTGACGCGAGTCTAGTCGATAAAGTCTGCGAAAAATTAATGGAAGAGCATTTCTCATTAATTTTGTACCTTACATTTTTTTCTTAACAATTAAATTTTGTTATCAATCAGATCAACTTATACGTTACCGTTTAGAAGTATCTTTGAAGTCACAAAATTTTGTGGTTAGGAACTTTCCGATACGCAAAAAATCGTCCTTAATTTAGATTAAGCTCCCAAAAATAGTGAGTAGGTAGTAGCGTAGCGTAGTAGGAAGTAGTTTTCATTACTCAAATTAACATAATTATGAAATAGAACATTTACCAAGTACATTCAGTAACAAATTTGACCACAAACTGGTACCCAGAATCTAGCGGCGCGCTTTTGGTTTGACTCTGACGTCTGACAACCATTAAGATAGGGATTTTGGCTATGGAATGAGAATCTTGTTATATTATAATATTGAAATCAAAAGTCATTTATTCAAACTAGGCTGAGACTCAACACTTTCGAACGTCAAAATATATTCCCTTCAATATATTGCTTGTTACATCAGGATAAATCGCGGTAACAAAATTGTTACTCAAAATTGAGTTTTATCAAGGACAACAGACAATTGATTATTATAAATTAAATAATAAAAAAATGGATATCCAAAGGCATATTACTAAACTTTTATCAGTTCTTTTATCGGCTTTAAAAAAAAAAAAAACTATTAAATATAAATATTCACACTGAAAAATTAATTCTCTGAGTATGGGGTAGGACACCAGAAACCGCATACATTGAAATTATTCAACTTTCAGGAAATAATAAAATGTTTCTGGTGGTATACTATTAGCACACACATCCATAATCAGCTTATAATGTTCCCACTGCTGTTCCTCGGATGATCTGATTTAGATTATGTCCGGACTTAAAAGGAGACTGTGACCTCTGAGTTTGTTTCGGAGTCTCTTCTCAGAGTATTCGGATAGGAAACACTTTACCAACTCCATTTTGTAGGATGTGCTTTCAAAGAACAATCGCATATATTAATGACGAGGAAAGTAATTGTTAAAGATTAGCATAACACACAGACCTCCTCTCTTCGAGAGGGAGTGGGTTGTAAATCTACCACGCGGGCCCCGTGCGGGTTGGTAGATGTCACATGTCTTTGAATTTTGGTTCTAGGACATGCCGGTTTCGTCACGATGTTTTCCTTCACCGTTTTGAGAGCAGTGGTGATGAAATTATTTACACAAAGTAAAGCGACTGCCTGGGTTCGAACCCACGACCTACAACTCTTAAGTCGGGGAAGTTACCACTGGGCCACCACTGCTCTATCTGTTCACTGTTCTATTATTAGCATTAATCTAAAATTAAACAATTTATTATGCTAAAAAAAAACTTTTGGCGTCTGATTTCGTCATAAAATTTAACTTGAATTTGAAGTACACCCATATTTAAGATGGAGACACTTTTGTTGGGAATTGCTCGGAATTGTTCTAATAGTGTCGCGTTGCATCGTCGCGTCGCGCCTGTCTGCGGGAACCTTGAGACCTGTTTTACAATGGTAGTGTGTGACATTTATTTGCGCTTGAGACCTGTTTAGAGCTTACGTTTTATAATAAAATGCTTTGTTGTGCATTCTGTGGTCAAATAAAAGAGCCCACACACGAATTGTGACAGTTTTTATTACTATTCTACTCAGTAATTTTTCGTCCTGTGACCTAAGCTACAAAATGGCCTCCACTTTTTTAAAAGTCAGGGTCTATTGTCTGTTTAAAGGGTAAATTTATTTTAATACTTGAGTACAGCAGTGTTTTGAACTGAGTTATTAGGGAGAGGACACCAATATTAGGCACATTATTATCAACATACAGTAACATACAGGAAAAAAAATTAACCAAAACGAAATTTTTTTCATCAGTAATAGAACACATTTCTATTATTTGTTCAATTTTCTTTTATCGACTTGAAAAAAATCCTGTATAAAACCAGTGCTGTGGCGCAATTTAGCCATTTATGAAGGAACAATATTTAACTGATGCTCTAAAACCTTATTGACCATCTAATGATGGACACATTTTTAAATTAATTAACCTTTCAAAAGTATTTGCGCTTTTAAAAATGAGCAGTTTTTTTTAAATAATTGAGCCTCTTTTTAATTTTCTGGTCTTTTCTCACCGCACTGTTAGTCGCAGTAACCAAGTTAGGGTACCCCGACCAAATGGGTAAGGTTCGGTTATAACTGTAACAAACCGCGCGCGAGCCGAGCGAAGCGAGCGGTGCCGCGTCAGCGGCCGGCGAGGGACCCCAAAATAAGAATTATTTGAGGTTCACAAAAAAAGGTGCAGCCATTATATTTCGACGGCACGGTTGGCGCAGTGGTTAAGCCATTGACTGCTGCGCTGCGTGTGGCGGGGTCGATTCCCGCACGGAACAAATATTTGTATGACCTACAATAGTTGTTCCGGGTCTGGCTGTTTGTGTATGTGAGTTTAAATGTTTGTTAACGCACCCACGACACAGGAGAAATTACTACTGTGGGGCAAAGTTTAAAAAAAAAAAATAGTAAAGTGTTCAATAATATTCTTAGGAGGGCAAAATGGTAATTATTAGAGGTTCGATAAATACATGCCGTTATTAAACAGACGACTAAAATAGGCAAAGTTGTTTGATTCAGCTATATATCCAATATTTTAAGCTATTGTTTGTTTTTACACTAGTCAATAATCGCCGTGAAATTATAACCAAGTTCAATTGGACAGTAACAGTGCTCAACAATATAGAACTCACGCAACCTAAAAAAAAAAAAACATGCTTTTTCTTTCTCTACTCCGAACATAAATCCAAAGTATCGGCCGAGTGATTTCTTGACTAGAGCTAACTATGACTGACTACGGCAAAAAAAAAAAACAGTCAATAATGTGACTTGAAGTCGGGTAAGGACTCAAAATCAAAAAAAGAATCTTTGGCAGTTATGATACTTCGGATTATCGCTTCGGAGTAGACCGTTGTCAGAATGTTGACTTTTGATTACCAGTAACGACTGCCCACAAATGACAGCCGGTACCAACGGCTTAACATGCTTTCTGAAGCAGAGAGGGGCCTTGATATGTAATGGATAGTCACCCATCCACGGAGCTACACGGTTCAATCGAAGGTCAAATTGGTAAGCGTAATTTGACCTTCGATTGAACCGTGTGGCTGTTAATACTTAGCCACGAGCCCCTTTTAAATCTACTTTACAATAACACTCATCAAATAAAACTTTATTAGTACATTACTCAGTCCTTGTATTCAGTAAAAGCTTGAGAAAAGCCAGTTAAAACCCAAGTAGTAATTTAGACGTGATTTTTATTCTTTTTAGGGTTCCGTACCTCAAAAGGATAAAAACGGAATCCTTATAGGATCACTCGTGTCTGTACGTCTGTCTGTCTGTCACAGCCGATTTGCTCCGAATCTATTGGACAAATTAAGTTGAAATTTGGTACAATATACACGCAAATAGCGTTTAATGCCCTGCGTGTGCAATACAACAATGCTTTTAGGATACTGTTGGCGCCGCCGCGTTTCTGTAGCGCGTCAGGGATGATCGCAGCAGCGACAGACGACTTCTTTGCAATCATGCGTAAAAGATCTGCGTCTCTGCTGCGTCGGATGCGAGACAGCGATTACAGTCTCCTAAGCATTGTTGCCAATAAGACTGAAGTCTACCTGATGGGACACCCGTGCGCAGTGCATGTAATGTTGCCGGGTGTCTCCAGATGGCATAACAGATATAATGTATAGTATTTCTTAAGTTGTGTTGTGAAATATTATTATTGTTTCTGTTTGTATCATAATTAATTATCCATATTAATAGTTTTTGTAATATGTACTTACTAACAAATTATGGGTAATGTGCCAAAATTAAAGATAAATAAATAAAAATGAATTTCTGTGACCCAAACTCGGACGTGTAACGTAAAAAAATGAATTTTGAATATGAAGGTCTTTTATTGGGAACTTAGAAAAAAAAATGCAAACTGTAAGTGCCGTGTGACCTATCAAATGAATGGGCTTGTTGTAGGGATCTCAAATATTTTTTTTTTAAATAAAATTAAAATAAATATTTTTAAAGTTATTTAAGAAAATAGATGAAAATTGACCATACCCCTTATCTTCGAAACTGCTGAGCCTAAAATTTTGTTTAAATGATATGGAAAATCTTTCTTTACATAAATATTACAGGAAAACCTATAAGAAGTCTATGGTGTTAACATAACATGGTAAATCTCTCAATATTGTGCGTACAAATACACATTTGCAGTTGGAATGTATGGGAGAACATGTTTTTCAACTACAATGTTAAGTTTTTTCTTGAGATAATAAACACGGTTGATAACGTATTCATTGTACAGAACCCTTACCACGAGAGCTCAACTCGCACTTGTCCGGTTTTTTCTTAATAGATTGGCTTCGGGGTTGAATTTGAAAATTGCTTTCATTAAAATAGTGAGAGAACTCTATTAGTTTTTATGATTGCTGTATTAATTGGGGTTGAAAATGTAAGAGAGGCACCGTATTTTAATTTTAAAGATGGTCAGCGACCTATTCTTGTGCATAGAAGATGTTGAGTTTATTCATGTTGCTGTGAAAGTGTACAGACTGGCGCGACAGGCGGCGCGACGCTTTTCATGAAGTTTTCATTGAAGTTGTGCTACTGGAGTCGCGCTGTCTGCAGGAGCCTTAAAGAGAATAGAAAGAAAGAAAAGAAAAAATATTTATTCTGCACAAACAAAAGCTGTGCGTTTTGTTTGTGCAGAATAACAACAAAATACACACATACAAAGTAGCCAAAAGCCTCGTATCCAATACCCTAAACATTTTGACAATCTTGTCCATTGGTTGATGTCAGGGACCAAAGACAATTTTCAAAGTGTTTTTAGTGTTTACTAGTCTATAATCTACTTAAAAAAATAACAACCTGTGATGACTTTGGACAAACCTATCGTCAACAGCGCTGATTTTCAGCAGAAACCATGGAATAACGTAATAGTAGAAATCTTAGAGATTCACACAGATCTAGAAATCTACCTACTGGATAACCTGCGTTATCTTACTTTACTAATCTATCTGATTAGTAAAGTAAGATAACGCGCCTCTATGAGAAAAGATATTTTTAGTATTTAGAATATTTAGCATTCGTTTATATTGCTCAAAGCGATATTTCATTGAACGGGCCTTTTTAATTAAAAAAAACATCAACCGATTTTCAGTTACTAACAAAAAAGCTTACAACAGCAAAACACCAAAATTAACTAAAAAATACCTTTTACAAGAAATTACTGAACAATAAAATAGGAAAAAAAAGAGCTACCTAATACGATAACAATAAACATACTGGCCGAAAATTGGGTACCTCACCCTAAAAACTAGGCGCAGAACTTATTTATCTACTTACAAATACGCAATTAAGGGAGGATCCGAAAAAGTATCGATACATAAGTATCGGTACTCTGTAAAAAATAATACCTTTTATTATAATCGATACAATTCAAGTAGGTTCTAATGATACCTACGTTACCGATTGTCATTTTTCTAAACTTATATTATAAATAGAAAAGATTTGATTTTTTGTTTGTTTGTTTGTAATGGATAAACTCAAAAACCACTAAACTGATTTAAAAATTCATTCACCTATGAAAAGTTACATTATCACCGAGTAACATGAGCTGTATGTTACTTAAAGATTACAATAATGTACCCAAGGTATCAAAAATTTGCCTATATCAGTCATTATTTGGCGTACGCTGCCAAAACTATTGATGATACATAAAATAATGTTCTACATGTTTAAAGCCGCGGGATAAAGCGATTATCTATATTCGAGAACGAATTGCCATTAACTGGGCAGTAATCTCAACTCCAGGCAACGGAAGGAACATGGGTGGGTTTTAGTCACTAAAAGTCTGTCAATCACACTCACTCCCGCTCCGCCCAAAGCGGGAGAAGTTATTATATAAAAGGCTGCTGCAGAGAATTGCATAAGGGAAAAAATCTAATTGCACTTTGTTCAGCATTTTTTTTATTTTTGGGTGGGAAATTATCAAATAACTTCTCCCGCTCTAGGCGGAGCGGGAGGTCGTGTCAGACTTTCACTGACTAAAACCCACCCGTGTTCCTTCAGATACCTGTGTGCCAGGGCCACGATATCCCTTTCGGACAGGCTCGTAACCCTGCCAGACTTTGTTCGGCCTAAGAATCGATCCCAAGACCTTCCACTCAACATTTGGATTTGTGATCGCTAGACAAACGAATAAGTATTTTTTTAATAGCTTGGAAAATCTCGATACCTTAGTATCGATAATTTTATTCCGATAAACGTTTATCGATACTTTCATAACGATATTTCCCTACATAAGTCTTTCCACGCTTTAAAAGCCTTAGGCACTTTCTTCGCAAAATTAACTCGGTAATTGGTGGAGCTAAATTGTGCTGCGTTATTCTCTACTTAAATGTAAAGAGCCTCCGTAAATGTAGGTAAATTCAATAATGTTTAGAGTGGGCTAAGGGATGAGAGGTAGCGGGGAAATGGGGTAAAGAAAAGGGCTTTGATGGGTAGAAGTCGTTGTAGAATGACGGTTGAAACATCAATCAATCTGATCAATCTGCCTAGCCCTTTCCCAACTATGTAGGATTCGCCTTCTAGTCTAATCGGATGCTGCTAAATACGAGTATTTTGTATTTTTTTTTTTTCTCTATGCATTTTAACACCATACTGCGATCGCCAACCCGTATGCCAAGCGTGGCGATTATGGCAATCGCCCCCCGACCCCCCCGCCCCCCCCGCTTAATTTTGGGGGAGGCCTATGTCCAGCAGTGGCCGTCTTTCAGCTGAAATGATAATGATATGGAGCGACTGTCTGTTTGACCTCCACAACCCTGTGAATGCGTAACACGATACCCCTTGGTAAGACTGGTTGTTAGACTTTTGGGCTTCCGACTACCCGTAACGGCTGTGAAAGATATATGAATGACAGCTGGAACCAACGACTTAACGTGCTTTTGAAGGGTGAGGACGCCGTGGCGCCTTTCTAGCCACTCCTCAAAGAGGGGACTTATCGCCACAATTGTGGCGTGCCCAGTCGCTTGGGGGGCCTGGAATCATATGTCGAATTCATAGTAACAGTGTGTGTTCGATGCCCATGGCACCCTGTAGGTATACTCAATTCAGAGCACCAGATAAAAAATAACATAAAATTGCATAAAATCGCTGCAGCTTATAACTTAACCTGGCACACGCGTGCAAAGCAGTATAAATTAAAAATATAATTAACTCCGTACCGAGAACACATTTTCTACTCATTAAAACAAACTCCTCGTTATAAACGATATCTCTAAGTACACACTTAGAATATTATAACATTTATAACACATGCAACATTTTCTTACTTAAATACAAATAGGAGTTATGAAATCATTGAATACGAAAAGATGTATAATATTTTGTAGCTTAAAAACAGCTTTGTTTCTTGGTAATACAGCTTGTCAACGGATGCCCGTTTGGACGTGTTAAAGTGCTGTTTGCAACCCATTTACAAAATAAATATAAATAGATATAATAATTTGTCTTAAGCAACTAAGCTACACAAAAATAATGATAATGATAAATGATTTATTTCTGTAAGTAGGTGAGGTCACAGTCTCTTTTAAAGTCCAGACATAATCTTGGTCAGATCATGTAGATTGGTGCCTGAAATGATCTTTTGATGAAAGAACCACACAGATTGAAGGGACCTGTACAGTCAGTGCACGCATTTGTCAGTAGTCGTGCAGCTCAACTAAGAACTTAAGGAGCTCAACGATTCAACGAACAATACCAAAGAAAGGACATTTGGGTAGGCCGCATAAATTACTCAAACTGCCATACCATGATAAAAAACTAACTGAGAAAAAAAGAAAAATAAACAATAACCCACATAGTCTTCACATTTACAATACTTAATTGAAACAATATAATACTTAACAAAGTAAATATTCATGTCATTGCATATATAAAATTAATCAATGTCAATGTGTACCTACATAAAATACGGATATAATCTTGGTCAGATTATTTGAGGACCATGTAGATTGGTGTCTGACACGGTCTTTTGAAGAAAGGACCACACAGATTTGCACAGTCAGTCAGTGCACGCATTTGTCAGTTATCGTGCAGCTCAACTCAAAAATAATACTAACGCTTAATACTAACGCGATCATTATTTTACGCTTGGCTAATCTTTTCACCACAGCATCAGTTATTTATAGTTAGATTAAATTATTATTTATTTAAATCACAATTATAACACCTTTACAGACTCATCCAAGGCGATGTTATAATTAACAATGTCTACTTACACAGATAATAATGAATTAACGAGCGTAACTTCACTTTTACAAAATACACAATTAAATTAACTTCATTACGGGTTCAACGACCGCGGGTAATGTATCTAGTTACTTTAGTTTTTTTTTGTTTTATCGTGATTATATTGATATAAATAAAATATTAATTTTCGCCAGATAATTTAAATTGAGCCTGTATTATCGCACTGCCTTGAAAAGCTCAAATAAAAGCTTTAGTTTAATTTTTAGGGTTCCGTACCCCAAGGGTAAAACGGGAACACTATTAGTAAGGCTCCGCCGTCTGTCTGTCTGTCTGTCTATCTGTCTGTCCGTCTGTCACCAGGCTGTATCACATGAACCGTGACATTTAGACAGTTGAAATTTTCACAGATGATGTATTTCTGTTGCCGCTATAACAACAAATACTAAAAAACAGAATAAAATAAATATTTAAGGGGGCTCCCATACAACAAACGTGATATTTTTTGCTCGTTTTTGCTCGATATTGATAACGGCAACAGATGGACGCTTTAAATATTCACAGAATATACAGATATATATTCACTTTAAAAATAAAACAAATATTTAAATATTTAATTTTTATTTTCCCATACAACAAACGCGATTTTTTTGCCGTAGATAATGGTACGGAACCCTTCGTGCGCGAGTCCGACTCGCACTTGGCCAGTTTTTTTTTTGTCTTATCGTGACTAGATTGATATAAGTAAAATATTAATTTTCGCCAGATAATTTAAATTGACCCTGCATCATCGCACCGCCTTGAAAAGCTCAAATAAAAGCTTTAGTTTAATTTATGTACTTTTGTACAATCCATCAATTTGCCTAGCCTTTTCCCAACTATGTAGACGTTGTGGATGCGGCTTTCTGTCTAACCAGGGGCAGCTGAATACCAGTATTTTACACATGGAGCGACTGCCTATCTGACTTCCACAACCTTAGCGGTAACACGATACCCCTAGGTAAGACTGGTTGTTAGACTTTTGGGCTTCTGACTACTCGTAACGAATGTCAAAGATCTACGAATGACCGCCGGGACCAACGGTTTAACGTGCTTTCCGAGGCACGGAGGGGTCTCGAAATGTAATGGATGGACCCACGAACTGAACGCGGCAGTGTAGCTTAAACTCCGATTAACCCGTGCGGCTGTTATTATTTACCCCCCCTTTCATTTGCTTTTGTATGACTTCATGTATTACCGGATTAAAGCTCAACGCACACAGGCAGCGGGTGCGGGTCGGGCGCGGGTCAAGATGGCAGTACGGCGGGCTGAATTCTCTGTATTTATATGAACGACACCACACATTGGCGCAGTGCTTAAGCGATTGACTGCTGCGCTGCGTGTCGCGGGTTTGATTCCCGCACGGAACAAATATTTGTATGACCTACAAGTAGTTGTTCCGGGTCTGGCTGTTTGTGTATGTGAGTTTAAATGTTTGTAACGCACCCACGATACAGGAGACATTCCTAGTGTGGGGCAACGTTTTTTTTTAAAGAAAGAAAAAAGAAAGAAAGAAAAGCGTGCGCGGGTCGGGCGCGCAGCGGGTCGGTGGCGGGACCCACGCGTGACCTGCGCTCGACCCGCGCCCGACCCGCACCCGCTGCCTGTGTGTGTTGAGCTTTGAAGACAGAAAACCAGTTATATCTCACAAGGAAACCGGGCCCAACAACCAGAAACTCGATGTGCTTACAATTTATCTCAGTTTGGCAGAGTGCCATAGAGAGTTAACTCTCCATAATTGTGTCAAACGGGGATGTAAACAAGTGTTAAGTTTTGCTACGGGTCGTTAGTTACGTTAAGTCTATATCCAGCGTTCATTTACGTAAACTTACTTGCAGTCCCTGCAGTTAAGAAGCAATAGGTTCCTATAGTTCCACCTTACCATAATATACAGTCTTACAGACCGAATTTCGGCCATGGTGACGAGTCTCCGCTGTGACCAGCCTGCGGCACAAGTGTGTGTGTGCAGACACAGGTGCACTCTCTTCCCTCACTCTCATAGTAAGATGAGACGGTGATCCGACACGACCAGAGAGAGATCAGGCGCAGGGCCAACGGCTAAACGTGCTTTCCGAGGCACGGGGGTATCACACCGCCAACTTTCAAACTCTGGGCTGTTACTAAGACATTTCCAATGCTAAAGCCCAATAACACTTTGCCCGACCTGGGAATCGAATCCAGGACCCCACCCACGCAGAGCGATGGCGCTTACGATCACAAGACCAACGGTGCAGTTACCTTATCTACACCCACCATACACCTAATGCTGTGGTCCTACAGCCCGCTTTCTCACAGGCCAGATCACGCCAGGCCTGGCCGACAGGCCGTGGGAACCGTCGATCCGGTGAGACCTGTGCCGGGAATCTTCGGCATTGGTCGCGACAGGCCTCGACAGGCGTGGCCGCGCACCAGGCCGCGACAGGCCGTAAGATCACGGTTTTACCATAAACACAGGGTGTAAAAAGACCCATCACATAGAGCTAAGTAACTTTGAGAAAAAAAAAATCGGGGAAACAACCTTGTGAAAAATCATGAAAACGTTGTGTTAACGGGTGCACGAACCTACGAATAACAGCTCGTAAGCCGCAATCGTTCCACCACTGAATCGACACAGTTCCTCACTGAAGTCGGTCAGAAACGCGCGTTCATTCCCCACGACACCACTGAAAACGAATTCCGTGGGGAATGACAGAAATCACTATTCCCCTGTTACTGATGTCCTGTGACTGTTAGTGATGTCCAGCTAATTTATATTCATGACATAATTTTTATGATGATGTTTTTTTTTGTGATGACAATATAATTTTTGGTAAAATCGTCACGAACAAAAGCGTTTTTTTTTTTAATTGAAAGTATGAAGTTATACAATATAATTTATGGAAAAAAGTTATTTTAGGCGGCTTGCGGTAGGAGTAAAGTGGTTATAAATCGTCACAAACCCATTCAACTTATTTTTTTTTAATTGAATGTGAAGTTTTATAGTATTATGTTATTACATCAATAGCAGTTGAGCGGACATCACTTCGGTGGTGTCGCGGGGAATGGTGATTTCTGACATTCCCCAAGACACCACCGGTGGTGTCGTGGGGAATGAACGGAAACGCGACGCAAAAAAACTCGCTGCGATTATCGGAGCTACAAATAGCGAGCTTTAAGTAGTACGTAGGCTAGCTCACTAAAAGTTGAGTAATAACATTTAAAACGTTTTTCGTAAAAAAAACTGAAATAATGTTGGATATTTGACCACCAATATCTCCGTATCCAGAAGCTCCCCAGCCGCTCTATTGTGTTAAAATCTCACCTTAAAAACTTAGGTCAAGTGAGTTATCATTCCAAATTTTCACTGTGAGGTTTTTATAGAATAGATTGGCAGGCAGTACAAAGAAAAAACTCAAGTTCACACCCGTTTTGACACGGTTTAAGGATAAGTTCGGCGTTGCAAAGCATCGCCTCTGTCACTGATCCCAAAATAAAATTTTATAATCTGTACCGGTTGAAAACAGGAACACTACAAAAAACATGCCAGTTATTTTATTTTTAATCATATCTTCGTCTATATCCATTACCATCTTTAAAATCTTGAATATTCTGTTGAACAACTTCTCTTAACACATAAAAAAAATATTTTTTCCCTCCAAAGTGTAAGTTTACCACCTAAAAAATATAACACTTACACTGTTACAAAAATAATACAATATATCGCTCGACTCTCCAATTAATGTAAAGATAAATACCATTTTTTGCCTAAAAATAAGATAATTAAGAAAACCATGATTAGATTACAGAGAATTGAAAACCCTCGTGTAATTATTAAAAGGAGGGCTTTGACGGTTTTAATGAAAAAGAAAATGGACTGGTTTTTGATTGGGCCAGGCCTACTGCCTAGTAATTACTTTTACAAGCCAATTCTCAGAAACTATTAATTTATTCTTGTATAATTTCGGCACTATTAAAACTTTCAAATTTAAACCCTGATTTTAAGATATTTTTAGCAGACTACCACATTGGTCTAGTGGTCGATAGCGCTGCAGCTGAGCATGAGGTGCTGGGTTCGATTCCAAGGTCGGGCAAAGTGTTATTGTATTTTCCCATTATGAATTTCTCAGTAGCAGCCCGGATTCTGGGTTTGTGCCCAGTTGATGGCAATAGCTGTAGGTGAAATTATACTATGGGTGTGAAGCGTAGTAAAGGGAAAGCTTTGTCCTTTTTTAAGGAAATTACGCGAACGGAGGAGTATGAAATTCGGCACAGTTAAAGTTTATGAGAAGGAGTGCAAAAAGCTAATATATTTTTATATAATACGCATGCGTTTGACACACACACACACACATAGTACCAGGGCCTTATGACTTGAAGATAGGTGACAGAAGTGACAGCTTAAGCATGGAATAAGTAAGTACCTACTTACTTTTTAATAGCATGAAATTAGTAAGTACTATATAGATTGTAAGTAGAATTACGACCCGTGGGCGACCACAAGTTATTATACGGTGTGGAAAAAAGAGTAACTACCTGTATCTACTCTAGACACGTAGGTACTAATTTTCTCATCCAAAGGAACTAAATAATTTATTAAAATTGATTAAGTAATTTTTCTCATCAATATGCAAAATAGCAAAAACTAGACGTAAGTGTGTGTAAATAGGATCTATAAGAAAAAGCGACATCAGGTTTCTGATATTATCTCGTATACAAACATACTAATAGGTAACTGGCCCAACTAGTTAGGCCACCCACAATTACGCTAATTATAAAACAAGGCTGTTTTTCTTTTAATTTTATAATGCTTATAAGATCAAAACACTGGTTTTTCCCAATGATATTCTAAGTAAAAAAACCGGCCATGTGCGAGTCTGACTCGCGCACGAAGGGCTCCGTACCATTGTCTATAAAAACGGCAAAAAAATCACGTTTGTTGTATGGGAGCCCCCTTAAATATTTATGATATTCTAGTTTTTAGTATTTGTTGCTATAGCGGCAACTGAAATACATCATCTGTGAAAATTTTAACCGTCTAACTATCTCGGTTCATGAGATACAGCCTGGTGACAGACGGACAGACAGACAGACGGCGGAGCCTTAGTAATAGGGTTCCCGTTTTACCCTTTGGGTACAGAACCCTAAAAAGAGATAAAGATAGGTTATACACGCTCCGCAAGTGGCACGTAAAAATATGGCTAATTAGCCACATTTTAACCGTCTTGTCTCTCTTTCGCTCCCGATAATTACGACATGCCGTCCTACTTCCACGGTGTTATCAAATAGTGTAACGGTGTGCCGTTTTTGAAGATCGAATGTTGAGTAGGTAACCTGTCTACGTGTTTTTACTTATAAAATCATTGATTTTCCCTATATTCCTAGAAAGAAAGAAAGAAAATACGTTTATTTGTGGTAAGCATAACGCAAACACGAAAGAACAAGTTAATGGAAAATATGCGTCACATTCACGCAAAACGGCCATCGCTCAGCATAATGCTGCGACCCCATGCGAGACAGATCCCCAGCGCTGGTCCTCTACGCTGCTGAGCCGTGGACGCTGCGTGATATCGAGGAGAAGATAGACGTTCTGGAAATGTGGTGCTGAAGAAGAATGCTTGGAGTATCGTGGATCAAGTTTCCCACCAACACCTCTATAGGCCAAGAACTCGGCATCAAAAAGAGTCTACCTGTTCTGGTCCAAACGCGTATCCTCAAATAATTCGGACACGTCTCGAGGCGTGAGGCTGACTCTATAGGCAGGAGCGGCGGGCGCCTTGTCAAGCAGGGTAGAGTGGAGGGCACTAGACCACGCGGACGCTCACCCATGAGATAGGCTGACCAAATTAGAACCGCAGTGGGCGATCCCCCAAGGGATCGGCCACGTGCCTTCAATACCCTGCCCTGGAGTTGCATCAGGGAGGCACTCCGGTATCACCGGATGCCTACCTCTGTCGCGTGGTCGAGGCATATTTGACAGTCAGGTCCGTTATCTACCCCGGTCACCAAGGAGGGTGGAACCGGCGAGAGATGTCGTTCGGTATCCCATAGAAATCAGTCTTTGGGCCGCATCTGTGTGACATCGGGTACGTCTGGGGTGTTGCGCGTCATACAAATGCGTGCACTAAAAACACCAAAAATTGGAGTAGATGGCGAGAAATCCTGAGTCCAATCACATCAGCCTCTGGAAAAGAAACTACATACAGACCACGACCGCTATGACAAGAGTGGTACGAAGTAGAAGAAGAAGTGTGAGAACAACACGGTTGAGATTCGCTTGCCAAGGTTGGTCCGTGGATGGGTGATCATCGAATACATACTGAGACCCCTCCATCTTTCGGTCCCGGCTGTTATTCATAGATCTTTGACAGTCGTTACGGATCGTCAGAAGTCCGGAAGTCTTTCTGTCAGTCTTACCGAGGGGTATCGTGTTACCCAGTAAGTGGGTTGTGAAGCATTTTGTGGCTCCAACCACATAATGTTTGATTTAAAGATCATTCAGCCGAAATACGTCCACTGCTGGACATAAGCCTTAATCTATAGGCCATAATACCACGTTTGGCAGGTGATCGCAGTAAGGTGTTAAAATGCATAGAGAACGCTACTGCCCATTCTCTAGTAAGTCCCTTAGTCGCCTTTTACGACACCCACGGGAATAAATAGGATGGTGTCATTCTTTACGTCCGACACCACTCGGATTTATAGATACGTGACTAAAATAAGAGAAACAAAAACAAACAATTTATTATTATGTAAACAGATCCCATTTACAACGCCTACGAAATATTATAATTTTTTTAATCTTCTCACAGACACCCACTCAATAATTAAAAAAATCATGAAACTTATTGGAATAATTCATAAGTTACTTAACTTTATCTATACTAATAATTAAGCTGTAAAGTTCGTTTTTAGGGTTCCGTACCCAAAGGGTAAAACGGGAACCCTATTACTCAGGCTCCGCCGTCTGTCTGTCTGTCTGTCTGTCCGTCTGTCACCAGGCTGTATCTCATGAACCGTGATAGTTAGACAGTTGAAATTTTCACATATGATGTATTTCTGTTGCCGCTATAACAACAAATACTAAAAAACAGAATAAAATAAATATTTAAGGGGGCTCCCATACAACAAACGTGATTTTTTTGCTCGTTTTTGCTCGATATTGATAACGGTAACTGGTAGACGCTTGAAATATTCACTTTAAAAATAAATAATTAAATTAAAATAAAACAAATATTTAAGGCCAAATATTTATTTTATAGACAAATATTTCAATCCCATACAACAAACGTAATTTTTTTGCCGTTTTTATAGATAACTAGCTGCGCCCCGCGGTTTCACCCGCGTAAGTCTCGATCCCGTGAGAATATCGGGATAAAAAGTAGCCTATGTCTTATTCTAGCGTGTCAGCTACCTCCATACAAAATTTTATCAAAATTGGTCCAGCCGTTTGAGCGTGAAGAAGTAACAAACATACACATACACACACACACACACACTCACAAACTTTCGCCTTTATAATATTAGTGTGATGGTACGGAACCATTCGTGCGCGAGTCCGACTCGCACTTGGCCGGTTTTTTTTTTGTTTGTTTAAACGCTGGAACTACCAGTCGGGTTTGAAAAAATCTTTTTGCAATAGCTCAATTCTTGAGGAAGGCTATACAGTATGTTAACTAAAAGAGGGTGTTCCCGTTAACCCGCAATAGTATAGCATCCATACATGCTAAAAAAATATTACCATTCGAAAACAAAATGTTTTAATTTTTTTTAATATTAAAATATTCACTAAAAATGTTAAATTGATACGTAAAAGAAACACTCTGTACACGCGTACTTGAAGGACGGCAACTTCGCAATTTACCTATTTATGAATGACGGGCCGCGCCAGCGGCGGTCTATTTGATGTGCCTAGCCCCGCGCCCTGCCCCTGGATGTCCACCTAATTTTAGTCGGAACTAATATCACGCGCTGAGCGGATGTGCATTATTTTCGCATTGCAACATCTTGCGTCATTCTTGTGTGAAAAATGCCGCGTTATCAGTTCAGTGCTCAGGAGTATGCGAACATGGTGCTCATTTATGCTGAGTGCAATTATGATGGTGCACGTGCTCTGAGGATGTATGCTGAGAGGTACCCCAATGCACATCAACCGCGGAATTCTCGTGTTATTGTGAGTGCCCTGGTGCGTATTCGTAACAATGAACCGGTAGTGCCGCGTCGTTCTGGTGGCCCCCGACCCGTGATCTCTGTGCGGCAGGAAGAGAACGTGCTAAGGCATTTTGAGGAGGAGCCCGGTTCAAGCACTAGAAGAGCCGGCCGCCTGTTAAACATGAGTCACGTCGCAGTCTTTAAAATTTTAAAGAAAAACAAGCAGCATGCGTACTCACTTCAAGCTGACTTCGAGCGCCGGTTAACTTATTGCCAGTGGGCACTGCAGCGATGCGCGGAGGACACCCACTTCATCGAAAACGTCATATGGTCAGATGAAAGCCTATTTACGCGCAATGGCATGTGGAATCGACGTGTATGCCATCACTGGGCAGAAAGAGGCCATAATCTGCGTGCCACTCGGCCGTTAGCACATCAAATACGGTGGTCACTGAATGTGTGACCTGGGATAAAGGGAAATAAAATAATAGGATCTGTCTTCATCCCAGGGACTCTAAACCGTGTGAGGTATCTGGCTCTTCTTAACGACACCGTCGCGCGCTACCTCGACAGATTGCCGCTAGCCGAGCTCCGAAATGTGTGGTTTCAACACGATGGAGTACCCCCTCACATTTCAACAGAAGTGCGGTCGCGGTTAAACGAGTTGTTTGATAGCCGCTGGATCGGGAGGTACGGTCCCGAGGCGTGGCCACCACGGTCACCTGACTTAACGCCACTTGACTTCTTTTTTTGGGGTTGGGTCAAACAACTCGTTTATAAACAAACAAACCACTCGCGGGAGGAGATGGAAATGCGAATCCGCACAGCATTCCGTGTTATCAGGAACCGCATACGCGAGGACCCGCTTTTAATGCGGCGAGTGCACCAAAATAACCGTCGGCGATTGCAACAATGTGTAGACAGAGGAGGTCAGCATATTGAGCAGTTCAAAATCTAGGTAAGTTTTTAACATTATTTAAATGTATCATAATAGCTAAAACATTTCGAAAACATTAAAATAAAAAATAACACTAAACGACTGTGCTACAAAATTAATAAGTTCAGGAGGCCCACTCTTTCCTAAAACTGCTTTTATACTCAGGGAGTACCCCGTTCAACGAACGTGTTACTACTGTGGCGTTACACGATTGCTATGAATTAACGCAAGTACTTAGGTATTACGAAGGCCGAAGGCTTAAAGTAAAAGTTTTTAAATTTCTGTATTGGAGAATAAATCACTTGCTAACGTGTAATACCGTCATTATCATTTAAATCCTAGCCTAAACTGTGGTTTAAATAAATGAAACTTTCTCCAAACTTAACCGCACACTATTTATTAGCGGTACATTATTTTTTAGATAAAATTAATTTTTAAAAGCTTTTTTCATATTAACACTGTAAGCCTGTCGTACCACCGCGCACCGGTCTGAGTGGCTAGGTAAAACAAGTTCGCGTCATCGATATGCCCGCGTCACCGACATGCTCATGTGTCTTGTTGCGCCAGACTGGCGACGCGCAGAAGCCTGTGTACATGTATACGCATTTAAACACTAATACATTGTATATTACCTATATACTCGATTGTACTCGTATCATGTGCTGTTCTAAGTTTTAAGTTTTCCCTTTTGTCGGCAGTGAAATGAAATGAAATGAAATGAAATCGTTTATTCTGTAAATAGGATATCGGAATCACTTTTACACGTCATATTAAAAAGTAAAAAATAAGCTAGATGTAGTCGACATTTCCTATCTGACTACCCGTGAGAAGAAATGGCGAAACAAACTCAGGGGTCAAAGTCTCTTTTAAAGTCCAGACATAATCTTGGTCAGATCATGTGAGGACCATGTAGATCTGTGTCTGAAATGGTCTTTTGAGGAAAGAACCACACAATTTTGAGTGGACCTGTCCAATCAGTGCAAGCATTTGTCGTAATCGTGCAGCTCGACTCAAGACTTAAGGAGCTCAACGACTCGACGAACAATACCAAAGAAAGTACATTTGGGTAGGCCTCATAAAGTGCTCAAAATGCCAGACCTCCATTAAAACTGAGAAAAAGCATAAAATAATAGGAAAATATTTAAAGAGAAAAAAAAAAAAATGACCCACATAGTGCTCACATTCACAATAAATTAAAGCAGTAAATATAATACTTTTCAAAGTAAACATTAATGTAATATTGTATATAATATTCTGCAATGTCAATATTTATATAAAATCATGCATAATAACATTAAATGTCAAGTTTTCCAGTTTGATCACAAGGCTTGCAGAGCGAGCAGCTCAATCCCAAGCTTTTTTGTCTTCTAAATAATCAGAAATTTTATAGTACCCTTTTTTACAAAGTTTGGTTTTAATACAGCTTTTAAATCGTTTAATGGGTAAGTTTCGAATGTCAGTAGGAAGTTTGTTGTGAAAGCGTATACATTGACCCATGAACGAGTTGCCTACTCTGTGGAGGCGAGTGCGATGTACAGCAAGATTGTGTTTATTCCTGGTATTTAAACAATGAATATCGGACATTTTCTTAAAATTTGATATATTTTTGTGTACATACAATAGATTTTCAAATATATATTGAGAGGCTACAGTCAGAATATCTATTTCTTTGAATTTTTCACGAAGTGAATCTCTTGGACCTAGATTGTAAATGGCTCGAACAGCCCTTTTCTGTAAAACAAAGATAGTATTAATGTCCGCACAGGTTCCCCAGAGAAGAATCCCATATGACATAAGACTATGAAAATAACTAAAATAAACAATTCTCGCAGTATCTACATCAGTTATCTGTCGAATTTTTTTAACAGCATAGGCGGCTGAACTAAGCCTTCCTGACAATTTTTCTACGTGTGGGCCCCATTGTAATTTACCGTCAATAGTTATCCCAAGAAAAACTGTCGACTCAACAGGGTCCAACTCTATTCCATTAAGTTGAACATTGGTAGTTAGCTGCCTGACATTTGGCATTGAAAATTTAATGAGCTTAGTCTTTTTTTCGTTCAAGAGAAGATTATTTACATTAAACCAATGGACAACCTTAGAGAGTGCATCGTTAACATGTTCAAAATTGACTAGCTGACGTTTGATTTTAAAAATGAGGGAAGTGTCATCTGCGAATAATACAATCTTGTGATTATCCCTTATGTGATAAGGTAAGTCATTTATATAAATTAGAAACAAGAAAGGACCTAGAATTGAACCCTGCGGAACTCCCATAGTGACCGCAGATCCTGCAGATCTCTTGCCATTAACATCAACCCTCTGAATTCTGTTGTTCAGATAAGAAGTCAGAAGGTCGAGAGCACTGTCCCTCATACCATAGTGGTGCAGTTTTCGGATGAGTGTATCATGATGAACGCAATCGAAGGCCTTAGACAAGTCGCAGAAAATGCCAAGAGCATCCTGCGACTCCTCCCAGGCCTCGAATATGCTCTTCAGTAATTCCACGCCCGCATCTGTAGTTGAACGACCCTTTGTAAAACCAAACTGTTTCAGATGAAGTAAATTATTTGTATTGAAATGTCCTAACATTTGTTTTAAAATTAACTTTTCAAAGATTTTGCTCAATGTAGGTAATATCGAAATTGGCCGAAAATTCGTGGGATCAGTTGTGCTGCCAGATTTGAACAGTGGAATCACTTTACTAAGTTTCATCAGATCAGGAAATACACCAGATGCAATACAAGAATTAAAAACAATTGCTAAAAACGGTGAAATAACATCGATTATTGAAGACATGGTATGTACTGATAATCCCCAAAGGTCAGCAGTTTTTTTTACATCAAGATCTTTAAAAGATTCTATAATATCCTTAGCGGTAACAACCGTGAATTTAAAGTGTTTATCACATTCTGGTACGCATTCTTTTAGTATGGAGTAAGCAGAAGTGGAGGACGACGATGACAGAGTTTTGGTTGTTAAAATGGGAATATTAGTAAAGAAATTTTCAAACTCAGTTGCCACCTCCACGTCTGCCTTAATATCTACATCATTGATTTTTAGGTGGAAGTCACGATTACGTACTGTTGTTCTACCTGTTTCTGAATTAATAATATTCCAAGTTGTTTTAATTTTATTACCAGAAGATTTTATTTTATTTTTAATATGTATGGCTTTTGCTGAGGAACAGGCTCGTTTAAAAGTTTTAGAATATTTTTTAACGAATTCTTTAAAAGTTTCATCATGGTTATATGTTTTTTCATGATACAATTCGTATAACCTCTGCCTACTTTTGTAAATACCTGGTGTTGCCCAATCACTAAATATAACGCGGTCACAAACAGGCAATGTTTTTGAGGTGAATACCTTCCTAAATTCACTATTAATGAGGTTAAATAGTGAAGTATAAGCTTGATCTGGGTCGGTGTGATAAGACAAACCCGGTAGTTTTTCCATTAAATTATTTTTAAATTGTTCTAAGCGACTTATGTTTACAGGAATAAAACTCACAAGTTTTCTTTGAGCTCTGACTATTTTCTGAGGGAAAGTGACTAACTGGCCACAGTGATCAGAGTCCAATTCATTTAGAATTAAATGGCTAGAAGGTCTTAAGTTTGTAAAAATATTGTCAATACAGGTAGCGCTAGTGGCAGTTATTCTAGTCGGCTCAAAGAATGTATTGTACAAATTATATGACTTTAATAAGGTTATAAACTTATTTACTGTAGAAGATTTTTCCAGTATATTAATGTTGAAATCTCCACAGACAACAACTGTTTTATTACTGTTACAAGTCTTTAATAATATTTCTTCCATATATTTCTCAAAAATATCATATGAAGCACATGGGGGCCTGTATACACTCACTACAATGAACTGCTCAAGCTCAATGCAAGCTATTTCAATAACTCGCTCAACAGAGAGGCTCACAATATCCTTACGTTCTTTACATTTCATATTATTACGAACAATTATTAAAGAGCCACCACGTATCATATTAACTCTGCTGAATGAGCTGGCAACCTGGTGGTTGTTAAAGCTGAACATGAACTGGTGGACTTTTAACCAATGTTCAGTTACACATAGGATATCAATATAACTACAGTTCATGAACAACTCTAATTCTAATTCCTTACCTATCACACCCTGTATATTTTGATGAACTATTTTTAAAGTATTATTATTACATTTATTTTGATTACTACAATTTGATGGGTGTGATATCAAAGAAGTTTGTGTAACATTTATTAAGCAAGAGGTTTCCTCTATTGTCCTAATTTCTAATTTAAATGATAATCAATGTCATTAGTTGTTGCCAAATTATTGGCAGAATTATTTAAAAAGTCATTGCATTGCTCAAAAGAAGCAAGTTGTTTAGCCAAATTTTTGGCTGAAATAGAAAAAAAATATGATAGCGACACAGCTATCTGTCTTTTGTTATAGTTAGAAAGATAGTACATATAAATATTATATCTATGTTTTGTCAGATACAAATTATTACTAACATAATTGTTAATATCCACTAGATGGAATAGGTTATTGTTAAATGTCAAATTATGCAATGTCAAATTTATTTCAAATCGTATTTTATTTTCTTCCTGTGGCAAACTGTTACTGTAAGGGAATGTAAACAATACAATTTTTTTAAACTAAGATTACACAAAGTCCTATAATATTGGAGCAATTCTCCTTTGTTCACATTTCCCCTATTACCCATAAAAATTAATAATGTAGTGTCCTGGTTAAAGTTACATTTAATAATTTCTTTCATAATAACAAATAAAGAACAACCAGGCATACAGTAATTTATTATGGAGTGTCCCGGATATTCATCTGTCAGCAAGTGGCCCAAGTCCTTTCCAATTTCATCGCAAAATAACACTATATCACTTTTTACAGTAGGAAATATCAAATCAACACAGGGCTGCGGTAAGGTGGCATTGCATGTTGTCAATGAATGGTCCGGTGTAAGTACATTGGATGGTATTTGACACTGCTCACAGTTGCTTGTTTGTGAGTTTACCAGCTCATTCATTGCCAACACATATTCCCTCATTAGATCTTCAGAGGTATTATATTTGATAGTCATTGAACTAAGATTTTCCTGTAAATGGTCAAGTTTATATTGCAAGTACTCTGTGTCAATGTTGTATTTCCTGGTACTTTGTTCCAAATTAAAAGAATACATATCTAATTGTTTTAGTAGATTAAGCCTTTCTCTATTAAGTTTAACATTTTTAATAAAGAACTTTTGTCTTTTAACCATCTTTTGAGTTTTAACAATGTATTTATTAATTTTAATGTATTTTTTAAGTTTATTTTTACTGGTGACTACCCGCACTGAATTACATGACTTTGAATCATCATTACCTGTCAAATCAATAGTGTAGGAGGGATTTATGGCAGAAACCATTGACGGGGCAACAGGCATCAACTCGCTGAACAGACTTTGATTCAGCGAGGCAGTGATGTTATGATTTGTGGTTTGAAGTTCTGTTATTTGAGTTTGAGCCTCATGTAGCTGCTGTTGTAATAAATATTTGTGACTAAGAGCTTGTTCATACTCTATGCTACACTGGCTGAAACTGTCCACAACAAGCTGAAGTCTATCCCGTTCTTCTATGGCATCAGTGAATTGAGTATATAACTGAGCCATTTCGATTTTCAGCTTCCTATTCTTTTCATGGGCATCAAAGAGCACCCTTTCATTGTCATCTATTTCCTTATTCAGCTCCCATGTCTGCCTATTTTTAAGGTTCTGTACCCAAAGGGTAAAACGGGAACCCTATTACTAAGGCTCCGCAGTCTGTTTGTCTGTCTGTCAGTCTGTCCGTCTGTCACCAGGCTGTATCTCATGAACCGTGACAGTTGAAATTTTCACAGATGATGTATTTCTGTTGCCGCTATAACAAAAAATACTAAAAAACAGAATAAAATAAATATTTAAGGGGGCTCCCATACAACAACCGCGATATTTTTTGCTCGTTTTTGTTCGATATTGATAACGGCAACAGGGAGACGCTTGAAATATTCACAGAATAATTAGTTGTACATTCACTTTAAAAATAAATAGTTAAATTAAAATAAAACTAATATTTTTTAAGGGGGGCTCCCATACAATAAACGTGATTTTTTGCCGTTTATATAGGTAATGGTACGGAACCCTTCGTGCGCGAGTCCGACTCGCACTTGGCCGGTTTTTAGGGTTCCGTACCCAAAGGGTAAAACGGGAAACCTATTACTAAGGCTCCGCCGTCTGTCTGTCTGTCTCTCTGTCTGTCCGTCTGTCACCAGGCTGTATCTCATGATCCGTGATAGCTAGACAGTTGAAATTTTCACAGATGATGTATTTCTGTTGCCGCTATAGCAACAAATACTAAAAACCAGAATACCATAAATATTTAAGGGGGCTCCCATACAACAAACGTGATTTTTTTGCTCGTTTTTGCTCGATATTGATAACGGTAACAGGTAGACACTTCAAATATTCACAGAATATTTAGTTATATATTCACTTTAAAAATCAATAATTAAATTAAAATAAAACAAATATTTTTTAAGGGGGGCTCCCATACAACAAACGTGATTTTTTGCCGTTTATATAGGTAATGGTACGGAACCCTTCGTGCGAGAGTCCGACTCGCACTTGGCCGGGTTTTTTTACTTTACGCAACACGTATTAATGTAATGATAAAAGTAAGGGAAGACCAATGTGGACTGTGTGAAAGATGACATGGCTAGAAAGGGGGTGACTACCGAGATGACGACTAATAGAGAAGTATGGAAGAAAGGGACATGTTGCGCCGACCACGAATAAATTGGGATAAGGGCAGGAGAATGATGTATTTTCTTAAAAGAATAACTTGTGAGACCTACTTAGCTGTGATAGTTTTCCTTCCAATTTCGTTATTTATGTACTACTGCCATGATTTTTTTCACATACCTATCCTCAATCATTCATTTAGCTAGCGGCTTAAAGCTTAATATTACGCAAACGGATCCCTGAATCGAAAATTGGTTTGCACATACTTACAATATTTTTGAACGGCCTATCTAACGATACCCCACATCATGGGATAGATGAGAAAAATAATATCATCCCCACTTTACGTGTAAGGGAGGAACCCTAAAAAACCTTATTGGCTACGGAACCCTAAAAATGTATAACAAATTTGTTTTGCTTGTGTTTATTTGTACTTGGTTCTTCAGGAACCCAGCAATGCTGCTTGCAAATATGGGGATATATTTTCTTAAAACCACTTAAACTCGCGTTATTCAGGGGAAAATTCCACCCGATCAAATTCTCAGACTTAGATTTAAAAAAATATTAAAAACAATTTGAAATTTAAATGAATTGTTGTATAGGTTTTACACAAATGTATTATTTAAAACTCAAACTCAAAGCATTTATTTCAAATAAACCAATTACAGGCACTTTTGAATTGTCAAGGGGTCGGTCAGTCAGAGAGATGAATCTAGTCGCCCATTCCAAAGCGTAGTAGGTTCCAAGGGAGAAGAACGGACAAGAAACTCCACGGACACTCTTTTTAATCAAATAATTGTGACAAAGTATTGGTTACATCATTCATGTTGAGATTACACGTGTGAGGACAATGTAGAAAGGCATGCACGTTAAAAGCGTCCGCAATAAAAAGATAAAACCATTAAAAAACAATTAAAATAAGTTAAAATAAGCCGTCGCAGCCAAGGAATGACGAATAAACCGTCTAATACTGTTAATACGTAAATCTACATACTGATAACCAAACTATTATTCTACTTTTTAAGTTACTAAGTGGCGAGGAGACATGGGCAATGGCAAGAAAGGTGGTTATTAGTAATTTGATTTCACTGAAAAATGATAAATAATCAAAAAAATAATGAAATATAAAAAAAAAAAAAACTACCTAACATAATATGCTCAATCAAGAGATGTTAAAAAATATCAGTATATTGTAATGGTGTAAAAAAAAAAATTAAAGGAAATCGTGAAAAATAAGGTACAATTTTAAAAACATCCGTAACCCGCAAAATTCAAATTTTCTTACGGTTTTTGCAAATTGCAGGTCAAAATATGATTTGCGACCATAACAAATATGTATTTACAGAATTATAATCATTAATACATCTCTCTTACTTAGATTTTTTCGATAAGAACAAATCTCTTAAGGAAAAGTTCTTATGAGACAAACCTAAGAATATTTGAATTTCGCGGGCTATCACTGCGGACCCACCTTACCCGAATCTTAGAACGATATGCCAACATTTAATTTCGTTGAGTTGGTGGGTACTTGCTAGCATCCTGTGGCTTCCGGGAAATTTCATTAAGTTGGCTGCAATTACGTCTCAAGAGAACAATTTCACGTTTAAATGTTTTATTATGTACCAACATAACATACATTGATGTTGTTAGGAAATGTCATGTTTTACTTTTGACCAGAGTTTTATTTCAGAGATTTTTCATTTCATCATTATTCTAGCTTCTGATTTATTTATTTAAAATTGGTACGCCAACAGCATAAACATTGTACATTAATTCATAAAAACACAGGTATAGGTTATCTTACAAGGTGGAACATAAATTTAGTAACGCACAACCTCTTAAGGGGTCATTGTACTCATCATTATGAACAAGTTTTACTATATGACCAAACCTAAAATAAATCAGCTGTTCCCTACGTTTTGACGAGTTTTAGGCGAACATAAATGTAGCGAACAAATGATTTGTTTTCGAATTGCCTCATAAATAGTGTGAAAACCTTCCCTTGTAATTAAAAAACCTTATTGATATTTACTAGCCTGGTATTGAACCTTCAGCCTAAAGCAAAAAAAGTTAGCTCCTAAAATACAGGGCCTCCGAATTACAAAGATGTGACATTGTATTTCTAAAATATTCGTGATATTTGTCTGAAAAACCTCTACACCGTTTTGAGACAGTGAAAAATTGCGACCGTTTTTCTAGAACGAATATAAAACATTCAAAAATACACACACGATATCCTTCCATAGCTCAAACAAAAGTAGGGGAAGACCAAAGAAACGATGGATGGACTGTGTGAAAGATGTTACGGCTAGAAAGGGGGTGACTACCGAGATGACGACTAATAGAAGAAAAGAAAATAAGAAAAAGGAAGAAAGAGAGAGTATGGTAGAAAAAGGACATGCGCCGACCCCAAATAAATTGTGATATGGGCAGGAATTATGATGCAATAGCTTAAACAAAATCACGGTTACAAACTAGTTTAGAACCCAAACAAGGGACGTTAAATGTCCGTCATTAATCAAGCAATGATTTATATCTAAAGTTAACCTCAAATCATGCCAGGTTTATAACATATGTCTTAAATTACTTTACAAATTATGGTTTTATTATGAAACTCCGTTTGGTTATGTAAATAAGGTTAGGAGATGATTCTTTTGTTAGACTCCTGGTCTATTTTTAGGGTTCCGTACCCATGGTAAAACGGGAACCCTATTACTAAGGCTCCGCCGTCTGTCTCATGAACCGTGATAGTTAGACAGTTGAAATTTTCACAGATGATGTATTTCTGTTGCTCGATATTGATAACGGCAACAGGTAGACGCTTGAAATATTCACAGAATATTTAGTTATCTATTCATTTTAAAAATAAATAATTAAATTAAAATAAAACAAATATTTAAGGACTCCCATACAACAAACGTGATTTTTTTTGCCATTTTTATGGATAATGGTACGGAGCCCTTCATGCGCGAGTCCGACTCACACTTGGCCAGTTTTTAATCTCGATATTATCATCACATAGATTACCCAAACGGGAAGCCGAGGTAATGTTTGTGCTCACTGCTCGCAGAACAGATGGTCGATGGAACCAAAAGGTTCTGGAGTGGCGACCGCGTACCGAAAGACGTAGCGTTGGAAGGCCTTTCACAAGGTTGACCGATGACCTTGTGAAGGCCGCAGGAATCCGCTAGATGCGGGAAGCACAAAACCGGTCTAAGGGGCGATGCTTGGGGGAGGCCTGTGTCCAGCAAGTGGACGTCTTTCGGCTGAAATGATGATCTTTCAGGTTAAGCAACGCTTGCAGAAGTGGATGGGTGACCATATTTATATACCGAGACGCCTCCGTGCCTCGGAAAGTACGGTGAGCTGTTGGTTCCGTCTGTCATTCGTAGATCCTTGGCAGTCCTAAATTTGCAACTTTATGAACCAGTCTTACCCAAGAGGTATCGTGTTTGTTGTTACCCAGTAACTGGGATGTAGAGGTCAGTCGCACCATGTATAATACTGGTGTTCAGCTGCATCCGGCTAGACTGGAAAAATACTAGGCAGATGAATTGCTGAGCAAAGCATTAACTCCCATGGAAATGGCAACGCATATTTCTACGGTAAATTCCAAATTTTGCTGGAACTGCTTGGTACTTATCTGTATGGTCACTTGATAACATCTTTATCGAAACTTACCTGAAAACAAAAGAAAAGAAGATTTAGTATGTTAAATTACAAGAATTATTTAAATACCATAGATAGTACGTAACAATGTATTTTTATTTCATTTATGTGTCGCATGCAATTTGTATTGTTCCGCTTTTTACAAACGGTGCGGCGTCGGCGTCGTCCGTTTAAAAACGCTTGCAGTGGTCAATTATGCCGAAGGCAATGCTCGGTCGGTTCGCGGTCACAACCTTTTATTTTATTTTTTGTTTCCGGGGTGGAAAATCCTCATGGATGTCTTCCGCCCTTTTTCTTTGGTGGGAATTTATCCAATAACTTCGGACACGGCGGTGCTCCGCCCAAGCCGGGCAGACCTCCACCTGCACCGTATGCTCCACCGTGTCCTCCGGGCAATCCACACAGTGGTGAAACCCGGGCGTTTCCTCCCGCTTTACCCTGAACAGGAACCTCCCGAAACAATGTCTTCCGCCCTGGGGCGGTCGGAGGGGTCTGTCAGACTAACTAAAAACCATCCCAGTGTTCCCTTCCCACACCAGGACCGGGGATCATGGCATCACATGCGACTACCGCGATCCCCGGCACCGCAGTCACAACCTAACCTAACCCATTTGGTCGGGTGCCCTGGATGTCGAAATTATAACAATTGAACGAGTTGCCAATTTGCTTCCGGCATATTTTATGACTACGAGCATTTTTAAACGATTCATACAATCTGCCTGCGAGTTATGCATTACTACAAGATATTGTAATGGTGTAATGTAATCGTAAATCTTTCGTAATAATCACAAATTATCAGGAATGAAGTTATCCGGAAGAGAACCGGAGTTACCGACATAGCCTGCAGAGTAAGCAAGCTGAAGTGGCAGTGGACTGGCCATGTTTGTCGAAGGACCGATGGCCGGTGGAGCAGACGAGTCCTGGAGTGGAGACCTTGTATCGCAAGCGTAGTGTGGGGCGCACCCCCGATGATGGACCGACGACCTTAGAAAGGTGGCTGGGACAGACTGGATGCGGAAAGTGGAGGACAGGGTGTTGTGGCGCAGCCTGGGAGAGGCCTATGTCCAGCAGTGGACTGCGATAGGCTGAGTTGATTGCTGATTGAATCACAAATTGAAATAAATTCTCTGATCCGAACCTCCTAACAGATCCTCAACAGCTTATATTAAGAACGGTAATGAAAAGATTTGTATTCCTTATTGAATTAATAGGTAGCATTATAAACTGCTCAACCCAAAAAAACTACATTAAAATACCAGAAAACGATAAAACCTTTCAACACATTTCCTCTCCCAACCATAATTAAATACTTCAGTTCTCCCGACCTCAGACACTGGGTGACCCCTTTTGATCTCCTGATGTGTTCGGCCAGTAATTTGGCAACGGACCTTCACTCATAGTGAAAACCACATTGCTCGGCATAGTAATTACTAGTTGATAGTATTATCTTTTATGGCTTTGAATATTGTAGTTTGTGGTGGTGTATGTAGAATATTAAGTTTTAGGCGCAGATATATGATTTTAGTGACTTTTAAATCTGTTCATATCAACGTCAGACGTCCACTACGGGACATATGCCTCCCCTAAGGGGGGAGTTTGCCATAATCGCCACGCTTGGCAGGCGAGTTGGCGATCGCAGTATTGCCCATTCTCTAGTAAGTCCCTTAGTCGCCTTTTACGACACCCACGGGAAGAAACAGGATGGTGCTATTCTTTACGTCGGAACCACGCGGAGAAATCTGTTATTACGCCTTCATATAATGCAAGTAAGTTATGCAAAAAATGTATGTTAAACTAGAACGCATACTCACCAATTTTATAAGTGCATATTTAAGTTTTGTAGTAAAATACTTTATTAAATTAATTCAGGAAGTAATGTCTACCCAAAGCATAAAAAACGATATTACTTTCAAACCACTTAACATATTTTCATGTTTTTTTTTTTTATGTACGGTCTATTTTATTGGCTATAAGGGCGCGGACACATCACCACGGCACGGCGCCGCTACCGTGAAAAGGCATGACGTCGCGTCGCGGAACGGTACCGTGTACGGTGCTCCTCGCGAACTACCAAAAAAAAAAAATGTCTAGATATGGACAATGAAAGACGTATTCTTCTCCTGTTATTACTAAGACCACGAATGAAGAAGATATAGAACAAAAAACATTGGGTATCAGCGGTCGTCTTTTGAACCGATGGTTGCTGTCGTGAGCCGACGCGGCGCACCATACACGGCACAGTACCTCTACCATGAGTTTACACAGCCAAAACTCGCTAGCGTCTCCGTAAATCATATTTATGAAATATTGTACAGCGCCCCTTGCGGTCACAGCAAGAATTAAAATACGTACCATGAGCACTATAGATTTCGATAGGTAAGAAACCTAACGTAATCTATTCGATAGTCACTAACGTTTTTCAGCTGTCACCATACAAAACGGCACCATGCGTCACTAATTCGACAAACGCTATCGAATAATACGATTGCGATACTAGTTACGTAGCTCACTAGCATTTTGAGGTGTGAAACGTTTGTTTACATTAAAAATATACACGTTTTTGAGTCTATTCAAGTCATAATAATGTCGGGAAGAGCTTATTTAGCATGAAATATGTTAGTGGCCAACTTTATAGTCTCTCTAGAGAAGCATTTGAAGATTTGTGCTTATTATTGAATATTGTTACGGATTTGAAGTCAACACAAAGAGTGGCATTATAACTAAAACAATAATTTTCATTTCTCTATACACTAATAATACTAAATTGTGACCCACTGGTCCGCATTGTATTACATAATAATATTCTATTTTTGTTAACTTATTTCAATTTAAAAAGTCAAAAACGCTGCGGACGATACAACGTCAACAAAATTACAAATTGAATTGACGACATGAAATATTATAAGATAATTATTAAAAATTCAACAACTACTAAATGCCATAAGTACGGTCTAGTCCATGAACCGACAACTTACAACAATATTTACTGTAATATGAGCTTATGAGCCGTTCTCTCTTCATATTACTGAGAAAGAAAGAAACAAAATATAAGGAGTGAAGTTGAGCTATACGAGTACGACACGATTTATTGAGCTTACCTTAGCGTCTGCGTTAGACTCCGTAAAACTCACGGTGCAAGCGTTATCGAAATCTATTTCATCCACTTTAATACGTTAGTGAGTAATTTTTCGATAACAACTCATGGTAGACGTCTGTTACCACTGTGTAGATCGCCCGGAGGACACGGTGGAGCATACGGTGGAGGTCTGCCCAGCTTGGGCGGAGCACCGCCGTGTCCTAACGGAGGCTATCGGCGGCGGCGATCTCTCGCGTCCGGCCCTGGTTCAGGCCATGGTTCGGAGCGAGAGTGCATGGGAGGCCGTCACCTCCTTCTGCGAAGCAGTAATGCTCGCAAAGGAGGAGGCGGAGCGCGTGAGGTTCGCGCCCTCACGTCCCTAGTCGCCGCAGGAGACGCCCTGGGCGTCGGGAGTCGCAAGCCGATTTCCGGCCACCGTAGGCGCGGGCTTGCGGACGGTGAGGGATGGGTAGCTCGCCGTCCGATAAGAACCAGGCCCAGGTCGACGGCGCGTCGTGTTCCACGCGCGCCTCAAAGAGACGTCAGCACGAATTGACGGGGTCCATTAGGGCCAATGCCTGCCAGGGTTGCGAGTTTGTCCGAAAGGGATATCGTGGCCCTGGCACACAGGCAAATGAAGGAAAACGGGTGGGTTTTAGTCAGTAAAAGTCTGACACGCCCTCCCGCTCCGCCCAGAGCGGGAGAAGTTATTTGATAATTTCCTACCCAAAAAAAAAAAAAAAAATGGTAGACGTCTGTTCCCCGGCTCGACGATGTCGTGCCGTTTGACGGTGGTGGCGCGACGCCGCGCCGCTTTGATGTGTCCACGTCCTAATATGTCGCATTTTCAGTTATATTAAATAGTGTGATTGTCACTTTTATCAATCGCGTCAATTTTACCAAGAACAGCCCGATTCATAGAAACCTTTTGCTACACAACAATTGTAATATCCTATTGTATGATTATGATGACTCCATTCTAAGCCGAAATCCTCAAATCTGTTCAAAATCTGATTCCCAAACGGAATATTTATAATAAAGACCTTCTACCCTAGCCGACCTTCCGCCATATAAATCAATATAGAGCCAACCCTAACTAAATCCAATTCGAACTATTAAGGAAAGGGTAATAGATTCTCATAAAATTCATTATCAGAATATTCCTTTTATCAATGTTTAATCTGCCCGGAAGTGTAGGGCTGTCTCGCTGATGGAAATTTTGAGAAGTTTAATTTTTTCTAATGTCCTTAAATAAAATAAAATTAAAATAAAAATAGCCTTTATTTCCTCTGACCCTTTGTACATAATCAAGTTCTTATAAACTAATCAGAAAGAAAGAAAAAGAAAGAAAGAAAATACGTTTATTTGCGGTAAAACGCAAAGAAATAAAAAACACAAACACGTAATAACAAGTTGAGGGACAATATGCGTCACATTCACGCAAAACGGCTATCGCTCAGCATAATGCTGCGCATAATCAGCTACCAGGGGCCCAAGTCTGCTATTTTTATAAATTCAGTCATTGCAACACGATCCCATTGTCATTTTGCTAAAAGTTCGTAATCTGGTAAATTCATAATGGTCGATCATTTTCTTTGCAATTTCTTTGAATGTAGTGTCAGTTGCCGACCATTGGAAAGTCATAATGACGCCATTATAATAGTAGATTACCAAACTTGTCAAAATCAACAATTATGAAATCAATGATCGACCATTCTCACACTATTGTAATAGCAGACTTGAGGCCCAGGTCAGGCAGTCTTGCCACGTAAGCCTCCTGTATCTCCCTCCTCTTATTTCTGTCCAGAGCTGTTCTTCGCCAAGCTTTTGGCAGATCATCCTCCCACCTTTTCACGTGTCTTCCTGTACGTCTTTTTTCATTCCTTGAAAATGGACTTAAAAAGTCACAGAATGGTACCCTTCTGTGACTTTTTTTGTCCATTTTTCAGTCTTAGCTCATTATATATGTCCATTTTATGTAATATCCTTAGATGCATATTAATTATCAAAGTAAGAATATTATAGACTGCTTCGATGGTTTAGTGGTCGCCAGTACTACTGCTGAGCAGGAGGTCCTGGGTTCGATTCCCAGGTCTGTCAAAGTGTTACTGGGTTTTTCAGTAGCAGCCCGGAGTATGGATTTGTGCCTGGTTGATGACAAAAAGCTCGCCCCCTATTACATGGGACTTAAACATAACTGGCGAAATATAGGTGTACTATAGGTACACCACTGCCTAACCCTTCGGGGATTATAGCCGTGATGTTATGTATGTATGTATGAAGATTCTGAAGATGTTTGTAACTAAATCACACATTAATAGGTGAACAGATTTATATGAGGTATTTAAGTATGTATCTTTCGATATTTATATATCTGTTATATATGATAGATACATATGTACCTAGATACTTTGGATAGTTTTAGTCCAGGTACATGGGAAATACCCCTAGGATACAAGTGATTTTTAGGGTTCCGTACCCAAAGGGTAAAACGGGAACCCTATTACTAAGGCTCCGCCGTCTGTCTGTCTGTCTGTCCGTCTGTCACCAGGCTGTATCTCATGAACCGTGATAGTTAGACAGTTGAAATTTTCACAGATGATGTATTTCTTTTGCCGCTAAAGCAACAAATACTAAAAAACAGAATAAAATAAATATTTAAGGGGGCTCCCATACAATAAACGTGATTTTTTTGCTCGTTTTTGCTCGATATTGATAAAAGCAACAGGTAGACGCTTGAAATATTCACAGAATATTTAGTTATATATTCACTTTAAAAATTATTAATTAAATTAAAATAAAACAAATATTTAAGGGGGGCTCCTATAGAACAAACGTGATTTTTTGCCGTTTTTATAGATAATGGTACGGAACCCTTCGTGCGCGAGTCCGACTCGCACTTGGCCGGTTTTTTTTTGTACGAATACCTACGACAATTGATAGATTTGGGTAGGCCGAAATACCAAAAGTCTGCCTACCAGCCTTTTTAACATATTGGTATTTCCCATTTCTTCCCGTGGGTGTCCTAAAAGGCGACTAAAGGATTTACTAGAGAATGGGCAGCAGCGTTCTCTATGCAAATTAACAGCATACTGCGATCGCCAATCCGCCTGCCAAGCGTGGCGATTATGGCAACCCTCTCCCTATTGGGGGAGGCCTATGTCCAGCAGTGGACGTCTTTCGACTGAAATGATGATGATGAGTATTTCCCAGATTTAAATAGCTTCTAAATAATAACAGGCGCATGGGTTGATCGAAGGTAAGCCAACATGTTTATGGATGGGTGACCAGTCATTACCTCTCCGTATCTCGGAAAGCACGTTAAGTCGTTAATCCCGGCTGTCATTCATAAATCTTTCTTTACAGTCGTTACGGGTAGTCAGAAGCCCAAAAATCTGACAACTGAGTAGTTTTACCAAGGGGTATCGCGTTACCCAGTTACTGGGTTGTGGAGGTCCGATCCATTAAAATATTGGTATTCAGCTGCATCTGGTTAGACTGGAAGCCAACCCCAACATAGTTGAGAAAAGGCTACGCAGATTGATTGAGTCCGTTTCTGGATCAATTTTCCACAACACAGAGTTCTCTGTCTATCATTTGGCCAAACTAGAAGACTAGATATCATCATAGTTCCATAAAACCTGATGATCATCATTCCCAATGGAATAGACGGACCCAGAAATAGTCACGACGGACTAAATCGTGCAGATCTGCATGCATTTCCAATGATCGTCGCACTTAATACAAATGGCGTCAAATGTAATATCGTTCACACAGCAGTTTAGTAGGTAGAGTTGACCACATAATTGTTCTACCACTTTTGACAACAATTCCCAGGAAAAATAACACAGAATTAGGTATTGTAACAGTTAGATTTAGGTTTACAGATATTTATAAAAAAAAACACAAATTCACGTAGGTACATGTTAGCAAGCTAAGCTAAATTAATCACACTAATTGTATAAAGGCGAAAGTTTGTGAGAGTGTGTCTTTTTGTTACTTCTTCACGGCTCAAACGGCTGGACCAATTTTGATAAAATTTTAGTTTATTTTAAATCCCGATATACCCACGGGATCGAGACTTACGCTGGTGACACCGTGGGGCGCAGCTAGTCTAATAAATAAAATCTAAGGTAAATTATAAATAATAATATGATTTTTGGCACAATAGTCACTGCATCTTATGATACACTCATCTAATGCATTTAGTTTTAAGGAAAGGTGTTATTTGCGATTAAATATTCAGCTAATTTAGTCTTGAATGCAATGAATGAGTGTATTATAATTTAAATGAGGATATCTTGTTGTATGATAGTGCTCCGTCAAAAGTTTAAGGTTTACAAAAAGCATATAAACACCAAATGCTTTTGTTACGCCTAAAACCTAAATAGATCAGTGTAAAGATTTAAATTATTGCTATTCATAATCAATCTTTGAATGCACTACAGGGTAATATTTCATCAGTACATTCTGTAATATAAAACAATAATCTAAACAGCGAAATATTTGACCGCTATTTGGGATGATGACACCATTCAGAATGCACCCTCTTAACCAAGGTTTAAACTACCTAAATTTCACATAGATAAATATACTGTCACATAGGCAACTAGCTTCATCCTTCTGAATGACCGACGCCTTTCACAAGTCAATACTAAATAGGTACTCAATACTTTATTGCATTCCACAATGTATATATGCTTAGGTGGTAAACATTGGCTTCTGAAACAATCTTGGACCCTATCCGGCACAGCAAAAGAAAGATAGTAAGTAGAGATGAGGACTTATCGTTTATCTCATATCTAACCAATTATAAAAAAAAAATGTGTATTTTATGTAAGTTTTAGGGATTTATTATTAAAATACTCGTTTACACTGTAATAACATTTACTTTTTGGAGTATTTTTTTTCTATTCTTATTGATTCGGGTTATTATATATTTTTACTGACATAACCAGAGGGCTTGTTGAATGTATTTTTAAACGGGATGTTGGTAAGTTTAGTTGTGTTTTGTATCGGAGTATGTATCTTGTTCGTATGTCTTCCAGTTTAGTGTAAAAGTCTTGGTGTTTATGAGCGAATATGCATATTTCAAGTATATATATAATATACAAGACAGAGTTAAAATATTCAGGTTCATAAAATGGGGTTTGCAGCTATCTACCTGTTGTATATTTACTAGGTTAAGGACAAATTTCTTTTGAATTGTAAACAGTGTTGATGCAGTGCAGTGTCAAAAGTGCTTGTAAATGGTTTCATTGAAATAGAAAAAGAAAAGAAAGAAAATACGCTTATTTGCGGTAAACATGACGCAAAAAAGGAACACAAACACAAAATGAATAAGTTGGGGGAAAATATGCGTAACATCCACGCAAAACGGCCATCGCTAAGCACAGCGCTGCGAATCTATACGAGACAGAGACCCAGCGCTGGTTTTCAGCAACGCCACGTGCAAGTGACGTTCAACTTTAGGGTGGCAAAGCAAATATGAGTGCGGCTATACTATGATAACTCTTCAATTTAATGCGAATACTAGTTCGTATAATATGCTAGTTCGACTAACATTCGGAATCGGAAGTTTGCAAATCTCGATTGCGAATATCGATAAGCAGTTTTGAACTCGATATTATTATAGTTGAAATTATTGGGGACCGTGTTCGTGGATATCTAAACGCTAAACGTTCGAGTTTTGATAATGGATTGTGGCGTATTGCTGTGGGGGAAATTGGAAGGGAGGTAGGTAGAGATAGAGGTAGAAATAAGATGAAGGTATGAATAGTGTTTGAGATTGATAAAAGTGATGATTCACCATTCGGTAGGTAAAAGAAGAGACTGAACACTGAGGTGATAGCTGATATACATGTAAATATTGAAAAATAAGCTGTACCTACTAATATGAGATGATAATTATGATGATGATGATGGATGAAAATGTATTTAACAGTCGACTAAAGATAGAAAAGTATTTGACTTAGCTTAGTAAGAAGACAATTGAAAGATTATATAACTCTGACTGTCTCTCCACGACGTCTAAATCCATATTCTAATTATACTATCCTACGTTCGACTCTAAGCAAGCCATTTCTCCGTTTCCATCAGTTTTTGATGCATCAGCTCGTTCGCCTTGTACTACTACTATCTTTACTAATCGCAATTTTGAACACTATAGCACTTATATTGCTATAGTAACATCCTGAAACACTATCGTATAACAAAGTAGGCACTCAATTACCCATGTTAGCTGCATGCTTAATGAGAAGAGGAAATGGGTATACGGGCGGGGAGTAGTTCCGTTGTTTTGAGGTTGGGCGCCATTGTTGGCGATGATATATTGCTCTACTGCACAGCCGCCGGTATAGTATGATAGCCTTCCCGCATGCGAATGCCTTAGGCCCCGTTCCCGGCGTCGAGCGATGCAACTTACGTAAAGCGACACGCGTGTTTTCATCCGTCGCTAAGTAAGTCTGCGTAACGCGTCTTGCGTCAAGCGCCATGGACGTTTCCATCCGTCGCTAAGTGTGCAACGCGTCTTGCGTCAAGCGACACCCGCTTATCCATCCATCGCTAAGTAAGTCTGCAACGCGTCTTGCGTCAAACGACACGCGCGTTTCCCCTGTTGCCGCAAGTAGCGTCGCGGTGACTCGTGGCATGCTCTAAACAACTTCTTTCATTTGTTTTCTCCGCAGTCGCTGTCCCGAGACGCGTGTAATTTGAGCATGTAGATTAGAAAAGGGGGGAAATTCTATCAGAGATAACGATGATTAAAAATTTAAATAGTTATTGGACTGATATAAGCTAACGAAAAGCTTCAGTCAATCCTGGTGAAAGTCCTTGTTGAAATATGAAACGCTTTGAAGACCATTGCGATTGGTCTAGGCCTTCTGTTAAGTAATGCAGCCAATAAGTTAAAATCAAGTCATTTATTTTTGCAAAAATGGGTAATTGTTACATTTTCTACCGTCTCATGGGCATGCAAATAATATTCAATTCCAAAACTAAACAGAAATTATATTGATACCCAATAAATAGTTCAACTAAGCAGCTTTTATGCCACATGAATGAATCGTTCTATTGACTAACTTTTATTCGTCAAAAAATATTTGCTATTAATCTGTAAAAGAGCGTAGAGACAGGAAAACGACGCCATTTTAAATTTTAGAACACGAACTTATTACACAAAATATAAATGAATGAAGTTATGACATAGCTTCAATAGTTTGAACAGAAGGTTCATGCTACCAAACCAATAAATCTGGTAAACCTACTGGTGCAGTCATGTTCTGAATGTATCTAGAAAGAAACCACAACCGTGCGTGCGTTACGTCAATGCAGAGATTCCATTGATTTAGTTTACACATCTCGAAGCGCACTTCCGAAATCCTTTTGCAGCGAACTCGTGCGGTAAAACTCACTTATTTCTTGCGTCACGTAAGGCATCAACGCGTTTTTATTTGCGGTTTGCCCTGAACAGTTGTGTTTATTTTATTTTATTGCAACACTAGGTTTTATAAGTTATGTATTTTCTATCTAAGCTTTGAAGGTCTTCACTAAAGGATATACCCATAATCAAAGATTCTACTTGGCCTTTAATACAGTAACGGTTTTGTTTTGTATTATATTTCGTTTAACAGCCGTACCTCATCGGAACGCCATCGCGCCATGGCGATGTCGCCAGGTCACGCTGCCAACCAAATGTATACCTATATATACTGGGCGGCTCACCTGGCGTCCGCTTCATTTTGTTGGCGACGCGACCTGGCTGCGCGGCCACGCGGCGTCCAGGTTAGGTATGGCTCTTACTCTCGTCCCTTTAGCAGTGGTCCTTCTGTATTACTCACTCTATGTACACAAACATAGCCATATGAAGTTTTACTATTATTGTTCTTGGTATAATTTTAATAAAATTTTATATTAGAGGCGCTTGAAGGTTGTTCTGTAATATGGCGTACCCGATCTTATATGACGCATAATATTGTTTAAACAATTTTTATGGAATTGGTGAATGGTAGGAATTTTATTGATTTTATTGTTTATTTGTTCCTTTGTTTCTTTTACAAAATATTTATCGTTGTTTTTATGAAGTTCTTGGTTTGATAAAGGCATAGATTCAGGGTCATTAAGTATGTCATATTTCGAACTTGGGAGCCGGAAACTAGTCAGGCAATCCTGATAAAATACAAGTGAGATTAGAAAATGTTCTTATTGTTTATTTGGGTTGGCTCGCCTTTGGCCCTTATCATGATTCTTATATAGAACAGTGGAAGTTTTTCGTCACAGATAGTGATGATGATGATGCTGTCGACGACTTTTATTTCACAGATCACAAATCGAAGTCGATAAATTCTGTATAAATCTCTCCTTTCCTTTCCTCTCACTTCACTAAAGCTTTCACAATAAGATTTTTACAGAATTTATCTTTAATATTACCCGCTGTAACTCGGACCACACCTTACTTCGTACAGAATTGAACAAAAGTTTGAATCTCTAAGTTTTACACGCTACGTGATATCGTGGCTATAATATTTAGTTTTACGGTTACTGGGATATTGAGATTTTATTATTATTCGTAAAACCTTGTTTGGGCTTGGCAAGAGGGTTATCTATTTATTTATTTAATACTTCAAGCACATAAATGTATCTACAGAGGCGGTTCTTCTCATCTTCTTAACGTGTCAATGGAGAAAACTATGCAGGGTCAAATTAAATTAGCTAGCGAAACTTCGCAGACGTGATGGTTATCGATATCTAAAAATCAAAAAATCAAAATCATTTTTTTTTATTTTACATAAACCTACATGGGCACCTATGAAACGTCTGAAGCTAGGTGCACGGTTCCAATTGGTCGTTTCCTATGGAGAAGAGCCGGCAAGAAACTCCACGGTTAACTCTTTAAAAAAAAGTGGGCTTTAACAATGTTTCCAAGTTACAGTGTTAATAGGTATGGGAGGACAGTGTACTCGTAGGCCCGTCAACAAGTACTAAGTACTTAACAAAATAGAAGATAGTTTACAAAGCTACAGTCTATTAGGCCTGCAACGTTCTCACATTCACAAATTAAAAAAAGAATCTATATAAAATATTACTAAAATAATAAAAATAAACATAGTAAAAAAAAAAAAAAAAAAATTTAATAAGTTTAATTAAATAAATAATTTTTTGTGGGGTCATCGTCGCCGAGCGCCAGATCCCCTCTATTGTTGGTAAATTCAGTTACCAAAACAAAAATTCGATGCCAGTTTAAATTAAAATAATGCTAAAAACTGATTATTGAGCTGCTACTTTCTACTTAAAATAATACTTCGCTGTAGCTGCCAACCTATTATTTTTGCTGCCAACCTATTATTTTTGCTACCGGCTTTAATTATTTTTTAATCCCAAATTCAGATTAATTTGTCGCCGTGTTAAATACATGCCTTTTGTATATATGCTAGTTGCGCGGTAAACTATGCTTGCGCGATGCAGGATTTGCGTGACGTCAGTGTGACGCGTAGTTCGCATGTGGCGATGTTGATGCCGCTACAATTTCAAGTACTATACACATCTGCTGGTTACCCCTTAGGGAATAAGTACACACAAGATGTTATGCTAACAATAGGCACCATCCTATAATCCAGCCAAAAAAACTCCTCTCAAATGTAATTGAATTATACAGCGTGTATCAGAAAAGTGTCGTCATATTTAAGTGTGTGGTACAGACCTTAATAATTTTCCCAGAAACTTCTTTAACCAGAAACTTACGAATGTTCTCCTTGGGACCACATCAGTATCGCGAAAGAAATATCAGCTGTCACTAGGATTACCATTTCGAAATTTGAATAGTCCTGACAAAAAGCCTGAAATTTCAATAAAAGTCCGGACATTTTAGTCACAAAATCCAAACATTATTAACTTAGCTACATTGATATGGTAGGCATGGTAGAAAAATGATATACAATGTTAGTTTCAGTATAATATGCGAAACCCGAAACACGTGTCTAATATTTTTATGTAAAGAATCTATGTACAAAATTTCAAAAATGTATCATGAAAAATCACAAAGTTATAAGGTTGTTACCGGGTTGTCCGTACAAAAACATGCTGACGGCGCCCCCGCACCTCCAGGGTCGTCTTGCGTTCATTGATACTAATTTGGCAGAAGGTACCTAACCGTACGGCGATTTTATTGTAAGTAATTAAATGGAGATAACATTTTCCATCACACTTAAAATATAACATGGTGTAAAAATTATTGAAATCGATTCAGTTCCTTATTCTGAACAAACTATATTCAGGTTTCGCATATACTAAAAATAATGTTGTATATTGACTTTAGATGATTGAGAAGTTAATAAATATTAAAGACTTATTTGGTATTACTTCTATAAGTTTTATTACTCATATTCCATTTAAATTAAAGAGTCGGACCAAGTCCGGACAAGGATCTAGAAGTCCGGACATGTCTGGACAAATCCGGGCAGATGGTAACCCTAGCTGTCAAATATAAAATTTCAATACCTACTCGACCCAAATGCACGGGAAGGCTGATAATATTTTCTCTATTACAATATTCGTCCCATCGAGAAAGTTATTCTAGAATAGTTATATTAGAAAGGGATGTGGTACCGACCATTAAGGTCGGTACCACATCCCATGTGTACTCTGCTTTCATTTCTATTTACCCCACATAACACTTTGTCACAACACGAATTTTATCTCGTCTGCTCAACGTCCGTATGTCTCTGCCGATCAGGGATCCAGCAGAATATCAGCGTCAGGTATATTTGCCTGACACATGCTGAGTTGGACTCCCATTTGGTGCAACCTTGAGACGCACGCCGCACCTAATACTATCGGTTAATTTGAATTAAGTCATCATTTCTAGTATGTTCTTCTTTTTTTGCCTATTGTTTTTTTATATTTTTTAAGTTGATATCTATTATTTTATTGTGTGTTGTGCTTTGTCTTTTGTGTGCACTGATTTAACTCAGGCCTCCGATGTCGGGTAAAACAAAAGAACCGCGGTGACGGTGCATTTCATAGAACTTCCTACTGGCCCGAATATATTATTACGCTATGATGCCTAGATTAAATTCGGGAGGATAAGTAGAATTACGTGTCAAAAGACTTTTATTCATTTATTTCTGGGTAATAAGGAAAAACATCAGAGGTGATCTTTGTAGAGATAATGTAATTTATCTATGTTATGCCTAAAGTTTTGAGTATGAATGTCGGTGGCTATAAGAGTAGGGGCGGACCAAATAAGCGATGGATGGACTGTGTGAAAGATGATATGGCTAGAAAGGGGGTGACTACCGAGATGACGACTAATAGAGAAGTATGGAAGAAAGGGACATGTTGAGCCAACCCCAAAAAAATTGGGATAAGGACATGGGAATGATGATCCTGTTATACCTATGTTACCTATGTTTTATTATAATTTAGGTAATGTGGGGGATGATTGATTACTCAATAGTTTAAAATACCGCATTTCTAAATAAAAATAAGATAACATGTCATTGATGTGAAACACTATGGCCGCACGTAAATCCGATTGCTGGCGCGGTGACGCATGCTGCGTGGCGACGCTTCGCCACTATACAGTCTATAAGTAGTAGTGTGTAAATAATTTCGATGTTTCACATCTGCCAGGCGTCCCATGACGACTCAATTTTTTTAAATAAAAAAAGACTCAATTTTTTTATTTTGTTATACGTACGTTTTAGAACAATTCAAGTGTAACGTAATATTACGCGTAACTACTTCATTAGATATCCCATTCTACCAAAATAGTGAATTATTTACCGTATCTACACAAAAAACAAAGAAAGAATTAGTTAGAAACACCTTATTACTATATTTAAAAAAAAGTGTGCAGTCGGGGAACCCCCTCCAGGAACGAAGTTCCTCCTTACATCCCCATTTAAAATTAAAACAAATTTTTCGCAGCCGTCACCTTGGATTTACATTTTGACCTCACTATCGACTTTGGCACCCTCGAAAACGATGAAAACGATACCCATGACAAAATATTTTATATATTTTGCCGCCATCTTGGATTTTCATTTTGACCATATTAACATGTTCTGAAGAAAGAGAAAATCGCAAGGAGCATAAAGGCTCCTACAAACTGGTGCGATATCGCGGGCGCGACAGGCAGCGCGATCCTTGTCGCGCCCGCGATATCGCACCAGTCTGTAGAAATCTTAACGCTTTTTAGTTACGTGACGATTTCTACCAGTCAACTCCTACCGCAAGCCGAGTTAAAGAACTTTGTTCTAAAATTAAGATATTAATCAACTAAATAACCTCTACAAGTTACAATTTTATTACAGCGACACAAAATCTTAATACTTACAACATCTCAAAAAATTCCAGTTTGCGACAATCCCAGAACGAAAAGAAAATCAAATCCAAATACGACAAGATATTCCTTTATTAAATGAATCTTACAATTTAATTAAGACTCTCAACTTAAAAAGAATAAACCAAGGTATATTTAAAATACACACGGAACAATCTAATTTAATTACACACTGCAATTGGACATTTCTTATCCATCTTTTTACGTTCCAAGAGAAAATTGTTTGACGTCATCTTCTTTAATTAGAAGACGGATTTAATTGCAGCAGAAGATTAAAAAGTAAAATGGGTTATGATAATAACATCAACCTGTAATTATCTCACTACAAGGGTTTTTTTTCAAAAAACAGAGAACAAACAACGTATAATCTGCTCTTTTTAGATCATCAAGTCCTATTGTTTCGTAACACACAATAGCAAAGCCTTCCATTTTGACAGTTCACCAACATTCATAGCGATACTTGAGTACGTTGTTGAGTAGACGAATTTTCCAAACACATGAAGTATTTCCTTCAAATTCCTTCGGATTGTGATTGACAGGTGATTAGATTGCAGGTTTTTTTTTATGATTTTTTCTTTTACTGCCAATCAATAAAGACTTAAAAAGCACATAATTATGATATTGTTCAAAGCTAAATCATCCAATGTTCCCTAAAAAACCTTCGATCTCTAACTGGACTAAAATCTTCAAATCATAAACCTATTAGTACGAAATCAAGCCCTGTTTGTCTAACCTCATAATTCTGGCTAAACTTCAAGGCACTTCATCAATTCAGTTAGGGAGTTAGGCGGTAATCAAGGCCCATTCATTGGTATCCTGTTCCCTATTAAACGAACTTCGATTTGAATCAATATTTGAGTGTAAGGCTGGATTTTCATGGCAGTGGAGCGAAGAAAAACGATGCAGTATTAATCTGACATCCAACACTTTACTTTACTGAAACTCATTTTTGTTTCATTGTAACGTTCACACGACGCCAGCAAAATTACATAGGAATAAACGCTCATCTGCTCATTTCATTTTTTGATCATTCGCTGGCAAGTGAAAGGATGCCGAGTTACGAAATACAGCATCGTTCGGTTTGGTACAATATGATATGATGTTTCAATTCTAGTGAAAGATGTCCAATGAAAGACAAAAGTGAACAAACACTGAAGCGTCTGATATGTGCTTTACGGAGCAGTGTAGTGCAGCGCCATATTGCAGGAGTGCTGAGAAAGTGAGCGAAGACAGGTCTTCATAGATTCTGCTGTTAAAATGGATAAACATATACCCGCTCAGCCGGTAGCCACGTTCACAGAAGTGGAACGGAGTGAAGACGTCAATTTAGGGCTGATTTTACAATAATCAGATTTATTTTTTATCTGTAGAATTTTCAATTTGAATGTACTTTCTTATTCTTCAAAGTTTATCTCGGACATCACTGACATGGGTAAAGGAACATCATCGCGAGGAAACCTAGACATATAGCTAATGCTAATCGGAAATCGCCACCAATCGAGATTTTTGAATAATTTAAGATATGTTAAGTATTTGTTGTTTTCTCTCTTGTTGGCACGAACTGTATACTCTTAATGTGGTAAATAATATATAATATTAGCAAGTCTAGTATTCTATTAGTATTATAGTAAGTATTTTACAATCACCTTCCCTCCCCCCCCCCTCTGATATGAAAGAGTAGGGAGAGGATGTTAGCGTGACGGTTGACAGGGAAGAATTGAAGAAGATAACGTGTCGCGCCGACCCCAAGTAACATGGGACAAGAACATGAAGATGGGCAAGTCTGCAAGTCCAGGTGTGTGCAGGACTTATATTTAATTATTGCCACAGCCGTACCTGAAGTAGTTTCTGCCGATCTCTCTGTAACGTTGTAAAAACGTGACGTTAATAAAGCTCAATTTTCATTGCCGCGGAACGGAGTGGAAGCGACTTTTTGTAACAAGATAGTCATAGCAAAATGAACTTTATGTCAATCGTGTAACGTACAAACTAGATACGAGCTTGTAACTTTGGGAATTCCCGAGACTGCGCGGAAATTCTCCAAAAGATGCGCGACCTGTTATTTGGCTCGTACCCATCTAGTTTGTACGTTACACTATTGACATAAAGTTCATTATGCTTTGACCCAATTTCATGACAAAAATTCGCTTGTATTCTGTTTCGCGGCAATGTAAATTGTGTCTAAGTTTGATTTTGCACCTGTCACATTTACACACATAAAATGAACACAGTATAGTATTTTTTTTTTATCCGTTTTATGTTTGATTACCCAATAATCTCAACAAATTCTGAGGCAGAACATAGCAGGAATCATATCAAAAGAATCTACTTACTAAAGATTAATCGTTGGCGATCCGGCTAAGAGATTTCCCTTGGGCCAAGTGAGGGTTTATTGCAAGTATTAATGTCTGTACCTTAATGAAGTGGTTGACAGCGAGTGGTATTACTGAAGGAAAAAATGTATTGAAGTTTTGTAATTTCGTTGTTGATCATTGTAAATGATAAAGAGTCTAGTAAAAGCTGCTGGCCCTTCATGAAGCACTGGCAGGCCTTACATGCACGTGTAAATCAGGCTTGGGGGAGGTAGAAAACAAAACAAAAAAGATTTTTATAATTTCTAATTTTTAATGCTTATAACTGTGGGCACAAATAGCATAGAACTGTTGGCATGTTGCGAAGCACACTTTACAGTACTCAATGGGTTTCATATTGACAGTCCAATAACATTCAATGCGTTATTTGCGTTGTTGATTTGGCAATTTTTTCGAACATATGAAGCAATGGATTAGCAATATCCTTTAAAACCATTTAGATTTATAGTGTGTTACGCAATTGAGGGTGCTGGTGCCCTGAGACAGTGAGGCGAGGTCGCGGCAGGCTACGTAGAAAATGGCGGAACGAGCTGAATAAGTTCCGTCCAAACTGGAAGGAGGACGCGTTACCTTAACTCACACACTGGTTATTTTAGGAAAACGTTTTTTTTTTTTTAAATGTTTGTACATATGTGAGCACCATGTATCTATCACATAATTAATTTATCTCATTGCTTCATTATTAATTCTTTTTACCTATTGTGGTATAGTAATTTTATTCTAGGTGCATCGTCTTCACATATAATTATTTAGTTGATGTACCAATACCAAATATTGTAAAACATTTTAAAAGAGTAACGGTGGAGTTTCTTGCCCATTCTTCTCCATACGAAGCTACCTTTTGGAAGTGGCGAATAGAATCAATTCTATTTTATTTGTAAATTTTGAAGTTCAAAAGTGCCATCTATGTGCCTATTTGAAATAAATAATTTGACTTTGACTTTGACGCGCGGGCTCGCGAAAGAATAGAATAGAACACTCTTTATTATGTACACCATAAAAAATGTTGAAATTTTACATAAGTCAATGGGCGGTATTATCGCTAAAATCTATTCTAGACAACTGTTGGGTGGATAAAAGGGAGAAGGAGAGACAATACTGCAGGTAGTCAGTGGTGTACCATTGACTTACATAAACAATAAATACATACATAAAGCATATACTTATATATATACGATAATAAACATGAAACAAGAGCAAGGACTGTATTCTGTAATGATGATGTTTAAGGAGAGACGAAGTGTTTTTTTTTTACCAGAATTTTAAAAGTCGACAAAGATTGAGCACGCCAATGATGGAAGGAATGGAGGGCGGCGTTTGCCCAGGAGAGAGAATACGCAGACTAGAAAAAAAAGTTTCTATATAACACGATACTTGTTTATTAAGGCTTTCCTATACAAACATGGTAATCAATGTTTAAAATCGTAACTAAGTCTATTTCGACTAGCTCCTTTTTAGGGTTCCGTAGTCAAGAAGGAACCCTTATAGTTTCGCCATGTCCGTCTGTCTGTCTGTCTGTCTGTCCATCCGTCCGTCTGTCCCCGGCTTAGCTCAGGGACTCTTAGTACTAGAAAGCTGTCATTTGGCATGGGTGTACATATTAGTTACGCCGCCAAATTCATAAAATAAAATCTTGAAAAAAAAATTTTTTAGGCTACCTCCCTCACACGTAAAGTGGGGATGATATTTCTGTTTTTCTCGTCTATCCCATGGTGTGGGGTATCGTTCAAAAATATTGTAAGTTTGTTAAACCATTTTTCGATGCAGGGATCCGTTTGCGTAATATTAAGCTTTAAAGTGCAAAATTTCCTCCCCCTGCCAGCTAAATGCTTGACTGCGGATATGTGAAAAAATTCATGGCAGTAGTATATATAACGAAATTTCAAGGAAAACTATCACAGCTAAGTAGACCTTACAAGTTAACGAGTAATAGTCGACCAACTTAAAATTTGCAGTTGAAGAATTGACCGTGACGTATATCGATGTATGGTAAATTCATCCCAACTCCGGAACCCTTCATTGTGCGTGGTCCGACACGCACTTGGCCGGTTTTTTTGGAAATGTTTTAACATTACGTTTAAGTTGAATAATGGCGTACTGCATAGCCGAAGTACTTACCTGTGAACCAATTTTACTGGTGATTTTATCTTCTAGTGAATGTTGGGTGTGGCAAAAGAAGCATGAAAGTAGAATAAATGCAGTGGAAATGCGTTCCTTGCGAAGCATGTCTGGCGTGACTATGAATGATAGGCTGAAAAATGAGGTGATAAGGCAACGGTGCAGTTTAAAAGAAGATGTAGTAACAAAAATTGAAAAGAGTATGCTTAGATGGTTTGGTCATGTTGAGAGGATGAGTGAAACGCGACTAACAAAAGGTATTTATAAAGCAGAGGTGAGTGGAAACGCCGGGAGGGGACGCCCTAGGAGGACATATAGTGACCAAATTGGTGATGTTCTTCAGAAAGGTCAGGTGCGTAGTACTCGCAATCGGCGTGCGTGTATGACCAGATGTATGAACGTAGGCGAAGCAAAAGGAGTATGTAAGGAGCGTAGCAGGTGGCATTCTATAGTTTCTGCCTACCCCCATGGGAAGAAGGCGTGAGTTTATGTATGTGTGTTTTATAAGTTCATAATTGAAGTTTTATTAGTACGATAGCTAATTGTCAATTTGTAAAAAATAACCCTTCATTGGATTTTTATTGGTTTAGTTAAGTGCGTTTACGACGTACGGCATTTCATACAAACTTTCAAGCCCTTGTTTTTCGAAATAACTGAATCGATTTTAATGAAACTTCATACACATAAGCAGGATACAAGGGTCTAAAAAGTTAGTTAAGAACATTTGCGAAAATAGTGTTACAGCCAAATTTGACCGATTTTGAAGTTTACATAGAAACAGAGATTTCCAGTTATCTGTTTTTGAATATGAGATTTTGAAAATGTTCTTAACTAACTTTTTAGAACTTTGTATTCTGCTTATGCGTATGAAGTTTCATTAAAACCGGTTCATCATTTCGAAAAACAAGGACTTGAAAGTTTGTATGAAATGCCGTACCTACATCGTAAACGCTCTTAAGTGTATTTAATTTCCTCAATAATCTAGCATCAAACTAAAATGTCTAAATCCGCATCCATCCAAGCTACCTTTCATCATCTCCCTAGTTTTTTCTCAAAAATGTTGGGGTCGGCTTCCAGTCTAACCGGATGCAGCTGAATACCAGTATTTTACATGGAGCGCCTGCCTATCTGACGTCCACAACCCAGTGGTTGGGTAACACGATACCCATTGATAAGACTGGTTGTCAGACTTTAGGGCTTCTGTAACGACTATCAAATATTTACAAATGACAGCCGGCGCGAAGGGTTCTCGGTATGTTATGGATGGTCACCAATCCAGAGACCAACCTCGGCATGTGTTGCTTAACCTTCAAAATCGATCCATGCGGCTATTATTTCTCCACATAACAATATAAAAGTAAAGCAAGAATACAATATCTCAATCGGTTGAACATTGATCATTTTGCATTTGCCATAAATAACACAAATGAACAGGGACCCATTTAAAATTGTGACGTAATATAGCTTTTATTTATCTGAATGCCCAGGGGCACCATTTGTCACTTTTGTACCATATTTAGTTCAACATTGTGTTCCATAATTATTTTTTCTACCTTTACGGGAGTGAATTATTATTATGTGCGTAATGGTGCACTATTTGTAAGCCGTGTTTTCTTTATATGGCGCTTCAGATAAATGTATAGGAGAAAAACTAACTTAAACTGCCCGCGACCTGGTCCAGGTGTTTCTTGTTTTAACAAAACTTTTTACAAAAAAAAAAAACAACCGACTTCCAAAAAAAACACTACAAAGTGAAAAATAACCTTAATTTCGGAAGTCGGTGTCTTTGTATCTATTTTAGTTTTTTTGCCACCGACTTCAGAAGTTAACGTTATTTTTCACTTTTTTTTTGGAAATCGGTTGTCTTTTGTTTTTGTAAAAAGTTTTTTTATTTTTAACTTTTTAGTGGGTCAGTTTGTAATTTATCTAAGTTAAAATATCCTAATGTCAACTGCTCATCACCTTTTACAAAATATTGCTTTTCCCGATGCAGGGGCGTTAATAGTTTAGGAGTTCTCCTGGTAAAAACCAGGAGAACTGGAACTGATGGTGACCTCACCATATGCATTGTGACGAGCATAAATTGCTTAGCAACCATAACAAAGTGCCTAATCGAATCGCAACGGTGAAATACTTATTATTAAGTAGTTCCGGTGGCCATCTGTGGTCTTCATCATCAGTTCCACTTCACTAAATGGTGCTTTCCGAGTGAAAATGCATGAGTTACTATAAAAAAAGCTGAAATCGATATAGGTGTGCCTATAAAAAATGAGGATTGCCCTCGATCCTCGTGATCATACCCTTTCAAATAAAAAAGAATTTTCAAAATCGGTCCACAATAGACGGAGTAATCGCGTAACAAACATACAAAAAAAAAACATACTGCCGAATTGAGAACCTCCTCCTTTTTGAAGTCGGTTAATAAAATAGATCCTATGGCCCCAACCCACTGCGTCACATCGCATCGCCCGCCCGCGCTATTACTAAGTTTTCGTTTAGTGTTCTTTCTGAGTTATTGTTCTTTTTGCTCGCCTCCTAAGGGACGTAGCGAGATGTTAAACCATTTGTATCTTTAAGAATTTGATAAAAAAAATATTGTTATTTCCGAAGCTATTTCGGCTGATATTATAATAATCCTTATCCAATAAAATATGTTCTTAAAATTGGGCATTTAATTTAGATTAAAAAAAAAACTTTTTATAAAAAAAATAACCGACTTCCAACAAAACATTACAAAGTGAAAAATAACTTTAATTTCGGAAGTCGGTGTCTTTGGATCTGTATTTTAGTTTTATGCCGCACCGACTTCCGAAATTAAAGTTATTTTTTTACTTTGTAATGTTATGCTGGAAGTCGGTTATTTTTTTTTATAAAAAGTTTTTTATTTTTCACTTTTTAGTGCCGAAAAAGAATTTTCCTAATCGGTTCGTAAATGACGGAGTTACGCGCGAACAAAAAACGCATTGCACGGTAAACGAAAAGATCGTTAATGTAGACAATGTAGATAAATTTTTAGATGTTTGTTGATTTATCAAAAACCGCTTGTCCGATTTTGATAAAATTTTCATGGGACTATTTTCGAAGTATTCTAACTATTTTCCAACAAAAAAAAAAAATTAAATCGGTTTTCAAGGCAAACCTTCACAGGGCAAACCTTATGTGGTTGTCTTGGCAACATTTTACATGAAATGTTTTTGGTGGGATTGTTATTTATTTTTTGTTTGTTTCTATATGCTGTACTATGGACGCGTTATTTTTATATTGTTCTCACGTTTAGCTATAAACATTAAAGATGTAACAATATTTTTGTAACATTATATTTTAAAAGGGCAAGAAACTCATGGACACGCCATGAGTTTCATGCCCGTTCTTCTCCACAATGTAGTACCTACTACTCTTTGGAATGGGCAACTAGCTTCATATTTCTAGACAATAAAAGTGCCTGTAAATGGTGTAACTGAAATAAATGGTTTGAGTTTCATTAATACTTTAAAAGATATCACAGAAAATTTCGCGTAACAAAATAATTATGGTTGACGGCGGCGCGGCGCTAACACAGGAGTCAACGACCTTTTCCTCGGCTACTATCATCCCTTCGCATCTTTTTAATACCGGTAGTACGTTCGCGTGGGATATTTTTCGACATACAAGCCGGCGAAGCCGCGGACAAAGGTACCTGATAAAAGGGAACCAACTTAACAGATCCCTTATTTAAAATTCTAGCCCCTATATTTTTATTCAAAAAAACAACAACAATTAATCGGTCTTATCAATCAAAGAGAATCGAATCAATCAAGTCGAGACGAATTAATCTATTGGTGACCTGTGATTTATCTTTTACTAAATTAAATTTGTGAAAGACCAGATTAACTTAAGCCCAGGGGGACGGTACCTTGTTAGAATGTCTGAAGAGATTTCACTAAATATTTGACATTTTTATTTGGAAAACAGATTGTATTTGAATAAGATTACCTACGTTATTTTCCACTAACATAATATTTCGTATATTCTTAGACTTATAAATAAAAATTATTGGTGATGTTCTTCAGAAAGGTCAGGTGCGAGTACTCGCAATCGGCGTGCGTGTATGACCAGTACCCCAAGTGTAAGTTTGTAAGAGAGTAAACGTAACTAACTAAGAATATAAGGGTGAGAATAAAAATCTTAACACAAACGCGCTAGTTACGTTTACTCTCTTGCAAAATTACACTTGGGGTACAGATGTATGAACGTAAACGAAGCAAAAGGAGTATGTAAGGAGCGTAGCAGGTGGCGTTCTATAGTTTCTGCCTACCACAATAGGAAGAAGGCGTGAGTTTATGTATATGTATGTTACATGAAAAATTCTATTAATTTGGTTTTTTTTTAAGGATTAGGTCAATGCTAATGAACTGGGGCTGTATTATGAAGTATAAATGACATTATGATTCCAGACCGAAAAAGGGACGGTGCTAGCGGTCATGTATAGATCCATCTCTCTCTTGCACTGGAATCATGATGGCATTAAAACGTCATAATACGGCACCTGATCTACCATATACTATTATAAAGAGGTAGTGAGTTTGGGCATGTATTTAACGCAGCGACAAATTAATCTGAATTTGGGATTAAAAAATAATGAAAGCCGGTAGCAAAAATAGTAGGTTGGCAGCTACAGCGAAGGATTATTTTAAGTAGAAAGTAGCAGCTCAATAATCAGTTGTTAGCTTTATTTTAATTTAAACTGGCATCGAATTTTTGTTTTGGTAACTGAAATTACCAACAACAGAGGGGATCTGGCGCTCGGCGGCCGCTACCGCGGCACGCTCGCTTCGCTCGCTCGCCTTCGCTTGTTAATGGTTACTGTTCTAACCTAACCTAACCCAAATGATTCAATAACAGTAGATGACTTTGCAGCGATTAAGAAATAATATTTAATCGCTGCCAAGTTATTATTTTAGTAGCAAATAGTTAGTCGCCCTTTAAGTTATTAGTCGCCTGGAAAATTATTATCCGTGAGTTTGTATGTAGGGTAATCTTCGAAACTATTAACCCGGTTCTAAAAATTATTTCACTAGTGGGAAGCTACAGTATTGCTGAATATCATAAGATAATTTTATGTTAAAACAAGAGATTTCACGCGGTCATAGTCGCGGGCAAAAGTTTAAGTTTGATCAAAATGGCGAAACGGTAAAGGACTAAAAGAGACTATTCATTTTGAAAGCGTAGTAGGTACTTAACTGAGTTTCAAACATTTGTTGCAAAGAGTTAGTTACAAGAGACACACAAACGCTTGTATAAAAACCGGCCAAGTGCGTATCAGGCCACGCACAGTGAAGGGTTCCGTAGTTAGAATGAATTTATCCCAAAAACAAACTTAACGTTGTAGTTGAAAAACATGTTCTCCCATACATCGCAATACGTTACGGTCAATTTTCCAACTGCCATTGTAAGTTTGCAATGGAAATTAAAACATGCGGGGCAGTCTTTGGGGACTGCCGATAGAAGTGAAAACTAAGTAACTTGTGAATTGTATCGTCGAGCTAGCGTTCGGTGACGATGACGCGAGTTCCATGATTTTTGTTCACCCAAAAAGTGCTCAACGCGCCTAAAAAAGTTTTCACTCCAAAAAAAATTGTGATAATATATCTAATTAACAATTTTCGGACTTTTATCTTTGCTTGTGCTGTGAGACTTAGCTCCTAGCCAAATTTCATTATTTTAGGTCAACGGTATACTCCACAGGTTTTGATTTATTTGCAAGTATCAAAATATGTCGCCTAAATAGCCGTATATTTTATTGCGTTGGATTAGAAGCTCCATTTTTTAGAGCTTCAAGGGACTGTCGACCTACGATTTTGATATAAATTACAACTGGATACCTCCGCGCATTCCTGAGAAAAAGGTTCTTGACAGACTGACAGACAGATAGACAGACGGACAACGAAGAGTCCTATAAGAATTCAGTTTTATCCTTTTGAGGTATGGAACCCTAAGAAAAGCATAGCATAATACGATGGTGACCTTAATGAAATATGGGCAAAGATGTAGACGAAACCTGAACTCCACCCACCCTCCATCCACCCTAACCTTTTCCTAACTATATTGGGGTCAGCTTCCAGTCGAACCAGATGCAGCTGAATACCAGTACTTCATATGGAACAACCGCCTCCACAACCCAGTACTGGCAACACGATACCCCTTAAAACCCAAAACACCCCGTTAGGCATAGAACACACGTGTACACTATCCAACCTTAGCACACTAATATTATACAGGCGAAAGTTAGTGAGTGATATTTTAAAGGCGAAAGTTTGCGAGTGTGTTTGTTGCTTCTTCACGCTCAAGCGGCTGTACCAATTTTGATACAATTGTGTATGGAGGTCGCTGACACCCTGAATTAACATATAGGCTACTTTTTATCCCGATATTCCCACGGGATCGAGACTTACGCGAGTGAAATCGCGGGACACAGCTTGTAGTTTTATAAAAGGGTCAAAAATCTTGTTTATTATTATATAAGGGACGAAAATAAACGTATGCAGAACCAAACTCAACATTAATCCTCAACTAACCTCTTTGTAATCCAATTTATAATGTTCACAAAAACAGAACAGATGTAAGCGTTTACCCTATTGTAGTTTGTTTTAACGTAATAAAAAAGAAAAGGACAGAAGGTCCAGTGTTAAAATCGGTGTATAAAACACATTGCACTGGTGTTATTCATGATTATCTTAGAACCAACAGCGTCATAAAATTGCTTTATACACACATACAAAACAAAAACAAAACATACATAAATTGCTTTATACACACATATATAAGGTGTATCTATTCATACACAAAATCTCATTAGGGGTCAGAAAAATCAGCTGTTCCCTACATTTTGACGAGCTATGCGAACATAAATGTAGGGAAAAGCTGTTCCATAGTGAAAGTTGTTCATAGTGGTCCATAGTGACTTTCACTATGGGACCAAACATGAAATCGCGAAAAAGAAATCATCTGTCCCATACATTTTGACGAGTTATGTGAACAGCAAATGTTTTTTTTTCGCGATTTCATGTTTGGTCCCATAGTGAAAGTTGTTCAAATGATGAGTACAATGACCCCTTAATAGATTTCGTGTATGAATAGATGGTGTATCTATTCATACACGAAATCTCTAAAATACCAGTATTTTACATGGAGCGCCTGCCTATCTGACCTCCACAAACCAGTGACTGGGTAACACGATACCCCTTTATAAGACTGGTTGTCAGACTTTAGGGCTTCTGTAAGGGCTATCAAAGATTTACAAATGACAGCCGAGACCAACGGTTTATCGTGCTGTCCGAGGCGCGAAGGGTTCTCGGTATATTATGGATGGTCACCAATCCACGGACCGACCTCAGAAGTCACTCCTTCCTATCTGACCTCCACAACCTAGTTACTGGGTAATATGATACCCCTTGGTAAGACTGGTTGTCAAACTTTCGGGGTTCTGACGACCCGTAACGACTGTCAAAATCTACGAATTGAAGCCAGGATCAATGGCTTAACTTGCTTTCCAAAGCACGGAGGGGTATCAGTATGTTAAGATGGTCACCCATCCACAGACCAACCGAAGCAAGCGTAGCTTAACCTGATCCATCGACGCGTGCGACTGGACTTAGCCACGAGCTCTTCCAATAACATTAAAAAATACTTCTCTCATTTTGTTGCACAGAGATATAGGCCAATCAAAATAAGTTATTTCAAGAACAGTGTGGATTGGATCTTCTGTCAATACTTATGGTGTAACCCAACAACAAAAGCATAGCCACCGCGGGCGGTCCAATGTGTACCTTACCTAATGTAAGGTTATCTTTAAAAAAAAATCGTTGGGTCATAGAACAATAAGGTTTTTATACCTACCTTCATTCGCGTAGGTGTTGATTTATGTACCAGGGTTTTTATGGTCCGAAGTTATTATAGCCTTTGTGTGATTTTCGAATGCAATTCGGTAGAGAATTCATGGGAATTGGGTTTTAATATCTGCATGGATTTATTTATTATGAGGAGGAATTATATTTTGTAAGAACTTCCAAGACCGGCCTTATTTTGATAGGTACTTGGAACCGGAGTTACCCACATAGGTAGCTTGCAGAGTAAGCAAGCGTGACGTGGCAGTTAGCTGGCCATATTTTTGTCGAAGGACCGACGGCCTGTGGAGCCGACGAGTCCTGAACTGGAGACCGCGTAGTGTGAGACGCCCCCCTGTTATATGGGGACCGACCACCTTAAAAAGGTGGCTGGGATAGACTGGATGCGGAAGGCGGAGGACAAGGTATTGTGACGCAGCCTGGGAGAGGCCTATGTCCAGCAGTGGACTGCGATAGTCTGAGTTTCTGAGTTGATTAATTGACTTGGCACGTTCGGCACACTATGGACAGTAAACTACGCAACCTCGTTTACGGCCGTTTTGCGTGGACGATGTTATACTTTCTTCGCAAAGAATAAAAGAAAGAAAGAAAGAAATGTTTTGATTTTTTTTTTTAGTAAAAAACTATTTAGGCGCTTTGAGCTATTTTCGGTAGGTGGAAAACTTATGGGTTCGGGCGTTGGGGTTGGTGGCTTGTGGTTCGCGGCACTGAGACGATAATGTGATGTTGCGCCAAACTGGTAACGCGCAGCGGCCTGTGTACATGTATACGCATATATTTATATACAGGGTCAAATAAAATTAGCTAGCAAAACTCCGCAAACGTGATGGGTGTCGAGATCTTAATATGATAAAATAAAAATAAATAAATTTGATAAGTTTTTTTTGGGTTATTTAACCATAGGTCGTGTAGACACTTGAAATATCAGTTTAAAATACCAGTTTTTGTTTTGTAAACTTCACAGTCGTTATGGGCCACGTTATATAAACACGATAAAACAAAAAGTAGTAGATTTTCTCAACCCATACTTCAAGTAAAAACACTATCTGCGGTCGTTTTCAAAAAAAAATCTACAAATCTGTTATATAATTATGTTTTCATGTTTAAATATCAATACCCATCAAGTCCACGGAGTTTCGCTAGCTAATTTAATTTGACCATGTATATAAAATTAAACCTACCTTATCTTTTTACTTCTGTCGGCATTCCCCATGACTGCACCCTTTTTTTGTCAATTGAATGTAGGTATATCCTATTCTTCATTCTTGATGACGACTGACTTATCTTATTTTCAGAAGGCAGGTTTAATAGCACACTCACATTTAAATTAACCAGCATGTCAATTATGTTATTAGTCCCACGTAAGTAATAGGGGAGCCCGTCTATTGTCAAATCACACTTTGACCGACACTTTGACACGGGAATTAAAGCCCCCGGGACCTCACGCTGAGAAGTCGCGCTTTCAAACTCTAGACCAGCCATACTCAAAGTGTGCTCCGCGGAGCCCTAGGTCTACGCAAAGCCTCTGTGGGGGCTCCGCAAAAATACTGGCCTTAATGAATTTTTAAAAAAATACTAAAGGGATACTATACAACCGACTCATGCAACCCATTCTTTGTAAAAATATAAATATTTAACCCTCCCAACACTCTCATCATCTGCCTAGCCTTGTCCCAACTATGTTGGAGTCGGCTTCCAGTCTAACCGGATGCAGCTGAATACCAGTGTTTTACATGGAGCGACTGCCTATCTGACCTCCACAACCCAGTTACTGGGTAACACGATATCCCTTGGTGAGGCTCTCAACACTCTATATCTTTGAAATTGCGGTGTTCGTAAAATCAAACCCGCATTTTTTAAAGAAACTATCAGATATGGATAACCGCAACCAGCGCGATAAATATAAGCACAGATTATGTGTGAGACTATCACGTATATTTAACCATCTATCACCAGCACTCTGAGATATAACTGTTACTAACTTATTTAAGAAAAATTAAAAAAAGTATTTAGCAGCCGAATGTTTCTATAGTATTGCTGAGTTTCTAATGGAGAAAACATAATAACCCTAATGTAGGGACGAAGTTTTTGGTTCTGTTTGACTATTTTATTTGATTTTGACATTAAAATTTGAATTAACCTAAAAAAAATTTGTTCTTATTTTCTACTTATCTAATTTAATTGATTTTAAAATTGCATGCTGTTCCTACATTATAGCTAAATTTAATTTATTGTAATCTTTAACATATTAATTTCAGTTACACGTATTTTTTTTTTGTAGGTATAATAAATTAAGTAAATAACTGAACAAATATTATTGTAATACATATTTGTACGCCGTTAAGGTAATACATGACTGCGATCCTTTCTGCTATGTACTTAACATCTTGCATGCTTTTGTGTGCATACTAATGTTTCGGACAAATAAATGATCCATCTATTTATCTATATCTATCTATATTTTTTTTCACTCTGAAACCAGAGTAAAATAAAATCTATCAAAATATTCCAACATAAAGAAAAAAAATATACAAATGTTAATGTCAAGTATTATCTATTAATAAACATGTCATAGAAAACCATTTATTTTTATTTTAGGGCTCCATCAAATATTTCGTTTTTCAAAAGTATTCCGTTGCCAAAAAAGTTTGAGAACCACTGCTCTAGACCAACGAGGCAGTCAAGTCAGTCATAAGACTTCTTGGCGGGAAAGTGAAGCGTCATGTTAGCAGTTTTGTTTTATTTTCTAAAATTTTTGTTTAGCCGAATATTAATGTGTAATAGTGGTGGATTATTAACCATTAAGTGTTCGTGAACCTGCATTAATGTAGGCAAATGAAACAAAACAGTGCAACATCACTTTAAGTTCTCTCAAGAAGTCCGCGCGAGGTTTCAGTAAAGTGCCGCGTCTTTACTTAAACTCAAGGGGAGCGGGGCGGGATATCATCAATCATCTTTATCATGTATTGAGTGGAATTCATATCATTATTATTTAAATAACTTTGTACTTGTTACCTAATTTTACATGACACTGGCTAAATGCACAAACCGTGCGAAGCCAAAAAGAAAAGAAAAAAAAAAAAAAAGTCAGTCATAATAATATTTGTATATTTATACAAGAATTGAACACACGGCTACACATCAAGCTATACATTTCCAGTATAAGCTGATCTCGCATTGTATAGGATTTCCGTACAGTGCGAGATCAGCGTGCAGCCGTCTGTACTACCACTACTCGTATATTTAATTTACCTCGATGAACCACTAACTCTAAACGCGATCAAATTCCCAAATTCTCTCAATTTTGGACCAAAATCTGTTCAGTTCTAATTATAACATCAAATTTGTAATTAACAGTACATCACCTTTGTGCCGAAGTCTTTAATTAGGACACGTCGACAGCCGACGGTGATTGGACGAGCCAATGTTCACGAGGGATATTAAATTACTAGCTTTTAGTAGAAACTATCAACGGCATTGTTGAAAGGCAATTTTCAGTGTTTTGACACATTTTTGAGTGTATTGAAAGTTTGGTCGAGTTGCAATTAATTTAGGTACCTTTTTTTTTTAATCATTATTTATTTTAGGCAAGAGGCAAATGATATAAGTAGTTGGTAGTCTTAAAAAAAAATTCCAAATCTATATAGTTTGTGGTAGCTGAAAAAATCTATGTTAAGGCTTGTACAGACTGGTGCGAAATCACGGGAGCGACGCGACACTAGTAGCATATTTTCTTTGTCGCTGCCTATCGCGCTCGCGATATTGCGCGAGTCTGTACGAGCTTTTAATCTTGAACATATTTTTCAGAAATTGGTTGTTACTAAATAATTTTTTAGAACAAAATCTCGATACATATTAACGGTAAACTTTTAACTTGAGTTCCAATCCAAAATATCAGTATTAAATATCATTTTTATTTTTTTTTAATGACAAGAACGTCTTATTTGAAAGTAGAACCTGGTTGTTTTTTTATTTTCGATTACTCAAATAATTTTGGAGTAAATATATAATTGCCTCCTTTTTTTTCAATCAAATTATACAAGCGTTGTGTCATCGCGCTTCTCTTTCTTTTTTACGCAGTCCGACAGTGACCGCGCTATAGCTGTGGGAGATTATAGCACACATAAGCGACGATGTCTTTAAAAAAATTACAAATTAATTTCTCCTACACTTAATTAACTAATCTTAATGTTTTGTTTTTTAAGATACTGGCCGTATTGCGCTCATCTTATTTTGTATTCATCATTGTAAATATGCGCCCAGCTGAAGTTGGTATAGAAAGAAGAAATTATACATTTTTTTTAATATTAGATAAATCAGAATAACTGAGCAACAATCGGTGCCCTTTTTCAGCAGTAGATTTACCAACAGGTTTTTGGTCAGACAGAGTAATACCTAACCAGATTTTGATTTAATACAAATTGTTAAAGTTAATTCAATATTTCATCGAAAATATAGTAGTTTCACCTGCTACGGATTTTTGTGTTTTTAGAAATATAGTATTTAGGCCTCTAATGTAGCCGGATACTATACGGTGATTTTTAATACACTGTTAACCTTTCCGGAGGTGAAAGTACTAATGATTAGAAACAACTTTCACTAACCGATCAACTACAAAATAGAAAAAATAAATCTGTTTCATACATTTTCATCGGGTAAATATAGCATTTTTGTATGAAACAGCTGATATTTTCTTTCATATTCAGAGTTGTTCTCATAGTGAAAGTTGCTAATAATCATGAGTACACTAACGCTCTGAAAGGTTAACACTGAATTAAAAACCGGCCAAGTGCGAGTCGGACTCGCGCACGAAGGGTTCCGTACCATTATCTATAAAAACGGCAAAAAAATCACGTTTATTGTATGGCCCCCTTAAATATTTGTTTTATTTTAATTTAATTATTGATTTTTAAAGTGAATATATAACTAAATACTCTGTGAATATTTCAAGTGTCTACCTGCTACCATTATCAATATCGAGCAAAAACGAGCAAAAAAATCACGTTAGTTGTATGGGAGCCCCCTTAAATATTTATTTCATTCTGGTTTTAAGTATTTGTTGCTATAGCGGCAACAGAAATACATCATCTGTGAAAATTTCAACTATCTAGCTATCACAGATCATGAGATACAGCCTGGTGACAGACGGACAGACAGACAGACGGCGGACCCTTAGTAATAGGGTTCCCGTTTTAGCCTTTGGGTACGGAACCCTAAAAATCACCGTGTATATAGTAAGGTTTGCGACCCTATGCTAGTTACACACGCAGCGATTTTAAAATATCACGCCCACGCACAGATATTGACAACAGATTTGTCGTATGCGATGTCAAAATCCATGTGTTTTGAAGGCGCCAGTAAGTCATCGGCGACATAAGTAGCTACGTATACAACATTATTTTTAGTATATGCGAAACCTGAATATAGTTTGTTCAGAATAAGGAACTGAATCGATTTCAATCATTTTTACACCATATTATAATTATTTTGTCCCAAAAATATTTAAGTGTGATGGAAAATGTTATCACCATTTAATTACTTACAATACAATCGCCGTACGGTTAGGTACCTACTGCCAAATTATTATCAATGAGCGCAAGACGACCCTGGATGCGCGGGGGCGCCGTTAGCATGTTTTTGTACGGACAACCCGGTAACATAACAACCTTATAACTTTGTGATTTTTCATGATACAGTTTTGGTACATAGATTCTTTACATAAAATTACTAGACACGTGTTTCGGGTTTCGCATATACTAAAACTAATATTGTATATCTAGCATAGGGCAGTTTTGGCTAGGTCTGCGTAAGGCCTAATAAATCACCTACTTTGTGGTCCCCATTGTCATATCAGCAATGTAACAGCATACAATTTTAATTTCCATATTCCCAACAACGTACATTTATTTACTTATTCAGATTACAGGAAGCCGGTTAAACATCGATCAAAAATGATGGATTTTACCGAAATAATGAAATGTTACGTACCAAAAACTGCCGATTTTATTACCTTTGCGTTACCCAATTTTGAGACATCGTGTTCGTGCGTTCACCGTAACTTAAGGTCGCAGTACATTGATGCAGGGTAAATCCAACGCGTATTTTACGACATTGACGATTCGTAAGATACATATGCGGAAAGAATAGCACCATCCTATTTCTTCCCGTGGGTGTCGTAAAAGGTAAAAGGCGACTAAGGGACTTACTAGAGAATGGGCAGCAGCGTTCTCTATGCATTTTAACACCATACTGCGATCGCCAACCCGTTTGCTAAGCGTGGCGATTATGGCACCCCCTTTTGGGGTAGGTCTATGTCCAGCAGTGGACGTCTTTCGGCTGAAATTATGAATGTGTTACGCAAAAGAGTGCTAGCTTATGACGCTTTATAAGTGCCCATGTAATGTAGATTTATGTGAAATAAAATATTTTAAGTATGAATTTGAGTCAGTTTCTGATAGAAATTACAGAAATGTTCTGTTTAACCAAAATACGCCATAGTTTTAACCCTTAAGTAAGATTACCCCCTAAGTATAATATACAAGTCAGAGTGATAAAGATATATTAGGGGTCACAAACATTTTTTACAATTTAGACCTGGGAACACGGAAAGACACTCACCATGAAATGGTCGGTAAGAACCGGTCATATATATATTTTTGGGGGAGTTCTTGTCAAATACTGAACATTGGGGACATGGCTTTTTAATAGAGTAGCCAATTGGGGTATTGTGGTTGTGAAAAGATTTCCTTATTTCTTTTGGTATCTACTCAATAAAAATAAAGTGTCTTTTTGTAATGTCAAAATAACATCTTTTTACATGCATATGAAATTATAAACGATACCTTTAACAAAAATATTTGTTTAATTTTTTTTTCTGTTTGTTTTTTTTCAGCTAATCTCCGAAACGACTGGACCGAAAGTGAAGGGACTTTGGCAGATAGCTGATGTTATAAGGAGTAACTTTCTAGAATGTTCTGCTCGGTTTGGCTGGTGGTAGGGTTTTTCTAAGTCCGCCTGGCTAGCTACCACCATCTTATCTAAGTCTGTCGCCATAACAACAGTGTTTCGGCAAATAGAGGTAAGAGAGCCAGTTCCTCTGTGGTTGAGGATTCCGGGTGAAGCTCGCTGCCACCTTCGTCCGTATCATCACTTATCATCAGGTGAGATGAGAGCTTCTCAGTTGTAAATAAAAAAAGAAAAATAAAATTAATGGAGTTAGCAACTGGCTACCAGTTCAAGACATCTCCCAGAAAATGGTTAATACTTACATATCCATTTGTGGACTACTAAGCAAAAAGGATCCAGTAGTGGGGTATTGAGATAAGACTAGATTCGGTATCTAGAATAGTCAATTGATACTAAGGATTAAAAAAACATTCAAAAACTGGCTCATTTTTTTTTTATCAAACACTAGCTTTTGCCCGCGGCTTCGCCCGCGTAGATGTCGGAAAAATGTTACAGAACTATAAACTATGTTACCAAATTTCATCTAAATCGGTTCAGCCATTTTTGCGCCAATCCGAAAATAAAATCATCCCCTTTAAAATTGACTACCGCTTTCCACCCCGTTAGGGGTAGATTTTTTGAGAACCCTGATACACCTTTTCCTTTATTTCCGATCTTAAATATAAATACCGAGTTTCAAGTTTATCCGACCGCGCGTTAAAATTCTTCTACACAAACTTTGACATCCCCCAATCCTCCTTTAGGGGGTAGATTAAAAAACAAAAATGACAACTTTATAATTTACTTCGGTAAGTGTTCGTGCCAAGTTTCAGGTTTATTAACTCAAGGAATAAGATTTTTTATACAAACAAAATCCCCCCTTTCACCCCCTTAAAGGTCGAATTTTCAAAAACCCCTATGTCTCATAAGTATTTATGTGCCAAATTTCCACCCAATCCGTTCAGTAGTTTGAGCTGTGTGTTACCAGTCAGTCATGCTTCATTTTTGACTACCCCTTTTCACCCCGTTAGACGGACCCTGATACACGTTATTCTATATTTTTGCTTTTAAGTATAAATACTGAGTTTCGAGTTAATCGGACTGCGAGTTAAAATTCTTCTATAGAAACTTTGACATGCCCCAATCCCCCTTCGGGGGGAACTTTGAAAAAACTAAAAATGGAAAACTTTATTATTTACTTAGGTAAGTATTCCTGCCAAGTTTCAAGTTTATTATTTTTACTTAAATACAAAATTTTGCGAATGAACAACTTCAATACAAAACTTTATCCTCCTTTTCAACCTCTTGTGAATTGAAAAAATAAAGAACTTTAATTAAAACAAAATTTCATGCCCCTTTTCACCCCTTAAGGGTAGAAATTCTAACAACCGCGTTGCGATAGCTTCCGACCATAAGCCTTGATAATAAATTTAGTGATTTTTACATTCTAAAATGAAGGACTTTCCATACACAACTACATCCCTCTTTTTAACCCTTCCGGGGTAAAATTATCAAAACCACTGAAACACGTATATATTAATATTCAATCGTCAGCCTAAACACAAAATTTGAAGATCCTAACTTCAAAACTGACGGACTTTCATATAAACTTCCATCCCCTATTTTACCCCTTTAGGGGTGGAATTCCCAAAAATCCTTTCTTATTCCTTGTCTACATTATAAAGAGAACCTCTGTACACAATTTCAGCTTTCTAGGTCCAAGGGTTTAGGCTGGGCGTTGATGAGTCAGTCAGTCAGGACTTGTCTTTTTATTTATATAGATTTGACGCCAGTAGCACACCTCCGCCGCGAAACCATCACAGCGAAACCGCAGTAGTTCAATTAACTGGCTTGTGTCATGTTTCGCTACTCGAATCGGATGCGACTAGCGGAACATGACGCGAACCAGTTGAATTGAACTACCGCGGTTTCGCTGCTATGGTTTCGCGGCGGAGATGTGCTAGCGGCGTGAAGTTGAGGCTCTGAAAAAGCTTGATTTGAGTAAAACTATTTGAACTTGTAGATAATTGAGCATTCATTAATAATCAATTAAAATCGCGAAATGCAATATTTTCACCCAACTTTACAAAACTGCGTATATCTCGGAAACTGTATGCCGAGAAATAAACCGTTTTTGCTTGGACCCCTATTTAATTATGTAATTACAGTTCCTTTCCTTAAAAATGTTTCCCAATTTTTTACGAACCTTGTTTCATGATCGGAAGAAAACCTGAAAGAAATTGTATTTCGTGGCTTTAAAGACGGTTGGGAAGTGGAGAGAGCCACTTTATTATAAGAGTACTTCACAGGATTAGGAGCGGAAGCCACTTAGCAAGGAAATTCCGACATTTTAGAATAAAAAGTTACATATGACAGAATTAGCTGGGAGCGGTCGGTATTTTGCTGTTTTTGTCACAAATACAGAGCTATATTTGAGCGGTTTTTATGGTTTCTTGTACATATTTACGTGTATATCCAGATGTATGAACATAAACGAAGCAAAAGCAGTATGTAAGAAGCGTAGCAGGTGGCGTTCTATAGTTTCTGCCTACTCCTTTGGGAAGAAGGCGTGAGTTTATAAAGACTACCTACGTTTTTACAGCGCAATCCTCTCAAAATCATAATTTTAATTTATATACCTACACAAAACAAAATATAGGCACGACCTAGGCACAGCGATACCAAAATAGACCTCCTCCTCATCATTCATCATCATTACAGCTGAAAGACGTCCACTGCTGACCATAGGCCTTCCCCAAGCACCACCACTTCGACCGGTTCTCTGCTTCCCGCATACGGCGGATTCCTGCGGCCTTCACAAGTTTATCGGCCCACCTCGTGGGAGACCTTCCAACGTTACGTCTTCCGGTAAGTGGTCACCACTCCAGAACCTTTCGGCTCCATCAGCGAGCAATGTGCCCTGCTCACTGCTACTTAAGTTTGGCAATTCTTCGGGCTATCTCGCTTATCGTAGTTCGCCTGCAGATCTCTTCATTTCTGATTCGATCACGTTGGGAAACTCCAAGCATAGCCCTCTCCATTGCCCTTTGGGTGACTTTCAAACTTCTAATGAGGCCCATTGTGAGTGACCACGTTTTAGTGCCGTAGGTCATCACTGGCAACACGCAATGGTCAATAGACCTCCTATTTTTAACAATAGGCATAGGGTTGCCAGGCCCAAAAACAGAAAAGCCGGACACAGATTCATATTTTGCCGGACATTCTAAAAGCATGAATTTATTACTGTTATTTATTAGAGACTTGCTTTACTCTTAATAATATATTTAGGTTATTATTAATCACATTTTGTTATTTTAACTAATTTGTACTTTCGTTCGGCATATTTTGGCGGGGTTTGACCAAAAGCCTAACAAAAGCTGGATAGGCCGGACATATTACATATTTGACCGGACACGATTGTAAAAGGCTAAAGCCGGACACCTGGCAGCCCTAAATAGGTGCCTACTTATTCAGATTAACCTACATAACTAAATCCAACACGAATCAAGCTAAATTCAACAGAAATCTGATAATAACTTCATTTTCACGACTTATTTTCATAACTACTCGTACTACAAAAACCCATTATATCAAATAAAGAAAATAAAGACTTTAGACGGTTTTTTCGTGAGTCAGTCCTATACTAAAATATTATAATATTATGGACTAGTATTTGCCGTAGTTTTTCCACTAAGTCACACAGAAGAAAGTTGATGAATTTTGGAACCATTTTGTTTTCGAAAAGCGAAATGAGAAATGTTGTACTCTATGTACACCTCTGCCTAACCCTTCAGGGATTACAGGCGTGATGTTATGTTTTCAGGACTAGTGTTTTGTATGGCTTTTCTTGTGTGCATTTAGTACTACCGTAAGTAGTAAAATTAAAACCAGCGAAGTGCGAGTAGGAATCGCATGGGTTCCGTACTGCCGAAAACATTAGTGGCTTAATTATGTTTACGTTAAATAATCATAGTTTCCAGATTTGTCATGATAGGAGTCATAAAACAAATATCACGACTGTAATCCCCGAAGGGTTAGGCAGAGGTACAAACCCACGTTTCGCCTGTTATATTTAAGTCCCATAGAGGGCAAGCCTATTGCCATCGACCGGGCACAAATCTAGACTCCAGGCTGCTACTGAGAAATTCTTGGTGAAAAAACCCACTAACACTTAACACTTAAAATTCTTCGACTTCCTTGCCTTTACATTTTTGAAATTTGTTAATTTATAAAAAGGTATTCGCACATGTTTCCATTATATGAACACATTTCTAAAAAAAGAGTTAATAGCAGAAACCCAAATAAATTACGTGCACCTAGCCAGACACTACATTTGCATAGCAGGAATTCCAATTGCATGGCAATCGAAATCTTTAACAATTTACCCCCACATATCAGTGTTGCCCACTAAAAAATTCAGGAAACCAATATTTGCCTGGCTTTTAGACAACTGTTTCTATTCAGTTAGCGATTTTTTTTATTATAAATTTTGACATTACATTTCATCAACAATTTGTGTTTTTATTGACTTTTTATTTGTATTTTTTAAGCATTTGAGCAGTGGTGGCCCAGTGGTTAACGGCCTCGACTTACGAGTTATAGATCGTGGGTTCGAACCCAGACAGGCGCTTTACTTTGTGTAAATTATTACATCACCACTGCTCTCTAAACGGTGAAGGAAAACATCGCGAGGAAACCGGCATGTCCTAGAACTAAAAGTTCGAAGACATGTGACATCCACCAACCCGCACTGGGCCCGCGTTGTGGATTACGGCCCACTCCCTCTCACACAAAGAGGAGGCCTGTGTCCCAGCAGTGGGAACATTATAGGCAGATTATGTAAGCATCTGACATTATATTATATAATAAGTAAATTTTGACATTTCATTTAAAAAAAAATTGTGAGCTTTTTATGTAAGCATCTGACATTATATTATATAATAAGTAAATTTTGACATTTCATTTTAAAAAAAATTGTACTTATAAAATTTGACATTGTATAAAAAAATACCTATTTTCATTTCAGACTAATTTATAATTATTTTAATTGTACTTACATTTTTAATATTTATACATCGGCAACGGTAGTCGGCTGTCTATTAATATTAAGATCTTAATGTACAGACGCCAGCACATCAAGCTACTACAATCTGTCAAATTTCTTTAATATATTTTCAACTTTAGCCCTACAGCGTAAGGTTCAAGGTTGATTAGGAAAATTTGACAGTTTCGGGTAGCTTGACCTGCTGGCGTCTGTACCATATTCTCAGAAATAAATTCTATTCTAGTCTAAAATGGCAGACGCTAAATCCCTTCCGGATCAGGTTTCCTTTCGTACAGAACCCTAGAACAAACATAACACGTCTGTATTCTTCGAAGGGGTAGGCAAAGTTGTACCTATAAATACACCCACATTTCGCTAGTAATTTAAGACCCATGTAATAGGGGTACAAATTTAGAGCCTGGGGTGCTACTGAACCCTACGAATCATACGCATATTCTGCTGTACGTTCCCAACAATATTAATCTACGACATATTCTCTTTTATAAGCAAATAAACCTAGAAAGGCCAACATTTTTATACGTAGGAGATAAACAGAAAAAGGCAACTCATACAAAATGATTGTTTTGTATACAAATGGGTATTGTTTGATATTATGGTTTATTTACTTTTACGAGGGCGGACCGTATTATGAAATATGCTTAGCTTGGGTACACTTGGTTGCGTAGATTAAAAAAAAAATGGCAGCTTGTTTTTAATTTTTTGACAGCAACTAAATTTATATCAATTAAAATATAGGGAACTATACTCTGATTTTTTATTTGCTAGATTAAAATTAAATTTGGTGTTAACATAAAAATAACCTAATAAATAATCTAGATAATGAGTGACTCTCAACCACTAAATCATTCTCTGCCGGAGGACATTCACTGTTGTCGTGTTGTATCTGTAATATCGTGTTATTTAAGGGTCGGGTAATCGCCGTTGACCTTGGCCGTACAAACGCGCGTCACGCTTACCGCGCGCTACCGTTCGGTTTCATAGGGAATATTTATTTTTAGTATTGAAAATATGAATATTTGAAAAAATCACACATAGAATTTTAGATAATAAAATAGTCTCTTCATAAAAAAGAAATCATGAAAATATAATAGTAGTTTGAAACTAATATCGTTTTTATGCTTTGGGTAGACATTACTTCCTGAATTTATTTCATGAAGTATTTTACTACAATATTTAAATATTCACATATGGACTTGATGCGTACGCGTTCTAGTTTAACATATTTTTTGCATAACTTACTTGCATTATATGAAGGCGTAATAATTGAGTCACTAAAATCATATATCTGCGCCTTAAACAAAACTTTTTTTCAAATTTTATAATTTGCCCCCAAAAGTGACCTCCATATTCAAAGTCCAGTTATTTACATTACACGTCCATGTTTGGGTCACAGAAATTCATACGTGTACCAAGTTTCAACTTAATCCGTCCAGTAGATTCGGAGTAAATCGGCTTTGACATATGGACAGACAGACACACGAGTCAATCTGCTGGGACACAGGCCTCCTCTCGGTGAGAAGGAGTGGGCCATAATCTACCATGCGGGCCCAGTGTGGGTTGGTTGAGAGGGCGGATTGATGGATGTGGGTTTACTATGCATAGGTATACCTCTGCTTAACCCTTTGGGGAATCCAGGCATATCCAGAATTGAGTGTAAGGGAGACCGGGGCCAGTTGTATATGTCTGTAGGTAGACTAACTGCCAAAAATGGCAGAAAACAGTATGAGTCTTGGGTTTTCTAATCACGTTCGAGGAAGCATCTCGGTACTCCCATAAATTTGCGAAGACTACCTCTCAGTCACCCAGCTTTTGGTAGTGTATGTTTTTGATTAATCGTATTCAAACGCTATTTTTTACGCTAAGTAATACCAGCCGCACGGGTCGATCGATCAGGGTAAGCTACACTTGCCGCGGTTGGTCCGTGGATTGGTGACCATTTTAACATACTGAGACCCTTCGTGCCTTGAAGCGCACGTTAAGCCGTTGGTCCCAGCTGTCATTTGTAGATCTTTGACAGTCGTTACGGGTCGTCAGAAGTCCGAAAGGCTGACAACCATTCTTACCAAAAGGTATCGTATTACCCAGTAACTGGGTTGTCGAGGTCAGATAGGCAGTCGGTCCATGTAAAATACTCGTATTCAGCGGCATCCAGTAAGACTGGAAGGCTACCCCAATATGTTTGGGAAAAGTCTAGGCAGATGAGTAAATTATAAAATATATTTATCTATAAACGAAAAAGTTGTCATTGAGAGCTATTACTGCAATGGTTCTCAGTATCTAGGTATTTTTTTTAAAACGAAACCAACGTTGCGTAAACGTATACAACGGAAACTTTCATCACTTGGTCATTCAACAGAAATAACAGATAAATGAAAAATTGACGTTCAACGAAGGTTCCGTACAATTTTTGCTGATTCAATAAATTGTATTAGAATTCTTGTTTCCATTTCAATAAGTAAGGTTCGTAACCTTTTTTTTTATTGAAATAATTCAATTTGTTTAAAAGAAAAGAGACGCCTTTTCTTTCAACAAATATTTTATTTAATAACTAACTGCAGCCTGCGGCTTTGCCTGCGTGGCTTTTTCTAAAATATAAAGTAACGTAGCCTACGTTACTCTTTATAACATCAGCTATCTCGTCTCGGCGAAATTGGTCCAGCCATTTCGGGGATTATCAAGAACAAACAAACAGACAGACAAAAAATAAACATAGATTTTTTTGTTATATGTACTGTAAGCTTCCATACGCATTTAGTAAAAAGCTGTTATTTTAACATTACAAATAGACGATAGAAGATCTTGTCTTGATGATTTTTTTCGAGTGTTTCCGAATCGGTTTTCTGTCTGGTGAAAACAAGACAATGAACTTCGTACTGATGAAATGACTAGGGATTAGGGAGGCAGCAACAATTTAGGTACCTACTGGTCTTTTTTCATTGTCTATTTGTTTTTTGATAAAATACACACTCTAAAGGCTCGTGCAGACTGGCGCGACAGATAGCTTGACCCTTACCGTGCCTGCGATATCGCGCGAGTCCGCACGAGCCTTTATACAAACTAGCCAAAAACATACTTGTACATATTATTAATTAAGAGCTTTTAAATTATGTAAGTAAATATTATACAGAAATAAAAATAAGAAAAACGTAGCCAAATGCCTTGTATTCAAAACCTTAAAAGGTTGAGTGTCGAGATTTGGAACAACATAGCGCTATACTGAATAATAAGATATTTATTCATGTATTCTTTATTTTCAATACTCACAAGATAGGTAATAAAAAATCATAAAAAATCTCAATTTTAAATAAGTACCACGTTATTGTAAACACTGCTTACACAATGACATATTGAATTCAGTCTAGTTCTCAGATAATAATTATTTTCTTTATTTCTGTAAAATAATGTATAAAACAAAACCTGCTAAACCTAAAAATAAAGCAAAAAAAAATTGTTATCTAAACAAACAAGAAAAGAAAAAAATATTCCAATGAATAAGATTAAGTGGATTTAGCGAATTTTCAACGTACCCTAAAATATACCCACGGACCTACTCCCAAGGCCGCTGTTAACAACTTTAGGACAAAATGGCCGACGGACAGATCTCTAAACTGTTTACATCGCACACAAAAATATAATATCTTGATACTTTTGCCTCAGTAATAAATTCAAGCTGTTTAGATAAATAGAAAAACTTCCTTATTATTTAAATAATTGGAGTATGTTGGCGGAAGTTTGTCTCCGATATTGGAAGAACGAAGCTTTTTTGTATATTTTTTATGTAAGTTATGTAGTCGTTTTTCTTGTAAATATTATATATATGTATATCTCTTTTGGCGCTTGAGTGAAATTGACAGGGGCTAGAAATTCCAGATAGAAAAACCTAATAACACTTTGCCCGACCTGGGAATCGAACCTAGGACCTCATGCTCAGCCGTACCGCTTACCTACCACTAGAATAATGAGGCAGTCAAGGCACTTGTCACTGGTTGGCAGAAAAAACAACACCCAATTACTCAAATCACTCATCAGTAATCATCACAGACATCAGATTAAATTCAACAGGCTTAGTAAAGCCGAAGGCTTCAACTGAAACAACATGGCGGATTTCCCGTAACTTTATATGGGTTTAACAATCTTGAAATAGTTTAATTATTATTAATAAGAAAAGATGGGGGTGTTCTATTTATAGAACAGCAGAGACCACACAAAACAAAGCTTAGTAGAATCGATGGCAAATTCCAGTAATTTCAAGCGTTCATTAATGGTTGAAAAGTACCGGGAATTAACTAATTACTTTGGTTGTAAGCGTTATAGATATTCTGAGAATAATGTGGAAATATCTAGCAGAAACAAAAGGGTATGTAATTTTAAGTGATCGGGTTGTGAATGCTTAATCAAAAATCCAGTATCTGAAGTACCAACTACTGAGAAGTTCATAACGCAAATACTCAATAAAAAAATTACTCTAGCTGGGGATCGAGCCCAGGACTCCTCATATTCAGTAATCTCACTACAGGACCACAAGATAATGAAAGTGTCAAAGTTTTTCGGTTGTCATGTTATGGGCATAATGCGGAGGAATGAGGAAAATGTCGTGAGGAAAGTTTTGAGTATGAATGTCGATGGCTATAAGAGTAGGGGAAGACCAAAGAAACGATGGATGGACTGTGTGATAGATGATATGGCTAGAAAGGGGGTAACTACCAAGATGATGACTAATAGAGAAGTATGGAAGAACCCTTTCTTCCATACTTCTCTATTAGTCACATGTTGCGCCGACCGCAAATAAATTGGAATAAGAGCAGGAGAATGATGATCCTGCCAGAGTTACGAGTTTGTCCGAAAGGGATATCGTGGCCCTGGCACACAGGCATCTGAAGGAACCCGGGTGGGTTTTAGTCAGTAAAAGTCTGACACGCCTCCCGCTCCGACCAGAGCGGGAAAAGTTTTTTTTTTTTTTGCTGGCTTACATTTCACTGTAGACACAAACATCGACAGGCTTGTGGCTAAATGACAACAGTAGCACGGGTCGATGGAAGGTTAAGATACGCTTGCCGTGATCGGTTCGTGGATGGGTGACCATCCGTTATACATAATTATATAGAAACCCCTCCGTGCCTCGGAAAGCAAGTTAAACCGTTGGTCCCGGCTGTCATTCGTAGATCTTTGACAGTCGTTACGGGTAGTCAGAAGCACGAAAGTCTGGCAACCAGTCTTGCTAAGGGTGTTACCAAGTAACTGGGTTATAGAGGTCAGATAGGCATTCACTCGATGTAAAATACTCGCATTCAGCTGCATTCAGTTAGCCTGGAAGCCGACCTTAACATAGTTGGGAAATGGTTATGCAGATTGATTCATCATTACAAACCGACACTTACAAAGATTTCCGTTATTAGGGTTCCGTACCCGAAGGGTGTCGAACGGAACCCTATTACTAAGCCTCCGCTGTCCATCCGTCCTTCTGTCTGTCAACGGGTTGTATATCATGATCCGTAATAGGTAGACAGTTGAAATTTTCACAGATTATGTATTTCTATTGCCGTTATAACAACAAATAATAAAACAAAAATAAAGTTAAAAATTAAAGGGGTCCGTCCCCCCATACACGAAACGTTTTTTAACCGACTTCCAAAAAGGAGGAGGTTCTCAATTCGGCGGCATGTTTTTTTTTTTGTATGTTTGTTACGCGATTACTCCGTTAATTATGGACCGATTATGAAAATTCTTTTTTTGTTTGAAATGGTATACTCCCGAGGTGGTCCCATTGCCACCAAATCAGAATCAGATGAGGGGATCCCATGGAAATCGAAGGAAACCCTCAAATTTTATAGGCAAACCTATAGCGATTTGGGTATTTTTTATAGTAACTCATACATTTGCTCTCGGAAAGCACCATTTGGTGAAGTGGAACTGATGATGGAGACCACATATGGCCACCGGAACAATATAATAATGAGTACGGTGCCTATTTAACGGGTTGCGATTAAGCAATTTATGCTCGTCACTATGCATATGGTGAGTGGCAGTTCTCCTGGTTCTTACCAGGAGAACTCCTCAACAATCAACGTCCAAGCATCGGGAAAAGAAATATTTTGTAAAAGGTGATGAGCAGATAACATTAGGCTATTGTAACTTAGATAAATTCAAAACTGACCCACTAAAAAGTGTAAAATAAAAAAACTTTTTTAGTCTGACTCGCTTACGAAGGGTTCCGAATCACCGTACAATATTTAGCAAAAAAAAACTTTTTTACAAAAAAATAAGAACCGAGTACCAAAAATAACACTACAAAGTGAAAAATAACTTTAATTTCGGAAGTCGGTGTCTTTGGATCTGTATTTGAGTTTTTACCACCGACTTCCGAAATTAAAGTTATTTTTCACTTTGTAGTGTTATTTTTGGTACTCGGTTCTTATTTTTTTGTAAAAAAGTTTTTTTTTGCTAAATATTGTACGGTGATTCGGAACCCTTCGTAAGCGAGTCAGACTCGCACTTAACCGGTTTTTTTGTAATTAAAACCATAGCAACGAAACAAAAAAGCCAGTATCATCCAATAATGCTGCCCTTAGAATTGATTTCCCATCGTATTTGGGACGAATGGGTCCAATTCTTGTCAATTAATTAGTGTCGTCAGCTCGAGGGAAGTATTTTTTTTATTTGCTTTCGACTACACTTTTACTTGATTACGGTGGCAAGGGGGCAATCACGGAGTTGAGTATTATTTTGTAGGTAAGTAAGTACCTACTTAGTATATTTTTTCTGGAACTAGCTGCGCCCCGCGGTATCACCCGCATAAGTCTCGATCCCGTGGGAATATCGGGATAAAAAGCCTACAAATTGGACCAACCGTTTGAGCGTGAAGAAGTAACAAACATACAAACACACACACACACTCACAAACTTTCGCCTTTATAATATTTAATGTGATGATCTTATCGTTTGAAATGCCTATATAAGTACTTGATATTACACAGACTCTGGCTAATAATTAAAAGTGTGTTGGTCTTTCTATAAAGCGTTTGTACATAAAGATAAAGATACATTTATTTGTTTAAACATGTGTAGCATGATACATGAATATGCACATAATTATAGATGAAAACATAATTTTACCAGACCAACAAGTAAAAAAAAAAAATGGTAGTGCCTACCTAATAAAGGATTGTTTTGCGGTTGACTGTACCTATCCAAAAAACGTATCGATGAGGTCCCTATAAATTATCACAGCAAGAGTCAATATATCTGCCTAGCCTTTTCCCAACTATGTTGGGGTCGACTTCCAGTCTAACTGAAATAAATTCATATCAATGCTTACTCTACGAGTAATGTATCCTACTGGCTAAAGATAAATGAGCAATGAACGGTCAATACGTAGGAAATACCTAGAATCTAAATCATCTGCTAGCTCCTATTCCGTTGCATTAAAGATGAAGACACCAATACGTCTAGCATAGGGTCGCAGCATTATGCTGAGCGGTGGGCGTTTTGCGTGAATGTGACGCATATTTTCCCTCAACTTGTTTGTGTTTTTATTTCTTTGCGTTATGTTTACCGCAATAAACGTATTTTTTTTCTTCTTTTTCGTCTTTAAATAACTTCATTTCACCAATACCGATTAGGTTTGACGTTGATTCATATTTGGTCGTAAACGCAATGTTGTATGACAATTACTTCAATAAAAACATCACAATCGATTGACCCAAATCACTTTCTTTCCCGGTACCAAAAAGTAAATTAGACACATCTGAACTGCACCCAAAAATATCCTTATTACAAAGAGTCATCGTCCTCAATTCAAACTGTTAACTCCCGAAAGCATTCCCTGAATCTCACACTTGGTAGTTTTCGAGATATCCTTACTTTTTGCCATCTCTTTCACACCCATACTGGGAATTGGAAGAGCGAGTGGGATGCAAGATAAAGTATCTAGTGTTGTTCGTCGGTCCGCATTTGTAATCCGATATCCGTGTGCGGGCAACGGGTGACGGATTATAGTGACGTGCAGTATCGATTTATCGATAGTCGATTGGATTAATTAGATGTGGGTTAGGTGACTTAGTTGCCGATGTTGTTGCTGGATATTGGCTGTTTTCTGTGTAAATGAGAGTCGCGTTGCGATAAATGGGAAATGCAGACAGAATCATGGTGCAATTTGGTATTGTATTTGTTTGGAACAAAGGTTTGGCCAATGTTGATGAAGATGAATAGAGATACATTGCACATTTGGAAATAAATATTTAATAGAAAAAATATAGGTTTGTCGTCTCTCCAGGAAGAGTAACGTAGAAAACATAATGATTATCATACCAATTATATTCGTTTTTATTAAGAACACAAACTTATTTATACGGAGTCAAATTAAATAAGCTAGCGAAACTCCGTAGACGTTATGGGTATCGGTATCTAAATATGATAAACAAAAATGTTTTTATTATGTTTTAATGTATTATTTAATGTTTTTTTCACAGACGTGATGGGTATCGGTATCATTCTAAACACGATAAAACAAAAGAAAACAGATTTTCTCAACTCATACTGCAAGTAATAACACTACCAGCAGTCATTTTGTGATTTTTTTTTATAGTGGCGTGTGCTAGCTAACATAATTATGGCAAATAATTTAATGTTTTGTGTTGCGTAATGCAAATTATTTTACTTTCTGTTGTATAGAATCAAGTTTTCTTCCCTGCTAAAGTACTAGGAAGTGGTGAAGGGTGTGTTTGGGGGAATGTCTTATGTAATTTTTGACGTTCGAAAAGTGCTGATTCTCAGCCTAGTTTGAATAAATGACTTTTGATTTTGATTGACACCCAAAAAATCCATCAAAGCTTTTTAACTTTTAATGTGTTTAGATATGGATAGAGTTTCGCTAGCCAATTTAATTTGACCCTGTAGGTATCCGTCTTTTATATTTTTAACGTATATGTGAAGAAAAAAATTCTACTTTGTAATGTAAAATAATCAGTGTTTATTTATGTGGCAGCTTTGTTTACAATATGAAATTCATTATAAAGTAGAAATGAGAAATACTCCTTTGTGATACACGACAAAATCTACCAGGAAAATGCATTACGACTTGAAATATAAACGAGAAAAGAACAAAAACCGAGGGAAACTAGCTATCCGTCTGTTTACATGCAAAATAAAACGCATTGGACAAGCGAGGTCAAACAGGCCAGGCAAGAGACAAAAGGAAAGACTAAATTGTGCCTGACAGCATTATTTTTATTTGTTTTTAAAACTTCTATGCGACACAATACCATGGACTTTCTTATAAAATTCTCTTGTAGTCCTTTGCTAAAAATGATATAATTACTTACTTTTTTATTTTTGTTATTAGTATTTTCAGACATGCATTTCACATAGAAATGGATAGTATAAAAGTAAAGATTATTTAAACAATAACGACAAATATAATAAATTCACAAGTATTCTGTCAAATTTCTAAACAAACCACTAACCAAATAAAAACCAGTAGAATGTACCTAATACAACATTTACAATTATTTTAAGCCGGAACACATTACCGACAGTCGTTGACAAGTTACGATGCCCGGACGTCATCGATTACGAAATGTATCGATAAGAAATCCAATCACGGCCCATCACTAGTGACGTGATCCCGTTAATTCAAACAACATTATTTACTTCACGTCAATTGTCATCTGTTTTTGACACGTGTGTAATGTTAGGGGTGACAGATTTAGATTTGGTAATGTTCGTTTCTGAATTTTACTTGGATACTAAGCGGTAAATAAGGATTAAAATGTATATCTTTATACTAACCCTTTGGAAGGGGCAACTAGAATCAATTCGAATTCAAATTTTGACGTTCAAAAGTGCCTTTTATGTGCCTATGTGAAATACATAATATGACTTTGACTTGTCGGTCTGTGACGCTAAATCGCGTACACTCGGCTCCAGTTGGTCGGTGACGCAGAATCGCGTATGATAGGCTCCAGTCAGTCGGTGTCGCTGACTCGGACATACTCGGCTCAAGTCAGTCGGTGACGCTAAATCGCGTACACTCGGCTCCAGTTGGTTGGTGACGCAGAATCGCGTATGATAGGCTCCAGTCAGTCGGTGTCGCTGACTCGGACATACTCGGCTCAAGTCAGTCGGTGACGCTAAATCGCGTACACTCGACTCCAGTTGGTTGGTGACGCAGAATCGCGTATGATAGGCTCCAGTCAGTCGGTGTCGCTGACTCGGACATACTCGGCTCAAGTCAGTCGGTGACGCTGAATCGCGTATACTCGGCTCCAGTCGTAAATTTTTACTTTTATCTTGAGGTTACACACACCCTCTTTTTTTTTGGCCTGTGGCAAATCTCATCTCTGATTAGAAACACTAATAGCCTTCAAGGCTTCTGGTTTTCTCATTTAAAGGATTTCTATTTTCTTCCTTTCAGACCCAAGGAGAAGATAGAGATGAAAAGACAATCAGCAAGGTAGAATCATACTCGTAGAAGGTGAATAAAGGCTTACTATAACTTAATTGACAAAGCAAAACTACAAAAGATATCTAAAGGCTCTCTTCAAATGATGGGCACGACGAATGACGACTCTTTCGTAGACAATTTGGTAACAAAGAACATTTTAGCGATAAGGCGAAAATCGTTAGCAATGAATATGACCAGACTGAACAATATTGATGATGAAAGGCAAGAGGCATCTTGGTAAGAAATGGAGAAAGACTTAAAAGGAGAAATTAACAAAGAGACAATTTTGTACTTCAAGTAATGATATTTTACCCAAGATATGTAACGTCCATAGTAACGCGGACGTTTAAAATCTGGCCGTGATACGTGACTCCTCGTCGCCCTTCTGGACGTGCGAACTAATGACAAAACGTTCCAATTAGGACATTTTCGAGTCCTCACGACGCACGCGCTAGAGACATATCTGTCTCTTTTTTATTTATACATAATACTCGTATAATTGAATCCAAGGAAACAGAACAAAACGCGTGTGCTTTAGACAACACGACTGAAGTAAAACTTATAGATAACTCTCTCTCTTTCTATCTTCACTAACTTATATCTCCTCTCAACTTCCGTTCGCTCGCTTCCATAACGCTCTCGTCACACATTCACCAGCTTACTCGCCAAGTCAAGCGTGCGTAAAGAAGTTTTACTTCAAAAAACCTAAAATGCAGGCGGAGACGTAAACAAAACTAGTTAAAAAACAACAGGATCACCACAAAAATTATGATCTCGACCACATTTATAACATACAGCGTGTAACAAAAACCCTGTTGTTCCTTTTAGCGACGTATACTTTTACCTACAAGCACAACATTGGTGGAATTATAATTTAGATAAATTAAGCATTGGCTAGTCGAGAAGTCAAAATCAAAGAATTGCAGAGATAAGAAATCAGTTAAACAAGACAAATATTAATAATTAAATATTTATTTTAATTATTTTTGTGGAACAGTTTTTATAATTGACTTGCTTTATTACGTATGTATACCGATTCCTAAAACGTAGGTAGAAGGAACAACAGGGTTTTTGTTACATATTGTATAAATACAAATCTATTACTTTGTGTTACTACCCTCTTATGCAAGAATATTTTACGATGCATCTTCAAAGAGATGGGACACTGTAAAGATTATGACAACTGTGTTCTGACAATTCGAATGTTCTAACAAATGCTTGAAATACTTATCTCTGTAGGATTTTACGGATCACAAACATTTTATGGTTTTCTGTCATTACTTGGGATCCAGTGGCTAGTTGTTTTAGTGTGTTATGTAAAACAGGATGAAGCGGGAAGAAAATGTAGGTGTATAGTGTTTTGGTATCAACATTGAGGGGTTTAGGTAAAAGAGTAATCTTATTGAGGGTTGAGACTATCTCTGAGGTGAATTATGGTAAAACCAAACAATTCCAAGGTTTCAATTAAGCACATGGATGCTGGTAAGTTTATTTTCAGCAAAGCTTGTTAATTTTGCAGTTCGCCTCGGATATGTTAGGTTATCGTTTGTCCATTCATATCCTGGAGTAACTTTGTCATCTTATGAAGGAAAGCTTAACAATTAAGATATAGTAGGATAGGTAGGAGGGGTGGAAGTAGCGTAAATTCGAACGATTTTGAAATTGAAAATACTTACTTACTTTTAAGACTTTATTAATATCTGTTATTTTTCTTGCCGCATAACTTTAAAACAAAATGCTATAGGGTCGATTCGAAAATCGTTCATATAACGTTCTGTTTATTAAAAAAACTATGTGGGTGCCTTATAAAAAAAAAGTTCTGAGTAGGTAACCATCTAAGAGAGCCGAAACAAATGGCAATCGCTTTTGAAGCATTCCGTATTTCAACAGGATTGACACAAGCTTTTCAGTAGCCTAAGTCAATCCAATCCAAATCCAAAATAAAACAATTTTTTTTGTAAGAAATACCTAGAATGCTTTTTTTATTTATTTAAGTCAATGCAATACATTTTTGACTTCCCCATCATTGTTACAGTTTATAAAGCGTTACTTTTAAAGTCAAAATTCACTGTAAATCCGGCACAAAATACAGTTGGTATATTACATATATTGTTAGTGCAATGAAATGAAATCGTTTATTCTGTAAGGGCTCTTACAGACTCACGCGATATCGCGGGCGCAACAGGCACCGACAAAGAGATTGTCCTACAAGTGTCGCGTCGCGCCCGCAATATCGCGTGAGTCTGTAAGAGCCTTAAATAGGATCACTAATCACTTCTTCACGTCATATTAAAAAATAAAAAATAAGCTAGATGTAGTCGACATTTCCTTTATATCAATGACACATTTCGCCATCAATTGGCATACAAATATAAAACTAACAAGGTTAGAATTAAAAGAGCAGTGGTGGTCCAGTAGTAACGTTGTAGGACGTAAGTTCGAACCCTTTTTTTTGGGTAGGAAATTATCAAATAACTTCTCCCGCTCTGGGCGGAGCGGTGTCAGATTTTTACTGACTAAAACCCACCCGTGTTCCTTCAGATGCCTGTGTGCCAGGGCCCCGATATCCCTTTCGGACAAACTCGCGACGAACCCTGACAGGCGATTTACTTTGAGTCAATTATTTCATCACCACTGCTCTCAAAACGGTAAAGGAAAACATCGTGAGAAAACCGGCATGTCCTAGAACCAAAAATTATAAGACATGTGACATCTACCAACCCACACTCGCCCCGCGTAGGTGGATTACGGTCCACTTCCTCACACAGAGAGGAGGCCTGTGTCCCAGCAGTGGAAACATTATTTAGGCTGAATATGTCTAGTATTAAGTCTAGTCTAGGCCCGAATTAAAACTTACGTTTTACCAAACTATTTACTGACCATACAGAAACAATTACTCTTTGAACATTCCCCTAACTGTCAGCCCTGCTCGTAACCCGATATATTTTGTACCATTTTCGGTCCGTTCCATATATGGGACAGATTGAATGGCAGTTTGTTGTGTAACCATATATTATACGGTAAGCTTTAATAAGGACAGTCCCATTCAATGAAAAGGGTATCACGGTATGGGGTTTCTGTAAATAAATGTAGTAAGAAGGTTGTAGTGTTTAAGATACATGGGTTTAAAACAAGTAACAGACTTAGCTGGCAACACTCAAACAGTTGAATTCGAATCCGATCAGGTAGTACACACACAATATTCTTAAAAAAAACAAGTGCGAGTTGAACTCGCGTGGTGAGGGTTCCGTACGGTGAATATTTGTTATCTACCATGTTTTTTATATCAAGATAATTTATCTTAAAATTAATCTTTAAACTTAACATTGTAGTTGAAAAAACGTGTTCTCTTATATATTCTAACTGCAAATGTAAGTTTGATACGCACAAAGACTTCTTATAGGTTTTTCTGTAATATATAAGGAAAGAACTATTTTCTGTATTCTGTATCGTGGGAAATCGTGTATTCTTTTTAGGGTTCCGTACCCAAAGGGTAAAATGGGAACCCTATTACTAAGGCTCCACCGTCTGCCTGTCTGTCTGTCCCTCTGTCACCAGGCTGTATCTCATGAACCGTGATAGTTAGACAGTTGAAATTTTCACAGATGATGTATTTCTGTTGCCGCTATAACAACAAATACTAAAAAACAGAACAAAATAAATATTTAAGGGGGCTACCATACCACAAACGTGATTTTTTTGGCTCTTTTTTGCTCGATATTGATGACGGCAACAGGTAAACGCTTGAAATATTCACAGATTATTTAGTTATATATTTACTTTAAAAATAAATAATTAAATTAAAATAAAACAAATATTTAAGGGGGGCTCCCATGCAACAAATGTGATTTTTTTGCCGTTTTTATAGATAATGGTACGGAACCCTTCGTGCGCGAGTCCGACTCGCACTTGTCCGGTTTTTTATAGATAATGGTACGGAACCCTTCGTGCGCGGTTCCGACTCGCACTTGGCCGGTTTGAAATCGTCGAAAAAAAATGCGTCCATCTGTTGGCCGCAAAATGCACGCATAGTATAGAATAACACAATGACAGCACAATGACGTGACGCGAGTGTAAGTCTGTCACGCATATCAGCATAACAAAGTTGTCCTGTTTATTTTAGTTATGTTGCAGTACGACACCCTATCTAGACTTAAAAATACTCAAAGCCGTCGATTCCGAAGAAACTATTTTCAGCTCTGGCCCTTTTTCTTTTAACCGGATGACGCCATTACTTCCGTTTGCAACGATCTTGAGAACTACCCAGGATCTTACGTAAGTAATAATAGGAATTGCTTCTATAATAGACACATCAAGAATTGTTTAGACAGATCAAGGAAACGTACACACATACATACAGAAAGCCATGGATAAAAGCTTTTTTCTTACGAGAATCGAGATGAAAGTAAGACGCATTTAGGGTTTCCAGATACAAAAAAAATGGGAACACTGATTGAAATCCTACCCTTTACCCCATGTGGGCGACGAACCGGTAATATCAAACAGTAGTAGTTTTTAGGATACGAAAAAGTATCATTACATCACGTCTGTATTCCCCGAAGGTAGGCAGAGGTACTCACACACGCCCACATTCCGTTAGTCATGTTAAAGTTCTCATGTTATAGGATCAGCCTTTTGCATTCAACTGGCTTCCACACTCTGGACTTCTACGGAGAAATTCCTGATGAAAAATTCCAATAACACTGCCCCGTCCCGGAGATCAAATCAAATCAAAAGTCATTTATTCAAACTAGGCTGAGAATCAGCAATTTCGAAATTACATAAGACAGTCCCCCAAAAACGCCCACCCTTCACCACTTCCTAGTGCTTTAGCTGGGAAGAAGCAGTGGTGCAACAAACTGACTGACTGAATGTGAGACAACGGTCAGCAGTAGCTCTTGCGACCTCTAAACCATAGGTCAGCAACAAAAGTTTATTAACACTGCTCCATTTACACAAATGATTTAAATTTACACAAAATTATTCGATTAAATTTCAGCATTTCATATTATATGCATAAAATCGCAGAATATAAGCCTTTACCAGGAGTGGTCAACGTATTAGTGGTTCAGCATTTTCAAAATCATCAGGAGTGTGCCGGAATATAGCAGTTCATCGTGGACTTGGTATGACAGCGGCTCCCCCACAGAAGACATATACTCCTAAGGCTCCCCTGATATCATCTTCTATCATCAGAAGACAGCCGCCACGCATCCATCGATGCGACGCTCAGCTGGAGTGACTGTCAGCAGCCAGTGTCACTCTTATCCGACCTTTTCGGTGATTCCAGTAACTTCGTAATGAGACTATACGGCGCCACTTGCTGCGCCGTCATAATATGTATAATAATAAAATGAATTAAGTATAATAAATAGGTTGTTAAAAAAGTTTATATTTTTTTAATTTTACTTCTGTTCCGATTTTAGTTAAATCATCTGCTAAGCCTTTTCCCAACTATGTTGGGGTCGGCTTCCAGTCTAACCGGATGCAGCTGAATACCATTATTTTACATGGAGCGACTGCCTATCTGACCTCCACAACCCAGTTACTGGGTAAAACGATATCCCTTGGTGAGACTGGTTGTCAGACTTTTGGGCTTCTGACGACCCGTAACAACTGTCAAAGATCTACAAATGACATATGACCGATTTTAGCTCGTGCAGACTGGGTGCGATATCACGGGCGCGACGCGACACTAGTAGCACAATTTCTATGTCGCTGCCTGTCGAGGCCGCGATATGGCGCCCGTCTGAACGAGCCTTTATTCTTTTTTCTCACTACAATAGAAGTTGTATCACTAATAGGCACCATCAAATAAAACGTGATTGAACAAAAATCAATCATGTATCTAAAATACATAAAGTTGATAATTGATTACATTAAATACGTCGGCGTTTCTCAAAGAACGATTAAGTACTAGAGGCAAGTTTAAAGATCAGAATGTCCATTAGGTTTGACATGGTCGTTAGATCACTGACCGACGTGGTACAATGTGGAAATTCACAACGATTGCAAAGAAACGGTATTGTTAGCGGTAAGTCTCAAAGAATCTATCAACTTAAGAAGTCTTGGAAGAATTTACAAAAGACGGACGGACGGGGGTGGCAGCATCCATTCCATTTATTAAGCTGACTTCCCACTGTTCTTGATATTGCGGACGGACGCGGACCAGCCCGCACCGACGCACCATGGGAAGAGTATCGTCCGAGATAGCGCAGACACGTTCGTCGCGGTGCGTCCGATCCGCGGCGAGTTGGTAACTTCAAAGATGCGGTGCGAGCTCTCTTTAGAAGTTCTCATTCACTTTGCATTTTAGAATGAAAATGGCTTCGCATCTCAAGATCCACACAGACCGACACGCAACGTTGGAAGAGCCTTGGTGTGTGGTGCGTGGCTGTCTGTGGTCGTCGGTCGTGCGGGCTGGTCCGCATCCTTCCGAAATATCACGCACCGTGGGAAGCCGCCTTAAGAACTCTATAACAGTCCACTGCACTCTACCATTGTCGACACTTTACTCTAATAACAAAAGCATTCTTTGTGCAGCAGGAATTTTGGTAATTTTGTCTTTAGTAGAAAGGCCAATTTAGTTATTTACAGACTAATAGCTTTATAATGTTATTGTTTCGTTACTCTTTTCAGCTTGGAAAAGATTTTCAAAAAGTTTTTTTAAAATAAAAAGTTAGTAATTGATACTCCTTAAAAGTTATAACTACGTGGCATGAAGTTGACATCGTATTTTGTAAACAACTAAGAAATACTACAAACTTATTAGTAGGAAAATATCGAGAGAAAACCGAGACTAACTTTTGGTCTAAAATCGTGAATTTAATTAATTTATAAGCAAAGTTGGTAATAATTGGTCGTCTCTTCACTGAATGAGAAGAATCGTTATGCATACGAATACAAAAAGGCCGGTTATTAAATAAAAATATGAGACAAAAATCAGAGACTGGGTAAAGACGGAAGCATATCTTCAAACAAAAAACAAAAAAAAAAACACGATTTCCCACGACAAGCATCCTAAAACAAAACCTTAAAAAACCGGCGCACTTGGCCGGTTTTTTAGTCGGACTCGCGCACGAAGGGTTCCGTACCATCACACTAATGTTATAAAGGCGAAAGTTTGTGAGTGTGTGTGTGTGTATGTTTGTTACTTCTTCACGCTCAAACGGCTGGACCAATTTTGATAAAGTTTTGTGTGGAAGTAGCTGACACCTTGGATTAAGACATAGGCTACTTTTTATCCCGATATTCCCACGGGATCGAGACTTACGCGGGTGAAACCGCGGGGCGCAGCTAGTTATCTATAAAAATGGCAAAAAAATCACGTTTGTTGTATGGGAGCCCCCCTTAAATATTTAATTATTTGTTTTTAAAGTGAATATATAACTAAATATTCTGTGAATATTTCAAGCGTCTACCTGTTGCCGTTATTAATATCGAGAAAAACGAGCAAATAAATCACGTTTGTTGTATGGGAGCCCCCTTAAATATTTGTTTATTCTGTTTTTTAGTATTTCTTGTTATAGCGGCAACAGAAATACATCATCTGTGAAAATTTCAACTGTCTAACTATCACCGTTAATGAGATACAGCCTGGTGATAGACGGAAAGACAGACAGACAGACGGCGCGCGGCTGAGCCTTAGTAATAGGGTTCCCGTTTTACCCTTTGGGTACGGAACCCTAAAAAGAATACACGATTTCCCACGATAAGCATCCTAAAACAAAACCTTAAAAAGACAACATTGGACAAGCATCTCTATAGTGTATTTGCATTGTAAATACCGCAATAAAATGTACCAGAAACAAAGATGCACCCATCTAAAATGCAAACTTATACTGCAGTTGTAACAATACACCTTCAACTTTATTGCTGCAACAATAAAGTTGTTAGGTACGGCAATGCAAAGTTTGTCAATCTTGGAGTCCGTTGTAAGATTTATATGGGTTGTGAAATAATGCGAATGATTCCCACGTGGTTGGAATGGTAGCACAAGATTGTGAATTGTTCTGAACATACAAAATGGCGGTCAAAAGGGACTACATAATTTTGACTAGCTTCTGTCTGTAACTTAGCCCGCGTGAAATTTTTTGTTTTAACATAAAATATATCCCCGCATTGCATCGCATCGCCCGCCCGGCTCATAAGGGTCTTAGCGTGATGTTAAATAATCTTCCTCAAAAATAGCGCTATTAAGAGTCTATACTACCTCAGCGCTCACTCAGGGTGCCTGATGGATGGAGATGACTCCAAGGCACCGATATTTTAGTTTATTTCTTTTTACGGTGAATATAATGGTAATTAAAAAAAAATAACATAAGTCCTGCTTAATATTTAGTTCAGTTAATATGCAAAGTTTCATTATCTAATTTGAAGTATTTTTTTTAATACGAGCGGTTTATTGTTTTGTTTGGAGGTGACTTTGGTTTTTTTTTCTATGGAGATTTTTTTTATGGAATCGTGTTTTCGTCATACATAGTACTTAACATTAATCCTCAAGTTTACCATATATTTATTTCAAAATTAAAGTTGCAGTATTTTCGACATAACGGAGGACCCTGCTAAGCCATTTGAGGTAGTTTTAGGCTCTTAATTCCAAAAATATTTTTTTCAAATTCGACTCCTGATATTAGCCTGGGATTAGCTCTGGTTCCTGAGATTAGCGCATGGAAACAGACTCTTCAGCTTTATTATTAGTATTTAGATAGATGGGGGAAAGTCAGCCTACCTATATCGTTTGGCCATGTTATGTGTACATATCTGTTATAATCGCGAATCATATTGTGATTAAGATACAACCTGACACTGACCTGCAAATAGCAAAAAACGTAAGAAAAGGAGAGGTCAAAAGGGGTATAATATTCCGAAGATTTTTAAACGCTAATGTGATGTACCTTATTAGAAAGCTTATTTATTATGCTACTCGATTATAGTTAAATCAGATTTTTTAAGGCACCCGTTTTTGTGAAAAAGTGAAAAGTGTTTCAATACAAACAAAACGCACATAGCCACATTTATTCATTTCTATGCAATATAATTATTTTAAACTCAAACTCAAACTCAAAGCATTTATTTCAAATAAACCATTTACAGGCACTTTTGAATTGTCAAAGAGTTGGTCAGTTAGTCAGAAAGTGGAAGCTATTTGCCCATTCCAAAACGTAGATCTCTATGGAGAAGAACAGGCAAGAAACTCCAAGGACACTCTTTTAAATCAAGATATTACAAAATCCTGGGTACATTATTCTTGTCGCTTCTATATGTGAGAACAATGTAAAAAACAAAAATAAATATATTAAAAAAAAGCAATTCAAAATATAAGATTAAAAGATTACAAAATAAGCCCTGGCAGTTAAGAAATGAACAGCCTCAACTGACGGCTCCCGTTCACGAACATGACGCGTGGATCAGCACCATCCAGCTCAACCACTTTGTAGGGAACCGAATGATCCAACACACGCGCCACCATCAGCGAGACATTTAAGTGAGCATGACATACTCTCAACTGCCAGGCTTTTTTAAGTCAACATACATCATAACATAATAAACGTTTAGATGTGCCTAAAGTTTCCGTTTCTAATCAATACTTTGAGATTTTATTATAATTTTAGCTGCAGCTCAATGAAATTAAGACAAAAAATATTGATTATCATGACAATGCAATAACAAAACGTGTCGAAAAAAGTCAAAGCTGTAAATGTCAAGCCGAGTCCTGCGGGGCGAGCACGGCCTACTGTGACATGACTTGAGTCACACATTTTATCACAGTTTGAGCGATAAAACTGTTTTGTCATAAAATGCTAGTACAAATTGACATGACATAATTTATCATGTGTTGTCACAAACGTCTTGGCACGCCCGTGCTCGGCCCGCTGCTGATTGACATTGTCATTGTCATTGTTACGTCATTTGCCACAGGGCTGCCATCCCTAAAATATAAATAATATTTGTAGTTAGTGTTGCAAACATTTTATTTTCCAACACCTGTTTTAATAAAAACGGGCCGCTGTAAAAAAAAATTAAATGCCCAAAGACATTAAAATTATTACCCTCTTTCAGCCTTTATAGGTCAGAAGGCTGTTTAAATTTTCAATTATTTTAGTACCAAGCCCCATACATTTCGTGAACGTCTCCTTTGAATTTCGCGGGCTACAGCTGCGGGCTCACCTTAATAAGTTCGGTACTATTTGCATCCCATACAAAAGTGGTAGATATTCTCCGAATTAATTTGCTGATACAGTTGTATGGTTTCGTCAATTTTTAATTACGTACCATTTACTAAGGTTTCATAAAATTGCGGGGTAGAATAGACAGAGCTACATCACTCAGATAACGGAGAAAGTGAAATGAAATCGTTTATTCTGTAAATAGGATATCGGAATCACTTTTACACGCCATATTAAAAAATAAAAAATAAGCTAGATGTGTCGACATTTCCTATCTGACTACCCCTGAAAAGAAATGGCGAAACAAACTCAGAGGTCAAAGTCTCTTTTAAAGTCTATTAACTGCTCCCAAATTACGAAGTTTTTTTTTTACATACTTCTTTGACACAATCTTTTCATTATTTGACACTATTACTACCAACAATTTTATTTTAATTTCAACTATTTATTAGTGTTTTTTTTTGGCCAGGATATTAATTTAGATTTGTTACAGGTGTAAATCAGGTGGCAATTATGTAATTTCGTTTAAATAGGTTTCTATTATTTTAATAATATTTTATACAGATTATTTTATAGTTTGTGAATGTGAGAACGTTGTAGGCTTAAGACTGTAGATTTGTAGACAATTTTCTATTTTGTTAAGTACCTGGTACTTATTGACAGGCCTGTACCGTCCTCCCATGACTACCATCGCGACGTAACTAGTGAAGTAACCATACAACTCGATACTCGATACTCACGATAAATCGATTCAAGTTAAATGTCAAAACTGGCCTATTATTTTTGACAAGTATAGTGGCTGGCAAGCCGAGCCGGGCCGGGAAATCGTTGCCTGCGGCGAGTCAAGGTAACGCGCCGCTTTTCGGTTTAGAAATCGCGCGTATCATACGAGTACTACATCTTCTAAAATACCCTTGTGATATTTCGTGATTTTTTTCCGAACGCCTCTTTCGAGCCTCACGTGATTAATGGACGATCCCAAAGCGGTAAAGCAAATACCAGGGTGACTATAGAAAACAGTCACATTGGTACACACAGCTACACATCAAGTTCCAGTATAAGCTGATCTGGCATTGTATAGGATTTCCGTACAATGAGAGGTCAGCGTATACTGGAATGTGTAGCTAGATGTGTAGCCGTGGGTACCCGCCAGGTTTTAAATCAACAATTACTTATACGCCTAACAAGCGCTTCCGACTTCCTTTAGACAGTTATCTTCCATAATAACGATTAAAATTAAATTAAATAAATAAACCATTTCAAAATCCCATACCAAGAACAACAACCCAACAGCCAATTACAGTCCTTTCAAAACAGACTTACTGATAAGGAAGGTAACCCCTTATCAAACGACCAGACACAATGATATTTCTCCCATCAGAATACCTTGAAGGTACCTTCTTATCAAAGGGCTGGACAAAACAAGGTTTAACCCTTACATAGCAATGCTAATATTGACTCGGAAGGGTCAAACGTCCTTTTCGAGGGGGCCTATTCTGAAAATTTTCTGTAATGAGAAAAAGGTCGGGATAAGTGTGTTTGCGTTTTATTTTTTTGTCTGACTCATAATTGTTTGAGATAAGTATTCTTTTGCTTATGTAATAATATGAGGGCTTTTCTTTTGGAAGTAATTGGGATTTCAGAAAGGATATTTTATGGGTAATTGTTGAATAAATTTATCGGTAAGTGGATCTTTTCACTTGAGTCGGGTTATTCTGTGGTGAATTTGCGCATGCCGTGACGGCTGACGATCAATGCTCATTTCTTCTATATTGAGAATAGCTTCTGCCCGCGACTTTGTCCCCATGGAAGTCAACTATACCATAAAACTTATGGCACTCCAAAACAGTGTAGCTTTTTTTTCGTTTTTTTTTTTGCTTGAGTAAAATAATTTTTGAATCCAGGTTAAGGCTCGTACAGACTCGCGCGATATCGCGGGCGCGACCGGCACTGACAAAGAAATTGTGCTACTAATTGTTCGGGTTAGCGGCGGTGTAACATGCTGGCATGTGGCACTACTCAGCAAACCCGCTCGTAAATCCCTTTTAGTAGTGGACTGTATATTCTGGTTTGATTGCCAGGAGACGAGGGACGGGAAGAACACCATTGAATAGGCACTTTTTCCTTGTAAGCATGTGGTCCGCAGACACCTTTTATATTCAACACATAACGGTGCACCGTTAAACACAGACACATCGGTCGAATGACAGTAGTACAAAAGTTACCATGTGTAAATATTAATTTAAGTGTTGCAACTTCCAACACTAATGTCGCTTCTCGCCCGCGATATCGCACTAGTCTGTACGAGCCTTTAGTAACTCCAAAGATTGCAAGCAAACAATGTTAGGTACCTTTTTATAATATTAGTTTAGGCGAAACCTATGCCTAACAGTGATACGTACAATAACAGGCTCATCACATCACATACCGGTGGGAAATCAGTGAACGAAAACAACGTAAAGTAACCGAAATGTCCTAGAACCAAAAAAATCGAAGATAATATGCGTGGATATCGAGCCACTCCCTCCTCTACGGACAATAAGCCCGAGTCCTAGCAGTGGAAGGTGGAGCGAAAATATGTACTATAGGTACCTACATCTCTGCCTAACCCTTCGGGGAAAACCGAGGTAATGTTATGTGTATTAAAATTAGCTAAATGGTACCTTTAACAGTTTCGTCAAACACTCGGAACTAATTAGGTTATAATTTTACTAATTACTAATTTCCATATCAAATAACCGTATTAATTACTTAATTGGCTTATTAACAAAGTCCGCAATGAAATAGAGATATTTATAATAATATCGATACCGAATACCGATAGTCTTTGTGTTTGTAACACTATCGATGTTATCAAAACGGCACTATTCATAATATCTACTTTGTGAGAAATTTTAGTTTTTGATGCATTAACTTTTCCACAAGCAATTATCTCCTTGATGCTATTAATGCCAACATCATAATATTCGATATTCGCTATTTTTCACGAAAGCCAACTTCACAAAAAGTAGGAGGTTCTCAAGTCGTCTGTATTTTTTTAAATGTTTGTTACCTCATAACTCCGTCGTTTATGAACCGATTTAAAAAAATCCTTTTTTGGGATCCATGAGTAACTGAAGGAACTCCTCAAATATTATAGGCATACATATAGCGATTTTTATATTTTCATCAACAAGTCAATCATTTGCATTCAGAAAATATAATTTAGTGAAGTGGAACCGATGAAGAAGGCCACAGATGGCAACCGGAACTTCTCAATGATAAGTCTTTCACGGGTGGCGATAAGATATCTGGATTAAGATAGTTAAGCGAAGCAAATTTAAATAAATAGTTCTGATCAAAATGGTACCATCAAACTGATCTGGTGATGAAGCCGGAAGGTAAAGTCAAAGTCAAAGTCAAAGTCAAACCATTTATTTCAAATAGGCACATAAGAGGCACTTTTGAACGTCAAAATTTACAAAAAAAATAGAATTGATTCTAGTTGCCCCTTCCAAAAGGTAGTTTCGTATGGAGAAGAATGGGCAAGAAACTCCACCGGTACTCTTTTAAAAATGTTTTACAATATTTTGTTTGATTACATTAATTATATGATTATATGTGAAGACGATGCACCTAGAATAAAATTACTATACCATAATAGGTAAAACGAATTAAAAACTAAGCAATGAAAAATAACTTAATTAAGTATTAGATAGATACGTGGTGTTCACATATTTACAAACATCATACAAGTATGTTTTTCTAAAAAAATAAGTCAGTGTGTGAGTATAGGTTATCACAGAATGTAAAATGAATATCATAAAAATAACAGATTTTACCATAAAAATAGCAACCAGTTTGATTTTGTCTAGACTCTAGATTGTCCTATGGAGCTGGACCAGCATGTTTCCAAGCATTCCTGTCCTGGATATAATCCTCTAACTTGTAATATGCTTGTTTACAAAGTGTACTTTTAATATGTGTTTTAAATTTTCTCTCATTTAATTTCAATATATCACAAGGTATTTTGTTGTAACATTTAACACAGTACCCCATAAAAGATGTATGTACTTTAGATAATCTGAAAAATGGTTGGTCTATTTTATCTTTATTTCTAGTATTAAAATTATGTCTATCGCTTATCTTGTTAAAAATATGTAGATTTTTCCTTACATACATAATATTTTCATAAATGAATTGGCAAGGTACCGTCATAATATTAATCCTTTTAAATAGTTCCCTAAGAGATTCGAGGCGACGGAGATTATAAATTGCTCTGACAGCTCTCTTTTGCAAAATAAAGATGGACTCAATGTCAGCAGCCCGACCCCACAGTAAAATGCCATACGACATAATGCTGTGGAAGTAACTAAAATAAACCAAACGCGCGGTTTCTATATCTGTTAGCTGTCTTATCTTTCTAACAGCATAAGCGGCCGAGCTTAGCCGCCCCGCCAGAGAGGTTATATGTGGTCCCCATTGCAGTTTCTCGTCTATAGTGATTCCTAGGAAAACCGTTTGATTAATAAATTCCAGTTTTTCTCCGTTCAATATGATATCACATTCGCTACTTCTAACATTAGGTAATTTAAATCTAATACATTTGGTTTTTTTTTCATTTAATACCAAATTATTTACCGTAAACCAATCTTGGACCTGAAGAATAGAGTTATTCACTTCGTCAAGATTTTGTGATCGTCGATCTATTTTAAAGATCAATGATGTGTCATCAGCAAATAACACCATCTTCGGTTGATTTTGAAGTACTTGGGGTAAATCATTAATGTAAACTAAAAAGAGGAATGGACCCAATATCGAACCTTGAGGAACGCCCATTGCCATTTCAGACCCTAATGAGTTAACGCCGTTTATTTGAACTTTAACCTTTCTATCTTTTAGGTATGATCTTAGTAAATCAAGAGCTGCATTCCTAATCCCATAGTGCTCTAGTTTCAGCAAAAGTGTCTCATGGTTCACGCAATCGAACGCTTTAGAGAGGTCGCAAAAGATTCCAATGGCATCTTGTGCTTCCTCCCAGGCGTTAAAAATGTTCTTTATTAGGGTAACACCGGCGTCAGTGGTACAACGCCCTTTAGTGAAACCGTACTGCTGTTCATGAAAGATGGATTTTTTATTAAAGTGACGTAACATTTGATTGAGCATCAACTTTTCAAACACCTTACTGAGAACTGGCAGAATTGACACAGGCCTATAATTATTGGGTTCTTTACTATCTCCGGATTTGAACAAAGGAACTACTTTACTGTGTTTCATGAGATCCGGAAAGACTCCTTGATCCACACTGGTGTTAAATATAAAAGCTAAATAGGGCGCAATGGTTTCGATTATAGATCTACAGACTTTTACAGACATGCCCCAGAGATCTTCTGTTAATTTAATTTTAAGATCTTTAAAAGTTTTTATAACAGCCTGGGGGTTTGTATGTTGGAACCTAAATTCCAAAGGGCATACTTTTACATTCTTTCTAAGTAAGGCAGCCGAGAGCGCGGGTGAGGAATTTAAAGTTTCAGTAGTTTTAAGGGAAATATTAGCAAAAAAGTTTTCAAATTCCTGAGCTATTTCTACCTCTGAAGTGATGGGCCCATGTGCAGTTTCTAAATTTAATTCAGTATTACGCTGTTTTTTCCTACCTGTTTCATTATTTATTATTTGCCAGGTAGTTTTTATTTTATCATCAGCTGATTTTATTTTATTGCTAATATAAAGAGCTTTAGCTATTTTGCACACACTTTTAAAAGTTTTTGAATATTTTGCAACATATTGATGAAAGCTTGTATTATTCTTATGTTGCTATGGTATGGTATGCTCTGGAACTCCGTAATAAAACAATGTATCCTACCCGTGTTTGGTCTTATTGAAATTGTCATGAGATCCACTCTGGCTATAAATGATTTTTAACCGACTTCAAAAAAGGAGGAGGTTTTCAATACAATATCTAGCCTTATATAAAAGGAAACCGTGACTGATTGGTCTGTCAACACATAGCTCAAACCACTGAACAGATTGGGCTGAAATTTGGCACACAGACAGTTCTTATGACCTAGGCATCCGCTGAGAAGGGGTTTTTGGAAATTTGACTTTTAAGGGGGGGGGGGGGGGGATTTTGTTTGCACGACAAATCTTATTCCTGGTGGTAATAAACTTGGCACGAATACTTACCTACCTACCTACGAGTAAGTAGGTAAATTATAAAGTTTGTAATTTTTTGTTTATCTTAACTTCAATGGATGGGATGTCAAAGCTTGTATACTCGTAGAACTTCCTGTCACTGTTATTTTCATAGCAAGAAGTGGTATACGAATTGATGTGGGGTAGGTACCACAGCAAAAAAGTGAAAAATAAAAACTTTTTAACAAAAAAAAAAAACCGACTTCCAAAAAAAAAACACTAAAAAGTGAAAAATAACTTTGATTTCGGAAGCACATAACATAACATCACGCCTTGTTTCCCCGAAGGGTTGGGCAGAGGTGTACCTGCTGTAGTACATCGACATTTAATATTATATTTAATTTAATTTCGGAAGTCGGCGGCCAAAAATGAAATGAAATACAGAACCAAAGACACCGACTTCCGATATTAAATTAAATATAATATTAAATGTCGGGAACTCGGCTGTCTGTCTGTCCGTCTGTCATCAGGCTGTATCTCATGAACCGTGGTAGTTAGACAGTTGAAATTTTCACAGATGATGTATTTCTATTGCCGCTATAACAAAAAAAACAAAATAAAATAAATATTTAAGGGGGCTCCCATACAACAAACGTGATTTTTTTTGCTCGTTTTTGAGAACGGCAACAGGTAGACACTTGAAATATTCACAGAATATTTAGTTATATATTCACTTTAAAAATAAATAACTAAATTAAAATAAAACAAATATTTAAGGGGGGCTCCCATACAACAAACGTGATTTTTTTGCCGTTTTTATAGATAATGGTACGGAACCCTTCGTGCGCGAGTCCGACTCGCACTTGGCCGGTTTTTTTTAACATTTATTTGTAAGTCCGGAGCCCGGAGACCGGATTTGTGCTCAGTTGATGGCAAAAGGCTCGCCCCCTATTACATGGGACTGAAACTTATGTAACTGGCGAAATTTGGGTGTACCTATAATACCATGGGTACACCTCTGCCTAACCCTTTGGAGAAACAAGGCGTGATGTTATATACAATATTAGTTTTAGTATATGCGAAACCCGAAACACGTGTCTAGTATTTTTATGTAAAGAATCTATGTACAAAATTTAAAAACTGTATCATGAAAAATTATAAGGTTGTTACCGGGTTGTACGTACAAAAACATGCTAACGGCGCCCTCGCGCCTCTAGGGTCGTCTTGCACTCATTGATAATAATTTAGCAGTAGGTACCTAACCGTACGGTGATTGTATTGTAAGTAATTAAATGGTGATAACATTTCCCATCACACTTAAATATTTTTGGGACAAAATATAACATGGTGTAAAAAATATTGAAATCGATTCAGTTCCTTATTCTGAACAAACTACATATATTCAGGTTTCGCATATACTAAAAATAATGTTGTATTTTGTATATTATTAATAAGAAACGTGCTGACTTATTGCTTCAGAAGTGTAATTATGTGAAAAATATCTCACAGTAAACAAAAACGAAGCGAATGAAATCAACAAAGGACCTTAATACGTCCCCAAACGAGATCAAAACGTTGGATTGACGGAATTCAAAAATAGTAGTGTACCCGGGTCCCGGGCTAACGAGATTAAGTTTGGATCCAAATTATGGTTTGTATGTCTATTGGTTACCGAATATTATACGGGCCTTTGAGGTTTTTAGCTCCGAATTAAATATTCTGATCTCTTTTTGTAATGGTCAGATGGTTTGGTCTTGTTGAGGGGATGAGTTAAGGCTCCTGCAGATAGACATTGCGACGCGATTTTGGTAGAACTATTTCCATAAAGTTTTCATAAAGTCAAAGTCAAATTATTTCTTTCAAATGGGCACAGACAAGGTATAATTTTGAACGTCAACATTTACAAAAAAAATTGAATTTTTCTAGTCGCCCCCCTTCCAAAAGGTAGTTTCGTATGGAGAAGAATGGGCAAGAAATTCCACCGTTACCGAACATAGAAATTGTTCTAATAGAGTCGTGTCGCGCTGTTACGTCGCGCCTGTCTGCGGGTGCCTTAAAATGCGGGTTACAAAAGGAATGTTTTATTACACCGATTTTAATAAATAACAAGCTTCTGCCTGCGTGAAATTTCTTGTTTTAACATAAGATATAAGACACTCGGCAATTCTGTAGCTTCCTATTTGTGAAGGACTTTCGGAATCGGATCAGTAGTTCCCAAGATTATCCCCTACATAAAAACTCACAAATTTTACCTTTTCTTATTATTACTACAGATGTCCTTCAAAATCGTGATGTGTGTCTGTATATAGCAGGTACTCACTACCGGAGTCAGTGTGTGTGTGTGTAAGCAACATGTGTATGAATGTGGACGAGGCAAAATCACACCATGTGGCGTATGGTTTCTGCGAATGCAGGTATTAAAAGTTTCTGCAAGCATAGATTATGGTACGGAACCCTTCGTGCGCGAGTCCGACTCGCACTTGGCCGGTTTTTTTAGCTAAACGCACCTAAATACTAAAAACCGGCCAACTCGGATCTATAAAAATGGGAAAAAACACGTTTGTTGTATGGGAGCCCCCCTTAAATGTTTGTTTTATTTTAATTTAATTTTTTTTTTTAAAGTAAATATATATCTAAATATTCTGTGAATATTTCAAGCGTCTACCTGTTACCGTTATCAATATCGAGCAAAAACGAGCAAAAAAATCACGTTTGTTGTATGGGAGCCCCCTTAAATATTTATGTTATTCTGTTTTTTTGTTAGAGCGGCAACAGGAATACATCAACTGTGAAAATTTCAGTTGTCTAACTATCGCGGTTCATGAGGTACAGCCTGATGAAAGACGGACAGACAGACAGACTGACAGACAGACAGACAGACGGCGGAACCTTAGAATAGGGTTCCCGTTTTACCCTTTGGGTACGGAACCCTAAAAACTATTTCAACACGTACTTGTCAAAGACTTTCGTGTTGAGACACTGCGGTTATTATGCATTAAATAATTTTATCTAAATGATCTTCAAAAGATAATAATTAAGGGAGCAAGCATGTAGAAAATACTTCATATCGATGGTGACAAAATAACGCAAATGAATATGAATCTTAGGATATTGTATTTCCTTGCCAGTGATAAGTAATTAAGAACATAATTAAGGGACTATTGACTATGTTATTAATTTCTCGTTTCTTCCGACAAGTGACTTATAGAAGATTACCTACAAATTAATCATAATTTATACGATTTTTGGCGTTAACTTTGAGAGTTCTTGAGATCCTGTTATCATTAGTTTATTAAACGTTTGAACCGGGAAGTTTGGATAAGTAAGTAGGCTTAAATACCGAGTGGGTGATTCCAAGCTGAAATGATGATGAAAAAAAAAAAACACCAACTCATACTTCTTTCTCTCACTTATTTATTTGGGTCGTTTTCAAATTTAGGCCCAAAAAAGTAGGAATTTCATGAATATAAAGTGCATAATAAAGTGTATGATTTTTTCGTATTTTTAGTAATATATTTAGGGGCGTTTAGTTAAAAAACCACATGGCAATCAATGATCGCGCCGGGTGAGAGGAAGGGTATTAATCCCAGGTGTTTATTGATGCGTTTAATTACAGTTACACAAATGAAATTACATAACCAAACTCTTTAAAAAGCTATTAAATGTTGTTTTATAGTTACTCAAGATTATCTCAACAGTTAATTATCCTTCCTTTAGAATTATATTAAATAGTGTAAAAATAAAATAAGAGGCGACGAGGTTCCCTATTTTTTTTGTTAATTTGCATGAATATTCTGAAACAGTCACACATTCAAGCAAAATGAAACTTTAGTATATAATTTATTGGATCTTTTTCTTTCCATGTTGAAGGCAGTTACGTAATTGTAATATTTTCTGGAGATACCGTTTTTATTCGAAAATATGTCTTATTTAAGGATAATTATAAAAAAACCGGCCAAGTGCGAGTCGGACTCGCGCACGAAGGGTTCCGTACCATTATCTATAAAAACGGCAAAAAAATCACGTTTGTTGTATGGGGGCCCCCTTAAATATTTGTTTTATTTTAATTTAATTATTGATTTTTAAAGTGAATATATAACTAAATATTCTGTGAATATTTCAAGTGTCTACCTGTTACCGTTATCAATATCGAGCAAAAACGACCAAAAAAATCACGTTTGTTGTATGGGAGCCCCCTTAAATATTTAAGTTATTCTGGTTTTTAGTATTTGTTGCTATAGCGGCAACAGAAATACATCATCTGTGAAAATTTCAACTGTCTAGCTACCACGGATCATGAGATACAGCTTGGTGAAAGACGGACAGACAGACAGACTGACAGACAGAGAGACAGACGGCGGAGCCTTAGTAATAGGGTTCCCGTTTTACCCTTTGGGTACGGAACCTTAAAAACAAACAACATTGTTTGGCTTTTATGTCTAAAATAAATATTTTCAGCAAGAAAATATAGTTTATTATCCAGCCATCACATATTTTTCTGTAGATCAATTATTACTTTAGTTATAAACGAATAAGAATTGAGACTTACGCCATTTAGTTTCTTGCTCGAACACGATCAAAGAGCGCAAGCGATATTCAACTTTATTACTGATGTGTTAGCGTTTAGCACATAACGGAATGGCGGGGAGCAAGGGGCGGAGTTTGCGTGGAAATTTGATTTGTACTGCCTGGTCTTAATGAGGAATATGTGATCTTGTTTGAAGTGGGGCTCGTGGCTACATTATATCAGCCGCACGGGGTCAATCGATCAGGTTAAGCTACAATTGCCGAGGCCCGTCCGTGGATGCATTACATATCGAAACCACTCCGTGCCTCGGAAAGCACTTTAAGGCATTGGTCCCGGCTGTCATATGTAGATCTTTGACAGTTGTTACGGGTAGTCAAACGCCAAAAAGTCTGAGAACCAGTCTTACCAAGGGGTAACGTCCAACGTAACCAGTAACTGGGTTGTTTAAGTCAGATAGGCAGTCGCTCCATGTAAAATACTGGTATTCAACTGCATCCAGTTAGACTGGAAGCTTTCAACATAGTTGGGAAAAGGCTAGACAGATTGATGTGTTCTTTTTTGAAATTAAAACTTTTTTTTTTTCTGATGGTAACCTTCATAATGCACCTGGACTTTGGGGAATAAGACCAGGGAGTGTGGGATTCTTACCTACAAAATAGTCTCAAAGTCATTGTCAAATTATTTATTTCAAATAGGCACTTTTGTAAGTCAAAATTTACAAAAAAAATAAATTGATTCCAATCGCCGCTTCCAAAATGTAGTTTCGTATGGAGACGAATGGGCCAGACACTCCACCCAAATAACAAAACTAGGTAACATCCAAGGTCTTCCAGAAAATCGAAGGTTTGTTATTATGAACATGAATTCCATCGGGACGCTAATCAAGAAGGTCAAATGGTAATTACTTTCTGAACTCATGCCTGTGACATACGGACGTACAGAGAGATTTAAAGTAGTTTTCTCTTTTATAGATTTTTTAATGCGACTTTGTTGGTAAAAACATTTTGTACCTAAATGAGATACCTAAGACTGGATACAAAAAAAAAGAGAAGCGCGATGACACAACGCTTGTAATTAAGTAAATAGATAATTGCTTCATATTTTGCAATAATCTATTTACTTAAAAATGAGTTGAGTAATCGAAAATAAAAAACAACCAAATTCTGCATACAAATAAGACGTTCTTCTTATTAATTTAATACCAACCAAATACCGTATGTTAATGTTTAATACACATATTATTTTGGATTGAGACTCAAAGTAAAGGGTTAGTTTACCGTTAATTTTTATCGAGTTTTTTTTTCTAGACATGTTTTGGTAACAACTAAGCTCTGAGAAATATGTTCAAGAATAACATAATTTTTCCGCTATCACAAACTATATAGATTTGGCAATTTTTTGTTTAAAACAAGCCTACTTTTATGATTTGCCTCTTGTCAACGCCTTAATGTTTATGTCTGTCTGTTTATACGTTGAAAAAAGATGTAGCTGAAAGATTATGATAAACTGTAATCAGCTTATAATGTTCCCACTCCTGGGACATAGGCCTCCTCTCTGTGAAAGGCACTGGGCCGTAGTCCACCACGCGGGCCAAGTGCGGGTTGGTAGATGTCACATGTATTTTAAAGGTTTGGTTCTAGGCCATACCGGTTTACCTCACGATGTTTGCCTTCACCGTTTTGAGAGCAGTGGTCATGAAATAACTTACACAAAGTAAAGCGCCTATCAGGGTTCGAAGCCACGACCTACAACTCGTAAGTAAGGGCCGTTACCCAACACTGCTCTCTGCAAAAACCTTGAAACCCTTACCAAAAACCACTCAGCCTTTTCCCTGATCTTCAAAACCTAAGGGAATTCATTTAGTACCATATAAAGTTTTACCAAGAGGGTATATGAAATAGGAAAGTAATGCCTAGTCCACATTTTTACCTTTGAGCTAACATTAGTCAACTTGTCACGTACCTACCATATTTATAAGTAAAATAATGTATTTTGGTATTTTCCTTTAATAATATTATCTACTTACTAAACATCTATTACTTCTATGAAAAAGAAAATTTAACTAAAAAGTTTTGTCAGAAGAAATTACATTTCAAGAACATTAGAAATACCGTGGGTGTGTGAATATCCAATATTTTAGGTATTATAGACTTTGTAAACATGAGATGTATAATATTGTATAAGCCCATGATAATATTAAATATTATATTTGAGGTTGGCGTAACATGCCTTCTTCTAAAATACATCTCTTACAGCCGTCTGCATTCACCCCATTTCTAGCCATACGATATTTCTCTCTTATATCATCATCATCAAGACGTCCACTGCTGGACATAGGCCTCCCCCTAAGGGGGGTGTTTGCCATAATCGCCACGCTTGGCAGGCGGGTTGGCGATCGCAGTATGGTGTTAAAATGTATAGAGAACGCTGCTGCCCATTCTCTAGTAAGTCCCTTAGTCGCCTTTTACGACACCCACGGGAAGAAATGGGGTGGTGCTATTCTGTACGTCCAGCACCACACGGGAGCTCCGTGTGGTGCTGGACGTAGAGAATAGCACCACCCATCTTATATAAAATTACATGAATATTTACTTTGAATTGTGTTACTTATATTTATTACTTTTAATTTTTTTGTACGTTTGACAATTTTTCAAGCTGCAAGTTTATTTTCGTCCAAGAACATTACACACTTCACAGACATTTTATTAAATATTGAAATTCTCGACACAACAAAACTAGTGCTAATATTCCTTGAGTTCCTTGTAACGTTTCAGCAGCAATAAATAATACACGATCAGTCTAACTCCTAGAACCAAAACTTTGATAGATAGCCCTAAAGTTAGACAAACTATTTGCCTCGGACTACTTGACATGGATGTTAAGGCCCGCCTACACCCTATCCCTTACAAAGGGTTAGTTTCGGGGGAGGAGCGGGAGAAACGGTTACATTATACGTGTCAGATTTTGTATACTATTGAATAGTTTTGATAGATAGCGGTTTGTAAGAATTAGATATTGTAGGATAGAAATAGATCTTTTCTCTAGTCTAGTCTTTAATGTAGTCGTGAAGAGTCAAGCTCTCGACTCCCTCGTTAATTTTTACAGCATTCATTGCGTTGACTTGGGTATCTTGATATATATATTATATACTGATTTTAAAACACAAGGCGCAGTGAATGTTGCTGAATTGTCAAAAGCAATTTATTGTCATTAGTAAATTTGTTTGGTTTAAATATGTAGGTTTTTATTTTTATTATTTTAGTAATATTTTATATAGATTCTTTTTTAATTTGTGAATGTGAGAACGTTGTAGGCTTAATAGACTGTAGCTTTGTAAACCATCTTCTATTTTGTTAAGTACTTGGTACTTGTTGACGGGCCTACACTGTCCTCCCATACCTATTAACACTGTGACTTGAAAGCATTGTATAAGCCCGCTTTTTTTTTTAAAGAGTAACCGTGGAGTTTCTTGCCGGCTCTTCTCCATAGGAAACGACCAATTGGAACCGTGCACCTAGCTTCTGACGTTTCATAAGTGCCCATGAAGGTTTATGTGAAATAAAATATTATGATTTGGATTTTGACTAGGTGGATATTATACAAATATTATATTGTTGTATATAACCGTGAGGCAGTTCCTGCCTTGTTGGTCTAGTGGCCGTAAGAGCTACTGTCGACCATGAGGTCCTGGATTTGTTTCCCGGATCGGGTAGTGTTTTGGGGCTTTTCCATCTGGAATTTCTCAGTAACAGCCCGGAGTCTGGATTTGTGCCCGGTTCAAAATCAAAATCAAAAAAAAATATTTCACATAAACCTACATGGGCAATTATGAAACGTCAGAAGCTAGGTGCACGGATCCAATTGGTCGCTTCCTATGGAGAAGAGCCGGCAAGAAACTTCACGGTTACTCTTTTAAAAAAAAAGTGGGCTTTAACAATGTTTCCAAATTACAGTGTTAATAGGTATGGGAGGACAGTGTAGGCCCGTCAACAAGTACCAAGTACTTAACAAAATAGAAGATATTTTACAAAGCTACAGTCTATTAGGCCTACAACGTTCTCACATTCACAAATTAAAAAAGATTCTATATAAAATATGACTAAAATAATAAAAATAAAACCTACATATTTAAACCAAATGACAACATTGTCATTACAACTGTAACAAAACTGAATAAATATTCTGTCCACAAGTCACTAATAAATATTTTAAATTAAGAATTGTAGGTTATGTCAAAGTACTCGTATGTAAAAAAAAAGGAATAAAAATCGTAATTTAGGAGCAGTCAATAGACATTTACATAGTTATGCCGTTTATGAGTTACCAGGGAAGCCACATGTGCAGAAGGAATTATTGCCAAACTTCCTTGTCTTCAACGTAGTCCTTAATCTTATAGTATGCTTTTTTGATTAGGACACGTTTGATGTGGGTTTTGAACTTTCCATCGCTAAGTTCTATAACCGACTTTGGCAACTTGTTATAGAAGCGGATACTGTTTATAAGAAATGACTTGCTTGTTTTAGTTAATCTAAATTTGGGTATCACAATTTCATGTTTACTACGTGTATTTATATTATGGAAATCGCTTCTTATTTTGAAAAGTCCTAAGTTTTTGCGAACATATAGAATACTTTCTAAGATATAAAGGGAAGGCAGAGTTAGTACATCAATTTCTTTGAATTTGTTTCTAAGGGACTCACGAGGACCCATTCCATAGATCGCGCGATGGTTGATGGCAAAGGGCTCGCCGCGTATTACATGTGACTTAACTGTGCCATGCACAAAATCGGCTGATTTTGATCAATTTTGTTTATTGGTTGTGAGAAAGGGAAAAACAATTTCAACAAAATTATTTGTGATTTGCAAAGTCGAGTTCTTTGTTTTGCATGTGGGTTTACAGGAATTTTTCAAATAAATTAAGTATCATGGAAAATCACTATAGGTATTCGCAACAAGTTTTCCGAAAAATTACGCGAGACTGACGTTTGATCATCTTTTTAATAGAAACTTCTTTTAATTTTGAACATAAAAAAAATATCAACAACATCATTATAAATGGTCTACTTGCATCTAGATTAAGCACTTTTTTCAACTTCGATACAAAATATAGCAGAATAATAATGTTGAAAAAACCTATATTTTTTTAAAACCCAGTCGGTAATGTATTTTTTCCTATTATAAATCAACAAACCATAACAAGAAATTTAAAAATCACACACTTGGCTTCAGCTATCCTTGTGATAAAATAAAAAAAATATATTTATTCCAGATGGAAAACTCTAATAACACGATCGAATTGAACCCAGGACCATATGTTCAGGAGGAGCGCTTGCAACCGGTAGACCAACGAGCCTGTTATCTACTACTGCAGACTAATATAGCAGTATATTCTACTATTCGTCTAACTGACATTTCTGATATTCTATGAAAAAAGTACTCCCAAATATTCTAATCTTGAAGACAGCCACAGTGAAAGACGAATAACCCTTTTAAGGAGTAATAACTGTATCACATGTAGATGTACACAGACACTCAAATAAGATTTAGGTTGATTCCCACAAGTATTCCTATCGCTAGATTAGCAGTGACATATAAAAAATATATATGAGACATAGCTTTTAGGGTTCCTTAATAAAAAATTGAATCCCTACTGCATTTAAATTATTTGCCATCGAACGTAGCAATACTGGTAGCCTTTTAAGCAGTTTTCCCATTGACAGCGATGCGGACGAATTTTTTTCATGCCCAATGAGCACTTCCCCTTTTTTATTATATACTTGTAAATACTATACATACATAAACTCAAGCCTTCTTCCTATTGGGGATAGGTAGAAACTATAGAACGCACATGTTGGTGATGTTCTACAGAAAGGTTAAGTGCGTAGTACTCGCAACCGGCGTGCGTGTATGACCAGATGAACGTAAACGAAGCAAAAGGAGTATGTAAGGAGCGTAGCAGGTGGCGTTCTGTAGTTTCTGTCTAAATACTATACATACTCGTTCTATGTTAGAGGGTTTGGTTTCCGCACTTAGTCCTTCATGTGGACCATTGTGCGTGGGCCATGGCGGCCATCAGTTGGTTTATTCCAACCGGCCCACCTCCCTCCAGAAGCTAATTAGGTCTTCTGGTCTGCATAGAATATCTGTGAAGGATCTGGGTGACCCGAGGGTTTCTGTTCTGATCTGGCTGACGCCTGTGCAGTCAAAGAGCACATGCGCAATGGTTTCATCAGCCTCCATGCAAGCCCTGCACAGAGGGCTGTCGGTTATGCCTATATTGTGGAAGTGTTTGTTTAGTGAGTAGTGTCCCGGGATGGTCCCCGTCACCAAGCGCAGGCCGTTCCTGTCCAGGCGTAGCAAACGCCTGGTTAGTCTGCCATCTACGGATGGCATGGCTTCCTTGGACTGCCTGCAGCCCAGTGTCGAGGTCCACCAGTTCTCCGCTTGTGTGTGGGTGAACTCCTGTAGCCACCTGCGTAGTTGGTTAAAGGGGATGGGTGCAATAGGTTCGGGCCCACAGACTGACGCGCTGGATGCTCTCCTAGCTAGGTCGTCAGCTGCGTCGTTACCCAGTGATCCGCTGTGTCCTTTTATCCATTGCAGTGTCACTGCGTTACGGTTGCACACCGTCACCCGTTCCAGTGCATTGTGACATTCTAGTGTTAGTCTGGATGTAATATATTTTTTCTCTAGGGATTGCAGAACTGAGGCACTGTCGGACAGTATGCGTATACGGGTGTCCGTAACTTTCCTGGCTTCTATGGCGTAAGCCGCTTGTATAATGCCTACGCATTCCGCCTAGTAGACGGTGTTGAACATTCCAAGCGGGCTGGATATATTTATGTTAAAATCGTGTGAGAAGACTCCCACTCCGGTTCCGGAGTTGGTCTTTGATCCGTCGGTGTATACTCTCATCTCTCTTGGGCCTGAGTAGTCATACCGTTCTTCTGTGAATGTAACGTTGTAATGCTTCTGAAAGAAGTGTAGTTTCGGGGCTTTGTCGCAGGGTGATGCCATCATCGGTTGTCGTTTGATTGCATCTTCCTTTATGCGTGTGTGTTTGACCCTAGAGTCTTTGCTCAGGGTTCCCGATAAGTAGAGCCTGAAGGCGGCCAAGGCTGCCTCCTCTCGCACGATGAGGTGTAGGGGTAGCAGTCCTAGCATTACTTGTAGTGCGGCAGTGGGTGCAGTCCTCATACTGCCAGTTATTGCTACACAAGCAAACCGCTGCAGTTTTTCGAGGTATTTTTGGCCACCAGACCAGTGAGCCATATGTGATAATTGCTCGGATGACTGTAGTGTATAGCCAGTGGGTGACCTTGGGGCTGATGCCCCAATTCCTTCCAAGCAGTCGTTTGCACTGCCATAAGGATATACTGGCTTTTGTGGTAATATAATTGGTATGTTTTGCCCAGTTCAGCTGTTTGTCCAAATAGATGCCCAGATATTTGGTTTCAGTTGAAAGGCTTAGGGTAGTTCCAAAGAGTCGTGGCAGTTGTAGTGTCGCCAGCTTCCTCTTTTTTGTGAAGAGAATCAGTTCGGTTTTTGTCGGATTCACCGACAGTTGGAAGAAGAACTTGGTTATCGTGAATACTGATTTTAAAACCCAAAGTGCAGTGAATTTTGCTGAATTGTCAAAATAAAAAATTATTGTCATTAGGTAGTATGTTACATAATTATTATATTGTTGCATACAACCGTGAAAGTCAGTTCCTGTCTCGCTGGTCTAGTGGTGGCAAGCACTACTGTTGAGCATGAGGTCGAGTAAAGTGTTATTAGGTTTTCTTTCCAAAATTTCTCAGCAGCAGCCCAGTCTGGATTTGTGCTCGGTTGATGGCAATAGGCTCGCCCCCTATTACATGGGACTTAAACATAACTGGCGAAATGTGGGTGTACTATAGGTACACCTCTGCCCAACCCTTCCGGGATACAAGACGTAATGTTGTTATGTTTTATGTATGTACCTAGTTAATAAAAATGATGATGAATTTGTTTCTTTAATACTCTAACGTCTACTCATTTAAATTAATTCAAATTAACATTCACAACAATAACGTAGAGAACCCTTCATCACATGTGCCACAACACTCACATGTCATTTCTTTTCTATAAAAAGGTACAAAAATTGGAAACGATTTTGAATCCTTTGATACAAAAAGAAAAATCCTGTTTGAGTCATGTCACGTAAGATATAAGATATTTCGGCTTTTCCAATACGTTTCTAAGATAAAAGATAAAAAAGATATGCTTCGTTTTGTTTGCGGTAGTTTGTAGTATAGAATTTCTTTATCTTTTCTCTTTATTTATTTCGAAATGTGTGTTAGATTATTTTCTGTTTGAGGTACGAGTTTTATTAATATAACATAAATAATGTCTGTGTTTTATCAGTATCATCTGATAAGAGGTAGGCATAATCAGTCTAATGATCCCACTCTGTTGGCTTTTTAACAATAATTAATCATACCAAGTACATTTCTGCAGCGGCCTGCAACAGGGGCATTGACGGACGAACGTCAAAATGTGGGCCGAGGCACTCATACATGAGCCCATCAATGCCTGGTAGCGGCCAAGGCTTTTCTCAAATAATGCGCAGAAATTCAAACAAAGTAAATTATTTATAAATTCCAGATTCAATGACGAACAACGATAATTTTTCACGCGCCAATTTGTTAATTTGTTTTTCAATAAACAGCTTTCTATTTGCAAGCCAGATCGAAATTTAAATAAAACCTTTGATAAGTTACCTCCTTGGTTGCCATGTTTCGGAGTAAAAGATCGTTCCATTTTTAAATTACATGATAGATATGAGTTTACTATGTAATTTATTTGGCAGCTAAACCACGACAAATATGCATTTTCATACAACTTTTGGCGGCCGCTGCTCGCATGTATTTGGTCAGTACAGCAATTGCGATTTATCTCGAAGAAGGTTGTCAAAATAATGCTCGAATTTCCAAGCATGTTTGAGAAAAGCATATTTCTATAGTAAAACAAAATTACTAGATGATTCTTGGCGTATAAAAAAAACATGATGAATAAGCTGCCCACTTCATAATTAGCTTAAAGGGCAAAGATACGTAAGTCGTCGTACCGGAGGTAAAATAAATCTCAAGCTAATATAGAAAGAAGAATCAGGGGACCTTTTAACAGGTAAAGGCTCACATACGGCGACCAAAATTGAGAGGACTAAACAGAATTTAATTCACCGGGACACAAGCCTCATCTCTTCGAGAAGGAGTGGGCTGTAGTCCACCACGCGGGCCCAGATGAGAGATAGGCAAAGATGTTTAAATCAAACGTTCGCTATTCATGGACTCATACAAGCGTCATGTAATAGTCGAGTCTAATACGATTAACTGGGCTCAAATCCAGCCTGTTGTGGGCTGTTAATACAAATATCGTATATTTACGACTTTGTGCACGAGATGCGGTTCGCTAAGATGAATCCAACAACGTATTTACTCATGCAGCCCATTTCGTATTTATCTAGTGCGGAATTTTATTCCCATTAGCAGTCTCCAACATCTACTATGTTGGGGTCGGCTTCCAGTCTAACCGGATGCAGCTGAACACCAGTATGTTACATGGAGCGACTGCCTATCTGACCTCAACAACCCAGTAACTGGGTAATACGGTACCCCTTGGTAAGACTGGTTGTCAGACTTTCTGGCTTCTGACAACCCGTAACGACTGTTAAAGAGTTAGTTATTAGTTATTAGCAGTCTCCAACGAGATACCCATTTTACCTCATTCTCAGACCACGGAAATCCATATAAACCACATTTTAATAATTCCCCCGTTTGATTTATTGTTTCTTGCCCACATTCGCGTAAAATATTACTTTACTTTTACGCGTTCAGTTAGTGGGTAATAAATCAGATATACGACTTTCCGGTCGGTGTGTTCTTGCCCTTATGGGATACCGAAATGTACTCGTGTAGTTACGTAAAGAACATTGTGACGGTATATTGTAAAAATTGATATAGAATCAAGCAGATGTAAGAATGGTATGTCATTCGTGGATTTTTGACAGTCGTTACGGGTTGTCCAGAAACCCGAAAGAAAGTATTGCCAAGTGGAATCGTGTTACCCAGGAACTGGGTTGTGAAGGTCAGATAGGCAGTCGCTCCATGTAAAATACTGGTATTCAGCTTCATCCAGCGGGACTGGAATATGACCCCAACATAGCTGGAAAAGGCTAGCCAGACTGATGGCGTAAGAATGGTAATTACTTTTAGGAATGAATTATAGTTCACAATGCATAGTTCCTCGACTCTCGGGGTCGACTAGCAGTAAAACATCCTGTGAAAAATAGATGGGCAATCAAAACTAGTACGGTTCCAAGTCTGACTGCAACCCATAAAATGACTTATTGGTAAATAAAAATCCTGTAACAACGACATTAGGAAAAAACATGGACATTATTATCATCAAAGCAGCTTCAGTGTCACCATGCTACATGGCGAGCTTTAGATTTCAGAATCTATCAAAATAGACGAGTGAAGCAAGCGCTTTACCAGTAACAAACAGAAACAAAATATCGACAGCTAGAGCAAATAATGAACGAATTAATTTTTTGATTTGAATGAAACTTCACCATCATCGGTATTCTCCTGTCCTTATAACAGTTTATTTGGAAGTCTTTCCTTCTATTATATACTTCTCTATTATTTGTCATGTCGGTGGTCACCTCCTTTCTATCCTAATCATCTTTCACACAGAAACTCTGAATGAAACTTATTTATTTATGTACACACATAGGTACGCGGCCAAGAAACTTGGCATCCTAAATAGGGTGAAGCGATACTTTAAGCCTGGACAGCTTTTGACCCTTTACAAAGCGTAGGTCCGATCCTGCATGGAGTATTGTAGCCACCTTTGGGATGGCTCAGCTAAATACCAACTTGCCGCGCTTGACTCGGTGGAACGCAGAGCTAAGAGGCTCATTGGCGACGTAAAACTGGTGGATGCCAAGCTTCACAGCTTGGCCCATCGACGCAAGGTTGCCTGCTTGTCGGTCTTATACAGACTGTACTTCGGTGAGTGTGCCTCAACGGCCTCATTCCACCGGCCCCCGTCTATTATCGGACATCTAGATGCACTGCAGGTTACCATCCCTTCCTGGTTGCTATTCCACCAATTCGCACTAAGCGTTTCCAAATGGCTTACATAATGCGCACAGCAAAACAGTGGAACTCTCTGCCTGCGTCTGTGTTTCCGAACGCATACAACCCTAATCTCTTCAAAGTGAGAGTGAACAGGCTTCTTCTGGGAAGGTCACTCTCACTCCATCGTCAACTTTGTCTCTGTCACCTCTGACCTAGACTAAGGTCAAGAGCAAACCCATCGCAAAAAAAAAAAAAAAGGTACAGACAAGAAGAAAAAGAACACACAAATACGTAAAAAGGTGATGCTTATTTCAAAAGAAATCGCATCCACCATACCTGCGATAGGAAAGTAGATAAAAAGAGATTTAGACACCGTAAAACGCAACGAACTTTTTCAGGAAAATGTCCAACAAATGCAATAAACAGTCCAAAATAACTTCTACATTGTCCCATACAAGAATACCAACTAAAAATTGCAAGTTTTAATAAGGAAAGACATTGACATTTTATTTTCCCACAACCGGACTTATCTATAATTCCCACTGAAACTTCAAACGGGAATGGTTTAACCCTAAAATAACTACCTACAATTCAACTGAATTACTGTTTGAGCGGCATTAACCCTACATGTAGGTAATACAAAAGGTCTATTTGGAACAGATGATGATAATGATGAAAAAGCATAAAGGCTCTTACAGACTCATGTGAAATCGCGGGCGCGATGGCACCAACAAAGAAATTGTCCTACTAGTGTCGCGTCGCGCTCGCGATATCGCACCAGTCTGTACGAGCCAGAAAAAGAAAGAACATGACCATTAGCGCGCGAAGGCGAGCGAGCGAAGCGAGCTTCACACGGCAATGGCCGCCGATCACCGGATCCCCTCTATTGGTGGTAGAATATAAATTATCGCTTAATTAGTTATATTTTGAGTTGAGTATTTTGCTGTGCAATCAGCAATTTCGATTGGAATTCGGATTATTTTTGGATACAAAAGTATTATTTTTTATTTGCGTTTATATACTACCCGTTTTTAATGTCATTTGTCTTACATCTGAAACCTCTGTATGAGTTATAGCCCATTGTACGATTCTTCTGAGTCTATCTACGATGTAATTGGAACAGACAGAAATAAAATTTTAAGTGCACCGCTGCGATTGCTCTGTCGGACGGCAGACAATGAGGTTAAAGTACCAATTACCGGCGAGCTTTCGTAATTATAGAAAACTTTTCATTGACGAGTTAAAATTATTAATAGTTCCGCGGATCTTTTTGGTGCGATTTACGTAATTCGGTTAAAAATGGAGTTACTACATAAAGTGATATTTTGTTGGATTTTCATGACGGGTCAAGGAATCTTTGACATCAGAGCGGTAAGCGGTTTACAGGTTTATCCCACAGATTTACTTTGACTGAACGACCTCACCTTAGGCGATTTTCAGTAATTTTAGGATTGACGGATCTCTTGAAATATCCACAAAAAGATAACGTGACTTAATCTTGTTTATGGGATCCCATGTAATCCATTGATTTATCGACTTAGCCTGTTGTAAATTACTTTTTCGGTTTTGTCAAATTAACCATCTCGGACCTTAGTAACCAATGATTCTGAAAAATTCGATGAATAATAACAATTAATATTTTATGAAAACTGTAGACATATCAGCTAATTTCACATAGCCAGAATAAATCTTATAATAATTGAATCGTACTTTCAAACATAATGTTAATATTTTATCAAAGGCTTCTTTTTAATCGAACCCCAAATAATGGTAATTTTGCTTTCCTAAAAATATTATTGAACACATATGACTTTTACCTTATTTTGGGGCCCTAAAAATACTCCCTTTATTTATAAAGATGCTAAAAGTTAAGAGACGTTTAAACGTTAAAAATGTATGGTTAAACAGTCGCTAATCATTACTTATCTTAAAGCAACGTTTCGAATAAACCCCTAAATAGGCAAGTAACTGCGACCAATTCAGGTGGCGCGTGGTTGGTCACAGATCTTACCTAACCTAACCGGTTTAATCGGGACCTCCTAGTTTAGCGACCAAATGTGAGAAAAGGTCAGACATTTAAAAAGAGGCTACATTTTTAAAAATAATTAATTATTAGAAGCAATTTTTTTTGAGGTTCATTAAATTATAAAAGTGTATATCATTAGGTCAGTAAGTTTTTAGAGAATTAGTTGAATGTTTTCTATTATCAAATAACAAAAGATCATCTTACGTCTAACTTAGTATAACCTCGGCATTTTAAGTAGACATAAAAAAAGGCAAGTTAAGTAGAAAATGGGAATTCAATTAAAACTTTTGGCTCAACTAAAGAGAAACTATTAAAGTTTAATCAAAGTTCGCTGAGCTAAGTTCAAGTATACAAAAATACTTTACGCGCGCCTTTTTCAGTCTAAGAATGAATATTTTCTTGAAGTTTCCTGTTAGCCGTTTTGTTCATAATGAAGTAGATATTATTATGGAAAGTTTAGAGTTTCGGCTCTGCCTCAAAGAGATGTCAGCACCAATGGACGGGGTCCGAAAGGGCCAATGCCTGCCAGGGTTACGAGTTTGTCCGAAAGGGATATTGGGGCCCTGGCACACAGGCATCTGAAGGAACACGAGTGGGTTTTAGTCAGTAAAAGTCTGACACGCCCTCCCACTCGGTCCAGAGCGAGAGAAGTTATTTTATAATTTCCCACTGAAAAAAAAAAAAATTCGGCTCTATAATTTTTCTACTACGTCATCCATGTCATGAGTAAAAGCATGGCAAAGAGAAGTAAGGAGTATTTTTGTAAAAAAAAGAATATATCAATCAATAAATCTGTCTCGCGTTTTCCCAACTGTGTTCGATCGACTTCCAGAAACCTAATGCCGATAAGAACCAGTATTTTACATGAAGCGACTGCATATCTGGCCTTCTCAACCCAGTTACTAGACTGGTTGCTCGCTGTTGTAAGACAGGTTGTCAGACTTTCGGGCTTCTGACCACCTGTCATCATCATCATCAGCCCATAGCAGACCAAACCAGACAAAGCTAGACAAAATCTAACTGATTGCTATTTTAATTGTATATTTTATTATTTTAATGACATTTATTTTACACTCTGTGATTACCTTAACTCACACACTGATATTAATTATTTTAGGAAAACGTTTTTTTTTGTTAACAATGTTTGTAAATATGTGAGCACCATGTATCTATCACATAATTAATTTATCTGTCATTGCTTCATTATTAATTCTTTTTACCTATTGTGGTCTAGTAATTTTATTCTAGCACATCGTCTTCACATATAATTATATAATTGATGTACCGATACAAAATATTGTAAAACATTTTAAAAGAGTAACGGTGGAGTTTCTTGCCCATTCTCCTCCATACGAAGCTACCTTTTGGAAGGGGCGACTAGAATCAATTCTATTTTATTTGTAAATTTTGACTTTCAAAAGCGCCATCTATGTGCCTATTTGAAATCAATAATTTGACTTTGACTTTGCAGTCCACTGCTGGACATAGGCCTCTCCAATCGCACGCCATTCAGCTCGATTCTAGGCAAATCTCATCCAGCTGCCACCAGCCACCCTGCGAAAATCGTTGCTCCACCTAGCCTGAGGGCGTCCTACCTTACGTTTGCCGATTCGCGGTCTCTACTCAAGAACACGTCTACCCCAACAGTCCGGTTCTACGGATGGCCGGCTCATTGCCACTTCAGCTTGCTTATTCTGTGGGCTATGTCGACAACTTTTGCCGGTTCTCTGCCGGATCACCTGTAACGACTGTCAAAGATCTACGAATAACAACCGGGACCAACGGCTTAACGTGCTTTGTTGCACGGAGGGGTCTCCATATGTTATGAATGGTCACCCATCCACGGACCAACCGTGACCAACATAGCTTAACCTTTGATCGACCCGCTGTTATTATACTTTAGCCTCGTCCGAAGAGATTAGAATTGAACACTTGTACTACATTACAATGTCGCCTCCATGCACTTTAGTTTAAAACCTCTTTTATATTTTTTTCAAGTCGGATACCTTTTTCTCGCTGTCAGTTTGCCGTCAATACTTCATTCACATTTTAGTGCTCCGCCTTTTTTGCGCACAAAATTTATTTGTTATTTTATATTATAAATATGATTGAACTTCACTTACAGGTAAGTTCGTTTAATCACTAATTAGCCATGAGCCCTGGGGGCCAAGTCTGCTAACGCAGTTGTGTCAGAATGGCCGATCATTGGCACCGTAATTGTAGAGTTTGACAGTTTTGCTAATCTCCTAATTGAAAGGCGTTTTTATGATTTTCCAATGACATGCCACTGATACTCCGTTGGACAAATTGTCTGTACCTATTTGGTAATCTCGTACTGACAAGCTAATATTATTTCGACTTCCCTATGGACCACTGTCACGCCATTATGAATTTAGGAGGTTACAAACTATTGGCACAATGGTCATGGCAATGCGTTGGTATGGTCGTCATAATGGACCAATCATTGAAAATAGCAGACTTGGTCCCTTGCTTGCTTGCTGCTTTTTGTTAAAAAAAAAAACAATAATAATTCGAGTAACAATATGAACAATTGTGACTCACTCATATAAAAAGACACGCAATCTATTTTCAGAGCTATCGTCACTATACGTCAGTAGCACGAACGCGAAACCAATAAATTCATTTAAAATTGCCCCAACTAACGAACGAAAATTACCTTTTTTAAACAAAACAAAACACTAACTATTGTGGTGAGCCTGTAGTCTGTTGGACTGACAGACGAAAGGACATTTCTATCGGCGGGTATTGTCCGGGCATGTCGAATTTATAAAAAAAAAAACAAGTTTATTTTTAAAACTAGCTGCGCTCCGCGGTGTCAACCACATACATCTTTATCCCGTCGGGATATCGGAATAAAAATTATATTATGTCGTGACCTAGATAATAGTCTATTCATGTGCTAAATTTCACCCAAATCCGTTCAGTCGTTTTAACGTGAAAGCATAACAAAGAAACATACAAAAAATCAAATCTTTTCCCGTTATAATATTAGAATTAAAATAGGAACAAGACATTATTAGTTCGCAGAAGTGGTGCTCTTACCCTGGAAACGTAGCAGGAACAAAATTGTTCCCACTCATATTGTTTGTGTTTTTTTTTATTAACGTTATCTACTTTTATTTATTTTATTATAGTAACTTTATTGGAAATATTTCGGTTTTACAAAGAAAAAATATGATTCAATAATTTCGTCGTTTTTCGGGAATACAGTTAAAGTTAGTCCAATCAATCATTCTGCCTAGCCTTTTCCCAACTATTTTGGGGTCGGCTTCCAGTCTAACCGGATGCAGCTGAATATCAAGTATTTTACATGGAGCGCCTACCTATCTGACCTCCAAAAACCAGTAACTGAGTAATACCTCTTGTATATCTCTTGGTAAGACTGGTTGTCAGACTCTCGGACTTCTGACTACCCGTAATGACTGTCAAAGATCCACGAATGAAAGCCGGGACCAACGGCTTAACGTGCTTTCCGAGGCACGGAGGAGTCTCGGTATGTAAAGATGGTCACCCATCCACGGATCAACCCCGACAAGCGTAGCTTAAACTTATGGTGGACACCCGCGACTGTTATTACTTACTCACGAGCTCCTCAGTTAGTCCAATATTGATGTATTATTGAAACATTTGAAAGTCGAATTCTTGGAACTTTCAGCACCTAAGAGAATATTCTCTAAGGTTCAATCAGCCAGCAATAAATCGGTGACCGATCACCAGAACTCCTACTACATGTGGGCGTTGAAAAAGACGATTATAGGATTACTTCAAGCGATTGAGCAGCAGTGTAAAGCTTTGGTTTCCAAATGATAGCCACACATGTTACGATTTATTTGCGCAAATTTAGATGCAAGTAAATCATTACATGTGTTGGAAGATTTTTGCGCAAATTTATATATTTCTCTCTTTTCTATATTTCTCTTCTCTTCTCTCTCTCTCTTTATTTTTCTCTTCTGCTCTTTTCCTTCTTCTCTTTTTCTTTCTTCTTTTTCTTCTTCTTTTTTAGTTTCGCCATGTCCGTCTGTCTGTCCGTCCGTCCGTCTGTCCCCGGCTTAGCTCGGAGACGCTTAGTCCTAGAAAGCTGTAATTTGGCAAGGGTGTACATATTCATCACGCTGAAAAGGTCGTAAAATAAAACCATGAAAAACATTTTTTTTTTAGGGTACCTCCCTTGCATGTAAAACGGGGATGATATTTTTTTTCTCATCTAATACATGGTGTGGGGTATCGTTGGATAGGCCGTTTAAAAATATTGTGGGTCTGTGAAAGCCATTTTTCAATTCTGAGATCCGTTTGCGTAATATTAAGCTTTAAAGTGCTATTTTTTGTTAGAGTCAAGTGTCCCCCCCTGCCAGCTAAATGGTTGGTTTGGATATATGAAAAAAATCATGGCAGTAGTATATATAACGAAATTAAAAGGAAAACTATCACAGCTAAGTAGGGTTTACTAGTTAACGAGTAATAGTCCACCAACTTAGATTTGCAGTTGAAGAATTTACCGTAACATATATCGATGTATGGGAGAGCATGTTTTTCGACTACAATGTTAAGTTTGTTTTTGGGATAAATTCATCCTAATTATGGAACCCTTCATTGTGCGTGGTCCGACACGCACTTGGCCGGTTTTTTTTATTTCTTTACTTATGTGGTTTTGCATACTGGTGCAAGTCTAAACATGCGCAAGTAAATCGTACCGTGTATGGCTACCATTAGAAAGCCGTGAACAAGCGAAGCTACAATTTCCAATTGAGGGAAGCCAAAGAAAAAATTGTTAAGTGCTCATAAACACAAGTTATCATCTAAATTTATTATCTCAAAAATGATTGAATTTTTAAGGTAATAAATTTCTTAGTTTAACGCCATCTATGGCCAAGTAGTCAAAGTGGCCAAAGAGACGCTATTACTACACAAACAAAATTATCAATTTTTTACAGAAATAAAACTATAATAGGTATTAACCATTATGGTGGATGGACTGTGTGAAAGATGATATGGCTACAAAGGGAGTGACTACCGAGCTGACTAATAGAGAAGTATGGAAGAAAGGGACATGTTGCGCCGACCACAAATAAATTGGGATACGGGCAGGAGAATTATGATGAGGTATTATCGATTATAGTTTTATTTCTGAAATACAGTCTATTACAATTATGTTCTAAAATTATGTTAGAACGAATAAAATGCAAGGAACTGGTGAAAACAAAACACACGTGAATTTAAGTATGTGTCAAAAAATCAACACAACAAATCTACGAAATGGAATATTACTAATTCTATCTGGCTTAAACACAAACTCACGTAAATCAAAATATTATCACTGAACGGCACAACACACGCCAAAACAAATTTCGGCTGTAATAGGTACCTACTATAGATTTTAAAATTATATTAAGAATGTAACTACCTAATCAAATGCAAAAGAAAACAAAATAATAGTTAATTTATCTGTCAACAATTCGACTCGATAAAATAATTGCAAATCTACGAAATTCAACAACACCTCATTCTATCTCGTTCTCGCCTACGCATTTTCTCTTTCGCTCCCGGTAATAACTCGCTCGAGAACGGCTTACCTCGCACTGTAACTAGCGGTGTTTTGGAACCCCCGATTGCTACCGAAGTGTGCCTGAAATAGCGTGGTCAGAACTAAGATTAATACTGTATTCTGACTGTATTCTGGCGCTAGTGTCGGAATCCTCTAAGAAACAAAATGTAAACTGCGTTCGCGATTTAGGATAGACTTTAGTTACGCGTTGTTGTAATGTTTTTTTATCTTATGGTGAATAAATACTTGTAATGTGACTATGTATGTACCATATTCTTTGGTAATAGTAAACTCAAGTAGAGTCGTTGTTCCGATGAGAAGCCGGTAGGAATGGGGTTGTATGAAGCCCCTGGTGAACAATAATAATATCGGCTGTCCAAATACAGAACACTTGTTGACACCTTTTTTTTGGGTGGTAAATTATCAAATAATGAAATAACTTCTCCGCTCCGCTCAGAGCGGGAGGGGTGTCAGACTTTTACTGACTAAACCCCACCCGTGTTCCTTCCGTTGCCTGTGTGCCAGGGCCACGATATCCCTTTCGGACAAACACGCGACTCTGGCAGACTTGTTGACACCTTAGGCGATTAACACACGGCACCGCGCACCGGCGCGGTGAGAGAGGGTTAGAGCATCGCTCCACCGCGCGGTCGGGGCGGTATACGTGTCTTAGGCATCAACGGATTTGTTAAAGGCCAATGCGACATGAGGTCCGCTTCACCACCTACCGCGGCGGTGCGCGGTGCCGTATGTTAATGGCCCTAATGTCAAATACTGGTGAAAGTTACAGATTGTCATGGACAACGCTCGTCATAGAACCGTGACTTATGCAAACGTATCCCTATCCACTTCAATCGCTAATCTGTCTGTCAAGCGTTGTGATTACTGAAGCGGTCGAAACTTAAAAAATGACACTCGTATTACACACAAAAATACTCACGCAAAAATATCACTCAACATACAGGCTGTGTCCAAATTACAATTTCGAAACTCCCCAATTTCGTCGAAAGAACGGAATTATAGAAATTGAGTAACAAATTGATACGACTTTTCTGTAAAATAATATTTTTTGACCGGTTCGAAAGAGCCGTGTTTTGTCGAATTTCGATGTCGAACTCGAGATTTTTTTTTTTCAAACTTTTCAATTGCTTTATTCGGAATTCGGAAGCATTGAACCAAAGCTATTAATTTATTGATACAAAGACTCGGAGAGCTCTTTTTATCTTTGCTTAGCAATTGAACTAAATTCGACGGGCGTTTTCATTGGTATTTTAAAGATTTTCACGATTTCATTTCATTAGTGTACCTACTTTGTGAAACGGGAAAGATTTTAAGTGTTATTGGCCAGTGATAGTTGTAGAAATTCTACGAAAGCTAACGATATAAACAGTCGCCATTCGACAGAAAGTGCGTGTGTTTTCTTAGAAAAACATTGCTTTGTACTAAAGAAGCTTTTGAAAAGAATAAAGTGTTGGTGAAAACATAACTAATTCCTAGGTTATTTACACAAAATTACGCCCGTATTCCCCGAAGGGTTGGGCAGAGGTATACCTATAGTAGACCCACATTTCGCCAGTAAGTTTGAGTGCCATGTAATAGGGGCGAACCTATCACTTATTCCTAGGTAACAATTTTTTTATTTTATTTCTAAATGGCTTCAACCAATGTTGGGCAAACCAGGTTTCTCCTACAAATGACAGCAACGATGAAATTAAGGTTAAATAGGTACACTTATAAAGGTTAATGACCAAGGACAAGACGAAGAGCATTATTTTTTTGATATTCTTGATATTTTGTTATGGGTGGACCAACGAAAGAGCGCTCTGGCCCTATTTACACAAAAATAACATGGAAAAGTGATGACAGAATGAAATTCGATCGTTTGGTCTCAACCAACTATTGCACGTAATCTTTAAAAAACCAGCCAAGTGCGAGTCTACCTGTTGCCGTTATCAATATCAAGCAAAAACGAGCGAAAAAAATCAAGTTTGTTGTATGGGAGCCGCCTTAAATATTTATTTTATTCTGTTTTTTAGGTATTTTTTTGCAACAAAAATACAGCATCTGTGAATATTTCAACTGTCTAACTATCACGGTTCATGAGATACGCCTGGTGACAGACGGACAGACGGACAGACAGACAGACGGCAGAGCCTTCGTAATAGGGTTCCCGTTTTACCCTTTGGGTACGGAACCCTATAAACAACGTATTATTTTTTAACACTATTTTCAGTCTTATAACCGTGTCGCAGATGGATTGTGGAATCTGCTGTTTTACATAACCGCTAGCTGTTTTACAAAACAGCTCCGTTATGTAAAACAGCCGAACTGCTATTTTGTTACGTTTAACAAAACTGCTACCCATGTTAAGACCAAACCGAACGCGGGCCGAGCGAGTGAAGCGAGCGGTGCCGCGGCAGCGGCCGGTGAGGGCTACTTCTAAGTTGATTGCAGTTACTTGGCTATTTAGTATTTATAGGACTGACTTTCATAAAACTCTGATAACTTTATATTAAAATTGTCCATAAAATCACTGTTTTCACTTGAGTTGGCTTGCACTCATATACTCGTTTTTTTTATTTCTGTTTCGGACGCCATTATTGTTATTATGTCACAGGGCCACGAACAACAAAATTTAGAGTTAAAATCTACAATCTGACGTTTCATTTCACGTAGTTTTACATAATCTCTAATTGTTGACCCACTGCATTGATAAATGCAAAACTTTTATGCGATTCTGCGTGTTCAGAGAAAGTTCAGTAATTATCCCCTCCTGCGTCATGCAACTCGTTGAGTCATAGAGATTTTCGTTGAGCATCTGTCGGATCACTCAATGAGTCATCAAAATCTGGGTCGCAGAATGTGCGCCAATTTTCTGTCTAAACTATACCTATCCTTTCGTAACTCACACAGAGTGTAGGGGATATACAGGTAAGGCGATAACAACTCATGTTAAACATCGAGAAACATTTCGCTCCAAAATATTTTATTCTATACAGTCTATGGAGAGGCCTTCAGTTGTTTTTACGTCCTCTGAGAAAGGGTGTCAGCGCGGCAGTGTTTTGTTAATAAAGTGTGAAACTGTTTATAACGACCATGGACGGGTAAGTAATAAACAGTTTTCAATAGCTGCATTGTGTATTGGATAAATATTTTGGACAGAATTTGTTATTTCATAAAAAATAGTTAGCAATTTCGCGCGTCATGCCGGTACATTTCCGCTTATTGTGAGTAGAAAATACACTAGTGACGGCAAAATCTCGTTAGAAACATGATTTAGATACGTTACTACATACGTATTAGGCATTTTATTAGTGAAATTCGATTTCATTTTGCGTAAATATGCAAATGAAATAAAACATTTTTATAGATGACTCGATGAGTCATCTGCCAGACGGGGGTGGACAATGAAGTCAATAAATATCTTAAAAACATATTTTCGATAAAAATCGTTTTTCTCGTGAAATCAAAATAGAAAATACTTATTTCATAATAATATGGTTTCGATAATACTAAGATCCTATTTTTTTAAAATAAAATAAATAAAAAACAAAATTAATTTTAAATAAAAATAAATAAATAATGCAGCTCATTGTACCTCATTCGTCAAATATTGTATATTTTTATAATTTATTTCTGATTTTTTTTTGTATGGCAGCATGCCTATTTATTGTGTTTATCGATTAGTAATATCATCAAATTGTAGAATGTAAATTTATATCTAAAAAAACCCCAACAGAACATACACTGTGAGCCAAACTCTGAGGGGCGTTCTTTTGTTGACATTTTCAAGTGGTCTCTGTTCGAGACAAAGTTCTCGTAAACTCACACTCTAAACAGTTCAGCCTCTTGTGAACAATAAGAACATAAACTAAGCTTTGAATATAAATTATACGAGTAACACCAGCGATAACGTTGACAGAGTCACCGGAGTACTACTGTAAACAAACCGGTTTTATTGCTGACCGCGCAGCTGTGCGAAATGATGTCATTGTTTATGTTAAGCTGTGGTATGAAAAAATTGTATGGGATGGTGTGGTATTTTAATTGAATAGTGTAATACAATGTATCTTCAACGTACAGACCGACGGTATTTTTTTTTTATTTGCGAAAATTTGCTAAAATTCGCATTCCCTGATTTCGCTGATTTTTGATAATATATTGCAAGGAAAAATGGTGCTTATCAATTTTGAATGTGTTAGTTTATTTCATAGCGATTCCAATGACGTAACTTTTATATACAGCGCCCATGCAAAAATTTAGAGATATCCACACGTTTCCGATTTTCGCGAGACCACCCACAATGTAGCTTGACACCTGTCAACTTTTTGCAAAAAGAAGTCGCGACCGCGGACTGGTTATGGAAAGTTCAATAATTATGGAAAATCACTTAACGTCGTTCAGCTGTTTTACATAACGGAGCTGTTTTGTAAAACAGCTAGCGGTGATATAAAACACCGGACAGTAATCTGCGACAACCGCATCAGGGCTGTGCAATAGGTCCCCCATAGCATCATCATGCTGAGTAGAAGCCTTCTTGTGACAGTCACGACGTGCAGCTGCCGACTATTTCGGTCTTGTGCTTGTGAAACATATCTTTTGTTATTACTTTTCTTATTATTCCAGTAATTTATCTTTTTGTATGCACGTGTTTCTGAAGTATTTTTATTTATTTCTGTCTTTCTTTCATTTCCTAGTTCTCGCGTACTAAACAAAAACTAGAAAAACAAACATTGAATGCACCCTCGATTTAAACAGCACTCTTTTAGGTCAAGTCTCTACATGACCGATTTTCCTTTCAGGCGATATTTCCCTCTTTGCTTACGAGACTTACCTACTTGGTTAATACCTATGTTAATGTTATTAACTTCAGTGGGGTATTCCGATCGTCTAAGTCAACTTGTACTATATTCAATTGTTTTATGGTTGTTTATTTATTTGATGGTTTAGTTGAAATTCAATTATTAGAAATAATTCTAGAAGAACTAATTAGTGTGGAAGTCGCTTTGACGTCATGCGTTAAAAAAACGGCTAAGTGCGAGTCGGACTTGCGCACGAAGGGTTCCGTACCATTATCTATAAAAACGGCAAAAAAATCACGTTTGGTGTATGGGAGCCCCCCTTAAATATTTGTTTTATTTTAATTTAATTATTTATTTTTAAAGTGAATATATAACCTAATATTCTGTGAAAATTTCAAGCGTCTACCAGTTGCCGTTATCAATATCAAACAAAAACGAGCAAAAAAAATCACGTTTGTTGTATGGGAGCCCCCTTAAATATTAATTTTATTCTGTTTTTAGTATTTTTTGTTATAGCGGCAACAGAAATACATCATCTGTGAATATTTCAACTGTCTAACTATCACGGTTCATGAGATACAGCCCGGTGACAGACGGACAGACAGACGGCGGAGCCTTAGTAATAGGGTTCCCGTTTTACCATTTGGGCACGGAAACCTAAAAAACCGTTAAAGGTGTTGTGGTTGCATGTTTCATCAATGAATTAATCTGCCTAGCCTTATCCCAACTATGTTGGGGTCAGCTTCCAGTCTTATGTAATATAAAAAAGTTTCTAAGCAAGTAAATGTTCGTCTAAATAAACCTACTACCTAATAATATTTACAATTTCTCGAAATTGCTGGGTAAAGTTTCGTCCTTCAAAATTAAAGGAAAATGAATCCTATACATAATAGATTAAGAGCATGATGGTCGTAAATTAGTTGGTAATAGGACTAATCCCTTGGATGGCCGCCAGAGGACGCTTCGCCAATGAGGTCGATATTATTCATTGAGTTTGATTGTAATATACTGCAAATACAACCTAAGTTTCTAGTATTATGTTTTAGGTGCAATTATGAAACTTAAATAGAGCAGCTGTGAATTTGAATAAAATATTTCTTCGTTTATAGCGTGGATTTGTTCATTTAAATGTATAATTTGTATTATTGCGGTGCACGAAATCGACTGATTTTGATCAATTTTGTTCATTGTTTGTGAGTAAGGGAAAAATAATTTAAATAAAATTTATTTGTGATTTGTAAAGAAGAGTTCTTTTTTTTGCATGTGGCGGAAAGGATTTTTTAAAATAAATTAAGAATTCCTGGAAAATTACAAAAGTTGGCAACAGGTTATCCAAAGAATGTCAAGAGACGTTTGATCATCTTTTTCCGAGAAACTGCTTTTAATTTTGAAATTAAAAAATATAATCAACATTACTATTCTGCTTGCATGTGGCGGAAGCACTTTTTTCAACTTACATACAAAATATGGCAGAAAAATAATGTTAAAAAACATTTTTTTTTTTAAACCCAGTCGGTAATCTATTTTTTTATTATTCAGCAAACCATATCAAGAAATTTAAAAATCACACACTGGGCTTCCGCTATCCTTGAGATAAAATCAAAATTTTATTTAATTTTTATGCAACACCTTCATTAAATAAATCAAAGGCGAAATAAACTATATTTTTGAAAGCGCAAAAGTGATGAAACTATTAACAGGGGCTGTGACTGACACGAATGGTTTAGCACCACAACAACTGTACTTTTATAGTGACACAGACTTAATGTTTCAATTATTTCGCGCTTTCTTACAATTAGATAAGAAATTGACGAAAAAGGTTTTTTGTCGTGCACGGAGCCTTAATAAAATGCTTTTAAAACGCTTGCAACTGATCGTATTGTAATTTTTTTTTAATTTATATTTTACTAGCTCGTGCCCGCGGATTCGCCCGCGTTTAGTCGGAAATTATCCCACGGGAACTTCTTCCGGAATAAAAAGTATTCTACATTCTAACCCAGGTCATGGTCTACGACCTACGTGAATGCCAAATTTCATCGAAATCCGTAATAAGGATATCATATTTTTTTTAAGTACCTACCTAAGTTTTAGACGTTTATTCATAGTAACATTAAAATAAAATGTAATATCCTAACTTAACTAAAACTATTAACAAACTAAAATAAGGCGTCGAAAAATTCCTCCGCATCGCTGTCGACTGGTAATGTACACAAGAGGCTGGCGGCATTGCCATGTTGTACGGTAATGCTTATCGTCTGCCCAAGGTAAAAGCCAGCCCTTGAGTCACGGGAAGTGTCAACCAGCCGTTTGGAGATGTCGTTGAACAAACCATGAGCACTTCGAGGGTTTCAACCCAAACGGGTCAATAATATAATTACCGATAAGGTTATTATACTTTAGACTACTTACCGCCAGCAGAGAACGTCGAGTCAGGAAGATGGGATGACGCCAGAGTATCGACTCACGTTACCTACTCACCTTCCATGGAAATAAAGACATGCCGTCCGGTATCTTGCCATCGTCACGTGCCAAGCCATTGGGTTCTAATACAGCTGGAACGCCGACGGTGACAAGAGCTCGTCGGATGATGTCATTCATATTCGCGTACCGCGCCGCGCTAAGCGTTCCGAACTGCGGCTGCAAGACAAGCCGTGGTGGTGTCACGAGGCTATTGACAACTTCGCCACAGCGATGAGGAGAACAACAAGGAGCTTCTAGTAGCATATTTTTTATATATTCCTATTTCGAGTAGACTTCGATTTTTGAAAAATAACGTAAGGCCTTACGAACATTGTACATAATTATTATCTATGTTACGTGACTCCATTTGTTTTTAATTTTTTTCAAGACTTATTCCAGTTCAAATAAATCGACATTAAAAAAAAACACTGCAAAATATTATCACTCCATTCATTGACTATTCTGTGATATAAAACAATCAATCAATTTTTTCTACACAAATGCCTCTACCAAGAATCAATTACTGCCAATGGGGTCAGGTCACCATTGTACCTACTTTGAAACCCATTGCGCCATACATTTGGCAAATGAGGGTAAATACATGAATGCTTTTTAAACACCATAAAACAATTAATACCGGGTCAAATTAAATTAGCTAGCGAAACTCTGCAGTTGTGATAGGTATCGATATCGGTTTTTGCGTGGATGTGACGCATATTTTCCCCCAACTTGTTCTTTTTGTGTGTGTTCTTTGCGTCATGTTTACCGCCAATAAACGTATTTTCTTTCTTCATCTTACTCTCTTCTTTTCTGCCTTCCCATTTAGAGAATTCAGGAATGATGAATGTTTTATGTTCGTCTGAAAATTGCGTGTTAATATTTATCATCAACTTTATTAAAATAACTACGCCCCCCGGTCTACTCTTTGATATACAATGGTCTCTGTAGTCTCATGAAACATGACGCTTCAGGGGCTAGGGTGAATCTTTGGGTTCACTAGAGCAATCGAATCTGGTACAACCACGCTGGGGTCGGTGCACTTCATTAATTCATTCAATCATTCAACTTTAAAAAATAATAACTATATCAACCTTATCGCCCTACATTCATATTAATTGAGCTACTTTAATAAATTATTGCGATAAAAAGAACAACTGAACATAAACATAGCTCGTTTGTCTAACTCTAGAATAACAAATGTTATAATAATATTCATTCAAATATTATTTGAAAATTTTGCATGCCTTAAGGTAGGTAAAATGAATCGGGTCTATTTATAAAAAATCATATCTGTATTTATCCATAATAAGCTAATATAGTAAAGCGCCTGCCTGGGTTCAAAACCACGACCTACACGCTGATAGCACACCTCCGCCGCGAAACCATAGCAGCGAAACCGCAGTAGTTCAATTATACTGCGGTTTCGCGGCGGAGGTGTGCTACCAGCGACAACTCGTAAGTCGCGGCCATTACCACTGCTCTCTTTGTGCAAATAATTAAATTTTCATCCCCCCATCTCGGAAAGAGTATTTTTGCTCTACGATATCTGAGTGCATAAGCCGTTTTTATCCGCTAGACGGCTAGAGGATAAAGTAAATTGAATTTAGAACATCGTGTGCACTAAGTTTGTGAATTCAAAACATCATTAAACCTATTTACTTCTCCCTCCATGGTGCCGAATTTATCATACAACCTTTTTTAATTTGTTAAAAACTCAGACTCGGCACCGAAACCACGGGACCACTTGCTCGGTCATCAAAATTGAGCACGCGGTTAAAAAGTAACTTTGCACTCTTGTATAACAAATAACTATTCATCACCACTGTTCTCAAAACGGTGAAGGAAAACATCGTGAGGAAACCGGTGATGTCCTAGAACCAAAAGTTCGAAAACATATGATGATGTGACATCTACCAACCCGTACTGGGCCCGCGTGGTGGATTACGGCCCACTACCTCTCAAAGAGAGGAGGCTTGTGTCCCAGCAGTGGGAACATTATAGGCTGATTATGTTGAAGCAAATAAATGATTTCTATTTCTGTTTGGTTTGTACTAATGTTATTTTACTGAGCTGATGATTTGATGGCTATAAAGTGAAGTTTACATCGGTACAATTAATAGTTTATTTAGAAAGTTCTTAAATATACGTTTGGCGCTCTTTCATTCTACTTTGTTTTTTTTATTGTTTTTGTTTTTATGTTCCTAAGAGTGTGTTTTTTCATTAATTTGTGTTCTCCTGTCCCAATATTTTTTTTTCTTTCTTTTTTATTTCTTTCCTTGGGCAGTCGGTCCCGCTACCAACCTTGCTGACTGGTTATCTTTTCACCACGATTCTTCCAGCTTTTGTCTAAACAAGAGCTAAAGCAAAATAGAAAACGCTTCGTAAGCACCATTATTGGTTGCTGTAAAGTTTCTCCATTTTTTGATGCAATCATTTTACGCCATCATAATGGTATAGACCGTCTTTTCTCATCCGAAAACTATAGCGTACAGCAATATGCTAAGCCCATGTAAATTCAAAATGGCTTCCCCATATCCAATATTGGCCACGCCATATAAAATTTGTGGCGCATAACCAACCATCGATGAATTTCTGAATACTTCTACTCGGATCGGCTATAACGTTGAAAATTTCTGGGCCAATGTGTGAGGAAACCATTTTATTAGTGGCCATATTAAGAGGGCGTACGGCCATTTTATGGAAAGGTGGATTTCAAACAAAAACCGGTCCTTTGCGTAGAATACTAAGAGGTATTTCCGATTTGGCCAAAACAGCTTGAAAATCAGCAACCAGTACAGATTTTATATTATTCTACAAGCCGTGCGCTTGATGGGATTTGCCGAATATTTCCCATCGGCAAAATAATTTTGATTTCCAATTTAACACTTAAAAGTTTATTGCATGTGGTTCATTATGTATAATATCATTGCCATATACGTACAATATTGTTGCACGATACGGGCAAGTTAGTTGCCGCTTAAAACTGGTATAGGTGTAAAAAACACGTACAATAAAATTGCAAGTACAACAAAATTGCACGTGCAATAAAATCGCATTCAACTATACAAGTACGAACGAATTAAACTAGTAAAAAAATCTTGAAAAGACGTTCAATAAAATTTTATAAAATATTTAACAGCGCAAATACAGCCAGTACTTGAATCAATTGTACACGGGCGTGCCTACTCTGTATTATTAGGACGACCCAAACCTTGCATGCAATAATCGCCTTGCAATAAAATTGCCTTGGTGTTAGTTGCATGCAATTTTATTGAACAGCTAAACTTGCATGCCATTTTATGAAAATCGCACGCGTGTAAACACTTGAATACAAATCATGTCACAGTTGCAGTGCTCTTCAATTTAACAACGTTATAATTCGTTGACGTTTAGAGAACCTATCATTTTGGCTCTTTACAATAGACAGATTAAAAAATATTATAGTATTATTAACAAATCTAATTAAAAAAATATGATCAAGCAGTTAAATCAACGAAGAGTGGTTTAAGAATAAATAATAAAGTTTAACATACATTAAAAGAGTTTTTATAGAGGGCAATTACCCTCTATAAAAACTCTTTTTTTTGTTTACCTTTATTTAATTATCTAAACCAATGGAGTATAGGAAGTTAGGAACAAGTCTTCAGTACCTAGTTACAACATTTTATCTCCCAAATATTTTCTAAGCCTTTTCTCAGCTTCGTCTATTTCTCCGAGAACTTAATACCAAAGGATCAACTGCTTCATAATACCAGGAATGACGTAATATTTGTTCATAATTAGAGGACGGTACGTCACAAGGGATCAACATTATCTTCGGGAGATAGAATGAGAGGATTAGTGCTTCGTCTATAGAAAATTCGCTGATTAATATCAGAGAAGTGACTTAGCGAAAATAGACACAAGTTTATTTGAGGATCTTTTATCTCAGAGCTTCAGGGTTTATGATTCGTGACGGGGTAAACAGAGGTATTGTTAGAGACTGAACATTAATTTCGATTGCCTCGTTGGTCTAGTGGTGACCATGTGGTCCTGGGTTTGATGCCCAGGTCGGGCAAAGTGTTATTGGGTTTTTTTCTATTAGGAATTTCTTAGTACCACACACGATATGTGCCTGGTTGAAGACAATAGGCTCGCCCACTAGTACATGGGACTTAAACATAACTGGCAAAATGTGAGTGTACTATAGGTACGCCTCTGCCTATCCCTTCGGGGAATACAGGTGTGATCTTATGTAATACTAGAATATTATTTAGGACGTGCAGCGTAGCTGAAACAGGCCTCCAAAATTCTGTGTGTGATCTGCCTGCAATGGTATGGTATTCTGTGTATGCCTGCAATTTGCACAGGCCAGGTCACCGAGTGTTGTGAAAGGAAATTTGTGAGACTTTTGCCTCACGTTGGAACATTTGGATTTTTGAGAGTGACCCTGTGTTCAGTCTATTCATAATATGAAGACATTGCGACTATGAAGGGAAACGGCAAATGAGTTTTTATTTATTAGTATTCCATGCCATAGGGCGATTCTTGGCTGGAGGTTTATATCCAGCAGTGAGCTTCTTTTGGCTGCGATGATGATAATGATGCCTCACTAAGGGCTGCCTTGATGACCATCGTTTACAAGACCGCAAATCCGACACAATAACAGAGACAATAATGTTGAGCTAAAAATGGTACCGTAGCTTTATAAAAAACTTTTTACAAAAAAAAAAACTGACTCCCATAAAAACACTACAAAGTAAAAAATAACTTTAATTTGGGAAGTCGGTGTATTTGCATCTGTATTTTAGTTTTATGCCACCGACTTCCGAAATTAAGGTTATTTTTCAGTTTGTAGTGTTTTTTTGGAAGTCGGTTTTTTTTTTGGATTTTTTTTTTTATTTTTCACTTTTTAGTGCCGAAAAAGAATTTTCCAAATCGGTTCGTAAATGACGGAGTTATGCGCGAACAAAAAACGCAATGCAGAGTAAACGAAAATATCGTTAATGTAGACAATGTAGATACATTATTAGATTTTTGTTGATTTTTCAAAAACCGGTTGTCCGATTTCGATAAAATTTTCATGGGACTATTCCGAAAGTATACACTTTCCAACAAAAAGATAATTTTTCAAATCGGTTGGGAAGCGACGGAGTTATGCGCGAACAAACATAAAAAAAAAAATACAAACATCCGAATTGAGAACCTCCTCCTTTTTTATAAGTCGGTTAAAAATGACCCAGTATTTATGAACACATTACCCAAAGCCATCCCTCTTAGAACAAACAAAATTATTATAAGAAAAACAAATATATTTACGTCCATGTTTCCCTATGCCTTAAGCCCGGGCATTTTATTTAGCTCTCACCGCGCGGTCACTGTAATTTAATCATTCAATTTCAGTGGAGTTCTTAGAAGCGGAAATTGCCGAGAGCTCCCGAACGTTGGCAGTGTGCTTTGCTAGTGGTGTAATTCAAAATTGGGGACACGAATAAACGGCTCAATGTTTGATGAAGTTTTTTGAAGACAGGAAAACGTTTGGAAAATGGAATATATTTTTGTCTCCTTAGGAATTTGGTCGCGCCTTAATTGAAGTTTTTTTTTAAAATATAGATGTTTGGTCCAGGGCCTCAAGTCTGCTATTACAATAGTGTCAGAATGGTCGATCATTGATTTCATAATTGTTGATTTTGACAAGTTTGGTAATCTACTATTATAATGGCGTCATTATGACTTTCCAATGGTCGGCCACTGACACTACATTGAAAGAAATTGCATATATTGGTAATCTCGTACATAATGACAAATGAATGAAATTTCTACTAATGGGTTTTATAATAATGGCAATACGACAATGCCATTATAATAACACAATTATATTACGAGAACATTGACCGACCAATGATCGACCATTATGAATTTACCAGTTTACGAACTTTTAGCAAAATGACAATGGCATGACAATGGGATCGTGTTGGAATGACTGAATTTATAAAAATAGCAGACTTGGGCCCCTGATGGGGTGACGTGTTGATGAAAATTAAATAAAATTTCTTAATCATACAGAGTATAACAGACTTTATACCTAGCATTGATCATTATCACAAATCAATCCACTTTCATTCAGTTGAAAGCCTAAAAATCTGTAGTGAAACCCGATTCATGTAATGTATCCTTCACATTAGAGATCAAATATTTCAATAGAGTTCTTAATAATTATGTAATACTCATATCTATTTGAAAGAAGGGTTCGATTCTAAACAAAATCTGTCTCCTCGGTTTCTAAAAGCGTGTTAAATCTGTGGCAGAATCATATTCGATATTATGTTACATATCATTTAGTTTAAAAAAAAATGTCAAGTGCGAGTCGGACTCGCGCACGAAGGGTTCCGTACCATTATCTATAAAAACGGCAAAAAATCACATTTGTTGTATGGGAGCCCTTTAAATATTTGTTTTATTTTAATTAAATAATTTATTTTTAACGTGAATATATAACTAAATATTCTGTGAATATTTCAAGCGTCTACCTACTGTTGCCGTTATCGAGCAAAAAATCACGTTTGTTGTATGGGTTTTTTAGTATTTGTTGTTATAGTGGCAACAGAAATACATCATCTGTTAAACTGTCTATCTATCACGGTTCATGAGATTCAGCCTGGCGACAGACGGACAGACAGACAGACGGCGGAGCCTTAGTAATAGGGTTCCCGTTTTACCAGCAAACATTCGATTGATGACAATAAATTTCGTACATAAACTCACGCCCTCTTCCTATGGGTAGGCAGAAACTACAAACCGTCACCTCCTACGATCCTCACATACTCCTTTTGCTTCGTTTACGTTCATACATCTGGTGTTAAAAATAGATCTACACAGTTTGAGAACATTGTTAACTATGGGAGTTATGTCAAAAGTTGTAGGTAGATAAAAAGATTTTGATCTTTGAAATCCAACTAGATCATGTTTTTCAAGCGTATAAAAATTAAATTTTAGGCAAAGACATAAATATGTCTAGATAGACAGTCAAAGCTGTGGACTCGCGAAAAAAATTGCACTCAAAATGTACTCATAATGACAGCACAAAGACGTGGCGCGAGTATAAGACGTAGCTGTCACACACACCAGCATTACAAAGTTGACCAGAGGGCTAATTGCGTAACACACTATCAGCAGGAATCGGTTTCAATTTGACAGTTCAACAACATTCATTGCGTTATTTACGTTGTTGAGCAGACAATGTTTTCTAACATATGAAGCAATGGATTAGCAATATACTTCAAAATCATTCCGATTCAAACTGCGTTACGCAATTAGGGAGCAATTTGTTTTAGTTATTTTGCAACGCGACACTGCCTAGACATATAAATAATGAAAGATATTTATTAGGGATCTTTAGAATTGCATTTACGGATATTTATATATCTTTGTCTAATCTCTGTTCAAAAAGACACCCTGTATATCACCTACTAATCAAAGGTCAGAAAGATATTTCTATGAGACCTTTATGCATATTTTTTTTTTTGGTGGGAAATTATCAAAAAACTCACCCGTGTTCCTTCAGATGCCTGTGTGCCAGGGCCCCGATATCTCTTTCGGACAAACTCGTAACCCTGGCAGGAGACCCTCATGCATGAAGAGATGATTCTATCATAAATCACAGTTTATTTCTATCCAAACTTACCTGCGCTTAGAAAATATAGACTAGATATATACTAGAAAATATAGTGTTCTAAATGGCCTTTGGAAAACGTTTTTAGTGCATTAATTCCGTGTCCTAGCTACCAAATGTCTATCCATTATTGAAATGGCCAATTCAAAAATTTATAGCTACTGCAAAGCCAAAAAAAGTCGCAAACGGTAAATCTCTTCGAAGTCGATATAGGTACTTACTTTTTATCAACTTTCGACTTTTTTGTTTAGAACTTTAAGCATATTTCTGAGAACATCGGAATTTGTTTGAATAAGTACAAACCAAATCTTATTGAAAATGAAATATTATTTTCGAAGTTTTTCAATACTTTGTAATGGTTACGGGGAATCGATGATGATTTAATGAGTTCGACGAAAATGTGACTGAGAATTTGGGTTGAATTAAGGCTCGTACAGACTAGTGCAATATCGCGGGCGCGACGCGACACTGCATGGTAGCACAATTTCTTTGTCCCAGCCTTTAAGGTTTATGAGATGGTGATTGAGCTTTTTGTACTTATAAGCCCTCTAAAGTAGCAATTTGGAGAACGTAGCTCCACATAATAGAAAGATTTTTTTTCTTGAACTACAAAATAATTACCAATAGGGTGACAATGTCAGACAAAAACACGGCAAAGTGCGTGTTGGACTACGCACAATGAAGCGTTCCGTAAAAAGGATGAATTTAGCCTAAGAACAAACTTAGCATTGTAGTTGAAAAACATGTTCCCAAATACATTCCAACTGCTAATATAAGTTTGTACGCACAATATTGAGAGATTTACAATGTTATTTTTAAGACCATACACTTCTTATAGGTTATCCTGTAATCTATAAGTAAATAACTAATTTACGTATTGTTTTTAGAGATAAGTGGGGAGGAATGGTCAACTGTCAACTATTTTCTTAAATAATTTTACAAGTATATATTTCAAAATAATAAAAAAAAATATATTATCTGAAATCCTTACGACAAGCCCTTTCATTTAATATATCATACGGTACAGTTAGCAAAACTATCTTTTTTAAATTTTTTACTTTGCCCCCCTAAAGCAAGCCCTATTTTTAAAATTCATTTATTTACGTTACACATCCGTGTTTGGGTCACAGAAATTCATAAGTGTACCAAATTTCAACTTAATCGGTCCAGTAGGTTCAAAGCAAATCGGCTGTGACAGACGGACAGTCAGACACACGAGTGATTCTATACCGGTTCCATTTTTTTTCCTTTTGAGGTATGGAACCCTAAAAAAGGCGGATAGTCTCATGACGTGCCTGTTATTTTACCAGCACTAAAGCTAGGGTTTCCTAAGACTGCGGTGGCCGCCACATAACGGCCGCAGTCATGAATGAGACGGTATCGGGGTTTGAGTTTATGATGTCAAAAAACGCTCTCTAGGAAAACAACTCAACGTCATTTTCCGGGAAATTGCGGACGCTATGTGGCGGCCACCGCTCTTCAGTAAAGGAAATCGTAGCTTATCGCAACCTTTGCATCAGGCATTCATCAATTAATGTAAACGCTACGCAAACGCGACGCTAACGCAATGTCAATATGAAGTTTGTCCCGTTTGACCATTATGTTTATATTGGTCAAACTGGACAAACATCAACCCAAACACAAATTGGTATTTGGTTCATAATGTAGGTAAATTCCGCACTCCAAAATACTAATGAAATGGATTCTACAAGATTAATTGGAGATTCATCGCAGAGAAAAACTGGAAGATTCCTCCCCATTTTAATTACATTCTGTTGCCATCACAAACATCAACACGAAATGGGGCATTAACATGATTATGTCAAAATTCAATCAGACACGTAATTAGGAACGACTATGCGGGTGATGAACTTTGTGCAAAAATCAATTTTATTTCCTGAAAATTAAGGTTGAGTTTCGTTTGGTTGTGGATGTTAATTATTTATTTACCATTCTCAACCTTAAGTCGTCTTCGTTAAGGTTGAATTTTGGTTTAAGGTAGGCATTAATTATTTATTTTATGGTGTAATGAGGGTCCATAGGTAATTAGTGGGATTGGTTTAGTGAATTTAATTGAACATGTGTCGCTTCTTGTTTTTATAGGTCGTAAATCTTTATTACATTAATATTTTTGGGTTACTTACAAAATATTGGTCTATACTCGTAGAAGGTCTTCTCAATAATTGCAGTGAATATTTATAATATTATATTTATAATATTTGATATTTCTCAGTATTCTCAATTAATTCTTCTCATTCTCAATTATGGATGATAAAATTTGTAAATATTTGAATTAAGTATAAAGGCTCGTACAGATCGGCGCGACATGTCGCGCCGGTCTATACGAGCCTCTAAAAATATTTAAATGTTATATTGAAAGCTTTTCGTTTTTTATGCTAAAACGAATGTTTTGTTGTACCTTAAGTTATTGTATTATCTTAAATTCCTTCATTCTGAAATTGGGTGACAATCCAGTTGCTATATTTGCTCACATAATGTAACCTAATACCTAAACCTACATATCGTTCAAAATGCTTTGAGAACTCTAAGCAGAATTGAGAAATCCTTAGTATTTTTTTGTTATTCTACTTGAAACCAAATTTTGTTTATCAAAACAATCGAATTCTTTCGTATTCAACCTCTTCCAAAAACTAGCGTTTAAATCACAACCGTCACGAGCTTTGGTCACGAGCGAAGCCACACGATGCATTGCCGGTGCGATGCGATTCCTGAGCGGTGACGCAGCGTGATCTTACATACACATTACAGTGGCATGCCACACGGTGCGTTGCGACATCGTGCAGTGAAGCAACGGACAAGGAGACCAGGGAAACGAAGTGGGCAGAATGCTGCAGTGCGATGCCGAGCGTCGGAGCGGCATCGTAGAGCAGCGCAGTGTTATGGGAGGCCGTCACCTCTTTCTGCGAAGCAGTAATGCTCGCGAAGGAGGAGGCGGAACACGTAAGGGAGAGGCAGGGTTCGCGCCCTCACGCCTCTAGTCGCCGCAGGAGACGCCCTGGGCGTCGGGAGTCGCAAGCCGATTTCCGGCCACCATAGACGCGGGCCTGCGGACGGTGAGCGATGGGTAGCTTCCGTCCGATAAGGACCAGGCCCGGGTCGACGGCGCGTTGTGTTCCACGCGCGCCTCAAAGAGACGTCAGCACGAATTGACGGGGTCCATTAGGGCCAATGCCTGCCAGGGTTGCGAGTTTGTCCGAAAGGGATATCGTGGCCCTGGCACACAGGCAAATGAAGGAACACGGGTGGGTTTTAGTCAGTAAAAGTCTGACACGCTCTCCCGCTCCGCCCAGAGCGGGAAGTTATTTGATAATTTCCCACCCAAAAAAAAAAAAGAGCAGCGCAGTGTTGCTTGTACTAAAGAAAACTATCACACCCAACACCGAGACTGCGACGTCATAGTAAGCGGCGTTGCGTTACGACACCTCATTGCCCATGTGGCACCCGGTGCGTTGAAATCATAGCGGCGCGACGACGCAACGCACCGGCAACGCCCGTGTAGCCTCACTCGTAGACAGGGTTGGCAAACCCCCAGAGCACGTCCAACAATGTTAGATTTAAATTCCGTCTTATTATAGATAACAATCAGTCGCAAATATTGACCGTGGCAGCCCTACGAGTGCTCCTGATTCAGGGCTGCGGACTCAGCTTTATTTACTTACAGATTGTGTTTCGAAATACAATTGAGTCTTGCTTGTCAATAAAGATGGGGGTGACGAGAATCGACCAATAGGGATTTTTAATAGGGGCATCTATATTATCTGCCTTACATTTTCCCAACTACGTTGGGGTCGGGGGCAGTCTAACTGGATGCAGCTGAATACCAGTATTTTACTTGGAGCGACTGAATATCTGACCTCCACAACCCAGTTACTGGGTATCACGATACCCCTTGATAAGACTGGTTGTCAGATTTTTGGGCTTCTGATTTTTTGGGCGTTTGGAAACGCCGGGAGGGAACGCCCTAGGAGAATATATATAGTGACTTAATTGGTTATGTTCTTCAGAAAGGTCAGGTGCGTAGTACTCGCAACCGGCGTGCGTGTATGACCAGATGTGTGAACGTGGGCTAAGCAAAAGGAGTATGTAACGAGTGTAGCAGGTGGCGTTCTATAGTTTCTGCCTACCTCCATGGGAAAAAGGCATGAGTTTATGTATGTATGTGTGACTCACAGTTACAACTGTGCATAGATCTTCGTATGACAGCCGAGACTAAAGGCTTACCGAGTTTTTCAAGGCACGGAGAGGTCTCGGAGTAAAGGATGGTGGTCACCCATCCACGAACCCACCGCGGCAAGCGTAGCTTAAACTTCTATCGATCCGTGCGGATGCTATTTAGCTTCGATCTCAAATATTGACTGGGGCAGCCCTACGAGTGATCCTGGTTTAAGGCTATGTGGACTCAGCTGTATTTACTCACAGGTTGTGTACTGAAACAGAATTGAGGTTGCATGTCAACAAAATGTGAAGTGGAGGCAGATACAATACGATTACTATGCGTACTACGGTTATTTATGGGCGCTTCATCATCATCACTTAGCCGAAAGTCGTTCACTGTTGGACATAGGCCTCCCGCAAAAAGAGGGGAGGGGGTTGCCATAATCGATTTGACGATCGCAGTATGGTGTTAAAATGCATAGAGAACGCTGCTGCCCATTCTCTAGTAATGCCCATAATCGCCTTTTACGACACCCACGGGAAGAAATAGAACGGTGCTATTATTTACGTCCGGCACCACACGGAACCTATGGGCGCTTATCTAAGGTGAAAATACTGTTGATCTGCGATATCCCACTGCTGGGCAACCCCTATGACTTTCAGTTATTTCAGTCCACACAGCACGAAATTGCCGCGCCCTGGCAGCGACTAGAGCGTTTACAATTAATATTCGTGTCCGAATTTGGCGCAACTGAGCGCAAGCTAGCTGTCATGGGGCTTTGTCAGAATGTTTCACTGACCTGCTTGGATTGTATGAAACGTTTTTACAGTTTCTAGTCCTTTTCTTTCAGCGGCCGCCGACTCAGTGCTTCAGTCCAAAGCTATTGTAGACCATTAAAATGTCTGGTTATGCTAATAATATGATAATATTAGGATCCATTTTTTAGGTAACTAAAACTGTAGGTTATCTCTGGTTACGAGTGGACCAACTGCTTTTCGGCTTCTGGTGAACTGAATAACACTAGCATTTTTAGACCGGTCCGGTTTCGCTGAATGACACATGGATACTGTTTTAAAGTGCTGACAGGCTATACAGGGTGAACATAAATTAACTAGCAGAACTTCACAGACGTGATACCAAACACATCTGACTGACTGCTAAACTGATTTGCTAAGCGTCTAATTAGGTCATTCAAGAGGTAGTTGCTGAAAATCAGCGCTTTTGACGATAGGTTTATCCTAAGTCACAGCATTTTGCTGAGCAACGACCTGTTCTTGCGCAGATGTGACGTAATTGTTCATGTTAAAGTTGTTACCAAAATAGTATTTTTCCACTCAGCAATAGGCATTTTGTTTTTGTTTTGATTGTTGTTTGTTTGTTGTCATTTGCCAGTGTCGCAATACTGAAATACGTTTATTGCTTGAATACTAGGCTTTTGGCTACTTTGTATGTGAGTATTTTATTGTAAAATGCGTTATGTTTGTGCAGAATAAAAAAAAAAACTTTCTAGTCATAATTCATGTAACTACACAATCAGCGGTCGTCGACCCCGTAGTTACCTACTCGAAGCATGAGTTTTTTTTACAACAAATCACATCACGCCTGTAATTCCCGAAGAGTTAGGCAGAGATGTACCTATAGTACACCCACATTTCGCCAACAATGTTCCCATGTAATCGGGGGCGAGCCTATTGCCAATATTGCCATCAACCGGCCACAAATCCGGACTCCGGGCTGTTGCTGAGAAATACTTAAAGGCAAATCCCAATATTACTTTGCCCGGCCTGGGAATCGAACCCAGGACCTCATGGTCAGCTGTAGCGCTTGCACCACTAGACCAACGAGGCAGTTTATTTTTTATTTTGTGTTAATATCGATACTCAGCACGCATAGGAAAATTCGCCATCTAAATTAATTTACACAGGGTTGTGGAGGTCAGCTATGCAAACGCTCCCCCCCTTATTACAAAACAAGGTTTATCTTCAGACCCAGGTTAAAACATGGAGCCATTATTGAATTTCGAACTTTATTCCGACTATGGTAAAGTTCCTAAACCCAAAACTGACTACTTAGTACCGAACTAAGTTTTCAGTTTTGTATAAAGGACGGTAATTCAATCACTGTTACGTTCTTATTACAAAAACTGGCTCCATAGTTTAAGCTATGTCAAAATATAAATCTTGTTTTGTAATAAGGCGGTATATGTTTAATACTGGTTTTCAGCTGCATCCGTTTAGACTGGAAGCTTACCCCAACATAGTTGGGAAAAGGCTAGGCTAGAATGGTGTTATAAAGACAATAATTATGGTAAAACAAGAGCGAGTCGGACTCGCGCACCGAGGGTTCCGTGCGTGTAAATATGATGTTGATGATTTCTGAAAAACTGTGCTATTTAGAGACATCGTTTTATTTTTCCTGTAATCTTTACATAAACTTCTATCACATAAAATAATTTCACATTTTTGTCTATGCAAATTTCGGAGATAAGGGGGGAGGACGGTTTTTTTTTTAATTTCATAAAAAGACGAAAACTATGATGCCTAAAAAAAATATCATATATTTTTTTTATTTTCTGTCTTGTTTGCAAAATTGTTGGGTAAACGTCATCTAAAAGTATTCCAAATTTCAAGTTGATAGCACTAGTAGTTCTTGAGATATCCAGCTATGACAGACAGACAGACAGACTTAGTCTCACCATAAGGGTTCCTTTTTACCATTTTGGTACGGAGCCCTAAAAAACGGACCGCCTAAAGAAGAGAAAACTCACCGCTCAATGAGCCTAAAAACAGTTTTCACTCCAATAAAATAATGATTACCTAAAACTCAATTTAAACAATGCCCAAATTAAACTTTTCACGTGGTCAATTTAACTTCACTCACTGCTACTACAGCATGTCGGCGCGGGCATGTCAGTGACGCGAACCAATAAGTTTTTCCCCTACCAAAAATCGCACGAGCTTAGTAAAAGATTTCATCTCAAAAACAATCTCTCAAAAAGGCGCTAAAAGGATTAGGTACCGGTGACCTACATCCAGAATCCACTGCACCATAACGTTAACCTTCCACACAGAACCCCCGTAAATCCGTAATGGAATAAATAAACATTTCCCCCTATTAATCTTATGGGATTAATGAAATTGTATTAACCAAGGAAAAGTCCGGTTTAATAAAAGGCTCACTATGTATTACTGCCCATCTCGTAGTAGGATTAGTTTTGCATGATTGTATGGACGCTGTGCTCTAACCTAATATCAGCCCCCACCAGCGGCCTAGCTAGTTTGGCCACTAGTCTTACCTAAGGGTACCGTGTTACCCAGTACTTAACTGGGTATTGGAGGTCAGATATTTATTTATCAGGAACAATTTATGTTGTGTTTGATACATTACATACGAGTACATCCTAGTAATATTCATATAAATTCTAAAAGTATACATGCAGCAATAATAAAAATAAAAACATAAAAAGCATGCTTACAAAAAACATAATATTATGCAGCATGTTTTATTTTTAAATAGAAAATTGAAATTATAATTAAATTACAGTTCGTCTATTGAGTACAAGTTTTTGTCTAACAAAAATGCTTTGAGCTTAGCCTTAAAAGAGCCAGTGTACAACAACATTTTCAAATCCGCTGGCAGTCTATTAAATATTTGTACAGCTTGATAATGAGGGCTATGCTTGACTATGTTAAAATTAGGTACAACTTTATTCCTAAATTCCTTTCTACGAGTATTTTCCCTGGCTAATCTTTCTTCCCCAGACTCGTATTCATGGATATATTTTTTTAAATTAACTAACAACACCAGTATGTATAGGCTTGGCATTGTTAGATTATTTAAACGCTGAAAATGAGATCGGCGGCGGCTTCTTTAAGGTGTTTGTGGTGCGCATACTAACGTGCTACCTGCATCAGGTGATGGACGAAACCTTTTGGCCTCAGGATGTGGTATTCCGCCGCTTTCGCGGTCAAGTGACACCAGATCGCACAAAGACTTAGTTAATATATGTATACTTAGGTTAAGGTATTTATCTATGGGTCTTTGTCACCTGAAAATAAATGGTGTTTTATTATTATTATTAAAAACAATAATCTATCTACTCACATGCTTCCTCAATGAGATTCTCCTGCTGGCTTTCGACGCAGTACTGGAGAAGAATGGTGAACAGCACCCCAGAGATCACGTGTGACCTCGAGAACGACATCGTGAACAACACTAGCTGTTTCTATCGATATGAAGCACTTTTGGGTGGCACATCACTAGCACTTTTAAGATTCACTGAGGAGTTGGTCACTTTTGAGGATCCATGGGGTTTTCTGTAACAATAGAAAAACATTGTAAGACATTGTTATCATTTTATGCCTTCCTAAGAACACATTAATGCAGTAGTATATTTAATAAATTGTGATAAACAACCAAATTAACGAATAAACAACTGTGGATTTACGCCATGCCAAAGCTTTAAATGATAAATGATTTTATTTATGTAAGTAGGTTTGTACAAACATTTTTACACGTCAATCATATTTTTAAAACTAGATGAGGTCGGCGTTTCCTATCTGACTACTCTGAGAAGAAAGGCCGAAACAAACTCAGAGGTCACAGTCTCTTTTAAAGTCCAGACATAATCTTGGTCAGATCATGTGAAGGCCATGTAGATTGGTGTCTGAAATGGTCTTTTGAGGAAAGAACCACACAGATTGAGTGGACCTGACCAGTCAGTGCACGCATTTGTCAGTAATCGTGCAGCTCTACTCAGAACTTAACGAGTTCAACGAAGCGACGATCAATACCAAAGAAACGACATTTGGGTAGGCCGCATAAATGACTCAAACTGCCAGACCATGATTAACACTAACTGAGAATAAAAGACAAAGGGAAAATAAAAAAAAGCAATAACCCACATAGTCTTCACACTCACAATAATTAAAATAATATAATACTTTACAAGTAAATATTTAAATTGAGCTTATGATATGTGTCAGTGTCCCATTTTTTCCCCAACAGAATAAGGAAGACATTTAAAATCGCTTTATGCTTTGAAACTTCGTTCAGTGGAAGTAAACCACGAACTATTTCGAAGAAAAATCTGCAGACTCATCTTTGACAACGCAATGTCTTGTGCGGTTGAGTACGCGTCATTTCTTTTTACCGGTGTCCCCTGTCTCTTCACCCGCTAGGACCATGGGACTGTCAGCAACGAAAAAGTCCGCCTTTAATGCTCGTCATTCGTCATTTGAGTAAAATGGGGAAGGCAACTGTCAAATGGCGCTTAGCTAGTTCTCAAAGCAAGCTATAATGCAAGGCGAGAGGTGGTTTTATTTTATTTTTCCGTAAATTATTCATTGTTGTATTCCTAAATGCTCCGAAATTGGAACTCGCCATTTTTTTAAAGACTTTAAAATTAGAATATTCTGGCTATTCCAGCTATTCGTAGAGAAAAAAAAATGAAGTAACCAGAGTTTGAGGTTATGTCGTAAACATTTTGAAGAAAGTGATTACGAGGAAATAAACAATAATTAGGGTTTTAAATTCTGACACTTTCCATGTCGAATATAATATTGATTTAAACTATTAAAATAACGAAATAGTGAAGTAAAACCAAAGTCATGAATGAGCCATTGAATAAACACGAAATGGAATGAAAGGCATTGAATGGACGAAATGTCAAATTTAGTATAGGCCGGAGGGACCTAGCTATGGTGACGCCATCTACAAATAGCTTTGACCGGCCTTCCCCATTTTATTGTTCACCAAACAGTTTTTTCGGCAGTTTTTTACATCTCTCCATCTCTCCGTTTTTCCAATACTAGCAGAATTTTTTTTCATAAGCATCATTGCCTTAAAGAAAAATAAAAAGCAGAAATAAAAGAATAAATATTAAGAAACAGTAATTGTTTGTTCTACACGACTAAGACCCACATTATAAAACACTGTTGTATTATTTGAAACTGCTGTTATTCCCATTGATTCTGAAATTCGAAGAAACACGTATGACTTGTTCAAAGCCTTCCCAAAGATCTATATCTGGCTATCTGTCGAAATAAATATCTCGAGAGATGGTCCCTCAGACTTCAGACTTGCCGAATGCTGACCTCAATGATCGAATCTTCAGATCTGTTTACGTTTCGACAGTATTTTTAGGGTTCCGTACCTTCAAGGAAAAAGCGGAACCCTTATAGGATCACTCGTGTGTCTGGCTTTCCGTCTGTCATAGCCGAATTGCTCCGAATCTTCTGGACAGATTAAGTTGAAATTTAGTATACCTGAGTTTCCATGACCAAAACACGGATGTGTAACGTAAATAAATGAATTTTGAATATGGGGGTAACTTTTGAGGGTTAAATTAGAAAATCAAAAAAAAAGTTTTGCAAACTGTACCGTGTGACATGTCAAATGAAAGAACGACAAAATGTTATGATAATTTCAAATATAATATACTTTTTATATTCAAAATAAATAGTTATTAAAGAAAATCTATGAAAATTGGCCACCAACACTAATCTCCAAAATTGCTGAGGCAAAAATTTATAAAAAAAAATACAGAGAATAGTTCTAGAATACTTATGGATGACAGGAAAACCTATAAGAAGTCAATGGCCTTAAAATAACATGGTAAATGTGCGTAAAAACTTAAATTTGCAGTTGGAATGTATGGGGGAGCATGTTTTTCAATTACATTGTTACATTTTTTCTTGGGATTTATTCATCCCAACTATCTAGGTAAATTTACAAAAACAAAATCGGCCAAAAAGTCGGACCACGCACAATGAAGGGCGGAACCCTTTGTATGAGTGAAGAGTATTTCTTTTGAAACAATTTTGTTTTATTTCTGTAGTAAATTCGTGGTAAAAAAGCTCAAGCTTCTTCGATCGACGATATACGAGTAACTATGTATGATTTCTGGGGCGTTACTTCATTTTCTTTTCGAGTCGTCGAGTACTTTTACTGGGCTTAGAAATCAGGGGGTCTAGTCCAAAAAAAAATCCGAAGTATCGGCAGAATGTTCGGCTGTTTCTTGACTACGGCTGACTATGGCTGACTACTGCGAAAAAAAAAAAAACGATAGTCAAAGAGATAAGTCTAAGTCAAAAAAGGAAACTTCGGGAGTCAAGAAACGGCCGATACTTCGGTTTATCCCTTCGGAGTAGACCCCAAGGGTCGTAAACAACTTTCTGGCTGGGCAAAATTGTACCAAGGAGACGTCAGAAAAGAGAAATTTATACTCTCTTTTCTGAATCAATCACTCTCGCATCGTCCCTCCACCTTTTTTTTTTTTTTTTTTGTGGTGGGAAATTATCAAATAACTTCTCCCGCTATGGGCGGAGCGGGAGGGCGTGTCAGACTTTTACTGACTAAAACCCACCCGTGTTCCTTCCGTTGCCTGTGTGCCAGGGCCACGATATCCCTTTCGGACCAACTCGCAACCCTGGCAGGCATTGGTCCTACTGGACCCCGTCAGTTGTTGCTGACATCTCTTTGAGGCGCGCGTGGAACACAACGCGCCGTCGACACGGGCCTGGTCCTTATCGGACGGCGAGCTACCCGTCGCTCACCGTCCGCAGGCCCGCGCCTACGGTGGCCGGAAATCGGCTAGCGACCCCCGACGCCCGGGGCGTCTCCTGCGGCGACTAGGGCGCGGGGGGGGGGGATCTTGCCTCACCCTCACGCGTTCCGCCTCCTCCTTCATGAGCATTACTGCTTCGCAGAAGGAGGTGACGGCCTCCCATGCACTCTCGCTCCGAACCATAGCCTGAACCAGGCCCGAACGCGAGAGATCGCCGCCGCCGATCGCCGCCGTGAGGACACGGCGGTGCTCCGCCCAAGCCGGGCAGACCTCCACCGTATGCTCCACCGTGTCCTCCGGGCGCTCCACACAGTGGTGACACCCGGGCGTTTCCTCCCGCTTTATCCTGAACAGGAACCTCCCGAAACAACCGTGTCCGGTGAGGACCTGTGTCAGGCGGAAGGTGAGGACGCCGTGGCGCCTCTCTAGCCACTCCTCAAAGAGGGGACTTATCGCCACAATTGTGGCGTGCCCAATCGTCCCTCCACCTAACCTTTTAATGAGGAAGTCACGCGACTATTCGCGTCGGCAGTTTAAGTCGCAGATTTATGATTTTAATGACTTTTAAATATGTTACTACGCCTTCAAATAAAGCAAGTAAGTTATGCAAAAAATGTATGTTAAACTTTTTTTATTTAATAATTCTAATTAATATTATTATATGAAATAATTTTAATTCTATTGGTGAATATTTAAGTATTATACTCGTAGTAAATTACTTTTACAAATAAATTCAGGAAGTAATGTCTACCCAAAGCATAAAAAACGATATTACTTTCAAACTACTCAAGATGTTATCATGTTTTTTTTTTGTATGAACAGAGTATTTTATTACCTATAACTATATCTGTGTTTTTTGAAATATTATGTTTACGTTACTAAAAATAAATATTCCGTTTGAAACCGAACGGCAGCGCGGGGCGTGAGCTTGACGCGTATTTGTATGGCCAAGACCGACGGCGCGGCGTTTACCCGACCCTTAAACTCGTAAAAGTTAGTTGACACAAACAGCGCAAGCGAATTTCGTCCCACTCAAGAACACGTATACCGGTTATCTGTTCTATGGCCAATATGGCAGACATGTGTAGAACAATGGAAATCTCCAATAACACAATTGTTTCCCACACCCAGTAGCAACGTACAATTAACCGATTCCACATAAAAAACGTCTGATTGATGCTTTAATAAGCTGAGCAAATTAAGCCGTCAGTTCGACCAATTGCGTTCCCGTTAATGACGGCACATTCAATGCTTATTGGCTGATTAAAAATTTACGTTGCTTTGACATCAGTCCGATTGGTTGTGTCGGGTTGACGTGATGGTAAATAATTGTGTTCACTTAATTTAGCTTTTGTTAGTAGAATTTTAAATGGGTCATTGTAATTGGGTACTGTCCCCACTCCCGCTCACAGGGAGGAGGCCTGTGTCCTAGAAGTGGGATCATTATAGGCTGCTTGCTGCTAATGGGGTGTTTGTGTTATTGTGAAGGTAGTGTTGTGATTTGAAGAAGCGATTTATTGATGGACTTTGAGCGGTTGTAAAAATTCAAATTGGACATAATAATTTGCTATTTTACCGAGGGGTTGAATTTTGGATTTAACAAGACGCTTCTTATTTTCTACATTTTCAGAAGTAATTTTCGAATTATTACCAAAATGTTTTTTTTTTTAAATAAGGAGTTTAGGTAAGTTATATTTTGATGAACTAAACTAAAAACTGAAAATAGTATGCGATAATTTGCTATCAACCACTTAAAAAATGCGTAGCCTGCAGTATCTTTACGATAAATTCACCATTTTATCGAATTCTGTTACAATAATGGAGTGTACAAGCGATCTCGTGTCAGTTACGACAACACAAGAATTATCGATTGCACTCAAATTGCTGCACCAATGATTATGTACTGTTTTAACTAGCAAATTTATTTAATTATTATTATATGAGAGTCTGGACTAGAGAATACAATCCCGGGATCCCGAATCTCGGGATCCCGGGATCCCGACCGTTTTCTAGCCCCGTATATCCCGGGACTGTGCTTGGCTAATCTCGGGATTTTCGGGATTGCCACAAACAAGTCTAGTTTGTATTCCGTAGTCCGTTGCGCCTTGAAAATAACCTTGCCTAGATTATTTTAATACATTACGACAAAAAGCAACTCGTACTATACGTAGGTACCCACTATTTACTACACAGGTACAGTTCTAATAATATGTTTGTCGTAGAACTTAGAAGGGACTTCCCCACTCGGAATACTTTAATACTTTTAAGGTAATTCCCCAACGAACCAACAGGGGAATCACCCGATCATCTCATATCATAATATTGTTGCGGGTATTTCCCGTCGGTCGGGGATTCCCTGTACGAAAGTATAAATATGCAAATCAGGTTTTATTTTTTTCATTTATTGTTCTGTGAGTGACGGGTTACGTAGGCTACGTCAGTGACGACGGGTTACGTAGGCTACGTCAGTGACGACGGGTTACGTAGGCTACGTCATTAAAATTTAAAAGTCAATTATCTGAAATTAAGTATTTCAAATGGCGGGAGACTTTGTTAGACCTACTTTGACCCTATCTTTGTCATCGCTACCTGATATTGCAAAATCTTATACATGTATAAAAAAACTGCTTATTCATATCTCCACATTGCTTATTAGGTTAGTACTAAAAGAAACTTAACCAACCATTCCTGGTTCCATAGGCTTAGCATGAGAACCGTAGAGAAGTGTTTTAAAGTAGATAAAAATTACGCTTCTGTGTAGACAGCTGACTTTTCTACGAAGAAAGATAGACAAGCGATTTCTATTCTACAATAGAGTAGAAATAGAAAGCATCATGCTAAGCCTGCTTTTAGAGTTTACATTTTGTGTAATAAATGAAAAGATCACCATCTTGAGATACTTAGCTCAAGACACCATCTTGAGATACTTAGCTCAAGATACCATCTTGAGATACTTAGCTTGAAGCTATATATAAAATAATAAATGGTATCTTGAGATACCATTTATTATTTTATGCCTAGTATCTTGAGATAATGCTTGTGAAGCATTGATGTCCCAATCACCCGTACAAAGGTAATGGGTAAAACTGTGACATTAGAAGGTCACTAGGCAACTAAGAGAGATTAGATAATAACTTATTGAAGACTTACTAGACTTACTTATTGTCTGGAGTCTTGACTGGGACCAACAGGCCATTGCATTATAAACATCACTGATCATAAATTTCTTTTTCTTTTTTTTTTAAACTTTGCCCCACACTAGGAATTTCTCCTGTATCTTGGGTGCGTTTACAAACATTTAAACTCACATACACAAACAGCCAGACCCGGAACAACTACTTGTAGGTCATACAAATATTTGTTCCGTGCGGGAATCGAACCCGCGACAGGCAGCGCGGCAGTCAATCGCTTAACCACTGCGCCAACCGTGCCGTGCCGTAAATAAGAGCTCCATACCGTAATCATGTAAAATATATGGAGTAGGTGCCGATATTAACTATTTGCTGTCAATCAATTACCCATATTTATCATTTTTATTTATCATTTTACACCATCTTGAGATGCTTAGCTCAAGACACCATCTTGAGATACTTAGCTCAAGACACCGTCTTGAGATACTTAGCTCAAGACACCATCTTGAGATACTTATCTTGATACTTATCTTCTTGATACTTATCTTGATCTTAGCTCAAGACGGTGTCTTGAGCTAAGTATCTCAAGACGGTGTCTTGAGATACTTAGCTCAAGACACCGTCTTGAGATACTTAGCTCAAGACACCGTCTTGAGATACTTAGCTCAAGATACCATTTATTATTTTATGCCTAGTATCTTGAGATAATGCTTGTGAAGCATTGATGTCCCAATCACCCGTACAAAGGTAATGGGTAAAACTGTGACATTAGAAGGTCACTAGGCAACTTAGAGAGATTAGATAATAACTTATTGAAGACTTACTGGACTTACTTATTGTCTGGAGTCTTAACTGGGACTGGGATTGCATTATAAACCAGATCAGTGATGACTGATCATAAATGCTGTAGAGCTCCAGACCATAATCATGTAAAATATATGGAGTAGGTGCCGATATTAACTATTTGCTCTCAATTAATTACCCATATTTATGGGTCTTGAGATACTTAGCTCAAGACACCATCTTGAGATACTTAGCTCAAGACACCGTCTTGAGATACTTAGCTCAAGACACCGTCTTGAGATACTTAGCTCAAGACACCGTCTTGAGATACTTAGCTCAAGACACCGTCTTAAGATACTTAGCTCAAGACACCGTCTTGAGATGCTTAACTCAAGATACCATTTATTATTTTATGCCTAGTATCTTGAGATAATGCTTGTGAAGCATTGATGTCCCAATCACCCGTACAAAGGTAATGGGTAAAACTGTGACATTAGAAGGTCACTAGGCAACTTAGGGAGATTAGATAATAACTTATTGAAGACTTACTGGTCTTACTTATTGTCTGGAGTCTTAACTGGGACCAACAGGCCATTGCATTATATAATACAAAAGTAATATACTGTGTACTGTAGGTAATTATATTATATATGTACAATGATATCCACGAACTCCTCCATTTTCGAACAGGCTCATTTCTGGATCTGGGGATTTCATACTCTTGTTAATTTCCAGCTCTAACTTTTATAATTATAATTAATAATTTTTACAAGTCTAGTTTGTATTCCGTAGTCCGTTGCGCCTTGAAAATAACCTTGCCTAGATTATTTTAATACATTACGACAAAAAGCAACTCGTACAATACGTGGGTACCCACTATTTACTACACAGGTACAGTCCTAATAATATGTTTGTCGTAGAACTTAGAAGGGACTTCCCCACTCGGAATACTTTAATACAATACTCTTAAGGTAATTCCCCAACGAACCAACAGGGGAATCACCCGATCATCTCATGTCATAATATTGTTGCGGGTATTTCCCGTCGGTCGGGGATTCCCTGTACGAAAGTATAAATATGCAAATCAGGTTTTATTTTTTTCATTTATTGTTCTGTCAGTGACGGGTTACGTACGAGTAGGCTACGTCAGTGACGACGGGTTACGTAGGCTACGTCATTAAAATTTAAAAGTCAATTATCTGAAATTAAGTATTTCAAATGGCGGGAGACTGTGTTAGACATAAAAAAGACAGTGATACGACGTCAGTGTGGAGTTATTATTTAGTTGAGAAGGACGGGAATAGTGCTAAATGTAAGCGATGCTCAAGACTTTGGGTGGATCAACTAAGGGATTACATACACATTTGTTATCAAAACATAACATCAAGGTTATATCAGCTTCAACAAGTCAAGATTCTGAAAATCTGAACACAGCACCGCCACCAGCCAAGCGAAAGTTAGATAATTATTTTACTAAAAGTGCCGACGATAGCCTGGATGATATTTTGGCAAGAATGATTGCATTAGATGGATTTCCATTCAGTGTGAATAATTTTCTCAAATCAAATTGATTGAGAAAATTGCTCTTAGCAAAATACACGGATTTACCCAAGTCAGCCGTCACTGTTCGAAAACGTGTTATGAATTACAGTGAAAAAATCAGAAAGCAAGTAACTGCAGAATTAAAACATTTGAAAAGTGCAGGTGAAAGATTTAGTCTTTCTTTCGACGAGTGGACTTCAACTTCCAATAAACGATACATGGCGGTCAACGTTCATTCAAATAAAAAATTTTGGAACTTAGGACTTGTTCCTATTTACGATAGTATGACAGCTGAAAATTGTCTTCGTATATTGCAAGAGCGTCTAAGTAAATTTGACATTTCCCTAGAAACTGACATCGTGGGTATTGTAACCGATGGACCGAATGTTATGATAAAGGTGGGGCGGCTTATTTGCACTGAACAACAACTGTGTCTCGCACATGGTATCAATTTGGCGGTCTGTGATGTGCTTTATGAAAAACATAATAATTTGCAAGATAGCCCCACCAGCTTTAGTGAGGAAGCAAATAAAGAGTATTGTTAAAAGACTTAATAGTCGAGATTACACGGAAGAAGTTGTAAGGTCAGTATCACAAACAGATGATGAGCTAAGGTCAGAAACCCCCCAACCCCAATTGACATTAAAGGAAAAGTTACAGCTGGAAATTAACAAGAGTATGAAATCCCCAGATCCTGAAGTACAAGTACAAAATGAATTGGGGTTGGCAAATAGTATTAGACGTGAAATGAGCCTGTTCGAAAATGGAGGTGTTCGTGGATATCACTTAGAAACAGCATATAAGTATCTATTGTCTATTCCTCCAACCAGCGTAGAAGCTGAACGAGCGTTTTCAGCTGCTGCTTATGTTGGCAATAAACTACGAAGCAGGCTCGGAAGTCAAACATTGGATGCTTTGATATTTCTGCGATTATATTTTCGAAATTCTAAATAGTTATTTTGTGCTGTTTTTTAATTTCCTGCAAAAGTATAGTATTTTTTGGTTTGTGTTTTTTCTTTTCTTATTATTATTCTGATTTGTGTTGTGCAAAGACATTAAAGACATTTTTTTTTTAATTACTCGTTTTTTTTTTATTTGAGCCCAATTAGAAACCACATAGTCTAATCCCGGGATGGGCCTGTGATCCCGGGAAAAGGCTTCAAAAATCCCGTAAGCCCGGGATTGAAAAACATGCTCGGGATTGTATTCTCTAGTCTGGACGTACCTGCTCTTCGGATTTTAAATATAGGTCTAGTAAAGTTTGGGCTATTTTTAGCTTGGGGTTAATGATTAAATGGGCTGAGAATAGTTATTTTTAAACTGAGTTTTGTTTTAAATGACATGCAGGTAATTGCAAGAGTACTTATAATTATTTCAAATTATATTTTATCTGTTTTCGTTGGTTTTGAGATACTACACAAGTTTAGATACCAATATATCTGAACAGTTACTTGGGTACTTAGTATATTTTGTTATAAAACCTTTGTTGTGAAGGGTGGGCGTTTTTGGGGGACTGTCTTATGTAATTTTTGACGTTCGAAAAGTGCTGATTCTCAGCCTAGTTTGAATAAATGACTTTTGATTTTGATTTTTACAATTTTAATCTGATCCACGCTAAGAATTTGGACTAAATCCAAGACAATAGAAAAGTTATATTTTGATTTTGAAAGTTATCTACAATGTAACTACCTAAATTATACAACAAAACTCATTCTTCAATTACCTTGAACAGCTACAATTGTACACAATCCGACTGACTTAGCAACAGCAAATCAAAATCGAGATCTACATTTATTTTTACCATTCATTAATCTTAATCGATAACAGTATCGAATGCCAAGTTCTAAACCCGAGTACCGACAATGGCGCCAGTAACAACACCCGAGTCGATTCAACTCGAATCGAACTCGATTAAGTACTTACTCGATTTTATTTGCAATCGCTTTTCAGTATAGATGGCTGTTTGTTAGTCTTTTTTGTAGGTACAAAGATACGTTTTATTTTTGAAATTAAGTTTCAATTGCTTTACTGGGCTAAATCCACAATATGTCTACTTTGTTAAGAATCTCGTTTTAGAAATACATGTAAAAGTGAAACAGTGGGAAAAAATCGAGTCCAGCGAAATGTTTAAAAGTAGAAAAACTACAAGAAGGTTTCAGTATAAGTTGAGGAAAGTAGGCACGCACCTACTTAACTTCAAGTTGCGATATTCATAAGTATTACCAGAAAGTACTTCTTTCTACACGTTAATAAAATCCCTAGGTAAAATTGTATTCCCATCCCAAAAATACTATGACAATTATCCAAAGTAACTCTCACAACCATCTTTCCCGAAAAACGCATTCCCCTTAACGCCAAAACACACTCCCTAATTAAAACTGCCCATAACAATAACGCTAACACCGAGAACCAATACACGAAATACAATAACAATAACATTAGATAAATTGAGCCGAACCCTAACCCTTACCTACTAACACTTCGTTAGAGAAACCAGAAATGCGAAAATTACCTATACTTACCAAATTTCAAGACTAAAAAGCACACGGGCCACTCGAAATCGCCTATAATGGTCGGTGACAGCAACTTTTCACGACCGCACTGGCACTCGCCGCACAAGCCAAGTGTGGCCAAATATGGCAGCCACTCGCTAAATGTTTGAAAAGAGTGGTAACGTAGGTTTTGCTAACTAGTGATGGTCGTGAACTCGTGCCGTAAGAGTCAAGTCATCAATCGTGCCCACCACAGCACATAACAACAGCAACAATGTCATTGGACAATGGACAGTGGCATTATCCGCCTATAATGTTCTCATTACTGGTGGGACACAGGCCTCCTCTCTTCGAGAGGGAGTGGGCCGTAATCTACCACGTGGGCCCAGAGCGGGTTGGTCACGGGATGGACACTAGTCAGTGTGCAAATTATTCTCACTTTAGAATAGAATAGAATACTCTTTTCATCCCATCTATTCGAAAAGAGCCGAAGGGTTCCTCGATAAGTGCGAGCAAAATGGGTAATTCCGGCGCACTTAATAACAGTGATTAAATGACTTGAATTTGGAACACTATTTAATTAAGAAGTTTGAACGCAATTCGCTTCGATAAAGTTCTGGCCGGTAACACCCAAAGCGCACATCTGCCGCGTAGTTAACCAAATTAACAAAAAAAATACCCGCGAACTTCTTATAGAGGCTGAAGATAATACGAATACCCAAGTGATAAATAAGTCAACGACATTTTCTGTTCCCAACAAAACAGTTACAATAAGCTTCCAAAATTGCGAACACGTATCTAATATTAATATAAATTTGTAATTTGGTTATGTAAATACAAATATTCCTCTTATTTATTTTTCTCATAGAGGGGGATGAAAAGCAGAGTGTGCCATACGGTACCAAAATTATTTAAACTCGAGCGACGTTCCTTTGAATCCCTCGCTTCGCTTAGGATTCTAATCTAGAATATTTAGCTTCACTCTAGATTCAAACAATTGCTCTCGCCCTAAACACATTATTTTGGTCCCTTATGACACAATCTACTATTATTATATGCACCATACGAAATACAGATATAAATGTAGACATACAGGGTACGGAACTAAACCCAGTTCCGTTAAGATACATTGTGGCATGCAAAAATATGAAAACTTGTGATGTAGTTGTAAGCAACAATTCCTCATAACTGATCATATTTCGTAAAGCTTGTCGACGCGATGTCGTCGAGCGAATGTTGTTGAACACAACTGCAAATTGTCGTAAGTATGAATGTACCATTTTTTACCCAACTACCTTTTTTTTTTGGGTAGGAAATTATCAAATAACTTCTCCTCTATCTCGCTCTGGGCGGAGCGGGAGGGCGTGTCAGACTTTTACTGACTAAAACCCACCCGTGTTCCTTCAGATGCCTGTGTGACAGGGCCACGATATCTCTTTCGGACACTCATAACCCTGACAGGTACCCAACTACGCTAGACGGAGGGTAATGTTTTTCGAGTGTACGTATGTGTGTATGGTTGTCTATTTCTTTGCCACGTTCTGTAGCTTAAAGTGCTTTGTAATTCATATTAATTGTGGGAGTGACATAGGCTATATAATATTTATATATTGCATCTGCAAATACAAAAAAAAAAATAGATGGTAAAATTAAAAAAAAATTACAACAAATATTGGTATAAAATAAAAGCTAGTAATGAGTCAATTCCAAATACACAAATAACCTAAAAAATTTGATACAAAGCAAAATATTAAAAAAAAAAACTCGACTGCATAAATACATGGTTTGTAAAACAAAGTTCAATAGACAATAATGTTTGTTATTTTCTTTTCAGTTATGTGTTCATGCAGTTGGGTTTTTTTTTAAATTATATGCTTTTTGCCACTGTGTTCTGTTTGTGGCTCGTTTGTTCAAACCTTTACGTTACATCTCCCAGTAGCCAAGGACCTACGTGGTTCAAATACAAATGATATTAGATTTCTAACTAGGATAGCTCATTTGCATGTAGTAAGCATCTGTGTTAAGTTCGATGCCAGGCTATGTAATAGACTGAACTTGGGAAGGGAATAAAAAAAGATTGGATTTTTTGGGCTTCATTATAGGGTGGTTGTGGTTTAACCTTTCAAGTCCCCTTCAAGTCTTAAAAATCGTGATGACACATATTATTTATTTTTGATAATCATGAAATTGGGAAAAATTGCAAACTGACTGATATCTAATTTGACTGATACATTACATAATATTATTATCTGTTTGAAAGCAGTACTTACAGTTAGGTACAGTCGCTAACCAGCATTACCTGCATTATTATTCTTCTTTGTAAAAGGGGTCAGATAATGCTGGTCACCGACTGTACTTGCTACTAGTTTACAAAATTCAGAATATACAGAATATTTTTTTTTAAACAAAATCAAAGAAGTGGCCAAGGTAGACCGCGAAATTCAAATTATCTTACTGGTGAATTTGATGTCTACGCGGCAAAAATGGTAGTAAATTTTTTCGTGATTTAATCATAGACCATAACCATTGAGGTTAAAAATGGCTTAAGGATTTAATTCCTACAAATTCATTTGTATTCTTCTATATCGTATGTTTTAAGAAGTTTTGTTTTGGTATTTGGAGATCAAAATCTTACTTAGCGTTAAATTGTTTCCCTTTCAAATAAGCTCGAAATTAGAATTGGGTTTCCACAATACGAATTCAAGGGTTTTATTAAGAAAAACTATCAAGTACCGCTTTTGCTCTGTTCCAGTAATTTGCAGGATCTACCTAGCCTTTACCCAACTATGTTGTGGTCGGCTTCTAGTCTAACCGGATGCAGCTGAATACCAGTATTTTACATGAAGCGACTGCCTATCTGATCTCCACAACCCAGTTACTGGGTAACACGGTACACCTTGGTAAAACTGGTTGTCAGACTTTTGATCTTGGGACGACCCGTAACGACTGTCAAAGATTTACGAATGACAGCCGGGACCAACGGCTTAACGTGCTTTCCGAGATTTGGACGATATGCGTGTTACATTAACTAACCACATTCCATCAGATCGTGTTTACCAACGAATAATAAAAAAAAACGGCAACGGTGCAGTTTAAAAGAAGATGTAGTAACAAAAATTTTCGAGAGTATGCTTAGATGGTTTGGTCATGTTGAGAGGGTGAGTGAAAGGCGACTAACAAAAGGTATTTATAAAGCATAGGTGAGTGGAAACGCCGGGAGGGGACGCCCTAGGAGGACATATAGTGACCTAATTGGTGATGTTCTTCAGAAAGGTCAGGTGCGTAGTAGCAAAAGGAGTATGTACGGAGCGTAGCAGGTGGCGTTCTATAGTTTCTGCCTACCCCCATGGGTAGAAGGCGTGAGTTTATGTATATATGTAATTAAAAAAAGGTTCAAAGGTTTTCCCTCCACAAAGCCTTTAGCCTACTGATTATTGTTATCGCAAAATCCAATATCCAATGGAATGCCAAGCAAATATTCACATTCATCCAACATCCAAACATAGCAATCACAAACACTTATCTACCAACTTTATCGTCACGAGGAGACACCCAAAATTGGCGAGCCGAGTCGAAAAATTGACCAAGTCATTGTGGGCTTTGAGAGCAAATATGTCACCCAAATAGGGTCCATTGTCACTCGAACATTGATGAATAAGTCTAAAAGGAATGAAGTTCCGTGTAATGAAGATCTTTGTGTATGAAATTTTGGATTTTTGAAGCCTTTTGTGGGTGGAAAGGTTTCTGTTATAAAGATTAGTTAAGTGGACACTTATGCTTACATTTGAAAAGCATTGTGTTCTATGAACGGAATTGCGAATAAGGTTTGGTGGATTCATAAACATGTCCCTATATTTTGTGCGTTTAAAAAGTAATAAAAAGGTTGAACATGATTTTTTAACCGACTTCCAAAAGGAGGAGGTTATCAATTCGGATGTTAATATTTTTTGAATGTTTTTTTTTTATGTTCGGGCATAACTCCATAATATATAGACAGATTTGCAAAGTTCTTTTTTTGTTCGAAAGGGTATGCTCTCGAGATTGTCACCAAGTCAGATTCTGATGACGGAATCCCATGGAAATCGAGGGAATTCCTTAAATTTTATAGGCACATAGAGCGATTTGGCAATTTTTTATAGTAACTCATGCATTTGGATACGGAAAGCATCATTTGGTGAAGACTACAGATGGCCACCGGAACTACTTAATAATAAGTATTTCAAGGTTGTGATTCGATTACGGACTTTAATATGGTTTAATATGTTTATGCTCGTCACAATGCATATGGTGAAGTCACCATCAGTTCCAGTTCTCCTGATTAGAACTCCTCAACAATTAACGCCCCTGCTTCGGGAAAAGCAATATTTTGTAAAAGGTTATGAGCATTTGACATTAGGCTTATCTTAGATACATTACAAACTGACCCATTAAAAAGTGAAAAATAAAAAAACTTAAAAAAAAACAACTGACTCCCAAAAAAAACACTACTAAGTGAAAAATAACTTTAAGCAGTTGTTTTTTTTTTTTTTTGTAAAAAGTTTTTTATATAAGGACTGTTTAACCTGTGAATAGGGTACAACAAGAGTTGGTTCTAACATTAATCTTCAAGGGTTTGGTACACAGACGGGAGTCTCGACTCACTGTTTCACAATGTCAGAATTTGAATGGAATCATCTGTGATAGGTCATGTAACTTATGTGGAGCCGGTAAACCATAAAATCTACAAAGTATTCTTTTCAAAACGATAATCGAATTCAAAATCATAACCAATAGAATTCTCGCCATTGCACCAACTGGGTCGCCCCCGCCAGTAACACATAGCATTATTTCTAAATAATAGGACCCAGAACTCATTAAGGCTATTCATAGGATAATATAGAAAAAGGGGGTTAATAGCCCATAAAAGATCTAATTAAGCTTTACAGCTATCTTTTCAGAGTTGTACGTGACTGGTTTTAATAACATTAATAATACTGTAATGATAAGTGCTAATCTATGCTTTAATAATTATAATTGGCATACCGATGTGAAAAGGCTTTTGTATGGGATAGTTGAATACTTTGAATAGGTACTTAAAGCTAATGTGAGGTGTTTCAGGTTCAGTTGAAAACCAACGTCAGGCACTAGTTGTCTGGACATTTTTGCTGACCTGGGCTTAAATGGCTTAGCCGTGAGGCACACTTTCCTGCTAATTTCTTTAATTTTGTCCAATTTTTATTTGTCTTTTTTAGGGTTCCGTAGTCAACAAGGAAGCCTTATAGTTTCGCCATGTCCGTCAGTCTGTCAGTCTGTCCGTCCGTCCGTCTGTCCCCGGCTTAGCACAGAGACGCTTAGTACTAGAAAGCTGTAATTTGGCATGGGTAAACATATTATTCACGCCAAGAAAGTCGTAAAATAAAACCATGAAAACCAATTTTTTTAGGGTACCCTTGCACGTAAAATGGGGATGATATTTTTTTTTCTCGTCTTTTCCATGGTGTGGGGTATCGTTGGATAGGCCGTTTAATAATATTGTGTGTTTGTGAAAACCATTTTTAGGGTTCCGTACCCAAAGGGTAAAACGGGAACCCTATTACTAAGGCTCCGCCGTCTGTCTGTCTGTCTGTCCGTCTGTCACCAGGCTGTATCTCATGAACCGTGATAGCTAGACAGTTGAAATTTTCACAGATTATGTATTTCTGTCGCTGCTATAACAACAAATACTAAAAACAAAATAAAATAAATATTTAAGGTGGCTCCCATACAACAAACGTGATTTTTTTGCTCCTTTTTGCTCTATGATAACGGCAACAGGTAGACGCTTGAAATATTCACAGAATATTTAGTTATATATTCACTTTAAAAATAAATAAATAAATTAAAATAAAACAAATATTTAAGGGGGGCTCCCATACAAAAAACGTGATTTTTTCGTTGTTTTTATTGATAATGGTACGGAACCCTTCGTGCGCGAGTCCGACTCGTACTTGGCCGGTTTTTTCATTCAGGGATCAGTTTGCGTAATATTAAAGCTTTAAAATGCTATTTTTTGTTAGAGTCAAGTGTTCTCCCCCCCGCCAGCTAAATGGTTGGTTTTGGATATGTGAAAAAATTCATGGCAATAGTATATAAAACGAAATTAAAAGGAAAACTATCACAGCTATTGGTTCACAAGTATACGAGTGATAATCGACCAGCTTAAATTTTCAGTTGGAGAATTGACCGTAACGTATATCAGGGAGCATGTTTTTCAACTACAATATTAAGTTTGTTTTTGGGATAAATTCGTCCTAATTACGGAACCCTTCATTGTGCGTGGTCTGACACGCACTTGGCCGGTTTTTTTACTTGTAGTATACTATAATATGTTTGATTGTCTCGTTGGTGTTGTGGTCGCTAGCGCTACTGCTCAGCATGAGGTTCTGGGTTCGATTCCCAGGTTGGGCAAAGTGTTATTTGGATTATCCATTAGTAATTCCTCAGTAGCAGCCCGGAGTCTGGATTTGTGACCAGTTGATGACAATAGGCTCGCCCCCTATTACATGGCTTCAACATAACTGGCAAAATGTGGGTGTACTATACGTACACCTCTGCCTAACCCTTCGGGGATTACAGGCGAGATGTTATGTTATGTATATGAGCTCATGGCTAAGTAATAACAGCCACACGGGTCTATCCATCACGTTAAGCTACGGTTGCCGGGGTTGGTCCGTGGAAGGGTGACCATCTTTACATACCGAGACTCCTCCGTGCCTCGGAAAGCAAGCCATTAGTCCCGGCTGTAATTCGTGGATCTTTGAAAGTCGTTACGGGTCTTCAGAAGCCTGAAAGTCTGACAACCAGTCTTACCAAGGGGTATCGTATTACCCAGTAACTGGATTGTGGAGGTCAGATAGACAGTCGCTCCAAGTAAAATACTGGTATTCAGCTGCATCCGGTTGGACTGGAAGCCGACCCCAACATAGTTGGGAAAAGGCTACGTAGATGGTGTTATGTTATACACTTTTTTGGTTATAAGTATGTATGTATCTATGTATTAGTATATATTTTAGATTTTTAAGTTATCTATCCCCTTTGTTGCACCTGCCATGTTTTGTCTCTGCATCACCCTAAGGTCGACTGGTAGAAAATTCCTCAGGCATTAAGTCCGCCTTTGTACAGTAAAAAAATAAAAATAAAAACATTTGTTTGACACTTAAAATACTTATTACAAACAATTAGGTCGAAAAAAATATAGCACACAAATGTATTGTCAAGAATCTGATCCTAACCCCCAAACTAGGCCTGGACCTGTATTTTGAGGGCCAGCGTTCAGCCATGGGCTCTATTATTGCTCTTACAACATCGTGGAGAAGTTTCGCTACATAGTTGACAGTCAAGTGTCATGTGATAAAAGATAATAGACCTATAAGTAGTTAAAATCAGTATCAGCAGACGGTTAAAACATAGGTAAAACTTAAACTAAAGTATTTTTTACTTGTGCATAAAGTTTTAATAAATAATAAATAAATGATTTTATATTGTGTGCCTTTTATTCTGTGCTAAATAAATGTATTTTCTATCTTTCTTCTTTCAAGTGACGATATTGGAAGAAATTATTCTTGGGTTGGGTTTGGTTGTACACACGGCTACACATCAAGCTTTACATTTCCAGTATAGGCTGATCTCGCATTGTATAAGATTTTCGTACAATGAGAGGTCAGCGTATACTGGAAATGTATGGCTTGATGTGTAGCCGTGTGTACAGTCGGTGACCAGTATTACCTGACCCCTCTTTAATTATTCTTCTTTGTAAGAGGGGTCACGTAATGCTGGTCTACGACTGTACCTTAATTTTATACAAAATCAAATTAAATTAGCTAGCGAAACTCTGCCGATGCGACGTGATGAGTATAGATATCTAAACATGATATAACTAGCTTTTGCCCGCGGCTTCGCCCGCGTGGATGTCGGAAAATATGTCACGAGAACGTACTACCGGAATTAAAAGTACGCTATGTGTTAATGCAGATTAAAAAAACTATAAACTATGTTACCAAATTTCATCTAAATCCGCTCAGCCATTTTTGCGCCAATCCGAAATAATGCCTTTCCAGCCCGTTAGGGTAGATTTTTTGACAACCCTGATACACCTTTTCCTTTATTTCCGATCCGAGTTTCAAGTTAATCGAACCGCGCGATATAATAATATCTTTCCATACAATTATTTTCCCCCACAAAATTCAACACCCCCGTTAAAATTATAATTACACCGTTGCGTTAGCTTCCGACCATAAGCCTAGATAATAAATTTAGTGATTTTTACATTCTAAAATGAAGGACTTTCCATACATAACTTCATCACCCTTTTTAACCCTTCGGGGGTAGAATTATCAAAAACACTGAAACACGTATATATTAATTTTCAATCGTCAGCCTAAACACAAAATTTGAAGATCCTAACTTCAAAACTGACGGACTTTCATATAAACTTCCATCCCTTATTTTACCCCTTTAGGGGTGGAATTCCCAAAAATCCTTTCTTATTCCTTGTCTACATTATAAAGAGAACCTTTGTACAAAATTTCAACTTTCTAGGTCCAAGGGTTTAGGCTGGGCGTTGATGAGTCAGTCAATCAGTCAGTCAGGACTTGTCTTTTTATTTATATAGATAGATAGAAGATAGATAGATAATAAAAAAAAAAAAAAATTGGATGATTTGTTTGTGTCGTCATCGATCACATGTAGTCACTTGAAATGTTAGTTTCAAAAAAACAGTTTTTTTTTGTTTTTGTAATCTTCACATAGGTACATGATGGGTGATGATATCTTAAAATGATAAAACAAAGAAAAACAGTTTTTCTCAAATCATTCTTCAAGTAACAAAACTACCAGCGGTCATTAACCCCAAAAACATACCATCTGAGTAATCTTTTTATTTATTTTGTCGTGTTTAGGTATCGATCGAGTTTCGCTAGCTAATTTAATGTGTCCCTGTAGATGAACCCTATTTTACTCAGACTGCAACTGCGCCATTTCACCAGCCTATTGACATGTCAAGAATCTCAAGAATTTTCCCTTGAGTGCAAACAGAAACAGGCAACTAATCTACGTGGGTAGGTATTTTGAACTACATCATTTGAAGTCAGTATTTACAAAGAATTTTCCGTCGTAACATAGTCTTGTGAGAGTACGTGATTTATTAATGTACTCCTAATGAACACAGGTCTGATTTTATCGCCGTATTTTAACACTGAAGGGGATAAGGTGTAAGCGGTAGCGGGAGACTGTCCTCAACCAAGGGAATAAAGTTGTGTCACGGTTTGTACGACAAATATGTCACGATGGACACAGTCTTTCACAGAACATCTCAAGGACCTAGTAAAAAGTTTGAAAACAAGATTGTTAATTTGTCTTTTTTGATGTCGGTAAAATTACAAGACAGTGTTTCTTGTCTTTCAAGACTTATTTAGGAACATTTATGGACTCACTACATTTATTCAGCTCCATTCGCATTTTGCTGAACGATTTTGGTCACACTTATACATTTCAGCTTCTATAAGCCGCGTACAGCATCGTAAGATTGTGAAAAGCCGTCATAGCGTTCAGCGCTGTTCCACTACGTTCGGCGCTGAACGTGGACTGTTCCCGACTCCTCGTCGACAAGTTGCGACCACGTACAGCCCTAAACGTGGCGGGACAGCGCTGAACGCGGCGGAACAGCGCTGAATTCTATCTATATCATTCGCATGATAAAAACACATTAATTTGTCCTTTTTTTATACCTGTTCGGCCGCGAAAACTGACTAGAAGCTTAAAGCTGAACGGATGCGTACGCATCTCCATACAAAATCGTTGTTTTCCATGGATAAAAGCTGAACAGAGCTGAATAAGTGTGGTTAGTCCCTTAGGCTTGAGATGTGCTTCGCTTTCACGAGAGATGTGCTTTGCTACGTCACTATGGATGCGTTTTTTATATCCACCAGCATATTCATTAGTCCACATAGCACTACTGGTGGAAACAGGTTCAACTAAGCCAATAATTAAGCTATGTTTTTTATATGGAAGGATGTTTGCTATGGATGCGCGATGTGGTATAGCTATGTGCAGAGCAGAGTACCTACAGTAGGCACCCGTTTGTCAGCACAAGCTGCGCATCTTCCTCGCACAGCTACCTCGCGGCGCGGGCGGCGCATCTTCATAAAACATTATTACTCGCTCCGCTACACAGCTTAGCGTTAGTGGAAACGGTCACATAGTTTCGTAGCTTAGCTTTCACATCCTCGCAGCATAGCTGCTTAGCACATCTCTGGTGGAAAACCAGCCTTATTATTGTCACCACCACCGCTCCAATAAGTTCTACACAATACGAGTAGCATAGTAATATTTCAAGAAAGAAGGTGGACCAATAAGCAAATCCTGAGACGCTCTCGGTTCGAGGTTCGAGTTCGCTATCGGTTGGAGGAATTCGCTAGACAGTGGCCGCGTAAAGGAGGTACCTAAGCACCAAAGGGTGACAACGGACAACTCACTCGCGCACATTGATTTAAAAACTAAACATACGGTCGTCACTGTAATGTATTGACATTATTTTGGAGATTTTACGATTGAGACGCTACTTGGAAGCCGCCAGAATTTATTTCCAAGAAGCGGTCCAATGGACTACCTTGGAGCTTCTGAAATTCTTGTAAAATGGGACTATTCAGAGTCTGTTCCGAGTCTAGAACTGTGTCAAAGATTTTTGTTTCGGTGGTTTCTCATAATAAAAGTTGATAAAATCTTACTTAATAAGATCCATAATGAGCCAAGCGCGTCTTACCCAACTTTCCATATTGACCATTGAAAAGGACAGGAAAATAAATTTTGTAAATGTAATCGTTATATTTAGCAAAATAAAGTCACGTAAAAGCACGTTTAGTATTTGTTGTTTTATTTTGGAGGTGCTCAATAGAACCCCCTTCCCCCCACGTGCCAAGTCATGCTACGCCGCCACTGTCGAAGTGGCGACAGTGCAGTTCAGTGGACGTCTTCCAACCGAATGATGAAGATAATAATTTCAAGAGAAATCTTTTATAAAACTTTAAATAAAATCTCTCATAACTTAGACCAACCCATGAACAATGATTAGTCTCCCCGTCCGCCTGCTTTATTTGTTTTTCTAATTACAAAACACTTTGAATTAATAATTTGAAAGCCTACGCCATAAGTTTTACGTTTTTCATTAATTATACATAGTTTCAATTAATTTCGTCGAGTAGCTTGACTTATAAAGGCGCCGCGGAGTTTTTAAATTTTTCCTTTCATTGTTTATTTTAAATTTGTGATTATCTGAAGTTTTATAACGGCCATAAAAGTTGCGAAAGAGGTAACCTACATACTGCATATTTTAATTAAAAGGATATTACTTTGGGAGGTGATATTAGAATGTGTGATTTTTAACAAAAGATACATCGGTCTCTCTATTGAGAATTTGAAGTTACGAACCTGTGAAACTCTACTTTTAAGCTTACTTTAGGTAATGCTAAAGTAGATAAGTTCTCAACTTGAAATTCTCAATTCAGAAACCAGCACCCTAATTCCGTAACACAGTTTGAATCGGAATCGGAATGATTTTGAAGTATATTGCTAATCCATTGCTTTATATGTTAGAAAAACTTGTCTGCTCAACAACGTAAATAACGCAATGAATGTTGTTGAACTGTCAAATTGAAACCGATTCCTACTGATAGCGTCTGATCCTATTATACATAGTTTGGGATCAACTATACCTATCTCTAAAATGTAATTAATGTAATGTTGAAAAAAATATATTTTACATTTTTATTATTTATTTATTTTTAAAGAAAAAGAAAGAAAATAAATAATTATTTATTTAATACTTTAAGCACACAAATGTACAGAGGCAGACTTAATGCCATAGGCATTTTCTACCAGTCAACCTTTGGGCGATGCAGAGACAAGCAGTGGTAGGTGCAATAGCGAAAATTGTGGAATAAATTATTTATTTAAATTAAATTATAATTATGTTCTTCGACATTTTCGTCAATTTATGGACCGATTTTAAAAATTATTTTTCATTTGTTTGAGGAAGCTTGCGCAGTGGTCCCATAATTTTTTTATTTTGGTTGGGCAGTTTTTGAGTTAGCTTCGATAATACGTATTTAATCCACTTTGTGTATCTTAATGATGTTATAATTCTTCCAGTCACTGGTGTTTACATAGCAAGTAGTGGTAATACGAATTGGTGTGGAGTGAAAATGATAACTAAAAAGTGAAAAAAAAAAAAATACAAAACAAACAACCCTACTTCCAAAAAAAAAAACAATACAAAGTGAAAAATAACTCATTTCGGAAGTTACTGGGATAAAAGTAAAATACAGATCCAAAGACACCGACCTTTCATTTTGTACTGTTCTTTTGGAAATCAGTTGTTTTTTTTTTGTAAAAAGTTTTTTTTTAAATAGTAAAGTATTTTTTTAATCGTTTGAACGTCAAAATTTACAAATAAAATAGAATTGATTCTAGTCGCCCCTTCCAAAAGGTAGCTTCGTATGGAGAAGAATGGGCAAGAAACTCCACCGTTACTCTTTTAAAATGTTTTACAATATTTTGTATCGGTACATCAATTATATAATTATATGTGAAGACGATGCACCTAGAATAAAATTACTATACCACAATAGGTAAAAAGAATTAATAATGAAGCAATGAGATAAATTAATTATGTGATAGATACATGGTGCTCACATATTCACAAACATTGTAAAAAAAAAAAAAAGTTTTCCTAAAATAATTAATATCAGAGTGTGAGTTAAGGTAATCACAGAGTGTAAAGTCACAGCAGCCTTAGTAGTACTTACTCATACACTGTGATAATTTCAAGTGTTACTACCAATTACGGTTCAAAAAATACAGCCCTGTGATAGACAGACGGACGGAAGGATAGCGTAGCGTTAGTAATAGGGTCCCGTTGGCACCCTTTTCAGTACGGAACCTAAAAAGATAGCCCTAACGAAAATGGATCGTTAGATATTTGTCACATTAGGTCTATTATTTGAGCATCAATGTGCTCAGACGGGCGGAAACGCCTCTAGATAGATGGAATAGTAATAATCAGACATAGATCACACTTTGGTACCTATGATAGATTACTTTGGCTGAACTGGGCTGGATGTGAGTCAGAAATAATAGGTAAGATGTGTCATCTGTTTATTATACGAAAAACGTCGTGAAGTCTAGCAGACAAGGTTTTTTTCTCGTATATATCTGTCATTCGCAGATCTTTGACAGTCGCAGTCAGAACCCCGAAAGTCAGACAACCAGTCTTATTTACAGGTATCAGGTTACCCAGTAACTGGGTTGCGAAGGTCAGGTAGGCAGCCGCTCCGTGAAAAATACTGGTTTTCAGCTGCATCCAGTTAATCCGGAAGCCGACCCGATGATGTTAAAAATAATGTCATTAACGGTCAACAATAATTGACAATTATCTCAAAATTTATAAACCCCTAAATAATACCATAACTTAGCCCTGTTTGCACCACATATCATTAAATGCGTTTACCGCTAAACATAATTATTATATTAAGGCACTGACAAGAGGCAAATCATCTAAGTAGGATAGTCTTAAACAAAAAAATTTCAAGCGAATAAAATATATGTTATTCTTGAACATATTTCTCAGAACTTAGTCGTTACCAAAACACGTTTAGAAAAAATAATCTCAAAACAAATTAACGGTAAACTAACCTTGAGACCACCACTACCTTGAGTTCCAATCCAAACTTCCTATATAAATGCAGTACTTCGTTGTTTTTTATTTTCGATTACTCAACTCATTTTTGAGTAAATAGATAATTGCTTCATATTTTGCAATAAATTACAGGCGTTGTGTCATTGCGCTTCTCTTTATTTTGTATGCAGTCTGACAGTGACCGCGGTTTAGCTGTTATCAGCTTCTTAATTTAAAACATCATTCTGCGTCTCTGTAATCTTCAAACGAGTGACAGTAACAACGATGTTTTAAATAAGTACGTTTAGCGATAGATATCTATAGCGATTTGTATTGCAACCGAGCCTTAATATACAATAATTAAAATACCCATAAAATTAAACCAGTTTTAAACCCCAACTCCACTCATATTCTTCCGAAAAGCGGCATAAACCCTTCAAAGGATTCCTCCGTGCTAAATACATTACTAAATAGATTTATACGACATTATATTAGCCAAATCTGCTCAAAATTATCGGCAAAATTACTAAGACGCCTCGATTCAGCACAGTTACGCCCAATTAACTGACAAAAGAAACATTTTTGAATAAAGAATGAAGACTTTTAAATTTAGAACAGCCCGTTAAAATGGCGGACGTGCATAATCCCGCGTTTACGCCATTTTGATGTTCCTGTCGTGCCGCGAAACAGATTATGTGCGGTAGGATAGCTTTGATGGTGTTTTATATGAGGGAAACGCGGTGTTGCAAAACTCGCTTTGTATGTTATTAATTTTACAAGCATATAAAAAAGAGACAGTGGTTGATGGTGTGGAAGTAATCCTATTTTTCAACGAAATTAATCTTGGTGAAATGTAGGTGTACTACAGGCCTCTGCCTAACCCTTTGGGAAACACAGGCGTGATGTTATGTTATTAACTTTAACGGCTAGTACCTACAGTCAGGGAAATTCTGTCAAATCATTTTTTGATAAAATTGACACACTACGTAAATTTGTTCTGTTATTAAAACAACTGTCAAAGAATTACAGCTATGATTCGATTATACGGACAATTTAAGTCGGTAGTCAATTTGATAAATAATTAATTTTCCTTACTTTAGAACAACTTCTGCAGTAAAATTAATTAAAAACTGCGGTAATAAAGATATTCGTTTTAGAAGACAACAAAGCAAGGCAATTAGAGGACAAATTGTATAAAATGGAAAGTGCAATAAAGACCATTTTCATTTTCAGCCAGCCTCGTCATCATTACCTTGCTAATTGGTTGGTCTTATTAGCAAGAAAAGAGCTATTCTCGTAAAGCTTATGACGATACAAGAACTGCAGGAGAAATAAGTTACTACACTTAGGGCGAGATTCACAGATAGCACTTTTACTTTACTAACTAAAGTAGATGTTCCATACGAATATGAACCTTATGTTGTATAAACATATTAATTCTTATGTTTATACACAGGTGTACGTTACTTCTGTGTAGCTTCCATGTTACAGGTAACGTTGATTATATGTTACGTAACGTTGATTTGTTGTAAAGGTTTGTGTAAATATCGTAAATTACTATACTTCTCTATTTACATGGCAAAGTAAACCTTGTTGTTGGTAGTCTGATCCTTAGCCAATGTATTAGCGCGTTATGCAATCAGCCTAACAAACATCATGCATTACTTTCGCGTTACTTCTACGTTACCGTAACATAGAAGTGTCTATGTTTGCTAGATGTTACAAAGAAGTAAAATTTACGGCCTTGGACAGCTTGAGCATGTAAAGAGCTTGTACTTTTTAATAGCATGGAATTAGTAAGTACTTTATAATAGCATGGAATTAGTGTACTTATGGATTTAGTAAGTACTATAAAGATTGTAAGTAAAGGAGCTCGTGGCTAAGTAATAACAGCCGCATGGGTCGATCCATCAGGTTTAGCTACTCTTGTTGGTCCGTGGATGGGTGACCATCTTTACATACCGAGACTCTTCCGTGCCTCGAAAAGCACGTTAAGCCGTTTTTCCCAACTGTCATTCGTGGATCTTTGACAGTCGTTACGGGTCGTCAGAAGCCCGAAAATCTGTCAACCTTCTGTCGACCATCTGTCAACCTGTTACTGGATTGAGGAGGTCAGATAGACAGGCACTCTATGTAAAATACTGGTATTCAGCTGCATCCGGTTCGACTGGAAGCCGACCCCAACTTAGTTGGGAATAGACTAGGCAGAATAATTTTAATATATATTGTAAGTAGAGAGGCAAGCCAAGCGTGGCGATTATGGAACCCCCCCCCCCCCCCCCCCCGCCATCCCTTTGGGGGAGGCCTATGTCCAGCAGTGGACGTTGTTCGGCTGAAATGATGATGATGAATGATTTAAGTAGAGGGGGTCGAATTTCGACCAGTGGGCGACCACTAGTACTTAACAATTTATTCGAATATTAAGCTTTTTAAATTTTGAGGTTAATTTCTGTCGCTGCTCATTTGCTTAAGCTCAACACACACAAGTAGCGGGTACGGGTCAGGCGCGGGTCGGGACGGCAGTACGGGGCGGGGCTGAATTCTCTGTATTTATATGAATAACACCTCACGAAACGCGTGCGGGGGTCGGGCGCGCAGCGGGTCACCGTCCCAGCACTCGCCCGACCCGCATCCGCTGGTGCGGGTCGGGCGAGTGCTGGGACGGTCGTGAATTCAGTTTGTGTGTGTTGAGCTTTATTACTTAGGTGAGATGTCAGATGTTACACATCATATGCGAGTACTGTAAAGCTCGCTTTTTTTTTAATCATTATGATATCTTTGCAATTCAGTATATCACGAAGCTACAATTATTACGTAATTCCAACGATACTTCTGGATTTCCCTGTCTTACACCTCCAGGAATTATGTCCGGAATTCTGTTAATTCTTATGCTGAATGGGATTCATATTTTTTTGTGGTGAAAATTCATGAGAGCGAAACCTTTTTGATTATATTATATGCGAATGAGCTGATTTAGGGGCCCCGTTTACGTTTTGGGCTATAAAGATGGCGGTTTTATACTTTTTTATGCTTTTGTGGATGGTATTAAAGTTGTTTTTTTTAAGATATTTCGGTGTTATGCCAGTTTATGAGCTCGTTGAGTTGTTGTTCGGGGGTGAGCAGGATTTAAAGGCTGTGTTACGTATGAAGATATGTGAGATTTTTTTTTGTACCCTACATCAATTTACGTTCATTTTCGAGTAAAACCTTCCGAATTTATGTTTTCTTTTAAGCCAAAATTGTAGTATATTTGACTTTCGACAACAGTCTCAGTATTTTACCCAAAACTAGCCTGTATTCATTTCACGTACACGAAAAGTTGGGAGAACTATTCGTGCCTTATTTTTTAAACAGGCTGAAACGTGCAACAGGCTTCTTTGATCCTACAATCAAAGAGAGCTAAAAATAAACTAAAAACCGGCCAAGTCGTGTCGGACCACACACAATAAGGGTTCCGTAGTTGGGATGAATTTATACCAATAACAAACATAACATTTTAGTTGAAAAACATTTTCCCCCCATACATTCCATTGCCGTTTTGAGAATTTGCCCTTTAGCGAACAAAGGACAATATTGAGTGATATACCCTGTTATTTTAAGACCATAGACTTCTTATAGGTTTTCCTGTAAACTATATGTATAGAACTAGTCTATGTATTTTTTTTCAACATTTTAGGCTCAACAGTTTCGGTAAATTTTTTATCTATTTTATTTAATAACTTTAAAACTAATAAATAATTTTAAAATAATTTAAAAAAAATATATATTTGAAATAACAAATCCTTTCATTTGACATGTCACACTGTACTGTTTGCACTTTTTTTAAATTATACAATTTTCCCGCTCTATGTGAACCATTTATTAAAAATTCATTTATTTACGTTACACGTTCGTGTTTTCGTCACAGAAATTCATATGTGTATCAAATTTCAACTCAATCGGTTCAGTAGATTCTGAGCAAATCGGCTGTGACAGACGGACAGACAGACATGTATACACACGAGTTATCCTATAAGGGTTCCGTTTTTTCCTGTTGAGGTAAGGAATCCTAAAAATTAAATAAAGTGTTTTTCGAAGAGGTACAGTAGCCCGCGCGTCTGTGGTAACACTGACCTTAACCTGGCCTGGCGTAGTACGGAGTTTCAAGAGAAAAAAGGCCGGCTTATTAAAGCTCGTGTATTTTGTGTTATTGGGCATTAGTGTGTTATTTCTGCTTTAATGATTACGAAGAAATGCTTTAAAATAATTATCTTCTTTGTAACCGACTTCCAAAAAGGAGGTTATATTATGTTCGTCTGTATGTATTTTTTTTTAATGTATGTTCACCGATTTCTCCGTCAATTGAGGACCGATTTTGAAATTACTTTTTTGTTTGAAAGATGAAGTGGAAAAATGCAGATCCAAAGACACCGCCTTCCGAAATAAAAGTTATTTTTACTTTGTAGTGTTTTTTTTTTTGGAAGTCGGTTGTTTTTTTTGTTTTGTAAAAAGTTTTTTCATCGTCCGCGTCGTTTCAACAGGATAAATAACTCATATTGAGATAACTTCTCCCCACTTGGGTCTGAAGTCAGTTCAGGGACTTGTACAACCAGGGAAATAAAAATTAATTTCATACAACCGTTATAGAATGACAGCTGTGATTTGAATAAACGATCAATTTAAGTTGACAGTCAATTTGCTTAACAATTAATTTTCCTGACTTTATTTAGTACAAACAATATCATAGCCTATTGAAAGATTTCATAAGGCTTTTCATCGTTTTTGGAGGAAGTAACTATTTCTAACCAAAGTTTAGCCACAAGACTCAACTGGATACAATGTTAGGTCAATGACTTACCCAGTTACCATCCAGGACATAAGTTAAAATAACCCGACCTTTTCGCCAAAATTACCCGCTGAACCCAATAATTCCTAAAGCCAACAAACAGAAACCTGGATAAAGAAAATACTCCTGTTCTTTTGAATTATTACCGGTTAAATTCAAACAAATTACAATGGAAAGTTATTTTATTTTAATTGCTTTTTCACGCGTCGCAGGGCTCAACCGCGGCCATTTTGAATTGTGGGTATAAGGCTGTGGCCTGGACTATCGCGGTTTCAGGCCTCAAAATGGATTGGGATATTTTATGGCCTCAGTATGGTAAAATATTATTTGTAAATTAAATAATAAAGACTAACGAGCTGTGCTCTACTATAGCGTAACTACCTATACGAATAGGCCTCAAAATATGACATTGGTATTTGTAAATCCTTAGAATAAAAGTCAATCTCAGGTCTCTGTTTTCAGTGTAAAACCATATTCCGTAGATATTATTACGGTTTGAGGTTCTAAAATAACGAGGCAATAATATTAGTATGTTTTTTAGTAATAAAAGTTAAAATAATTATTTTTGTTACAAGCTCCGCAGACCAATTAAATAGATATTATTTTTTTATTCTCGGTAACACATCGTTACTGAGAATAGAAAGAAAAAAAAAATTGTGAGAGGTTTCATAATATAAAAGATTTTTATATACCAGCAGTTATAATTATAACTTATAAAAAGATAATTATGTATTCGATTCTATTATAGCCGGAATTGTTAACGAACGGAACGGAACAAAGGATTGCCAAACGGTAAACGGTATAAGGGTTTTCCCATTGTTTGTCTTATTTGTTTTAATATATTTATGTAATTATATTTATTCGTTCCTAGATTTATATATAATAAGGTGTATATATTATATATACATACACATACATAAACTCACGCCTTCTTCCCATGGGGGTAGGCAGAAACTATAGAACGCCACCTGCTACGCTCCTTACATACCTACTCCTTTTGCTTCGCCTACGTTCATACATCTGAAGGCCAATTCTCGCAATTTAAAACATTCAAAATCTAGTCGCAATCTCATCTTGGCGACAAACAAACGTCAAAAAATTGTCAAAATGTAGGGAAATAAGAGGTATTTTTGACAGATTGAGACTGAGATCAGACTGTGAACGTTCTTAAAATTAGTAGAATTGCCCCTCTGGTCATACACGCACGCCGATTACGAGTACTACGCACCTGACCTTTCTGAAGAACATCACCAATTTGGTCACTATATTATGTGGTATTATATTTATTTTTTTAATAGGTATATGTACACGTATCTTTATATTTAAATAATATTTATTCCTCAATTCTCGCTATTGCACCTACCACTGCTTGTATCTGCATCGCCCAAAGGTTGACTGGTAGAAAATGCCTATGGCATTAAGTCCGCCTCTCTACATTTTTTGTGCTTAAAGTATTAAATAAATAAATCAATAAATAAAGGATTATTTGAATAACATATATTTTCAACACGGAATATTTATACCAGACTCCTCGCAATGGCTGCGTTGAATCGTGTAACGCATATGACCATAGTCTGCAGAATAGCTGTTTCTGATGTGCTGTGTTTTCCTAAGCATATAATATCAAAAGCAATTTACTTATTGAAAATACACAAATCATATTATAAGATAATTTAAGCGTGTTGCTGTTAAACTGTAGGAGCTAAGATGTGTAAGCCAGAAGCCAAGTGCGAAATCCTGGAATTTGCACATAGCAATTTGTTTGTTGTAACTACGTTGCTATACCAAATGTTAACTAACAATTACCATATCTGAGGTACAAACAAATAAAACTGAGGTGTCTGTTTGTAATGACAAAATAACAGCTGTTTACTAAATATATTATGAAAACACATAAATAGTACTTACTCCTATAATAAAAAAAACTTTTTTAGTGTCTGTCTGTTTGTTCCGGCTAATCTCCGAAACGGCTGGACCGATTTTGACGGGACTATCACTGACAGATACCTGATGTTATAAGGAGTAACTAAGGCTACTGTTATTTTGTACAAAAATCTTAGAGGTTTAAGGCTAAGCGTAAACCATCGCTTACGTTATAGCCACAAAATCCACTTCATCTGTGTAGGTGTCTACACAGGTGGCTACTACTGTTTCGTGGGCCGTCGTAGAAACGTGTTAATTACACGACAGTTAGTATCAAATGTAATTAATATTTCACAGAATACAGCTACGACTAAATGGAATGCTTTCATTTGGAAATACCTAGTAGTTCATTTGGGTTTAGCTTTAGAAGTAGTTAATTTTGTATATTTACTTTATTGCTTCAGTCTAGAATTTCGGTTAGCTGCTTTAGGTATTAATTTTAAATTGAAATAGTTTTGGTGGTTCAGGCAAATGAGAATTATGTGACAACTAGCTTTGCCCCGCGGTTTCACCCGCATAAGTCTGAATCCTATGGGAATATCGGGATAAAATGTATCCTATTTCCTAACGCAGATCATGGTGTACCCATGTGCCAAATTTCGTAATTCAGTTAAGATTTCATAAACAGCACTAAAAGTTAACAATTTAATGTCAACTTTTTTCATTGTCGTATCGATGGTTCCATTTATAGTTTTATAACTATCTACAGCGTGTTACGGAACGGGTATATCCATACAAACAGGGTGAAGAGTGCATATGGTTCAGAATCTCTGTACAAAATTTCAGCTCAAAAAGAATAACTTTGATAATGTTTGATATTTTTTTATTTCTATAGTTTATCAAATTTAAATCATAACAAACGTGTCACAGCACAACGAAGGTCATTATCCATTATCTGTGTCTGTGCGCCTAGTACACACACACACCTGCCACAGCTCTGCGACACGGCGCCGCACCTACACGCGGCGGCGCAGGCGGCACGCTTGGCGGCGGGATCAAAAGAATGGATTAAAACGTGTACCGATCAGCTGACTGGTCTAGTAATGTGTAGAATTCAATTGTAAACATTTGATTTTTATTAGTTAAATGCTTCATAATTTTATAATTAAGTAGGTATTATTCAAAAAATGTTGTGATGTAGTTTGTTATCACCGAAAGAATCCGTGCCTTTGATATGTATTTGTATATACCCTTTCCGTAACACGCTGTATAGTAAAAATTAAAGTTTGTTTGTCGGTTTGAGCGTACTAATCTCTGAAACTACCGGTTGGATTTCCAAAATGAATATTTTTCCATTTTACATCAAGGCATGTACAGACTAGCGCGATATCACAGGCGACAGGCAGCGCGACCCCTGTTCGGCTGTACGAGCCTTTACGCTACGAACCTTAGAAACCGAGCAAAAAGATAAAAAGTCAGAACGAACGCTAAGCAAACACGAAATAACAGTGCGGGCGGGCGATTTTAGATGATTAGACGTATTATTTACAGATATTAGATTTGTTCCCCAAACTCATTATTTCATGAAAAGTAATTCAATGGAACAAATAAAAAAAAATAAAAAATCTGTACATACATTACATCTGTTATAGTCACGAATCAACCTGACCTGCAAATTGCAAAAAACGTAGGAAAATTTGAATTTCGCGGGGTACCACTTCGGATTGACCTTTATAACCCACACAACTTGAAACATCTCACTCTACCTTAAAATTAAGTAATCATAAATAACTTCACTTATTTACGGTTCCATCGACGCCACAATATTCTATAGAAAACTTTCTCATAAAAAGATTATACCACCCATCTAAAAAGGTGGTATTAAACCAATTTATGGGTTGGATTATAAAAAAATGTATAAAAGTCACAAATATAGGTATACTATTAAATCAATTTAGTGGTCTTGTAATAAAATGTTATGTCTGTGACCTAAAATGAGAACTTAAAAGTGATCTAAAATGTATGTGAGTCTATAATAAACAGCAAAGTTGCCAAAAGTACGGTAATTCCCATTTCGTACGGTAATTAGGCCTTCGAATTGCACAAAGTGCCGAGTGGTTACTACCGTACGCTAAAATACGGTAATTTCATCACATCAAATAAAAGAGCATCTTGCACAGGTTTTGTTGAAAAACCGGCCAAGTGCGTGTCGGACTCGCGCACGAAGGGTTCCGTATCATTATCTATAAAAATGGCAAAAAAATCACGTTTGTTGTATGGGAGCCCCCTTAAATATTTATTTTATTCTGTTTTTTAGCAATTGTTGTTATAGCGGCAACAGAAATACATCATCTGTGAAAATTTCAACTGTCTAACTATCACGGTTCAAGAGATACAGCCTGGTGACAGACGGACAGACAGACGGCGGAGCCTTAGTAATAGGGTTCCCGTTTTACCCTTTGGGTACGGAACCCTAAAAACCGCTGTTAACTCTAACTTCAAATCGAGTTGATCTCTTGCTAAAAGCTTTCATATTCACCAGTCCTTCCCCAAACCAACTATTCCGTACTAAAACCAGCCATAAATACATATAAATTACCTACAAATTTTACTAAAATTACCAATACAAATACGTTCTCATTATATCCTAGTAAGCTTGCATTGTTGATTTCACCACTGAAATTATCATTTCGATTGAAAATCCGCTACAATTTATATGATGACGCCTAATGCCTCGAGCGTTCTATTTCATCGTTTACTGCTAATGTTTTTGCTGACAGGGACATTAATTATGGGCTTGTTTTTCGTTTATGAGGCAGTTCTATTAAAATTCAGGTCACTAGAAACTGCATTTTTTATGAAAAACATAGGCAATTTAAGCCATCTCAGGAAATGTTACTACAGCAAAGGAAGATCTTAGATTTGTACCAGGGGGCCGATCGCGCTAATTTTGAACGTTAATACCAAAACTAAACCACAACCAAAAACGTTACGTTAGACACATTTCGTATCGAGCTAATCATTTCAACGGAAACGATTTACCTTTACTTTGGAAGTTACGTTGGAGGAACGATCGATCGAACTTTCAGTATTGGGTAACGTCAATGATTTTGTCGCTCAGAAAAAATAGCGCGATACTGTTTCTTACATCAGCTAAACCAAAACCAAAAACGTTCAGTTCGAACGGTAATTACGTTGAAAAATAGCGCGATCGGCCCCCTGGTTGATAGCACCCCTATTACCTAAATGGAACTAAAATGTACCTAGATACCGAAATATTGACCCCCTGACCCTTCGGTAAATACAGGCATGATGTTGAAGTAATTTTTGCTGGAGTGTGATAACTTAAATGCAGTTTGCCCCGAGTTCATCATCATCTGCCAAGCCTTTTCCCAACAGTGTCAGGTCAGCTTTCAGTCTAACCGGTTGCAGCTGATTACCAGTATTTTACATGGGGCGACTTCATATTAAACGCATTTGGATCGCCTGTCATTGGTAGTCATTAGTTGCCCAGCACTGGTGGCAACATTCACCAAGTTTGCGGCTGCTCTTAGTCCATTTTAACCTTAGACTACCTTAGGTACCTCATTAACAGCATAGCTATGTCTATTAACTGCTCCTAAATTACGAAGTTTATTTTATTTTTTTACATAAAGAAAGAAAGAAAATACGTTTATTTGCGGTAAACATGACGCAAAGAAAGAACACAAATACAAAAATAACAAGTTGGGGGAAAATATGCGTCACATCCACGCAAAACGGCCACCGCTCAGCATAATGCTGCGACCCTATGCAAGACAGAGCGATATGTGACAGCCGGCGTTGACATACTTTCTTGATATTATAGAATACAATAGAATAGAATAATTTTATTTCAAACAAATGTCCATAGGGTTAGTAACAATTTTACTTATTATCTAGTGTTAGTACATACAAAGATCAACAAAACAATTAAAATTAAAATTCAGCGTGAACCTGCATCCACCTCCGCAACATCGGGGAATCCTACCCATCTGTGAACACACTGAGAATACTATTGGTGCTGCCGCGAACACGCGACATCAGGGATGCACATCTTTTTGTTATAATGGCGGCAAAACCATCAATTGTATTGTCCGCAAACATCCCTGACGCACTACAACGCCACGGCAGCCGCAGCAGCACCCTCAGTGCGTTATTATATTGAACGCGTAGGTCGCTGTATGCCCGCTGAGTGAAATATATATATATATGTAAATTCTTTTATATTTTGAGAACGTGAGAACGTTGCAGGCCTAATAGACTGTAGATTTGTAGACCATTTTATATTTTATTAAGTACCTGGTACTTGTTGACAGGCATACGCTGTCCTCCCATACCCACTGTAATTTGAAAACATTGTAAAACCCAATTATTTTTAAAAGAGTAATCTTGGAGTTTCTAGCCGGCTCTTCTCCATAGGAAACGATCAATTGGAACCGTGCACACAGCTTCTGACGTTTCATAAGTGCCCATGTAGGTTTATGTGAAATAAAATATTTTGATTTTTGATGGACAGGTGACCTCAAAAACAATTGCCGATCAATCCTTACCCTAAATCCATCCAATTTCCAAAACTAAACCATCTCAGCACACACCATTTAAGATATACGAGGTACTACAAGAAGATAGAGTAGCGACACTATTTGATGGCATTAATCGCCATCAAACAACGATGTTATGTGGCCATAAGGCTCTATTCAGCCTACAAGTACCTTGTAAACTTGAGCATGAATTTGAATGTGCTTAAGTACCTATCCATTAGAACTTCAACGCAAACAGGGTAGTAGTTTAGAACTTCAGTTTCACCTACCATTTGTAGATTATAATGGCCTGTGTGAACTAGAATGTCTGTAGTAGTAAGAGATAAATCATACACATTCAAAACAAAGTTACTAGTCGCCTTCGTTTGTTTTGTTGGTAAGGGGATTTTAGTTCGATTTGACAACTAAGGGTGAAAACACATTGCGGTCCAAAAACATTACGACGCTTATTCAATGCGTTTAATGCATTCTGTGAAGATCACAAAAAATCAAAAATTGTAAGCAAATGTATTAACGTGCCTCAGTTTTATTGGTCAACTAAGAGTTACTTTGATGCCCTATGATTATTTCTACTTTTTAGGGTTCTGTACCCAAAGGGTAAAACGGGAACCCTATTACTAAGGCTCCGCCGTCTGTCTGTCTGTCTGTCTGTCTGTCCGCCTGTCACCAGGCTGTATCTCATGATCTGTGATAGCTAGAGAGTTGAAATTTTCATAGATGATGTATTTCTGTTGCCGCTATAGCAACAAATACTAAAAACCAGAATAACATAAATATTTAAGGGGGCTCCCATACAACAAACGTGATTTTTTTGCTCGTTTTTGCTCGATATTGATAACGATAACAGGTAGACACTTGAAATATTCACAGAATATTTAGTTATATATTCACTTTAAAAATCAATAATTAAATTAAAATAAAACAAATATTTAAGGGGCCCCCCTTAAATATTTGTTTTATTTTAATTTCGCGTCTCTGTACTAGGGGGCTCCCATACAACAAACGTGTTTTTTTTTTGCCGTTTTTATAGATAATGGTACGGAACCTTTCGTGCGCGAGTCCCACTCGCACTTGGCCGGTTTGTTATACACTTGTACTTATTAATATTATTGTTTTAAGGCTATTAGTTTTTAAATGATGTAAATATTTTAGAAATAAAATAAACTACAAATTAAAAAAAAAACCAAGAGCACTTATAAAATCTGGTTTTAATTCCTAATATTGCAGATAATTTTCTTGAGCCCGTATTACAGAACCTCTCTTAAACGTCAAGAATTACTGAAACCTAGTTTCAGTCCTTGAGTCCTGATTGAGGTTCGGTAATACGGGCCTGTATATGCAGAATCGGCAACAAAATTAAAATTTCTCATTGCAATGTAAAAGTTTTGCATCAAAACATGCAGCAAAATATTCGTAACGCATTAAGGCTCTTACAAACACACGCGATATCGCGGGCGCGACATGCACCGACAAAGGAATTGTCTTTGTCGGTGCCTGTCGCGCCCGCGATATCGCGTGAGTGTGTAACCTTTATAAATCTCCCGATACAAATGTGCCCCAATCCGAACGAAGCCTAAATTCGACCACGACTCAAACTAGTTTGAAACTGTTACATAAATAAAATGTCTAATAGAGACATATATTTTTATTATGAAGACATTTCAATTTATAGAGTGTAGGCGTAGATTGTTACGCCTACGACTAAAGGAATAAAATTGGCTTATCTTACTAATAAAGTGGTGTATAAGTGTGCTGGCATCTCGGAAATGGATGCACCTAAAGGTGTTGGGTTGATATTTTGAGTAGGTTGTATTTGTATGTAAGATAATCCTAGAAGCTCAGATAGAGTTACTTACTGCCACACAATATATTTTGAATGTCATGTGACGTGGATTTTGTTGCATGTGGCTAAATAATAACTGCCGCACGGGTCGATCGATCAGGTTAAGCTACGCTTGCCGCGGTTGGCCCGTGGATGGTGACCATCTTTTAAAACCAAGATTCCTCCGTGCCTCGGAAAGCACGTTAAACCGTTGGTCCCGGCTGTCGTTTGTAGATCTTTGACAGTTGTTACGGGTCGTCAGAAGCCCAAAAGTCTGACAACCAGTCTAACCAAGGGATATCGTGTTACCCAGTAACTGGGTTGTGGAGGTCAGATAGGCAGTCGCTCCATGTAAAATACTGGTCTTCAACTGGAAGCCGAACGCAACATAGTTGGGAAAAGGCTAGGCAGATGAGATGATGTGACGTGGATTTGTCTGATAAAAAAATAGGTCTTAATTCTCTGGAGTTGTAAAACAAAAGAAAAAGAAAAATAATTTGATTTGTCACAGAAACACGTGCATAGGAGAACATAATTAACTCAAGTAATTAAACAAAACTGTACGAGTCATGTATCGTACATGGCACGCGCGCATTGATAGATCAGCACTTTTCCGTCGCCTTGCACAAAATATAGTGTAACGCGACAGTACACGAATAGCGTTCATAGTCAGCTGTACTCATTCATACAACATTCATATAGCATTAGTTACGTGGTAGTTAAATATATTCAATAAACCATCATCTTTGGCTATCCGTGACTTATCATTCAAGCTAACATACAAGGTGTACGCGACCCATTCAGCAGCGCATACAAAAACAGATCTACATATTATAAAATCTCGAGCACTAAAACAAATAACTTGACGGCACGGTTGGCGCAGTGGTTAAGTGATTGACTGATGCGCTGCGTGTCGCGGGTTCGATTCCCGCACGGAACAAATATTTGTATGACCTATAAGTAGTTGTTCCGGGTCTGGCTGTTTGTGTATGTGAGTTTAAATGTTTGTAAACGCACCCACGATACAGGAGAAATTCCTAGTGTGGGGCAACGTTTTTCTAAAAAAGAAAAGAAAAGAAAAAGAAATAGTCGGCAGCTGCAGGTCAAGACTGTGACAAGAAGGCTTCCGCTCAGCATGATGCTGTGCTATGGGGGGGACCAGCATAGCACTGGTTTTCACTGGTCACCCGAAACATTAATAGGTGGACAACCAACCAACCAATACAACGAATGGACAAGATTGTCAAAATGTTTATTGTATTGGATACGAGGCTTTTGGCTACTTTGTATGTGTGTATTTTGCCTGTGTTATTTTGTTGTACTGTGCGTTTTCTTTGTGTAGAATAAACATTTTTTTTTTTAATAATGTACTATAATTTGTTGGGATTGGTTTACTCAAACTGATTCTGCTACTTTCCTCATAATGCCTGTCCGGATATCCTGCATTTCGTTACACGATATCTATAAAAATAAAATTTAAGTGTCTAATTGTAATGTCAAAATTACAGCTTTTTACTAAATATATTTAAAAAAGTACACGGTAGTTATAACAAAAAAACTTTTGTTAGACATTTTTGTCCGTTTGTGTGTGTTCCGGCTAGAGCGATTTTAACGGGAGATAGCTGATGATAAATGGAGTAACTTAAGCTACTTTTATTTGATCAAAAGCTACGCGGGCGAAGCCACGGGCAGCAGCTAGTACGAAATAAGATTCCGTATAAATATATGTACTACAAGCGCGACTGCTGTGCTCGAAGTCCTGGGTTCGGTTCCCAGGTCGGGCAGTGTTATTGGGGTTTTCCATCTGGAATTTCTCAGTAGCAGCCTGGAGTCTGGATTTGTGCCCGGATGATGGCAATGGGCTCACCCCCTATTACATAGGACTTAAACATAACTGGCGAAATGTGGGTCTACCTACTATAGAAAGACCTCTGCCTAACCCTTCGGGGATTACAGGCGTGATGTTACGTATGTACTTTCAGTCTAATAAGATTAAGTTCAATAGGTCAAACTCATAAAATTCAATTTATTAATTAATCAAAAACCGCTCTATCCTATTCAATTTAATTGTTTTCATCAACACTAAAATATTGGTTTCTGAACTAATTGAATTAAGTTTAGAGTTTACAATTTATAGTACTGACTAAGCGTTGCTATCGTGTTTCTGCTCGATTAATTTTGAGGCTGTTACTATAGAGTTATTCAAATGATAAATGATTTATTTCAGTAAATAGGTTTCTACAAACACTTTTACATGTCAATCATATTTTAAAAACTAGATGAGGTCGGCGTTTCTTATCTGACTACTCTGAGAAGGCCGAAACAAACTCAGAGGTCCCAGACATAATCTTGGTCAGATTATGTGATGACCATGTAGATTGGTGCCTGAAATGATCCTTTGATGAAAGAACTACACAGATTGAGGGGACCTATCCAGTCAGTGCACGATTAAAAAGATTGAAAATATTCGTTTGGCAAATACTTAAGTTGGAGAGCTGTGTCCCAGCTGTGGGAATATTATAGGCTGATTATATTACGGGTCATACCTAATATGCTTGTCACATAAATTTTAACCAAAAGACTATAGGATAGTTGTATTTTCGATTGAAAAATAGTTCGAATTGACATTACAATCACTTCACGCGTTCGTGAAGCTAGAGCCTCTTATAAAATTATTGTCCAGCTGTCTTTTTATGTGGGTGTCTCTAAATGAAACAGGAAATTTATTAGAAGAATTGTCACAGTCTACTTCTTGAAACTTAACCTTGCTGTTAACGACGATGATATTCCCCAGGAAATCACCGAAAAATCAAAACACAATATGCTACCTTCTTATATTCAATATCTGCGAGATACGATCCCCTTTCCCACATTATGTGTCATTAGAAGTATACTCCTGCTTACTCCTCGAACATCAAGTCAAAAGTCACGCCATTACACGCCGACTGGAACGTGATATCGTAATAATCATTAAGAACGATCTCTTGGTGAGCTCTTAGACTAAACAACGCTGTGAAACATTGTTGTGGGTCGTTGTTTTGAAGATTTGTAAGGACATTATTTAGATACTTGAGGTTTTCCGCAATTTCAGTCATACCTGTCGTAGAACTACATAATGTATCCGGATTAAAAGTTATTTTCACACGAATCAGTCTACTCCCTAAGCACGAAATCCGTAGTTCCGGCCGCAGTTAAGGACGATTCCTACTCCAATTCACCTACATAAGATTATTTATTTATTTATTTTTAATATCCAAACGGCTAGTTGACACTTCCCGTGACCCAAGGGCTTTTTTTTTTTTTTTTTGGGTGGGAAATTATCAAATAACTTCTCCCGCTCTGGGTGGAGCGGGAGGGAGTGTCAGACTTTTACTGACTAAAACCCACCGTGTTCCTTCAGATGCCTGTGTGCCAGGGCCACGATATCCCTTTCGGACAGGCTCGTAACCCTGGCAGGCATTGGCCCTTTCGGACCCCGTCAATTGGTGCTGACGTCTCTTTGAGGCGCGCGTGGAACACAACGCGCCGTCGACCCGGGCTTGGTCCTTATGTCGGCTTTTACCTTGGCCAGAGGCTAAGTATTGCCATACAATTATAGTTTATTTATTTTATCATTTATGTACACACAATAAAATACACAGAGATACGACATAATTATAATTTTGAGTACAAAGGTTCTGCATATTTCTTAAGAAATTTCTTCCAGCAGACCTGCGAAAGGAGAAATGAAAAATAAATGTAGAGAGTAGTGTGTGAGAACAAGAAGAGAAAAATATGAATATAAGAAGTCTTAAACTAAACCTTCACACGTATAACAAAGAAAAAAAAACATACTTTAATAAAGACATAAAGCATAATATCATTCATCATTTGGCTGCCCTTATCCCAATTTATTCGTGGTCGGCGCAACATGTCCCTTCCTTCCATACTTCTCTATTAGTCGTCATCTCGGTAGTCACTCCCTTTCTAGCCATATCATCTTTCACACAGTCAATCCAAATACATAAAGCATATACAACAATTATTACAATTACTCACAGTTGAGAGGAAAGGTAAATAGTTTGGGGCCCGACCTAAGATTAACGACATATCGATTTGACAGCTGTCCTTACTCCCAATGTGTTATTACCCGTCCAAAAAAGTTAATTAATCGGGTGTAGGGTTCCCTCCAAAGTTTCGAACTACTTTCGGATGGGCCCGTATCTTCGTTGACGGACTTAAAGAGGCCCCTGGTCAGTTCTCGTAATCCTATCTCAGCGACAATCAATGTCAAAACTTGTCAAATTCGTAGGTAAGTTAGAGTTTTATATATACGGGAATAATCTCCGATCAACAATACCAACAAAAAAACAAAAATATGTGTCGGTAAATAACAGCGCACTTGAGACGTGAGCTCTTATTTTGTTCAGTTCGCTTGAAACACAGCCAATGTAAACACGTTTCACAATGCCGCAATGTGTATTCAAAAGTTGCAAAAATAATGCCCGAAAAGCAATTTGACGGCCGGAGTGTCTTAGTTTTGGTAAGTACATGTATAATAAGGTATATTTTAAGCTTTAAACTAACAAATAATATAAAAATTTTAACAAAATTACCAATATTAAACCATTGTTACAAATGTTTGGCCAAGGTTAGCCAATACACGCGCAAACTTTTATGTAACACAACACCAGATGCAGAAGTAACACACACACACACACACACTCACAAACTTTCGCCTTTATAATATTAGTGTGAAGTGGTACCATCCATGTTTGTAATTAGGTTGAACTTAAAACTTTTGTCTCAGTTCGTTAGTAAACAAATGTAGCTGTACAAGTATATAGGTATGCACGCGGACAGCATTTTGCATTGATTTTTTTTTTTGCTTTTTTTTATCCAGTTGGTATTGTTGATCGAAGGGAATAATCTGATTTGATTTTCATAGGGAAAGTTGTTTATTATGTTTAACCTATGACGACTAGAATCACTCCCTTGACGGATGCAGGTGCATGCGTAGGCGCCACCTCGACGGGCGAGAAAATCGTGGCGATAATCTCGCCGCCGCAGCGATAATTTGAAGGCACAGCGTGACTATCCTTGCGAAAGTCTCGTCCGTGGAGATGACGCAGATAATAGCTCATCTTTTATTACTTTCCACCTACTCAAAAGCTTACACAAGAAAGTTCCAAGATAAAAATCCTCATTTCGAGGCAAAACGTAAGGCAACAGTAGGCCATCCTCACTAATATTATAAATGCGAAAGTAAGTTTGTTTGTTACCTTTTCACGTCTAAACCACTGACCCGATCATCCTGAAATTTTGCACATACGTTGTCAGGTGTACCGAAACGGACATATGGTACCTTTTATCTCGAAAAAAAGTATTGTTCCCGAGGAAAACAACAATTACGTTCTTATGATAATAGATGGCGCCACGTGTCTTTCGAATCATGATTGAATTATGTTATGGGATGTATATAATAGCACTTTAAAATTCAAAAAGCAGAGTACAACCCGAAATGATTGTCAAATTCTAAATTAACGCGAGCGAAGCCGCGGGCAAAAGCTAGTTCTTCATAAGAAGGTAGAAATGTCACAAGAACAATACTAAAATGAATAATATAATATAATAATTCACGTAGATATTACATTAAAACGTCTCATACATCTGTTAGTTGATATTCATTTGCTGTAGCAGTAGTACATTGCGTTTACTTTGTACAAATATTATTTGGGAATATACGGGGGAGAATTGTGTGCGGGGCCGTGGCGGTTCTTGCCTATAGTGACAAAGGGAACTAGCTCGACAGCCTTTACATAACCAAAAAGCTTTCGTTTCTTTAGACTGCAAAACACTGAATCGATCGCTAACTTTGAAGGTTTTTTAACTTTGATATCATTAATTTTACTTAACAACAAAACTTAAATTCATTCGTTGTCAGACAACGCCTAAACCGCTAAGTCTACAAGCTTGTAATTGTGCACCAGAGTTCCTTCAATAGCGAAAGTGAGCACTAAAAGATTTTTTCTATTTTTCCCCTAAAAGGGTTAAATTGTTTTTTGCCTTTTTTATAGTGCCTTGATAATCATAAACAAGCGTTATGCATCGCAGTGACTATTATATTAACAGTCTTTCCCACCTTGCTTGCCGAATCAAAACAAATAATTCTGCTGAGCTGATACCTTACGTAACATAATTGATTGTGAGATTTCAAATGTTTAGTTATTATTGCCAACCAGTCATATTCCCGTTTAAAAGAAATACCAATCCATTCATATTTACAAAACTTTGTCATTATGATTTTTCCCCACCCAAAACGACACTCGACACTCCAAGCGTCTACGCACAAAACCAACGCCGTAACATGATTATTACTGACATTTTAATTTTTCATATATTATTGGCAGCCATTTAAATTATACATTCTTGATTGTTCATTCATTATGATCGTTCACTCACTACCCACATTACCATTCAAAACTTCAGCGACCTTATTACATATCAAGGTTTATTTTTGGTTTTGGACTAAAGTTACAAATCGTTTCTTAATGAGACGGCAGGCGTTCATGCACGAAACTCTTGCCCCTATGTTTCCGCCTGCACCAAGTCACTTACATTCGCGATTGTCTTGGCGTTTGAACTTACAAGATATATAGCGCTGTGCAGCGTGGCTCACATAAATATGCAGTGTCGACACTGTAATGCATGGAGAGCTGGCAACGCTTGGCTTAGGATTTATATAATGAACAATGGGAGATCCTGGTATTTGGAGGAGCTTTGCAGTATTAACGGTACTGACATACTGCATAGACCTCATCTTCTCATAAATGTAACAACCTTTGCGCCATCATCTCGCTTTACATTTTGGCTTTCGCCCATCAGAGGTCCGGTTTCAGTTTAACCAACATACCCATGACCTATTACTATACGACGTATACCTATTGCTATACGTGTGCTCTGCTAGACATACCATCAAGCCTGTTTTACCCGAAGGGTTATGCTGAGATATACCTAGAGTACATTCACATTTTAAATACATAGTTTAAATATTCATTGCCTCTCCGATAACACGGCATTCAACTCGATCTGCGGTCACTCTTATCTTATCTTACCAGTAAACAAGCGAAGATCGTCGCTCCACCTAATCTGAGGGCGTCTCCTGCATGTATATCCACACATTTCTTTTCTTCATTTTTGATATCTTGCTGTAGAAATTATTCTACTATCTGTAATTTTATCGTTTAACTTTTATCGGTTAATTGTATCGTTCGTTTAATCCGTTCACATCGTGCTACCTGTCAGGCTGATCAACCCTTGTCTATTCGCGGTCTTCATTCAACCAAGCATTGCTGTGTGCCACTGGTATGGCGAAAGAACTTCTCCGGACGAGACCCTGCACAAAGACCTCTACTACCAAAACATACACTCCATAAACTCAAACATTACTTTAATGCACACAAGAGAAATACCATATGTATGCACAACAACAATTACGCTGTAGTCCGCTTAATCGTCCATGCAGCACTATTTTATGCTAACTCCGCTGTTTGCAGCCGCTGCATACAGCATCCGAGTTAAATTGAATGTCATGCTATGTTACTAATGTGTGTGAGATATTTGATGGTTTAGTTAGACTTGTAAGGATTTGACTATACATTTTCGAAATGTCTTATTTAACAACAGATAACTGGAAATCTCTGTTTCTATGGATAAATCGGTATAATTTGGCTGTAAAACTATTTTTCGAAAATGTTCTTAACTAACTTTTTAGACCTTTGTATCCTGCTAATGCGTATGAAGTTCATTAAAATCGGTTCAGTCATTTCGAAAAACAAGGGCTTGAAAGTTTGTATGAAATGCCGTACGTCGTATACGCTCTTAAATCAATCTGCCTCGCCTTTCTCGACTATGTTTGGGTCGGCTTCCAGTCTAACCGGATGCAGCTAAATACTAGTATTTTACATGGATCTGACCTCCACTTCACAAACCCAGTAAATGAGATTTTACGACATGAAAAATCAAATCAATGAAAATGAAAAAGCGTTTATTCACAGTTTTTTACAGATACCTCTGGCAAACTCCAAAGCAGTTTGTTGGCAGACGTAGCTCCTTTTCTTTTGTCCATATTAACATTATTTTTACAATGACACTTTTTCACCTGTAGGTTAGAATTATTCTTGCATTCTTTAAGTCCTCCGTGCCTCAAAAAGCAGGTTAAGCCGTTGGTCCCGGCTGTCATTCGTGGATCTTCGACAGTCATTAATAGTCGTCAGAAGCCCGAAAGTCTGGCATCCAGTCTTACCAAGGGGTATCGTATTACCCAGTAGCTGGATTGTGGAGGTCAGATAGGCAGTCGCCCCATGTATAATACTGGCATTCAGCTGTAACCGGTTAGACTGGAAGCCGACCTCAACATATAATATTTGGAAAAAGGCTGGGCAGATGATGATGATTCTTGTACATAGTTTAATTTCTATGTTCACGAGCCCCTTAGAAACAGGCTCTGCGATTGCTGATAGGTGGTGCACGTACCGGCCTTTGGGAACCGAGACTAACTTCACGCAAGCGATTTCTTATGGTTTGATCGCTTATTAACAAAAAGAAGAGAATCAAAATGTATTTATTTTTAAGAATTTAGTAATAAATCAAAATCAAGAACCATAATACGGTGTTCATATTAAGTTCTATACATTCTAACACAACATAATAAAATTATGGTGTAGAAATATTCAAATGTCGTTCTTAACTAAGTACAATTAATTATAAGATTTGTTATTTACAATAACTCCAGAATGATTCAATGCAGATATACGTTTTTTTTAATTTTGCCCAACTTTGTTTGTTAACCACCAGCAGCAACATAAAAAACACCTATTTTGTTTTATGATTAGGCAACCTAATAGATACTATCAATCTGAAAACTGTAAAACAGAGCCTAAAACTTCATCAGCCTCTTTGAATTACTAATGACGAGTGCTGTCAATTACAAAAGATACAATAGTGAGGCAATTGCTAGTCATTTATTTAAAGTTAAACAATTCACTGAATGAAGGGCGATACTTTGTTACATTTTGGATTGGATTGACAAAGGCTGTTATAAGATTAAACTTTATTAGATAACGTCACTATCTTCATTAAGAGTATTGTACTTCTAATAAATAAATATTTAAAAAAATGACAATGCTCATTACAACGCCACGTTTTCTTCATCAATTTCCATCGTGAATTCGTGATATACCTAAAAAATCGGCCAAGTGCATGTTGCACCATGCACAATGAAGGGTAGTTCGTATTCATTTATCTTAAGAATAAAGCGTAGGTTTGGTTTGTATGGAAAGTGTTGATGATGCTGTCTCTAACAGCTGCCGCCGAGGCGTCTCCTTCCTCTTCTCTCAGTCGGGTGTAAGTTACAAACGTAGGTAGCACACCTATCTTTGTAAGTTACACCCGACTAATTCCAAAAGACGAAGTAAGAAGCATGAAAGTAAAATAAATGCTGTGGAAATGCGTTCCTTGCGAAGCATGTCTGGCGTGACTATGAATGATAGGCTGAAAAATGAGGTGATAAGGCAACGGTGCAGTTTAACAGAAAGATGTAGTTTTAAAGAGTATGCTTAGATGGTTTGATCATGTTGAGAGGATGAATGAAAGGCGACTAACAAAAGATATTTACAAAACAGAGGTGAGTGGAAACGCCGCTAGGAGGTCAATGGACATATAGTGACCTTATTGGAATGGCGATGTTCTTCAGAAAGGTCAGGTACGTAGTACTCGCAACCGACGTGCGTGTATGACCGGATATATGAACGTAGGCGAAGCAGAAGGACTATGTAAGGAGCGTAGCAGGTGACGTTCTATAGTTTCTGCCTACCCCCATGGGAAGAAGGCGTGAGTTTATATATGTTTGTTAATCAATCTGGCTAGCCTTTTCCCAACTATGTTGGGGCCGGCTTCCAATCTAACCGGATACAGCTGAATACCAGTAATTTATTTATGTAAGTAATTCCAAAATATACCATCTTAAATGCAACTTGTCCAAGTAGAAACCAGTATCAGTGACTTAGTGCTTTACAAAGCTATGTACTTGACGGTCGGCAGCACATGTTGCGTCACCTAATTTATGCAAACTTCCTAGTTTGTAGTCCTGGGGGCCGATCGCGCTAATTTTGAACGTTAATACCAAAACTAAACCACAACCAAAACGTTACGTTAGACACATTTCGTATCGCGCTAATCATTTCAACGGAAACGATTCAGCTTTACTTTGGAAGTTACGTTGGAGGAACGATCGATCGAACAATACCCTCACAAAAAAAAGCGCGATACCGTTTCTTACATCAGCTAAACCAAAACCAAAAACGTTCCGTTCTAACGGTAATTACGTTGAGAAATAGCGCGATCGGCCCCCTGAAGTGTGAGTGCTTTTAATTGAATGCTGTGTGCCTGTAATTTGATCGCAGAAATGTGAAATGAGAGTATTCTACGAAACTGTCTTCTTATTTGTAATTTTGTTCTTCATCATCTGCTTTGCCTTTTCCCAACTATGTTGGGGTCAGCTTCCAGTCTAACCACATGCATGAATATCACCAGGCAATTCAGCAACACAAATATAGTGCGAAGACTAAAACGAACAAAACCATTTGGGTTAGTGTAGTGTAAAAAACCGGCCAAGTGCGAGTCGGACTCGCGCACGAAGGGTTCCGTACCATTATCTATAAAAATGGCAAAAAAATCACGTTTGATCACGGTTCATGATATACAGACGGACAGACAGACAGACGGCGGAGCCTTAGTAATAGGGTTCCCGTTTTACCCTTTGGGTACGGAACCCTAAAAACTGTAGAAATAATAGTGACAATGACACATATAACACATGATCTAAGAAAGTGGAACGGACTTATGTAAAGTGCAATAAACACTATTCTAAGTTTTAAAATAATTATCACATAATAATTAGGTTAGATTAAAATTGCTTATTAGTCTTAAAGGCTAGATTTTAATTAATGATTAAGAACCTGGTTCTTTTTAAAAAAGCACAAAAAAAAACAAAAAAGAAAAACATCTGCTTGTCCCAACTATGTTGGGGTCACCTTCCAGTTTAACCAGATGAAGCTGAATACCAGTAGTTTACATGTAGCGACCCAGTTACTGGGTAACACGATACCCCTTTGTGAGACTGGTTGTCAGACTTTCGGGCTTCTGACGGCCCGTAACAACTGTTAAAGATCTACAAATGACAGCCGAGGACCCGTTTAACGTGCTTTCCAAGGCACGGAGGGGTCTTGGTATGTAAAGACGGTCACCCATCCACGGACCAACCGTGACAAGCGTAGCTTAACCTGATTGATCGACCAGTGCTGCTGTTATTACTTAGCCACAAGCCCAAATTTGTAATTTTGTTATGGTGTACAAATAAAGTCAAGCAACATTACAGCTACCACGAGCCGTAAGGCATTTTATATTGCGGTGCGGCCCAGGTTCGTAGAACAGAAAACGTTCGAAAAGGAGGTTTTTTCGAATTCGTTGCGTTTCGGCGGAGCCCGCCCCAATCTGCGCTTGCCTTAAAGAATATTCTATCAATGTATCTATTCCATTCGATCATTATTTTAAGAGAAATTACTTTTGTCCGGTATGTCCGAACCAAGTGTAGTTTTTTGCGCCACTTCTTCCCAGCTACAGCTCTAGGAAGTGGTGAAGGGCAGGCGTTTCTGGGGGACTGTCTTATGTAGTTTTGACGTTCTAAATTGAATAAATGACATTTGTTTTGATTTTAAAGATATTCCCAACGACAGTAAATGACGACTAAAATCTTGTGTTTATACAAAAGGAAATTTATAATCAGGAAAATTTAGGAAAACAAGACTGACAACTACCTAAGTTAATTCCGAATTATCTGTAACTAAATTTTCAATCATGAAAGTTAACATGCGATTGAGAATAAAGTAAGATTGTTACTATCGTTTATTCTGTAAATGTTTTTCCATACTAAAGGAATCTATAAAAAGTGGGTAGTTATTTCCATTGTATTGTTAATAACTTAGCAATCAATTTTTCAGACATCACGATAACACGCCTCTTTCCTTCTTTTCTTGGAAGACAGACCTGGGGGCCGATCACGCTATTTCTCAACGTAATTACCGTTCGAACGGAACATTTTTGGTTTTGGTTTAGTTTTGGTATAGCTGATGTAAGAAACGAAAAAATTTTTTGCTGAGCGACAAAATCGTTGACGTTACCCAATACTGAAAGTTCGATCGATCGTTCCTCCAACGTAACTTCCAAAGTAAAGCTAAATCGTTTCCGTTGAAATGATTAGCGCGATACGAAATGTGTCTAACGTAACGTTTTTGGTTGTGGTTTAGTTTTGGTATTAACGTTCAAAGTTAGCGCGATCGGCCCCAGCACAGCAGTACACACATGCATAGACACAAATATTACGAACATTTTATTCCCGACACAGCCTCCCCCCCTCTTATGCAAAGAGCGCCATTCATCGTGACCTCGTATGCAGCGCGCCGAGTTAAACTCAATGTCACATAGCGTTTGATGCATGGGCTTCCTTACTTACATATTAAGTGAGGAGCATATTTCTTTAATTTTAATTTGAAAGGGTGAGGAGTGATGATTGTGATTAGGTTTGTGAGTTATTAGCATTATGCTGAGCGATGGCCGTTTTGCGTAAATGTGACGCATATTTTGCCTCAACTTGTTCTTTCGTGTTTGTGTTTTTATTTCTTTGCGTTATGTTTACCGCAAATAAACGTATTTTCTTTCTTTTCTTTTTTTTTACGAGAAATTAAGCAAAATAAGGCGTTTTCCCAATAGCTGATAGTTTTCATAAAGGCTTTTGCAGGCTGGCGAGATATCGTGGGCGCAACAGGCAGCGCGACACTTCCCATAAAGATTTCATAGCAACAGTAGTGTCGCGTCGCGCCTGTTTAAGACCTGCAGGAGCATTAATGATCTAGAATAATATACCTAAATGTCCAACTTATTCATTCGACACCGGTAGAACAATTTCTGTGAAAAATTCAAGGAAATTTTTCTACCGGTGTCGCGTCGCGCGGACCCGCGTGACAAGTCGCGTCAGTATGTAGAAGCTTTATAGGGTTTCGAGAGCAGTGGTGGCCGAGTTATAACGGCTGCAACTTACGAGTTGTAGGTCGTAGGTTCGAACCCTGACAGGCCCTTTACTTTGTGTAAATAATTTCATCACCACTGCTCTCAAAACGGAATCCCGGATGTCCTAAAACCAAAAATTCTAAGACATGTGACATGTAAGTACAACCCACACTGGGCCCGCGCGGTGGATTACAGCCCGCTCCCTCTCACAGAGAGGAGTCCTGTTACCCAGGGCTGATTATGTTATAGGGTAAAAGATTATCAAATCTTCGTAAAGCAGGCTTCACGTTCACCTGTAAGACATTGGCGAACATAGAGCTTCAGCTTAAAGCATGAAGGATTAACATAACATCACGCCTTGTTTCCCCAAAGGGTTGGGCAGAGGCGTACCTATAGTACACCCACATTTCACCAGCTATGTTTAAAGCCCATGTACCTAATAACGAACGACAATTACGAATCTCATTTAATATTTCTAGTGAAAAAAGATCGAGTTTTTTACTTTCTTCGTGAAATCCTTAAAAACAACCAATGAAAAAGATTTAATCAAGCTGAAAAGCACTAAGATTGATTTCTAATTTAGTCTCACATGCAATCTAGTTCTCCATAATTCTTTAATAATATTATACATTTATTATTTTAATAATATTTTATAAAGTTTTTTTTTTATATTTTGTGGATGTGAGAACGTTGTAGGCTTAATAGACTGTAGATTTCTAGATCATTTTCAATTATGTTAAGTACCTGCATGTCGATTCTGTAAAAATCTCACCGTGATTTCATACGTGGAGTGAGCTGTCAGTGTCATTCCACTGATGCTAGGGATTGACCAAGGATTATATTTACAAACATAATCGAGATTTCAATAATATTTTTATGCTAATTCTATTGATGATTTTATATTGTTTCAAAGCTAGTATTTATGTGTCTTAACATTACTATTTATGGGGTTTTTAAATAAAATAGCAAAACAGTTTTTTTTTCAAACTCAATTTAATGTATAAAAAACTAAATTGAGTTTCTGTTCAACATCTCGATTATGATTGTAAATGTAATCTTTGGTCCATCCCTAGCATCGTGTGGGATGACACTGACAGTTCACTCCACGCTCATTTCATCGAAGTTTACACGGTGAGATTGTTACAGAATAGCACTGCTGGTACTTGTTGACGGGCCTACACTATCCTCCCATACCTATTAACACTGTAACTTGAAACATAGTAAAGCCAATTATTTTAAAAGAGTTTTTTGCCGGCTCTTCTCCATAGGAAACGACCAATAGGGTGTTTGACTGTAATTTTTATTTCGATTTTTCGACCCCAACATAAAAATTCAACAACAGTACAAAAAAGTTTGAATACCTATCTCAATAAATTACGAAGTTGTATGTGTTTGAAAGTCTATTGTAGACAGAGACAGCACTGCTGCGACCTGTCGTCACAACACAGGAACGCCATAGTAACTTCGCGCCATTCAGTACAAAGATCGTTTTTCGTGACAAGGATAGTAGAATAATTTCAAAAGCGTGTAACTTCTCCATTTTCCCACCAATTTTATTTATTTTTTCACAAAACGGCTTTTTTAGTAACACCTATAAAATAAGAATTCATTCATATATATTTTTGATACCAGTCAAATATCCTATTGGAACCGTGCACCTAGCTTCTGACGTTTCATAAGTGCCTATGTAGCTTTATGTGAAATAAAATATTTTGAGTTTGATTTGATTTCCATTCCAACATCCATTAACCACAATTTCACAGATTTATCTCCAGCCTCCTAATTGGAATGGGCACTGCCCAGTTCCCTAAAGGAACATTACGAACGCACTGGTGACAGCTGATTTCAATGTCTGCTTCGGTGGCGTGCCGACCGACTGGTCGTAAGCGTATACGCCTATAGACGTTTTACGTCTGACGTCACTGCGGTGATGAGTGTAGTCTAAGAGCTAGGTAGTTACGAGTCTTGATCGTAACATGGCTGAATTAATGGGGTGCATATTTTTTTAATTAAGTACGTACGATAGTTTTTTTCTGATTGAAGCACTGTATGCTTGCAAACAGTTTCTAATTTATTCATTTCAAAATAATGTACTTAAACCACATTATGAAGTCTCTGTTTACGAGGAAATCGTTAACTTGAAAGAATTGATAAGTATCAATAACGAAGCCTGCATTCAGAACAAACTCCTCGTAATATCAACCAATTATCCGATTTCCCTCTCAAAATGTCGTAGAACTCGTAACGATTTCACAGAAAAACTGGATTGTACGCACGAAATAAAAAGAAAAGACGACCGGAATTGCGTGTAGACAATGATTTTTAACAAACGGTTATCAATAAGCAAGTACATACTTTAACAAACGCCATTACATGCCCCAAAAAATTGATCATAATTCTCCAAATACTGTCATCAATAAATGGTCCGGCCATAGTAACCCAATGTTTGTGACAGCCATTGTCAAAAACATAACAACAGAAATTGAACCTTATTTACACAAAATAAAACTCATACTGTATCGATCATAACACACATAAAACGTTAAGTTAATAGTCCTCCATTTTCCGCTTGTTTTCTTCTTAGGCCAGGAGACAGGGAGCTGGTGTTCGCTGTATTTACAGCGTAGTTATTTGTTTTGAAAATATTAGAATGCAGCCGAATATTTGGAGAAGTGTATTAAAAGGTACAGTAATAATAGTACAATGGATCACTAATCCGGTGGATAGGGATGATTACATTATGACTTTATGTTATTCGGTCGTTTGTTGAAGAAGTCTACTGGCAAAGTTTGGCACTGAGCATCTTTTGCTCATAGCTATGTGTAATTTAAAATTGTTTTTGCGCCTCCCGAGTAATTTTGTAAATTAATAGAGAAAGTAGTACCTACTAACTATTTACTGGGTCGTTATATCTGCCTGAAGTACATGGAACAAAAATAATGCAATTGTTAAAACCAGTGATAACCTTTTAAAACTCCAGCCACCCGGAAAAAGATGACGCATTTCCCAAAGCGCTGTCTCCTAGACTATTATGTTATGTCATTCGCAGTACTACCCGACATTTATATGTAAATGTTCCTCTATAGAAGATACCCTTGCGTAAACTTCAACTAGTGACGTGACTTATCGACTATCGATATTTTTCAACTAAAACTTTCGACATTTGTTTTCGAGAAGTTGAAAAAGTAAATGAAATATTATTCCGATAAAATGCCTCTGACTGGAAAATTCGAACGGAGTTTTGCTGGATTTCAATGCGTAAACATTTTTCAATGTCACAAGTAAATAATTTGTGCTTTCTAAATATAATGAGTTTTCTATAAAAAAGACTACCAACAACACTTGAATGCAAATCATAAAAATTTTACAAGTTTTTATAGAATTTTCGAAATAGATTTTCCTTATGTAAAACTATGTTTTCAACAGAATTTGCGTTCTCAAAAGAATTTATTTTTCATGTATTGTTAAAATAGGACCTGTGGCAGTAAGCCAGACAACGTTAACACATAATAATATTAAAATAACGTTTATAACTGCCTTGTTGGTCTTGTAGTCGCAGGAGCTACTGCTGAGCATGATGAGGTCCTGGGTTCGATTTCCGGGTCGGGCAAAGTGTAAATGATTTTATTTTTATTAAATTACACAACTAATTATTTACACTAACTAGGTACTAACTACAAAAAACAATACAACATAAAAAAAAAAAAAAAACACTTAAGCGTCGAAGTACTCGTCCGCATCGCTGTCATCCGGAAACGTGCCCAGAAGACTGGCAGTATTGCCACGTTGAATGGCAATGCTAATTCTTTGGGCAAAGAACGAGCCAGCCCTCTGGTCACGTGAAGTGTCGATCAGTCGGCGAGAAATTTCCTTAAAAAGGAGACGCGCACTCGGGCCCAATGGGTTTTTCCGCCTGGAATTCCTTAGTAGCAGCCCGGAGTCTTGTGCTCGTTTGATGGCAATAGGCTCGCCCCCAGTACATGTGACTTAAACATAACTGATAAAAAGTGGGTGTACACCTCTGCCTAACCCTTCGGGGAATACTAGCGTGATGTTATGTTATGTAATGTTTATATTATGAAATGTTGTTCATCATCTGCTTAGCCTTTTCCAAACTATGTTGGGGTCAGCTTCCAGTCTAACCGGATGCAGCTGAATACCAGGATTTTACATGGAGTGACTGCCTACCTGTCGTCTACAACCAGTTGCAGGGTATCACGATACAAACTCGCAAAGGGGTATCGTGGACACAGGCAACGTACGGAACACGGGTGGGGTTTAGTCAGTAAAAGTCTGCACGCCCTCCCGCTCCGCCCAGAGCGGGAGAAGTTATTTGATGATTTCCCACCCAAAAAAAAAAAAGAAAAAAAAGGATACTCCTACTTATTTAAAACAAAAAAATATTTTTAGACGTGATTTTTTACACGTGAACGAATAATAAACGACTGAAATATTATTATTCACAACAATGCGTCACTTTCGCTATGTTCTATTAATATCATATACGTGCCAACTTCACCGTCCCCTGAACATGAAAATATTAGAAGAACTTTTGGACAACACTTTTTTTTTTTTTTTTTTTGTAAAGGTAGTACTAACATTTCAGATAAAAAGGTTTGCTAAAACGTAGAAGAAGCAAAAGGAGTAGAATATAAGAATCGAAGCACGTGAGGAACTCATAGTAATAGTGTCACATTATTTCCTTCAAATATGATCTCTTTTTAGGTTCCGAATTAAAAAACGGAACCCTTGTAGGATCACTCGTGTGTCCGTTTGTCTATTTGTCTGTCCGTCCGTCTGTCACAGCCAATTTGCTCCGAATCGAAAGGACCGATTAAGTTGAAATTTGGTGCACATATCAATTTCAAAGTTAATGAAGGTATATGTTTTCAAACATGCGTGTCTACAACCATATTTATCGATAATTTTTCAGTCCCATCACTAAAACGTGACAAACGAATTACGTTGCAAAAAGGCGGGCGCAGACCCGACAAACGGGTCCCATAAAAAAGGTCTCGCATAAAACAAAAGATTCCTGAATTTCATAGCATGAGGTCACATAACACTATACGTACCATATGTGACGTCATTTAGTGACAAATGTCTGTAATTTAGTGCCAGGTGTCTTTATTTATTGGGAAACGTGTTGTTGTTTGATGGTGTTTGTATGGTTTTAGGGATAGTTTAATGGTCGTTTTATGTGTTTTTGGTTACTTATTACGTATGTAACTTTTGGCATTAGGTAAGTGGTAGCGATCACTACACACATCGTCAATATAGGTTGGTAAAACAATAACAAAACGAGCTAGCCTGACCTACAGTAGTCGCACATGATGTGTAACATCTGACATCTTACCTTGGTAATAAGCAACTGACCAGCGACAGAAATGAGTACACTAATTCCATGCTAATTTAAAGTACGTACTAATTACAAGCTACTAAAAACTAAAAAAAAAAAAAAAAATTTTTTAGGTGTTTTAAATTTTATTTTTAAATATTATTTTGATGTTAGCTATGTTTCTAACATAATTTTTTGCTGTGCCCTGACAGGGTATACAACGGCTCTTAGCTCTATGCCTTTTCTTAACATCTTGTTTTTACCTTGTGGAACGCAGATAAATGAATATGAATATGAAAAAGTACGTACTAATTCCATGCTATTATAAAGTACTTACTTATTCCATGCCAATGCCATGAATTTGCAAGGAGCACTACAAATTGGCATCTACCGAAAACGAAACGTAAGAAACTTTTGTAACAGATCATACCTCCTCTGAACTGCAACCTAACTGTGTAACACACTGACAATCAAAATCTGAATGCTTATGAAGCATATTGCTAATCCATTGCTTCGTATATTCGAAAAGTTTGTCTGCCCAACAACGTAAATAACGCAATGAATATTGTTGAACTGTCAAAATAAAAGGTACTGCAAGTGTGGTACGCAATTATCACGCTGACCGTATGCAATCCACCATGTTACAGTCCGCGAGGTCTAAGCTGAGCTTTGCAGTTGTGTGAGGTCACATAGATAGTGTAGGTCCTTTGCTTGGTTTTAACCGGTATTTTTATCGGTTTATAGAGATAAACTACGATAACATGGCTCGCCCCTCCAAATTACTGTTTCAATGTGTGTAGTCACATCCTTACGAAAGAGTTTGTATGTAGTTGTGAGTACTCGTAATATCTCACTTATTACCAGATTTGTTGGTCCACTAATCATAACTAGCCGATCGCGCAAGACAACGCACGTGTCGTTTTCATAGAGTACGTCAGTGCAGCGCCATACTAATAATAATGAGTGATTAATGACGCCACTAGTCGAGCAACAAATCCGTGATTTGTTTTTGTTTGACGGCCGTCTCATTACGCACACATGCGTAAAAATACTTTCAAACGTTTTGAATTTTGGAGGGGCGGGCCATATTATCGTAGTTAATCTCTACTCTACTTTTGGTAATCAACTAATCACTCACACAAATGCAAAGCTCAGCTTGGTCCAAAAAAAAAAAAAAAGGCCTCACGGACTGTATACCATCTATAAGAATCTAATAATCTTTTAAATTCACTTAATCCAGTTAAAACTTCATACAATAAGAATCCAAGTGATCCAATATACAAGAGTTTAGTACCAACTAATCTCAAACCCAGACTGCTCCTAATTTTACGAGGACAATTCATTACATACTGAGGGAACGGACATAAAATAGTTTACTTTATAAGCAGTGATAAATTCTGTGGAAAGACTTTCTATTTGTATGTTTAGAGCTTTTGATGTATTTTATCTTTTATATTATCTCGATTTAGGCGAGAATATGGTACTTGAGTGCCATCAAAAATATGCATGAATTAATACTTATTTTTAAAAGTGTTACTAAAAATGACGATTTGTGCTTAGATCGCTGGAAAAATGGAGAAGTTACACGCTTTTGAAATTATTCTACTATCCTTGTAACGCAAAGCGATCATTGTACTGAATGGCGCGAAGGTACTGTGGCGTTTCTGTGATGTGACGTCAGATCGCAGCAGTGCTGTCTCTGTCTACAATAGACTTTAAAACGCATACAACTTCGGCATTTTTTGAGACAATGAAATATTTTTTTTTTACCGTTGGTTAAATTTTTGTTTGTTTTGAAACATCGTAATAAAAAAACCGGCCAAGATTATCTATAAAACCAGCAAAAAAAAAAGCAGCGTTTATTGTATGGGAGCCCCTTAAATATTTATTTTATTCTGTTTTTTTAGTATTTATTGTTATAGCGGCAACAGAAATACATCATCTGGGAAAATTTCGACTGTCTAACTATCACGGTTCATGAGATACAGCCTGTTGACAGACGGACAGACAGACGGAGCGTCCCCGTGACTGCCTATTTTATATTTTTGTTGGGCGCGATGCATGTGCAAGATATATTAAGGTAGGTCCTTCATATGTCTTACACTCCTACTATTTTAGAAAGAGGAAGACTATAATGTTTTAGCCAATAAGAGTCCGACATTACCCTCTTTTCTACCCAGATGAAGGGCGACCTTCAGGATTTCCCCACAAAAAAGCAAAAAAAACTTTTAGTGTTGACAGGCTTTATTGATCATGTTGCATTTCACCTCTTAAATACTTAAACAGACACTTTTGTCCAACCCCTACACAACATGACATCAAAAAGTCCAACATCTTTGAGACACACATACCTACGTCCAACATTTACACATGACCCAAGAGTGCTCGAGATCTCGAGCCACGAGCCACACAGACACGTCATTAGTACTGCTCAGTGCTCATAGTCAGTCTGCCACTGATTATGAGCTTGAATATCGCAATTAAGGTTTTTTAAAAAGGGTATTTTTTATGTAGACTTTTTTGTGACTGGGCTGGTTTTTTTTTCGTTTGAGTTTTTGAATATTCGAATCGCTACGTAAGAATGTTGCCTGGCACACAGGCAACGGAAGAAACACGGGTGGGTTTTAGTCAGAAAAAGTCTGACACGCCCTCCCGCTCCGCCCAGAGCGGGAGAAGTTATTTGATAATTACCAACCCAAAAAAATAAAGAACTAGTACCTAACGTAGGTAGGTTCAAATAACCCTTGAAACAAAGTAAGCATGTGTATAATATTTAACAAAAGCAGCTGAAGTCGGTGATAATTCACATTTTGAAGAAAACGTATATAAGGAGATATTTTTTTAATTATTGAATTAAACGTTAGCTGAAATAAACTTTTCTTTTTTTTCCAGTCGACAGCGATGCTGAGGAATTTTTTGACGCCATATTTTAGTTTGTTAATAGTTTTAGTTTAGTTAGGATATAATTTTGTTTTTTTTTATAAATTAATTAGTTATAAGTTGTTATTATGTACATATTATTTTAGGAAAAAAAGAGATATTTTTCAAATAAATTAAGTATTCATGGAAAATCACTAATATTCGCAACAAGTTTTCCAAAAAATGGCGCGAGACTGACGTTTGATCGTCTTTTTACAAGAAACTACTTTTGATTTCGAATATCTTCAATCAGACCACTTTTTTCAATTTCAATACAAATTATAGCCGAAAAATAATGTTGTAATAACCAATATTTCGAAATTAAACCCAGTCAGTAATGTATTTTTTCATATTATTTAGCAAACCAGCAAGAAACAAAATCAAAATTTTATTTTATGATAAATACAATATCTTCATTTAGTAAAACAATGGCGAAATAAATTACATTTTTGAGAGCGCAAAAGTGATGAAACTATTAACAGGTGCTGTGACTGACACAAATGCATTAGAGCTATTTTTTCTTCTAAAGGGCATCTCACAGGTCAACTTAGGAGGTTGTCATCTGCTTAACCGGACTTTCCTGTGGGGGAGGCCTCAATATATTAAGACCTTTAGCCAAGGCATAAACTTGTAAACTATGGTTTAGCGCCACGGAAACTGTACTTTTATGGTCACTCAATGTTTAAATTTTTTCAAGCTTTCTCACAGGTAAAAAATTGACAAATGAGGGAACGAATGAATTAACTTTTCAACTATATTTTTCTCAGAGGCCCTGGGAAACACACACAAGTAGTAATCGCTTCGTATTTCTACAACTTTAAACAGGATTGACATAAGCTTTTCGGTAGCTTATTTCAATCTAATACATTTTTCATTCTCGCTTTCGCTGTTAAGATGGCACTTCGGCTAGATCCTTTGATCAAAAACTGAACATTATCAGCGATATTTTATAAGCTTATTTATGAGTTACATTACTTAAATACGCAGAATTCTCTATGATAAAACATTTTAACTAGTTAGGTAATATCTCGGTACTTATTTCTAATTTATTTTCCGAAGTTCCAATCACCCGAGACCGTAATTCTGGGAAGCATCTCTAGAGTCCTGAGATACATTAATTGTTAATTACTTGTTAGATGTCTATCCAATTATTTTTCGTTGATAAGAAGGTCGCTTCTTGTTAAAAAACCGGACAAGTGCGAGTTCAACTAGACTGGTGAGGGTTCCGTACAACGAATATGTTATATACGAGTACCATGTTTTTTATCCAAGAAAAACTTATCATTATAGTTGAAAACTATGTTCTCTCATTTCAATACCAAATTTAAGTTTGTACGCACAATATTGAGAGATTCACCATTATTTTAACACCAGACATCTTAAAGGTTTTCCTGAAATCTTATAAGTAAAATGTGGAATGGGCAAATAGCTTCCACTTTCTGACTACTGACCGACTCTTTGACAATTCAAAAGTGCCTGTAAATGGTTTAATTAAAATAAATGCTTTGAGTTTGAGTTTGAGTAAAGAACTATTTTCTGTATTTTTTTTTTTAATTTTAGGCTCATTAGTTTCGGAGACAAGGAATTTCGGAGGAGCTCGTGGCTAAGTAATACGGCCGCACGGGTCGATCCATCAGGTTAAACTACGCTTACCGTAGTCGGTTCTTGGATGGGTGACTATTCATTGCATAGCGACACCCCTTCAAATCAAAATCAAATCAAAATTTATTTGTAAAGACAACAGAGATCCATATTGTTAGTAATACCTTATAGCTAGTGTTAGTAAGCAAAAAAATAATAATATTATTAATATAGGAGTTTGAAGTACCTTGCGCAGAAGATGAACAAGCAGGGTACGAGTTTCTCACCTGGCCATCCTCTCCACAAAACGCCTCAAAATGGGAGAATAAAAACTCTCTGACACTGTTTTCAGAATGCTGTTGCTACTGGCCCGTGTTCTAGTTACTAACGATGCGATTTCCTTCGTCCCTCAGAAAGCACGTTAAACCGTTGGTCCCGGCTGTCATTTGTAGATTTTTGACAGTCGTTACGGGTCGTCAGAAGCCCGAAAGTCTGACAACCAGTCTTACCAAGGGGTATCTTGTTACCCAGTGACTGGGTTGTGGAGGTCAGATAGGCAGTCGCTCCAAGTAAAATACTGGTATTCAGTTGCATTCGGTTGGACTGGAAGCCGATCCGAACATAGTTGGGAAAACGAACTGACCATATACTGTCGCTAACTTACAAACCAAAATATCACCACTAAACCTTGTTTAATCTCATACGCACAATCATTGACCGCAAACCGTTGTCACCATAATGCGACCGTTCGAAATTCTAACTATATCTTTACTTTATGTCAAGTAGGTAAGTAGTCCAGCTACCTAGTTCTCTGGATTGGTTTTGAAAACATCTGGGATGAAAAAGGGACAGTGCACGTTATTCTTCTTCTTCGTATTGATGATTCCATTCTTAAATCATAAATAAGCTTCGATCAAAATTCGGTCACTTCGTCAGCATTAGAATTAGCCTCATAAAGGAAGACCTTTACGAGGCTACTGGTAGCCTCGTAAAGGTCTTCCATAGTGCAGGTTAACACCTACTGCTACACGTGCTTGCTGTGCAATAATATGTAAAGCAGGCATGATAAGAGGGAGAGGCATCGTTTGTGATGTGGCTCGTGGAGTCGCACTGTGACTCATCGGAGTACGGACTGGATTAAGTTGTACCTCCAGCGGCCCACCACCTTCTTAGTCGGTTAAGACATTTCCAGGTGGGCATGGCGTAAACGTCAAAAATAAATTATGTTTTGAAACTAGATGAGTTAGGTGTGTTGTATTCCGGTTGCACTTTGTGAGGCGACGCTGAAGAGAAAAGTAAATTTTCTTTGGCCAGGTTTAAAGGAGGACCCGAGGACCCGGCTCACTGGACCCGAGGTGGCGGCGCATAGTGTTCCACACGCACCCCTTTCAGACGTCGCGGAGGGGGGGGGGGTCCAACACTTCACCCCTCCAAACTTGAGGTGGCCCGCGGAGGCGGGCCGGCACTAGCCGGGGATTGCGGAAGTAATAACAGATCCCAAGATCCCTGGCGCAAGTGTGGGAAGGGAACACTGGGGTGGTTTTTAGTCAGTAAGAGTCTGACAGAACCCTCCGCCCGCCCCAGAGCGGAGGACTTCCATGAGGATTTACCACCCCGTGAACAAAAAAAAAGGTTTAAGGGAGGTAGGCTGTTGCAGCATAGGAAAGTTAAAATTTATTAATGTTCTTTGCATTCAGCTAAATACAGATTAAACCTGTTGTATGTTATGCAGTTACGATTATGATTTCAATTCTCCCTTAAGTACGACTTTAGTACACTCGATTCGAGCATACCTACTAAAGAACGTAAAATTTGTAAAAAAAAAACAATAAAAATTTTCATGCAAAAACAATGCAAACCTAGAATATTACATTTAGAATCCGTTGTATACATAGCTCAAACTCCGTAAAAACTACATAAAAATCATGCAACATAAATTTGAAAGTACTTCTTTAGTTTTTACGATAGTCGTACAATAAAATTTATATCCACGGATAAAAGCCGTTGCGTGTGAACACGCAATTTTGATCCGTATATTTTCGCGCAGAGAATATAAGAAAGATAAAATCTTTGCGGTTAAGGCACACTTTTATTGAATTTTTGGTTTTAGGGTTTCGTGGCTAAAGGGTTCCAAACTGCCAACGGGACCCTAATACTAATGTTCGTCCGCTTGGCACAGGGCTGTATCTTTTAAACGGTAATAGACACTTGAAATTTTCATAGAGTGTGAACTACGTTAGCCGCTGTAACAACAAATAATAAAAATAAAATAAAGTGAAAATTGAAGTGGCCGATACAAGAAACGTGTTTAAAAAAAAACCGGCCATGTGCGTTCGGGTTTTTTTTTTTTAGGGAATTTCTCCTGTATCAAGGGTGCGTTTACAAACATTTAAACTCACATACACTAACAGCCAGACCCGGAATAACTACTTATAGGTCATACAAATATTTGTTCCGTGCGGGAATCGAACCCGCGACACGCAGCGCAGCAGTCAATCGCTTAACCACTGCGCCAACCATAGAAATATTTATCTATCAAAATCAAAATCAAAATTTTTTATTCACATAAACCTACATGGGCACTTATGAAACGTCAGAAGCTAGGTGCACGGTTCCAATTGGTCGTTTCCTATGGAGAAGAGCCGGCAAGAAACTCCACGGTTACTCTTTTAAAAAAAGTGGGCTTTAACAATGTTATAAGTTACAGTGTTAATAGGTATGGGAGGACAGTGTAGGCCCGTCAACAAGTACCAAGTACTTAACAAAATAAAAGATAGTTTACAAAGCTACAGTCTATTAAGCCTACAACGTTCTCACATTCACAAAATAAAAAAGAATCTTTATAAAATATTACTAAAGTAATACAAATAAAAACCTACATATTTAAACCAAATGACAACATTGTCATTACAACTGTAAAAAAAAAACTGAATAAATATTCTGTCCACAAGTCACTAATGAATATTTTAAATTAAAATTTGTAGGTTATGTCAAAGTATGTAAAAAACAGAAATAAAAATCGTAATTTAGGAGCAGTTAATAGACGTTCACATAGTTATGCCGTTAATGAGGTACCAGGGAAGCCACATGTGCAGAAGGAATTATTGCCAAACTTCCTTGTCTTCAACGTAGTCCTTAATCTTATAGTATGCTTTTTTGATTAGGACACGTTTGATGTGGGTTTTGAACTTTCCATCGCTAAGTTCTATAACCGACTTTGGCAACTTGTTATAGAAGCGGATACTGTTTATAAGAAATGACTTGCTTGTTTTAGTTAATCTAAATTTGGGTATCACAATTTCATGTTTACTAAGTGTATTTATATTATGGAAATCGCTTCTTATTTTGAAAAGTCCTAAGTTTTTGCGAACATATAAAATACTTTCTAAGATATAAAGGGAAGGCAGAGTTAGTACATCAATTTCTTTGAATTTGTTTCTAAGGGACTCACGTGGTCCCATTCCATAGATCGCGCGGATTGCCCTCTTTTGTAAAATCAAAATTGAATCTACGTCAGCAGCCGATCCCCACAGCAGAATGCCATATGACATAATACTGTGGAAAAAGCAAAGTACACTAACCTAGCTGTGGCTATATCAGTTAACTGCCTTATTTTTCTTACTGCATATGCAGCTGAACTTAATCTACTTGAAAGAGCTCTAATGTGGGGACCATATTGTAATTTTGAATCTAAAGTAATTCCTAGAAATACAGTTTCCGTAATAGCATCTAGTTTCTTGCCGTCAAGTTTTAAATTTAGACTCACTTGGGGTACATTTGGTAATGAAAACTTAAGACATTTTGTTTTGTTCGCATTAAGTAAAAGATTATTAGCTGCAAACCATTTTGAAAGAACAGCCAGACTATCGTTGACATGTAAGACATCCGTATCTTTTCTATCTATTTTAAAAATAAGGGAAGTGTCATCAGCGAATAGAATTATATTCGATAAGTTAGCCATCATGTAAGGCAGATCATTAATATAAACTAGAAATAAGAAAGGGCCAAGAATTGAACCTTGAGGGACGCCCATCTTTACTAGAGACCCCAAGGACGTTGCCCCGTTAACGTTTACTTTTTGCTGCCTGTTTGATAAATAGGAAAAAAACAAGATCAGCAGCTTGTCCACGAATTCCGTAGTGATGTAATTTACAGATTAGTGTATTGTGGTCAACGCAGTCAAACGCTTTTGAGAGATCACAGAAAATGCCAATGGCATCCTGGGATTTCTCCCAGGATTCCAAAATGTGACTGATGAGTTTCACTCCTGCGTCAGTCGTCGACCTACCTTTCGTGAAACCAAACTGGCGACTATGTAAAATCCCATTTGAATTAAAATGTGACAACATCTGGTCTAGCATTATTTTTTCGTATATTTTACTCAATGCTGGTAGCACAGATAAAGGCCTGTAATTAGAGGGATCACTCTTACTACTATATATACTTATTAAATTGGTACTACTTTACTATGTTTCATTAAATCAGGAAACGTACCGCTGTCTAAACATTGATTAAATATGCCTGTTAGGACAGGCACATTGCGCACTGTTAGTACATATGCCTGTTAGGACTATTGTGTCAATTATATCTCCAAGAACCTTAACGGAAATTCCCCATAAGTGTTCAGTGTTCTTTATGTTAAGACTTTTGAATGTTTTTTTAATAGTGACAACAGAAATGGGCTTGAATTCGAAACTTGGAATGTCTTTAGAGAAGTTTTCTTTGAGAAGAGATTCAGCTAATACGGATGATGAGGAGAGAGATTTCGTAACCTCTATTGGGATGTTGGTAAAGAAGTTTTCTAGTGTCTCAGCAACTATATGGCGCTATGGCGCCAACCGTGCTGTCAAATTTATCCCAAGACAAACTTAACTTTGTTGTTGACAAGATGTTCCCCCCCATACACCGACATACGTCACGGTCAATTCTCCAACAGAAAATGTAAGTTTATAATCGCAAAAAATATTTTGTTATGTGATAAAACTACAAATTAACGATTTTCGGACTTTTTACTTTACTTGTGCTGTGAGACCTTGTTTCTTGCCAAAGGTTCTTCGTCAACGAGAAGTACCCCCTTTATAGATTTTGATTTATTTGCGAAAAAAAAATGTGTGAATAATAAAATAAAAAAATAAAATATGTCGCATAAATGGCCGTATTTTTGTATTCCGTTGACTTAGAAGCTTGATTTTTTTAGAGCTCCAAGGCCCCGTAGACCTTCTTATTTAATATTAATTTCAGTTTTATACCAACAGGCGTTCCTGAGAAAAAGGGTCTTAACAGACGGACGGACATCAGAGATCCTATAAGGATTCCTTTTTATCCTTTTGAGGTAAGGAAAACAAAAAATTTTGTGTTCAATAGTGTACGGTGATAACCCTTCGTTTGCGAGTCAGACCCGCACTTGGCCGCTTTTTCCTTCCTACCCTAGGGTTGGTCGAGTTGCTATCATGAAAATCCCATAAGGAGTATTGGTATAAGTAACGGTTAAGGATTTTTGGATAGCCGATTAAATCCTGGGAGGACCGAAATGCTCGAAGTATCGGATAAAAATAAAACGTTTTGAGATGGTTAAGTTCAACAAAGGAAGGACTTTGGGTAACTCGAGCCAATATTGGATGTGATTTTGCTTTTATTTTCTAAAAAGTATTGAGGGTACATTCACAGACTGAAGCTCGGAACACACGATGTATTTTTGGCATTAGAGACTGCTGGATCAATTTTGCATCGCGTTTAGTTGAATTTTAAAATACCGCCGATCGCTTCATTTGTCTAGTCGCAAGCGCTAGTGCTGAGCATGAGGTCCTGGGTTCGATTCCCACGTCGAGTAAAGTGTCATTGGGATTTTCTATTAGGAATTACTCAGTAGCAAACCTAGAGTCTGCATTCATGCCCGGTTGCTGGCATTAGGCTCGCCCCCTATTACATGGGACTTAAGGGAACTGGTGAAATGTGGGTGTACTATAAATACACCTCTGCCTAACCCTTCGGGGATTACAGGGGTGGTGATCCGGAAGGAAGGTTGATTGGTTTTCACCAGTTGATTTAGTGTCAGAAATGTACCAAATAATAAATGATTTTATTTCTGTAAATAGGTTTGTACAAACAAACACTTTTAATCATATTATAAAAACTAGATGAGGTCGGCCGTTCCTATCTGACTACTCTGAGAACAAAGGCCGAAACAAACTCAGAGATCAGTCTCTTTTTAAGTCCAGACATAATCTTGGTCAGATCATGACGTAAGGACCATGTAGATCCGAGTCTGAAATGATCTTTTGAGGAAAGAACCACACAGATTGAGTTGACCTGTCCAGTCAGTGCACGCATTAGTCAGTAAAATATCCATCTCTGACCCTAAACCAATTGGTGAGCATTGATGTTTTTTTTTTGTGCTTTATTAAAATGAACCATGTTCTTAATAACTAATTACAATCTAGCCTTTAAGACTAATAAGCAATTTTAATCTAACCTAATTTTATGTGTTATTTATTTTAAAACATAGAATAGTGTTTATTGCACTTTACACAAGTCCGTTCCACTTCCTTAGAGTCTGATATTATAACACTTCCTTAGAGTCTGATATTATAATAAAAACACTTTGTTCATGTGTTTTATGTGTGTCATTGTCACTATTATTTCTACACTTTTTTACACTACACTAACTCAACTGGGTTTTGTTCGTTTTAGTCTTCGCACTATATTTGTGTTGTCTAACAGCTGAATTGCCTCGACATTCACATGTTGGTGCAGTCGGTGTTCATGGGCCTCAGCAACTTTTTGAATAATGTTGGTGGCGGGTTCCATTTAGGTCACGATGGAAGTCGTCATTTCTTATATACCAGGCCGCGTTAACAATACTCCTGAGTACCTTATTTTGGAATGTCTGTATCATTTTGATATTGGTCGGTTTAGTACAGCCCCACAGTTGGATAATAAATAAATGTCATTAAAGTGAAACCTACCACTTGCACAGAGGAGTCGTAACGAGAGACGAATATTAAAGTTAGTTGGGTAAAAGGAGAAAGGGAGGCCGAAAAAGGGATTGAAGAACTGTGAGAGGGATGAAATGAATGATGAGTAAATGATAAGGTGACAGCTGACACAGAAAAATACGTAAAGCAAAGCATACGATGCCAGACAGAAGTAACAAGGGGCCAGAGCAGGCAGAAAAAGAAGATCTATAAATAATCCAACAGGACACTTAAGAGCAGGCAGTCTAAATCAAATTCCCACGCAAGCTCCGCCCCTTGCTCCCCGGTACTCTGTTATGTGCTAAACAATAACACATCAGGGGGCCGAATGTTCGGCCGTTTCCTGACTACGACTAACTATGGCTAAATAAGGCGAAAAAAAAAACGACGGTCAAAGAGATAAGTCAAAGTCAAAAACGTGACTTGAAGTAGGGTAAGAATTCAAAGTCAAATAAGGAAACTTCTGGAAGTCAAGAAATGGCCGAACATTTGGCCCCCTGATGTGTTATTGTTTAGCACATAACAGAGTACCGGGGAGCAAGGGGCGGAGCTTGCGTGGGAATTTCGGATTATCGCTTCGGAGTAGGCCCCCTGTAATAAAGTTGAATATCGCGTGCGCTCTTTGATCGTGTTCGAGCACGAAACTAAATAGCGTAATTCTTATTTCATTTATAACTAAAGTAATAATATTGATCTAGAAAAAAAATATCTGGTGGCTGGATAATAAACTATATTTTCTTGCTGTGAATATTTATTTTAGACATAAAAGCCAAACAATCTTGTTTGTTTATTATAATTATCCTTAAAAAAGACATGATTTTCGAATAAAAAATGTACCAAGAGAAAATATTACAATTACGTAACTGTCTTCAACATGGAAAGAAAACCATCCTATAAATCATATATGTTTCATTTTGCTTATATGACTATTTCAGAATATTCATGCAAATTAACATAAATATAGGGAGCCTCCTCTTAATGTCTTCCAACAAGGCTTTATATCAAATAAATTATTATAAATTTTCTTTAATTGACAATCCTTTGTTTAGCAGGTAATGAGATGGTATATTTTAGATAGTTAGACGCGGAGATGGCCGACGGAGTAAAGCTGTGACCGAATAGTGGGCAAGGTTAGGCCATAGAAACCAGGGCCGTCGGAAAGCTCGTTGGGTTGATATCGTCAAAGTCGCGGGAAACTCCTGGATGAGGGACGTGCGGAACCGGGAAGTATGGCCGAAATAACGGAAGGCCTAGCCAGCAGTGGGCGATTCCGGGCTGGAATGATGACGGGGTATATGGGGTGTCCGTTTTAATTTTGAATACCTGTTACGTTCCTCTGCGCTCTGCCTTAGAAACCAAGTGACAATAAACAATGAACATTGGTACAAAACGAATGTATACTTGGCAGATTCAATATAATACATAAAATATTATGCTGCACCAATTGACTGGATTCTGTTGGCAAGTTGTTTATTAACTCGGAAAGCCATTTATTCTGTCACAAGCAGAGATACAGCAAATATAGAGCGACGAAGAATAAAGATATTTACATAATTTACTTGGCTCTTGAAATGCAAAGTTGCAACTGAGCTAGTTTTAAGATCTTAGTTGACAATTCATTCTGATTTTGTAGATGGAAATTCTGTTTCATATACGGACTTCATTGCAAACTGTGGTCACATAAAGTACTTATGTTTTAAACTATTAAAGAGACTTGAAACACATTATGTGGGACGTTGTTTGGCATGTTTACCATAAAATATTTTAAACTTTGGAGCATTGGGTCGTTATTTTCACGTTTCCGACTTCATCGGAATACGAGTAATAGGTAATGAAAAATAATGGCCAGGAATCTTTTGTAATCCTGGCTATCCATTCAACCATTTTGTATGTTATTGGGAGCTTTTTATTTTTTGGCTGCCCTAGAGGATTTACAAACTAAAATGTTTACGACTGTAACCCCATAAGGGAAAGGCAGAGGTAAAGGGACCTTATAGTACACTCTCATTTCGCCAGTTATGTTTAAGTCCCATGTAAAAGGGGGCGAGCCTATTGCTATTAACCGGGCACAAATCCAGACTCAAAAACATTATCAAACTTTGCCCGAGCTGGGAATCGAACCCAGGATCTCATGCTCAGCAGTAGCGCTTTGCGACCAATGACGTACTTAGTCAATCTAATTTTTTAAAGTTTTATTTTTATGTGATTTGCATCTCGCAGGTCAACCTATGAGGTTGTCGTCTGATTCACCGGACTTTCCTGTGAGTGCCACAATAAATTAAGGCCTCCAACCAAGGCAATATAGGCAATGGTGGTGAATGTGTAGGTGAATGGTGGTGAATGTGTAGGTGACTAGAGGTGAATGGTGGTGAATGTGTAGGTGACTAGAGGTGAATGGTGGTGAATGTGTAGGTGAATGGTGGTGAATGTGTAGGTGAATGGTGGTGAATGTGTAGGTGAATGGTGGTGAATGTGTAGGTGACTAGAGGTGAATGGTGGTGAATGTGTAGGTGAATGGTGGTGAATGTGTAGGTGAATGGTGGTGAATGTGTAGGTGACTAGAGGTGAATGGTGGTGAATGTGTAGGTGACTAGAGGTGAATGGTGGTGAATGTGTAGGTGAATGGTGGTGAATGTTTAGGTGAGTGGTGGTGAATGTGTATGTGAATGGTGGTGAATGTGTAGGTGACTAGACGTAAATGGTGGTGAATGTGTAGGTGACTAGAGGTGAATGGTGGTGAATGTGTAGGTGAATGGTGGTGAATGTGTAGGTGAATGGTGGTGAATGTGTAGGTGAATGGTGGTGAATGTTTAGGTGAGTGGTGGTGAATGTGTATGTGAATGGTGGTGAATGTGTAGGTGACTAGAGGTAAATGGTGGTGAATGTGTAGGTGACTAGAGGTGAATGGTGGTGAATGTGTAGGTGACTAGAGGTGAATGGTGGTGAATGTGTAGGCGAATGGTGGTGAATGTGTAGGTGAATGGTGGTGAATGTGTAGGTGAATGGTGGTGAATGTGTAGGTGAATGGTGGTGAATGTTTAGGTGAGTGGTGGTGAATGTGTATGTGAATGGTGGTGAAAATGCAGAGCGATGCCCGTTTTGCGTGTATGTGACGCATATTTTCCCCCAACTTATTCTTTTTTGTGTTTGTGTTCCTTCTTTACGTCATGTTTACCGCAAATAAATGTATTTTTTTTCTTTCTATGTCTCTTTTGTCTAAGTAAAGGATTTTTGAATTATGCTGAATGTAGTTAAAGTATTCTTCTCCTCATTGGTTTTCTATTTTTGTGCAATTCTTGTCAGGCCGTGTGTTGGTTTCAGCTGTAATCGAAACTAGTTTATCTTAACCTCGTTATCGTCTGTTTACTGAAAGTTAAGCATTTCCGTGTCATCTATTGACACAAACAATGATCTGATACCTCAAAGGCTGACATCAAACTTTTTTCGGTACATGCTTTATTTAAGACTAGTTGCACCCCGCATAAGACTTGATCGCGTGGGAATATCGGAATAAAAAGTATCTGAATCCAGGTCATTGTCTACCCATGAGCCAAAATTAATTGCAATAAGTTGAGCCGTTTTAACAAACTCACTCTCGTATTTATAATATTAGTTCGGATTTTGTTGAAAATCACTGCTTATTTAAAAATATATAATTATGTTAAGGACCAAGTGATTATTAGGACATTATAAAAACTGCCCAGGCAATTTGATTATTTTCAATTCAAACGTAGAATCAATATTTAAAATCAATGGGAATGCGTCAGATACCATCTACTTTTATTGAATCATTCGGTTAGGTTAGAACAGTGACCGGATTCCCTCAATTCTTGGTGAATCATTTGGGTTAGGTGAGGTTGTAAATATGAAAAATCTAGAACTGCACCCCGTGCTAAATACCCATGTATTATCAGATTGCCAATATTTATAATGACGAGGCAATAAGAAAGTTCAAATTATAATTAATTGTTTCGCCCCAAGTAGCTTGTCATTTATCATAATGCGCGGGCATTATGAAAAATGCCCTTATTTATTACTTGGTTCATAACATATACATTAGATAAACTTCTTAAACTAAATTAACTAAGCAACTATTTAAATAATAAAAAATAACTATATCATATCCTCATTTATATCATTGGTTAACTTAAATAATAGGCGATAGCTTTAATCCCTCAATTAATATATTAACTCTGAACACCCTAACTTTTTCCTCAAACCTAGGATTAGGTTAGGGCCCTAACCTAATCCCAAATTTGAGGAAAATCGACAGGCACATACATACCTGCCTTCCCACATACAAAACAATAGGTACGTAGGTAATACCTACGTCACTATCCCATTCCTTGACCGATTTTTTTTCTCGATTCGTCGTGTAAGTCATTAAGAGTAACAAAAACTAAAGTAGGCCGAAGTTTGTCCGCCATTTTGCAAAACTTTGTACGTCGGAGCAAAAAAATGGGCTAACTCCGCACGTTACGTTTACGTACGATCTTGTAGTGGAGTACAGGGTAAGTTGGCTAGAAGTTGGTTGTTTTTAATATTCTCTAGAGTCTAGGTGGACAAGAAAATCTACGAAAGTATATTTCAGAAGATAGTGTGAAAGTTTCGGAATAAATAAAATAGAAGAGACACAATGAATAACTGGTCTCACAAAGTAACTAGCTTCCTACTACTCTGGAACAACGCATACATTAAGCGAGCAAAGATTGGTACCATAGTTTATGTAAACTATGGTACCAGAAAATTATTTAAAAAGTAAATGTGTAGGAAACTATATGTAGAAAAATGTTATGTTAAAATCACAAGTATGTAAGATGTTGATAGCTAACTGAGGTGTCAACACATAACAAAACCTCTCGCTTATATTTCCCCGAAGGGTTAGGCAGAGGTGTAACTATTATCAATAAACTCAGCCTATCGCAGTCCACAGATGGACATAGGCCATAGCCGACAGGCCTGATAAGAGCCCCATAATGGGACATCTCATCAAAACAACACTGTCTGTCGCAGTGTATAAGTATTAACATAGATCATAAGCCAAATTGTTTACTAAAATCCTAGATTATAAGTACTAACATGTTTTATGATTGTTGATAAAATTATTTTATTAGGTATGTGTTTTTTTGTCAGTGTGGACCATACGTTGTCTGTTAAATAAATAAATATATATATATAGGCCTCCCCAAGCTGCGCCACAACATCCTGTCCTAAAACTAAAACTGTCTAACTAAAACTGAAGCTGATGCTAAGAATATAATGACAAAAAATAGGAAACAAATGCTTCTCATTAAACAAATAGCACTCATTAACAGTTTGGGTCGGAACTGATTTTTTTTTCTCGTTTGATCAGTCCTTCATTCATATAGCTATGCCTCTTTTTCGTTCATGAAAACCAAGAGGTGAGTCCTGAAGTTGGAACTTTTTGCTAGGTGAGTCGCGGTCCAGTCAACTTTGAGAACCACTGTCTAAGTTATTCATTATCGTCTACAACTCTGTCTACAGTCAACTACCGGAGAAATTCCTATTCACGCTGAATCTCCTATCATTTTCTATTCCGCCGATCCAATCTCACCTTACCTTACTTTTAAATAGCGATCCATTTTTTAGGGTTCCGTACCCAAAGGGTAAAACGGGAACCCTATTACTAAGGCTGTCTGTTGTAAGTCTGTCACCAGGCTGTATCTCATGAACCGTGATAGTTAGACAACTGAAATTTTCACAGATGATGTATTCCTGTTGCCGCTATAACAACAAATACTAAAAATATAATAAAATAAATATTTAAGGGGGCTCCCATACAACAAACGTGATTTTTTTGCTCGTTTTTGCTCGATATTGATAACGGTAACAGGTAGACGCTTGAAATATTCACAGAATATTTAGTTACATATTCACTTTAAAAATAAATAATTAAATTAAAATAAAACAAATATTTAAGGGGGGCTCCCATATGACAAACGTGATTTTTTTGCCATTTTTATAGATGGGGATGGGGGTACGGAGCCCTCCTTCGCGAGTCAGACTCTCACTTGGCCGGTTTTTTCTGTCCCTTACTACACATAAGCGCTTTGCAAATAAGCACGGCATCCCATAAAACTATACGATCCTGTTCCTATACGATACGCACTTACGAATTACGATACGTATTTTGTACTTACTTGCTAGCAAGACGTAAGCCCTTACGACTTACGTTACGTTTTTGGTACTAACAGTAACATAAGTTCCTGTCGTGTACCGATGAGTTTGCGTTGGGTAAGTCCCTTGTAACTATATCAATGTTGGCGGGAAGTTTTGGGAGGATGCTCTAGATTTCGTATGGGGTATCATTACGTCTGCCAAGCGTTATGGTTATTTGCAATATTTCCCTATGACGTTGTATTCCGAGATGATATGTTTAACGGGAAAAATTAATTAGTTATTCAGAATTAAAATAATATGTACAAATTAGGTACCTATAAGTTGTTATGTACATAAATAGCAACTTATACCTACTAATTACAGATTTAAAAGCGTTTTTACTTCGAAGCAGTTTTACGGTCCTATTCGTTTTTAAGGTTCCGTACCCAAAGGGTAAAACTGGAACCCTATTACTAAGGCTCCGCCGTCTGTCTGTCCGTCTGTCACCAGGCTGTATCTCATGAATCGTGATAGTTAGACAGTTGAAATTTTCACAGATGATGTATTTCTGTTGCCACTATAACAATAAATACTAAAAAACAGAATAAAATAAATATTTAAAGGGGCTCCCATACAACAAACGTTATTTTTTTTGCTCTTTTTTGCTCTTTTTTACTCCATATTGATAACGGCAAGAGGTACACGCTTTAAATATTCACAGAATATTTAGTTATAATAATTAAATTAAAATAAAACAAATATTTAAAAGGGGCTACCATACAACAAATGTGTTTTTTTTGCCAGTTTTATAGATAATGGTACGGAACCCTTCGTGCGCGAGCCCGACTCGCACTTGGCCATTTTTTCCTTTTCGTTTATTCGTATTGCCCTAAACACTAAGACTAGGAGTTTTCATTACAGCCTTCGCGTGGTTTAAATTAAAATACAACTTTTGTATCTTGTAACACGTCAGTTTTAGATAAAGAAGCGGTTCCATTAAATCTAGCTACCACAACTATGTTACGAGTACTTAGCTCACATAAAACATTTCAACAAGATTGTCTTACCAACATTATCGTGCAATTAAAACGGATTTATTACTTAAAACAGCCCTTAAAACTGTCAAAACAAATGCAATAACAACCGTGTTGCCGGGAAACTAACGAATGCGATTTACATTGAAATTCGCAAGTGCTTAGCTACTTACTGCTAGGCAGGGAGAAACGGGAAACAATGCATAGGATACGTACATTGTACTAGCTTTTCTCCACGATTTCGTCCACGTGTATTTTCTATTCAATTACTTACATTTTAATGTAAATCTCCAGGATGATGTAGTGACAAAAATTGAAAAGAGTATGCTTAGATGGTTTGGTTATGTTGAGAGGATGAGCGAAAGGCGACTAACAAAAGATATTTATAAAGCTGGTGATGTTCTTCAGAAAGATCAGGTGCGTAGTACTCGCAACCGGCGTGCGTGATGACCAGATATATGAACGTAGGCGAAGCAAAAGGAGTATGTACGGAGCGTAGCAGGTGGCGTTCTATAGTTTCTGCCTACCCCCATGTGAAGAAGGCGTGAGTTTATGTAGGTATGTATCCATGATGAAATGTAGCCTATGATCTTCTCCAGGTCTCAGGCTACCTATCTGTCAAGTCACATAACGATCGGTTCAGTGGTTTTGGTGTCAACAGGTTACAGACAGACAGACTTACTTTATGTGAGAGTTACTTTTGAATTTATAATACAGTCGTGCGAGCGACACGGAGAAGTAGAATAATATTTAAAAAAATAATACTATACTTAAGTAGGTATTTTATTTCTTTTTTAATATTTTTTATTTCAGTAAAAACACATTTACCGTTCACAAAAACAATTTTCAAAGTAAAAATGGAACATTCCAGAAACCCGGGTATCGTTGGTGTCTGTACTAACAAAAAAAAAAAAAAAAAAACAGTAGTAGATTGCCTCGTTGGTCTAGTGGTCACAGTGGTCACAAGCGCTACTGCTGAGCATGCGGCTCTGGGTTCAATTTCCAGGTCGGCCAAACTGTCGTTGGGTTTTTCTATCAGGAATTTCTCAGAAGCACGTGACAAATATTGCTATACAGAATTATAATCATTAGAATCAGCAATACAACTAACTGTCTTCATAGAATCTTATTGAATGACTATTTCATGAAATAGTCAGGATTCTACGAAGTATAAGAAATAGTCAGTTCGAGTTAGTTGTATTGCTGATTCTATTAATTATAATTATGTAAAGCCATATTTGTAACGTCCGCGAATCATATTTAGATCAACATACAACCAGACACAGACCTGCAAATTGCAAAAATCTTACGAGAATTTGAATTTCGCGGGCTACCTTAGCGCATTCCCCTTAAGGAAAGATTTTTGAATATTCATCCAATGGGAATGAAAGGTAAATGGGCATTTTGTTCAGACCTGTGACCCACCAGCGACCATTAACGAAACTAGTCGGAGTATGTTAAAGACCATGAATACGAGTACTACCTAATGAGATGAGTCGCATTCCTCAAAAGTATGGGAAAGTATATCCTTCTAAATATATAAAATATCTTCGTAAACAGGCACAAGAATGTTTGGGGACTGAGGAGCTTTTCTATATTGTTCCCTGCAAATGGTTACCTACCAACTACCATCAGTTCATGTTGTCACTTTACGTAGTTATTAGTTATCTCCCCAAGTTTCCTCTGCCGTCAGATTGGCGCCCAACGTGGGTACCAATGATGAATAACTTAACAATTACTTATAACTTTTTCCCCATACATTTGGATTAAAATAAATACAGTCCGTGAATTATTAACCCTAAACCTTTAAAACAAACCACATTTCAATAATGGACGCTTATTTCGAGGTACCGGGTCAAAAATGCCCAATGATCTTTCAATGGGAAGTTAGAATGTAAGTTCGTAATTTTTGCCGATAAGAAATCGCATCGGGCACAGCTTGTGATACAGTAAAACTTCCTTGTTATGTCCCTAGAAAAGTGTTGACGTAAATAAATCTCAAGAATGTTATTTACATTGTGAAGCACAAGAGTTTGTAACTGCAGGCAACAAATGAAACTGTATGTCTGCCACTTACGAGAAACTAGTGGAAACATGACTTGAAAGGTTTCTTGGATTTTCTCTTCCTTAAATACGTGGACTAGCTGCACTGCAGCACACAGAAGCCTTTCTTCGTTTATCTTTCAATAGATCTGAATCATAAACCAGCTGCTTTTTGAGGACTGTATGTAGTCTGTCTTATAGTCAGAATATTCCACTTTTTGTACAAGTCGACTGTAGACAAGCGGAAGGAAAGACCCGCAGCAACCTTTAGTATAGCACGTTGAGGTATTTCAGCCTCTATCAAGTGTGTTTTAGCAGCACATCCCCAGGAAATGATGCATTAGTCAATAAGCGACTGACAGAAGGCATAGTAGACCATCCTGATGGTACGAAGATCGGCTATGTGTTTTAGACTCTTGAATATGTAAATGAGTTTGCGCAATCTCGTTACCAGGACGTCTATATGTGGTTTGAAGCTGAGGAACTGGTCTAATGTAACTACAAGGTATTTAATGTTATCTGTTCTTTGAAGAGAAGGTCATACGCATGGCTGGTAGGATGACATGTGTGGGCCGTTACTGAAAGTGAACGTGGGGGTAGCACACTCGATCGATGTGCAAATGTCACGTATTTGGTTTTTGTGACGTTGAGAGTCAGCTTAAAATTCCGTAACGAAGAAACAACCCCGTTAAGCCCCGCCCGAGCCACATCAAATACCTCATCAAAGCTATCACCATTAAAGAAGAGGGCAGTGTCAGCGACAAATTCAAAAATTTGGCTATATATACACACAATCTGTGAAAATTTCAACTGTCTACCTATTACGGATCATGAGATACAGCCCGCTGACAGACAGACGGACGGACGGACTGACAGCGGAGGCTTAGTAATAGGGTTCCGTTTGGTACCTTCCGGGTACGGAATTTGTTATATATATTTTATTTCATTAGTTTACATTTTCGACAAGAAACTTATTTTAATGAAGCTACATGTTAACGTGTTCACATTATATCCGTCTTTTACCCCTCAGCAGGGTCACCCGACACCCGGTAAGTTTATTCGTAGAATCCACCGAGGACTTTCCTAAAAGCTTACCCACATTTCCCAAGAAATCCAACATGAACTAAACTAAATTTATACCTACCCACATACCGTGGCATCGTCTTCAAGATGCAAGCTACTTATTTCTTTAAATTCTTTCATGCTTTGGGTTCTTGAGAACCAAACATTGTATTTACCGTAAGTTTTCGTTCCATTGGCCATTCTTAGCTGGAACGTTTAGCGTGCTTTCGGAGGGAAGGTCTTGCAATAGTTTGATATTTTGAGGCTAAACACAAAGATATAACTATGTTTAGATAGACACTCAAAAACTGTGAACTCGTCGTGTGTGTTGTCGGCGCCTTAAGGTGCCCACAGACAGGCAGTCATTTTGTGAATTATGTTTTAAGTCCTATGTGTATAGCACGGGGCAAACCCCAATAACTGTACCCTCCAGGCTACTCTTGAGAATGTTGCTAAAGGAAAAACCAATAACAGTTTTCCCGACCCAGTTATCGAACGCAGGACCCCACGCTGAGCAGTCGCTTAGTAGACCAACAATACATATCATATGTTTATGAGGCCCTGGAATAAATAGAAGATGGCCTTATCTATCCCGTAAAACACACAACCATTACAAAACCCAAAGGAAATACTATTTAATATAATTCCAAACCGCATTGAAGTTTAAATGTTTGGAGTGTCACAGATGTTTTACCCAAAATAGTTGCAAACGAGTGTTAGCTTGGGCATAAGTCCGGCTTCACATGTTGGTCCCAATGTTGGAGCTAGCGTTGGCAGTTGGCCGGTGCGTGTCGGTTTTATGAAAGGAATCTACGCCAACGCTTGCGATTCGTCCATACGTTGGCTGATTGCTCAACCAACGTTTATACCGGCGTTGGGGCCAATGTGTGGAGCCCGGTAAGAGGTATTTGTTGTTGCCCGGAAAATGTTTGTTAACTATGAAAACTTTGACAGAAGTTCCAGTAGTAGCTATTGTGTACAGTTCACTTCTAACCTCGCTCAAGTAAACACATACAAATTCGAAAGAAAGTTTCGAAGCGAAGAAGATGGTTTATGCAAATCATCGTGGATTCACTAGTCACCGTTCGAATGTCGAAGCGAAAAAGACGGTTTATTAAACAAAAAAATTAGTTCATATTCGAATTGTGTGCAGTGTGAAGTGAACTTTACAGAATAGCACTACTGTTCATCTTCATCATAACATCACTCCTGTAATCCCAGAAGGGATATGCAGAGGTGTACCATATCTAGGTACCTATAGCATACCCACATTTCGCCAGTTATGTTCTATGTATTAGGGGGTGAGCCTATTGCCATAAACCGGGCACAAAACCAGACTTCGGGGTGCTACTGAGAAATTCCAGATGGAAAAACTCAATAACTCTTTGCACGACCCAGGAATCGAACCCAGGACCAACAGTAGCGCTTGCAATAATTTGACTTTGATTACTGTTCCTTACGTTAAAACAAAACATTTTAAATACGAATTAAATGTTAATTAAAACTTCTGTTTTAACTGTCTAACGGCTAGGATCCTAAACTAATCGGATTTGAAGGCTGCGCGAACATTCGACAAACTTGTGCTTTTTGATCTTTAAATTAAGGTTGTATGCTCAACCACATTTTAGTCAAAAACCTCATTAAAACTACAAACTGCGTAGTTACAAAATGACGTAGTTTCTGTAATGAGGTACCGGCTTGGTTAGTTTTAGACTCTTAGGCCTTTTATACACGGCTCGGCTTCTTTACGGTACGAAGTATAAACCGCGCCGTAGAAAAACCTGTCTGTAATCAAGATTCCATAGTCCGTACAACACTGACGACCGTGAGTCGGCGAATATACCGTATATTTTTAAGTCAAGAAAACGCGTCTGTACAAAGAGTTTAACCACTTTATTAAGAAATATTGCTTATGTCATGATTAGCGACGACTGTTTAACCATACATTTTGGACTCTTTAACTTTAATCATCGTTTACATACCAACCCCAAAGAATTTATACCATGTAACTTATTTATTTAGTAATTTATTTCAAACTTTGTCCTTAAATTTAGTAACAATGTTCTTAGCCTAGTGTTAGTAAAAGTAACAGTAGTCAGGCGCTTGCCCTCGCGTGGAGGCCTATCCAGTGCGCCATCAGTACTGAGTCCCATCGGCCGGCGAATATGTACCGTGTTGGGTATCAAGCTTTCTGGATCAAGCTCTATACGTCGTTAACGTCAAATGCTAACTCAAGATGTTTGATAGTTATTTTACAAAGAAGTATTATTGTGAAGGAAAGCTCTGAACGCAAATAAAATTTTATTTACACGCACCACGGGCGTGTATCACCAGATGTATGAACATAAACGAATCAAAAGGAGTATGTAAGGAGCGTAGCAGCTGGCGTTCTGTGGTTTTTTGCCTACCCCCATGGTAACAAGGGGTGAGTTTATGTATATGTGTTATTTGGATCATTAGTCCTGTTTTGGTGCGAATGATAAGCTAGTGTGCTGTCTTCGTATTGACATTGCAGTTTCCCGCAAGTAACTTGTCTTGCTTCTTCTCTGTATGAGATGCAGGCTGATTTTTCAATGCTTTAAAAAAAACTCCTAGCAGTCGATATTGCCAAAAACATAGTTTAAAAATATAATAAAAATCGGCCAAGTGCGAGTCGGACTCGCACACGAAGGGTTCCGTGCCATTATCTATAATAAAAGAAAACCGGCCAAGTGCGAGTCGGACTCGCGCATGAAGGGTTCCGTACCATTATCTAGAAAAATGGCAAAAAAATCACGTTTGTTGTATGGGAGCCCCCTTAAATATTTATTTTATTCTGTTTTTTAGTATTTTTTGTTATAGCGGCAACAGAAATACATCATCTGTGAAAAATTTTACTGTCTAACTATCACGGTTCATGAGATACAGCCTGGTGACAGACGGACAAACAGACGGCGGAGCCTTAGTAATAGGGTTCCCATTTTACCCTTTGGGTACGGAACCCTAAAAAATAGCATAGATAGACTCAAAAAGAGCGTAGAGTCAGTAGCTAGGTATGTTAGATGTTAGCTGTTTTTAAAAAAGCCATCAAAACTAGAAAAAATAAGGTTATATGAAAAAATGCAAAGAAACTGAGGCGCATGCTTCTAGACACTTTCAATTTCCATAAACAGGACTGAAGAATAAAAGAAAAACAAAAAGAACGATAGAAATCAGATCAATTGCAATACAAGGTCTCTGATCATGTCAAAGGGACACTGAGCAAAGGCAGGAGTGGGTTTTAACCGGTAAGAGTCCGGCACTGCCCAGACTGGATCATCAGTGAAGCAGTCTGGGCGTCCATAAGGATTTCCCACTCCCGCTCTATAAAAAAATATTGACAATCATAACTAGATGTTCTTATTGTCGACGAGCTCCTTCACTAAGAGCTCTCTTACTACTAAATCAACGATTGTATAAGCACTATTAATCCAAAGTATTATAAATCATTCCTTAAACAATAGCGTAAGTTTTAAGATTAGAACCAACAAATTAAGTCCAGAAGCTTTGTTAATCGAAACTAACATTAATATCTCTAAATTCTTAGAACAACTTCAAACTTGAAGTTTCATCAAAAACAGGGAAACAATACAAACTTAAGATGTCCTATTAGCCCGAAACTTAGGCAGAATAATAATCTAGGCCTTATCTTTTCTTCAGTAACTTTGAGATGAGATGAGGAATGAAAGCTCCTGTGATAAAATATAATTGATCACTCAATGAAAAAAGTTTTCATTTAATCTGTGTCACAGACTACGGAGAGAATTAATTGGATTTCGGAGATAATGGAATTTTTTATCCGATAGGTTGGCAGTCTTGTCGACGGATTATCTGATGGGTTGTGCTTACTGCCGGCTATGGGTCCATCTGCAATACTGGGGAATTGGTGATGCGTTGCCAAGTTTCATAGAGGGAGAAAAGGAGACAGCCAGAAGCAGAGAGTTATGGACGATATTTTGCTCCGTATTGAAATAAATGATGTTTATTTCTGTAAGTAGATCTTTCAAGACTTTAACACGTCAATTTAAAAAACAATTACATTATATTATTAATACTTTATGTGAGTCTAACAATGCAGGGCCATGTCTGGAAAGGCCTTTTGAATTATGAACCATTACGGCTTTGAGTTGACCTGTCCCGATAGACGGATTGCATGGACCAGACATCGTGTAGCTCAACCCTATTTTCGGGAGCTCAACGACCCGTCACACGACGCTACCAGATCTGCAGGACATTATTGCGTAGGCCACATACTCGAAATATTTGTTTATTTATTTAAACTTCTCACACACAATTATGTATAAAGGCGGACTTAATGCCTTAGGCATTCTCTACCAGTCAACCAAAGGTGGTGAAGAGATAAGATGGCGGGTGCTCTGATTGATAGAAAATAATAATAATAAAAAATATTAAAATATAACATTAATTAAAAATAAAATAGGTACACACGGCTACACATCAAGCTATACATGTCCAGTATAAGTCGATCTCGCATTGTATAGGATTTCCGTACAATGAGAGGTCAGCGTATACTGGAAATTTATAGCTTGATGTGTAGCCGTGTGTACACAAGTACATGAATAGGTTAAATATTGTTGTCAATTAGAATTTGAAGACTTGGAGGGGCCTGCGGCTAAGTAATTACAGCCGCACCGGTCGATCGATCAGGTTACGCTACGCTTGCTGCGATTGGTTCATGGATGGGTGACCATCTTTACATACCAAGACCCCTCCGTGCCTCGGAAAGCACGTTAAGCCGTTGGTCCTGGCTGTGATTTGTAGATCTTTGACAGTTGTTTCGGGTCGTCAGAAGCCCAAAAGTCTGACAACCAGTCTTAACAAGGTGTATCGTGTTACCCAGTAACTGGGTTGTGGAGGTCAGATAATAGGCAGCCGCTCCATGTAATTCACTGGTAGTCAGCTGCATCCGATTAGACTAGAAGCTGACCCCAACCTAGTTGGGGAAAGGCTAGACAGATGAGACCTTGAAGACTTTCTACAACCCTAGTAGGGGTATAAGTAAGAATTTTTCGAAACGTAAACTCACCCTCCCTGACCGTGAAATAAGGCGTTTTTGCCTGCATGATGTGCATGTGAGAAGGTAACGTATCAGGGCGTCTACTCCCTAATCACGAAATCCGTAGTTTCGGCCGAAGTTTTGGACGTTTCCGTATCACTTACGGACATAAGATTAGTTCAGGGCCCGAATTAAAAATGAATGACAACATGATTTGATAGTGTTCACTAATCCCGATGTGTACCCGTTAGAAAAATTCAATTTGTCACTTGTATTGACGGATCAACTACCTACTTTCGGACTGGCCCGTATCTTCTTTGACGGAATTAGAGACTAGACCCCCAGACTTGGATTTATTTCTTTAGTGCTGAATATCAAAAATTCTGTACAAAACAGCCTTATATAGGTACCAAAAGCTCACAAAACCTAATAATAAGAATCTTATTATAACTCCCCATTAAAACAGTTTCATTAATACAAACATCAAGATAAATTCTAAAACCGCAATTAGAAAATATGAAATAGCAATTTACTACCTTATTTGATATTTATTGACCTTTATCTTTACTGCCTTATATGATCAATAATTGTGTCGACCCTTTTTCATTACACCTCGATATTAATAACCACGTACAGAAACACATCTGAATAGGAACATTTAAGCATCATTACATTTATAAAAAAATCAATGAAAGATATTCGTTCGTACACATATAATATGAAGCAGGATATTTTCACCCCTCATTTCATCCCCCTGCCACAAAATAGTTACAGAAGGTCGGCTCCATACAACGAGCTAAACCTCACGCACACAAACACGCTTCACGAACAGCGGGTGCAAGCTCACTCGCGACGGGCATTTGTTTGAGAGCGCCGCGGCCATGTACGCGTCTAATGTGTGCCTTTTTTCGCTCGTTGTATGGAGCCGACCTTCCGTATCTATCTGTTCTGTGCCCACGTCTTAAGTGTACGTTAGATTTCTAATCAAATAAGGGTCGTTATTATATGGTCCTACTTAATCTAATTAAGATAATCTTTATTGGGGACTGTATTCCCTCTTTGAACCCCGAAATAGGGATCAATGGGGTTGAAAGAAGGTCTTATCATAAAGTGTTAGGACGTAGGATGTGAGTGGATAAATTAATGATATTTTGTAAGTACTAAAATGAAGTTAAGACAACTTTCATTCCAATTTTAGATCGTGATAGTGTGTGAAGATTTGTAATTTCTTTAAACATTTTACGATGTGTTTTAGGTTGAGCTCGACCTCGTTTGTCTAGTAGTGACTAGACCTGGGTTCAATCCCCGGGTTGAGCAAAATGTTATTGAGGTTTCGCGTAGGAAATTCTACATCAGCCAAGAGTCTGGATTACAACATAGCTCATGAAACGGGAACTAAATTCCTGATTACGTAGATAACATTTTACGATTCAGACCCAAATTCTAGAACATAGACATAAATCTCTATTCACCACTGGGTGTGCCTCGAGATTAGTACTAAACTTGTCAGTACAGCAGATTTATTACGCTTATCTTCGTCGAATATATTATAATCAATCTACCTAGCCTTTTCCAAACTATGTTGGGTCAGCTTCCCGTCTAACCTCGTCTTTTATATGGAGCGACAGTCTATCTGACCTCCACATCCTAGTTACTGAGCAACACAATACCCCTTGGTAGGACTTGTTTGTCAGACTTTTCGGCTTCTGCCTACCCGTCACAACTTTTAAAGATCTATAAGTGACAGCTGGGACTTAACGTGCTTTCCGAGGCGCGGAGGGCTCTCGGTATGTAATAGATGATCACCCATCCACAAATCGACCACGCCACGAACCCCACCTTGTATCGAAAACATAAGTAAACTCACCTTACCTCATTTTTAGGGTTCCTTACCCAAAGGGTAAAACGGGAACCCTGTTACTAAGGCTCCGCCGTCTGTCTGTCTGTCTGTCCGTCTGTCACCAGGCTGTATCTCATGAACCGTGATAGTTAGACAGTTGAAATTTTCACGGATGATGTATTTCTGTTGCCGCTATAACAGCAAATACTAAAAAACAGAATAAAATAAATATTTAAGGGGGCTCCCATACAACACACATTTTTTTGCTTGTTTTTGCTCGATATTGATAACGGCAACAGGTAGACGCTTGAAATATTCACAGAATATTTAGTTATATATTCACTTTAAAAATAAATAATTAAATTAAAATAAAACAAATATTTAAGGGGCTCCTATACAACAAACGTGATTTTTTTGCCGTTTTTATACATAATGTTACAGAACCCTTCGTGCGCGAGTCTGACTCGCAGTTGGCCGGTTTTTCTCTCTTTTTACCCAATTTCGACACCTTACGGTTGCCGATTGGCTGACGCGGCTGAATGACTGGTATGACAGTTCGACAGATATTTTTGATAAGCGAAGGAAAATGATTGTGAGAAAAATCTTCGAAAATATTTGGTAGGAAAAAATGCTGAGGTGGCTTGTTTGGAGAATATGCTGAGATGCTGAAAAAATACGAGAGTTTTTTGGATGGGATGCGATACAGATATTACACGAATGTAAAAACCGGCCAAGTGCGAATCGGACTCGCGCACGAAGGGTTCCGTACCACTATCTATAAAAATGGCAAAAAAATCACGTTTGTTGTATGGTTGTTTGTTGTATGTAAATCACGTTATGTTACCTTAAATATTTGTTTTAATTTAATTATTTATTTTTAAAGTAAATATAATATATAACTAAATATTCTGTGAATATTTCAAGCGTCTACCTGTTGCCGTTATCAAAATCGAGCTAAAACGAGCAAAAATATCACGTTTGTTGGAACTGATGATGAAGACCACAGATGGCCACCGGAACTACTTAATAATAAGTATTTCACCGTTGCGATTCGATTAGGCACTTTAATATGGTCGCTAAGCAACTTATGCTCGTCAAAATGCATACACTATCAGTTCTCCTGGTTCTTACCAGAACTCTTCAACAATTAACGCCCCTGCATCTGTACGAGCCTTTAGCCTAATTCATTAAAACCTAAGCCACTCTTGTTTCAATTGGTTTACAAAACTTGAAAAACAGCTTTTATCATAATGAAAAAAACTAAATGTACTAAGTTTACAATACCTCATGTTAGACAAGTAAAAACTAGTGTGCTCATAAAGGGTGAAGAGTTGAAACCCGAAGATTCTACAGTGTTCTTAGGCATAACTTTGGATTTCAAGCTTTAATGGGGCCCCCATATAGATAAATTGTCGAAAAAGCTTAGCTCTGCAGCATACGCCGTTGGAAAACTTCGTGATTTAACTGATTTAGAGACAGACCGCTTAGTATACTTTAGTTATTTTCATAGTGTAATGTCGTACGGTATTCTGTTGTGGGGAAATGCCGCCGACATTCAGTAAATTTTTGTTTTACAAAAAAGAGCAATTCGTTCAATTTATAAATTATGTCCCAGACACTCCCATCAGAGACAAATTTAAAGAGATTAATATACTGACTGTAGCTTCTCAGTATATTTATGAAAACCTATTGTATGCACATAAAAATATTAATCTGTTTCAAAAATACAGTGATATCCATAATGTAAATACTAGGAACAAGCACAAATAATAAACTTCCTAGCCATATATTCAAGAATTAAGCCTTAATAAATTCAAATGTTTTATAAAGCGGAAACTGTGCCAGAAAGCATTTTATACTGTTAAAGACTTTATTGAGGACAAATTAGGCTTGGGATTGAGCTGCTCCAATTTACAGTGAATCTTGATTTGATTTTTTTTGCCAACTATTTATATTTTTCTTTTGATTGAAAATTTTAAATACCTAAACTATGACATGAATATTTACTTTGTAAAGTATTATATTATTTTAATTATTATGAATGTGAGGACTATGTGAAAACTGTTTTTTTTTATTTTTATTCTCAATCAAAAAAAAAATAATGCAGGTCTGGCAGTTTGAGTACTTTATGCGGCCTAACCAATTGTCCTTTCTTTGGTATTGTTCGTCGAATCGCTGAGCTCCTTAAGTTTTGAGTTGGGCTGCACGATAACTGACAAATGCGTGCACTGACTGGACAGGTTCACTCAAATCTGTGTGGTTCTTTCGTCAAAAGACCAGGTCAGACACCAAACTACATGGTTCTCAAATGATCTGACCAAGATTATATCCGTATTTTATGTACACATTGACATTGATTAATTTTATATATACAATGACATGAATATTTACTTTGTAAGTATTATATTGTTTTAAGTATTGTAAATGTGAAGACTATGTGGGTTATTGTTCATTTTTCTTTTTTTCCTCAGTTAGTTTTTATCATAGTCTGGCAGTTTGAGTAATTTTTTGCGGCCTACCCAAATGTCCTTACTTTGGTATTGTTCGTTGAATCGTTGAGCTCCTAAGTTTTTAGTTGAGCTGCACGACTACTGACAAATGCGTGCACTGACTGGACAGGTCCCCTCAACCTGTGTGGTTCTTTCGTCAAAAGATCATTTCAGGCACCAATCTACATGGTCTTCACATGATCTTACCAAGATTATGTCTGGACTTTAAAAGAGACTGCGACCTCTCGAGTTTGTTTCGGCCTTTCTTCTCAGAGTAGTCGGATACGAAACGCCGACCTCATTTAGTTTTTTTTAATATGATTGACGTGTAAAAGTGTTTGTACAAACCTACTTACAGAAATAAATCATTTATCATTTAACATTCAACATTTATATCTGTAATTTTTATGGTGTACATAATAAAGAGTATTCTATTCTATTTTGTTATAATATTATAAATGCTAAAGTAACCGATATGTCTGTCTATCTATCACCTTTTCACGCCACTGAACCGATTGATATGAAGTTAGACAGATAGGTATCCTGGGACCCGGAGAAGGGACTTTTTTATTATTTTTCTTGGGTTCCTTTATCGATACTGAACCTACCCCTAAGCTATGGCACGCAATTTCTTTAACACCCTATATATACTACTGCCATGTTTTTTTTCACATAACCAAAAACATCCATTTAGCTGGCAAGTGTGTACCCGTACACACTTGACACTAACAAAAAATAGCACTTTAAAGATTATTATTACGCAAACGGACCCCCGTAATTGAAAAATGATTTTCATAGATCCGCAATATTTTTAAACAGCCTATCCAACGATACCCCACATTATGCGATAGACGAGAAAACAAAATACCATCCCCACTTTCCGTGCAAGAGAGGTAAATACCCTCAGAAACAGTTTTTTCTAGTTTTTATTTTACCACTTTATCAGCGTGCTTAATTGATTGTTTTTAGGGTTCCATACTCAACAAGGAACCCTTATAGTTTCGCCATGTCCGTCTGTCTGTCCCCAGCGTAGCTCAGAGACTCTTCTTATAGCATAAAGAAAGCTGTAATTTGGCATGGACATACTTATTTAGGGGGATGCGCTAAGGTAGCCCGCGAAATTCAAATTTTCTTACATTTTTTGCAATTTGCAGGTCAGTAATAGGTTGTATGTTGATCTAAATATGATTCGCGGCCATAACAAATATGGCTTTACAGAATTATAATCAATAGAACCAGCATTACATTTTTTTCTAGGTTCAAAAAATCCTACTGCAGGATTATTTCAGAAATAATCTTTCAGTTGGATTTTTTGAACTGATGATGATGCTTTTTTGAGTCTAATGATTATAATTCTGTAATGCCAAATTCTTATGGCCGCGAATCATATTTAGATCAACATACAACCTGTTACTGACCTGCAAATTGCAAAAAACATAATAAATTTTGAATTTCGCGGGCTACCTTAGCGCATCCCCATAAATAAGTATGTCCATGCCAAATTACAGCTTCCTTTATGCTAGAAGAAGAGTATCTGAGCTACGCCGGGGACAGACAGACGGACATGGCGAAACTATAGGGGTTCCTTGTTGACTATGGAACCCTAAAAACAATCAATTATCTATTATCTACATGTTTTTCTTTCATTCTTTCCTTCTATTAAGGCTCGTAGCCGGTAGAACAATGTCTATGAAAATTTAATGGAAATTGTTCTACCATACCGTGACATGTCGCGCCGGTCTGCACGAGTCTTTACAGTGATGACCTTTCCCGAGCAAATTCACACGCAAAACGAAGCACATATTATCCCCAAAATCCCTCATCCCACATAGGTACATAAACTTGAACATAATCACAAGTTCCTTGTGAAATAATTCGACGTGAAAATATGGGAGCCATGTTCCGTTCGTCCCACGGCTGGGCTAATTGGACACGATAAAGTGGGATAAAGTATAATCCGTGTCTTTGGTACGTTCCCTAATTTGACTTTAGGTGTTGACGGTTTGTTCTCATTAGCCGGTTTTAGGGATTTTTTTCGGGGAGAAGCCTTTATTTCGTAAATTTTGGGGTTGTAGGATCATCATTTGGAACGACGCGACTGATAGCCATGCCATGGTTCGTAAAGAAGTAAAATAATTATGAAACTTTCTTGGAAAAAGTTATTTAAAGATATTTTTGTTTTTTTTTTTGTTTTTTTTTGTTTATTATTATAGCATCACCTTTGTACGTATTTTTCTGTTCCTTTCTTCTTGTATGGTGTCGGACCACGCACAATGAATGGTTCTGTAGTTGGGATGAATTTAACTTAAGAAAAAACTTAACATTGCAGTTAAAACACATGTCATACATTCCAACTGCAAATGTAAGTTTGTAAGCACAATATTGAGAGATTTACCATGTTATTTTTAAGACCATAGACTTCTTATAGGTTTTCCTGTAATCTATATGTAATGAGCTATTTTCTGTATTTGTTTCAAAATTTTAGGTTCATTAGTTTCGAAGATAAGGGAAAGATGGTAAATTTTCATCAAATTTCTTAAATAATTTTCAAAGTATTTATTTTATAATTATAAAAAATAATATATATGATACCTTTAAAATAAGCCCTTTCATTTGATATGTCGCACGGTACAGTTTGCAAAACTTTTTTTTTTTTTCTAATTTGCCCTGCAAAAGTGACTCCATATTCAAAATTCTTTTATTTCCGTTACACGTCCGTGTTTGGGTGACCGAAGATCATTATTATTATGTGTACCAAATTTCAACTTAATAGGTCCAGTAGATTCGGAGCAAATCGGCTGTGACAGACGGGCAGACGAGTGATCCTATAAGGGTTCCGTTTTTTCCTATTGAGGTACGGAACCGTAAAAACAGACAATAGTGAGTCAGGCTCACGCGATCAGGTTTCCGTACCAGAATTCTAGTAGGTTTTAATATGAGACTGGGAATTGTCTACAGCACGACACAAAGAAATTACTTTTTCTGTAGATATTACCGGCCATTCAACAAAAATGCATGAGAAAAATATATTATATGTATTTATAATACCGTTCATTATAAATCGTGTCTACATTTTAAGCCATAAATATTAAATGCGTCTGCACTGCAGGTAGTCAAAAAGCTGCACAGATCAAACAGTATTCTATTTATTTTTAATTAAAATAAAACATACTTCAACATAATTAAAACTGTGCAAGCAAACCTGGGCTTATATTACAGTTGATACATTCTCTTTGCGGTATGTATATACTCCAATTTCAGCGAATAAGCTAAATTCCAGCACACTCATTAAAATGAGACGTATGTGGAAATATTTTGGCTTGGTATATGTATTAATTCAAGCATTCAGGTTTCCGGTGAAGTATTATTTTGAAGTTTTGAACTGACTTTTATATATGAGGAAGTTAATCCGAGCGGCAGTGATCCCGCATGGATCGCTGCCGCGCGGATTAACTTCCTCATTTTTCTATACATTCGGTTCCGTGTGGTGCCGGACATAAAGAATAACACCATCCTATTTCTCCCCGTGGGTGTCGTAAAAGGCGACTAAGGGAGTTACTAGAGAATGGGCAGCAGCGTTCTCTTGCATTTTAACACCAAACTGCGATCGCCAACCCGCCATGTTATGTGTTGTGTGAATTGTTTGTGTTTGTACTTTGGTACATATAATGTTTAAAACTCAAAGAAAACTTCACGAGAACCAAATAAGACATTCTCACACAAACGTGTGAGAATTACATACATTATACGTGTCAAAATTTCTCAGAAACTACGTACTAATTAGATCCTCAGGGCCCTATTACAAGCCCTAACGTGGCCTTACCGTAGTATTTAAGTGAACTACTGGATATTATGTACCCTAATCCACTAACCCAGACGAAATCGACCCTTGTACCAGAGAATAGACAGGTACAGAAGGCCGGCTCCATACGTCGAGCGAAAACAGGCGCACGTACACATAGACGCGTACGTAAGGCGGCGATCTCAAATGAATGCCGGTCGCGAGTGCGCTTGTACGTGAAGCGTGTCTATGTGTGCGAGCGTTTCCACTCGTTGTATCGAGCTGAGCTTCTGTACCTATTATATGCCAGTACTCTTTGTATGTACTGAGGTCTCATTATACCCAAAGGCTTACAAAATAAGGTTAGACTAACGACTATATTTCTTTTCATGTACAAATCTTAGCTGAAGAAAATAGCCTGGAATGACCGAAGCAAATTGCGGGCAACGTCAGACATACTAATGGGCAATACATGGGCAATTGTTCACGAAATTAGCTCATTATTTCCATATCCTGTGGGTAATATTTGTGGTACACGGTCAAACTTGCTTGTCAGTTTTGCTTGATGATACGAGTAATTGTAGCTATTTCTGTATCGCTTCAATAAATAATATGTGTGAATTGATATTTGGAAAAAAATATCCATGTGTTTATTCAATAGTTAATAATCTTACAAACCCATAAGAGGCTAATTATTTAGTTTTAAAAGAAAAAAAAACGGAGCCCTTGTAGGATCATTCGTGTGTCTGTCCGTCTGTCTGTCTCCGTCTGTCACAGCCGATTTGCTCGTATCTACTGGACCGATTAAATTGAAATTTGGTACACATATGAACTTCCGTGACCCAACCGTGGAAGTGTGACGTAAATAAATGAATTTTGAATATGGGGGAAAATTAAAATTAAAAGTTTTGCGAACTGTACTGTGTGACATATCAAATGAAAGGACTTGTTGTAAGAATTTCAAATCAATTTTTTATAATTGCAAAAATACAGAAAAGGGTTGTTTACATATATGTCGCATCCGGCATTTAATGTTTACAACAATACAAGGCGCGCCACCTAGCGGCAACTATCAAGACTAGAATTGGCGGGCTTTGACAGAGTCGGAGCGTTTCCGGTCGGTTACGAGGTTGAGGAGAACGCGCCAAGTCGGCGCAATTCCTTATCTGGTGATCGAGCTGTGAGGACGTTTTGGAACTGTCCTACGTTTTGTTGTGCTCAGTTATTATGGTATCTAATTGTAATTTGTAGTGATTGTGTCAATTTGTGATTTTAATAAACTCTGTGTATCGTAAATCCGTACCCAGTGTGTTTTCATTGCACGAAACCCACCTTATGCCCACATGATGTCTGAATCTAACAGAGTATATATTATCTAAAGTACATACATCTTTTATGGGCTACTGTGTTAAATGTTACAACAAAATACCTTGTGATATATTGCAATTAAATGAAAGAAAATTTAAAACTCATATAAAAAGTACACTTTGTAAACAAGCTTATTACAAATTAGAGGATTATATCCAGGATAAGAACGCTTGGAAACATGCTGGTCCAGCTCCATAGGACAATCTAGAGTCTAGACAAAATCTAACTGATTGCTATTTTAATTGTATATTTTATTATTTTTATGACATTTATTTTACACTCTGTAATTACCTTAACTCACATTTTACAATGTTTGTAAATATGTGAGCACCATGTATCTATCACATAATTAATTTATCTCATTGCTTCATTATTAATTCTTTTTACCTATTGTGGTATAGTAATTTTATTCTAGGTGCATCGTCTTCACATATAATTGATGTACCAATACCAAATATTGTAAAACATTTTAAAAGAGTAACGGTGGAGTTTCTTGCCCATTCTTCTCCATACGAAGCTACCTTTTGGAAGGGGCGACTAGAATCAATTCTATTTTATTTGTAAATTTTGACGTTCAAAAGTGCCATCTATGTGCCTATTTGAAATAAATAATTTGACTTTGACTTTGAGTAAATCCTGACAATCCGACATATAGATTACATGAAAAACTATAAGAAGTCTGTGATCTTAAAATAACGTGGTTAATCTCTCAATATTGTGCGGACAAACTTACATTAGCCGTTGGAATGTATGAGGGAACATGTTTTTTTTTATTTTTTTTATTAATCCCCACAACGAAACCCTTCATTGTGCGTGGTTCGACACGCACTTGGCCGGTTTTTTATTGAATTAATATTATTTTAATGAACAATGGACTGCCCGGGGCCAGTTTGAATAATTACTTAATAAAAAGAAAAGTTAACTTGAAATAATGCTGTTAAATTCGGTTAATTGTTAACTTCCGGTATTTTTCCTAATTACATAACAACACGCCCGTATTCCCTGAAGATGTAGGCAGAGGTGTGTAGCAAAAATAAGTAAATTTTGCCACTTATAAGGCCCTTGAAATGCAAAGAAATGTAAAGCTATATAATGACATACCAGAATTAATACTCGTAGTAGGTAAGTAAGAACAGGTTCTGTAATGCCAAAACAATACAGTTTTCTTGTAAACGTTCGCGCTATCATTGTTATCGTAAAATGACTGTCTTGACTCAAGTCTGGCACAGCAAAATAGTTACATGCCAAGATTTAAATTGTTAGTTTCGCCCAGACACATCAAAAAATGGTATTCATGTGTCTTTTATGGCAAGTCTTTTATAGTTTAAGCAGTACGGTTATGGAATGCGTTGCCCGTATCGATAAGGCGTACCCAAGCTTTGTCCACTTTTAAATATCTGATAAAAAACACTTGTAAGTTTATATATAGGTATTTATTTAGGTTTTTTTATGGGACATAAACATAACTGGCGAAATGTGGGTGTACTAGAATAGAATAGAATAGAATACTCTTTATTATGTACACCATAAAAATTACAGATATAAATGTTGAAATTTTACATAGGGCGACACAATGGGCGGTCTTATCGCTAAAAGCGATCTTTTACAGACAAACTTTGGACTGATTAAAGGGAGAAGGAGAGACAATACTGCAGGTAGTCAGTGGTGTACCATTTACATATACAATAAATACATACATACATAAAGCGTACACTTATTTATATAAATATATAATATATATATATATATACAATAATAAACATGAAACAAGAGCAAGGAACTGTATTATGTAATGATGATGTTTAAGGAGTGAGGAAGTGTTTTTTTACCTGAATTTTAAAAGTGGACACAGATTGAGCACGCCTTATCGACACGGGCAAGGCATTCCATAACCTTACTGCTTGAACTGTAAAAGATTTGTCATAAAAGCTGGTGGAATGCTTCGGCATCTCAAGTCTCAAGTGTTCCGATGACCTCAGATATCTATTATGCGTGTCATGAAGGAACTTGAAACGTTTTTTAAGATATGAGGGGGTTGTATGATTGAACAGAATACCTCTGCCCAACCCTTCGGGGAAACAAGGCGTGATGTTATGTTTATGTATTTAGATAAATACGTGGTTTATGTATTTATTGTAAATGTATATTGCACACCACTGACTACCAGCGGTATTATCTCTCCTCCCTTAAATCCATCTAAATGTTGTCTGTAAAAGATCGCTTTTAGTGATAAGGCCGCCCATTGTGTCACCCTGTGTAAAGTTTCCACATTTATATTCTGTAATTGTTATGGTGAACATAATAATAAAAGTCTCGATCAACATCACTCGAGGCTCTCGTTAGGTGGTTGGATCAAGGGCCTGATTCAGAAGGCAGTACTCCTCGATACGGCTCGCATCGTGAGGAGGTTCCTATCTCTGGAGCCCTAACCACCGGTAGCTTGGACCCTGCTCCCGATACCGGTGGACAACTATTTTTTATATTTTTAAATGTTTTTATATATTTTTTATATTCTGATATTTAAAAATATAATTGGTATGTATCTAAATGAATAAAGGAAATAATAATAATAATAATCAGTTTATTTGAGACAACAAAAGACATCCATCATTGTGTTAGTAAATGCTTATCTATGTTAGTAAAACACAATAAATAAAATTATAAGAACAATTAACAAAATCATATTATGGATACATGGAGTGCAATCGAGTGCCCAAGAAAAGAGAATTGAGTGCCCGCTGAGTACAGCTGACCCACAGGGTGCACGAATAAAATGATTGACAGTATGCCCGGAACATTGTGTACTTTACCTCCTTCGGGCACCGTTTAAACCTGCGAGCCAGCATGGTCCCACGGACAGCCAACGCCCTTCGTTCCCTCTCAACGTCCAAGTCATCAACGAGGTCCTCCATAATAAACAAAATTTATCTATCTATCTGTTTCGTTGACAACGACATTTAAACTATAGTCTAACTCTTACAAAAAAATGGAAAATTTCGTTCCATCTGGGATGTGACAGTTCACTCTTCCTAAGTAAGGACACTCATTCGCGTGATCTAAGTACCGACTCGTTGAGGGCAAATCTATATTCCGTTGGTTTAGGTAGTTAAATAAAAGGTAAACAAAGCAAACCACGTGAAGCTGTCAACCGACAAAACGTAATACCTGTCACTTCTGTTGTCATGCTACGTCACAGTTGTACTGTTCATTTAGCAACGTTTTATTTCGTTGACGTTAGAAACTCTGTCTTTTTGGGCTCTTTACAATAGACAGATTACAAAATATTATAGTATTACAATAAATGTCACAAAAAATTCATTTTTGTGGACCATTTTACGAAACTACATACAAAACTGTCAAACAGATGAATTGCGGGATATGAATTGTACGCAGATCATATTATGATTCAGCCAAAGAGTCAATTTTAGGCCCCCAATACTTAATAAAAAAGAAAACTATCGTAAAATTAATAAATAAATTCAATTTAGTTATAAGTTACAACGTATTTTTAAACAAGGAAGTTTCATCTATAAAAACCCTTTTCATGATATGTTTACCTTTATTTAATTACCTAAACCAGCCATACTCAAAGTGTGTTGAACCCTAGGGTTCCGCAAAGCCTCTGTGGGGGTTCCGCGAAAATACTGGCCAGAATAAAAAAAATACTAAAGGGGTATCTACTATATTTTATTTTACTCTGGTACCTGAGTAAAATAATATGAGTATCAATCGAAATATTCCAACACAAGTAAAAAAAAAATATGCAAAATTGAATGTCAAGTAATATGATTATTAATGAAGAATACACATAAAACCATTTTTGATTACTTTAGGGCTCCGTCAAATATTTCGTTTTCCAAAAGGGTTCCGTCTCCAAAAAAGTTTGAGAACCACTGACCTAAACCAATGGAGTATAAAGGCTCATACAGACTGGTGCGATATCGCGGGCGCGACATGGGTCGAGCTGCCTGTCGCGCCCGCGATATCGCACCAGTCTGTATGAGCCTTAACCATTTAAATCTTTCGTTACACAATTTATTCGCATGAATTATATCGTCAACTGTTTCCAGTGTGGTAGACAGTTTGACTGACATATGTATTATGTTTAGTGCTTGAGTAATTTGTTTGTACATGATACATTAGTGTAACCCTGTAGTACTTACGTAAGTTGGTCCATTCGATGTTAGACACGAATTAAATATTGAATGAAAAAAAGTTTAGGACAGGAGTGAAGGTTTGCAAATGAAGACTGAGTTACAGATGACTAACGATTCATGACTGATTTTCTTTTCTTTGTTTTGTTTTTCTTCATTATTTCCTGTGCGTGTCTCAATTAATAGTTTTTCTTTCTTTTTTTCTTTTCTTTTTTTAAGTATTTCAAACTCAAACTCACTCAAAGCATTTTTTTTAATTAAAACATTTACAGGCACTTTTGAATTGTCAAGTCAAGGAGTCGGTCAGTTAGAAATATGAAGCTAGTTGCCCATTTCAAAGCGTAACGGGCAAGAAACACCATCGACACTCCGGACACTCTTTTATATTACAATGTTACAAAAATATTGTTACATCTGTAGTGTTGAATTTATAACCAAATTTGTGGACGATATAACAAAAAATTCGTCCATAGTACAGCAAAATAGAAAAAAACTAAAAAAAATGCAATTTCAAAAACAAAAAAAAATATTCAAAACTATTTTTTCGTGATGAGTTAAATATTATAATTTAATAAGTAAATATCAGTAAAAAGCTCACTCCACTTGTCGATAAGGTTTTTACAAGATAATTGTTTTTACCTACCCGCTATTTAATCTCTCTCACAAAACGAGGATGTAGTCAATATTTATAAGATTTTCGCACCTCTCTTGCTATCAAAATATAGGAATTAAATGCTACCTGATGAATCCATTAATGTGAAAAAAGTTAAAAGCGCAGATTTCTTTACTAACAATAAAAACTGACAATAAAGCCAGATCGTTTGCAGTCCCGAACAAAAGAGTATTATCCGAATAACACAAAAACCACAAGTAATCAATCAAATGAGAACTGTACTGTTTGCCCTACTTACCCAATTACAACAAAATGTATACAGAAATCTGTTATGGAAAGGAGTTAATTTGAAACCACAAGTCATAACAAAGATGTTTTTTCAGATAATCTTAAAAGAGAAACAAGATTTTTTCTGATCTTCTGAGAAAGGAAGGTAAAGGCAAAGGAAGCTAAAAGACATTTTAATTATGAAAACCTATTACACGATTGACGGTTTTCTTAATGATGATTCATTAACTGATTGACATAGATACGGTTACTCTGATTGACATAATTATTGCGACCCCGGTTTCACTTACTTTTTATTTCTGTTTGACATTAGTCAAAAAGCCACGGTGTATAATTACACCGTGGCTTTTTAATCGCCTTGTAACGGCAGCCCACTTCATGTATTCAATGACTACTAATCATCATTCATAAAAGTAAAAAAAAAATACAGGGCGCTACCGTTCACTGCGTGCGTTTTGCCACGGTAGCGATACACTGCATCTAAGGTAATTAAACAAATCAGGTTCATTGGATTCCCAAAACTTTCATCTTAGTACGATATACTGAATTCACGCCATCAGTCTGCGGAGGCCTGTCCCTTACACTCTGTATATAATATTAACATTTGCACAATAAAAAAAAAAAAACATTGTGACGCATGACGTAGTTTGAGACACCCTGTTACGAGCCTGGTGCGAGCCTTGCGTTCCCAGGGTGGGGCGAAATAGAGCGCAAGGCTCGCACCGCACGCCTAACTGGGTGTTGGTTGTGTTATATTGAGTATTGAGTATGATTAGTAGTCATTGGATACGTGAAGTGGACTGCCGATGTAAGACCATTAAAATGCCACGGTGTATAGTCTTATTTCATTTTATTTTTTTATTGCTGTGACCACGCTGACATTTTTGATTTATATGTTTTATTTTTTTTAATTTCTAATTCCAATGTTTTTGTTACTTATTTTTGATTTTATATTAGGAATAAAATTGGAAACCTTTGCATGCCCATGTGACGGTAAAATATGGAGAACTTTATTATAAAAACACCTATGTTAGCAAAGATATAAATGATTTGATTTGATTAGAAAGCAGTAGTGATATTCAGCAAATTTCACTTCGAACCTCACGCAAGTGAGCTCACAGTGACGTGCAGCTGCCAACTATTTATATTCTGTATTCAAAAGTATAAATCTGTTTTGTTATGTTTTTATTCGAATAAATTATAATATCTTTTTATAAGCACGTGTTTTGGTGATTGAACCCTTTTTCCTCACATTCCTTTTTGGACATATTCCGTTTTCGGCATATTCTTGTTTCGGCACATTATTTTAAGTAATCAGCGTATGTACTGTTTAAGTTTTGCCTTTTATTTTTATTGATTAAAATGTGCCGAAACAGGAATAATTATGCGAAAACGGAATATGTCCAAAAAGGAATGTGCCGAAAAAGGAATCAATCGCTTTGGTGACAAATAATTTTTTTTCACACCTTTCATTAGCGAACTCATTTGTTTTTAAAGTAAATAATCGCGGATTCACAACAAGACATCGCATCGTTCGAATTTCAGTGATGTTGGGAGGATGAAAGTATCTACTAAATTAAATGTTAAAGGTTGTTAAAACCTAAAACACTAAGATTAGTCACAATTTGTTTCATTAAATGTTCGAAAATTAATCTTTTAACGTAACAAAATTAAGCACAACCATCTTATTCTTAGAATTTCACTTTTAAAAAGTAATTTTCTTTGTAAATAAAGGCTCTGAAAACCCTTTCACCTTTCTGAATTAAAACAGGCTTTTAGTAGCTTTTGGGATCCCTGATTACAACGCCAAGAGTAGACCATAATCACGTGGGTCGGGTTCCGCATAATTATGTAAAAACAGCCTTTAAAAGTGTTCGTTAAAAAGCAAACGAGACTACAGATGTTCGTTTAATTTATGATTTTCAGGAATTTTCAGGCGAGCTCGGAAGGGTAGATAGATTTTATATTCGTAGCTGAGGCTTTGCAGATTGATTTTAATAAATTATAATACTGATTTACTTTGAAGGTCGTTATGAAAGTTACCGCAAATTTTGGATGGATGGGAGCTTCAAAAAATTAACAAAAAAAAGCATTCTGCCTAGGTTTTTCCCAACTATGTTCCAGTCTAACCAGATGCAGCTGAATACCATTATTTTACATGGAGCGACTGCCTACCTGCATAAACAGTAATTGGGTAATATGATAGATACCCCTTGGTCAGACTGGTTGTAACGACTGTCAAAGATCCACGAATGACAGCCGGGACCAACGGCTTAACATGCTTTCCGATGCACGGAGGAGTCTCGGTATGTAATGATGGTCTCCCATCTACGGACCAACTCATATAAAGCATAGCTTAACCTGATGGATCGACCCATGCGGCTATTATTATTACTTAACCCAGAACACCACTTCTAAAAATGAACCATTTCTATAAATCACTGTTGTCAGCTAGTATTTTTGCATAGAACCTTAAAACCCCTGTTTTGGTCTACTAATAAGGACTCCAGGGCCTCAAGTCTGCTATTACAATAGTGTCAGAATGGTCGACCATTGATTTCATAATTGTTGATTTTGACAGGTTTGGTAATCTACTATTATAATGGCGTCATTATGACTTTCCAATGGTCGGCCACTGACACTACATTGAAAGAAATTGCAAAGAAAATGATCGACCATTATGAATTTACCAGATTACGAACTTTTAGCAAAATGACAATGGCATGACAATGGGATCGCGTTGGAATGACTGAATTTATAAAAATAGCAGACTTGGGCCCCAGGAAGGCAGGAGTGGAAACGCTGGGACGACGCCCTAGAAAGACATTTAGTGACCTAATTGGTGATGTTCTTCAGACAGGTCAGGTGCGTAGTACTCGCAACCGGCGTGCGTGTAGGACCAGATGTATGAACGTAAACAAAGCAAAATGAGTATGTAAGGAGTGTAGCAAGGACTCCTAAAAAGCTAGTTCCATTACAAGTAAATCCATCACAATTCGTTGAACACCAGTAAAAATAACGACGATCCAATCGGTAGTTAACACCGTAGCTATTGGGAAACAGCCAAGTGTGGCATTTTAAACTCTTTTACTACAGAAACGGCTGCTAGCAATGACTCGAAAAACAATTTCTCACTATTTTGCGGAAAGCGATAACGATAATCGATGCTTTTGAGACTAAAAAATAAAGGATTCGGTGGACGTTGAAAATGTAAGCACAAGCATAGAATTAAGAGCAGGCAGTCTAAATCAAATTTCGATCCCCGCCACTCCATTATGTGCTAAACGCTAATTCATCAGTAATAAAGTTGAATATCGCGTGCGCTCTTTGATCGTGTTCGAGCACGAAACTAAATAGCGGTAAGTCTCAATTCTTATTTCGTTTATAACTAAAGTAATAATTAATCTAGAGAAAACATATCTTGTGGCTGGATAATAACTATATTTTCTTGCTGTGAATATTTATTTTAGACATAAAAGCCAAACAATCTTGTTTGTTTTTTATAATTCATCTGCCTAGCCTTTTCCCAACTATATTGGGGTCGGCTTCCAGTCTAATCGGATGCAGCTGAATACCAGTATTTTACATGGAGCGACTGCCTATCTGCCCTCCACAACCCAGTTACTGGGTAACACGATATCCCTTGGTGAGACTGGTTGTCAGACTTATGGGCTTCTGACGACCCGTAACAACTGTCAAAAATCTACAAATGACAGTCGGGACCAACGGCTTAACGTGCTTTCCGAGGCATGGAGGAATCTTGGTATGAAAAGATGGTCACCCATCCACGGACCAACCGCGGCAAGCGTCGCTTAACCTGATCGATCGACCCGTGCGGCAGTTATTATTTAGTCAATTATGCTTAAAAAAGAAATGACTTTCGAATAAAAAATGTATTGAGAGGAAATATTACAATTACGTAACTGTCTATAAAATGGAAAGAAAAAGATTCAATAAATCATATACTAAAGTTTCATTTTGCTTGTATGTGTGACTGTTTCAGAATATTCATGCAAATTAACATAAAAATAAGCCTTCTCTTAAGCATAATATGCCTATAATGATCCCACTGCTGGGACAGGCCTCCGCTCTGTGAAAGGGAGTGGTCTGTCATCCAAAACGCGGGCCCAGTGCGGGTTGGTGTCACATGTCTTCGAACTTTTGGTTCTAGGACTTGCCGGTTTCCTCACGATGTTTTCCTTGACCGATTTGAGAGCAGTGGTGATGAAATTATTTACACACAGTAAAGCGCTTGCCTGGGTTCGTCAAACTCAAACTCGAAGCATTTATTTCAAATACTTAAACCAATTACAGGCACTTTTGAATTTTCAAGGGGTCGGTCAGTCAGAGAGATGAAGCTAGTTGCCCATTCCAGAGCGTAGTAGGTTCCTATGGAGAAGAACGGGCAAGAAACTCCACGGACACTCTTTTTAATCAAAATATTGTGACAAAGTATTGGTTACATCATTCATGTTGAAATTATACATGTGAGGACAAAACGTCATGAACCTACAACTCGTAAGTTACCGGTACCACTGGGCCACTACTTCTCCTGGAAAATGTAACTGATAGTAAAAATAATAAGCTACTATAATTATAATATACAGGGTGGAATTTTGTAATGCCACCTGGAGGGAAAGTACTCTTAATACTGCAGATAGAAAATTTTACTCAAAGGAAAGTTTCCTTTATTTTTGAATAGAAAGCAAACTGCATTCAAAGATTTTCGAAAATTCTCTTCTCCCACACCTGGGAATCGAACCGGCTAAAATCTGAAAAAATTATACCCTGTACTTTTATTGCATCGATCGTTAGGGTCAATTATAAGGATAAATCTCTCTAACAAACATGATAAATTAAATGAAAGGAAAACCAGGAAATCTGAAGTTACAAATTCAATGAGTCAAGTTACAGCTCTTTAACTAACATCCATCTTTTGTAACGCAGACTCCTTTGCGACATACTCGTAGCTGCGTGTATGAGGTAATTTAAATATGGAATGTTAGATTATTTGAAAATTAGATTGTCATAGTTGTTATTCACATTTGATTGTTTTTACAACTCATTTCACATTTTGTCTCACGGTGAAAATGGCTTATCAAGAACAGTTTGATTTAATGGAAGCTTATTTTTTAAATACCAAAAACGTGAATCTAGCTCTGCGGTGGTATGGAGAGAGATTTCAAGACCGACAGGCACCAACTCGGTTCGTATTGAAAAGAATGGTAGAAAATTTAAAGAATACGGGTGGTTTCAAGAAGAGACGGCAAACTATTCAGCAAAACTATTTCGATTTTGAACTAGATGAACATACTTTGAATCATTTCCAAAGGCTTCAAGTAGAGATGCTGCCGATGAATTAGGAACAACCCACACTCGCGTACTTAAAGTGCTGAAAAAGTATAAATGCTATCGTGAAGGTCGGTTGGTGCAAAAATTGCATATTGGGGATCGTGACAGACGATTACAATTTTGTGAAAACATGCTTGGAGAAATTGACCGAAACCCTAATTTTTTGAGTAACATTGTATGGTCTGACGAAACCAACTTCAGCAATAACGGCATGTACAATCGCCGCAATAACCATTATTGGTCTCGAGTGAATCCTGTTCGTGTTCATGAAACTAACAATCAAGTAAGATTTTCTTTCAACGTTTGGTGCGGAATTATGAGAAATAATGTAGTGTTAGTCCACGTGTACGAAGGTCATTTAAACACTGTCAAGTATATTGAAATACTGGATCTCTTAAGAGACGAGTTAAATGGTTTCCCCGAGGAAGAGCGAAACCAAATAATTCTACAGCAAGATGGTGCTCCAGCACATAACAGCAGAATCACTACTGCCTACATTAATAACCATTTTAATACCTGGATTGGTACAAACGGCACAATCAGATGGCCTGCGAGATCGCCAGATCTCACCCCATTAGATTTTTTTTTATGGGGATATGTAAAAAATCAAATTTACATGAAATCTTATGCGAATGACAACGAGTTGAGAGTTGAAGTTCAGAATACGATTTATAATATTCACCACAACACTTTATTAAAGGTTACTAGAAATGAATTCGTTAAAAGAATAAATTTGTGTATCCAAGAGAATGGAGCCCATTTCGAGCAACTAATTAGTTAGTTTACCATTTTTTGTCAATAATTAAATTAATTTAAGATTTCCTGGTTTTCCTTTCATTTAATTTATCATGTTTGTTGCAGAGATTTCATCCTTATAATTGACCCTAACGATCGATGCAATAAAAGTACAGGGTATAATTTTTTCAGATTTTAGCCGGTTCGATTCCCGGGTGTGGGAGAAGATAATTTTCGAAAATCATTGAATGCAGTTTGCTTTCTATTCAAAAATAAAGGAATGTTTCCTTTGAGTAAAACTTTCTATCTTCAGTATTAAGAGTACTTTCCCTCCAGGTGGCATTACAAAATTCCACCCTGTATAATACCACACTATCCCCAACCACTGCAATCCTTTAAGGTAGATCCGCAGCTGAAACGAACCCGCGAAATATAAATTTTCTTACGTTTTTAGGGTTCCGTAACCAAAGGGTAAAACGGGTACCCTATTACTAAGGCTCCGCCGTCTGTCTGTCTGTCCGTCTGTCACCAGGCTGTATCTCATGATCCGTAATAGCTAGACAGTTGAAATTTTCATAGATGATGCATTTCTGTGGCCGCTATAGCAACAACTACTAAAAACCAGAATAACATAAATATTTAAGGGGGCTCCCATACAACAAACGTGATTTTTTTGCTCGTTTTTGCTCGATATTGATAACGGTAACAGGTAGACACTTGAAATATTCACAGAATATTTAGTTATATATTCACTTTAAAAATCAATAATTAAATTAAAATAAAACAAATATTTAAGGGGGGCTCCCATACAACAAACGTGATTTTTTTGCCGTTTTTATAGATAATGGTACGGAACCCTTCGTTCGCGAGTCCGACTCGCACTTGGCCGGTTTTTTGCTATTTGCAGGCCAGTGTCAGGTTGTATCTCGATCAAAATATGATTCGCGATGTGATATCAGGTATGTAACCAAGAGAGAGTAGAGTCACCCTGCCAGCTAAATGGTTGTTTTTGGATATGTGAAAAAATCATGGCAGTAATATATATAGGTAGCGAAATTAAAAGGAAAACTATCACAGCTAAGTTGGCTTTACAAGTTAACGAGTAATAGTCGACCAACGACACGCGCTTGGCCGGTTTTTTAATGTCTTATTTAGAAAGATAAAAAACACACACGCGCTGGTAGCACATCTCCGCCGCGAAACCATAGCAGCGAAACCGTAGTAGTTAAATTGTACTGGTTCGCGTCATGTTTCGCTACTTGCATCCGATTCGAGTAGCGGAACATGACGCGAACCAGTACAATTGAACTACTGCGGTTTCGCTACTATGGTTTCGCGGCGGAGATGTGCTACCCCTACCAGCGTCAAGGCTCGTGCGGACTAGTGCGATATCGCGGGTGTGACGCGAAACTAGTAGCACACTTTCCTTGTCGGTGCCTGTCGCGCCCGCGATATTGCGCGAGTCTATACGAGCTTTAATAAGAACCAGCCAAAACCGAAGTAGCCAAAAACATACAAGAATGAGCATAGTATTTACTTAGTTATGTAAATTATGAACTAATGATACAGGGAAATATTGTGAGGAAATCTAACCTTTAGTCTGAAATCGCCAAAACACAGTAAGCAAGCGTGTTGATAAATATTCGTTCCTTGTCTTTTTCAGGCTGTCAAACCACGTTTAGCAGATTTTTTCAGCCAGTGACACAATAAAGGTTTATTTCATCATAATTCAAGTAAAATAAACAAGGGACCCTCCAAATATAAATTGAATTTAAGCAATAAAAACCTCGCACTCTGTACAGTGTACAGACCCCGAAAAAAGGCGTTAAACCACAACCGCTAGCAGTCATCCTAAAATCCCACATTTGTTTATTTGTCACTCAGGTCATTTAACAAAACCATTCCGCCTGTATTTTTACATCCTGAACTTATTTAGGTCATATTTCTCATCCGTTTGTACGGAGCTAGTGTGGTTATGCAATTCATCGGGATGGAAAATACGGGAATTGTGGTAAAATACTGGGATTTTCGTTGTTATGTCATTTTACCTACAAACATCGGGCTAGGAGTATAAATCCTGCTGGAATAACTTTGTGTATTTTTAGAATCCGGTTTTTGGCGTGGAAGATTATTTTGTTTGATTAATTTTAGCGCGTACATGGATACTTTTTTCTACGTGGACGAGATAATTTATGCATACGGAAAAAGATGGTCAGCATTGTAAAGACTACACGTACGAAAAATGGTTCCAGTATACACCACAGGTTTTGTACAAAGCCTAAATGCCACACAACAAAATCTAAAGTGGCACTTACACCACAAATTAAAAACGTGTTGGTGTCAAAAAGCTAGGAGAAGGATTTCGTTACGGCTACATTCGTTTCTTAAAATGGAACATACAACCCCCATTGGCAGGTAACATTCAACAAAATAGAAAACGCGGAACCGCTGTTACCCACGTAGCATTTCCTTAGAGACATCCCGGGCCCCGGGATCCCGGAATCCGAGACGCCTGCCACCACTAGCCGTGGCTGATTTATTCGCGGCAAGCGAGAATTTAAATTAAAGCACATTAGGAGCGTATAAAGTATATTCGTATATGCTTTTGTTGCTTTTTAATGTGGTTTGGTACCTATATGGTGAAGACGTAATAAATTAGAGAGAAAATTGTAGACTTTGTTCCTTTTAATTTTATTTCTTATAACTCTATAAAATTCATGCCTTTCAGAATACTATTTTCGGAAAATTGCCGGTCACCATGCTTGATAGTCTTGATAGCAATATTATTAGTGCAAAGGAGGATGCTGCTGTTTCAACCTTCTGCATTCTGAAACAGATCCTACTAATTTTTTTCTTTTTTTTTTTAAACGTTGCCCCACACTAGGAATTTCTCCTGTATCGTGGGTGCGTTTACAAACATTTAAACTCACATACACAAACAGCCAGACCCGGAACAACTACTTGTAGGTCATACAAATATTTGTTCCGTGCGGGAATCGAACCCGCGACACGCAGTGCAGCAGTCAATCGCTTAACCACTGCGCCCACCGTGCCGTGCCGTGATATATATGTTCATACAAAAACTCACGCCTACTTCCCATGGGGATAAGCAGAAACTATGGAACGCCACCGACAACTGCTCCTCATCCGCATCGTCATCATTAATGATGATGATGAAAATCAAAAGAAAAAGTCAGTTTAGTTATTAATTAGTCAATCAGTCAGAAAGATGAAGGTAGCCCATGCCAAAGCGTAGTAGGTTTCTATGAAGAAGAACGAGCAAGAAACCCCATTGACAATATTTTTCTTCTATTCTTCGGTCTTCTTCTGTTATTTGGTCTGTTTCATGTCATTATTTAATTTTTATTTACTTCTGATTCCTGGCAAGAAAAATACGAGTAACACCAGCGTGTACGTGGTTTGGCCAGAAATTCCTTAGCTAGACGTGAGGGTAGAAAAACAGCTGCTTAATGAATTTTTGCTGAGTGTAATTTTCTTAAATAGGTCACGCCCATTTTCTGTGGGGTGTTGTTAAAAGCGATTAAGGGATTGCGATGGATAGGTGAGAATTATGGGCAGCATAGTCCTGTGGCCTCACATGTGATAGCAGACAGATCTGACTTTTTTGTCGAAATGGATAAATCTTTGATTATTTATATATATAATATGTCGGATCGTCAGGATTTACTCTGTTAGATTCAGACATCATGTGGGCATAAGGTGGGTTTCGTGCAATGAAAACACACTGGGTACGGATTTACGATACACAGCGTTTATTAAAATCACAAATTGACACAATCACTACAAATTACAATTAGATACCATAATAACTGAGCACAACAAATCGTAGGACAGTTCCGAAACGTCCTCACAGCTCGATCACCAGATAAGGAATTGCCCGTGTTGGCGCGTTCTCCTCAACCTCGGAACCGACAGAGTCGGAGCGTTAACACGCTCCGACTCTGTCAAAGCCCGCCAATTCTAGTCTTTATAGTTGCCGCCAGGTGGCGCGCCTTGTCATGTTGTAAACATTAATTAGCGGATGCGACATATATAAAAAAAAAACTACATATTTATTTCTTATAACTTTTCATGGTTTTTGTAAATTAAATATAGCGCCTAATCTAAATAAGTACAATAAGATTATGTGTGCTATAAGCTTATTTTATATAGTTGCTCACTTAAGTTTATGGCTGAGAGCCTACACGCTGACATCCTCCTTTCCATACTTCCCCACAGTAAAGTAGGCTTTTAAGATGTTTTAGATTTGTTTAGGTTTTTGTCTTCTAATTTTTTGGCAATTTTCTTTGGTAGTTCCTTTAGAATGGCAGGAAAGGCGTACGTCCAGGCTCTCTTACCATATTCATTATTCATCTTTGGCGGTTTATATGTACGACTGGTTACGAACAAAGTTTGGTTTTGGTATGTCTCGATAGCGTGTCGCGTTGCAAAAGAATTAAATCAAACAGGCCAACTTTGTTATGTTGGTGTGAGTGACCGCTACGTCTTACACTCGAGCCACATCATTGTGTTATTTTAGTGTGCGTGAGTTTTTCGACGAGTTCACAACTTTGACTGTATAACTATACTCCATAGGTTTAGGTAGTTAAATAAAGGTAAACAAATCATAAAAAGGGTTTTTATAGATGACACTTTGTTGTTTAAAAATACGTTGTAACTTATAATCAAAATATATTTTTTTTATTTTTACGAAAGTTTCCTCATAAAGTAGGTACTGTATGTTAAACTTTATCATTTATTCTTAAACTACTCTTCGTAGATGTAATTGCTTGAGCACAATTATTTAGTTAGATTTATATATTACTTTAATATTTTGTAATCCAGTCCATTGTAAAGAGCCCAACAAGACAGGTTCTCTAAACTTTAAAGAAATAAAACATTGCTAAATTGAAGAGTACAACTGTGACGTAGCATGCCGACTGAAGTGCCAGGTATTACGTTTAGTCGGTTACTTGACAGCTCTCTCGTCACGTGGGTTTTTTTGTTTACCTTTATTTAACTACCTAAACCAACGGAATATAGACATATTTATAATATCTTTGGAATAGATTAGCCTTTTCGGAGGGACAGCTTTGAAATTGTCATGGTTTATCATTATGAATTGACTACAACTACCGTACGTTTGTTTTAAACAACGAAGGCAATGATCGATTTGTAAAACAACTGCAACTACAATTTAAAATAGTATTTAGGTACACGGTACGTTAAAAACTATCAAAATCAAACAAACATTCAGCAAATTCAACAATGGCTCACTTGTTAAACAAAAAAATCAAACATGTCTGAAAAACAAGTGCCAGATTCTAAACTAGGACGAATGATGAAAAATTCAGAAAAAGCTCAATACATACTGCAAACATTTCGTTATTCGCTGACACTGCACTAGGATTGGCGAGTTTGTTCCTCGTGTCGGCATTCAGAATTCGCCGACACCGCTGTCGGCGTCCGAGGGCCATTAACCGACACATTTCGCCGACGCCCAATTCACACGTTCAAATGGCACTTTGAATGGGTATTTTTATTTAGTGGATATTACGTACATATGTAGCTAGCATATTTTCTCGGTACATTTCCTCTTTTGCATGAGAGAATCTGCAAGCGGAACCATAACACACGAGCTTCATTTTTAAAAGTCTCCAAAAAGTTGCTAGTTTTTCGAGTTTTAACGAATCAAACCAACTTAAGCATTTCAAAACACAGGCAAACAATCCTCCATTCGCTGACAATGCATCGGGATTACAGCGTTTGTTCGACATGTCTGAGTCTGAGTTTCGCCGACACTGCTGACGGCGTCCGTCGCCCATTAGCCGACACATTACGCCGACGCAAAACTCTCACATTCGAATGTTTAGTTCGAATAAACGTTTGAATAGGGATTATATTTCGTATGAACTGAAACTAAAATGGCTGATGGAATTAGAAGTTGCCTTCCAGGCATTAGAATATATTTATTAGTCTGAAAAGTTAGTTTAAATACAAAGTAAAGTACTTTGAACGTGGGTGTATGTAATCTGTTTTAGGGTTTGTTCAGGCATTGCAGCAGGACGTATTAATTCAAGGATTGAGAGCAGAGCTCGTGCAGTATTTGAGCAGCTTAGTGACGTCAGCGTCATAATTTTTTAAGTAGACACGGCTTATCGGGCTGCACTTTGCAACCAGATAAGAATATTATCTTTTTTCACGAGTAGACTACCAAGGGATATTGTGTTACCAACCAACTGGGTTATGGAGGTCAGATAGCCAGTAGCTCCATGTAAAATACTGGTATTCATCTGCATCCGGTTAGACTGGAAGCCGACCTCAACATAATTGGGAAAAGACTAGTCAGAATGATTGTTCAAGAGTAGACTATTGTCCCGGTTAATTTGCTTACAGTAGATATCTCGTATCTCCAATTTATTGGACCAGTTAAAAAAGCCATTTTCAGCAACACGACGACTTATTTAAAGTCAGGGAAATTAATTGTTTATCAAATAGACTATCAATAGTCAAATCACAACTGTCATTCTTTGAAAATTGTATGAAGTAGCTATAACACAGCAAATTGACGTAGTGTCCTGACTGTATGACATTTCAGAAGCATTTATTGCGATCACTAATTACTAATATTAGCATTTGTCACCGCATATCGGCAAGCGTGGCAGTGTGGGACGCCCCCCAGCTAGATGTACCGAAGACCTTAAGAAGGTGACTGGGACAGGCTGGATGCGGAAGGCGTAGGACAGGGTGTTGTGGCGCAGCCTGAGAGAGGCCTATGTCCAGCATTAGGCTACGATAGGCTGAGTTGATTGAGTGTTTATCAAGAGCGGCGATTTGAAGAATGATAATCTGTCAGAACCATTGCAGTTGATCTAAACATATAGAATAATTAGGTACATAATTGTTAATTAGGAGTGTGGAGCAAGGAAGTGAGTTTATATATTTGAGGAATCAGTTAACAAGGGATGGAAAGATTAATGAAGATGTGGAAAGGAGAGTAAATGCGGGAAATAAGGTGAATGGTGCTATACATGCGATTGTAATCAATCAGTCGATGGCCAAAAAGGCTCGACTGGCTGTTCACAATGGTGTGCTGGTACTTACGCTTATGCATGGAAGTGAATATTGGGTGTGGCAAAAGAAGCATGAAAGTAGAATAAATGCTGTGGAAATGCGTTTCTTGCGAAGCATGCTGGCATGACTATGAAAGATAGGCTGAAAAATTAGGTGATAAGACAACGGTGCAGTGTATAAGAAGATGTAGTAACAAAAATTAAAAAGAGTACGCTGAGACGGTTGGGTCATGTTGAGATGATGAGTGAAAGGCGACTAACAAAAGGTATTTATAAAGCAGAGGTGAGTGGAAACGCCTTAGGAGGACATATAGTGACCAAATTGGTGATGTTCTTCAGAAAGGTCAGGTGTGTTGTACTCGCAATCGGCGTGCGTGTATGACCAGAAGTATGACCGTAGGCGAAGCAAAAGGAGTATGTAAGGAGCGTAGCAGGAGGCGTTCTATAGTTTCTGCCTACCCATGGGACGAAGGCGTGAGTTTATGTATGTATAATTATTTTCGTCAGTAGTAAGATGATATACTGGTTGATATAATACCACAATCCTCTTGGGGATATCTATAGCTAATCATACGTACCCGTAGTAGGTACGCAGTAACACAATGCCATCTCGTCAAGCACCAAGCATCTTATTATTTTCCTATATCCTCGAGCAATATTGACAAAAAACCTTATTAGACGTTGGTTGACCCTCGAGGGTACCTCAAATTACGTCGGGTCGGATTGACCCTTGATGTAATGCAAAAATTTCGACGCCATCATGGATAAAAGGGTCCTTCCTTTGAGTATATAAAGATCAATTAAATTACTTTTGTCCATGTTATTATGTTGGGTTGAATTAAATGAGTTGCCACGAGTAACAATACCACAGTATGAATTATAGACAGTACAGAAACTATGTTATAAACGTTCGAATTGGCACACTCACACAGACGCGCTCCTTGACGAGACCCCAAAGCGATTATCGCGTTGCTGTCAGTAGCGGTGCCCACGGCTGTACACGGCTGTTTAAACTCAGCTTCTTCAAAACTGACTTCAGTCGCCTCTAGGCTTTGTCTGCGTAAGGGTTTTGCGCCGAAAACTTCTAAGTTGTTCCACTTATACTTAAATATCTCGGGAACTGCAAACCTGATCGCTAAAATACAAAATGCGTTGTGGTTCTCAGAACTAAATCGATCCAATAACAGACAATTCTTAGTATCCGAAGCACTCACAGAAAATAATAACAACATTTGATTTCAAAAATTTGAAATGCCTAGACTTAAAAATAACGATAAAACTCGAACGAAACATTTCAAACCAAATCCGATGCAGAGCGTCACCAGGCCAATCGTATGAGACTAAAATCAAAGAAATCGGCCAAGAACTTAAAAAATGCCAACCATTTGAAGATTGACGAAACCTCGTCAGCGTCCAAGCGGCCCGCATCTCCAATACCTGGGTCATCCGGCGTGCCCTCAAATGTAGCTGATTATTGAACTAAACTTTCATTATTTTCCAAAGTACAAGTCTGCCCATGATTCTAGGTCTACCGGTATTCCCCGACTACCAGGGATTTTTTCCTCCATACTTCTATTATCGTCGTCATCTCGGTAATCACCCCCTTTCTAGCCATATCATCTTTCACACAGTGCGTCCATCATTTCTTTGGTCTTCCCCTACTGTTATAGCCATCCACATTCATACTAAATACTTACTATTTGGTATATACTATTTTAATATAGTGATGTTCTTCAGAAAGATCAGGTGCGTAGAACTCAGAACTGGCGTGCGTGTATGACCAGATCTATGAACGTAAACGAAGCTAAAGGAGTATGTAAAGAACGTAGCAGGTGGCCTTCTATGGTTTCTGCCAACCCCCATGGGAAGAAGGCATGAGTTTATGTATTTATGAGTATAACTAAAACTTCAAAAGATTAATCTTTATTAAGACAAGCAGATTGAGATACACAGAGTCATTGTAAACGACAGTCTGGCATGTTGCCACAAAGTGCATACTCCTGCAACTTTTAAATTGAAACATAGTGGTTTTGCTTTCGAGTAAATGTGCTGATCCTCAAATTAAAGAACAGTTTCACTGGCAAAAATCTTTCTAAAACTCTGCCAATATTGCTAGTGCCAAATAACTTAAAATACATGTAATTACATGCCATTCTTCTCTCATGCCACTTGCATTCCTCATCGTCTTCATATAGCATGGCTTTCCTCGCCATAATATAGATAGACTGATTAAAATGCTATTGATTTCCAGAATAATTTCTCTTAACCTGTCACAGGCAATAACTGTTTTTAGGGTTCCGTGCTCAAAGGGTAAAACGGGAACCCTATTAAACCCTATAAACAGACAGACAGTCTGTCTGTCTGTCCATCTGTCACCAGGCTGTATCTCATGAACCGTGATAGTTAGACAGTTGAAATTTTCACAGATGATGTATTTATGTTGCCGCTATAACAACAAATACTAAAAAACAAAATAAAATAAATATTTAAGGGCGACCAGCAAAAAAATCACGTGATTTTTTGCTCGATTTTGATAACGGCAACAGGTAGACGCTTGAAATATTCACAGAATATTTAGTTATATATTATATTCACTTTAAAAATAAATAATTAAATTAAAACAAATATTTAAGGTAACATAACGTGATTTACATACAACAAACAACCATACAACTAACGTGATTTTTTTGCCGTTTTTATAGATAATGGTACGGAACCCTTCGTGCGCGAGTCCAACTCGCACTTGGCCGGTTTTTTAATTTTATTATCGTTGGTATATCGTCCTCTTTTCTTTACAGACGATTATCTAAAACAAACACGATTCCAGATCGTAAGAATCTTATACACACACTATGTCAGAAACAAACATATTTCTGATTCCCCTTTATCATGATTCATGACATAAATCTAAGCAGTAAAGTAAATAAGCATAGATACACGAAAAACATCCAAAAAATCCACAGTCGTGCCAGAAGAACCATATAACTATGTATATTCCCTACAAAATATTGGTTTTTCACCATTCACCCGCTTGCGTGATTTATGTTCTGAGAAGGAAAAATTCAGGTCAGCGCTGCACCGCTGGATTTCTAAAGGTTCTGGGATTGTGGCGGTTTGTGCATTTCAATGCCGAAGGGTGCCTGCCATAACAGGCTGAAAAAAAATGGGATTTAAGTTTTCAGTTTTCCTGGTCTTCTTATGATTTTCATCTTCTTTTTGATCTTCTAATGGTGATAGCCTTTTTGGATCCTTTAAAAACATTTTGATATTTTCATGATGATTGCCGTTATAAATAAATGAACCACTTTTTAACTTTTAACCGAGAGCTGCTAAATTAATGTTATTATTTTATTTTTATTTTTTTATATATTATACTCTCGATTTACTTATTAGCCTCATCTTTGTAAATAAACTACTAAAGGGAAGTTGTGAGACAGCTCCGACACAAGTACTTTTGTAACTTACTGGGGCTGCCTCAATTTATGTATGACAATGTTTAAGTTGAAATAAATATTTTTGTATACATTTTTTTGTATTAAATATCACTTAATCACAGTAAAGTGATATTTTTTCCTCAGACAGGAAATGTGCACCTTTTCAATGCTTATATAGTGTTCGCAAGCACGAATATTGGAAGAGGGTTCAATTCTTGGTTGGGATCGCTCGAGCAAAGGTTTATTAGGTTTTTTTCATTGTTCCCGGTTAAGAGTCTATACTACCTCAGCGCCACCTCACTCTTTATCTCGCTGGCATCTGCTGCTGGCGGTCACGCGTGCAAGCGAGACAAGTGGCAGGGAGAAGACTCGAAGGCACCGATAGTTTAATTTATTTCTTTTAACGGTGAAAATATTGGTAATTAAAAAAAAAACATAATACCTGCTGTATAGTTAGTTTAGTTAATATGCAAAGTTTCATTATCTTATTTGAAGTATTTTTTAAATACGAGCGGTTTATTGTTCGGGTTGGAGGTAACATTGAAATTTTTCTATAGAGAAAATTTTATGGAATCGTGTTTTCGTCAAACATAGTACTTAACATTAATAATATCTATTTCAAAATTAAAGCTGCAGTATTTTCGACATAACGGAGGATCATGTTAAGCCATTTGTGGTAGCTTAAGTTCTTAATGACAATAGGCTTACATACCTCATACAGTTTATTAATATTCTATATTAGCTGCGCCCCGGTGTTTTACCCGCATAATTCCCGATCCCGTGGGAATATCGGGATAAAAAGTATCTTATGTCGTAATCCAAGTCATGGTCTACCCATGTGCCAAAACCCAATGACCAAAAACAGTTATTTTTAATTTAAATTATTATTTTTTTCGCGGCCGTCAATCAAACATTATTAATTAGATGCAGTGTACAATATGACGAACAAAAGTTTATTTGCGCAAATACTTTTTTCTTTTTTCGGGGTTCTTTCGGCATCTATGTCCTCCGCCCTGGGATGGGCAGAACACCACCTCGGTGGGATCGTACACATGCGTCGCGTCGGGGTGCTGAACCGAGTCAAATAGTTTTTTTTTTAAACTTATTTATCATCTAACCAGGTCTGTACAGCTAAGAGCTAATTTTTTTACATAAAAAATCAAGTTCAAATATATCACCTCGGATTGCATTTGTAGAAAAGTCGTTTATCAATTCATTTTTGTGATAGGGTTTTCTAATATCGACCAAGGTTTCAACGATGGCCGCGGTATAAAACTAAATGCACCACTTCCCATAGTGAATTGGTCATTGCCCCTTCATCCAAATGCATCCAGCCGTTTTAGCTTGAAAGGGTAATAAACAAATAAACAAACAAACTTACTTTCGCATTTTTAGGGTTCCGTACCAAAATGGTAAAAAGGAACCCTTATGGTGAGACTAAGTCTGTCATGGATATCTCAAGAAATACTTATGCTATCAACTTGAAATTTGGAATAGTTTTAGATGACGTTTACCAACTATTTTGCAAACAAGAAAGAAATTAAAAAAAAAATATCTTTTTTTGCAACAGAGTCTGAAAGGGGGTCTTAAAAATTCGAATGGAGTCTACTAGGGCATGTGCATCATATTATGAAAGAGCGCTGTTTGCACATTCTCAAAATTTTAGTTTCCCTTATCTCCGAAGTTTGCTTAGAACAAAATCTGAAACTATTCTATGTAATAGAAGTTTATATAAAGATTACAGGAAAAATAAAACGATGTCTCTAAATAGCACAGTTTTTCAGATATCATCAACATCATATATACGTACGGACCTCTCGGTGCGCGAGTCCGACTCGCTCTTTACCGGTTTTTAATATTAGGTAGGATTAGGATACTTATTACATGAAACTTGGAACATGACTAGAGGAAATGCAGGTATACTGTACTTCTCTGCTCAACCCTCCGCAGATTATAGGCGTGATTTTGTGCAAGTATGTATTCAATTAGAGGGTCATATTTACCAGCACATTTTCACAGGCCGACAGAAAAGTCTCTACCATTTTGCCCCATTCAGTTCCTGGATCGATGATTCCTAGGGACAGCTAGCCAACACTTCAGTCTTGGCAGAACCTCAAGAAATTTGAGTGTGCTCTTTGTCTGCACCGAATTCTAAAAGGTGACTTATTGTCAAGGCAGGGATAGAATACAAAGAGGTTTGGTAGCCGAAAGGTTCATACAATCCCCTTTATTTTTAACACTTTTATATTTTACCACAAATGCCGTGGAAATGCGTTCCTTGCGAAGCAGGTGTGGTGTGACTATAAATGATATTCTGAAAAATTACGTGATAAGGCAACGGTGCGGTTTAAAAGAAGATGTAGTGACAAAAATTGAAAATAGTATGCTTAGATGGTTTGGTCATGTTGAGAGGATGGAAAGGCGACTAACAAAAGGTATTTACAAGGCGTAGTGAGTGGAAACGGTGGGAGGGGACGCCCTAGAAGGACATTTATAGTGACCTTATTGGTGATGTTCTTCAGAAAGGTCAGGTGCGTAGTACTAGCAACCGGCGTGCTTGTATGACCAGATGTATGAACTTAAACGAAGCAAAAGGAGTATGTAAGGAGCGTAGCAGGTGGCGTTCTATAGTTTCTGCTTACCCCCATGGGAAGAAGGCGTGAGTTTATGTATGTATTTATATTTTACGTTGTCTACAATGTTCAAGAGGAAGAGCATGTTTGTCAAATAAATGTGATAAATCAAATGGTTTAAGGCTCTTACACACTCACGCGATATCGCGGGCGCGACAGGCACCGACTAAGACAATTCCTTTGTCGGTGCATGTCGCGCCCGCGATATCGCGTGTGTTTGTAAGAGCCTTAATAGTAACTGATATGCTCGGACTTCTTGATTTGACATTATGTAGTTATTAACTATTTAAATAAGTTTGTACGCACAATATTGAGAGATTTACCATGTTAGTTTAAGACTATAGACTTCTTATAGGTTTCCCTGTAATCTATGTATAAGTAAAGAACTATTTCCTATATATTGGCTATGGTCTATGGGCTATGGCCAATTTTCATCTATTTTCTTAAATAATTTTATAAGTATTTATTATAAATTATAAAAAAATATATATCTGATATCCTTACAACAAGCCCTTTCTTTTGATGTGTACCGGTACCTACAGTTTGCAAAACTTTTTTTTAAATTTTCTAATTTGCCCCCAAAAGTGACCCCATATTCAAAATTCATTAATTTACGTTACAAGTCCGTGTTGGGACACAGAAATTCAAAATTATGTGAATCAAATTTCAACTAAATCGGTCCTGTAGATTCGGAGAAAATAGGCTGTGACAGACGGACAGACCCACGAATGATCCTATAAGGGATCCATTTTTTCCAACAGAATGAAACAAATAATAAGACTATGTCAATATACAAAATTTATGGACTATACAAAATTTTATAGCATGTCAACATTCTGTCATAAAATTTTTGTATGTTATAAATTCCGAAATACCGTAATTAACTGTGTGTGTGTGTGTGTGTGTATTAACTGTGCAGCGCAGAGCAGGGGTGGCCCAGTGATATCGAACGCGACTTACGAGTTGTAGGTCGTAGGTTCGAACCCTGACAGGCGCTTTACTTTGTGTAAATTATTTCATCACCACTGCTTTCAAAACGGTGAAGGAAATCATCGTTAGGAAACCGGCATTTACTAGAACCAAAAATTCGAAGACTTGTGACATCTACCAACCCGCACTGGGCCTGCGTGGTGGATTACGGCCCACTCCCTCTCACAGAGAGGAGGCCTGTGTCGCAGTGGGAACTTTACAGGCTGTTAATCAGTAAGGATTTTAGCCGTTTCGGTTGAATTGAACCGCTCAAATTAAATTGAGTAGTTCTCCGAACAGTAGACCCGTGAGCACAAGCTTTTTTGCAATCATTAATATACCAGCTGATTACACTGGTACAAATCTAAAAGTGAGCAATTCACTGCATTTTGAGGAGAATCATCACGCCGAAGATCCTCATCAGATCTTCACCAAATTTCTATGAGCCCAACATAAAGTTACTACCTTTCAATTAAAAAAGAATCATCGAAATCGGGTCTAATAAGGCGGAAATATCCAGTAGCCACCGTTTTGGACGAAGTAATCCAATATCCAATAAGTAATCAATATCAAGTGATCCCATCAAAAATCCCCGACAACAAAAAAAATCTATAAAGTCGTAAAACCTATTTACCAAGTTTTGTCCAGATCAGTTGATACGACCTGTAGAGAAGTACCAATAAACTGACAGAGGAAAGCAAATTTTGTCAGACTTGAAGCAGGTTAAAACACTTCAGAAACTGGGCATTATTCCTCAAATTGTTTTACCTTGTTACAAAAAAAACAATTTAAAACAATCTGTGGTTGCTCGTGTCGATTCAGTCAGTATTTCTTTTAATCTCGATCCAAAAAGCTCCGAATAATCCAGCCTCACCAGAAATTGTATTTGGTAATCCACAGCTATTTCTGGCACTGCTGACAAAACGCAATTTGTCACCACAAATCATCCGGCGTAGATATTGCACATGCAGTCGAAATACTGACATCCAATTTGATTCCCGGCCGCGATAGAAAAACAACGAGTGTTGCGTTATTTTCACAGTTTTCAGTTATGGGAGTGTGAAATTTTAAAAATATTTGAAAACCGTTTGCTTTTCCTGGGAGAGAATTTTGTTATTTCATAAAAAGTTTTTTTCTTGGGTTCCGTAGCTCAACAAGAAAAAAACGGAACCCTTATAGGATCACTCGTGTGTCTGTCTGTACGTCTGTCACAGCCAATTTGCTCCGAATCTACTGGACCGATTAAGTTGAAATTTGGTACACATATGAGTTTCTGTGACCCAAACTCGGACGTGTAACGTAAATTAAATAATTTTAAATATGGGGGTAAAAAAACTGTACCGTGTGACTTCATATTAAATTAAACTGCTTGTTGTAAGGATTTCAGTTTTTTTTTATAACTTTAAAGTAATTTAAAAAAATAAATGACAATTTACCATACCCAAAAAAAGTCCGAAACTACTGAGCCTAAAATTAAAAAAAAAAAAATAGAATATCGTTCTTTACTTACAGATTACAGGAAAACCTATAAGTCTATGGTCTTAAAACAACATGGTAAATCTCTCATCTCATCTCTCATTAATGTGCGTGATAATGTTCTTTTTAACTACAATATTCAGATTATTCTTGGGATAAATTCATTCCAACTACGGGAACCATCGGGTTTTTATTGTTCTTTCAATCAAAAAATTGTGGATCTTTTTTTTTTGAAAAACTATGATCGGAATCTTGCAATAAAAATTGAAACTGCAACTCACAGAATATTTTCGAATGAAACATGGTCACCAGCTTACCTGAAACCGACAAAAAGAAACCATATTAATGATATTTTACCTAACAAGGCCACCATTTTTACCAGACCGCGCTCTATCGAAGACATCATAAGGCCAATTCCTGTAATTAAAATCATTGAAAATCTACTCGCAATCAACAACGACAATCAATGCCAAAAACTTATACAAAATTTAAGTAAACTAAAGGTATTCTAAACAGATTAAGAAGGAGATTAGAATGCACTACACTACTACTTAAAAAATATAAAAAAAATCTTTTTAAAATCAAGCTTTTATTGAACTCGTAATCAGCCTATAACGTTCCCACTGCTGGGGACACAGGCCTCCTCTCTGTGAGAGGGAGTGGGCCGTAATCTGCCACGATGGCCTAGTGCGGGTTGGACTAAATGGTAGGTTTATTGAACTAAAAGTACTAATTAAAACTTACGAAAACATAGAACTTTATTATTTACTTAAAAACTTGAGGCGTGAACGTCCTTCTTGTACTTCAAGATAAGCCTGTATTTTATTTCGTACTTTTAGCATTAGAATTTGATTATCTACTTAATATCCATATCATGGAAGTGCACAAAAAATAACTAGTCCGCCATCTTGGGCCTTCCACCATATTGGATTTAGAATGACGTCACTAAGCTAACCATGCATTGTCATCTAAAATAAACGTGTATGCAAAATTTTATCTCAATCGGTTGAGATTAACTGCCTTAAAATTCAGTTGCAAGATTTGAACCCAACTTAAATACTTACATACAAACATTGCAAGTTAAATAAAAGCTTGCAAAATACTGGCATTAGTATATTGTGGCATATATGTGGTATATTATAGCATTAGTATATTGTGGGAAAAGGATCTTCTGTAACTGAGAAGGCACAAGCTTTGATCACCACGCTTGCTTAAGAGGGGTTGGCGATTTCAGACATATATTCACTACAAGTCCAGGATTCCTCACGATGTTTTCCTTCACCGATTAATTTCAAGATAAACTTAGAAAGTATATATCAATTGATCAAGTCACATTGGTACTTGCCCGGGTTTAAACCCAATAATCCTTCTATTCATATAATATTGTTGAGAAATCTTAAAGAAAAACATCGTACAGTCCTTTGATGTTACCAAAACAAATTTAATTGGCATAATCAGGGTCTCCACAAATTTGGAGCTTGTTCTGAAAACACAATTTTGCCGGAGGTACGAAACTGGTCCGTGTGAGATGAATAGATGTCTTATGGACTGAGGAGAGGTCACAGTGATAGCGACTAGCTTATAGGCTTGTGGTTAAGTAATAATAGCTGCACGTGTCGATCGATCAGGTTAAGCTACTCTTGCCGCGGTTGGTCTTCCATGGCTGACATACCAAGAACCCTCCGTGCCTCAGAAAGTACGTTAAGGTGTTGGTCCCAGCTGTCATTTGTAGATCTTTGACAGTTGTTACGGGTCGTCAGAAGACCGAAAGTCTGATAACCAGTCTTATCAGGGGGTATCGTGTTACCCTGTGACAGGGTTGTGGAGGTCAGATAGGTAGTCGTTATTCAGTTGCATCCTGGTAGACTGGAAGCCGACCCCAACATAGTTGGGACAAGGCTCGGCAGATGATGATGACCCGGTGTGCTAACCACAGAGCACGTAATCACCGCGCCGCGTGAAGAGATAGCATCAGCAGTATTAATAAAATCCGCCAAAATTGCGTGGAGCGCACAACTTCTGTGCGCCACTGTCCATTTAAAGCCGTCAGTTTACATATAGATGACATATAAATGTCATTTGGGTGGTAGTGCTAGTAAACGGTGACACGTTTGATTAGTAGGGAAAATGTTGACATTGCAATCGAGGAGTCTCCATACTCTGTGGTGATAACGGAATCCTATGTTTTTAGTTTATTTCGCCTTTACAAGTTTTAACAACCAACAAAATTGCAATAAAAATCTGTTAAGCCTTCTTAAAAAAATATAAATGTCATGATTAAATTCCACAGACATGCTGATACTCCGAATACTAATACAGGGTACTTTGGTTTTTGATGTGTAAGATCTTTCCTCTCGCTAATTGTGGGAGTGCTTTCGTGAAAAGGGACGGAAGTGTGTAACATCAAGTCACAGCTTGAGCATGGAATAAGTAAGTACTTTTTAATAGCATGAAATTAGTAAGTACTTTATATTATCATGGAATTAGTAAGTACTATAACATAGATTGTAAGTAGAGAGGGTCAAATTTCGATCAGTGGGCGACCACTGTATTCGAATAAATATTTCAGTATTTAGCTTTTTAAATTTTGAGGTTAATTTTTGTCGCTGCTCAGTTGCTTATTACCAATGTAAGATGTCCAATGTTACACATCATATGCAATGTCAGATGTTACACATCGTAAGCGACTACTGTAAGCCTTGCTCGAGTTTTTATGTTTCTTGCATATCCATCGAATGCTTTTAAATAACTGACATAGCATGAAATAGAAATTCAATATGCATGGAAACCTAAAAAATTCGCACTTGTTCTATTCGAATATTAATGAAACCAACAGTAAATATTTTGCGTTTACTGTCAGACCGTCGGATTTTTTTTTTGTTATTTTATTCTGAGCACGCTGTATACGTTAATGGTTTATTGAATAGGCATGTTTTTTTCTAATAGGTGAATTAAGTTACGTCACCCACTGCCGGTGATTAACGAGAAGCGACTAGAGATAGTAACTAAAAAAACCGGCCAAGTGCGTGTCGGACCAGGCACAATGAAGGGTTCCGGAGTTGGGATGAATTTATCCCAAAAACAAACTTAACATTGTAGTTAAAAAACATGTTCTCCCATACATTGATTAATTATGGGTTGTATAGGCATTATATTATTGTAAGTACTGTTTATTTAATTTTATTTTGTTATCTATTTACTGTACAACTCATCAAACCTGACTTGGGTTCCGTACGTATTTTTCGGGTGACCACTGAAAATCAGCGCTGTGCTGTGGGTCCCCCATAGCACAACATCATGCTGAGTGCAAGCCTTCTTGTAACAGTCATGACGTGCAGCTGCCGACTATTTGTTTTTTTGTGCTCGTGATTATGTGCAGATCTGTTTAATTTGTGTAATGTTTACCTTCGAGTTTATTAGATCTGTTATTGTATGCACGTTTTTTCTGTAACAAATAAAATTATTTTTCTTTTCTTTCTTTTACATCGATATACGTCACGGTCAATTCTTCAACTGCAAATTTAAGTTGGTCGACTATTACTCGTTAACTTGTAAAGCCTACTTAACTGTGATAGTTTTCCTTTCAATGTCGTTATATATACTAGTGACATGATTTTTTTTACATATCCAAAACCAACCAGTTAGCTGGGATTTAGCAACCATTTTACTTGACTCTAACAAAAATGTGCACTTGTTGCTTAATATTATGCAAACGGATCCCTGAATCGAAAATTGGTTGCGTTCAACCACTTTTCTATTCAGGGATCCGTTTGTGTGTGGGGTAGGCGAGAAAAAAAAATATCATCCCCACTTTACGTGTAGGTAAGGGAGGTAACCTAAAAAAATATGTTTTTCATATTTTATTTTACCACTTTGTCGCGTGGCGTGGTTAATATGTATACCCATGCCAAGACACAGCTTTCTAGTATTATAAGTCTCTGGGCTAAGCCGGGGACAGACAAAAAGACAGACGGACATAGGGAAACTATAAGGGTTCCTTGTTGACTATGGAACCCTAAAAAGGTAGTTAACAAAAGGTATTTACAAGGCAATTTGAGTGGAAACGCCAGCAAGAGATGCCCTAGAAGGCTTTATAATGGCCTTATTGGTGATGTTCTGTACTGGCAACCGGCGTGCGTTTGTGACCAGATGTATGAACGTAAACGAAGCAAAAGGAGTATGTAAGGAGCGTAGCAGGTGGCGTTCTGTAGATTCTGCCTACCCCCATGGGAAGAAGGCGAGATTTTATGTATATATGTGTTTACCTAACACTTCAAAAGATTAATCTCTATTTAGAAAAACAGATTGAGATACACAAGGTCATTATAAACGACAGTCTGGCAAGTTGCCACAAAGTGCATACTCCTAAAACTTTTAAATTGAAATTTAGTGGTTTTGTTTTCGAGTAAATGTGCTGATCCACAAATTAAAGAATAGTTTCATTGATTCAATGGTGGAGGTTGAGCAGTGGTGGCCCAATGGCTCCGACTTACAAGTTGTAGGTCGTGGGTTTAAACCCAAGCAGGCGCTTTACTTTGTGTAAATAATTTCATCACCACTGCTCTCAAAACGGTGAAGGAAAACATGGTGAGAACCGGCATGTCCTAGAACCAAAAATTCGAAGACTTGTAACATCTACCAACTGAGCCTGCGTGGTCGATTACAGGCCACTTTGTCTCGAAGAGAGGAGGCCTATGTCCCATCAGTGGGAATTTGGTGGTATGAGGAACAGGGTGTAAAGCTCACTCATCCACCATAGAAAAGGGAGGATCCTCCAACCAGACGGGTGTTGTGTCTGGTGGGCGACTGCCCGACAATTTATGTCGGGACGTTGTATATGCTAGTAGCGCGGTAAACTCTGCTTGCGCGATGCAGGATTTGCGTGACGTCAGTGTGACGCGTAGTTCGCATGTGGCGATGCTGATGCCACTACAGGAACATTATTGGCTGGTTATGATAAATAGTGGAGGTTAACATTGTAAGGATAAGGACTTAGTCAAAAAGGTTTTAATTTTAAAGATAATAAGATCGAAACTAAATATCTGGACAAACTTTTACAGGACATTGTCGTCATGATCCTAGTGTTTAAAAAAAATATGGGATCTCTCAGGTCAACCTTCCGCTTAACCGGGCTTGCCTGTGGCTGCCTCAATAAATTAAAGCCTCCAGGCAGGGCATAAACTTATAAACTAAGTAACTACACGCTAAGGGCACCCCCTGTGGGGTACGGACCTCGGCTTAGGGCGTCGCGGGCGTCGCGTCGTGGGGGAGGACAGCAAGGGATAGGCCAGATCGGATGAAGTCATCATCCTAGCTTGGCTTCCAGTCTAACCGGATGCAGCTGAATACCAGTATTTTACATGGACTGACTGCCTATCTGACTTCCACAACCAGTGACTAGGTAACACGATACCCCTTGGTAAGACTGGTTCTCAGACTTCGCGCTTTTGATTAGCCGTACCTAATGACTGTCAAAGATCTACTAATGACAGCAGGGATCAACGACTTTGTAATTTTTATCTGTAGAGAATATTTTATAGGATCGTATTTTCGTCAAACATAGTACTTAACATTAATCCTCAACTTTGCCGTATATTTATTTCAAAATTAATGCTGCAGTATTTCCGATATAACGGAGGACCATGCAAAGCAAGTTGAGGTATTGTAGACTCTTAATTAATTAATCAGATAGATAGAAATCTAAAATTCACTGAGGGACAACACACAACCTAAACTCGGTCTAGAAGCATGAAATTTTGCGGAGGAGTTCCTTATTATAACGAAGGTTTTTTATTATAAGACTTATACCCGCGGCTTCGCCCACCGGTGGCTCAGAAATTATCCTACGGGAACGTACTACCAGGATAAGAAGTATGCTATGTGTAAATCAAACTATATAGAGAGAGAAGATAAACCTTGTTTTGTAATAAGGGGGGGCTTATTACAAAACAAGGTTTATCTTCAGACCCAGGTTTATAACATGGAGCCATTATGGAATTTGGAACTTTATTCCGACTATGGTAAAGTTCATAAACACAAAACTGACAACTTAGTACCGAACTAAGTTTTCAGTTTTGTATAAAGAACGGTATTTCAATCACTGTTACGTTTTTATTACAAAAACTGGCTGCATGGTTTAAGTCATGTCAAAATATAAATCTTGTTTTGTAATAAGGCGGTTTGTGTACAAAATTTCATCCAAATTCGTTCAGCCGTTTTTACGTGTTTGAGTAACAAACATTAAAACATACAAATTTTCACATTTATAATATTAGTAGGATAGGATAGGATGGAAAGTATTTTAGCAAATTCATCCCATAATGGAGTAAAATGGGGGATGATAGTTTGTATGGAAGTTTTTTATTTTTGTCGATGAAAAATCCCATTGGACTCCGCATGTGTTGTATAAATTAATTCGCTATCTCCTAACAATGCACCCAACCTTTATTAAAACAAGGCTCAAAATCCATATGTAAAGGGTCTCCGGGCCAGCCACCATTGTTCGTTTGTTTCCACAACGGATGCTGTTGAGGATACTGGTATAAGCATTACTATTATAGTACCAATCCGAGTTAGGATATATGAGATACGGGTTCGTTACTTGATTAGGAAGTAGTTTTTTTGTGCTGGGAAGTATGGAGTCGAAAAAATTGAGAATTCTTTCAGTCGGATCCTAGGAGATTCGTAAAGCAGCGCATTCACCAATGACGTAAAACCATTAATAAGCATTTATTTCAATTAAACCAATTACAGGCACTTTTGAATTGTTAAGAGCGGCCAACCCGTCATACTTTTCATACAAACGCTCGTACGTGATTATGGCGTTGTAGCACATCTTTCTTTGAAAAATTTGAACTAATAGGTATCTTTTGCACTATATCTAGGTTTCTATACAAGAAAAAATAAAAATTTGGAGATACGAATTCAGTATAAGCCTGCAAAAATCCGCTTTTTTGCACAAACTTTACCTGAACTTTGGCTGTGCATAATGTACTCTTAAATTGTATTAACAAGATATTATATTTAAATATTATATTAAATATTTATTTCAAAAACTTGTAAGGCTTAAGTCAAAGCTTAGTATTTCCAGCAGTGCTATTCTGTAATCATCTCACCGTGAAAACTTCGGTGAAGTGAGCGTGGAGTGAACTGTCAGTGAGGGATTGACACTATTAACAACTCACTTCAAGCTCACTTCACCTACGTTTACACGGTGAGATTTTTTCAGAATAGATCGGCTGGAACAAGTTTCATGAAATTTCCGCACACTATTTTTCGTTTAATGTTATCGCGTTCTCACTTGCTTGTTAGTAGTTCTCACTTGCGCTGAACGAAACAACAAACTTTTTGACCATGCTCGCGTTGGCGATAGACCGGGAAGGGCCCTCTTAAAGAGTCGTATCGAAACATCAATCGATCTGCCTAGCATTTTCCCAACTTAGTTGGGGTCAGCTTCCAGTCTAACCGTTTCAGCTGAATACCAGAAGTCAGATAGGCAGTCGCTACATGTAAAAACATGGAGCGACTGCCTATCTGACTTCCACAACCCAGTAACTGAGTAATAAAATACCCCTTGGTAAGACTGGTTGTCAGACTTTCGGGCTTCTGACGACCCGTAACGACTGTCAAAGATCCACGAATGACAGCCGGGACCAAGGTCTTTACGTGCTTTCCAAGGCAGGAATTGAATTTTCATGAATTGTTCCTTTCTTACACACTTCTCTATTAGTTGTCATCTCGGTAGTCACCTGGCATAGCCATATCATCTTTCACACAGTCCATCCATCATTTCTTTGGTCTTCCTCTATTAACCCAGATCCCAAAAGAAAACAGCCATGCAACTAAAAGATAAAGATTCCAAATCCAAAGGCCAGAATATCCCAGAAATGCTTAAAACATTTCTCAAAAGGTATGTAAATGACATCAAAAAACTTTTTGCTGGAGATTTTGGGAGTTAGAAACAGTTTTTAACCCTTCACAAGTTTGCGTGTGGAAAGGGCGATGGGTCTCTTAGACCGCTCAAAATAATTGGTGTATCAAATTGTCTTATTCGAGAGTCTGAGGTTTATACTCTTTATGTAATGAGCTGAAACTTTTGTTGGAAGTGATTTAAATGGTAAGTTTAAATTAATTGGCTTTGGGTTTTTCTGGTAAAGTCTAGTGGCTAAATAATAACAGATGCACGATTAAATCGAAAATTAAGCTAGCCTTTTCCCAGCTTAGTTGGGGTCGGCTTTCAGTCTAACCGGATGCAGCCGAATACCAGTATTTTACATGGACCTATTGCCTATCTGACCTCCACAACCCAGTAACTGGGTAATACGATACCCCTTGGTAAGACTGGTTGTCAGACTAACGGACTTCTGACGACCCGTAACGACTGTCAAAGATCCACGAATGACAGCCGGGACCAACGGGTTAACGTGCTTTCCGAGGCACGGAGCAGTCTCGGTTTGTAAAGATGTTCACCCATCCACGGACCAACCTCGGCAAGTATAGCTTAATGCAGGGCACTTTATAACAAAACATAATTAAATATGCCCTTTTTAATTAAAATTTTGACATAATATCACTGATAAGCTGAACACACATTAAATTTTTATTTCATGTTCAAGCTAGTCAGGTTAAAATCTGTTATGATTTAATATACCAACGTGAAAATGCCAGCGAGTTTTAATAATTACACTATAAATTAAAATAACGCTGAACGGTAAAAACTGTATAGCTGGAATATTCGGGGCGTCTGCCAAAATGGCGGATTTAACGGTAAACAGAAATATATAATAAAGCTGCATAATTAAATCATTTTTATGTTGCGCACAAAATGAAGAATACAGGACTAAATTAATTGGGTTGACCTGTTGAGAAATCTGTCCAGGCATCTGCATCAGCCGGGCTACTCCGTAAAAAATTCACCGTGAAAACGAGTAGGTACGTAGGATAAATAGGTACAATAGCCAGAGATTTTTACAGAATACATCGGCTGATTGGCTGTTTATACCTACTTAGTTTTATGCCATGCTTTTTGAGACACATTGTCACACGGTAGGTACAGTATGCAAAACTTTTATAAATTTTCTAATTAGCCCCCCAAAAGTGACCCTCGTATTCAATTGAATATGGGCCCCGCATATTCAAAATTCATTAATTTACGTTACACTTCCGTGTTTCGGTCACAGAAGTTCATATTATGTGTACCAAGACCTTAATCGGTCCAGTAGATTAGGACCAAATCGGCTGTGACCGACGGACAGATAGACAGCCAGCCAGACAGACAGACACACGAGTGATCCCGGAAGGGTCCTGGTTTTTCCTTTTGAGGTACGGAACCCTAAAAAAACACTGGCAGTCATGGAGACTGCCAACAGATGTGAAAACTTATCGATCAATGCGCATAAAGAAATTTTCACTTCAATAATCAGTAGCGAGATAAGTTAACCGACTAGACGTCCCCTATTTTTAAGAATTTTCGCATTCGGCGTTCTAATCTGTCAAAAAAACTCTAATTATTGTCATGTTTTGACGTTGATTCTCGCTGAGATGAGATCACGACTTGAATTTGAACATTTTCAAGTACCTGAATTGAACATTGAACATTGTTTTGCTAATAGCTGATGGCCGATTCTGTTTAAGATCTACGGAACTTCCCACCAACATTTGCCGAAAAAAAAACATTTGCCAATCTCCAAACAACATTGGCCCAACCCCATCAGTCACAATCAAGTTATAGACCACAAGACGTCACCTTGCAACGTGGTGCGGTCGAAATAGGCCATTTGATTCGTAAGACCGCGATGATCGATGGCTCGAACGTTTGGTTTCGATAAGCTGGCAGTGACGGATTCCATTTTGTTACAATCCGACTTGAGGATGCCTTTGATCCTTGTCGTAAGTGATAAAGGATTCTTTGCTTATATTTGCGGAATAAGACTGAGGAAAGATAATGCTCTGATTTTCGAGACGGAGGTCTTGAAACTTTTGACTACGGTGTTTGGGTATACATGGAATACGAGTGAGGAAGGTTTTGGGGAATAGGTCGATTTAAGAGTTCACAAAAATGTCTGTGAAAGTTCAAATATCCAAAATTAACGCGCTTAGTAATGGTGATCCTTGAATATTGTTACTAGCACCGTAGGAGATACCACAGTATTTCATTCTGCAAAAAAGAAGGTGATCTTTTTTCGCCAAAGAACGCATCTTAGGACACTACCCATAATTACCTTATCATAATCTGCAAAGCCTTTTCCCATCTATGTTGGGAACGGCTACCACCTGAATATCAGTATTTCACATGGAACGACTGCCTTATTGACCTCCACAACCCAGTTACAGTTCTAAAGATGAATTATAAATTAATACAAAAGTCGAAAGTAACATAATTTTATTAATTTGAAATGCACATTTTATTGAATTTTATGTCATAATTCATTTTTATATTTTAATTATTATTCGGATTTTAATGTAATTTGGATAATTGTGATAATTAATATATAGATGGCATGCATGACGTTTCTTATATATTATATTTAGTTATAGAAATTCAGACACGATGTAAAAATTGTTACTGAATCATCATCATCATCATCATTCCAGCCGAAAGACGTCCACTGCTGGACATAGGCCTCGCCCAATGGGGGCGGGGGGGGGGGGGGGGGGGGGGTGCCATAATCGCCACGCTTGGCAGGCAGGTTGGCGATCGCAAGTATGGTGTTAAAATGCATAGAGAACGCTGCTGCCCATTCTCTAGTAAGTCCCTTAGCCGCCTTCCTTTTACGACACCTACGGGATGAAATAGGATGGCGCTATTCTTTACGTCCGGCACCACACGGATTGAATAAATGAATTTAATGACTGAGTAGCACGATACCCTTTGGTAAGAAATGTTGTCAGATTTTCGGGCTTCTGATTACCCGTAACGACTGTTAAAGATCTACAAATGGCAGCTGAGATCAACGGCATAACGTGCTTGCCGAGCCACTGACAAGACCTTGTATTGACAACACGTACCTACCTAGGTACACAGTAATTAATGTCTTAAATACTAAAGTGCTAAAATCCCAACAGGCACAATTCCATAATTATCTCTTAAAGCTACGCTGCTATTATCATTACTGACATTACCTAGAACTCTGCTTACCTTGCAAACGAATAGCTTGAAGATACGCCTGTGTATGACAAGGTTCAACAGTCGGAATAATTTTTGGAAGTTCGAGACTGAGTTACAAAATATAGATATAATATTTAAGTATAAATGTTACTGTAAAACTACAGACAATGATGTTTCGAAAAGTATTCTAGAAAATAAAGATTATTTTTAGTGCCTGGCAGAAGGACCAACAGAATTTTTTGAGGAATATAAGAAGAATGTAATTTGCTAGTACAAAATTGTTTTTAGAGTTCCGTACCAAAATGGTAAAAAGGAACCCTTATGGTGAGACTATGTCTGTCTGTCTGTCTGTCACACCTGGATATCTCAAGAACTACTAATGCTATCAACTTGAAATTTAGAATATTTTTAGATGACGTTTGCTCAACTATTTTGCAAACAAAAAGAATTTTTTTTTAAATATATATTTTTTGCAAAAAAAAAGCTTTTATTTTACTACAGAGATTTGCAATAGAAAAGGTTTTACTTATGTCGAAAATTCGTTATTAGAATCGACATTATTATTATAGAAAGAAAGAAAAAGTTAGAAAATACGTTTGTTTGCGGTAAACATAACGCAAAGAAATAAAAACACAAACACGAAAGAACAAGTTGAGGGAAAATATGCGTCACATTCACGCAAAACGGCCATCGCTCAGCATAATGCTGCGACCCTATGCGAGACAGAGCCCCAGCGCTGGTTTTCAGCGACAGCCGGCGTTGACGTGGTGACGTCAACCGGCGCAGCATTAAATGAGATAAAAATAAACAAAATAAGAAATAAAATAAATACAATGCTTCGTTATCTATGTTTATATAAATATAATATCTAGAATGGCATTATCGTTAGCATCTCCGGGCTGCCAAAATTCCATTAGGGCAACAGAAAAAGTGCGCGTCGGAGAAACGCCTCAATACTTATGGAACTTGGCAAAAATACGTCATAACAGTTCGTCTAAGCCAAAAGGAAGATATCCATCAAGGGTAGACTTTTGTGCGCAAACCAATGCTGAAAACTTAACCTAATGAAAGTTGATATAACACTTTAAAAAATATTTAATGAAATAACGAACATCTAACATTCAATTCAGACTTTCACAGCCACATCAAAACTGCTGTACATAAACTTGCTCGAATTCAGGCCCAGTGTAGGCCAAAGTGGAATTTTGGGCAATACAATTCTGAAGTACGGCGAACAAAGTTTAAGGGAGCTCCAAATATAATGGTATTTAAGAAAATTATAAGGGAGAACTATTTTATGTTGACCTCTTGGCGCTGCTCCAAGGATTCCAAAAGTGGTTCCGGCTTAGTCAGGGCATGGTTTTATGAATATTGGAGCAGATATTGTTGTGTGGTCAGCCATTGAGGATAAAGGATCAATGAGAGATATTCAAGATGATATCGGTTGGAAAATGCGTATCGGTAACCTCTTGTAATGAAAAGATTTTTATGGTGTACATAATAAAGAGTATTCTATTCTAAGATGGTTTTCCAGCTAGATTTATGAACACTTTTTCTACGCAAGTTATAAAGATCTTGCTAGATTTAACATCGAGATATTTGGGTTAAAAGGACTGACACCCAACAGGAATGTGTATTGGAAGTAGGAAATCCAATTCAAGAACTGCAAAAGAATTATCACACCTAAAAATTATCAAGTCTTGGTTAAAAAAAAAAAGTTTATTTCAATAGGTAATTGTTTACAGTGATACAGATTTATAAAGGCTATATTAGTTTCCTGTTACAAATTGATTAGACATCTGTAACCCAACTAGGCGAAAGCCAGTATTTAGGCTATCAGCGACAAATCTCTCAAATAATTATTAACAATTAAAAATAGCCATCAAGTAGAAATGCAACAGTGATGATAAATAATATTCAAACAATAAAATAATATAATCATTAACAGAAATATTATCAGAAATAACCAAAATAAAAATGGTGATTTTTTTTAGATTCATCAACAGCTAATGACTCGAATAGTGTCGCTTACAAAACTACGAATTCCTTAAAAAAATCCTATCACTTTTTTTGACAGCATTCGACACGACAACTCTGTACAGCTTTTTAAAAACCGGCAAGTGCGAGTCGGACTCACGGACGAAGGGTTCCATACCATTATCAATAAAAACGGCAAAAAATTTCACGTTTGTTGTATGGGAGCCCCCTTAAATATTTATTTTATTCTGTTTTTTAGTATTTGTTGATATAGCGGCAACAGAAATACATCACCTATGAAAATTAATTTCAACTGTCTAACTATCACGGTTCACGAGATACAGCCTGGTGACAGACGGACAGACAGACAGACGGCGGAGCATTAGTAATAGGGTTCCCGTTTTACTCTTTGGGTACGGAACCCTCAAAATGAATGACAAAAGATATCTTACCTAAAAATTCTTCATATCATTATTCTTCCGCCCATATCCCTATTTATATATGGGGTCAGCGTAATATGTCTTATTCTTGGATACTTCTCTATTAAAGTATTTATTTCGGTAGTCACCCTTCCAGCCATGCCATCTTTCACACAGTCCATCCTTCGTTTCTTTGGTCTACCCCTAGTCTTATAACCTACATTCAAACTCAAAACTTTCCTCACGACATTGTCCTCATTCCAAACATTCTTAATACTGACAAGCAAAACAACCTTTCAAGTAATTGGTATCAACTATCAAGTATAAACGGAACTTCGTCTAAGCACTCGTATACCAAATGGCTGGTCTAATAGTTTCCCTAAAAACATTTGGCAGTGCGATACAAACATCTCTCTTATATCATCGTCTATTTGGTACAATGCCAATGGCAGTAGCTGTACCATAAACATTTTCTGGCAGTTTTTTTGTTGGATCACATTGGGATTTGTTGACCTCTCAATTTTATGAGCGATGGCAGTGCACATTATGAAGCTGAAGACTATTATGTTGGATTGGCTGGATTGTAAAGAATCATCTACTTGATAAAAATCTTCAATTCACTGACAGCTGTGCTGGGCGGTTCTGGCTGTGCGTTGTGTCCGTGAATTTGCAGTAAGAAAGAATTTTTGAAAATACATCCCTTAAATATTTTTCCAGTGGAAAATCTCATCAGGCACCCTTGGCTTGTATAAAAAAACCGGCCAAGTGCGAGTCGGACTCGCGCACGAAGGGTTCCGTATCTATAAAAATGGCAAAAAATCACGTTTTTTGTATAGGGGCCCCCCTTAAATATTTGTTTTATGTTAAGTTAATTATTTATTTTTAAAGTGAATATATAACTAAATATTCTGGGAATATTTCAAGCGTCTACCTGTTGCCGTTATCAATATCGAGCAAAAAAATTACGTTTGTTGTATGGGAGCCCCCTTAAATATTTATTTTATTCTGTTTTTTTTGTATTTTTGGTTATAGCGGCAACAGAAATAAATCATCTGTGAAATTTTCAACTGTCTAGCTATCACGGTTCATGAGATACAGCCTGGTGACAGCCGGACAGACAGACAGACAGACGGCGGAGCCTTAGTAATAGGGTCTAGCTATCACGGTTCATGAGATACAGCCTGGTGACAGATGGACAGACAGACAGACAGACGGCGGAGCCTTAGTAATAGGGTTCCTATTTTACCCTTTGGGTACGGAACCGTAAAAATAAGTATAATTTTGATCGCAAACACATTTAACGCCACTGGCGACGTCGATTCATAAATTGACGAATACATTTTTTCCGGTATCCACGAACTCCTACCGTATTCACAGGAATAAGAACGAGAAATGGCGAATACGTCCAAAAACATACAAAAGAACCAAAACGAAAACAAATATTGAATAGATCTCGACTTAAGAATCAGAGGCCTCCTTAAGAGCTTTTTCCATGCTTCTTGAACTTAAGTGTGTAATTCGAGTACCTACTCAGCTTTTTGAGACCTTAAGACGATAAATAGTAATGCCCTGTTTTCCCCTTTGATGCGATGCCAAAAAGCTTTGCAAGTTTACATGACAGATAGAAAAAATATATATTTTACTACTATGAATAAGGTATTCCTTAAACATCCCATAAAATTATCAATATTTAAATAGATAAGTGTATGCTTTATGTATGTATAAGTAAATGGTACACCATTGACTACCTGCAGTATCGTCTCTCCTCCCTTTAATCCATCCAAAGGTTGTCTGTAAAAGATCGCTTTTAGCGATAAGACCGCCCATTGTGTCACCCTATGTAAAATTTCAACATCTGTAATTTTTGTGGTGTACATAATAAAAAGTATTCTAGTCTTTTCTACTCAGAGCACTGATTTCAACAGCACTTGACCGAACCATACCTGAACATCACGAACGGCACTGAAACAAAATTTGGATAAGTGCGGTTCGGTGAGTGCCTGATTCCATAAAATCCAAAATAATATTCAATTCTATCTTGAATTCCTTTCCAATAACTTTCATCAAACATTTTCCTTTAAAATCTATATAAAAATTGCTTAGAAATTCTTCTCCGTTGCACTTACGAGCATGCATTACAGGATTTATGCATAGAAGAACGCAGTTTGCAGGATCGTAAAATGTGGATATAGAGGGTTCACAATTCCACATACGTGTTACCGTTATGAGAAAGGGAAAACTATGTTGTTACCTGGGATAGGCTGAATAACTTGTGTTAAAATGGATTTAGCAAGGCTTTTTGTATGGACTTTATAACATTATTCTGAATATAGTTTGTTCAGAATAAGGAACTGAATCGATTTCAATAATTTTTACACCATGTTATATTTTGTCCCAAAAATATTTAAGTGTGATGGAAAATGTTATCACCATTTAATTACTTACAATACAATCGCCGTACGGTTAGGTACCTACTGCTAAATTATTATCAATGACCGCAAGACGACCCTGGAGGCGCGGGGACGTCGTTAGCATGTTTTTGTAAGGACAACCCGGTAACATAACAACCTTATAACTTGTGATTTTTCATGATACAGTTTTGAAATTTTGTACATAGATTCTTTACATAAAAATACTAGACACGTGTTTCGGGTTTCGCATATACTAAAACTAATATTGTATATTTGAATGTTCTTGTGTTACGTTCATCAAAAAATATGTGATCGTTTCTTCAATTAACTACTTACTTTTGTCAAGTTTAAGTCACGAATCCGGTCGTCACTAAACACAAAACATGTACGTGTTTTGTGTTTAGTGACGAACATATCATATATCATAAAATTGATACAATGCATGAAAAGAAAATATGGGTTCACACAAATATGCCACTGACTCAGAATTGTAGTGAATAGGTATTAACCAGCAATTATACTAACTCCCTCGCCTCGTATATATTGTGCCTCTTTGTATACGAAAGTAAAATTTAATTATCTATTATTACATTTTTTTTGTCCTGGAGTGGAGGCCGCGTATCGGCAAGCGTAGGGCGCCCCCAGCTAGATCTTAAAAAAGTGGCTGGGACAGACTGGATGCAGAAAGCGGAGGACAGGGTGTTGTGGCGCAGCCTGGGAGAGGCCTATGTCCAGCAGTGGACTGCTATAGACTGATTAGACTTTTTTTTTTGGGAATTATGTCGTATCTCTCTGTATTTTACTGCGTGTACATAAATAATAAAATAAATAAGGTATTAGAACAACTTTGTATGTTTTGGTTACCCCCAAGACTGGTATTAAACCAAAAACGAAAAAAAATCATATACCAGTTTTCTGACCAACTTTGAGACAATTTATGATAACTGAAAACAATATAATTACCAGCATTCATTTAAATTCAGTCACTTATTTCGAAAACGCAGCTGCAATGGACATGATAAACGATTACATAACTGAAACAAGTACTGAATTCATTTAATTAAATGCTAAATTGAATGGGACCTCTGCCCTAGTGTTGAATAGCATGCTTTAATTGATAGCCTGTATTTGGCTCCACAGAGGGACTCATGGCTAAGTAACAGCCGAATGGGTGGCTACACTTGCCACAGTCAGTCTGTGGATGGGTGACCATTCATTTCATACCAAAACCCATCCGAGCCTCAGAAAAGACGTTCATCTGTCGGTCTCAGCTGTCATTCGTAAACCTTTTACAGCCGTTACGGGTAGACTAGAAGCTCGAAAAATTGACAACCAGTATTACCAAGGGCTAACATGTTACCCAGTAACTGGGTTGTTGAGGTCCGATAAGCAGTTGTTCCATGCAGAATACTGGTATTCAGCTACATCCGGTTTATCCCGATATTCCCATGGGATCGAGACTTACGCGGGTGAAACTGCGGGGCACAGCTAGTAATATTATAAATGCCAAAGTGTGTTTGTTACGCTTTCACGCTATAACAAGGGTAGACCATGGCCTGGCTTAGGACATAGAATAATTTTTATCCCAATATTCCCACGGGATCGAGACGTATGCGAGAGAAACCGCAGGGCGCTTCTAGTAAATGATAATTTTGGCTTGAGATTGGGTCAAAGATTTGATTTTCAAATGCAATTTGATATCTTTATTTTGAAAATATTTACTTACATCATTTAAAAGCTAACAGACTTAAAATAATAATAATATGTACAAGTATATAAAAAAGGAGGGGAAATAATCATAGGGCAACAAAAAATTCTTCCGCATCGCTGTCAACAGGATAAGTTGACGGCACGGTTGGCGCAGTGGTTAAGCGATTGACTGCTGCGCTGCGTGTCGCGGGTTCGATTCTCGCACGGAAAAAATATTTTTATGACCTATAAGTAGTTGTTCCGGGTCTGGCTGTTTGTGTATGTGAGTTTAAATGTTTGTAAACGCATTCACGATACAGGAGAAATTTCTAGTATGGGGCAAACGTTTAAAAAAAAACTAGAACTAGTAAGTGCCCAAAAGGCTGGCAGCAGTGCCACGTTGTATGCCAACGCTGATTCTTTGGCCAAAAAATAGGCCAGCCCTCTGGTCACGTGAGGAGTCGACCAACCGCTTGGCGATGTCTCGAAAAACTAAGTGGGCAATCAGCTTTTAATAAAATAAAGCTAAACAAAAGTTAATGCTCCTTTTCTGTTTGCTTCCCCACGTAATATTCGCATAACGTGTATTTTCCAATAACGTATTTAATAAAGATAAAATCTAAGTGCGCTATGCCCTCAGGATACTTCGCTAAAGCTCTAAGAGAAAGCCAATATTTAATACCTCCCCAGGTTGAGAAATTACGTATTCACTACAAAAGCCACATTATAGGAGCAAACCCGCAGGCTGTAATTAATAACATCCATAAAAATATCACATAGGCATAGTAAATAGAAACCTAAAAAAATATGCAAATAACATTATCAAAGCAAAAAGGTTTTAGTTTGCACAAACTGCCACCCATAACAAAATACACACATGCTAAAGAAATACAAAACAAAAACATGAATATATTAACAGTATACCCAGCATTGTTTTACGACTTTTGTTATACTGTTTCATTTGCGCTCTGAGTAAAGGCGCCGTTCCATTGAAGCCCACGGCTAAGCTACGCACGTGTCTTAGCTTCGCTTTGTATGAAAACGTTGACGGGTTCACAGCGACGCACGGCTACGCTACACTCGAATGACCCGTGCAGCTAACGTGGCCAAGCTCTTCGTGCACATTCTACGTAGCAGTGGATGGTCGACTTAAGAGCTGGCAACCCGACATACTTTTCGTACAAACGCTCGTACGTGATTATGGCGTTGTAACACATCTTTCTTTGAAATTTTTGAAACAATAAGTATCTTGCGCACTTTATATAGGTTTCTATGCAAGCAAAAAATTAAAATTTTGAAAAACAAATTCAGTATAAGCCAGCAAAAATCTGCTTTTTTGCACAAATTTTACCTGAACTTTGGCCGTTCATAATGTACTCATAAATTGTAAATTTTAAGAAAACATAAAAACCTATAAACATATAAACCTTGCAAATGTAATGGCAATTCACCACATGAATGATGATTTGGTCATTTATTTCACAAACTGGTAAGGCTTACTCAAAAACACGTATTTCCTGGAACAAGTTATATGAAATTTCCGCACATTATTTTTCGTTCAATGTTATCGCGTTCTCACTCGTTTGTTAATAGTTTCCACTGGCGCTGGATGAAACAACAAACTTTTCGACCATGCTCGCGTTGACGATAGACGGACCGGGAAGGCCTTAAGGGTCGGGTACACGCCGTTGAAATAAATAATAGCCATAAAAATGCGCGTCACACTCACACCGCGCTGCCGTTTGGTTTCAAAGGGAATATTTATTTTTAGTAACGATGTTCTGAATATTTAAAAAAATCACAGATACAATTATAGATAATAAAATAATCTGTTCATACAAAAAAAAAATCACGAAAAAAGTAACATCGTTTTTATGCTTTGGGTAGACATTACTTCCTGAATTTATTTCATAAAGTAGTTTACAGAATACTTAAATATTCACATATAGAATTGATGTGTATGCGTTCTAGTTTAACATACATTTTTTGCATAACTTACTTGCATTATTTGAAGGCGTAATAACAGATTTAAAAGTCACTAAAATCATATATCTGCGCCTTAATGTTCTCACCGCCCGCCGGCGATTAACGAGAAGCGATTAGAGCTAGCAACTAAAAACTGGCCAAGTGCGTGTCGGACCACGCACAATGAAGGGTTCCGTATTTATCCCAAAAACAAACTTAGCATTGTAGTTGAAAAACATGCTCTCCCATACATCGATATACGTTACAGTCAATTCTACAACTGCAAATTTAAGTTGGTCGACTATTACTCTTTAACTTGTAAAGCCTACTGAGCTGTGATAGTTTTCCTTTAAATTTGGTTATAATTATATACTACTGCCATGAATTTTTTCACATATCCAAAACCAAACATTTAGCTGGCAGGGGGGACACTGGACCCTAAAAAAAAATAGCACTATAAAACATATTATGCAAACGGATCCCTTCATTGAAAAATGGTTTTCACAGACCCTAAATATTTTTGAACGGCCTATCCATCGATTTCCCATACTATGGGATAGACGAGAAAAAAAATATCATCCCCACTTTACGTGCAAGGGAGGTAGGTACTCGTAAAAAAAATTGTTTTCAAGGTTTTCTTTTACGACTTTATCGACGTGAATAATATCTATACCCATGCCAAATTACAGCTTTGTAGTACTAAGAGTCTCTGAGCTAAGCTGGAGACAGAAGGACGGACAGACAGACAGACGGACATGGCGAAACTATAAAGGGTTCCTTGTTGATTACGGAACCCTAAAAACGAGTTGGCGAGCAACGAGCAGCGACGGCGACATTTTACTCGCTGGTAAGCGTAGGTATGTACCAAGCGTGAGTCTCTTAGCGAGTTTTCTTCCCGCCAAGCGAGCGCCGCTGTGCGAATACGCTCTTTGATAGCTCTTGGCGCCGCGTCAAACGAGGAGTTCCCATGAGCACTTTACGGGGTACTAAATTTGGGAACTATGGTTACAAATATCACTGGACCGGATCGTTGATAGCTAGTCGCTTCCTCGTTGGCGAGGGGACAGGTACCTAACGTAGCAAACCTCTCCGTGCACATCCTACATAGCAATGGTCGGTCGCCTTTACTAATATTACAAAAACAGAGTACCTACTTATCGTTTTTTTTTTTTTTTTGGGTGAGAAATTATCAAATAACTTCTCCCGCTCTGGGCGGAGCGGGAGGGCGTGTCAGACTCTTACTGACTAAAACCCACCCGTGTTCCTTCAAATGCCTGTGTGCCAGGGCCACGATATCCCTTTCAGACGGGCTCGTAACCCTGGCAGGCATTGGCCGTTTCGGACCCCGTCAATTGAGTACCTATTTATCTAACATTCGAATAATGTCGGCCATTTGTAAGGGTTTGTTCAGACGGCGTGACATATGTCGCCTATGTATGAATAATGGGTCGTATCGAGAGTGACGCATCGGGAATATAGCCGGTTGTGACGTGTATTTATGTTAGGGTTAGGTGTTCATAGACGTGAGAGAAAAACTTAGTTATGTATGGACTTACTGTAGTTATTGTTCATGAAAGAGTTCTGTACCTCTACCATGAGTTTACACAGTCAAAACTCGCTAGTTAATCATATGTATGAAATATTGTACAGCGCCCCTTGCGGTCACAGCAAGGACTAAAATACGTACCATGGGCACTATAGATTTCGATAGGCAAAAAACGTAACGTAATCTATTCGATAGTCACTAACGTTTTTCAGCTGTCACCATACAAAACGGCACCATGAGTCACTAATTCGACAGATGCTAGCGAAAAATACACTACAAAAATATACGCGTTTTTTTGATCTATTATAGTCAAAATAATGTCGTGAAGAGCTTATTTAGCATGAAATATGTTAGTGGTCAACTTTATAGACTCGGGAGAAGAATTTGAAGATTTGTGCTTATTATTGAATAAAGTTAAGGATTTGAAGTCGACACAAAGAGTGGCATTAGAACTAAAACAATAATTTTAATTTCTCTATACACTACTTATACTAAATTAAGGCCCACTGGTCCTCGGATATAGATATATCACAGATGCACGCAACACAATTTTAACAGAAATATGGAAGACATAAGGTGCCACATAGTTTCGTAAACTACAAAACGGTAAGCATTAACATTAATAACATTTCCCAAATTTCTTAACATTTTGTTTATGACAGTATAAGACTCAATTTACATTGCCGCAGCACGGAATGGAAGAGAATTTATGTATCGATATTGTAGTACCTACATAGCAAAATGAACTTTATATCAATTGTCTACTGTAAAAACTAGATACGAGCTTGTTACTGCGGGAATTCCCGAGAATGCGCGAATATTCTCCAGATTATCATTAGCTTTGTACAAACAAATTCGCTTCTATGCAGTTCCGTGGCAATGTAAAAAGAGCCTAAAGGCTCTTACACACTCACGCGATATCGCGGGCGCGACAGGCACCGACAAAGACAATTCCTTTGTCGCTGCATGTCGCGCTCGCGATATCGCGTGTGTTTGTAAGAGCCTTAAGGCTGTTATAAAATTGTCTGTCTGGTTCCTATTTTGTACAGTCAACTTCGTAGTTTCTTTACCGCTTTTGACCAAGTCAGTTTCAAGTTTGTACTGAACAGGGAGCTGTGCTGCTGGAGAGTTTGTTGCGCCACTTCTTCCCAGCTAAAGCACTATAAGGAAGCCGTGAAGAGCAGGCGTTTCGGGGGACTGTCTTATGTAATTTTCGACATCCGAAAAGTGCTGATTCTCAGCCTAGTTTGAATAAATAACTTTTGATTTGATTTTGACGTGAGATTATTGTATTATTGTAAAAGTATACAATAATCTATTTATTTCAGGCGTCACGGGCCCAAGATAGATATAGATTTATGACGTGCATGTGTCATTTAACCGACTTTTTCGACTACACTAAGCTAGTATAAGATAACACTAGCATTCTAGTATCCTTGCCAATATTAAAGCATAGTATAAGAAACCACACATCTCACAGAATTGCTTGCAGACTGCCTTCCGTGTCGTTCTATGATCCGTTAACGGTTACCGAATCCCAATTGGCTAGAACAGCAAACTAAAACCGAAAAAACAAACTTTCTGGTATTTTGAAGGAAATTGTCGAACGTTTACGTAATAATTATTAAAATTAAAGATAAGCTGTGTGTATAAACACGTTTGAAACACAAAACTGTTTTTAACCATTTGAAGATGAGCAAAATTAAACTCCAAACGTAAACAATAAACTAAAACCCTCATTAAGAACACGTACACAATATTATTACCTCCATTATCTTCCCACACATAACAATTCAATTAGCCTAACTTCACAGAAACACCGATACAGAGGACAAGTACCAAGATTCAAGCACCAAGCCGCCGAACTTTTAATAATGCAGTAACTCGGTGACAATGTGACAACATAAATGTGTCTTTGTCCGAACAAGGCATTACTCCTACGACTAATTTCAAGTGTGTGAACCGTTAAATTTGGTCTCGGAACTTTGAGACTCGGTGGAAACTTTTAGCCAGTGATTCGCAAACTTTTTTAATGACAACGCCATTGCTAATGTACTCATTAACGCCGTCTATTTTCTTTGGAACCGAGTTCTAAGATAAGTTTTAGACAATTGCAGTGAAATGTTTATTCCATTACAGATTTTTGTTCCGTTGTTTGGATTTAGGTATTATTTTGGGTAACCTATTTTAAACGAGTTGCCTTCACATATTAGGTTTCTGCACGAAATGAAGAATACTCAATATATTTATTGCTTCCACATGTGAACTTAGGTGGTAGGTTTTTTCTCACGCCCCTACTTGCCGCTTGAGACGCCCTGGGCGTCGGGTATCCCAGGCCGAATCCCGGCCACCGTAGGCGCGGGCTTGCGGACGGTGATTAATGGGTAGCTCGTCGTTGGTTAAGGACCGTTGGCTAAGTCCGTCAAAGAAGATACGAGCCCGTCCGAAAGTAGTTGATCCATCAAAACAAGTGACAAATTCAATTTTTCTAACGTGTAAATACACATCGGGATTAGGGAACACTATCAAATCATGTTGTCATTCATTTTTAATTCGGGCTCTGAACTAATCTTATGTCCGTAAGTGATACGGAGTAGAAAACGCCCAAAACTTCGGCCGAAACTACGGATTTCATGATTAGGGAGTAGACGCCCAGGCCCGGATCGATGGCACGTTGATCTCCACGCGCGCCTCAAAGAGAAGTCAGCATAAACTGGTAATTTATTATACATATATTTTAATTGACTAGTGTACTTGTTTAGTACATTTTTAGCTTAGAGCTTGGTAAGTTTAATCTATTTTTACGGCGTAACGTATATTTTGACTGTATAAGAGAAAATTCTCTTGTCGTGTAAAACTGTTGGTAATTTCGAACGAATTTGCATAATCTAGAATGAAGGGGCGGGTTAGTATTTTCTGTTCTTGGAAATGAGGTTTGCAACAATGAGTGTTGTCTTAATAATTGGGCGAGGCGGTCTGCCCGTCGTCAGTACCTAATTATCGTAACTTTAGTGGTCCCGAACCTGTAGTTTATAAATATGACGATCAGTTGTCCCTGTAGTCATCCCTTACTCATATTTTAGATATAAAAGACGAGGAAAGAGTACTGTGGGTCATGACCCACAGCCATAAACTAGCCCACACCTGATTGAGATTGCAGAAATCATTGACGTCAGATATCGTTGCGGTAGATCATGTCAAAAATGAAGGGAGGTGGGGGACGAATCACTAATAAATCGTTCAAAATAAGCTGCAAGCCGAAGGAACTGGAAGTTTAAGGGGGGAGGCCTTTGTTCAGCAGTAAAAGCACGAAAGAAAAAATATTTTATTTGGGACACGCACAGGAAATACGAACAGAAAAAACTGGCCAAGTGCGTGTCAGATCACGCACAATGAAGGGTTCCAGAGTTGGGCTGAATTTATCCCAGGAGCAAACTTAGCATTGTATGTAGTTGAAAAAAAAATGTTCCCCATACATTACAACTGTAAAGGTAAGTTTGTCCTCACAATATTGACTCACTGGCAAATGTTTTTATTTTAATTTTCAAAATTTTCGTTCATATTTGGGTTAGAGAAATTCATAACGTAATCAGTCCAGTAGATTCGGAGCATTTTACTAAAAAGCAGACAGACAAACTCACGAGTGATCCTATTTTTTTCCCATTGAGGTACGGAACCCTAAAAAGGAGCATTTTACTAAAAAGCAACGATCATAATTAACCTTTTTTTTGGAAATCGACAAAATTAAAAAAATACTAAAAACCTGTGCTAGGCCAAAAAGGCTCATATCTCTGCATAATGCTGCCTTATTTAAAAAAAAAAAGTAGGATTATTCAGACCCTTATCTGTAACACTAAAATAGAAAGTCAGTTTAAAATAATAAGTACAGTGATAATCACCGTACTAAGTCCAAAATGAGACGCCTTAGTCTTTATTTCTTTGGCGAAAACATCCCATTAAATATGCACTCTAGATATTTATCTATTTGGCAAAGGTTTTCTTTGGCACTGGTATAACGGAGCTAGCCATAGATTACTTCTGCGTGATTAAAACCTTGAAGGTAAAGTTGTAAACACTCTTGGTGCATCGTTAGGAAGCATATTATTCAGTCTTTGTGCATGGTATTAATTTTTAAGCAGGTTTGATAAATTTAGAGTTGATTTACAACGTTGGTAGGTACCGATACATAATGTCTGAACCACTTTCGGGGGTCTTCATAAAAATATATTCATCTATTCAAAAATGTTAGGCCAGAAAAGTAACTGGATTGCAAAAATATTATAAGTAGCTGGATAGCCATTATCGCCACGCTTGGCAGGCGGGTTGGCGATCGCGATATGGTGTTAAAATGCATAGAGAGCGCTGCTGCCCATTCTATAATAGTAATTCCCTTAGTCGCCTTTTACGACACACACGGAAAGAAATAGGATGGTGCTATTCTTTACGTCCGGCACCACACAGTACGTTAAATTATCATCACAAAACCTTCTACCTCAAAGAAAACCGATTTCACTCCCAAACAATCTTGATAGCAACCGCATTCTGAATGAGATATCGAATCCATTACTTTACGATATTATACGTTGGAAGTCAGGCCTCCAGGGACACATCAGAGCGTAGGTAATGCTATCAAGACAAAAAACACGACATTCACATACAAATGTTAGATATTTTTTGTGCAGATTTTTTTACTGCCTCATAACATAACATCACGCCTGGTTTCCTTGAAGAGTAAAGCAGAAGTACACCCACATCTCGCAAGTTATGATGTAATAGGGGGCGAGCCTATTGCCATGAACTAGGCACAAATCTAAGCTCCGGGTTGCTGTTGAGAAATTCCTGATGGAAAATCCCAATAACACTTTGCCGACATTTTTTTGTTCCCCGCGGAGATAGGGCGTGTCAGACTTTTACTGACTAAAACCCACCCATGTTCCTTCATTTGCCTGTGTGCCAGGGCCACGATATCCCTTTCGGACAAACTCGCAACGCTGGCAGGCACTGGCCCTAATGGATCCCGTCAATTCGTGCTGACGTCTCTTTGAGGCACACTTTGCCGACCTAGGATTCACTTAGTGGTCGCAAGCGCCACTGCTGAGCATAAAGACCTGTATTTGGACAATTTGCCGACCTGGGATTCAAATCCAGGTCTTTATGCTCACCATTGGCGCTTGCAAACAATAGGCTAACGAGGCAGTCACTAAACAGAAATAAAATCACGAGAACCGCGGCTGCTGAGACTACGGGTTTAATCTCCGGGTGGGGCAGTATTATTGAGTTTTTCGCAGCAGCAACCCAAAATGAAGAATGTCGAATGAATGATGAAAATCGCATGTTAACGTAACGTGAATTCGAACGATTTTTGAATAGGAAATAGAACTATCCTATAGCATTTTGGCTAAATTTTTTTCGTCAAGCACAATTGCAATTGTCAATTTTTTCGTGATGGATAGAAATTGATGGCAATTGATCGTTTCGGGGACCACTTAGTATCACCTGTAGATAGGAATAACGTCTTAAAACTAAGTTAATAATAATGGAAACACAAATTACAGGCGTAATGCATACTTTATTAGAGCCAGTCGCAGTTTTAACGAGATTTGTTGTGAACAAGGCATTGACCTGTTGCAATGCAAGCACAATAAGGAAGCTCTTAGCAAAGCAATTTTTTATACAACTGCCTGCACATGATCTGTTTATCTATTGACAAATTAGCTTAAGATTAAACGAAGTTAGCTGGCTTTGAGGCATAGCTGTTTAGCTATCCGTCAAGGTTGGTTGATTTCGTTTAATCTATTAAGAATAGATTACATACACATACATAAACTCACGCCTTCTTCCCATGGGGGTAAGCAGAAACTATAGAACGCCACCTGCTATGCTCCTTACATACTCGTTTTGCTTCGCCTACGTTCATACATCTGGTCATACACGCACGCCGATTGCGAGTACTACGCACCTGACCTTTCTGAAGAACATCACCAATTTGGTCACTATATGTCCTCCTAGGGCGTCCCCTCCCGGCGTTTCCACTCACATCTGCTTTATAAATACCTTTTGTTAGTCGCGTTTCACTCATCCTCTCAACATGACCAAACCATCTAAGCATACTCTTTTCAATTTTTGTTACTGCATCTTCTAGAATAGATTAGAAATCATTTATTTGCGTAAGTTAGTTATACAGATAAGATGTAACTTTGGCGCGTATTGCAGAGCGTCACTCATCGCTCGGGCGTTGCTTGAAACTAGATTCAAGCCATTTGATTGGAGAAACTAGTTTTAAGTAATGCTTGAACTTAAGAACTTAAAATACAGGCGTTTTTTGAGAATAAAACTTACTACAGTTTTCAGTTGACGTCACTGGATTCATACCTGTAAATAAAAAAGTCCACTTTTAGTATTGTGAACAATTTAAATACATACCATAGGCCCACCAAAGGTCCATCCATCCAAAGGATGTCTGTAAAACATCGCTTTTAGCGATAAGACCGCCCATTGTGTCACCCTAAGTAAAATTTTAACATTTATATCTGTAATTTTTATGGTGTACATAATAAAGAGTATTTTCTATACATAATCAGCCTATAATGTTCCCACTGCTGGGACACAGGCTTCCTCTCTTCGAGACGGAGTGGGCTGTAATCTACCACGCGGGCCAAGTGCGGGTTGGTAGATGTCACATATTATCATGTTCGAATTTTTGGTTCCAGGACATGCCGGTTTCCTCACAATGTTTTCCTTCACCGTTTTGAGAGCAGTGGTGATGAAATTATTTATACATAGTAAAGCAGGCGTCTGGGTCCGAACCTATGACCTACAAACTGAAGCCCTGACCATTACCACTGGGCCTCCACTGCTCTTACAATTTAAATGAGTAACTATATCTCTCTCAGACAAAGTAACAACCAGCAGGTTCACAGTTTTAATTAAAATTCCAATTACATAGCCACCCGAAACATATATGAAAATTATTTCGACTAACAATTTAGTTCACTTACTAATATGTCAAACTTGGGAGTTCAGACTACCCACATTTGTGATGATTTCCCTAGACACGTACCTGCTTTCTGTCATGTAAGTAGTTTTCATATTTACTCGATTTTATTTTGCTGAGGAGAGGTCAAACAAAATGTTACTCGGGTTCAAAAACCTGTCCCGAAGGTACTTTTTGAACCTTTGCATGTGAGTTATACTGAGTGGAAAGGATTCCTGTACAGGGTCAAATTGATTTAGTTAGCGAGACTTCACTGATGATGGGTATCGATATCTGATGACGATGAAACAAAAAATATATATTCCTTTGAATTTACAGCGTGGCGCTTAGGTGGCTACATTAATTTAACACACGTTACGTTTTATGAACATATTTTAATTTCATTAAACGTTATTATTTATTGATTTATTTTCAATTTTCTAAAATAGCATCTTGGAGCAACCTGTACTTAAAGAACTGTAGCGCAGAGGTCATTTGCCGGGATCATTGATCATAACATCGCATCAATGAAATTAAAACGAATAACGTGCAAGGAGTAGATGAATTGAAGTAAGGAGAGCAGGAGCTTTATTATTTAGTTTGTTTGAATTTTTTTATTTTTCAATTTATAATTATTTTATCGTATTATATTTATTTATAATTACTGGCCACTAGCCCTACCCGTTAATGTCTCCACTGTGGCGACACGTTGTATATTTTTTGTTTCATGGTCACATGAAATGAATGGTCAATTTTATTTAGCTAGCGAAACTCAATAGACGTGATGGGTAAAAATATATATTCAAAGTCATTAGATATAAATAATCAAATGAAAAGTCATTAGATTATCGATTTTTAATAATCATTCTCAAGTATAATCATAACTTTATTCAAAAAATTACCAATCTACATCACAGCATTAGTCAAACATCACGCTTGCTAATGCGTAGTTCAGACAGGGGTGGTAGCAGACTAATTGTTCCACATTGACAAAATAACAATGTCATATAGTACAATCAGTTACAGTCAACTGTCTGCCAACGCTACCGCCACCGCCCCTGTATGAACAATGCAGTATGGGCTGCTTATGGTCTTCCATTGAAGTTTTATTATAGTAATAAACATTGATTTTCGAGGAAACTTCCATGAAGTACCAGCTCGTTCTTAGTGAACGAACCTGACAATTCAATTCGAGCATTATTTTGACAACCTTCTTCGAGATAAATCGAAATTGCTGTACTGGCCAAATACATGCGAACAGCGGCCGCCAAAAGTTGTATGAAAATCCATGTGTCATGTGTTTAGCGGCCAAATAAATTATATAGTAAACTCATATCTATCGTGTAATTTAAAAATTGAACGTTATTTTACTCCGAAACATGGCAACCAAGGAGGTAACTTATCAAAGGTTTCATTTAAATTTCGAACTGGTTTGCAAATAGAAAGCTGTTTATTGAAAATAAAACAAATGAACACATTGGCGCCTGAAAAATTACCGTTGTTCGTCACTGAATCTGGAATTTATAAATAATTTACTTTGTTGGAATTTCCGCGCATTATTTGAGAAAAGCACTAGTATACAAGCCTTGGCCGCAACCAAGCATTGATGGACGAAAGTGTAAATGTGCGCCAAGGCGTAGCCGAGGCACACACACGTGAGTCCAAAGCCTCTTTTGCTGGCCGCTGCAGTATTGTACTATATTAGATATATTATGAATGAAATTATATTAGAGCACATCCTACGTTAAAACCAAGTTTATCAAAAACCTTGTCTAAAAACCTTTAAACAATCCCGACTTCTCACCCACTCACTTCCAAACGATAAAAGTTAGAACTTTAATAAATCAAGTCCTGAAATAGGTACTTCAGTACCCTCCCTCCCAAAATACGCCTAAATCGAACATAAACCACATTTAACGAGATACGAATCGCTCAGCATTTGGGAACATTTGTTATCACGATTACGTATAACGGTGACGTCATCAATCATCGTATAAGCGTCATTAATATTAGAATTTGTTCGAACGATCGGTTCAAAGTACTGGAACTTCGATCGTTACGTTGTTATCGAATGGTACGGTTATAGGTGTACAGTTAACAATTTATTGATTGGAAAATGACACTAATATTAGACGAAATTTAAAACTTTTATACAAATCATAGGTGGTCGCAAGTGCTACTCCTGAGCACAAAGTCCTGGGTTCGATTAACAGGGCGGGCAAGGTGTTTTTGGGTTTTTATGTCAGGAATATCTCAGTAGGAGGCCGGAGTCTGGATTTGTGCCCGGTTGATGACAATAGGTTCGCCCCCTATTACATGGGACTTAAACATACCTGGCGAAATGTGGATGTTTTATTAGGTACACCTCTGCCTAACACTTCGGGGACTACAGACATGACATAAAATCACGTCTGTAAAAAAATAAAATTTATAAAATAAAAATTTAATATTTTTTTTAGAAGCGGAACAACAGCTATAAGTCTGTAGGAGAGTAGGCCATACAAATATATTGTTCCATGCTAATCCACTGAGCCACCTAACTACCGTTTATTCAATTCTCGGAGTGCAAAAATTCTTTGACGAGTAATCTAAGTACTGTCTCGGGTTATGAAGAACACACACATGCACACATTAGAAACAGTAAACACTCACATAGAAACTAGACACACATACGATATCGTTTAGAAGACTGAGAGAGAAGTTTTCAAAGCTTCGTCTCTCCTACAATTTTGCTGTGCTGTGACGTAGGGGGTAACTTATAATGAGATCATTATGGCCCCTTTTTTAGTTTTTTTTTGGTGGGAAATTATCAAATAACTTCTCCCGCTCTGGGCGGAGCTGGGTATGTCAGACTTTTACTGACTAAAACCCACCAGTGTTCCTTCAGATGCCTGTGCCAGGGCCACGGCATCCCTTTCGGACAAAATCGCAACCCTGGCAGGCTTTGGTCCTATGACCTGTGGTTTAAAATAGGGCAGTGAGTGAGGTTGGTAACGTTACTAACTACCTAGACATCAGCACTAATTGCGTAACAAATTTTCAATCACAATCTGAATGATCTTGAAGGATATTGCTAATCCATTGCTTCATTTGTTAGCTGCTGTTCTAGCCAACATGGTCAAAGGTTGACAACATGTAACTGCAATGTCTTAAATTGTACAAGAGAAGGAAAAAACTGTATAATTTAGAAAAAAAAAATTAAAAGTAGTTTGTAAGTAATCGAATTATTTATTGATAAATTAAAAAAAAATAAATGCCCATGTAGGTTTGGCGCTTTATTTAAAAAAATTGGATGTACCTAAATCATTTTGCGGAAAAATGTGGGTTGTCAACGTATGACCATTGATACGGCAAATAAATTAATTTAATGTTTTGTGTTGCGTAATGACATATCTCATGAGATCATTATGGACCCTAATGATCTCATTATAAGTTGCCCCCTAAGTACACATAGTAAATGCCATTAATGATTGAGTATGAGAAGAACAGCGTAACTACAGAAGCAGTAGGTTGCTGATGAGGATGAGCTGACAACCAGGGGGCCAAGTCTGCTAACGCAGTTGTGTCCGAATGGCCGATCATTGGCACCGTAATTGTAGATTTTGACAGTTTTGCTAATCTCATAATTGAAAGGCGTACTGACAAGCTCCTATTATTTTGACTTCCCTATGGAACCCTGTCACGCCATTATGAATTTAGGAGGTAACAAACTATTGGCACAATGGTCAAGGCGTTGCCTTAGTATGGTCGTCTTAATGACCATACCATTGAAAATAGCAGACTTGGCCCCCAGTCGCTGCATACTGGTGGTCAAGATACCCGTTGAAGCCGTGGGTGCTGGCTGGCTGACTCGCCGCTCGAAAGCTTGAGGAAGTGACAATGACCGTCATTCTGAACTAGCTACTCGAAGGCTGCGTCAATATACATGTTCGGGGTCACCAGTATAGAGGTATGAGGAACAGGGTGTAAAGTTCACTCAGTCTCCATAGAAAAGGGAGGATCCTCCGACCAGACGGGTGTTGTGTCTGGAGGGCTGCTACCCGATGTAGGGACGATATATTTATCTGCTTGCGCGTTTGGATTTTGCGTGTGTGATGCGTAGTTCGCATGTGACGACGTAGATCACAAAGACACCACCAAAAACACCTGAAAACACCTTACCCTTTTGTCCTAAGCTGTTGTAAGTATCGGTAGAAACCTGCTTATTATCTAAACCTAAAACTAAACTTAACACTTCCCTGCCGCCTTTGATTTACCAGACCAGAGTCAACAGCACAAAATGGGCTCCATAAAAATGCTAATAAAATAAAACTATTCCCGAGTTTTCCATCCATCTTTTTTACAACCCTTTAAAAGACTTGCTCAACTTTATAGCCCTCAAGAAACAACCCTTAAAAGATTTATATTAACTTTTTAAATATTCATTCAATTTGTCGGTACATCTAATTTTCTCTGGGGAAAAGACTCCATCTTTTGTCAGTTAGGAGGTGAGAAAATTATAAAAAAAGGTTTTTTGGGCCCATTAATAGATTAATAATACAAAAGAAATACGCTAATATACTCACTGATCGCTTAATTGTGATGTGTCCTAGCCTAGTAAATACGACCAACTTGGATGGTAGCGTGGTTGGTCACAGTTATAAACAGGTCAATGCCTAACGAACGGGGCGACTAGAATCAATTCTATTTTTTTGTAAATTTTGACGTTCAATTGTGCCTTTTATGTGCCTATTTGAAATAAATAATTTGACTATAACTCAAACTCAAAGCATTTATTTCAATTAAACCATTTACAGGGACTTTTGAATTGTCAAAGAGTCGGTCAGTTAGTCAGAAAGTGGAAGCCATTCGCTATTCGCTAGTCTCAACTGACGGCGCCCGTTAACGAACATGACGCGTGGATCAGCACCATCCAGCTCAACCACTTTGTAGGGAACCGAATGATCCAACACACGCGCCACCATCAGCGAGACATTTAAGTGAGCATGACATACTCTCAACTGTCAGGCTTTTAAGTCAACATACATCATAACATAATAAACGGCTCCATGGTACTCACATTTACAAAATTGAAAAAATGCTTTTATATTATACAAAACTATATAGCTTACAATGTATTTCAATGATTATTAAATTTTACTAGCAAAAAGAAAATCATTGTTACCTATTTGAAGTATTCAACAACTAAAACTTGAGTACATAAAAATAAACGATAAGATTGTAATGTCAAAACAAAAACAAATAAAGGGGGGGGGAGCATCACTTCCAAATATTAAAATTCTATGAAGTGAGCCCAAGTGGTTGTGGAGCAGGACCAGCATTAAGCCAAGCATCTTTTTCTACGATATAATCATCCAACTTATAATATGCTTGTCTACATAGTGTGCGTTTAATGCAAGTTTTAAATTTCTTCTCATTTAGTTGAAGAATATCTAATGGTATTTTATTATAACATTTAACACAGTACCCCATAAAAGAAGTGTGTACTTTTGACAATCTGAAACGTGGTTGATGTAATTTGTTCCTATTTCTAGTGTTAAAATTATGCCTGTCAATAATCTTACTGAAAAGATGTAGGTTTTTTCTAACATACATTATATTTTCATATATATATATTGGCAAGGTACCGTCAAGATGTTAATTTTTTAAACAGTTCCCTTAGAGAATCGAATCTGCTGAGGTTGTAGATGGCTCTGATGGCCCTCTTTTGCAGAATAAAGATAGAAACAATATCTGCAGCTCGTCCCAACAGAAAAATACCGTAAGACATGATGCTATGAAAGTAACTAAAATAGACCAGTCTCGCTGTATCCACGTCTGTTAATTGGCCACTCCACTGCAACTTTGAGTCAAGCGTGATTCCCAGGAAAACAGTATTTTCGACGAATTCTAGTATCTTTTTGTTCAATACAACGTGACATTCACTACTTCTAACATTCGGTAGCACGAATCTTATGCATTTAGTTTTCTTCTCATTTAATAAGAAATTATTTACAGTAAACCAATTATGGACCTTAAGCATAGCGTTGACTTTAACTTAGTTACTGCAGGTCAACCAATAATAACGGTACATATAGTTTTTAAAAACCATAAAGGCGTAGGTAAAACAGGCGACTTAAAAGATCAAAAAATTCAATTTTGATACTGATCCTGTCAAAACTTTTAAAGTAAAGAACTTCGGAACACGGCAATGCTGATTCGGGGCAGTTGTAACGGGTCGTCATAAGCCTGAAAGTCTGATAACCAGTCTTACCAAGGGGTAACCAGTAACTAGGTTGTGGAGGCCAGATAGGCAGTAGCTCCATGTAAAATAATAATATTCAGCTGCATCCTGTTAGACTGGAAGCCAACCCCAACATAATTGGGTAAAGGCAAAGCATCTGCCTAGCCTGATGATGTTAAAGGATAAGGATAGTGATGAAGTAAAAGAATATTGCAGCGAGATTTGGCAATAAATTTTTTATATCCACGAGAAATAATGTAGTATTTATTTTAAAAGTGTGAGATACTTTTTAAGGGGATAAGCAGTAAAGTACTTTTGTTATTTCAGCCGAAAGACGTCCACTGCTGGACATAGGCCTCCCCAAGCACCGCCACTTTGACCGGTTCTGTGCTTGCCGCATCTTTACCAGACATTTCTCCGCGTTTATTGATAAAAGTGATTGTTCTAATTGTGCGATTCAATGTCCATCAGAGGACGTTTATTGGTGATATGGTGATGATTATAAAGACAAGCAACTTAAAGTTCCACACTACTAAGAAAAACGAGCACTCAAAAGTGATCAAAAAAAGTGATCTTCACTCCAACTACCTTACAAAGTGAAAACTTAATTAAGAAATAATAAAGAAAGGTAGAAACTGTCTAGTGAAAGCACTTTCACACCTAGGTTTCCAGCTGAAAAAATAAAAAGATACAATAGATTCCTTTTATTTCTACCTCGTCGAAGCTTGCCCGGTTTAAAATACGCCCTGTATAAAACATAAAAGAAAGGGTCCATGAGCAAGATCACTAAGAAAAAGAGAACAGCTTCAGAAGGCGAACTAAATCTTACATGATTAGTCTATACGGTAATGTTAATTTGCTGCCGAGTTACTTCAATCTTCAATGGTCTTTTATGCATAACAACTTCAGCATCATAAATGATAAATGATTTGATTTCTGCAAGTAATTTTAAAAACTAGATGAGGTCGGCGTTTCCTATCTGACTACTCTGAGAAGAAAGGCCGAAACGAACTCAGAGGTCAGTCTCTTTTAAAGTCCAAACATAATCTTGGTTAGATCATGTTAAGACCATGTAGAATCTGTCTGAAATAGTCTTTTGAAGAACGAACTACACAGATTGAGTGGACCTATCCAGTCAGTGCACGCATTTGTCAGTAAGCATTTCAATTTAGAACATATGGAGCACAACGATTCAACGGACAATACCAAAGAAAGGACAATTGGGTAGGTCGCATAAATTACTCAAACTGCCAGTCCAAGATTAACACTAACTGAGAAAAAACCCAAAAAAATAAATAAAAAAAAACAATGACCCATATAGTCTTCACGTTCACAATATTAAACATAATCATCATCCACAGCCCAACTTCAGCCACTGCTGAGGAGAAGGCTCTCTTTTCTTGAGCCAATCCCCATGCTCCTGTGGCAGCCTCATCGAGGTTCTTCCCACGATGGTAGCAACTTACTTTAAACATGATTAAATAAATTAATGTAACATAAAAACTATTCTGCAATCACCTCCTATAATTTATCATTCTATTTCTTCTCATTCCTCATCCTATCATATTTAAGAGAAAACTATTTTTTTTCATTGAGCGATTTTTGTTACGGGAAAAACTTATGGGTTCGCGTCACCAACATGCCCGTGCCGACATGCTGTACTAGCAGTAAGTGAAGTTAAATTGACCACGTTAAAAGTTTAATTTGTGTATACTGTGCATTGTTTAAATTGTATTACACGGAGTTTCGTCATGTCTATCTGTCTGTCTGTCCCCGGGCTTAGCTCAGAGATTCATAGTACTAGAAAGTTTTAATTTGAAAGCTTTAGCTTTAAATCACACGCCGACAAAGTGGTAAAATAAAATCTGGAAAATAAAAAAAATGCACGTAAAGTGAGGATGATATATTTTTCTCGTCTATCCCAAGGTGTTGGATAGGCCGTTCAGAAATATTGGTTGTACAACCAATCACCAATGATTCAGGGATCCGTTTGCATAATATTAAGCTTTAAAGTGCTATTTTTTGTTAGAGTCAAGTGCCCTTCCCTCTGCCAGCTAAATGGTTGTTTGTGGATATGTAAAAAATGCATAACAGTAGTATATATTATATAACGAAATTACAAGGAAAACTATCACAGCTAAGTAGGCTTTACAAATTAACGAGTAAGAGTCGACCATCTTACATTTGCAGTTGAAGAATTGACCGAGACGATTGATTCGATTGATCGATGTATGGGAGAACATGTTTTTCAATGTTAAGTTTGTTTTTGGATACACGGAACCCTTCATTGTTTGTGGTCCGACACGCACTTGGCCGGTTTTTCTTTATTGTTTTATGTGCACATAAAAAAATACAATTTTCCTATAATTCGTGCCGATACGAGAAAAGAAGAAAACTAATAACGTAATTCTTTCCAAGTGGATTTTCTGTAGGAACTTATTTCTTGGTAAGATCTTCACAATGTTTAAGTAGGTCACGCTAGCAAGAAGTGGAGGATTCTTGTGTCAATCGCGGAGAATTGAAACACCGTGTTATGTGGCTTCTTCGAGTTTAGTGCACATGATACATTGACAAAGGAAAAAAAACTGGTATTCAGCTGGATCCGGTTAGACTCAAAACCGAGCCCAACATAGTTGAGAAAAGACTCGGCAAATGATGATACGTTAGCAAATGAGTTTTTTTATTAATTAATATAGACTAAGAGATTCAGAGGATGAATAAAGGGCAACTAACAAGGCAGAAGTGAGTGGAAACGCTGGGAGGGACGCTAGAAGGACATATAGTGACCTATACTAGTGTAGAGTTTTTTTTTTACAGTTGTAATGACAATGTTGTCATTTGGTTTAAATATGTAGGTTTTTATTTTTATTACTTTAGTAATATTTTATATAGATTCTTTTTTAATTTGTGAATGTGAGAACGTTGTAGGCTTAATAGACTGTAGCTTTGTAAACTATCTTTTATTTTGTTAAGTACTTGGTACTTGTTGACGGGCCTACACTGTCCTCCCATACCTATTAACACTGTAACTTATAACATTGCTAAAGCCCACTTTTTTTTAAAAGAGTAACCATGGAGTTTCTTGCCGGCTCTTCTCCATAGGAAACGACCAATTGGAACCGTGCACCTAGCTTCTGACGTTTCATAAGTGCCCATGTAGGTTTATGTGAAAAAAAAAAATTGATTTGATTTGACCAAATTGGTGATGTTCTTCAGAAAGGTCAGGTGCGTAGTACTCGAAACCGGCGTGCGTGTATGACCAGATCATCATTCATCATAATTTCAGTCAAAAGACGTCCACTGCTGGACATAGGCCTCCCCCAAACTCTAGGTATGTAAATATGGTCACCCGTCCACGAACCAACCGCGGCAAGCGTAGCGTATCCTGATCAATCGACCCCTGCGGCTGTTATTACTTAGCCACAAGCACCCCTCAAAGTCAAGCACCTGTCAGGGTTCGAACCTACGACCTACAAACAATTACTGAGCCACCACTGCTCTTCAAACATGTCTAGTATAAATAACAAACCTTTCCTACTTAAAATTACCAAAGGAACAAATTTCAAAAAGATATTAACTTCCTCGTATCTTTATCGTAAGGTTTTAACAAGGTCTGCCTTCTCATCTGTAATTGTGTATCTTTACAAAGACATAATCCAATAAATTCACAAATGATCTCTGCTCACACCTTAAAGCAAAAGATTGAGTATACAAAAGCTTGTTAACAAAGATCAATCGTTATTTCTGTGTCAAATGTCAATTTCTTATCATTGATACTTCGATTTTAAACCTTAACTTTCTTATTATAGAGTAGATTTTTCTCTTTAAAATAGAGAAATGATACCAAGAAAGAAGGGAAAAGTAAGTAATGTATCGGTATTCAATTTATATCTATTCTATACAAATAATAAATCTGAAGAGTTTTTTTGTTCGTTTGATCGCGCAAATCTTTGGAACTTACCCGTCGGATTTGAAAAAATATTTTTGCATTTTATAGCCCAATCCTTTTCCAATTGAGGATCGTTATAGGTATATATAATTATATATTATATCTTATAACGCTCATAACATTAGTTTATCTTTATTTTTCTAATAGGGAATATGCCCGTAATTCAAAACGTATCCATTATTTTAATATACATTGTTTAGGAATCAAGAAACAAATTCCAATATTTTTTACATTTTTTAATGCATTACTTATTTTACAATTAATTAATTTATGTTGCGTTATTTTGGTGAAACGGAACGCAATCTCAAAACGCATCCTCTTCGAAAATGCCGGAAGTGACGAAACAAAACATGTGAATAAAATCTATTCTTTGCTAAATACTTGAAATCTCACTAAGGTACTCGTAAATATGTAAGTGCGATTTCTACTTGAATAAAGCATAAACAATAATTTAATATATAAGATTTGGGCATAAAAAACAGATGTAAACAAAGCAGTTACGTGAACAATGACGTCACATCATGACCGCGACAGAAACGGACGTTTGAACTGTAGTAGAAAATTGTTGAAGTTTGATCATTTTTATGAGCATCAATCAGTAGTTCAACTTTAAGGACATGCCGGTTTCCTCACGATCTTTTCCTTCACCGTTTTGAGAGCAGCAGTTACACTAATATTATAAAGGCAAAAGTTTGTGTGTGTGTGTGTGTGTGTTTGTTACTTCTTCACGCTCAAACGGCTCGACCAATTTTGACAAAATTTTGTATGGAGGTAGCTGACACCCTGGATTAAGACAGGCTACTCTTTATCCCGATATTCCCACGGGATTGAGACTTACGCGGGTGAAACCGCGGGGCGCAGCTAGTGATGAAATAATTTACACAAAGTAAAGCGCCTGTCAGGGTTAGAACCCACGACCGTAAGTCGAGGCCACAACCACTGAGCCACCACTGTTCTAATAAAAAATAGATAGTACTGTTGAAGTACAGCATGTATCAGACAGTCGTGGTAAAATTTAAGGATGTGGTAAAGACAATCAAACTGACAATAACAAAATAATCAGCCGTGCCATACATCTGGGTCCAGTATACCTACTGGACCCAGATGTATGGCACGGCTGATTATTTTGTTATTGTTTGTTATTGTAAAGAAAGAAATAAAGAAAGATAAATAATTTTATTTGTCACAGAAAAACTTGCATAGTAAAACATATCTAATAAACTCGAAGGCCAAAATATCCTTTTACAACAAGGTTAATACTACGTAACTGTTCCTCAGACAAAAATACCTTGTCGCAAGTGACGTTCAAACTTAGCTTAGTGGTAAAGAATTTATGAGGTTGACTATAAATAAATAAATAAAAGCTTGGTGGCATAATATACGCATAGAAACCTTAACCTAGTACATATTTCTTTAGGTTTTTATTTGCCATGAATCGCGACTCCTACACACTATAGGTACCTACTTCGTAAACGGATGCAAAATAATTATTATGCATCTCTTAACCAACAATAAATATTCGGCATACAAAATAAAGATCAGATAAGAAAATTCTGTCGAAAACATTCCAACCAACAAACATTTCAAGACACTCAGTGCCAATTTCACTAATGAATCTGAACGCGATTAGCACATCTAAACAGCGTTCAAAAGCTCAAGTGTCAAGTGTCAATATTCCACGACAATGCTGACAGCTCTCAAAAGCGGTAGAGATCTGCTGAACGCGTCCAGTTTCATTGATAAAGTCTGCCCTAAAATAATATATTAAAAAACGTTTATTTTTTCTACACAACTTCACGACTGAATTCAATTATTTTTGAAGTAGCTACTACAAGATACTGAGTAAAATAAGATATTTGAATTTTGTTTTTATTTTCTAAAAGACTGGTAAAGTTTTTCTTTATTTAGTGATCGCTGTTTTAAAGAAAAGTATAGTAACACTGTATGACGCAAAAAGTCGAAACTTTTCTTAACTTAATCTGTACGGATTTGGGTCAAGTATCATTCATAGTCACGCCAGACAAGCTTCACAAGGAACGCTTTTATACAGCATTTACCTATTCTACTTGTTACTAGACCATTTACCTACATTAAAATAGATTAAAACTTAAGTTATCAATAATTGAATCAGCAAGTAATCAATCCCGTACGTTAACTATAAGGGTCGACTGTCCAACATCTACGAATGACAGCCGGGACGAACTACTTAACTTGGCACATTATAAGCTTGTTATATCTATGTATCTTAGGGTGAAGCCAAACGAACGTAATTTTGTGAGTCGTGAGTCGCAGAATTTCGGTCGCAGAAATTCTGCCCGGCAGAAATTCAGTTGGGATGCCAGACGAGCGCATTTTATTCAGTTACTATCCAACGTTTATAGCGGATGTTTGTGTTATGCAATGGAACCAATTTCTTGGAATCAATTTCAATTATCATTTTTTCCGTGTCCAGCATTTTGTGAGTAAAAATACGTGTCGACTCTCACGCAATCTGTACCTGACTGACGCTTTGCTCGGCCCCTCGCCCCCCGAAAACTCAATGCGTGTGAGTCGGTAGACAACTCATTTTGCGTCGCCGTGTGAATCAAATAGGACTTTTTTATGAAACCGAATGCAGCAGAATTTCTGCATCCGAAATTCTGCGACTCACGACTCACAAAATTACGTTCGTTTGGCTTCACCCTAAGATACATAGATATAACAAGCTTATAATGTGCCAAGTTAAGTAGTTCGTCCCGGCTGTCTAGATGTTGGACAGTCGTTACGGCGCTCAAATGTTCGAAAATCTGACAACCAGTCTTACGAAAGGATATCGTTTTAGCCAGTTAATTACTGGGTTATGGAGTTCAGATACGCAATTGCTCCATGTAAAAAACACAGCTGCATCCGGTTAGACTGGAAGCCGAACTCAAAATCGTTGGGAACAGGCGGGGCAGATGACGAATCCCCTTTTCATAAATAATCACAGCGTGAATAAATACAGCGTGCTTGAAAAGGCATAATTTCACAACTTTTAAACCAACAAAAATATTCTGTATGGAAAATAAACCAGCGTTTTCGGTATTTAACCACTAATTATGAAAACGTCAAAGAGTACTGACGCCGATTTCGATGTAAATTGGACGACCTTGCCAAATGAGCCGTCACTGAGCTTGAGTGAGCTGACTTCCGAACTCACATGACATTTAATATTACCCTTAAGGTGAATCCGCAGCTGTAGCCCGCGAAATCCAAATTTTCTTACTTTTTTTTGCTATTTACAGGTCAGAGTCAGCCAAGTCAGTTGTATCTTCATCAAATATGATTCGAGACTATAATAGATTTATATGTACATGTACAACCTGACACTGACCAGTAAATAGAAATAAAACGTACTTAAGAAAATTTGAATTTCGCGGGCTACAGCTGCGAATGCACTTTAATTGATTAAATTTTAACTGTAAGTTAAAATTTAATCAATTAAAGTGAATTCGATTCTTCCATGCCTCGGAAAGCACGTTAAGCGGTTGGTCCCGGCTGTCATTCGTGGATACTTGACAGTCGTTACGGGTCGTCAGAAGCCCGAAAGTCTGACAACCAGTCTTACCAAGAGGTGCCGTAGTACACAGTTACTGGGTTGTGGAGGTCAGATAGGCAGTCGCTCTATGGAAAATATTGGTATTCAGCTGCATCTGGATAAACTGGAAGCCGACCCCAACATAGCCGTAAAAGGCTAGGCAGATGACTCTCGATTTAACAAAAACCGTTCCCCTAAAAGTCTTTGTGCTCTAAATAATTGTCCTCCTAACTTTCAACCTTTGTGTTCGACATAATTTATTATTGAAATGGACTTCAAAAGGCGACGTGAATTCTAAAGTAACAGTGCCTTTTTGAATAACTATTAGGCCTGCTTGAATTTTTCACGGGGCATTTTCGAGTTTTCCGCAAAAGTTGTTAATGATTTTTTTGTGTATGTTCGAAGTTATGTAAGAATTTTTTTATTATTTATTTTTACCATAGGTAGCTGTTTGAGGTTATTTTTTTAAAAGCAAAATTTTTACTGGTCTTTAATAGAAAGTTTTATGAAACTTATCCGATGAACCTGGTACATATTTTGTTTGCGGCTCCCCATGTAGTTTTTCACTGTAATTTTGCAGTAGAATGTAGTGATTTAGACAATGCGGAGACGATCATATGACAGTAAAGGCTTCTGCAGACTGGCGCGACATCGCGGGCGCGACGCGACTTTAGTAGCACAATTTCTTTGTCGCTGTCTGTCGCGCCCGCGATATCGCACCAGTATGTACGAGCCTTAAATGTAAACACTGGCTATACTAAAGACTCCCGCAGACAAGCGCGCCACGGCAGCGCGACGCACCACCAAACAAAGCCTAACATTGAAATAAAAAGTTTTTTTTTCTTAAAAAAACTAATAGTAGGTACTTAGTAGTATTGGGCCGACTATAGGTTTTGTCAATCTTTGACTAGCTATAGTGACCAAACTACTGGATATATTTGATTGAATTTCTGTATGCAGACTGGCAACGTCATTAGATATACGCATTTTAACTTATCGTCATATTGTCGCCACCACCCTGTATATATCTCCAAGAAAGTATCAATATTCAGACAAAATTTTACTGAAATCGATAATATAGAGCCTAAACACGTTCCAAACATGAACAGTCAAAGCTCTAATGAGGATCGTGTATGAAAGCTATGGGAAAATAATAATATGACAAGGTTTCAGTACCGCAAAACAAAAACGACGTTGGGATGAATGAATCCCAAGAACAAACTTAACATTATAGTTGAAAATTTCATGTTCTCCCATCTGCAAATGTAAGTTGTTCGACTATTAACTTGTAAAGCCTACTTAGCTGTGATAGTTTTCCTTTTAACTTTGTTATATACAACTGCCGTGAATTTTTTCACATATATCCAAAATCAACCATTTAAGCTGGCAGGGGGACGGACTTGATTCTAACAAAAATTAGCACTTTAAAGCTTAATATTACGCAAACGGATTCCTGAATCGAAAAATGGTTTTAACAGACCCGCAATATTATGGTTCCTTACCAAAATGGTAAAAAGGAACCCTTATGGTGAGACTAAGTCTGTCTGTCTCTCACAGCTGGATGTCTCAAGAACTACTAATGCTATCAACTTGAAATTTGGAATAGTTTTACATGGCGTTTACCCAACTATTTAAATTTAAAAAAAATATTCATTTTTTGCAACAAGGTCTGGGTCTTAACGGGAGGGTTTCGTACGTATATATGATGTTGATGATTTCTGAAAAACTGTTTAGAGACATCGTTTTAAACCCTTCCTTTTTACCATTTTGGTACGGAACCCTAAAAATGGAAATCAGTCACGAATAGAAACACAAAATAGAACAACACAACTTATAAATAATACGATTATTGGAATTTAATTTGAAATTAGTTTGTAAATGAATGATTATGAAAATAATTATTTAGCATTAAACATGGAAAAGTAATATGATCAACATGTATTTAAATAAATAGACTTTCAACATAGAATGAATGTAGACAGGGGAGACGCTGCCAGCAGTCCTAGCACACAGGGGACTGAATACCATGCCACAACGCTGCCGGAGACCCAAAAACCAGGCTACCCATGACGTGAGCAAGGAAAGAAAAATAAATTTATGAATAACTAAAAACTTATTGTTCAGTTATGTTTTGAGTCCCATGTAATAGGGGGCGTGCCTTTTCCATCAACTGGGCACAAATCCAGACTCCGAGCTGCTACTGAGAAATTCTTAATGGAAAATCCCAATAATACTTTGCCCGACCTGGGAATCAAACCCAGGACCTCATGACTCTCCTGTCGGGGTTGCGAGTTTGTCCGATAGGGATACTGTGGCCCTGGCACACAGGCAAAGGAAGGAACACAGGTCGGTTTTAGTCAGTAAAAGTCTGACACGCCCTCCCACTCCGCCCAGAGCGGGAGAAGTTATTTGATAATTTCCAACCCAAAAAAAAAAAAAAGGACCTCATGCCCAGCAGTAGCTCTTGCGGCCACTAGACCAACGATGATTGTAATTTATCTAAAATAAATGATTTGAATTGAATTGATTTGAATTTACCCCAACTCTCAACTGGAGTTTCAAGGGAAAATAAAACAGCGTCTTTCTATATAAGTGGAAACTTGTCATTGGATTTCTTCTACATATTACTTCTGACTACTCGAATGTATTAGTTGTAAATTTTCTTAAAATTAATAAAATTTAATATTATTAAAAATTAAAGTAGATTTTCGTGTCTGTCTCTGTGACCGCGTTGTTTTTTAAACAACGCAATGAATTGTGATGCGGTTCTCACCATCATTTTGAGAATTTATTCCTGAAGGCACACATTAAGGGGATGAGCTACGGTAGCCCGCGAAATTCAAATTTTCTTAAGTTTTTTGCAATTTGCAGGTCAGTTTTATGTTGATCTATCTAAATATGATTCGCGGCCGTAACAAATATGACTTTACAGAATTATAATCATAAGAATCGGCAATACACCTAACTCTCTTCGTAAAATCCTATTGATTGACTATTTCTGAAATAATCATTCAGTAGGATTTTATGAACTTAAAGAGTTGTAATGCTGATTCTAATGAATATAATTCTGTAAAGCTATATTTGTTATGGCCGCGGATCACATTTAGATCAACAAACAACCTGTAACTGACCTGCAAATTGCAAAAAACCTAAGACAACTTGAATTTCACGGGCTACCTTAGCGCATCTCCCTTATTGTTAAACTTACACAACTCGTAAAGAAATCTAAATTTTTTGTCAAGTGGTAAAAACCGTGCAAAGCAGGGATAAGTCGCTAGCCTATAATAAAACGACATACCAAAACTCAAGTTCATTTGACCCCATACAATGAACTTCAAAACTCAAACTCGACATGATACACTCAATTTGTCGAAACCACTTAATCAGCCCTCAATCGTTTTTGTCCAAAGAAAAATATCTTTCCCATTACCATTACATACACTAAAACCTTTCCTTCTTTCTTTTTTTATTTCTCTCAAGTCAATATATTCACTCGTTTTGGGTGGAAAATAACTCAAACTACATTACGGCGGTGGATACCGACAAATGACGTCATCAGTCACGATATACACGGTGCTTCCGATAGTCTTTAGAGATATTGTCTTTGAAAACAGCAGTCCTTTTATTTTAAGTTTAGTTTTAGTTAGCTAGAGGGTAAATAACTTATGTAAGAAAAATAAAGTTAGGAAAAGTTGCGATTTTAAAACTAAGAGTTTAGTATTCAATATTGAAAGAAATAAATAATTAAACATAGGTTTATTTGTCACAAAAACCTTTGCATAAAGAGAACAGTTACCTCGAATAACAGAGAAAAAAAGAAACACGAAAGCTCTCTATGGCAATTTTAAATAAGTCGGCCCAAATAGTGCTATGGTAATTTGTAAGTCAATCAATCTGCCCAGCCTTTTCCCAACTATGTTGTGGTCGGCTTCCAGTCTAACCAGATGCAGCTGAATACCAGTGTTTTACATGGAGCGACTGCATATCTGACCTCCACAACCAAGTAACTGGGTAAGACGAGACCCCTTGGTAAGACTGGTTGTCAGATTTCCGGGCTTCTGACGACCCGAAACAACTATCAAAGATCTACAAATAACAGCCGGGACCAACGGCTTAACGTGCTTTCCGAGGCACGGAGGAGTCTTGGTATGTCAAGATGGTCCAACCGCGGCAAGCGTAGCTTAACCTGATTGATCCACCCGTGCAGCTGTTTTTATTTATTTAAACTTCTCGCACACAATTAGGTACGGTTATTCTCTACCAGTGAACCAAGGGTGGTGAAGAGATAAGATGGCCACAAGCCCCTCTCGGGATTAATCGTAGAGGTAGTAAGATATTTTTAGGGTTCCGTACCCAAAGGGTAAAACGGGAACCCTATTACTAAGGCTCCGCCGTCTGTCTGTCTGTCTGTCTGTCCGTCTGTCACCAGGCTGTATCTCATGATCCGTGATAGTTAGACAGTTGAAATGTTCACAGATGATGTATTTCTGTTGCCGCTATAACAACAAATACTAAAAAACAGAATAACATAAATATTTAAGGGGGCATACAACAAACGTGATTTTTTTGCTCGTTTTTGCTCGATATTGATAACGGCAACCGGTAGACGCTTGAAATATTCACAGAATATTTAGTTATATATTCACTTTAAAATTAAATAATTAAATTAAAATAAAACAAATATTTAAGGGGGGCTCCCATACAACAAACATGATTTTTTGTCCATTTTAATAGATAATGGTACGGAACCCTTCGTGCGCGAGTCCGACTCGCACTTGGCTGGTTTTTAGTTGTATAGTATGTAAAGTCGATTTATTACGATGAAGGTGGCAAAATCTGTGTTGATTAAAACCCTCGCTAAAAAATAAAGGAAAAAATATAAAATGAAGTGTTGTAAATCACTAGGTATAGAATATAATAATGTTTATTGTTGGTACAGATGGTTAACAAACGAAGTTGGTCAAAATACAAAATACGGCCGTGTGGTGCCGGACGTAAAGAATAGCACAATCCTATTTCTTCCCGTGGGTGTCGTAAAAGTCGACTGAGGGACTACTAGGGAATGGGCAGCAGCGATCTCTATGCATTTTAACACCATACTGCTATCGCCAACCCGCCTGCCAAGCGTGGCGATTTGGGGGAGGCCTATGTCCAGCAGTGGACGTCTTTCGGCTGAAATGATGAAGATAAAAATACAAAAAAGATGTCTAAACATTTGAACTTATAGGGAAAACAAAACGCAAAACAATAAGCAAATAGAATATTCTAACATGGATAAACAGAAAATTTAACTATGTCCTTGAACTATAAGATAAGATAGCAATATAATATAAAATTCGCAGTTTTAAAAAAAACCTATCATTTGTAGACACATTATTTTAGCAAAGTAAAAAATTGTAGAACACATTTTCTTCTTTTTTATTAAAGTACTGTTTTAAAGAAAGACAGCATCTATTCAGCAAACGCAATCCACTGCTGAACTTAAGCATTTCAAAATAAGGTTTTAGTTAAGCTTTTCACAATAAATGTTTAAATCACACCACCTGTAAATGCTATTGGTAACCGCAATTTTCACAAACTCACCAGCTATTAATTAAAATTACCGATCACATAAATATAATCGGGCTTTATCATAAACGACATTGAAAGTGCCAACAATTTTACCCAAAACTTTGCAAAATATCACTTTCCAACTAATTAGTAACCTTTGTAATTCACCTTGATCATGAAATTAAACTTTCTACGAAATTAGAACATATATTTTAGTCTAAACTGCTTTAAATACTTTCGGTTCCATTGAGGGTAGTATAATATTCTTAGTATACAATATTAGTTTTAGTATTTATGTGAAACCCGAAACACGTGTCTAAATGTTTATGTAAAGGACCTACCTACGTACAAAATTTCAAAACGGTATCATGAAAAATCACAAAGTTATAAGGTTGTTATGTTACCGGGTTGTCCGTACAAAAACATGCTAACGGCGCCCCCGCGCCTCCAGGGTCGTCTTGCGCTCATTGATAATAATTTGGCAGTAGGTACCTAACCGTACGGCGATTGTATTGTAAGTAATTAAATGGTGATAACATTTTCCATCACACTTAAATATTTTTGGGACAAAATATAACATGGTTTAAAAAATATTGATTCAGTTCCATATTCTGAACAAACTATATTCAGGTTTCGCATATACTAAAAATAATGTTGTATACAGGGTGGACTTAACATTTTGATTGTCATTCGGTAGAAACATTTATTTACATACAAAACAGATTGATTCTAGTGGGATTTTGCATATTATAAAACGGTGGATAAAATTTCCAGAAAAGCAATTACAGATTTAATTGCTTTTAGCACATAAACATAATCTTTTATTAATTGTTCCAAAAATCTTGATCCATTGAAAGAATCGAATTGGATTTCTTATAAAAACTAAAAATATTTCTACCATTTTATTTACCATAGCTGGCGTAAAGACAACTTATCCCCCCCCCCTCTTTTCTTTTTTTTTCTTTCTTTAACGTATTTTCTTACTTTTTTTTCCAACTTTCAAAAAACCTCAACATATTAATTTAACTTATACGCAGTTAACAGTTATACAGCATTTACTGATATACAGATATACAGCATTTATATACAGTTAACTGACCGCGCCAGTTCAAAAGCCATTAAAATAGTTTTAATGGTGGTTTGTTATCCAACACTGTGAAATTATAGGGGTGAATTAATTACCCAAGTTTTGATGGTAAGAGACTTATATCGATGTGATTACACAGTTATTGATAACGGGGTTACAACAGTTGAGATAAGGGAGGTTTAAGGATTAATAGGTCGTGATGGATTGAAGGTTTCAGAAGTTTAAAGTACAGGTAAGGGGTTCGAACCTGGTAAGCAATAATGTCGCTTTATCCGTTTTATGCCAGAAAGTTGATCCACGGAGACAGAATGGTTATTCATAATCATAATCATTTGTTTGTCAGAATATGGTACATTTTATGGTCTTAAGATTACTCTATGGCAGCCATACTCAAAGTGTGTTCCGCGGAACCCTAGGGTTCCGCAAAGCCTCTGTGGGGGTTCCGCAAAAATACTGGTCAGAATAAAAAAATAATACTAAAGGAGTGTCTACCTACTATATTTTATTTTACTCTGGTACCTGAGTAACATAATATCAATCTAAATATTTCAACAAAAGTCAAAAATATGTAAATTTTAATGTCAAGTAATATGATTATTAATGAAGAATACACATAAAACCATTTTTGATTACTTTAGGGCTCCGTCAAATATTTCGTTTTCGAAAAGGGTTCCGTCTCCAAAAAAGTTTGAGAACCACTGGTCTATGGTATCATCACATTCTGCCAAGTGTGGCGTGCAAATATTAGGTACATACAATTATTAGGTTACTAAAAAAAATACAATTTGAGATGTGTCAGTTAAAAATAACATCTTAAGTGTGATGTGGAAGAGGGTACTCTTGAGCACATATTTTTCTCTTGTCGTAATCGTTTGGTACATCTATATGATGTCCTAATGTTTCCAGACCTATTAATGTACCATTCCTCTTGACACTCGTTGATTCCCCATTAGTTAAAACACTCCAAAAATTTATTTTATTGAATAATATAAGGCTTTAATTTACCATATATAATATAAGGCTTGAATTCATAATGGTGGTTCATAGTGTTCATCTCATAATAAAATTAATTTGTGTTGTCTGCTTACTATTAATATGTAGGTACTAACAAATATTTTGTTTTGTCCTTACAGGCTACTCACACGGATCCATTTTTAATTTAGTAAATCATACTAAAGGCATACTACCGGTCAACTTCAGCGAATACACTTTGTTTCCTTCAACCTTGACATTGGCAGAATCATCGGTAAAACGATGGAGCCATTAATATAAAATTGGAATTGGAATAAAAATCTTATTAAAATTAATCTTGAATACACCACTGACTTATAAGTAGTTAATGATGAAATCGTGTATTCTCCGACACGCAGTGATCAAACGTTGTGAATTTTTGGTCCTTCATAAAATAAATAGCACACACACTTACAAGGCACGTACTGTCTACCTATCTGCTCTATAAACTTTGAAAACGTAAGTATTTAATTATAAAAGGAGGAATTCTAACCAAGAAAATAAGTACTTTATTTGAGAGCACTGAATACTACCGGAAAATATAATCGAGAGCTCTACCATACACACCGATTCTTTTATTTTAAAATTGTACTTCCTAAAGAACAGCAATACACAACACACATCGCAGCACAAATATCTCAAAGAAACAAACAGGGAATAATAAAACCACAGTTTTATCTACCTCCGGAATAATAAAAATCTCGACCATAATGTTACGCTCAAGTTACTATGTGATTAAGGCATGAAGTTCTAAGCAAACCTGTTTTAATACTAAATACTATTTTCTTACAAAAATAATACAACTTTTTCTTATAGTATGAAATAAGAAATTGTGATATATTTTGGTTTTCCTGATCTCTCGAGGCGAACCGAACCGTGAAGCGTAGCACCGAAGCTCGTAGCTCGTAGCCGTACCTCGTAGCAAGTAACATATTATATGTATTCGCTATCTACATTACATATTGAGAAAATTTTCTTCGCGACAGATTTCGCAGGACTAGAATATTTATACCGATCGGTCATATTATTGGTGTGAGGAAATATGATGTAGAGGAAATTTAAAAATCTTGTATGGTCGGGAAATTCAAGCTGGAAAATATGACATTTTAATGGGGTATCGGTGTGGCAAAGGATGTGGTTTGTGAATGGCAGCCACAGTTTTTATTAACCATAGATTTGAACAATTGAGAGCTGTTAAATGGGACTGGGCAAGACATGTCTGCCAACTGTGGGCCCAAATGGCACAGAATTGGTGCCCTGAGACAGTGCGATGGGGTCGCGGTAGACCACGTAGGAGATGGCGGGTCGAACTGGATAGTTTCTGTCAAAACTGGAAGGAGGATGCGCGGGCTCGCGAAAGATGGAAGGAGTGGAGGGAGGCCTTTGTCCAGCAGTGGGACAGCATAGGCTAGAGAAAAAAAAATAGATTTGAACAGTATTCAATTTGTATTCTCAATTAACAGGACTATGATTAATCAACTTTCTGGAGTCTAAAACATTTCTTTGAAGGAGAAAGCTGCGGTTTTTGCAAGCTTATCTTAATTTATCCTGGCTCCTGAAATACAGGTACTCTAACCTAGCTCTGGAGCCAGGGTCTCACATTTTTCTGTAACGTGTTTTTATGCTAATAAAATTTTATTTTATTAATTTAATTGTCTTGCTATTCTTACCCGAGTACGGCAAAGCCAAGATGAGGGTAATGTTGGCCGGACAATCACGGTTAAACACGAGTTTGAAAACATGTCAAGTTAATTTTTATGTTACCCTTCAGAAATAGTCTGATATTTAATTCATCATAATAATTAATAATTGAGGTACCTAGTTTCTAAATTATCTGTAAGTTAACCACTAAATTTTTGTATGCCAACAGGCAGAATATACTGGCAATATATCTAAAACTAACACCATTATTGTAGGTACTACCTGCATTCTATACAAATAAAAAAATTATTTATTTATTTTATTTATTAATATTTTGGGTAACAGCTTGTAGGTATTTTAAGAGGAGCTTATGGCTAAGTAACAAAAGTTGCACGGGTTGATCGATCAGGTTACGCTACGCTTGCCGCGGCTGGTCCATGGATGGGTGACCATCTTTACATACCAAGACCCCTCCGTGCCTCAGAAAGCACGTTAAACCGTTGGTCCCGGCTGTCATTCGTGGATATTTGATAGTCGTTACGGGTCATCAGAAGCCCGGAAGTCTGACAATCTGTCTTACCAAGCGGTATCGTATTACCAAGTAACTGGGTTGTGGAGGTCAGATAGGCAGTCGCTTCATGTAAAATACTGGTATTTAGCTGCATCCGGTCAGACTGTAAGCCGATCCCAACATAGTTGGGGAAAGTCTAGGCAGATGAAGATGAATATTTTCGGTACCAGTTTATCAGTCAATTTTTAAACTTCAATTTCATACAACTTAAACTTTCGCACATAACAAGCCAGTTATTTCTCGTCTACGGTTATAACGCCTCCGTACATTTCAGAATAGGTACTTTATTTTTATAGCCAAGCTATTCTCGCTGGAACACGTAACTTTACACTTCTTACAAATATAAGAGAGTAGTAAATTATTTTCTGATGTTCTCAATTAAGAAGTTTGGAGCTATTTTTCAGTCGGGCGTGGGCTGAAATGTCATGTGGTTTCAGGTCGGAAAAAAACACTGATTTGTATTGTTCCAAATTGTGTAAAAGTTTTCTAGTAAAAGTTGACTAGAAATAAACTTTAGGTAACTTGCGATATCACTGTTCTTTGATGAAGGTTTTTAGTTGAGTAGACAGAAATATGTATGTGAACAAATCCACTGTGACACTGTTACTTTTTACTATAAGAAAGTACAAAATGTATATTCATTCATACAACACAATATTTTCCAACTACTCTCAAAAATTCAACAACAACTACAAATCTTGCAACATTTCCACCATGTCTCATCCATCAGTATCTAACAATTTTTTCGCAGTCACAGAGAATTTTTAGAGAAAATTTTCGCAGTTAAATCCAACGCTTGGCGCGGGTAACCAGCCGTCCTAACAACACTTGAGGTTTTAACACGCTTTCAAATTCATGTGCTGAAATTTAAAAATGTAAGCCTGAAAAATTTCGTTGGAAATTTTATGATATTATGGCGTCTCTGAGTTAAGGTTTAACTCGTAAACGTATTGTTAAAGTTGTGCCGTGAAACGTGTTGTCTAGTTTACAGGTAGGATTCTTTTTCGGCACATTTTGTTAAGGTGCATCCACGCTGAAATTACTTTTTGTAGAGCAACGTTTGCAAGTGTAAGGCCCTTTGTCCACCGCCACCGTCACCAGGACGTCACCGAGAAACGGGATTATTCGAACCGAACGTGACGCCCCGGTGACGGTGATCGTTTGTCCACCTCGACAGAACTCAGCGGTTCAGTATGTTATGATAGACAAGGCTGGCGCCAGAGCGGCAGCAGTGTGTGGACAAGATCAAACATGTTTTGTTTTGCCGACACATCAGCCCGTCGCAATCGCGGGCAGAGTTCTAGCGGTCACCGAATTACTCGACACTGCGGCGGCCGGGATGACGGCGCTCGCGTGACGGATATGCGTTGGACACGCGGCCCTAGTAAATGTATGTAGGTATCGTAACTTCGGCGCCGTAATATCGTTCTCGGTGAAGTCCCGGTGACGGCTGCTGTGGAAAAACGCACTTAGTGGGCAGCAACGGATAATAAAAAACCGGCCAAGTGCGAGTCGGACTCGCGCACGAAGGGTTCCGTACCATTATCTATAAAAGCGGCAAAAAAATCATGTTTGTTGTATGGGCTAAATTAAATGGCTAAATTAAAATAAAACAAATATTTAAGGGGGGCTCCCTTAAATATTTGTTTTATTTTAATTTAGCTATTTATTTTTTAAGTGAATATACAGGTTGTTTGGTGCATCGTGTGCCAAATTAAAATGGTCGATTGAAGGGGTCATCCGCTAGCCTTTCCGACCCCTTAACACCCCTCATGCTCTGTGGATTTTTTTTTATCGACTTTTTATTGTTTTCCAAAAAAAAGACCCAAATTTTACATTCAAATACAGATTTAAAAAAATATATAAGGCGTAGACTCTGAATTTTAATTTTATTTCGATGTGTATTGTTTAAGAATACTTTTAAATACAAAATTAGTGATATTAGTCACCTAGTTTTTTTTTTAATTCACTCGCAAAGGTAAAACTTAAATTAAAGCTGTACATGTTACAGCTATTTATAAGGCTACAAAAAAAAAACCAAAAGCGACCGGGATCTTCCAACTCCCTCATTAATTCTCCAGTCTATCCTCTTTCTAATGATGTGCCACATGCCATAAAAGTATTTTAACAACTTTGTGAATTCGCTAGAATTGTGAATCAAGTCACATAAAACTACATTCCAAATTCTAATGAAAAAATATTTATTGCGGAACTGTTACTTGAGAAAGAGGTAAAATTTGTTTTCTCACTCTTTCACAGTAAAATCTATCTTCTCTCTCTTTCTTGCATACCTTAAATCGGTTTGAACAAATCGCGCCGCCCGACCCGCCATTTTTTTAGTCGAGACATGACTGCCTCTGCTACCTAACGTGTGTGCTAGTTCACCATACTCCGCGATTCTTTTATTACTTTGTTATCGTTAAGTTTTGCTGGTTCTTGTTACATTTGTTTAATTTTTGTTGTTATTGTTAAACTTTGAGTTTTTTGTTATTGCAATGGCGACATTCTCTAACGAAGAATATGCGGACATCATGATGGCTTACGGAGCCGCTAATGGCGTCGCTCGTGCAGCGCAACGACTTTACCAGGAACGCTTTCCTGGTAGACGATTACCTGGCCGCAGAGTCTTCCAAGACACATACCGACGCATACGCGAGACTGGCAGTGTTACTTTTAATGAACCAAGGGGCCATATTGTGCGACATAATGTTGAAGTAGACGAGAGAATACTGGCACTTTTTGAGGAAGACCCTACAAGAAGCATTAGAAATGTGGCATCACATCTTGATATTTCAATATGGAAAGTGTGGAAAGTACTTCGTCAAAACAAAAAGCATCCATTCCACTACACTCCGGTGCAAGGTACGTAATTTTAAACTAACTTTAAACCCGTGCAAGCTTTGTTTGACCTTGCCTTTGTTTAGCAGGTAATGGGTATGGTATGGCATCACTTCCAGGTAGTGAATCTATTAGCACGAACAGCGGGTCCTTTCTTGTGCAATTACTTATTGCCCAAGAGAAATTTAAAAGAGTTTTTTGTTTGTTGCAGGTCTTGAGGGTGGCGACTTTGAGAGACGAGTGGCTTTTTGTCGGTTTCTTTTACACACGGATGTGGATGATCCTGATTTTTTAAAAAGAATACTGTGGACGGATGAATCCAAATTTACCAAGGATGGGATCCTCAATTTACACAATTTGCACCACCGGACAACGAAAACGCAAAACCGACGTGTTAAAAGACAGAAATCTTCTCAAAGAAGGTTTAGTGTAAACGTTTGGGCAGGAGTGATTGGGAATCAGGTAATTGGACCGCATTACCTGCCCGATAATCTCAATGGCGAAGACTACCTGGAATTCCTACAAAATGACCTGCCCGAATTAGTGACCGATGTATTTAATGAACGTGTGCCCATTGTATTTCAAAATGACGGCTGTCCCGCGCATTGGCGATTGACTGTGAGGGAATATCTCGACAATGTGTTCCCCAATGCATGGATTGGACGCGATGGCCCTATTCCATGCCCTTTATGTCTGGGGGTTAGACTTTTATGTCTGGGGACGTGCCAAAGAGTTGGTATATGCCACGGAGGTTCCAACTAGGGAGGTATTAGTCCAACGCATAGAAGCGGCATTCAATACTATTAAGGAGGAAATACGACTGTTGAAATACGAAACAGGTGTCGGGCCTGCATTCGCAACAGAGGCCAACAATTTGAGCAAGATTTGTAACAATGATTAAATAAATGTTAAAAATGCAATTTTGTTTTTTTATTTCAAGTAAATCCCACGAAAGATACAGATATGAGACACGAATTTACCTAACCATAAGAATGAGATAGCAGATTTATAGGTTTGACAGGTATCATTTAAGAGATTTTTTTTTAAAATCATAATTTTGAATATTAGCCTTAGGTGACTCGATTCACAATTCTAGCGAATTCACAAAGTTGTTAAAATACTTTTATGGCATGTGGCACATCATTAGAAAGAGGATAGACTGGAGAATTAATGAGGGAGTTGGAAGATCCCGGTCGCTTTTGATTTTTTTTTTGTAGCCTTATAAACAGCTGTAACATGTACAGCTTTAATTTAAGTTTTACCTTTGCGAGTGAATTAAAAAAAAACTAGGTGACTAATATCACTAATTTTGTATTTAAAAGTATTCTTAAACAATACACATCGAAATAAAATTAAAATTCAGAGTCTACGCCTTATATTTTTTTTAAAATCTGTATTTGAATGTAAAATTTGGGTCTTTTTTTTTGGAAAACAATAAAAAGTCGATAAAAAAAATCCACAGAGCATGAGGGGTGTTAAGGGGTCTGAAAGGCTAGCGGATGATCCCTTCAGTCGACCATTTTAATTTGGCACACGATGCACCAAACACCCTGTATAACTAAATATTCTGTGAACATCTTAAGCGTCTACCTGTTACCGTTATCAATATTGAGCAAAAACGAGCAAAAAAATCACGTTTGTTGTATGGGAGCCCCCTTAAATATTTATTTTATTCTGTTTTTTGTTATCGCGGCAACAGAAATACATCATCTGTGAAAATTTTAACTGTCTAACTTTTACGGCTCATGAGATACAGCCTGGGACAGACGGACAGACAGACAGACGGCGGAGCCTTAGTAATAGGGTTCCCGTTTTACCCTTTGGGTACGGAACCCGAAAAATGACATAGTGAACTTACTTAAAGTTATAGAAAGTTACTTAATGTTATCATTTTGCTCTACAAAAAGTAACGACCTTTATGAAATAGTTTAAAAAACAAAAGTGGAACTAATCAAACGATTTACGAGTAGATTGGTTCGATTTTCACTCATTGCTGCACAGCTACAAAATATACGGGAAAAGTTTTTGCGATTTCTGACATTTCTAGTACTCAAACCTAAGTGGGCTATTTTTTTGATGCTTATAAGAAACAGGATCGATTGGCATCAAAAAAGTTTTTGTGAAAACTGCCCATTTTCTTGCTGACTGTATATTTTTTTCAAAATCTGTGAAGGCAGATCAAAATATCTCAACAAGTTAAGGTCAGTCTCCTAAAAGCGTTTTCCTGTAGCTACAACGGTTAGGGTACCTACCCTTACTGCCCCATCTCAAAAATCCACTCTGTATAATTAATTTCAAAACAATGAATATTAATTGAGTTCTGCTGTTTACCGTTCGTTACTCTAAATATCATGATGAAGAGACAAACAAAAATTTCCAGATAAAATTTATTAGCCTGAATACCTTTCTCGGAAGCAGATACTCGTAGTCTTATTAAATACCTAACTAATCTTGGAGGCTCAAATTAAAGGCTCGTTTACACGAAATGAGTTTCTCGCCGTCGAGAGGCGAGATAGTCTATGTGAGTCTGGTGTGCAAGAATCGCCAGGCGATTATGGCATTCATGTGTTCATACTTAATAATAAACTCACAATTTCCCCACCTCTATAAATCAATTCCGTGCGTGTGCCCTTAGATAGCTCGCTAGACCGAAATTAATTTTGAATACCCGGTCACAACTAGAACAATAAAGATGGCCTGCAGTATTGTACGTATACGTGTAGGAGGACTTGGGTCTCTCTTTGCGTACTTGGATCTTCTTAATAATAGCTTCGTGCCGCTTTTCTTCGAAAGATTTGATGTTTTTGTGAATAGCAGAGCGCCGAGATGACCTGTGTAAAGCGAGCCTCTCCCAACCCATACCTATAATAGGTAGCAAGTTGAACTATTGAAAGTTTCACTGAATACGTGTAACTATAGCCTCTATCACTTAACTTTTGATCTCCCGTTGATAGTAGACTATTCGAGCCGAGAGAGTCGTCACGTGTAAATGATATTTTACAAAATGTCTAGCTTGAGACTTGTGGTCTCATAAATTTTAACTTAATTACTTTGATTTAGATCAACTGACGGATGGCGGCTGGTGCTTGCAATCAGAGCTACGAATGGTATTAATATTATATTAGTAGAGGAAAGTTTCGGTTTTGGAACTATTTACTCTTGGCCTAGTTTCCGTGGGTTTAAAATTATTGGATTGTTATTTATGTCTTCAGCCGTTACTTTAGTACGGCACGCGCATTCTGGTCATTCTCGTAAGCTACCAAACTTGCTGACTGGAACATGTTTGCATGAGTTATTGAGTTATTTATACAGGTACAGAAAAAGACATGTTGTGCGGATCCCAAATAAATTGGGATAAAGGCAAGATAATTATGATGATAATGAAGAAGGTGGTATAAATAAAACAAATCTTGTATAAATAAATAGTCTCACTCCTTAAGCTGGCTTCCCACGGTACGTGATATTGCGGATTGACGCGGATCAGCCCGCACCCACGCACCATGCGAAGAGTATTAGCCGTGGTAGCGTAGACACGTCGCGATGCGTCTGTTCCGTGGCGAGTAGAGAACTTCAAAGGTGCGGTTTGTGCTTTCTTTACGAGTTCTTTTTAACTTTGCATTTTGGAATGAAAATGGCTTCGAATCTCAAGAACCACATTGACACGCACCGTTTGAAGAGCCTTGGTGTGCTGTGTGGGCTGGTCCGCGTCAGTCCGCAATATCACGCTTCGCAGGAAGCCACCTTTATACATAAGTTAGTTGAGAAATTACTAGTCAGGAGAACAAAACAAGCGCATGGGCTTGTAGCAATCTACAACTCTGTGATCGAAATATTTCTGGAATAACGCTTTACGAATTAATACAATTCTGAAATTGCCAACCCGCCTTTAGCAAGCGTGGTGATTAAGGCGAAAGCGTCAGGGTGCCCGCAAAATTCAAATTTTCTTAGGTTTTTTGCAATTTGCAGGTCGGTAACAGGTTGTATGTTGATCTAAATATGATTTTACAGAATTATAATCATAAGAATCAGCAATACAACTCTCTAAGTTCATAAAATCCAATTGAATTAATATTTTTTGAAAGAGTCATTCAATAGGATTCTACGAAGAGAGTTAGTTGTATTGCTGATTCTAATAATTATAATTCTGTAAATCCATATTTGTTACGGCCGCGAATCATATTTTAATCAACATACAACCTGACAGAAACCGGCAAATTTCAAAAAAGTTAAGAAAATTTGAATTTCGCGAGGTACCTTAGCGCATCCCCCTTAATGCTCGTGCCTTTATCCTGTGGGCACAAGCTAGTATTATTAACGCAATGCTGATAGATACCAGCACCTTAATGAGCAACAAACTTTCGATCACAATCCAAGAGTTTTGAAGGATATTGCTAATCCATTGCATCATAGGTTTGAAAAATTGGTCTGCTCATCAACATAAAAAACGCAATGGACGTGGGTGATCTGTCAAAATTATACCCATTGCGATCATTTGTCATTTTATGAGTGTTACCTACCCCGCAGGTTGTTCTCCGAGCAATTAAATATAATACTCTAAGGATACAATAATGATTTTGAAGTTTGACACTGACAGCTTGCACTCAACTTAAGTCTTAAAGCTGTCAACCGAGGTTTTATGGACATCACGTCACACATTTTGCGGCCACTTTTGCTCGAGACAGCAGCGTTCACGATCACATCACTGCGGTATCCTTATAATGAGCTATCACTTGTTCATATTTTTAAATTATTGTGGCCTGTTATAATCAGGAATCCACCAATGTGTTTGTAAAAAGTTTTATTCATTAAATCTATTTTTTTTTAAATAAAATTGTGTTATTTGCTTTATTTTGATTAGATGGTAGTAGTCATTTTCATCGATAGTCATCCACTCCTTGCCCTGCCTAAAGCTCATTATTCAAAATTTTAGTCAATCCAATTACAGTTATAAATAATGTGTGTTAACAGTCAGTTAATGTGGTTACCATACTGCGGGATTGGCTCCTGTGGTTTTGATACAATAGCTAACACGATTTCTAGTCTATTTTATGATTTCGGTCCGTTTACACAAACAGTTCCAGCGTTAAGGAGGCGCGGTGGGGGCGTTCCCCCCCGGGTACCAACCACCAAGGGGTGACGTGGTGACAACTTACTTGCGCTCATTGATTTAAAAACTAAAGATACGGTCGTCACCATGAAGGTATAGATAAAAGTGGAGGCCAAACTCTAAATACCTAAGTGAAGACGACTGTGGGCCGACTCTCTCTTTCGAAATACATACATAAGATAAAGAAAACACACATAAGACCGAGACAGTGGTCTCGTTCTTATGTGTGTATTCAGAAAGAGAGGGTCGGCCCACAGTTGTCTTCACTTAGGTATTTAGAGTGTTGCCTCCACTTTTATCTATACCTTCATGGTCGTCACTGTCATGTATTGACATTATTTTGGAGGTTTTACGACTGAGGCGCCACTTGGAAGCCGCTAGCATTTCTTTCCAAGAAGCGGTCCAATGGAGTACCTAGGAGCTTCAGAAATTCTTGAAATGGGACTGTTCAGAGTCTGTTCCGATTCTAGCGATGTGTATATGATTTTTTAAAACTATTTGTTTCGGTGGCTTCTTGTGTAAAAAGTTTCTCAAAATTAAAATTGATAAAATATTCTCTCTTACTTAAGATTCACAATGAGCCATGTGCGCCTTACCCATCTATCCATATCGTCCATTAAAAAGGATAGGAAAGTAAATATTGATAATCTGATCGAATATTTTAGCAAAATAAAGTTACGTAAGCACGTTTAGTATTTAGTCTCGTGCAGACTGGCGCAATATTGCGGGCGCGACAGGCAGCGCGACCCTTGTCAAGCCCGCGATTTCGCGCCAGTCTGCACGAGATTTTTGTTGTTTTATTTTGGAGGTGCTCAATAGAAAACCGCCCCGGGTGCCAACCCATGCTACGCCACCACAGTATAGAAAGTTTTCCACCGGCATCTGAAAGCAAACTTTTTTATGTTCTGAAAGACAGACGAAGTAGGTATGTTGAGACTGTCGTTTTGGGGGACTGTTTTGAATTTGTTCTGCAAAATAGAATTAAGGTTTCTCCGTTCATAGTGCGTTTGTATTTGTGTCAAGGTATTTTTTTTTAGCCATGTTGACCAAAATGGCAAAAAATGAAAAAGGCCGCTTTGTAGGTAGTAATAGTAATTTATTTTCATAAAAAAAGGTACAGTCTGTTACAAAATAGGATGACAACTTAGGAATAGTTTACATCTGGGTTGAGTAGGTACCAATACAATTTTACGATCTGATGTCCTAGCTAGGTTAATTAGTGCCTGTATTAAGGGCAATCAGCCCTCATTTCCCGAAGAATAGGACAGAAGTATTGCTCAGACAATTTAGAATAAATTGATAAACTAATAAAAGTCCAATACAAGAACTGTGTGTTCGTTTGTGTATATGCGCGTGCGTGTGTGTGTGAGCGAGAGGAAAAAAATTGAGGTACATAAAGATTTTGTGGTACATGAGGGACTTAAAAGTATGCATTATTATTATATGGTGTAGGCACATTAAATCGTTGGGTGAATCGCTGCTCTCCTAGCTAGATTACTGAGAAATCTGTATTTAGGAGAGACTAAGGAGTGTGTGTGTGTGTGTGTGTGTGTGTATTATAAGTTACTTCATTGTTGTGAGAAGGGATTCCGTATCATCATATTTTTTGGATGAAAGAAATTCAGTAATCCGCTTTTTGCATGTTAGTTACAACATGGTTGCAGTAGGTCATCTTGCCTGCTTATAATAAAGCCCAACCGTGACTACCAATCTGCCTGATGTAAAGTGTGATGACTCGTACCTTCATTGGAATTTATCATCATCACCACTACCTGCCCAGCCTTTTCCCAACGATGTCGGAGTAGGCTTCCAGTTTAACCAGATGCAGCTGAATACCAGTATTTTACATGGAGCGACTGCTTATCAGACCTCCACAGATCAGTTACTAGGTTATACAATACCCTTTGATAAGACTGGTTGTCAGACTTTTGGGCTTCTGACGACCCGTAATTACTGTAAAAGATCCACGAATGACAGCCGGGACCAACAGCTTAATGTGCTTTCCGAGGTATTGTCATTGGCACTTATCATCGGTACCGTGTGGTGCCGGACGTAAAAAATAGCACCATCCTATTTCTTCGCATGGGTGTCGTCTTACTAGAGAATGGGCAGCAGCGTTCTCTATGCATTTTAGCACCAAACTACGATCGCCAACCCGCCTGCCAAGTGTGACAATTATGGGAAACTTCACCCTTTGGGGGGGCCTATGTCCAACAGTGGACGTCTTTCGGCTGAAATGATGATGATGAATGACCGGTCATTATTAGGGAAGTAATTAAAAATAACAGAGAACTAATTCGTCCCCTTGATAGAGATAGCCCCCCTTTTCTATAAACCTGATTAAACTCCTGTTCCAATAATACATACATAGACATTAAACACACATATCAGAATGAAAGATTTTTGAACCGCACTTTGAACTAAATTATTTTTTATCAATGAAGATGACACAAGATGTTTCCTACAACAAAACAAAACAAGAAAAAACTCTAATGAAATACAAATGTCACTTAATCTGCTCAGCGCAGTCTTTTTACCAGTTTTAATTACGGCCGTAATTGCGCCATTTTGAAAGCTAGCTTTTATCTAGGCACTCTATTTGCTGTCCTAATTGGGTGCGGTAGTAGACGTAGTGTAAACATCTCTTTATGCATAAGGAAAGCCGCGCACTGACGATCAGTTGGATGTTTGTAAATTAAGTTTTTTATTTACATTTTTGAAGCTAATATTGACACAGATGCGGGGAATGGTATTTCAGTATAGTTAAACCATTTCACGAAGTTCTGTTGGTTATTGCAATTTGAATCCTATGTTTAACGCCATTACAGCTACAAGACAAGAATTTGGGAAATAGATCATAATTTGTGATACGTTTTTATATTAAAGCATTTAATTTACTGAAGTGGCAGAGGAAGGGTGACATTGCTCACAGACTGAATGGTCGATGGGACCCAAGAGTTATGAGTGAAGATCGTGAAAGCCCAGTCGTTGCGGTGATATCTGAGCGAAGCCTATGTACAGCAGTTGACGTTTTGCGACTGAGAGAAAATTAATAAAACAGCGCTCAACTGTTTCAGTCTGTCATCAAATCTTATTTCAAATTATGTAGTTTTTTTTTTGGAACGAAGTTCTTTAATGCGGCTTACGGTAGGAATTGACTGGTTTGAGGTGGCACTCAGAGGCGGGCCGGCACAAGCCGGGGATCACGGAAGTAATAACAGATCCCAAGGTCCCCGGTGCAACTGTGGGAAGTGAACACTGGTGTGGTTTTTAGGGTTCCGTACTCAACAAGGAACCCTTATAGTTTCGCCAGGTCCATCTGTCTGTTTGTCTGTCTCTCTGTCTGTCTGTCTGTCCGTCCGTCCGTCTGTCCCCAGCTTAGCTCAGAGACGCTTAGTACTAGAAAGCTGTAATTTGGCATCGGTATAGATATTAATCACGCCGACAAAATCGTAAAAGAAAACCGTGAAAAATATTTTTTTTAGAGTACCCCTCTTGCACGTAAAGTGGGGATGATATATTTTTTTCTCCTCTATCCCATTGTATGGGATATTGTTGGATAGGCCGTTCAAAAATATAATGGGTCTGTGAAAATATCATTTTTCAATTCAGGAATCCGTAATATTAAGCTTTAAAGTGCTATTTTTTGTTAGGGTCAAGTGTCCAGCCAGCCCCTCCCAGCCAGCCAAAAAGGTTGATTTTGGATATGTAAAAAAAATCATGGCAGTAGTATATATAACGAAATTAAAAGGAAAACTATCACAGCTAAGTAGCCTTTAGGTACAAGTTAACGAGTAATAGTCGACCAACTTAAATTTTCAGTTGGAAAATTGACCGTAACGTATATCGATGTATGGGAGAGCATGTTTTTCAACTACAATGTTAAGTTTGTTTTTGGGATACATACGGAACCCTTCATTGTGCGTGGTCCGACATGCACTTGGCCAGTTTTTAGTTAGTAAGAGTCTGACAGACCCCTCCGCCCGCCCCTAGGCGGAGGATATCCATGAGGATTTTCCACACCAGCAAAAAAAAAAAAAAGGAATTGACTGGTAGAAATCGTCACGTAAAGAAAAAGCGTTACACCGCCTCTATACGACTTTCTCTCTCTGTCTCTTTCTATTACGTCGGAGGGATCGCATGTTTTAAGTTTTATACCCACACGCTTTTTAACAAAGATTTAAATCATTCTATTTGACCTACCGCGTCAATTGATGGCCGCGTTAACACTTCTGACAGAAACAATTCCACAGAGACTTGATTGTCATGGAAACGCAATTATTATTGTGTGAGCTCACTCTTTTCAGTACAGGCACTTTTTCGCGCGACTAAGTACGGTTACAATAAATGAAAAGACTATGCTTAGATGGTTTGGTCATGTTGAGAGGATGAGTGAAAGGCGACTAACAAAAGGTATTTACAAAGCAGAGGTGAGTGGAAACGCCCTAGGAGGACATAAAGTGACCTTATTGGTGATGTTCTTCAGAAAGGTCAGGTGCGTAGTACTCACAACCGGCGTGCGTGTAATAACCAGATGTATGAACGTAGGCGAAGCAAAAGGATATGAAAGGAGCATAGCAGGTGGCGTTCTATAGTTTCTGCCTACCCCCATGGGAAGAAGGCGTGAGTTTATGTATGTGTATGTAAGTACGGTTATGGCAAATCTAACGATTTCAATCTTTGCTAAAAAGCAATGATTTAAGTCGTGACATTGGCCCTCACCTTTCTAAGTTATTAAAATTTAATGCAGAATGTTGACCTTAGTTCCAAAAAGTTCTGTCAACATTCTAAAAGTAGGGTTCATATATTGAGTTTACTTTTAAAATGTCCCCTGTGTTCAGCTGAAGTAACATGTCATGTAATCTGGTTGGGGACGTGTCGTTGACCTTTACGACTTTTGAGAGTTTCACTAAAGGTGTGTTGACTATTCCCGGGCTTTTAAAGCTAAAAGGTGTAAAAATAGTGCTAAATGTGCCAAAAATCAGATTGTTGGCACATTTAGGTAATAGAGTATGATGTTTTTACATAATCAGCCTATAATATATATATGTATTTATTAACTCAGACAACAATGATCCATTTCTTAGTTAGTTAGGTACAAAAAACAACCTTAAAAGCTATGTTAGTGTGTTACAATAAAAAATACAAATATTTACATATTACGTTCACCGGATGTAATGAATCACTCCTGCCTAACCAACACCTGCATAAATTGATTAATTATCGGCGAGTTAAATTTGTCCACTAACATCTTCAGAATGCCATTAGGGCTTGATCACGTTCTCTATAATAGCGACGCCGTTTTTCTTCTCACCATTCCACGGAAGTGGAAGTGGTGAACACGCGCCTGCGCGAACATGCCAGAGGCACTACAAAAGCGCGGCAGCCCCAAAAGCGTTCTGAAGCAGTTATTGTATTGGACCCTCAGGACGTCCATTGTTTTCCATAATGTTCCCACTGGTGGGACACAAGCCTCCTCTCTTCGAGAGAGAGTCGGCCGTAATCTACCATGCGGGCTCAGTGCGGGTAGGTTGATGTCAAATGTCTTCGAATGTTTGGTTCTAGGACTTGCCGGTTTCCTCATGATGTTTCCCTTAGAATACTCTTTATGTACACCATATAAATTACAGATATCTATCTATCTGCCTAGCCTTTTCCCAACTATGTTGGGGTCGGCTTCCAGTCTAACCGGATGCAGCTGAATACCAGTATTTTACATGGAGCGACTGCCTATCTGACCTCCACAATCCAGTAACTGGGTAATACGATACCCCTTGGTAAGACTATAAATGATGAAATTTTACATCATTTTTTTTTTGTTTTTGTTTTTTTTTTCACCATTTTGAGAGCAGTGGTGATGAAATTATTTACACAAAGAAAGAACCTGTTTGGGTTCGAACCCACGACCTACAACTCGTAAGTCGGCGTCGTTAACACTGGGCCAACACTGCTCTCATGATGATGATGAAGTTTCTCTAATGTATTGAATGGTGCCAAAATTATTGATGATATAACTCTTATTTCATTGTAATAAGGCATATAACTCTGAAAGTAGGTCGAAAAATAGCAGATTCGATAGTTTGTCCTACTAAGCTAAAATGGGGTCCCTATGTTGTTTCGAACGCCGCTGTTGCGACACACGCTGTTGCGAATTATTTTTCCACTGCCTCACAGGTTCGAAAGCTCACGGACTCGAATGAAGTAGTCGCGAAAGACGCTGTTTCGAAAAACATTTTCACTGCCTCATACGCTCGAATGCTTGTGATTTCGATTTATTTAGTCATAAAGTGTACAGAAAAGTATTTAATCATTTGGGTTAGGTTAGGTTAGAACAGTGACCATTAACGCGCGAAGGCGAGCGAGCGAAGCGAGCGTGCCGCGGCAGCTGCCGCCGAGCGCCAGGTCCCCTCTATTGTTGGTAAATTCAGTTACCAAAACAAAAACTCTTCATCAATATCCAATTTAACTAAATTACTATACGTTATATTAAATGATGATGTTGACACCGAATTTGTTGATTTTATTTAATTACTGCTTAAATACTTTTCTGTACACTTTATGACTAAATAAATCGAAATCACAAGCATTCGAGCGTATGAGGCAGTGAAAATGTTTTTCGAAACAGCGTCTTTCGCGACTACTTCATTCGAGTCCATGAGCTTTCGAACCTGTGAGGCAGTGGAAAAATAATTCGCAACAGCGTGTGTCGCAACAGCGGCGTTCGAAACAACATAGGGGACCCAGCTAAAATAGTTTTTTGTAGGTACAAGGTAATTTATGGTTTATAACTTGATTTCTCAAAAAGAATTACATTCACTTATATGAGAAAAAACTTATTTCTAATTAGAAGGCGACGCGACGGTTACACAACAAAAAAAACCGGTCAAGAGCGAGTCGGACTCGCGCACCGAGGGTTCCGTACGTATATGATGTTGATGATTTCTGAAAAACTGTGCTATTTAGAGACATCGTTTTATTTTTCTGTCCCTATTGCATTTTTTTTTTAATTTCATCCTTGTTTGCAAAATAGTTGGGCAAACGTCATCTAAAACTATTCTAAATTTCAAGTTGATAGCATTAGTAGTTCTTGAGATATGCAGGTGTGACGGACAGACAGACTTACTCTCTCCATAAGGGTTCCTTTTTACCATTTTGGTACGGAACTCTAATAGGTCAGATTAGTACAGTACTCGAAGATAGCTTAAAATTTAAAATCCGCTTAAATGAGTTTCTTTAGAGATTTTTTGAAAGTATAAATGGATTTTTTATATTCAGAGGCAATTTGTTGTAAAGCTGTGATTTTTCATACAGAATAGTACTTCTTCCGTATTTTGTTTTAGGTGCCCGCAACGCTATGTCATTTGCTTGTCTAGTTCTGTATCAACATGTCGATTCTGTAAAAATCTCACCGTGAATTCTTACGTGGAGTGAGCTGTCAGTGTCATTCCACTGATGCTAGGGATTGACCAAGGATTACATTTACAATCATAATCGAGATTTTAATAATATTTTAGTGCTAATTCTATTGATCATTTTATATTATTTCAAAGATTACTATTTAAGGGGATTTTAAATAAAATAGCAAAACAGAAATTTAGTCAAACTGAATTTAATGTGAAAAAAGTTTCTGTTCAAAATCTCGATTATGATTGTTAATGTAATCTTTGGTCCATCCCTAGCATTAAGTGGGATGACACTGACAGTTCACTCCACGCTCACTTCATCTAAGTTTTCACGGTGAGATGGTAACAGAATAACACTGCTGTTTCTTATTTGTGATTGTTTTGTTTATGATAACCTGATCTTATTTGCCTGAGACAATTACACTTTTAATTCTACTGTTGATTATAGTATCAGAAATTCCTTAACCGGTTTCAATTCCCTACTTTAATAGTGAAATGTGACAACTTTTTAAGTCAGTCTACAACGCATCCCACACTTAAAACAACATATCCCAAATTTGCAGTAAATATTTTTGATGCAAGTAGGTACTTATAACGATTCAACATCGTCGATCCATCAGGTTAAGCTACGCTTGCCAGGGTTGTTCCGTGGATGGGTGACCGTCATTACATACCGAGACTCCTCCATTCTGCGGAAAGCATGTTAAGCCGTTGGTCCCGGCTGTCATTTGTGGATCTTTGACAGTCGTTACGGGTCGTCAGAAGCCCTAGTCTGACAACCAGTCTTACCAAGGGGCGCATTACCCAGTTATTGGGTTGTGGAGGTAAGATAGGCAGTCGCTCCATGTATAATACTGCTATTCAGCTGCATCCAGGTGGGCTGCATCCCAGTGCATAGTTGGGTAAAGGCCAGGCAGATTGACTTGTACCAAATCAACATCACACACACACAGTCACCAATGCCTCACCAACTCTTAGCCCGCGATTGACCGTACCGTGTCCTGACGATTAATGGTGGCAGTCCTATTTGAAATTCAAATCAAAGTCCGCGGTCGTGTTAAAAGATTCCAAGCCACCCTGTTTGGTAGGGTTGGCACGTTGGCGTTGGCACAATTACAGGGGAGAGGCATTTAAGGTATTGCGAGGTGATTTGATTTGCTGCGTATTAGGTATTAGAATTTGTTGACTTTTGTATTGGAGAAGATTTTTTGAAAAAAAATCTTTTATTCTAAAAATCTGTGAAAAAGTGGGTCCCACTTTCTGCCAGATATATTATGAATATCATCTCTCTCTCTCGAATGAATCTATTAATTTTAGTTAAGAGCAATAAAAAGGTGGCTGGGACAGACTGGATGCGGAAAGCGGAGGACAGGGTGTTGTGGCGCAGCCTGGGAGAGGCCTATGTCCAGCAGTGGACTGCTATAGGCTGAGTTGATTGAAGAGCAATAAGCTTAGCCTATTTCTACTAACTAGACACAAATCTGGACTTTGTTGGGGAGTTTGTTGCGCCACTTCTTCCCAGCTAAAGCACTAAGAAGTGGTGAAGTGCGGGCGTTTTGGGGGACTGTCTTTTGTAACTAGAGCAGTGCAGAGAGCAGTTGAGAGGAGATCGGTGGGGGCCCAGTGGTAACGGCGCCGACTTACGAGCACGCCACAATTGTGGCGATAAGTCCCCTCTTTGAGAAGTGGCTAGAGAGGCGCCACGGCGTCCTCACCTTCCGCCTGACGCAGGTCCTAACCGGACACGGTTGTTTTGGGAGGTTCCTGTGGTCAGGATAAAGCGGGAGGAAACACCCGGGTGTTACCACTGTGTGGATCATACGGTGGAGGTCTGCCCGGCTTGGGCGGAGCACCACCGTGTCATCACGGAGGCGATAAGCGGCGGCGATTTCACGTCCGGCCCTGGTTTAGGCCATGGTTCGAAACGAGAGTGCATGGGAGGCCGTCACCTACTTCTGCTAAGCAGTAATGCTCGTGAAGGAGGAGGCGGAACGCGTGCGCCAGAGGCAAAATTCGCGCCCTAACGCCTCTAGTCACCGCGGGAGACGCTCCGGGCGTCGGGAGTCGCAGGCCGATTCTCGGACACCGTAGGCGCGGGCTTGCGGACGGTGAGAAACAAAAATCATTTGAGGCAAATCACAATACTACAAATCTTATTAATATTTGGAAATGATGATACTTGCGTAACACTTTTTATTATTTACATTTATTTATGACGACTTGGACAACCCTGAAGGAAAGGGTGGGCAGAACCTTTAGTTTCACGAAGGTTGCCGTCAGTCATTGTTACTTTGGGTTGCAAAGGAGGCGGCGTGGTGGATTACTAATAAGTATAGAAAGGAAAGTCAAATGGAACAACTGGTCCGGCAGGTACTTGCTTCGCTCGCGTGGACTATTTTAAATAAACTATCTAATGAACTTCTGATAACATCTAAAAACATTCAAACAATAAAATAAAACAGGAAACTAGAAAAATATGACCATATAGAGAACATAACTGTCGTTATTATGAAAAAACCATGAGAGGAGAGGAGTCGTAGCTAAGTAATAACAGCCGCACGGGTCGATCAGGTTAAGCTACGCTTGCCGGGGTTGGTCTGTAGATTTGTGACCATCTTTACATACCGAGACTCCAGCACGTTAAGCTGTTGGTCCCGGATATCATTCGTAGATCTTTGACAGTCGTTATGGTTCGTCAGATTGAAGCCCGAAAGTTTGACAACCACTTACCAAGGGGTATCGTATTACCCAGTTACTGGGTTCTGGAGGTAAGATAGGCAGCGGCTCCATGTAAAATACTGATATTCAGATGCATTCGGTTAGACTGGAAGCCGACCCCAACTTAGTTGGGAAAAGGCTAGGCAGATTGATTGATTTTGAAAAGACTAAAGACCTAAGTTAAACTGAACTTGACGATATAATACGAGTTAAACTAAACCATCTCGGACATAAAAATGTAAACGAAGCAAGTTAAGTGTTTCCTTGCATGCAGTTAATTGTCCAGTTATGTTTAACTATGCAGAACATTGCTACAGCGAATCAACAAACGGTTACTACATTTGTAAACATGGACTAACAAGGCTATATTGTTTAGTTTAGCTTTGAAACGTAAATGCCTACTATGTGGTGTATTTTCATGACTTTTTGGCTAACTTTGTGACCAAGAGAACAATAGGTGAATACCCTAGGGTAGTAAAATACCGTGGGCAAGTGATTGTTCCCAGTTTAGGGTAAAAAGAAAAGACTTTGGAATGAAACCAAACACATTTAAATTCCCAGTAACAGGTATTTCAATGCAAATGTGTTAGGATCGCATTGGAATATCAGTACTTAGTAGAGATTTCTTGATTTTTATGTCCAGGGTCCACTTACTAGGTTTCACTGTACATGAATAGCTCAATGTCATGCTGTGGTAAACATAATACGCTGGACGTAATTTAAGTAATCGTGGCAATATTTGATGCACTCATGCATAAAATTGACTTAGCTAAATTGGAAATAGGAAATTGAAATTTACTAGGCAAAGGAATTACAAGACCTTACCTTGCTAATTTAATGAATTTCCTATAACAATCGTGGTATATAAAACAAGGGGCTCATGGCTACGTACACGGGTCGATCGATCAGGTTAAGCTACGCTTTTCGAGGTCGGTTCGTGGATGAGTGAATATCTATTTACAGAGACCCCTTTCGTGCCTCGGACATTAAGCCGTTAGTCCCGGCTGTCATTTGTAGATCATTGACAGTCAGAAGCCTCTGACAACCAGTCTTGGTGTTACCCAGTAACCGGGTTGTGGAGGTCAGATAGGCAGTCGCTCTATGTAAAATACTGGTATTCAGCTGCATCCGGGTAGACTGGAAGTCAACCCGAACATAGTTGGGTTATTATACGTAATCGATACGCTTGGTTATCGAACAGGGGGAAGTATCTAGTGCTCCGTCGCAGAATGTCCACTTCTCAAAATGTCCACTGGTCGCTAAATGTCCTTTTCTCAGAATGTCTCTTTCGCAAAATGTCTCTTTCGCAGAATGTCCACTTCGCAAAATGTCCCTTTCGCATATTGTCCCCTTTTTATTTCTAACCTAATGTTTGACAAATGAACGGGGTAGGTTAGGTTAGGTTAAAACTGTGACCTCCTACGCACGAGCCGAGCGAGCGAAGCGAGCGGTGCCGCGGCAGCGGCCGGCGAGTGCCAGAAACGACTTGCATTAATAGAAAAACGTTCATTTGTCAAACATTAGGTTAGAAATAAAAAGGGGACAATATGCGAAAGGGACATTTTGCGAAGTGGACATTCTGCAAAAGAGACATTTTGCGAAAGAGACATTCTGAGAAAAGGACATTTAGCGACCAGTGGACATTTTGAGAAGTGGACATTCTGCGACGGAGCCGTATCTAGCATCCTTTACAAATCGGTTGGCTACACAATTGTCTAGTCTAGCAGATCGTATGCACTATCGAACTAGCGTGATTTATATGGCTGAGCTATTAATTATAATCATAGAGGCTTCTAGCCTGTCTGTAGGTTTATTTGACACCAGCAGTGGCTTATGTAGATGGATATAGGAGCTATGTATTGCACACTACAAAATAGATATATGTACGTATTCTGGTTAAATTTGAAATCGAAAGTTAAATATAGGCTGTATTCTAAGGTTGTAGGTGTCTTTAAAAAATATTTTAAGTAACATATCATCATCATCATCATATCAGGCGACAGACATCCACTGCTGGACAAAGGACTTCCCCAATGGGGGGAGGGGGGCTGCCATAATGGCCACGCTTGGCAGGCGGGTAGGCGATCGCAGCATGGTGTTAAAATGCATAGAGAACGCTGCTGCCCAATTTCTAGTAAGTCCCTTAGTCGCCTTTTACGACAGCCACGGGAAGAAATAGAATGATGAATGAAATATTCTATTCTTTACGTCCGGCACCACACAAAACAATAACTAAACATGAACAAATTACGTCAAAAAAAATACTCATTTTGACATCCTGTATAGATTGTTCTTAAATTACCGAGGCATTCCACTAGGAGCACTGATTTCAACAGCATTTGACTGAACCGCACCTGAGCACTTCCACTAACGGCACTGAAACAAATGTTGATGAGTGCGGTTCGGTGGAACAGTTTATTAATATTATTTTCAGTCCTCGAACGGCACCTATGTAAAATATTTTTTTAGTGATGGGGTATATTTTTTTGTTGAAGACCTAAGCAAACAAAACATATCGATACAAATCAGCAGAAGTTAAGTCTTCCGGATAATTCCACCTTGTTCACCTGGAGCAAAGAGTAATGTTTTATTTGAGTCGCTGTCAGTAAACAAAAAATGAGAGACCTTGTCACTTTTCTTAGCGATTTCGTTAGGTCAAAATTGTTCTGAGGTTCAAATCATACAGTAGGTATTTGAACTAGGAACAAAATGGTCGAATGAACACACTCACACATATAGACCGCTACATGAAATCTAAGTATGTTTCAGTATGCAGTGAGTCGGGGCTGTCATATCGAGGCAAGTCAGTAGTTTAGTAATTGCGTGTTATCATGTAGGTAGGATGTCTAATTTATAATAATAATTATGTCGTTTGTTTTTTGTTTTCTTACCAGAATACATTTTTAAACACTTCCTACAAAAAAAAAAAAACAGAAGAATCAAAAATAAAAAACAAAACATTTAAAAATATAACAAAATTGAGTTCCGCCGGTGTTGGGAGCAAGGTTCGAGCTACCAGTTGTTAGGGCCGCAGGAGATAGGAACTTCCTCACAATGCGAGCCGTATCAAGGAATACTGCCTTTTGAATCACGCCCTTGATCCAACCGCCTAACGAGAGCCTCGAGAGATGTTGATCGAGGCTTTCAGGCATCAGGCTTTTGGCCGTAACTACAATGGGCACAATGACAGCCAAGCTCACATTCCACATGTCAACAAGCTCGGTGTCGAGATATTATGTTTCTCTTTCTCAGCTTTCACGAGGTTCTCGTCATGTGGAATGGCAACATCTACAATCATTTCGCGGCGCGCTAATCGATCTATCACCACTATATCAGGCAAATTGGCAGTACAACGTGACATAGTAATTTTCGAAACCTAGGTCAGGCATATTAATTATTAGTAACTTAAACTTACTACTTGTTACTTTTTTACTTCTCGAAGAGAGGAGGCCTGTGTCCCAGCAGTGGGAACATTATAGGCTGATTATGTATGTGTGTTATGTAGTAACTTAAACGATTGCTTTTAAAATTGATTTTAGTTTAGATTTTTTTTAAAATTATTAGTTATGTATCTAGGTATGTGTGAATGGAATCAAATCAACTCCTCATAATATGTAACTATTATATCGTCAACGTGATCTATCAACTCAGCCTTGCGCTGACCAGTGCAGGTAATAGGCCTCCCCCAGATTGCGCCACAACACCCTGTCCTCCGCCTTCCGCATCCAGTCTGTCTCAACTACCTTTTTAAGGTCGTCGGTCTATCTCGCTGATACGCGGTCTCCACTCCAAGACTCGTCAGTCTATGGGCCATCGGTCCGCTTCATTCTCAAAGTTGTGTCTACCGAGCTGGATGACTTCCCCTAGGTAGACATACTCCTTCACAACTTCAAAAAGCGACCTTTTGATGTCGAGGTCTCGGCAAGACGTGTGAATAGTACATGACTTTCGTCTTGTCCAAATTGATACCGAGGCCAACCCGTCGAGAAGCTCCATTTAAGCTGTGCAGCATCTGGTCTAACTTTTTTAGCGTCTCTGCTATTATGCTATGTTGAAATAGTTTAGTGATTTGAATCCAACGTTAAACAAATTGCATACGTAAAAAATTACCCGCGTTCATTACGTACGATATCGGAGCCCTTTACTGTACGTGGTTCGATTGCACTTACTACTCGTTATGTTATAGTTGGTAATGTCCTGAACACTGAATATAATATACGTCCCATCACTACAAACTGTATGCAGGTGCCGTTCGGAGACTTAAAGTAATATTAGAAAACTGTTCCACCGAACCGCACTCATCAAAATTTTGTTTCAGTGCCGTTAGTGGAAGTGCTCAGGTGCCGTTCGGTCAAGTGCTGTTGAAATCAGTGCTCTTAATGGAATGCCTCAAATTACCTACCTTCCTCCTTTTTTAATCATTTCATTACCTACCTTCCTCCTTTTTTAATCATTTCATGTAGTACATAAAGAAACGTTGTTGAAAAGACAAACACTAAATAGAGACTACCGCAGTCCACTGCTGGACATAAGCCCCTCCAATCACACGCCAACTGAGCTCAAGAAGACAATATGAATAACCTAATCAGAAACGCAAAATTCTCATTTCAAAAACACCACAATCCATATAAAATTAAATTTAGTACCATACAGCTTAAAAGTTACATTTTTTGCGTCGCCAGTCTACGCTGATTGGCTGAAAAAGAAAATAATTAAAACCATCGTACTGGAAAACGCCCCGCAAATAAATAGATTTTCCGTAACGAACCGAATAAAAATAGAGGAGTATGGGAAGCATAGAGCACGGAGTCACACGGCGGACGGCTGCTAGACGCGGCACTGTCAACACTCAAACCAAGCGTGACACCGTTCACTCGCATTAAGAAACAAATGACGTACAAAAATGACTTTGAAAGCGATTCCTTGCAGAAATAGCGTGCTAAATGCACTTTCAACGCCTTAAATTTTACTAACTGTCTTCAAAAAAGGAGGAGGTTCTGTGTTTATCAGTATGTATTTTTTATATATTTTTTATGTATGTTCATCGATATGATCGTCAATTGTGCGCCAATTTTAAAAATTATTTTTCATTTCGTAGATGAAGCTTGCGCGGTGGTCCCATATAAATTTTATTAACTTTGCTTCGGTCGTTTTTGAGTTAGCTTCAATAGTAGGTATTTTTCCCACTTAGTCTTATGTGGATGATGTTATAAAAAAAACTGTTAACAAAAAAAAATAACCGACTTCCAAAAAAACACTACAAAGTGAAAAATAACTTTAATTTCGGAAGTCGGTGTCTTTGGATCTGTATTTTAGTTTTATGCCACCGACTTACAAAATTAAAGTTATTTTTCACTTTGTAGTGTTTTTTTAGAAGTCGTTTTTTTTTTAAGTTGTTATTTTTCACTTTTTAGTGCCGAAAAAGAATTTTCCAAATCGGTTCGTAAATGACGGAGTTATGCGCGAACAAAAAACGCAATGCAGAGTAAACCCGATCGTTAATGTAGACAATGTAGATAAATTTTTAGATGTTTGTTGGTTTTTCAAAAACCGCTTGTCCGATTTCGATAAAATTTTCATGGGACCATTTGGAAAGTATACCCTTTCTAACAAAAAAATAATTTTTCAAATCGGTTGGCAAGCGACGGAGTTATGCGCGAACAAACATATAAAAAAAATACAAACATCCGAATTGAGAACCTCCTCCTTTTTTAGAAGTCGGTTAATAACTTACTGTCACTGTTATTTATAATGCTGGCAGTGGATTCGAATTTAGGTACCACAACCGTGTACCGTGTGTTGCCGGACGTACAGAATAGCACCATCCTATTTCTTCCCGTGGGTATCGTAAAAGGCGCCTAAAAGACTTACTAGAGAATGGGCAGCAGCGTTCTCTATGCATTTTAATACCACACTGCGATCGCCAACCCCCCTGCCAAGCTTGGCGATTATGGCAAACTTTTAGGGGAGGCTTATGCCCAGTAGTGGACGTCTTTCGGCTGAAATGACGAATGATGAGCTACCACAACTAAAAAATTAAAAATAAAAACTTTTTCCAAAAAAACAATAACCGACTTCGAAAAAACCACTTCAAAGTGAAAAATAACGTTAATTTCGGAGGCGGGTCTTTGGTTTTGTATTTTCGTTTTTTGCCACCGACTTCCGAAATTAAAGAAGTGGTTTTTTTGGAAGCCGGTTGTTTTTTTTTAAAGGATTTGGTACTGCCTTGTCTAGATGCTGCCTGATTCCGTGCTCTGTAGTTGAAAGGAATGGGCGGTCGTATCTTGTCGCCGTCAGTTCCGTTAACTGAAGGGTATAAACTGACCACTTTATAACTGTTAATTCACTGTTTTTTAAGAGGATAGAATGAAATCCAGGCTCTGTTTTTACGAATGTATGTCGCTTCGTCGTAAGTGGTCAGAGGATATTGGCACAATCGTATCGCCAGTAGTGGTTGCCCTAATCGCCACGCTTGGCAGGCGGGTTGCCGATCGCAGTATGGTATTAAAATACATAGAGAACGCTGCTGCCCATTCTCTAGTAAGAAAAAAGGCCCAAATAAAAAAAAAACAACTAGTACCAACTGAAGTGTGAGGTGACGGATGTAATTGTATCGCTTATCTTTGTTAGACTGATCGAGTAGGTTAATTAGACATGGCGCTTTCATCAACTTGAAGTCTGATTGTGATATTGACATTCAATTCCAGTGTTACCAAAGGGTCATACACAGAAACTGGGTTGTGGAGGTCAGATAGGCAGTCGTACCATGTAAAATACTGGTATTCAACTGCATCCGATTAGACTGGAATCCGACCCCAACATAGTTGGGAAGAAACTAGGCAGATAATCGGCTGTCCCATTTAAAAACCTAGTGGGGGACATAACACATCACGCCTGTAATCCCCGAAGGGTTAGGCAGAGGCGCACTTATAGTACACCCACATTTCACCAGTTATGTTTAAGTCCCATGTAATAAGGGGCGAGCCTATTGCCATCATTCGGGCACAAATCCAGACTCCGGGCTGCTACTGAGAAATTCCTGGTGGAAAAACTCAATAAACACTTTGCCCGACCTGGGAATCGAACCCCGGACTAGACCACTAGACCAACGAGGCAGTTTAGTAGTAGTAGTAGTGGGGGGGGGGGGGGGGGGGGGACACTTTTTACAAAAATCGTTTTATTGCATAATCTTGCCAAATTGTACCAGGTTAGCAAGATTATGCAATAAAACGATTTGAAATGGGACAGCCATAATGTTGATGATGTGATTCCTATTGACATACCTTCACAACTAACCAACAATTAAAGTTCTAGTAAATAAATAGCAATGAGTTCCTTCGTTTTTACCGTTTATCCACCTACCAGTAACAGTGGATTCTGTTACTTCAGTACATACGTCTTGTTTCTCTGTATCGCTATTCATGGAGACCGTTTGTTTCCAAGAATTTATGGGAAGATTGAATTTAAAATGGAATTGCTTTTGAGGTAAAGGAAAATGTTGTGTCCATTGAGTTTGTTACGAAGAAATTAAATGACAGTCGTCAGTTATGCTGTTTAAATTGTGGCCACTTCATTGGTTTAATTTGAACGCTTAAAAAAAATGTGAGTCTTAAAATTTTTGTCATCAAATCAAATCATTCAAGTCATTTATTCAAAATTCGAAATTCGAACGTTAAAATTACAAAAGACAATACCCCGAAAACGACCGCCCTTCACCTCTTCCTAGTGCTTTTGCTGGGAAGAAGAAGTGGCGCAACAAACTCCCCAGCAGCGCAGCTGTCTGTTCAGTTAGAAAACTTGATTCTAAACCATAGCATGTTAAATAATTTACATTACGCAACACAAAATATTAAATTAAATTATTTGCCATAAGTTAGCTAGCACACGCCACTATACCTATACATAATGTATGTATTACGGTAAATAAAAAGTACATAAAATATTTCTACATGAATTTCCGAAAAAATTCAAGAATTTGAATAAGTTATCAAACGGATGGTTAACGAATAGGTAATCTCTTTTCAAAAAAGGAGGGTTATGTGTTTGACCTGTATGTATGTCCGTCCCTATGTTCCCTTGTAATTACTAAAAGGCTGAACCGATTTTGGTGAATGATATGTCGTTATATTCGACTTTATTGCGCAAGTGTCATAGGGTATATTAAAATTATTAAAAATGAAAATGGCGGATTTTTAGCGCCAAAAGGTGTGTTTTCGAAAAAAAAAATATCTCCCTAGCCTATCGAGTGGGGTATCAAAATAAAGGGTTTTAAAAGGTGAGTACAAAAATATACACAAGTTATATGTTTAAATGGAATTTAAATGAGAAATGAAACAAAATTATCCCGAACTTTCCAAAAGTTCGGGATAATTTTGTTTAAGAGTGTTTAGTGTTTTTTTTTTAAGTAAGAGGCCGTTATCCCCTGATTATAAGTGAGTAAATAACCTAATTTACCGTCTTATAATCCTAACTAAAAAGTGTAAAATAAAAAGTTAATGAAACAATCAAAAAACCCGGCTGCGTAAAAAGTGAACTTAAAAAAGATAGAAACAAGATTTAAATAAACTATACACAATCTCATGCAGTCGGAGGCAATAGGTCGTTATTGTTAAGAAGATCCCTCCGATTAAGTTTATTAACCTATTATTTTAACTTTAACCCTGGTAAACAGAAATACATAATCTGCCTATAATGTTCCCACTGCTGGGACACAGGCCTCCTCTTTCTGTGAGAGGGAATGGGCTGTAATCCACCACGCGAGCCCAGCGCGGGTTGGTGGATGTCACATGTCTTCGAATTTTTAGTTCTAGGACACGCCGGTTTCCTCACAATGTTTTCCTTCACCATTTAGAGAGCAGTGGTGATGAAATAATTTACACAAAGTAAAGCGCCTGTCTGGGTTCGACCTTCTACTCGTAAGTCGAGGCCGTTAACCACTGGGCCACCACTGCTTTCAGGTTGGTAAACAGGAATGCTATCGCAATAAATAATGGTTAAGTCCATGCCGACTATGGTCATGCATAGCCGAGCTGCGTTCTCTATTTTGATTGGCTCCCCACACTACAAGCGCATCGTAGCCTGTGTGCATTCCATTATAACCCTAATTGAACATCAGGAAATTACAAGCAAGTTTCCTTGCACACCATACCTAGCTACTTAGCTATAACTTCCGTAATTACTCGCAAGTCCGGAAAGCGTGTCATGTGACTTCAATATTCAAACTCAAACTCAAAGCATTTATTTCAAATAAACCAATTACAGGCACTTTTGAATTGTCAAGGGGTCGGTCAGTCATAAAGATGAAGCTACTTACCCATTCCCAAGCTTAGTAGGTAGGTACCTATGGAGGAGAACGGGCAAGAAACTCCACGGACACTCTTTTAAATGGACATATGGTTACAAAATATTAGTTACTTCATTTGTGTTGAAATTATACATGTGAGAACGATGCAAAACGTCAAAAGCGTCCGTAATAAAAAAAAAAAAAAAAAACAATTCTAAAATTAAATTAAGCCATAGCCGCTAAGAGATGACCAGTCCCTACTGATGGCGCCCGTTCACGAACATGACGCATGGATTAGCACCATTCAGCTCAACCATTTTGAAGGGAGCTAAATGATCCAACACACCCGCCACCATCAGCGAGACATTACAGTGAGCATGACATACTCTCAGCCGCCAGGGCACATTCAAGTCAATGAAAGACGTACCCAGTAAATGGTAGCTTTATAGTAAGTACATAGTACTCACACATGTGCTATGCAATCATATAATACTAATAGATTGAATTTATACAATGCAAAGATAGTTTTTGAAATCTTCAGTAGCTCCAACAGTAGCTATTTTCAAATGCTAATCAATTAAGTTTTTGCGCCCTTGTAGAGCAGGAGCCGCATTGAGCCAAGCATTTTTATCAGCGATGTAATCCCCCAACTTATAATATGCCTGGCTACATAGTGTGCGTTTCAAACATGATTTAAATTTTGTTTCATTCAGTTGAAGTATATGCAGAGGTATTTTATTGTAACATTTTAAACAGTACGCCATGAAAGATGAGTCTACTTTAGCCAGCCTGAAACCTCGTTGAACTAATTGGTCCCTATTTCTAGTCCTATAATTGTGTCTTTCGTCTCTTTTACTAAAAATATGTAGATTTTCTTAACGTACATGATGTTTTAATAGATATATTGACAAGGTACCGTCATGATGTTAAACGAATATCTTTGAACAGTTCCCTTAGAGTCGCGCCTTCGGAGGCCATATATGGCTCTGATGGCTCTTTTCTGCAGAATAAAAATAGACTCCCCATAATAAAATACCGTATGACATAATACTATGAAAGTTACTAAAATAGACTAGCCTCGCGGTATCTACATCAGTAAATTGACGGATCTTTTTCACAACATATGTTGTGAAAAAGATCCGTCAATTTCCGTTCCGTTCAGCTGAACTTAGCCGTCCTGCAAGGGATTTTAAATGAGGACCCCATTGCAGCCTTGAGTCTAGCGTTATCCCAAAGAAAACAGGTTTATCGACGAATTCAAGTTTCTCCCTATTCAATACTATGTCACAATCACTACTTTTTACATTCGGTAAAGCAAATCTTATGCATTTAGTTTTTTTCCCATTTAATACTAAATTATTAGCAGTGAACCAATTTTGGACCTGCAGTAGGGCGTTATTTACGTCGTCAAGATTTGATGCCCGTCTATTTATCTTAAAGATTAAGGAAGTGTCGTCAGCAAATAACACCATTTCTGGTAGAGTTTTTAACAATTAGGGTAGATCATTAATATATACTAAAAAGAGGAAAGGACCCAATATCGAGCCTTGTGGTGCACCCATTTTTACTTTTAAGCCGAGTGAATTGACTCTAAATATTTGAACTTGCTGTTGTCTATCATTTAAATAAGATTTTACTAAATTGAGCGCAAGTTTTCCAAGGCCGTAATGCTCAAGTTTCAAGAGTAATGTTTCGTGGTCGACGCAATCAAATGCCTTAAAGAGGTCACAAAAGATTCCTATGGCGTCTTGGGCCTCTTCCCACGCCGTAAATATGTGTTTAAATAAGGTGACACCGGCGTTAGCCGTACAACGTCCCTTGGTGAAACCATACTGTTGATCGTGTAAGATTTTATTGGTGTTAAAATGATTGAGCATTTATTTTGATTTAGCATTATTTTTTCAAACACCTTGCTGAAGACCGGTAACACGTACAATGTCATTGACATAAGGTTTAAATTGCAATGAATGAAGCGCGCTCGTAAAGTGCAGCCATTAAGGGTGCTAGCAGACAGCGGTCGTTCGACAGCCACAAAATATGTATCACCCCATAGATCATCAACCTGCCTAGCCTTTCCCCAACTGTGTTGGGGTCGGCGTCCAGTCTAACCGGATGCAGCTGAATACCAGTATTTTACATGGAGCGACTGCCTATCCTGACCTCGACAACCCAGTAACTGGGTAATACGATACCCCTTGGTAAGACTGATTGTCAGACTTTCGGGCTTCTGACAACCCGTAACAACTGTCAAAGTGCGTAGTTTAACCTAATGGATCGACCCGTGCGGCTGTTCAGCTGCATCCGGTTAGACTGGAAGCCGACCCCAACATAGTTGAAAAAAGACTAGGAAGATAGATTGACACCTATAGACTGCCACACAATCGCAACTGCTGAGCATGAGATGTTGCAAAGTGTTTTTCCATCTGGTATTTTTCAGTAATATCTTGGAGTCTGGATTTGTAACCAGTTGATGACAATAGTTTCACCCCCTACTACATGGAACGTAAAAATTACTGAAATAAGGGTCACAATAGGTACACATCTGCCTAACCCTTTTGGGAATACAGGTCTGAGGTTATGTTCTACCTACAGTTAAACATTAGTAAATCTACAATCTACATACATGTCCCAGCAACGCATGGACAGCGATGCAAGCTGACAAGACGCATGCACTGCGATCGCTGTGACATCGCCACTTGTAGCTTCTTGAAATATAGGGTATGCACAGGGGTGCCACGAACAAGAAAATGAGATAGGAAAAGAGTATTATTCGCAGGAATTGGAATAGAACACGCAAAACTGGTAACAGAGTTACGGGATATAGAAAGTTATTTGTATCACATCTATTCAAAAAGAGCTTCGTAAACAGGGACTTAAATAGCTCTTTAATCCCTAGGGACTAAAAGTGATTTGAATTTGGAATGTGGATATTGTTAGTAAAAGTTCCAATCACCAAAGAGATCAATCACGAACATTGTGTGAACAAGTAACAGGCTGTATGATAAAGTAAACCACGCGCGAGACAAAAAAAAAAGAAGGTTTTTACTTAGTTTTATAACAAATTCGTATTTTACTTAGTTTTATAAAAAAATACTGTGTCTTCCTCAAATAGTGAGAATGATATAAACATTAGCCTTTAATTATTTATATGTTATGTCTTATTGTTCGTAATTATATGTAAATAAATAAACGTACTATTCTTATTAATAAGTTGCACTTACTTATTTTCTACATCGGTACCAAAACTATTTTAAGCTTGAGTGACGTATTTTGAATCTAGCTCCGCTCTGTATTAAAATAAACACTCTCGCCTATAAAATAGTTGTTTGCTCCCTGGGCAAACCATCTACTATTCATTTACGTTTTAATCAAAGAAATATTCTTCTGTAAACAAGCAGTCGGCCCACCAACTCAGGAACAATTTGCATTCTTATCTCAGTCTCAATCTGTAAAAAAAAACTCTAATTTACCTAAATTTTTGAAAAAAAATTGACATTGATTGGCGCTGAGATGAGATTGCGACTAATTGAAGGAAAGAATTGGCCTTCAGGTAGAAGGCCACCGTTCCAGAAATAAAAATTAAATTTCTCATAAGCCATCATATCTTTGAAAACGGAACACAAAAATATATTAGTACTACTTCCCCGAACGATCTTTCACAAAGAGCTCTGCTTCTACAGTTACCTTAAAAAAACCAAAAATATAAAAAGGATTTCTAAGACAAGTCTGAGACGCTAATCAACCAACCATCTGCTCAAATGCAACGCTTAACAACGTTTCTAAGCCAGCCACTTAATTAATTGCTCCACAGCTGTAAGCAAACTTAATACGGGCAGCCCTACAAAGTCTAGCTCGCTACATCACTATTTATCTTCAACCTCGTTCTCGTTTACAGTGTGAGCACTATACTGGGTGCCTATACATAGTAAACAAAGCATTCTAGATTCTTGTTACTAGAAAAGTAGATGGTTCAAGTGGTTTTGTGTGATATAAAAGGGTATCGGGTTAGATTGGAAGGCGTAAAGTTGTTCGGAAAACCAAGGATATAGGCTAATTGCAAAATGTACTACTACATATTAAGAGTTTGGGTAATTCGATGCAGCATACGCATACTAGCATAGTCAGCTTAGAATATCCCCACAGCTGGGACACAGGCAGAGTCTTGGTGAGAAAAAGCAGGCCGTAATGCACCACGTGGGTTCAGTAATTTGATGTGCTCGTTATTAATCATTGCTCTAGCAACCAATATTGGACAGAAATAAGCGACTTTCCAGTAATTTTGTGACGAAGCGAGTGTTTAATTAACGCAATGTGAACCCGGTCTTTGAAGTGACCTGCACCATTCATATGTTTGAAAATTAATGTTTAAACATTTTATAGCATTCTTCATTTCAAAAACTGAAATAAAGTCCGTTAACGTCCTGAATCAATATCTATCGTGATCTTCCAATAACGGAAAACCATACATAGTTTATTGTTTAGATTCCTACGGGAAGATATTAGGGAAAGAGCAATGACCGGTGTTGCCACGCTAAAGCAACTAGGGTATTGATGAGTAAATTGACTCCCAAAATTCTCTTTATATTTTTATGGAAGGTATTTTGTACCTATCTTTTCATTCTACGATAAGTCAAAAACCAGTTCCCACACAGACAAATAGCAGTCATACATAAGGAAAGCTAAACAAAATGAAACGTAGTAAATCTAGGGGTCAACTGATGTCTCTAATAAAGTGGTCACTTGATGGGCCTAATTGTGCCAAGAAAATGGTAGAAAAGATAGACTGTGGTAATATTTTTTGTGGTAGCTAGTTTTCTTAATGATAATGCGATTTCCAGGCAGAATATACTAATCGCCGGGAGGGGGCGCCCTAGATGGACATATATCTAATGACCTGATTGGTGATGTTCTTCAAAAAGGTCAGGCGCGGAGTAATCGTAAACGGCGTGCGTGTATGACCACCACGGGCGATAGATAAACCACTCAATGTTTATTTATTTATTCTTCGGAAAGCTTACAGTCTAATATCTGTAAAGGTAAGTTATGGACAATAGCGCTTACAATTGCCATTTACAAGCTTCCACAAATTAAAAACTATGTACCTAAAATTGAAAAGAAAAAAAAATACAAAAAAATGACTTAACAAATTCTTCTTTAAACAAAACAAAATAAATTATTCTTAAAAACAAAACATCAAAAAATCTTGGAATTTATTAATCGTAATTAGTATCTAAAATCATGACAGTTTATTAGTTGTGCTAAAAACAGTGAAAAGAAAGATAATGTACACTCATGTGTTACATGTTATTTAATCATGAATAATGCTACTTATCGCGGTCTATAACAAAGTATTCTTTCTTCTTCTTCTTTTATCTGCGACCTTTCATTTATGAAATCAGGAAAAGCAAGTTACAATAAAAAAAAAAAAACAAGAACATGCTTGTGCCACTAAAAGTGACCTTGTTATGTTCTACAGATCAATATAAGATGGCAGGTGCGATGCAGTACTTCCCAAGTCTTCAGAGATGGTGGGAGTGGCTGGATGTGTCAAGCACAAGGTTTAATGTCAACCTGCACTGCTAAGCATCGGGCAAGAGGTCAACCAGACCATTATAAAAAAGAAAAGCTGACACGTGGTAAATAATTTAATTTATGCACGCTCTGCGCGTACAATAAAATAATGCTTTCCGGATGTTGATGGCGATGCCGCGCTACTGCAGTGCTTCCGGCATGTTCGCAGAGGCTAGAATAGATGTCTTTCACGCCATCATGCGCAAGCGTTGCGCTTCCACCATGCGCAGGGTACGCGCCAGCCCCAACAACATCCTGAAAACTATAGCTGATAGGTGGGACAGCCCCATACTGGGACATTGGATACGCCTACATGCCACTGTGGCGTAGTAATGAATAGTCTGTGTTGTTTTTCTGGTAGGTTTAAGTACTAACACTAGTTTCTAAGCCGTGTGTATACTAATCAATTGGACTATCTGGGTCTGAAATAAAAGTTTTTATTTATTTATTTATATATTTTTCTCTCTCTTCGATTTGTAATTTATTTATTTATTAGGGGCAAAAAACAGTTACATGCTAAAAATAGAAAGAAATGCTAAACTAAGATTTAACAAACATATAACCCACACCATTGTCCACGATTTAACTACAGGTTAAAAGTGCTAAAGACAAGTGATAAAAAAGAAAAATAAAAATAATCACACACAACATATCACACTCATCACATGCCACACAAAACATTATCACATTCATCATCATCACTCACCACTCACACACCCACTCATCATTCACCACCATTCTGCACTATTCACCTACACATTCTCCACCATTCACCTACACATTCATCACCATTCACCACACACCCTTGACTGCTTTTGTTGTGTTATTTTAATTTTCATTTTAGTATTTATTTTTTGTTTTAACTGTTTAGTAGAAATACATGTTACCTGCCTATTTATTTGTATGATGTCCCAAGTGGGGCTTGGTGAACTATAATCCAGGTTTTTTCTAAAACCTACATCAGGCACCAGCTCTCACGATTTTTTAGAGTTCAAAGTGCTACAAAACCATTGTGCGAGAAAATAAATAAACTTTTTATAAGGTTTATATTTACTTTCAAGGTACCTACATAGTTGATACGTGTCACTATTTCATAATAAAAGTCATCCCCGTGTTGTAGGAATAAGTTCCTTCCCTTTTATAAGGTCAAACTAAAATAACAAGATTATACTTATAACTTTGTTAAATTCTATAAGTTCCATTCCCCGGGCACATCCCAAACATTAAATCCTTGTCACAAATTTTACCCTAACTTATTATTTCTTCATTTTTGTTTTTTTATCTCAACCGACCAACTAAAATTAATAGTAATCCTATTAGATAAATAAGGTTCTAGATTTTGTTAAATATCTTACATTTATCAAATTATATCTACCATATTTTTTGTATCATGAAATATGTTGTGAAAATAAAAGATAAGCTTAACACATTTTTTACGATGTACCCTTCAACAATTGTATTTTTTTTTTATAAAAAATACGTTTAGTCTATAGAAGCAATTCGTTGCTGTCTCGTCTTGCATAATTAAGTACCATAGACAACGCACTTGAATTTTAAATGAAGAACTACTTCAATTTGTGCTTCAATTTATTTTTTTAAATCCAACATTTCTTTATTCAAGAGGCACTTCTAGAAAGACTACATTTTTAAAAATCGTGGACTCAATTCCGCAATATCGGTCGCCCTTACAATGGGACAACACAAAGGAAATTCTGATTTATGTCGAAGCAATAAAACACAAAGTGCATTGATTACCGAGGCGATTTTATTCCGAGCTTTATTCCGTTTTTGTTGAAAGAAAACGTTTATTTATTACTGTTTTCATTTTTACGTAATTAATCTGTGTGAAGCTTCGAAGGGTGAAAAATGGGAAGAATATTTTTTCCACAAAAACAAATTGGAACGGCTTAGATTTCAATACTCTTTAGTATTCTGTGATATTCAATATTCATTATCAGTGACATGATGTGGCTTCCAAGTTCTGAAGTTTAATCAGAACTTGGAAAGAGGGTAGGAGGTAAGGCTTGTTGGACACGAGGCTTATAAATAAGCTGTATTTATCTATTTATCTTGTGAAGTTTGACGTCCAAAAGTGCAATTAGCTTACTTGAAATAAATTATTTGACTTTGACTTTATAGCTAGCGAATGGCTTAAAATTAACAGGATGATGTCAATCCATTCGAGAATAGAGTAGGAATTGTACGTGTTTCGTATGGAGTGAAACCTCCGTTCCTAACATGTTCAAAATCGTGCTAAGCCAACAGCTTTGGGGGTACAATACGCCTAGTTTCATTCAGATAAATTGTAAGTAAACACTGATTAATTATCTGAAATAGTGAAGCTACGTTGTTAATTTGACTTACCGACCTACGGATTACAATGTTCTTAACACAAAAAAAAATTCAAGAAGTTTCAAATTAAACAGGTTGTTTGAAAGCTAGGTGCCCTTTAAGGGGGTTTAATTGACACCATTTAGACCATTTCGAGCATTTTTAAAAAGGTTTGAACCACTGAGGCCATTTTATTTTTCAAATTTTAAAAGTATTCTACAACTTCCAAAAGTGTCCAATATTTTTTTTTCAATTACACAGATGCTTGGAACTTGGGTTATTAGATTAGATCCACATCAGATAAACCACGAAAAAGAAAAAAAAACATACTAGCTTTTTATGTTGTACACATAGTTATGGAAGAGGGAGGTCTTCTGTTACAGGTATCTCTATACTTAAAAGAAGGCCTCCACTACTTATTTGTTAAAAACTTATTATTTAACTGGGGCACTGTTGGCAATTAACTAAAAATAAAAGATAACAAAAAAAAAATGTACTTCATCTAAGATACGTATGGCTCAAAATGCCCTAAATGGTGCCAGCTATCAACCCCTTAAGGCTTCATCCAGCTTTCAAACACTGTAAATGTTGCGTATTTTAAACTCTCTTTTTGCCCCAATTTCTCGCATCACAGACTTCCTCGTCCTTTCCTTATTAAATCATTTCTTGGATTACCGCCATTTGTACACTGACGTTTCGTGAATTCTCGTCACGTAATTATTCATGTTATTTGTCTGTATGTTTATACGTTTGGTTAGAAATTTCAGTTATTCGAAAATATCCTGCCATGGTTGCGGGTTTGTCCGAAAGGAATATCGTGGCCCTGGCACACAGGCATCTGAAGGAACACGGGTGGGTTTTAGTCAGTAAAAGTCTGACACGCTCTCAGCTCCGCCGGGAGCGGGAGAAGTTATATGATAATATCCCAACCAAAATAAAAAAACCGCTGATAATACTCGAACCTAGGTCGATCTTGATTTGCGATTCGAATTGGTTCAGTAGTAAGGTTTTAAACCGAGTTCAGATCAAAATCGAGTTCGAATCGGAAATAAAATCAAACTCGAATCTTTTTCGGAAGCAAGACTCCTGGTTTAAAGTAAATCGTAAATTGCATGAAAAACCAGCCAATTGCGAGTCCGACTCGCGCATGAAGGGTTCCGTACCATTATCTATAAAAACGGCAAAACACGTTTGTTGTATGAGAGCCTCTTAGCCCTTAAATATTTGTTTTATTTTAATTTAATTATTTATTTTTAAAAAGAATATATAACTAAATATTCTGTGAATATTTCAAGCGTCTACACCTGTTGCCGTTATCAATATCGAGCAAAAAAATCACGTTTGTTGTATGGGAGCCTGTGAAAAATCACGTTTGTTGTATGGGTTGATTTATTTTATTCTGTTTTTTAGTATTTGCTGTTATAGCGGCAACAGAAATACATCATCTGTAAAAATTTCAACCGTCTAACTATCACGGTTCATGAGATACAGCCTGGTGACAGACGGACAGACAGACGGCGGAGCCTTAGTAATAGGGTTCCCATTTCCCGTAGGTTTCCCGTTTGGGTACGGAACCCTAAAAAACACCTCTACAGGAAAAACACGACATTATCTCATTAAAACAATTAAATTATCCACGACATCTTTTCACCAAATAACCAAATGATTTGATCCGAAACAATGATTACTTCTAATTGGTCCAGTCCTCAGCACTTGACCATTTTGCTTTATAAGCCCTTTTCAAACAAGGTCTTAATTTAATGAATTACTTACATTTCGTTAATTTGACTTCATTATTAATTCAGGATTGCTCATACCTGGAATTTAAAAAAGAAAATGTTCATTTATAAAAAGTGTGTTTGACGGGTTAGAAAGTTAATAAAACAAGTAGGTAGGATACACATTATACTGACCGAGATATTTATAATAACCTGTGTTCCTCGTAATGACAATAATTTTAAATAAGTTTGAAATGGTGCTTGATATAAATTCTTGCAAATATTTTATTGACAGGGTTTAAGATTAGGATTTAGGAAGCACTCATAGGTATCAAAAAATACAAATAATAATCATTTTTAACAAACATAGCTATGTAAAACATTTCTGATGAACATAACAAAATAGTTAAAATATCTACAGTCAGCGACAAAAGTACACTTCAATTTTCAAAATTCATAAAGAACGCTGCTGCCCATTCTCTAGTAAGTCCCTTAGTCGCCTTGTACGATACGCATGGGAAGTAATAGGATGGTGCTATTCTTTACGTCAGGCACCACAGGGTATTTTTAATGTTCATCATATAATCTGCGTCTTATCTGTGCAAAATAAACATTTCTTCTTTCTTTCAGTGTTAATCAATTTTTGTGTCTAACCGTACCCATCTGAATAACTAACGTAGGTTACTTAGTTATTCAAGACCATAATTTATCTAACTTCCTCCAAAAAACCTGAACTCGGCAATTGGATCCCCATTCACCGTCTGACTCAGGCATCTGTCAGGTCCACAATAGGCCAATCGGAGTCTGCATGTCAATCTGTTCGCATTGTGCGTCGTGATTTCATTCCGGTAGGGAATCGATTCGGCGGCCATCTTAGTTGGAGATGGCGGAGGTAAGAATTTTGAGTGTGGTTTGTTACATAACGATTGATGATGTTTAATTTAAACAACCTTTAATTTGTTATGCCCTTTGCGCTATGGAGCGGACTATGCTAGGAGTTTCTTTGAAGGATAAAAAAAATCAGAAATGAAGTTATCCGGAAAAGAACCGGAGTAAATACGTGCCACTTAAGATGAGACTGATGACACACCACATAGTTTGACTAACGCAGTAGGCGATTTATGCATGTTTATGAATATAAATATGTTTATATAATTATACAATATATAAATCTATACATTTATATATGTTATTTTTACACGACTGTACCTGCACAGGCTCATCTTTCGTGGCACGTACTATACCGACACAACTTGCAGTATAAGCGAGCTGAAGTGGCAGTCGGAGCAGACGAGTCCTGGAGTGGATACCGGAAGTGGCTGGGACAGGATGGATGCGGAAGCCGAAGGACAGAGTGATGTAACGCAGCCTGGTAGAGGCCTATGTGCAGCAGTGAACTACCATAGGCTGAATTAATTGATTGATCCTTTGTCAAGTTCTTTTGAAACCGGTGAAGAACATAGTAGCCAAACGACCATCCCATGTGCACCGGATTATCGTAAAGTTTACTAAACCACATGATTAAAAGTTTAAAGGCGTCGGAAAAGTTAGAAATGTCAATCAAATTATTTACCATACGTAATTATAAATATTTTAAAGTTCCTATAAGAATGGGTGGGGTTCGTGGCTAAGCGGTAATAGTCACAGGGATCTTCAAGGTTAAGCAAACCGAGACCCCTCCATGCCACAGAAAGCACGTTAAGCAGTTGGTGCCAGCTGTCATTCGTAGTCATTCTGTCTTAAACAGTCGTTACGGGTAGTCAGAAGCCCGAAAGTCTGACAACCAGTTTTGCTCAGGGGTATCCTGCCACCTGTTGCACAGTAACTAAGTTGTGGAGGTCAGATAGGCAGTCGCTCCATATAAAATGTATTTATATTAATATTGAATTATAAAAATGTATTTATATTATTATTGATTTTTAAAAATGTGTATATATTATTATTTGAATGAATAATATTAAATTATGGAAATTATTAATGTAAAATTGTGTCAATAGCATAGTTATTCAAATTTTAATTTGTAACGTTAAATAAACCTCTTTGCCATGCCTGGAAAAGGCCGCTAAGTTGTAAGTACCTACAATATAAAATAACATCAAAATGTACACTTAGTTTGCAAATAAATCTTTGACTTTGACTTTGAAATACTGGTATTCTGGTGCATCCCCGATATATGGCCTATATGGGCATATTACCTCTAACAGCAGTGATAGCCTAGTGGTCTGACCGAGGGACTGCCAAGTCATAGGTCTCAAGTTCGAAAACATGGCAAGAACCTCTGACTTTTTGGATTAATGTACGTATTGTATAATTATCACATGCTTAAAAAACGGTAAAGCAAAAACATCGTGAGGAAACCGTCTTGCCTGAGAGATATTTCTCGAGCCGCATGTGAAGCCATGTCAGAGGCCCCATGGGCGGCATAAAAACTCTGACGAAAAAGAATAAGACTTATATCAAATCCTGAAAGCTTTGTGGTCTTGTTCGGAAGGTTTATAATCCACATTGGTAGTATTCGTAAATTTAAACTAGTTAGAGGGAATAGGGAGTATCTACTAAATGACGAGCTTCTAGGATTCCGTACCCAAAGGGTAAAACGGGACCCTATTACTAAGGCTCCGCCGTCTGTCTGTCTGTCCGTCTGTCACCAGGCTATATCTTATGAACCGTGATAGTTAGACAGTTGTAATTTTCACAGATGATGTATTTCTGTTGCCGCTTTAACAAAAAATACTAAAAAAACAGAATAAAATAAATATTTAAGGGGGCTCACATACAACAAACGTGATTTTTTTGCTCGTTTTTGCTCGATATTGATAACTAATAATTATTGATAATTGATAATATTTAGTTATATATTCACTTTAAAAATAAATAATTAAATTAAAATAAAACAAATATTTAAGGGGAGCTCCCATACAACAAACGTGATTTTTTTGCCGTTTTTATAGATAATGGTACGGAACCCTTCGTGCGCGAGTCCGACTCGTACTTGGCCGGTTTTTATCATAAAAAACTCGGCAATAGAGTAGCTTTCTGACATTGAAAGAATTTATGAAATCGGTTTTATGCTAAATTCAATAAATAAATATATATTTTTATAATAAATTATTAAAATTTTATTTTAGCATACTCGTATTAGAAAAGAAAGAAAAATTGTTTATTCTGCACAAACCAGACACACTTTACAAAAATAAAAATTGACAAAAACACACTGTCATACATGCAAACTAACAAACTTTTACTTATCTTATACTTATCAAAGACGATACAAGGTTACCTATGGCTATAAACATGTCAGCGGTGTACTGCCCCCTTGTTCTAGTCGTCGCATGCATTACTGCAGAGTATGAGGTCCTGGGTTCGATTCCCGGGTGAAAGTGATATTGGGTTTTCCTATCTGCAATTTCTCAGTAGCAGCCTGGAGTTGATGGCAATACGCTCGCCCCCTATTACATGGGACTTAAACATAACTAGCGAAATGTGGGTGTACCACAGGTACACCTCTGCCCAACCCTTCGGGGACAAAGGCGTGATCTTATGATGTATAATTATGTCTTCTATTGCGGTGTAGTCTCACATAGTTTACTATGTGAGACCACACCGCAATAGAAGTGAAAACAACGAATATGCAAAGCCACAATATTGCACATCTTAAAATAGACAGCTACAAAGTTTGAAATTATAATTATGTATTAACATAAGCGTATAATATCGCAAAACTTTAACAATAATGGAAATCAGACTTAAGATTTCATAATGCTAATGTTGTATGTAAAGATGGTCACCCATCCACGGACCAACCGCGGCAAGCGTAGCTTAAACTGATCGATTGACCCGTGCGGCTTATTGCCACAATCCCTAACTGTCTTTCTTTATGACACTCAAAATAAAATATCGAACTTAAAAAATCCTATTTCCATGAAATCTTAAGTCTGATTTCCATTATTGCTAAAGTTTTGCGATATTATACGCTTATGTTAATACATAATTATAATTTCAAACTTTGTAGCTGTCTATTTTAAGATGTGCAATATTGTGGCTTTCCATATTCGTTGCTTTCACTTCTATTGCGGTGTGGTCTCACATAGTAAACTATGTGAAGCGTATAATATCGCAAAACTTTAGCAATAATGGAAATCAGACTTAAGATTTCATAATGGAAAAGACTTTGTTTCAACAACTAGGTTAATGAATTTAGTCAAATTAATAATTACATAATCTGCCTATAATGTTCCCACTGCTGGGACACAGGCCTCCTCTTTCTGTGAGAGGGAGTGGGCCGTAATCCACCACGCGGGCCCAGTGCGGGTTGGTGGATGTCACATGTCTTCGAATTTTTAGTTCTAGGACACGCCGGTTTCCTCACGATGTTTAAATTAAGAATTATAATATTTTAACTTTGTTAGCTTAGTTGTTAACTTTATTGTGCATGCTGTGGTCTCCTAAAGTGAAGGAGAACATCTACTTATTACCTGATGCTGCCCTTTATTTATGTCATGTATTGTGTACATCTTTTGTTGGAGATCCTAAATCAAATAACGAACAACAAATAGCGTAGAGTCATCTCAATTTAATGTATTTTCATTGAATTTGAATGTATATATAATATGTATATATATTTATATATAATGTAGGGATATATCATAGTAAATATATGTGTATTATAACTAAGTGTATAACCTATTTATGTACTTTTGTACCTATTATATTTATATTTAATTATGTTATATTTTAATATTTTATAATATTATTATTTTCTCTCAATCAGAGCACCCGCCATCTTATTAACCGCCTTCGCACATTCGCGTTTTTCGCCTTTGTACATTATTGTGTGTGAGAAGTTTAAATAAATAAATGAAGTCTTGCAGAAAACTTACACTCAACCCTTCCTTTCTCAAATTAACACATAACACTACGCCTATAATCCCCGAAGGGTTAGACAAAGGTGTACCTATAGTACCTACACCCACAGCCAGTTGTTTTCCCTCCCCAAGTTAGTTGAAAGTCAGAGTTTCCGCAAAGTTCGGTTAAGAACACGAAGCTCATTATTGTAAATTAAATTCAAACAAATAAACTATCTACTTATCGAAAAGCTTTGAATTCAGTCAAAAAGTATGGTAGTTTGTACACACAGCTACATATCAAGCATTTAGCATGTACATTTGGCATTTGTGGCAGGTCATTTCCGACATCCACGCAGGCGAAGCCGCGGCCAGAAGCTAGTTTAAAATATGTAGATAAATTCTTAAGAGCAAGCAGTCTAAATCAAATTTTGAACGCAAGCTTCACCCCTCGCTCCCCGCCACGTTCCGTTATGTGCTAAACGCTAACACATCAGTAATAAAGTTGAATATCGCGTGCGCTCTTTGATCGTGTTCGAGCACGAAACTAAATAGCGTAAGTCTCAATTCTTATTTCGTTTATAACTAAAGTAATAATTGAGCTAGAAAAAAAATATCTGGTGGCTGGATAATAACTATATTTTCTTGCTGTGAATATTTATTTTAGACATAAAAGCCAAACAATCTTGTTTGTTTTTTATAATTATACTTAAAAAAGAAATGAATTCGAATAAAACATGTATCTAGATAAAATATTACACTAATATTACTCTTTTTCTTTCCTCAACATGGAAAGAAAAAGAGTAATATTAGTGTAATATTTTACGGTTACGTAACAGACAGTTCCGTAATAAAACAATTATGTAACTGTCTTCAACATGGAAAGAAAAAGATCCAATAAATCATATACTATAGTTTCATTTTGCTTGTATGTGTGACTGTTTCAGAATATTCATGCAAATTAACATAAAAATAGGAGCCTCCTCTTAACTAACACCACTATTTCTACACAAAATGACTCATTAAACTCCTTGACCACTTTCAGCTATTAACATACAAAACTCCTATCAAAATAATCTCAAGCCTCAATACAGCCTCATACAAATAGATGAAGGTTTAAAAAAAAAATATTTCCATACACTATAGACATCTCATTGCCGCCGGAGTTAGGTCAAGCCTTTGTTCGGCAAATAGAGAATGAGGACGCTTGAAAAATTTTATTTTTAGCGCCTTTTCCGTTGAAGAGTTTTTCGTGTATTTTAAGGCATCTGAATAGTGCCTACTTTCGATTATTGTTGTAAGTTTGATAGTCTTCCTAAAAATAAGGTTTTTGATGGGAAGGAAATGTATAACAGGATGTGACAGCTTGAGCATGGAATAAGCGAGTACTTTTTAATACCATGGAATTAGTAAGTACCACTAGTGATAAATAATTATTACCAAGGTGAGACGTCAGATGTTAAACATCATAATATGCGACTACTATTCCCCTCAGTTATCTGAGGGGATTTACCCAAAGGGTAAAACGGGAACCCTATTACTAAGGCTCCGCCGTCTGTCTGTCTGTCTGTCCGTCTGTCACCAGGCTGTATCTCATGATCCGTGATAGCTAGACAGTTGAATTTTTTTTTTCACAGATGATGTATTTCTGTTGCCGCTATAGCTACAAATACTAAAAACCAGAATAACATAAATATTTCCCATACAACAAACGTGATTTTTTTGCTCGTTTTTGCTCGATATTGATAACGGTAACAAGTGTAGACACTTGAAATATTCACTGAATATTTAGTTATATATTCACTTTAAAAATCAATAATTTAATTAAAATAAAACAAATATTTAAGGGGGGCTCCCATACAACAAACGTATTTTTTTTTTGCCGTTTTTATAGATAATGGTACGGAACCCTTCGTGCGCGCACTTGGCCGGTTTTTTTGTATATTGGCACCTTGTCATTTCTTTGTATTCATGCACTTAACTATTTTTTTATCATTTAATTGTGCTTATGTGTGTTTTGCTATTTGTTTTGTGTGTACTATAACTATCTATCCAAAAAAGCAACATTTTAAGATTCAAATGGAGAATGGAAATGGGATTTTTTAAGTTCGATATTTTATTTTGAGTGTCATAAAGAAAGACAGTTAGGGATTGTGGCAATAAGCCGCACGGGTCAATCGATCAGTTTAAGCTACGCTTGCCGCGGTTGGTCCGTGGATGGGTGACCATCTTTACATACCAAAACCGTGTCACGGAAAGCACGTTAAGTCGTTGGTGCCGGCTGTCATTTGTGATCTTTGGCAGTCGTTACGGATCGTCAGAAGCCCCAACCAGTCTTACCAAGGGGTATCGTATTACCCAGTTACTGGGTTGTGGAGGCCAGATAGGCAGTCGCTCCATGTAAAATAGTGGTATTCTGCTGCATCCGGTTAGACTGGTAGCCGAGGCTAGGCAGATGATATTGATGATATAAAGTAAGACACTTCTTAAAGACAAGTATCCACAATGCAGAATAATATATATAAGTGAAAATATTTACTTTTGTTCGTCAAAGCACAATTTAAATGTAAGCACGCACCTACTTTGTTCTTTAATAAAACATTTCCTTAACATTTTAATTAAATACAAACACATAAAGAATTACTTTGAAGGAAAACATCGAAAGACAAACAAAACTTTGAAAGATTTTGCCTCCCAGAACAAAATATAAAAGCAGCATTAATATAATGGTTTTCAAATAACCAAAACATTACCAATGTTACCAGCTTACAAAGCTGAAATAACCGAAAAATATATTTTAATAAGTGAATAAGTATGCAAACTCGTATAACGCGCAAACATTATAAGTACTACGTGACGAAATTACGTTCATTCAAATTATATAGTTGTACCTTAATTTGCCCACAAAAGAGCTTATCTTTACAAAGTTAACGTTTTCTTGTAATAATGAATGGAAATAAGAGGGTAGTAGAAGAAAATTTCGCTTTGAATTTGAGGGTAGTTGAAGAAAATTTCGCTCTGAATTTGACGGTAGTCTTGTCTTGTGAGTGGGTGCTGTAAAGAGGACTTGGGAATTGTATCAGGTAACTATTTGGGTACCCAATATCATTGCGCGTTTTGTATCTCTTTGGATCAAAATAGGCTTCTCCGTACTTGGGTGTTGTAAAGGAAACTGAAGCTTTGTTTTCAGAGGACTAGAGAATTCATAAGGACTATTTTTCCGTTTTTTAAACCATTTCCACGTACTTGATTTTTTACGGAATCCGTATTATCGACGGGTACAGAATATCTATTATCATCTGATATCATCGTTTCAGCCAAAAGACGTCCACTGCTGGACATAGGCCTCCCCCAAGCACCACCACTTCGGCGGAATCCTGCGGCCTTCACAAGGTCATCGGTCCACCTTGTAGGCCATAATTATATTAGCTCCGAGCGGGTATCAAATCGGTGACCCTTAGCGCAATCGCCAATTTAGCGACAGCTGGCAGACCTTCATCGACGCCCACAAGCGTTACTTTCCAAAGCTGTCACTTGAACTCGTTTGACCTTTCCAAATATAAAATCACGCCTGAATTCTCCGAAGGGTTAGTCAGAGGTGTACCTATAGTACACCCACATTTCGCCAGTTATGTTTAAATCCCATGTAATATAGGAGGTAACCTATTGCCATCAATCGGACTCCAAGGAAAATCAATAACACTTTGACCGAACCGGGAATCGAATCCAGGGGGTCTACTCCGAAGCGTTTAACCGAATATCGGCCGAATGTTCAGGCGTTTCTTTATTACGGCTAACTAACGCTGACTACGGCAAAAAAAAAAACAAGACAGTCGAAAAGATAAGCCAAAGTGAAAACTGTGACTTGAAGTCGGGTAAGGACTCAAAGTCAAAAAAGGAAACTTTGGAAGTTATAAAACGACCGAATATTCGGCCGATACATCGGTTTAGCGCTTCAGAGTAAACCCCCTGGACCTCATACTCAGCAGTATCGCTTGCGACCACTTTTGTTTTTTTTCTTATTTTTTCATTTTAACATAATCAACCTATAATGTTCCCACTGCTAGGACACAGGCCTCCTCTTTCTGTGAGAGGGAGTGGGCCGTAATCCACCACGTGGGCCCAATGCGGGTTGGTGAATGTCACATATCTTCGATTTTTTTAGCTCTACGACATGCCGGGTTTCCTTCACCGTTTTGAGAGCAGTGGTTATGAAATAATTTACACAAAGTAAAGCGCCTGTCTGGGTTCGAACCCACGACCTACTACTTGTAAGTCGAGGCACCACTGCTCTCGACGAAGTATTAAACCTTTCTAAATATATTTTTTTTCCAAGAACTCAAATACTTAAACATTTACTTACACGCTTACTGATAATGATAACACAAGGAAAACGTAAAATAAAAATACCGGATATTCTATCCGGTTTCCTTAACATAATGGTATGGCATGGCAGTGCTGTGATTTACTTATGAAAATAAAGGACATACCGTACTCTATCCATCCTTTGCCGTAAATATTGGGTACGTGACCTTTATGTGTGGTGTAAGTGATAAGCTTATAGCGAGTACCTACATAATTTGTTTTAATAATTTTCTCTCGACGTTGGAATGTCAGAAGAAGAAATTCCATAGACAGCTAAAAATATAAACTCCAGGGCCTCAAGTCTCTTTGAGGAGTGGCTGGAGAGGCGCCACGGGGTCCTCACCTTCCGCCTGACGCAGGTCCTCACCGGACATGGATGTTTCGGGAGGTTCCTGTTTAGAATTAGGCGGGAGGAAACGCCCGGGTGTCACCACTGTGTGGATCGCCCGGAAGACACGGTGGAGCATACGGTGGAGGTCTGCCCAGCTTGGGCGGAGCACCGCCGTGTCCTCACGGAGGCGATCGGCGGCGGCGATCTCTCGCGTCCGGCCCTGGTTCAGGCCATGGTTCGGAGCGAGAGTGCATGGGAGGCCGTCACCTCCTTCTGCGAAGCAGTTATGCTAGCGAAGGAGGAGGCGGAACGCGTGAGGGTGAGACAAGGTTCGCGCCCTCGCGCCCCTAGTCGCCGCAGGAGACGCCCCGGGCGTCGGGAGTCGCAAGCCGATTTCCGGCCACCGTAGGCGCGGGCCTGCGGACGGTGAGCGATGGGTAGCTCGCCGTTCGATAAGGACCAGGCCCGGGTCGACAGCGCGTTGTGTTCCACGCGCGCCTCAAAGAGATGTCAGCACAAACTGACGGGGTCCGTTAGGACCAATGCCTGCCAGGGTTGCGAGTTTGTCCGAAAGGGATATCGTGGCCCTGGCACACAGGCAACGGAAGGAACACGGGTGGGTTTTAGTCAGTAAAAGTTTGATGATTTCCCACCCAAAAAAAAAAAAAAAAGGGCCTCAAGTCTGCTATTACAATGGTGTCAGAATGGTCGATCATTGATTTTATAATTGTTGATTTTGACAAGTTTGGTAATCTACTATTATAATGGCGTCATTATGACTTTCCAATGGTCGGCCACTGACACTACATTGAAAGAAATTGCATATATTGGTAATCTCGTACATAATGACAAATGAATGACATTTCTACTAATGGGTTTTATAATAATGGCAATACAACAATGCCATTATAATAACTCAATTATATTACGCGAACATTGACCGACGAATGATCGACCATTATGAATTTACCAGATTACGAACTTTTAGCAAAATGACAATGGGATCGTGTTGGAATGACTGAATTTATAAAAATAGCAGACTTGGGCCCCAGGTATATTGAGAGAATAAAAAACGATTTTATGTAGGGAAAATTTGACAAGGCGACATATCGAGAGTAGACTACTCTCACACGCTGAAGCGTAGTGAGATGCGGAAAAATGAGGCGCAAATACACGTAATAAACGTGCAGGTCGAACGATAACTACACTTGCCGCATCTTAATGCGTAAACAGGTGAGTTATATTCACATAATTCATTCCTTGCCAACAAGTTCACCGAAGACCTAAAAGATCTAGTCGTGTAATAACGTTATTAGTACTGTGTGCGTTATTTTAAATGTTGACTGTCGAGGATCGAGCTGAATGGTGTGGAATTTTGACTGTCGAGGATCGAGCTGAATGGTGTGGAATTTTGACTGTCGAGGATCGAGATGAATGGTGTGGAATTTTGACTGTCGAGGATCGAGCTGAATGGTGTGGAATTTTGACTGTCGAGGATCGAGCTGAATGGTGTGGAATTTTGACTGTCGAGGATCGAGCTGAATGGTGTGGAATTTGGGTAAGCCTATATCATGTGTCAGTGGACTGCTATAGGCCCTCTGATCTAAGCAAGTTAGTTGCTGAACTGGGTTGCCTAGATTGGCCGTCTAGACTGGCAGCTGAGCCCAAAATAGTTAAATATCCTAATCCTAACAAATATTATAAATGTGAAAATAAGTTTGTTTGTTTGTTCCTTACCTTTTCACGCCTAAACCACTGCACCGATCATCCTGAATTTTTGCATATACGTTGTCAGGTGTACAGAAACGGACATAGGGTACCTTTCATCCAGAAAAAAAGTACTGTTCCTGAGGAACACAACAATAACGTTCTTATGATAATAGATGCCGCCACGTGTCTTTCGAATCATGATTAAATTATGTTATGGGATGTATTTAATTAGCACTTTAAATTTCAAAAAGGAAAAGACAGCCCGAAATGATTGTCAAATTCTAAATAACGCGAGCGAAGACGCGGGCAAAAGCTAGTAGGCTTATAATAGTCAATTTAACTTTCGGTCTTTTAAAAATGCTTTAAATCCAACAGGACGTTCTTATTTTCGTAACAACGTACAACACGGCCAATGAATCATGGCCGCTCTGAACATAGGCTCTCCGAACATTCGTGCATGTTCTCTCACTCACGCTAGCTTCGTGTCACCATTTAGTTCCTAAAAAAAGTTATTGCGCAGCTTCCTGCGCAAAGTTCGGACCGGCCATCATTCATCGACCGAATTGTATTTTCAAATCGCTTCCCTTTTATAACTTGGTCACAATATCTTATGCATTCCCATGGCGTGCCACAGCGGAGGGTCAGTTAGACAAATGGCATCATCAATGATGATAGATCGCCTTCACGTCTAAGTTCGACATGCCTTGTCTTATTAAACGATACCGTATTTTTGTTGGAGGAGACGATAAGGAAGTATTTTTGTGGTTTTGTTTGTGAGTGATGTTTGTTTGAGGCTTCAATTTATTGAAGGTACCTTTGTTTTAGCAACAAACCAGTAGCGTTCTATTTGTCCTTATCTTTTTTTTTTTTGTGAAAATAATTGTAATACGCTATTATTGTATACGCATGGTGTTGTTTTTAAGTGTTTGATTGTTAAACCATTTTTTTGTTCAATAAATAAAAATCTAATCTATCTATCTATACCATCCCATCCTCTGATCTTCTATTCAATACCGACCTACTAGACGTACTACAGCCACGTTTGGTTGATATATCCCGACCAGTCATACTCAGCGCTTCTCCTACACATTTATTATGCGCACGAGCACAGTGTGGAACTCTTTTTTTTTTTGTTCCTGGGGTAGATAATCCTCATAGATATCCTCCAGGTCACCTCAAGTATGTGAGGTGTTTGACCCTCCCCGCGACGTCTAAGAGTGGCGCGCGTGGAACAGCGCCACTTCAGGTCCTATATGAACAGTGTGGAACTCTGTGCCAGCTTCTGTGTTCCCACCCACTTATAACAAGTCAGCTAGCCTTCTAGCAAAAGTTAACAGGCATCTTCTGGGCACGCTCGTTCCATCTTAGATCTGATCCCTCGCTTTCCATCAGGTAAGACCGAGGTCAAGAGAAAGTCCATTTTGCAATAGATAAATCAAATAAAAAGTGAATGGTGCTATCAAATAAATACATGCGATTGTGACCAACCAGTCGATGCCTAAAATGGCTCGACTCGCTGTTCAAAATGGTACCTACGCTTATGTATGGAAGTGAATGTTGGGTGTGGCAAAAGAAGCATGAATGTAGAATAAATGCTGTGGAAATGTGTTTCTTGCGAAGCATGTCTGGCGTGACTATAAATGATATGCTGAAAAATGATGTAATAAGGCAACGGTGCAGTTTAAAAGAAAATGTAGTGACAAAAATTTTGAAGAGTATTCTTAGATGATTTGGATAGTTTGGTCATGTTGAGAAGATGAGTGAAAGGCGACTAACAAAAAGTATTTACAAAGCAGAGGTAAGTGGAAACGCCCTAGGAGGACATAAAGTGACCTAATTGGTGATGGTCTTCAGAAAGGCCAGGTGAGTAATACTCGCAACTGGCGTACGTATGACCAGATGTATGAACGTAGGCGAAGCAAAAGGAGTATGTAAGGAGCGTAGCAGATGGTGTTCTATAGATTCTGCTTACCCCCATGGGGAGAAGGCGTGAGTTTATGTATGTATGTGTAAATCAAATAAAAGGCTCAAGATATCGAGTTCTACCTGAAGGAATGACTCCGTCATTAATAAATTCAGAGTAATGCCAAACTTTAGCCTTGAAAATGTATTGTTTCTTGTTTATTGATTAGGAGGCTAATTTGGCAGGGGGGAGGATAATTCATATAGGTAAAGGTAAACATCAGATTCTGGTTCTGTTATTTGTTAAAAAACAATCATAAAATACGTCACTAAAATATTATACCTTCCGGCTAGAAAATTCATTGCTCTAAAATGCCTTGTTGATTTTGAACAGATTGTTATGAAATCTTAATAATATTTAATTTTTCATGCCACGTGTGCGGGAAAGAAACTGCGCTCCGAAACATAATTCAAAACCGCTTGACATAACGAACAAGTGAACCGACATTTTTCTTCCAGTTAACATGAAAGATAATGGCAATTTGTAAGAAACTGTAGTTAAGAGGAGGCTCCCTATTTTTATATTAATTTGCATGAATATTCTGAAACAGTCACACATACAAGCAAAATTAAACTTTAGTATTATGATTTATTGGATCTTTTTCTTTCCATGTTTAAGACAGTTACGTAATTGTAATATTTTCATTAGATACCTTTTTTTATTCGATAACCATGTCTTTTTTAAGGATAATTATAAAAAACAAACAAGATTGTTTGGCTTTTATGTCTAAAATAAATATTCACAGCAAGAAAATATAGTTATTATCCAGCCACCAGATATTTTTTCACTAGATCAATTATTACTTTAGTTATAAACGAAATAAGAATTGAGACTTACGCTATTTAGTTTCTTGCTCGAACACGATCAAAGAGCGCCCGCGATATTCAACTTTATTACTGATGTGTCAGCTTCTTGAGAATTGAAGCTCGCAGTTGTAATAACAAATATGGATGCAATCTTAGTGATGAAACTTTAATAAATGATGATTTATTTATTTATTTAAAACACAAGTTACAAACTGGGACAAGATCTTATTACAATGATGTTACTGAGAATTGTATTGAATGCTACATACCTAGTTTTTTATATTTATATTATATTGTTACTCAATTTCTTATCGGTATGTAACATCTTTCCTCTCGCTTTCTGTGGGAGTAATTTCGTGAAAAGGGACGGAAGTGTGTAACAGGAAGTGACAGCTTGAGAATAAGTAACTACTTTTAAATAGCATAGAATTAGTAAGTACTTAATAATAGCATTGAATTAGTGTACTCATGGAATTAGTGTAGGAACTCATGGAATTAGTGCACTCATGGAATTAGTAAGTACTATATAGATTGTAAGTAGGGTCGAATTTCGATCAGTGGGCGACTACTAGTAATGAATATTATTACGAGTATTCGAATAATTATTCCAAAATTTAGGTTTTTTAAATTTTGAGGTTAATTTCAGTTGCTGCTCAGTTGCTTATTGCCAAGGTGAGACGTCAGATGTTACACAACATGTACAACTACTGTAAGGCTCACTCGTTTCTTAAACGCTAGCTAAATAGGAGTGAAATTAAGTTCATAATATAAGTGGCTAACTAAAAAAAATAAACCATTTTCGTAGTTTAGCTAAGTGTTGCTGCGGCAAGCTACGGCGTAGCAAAGTGCTACGGCATAGCATAGTGCTACGGTACTGCTGGAGCAAAGTGCTACGGTGCCGGTGTATCGAAGTGCTACGGTGCCGGGTATAGCAAAGTGCTACGGTACCGGCTGTACCCAAGTGCTACGGTGCCGGGTGTAGCAAAGTGCTACGGTACCGGGTGTAGCAAAGTGCTACGGTGCCGGGTGTAGCAAAATGGCTACGGTATCGGGTGTAGTAAAGTGCTACGGTGCCGGGTGTAGCAAAGTGCTACGGTACCGGGTGAAGCAAAGTGCTACGGTGCCGGGTGTAGCAAAGTGCTACGGTGCCGGGTGTAGCAAAGTGCTACGGTGCTGGTGTAGCAAAGTGCCACGGTCGCGTTTTCACGTCCTATCAGACAATGTTTTGTTTGGGTTACCTACAAATTCAAATGTATCTATCTCTTTACCTAAAAATGCTTGCTAAAGACTAACATATTCCCGCGGCTTTGCCCACGTGGAGGTTAGAAGTTATCCCACAGGAACGTACTAACCTAAAAAGTATCCTATGTCTGAAATTAAAATTTCATCCAAATACGTTCAACCGTTAAGTCGTGAAAAGGTAGCAGACAGACATCGTATTTAAAATATTTGTATGTATAGTCCTTGTAAATGACAACCCGATATTTTTAATTAAAAAAAACGTATGCGTTCTTGAACGAAATTTCTTACGCGAAACTCGCAGGCACACTCACACTCGCATATAATAGAAAGAGACAAAGAAAGAGAAAGTCGCATCAAGAGGGCATAACGCTTTTTCCTTACGCGACGATTTCTATCAGTCAAGTCCTTCCGCGCTAATGAACTTCGTTCAAAAAATATAAAAAATCAAGCTCAAGTTAAGACCCTCCTATACTTTCAAATTAAAACAGACTAGTTTACAAGAAACGCTTCGTATATAATAGAAAGAGACAGAGAGAGAGAAGAGAGAAAGCCTAGGTTTAATTTGCAAAACATTTCTAAAACAATCTAGAAATAAATAAATACGTTAATTCTTTATAACGCTTTTTCCTTACGTGACGATTTCTATCAGTCAAGTCCTACCGCGTTAAGGAACTTCGTTCCAAAAACATAAAAATCAAGCTCAGGTTAAGACCCTCCTATACTTTTCAATTAACACAGACAGTTTGCAAGAAACTTGCTAGTTATAACCCAACTATGTTCCACTGGAAACTGAGACATAATCTTATTATACTAAAACCTGAACTTGCAGGATTAGAGGTCCGGACTTATGACAGTTTGGTTTTATAATATTATAATTACTGTTGGGATCTATGGAGAAAATTAAGTACAGGGTATTAAAGGGATGGTGAAGAACTTAATCTAGTAAGGAAGGGGAGGCTAGACTGTGGATAGAAAACAAAATTGGTACAGAATGAAGGTAATTAATTGAGCGTAATAGGAGGAACAGCGGTCAGTTGATTTTTGTTTCAAAAAATTAGGCTCAGTAGTTTCGGGGATACCGGTCAATTTTCATCAATTTTCTTAAGTAACTTTAACCTATTTATTTTGAATCCCTCACAGTCCTTTCATTTAATGTGCCACACAGTACAGCACGTGAAACTTTTTTTTTTTTTTAATTTGTCCTCTAAAGGTGATCCCCATAGTCTAAATTCATTTATTTACGTTATATGCGTGTTTGGGTTACAGAAATTCATATGTATAGTTATACCAACTTAATCGGTCCAGTAGATTGGGAGCAAATCGGCTGTGACAGACGGACAGACAGACAGACACGAGTGAACCTATAAGGGTTCTGGTTTTACCTTTTGAGGTACGGAACCATAAAAACCTTTAATGTAATGTATAATAGCCACGAGGAACGTTTCATTTCATACAACAAAGTTTAATCTCATTAAAAAATGAAGTTTCTCGAGATTCTTACAGTGTAGTGGGAAAGTACCCCAACTTATGTCAGTTATTTTTTAATTTTTCGCTGTTACCGTAGCTTGACAAGATTTTATTATTCTTGCATATAAATATAACTAAAGTATTTTATTCAACTTGGCAGGAGAACCAAGGTAACCGACATAGCCCGAAGAATTGCCAAACTTAAGTGGCAGTGTGCATGAACATTGCTCCCAGAACAGATGGCCGATGGGGCCGAAAGGTTCTGGAGTGGCGACCGCGTACCGGAACACGTAACGTTGGAAGGCCTCCTACAAGTTGGACCGATGACCTAGTGAAGGCCGCAGGAATCCGCTGGAGACGGGAAGCACAGAACCGGTCGAAGTGGCGGTGCTTGGGGAAGGCCTATGTCCAGCAATGGCAAGATTTAAGATTTATGTATAGAAGAAGGTTTAAACCAACGAGCCATTTTTCAATTTAAAACTTTATTCCGACCACTTAAGTTTTAAATAACAAACCTGATTTTAAACCCGCGTCTTAGTTGTTAATGTTGTAATAAGAACTTCAAATCAGTAGGAATAAGTTTCAAAATACAAAACTAGCTGATAGTTTTTCTGCAGCCGAACTAGGTGAAAAACCTGTATCTCGGCATACAACGCCATACCTCTCTGGACACTGGACATTTTTAGCCAACATTTACAATTTTGTTAAATCTTACAGAACAAAAAACTTGCTGGCTTGGCTTGGACCAAATTTAGAACTCGTTTCATAATGAGACAGAATTTTTCCTACACAATGAGGAAGGTAGACCAGTGCCCAACAGTGGGCCTTGTGCCTTAAATTGTCCGTATATTCAAAATACAATTGTCAAACAAAACACAGCACAATTTAGACCTTATTTAAAACACTTAAAAAATAAAAAACCGTGATACTTAGTAAAGAAGCACAAACTAGTCACTCAGACGTAGTCGGCGACAACGTAATGTAAATTAAGAAAACTTTCAAACGATGATCTTATTACCATTCCTACGTGGAGTAATTAGTTTTTGCTCAAGTTTACGTAATGGACGTTAGGTCAGACTTACTTAGTTGCAGTTGCCTAATGTTATTTTTCTTATGTTAATATGATTACTTACAGCAGTGGTTCTCAAACTTTTTTGGAGACGGAACCCTTTTCGAAAACGAAATATTTGACGGAGCCCTAAAGTAATCAAAAATGGTTTTATGTGTATTCTTCATTAATAATCATATTACTTGACATTAAAATTTACATATTTTTTTACTTTTGTTGAAATATTTAGATTGATATTATGTTACTCAGGTACCAGAGTAAAATAAAATATAGTAGGTAGACACTCCTTTAGTATTATTTTTTTATTCTGACCAGTATTTTTGCGGAACCCCCACAGAGGCTTTGCGGAACCCTAGGGTTGCGCGGAACACACTTTGAGTATGGCTGACTTACAGCATTATAAAGATACGAGGTTTTAAGGGGTCAAATAAAATTAATTTCACAGGTGTGAATATCGTTATCAAATAATAATAAAACTAAAAAAAAAACATTTTATTTGACAACAGATTAAATTGATATTATTAGACATCAATGGTCACCATCATCTCCCTAGCCTTTTCCCAACTAACAGATTAAATTGATATTATTAGACATCAATGGTCACCATCATCTCCCTAGCCTTTTCCCAACTATGTTGGGGTCAGCGACTGCTTATCTGACCTCCACAACCAAGACATTAATGGTGAATATTGTAAAAAAAAAAAATCGTGTGTATAAATCTCGCTTTTAATTTCCAGAATCCTTTTACTTTGACTATTTCTATATACGCTTTAATTATGATAGTCCTTTCTAAAGTCTACCATGACCTGGCTGCCGCATCCAGGATTGGCCCCAGACGAGGGAACTCCTCAACGATCAATAGTACATACACGAAAAATAACAAAAAATTAAAAACATGTTCTCTCATACATTCCAACTGCAAATGTAAGTTTTTACCCACAGTATTGAGACATAGCATGTTATTTGAAGACTATATACTTCTAGGTTTTCCTGTAATCCATAAGTGAAGAATTATTTTTTGGATTAAAAAAAAATTAAGACTTCGTAGGTGCGGAGATAAGAGGGGAAATGGTAAATTTTCATCTATTTTCTTAAATAATTTTAAAATTATTAAAAAAGAAATATCCTTACAACAAGCTCTTTCTTTTGATATGTCACACGGTAAAGTTAACATTTTTTCCGTTTATAATTTGCCCCCCAAAAGTGACCCCTTTAGTCAAAATTAATTTATTTACGTATTTACGTTACACGTCCGTGCTTGGGTCACAGAAATTCATATGTATACCTACCAAATTTCAACTTAATCGGTCAAGTAGATTCGGAGCAAATTGGCTGTGACAAACGGTCAGACAGACATGAGTGATCCTATAAGGGTTCCGTTTTTTTCTTTTCTAGGTACGGAACACTAAAAATTTACCAAAAACGATAGAACGCACAGTCGAGAACTTCCCTAGAGACTTATGAAAATATTAATTCAAGCAGGCTTAGTACTGGACAAAATTAACTTAACTAAGAATACCTAATTAATACTAATAGGTACCTACTTAAAGACGGGACATCGAAGCAACCGGGAGTATTACCTAATGACTACTGAAGCACACTGTAGTATTCCCTGGCGCCTGATGTAAATAGTCGTGAATTGTAAACAAGCTTATTGTATCTACTTAGTCTGTGTATTAACTTCCAATTAAAACAGTAAATTAGGACTGTTCAAGTAATGAAGGTAGTTTGTTTTTAGGACGTTCTGGGGAAGCTACAAAACGTAGTTTTAAACTTCGTTTTGTAGCTGTCTTGCCTGAGGGACTAGACTAAAATCTAAATTGAGTGCCCAAAATTCTATTATTAGGAAACAAATTATGTTTTAATTATTTGATTAAATTGAGCAAAAAGTTTAAATTTCTGCTTTAGTTTTTACGACCACAAGTTAATTATTTATTAATGGACGATGCCTTTCCAACACTCTCAGTGGTGGAAAGGGATCGTCCATTTATCACGTGAGGCTTGATTCGGAAAAAATCACGAATTATCTCAAATGGGTGTAGTAATATATCACGTGTATTTATTTTTTCGATGAACGCGTGATTTCTAAATTGAAAAGCGGTGCGTGATCTTGAGTCACAGACTTTAAATACAGGTAGAAATTAGATTAATACCTGTATTTAAAGATAAAATATTCTTTATTATTATTATTTATTCTAAAAAGTTTTAAGATACTTTGTACAAAAAAAAAACCGGCCAAGTGCGTGTCGGACCACGCACAATGAAGGATTCCGTAGTTGGGATGAATTTATCCCAAAAACAAACTTAACATTGTTATTGAAAATTAAACCATGTTCTCACATACATCGATGAACGATACGTCACGGAAATATCTTCAACTGCAAATGTAGGTAAGTTTGTAATCGCAAAATAAGATTTTTTGATGTGATAAAACTACAAATTAACGATTATCGAAGTTTTCCTTTACTTGTTCTGTGATACCTTTCTTCATGCCAAATATCATGATTCTAGGTATCCGTAGTTATTTGACCACTAGTTATTAATATTATTTCATAAGCTACACCAGCCCTCATGCCATCGTGCAATGATTTGGGAGTCACCAAAGTTTGTATTGAAACTTCCCTTAACTAATTCGCGAAGGCTCTTTCAATGCATCCATAATTACGCCAATCAAACTCTCAAACTATATAATTTTCTCATCAACTTGCCACTGTATTCACCCCAAAGGGACGGACCATAGCGTGATGATATGGAACTTATTCCGGCACCAAAGTACGTGTTTAACTGCGTCAAAGACCTCGACCAGGGTGAGGATTTTGCGCGGGTGCTGAGGCGGGCGCGAAGTATCAAACATAGTGAAATCGCCGCGGCCGTTTGCGTCTATAGTGTTAGTAACCATGGCGGGCGCCTAGCGAGACGGGCCTGAACTTGGAAGGAACTTAAGAGCGGCCAAACTGTCATACTTTTTATTCAAATGCTCGTACGTAATTGTGCCGTTGTAATACATCTTGCTTTGAAATTTTTGAACTAATATGTTTCTTAAGCACTATATCTAGGTCTCTATGGAAGCAAAAATTAACATTTGGTGACTCAAATTCAGTATACGCCAGCAAAATCTGCTTTTTTGCGCCAATTTTACCTGAACTTTGGACGTTTATAATGTACTCAAAAATTGTAAAGTAAAGAAAACATTTTCATAGAAGCCTAGCACATAAAATGGAGATTCTGAATGACAAACATTTAATTCACAAACTTGTAAAGCTTACTCAAAAACACGTATTTCCTGGATCAGGTTTTATGAAATTTCCGCACACTATGTTTCGTTCAATGTTATCGCGTTCTCACTTGCTTGTTAGCAGTCCCCACTTGCGCTAGATTCATCCAGCGCCTCCATCTGTCTAGTTGCTGAATACGATTAAAAATCCCAAGTATAGTTAGCGAGCGATCGTCAGTTGTTGATTTTTTTTTGGAGGAAACACGCATCTACTGCTCGCTACTACAACTCGCGATGCACCGTTGCGTCTGTGGCCGCCTAACCGCGCCCGCTACCGCTCTAGTCACCGCGCATGCACTCTGGACGAAAGTTTTAGCTGCGTCAAAAGGGAGAGAATAATTTTGTCCACATAGCTCGCGAAAGTCAATTTAACTTAAAACTTTATGTTTGCATAACTTTCTAGCTTTTCAGTGGAGTGTCTAGCAGTTTATATGACAAACGTGCTGCTGGCGTGTGAGATAGATTTTGTTTTTGCATTCTGTAGAAGCCAGTGCAATGAAGGTTTAGTTGGTTATGCAAAATGATGATCTACAGGTAAGATAAATTTTAGTGTTCCAGATGATCGTGTTTTTGTTACCGTTGAATATACAAATGAGCACAGAACCAGACTGCGAGATTATACAATATTAGTTTTAGTATAAAACGAAACACGTGTCCAGTATTTTTATGTAAAGAAACTATGTACAAAATTCCAAAACTGTATCATAAAAAATCACAAAGTTATAAGGTTGTTATGTTACCGGGTTGTCCGTACAAAAACATGCTAACGGCGCCCCCGCGCCTCCAGGGTCGTCTTGCGTTCATTGATAAAAATTTGGCAGTAGGTATCTAGCCGTACGGCGATTGTATTGTAAGTAATTAAATGGTGATAACATTTTCCATCACACTTAAATATTTTTGGTACAAAACATAACATGGTGTAAAAATTATTGAAATCGATTCAGTTCCTTATTCTGAACAAACTATATTCAGGTTTCGCATATACTAAAAATAATGTTGTATATGGAGTCTCTTCAAGAACGATAAACAGGAATGAATCTATAATACTATATTTTTAAGTTCTATTTAATGTTCTCAAGAAAGTGAAATCCTTGTAATTTCTTACTATATCTCTATATACTAATCTCGATTAAATTATGATTATTTCACATCTTCTCAAGAGGTTTTAAAATAAACTTTTATTAATTTATATTGATCTTTATAAATATTGTAATATATATAAATAATATAACTTGTATAGGTACTTGTACGTCACATAATTAACTTTAAAAATTAATAATTAACTAAGACATACACACTCAAATAACATTTACAAAAAGAATGCAAATTCAAAACCGCATGACGGAGCAGGCTAACCATATAATTTTAAGAGCACCAAGGACAAACTACGGTAGAAAGGCTATGGTTGTATATGGCTCATACCTCTATAACTCTAAACCTGAAGTAATTACGAAATCGAAATCACTTCCAACTTTTAAAAGGCTATTAAAGCACCATGTTCTGACATCATCTGTCTGTCACACATAATAGATATCTGAAGTCATCAAAAAACTTGAGACTAGAGATGCCACTGCATCCCACCAGCTTTTATAACAAGTCTTTTACAGTTCAAGCAGTACGCTTATGGAATGCCTTGCCCATGTCGATAAGACGTGCTCTTGCTCAATCTTTATCCACTTTTAAAATTCTGGTAAAAAACACTTCCTCTCTCCCTATTCATCAACATTAAATAATACAGTTCATTGCTCTTGTTTCATGTTTATTATTGTGTATTTATATTTATATAGATAAGTGTATGTTTTATGTATGTATTTATTGTATATGTAAATGGTACACCACTGACTACCTGCAGTATTGTCTCTTTGTCTCCCTTTAATTCATCCAAAGGTCTGTAAAAGATCGCTTTCAGCGATAAGACCGCCCATTGTGTCACCCTATGTAAAATTTCAACATTAATATCTGTATTTTTTATGGTGTACTTATTAAAGTATCTGTAATTTCTATGGTGTACATCAGTGGTTCTCAAACTTTTTTGGAGACGGAACCCTTTTTGAAAACGAAATATTTGACGGAGCCCTAAAGTAATCAAAAATGGTTTTATGTGTATTCTTCATTAATAATCATATTACTTGACATTAAAATTTACATATTTTTTTACTTTTGTTGAAATATTTAGATTGATATTATGTTACTCAGGTACCAGAATAAAATAAAATATAGTAGGTAGACACTCCTTTAGTATTATTTTTTTATTCTGACCAGTATTTTTGGGGAACCTCCACAGAGGCTTTGCGGAACCCTAGGGTTCCGCGGAACACACTTTGAGTATGGCTGGTGTACATAATAAAGAGTATTTCTATTCTATTCCATGTTCTGAATAGTGTTTAAATTGCAAGTTTTTACTGTATTTAAATTGTAGTTTATAATCCAGCGAAACCGTCGCTTATCCTAATTATTATGTTTTTACTCTTAAAAGTAAATGATGGTATTCCTTTTGAGTAAAATAAATTATCTGAAACCGTATTAAAAACCAGATTGGAGTTGGGATTGAGTTTTAATCGGGATTCTGCGTTTCGTATGCAATTCTGTTGTCAACAATAACTGTTACTTCACACATCCTACAAAAACCATTCCCCCCAAACAGAACAGCTTTAATACCCTCGATCCAGCTGTAACGAGCCCCACTATCACCTAGATAGTTACAGCCGTACTCACAGACTCACAGTATTCCCGGATCGCCCCTTTGTCCAGCACTCGACTCATTTGGCACACAATGCTAGTAAAATAAAAGGAAAAGGGGCTGCTAATCGCATAGAAATAGCGTATTATAGTGATGGAAGGTTTTAAAGATGGAGGTTAGCAATTGTGATTATTAACGCTTTATAGGACACTGAGCGAGACAGAAAAGTAGTTTTATTATTCGCCTATGAGCGTTGTGCCCCTGAACGTGTTAAAAGTACTTATGTGTAGGATGGCAGACCAAAATAAAAGTTGATAGTAATTTGAACACCATTTAAAAAGTAAAAAACCGGCCAAGTGCGAGTCGGACTCGCGCACGAAGGGTTCCGTACCTATAAAAATGAAAAAAAAAGAGCCCCCTTAAATATTTATTTTATTCTGTTTTTTAGTATTGGTTGTTATAGCAGCAACAGAAATACATCATCTGTGAAAATTTCAACTGTCTACCTATCGCGGTTCATGAGATACAGACAGACAGACAGACGGCGGAGCCTTAGTAATAGGGTTCCCGTTTTACCCTTTGGGTACGGAACCCTAAAAATAAACTTCTTACAGAACTAATAGCTCATCTTTTTGTCCGTCATTCATTCTATATCTCTCTTCTCTGCCACACGTGACACACTTTCTGTTTCACTCATAGCCGCGTTCATACTTAATGATGCATTCAGCATTACATCCTACAAAAGCATGCTTGGATAGTTTGGTCATGTTGAGAGGATGAATGAAAGGCGACTAACAAAAGGTATTTGCAAAGCAGATGTGAGCGGAAACGCTGGAAGAGGACACCCTAGAAGGACATCATCATAATTCTATTTCTATTATTTTAATTTTTTTTTCTTTAAATTTAATTTTGTGATCCAAATTTGACATTTTATTTTATTTTTAATTTAAATTCTATGACATTATATTTCTGTCTACTCATGCGTTTATTTAAATTGCGTTTGACATTTAATGTTTTTTTTTATTTTTAATTTGGACAAGACGAAAGTCATGTACAATTCGCATGTCTTGCCGAGTCTAATCCACATCGAAGGGTCGCAAGTTTTCCAGCTTGGTAGGCACAACTTTGAGAAGGAAGCCGACAGAAGGATCCGGTTGGGTTGGGCAGCGTTTGGAAAACTGCGTCAAGTCTTCTCGTCGTCAATCCCGCAGTGTTTGAAGACTAGGGTCTTCAACCAATGCGTCCTGCCCGTTATGACATACGGTGCCGAAACGTGGACACTAACAGTCGGGCTGGTCCACAAATTTCAGGTCACTCAGCGTGCTATGGAGCGGGCTATGCTCGGAGTTTCTTTGAAGGATAAGATCAGGAATGAAGTTATCCGGAAGAGAACCGGAGTTACCGACATAGCCTGCAGAGTAAGCAAGCTGAAGTGGCAGTGGGCTGGCCATGTTTGGTGGAGCAGACGAGTCCTGGAGTGGAGACCGCGTACCGGCAAGCGTAGTGTGGGGCGCCCCCCAGCTAGATGGACCGACGACTTTAAAAAGGTGGCTGGGACAGACTGGATGCGGAAAGCGGAGGACAGGGTGTTGTGGCGCAGCCTGGGAGAGGCCTATGTCCAGCAGTGGACTGCTATAGGCTGAGTTGATTTAATTTTTATTTTTGATTTGAGACCTTTTTATTTTGTACCTACCTACCTGTTCGTTTATTTTAATTGTATTGACATTTTGTTCTATTCTGTTGCAGTATTGGAAATTTTATTTTATTTTATCTTGTGGAATATGGGTTTTGCCTGAATTAATAGAATTTTATTTTATTTTTTCAGCTGAAACACGTCCACTGCTGGGCATAGACCTCCCCCAAACACCGCCAAATCGACCGGTTCTGTGCTTCCCGCATCCAGTGGATTCCTGCGGCCTTCACAACAAACGGACATACACTGACATTATTGATGATGTTCTTCACGAAGGTTAGATGCGTAGTACGCGCAACCGGCGAACGTAAACAAAGCAAAAGAAGTATAAAAGGATTGTAGCAGGTGGCGTTCTGATAGTTTCTGCCTAATGGAAAAAGACGCGAGTTTTTGTATGGCAAAGTAAAGGATGAATTGTTTGTGATGTGTTGACTGCTTTGACCGAATGTTAACATTTTATCTGTCCCAAGCATATTTCCGTACCGACCACCAAACGTCCAATAATTATATTACATTTTAAGTTAATACGAGGTCACGTAATACTTTTTAGGCACGCGAAATTTCGTCTACAGACTCCCAGGTAGCTAACAAATATTTTTTTTTTAATGCATTAAATGTAATGCACGGACGTCTGAGCACGGACTACCTAACAAATAGTGTTGTGACGATGGCGGCGATGTGTTATTTATTTTAAGTTTAGTACCTAAGTAGAATGTTTTTAGTTTCATGCTTTTCAGTTTGATTTTTGTGATTTAATAAATAAATTATATTTAAGTTGAATTGTTTTCAATTTTTTTAAAGAGGTTTTTATGTCTTCGACGTGCGGGCTCCGTACTACACGGGACTTAGTATCGATTTGATTAAAACTGACACCAATGAACAACACTAGTCGTACATAACACGAGTGCATTATATGTAATGCACGGACGTATCAAGTAAGGTTTTCAATGCATTACATGTAATGCCATGTGCCATGTGTTATCATGTACGCTCTGCTTAACCCTTCGGGAATTACAGGCGTGATGTTATGTGTACATGTAATGCATGGACAGTTAAAGTGTTAAAAGAAGGACACAGAAAATCGCCGGCTTTTTTCCATGAAGATACAAAGTGTTATAATGAGTACGAATGAACGAGTCAGACAAAGTAGTACTCAGGAAGTTAAGTCTAAAAGATGGAGAAAATAATACAAAAATAAGGGGTACATCCAGCGATGAGAAAACAGACCTGCAGAAATAATTAGAGACAGTAGGTATACAGTGACTGGGTGCATTCCTTAAAATGATAACGTTATTTATTTTATTTTTTCCTTTTGTTCTCAGTTAGTTTTAATCATGGTCTGGCAGTTTTCGTCACTTCAAAATCAAAATATTTTATTTTACATAAGCCTACATGGGCACTTATGAAACGTCAGAAGCTAGGTGCACGGTTCCAACTGGTTGTTTCCTATGGAGAAGAGCCGGCATGAGACGCCACATTTACTCTTTTAAAAATAATGGGCTTTTACAATAAGAATAAGAATAATTTATTTGCTGAAAATATAGGTATTACCAGTTGTTAGAGGTTGGTGGTTTAGGTACAGTCCATATTTTGCCTGTTTAGGGCATGCAAATTAACTTTACATTATTACCTAATAGGTACTTATTTTATTAAGATATAACACGGAATATGCGATAAAATATCTATTAGGATTTTTAAATAATGATAAATTTTAAGTTAAAATAATAATAATAATAATACACACATAACAAAAATTCTTAAAATAATATTTTTCTTTAGGTAGGTAACAAATCCAATTTATGTTAAATTATTAGACAACAAAACTAAAATTCTTAAAATAATATTTTTCTTTAAGTAACAAAAGACAATATGTTAAATTATTAAACCACAGCACATCATATTGGAAACTAAACTATAGGAAACTTAAAATATTTTTTTTTCTTTATGTTGCAGAAATTCTTGTAAACTATAAAAACAATTCTCTATTAACCATCTACGTAGTTTAATTTTAAAATATTTAAATGGGAGCTCGCCCTTATGATCTTCGGTAATTTATTAAAAATTATGTTTTTAAGTTACAGTGTTATTAGGTATGGAAGGACAGTGTAAGCCCGTCAACAAGTACCATTTATGCGGCCTACCCAAATAACGTTTTTTTGTTGCTGTTCGTCGCATGGTTGAGCTCTTTAAGTTCTGAGTAGAGCTGCACGATTACTGACAAATGCGTGCACTGACTGGTCGGGTCCTCTCTCTGTGGTTCTTTCATCAAAAGATCATTTCAGACACCAATCGACATGGTCTTCACATGATCTGACCAAGATTATATCTGGACTTTAAAAGAGACTGTGACCTCTGAGGTTGTTTCGGTCTTTCATCTCAGAGTAGTCAGTTAGGAAACAGCGACCTCATCTAGTTTTTAAAATATAATTGACATGTAAAAGTGTTTGTACAAACCTACTTACAGAAATAAAAATCATTTATCATTAATTTGTAACTCCAACTCCGATAATTTAGGATCTAAAATGAGTTGTATTGTCATCACATTAATCTACATCGCTTTTGACGTTAAACCGACACTTTTCTATTAAAAAAAGCAATTACCAATCAACACGTAGATTTGCAATATAAAATTACGAGGTATTCCACTCAGAGCACTGATTTCAACAGCACTTGTCCGAACCGCACCTTCAGCATAGACTATATGTTCTCGAAAAACAGCAGTAATAACAAATGCATGACATTTGAACTGCAGAACTTCCTGTCAAAACAGGCTAGCAAATAGGCCGAGACAACACGAGGATTATGAAAATGCCTACGAACGTACATACTAGGTGTTAGCTTTATTTATATATACGTGGATTGTGGAGTACCTAGGTAACACACTCGAACGCCTAACTAGTGGGCTTAAAGAGAACTGGTAACGACCGTTGGTGGTGTGGTCCAAGGCAGAATAATGTAGAGTTTTATAGATCGAAGAATGTTGTGAAGTGCTTAATTTTGTTATAAGATGGCTGAATGGCGAGCGTATTTTTATGGTACTTTTTAACACAAATTGATAAATAAAGAAAAAACTTTTTACAAAAAAAAATCAACCGACTTCCAAAAAAAAAACACTACAAAGTGAAAAATAACTTTAATTTCTGAAGTCGGTGTCTTTGGATCTGTATTTTAGTTTTTTGTCACCGACTTCCAAAATTAATTTATTTTTCACTTTGCACGCCACCATTAACTATCATAGGGAAATATTTATTTTTAGTAACGAAAATATGAATATTTGAAAAAAAACACAGATAGTAATATAGAAAATAAAACAGTATATCCATACAAAAAAAAAAAACATTAAAATATCTTAAGTTCCCGACTCACTGCTGACAGTCTTTGCAGATGACACCAATGCAATAGTTGAAGCTAGGGACATACAGGAGCTTTCCGCTAAGGTTAATGCAGTGTTAACAGTTTTTAATTCTTGGTTTGAAAGTAACAAGCTTATAATTAACACTGAAAAAACCAAAATAATGTTATTTAGTACAACAGCTCGTAATAAAGACAACATGACGATCGCACTTAATGAAGTTAAAATTGACATAGTTAATGAGGTAAAGTTTCTAGGGGTATACATTGACAAATATTTAAATTGGAAAAGGGAATTGCAAGCCATTGATTCATATATTTCCTCAGCGTGTTATGCCTTACGCAGTCTTAGGGATGAGATAGACATCAAATACGTTAAAATGGTATACTATGCCCTAATAGAATCAAGGTTGAGATATAGTGTTCAGTTTTGGGGGAATAGTTTTAAATATAACTGCCAGAGAGCCTTTCTACTCCAAAAGAGAGCCATACGAACCATGGTCCGGATATCACAAATAGAGAGCTGTCGGCCACACTTTATAAATTTAAAAATTCTTACTGTGCCCAGCCTCTATGTTTTAGTATTGTTGGTGAATTTAAAAAAATATCTGTATAACCATGAAACAGATGAGGAGAGACAGTTGAGGGAAAGTACGCGCAGGAAAGATTTTAAAAGCAAAATAATTCCCCAACTTAAGATTGTTCAACATAGTCCTCAATATCAAGCAGTGCGGATTTTTAACAGGTTGCCATTGGACTTAAAAACTATAATTTACAAGAGCTCATTTAAGTCAAGACTCAAAGTGTTCCTATTGGAAAAATGTCTGTATTCGATAGACGATGACATATCCACGTTTTGATTTTTTATTTTATTTTTTGGTTTATGTGAGACTGGGTAATATTAATATGTAGTAGATTGTACGAGTAATCTTATTGAATTTTTTAATTGTGTTGAATGTTTAATTTACTATATTTTATTGTATTATGAATGTGTTAGTTTTATAATTTTAATGAACGTGTTTTTTTTTTGTTATTTAATGTGTTATTTATTATTTCAAACACAATGTAAATTGTTCCTGAATAAATTGAATTGAATTGAATTGAATTAAGTATTTTGAAAGTAATATCGTTTTTATGCTTTGGGTAGACATTACTTCCTGAATTTATTTCATTAAGTATTTTACTACAATACTTAAATATTCACATATAGAATTGATGTACATGCGTTCTAGTTTAACATACATTTTTGCATAACTTACTTGCATTATTTGAAGGCGTAATAACAGATTAAATAACGTATTAAAAGACACTAAAATCACATATCTGCGCCTTAATCTATAAGATGAAGAATGGTAGATTCTTTTGAAGTTTCATGTACCAAATAAAGGTTTTTTATTAGTTTAGTCTGCATCTAATGTTAAAATACTTATCTATATTAATAAATAAAATTTTAGTGTTTGTTTGTAATGTCAAGTAACAGCTTTCGTTTTTTACGAAATATATGAAACTACTTGGGTGTTGGTTCTTATAACAAATTTTAAAATTTGTTGTTTGTCTGTCTGATTGTTCCGGCTAATCTCCGAAACGGCTAGACCGATTTTGAAGGGACTTTTAATGTCAGATAGCCGATGTTATAAAGAGTAACTTAGGCTACTTTTTAGCAAAAGCCATGTGGATGAAGTCGCGGTAAGCAACTACTAACTTTTTCCGAACAATCATAACCTCTGTAAGTCTTTAGCTTGCACCACAACAACAAAACTCAAAGGTAAAATCGCACATGTAAGCGCTTTTCATGAACATTGAAAACTACAGTAAACTGTTTACTGAACTTTCCGAATATTTCATTCTACGAACAACTAACTGCTTCTATTAATAGATATCGCATTATTATGTGTTAATACTGAAACAAAAAAAGAAAGAAGAAAATCTTATCTAGTCCTATTTATTTTATTTTATTTATATTGTAAGGCTAGCTACACACTTATTCGGGTGTACTTATCGGCAGAGCCGTGCGGTAAAATAGAATATAATGTAGTACCTTATTGCTTCAGGTCAGCTTTGTTGTTCAACAAATTGTACCGCAACGAATGTGTCGACCCAAATAAATTTGTGTGGCGGCATCAACATCGCCACATGCAAATTACGCATCACACTGACGTCACGCAAAATCGGGATCGGGACTGACGTGGGTGAAACCGCGGGGCGCAGCTAGTTTCTCTATATGTGTATCACGCCTTTCATAGTGAGATTTCCACAACCCAATAACTTGGCAGTACACGATGTTCTAAGATTTAAACAATGTCAAACATGGGTTTCTGACTACACCGCAACGACTATCATACACCCACCACCTGCCTGTAGCCCACGTTGACACACCAAATTGTAATACTTGTTTTCAACAGGTCTTGTAAAAGACTTGTCAAAAACATTTCACATCATATAAAACATGTTACGTATAGAACATGTGATGTATTCATGTAAAGAACACGTGATGTATAAAACAGGTCATGTATAGAACATGTGATGTATAAACATGTCTTGTGGAGAATATGTGATGTATAAAACATGTTATGTATAGAGCATGCGATGTATAAAACTTGTCATGTAGAGAACATGTGATGTATAAACATGTCTTGAGGAGAATATGTGATGTATAAAACATGTTATGTATAGAGCATGCGATGTATAAAACTTGTCATGTAGAGAACATGTGATGTATAATATAGTTGTTTCTTGTTAACTATTTCGTACTTTTTGACATATTTGACAAGTTTTCTACAACTTTTTTATACAACTTTTTTTGTTATAAAAGATAAACGAAAACAGTAGACACAACATGTAGGATGCATGTTTTATATCTTGGTGTTTACCCGCGGTTTATTAAGAAGGTGATAAAAAGATACTGAATAACATTAAATTATTCTATTTTAACGAGTTTTCAAAGAAACGATAAAAATAAACACCTTCCACCCACTTTTTGTTAAAGTTTCCTCCGTTCGCGTTGAAATTAGAAAATAAATGGAATCAGATTTATATTTTCTGATACAGAAATACTCTATCCTTGTAACTTTTAATTAGTTATTGCTTTGGTGAGAAATTAGCTCACGCATTGTTATTTATCTTTGCACTAGGAGTTGTCGATCTAAATGTGTTAATAACTAACTACTTTTGTTAACTCTCGTGATGGCCGTGTGGTTAAGGCCTCGACTCTCATGCGCGTTGTGAGTTCAAATCCGGGCTATTAGACTTCTTTAATTCATATGTATTTTCTCTTTATTGACATCGGTTGTGGTATTTTGCTACATAAAACCACATCTATTATTCTATTTATATATTTAGAATTTAAAGAGCTGCTGTGTCCAACAATTCTTGTTAGAATTCGGTACAGAAATCTATGTTTTCAAGTAGGTATGAAATCATATGACATTCATTTAACACACATTTTACATTTTTAACACTGTTACCGCTGAAAAGCAAACCATTACTTACCTTTGACTGTTTTTGCATCCAAAATTGTATTTTATATTATTAATTTTCTCTTTTTGTATTCCTTGACATTTTTCATCATCATCATTCAAAGACGTCCACTGCTGGACATAGGCCTCGCCCAACATTTACCCCCCCCCCCCCCCAATGCGTGGGACGCAGCCATAATCGCCACGCTTGGCAGGTGGGCTGGCGATCACAGTATGGTGTTGCATAGAGAACGCTGCCCATTCTCTAGTAAGTCCCTTAGTCGCCTTTTACGACACCCACGGGAAGAAATAGGATGGCATTTTCCATCATAAATTATCCTAAGTAGGTATGTCAGTTTTCTTTTTTCTATACTAAAAATCTAACATGATAAGACCAGGTAAAATTAGTGTGATAAGGGTTCTAATTGTAAGCCGTTTTATTAGTTCTGGCAGACAATGTCCTTTCTTTGGTATTGTTCATTGAATCGTTGAATTCCTTAAGTTCTTAGTTGAGCTGCACGACTACTGACAAATGTGTGCACTGACTGGAAAGGTCCCCTTAATCTGTGTAGTTCTTTCATCAAAAGATAATTTCAGGCACCAATCTACATGGTCTTCACATGATCTGACCAAGATTATGTCTGGACTTTAAAAGAGACCGTGACCTCTGAGTTTGTTTCGGCCTTTCTTCTCAGAGTAGTCGGATACGAAACGCCGACCTCATCTAGTTTTTTTTAATATGATTGACGTGTAAAAGTCTTTGTACAAACCTACTTACAGAAATAAATCATTTACAATCAAACATGAAGTAATTTGAATTATGTTTGAATTCTTTAACACAAACTTCCAGAATGTTGGACAGAAACTATATAAAAAACTTTTTATAAAAAATAACAATCGACTTCCAAAAAAAACACTACAAAGTGAAAAATAACTTTAATTTCGGAAGTCAGTGTCTTTGGACCTGTATTTTAGTTTTTTTCCACCGACTTCCGAAATTAAAGTTAATTTATTAAAAAAAAAAAAAAAAAGTCGGTTGTTATTTTTTTGTAAAAAGTTTTTTATTTTTCATTTTTTAGTGAGTCAGTTTGTAATTTATCTAATTCACAACAGCCTAATGTCAAATGCTCATCACCTTTGACAAAATATTGCTTTTCCCGATGACTTAGACTGTGAAGGGAATCATCGTGAGGAAACCTGGTCTTATAGTCGATTAATAATAGCCTTATATTGGGTATGTGGTTAAATTAAAAAAAAATGCGGTTAGAATCAAAGTCAATAAAACAACCAGTCAAGTTCTCCGTGCATGAAAAAAACCCTTTTTCGTCAATTTCTTATCTAATTGTAAGAACGCTTGAAATAATTGAAACATTAAGTCTGTGTTACCATAAAAGTACAGTTTTCGTGGTGCTAAACCATTCGTGTCAATCACAGCACCTGTTAATAGTTTTATCACTTTTGCGCTCCCGAAAATATAGTTTATTTCATCTTTGATTTTTACTTAATCAAAAAACAAAATTTTGATTTTATCTCAAGGATAGCCGAAGCCCGGTGTGTGGTTTTTAAATTTCTTGATAAGGTTTGGTAAATAATAGGAAAAAATACATTACTGGCAGGGTTTTAAAAAAAACCGGTATATTTTGTATGGAAGTTGAAAAAAGTGGTCCCGCCACGTGCAAGTAGACCATATCATTATATTGATGTTTATGATATTTTTTAATGTTCAAACTCAAAAGTAGTTTCTTGTAAAAAGATGATCAAACGTCACTCTCGCGTAATTTTTTGGAAAACATGTTGCAAATTTTTGTAATTTTCCGTATTTTTTTTGTTTATTTAAAAAAATGATTTCCGCCACATACAAAACAAAGAACTCGACTTTACAATTGATCACAATCAGTCAATTTCATGCACGGCCCCATAAAGCACTAAAATAAAGTTCCATTTCAGGCACATTTACAGCTACCATTTTGGTTATTGCCTAGATAACGTCCTATTTTAAGCCCAGACAGACATAAGCACTTATCGGAAAGATAAAAATCACGTTCAGCCTAAAAACAATAAAAAATAGAGTTTATGACCCTTTTTACAAAAGTTTATCGCAACATTAAAGGGTATTACAAAACATTTTATTGGTGGGTAGGCAACAAAATTTCAATAATCGTTGGTGGGTACACAGTGACGTCATCCAGGTATGGGATTGCGCCATTGTCACGTACGCTGTGGAGGCGAGCGGACGTGGAAATGTTGTGAATTGTTGAGCGAAGCGATAAGCGATTTCAGAATATTTTATGATTGGATTTCAACATGCCAGATGGGTTTGTGAATAACCGCTATTTAAAAATAAGTTTAATTTTTTTTTCTCCAAATTCCTGTTTGTGGATAAGTATCTATCAAAAAGTCGTGGATTATCTTTCGTCTATTTAACGCCTCAGACAAGAACAAAACTCACGCATACCGATACGAAGTCACCGGATACACCCTCTAGTCATTCCGTGCTAATAAACCATCGTTTTCACCAGCGGACACCATAAAAAGGTGCTTTGATCAACGATTAAACCGATATCCATCTTTTACAGCGAACCATCACGCTAATGCCAAAGACGGAAGCTTAGTTACGGCACGCAATAGATAGGTACAGAAGGTCAGCTCCATACAACGAGCTAAAACGCACGCACACAGAGACGGTTCACGTACAGCGAGTGCAAGCGCACTCCCGACTGGCATTCGTTTGAGATTGCCGCCATACGTACACGTCTATGTGTGCGTGCGCCTGTTTTTGTTCGATGTATAGCGTTGGCTTTCTGTGACTACCTATATATGTTTTGTTACGACTTTGGTAGACCAATTTTTGTTGTTGATGTGGTCCTAAATAAGGATAGATTGGTTTTTACGACTCTGTAGTTAAAGAGTTCTAAGGGTGCTTATAATTTTAAGCCTTTGCTATATCTGTGGACGTCATAGAGCTGGCTCGCATAAGATTATTTTTGCGATACCGATATTTACTGACCATTGTTAAGGTCTGAGCTGAGATCTTGGCAAGGAATGATCAAAAGATCAATCTGAAATGAGTGTGGTCGCTCGCTGTTTGTCATTTATTTTGTTTATTTCACTAAAAAACACTAAAACCGGCTAAGTGCGTGTCGAACCACGCACAATGAAGGGTTCCATAGTTTAGATGAATTTATTCCAAGAACAAACTTAACATTGTCGTTGAAAAACGCGTTCCCTGATACATTCCAACTGGAAATGTAAGTTTGTACGCACGATATTCAGAGATTTACAATGGTATTTTAAGACCTTTAGGTTCCTCCTCCTAGGTCTCCTTTTAGGTTCCTACTCCTTATAGGTTTTCGAATTTTTTTTTTTTAGGCTCTGTAGTTTCGGAGATAGGGGGGTTAATTTTCAGGGTTCCGTACCCAAAGGGTAAAACGGGAACCCTATTACTAAGACTCCGCCGTCTGTCTGTCTGTATGTCCGTCTGTCTGTTTGTCTGCCCGTCTGTCACCAGGCTGTATCTCATGAACCGTGATAGTTAGACAAATGAAATTTTCACAGATGGTGTATTTCTGTTGCCGCTATAACAACAAATACTAAAAAACAGAATAAAATAAATATTTAAGGGGGCTCCCATACAACAACTTGATTTTTTGCTCGTTTTTGCTCGATATTGATAACGGCAACAGGTAGACGCTTGAAATATTCACAGAATATTATTTATTCACTTTAAAAATAAATAATTAAATTAAAATAAAACAAATATTTAAGGGGGGCTCCCATACAACAAACGTGTTTTTTTTTGCCGTTTTTATAGATAATGGTACGGAACCGTTCGTGCATGAGTTCGACTCGCACTTGGCCGGTTTTTTTCTTTTTGAGGTACAAAACCCTAAAAAGAACAAGATGGGAGAAAATATGCGTCACATTCACGCAAAACGGCCATCACTCAGCATAAAGGCCCTTACAGAATCACGCGATATCGCGGGCGCGACAGGCACCGACAAAGAAAATGTGCTACTAGTGTCGCGTCGCGCCCGCGATATCGCACCAGTCTGTACGAGTCTTAATACCGCATAGTTGGATAACAATCCGACAGGCCTAATTGATGATTAATGATAATATATATAAAAATGTAACTATGCTGATACCTAAGCCTTTTGGCCAGTAACTGGGTAATATGATACCCCTTGGACAAGACTGGTTGTCAGACTTTCGGGCTTCTGACGACACGTAACGACTGTCAAAGAGCCACGAATGACAGCCGGGACTAACAGCCTAATGTGCTTTCAGAGGCACGGACGAGTCTCGGTATGTAAAGATGGTCACCCATCCACGGAAAAACCCCGGCAAAAGTAGCTTAACCTGATGGATCGACCCGTGCGGCTGTTATAATATACTGTTATACTTAGCCATGAACTGTCACATGAGCTGTTTATATTTGATTCCAATACAAACGAAAACGCATAAACGATGTTTCTCATAAACCCAGCCCGAAGCATGATGGTCCTCATTCCAACCACAAGAACAATGAAGGTTACATAGGCTCAAACCTATGTTATACCAGGAACCTAAGAATTTACTAAACTATCCGATCAGTTTGACCGCAGAACTGCAAACGAAGCAGTTACTGAACGGAACCGCAACGTTTGAACGGTCTATCTATAGGTTTTGCGGTTAACGGGAGGTTCAATCGACTGGGTAGAGGTTTAATTAGGGTAATAGGCTATTCTTTGGTAACCTACATTCTAAATATTGATCGTTGTTGCCTTATATTGATTGAGAACCAGGGGGTCTATTCCGAAGCGCTAAACCGAAGTATCGGCCGAATGTTCGGCTTTTTTATAACTTCCATAGTTTCTTTTTTTGACTTTGAGTCCTTACCCGACTTCAAGTCACAGACTTTGGCTTATCTCTTCGACTGCCTTTTTTATTTTTATTTTCGCCGTAGTCAGCAATAGTTACCCGTAGTAAAGAAAAGACCGAACATTCGGCCGATACTTCATATTTATGTTCGGAGTAGCCCCTCAGGCTCACTTTGTTTTTAGGGATCCGTACTTCAAAAGGGAAAAAAAAAAATTAAAAAACACCCAACGCATAAAAGAAAATCAAACATTTAAAAAGTCAAAAATAATCCCTATCCTTGAGTTATCAAATTCGATTGAGTAATACCTATATATATTTTAATTATAGATATTGATGGATGGCACGATACGGTTTGCTCATTGAAATGGCGCTTTAATGTCGCGGCGGGGTACCGCATAAGTAAGTCAGACCCTTCATTTGATTGACTATCTACATATTAATTTACTAGCATTTCTGACCAACTTGTTTCGATACGATCAAATTTTTGTTGCAAATCTACTTCCATTGGGTGTTAAATTGGTAAGTGAGTTTGCAATCACCCTATTTTAGCTATCCAGTTATTCCTTTAAACTTAGTGGTACCTCGCCCCCCGCGACATTATAGCGACATTTCAATGAGAAATCGTATCGTGCCATCCATCAATTTCTATAATTAAAATATATATATAGGTATTACTCAATCGAATTTGATGGCTCAAGGATAGGGATTATTTTGGACTTTTTAAATGTTCGCTTTTCTTTTTGCGTTGGGGGTTTGAAAAATATTTTTGCTATTACAAACCTACATTTGCAGTTGGAAAAGTGACCGTAGCGTTTAACGATATTTACATGGAAAACATGTATTACAACAACAATGTTAGGGTCGTTTTTGAGATAAATTCATCTCAACTACGGAACCCATCATTGCGTGGTCCGATACGTACTTGACCGGTTTTTTTTTTTCATGTAATTCCAGTGTCGAAAAAGTGATTCGACATGAAAGAGTGTTTCATGTTTGAGCGATTTTTTATTATGAACAATATCACTCATCAATGTCGCAACATTTATTCTTCTTCTATACTTTTTATGAACAAAATAAACAAACAAGCCAAAAACTATTTTGAAATTATTATTTGTAAGCTAGTAAATTGCGTTTGCCGCCATAACTTTACCAAAAGGATGGCGTGTATTTAAAATACTACTGACATCTGGATCGCTCGAAAACTTACAATAATTTAAAATTCGAATAATGGCTTGTCGTCACGCTACCGCTTATCACTATGCCCAACTCCCATTCACAAACGCTACCACTCTTGACGACCTTATTACCCCTTCTGATTGCGAAAAACCAATTTCGCACACATTCAAACCAACCAGCACGTGTCCTTTTAGACAATCGTAATTATTTCCAATCGAAAAATACGGATAAAATTCGATTCAGTTATTGTTTTGAACAATAAAAAATCGATTCCAGATCGGAAAACAGATTTTGCACGCAATAAAAATGTTTTTTTTTCTCATTCGATTTCATAATGGCTGCATTTGTTTTGCGCGTTCGATTCGACATTCGAATTCATTTGGAACGTGTGGAATGGAACAGCGATTCGGTGTAGGTAGATGAAACATTTTTAGGGTTCCGTACTAAAATGGTAAAAAGGAACCCTTATGGTGAGACTAAGTCTGTATGTCTGTCTGTCACAGCTGGATATCTCAAGAACTACTAATGCTATCAACTTGAAATTTGGATACTTAAATAGTTTTAGTTTTATAGTTTTGGTTTTATAAGTAGTTCTTCCGGGTCTGGCTGTTTGTGTATGTGAGTTTAAATGTTTGTAAACGCACCCACGATACAAGAGATATTCCTAGTGTGGGGCAACGTTTTTTCAAGAAAATAATAAATAATAAATAATCCAACTATTTTGCAAAAAAGAAAGAAATAAAAAAAAAAAACTTTTTTGCAACAAGACCTGGTTCTTAAAAATTCGTATGGAGCCTACTATGTGGGGTTTCATATGAAAGAGCGCTGTTTGCACATTCTCAAACTTTTCTTTTTTAGGCATCATAGTTTTCGAATTTTGATGAAAAATGTAAAACAAAAATACCCCCGTTATCTCCGAAGTTTGCATAGAGAAAAATTTGAAATTATTCTATGTGATAGAAATTTATATAAAGATTACAGGAAAAATAAAACGATGTCACTAAATAGCACAGTTTTTCAGAAAGGATAATAATTTTCCAGGCGACTAATAACTTAAAGGGCGACTAACTATTTGCTACTAAAATAATAACTTGGCGACTAATAAGTTAAAGTGCGACTAACTATTTGCTACTAAAATAATAACTTGGCAGCGATTAAATATTATTTCTTAATCGCTGCAAAGTCATCTACTGTTATTGAATCATTTGGGTTAGGTTAGGTTAGAACAGTAACCAGATCCCTCTATTGTTGGTAAATTCAGTTACCAAAACAAAAATTCGATGCCAGTTTAAATTAAAATAAAGCTAAAAACTGATTATTGAGCTGCTACTTTCTACTTAAAATAATACTTCGCTGTAGCTGCCAACCTATTATTTTTGCTGCCAACCTATTATTTTTGCTACCGGCTTTAATTATTTTTTAATCCCAAATTCAGATTAATTTGTCGCCGTGTTAAATACATGCCTTTCAGAAATCATCAACATTATATATACGTACGGAACCCTCGGTGCGCGAGTCCGACTGGCTCTTGACCGGTTTTTATTGTTTATAATTGAAGTTCTGCATTTTTTTTATTAGGAAGGTCCTTGAGATTGTGAAATTGCAAACCTTTGCAAAAGCAGTAAATCTGATTACATTATTAATAACGCTCTCCGCGTTCAGTATTATTATCGATATCGCGGGCGCGGCAGGCACCGACATAGAAATTGTGCTACGAGTATCGCGTCGCGCCCGCGATATCGTACCAGTCTCTAAGAGCCTTAACGCGTTTAGGATGCTGGTGGGGCTGCCCCGCCTCCGTAGTGCGTCGGGGATGTTCGCAGATGCGCATGTATATTGTTTCTACACAACCATGCGCAAAAGGTGTGCTTCCATGGTGCGCAGGGTGTGGGGCAGCTTCAACAGTACCCTAAGCATGATTTCAAGTCGTCTGGACTGTGTTTTCGTGGGTCGCTGTTGTGCCATCTCACATGTGTTGCCACAACGGTGATCCACTACCATTTGTTTGGTTTTGTGAAGTGTCAGTTCTTACTAATATAGTTGTAAGTCTTACTAATCATTTTTGGGTCTAAGATACTTGATTAAAGATTATTCTATTCTTTTAATAATAATTTAGTACCTGGATGTACTCGTAGTAACAAATGGTCAACGTCCGTGTGCTTACCTGAAAACAAAATAATAAAAATATTATTACTACTTGAATAGTTGGAGGATTGAACAATCAACTAAAATAAGTGATGTGTATAAAACTATTATTGTAAACCAATGAAAAAGTTTTTACGCCTAACAAAGAGACATTCAAAGCTGTGAACGCGTCGAAAAAAAACTTTTTACAAAAAAAAAAACAACCGACTTCCAAAAAAACACTACAAAGTGAAAAATAACTTCGGAAGTCGTCTTTGGATCTGTATTTTAGTTTTTTGCCATGGTGCTTTCCGAGAGCAAATGCACGAGTTGTTTTAAAAAATACTCAAATCGCTATCGGTATGCCTATAAAATTTGAGGGTTTCCCTCGATTTCCATGGGATCCTCTCATCAGATTATGATTTGGTGGCAATGGGACCACCTCGGGAGCATGCCCTTCCAAACAAAAAAAGAATTTTCAAAATCCGTTCACAATTGACGGAGTAATCGGTGAACATACATAAATAAAAAATTAAAAAAAACATACAGCCGAACATATAACCTCCTCCTTTTTGGAAGTCGGTTAAAAATAACTTTAACTTCGGAAGTCGTCTTTGGATCTGTATTTTAGTTTTTTGCCATGGTGCTTTCCGAGAGCAAATGCACGAGTTGCTATAAAAAATACTCAAGTCGCTATAGGTATGCCTATAAAATTTGAGGGTTTCCCTCGATTTCCATGGGATCCCCTCATCAGATTCTGATTTAGTGGCAATGGGACCACCTCGGGAGCATACCCTTCCGAACAAAAAAAAACATTTTCAAAATCCGTCCACAATTGACGGAGTAATCGGTAAACATACATAAAAAAAAAAACAAACATACAGCCGAACATATAACCTCCTCCTTTTTGGAAGTCGGTTAAAAAATGCGCTGGACGCAATTTTTAAACGACTTCCAAAAAGGAGGTTTGGCCGCAAAATGCACGCACACGAGAATAACACAATGACGTGACACGAGTGTAAGAAAGTTGGCCCGTTTGTTTTAATTCTTTTGCAGAGCGACACTCTATCTTGACATAAATAAGAAAAGGTTTTTTATTAACATGTTGAAATGATTCTGAAACTACTTTCAAAATCGTGATAACAGAGCATTTATACAAGAAAAGGCGATAAAAGGGATAGCTTTAGATAACTCTTTATCACTCCCTCGAGTGCCGATAAGAAAGCAACGATCCTTTCTATTCGCATCAGGAAACCACGCAAGATCCGATCTGCGAGTACAGATTTAAATATCGATGGTCTTAAGTACGACCAATCATTCTTGACCCATAGCAGTGGCGCCACTTCCAAAGACTTGTCTCAAAATACAGTACTTTTAGTTGTCCAAAAATAAAAGGCCCGTTTTGTCATTTAACTTGAATCGATTTATTGTATCGAATACCGAGTCGTATCGTTACTTCGCCAACTTTAGTTTCGTATTTTCCAACGGGTCTATTTAAAATGGGTGTAAGAAAAAACTTTTTCAATTTTGTGATGCTCAGAATTTCTCTAATAATGTGGCTTTTATTATAATTACATTTCACAGGATTATGATGCTGCATTTTACGTGAAAATATTCTTCTGCGTCGGTATTTTTCCGTTGCGTTTGCGTTTTTCGTGGATTATTTTATTTTTAACGTATATCGAAAAGTTTTGTCTGTTTGTGGATGTTGCTAGTGTATTCAATAATGGAACTGGATAATATTATTCCATGGAATTATCCGAAAATTAAAATCTGTAGATTTTGCTCAACCAGAAACCACGTCTCACGTTCGAAATACATTTTTTATTCTGTTTCTTAAAGCTTGGTGGAACTCTTATGTTGTTGTTTTTTTTTAAATCTGCTGTATATTATGTTGTGTGCCTTTTAGTCTGTTCTAAACAAATATATTTATTTCTTTCTTTCTATGTTAGTAAAATCTGCTTTCAAATGTTAATAACATAACAGTTCTAATTAATTTTATTATCCTGTTCATAGGGTCTCAAATCGTTTTTTTCATATCGAATTATTTTCTATCTTTGTGACGTCTTGGAAGACTTATGATTGTTTCACCAAAATAATAACAAACAATCGGTTAAAAAACTACGAGATTATTACTACCAGTCAACATTACATATCCATAGATGATTTCGGAAATACAGATATTTTATATCTAGTTCGGACACAGATGTTCAATATCTGATCATAGAATAAACTGTATTGTAGTGTATCACCATCCTATTATTTAAATGTCTGTATGTTTTTGAAAAAAATATTATTTTTATTATTCTTATAGCCAAACACGTCTTCTACCTACCTCTTCTGAACTATGTTGGGCTCGGCTTCCAGTTTAACCAGATGCAGCTGAATACCAGTATTTTAATGGACCAACTGCCTATCCGACATCCACAATCCTGGGGGTCTACTTCGAAGCGTAAAACCAAAGTATCGGCCGAATGTTCGGCCTTTGCTTCACTACGGCTAACTATGGCTGACTACGGCGAAAGAAAAAAAAAACGACAGTCAAAGAGATAAGCCAAAGACAAAAATGTGACTAAGTCGGGTATGGATTCAAAGTCAAAAAAGGAACCTATGGAAGATATAAAACGGCTGAACATTCGGCCGATACTTCGGTTTAACGCTTCGGAGTAGACCCCCTGGGCCTGTTCCTGGGTAATACGATACCTCTTGGTACGACTGATTGTCAGACTTTCAGGCCCGAAACGACTGTCAAATAGCTATAAATGACAGCCGGGACTAGCGATTTAACGTGCTATCCGAGGCATGGAGGGATCCCGATATGTAACGGATCGTCACCCATCCACGCACTGAAATTGGCAAGCGTAGCTTTAACTTCAATCAAACCGTGGGGCAGTTATTGTTTATACCACGAGCCCATCCCATAGCCAGTGTCGTAGAAACTTTAAATATTCCCATACTGTAGATACATCCTAGAGAACAAAATACCTTATTCATAAAACTTTGCCAACTACATTTTACATAAAATTGTTTTACGTGCAGTTGAACCAGTACCATCAATAAATTCCAGAGACATCGTCTTTCGTAAGGAGTAAATGCAAAATATTTTGAATACCTACGCCATTCCGCTTCGTCTGTGCATTGATATATAGTTAAGCTCCATCCGTTGCATCAGCTGAGATTCATATTACAAGCACCAAAATAAATTGCCAGATAGTTTTGACAGAGAGGTAGATATAATAGAATATAATACTCTTTATTATCATCTGCCTAGCCTTTTCCCAACTATGTTGGGGTCGGCTTCCAGTCTAACCGGATGCAGCTGAATACCAGTATTTTATATGGAGTGACTGCCTATCTGAACTCCACATCCCAGTTACTGGGTAACACAATATTCCTTGGTAAGACTGGTTGTCAGACTTTTGGGTTTCTGACGACTCGTAACAACTGTCAAAGATATACAAATGACAGCCGGGACCAACGGCAAAACGTGCTTTCCGAGGCACGGAGGAATCTTGGTATGAACAGATGGTCACCCATCCACGGACCGACCGCGGCAAGCGTAGGTTAACCTGATCAATCGACCCGTGCGGCTGTTATTATTTAGCCACAAGCTCCTCCAACTCTTTATTATGTACACCATAAAAATAACAGATATACCTAAATGAAGAAATTTTACAAAGCAATCGACCCGTGCGGCTGTTATTATTTAGCCACAAGCTCCTCCAACTCTTTATTATGTACACCATAAAAATAACAGATATACCTAAATGAAGAAATTTTACAAAGCAATCGACCCGTGCGGCTGTTATTATTTAGCCACAAGCTCCTCCAACTCTTTATTATGTACACCATAAAAATAACAGATATACCTAAATGAAGAAATTTTACAAAGGGTGAGGGGGTCGTGAGAGGGTCGTATCTCTAAATACGATCTTTTAAAGACAACCTTTGGATGGATTAAGGGAGAAGGAGACACAATACTGCAGGTAGTCTGTGGTATACCGTTTGTATATAAACAATAAATACATAGGTACATAACACATATTCAACTTATTTAACACACATTATATTTACACATATTTTATTTTACACATATTCAATAATATACCACACAGTAAAGCAATACAGTCCGGCTCCGTGTGGTGCCGGACGTAAAGAATAGCAACACCCCATCTCTTCCCGTGGGTGTCGTAAAAGGCGACTAAGGGACTTACTAGAGAATGGGCAGCAGCGTTTTCTATGCATTTGAGCACCATACTGCGATCGCCAACCCTACTGCCAAGCGTGGCGATTATGACAAACATCCCCATTAGCGGGAGGCCTATGTCCAGCAGTGGACGTCTTTTGGCTGAAATTATGTTGATGATGATTCAAAAATAATAATAATAAAAAGTTTTATTCATTCATATACAAGTTTTATTAAACTTTTTTATTATAGTCCTAAAACAAGTGCAAACCCCAGCCCATTAGCGCCACTGTACCAGCGCTGCGACACTTATTTTCAAATGTCGCAGCATCATGCTGAGATAGGACCCTTTTGGCCTCGTACAGGACTTTCTGTTATTATTTTAATTTTACTTCGTTTTTTATTTTAATTTGTGATCTCCTGTGCGAATTCCAATAAATACTTTTTCTAAAAGAAAACAAAAAAATACACTGCTACAAAGATTTTGTGGCGCTCGAATGACGTGTTCAAAAAAGGCAGGTGGTAAGTTTTGTGCAATCGTTTTATGAAATGTATTGAAACAAATTATTTAAAAAACAAAAAGCCCGTCTGTAAGAACACATAGCTGAAAAGAGAAAAACAAGACATCGCAAGCGGCCAATAACCTAAAATATGGTGTAACTTTTGTTTTTCCTAGTCTGCGATATCTTACAAAAAACAAAGTTAGATAGATAATAATGTTTGTTTTTCTCTTTCCAATGTGTTTTTGCAGTCGGGTTTTTGTTTTTTAAATAATTTGGTTGCATGTAGGTACTACAACCAGGCTATTAAGCCTGGTTCCTACATGCATTTGGCAGAAAATCCCGAGCGTCGATGCAAGGGATATTATTAAATAAATAGGTAAGGTAGGTGATTGCTGGCAGGAAATAGCCCAGCTGATTTTTGGTAGTGTCAAAGCTATAATAGCTCCATAATCCACATAAGCGACTAGCAACTAATTTGCCGACCGTGAATCCTAAGGTAATTATCACATTATAATACCAACTAGGTACAACGAAGACCCAGTCATTCTATTAAAACTGTTCCCAAATTGCAAAAAAAAAGCACTTTAAACTTTAGACCTTTTAATTAGTTCTACCAACATACCTACCATCTTCACTTTTTCGTTTAAAACAAGACAAGACGCACGAAAATGACAAAATAAAACGAAAACAAGAAAAAAAAAGAAGAGCGTACGATACGCCGTAATTATAACTTCGCAAAACAACAGTGTTATAATTTAAAGTAATATAAACCTGAGGAAAAGCGACCAAAAAAGGGCAGAAGGACCAATGAATAATTGCCTGCTTATGGCTACTACAGCCGATCTACCTATTCTGTAAAAATCTCACCGTGAAAACATAGGTGAAGTGAGCTGTCAATAGTGTCAATCCCTATCATCTTGGCACACCATGCAAAGAGACACTTCCAAGGAAAATCTTGAAACTTTTAGAAATCATCTCCAAAGTCTATCATTTTATGACGTATACAATACAGAAGATCCTGATGAATCGTATAATAACTTCATGGATATTTTTCAATTATTACACAACTTATGTTTTCCTTTTAAAAAAGTCACAATAAAATCTTAGAAAAAGATTACTTGGATATCTCTAGGCATACGTATTTGTAGTAGAAAACAACGGCATTTACTTTGGCAGCAGAGATTAAAACCATCAAAAGAAAATAAGGCATTATACTTTGACTATTCGCGTAAATTAAAAAAAAAATGTGAAATTGACTCAGAAATCGCAAAACAATTACTTAATTCATCAATCTAAAAATAAATCTAAAACAGCCTGGCAAATAATTAATAACAATATATGTATAAAGGAACCTACCTCTCAAATAAATTACAATAATACAGTATTAACTGATCCTTTTGACTTAGCTGAATCTTTTAATAAATTTTTCGTAGATCAAGTCGCTGCGGTATCACAACGTGAGTTTAATAATGTTATAAAGGCAAATCCACACTCCATTTTTTTACCTCCAGTAATTCCTCAAGATATCATACACATAATTAAATCCTTGAAAGACAAAAAAAGATTCGGGTTTTACAAAAAATAATAATATTAATATGGCTATTTTCGGTTAGGTTATTGAATATCATAATGCCAAATGTTGATAAAAAAATACCTATATGTGCCTTATTTACTGATTTGTCAAAAGCGTTTGACTATGTAGATCATGACATACTTTTACATAAAATTGAAACATACGGTATACGAGGAAATGTGCTTAATCTTATTAAAACTTACCTAAAAGGACGCAAACAATTTACAGAAATTTCTAGTCTGTGTAAAAACAAAAAAAGAAGTAAAGTATGCTTCTTCTCGAATAAATATCAAATTTTGTGACCCTCAGGGCAGCATTATCGGCCCCTTACTATTTTTACTGTATGTAAATGATTTGCCAAGCCAAATGCCAAATCCAATGGTCCTTTTTGCTGATGACAGCACTTTGATTAAATGTCATAATATAGATTCTTATGAAGCTAATCTCAGTAGTACGCTTGAAAAATTTATAAACTGGCTTAATAAAAATAACTTAATTATAAATTTAGGGAAAACAAAACTAATGCATTTCTATCAAAGAAAATTAGACACAAATATGGATATAAATTATAATGGACAAACAATAGATAAGGTCAACGACACAAAATTTCTAGGAATTTCAATTGATAGCCAACTGACATGGAAAATTCAAGCCGATGTCGTATGTAAAAAACTAAGTTCAGCTGCTTATGCATTGTTAGCTTATCAAAAAAAGTTAACTTTCAGACAGTATTGACAGCATACCACAGTCTAGTTGTTTCTGTATTGAGGTTTGGTATAATATTCTGGGGCAACTGTAGCGAGAGAGAAAATATTTTCAAGGCGCAAAAACGCTGTATAAGATCTATTTTTAACCTCAAAGTGACCGAAAGCTGCATACCAATTTTTAAACAATATAATTTATTAACTTTTTCATGCCTATATATACTAGAAATAGCAATTTTTGTTAAAACAAATGATCACTTATTCCCGACTTTGAAAAATACAAGAACCAGGACTACAAGTTTAAGAACTCAATACAAAGACCAGTTATGCATAGGTGGCTATAAAACTGCATTATTGAGAAAGAGTGTTATGTGTATGGCTCCTCTTATTTATAACCATGTACCAAAATTGATTAAAGAGCAACCCTCAAGAAGATTTAAAAAGTACCTTAAAAAATTACTAATTCAAAAATGCTATTACTCCGTATAAGATTTTTTAAATGACAAGACTATTTAATTTACAATTTTAATTATATTAAGTAAATAAATACCTTTTTTAATTAAATAGAATAATTGTTAGAATAAATTAATAAACATTTTTTTTTTTTGTATGCCATGAGGTTTACAATGTTCATTATATTAAGGAATTAAATACCTATAAGTAAATAGAATAATATTATTAGTATAAGTTAATAAACATTTTTTGCATGCCATGAGGCAGAATGTATAAGGATTCGAAAATATTGTAACACCTAATTGTATTTACCTACATTCTATGCAAATAAATAAATCTAATCTAGCATCCGGCGGAATGTCAGCTCATTTCACTAAGTTTTAACACTAAGGTTTTTTCAGAATAGATCGGCAGGGACGTTTCCTTCTCCTCGCTCAATGTGTGTTTCCAAAAATTTTAGGCCACTCACTATTTTAATATTCCGTTCGCAAACGTATGGCTAATACGTTAAGGCGAATCCGCAGCTGTATCCCACGAAATTCAAATCATGTGACGTTTTTTTGCAATTTGCATGTCAGTGTCAGGTTGTATCTTGATCAAAATATGATTCGCGACTATAACATATATGTATTTACAGAATTATAATCATAAGAATCATTCATATATCTCTCTAAATTAGATTTGTTCCACAATGTCATGATTGCATGAAAAAGTCATTTAATAGAAAAATCTAACTTAGAGAGATGTATGAAGGATTAATGATAAATGATTTATTTCTGTAAGTAGGTTTGTACAAACACTTTTACACGTCAATCATATTAAAAAAAACTAGATGAGGTCGGCGTTTCGTATCCGACTACTCTGAGAAGAAAGGCCGAAACAAACTCAGAGGTCACAGTCTCTTTTTAAAGTCCAGACATAATCTTGGTCAGATCATGTGAAGACCATGTAGATTGGTGCCTGAAATGATCTTTTGACGAAAGAACCACACAGGTTGAGGGGACCTGTCCAGTCAGTGCACGCATTTGTCAGTAGTCGTGCAGCTCAACTAAGAACTTAAGGAGCTCAACGATTCAACGAACAATACCAAAGAAAGGACATTTGGGTAGGCCGCATAAAATCACTCAAACTGCCAGACTATGATAAAAACTAAATGAGAAAAAAAAGGAAAATGAACAATAACCCACATAGTCTTCACATTTACAATACTTAAAACAATATAATACTTAACAAAGTAAATATTCATGTCATTGTATATATAAAATTAATCACTGTCAATGTGTATATAAAATACGGATATAATCTTGGTCAGATCATTTGAGAACCATGTAGATTGGTGTCTGACATGGTCTTTTGACGAAAGAACCACACAGATTTGAGTGGACCTGTCCAGTCAGTGATTCTAATGATTATAATTCTGTAAATACATATCTGTCTCCATTTTTTGTCGCGAATCATATTTTGATCAAGATACAACCCGACACTGACCTGCAAACTCCGAGCTTGTTACTAAGAATCCTAATGGAAAAACCGAAAAACATTTTGCCCGAACCTGGAATCCAACCCAGTACCCCACCACGCTCAGCAGTCGCGCTTGGGACCACGAGACCAACGGCACATTCAATCAACTGCACTGGACTTGTATAGAGAATACAATCATGAATATGGCTAATGCCACCATTATGGGACATTGGACACGAGCGGCAACGACAAATGCACCATGCTACGAGTGTATACAGAAAATCGGCTTCCAGATGGTTTGCATATTTTTTTCTCAAGTGGTACTTCTGCTGATATTAGTTTGTGATATCGAGGACAAGCAGATACCTGTTTGCAATTTAATTTAAAGAAAAATAAGGCCGGGAAAATAGAGTTTGCAACTTGTTCTTTAACGGAGATTAATCGGATGGGATCTTGAAGTCGGAAGGAAATATAATAAAGATTTGCTTCTTGAAGCTAAGTCTAAACTTGAGTTTTATATTGTAGTACCTACACAGACCCGTGTGGTGCCGAACGTAAAGAATAGCACCATCGCATTTCTTCCCGTGGGTGTCGTAAAAGGCGACTAAGGGACTTACTAGAGAATGGGCAGCAGGGTTCTCTAAGCATTTAAACACCATACTGCGATCGCCAACCCGCCTGCCAAGCGTGGCGATTATGGCAAGCCCCCTTTGGGGGAGGTCTATGGCCAGCAGTGGACGTCTTTCGGCTAAAATGATGATGACCTACACAGGAGAAAAAGATTACTAAGAAGATTTATACTTTATATTTCTACTCTACTGTAGAATAGAAATCAATTGTCTACCCTCGGTAGAAAACAGTCAACTACTACACGGAAAAAAAAAAATATTCTTCCGTTGACAACACGTTTCTCTACGGTTCTCGTGCTAAGCCTGCTGATAACTTAAGGCGCTGACAAGAGGCAAATGATCTAAGTAAGCTTGTCTTAAACAAAAAAATTGCCAAATCTATATAGTTTGTGGTAGCGGAAAAAATATATATTATTCTTGAACATATTTCTCAGAACTTGGTTGTTACCAAAACACGTTTAGAAAAAAAATCAAATACAAATTACGGAAACGTAAGTAAGTATTAACGGTAAACTAACCTTTTACTTTGAGTTCCAATCCAAAATATCTGTATTAACGTACGGTTGGTATTTAATTAATAACAAGAACGTCTTATTTGAATGCAGAACTTGGTTGTTTTTAGGGTTCCGTACCCAAAGGGTAAAACGGGAACCCTATTACTAAGGCTCCGCCGTCTGTCTGTCCGTCTATCACCAGGCTATATCTCATGAACCGTGATAGTTAGACAGTTTAAATTTTCACAGATGATGTATTTCTGTTGCCGCTATAACAACAATACTAAAAAACAGAATAAAAGAAATATTTAAGGGGCTCCGGTACAACAAACGTGATTTTTTTGCTCGTTTTAGCTCGAAATTGGTAACGGCAACAAGTAGACGCTTGAAATATTCACATAATATTTCGTTATATATTCACTTTAAAAATAAATAATTAAATTAAAATAATACAAATATTTAAGGGGGGCTCCCATACAACAAACGTGATTTTTTTGTCATTTTTATAGATAACTAGCCGTGCCCCGCGGTTTCACCCGCGTAAGTCTCGATCCCGTGGGAATATCAATAAAAAGTAGCCTATGTCTTATTCCAGGGTGTCAGCTACCTCCATACAATTTTACCGATTTTATCTACCAATTTTATCAAAATTGGTCCAGCCTTTTGTGCGTGAAGAAGTAACAAACATACACACACACACACACACACACTCACAAACTTTCGCCTTTATAATATTAGTGTGATGGTACGGAACCCTTTGTGCGCGAGTCCGACTCGCACTTGGCCGGTTTTTTATTTTTGATTAGTCAACTCAGTTTCGAGTGAATAGATAATTCCTTCATATTTTCCAATAAATTACAAGCGTTGTGTCATCGTGCTTCTCTTTCTTTTGTATGTAGTCTGACAGTGACCGCGATTTAGCAGTTGTCAGCGTCTTAATATTGCGAAGTTTTATGAATAAGGCATTTTGTTCTCTAGGATCATAGGATGTTTCTACGGTATGGGAATATTTAAAGTTTCTAGGTGATTTGATTTGTAAGGGCTCGTGGTTAAACAAGTAAAGCCTCACGGGTCGCCTGGAGGTTAAGCTACGCTCGCCGAGGTCAGTCCGTGGATGGGCGACCATCTTTACATACCGAGACCACTCCGTACCTCGGAAAGCACATTAAGCCGTTGGTCCCGGGTGTTATTCGTAGATCTTTGACAGTCCTTACAGGTCAGAAGTCCGTAAGTCTGACAACCAGTCTCACCAAGGGCAACCGTATTACCCAGTCACTGGGTTGTGGAATCAGCAAAGCATTCGCTCCATGTAAAATACTGGTATTCAGCTGGAAGCCGACCCCAACATAGTTCGGGAAAGGCATTTTGATTACGTGATTGGCTATAAACAAAGACATTAAACTATTTACTTAACAATAGACGGGACATAGCGAACAAAATCGTAATCCGATACATTTGTCCTAGTGGGCAAAAGTCGCTCAGTCTAGTGTGGTACGCCTGCATGTCAAGTCGCAATTCGCATTCGTGTAGGTACACCAAAAGAAAATTATTTTCAAAGTATAATGTCTAATTGTGCAATAAGGTGCATACGTTACAGTTTATTTAAAAGTGTAACGTGTCAAACTTAGCTTTTATTTAATTTTTCTATATTACGCTAGATGGCGTCACTGATCACAATTTGCCTATGACATTACTCTGATGGCCTCTATGTTCTATGTTAGCGGGTTCGGTTTCCGCACTTAGTCCTTCATGTGGACCATTGTGCGTGGGCCATGGCGGCCGTCGTTGTTTATTCCAACCAGCCCACCTCCCTCCAGAAGCTGATTAGGTCTCCTGGTCTGCTTAAGATATCCGTGAAAGATCTGGGTGACCCGAGGGTTTCTGTTCTGATCTGGGTGACGCCTGTGCATTCAAAGAGCACGTGCGCAACGGTTTCTTCAGCCTCCATGCAAGCCCTGCACAGAGGGCTGTCCGTTATGCCTATTGTGTGGAAGTGCTTATTCAGTGAGCAGTGTCCCGTGATGGTCCCCGTCACTAGGCGCAGGCCGTTCCTGTCCAGGCGTAGCAACCGCCTGGTTAGCCTGCCATCTAAGGACGGCATAACTTCCCTGGATTGCCTGCAGCCCGGTGTCGAGGTCCACCAGTTCTGTGCTTGTGTGTGGGTGAACTCTTGTAGCCACCTGCGTAGTTGGTTGAAGGGGATGGGTACGATAGGTTCGGGTCCACAGACTGACGTGCTGGATCTCTGATGGCCTCTCTATAGTATCTATCTTATATCTCTTTGAATATGACTAAGTAATTTTGATTGGCGTAGTTTTTTAACCGACAGGTTATTATTTTGGTGACCAAAAAAAATTTACAGAATTAGCATAAAAATATATTATTCAAATTTCAATTATGATTGTAAATGTAATGCTTGGTCAATCCCTAGCATCAGTGAGATGACACTGAAGCTCACTCCACGCAAGATTTCACGGTGAGATATTTACAGAATAGCAGCGCTGTTTTCTTACTACCGGAGTCACACGTAATTACTTCAAATAAAAGAAAGAAAGAAAATGTATTTATAAAAATAAAATATACATATAATATTTATATAACTATTTCTCCCAAAATACAAGCTTGACTTAGTTTGGGAGTTGGTAGATCATTTATTATGTGCTGCTGTACAACCATCAAACATCTATATACATTGTTCTTAAAACGATTAAGTTTTTGTTGTATTTTGAGAGCGAAATAAAATTTATTATTATTTATTTATTAAAAAATTATTATAAAAATTTATTATTATTATTATATAAATACTTTATAAATAGCATAGATTCTACAGATTACGTGTGATTACGTGAATCGGAGGATTAACAGATGAACATAAATGCATACATACGAGTACATGCATACATAGTCATAGCTTGTTAAAATCATAAACCTCCTTTGGATTTACCGTAGTCGGATAAAAATATGAAATCAGAATTGATTTTATATTTTACCAACTGATGCCAAGACATTATTCTTTTATAAGAAAAGAAAAGAAAAGACGAGTCAAATAATTCACGAAAAAGAGATCGATGTGAAAGTGTCAGTCCTTTCTTCAACCTGGCATCTGTGATGAAGCGAAAACCTTATCAGAAATCTTCAATTGTGATTGAAGTCTTTCGTCTGACATTATTTAAAGATTGCATTTGACATTTTAGAGAGGTAAATAAAATACGTTGTATTGATGCGTTGTACAGGGGCAGATTGGTGTTAGATACTAGAACTGCCTAAGACTTTGCTTGCGTAGACAGTTTTTAATTTTCGAAATTTAAAGTACCGTATGTGGTCCTTTCAGCATGACGCTGTCTACGCAAAATGGCATGAAAATGAAGTTTATTCCTGAATATGTCCTGAAGGTTCCGTGTGGTGTAGTGTTGCCCAAATTCAGTCTTGGTCTTGCAGTCTTGGTCTTGTTCTTGCGTTTTTGCAAGACCAAGACCAAGAACAAGACCGCGTATTTTTAGCAAGACCAAGACCAAGACTGACCGTGCAAGACTTGAGCAAGAACAAGACATAGCCTGCAAGACTCTTGCGTCTTGCAGCTAGGACTTAGCGCTATTTCACTGAGTAGTTAGGTGTAACAGTTCGGTGTATAGGTAGGTACGCTTAGGAATTCTATGAGACGCAAAAAACTGTATCAAAGAATATGAAAAACTGGACCTATGCGCATTACGACTAATACCATAAACATAGCGAATAAAAAAATATCTATTAAAATCAAACTGAGTGCATGCATAGTTATGTTTTAACCATCGGCACTTTGATAATGCGGCATCAAAGGTTTTGTACTTACTTCTCAAAGAAATTTGCCGCTTTTCGGAAGTACATGGTTATGATACACGCGCCGGCGGCTTCTTTTGAAATCTAAAACAATCGTTGCCGCCACGCCGAAATCATAACATTTGTGACACTATTTGATTGCCGCCATAGGGCGTAGGTATACTCATGCAAAATAATTTCGAATTTTTTTAAGAGTACCTACAGGTGTTCCAAAGAATAAATAAGTTTCAGAGTGCTTAGAATGAAAATGAATACATTATACTGATCACGCAAGTAGTATTATGATTAGGTTATAAATCAAAGCTTATAAATCATAAATGTTTATTAAGAAACAGTTACTTCCATGGAAAACGACATATAGGTCAGTTGATTTTTCGAATTTCTTATCAAATCTTCAGTTATTTATTAATCTGCTTGATCTTTACTATGGCTATGTTAATTCAAGCTCACAATGTTCCAATTCTAATACGTTTTTCTAAGATTTAAAGTAAACTTTAATAAACAGTAATAGACTAATAGGTAATTGCAAGACTTGCAAGACTCTTGCTGCAAGACCAAGACCAAGACCAAGACTGGGAGCGCAAGACCAAGACCAAGACCAAGACCAGGTGTATTGACGCAAGACCAAGACCAAGACTGGCTAAGTCTCGTCTTGTTCTTGCATTTGGGCAACACTAGTGTGGTGCCAGACGTAAATAATAGCACCATCCTATTTTTTCCCCTGAGTGTCGTAAAAGGCGACTAAGGGACTTACTAGAGAATGGGCAGCAGCGTTCTCTATGCATTTTAGCACCATACTGCGATCGCCAAGCCACCTGCCACGCGTGGCGATTATGGCAAACATCCCCCTTTGATGGGGGAGGTCTATGTCCAGCAGTGGACGTCTTTCAGCTGGTATGATGAATGATTCCTGAATCGTACGAAATGAAATTACAGCCGTAGTTTATTCTGTTTTATAAATGGAAGAATAGACTGACGTTTAAGATTAGTGTTGCCCAAATTCAGTCTTGGTCTTGCAGTCTTGGTCTTGTTCTTGCGTTTTTGCAAGACCAAGACCAAGAACAAGACCGCGTATTTTTAGCAAGACCAAGACCAAGACTGACCGTGCAAGACTTGAGCAAGAACAAGACATAGCCTGCAAGACTCTTGCGTCTTGCAGCTAGGACTTAGCGCTATTTCACTGAGTAGTTAGGTGTAACAGTTCGGTGTATAGGTAGGTACGCTTAGGAATTCTATGAGACGCAAAAAACTGTATCAAAGAATATGAAAAACTGGACCTATGCGCATTACGACTAATACCATAAACATAGCGAATAAAAAAATATCTATTAAAATCAAACTGAGTGCATGCATAGTTATGTTTTAACCATCGGCACTTTGATAATGCGGCATCAAAGGTTTTGTACTTACTTCTCAAAGAAATTTGCCGCTTTTCGGAAGTACATGGTTATGATACACGCGCCGGCGGCTTCTTTTGAAATCTAAAACAATCGTTGCCGCCACGCCGAAATCATAACATTTGTGACACTATTTGATTGCCGCCATAGGGCGTAGGTATACTCATGCAAAATAATTTCGAATTTTTTTAAGAGTACCTACAGGTGTTCCAAAGAATAAATAAGTTTCAGAGTGCTTAGAATGAAAATGAATACATTATACTGATCACGCAAGTAGTATTATGATTAGGTTATAAATCAAAGCTTATAAATCATAAATGTTTATTAAGAAACAGTTACTTCCATGGAAAACGACATATAGGTCAGTTGATTTTTCGAATTTCTTATCAAATCTTCAGTTATTTATTAATCTGCTTGATCTTTACTATGGCTATGTTAATTCAAGCTCACAATGTTCCAATTCTAATACGTTTTTCTAAGATTTAAAGTAAACTTTAATAAATAGTAATAGACTAATAGGTAATTGCAAGACTTGCAAGACTCTTGCTGCAAGACCAAGACCAAGACCAAGACTGGGAGCGCAAGACCAAGACCAAGACCAAGACCAGGTGTATTGGCGCAAGACCAAGACCAAGACTGGCTAAGTCTCGTCTTGTTCTTGCATTTGGGCAACACTATTTAAGATGTATTGTATGTACGAGATGTATTTCCATATATTTCTATTTTAAACTACCCGAAAGAAGTCCTATCCAAATATCAATAATGAATACAAAAATCATAGAAAAACGGACATTCGGCTTTTCCCGAAATCGAAAAATTTGGGGAAACTTTTCCAATTTTTCTTTGTTCACTCAAACGTTAGCGACTACTCAACGCAGCTCCATATTAGTTTAGTTAGTAGATACCGATAAATTGAAAAAAATAATATTAATACAGAGAGCCCTGGCACCCATAACAAAAGTAAGTTTAATCTTAGCTTGGGTGTTGGAGGTAATAAATAGTGATTTGCAATTTTAAAAAACAATATTGTCATAGTGCTAACCTATCGCCTTTTTGTAAATAGTAAATTTTGAAATAAAGTTTATTATATTCTATTATTTCCAGTCGTTACGGGTCGTCATAAGCCCGAAAGTCTGACAACCAGTCTTACCAAGTATCGCATTACTCAGTTACTGGGTTGTTGAGGTCAGATAGGCAGTCGCTCCATGTTAAATACTGGTATTCAGCTGCATCCAGTTAGACTGGAATCCAACCCCAACATAGCTGGGAAAAGGCTAGGAAGATTGATACTATTATTTCCATAAAAACCTAATTTGGACTATTTCGGAACATTTTAAAACAAAAAAATATCCAAATTGGTCCAGCCGTTTTCAAGTGATGCGCTAACCAACAATAAGCATCTCATTTTTATTTATACAGAAGATAGATACAGATATGTGAGCATAAAATAAATTGGGAATTTTCTTGACAGACTGTCAAAAAAATTCCAGGTAAAATTGAAATTTTCTTATTAAGTCTGGCTTGGACCGAAGGTGACCTCTTGGAACTAAGAAAGGTTAGTTAAAAGATAATTAATTTGTGACGATATCAAAATTAATGAGAATATAAATCGATCGTGTTCAAAGTCAAGTTACGATTAAGCTTCAACAATTATATCAAACTCAAACTCAAAGCCTTTATTTCAAATAAACCAATTACAGGCACTTTTGAATTGTCAAGGGGTCGGTCAGTCAGAGAGATGAAGCTAGTTGCCCATTCCAAAGCGTTTTTCCATTCCAAATTCTTTAATCAAAATATTGTGACAAAGTATTGGTTACATCATTCATGTTGAAATTATACATGTGAGGACAATGTAGAAAGACGTGCACGTTAAAAGCGTCCGCAATAAAAAGATAAAACCATTAAAAAAACAATTAAAATATTTTAAAATAAACCGTGGCAGCCAAGAAATGACCAGTCCCCACTGACGGCACCCGTTCACGAACATGACGCATGGATCAGCACCATTCAGCTCAACCATTTTGAAGGGAACTTAATGATCCATATCAATTACTAGCCTATTAATTGAATGCCGAGTGTCATAGGATAAAATCTATGATCCTACTGTAGCTGCGCCCCGCGGTTTTACCCGCATATGTCTCGATCTCATGGGAATATCGGGATAAAAAGTATGCTATGTCCTAGTCTTAACCCATCATGGTCATCCATGAGCCAAATTTCATCAAAATTCAAACAAACTTACTTTCGCACTTATACTATTACTAGCTACGCCCCGCGGTTTCACCCGCGTAAGTCTCGATCCCGTGGGAATATCGGGATAAAAAGTAGCTTATGTCTTTATCCAGGGTGTCAGCTACCTCCATACAAAATTTTATCAGGTCCAGCGGTTTGAGCGTGAAGAAGTAACAAACATACACACATACACACACACACACACTCACAAACTTTCGCCTTTATAATAGTAGTGTGATAGTGTGACAAAAGGGGCGATTATATAGTTAGGATGACACTCGGCAATTCTGTAGCTTCCCATTAGTGAAAGAATTTTCAAAATCGGATCAGCAGTTCCAAAGATTACCCCCTACAAACAAACTCACAAATACCTCTATAAAATATTATTATTAGTTAGAGAAAGTGGACGGTTTTACAGGAAAATTTAAAACTAATTTTATTGACGTTGATTAAACATAACTATAACGTTTTCCCTAAAAGTATTTAGATGAGATAAACTAAATCCTAATCCTTTCACCAGGAACAAAGTGTGTTTAATAAATAAAACTAATTTTGCTTCGTAAAATAAATAAACAAAGACTCGAAAACAAACTGAAATGCCACAGTCAATTAATTCTGGCAAGTAACAAATTAAGAGCCATACAAAGAGGCGACCCCTAGCGGAATTCAAAGTAGTAGTAGGCACTTTCCGGCAATTTTCAATTTTGTGTGTTATTTTACGAGCACGACAATTGCCGCGGCCGGTTCGTTGGGAGACCATCTATTACATATCGGACCCCTCCGTGCTTCGGAAAGTACGTTAAGCCGTTGGTCCCGGCTGTCATTTTTGTATCTTTTACAGTCGTAACGGGTTGTCAGAAGCACAAAAGTCTTACAATCAGTCTTGGATGGGTTGTGGAGTTTAGATAGGCAGTCGCTCCATGTAAAATACTGGTATTCAACTGCATCCGATTAGACTGGAAGCCGACCCCAACATAGTTGTGACAAGGCTAGGCAGATTAATTCAATCTTGTCTTATCTTATTTATTTTCAGCCTGCTTTGTCCCTCTGCAGTCTAAAGGTCTTCTTTTTTATCTACCAGTAACGACCGTCAAAGATCTATGAATGACAGCCGTGACCATCGGCTTAACGTGCTTTCCGAGGCACAGAGGGGTCTCGGTTTGTTATGGATGGTCACCCATCTACGAACCGACCGCGGCAATTCCATCAACCCGTGCGGCTGTTATTAGTTTCTCATCTCTTAACTGCCAGGGGCTTATTTAAATAATATTTTTTTTTACGTTGTTCTCACACAAAGAAGTGACAAGAATAATGTACCCAGGATTTTGTAATATCTTGATTTAAAAGAGTGTCCTTGGAGTTTCTTGCCTGATCTTCTCCATAGAGATTTACGTTTTGGAATGGGCAAATAGCTTCAACTTTCTGACTAACTGACCGACTCCTTGACAATTGAAAAGTGCCTGTAATTGGTTTAATTTAAATAAATACTTTGAGTTTGAGTTTTTTTGCCACGAGCCCCTCGCATCCCGAAGCGAAGGACCAAAAATAATAATATCATACCGTCTTAAAATAAAAATATATAATTTCACAAAAGTTGCTTTTCATATTCAAATTCGGTGCTTCCAAGAATTCGTTGTTTCTCCAACACAAGAAATTGTACCCGCCTGGGAAATAAGGGCAAAATCTAGGTGTGATTTAGCTATAGTTGTTCCAAAAACGGTAATTTTACTTGTATGTCGAGAAACATGAGGTTCAAATTAGAATGAGCAATACCTAGAAACAAAATCGAGCTGTATTCTTTAATAGTAAACAACGAAATTAGTTCTTTCTGTGTCGATTGTATATTCGAAATTAATTAAATGTCTGGTTTTCCCAGAAGGGCTCATGTCACGAATAACCTATATTAATGTAGCACTTTGTTGAACCAAGCGATGGTTTTTATGCTATGCGAGCAGGCGAGTCTAGGGGGAATTTAAACTATGTTTATTGAAAATACACTACAAGTATTTACTGTTATACTAAAAGCATTATGACCAAGCTACTAGATAAGGTCGCGGGTTTGAAACATATGGAAACATATGCAGCCACAGACTTAAAACAGAAATGTAGAAGTGAAACCTAATCGCTTTCGTTTCGCTCGCTAAAATTGCTTTTAGCGATAAGACCGAAATGGCGAAATGGGTCCTTATTGACCCAACCGACACCTAGTGGAAATGTGGTTCTCCTGACCAAAACCATGCCCCATATGTTGGCATGTCCGAAGTGTTCATACACCTGCACTTCTGAGGAACAAACGCCTATTAAATTAAAATTAATTTATTACAGACAGCAGTGATCCATCTTATGTTAGTATTACAAAAACAACTTATATTCTAGTGTTAGTAGTAGGTAGGTATACAATAAAATACAATAATGCACACTCCACGCAGAGGACGACCAGACAAGAAAACATGTTTCCTACCTGAGCAACCTCCGCATAAAATGCCGAATATTTGGAGTATAGCTCTCCGCCACAGCTCTCAGGATATAGTTGCGACTACCTTGCACTCTGCTCAGCAGCGACTCGGTTTTTTTGCGATTTATAGCTTGAAAGCCATCTGTGTGGGTCTCAGCAAACAATTCCGAAGCGCTGCAGAAACGTGGCAGTCCAGTCGCAACAACATCCTGAATTCATTATTATATTGTACGCGTAGGGCGTCCAGCGATCTCTTGGTGTAGTTGACCCATAGATTGCTCGAATAAAAAGTCTGCCAGTAGGTCTTGAAAAGCGTAATTTTTACTTGGTCAGAGCAGCGAGCAAATCTACGGGCCAACATGTTACCTCTGACGCGCTACGCTCCCTCTCTATGTCTATATCATCCCTAAGGTCGTCAGTGATGAAATTTCCAAGATATTTGCAATAAGGCCACAATTGACGTGGCCACCTACTGGTCTCAACTCATTTAATAATTTACCATTGAATCGAAAAGAAGAAGAGAAAAAGCGATAAGACCCCCCGTAAAATTTCTCGATTAATGTCTGTAAATTCGTGTGGTGTACATCATCATTCTCCTGCTCTTATCCCAATTTATTTGTGGTCGGCGCAACATGAGGTTTCCTTCCATACTTCTCTATTAGTCTTAATCTCGGTAGTCACTCCCTTTCTAGCCATATCATCTTTCACACAGTCCATCCATCGTTTCTTTGGTCTTCCCCTACTCGTATAGCCATCATTCTCAAAACTTTCCTGGCGATATTTCCCTCATTCCTCCGCATTACATGCCCATACCATGACAACCTATTTTCGCACAACTTTTCAGTCACCGGTGTCACTTTCAGACTTCCTATTACATACTCATTTATTATTCTATCCATTCGTGTCATACCACACATCCCTCTTAGCATTCTCATCTCAGCGGCATGCAATTGCCTTTCATTCATCCCTTTTGTGGCCCAACATTCTGATCCATACAATACGGCAGGTCTAACCATTGTTTTATGAATCTTCCCATTAAGTTTAAGGTGAATGCGGGAGTCGCAGAATGTTCCCGTGACCTGCCGCCATTTCATCCATCCAGTATTAATTCTGTGCTTAGCATGCATGGAGCTTGTATGGTGTACATAATAGACGTAATATTCAAAAACAAAAATCAAAATCAAAAAAAATATTTCACATAAACCTACATGGGCACTTATGAAACGTTAGAAGCTAGGTGCACGGTTCCAATTGGTCGTTACCTATGGAGAAGAGCCGGCATGAAACTCCACGGTTACTCTTTAAAAAAAGTGGGCTTTAACAATGTATACAAGTTACAGTGTCAATAGGTATGGGAGGACAGTGCAGTGTACGCCCGTCAACAAGTACCAAGTACTTAACAAAATAGAAGATAGTTTACAAAGCTACAGTCTATTAAGCCTACAACGTTCTCACATTCACAAACTAAAAAGAATCTATATAAAATATTACTAAAATAATAAAAATAAAAACCTACATATTTAAACCAAATGACAACATTGTCATTACAAGTATGTAAAAAAAAGAAATAAAAATCGTAATTTAGGAGCAGTTAATAGACATTTACATAGTTATGCCGTTAATGAGGTACCAGGGAAGCCACATGTGCAGAAGGAATTATTGCCAAACTTCCTTGTCTTCAACGTAGTCCTTAATCTTATAGTATGCTTTTTTGATTAAGAGACGTTTGATGTGGGTTTGAACTTTCCATCGCTAAGAGCTATAACCGACTTTGGCAACTTGCTATAGAAGCGGATTCTGTTTATAAGAAATGACTTGCTTGTTTTAGTTAATCTAAATTTGGGTATCACAATTTCATATTTACTACGTGTATTTATATTATGGAAATCGCTTCTTATTTTGAAAAGTAAGTTTTTGCGAACATATAAAATACTTTCTAAGATACAAAGAGAAGGCAGAGTACGAGTACATCAATTTCTTTGGATTTTTTTTTGTACGGGACTCACGAGGACCCATTCCATAGATCGCGCATAGATTCTATTATAATAGTTTGGTATAGTCGACAAAAAAGGGAGAAAGTGTGGTAAATGTGGTGATAAATTAATTCATATACTTCAATGAATGTGATGAGGCAGTTTTGCAGTCGAACAACTTCAGGCTGATACATTAACATTTCAGTCTAAAAAAATGGAAGAAAAACACTAGAAAATTCGTCAAATCATCGTGTACAAACATAAATGGCAGCTATATAAACTACATAAATCCAAGGAGAAATTTCCATTACATTAGATAAATATTTGATACCTATAACTAATATCAGTCTGTAGACAGAAAATGGATAAATAATGATGAAAATCTGTACCAGGTTGGACTAAAAGGTTTTAATAAACTGGATATTGGTAAGGTATTTCGTAAAAGCATTTTGAGCAAGAGATTACTCAGGTATTTGATTTTTCTTTGCTAAAGTTCGTTTTTTAGGGTTCCGTACCCAAAGGGTAAACCGGGAACCCTATTACTAAGGCTCCGCCGTCTGTCTGTCTGTCTGTCTGTCTGTCCGTCTGTCACCAGGCTGTATCTCATGATCCGTGATAGCTAGACAGTTGAAATTTTCACAGATGATGTATTTCTGTTGCCGCTATAACAACAAATACTAAAAAACAGAATAAAATAAATATTTAAGGGGGCTCCCATACAACAAACGTGATTTTTTTGCTCGTTTTTGCTCGATGTTGATAACGGCAACAGGTAGACGCTTGAAACATTCACAGAGTATTGAGTTATACGAGTATATTCTCTCTCAGAATAAATAATTAAATTAAAATAAAACAAATATTTAAGGGGGGCTCCCATACAACAAACGTGATTTTTTTGCCGTTTTTATAGATAATGGTACGGAACCCTAGGTGCGCGAGTCCGACTCGCACTTGGCCACTTTCTTTAATCCGAGAGACTAATTTGACATTTCAAATGATTGTTGTTTTTTTTTTCAATTTGGAGTTTGACATTTGCAACTGTCAAATTAGTAACTGGGATTAAAAAACGAACTTTAGGTATAATTTTAATACGGTTTAACTGTCGAATTCCATGACATTTGTTATTTTAGCGTTCTCAAAATGTTGTTCGATATTTTGAATTTCGATTTGAGTGGTGGTAAAATAAATAGTTGAATGGGTAAGTTGCTTGGTCCTTTAAGGCACCTGCAGACAGGTGCGACGCGATACTAGTAGCACAATTTCTATAAAAACTTCATGAAAAGTGTCCCGCTGTGCGTCGGCCCGCGATATCGCGCCAGTCTGCACGAACCTGTAACGGAGTCTGGCAACCGAAAAAACTGGTAGCCAAAATGGCTGAATGGTTTGTTCAGCAGTTAAGGCTGTAAATTATTAAAAAAAATCTATCTCACTTATTATATAGGTACCTAATACGTAAATTATACCACTTTTCTTACTAAAAATAACTTTACATGAAAAAATACTAACTTGTAAAAATATACAGGTAAAACACGGGTTTCATATATTCATAATTTTCTTTTATGTAACTTCATAACTAGTTTTTCACTTTTCCTACATAAAACGAGCTTAAACGTATATCGTTTAAGCTCGTACGTAAGTTTCTTTGTAAGTTAAATAATCATTAACTGAGGTTCAAAGTTGGGACCACCACGAGGCCTAAGTTTTGGAGCTGGTGGTTGGGATATAAATTGTTTATCTTTAAGTAAGCAAGACGATGGATAAGTTATACGTTCGTTATTGTGTTGATTATCAACTTGGGTAGTGTTATGAGGTTTCCTAAAATAATCATTAACTGAGAATCAGAGTTGAGACCTACAGGATGTTAACTTTTGAAACTGATGATTGGGATATAAAGTGCTTAAAGCTACACACACACACACACATAACATCACGCCAGTAATCCCCGAAGGGTTAGGCAGAGATGCCTGTGATGGTGAAAGTGCTTACTGTATGTAAATATGTCGATGGATAACTAATTACGAAGGCTGTAGCCGGAGGATTGAAAAAAATACAAAATTTATTTAAGTCAATTTAATTATAAGAATTACAATTTTAATTAGTATCTAAAATAGTCGACGGTTGACCGATGCTGTGTCAAAAGTGACGGTTTTCACGAAGGCCGCGATGTCCGGTGTCGGGCTGCATCACGTTGTGCTGCGTCGGCGCCTCGTGTCCGCGGTTGATGCAATGCACGGTAATTAGGTAAACGCTTGTCAGCGGTTTAGGTGCTATGCGAGTATGTAACACCTCCCCCCGAAGATCAGCAACTATTTCGAAATCTTGTGTGGAAGAGATGATGAAATATTGTTGTGGTCAATTCTTATCTTGCTGGGACAGATTCTATTCGATTCTTGAATTTCAGCATAGTTTCCTGAAGATGTGGTATCATCCGTTTCCATTGATTGATTTTTGTGGAAAAGTTTCGCGCGATATCGTCGATACATTAGTGCGATAATGAGTGCACTTGCACCGGATAGTATCAGGTAGATTGGGATCGTAGTATGGTAGAGAGCTGTATCAATTGCTTCATTAAGTTTAACTGGAGTCTGTAACATGATCTTCGTGTTTATAGAGTGCAGGTTTTCTAGATTAGCAGAGTTTAGTATGATTGGTGATTCGCTTGACATTTCGAAATCTTCAATTGCAGGCAATTGCATGATCTCCAGGGCAAATCCCTTGATGTGATTGTTAGAGTTCGCTATGGTGAATTCGGGCGTTTTGATATGGCAATTGTACGGGATGATAGCCAGATAGCTTCCTTCAAGGGTTTTGTATGTTTCCTGTCTGCATGATATCTTAACTTTGGTTGGATTTGGAAAACTGATGGTATAATGTTTCTCGTCGAGTTGTTCTACAGCTTCTTTCTTCAAAGCGACTGAAGACAGTTTACAGGATGGGAGAAGTTCTTGCTTGGAGATCAGATGCTGGATGCAATCTGGATCATCTTGAGTCTTGTACTTCGATTTTGCTTCGCAGAGATACAGAGAATTTACCTTCGGGCATTCAGCCTCCATGTACATAGAATCTTGTCCGGAAATCGCAATAAAAGGTGAGGAAGGTAAAAGGATCTTATTATTTTTGTTAGGGACAATGGACAATTTATAAAGGCTATAGATTGGAGGGAAGGCAATCGGTACCTTAAATACTATAACTATCTGATTTTCTATATAAAAGTATCCTAGCTTAATTATGTCGTAATAGTCTCTTAATTCTAATTCAAGGATTTCATCGTTTGAGTATAAAATCCTTAATTTATCTAACATATTCCTAATCTCGGTTGTACTGACTACCATATGCGGTGTGCTTAATGCACGTATGAAGGCTAAGGTGTACTCTAGTTTATGGAGCTCTTCTAACAAGTTATCTATGTTATCACTTAAAATAATTAAGTATTGGGCCATATGGGCGTAGTGGATGAAATCGAAGTCTGCCGTACTGTTAATTATCCGATTTAAAACGTTGCCTATTCTCTCCTGGTTTTTAGTTATATTTGTTAACAAGTTGGCATTATGTGAAACCCAAGTTTTAGATAGACTAACGTGCTGATTAAGTTGAGACTGTAACTTGTACTCATTTTCCTGAAGGATTTTTATAGCGTTATCGTATTTAATTGCGTCAGTTTGGTCGAGATTGCCGGATATACTTTTGATAACGGAACCGACACCATCGATAAGTCCTCTTTTATGACGGTTATGTTCGAACGACTCTAACTGTGAAGATATTTTGGTTAATTTAGATGTAAGGTAATACATGTGTGGTTCGAATAATAGGGATGTCTTATTATTTAATTTGTGTCTAAAATCAGTTAATTTTGTACTAACTGTATCTATCTGAGATTGTATACTATCGAGGTTAACGTAATTAAGAAAGGAATGATAGTGGGAAACGATACGGGTAGTGCCTAGATTAAACGGAAGTATGCCAGGGCCGTTTCCTAAAGGATCAATCGTTACTTCTTGTCCTTGCGTCATTTGGAGTAGCAGCAACAGTAACATCCTGTAACAATACGGAATCTTTAGGGCTCCTCTTTAGACGAGATTTTGCAACAGGACCTCGTTTCTTTCTAGTATAGATGTGTATGGGAAGATCGGCTAGGGCTATGTCTTGAGTAAAACGTGGAGCTAACTTTTGTCTGCTAGCTAGAGGATTTCGGACAAATACTTGTTGGTCAGGGCTGTATTCCCTTTCGGCTTCGCGATTTTTATTCCTATTTTCAGTTAATTCGGTCCTATGGTGAAGAGAGGTTTCATTTATTATTTCGTAGACCTGGGTTAGTCGTTTTTTATGATCTTGTAAATAATTTTGCAGTAGGTGCTCGGACAAATTTAGGTCTAAGGAATCGCGAGGGTCAAAGTGTCCTGTGATTAAGTCTATAGGCCTACATTTAGTAAAGCTGTGTATGGAGCTGTTATAACCTAAAACTGCATACGGCATTAGATTTATGGCAGGTTCATTTCGCTTTTCTAGTTTCAGTATTCTGAGATGTTCGAGAATTGTAGAATGGAAGCGTTCTACTATACCATTGTCGTTGGGGGCATGTGCAAGTATCTTATGGTGCTGTATCTTATGAAGACGGACAAATTCTGAAAATAATGCATTCGTGAATTCAGGTCCTTGGTCGGTAACTATAGTATAAGGAACGCCATGATGGGTGCAAAACGTTAAAAGAGCTTGAACGACACTTAGCGCGGTACCATCTCTGAGATGATATGCTTGCGCATATTTCGAGAAAGCGTCAACTAAAGTAAGAAATTTCTCATTTTCTGCTGTGAAAAGATCGAGATGTACAATTTCAAAGGGTTTAGTCGGAGGAGGGACTATTGAGAATTTTTGCCTAATAGGGTTTCGATCGTATTTTGCTTGTCCACAGATACTACATTCGTTAATATATTTCGATATACTTTCCCTCATCTTAGGCCAATAATAGCGATGTGATAAAGCAAGGAAACATTCAGTTATGCCACGGTGATTTGTTTTTCCTTCATGGTAATTACGAATAATTTCCTGTTGGTTTAAGTAATTTTTAACGTTCTCTACCTCTTTCTTTGTTAAGACCATGTTCAAGGCGGAGCTTTTAAATTTATCTTGCATAATCGGGATTATACTGTACATGGCTAAAGGGGGATGGATGAGAATTCCTGTTCTTACTTTGGGATTTACATATTCTTTTACAGCATTAATTACGTCCTCTTCAAGATTAGACTCTGATAATTGCATAGTAGTCTTAGTGTGGGTTTCAAACGGTTTGGATACGGTGGGGCGTTTTTTGATATCTCCTACGATTACAAGGGATATTTGACGGTGAAATTTATTCAGGGGTTCATCAGATATTGGTATTTCCAATATGGGACTTTCGGCACTGGTGTGAGCTGTTGCCGTTGTGGAATCGATCACGGAAGGTGGTTTTTCAGACGTGTTAACTGCTATGGAGTTTGCTTCCTCATTATTGATTTCGATGCGGGACAGAGCATCTGCGTTAGTGTTCAGCTTACCCTGCTTATAGACAACAGTGAAATTATACTCACTTAACTTTAATCTCCAGCGGGTTAAACGTGAATTGGGTTCTTTTAAATTCATGACCCATTGTAGGGGTCTGTGATCTGTAACGATTTTGAACATCCTACCAAATAAGTAAGGGCGGAAATATTTGGTTGCCCATACTATTGCCAGCAGTTCTTTTTCGATTGTGCTGTAGTTAATTTCACTGGTGTTTAGTGTGCGGGATGCGTATGCTATGGGCTTGTCGGTACCTATCTGACCTTGTGAGAGAACGGCACCAATGGCAAGATTAGATGCGTCAGTTGTTAGTATAAAGTCTTTACTAAAGTCTGGGTATTGTAGGATAGGATCGTTGATTAAAAGGGTTTTGCACTTCTCAAAACAACTGATATAATTTGGATCGGTTATGCCAATTTTTGAACCTTTCTTAAGACATTGCGTCATTGGTTTTGATAAACGAGCAGTCTGGAATGAATTTCCTATAATATCCTAACAGACCCAGGAATCGCTTAATTTCAGTCGCCGTTTTGGGCATTGGGAATTTCTGGATGGCCTTAATCTTATCCGGGTTAGGTTTAATACCGTCTTTGCTAATGATGTGTCCTAAATATGCAGTCTCTAATTTTAAAAATTCGGACTTGTTCATTTGAATTTTAAAATTGGATTCTCTGAGTCTCTGAAATACTTTTTCTAAATTCACTATGTGTTCCTGAAGGGATACTGAAAAAACGATGATATCGTCTAAATACACTAGGCACACAACATTTTGGAGGTCCCTTAAGACATTGTCCATCACCCGTTGAAATGTTGAGGGAGAATTTTTTAAACCCATTGGCATGCGAAGAAATTCGAAGTGTCCATGCTCGACCGTAAACGCGGTTTTATGGATATCATCCGGGTTCATTTCGACTTGGTGGAAGCCACTCGCGAGGTCCAGGGTGGTAAAATAGTGGCAATTACCTAACTTGTCAAGGACGTCCGAAATGTTGGGTATAGGATAGCGGTCATCTATGGTTTTTTCGTTTAATTTCCTGAAGTCTATGACCAGGCGCCATTTGGTTTTTCCGCTGGCGTCGGCTTTCTTGGGAACTACCCAGATGGGGGAGCTCCACGCAGACTGTGAGGGACGTATGATGTTTTGTTCTAGCATTGTAGAGATTTGATCCTGAACTTCCTGCTTATGTATGAATGGGTATCGGTAGCTCTTTGTGTAGATTGGCACATCATCTGTTGTTCGAATAGTATGCTTAATTTGGTTCGTGAAAGATAATGGCTCACCATCAATATAAAATACATCAGCGTACTGAGCGCAGAGCGCTTCCAAATTAGCTTTTTCTTCGGGATTTAAATGATCGGTACGTAGACGAGACAAAACTTCATTCACGCGGTCGGACTGTTGTTTGGTGCGCATGCACTGAACGTTGAATAAGTCAGCACTAACGGGGCGATCCATAGAAAAGACTACGTCATGGCGTGACGCATTTGTTACTTCAATTATACCTCTATTATTTTTTACAGTTGTAATACAATCGCTTATCAGACAATTTGAGACACACTGTTCGGGAATTAAAACGTCACCGTCCTCAGAATTTATAGGGACGTTTACTAATCTAGATGAGTTAGCCGGTATTATGTCTTCGTATAAATTACTATTGCGAGAGTCGTACATCAGTAATGGATTACTAGAGTTACGTGTGACCAACAATCTATTTTTCAGGTCAATGTTAGATCCTAGTTTTTCCAATAAGTCATAACCAATCAAACCATCAAAAAAATTATGAAACGTATAAACGAAAAGAGTTATGTCTCCTGGCTCATTAAATTCCTGAAAACACGGTAAGGTAATGGAATAATCACTTCTAGACGTAGCGTGAATGTTCGTTACCTCAAAGGGATCATAGTTACACGGTATATGGGATAGGAACTTTTGAACAACCGCGGGACTAACGAACGACATATTTGCACCTGTATCAATTAATAGTTTAAGCGGAGGGTTTGAAATCTGTATATATGGTAGTTGCCTTTGCGTTTGCAAATTGATCTCTATTTTGACTTGTCTGACTTGGGGGCCTTCTGAAAATCCTCCTTTTCAGCGACCGGAATCGGATCCCTTACTTCCTCTACTATGACATAGGAATCTGTACATTGTGGTTGTTCATAAGTATATTCGCTCGGGTACGCGTAATCGGGATATTCAACATGTTCCCGAGGGTAGTGATCACCATGGATAAAATAATCGCTGTAATTGTCATACTGAAACTGGTCGCTCAAGTCATTATAGTTAACTTCACGTGTTCTAAAATAATTTGCGGGTGGCGGATTCCCAGATTTGGACCAGTCATGGGTTGCACGTGGGGCGAATGGGGCGAATGGTTTGGCTACATAATGACTTACGCCACTCATAGGTTGTGGGGTGTTACTAGTACCGGCCTTAGGACCAGGCATTCTAAAAACTTGACCCTGAGGTCTATAATTAGGCGGTGGCGAACTAAACATTTGCTGCGTGCGTGTAGGACCGCGGTATTGAGGGGATTGATCTTTCCAAATCGGAACAGATTGCTGTCCTTGAGGCATAAACGATCGCGACGGTCCTGGCATGTTAAAAGGCCTAGAGGGTGTGAAATTAAAAGGACGCTGTGCGGGTGGTGTCGCGTGAATCGGTGGCATAGGGCCATAGCAAAATCTTGGACTAACCTGATGCTGAGGCTGCGACTTCCTGTCAGGAGCATGATCGTTGCGCTGCTGCAAATACAACGTATTCATCTCTTCATGCACAAACTCTAAGGCTTTCTGAATTGTATCAGGCCGCATGCACCGAATGCGAGAACCCAGCGGGTCACGTAGGCCACGTAAGTACGACTGTAACGTGAGTTTCTTGTACAAAGTGCGTTTCGATTCAATGGTACTCGCTATTGTTTCATGCAGGCTGATATAAGTCATGATAGTACTAAAGAGGTTTTGACACTGTTCATAAAATTCCTGTGGGGTTGCCGACCCTTGCGTTAGAAGCGCTAAGTCATTGTATAGGGATGTCTCATCACGTTGATCAGCGAAATTATTAACTAAAGCACTCCTAATTCCTTCCCAAGTTTCCGGGATACCATTCGAGTTAATCGTACGCGATGCGGGTCCCACTATCTTATTTAAAATTCCGTTTAATAATGCCAAATTAGTTAATTGAGATTCCGGGCCATCTCCCACATACTCCTGTACTAATTGATCACATAGTTTTATGAATCGAGTTAATACGTTCGAGTTTCCGTCGAACTCCGGAACCAGTCGTAGGGCTTTATGAACTTGATCCACTGAGTCAGCCATACTTGATACAAATGAACTACTACTGTCCTCCTGTTCTGTTTCTAAATTTCTATTGGCGTCTAAAACACTAATTCTACGATTACTACCTAACCTAGGAGACCGAGATTGCCGTGGATGGAAAATCTTGGAAAGATATAGGATAACAATTAAACATAAAAAGGGAAGCGACTCTAGAGCGATTCTAAAGTACTTACTTGCAATGATTTTGTACCTCTACCGTATCGATGTCTGGATACTCCTCTGGGCTGCAGCTCTTGTAGGTTCTGGATACTCGTACGGTGCCCGACGGTCACCCGGGTGACTCGCGATCCTATCAATTTTACTCTCGCGAACCGGCCCGCGAGTATCCTACCGGCTGCGCCAATTACGAAGGCTGTAGCCGGAGGATTGAAAAAAATACAAAATTTATTTAAGTCAATTTAATTATAAGAATTACAATTTTAATTAGTATCTAAAATAGTCGACGGTTGACCGATGCTGTGTCAAAAGTGACGGTTTTCACGAAGGCCGCGATGTCCGGTGTCGGGCTGCATCACGTTGTGCTGCGTCGGCGCCTCGTGTCCGCGGTTGATGCAATGCACGGTAATTAGGTAAACGCTTGTCAGCGGTTTAGGTGCTATGCGAGTATGTAACAAACTTATACGTTTGTTATTGTGTTGATTATCAATTTGGGTAGTTTTATTGGGTTTTCCTAAAAGGTATTTTTAAGGACAAGCGTGGATTTAAGAGCTCCAATACACGAGCGGCACGTTGGTGACGGCAGTTGCCTCTGTACACGGTAGCCGTCGACGCGACGACGGCTGACCCGACTAGGGTCGACGGCACCGCTTGTTTTGTTGGTAACATGGCCGCTTTTGTATTATTGACTCAATTGAATGTCATAGCATACTCTAGCTCTTTATTAATGGACCTGTGCCGGTTCCTTTAAGATAGGTATATAAGTGAACTTCAACCACAAATTTTGAATATGATAGCCCGCAGGTTTGCACGTTGTACTGCAGACGTAATGGTGACGTTCTTAAGAGCATCCTGTACCACATTCTACACATGCAGCTTTTGGGAGAAATATTCGCAGGCGTCGTATGGAGCTCTTCGTGTTCAATTGAATACCGCTTTCAGAAAATTGATGGGGTTGCCATGGCGTTGCAGTGCGTCAGGGATGTTTGCGGCGGCGCGTGTAGATTGTTTTTATACTACAGTATGTAACAAAAACCCTGTTGTTTCGTTTTACGGACGTATACATTTACCTACAAGCACAACATTGATGGAATTATAATTTAAAAAAATTAAGCATTGGCTAGTCGAGAAGTCAAAATAAATGAATTGCAGAGGTAAGAAATCAGTTAAACATTACAAATATTAATAATTAAATATTTATTTTAATTATTTTTGTGGAACAGTTTTTATAATTGACTTGCTTTATTACGTATGTATACCGATTCCTAAAACGTAGGTAGAAGGAACAACAGGGTTTTTGTTACATATTGTATAATGCGGTTGGTCTCGGCTGTCATTTGTAGATCTTTGACAGTTGTTACGGGTCGTCAGAAGCCCAAAAGTCTGATAACCAGTCTCACCAAGGGATATCGTGTTGTGGAGGTAAGATAGGCTCCATGTAAAATACTGGTATTCAGATGCATCTGGTTAGACTGGAAGCCGACCCCGACATATTTGGGAAAAGGCTAGGCAGATGATGATTGTATAATGCGCAAGCGCGCAGCATCGATGGTGGCTCGAGTCATGGCAAGCCCTAACTGGGTAATTAAAATGGTTGCTGACAGAGTGGACTGTCCATATGTTATTCACTGCTGTCATTTACATATGCAATCGAATCGTGTTATTTACTAACACTTAGTTTTACGGACAATGTTACTAACACTATAGGTACAGGATTTTTTTAACCAGTGCGCAAATATTTTTTGGTGGTTCAGTATCAGTAATAGAACATAATCCATTATGTCGTAAAAAAAAAAATCCCGACTTGTATACTAATAATATACCTAAAAACCTTCAAATCGCAAATCTAGCGAGCGCACAGCTGTTTAGGTACCTTCGCGCGTTCCGCTACACCGCGCACATGCGCCGGCCGGCAAGTCACCATAAAACCAATTCCAAAGTAAACATCTTTCGTTAAGGATAACTTTATTTTTTTATACTAAGACAATCATATCAAAATAAAAAATATAATTATGTTTAATAAGACTCGCTTAAGTTTAATTTGTCAAAATTTACGCACTAGTTATTTTTTTTTCCTGTATAGGTATGAGTCTTCACTCGAATTAAAGATTTTGAATTTGAAAAAAAAAACAAGCAATATATTTGAAGAACTCTTTTTGCATGACTAATTTCTACTCATTGTAAAATAATATTGATTGTACCCATTCCGATTCCAGCAAGGTTATACCACAAATATCGACTATGAACTAGAACACATAAACTTAAACCCGAAAGCACTTATTAAACAATAAACCTCGGTCGAAAAGCTAACCATCTCTCCACTAAGCCATTGAGGCCAGGACCCATTAGCTACCCCTTAACAATTGTTAGTAACAGTAACTGCCGAAGAAAATGGCGTAAAATCTCTCCTTTTCATCTCATTCAGAAGCATAAATACCTTTCCTCTCAAAATTCGGCTTCGCCTTAACGGTCAAAGGGCATTTAGACCTAACAAAAACCTTTTCCTATAAAACTCTATAGATTTTCATAAACAATCATGTGTTTGAATGTGTAAGGGTAGAAACATTACACCCACAACATTATTCGTATGCTTAATCGATATAGTACTTACAGCTCACATTTCTCGGGATGTTTCGCGAAAAACGTATAAGTTAGGATTCACTTATTGAAATTGAAATTATTTATTAATAATCTGTAGCGGCATCAACATCGGCACATGCGAAGTACGCGTCACACTGACGTCACGCAAATCCTGCATCGCGCAAGCAGAGTTTACTGCGCAACTAGCATATATACAACGTCCCGACATGAACCGTCGGGCAGTTGCCCACCAGACACAACACCCGTCTGGTCGGAGGATCCTCCCTTTTCTATGGTGGATGAGTGAACTTTACACCCTGTTCCTCATACTACCAAAAAGTACATCATACATAGCGAATTTCAACGGTGATCCCCAAACTAGACGTTAGTCTGTATCTTGGAGATCAGAGTTTTTTTCGTTTTATCATTTCGTTATATCAGTGTTCATTTTCGTTATTATATCCAAAAAGATCGTACATGGTGATTTTTAAGAAATTAAAACAAAACATTTAAATAATAAAACAAAAACAAGATAAATATATTTTAAGTGAATAAAAAAATATAAAAAATTGTAATAATACTCTTACAAACAAGATTCAACTTAAATGTGTGTGTGCGATTATGCGTGCGAGTGTCTCTGAGTGAGATTAGGAGTGCTGTCAGTTTGTGTAGTCTTACTTCATACGTAGCTATTTGTAGATAATCCTTTCTGTTTAATTTGGTATAATCAAACGAATAATGTACTGGCTTTTGCCCCCGGCTTCTCCCGCGTGGCTGTTGGAATATATTATCCCACGGGAACGAACTACCGGGTTTAAGAGGAAACGAAGCGATCGCATACCTCATAGCCGAGGAAAAAGTCACTGACTCAGCGCTGCGCTCGCCGCCGCGGCCGTCACCCATAATTATTTAGTTACGCGTAATTTTGAATCTGTGATATCTTTTAAAGTATTCATCTAAATAATATGATGAAAACGGATATTTTAATCTAAATTAAATGCCGAATTTAAATAACATATTTTATTGAATAAGGATTAATATATTACCGGTTGAAATAGCTTCAGAAATTACAATGAAATTTTGAAATGGTTGATGTGGGTCATCCTTAGAAGATAGACATATATTATCGCGGACTTATTTGCTGAACATTTTAAGATGTACAATCCCGTAGGACATAAATCGTATGTATCTCGTACGGTTTACGCGGACCACGGCAGTAAAGCTCCCAGTCGGCATGATTTTTACCGACTAATTCAGCAATGATCGTCATATTTCAGCCAATTTATACAGAACCTTAATGTGTTATATACCTAAACCTTCCTCATGAATCACTCCGTCCATTGGTAGAAACCGTTCGAAAATCCGTTTGAGAGTTTTTGAGTTTATCGCGATCAGACAGACAGACGCGGCGGGGGAACTTTGTAAGGACAAGTAAATACCTAAGTTTATTGAATGACTCGTAGGGTGTAAGGATTTAGCTCAGGCTATTTCGGCTCCCAATCGGCAAAGTCAAGCCCTCCATGGTATAAACACAAAACTTTTATAACGATGTTATAATGACTAAAAATCTATACTAATATTGAAAAGAGGTAAAATTAGTTTGTAAGTTTGTAGGTACTTACGGGTAATCTCAGGAACTACCATCAGATTAAAAAAAATCTTATTTTTGGACGCATAGAAGCCGAGCAAAAAGAAAAAAATAAGAAGGAACGCGAAAACGAAGTAAAAGCGCGAGTGGGCGATGCAATGCGACGCAGTGGGTTGGGGGAACAATAAATTTCATGCGGGCAAAGTCACGGGCAAAAGCTAGTGTAAAATAATTAGGTGAATGGAAAATATTAATTCTGCCAAAAATGTAAGAAAAAAACCATTTGGACAAGAATATTCATACATACTCTAAATATCATGTTTACAAATAAATATATCTTTATCTTATCTTTATCACTGTTGCTACTACTAAATACACAAAGGCTTTACTTTGAAAACCAATTATTTTTAAACCGTTCACGTCTGTTACTGCCCTAAACCCTATAAGTTCACAACTAAGTGTTTGAACGCTTATTGTGAGGGTACTTAGCAATTCGAGAACACTCGTGCGTCGAAGTTATATAGGTCCTCGTATCATAAAATGTTACGCGCTATTGTGCTAGCAATGTTTAAGGGTGTATGGTCTATCTGGAAAGGCTCCCGCAGACAGGCGCGACACGATTCTGGTAGAAACAATTTCCATGAAGTTTTCTTAGTAATTGTTTTACTAGAGTCGCGATGCGTCTGTCTGCGGGAGCCTTTAGGGAGAAAACCTTATACGGTTATATACGTAGGTACATATACGGTTTAAGAAAATTTAATTCACTCAAAAAGAATACAAATTATTCACTTCTATGAGGAAAAACATAATAATTAAGATTATGATAAGCGACGGTTTCGTTGGGTTATAAACAAAAATGAAAATACAGTAAAAACTTACAGTTCAAACACCATTCAGAGCATGGTACTTTAATAGCCTTTTATAAGTTGGAAGTGATTTCGATTCCCTAATTACTTTAGGTAATGAGTTATAGAGTTGAGCCCGCTCATATACAACAGTCCTTCTACCGTAGTTTGTCCTCTAGTATAGATATCCATAGTATCCTAGTTAATATGAAGTATTACCGCTCAACTAGCACTATACAACGTCCCGACATAAACCGTCGGGCAGTTGCCCACCAGACACAACACCCGTCTGGTAGGAGGATCCTCCCTCTTTTATGGTGGATGAGTGAACCTTACACCCTGTTCCTCATACTACCAAAAATCAAGTATATCATACATAGCACTTTCAACGGTGATCCCCAAACTAGACGTTAGTCTGTATCTTGGAGATCAGTTTTTTTCGTTTTATCATTTCGTTATATCAGTGTTCATTTTCGTTATTATATCCAAAAAGATCGTACATGGTGATTTTTAAGAAATTAAAACAAAACATTTAAATAATAAAACCAAAACAAGATAAATATATTTTAAGTGAATAAAAAAATATAAAAAATTGTAATAATACTCTTACAAACAAGATTCAACTTAAATGTGTGTGAAACGTCAAATATTTCGTAGTATGACCACCAAATATTTGACGTTTCACAGGGAAGGTTTTTAAGTCTGTCTGGGATATCACCGCAAATATAAAAAACCGGCCAAGTGCGAGTCGGACTCACGCACGAAGGGTTCCGTACCATTATCTATAAAAAAACCGGCCAAGTGCGAGTCGGACTCGCGCACGAAGGGTTCCGTACCATTATATATAAAAATGGCAAAAAAATCACGTTTGTTGTATGGGAGCCCCCCTTAAATATTTTTATTTAATTATTTATTTTTAAAGTGAATATATAACTAAATATTCTGTGAATTTTTAAAGTGAATATATAACTAAATATTCTGTGAATATTTCAAGCGTCTACCTGTTGCCGTTATCAATATCGAGCAAAAACGAGCAAAAAAATCACGTTTGTTGTATGGGAGCCCCCTTAAATATTTATTTTATTCTATTTTTTAGTATTTGTTGTTATAGCGGCAACAGAAATACATAATCTGTGAAAATTTCAACTGTCTACCTATCACGGATCATAAGATACAGCCTGGTGACCGACGGACAGACAGACAGCCAGACGGCGGAGCCTTAGTAATAGGGTTCCCGTTTCACCCTTAGGGTACGGAACCCTAAAAAGGAACTAACTGAGTGCAGTTGTCGGTTATATATTAAACATTGAGTGACAGTGTTGCCATTATCAGAAAGTTAGCATCAATTCATTTTTGCACATTCAAATCGACTAAATACCAACAATTAGCAATCTCTTACCCAAAAAAGATTATTTAAAAAATGCGGGTAGGTACCAAAGGACTTAAGGCTCTTACAAACACACGCGATATCGCGGGCGCGACATGCACCGACAAAGGAATTGTCTTTGTCGGTGCCTGTCGCGCCCGCGATATCGCGTGAGTGTGTAAGAGCCTTTATCTCTATTCTCAACTACCCTCACACAGACTTAAATTCTCATCACCGCTACCCTCATTTGAGGCTTTTCACGCACAACCATAAACTGGTTATAGGAATGGTAATATTCAAGAGGCGTGGACTGTTTAAAATTGGCCCTAATCTTCTAGTTTTGGAGGCGGCGAAGATTCTCTCGTTTACTCGTAAGATTATGTGAGCTTCTGAATAAATTTCCTTGTTGTAAAAGGCTTGATTTTGGTTACGGTTTAGCCTGGGTTTGTGAGCTGTATTTTTCGTGAGTGTTTTATGAAGATAAAATGATTCAGATTTGCATGCGGAATTAAAGTTTTTTTTAGGGTTTCGTACCTTAAAAGAAGAAAACGGAACCCTTGCAGGTTCACTCGTGTGTCTGTCTGTCACAGCCGATTTGCTGCGAATCTACTGGACCGATTAATTTGAAATTTGACACATATATGAATTTCTGTGCCCCAAACACGATCGTGTAACGTAAATAAATGAATTTAGATGGTATGGGGTACACGGAGGAAAAGTAGAAAATTAAAAATACTTTTGCAAACTGTATTGTGTGATATAATATATCAAAAGAATTGTTACGAGGATTTAAAATATGATTTTAAAATAATTAGCTTCAAAGTTATTAAAGAAAAATTTTGAAAGTTTTTATCTCTGAAACTGCTGAGCCAAAATTTTTTAAAAAGACTATGGTCTTAAAATATCATGGTAAATCACTTAATATTGAGCGTGCAAACTTACATTTTCAGTTGGGATGTATGGCTGAACATGTTTTCCAACTATGTACAATATGTCGTAATTTCTTTGATTTTTTTTTTATAGTGCAGTTGTGCGGACTAAAAGTGTTACCAAGAAAAGACGGTGCTTCTTCAAATATCAGAAGTGACAAGAAGCCATGTCTCAGCAAAATTGCAAGTATTTTTATGAATTCTTTACATTACTTCATTGTTTTTGTCCCCGATAAATTCAGTGAGCGATGAGTGTGGTTACTCGTCTTATGTATTTAGTCTCATGATTCTGTAGCAATCATTGCAAATGTTAAGTTTGTTCTTGGGATAAATTCATCTCACCTACGAAACCCCTTATTGTGCGTGGTCCGACACTCACTTGGCTGGTTTTTTTTTTGATAGATTAGGCAATTGCCTTCTATGAGATTGTGAAATCAATTTAACTTGCTTAGTAACGAAATACCTACACAGTTACGAGTTTTTAAGCTATTCTCGTGTACCATGTGCACGACTGACGGGTAAAAATACAAGGGCTGGTCATTGAACTCCTAGTTACACATAATTATTGAGAAAGCCTGACATCACTGGCTTTAGTTAAACTCGCCTTTGTTTCCCAACCCATCTCCAAATTAAAATGTAATATTGTGTAATTTATTTTACGTGGAAATATTACAATAAAACTTAATTGAATTTCCCAGAAGAAAAAGTTCACACCAATAACACAGGCCAAAGAGCACTCACAACAGAAAATATTCACAAAAAAATTCGGAGAGGAATCGTAAAACATTTAGCACGGAAGATAAAATCCTCGCACACCAATGGAAATATGAAAATTTTAAAGGTTTTAATATTCAATTTAATGGCTGAGGCTTTCGAAGCTATTTAATAAAAAAAAAATAAACAATAGCGTGATTAAATACGGCTTCAGCGAGTGAGGGACTACGTATTTAATTTGTTCTAAAGATACGTTGAATGAAAAAATGGTGGCATTTTCATGCGAATGAGAAAATACTGATTTAAGGCTAGCAGACAGACGCGACGCGACACTAGTAGCACAATTTCTATGAAAACTTCATGGAAAGTGCCGCACGGCCTGTCGCGCCCGCGATATCGCGCCAGTCTGCACGAGCCAAAAAAGAAGTTCAGTTGATAATAATTTTATTATTATTTGAATGAAATATTAGTTGAATTTAGGCTTGCGGCTTGCGGACAGTGAGTGATGGGTAGCTCGCCGTCCGATAAGGACCAGCCCCGGGTTGTCGACGCATTGTGTTCCACACGCGCCACATGGAGATATCAGCACGAACTGACGGGATCCGTTAGGGCCAATGCCTGCCAGGGTTGCGAGTTTGTCCGAAAGGGATATCGTGGCCCTGGCACACAGGCAACGGAAGGAACACGGGTGGGTTTTAGTCAGTAAAAGTCTGACACGCCTCAGCTCCGCCCAGAGCGAGAGAAGTTATTTAATAATTTCCCACCCAAAAAAAAAGGCCATAGCGACCAATCTCAGCGGAGATATTATTACAGTGCACAAGTGTGTGCGCAGACACAGGTCCACTCTCTCTTCTCCCTCACTCTCATACTCGTAGTCCGATGAACGACAATCCGACAGGACCGGAGAGAACAGGCGCACAACCAACGGCTTTACGTGCTTTTCAAGGCACAGAGGCATCACTCCGCCAACTTCCGAAATCCGGGCTGTTAGTAACACGATCCTAATGGAAAAACCTTATGATACGTTGCCGACCTGGGAATAGAATACAGGACTCCACTCAGCAGTCGCGCTTGCTACCACGAGACCAACGAGTCAGTCATATTAATAATAATAAACATAAGTGTTAGGCGATAAATAATTAGAACTAACTCAGAAGACATAATTGAGACGAGAAAAAAGCAAGTATAACAATAAGAAAGTATACCTACAGAGTGGAGTGTTCGACTCGTGTTGATGTTCAGAAGTTCTATTCAAAATGGAAGTGTCGTAAGCAAATAGTATCACCTTGTTTCACCTTCTTTTACAAGACCAATGCAGGTTTTAGTACTATTTTTTTAGGGTTCCGTACCTCATAAGGGAAAAACGGAACCGTTATAGGGTCACTCGTGTGTCTGTCTGTCCGTCTGTCACAGCCAAATTGCTCCGAATTTACTGGACCGATTAAGTTGAAACACATGAATTTCTGTGATACGGATATGTAACGTAAATAAAGCAAATTGATGATGTTACATATCAAATGAAAGGTCTTGATGTAAGGATTTCAAATATATTGATTTTAATCATTTTAAAGCAAATACTTTTAAAGTTATTTATTTATTTATGAAAATTGACCATTCCCATTTTCTTATCTCCGAAACTATTGAGACAATTTAAAAAAAAAACAGAAATAGTTCTTTACTTATAGATTACAGGAAAATCTATAAGAAGTCTATCTATGGTCTTAAAATAACATGGTAAATCACTCAATATTGTGCGTACAAACTTACATTTGCAGTTTGAATATACTAGGGAACATGTCTTTCAACTATAGTGTTAAGTTTGTTCTTGGGATAACATTATCCCAACTACGGAACCCTTCATTGTGCGTGGTCCAAGGGTCCGACACGCACTTGGCCGGTTTTTTAAATGTTGTTAAACTTCCAAATCCAATCACTACGGTCATACAATCAGTGGCCGCAATTTGCCCTTAGCTGCTTACACAAAAGTTTGGCCCTTAAACACTAATTCAAACCTAACTAAAAATAAAAACCATAATTCATGGCGAAACAACATTAAGCGAAGTCTTTGTATAACATAATTTTCATAACAAAAAATAACAGAAAAATTACCCTTTGCCGAAAAGGCGAAGCAATTTTCCTAATGCCTGAAATTTTCAGCCCTAAAAAATTTGATTAATGAATTCAGCTAACCTTGCAAAGTAGGTAGGCATTTAGCTAAAAGATACATAACATAACGCCTGTAATCCCCGAAGGGTTAGGGAGAGGTGTATCTATAGTAACCCACATTTCGCCAGATAAGTTTAAGTCATATTTAATAGAGGGCGAGCCTAATTGCCATCAAACGGGCACAAATCCAGACTCTGGGCTGCTACTGGGAAAAAACGACAAAACAAAAGGAGGCGAAAGGAGGAGGGGGGAAGGTAAAAGGTGGCACCATTTTAGTCTCCATAACCTCATAAAGGACACTAACCATAAACCTAAGCTTTTATACGTGTATGTCGCCATTTAAGTGGTGAAAAGACCTTAGGACTAAAAGTTTTGTACAGAAGGACCAATTAATAAAATTGTTTTTCTAACTGAACAGACAGCTGTGCTGCTGGGTTGCGCCACTTCTTCTTTCCAGCTAATCCACTAGGAAGTGATGAAGGGCGGACGTTTTTGGGGGACTGTCTTATGTAATTTTGACGTTATGCTGATTCTCAGCCTAGTTTGATTGAATATATGACTTTAGATTTTGAAATTAATGTTGTATTAGCCACACGATACAGTATGAGGACAGGGCTATGCTTGGAGTTTCCCTACGTTGGAAGGCCTCTTACTAGGTGGACCGATGACCTTGAGAAAGCTGCAGGAATCCACTGGATGCGGGAAGCACAGAACCGGTCGAAGTGGCGGTGCTTGGGGGAGGCCTATGTCCCGCAGTGGACGTCTTTCGGCTGAAATGATGATGACAGTATGCTTAGCGTTTTTTTAGTCAATTACATAACATAGAATCACGCCTGTTTTCCCCAAAGGGTTAGGCAGAGGTGAACCTGTAATACACCCAAATTTCGCCAGTTTTGTTTAAGTCCCATGCAATAGGAGGCGAGCTGTCAAAATAATATAGAAATAAGTCTAATTGGAGTTAAGAGAAGAGACAAAGTAAGGTTAGAAAAAATAAAAAGTATAACCAAGTTTAAAGATGCGACACGGACAGGACATATGCTAAGAGAGGAAAACGAGAAATGGACCAAATTAATAACAGAGTGACCCAAGGGATGGAAAAAGGAGCAAAGGACGACAAGTGAAACGTTGGGAAGATGACGTAAAAAAGAGTAGCTGGTCCAGACTGGATTCAGAGGGCGAGAAACAGAGAGAGATGGAAATCTTTGGAGGAGGCCTTTGTCGAAGGACAAGCGGTTTAAACAAATATATAAAAATGTACCGAACCAAGGATTTTTTTTTAGGAATAATAAAGGAAAATAATTTAAGAAACATTGTATAACCAGGAATAAAGAAGAAACCCCGCTCTTAAAAATTCGAATTGTGTCTACTAGGGCATGCGGGGCATCATATGATAGAGCGGTGTTTGCTCATTCTCAAACAGTTTATTTTAGGCTTCATAGCTTTCGACTTTTGATGAAAAATGTAAAAAAAAAACCGTTCCCTCCCTTATCTCCGAAATTTGTATAGAGAAAAATCTGATATTATTCTATGTGATAGCAGTTTATGTAAAGATTACAGGAAAAATAAAACGATGTCTCTAAATAGCACAGTTTTTCAGAAATCATATATACGTACGGAACCCTCGGTGCGCGAGTCCGACTTGCTCTTGACCGGTATTTTTTTTGTATTTGGACTGTCTCGTTGGTCTAGAGATACAAAAGATTTTAATTATTATTATTATATTGTTTTTGCGTGGTGTGTCTTTCGCTTAATATTGCGCACTTGGCTTCTCTTGACCAGTATTTATTTATGTTTGGACTGCTTCGTTGGTTTAGAGATCCAAAAGATTTTAATGGTCTTTCGCTTAATAATGCGCACTTGGCTTGTACGTTGGCCTGAGTTAATTGGTTGACCAGTGTACCGATTGTAGATAGACCAATAAATAAATAAATAGGCTTCAGGTAATTTCAGTATGGACCTTCTATTCACATTTACTTGACATCGAGTCTCACCTTCAGCAAGCGTACCTACGCCTTTATTTTAAACCGCTTGACATTTCAAATGAGGTCGGGCCGGTCGAAAATGGCTCGACTGAATTCTAAGGCCGGTTTGGACGCCGAAAATAGTGCTGGACATTCTGTAAACACAGGCTTAGTGTTTTTATGTGTGTGTAAGTTATTTGGTAAAGATAAAGCGGTCAAGTGCGAGTTGGAATCGCATACGAAATGTTCTGTACCACCGTAGGTTATTTAACACTACATATTTTTAACATGTTTTTGTGTAAAAATATGGTCTCCTTTAATTATAAACATTATTATTTTTTGTTATACAAGGTAGTACACACTGTGAACATTTCAAGTGTCTACCTAATACGGTTCAAAGTATATAGCCCTATGGCAGACGGAATGACGGACAGCGGAGCTATAGTAATAGCGTCCCGTTGGCAGCCTTTGAGTACGGAACCCTAAAAACTAAGTGGATGAGAATATTTTATTGGGTTAGGTCTAGGCTCTTGTAGATAGAGTTTTTGGTCTACTATTTACTAAAGTGTATGGCTGCGTCACTTTGTAGAGGTTGGAGTTTCTTTTATATGTTTCACGGGAGAGACTTTCTTTACATAATTATGTTTATTTTATAGGGGTTTCTTGACTGTTTTGGGCTTGGTTATAGAATGGAAAATTATGGGACGAAAAGATCTTAAACTCAAGTACGTATAAGGGTGCTGGGAATACCCAAAGAATAATTTAAAGTGGGCGCTAAAAAAAATTCCAACTTAGAGAATTGTATTGATGATTTTAGTGACTATACTTCGGTAAATATATCTTTGATACAAAACCCAGTTTTGTATTACAGGCAACCTGAGCTGTTTTTAGGGTTCCGTACCAAAATGTTAAAAAGGAACCCTTATGGTGAGACAAAGTCTATCTGTCTGTCACAGCTGGATATCTCAAGAACTACTAATGCTATCAACTTGAAATTTGGATTAGTTTTAGATGACGTTTACCCAACTATTTTGCAAACAAGAAAGAAATTTTATAAAATATAATTATCTTTTTTGCAACAGGGCCTGAAAGGAGGTCTTCAAAATTCGAATGGAGTCTACTAGGGCATGTGGGGTATTATATGAAAGAGCGCTGTTTGCACATACTCAAACATTTTTTTATAGGGATCATGGTTTTCGACTTTTGATGAAAAATGTAAAAAAAAATACCGTTCCGCCCTTATCTCCGAAGTTTGCATGGAGAAAAATCTGAAATTATTCTATGTGATAGAGGTTTACGTAAAGATTACACGAAAAATTAAACGATGTCTCTAAATAGCACAGTTTTTCAGAAATCATGAACATCATATATACTTACGGAACCCTCGGTGTGCGAGTCCGACTCGCTCTTGACCGGTTTTTTATAGTGTAAATGATTTTTTTGATAAAAAAGTAAGTGATAAGTAAAGCCACTCACTGACTTATAATTAGATACAGCTAAGATTTTTAAAACTGGTTGTAGACAAAGTATTTTTTTTTATTTCAATTAAATTAAATACTTAAAGATTATGACTCTAGTGTTATTATTGATGCTAGGTTGATAATTCAAACATGTTTTCTTTAAAATATTTGTATGCCAGAGCATGGCGAGACATGTAGGTCGTATTCTTTAGCCCGCGAAATTCAAAGGAGAGGTCAAAAGTGGTATAATATTCCAAAGATTTTTAAACGCTAATGTGATGTACCTTATTAGAAATCTTATTTATTATGCTACTCGATTATATTTAAATCAGACTTTTTCAGGCGCCCGTTTTTGTAAAAAAGTGAAAAATGTTTCAGTACAAACAAAAAGCAGTCTTTATTTATTAATTTATATGCAATATAATTATTTTAAATATGTCTAAAGTTTCTTTTTCTATTAAATACTTTCAGATTTTATTATAATTTTAGCTGCAGCTCCATGAAATTGAGACAAAAAATATTTAATATCATGACAATGCAATAACAAAACGTGTCGAAAAAAGGTCAAATATGTAAATGTCAGAATACGTTATTAAAAAAAATCTGACCCAAGTCCCGCTGACTGACATTGTTAATGTAATTGTCACGTCATTTACCACAGGGCTGCCATCCCTATATTATATATAATATTAATTGTAGTTAGCGATAAAAGCATTTTATTTTTCAACACCTGTTTAAAAAAAATCGGGAGGCTGTTTAAATTTTCAATTATTTTAGTACCAAGCCACATACATTTAGTGAACGTCTCCTTTTCTTACGTTTTATGCAATTTGCAGGTCAGAGTCAGGTTATATTTTGATCAAAATATGATTCGTGACTACAACAGATATGTATTTACAGAATTAGGCATAATCATTAGAAACATTAATACATCTCTCTAAGGATTATAATTCTGTGAAAACACTTCAATTGTAATTGTAGCTTGTTCGAAACAAGTAAACTGAAAAGACGTCTACCTACTTCAATATAGCGTCATCATCGTATTTTTTAATTGCCTAAGTCGACCTTAAATACCACATTTAATAGCCCCCTAACACGTATGGCAAGGCAATATAATGGAAGGTCCAACTTGACAGATTACCCCGTTCATATTTTCTGCATGAGTTTAGCTTCATATAGGCGTTCCCTATTTAAACAGTGCGAAGAGTGCACGTCTGTAAAGCTCAAATTAGTTTGTTTTGTTGTGTTCTAGATTTAGGTCTCACATAGACACAATTTTTATTTTTATCTCTAATATTCTTAAGCTAATGTCAAACATACCTGTTATTTCCATGGCTACTGAAGTGCCAATTTTAGATGTTATTTAATTTGAATTGTGCTGTTGGTGTGCTTATTATAGATAAATAAATAATGAAACACGAAAATATAACAGCATCAAACTCAAAAAAAAAACATTCGCAGTATAAATAAAATGCAGCAGGCCCGAAGGCATCAATAACAAAAACCGATCAAATACTGCAATAACTGGTGCTCTGTTATCGCATATAGTGAAAAAGTTTCGCGGACAATCAATAGGTACCTATCTAGTTGATGAAGGGAAACAAACTGAAAATTGAAAATTTTTGAATGAAGTTTCAATTCGGATAGTGAGAATGTTTTAGGTATTAAATTTTTTATCTAGGATTTTTATTACTCTGATATGAGCACGGAAACAGGCTTGTGGCTAAGTAATAACAGCAGAACAGGTCGATCGATCAGGTTAAGCTACGCTTGCCATGGTTGATCCATGGATTGGTGCGTACCAACACCCCTCTGTGTCTCGCCCGGCTGTTATTTGTATCTTTGACAGTTGTTACGGCTCGTCAGAAGCCCGAAAGTCTGAGAACTAGTCTTATCAAGGGGTATCGTATTAACCAATGGTTGTGGAGGTCAGATAGGCAGTCGCTCTATTTAAAATACTGGTACCTATACAGCTGCATCCGGTTAGACTGGAAGCCGACCCCAGCATAGTTGGAAAAGGCTAGGCAGATGATGGTGGTTGACTTAAGGGTGCTATCACAAAAAAATATGTTTTTCGTTAATTTCTTATCTAATTGTAAGAAAGCTTGAAATAATTGAAATATTAAGTCTGTGTAACTATAAAAGTACAGTTTTCGTGGTGATAAACCATTCGTGTCAGTCTCAGGCTGAGACTGACACGAATGGTTTATCACCACGAAAACTGTACTTTTACTAAGTATTAACAGGTGCTGAGACTCTCAGCACCTGTTATTAGTTTCATCACTTTTGCGCTCTCGAAAATATAGCTTATTTCGCCGTTCATTTACTTAATGAAGATATTGTATAATCATAAAATAAAATTTTGATTTTATCACACGGAAAGCTGAAGCCCAGCATGTGATTTAAAAATTTCTTGATACGGTTTGTTAAATAATAGGAAAAAAACATTACCGACAGCGTTTTTTTTACAAAAAATTGGTTTTTTCTAAATTATTTTCTGAGACTATTTGTAACATATTGATAGTTCTTTTTGCTAACTTTTTGAGTTGAACATGTCTGCTTACATAAAATATTTTTAGTAACTAAATTGATGTTACTATTTTGAAGAAAACTGTTCCTAAATTCAACACGATAACGTTAATTTTGTGTGAAGAGGCAACGGAAATTATTTTTTACAATATTATAAACCAACATTTTCGAATAAAAAATTTCTATTAATGGAGATGACGGAGTAATCTATCTGTGGCCTGTGGCAATTATTAGTTACATTTGGTTTAGTTAAATTTTGCCGCAAAATGTACCGAAAAACTGCAAATTTTTGTCAGATTATGTGATAGCGTCCTTAACACGATTTAGTAAGTAAAATTTTATTTGTTTAAACATGATGACCACGATACATTGCATGCAAGATAATAAAAGATACAGAAAAGATCTAACATGTTAAGCCGCATATCGTGGCTTACAAATTGGTAGGAATACATGGTACACAAACCGTGATAATATTCATCAAAACTAAATTGATGGATTGTTTTTTTTTTCATTAAATTAAATTTAATTAATTGTTTGTTTTTTTTTGTTTATTTGATTGATTTGATTTGTAACTCTTTATCAATCAACCTACTAAATACCTTGATTCCGTCAATATCAATCCAAGTTTGAACGTGTGCTACAAAATACAAGTTCAGAAAAATTGTTAACTACGTATAGATGCTATTTCTGGTAAAGCTTTGGTGCTCGTTGTATTCAGTACGCAGTAAACCCGAACGGGACGAAAGGCTATCTTTTGTACCCATGCGAGACCAAAGGATCACCAATTTGCATGGTCCTCATTATGATCATAAAGGAGGTCTCCGATCCAGGTCCTGCACTTAACAGAGACCGATGTCTCAAGTTTGTTTCGGTGTTTTTTCTCTGAGTAAAAGAAACACTAACCTCATATAGTTTTAAAAATATTATTATTCCTTTTTGACGTGTATAGGTACTAAAGATTTTTTTAAACCAATTTACAAATTTATCATTTGGCGTCAGATTTCTCGGCATTGTCGAAATCCGTCAACAATTCCGATTGTCAAAAAATTCAAGTCAAAAACAATATACCATTATTTTGATGGAACATGTAAGCATTGGTATTCAACAGAAATATATTTAAAATGGCATTCCCCTGTCAAGGAAAATCAAGTGAAACGGGCGGGCGTCGGGAAACAGTCTGATTGAATTGAGAAAAAAAATGTACAACCTTTTTGCCGCATTTTTTTTTATAGGATCTTGGACGAGAAACGATGGAAAGAGAATATATTTTAGTCTAGACTACCAAGTACCTTATCACGTTGTCTTGTCAATTTATACCTTTTTTTTTTCATTCATAAATTGAACAGGATTATATATATTTAGTAAGCAATTATAATAACAGCCGCACGGGTCGATAGATCAGGTTAAGCTACGCTTGCCGCGGTTGGTCCGTGGATGGGTAACCATCTTTACATCCCAAGACCCCTCCGTGCCTCGGAAAGCAAGGTAAACCGGTGGTCCCGACTGTCATTCTGTGTTACGGGTCGTCAGAACCCCGAAAGTCTGACAACAAGTCATACCAAAGAGTATAGTGTTACCCAGTTACTGGGTTGTGGAGTTCAGATGGGCAGTCGCTCCATGTAAAATACTAGTATTCAGCTGCATCCGGTTAGACTGGAAGCCGACCCCAACATAGTTCTATAAGGGTAGGCAGATTGATTGATTGATGAGAGAGGAAAAGCCAAGAATTCATTGTATACGCAAAAGTTGCAGTTGCTTTTTTTTTCATTTGATTCAGTAACATGTTTATGATTGTGTGTAGGAAACATATTATACCTGGCAACATTGCATAGGTGCAATTGACGGCACGGTTGGCGCAGTGGTTAAGCGATTGACTGCTGCGCTGCGTGTCGCGGGTTCTATTCCCGCACGGAACAAATATGTGTATGACCTGTAAGTAGTTGTTCCGGGTCTGGCTGTTTATGTATGTGAGTTTAAATGTTTGTAAACGCACCCACGATACAGGAGAAATTCCCAGTGTCCCCCAACGTTTAAAAAAAACAAAATAAGCATGTAAAAATAGTTCAAAACCATTTAATATTAGAGAAATCAGAAGTTAGGTTTCAACTAGATATTTATTGTGTTTATCTGTTTAAGTCTTAAGGTCAGATTATATTCTATAATCTGAGGTCTGAAGGAACAAAGTAAATAAAACGTATTTTAGGGTAACATTCAAATCACACATTTGATATTATATCATGATTTCTGATAACCTCTACTTATTTTACAATAATACTTAGTATTTTTGGAATCTAGAACATTGTACATACTTGCTACATAAATTCCACAACTAGCAGTAGTTACACAATAGAATCTAACATTTAAAATAAAATTACGGCCACAGTTTATATCTTAGTATGAGACATTAAATAATAGTTATTAAATCAGATTGACTTACAGTAGGTCCTTGATACTATACCACTTGTTCCCTTGGTGCTCCGTGCTATAATGCCCTTGAGCCCCAATGTTCTCAACCTCTTGTGCGAGCGTTGAATCAACAGACAATACATTTCAAACTATTGTTGTCACGTGACAGGCAAAGGAACTGTAGTCAAACAGCCAGTATGATTTTAACAAAATTAAAAATGTAGTTTACTAAATGTTCTTATTGTTGAAAAGTGAAAAAATACAATGTTAATTCTCTAACATTAGAAACCAAAATATCATGTTGCTCGAACATTCGTTTTAGAAGACAGTAACAGTATTCTAAAGTTATGATAGATTTTGATATTTTGAAATTCTTTAATCTTTTTCTTTGCCAGAATAAGCGATGTTTTACTTACACACCAATTATTATTATAATTTACCAACATGGACGTATAAAAAAAGACGGACGGAACTCCTGCTAAGACCTGTGCCTGCTGTGTCCCGTGATGGTGGCGACAGTCTTAAGTGTGAGTGAATTTAGGGTTGTCATGTTAGCCAAATTTACCCATATATATTATTTTAAGACAAATACAGGTCGAGAGACAAGTTTCTTGGAAATGTCGGCAGAATTATACCATGCCATTTGAACAGGTTAATGGTAAGAACCAAATCTCCGTATGAAAATATGTGCAATTAAAATTATAGTTAATAATTTAAAATATTTTAATTGTAAAAAATGTTTTCTACATCTATTGTTTACCCCTTTCGCGGACAGTGAACGCCTGATGACGTCATAACAATAAAACTTCTATTGTGTCTCCTTCACCGCCGTGAAAGCGTTAAGATCCCAAATGCTGAGTGAATGATGAATTTCAAAATACTGTCAAAATCTATCATCACTTTAAAACAATATTACCGTCGTTATACAGACTAGATACCTACAAATACAGTCAAAGACAACTGCAGTAAAGCATTTATAGCAACAGAAAAATAATTGTACAAACACGTTCCGTGGTGAACATTCGCGGAAACAAGCGCCTCGAATGACGCTATGCACAAAATGAAAAGAACAATAATGAAAATAAATGAGAAATATAGACTGCCAATAAAAATAACGCTCGAACGAATTTCAACCTTTTCTGACGAAGATAAGGTTACAATTGAAATGTCAAACATATATTGCTACTATTTATTCTTTGGTCTGGAAATCAAATAAATGTGTAACAGCTGTTTATGATTCGGAACACGTTGCTACATTAAATTGACGGAAACAGGATATTTTGTTGTCCGAAGCGTATGTTGCAGTGAACGATTGTGGTCTATTGTGTGCGGAATTATTTTATCGCTCAGTGGCTGCTCTTCAATGGGGTAGTAACTGAGATGGTATTTTAGAAAATGACGTTGCGTTTTGCTAATATAGAGCATATACTGAAGGGGTAACTACCATTGCAAAGCTCACCTTACATTTAGATTTTGAAGGTACCTAGAATCACTTAGAACTGAATTCTTAAGACTCTTAAAGGAATTTCCATTGAAAGATAAGTTCATGATAGTATAGATTAAGTCCCGTCCACGAAGTAATTGTCATTCATTTTGAGAGTTCAACAACATTCATTACGTTATTTAACTAAGTTGTTAAGCTATGGTGGATCCGCAGCTGTATTATTGCACATTATTCGGCTAAACACAAGTTTTTTGAAAATAAAACAAAACTGCTAATCATGACGCTTCACTTTCCCATTGTACCATTGAATGATTTTCCATGAAATAATTACAGAAAACTTAAGAAAATATGAATTTCGCGGGCTACAGCTGCCGATTCACCTTAAGCAGACGAATTAAAAAAAAAAAAATTATGAAGCAATTGAACAAAAAGCAGGATTAAGATTTTCCTTCAAAGACCTTCGGATTGTGAGTGCATTTTGAAATTAGGGTGTAGGTTCCGAGCTGCCTTGACTATGGTTAAACCCATAAGGAGAATTTTTTTCTTTAATTCAAGTAGCCAATAACCTAGCCACGTACCTGAGAGCTGTGGTGGCTCAGTGGCAACGGCTCCAACTTACGAATTTTAGGTCGTGGGTTCAAATTCTAACCCAGGCAGGCGTTTTACTATGTGTAAATTATTCCATCACCACTGCTCTCAAAACGGTGAAGGAAAACATCGTGAGGAAACTGGCATGTCCTAGAACCAAAAATTCAAAGACATTGTGACATCTACCAACCCGCACTGGGCCCGCGTGGTAGATATACACACTCCCTCTCGAAAGAGAGGAAGCCAGTGGGTCTACTTCGAAGATAAATCCTCAGTTTCAGCCGACCGGTAGTCCGTTCCCTGACAATGGCTGACTACGGCGAAAAAAAAAGCGACAGTCAAAGAGATAAGTCAAAGTCAAAAATGTGACTTGAAGTTAGGTAAGCAATCAAACTCAAAAAAGGAAACTTTGGAAGTCTAGAAACGGCCGATATTTCGGATTATCGCTTCAGAGACCCCCTGTGTCCAAGCAGTGGGAAGATTATATGCTGATTTTGAAGCCACGTTTCGTTCATGAATACGAGCTACGTTTGAGTCCGAAACTAATCGGATTATACCGATGCGACCAAATAATTAAACCCATAAACATTAAAGTCTCACAAAAGTTTTCAAATGCTAAAACATTCTGTGAAACGAATGCAACAAATATTAATAATATTTTGGTCTGTCCCGCATATTTTGATAGGACTCGTAAATCTGAAACTTTTGCACACTGAAAACAGTGACGCAATCTGTTTTCCCATATTTTCATGTCAAAAGCTTAGTTTCAAAAACAAACATTTTAAAATAAATTGTTGATCCATGTCGAAGAGTAAGCTTTTAAAAAAAATATTGAATGAGATAGACTATCAAATCTTTTTTTTTTGTGTTTTATTCGAATGCAGGATCTAGAGAGAGGGGTATTTTATAAGTGTTATCTATACTAATATTAGCTCCGTGTGGTGCCGACCGTAACGAATAGCACCGCCCCATTTCTTCCCGTGGGTGTCATAAAAGGCGATTATGGGACGTACTAGAGAATGGGCAGCAGCGTTCTCTATGCATTTTAACACCATACTGCGATCGCCAACCCGCCTGCCAAGCGCGGCGAGTATGGCGCCTTAGGGGGAGGCCTATGTCCAGCAGTGGACGTCTTTTGGCTGAAATGATGAATGATACTAATATTGTAAACAGGTAAAGTTTGTGAGGTTGTAGGGGGTAATCTCTGGAACTACTGAACCGATTTTGAAAAATCTTTTACCCATAGAAAGCCACGTTATTTGTGAGTGTCATAGGTTATATATTAATTGGGCACGGGTCAGCTAGTTGTATATAAGTGAGATATTAATAGAATTTCAGTACAAAAGTAACTTTTGCTTGTACAAAATACCACTTTACCAATATTTCGTAGTACCTACAAAATTCTTCATCTGTCCAGCCTTTTCCCAACCATGTTGGGGTCGGCTTCCAGTCCTACATACTGAATACTGGGTAATACGATACCTCTTGGTAAGACAACCAGTTATTGGGTAATACGATACCCCTTGGTAAGACTGGTTGTAAGACTTTCCTGCTTTTATCGACCCGTAACGACTGTCAAAGATCTACGAATGACAGTCGGAACCAACGGCTTAACGAGCTTTTCGAGGCACGGAGGGGTCTCGGTATGTAAAGATGGTGACCCATCCATGGATCGGCCGTGGCAAGCGTAACTAATTATTGTATTGTAATTATTGTATTAATTGGCCACGAGTCCCTCCCAAACCTACAAAACTATCATAAGAAAAATACCATATCACTATGTTACAATTCCAGTGTCGTCTTCACAAACCTTTATAAACAAACTAACAAGATCTTAACTCCCCACAGTCATGAGTTCAAATAACAAGCTATTTAATAGCCCAGCTCGAGCTACAACGGAAATTAAGCTATTCGAGCCAGACGGATATCTTTCAATATCATTTGCTAACTAACTAGACTCGTAACTTTGAAAGGCGTGCTAATAAGATATAATAATAGAATAAGAAGAGAAAACAGTGGTGGAGAACCCTTACAGCCCATTTCTGAGGCACTATGTGGGGAGAATGGTCAGGTAGCATATTCCTTGCTTTATCGTTCTCTGCACATCCTGCCACAGTCACAACCTATTGTTATTTTTGTTTTTGTTTTGTGTACTACTAACACTAGTGATAAGGTATTTTACTAACAATTGGACCATGTTGTTGTCCGAACTTAAATAAATAAAATTAAAATAAATTAAATTAATTAATAAAAAGAAGAGAAAGAAAGAAATAATGCAAAGCGAGCGACTTTTTGTGCTAAAGAACGTGACTATGAAAATGTGGTAGAAAATATTGAAGTGTAGATGTGCCAGGGGGCTTCGTTGGCTTGGAAGTAGCATTTCTTTTTGGGAGAATAATGTGCTATGTCCTTTTCCAGGTTTTAAAACTGGAGAATTTTATCAGAATATTAACTATTCCATATTCAAATTATTGCTAAATTAAGTCTTTCAGAATGACTAGTACTTTTGAAAAAGTCATAAAATGTTGTAACACAATCTGAACTTTATGTGTGATAAATAAAGTTATTTTTTCAAAAACAAATGGTTGTTTACATGTTAGGAAGCTAAATTGCGAACGTCGTTTATTGTTTACGAAGATCCTTTTAAGACAATTGCTATTGGCAATGAATTAGATGCACAAAAGATTGAAAACTGAAATTAATTCAGGAAGCTATCGGTATTCCCAGCGTACTTGAGCTTACTCACCGAAAGCTGCGTACTTACTGGGAACTGACAGTGAAAAAATACGAGCGAGCCTTACAGTAGTGGCCTAAGATGTGTAACATCTGAGATCTGACCTTGAAAGAAAAGAAAGGAGGGGGGTTCTCCTAGAAAGTCCTGTACGAGGCCAAAAGGCTTCTACCTCAGCATGATGCTGCGAAATTTAAAAATAAGTGCTACAGCGCTGGTATTCTGATAGGGCCCGCTGTGATGTCACGGATGGATACAGAAATAAATAAAGTAAATTAAAAAATAGATGTGCAAATAACTTATAAAAATATTTTTTTTTTCATTTCAACATTTATAAAAAAAAAATTAGAACTATTTATTTCTTATAACTTGTGTTATGCTACTATGTCTGTATCTTTTATGGCGTACATAATAAAGATTATTCTATTCAATTATATTCTATTTATTTAATATAATTGTAAACTATGTGTCAGACTCCGACGTAACATCAGTTACTTAGAAATTTTCTACTCTTTTTTCCAACAATTAAGAATTGTTTGAATAACATTTGTTTAAATTTTCATCAAGTAAGAAGATTTGCATAGTAATGATTAACATCCGATCCATCAATTCAAATCATAGAAATCAGTAGTCAAAGCATGTTGAATTAAATCTATTTGAGCTGTTTAAAACAATTATTCACCAAATGACATAAAACATTGATAAAACCACAACGCGACGCAAACCTACTAATTAGCATGTATTTTCACTAAATTAAAACAGGCATAATGATGTGGGAAAAGTTTTGTTTTCGTTCTGTTTTGTAGAATCGACGTCGGTCCAAAAGTCCATGTTATGGAAAAAACTGGTCTAAGTTTTTACAAACTTAGAAAATACATACATGCATGACATAAACTCACGCCTTCTTTCCATGGGGGTAGGCAGAAGCTATAGAACGCCAGCTGCTTCGCTCCTTACATACTCCTTTTGCTTCGTTTACGTTCATACTTCTGGTCACACAATCACGCTGCTGGTTACTACGCACGTGACCTTTCTGAAGAATATCACCAATTAAGTCAAACTATGTGTCAGTGTAAGAGCAGTGGTGGCCCAGTGGTTAACGGCCTCGACTTACGAGTAGTAGGTCGTAGGTTCGAACCCAGACAGGCGCTTTACTTTGTGTAAATTATTTCACCACCACTGCTCTCAAAACGGTGAAGAAAAACATCTTGAGGAAACCGGCATGTCCTAGAACTACAAATTAGAAGACATGTGAAATCCACCAACCCGCACTGGGCCTGCGTGGTGGATTACGGCCCACTCCCTCTCACACACACACCTCTGGGCCTGTGTCCCAGCAGTGGGAACATTATAGGCAGATTATGTTATGTGTCCTTCTAGGGCGTCCCAGCGTTTCGTCTCACTTCTGCCTTGTAAATACCTTTTATTAGTCGCCTTTCATTCATCCTCTCAACACGACCAAACCATCTAAGAATACTCTTTTCAATGTTTACTTAGAAAATGTAATAATTATAAATAAATCCTAACTAATATTATAAATGCGAAAGTGAGTTTGTTTATTTGATACGCTTTCACGCTAAAACGGCTGAACAGACTTTGATAAAATTTGGCACATGGATAGACCATGACCTGACTTAGGACACATGATACTTTTCATCCCGATATTTCCACGAGATCAAGACTTATGCGGGTGAAACCGCGGGGCGCAGATAGTTAACTAACTATAATTAGTCAAAAAAATCTGACTTTCTGGTTGCTCTCGTTGTGCACGCGCTACTGCCGAGTGTGGGGGTCCTGGGTTCGATTCCCAGGTCGGGCAAAGTTCATCTGGAATTTCACAGTAGCCGCGATTCTGGATTTGTGCACGGTTGATGGAAATAAGCTGCTGGATTTGTGCATGGGACTTAAAAATGACAGGCGAAATGTAGGTGTGTTTAGGTATGTGTTGAGACCAATGACTAAACTTAAGCTTATTATAATGTTTTTCTGACAAATAAATGATTATGATTATAACCTCTGCCTAACCCTTCGGCGAATACAGGCGCGATGAAACGTTAGACAAAAAAAAATACTTTTTGTAGATACCTAATCGAAATTTTCCAAAAAAAAATGCCACCAGTGCCAACAGAGCCATCATGGATACGAAGATGATTTAGTGTTAGGTCAAATTAAGGATTTAGAGTCACACCAAAACCAAATCACAGAAAAAGACACACAGATCACAGAAAAGAGAAGACAGCCACTGGTTTTAATTGTCAGAAGTCCAACGATTCTCCCACCCCAAATCTCAGCGTGGTCCTTATTTGGCCTGACCAAGATTATGTCTGGACTTTAAAAGATACTCTGAGTTTTTTTCGGCCTTTCTTCTCAGAGTAGTCAGTTATAAAACACAGAACTCATCTAGTTTCAAAACATAAGTTATTTTTGACGTGTATAAGTGTTTTGTTTTAACCAATTAACAGAAATAAAATTTAAAGCCTTCTTCCAGCAGCTGCCGACTAATTCTGTTTTGTGCTCGTGATTATTATGAACGAGTATGTCGATCTATTTTGTTTTATTTTATGTTAATGTATTTACTCGAGTTAATTATCTTTGTATAAGCACGTGTTTCTGTGACAAATCATTTGTCAAAGAATCATTTGGGTTCCACTCAATTTGCACGCGAGCTGTCGAAAGGAGATCATGCAAATTTTCTAGAAGTTGTTAGTAAGAAATCCCAAAAGCATCAGAGTAGTTTTCAGGGTCAAAAGAAGGTGAGGAATATCCTATTCTCCATATGGTGAACTTACTGGTGATGTTCTTCAGAAAGGTCAGGAGCGTAGTACTCACAACCGGCGTGCGTGTATGACCAGGGGGCCGATCGCGCTAATTTTGAACGTTAATACCAAAACTAAACCACAACCAAAAACCTTACGTTAGACACATTTCGTATCGCGCTAATCATCAACGGAAACGATTTAGCTTTACTTTGGAAGTTACGTTGGACGAACGATCGATTGAACTTTCAGTATTGGGTAACGTGCGCGGTACCGTTTTTTACATCAGCTAAACCAAAACATAACCAAAACCAAAAACGTTCCGTTCGAACGGTAATTTCAGAAATAGCGCGATCGGCCCCCAGATGTATGAACGTAAACGAAACAAAAGGAGCGTAGCAGATGGCGTTATCTAGTTTCTGCCTACCCCCATGGGAAGAAGGCGTGAGTTTATGTATGTAAGTAAACCATTAAATTTTTGATAGGTCCTCAAGTCAATTTGTATTGGTGTTTTCAAATTACCCGTTGGCAAGAAATTAAGAAAATTATAGGGTTTGTTTAAGGGTGAAAATGGGGCGTAGGGCGTAAGTGAAAAAGTAATGTATGGTTATCAAAGACAGATGAATATTCTATTCATCGACTGGAATATTAATAGATCTACCTTGAACTACCAATACGATCAAAATCCACAATCGTTTCAGTACTCAAAGTTTGTCTATGTCAAATTCAGATATTAACAATAAAATCCCACATCATCATCTGCCTAACCTATTCCCAACTATGTCGGGGTCGGCTTCCAGTCTAACCGGATGCAGCTGAATACCAGTATTTTACATGGAGCGACTGCCTATCTGACCTCCACAACCCTGTTACTGGGTAACACGATAGAATATAATAGAATACTCTTTATTATGTACACCATAAAAGTTACAGATATAAAAGTTGTAGTTTTACATAGGGGGTAGCCCTTGGTAAGACTGGTTGTCGCATTTACGGGCTTCTGACGATCCATATCAACTGTCAAAGATCTACAAATAACAGCCGGGACCAACGGCTAAAGAATGACTCACGCTACACTGTGCCGGACCCAAGCCGAGACTCCGCCGTTGCACATTGCTCGGCAGCCACTCGGATGTCCCTCGGTATATCATGAGCGTGTCCATACAAAATATATGGGATATTAGTTGACCGTGCTACGGCCGAGACTCGGCTCGGCTCGGGACCTCCAGTCCTCCTTTAACGTGTTTTCCGAGGCACAGGGATGTCGTGGTATGTAAAGATGGTCAACCATCCACGTACCAACCGTGGCAAGTGTAGCTTAACCTGATCGATCGACTCGTGCGGCTGTTATTAGTTAGCCATAAGCCCATCCAACAAAAATATCGTAAATATCGAACAAAAATACACCAGTTTTCTTTGCCTGTAAAATTTTTCATGTTTTTTCAATGGTTTTCAGCCATTACCTTGTTACCAAACTTTGAACCTACGCCATTTTGATTGAAGCGTAGTTCCCAAATAAATATTGACGTAAGAAACTGCGTAGGTAGAGAACATTATTTTCGGGTAAACATTATACGGAGTTTAATTCGATTTCGTGTAAACACGGTTGAGGATGTAGCCTTCTTTAAGGCAGACAGTGCGACGCAACTCTAGTGGAACAAGTTTTATAAAAACTCTTGGAAATGATTCACCAGAATCGCGTCGCACCGACGCTTCTTGCCTGTCTGCGGGAGACTTTATTCGGTAGTACCTAATACACTCACTGGCAATAAGTGTGGCCCATACCTTAAACGGGAATTTGTGAAAAAACTAAACCTATTCTTTGGGACTTTTTAGGGATCCGTATTTAACAAGAACCCTTATAGTTTTGCCATGTCCGTCTGTCTGTCTGTCCGCGGCCTAGCTCGAAGAATCTTAGGACAAGATAGCTGTAATTTGGCATGGGTATACAATCATATCAATCATCACAAAGTGGTAAAATATAATCTTTAAATACTTTTAGTTGCAAATATAATTCAATACAATAAACAGAAGTCGGTTAAGGATGCTATCACAAAATCTGACAAAAATTTGCAATAACTAAACCAAATGTAACTAATAATTGCCACAGATAGAATACTCTTTCATCTCCATTGGTAGCAATTTTTTATTCGAAAATGTTGGTATATAATATTGTAAAAAATAATTTCCGTTGCCTCTTCACACAAAATGGACGATATCGTGTTGAGTTTAGGAACGTTTTGATCAATATAATAACATAAATTTAGTTGTTAAATATTTAATTTTAATTTTAATATTTTATGTAAGCAGACATGTTCAACTCAAAAAGGTAGCAAAAAGAACTATCAAAATGTTACAAATAGTCTCAGAAAATAATGATGAAGAAACCTATTTTTTTTTATTATAAAACACTGTCGGTAATGTTTTTGTTCCTATTATTTAACAAGACATATCAAGAAATTTAAAAATCATACACTGGGCTTCAGCTATCCGTGTGATAAAATCAAAATTTCATTTTATGATTATACAATATCTTCATTAAGTAAATGAACTGCGAAATAAGCTATATTTTCGAGAGTGCAAAAGTGATGAAACTATTAACAGGTGCTGAGACTGACACGAATGGTTTATCACCACGAAAACTGTACTTTTATAGTAACACAGACTTAATGTTTCAATTATTTCAAGCTTTATCACAATTAGATAAGAAATTGACGAAAATCTTTTTTTTTGTGATAGGACCCTTAAAAACACAAACATAAGAAAACTAATCAATTAGCCATGTACATTCCATAAGTAAATATGCTATAGCTACAAGATAACATGAATACCAAGTTTAGGCAGTCATATAATTTATCAGGCGGATCCGCGATACGGACACATGTGATCCAGTGGAAGATATGTTTTAACTAGCTATTGCAAGCGACTTAGGCCCGTATTACACAAACTCGAGCATTACTTAAAACTAGTAAGCCTTTTGATTGTTAGAAACTAATTTTAGATAATGCTTGAGTCTTAATGATAAATGATTTTTTTTTTTGTAAGTATGTTTGTACAAACACTTTTACACGTCAACTATATTTTAAAAGTGTGATCATATCTTGAGTGAGGGTCTATAATACGGGCCATGTTTAGTGTTATTGGGTATTTCCATTAGGAATTTCCCAGTAGCAATCCGGAGTCTGAATTCGTGCCCGATTGATGGCAATAGACTCGCCCCCCGTTTCATAGGACTTAAACTTACAAGCGAAACATGGCCAGCCTACTGCCACTTCAGTTTGCTTGCCATTGGTCCGTCGACAAACATGGCCAGCCTACTGTCACTTCAGTTTGCTTGCCATCGGTCCGTCGACAAACATGGCCAGCCTACTGCCACTTCAGTTTGCTTACTCTGCAAGCTATGTCAGTAACTGCGGTTCTTTCCGGATAATTTAATTCCTGATTGAATCCTTCAAACAGACTCCAAGCATAGATCGCTACATAGCGCACTGGGCGACCCTGAATTTGTGGACCAGGCGACTGCCACGCGCATATCATCCGAATAATATTAATACATCTACTATCTTCCAGAGTACAACATACCCAACAAACACAATATCCATATATATATGTATACAAGTAAGTTAGGATTAAAGCTGATCTCGCAGTTTACGTACCGAAGATGTTAAGATAGGACACTACATTGAACGTGGTTTAAACTTGAGCCAACTGTTAGTGATATTAGATGTTCTACTTGATTCCGCTTAAGTGCCTGGGTGCTTGGACGTTCATTTTAGGAAGGAATTTGGATGAGTAGGGATATTGGAAATGGTTGGTTTAGTGTGGAATGATTGTTGATATTGGATGATATTGGAATTGAGTGACTGTTTTTAATAACAAAACAATAATTGGAATTCATAACCCGAGCCCCAAGAACTGTCCAGTTTGGGGCCTACTGGTAACCTAGCTATAGGTCAAATTTGAACAGCTCAAGGACACAGAACGAGACACAATAGAAAGTTTTATTGTTATGACGACATTATGCGTTCAGCGGTCCTGAACGAGTTGCTACTCATGTCGTCTCAACCTGTATATCTATATACAGGTTGAGACGACATGAGTCGGTATTGGTATGAACCTGTATACCTGCTTACTGTTTAATATTTTTATTTATCATTTCAGCCGCAAACGTGGATTGCTGGAGGGAAAGGGGGGGTTTGCCATAATCGCCACGCTTGGCAGGCGGGTTAGCGATCGCAGTATGGTGTTGAAATGTATAGAGAACGCTGCTGCCCAATCTCTAGTCCACACCACGGGACCACCACCACGGTTGTACGACCCCCACGGGAAGAAATAGGGTGGTGCTATTCTGTACGTCTGGCACCGCACAGACGGCATATTTTTATTACCTGGACAATAAAATATTTTCTATTCCATTTTTATTTCTGGTAAACAATTTTTGGTGGTCTGAAGGTTAGACCATATTGGTGAAGTACCATGTTTTAAAATTAGACCAATAGTCTGTGTCGTTATTTCATTGATATAATTTTTATTAAATATTATTTTGATACTGAATTATAATATCCACGGTGGCAACACTGTCAAAGTACAACGGGAAAGTGAAGAGTCATGTTTAGCAGTATTGTTTTATTTTTTAAATTTGTGTTTAGCCGAATATTAATGTTTAATAATTCATTCTATCATTATTTAAACAAACTTTTTAAAACCCTTTAGGTATCCGACTGAAAGACTTGTATCTAAGGTCATGAATAAAAATTATATAAAAAAATTGTATTAGGTAGTATTCGCCTGTCTGAGTTCGACCACGACCCAATACTCGTAAGTTGGGCCACCACACTGGGCCACCACTGCTCCCCACCTCATCGTCCGGTTAGTACGTCCTGGAATTATAATATATACCCGGAATCTACTGTAGCTTGAAATCTTGATATAAGAGTAACATGGCCCCGATCCGTTGGTCCAGAAACTTAAGGACAACTTACTTCTAACACAAATTATGACCTTAAACCCTCTCAAGATCAAGAAAGCACAATGAAAGAAAAACCTACAAACACTATCCCAAGAATTGTCGAGCGAAAAATGCCCCGACACAATGAAAACACCACCCCTATATTTACTCTTATCCGATCCAAAAGGCACTTTTGAAGTGTTTGAAACCATGAGATAACACTTCTTTGCCACTAAAAGTGTCACAACACTGATCCGGTACTTTATTAAGTGCATTACAAGCAACTCTAGCACTTCAGAACGCACTTGTGTGGAACTTTTGTATGAATTATTCCGAAAACGTTTCGGAAGAATTCACTGATTTATGAATGTACGTGCTTTTTCGGGCGTGGTGGAAGTTTTAAGTGGGAGAGTGTAGAACAACATATTAATAGGTTTTCGAAGAACTTGTGTAAATAAATCAAGTGACATTTAAGATACGTTCGCTATGTCTTTTTCTTAGACTAGCTAAATGTTATTTAGGTTATTATTGTGCTAGTACAGGAGTCTGTCTTTCCCCCTACGTGGTATCCTGTTACCCAGAAACTGGATTGTGGAGATCCATGTAAAATACTGAGCAGTGGTCCAGTGGTAATGAGCCCGACTTACGAGTTGTTGTAGGTCACGAGTTCCAACCCAAGCAGGCTTTATTTGGTGTAAATTTATAATTTCATCACCACTGCTCTCAAAACGTTTAGGCATGTCCTAGAACCAAAAATTCTAAGACATGTGACATCTACCAACCCGCACTGGGCCCGCGTGGTAGATTACAGCCCTCTCGAAAAGAAGAGGCCTGTGTCCCAGCTGTGGGAAAATTATAGGCTGATTATGATGTAAAATACTGGTATTCCACTGCATCCGGTGAGACTGGAAGCTGACCACAACATAGTTAATAAAGGCTAGGTGTTCATGAAGAAGCCATAGCAATTTTTGTTAAAGTTTAAAAGTTTGATGTCAAGCTTGATAGATGGCGTTGGCGTCGAAATAGATCGCGCTATGGTTTCGTTACCGCGATTTAGCTACGGTCTTGCAACTTTTTAATGAAATATACCAGCTTAGCCAGTACACGATGGTGGTTTTATTTTCGACCCTATTAGTGTGCACATAAGTTTAATAGTACAAACCATTACCAGCTCGGTAATAAACACTAGGTAGAAGATGAAGTATAGTCATTTGTAAAGGCTATTTTAAAGCCTAAGCTCTAAGAAATAATTAACGAGGTGTAAGATGAAGAACACAAAACATTTGAACAACGAGAATTATTATCATTAGAACATCTCTCTGAGTTAGATTTGTTCCCAAATTAAAAAGTAATTCAATGGAATAAATTCAACTTATGGAGATGTATTAATGATTATAATTCTGTAAATACATGTCTGTTATAATCGCCAGTCATATTTTGATCAAGATAAAACCTGACAATGACCTGCAAATTGCAAAAAAAAACGTAAGAAAATTTGAATTTCGCGGGCTACAGCTGCGAATTCACCTTAAGTGAAGGTGAGCACAAAGGAAGGATTTCGCTATTGTTAAAAAAACAACGAAATAACTTTAGAGGTCAAAAGTACTTATTTGATGGGTGAAAACGAATTAAATTTATTCCTAAAGGTGGGCTCCCAAGCAAAAAGGGTCCAGTAGTGGCGTATTGTGTTAAGTCTAGATTCGGTATCTAGAATAGTCAATTGATAGGATCAAAAAATATTCAAAAACTGGCATTTTTTTATCAGGCATTTGAAGGTGAAACTGAAAAGCTTGATTTGAGAAAAAGCATTTTCAAAGACATACTGGCACCTTTTTACTAAACTTTTCTCTTAAAATTTCTGTTACTTAGAAACATCATAAAAAGTCATTTACTGTATGAACTTGTAGATAATTGAGCATTCATTAATAATCAATTAAAATCGCGAAATGCAATTTTTTCACCCAACTTTACAAAACTGCGTATTATACAACATTATTTTTAGTATATGCGAAACCTGAATATAGTTTGTTCAGAATAAGGAACTGAATCGATTTCAATAATTTTTACATCATGTTATGTTTTGTACGAAAAATATTTAAGCGTGAAGGAAAATGTTATCACCATTTACACACACGCACACACCCTCACACACACACACACACACACACATACACACACACACACACACACACAAACTCACACCCACACAAACACAGAGTTCTTGTATTGTACTTATATTAGTCCAGTTTATCAATTTTTTTTTTTTTCTTGTTTTATGTAACAGTCTAAACAATAACTTTGTCCTACTTTTGGGAAATGAGGGCTGATTGTCCTTAATACAGGTTACTAAGTAACCTAGCTAGGACATCAGATCGTAAATTTGTATTGTTACCTACTCATGTCAGATGTAAACTATTCCTAAGTTGTCATCCTACTTTGTAACAGACTGTACCTCTTTTTATGAAGTAAATATTACTATTACTATTACTATTACTATTACTATTTAATTACTTACAATACAATCGCCGTACGGTTAGGTACCTACTGCCAAATTATTATTAATGAGCGCAAGACGACCCTGGAGTTGCGGGGGCGCCGTTAGCATGTTTTTGTGCGGACAACCCGGTAACATAACACCTTTATAACTTTGTGATTTTTCATGATACCGTTTTAAAATTTTGTACAGAGATTCTTTACATAAAAATACTAGACACGTGTTTCGGGTTTCGCATATACTAAAACTAATATTGTATAACTAAACGCCGAGAATTGGATCCTTTTTGCTTGGACGTCACAAATAGTCTAAACTTTCCTAAGTTTAAGATGAGAGAAAGGAATACAATTTTATTCTGACATTGTCTCTCTTTGCCGTTTAGTTCTAAGAAAGAAGACTACCTACCTTGTCTTTTGAATGAAAAAAAAAAAATAACTTAACATTACATCACGCCTGTTTTTTCCGAGGGGTTAGTTAGAGGGGTAGTAGGTACACCCTAATTTCGCCAGTTATGATTAAGTCCCATGTAATAGGAGGCGTGACTATTGCCATCAACAGGGCTATTGAGAAATTCCTGATGGAAAAACGCAATAACATTATACCCGTCATGGGAATCGAACCGAGCACCTCATTCTTAGCAATAGCGCTTGCAACCACAAGACCAACGAGGTAAAAAAAAATCTTACCTCGAATCTCAACGATCTAAAATTACAACCTAGTTTTTTCATGCGAAAATCTAGACAGCAAACTACTGAGATAACGGTAAATATTTGATCGATCCCTCACTCAGACAAGAGGTATATTTTCTTACCGAGAAACTTATTTTCGGCGAATTGACTATTTTCAAGTTATTGGTCCCAATTTTTTTTTGGCCAAAAAGATGGCGGTCCTTTCGGACAAAAAATGGACTGTAATTAGCTTTGACATAAAAAGAAATAGTTCTACGTTGTTATTGGAAAAGTATTTTTTGCTTGGAAGACAATAAATTTATTGAAGAACTAGCTGCGCCTCGCAGTTTCACCCGCATAAAGGCTCGTACAGACTCGCGCGACAGGCAGCGACAAAGAAATTGTGCTACTAGTGTCGCGTCGCGCCTGCGATATCACACTAGTTTGTACGAGTCTTAAGACTCGATGCCGTGGGAATGTCGGGATAAAAAGTATCCTACATCCTAACGCAGGTCATTTTCTACCATGAACATGCGCCAAATTTCATCCAAATCCGTTTAGCAGTTTTAGCGTGATAGCGTAACAAACAAACAAACTCACTTTCGCATTTATAATATTAGTTAGGATGACTTTCTATGATGTTTCTAAGTACCAGAAAATTTACGAGAAAAATTTATTAATAAGGTACCAGTGATCATATGATGTCAAATTTGAAAATGCTTTTTCTCAAATCAACCTTTTTCAGAGTTCCAACTTCAAACGTCTAATAAAAAAATGTGCCAGTTTTTTAATACTTTTTTATACCCTTATTCAACTCAGCCTATCGCAGTCCACTGCTGGACATAGACCTCTACCAGGCTGCGCCACAACACCCTGTCCTCCGCCTTCCGCATCCAGTCTGACCCAGCCACCTTCTTTAGGTCGTCGGTCCATCTAGCTGGGGGGCGTCCCACACTACGCTTGCCGATACGCGGTCTCCACTCCAGGACTCGTCTGCTCCATCGGCCATCGGTCCTTCGACAAACATGGCCAGCCCACTGCCACTTCAGTTTGCTTACTCTACAAGCTATGTCGGTAACTCCGGTTCTTTTCCGGATAATTTCATTCCTGATCTTTTTCTTCAAAGAGACTCCAAGCATAGCCCGCTCCATAGCACGCTGGGTGACCTTGAATTTGTGGACTAGCCCGACTGTCAGTGTCCACGTTTCGGCACCGTATGTCATGACGGGCAGGACGCACTGGTTAAAGACTTTAGTCTTCAGACATTGCGGGATAGGCGACGAGAAGACTTGACGCAGTTTTCCAAATGCCGCCCAACCCAACTGGATATTCTTATTATCAATTGTCTATTCTAGATACCGAATCTAGTCTTAATACTCCACTACTAGACCTTTATAGCTTGTACGCCCACATATTAGTTAGGATTAGAACTGTGGAGGTGTTTTTGGAGCACTACAATACCTGTACACTTAAGTATTAAAGACTTTGGCAACTGTGTCAAGGACTTGTATTGGTGGCTCTTTATTGATAACCATACATTACTTTTTCATGTACGCCCTACGCCCCATTTTCACCCTAAAACAAACCATATAATTTTCTTAATTTCTTGCCAACGGGTCATTTGAAAAGACTAATACAATTTGACTTGAATACCTTTCTAAAAAATTAAATGGTTTTCATACATACACGCCTTCTTCCTATGGAGTTAGGTAAAAAGTACAGAACGCCACCTGCTACGCTCCTTAGATACTCCTTTTGCTTCGCCTACGTTCATACATCTGGTCATACACGCACGCCGGTTGCGAGTACTACGCACCTAACCTTTCTGAAGAACATCACCAAACAGGTCACTTTTTATGTCCTTCTAGGGCATCCCCTCCCGGAGTTTGCCGTCACATCTGCCTTGTAAATACCTTTTGTAAGCCGCCTTTCATTCATCCTCTCAACATGATCAAACCATTTGGTTTACTTAGTTAAATTATGAAACATCGCTTACACGAAGAAATACCTAGTGTTATTTTTGACTTATGTCAGTCGAAAAAATATATCTAATCTAATAAATAATAAAATATATATAATAATCAGTAATCATTAAATTTATTCAAAGTTCAATTCTATATTTTAACATATAAATTTCCTTTTCCCTCACAGTACAAGCCACATGTAATACGTAGATACTATATAATGTAAATAAGGTCGAGAACTATAATAAAACTCTTTCTGCCAGCTGACATTCCCGTATTTTCCCTTAGTCTTAACCCTACATAAAAATAAATGAAATTATTAAATATTGAATAAAATATATCTTTGTCTACCGTCTACCCACGTACGCGCCCACGATACAGGAGAAATTCTTAGTGTGGGGTACAACGTTTAAAAAAAAACTACTTCAAAACACGGAAGGAGCAGAAGGTTCAGTACTAGTGAAGCCATTTTCGTGGCAAAATTTTGAGAAAACGTAGTGTTTTGTTTAACTTCTACGGGCTGCATTAACGCTCTTGGGTGTGTAAGAGCCTTTATACTGAGCGATGGCCGTTTTGCGTGGATCGTAATAAGCACATAAGCCGCATATAAGTCTATTTTCCTCCAGTTTGTTTTTTTTTGAGTTCTGTACCCGAAGGTTCCAATTGGAGCCCTATTGCTGTCACTCACGTGTCCGTCTGTCCGTCGCCTGTCACACAGGTTTTACAGCCAAACGGTTGGCGCTACAGTCTTCAAATTTTCACAGTATAAGCATCTTGTTATATTTATAGCCATACAAATTGTAAAAAAATATTTTTTTAAGTTTTTAAGGGAGTTCCCATACAGCTAAAGGGAGACCGAAAAAATCGTTTATCGAACTCATTGAGTGTTAAGGCAAGCCTACTTTTGTCATTTGCCTCTTGTCAGCGCCTTAATATAATTGAAACATTATTATAGCTTAGCCCTCGATACGATCTATACGTATCTAATACTGTATTTTTTTTTTAAAACAGATTGGAAAAAAAAGTAATGAGAAGACACCAGTTTTTATGTTATTTTTTTTTTTGTATAGTGGCGTGTGCTAGCTATCATAAGGCAAATAATATAAATATCTTTAATGTTCTGTGTTGCGTAATGCAAATTATTTTACATTTTATTGTATAGATTAAATTCAAAGTTTTATATCTGAACAGACAGCTGTGCTGCTGGGGAGTTTGTTGCGCCACTTCTTCTTCCCAGCTAAAGTACTAGGAAGTGGTGAAGGGTGGGCGTTTTTGGGGGACTGTCTTATGTAATTTTGACGTTCGAAAAGTGCTGATTCTCAGCCTAGTTTGAATAAATGACTTTTGATTTGATTTGATTTAGTCAGCTTTTTCACAAAATTTTGTTCCGACGATTTTTTTAATTTCGTATTGGCCTATGAACTTGAAATTTGGTGTTATTTTTTATTATTACGTATAGTTTACTAACAAATACCAATATATTGACAAATCAGATTTTTTCTTTGAAATTCCCTTTGTTCTCCTATTACCTACAACCAATTGGTACGGAATCGTAAATCTGCGAAGTCCGACACGCTCTATGCCGATTTGTTGTATGTTTATTTGCGTCATGTATTACCGTAATAATTAACCATATTTTATTTCTATCTACGGTGCTCCTCCTACTCCCATGACTGTTTAGGATTCGCTCACACGCTATGCGATGATAGTCATGTTATACATTGCTATCACATTGCATTGTACATCACTATACACGTGCTGCTTGTGGGCTCATTATACGCAAAGCATCATTCAGCGCCCTGCGCGTCCAATATAACAACGCGTTCAGGGCGTTGTTGCGGCTGCCGCGCTGGTGCAGTGCGTCGGGCATGTTCGCGGACGCACACGTTGACGGCTTCCACGCCGTGCTCCGCAAGCGATGCGCCGCGGCGCTCGGCAGGCTGCGCGCCAGCACCAACAGCATCCTGGCTGTTATTGCGGATATGCTGGACACGCGTTACATCCAGCACTGGGTGAATACCCACATTAGGAAATAAGTAATTATAATGTACTAACACTAGTTTCATAACTTCTGTTGCCGCTATAACAACAAATACTAAAAAACAGAATTGTTGTACTCTACTAACATTCTATGGATTCTGTCAGAATTTTATTTTTTTATATATTTTTTATAACATCTTGCTATTGCCATCTTGCTTGCTTTTATCATCATAAAAAAAAACATTTCTGAAAGACGTCCACTGCTGGACATAGGCCTCCCCCAAAAGGAAGGAGGGTTGCCATAATCGCCATGCTTGGCAAGCGGGTTGGCGATCGCAGTAAGGTGTTCAAATGCATAGAAAATGCTGTTGCCCATTCTCTAATAAGTCCCTTAGTCGCCTTAAATTAAAATTTATTTTATTAATAATATTTACATAATACATATATACGCTAACAGACTTAAAATAATAATATGTACATATATAAAAAAAAACCGGCCAAGTGCGAGTCGGACTCGCGCACGAAGGGTTCCGTACCATTTTCTGTAAAAACGCCAAAAAAAACACGTTTTTTGTATGGGAGCCCCCTTTAAATATTTGTTTTATTTTAATTCAATTATTTATTTTTAAAGTGAATATATAACTAAATATTATGTGAATATTTCAAGCGTCTACCTGTTGCCGTTATAAATATAGAGCAAAAAGGAGCAAAAAAATCACGTTTGTTGTATGGGAGCCCCCTTAAATATTTATTTAATTCTGTTTTTTAGTATTTGTTGTTATAGCGGCAACAGAAGTACATCATCTGTGAAAATTTCAACTGTCTAACTATCACGGTTCATGAGATACAGGCTGGTGACAGACGGACAGACAGACAGACAGACGGCGGAGCCTTAGTAATAGGGTTCCGGTTTTACCCTTTGGGCACGGAACCCTAAAAAAGGGACAGATCATAGAACATCAAAAAAATTAAGAGAGTAATAGAGAATAAAAGAGTAACCGTGGAGTTTCTTGCCAGCTCTTCTCCATAGGAAACGACCATTTGGAACCGTGCATCTAGCTTCTGACGTTTCATAAGTGCCCATGTAGGTTTATGTGAAATATTTGATTTAATTTAATTTGTACGTGTGGGCAAATTTCATAGAGTAAACCTTTTAAACTTCTCTACATCGAGAAGTGGCCACTCCTTTTCAGCAAAAAAACATTTTTCTATTACGTAAGCATTGTTTATTTTGTTCGTTCGACTAATACGAATGGAATTATTGTTACAACACAGTAGGTATTGTTCAACCAATTTAATATGCTGTGTTACATGCATTTTTGAGTGTTCCTGTAATTCAATAAAACTGAGTGCCTAGATATGGAACTTAGATGTAGATGTACAAAAACTGACATGTATACAGGGAGTCTAGAAATAAATTATTATTGGTCTTATGAAAGTCTCAGGTAAGAGAAATAGAGAAAAGTGGTTTAAGATAGCTTCTGCTTGCATGAATTGTTAATTGGCGAAGTAGGCTTTATCTGTCAGATCAACTCGTTCATCCTTTTCTACTGTCAGTCTAATGTAAAACTCCACGTTTTTGTGGTAGTAAGTCTTCAGCGTTAAACCGAAATGAGTACCTATATATTTTTGATGTCTAACATCTTTCCTCTCTCTGTGGGAGTGATTTTGTGAATGAAAAGGGACGGAAAAGTGTAACAGGAAGTGACAGCTTGACAATGGAATAAGTAAGTACTTTATAATAGCTTGGAATTAGTATGTACTATATAGAATGTAAGTAGAGGGGTCGAATTTCATCCAGTGGCCGACCACTAGTAGGTAATAGAATAATTATTCGAAAAAATTAATCAGTATTTAGCTTTTACTAGCTGCGCCCCGCGGTTTCACCCGCGTAAGTCGCGATCCCGTAGGAATATCGGGATAAAAAGTAGCCTATGTCTTATTCCAGGGTGTCAGCTACCTCCATACAAAATTTTACCAAAATTGGTCCAGCCGTTTGACCGGAAGAAGTAACAAACATACACACACACACACTCACAAACTTTCGCCTTTATATTATTAGTGTGATACATTTTGAAGTCAATTTCTGTCGCTGCTCAGTTGCCTATTACCAAAGTGAGATATCAGATGTTACACATCATACGCGGCTACTGGGAGGCTCGCTCGTTTTTTTATCAAATTGGTATTCGATTTTCTAAAATCAAAAACCGAAGTGTGTAGTTGTGTTCAGTTAGAGGGTCTTATTACATGAGATTTATAACTTAACTGGTGAGATGTGGGTGTATAATAGGGTACACCTCTCCCTCACCTATCCCTTCGGGGATTACAGCATGTTATGTTGTGTTTTTGTTATAACATGTCTAGCCAAATGGGTGTGTACCAATGCCCTTGATTATTGAGTACAAGCTTGAGGTGAAGCAATGTCTACAAATTAAATCGTTTGCCAATGTCTAGTCAACTCTAAGAGTCATCATTAACTCTTCCGAGGAAGTCCATCATTTCTGACAAAGTGAGTCCTCAGTTCAGTCAGTCCTGTTCCTCGAAGTGATGGATGCGCGGAAGTTGTCGGGAGGAGACTTCCTCTTCCGTGTAATTCGTCGAGTTTCCGGGAGTTGCTCGTCAAAGGGGCGACTGGAGTACCTAACGTACTACGGATTTGCTGATATTATTACAATGCGAGAGTGACTGTTTAAGTATGATTTCATGCTAAGCAACTATGATCCGTTTCAAAAATATCTGATGAAAATGTAAGGAAATTAATCAGAAAACGTATCTGATGATGCCATTATGTACACTAATAAATTGGGTTGTTTGATTGAATTTTTTTAATACTTAATAAACCCGATTAAATGTCTAATTTTAAATCAAAATGAATAATAATAAATATCAAAAATAATAATAAATACAAATAATATAATATAAAATGATTACTTATTATTATTATTCATATTTTTTTTGTATGTATGTGTAGGATAAGGTATTTTTCTATGGGCCTGTGATGCCTGTAATCATCATTTCAGCCGACAAACGTCCACAGCTGGACATAGGCCTTCTCCAAAAGGGGGGTTGCCATAATCGCTACGCTTGGCAGGCGGGTTGGCGATCGCAGTATGGTGTTGAAATGCATAGAGAACGCGTAACGTAATAGTGGTAATGAATATAGTTGAAACCTTCTAATTGCAGATGAATGTGTTGCTTATTCCCTTTAGTGAGTGATTGCGCACGAATTAAACCTAAAAAGGGTTTGTTTATAATTTCATAAAATACTTTTGGAAGAGACTATAAACCTTTTGATGACAATTGTGGGTCGGTTGATTACCATTGCGGAACCTTTTTCCTCCTACAATTCATTTAAATTGCTTATTTTTAAAATACTAATTATCTACAACAGCGCCTCTTGGTGGTATTTATTACCGTAAAACATGTCTTAGAACCTGCTCTGAAGCAAAACAAATATAGTGCCAAAATCTTCATCAAAATCGGTTTAGTAGTTGTTGAGGAAAAAGAAATAAGGGCAAGCCTGAACCGGGACATAAACTTTCTCCTGAACGCTAATTATATCTAAAGGAACCTTCATACATGTAGATTAAGTACCACAAACTTAAGCGTATGACCACACATAACTTAACATTTTGATGTGAAGTGATAACGTGATGTCTGTTAATAGCTCATAATATGTTAGGGCCTTCATAAAGACGGCATTTGACATTGCTATGTTTGATATGGTATGTGTTAGACCACCCAGTGGTATGGGTATCGGAAAAGGTACCCTAGATTTAGACAATAAAGTTAATTTTGAAAGTTTTACAAAAAGAGGCGTTCGTTAATGACCCTGTATGAACGTGGATGAAGCAGAAGGCAGCAGGATTTTGAAAAGATGAGTAATTTCTGTCTGAGAAGAAATTACCTACGGCCATGGCAAAAGGCATCGAATTTCAGAATCCAAAAAAATATTAGCCCCTTTAGAGACATGAGGAACAGGGTGTAAAGTTGACTCATCGTCTATAGAAAAGGGGTGTCTTTGGATCTGTATTTTAGTTTTTTGCCACCGACTTCCGAAATTAAAGTTATTTTTCACTTTGTAGTGTTTTTATGGAAGTAGGTTGTTTTTTTTTTTTGTAAAAAGTTTTTTATTTTTCACTTTTTAGTGGGTAAGTTTGTAATTTATGTAATTTACAATAGCCTAATGTCAAATACTCATAACCTTTTACAAAATATTGCTTTTCCCGATGCAGGGGCGTTAACTGTTGAGGAGTTCTCCTGGTAAGAACCAGGAGAACTGGTGGTGACTTCACCATATGCATTTTGACGAGCATAAATTGCTTAGCAACCATATTAAAGTGACTAATCGAATCGCAACGGTGAAATACTTATTATTAAGTAGTTCCGGTGGCCATCTGCGGTCTTCATCATCAATTCCACTGCACTAAATGGTGCTCTTCGAGTGCAAATGCACAAGTTACTATAAAATATACTCAAATCGCTATAGTTATGCCTATAAAATTTGAGGATTTCCCTCGATTTCCATGGGATCCCCCAGATTGGGATTCATCAGATTCTGATTTAGTGGCAATGGGACCACCTCGGGAGCATACCCTTCCATACAAAAAAAGAATTTTGAAAATCCGTCCACAATTGACGGAGTAATCGGTGAACATACATAAAAAAAACATACAGCCGAACATATAATCTCCACCTTTTTGGAAGTCGGTTAAAAAGGGAGGATTCTACGATCAGCCGGATGTTGTCTCGGGTGGGCAACTGCACCTCGATTGATGTCGGGACGTTGTATATATTAAGGTAGTCGCGCGGTAAACTCTGCTTGCGCGATGCAGGATTTTGCGTGACGTCAGTGTGATGCGTAGTTCGCATGTAGCGAGGTAGACGGCGCCACACCCCTATATTACTTTAATTATTGTGAATGTGAGGACTATGAGGATATTTCTTTTTCAGTTTGTTCTAATGATGGTCTGGCAGTTTGAGTACTTTACCTAAATGTCCTTTCGTTGGTATCGTTCTGAGTTGAGCTACACGATTACTGACAAATGCTTGCATTGTTCGGACAGGTCTCAAATCTGTGTGGTATTTTCCTCAGGTGACCATTTCAGACACTAATCTACATGTAGATTAGTGTTTATGAGCGGACCAAGATTATGTCTGGACTTTAAAAGAGACTGGCCCCTGAGTTTTTTTCGCCATTTCTTCTCAGAGGTAGTCAGATAGGAAATGTTGACTCCATTAGCTTATCTTTTTTTTTTAATAAGTGTAAAAGTGTTTCCGATATCCTATTTACAGAAAAAACAATTTTATTTCATTTCATTTCCCCCTTCCCCCTCTCTTACATGGGACTTCAACATAACTGGCGAAATGTGGGTGTACTATAGGTACCTACACCTCTGCCCATCCCTTTGGGGAAACAAGTTGTGATGTTATGTCATGTGCATATTAATATTATAAATGAGAAAGTAACTCTGTCTGTCTGTCAGTTATTTATCCACGCCTTAAGGCAGTCCAAATCAAATTTCCACTCAAACTCCGCCCCTTGTTCCCCGCCACTCCGTTATGTGCTAAACGCTAACACGTCAGTAATAAAGTTGAATATCGCGTGCGCTCTTTCATCGTGTTCGAGCACGAAACTAAATAAGCGTAAGTCTCAATTCTTATTTCGTTTATAACTAAAGTAATAATTGATCTAGAGAAAACATATCTTGTGGCTGGATAATAAACTATATTTTCTTGCTGTGAATATTTATTTTAGACATAAAAGCTAAACAATCTTGTTTGTTTTTTATAATTATCCCTAATCGATACATTTTTTATTCGAAAATCATGTAAGAGACATGATTTTCGAATAAAAAATTTATCGAGAGAAAATATTCCAATTACGTTACTGTCTTCAACATGGAAAGAAAAAGATCCAATAAATCATATACTTAAGTTTCATTTTTCTTGTGTAAAGACCATGACCTAGGTTAGGACGAAGGATACTTTTTTTATCCCGGTAGTACATTCCCGTCATAAGTATATTCTTTTCGTCCTCCACGCGGGCAAATCACGAATTCTGTACGTGCCAACAAATCTTTCTCGAATCTAGTTTTAAATCGACATTTCTGCTTGCACATAGTCATAAGATACGTTTCGCAGATAGAAAGGTACCAAATTAAGAACATAAATTCTCTTGAAGCTCAGTCTGAAAGCCGAGACGCATACATGATCTAGAAATTCAATATTAAAATGCAGGTTTCAGTCGACTTTCTTGCAACTATAAAATTTTGATGCAAAGAGACATGATTTCTTTTAAAAAACCGGCTAAGTGCGTGTCGGACCACGCACAATGAAGGGTTCCGTAGTAAGGATGAAGTTATCCCAAAAACAAACTTAAAATTGTAGTTGAAAAACATGCTCTCCCATACATCGATATACGTTACGGTCAATTCTTCAACTGCAAATTTAAGTTGGTCGACTATTACTCGTTAACTTGTAAACCCTACTTAGCTGTGATAGTTTTCCTTTTAATTTCGTTATAATACTACTGCCATGAATTTTTTCACAAACCCAACCATTTAGCTGGCAGGGGGGATATACTTGACTCTAACAAAAAAAAGCACTTTAAAGCTTAATATTACGCAAACAGATCTCAGAATTGAAAAATGCTTTTCACAGACCCACAATATTTTTAAACGGCCTATCAAACGTTACCCCACACCATGTATTAGATGAGAAAAAAAAACGTCCCCGTTTTACGTGTAAGGGAGGTACCCTAAAAAAAATGTTTTTTATGTTTTTATTTTAAGACTTTTTCGGCGTGATTAATATGTACACCCATGCCAAATTACAGCTTTCTAGGATTAAGCGTCCCCGAGCTAAGCCGGGGACAGACGGACGGACGGACAGACAGACAGACAGACATACGGACATGGCGAAACTATAAGGGTTCCTTGTTTACTACGGAACCCTAAAAACTAGTGGAGTACGCCACATATATGAACAACTTGCTTCTGTCCGCTACTTCGTCTGCGTGAAATTTCTTGCTCCCCCGACCCTCTGCGTCTTATACATAGAAATATAAAAAACAGGAAAAATAAAAAATATAAATAAATGTAGCGACTGCCTATCTGACCTCCACAACCCAGTTAAGGAGTAACACGATAGCCCTTGGTAAGAGTGGTTGTCAGACTTTCGGGCTTCTGACGATCCGTAGCAACTGTCAAAGATCAACAAATGACAGCTGAGATCAACGGCTTAACGTGCTTTCCAAAGCACGGATGGGTCTTGGTATGTAAAGACGGTCACACATCCACGGACCAACCCCGGCAAGCGTAGCTTAACCTGATCAATCGACCCGTGCGGCTGTTATTACTTAGTCACAAACATGTCGTTAGATGAGAGAGAAGAAAGATATAACCCTCTCTGTCTCTTATACTAAATACCTCTTATTCTTTATTTTAAGGAAGTTTCACTTCTACCACGTGTTCCGTGTGGTGCCGGACGTAAAGAATAGCACCATCCTATTTCTACCCGCGGGTATCGTAAAAGGCAACTAAGGGACTTACTAGAGAATGGGCAGCAGCGTTCTCTATGCATTTTAACGCCATACTGCGATCGCCAACCCTCCTGCCAAGCGTGGCGATTATGGCAACCCCCTTTGGAGAGGCCTATATCCAGCAGTGGACGTATTTTGGCTGAAATGATGATGATGACGTGTACGGAGCTGAACGCGCATTTTTTTTTTATCGCTTTATTCTCCGTTACATTCGTCAGAAGCCCGAAAGTCTAACAACCAGTCTTACGAAGGTGTATCGTATTACCCAGTTACTGGGTTGTGGAGGTCAGATAGGCAGTCGCTCCATGTAAAATACTGGTATTCAGCTGCATCCGGTTAGACTGGAAGCCGACCCCAACATAGTTGGGAAAAGCCTAAGCAGATAGATATATTCTCCATTACATTCGCATGTTTCATGACCACGATAACCATAAGCCTTGGCATTTAATTTATTCAAATTCATTTTAATAAACCCGACGCAAAACATAAGCCAGTCAGACGTCCAGCATTCAACAAAAAAAGGGTTGAAAACAACAAAAAGTTAAAATATTCACAAACAGAAAATGTCCTATTGATGGGAATTCATTTAAACGTGAAAGATTGATGGGTATCCCATTTACTTTCGATCTACAGAACCCAACATACAACATAAACAATTTAAGGGTTGTTGTTGACATGTAAAAAGATTTTATGCTTTGTGCACACTGGTATTGTCGAGGAAAAATATTGGGAAGCCGCTTGAGGTTCGAATGGAAAATTGTTGGAAATGGGACGCGTTTATAACTAAGTATAAAACGATGTCACAAGGCAATATTTTTATCTGGGACACACTTTCGGAGTATCGTGCCAATATGTCGAGATGAAGCCACATTCAGGACATTGGACTTCATGGATGTAAGGTACTTTTTAAGGTTCTATACCTCAAAAGGCAAAAAAGAAACCCTTATAGGATCACTCGTGTGTCAGTCTGTCCGTCTGTCACAGCCGATTTACTCCGAAAGTATGAGGGAACATGTCTTTCAACAACAATGTTCAGTTTTTTCGTGGGATAAATTGATCCCAACTACGGAACCCTTCATTGTGCGTGGTCCGACACGCACTTGCCCGGTTTTTTTATTGTTTTTATGATTTGGCTGGTTTTAATGTCCTTTAGGGTTCCGTAATCAACAAGGAACCCTTATAGTTTCGCCATGTCCTATACCTATTACCATCGGCTTAAAAGGCATACTACGGAAATGAAAAATCAGATGAAATGTCCTTCCCTAAGCTTTTTGCAAAAATTCAAGTATTTATTTCCGGTTACGGAAAGAGATTATAAGAAAGAAATTCAATTCGAAAAGTACTTGTTCAGGATAAGTTGGTCTTGTGTAGTAGTATGGGTTAAGTCTAAAGAGGTAGCGGTTGCATAAGCGCGGCGTGTTTAATTAGCAATCAATTAAGTAATTAATCCCGCTTGTTATTTCCCGAAGTGCTACATTCCCTTACTGAATTTTGACTTTCAAAAGTGCCTCTTATGTGCCTATTTGAAATAAATAATTTCAATTTGACTTCGACTTTGAAAATTTGATGAAGTATCTGATCAACTACTTTAATACTACTACAGCTAGCTTTCAAAATATTATTATTATTATGAGTAAATTAGCTGCGCCCCGCGGTTTCACCCGCGTTAGTCTCGATCCCGTGGGAATATCGGGATAAAAAGTAGTAACCTCCGTACAAAATTTTATCAAAATTGGTCCAACCGTTAGAGCGTGAAGAAGTACCAAACATACACACACACTCACAAACTTACGCCTTTATAATATTAGTGTGATTAAATGAGTATTATTATATTCCCTTTATTTCATTTAAAAGATATATATATACATATAAGTATTTTTGTTTTTTTATCCCTGAGAATACATTTAAAATTTTAAAAAATAGCAACCCACCGGTATCGGGAACAGGGTTCAAGCTACCGGTGGTCAGGGCTCCAGAAAGATGAACCTACTAACAATACGCACTTTTGTTTAAGATTTTTTTGTTTAAGACAAGCCTACTTTTATCATTTGCCTCTTGTCAGCGCCTTAAATCCCTTTTTTTGTCGCCTTTCATTCATCCTCTCAACATGACCAAACCATCTCAGCATACTCTTTTCCATTTTAGTCACTACATCTTCTTTTAAACCACACCGTTGCCTTATCATATAATTTTTCAGCCTATCATTTATAGTCACACCACACCTGCTTCGCAAAGAACACATTTCCACAGCATTTATTCTATTTTCATAGCGCTGTTCTGTATTAAAAATGGGGTATTTTTACTAAGCATTAGGTAGATCCATTTTAGGGTTCCGTACCCAAAGGGTAAAACGGGAACGCTATTACTAAGGCTCCGCCGTCGGTCTGTCTGTGTGTCTGTCACCAGGGTGTATCTCATGAACCGTGATAGTTAGACAGTTGAAACTTTCACAGATGATGTATTTCCGTTGCTGCTATAACAACAAATACTAAAAAATAGAATAAAATAAATATTTAAGGGGGCTCCCATACAACAAACTGTAATTTTTTCGCCTTTTTTTGCTCGACATTGATAACGGTAACAGGTAAACGCTAGAAATATTCACAGAATATTTAGTTATATATTCAGTTTAAAATTAAATTAAAATAAAACAATTCTTTAAGGGGGGCTCCCATACAACAAACGTGATTTATTTGCCATTTTTATAGATAATGGTACGGAGCCCTTCGTGCGCGAGTCCGACTCGCACTTGGCCGGTTTTTTACCATATAATTCATCTACATCAATCCGTCTAAAAAAAGTCTGAATCTGAGCCACGCTTATGCGGCAGTGATAGGAATAATGCTTAGCCAAAGTACGCATTAATTAAAGTTCATTATTCTAGGCATTCATTTTAAAATTAATTTATAAAAGTTACCTTTTATAAAATAAATTTATTATATGTATATTCTATATTCCTCTTCGACGTCATCTACGTAGTTTAAAAAAAAATAGTTGACGTTTAATTTGATTGACGTGTGAAAGTGTTTGTACAAACCTACATACAGAAATAACTAACTAATATTATAAAGGCGAAAGTTTGTGAGTGTGTGTGTGTATGTTTGTTACTTCTTCACGCTCAAACGGCTGGACTAATTTTGATAAAATTTTGTTAGCTGATACCCTGGATTAAGACATAGGCTGCTCTATATCTCGATATTCCCACGGGATCGAGACTTACGCTGGTGAAATCGCGGGGCGCAGCTAGTACAGAAATAAAATCATTTATCAACCAAAGCTGGCAGTAAGTACTCATAAAAGTTAAGCCTTTAAACAAAAATTTCAAAAAGCAGCCAATTCCTTCTCTTTATTACTAGATCGTTGTTGCAATATTCTAAAAATAAAACCAAGTAACCATCAGAATCTCGTTACACTACATAATTCAGTAACATTAATGGAATCTAATATTAAAACTCCGTTTTCTTTAGTTATAGTCAAGCATCGTCTGTTTCGCTCGTTAACTGTTAATTTGAATTGTTGTAGGTATTCAAAATAAATATTAAATTAATCACGTTAAGACTTTACATGGGTTAAAATAATATAGTTCTAACTGCTTTTAAAGAACACCTAGGTCGACTAGAATTAAAATGAGTCGCGGACTCTAAGATTTGTGTTTTAATAACAAGTTAGGACAAGCAACGAATGACAGATAAATTAATTATGTTATAGATACATGGTGCTCACATATTTACAAACATTGTAAAAGTAGACGATTTTCATAATATTTTAACAAGTAATAAGTCAGAGTGTGAGGTAAAGTAGTCACAAGTGTTACCACATCGACCGTCTATCATTGACTTGAATGTGCCCTGGCGGCTGAGAGTATGTAATGCTTACTCGAATGTCTCGCTGTTGGTGGCGTGTGTGTTGGATCATTAAAATTAACTGAATGGTCTGATCCATGCGTCATGTTCGTGAACGGGTGCCGTCAGTACGGACTGGTCATTTTACAGCTGCTTATTTTAACTACTTTTAATTGTTTTTATCTTATTTTACGTTTCTATTATCTAGTTCTCACATGTATAATTTCAACATGAATGATGTATTTTAATTTAAAAGAGTGTACATGGAGTTTCTTGTCCGTTATTCTCCATATGAACTTACTACGCCTTGGAATGAGTAACTAGAATTCATTTATTTATTAATTAATCTCTTTATTATGTACACCATAAAAATTACAGATATAAATGTAGAAATTTTACATAGGGTGACACAATGGGCGGTTTTATCGCAACAAGCAATCTTTTAAAGAGAACCTAGACCAACTAGCTTCATCTCTCTGACTGACCGACCCCTTGACAATTCAAAAGTGCCTGTAATTGGTTTATTTGAAATAAATGGTTTGAGTTTGACCGGTCCTGTGCTTCTCGCATCCATAATCATTTGAAAAAAATCTGCATCACATAAAACGCTAATCCTCGCTATCTATCTAAACACAATAAAATCAAGAGTAGCTACAGATCAAGATGAAATACCTAAGCATATATATGGAGGTACAATCCTTCAGCAGGTAATCTCTAGACCAGTGGTTCTCAAACTTTTTTGGAGACGGAACCCTTTTCGAAAACGAAATATTTGACGGAGCCCTAAAGTAATCCAAAATGGGGTTATGTGTATTCTTCATTAATAATCATATTACTTGACATTAAAATTTACATATTTTTTTACTTTTGTTTAAATATTTAGATTGATATTATGTTACTCAGGTACCAGAGTAAAATAAAATATAGTAGGTAGACACTCCTTATTATTTTTTATTCTGACCAGTATTTTTGCGGAACCCCCACAGAGGCTTTGCGGAACCCTAGGGTTCCGCGGAACACACTTTGAGTATGGCTGCTCTAGACCATCTTCAATATGCTGGGGAGTTTGTTGCGCCACTTCATCTTCCCAGCTAAAGCACTAGGAAGTGGTGAAGGGCAGGCGTTTTTGGGGACTGCCTTATGTAATTTTTCCGTTCAAAAAGTGCTGATTCTCAACCTAACTTTTTATTTTGATTTTAGCTTGTGTTTATGAATCTGTCGTAGGTGCTCATAGAGAATATTATACGACTGAAGTGTTAGGATACGAGCGTTTCGGGAATTATACTCTTAACTCGCTGGACGCGCGAATATATATCATTTGAGATTTGGAAGAGTCGAGGGTTGAATCCCAAGTTTTTCCAGGTTAAGGTGTAGACATAATGTTGCTTGGAGTGTGTTTGATTTAGTATTTTGTATAATAAGAGATTTTTTTTGCCTGTCAATTTTCTGATACTGTATATGTAAATCGTATTAAATCGGATGCTACTTGGCGCCAGAAACGAGTGCGGTTTAGTAATGTAGTAGCACCTTACGTTACTTAACTTTTTTATCAAATAAGTACAACGAAATCTTATTAAATTCAAAATAACAAAAGCATTTTTTTTTCTCATTGTTTTTTTAGATAATATTTTTATTTATTGAATACTATATTCCATTTATTAGGCTTATAGCATTAGAAAAATAACAGTAAAATAACGACAGTTATTATGTAATATTGTTGAAATTACTGAACATTAGAGTTATTTTTTTAATGTAAATGGTAAAGTGTCCAAGTAAGTGAGTGAGTAAGTGTGTGTGTGTGGTAAGTGAGTGTGTGTGTGTGGTAAGTGAGTGTGTGTGTGTAATGGTAATATGCTTCAGGCATTAAGTCCGCCTTTGTACAGTCTTTTTTTTTACTTGTTATGCACAAGTAAAAAAAAAGACTGTACTTGTGCATAAAGTTTTAATAAATAAATAAAGTACATTGCTTTGTTTATTGTGAAATAACGGAGTTTATTAGACGTTTGTATCGAGTAACGAAAAGCTGACAACCTTTCTTTTTCTAATGTTATAATAAATGGGGTTGGCTTCTGGTTACTTTGGATATGTGTGTGTATTTTATGTTTATTTTATAATCTGCGTCATATTTCTGAAGAATAAACAATTTTTCAAATTTTCACTAAATCCTATCCATTGTGAACCAGCCGTATCCCTAACCCTTTTTCAATAGTTCTTCAAGGTTTTAGGTATTTTTCCTTCACAGTATATTTTGTATCCATATTATATTTTTTCAAAAGAAATTCCCTATCTACACGGAAGTTGGCGTTCATACCGTTTTCCGGTGCTTACATAATCGGTAATCCTTGCTGACAGAGGGATAAAAAATATACCGAATTTGAGATGCTTACTGTAAGGGTAAAATTGGAAGAAGCAGAATGGGTTATATTGTATTGGAAGTACCCTAGTTCTGTGAGTTGCTACCTTGGGATTGAGGTCTTAAGAAAGATTTAATAGAACAATGGACTATAATTGAATTCATTTGTTTTTGGTACTAGCTATCACCCGCGGCTTTGTCTGCGTGGTTGTCGGAAATTATCTAACGGGAAGGTGATAACGGGATTAAAAATATTCTTTGTTCTAACCCAGGTCTACCTGTATGCTAAATTTCATTCAAGTCCTTTCTGAACTTTTAGCGTAAAAGCGTAACAAACTCACGCTCGTATATACGTATTCATAATATTAGGTCCGGCGCCCAGTGGCGGCACGGCATGGCAAGGTATTTTTAGCCGACGAATAAAAATATAACTTAATAATATGGGAATAAAGTTGAAATTTCAATAAATATATTTTATCATCATCATTCTCCTGCCCTTATCCCAATTTATTTGTGGTCGGCGCAACATGTCCCTTTCTTCCATACTTCTCTATTAGTCGTCATCTCGGTAGTCACCCTCTTTCTAGCCATATCATCTTTCACACAGTCCATCCATCGTTTCTTTGGTTTTCCCCTACTTTTATAGCCAAAGTTGTGAGGAGTTTATTTATTGTTTAATAAAATAATGAATAATATAATAATAAAAATAAATAAATTTAATCCAGGTAAATAACACCCATTGCCAAACATAAATTAATAAAATATTTTTTCTGAGATATTAATTTTTATGCGTGATTGTAAAATATTTTATTTTTCCCGAGTATTTTTTATTTATTTACACATGATCATTTTAGGTTTTTTTTTCACCATTTCTAGGATTGTGTACCTAATATATCTCAGTTTACTTACTATGATTAATTGGAAAGCCAGTTGACTTGCCAACAAACTCATCTACTTAACGTTGACAGTACTTAAAGCCAAGTTGTGGTCTTTTGAGGCGCCGCAGTATTTTGTGCCGATGCCAAATACTTCAGAATTGTCAAATGTATATTTAAGTTTATTTTATTTATTTAAGTATTATGTCTAAGAGTCTACAATACCTCTAATTGCTTAGCATGCTCGTTCGTTAGAAATAAAATAATGCAGCACTAATTTTGAAATAAATATATTATAGTAAAATTGAGGATTAATGTTAAGTACTACGTTTGACAAAAACAGGATTCCATAAAATTTTCATGACAAAAAAAAAATACAAAATTATAGTGTTCAAAAATATTTCAAATTAGACCATGAAACTTTGCATAATAACTGAACTAAATATAAAGCAGATATTGTTTTTTTTTTAAATTTGCATTATTTGCACCGTAAAAAGAAATTACCTAAACTATCGGCACCTTGGAGCATTCTCCCTGCTAGCTCGCGCGACTTACTCATAGGTAGGTATCAGAGGAAATTCCTTTAGTAAATACTTTGCTACGCAAGATCGCAGCGATGAGTCAAGCGTAAACTTCACTAAAATTCGGAAATTCCCTACACTACACCAAACTTTTGTCAAATGCTGAGAAGCAGGCCGCTGAGCCTGGCTAAACTCAAACCGGCTGTCATTATTGGGTTCTGAAAAGGTATTTTATATCATTACCACGCGACACCATCGTGTCTATATAACTTTTCTAATTAGATAGTGAAAGTTTCTTAAAACATAGACACCACTGGACAGCAGCAGGACACCTGAACTCAATAACCTGAAATCAGGACACACGAAAACGCATTTGCCTTGAAATGGCATACAGAAAAGCTTGCAGCTGAGGAAAAATACCGCATATAAATAATAATCAAAACATACCCATTGCATCACCAAATTTCCACATTGAACTCTTGGTACGCCGAACCCTAACCCGTACTTACCTCGCAAACAAACGCCGCAGTAACGAAGGGTTTTCAAGGTATGTAAATCGGAAGGGTTAACACACACAGCCTTTAAATCCGGATTTCGAAGACAAGATCCACTCAGTAAGCTTATTGGACGTACCTGGGAAAGAAAAAAGATGAGTCAGACAAAATGTAAAGATAGTATTTTAGATTTGTTTTTCAGTGCGACTTATATTGGGAGAAGATTTTAGAAACCATGTATGCTTGGAGCTTAGAAGCTTAATATCTATAGAATTGAAAGGAGTTTTTATTTAATTACTCAAAGTGTTAAATAGGAAGGTTTGAGGAATAATGTGATAAAGCAACGGTGCAGTATAAAGAAGACGATAGTGACAAAAATTTAGAAGAGTATGCTTAGATGGTCTGGTCATGATGAGAGGATGAATGAAAGGCGATTAACAAAAGGTATTTGGAAGATGTGAGCAGGGACCGTACAACCCCGGTTAAGAGTTAAGCCTTTCCAAGGGGTAACCCATTCAATGGGTTACCTTTATCATGATGTAACCCATTGAATGGGTTTTATACTAGAAACCCTGTGAAAGGGTTACATGATAACCCATTCAATGGGTTCTATACCTACTTGAAACCCAGTGACATGAAAAAATCATAATATTATGTTATTTCGATATCAGCCCAGCACGCGTAGCATGACCAATTCTATCTCTATTCAACCCAGGGACCTTTTTGGTTACCATTTTAGAAAAACCCTATCGAAAACTCTTTCAATGGAAATGGTTTTTGATAGGGTTTTTTCTAAGCAGTTAATCAAAAACCCATACGGTGTGGGTAATTTTGAATGGCTTAAACTAAGCCGTTCAAAACGGTTACCCATACCGTATGGGTTTTTATCGAAAACCCTTTCAACGGGTAACCAAAATGGTCCCTGGATGTGAGTGGAAACGCCGGGAAGACATATAGAATAGAATACTCTTTATTTTTCTTTATTCTTTTTTTTGTCTTTATAGTGACCTTATTAGTGATGTTCTCCAGAAAGGTCAGGTGCGTAGTACTCGCAATCGGCGTGCGTGTATGACTAGATGTATGCAACGACCGACGTTGTAACGAGGCAAACGGAGTATGTAAGGAGCGTAGCAGGTGGTGTTCTGTAGTTTCTGAAGACCCCCATGGGCACGGGCGTGAGTTTATTTGTGTATGCATGTGTTAAATAAAATGCACTATTATGTTGCATTTAACTCACTAGAGGCTTCTCGAGAGGCGATGAGTACTCAAAAACCTACGTCCGGTACGCAAAATACGCGCTTAGACGTGGAGTTTCAGACACTAGCCCATTATGCAATACAACACGTACGTCCGATGCACCTTAAAGAGCCCAGCAGCCAACTTGCCGAGTAACTGCAGCAAGAGATATTCTCGTACAAACAAAGGCTTAAGTTGTAGGTAGTTCATGACGATAGGAGAGAAGTAGGATTTGATGTATGCGACTGCGAAAATTGGCGCCCAACGGCAAAAGATCTACGTTTGTGTCAGCAACTCAGCAGATTGAAAAACCGGCCAAGTGCGAGTCGGACTCGCGCACGAAGGGTTCCGTACCATTATCTATAAAAACGGCAAAAAAATCACGTTTGTTGTATGGGAGCCCCCCTTAAATATTTGTTTTATTTTAATTTAATTATTTATTCTTAAATTTAATATATAACTAAATATTCCAAGCGTCTACTTGTTGCCGTTATCAATATCGAGCAAAAACGAGCAAAAAAATCACGTTTGTTTTATGGGAGCCCCCTTAAATATTTATTTTTTAGTATTTGTTGTTATAGCGGCAACAGAAATACATCATCTGTGAAAATTTCAACTGTCTAACTATCACGGTTCATGAGATACAGCCTGGTGACAGACGGACAGACAGACGGCGGAGTCTTAGTAATAGGGTTCCCGTTTTACCCTTTGGGTACGGAACCCTAAAAACGAGGTAGTTGTGTTCAAACTTCAAATCGCGCCGATCGCTTACAGTCATATTACATTAGAATTGAATAGAATAGAATAAACTTTATTTCCAAATTTACAATTTATACATAGGCGAGAGGTTAGTACTAAAACAATATTGTTTTGTTTTTTAACTGCATGAATCACTGATTATTACCTCCGACACCCAAGCTAAGACTAAACTTGTGTTATGGGTGCCAGGGCTCTCTCTATAACTAAATTTGTCCAATTTATACAAACTAGTACGAAGTTACGTTCGGTTAATAGCTATCGTTTGAATACAAAAATAAAACAAAGTTATTAAATTAAATTAAATGAAGAAACAGGAAAAATAAAGTTAAAAAAAAAATTGTATGCCAATACAGTGTTAATTTGGGAGTGTAAATTAATGTCGTGTGCTTGTATGGTGTATGTTTTGAGTTGTCTAAAATGAGCAGGTTTTTTTTTTTTTTAAAGCTTAAAAAAGCTTTCCGAGCAACTTTTCCCACCTCCTCGTAAGTACGAGTCCAGAGCCATTGACTCACTTTCCTTTTACATTCAAATTTATTTAAAACATAAATATTGCATTCTTTGTTAACTGCGACTACCCAATACTGGAAAGTGTCTTACAGCCATTTTAGTTCTATACCACTTAATCCGATAGGTAAACAGGAATAGCAGTAATGTCATGTAAAGTCTTTAAAATAGTTGTATAAGATGCGTACACAGTTTATATACCTGTAGTATCCGTAATAGTAATCACCATCGCCACATGCGAACTACACGTCACACTGACGTCACGCAAATCCTGCATCGCGCAAGCAGAGCTACAAGACTAAATAAAATTCTAAATATTTATTTATTGTAATTTATAATATTAATAATGTAAATCGTGCAATATATAATTTAAAAATATATTCAAATAATTTAAAACCGAATATATACTATAAATACTTGTATAAAATATAAATACCAGAAAAGCAAATGATACTATTTTCATGATACTATTTTAATTTAATGATATTTTTTTTTCTTAACAAAAAGCGCCTTCGACCTCTCTCCTATTAAAAATTAACTTTGCTGTGCCCGACAGGGTCCATAATTGATTCTATGTTTAACATACCAACTGTTATATTATGTACACATTATGGAATGCAATAAAGTATTGAGTATTGAGTATTGAGTTTCCCGCGCAACTAGCATATATACAACGTCCCGACATCAACCGTCGGGCAGTTGCCCACCAGACACAACACCCGTCCGGTCGGAGGATCCTCCCTTTTCTATGGTGGATGACTGAACTTTACACCCTGTTCCTCATACCACCAAAAACCTAAGATATATTTACAGATTATTAAAATTGAAATATAATATCGTAATCTAACTAAAACTATTAGCATGGAGTCGAAAAAATCCTCCGCATCGCTGTCGACTGGTGGTAATTTACACAAGAGACTGGCAGCATTGTCACGGTGAATGGCAACGCTAAGTCTCTGGCCAAGGTAAGAGCCAGTCCTTGGGTCACGGGAAGTGTCAACCAGCTGTTTGGAGGTTTCGTTGAACAAACCATGAGCACTCGGACCTTACGGCCCGAGGGTTTCAACCCCAAACGGCTCTAAAATAAGAGTGTTATAATGCTGATTCTAACGATTATAATTCTGTAAAGCCATACTTGTTACGGCCCCGAATCATATTTAGATCAACATACAACCTGTTACTGAATAAAACGTAATAAAATTTGAATTTCACGGGCTACCTTAGCGCATCCCCTTTAACAGTTGTTTGAAACGGCAAAATTGAATTAGTGTGTCGATTTAATAAACAATTAATTTACTTGACTAAACCACGTTGCTAAGAAATAATCTTAAGCCTACATAAAGAAATATTCATTTATTAGGTAACGATCATGGCGGAACCACAGACATTGCCTCAAGCAAATAGCCATCAAGTAGCAAAACAAATAGCTTTCCAGATACTTAAGAGTCCATAATGGGTCTCCCTTGTTTGACCGAAAGGAATTTGCCAAATTTTCACTTCCCAAAAAATTTCTCGCATAATTTAATTTGCCAAATTATTACTTAGCAAAAAATCTATTCCCAAAAAATTGTAACGCAAACCTAATGTTTGACAAATGAACGTTTAAACTATAACTTGTTTACCAACTAGTACTTTTAACATTTTTTATTTAGTCAAATATTTCAGTTGGAATAACAGTTTTTACGCAAAATCAAATAATAATATAAATAAGTAATTAACCTAATCTTAATAGTTAACCGCCGCCACGCCGCGGCGCGGTGCCGCGAGCGGTGCCGCGGTGCCGCGGCACCGCTCGCTTCGCTCGCTCAAAAACGTTTATTGTCTGAAGATTGTTTGCTGTGTAATAAATCATTTGATTAAAGACCAAATGCCATAATGACATTATACTTGGTAATATTTTGCCAAGTAAAAATTTGACCAAATGAAAATATGCGTACTAAAATCATTCGAAATATTGCAATGGTATAAAAAAAGGTTGCTAAAATTTTTTTGGGTAATGAAAATTTGGCAAAATCTTTTCGGCAAAACGGCAGGATCCCGTCCATAATACCTCAGCGCTACCCCACTCTTTCTTTCGCTCACACGCTACTGCTCGCAGTCGCGCTAGCAAGCGAGACAGAGAGACAGGGAGAAGGCTCCAAGGTACCGATAGTTTAGGTAATTTCGTTTCGGTATTTGAAAATAATAGTAAATTTAAAATAAAAAATAAACATAGAACCTGCTTTACCTATGTTTAGTTCAGTTATTATATATATATATTAACATTAATCCTCAACTTCCATATATTTATTTCAAAGTGAATTTTGCAGTATTTTCGATATAACGGAGGATCATGCATAACAATTTGACGTATTGTAGACTCTTAAGTAAAACCCTCATTTACTTAACAAAATTACACTCCTTTTCCTCCCACCCCAGTCATCAACTTTTAAAACAACATCAAAGTAATGACTTCTTAAGACTTCTGTATGGTAGGTAATTTTACCCATATTAGTGTATGTGCAGGAACCTACTGACAAGGAAGTGTCAGAAAAGTAAAATACGCCCGCGAGCTAAATTAAATTCTCGAAAAAAAAAAACAAAATGCTCGATATGTGAAGCTGTACAATTATTGAGCAAGAATTTTTAAAGAGATGAGCATTGCCATTTAGGACCTTATGTCAAGTGAGATACGGTATTAATTACGAAACAATTATTGGAAATAACTTGTAGATAGGTGAGCTATTGCGATTTTGGACCGTAGTACTTGATGAATAGGGTATAAATTACAAGTTCTTTAGGTTGTAGTAACTAAAGGTATCTTCAGACAGATGTAGCGGTAACTTAAGCATATCAATCACTACATAAGTTTGGCAACCTCATCCAGATTTTTTAAATTTTATTGACTCTAAATTCTTAGAGAAATTAATAACATTTGTCATAATTATTAAATAGATTGGAGATTCCATATAAAAGGCTTACAAACCAAAGACCCCATTGATACTAGAAAGAAATTGTAATATGTCGCGTTAAGGCTCCCTCAGGCAGGCGCGACGCGACACTAGTAGCACAATTTCTAAGAAAACTTCATGGAATGTGTCGCGCTGCGCATCGCGCTGCCGGTCGTGCCCGCGATATCGCGCCAGTCTGCAGGAGCCTTTCCTGTCTATTGATTATAACGTTAATATTTCACTTGCTCGATAAGTATACAAAAATATTTATATTAACTTAAACATTGTGTCATACATAAATTGAGGCAGCCCCAGTAAGTATTTATATACAAAATTCATTTAAAAAATTCGTCAGTTTAAACCAAAATTTTGCAGTATGCTAGAACATTTAGTCGCCTTTTACCCTCTCTTACCCTTCTTGACTTACCCTCGTGTTTTTTAGGGTTCCGTACCCAAAGGGTAAAACGGGAACCCTATTACTAAGGCCCCGCCGCCGTCTGTCTGTCTGCCTGTCTGTCTGTCTGTCCATCTGTCTGTCTGCCTGTCTGTCTGTCTGTCTGTCTGTCCGTCTGTCACCATGCTGTATCTCATGATCCGTGATTGTTAGACAGTTGAAATTTTCACAGATGATGTATTTCTGTTGCCGCTATAGCAACAAATACTAAAAACCAGAATATCATAAATATTTAAGGAGGCTCCCATACAACAAACGTGATTTTTTTGGCCGTTTTTGCTCGATATTGATAACGGTAACAGGTAGACACTTGAAATATTAAGTTATATATTCACTTTAAAAATAAATAATTAAATTAAAATAAAACAAATATTTAAGGGGGTCCCCCCCTCCCATACAACAAACGTGATTTTTTTGCCGTTTTTATAGATAATGGTACGGAACCCTTCGTGCGCCAGTCCGACTCGCACTTGGCCGGTTTTTTACTTTTAAATGTTTTTATCATTACAACATAATTTACATATTATTTTACTGAAATATATTATTAAGTAAAACTACTTTACCTACTTAATCCATTTTGCATTAATGATATTTTTTTTGTCAAATTATTTTGTTGTTATTATTAGGGTTCCGTACAAAAATGGTAAAGAGGAACCCTTATAGTGAGATTCTGTCTGTTTGTCTGTCTGTCACAGCTGGATATCTGAATAATGCTATCAACTTGAAATTTTAAATAGTTTTAGATGACGTTTATCCAATTATTTTCCAAACAAGAAAGTAATTTTAAAAAATATATCTTTTTTATAACAGGGCCTGAAAGGGGGTCTTAAAAATTCGAATGGAGTCTACTAGGGCATGTCGGGTATCATATGAAAGAGCGCTGTTTGCACATTCTCAAACTTTTTAGGGTTCCGTACCCAAAGGGTAAAACTGGAACCCTATTATTAAGGCTCCGCCGTCTGTCTGTCCGTCTGTCTGTCTGTCTGTCTGTTAGTCCGTCTGTCACCAGGCTGTATCTCATGAACCGTGATTGTTAGACAGTTGAAATTTTCACAGATGATGTATTACTAGTGCCGCTATAACAACAAATACTAAAAAACAGAATAAAATAAATATTTAAGGGGGCTCCCATACAACAAACGTGATTTTTTGCTCGTTTTTGTTCGATGTTGATAACGGCAACAGGTAGACGCTTGAAATATTCACAGAATATTTAGTTATATATTCACTTTAAAAATAAATAATTAAATTAAAATAAAACAAATATTTAAGGGGGGCTCCCATACAACAAACGTGATTTTGTTGCCGTTCTTATAGATAATGGTACGGAACCCTTCGTGCGCGAGTCCGACTCGCCGGTTTTTTTTAAGCATTATAGTTTTCGACTTTTGATGAAAAATGTAAAAAATAAACAAGTGCGAGTCTGACTCGCGCACGAAGGGTTCCGTACCATTATCTATAAAAACGGCAAAAAAATCACGTTTGTTGTATGGGAGCCCCCTTAAATATTTATGTTATTCTGGTGTTTAGTATTTGTTGCTATAGCGGCAACAGAAATACATTATCTGTGAAAATTTCAACTGTCTAACTATCACGGTTCATGAGATACAGCCTGGTGACAGACGGACGGACGGACAGACAGACAGACAGACAAACAGATAAACAGACAGACAGTCAGACGGCGGAGCCTTAGTAATAGGGTTCCCGTTTTACCCGTTGGGTACGGAACCCTAAAAATACCGTTCCCTTATCTTCGAAGTTTGCCTAGAGAAAAATCTAAAATTATTTTATGTGATAGAAGTTTATGTAAAGATTACAGGAAAAATAAAACGATGTCTCTAAATAGCACAGTTTTTCAGAAATCATCAACATCATATATACATACGGAACCCTCGGTGCGCGACTTCGACTCGCTCTTAACCGGGTTTTTTTTATATCAAACTCAACAGCAAACCAACATTGTATTGTGCAGTGCCCTGACAGGGTTCATGTATGTCAACAAAACTTCAGGTAACAACCCAGTAACTCCACATAAACTCAATAATTCCTCGAAACATGAACTCTTAACACCATTAGAGCAAAACATAGCGTCAAACGTATTTAAACCCAATTGCCTACGTCACAGACGTGACGTCATGTGAAATTTAATAAAAATTAATCAGACCGTTTCCGGAAACTGTCAGTTTCGAAATTCATCACGTTCAATTGATGAGCTTCGAATTTCGGCAAGGTGTATCGTAGGGACTGGTATTATTCAGGTTCCTGAGTCTCAGTTGCTAGTACCTACAATATTAATTTATAATATTTATTTGTGGCTTTTGTGGACAGGATTTAATTCAGATTTGTTACAGTTGTAATGTCAATCATGTCATTTGGTTTAAATTTGTTTTTATTTTTATTATTTTAGTAAGTAATATTTTTTATAGATTTTTTTTTTATTTATGAATGTGAGAATGTTGTAGGCTTAATAGTTTCTAGCTTTGTAAACCATTTTCCATTTTGTTATGACGCTGACAACAGCTAATAAAAACCGCAGTCACTGTCAGACTGCATACAAAAGAACGAGATGCGCGATGACACAACGCTTGTAATTTATTGCAAAATATGAAGCAATTATCTATTTACTCAAAAATGAGTTGAATAATCGAAAATAAAAAACATCCAAGTCCTGCATACAAATAAGACTTTCTTGTTATTAATTAAATACCAACCGTACGTTGATATTTAATACAGATATTTTGGATTGAAACTCAAAGTAAAGGGTTAGTTTACCGTTAATTTGTATCGAGATTTTTTTTTCTAAACGTGTTTTGGTAACAACCAAGTTCTGAGAAATATGTTCAAGAATAACATATACTTTTTCCGCTACCACAAACTATATGTATAGATTTGGCATTTTTTTTGTATTTAAAAATAAGTGAGCGTATACGACGTACGGCATTTCATACAAACTTTCAAGCCCTTGTTTTTCGAAATGACTGAACCGATTTTAATTAAACTTCATAGCAAGATACAAAGTTCTGAAAAGTTAGTTAAGTACATTTTCGAACCCCTAACCCGCCCCACCCTCCTACTTTTATCATTTGCCTGTTGTCGATGGGATTTGTGATACAGAGTAATCCTAGCACGAGTGTCAAAGCACTCCTCTGACACCTAAGTGCACATTACATAAAACCAAATTTGTGTTTAAGGAGATTTACTGTACCCATTCTTCTAGTAATAAAGATACATATATAAACTCACGCCTTCATCCCGTGAGGGTAGGCAGAAACCATAGAACGCCACCTGCTACGCTCTTTACATACTCCTTTTGCTTCGTTTAAGTTCATACATCTGGTCATCCACGCACGCCGGTTGCGAGTACTATGCACCTGAACTTTCTGAAGAATATCTCCAATAAGGTCACTAAATGTCCTTCTAGAGCGTCCCCTTCCAGCGTTTCCACTCACCTCTGCTTTATAAATACCTTTTGTTAGTCGCCTTTCATTCATCCTCTCAACATGACCAAACTATCTAAGTATACTCTTTAAAAATTTTGTCACTACATCTTCCTTTAAACCACACCGTTGCCTTATATGAGTAATAAAGGTTTTGTTATTATTTCGTAAGACTGCGGTGGCCACGACATAGCGTCCGCAACTTACAGTCGAATGACGTCACGGAAACGTCATTATTATGGAATTAATTTGTTGTTCCCTAGATTTTTTTGACACCGTAAAGCCAAACCCCGGGCCCATCATTTTCATGACTATCGGCGCTGTCGCAGGAAACCGTAGCTTATCAAATAACTTAATTCAAACTAAATCGCTCTCAAACACATTATATATTCAAATTAATCGAACAACTCCCAAAGGGCAACACAACTTGACAATTGACAAGACAATGAAACGCAGCGACAGATTATGCACGTCAGTTCGTCTGGAGCATCCCGAACTATGACAAATTGAATTAATTATTACCGGTTCTAGAATATGTCAGGCATTTCCTTCAGTAAATTAGTGTAATTGTTATATAAATTCGGATTGGCATATCATAGTTGAACAGCGACACAAAATTGATAGGGACAGAAGGTCGGCTTAATACAACAAGCAAAAACAGGCGCACGCACGCATAGACGTGTACGTACGGCGACCTCAAACAAATGCCAGTCGCGAGTGCGCTTGCACTCGCTGTACGTCAAGCATGTCTATGTGTGCGTGCGTTTTCGCTCGGCGCATAAAGCCGACCTTCTGTATCCGTCTTATTCTGGGTCAGCAATTAGGGATTGACTAGGTTTTACGCCAAATTAATTTGAGACTTGAATTAGGGATGGGAATTAGGCTGTGACCCTTGGGTTTATGAAGATTTGAATTATTATTATGTTTGAGAGTAATTTTGGGATAGTAATTTATATTAATAGGTTTTCCTTTGATGTTAAGCTCAGAGTCAACTACCTAATCTACATAGTTACTATAAAAATAGGTTACTGTTTAAGGAAAATAAATTCTTTGACGTTTTGCTTTTCACTTTTTACCGACATGTCCAAATGGGGAAGGAAACTGTCAAAACGGCGCTGTCGTAACTAGTTCCCTAAACAAGCTTTTATTTTTGCGAAATTTATTAATTTTTGTGTTCCTAAATGCTCCGAAAGACTTTAAAATAAGAATTATGCTTGAATCTATTCGTATACCTACAAAAAAAAAAACTAAACAGAGTTTGAGGTGTTGTCGTAAAGGCTCGTACAGACGTGCGCGATATCGCGGGCGCGACAGGCACTGACAAAGAAATTGTGCTACAAGTGTCACGTCGCGCCCGCGATATCGCACCAGTCTGTACGAGCCTTAAACGTTTCGAAGAAAGTAATTACGAGGAAATAAACAATAATTAAGGTTTAAATTCTTACACTTTCCATGTCGAACATAATTGATTTAAACTATTAAAATCACTGAAAATAACGAAATACTGAAGTCCACACTCATGAACGAACCATTGAATGAACACGAAATGGAATGTAAGGCATTCAATGGACGAAATGTCAAATTTAGTATAGGCCGGAGGTACCTAACTATGGTCACGCCATCTACAAATACCTTTGACCGACCTTCCACATTCTTAATCGCATTTGTCAAATTGACATAGGTACAAATACACTGCTACAAACATATTTTGGTGCTCGAGTGACGTGGAACTACGCTATTGGTAAAGATTTGTTCAATTCTGTAAATAATGATTTTCTGAGCAATCAATGATCCCGACTCAAATTGTGACCGGTAAATAGCAAAAACTTGACACACACAATCACTTCTTATAGCAATAGAGATCAATTGTCTATAAGCATTATTAAGCATATATATTATTAAGCATAATTTTGTTTTTAAAACAAAATTGTCAGAGTGGTTACATAAAAAGTGTTTTTACGGCATAAAATAATTTTTAGAACATAAAAATATCTGTTAGAGTAATTAGTTAGTGAATTTATTTTAGTTGAAAGGACATTTGTATGGAATAATAATTATTGCGTGATAATAATGTAATAATAATGTACGAGGTATTAATATAATCTGCATAATAATTGTGCCATAAAGTCCGCCTTTGTACCTGACCACTTTGTACTGTACCAATTTAAGGCTCTTACAAACACACGCGATATCGCGGGCGCGACATGCACCGACAAAGGAATTGTCTTTATCGGTGCCTCCCGCGCCCGCGATATCGCGTGAGTGTGTAAGAGCCTTAAATTGTGTGCCAGAAGTTTAAATAAATAAATAAATTGTGACTTAAAATCATGAATAATTTGCACGCTTGCTCGCAGGCAGAATACTATGACTTTAAGGCTGTAAGATCTTCCCTTGTAAACCTTGTATTTTCTTGCAAATAAACAATTTGAATTTGATTTGTTTTTTGAAGCATAACAATGACGACACCGCTAGACATCATTGTCTTCCTGCCCATGTTACTTGGCGTCGTTGGCGCAATACCCTTTATTCTTCCATTCATTCTCTCATCAACCATCACGCTATCATTCACTCAAATTTCATTCGTTTCTTCTATGATAAATGATTTTATTTCTGTAAATAGGTTTGTACGAACAATTTTACACGTCAATCATATTTAAAAACTAAATGAGGTCGGCGTTTCCTATCTGACTACTCTGGGAAGAAACGCCGAAACTAACTCAGAGGTCACAGTCTCTTTAAGTCCAGACATAATCTTGATCAGGTCATGTGAAGACCATGTAGATAGTCTGAAGTGGTATTTTGATTAAAGAACCACACAGCACGCATTTGTCAGTAACCGTGCAGCTCAACTCAGAACTTAAGGAGCTCAACGATTCAACGAACAATATCAAATAAAGGATATTTGGGTAGACCGCATAAATTACTCAAACTGCCAGACCGTGATAAAAACAAACTGGGAAAAAAAATAAAAACATAAAAAAATCAATGACCATCTTCACATTCACAATAATAAAGTAATATAATACTACAATACAAAATAAAATAATATAATACATTCCTCCTCATTGCATAAGCACCAAGACAAACTGATGTCTCTGCTTGTCAAGAGCCTTATTTACAAGTTCCAAACGAATCAAAAAGGTGAAGATGATTGCATACCGAAAATTGTGGATCGGTAAATAAGTGGTAGGCAGCGCAGCCAATCAGACACGCAGACAGGATGATTTTAAAATTATTGGTTCTGTAGCGTCAGAGAAATAAGTTTGGGATGTCTTTTATTTAATTTATTTTTTAAATAAGTCTACCACATCTCTTTTTTTGTTGTTTTGATTATTTAAACATTTTGAGGTGGTTTTGTTTCTATGGCGTTTAAAAATTAAGCTCACAAACTTTAAGGAGTGACTTAGACCTTATAACTGAGTTAATTTACCACGGGACCAACTTAGAAATCGCGAAAAAAAAAGACAGCTGTGCCATACAGTTTGGAACAGTAGGTATATCCAGTAGTATGGAACAGCATATTTTTTTTGTCGATTTCAAAGTTGGTCCCATAGCAAAGTTATTCAGTTCGATGGTCTAAAGCACTCCATATATAGTTTGTAAGGTTATTTTTTAAACACTTTTAAATAAGTCTTTTGGCTGACTTTTTATAAAATAATAATTTTATAAAAAAATCTGTATTTTAATATGACATAATAACTAAGACATTTTTATGTTTTTTAAATGTTTTAAATTCATAATCATTGGCGTCCTGTCTTTAACCCAACGCTGCATATCATCATTCCATACATGCATCTCCGTCAGCCGTCATCACAGTAGGTATATCTATGTACTCGTATTTGATGTCCCCAAGTCCCCATATAAACAGTTCCTTTTCATGTTTTATGTATACTGAAATATTACAAAGTAAACTATACCAATAAAGTACCAAACTCAAATCAAACTTCACAGTTAAATCCCGTTAAAATTAACCTATTACCGAAACATCAAAACCTCTACAACCGCCAGTACAAACGGACAATAAAAACATCGAAGTGATAATTTGGGGAAGCCAACACAACGTGTGGAAAATAGCCGCCGGGGCTGGTCACTGATCACCGTAATCAAACAAATAACAGGGTTTTGAAACAACCTATACGACTGTGGACTTAAATGTACGAGAATGTCTACTTATTTCGAGGTAACGAAATGAAGGAATTTCACTTTTAGTTCGGATTCCACCAATGAAACTAAACTCGATTATTACTTCTAAACCGCGTTCAAGAGCTGTCAGTGTCAATATTCCACAACAATTTTGACACTGACAGCTCTTGAAAGCGGTTTAGAAGTGATGATCGCGTTTAATTTCACTGATGAAATGCGCCCTTAAAAATAAATTAAAAACACCTACAAGAAAGAAAAAATGTGGAACAGCGTTCATAAAGAATTAGTTACCTACCAAAAGTTGTATTTAACAGATCACTTTTAGCGATGAGAACGCCCATTGTGTCGTCACCCTTTGTAAAATTTCTACATATATAATCAAATAAATAAGAGGGTTTTGAAACAACCTCTACAAGTGTGAACTTAAATGTACGAGAGTGTATACTTTCTTTCAAGCTAACTAAATGAAGGAATTTCACTATTAGTGTTGATTCCACCGATAAAACTAAACGCGATCATCACTTCTAAACCGCGTTCAAGAGCTGTCAGTGTCAATATTCCACAAAAATTTTGACACTGACAGCTCTTGAACGCGGTTTAGATATGCCGAATGTGTTAAGTTTCATTGATGAAATGCTCCTATAAAAATAAATTAAAAATACCTACTACAAAGAAAAAATGTGGAACGGTGGCATTCATAAAGAATAAAGGCTCGTATAGACTGGCGCGATATCGCAAGCGTGGCAAACAGCCCGCGATATCGCACCAGTCTATTCGACCCTTAAGTAACCTACCCAACCACATCACATTCGTGAGATGATTATGAGTTTCGGGGTCATCTGATTAATCTTGGACTCAAATGAAGCCTCATTGATACGCATAAAACTTATATCCATCAGTACAAACGGACAATAAAGTGATAATACGAAGGTGATAAAAGAAAAGTAGGTACCGGGGCCGTCTCTGATCACTGTAATCAAACAAATAAGAGGTTTGAAGTAACATGAACAGTCGGTGACCAGCATTACTTGAGCCCCTTTCCAGTAGCGAGGCTACAACTTCTACTAGAGGGAAGCCGAAGAAAAAGTTGTTCAGTTCACATAAATTCAAGATAACATCAAAATTACCTCAAAAATGTTTGTCATTCCTTTACTTTTCTTAATTTAACGCCATCTAAATTTGTCGGAATTCTTAGTTAAAACAGAAAATGTAAACTGCGTTCGCGATTTAGGATACCTATTAATAGTCTATCCTAAAAACGCGTACGAACCTAGGTACGCGTTTTTCTTATTACTTATTGAATACCTGTTATTTGACTATGTACTATATATTATGAAGTAATAATTAATATAGTCTTTGTTCCGATAATAGTCTTTGTTCCGAAGGGAAGCCGGTAGGAATAGGGTTTTATGAAGCCGTCGCCCCTGCCCCTTTCCATTATTCTTTTTTGTAAGAGGGATCATGTAATGCTGGTCACCGACTGTACATTTAAAATTGAACATCTCGAGACATGTTGTATTTTTAATATTTTTTAAGGAATGTAAAAGAAAGAAAGAAAAACCTTTTATTGGGACTCGCAATGATCACACATTAAACTAAAACACACTCATAGAAACATAAAGAACGAAAATAAATAAAAATAAAAACAGAAAGTCCTGTACGAGGCCAAAAGGTATCTCAGCATGATGCTGCAGCACTTAAAAATAAATGTCGCTGCGCTGGTATTCTGATAGGGCCCGCTGTGATATCACGGATAGATACGGAGATAAATAAATAAAATAAAAAATAAACATAGATGAGTGAAATAACAATAATAATGACAATAATGTATTTTCATGTACACAAAAATCTGATAACTGTAGTTTTTGGTTTGGCTCGGTGTATGTTTCGGGATCTTCCGATTATTTTCGGACTCTTACAGAGCCCTCATTCATAAGCACATGATGCGGCAAGGACGCGAGTGGATATATTATGAATGATAGGAATAAGGACATAAGTAAAACTGTAAAAGATAATCTTTAAACGGTAAAGAATATTTAACAGAGAAGCGTCAATAAAAAAAATATTTTTCAGAAGTAAATGTTTCACGTATATAATGTACATAAATCAATTATAAAGCGTAAGCACAGATAATATATATTACGAGGTATTTTGGTCTACAAGCTTTACAAACATTTTAAGCAAAAAATATCGTTTTTAGGGTTCCGTACCCAAAGGGTAAAACGGGAACCCTATTACTAAGGCTCCACCGTCTGTCTGTCTGTCCGTCTGTCACCAGGCCAGTTAGACAGTTGAAATTTTCACAGATGATGTATTTCTGTTGCCGCTATAGCAACAAATACTAAAAATCAGAATAACATAAATATTTAAGGGGGCTCCTATACAACAAACGTGATTTTTTTGCCGTTTTTATAGATAATGGCACGGAACCATTCACGGCAGACTCGCACTTGGCCGGTTTTTTATCTTTAGATTTTTTGACATTTGTGATTTTATTATTTGATTTTAGACATTTTATTAATGATGACTGACATAGTTTTAAGACCTTCGTTACTAACAATTATGGACAAATCAATTAGACTGAATTAAAATGAATTTAATTAATGAATGGATAATTGGATGTTTACCCATCATACCTAATTCTGTCTTTGGGTCAAATAAAATCACAGAAAAATGAGACATTATTTCTAAACGCATCACAAACTCCTTGGTGTTAGTATCTGATGGCTGTAAACACTTTCCATAAGGAAGAATGTCACCCTCTTCGCCAGCCCCATCACATAAAAGTAGGTACAGAAGCAGGAAAAAATATTCCTTGTATTTTTTTATTCCATTCAGCAAAATGTTTAAGATAAGCTCAAGATGTCAAAGGGGTCCATTAATCAACAACAAATTTAATAAATACCAGTTCGTTGAAAACAAACAAAGATGTGATTAATCGCGCTAGTCTTAAGTCTTTCAATTTTGAAGGTCAAGTATCAAGATTCGCTCATCGCACAGCAATTGTTTAGGACTCGCAGTAATAGGAATTGATGGGTCTGGTCTTGTTTGCACGTGAATAGTGACGATACACGTTTTGCAACTTTCGGCAGTTTTAATAAATAAGTACTAATGGCGCAGTGGTAACAACCCCGACTTACGAGTTGGTCGTGGGTCCGAACCCAGGCAGGCGCTTTACCTTGTGTTAATAATTTCATAACCACTACTCTCAAAACGGTGAAAGAAAACATCGTGAGGAAACCGGCATGTCTTAGAACCAAAAAATCGAAAACATCTGGCATCTACCACCCCGCACTGGGCCCGCGTGGTGGATTACAGCTCTAACTCCTCGCTCAAGAAGAGAGGAGGCCTGTGTCCCAGCGGTGGGAACATGAGCATTATAGGCTGATTATGCTATTAAATAGTAGCTTCTGCCCGCGACTTCGTTCGCATGGAAGTCGTAAGACACTGCAATATACCACATTTTACGTCCGCGATATGACTTCGTCTGCGCTTAGCGTTCTTTCTGACCTTTTCTTTTTGCTCAGCTCCTAAGGGTCGTAAACGTGATGTTAAATAGCCTATACCTAACCTTCCTCAAGAATTTTTCAAATCCGGCTGGCAGTTTAAAAGATTAGCGCGTTCACACAAAAAAAAACCGGCTAAGTGCGTGTCGGACCACGCACAATCAAGGTTTCCGTAGTTAGGATGAATTTATACCTAAAACAAACTTAACATTGTAGTTGAAAAACATGATCCTCCATACATTCCAACTGCAAATGTAAGTTTGTACGCACAATATTGGGTGATTTACCATGTTATTTTAAGATCACAGACTTCTTATAGGTTTTGCTGTAATCTATAAATAAAGAACTATTTTCTGTTTTTTTTTGTTCAATATTTTAGGCTCAGTAGTTTCGGAGATAAGATTACAATAGATAATATTTTCTAAAATAATTTGAAGTGTTTATTTTAAAATTATAATATTATATATATGAAATCCTTAAAACAAGCCCTTTCATTTGATATATCGCACGGTAGGTACTACAGTCAGCACTAATTTTTTAATGTTTTTTTTATGTGGTAAAACTAAAAATTAACAACTTTCGGACTTTTTCCTTTACTTGTGCTGTGAGACCTTGCTGCTGCCCAAATTTCATGATTCTAGGTCAACGGGAAGTACCCTATAGGTTTTTATTTATGTGCGAGATATTCGCAATTTTTTTTATGTGATAAAACTACATATTTACAATTTTCGGACTTTTTCCTTTACTTGTGCTGTGAGACCTTGCTTGTTGCCAAATTTCATGATTCTAGGTCAACGGGAAGTACCCTATAGGTTTTGATTTATTTGCGAGTATCGAAATATGTCGCAATAATGTCGCTTATATCGCCGTATTTTTTTATTGCGTTGACTTGGAAGCTTGATTTTTTTAGAGCTTCAAGGGACCATAGACTTACGTATTTGATATTAATTTCAACTTAATACCTCTACGCGTTCCTGAGAAAAATGGTCTTGACAGACTGACAGACAGACAGACAGACGGACAAAGAAGTGATCCTATAAGGGTTCCGTTTTTTCCTTTTGAGGTACGGAACCCTAAAAACTAACTTTTCAGCTTTATTATGTTAGTCTAGATTTTGGTTCCATTCCCGAGGGAAAGTTCTCGTATTTTTAAAGAACTTTCGCATTCTAATCTCAGTCATAATCTGTCAAAAATACCTCTAACTTACCAAAATTTTTGCATGAGGCTTGCGACTTGATTTTGACATTGATCGTCACTGCTTGAGTTTTTGACACTGATCGTCACTGCATGAGTTTTGGACATTGATCGTCACTGCATGAGTTTTTGAGATTGATCGTCACTGCATGCGTTTTTGACATTGATCGTCACTGCATGAGTTTTTGACACTGATCGTCACTGCATGAGTTTTTGACATTGATCGTCACTGCATGAGTTTTTGAGATTGATCGTCACTGCATGCGTTTTTGACATTGATCGTCACTGCATGAGTTTTGGACATTGATCGTCACTGCATGAGTTTTTGACATTGATCGTCACTGCATGAGTTTTTGAGATTGATCGTCACTGCATGAGGCTTGCTATTTGATTTTGAACGTGAAAAGACGAGAATTTCTAATAGCGGCACTTAGAATTCAAAAGTGTTGAAATCAATTGCCGATACAAAAAATATTTCAGACACTTGCATAGCATATCATATTATGGTGGTGTCATCGAGGCGATGCTAAATCAATCTATGTTTGTCTGTTTGGTGACTTGTCACCTCTAAACTGTCAACCAAAAAATAAAACAAAAAATCAATGAATATCCATCAATTTGTGAAATTTCTAGGCTAGACAATTTCCATGCTTAAATAATATTAGCCTATTCTGCCAGAGACTTCATTCGCGTTAAGTTTATTGTTTTCATATGGCACTCAAGGATAATGAAGCTTCGCATTCATGAAAAAAATTTAGGAATTGAATCAGTGGTTCCGAAGATTACTCCCTAAGTCCCTACATACAAAGTCACCTATATTTTACCTCTTTAAGATATTAGTATAGATAATATCAAACTGCATACGTTAGAAAAACAACGTACCCTAACCAAACTGCATCGTGTAAACAGCGGTTAGGTCCAAAGTTTAAGTGCTATTTCGCCCAATTACTTAAGAATCAAGCTTGCGAGCGAATCATAGTGCCAGAGCAAACAAGACCAACTTAAATGCAAGTTATCTTTCTAAGAAATGGTTTATTATAGTTCGTCTTAACCTCTCATTAGTGGGCAGGAATAAAAATTGCTGAGATTTTAGTAGGTAATGATAGTGGAATGGTACCTTTATAAAGGAATCATGACTAGGTTAAAGACGATTTAGTGTAGCTCAGATTGTTTTTGTAATGAAGAAAGGAGCAGTTCGGTTCAAACTTTATGGCGGCTCGGAACATGAGGCAAATCGCTGCGAAGTAACAAATACACGTTTCAAATGATAAAACCGGCCAAGTGCGAGTCGGAGTGGCGCACAAAGGGTTCCGTACCATTATATATATAAAAACGGCAAAAAAATCACGTTTGTTGTATGGGCTTAAATATTTGTTTTAATTTAATTATTTATTTTTAAAGTGAATATATAACTAAATATTCTGTGAATATTTCAAGCGTCTACCTGTTGCCGTTATCAATATCGAGCAAAAACGAGCAAAAAAATCACGTTTGATGTATCGGAGCCCCCTTAAATATTTATTTTATTCTGTTTTTTAGTATTTGTTGTTATAGCGCCAACAGAAATACATCATCTGTGAAAATTTCAACTATCACGGTTCATGAGATACAGCCGGGTGACAGACAGACAGAAGGCGGAGCCTTAGTAATAGGGTTCCCGTTTTACCCTTTGGGGACCAAAATTATTTAACCTCGAGCGACGTACTTTGAATCCCTCGCTACGCTGAGGACTCTACACTAGAATTCTCCGCTTCGCTCTGGATTCAAACAATCGCTCTCGTCCTCAATACATTATTATGGTCCCATAAGACACAATCTACTATTTAATCCTTATTATCAGTTGACTATTCTAGATACCGAGTCTAGTCTTAACTCAATACGAGTACCCTACCACTGGACCCTTTTTTCTTGGACGTTATAATATCAAACAGACTTGGTATTATTACATGTAATGTTTTTTAAAATATTCATGAAGGAGTATTTATTCATTACTTAGACGAGAGATTGCATGTAATAATATTTCACGTAGAACATCATAAAGCTCTCACGAATAGAACATTTATCTAATTTTACTGTAGTCCGGCACTACTTTTATTTTAATGATACTAACATTTGTATAGCAATTAAACAAATCCGAGACGTTTACTTTACAACTGCAACCTCTGCAAATTGCAGCATGTATTTTGCTAAAGAAGATAACATCACGTCCGTATTCACCAAAGAGGTAAGGCAGACACACCAACATTGAACTAGCGAACGCGGGCGAGCCATTGTCATCAACCGGGTACAAATCCAGAATCCGAGCTGTTAGTGAGATATTTCTTGAAAAAACCCAATAACACTGCCTGACCTGGGGATCGAACTCAAGACAACATTTATGCTTGCGACAACAAGGCAGGCAGTAAACCCAATCGGCGTTATTACAAAACAAGGTTTGTCTTTTGATCCAGGTACAGCCATTTTGAATATTGAACTTTATTCCGACGAAGCTAAAGTTACTATTACAAAAACTGACGTTAAAATCGAGGTGACAATTTTGTATAAAGAACTTTTTCATGGTCAGAATAAGGTGCGAAATTAAAAACAAGCGAGCTTACATTACTCGCATTTGATGAGTAGCATTTGACATCTTACCTTGGTAATAAGTAACTGAGCTGCGACAGAAATTAACATTAAAATTTAAATAAGCTAAATACTGAAATATTTATCCGAATAATTATTCATTACCTACTAGTGGTCGCCCACTGGTCGAAACTAGAGAAAAGAAACCGGCCAAGTGCGAGTCGGACTTCTAACAAAAAAACTTTTTTCTTTTTGTAAAGACACATGCACATCATTACAGACCCATATCTAAGTTATTGCACAGTTAAATTTCAATAAAAACAGAGATATTTACAACATGGAATTAATAACATTAAGAAATAATACAAAAATAACTAACAAAACAGTAAAACTAACAAAGGTGAAGGGTGGGCGTTTTTGGGGGACTGTCTTATGTAATTTTGACGTTCGAAAAGTGCTGATTCTCAGCCTAGTTTGAATAAATGACTTTTGATTTTGATTTAAAGGAGCATCAGGTTTTTGTGTTGGACATTTCTTACTAGATGTCCATACAGCAGCCTTGGCTCTGTGATCATTTACCACGACCGTATGCACTGTGGAATATAGCCATTCGCCAAAACATCAGAATCCGGAAAATTCCGGAGAGATGGACCCTCCTAACAGGTCATTCAGGTTACCAGCGCTGCGACACTTATTTTTAAACTAGCTGCGCCCCGCGTAAGTCTCGATCCCGTGGGAATATCGGGACAAAAAGTAGCCTATATGTTATTCCAGGGTGTCAGCTACCTCCTTACAAAATTTTATCAAAATTGGTCCAGCCGTTTGAGCATGAAGAAGTAACAAACAAACACACGCACACTCACAAACGCAGATGTCGCAGCATCATGCTGAGATAGGAACCTTTTGACCTCGTGCAGAACTTCCTGTTTTAATTTTCATATTTTTTTTCGTTTTTGTTTTCTATGTTTCTATGAGTGTGTTTTAGTTTAATTTGTGATCTCCTAAGCGAGTCCATATAAATACTTTTTCTTTCTTTCATTCAATGTTTGCAGGCACTACTAAGTCTTTTTTAGGGTTCCGTACCCAAAGGGTAAAACGGGAACCCTATTGCTAAGGCTCCGCCGTCTGTCTGTCTGTCACCAGGCTGTATCTCATGAACCGTGATAGTTAGACAGTTGAAATTTTCACAGATGGTGTATTTCTGGTTGCCGCTAAAGCAACAAATACTAAAATCCAGAATAACATAAATATTTAAGGGGGCTCCCATACAACAAACGTGATTTTTTTGCTCATTTTTTGCTCGATGTTGATAACGGCATCAGGTAGAGGCTTGAAATATTCACAGAATATTTAGTTATAATTATATTCACTTTAAAAACAAATAATTAAATTAAAATAAAATAAAATATTTAAGGGAGGGTCTCCCATACAACAAACGTGATTTTTTGCCATTTTTATAGATAATGGTACGGAACCCTTCGTGCGCGAGTCCGACTCGCACTTGGCCGGTTTTTTTATTTTATTGGTACGCTGCTTTCCTGGATTCAGACGATCGATAATACTAATGGAAAATTTATTTATGATGACTGAAACGTGTGGACGATGAGCACTTTTAACTAAAACGCAAGCAGTAACGAGAAGAGCTGGGGCTAAACTAGTTTTGATACATTGTTTACCTTTCCATCCCCTTAAAATTCGCACATGAGTTGTATCAATTAATCAATTCAGCCTGTCGCAGCCTTCTGCTGGACATAGGCCTCCCGCATCCAGTCTGTCCCAGCCACCTTCGTAAGGTCGTCGGCTCATAGCTGGGAGGCGTCCCACACGCTTGGCGATACGCAGTCTTCACTCAGACTCGTCTGCTCCACTGGCCATCGGTCCTTCGTCAAACATGGCTACTCTGCAAGCTCACTTGAGATGAGTGATACGTATCTCGTAACTTTTCTATCTTAAAAAGTTGCTAATGCACTAGTTCTGCCGGGTAGGCAGGTCGTTCACATAAAAAGCCGTATCTCTAACGTTTTAAATGGAGTGTCTAGACTTGCATTTAGCGCTCAATGAAATTGAATCAATTTTCTTTGATGTTACGTGTTGAGAGTATTAATATTGCTCTTTAAATTAAGCGTTATTTAACGCGAGAAGATACGATATTTTATTTTATTTTTAACTAATTTCTGCCCGTGACTTCGTCCGCGTGAAATGTCTAGTTCCCCGACCCACTGCGTCGCATTGCATCGCCCGCCTGCACTATTGCTTCGTTTTCGCTTAGGCAGAGATGTACCTATAGGAATCCCACATTTCGCCAGTTATGTTTAAGTCCCATGTAATAGGAGCGAGCCTATTGCCGGGCACCGGGAACCCAATAACACTTTGCTCGACCCGGGAATCGAACCCCGGAGGAAGTCAATATTAGTATAGATTAAGATAAATGCTCTTGAAAGGTTTTATTTGAGCCGAATTCTTGTCCTAGATATCAAAGACATGATACGTTCACCACAAAACAAATAAACCTTTGGGGCAGAGTTAATCAAAGTTATAGGCACAATAAATGACTAAATCACTTTATAGTAATTATTACCTAATTCATCTAATTTATAGTTCTTGTTTTGTGATAAAACCAAGTTTAAATGTAAAACAGTCACGGTAAACTATAAAATTAAATAATTTATATCGTTACTTTATGAGGTTCAAACATTATGTACTTAATAAGGAGTCACGAGATGTGTTAATAAAACCTTTATAAACGATATTTTATACTTTTAAAGTGAGTATATTTCCCGAGGAGGAATAAAGGCTCGTACAGACTAGTGCGATATCGCGGGCGCGACGCGATACTACTAGCACAATTTCTTTGTCAGTGCCTGTCGCGCCCGCGACATCGCGTGAGTCTGTACTAGCCTTAAATCGGTAGTTGAATAGGTATACTACGCGTTAAACTTAAGGCATACGAGCATAAGCGGCTTAAGAGGCATATTTATGATCTAAGTGGGCTTGTCTTAAACAAAAAAATTGCCAAATTATGTATAGTTTGTGGTACCGGACCAAATATTATTCGTGAACATATTTCTCAGAACTTGGTTGTTACCAAAACACGTTTAGAAAAACAAATCTCGATACAAATGAACGGTAAACTAACCCTTTACTTTGAGTTTTAATCCAAAATATCTGTATTAAATATCAACGTACGGTTGGTATTTAATTAATAACAAGAACGTCTTATTTGTATGCAGAACTTGGTTGTTTTTTATTTTCGATTACTCAACTCATTTTTGGGTACAAAGATAATTGCTACATATTTTGGAATAAATTACAAGCGTTGTGTCATCGCGCTTCTCTTTCTTTTGTATGTCTGACAGTGACCGCGGTTTAGCTGCTGTCAGCGTCTTAATGGCGGCTCTGAAGAATGCTACTCGCTGCGCAGCACCTCTCACCCCCGTTGACACATGAATTCGTTAGGCGACTAAGGGACTTTCTAGAGAATGGGCAGCAGCGATCTCTATGCATTTTAACACCATACTGCGAGCGCCAACCCGCCTGCTAAGTGTGGCAATTATGGCAACCTTTGAGGGAGGCCTATATCCAGCAGTGGACGACTTTCGGCTGGAATGATGATGGTGATGACTGCTGTACTCATTTCCATATCATCATCCGCCTAGCGTTTACTCAACTATGTTGGAGTCGGCTTCCAGTCTAACCGGATGCAGCTGAATACCAGTATTTTACATGGAGCGACTGGCTATCTGTACCCCGAGTGTAAGTTTGCAAGTGAGTAAACGTAACTAGCGCGTTTGCGTTAACATTTTTATTTTCACCCTTATATTCTTAGCATTATGATCTATCGGTCAAATTTTAACGCAACCGAAATAGTTACGTTTACTCTCTTGCAAACTTACACTTGGGGTACTGAACTCCACAACCCAATTGCTGAGTAATACAATACCCCTCAGTAAGACCGGTTGCCAGACTTTCGGGCTTCTGACAACCCGTAACGACTATCAAGAATCTACAAACGACAGCCGGGACCAACGGTTTTGCGTGCATTCATTTACATATTTCACCAGTTATTAATTTTACTGTTTAACGATAATTATGGCATTATTACACGCAATAAACTAAACGACATAATGTGGTTATTTCGTACCCGTGTCGTATAAAACTCATCGGAGCTATTAAACGGGGGAATTTTTAATTGTTGACACTATGTAGTTCAATAGAGAAGGTTCACTTTGTTTAAGTAGCTAGATAAGTTGACACGTATTATAAGCATCTTAATGGATCATGAGCGCAGTGATGGCCCAGTGGTAACGTCCCCGACTTACGAGTTGTAGGTCGTGGGTTCGAACCCAGCGCTTTACTTTGTGTAAATAATTTCATCACCACTGCTCTCAAAACGGTGAAGGAAAACATCGTGAGGAAACCGGTATGTCCTAGAACCAAAAATTCAAAGACATGTGACATCTACCAACCCGCACTGGGCTCGTGTGGTAGATTTACAGCCCACTCCCTTTCGTAGAGAGGAGGCCTGTGTCCCAGCAGTGGGAACATTACAGGTTGATTATGTTGTAATGCATCAAAACCCAATGATATTTATAAGTAAAATGCGGTACATAGGTTATACACGCACCGCAAGTGGTTCGTCAAAGGTTGGCTAATTAGCCTGGTTACGTATCGTGTTGTCTTTTTTTCGGTCCCGGTAATTACGATATCCTACTTCCACGTGTCATCTAATAGAGTGACATTGTGCCGTTTTCAAGATCGAATGTTTCGAAGGTTACGGTTTGACAGTACGGTTGGCGCAGTGGTTAAGCGATTGACTTGAGCTACGCTGCGTGTCGCGGGTTTGATTCCCGCACGGAACAAATATTTGTATGACCTATAATTAGTTGTTCCGGGTCTGGCTGTTTGTGTACGTGAGTTTAAATGTTTGTAAACGCACCCACGATACAGGAGAAATTCCTAGTGTGGGGCAACGTATTAAAAAAAAAAAGAAAAGAAAAAAAGGTAACCTCTTTTACTTATAATTTATTGTGCACGTAATAGAAAAAGAAAAAATCTTGTACCTAAATATTGTTTTTTTTTTTCGTATAAAATTTTCAGTACTTAGAACAAATTCAACGTATCCGAAACCATGTTTTATCAAACCATCTTAGATCACACACACAACACATCGATCGAAACAAAAAATAAACTCGATCTAATAAGTAAGTCACCAAAAACGAAGTAACATCACACGACGATAATTTGAGGTAACCCACTCAGAACACTGATTTCAACGGCACTAGATCGAACGGCACCTAAGCTGTTCCACTAACCGCAAAATTTTAAAAAGTGCGGTTCGTTGGAACAGTTTATTAATATTATTTTCAGTTCACGAATGACATTTACGTTAAAAAACGAATAAAACGGTAACAAACTGAATTGCCCCCCTCTACTTACAATCCATATAGTACTTACTAATTCCATGCTATTATAAAGTACTTACTACTTACATGCTATTAAAAAGTACTTAGTTATTCCATGCCAAGAGACGGAAGTGTGTAACAGGAAGTGACAGCTTGATGTCACTTCCTGTTACACACTTCCGTCCCTTTTCACGAAATCACTCCCATAGAAAGCGAGAAGAAATATGTTACACATAAAAAAAAAATTGTGATATACTTCTGTTATAGTTTTTTTTTGTGGCAAGCTACTAAATGTCGTGCAGAGCTTTCCAGCTGTGAACTTAATAATAACTTTGTTCTAAAACATAAAAATTTCACTAGGCATGATTATGGAAAAATAACTATGTCAGAACAGAGCTGTGTACTTTGTTGTCTGCCGCCCATAGGACTGTGAATAACTGTGAGAAAATGCTGAGGTGGACTGAAGATTTACATCCTACGGAATAAAAAAGATATGCTAGCTGCGAGAATTCCTGGGAATGCGCGAGAAATCTCCGAAAGACGCGCGACCTGTTATTTGTCTTAACACAGTTAACATAAATTATGCTTTCTACAATTTCGTTACAAAAATTCATTCATCATTCCTTTAACATCTAGGCAAGCTCGCATTATCGTCCTGCATCATAATGAGAGGTAGTGGTCAAACCCCAGCCTATTCCAGCCATATCCTAACTAATAATTATCACACTAATATTTTAAACGCGAAAGTTTGTGTGTGTGTGTGTGTGTGTATGTTTGTTACATCTTCACGCTCTAACGGCTGGACCAATTTTGATAAAATTGTGTAGGGTAGTAGCTGACACCCTGGATTAAGACATAGGCTTTTATCCCGATATTCCCACGGGATCGAGACTTACGCGGGTGAAACCGCGGGGCGCAGCTAGTAGTTTCATAAGGCCCAATTAAGCTTCAGTTTTGTTCCACATTTTCTATTAAAACATGGCTCATTATGAAGTTTCATCCGTTAACAATTAATTTCCCAGTACATAGAGACGTAATTAGAACGTCCATCTATCTGCAGCACGTCATCATTATTCTAGCTGACCGTCAATGTCCACTATTGAACATGGCCCGACAAGGCCTCATTCGTATAACGAATTTTGACGAAATACTGCTGCATAACGCGAATCTATTTCGAACCGTTCCCACAACAATCCGCTCGTCCAATAAGGGCGCAGCTTCTAGAATGTTCTAGAAGCCGTTTGTGTCACAGACTACGCCTATAATGTTCCCACAGCTGGGACACAGGCCTCGCCTAAGTGAGACGGAGTGGGCCGTAATCCACCACGCGGGGCCAGTGCGGGTTCGTAGATGTCACATGTCTTCGAATGTTCGGTTCTAGGACATGCCGGTTTCGTCACGATGTTTCCTTCACTGTTTTGAGAGCAGTGGAGATGAAATAATTTACACAAAGTAAAGCGCCTGTCTTCATTCGAACCCACGACCGCATTTTTTTTCGTATGTCTGTCTGTCACCAGGCTGTATCTCATGAACCGTGATAGTTAGACAGTTGAAATTTTCACAGATGATGTTTTTCTGTTGCCGCTATAACAACAAATACAAAAAAAATAGAATAAAATAAATATTTAAGGGGGCTCCTATACAACAAACGTGATTTTTGTGCTCGTTTTTATAGATAATGGTACGGAACCCTTCGTGCCGAGTCCGACTCGCACTTGGCACAAAGTCGCAAGGACAGGCTACGGGAGTCGCACGGTGTCGCTACGTGTCGGCAGCGACTAGACGCACGATGCACGCGCACACCCGATGACAGTCGGATATGCTTTGCCTTCGCATGATTAGCACCAAGATAAGTGCGACTTGCGCCTTCATATTTACGCACAAGACGAACAACACAAACGATTCTTTTAAAAACACAAGAAAAAAAAAAGAATTTTCAAAATCGGTCCATAATTGACTGAGAAATCGGTTAACAAACAAAAAAACCGGCCAAGTGCGAGTCGGACTCGCGCACGAAGGGTTCCGTACCATTATCTATAAAAACGCCAAAAAAAAACACGTTTTTTGTATGGGCCCCCCTTAAATATTTGTTTTATTTTAATTTAATTATTGATTTTTAAAGTAAATATTATAACTAAATATTCTGTGAATATTTCAAGTAACTACCTGTTACCGTTATCAATATCGAGCAAAAATGACAAAAAAAAACACGTTTGTTGTATGGGAGCCCCCTTAAATATTTATGTTATTCTGGTTTTTAGTATTTGTTGCTATAGCGGCAACAGAAATGCATCATCTGTGAAAATGTCAACTGTCTAGCTATCACGGATCATGAGATACAGCCTGGTGACAGACGGACAGACAGACAGACAGACGGCGGAGCCTTAGTAATAGGGTTCCCGTCTTACCCTTTGGGTACGGAACCCTAAAAAACATACATACAAACATATAACCTCCTGCTTTTTGGAAGTCGGTTAGTGATGGTTTCCTACACGAGGTCTGTCGCAACGACTAGTCGCAGACACAAACGAGATCTCTTGGTGCGCGACAAGACCCAGATGCTCAAATGTTTATATCTGTAACTTTTATGGTGTACATAATAAAGAGTATTATATTCTATGCAAGACGCACAGTTTGCGCTTGCACTTATAAGCTTAGACGCATAGCCTTATTCTCTTACATAAAAAACTAACTTAAGACGCTATCCGTTACAGGATCTTGAAACCCAACACTAGTTCCAATTTGTTCCACCATTTCAGGCATCTTCTATTTATTATGTTGGTTATTCGATACATTTGTTGCTCGGATTTCAAGGAGTTCCATACCAATTACTATTGAATTTGTTCTGTTTAACTATTTTCCATAAACACGACGCGTAAATATGGTTACTCTATGAGTCTATGGCACCCAATGGTGCTTGTGAACAGGGCTGATAAACCTTTGGTAGGTATGTGATTTATTTTTATTTTGGAGAAAGAAATATTGGGTTTTTAGTAACTTGAACTCTATTGAAGCTAACTAGGCTAAAATTATAATGTTTAGGAGTGCATTAGAATAGCATTTTGCATAATCAACGTATAAAGGCCCGTACAGACCGGCAGACTTGTCGCGCGACGCGACACCGGCACCGGTAGAACAATTTCTATGAAGATTTAATGAACATTGTTCTACCGGTGAGGCGTCACGCGTCAAGTCGCGCCTATCTGAAAGAGACTTAATGATCACACTGCTGGAACACAGGCCTCCTCTCTTTGAGATGGAGTGGACTGTAATCCATCACGCGGGCCCAGTGCGGGTTGGTAGATGTCACATGTCTTCGAATGTTTGGTTTTAGAACATACCGGTTTCCTCACATTGTTTGACATTTCAATAATTTAAAAAAAAAATAGATAGTTTTTGAGTTGATCGCGTTCAGACAAACAGACCGACATGGCGCGACTCACGACTTTGTTTTATATTATGTGAAGACAAGCTAAAAACTATTCATCCTCATCTCCATAATTTGGTAACGCGCCCTTAGTAACACTATTTCATAGGTATTGCAAATAGTAGAATAAATAATTTTAATAATAAGATCAATTCAAAGAAAATATAAAACCACTCACAAGAAAAAACAACTCATTTCAAAAGCAAACGTAACAAGCAAATGTAAGCAAGTGTAGAGCATAATTATATTTATGTCAATGTATTTTTTTAAATTTAATACTTTTTTGACACTACATACAATAAATAAAATCTAATACTAAAATATGTAATATTATATACAAACATATAAAAATTCTCCACTTCATAAAATGTTTGCAGGCCCTGCCTAACAGTTGCTTGTTCGTCTTCATTTTCGTTAGAACATCTAGTTAGCAGTTCGGATGTACCTTTGTGATCTTACACACTGCCTGTAGCAGCCAATCAGTGAAATAGACGGTTGGTGCTAGCAATTTGCAGCAAGCAACAGGAAACATGGCCTTAGAATTAGTGCGCCATCTTAGAATTTAAATATGAGGTGTTCGATGTTTAAATTGTCTTCCTTGGAGGAATATTTTATCGCAGGTATTTTAATTTTTATCACGCTTAAAGCGTAGGCTATTTCTGAGTAGCTTAGGCTTTGTACCTCATTATAGCGTACCTGGCCGGTGCAATCTAAACACACGCGTTACAATTCAATATTGTATGTAAATGAATAAAGTTTAAATAACTTAGCTGACAACGTAGGAGATGGCCGGACGAGATGGATAGGTTCCGTCAAAACTGGCAGGAGGACGTGCGGGCTCGCGAAAGATGGAAGGAGTAGACGGAGGCCATTGCGCAGGAGTGGGACAGAATAGGCAAGTAAAAAAAAGAAAAAATAGCTTAAGCCGTGGTGTGGACCGTGGTAGTCGCTTCGTGTAGTTTTTTAATGATTATTAAAATAAACTTTTAACGAGTGGATATGTAACTGAATATTTTGTATTTCTGTTCCACGCATTTTTAATTTCATAAGTACTGGGAAGCTGTTCCGGCAGCGTTTATGAAATATGTTTTATATATATGTATGTAACATGCGCTCGGCGCTTGAGTCGTTGCCGACATTACTGAATGTTGCCATTCTAGATATTTTATTTATATAAACATAGATAACGAAGTATTGCATTTATTTTATTTTGTTTATTTTTATCTCATTATGCTGCACCGGTTGACGTCATCACGTCAACGCCGGCTGTCGCTGAAAACCAGCGCTGGGGCTCTGTCTAGCATAGGATCGCAGCATTATGCTGAGCGATGGCCGTTTTGCGTGAATGTGACGCATATTTTCCCTCAACTTGTTCTTTCGTGTTTGTGTTTTTATTTCTTTGCGTTATGTTTACCGCAAATAAACGTATTTTCTTTCTTTCTTTTTTAGATTAACATAACACCACGTCTGTATTCCCCGAAGTGTAAACCAGAAGTGAACCTGTCAATTAAAAATTCAAATTCAAATTTTACACCCACATTACGTCAGTTATGTTTAAATCCCACGTAATAGGGGGCGATCCTGTCGCCATCAACCGGCACAAACCAGACTCCGGGAGTGGTTATAGATTACTCATACAGGAATTAGGAAAACCCACTTATAAGTCAAGAATTTAACCAAAAACTAGTACGTTTTCGTCTACGTTTTGGGTACTACGTTTCAAGCACTTAACTGTACTTACGATCACAGGTGGCCCAAATTAGCCATGCACATTAATGACCCAAATAAAACTACTCTGCACTTAAATGCAAGCATACATAGTCAGGTTATAAGATATTCCCAGTACTGGGATTCAGGCCTCGCTCTCTATGAGAAATAGTGGGCCCACTGTGTGTTGGTGGATGTCACCATGTCCTAGAATAATGGTTCTATGAAATGCCTGAGGTGTTTTCTTTGACTGTTTTTAAAATCGTGGTGCAGAAATAAATTGCACGAATAAAGTGCATGTGCCGCACTTAGCATGGCCCGCCTTAGTTACAACTGAAAAACAATCGCAAATATTATAACATCACGCATATATTCCCCGAAGGGTTAAGCAGAGGTGTACCTACAGGAAAAAAATTAACCAGTGTCCAATTTTTTTTTGGCGGCTTTATTATCAATAATAGAACACATTGGCACTATTTGTTCAATTTCTTTTTCCCGACTTGAAATACCAATAGAATATCTAAAAACCTACAATTCGCAAATCGAGCGAGCGCACTGCTGTTGAAGTACCTTGGCGCGTTCCGCTACCATGAAACCAGTTCCAAAGTAAACATGTTTCGTTAACGATAACTTTATTTTTTTGTACTTAGACATCAAAATAAAAAATTATAATTATGTTTAATAAAACACGCTTAAGTTTAATTTGTCAAAATTTGCGCATTGGTTACCTATTTTTTTTTCCTGTATAGTAGTACCCCCCCCCCTCCCCCTTGGGGAAGGCCTATGTCCAGCAGTGGACGTCTTTCGGCTGAAATTAAGATGATGATGACACCCACATTTCTCCTGTTATGTTTTAGTCCTAAGTAATAGGGGGCGAGCCTATTGCCACCAACTGGGCACAGACAAATATCCTTCATAAATTCCAAAAACAACACAAACAAAATAAACACATTATAATCTCGTCCACATAAATCTAAAAGCTGAAACTCTATGTGCAAATGAAATCAGTTATTTATAACCCGGAAAATGACACTATATTCTATAGTTTCGGGAAGCAGAACAGAGAACTCTAAAATAGTTGTTTTGTAACATTTATGATGCATGTTTTGAGGTTAATTCGTACTTTACGGTAATGGTTGGCCATTTGTCAAATGTGTAGGCCGTGGCCTGGATTAAGGCCTCGTGGTGGAAAAATTGGAGTTTGGGGACTTGCGAAGTGCTAGCGATGGGACTGGCTAATAGCCTAACTCATCTTAGACAAATAAACCCTTATAATAGAGCTGTTTTGCTTTAAAACAAAATAGTTATGTTTTGAAAAAACACATAGCATTTGTTTGAAGAATGCTGTCTGAGATTTGTAAAGTCAACGTACCTTTTCCTTTTATTACCTCTATTCCTCAGGTCACACAGCAAGCTGTACCTATCACTGTCTAGTGTCATTATTCATAGTGTCTAAAAACTTTTTATTATCTATTATTTATTTATTTATTTAATACTTTAAGCATACAAATGTACAGGAGCGGACTTAATGCCACAGACATTTTGTACCAGTCAACCTTTGGGTGATGCAGAGAAAAACAGTGGTAGGTACAATAGCGAGAATTGAGGAATAAATATTATTTAAATATAAAGATACCTATACATATATCTATTAAAACTATAAATATATATATATATATATACACCTAATTATATATAAATCTAGGAACAAATAAATATATTAAAACAAATAAGACAAACAATGGTAAAACATTACCGTTGTAATGACACTGCCAGCTTCTTGTGAATGTGCTCGCGAACTTTAACTTTAAAGGATAATCGGTTGGTTGCCATCCTGATTTCGTGGGGGAGCGCATTCCACAGAGGTATAGACTGAACGAAGAAGGAAGAGTGAATGAAGTCTGTGCGGTGAGTGAGACATTGAAGAAGAGGATTGTGAGACGAACGTACATTTTTATTATGGTTAGCGCAAACGTACCGAAAGTGGGGGGCTAGATAACTAGGGGAAGAGGAAGAGTCAAGAAATGAAAACAAAGTGGTTAGCGCCCTTTGCTCTCTGCGCTGGCGTATGGGCAACCACTTTAGAAGCGACCGATGCACAGAGATATGATCATATTTATGCAAATTGAAAACGAATCGAATGCAGTTATTGAGAAGACAGGATTATCTTCTTAGTTTCCTTAGAAGATTTATAAATTTTCAGGTAAAACTTTATAGAAAGTGAATAATAGTGCTTGTGGTAAGTGAAATTTAGTGTTACGCTGATCGTGAGTCAGCAAAATGCCTAAATGGAAATCGAAAGCTCACACACATACGTGGTCTCAGCCGCGCCTTCGGAAAGCAACCGTTTATAGCGAACCTGAGCGACGATTAACCTAAGTGTGGTGGTGGGGAAGAACGCTCTTCATCCTCGGAGAAAGAAGACACCCTTTTCCCATCGCCGATCAATAGGGCAAAGAGATCGATATGAAACCCTAACAACATTAGTTATAGACAGTTAAGAATAGATAACTTAGTTTGTTTTCCCATTGACAACGATACGAACGAATTGTTTTGATGCCCAATGAGATCTTCCCCTTTTTTTAAACGTGTACATATAATATATTTTTAGGGTTCCGTACCTCAAAAGGAAAAAAACTGAACCCCTATAGGATCACTCGTGTGTCCGTCTGTCACAGCCAATTTGCTCCGAATCTACTGGACCGATTAAGTTGAAATTTGGCACACATATGGACTTCTATGACCCAAACACGGACGTGTAACGTAAATAAATGAATTTTGAATATGGGTGTCACTTTTGAGAGGCAAATTATAAAATTTAAAAAACAAAAACTTTTACATACTGTGCCGTGCGAAACATTAAACGAAAGGGCCTTGTTGTAAGGATTTCAGATATATTTATTTTTTATAATTTTAAAATAAATACTTTTAAAATTATTAACGAAAATAGATGAAAATTGACCATTCGGGGCCCTTATCTCCAAACTTACTGAGCCTAAAATTTTGAAAAAATTACAGAAAATGGTTATTTACTTATAGATTACAGGAAAACCTATAAGAAGTCTATGGTGAATCTCTCAATATTGTGCGTACAAACTTATATTTGCAGTTGGAATGTATGAGGGAACATTTTTTTCAACTACAATGTTAAGTTTGTTCTTAGAATAATTAATCCCCACTACGGAACCCTTCATTGTGCGTGGTCCGACACGCACTTGGCCGGTTTTTTTGTATTTGTGTTCTTTCTTGGCGTCATGTTTACCGCTAATAAACATATTTTATTTCTCCTTGGTATTCTTTTACTACCGTTTACAGAATTAAACAAGGTCTTTAAAATCAACTAAACATAGAAACATATTAGAAATTAGAACCACAGCGCCCACAGGATTACCAAAAGCCAAAGTAACTACAAAACTAACTTGGTAACGTAAGACCATTACATACACAGATGAATGTCAAGTTAGAACATAACTTCCAAACTTCATAAAGGCTTTTCTAAGTCGGGGCTTCGTATAAATGGCCCTTGATAGTTTGATCCCAGGCCTCCTTTGACTCGGTTCCACTTGACGTATATGTATAAACGATGGCCTAACTTCAAAATATTAAGCCGTGATCACATCGCGAGAAGTGGTGGCCCAGTAGTAACAGCTCCGACTTACGAGTCGTGGGTTCGAACCCAGACAGGCGCTTTACTTTGTGTAAATAATTTCATCACCACTGCTCTCAAAACGGTGAAGGAAAACATCGTGAGGAAACCGGCATGTCCTACAACCAAAAATTCGAAGACATGTGACATCTACCAACCCGCACTGGGCCCGCGTGGTAGATTACAGCCCACTCCCTCTCGAAAAGAGAAGGTCTGTGTACCAGCAGTGGAAGGAACATTATGCTACATCGCGAGGCATGCGTCGCGGGTGGTTTGCCACGCATGCCTCAAACAAAACGATGACGGAAAACATCGTGAGGAAACAGGCATATCCTAGAACCAAAAGTTCGAACATAAGTGACATCTACCAACCCTCACTGCGCCCACGTGGTTGATTATGGTCTGGCACTGTCTGTGCATGACGTAAATAAATTATTTTGTGCCTGGGAATTCAATTTGTAGATTCGGAGAAATATCTTATCAGATGTTTAGACAAAGGTAAAGACATTCTTTTGAATAGCAGTGTGATATTAAACATTTATCTGGAACTAAGAAAGGCTAGATAAAAGCGACTGGAAGTGCCTTAACGAGATCTTCGTTGAATTGTTAAAATTGTTGGGTCCCAAGAATTCCTTATCAAGTAGCAAACTACTTGATAAGGTTAAAGAATAGAATAGAATACTCTTAATTAGGTACACCATAAAAGTTACAGATATTAATGTACGTTATACGTATTTAACGGGAGACAAATATGAAACCATCATTATTGCTGTGCAGTAAATGATTAAGTTTTACTATGCAATCTTGTTCCATGTGGTGCCGAACGTAAAGAATAGCACCATCCTACTTCTTCTCGTGGGTGGCGTAAAGGGCGACTAAGGGACTTACTAAGAATGGGCAGCAGCGTTCTCTTTGCATTTTAACACCATACTGCGATCGCCAACACATCTGCCAAGCGTAGCGATTATGGCAACCCCCCCGCCTTCCTTCTCTTTTCACTTCCTTCTTTTGGGGGAGGCCTATGTCCAGCAGTGAACGTTTTTCGGCTGAAATAATGATGATACAATCTTCGTCTTAGTCGTCTCCATCTTCTAAGACGAAGATGGAAGGGTTAACTCGGCTCCTACCGGAAGAACTTGCTCTCAATGGCAGTGACAGCCATGTGTGGACAAGAGAAGAGGATGATTTTTCCCAGCAGTGGGACATTATGGGCTAAATATATGTATAGATAGGTAGGTTAATCTTCGCTAAGACGATAGAGCTTTTCCGTGCGTGGACGATCTCGGCTGCAGGATCAGATCATCTTTACCAAATAAATCTATTGTCATTAGACCACAATGACTATCCCAACCTTGAACCAACACTTCTTGAAACTTCCAACCCCTATATTAAATTAATACACTACACGAACTCAAAAGAGCACAAAGTACTACCCAGACATTAATGGGTACTATGGGTAGTATCCAAGATGATTCTATGAGAATTTATTACACAGATCTCTACGTAACTGGAATATTATTACACCAATTACGGCCCGGAGCTTCGTGCCTTGTAGGCCGTTAAGCCATTGTGGAAAGGGGTGTGGGCAGAAGGCTGACTTGGTACAAAGTGATAGTTATGCTATCGGGAGCGTAAGGAAACATCTCTGAGTCTGTGGTAACGATGTTAAGACGGTTACGTTGGTCTATTGGTGACTACAGAGCATGGGATCCTGGGGGTTTACTCCGAAGATAAATCCAAAGTATCAGCAGAATGTTCAGCAGTTTCCTGACTACGGCTAGTCAGCCGTTTTTTTTTTTCTGTCGCCTTAGTCATGAAATGAACACAAAAAAAAAACGACTGTCAGAGAAGATGTCACGAATTTAAGAGGGCGACAAGGTGGAATTATCCGGATGACTTAACTTCTGCTGATTTGTATCGAAATGTTTTGTTTGTTTATGTCTCGAACAAAAAAATACACCCCATCACTAAAAAAATATTTTACATAGGTGCCGTTCGGGGACTGAAAATAATATTAAAAACTGTTCCACCGAACCGCACTCATCAAAATTTTGTTTCAGTGCCGTTAGTGGAAGTGCTCAGGTGCGGTTCGGTCAAGTGCTGTTGAAATCAGTGCTCTTAGTGGAATGCCTCTCCCTCACGCGTCCCACCTCCTCCTTGGCTAGCATTACTGATTCGCAGAAGGAGGTGACTACCTCCCATGCACTCTCGCTCCGAACCATGGCCTGGACCAGGGCCGGACGCGAGAGATCGCCGCCGCCGATCGCCTCCGCAAGGACACGGCGGTGCTTCGCCCAAGCCAGGCAGACCTCCACCGTATGCTCCACCGTGGAGTAGACCCCTTGGGTTCGAAATTCATATCGGGCACTGTTTTTGGGGTGTTCAAATAACTAATTCGCGGATTTTCCCTCTATAACCTGGGACTAAAACTTGCATGTACCTACGCTACCAAAGCTTGGAAATCGCTTTCATTCAGAGCGTTTCGTATTTCAACGACTTTCAAAACGATCGATACCGCTTTTTGGTAGCTTTGATCAATCCTATACATTTTTTACTTTTTCCTCATCCTTATCGCTAATAAAATGTCAGTTTGGCCAGATCCTCTGGATTCATCATCTACCTAGCCTTTTCCCAACTATGACGGGGTCGGCATCTTGTCTCACCGGATGCAGTTGAATACCAGTATTTTACATAGAGTGTCTGCCTATCTGACCTCCACAACCCAATTACTGGGTAATACGATACCCCTTGTTAAGACTGGTTGTCAGACTTTCGGGCTCTAACGACCAATAAGACTGTCGACTTTTAATCCACGAATGACAGCCGGGACCAATGGCGTAACGTTCTTTCGGAGGTACGGAGGGGTGGTATGTTAGTGTAGCTTTACCTGATCGATTAAGACCTCTTAATTGTTGGTGTTGAAGTAACGCCGGTTTAGGCACATTGTACGAGTATGGTATATCCATTGGCCTTCTGAGGCCTTCCTCTATCATGCTTAAGTCATAGAGGTGGCGTAGCTTATTAAGGCATGCCGGCAACCCTATTACGGGCTGCAAAAATGCGGATTACGCTAGGATATTAAACGGTTAAATTATTTTCGTTTAGTTTGTTTTGACGTGTAAGAGATTTACGCCAATTATTCTGGGTTTTGTTTGCTTGGTTTAATTAGCAGTGGTGTTTACAATCACTCTTTAAAAGCAATCCTGTAGATATTCTTTTTCTGGAGATTTCGGCCGTCAACTTTTACATACAGATGTGTATGGTATTCCAGTCGCTTTGATACATCAGAAGACTTTTGGTGTGCTGTCTTTTAACATAAGCTTAGTAGCTCGTGACCGTTTGAGGCTGAGAGGTATTCTTGAAATTTAGATAGTTATTAACTACAAAAGTTGTCACTTGCTCGATCATCTCCAAAATGGACAAGACTCATGATAACCCTATGAATGAAAATGAAGATTTAGTATAAAAAATTAACGATAACGACCACTGCTTACCGTAATGATCGAAATAATTTCCATACAAAAAATCTGGTTCAAAGGAAGTAATTTTCGAGTGACGACATAAAAATAAAAGCAGTTCATTAAGACCCGCCCACCGCGAAATTAGATTCTACAGTAATTAACGAGGACAGGTCAAGGTTCTTTGAAAACTAACTTAATACCGATACTGATACGAACCCAAACGGTGAAAGAAAACAACGTGAGGAAACCGCATGTCCTAGAATCGAAAATTCGAAGACCCCCAGCCCCGCGTTACGGTCCACTGCTTCTCAGTGAGAGGAAGCCGGTTTCCCAGCGGTGGGAACATTAAATGATTATGTGTATGTGATACTAACCTGAATTTCAGTGGAACAGTACATCAAATCGTTATGGTTGAGAAGGCTATTCTGGTTGAATATTATGATGAACGGGATACTGACCTGTGAAAGAAAGACAAAGTTCAAATTAATTACTTGGTTTGATATGAGTAATTAGGAGGGCAGATAGAAAAGGAAGATTAAATTTATCGGGGATGAGTACCTACTGAAATGATGGCTAATACTTTAATAGTGATGTATTCAGGGTCAAATTAAATTAGCTAGCGCATCTCTGTAGACGTGAGATCCTAACACGTTAAGGCGCTGACAAGAGGCAAATGACATAAGTCAATGCCATAAGACGCTGACAACAGCTAAAGCGCGGTCACTGTCGGCCTGCATACAAAAGAAAGAGAAGCTCGATGACACAACGCTTGTAATTTATTGCAAAATATGAAGGAATTATCTATTTACACCAAAATGAGTTGAGTAATCGAAAATAAAAAACAAGTTCTGCATTCAAATAAGACGTTTACCAATCATAAGTTAATATTTAATACAGATATTTTCGATTGGAACTCAAAGTAAAAGGGTGTTTTGGTAACAACCAAGTTCTGAGAAATATGTTCAAGAATAACATAATATATTTATTCCGCTATCACAAGCTATATGGATTTGTCATTTTTTTTGTTTAAGACAAGCCTACTAAGATCATTCGCCTCTTGTCAGCGCCTTAATGTTCTTGGATCTCATCCGTTGTCACAAATAATAGAACCCAATATATCAAGTTTTTTAAAAGAGGTTCATAAATTTTCAAAAAACTTATTCCTTTACTTTGAGCGTAAAACCAGCTTATAATCCAAGCGTCGTGAGCAAGTGAGCCAAATATATTGCCAAGGGGTTCAAGCTATGGGAATCATTACTTATGACAGTGTAGCCCATTAGGGGGTGCCTTCTTACGCACTTTTATAAATGAAAGTCATTCTGTGGTTTTATCGTTTATATTCAAGCGGTTTTATTGTTCTGGGGTTGGTAGAGACTGTGGCACGTGGAAGTAAGTACCTAAAATGGCGGCACTGTATGATGGCTTGTGTCGTTCCCGTGTGTTAGCTATTTCATTCTAGCTAGCATAGTTGAGTACGTCGTCAATACAACATTTCCTTCCGGTATTTCAAGCTACTTGGGGGCCAAGTCTGCTACTACAAGGCAACGCCATGACCATTGTGCCAATAGTTTGTAAGCTCCTAAATTCATAATGGTGTGACAGTGGTACATAGGGAAGTCAAAATAATAGGAGCTTTTCAGTACGAGATTACCAAATACAGACAATTTTTCCAATGTAGTATCAGTGGCACATCATCGAAAAATCATAAACACGCCTTTCAATTAGGAGATTAGCAAAACTGTCAAACTCTACATTTACGGTGCCAATGATCGGTCATTCGGACACAACTGCGTTCGCAGACTTGGCCCCCAGCAGTGTCAACTCTAACATGCAACTGACGCAGCAGTGTACGTCTTTTAAACACAACATCTTCGGATTCCTATTGAGTCATCGAATGTTCTAAATATTATTTATTTTTATAATCATGTAGATATTTTGCATTTTAATATTTTATGTTGTCAAAGCCAAATTATTTATTTCAAATAGGCACATAAAAGACAATTTTTAACGGCAAAATTTACAAAAAAAAGAGAATTGATTCTAGTCACCCTTCCAAACGTTAATTTCGTATGTAGAAGAATGGGCAAGAAACAACACCGTTACTCTTTTAATTTTTTTTACAATATTTTGTATAGGTACATTAATTATATGTGAAGATGATGCAGCTAGAATAAAATTACTTTACCATAATAAGTAATAATAATTAAAATTAATAATTGAAAATGACATAAATGAATTATGTGATAGATACATGGTGCTCACATATTTACAAACATTTTTAAAATCAGGTATGCGAGTTAAGGTAATCACATAATGTAAAATAAATGTCATAAAAATAATAAATTATGCAACCCTAATTGCGTAACACAGTTTGAATCTGAATCGGAATGATTTTGAAGTATATTGCTAATCCATTGCTTCATAAGTTAGAAAAAATTGTCTGCTCAACAACGTAAATAATGCAATGAATGTTGTTTAACTGTCAAATTGAAACCAATTCCTACTGCTAGTGTGTTACGCAATTAGCTCACAGTTTGATTTTGTCTAGTTTGATTTTGTAAAGTTGTAACCATGTGCCCGAGTGAAATTTCATTGATTATTAATTGTTAAACTGACTTTTTCCGGTTGACAGCAAATAGCTGTCAAACGGTAGCCTACGTGACACTCTCACTTGGGAACATGGCGGTCAAGCTTGAACACTCGCAGACAGAAGACTTATTTTGTGTATTTAGAATTAGTTTTATCGAAATGTAGTATTGTTGTTGTATATACAGAGTTTGCTTTCTTTGCAACCTTACAGTGAAATATACGTGTTTTTACGAATTTCCGTTAATACTGACTGCTAAATGTGAGGAAACAGATGCTATGCTAAACAGTTGTAATTTTTTTGTTTTTGTTTTATTTATTGAACTGATAAGCTGTATTTTTGATGTCTAACATCTTTCCTCTCGGCTTCTGTGGGAGTGATTTCGTGAAAAGGGACGGAAGTGTGTAACAGGAAGTGATAGCTTGAGCATGGAATAAGTAAGTACTTTTTAATAGCATGGAATTAGTGTAGGTACTTATGGAATTAGTAAGTAGAGGGGGTCGAGTTTCGACCAGTGGGCGACCACTAGTAGTAAATAATTATTATTCGAATAAATGTTTCAGTATTTAGCTTTTTAAATTTTGACGTTAATTTCTGTCGCTGCTCAGTTGGTTATGTCAAATGTCAGCAGATGTTACACATCTAATGCGACTACTGTAAAGCTCGCTTATTTTTTTTTTGTATTTTAACAACATTTTTTTCGTTCAGAGAACACAAGTTTCTTTTGCCTACATACACAATCAAAATAAGTATAAGTTCTCGAAAACACTTCAATTCACCCCAATTTACAGCTGTTAAGCTCCTAAGTTAATCGGTAAGAATTGTTTAAGTAAGCGATGTTCTCTTAGACCAGAAAAGGTGAAACTATAGCCGTCAGTTGTTCAAATGTTAATGTCTATTTTATATTATGTTCAATTGCTTGAAAAGTGCTGTATGAGGTGTTTCTGTGTGAAAATTAGAGAATTTATATGTTGTGGCTGGATAATAAACTATATTTTCTTGCTGTGAATATTTCTTTTAGACATAAATGCCGAACAATCTTATTTTTATTTATCTTTAAAAAAGACATGATTTTCGAATAAAAAATGTATCGAGCGAAAGTATTGCAATTACGTTACTGTCTTGTACATGGAAAAAAAAAGATCCAATATATCATATTATCCTAAAGTTCCATTTTGATTGTATGTGTGACTGTTTCAGAATGTGAATGCAAATTAACATAAAAATAGGGAGCCTCCTCTTAACGGAATGCAACGACTGCTGAAAACAGGCTGATGTTATAATTAATCATTTAAATTATTTTGAAATAATTTAAATTTTTATTATTTTTTTATTTAAAATAATTATTATTGAAATATTTCGTAGCAATTTTTGGATGGGTCTTAAGTGCCTTAATGGTGTAGTGTTGGTCACTGAGCGTCGGAACCTGGGCTCGAGGCTCAAGTCGGGCAGTGTTTTCGGATTTTCTTTGGGATATTCTTCGAAACAACCGGGAGTCTGGATTGAATAATATATGTTTGGAACTTTTGGTATAGGTACCTAGTGAAATGTGTAGGTAGGTACTATACAGGGTGAGACATCTGAACGGATCAGCCCTTAGGTATACTTCGGCCTACTTATTCGTGGAATAGAATGCATATCAATAATTTTATTAAATCTGTCTTATTTTTATTATGTTATTTCACCATCCTTTTTTTTTCTGTATCTATCCGTGACATCACAGCGAGCCCTATCAGAATACCAGGGCTGCGACACTTATTTTAAAGTGCCGCAGCATCATGCTGAGATAGATGCCGTTTGGCCTCGTACAGGACTTTCTGTTTTTATTTTCATTTTTACTTTGTTTTTTTTTTTGTTTTGTTTTTTATGTTTCTATGAGTGTGTTTTTTATTTTTTGTTGTTATTTGTGATCTATGCGAGTCCCAATAAATGCTTTTTCTTTCATACCTACGAAAATACAGGTCTGCTATGAGATGGCTTATAATTACAATCAGTGCAATTAACAAACATATCTTTTTAATGAGCACAATAAAAACAACAGCACACATTCTGCCTACCTCCGAGCCGTATGCATGTCGTAATAAAGTCGTATTAAAATATATGGCAGTACTTCTAAAGTAATTCGTACAAACAGAGGGTACTTACAAAAATGTTTGTATCTGTGTTGTCTCTACTGTGCAGTTACTTAAATTATTTCTTTATGCTGGAGATTTTCTTGGCATATATCCAAGAATCTCAAAAAGAGTACAAATGTGTTATACACAAAAATGTAAATGGGAAGTCGGCTTGAATGTCCGTCTGTCTGTTTCGTTCGTTGTCACGCCAAAATTCTACACTATACCTCATTCTCCTTTATGTTTTGGCAGAGCAATGAATCTGCATAGCCTTTTCCCAACTATCTTGGGGTCGGCTTCCAGTCTTACCGGAAGCAGCTGAATACCAGTATTACACATGAAGCGACTGCCTGTCTGCCCTCCACAACCCAGTAACTGGGTATTACGATACCCCTTCGTAAGACTGATTGTCAGACTTTCGGGCTTCTGACGGCCCGAACTTCTTAACGAGCTTTCCGAGGCACGGAGTATGTAAAGATGGTCAGTCATCCACGGACCAACCCCGGCAAGCGTAGCTGAACCTGATAGATCGACCCGTGCAGCTATTATTACTTAGCCATGAACTAAATAGTTTCAAGTTTTCCGGTCTTCCATTCCACCCCCCATTTTAATTTCAACTTTTTATTAGTGGCTTTTGTGTACAGGATATTAATTCAGATTTGTTAAAGTTTTAATGGCAAACATGTCATTTGGTTTAAATATACTCGTATTAAACATAGATTAAAAAAACATAGGTTAAACATAGATTCTTTTATATTTTGTGAATGTGAGTACGTTGTAGGCTTAATATACTGTAGATTTGTAGACAATTTTCTATTTTTAACCGACTTCCAAAAAGGAGGAGGTTATATGTTCGGCTGTATGCTTTTTTTTTTTTGTTCACCGATTACTCCGTCAGTTGTGGACGGATTTTGAAAATTCTTTTTTTGTATGGATGGGTATGCTCCCGCGTTGGTCCTACCAAATCAGAATCTGATGTGGGGATCCCATGGAAATTGAGGAAAATCCTAAAATTTTATAGGCATACCTATAGCGATTTGAGTATTTTTTATAGTAAATCGTGCATTTGCACTCGAAAAGCACCACTTGGTGAAGTGGAACTGATGATGAAGACCACAGATGGCCACCGGAACTACTTAATAATAAGTATTTCGCCGTTGCGATTCGATTAGGCACTTTAATATGGTTGCTAAGCAATTTATGGTCGTTATTTTTCACTTTGAAGTGTTTTTTTGGAAGTCGGAAGTAACTGGGGCCTAAACAAAGTAAAATTCGACTAGCGTTGACGCTAGTAGAAAAGCCACGATATGTATGGGGTTGACATAAGCTATCGAAATGTCACGTGATCATAGGTCAATGAATATAAACTAGCTAGACAATGTTATCATCATTCGATTCCATGAAACGAATCGACTGCGTCGAACGATTACTTCCATAGAGATGCGTAGCCAAGTGGCACTTTTTGACAAGCGTCATCGCTAGTTTTCGATTCGTATGAAGGAACTCGAATCGAAAACTAGCGATAACGCTTGTCAAAAAGTGAAATTACGATAGTGATTGTAGAAATTCAATCGCTCCGAAGCGAATGCCATTTGTCTAGGCCCTCAGGTACTTGTTGACAGGACTACACTGTCCTCCCATACCTCATCATTTCAGCCAAAAGACGTCCACTGCTGGACATAGGTCTCCCCCTAAGAGGGGTGTTTGCCATACTCGCCACGCTTGGCAGGCGGGTTGGCGATTGCAGTATAGTGTTAAAATGCATAGAGAACGCTGCTGCCCATTCTCTAGTAAGTCCCTTAGTTGCCTTTTACGACACCCACGGGATGAAATGGGGTGGTGCTATTCTTTACGTCCGGCACCACACGGAGCCTCCCATATCTATTAACACTAATTTGAAAACATTGTAAAAGGCAATTATTTTTTTGAAGAGTAACCGTGGAATTTCTTGCCGGCTCCTCTCCGTAGGAAACGACCAATTGGAACCGTGCACCTAGCTTCTGACGTTTCTTAAGCAACCATGTAGGTTTATGTGAAATAAAATATTTTCATTTTGATGTTGACTGGTTGGGATAATGTTACGAGTATTATGTTGTCAAGGCGCATGAAAATTTATTTGGCTGTCGGAAACCAACAAAAGAAATGGATTAACTAAACGTCAGTGTAATGCAATTTTTTATTTTTTTATTGTTTTTATGTTTTCATCTGAATTTTAAAATTTTATGTTTTCTTTTCTATGTATGTGTCTCTGCCTTTAATTAATGTAATTGGTTTAACCGTGATAATTAAAGTTAAAATAAATAAATGCAAAACTTTTCCGGTAATTATACAAACATCCATACCACAATTCTAATTTAACCATCGAGGATATTATAAATATCCCGACACACAATATAAAAAAATAATGAAGCAAAACCATAACTACCATATATAACCACGTTTTTTGTGGTAAACCCTAATGAGAGCCCATAAAAACCCATAAAAAGGATCTCGAGGTTCACAACTCGTACCGGTGTGCGGTGGCTCAATTATGACGTCCCATAAAATTGTTATGGGGCCATACATTGTAGATACGTGGTGTTAGCTGTAATTATGGGTATCTGATAAAAGAAAGAATTTGGAGTGATTTCTTTCAAATCAAATCAAATGATTTATTTGCATAATACATGTTATAAAGTTGTTACAGGTATAAAAGGTAGGTACATTGTGTTATAACCTAATGAGGTATGCAAATTAATATATTAAGTACTAATCGCAAGATTGAATTTATAGAATACATTTTAAATTGAGTTATTTAAAAAAAAAAATATAGAATGTCAAAAAATAAAATACACAAGTCAAATGAAAACAATAATCATTACATTTGTGGTGTCATTTCAGATAAAATCAGTCATCTTTCATTTAAATAATCATTAATCGAATAGTAACATTTTGCAACTAGGAATTCGTGCAAACCTAATTTGAGTTGGTCCATTTTTTCCGGATTCGATTTCTTGTAAGACCACAATATTGTGGGTGATGTCAAAGTCAGTAGATGGTCTATGATGTACAGTCTGTGACCAGTATTACCTGACCTTAGCTTACAAAGAGGAATACTGAAATAGGGATCAGGTAAAGCTGGTCACCAACTGTACAAGATACAACCTACTCATTTGTACAATATACAGGGTCAAATTAAATTAGCTAGCGAAACTCCACAGACTTGAAGGGTATCTATAATTAAACATGGTAAAACAAAGAGAAATTAATTTGATGATATTTTTTGGGGTGAATGACCGCTGGTACTCGTAGTGTTGTTACTGGAAGTGTAAGTTAAGAAAATCTGTTTATTTTTATTATTTCGTGATTTAATATCGATACCCATAATTTCTGTGGAGTTTCGTTTAATTTGACCCTGTATAGGTATTTAAAGAATAAAACCGGCCAAGTGAGAGTCGGACTCGCGCACGAAGTGTTCCGTACCATTATCTATAAAAATGGCAAAAAAAATCACGTTTTTTGTATGGTATCCCTTAAATATTTGTTTTATTTTAATTTAATTATTTATTTTTGAATTTATAGCTAAATATTCTGTGAATATTTCAAGCGTCTACCTGTTGCCGTTATCAATATCGAGCAAAAACGAGCAAAAAAAAACACGTTTGTTGTATGGGAGCCCCCTTAAATATTTATTTTATTCTGTTTTTTAGTATTTCTTGTTATAGCGGCAACAGAAATACATCATCTGTGAAAATGTCAACTGTCTAGCTATCACGGTCCATGAGATACAGCCTGGTGACAGAAGGACAGACGGACAGACAGACAGACGGCGGAGCCTTAGTAATAGCGTTCCCGTTTTACCCTTTGGGTACGGAACCTTAAAAACGTAAGAAACAGCCACCCAACTAAGAGCAAAAAGATTTCTATATGACTAAAGGCTCTTACAGACTCACGCGATATCGCGGGCGCGACACGACACTAGTAGGACACTTTCTTTGTCGATGCCTGTCGCGCTCGCCATATCTCGTGAGTCTGTAAGAGCCTTAAGTATGAGTTGGTCAAGACACATGTGTCGTGATTATGGCAGTCTCCCAGAGGTTCTGAATGACGGAGGGGCGGTAAGAGGGTGAATAACACCCAGACTAGCTGCGAGAATACCTACTTACACGCTAACGATATTTGAAAAGTATCGTTAACAGTATCGATTGACAGATTATTCCCTCAATAATTCAATAAACCTCGACAAGTACTTGAAAATGTTCATGAAATCTCGACGCCATGACACCATGAATACTAAGCATTGATCAAGATAGCGTGATCGTGTAAAATAATATTTTCACCAAGGCAAGATCTGCATACTGGTGTTGATGTAAAATTAATTTAAGATTTACACAATGCTTTAGTTGAGTATTTGTCATCATAACCATGACGTATAGAAATTGACAGCTTTGAAGGTGGGATCCGTGACAGAAGTTCAAAACACTTCGGGCGCCACAAATTCTATGCTGCTGTCTCTAGATGCCGCCAGCGCGGCAATGTCGTGCTCTGTGATCTTCACCAACAAGTAAATGTGAGGTGATAAATAAACCAAGGACTGAAGTTAGAGATTTTGAGCATCTTACACAAGACAGCTAACATGAGAAAAAACCGGTCAAGTGCGAGTTGGACTCGCGCACGAAGTAACCGTATAATTACCTATAAAAATGACAGAAAAATCACGTTTGTTGTATGGGAGCCCCCCCTTAAATATTTGTTTTATTTTAATTTAATTATTATTTTTAAAGTGAATATATAACTAAATATTCCGTGAATATTTCAAGTGTCTACCTGTTACCGTTATCAATATCGAGCAAAAACGAGCAAAAAAATCACGTTTGTTGTATGGGAGCCCTTAAATGTTTATTTTTTAGTATTTGTTGTTATAGCGGTAACAGAAATACATCATCAGTCTGTGAAAATTTCAACTGTCTAACTGTCACGGTTCATGAGATACAGCCTGGTGACAGACGGACAGACAGACAGCGGAGCCCTAAGGCTCCGAAATGTTACACAGATAGAGGGGGAGGTGTTTCCTGGTGCGGGAAACGGGAACCCTATTATTAGTAACCCTATTATTAAAAAGGAGAATTCCACAGTGACACTTAACATTTGCACCAGGAAACACCTCCCCCTCTATCTGTGTAACATTTCCCGAACAGGAACATTTTATACAAGTAGATAGTGCCGCGACATGTTTCGGGACAAGGCGTGCCCGTTTGAGGCCGCCTTAAATCTCGCTTCCGAGAACCACCAAGACTACCACCACCCCATCGATTTAAACCTAAAAAGTCTTCCTATTAACGGAAAGCCTTTGTAGATTGTGTCGGATATAAATCAGGAAATCGCATGCATATGTAGAATGAGCCCTGTTTCCTACCGCCATTCACTGGGGCCGCATACATTAGCATGTCATTTGCTAGTAAGGGTAGGAATGTAAAATCTTTTGACCGTTGGACCGCGGTTGAAGAATTTAGAGAAGGTTTCTTGTTTTGGTGTTTGTGTAGTTTATGTTTAAGCTCAGCAAATGCTAATTGGAATGTATGATGTGACTGATTTCTGCTTGCGTCAAATCTTCATCCATTTGTGCAGTGCTCAATTAAAAAAAAGGAAAAAAATGGAACAATAAACAGCTACATTAAAAAAACATAGAAACAAGAAATATACAAAACTTATAGAGAATATTGCAGCCCACAACGCTTTTCACTGGTTAACTATATACGATACAATTCATACAATACAGTGAAAATAATCGCTTCGGTTACAAATACAAGATTTTATTCTAACTATTGTGTTTAAGATTATAGAGGTATGTGTATACTAAACAATAAATGGTAAAAAAAAGAAAACCATGAAAATATTCAAGAAAGCTCCTTAACTTTTGATCCTATAGGGAAGCACATGCAAGTCTTACCAAGGGGTCTCGTATTACCCAGTTACTGGGTTGTGGAGGTCAGATAGGCAGTCGCTCCATGTAAAATACTGGTATTCAGCTGCATCCGGTTAGACTGGAAGCCGACTTCAACGTAGTTGGGAAAAGGCTAGGCAGATAGATAGGGAAGCACATGGAAAAATATCTATAAATTTAGGTATAATTTATTTTAATTTATTCATAATTCATTGTTAAGATATGCCCAAAACAGCAACACAGGATTGGTTGTTCGTTCCTTAAGGCTGCGACCAGCCCAGCGGTTGAACGCGTCCCAAAGGGTCATGGCCATCAGGCTGGTACGGGGTTACCGCACGGTCTCCCGTGAGGCGGCGAGCCTCCTTGCCGGACTGCCGCCATGGGATCTGGAGGCAAAAGTCCTCGCGCACATCTGGGAGTGGCACGAGGAGGCGAAACGCCGGGGTTAAACTCCGCTGCCGCGAGAAATCACGGCACAGCGGACAGAGCTCCGGCGGGATCTCATGGCGACATGGAGAGTGCGATTGTCGCAACCCAGCGCTGGGCACGCCACAATTGTGGCGATAAGTCCCCTCTTTGAGGAGTGGCTAGAGAGGCGCCACGGCGTCCTCACCTTCCGCCTGACGCAGGTCCTCACCGGACACGGTTGTTTCGGGAGGTTCCTGTTCAGGATAAAGCGGGAGGAAACGCCCGGGTGTCACCGCTGTGTGGATCGCCCGGAGGACATGGTGGAGCATACGGTGGAGGTCTGCCCAGCTTGGGCGGAGCACCGCCGTGTCCTCACGGAAGCGATCGGCGGCGGCGATCTCTCGCGTCCGGCCCTGGTTCAGGCCATGGTTCGGAGCGAGAGTGCATGGGAGGCCGTCAACTCCTTCTGCGAAGCAGTAATGCTAGCGAAGGAGGAGGCGGAACGCGTGAGGGTGAGACATGGCTCGCGCCCTTAGTCGCGGTGTCCTCGCGCCCTTAGTCGCCGCAGGAGACGCCCCGGGCGTCGGGAGTCGCAAGCCGATTTCCGGCCACCGTAGGCGCGGGCCTGCGGACGGTGAGCGATGGGTAGCTCACCGTCCGATAAGGACCAGGCCCGGGTCGACGGCGCGTTGTGTTCCACGCGCGCCTCAAAGATATGTTAGCACAAACTGACGGGGTCCATTAGGACCAATGCCCGCCAGGGTTGCGAGTTTGTCCGGAAGGGATATCGTGGCCCTGGCACACAGGCAACGGAAGGAGCACGGGTGGGCTTTAGTCAGTAAAAGTCTGACACGCCGTCCCGCTCGGCCCATAGCGGGAGTTATTTGATAATTTCCCACCCATAAAAAAAAAAAAGGATTGGTAGAATACTCTAAAACTACCCTCGTAGTTTTAAGTTCAAGTATAGAAACAAAATTCTAAATCATAAACCGTTCTAAAAACACATTAACTAATTGTTCATTCACTCGGAAAGTGCTCTTAAAAGTCCTTTCACGAAACCTTGCGCCTTTCTTACACGCTCGCCTCTCTCGAATCGTTCGAATTCCACTTTCCGAGAAATTCTATCTAATTCACTTGCTACAGAACTTTAATTAAAAATTAAACCTATTAATTTAATGAAAAGGACTGTTCGTTGGTCTTCAAAAATGTCCATTTTAAATCGCATTTAGCTCCAAAATGTACCTTCTAAATTATAAAAAGACATCTTGACAATTCTTTGAATTATTTTTTTTTTTTTTTTTTTAAAAACGTTGCCCCACACTAGAAATTTCTCCTGTATCGTGGGTGCGTTTACAAACATTTAAACTCACATACACAAACAGCCAGACCCGGAACAACTACTTGTAGGTCATACAAATATTTGTTCCGTGCGGGAATCGAACCCGCGACAGGCAGCGCGGCAGTCAATCGCTTAACCACTGCGCCAACCGTGCCGCCGTTCTCTGAATTAGATTGTTTCAGAATTCAGAATTAGTCCCCAGTTGGATTAAATTATTTCGCTTCAGGACGATTAATTTGAATACAATGTCCCCATTTGGGGAGCTTCACGTCAGCACTTTTTTTTCCGCCATTCTTGAACATTTAACAAGTGGAGGAAGTAATTAAAACTTTAGTACTTGACGTCAAATAAATTGAAAAAGTTTCATCAATAGCATGTAATTTTATCCCGTGTGATACGGCGGGACGACGCGGGATCGGGCCGCGGGAAGTTTCGGACTCGGTTCTCTCACTTTGTTTCCCCGGGAACAAGTAAACATGGAGTTAATAACTTTATTAAATTTAATTGAATTTTTAAATAAGTTTTTTTAAAATTACGTGATAATTAAATAAAAACATGTCGGTATGTAGATACGAGGCTTTTGGATCACGCAATTCGTTAATTTACTTTATTTTTCGTACCCTCTTTTACATGGTAATTTCGGTACGAAAGAAAAACTTGGTCAAACAACAAGTAATTAGTTTCTTACTAATTATTTTTCTTTATTCAAGTTGATGACTGGCTATATCTTCACCACGGCATGCTATTCACGTGTAAAAACAAAAAATACGCTAGTTCTAAAGGTAGTTTGGTTCTAAATCAGGCAGTCAGGCACTAGTTGTCTATCATTTATGGTGAACTGGGCCTATTTGATGCAGTCGTGAGGCACACAATACTATTTTAAGTATTTTCTGTATTTCTGTGAATATAGTGTGCCATAACTTGGGTCAAATAAATTTATTTTCTTTTTTTGTTTCTATAAATTACAATAACAATTTATTATTTTAATTTTATTATAATAACAATTTTATATGGAATTTATGTTCTGATTTAAACTTGTAAATAAATAAATAAAGAGATTACTGAATCTATTTCAAGCATGTTTGACTTATTCAGTTTATTTTTTAAGTTCCTAAGCTAAATGTAAAACATTGCTTGTTTAAAAATTTATCTCAACTACGGAACCCTTCACTGTGCGTGGAGCCCACACTCACTCGTCCTAAAATTGGTATAGTTTAGGGTCCAACATATAGAGCAGTGGTGGCCCAATGGTAACGTCCGCGACTTACGAGTTGTAGGTCGTAGTTTTGAACCCAGGCAGGCGCTTTACTTTGTGTAAATGATTTCATCACCACTGCTCTCAAAACGGTTAAGGAAAACATAGTGAGGAAACCGACACGTCCTAGAACCAAAAATTCGAAGACATGTGACATCTACCAACCCGCACTGGGTCCGCGTGGTGGATTACGGCCCACCCCCGCTCACAGACAGGAGGCCTGTGTCCCAGCAGTGGGAACATTATAGGCTGATTATGTATATATGTTATGTCGGGAAACAACATACGATAAAAGAAATTCTCATCAAACCCGATGAATATTTTTTTCCATCCTCAACACACACATTACAAGATCCACCACAGACCGTCGGCTCCCCAAACATGTCGCAACATCTCCCTGATTACCCAGATTATCCGGCAACTAGCAACAAGCCCTCAACAGGCCTAAGCAAACATGTCTTCAAACTTCATCCCAGCTCCCTTTGCACAGGACTTTTAAAAAGCTTTGTTTACATTGTCACGTAGTTTTAAGGGCTATAAAAGCTGACACTTTTAGCTGCAGCGATTTAATCTCTTTCGGAAGCTCGATACAGAGACTGAACTTAACTCCGCAATCTTTTGGCACCAGCGACTATGCACTGATTAATTCGATTGTCAGAAACTCAACACCGCAACGGGACTGAACGCTAAGCTCCGCACTCATTCGGAAACAATTTCGAGTGGCATCTGGGGAACACGGCTCAATACTTACTTAATTGTTCTAGTACCGTGCTCGCAGGGAGTGGCTATAACGTGATGCAGCAGTGAAGTGATCGCTTCCAGCCGGCCACCAACTGCCATGGCCCACCTGGAAAGCTCTTAACCAACTCAGAAGCCAGGTGGGTCGCTGCAGGTACAACATAGTCAGGTACCCCCAGTACTTCGACGAGCCACAGTGCGACATTTTGGAGCCACATCGCATACCGATTTCTCCGTCAATTGTGGACCGATTTTGAAAATTCTTCTTTTTTTTTTAAAGGGTATGCTCCCGATATGGTCCCGTTGTCACTAAGTCAGAATCTGATGAAGGGATCCCATGGAAATCGAGGGAAATCCTCAAATTTTATAGGCACACCTATAGCAATTTGGGTATTTTTTATAGTAACTCATGCATTTGCACTCGGAAACGCAGCTTATTACCATCAACTATGCCCACATCCAGACTACGGGCTGCTACTGAGAAATTCCAGATGGAAAAACCCAATAATACTTTGTCCGACCCGGGAGTTGAACCCAGGACCCCATGTTCAGCAGTAGCCCTTACAACCACTAGACCAACGAACACAAAGGAAGCAATAACTTAAATATCAATGTGTAATATGAGTTTACATGGAAATGGTCCTAACAGTCGTAACACACGGTTTGTGGTTTGAATTCTTACAATATCAGTTGATATGGGTTCTATTTCACATTCTTGTCAGTTCATGTGTTAAGTACCGCTGGTTACGACTTAATCTCTGGTCTAACTAAATGGAATCCCGCGCAGGATGCGGGACGAAATTCGTTAGCGCCGATTGTGTTAACTATTTCGTATTCCAAGTAACTGGCCCGAATACTCGCGTGACTTCCTAATAATTAAAACAATCCACGTCCGCAGTAGCGTCACGCATCCCGTGCAGGATTCGCTTCAAGCTGCAGTCCTTAAAATCTTGTTACGTTTTTTGTAATTTGCAGGTCAGTGTGACGTTGTATACACGACCCTAAAAAATATGGCTTTACAGAATTATAATCATTAGAATCAGCATAAGTTTGAATCATATAGGTATAATTCATAATCTCCTTAAGTTAGAATAATTGACCTCAAATGTCACGATTTCATGAAATAGTAATTCAATAGGGTAATACTTAGAGAGTTGTATTGGTGATTTTTATGGTTATAATTCAATAAATAAATATTTGATATATTCGCGAATCATATTTAGATCAGCATACAACCTGATACTGACCTGCAAATTGGGAAAAACTTAAGAAAATTTGAATTTCGCTGGCTACTCTGGACGGTTTCCCCAAAAAGAGGTAAGCTTAGATTTAACCCTTCGAAAAGACAGCGGGATTCTCAAAAGAAACAATATTTTAATTTGGCTTTCATCTCATGGTCGGTAGTAAGTTCTACCAAACTTGGGTTCAATACGTATTTTTCGGGTTACCACTGAAAATCAGCGCTGTGCTGTGGGTCCTACAACAGCAACTATGTTGGGGCCGGCTTCCAGTCTAACCAGATGCAGCTGAATACCAGTATTTTACATGGAGCGAATGCCTATTTGACCTTGGACATACCTGTTACTGTGTAACACGGTACCCCTTACTAAGACTGGTTGTCAGAGTTTTAGACATCTGACTACCAGTAACGACTGCTAAAGATGGACCAACGGCTTAACGTTACTTCCGAAGCACGGAGAGGTCTCGATATGTGATGCATGGTCACCCATCCACGAAATGACCACGACAAGCGTAACTTAAACTTCGACTGTTATTTTTTAGCCCCGACCCCTAAAGTTCGTTACAGTTTCGCTTGAGATTTAAGGGGTAAGCTGACCTATTTTAGGGTATAATAAGGTTGCATAATTAGACCCTATTATTATACAACGTGCCGCCACAATGGCCACATTAATTCAACACACGGGTAGGGCTAGTGGCCAGTAATCATAAAAAAATATAACAAGATAAAAAAAATATAAATTTAAAAATAAAATTTTCCAAACAAACTAAACAACAAAGCTCTCTCCTTCCTTAAATTCGCCTACTGCTTGCACGTTATTCGTTTTAATTTCATTGATGCGATGTTATGATCCATGACCCCGGCAAATGACCTCTGCGCTACAGTTCTTAAAGTACAAGTTGCTCCAAGATGCTATTTTAGAAAATTGTAAATAAATCAATAAAAATAATAACGTTTCATTAAATTAAAATATTTTCATAAAACGCAAAGGTGAAACTGTATACGTGTGTTAAATTAATGTCGCCACCAAAGCGCCACGCTGTATATATTTAAGGGTCTAACAGGCTTCCGAAATACTTACCAAAGTACCTTCCCATGCACCCTTAAGACCCTTACAAAGAACTTCCAGCGTAATTGAATTTATTCTAAGCGAAGTTTGAAACAACAGTCTTGTAATAATGCAAGCCTCGTACCTACAGTTCATTTAGTTAAGGATGCTGAATATTCTGTAAAAACTTTCCCCCAACTTCGGGGAGAAAAATACTTATTGATTTCTCTAAAGCAGCCGCTCGTTTCACAATTAATCTTTTTCCGTCGCTTTTGGACGATGTTAACGTAGTTTAACGGCTTTTTGTATGGATCTTCGGTGAGCTGGTCCATTTTTAGGGTTTCGTACCCAAAGGGTAAAACGGGAACCCTATTACTAAGGCTCTGCCGTCTGTCTGTCTGTCCGTCTGTCACCAGGCTGTATCTCATGAACCGTGATAGTTAGACAGTTGAAATGTTCACAGATGAAGTATTTCTGTTGCCGCTACAACAACAAATACTAAGAAACAGAATAAAATAAATATTTAAGGGGGCTCCCATATAACAAAAGTGATTTTGTGCTCTTTTTTGTTCGATATTGATAACAGCAACAGGTAGACGCTTGAAATATTCACAGAATATATAGTTATATACTCACTTTAAAAATAAATAATTAAATTAAAATAAAACAAATATTTATAGGGGACACATATACAACAAACGTGATTTTTTTTGCCGTTTTTATAGATAATGGTGCCGGTTTTTTTTCTTGACTTTTTTTTTTTTTGTTGGAATGTCGATTAACAATATTTATACGATGTTGTTCTGTTTGTGTGTGCCAAACAAGATTTACGACAGCAGAGGAAATACCCGCTACGAATAGCAATTACTTCCTCGCTGGTCTTATTGGTCGCCAGCGCTACTGCAGAGCATGAGATTCTGGGTTCGATTCCCAGGTCGGGCAAAGTGTTATTGGGTTTTTTCATCAGGAATTATTCAGTAGGACCCGGAGTCTGGATTTGTACCCGGTTGATGGCAACACAACTACGCGCCAAGAAGTTTTAACTTCAATAATTAAGTACCTATCTAAATCACAATTTAAACAATGCACAGTATACACTAATTAAACTTTTCACGTGGTCAATTTAACTTCACTCACTGCTACTACAGCATGTCGGAGAAGGCATGTCGGTAACGCAAACCCATAAGTTTTGCCCCTACCAAAAATCGCTCAACGGGCCTAAAGAAGTTTTCGCTTCAAATTTCATACATACGAACATGGAACCTTTTTGAAGTTGGTTAAAACCGCGATACAAGGCTTCAGCCGTTTTATTCCCAGGATAAGCATAAAAACAAAACTGTTTTCAACAACTACATGTTTTAATAACCAAAATTAAAGTGCAATTTACTTCTGTTACCCAGTTATTAAAGTTAACACTAGGAAACAATGGGAGTTCTTACTTCAAGTGCGAACATTTTAATTTGCTTCACTACGAAGTTCAATTCCCAACCTTAACACCCGTGTTTAAGGTTCAAAATCGCTCTTAAAAGTGATATTTCATCGTGTATTAATTAGTAGAAATGTGCGGTAAGTTCTAATTGTTTTTATTGAGTGTTTATTAAAACACCAAGTTTCTATAAAGAGGTTGAGCTTGTAGCTGTAATTAATTTTATGGATACTGATGTTAATTATCGAGTTTATCGTGCAGCTGTATTGGAATTAAAGAGGTCAGTAAAAGTTGCGATATGACCTGAAATATTGATTGGGAATGGTAGAGAGATGTTCTTATGCTTAAATGACAGTCTCACTAGTCTACGCAAAATATCACCGAATGGCTTAAGGTGTTAAGTCCGCCTTTGTACAGTGTAGTTTTTACTTGTGCATAAAGTTTTAATAAATAAATACGTAAAAAATAAATCATAGGGAATTGAGCGGACATAAGAAAGTGCCAGAGTCAATTACTTGCTTACACGCAAAAAAAAAAAAACAAAAACAAAACTGAACATTTAAAAAGTCAAAAATAATACCTATCCTTGAGCCATCAAATTCGATTGAGTAATACCTATATTTGAATTGTAGAAATTGATGGATGGCACGATACCGGTTTGCTCATTGAAATGGCGCTATAATGTCGCGGCGAGGTACCGCTTAAGGGTCCATACTACCTCAGCACCACCTCACTCTTTATCTCGCTAGCGCACTATTCCCGCGGTCACGCGAGCAAGCGAGACAGGGTGGCAAGGAGAAGACTACAAGTCACCGATATTTTAGTTTATTTATTTTTACGGGGAAAATAATGCTTATTTAAAAAAAAAAAAAAAAACGTAAGACCTGCTTTATAGTTAGTTCAGTTAATATGCAGTTTCATTATCTAATTTGAAGTATTTTTTGAATACCAGCGGTTTATTGTTCGGTTTGGAGGTAACTTTGGATTTTTTTTCTAACAAGAACATTTTATGGAATCGTGTTTTCGTCAAACATAATCCTCAACTTTACCATTTATTTATTTCAAAATTAATGCTGCAGTATTTTCGACATAACGGAGAATCATGCTAAGCCATTTGAGGTAGTATAGGCTCTTAAGTAAGTCAGAAGTTCAGAACCTTCGTTTGATTAACTATCTACATATTAATTTACTAGCATTTAAAAATTAAATTAAATTAAATTTATTTCCTTTAAGCCTAATACATAAGGAGAGAAAAAGGAATAACAATGTATTACTTAAATTAACTTAGATCCTTATAGTATTTAGACTAAGTGCATGCGCGATTTGTGAAACTCCTGACACCCAAACTAGGACGTATCCTGTATCTCAGGTGTCAGCGTTCCTAACCTGCCAGGTATATTGTGAAGCCAAACTTATTGCCGACCAACCGACCAACTTGCTTCGATACGATAAAATTTTTGTTGCAAATCTAGTTACATTGGGTGTTAAATTGTTAAGTGAGTTAGCAATCACCCTATTTTAGTTATTGCTTTAAACTTAGCGGTACCTTGCCGCGACATTATAGCGCCATTTAAATGAACAAACCGTATCGTGCCATCCATCAATTTCTATAATTAAAATATTAGGTATTAATCAATCGAATTTCATGGCTCAAGGATAGGTATTATTTTTAACAACATTTAAAATAAAAATTTCGCTTTCCATTTTTGCTTTGGGGGTTTTTTAATTTTTAATTTAATTTTTATTTTAAAAAATTTGAACTTTGTTACAAAAGAAGTTATGATAAGTACAATTTTTCTCCTAAATCATCTTTAATCTTAGTAGCAATAGTTACTTACCTGCCTTACCTGTACTCTGGTGCGCTTTTCGCGAGCTCGAGTGCTGTTTGGTAGTCGTAATTCCTGGCTTTTACATACTTTTCAGTCGAAAAACACGTTTTTTGACCAAAACACAAAATTTTTGTTCGGCATAAAATCCACTTACTACATAGGTCGCTTGCCCTCGCGGAGACACGTCTTTTGACACCTCCCTCGTGCACCTAAACGAATCCAAACATTACATATCTGCTAGTTTTTCCAAGAGTTTACTATTGTGTTGGATATCCTGGGTGCAGTATCAGCTCATCGTGTTGCCACCATTGCATTGTATGTAGAATCAAATACTGATCAAAATGAATCCAAACACAACAAATCTGCTATTTTTTTTCAAGACTGTACCTACTAGTGAGCTGGATAACCTGGCTGCAGCATCAAACCAAGAATTCCATAAGCTTGCATACACCACTAAAACGCCTCTACGTGTGCCTGGGAACCTTGCTATCTGGACAAAACTTTACCATGTCATAAAGAAAATATCCTTATCAAATTCGATCGGATGTTTACAAAAACAAGAAGACCAAAAGTGCTGTCGAAGTTCACTCCGAAGATAAATCCACAACACTACACTACAACATTTATATCTGTAACTTTTATGGTGTACATAATAAAGAGTATTCTATCTATTCTATAAATCCGAAGTATCGAGCGAATATTCGGCCGTTTCCTGGCTGCAGCTGTGTACGGCGAAAGAAAAAAAAAAACCGGCCAAGTGCGAGTCGGACTCGCGCACGAAGAGTTCCGTACCATTACCTATAAAAATGACAGAAAAATCACGTTTGTTGTATGGGAGCCCCCCCTTAAATATTTGTTTTATTTTAATTTAGTTATTGATTTTTAAAGTGAATATATAACTAAATATTCTGTGAATATTTCAAGTGTCTACCTGTTACCGTTATCAATATCGAGCAAAAACGAGCAAAAAAATCACGTTTGTTGTATGGGAGCCCTTAAATATTTATTTTATTCTGTTATTTAGTATTTGTTGTTATAGCGGCAACAGAAATACATCATCTGTGAAAATTTCAACTGTCTAACTATCACGGTTCATGAGATACAGCCTGGTGACAGACGGACAGACAGACGGACAAACAGACGGCGGAGCCTTAGTAATAGGGTTCCCGTTTTACCCTTTGGGTACGTAACCCTAAAAATCATGTTTGTTGTATTGGAGCCCCCTTAAATATTTATTTTATTCTGTTTTTTAGTATTTGTTGTTATAGCGGCAACAGAAATACATCATGTGTGAAAATTTCAACTGTCTAACTATCACGGTTCATGAGATACAGCCTGGTGACAGACGGACGGACGGACAGACGGACAGACAGACAGACGGACAGACAGACAGACGGCGGAGCCTTATTAATAGGGTTCCCGTTTTACCCTTTGGGTACGGAACCCTAAAACGACGTCAAAAAGATAATTCAAAGTCAAAAATGTGACTTGAAGTCGGGTAAGGACTCAAAAAAGGAAACTTTGGAAGTCAAGAAACGGCCGACCATTCGGCCGATACTCCGGATTATCGCTTCGGAGTAGACACCCTGGTTTTTTTTTTCGAAACATAAATAACACAATACACCAATATGCTTTCTCAAAAATTACACTCCAAATATAAACACCCATTTGCAAGCCATCTTATTTCTAACCGGATAACGGAATATCTTCAACTAGCCGTAATTCTTGGGAGATAAACCCTGAAGGTTTTATTACCTTTTTATATAGAGCGTCTTATTGAAACCGCGCGATAAATCGCAGGCCACATTAACTTAGTCTGTATATGAATTGGTTTTCTGGATTTAGGTGCTGTATTATACGGTCATTTTGTATCTGTCTCTAAGTGTAGTGTATTGGGTTTTGAGTGGTTTTCTTATTGAGTAAGCCAGACTTCTTCTTACGTTACGCTTGTCACGATTGGTCCGTAGATGGGAGACCATCATTACATACCAAGATTTCTTTCGTGCCTCGGAAATCACGTTAAGCCGTTGGTCCCGGTAGTCATTTGTAGATATTCGACGTTGTTACAGGTCGTCAGAAGCGCGAAAGTCTGACAACCAGTCTTTCCAAGCGGTATCGTGTTATCCAGTAACTGGGTTGTGGAGGTCTGATAGGCAGTAGCTTCATGTAAAATACCGGTTTCCACGCAAACTCCGCCCCTTGTTCCCAGCCACTCAGTTATGTGCTAAACGCTAACACAGCAGTAATAAAGTTGAATACCGCGTGCGCTCTTTGATCGTGTTCAATTCTTATTTCGTTTATAAGTAAAGTAATAATTGATCTAGAGAAAAAATATCTTGTGGCTGGATAATAAACAATATTTTCTTGCTGTGAATATTTATTTTAGACATAAAAGCCAAACAATCTTGTTTGTTTTTTATAATTATCCTTAAAAAAGACAAATGATTTTCGAATGAAAAATGTATCTAGAGAAAATATTACAATTACGTAACTGTCTTCAACATGGAAAGAAAAAGATCCAATTAATCATATACTAAAGTATCATATTGCTGGTATGTTGTCTTGTTTCAGAATGTTCATGCAAATTAACATAAAAATAGGGAGCGTCCTCTTAAACTTACAATTATTAAAAAATCTCTATGTTTTGTCGCGAAGCATTTTGTTTAAATAAAAATATTTTTAATTTTTTTTTTTTTTGTCAAGTCATGAAACCGTGCGAAGCAATGGTGGGTCGGTAGTCTCATACAAAGGCGATCTAACTGCAGTTTTTCCCTGTAACACATAAAGGGGCTCACAATAATACCGTTGTTTCGGTCTTAACAATTCCTTTTCAAATACCCCTTTTAGAATCTTTGTGTAAGTTTAATTTGTTTAATTAAGCCTCGGCTCAATGGGTATTGTTGACTGCTTCGAATATCACGTGTTTTGACCCCCTTTTGTATTGTGAGTCTTTTAAGCGTATTGAAAGTTATCCGGGCTCCTGCCAGGGTTGCGAGTTTGTCCAAAAGGGATATCGTGGCCCTGGCACACAGGCAAATGAAGGAACACGGGTGGGTTTTAGTCAGTAAAAGCCGCCCCGCGGGAGAAGTTATTTGATAATTTCCCACCCAAAAAAAAAAAAAAAAACCGGGCTGGTTCACGCGATCCGGTCCGATGGAAAATAGTAATTAGTCATTTTAATTCCAAACTTCGATACACGTTACGTCAATGAGGTCTCGACCCCTGAACTAGGACATCCTGTACATACCTACGTTACATGGACCAGCAAGAGAAGGTTTAGACTAAATCAAACTATACTATTTTTTAATATTATTATTTTCTCTCAATCAGAGCACCCGCCATCTTATCTCTTCACCACCCTTGGTTGACTGGTAGAGAATGCCTAAGGCATTAAGTATGCCTTTGTACCTAATTGTGTGTGAGAAGTTTAAATAAATAAATAAATAAACTCTAAAACAATAATTGAAATAAAAAAAATGCAGCTTATCCTAATGAATTATTTGCCTGACAATCTTCCAGACGATCTTTACAATCCAACCATTATTACTTAGTCACGAAAAACGGCTACACAGATTTCGATGACATTTGGCCCACATGTAGACCTTGACCTGGGTTAGGACATCGGATACTTCTTTATCCCGGTTGTAGTTCCTGTGCGATAATTTCAACATCAACGCTGGCGAATAGGCGGACGAGAGCTGGTACCAAAATCTCCTGAACGGATGGGTTATCAGCAGGCAAAGGTCTCAACGAGTGGTTGAGACTCGTTGAATGATACTTACTTAAGTATCAGTGACCTGCTTAACCTGACCCCCTCTTCCATTCTTCTTCTTTGAAATAGGGGTCCGATAATGCAGGTCACTGACTGTACAACCACAATCTTTCTAATTGTGACGTCTCAAGCGCCATGTATTGCAATCATAGGCGTCCTCTCTTTGAGACGGAGCGGGTCATGATCTATAAAGCGGACCTTGTATGGGTTGACGAATATCACGTCTTCGAATTTTTGTCCTTGTTTTTAAAACCTGGAAAACCGGCGTGCCCCGGTTTCCTCCGGTTTTAAAAACAATTGGTCTATTTCAATTATAAGTCGAATTATAAGATACTTAAAAAACTTAAATTCAAAAACCTTTCATGTGCGAGTCGGACTCGCACATGAAAGGTTCCGTACCATTATCTATAAAAATGGCAAAAAAATCACGTTTGTTTTGTATGGAATCCCCCCTTAAATATTTGTTTAATTTTAATTGACTTATTTATTTTTAAAGCGAATATATAACTAAATATTCTGTGAATATTTCAAGCGTCTACCTGTTATCGTTTCGAATATCGAGCAAAAACGAGCAAAAAAAATCAAGTTTGTTGTATGGGAGCCCCCTTAAATATTTATTTTATTCTGTTTTTTACTATTTGTTGTTATAGCGGCAACAGAAATACATCATCTGTGAAAATTTCAACTGTCTAACTATCACGGTTCATGAGATACAGCCTGGTGACAGACGGACAGACTGACAGACAGACAGACGGCGGAGCCTTAGTAATAGGGTGCCCATTTTACCCTTTGTGTACGGAATCCTAAAAAACGATGGAAACAAGATTTAAATATAATATTTTCTCATTCCAAATTACATTTAAACATAATTACAATTTGTATATTTATGTAATCACCTTTTAAACCCCTTCATTTTGATACCCTACTCGATAGATTTTTTTTTTAAACACACCTTTTGGCGTTTAAAATCCTCTATTATGATTTTTAATCATTTTAATATACCCACCCAGTGATACTCGCGCAATAAAGACGAATCTAACGACATTATTATCATTCATCAAAATCGATTCAGCCGTTTAGCAGTATACGAAAATAGGGACGGACAAACATACATATAACGTGCATACAGGTCAAACACATAACCCTACTTTTTTGGCTTCGCCGCAGTCGGGTTAAAAACAAACGTACGAGAGGTAGGTACTTCGTTTCCAAGTCTTTCATAATGAACTAACTCTTCAATAAACTGAAACTTCAACCACCAACGGTCACTGTGTACAGAACCAAAAAGTATCAACATTCAAACAGTTCCTACGTTTCGTTTCTTTCTGACCGACTGAACGAAATTTAATCCCAACTTTCTTCAGTTTAACGTTTCTTCAACGTTGAACTTTCAAAAGAGAGCTTCAAGTGTAGCCTGTGGTAATTTTGTAGCGCAAATTATAAGTCAGGAATGAGAGAAAAGTTGGACATTAGGTACTAGGAGTCAGGCTATGGAATGGTCTGGATCTGATGGCGTGGAATTCTTTTTGCATCAACTTAACTAAACTTAAATAATTGCTATCTCATTCTGAATGGTACGGCGAGAAAGAGATGGAGACAGTTTTTAGTGTTTTCGATTGCAATTGCTCAGATTTTTTAGGTTCAACTAATTAGACTATTTCAATTCTGCTTATCTTAGTCTTTTATTCATTTCATTTGGTTGCAAATTGTTAGCTTAACTCTAAATACTAGCACCAAATAATTGGGTTCTCTCTCCGAAGAGTCCTCATTTAAGGTTTCTTTGAAGTCAGGATTTAGTTTCATAAAGGTTTTACTAATGGGACCTAACTATGTTTCAACGAAGGTACATGTAGCGTTATTTCTAACGAAATGTAGCTGTCTATCCCTTTTAAAACTAGACATTTTGGCACGAAAAGCAAGAAAATATCTCCATCGAATTATTCAAAAACTCTGATTCAAATCATATGATGAAAAAAATATATATTAGGGGCTCATAAAACTCACCGCATTTATACTTAAATAGAAGAAAACCGGCGTTTTTTTACGCGTGATAAGCTTATGAATCATGCTGAGAATATCTAATATGAAATACCTACTTAATGTATTGCAGAAGAAATGGAGGGCGATATTAAATTCGGTTTTGAATAAAATGATTCTGAGAAAATGTTTCGCTTCCCTGGCCTGGAAGTTATTGTCCATTTCTTAAACGGCTAATAAGTTTTATTTGAATACTTTAACATATTCTTGCTCGAAATAATATAGGTACATAAATATTGACTTAAGTAAGTAATAGAACATTTTTAGGGTTCTGTACCCAAAGGGTAAACCGGGAACCCTATTACTAAGGCTCCGCCGTCTGTCTGTCTGTCTGTCCGTCTGTCACCAGGCTGTATCTCATGAACCGAAATAGGTACATTTGAAATTTTCACAGATGATGTATTTCTGTTGCCGCTATAACAACAAATACTAAAACCCAGAATAAAATAAATATTTAAGGGGGCTCCCATACAACAAACGTGATCTTTATTGCTCGTTTTTGCTCGTTATTGATAACGGCAACAGGTAGACGCTTGAAATATTCACAGAATATTTAGTTATATATTCACTTTAAAAATAAATAATTAAATTAAAATAAAACAAATATTTAAGGAGGCTCCCATACAACAAACGTGATTTTTTTGCCATTCTTATAGATAATGGTACGGAACCCTTCGTGCGCGAGTCTGACTTTGCACTTAGCCGGTTTTTTCAGGTAGATGTTATAAAAGAAATAAAGAAAATGTTATTATAGAATTCAAATTTATTTAATAAACTTACACATACATAACAACACGCCTGTGTTCCTCGATGGGTTAGACAGAGGTGTATGTACAGACGCCAGCAAATCAAGCTACATTTCTTTAATAGATTTTCAACTTTATCCCTACAACATAAGGTTCAAGGTTGATTAAGAAAATTTGACAGTTTCGGGTAGCTTGACCTGCTGGCGTCTATACCTATATATAGTACACCCACATTTCGCCAGTTATGTTAAGTCCCATGTAATACGGCGAGTCTATAATTGCCATCAACCTGGGACAAATCCAGTCTACTGAGAAATTCCAGATAGAAAAATCCAAAGACACTGCCCGACCCGGGGAATCGAACCCAGGACCTCATGCTCAACAGTAGCGCTGGCGACCACAAGAACAACGAGTTCTTAAACTTACACATACTTCACAAACACAAATAAGCATGAAATTTTAACCAACAAAGAACTTTGATTTAACAGCGGGTCCCAAAACTAGGCACAGCCTGTATCTTTGTACCCAAATTCCTTTTTTATTTGTAGAAAACATCTCACGGTTTGTGGATAGATGTCCAAATAACGAACATAGGCTTATAGATTTCTGAGAAAAAGATGCCACAGGCACTCTAATTGCATGACACACAATAAATTACAATCCGAGCATTTTGAACGAAATTCCCTATCCATTTCTTCGTAGGTTTAAAAAATTCGTCTGCTCAACAACACCAGTAACGCAATGAATGTTGTTGAACTGTCAAAAAGAAATTGCCATTGAAATGCGTTCCGCAGCCGGCGGATCTCTTCGAAAAGCTTTCAAAGTTTAATTTTCCTATACAAATACAAAGCCAAGGCTTCTCGTAACAAGATGTCAGCTACTTTTCTGCACTGACCACACAGCGCTGGTTTAACAGCATTCCCATGTTTAGTAAAGGAAATAATCTTGAATTAAATAACCTTGCAACCAGTCAGAACACAAATACCAGTAGTACCGGCTATGTATAGCCAATAGGTAATGTTTATCTGATTTTACAAGTAGAGAAGTGACACAAATTAAATAGATACAGAAGCTTCATACGACCAGCGAAAACAGGCGCACGCGCTCAAAGACGTCTGCGTACGGCGATCTCAAACAAATGTCGGTCAGAATTGCACTAAAGCCGATACTTTTCTTCATACAAAAGTTTTACTGGCAAAACGAAATGGTGATGACAGGCAGTGATCTTACATAAACACAATTGAGTCTGTACTTCACAGTATTTTGGTTTCACCATTGACCTCCAAACTTAGCAGGGCTAGTATCTTGGAGGTCGGAGTGCGATTGAGCAGAAATAAATATGTCAGTTTACAAGGCTAGTTTAGTAAAGGGTGTTCATGTTTGCCTTTCATTCATTATGTCATTCGAGGTGTCAAACAAATAGCTTTATGACAGCTGCATCCACAGATTGCACATGACAGAGCATGCAACTTGTCGCTCTGGGGCTCTGTCTCGTATAGGGTCGCAGCATTATGCTGAGCGATGGCCGTTTTGCGTGGATGTGACGCATATTTTCCCCCAACTTGTTCTTTCGTGTTTGTTTTTTCTTCCCGTTATGTTTACCCCAAATAAACGTATTTCCTTTCTTGCTTTTTTTTGTCTTTGATGAAACGTCTGAACATAAAATTAATAAAAAGTGGTAAATTAATTAATTAGTGAACCGATCCAACGATGTTAGATTTCGGCACTCGGCCATCTTTAACTCGACTAGAGCGATTTTTTTTAATGAAAGGATTTAATGAACGTTCATTCCTACATCATGTCGGTGTCATGTGAACATGGATTGAACCAAAAATGTACCTTCACAGAACACTCACAGATCACTCGAGTGAACCATTCATCGAATGATCTGTGAGTGATCAGTGTCGGCGTTTGGTACACGTAACTGTACGTGAAGCGTGTCTATGTGTGTATAAGGTATCGCTCGTTGTATGGAGCTGACCTACTGTAACTATATATTCTGTGCCAGTAGTGCTAGCTATGAATAGACAGTAATTGAACTTATAAATAGTTGTTACTCAACTAATCATAGCTTGCAAATCAATCAGTATCCCAAAGGTACCTCTGAACCCGTTTCCTACATACGATTTATTTTAAGAAGATTGCTCAGAAGATATGTCTGTGTTGCAATATTTATAAGATTGTATGAACATACGGAGTGATACCGAAGTCTCACGTTAGGAGTTTCTGCTTTGATAATTTATTTGAGGTTATTAAACAGTTGAAGAAACCGACAATGTAACAGATGACGGTAGTCAAGCTAACCTAGATGCAAACAGGACACTATTATTAAGTTAAATCCTGCAGAATCCTAATCTGTGTATATAATATGTAGAGGTAGAGAAGTAGGCCGCACGGGTCGATCCGTCAGGTTAAGCTACGCTTGCCGGGGTTGGTTCGTAGATGGATGACCATCTTTACATACCGTGACTCCTCCGTGCCTCGGAAAGCACGTTAAACTGTTGGTCCCGGCTATCGCTCATGGCACTGCCAGATCCAAGAATGATCTTGGATCTTTGGCAGTCGTTACGGGTCGTTGAAGCCCGAAAGTCTGACAATCAGTCTAACTAAGGGGTATCGTAATACCCAGGTACTGGATTGTGGAGGTCAGATAGGCAGTCGCTCCATGTAAAATACTTATATTCTGCTGTATCCGGTGAAACTGGAAGCTGACCCCAACATAGTTGGGAAAAGGCTAGGCAGATAGATAGGTAGTGAAGTAGGCTCCTGTCAGTAGCAGAATCTAAAGTGAAAACTTTGTAATACAATATACTTAGTAGTAATAATACAAATACTATTTAGTGGTTGCAAGCACAGACAAAAACAGACTGGAATACTTACGTAAATCCAGCTCAAAAATACTAATTTAAAACAATGTTATTCATTGGCAGTGAAAATTAAAGGCTCTTACAAACACACGCGATATCGCGGGCGCGACATGCACCGACAAAGGAATTGTCTTTGTCGGTGCCTGTCGCGCCCGCGATGTCGCGTGAGTGTGTAAGACCCTTAACTAAAATATTATTTCTTAACTTTTTTTTTGTTTTTGCTTGTTGTCTTATTTTTACGTTAGTCTGTCTGTTTTAGTTTATTTAAACTTTAGTTTTGTATATTAAATTTGAAGGCAGCAAGATATTGTAATCAATGCTAAGTATGTAATTGTCATTTACATTAATCCTTTAGTTATTGAGATTATTTCAAGGTTATGTTTAATGTATGTGATGTAGCTGTGCTTTTTTTTTAGATACTAAATAGATTAAAAAATATTTTAGTGAAGTCAAATGTTCAAAATTCTCTAATGTCATTTTGGTAATATGAGTTTCCATATTGAAACACAACACTACGTATTGACTGGTGGCTACGTGTTGGTGGTCTTTAAAAGATCGCTTTTAGCGATAAGACCGCCCATTGTGTCACCCTACCCTAGGGTATGTAAAATTTCTACATATACAGGGTGGAAAAAATCAATGGACCCTGAAGGTAAACCACTTTAAATCCTTAAGACAAATTATTTTACTTAAAGGAAACATTTCTTTATTTTTTCCACCCTGTATAATTATCTGTAATATTTATGGTGTACGTAATAAAGATTATTCTATTGTGTGAAACCCTTTGGGAACTAGAGATGTATCGCATATTTGTGATGAGCGAGCTCAAAATCAGTTTCGAAATGAGGTTGGTACCAGCAATGTGATGCAAATGCTGCCCGTATTACAGCAAGGATTGCGGAAATACAGCCGGGGTATCGGATCGAATAGCTAAATAATCTGATAACCTCATGGAGGCAGGTTAGTAGTAGGCTGCAAGCTGGGAATGTACAGGTATGCGATAAATGTACAAGTAGAATTTATGAATTTGAATTTTAGTTTGTGTCAAAACATTGGGTTGTGTAAGTCGAAATTCAATGTATCGAATCATTTTGTGTCAATTTCCGTGAAAAGGTTACTTTCGCACTTGAATATTAGTAAGGATTACTGCTCTTCTTCTACTGGTGAATCCGCGAAATTCAAATTTTCTTACGTTTTTTGCTATTTGCAGGTCAGTGTCAGGTTGTATCTTGATAAATATGATTCGCAACTTTATCAGACATGTATTTAAAGAATTATAATCATTAGAATCATTCTCTCTGAGTTAGATTTGTTCCCCAATGTCATAATTTCATAAAAACGTCATTCAATGGAACAAATCTAACTTAGAGAGATGTATTAATGATTCTAATTCTGTAAATACATATTTGTTATAGTACCTATACATATCTGTTGCAGTTACTTAATTGTAAATCTTCGAACAAAAATTTATTTATTTATCATAGAATTACCACTTTCATTTTTGTTTTTACAGATTCGAACCCAATGTTACAATGTAGTCATAATTTCCACACTCAGAGCCGTCACCCAAAGACCAATCAGACACCACCACCAACAAAAATGAATTCTCTTCGAACTGTCCTATTTTCACTGACCAGATTATCTGCCAGGGTTACGAGTTTGTCCGAAAGAGATATCGGGGCCCTGGCGCACAGGCATCTGAAGGAACATGGTGGGTTTTAGTCAGTAAAAGTCTGACACGCCCTCCCGCTCCGCCCAGAGCGGGAGAAGATAGTTGATAATTTCCCACCCAAAAAAAAACCGGCCAAGTGCGAGTCGTACTCGCGCACGAAGGGTTCCTTACCACTATCTATAAAAACGGCAAAAAAAAACATTTGTTGTATGGGAGCCCCCTTAAATATTTGTTTTATTTAAATTTAATAAATAATTTATAATTTTTAAATTGAATATATAACTCAGTATTCTGTGAATATTTACCTGTAGCCGTTATCAATATCGAGCAAAAACGAGCAAAAAAAAAAACACGTTTGTAGTATGCGAGCCCCTTATAAATATTTATTTTATTCTGTTTTTTTACAGAAATACATAATTTGTGAAAATTTCAACTGTTTAACTATCACAGTTCATGAGATACAGCCTGGTGACATACGGACAGACAGACAGACGGCGGAGCCTTAGTAATAGGGTTTCCGTTTTACCCTTTGGGTACGGAACCCTAAAAAGGGTCCAAATTATTGTGATGGCTAAAATGTAAAACCACCACTTACCTTGGCGTTGGATACATTTATTTCGTATTGTTTATGCTAATATTCTAACACAAAATTATATTAATACTACCTCTAGGTCGCAACTAAGACAATAATTTATACGTTTTATGCTTAGATAACAGCATTGCTTATACTTGTTGATTAATTAAAGCCCTTGAGTTGACTAGCCACCTGGCTAGGTAATAATGTGGATACTAGGACAACTAGACGGATAGCCTATAGGAATCCTTGGGAATGAACATATTATTGAATTTAATATTGCTTAATGGATTCTGTAGGATTTAAGTGTAGATTAGAGAATATAATCGAATAGTCTATTATGTACACCATAAAAATTACAGATATAAATGTTGAAATTTTACATAGGGTGACACAATGGGCGGTCTTATCGCTAAAAGCGATCTTTTACAGACAACCTTTGGATGGATTAAAGGGAGAAGGAGAGACAATACTGCAGGTACTGTATATGTAAATGGTACACCACTGAGTCCACTGACTAGTGGACTCAGTGGTGTACCATTTACATATACAATAAATACATACATACATAAAGCATACACTTATGAATATAAATATATATTATACAATAATAAACATGAAACAAGAGCAAGGAACTTTATTATGTAATGATGATGTTTAAGGAGTGAGGAAGTGTTTTTAATAATGTTTTATGAATTGACGAAACTGTGGTCTGTTTCAAAAGTCAATCAGTCAATCTGCCTAGACTTTCCTCAACTACGTTGGGGTCGGTTTCCAGTCTAACCGGATACAGCTGAATACCAGTATTTTACATGGAGCGACTGCCTATCTGACCTCAGAACGGAGCGACTGCCTATCCACAACCCAGTAACTGGGCGATACGATACCCATTGGTTAGACTGGTTGTCAGACTTTTGGGCTTCTGACGATCCGTAACGACTGTCAAAGATCCAGTAATGACAGCCGGAACCAATAGCTTAAGGCTCTTACAGACTCACGCGATATCGCGGGCGCGACAGGCACCGACAAAGAAATTGTGGTACTAGTGTCGCATCGCGCCTGCGATATCGCACCAGTCTGTACGAGCTTTTAACGGGCTTTCCGAGGCACGGAGTCTTGGTATTTGAAGTTAATCACCCATCCACGGACAAACCCCCCCTAAGCGTAACTTAACCTGATGGATCGACCCGTGCGGCTGTTATTACTTAGCCACGAGCTCCTCCTTAAGTATCTCATGAAAATGTAAACAAATGATCCATTTGTTTACATTTTATGAAATAAAATTTGAAGACGTACAGGCTACGGAACGGATGCCAATTTTTAGTGCCACTTCCAAACTGAGTGCACTGATTTGATTATTTAAATACTTCAACCCGACATTCTAATATTTTTAAATCACCATAAAGATGTTCTCCTTTGACAATGGTGTAAAAAAATGAAAGCTCGTCATAGGTGGCAGCACAGTTGTCCGTGTAAAAATCGCCTTTGTTTTGTTTTTAACTTTTGTGTCGATCACAAATTAAACGAAAACTAGATAAATATGTATGTGACTCGGAGTGTACCACTATTAAAAGACGAGCTAAGGACAGGGGAAGCGTCTGCTACTGCTAAAAAAACCGCTTTAGTGGAAAAGTTAATAAATTATGAATGTTTTATAATTTATATAGGTTATTTTGTGTTTGTTGACTTTTCTGTTCTTTTTTCTGTTGAAGACTGGAGGCGTACGACAGAAGTAACCTGAAAACCAAGTCAAGGATGATCTTCCTGACTGAAAACCTTCAGAGATGTCTTTGGTCTCTGGCCCTGACATCAAGCAATGGACAAGATTGTGCTTTTAGTGTATTGAATACGAGGCTTTTGACTACTTTGTAGGTGTGTATTTTATTATGATAATTTGTTGTAATGTGCGTTTTGTTTGTGCAGAATAAACAATTTTTCTTTCTAGATGTATTCTCACTAAGATACAGGCTGTGCCTAGTTTGGGACCAAAAGAAAATTTTCATGCATAATTGTATATTTGTGAACTATGTGTAAGAATTTGAATTTGAATTTCTGTTGCCGCTATAACATAGGTCTACCTTTACATAATATCAAATCACAAGTGCCTGTAGGTAAAGAAAACAGACAAAGTTCTCTTGGGAGCATCACCTGATTCACCTGTATACGAATTTCTCTCATAAGTCTTCAGGTTTCAAAAGGATAAGCACAGTCTACACGAAATATCGGGTTTCCGTTTTTTTCCGAGAGCTTTCTTCCACATTCATCGTCTTTTAATCCTGTATTTTTGCAGTCAACAGCTGTGTAATGGGGCATTTTAATTAATTATGCGTAAAAGAAGTCGCTTATTTACAAAAAATGTATTGGTAGTGACATCAGCGACATCTGAAGTGAGCAAATGGCAGTTTTTATCCTCATTGAGGTTAATTTTATGGCCTCAATTTTCGTTGATGACTTTTCGATTGCAATTTAATAATGTTGTTCAAGAAATACTTAAATTTTAGAAAAACGTGGTGAGATGCTGAAACCTTGTAAACACAGATAAATGTGTTACTAATTCCCTTAAGTGAGTGATTGTTAACACTCACATACTTTTGGAAAGAACTAGGTATATACTGCTGAACTCATCTACACGACAAGTCATTCTGCATTCGAATTTTGTGTAGTACTCTTGTATCTTCGTCATTAGTCGTGTCCGAGTTGTTTATGGATTAATGATATAAAACCTGCATCGTTGGTCTAGTGGTTGCAAGCGCTACCGCTGAACACTAGGTCCTGGGTACGATTCCCGAGTCGGGCAGTGTTATTGGGTTTTTTATCTAGAATTTCTCAGTAACAGCCCGGAGTCTGGATTTGTGCCCAATTGATGGCAAAACGGACCTATACATAACTGGCGAAAAGTGGGTTTACTAAAGACACACCTCTGCCTAACCCTTCGGGGAATACAGGCGTGGTGTTATGTTAGGATATAAAACAGAACCTATTTTGATTTTGTAACTAGCGAAACTCCACAAATGTCATGGGTATGATCTACTAGTAATAAAAACAAAACATGAAGGCGATTTACACACTGGCCTGCTATACGCTGCGTGGTGCGTGGCGATGAAGTCACACGCGTGGTTGCGGGAGTGCTGATTTGCACCACCATGCAGATTTGTTCGCAGAAGGAGCTGCAGTATAGTATACGGTGGCCCAAAGGCCTCATTTCGCAGCGAGATCCATTTCAAAGTATTACGTCACGTCTAGCTCTGTCAAAATCACGCACCATACTGCAGAACTCGGTGTGCTATACCTTGCATCTTGTGCCGCACTACGCGTGTTTTCAATGCAAAGAGAGATGCTTTCAAGCAACGTAAGAGCACGCACTGCCGCGCTACGCTGCGTAATACGATGCAGTGTGTGAATCGCCTAAAGTATGAAATGTCTTAATCCAGTATATCTGGTCTACTAGTGTAGCTTTCATTGAAATCAGTTTAGCTTCTTTAGAGACATGAGGAACAGGGTGTAAAGTTCACTCATCCTCCATAGAAAAGGGAGGATCTTCCGACCAGATGGGTGTCGTGTCTGGTGGTCAACTACCCGACGGTTGATATCGGGAAGTTGTATAATTATGCTAGTTGCGCGGTAAATTCTGCTTGCGCGATGCATGATTTTGCGTGACGTCAGTGTGACGCGTAGTTCGCATGTGGCGATGTAGATGCCGCCACACTTTTTTACGTGTTTGAGCAACAAAAATTCTTACCAAATATCCAGAAATCTGGAGCAACTTTCACATAAATATATTAATATCGTGATTAAAACCACAAATAGGAAGTTATAATTTCCTTATACTTATTTGGTTACCCATTTCAATAAATTATTAAACTATCTAGGTCAGATGCTATCGATTAAAATACAAAGTTTTCAATTTATATGAGAACCGATTTCATTCTTTCGTTCAAACCATATTAAAGCGTTCATTCACAGGAACTTTCCTTTAATGTTATAGGTTTACAATTGTTTATTAATATTAATAAAATTTGTATATTTTAAAACTTTCTATACTAATAATACCTATTATAAATAGCTAGGTGCTGCCCGCGTCGTCGCGTCGTCTACGTGGCTTTTTCTAAAATAAAAGTAACCTACTTACCTAAGTTAATCCTAATAACACTATATAACTATCTGCCAGTAAAAACCGGTCCAGCTGTTTCGGAGATAAGCCGGAACAGACACAGACAAAACATTTTTTTTTTAAGTACAGTACCTATATACTTTCATAAGAATTTAGGAAAAAGCTGTTATTTTGACATTACAAACAGAAACATCAATTTCATTTATATAAATTGGAAGGTAAATCTGACACTCTGTCTGCCTGTTCCCTTCTCACGTCTTGCGGCTGAACAGATATCGATAAAAATTTCCTGGGTTAATAATAATAATAAACCATTTATTTTCAGGTTCAAAGACCCATAGATAAATACCTTAACCTAAGTATATATATATATTAACAAATGTGTTAGTAAATAAAACTTAAAACAATGTTAGTATCACTTAGATGCACTAAATCTTTGTGCGTTCTGGTGGCACTTGACCGCGAAAGCGGCGGAACACCACATCCTGAGGTCAAAAGCACAACAAACATAAGACATAGCATATATTTTATCCTGGTAGTACCCGTGGATTCATTTCCGATCTCCACGCGCACGAAGCCGCGGGCCAAAGCTAGTTATTAATAGAATTAGTAAACATTTAATATATTCATTGATTAGTCGGTACGTTTGTCGTGCACGCAAGTAACAAGATTCCAGCTGCATGTTAGAATGAAGCAGTAAATTAAATCGAAGGTCTGCGATTAAATATTTTAAAGTTAGACATGAACTTAATTTATTGTATCTAATATCAATAAGGTTTTAGTTTCGAATAAAATTACTTTGCGTGGCGTTGAAAAGATAATAAATACCTTTTGTAATGTTAATGAGATAAATTGTGACATTATTTAAATAGTTTCTGAAAGAAAGAAAAATAGATTTATTAGTCACAGAAACACGTGCATACAAAAAGATACCGATTGGCCGGCTGTCGCTGAAAACCAGCGCTGGGGCTCTGTCTCGCATAGGGTCGCAGCATTATGCTGAGCGATGACCGTTTTGCGTGAATGTGACGCATACTTCCCCTCAACTTGTTCTTTCGTGTTTGTGTTTTTATTTCTTTGCGTTATGTTTACCGCAAATAAACGTATTTTCTTTCTTCTTTCTTTCTATACGATAATTCAAATAAAAACATATAACAATACAGATTTATACTTATGAGTCTTCGGTCAGCTGGACCCGCGGGTCCACTTGACCACATAATTTATTTTCGGTATTTTTATTGGTTAACTGGACCCACACAAAAAATCTATTGTTTAAAGCTACTAGTGGATACAGTCGAACGCAAAATTGTTTAATCAAAATATAATAAAACACAAATCAAATAGGTTTAAACATTTATTGTCAATCAAAATCTAAAATTGTTAATTAGGTAAATGTAAGTAAAATCAAGACAAACCGTTTTATAACGAGAATATTGACTAAATATAATATACTCAAAAATAATACGAAAAAAAAAAATATATTTAAAAATCACAGACAGATAAAAGAACATTCATGTATAAGGACGGGTATTAAACACAATGAAACATCTCGATTGCTGATTAGACACTGCGTATATTTGGTCCATTCATTGACAATATAAACACACACACCCTTACTATAACATGCTTACATACTACACCACACCTCATAGGGCAATGAAAAAAAAAACTAGAAAGTTCCACTTGTTTTTATAACAAAGGATGTAGAGAGAGTTTAAAATAAAGACGACAGGAAAATCATCCTAAATGACTTCCATCTGTTGCCTACAAGTGCATCCGGGCATTAGACGTATGCACGACAATATCAAAAAATATTATTTTTGGTCAGGCCTAGAAAAAGATATCGTCAATTTTGTAAAAATCAACTCAATCAACTATTAGCGGTGCTCGTGCATTTAATTTAGGTATTTTTACAGTTAAAAAATATTTAGTTTGTGTTATTGAATAAGTGTGGTGCGTAAGTGTAAATATCTAATTGAATAATATTAGCATAATGGAAGTCATAAAAATAAAACTAAAAGATGTGGCTTTACTCCGTGCCTGTACTTATAATGATATTGGGCAGTGGGTCCAGTCGACCTATTCAAAATGTGATTGGGTTGACTGATCCCGCGGGACCAGTTCGAATGGGTCCAGTTGACCAAAGACTCCTATTTACACAGTACATAGGATTAGGATTTAGAATTATTATTTATCCTAGCTCAAGGTTAAGTTTGTTCTAAGGCTTGTTTGGTAAATTTTTCTATAGTAAATTAACGATTAGTGCACCTAGTCATTAAATTTAAGTAACTAGATCGGGGCTTGTTCAATTAAAGAGGTCAAAACACAGTCAAAATAATGACGATGAACTCAAGGCGGAATAAAATACAGAAAAACAGATAAGAACAGGAAAATAGATGCTACAAAGATATAAAACAAAGCAAAAGATAAACAAGTTAAAATAAATAACTATTTCGAAAACAAAATATTTTCTTGAACTTCAAAATCGGCAACATTTAGGTACAGTCACGAGCATAAATACCTTACATTTACGCAAGATTCAAAAAAGTTTTTTCTCGTTAACTATTGGTAAATATTTGATGGTGTTTCGAACATGGTATTGTCGAAAGCATACTATTATGAGATAGATCTTTTCTCCAAGTTGCAATTTTTATGTCACGAGAAGCACGCTCTTGAATGTTGCGTAACCGTAAGATATTTATGCTCGTGATTGTACATCAAACAGTTATTCTTAATTGAATTGCTCAAGAAAAACAATATCATCAACTTTTTGTTTATTGTTTTAAAGATGTGCTTACACAAGGAATTTGATGCCTGAAAAACAGCGTGTCAGAAATGTGTGGTGGTGTGGTACAGACCATCAAATTAAACAAGTTTTTCCATGGGACCAACAACGTTATCGCGAAAAAGTTAAATCAGCTGTCCCTTAAAAAAACTTCAATACCTTCTCAAAAGTTGTTCAGTGTACCACACACGTACTTAGAATATATGACTTCACTTTTTTGATACACGGTGTAAAAATCAAACAGTATTTCTTAATTGAATTGCTCAAGAAAAGCAATATCAGAAACTTTTGTTTATTATTTATAAGCTTATTGTTTTAAACATGTGCTTACATAAGCAACTGAATGCCTGAAATAAAGAGAAATATCTTTGGCAGAAGGCCCCGTTTCTTGAGGAAATAACTACCATCATTTCAGTAAGTAATAGGTACATTGCTCTTTGAACAAACTAAGGGGAGGAAAAAGAAAATATAATGTTGTGTTTTTTATTTTATTTATGTCCAATATCGTTATTCGGCTTAATAAACAGGAAGTCTTATTATTTCACGTTTCATTTGTAATTGTATTGATGTCTGTTTTTTATTGGTTTCGGATTGGATAAGAGGCTATAAGAGTTGGTATTAAAAGAGCTTTTTTGAGAAACGATATCTGTATTTGTCTGATCACAGCCTTGATACAAACCTGGAATTTGGTTTTATTCGTAAAGCCGGAGATGTTACTAAAAACCGGCCAAGTGCGAGTCGGACTTGCGCACGAAGGGTTCCGTACCATTATCTATAAAAACGGCAAAAAAATCACGTTTGTTGTATGGGAAAATATTAAATAAAAATTAAATATTTGTTTTATATTAATTTAATTATTGATTTTTAAAGTATAACTAAATAAAATAATAAATAATAATAACTATATGTTAATATATAACTAAATATTCTGTGAATATTTCAAGTGTCTACCTGTTACCGTTATCAATATCGAGCAAAAACGAGCAAAAAAATCACGTTTGTTGTATGGGAGCCCCCTTAAATATTTATGTTATTCTGGTTTTTAGTATTTGTTGCTATAGCGGCAACAGAAATACAGCATCTGTGAAAATTTCAACTGTCTAGCTATCACGGATCATGCGATACAGCCTGGTGACAGACGGACAGACAGACAGACAGACGGCGGAGCCTTAGTAATAGGGTTCCCGTTTTACCCTTTGGGTACGGAACCCTATTTCATTTCATTTCATTTCATTTCATTTCCCTAAAAATGAAAAAAAAATAGGTGCATGACGAAAACGCCGTACCTACTTAAAAATAAAGTAGTAAAAGAAGAAATACACTATCATTATGTCTGAAAATCCAAGATAAAAAATACATGAACCAAAAGAAAAGAAAAATACAATATGAAGAATTAAACGCAATACCTAATAATAAAGTAGAAAAAGAACGACTACACTATCATTATGTCTGAAAATCCACTACCAAAAAAAACTGAAACGAAAATTACATAGGTTAATACTTTGACAATACATAAATCCGACCTTTTTAGGGTTCCGTACCCAAAGGGTAAAACGGGAACCCTATTACTAAGGCACCGCCGTCTGTCTGTCTGTCCGTCTGTCACCAGGCTGTATCTCACGAACCGTGATAGTTAGACAGTTGAAATTTTCACAGATGATGTATTTCTGTTGCCGCTATAACAACAAATACAAAAAAAAATTGAATAAAATAAATATTTAAGGGGGCTCCCATACAACACGTGATTTTTAGGGTTCCGTACCCAAAGGGTAAAACGAGAACCCTATTACTAAGGCTCCGCCGTCTGTCTGTCTGTCTGTCCGTCTGTCACCAGGCTGTATCTCATGATCCGTGATAGCTAGACAGTTGAAATTTTCACTGATGATGTATTTCTGTTGCCGCTATAGCAACAAATACTAAAAACCAGAATAACATAAATATTTAAGGGGGCTACCATACAACAAACGTGATTTTTTTGATCGTTTTTGCTCGATATTGATAACGGTAACAGGTAGATAATTGAAATATTCACAGAATATTTAGTTATATATACACTTTAAAAATCAATAATTAAATTAAAATAAATATTTAAGAGGGGCTCCCATACAAAAAATGTGTTTTTTTTGTCGTTTTTATAGATAATGGTACGGAACCCTTCGCGCGCGAGTCCGATTCGCATTTGGCCGGTTTTTTAAGTAATCCAAGATCTATCAAACATAACCTCACGTTACGTAAAAAATCTTGATACCATCTCATATTGCATAACAACATCCACGTTTCGTAGTAAACCGTCCAAATGAGGACTACACACGCAAAAGGGGCGTTCGATTAAACAAAATACTGCTTTACCTATCCAAAGTACGTTAGGTTGCCTTTCCACTTTTTTGCCTACCAGAGATGAGCTAAGCTGTGTAGCTAGGGATGTGTATGATCAACCAAAACCAGTATTTCTGAAAGTTTGCGATAACGCCCCCTTGTGAGCGCTGGGCGCTGTAAAGAGGGGATAGTTTCGTAACTCATCTTTAGGGTGCATTTCCACCACAGATGTGCGAGGATGCGTAGCGGTGAATGTGCGTAAAACTAACCAATGACAACACTAGCTTAGCTTAAGCAATGAAAGGAAGCGATGTTATTCGTTAGTTTCACACACATCCCTCGCTACGCATCCTCGCTCATTTCTGGTGGAAACGCAGCCTTAACCTCGCTCACCGCTTAGCTACCTCGCACACCTGCGGAGGATAAGCATCCTTAGACGTGCTGTTTTTAATTTATTTCACTTAGAAAACGTAATGTAATATGAATTTATCGGATACATTTCATCTAGGACTGCATTATGTGATGCAAAACTTGGTTTTCATAGAAACAGTGGTAATAAATGGGTTGGTTGGAAACGAAATGGGATTATTAAATTATTGACGTGGTGTTTGGGGTCGTTAAACTCATTGTGATTCGCCGCTTTCTGATGTCTAAAATCTTTTCTCTCGCTTTTTGTGGGAGTGATTCGTGAAAAGGGACGGAAGTTCGTAACAGGCAGTGACAGCTTAAGCATGACCAATGATAATGATTTTTATTTCTATAGGTAGGTTTGTACAAACACTTTTACACGTCAATCATATTTTAAAAACTAGATGAGGTCGGTGTTTCCTATCTGACTACTCTGAGAAGAAAGGCCGAACCAAACTCAGAGGTCATAGTCTCTTTTACAGTCCAGACATAATCATGATCAGATCATGTGGAGGCCATGTAGATTGGTGTCTGAAATGGTATTTTGAGGAAAGAACCACACAGTTTAAGTGAACCTGTCCAGTCAGTGCACGTATTTGTCAGTAATCGTGCAGCTCTACTCACAACTTAAGGAGCTCAACGATGCGACGATCAATACCAAAGAAAGGACAAGGTAGGCCGCATAAATTACTCAAACTGCCAGACCATGATTAAAACTAACTAATAGAATAAGTAGAATAGAATACTCTTTATTATGTACAACATAAAAGTTACAGATATAAATAAGTAAGTAGGTAGTAAGTATATAAGTAAGTACTTTTTAATAGCATGGACTTAGTAACTACTTTATAATAGCATGGAATTAGTAAATACTATAAAGATTGTAATTAGAAGGGGTCTAATTTCGACCAGTGGGCGACAACTAGTAATGAATACTTAATTATTCGAATAAATATTTCAGTATTTTGCTTTTTTTTAATTTTGAGGTTAATTTCTGTCGCTGCTCAGTTGCTTATTACCAAGATGTTACACATCCATGTTAGCCGTTTTTAGTGTAGTCACCATGTGCGTCGTTTAGGCGTGAATATAAATAGATTTTCTTTCACCTCAAAATCGTCAACACGCAATAAGTAAAAATCAAAAGTAATTTATTCAAACTAGACTAAGAATCACCGCTTTTGGAACGTCACAAATTACATTAAGACAGTCCCCCAAAAACGTCTACCCTTCAACACTTCCTACCCACCACCGCTTTAGCTGGGACTAAGAAGTGGCGCAACAAACTCCCCAGCAGCACAGCTGTCTGTTCAGTTAGAAAACTTGATTCTATACAATAGGATGTAAAATAATTTACATAACGCAACACAAAACATGAAGAGTGGGTCTTAAAATGAACATGGATAAGACAAAGGTCATGTCAAATGCCCATGTAACACCCACTCTCATGAAGATCGGAGACGCTACACTCGAAGTTGTGGACGAGTATGTTTACCTCGGACAAACTGTCCAGTTAGGTAGGTCCAACTTCGAGAAAGAGGTCAATCGTCGAATCCGACTCGGTTGGGCGGCGTTCGGGAAGCTACGCAATATCTTCTCGTCCCAATACCGCAGTGTCTCGAGACGAAAGTCTTTGACCAGTGCGTGTTGCCAGTGAAGACCTATGGCACTAAAACGTGGTCGCTCACAATGGGCCTTATCAGAAGGCTAAAAGTCACCCAAAGGGCAATGGAGAGGGCTATGCTTAGAGTTTCCCTATGTGATCGAATCAGAAATGAAGAGATCCGCAGGGGAACAAAGGCAATCGACATAGCCCGAAGAATTGCCAAGCTTAAGTGGCGGTGGGCAGGGCACATTGCTCGCAGAACTGATGGCCGATGGGGCCGAAAGGTTCTGGAGTGGCGACCGCGTACCGGAAGACGTAGCGTTGGAAGGCCTCCTACTAGGTGGACCGATGACCTTGTGAAGGCTGCAGGTATTCGCTGGATGCGGGAAGCACAGAACCGGTCGAAGTGGCGGTGCTTGGGGGAGCCCTATGTCCAGCAGTGGACGTTTTTCGGCTGAAATGACGAATGATGAATACAACACATTAAATTAAATTATTTGCCATATATGTTAGCTAGCACACGCCATAATACCAAACAAAAACAATAAAAAAAAATCGTCGAAAACAACAAGTGAGCTTGGTGATCAGTACTAAGTGAGCAAGAGACCTTCCCTGCAATCAGAAAATTACAGTCTGATATTAAATCAAAGGCCATTTTTTACGAGGAAAAGTATATTAAACGACGAACTCAATTAAATAGCAATCGGTTTTCAATCATTTACTCCGTTTTATTTTTGCTACCTTTTGAAAATATAGGTAAATACTCGTACTTAGTTTTTCAGGTAAGACTTGTGAATAACTCTTTGAACTACTGATTTACTTAACAACTTTGAACGAATTTTATGCAAACCACGGAATTTTCTTGTACATCAATTTAAAGTACATATTTACAGGTTTAATTTATCAATACCATCAGTCATGTTACGCAAACGAACTTATGGCATGCGACAATAAAATGGCGGCTTATCACGGCATTACCTCATAGACTAGACAAGGACACGTAAATCTTAATAAAAATTGACGTAAATAGTGCCCTAAATGAGTAGCTAAAATCTATAGAATAGGAAAGTTTTCTGAAATATAGATGTGGTAGTTTTCTGAAATGTTAAAATGACTTCTTGGCGGGAAAGTGAAGCGTCATGTTAGCAGTTTTGTTTTATTTTCTAAAATTTGTGTTTAGCCGAATATTAATGTGTAATAGTGGTGGATTATTAACCATTAAGTGTTCGTGAACCTGCATTCATGTAGGCAAATGAAACAAAACAGTGCAACATCACTTTTAAGTTCTCTCAAGAAGTCCGCGCGAGGTTTCAGTAAAGTGCCGCGTCTTTACTTAAACTCAAGGGGAGTGGGGCGGGATATCATCAATCATCTTTATCATGCATTGAGTGGAGTTCATTTCATAATTATTTAGATAACTTTGTACTTGCTACCTAATTTGACATGACACTGGCTAAATGCACAAACCGTGCGAAGCCAAAAAGAAAAAAAAAAAAAAAAATGTTAAAATTTTATGAAAATCGTCTGCTTTTGCAATGTTTGTAAATATGTGAGCGCCATGTAACTATCGTAAACCACCCACGTACCCATTGAGGGAGGTTTATGTCCAGCAGTGGACGTATTTCGGCTGAAATGGTGATGTACCTATCACATAATTAATTTATGTCATTAATTAATTTTTACCTATTATGATGCAGTAATATTATTCTAAGTGCATCGTCTTCATATATAAATAATGTACATACAAAATATTTTAAAAGAACAACGGTGGCGTTTCTTGCCCATTATTTTCCATACGAAACTACCTTTTGGAAGGAGCAACTAAAATGAATTAAATTCTTCTGTAAATTTTAAAGTTCAAAACTGTCTTATACGAGGTACCTATTTCAAATAAGTACATTAATGATTTGACTTTGACTTTGGAGTTGATCATTCCTAGCAGTCTAATTTGTAAGTTCGTAAAATATTAATTAAAATTGCTGCATTTTTATTTATGAGTTTAAGGGATATTAACGTGTGGTCGTGAAGTGTTAATGGAGCATTAACTATTATAAAATTTAAATATAATCTGGATCATAAATAATTATAATTACGCCTTATCTCTATGTATTTAACTGTGTGTGTATTCTAATCTAATCTAATCATCTCTATGTATAAATTATAAAATAAATAAATGTGAATACTGTGGAAAGAACGTATAGGTACTCCTTAGAAAGATTAAGGCTCGTGCAGACTGACGCGATATCACCGGCGCGACAGGGAGTGCGACCCTTGTTGCGTCCGTGATATCGCTCCAATCTGCACGAACCTTAATCATTTAAAAAATAAAATCAGTTTATTGACACACAGAAGTTAGGAAACATTTGTAAACAGAGACAATGTTAATAGAAGGAGTGCATAAGTAGAAGTAGCCGTCGGCCCCAAACTAGGCGCAGCCTGTATCTTGGTGGCCCAAAATTTGTACCTACAATAAAGACACAATTTCATTAACGTTAAGCACTTCAGTTGTATCACAAATATCCTTCAAACCACACCAATCCCAATCAATTAATTCAAGTAATTTCAATCTCGGGATTGCCACTCTAGAATTGTGGCAAGATATTACAAATCATGTATTCATGTCCAAAACCACAAAAAAAAAAATACAACCCGACGGCCAATCCCAGCCCTTCCATCTAAATTAATTACACTACCCTTTCAAATTAAATGCCTATTTGTTGGACCCACTTCAAAAGGCGACATATCCTACACAAGAATGTCAATAACAGGCTACACGAATAGAATACATGTCAGCTGGATGAAATCAATGTTCAATTTGGATAGAAACATGTTAGAGATAGGAGATACCGATAATTAGGCTCGATGTCACCCTGACAAAGGTGACCTTGGTAGGTTCAAGGTTTTCTCCTGTCGTATTGACACATCGTGAACTTATGACATTTATCTCGTCTTACAACAACGAACGATCCTAATGGATTGACTAGATAGATAGTATGAATAGTTTCGACCATCAAATAGACTTTAGTTAAAATATACAAGGTAACACTAAAATATATATAGTATGTACAAGTATATAATAAAAAACCGGCCAAGTGCGAGTCGGACTCGCGCACGAAGGGTTCCGTACCATTATCTATAAAAACGGCAAAAAAAGTCACGTTTGTTGTATGGGAGCCCCCCTTAAATATTTGTTTTATTTTAATTTAATTAACCTTTATCAATATCGAGCAAAAACGAGCAAAAAAATCACGTTTGTTGTATGGGAGCCCCCTTAAATATTTATTTCATTCTGTATTTTAGTATTTGCTGTTATAGCGGCAACAGAAACACATCATCTGAGAAAATTTCAACTGTCTAACTATCACGGTTCATGAGATACAGCCTGGTGACAGACGGACAGACAGACAGACGGCGGAGCCTTAGCAATAGGGTTCCCGTTTTACCCTTTGGATGCGGAACCCTAAAAAAGATGGAAGAGCTCATTGGGCATCAAAAAATTCGTCCGCATCGCTGTCAATGGGAAAGGTGCCCAAAAGGCTAGCAGCATTGCCGTTAGATGGCAATGCTGATTCTTTGGGCTAAAAATAGGCCAGCCCTATTGACTAGATTAGATTAGATCAGAATGATCCAGTTTGGGTGTGGGATTGGCAGTACAGTTACAGTTGGAGAAGCTACCAATAATAGGGTTTTTCTAAAATGGTAACCAAAATGGTCCCTGGGTAGAATAGAGATAGAATTGGTCATGCTCAGCGTGCTGGGCGGATATCGAAATAACATAATATTATGATTTTTTCATGTCACTGGGTTTCAAGTAGGTATAGAACCCATTGAATGGGTTATCATGTAACCATTTCACTGGGTATCAAGTATAAAACCCATTCAATGGGTTATCATGTAATCCTTTCTCTGGGTTTCTAGTTTAAAACCCATTCAATGAGTTACATCATGATAAAGGTAACCCATTGAATGGGTTACCCATTGAATGGGTTACTCCTTCGAAAGGCTTAACTCTTAACCCTTTCCCTGATTTTAACATCATACTAAAACGTTACGTCTATAGACAAAGGCCTCTGTACACCTACACGGTGGGTTAGCAAACATTGTAAGTCAATATAATTTTATATGAATGAAACGTTCACACGTTAAGCGTTTGCGTTCTTCCAACAATCTTCTTCTACTCTGTCCTTCTCATACTTCTGACTCTGTTCATTCTTCCTTTCATATTCAGTCCATTCTTCTCTGGAATACGCTTCCTATGGATATCAGGACGGCCACCAGTCGGTATGCATTTAAGCGGAAATGGTAGATTTATTTTCAAAACAAATAGCGTAGTCATCTCAATAAGAGTGACGACAGTTTGCCTCCGCCCGCCCCAGGGCTGAGGACGTCCGTGAGGATTTTCCACCCAGCGAAGAAAAAAGGAATTGACTGGTAGAAATCGTCACGTAACGAAAAAGCGTTTTGCTACTTTCTTTCTCCGAAAATTTAATTTTTTTTCATCGTGGGTGTCGTCTTCATGGTTTTCGAGGGTGCTAAAGCCGATAGTGAAGTCAAAGTGAAAATCCAAGATGGCCGCTGCAAAAAATTTCGCGGCTTGCGGTAGGAGTTGACTGGTAGAAATTACATTTGGAGTTGAAGAAAAAGTGATTGGAATTTCGTTCCCGAAGGGGGTCCGGGTTTTATTAAACTTACGTCTTATTCACATGCTTAATTAAAAGCCTTATATTTATCGGTACCTTTAGTAGTTCTGTGCAGTCAGCTCCGCCATCAATCATGAGGCAAGGCATGAGTTAACTATCCTCGTTTAGTTGCTATCGTCGTTGTGAAGCGAACGCAAAATCTTGTTATTATTACCTGTAAATAAAGAAAAACAAACAAGTTAGTAACTCTTCTTTATTAATTCTTTACAAAGTTTTCTTCATTCCATTCGAGCTAGTAACGATAAATAAATTAAGGAACTCATTCAATCGATCGGTCATTTGTGAATTCGTTCTTTCGTTCATCAGTCAATATTTAACTGACAACATCATAGGTAATTGGACCCTTTTGGAGAGGCTTGTTATAAATTAATACCCTTTTTCCTTCCCCGATGTGGATGGTTCATTATTTTTTGATGAGCAGATTTTAAATGTTTCCCTATTGAAAAATTTATTGCCTCTTAAACTTTTTATAAGAAGCCAAAAACAGAGCTGTTCCAAGAAAAAGTATGTATTATTTAGAACCATCACAAAATTCGTGCTATTTTAAAATTCGTTGTAACATTATTTATTTAAGGCATAGGAACAATTATAACTACTGGTGTTATAGAAAGTAAAGGCTCGTATAGACTGGCATGATATCGCGGGCGCGACCCTTGTTGTGCCCGCGATATCGCGCCAGTCTGTACGAGCCTTATGCTGAACTCTACTCTGTACCTACACATTGTCATCTATGATACTTACGTTTTTAACTTAAGTACCTAATGGTCCCTCCATGTAGAATACTGGTAGTCAGCTGCATTCGGTAAGACTGCAAGCCCCCAATATACCTAGTCGGTAAAAGGCTAATCAGATAATGAGATTATTCACCTAATAAACCTATCCCAGCACATTCACAACCTTTCATGTTTTAAATATTAGTTTAAGGCGCTGACAAGAGGCAAACGATAAAAGTAGGCTTGTCTTAAACAAAATAATTGCGAAATCTATATACTTTGTGGTCGTGGAAAAAATATATGTTATTCTTGAACATATTTCTCAGAAATTGGTTGTTACCAAAACACGTTTAGAAAAAAACTCGATACAAATTAACGGTTAACTAACACATTACTTTGAGTTTCAATCCAAACTATCTGATTAAATATCAACGTACGGTTGGTATTTATTTAATAACAAGAACGTCTTATTTGTATGCAGAACTTGGTTGTTTTTTATTTTCGATTACTCAACTCATTTTTGAGTAAATAGATAAATGCTTCATATTTTGCAATAAATTACAACCGTTGTGTAATTGCGTTTCTCTTTCTTTTGTATGCAGTCTGACAGTGACCCCGGTTTAGCTGTTGTCAGCGTCTTAATGTCTACAGAACATACTTCACTCCAAATTGCCGAACCCAACCCGAACCCAAAACAAAAACTAAGTACTACCCACTGCTACTCCCAAAACCCTTCTGCTTAACCTTCAAAGAGTTACTATAAGACCATTCCCATGGTTCATTTAAGAAGTCACGACTCATACTTACTGTCGGTAAGCGTTAACTTGTCCCTTTTTATGGTGGGGCCCAAGTAATGGTGAGTGGACACATGGCTCATGGGATAGGGGAAAATGGAGGGATAATGGTGGTAGATGTAGCTTAAACAAATGACTGTAGTCTTTGTTCTTGGTTGCTGTGACGATAGTTAATTTAGAAGTGGAAAATAATGGTAACTATAGTCTGTTTTCCTTACGTGTCTTATTTGGTAAACAAACGCGGTACTTAAATTAATCACACGCTTTAAGTTATGTACTTAAGAACATTTTGATTTTTGTAAGGCATACGATAATGATCTTATGTATCAAAAATTGCTTCGAATTAACAATTTAAATTAAAAACGTTTTATTTTCTCAAAATAAAAATTCCAGTTCGCCATAATTATGTATATGTTTACAGCAAAGCAAACTTTGGCAATTTTTATTAGAAAACGTTTAAGAAAGTCGTCTTTAAATATTTTTTCAGATTTTCCAAATTGGATAAAATAAGCAAGAGCAAGCAAGTCTTTAAATGAGGTCTTAAAATATTAGTCTACTTGTCATTCTTTAGCCTAAAAGGAAACCTAATTACCCCTCGCCAAACTACATATAACCAAAAGCATAACTCTAAAAAGAAACTGCTCAAATAACGTTTTAAAATGCATTTGAATGAACTTTTTCAGGATAATCACTGCAAGCTAGTCCCAGAGTGCATAAAAGCGCTCGCAACGACGGGCAATAAGAAAAGTACAAGACGCAATATAATCCGTAGGAAATAGTATTTTCTTTTCGAAACGAAATAAAGGATCAGTTTTGAGAAAAACCGAGTTGAAATGTGAAAGAATTCTATTAGCTATTTTTTATGACGAGTTGAGGAAAAAAAAATAACAGCCGCACGGGTCGATCCATCAGGTTAAGCTACGCTTGCCAGGGTTGGTCCGTGGATGAATGACCATCTTTACATAGCGAGACTCCTCCGTGCCTCGGAAAGCGCGTTAAGCCGTTGGTCCCGGTTATCATTCGTGGATCTTTGTCAGTCGTTACGGGTTGAAAGAAGCCCGAAAATCTGACAACTAGTCTTACCAAGGGGTATCGCATTACCCAGTAGTAAAATACTGGTATTCAGCTGCATCGAGTTAGACTGGAAGCCGACCCCAACATAGTTGGGAAAAGGCTAGGCAGATTCATTGATTGAGGAGAACAATAAAATAAAACTTATTTCCCAGGTTAAGGCACGCCGTATACACAAAAAAAAAACCGGCCAAGTGCGTGTCGGACCACGCATAATGAAGGGTTCCGTAGTTGGGATGAATTTATCCCTAAAACAAACTTGCACACAGACTAAAACAGCCGGTGTCAGTAATAATTCTTTTTTATTTTATTTTTCAACTTGTCAATAATTGTATTTAGTAGTACAAGTTTCAAATTATCTGATTAAATGGCTTTTATTATTATTATTATAATTACTGTCAGATCTGGTTAAGCAAGAAGCCGATACCATCGTCCTCAGAAAATACATTCAATAAGAACTACACTATTGAAAGACTTACATTGTTAAGTCTCTTAGCAACAGGTCGTTCCGAAGAAAACTAAGAAATATTCTTTTATAGTTCACTCTATCTTGAGAAGAAAAGAAACATATAAAAGTTGCTGTAATTAGTTAACAATGAAACCTGTTGCTGTCAATGCAGTTTTTTTACAGTGAGATATTTATATTAGACTTTCACAAAAAGAGGCGCAATCATTATATTAGTGTCCAATAATATTTTTAGGAAAGCAAAAAGTGAATGGCGGTTGACAATTATTGTAGGATGTTATACTGTTTGTGTGCTAAACTATAGTTATACGACAGTAGAGGAAATAGCCACCAAGAATAGCGATGATTGCCTCGCTGGTGTAATGGTCGCTAGCGCTACTACCCATAGGTCCCGCAGGCTGAATTTGTGCCCAGGTTGATGTGCATTTTTATGTTTATTGGTCTAAAAAACATTCGAATAATGATAAGTCTGACTGTTATGAAATGAAAATGATTTTATGAAATGTTTTTATGTAGTTTCGAAGCTGACATACTGACCATCATTTTTTTATCATCATTGTTGCAAATTTGAATTCACGAATTTGAAAATGAGGAGAAAATCGGAATATTGGATGAGTTGGGTGTTAAAACCAGGCATCTCTAGAAACTTTGCAAGAGCTGAAAACTAGATTTTTGGAAGCATGGGAGGACATTTCACAGCACGCGTCATAGTGGCATTTCGGAACCGCATGACCATCCTTGTAAATGCTCTTAGAGGTAGCACAAGTTACCAAATTAACGTTTTCGCTATGTAAACTATTGTTTTCTTCAAACATTCCACGCTAATTTTGCCCCTGAGAAACGCGAAAAGACGAAATAGTGCAATTAAACTCTATTGTTTTAGTATTTCGATTCCAAAGGATGACAAACGGAAATGATAGTGAGTGACTGGCTTCAAAACTAGATAATTTTTGTGCTACCATTTTTTTTTTTTTATATAAAATATAGGTACCTTTAAACAAAAATATGCAGGGTTTTAGATTCAGGTGTCCGGGAGTATATTTTTTTGTTGAGACAACATCCTGTGTTTGTGTTGTTTAAAATTGAATTAAGAATTGTTTTTTTTATTTGACTTCAACAACTTTATATGATGCTATTCTCCAAAAATGTTTATTTTTAGATTTTTTCCCTCCAATGTTATTTTTATTAAAATTACTTATTCTCAAAACAATACGGAAGAGAATAAGTTAAGTCAGGGAAATTAATTGTTAAGCAAATTGCGCATAGTGTATCAATCGCGTAAAAAATGACAATTGCAATTGATTGTTTCGGGGACCCTTTATAGTTTTAACAACCTTATTTTTTTCTCTGACCAAAAAAAATTTCTTCGCGATTTCAAAGTTCGTGTAGGAGCCAATGGTTGTAGGCACCGTACACTATCACTTTGTTGATGTTGGTTTAGTTATGGAGTACACAGAAAGAACCTCAAGTTGAGTTTAAAGTTATATTATAAAATGTAGAAGGTTAACAAGTTTAAAGTGGTAGCGATTCTTTCTCTTGACCAGTGGTTAGTTCCACAGTTATTGGTTGACTCGATATGTATTGCTTAAAACGCTATAATTATAGCATAATATTTGTGACGCACGACATCCAAGTAAGTTGCTGCGTTCGCAAAGTAAATGTACGGTTGATGAGACCGTACAGTTCGTCCCACAGTAAAAGTTCAGCTCGATGGTGTAATTCTAATCTAAAGCACTCTTTAAAGTTTGTTAGGTTAATTTTTAAACACCTTATAATATATAAGCATTAAGTACTTACCTATTATTAAATAAAACTAAAAAGTTTATTTAATTGGATACTAAATCGCTCCAAACTCATCCTTCACACCACAAAGACACGCCCAAATTAAAGGCAATTTACTACCATTGTGGAAATTAAATTATTGAGTAATTTAGCTTGCTACACAAAACCATTCACTCTTGATTAAATGGCGTCGATGACGTCAAAATTCTGTCAATACGTCACAATAGTTCCGTAGGGTTTGACGGGTGAGTAATTCGGTCCGTTGTTTGTTGTTATTTCTATATGGAAATAAACTAGGATTTAAGATAAGGAGGATGATTGAAAAGGAATCTGTCTTCAGCAGTGATTATGAAACTGTTTTATGTACAGGATGTTGGGAAATCTGATGATTTTGCTTTTGATTTTGATGGCCTTTGGTCACTTTCGATTAGTGGATGTTGTTAATAATAATTTTGTTTATTTTATGTAAATACTAGCTGCGCCCAGTGGTTTCACCCGCACAAGTCTCCATCCCGTAGAAATATCGGGATAAAAAGTATCCTATGTCCTAACCTAGGTCATGGTCTACTCATGTTCCAAATTTCATCCAAATCCGTTTAGCCGTTTTAGCGTGAAAGCCTAACAAAAAAACAAAATCACTTTCGAATTTGTTAGGATAGCCAATGACAGTCAGGGATAATGTAGCTTCTCCATTAGTTAAAGAATTTTAGGAATCGGGTCAGTAGGTCCGAAGATCACCCCGTACATAAAAACTCACACATTTTACCACTTAATAATATTACTAGCTGCGCCCCGCGGTTTCACCCGCGTAAATCTCGATCCCGTGGGAATGTCGGGATAAAAAGTAGCCGATGTCTTAATCCAGGGTGTCAGCTAACTCCATACATAATTTTATCAAAATTGGTATAGCCGTTAGAGCGTGAAGAAGTAACAAACATACACACACACTCACAAACTTTCGCCTTTAGAATATTAGTGCGATTAGTACAATTGCCTTTCTTTATTATTTCTATGGTAAGCAAAGAAGACTACACTTTGGACATAGGAACTACGCGAGAAACAAATCCACGATCTCACTTTACAAATACTTACGTAGATAGGTACTGTAGGCTAGTTACAAGAATAAACACACTACTATTATAAAGGCGAAAGCATGTGAGTGTGTGTGTGTGTGTATGTTTGTTACTTCTTCACGCTCAAACGGCTGGACCAATTTTGATAAAATTTTGTATGGAGTTAGCTGACACCCTGGATTAAGACATAGGCTCTTAGAGGCTTTTTATCCCGGCGATATTCCCACGGGATCGAGACTTACGCGGGTGAAACCACGGGGCGCAGCCAGTTAAGAATATAGAAGAAGAATAAACAATTTACATATTATGTAGCCAAACAAACAAACGTACAATTTAACTTCTTCACTGTCATTCCATCTCAAAACAATACAATTCATATAAAATACAGATCTGTGGGTAGATGTGAATTCTGCCCGGGCTACAAGCGGGTAGGTAAATTGCGTTAGTGCAGTAAGTAGTGACAAATTGGTCTGGCATAGCTGTTCAGTTCCGCCGACGCTGACTAATGTGCATGACGTGTGGTGCATGGAATGTTGGAGTGAGAAGATTTTATACTTTTGCGTTTAATCATATTAAAGTTAGGTAGGGAATTTGACAGTAATGAGACTCCATTTGAAATAAGATTAGAAATTTAAGTAAACCATTTTCACAGTCCGTTCATCCGATTTTGACTACTTCATATTATATATAACATACATAATCTGCCTATAAAGTTCCCACTGCTGGGACACAGGCCTCTTTCTGTGAGAGGGAGTGGGCCGTAATCCACCACGCGGGCCCAGTGCGGGTTGGTGGATGTCACATGTCTTCGAATTTTTAGTTCTAGGACATGCCGGTTTCCTCACGATGTTTTCCTTCACCGTTTTGAGAGCAGTGGTGATGAAATAATTTACACAAAGTAATGCGCCTGTCTGGGTTCGAACCTACGACCTACTGCTACTCGTAAGTCGAGGCCGTTAACCACTGGGCCACCACTGCTCACTGCTTTTTGACTACTATTTGCAATAAAATTGATCGTTTCGGGGACCCTTTAGTTATACTCGTAGTAGAAGTCTAAAGGGTCCCCGAAACGATCAATTGCAATTGTCAATTTGAACGTGATTGATACACATCAACACATTGATGCGCAAATTGACCGTCAATCAAATGGAATTTAAGCGATTGACAATTTGACTACAATTTAAATTGATTGCAATGATCAATTGCTATTGATTGTTTCGGGGACCCTTTAGTACCTAGTACAAGTGTTAAAGGGGTAACTTGGTCATAAGTAAGGGACAAATAGGTCGGGTTTAGCTGCTCAGTATAATGTTTTCTGTTGGTGCAAGTGAATCCTGTTGGAAGAGGATTTTTGGAAGAGGAAGAGGGTTTTTTGAACATATTAAGTTTATTGACTAGCGGATATAGGTATTTGTAGTGAGGAGCTCATGGCTAAGTAATAACAATTGTGTCGATCCAGAGGCGGCTCGTCATAGAGAGCGCTGGTGCAGAGCACTCCCACGGAAATAGCATAATCTATATTTCTTTATCATAATCCTATACATACATTCTTTCTACTATGCCCATACGCATACAATAGCAGTTTACTAGAAAACCATTTCCTACGCGTACATTTGGCGTCAAGTTGTAACGTGTGGAGCGCCAGCGATTGCGCTCCTATGAAACAAAGTTCAGTACGATTTCTAGCACTGTATTCAATGAGTGCGAAAGAGAAATATCGACATAGTCCGACGCGTTAAACAAAAGATTTTGTATGAGAAATTAGCCTAATTTGGAGCGCCGCTCACGCGCGACGTTGCCAAACGGCGCAAGGCGGCCGCGCGCGGGAATGCGATCTATGCCTATGCGTTTCCCGTGACTGGTATTTGGAGCTGGCGCCGGCAGTGGTGGTGAATCTGCATGGACGGAAACGGCCGTGTTGACGATTTAGCGCATCTTTCAATAAAAGTGAAAAAACATTCGCAATCTCGATTTCATATCTTATGTGAAGTGCAATTGGCATCTATCGGCCGTCAAGATATTCCTAAGGCGCTCGATTCTGCGTATCGAAAATCTATTAGAGAGTTCGATGAACGTGATGATGAAAATCGATAAAGATCGCCGAATGGATTTTCTTTACAAATAAAATAAATGGTAAGCTCTAGTTCTACGTTTATTTTTTTAGTGAACCCCCACAAACAAATGTCACGAGCCGCCTCTGTGTCGATCCATCAGGTTAAGCTACGCTTGCCGGGGTTGGTCCATAGATGGGTGACCATCTTTACGTACCGAGACTCCCCCGTGCCTCGGAAAGCACGTTAAGCCCTTGGTCACGGCTATCATACGTGGATCTTTGACAGTCGTTACGGGTCGTCCGAAGTCCGAAAGTTTGGCAACCAGACTTACCAAGGGGTATCGTATTACCCGGGTACTGGGTTGTAGAGGTCAGATAGGCTGTTACTCCATATAAAATACTGGTTTTCAGCTGCATCCGGTTAGACTGGAACACGACCCCAAAAAAATATTTAAATTTTTTATAATAGTATTTTTTTTTTGACTAGTGAACAGTTACAACTTCAGGATAAGTCCCAGTTAGCTAAACGGTTACATATTTAAATGGCGATCATAGTGCGATGTTGTTTTAGTAGTTGTTGTTTTAGTTTAAGTAGGTACTGATAACATTGCTTGATATAATTAAGTACGTTTTAGCACCAGTAACTCATGAACAACCGAGCTTGAGTTCGAAACTAATTGCGCAAACCTGAAATAAATGAGTGAAACCGTAAACATTTCACAAAGGAATTAAAATTGTATGTATTAGAAGTATCAACTCCAAAACAATCTTCAACCACAAGCGGAGAGCTGGTGGTCCTCGACACCAGGGTGCAGGCAGTCCAAGGATATGCCATCCTTAGATAGTAAGCTAACCAGGCGTTGATTACGCCTGGACAGGAGCAGCCTGGGCCTGGTAACGGGGACCATCACGAGACACTGCTCGCTAAAAAAACACTTCCACACAATAGGCATAACGGACAGCCCTCTGTGCAGGGCTTGCATGGAGGCTGAAGAAACTGTTGCGCATATGCTCTTTGAATGCACAGACGTCACCCAGATTAGAACAGAAACCCTCCGGGTACCCTTCACAGACGTTCTAAACGGACCAGGAGACGTGATCAACTTCTGGAGGAAGGTGGGATGGTTGGAATAATCACCGACGGCCGCCATGGTCCACGCACAATGGTCTGCCTTAAGGACAGAGTGGGTCGTTTTCAAATTTGGGGGCAAAAACAGGCTATTTGATTTAATTCTCGTGGAGATGTTAACGTAACTTAAATCAATTTAAATCGACGACTTCTTTGAGACGCCTAAGGGCCGATTACAACGACTTTCTTATCACTGTAAATTAAGGAGATTCTTTTAGATTATATCATCATTTCAGCCAAAACGTCCACTGCTGGACATAGGCCTCTCCCAAAGGGGGGGTGTTTGCCATAATCGCCACGCTTGGCAGGCGGGTTGGCGATCGCAGTATGGTGTTCAAATGCATAGAGAACGCTGCTGCCAATTCTCTAGTAAGTCCCTTAGTCGCCTTTTACAACGCCCACGGGAAGAAATGGGGCGGTGCTATTCTTTACGACCGGCACCACACGGAGCTAGATTAAATTATATATTATTGGTATAATAATATTAATTCAATTCTATATTAACATAAACTCTAATGTTTGAAAATTTTGTATTTTTTTTTTCCGTAACGTAAAATGTATCGGGACTATTTATATAAATTACATCTTCTCTGTATACCTACATTGTAAGCAATTATAAATGATTTCTTTTTCTACCTAAATGTTCCGGAATTAATTCTCTAAATTATGTTGAAAACCGTATCAAAGTCCGTAGAGTACTTTATAAGAACAACTCGGTCACACAGACACACAAAATGTGACTTTAACTTATACTCTGTACAGAAGAGCCAAATAAAATAAGTGTCAGCTATCCTCAGTACCCGTAGAGACTCAATATTAAATATTTACTACAATATTATCCATTCCTCTTGGACTTGGGAAGTATTCAAAATTGGCTTTATGCAGATTTCAGACACGGAGCTGGCGGACAGAGAATTTTAATGTTAAAGTATTGAATATACAAATTTTTATTATTCATAAGTTACTGAGAAATTAATTGAATTCAATCTACCCAGCTAGCCTTTTCCCAACTATGTTGGGGTCGGCTTCCAGTCTAACCGCATGCAGCTAAATACCAGTATTTTACATGGAGCGACTGCCTATCTGACCTCTACAACCCAGTAACTGGGTAATACGATAGTCCTTGGTAAGACTAGTTGTCAGACTTTCGGGCTTCTGACGACCGCTAACGACTGTCAAAGATCCATGAGCGATAGCCGGGACTAACGGCTTAACGTGCTTTCCGAGGCACGGAGGAGTCTCGGTATGTGAAGATGGTCACCCATCCACGGATCAACCCCGGTAAACGTAGAAATTCATTGAATAATAAAATGTTTTATGAAAAAATACTTGGATGGTTTATAAGGAAAAGTAGGAGAGCTCTCGTAGATAGTTTAGTTAGGATCATGTTCACACAACCCTCCTGCATTATAACCTCCACAAGTAGCGATACTAGAAATAAAGAAAGAAAGAAAAAATAGTATATCCTGCACAAACAAGACACTATACAAAATACACACAAAGTAGCCAAAAATACTACTATTACAAAACTACTAAGGTTGAATGTCACTTGCACGGCTCTTGGCTTGTGTTAAGGCTCGTGCAGACTGGTTCGATATTGCGAAAGCGACAGGCAACGCGACACTTTCCATTAAGTATTCGAAGAAATTTGTGTTTCTAGTGTAGCGTGCCGTGTCTGTGGGAGCTTTTAAAAGATTGAACAGTGTTATCATTGTAGATACAAATGATAAACAAAAGTGTGGCTCCACAGTCGCACTGTGAGAAGAGGAAGAAGAATTACGAACAAACATTTAACAAATACTCGTACACAATTTTACCACTAAAACCAAGACATATTGACGCCATTCCGGTCAGCAATATTCTTTTTTTACGATATGATTCAATCACAAACATTTATTTTTTTACGGCTAGCGTCCAATTGTATGGCATTGTTGCAAATCATAGTAAAACTTTCGTGGGTGATATAACCGTAAAAATTCTATTACATATCGCATCTGGGGTAACGATAGTGTTGTTGGTAAAGGTCGATAAAATAGTGATGTTCTTTTATATCTTTCTATACACCTAGATTACATACGGATCATTGATTATACGAGTACAGAAGAGCCACAAGATTGACTGGTATTCAGCTGCATCCCGGGTTTTCAAATTTGGGACCACAAAAGTAGGAATTTCATGAATTTAAAATGTATATTTTTTATGTGTATTTTCGTAGTTTTTAGTATTTAGGTGCGTTCAGTAATTAAAAATCACATGACAATCAATGATCGCACTGGGTGAGAGGCAGGGGTATTAATCCCAGGTTTGATTGATGCGTTTCATTACAGTTACACAAATTAAATTACTTATACAAACTTTTAAAAAGCTATTAAATGTTATTTTAATGTTACTCAAGATTGTCGCAACAGTTAATTATCCTTCCTTTAGAATTATATTAAACACTGACTAAATTAAATTCCATTTTCCTGCACACGTTTTTGTTTCATATAGCAATCTAGGAAAAAACCGGCCAAGTGCGAGTCGGACTCGCGCACGAAGGGTTCCGTACCATTATCTATAAAAACAGCAAAAAAATCACGTTTGTTGTATGGGAGCCCCCTTAAATATTTTTATTTATTTTATTTTATTATTTAGTGTTAAAGAGAATATATAACTAAATATTCTTTGAATATTTCAAGCGTCTACCTGTTGCCGTTATCAATATTGAGCAAAATCGAGCAAAAAAATCACGTTTGTTGTATGGGAGCCCACTTAAATATTTATTTTAATCTGTTTTATAGTATTTGTTGTTATAACGGCAACAGAAATACATCATCTGTGAAAATTTCAACTGTCTATCACGGCTCATGAGATACAGCCTGGTGACAGACGGACAGACAGACAGACGGCGCAGCCTTAGTAATAGGGTTCCCGTTTTACCCTTTGGGTACGGAATCCAAATGGTTTAAGTGCAGATAACAAAATGTAGCAGATATAATAAAATTGATCACAGAGCATCCCGAAGAGGCTACAAAAATAAAGGAATTGTTGAAGTCCAAGAAAGCTATGCCCATATATTCCGCTGATAAAGCTTTAGGAATTCTGACTTCATTGAAGCTTTCGAAATGGCAGTATACAACACTAAGAGCTTGAGCAAAAGAAGAAGGAATACTACGGAGGATATACCTTCATATACTGCTATCTTAGAGGCGAAGAAGGACTGTTACCCACCAAAAGACACCATAGAAATCACCGAAAGAGGGTAAAGTAAAGCTTCAAGCGATTTTGGACAAATGTGTTGCTAGATTTGGGAAATTCCTACGTTTGGAATCTTCGCTAGATGGCAAAGAGCTAACATTGATATGCAAGTGGGGCTTTGATGGTGCTTCAGGGCAAAGTTTGTACAAACAAACTATGGCGGGTGAAGATGATTCAAGCAATTTTATGTGTTCTTTTGTGCCTCTGCGCTTAGTTTGTGGTGAAGAAAAGTTATGGGAGAATCCAAAGCCATCTTCCACAATGTTCTGCAGACCGCTCTATTTTAAATTTGCAAATGAAAACCAATTAAATATTAAGTAAGAACAGGCTTTGATTGAAGCTGAGATTGCAGCACTGGAGCCGTCTATTATGGGAATTCATACTGTTAAGCACTCAATGCTTATGATCATGATAGATGGTAAAATCACTTCGCAACTGTCACATACTTCAACGCAGACTTGTGACATCTGGAAAGCTACCCCTTCGGAAATGAATAAGTTAGAGAAGATCTCAGAGTAAGTTTTGAATAATTTGATATATTTCAGATTACCGTAATGCTGTGTATCTTTTTATTAATTAATTCACTTTCTTTCCAGAAAACCTGTTTCAACAGATATACATATATCAGTATGGTTTATCTACACTTCATGCTTGGATTAGATGTATGGAGTGGCTACTCCATATTTCGTATAGACTAGACTTCAAAACATGGCAAGCCAGAGATGCAGACAGCAAAGAGTCATTGAAGAGTAGAAAACAAACCATACAGCAGAAGTTCCGTGATGAAATGGGCCTCCTAGTAAACATCGTTAAACAAGGTGAGTTATGATAACAGTCGTTGTTCTTAAATCTTATTTTATTCAAATAACGTTAGTTCTATTTATTCTTTACAAAGTTGTGGATTAGTTTTGTTTCATTTATAATTTTTGTTTCAGGTTCCGGAACCACAAACGATGGAAACACAGCGAGGATTTTTTTTGGTAATCCTGCCAATACTGCAGCTATTACAGGCTTGGATCCTAGTTTGATCCAAAGATTTGCAACACTTTTGCGTGTGATGGCGTGTGGGGAGCCCATAAATGTTGAGGCGTTTAAAAACTTTGCGCGCCAAACAGCAGAATTGTATTTGGAGCTCTATGGCTGGTATTACATGCCTTCGAGTGTCCACAAACTTTTACTGCACGGTGCTGAAGTTATTAAACACCTCAATATTATGCCCATTGGCAAATTATCTGAAGAGGCATCGGAAGCCAGAAACAAAGACTTCAAGAAAATCCGAGAACAGCATTCGCGCAAATTTTGTCAAAAAGCGACAAAAGAAGACATTTTCAATGGTCTCCTTGTCTCGTCAGATCCCTACCTGTCCAGCATAAGACCTGTGCTGAGAAAATCAGTAAATACACCTATTACTGATGATATGAAATCTCTTCTCGTTGGTGACGATGCAGATCTAGACAAAGAGAATGTTGAATTTATTGATATTAACGCGTCAATGCTGGACTCGGATTTAGAGGACTGACGACAGGAAAGATACTCTCTGCTAATCGTTTTTGTATAAGTAGTTATAGAAAATAATTATAATAAAATAATAATAAGAATATAATTAAATTAATTAATAATTAAATAATATAATTAATCATTAATATAATTAAACAGTAATTTTTAATATATCATAGTTATAGGAGCTGTAACTAGTTGTTGTAGTCTTAAATTGACCATTGTACAATTTTGACGTTACTTTTATTGTCATTGCCTTTCTTGGACATAATTTTTGTTGTAATGTATTAGTATTAACTATTTCATTAACAGTTCCCCCAAATGTATTTTACATTAACTATTTAATACATGTTTTTATCTTTCTTCACTTTTAACCATATATTTAAAAATAAAATTGTAAAAACATCCTTAGTACTTACATATTTATTCCTTACTACGAGTAGCTGCACCCCGCGGTTTCACCCGCATAAGTCTCGATTTCGTGGGAATATCGAGATAAAAAGTATCCTATGTGTTATTCCAGGTTATAAACTATATGTGTGCTAAATTTCATCCAAATCCGTTCAGCCGTTTGAGCGTGAAGAAGAGACAAACATACACACACACACACACACACACACACACAAAGTTTCGCCTTTATAATCACACTAATATTATAAAGGCGAAAGTTTGTGAGTGTGTGAGGGTGTGTGTGTGTGTATGTTTGTCTCTTCTTGTATGAGTATTAGTTTACATACTATTTTCATATTCAAAGCGATATGTAACTTCACAAAATACCATCAAAGATTTGAAAGATCACCAACTGTAAATTCAAAATTTCCAAAGCTTGCTACATGCAAAGCGGCACCGAAAGGCACAAGAATTGTATGTCATCTTGATCGCCGTGTATGGTGCAATAGCTCATGTGAGTACCAGCCCATCAGTTCTATTCTGTTTTGAAAAAAAGCACTTTAAGTGTTTTATTCCATACAAAAAAAAAAAAAAATCTCACGCATGGAGCTACTCATACCCTTCATACTATATTAGTAAAACAAAGGGAGGTATACTAAACACAAAACATATTTTAATTTATTAATTTCTAACGTTAAGTTTATATGAGTATGGAGCTTGATTTTCAGACCACTGTGCGCCGCCCCGTTAATATATGCCTACGTACACGCCTCGCGGCTGTCGGCAACCCACTAAGAAGTCGGGTGGGTCGCATCCGACCCAGCAGCCGGTAGGTAGTTAGCGCGCGTGTAAGTTCATGGAGTGATTTATCTGGTAATCTGTGGCATTAGTTCTGATTGTAGCCACGCGCCAAAAAATCCTTGCCCCGTTGTACTGAGTTCGTTTCCATTGTTTTGATTATAAATAGCAATAAATAATAATTAAGACAGATAAATTAATACTAAGGTTTCAATTTCAAGTTTGATTTCCATTTCATGTTTCATTAAAGTTATGATAATAAATTGCAATTAGTCAATATTTGATTAAACTCAAGGCTGAGATGCCGCAATTCCGTATCAATCCTTAATTAAATGTTATTGGAGATGACTGTTTAGCAAATCACAGATGATATCTGTCTAATGTATAATGTAGGTAATATCGATATAATAGTATTTACTTAATCCTAACTAATATCATAAAATAATGCGAAAGTGAGTTTGTTTGTTAAGCTATCACGCATAAACGGCTAAACGGATTTAGATGAAATTTGGCACATGAGTAGACGATGACCTGGATTATGACATATAATACTTTTTATCCCGATATTCCCACGGGATCGAGACCTATGCGGGTTAAACCGCGGGGTGCAGCTAACATTTAAAACGTTGCCCCACACTTGGAATTTCTCCTGTATCGTGGGTGCGTTTACAAACATTTAAACTCACATACACAAACAGCCAGACCCGGAACAATTACTTGTAGGTCATACAAATATTTGTTCCGTGCGGGAATCGAACCCGCGACACGCAGGGCAGCAGTCAATCGCTTAACCACTGCGCCAACCGTGCTGTCTAATTTCAAATAGGCACATAAAAGGCACAAAAAAAATAGAATTGATTCTAGTTGCCTTTTCCAAAAGGTAGCTTCGTTTGGAGAAGAATGGGCAAGAAACTCCACCGTTACTCTTTTAAAAGGTTTTACAATATTTTGAATAGGTACATTAATTATATAATTATATGTGAAGACGATGCACCTAGAATAAAATTACTACCACAATAGGTAAAAATAATTAAGAATGAAGCAATGACAGATAAATTATTATGTAATAGATACTGGTGCTCACATATTTACAAACATTGTAAAAAAAAAACGTAAGGTAATCAGAGAATGTAAAATAAATGTCATGAAAATAATAAATAATACAATTAAAATAGCAACCAGACAGGGTCATCCAGCCCTTTGTTCTACCATGTGGGAGGCCTTCCAAAGTTCCACTGTGCCATGCGGTCGCCACTTCAGAACCTTTGGAGCACATGGGCCATCGTTTCTGCGAGCAATGTGCCCTGCCCACTATTACTTATCTATCCTAACTAATCAAAGTCAAAGTCAAACCATTTATTTCAAATAGGCACAGAGTGAAACCAGAGAGTCAAACCATTTATTTCAAGAGGCACTTTTGAACGTCAAAATTTACAAAAAAAATAGAATTGATTCTAGTTGCCCCTTCCAAAAGGTAGTTTCGTATGGAGAAGAATGGGCAAGAAACTCCACCGGTACTCTTTTAAAAATGTTTTACAATATTTTGTTTGATTACATTAATTATATGATTATATGTGAAGACGATGCACCTAGAATAAAATTACTATACCATAATAGGTAAAACGAATTAAAAACTAAGCAATGAAAAATAACTTAATTATTAGATAGATACGTGGTGTTCACATATTAACAAACATCATACAAGTGTGTTTTTCTAAAATAATAAGTCAGTGTGTGAGTATAGGTTATCACAGAATGTAAAATCAATATCATAAAAATAACAGATTTTACCATAAAAATAGCAACCAGTTTGATTTTGTCTAATACATGCGAAAGTGAGGTTATTTGCTTGTCAAGCTTAAAACGCCAAAGCGGTTAGCTATACCGATTTGGACGAAATTCGGCACATGGGTGGACCATACCCGGGTTAGGACAAGCAATCCTTTTTATCCTGAAATTCCCACGGGATCGAGACTTATGCGGGTGAAACCGCGGGGCGCAGCTAGTTACCGATAGGCTACTAATACTATTGTAGGTACTTTTATTTATCTTTCTAGTACCAAAAAGTAGATATCCGTACAGTCTACTGCTATAACCATGGGGTCTGCTCCGTAAATCCGAAGTATCGGTCGAATGTTCGGTAACTATATGACTACGGCGAAAAAAAAAAACCGGCCAAGTGCGAGTCGGACTCGCGCACGAAGGGTTCCGTACCATTGTCTATAAAAACGGCAAAAAAATCACGTTTGTTGTGTGGGAGGCCCCCTTAAATATCTATTTGTTTTATTTTAATTTAACTATTGATTTTTAAAGTAAATATACTAATATATATAATATACCGTTATCAATATCGAGCAAAAACGAGCAAAAAAATCACGTTTGTTGTATGGGAGCCCCCTTAAATATTTATGTTATTATAGTTTTTAGTATTTGTTGCTGTAGCGGCAACAGAAATACATCATCTGTGAAAATTTCAACTGTCTAGCTATCACGGATCATGAGATACAGCCTGGTGACAGACGGACAGACGGACGGACAGACAGACAGACGGACAGACAAACAGACAGACAGACAGCGGAGCCTTAGTAATAGGGTTCCCGTTTTACTCTTTGGGTACGGAACCCTAAAAAACGACAGTCAAAGAGCTAAGACAAAGTCAAATATGTGACTTGAAGTCGGGTAAGGACTCAAAGTCAAAAAAGGAAACTTTCGAAGTTATAAAACGGCCGAACATTCGGCCGATACTTAGGACTATCGTTTCGGAGTAGACCCCCATGACCTTGTTTGGCATCGTGGCCGGGCCAGAACGGAACACACAGACTTATGCAGGTTATTTTTATAAAACGAATAGCGATGACCTAAGGCCAAAAATAACTTTTTCAACTATTTTTATTCCATGTAGAAATCGATTTATGACACTATTCTGTCTAGTACACACAAAATCACTCAATCAACGCCCGAGAATTAGCGTATTAATGAACCAAACTCTAGAGCACTCTAATAAATTCTAGATACAAGTTACCAGTCAAAATTGATTTATTGGTTCACATAGAATCCCAAAGTTTTAGGTAAATTGCATCGAACTAAACAAAGGGACTCGAACAGAATTATTAATGAACTTGTTTCAAACTTATTTATCAATATTAATTTTATTCTGTTGGACGTCGGACATTAACGATGTACTTCGTCACAAGACTGACTTAAAATAGGGTCAATATTACTGTAGGTAAAGATATACTATGGATCACTTATTCAATGGCTTGATGGTAGCAGGATCAGCAACAGTGACATCAAATCTATACTCCGTTGGTTTAGGACTAGGTAGTTAAATAAAGGTAAACAAAAAAAACCACGTGACGAGAGAGCTGTCAAGTAACCGACTAAACGTAATACCTGGCACTTCAGTTGGCATGCTACGTCACAGTTGTACTCTTCAATTTAGCAACGTTTTATTTCGTTGACGTTTAGAGATCCTGTCTTTTTGGGCTCTTTACAATAGACAGATTACAAAATATGATAGTATTATTATAAATCTAACAAAAAAGTTGTACTCAAGCAATTACATCTACGAAGAGTAGTTTAAGAATAAGTGATAAAGTTTAACAAACATTAATAAAAGAGGAAACTATCGTAAAAATCATAAATAAATTTAATTTGGTTAAGTATAAGTTACAACGTATTTTTCAACAAGAAAGTGTCATCTATAAAAACCCTTTTTATGATTTGTTTACTTTTATTCTACCTACCTAAACCAATGGAGTATAGAGCTCCACCCAGGCTTGTACAGACTCGCGCGACAGGCACCGTCAAAGAAAAAGTTGCTACTAGTGTCGCGTCACGCCCGCGATATCGCACCAGTCTGTACGAGCCTTAATTGTGTAACACACCTTCATTTACAATCCAAGAGTTTTGAAGGGAATTTCTAATCCTACCCCATTGCTTCATAGGTTTGAAAAATTCATCTGTTCAACAACATAAATAAATAACGCAATGATCATGGCTGAACTATCAAAATGAAAGGCATTGCAATCGATTGCCATCGTATGTGTGGTACATAATTTACACCGTACTATGGAACTTAGGCCCCCTTATTACAAAACAAGGTTTATCTTCAGACCCAGGTTTAAAACATGGAGGCATTATGGAATTTCGAACTTTATTCCGACTGTGGTAAAGTTCCTAAACACAAAACTGACAACTTAGTACCGAACTAAGTTTTCAGTTTTGTATAAAGAACGGTATTTCAATCACTGTTACGTTCTTATTACACAAACTGGCTGCATGGTTTAAGCCATGTCAAAATACAAATCTTGTCTTGTACGAGTAATAAGGCGGATAGAGTCCATACTGAGAAAAGTAAGCTGACAAATCCTGCATGGAACGATAGTTACGATTACCAGTGAGTGAGAGTGAGCAAGACAACACTATACAAATTACACAAATGCCAAGTTGACAACGAAGCAGAAAAGAGACTATATTTTGATGCGGTCGGGCAAATCTAACGATTTAAATCTTTGGGCCTGGTTTAATCTCTGTCCAAGTGTAAATTAATTGATTTAAAAGAGTGTCCTTGGAGGTTCCTGGCCATTCTTCTCCATAGGAACCTACAACGCTTTGGAATGGGCAACTAGCTTCATCTTTCTAGCTGACTGACCCCTTGTCAATTCAAAAGTGCCTGTAATTTTGGTTTATTTTAAATAAATTCTTTGAGTTTGGGTAACTGTTGATGATTATTAGCCCAAGATAAAATTTTATTCTTCTTATAGCTAGATAAAAAGAACTTCTGCCGTGGAGAATAGGTTGACCAGTCAGTGGACAAAGTTTCTATCCATTCCGCCTGCAGTGTCATCATCTCTGCCTAGCCTTTTCCCAACTATGTTGGTCGGCTTCCAATCTTACCGGATGCAGCTGAATACCATAGAGCAAGTGACGACGACCGTCAGATCTACGCCTGCACAGTGTCACTTCTGTTAATCTTCGTCACAGTCCTTGTCTTTCTACATCACACATCTGATCATACAGGCGTGCGTGTATGACCTGGGGCCCAAGTCTGCTATTTTTATAAATTCAGTCATTCCAACACGATCCCATTGTCATGCCATTGTCATTTTGCTAAAAGTTCGTAATCTGGTAAATTCATAATGGTCGATCATTGGTCGGTCAATGTTCTCGTAATATAATTGTGTTATTATAATGGCATTGTCGTATTGCCATTATTATAAAACCTATTAGTAGAAATGTCATTCATTTGTCATTATGTACGAGATTACCAATACATGCAATTTCTTTCAATGTATTGTCAGTGGCCGAGCATTGGAAAGTCATAATGACGCCATTATAATAGTAGATTACCAAACTTGTCCCAATCAACAATTATGAAATCAATGATCGACCATTCTGACACTATTGTAATAGCAGACTTGAGGCCCTGCATTTATGAACGTAAACGAAGCAAAAGGAGTATGTAAGGAGCGTAGCAGGTGGCGTTCTGTAGTTACTGACTCACGCCTTCTTCCCATGGTGGTCCATGGGAAGAAGGCGTGAGTTTATGTACGTATGTATAAACGCAATACTCTAACCACTAAGCTTTAAAGCTGGTCCATTACACAGACAATAATCACTTATTTCAAGAAGCCTTCTCACTTTTTACGACTTCTCACTAAATAACTACAATTTACTTTGACAAATTCTTCCACAGTTTGTTGGAAACATTTTGTGGACCACTTCGCCTGATGAATAATTTTGGATAGTAAAATTTATTAGCAAAATAAAAGGAATGACATTAAATTGGTTTCGTAGCCAAATGTGATGAGGACTTAGGGCGTTTGTCCACCGCAGCCGTCACCGAGAAACGAGATTATTAGAACTGAAGGTGACGTCCCGGTGACTGCGATTGTTTATCCACCGAGACTGAACTCGGCAGTTCAGTATGTGATGAATAGTTATGTATCATAGACAAAACAAAAGTCGAGAGGACGATGCCGGTACGACGGCAGTGTTGGGCCGAGTTCAAGCGGTCGCGTCAGCCGAACTGCTCGAAACTACGGCGGCTGAGATGGCAAACGTACGTCGTACGCGCGGACATAGTAAATGTATGGCTAGCCATACACGGGCAGCTTGAAGCTGTCAGGATCGACTGCTTCAACCTGCGACTGCAAAGTGAACTAATCTTCTATTCACATACATACACGGAACCGCTCGAATAGTTGCGACTGCTCCGGGCGATCAGCAGCACGGGGAAAATGAATCGTGCAGTTAAGCAGCGACTGACTGACCGCTCGAGCTGTCGACTGCTCTCGCGCAGTTAGCCTCTCCGCCCGCGCTCTTCATTCCACGTCGCCTCCCGTCCGCCCGCTACTAATTTGAAATTGTGACTTATCGAGCAGTTGAAACTGACTGCTGCAGCAGTCGATTTCAACTGCTCAATGGCAGCTTCAAGCAGTTGACGTTGACTGAACGAGCAGTCCGTGTATTTTGATCACTGAATAACTACTCGACCTATGTATCGCTACTTCAGCGCCGCCTGTCCCGGGGACGGCTGCGGTGAACAAACGCACTTAGGTTCGATATCCGAGACGGGTGTTAGGTACAGATAAATAATTTAAGACCATTTGTTTTTGTACTATTCCAAGCACAAAATAAATTGAGTAAGATGTAAACTGTAAAGAAGAACTTAAGTCTTCCACTAGAGTTACTTAATCAACTTTAAATCTCTGTGAACTAAATTTGAGAGGTTCAGGCCCATAATAGGTTACATTCTTTTTAGGTGTAGTGCCTATGTGTGGTGGGTGTTGTAATAGGAGATTACGGGCTAATTCCACCAAACTGAACGTGATGACCACATCTTAAACAGGATGTCACAATTACACTGACAACTCTTGAACGCGGTTTAGATGTGCTGATCGTGTTCAGTTTCATTGGTTAAATTCACCCATAGTAAACTTAGGCACTAATAAAAAATGTCAGCGGCTTCGCCTGCATGTCGGAAATTATCCCACGGGAACGTATTACCGGTATTAAAAAAGGAAGCCAAAAAATTATCGCATACCTAATAGCCGCGGAAAAGGTCGTTGACTCCTGTCCTAGCGTTGCGCCGCCGTCAACCATAATTAATTTGTTATGCGTTATTTTGAATCTGTTATATCTTTTAAAGTATTCGTTTATATGATATTATTTAAATGACATAATATAAATACAGGGATAAACAGTATCCTATGTCCTATTCCAGGACATGATCTACCCGTGTGCCAAATTTCATCTAAATCTGTTTAGCCGTTTTAACGTGAAAGCAAAGAAACTCATTTTCGCATTTATAAAATTACTTAGGATTCTCTGAAACTAAAGTTTTCATAGAAAAATAGACTAAACTTTCAGACTTTTTTAATTATTCTATCTAGAATACTCGCAGTCCACTTTGCCTGATTATTTAAGACCAATGGATTACTAGATAAAGTTTTTGAACGGTATAATATTTATTTAGGCAGTCAAATTATTTAGATTTCTAAGATTGAAGCGTAAGTAAATATAACTTTGACAGTTCTATAATTAGTGCAAATAGGCTAACGATGAAATAATATGTACGAGTACCCTTTTGAATTTTGATGTATGAAATGAAATGGTTGAACAGGAGAATTGAAAATTGCTTAAAAAAAAAGGAACAGAATCCAGCTTTGTATAAATGCTTTTGGTTCGATGTTTTTGTTAGCAATTCAAACCCGCAGCCACAGCTAGTTTTTTAACCGACTTTCAAAAAGGAGGAAGTTATATGTTCGGCTGTATGTTTTTTTTTTTTTTTTTTATGTATGTTCACCGATTACTCCGTCAATTGTGTACGGATTTTGAAAATTCTTTTTTTGTTTGGAAGAGTATGCTCCCGAGGTAGTCCACCAAATCAGTATCTGATGATGGGATCCCATGGAAATCGAGGGAAATCCTCAAATTTTATAGGCATACCCATAGCGATTTGAGTATTTTTTATAGTAACTCATCCATTTGCTCTTGGGAAGCATCATTTGGTGAAGTGGAACTGATGATAAAGAGCACTGATGGCCACCGGAACTACTTAATACTAAGTATTTCGCCGTTGCGATTCGATTAGGCCCTTTAATATGGTTGATAAGCAATTTATTCTCGTCAAAATGCATATGGTAAAGTCACCATCAGTTCTCCTGGTTCTTACCAGGAGAACTCCTCAACAATTAACGCCCCTGCATCGGGAATACCAATATTTTGTAAAAGGTGATGAGCATTTGACATTAGGCTATTGTTAATTAGATAAATTACAAACTGACCCGCTAAAAAGTGAAAAATAAAAAACTTTTTACAAAAAAAAATCAACCGACTTCCAAAAAAAACACTACAAAGTGAAAAATAACTTTAATTTCGGAAGTCGGTGGCAAAAAACTAAAATACAGATCCAAACACACCGACTTCCGAAATTAAAGTTATTTTTCACTTTGTAGTGTTTTTTTTGGAAGTCGGACGATTTTTTTTTGTAAAAAGTTTTTTATTAAATAAAATACAAACACATTTTGCACTACTCATGAAAATGCAACACATAACAAACATTACTCTACTTTAAAACACTGTACGTGACGTAGAGCATCTTTCGTAGCGTACTGAGTTGGCAAATGACGTCATATTCGCAAAGTACCCTCCCTTCTCTGTAAGACGCGATTAAAGGATTATTGGAGCATCTCGTACGCACCAGACGTGTCTCGTGTCGTGTCGCATGTCGTGGTTAAATTAGTCAGTCATAAAGGTGAGAGTAGACAGTACACACTGTCAGTGCGACATTCTTACCTATATTTAGTTAAGTATGTGTGTAAACAAACCCTGTTCCGGTTAAATTCTTACTCACTAAAGAGAATTAGTAACACATTAAGACGCTGACAACAGGTAAACCGCGGTCACTGTCAGACTGCATACAAAAGAAAGAGAAGCGCGATGACACTACGCTTGTAATTTATTGCAAAATATGAAGCAATTATCTATTTACTCAAAAATGAGTTGAATAATCGAAAATAAAAAACAACCAAGTTCTGCATACAAATAAGACGTTCTTGTTATTAATTAAATAACGACCGTACGTTGATATTTAATACAGATAACTTGAATTGAAACTCAAGTAAAGGACTAACCCTTTACTTGAGTTTCAATCCAAAATACCGTTAATTTGTATCCAGATTTTGTTTTAAATGTGTTTTGGTAACAACCAAGTTCTGAGAAATATGTTTAAGAATAACATATATTTTTTCCGCTACCACAAACTATTTAGATTTGGCATTTTTTTTGTTTAAGACAAGCCTACTTTTATCATTTGTCTCTTGTCAGCGCCTTAATCTGTATTTAGAAAGCCTCTTCTTTATATTGCACTACTTTTGACAACAATTAAGTATTGTTTGAATAACATTATTAAATTATATTTGAAAAATCATCGACGAAAATTGAAGTTAAAATTAATCGCAATGGTCAAATGAAAAACATCTAAGGTGATTTAAAATAAGAATTTTGAGTTGAAGTATTCAAATAATGTTTTGTCGAGTCTTCACGTGACCAGAGGGCGTGCCTATTTTTTGGCCAATCAGCATCGCCATACAACGTTGGTGACACATTTTCCTGTTGACAGCGATGCGGACGAATTTTTTGATGCCCTATAATTGTTTTCCCTCTTTTTTATATGCATGTACATATTGTTAGTATTATTTTAAGTCTGTTGACTTATATATTATGTTCAAATTATCAAATCAAAGCACTTAATTTGTAAGTTTTCTGATCCATTTGTTTACAATTTTCATCAGATACACTTGGAACAGACCATACGTAAGTGTTACGTTTATCTCCATTACAAAGTAGGTAGGTACAGTAACCATCTGTTGATATGACACACAGAGTTTCAGACTTCGACTTTGTAAAGCATCGCCCTTTGCACTCATGCAAGTGTGAAAGTCTGTGTCAAAAACTCGTGGTGCAAGTTTCTGGAACGTTTAAGAGCAATAATCGAATGCTAAAAAGCACGTTAAATTATTGCCATTCAAGAATTGCATGCAGATGTTTACACGCATGCGATTTCCATAAAATGGCATACAATAATTGAATGCTACTTTGCCATTCAATAATTGAATGCGACTTCTGTTTACACCAAGGCAATTATTGCACGCAAGTTTTGCCTCGTCTAAACACACAGTTGTATCTACGTCCTTGTACAATTGTTCTACTAGAGTCGCGTCGCACTGTCGAGTCGTGCCTGTCTGTAAGAGCCTTTAGCTTTTATGGTGGAACATACGTTAAGACAAACATACATACATAGACTGCTAAAAATAGGTCTACACGTTTCACCATTCAACTGGTAAACCAATAATAGTTATAAGATTTCAAATAATTGATTCAATACGCACAATATCGATTACTATCTAATATTTTAAGTCATGCGATTCTATTCCAAACAATAGGAGGTTATATTTTAAGAATAACTGTTTCGTAATATTTTAGTGATTTCCGAATTCTCTAAATAAGGTAAAAACGCGTGAGTGTGTATACTATAAAGTTTTATGTTACGTTGTAGAAGAAGTACCTATCGGACCCATTTTGTCATCGGTAACCACACGTATCGAAAGGCGGCATCCCACGGTCCGTGAGTTTGCGGATTATTACGCACGGCCGACGACCACGGACAGCCACGCACCGCACACCAAGGATCTTCCAACTGAAAAACTCGTAAAGAGAGCTCGCACCGCACCTTTGAAATTACCGACTCGCCGCGGATCGAACGCACCGCGACGAACGGTTCTGCGCTATCACGGACGATAGTCTTCCCATGGTGCTTCGGTGCGGGCTGGTCCGCGTCCGTCAGCAATGTCATGCACCGTGGGAAGCCAGCTTACTGTTCTTATTGATTTATTTTAGATACTTAATTAAGTTTTAGTAGATACCTAATTGTATGGTCGGCGGAAACCCAAAAGTCTAACAACCAGTCTTACCAACGGTCATCGGGTTACCCAGTAACTAGGTTCTGGAGGTCAGATAGGCAGTCGCTCCATGTAAAATACTGGTATTCAGTTGCATACGGTTAGACCCATGACTAACGTGTTTTGGAGTCTGGAAACCGACCAGAAAGTAGTTGGAAAAAGGCAAGGTTAGGCAGATTTTTAGGTATACCAAAATTGTTATTTGTATGAAAGCGATTACTCAAGAATCATACTCAAGTTCGGTAGGTCCTAGATTTGAGTCCAGATAAGGCAAAATCAAAATTGTAGAGTAGGAGTGGTAAATCAAAATCGCGGTCAAACTGCGTAGGTTAAATCTATAAATTAATCTTTGAAGCTAAGTGCACTATTACAAATTCTGTTTCTGATTCTAGATTTACATAGCGGTGATTTACCGTGGGTTGGGTTGAACCTGTTATGGATCAACATCTACCCTAATTTTTATACAGAAACTTATCAGTACTTCACTAGCAATATTTCTTTATTGTAATTTTAGAGCTTACTAATTTCTTACTTAAATCTTCCGGAATAAATTTCTCTAAACCAGCCATACTCAAAGTGTGTTCCGCGGAACCCTAGGGTTCCGCAAAGCCTCTGTGGGGGTTCCGCAAAAATACTGGTCAGAATAAAAAAATAATACTAAAGGAGTGTCTACCTACTATATTTTATTTTACTCTGGTACCTGAGTAACATAATATCAATCTAAATATTTCAACAAAAGTAAAAAAATATGTAAATTTTAATGTCAAGTAATATGATTATTAATGAAGAATACACATAAAACCATTTTTGATTACTTTAGGGCTCCGTCAAATATTTCGTTTTCGAAAAGGGTTCCGTCTCCAAAAAAGTTTGAGAACCACAGCTGGTCTAGGTATATAAAAATTAAAAATAAACTCGCAACCCGGAGTTAGTCAACGGTAACCGCGGGATCAGGCAAATATGTCTACACAAATGGAGGTATAAGCTAAGCATCTCTTACAATAGAAGCGGAACAATATTTAACTCAACATCAGATTTACTACTGAACTCAAGACCAAGTTGGATCTCTGCCAATACCACAAACTACTAAGACGCTCCATGTAACGGTATGTTAAGTTGTAAACCACTAATAAAAACTTAGAACTTAGATACACTACGAACGCAGGCCGATTCCCGGCCACCGTAGGCGCGGGCTTGCGGACGGTGAGCGATGGGTAGCTCGCCGTCCGATAAGGACCAAGCCCGGGTCGACGGCGCGTTGTGTTCCACGCGCGCCTCAAAGAGACGTCAGCACCAATTGACGGGGTCCGAAAGGGCCAATGCCTGCCAGGGTTACGAGCCTGTCCGAAAGGGATATCGTGGCCCTGGCACACAGGCATCTGAAGGAACACGGTGGGTTTTAGTCAGTAAAATAATTTCCCAAAAAAAAAAAAAAAAAAAAAAAAAAAAGATACACTACGAAAACATTACAGTAAAGTAACTTAAGATACTAGCTTTTGCCCGCGGCTTCGCCCGCGTGGGCTTCGGAAATTAACCCACGGAAACTTACTACTGCAAGCTCACCATCATTTAGAGAATTCCAGAAATTTTATAAGTATGTGTATAATCACACTATCACACAAATATTATAAACGCGAAAGTTTGTGAGTGTGTGTGTATGTTTGTTACTTCTTCACGCTCTAACGGCTGGACCAATTTTGATAAAATTTTGTATGGAGGTAGCTGACACCCTGGATTAAGACATAGGCTACTTTTTATCCCGATATTCCCACGGGATCGAGACTTACGCGGGTGAAACCGCGGGGCGCAGCTAGTACATTAATATATATTTTTACTGTTTTTAGCACAACTTATAAACTGTCACGATTATACTAATTACAATTAATAAATTCCAAGATTTTTGATGTTTTGTTTTTGAGAAGAATTTATTTTGTTTTGTTTAAAGAAGAATTTGTTAAGTCATCTATCTATAAGAAGATTCTGTTTTTTGTTTTTTATTTTTGTATGTTTCTTTTCTTTTTAATCTTAGGTACATAGTTTTTAATTTGTGGAAGCTTGTAAATGGCAACTGTAAGCGCTATTGTCCATAACTTACCTGTACAGATGTTAGACTGTAAGCTTTCCGAAGAATAAATAAATAAATATTAAACTCACATAAAGAAATTCGACTTTTAGTCAAGTTGTAAAAACAAGCGAAGCAGGGGCGCGTCGATGTTTATAATATTGATTGAGTAAACGCTAAGTAAACCTGTCGGAGTAACCTGGATAAACTTGATTGGGTTCTAGATGCAAGTTACCAATAAAACGATGAATTTTATCAGCTGATTACTATTTCTAAGGATTGAAGTGTGGGAACCGGGGCAATAAGGTCATTGATGTTAAAGCTATAGTTGCCACGTTTGAGCGTGGCAACAGCGATCATTGACCCACCTCACCACCTTTTCAAGAATTTTTTATTTAAAAAAAATATTAATATTTAAAGTCCGTTAACATCCTGAATCAAAATCTATTCAACATAATATTCCAATAACGAATAACCATACATCCTAACTGATATTATAAATGCGAAAGTGAGTTTGTTTGTTTGTTAACGCTTTCACGTTAAACGGCTGAACGGATTTGGATGATATTTGGCACATGGGTACTCCATGACCTGGGTTAGAACATCGGATACTTTTTATCCATATATTCGCACAGGATCGAGATTTATGCGTGTGAAACTGCGGGGCGCAGGTAGTCGTTTATAGGGAAATAAATATTAGGGAAAGGGTAATGACCTTTATTGCCACGCTAAAAGGCGACAACTATAGTACCAATCATAATCACTAGGTTCAACTAGTTTTATGGATAAGCCCTGAATTTATTCATAGACCATTATATAGTGTCCTGCCAGGATTGCGAGTTTGTCCGAAAGGGATATCGTGGCCCTGGCACACAGGCATCTGAAGGAACACGGGTGGGTTTTAGGTAGTAAAAGTCTGACACCAGCTCCGTTCAGAGCGGGAGAAGTTATTTGATAATTTCCCACCCAAAAAAAAAATAGGTCATTATATTGTTATAAACCGTCAGAAACAAAATTATGAGAAATCCGTAGAGAATTCCCGTGTCAAAACGACATCTAATTTTTGACACGTTTTTGACATTGATGGTCGCGGAGATGAGATTGCAACTAGATTTTGTGCGTTTTTAATAAAAGGCTCGTACAGACTGTCGCGATATCGAGGGAAGCTATTACGAGGAAGCTAAAACTGTTAATATAAGTTGGTTATTAATAAATAAATAAATAATAATAAAAAATAAAAAAACTTTCGCTCCAAGCGTCCCTTGGAGCAAAAAAAATCAAGCTTCTAAGTCAACGCAATAAAAGACGCTAGCGCGATTTATGCGTCATATTTTGATACTCGCAAATAAATCAAAACCTCGTATTTGGTATTAATTTCAACTTGATACCTCCATGCGTTCCTGAGAAAAAGGGTCTTGACAGACTGACAGACGGACAACAGAGTGATTCTTTAAGCGTTCCGTTTTTTTCCTTTTGAAGTACGGAACCCTAACAAGCAAATATTTTGACATTAAGTACACATTTGACAGATATTCAAATAAAAAAAACTAGGTACATAAATATTGAAATCCAGAAATTTCATTGCACTCCCCTATCATCAATCATATACAGTGTTGCAATACAAATTAATAAAATACCTAACTGAAATATTTTTACTCACTTTTGATAGCCTGAATTCGCTAGCGCTAACGTAACAAATATTTTTATTAAATATTTTTTTAATAAAAAAAAATGTAGCGATACGTCAGTATAAGTTAATCGCTTGGAATCTGTGCGATTCTGTTATCGACAGGGTTTATCGACAAAGCTATCGATAAGGCCCAACACTTGTGCTTGAAGAACGAAACACATTAAACTTTATTGATATTAGTACAATCAAATATATAGTTACAGAAGGAACGGTTAAAGGTTACGGAAGGAAGAATGTTTTTTGCAGTTTGAAGAACAGTGACAGGTTGTATCTTGACCAAAAAAAGGTTCGCGACCATAACAAATATGTATTTACAGAATTCTATTCATTAGAATCACTAATACATCTCTCTAAATTAGAATTGGTCTCAAAAGTCATCCATAGACCAAATCTAACTTAGAGAGATATATTAATGATTCCAATGATTATAATTCTGTAAATACAACAACCCAGTTTTTGAGGAAGGTTATAGGTTATTTGAAATCACGCTACAACCGTTAGGAGCCAAATAAAAAGATAACAGCCGAACATATAACCTCCTCCTTTTTGGAAGTCGGTTAAAAAGTGAGAAAGAACGCTAAGCGAACGAAAACGAAGTAATCGCACGGACGAGCGATAAGTAGTATGCGACGCGGTGGTTCGGGGGCCGAAGTTTCACGCAGGCAAAGTCGCGGGCAGATGCTAGTATTTGGTAATGTTTCGAAGACTGATGGTGATGAAATTATAATTATATAAAGTTTCATCGTCATCATCATTACAGCCGAAAGACGTCCACTGCTGGACATAGGCCTCCTCCAATAAGGGGGGAGGTTGCCATAATCGCCACGCTTGGCAGGCGGGTTGGCGATCGCAGTACCTATATGCGTGTTAAAATGTATAGAGAACGCTGCTGCCCATTGTCTAGTATCTAAGTCCCTTAGTCGCCTTTTACGACAACCACGGAAAGAAATAGGATGGTGCTATTCTTTACGTCCGGCACCACACGGAACAATATGAAGTTTAGTGCATTCAGACTACGAGTATTACTTTAAAGTCAAGAATTCACCTTCTGAACCTCGCCTGTAATGTCACGAATGAAGTATCAATTTTATTGTAACACAGATAGAACTCGTAAAAGCGAATGAGAACTTTAACGTCATGGTTTCAAAGTTTAAAGTGAACTGGTTTAATGATCTCTGTTTGACGTCTCAGCTCGCGTAGTTTGAACTAGGATTACTAAGGACGCTTTTATATGACATAAGCGGAGCGGATGAAGTTTAGATTAGAAGAATTGTACTAAAAATTAATTTCTTTGAACTTTTATTCCGTCTTTAAAACAACACTTGGAATTTCAAGACATCTCAGGTCTCTTTGAATGTTATAAGAAATACCTACTTAATTCTAGTTGCACTGCTGAGATCTTTATTAGCTTAAAATTCCAATGATTACCTAATTAAATGACAATTTTTAAAAAACATAGTAGGCAAAATAAAACCTTTGAAATGATTTATTGTCAAATGAATACGCTTTAGACTCGTACAGACTCGCGCGATATTGCGACAAAGAAATAATGCTACTAGTGTCGCGTCGCGCCCGCGATATCGCACTAGTCTGTACGAGCCTTTATTGTATGCATACTGCCCGTTTTCACTACTTAATAAATAATAAAATAAAATAGCCTTTTATTTCTTGCTGAATTAAAAAAATAATATTAAAAAATAAACTATTCCTTACTGACGCTGGTAGCACACCGCCGCGAACCATAGCGGCGAAACCGCAGTAGTTCAATTGTACTAGTTCACGTCATGTTCCGCTACTCGCATCCGATTCGAGTATGCTATCAGCGTTAAGACTCGTGCAGACTGGGGCGATATCGCGGGCGCGACAAGGATAGCACTTCCCGTCGCGCCCGCGATATCGCACCAGTCTGTACGAGCCTTTTAACATCACTAAATTAACGATTAAATTATAATTGCACTGTTGAAGTTTCAACTCTCCACGCTGAGCCGAGGGATGAAAATCCAACAGTACCCTTTTTTTAGGCTGTCATTTAGGTGTCGCTGAGTGTACTGAAAACGAACATTCGTATCATTCGTTTAGCTCAGAGATTACTAACTGCAGCATTCCGTAAGATTGGGCATAGCATAATGAGCATGTTCCCACTGCTGGGACATAGGCCTCTTCTCGGTCAGAGGGAGCGGGCCGTAATCCACCGCGGACCCAGTGCGGGTTGGTAGATGTCACATGACTTCGAATTTCTTGGTACTAGGACACGCCGGTTTCCTCACGATGTTTTCCTTCACCATTTTGAAAGCAGTGGAGATGAAATAATTTACACAAAGTAAAGCGCCTGTGTGTGATGGACCGACGTCCTGGCTGAAAGGTGGCTGGTACAGACTGGATGCGGAGGACAGGGTGTTGTGGCGCAGCCTGGGAGAGGCCTATGGCCCAGTCCAACAGTGGATTGATATAGGCTGAGTTGATTGAAAGCGCCTGTCTGGGTTCGAACCTACGACCTAAAACTCGTAAATCGCAGCCACCACTGGGCTACCACTGCTCTTAGTTTAGGCAAAAACCGTAAATTCCCAAAATATTGCCTTTACATTTTTTTGAAGTGAATACTTCCTTAGTGTTGAGCGATTTTTGGTGGGGAAAAACTTATGGGTTCGCGTCACCGACCTGCCCTCTCCGACATGCTGTAGTAGCAGTAAGTGAAGCCAAATTGACCACGTGAAAAGTTTAATTTGTGTATACTGTGCATTGTTTAAATTGTGTTTTAGATAATCATTATTTTATTTTATTGAAGTGTAAACTTCTTTAGGCGCGTTGAGCAATAAGTTTTAACTTCTGTGGGCAGTCCCCATGACTGCCTAAGTTTTTTTAATTAGAGGTCATGTGTCTGTACATATTAAAGTCCCTTTTCATGTCAGTCTGTATGATCCCATTGTTTAGAGAAATTTTTTCCGGAAGATTTAAGTATGTGTATAATACATTAGTAAGTATTAAAATTACATACAATAAAGAAATATCGCTAGTTAAGTACTGATAAGTTTTTAGGCCTCCGTACCCAAAGGGTAAAATGGGAACCCTATTATTAAGGCTCCGCCGTCTGTCTGTCTGTCCGTCTGTCACCAGGCTGTATCTCATGAACCGTGATAGTTAGACAGTTGAAATTTTCACAAATGATGTATTTCTGTTGCCGCTATAGCAACAAATACTGAAAACCAGAATAACATAAATATTTAAGGGGGCTCCCATACAACAAACGTGATTTTTTTGCTCATTTTTGCTCGTTATTGATAACGGCAACAGGTAGACGCTTCAAATATTCACAGAATACTTACTTATATATTCACTTTAAAAATAAATAATTAAAATAAAACAAATGTTTAAGGGGGGCTTCCATACAACAAACGTGATTTTTTTGCCATTTTTATAGATAATGGTACGGAACCCTTCGTGCGCGAGTCCGACTCGCACTTGGCCGGTTTTTTGTATAAAAATTAGGGTATAGGTTGATCCATAACAGGTTCAACCCAACCCACAATAAATCACCGCTGTGTAAATCTAGAATCAGAAACCGAATTATAATTTGTAATAGTGCACTTAGCTTCAAAGATTAATTTCTAGGTTTAACCTATGCAGTTTGAACGCGATTTTGATTGCTATTCCTACCCTACAATTTTTCCTTATCTGGATATCAAAACTAGGACTTTACACTCGGCGACCGCACTTTGAATTGAACCTAACGGACTTGAGTATGATTCTTGAGTAATCGATTAATACAAATATCAATTTTGATATAACTAAAAATCGACCTATACTCCATATATAATTAAATAAAGGTAAACAAATCGTAAAAAGGCTTTTTATACATGACACTTTATTGTTTAAAAATACGTTAATTTAACTTTACTAAATTAAATGTGTTTTTAATTTTTACGATAGTTTTAATGAATGTTAAACTTTATCATTTATTCTTAAACTTCTCGTCGTAGATGTAACTGCTTGAGCACCATTTTTTTGTTCGATTTATAATGAATTCTATAATATTTTGTAATCTGCTATTGTAAAGAGACAGGTTCTATAAACGTCAACGAATTATAACGTTGCTAAATTGAAGAGTACAACTGTGACGTAGCATGACAACTGAAGTGCCAGGTATTACGTTTAGTCGGTTACTTGACAGCTCTCCCGTTACGTGTTTTTTTTGTTTAGCTTTATTTAACTACCTAAACCAACGGAATATAACCTTGCCTCTCTTCGACTACTTTGGGGTCGACTTCCAGACTCAAAAACACGTTAGACATACGTCTAACTGGATGCAGCTGAATACCAATATTTTACATGCGAGCTACTGCCTACCTGACCTCCAGAACCCAATTACTGGGTAACCCGATGTCCGTTGGTAACACTGGTTGTCAGACTTTTGGGTTTCGGACTACCATGCTCTTAGCTTCAAATATTAAGGCGGAGATTTCTTGAAAATGGTCAAAAAGGTGGTTTTTTAAAGCAGTGTATCTCTTAAACCGTAAATATTTGTTCCGAAACAACAAAACAAGTCCGTGCATACGGTGATGGATCTCAAAACATAATTAAACATAATTTAATACACCAAAAAAATCTTCAAAAACAACTCTTAATTATTTTTAAAAGCAGTTTATCCCTTTGTTAACAGTTATAATTATAATTGAAAGTATACCATAAAATTTCAAATGCTAAACTGCATCCAGTGATGGATTAATTTTTATTAATTAGTCAATATCTAATTTTATACGATTTTATTTGCAACTTTACAGGCAACAGGCGCTTGAAATATTGACAGAATATTTAGTTATATATTCACTTTAAAAATAAATAATTAAATTAAAATAAAATAAATATTTGAGGGGGGCTCCCATACAACAATGTGATTTTTTTGCCGTTTTTATAGATAATGGTACGGAACCCTTCGTTCGCGAGTCAGACTCGCACTTGGCCGGTTTTATAGTTAAAACCTACGCAGTAGCAATATGGTTAAACATATTTTCCAAGTCCCAGAAGCATCCAAACATTATACCATGTAATCCACAACGCGCGCAGGTAATAACATAACATGCTCTCAAACTACACACCTTTTAGAATTCAATTATTTGGACCACAAATATTATTGAACAGGTAGACCAATCCCACCCTGATTTTTTTCATTCAAGTCTATTCAATAGTATCGTTCACAATGGTTATAGCTCTTGTACACAATAGTTGACTTTGGCCCATTATTACATGGCTGTTGATGGAGTATTAACTATTTTGATTTGGTTGTATGAATGAAGCGATGGATGACAGAATTGTGGATACAATACAATGTAATGCAAAGTTATGTGGGACAATATAAAGTCATTTAAAAAAAAAAAAACTGAATGAACGGCTACTGCACTCTATTGATCGAAATCTTCATTCTCCTGGCCTCATTCAAATTTATTTGTGACCGGTGCAACCTTTTCCTTACTTCTCTATTAGTCGTCATCTCAGTAGTCCTAGTTACCCCTCTTTCTAGCCATATCATCTATCACACAGTCCATCCATCGTTTCTTTGGTCTTCCCCTACTCTTATAGCCATCGACATTCATACTCAAAACGTTCCGCACAACTTTTCAGTCACTGGTGTCACTTTAAGACTTCCTCTTATGTACTCATTTCTTATCCTATCCATACACGACTCTCTTACATAATCTGCCTATAATGTTCCCACTGCTGGGACACAGGCCTCCTCTTTCTCTGAGAGGGAGTGGGCCGTAATCCACCACGCAGGCCCAGTGCGGGTTGGTGGAAGTCACATGTCTTCGAATTTTTAGTTCTAGGACATGCCGGTTTCCTCACGATGTTTTCCTTCACCGTTTTGAGAGCAGTGGTGATGAAATAATTTACACAAAGTAAGCGCCTGTCTGGATTCGAACCTACGACCTACTACTCGTAAGTTGAGGCCGTTAACCACTGGGCCACCACTGCTGTCCACTGGGCCACCACTGCTCTCCACTGGGCCACCATGACTCTCTTACTTGATCGAAAATATCGCGAATTTTGTGGAAACCCAAAAAAAAAAATCCACTTTGATATAATATTTCAAAGGTTACCCTCATTATCATTCATTCTGCCGAAATACGTCCATTGCTGGACATAAGCGTCCCCAAAACAACAATCCTACCCTTCCCGCATCCAGATTCGCATACTGGACTTAACGCTGAAATACCATAATTTCGCGCCTGTATTTCCCGAAGGGTTAGGCAGAGGTGTACCTTTAGTACACCCATGTTTCGAGAGTTATGTTTAAGTCCCATGTAATAGAGGCGAACTTATTGCCATCAACCGGGCACAAATCCACAAACCGGGCTGCTAATGAGAAATTCCAGATGGAAAAACATTGCCCAACCGAATCGAACCCACGACCTCATGCTCAGCGGCAGCGCTTGCGACCAGAAGACCAACTAGTCTTCAGCTCTGGAATCTCCAACAGATTTATCTCATCCTTAGTTGAACTTCGAAATATTTCAACTCACAGCAGTCGTAAGAGATACAAACAAAACGTAACAAAAAAGGTCACAAGTAATAAGGCTACCACCCAAACCACGGCAATCATTCCGTTAAATTGCCCAAATTAATTCGCTACCAACCTCACAGAATAAAAAGAAAATGTTACATCCCATGCGGTTCAATTTTCAAATCCTACGCATAATTGACTTGCTCGTAAATATAGAATACCTTTCCCTTTTTGAGTGTTTTACGTTGTACCTAAAGGGTGAGGGAAAGGATATTTTTTCTTCTTTTTTTAATTAAAGAGGGTTTTAATCTAGACAGATTATTATGCCACCCTCATTGTTACAAATCGACCTTACATACTCCTCAATCAATCAATCAATCAATCTGCCTAGCCTTGTCCCAACTATGTTGGCGTCGGCTTCCAGTCTAACTGGATGCAGCTGAATACCAGTATTTCACATGGTGCGACTGCCGCTCTGACCTTAACAACCCAGTAACTGGGTAAGACGATGCCCCTTGGTATGGCTGGACCTTGGCATCTTCTTCGTAGTTCCCTCAATGCTGAGGATCGCGTAGTTATGTTATCTTACCGGTGCTCTACCTTTAGTGCGTTTTCCTACCACCCGCCTCAGTATCATAAGCCTATCCAGACCATGCTTAGCTTAGGAACGCATAATATGTCAGAAAAAGCACTTTCCTGGCATATTGTAGAAAGTCGCTTGGTGATACTGAGGTCCTCCAGTATGGATTCATTCGTTCTCATGGCGGTCCATGGTATACGAAGTAGCCTCCGCCAACACCACAACTCGAAAGCTGCATCTTACTGCTTTCGCGGCTTTTGATGCACCAAGTTTCAGCGCCATATAAACAGATGGAAAAACTGGAGCACGAGTCAGTCGTATTTCCTTGACATAATCAGCTTATAATGTTCCCACAGGCTTCCTCTCTTCGAGAGAGAGTGGGTTGTAATCTACCACGCGGGCCCAGTGCGGGTTGGTAGATGTCACATGTCTTCGAATTTTTAGTTCTAGGACATGCCGGTTTCCTCACGATGTTTTCCTTTACCTTTTTGAGAGCAGTGGTGATGAAATTATTTACTCAAAGTAAAGCGCCTGCCGAGATATTGGGCAGTAACGTTTTCCTGTAGACATAATTAAGTAGTGTTTGCTACTGACAAAAACTGTAATTACCAATCTTCTAGCCAAGATTGGTAATTTTGTGACGTCAATGTAGCATTGGGCGATAGACCATATAAATACACACGATTAGAATTAAAATCTCCCTCCATTTAAGAAAGCGAATCAAACTGTTTACCCGCGTACGCGCCTAACATAAACACAGGCATATTCCGTCAGGCGATTAAAGTTGTTAAGATTAGGGATTAAAGAACAGATTCCCTTGACGTGTTATGCTAAGGATGTTGAGATAACGACAGGAAACGCAGGCAGATGTTTTGATAAGAAACCTGTTAGTTTGTATGTCTTGGGAGCAAACATTGGAATACTGTGTTGCTTGAAATGTGTGAAGATTGAGATATTATTTCTCTTTTGCAAAAAAATGTGTTTTTTACTATAAAATATATGGTTTGATGCAAAAAATTACCGTGTGTTTAATGGGCTAAACTGCGTAAAAATAATAGTTTTATTTTATTAAAAAATAAGTCGTTTTTTAGTTTAAGTTTCACGTTATTTTTGTTTCTCTTTCGTGCTTAGGTACTTACTGCTTTTTTTTCTGCATTTTTTGTCTTCCGACTTTTTTTGCCTTGACTAACCAAGTTATTTACCTACATTCCTTTTTTTGGCTCTGTAATGATGGTGACATCTGCATGGCATTCGGTAAATTATGCAAATCGAGAAACTTAATTTTTTTTACGAAATTTTCTGTTTAACAGCAACGTATACGTTGACACAAAAAAAAGCCCCGGCTTTGCAAAACACAATATTTAACATGCCAAAAGAGAATATGTTGTCTTGTTAAAGGAATCCATATTTGGGCATATTCTTTTCTTATAAATAAGTACAAAAGAATCGTCTGATGTTTTCAAGATACAGGTAAACTTAGGTTAAATGACGTCAATTACGAAGTCAAAATAGAGTAGAATAAAATACTCTTTATTATGCCGGACGTAAAGAATAGCACCACCCCATTTCTTCCCGTGCGTGTCGTAAAAGGCGACTAAGGGACTTACTAGAGAATGGGTAGCAGCGTTCTCTATGCATTTTAACACGACTCACCAACCCGCCTGCCAAACGTGGCGGTTAAGGCGCGGACCCACCGCGGCGCATGCTGAGCACGGGCACGCGGCGCAATTTAGCTGCGTGTATTAATTTGTTTGACAACGTGGGTCTACGTTTCCACTGGAGTACCTACACGAAGACCCACGACTATGTGTAGCGTGGCACGGCGCACGGAGAGGCTACGTACGGCTACGCTGTATGACTGAAAACTGCTCTGCGATAAGCGAGCTGTACATAGTCATGGGTCATATTCGTGTACTCCAGTGGAAACGTAGACCCACGTCGACAGCGTTGAGCTATGTAACCGCCTATTAGAGCAAGCCACGCATGTATCAATGACGTCAATTCATGCATAGCCTCTCCGTGGGTTGCAGTGGACACAACCACATACATTTTCTTACAAAGCGAAGCTTAATACACGTGCGTAGCCTCTCCGTGCACCGCGGTGGGCCCGCGCCTTTATGGCAAACTCCCCCCTTCGGGGGAAGCCTAAGTCCAGCAGTGGACGTCTTACGGCTGACATGATAATGATGATGCACCACCAAACACCCACCATCCAACTTAACACCATTGTTGTACACCATAAAAATTACAGTTATAAATGTTGAAAAAAAAAACACAATGAAACAAATTGTTGATATCGTAAACCAAATAGGTAATAAAATAAAAACACCTAGGTATATACTTATATAATATAGCTGAACAGTTTATTTATTTGTTTGTTTGAACGCGCTAATCTCTGGAACTACCATCGATTTGAACAATTCTTTTTGCATTTGATAGCCAAATTCTTGAGGAAGGTTATAGTTAACATCATGATAAGACCCTCAAGAGCCGAGTAAAAATAAAAACCGGTCAAGTGCGAGTCGGACTCGCGCACGAAGGGTTCCGTACCATTATCTATAAAAATAGCAAAAAAATCACGTTTGTTGTATGGAGCCCCCCTTAAATATTCGTTTTATTTTAATTTAATTATTTATTTTTAAAGTGAATACATAACTAAATATTCTGTGAATATTTAAAGTGTCTACCTGTTGCCGTTATCAATATCGAGCAAAAACGAGCAAAAAAATCACGTTTGTTGTATGGGAGCCCCCTTAAATATTTATTGTATTCTTTTTTTTAGTATTTGTTGTTATAGCGGCAACAGAAATACATCTGTGAAAATTTCAACTGTCTAACAATCACGGTTCATGAGATACAGCCTGGTGACAGACGGACAGACAGACAGACGGCGGAGCCTTAGTAATCGGGTTCCCGTTTTACCCTTTGGGTACGGAACCCTAAAAAAGACAGAAAGAACTCCAAGGGAAAAAGTAATAGCGCGGGCGGATGATGCAATGCGACTTAAGGCTCGTACAGACTAGTTCGATATCGCAGGCGCGACGCGACACTAGTAGCACAATTTCTTTGTCGGTGCCTGTCGTCCCGGCGATATCGCAAGAGTCCGTACGAGCCTTTATACGACGCGGTGGGTCAAGGGACAAAAATTTTACGCGGGCGAAGTCGCGGGCAGAAACTTGTAATAATATGGCGAAATGTTGGTGTACTATAGGCACACCTCTGCCTAACCCTTGGGGGAATACAGGGCGTGATCTTATGTTAAATACAAAGGAATTATCGCAATCATCAGAATCATGGACAGAAGACCATGAAACGCGAGACGCGCCGATTCAACATCAAAATAAGTAAAAATCCTTTCATCACTGTGAAAACAGACATTACAAACACAATAAACGATGAGCTCTAAATATCGTAACCCTTCCCTTTGTTAGTCGGTTAAAAATAGCGGAGCATACCATTCGAGCAAAAGTTTATTAGTCTTTCGTCCGAAAGCCGAATTTCTAACATGACCGGTTGCATAATAATAACATCACGGCTTTCCCGGAAAGGGTACGGGCTCGTGCAGACTGGCGCGATATCGCGGGTGCGACAAGCAGCGCGATATTTTCCATTAAGTTTTCATAGAAATTGAGCTACTAGTGTCGAGAAGGACCAAGTTTGTTCAAGCACTTTCTTAATGTCAGTCACGATTACTGATAATCGTTCATTCCACTAACATAATCATCACCATTTCATCCAAAAGACGTCCACTGCTGTACATAGGCCTTATTTTTTTTTTTTGTTGCCGGGGTGGAAAATCCTCTTGGATGTCCTCCGCCCTGGGGTGGGCGGAGGGGTCTGTCAGACTCTTACTGACTAAAAACCACCCCGGTGTTCCCTTCCCACACTTGCACCGGGGATCTTGGGAGCTAGTATTACTTCCGTGATCCCCGGCTAGTGCCGGCCCGCCACTGCGGGCCACCTCAAGTCTGCGGGAGGGGTGAGGTGTTAGACCCCCCCGCGACGTCTGAAAGGGGCGCGCGTGGAACAATACGCCGAGTCCGCCGACCCTGGACCCATTTAGGAGGGCCGGCAGAGGGCATTGTCTGTCCTCTGCCACCTTGTGGGGGACAATCCAACGCTAGCCGGATTCCATCCGGGGATTCTTACCATCTCTAACATCAAAAGAATTCAAATTGTAATTTAATTAGATCTAATAATTTTATGAATTCATGTCCAATTTAAATTGACTTTATACAGCACAAATGACTAATCATTGCCATGTTAAAATATTAATTGTTTTAATTATAGTCGGATCGGTTCGTTACCCTCCAATCCGAGGGTAGATACAGCCGAATATAGGCATTTTGCAAAACTGCCGTTACGTCCGAAATTACGCTCGTCGTTAAACCGGCAGCAAACGACCGATATAATGAGCTGCTACTTAATTTGCGTTAAGCAAATTAAGGTCTTTCATTTTAAACGTTATATAGACACGCAAATGTTTATTATTTTTATTTACAACGGTAAGTACTTAAATAAGTTAGTTATTATCTGTGATTTTTGTGAAGTGAAAACTTCTTTAGGCGCGTTGAGCACTTTTGGGTGAACAAAAATCATGGAACTCGCGTCATCGTCACCGAACGCTAGTTTTCACTTCTATCGGCAGTCCCCAAAGACTGCCCCGCATGTTTTTTTTACTGTGTAAAAATGCGGTTAAAATAATTTTATTTTTTGGCAATTTTGGAATTGGAAATTGCCCGTTTTATTGCATCCGTCACCCAAATACTTTTGAAATTCCAATGTGCCTGAGAATTTATTGGCACCCAAACTTAAAATCAAAATCAGAACACAAATTATCCGTAAAATATTCCACAAAACACAAATGATTAATATTATATTAATTTTTGTAAAGTGTGTCTTGTTTGTGCAGAATAAACAATTTTTCTTTCTTGCTTTTTCTTTAAAGAGCGAACCATTAATATCATCACAAAATTGCAACACTAATGTATCCAATTAGAATGAGCATAGTCAAAACATAACCTATTTCTATCAAATCCCTCAACAACTTCCGACAAACGACAGACAGACTGACAAATCTGACTGTCAGTTTGATAGACAAGCACGACGACGTATGTTTTTACAAAGACTACGGAATTTTAACAATCGTGACCTGTTAATCTTTGCTACTTTTAAAATGTTATAACTACCAGGAAATGTGCGTTTCTGAACAGTCTTATAAATTGGCGGAAATAATCCCCCAGTCATTGTTAGAAGGAGAATATATTAATTATCAAAATTGTCTCTAACGGAAACCCGTCAAAAGATAAGTCAAAGCATTTATTTTAATTAGATAAGTTAAGTGGTAGATATATCGTTATTCACGTTTCATTTCGAACAATAGATCCCATGGAAGAGAACGGGCCAGAAACATTGCAAATTACTATTTGTTTTTCATCGAATTAGGCTAGGGTGAAAACGTTGGGTTTAATCAGCAGAAATTCGCACTTCGGTTTCCAAAAACCACTGTTTAGTATCTGCTGACAAATATATAACTCAACTGTTATATTTGAATGCGTCGCTATTTGAATAAAATAATCATGTAAAGAATCACAGTTATTGACGTGACATAGGTATACCTATTGTGGTTAAACAAAGGTTTTCAGAAACCGCGAGAAAATTAATAGCAGTATGAAATTATTATTAGGTTAATACTAGGGATGGGCCGAAATTCGTCTCACATTCGGTTTAACCGAACTTCGGCGGTTTGAGCCGAACTTTGGTTTAAATGCCGAAATTCGATACAAGAAAATATGAAATTTCTTAACTGTTTCGACTAAAATTAAAATTAAGCGGCCAAGTCGAGTCGGACTCGCACACGAAGGGTTCCGTACCACTACAATATTTACTTGCCCGTTACTACCTATTTGTTTGTATGTATTGCCATTAATAAGATTGAGCAACACCGAAAATCACGTGTCTTGTATACATATTTTTATTATTTGTTATTATAACGGGCAAAGTAGCACACAAACAGTAAAAATTTCATGTGTTCAGCTATTACAGTTGAGTGTACGACTAAACGCCGACAGACACTACGCCGACAGACTGAACACCGACAAGACTTTACTTCGACGGGACTCTTTGCCGACAGGACACTTCGCCGACAGGGCTCATCAGCGACGCAATTTATCTCCGATAATCAGATACTTACTTTGGAAATCGATTACTTATGCGTTTCTTGTAATTATACAATTCATACAAAATAAACGACGTTACAACATTGTAACGTATAATATGGTACCTACCTAATCCTAAAACATTAACTATTGTTTTAGGATTAGGTAGGTACCATATTATACGTTACAATGTTTTCTATTAATGCAAGTCGTTTCTGGCACTCGCCGGCCGCTGCCGCGGCACCGCTCGCTTCGCTCGCTCGGCTCGTGCGTAGGAGGTCACAGTTTTAACCTAACCTAACCTACCTGTCGGCGAAGAGTCCTGTCGGCGAAGTGTCCTGTCGGCGAAGAGTCCCGTCGAAGTAAAGTCTTGTCGGTGTTCAGTCTGTCGGCGTAGTGTCTGTCGGCGTTTAGTCGTACACCGATTACAGTTCAAAGATACAGCCCTGTGACAGACGGACGGACGGACAGCGGAGCCTTAGTAATAGGGTGCCGCACTCTTTGGGCACGGAAACCTAAAAAACTAAACCAGTAAAATATAATCATAAGCATTTATTTATTTTTTGTTAGTTGTTACTGGCGAGGCAAGGCAAGATAAAGAAATCACAAGACGAACGGAAAACGCCTGGAAGTGCTACTGGTCCATGAAGGAACTACTCAAGGGTAACTTACCTATGGCACGGAAACTACTCAAGGGTGACTTACCTATGGCACTGAAACGCAGGCTCATGGACATGTGTATTTTTCCCGTCTTAACCTATGGTGCACAGACTTGGTCTTTGACTAACATCCAGAAGTCCAAGCTCAAGGTCTGCCAACGAGCAATGGAGCGCAGTATACTAGGCGGTAAACTAACTGATCGTGTTCGAAACACAATACTGCGCTCCAAAACAAAGATAGCTGACGTGGCTCAAAAGGATGCCCAACTTAAATGGGACTGGGCAGGACATGTCTGCCGCATACCAACTGTCCGCGACCAACTGTGGGCCCAAATGGCACAGAATTGGTGCCCGGAGACAGTGCGACGGGGTCGCGGCAGACCACGTAGGAGATGGCGGGACGAACTGGATAGGTTCCGTCAAAACTGGAAGGAGGGCGCGCGGGCTCGCGAAAGATGGAAGGAGTAGAGGGAGGCCTTTGCCCAGCAGTGGGACAGCATAGGCTAGAGAGAAAAAAAAAAAAAAGTTGTTACTTATTTAACAGTTAATGCATTTTAAACATTATCAGATTTTCAACTTCTAAACACTGAAATTATTATCACCAAAAATAACTGTTTTTCAAGTGTTCAATTAAATCGTATTACTATCTTACCTACCTTATTACTAGTAGTAGTAGTACTGGTATTTAAAATTTACACAAGATTCGACTCTCGAGAAAGCGCGGTGAAGATAACCTAATTTCGGCCGAACTTTTTATTTTCACCGAATGTTCGGCCGCTGTTAGTATTCGATTCAAACCACATTCGGCACATCCCTAGTTAATACCCAAAAAAAACACAAACCGAGTGGCAATATTCTAGACGAGAGAAATCAAAACACTATCAAAAAGATTTTCTCACAGCAACTGCCGCTACCCATAAAAGCTAATTAATAGACATTTGCAAGCAAAACCGAATTAACATTAATAGTTTAATGCTTAGTGCTCCAACTTAAACTTAACTGCATAGCAGCTTTTACAAGCGCAGCGAAGGTTCATGCAAACAAGGCCATCAAACTGTGAGAGATAGTATCTTATTTGAGCTTGCTAATTAAAATATGCGTCACAGCTGCTTTCGTAAAGGTATGTGTAGTAGACTTAGTGATGGGCAAATAGCATTTTGTTACGACGATCATGCTGTGTACCTTGGTGACAGGTTTTTTCTAAAACCTACTTCAGGCACCAGCTGTGAATTGTGAATTTATATAGTTCAAAACTGTTAAGTGGTACAAAACCATTGTGAGAGAAAATAAATAAACTTATTATTATTATTATATGTACTATGTTACTTAAAGGGATAATTCACATTAAAATAGCCTCCTCAAGTATCGATTTCCAAATAAATATACATCCTTTGTAATAATAATATATCATTATAAAATGTGCGTGAGTGTGTGTGTGTGCTTGTTGTGTCATGTGCGTGTGTGTAAATGTGCGTGTGGGTGTAAATGTGTGTGTGTGTGTGTTTTAATGTGTGTGTCTTTGGGCCATCAGCGTAGTAAACTTCATAATTCCTTTATTATGAATTACTACGCTGATGGCCCAAAGAACATCAATAATATTGCCAAACTTATCAAACGGATCAAAATATCATCTTCATCAATATCATCATCGTCAATATCTTGCCGTTACCCTCATTTATTTGGGGACGGATCAAGTATCAGGCAAAATTTCAGTGTCTTCCTAAATTAATTTTAACTTGTTTCATTTATTCCTTAACTTCCTTCCAATAAACGAAGCTATTAATTGACCTATTATCTCTATCAAAAACCGTCAGTAAAAACTGGCAAGTCAGACTGACTCACTGAAGTGCAAATACCACTACGCCACGCCGACCGTCGCGTCGTTTACTTTCGCATTTCGATATTCTTTTTACCGGACTTAGTTTGAATTGGATCGATCAGTCGGCAATCTTCGCCTTTTGCTAAGTAAGAACTTATATTAGGGTTAGCTAGTATATAAACAGATGGGGTGGAATATCAGTATCTTGATGGAGTAACTGCCGTCTGACCTTCACAAGTGGCGGAAAATACGGAGGTCCAATTTCTACTACTACGCAGGGTTACAGCGGTCCAGTTTGAAAGCATAGCGGTGCAATTACAGGCAGAGGTCTTTGCAGCATTGTCTCTGAATGACAGTGAAAATATATTCACACCTATGTCACGTCGTATGTGAAAATGACGTACACTGTATTGCATGGTGTTTTAAAGGGCAAATATAAAACCGCTAAAAATCAAGTAGAATATTTCCATGGTGATGGTTTACCTACAGGATTAAGAAAAACAAAGGGTCTCAATGTATTAAATTAAATTAAAAATATTTTATAACATGATCCATACATTACGACATTACCGGCACATAGGTACCGTGTGGTGCCGGTCGTAAAGAATATCACCATCCCATTTCTTCCCGTGAGTGTCAAAAAGGCGACTAAGGGACTTACTAGAGAATGGGCAGCAGCGTTCTCTATGCATTTTAACACCATACTGCGATCGCCAACCTGCCGGTCAAGCGTGGCGATTATGGCAACCCGTTTAGGGGAGGCCTATGTCCAGCAGTGGGATGTCTTTCGGCAGAAATGATGATGATGATAACATTACAACATTTACGACAAATCATAAACATGGAAAATAAGTTAAAAAGTTAGATGACAGACTTAACATAGGACCTCCAAAGCGGGGATGAGATCCTACCTGCTACAGTCTTCAAGATTTCGTTGCGGCTGCCACGCAGTCTGCAGATCAGGGATTCCTTGTGCGAATTCCATCAGTGCGATACAACGCGAAAATCCCCGAAAACTACAGAAACGTGCCAGCCCAAACATCATCCTGAAGATATTATTACGAGTACCAGCGAGCTTTTGATGTGACAAAACCCACAGACTTCCACTGCTCTGACAATATGCCTTAAAAAGCGAGATCTTAACGTCTTCAGAGCAACTGGAGAATCTGCGGCAGCATGTTACCTCTGACGGCTAGAGCCCTACGCTCGAGATCTCAAGGCCGTCAGTAAGAAAAAACCCAGATATTTAAATCTAACCAATGCACCATCCGCAATGAATTTCATCTATACTTATAATAAAAAATAATGTTGCTTTTCGTGTCTGTCTGTGCGTCAGTCTTCTAAACTACGCAACGGATTTTGATGCGGTTTTGGCTATAATTTAGATGCAGTTTTCGCTATAATTTTGATGCGGTTTTCGCTATCATGTTGATGCGGTTTTCGCTATCATTTTGATGCGGTTTTCGCTATCGTTTTGATGCGGTTTTCGCTATAATTTTGATGCGGTTTTCACTATAAGAAAATTTCAAATTTCAATATAAATAAATCTCAACGTTTTGTGAAGTCGTAAGAACCGTGCTGGTCACTAGTTATTTAATAAGAATCCAAACCGTATAACACAAGTTTTCCTACTAATAACATTGCCTCGACCACCAGCCCGCACTCCGGAGATTATTCGGACGACGCACGCGGTTGAGGAAAACCAAACCATTAATGCTTGTAAGTGACCCAAAGTGCTAAGGTTAGCAAAATTAATTTCCTGACATTGTAATTCTTTTACCCTCCATTTTCTATTAAAAATGTTTTTGATTGAGATTTTGTTTGTTCCAGTAAGTGAGGTGGGCATAAATATGACTGCTTTAGTGCTTTGTACGTGAAGCTCCTGAGTTGACCAGGATCGAAGTTCGAATTAAAGGTTCTTTGTTGGTAAAACATCAGTAACGGCCAAGAAGGCTAGAAATATCAACTGGGTTGACTTTGTGTAGCCGGGTCGAGTGGTCGGAGTCGAGTTGTCGGGGTCGAGTTGGCGGGGTCGAGTTGGCGGGGTCGAGTTGTCGGGGTGGAGTTGGCGGGGTGGAGTTAGCGGGGTCGAGTTGTAGGAGTCGAGTTGTCCGGTTCGAGTTGTCCTGGGTTTGAATTGTCACGGGGTAGAGTTGTCCGGGTCGAGTTGTCCTGCTACCCATGTAACCAAATGATATAAAAATACTGTAACTTAGAGAAATATGCAAGTAATCCCTGCTTATCGCATCTTCGGTGTCATTTGACACACTTCTTCTTGAAAAATGAAAACAAAAGAGTCAGTTTTAAGAGTCCCCCAAACTAATTTTAAGAGTCCCCAAACTGAATTACGCTGTCCTCAAAGCATAATGAGGGCCATAATAACTAAGTTCAAAGTTACAATTTCTTAAATCAAAATTGACACATTCCGTCGTCCTCAGGGCCGGTTTAACAAAAAAAAAGTATTATTTTTAACGTATTTCCATAACTGGGTCAAAGTAGAAAACTTTTGTAGGCGGAAATTATTAGAAATATTCCGTGGAAGAAGTTTTAAAAGGATTTGGATTCAGTTTTCGTCACATTCAAAGTTACTTCAGAAATGAGGCTATTTACACCTGCATTATAAATAATGTAGCATTCAATAATTATGGAAACAATGTATTGTAAATTGGATACAGACACCAGCATTATCTATTGGGTATTTATTAATACCTATTAATAAGATTTTTGTTAAGATCTAGCTGCTGCCCGCGTGGTTTTTAGGGTTCCGTACCCAAAGGGAACCCTAATACTAAGGTTCCGCCGTCTGTCTGTCTGTCTGTCCGTCTGTCACCAGGCAGTATCTCATGAACCGTGATAGTTAGACAGTTGAAATTGACAGCTGAACACAGATGATGTATTTCTGTTGCCGCTATAACAACAAATACTAAAAAACAGAATAAAGTAAATATTTAAAGGGGCTCCCATACAACAAACGTGATTTTTTTTTCTCGTTTTTGTAGATAATGGTGCGAAACCCTTCGTGCGCGAGTCCGACTCGCACTTGGCCGGTTTTTTATAACATCAGTTATCTGCCAGTGAAAGTCCCGTCAAAATCTGTTTAGCCGTTTCGGAGATTAGGTGGAACAAACAGACAGACAAAATTATTTTTTTGTTATAAGTACCGTAAATACTTTCATATGTGTATAGTAAAAAGCTGTTAGGTATTTTGACATTACTAACAGACATCAATTTTATTTATTTGTATCTAGACTAATTGGTCTGACAAACGTTGTCCTTCAATAATTTATACAACATTCGCATAGAAAATGCACTTTCAGTTTTCCAGAATTTTCCAATCTTCCCGGTATAATAATAATAAGGTTTTGTCTGTGCAATTATGGACGAAGTTATCATGACGACCAATTACCGAAGATTTATTCTGAAGGATGGCACGGTTGACGTGTGTCGGGCATGCCACCGTCCGGGAGAATCAATCCGGCACATTATCTCCGGGTGTTCTCGTCTAGCTAATGAAGAGTACTTGCATTGACACATCCTTGTAGCCAGGATTATCCATCAGCAACTTGCTCTGAAATACAGCCTTGTGGAATCGGAAGTGCCGTACTACAGGTGTCCGACCCAGTAGTCGAAAATGAAAATATCACATTGTACTGGGATCGATTCATCATCACTGACAGGACTATTGTTGCCAATAAGCCTGATATAGTGGTGGTGGATCGAATAGAGCGGCGCACAATGATTATTGACATAACGGTCCCACATGACGGGAACCTCGTGAAAGCCGAGAAAGATAAACAAATTAAGTATCTTGACTTGGCTCGCGAGGTTGTCGACATGTGGGATGTGGACTCAGCAATCATTGTACCGATAGTTGTATCAGCCAATGGCTTAATTGCCAAGAGCCTCGACCAACACCTAAGGAGGCTCTCATTAGGCAGCTGGATTAAAGGCCTGATTCAGAGAGCGGTACTTCTGGACACGGCTCGCATTGTTAAGAGGTTCCTCTTTCTGGAGCCCTAACCGCGCGTAGCTTGGACCCTGTTCCCGATACCGGTGGGATAATCCTTTTTATACTCAATTGTTTAAAATATGATTAATATTTTCTAAATGAAATAAAGAAGATAATAATAATAATAAACATTTTTTTTTCTTTCACAAAGGCGCCTTAAAAATATGAATAATATAACCTCAAATAATTCCTTTGTGGGAGACTGGTATCTGCACTAGGAAACCCTGTCACACAGATTACCAGTGTGCCAGTAAAACCCACCCGTGTTCCTTCAGTTGCCTGTGTGCCAGGGCTACGGTATCCCTTTCAGGACCCCCCCGCGTTAAAATTTCTCGTCGGTTAGATAGAATCACAGAAAAATAATAACAAAATACGATCTCCAGTAAACTAAAGAAGAACATTTAGAACAAGTAATTTCCTCCCAAAAAGGGAGGCTATGAAGTCAATCTGCGGATAATATTCGTCTTGAACAACAAAACCCAAGTTTTTATCATTTAGAAACAGATGTACGTAATGGAGAAATGTGGCAGAAGTATAAGAGATTTTGACCTTTGAAATATGATGTAACCTTACTAGGTAAAGTAAAATAAATAAATTATAAAGGTTTATTCACAAAATAAAAATACAGAAACACATTTATTTTTTTATTAAAATTCATTACAACCCTGTCTCTTAGACTAGGACAGTCTGTATTCTAAGAGACAGAAAAAATAACCTTAGGTTATTTTTTATTATGTTGATGGATTTAGAGGGAATGGAAGGCCAAAGAAAAGATGGATGGATTTTGTGAGTGTGTTGTTAGGGGAGAATGGAAGAAGAATACGTGTTGTGCCGACCCCAAGTTACATGGAACACGGGCAAGAAGATGATCATTACACATGATAACATCACACCCGTATTCCCCGAAGGGTTAGACAATGGTGTACCTATAGTTGGGTGAGTTGGGTCCAAGGATGACGGACTCGGGGACGTATCATACGAGACCCGAGGTGGCGGCGTAGTGTTCCACGCGCGCCCTTTTCATACGTCGTGGGGGGAGTAAAACACCACAACTCCAGACTTGAGGTGGCCCACAAAGGCAGGCCGGCACTAGCCGGGGATCGTGGAAGTCGCACTAGATCTCAAGATCCCCGGTGCAAGTGTGGGAAGGGAACACTGGGGCAGTTTAGTCAGTAAGAGTCTGACAGACCCCTCCGCCCGCCCTAGGGCGGAGGACAGCCATGAGGATTTTCAACCCCGGAAACAAAAAAAAATGGTGTAGCTATAGTACACATACATTTCGCCAGTTATGATGTAGTGATGTGTGTGTAGTGTAGTCGTGTGTGTTGTTGTGTTGTATGTGTGTTTTTTTGTATTTTTATTACGAACGCTTTTAACCCATTGATATACTATACTATATATATCAATGTTTTAACCATAATGTTCATTTAAAAGATTGTCCGTGGAGTTTCTTGCCCGTTCTTCTCCATAGGTACCTACTACACTTTGGAATGGGCAACTAGCTTCATCTTTCTGACTGAGCGACCCCGTAACAATTCAAAAGTGCCTGTAATTGGTTTATTTGAAATAAATGCTCTGAGTTTGAGTTATGTTGTGTTATGATTATTTTTTTGGAAAAAAAAATGTCACGGTCAACTAGCTATCAATACGGACATCATGAATGAAATAACTCTTTTTAGCCGCCTTGTTTCAGATTTTAAAAAAATGGTTGAAATTAAATGGCCAGATTTTTCAGAAGTGACCAATTCACAAAACTACCACAGTTTCAATATTGACACCGCTAAATTGTAATTAACAAAATATGTAAATATGCAACACGGAGAACCTTGTCTTCCTTTAGTTTCTCCTTTTATAAGAATGTTTTATCAATGTTAAACGCCTAAATTACTACACAAATAAATACAAAACAAAAGGACACTTAGGCGTCAATGTACTCGCCCGCATCGCTGTTGCCACGTTGAATGGAAATGCAAATTTTTTGGGCAAAGAGCGAGCAAAAAAGTAATTGTGCTTAACTATTGAACCGATCACCTCAATTTTACCCACTATGCAGTTTATTGAACCAAATCAAAACATGAGCGAGAGAATCACAGCCTGGAATACACGACAAAGATTCCCGACGACCTACATGTCAAGGGGAACGTCGGCCTACAAGCTACACCGTTAACGTTGAGGGCCCGATTCAAGCAACAGTACAAATATTGGTATGGCAAGAGACAGCTCGTGCATGTGATTCGAGTCGGCTGTGGATACGGAGCCAGAGAGTGATCATGTTTGTATTATTGAATTTAGAGGTGCGGTTGTTTGGTTTTTATTAAATTGTTGAATTGGGTTTTATTGAAAGCCCGATGGTGTATCACATCGATATCAGTAAAAATTACGAATTACTTCAGGCGATGAATGTTCAAAACTCCTTTCTAAGCCCGACAAATGTCGTAGCAACCAGCATTTGTTCATAATAAAAATACAATCGAAACGACAATAAATACGTAAATAATTGTGAAAACGTCGATCGTTTGACGGGTTAGTGCCCATTTTCGATCAAAGAACTCTTATGCCAAGCTTTTAGAACTAGCGGCTTAAGCCGCGCGTTGTCTATCAGCGAATATTAATTCACTAATATACAACGCACGGCAAATTCAAGCATTCCAGGAATTTAGGGTTTTTATCAGGTAGAACGGAATGACAACTATCAGGTTTGACACTCAATAATTAAAAATCCTGACCCCGGAATGAAATAAAATGCAGTTTGTATGTTCAAAGCGGAGTCAGCAGCTGGAACAAAAAAAATACGGAAACTGCGCTAAGCATAATTTCGGTCCGCCTTTTTCAATGATACACAAGTATTCTACTCTAGTCATTAGTGAGTGATTGATCAACACTAATACAATGGCGTACCATATGGTGCCTGGCGTACCGTATGGTGCCGGACGTAATGAATAGCACCATCCTATTTCTTCCCGTGGGTGTCGTAAAAGGCGACTAAGGGACTTACTAGAGAATGAGCAGCAGCGTTCTCTATGCATTTTAACATCATACTGCGATCGCCAACCCGCCTGCCAAGCGTGGCGATTATGGCAACCCCCTTAGTCGCCTTTTACTACACCCACGGGAAGAAATAGGGTAGTGCTATTTTTCACGTCCGGCACCACACGGAAAAACAAAAACTTTTTACAAAAAAAAAAATAACTACTTTAAAAAAAAACACTACAAAGTGAAAAATAACTTTAATTTCCGAAGTCGGTGGCTTAGGATCTGTATTTTAGTTTTTTGCTACCGATTTCCGAAATTAAAGTTATTTTTCACTTTGAAGTGTTTTTTTTTGGAAGTCGGTTTTTTTTTGTAAAAAGTTTTTTATTTTTCTCTTTTTAGTGGGTCAGTTTGTAATTTATCCAATTTACAATAGCCTAATGTCAAATGCTAATCACCTTTTACAAAATATTGCTTTTCCCGATGCAGGGGTGTTAATTGTTGAGGAGTTCTCCTGGTAAGAACCAAGAGAATTGATGGTGACTTCACCATAATTATGCATTTTGACGAGCATAAATTGCTTAGCAACCATATCAAAGTGCCTAATCGAATCGCAACGGTGAAATACTTATTATTAAGTAGTTCCGGTGGCCATCTGTGGTCTTCATCATCAGTTCTACTTCACCAAATGGTGCTTTTCGAGTGCAAATGCACAAGTTACTATAAAAAATACTCAAATCGCTATAGTATATTAAATTTGAGGATTTCCCTCGATTTCCATGGGATCCCTTCATCAGATTCTGATTTGGTGGTAATGGGAGCATACTCTTCCATACAAAAAAAGAATTTTCAAAATCCGTCCACAATTGACGGAGTAATCGGTGAACATACATAAAAAAAAAACAGCCGAACATATAACCTCCTCCTTTTTGGAAGTCGGTTAAAAATCCATTGCTACTGTAAGTGTGTTACGCAATTAACCCGCAGGCATCACAATCCAGGGGGTCTACTCTCCTGCCAGGGTTGCGAGTTTGTCCTAAGGGATATCGTGGCCCTGGCACATTTTCCCACCCAAAAAAAAAATGAAAAAAATGGGGTCTACTCCGAAGCGATAATCCGCCATATCGGCCGAATGTTCGGCCGTTTCTTGACTTCCAAAGTTTCCTTTTTGACTTTGAGTCCTTACCCAACTTACAAGTCACATTTTTGACCTTGACTTATCTCATTGACTGTCGTTTGATATTTTGTTTTCGCCATAGTCAGCCATAGTTAGCCGTAGTCAGGAAACGGCCGAACATTGGGCCGATACTTCGGATTTATTTTCGGAGTAGACCCCCAGTTACAGGCTAACACGATACCCCTTGGTTAGTAGTATTAGTTTAAGTCATACACAAAATAACATTAGAAGTTGTGTAATAGATAAACAGCAATACCATTTACCCAGCATCCTTCATTCAGCTAGAAATTAATGACGTCACTTTCAAATCTTTAGCCATTATTTTGTTGTACTTCTGTTCTTATCCTGTACAGTGGCCAAAAAAGTCGTGGGTTGAAAAATATCCTCCTCTGGGTTGAAGGTTTTTGTAGAGCGCGGGGTCTTGTCGACACCTTTTGTTTCAAAGGGGTTGACTTTTTAGGATAAGAAGGGTTGATTTGTAGGATTCCATAACCCCGCCAATGTTAATGGGAGTAAAGTTATGAACTTTTGAATGTTAAAATTGTAAGAGGTTTTTGTTGTTCCGTTTTATTTTGTGGGTTGGATTTCTTTTTTGTTAATTGAATTATGCTGTGACCTTTAAACTATGACGTGCTTGACAGAGAACGTGAGAAATTCGCGCCGATACGAGAAAAGGTGCAATAAACAAAGACTGTTAAAAACAATAAAAGATTTTAATATTTAATTTATTACACATAACATCAAGCCTTATTTCCCCGAAGGGTTGGGCAGAGGTGTACCTATAGTACACCGACATTTCGCCAGTTATGTTTAAGTCCCATTTGAAAGGGGGCGAGCGGGGGTGTTAATTTATTCATCTTCATTATTTGACGTCCACTGCTGGACACAGGCCTCCTCCAATTTGGGGGGGTTGGGAGTTGCCATAATCGCCACACTTGGCATACGGGTTGGCGATCGCAGTATGGTGTTAAAATGCATATAGAACACTGCTGCCCATTCTCTAGTAAGTCCCTTAGTAATTACCGCAAATAAACGTATTTTCTTTTTCTTTCTTTTTTTCTTTCTATTAATTACTACGTAGTTAATTAACTAAATAGAATAGGTATGGATTTTATAAGTATGAGACAATATCGACTCAATGAACGGATGCCCACACAAGCAGATGCCAATTAATAAATTTATTAATGAAGCATTATCTTTAATGTCCTGTCAGTCAATGGCGGCCGGCGGTGCTTTCAAATTTGAGTAAATGTGGGTAATATGTCAACTGTCTTTATGTAATACGGTATTATTTAATTATTATTTACTTATGTATTGTGTTAGTGAGGGCGAACAGTACCAAACTTTTAAGTATACATGTACCCACCTATGCTCCATTTAAAATAAGGATATACATTTAAATAAACCTTTTTAGGGTTCCGTACCCAAAGGGTATAACGGAAACCCTATTACTAAGGCTCCGCCGTCTGTCTGTCTGTCTGTCAGTCTGTCACCAGGCTGTATCTCATGAACCGTGATGGTTAGACAGTTGCAATATTTACAGATGATGTATTTCTGTTGCCGCTATAACAACAAATACTAAAAAAATAAGTTCAAAAGCTAAAACCCGACTACTGAAAAATCACGCTCTAAAAAGTATGAAACAAGAAAATATTCTCATCTGAAATTATTATGTACAAACTACTCAATATTTATCGTCTATTAAATAAACAACTTACACGTTATACATTTTAATGTATTAAATACATATTCATAGTGATGTTCAGAAGACAGCCGTGGTCGTATAATAATTTGACAGACTTCTTAACCTTTCAGTTGTGTAGATTTGGAGAGAAAATATTTTTGTTGTTGCTTATGATTTTATAGAAATTATACCTAATTATTAGGTGCATGTAAGCAAAGCCATGAGTAACTGCTGACAATATATATATTTTTGAAATGTGCTAATTAAGGCCTTTCATTTGATACCCAATACGGCATGAATAAACATTTTTTTTTTTTTGCTTTGACTTTATGTCAACTAGAGGGCGCCATATTGAATTTAATGTGACCTCACATAGCCTACAACCAGCGGACGATCAAGACGCTTCCAACAATACCTAATTTGTCAAATTATGACAAGCAGTTTAGAAGTAATGAGGGAACAGATGAATATACGTACATACATACCGGTCAAAATCATAACCCAAGGAAGGTTATGATTTTGGCCGGCTTCGCCGTAGAAAAACAGAATAAAATAAATATTTAAGGGGGCTCCCATACAAAAAACGTGATTTTTTGCTCGTTTTTGCTCGATATTGATAACCGCAACAGGTAGACACTTGAAATATTAACAGAATATTTAGTTATAAATTCACTTTAAAAATAAATAATTAAATTAAAATAAAACAAATATTTAAGGGTGGCTCCCATACAACAAACGTGATTTTTTGCAATTTTTATAGATACGGAACCCTTCGTGCGCGAGTCCGACTCGCACTTTACCGGTTTTTTATTTACTTTTTGTTTTTTCGAGACATCGCCAAGTGGTTGGTCGACTCTTCATGTGACCAGAGGCCTGACCTATTTTTTGCCAAAGAATCAGGCTTTGCCATACAACGTGGCAATCCTGCCAGCCTTTTGGGCACTTTTCCTGTTGACAGCGACGCGGACGAATTTTCGATGTGTTAAAATTTATTCGCATGATAAGCAATAGGCCTTTATTGTTTACACCAGCCATACTCAAAGTGTGTTCCGCGGAACCCTAGGGTTCCGCAAAGCCTCTGTGGGGAAAAAATAATACTAAAGGAGTGTCTACCTACTATATTTTATTTTACTCTGGTACCTGAGTAACATAATATTAATCTAAATATTTCAACAAAAGTAAAAAAATATGTAAATTTTAATGTCAAGTAATATGATTATTAATGAAGAATACACATAAAACCATTTTTGATTACTTTAGGTCTCCGTCAAATATTTCGTTTTCGAAAAGGGTTCCGTCTCCAAAAAAGTTTGAGAACCACTGGTTTACAAAAAAAAAAAAATGATTTTTAAACTGATATTACAAGTGACCACACTAAAAAAATCATCTAATTGATTAATGTTTTGTTTTGTACCTACTAGTGTTTAAGATGTCTATGTAATTACTAACAAATTGGATTTTATTATCTGCTATTAAATGATTTGAATAGAATTGAATTTGTCATGTTTGGATATCGATACACATCACGTCTGCAGAGTTTCACTAGCTAATTTAATTTGACATACATACACCATATCACGTCACATAAGGCGAAAGGTTGTGAGTCTGTGTGTGTTTGTTACTTCATCACGCTCAAACGGTTGGACCAATTTTGATAAAATTTTGTGTGCAGGTAGCTGACAGCCTCGATTGCCATATAGTTTACTTTTTATCCCGATATTCCCACAGGATCGAGACTTACGCGGGTGAAACCGCGGGGCGCAGCTAGTTATAATATAATAATAATTGACCACGAATAAATATCGTAAAGCAACTATCAGATCACTACTGCTCTCATTATTTCTACCTATTTACAACAGTTTTAGATTCGTTTAGCTTTAACATAGTGATTTGTAGTGCAAGCGGGACTTTAGAAAATATGTTATATCGAATGTGCAATTCTAAATTCAAAATTTCAATCGGAAAAGCGGGCGAGTGAACTAAAAGAACGATAGAACGAACTCATATTACATCATGTCCTGTGGATTCCATTCAAACGGCAAACGTTGGATACATTCACGTTTAAAGATAGAATATTAGTTTTTTTTATGGCAGATGGCATTTTAATGAAATAAGTGCCAGTTATTCTCACATAGACACTGGCGGCACTGGTAATGTCAAAATTAAGGGTCACGATTCCATTAATTGAGCAGAACGCAGTAAAAACGAGCGAGACTTAAGGCTCGTTCAGACTGGTGCGACTCCGCAGGCGCGACGCGACCCTAGTAGCACAATTTCTTTTTCGGTGCCTGCCGCGCCTGGATATCGCACCAGTCTGTACGGGCCTTTACAATAGTCGCATAATAATAACATCTGTCATCTCTCACCTTTTTTTTTTTTTTTTTTGGGTGGGAAATTATCAAATAACTTCTCCGAGGACGTGTCAGACTTTTACTGACTAAAACCCACCCGTGTTCCTTCCGTTGCCTGTGTGCCAGGGCCACGATATCCATTTCGGACAAACTCGCAACCCTGGCAGGCAATGGTCCTAACGCAAAAAAAAAAAAAATATTATAATAAATAATAATTATTATTATTATTTGTTAAAAGGGACGGAAGTGTGTAACAGAAGGAAGGCAGCTTGAGCTTGGAGTTAGAAGTACTTTAAAATAGCATGGAATTACTGTACTCATGGAATTAGTAATGTACTATATAGATTTTAAGTAGATGGGGTCGAATTTCGACCAGAGTGTAGCGGCATCAACATCGCCACATGCGAACTACGCGTCACACTGACGTCACGCAAATCCTGCATCGCGCAAGCAGAGTTTACCGCACAACTGGCATATATACAATGTCCCGACATCAACCGTCGGGCAGTTGCCCACCAGACACAACAGCCGTCTGGTCGGAGGATCCTCCCTTTTCCATGGTGGATGAGTGAACTTTACATCCTGTTCCTCGTACCACCAAAATAGGACGACCACTAGTAATGAATTCGAATAAAATAAAATTATTCAGTATTTAGCTTTTAAACTTTGAGGATAATTTCTGTCGCTGCTCAGTTGCTTATATATGCTAGTTGTGCGGTAAACTCTGCTTGCGCGATGCAGGATTTGCGTGACGTCAGTGTGACGCGTAGTTCGCATGTGGCGATGTTGATGCCGCTGCACTCTGGTTGAAATTCGACCCCATCTACTTAAAATCTATATAGTACTAATTCCATGAGTACACTAATTCCATGCTATTTTAAAGTACTTCTAACTCCAAGCTCAAGCTGTCTTCCTTCTGTTACACACTTCCGTCCCTTTTAACAAATAATAATAATTATTATTATTTATTATTATAAATTATTATTTTCACGAAATCACTCCCACAGAAAACGAGAAAAAGACGTTACACAGCAAAAAGTAAATAGTATATTTATTTTCTACAAATTAATGTGAATAATCTCAATACAACAACATTTCACAAAATGTTGTATACGGATACAAATATTTAATAATAGCTAAGAGCCTGTGAGTTCCATTTGACATGACGTGTAATTAAATTAATTAACGAAGTAAAGTACACAAGCATTTTAAAAAGTAAATGATGATGGACAAGGTTAATTAAAGAAATAAGCTATTTAGAAAATAAGGGGAACCATGTTTGTCCTAATAAAAACCGGCCAAGTGCGTGTAGGACCACGCACAATGAAGGGTTCCATAGTTGGGATGTTCTCCGATACATTAGAAAGAAAAAAAAAAAAAAAACGTTTATACAACACACATACATTACATTCCAACTGCAAATGTAAGTTGGTCGACAATTTGACGTTACTCGTTAACTTGTAAAGCCTAGTTAGCTGTGATAGTTTTCCTTTTAACTTCGTGAAATAATATACTACTGCCGTCTTTTTTCGTCAATTTTTTCGCATATACAAAAACCACCAACTTAGCTGGCAGAGGAGACACTTGACTATAACAATAAATTGCGGTTTAAAGCTTAATATTACGCAAACGGATCCCTGAATCGAAAAATGGCTTTGCTAGACCCGCAGTATTTTTGAACGGTCTATCCAACGATACCCCCACACAATTGGATAGACGAGAAATAAAAATATCATCCCCACTTTACGTGCAAGGGAGAGGTACCTTACAGTTTTTTTTTTTAAGATTTTATTTTACCACTTTGTCGGCGTGATTAACATGTATACCTACCCATTCCAAATTACAGCTTTCTATTACTAATAGTCTCTCAACTAAGCCGCGGACAAACAGACGGACATGGTGAAACTACATAATGATAATTCCTTGTTGACAACGGAACCCTAAAAACAAGAGATCAAACCATTAGGCTGAATAGTCACGTTTGATTAATGTTTACATTATTATCATTTTAAGCAAGAATCCCAGTAATGTGCACAGGGTGAGTAAGTATGATCATTGATCATTCTCCGCACTGCTGATCCCAAATGACATTTATTTCAATACTAGCTTCTGCACGCAACTTCGTCCGCGTAAAGTTTCTTGTTTTAACATAAATTTTATATCCCACGACACTCAGCGATACTGTAGAAAGAAAAAGCATATATTGGGACTAGCACAGATCACAAACAAAACTAAACTAAAACACACTCATAGAAACATAAAGAACAAAAACAAAAGTAGAAACGAAAATAAAAACAGAAAGTCCGCAGCCAATGCGCAGTCTGTAGCTACACATAACAGAACTATTCTACTATTCGAAAACGGTGTACATCCCTGATGCGCTGGGTTCGGGCTAGCTCCAACGGCATCCTGAGGGCATTTGCGCAGAGGTTCGATTGCCAGTACCTGAACCATTGCTGTATGGTTCACATACTGAGCAATCGAGGTCGGTAATGTGTTCATGAGGTATTTTTAATTGTGTTTTTTTTTTAATGTGTTTTTATTTTTAATTTAGTAAAATACTGTGCCTATGACCCTTGTTGGTCGAAATAAACGTATTTTATTATTTAAAAAAAAAAATGAAATCTGTGTAGCAGTTCCGAAAATAAGCCCCTACATTAATACAAACTTACAAATGCTACCTCTTTATAAAGTATAGATTAGTAAAGATAGGAGGATAGGAGGAGCTCGTGCCTAAGTAATAACAGCCACACGGGTCGATCCATCACGTTAAGCTACGCTTGCCGGGGTTGATCCGTGGATGGGTGACCATCTTTACATACCGAGACTCCGCCGTGCCTCGGAAAGCACGTTAAGACGTTGGTCCAGGCTGTCATTCGTTTGCGTCGGTCACAGCTTCGCGCAGCCCTGGTGGCGGAACGGCGGGACAGGCTTTCACGCCCTCGCCACCATCGAGGCGGTCCAGCCGGTGCTCGAGCCCTGGCTCGGGAGGAGGCACGGCTCCCTGTCGTTTCGGGTGACGCAGGTGCTCTCGGGGCATGGTTGCTTCGGGAAGTACCTGTATAAACAGGGAGCCGGACGCCCGGTGTCACCACTGCGTCGACTGCCGGGAAGACACAGCGCGGCATACGTTGGCAGAGTGTGCCGCTTGGGAGGAGCCACGCCGTGCCCTCATCTCAGGAGTAGGCAGTGACCTGTCGCTGCCGGCCGTGGTCTAGTCGATGGCCGGCAGCGAGTGGTCCTGGGACGCGGTGGTATCCTTCTGCGAAACAGTCGTGTCGCAGAAGGAGGCTGCGGAAAGGGAGCGGGAGATCTCGTCCGCTCACCCGGCCCGCAGCATGCGCACCGGGCGTCGGCAGAGGGCAGATAATGCCCTCTTCCGGCCCCCCTAAATGGGTCCAGGGACGGACTCGGGGACGTCCGCCGCCCCCTATCACTCTGGACCCGAGGTGGCGGCGCGTAGTGTTCCAAGCGCGCCCCTTTCAGACGTCGCGGGGGGGGGTCTAACTCAAAATTCCTAAGGTCAAAATTTACAAATAAAATAGAATTGATTCTAGTCGCCCCTTCCAAAAGGTAGCTTCGTATGGAGAAGAATGGGCAAGAAACTCCACCGTTACTCTTTTAAAATGTTTTACAATATTTGGTATCGGTACATCAATTATATAATTATATGTGAAGACGATACCTACCAAAAACCACCTAGAATAAAATTACTATACCACAATAGGTAAAAAGAATTAATAATGTAATATGTGATAGATACATGGTGCTCACATATTTACAAACATTGTAAAAAAAAAAAACGTTTTCCTAAAATAATCAGTGGGTGAGTTAAGGTAATCACAGAGTGTAAAATAAATGTCATAAAAATAATCTATATATATAAAATTCAAAGTCCTGACTGACTGACTGATTATATCAACGCACAGCCTAAACCGCTGATCCTAGAAACATGAAATTTGGAGGGTGTGTTCTTTGTGAAGAGTAGGTATCCACTAAGAAAGGGTTTTTCGAAATTCCTCCCCTAAGAGGGTGAAATAGGGGATGGAAGTTTATATGAAAGTTCGTCAGTTTTGAAGTTAGGATCTTCAAATTTGGTGTATAGGCTGACGATTGAAAATTAATTTACATGTGTCTCAGCGTTTTTGATAGTGGAATTATCAAAAACGCTGAGACACATTCTCATTACAACCCCGAAGGGTTAAAAAGGGGGATGAAGTTGTGTATCAAAGTCCTTAATTTTCGAAGTAAAAAACACAAAATATATTATCTAGGGTTATGGTTGGAAGCTAATGCAATGATGTTGTTAGAATTTCAACCCTTAAGGGGTGAAAAAGGGGATAAAATTTTATTTTTAATGAAATTTATTTTTAAGTTATAATCACTAATACTTCCGCTTATGGTTGGAAACTAACACAAGGCAAATCGTTGTCGAAAAGGGGGATGTAGTTATTCATTCGCAAAATTTTGTATTCAAGTAAAAGTAATATAAGTACACGTGTACCGTTTCGGATTTGGGATGTCAAAGTTTGTATAGAAGAATTTTAACGTGCGGTCCGATTAACTCGAAACTCAGTATTTATACTTAGAAACAAAAATTAAGAATAAAATGTATCAGTTTTTCAAAAATTGAACCCTTTTTTTGGCGGGTAATTATCAAATAACTTCTCCCGCTCTGGGTGGAGCGGCCCTCCCGCCGTGTCAGACTTTTACTGACTTAAACCCACCCATGTTCCTTCATTAGCTTGTGTGCCAGGGCCATGATATCCTTTACGGACAAACTCGCAACCCTGGCAGCCATTGGCCTTAACAGACTCCATCAGTTGGTGCTGACATCTCTTTGAGGCGTGCATGGAACATAACGAGCCGTCGACCCGGGCCTGGTCCTTATCGGACGGCGAGCTACCCATCGCTCACCATCCGCAAGCCCGCGCCTACTGTGGCCGAGAATCGGCCTGCGAGTTTCGACGCAAGGGGCGTCTCCCGCGGCGACTAAGGGCGTGAGGGCACGTATTTTGTCTCTCCCTTACGCATTCCACCTCCTCCTTCATGAGCATTACTGCTTCACAGAAGGAGGTGACGGACTCCCATGAACTCTCGCTCCAAACCATGGCTTGAACCAGGCCCGGACCAACGAGAGATCGCCGCCACCGATCGCTTCCGTGAGGACATAGTGGTGCTCCGCCCAAGTCGGGCAGACCTCTACTGTATGCTCCACCATGTTCTCCGGGCGATCCACACAGTGGTGACACCCGGGCGTTTCCTCCCGCTTTATCCTGAACAGAAACCCGTGGATATAACAGAATGCCGTGGCGCTTCTCTAGCCACTTCTCAAAGACCTATCGCCACAATTATAGCATACCGAGAAATTGACCCCTAACGGAGTGAAAAGGGGTAGTCAATTTGACAAGGGAGAATTTAACTGCGTGGCTTGATTTACTCTAAATTATGACGTAAGCATCTGATAAGAAGGGGTTTTGGGAATTCGACTTTTGAGGGGGTGAAACGGGGGGATTTTGTTTGTATGAAAAATCTTATTCCTTGAGTTAATAAACCTAAAACTAGGCACGAATACTAACCTTAGTAAATTATAATCTTCTGTTTTTTTAAACTACCCCCTAAAACGGGTTTTGGGGATGTCAAAGTTTGTATAGAAGAATTTTAACGCGAGCTCCGATTAACTCGAAACTCGGTATTTTATATAAAGGTACCTAATGCTCACAAAATATAAAGCCTGACGTGTTTGGGTATATTCAAATGTAACCCTTACGGGGCAAAAGGAGGTAATTAAGTTTTTAGGGAAGGATTTTACTGCGCGTCTTGATAAACTGCAAAGTAATTGAATAAAACATGATTTAATATTTTTCAAAAATAAAATCCTTTCGGGGTGAAAAGGGACACAGTTTATATCAAAATTATGTTTCCTTTAATCAATAAACTTGAAAATTGAACCGCATATTTTCTTAATAAATAAGACAACCATAAACATAAATTTTCGAAAACAACCTTTTAAACGGGGTGTTGAATTTTGTGGGGGAAAATTATTGTATGGAAAGATTTTAACGCGCGGTTCGATTTACTTGAAACTCGGTATTTATATTTACGATCGGAAATAAACGAAAAGGTTTAAGGTGATACGTAAAAAATAAATCATCGGCCGTAAGAAAGTGACAGAGTCAATTGCTTCCGAAAAAAAGAGAGCGAAAAAAAGAGAGCGCAATAATGCGCTGAAACCAAAATACAACAACGTTATGGCGCCAAACCAAATAAAAATTGTTTAATAATAAATTAAGCTATCTATCAGAAATATTTTCAGCCAGAGTTTTCAGTTATCTAATACGCTCATTTTGAATGCAATTTTGCAATGAAATTACTGAGGATTCTAGAATTACAGGAAAAAATATGAAAAAATAGAGGTCTTTTCGGAAATAAATTATATCGAGGAAACTTAACTCAATTGCATTTTCCTTCAGTCAGACTATTAATCAAATAGTCAGTTAACATATATTCAAAAATTAAATCCATACATGCTGTAATAGTGAAATAAATGGATACGAAAAAGCCCACAATTTTTTTTGGTATCGCCTTAACAGGGTTGTCAAAAAATCTAAAAGAGGTAGTCAATTTTAGAGGGGATGATGTTGTGTTTCGGATTGGCACAAAAATGGCTGAACGGATTTAGATGAAATTAGGTAACATACATATAGTTTGTAATCTGCATTAACACATACTCTACACGTACTTCTATACATACATATTCCGTTAGTACGTTCTCGTGACATTTTTTCCGACATCCACGCGGGCGAAGCCGCGGGCAGAAGCTAGTAAAATATACAATTAAAATAGCAATCAGTTAGATTTTGTCTAGACTCCAGATTGTCCTATGGAGCTGGACCAGCATGTTTCCAAGCGTTCTTATCCTGGATATAATCCTGTAATTTGTAATAAGCTTGTTTACAAAGTGTACTTTTTATATGAGTTTTAAATTTTCTTTCATTTAATTGCAATATATCACAAGGTATTTTGTTGTAACATTTAACACAGTACTCCATAAAAGATGTATGTACTTTAGATAATCTGAAACATGGCTGATCTATTTTATCTTTATTTCTAGTATTGAAATTATGTCTATCACTTATTTTTTTGAAAAGATGTAGGTTTTTCTTACATACACATCACGCGTTCCACCACCTCCTTCGCGAGCATTACTGCTTCGCAGAAGGAGGTGACGGCCTCATTTGGGTGGGCATGAGGTTTATAATTGGACTGAATTCGAGTATTCGGTTGCTGCTAATGTAGATTCAATCGGACAGTAAAAGCTTGCAAGTATAAACCTGCGGAGTAATTGCGTAACAGACTTTAGAAACAAAAGACAAGAAAGAAAACTTGTTTATACTGCACAAACAACACACACTACAAAAGTAAAAAATAAAATAAAAATTGACAAAAACACACTAATACAAAGTAGCCAATTACAATCATATTTTAAGACTATGATGTAAATATTATCCAGAAACAAGAATAAGAAAAATAATTGCTAAAACCCTAGTATTCAAAACGTTAAAAGTTTGACAATGTGGTCCATTGCTTGATGTCAGTGTCAGGGCTTGTCAAGGCAGGCCAATGACAATAAATATTACTTACTTTCAGTAGCAGTAGAGTTGATTTTGACAGTTCAACAACATTCATTGCGTTATTTACGTTGTTGAGCAGACAAATTTCTTTAACATATGAAGCAATGTATTAGCAATATGCTTCAAAATCATTCAGATTGGGTGCTGCGCCCGAACTGTCAGTGAAGTCCTGTTAAGTCACACTGAATCCAATAAGTTTGCTTTGAACCCTCCAATTAGCAGACTACTGCAAAATGAGAATTAACCTAACTAGCGCGAAATCACAAATACGCTACATTTGCTGTATCCTCCTTTGTCAAAGCTTGCTAACATCATGTTTGGCTTTGACACTAATGTAAGGCTTATGGATTAGATTGAAAAGCATGATTTTATGCATGGATCTGTATCGGATGTTCATTGTTAGAGCTGTTCGTTTAGAGCGTTATGCTATCATACTGACAGTTTGCCAGCTTGTTTCCAGCGAAGCGATTTGTGAACGAGCTCTCCGCGGGTGCTAAGCTAGCTAGCTGCGACAACACGACGTGCTCACCGCGTTTTCATTGTAACCTTTACCTGCGACCTAGCCATGTTAAGTCTACTATTTAATTATATGTATTAACCTGCAGGGGTTCTACTCCGAAGCGATAATCCGAAATATCGGCCGAATGTTCGGCCGATATTTCGGAGACCCCCAGTTACTGGGTAACCCCTTGGTTAGTAGTATTAGTTTAAGTCATACACAAAATAACATTTCGTTTTTTTATCGCCTTAATAGTCAGCCATAGTCAGGAAACGGCCGAACATTCAGGCGATACTTCGGAGTAGTAGAGGTATATAAATTCTCTCAACCCACTTCACTTCACTGCAGTTGACGGCCTGTGCAATCTACTTGCAAAGCCGCCACCGATATCCGTTACAGTGGAATCTTGGATGGACAACATAACAGACGAATGCTCCCGGTGAGGGGCCGTCTTTACGCAAACGCGGTAAACACGTTGCGATCACGTGGCGTGCTCGCTACGCATTTGCCTCGCCGGAAACACGCTCCCAAATCGACAGTATGAAAGGCCCTTAGGCACTTCTGTAGTTTAAACCTAAACTAATGAATCGAATTCGACGACGTGGTGAGCTGATTAAGTTTAGGCTTACTGCCAACAATTGACTTGCATGATTTTGTGTTGAGCTCTGTGAATAAGATATTGGCTGGTATTTTAAGCTGGCTTCCCACGGTGCGTGATACTGCGGACCAGCCCGCACCGACGCACCATGGGAAGAGTATCGTCCATGGTAGCGCAGAGACGCCCGATCCGCGGCGAGTCGGTAACTTTAAGGTGCGATGCGAGCTCTCTTTACGAGTTCTCTTTCACTTTTCATTTTGGAATGAAAATGGATCGAATTTCAAGACCCACACTGACCGACACGCACCGTTGGAAGAGCCTTGGTGTGCGGTGCGTGGCTATCCGTGATCGTCGGCCGTGCGTGATAATCCGCTAAATCCGTCGTCGCCGTAGCCATGAATATCACAAACCGTGAGAAGCCGCCTTTAGCTGCAATTGCTTATTTACTCATTTAAATTTTAATGGAAAAGGAATCAGACTAAGATGAATGGAGTAGGTATACAGTGGAAGATCTTTTGACAGCAGAGGTCAACAAAAAACGTGTCTGTTGAAATTTTCACAGATTATGCATTTTCTATTGCCGCTATAACGACAAAAATAATAAAAATAAAATTAAATTAAAAATTTAAATTAATTTAATTTTTAACTTTGTTTTATTTTTAGGGTTCCATACCCAAAGGGTAAAACGGGAACCCTATTATAACTAAGGCTCCGCCGTCTGTCTGTCTGTCTGTCTGTCCGTCTATCACCAGGCTGTATCTCATGAACCGTGATAGTTAGACAGTTGAAATTTTCACAGATGATGTATTTCTGTTGCCGCTATAACAACAAATACTAAAAAACAGATTAAAATAAATATTGAAGAGGGCTCTCATACAACAAACGTGATGTTTTTTGCTCGTTATAGATAACGGTAACAGGTAGACGCTTCAGATGTTCACAACATATTTAGTTATATATTCACTTTAAAAATAAATAATTAAATTAAAATAAAACAAATATTTTAGGGGGGCTACCATACAACAAACGTGATTTTTTTGCCATTTTTATAATGGTACGGAACCCCTCGTGCGCGAGTCCGACTCGCACTTGGCCGATTTTTATAGATAATGGTACGGAACCCTTCGTGCGCGAGTCCGACTCGCTCTTGGCCGGTTTTTAATTATTTTACCATACAAGAAACGTGTTTTTTTTACTAAAGTATTAGAAAAAAAAAGGAGTGTTAAATATTGTACGGTGGTCGGAAACCTTCGTGTGCGGGTCCGACTCGCACTTGGCCGGTTTTTCTTATACATGTTTTAGGCAATTTACTTACTTACGTTAGTAATTCAGCAGGCATTTCGTATCTGCGTTTATTATATCTATTTCAGGAATATTTTTATAGATATTTCGCATGTCGTGTCAGTGACATTGAGGTAAGCGGTTCGTGTGTCATGAAAATTGCCGTAATTTTCTAAGCTATTACATAATAAGCTAGGCATAATCAACCAGATAAAAAAACAAAAAGAAAAAAAAATAAAGAAGAAAATTGGTTTATTTGCGGTATAAACCTAAAGACTTTTACAGATTCACGCGACATCGTGGGCGTGACCAGCGACATAGAAATTGTGCTACTAGTGTCGCGTCGCGCCCGCGCTATCGCACCAGTCTGTAAGAGTCTTAACGCAAAGGAAAAAACACAAATACGAAAGAACAAGTTGGCGGAGAATATGCGTTGCATCCACGCAAAACGGCCATCGCTCGGCATAATGCTGCGACCCAAGATACCCGATTAGGTATATGATATAATTTGAAAGAAGCTTCAAAACTAGGTAGCGTCAAAGGAAAATTGTAACGAAATTAAGAGAAAGGAAGTATTTTTTTATTATTATTATTGATAGCCGTTTGAGGGGCTCGTGGCTACAACAGACGCACGTATCAAAATTCAAAATATATATTTGGGAACCTAGATATTCTGTATTCCAATCGGAATAAAGACACAATACCTTAAGAATATGTTTGATTTACAAATCGCATCGCCGGCCTCTTAAGCTACGCTAGCTGCAGTCGGTTCGTGGATGGGTCACCATCCCTTACATATTATCGAGATCCCTCCGTGCCTCGAAAAGCACGTTAGCCTTTGGTCCCGGCTGTCATTTTTGTAGATCTTTGACAGACGTTACGGGTAGTCAGAAATCCAAAAAACTGAAAACCAGTCTTACCAAGGGGTATCGTATTACCCAGTAGCTGGGTTGTGGAGGTCAGATAAGCAGTCCATGTAAAATACTGGTATTCAGCTGCGTCCGGTTAGAATGGAAGCCGACCCCAACATAGCTACCCCCAAAATAACTTTTTTTTTTTATAGCCTCGCGTTTAACCACACGTCCAACTGAGAGAGATGTGGTCGACAGAAGATGATATGGAGATTGTAGAGGAAATAATACAACTAAGTTGAACACAAGTTTCAAGCGCATTCCTTTTGGTAATACCTTCAAACAATTGAACGCTTAAAGGCTCGTTCAGACTGGTACGATAACGCGGGCGCGATAGGCAGAGCGTCACTTCCCATGAAGTTTTCACAGAAAGTGTGCTACAAGCGTCGTACCTATCTGCGGAAGTCCTTAATTTTTTTTTTCTATAGCCTATGCTGTCTCTCTGCTGGGCAAAGGCCTCCCTCCACTCCTTCCATCTTTCGCGAGCCCGCGTGTCCTCCTTTCAGTTTTGACGGAACCTATCCAGTTCGTCCCGCCATCTCCTAGGAGCCCTTAATAAAGACGCAAAATATGTACTATGATAAATGTTTTTTTATTTCTGTAAGTAGATTTGTACAAACACTTTTACACGTCAAACATATTTTTAAAACTAGATGAGGTCGGCGTTTCCTATCTGACTACTCTGACGAGAAAGGCCGAAACAAACTCAGAGGTCAGTCTCTTTTAAAGTCCAGACATAATCTTGGTCAGATCATGTGAAGGCTATGTAGATTGGTGTCTGAAATTGTCTATTGAGGAAAGAACCACACAGATTGAGTGGACCTGACCAGTCAGTACACGCATTTGTCAGTAATCGTGCAGCTCTACTCAGAACTTAAGGAGCTCAACGATGCGACGATCAATACCAAAGAAAGGACATTTGGGTAGGCCGCATAAATGAAATGCTGTGTTCAAACACAAGCTCAAAACCCTGGCTACAAATCATGAATTCTCAACTATTTGCGTATTTGCTATATCTAGCGCCAGAACTAGTGAACTCAAAAAGTGGTAGATATTTATTCGTAAGTAACAGTGTGAGGTGTCCTAATTCACTACGCTACGTCTATTGGTCCGGACCAGTAGCCCGTCTCTGAGTGTTGCCAACTAAATCCAATGATTTTGCTTCACTGGTCTTGTTAAATGTATGTGTCTGTACGAAGTTGACGGATTGGGTCATATTACTAGACATTTGTTATGAATCATGTTTTAACGATTTGTGTTAAAATAGTAAATTAGTAAGCAAGTACCTAAAAAGGATTATAATAAAGACTCGTACGTCTGTCCGAGTCTTTATTATAATCCTTTGCAAATCCGTGCGATATCGCGGGCGCGACAGGCACCGACAAAGAAATTTTGCTACTAGTGTCGTGACGCGCCCGCGATATCGCACTAGTCTGTACGAAACTTAATCGTATTAAGCGATGTCGAAACTCGCATGTTCGCAAAAACTTTGTTCGTTCAACACGCGTACAAAGTTTACGTAGACGCGCGATCAGACGTACCACCGACGTACAGAGCCTTTATGGGCGTTTCCTACTCCATATCACTTACGTTATGGACCTACGTTATGGACATAAGATTCAAGGTCCGAACTAAGAAACGACAACACGATTTGACAGCTGTTGTCTCGACTCCCGATGTGTTACTCCCGTCCGATAATTTTAAATTGGCATTTGTTTTGACGGATAAGACGGGTACGCATCTTCGTTGACGGTCTAAGAGAGTACAGCCCCCGTTCATGTCCCACGTAATCGTGGGGCATGAACGGGGTGAGCCTGATACCAGCAACCGGGCACAAATCCAGACTCCGGGCTGGTACTGAAAAATGTGTTGCCATTTGAAATATTATATTTTATATATAAAATTTAGAATCAAGTATTGTATTTATTTTATTTCTTACTTGCTGCGCCCCGCGGTTTCACCCGCGTAAGTCTCGATCCCGTGGGAATATTGGGATAAATAGTAGTCTGTGTCAGCTGCCTCCATACTAAATTTTATCAAAATTGGTCCAGCTGTTTGAGCGTGAAGAAGTAACAAACACACACACACTCACAAACTTTCGCCTTTATAATATTAGTGTGATTTTGTTATTTTTATCTCATTATATGCTGCACCGGTCTTAACATCAACGCCAGCCGTTGCTGAAAACCAGTGCTGGGGCTCTGTCTCGCATAGGGTCACAGCATTATGCTAAGCGATGGCCGTTTTGCGTGGCTGTGACGCATATTTTCCCCCAACTTGTTCTTTCGTATTTGTGTTTTTTTTTGCGTTATGTTTAACCGCAAATAAACGTATTTTCTTTCTTTTACTTAAAAATTTCCCGACCTGGGTATGGAAACCAAGACCCCACGCTCACTAGCACTCACATTTGAGACCAACGAGGCAGTTAGCGAAAATAAAGCCAGGTTAAAATAATCTCTAAAACAGATCGATGAGGTTGCTAGGGGAGGTCTCAATACTTGTAAATTCAACAGCATTATGAATTGACCCGAACCCAGTTGATAACATCTCCCGACCGGAAAATGGTAAAAAGAAAAACGAAGGAAAAATGGGTGGAATGGTGAAAATGCATACTATTCTTTGCATTTTTGCTGACTGTATTTTTGGTCTAGTGGTGGCAAGCTGACTGCCGTGCGTGAAGTCTTGGATTCCATCCCCAGGTCGGCAAAATTGAAAGTGGAGATTTTCATTACGAATTTCTTAGTAAGTCCCAGAATCTGGGTTTGTGCTCGATTAATGGCAATACACTCGCCCCCGAATACGTGTGACTTAAACAGTAAGTACAGCCCGATTCAAACTTTATGGCGGCTCGGAACATGAGACGAGTCGCTATGCAGTAACAAATTTACGTGTCAGCGGGGGTAAAGGGTGCGGTACTGTGCAGCGAGTAGCACTTCAGAGCCGCCATTAAGTTTGAATCGAGCTGTACCGGCGATGGGTGTACTAACCTACATCTCTGCCTATGCCTTTAGAAAATACAGAAGTAATGTAGGTATGTGTTTCGTGAGATGAGTTTATAAATTTTTTCTAGCGATTTGGAAAATGTGGTGTACAGGGAAAACGAAGAAAAATTGATGTAATAGAAATACAGATTATTCTTTGCATTCTATGAAAAGCAAGATTTTGAAGTTCGTCCATGAATGAAATACTTGGTCTTAGTTTGTACTAGTACCTGTGTTTGTGAAAAGAGAGAGAAAGAGTTGTGAGATTCGTGGCATACGCGCCCAAGATACCAGCAAATTCAGCAATAACAAATACGCCAGTTGCGTATAAGGCCAGCTCCACACGATGGCACCAGTGTGGGCTCCAATGCCACATCATCTAACGTAAGGATCTAGAAAATTGCATTGACCCCAACGTTGATGCGAGCGTTGGCAATTGGCCGGCGCGTGTCGCGTTTTATCAAAGGAATCTACCCCAACGCTCGCGATTTTAATCCATACGTTGGCTGCTTGTTCAACCAACGTTGTTACCGGCGTTGGGACCAACGTGTGGAGGCGGGGTTAAGATTTTTAGTGCATACGAAAGCCAATGATAAATCAGCTCTTTGACAAAATTAGTACCATCTCATTATTCAGTGCAGGACCAGTGGTACTTTGTGTAGGTATATTATTCATCACCAATGCTCTCAAACGAAGGCAAACATCGTGAGGAAACCGGCATGGTCCTAGAACCAAAATTTCGAAGACATGTGACATCCACCAACCCGCACTGGGCCCGCGTGGTCGATTACGGCCCACTCCCTTTCGAAGAGAGGATGGCTGTCCCAGCAGTGGGAACATGCAAGGTTGATTTTTCTATGTTATGCTTATGCATTGTTAGCCTTTAGATCTTTCCGATATTCACCATAGTTGCCAAAGAGATTGGTGATCCTAGGGAAAAGTCGTTTAACGAGTGCACAGACAAAAATAGACCGTCTTAGCAAAAACAATATATCGGCATAATTAGGTACTACGTTTGCTAGCAATAAGACAAGCATTTTTACTGCAGCGAATGCAAAAGACGCAGGTGTTTTTTATTTTATTTATATTTATCTGAGTGAAAAGCAGGTTTTATGCCCATCAAGCACAAAGTCCATTTCCCTTTCAATTTATTTTTACAACTGGCCATAATTACATACATGGAACTACATCTATATTCCGTTGGTTTAGGTAGTTAAATAAAGGAAACAACCCACGTGACGAGAGAGCTGTCAAGTAACCGACTAAACGTAATACCTGGCACTTCAGTTGGCATGCTACGTCACAGTTGTACTCTTCAATTTAGCAATGTTTTATTTCGTTGACGTTTAGAGAACATGTCTTTTTGGGCTCTTTACAATAGACAGATTACAAAATAATATAGTAATATATAAATCTAACTAAATAATTGTGCTCAAGCAATTACATCTACGAAAAGTAGTTTAAGAATAAATGATAAAGTTTAACATACAGTAATAAAAGAAGAAACTATCGTAATAATAATTTAAAAAAAAAATATTATAATTTACAGCCCGATTCAAACTTAATGGCGGCTCGGAACATGAGGCGAGTGGCTGCGCAGTAACGAATTTATGTGTCAGCGGGGGTGAGGGGTGGGGTACTGCGCAGCGAGTGGCTAACTTCCGAGCCGCCATCAAGTTTGAATCGAACTATACAACGTATTTTTAAACAAGAAAGTGTCATCTATAAATCCCCTTTTTATGATTTGTTTACCTTTATTTAACTACCTAAACCTATGGAGTAATAGTAATTTTATTTTATTTTCTGTTATCAGCGAACAATATAGGTATTGCCTCATCATCATTCTCTTGCTCTTAATCCAATTTATTTGGGGTTGGCGCAATATGTATTTTTAGGGCTCCGTAATCAACAAGGAACCCTTATAGTTTTGCCATGTCCGTCTGTCTGTCCGCGGCTTTGCTCAGAGACTCTTTTTACTAGAAAACTGTAATTGGCATTAGTACTCATATTAATCACGTCGACCAAATGGTAAAATAAAATCTTTTTTTTAGTCTACCTCCCTTACAAGTAAAGTGGGGATGATATATTTTTTTAATTAGTTAATATCTAATTTTATACGATTTTATTTGCATTTTTACGTCATACTTTGTATCACCGCGCATCTCTTTCTTTTGTATGCAATCTGACAGTGACAGCGGTTTACTTGTTGTCAGCCTCATAAGCAAGAGCTAATTTTGTTAGAGTCAAGTGTGTGTCAAGTGATATTGGGATTTTCCATTAGGAATTTCTCAGATGCAGCCCGGAGTCTGGATTAGTGCCCGGTTGATGGCAATATGCTCGCCCCCTATTACATGGGACTTAAACATAACTGGCGGAATGTGGGTGTACTATTAGGTTCACCTCTGCCTAACCCTTCGGGGATTATAGGCGTGATGTTATGTGTGTGTTATGTCAAGTGTGTTTGGATATCTGAAAAAACTCATGGCAGTAGTTTTACAACGAAATTAAATGTAAAACTAGTAGGCTTTACAAGTTACCGAGTAATAGTCAACAAACTTACACTTGCCGTTGGAGAATTGACAGTGACGTATATCGATGTTATGGGAGAACATGCTTTTCAAATTTGTTTTTAAATTTTTGTTTAATTAATTTTTATTTTTATTTCTGATCTTAATTTTGTTTTTAATTTTGACCTTAATTCTGAATTTAATTTTGTTTTTAATTATGGTTTTAATTCTATGTTTGCGATTTTATTTTATTTTGTATTATGACATAAACAATTTTAGTATGGATTTATCTGAAATAAATGATTTGATTTGATTTTCAACTACAATGTTAAGTTTGTTTAAGGGATCAATTGATCCCAACTACGGAACTCTTCATTGTGCGTGGTCCGACACGCACTTCGCCGGTTTTTCTTCCTTACTTCTCTATTCGTCGTCATCGCCCTTTAATAGTCGTTACAATGACACTATTATTTAACTAACGCCTTGTCGAACAAATTAAATTGAAACGCCTTAATATTGACTACCAATTAATTAATCATAATAATTCCTATAAACCTATTAAGGCTCATGCAGACTGGCGCGATATCGCGGGCGCGATAGGCAGCGCGACACTTTCCATGAAGTTTCCATAGAAGTAGCACAATTAAAACAAACTTACTACTACAAATAAAATTATTTTTCTTTCTTTCTTACTTGTCTTCGGGAGCCTTTACAGTTGACGTGTGAAAATTATTAATAGTCGATTACGAAGAAACGAGTGTTCAATTTTATCCAGTTATTATAAGTTACCACCGAAGTAGTTTCTGAGAAATGGGTAATACTCTGTGTGTAATTTTAAGGATGTTAAAAAAAATACTTTAAACAAAGAGAAAAATTACTTTCATTACGTAAGTCGGTTGTTTTTTGTTGTAAGAAGTTTTATTTTTATTTTTACTTTATAATTGTGGTACCTTTACTACCTACCCCAGACAAATTCGAATCTATTGCTGTTCAGACCAGAATTTTATAATGTTAAAACTGTTGTTGTTTGTGTTGTGTGTTGTTATGTGTGTATAAAATTCTGTTCGCTACTTTAGTCGTAAAAACACAGCAAACAGAGGCATTTATTTGTGTTTGAAAGTGTTAAACTGGCCTAGAATTGCCTAGGAACAAACCTATGTGCCTGGAACGTTATTACATTCTGTAAACCCAACCCCACTTGTCAGAACCGACCCTTTTGTTCATAAGTATCGAAAGGTTTATTTCCAACAAGTCCGTTATTTCAGACCGAAAAACTTCTGAAATTGTAACGACAGGGAATGGAATGGAAAAAAAAGGAAATGTTAAAATCCTTTTTCCGTTATTCCATTCTGCGTCGCAATGCCTAAAGGATCGTGCAGGCTGGCGCGATATCGCGGACACGATATTCGGTGATATCGAGCCTGATATGGTAGAACATTGTAAGCGACATAATGTAGGTATATTCACTTTTTTTAAATTATAAAATAAATTAAGCAATACAATCAATAAAATACCTCTCCAGTAAATTTTAATTTATGTCGCTTACGATGTTGTGCCTTACTTCGCGACCAACCCGAATGGGACGGATTTTGAACGTTAGTAGGTAGTTTTAGATAAAAAACCGGCCAAGTGCGAGTCGGACTCGCGCACGAAGGGTTCCGTACCATTATCTATAAAAATGGCAAAAAATTCAAGTTTGTTGTATGGGAGCCCCCCTTAAATATTTGTTTTATTTTAATTTTATTATTTATTTTTAAAGTGAATACATAACTAAATATTCTGTGAATATTTCAAGCGTCTACCTGTTGCCGTTATCGATATCGAGCAAAAACGAGCAAATAAATCACGTTTGTTGTATGGGAGCCCCCTTAAACATTTATGTTATTCTGGTTTTTAGTATTTGTTGCTATAGCGGCAACAGAAATACATCATCTGTGAAAATTTCAACTGTCTAGCTATCACGGATCATGAGATACCAGCCTGGTGACAGACGGACAGACAGACGGCGGAGCCTTAGTAATAGGGTTCCCGTTTTACCCTTCGGGTACGGAACCCTAAAAATTAACTCAAAATAATTATTTTATTTCCATAAACCTACATGGGCACTTATTAAACGTCCTAAGCTAGGTGCACGGTTCCAATTGGTCGGTGGCTGCCTTTCGCGCCCGCGATGTCACGCCAGTCTGTACGAGCCATTACGTAGCAGCATCTTTCCATTTTTGTATACCTACTCAAATATATTGTAATGTTTTGTTGTTGTATGTTCAGGTAAAATGCAATACTTTTTATATTCATAGGAATTTATTTACATTATTTTAAATTTTTATTTAACAAGCAAGAATGTCATGATTTATTAAAAAAATATATATCTATGATTGTTGTGTATGCCAGGAGGCAACACAGTGTCTGATGGCCGAATGTCATGATTTCCAAGTATTAATAAGATTTGTAGTGATTTTAAATACTAAATATAAAAAATAAAAACATACTGATTTGTCTCAAATGATTTTTGGATCAAGTCATATAGTTTTGAAGTATCTCATTTTTGACAGTTACGGTAAAAGTATTGGTTTTTAATAGAATGGAATGAAAAACATGATATTTGGGGCGTCACGTAGTTGACAAGTCAATTCTCTTCGAGCCTCGGAACGTGATGGTTGTCTTCAAGAAGTCTAAAGTCTATACTGATATTATATTGAGTACCTAATTAAATAGTTTGTTAAATATTGCTATATATACCAAGTTTGTATGTGTGCAAGAAGATAAATACAGAAATATTCGTACTGACAAGGTGTTTCATTACACTGGTAGAGATCGTCCAATTTAAAAATGCACGTCCCTCCACTAAAATTTATATACAAACATGCAGTGGAGGGGCGTGCAGTTTTAAATTGAGACGATCTTATATCTAGCTATTTAGGAACCAAACAGTGGCGGAGGATCAAAGCCTAAAATGTGTGCAAAAACTCAATAGACTACGATGTGTCTAAAAATAAATAATTATCGTTTCATTGACACCCTCCCTTTTTTTCCTTTTTTTTTTTTACTGGATTTTTATCCGAGTGACATTTAGATACACAGGGCCCGATTTCCGAAAAAAGCGACAGGCCAGTGCTTTAATTTTTGCATAATAAATGTATAGAAAACGTGTGCCTAAAAGACACACAGCACCTTTACCAAGTAGAAAGATGTGTAAATACTTTTGGAACACAATGTTCCAGACACTTAGTGCCAAAAAGTTACACATGGCGCCGAGGGTGTTAAGAAAATAAACCCAAAAGGACGATAATGAAATGTTCGCCACTAAGTAACACATAAACAGCTAAATTAAAAGTCTAGACACTAGACTAAGCACACGTCATCCATAATGAAAAAGCCTACAGGGGCTAGAGTGGGTATTTTTGTCTGTTTCGAACAAAGGTCCTGCAGACATGCGCGACGAGACTCTGATAGGAAGAAAAATAGAAATTGTTCTACTAGAGTAGCTTCGCGCTTTTGCGTCGCGTCTGTCTGCGAGCACCTTAAGGGCTGAAATAACGTAGCGATTCTTGTGGAATTCTGACAGAGCAGAGGAGTGGTAAACTTTTCGTGACGAAAAATTAAAAAGTTCACACAAGGATTTAAAGACGGAGAAACCGTAGTGACTATGCAAAACACTAGTGATGGGGTTAGGGTTGCCAACTTTTTGTATAAGAAATTAAGTATAAAATGGTAAAATAGGGAATATTTTCATTCGTGGGTCTTTGACAGTGGTTACGGGTCGTCAGGTGCCCGAAAGACTGACAACCAGTCTTACCAAGGGGTATCGTATAACCTAGTAACTGGGTTGTGTAGGTTAGATAGGCAGTCGCTCCATATAAAATACTGGTAATCAGCTGAATCCGGTTAGACTGGAATGATGAGGGTCAAAGAGCGAAAACCAACAGTACATCGAAAAAAAAAAACAGTATTTTAAGGTTTTTTTTTAAATAGATTAGATACGTAATTCATTAGTGCTCCAGCAACTCATCAATTTAGCACCAATTTTGAAGACGTCGTACGTCATCCTCACCAAATAAACAAGGTGCAATTTTTTTAATGAAATGTATTGAAGCTCTATTTCTGTTGTCCTCACTTAGCATCGCTGAAAACACTCATTCTGTGAATAAGGTGGCAGAACTAACTATAATATAGCATCTAAAAAATAATCTGATAACAATTCTGTGGCCCTAGTGAAAAGGGATCTAAGTCCAAAAATGCAACTTTACAGGAGACGCAAAAACACTCCGCGCGCTTCAAATTGCGTGTTTGACGACTTTGACCTCGTGTGACATTTAAACCGCTACCAAAAGAGATACATCTGCTAATTTTTGTAAGTAAGGGATTTATGCTCTTTATTATTATTAAGTTATTTTGGAAGTAATATTAATAGTAAATAAGATAGTGACAAAATAAATTCCATGAGGCTATAAAATAAGTTATATCCCTTCCCCCAGAAGTTAAATGTTAATTCACACAAGTGAAAAGGGATACGCATTTGGAATGATTTTTATGATAACCAAGTAATGCAAAGAAATATTATCTATTTACTTATGTCCCGAAAATTCGAGACACATCAGTTTCGTTCGGAAATTAAGGCCAGCTGAATCACTGCGCCCATGCCCAAGTGTATGCATAATGCTGTACGTAGTAGATGATATTTTTTATTTATTTAGGTATAGCTCTGGATATCAGTGAAAACAGTATATTCATAGATATAAGTACTAACATAGTTTTAAGGCTCGTGCAGCCTGGCGGGATAACGCGAGCGCGACACGAGTCGCTCTGCCTGTCGCGCCCGCAATATCGAGCCAATCTGCACGAGCTTTTAAGCTTTACTAACAATTTTATATGGATTTGTGTCCTGAAATAAACTTATAAATAAAAAAATATTCTTTGTTTTTGTTGAACAGTAAACAGTATTTTGGAGTGAAAAACAGTATTCTACTGTTTTTAACTGGCTTCCAAAAAAAGAGGAGGTTATTTCATGTTCGCCAAAAAAAAGGGGCTACGTCTGCCAACAAACTGCTGTGCAGTTTAGCAAAGGTAATGTCGTTAAAACATTTCTCTGAATAAACACTTTTTATTTTATTTTTTCATGTTTCTTTTTTTTTTAATGTATGTTCACCGATTTTCCGACAATGGTGGACCGATTTAGAAAATTATTTTTTTGTTTCGAGGGAAATCCTAAAAAGGCATATTTTATAGGAACACCTATAGAGATTTGTATAACAGTATATGGTTGGCAACCCTAGGTGGCGTGCATAAAAATGGCCTCTACGAAAGGCGAAACTTAAAAATGTGCCTAGGTAGGCTGACGCTCTCAGGGCGGTTACCCGCGCTACCAGTTATCTTGCTGACCCTGATTGACTGAGTCTGATTGGCTTAATATTTTTACCACGATATGACTGAACTACCTATTATCTGTTCCGAAACGAGAGAAACTAAAAAAGAAAGAACTGGTAAGTACTAATAGGTATGTACAAGTAGTAGCCTACTACTTGAACATACCTATTTTTTTGTTTCGTTTTAATTGAAATATTGGTCTCGATCGAAACTATACTCCATTTGAAATAAGATTAGAAATTTAAATAAACCTTTTTACAGTCCGTTCAACTGATTTTGACTTCTATTCATAAGGATGGCATTAAAAGCAAAAACGTGGTTACAGTACAAACTGTTTATTACAGCTGCCATTTGTCAAGCTACCAACGCAATAGAAGTCAAAATCGATTGAACGGGCTGTAAAAAAGGTTTATTTAAATTTCTAATCTTATTTCAAATAGAGTATAGTTTTTTTGAAGTGGAAACTTCACAAGACAAAGAAATTGTCCTACTAGTGTCGCGTCGCGCCCGCGATATCGCGTGAGTCTGTAAGAGCCTTAGAGCGCGTTGAGCGATTTTTGTTAGGGGATAATCTTATGGGTTCGTGTCACCGACATGCTAATGTTAACAGTATATCTGTAACTATGAATATGATTATATGACGTGTTCGAAGCAAATCAAATCATTTATTTTTGCCAACATGGGTAGGGGAGATGTGATACATGTTTTGGTGATGTTCTCCATGCTCTGCCGTTACTTGGACATTCAAAATTTAAACATAAATTACAATCATCAAAATACCATGCTGAATAACAATAAATATTACAAATTTATTAAATTGGTACTTAAATCATTTTAACCATTTTATTTTTCAAGGTCAAGAAGTAACTTACTAGTCAATAATTAATTTAATTAGTGTTGCGCTTGGCCAGCAGTGTAAGCATATTATTTAAAGCAAAACAAAAACACAGAAGCAGAGCACAGAGCACAAATAATTATTGAAAGAGGTATAATATTATAAACGTTGTCATGTTTATAATAAAATATAATTTAATTGTGTGTAATTTTCCTTACCAATTATTTATTTTGTATATAAATCTGTGTAAGTAGACATTGTGACTTATAACATCGCCTTGGATAAGTCTGTAAAGGTGTTATAATTGTGATTTAAATATATAAATTAAAATATACAAGCTAACTCTAAAATATGTATAATATGTACAAGTAGGTATATAATAAAATAATTAAAAAGTGGAAGTGCTCATTGGGCATCAAAAAATTCGTCCGCATCACTGTCAATGGGAAAAGTGCCCAAAAGGCTGGCAGCATTGCCACGTTGGATGGCAATACTGATTCTTTGGGCTAAAAATAGGCCAGCCCTCTGGTCCAGTGAAGAGTCGACCAACCGCTTGGCGATGTCCCGAAATACTTGATGAGCACTCGGACCCCAAGGCCCTAGTGTTTCAACCCCAAACGGCTCAAACATATAGCTCCCAATAAGGTTGTTATATTTGCGCCGTTTGAGGTTTTCTGCTCCTGCAGCTGCCGCCCCAGCACAACTCGCCGTGCCAGGAAGATGGGATGGCGCGAGGGTGTCGACACAGGTTGCATCCCACACCAAAGGCCTACCCAACTTCCATGGCATTATGGTCATTCCGTCTGGCCTCTTCCCATCGTCGCGCGTCAAGCCATTGGGTAAATAAATATATAAATAAATAATAAATTTAAATATATAATAATTTGGTATTCAGCTGCATCATGTTAGACTGGAAGCCGACCCCAACATAGTTGGGAAAAGGCTAGGCAGATTGATTCCTTAATATTAATGAATCCTTTCAATTTACTAATTGTGAAATTTTAATTTTTGGTCGGTACTACATGTAATTTGTAAATTAAAAAAAAAAAACTTAGTTATTAATCTGTCGGCACCCGGAAGTCTCCATGAGTGCCCATATTTTTTTTTACTTTATTTTTTTTTTCGTTAAAATACCTAGGTTCATACCAACTTCAAAATAAAACCATTTGTATCTCCTAGAAAGCGCTGATCTCAATTCTCAGTACCTACTTAACTACTGAGTAGGTATTCTGACAAAATTCTTTCAAAATTTAAAAGTGATAATTACATTCAGTTTACTGGAATTACAGTCAGTTTACTGTAATTACAGTAAGTTTACTGGAATTAGGTACCGCTTTAAAAAAGGAATTTTGTCAAAATTAGCCATGGCGATCTGAGATCGATTAAGAGCCTTCACGCGGTACGGCATTTCATACAAACTTTCAAACCCTTGTTTTTTGAAATGACTGAACCGATTTTAATGAAACATAAGTTTGTATGAAATGCCGTGCCGCGTATACGCTCTTAATCGAAGAATCGATTTCTTGGACCAAATAAATCGCTTTTTTTTAATCGATATTTAACCCTAGAATATCAAGATTTGATTTTTTCTGTTTTGATAAGAACGTGTACTCAAAAACTCGTTAGATGACTGTGTCAAAATCAAAAGTCATTTATTCAAACTAGGCTGAGAATCAGCACTTTTCAAACGTCAAAAATTACGTAAGACAGTCCCCCAAAAACGGGCCCCACCCTTCACCACTTCCTAGTGCTTTAGCTGGGAAGAAGTGGCGCAACAAACTCCCCAGCAGCACAGCTGTCTCTATACTGTTTATTTCTTCGCTCCTCAATAGGTAAAATAAGTTAAAAAAAATTGGCCAAGTGCGAGTCAGACTCGCGCACGAAGGGTTCCGTACCATTATCTATAAAAATGGCAAAAAAAACACGTTTGTTGTATGGGCTCCCATACAACAAACGTGATTTTTTTGCCATTTTTGCCCCTTAAATATTTGTTTTATTTTAATTTAATTATTTATTTTTAAAGTGAATATTTAGAACTATATATTCTGTGAACATTTCAAGCGTCTACCTGTTACCGTTATCAATATGGAGCATAAACGAGCAAAAAAAATCACGTTTGTTGTATGGGAACCCCCTTAAGTATTTATTTTGTTCGGTTTTTAGTAATTGTTGTTATAGCGGCAACAGAAATACATCATTTGTGAAAATTTCAACTGTCTAACTATCACGGATCATGAGATACAGCCTGGTGACAGACAGACGGACAGACAGACGGCGGAGCCTTAGTAATAGGGTTCCCGTTTTACCCTTTGGGTACGGAACCCTAAAAACGAGCAAAAAAATCACGTTTGTTGTATGGGAACCCCTTAAATATTTATTTTATTCTGTTTTTAGTATTTGTTGTTATAGCTGCAACAGAAATATATCATATGTGAAAATTTCAACTGTCTAACTATCACGGTTCATGAGAAACAGCCTGGTGACAGACAGACAGACGGCGGAGCCTTAGTAATAGGGTTCCCGTTTTACCCTTTGGGTACGGAACCCTTTAAAAGATTGGTAGGTATTACAAACGTACATTTTCACATTAACAAAGAAAATAAGTACAAACTCTAAAAACAAATCGAAAAAATATCTTTGGAAGACCGGTTTTTTAGACTTCGATTTTTTAGTAGGTATCAATTTATCAGTTTTCGATTCGAAGTGATTTAGGAACCGATCTTTTTCGGCAAGAATCGACATCCCTAGTCAGAATACCTAGGTATTGTACCTACTTACGACTTCAGTAGATATTTTATTAACTACGGTCTACGTAGGTACAGACTTAATAGCCCTTTTGTTAGCCTAATCTACCTAAGCCGTATTACAGAACCGTACTCAAGACTCAAGTATTACATTTAAATAAAACTAGTTTCAAACAATCAATTAATGGCTTTATACGAGTTAAGGCTCTTACAAACACACGCGATATCGCGGGCGCGACAGTCACCGACAAAGACAATTCCTTTGTCGGTGCATGTCGCGCCCGCGATATCGCGTGTGTTTGTAAGAGCCTTTATATTTAATGCTTGAGTTTTAGGTGACGGTCTGTAATACGGGCCCAGATTTGCCGGACGGGTGTGATCGCTGGACGCGGTGTGTATGCAGGGAGGGTGTATGCCTATCCAGGGTTTTATTCCCGGTGTGTGGGTAGGCCTCCCAGTCCAAGCGGCGCTGACGTCCAGCGATCACGCCCGTCCAGCACATCTGATCAGTAATTCTGCTTTTCTGATCAGTAGGCCAAATTATTATAAGAACCAATCAAAATATTAAAGGAGAGCTTTATAAATGACGATGATGGATGAGTGAAATGCGACTAACAAAAGGTATTTATAAAGCAGAGGTGAGCGGAAACGCCAGGAGGGGACGCCCTAGGAGGACTTATAGTGACCTAATTGGTGATGTTCATCAGAAAGGTCAGGTGCGTAGTACTCGCAATCGGCGTGCGTGTATGACCAGATGTATGAACGTAGGCGAAGCAAAAGGAGTTTGTACGGAGCATAGCAGGTGGCGTTCTATAGTTTCTGCCTACCCCCATGGGAAGAAGGGGTGAGTTTATGTGTACGTATTTATAAATGAAAAGATTTCTAGGGAACTAAACTCTGATTTTTAATTTGCTAGACCAAAATGAAAGTAGCAATCGAACTTTAAAAAAAAAATACGATAAATAATTAAAATTACAGAGACAACACGACAACAGTGAAGGTCCTCCTGCAGAGAATGATTCAGTGGTCCTTGGTGAAAGTCACTCGGTAACTAGATTATTTACTAGGTCAGTGGTTCTCAAACTTTTTTGGACACGGAACCCTTTTCGAAAACGAAATAATTGACGGAGCCCTAAAGTAATCAAAAATGTGTTTATGTGTATTCTTCATTAATAATCATATTACTTGACATTAAAATTTACATAATATTTTTTTACTTTTGTTGAAATATTTAGATTGATATTATGTTAAGGCTCTTACAAACACACGCGATATCGCGGGCGCGACATGCACCGACAAAGGAATTGTCTTTGTCGGTGCCTGTCGCGCCCGCGATATCGCATGAGTGTGTAAGAGCCTTTACTCAGGTACCAGAGTAAAATAAAATATAGTAGGTAGACACTCCTTTAGTATTATTTTTTTATTCTGACCAGTATTTTTGCGGAACCCCCACAGAGGAACACACTTTGAGTATGGCTGGTCTAGCAAATTAAAAATCAGAGTATAGTCCAGCAGAGACATTAGCCTGCTTGGCGTTTAGGTACGTGCAATCTCAGCAAGTATTTTTAACTATATTGATTGCATACAGACAAATACTATTTCGAATGTAGACTAGAGAAAATGATTGAGTCAGCTTGAAGAGCTGACAGAGCTCGTCATATTAATAAATAGGTAAAAAAATATCTATTAAAGAAAGAAAGAAAATACGTTTACTTGCGGAAAACATGACGCAAAAAAGAACTTAAACAGAAAAATAAGAAAAGGTTGGGGGAAACATACGTCACATCCACGCAAAACAGTTATCACTAAAAAAAAAAAAACTAAAATTGAAGTGTCGGCAGCTTTTTATTAAATGCCTAAGCCCCTAAGATGACCCACTGACCGAAAGTAGGTATAGTACGGCAATCTTACCAAAGAAACATGTTTTTAAAATTTTGTCTGTTTGTTCCGGCTAATCTCCGAAACGGCTGGACCGATTTTGACGGGACTTTCACTGGCAGATAGCTGATGTAACTTAAATGCTACTAATTTTAAAAAAAAACCACGTTGGTGAAGCCACACACGGGCAGCAGTTAGTCATGTAGTAAGAGTAACATCGTTTTTATAATAAAATCTTTTACCTGCATAAGTACTAAGGCTATTCATGATGAGATCTGTCTTTATTAATTTTATTAGAAGCTAGGCATTAGGCAACATAAAGGCAACGTAAGATAAAATGTTTTAATTGTTATTTATATTTAAATGAATTACCTAATAACATAGTTTATAATTATGCTTCAGTTGTTACTAACCATAATGGATCATGATTGTTATCTGACAAATAAATAAATATAATAAAAACGGCTCGATATGAAAGTATACGAGGTATTTTTATGGCCAGTTTCCAACAAGAGAAGAACTAATGAGATACAATTAGGATAGAATAGGAACCTATTTACATTCTTCATAAAAATGAAGTTGGTAGGTATTTTTACCATTTTTAGTAGGCCGAGCCAACTCAACGCGAAATCTATTTATAAATTTAGGCAGGCAGGCTCAGACATTAAGTCCGCCTTTGTACAGTGTAGTTTTTACTTGTTCATAAAGTTTTAATAACTAAATAAATTTTTAAATTATTTTTTTTTTCTTTTCTCCGCACGTTTTCTCTCAACACATCTGACATTGGCAGAATTGTCGACATCGGCACCATTGTCAGAGAGAAAAAAAAAATAGATAGAAATTAAATTAATAAAGACACGAAATTATCGAAGTTACCGCGTTGTTCTTCTAAACCACGCAACAAATTTTGATGCGATTTTGACAATCATTTAGAGAATTTATTCAGGACGTTAAATTAAACTAAACACATATTAAAGAAATCTCCATGTTTTGTCAAGTCATAAAAATCGTGTGAAGCTCGCGCGCGTCGATAGTGTTAAATAAAATAGACGCGACAAAGTATTTAAGTAAGCACTTACGATATTTGATTATGTTTAACAAATTACATTTAAATAAAATAACGATTAGATGGATGCAACTTGTATGCGGGCATCGAATTGTTTAAATGTTTGTTTGATTAATTAAACGGAAATTATAGTAGGTAGGCATTTCCGATGCTTCGCCATTATTTTGAAATAATGTCGTTTTATTCAGAGGGTGCGGCCTAGGCCATACAATACTCGACTAGTTTAGTACCTAGAACAGATTACACAGATACATCCTAGATTGAAAATACTGTTTTTGGTAAAAATGTTCAGCCGATAAATGACATTTGAATTTCGAAAGACCGTTATTCGATCTAACAAAAGCGGATTTATTTTAAAAAAAACTGAAATTCGAATGGATAACTTTGACAAATGTAGGATGCCAGATATGCCTATTATCTAAATAAATAATATAAATAACACACCTATAATCTTGGTTCCCGTGTCTTATCGGCCAGTACCACTGATAGGCTATGTCGGGTTGCCGATGTGACGAGTTTGACAGGTAGGATTATTACCTAGATCATTTACATGTCTAGCCCTACAGCTTAAAACTAACGACAAACTAACCTGTTATATTGCACAGACACTAAAATTCCCTGAATTCTCGTACAAGTCAAACACAAAACACACCACTAATACTACAAATCTTATTTCACATAATCCCGTCACAATAAAACATTTTAATCACACACCAAACTCCATAAAAATGAACCTTTTGCGAGCTAAAACTACAAACTGTTTAACGTTACACTGAAATCCATCTGTATATCGTCAATTTTACGAGCGACGTAATTTTGGAGAGAGAGCGCGAGACGATCTCTCACATCCGCACACCACGACCGAGGAGGCTCGACTGACGCGCGCCGCAGCGAAATCGTCGTGTAAGCTCAAACAAAAAAAATAGAGCGGTGTTTGTCGATATTCCAAATTCGAATAATATTTAATTAGGGTCTAACCAACTGTTGGCTCCCTGGTGAATACAAGCTGTTTAATACTTTTAATAAATGAATTTGTGTATTTATAATTTTTTAATTGATGTTATATGCTTTATGAATTTAAAAATAAAGATTTTAATATCGGAAGTAGGTCTTTTTTATAACTGTTTTATTTTTAGTAGCTGCCCCTAAATTAGCTTTGCGTGGTAATAAACATTGCAATGCCAACTTTTTCCGAGCAAAGCCATTTTTTAATACCTTTATTTTTGCGTATGCTATAACTATGAAAATAAATACTGAACAAAATGGCTATGTAAACCTCATTTATATTCCGTTTCTAACTAAAACCAACACCCATGTCACGCTCGACGGTGAATCGATTGACACCTTGTCAAATTCGGTCTAGTAGTTTCGGCAGGACGAGGGATCAGACGAACTTTCATACCTAAATATTTATACTTAGGTTACATAGGAATTTCTCAAACACACATTAAAAAAAATATATTAAAAAAAAAAATAGTTAAAACATTTTTTCTTTCTTTTTTTCTTTAGTCCACTATACATAGGGAAATCTTGGTTGAGCTGTAGGGTTAGCAGGGATAGTAGTAATATGCGAGATGTATTGCTAATAATCTTACTTGGAATTTGGAATACAAGATAAAACCGGCAAAGTGCAAGTCGGACTAGCACACCAAGGGTTCCGTAACGTAATTAAGATCGAGCAAAAACATGTCGTAAAAAACGCGTTTCTTGTATGTTCCTTTAATTATTCACTTTGTTTATTTTTTATTATTTGTTGTTTTAAAGCGGCAATACAAATACACAAGCTGTGAAAATTTCGACTGTCTCCCTATTACGGGTTCATTAGATAAGAGCCCGCTGTCAGACAGACGGACGGACGAACAGCGGAGGCTTAGTGATAGGGTTCCCGTTGGCACCCTTCAGGTACGGAACCCTAATAATATTTTCCTAGTAGATATTTCGTAATGAGAAATTATGATGTAGAATTGTAATGGCCCAGTGGTTAAGGCCTCGCCTCTCAGGCATAAGGTTGTGGGTTCAAATCCGCGCAAGTACAGACGGCTACACATCAAGCCATTTCCAGTTTAAGCTGATCTCGCATTGTGTAGGATTTCCGTACAATGAGAGGTCAGCGTATACTAGAAATGTATAGCTTGATGTGTAGCCGTGTGTACCAATGTAACTTTTTCAATTTTAATGTACTTTCAGTTTATCTTGGACATTATTTACATCGGTAAACGAAAAACATCGTGAGAAAATCTGCACCCTAATGAATGGCGTAACACACGAACAATCACAATCTGTTTCAATTTGATAATTCAACAACATTCATTGCGTTATTTACGTTGTTGAGCAGAATTTTTTTATTTTTGGAACATATGAAGCAATGGATTAGCAATATACTTCAAAATGATTCAGATTGAGACTGATCGTGTGTTACGCAATTAGTGTGCTGGACTTATCCTAACTATATCCTAATCCTAACTCCTAACTAATATTATAAATGCGAAAGTGAGTTTGTTTGTTTGTTACGCTGAAACGGCTGAACGGATTTGGATATTATTTGACAAATAGGTAGCTTGGAGAAGGACATAGGGTACTTTTCATCCTGGATTGCAGACAAAGTCCCGCAACAGCTAGTATTATAATAAAATTATTATCCTAACTAAGATAATATTATGACAGCAGTAATAAACAGGTGGTATTGTAACCATGTTTTTGCTTTAAATGCCATCCTTATGCCTACGTAATAGAAGTATAAATTGCTTCAACGGACTGTAAATAAGGTTTATTTAAATTTCTAATCTTATTTCAAATGACAGTTGACAAAAATATGAATTAAGATTAACCACGTGTTTATCACACTTTTAATATAACTAATGACCCTGGGAATCCCAGCTGTTGCTAATAAATATCCCAGTCACTCTGAACCCATGACCCACCCTTACGACTTCTGGCCCATTTAACTTGTCGCAGGGGTTAACAGGGGCACGATAAACTCTTGTTTCTATTACGTATTAAGTTAGAACAATTTCCATAATTATGTTTTCATAGAAATCGTTCTACCAGAAACGCGTCGCAGCGTCGTGTCACACCTGTCTGCGGGAGCCTTAAAATATGTATACAATCAATCTGCCTAGCCTTTTCCCAACTATGTTAGGGTTGGCTTTCAGTCTAACCGGATGCAGCTGAATACCAGTGTGTTACATAGAGTGACTGCCTATCTGACCTCCACAACCCAGTTACTGGGTAACGCGAAACCCCTTGTCAAGACTGGTTGTCAGACTTTCGGCTTTTGACTACCCGTAACGACTGTCAAAGATCTACGAATGACAGCCGGGACCAACGGCTTGACGTGGCACAGAAAGGTCTTGATATGTAATGGCTGGTCACCCATCCATGAATCGACCGCGGCAAGCGTAGCTTAACCCTCCATCAACCAGTTTTTTTTTTGGTTGGGAAATAATCAAATAACTTCTCCCGCTCTGGGCGGAGCGGGAGGGCGTGTCAGACTTTTACTGACTAAAACCCACCCGTGTTCTTTCCGTTGCCTGTGTGCCAGGGCACCATATCCCTTTCTGACAAACTCGCAATCAACCCATGCGGCTGTAAAGTATTAATTTCACTGTCTACAATTTGTTTCATAATACTGTATCTATGTGTAGCCACAAAACATATAATACATTGGGTATTTAATTGTAATAATAATAGGTAGTCCTCCTCACCGAATTTCAGCCATGGCGGCCAAACTGAACGGAGACTAGCCATCGACGCGAGAGATATTATAGAGTACAAGCACCAATTATTACATAAAGTAGCTACACATTGATACTGTATTGTGAAACACAAACTGTAGACAATTAAATACATATATTCTTGGTACATTTGGATGCTGACTGTACCTATTTCAAAATAACTACCTTCTACCTATACGGTTGCAAGTCGTAAAATTTAACTGCATGCCAAGGCAAATAATTTTAGTAAGTTGTCTTCAGTGTTGAAACTATAACTACAAAAATATCGACTGGCTAAGTGGAATACTATCGACTTTTGGCCGACTCTATGTCAATCGATGTTTTTAATGTTTTTAAATTGGTTTGGTGGACTTCTTGGCGGGAAAGTGAAGCGTCATGTTAGCAGTTTTGATTTATTTTCTAAAATTTGTGTTTAGCCGAATATTAATATGTAATAGTGGTGGATTATTAACCATTAAGTGTTCGTGAACCTGCATTAGTGTAGGCAAATGAAATAAAACAGTGCAACATCACTTTAAGTTCTCTCAAGAAGTCCGCTCGAGGTTTCAGTAAAGTGCCACGTCTTTACTGAAACTCAAGGGGAGTGGGGCGGGATAGCATCTATCATCTTTATCATGCATTGAATGGAGTTCATTTCATAATTTGTACTTGTTACCTAATTTTACATGACACTGGCTAAAAGCACAAACCGTGCGAAGCCAAAAAGAAAAAAAAAAAGAATTTAACCGATTTCTTAAAACAGGAGGAGTTCTCAATTCGTCTGTCTATATTTTTTTATATGCCGTGTTCATCGATAGTTTTGTCAAATTGTGGATCGATTTTGAAAATTATTTTATCAATTGGGAGAGGAAGCTTGCGCGGTGATCCCATATCTATACATTATATTTACTTTGCTTGGGCAGTTTTTGAGTTAGCTTCAATAATACGTATTTTTTCCACCTAGTTTAGTGTATTATGGTGATGTTTAAATAGCTTCCTGTCACTGATAAATCTACATAGCAGGTATACGAATATGTCTGGGGTAGGTATACCCATGCCAAAAAAATACTATAAAGTGAAACATAACTTTAATTTCGGAAGTTGGTGGTACAAAACGAAAATACAAAAACAAAGACGTAAATTAGTTATTTTCCAGTTTAAAGTGTTTTTAGGGTTCCGTAGGCAACAAGGAACCCTTATAGTTTCTCCATGTCCGTCTGTGTGTCTGTCCGCGGCTTAGCTCAGAGACTCTTAGTACTAGAAAGCTGTAATTTGGCATGGGTATGCCAAAATTTTGTAATTTGGCGTGATATTAATCACGCCGACAAAGTGGTAAAATAAAACCTGAAAATAAGTAGATATAAATGTTTTTAAGGTACCGCTCATCCAACACGTAAAGCGTGGATGTTTTTTTCTCGTGTTTCCCATTGTGTGGGGTGTCCTTGGAAAAGTCGTTCAAAAATATTGCGAGTGTGTGAAAACCATTTTTCGAATCAGGTCCGTTCCGTTTGCGAAATATTATAAGCTTTAGAGTGCTAATTTTTCTTAGGGGCAAGTGTGGGCGTGCTAGCTAAATGGTTGTATTTGGGTACCTATGTGAAAACATTCATGGCAATAGCATGTATAACGAAGTTAAAAGGAAAACTATCAAAGCTAAGTAGGCTTTATAAGTTAATGAGTAATAGTAGACTAATTTACATGCGTATTTAAGTATGTTATGTAAGGGAGAATATGTTTTTCAACTACAATGTTAAGTTTTTTTCTACGGAACCCTTCATTGTGCGTGGTCCGACTTCTGCCGACCGTCCGCACTTGGCCGGTTTTTAGGGTTCCGTACCCAAAGGGTAAAACGGGAACCCTATTACTAAGGCTCCGCCGTCTGTCTGTCTGTCTGTCCGTCTGTCACCAGGCTGTATCTCATGATCCGTGATAGCTAGACAGTTGAAATTCACAGATGATGTATTTCTGTTGCCGCTATAGCAGCAAATACTAAAAACCAGAATAACATAAATATTTAAGGGGGCTCCCATACAAAAAACGTGATTTTTTTGCTCGTTTTTGCTCGATATTGATAACGGTAACAGGTAGACACTTGAAATATTCACAGAATACTTAGTGATATATTCACTTTAAAAATCAATAATTAATTTTAAATAAAACAAATATTTAAGGGGGGCTCCCATACTACAAACGTGTTTTTTTACCGTTTTTATATATAATGGTACGGAACCCATCGTGCGCGAGTCCGACTCGCACTTGGCTGGGTTTTTTTTTCTTTAGTCGAGTTGTCGGCAACCGGCAGGTGTAATACGAAATGTTAATCTTTTAGGTAAACTGTTTGTAAAGGACATATTTTAGACCATAATATTGGTGTGTTTGTATTTTAAAGAGCGGTAATACGAGTAGTACGGTCAGTACTATATATTACCTGCCCCCTCTTACAAAGAAGATTAATGCAAGAGGGGTCGGGTTATGCAGGTCTCTGACTGTACCACGCAAATTATGTAACTCATCTTTTATTCAATCAATCAATCTTTATTTTCTCAGCACAATATGTACATAAATAATATTACATTAGTCAGATTCGACAATGATACACAATTCTGGGGTCTACTCCGAAGCGCTAAACCGAAGTATCGGCCCAATTATCGGTCGCTCCTTTACTACGGCTCACTATCGCTGACTACGGCGAAAAAAAAAAAGTCAGTCGAAGAGATAAGCCATAGTCAAAACTGTGACTTGAAGTCGAGTAAGGACTCAAAGTCAAAAAAGGAAACGGTCTTCGGTTTAGCGCTTCGGAGTAGATCCCCAGGTAAGTATATTTTGTGGGAGACTACCAGGTGCCTAAGATAGGCTCGTGGTCTGTGTTTCAGGACACCTGGATCCCCCAACCCTTTACTTTTTCCGGTCTTTCGAATTAAAAGTGTGTGGAGAAAGCAGAATATCACTTGGAATTATTTTCACCCGACTGCGGCAAAGCCCAAATGGTAGGTAATGTATTTATGTTTTTAAGGGTGCTTAAGCGGTGCTCAAGCTCATGGTGCGCAAGGGGATGGTCGCCGTCGATCGACCGCCACGCGCTGTCTGCTTGGTTGCCATCAGCCTGGATTTTTAATCGGACATTGTCCGGCTTCCTAGACCCTGTCCGGACTGTGTCTGGCCTTGGCATTTGTCCAGAATTCGCCTAAAGAGATACCTAAAGACAAAAGTAAAATTAGTAATGAAAAACCGGCCAAGTGCGTGTCGGACCACGCACAATGAAGGGTTCCGTAGTTGGGATGAATTTATCCCAAGAACAAACTTAACATTGTATTTGAAAAACATGTTCCGTCATACATTCCAACTGCAAATGTAAGTTTGTACGCACATTATTGACAGATTTACCATGTTATTTTAAGACCATTGTTTCTTCTTATAGTCTGTACTGTATTTATTTCGAAATTTTAGGCTCAGTAGTTTCGGAGATAAGGGCGGGAATGGTAAATTTTCATCGATATTCTTAAATAACATTGAAAATATATTTTTTTAATTAAAAAAAAATATATCTGAAATCCTTACAACAAGCCCTTTCATTTGATATGTCACACAGAACCGTTTAAATAAAAAAAAAAAAAAAAAAAAATGCCCCCGGAAGTGACCCCATATTCAAAATTTATTTATTTACGTAACACGTTCGTGTTTGGGTCACAGAAATTCATATGTGTACCAAGTTTCAATTTCATCGTTCCAGTAGATTCTGAGCAAATCAGCTGTGACAGACAGACAGACCGAGTCATAAGTCGTAACATAAATAATTTATTTCATAACAATATAGGTACCTACATTGTGTTGAAAAATTAAAAATAATAACATTATACAATTCCAATTAAAATAAAATTCATTAAATACATTTAGAAAACTCGATAAAAACAATAACAGTCAATTAAGAACTCAAGTAATAATAGAGTGATCCTATAAGGGTTCCGTTTTTTTTCTTTTGTGGTACGGAACCCTAAAAAGAGAAATTAAAAAGTAAAATGTCCGGGCTTTTGCAAATGCCCGCTGTTTGTTCGGACTCTTAAAATTTTGAAATGTTTACCTTCCGTCTGGTAGCACCCAATTAAGATAATAGAAATCTGTAGATACAAAGAACATTTCCTCCCACATTAACTAGCTGCACAGTTAACATTATAAAAGGAATAGGTAGCTACCTAGGTAATCCTTTTTTTTTTTTTTTTGACGCTGGTTACCTAGGTAATCCTAACTTATCCTTACCCTAACTAAAATATAATATGCAAAAGTGAGATTTGTTATTGTTGTTTTTTACGCTTTCACGCTAAAACTCCTGTATGGATTTAGATGAAATTTAGCACATGGGTAGGCCATGACAGGTTAGGACATACATTACTTTTTATACAGATATTCCCACGGCATCAAGACTTATGCGAGTAAAACCGCGGGGTGCAGCAAGTACAAAATATACATCCGAACAAAATCTTCAGGTGGATAGGTACTTAATTATGGGCACCGTGTGTACGTTAGAAAAAACATAACCCGTCTTTGCTGTCGCGCAGTCGGGTAAAAATGCAGTTCTGCCTAAGTAATCATTATCGCACGTTCATAATACTACTTTTTATTACCCAACAAACGAGTATCAAAGTAAGAAAACAGTCATTAAACGTTCAGTCTATGGGCAGTAGTATTTTTAGGGTTCCGTATCGAAAGGATGGTAATCCGTGTGGTGCCGGACGTAAAAAATAGCACCATCCTATTTCTTCCCGTGGGTGTCGTAAAAGGGGACTAAAGGACTTACTAGAGAATGGGCAGCAGCGTTCTCTATGCATTTTTAACACCATACTGCGATCGCCAACCCGCCTGCCTAGCGTGGCGATTATGGCAGCCCCCCCATAGGGGGAGACGAATATCCAGCAGTGGACGTCTTTCGGCTGAAATGATGATGATGATCCAAAGGGTGCCAACGGGATTTTATTACGAGTACTAAAGCTTCGCAATCCGTCCGTCAGTCACATGACTGCATCTTTAAACCGTGAAAAATGTTCACAGAGTGTGTTCTACTATGGCCGCTATAACATCAAATAATAATAAAAATAAAATAAAGTTAAAATTAAAGGGTTCCCATACGTGTTTCTTTTTTACTTAAATATAAAAATAATGTAGTGTTAAATATTGTACGGTGGTACGGAACCTTTCGTGTGCGAGTCCGACTCGCACTTGGCTGCTTTTTGGCCTACAATGATTGAAAGCCATCAATCTTCATGTAGATTAACTTTTTGTCTCTGATATTGATCCATTAAAAGAAATAACATGGAATTATTATTTTTTGCTGGCAACTTTAATAGGCTTAAGTATTTTTATTGGTACGGTGTAGGAATAAATCATAATGGTGGCGCCGAAAATGATAAACATAAAATCAGAAAGCGGTGGCCAAGTGGTAGCGGCCTCGTCGTACGGGTACGGGTAGTAGTAGGTCGTGGGTTTGAACCCAGACAGACGCTTTACTTTGAGTAAATTATTTAATCCCCATTGCTCTCAAAACGGTGAAGGAAAACATAGTGAGAAAACCGGCCCTAGAACTAAAAATTCGAACATCTGTCTTCGAATTTTTGGTTCTAGGATATGCCGGTTTCCTGATTTCCTCACGACTTTTTCCTTCACCGTTTTAAGAGCAGTGGTGATGAAATTATTTACAGAAAGTAAAGCGCCTTCCTGGGTTCAAACCCACAACCTACAAAACTCGTAAGTCCCGTTATAAGTGGGCCAACACTGCTCTTCTGAAAAACATCTACTTACAAGAACCTAACCGCCTCTGTGGTATAGTGGTAAGACCCAAGGCCTCTGGGTCTAAGCCAGGTGCTCAGACCCAGAGGTCCTGGGTTCGATTTCTAGTAAGGGCAAATTTTCTGCTCGGTTTGGTTGGTGGTAGGGCTTGGTCTAAGTCCGCCTGGTGAGCTACCAGCATTTTATCTAAGTCTGTCACCATAACAACAATGTTAACAGCATTGTTGTGTTTCGGCAGTTAGAGGTCAGATAGCCAGTTGAGGATTCCGGATGAAGCTCGCTGTCACCTTCGACCTGATCATCAGTTACCATCAGGTGAGATGAAGGCCAAGAGCTTCCCTGTTGTGGATAATAAAAAAAAATACTGACTGGCTAAATGATAACAGCCGTACGGGTTGATCGAAGGTTAAGCAACGGTTCCCGCGGTCGGTCCGTGGATGGGTGACCATATATTCACATATCGAGACCCCCCCGTACCTCGAAAAGCACGTTAAGCCGTTGATCCCGGCTGTCATTTGTAGATCTTTGATAGTCATTACGCGTAGTCAGAAACCCAAAAGTCTGACAACTAGTCTTACCAGGGGTTTCGTGTTACCCAGTCACTGGGTTGTGGAGGTCAGATAGGCAGTACCTCCATGTAAAATACTGGTATATAACAGGTAATACGGGCTGGTGTCCGCAACTCCACGTCAATGCACGTATTTTGCGTACGGGTGGGAAAATCGGTTATTCGACCCACCCCAGCTTCTCAAGCAAGGCCAGCAACGCCTTGGTGTTACTGACAATCTCACGTAGGATACCTGGGTTACCGAAGTACTTTGCCCTGTATGTGGTGACCACCGGGCAGTTTAGCAGCACATGAGCTGCTGTCTCGTCGTCCTCCATGCAGGCCCTGCACAGCGGACTGTCTGTGACTGAACTGTGAAGAGGTGTTTATTAAATGACCCATGGCCAGATATAGCCGCTTTAACTGTACGCAGCTGTTATTTTGCTGTTTAGTTAGTTGTAGAACCCGTTTCGTGAGACCGCGGTTGATAGTAGGGAGTGCCTCCTTCGCCTGCCTGCACTCACTTTGGTCCAACCATAGTTTGTTATGTTGGTCTCTGATTGGTTTCCTTACCACAATGCGTAGATAACCGAAGGGGAGGTGCGCGATGGGTCCAGGTCCCACTGGTGCCGTGCTAGACCCCTTTCTGGCGAGTTCGTCGGCTGCATCGTTACCTAGCGAATCGCTGTGTCCTTTGATCCATTGAATGGTTATATTATTGAGGCAACCCACCTGGTTGAGGCGCTGGAGGCCCTCGTACATCAGCCCAGAGTCAACTGTATGACAGTTTAGCGCTTGCAAAACAGCCATGCTGCCTGAGAATATATGCGTATCGAGTGGTCCTTAACTTTCCTGGCCATAAATCATATTATATTCATATTATCATATTATATGTTGTATTCAGCTGCATTCGGTTAGACTGGAAGCCGCCCCTACCTTATTTGGGAAAAGGCGAGGCAGATAATGATGATGATGATGATATACCACAGGCAATTATATCTAACTGTGTGTGTTAGGCTTTATTTTCCTCCTGTTGCAACATTTTTGATTGATTGGTTGATTGTTTTACACTTAAAAGCTTTATTAAGTACGCAAAATGTCTATCAATATCAAGGTAAATGCTTTTTCCTCCCCTTCAACTAGTACATATAATTTGTATTCTGTATTTGCAGGTAAAATGCAGTAGGTATGTACAATTAACCGAGTATTACGCTGTCGACTGTGAGCTTCATAATACAGCGTCTCAATCAATTGTCAATTACGAATTGTGTGGGAAAGGTAGCAGCTGGTACAGAGCAGAATGTGGGAGGAATATGTGAAGTTTAGCGGCGTATATACAATATTAGTTTTAGTATATGCGAAACCCGAAACACGTGTCTAGTATTTTTATATAAAATCTATGTACAAAATTTCAAAACTGTATCATGAAAAATCACAAAGTTATAAGGTTGTTATGTTACCGGGTTATCCGTACAAAAACATGCTAACGGCGCCCCCGCGCCTCCAGGGTCGTCTTGCGCTCATTGATAATAATTTGGCAGTAGGTACCTAACCGTACGGCGATTGTATTGTAAGTAATTAAATGGTGATATATTTTCCATCACATTAAATTTTTTTGGGACAAATTATAACATGGTGTAAAAATTATTGAAATCGATTCAGTTCCTTATTCTGAACGAACTATATTCAGGTTTCGCATATACTAAAAATAATGTTGTATAATTATAAATGTCGGATCTGTTATGATGAGTATGCACTTAAAAACGAGACACAAACGCCTTTGTTTGGCGTTGTGCGGAGTCTAGCGGTATGGTGTCGATATGGGCCATGGTGCGACAGTGATCGTTGGTCGCGACACATACTCGCCTAGGAACTGCTCAGTGTTTCCTCTTAAGTTCAGAGTTTTAGTTCTGTGGTGTTCAGTGGTGTCCCTGTAATTCACTCTATAACATTAAACAACGTGGACGTTATAATAAGGAGTTAATTCTCTAGTTCACCCGTATCCCAATTCGGCGCCCATAGTAGGTACTTGTATCTGACACTATGTCTAATCACGATCCTATGTAGAGGATCCGACATTATCTCTATGAAATGAAATGAAATCGTTTATTTTGTCACTTTTACACCTCATATTAAAAAATAAAAAATAAGCTAGATGTAGCCGAAATTTCCTATCTTACTACCCCTGAGAAGAAATGGCGAAACAAACTCAGGGGTCAAAGTCTCTTTTAAAGTTCAGACATAATCTTGGTCAGATCATGTGAGGACCATGTAGATCCGTGTCTGAAATGGTCTTTTGAGGAAAGAACCATACCAATTTGAGTGGACCTGTCCAATCTGTGCAAGCATTTGTCAGTAATCGTGCAGCTCGACGACATATGAGTTAGGTACGAGTATAATATATTTATTTTATTTTATATATGAAATATTATTTATGTATGTTATTTTTTTGCGTTATATAATGTAGGTATATTTAAAATTTTAGTTTAAGACTTCGCATATTCATGTTTTCTCTTGTTTTCACACACTATTGTCTACTTTTATTATTTTTATTATTTTTTTTTTTTTTCGTCTACTGGAAGACATTTCTTAAGAAATAAGCAGTACTCAAAATTATAAGTATGTTATTATGTAGCTATATTATTCGTATCTCTGTGTATTTTACTGTGTGTAGGTAAATAAATAATAAAATAAAAAAACAAGAAATAATTGAATGCTTGTTTTGTACGGTTTTTAAATAAATTTTAGTGTGCCGCTGACAACAAATGCAAAATACTTATGATTTCGCATTCTAACTACAAACGTACAAGTCTCTCTTTTCCAAGTTTCCCACTGTTAAAAAACAACTAACATTCACAGAAGCATTCAATAGCGAAACTAGTGTTAATAAACACACAAACAAACACACACACAATACATACACTTCTGTATACGTGTTCTCGCGACTCTATTTCCCGCTCTTACGCTCCCCACACTGTATCTCATGAATAGCATGCGTTGGAATCGCGTACATTTGTAGAATTAAACATCCGATGCTTTTCTTGAATTTCTACCTACTTGAATAGTATGTATTGAAGTAGTTTTTCTTTGGAAATTGCAGCTAGCCGTTCAGTCAATACATTAGGTACGACCTACCTATGCTCTGGGTGTTTCTCCACTGGCCGCCATTGGCACAGCCAACAATTGCCAGCCGGTAATTGAAACTGTTACCGTCGCCGGCAAGTGGAAAGACGCCGTATATTTTTATTAACGTAAACACTTTAGATACACCTCTGCCTAACCCTCCAGGGAGATACGGGCGTGATGTTATGTGTGTTATGTGAATCCGCAGCTGTAAGCCGCGTAATTCAAATTTTCGTACGTTTTTAGCTTTTTTCAAGTCAGTTTCAGGTGTTTCTTGATCAAAATTTGATTCGCGACTATGACAGATTTGTTTTTACAGAATTATACTCACTAGAATCATTAATACATCTCTCTAAGTTAGATTTGTTCCCCAATGTCATGAAAAAGTAATTCAAGCCTAAACTGATTATTATATTGAATAGGTACCTAATAAAATTGTTCGTTAAATATTGCTAAGTACCAAGTTTGTATGTGTTCAAGAAGATACGAGTAAATACAGAAATATTCGTACTGAAAAGGTGTTTTTTACACGACTGCCCAAAAAAGGAGTGTTATGTTTTCAGGGTTCATGTATGTATGTATGTATGTTTGTGAGTTTCTTTTTTACAGACGTGATAGGTAACACGACAAAACAAAAAAAAAAAAAACAGATTTATTCAACTCTTGTTTCAAATAACTACACTTCCAACCAGGGCTCGGAGACCGGTTAGTTTTCTATGTAACCTTAACCGTTATTATAAAGGTTTTCGAACATAATTATTTCGTTAATTATTTAATATTTTGTTACAAAATCAATGCTGAACTTATTTTAATGAATCAATCTTTGAAGCTAATATCAATTGTATCAAAAATAATTTGTATCTTCGGAAATAAAAAAAATACCGGTTTCAAGCCCTGCTTCCAGCGGTCTTCGACAATCATCAAAACGTTTTTATTTTTTTGACCATGTTTAGATATCGATACGCATCAAGTCTGTTAAGTTTAGCTAGCTAATTTAATTTCACCCTGTATAGTATCCATACTACTGTGAATTTTTAGTAAAAAAAAAAAAATTGTAAAGTGTGCCTTTTTCACAGAATAAACAATTTTTCTTTATTTTCTTTCTTTAGACTATACAGGGTCAAATTAAATTATCCAATCCATTAGGTACTAGAATAGGTATCTACTACCTACATTTAAAAAATAATAAATATCTCAGGTCTTTGAAACCCAAAATTGCGAAATCTACCAAGTAAGCAAAACCACGTCTTCGCTAATACCCATATCCGCTAAAACTTTGCACTAAAGTTCAACGCTTAAGTTTAAGTCCTCTTGATAACTTAACCACCCGTTAAGTTTCAAGTCACGGGTTCACAACTTCAGAATTAGGACGTTTCTATTACAAAAACAAGATGGAAATAGTTTAGTTAAAAAATATGCAGAAAAGGGGGTTTTCAGGAGGAAGTAGGGACTGAAACATTCTCGTTTACAACAATTTATTACTCGAGAGAGGTGAATAGAATTTTTTTTTCTTCAACTGTACGATGTCGGATAAAGCATACATATACTGCATTTGGGATTTAGTTTCCAAAAATCGAAACAAATAAGTATGTGTTTTGGTAAAACAACTTTAAAACCCACACATAAAGTACTACGGCTCACTGCCTCTCACCGAGAGGAGGCCTGTGTCATGTCTGTCAACATTATAGGCGTCACGTGTTCGTACTAGGCCCACTGTATTGAGCAGAAAAACTCTGCAGGCCGGAATGGTAACGTCAATTTCATTCGTAGGTAGATCAAAAAATCCAATCTCAAAAAAACAGCAGAACCTTAAACGATAGAAAATAAACACGATTATAAGTTATTATTATCGTGTTTCAGGTGGTGACTAAATATAAACGTGCGTCTGTTTCGTTTTATTATTGTAATGTGTCCAGTTACAGAGCTAATGTAATTATTTATATTATAACTAATTATGGGAATTATAATTATGTTAATGTAAATAACATGTATCAAATTGTGTAATTAGTTAGAATTGTAAACGGGATGCGTGTTTGTGAAAGCTAGTTTTGTTGCTATATTTGTATTATCATTTTCTGATTTGAAATGGTTTTGTTTGGTGTGTATTAGGCACCATAGTTATCCTCTTGTTCTTATCACAAACTACAGGGTAAAATTAAATTAGCTAGCGAAACTCCGCAAACGTGATGGTATCGTTATCTAAATATGATAAAACAAAAAAGAAATGAATTTGATGTTTTTTTTGGGTCAGCTTCCTGCTTCCTGCTCATCACCCGCCTGTAGTGTAGTCACTTGAAATATCAGTGGTTTTTAGTAAACTTCAAAGACGTAATCGATAACTAAACGCGATAAAATAAAATAAAGATTTTCTCAACTTACATTCCAGTAACAAAAACATCCAGCGGTCGTTGAAACCCAAAAAAATCCTCAAATCTGTTTAATTTAATTTTTTTCGTGTTTTGTTCTCGACACCCATCACGTCTACGGAGTTTCGCTAGCTAATTTAATTTGACCCTGTATATCGGGCGCAAGCATTAGCAATGTCTTTTCTTCCATACATTACACCATTTGAAATAAGATTAGAAATTTAAATAAACTTAAAGTTAAGAGACGTTTAAACGTCAAAAATGAATGGTTAAACAACCGTTACTTAACTTTAAGTAACGTTTATAAATAAAGAAAGAAAGAAAGAATTATTTCAGGCTTTCTCATAATTATGTATAATAAATTGACAAAAGACGTTTTTTTCTCGTGCACGTAGCTTTGTGTCCAGGGGGTCTACTCCGAAGATAAATTCGAAGTATCGGACGATTGTTCGGCCGTTTCTTGACTACGGCTGATTATGGCTGACTACGGCGAATGAAAAAACCGGCCAAGTGCGAGTCGGACTCGCGCACGAAGGGTTCCGTACCATTACCTATCTATAAAAATGGCAAAAAAATCACATTAGTTGTATGGGCCCCCCTTAAATATTTGTTTTATTTTAAATAATTATTTATTTTTAAAGTGAATATATAACTAAATATTTTGTGAATATTTCAAGCATCTACCTGTTGCCGTTATCAATATCGAGCAAAAAATCACGTTTGTTGTATTGGAGCCCCCTTTAAATTTTTTTTGTTGTTATAGCGGCAACACATCGTCTGTGAAAATTTCAACTGTCTAACTATCACGGTTCATGAGATACAGCCTGGTGACAGACGGACAGACAGACAGACAGACGGCGAAGCCTTAGTAATAGGGTTTCCGTTTTACCCTTTGGGTACGGAACCCTAAAAACGACATTCAAAGAGATGAATCAAAGTCAAAAATGTGATTTGAAGTCGGGTAAGGACTCAAAGTCAAAAAAGGAAACTTTGGAAGTCATGAAACGGCCGATACTTCGGAGTAGACCCCTTGTGACTTGATAAAGGAAGGAATTTGAAAATATAAAAAACTTGACCGTACATCTATAATTACATTGTTTATAAGGAATATTGCCCTCTAAAGCCTACCAAAACGGGTTCCTAATGGTCTCTACCTATAGCTAGTATTCAGCATTCCTAATCTATTTTCGGCTACACGTCCCTTTTCAAAGTATAAACTACACAAATTGGGTGCCTTGGGCAGTCAGGTGCTGAAACCCGCTGAATGTTTCATTGGTTTCGTATCGAGCGAAACAATCGGACACGCTGATTTGCGCTTCAGCGCTTTTTGTCCCTTAAGTAAGTCAAACTTTGAAGTGAGAATATAGTGTTGTACCTTCTAGCGGTCAAATTGACGACCGCGATCGTTTTTATCTAAATTGAAAAAAATAAGGTTTGAAATCCAGCGCACTTAGACCGGTTACACCACAAATAACTACATGCAATTAATGCTGATGATGATTCCGTGTGGTGCCGGACGTAAAGAATAGCACCATCCTATTTCTTCCCGTGGGTGTCGTAAAAGGCGACTAAGGGACTTATTAGACTATGGGCAGCAGCGTTCTGTATGTATTTTAACACCATAACCCGCCTACCAAGCGTGGCGATTATGGCATCCCCTCCCCCCCTTGGGGTAGGCATATGTCCAGCAGTGGACGTCTTTCGGCTAAAATGATGAGATGATTAATGCGTAAACGAATTTAAAACATCGTTTTGTATCCGTCATCTACAAACGATGGGCAGAGTGATGTTTTAAATACATTTAGCGCTAAACGCTAAATGGGTTTCATTTTGACAGTTCAACAACATTCATTGCGTTATTTACGTTGTTGAGCAGACAAATTTTTCGAACATAATTATGAAGGAACGGATTAGTAATATCCTTCCAAATCATTCAGATGATTGATAGTTTGTTACGCCTTTAGGGTTGATAGCGTGTTCCACAATTAGGGTTGATAGTTTGTAACGCCTTTAGGGTTGATACTGTGTTACGCCATGAGAGTTGATACTGTGTTACGCCATGAGAGTTGAGACTGTGTTACGCCTTTAGAGTTGATACTGTGTTACGCCATGAGAGTTGAGACTGTGTTACGCCTTTAGAGTTGATACTGTGTTACGCCATGAGAGTTGAGACTGTGTTACGCCTTTAGAGTTGATACTGTGTTACGCCATGAGAGTTGATACTGTGTTACGCCATGAGAGTTGAGACTGTGTTACGCCTTTAGAGTTGATACTGCGTTACGCCATGAGAGTTGAGACTGTGTTACGCCTTTAGGGTTGATACTGTGTTACGCCATGAGAGTTGATACTGTGTTACGCCATGAGAGTTGAGACTGTGTTACGCCTTTAGAGTTGACACTGTGTTACGCCATTAGAGTTGATACTGGGTTACGCCATGAGAGTTGATACTGTGTTACGCCTTTAGAGTTGATACTGTGTTACGCCATGAGAGTTGAGACTGTGTTACGCCTTTAGAGTTGATACTGTGTTACGCCATGAGAGTTGATACTGTGTTACGCCATGAGAGTTGAGACTGTGTTACGCCTTTAGAGTTGACACTGTGTTACGCCATTAGAGTTGATACTGGGTTACGCCATGAGAGTTGATACTGTGTTACGCCATTAGAACTGATACTGTGTTACGCCATTAGAGTTGATACTATGTCACGCCATTAGAACTGATACTGTGTTACGCCTTTAGAGTTGATACTGTGTTACGCCATGACAGTTGATACTGTGTTACGCCATTAGAGTTGATACTGTGTTACGCCATGAGAGTTGATACTGTGTTACGCCATGACAGTTGATACTGTGTTACGCCATGAGAGCTGATACTGTGTTACGCCATTAGAGTTAATACTGTGTTACGCCATTAGAGTTGATAATAAATTATCATTATAGGGTGTTACGCCATTAGCCTTAGGTTTTATGAAAGGGATGTTCCTGAAAAAGATTTTCAAAGATATAGAATGGAAGTTTTCAATTAATAAGCCGCAACTGCTGAAAAACATAATTACCATCAAGCCAATGGATCATGAAAGTCAGTTGCAGTTTCTGAAAATTTGGCAAAGCCTTAGGTACCTAAAATTAATCTCTTTTTCTGGGCTAAGTCATAGCTTAGCGGCCTCGTTTGACTTCTAAAAATCATTATGTTTAATAATACATACTGAGGTGAACTTTAACAAAAATTTTTTTTTCTTATTCTTCACCGAATTACTTAGGTCTAAAAGTGACAGAGTGGCTGTCAACCTACTCCCTGCGGGCACGGCGCGCGACGCAATGATATGAATGTTTTAATGCCCCTCTATTTAACTTTCTTTTTTTGCCAAATATTTTTTTCGAGTATTTTTTCGCTTTTTAAAAGGTAAATAATTTTGTATTTCTTCATTTCTAAATCAGTTTTTAATCCCCGATGACAAATAAGGGGTTGATATATACAATATTAGTTTTAGTATATGCGAAACCCGAAACACGTGTCTAGTATTTTTATGTAAAGAATCTATGTACAAAATTTCAAAACTGTATCATGAAAAATCACAAAGTTATAAGGTTGTTATGTTACCGGGTTGTCCGTACAATAACATGCTAACGGCGCCGCCGCGCCTCCAGGGTCGTCTTGCGCTCATTGATAATAATTGGGCAGTAGGTACCTAACCGTACGGCGATTGTATTGTAAGTAATTAAATGGTGATAACATTTTCCATCACACTTAAATATTTTTGGGTCAAAATTTAACATGGTGTAAAAATTATTGAAATCGATTCAGTTCCTTATTCTGAACAAACTATATTCAGGTTTCGCATATACAAAAAATATTATAATATATTGTTATATAAATGTTTTTTTTTGTATTTTGAGACATCTTATGCGTGCAGACTGGTGCGATATCGCGAGTGCGACACTTTCCATGAAGTTTTCGTAGAAATTGTGCTACTAGTGTCGCGTTGCACCTATCTACGGGAACCTTAATGCAATTTCTTTTGTTAACCGAGTTCAAAAAAGGATTCTGTCTGTATATATATTTTTTTTTTAATTTGTTTTTTTCCGTTACTGCTATTAGATTCTTTTTAGCTCAGAGACTCTTAGTACTAGAAAGCTGTAATTTAACATGGGTATACATATTAATCAAAATGAAGGGTTTTAAAAGGTGATTACAAAAATATATATGAACAAATTATATGTTCAAAAGTAATTTTTAAGAGATATTATAAAAAAAACTATCACGAACTTTTGGAGAGAGTGAGTACGAGGCCGTTATCACCTGATTATAAGTGAGTAAATAAACTAATTTACCGTCTTATAATCCTAACTAAAAAGTGTTACATAAAAAAAGTAAATTAAAAATCTAAAAACCCGACTGCGTAAAAAGTGATTTAAAAAAAGATAGAAACAAGATTTACTGATATAAACTGTAAACAATCTCATGCATTTGTTTTTTAGCGTTTATATAAATCTTGTTTCCATTTTTTTGGAGATATTTTTTTTTCAAAAACACAACTTCTGTCGCCAAAAATCCACCGTTTTGATTTTCTATTATTTCAATGTACCCAGTGACAATCGCGCAATAAAGACGAATCTAACGACATATCATTTAGCAAAATCGGTTCAGCCGTTTAGTAGTTACAAGGGAACATGTGTTTAATTCAAAGAACTTACTGTGAGGAATAGTAGGTAGGGCTTCAAAAATTTGTAGGTAACTTTGATATTTAATTAAAACCCGTTTAATTTCAAGCTGTCAATCGTAATGAACATTTAAAACTTAATTTAAACATGATAGTAATAAGTACCGTGTGGTGCCGGGTACCGTGTAGTGCCAGACGTAAAGAATAGCACCATCCTATTTCTTCCCGTGGGTGTCGTAAAAGGCGACTAAGGCACTTACTAGAGAATGGGCAGCAGCGTTCTCTATGCATTTTAACATCGTATTGCGATCGCCAAACAGCCGCGCCGGTCAAGCGTGGCGATTATGGCAACGTCCCACTTTGGGGGAGGCCTATGTCCAGCAATGACTGTCTTCCCGCTGAAATGGTGAGTAATAAGTAGATATGGGTTTATGGCTAAGTAATAACAGCCGCAATGGTCGATCGATCAGGTTAAGCTATGCTTGCCGCGGTTGGTCCGTGGATCAGTGACCATCATTACGTACCAAGACCCCTTCGTCCCTCGGAAAGCAGTTAAGCCGTCGGTCCCGGCTGATATTTGTAGATCTTAGACAGTTGTTACGGGTCGTCAGAAGCCCGAATGTCTGACAGCCAAGGGGTATCGTGTTACCCAGTAACTGGGTTGTGGAGGTCAGATAGGCAGTCACTCTATTTAAAATACTGCTATTCAGCTGCATTCGGTTAGACTTGAAGCAAACCCCAACATAGTTGGGAAAAGGCTAGGCAGATGATGAGTAGGTACTAAGTAGATTTCATTTTTTATCTAAATAATTATCGTGGCATGACATCCGCAAGATCTGCTCTGCCAAGGTACATTTTTAAATCGCCCAAATTTTATTTCTTGCGTATGGATTCCAAATGGTTTAAATTGAATAATTATGTATAAAAAAGTTCCTTTTTTTTTTTTTTTTCTGTAGCCTATGCTGTCCCACTGCTGGACAAAGGCCTCCCTCCACTCCTTCCATCTTTCGCGAGCCTGCGCGTCCTCCTTCCAGTTTTGACGGAACCTATCCAGTTCGTCCCGCCATCTCCTACGTGGTCTGCCGCGACCCCGTCGCACTATCTCCGGGCACCAATTCTTTGCCATTTGGGCCCACAGTTGGTCGCGATAGACATGTCCTGCCCAGTCCCATTTAAGCTGGGCAGCCTTTTGAGCCACGTCAGCTATTTTTGTTTTGGAGCGCAGTATTGTGTTTCGAACACGATCAGGTAGTTTAACGCCTAGTATACTGCGCTCCATTGCTCGTTTTCTTTATCCTTTGCTCGTTTTCTCCTTTTCTTTATTTTAATAAAAAAATAAAACGTGCAGGCCTCCGTGCCTGACGTGGCTCGAATGGATCAAATCAGGGTTGTTGCGAACAATAGCATCAGCATCGGAACTTCAGAATCATTTTCAACATCAGCATCCGCATTGATCGATGCTGATTATTAATGCTGAAGTCCGAGTTGTGATATGACCACAATGAGGGCCAACGGGGGGCTGGGTGTAGCAATAATAGTGCCCTTTCAAAATTGACTCAAAAATTTCTGGCACCCCCGCCGGGGAGTGTTCCTAGGGAACAGTTATCCAGCAGTGCTGGGATAATTTACCAACTTTCTAGGAACAGACTTGAAGCCAAAAAGCAGCACAGCTACTTCTTTTTTAATACAACTTACCTTTGATTCAATTCCAATATTAATTATATGAAAGATAGATCTATGGCAGGTTAGTCTAGGTACTTAATTACTAATCTAGTATTAATATTATTACTAAACTAGGTACTTAGTTTGATTCTATTTTCTATTAAAAGTCATAAAATTGTTGAAACAATATTTTATTTCAATACCAAGGAAAAATTTGCAACTTTTAGGTATAAATTCATATTCGTCACTACTTTTTCCCTGCTTTTTAAAGAAAATAATTAAAATCAGCATCAGCATCCGCTGATTTCAATGATAAAAATCAGCATCAGCATCCGCTGATGTGAAAATATGTATCAGCAAGACAGCAACAACACTGTACAAATTGTAGTCTCTGCGCCGAGGCCAGCATTTTGTCTGGCACGTAGGTACAAGAAATATTATCTTCCTTGTATAAAGGTTTTCTTGATAACGTATGCGTTATCAAGAAAACTTTTTACAAAAAAAAAAACAACCGACTTCCAAAAAAAAACACTACAAAGTGAAAAATAACTTTAATTTCGGAAGTCGGTGTCTTTGGATCTGTTTATTAGTTTTTTGCCACAGACTTCCGAAATTAAAGTTATTTTTCACTTTGTAGTGTTTTTTTTGGAAGTCGGTTGTGTTTTTTTTTCACTTTTTAGTGGGTCAGTTTGTAATTTATCTAATTTACAATAGCCTAATGTCATCACCTTTTACAAAATATTGGTATTCCCGATGCAGGGGCGTTAATTGTTGAGGAGTTCTCCTGGTAAGAACCAGGAGAACTGATGGTGACTTTACCATATGCATTTTGACCAGCAAACATTGCCTAACAACCATTTATTAAAGTGCCTAATCGAATCAAAACGGTGAAATACTTATTATTAAGTAGTTCCGGTGGCCATCAGTGGTCTTCATCGTCAGTTCCACTTCACCAAATGGTGCTTTCCGAGAGCAAATGCACGAGTTACTATAAAAAATACTCAAATCGCTATAGGTATGCCTATAAAATTTGAGGATTTCCCTCGATTTCCATGGGATCCCCTCATCAAATTCTGATTTGTTGGCAATGGGACCACCTCGGAGGCATACCCTTCCAAAATAATTGTCAAAATCCGTCCACAATTGACGGAGTAAACAAACATAAAGCCGAACATATAACCTCCTCCTTTTGGAAGTCAGTGTTTTAATTTAAAAAACCGGCCAAGTGCGTGTCGGACTCGCGCACGAAGGGTTCCGTACCATTATCTATAAAAACGGCAAAACAATCACGTTTGTTGTATGGGACTGAATAATTAAATTAAAATAAATTAATTTTAATTTAATTATTGATTTTTAAAGTGAATATATAACTAAATATTCTGTGAATATTTCAAGTGTCTACCTGTTACCGTTATCAATATCGAGCAAAAACGACCAAAAAATCACGTTTGTTGTATGGGAGCCCCCTTAAATATTTATGTTATTCTGGTTTTTAGTATTTGTTGCTATAGCGGCAACAGAAATACATCATCTGTGAAAATTTTAACTGTCTAGCTATCACGGATCATGAGATACAGCCTGGTGACAGACGGACAGACAGACAGACAGACGGCGGAGCCTTAGTAATAGGGTTCCCGTTTTACCCTTTGGGTACGGAATCCTAAAAAAGATAAAGATAAAGAGAAAGATATTTTAATATTGAACATAAATAAAAAAACTGAATATCTTTATTGTTTGTTAAACATAATGATTCGCCAAAAATATGTGATTACCTCAGTAAACAACTATAATAATTTTAAAATTTCATTGTTTTATTTTATTTTTCTCTTAAAGAATACGCGATTACTTTTGTTCTAGATATAAGAAGCCAAGTTGAATATGTCTTGCTTGGGGCAATGTCAGTCATTTATAATAGGAGAGAGCACTGTAAACGTGCCAGACGGCACACTGCGGTCATTTGAATTTGATGCTTCGGTGTCAGGCACCGGTGGCTGACATGGCCTGAACAGCTATTGAATCGGTCAGGCACCGGTCACTAACATTTCGATTAACGTGTTATTCGAAATGTTAGTGACTAACTAACTACTAAACTACTAAATAATAATAACATAGACATATACCTTACAAACTAACATATATAAAAAGTATAAAACAAAAACTCGTGTCAATAAATATAGCTTAAAACTATGTTAGTTTCACTTCACTAGCTTGTCCTTGTGCTGTCCTGTGGCACTTGTCCGCGGAAGCGACGGAACACCACGTCCTGCGGCCAAAAGTCTTCCTCCATGATGACGGACAGAAAACAATTCGGTACTCGCACCACGAACATCTTGAAGTTGACGTTGCGGTGTGACTCCAGTAACTGCACCCTCGGCGTGTACCTCGTCTTCTGGCGCACGTACTCAACGATGTCCTCCGCCTTAGTGGTGTAGTGAAGGCGGGAGATGTACATTTCGGGCTCCTTAGGAGCTTTGCCGCAGCGGTTCTTGTTTGTTCGCAATCGGCACTTCTTCCTTTGCACTGTCACGAAACCCTCATCATCAGCCCTATTCGGTGCCTGTAGAAGTGGTGCGGTTAAACAAGAAGTTGCAGGGGGTCTACTCCCTAATCATGACATCTGTAGTTTCGGCTGAAGTTTTAGGCGTTTTCTACTCCGTATCACTTACTGACATAAGGTTAGTTCCGGGCCCGAACTAAGAATGAATGACAACACGATTTGACAGTTGTCCCTAATTCCGATATTTACCCGTTAGAAAATTTTAATTTGTTACTTGTGTTGACGGATCTACTACTTTCGGACGGGCCCGTATCTTCGTTGACGGAAGAGAGTAGACCTGGTTTGAACTAGGAAAGCTCTGCAACCTAATTGCGTAAGAAACTATCAAAAACCGGCCAAGTGCGAGTCGGACTCGCGCACGAAGGGTTCCGTACCATTATCTATAAAAACGGCAAAAAATCACGTTTGTTGTGTGGGAGCCTCCTTAAATATTTATTTTATTCTGTTAGCTATCACGGATCATGAGATACAGCCTGGTGACAGACAGACAGACGGCGGAGCCTTAGTAATAGGGATCCCGTTTTAACCTTTGGGTACGGAACCCTAACAAAATTAACCTGAATGATTTTGAAGGATATTGCTAATCCATTGCTTTACAAAGCGAGACAAAACACTGGATATTTTCGTGTAATAAATGTTTTAGGTGGGGACTTTATATTTATGCATGGTGATTAATTGCCTGCGGATTAATTTTTATGTTATTTAATCATATTTATTCTTAAAATTGGTTGTATAGGCATTATATTCTAAGTACTGTTTATTTTATTTTGTTACCTATTTACTTAGGAACTCATCAAACCTGTCTTGGGTTCCGTACGTATTTTTCGGGTGACCACTGTAAATCAGCGCTGTGCTGTGGGTCCCCCATAGCACAGCATCATGCTGAGTGCAAGCCTTCTTGTCACAGTCATGACGTGCAGCTGCCGACTATTTGTTTTTTTTGCGCTCGTGATTATAATTATGTAGATCTGTTTTGTGTAATGTTTACCTTCGAGTTTATTAGATATGTTTTCGTATGCACGTGTTTCGGTGACAAATTAAATTATTTTTCTGTCTTTCTTTCTTTTCTTTCTATATATTCGAGAAATTTGTCTGCTCAACAACTTAAATAACTCAATGAATGTTGTTCAACTGTCATAAAATAATGAAACCCAACTGTAGGTAAGTGTTACACAGTTAACTTGCTAATTGTATGGTAATGTGTGATAGGATAGGGGCTCGTGGGTTTATATCTCTCTTAGTTCAATTTGTTGCATAAGAACTTAAGAGCTTAGACGCCGTACGGCATTTCATACAATCTTTCAATCCCTTGTTTTTCGAAATTACAGAACCGATTTTAAAGAAACTTCATACACATATGCAGGATACAAAGTTCTAACATGTTAGTTAATAACATTTTCGAAATGTCTTATTTAAAAACAGATAACTGGAAATCTCTGTTTCCATGGAAAATTAAAAATCGTTCTAATTTGGCTGTAACACTATTTTTCGAAAATGTTCTCAACTAACTTTTTAGACCTTTGTATCCTGCTTATGCGTATGAAGTTTCATTAAAATCGGTTCAGTTATTTCCAAAAACAAGGGCTTGAAAGTTTGTATGAAATGCCGTACGGCGTATACGCTATAAGGAACAAATCTAACGTAGAGAGATGTATTAATCATTTGAATGATTATAATTCTGTAAATACATATTTGTCATGCAGGGCTAACATGACATGCGCGAGAACGCTCTCGTTCTCGATTTGTCGAAATTTGTCGACGATTATGACGTCATTCTAAACACTAACATGACCGATAAGCTCGAGTAAACTCGAGAAAGACACTTTGACATTTATTTATCTCGCGACGAGAGACCGATGTAGCAAATTATTAAAAATAAATCATTTTTATGATAGCAACATCGGCTCATTCATTCGATTTTACACAAGGAATTAGTTTAAACTATATTGATTTTCATCCACCTCTTTTAATTTATGTTTTGTTTTTTTTTGTGTAACAGGCTTTTTTGTTTAAAAATAAATGTTTTTCTTTGGCATACTGAAATTAAAATACAAAACAAAATCACGCAAATGAAAATGAGTGAGACATTTTTGGTAGGGGCAAAATCTGTGGTGTCGTGTCACCGACGTGCTAACCGAGTCATCAACATGCTAAACGCGTCACTGACATGTCAACAGCGTCACCGACATACTGTCAGTGTACCCGACATCTAAACCAATTCACGACTTGCCAACCGCGTCTTCGACATGCTAAAAGCGTCCCGTCATGCTAACTGCATCACCTTCTTGCTCACAGAATCCCGACATGCTATTAGCAACCTCCTCATACCACCTGCGTCACCGACATGCTAAAAGCATTCCAACATGTTAACAACGTGCCAACATGCTAACTGCGTCACAGACGTGCTCACTGAGTTCCGACATGCTATCAGCGTCCCCGTCATAGCACCTGTGTCACCGACATGCTAACTGAGTCACAGCAATTCGAACCGCGTCCCGACATACTAACTGCGTCACCAACTCGCTAACATAGTCACGCAGATGCTAACAGCGTCCCCGACATGCTACCTGCGTCACCTACATGCTTACCGATTCGCCAACATGTTAGCCACGTTACCGAAATGCTAATGTGACGTGTTGCAGCAGACTGGCGTCCCACAGCTTCCTGTGTACTTGTATACGTATGTATTATGTTATTTCAAAGTTTTAATATTTCACGTCTGTCGCCAGTGAATGCCTTTTTTTGTATCATAATTTTGTCTACTCTTCTCGTCGTCAAAATCGAGGACGAGTAAATGACAGAAAAATCAGAGATATCTCGTGTTGAAATGTCAAAATTCGAGATAAAATACGTGCCATGTTACGGTTTGTCGAGAAAACATCAATTTTGACAGAACGAGTCGAGTATTTTGTATGGGAGCGCTGTCAGAAAACGAGATAGGTTACGAAATAGACAAGAATTACTCTCGCGAGAGTGAGTAATTGTCGCGTGTGTCATGTTAGCCCTGATGGTCGCGAATCACATTTTGATCAAGATACAACCTGACACTGACCTGCAAATTGCAAGAAACGTAAGAAATTTTGAATTTCGCGGGCTACCCTTGCCAAACCATCGTCGCGCTGTCATGTTGCGATGTCGCATCGCACTGTCACGTCGCGCTGTCTCGTCGCGCGGTCGCGTCGCGCCTGTCTGCGGGGAGCCTTTACGGTAAATCTGGAATTATAATGGTTTGAAATCTCGAACACACAACGTAATGAAACCATCACGTAAATTAATTTATGTAGTTCTCTATGTCCAAAACAGAATCCATTAGTTTAGTTAGACAAAGCTGTTAGTTAACAAAATAAATTGCCCATGAAATATCATTCTACGGGCAATTTATTAACAAAACTAAAACACACAATCATGGTTTACTAAACAACGCTAGTTTTCATTAGACATTTTTTTCGGAGAATGAGTGACTGTCTGTCTGATTGACACACCACACACAGCTGAAACCACAGAAAAAATATAAAAAATACTAATGTCAATAGGGTTACTTTCCATCGTGAATTTTTCGTAGATGTTTTGCAGTCGCTACTTATTATAAAGAGTCGAATATGTTATTACAGTAAAAAATATTTATCTATTCTTCAAAAAACTTTAGCAAAGTGTAGCAGCACTTCTGGCTATGTGAACAATTTTGTTTTAAATATATTGTTACTTTTGTTTTTTTAAGATTTTGGAATTTTATTATAACTCTTGATACACATTGCATAGGGGCCTGAATGGAAAATACCTAGATAGTTTTGAAACCAAGTTTCGTGGTTGGGTGTAATGATCTTTATTTTAAGGGGAAAGTAATATTTTTTCCTTCACAATACAACACCGACAAATAGGGTTGCCATCCCTACTATACAATTATAGTGTCCGGCTATATTAGAGGTCTAAATACTATATTTCTATAGAAAAAATATAGAAGACGAAACTAATATATTTTTATTTCAATACAAAATGGCGAGATGTCCCCAATAGGGCCACTATTATAATTATTCTCATAAAACCTGAATTAATGGTGTTTTATAACTTTAATTAGTGTGTAAAAATAGCTAAGAGACATAAAAAAAAAATTGCAATGAAAGAATAAAAATGTTTTTGAAACACTTTTTTTTTTTTTTTTCGCCATTTTTACAGCAATGGGTTCAGGTAGCAATGACGGACTCATAGCTGACTTTTTATTTCCTGATTATTTTGATATATGAACAAAAGAGATAGGGCGCTTAGTTTCTTAGATGATCACAACAAAGTTGAACCACAGTCAATCCGTCGTGGTACGGCAGTCGACGGTCAAATCTAATCGGTGATTTGCCGCCTAAAGTCAATCGACAGTGGAAGGGATTTTGATATAAAAAAAGTTGGTAACCTTAGCGTAATCGAGAATCGTACAAATACCAAAAGCGCCACCCTGTCTACGTCGTCTGATCCAGTCTGTCCCATCTTGCTGTCCTTCCCCCAGCGACGCCCTAAGCCGAGGTCCGTACCCCACAGGGGGTGCCCTTAGCGTCCAGTCGCTTAGTATTATATGAAATTCGCCCCTGGCTGGTGGCTTTAAGGTAGCAGGATAGTCCGCAAAAGTAGCCATACCATAAAAAAAAACCTGTCAACGTCATTCTAGCGCCAAAAGATCCCTGTAGCACTTTAGTGTGTCAATTTGATAAACAATAAATTTCCCTGATTGTCATCATCATTTCAGCCGAAAGACGTCCACTGCTGAACATAGGCCTCTCCCAACCCCGGGGGATTGCCATAATCGCTAAGCTTGGCAGGCGGGTTGGCGATCGCAGTATGGTGTTAAATTGCATAGAGAACGCTGCTGCCCATTCTCTAGTAAGTCCCTTAGTCGCCTTTTACGACACCCACGGGAAGAAATAGCATGGTGCTATATTCTTTACGTCCGGCACTACACGGAACAGCACTAAAGTGTGTCACGTTGATAAACATTAAATTTCCCTGCCTGTAATTAGAGCCAAAAACCAAGCGACAGAAGTCAGGGTAAATACAAGTTGTACTGAACTAAAACGCAGACAGTTATAAATGTTATGTCTTAGAAATTATTATTCATAGATGCAATGCAATTACACTCACGCTTGGCTCTCAAGGAAGTGACGTCACAACAAAATGGCGGCGCGTATTTCGCTAAGCTACTGGGTACATAGCAGGGAATTTTGAGTTAACATTTCTGCACAGTAATCGTTTTTATGCACAACAAAAGATACCATCACGCTTGTATTATCTGAAGGAGTAGGCTAGGCAGAGGTGTATGTGTAGTAGGTACAACCACATTTCGCCAGTTATGTTAAAGGGATGCACTTTGAAAGTTAACGTCGCAAATAGCCGTCAAATATTTTTGCTGTTTTGATTAAAGGCTCCCACAGACAGGCGCGACGCGACACTAGTAGCACATTTACTATGATTTCATGAAAAGTGTCGCGTTGCCAGTGGCAACCACGATATCGCGCCAGTCTGTACGAGCCTTAATTTATCAATATTACTCAATAAAATTATGAAATATCGCTATGTAGTGAACAAAAATATTGATTACCTACTATTTAAAATCGTTTGTTCCGTATTCGTCGTTTTTCGAATTCGACGTACCTACTCCAGATCTGTCGTAATCCAGATTCATCGTACCTAATACAGTCGCCCGCTTGTAAATTCACTAGTAGCGTTTTATAGTCACGCCGTTGAAGCGCGCCGCGTTTCTCATAGGTCCGCCTCGCGTCAAGCGCGTGATGTTGAACGCGCTTGACGGTGCGACTGTGAAACCAGCCTAAGAGGCTAGGAATACAGGGGAGTTCCCCGCAACCTTTACAATTCAAACCTTTAGATATTCGAGACTTGTTGGGAATTCCCTGTATTTTTTCAAATAAGTTGCCATTATTTAAGTCACGTTCCTGGAATCTGGTTTGTTTATATTCCGAATGTGGGAGAAATTTTCACCAGTTCAATTTATAGTTTGTAAGTCAGAGTCCGACGGGCCCCCTGAGGTTGGGGGCCCCGGGGCACTGCCCCGTCTAGCCCTCCGGTAGCTACGCCACTGCTTTGAATATATTATATTTATGGAAATATCGAAGTGTTTTACCAGGAGGTATTAATGCTACCTACCTGTAATAGGGAAATATGCACGTAATTCAAAACTTATCCATTATTTAAATATAGATTGTGTAGGAGTCAAGAAACAAATTCCTATTAATTTTTAATGCATTACAAATTTTACAATTGATTATTTTATATTGCGGTTTTTTTCTTGGAAAGGAACGCAAACTCAAAACGCATCGCTTTCGACAATACCGGAAGTGACGAAAAAAACTATGCGAATAAAAATATATTTTTTGCAAAGTACTTGAAATCTCACTAAGGTAGGTAAGTGCGATTTCTGCTTGAAAAAAGCGCAAAAAAAATATTTAATTTATATGATTTGAGAAAAAACCAAATGTAATTAAGCAGTATCGTGGAAAATGACGTCACATCATGACCGCGACTGGAACTAGTGGAAAATGGTTTTTGAGTTTAATATTTTTTTTGAGCAACAAGCAGTAATTGAATTTTACTTTGAATACTTTTCTTGAGTTTTTATTACTGTCTGTTTTTGATTGAGTGAATAAAAAATATTACACGCATTTATTCCCTATTGCCACCCAAACATTAAACTTTTGAATGCACACGGCTGAAGACCGAGATAAGACCTAGAAGGCTGCCTAGCAAGATTTACAAGAAATCTGAAACGGATAGGTGGTGATACCTCAGACGAAAACTTTGGAAACAGCAACGTGTAAAGGCTCGTACAGACTGGTGCGATATCGCGGGTGCGACGCGACACTAGTAGCACAATTTCTTTGTAGGTGCCTGTCGCGCCCGCGATATCTCGTGTGTCTGTAAGAGAGAGAGTAATGCAAATTATTTTACATTTTATTGTATAGATTAAATTCAAAGTTTTATATCTGAACAGACAGCTGTGCTGCTGGGGAGTTTGTTGCTCCACTTCTTCTTCCCAGCTAAAGCACTAGGAAGTGGTGAAGGGTGGGCGTTTTTGGGGGACTGTCTTATGTAATTTTGACGTTCGAAAAGTGCTGATTCTCAGCCTAGTTTGAATAAATGACTTTTGATTTGATTTGATTTGCCTTTAGGTTTATACTGCAAATAAACGAATTTTCTTCTTTATTTTTTTTCTTTTGTATTTTTATCTGGTTGATGATGCCTAGCTTATTATGTAATAGCTTAGAAAATTACGGCAAGTTTCATGACACACGAACCGCTTACCTCAATGTCAATGACATGACATGCGAAATATCTTTATATATCTTTTTATTTCTGTAAGTAGGTTTGTACTAACACTTTTACACGTCAATCATATTTTTAAAACTAGATGAGGTCGGCGTTTCCTGTCTTACTACTCTGAGAAGAAAGGCCGAAACAAACTCAGAGGTCACAGTCTCTTTTAAAGTCCAGACATAATCTTGGTCAGATCATGTGAAGGTCATGTAGATTGGTGTCTGAAATGGTCTTTTAAGGAAAGAACCACACAGATTGAGTGGACCTGACCAGTCAGTGCACGCATTTGTCAGTAATCGTGCAGCTCTACTCAGAACTTAAGGAGCTTAACGACGATGACGACGATGCGACGATCAATACCAAAGAAAGGACATTTGGCTAGGCCGCATAAATGACTCAAACTGCCAGATCATGATTAACTGTATTGCGGTTTATGCTTCTCAGATAATACCTAAATATTTATTATTCGTGTACTAAATCGATAAATTAATCGGTACTGTATTCAGTAGCGGTAACAGGCCGATTCTGGCTAGAACCGCCCGGCTATGCATTGTTGATAGCCTAAAATATCGATTTATGTTACCTTGCAGTGTATTAATAGCTAAGTATATATGTCACCGTATAATCTACACCGACAAAGAAATTGTGCTACTATCGCGTCGCGCCCGCAATATCGCACCAGTCTGTACTAGCCTTTACAATTTAACGCATTATTTTTCTATAGTTTTTAATCTATCCATGGGAAACCGACAAATTGTGACCTCCTTTCTCAATGTGAGAAATAAAAAAAAAAAAGTACATACGTAAGTAATTTGATATTTTCAGTGTAAAATTCAGTTTGAGCATAACACTCATTATAACAAATAATGTAATGAAAACAAAAAAAACCTGGTCGACCGTGACAGGACTCGAACCTGCAGTCTTCGGATCCGAAGTCCGACGCCTTGTCCATTAGGCCACACGGTCCTTGTGAAGGGGGCGAAAATACACCTGTGTGACTCACAAAGCGCGTTAAGGCGAGGTTGCAGTACTTTTTTTAACTTTTTTAAACCTCTGTAAATCTAGCAAAATATAAATTTTGCGCAAAAAGAAAATATTTTAAGAAAATTGAACATATTATCAAGCACTGCGTGAAGATAGAAACATGAATTAAATTAATTGGCTTGATAAAAAAAAATCACAAAGATGACACTAAATCGCTATTTTAAACGTGTACCTTGAAGAGATTACTTCGTTAAACTATGTAAAAGTTATACCAAAATATAGGCCTTATTGTTTTTTAGTACTTGGTGAGAACACATTTTATAATTTCCTTACTATTTCTTTCTATGGAGCAAATATACACAAAATCTAGCAGTTCAAGAGCTCGCAACGGCCGGCCAGTTACAGCCGGCTACACACCGCACTACAAGACGGCCTTAAGCGTTTTTACTCGAGTGCCCTGTGGGTACAGCCACACGCCTCATGATTGTAGTAGTGTACCTATCATAGCGTGGTTGTGTGAAGCTTACCCTCTGTGCGAATACTCTGTGCTGTGAGTTTGGTTTACGCAAAATGCCTACAACGTCCTGCGTAAACAATATAATAATGGCTCGTACAGACTGGTGCGATATACCGGTGACTGAAAAGTTGTGCGGAAATGTCGTCATGGTATGGGCAATTGGGCATATGATGCGGAGGAATGAGAAAAATGTCGTGAGGAAAGTTTTGAGTATGCATGTCGATGGCTATAAGAGTAGGGGAAGACCATAGAAACGATGGATGGACTGTGTGAAACATGATATGGCTAGAAAGGGAGTGACTACCGAGATGACGACTAATAGAGAAGTATGGAAGATAGGGACATGTTGCGCCGACCACGAATCAATTGGGATAAGGGCAGGAGAATGATGATGATGACAGACTGGTGCGATAACGCAGGCGCGACGCGACTCTAGTAGCACAATTTCTATGTCAATGCCTGTCGCGCCCGCGATATCGTGTGAGTTTGTAAGAGCCTTAATGCTTTCAGAATGCTGTTGGGGTTGCCGCGGCATTGTAGTGCGCTTTGTATGTGGTAGTGCGTCGCAAATGTTCGCAAATGCGCGCGTTGACGGTTTCCACGCGTAGTACGTAAGAAAGTGGCGTCACTACATGACGGATCGGCAGCAACAATTGGTGTCTCAGCCGCTCGAACATCTATCATATTTCAATAATTATATAATATAAAAAGCCTTCTTCTATGAGAAACACAATGTGTATTTAAATGGATTTCAAGAGGGCCTAATTATCAAGGGATTATTATTCCATTAATTCTCTCTTGAAATACATTTAACTGTATAATTAATTAAGACCTTCTGACATGTAAAAGTGTTTTAGAAAAATAATTTATAGAAATAAAAAATATATAACATACCATATCGTCTCATGTTGTGATGGCTCAGCGGTTAAGGCCTCGCCTCTCATGCACGAGGTAGTGTGTTTAAATCCAGGCAAGTACCAATGTGACTTATTTAAATCATATGCACTTTTTGAGTTTATCTTGGACAATACCATGAAGACCAAGTTAAAATGGATATTCTCACACCACGCTAAGAATGATTTTCGTAGTTTTTCGAAACGCACAAATAAATTGAAGGCCAGACCGGGCATTCCTGTGAGCCTCGCCGCGTCGGTGGCATGAGTGAGCCAGAAGACATTGCCAATATTGTTAATGAGGCGTTCTTTGTAAAATCTCCTCTGGGCCCGTCGCGGTTGGTGTCCGATGTTGAGCCCAGGATGGAAATAGGGGTTAAATTTAAGGCCACAGAGATTACTCGAACGATTAGACGTAAGTCTAGGGGTAGGTCCCCCGGCCATGACGGGCTTAGCATCGAGCACCTCTAATAAGCTGAGCCTCACTTGCCTAGCGTACTTGCTATGCTGTATAGCTTCTGCATGGGTCATGGTTATATGCCTAGGGAGATGATGCGAACAGTGGTTGTGTCAATCGCTAAAAACAAAACTGGTGTCCTCTCTGACAGCAGTAACTATAGGCCCATTTCACTAGCTACTGTGATATCATAGGTTATTGACAGCATGCCTAATGCACAACTGATTAAAAGAACAACCATGCATGTCAACCAGTTCGGTTTCAGGACTGGGTTGTCAACTGAGAGTGCAGTGTTTTGTCTTAAGCATGATGTCACATACTATGCGAAGCGTGAGACGCCTGTTTATGCCTGCTTTCTGGACTTATCTAAGCCTTTGATCTGGTTTTATATGATGTGTTATGGAGTAAATTAAAACGAGTTACCCATAGAACTTTTAAATATTTATAAGTTTTGGTATGGAAACCAGATCCACACTTTACGATGGGCGGGAGCATTGTCTCGTCCATACGGGTTGGAGTGTGGGGTGAGGCAGGGTAGGTTGAGCTCAACTACGCTCTTTAACCTTTATGTGAACGAACTGATTACCGAACTCAGCAGTACCAGAGTTGGATGCTACGTAGACGGTATCTGTGTTAATAATATCAAATACGCGGATGACATGGTGCTGCTGAGCGCGTCAATACCTATGTGGGTTCAGAAAACTGGTTGCCCAGTGTGAGGCGTACGCTAGGTTACATGGCCTGGCATATAACGTCAAGAAGTCAGAGATTATGGTCTTTGAGGCGGTTAGAGCCCTAATAAGATACCACCTGTTTTACTTTATGGGCACGCCTTTAAAAAGGGTCCATAAATTTAAATATCTATCTATCATATTAACCCCCAATCTCAAAGACGATGACGACATTGAATGGGAGCAAATAGCGTTGTCGCTGGCTCGCAGGTTTGCACGATGCTCACGTCCTGTAAAGATCCCCCTGTGAAGGTTATACGATCTGTGAAATTCATGTTGTTTGTCGATGTACCTGTGTACCGAAGTCTTAACAGCAAAATAAAATTTTTCACTTACACCGATTTTTCACATTTTTTTTTTCAAAATTTGCAACAAAAATGAAATTGTTCTTCAGGTAATTTGGAAATGACCTAATGTTCCATCTACACATTATTCGAAAAACAAAGAAAGGCCTATTGATGCCTTCAATCACAAGGGCCGTGTGGCCTAATGGATAAGGCGTCGGACTTCGGATCCGAAGATTGCAGGTTCAAGTCCTGCCACGGTCGCATGCCGAAATGTTTTTTAAATATTTTTACTTTTTTATTAATACTTATGCCAACTTTTTTAATGCTGGACGAGCTTAACTGGGAACCGAAAGGATTGGCCTACATTAGTAGAGTGTGTGGAAATCTATACTAATATCATAATGAGGTATTTGTTTGTTAGTTTGTATACAGGGGGGTAATCTCTGGAACTACCAGTCGGATTTGAAAAAATATTTTTGCATTTGATAGCCTAATTCTCGAGAAAGGTTATAGGCTATATTATAACATCATGCTTTGACTCTTAGGAGCCGAGCAATAAGAAAAAGAGTCAGGGAGAACCACAGACTACCTGCAGTATTGATGATTACTTAAATTATAAAGCACTGTAAGTTCTATTGTCAATAATCCAATGTATTGCATGCATGATTTTTCTTTTGGTTTGTTTTATATTTTATTAGCTGCGCCCCGCGGTTTCACCCGTGTAAGTCTCGATCCCGTGGGAATATCGGGGTAAAAAGTAGCCTCTATGTTAAAATTTTGTTTCAGTGCGGCTAGTGGAAGCGCTAAGGTGCGGTTCGGACAAGTGCTGTTGAAATCAGTGCTCTGAGTGGAATACCTCATTTTTTTTAATCAAAATTGGTCCAGCCGTTAGAGCGTGAAGAAGTAACAAACATACACACACACTCACTCACTCACATTTCGCCTTTATAATATTAGTGTGATTGTGAACTAACAACCAGAACCTGAATTGTGGAGGTCAGATAGGCAGTCACTCCATTTAAAATACTGGTATTCAGCTGCATCCGGTTATACTGGAAGCCGACTGCAACAAAGTTGGGAAAAGGTTAGGCTGGTGAATCTATCTGGTAAGTATTTATTAATCCTCCGAGAAATCCTCTACTTTGGGGCCATTCAAGTATTACGTAAGCACTAAAGGGGGTTGGGGGGGTTTTTGCTTTGCTTATTTTTGATGACATGGAGGACGGGTCATCTAGATGGTGATTACGTCAGCAAAATTTACTATTTCTGATTAAATTAATCTGCAAAATTTATTAGATCCTGTATTGAACTCGCTCTTACGAGGTGTTTTATGGTTAAGTTAGAAATAACCGAATTATGAACTTGTCACGCGCATTATTAAAAAAAAAAAAACCAATGGTTACGTAAACATAAGGGGGAGGGGGGGGGGGTAAGAGCTTACTTACTTTTGCTGTCAAGGAGGAAGGGGGTTAAAATGACTAAAATTCTACTTACATAATACTTGATGGGTACGCAACCTTAGTATTTTCTTAAAGGGGTCATCCCTTTGCGTATCCATTGACGCGGAGACGAGCGCAAATCACATTGGTTAGAAATCCTTCGTCTCGTTCGTGATTGGTCGATTCCGCTCCACTCCTTTCCACCTCAGAGAAAACGCAACCCTAGATAGGACCCTGTTTCTTACATATCCACAGCATGCATGTGCTCACAAGTTAACTGGAAGGAATTTGTACTAATCCTTATTACCTATGAAGTATTATGTCGACGTTTATAGTCCAACGATTAGAGTCAAATGCAATGGAGACCGTTAGCAATCTAGTGAGTTCATTAGAATGTACATATTGAAACGAAGTGATATTATGATTCCGCAATCTTAGCATATACGGGGTTATTGGTAAAACGTTAACGATCTCTTAAGGGGTATCATTAGGAACATCTTTTACTATGGGACCAAACTTAAAATCGCAAAAAAAATATCTGTTGTTCCCTACATTTATGTTCGCATAACTCGTCAAAATTTAGGGAGCAGCTGGTTTTCTTTTTAATCACATCCTATATAACATTTTACATACTACTAGTTGCTGTTTGCGACTTCGTTAGCGTGTAATTATATCAAGTTTGGGCCGATTTTTCAATCGTCAGATAAACTTTATCTGAAAATAAATATGACGGTTTGGCATATTTTCTATGCAAAACCTGCCAAAACGCAATTTTTCTTCCTAGCCCGCTTTTGACTAGTTATGAAAAAATATTTGATATGAGTAGGGGAAGACCAAAGAAACGATGGATGGACTATGTGAAAAATGATACGGCTAGAAAGGGGGTGACTACCGAGATAACGACTAATAGAGAAGTATGGAGGAAAGGGACATGTTGCGCCGACCGCAAATAAATTGAAATAAGGGCAGGAGAATAATGATGATGACGATAATTTGACGTATAGTTACCTACATAAGTGTTAGTTATAACCAGTTTATAAAATAAATAATTGTCAAATACAGAATAGAATAGAATAAAATACCATAAAAATTACAGATATAAATGTTGAAATTTTACATAGGATGACACAATGGGCGGTCTTATCGCTAAAAGCGATCTTTTTCAACCTTTGGAAGGATTAAAGGGAGAAGGAGAGATAATACTGCAGGGAGTCAGTGGTGTACCATTTACATATACAATAAATACATACATACATAAAGCAGACACTTATCTATATAAAAATATATATATACAATAATTAACATGTATCAAGATCAGCTGTATTAGGTATGTAATAATCATGTTTAACCCTTTCGCGGACAGTGAACGCCTGATGACGTCATAACAATAAAACTTCTATTGTGTCTCCTTCACCGCCCGTGAAAGCGTTAAGGAGTGTGGACGTGTTTTTTAATACAGCCTTTAAAGAATGATTGTTTCATTTGTAAAGAACATGCATGAAAATGCAATACAATGCCTCGGTGGAACGCAGAGCTAAGACACTCATTAGCGACGTAAAACTGATGGATGCCAAGGTTCACAGCTTGGCCCATCGCCGCAAGGTTGCCTGCTTGTCGGTCTTCTACAGATTGTACTTCGGTGAGTGTGCCCAAGAACTCCACGACCTCGTTTCACCGGCCCCCTTCTATTATCGGACATCTAGACGCACTGCAGGTTACCATCCCTTCCTGGTTGCTATTCCACCGATTCGCACTAAGCGTTTCCAAGCGTTTTATTATATAATGCGCACAGCAAAAGAGTGGAACTCTCTACGTGCGTCTGTTTTTCCGAACGCATACAACCCTAATCTCTTCAAAGTGAGAGTGAACAGGCTTCTTCTGGGTAAGCTCACTCTATCGTCGACTTTGTCTCTGTCATCTCTGACCTAGGCTAAGGTCAAGAGCAAACCCATCACAAATAAAAAATAATGACTATACTCGATGCTCCCGAGAAAATAACTACCGTTTGAGCGTTTGTAACTATGTACAGAAAAATCTATATTTTTTTCACGTGTCTGTACTATTTCACATAGGAAAATTGTCCGGTACGTATGTAAAATTTTGTTAATAGTTCTTAATACGTTTTAAGAGCATTAAACTGCAATAACCACTAAACACTGACATCATCATCTGCCTCACCTTATCCCAACTACGTTGAGGTCGGCTTCCAGTCTTACCGGATGCAGCTAAATACCAGTATTTTACATGGAGCGACTGCTTATCTGACCTCCACAACCTAATTACTGGGTAACACGATATCCCTTGGTTGTCAGACTTTCGGCCTTCTGACAACCCGTAAAAACTGTTATTGATCTACAAATGACAGCCGGGACCAACAGTTTAACGTGCTTACCGAGGCACAGAGGGCTCTTGTTATGTAAAGATGGTCATCCATCTACGGTTAAACCGCGGCAAGCGTAGCTTAACCTAATCGATCGACCCGTGCAGCTGTTCTTAACCACAAACTCCCCTAATTTTCCTGACTTATCTACTAAAATAATATATTCAAAACATATTATACTTACGTTCATAGCAAAACGAGAGAGATCATGAAAGCCACAGACAGAAACCATACGAATAATAAGATTCTAAGATGAGTAGCTAAATTAATATTCAGCCCGTGATCAGCACAAGTAAAAGTAACTGATATTACGGATATTTACCGTTAAATATTACTGATATCAGATTTCTGTGAGAATATATATCATAAAGAATAGATATTACTCGTTTACAGGGTGTATAGAGAATAAATGAATTGGTCGTGCCCTCATTAGTTGGGATCAATTTATTCATCCCTTGAGTAAACTGGACAAGACTTGGGATGAGAATGGGAAATAACTATTTGTTGAAGGTACTTTATTCTTTTTTTCTTTATTGTAGATTTTATTTACTTTTTGAATATATAATCAGCCTATAATGTTCCCACTGCTGGGACACAGGCCTCCTCTTTCTGTGAGAGGGAGTGGACCGTAATCCACCACGCGGGCCCAGTGCGTTGCTAGATGTCACATGTCTTCGATTTTTTTAGTTCTAGGACATGCCGGTTTCCTCACGATATTTTCCTTCAACGTTTTGAGAGCAGTCAGAGCAGTGGTGATGAAAATAATTTACACAAAGTAAAGCGCCTGTCTGGGTTCGAACCTAAGACCTACAACTCGTAGGCCGCGGCCGTTACCACTTGGCCACCACTGCTCAATTTTGAATGAATGCTTTTAAAATTGCAAAAAAAAAACTTATTTTTTTTACCTTTTGATAATAATAATAATACCTACTGACAGGACTATTGTCGCTAATAAGCCCGATATAGTGGTGATAGATCGATTAGCCCGCCGCGCAATGATTATTAATGTTACCATTCCACATGAAGAGAACCTCGTGAAAGCTGAGAAAGAGAAACAAATTAAATATCTCGACTTAGCACACGAGGTTGTTGACATGTGGAATGTGAGCTCGGCTGTCATTGTGCCGATAGTCGTATCAGCTAATGGCCTGATGGCCGAATGCCTCGATCAACATCACTCGAGGCTCTCGTTAGGTGGTTGGATCAAGGGCCTGATTCAGAAGGCAGTACTCCTCGATACGGCTCGCATCGTGAGGAGGTTCCTATCTCTGGAGCCCTAACCACCGGTAGCTTGGACCCGGCTCCAGATACCGGCGAACCACTATTTTTTATATTTTTAAATGTTTATATACATTTTTTTATATCCTAATATTTAAAAATATAATTTATATATATATTAAATAAAGGAAATAATAATACACTTGCATTTTACTGTCTCGCTGCAGCGGGGTAATTGAGTAACACACTGACAGTTAACAAAGGCTTTCTTTTGACAGTTCAGCAAAATTCATTGCGTTATTTACGTTGTTGAGCAGACAAAGGAGACGTTCACGAAATGTATGGGGCTTGGTACTAAAATAATTGGAAGTTTAAACAGCCTTCTGACCTATATAGGCTGAAAGAGGGTAATTATTTTGATGTCTTTGGGCATTTAATTTTTTTTACAGCCGCCTCTTTTTTTAAAACAAGTGTTGAAAAATAAAATGTTCTACAAGCATTATTTATATTTTTGGGATGGCAGCCCTGTGGCAAATGACGTGACAATGGCAACGTCAGTCAGCAGGACTCGGCTTGACATTTACAGCGGATGTTTAGTCCGAGTTTACAGCTTTGACTTTTTTCGATACGTTTTGTTATTGCATTGTCATGATAATCAATATTTTTTGTCTTAATTTCATGGAGCTGCCGCTAAAATTATAATAAAATCTCAATGTATTTAATAGAAACGGAAACATTAGCCACATAAAATAATTATATTGCATAGAAATGAATAAATAAAGACTATGTGCGTTTTGTTTGTATTGAAACATTTTTCACTTTTTCACAAAAACGGGCGCCTGAAAAAATTAGATTTAACTATAATCGAGTAGCATAATAAATAAGCTTTCTAATAAGGTGCATCACATTAGCGTTTAAAAATCGTCGGAATATTACACCAATTTTGACATCTCCTTTTTCTAACATAATTATGAAGCTATGGATAGCATTTATCCTTCAAAATCATTCAGATTATGATTGAAAGTGTTTTACGTAAATCGTGTGCTGGTCAAAGCCCTCTTCTGATAAAGAGAAGGCACAAGTATTAATCATCACTCAAGGCGGCGATTTCAGACTCATATGTCTATGACGGATGTTCGAGCGGCTGAGACATCACATGTCGCTGTTGAACTATCATCTGTTGGTCCTCCATCACGGGCGTGTACGTGCAGGTGTTTGTAAAATAATACTCGCAAAATAACCCACTTAATTTAGTCACAAATGTCGCAACAAAGTTTAATCACACAAAATAAGGATTACAATGATTGTCACTGATTAAGTCAATTCACAATATTTTAAGCTTGCATTTAGAGCCGAATGGATTTGTGCGTATGCACCGCGTATCGATCGCATCAAAAGAGTGATCCTTCCGCTGCCATGACACTCACAACTCCATTCGGTGTTAACCGCTATAAATAAAAATACCACTAAAATATATATTTTTTTATATCTATTTTAATGGCCTGGTTGCTGGGACCTTTTAGCCAATTCTTTTTTTAGTTATAAACTTTATATATTAATGATGAAATGATACATGAATTGCATGATAGATAATATCCCCACCCGCCCGCTCCCCTTATGTTTCAGTAAAGATGTGGCACTTTACTGAAACCTCACGCGAACTTCTTGAGAGAACTTGAAGTGATGTTGCACTATTTTGTTTCATTTGCCTACACTAATGCACGTTCACGAACACTTAAAATGGTTAATATTCCACCATTATTACACATTAATATTCAGCTAATCAGAAAATAAAACAAAACTGCTAAACTCGACACTTCACTTTCCAGCCAAGAACCTCCACCACTAAAGCAATAAATTATAAACCACAGAGTAAAAATAATCAATTACAACTTTTAAAAAAGTGTTATAGCAAATCAAATAAATTATCACGCACCGTGAAATATAATTAATAAAAAAATACAAAGAGGAGCTCGTGGCTATATAATAACAGCCTCACGGGTCGATCCATCATGTTAAGCTATGCTTGCCGGGGTTGGTCCGTGGAAGGGTGACCATCTTTACATACCGAGACTCCTCCATGCCTCGGAAAGCACGTTAAGCCGTTGGTCCCGGCTGTCATTCGTGGATCCTTGGTAGTCGTTACGGGTCGTTAGAAGCCCAAAAGTCTGACAACCAGTCTTACCAAGGGGGTATCGTATTACCCAGTTACTGGGTTGTGGAGGTCAGATAGGCAGTCGCTCCATGTAAAATACTGGTATTCAGCTGCATCCGGTTAGACTGGAAGCCAACCCCAACGTATAAGTTGGGAAAAGGCTAGGCAGATTGACATGTATACAATTTTTAATCTGATTGCCAGTTCTAAAAAAAATGCTCTCTTCATTGCTATTTTAATTTCTCCATTGTAATATATAATTAGTTGTTTGAAAGGCAGGAGAAGTAAGACATAATTCGTATTCTTCTCCAAAGCTGAGGGTGTGCAATTATTATGCATGAGAATTCCCCACATTTAAGTCATGAAGTTTTCAAATATTTTTTCACCCATTTCGTTTGACTGCAATGCAAAAGCGAGGCATGTAAATGAAACGACTTAAAAAACCAACTGAACGTCAAAAGAGTTTTCTCGAGACCTCGATTTTCTGCCGTTAGAACAAAGCTGCAAAGGTCAGTTCATAGAATGAAGAATCTAACTTGAATTGAAATGTAAGATTCACCCTGTATATGCATTGTTTGCGAGACGTTAGTAATAGTGTTCTTAAAATGCATATTATATTTTTATGCATGGACCTACATATTTGTGTATTTATGAAAGAATTAATATCGTAGGCATTTTCTAAGATGATATGGAAATATTTGTACAATACTATAGAGTTTATATCTGACACTAGCTTCTGCCCGCGAATGAAATTTCTTGTTCCCCCGATCAATCGCGTCGCGTAGTATCGCCTGCTCGCGCTCTTATTTCGTTTTCGATTAAGTTCAAAATCGAATAAGAAAATTTGACAGTTTGTGGTAACTAATTGGTGTGCTGGCGACTGTACCTTAGTTTTAATAATGGTCTGGAAGTTTATGCGGCCTACCCAAATGTCCTTTCTTTGGTGGTTTAGTGTTTTTTCAGACTTTATTATTTTTTCTCGACTCCTAAGGGTCGCAAAGTGATTCCTCAAATACTGGGCTGTTAAAAAATATTTGTCTTCAGATTGGTAGTTCCAGAAATTAGCCCAAACAAAAAAACAAACGATTCAAAGATAAGATTTCAATAAAATTGTTATTTAAAAACAGCCTTGTTTTGACGAGAGCATTTGTTTAGGCAGAACTTACAAAAACATAACTTAGTATCACGCCTGTAATCCCCAAAGGGTTAGGCAGAGGTAGGCAGAGGTGTCCCTCTAGAACACTCACATTTCGCCAGTTATGTTTAAGTCCCATGTAATATTGCCATCAACTGGGCTCAAATCCAGACTCCGGGCTGCAACTGAGAAATTCCCGTTGGAAAAACCTAATAACGCCCGACTTGGGAATCGAACTCAGGACCACATGCTCAGCAGTAGCAGCAGTATTTAAAAAATGAGTTAAATTGGATCATAAACGTTTCAAGTATGAGAGAATAAAAATTAGCGAAATCATTTTCGTGAATAACTCTAGAATGAACAAGACTTTATGATGTTTCTAAGCTCGAAATGGTCTTCCAAGAAAAAGGGCAGAATTTTCTTTTTCTTGTGATGGGAAAGTTACGCGATGTTCTCTCTTTTAAAATTAAAATGAATGAACCGACCGTTACTACGGAAGTTTTTAGGGATCCGCAGTTAGTTAGCGAAAGAAATAATGTAACTATGTCACTCACTCTTTTACTGTAATTCACTGAACTCACACACTCACCTATTAAAACAGCCAAGCACTTACCTATTAAAATGTTTACTATTAAAAAAAACACTACTAAAAAATTTTACTATTAAAATTTTTACTATTTTTTTTTTTTATTATTTTAATATTTTTTATTGTCATTTTTTAAACCCTACTAGGTTTATGTCCATCTCTGGAATCTGGAACGCTGTCGTCTCCCTCTTGGAGTTGGGCTTTAATAACTGCGACAAAGTTTTGTAACTAACGTAGCTATTTACGTACGAATTCAATTTGTAAAATGTGTTTTTGTTCCAATAAACATTATTAAAATTTATAGTATTATTGTGTATGTGTTTCTAAGAATTTCTTAGGTACCAAAACTAAGTTGGCTATTTTTGGTGTTTCTTTAGAATAATAATACAAATTGCTAACTAGGGAAACGATGACCTATGACCTTATGACCCTACAATAAGCAGTCGCGCTTGAGATCAAGGTAGTGAGACATGAGTAAAGTCTCCATTTTTAAAACTTTCATCTGCCAAGGCTTTCCCAACTCTGTTGGGGTCGGCTTCCAGTCTAATAGTATGCAGCGGGGCGAGCACGGCCTACTGTGACATGACTTGAGTCACATTTTATCACAGTTTGAGCGATAAAACTGTTTTGTCATAAAATGCTAGTACAAATTGACATAACATAATTTATGATGTCTTGTCACAAACGTCTTGGGCACGCCTCGACCCGCAGGTGAATACCGGTATTTACATGGAGCGACACCATTTTCCAAAACAATAATATATTTATTATCTCATTTTATTAGGGTTCCGTAGACAACAAGGGACCCTTATAGTTTCGCCATGTCCATCTGTCTGTCTGTCCGTCCGTCTATCTGTTTGTCTGTCTGTCCGTCCGTCTGTTTGTCTATCTATCCCTAGATTAACGCAGAGACTCTAAGTGCTGAGTAGAAAAAGCTGTAATTTGGCATGCGTGTGTATATTAATAATATCAACCATTTTTCAGATTCCTAAAGATTTCTAAAGTACATACATCTTTTATGGGGTACTGTGACATCAAAATACCTTGTGATATATTGCAATTAAATGAAAGAAAATTTAAAACTCATATTAAAAGTATACTTTGTAATGAAGCATATTATAAATTCAAGGATTATGTCCAAAATAAGAATGCTTAGAAACATGCTGGTCCAGCTCCATACACAATCAACAACAATACAATCTAGATTCTAGACAAAATCAAACTGTTTGCTCCTATAATTGTATAATTTATTATTTTTTTGACATTTATTTTACAATCTGTGATTACCTTAACTCACACACCGACATAATTTTTTTTTGGAAAATGTATAGGTATTTTTTACAATGTTTGTAAATATGTGAGCACCATGTATCTATCACATAATGAATTTATCTGTCATTGCTTCATTTTAAATTATTTTTACCTATTGTGGTATAGTACTTTTGTTCTAGGTGCAAATCTTCACATATAATTATAAAATTAATGTAGGTACCTATACAAAATATTGCAAAACATTTTAAAAGAGTAACGGTGAAGTTTCTTGACTTTGACTTTAACCACGCCGACAAAGTGGTAAAATAACTTCTTGAAAAAAAACGCAGTTGGCCGGTTTTTTTAGAACACATTGGTTTTGGCGATCTATATTCAGTCATCAAATCCAAAATCAACCTCAATTTAGACGTACTCTAGATTCCTAAATCAAAAATAAGGTTACACAGACAAACAGTACTCTCACGTATATAATTCTGAAGATGCTAATTAAGACAAAAGTTCCTAAAATGTACTTGTATACTTCCCAAAGTCTGAGAGATACTCGTAAAGTTTTCTTGTGCCCTTGACCTTCACTTGGTAGAATGCCAAGAAAACTGGCATAGATTGCGAATTCGTTTGTGCAGATGTGACTCTGTTCCGAACCCACTTTTAACCGACTTCAAAAAAAAGGAGGTTATATTATGTTCGTCTGTATGTATTTTTTTGATGTGTAACTTTTTGTGGGAGTGATTTCGTGAAAAGGGACGGAAGTGTGTAACAGGAAGTGACAGCTTGAGCATGTAATACGTAAATACTTTTTAATAGCATGGAATGAGTATGTACTTTATAATAGCATGGAATTATTGTACTCATGGAATTAGTAAGTACTATCATCTGCCTAGCCTTTTCCCAACTATGTTGGGGTCGGCTTCCAGTCTCACCGGATGCAGCTGAATACCAGTATTTTACATGGAGCGACTGCCTATCCGACCTGCACAACCCAGTTACTGGGTAACACGATACGAGTATCCCTTGGAAAGACCGGTTGTCAGACTTTTGGGCTTCTGACGACTCGTAACAACTGTCAAAGATCTACTACTGACAGCCGGGACCAACGGCTTACCGTGCTTTCCGAGGCACGGAGGAATCTTGGTATGAACAGATGGTCACCCATCCACGGACCAACCGCGGTAAGCGTAGCTTAACCTGATCGATCGACCCGTGCGGCAGTTATTATTTAGCCACAAGCTCCTCAATTAGTAAGTATAGATTGTAAACCAAGGGGGTCGAATTTTGACCAGTCGGTGACCTCTAAAAATTAATAATTGTTCGGATACATATTTCAGTATTATACAATGTGGAGACAACAATACGACAATAAATGAAAACACTGGCAATACTAATGCATAAGAGTATTTTGGAACGATCAAATAAATTCTAGCATCGAAATTAAAAAAGTGATTTTTTCAAATAAACTAAATAGCAGTGGTGTGCCGACTATGGGTTTTGCCAATCTTTGACTAACTATAGCGACTAAACTATTGGATATATTTGATTGAATTTTCGTGTGCAGACTGCGAACGTCATTAGATATACGTAGTTGAATTTATTGTTATATTGTCGTCTCCACGTTGTATATATATATATATAATATAAGCGACAATTCAAAGACATGTGACATCTACCAACCCGCACTGGGCCCGCGTGGTAGATTTACTGCCCACTCCCTCTCCAAGAGAGGAGGCCTGTGTCCCAGCAGTGGGAACATTATAGGCTGATTATGTGTATATATATGCGACTACTGTCAGGCTGGCTTGTTTTTTTTATGTAGGTTAATCGATATTTTGGTCAATTGTGAACCGATTTTGAAAATTATTTTTCCTTTGGTAGTTTTTGAGTTAGCTTCGATAATATGTATTTAATCCACTTTGTGTATCTTGGAGATATTACAATACTTCCTGTCACTGTTGTTTACATAGCAAGTTGTGGTATACAAATTGTTGTGGGGTATGTACCATAACTAAGTGAACATTTAAGAATAATATTACAAAAAAAATAAACAACCGACTTACAAAAATACACTACGAGGTGAAAAATAACTTTAACTTCGGAAGTCGGTGGCATAAAACTAAAATACAAATCCAAAGACAATACCCTGACGTTTCAGTGCTGCCATCTAGTGAACATCATTTCAGAAAACGCTTAATAGGCTGTTCTTTTTTCTATGAAGAGATTTCACCAAGAAGTTATATGATTATTTTTTTTGCATCAATGTAAGCAATTTCAATTAGAGAGCGCCTTCATTTCGTAACAGCGCATTTGACGTGCGGTTGACCGTACAAAGAAAAATACAGCTTAATTCTAACATGACTAGCGCTACTCACAGCGCAGTACAACACCCCTCACCCCCACTGACACGTCATTTTTTTACTGCGCAACGACTCGCCTCATGTTCCGAGTCACCATAAACTTCGAATCGGGCTTTACATGAGAGTCGCTTCGACTCAGTTTTGTTACTCTATGACACTGGTGTCAACTTTTTCTTAATCCTAGCTCTGTAGTGGAATAAAACGCTTGATTCATATCAGTTTAGTTAAAGAGCTTACGTCTTGGAGGAGTATCTTCTATCTTCGTTATTTTGTAGAACTACTTTGGTCTGAAAGATTGGATAATAATATAGTTTCTGTACCAAGCCGTTGTTTTGTATGTAACTTTTACTACATTTTTCCGATAAAAAGGGCCTATCCTTTAGGTAGGTACTTATTTTTGCAATTAACTACCTAATATTAAAAAGATTTAGAAAGATGAGATGAGAATTAGAAATGATCATTTGGAACCATGCACCTAGCTTCTGTTGTTTCATAAGTGCCCATATAGGTTTATGTGAAATAAAATAAATTGATTTTGATTAATTATTGACGAAAAAGAGAACATAAAAATGCTTACGGTGAAAATGGAGAGACCTGATAATGATTATGGTTAATAATAGCGTTTGTCTCCTACCAAATATGTAGAACCAAAATATGTTTGGCCTATATTTATTTTGATGGGTGGGAGAAAGCGCTTGATGTTCTATAAGCTTAACTAGCTGCTGCCCGTGGCTGCGCCCACGTAACTTTTTCTAAAATAAACGTAACATAATTTACTCCTTATAACTTGAGCGATCTGCCAGTGAAAGTCTCGTCAAAATTGATCCCGCCGTTTTGGAGATTAGCAAGAACAAACAGATAGACAGACAACAATGTTTAAAATTGTTTTTTTTGTTATAAATAGGTACCGTGCATACTTTCCAATGCATTTAGTAAAATATTTTTTTTTTAAACAGACACTACAATTTTATTTATTTGAATAGATTAAAGATAAGTAGAAAGTACGTACCTCGCCACTAGCAAGTCAAGATCTATTACTATGTTCTGTAAACCAGGTATATTAGAATTTCATACCCGTTCACAAATAACTTTTCAATCAATGCCTGTATAGGCTTTCAAACTGAAAGCCTGCTAGAAGATAAATCATAATTATATTAATACGTGAAGCGAAAACTTAATACCCCTTTTTACGAAAATTACGCAGATGGAGGAGTACGTAATTTGGCACAGTTAAAGTTTATATGGAGGAGTGCAGAAAGCTAATATTTTTATATAATGTCAAGGAGATTTAAAATAGATACTATAGAGAGGCAATCAGAAGTAATGTCATAGAAACATTGTGATCCCTTGTCTCAGTGCCGCCATCTAGCGTAAATATACCAAAATCAATAGCTAAGTTTGACACGTTACCGATACAACCGTCAAATAGTTTGAAACATCTAAGAAAGTTATTTATTTTATCTAAATACTGGGTAAATTACAAAATACTGACGAAAATAAACCGTGGTCAAGTTTAGTCGTTTTATCACTACGAGATTTGCAATACCATAATGCACGATTTATTATAAGTATATAATAAATCGTGCATTTTTTCGAAGTATCGAAAATTATTTTCTTTTGGTGGTCACGAATGCGACTTGACATGTAGGCGTACCACACTAGACTGAGCGACTTTTGTCCACTAGGACAAATGTATCGGATTACGATTTTGTTCGCTATGTCCTGTCTATTGTTAAGTAAATAATTTAATGTCTTTGTACAATAATTAGAAATAATTTAAATGAATCAATAAACCATTACACACACCAGTATGCGTTTGAAACACACATAGTACCAATGCCTCATGATTTGAAGATAGAGTGACAGAAATGACAGCCTGAGCATGGAATAAGTAAGTACTTTTAATAGCATGGAATTAGTGTACTCATGGAATTAGTAAATACTATAGAGATTGTAAGTAGGTCGAATTTCGACCATTGGGCGACCACTACTATTTATACTTACATGGCGTTTCCCCAGTTCGAACGGTAAAGATTGCCAGTGCACTCTTAAACTCGGCTTTCAATATTCAAAGTGAAACTAATTAAAATGCAGGAAACCATAGTCTTAAAGGTGACAGTAAAAGCCCCGGCGCCCACGTCTTGTGTTAGGGCCTGTACACACGATGTTTATTATACGCGCGTTTATGGGAAATGAAATCGTTTATTCTGTAAATAGGATATCGGAATCACTTTTACACGTCATATTAAAAAGTAAAAAATAAGCTAGATGTAGTCGACATTTCCTATCTGACTGCCCCTGAGAAGAAATGGCGAAACAAACTCAGGGGTCAAAGTCTCTTTTAAAGTCCAGACATAATCTTGGTCAGATCATGTGAGGACCATGTAGATCTGTGTCTGAAATGGTCTTTTGAGGAAAGAACCACACAAATTTGAGTGGACCTGTCCAATCAGTGCAAGCATTTGTTAGCAATCGTGCAGCTCGACTCAAGACTTAAGGAGCTCAACGACTCGACGAACAATACCAAAGAAAGTACATATTGGTAGGCCTCATAATGTGCTCAAAATGCCAGACCACCATTAAAACTGAGAAAAAGCATAAACTAATAGGAAAATATTTAAAGAAAAAAAAATGTCCCACATAGTGCTCACATTCACAATAAATTAAAGCAGTAAATATAATACTTTCCAAAGTAAACATTAATGTAATATTGTATATAATATTCTGCAATGTAATATTGTATATAATATTCTGCAATGTCAATATTTATATAAAATCATGCATAATAACATTAAATGTCAAGTTTTCCAGTTTGATCACAAGGCTTGCAGAGCGAGCAGCTCAATCCCAAGCTTTTTTTGTCTTCTAAATAATCAGAAATTTTATACTCGTAGTACCCTTTTTACAAAGTTTGGTTTGAATACAGTTTTTAAATCGTTTAATGGGTAAGTTTCGAATGTCAGTAGGAAGTTTGTTGTAAAATCGTATACATTGACCCATGAACCAGTTGCCTACTCTGTGACTAAAGGAGTGATGAATATAAATGTTGATAGATGGAGATGGAGAGGAAGGCCAAAGAAAAGATGGATGGATTATGTGAGGAATGATAGAATAATAATGATAGAATCCCTTCTTTATTATATACACCATAAAAATTACAGATAATATAATGTTGAAATTTTACATAGGGTGACACAATGGGCGGTCTTATCGCTAAAAGCGATATTTTACAGACGACCTTTAGATTGATTAAAGGTAGAAGGAGAGACAAAACTGCAGGTAGTCAGTGGTGTGCCATTTACATATACAATAAATAAATATAAAATATATATATACATTTACAATAATAAACATGAAACAAGAGCAAGGAACGATAATAAGGAAGGAATAAGGTTAGGGAAGGAAGGCTAGGGGTAAGGAATGATATGAAAGAGAAGGGAGTGAATGATAGCGTCACGCTATCATTCACTCCCTTCTCTTTTTTATGTTTTTTTGGTTGACAGGGGAGAATGGAAGAAGCACACGTGTTGCGCCGACCCACGTAGCACATAACAACAACGGGACAAGGGCAAACGTGTTGCGCCGACCCCACGTACGTCCAGTGGGCGACTACTAGTAATGAATAATTATTCGAATAAATATTTCAGCATTTAGCGTTATTATATATTTTTAGCTTTATTGATTTCTGTCGCTGCTCAGCTGCTTAAATTAAATTAAGTTGTTAAATTACATAAAATTGATTCTAATTATTGCAATTCATTACATTATGCTTAACATTAATCGATCATTTATTACATTTTATTTTAAAAGAAATAATATCCAGGAGATGTCAGATTTCACACATCATAAGCGACTACTGCAAGTCTCGCTCGTTTTTATTACGTTAGATGAATTGGGCCCAGTGGGTGGCCATGCGAATCGCGGCCTCAGTGGCGTTTTCTAATTCCTCAGAAGTTCAGATATAAATAATATGGGATATATCGATTGGGTCAATAATCCCCCACCCTAACTAATATTATAAATCCGAGAGTTAGTTTGTTTGTTACGCTAAACGGCTGAACAGATTTGGATGAAATTTGGCACATGTATAATAGACCATGATGTGGAAAAGAAAATAAGCTACTTTTGATCCTAGATCGCAGACAAAGCAACAGCTAGTTTTCAAAAACCCCCAAATTGCGACGGCATTGCATTTCTAACTCAGTTGAAGACGTTGTCTGAACAGTCCCTTACCATTCAATTTCTCCAGCTTTTACCACTTTTACTCGATACTTACGAAGTAGAAATAAATTAAAACCAGATGTGCACCTTTCCATTGGTTGGTAATAATGGGGAAGTGATTTCCATAGGAATACTGATGGTAGACGAGTAAACTCAATCTTTATATTGCTCGCGATGACACTTTCTACTGTGCAAATAACTTGCAGTTGCGTTTATAAATGCCAATTCATGAACGGGCTAATACTAATAATATGGTTCATAATATGGTGCATTCAATTGGTATTTTTAAAAGGAAGCTAAAAGACTTCCTGATTAAAAAGGTATACTACTCTGTAAAAGAATTCCTTGAAGATAAATAATTATTTATATTGAAATGATTGTGATACTTAATATAAGGATGTGATATTAATTCTATGAATAGTTTGTGATATATATGAATGAACAATGATAATTAATATAATATAGTGTTAAGTCTGTATAACAGTAATATTGAGTATGTAATAATATTAAATTGCAATGCCTTAACAGGCAACTAAGTTCTAGAACCTACCTATTGTTAACATCTACAAAATCCTGTACACTTAGTTCGCAATAAAGAATTAGAATTTGGTTCAGGTGAATCCGCAGCCGTAGTCCGCGAAATTCAATTTTTTTTACGTTTTTTTGCTATTTGCAGGTCAGTTGTATGGTTGTATCTTGAATTCTTGGTTCTTGATTGACATTGGCTTTTTCATGACATTGGGGAACCAATCTAACTTAGAGAGATGTATTATTAATTAATTCCTAAGATTATTATTCTGTAAATACAAATCTGTTACCTATAGTCGCGAATCATATTATGATCAAGATACAACTTGACCACTATGTTTCAAACTCAATGCATTTATTTTAATTTAAAAAATTATGGGCACTTTTCAATTTTCAAGGAGTCGGTCAATCAAGTTAAAGCTAGTTGATCATTTCAAAGCGTAGTAGGTTCCTATGGAGAAGAAAGGGTAAAAACTCCATTGACACTCTTTAGCACATCACTAATATTATAAAAGCAAAAGTTTGTGAGTGTGTGTGTATTTTTGTTACTTCTTCACGCACTAACGGCTGGACCAATTTTGATAAAATTTAGTATGGAGGTAGCTGACACCCTGGATTAAGAAATAGGTTACTTTTTATCTCGATATTCCCAGGGGATCGAGACTTACGTGGGTGAAACCGCGGGGCGCAGCTAGTGTTTCCATAATAAGGAAGGCTATAGAACCGTGCCAAGTACACTGTCAACTTCAAATGACGTGATTTTTTTATCAGGATTAACTTGTTTGTAACCAGTAGTTCGAAACTAATACCTCAAGAACTTGCTTCTTAAACATACGTACATGTTATAAGCCAGCGATTAAACTGCGATCAAAACTCTACCGCGTGTCTACGATTCTACGCAAAGTACCGAATACTCTAACTTGCTCTAACTTTAACTTAAGATCGCGTACATTAAAGGTAAGATTCTCTCTACATGTGATGCAGCTTTAATTATGTTAATAATAGGTAATACGGGCTGGTATCCGCAACTCCACGTCGAAGCGCGTATTTTGCGTACGGGTGGGAAAATCGGTTATTCGACCTACCCCAGCTCCTCAAGGAAGGCCAGCAACGCTTTGGTGTTACTGACAATCTCACGTAGGATACCTGGGTTACCGAAGTACTTTGCCCTGTATGTGGCTGTGCCCTTTAATTGTGTTACATTATACAGTTTGTAACAAAAACCCTGTTGTTCCTTTTAGGGACGTCTATATTTACCTACAAGCACAACATTGGTGGAATTATAATTAAAAAAAATTAAGCATTGGCTAGTCGAGAAGTCAAAATCAAAGAGTTAAAGAGGTAAGAAAACTGTTAAACATTATAAATATTAATAATTAAATATTTATTTTTGTTGATCAGTTTTTATAATTGACTTGCTTTATTACGTATGTATACCGATTCCTAAAACGTAGGTAGAAGGAACAACAGGGTTTTTGTTACATATTGTTTAATACTTAGTTAATAAGGTTTTGCATCATTTAAAAATTACTCAGAACCATTGATAACGAAACTGTTCGCGACGATGCGTCACCAAATAGTGTTTTAGTGTTTTTGACAATAACATAAATTCAAAGTGATAACAGTGCTACTTAAACATAAAGAAACAGTGGTGAAAAGTGTATAGTACATTATAAAACCGTAAGTACGACCCTTACAAACCTCAATTAAGTGGGCTTTAAACCCACAATTTATAGTTTTTTAGTGCGTCCAGGTAACCTAGACCAAGACCTAGCCCTGGATCTAATTTTCATGTTTCTACATAGTGCCTTGGTAAGACCCATTTAATTGAGTTTGTATGTCGTGTTATTTTTGGGTTTACCAATCGTCTTTCAAGGCGCGTCACGCCCTAAAAAATATAGCTGTAACATTTTATAACAGATTGTTTTAGGTCTATAGACCATCCTGAGGATCTATAATTAAATCAAAAATCGATACAGTAGTTTTCGAAAAAAAAAACAATAAGTAAAACGATTTTAATTAAAAATAATAATATTTTTTCTGTTTCCCCTGAAACACTCTTTCTGTATGTACTTTTGAATTTCATGTAGTTATAAGCAAATATGATTGTAATGCATACTTGATGAAATAAAACTTTAAAACAGGAAGCAATTAGCGGCTCTCGTTAAGGTAAAGTAGGCCTATACCTAAGCAAATGTATAAAATGTAGAATTCGTAGTCATCGGCAAGAGACTTGTATTCTTTTATAAAAGCTTCAAGTTCAAGTAGTGTTTCTGAAGAGAAGATAGTAGATTCGTGAAGACTTGTGTTATTATTCAGGTAAAATAATTCTTTCAAGCGGCGTCAAAACGTACTCCGATGTAAAAACTCTTCCCGTCAAACACTGGTACGTAGAAGCTGAAGGTAGCTGTCCTGAAGATATCTGGAACTATAGATGCAAGATGTTAGCGCCGCTTGGACTGGGAGGCCTACCCTCACACTGGGTTAAACCTGGATAGGCATACACCCTCCTACACACCCTTTGCGTCCAGTAATCACGCCCGTCAGGCACAGAAGCCATTTAAAAATGCATACTATTTTACAGGGTCGATTCTGTATGGTTTTGAAATATAAGTGTTTAAAAATTAACCTTACAAACTTTACGGAGTTCTCCAACTGATCGAATCGAACTAAATAACATTTACTTTAGACCCAATGAAAAAAAAACAGCTGTCCCAGTACAGTTTAGAACTGTAAGTATTGATAATGATGATTTTTTTTCGCTACTTCAAAGTTGTCCCGTGTGGTGCCGGACGTTAAGAGTAGCATCATCCTATTTCTTCCCGTGGGTGTCGTAAAAGGCGACTAAGGGACTTACTAGAGAATGGGCAGCAGCGTTCTCTATTACTTTAACACCATACTGCGATCGCCAACCCGCCTGCCAAGCGTGGCGTAGTTTTTAAATGAGCCAGCATACAGGGCAGCGGAACAACCTGCTGCTGTACCCTATATTCCCAATGCTTCAAAAATTTGTTGGCAATGAAAGCGATTTTTTAACTCAGAATCTGAACACACAATAAGTCTTATATTTATATTTTTTTTCCTTATAAAGTATCACAATTGGTGATACTTTATTCACATTACAATCTAGCCTATTAGCTAATAAGTAATTTAAATATAACTTAAACTGCTAAGTAACTATAAAATTAAGAAATCGTCCATTAACGTCCTTCTTATTCACTATAGGTTAAGGGGAAGACACTCGATTCACGTGTTCTTTATAAAAGTCAGCACTTGCACTACAGTTTAAGTTCACCCTATTTAGTGTTCGAACTAAATCAGTGTTGTCAAGGAGTTGGATCGCCTCGACATTCACGTGATGATGAAGTCTGTGTTCATGAGCTTCTGCATATTTTTGTATAACTATGTTTATGACATCCATCATGAGGTCCCGGTGGAGGTCGCTGTTTCTAATGTACCAGGGCGCGTTGACTATATCCCTTAGTGTTTTGTTTTGAAAACGTTGTATGATTTGACGATTGCTTTGACTGGTGCAGCTGAATACCGTAGGTCCATACAGGCATTAAAAGTTGTTTATATAACAGCAATTTGTTAGGTATTGACAATGACGACTGTCTACCAAGTAGCCAGTATATATTTTTGTACCGAATATCCAATTCGGCTCTTTTCTTTTTGACATGCTCTTTCCAGCGCAGTTTTGCATCCAGGGTAATGCCGACATACTTAGCAGTATTCGCGTATGGTATTTGTTGATTATTGATGAATACCGGGAAGTATTTTGGCTTTTTGTTGGGGAAGTCAATGTGGATAGACTTGCTTTCATTCAGTTTAATACGCCATGTTGTAGTCCACTCATAGATACGATTTATGGACTCTTGAACCTTTTCTGCAGCTTCCTCGTGACTATTACCAACAGCCATGATAGCTGTGTCGTCAGCAAAGGTGGCAATAAAATTATTTTCTAGCTCAGGAATATCGCAGGTGTATAGTAGGTACAGGACCGGACCAAGTACACTACCTTGTGGTACTCCAGCTTTTATTTGCCTAAGGTCTGAAAAGGCGTTTCTTTGTCTTATCCTAAACAATCTGTCTGATAAATACGACTCTAGGATGTCTGAAAATTGTTGAGGCAGCATCGTTCTTAGTTTATATAGGAGACCTTTAAGCCATACTTTATCAAAAGCCTGGGCTACATCAAGGAAAACTGTGGAGCACACCTTCTTCTCCTCTAGTGTTCTTTCAATAATATTAGTAATTCTGTGTACTTGGTCGAGCGTGGAGTGTTGTTCTCTAAATCCAAACTGGTAATCGGGGATTAGATTTTCACTTTCGATTAGAGGCTTCAATCTTTTTAGAAAAAAAATCTCAAATAGCTTTGATAACACAGGCAATAGTGAGATTGGTCTGTAAGATGTTGTTTCATGAGGTGGCTTGCCAGGCTTGGCTATCATTATGACTACAGCTTCAGGCAAAGGCAAGGCAAAGGCAAGGCAAAGGCAAGGCAAAGGCAAGGCAAAGGCAAGGCAAAGGCAAGGCAAAGGCAAGGCAAAGGCAAGGCAAAGGCAAGGCAAAGGCAAGGCAAAGGCAAGGCAAAGGCAAGGCAAAGGCAAGGCAAAGGCAAGGCAAAGGCAAGGCAAAGGCAAGGCAAAGGCAAGGCAAAGGCAAGGCAAAGGCAAGGCAAAGGCAAGGCAAAGGCAAGGCAAAGGCAAGGCAAAGGCAAGGCAAAGGCAAGGCAAAGGCAAGGCAAAGGCAAGGCAAAGGCAAGGCAAAGGCAAGGCAAAGGCAATTCAAAGTTAATTCAAGATGGGTCCACACTATGATGAGTACCAAACTACGTTTGCCGATACGTGATCTCCACTCCAGCAGCCTCCAGATGTCTAGCAGTGGACCGTGACAGGTTGAGTTGATTGTTGAATATTGAATACGTGATATCTAGTGCTCATCTATTTTTTTATATTTTTTTTATAAATAAATGCTTCTAATATAATTAAATCCCCAAAATGCTCATGAGTCACACAGGATATGAATTCTGTGTGACTCATGAGCATTTTGGGGAAAATATTGATGTAAATTCTGATTTTAAACGAATTTCCTTGATTTGACAACCAATTCCATATTTGGATATAAACACTGTGGCTTTAGCTACCTTATATCATTTTGTTGTGGTTTTTAAATCAGGAAAAATTTCTTTAATTATTAAAATGACGAGCAGTTATAGAAATATTTCATTGAATTAGGTATAATTCAAAACATGTACATAAATTATAATGTTGATTAACGAAGGGCGTTCCTTTTTATCGCTGCATACTCACGTACGAGAAAACATTCCCGCCTAAAAAATGGCCCTTCGTTATATAACTAACTGTATTAAAAGCTTACTCTCTTACACTATCCTCCGTTATATCCTTCAAACCGATGAGACCAAACGTAAAATCACGAAAACAATCTAGCTGCCCAGCCTCTGTCTCGCATAGGGTCACAGCATTATGCTGAGCGATGGCCGTTTAGCTTGGATGTGACGCATATTTCCCCCCAACTTGTTCATTCGTATTAGTGGTTTTTCTTTGCGTTATAATTACCGCAAATAATAGTGTATTATTGCCTTGGTATGTAATGACTGCGTTGCTGGCAGCGCTGCTGATGGATGAAAGCATAGCGCAGGTCCAGGCCAACACTGTGCAGTCGGCATTGCAGCCCAGCTGGATAAAAGGCCGAGACCAAAGGCCGAGGCCATTATAGCAGGGACAGCAAGGGCTGCAATGATGACCAAGCTTGAAGGCCATCATAGCGTGGCCAGCAACGCAGTCATTGCGGTCCAAGGCTTGTATAGTGCTTCTCGTTGCGAGATAAAGAACTGTCAAAGTGCCATGTTCGAGTTTACTCGAGTTTAGCGGTCATGTTAGGGTTAAGGATGACGTCAGAATCGTAGACAAATTTTGACAAATCGAGAACGCGACCGTTCTCGCGCCTGTCATATTAGTCCTGCTGGCTATTCCCCGCGTATCTTGCTATTGTACTGTGCTGTGCCTTCATAAGTGCTGACTATGGCTGCATATTCTAATCCTGAATACGCTGACATAATGTACTGTTACGGACTTTGTGACGGTAACGCTGCTGAGGCGCTGGTCCAGCTCCATAGGACAATCTAGAGTCTAGACAAAATCAAACTGGTTGCTATTTTTATGGTAAAATCTGTTATTTTTATGATATTCATTTTACATTCTGTGATAACCTATACTCACACACTGACTTATTTTTTTAGAAAAACATACTTGTATGATGTTTGTAAATATGTGAACACCACGTATCTATCTAATAATTAAGTTATTTTTCATTGCTTAGTTTTTAATTCGTTTTACCTATTATGGTATAGTAATTTTATTCTAGGTGCATCGTCTTCACATATAATCATATAATTAATGTAATCAAACAAAATATTGTAAAACATTTTTAAAAGAGTACCGGTGGAGTTTCTTGCCCATTCTTCTCCATACGAAACTACCTTTTGGAAGGGGCAACTAGAATCAATTCTATTTTTTTTGTAAATTTTGACGTTCAAAAGTGCCTCTTATGTGCCTATTTGAAATAAATGGTTTGACTTTGACTTTGACTTTGCGCGAACAGAATATCAACTTCGCTTTCCTACCCGCTGACTCGCACATGTTACTGTCTTCGGATCGACTCATCGGCGATTATCTGAAACTGGCAGCGTCCAAAGAAGCAGGCAAATTGACACTGATCGTTTTCGGAGATACACGGCACATTCAACGTTTTATTGACAACCCCAACATAATTATGGACAAACAGCGTAGCGCGTGAGCTTGGTATGTCACAGTGGAAAGTCTGGTCTGCAGTTAACTTGTCAGGCCAACATCCGTACCACTACTAACCCGTCCAATCGGGTCACTTAGAAGAGGGAGATCCGTCGAGACGGCTTGAATTTTGTCGTTTTATGCTAAGTGCCGACGCCGAAGGCGAAAACTTTTAAAAAAACATTCTGTGGACCAATGAGTCATGCTTTGACCGTGATGGTTTCACAATTTACATTACTGGGCACCGAAGGCAGAAGCAACCAAACCACATTTCAGCGTAGGTTCTCGTTTAACGTTTCGATGGGTATTATCTAATAGACTGTTACGTTGCATTTTTTGTACCTACCATTGGCTGGTATTTCACAGCTGCGACCCAATCATATAAAGAAGGGTTTACCTGATATTATACGTAGTAGAATATGATGCTTCCAACTACAATGTTTTATTGTAGATTGTACAATGGACTTTAGCCTGAAATTGATAGAAGGATTCATTCCTTCAACTGTATTCCATTACTAGACTCTTTGGTAACATTTTCTGACGATAATTCACTTGTATTACAGCAGGTTTACACAATAAAGTAGATAAAAATCTTTTAATTAAGTTCCCAGTGTTTATTTGTGTTATTTTTTTTATTTGTTTATTTATATTTATTTGGGTGTGGCGCGAAGAGGCGAAACTCCGGGTCATAACTCTGCTGCCGCAAGAAACCGCGGCACAGCGGACGGAGCTCCGGAGGGATCTCATGGCGACATGGAGAGTGCGATTGTCGCAACCCAGCGCTGGGCACGCCACAATTGTGGCGATAAGTCCCCTCTTTGAGGAGTGGCTGGAGAGGCGCCACGGCGTCCTCACCTTCCGCCTGACGCAGGTCCTCACCGGACATGGATGTTTCGGGAGGTTCCTGTTTAGGATTAAGCGGGAGGAAACGCCCGGGTGTCACCACTGTGTGGATCGCCCGGAGGACACGGTGGAGCATACGGTGGAGATCTGCCCAGCTTGGGCGGAGCACCGCCGTGGCCTCACGGAGGCGATCGGCGGCGGCGATCTCTCGCGTCCGGGCCTGGTGCAGGCCATGGTTCGGAGCGAGAGTGCATGGGAGGCCGTTACCTCCTTCTGCGAAGCAGTTATGCTAGCGAAGGAGGAGGCGGAACGCGTGAGGGTGAGACAAGGTTCGCGCCCTCGCGCCCCTAGTCGCCGCAGGAGACGCCCCGGGCGTCGGGAGTCGCAAGCCGATTTCTGGCCACCGTAGGCGCGGGCCTGCGGACGGTGAGCGATGGGTAGCTCGCCGTCCAATAAGGACCAGGCCCGGGTCAACGGCGCGTTGTGATCCACGCGCGCCTCAAAGAGATGTCAGCACAAACTGACGGGGTCCGTTAGGACCAATGCCTGCCGGGGTTGCGAGTTTGTCCGAAAGGGATATCGTGGCCCTGGCACACAGGCAACGGAAGGAACACGGGTGGGTTTTAGTCAGTAAAAGTCTGACACGCCCTCCCGCACCGCCCAGAGCGGGAGAAGTTATTTGATGATTTCCCACCCAAAAAAAAAAAAAAGGCACCAATCTACATGGTCTTCACATGATCTGACCAAGATTATGTCTGGACTTTAAAAGAGACTGTGACCTCTGAGTTTGTTTCGGCTTTTCTTCTCAGAGTAGTCGGATGCAAAAACCGTAAAATTATTTTTTTTTTTTTTTTGTAATATGATTGACGTGTAAAAGTGTTTGTACAAACCTACTTACAGAAATAAATAATTTATCATTTATCACATGTTGCACCGACCCCAAATAAATTGGGATACGGGCAGGAGAATGATGATGATTTTTTTATTGTGTTAAGGATCGTTTACAAACACATGCAAATATTACATAACTTTCATTATAATAGTAATATGCTATTATAAAAAAGTTAAATAATATATAGTTAGACATACAGGGAGAAAAAATAACCAGTGCGCAAATGTGTTGTGGTGGCTCAGTATCCCTAATAGAACACATTCCATTATTTGATTTCCTGATTTAAAATACTAATAAAATACCTCATCATCATCATTTCAGCAGAAAGACGTCCACTGCTGGACATAGGCCTCCCCCAGGGGGTGAGGGTTGCCATAAACGCCACGCTAGGCAAGCGGGTTGGCGATCGCAGTATGGTGTTAAAATGCATAGAGAACGCTGCTGCCCATTCTCTAGTAAGTCCCTAAGTCGCCTTTTACGACACCCACGGGAATAAATGGGATGGTGCTATTCTTTACGTCCGGCACCACACGGAACATGATTCTAATGTAATTGATGAATTGTTCTGAATTGATAAATGATTCTAATGATTATAATTCGGCTACTCTATTCTACAGCTGCGGATTCATCTTAACAATAAGTAAAATTCAAAATTGTTAATTCAACAGTTGATATACAGGTCATATGAACAGCTCTCAGGCTAAAATAGCCAACAGTTCAAAAGTTCAGTCTTATGTATAGTATTAAATAAATTGAAAAACACACAACAAAACATGCTTTGTTTCCCCGAAGGGTTGCGTAGAGGTGTATCTGTAGTACACCCACATTTCGCCAGTTATGTTTAATTAACATGTACTCCAAATAGGGGAAAAACTCAACTAAATAAACTAACACCAACGGAACTAAATATAAAACTAAGTAGGGTTATTTTCATACGGATTTCTTCATAGTCGGGATAACAGATATGTCAGTGAACAGTGGTTTTATTTTACTTTAAATGAGTATTTATCTTCTTTAAAAAAATAAGTTTAATAATAACCTTGGGCGTTAAGGCATTCTAATCGTTCTTTGAATATCGTTTAGAAATTAAATAGTTTAAACGTTCTTAGCTCAACCCTAAAAATTATATCTTAACAATTCAAATGTGAAATGCTTTGACTTTAACCTAGTTAGTATCTGTAGTATTTATATATATAATATAGTTATTAAAATAAAAGTTTTTTTTTAAAATAAATACCTTATAATTGTTTCAGCAACAAGCTTGGCACAGTACAGTATAATATGTGGGTGACACAGAAGTATATAATATAATTATTTATAAAACAAATATTTTATTATTGTAAGGATAATATCTCTACGCACTACGCAGCTAACAAAGTGTAATCAAATGAAGGCCAAAACAAGCCTTAATATACATATCTGTTGATACACCCGCGGACAAATAATACGGGTCAGTACGAAAAACTAAAATTACTCATAAAATAATAGAGCTCATGAATGAAACTGTATGTTGTAGATAATTTACCAGTTAATATAACAACACGTTGGAAAAATTATTAGTTTAATTGTCAAAATTTACATTTTTTTTAAATATCAATAATTTTTACCTTAAAAATATTATGGTTGGAACCTAACATACAAGATACAACACAAAATAAATATAATACTGTATTGTCTCCACGGGCTCTTGTCACTGCTGCCAGGTGATTGGCCATGCTGTTTATTAAGTTCCCTATGCGATGTTCTGGGATAATGGTCCGTTCTTCCACTAACGCATGTTTCAGGTCTCGCACTGTAGCTGGGACGAGGTTTTTGATTTCTTACACACCTCCCAAGCTCGTCCCAGGAATGTTCAATTGAATTCAGGTCCGGGCTTCTCGCGGGCCAGTCCATGCGATTGATGCCAACGTCCTAAAAATACTCATTTACAATTGGAGCTGTATGTGGCCCGGTGTTGTTATGCATGAATATTGAATATTCATCCATTAATTAAATATGGGCCGACATGCTCATTAAGAATTTCTTTCACACGTCTTGCACTAGTTAGCGTACAATTTTCTATCAGCACTAACTCCGTGGAACTCTCTGAAGAGATTCCAGTCCAAACCATAACAGATCCACCGCCGAACGGCACTTTATCCTCAAAACAAGCTGGAGTAAAAAGTTCATCTGGCCGTCGGTATACTCTTGGCCACCCATCATGTGTATGCAGCATAAATCTGGATTCTTCAAAAAACATTACTCTTGCCCATTTTTCGTCTCCTCACTGTGCTTGTTCGCGGGCGTAACGGTACCTAGCCTTTCAAGTTTTGGGCTATTTGCGGGTCTATGTGGGGTGAAATTAGCTTCAAGAAGCCGCCGCCTTACAGTCCGCTCGCTTTTGTCGTCTCTAGGGATCTCCCGAAGTTGATTTGTTACATCAACCGCCATAAGGTTCCGATTTCGGAGCATGGTCGGAACAATAAATCGATCCTCTTGAAGCGTAGTACGAAGTTTGGTCTGTCCGCTCCTGGTCTTCTTATGTTCTGCCCAGTTTCTCGGAAATGTTTGACGACTCGCTGCACCGTAGAAAGTGACACGCCTATTGTTCTTGCTGTACTTCGCTGATTTCTGCCTTCTTCTAACATAGTGACGATACGTGTACATTCTTCAAGTGTTAGTGATATGCTAGTAATGCAATAATGAAGGTGAAAGACGGCAATGACCGCCTTTTATCATTTTGATTTGACAGATTGAAAACAAAAGTGAGAAAGCAACCAAAAGTAAAACAACCGCGAATTAAATTTATTTCAATAGTCCAGGTTTTTAAAATTTTAACTTTTTTTAATTACGTTGTAGATCATTTAAGGTTTTATTTCATACATCACGATAATACAATTCTCTGTAATATAAAGTTAGTTTCATGCATGTACCACTATTAATTTGCAAAATACAGAGATTTTCGCCATCGACCCGTATTGCTTGGCCGCAAGTGTATAACGTTTGATAATTGTGATAGGTATATCGATTTCCTTATTTTATTTTTCTGTGGCATGCGGCCCGGTGGAAAATTTTAGATTCTTATGAGTGACATAATAATTATATCATAGAGGTACAGCAACAGATCTTCAGGATCTGCTTCCTCCAACGTTGTGGGAACTGGCTCAGCCGCACGAGCGTCACTGTATTAAAGTTTTCAAAAAATAATAGGCCCGTTTTGTCATTTAACTTGAATCGATTTATCATTACGTCGCGATTGACCATCGCGACGTAACTAGTGAAGTAACCATACAACTCGGTACTCGATACTCACGATAAATCGATTTAAGTTAAATGTCAAAACGGGCCTATTATTTTTTGACAAGTATACCACATCTATTTCTGCTGTCAAACAGCATTGCTGTGTTTCGTTTTATAGTTTATTGGTCGGCGCCTCGGCGGTGCAGCGGTGTAGACACACGCTATAATTATAATCAGTCTATAATATTCCCACAGCTGGGACACAGTTCTCCTCTCTTCGAGAGGGAGTGGGCTGTAATCTAAAACGCAGGCCCAGTACGAGTTGGTGCTCACGCTTTAAAATAAAATAAACTTTTTACAAAAAAATAAGAACCGACTACCAAAAACAACAAACACTATAAAGTGAAAAATAACTTTAATTTCGGAAGTCGGTGTCTTTGGATCTGTATTTGATTTTTTTGCCGCCGACTTCTGAAATTAAAGTTATTTTTCACTTTGTAGTGTTTGTTATTTTTGGTGGTCGCTTCTTATTTTTTTGTAAAAAGGGTTTTATTTTTCACTTTTTAGTGGATCAGTTTTGAATTTATCTAAGTTACAATAGCCTAATGTTAACGGCTCATCACCTTTTACAAAATATTTCTTTTCCCGATGCTGGGACGTTGATTGTTGAAAAGTTCTCCTGGTAAGAACCAGGAGAACTGCCACTCACCATATGCATAGTGACGAGCATAAATTGCATAATCCCAACCCGTTAAATAGGGGTACTCATTATTATATTGTTCCGGTGGCCATATGTGGTCTCCATCATCAGTTCCACTTCACCAAATGGTGCTTTTCGAGAACAAATGCACGAGTTACTATAAAAAATACCAAAATCGCTATAGGTTTACCTATAAAATTTGAGGGTTTCCCTCGATTTCCATAGAATACCCTCATCTCATTCTGATTTGATGGCAATAGGACCACCTCGGAAGTATACCCTTTCAAACAAAAAAAGAATTTTCAAAATCAGTTCATAATTAACGGAGTAATCGCGTAACAAACATACAAAAAAAAAAACATACCGCTGAATTGAGAACCTGCTCCTTTTTGGAAGTCGGTTAATAATTAGAGGGAATTTCAAGAATCTCCCAAAGTAAAAGACACTATTATAAAAAAAATACTTAGCATTTGGGATGTTAAACAATAGGTACAGTAAACATTTTTTACAATTATAATATTTTCAATTATTAACTATGTTTTTAATTTAATTTGGTTCTTACCATTAACCTGTTCAAACGGCACGGTATAATTCTGCTGACATTTCCAAGAAACTTGTCTACCGACCTGTATTTGTCTTAAAATAAAACAATAATAAATGGGTAAATTAGGCTAACATAACCCTAAATTCACTCACACTTGAGACGGTCGCCGCCATTACGGGACACGGTTTTGTCTTAGCGGGAGTTCCGTCCGACTTTTTTTATACGTCTATGATACCGGCACAATCCTGATGATATTGAAGCTGCAGAACCACTAATACGACGGCCATTTCTGGCGAAGGCCGTTATTTATCATATGAAATTAAAGTCGCTTTTCCTGTCTCTCAGTGTGACCGCGTTGTTCTTTTTTATTAAACTACCCAACGGATTTTGATGTGGTTTTCTCCACCATTAAAAATTTTTATTCCGGAAGGTTTTATGTGTATAATACATTACCATTAAACTTAAATATAATTAAGAAATTGCTGTGTTTTATAAAGTCGTTAAATCCGTGCGGAAATGGCGCGTGTCACTAGTAGGTGAGTAATAAAAAAAGTAAATTAAAAAAAAATCGGACTGCGGAAAAAGTGAACTTTAAAAAAGGTGGAAACAAGATTTATGTAACTTAATACTTTATCTAAGCAATTTCATGCAGTCGGAGGCATCTTTCTTAAAGGACATGGCTAAACGATATACTTATAGAAATTTCTCACTTTACTTGTCAAAAAATAATAGGCCCGTTTTGAAGATAAGATAAGATAATTTAAGACAAGACAGTTAAAAATAATTAAAGACATGCATGCAAGATGGTAACAAATTAACAATAACAAGTACAGACATGTTTGCCACATGATGTGACGTGCAAATGTCAACAAATATTTATAATTACAACATTCTCTTAAAATAACAATAAATTTTGTAATTAAAGAATAAATAATAATAGTAGATTGTAATAAATTAAAATAACAAAAAAGTCAAACAGAGCATTAAAACAAAAATAAATTATTAATACTAACCTAATCAAAATACAAATCTTTCCTCTAGGAACTCGTTAATGTTGTAGTATGCTTTATTTACTAAATATGTCTTAAGTTTTCTTTTCAAGTGTACATTGTTAAGCTCCTTCCATCTTATAGGCAACTTATTGTAAACAATTGGAGCCATATAAGTGCAGTCCTACAGGGAAGTCCACATAGTTGGGTTTGGTCACGCCTGTTCCTGGGAAATTGATCTGCTCTGCGCGGAAATAATTTAGGATTGTTCCTGACAAACATGACGGTTTCAAGAATATATAAGGATGGCAATGTTAAAATTTTATGCATTACAAAATAGGGTTTGCAGCTGTCCGTGGTTTTCAAATGAAACATTGCTCTAAGGCATCTCTTTTGTGATTTAAATGCTACTTCTCTATTAGTCGAGTTGCCCCAAAAAATAACACCATATCTGAGAGCGGATTCGGTCAGACCGTAGTACGCTGTTAATAACGCCTCCCTATTGACTTTTCGTGACAGCAAGTACAATGCATAGGCACTACTACAATTTTTTTTACTCAGAGAATCAATGTGATCCTTCCAATCCAAATGTCGATCTATAATTAGTCCCAGAAACTTAGTTGTTTTAACCGTGTCAATTGTTATATTATTAAAGGTTATGTCAAGATTGGGAAATGGCAATATACGCTGGCTAAAATGCATAATTACTGTCTTACTTAAATTAATTTTTAAATTATTATTGTCTAACCATATGTTACTAACTAGCTGGTAACTATTAATGATTTTTGTATCGCAATACGTCTCAAAACGTTGATTTCTTTGATTGCCTTTATCTAATAACGACCTATTGCCTACGACTGCATGAGATTGTATACTCGTAGAAATAGTACATCATCATCATCATCTGCCTAGCCTTTTCCCAACTATGTTGGGGTCGGCTTCCAGTCTAACCGGATGCAGCTGAATACCAGTATTTTACATGGAGCGACTGCCTCTCTGACCTCCACAACCCAGTTACTGGGTAACACGATATCCCTTAGAAAGACTGGTTGTCAGACTTTTGGGCTTCTGACGACCCGTAACAACTGTCAAAGATCTACAAATGACAGCCGGGACCAACAGCTTAACGTGCTTTCCAAGGCACGGAGGAATCTTGGTATGAACAGATGGTCACCCATCCACGGACCAACCGCGGCAAGCGTAGCTTAACCTGATCGATTGACCCGTGCGGCAGTTATTATTTAGCCACAAGCTCCTGTATAGAAATAGTATTATGTTATATAAATCTTGTTTCTATCTTTTTTAAATTTCACTTTTTCGCAGTTTTTTTTTTTGTTTTACACTTTTTAGTTAGATTCTAAGACGGTAAATTAGGTTATTTACCCACTTTAATCGGGTGATAACGGCCTCTTACTCACTCACTCAAAAAGTTCGGGATATTTTTTTTATCACCACGCCACTTCTTCCCTGCTAAAGCACTAAGAAGAGACGAAAAAAAAAAATTTCAGACACATACCTACATGAACGAACACATACATGAACAGTCCATAGATTGTTTATTGATGGGTTAGTAACAGAAAGTACGTCGCAGCATTATGCTGAGCGATGGCCGTTTTGCGTGAATGTGACGCATATTTTCCCTCAACTTGTTCTTTCGTGTTTGTGTTTTTATTTCTTTGCGTTATGTTTACCGCAAATAAACGTATTTTCTTTCTTTTATTTTTTCTTTTACGTACGGGATTTAGGAGACTATCTTAACGTATGGCTCCATCTCTTTCCAACACTGAAGTAAGATTAAAATAATACTACTAAAAGATGTGGTGAGCATCCAGGACAGGACTTCGGAGAGAGGAATCTAATAAGCGCCTTATGCAGGAGTAGGTACCGCTTTCTATATCAAGCTAAGCCCTGTATGATTATCATCTTGTGAAAATTCAAAATACCTAGCGTTAAATGACACACAAGGCGAAAAATACGTAGGTTAAAATACCCTCCACACAATATAGCCTTTATGCCTTTATGTGCCGTAAAACCGACTAAAATGGCGCACATAATATACTTCGAGTTTTCCATTCTTTTCCCAAAGCCAGCATATTATCGTTTAGCCAGCTAAAATGTTCGGGTATTCCCTTTTAGTAAATTAACTCCCTCAGAACAATTTCACTAGGTTAAAAAAAAAAAACTGGGCAAGTGTGAGTCGGACTCGCGGAACCAGTGTTCCGTAACACTGCACATTGCACAAATTGTTTTGTCTTCTGTGAAATAAAAAGTAAAAAACGTATTTTAACGAGGTTTCTTGAATGAGAAATTCCTTATATAAATGGTATATGTACTTATTATTATTTGCCATAACAATCTCCCTAGCCGTTTCCCAACTATTTTGGGGTCGGGTTTTAGTCTTACCGGAAGCAGCTGAATTCCAGTATTTTACATGGAACGACTGCCTATCTGAGCACTACGTACCACCCCGTTACTGGGTAACACGATACCCCTTGGTGAGTCTGGTTGTCACACTTTTGGGCTCTGACGACCCGTAACGACTGTCAAAGATCTACGAATGACAGCCGGGACCAACGGTTTCACTTGCTTTCCGAGGCACGGAGGGATATAACGTCTATTGCCATGTTAGTGGCAAAAGTTACACGTAGGCATTCTGCGAAAATTTAAACTGGCTAGATAGTTCTAAAGATCCTTGTGATAGACATACCTGACAGATGGACGGGCATTAGATACTAGGGTTCGGTTGGGACCCCTTGTTTACGGAACCCTAAAAGGAGAATAATCCAGTGCAGTAAAACTTCTAGCTTGAGCCTAGATTTTCCTGTGCTAACACTAATCGAGCTGACGTCATTTAGGGTGAATGCACCATTTTTTATGCCGCCCGATAACATTTTATCTTTTTACTTGTTTAGAAGGTAAATGGAGAATCTCTCCCTCAATCTATGAAGCTAGTTGAGGATGTAGTTTACCGTGGTTCTTTTATTTGGGTATGTTAGTTCTATAAAAATTAGTAAAAACAAATAAAAAAATCAGCACAGTCTTGATATCAGTACCTACCCATAGTGCAAGTATGAACCACTACTAGTACTGAATGAAAGTCTGTATTATTTTAATTAGTTTTACGTTGTTAGTTCAATTTGACAATTTAATTTGGTAGTAGTAGTTACATGAAGTGAATTCTGAGTCATAAACTGAGCAAACGATGGACTCATTATTCTTATACTTAAACTTTATTTTATGAAATACCTACGTGATACGTGTTTGGGTGACAAACAAAGCGAATAGTTATTTTGCATAATAAGCTCTAAGAGTTTTACTACCTAAATAAACAAATATCATGTCTGTATTCTCTGGAGGAGATGGCAGAGGTGTACGTTAAAGTCAGGGAAAGTAATCACTAAGCAAATTAACCATCAACATAAATCATAGTCTGTGTATTCAAATGACAACTGTCTTTTTTGACATTTGTATGAAATCAGAAATGGCTTTAACTCGGCAGATTGACGTAGGCTGATAATTTCTTCAACTAATATTTTTCCTGACTGTGTGAGCACATTTCCTTTTTTATGTCGTAGTCATCATTCATCATTTCAGCTGAAATACGTCCACTGCTGGGGCATAGGCCTCCCCCAGACGGGGGGTTTGCCATAATAGCCACGCTTGGCAGGCGGGTTGGAGATCACAGTATGGTGTTAAAATGCATAGAGAACGCTGCTGCCCTTTCTCTAGTAAGTCCTTTAGTCGCCTTTTACGACACCCGCGGGAAGAAACAGGATGGTGTCTTTACGTCCAGCACCATACGGAACTATGTCTACTAAAACTACGAAAGTAACTGATGATCAAAACAAATGCAAATCGAAACAGACGCATGCACCACACAACGGATGTCGTACTAAAACAAATGAATCACTAAATCGCTTCTTTCAATTGTTTCTCCACCCTACCGACCGACACATATATCCAGGCATTTTGAACCCGCGTCGATCCTGCATGGAGCAACTACATTTTGTTCCCGATTCATACATTTTTAATGAGATTATACTCCATCGACGCTTGGTCTGTAGTGTTCACACAGTTTGGAAAGTTATCATAGCTCATATATTATACTGTATGTATTAGAAAGGTGGTGTGGTTAGGTTCAGATGTTTTCAAAAGTCGGATTTTGAATATTATGGTAATTGACAGATTTTTTCAATTAGATTTCTTAAAACCTTGTAAAAAGATAAGCCACAGTAAACATTTTTGTGGCTCTGTGTGGTGCCGGACGTAAGAATAGCACCATCCTATTTCTTCCCGTGGGTGTCGTAAAAAGCGACTAAGGGATTTACTAGAGAATGGGCAGCAGCGTTCTCTATGCATTTTAACACCATACTGCGATCGCCAACCCGCCTGCCAAGCGTGGCGATTATGGCAACCCCTCCTTTGGGGGAGGCCTATATCCAGCAGTGGACGTCTTTTGGCAACCCCTCCTTTGGGGGAGGTCTATGCCCAGCAGTGGACTTCTTTTCGCAACCCCCCCTTAGGGAAAGGCCTATATCCAGCACTGGGCATCTTTTAGCTAAAGTGATGATGATGATGAAACATTTTTGATGTGTAACACGCTTCACTTTTCCGCCAAGAAAATTCTCAAACAAGTAATAAAAACCGGCCAAGTGCGTGTCGGACCACGCACAATGAAGGGTTCCGTAGTTAGGATGAATTTATCCCGAAAACAAACTTAACATAGTAGTAGAAAAACATGCTCTCCCATACATCGATGTACATTACGGTCAATTCTTCAACTGTAAATTTAAGGTGGTGGACTATTACTCATTAACTAGTAATCCCTACTTAGCTGTGATAGTTTTCCTTGTAATTTCGTTATATATACTACTGTCATGAATTTTTTCACATATCCAAAACCAACCATTTAGCTGGCAGGGGGGGACGGGACACTTGACTCTAACAAAAAATAGCACTTTAAAGCTTAATATTACGCAAACGGATCTCAGAATTGAAAAATGGCTTCCACATACCCACAATATTTTTAAACGGCCTATCCAACGATACCCCCACACCATGTATTAGATGAGAAAAAATAATATCATCCCCGTTTTACATGCAACGGAGGTACCCTAAAAAAAATGTTTGTCATGGTTTTATTTTACGACTTTTTCGGCGTGATGAATATGTACACCCTTGCCAAATTACAGCTTTCTAGGACTAAGCGTCTCCGAGCTAAGCCGGGGACAGACAGACAGACAGACAGACGGACATGGCGAAACTATAAGGGTTTCTTGTTTACTACGGAACCCTAAAAACCGGTCAAGAGTGGGTCGGACTCACGCACCGAGGATTCCATACGTACATATTGATGTTGATGATTTCTGAAAAACTGTGCTATTTAGAGACATCGTTTTATTTTTCCTGTGTTCTTCTTTCTTTAGTTTTTTCTTCTTTTTCCTTGTTTCTTCTTGTATCTGGCTGTTTTTGTATGTGAGTTTAAATGTTTGTAAACGCACCAACGATACAGGAGAAGTTCCAAGTGTGGGGCAACGTTTCTAAAAAAACAACCAAACAACAAACAAACATAAACTTCTATCACATAGAATAAATTTCAGATTTTTCTCTATGCAAACTTCGGAGATATGGGGTAACGGTATTTTTTTTTTACATTTTTCATTAAAGTTCCTGTGGGTTGACTATTTGCAGAGGACATACAGTGACCTGAGAGTGCAGTACAACAATGCATTCAGGATGCTGATGGGACTGCCGAGATATTGCAGTGCCTCTGGCATGTTTGCCGAGGCACACGTAGACAGTTTTGCTGCAGTCATGCGCAAGCGCTGCACCTCCGTCCTAACGCGCATGCGTGCTAGTAACAACAGCATCCTGTGTGTATTGTCGGACAGGTGGGATTCTCCGATGCTCGCGCGCTGGATACGACTGCACGCAGTCAAGTAAACATGCGCATGGGTATCGGAGTTTCCGTGAGTGTTGTTTGTATTTTTGTTTTGTTTTTAAAGTGTCTTGTCTTGTCATTACTAACATTAGTTTCTTATAAGCATTTCTGTGTTACTAACAAGTTTTATGGATGTATTGAAAATCTGAAAATAAATGAATAATAATAATTAAAAGTCGAAAACTATGATGCCTAAAAAAATTGTTTGAGAATGTGCAAACAGCGCTTTTATATGATAACCTCACATGCTAGTAGACTCCATTCGAATTTTTAAGACCCCCTTGTTGCAAAAAAGATATATTTTTTAAAATTTCTTTCTCGTTTGCATAATAGTGGGGTGAACGTCATCTAAAACTATTCCAAATTTCAAGTTGATAGCATTAGTAGTTCTTGAGATATCCAGCTGTGACAGACAGACAGACTTCTTAGTTCCTTTTTACCGAACCCTTTTGGTACGGTACCCTAACAAATTCAGTGTTTCCACCCTCTGCTCTTGGATTTCTTCTGTGATGTTTGATATCGATCCAAATAACCGATTAATTATGTATATTTTGTAAGTATTTTATTACCAATCAACGAATCCAATTTTGTGATGTGTTACATATTTCCTCTCGCTTTCTGTGGGAGTGATTTCATGAAAAGAGACGGAAGTGTGTAACAGGAAGTGACAGCTTGAGCATGGAATAAATAAGTAATTTTTAATAGCATGGAATTAGTAAGTACTTTATAATAGCATGGAATTAGTAAGTACTCATGGAATTAGTAAGTACTCATGGAATTAGTAAGTACTCATGGAATTAGTAAGTACTCATGGAATTAGTAAGTACTCATGGAATTAGTAAGTACTATATTGATTGTCAGTAGAGGGGGACCACTAGTAATGAATAATTATTCGAATAAACAATTCAGTATTTGGCTTTTTTTAATTTTGAGGTTAATTTCTGTCGCTGGTCAGTTGCTTATTACCAAGGTGAGATAACACATCCTATGCGACAGGTAACTGTAAGACTCGCTCTTTATTTTTTGCTTTGAGATGCAATGGTGATTTGAGTTTGTCACTGGTTACTTTTGACTAGCATCGTGGACGATGGGCCTTACCATGTTGCACATAGATTCCGTTTTCTTGAAACCGTATTTTCGCTCGTATCAAGAAATCCGAATATTTTTAACTTACCTTCCTGAATCTTAAATCCTATCTGGCGTAATGCAGCTTTTGAAACCACACAGGTTTCAAAAGCTGCATTACGCCAGATAGGATTTTCTAAGCTGGAATAAGAACGAATGCTGAAATCCTAACTGTGTTGAAAGAAACTGTGAACACATTCCAGTCTAGGTATTTTATTTATCTTTTATTCTGCGTTTACCCACATTAAGAGCAGTGGTGGCCCAGTGGTAACGATTTGTAGGTCGTGGGTTCAAACCCGGACAGGCGCTTTACTTTGAGTAAAAAATTTCATCACCACTGCTCTCAATACGGGGAAGGAAAACATCGTGAGGAAACCGGCATGTCCTAGAACCAAAAATTCGAAGACGCGTGACATCTACCAACCCGCACTGGGCCCGCGTGGTTGATTATGGCCCACTCACTGTCACAGAGAGGAGGCCTGTTTCCCAGCAGTGGGAACATTATAGGCTGATTATGTTATGTGTGTACACATTTTGTAAAGTCCGGTCGCGAAGCAGAAAGAATTTCGTACTCGTTTCGTGGGTTTCTTATCTCTATCTCTCGCGCACAATTGTATTGCCATCGCACTCGTACATTAGAAGGACCTTAAAATGCGCGAGCGCGACGGCAATACAATTATGCGCGAGCGATAGAGATAAGTAATGAGGGGTCATTGTACGAAATTCTTTCAGCTTCGTGACCGGACTTTAGGTGTGATACTTTTTTCCAACAAGCCTTGTAAAAGACTTGTCTAAACTTTGTCGTTTACATAAAACATGTATCATACGTAGCGTTGACGTTATTTCAGACATGTTTTTTATGTTTCCGTACCCGAAGGGTGCCAAACGGAACCCTAATACTAAGCCTCCGCTGTCCGTCCGTCCGTATGTCTGTCAGCGAGCTAGTCTCATGAACCTTAATAGGTAGATCCCATGTCATTCGTGTCCCATGGTGTGGAGTATCTTTTGATAGGCCGTTCAAAAATATTGAGGATCTGTGAAAACCATTTTTCTATTCAGGCATCCGTCTGCGTAAGCTTTAAACTGCAATTGTTTGTTAGAGTCAAGTGTCCTCGGGACCCTGCCAGCTAAATGGTTGTTTTTGGATATGTAAAAAAAAACTTGGCAGTAGTATATAATTATAACGAAATTAAAAGAAAAACTATCACAGCTAAGTACGCTCTACAACTACAAGTTAATGAGTAATAATCGAGCAACTTACATTTTTAGTTAGAGAATTGCCTGTGACGTATATCGACCTATGGGAGAACATGTTTTTCAACTACAATGTTAAGTTTGTTTTTGGGATAAATTCATCCTAACTACGGGATGAATTAACCCTTCATTGTGCGTGGTCCGACACGGACTTGGCCGGTTTTTCAATTAGATTTCTTGAAACCTTGAAAAAAGATAAGCCACGGTAAACATTTTTGTTGTGTAACCTCTTTCCTCTCGCTTTGGGAGTGAGTTCGTGAAAAGGGACGGAAGTGCGTAACACGAAGTGATAACTTAAGCATGGAATAAGTAAGTACTTTTTAATAGCATGGAATCAGTAAGTACTTTTTAATAGCATGGAATCAGTAAGTACTTTATAAAAATAAATGTTTCACACGTTCACACGATAACTACAAAATTACGAAGGAATGAGCGTTCATCTGTTCCTCATTGAATTTTTAGATCATTCGAGGCGAGTGAATGACGCTGAGTTCCGAAATCAGTAATGAATTCATTTATCACTTTTGATTAATTTTTCGTGCATAAGTTTCCCTTTTAGGGAAAGATGGCGGATGAAATACAACAATGATCAAAAAGTTTAAATTCTGACCTACTACACAGACAAAATGGCAGCTTTTGGTTGGTGCCCATATCTAACCAACTAAACTCCACCGATATCGGATAAAATCGTTCACCGAGAAAAATTGGTCGTCTTTGTGTAGCAATCTCTAGAACTGGTGTCGCCTTTACCAGAGCTGTATTAAACCATTCGAGTTTGTTGATGTTAAGGATAAAAGCTTGGAGATGTATTATATTTTCCTCTATCTCATCTGGCGTTCTGCCAGAATCCGCTTTGTTGAGCAAACTGTTTGGTGGAACGGCTCTTTTGAAAGGGTAGTATAATATTATTCAATCAGGTTAAGCGTGTAGATACAACTTGACTTTTTTCCGCCGATAAAGCTATGGTTTGCTTGAAGAGCGGTGACCGCTATATAACTGCCGGTACGACTTTACGGTGTCAGAAAACACACCAACTTACTTTCAGAAATAATGTTTTTAAGTGACGTTATTCGACGGTTTCTTTCGGACGCTTTATTCAAATTAGATCATGGAACTTTGCATAATAACTAACTAAATATAAGGCATATACTATGTTTTATTTTTAAATACCCTTATTTTCACCGTAAAAAGAAATTACCTGAAATATCGGTGCCTTGGAGCCTTCCCCCGTGCTGCCCAGCACCCCACTCAGTTGCGCTCGCTCGCATAACCGTGAGCAGTAGGGTGTGAGCGAGATAAATAGTAAGGTGGACACTTAAGCCAAAACCATCAACGTAACAGTTAAAACCCACCTAAAAATTATTCAAACTTAAAGCACGCTTTAATTCGAACCTAGGCCGAAAATATCCCTAACACCTAAATTAGGTAGATAAATATTCCATGTAATATTCATAAGTGGATATCTTGTTATACCCACGCTGTTTTTCACGCGGCACAAAAGAAATACAGTACAGAAGGTTGGCTAAAGGAGTCTGCCCACTACACCGTATCACACCATGACCGTGATAGAAACGTGTCGGACAAAAAATATTCTTTGTATTGAATGGAATGAGACTAGACCCCTCCGCCACCGACTAACACCGTCGCTTGCCATGCACGGTGCGGCAAAAATTGTCGGCGAAAATATTTTGCCGCTGCCGATACGCTCCATGCATGGCACGCAACGTTGCCAGACCGGTGCGAGCAGGCAGCAAAACGGTAAGCATTTGAATTAAATACGAGCATACGGGTGAATCAACAGGTGAACAACTGCAAACGGGAGATTGGGAACCGTACGGATACGACACGCAGATGATACGCGCACTAAAATCGTTATCGGGAAGAACGCGGGTAAGATCTGGTATCGCATAGACCAGGGAAATATGGCACAAAACGGAGGGCGTCTGTACTCAACAATGATGAGTTTTAGATTGCCCAACGTATGCGTCTTTGTGTGTGTGTGCGCAAGTTCTCGCTCATTGTATGGAGTCGACCTTCTGTGACTATCTTTTTTGTGCACATACCGTCAAATAAGTCACTTCTACTTGAAACTAATAACTTGTGAGAACTAATTAGTAATATGAGAAAACTCTTGCGTCCTGGCAGAATTTGGGAGGAATGTATTAAGTATGATTATATAGAAGGTGTATGAGGTCTGATGTATGTGGGGGAGGTTTGTGTGTTCCAATTTTCAACTTAGTACATCATTTGTACCTAACCTCATCAAAGTAGTCTTGGTATGATAAGTCTGTTCCACGCCAAAAAGATTTACTGATGTTTTGTTGTTTCGATGTAGTCTGACTTGTTTTGGACTTCGGAACGGATCCGTTTGAGTCTGAAAAAGTCAGACTATCCAAAGTACATGTTCTCATGTGTGGTAGGAAACACCAACCTCATCTACTTAGTTTAAAAAACAAATAATTTTGACGTGTTAGCCTTTGTACAAACTTAGGTACTCACAGAAATAATTTATATAATTTACTAGCGACCCGCCCCGGCTTCGCACGGGTGCAATGCTTATTTTCTCTACTATATTATGCATGTATTATACATATAAACCTTCCTCTTGAATCACTCTATCTATTAAAAACCGCATCAACATCCGTTGCGTAGTTTTAAAGATCTAAACATACATAGAGACAGACAGACAGCGGGAAGCGACTTTGTTTTATACTATGTAGTGATTATTCAGCCGAAAGACGTCTACAGTGAACGTATTTCAATTTATTATGATGGTGCTGTCTGCTGGACATAGGCCCCAAGCATCGCCATATCGTGGACAATTTGGACAAACAGGGCGGCGATTTTCAGGATGTGGGAGGCACTGGAACAGTACCGACAGTTTTAGTCAAAATAACTAAAGAAAAACTTTGGAAGGAGGTGCAGGTGCACTGATACAGTCAGCGACCTGCATAAACCGACCCCTTTTCCCCTCTTCTTCTTTGTAAGAGGGGTCAGATAATGCAGATCACTGACCGTACCTATCGAAATCACATTTAAACAAAATCAAATTCCTTTCAGCTTTATCTGTTCTGTGACTAAAGCAACCATAACTATGAAATTCTATCCTACGCAAGAAGATTCTTCACGGTACACAACGGACCTTTAAACGTAAAGGTGTACATTGATAATCCTGAAACATATTTCTGTTCTTCCAAGAAAGGCACAACGACCCCGGTACAACCGAGCGGAGATCCGGCTGCGTGGTTCCGTGATCACACGGGGCTATGATCAATGGAAGTTCTGGAAGTGGCAAGTCAAACAAATACACGATAACTGACAAATGCGTGCACTGACTGGTCAGGTCCGCTCAATCTGTGTGGTTCTTTCTTCAAAAGACCATTTCAGACACCAATCTACATATGGCCTTTATATGATCTGCCCAAGATTATGTCTGGATTTTAAAAGAGACAGTGACCTCTGAGTTTGGTTTTCGGCCTATCTTCTCAGAGTAGTCAGATAGGAAACGCCGACCTCATCTAGTTTTTTTTATTTTTTATTATGATTGACGTGTAAAAGTGTTTGTACAAACCTACTTACAGAAATAAAAATCCTTTATCGTTTAAACTATGAAGACGAACTTTAGGGTATATTTTTATTTGTTTGATGAGATGCGCTAACAAAACCTAGCTTTATTATCTGCATTTTATAGCATGTCATCTGGCTCCAAACTCGTCGTATTTTATTCGATCTTCAGTTCTTCTTATCCAGCTACCATCAGCCCATTACCAGTTGTAAATTTTATTTATTTATTTTGCAATGACAATACGGTCAGCCGCTTTCTTTTGTGCACTAGTAGCAGTGCTCCAAGGTTGGTATCACAATTTGGTTTGGATATATGGATATTCACTCGAAACTACTGTTTTTTAGGGTTTTGTATCTCAAAAGGGAAAACCGGAACCTTTATAGGATCACTCGTGTGTCTTTCTGTCACAGCCGATTTGCTCCGAATCTACTGGACCGATTAAGTAGAAATTTGGTACAATTGAATTGATTGTTTGATTGAGTGTATTTCTTTGATCCAAACACGAACTTATAACATAAATAAATGATTTTTTTAACATTGGGTTCACTTTCGGGGGAAAAATTTGATTAAAAAAATAAAAGTTTTTCAAACTATCTGACATATCAAATAAAAGGACTTGTTATGAGGATATCAATTATCATATATTTTTTTTTAAGTTAATAAAGAAAATAGATGAGAATTTAAGATTTCCCCGTATCTACGAAACTGCTGCGCCAAAAATTTTGAAAAAAAATGCAGCATATTTTAGGGTTTGGGTAGGGGTATGTTTTAGGGTCTTTTTTTTGGTGCAATAGTGCACTACAACAACACAATACAAAACAATAGACAATAAAACAACAACACACACACCACAACACAACACAATAGTTCTATACCTACTTATGGATTACAAAAACCTATAATTAGTCTATGGTCTTAAAATAACTTGACCAATCACTCGATATTGTGCGTACAAACTTCCATTTGCAGTTTGGAATGTGAACATGTTTTTCAACTTCAATGTTAAGTTCCCTTTTAGGATAAATTCTTCCCAACTACGGAACCCTTTCAATAAAGGGTTCACACACACACCCACGTAGGGACACGTACTTGGCCGGTTGTTCGCCTATTCGGAAGTCAATGCTTGGAATATTGTGGTGGCAAACTTCGCTGTCGAATGGATACTCGGCTTCTAATACGCTGAATGACACTTCCAGTGCTCCGCTGTATCTTGAATGATAACTCAGAGAGAAAAAGATTAAATATCTCAGTATGTCCGACGTCTGTGAGCGAACAATGTTTTATATGTGCAGCGTCATGTTATTCACGTTATTTCTTGGTATTAGTCAAAAGAAATTGTATGAACTCTTCATCGAAACATATTATTTAACTCAACGTCTTTCTGTCTAATCATTAGTGCGCTCGTACCTCGAGAACCACTAACTAAAACTGATTAACGTGATTTATTATTTATTATCTACATATTATGGTCCGTTCCTGTGTCTAATGAAAATGTTATTAATGCATTTGTAGTGCCATTTACAAATTGAGTACTTTGAGGAGGAGCTCGTAGCTAAGTTCGCACGCAGCCGTACGGGTCGATCCATCAGGTTAAGCTACTCTTGCCGGGGTTGGCCCGTGTATGGGTGCCCATTTTTACATACCGAGACTCCTCCGTGCCTCGGAAAGCACGTTAAGCCGTTGGTCCCGGCTGTCATTCGTGGATCTTTGACAGTCGTTACGGGTTGTCAGAAGCCCGAAAGTCTGACAACCAGTCTTACCAAGGGGTATCGTATTACCCAGTTACTGGGTTGTGGAGGTCAGATAGGCAGTCGCTTTATATAAAATACTGGTATTCAGTTGCATCTGGTTAGACTGGAAGCCGACCCCAACATAGTTGGGAAAAGGCTAGGCAGATAGATAGATTTACAAATTGAGAATTTAAGTATTTTAATAATCAAATAAAAGTATTATTTGATTATTTGAATACTTAAATTCTAAATTAAGATTTTAATTCACCAGGATTTTTTTTATAGGCTAGTTGACAGTACGAAAAATACATACATAAACTCACGCCTACTTCCCATGGGGGTAGGCAGAAACTATAGAACGCCACCTGCTACGCTCCTTACATACTCCTTTTGCTTCGCCATCTAGTCATACACGCTCGCCGATTGCGAGTACCACGCACCTGACCTTTCTGAAGAACATCACCAAAAAAAACCAAAATAACTTGTGAATTTTATTATGTATGTACAATCGTTGTGAACTAAAAGTATCAAAGTTCAAATTACGTTTAGTACTCGCAACCGGCGTGCGTGTATGACCAGATGTATGAATGTAAACGAAGCAAAAGGAGTATGTAAGGAGCGTAGCAGGTGGCGTTCTGTACTTTTTGCCTACCCCCATGCGAAGAAGGCGTGAGTTTATGAGATGTTTTGTAAATGATTTTAGATTAATTCATATTTTTGAGAAATAATTACTTAAAAATATAGCCATTGGCCCCGTCACATTGAACGCTAATCAGAGCGCAACACGTCACCCGGTCTTCAGTCATAAGCATGTCGATTCTGTGACCGTTTCTCCGTGAAAACTTCGAAGACTGAATTTCTGTATTGCTATTTTATTTAAAAACCTCATACTTAGTAAAGTTTAGACACTTAAATACTAGCTTTGAAATAATATAAAATGCTCAACAGAATTAGCATACCTATATTTTTTAATAAAAATCTCGATTATGATTGTAAATGTAATCCTTGGTCAATCCCTAGCATCAGTGAAATGACACTGACAGCTCACTCCACGCAATAATTCACGGTGAGATGTTTACAGAATAGCACTGCTGGTCACTTTGGAAAAATAACATTGTTTCAGGGTTCCCCTTCAGTATATTTTTCCCTACTCTACAAAAAGTAAATAGCATTTGCATGTTTATTTATGGACTAGTCAGAAAACACGATTGAAATGTATGATTTTAAGAAATATCAAAACGAAATGTTCAGATGCTTTTTGAAAAACGAGCTTTTGAGTGTCCGTTCCACTTGCGTATTAGAGATATTTAGGTCGCTGTCATCGCTCCTTTATTTTTAAATCGCTATTAATCGATTTGATTCGACAACTTTTACTACTAATCGATCATATCGATTATAAAAAAAATGATTTATTGATTAGTAAAAAAATAATTGGAAAACATAATTTCGATTATTTGGATCGATATCAAACATCACAGGAGAAATCCAAGAGCAGAGGGTGGAACCACAGAATTTGTTTTTACTTGTTTGACAGTAGACAATTTGTCACAGATTTCACGACTAAAGATGATGACATCACTCAAGCCGCCATTACAATGTGCCCCGTTTTGACTATGAAAATTTAATTAAGTTTTATAAATGAAATATTATTATTGTAAATTTTGATGAAATATTCATGTTTTAGGGAAATATACCACAAGGAACATTTTTAATCTATTTCCTAAAAACTGTCAACTCTAGCTTAATGAGGCTAAAATAACCTTAATTTTTAACCGACTTCCGAGGAGGTTGGGGATGTTTGGCTGTATGTTTAAAAAAAAAATATTCACAATAAAAACACGTTGACGTCGTTTATAGGGTTTTTTTTTTTTGAAGTCGGTTGTCTTTCATCAATGATTTTTCAAATACAATTTAAACATGTTATTCAAACAATAATTGTTGGAAAAAATGGTAAGATAAAAGTTGAAATATTCTAAATAAACCTATGATTAAATGGAATCTCTCAGCAGATCACCGTCTCAATTTAGTCAGCAAACAACATAAGTCTCAGTCAATCTTAAGCGAAATCCTGACAAACAAATGATTCAACCTGACATTGACCAAATGGACAATAATAACGGCTGTCATTTTGATGTTTTTTTTTTTGCTATATTTTTTTTAACTTGGCTTTGCTTGGAAAAAAACATTATTAGAATTTATTTATTTATGTGATGCGATCTCTATCTAATAATCTTCTAATTACTTGTACTTCATACTGGTACTGTACTGTGTTTATTACACCAATTCTTCTACCAAAAGTGGGGAGTATTTTAAACATTAATTTGGTATAGTGGCGTGTACTTGCTAACATAAATATGGCAAATAATTTAATTTAAGGTGAATCCGCAGCCCGCGAAATTCAAATTTTCTTACGTTTTTTGCAATTTGCAGGTTACTGTCAGGTTGTATCTTGATCAAAATATGATTAGCGATTATAACAGATATCTATTTACAGAATTATAATTATTAGAATAAATAATACGTCATTCTTAATTACATTTGTCCCACTGAATGACTTTTTCATGAAATCATGACATTGGGGAACAAATCTAACTTAAACAGATATATTAAGACGCAGATATATGCCAGTGACCTTGAGTGGTTAGCTTGCATGTTCTGTACTGAGCTCACGTAAAGCGTCGTACGTTCAGCCAGTAATAGGACTCGCCCATCAAGGAGCGCTGTCCCCAATTTGACGCATTATTAATTTATTATACACAAACCAAAAGGTTTTTTAATAAAACGCGTAAACTAAAGGATCAATAATTAAATTATCTTTAAATTGGTGAAGGTTTCAGGAAAATACGCTTGGTAGATTTTGCGCCATAATTTCACTATGTAATATAAACATAATCTAAAATATTCGTAAGAAAGAAAGAAAGAAAATAAATTTATTTGACCCAGGTTAAGGCACACAATATTCACACAAAAAACAGAAAGAAAAAAAAAATGCTTAAAATAGTATTGAGTGCCTCACGGCTGCGCCAAATAGGCCCAGTTCAGCAATTAATGCCAGACAACTAGTGCCTGACGCTGGTTTTCAACTGGACCTTACCGTATAATAAGTTATTGAGAAAATGCTCTATTTTAACTTTTTTTTTTCAAATCTTTAACACTATTCGTTTAGAAGTGATCTTCAGTATAAAATCATTAAAAGTCGGTTATCGTCGCCTTAATGAATATTAGTGACAGGGATATTAGGCAAATGTACTTTCCTGAGACGTTCTATCACAAGGATAGGTAGTATTACTATAACATATGTAAGGTAACATTTCACTTCATCGTCTCTACCGTTATTGGGTACATTTGTCCCCCATAGTTCGCTTACAGCCAGTAATGTATCTACTTCGTCGTGGTTCAAGACTAGTGGGTTACAAATGTACCCCTTTCTTGGAACGTTTCAGCTCAGTGGGTTTGCACTTAGTATTGCAGTCGCTATCCATTGCTGTTACATTCAATTTGAAAATCTAACCTTGTACCATTTTATTTTTCTGAAAAATATTTTTTACTACACTAAGAAAGTAATACGTACACCTACGTAAGCCACGAAACAAGTTTCTGTTGACTACAATTCATTTATTTTTAACGGACTTCTTAAATATAATATCTATATTTTTTTTATAATTATATGTTCATCTATATTTTCGTCAAACTGTAGACGACTGACTTTGAAAATTATTTAGTTCATTTCGTAGATGAAGCTTGCGCGGTGGTCCTATATAAATTTAATTAGTTAGGGTAGTTTTTGAGTTAGCTTCATTAATATGTATTTTTCCACTTAGTGTATGTTGTGTTGTGTGTTTGTGTCTTCCTGTCATTGATATTTGCTTATCAAGTAATGATATACAAATTTATGTGGGGTACTCGTAAGTACCACAACTAAAAAGTGAAAAATAAAACTTTTTGTCTTAAGCATTGTATTTTCGTTTTCTTGACGCCGACTTCCGAAATTAAAGTTATTTTTCACTTCGTAGTACTTTTTTGGAAGTTGGTCGTTTTTTTTTGGAAAAAAGTATTTTTTTATACGAGAGTTGAAACCGCGATCCATTATCTGCCTAGCCTTTTCCCGTCTTTGTTGGGGTCAGCTTCCAGTCTAACCGGATGCAGCTGAATAGCTGTATTTTACACGGAGCGACTACCTATCTGACCTCCACAACCTGGGTTATTGAGATCAGATAGGCAATACGTAGGTAATACAATACCCCTTGGTAAGACTGGTGGTCAGAGTTTCGAGCTGCTGATGACCCATAACGACTGTCTAATATCCACGATTGACAGCCGGGACCAACGGCTTAACGTGCTTTCCGAGGTACGGAAATAGCTGGGTATGTAAAGATGGTTACAGTTGAAACCGCGATCCGTAGTGCAGAAAACATTGCGCCAATTAAACTACAACTGGATACCTACGGTGGGTACATACTGGTTATAAGCACATTAAACAATAAATGTCATGGATGTTCTTCAAAAAGGTCAGGTGCGTAGTACTCGCAATCAGCGTGCGTGTATGACCAGATGTATGAACGTAAACGAAGCAAAAGGAGCATGTAAGGAGCGTAGCAGGTGGCGTTCTATAGTGTCTGCCTACCCCCATGGGAAGAAGGCGTGAGTTTATGTATGTATGTATGTCATGGACCAATCAGCGAATCCATTATTTACTTATGACCATGAAAGATTTACAACTAAAACAGCTGAACAAATAAAACATAATCACTGGTAAGCCAAAACCTTTACTGCTAAAAAATATGAGGCATTCCACTAAGCTATAATAATTGTATTAGTATTATTGATTGAAGCATGTTAAATTAAAGGAGGTTTTAGTAAAATTACAAGAGTGACACACGCGAACTATGCAATGGCAGACTTGCAAAAGGGAAGAGCAAGCTAGCACATCAAAAAAGAGTCAGATTAAAAAATAACATTCTAATGTCATGTAATTTTTAGGGTTCCGTAACCAAAGGGTAAAACGGGAACCCTATTACTAAGGCTCCGCCGTCTTTCTGTCTGTCTGTCTGTCCGTCTGTCTCAAGAACCGTGATAGTTAGACAGTTGAAATTTTCACAGATGATGTATTTCTGTTGCCGCTATAACGATAAATACAAAAAAAATAGGATAAAATAAATATTTAAGGGGGCTCCCATACAACAAACGTGATTTTTTCCGTTTTTTATAGATAATGGTACGGAACCCTTCGTGCGCGAGTCCGACTCGCACTTGGCTGGTTTTTTTTAATTAAAGAAGGTTTTTGATAAAATAACAGTGGTATATTGAATAATAGTAATAACACAAGACGACGTCGACGTCGACGTTTTTCACGTGGAAAAGGGAAGAGCAAGCTAGCATATCAAAAAAGAGTTGGCTTTATAACAATGACCCCAGATTAGAAAATCAACCGACTATCAAAAAAACACTACAAAGTGAAAAATAACTTTAATTTCGGAAGTCGGTGTCTTTGGATCTGTATTTTAGTTTTTTGTCACCGACTTCCGAAATTAAAGTTATTTTTCACTTTGTAGTGACTTGATTTTTTTGGTAGTCGGTTGTTTTTTTTTTTTTGTAAAAAGTTTTTTTTTTCACTTTTTAGTGGGTCTGTTTGTAATTTATTTAATTAACAATAGCCTAATGTCAAATGTTCATCACCTTTTACAAAATATTGGTGTTCCCGATGCAGGGGCGTTAATTGTTGAGGAGTTCTCCTGGTAAGAACCAGGAGAACTGATGGTGACTTTACCATATGCATTTTGACAACCATAAATTGCTTATAAACCCTATTAAAATGCCTAATCGAATCGCGACGGTGAAATACTTATTATTATGTAGCTCCGGTGGCCATCAGTGGTCTTCATCATGAGTCCCACTTCACCAAATGGTGCTTTCCGAGAGCAAATGCCTGAGTTACTATAAAAAATACTCAAATCGCTATAGGTATGCCTATAAAATTTGAGGATTTCCCTCGATTTCCATGGGATCCCCTCATCAGATTCTGATTTGGTGGCAATGGGACCACCTCGGGAGCATACCCTTACAAACAAAATAGAATTTTCAAAATCCGTCTACAATAGATGGAGTAATCGGTGAACATACATAAAAACAAAAACAAACAAACATACAGCCGAACATATAACCTCCTCCTTTTTGGAAGTCGGTTAAAAAGAACATTAATGTCATGTAAACAAAGCTACAGATTTACGAGTATATCTTCTAACAAAGCAAAATGCGATAACCATTCCTTTTGTTCAGTGATAAATCATCTCGTAACTCTTTGCCATAGCAGCTCAATACCATATCAGCAAACCATTAATTTTGGAGGCTTATACCAAACTCTACACCTAGAATACCGAAAACACTAAAGCCGAAAATCGCTTAACGAACAGACAGAAACACGGACAGATTTATAAATATTGTGTAGGATATGTTGACGATTCCGTGTAAATAATACTAATCCGGATGATCCGTGAGGCCATACCACACAAGGCGACGCATCGGCGGCAGACAGACCTAGCCGCGAATACTGATGTAGTGATGCGGAGATAAACTTCATTTGGAAGGTTTAAGGTGGAGCATTTGAAAGATGAATCGTTAAATTTTTTAAAATAATGAATGCCCCAAATGCAGAGAAAAAGTATCTTTGGGGCGGAGGAGACAAGCGTTTTGTTTTATTTTCTGCAATGACAATGAAATTACATTGTGTTATTTAATCTGTGACTGTAAAGTCTGTGGCAATCAAAAAAAACTTTTTTTTAAATCTAATTACATACCTAACTTTGAAGAGCGAAACGATGGTGACTTGCCAGCTTTTATACCGTCAACACGTGCTCAAAAAATGGGTTGTCAATCGAAAAAATCATAAAAAAATACGCCTAAAGGCTCAAAATGCTCAAAATATGCCTAAAGGCAAAAGCATTACAAAGCCGCTTTAAGGTTCGTACAGACTCGCGCGATATCGCGGGTGCGACAGGCACCGACAATGAAATTGTGTAACTACTAGTGTCGCGTCCAAGGTAACCAAGACCAAGGTAACCGACATAGCCCGAAGAATTGCCAAGCTTAAGTGGCAGTGGGCAGGGCACATTGCTCGCAGAACTGATAGCCGATGGGGCCGAACGGTTCTGTAGTGGCGACCGCGTAGCCGAAGACGAAGCGTTTTAAGGCCACCTACAAGGTGGACCGATGACCTTGTGAAGGCTGCAGGAATCCGCTGGATGCGGGAAGCACAGAACCGGTCGAAGTGGCGGTGCTTGAGGGATGCCTATGTCCAGCAGTGGACGTCTTTCGGCTGAAATGATGATGATGAGTGTGGCGTCGCGCCCGCGATATCACACTAGTCTGTACGAGCCTTAAAGCAGCTTTGTAATGCTTTTGCTAACGATTAGACGAACAACGAAATTGTGAAAATTTCTTCTGCTAAAAATCTGCACAACACGATCATACAATCCACATCAGCTGATACAAAACTCACATGACCCCGTGACCCAAAGGCCACATCCTTGGTGGTCTGGTCACTCAATTGACTCAATGCTGCACGCTCCAACGCTCTTCAATGGACACGCTCTAATAAAACTGTGTGTACACATACCTACACTAGTGATTTATCAAGCATTCTGTAGGTATTTATATAGAGAGGGAATGTGTGTTTGATAGTAATCAATATTTTTTGTCGGGCTGACACGGCCTGACAGTTTAAAACGCTGACTACAGCTAAAGCGCGTAACTGTCAGACTGCATAAAAAAGTAAGAGAAGCGTGATGACACAACACTTGTAATTTATTGCAAAATATGAAGGAATATCTATTTATTAAAAAATGAATTGAGTAATCGAAAATAAAAAAACAACCAAGTTTTGCATTGAAATAAGACGTTCTTGTTATTAATTAAATACCAACCGTACGTTGATATTTAAGACTCCGTGCAAGAAAAAACCCTTTTTCATCAATTTCTTATCTAATTGTGAGAAAGCTTGAAATAATTGAAACATTAAGTCTGTGTAACTATAAGAGTACAGTTTTCGTGGAGCCAAACCGTGTTCGTGTCAGTCACAGCACCTGTTAATAGTTTCATCACTTTTGTGCTCGCGAAAATATAGTATATTGCGCCTTTGATTTACTTAATGAAAGATATTGTATAATCATAAAATAAAATTTTGATTTTATCTCAAAGATAGCTGAAGCCCAGTGTGTGATTTTTAAATTTCTTGATATGGTTTGCTAAATAATAGGAAAAATATATTAAAGACAGGGTTCAAAAAAAAAAAATTTTTTTTTAACATAATTTTTCTGCTATATATTGTATTGAAGTTGAAAAAATTGCTTCCCCACATGCAAGTAGACTATATAATAATGTTGATTACATTTTTTAATTTTTTAAATCAAAGGTAGTGTGTAAAAAGATGATCAATCGTCAGTCTCACGTCATTTTTCCGAAAACTTGTTGCGAATATTAGTGATTTTCCATGAATACTTAATCTATTTGAAAAATCCCTTTCCACTACATGCAAAACAAAGAGCTCTATATTTCAAATAACAAATAATTTTGTTTAAATTCTTTGTCCCTTTCTCACAACCAATTAACAAAATTGATCAAAATCAGCCGATTTCGTGCACGGCCCCTTAATACAGATATTTTTGATTGGAACTCAAAGTAAAAGGTAGTTTACCGTTAATTTGTATCGAGATTTTTGACAACCAAGTTCTGAGAAATATGTTCAAGAATAACATAATATATTTTTTCCGCTACCACAAACTATATAGATTTGGATTTTTTTTTGCTTAAGATAGGCCTACTTAGATCATTTGCCTCTTGTCAGTGCCATAAAGACTCGTGCAGACAGGGGCGACGCGACTCTGGTGGAACAATTTCTATAAAGACTTCACGGAAATTGTTCTACCGGTGTCGCATCGTGCCTTTCTGCAAGAGCCTTAACGAGCCTCACGCTCGCGGCGAGTTTTTATCGCGCGCAGGATTTTCAACTCTAGGTGTTGAGCGATGCTCTTTGTTGCGAATCCAACAAAGTGCATCTCTCAGCGCGTCGAAAAAACACACAGTTGGATTTTTTACTCTCGGCGCTAAGCAGTGTACTGAAAATGGGGTGCGGAAAAAAAACCCCGCGAGAAATAATCGCCCGTGCATACCCAGGCTAACGCACAGCTGGAGAAAGTAATTTCAAAGATAGCTAGCCGTGTGCCCGATGGTACGTGTCATCGACAAAAATTACGAACAAAAATAAAAAATAAAAATATTTTTAAATTTGAAAACATTGTAAAAGATAATTATTTTTATAAGAGTAACCTCGGAGTTTCTTGCCGGCTCTTCTCCACAGGAAATGACCAACTCGAACTGTGCACCTAGCTTCTGACGTTTCATATGTGCCCATGTAAGTTTATGTGAAATAAAATATTTTGATTTTGATTATGTAGACAAGCCGTATGCTCGATGGGATTACTAGACGAATGACGAACGTCCATTCAATATTCAAGACCTTTACGGGATGATTTTTTTTAATCCTTCCTAAGTACTCATCTTTGTTATAACAGGAACTCTTGAGCAAAATTTCAAGCTTCTATAGCAGAGATTCCCAACCTTTTTTGTGTCGACCCTCTGCAGATTATACATAACATTTTCATGCCCCCGCCCCCTTAAATTTTTTTCGTGACAAAAAAACAAACGCACGTTATTTAACAAAATTTATAAATTATATACAAACGTTACGTACGTTACGTTCACGTTTTTTTTTTTAACTTTTATTATTATCTTATGATGAACCCCCCCTTTTGGGGGGAGGTCTATGTCCAGCAGTGTCTTCCGTTTGAAATCATGATGAAATGGATATTAGTTTTATTACTAGTGAGATACTTGAGCTTGCATGCAATACTGTTACTAGCTGGTCTATTCTAGGTTTAGTTTTTGCCAGAGCTATTTAATTGTCAGGTCGCTACCAATAATAAGTAAGATGATTTCGCTGTTTAGTTTTATTTATTTATTTAAACCTTTCGCACACTAGCACACAATAAGGTACAAAGGCGGACTTAATGCCTTAAGCATTCTCTACCAGTCAACCATGGGTGGTGAAGAAATAAGATGGCGGGTGCTCTGATTGAGAGAAAATAATAATATTATAAAATATTAAAATATAACATAATTAATTTTAAATAACATAGGTGCACACGTACATAAATAGGTTATACATATTTACTATAATATATCCCTACATTATATGTATATATAATTTTATATTTTTTATGTAATCGCATCCCGGGTCCCCCCCTTGCCATCTCTCTACGCCCCCCTAGGGAGGCGCGCCTCACTGGTTTGGAAGTCCTGTTCTAGAGCCATTGGTTTCGGCTGTGCGTTGTCTTTCAGTGAATTTAAGATTATTGAAGTGAAAAGTTTTTTGGAGTGATTTTTGGTAGGGGAAAAACTTATTGGTTCGCGTCACTGACATGCCCGCGCCGACATGCTGTAGTAGCAGTAAGTGAAGTTAAATTGACCACGTGAAAAGTTTAATTTGTGTATACTGTGCATTATTTAAATTGTGTTAGATAATCATTGTTTTGTTGAAGAGACAACGTCTTTAGTCGATAAGTTTTCACTTCAGTCGTCAGTCCTCATGACTGCCTATGTTTTTATTAAGTAGACTAGCCGTGTTCCCGATCTAATTTCCAATCGGAAACTTCTTAGGGGATGAGTTTCCAAAAACGATTATTATAATTAACTTTTATTATAAACAGAAGTCTATATACCAAAATCCACGTTTCAAACTTCAAAAAAAGATGAAACTCCATACAAAATTTCACCCCTTTTTCAACCCCTTTTGGGGAAATGAAATGAAATTTTTTTATCCTGTAAATAAGATATCGGAAACATTTTTACACGTCATATTATTTTTTTTAATAAGAGTCGACATTTCCTATCTGACTACCCCTGAGAAGAAATGGCAAGCTCTTATAAGTCCAGCATAATCTTGGTCAGATCATGTGAGAACCATTTGGATTCGTTTCTGAAATGGTCTTTTGAGGAAAAACCACACAAATTTGAGTGGACCTGTCCAGTAAGTGCAAGCATTTGTCGATAATCGTGTAGCTCAACACATCGGGATGATTTTTCATACGTCCTTCCTTAGTGCTCACGTGCTCACTTAACTCTTGCGCAAAATTTATGTATATTATGTATTTATTATTTGAATGAATTTAAGATTTTCTTATGATTTCAAGAAGATAATGTTGCGATATCTTAGCGAGACTTTCCGCAAAGAGGATTGCCGGCAGCCTCTTGTCTTTTGATATCAGTAATGTGATTCTGGATATTCCACTTTTAACCGTTTATAGTATTGCGAATTCTGAGAACTCTATCAGAATCGAGTCGGGCCATCAAGTAATAAGCATCAAATTATACCCAAAATTACAACTTTTGTATAGTTTAAGTACCCATCTTATTAAATCATTGTTTCATAAACTATATTTCCGGAGGTACCTTTATCTAAACGTATTAGGTGTGTCTGCATACCTCACATCGTTTCAAAATTACTTGGTTATAAATAACATATAGTAAATCAAGCGATCAAAGTCGTTTAAATGACCCGAATGATGCATTGGTGAAGCACCCATCATTTCCGAATTACTCACAATAAATCGTATGAAGAATTTATCTTTAACATACTCAACGTAAAAGGCGAGTAGTGCCAAGAGAGTTCAAAACAGATAGGTTTAATACTTAATTAATAGTTACATTTTGATACTGGTAGAGTGCTAAGATTTATTGGTCCTTTGACAATAACCTGTCTCCTGAATTCCTGATCCTATAAAAGCTTTCAATGAGGAAAGAGATATGAAAGCCTCTTTTTAAGAACGCCTGAGTGACGGGCGAGTATACGAGCGTAGTTCGACCAATCTATGTTCTATGATAGCGGGTTTGGTTTCCGCACTTAGTCCTTCCAGCCCACCTCCCTCCCGAAGCTGATTAGGTCTCCTGTTCGACCAATACCATATTAAGGAATCACACGACCAGTTAGTTTAACTTAGTTTAAATAAATCATTTAGGTATTAAAACAAGAGAATGAATCAAGAAGCTGATGATGCTGTTAATCTGTCTGTGATGAAGAAATCACTTCTTCGGAAGAATCATTTAAATAAGTAATCCATGAAACCACGGAGTGACTATTCCATAATACTTAATTACGATAAAACGGTCGAGTAGTGATGTGCATTTGCTCTATTTGTTACTTGATATTTTAATTATACTTAGTAATTATTATTAAACCGAGACCTCTGACGCCCTTGCAAATAGTTTTCTGCTGACGATATGTGAACTATTTACGAGGTTTCACATGATTTAGAACTAGCTTCTGCCCGCGATTTCACTCGCAAAGAAGTCAACTATACCATAAAACATATCTTAAGGCACTCCCGCAGGACACCCCGGGCGTCGGGAGTCACAGGCCGATTTCCGGCCACCATAGGCGCAAGCTTGCGGACGGTGACCCATGGGTAGCTCACCGTCCGATAAGGACCAGGCCCGGGTCGACGGCGTGTTGTGTTCCACTCGCGCCTCAAAGAGATGTCAGCGCCAACTGACGGGGTCCAATAGAGCCAATATCTGCCAGGGTTGCGAGTTTGTCCGAAAGGGATATCGTGGTCCTGGCACACAGGGCACAACAAAAAAAAGGCACTCACTCGGCAATGGTGTAGCTTTCTATCATTGAAAAGTATTTTGTAATTGGATCAGAACTTCAAGATGATAAACTTACAAATAAACAAACAATTTTACTTCTTTGTAACATTACAGTTTGGATGGCAAAAAGTAGTGCGTTGCAACTAGTTCTTCCAAAGTGAAGGTATACGAGTATGTTAGGTAGACGGGAATAGAATTTAAAAACCTCATGTTCCTGACAGTGAGGAAACGGACTGACTGCCTACATTCCGTCATAAGATTAAGCAATTACCAGTGACAAGTCAATATCAATACGCCATACACTACCGTCCTCTACGCCCAAAGCTATTTACGTCAAAATCACCATAAATTTCATTCATCAGACGGCCAACAGTTACTTCCAAGTCCAATAGGATATCACGAAGATACAGTAGTAATTATTATCCCATTGATTTTGACTTACGAGGCATGAAATTAACTGAGTTCATCGCTACAGGAATGGAGATGGGAAATAATTGTATCGATAAATTAAAGAAATATAAAACGAGTGGAGATTTTATGGGTCACGTTTTAAATATCGATAAATTTTAATGAACACCACTATTATTATTTGGATGTTAAGGATTTTATTTTATGTGTCGCTTGTTTATTGAAACTTTGAGGTTTTAATTGAATTTTGGTGAAATTAAAGTGGATGGGCGTTAATATGGCAGCGCTTTCATACAAATGCAAAAACAGTCTCAACATAATTTAATTAAGTAAATAACTGTTGAGCTAATTTTATATGTTTATGTTGTATGTTTTTGGATAACGGCGTGGCGGTACGATAAGTTGCTTAATTGTCGCGAATTTAAAAATCCGAATGATGCTGTGGAGAGTTAAAATTCTGCCTTTAAGAGCTTTAAGTTTTAATGCAAATAAATACCACTATTTTTTAAATAAAATTCCTGCATCAATTAGACATGCTATTCTCATTTTAATGTATACAACTTTCTTAACGAATCTATTATGTCAGTCAAAATTACGACAGGATAAAAAAAAAATATATTTTATTCTGTTTTTAATATTTCAACTGTCTAACTATCACGGTTCATGAGATACAGCCTGGTGACAGACGGACAGACAGACAGACAGACAGACGGCGGAGCCTTAGTAATAGGTTCCCGTTTTACCCTTTGGGTACGGAACCCTAAAAACAACTTTGTTTACCACCAACATGTTTCATTGCTTTTTGGGTGACGTCTCCGAGTGTGGTTATTGTGAACACATTGTTATATTGGGTTTCCACCTGTCATACCAAATGTAAGTAATAATAATAGTAAAAAAAAGAGGGTGACAACACGTAGAAGCGAAAACTTACGACTAGTCCCGAGTATACGCGATTCAGCGTCACCGACCTACTGGAGCCGAGTATACGCGATTCAGCGTCACCGACCGACTGGAGCCGAGTATACGCGATTCAGCGTCACCAACCGACTGGAGCCGAGTATGATTCAGCGTCACCGACCCGAGCGTGACGGTTCAGTTTCGTTACCTGTTCAGAAAGACCGCAAAGTGCGCCTAAAGAGGATTTCACTTTTATAAAAAAAATATTAACGCTTATATAAAAAAAAAAATAGACTAACATAGTTTAAGTTTTCTTTTCTTTACTAACCCATAAGTATGTTGCCTATCCGAAATAAAGATCACTTTATTTTATTTATTTTTTATAGAATAAAAGACATCGATACTTAATTTCTACGATCTCTCCCCATCACTAAACGGACGTCAGCTAGACTGACCACAGCGTTTCCTCCTAGACTGTTCCAAGCTCCGATTATAAATTGCGGGCCCTTTATTGTCCTTAAATAGTGCTGTGCATTTTGGTCGCCTTAGGTGACACTTTGTGGTCTTTGGAGTCAGTTTGTCGACTTTAGTGATAATAAATTATTGTGGATTGTGAAGATTTGTATGTGCTGTGAGTATTTTTAGGGTTCCGTACCCAAAGGGTAAAACGGGAACCCTATTAATATGGCTCCGCCGCCGCGCCGTCTGTCTGTCTGTCCGTCTGTCACCAGGCTGTATTTCATGAACCGTGATAGTTAGACAGATGATGTATTTCTGTTGCGGCTATAATAAAAAATACAAAAAAATAGAATAAAATAAATATTTAAGGGGGCTCCCATACAACAAACGTGATTTTTTTGCTCGATTTTGCTCGATATTGATAACGGCAACGCTTGAAATATTAACAGAATATTTAGTTATATATTCAATTTATAAATAAATAATTAAAATAAAATAAATATTTAAGGGGGCCCCATACAGCAAACGTGATTTTTTTGCCATTTTTATAGATAACGGTACGGAACCCTTCATGCGCGAGTCCGACTCGCACTTGGCCGGTTTTTTTATGCTAATAAGACATTTCGGTGGTCAGCTAGTTGAATTTTAGTGCAGAACAATGTAGTTAGGTTAAGGCAAAAGCGTCAAGGTAGCCCGTGAATTTTAAATTTTCTTACGTTTTTTGCAATTTGCAGGTCAGTATCAGGTTGTACGAGTATGTTCATCTAAATATGATTCGCGTCCGTATCAAATAAACAAACTAACTAACTTAGAGAGTTCTTTTGACGCCAATTCCAAGTTAAGACCGTATACGACGTACGGCATTTCATACAAACTTTCAAGCCCTTGTTTTTCGAAATGACTCAACCGATTTTAATGAAACTTCATACGCATAAGCAGGATAAAAAGGTCTAAAAAATTTGTTAAGAACATTTTCGAAATGTCATATTTAAAAACAGATAACTGGAAATCTCTGCTTCTATGGAAAATTTTAAAATCAGTATAATTAGAATGTAACACCATTTTTCGAAAATCAAACTTTTTAGACCTTTGTATCCTGCGCGTATTAAGTTTCATTAAAATGGGTTCAGTCATTTCGAAAAACAAGGGCTTGAAAGTATACGCCCTTAAGGAGTTGTATTGCTGATTCTAATGATTATAATTCTGTAAAGCCATATTTATTACGGTCGCGAATCATATTTAAATTAACATACAACCTGACACTGACCTGGTAATTGCAATATACGTAAGAAAATTTGAATTTCGCGGGCTACCTTAGCGCAAGTCAAATTTTAATTTATTCTTCTTTAAAATGGTTATGTCTGTTAAATTCCAGCTTTTTTTGCGTCAATGCTTACATAACAAACTAACTTTATGACTGACAGCCTTCTTGCCTACTAAAAAGTGCCGTAAATGGTTTTATTGTAAGAATACTACGAAAATAAATAATTTAACTTGACTTTGTAAAAGTCGCACTAGTCCTCTGGGTCCTTGCAATATTTTAAACCTAGCAGAATGGCGCTCGCAACACTGCCTTGTTGGTCTAGTGGCCCCAATCGCTACTTCTGAGCATGAGGTCCTGGGTTCGATTCTCGGGCCGGCAAAAGTGTTATTATTTAAACAGAAAAATACGTACAAAGGTGATGCTTATTTATATATATAGAAATTTCTTCCAGCATACCTGCGATAGGAAAGTCGATAAAGAGATGTAGACACCGTGTGTAAGAGCAGAAGAGAAAATAGAATACATAAAATAAAAAAGAATGCACTTAATAAAATAAAATAAATAATATGAGAATGTACTAATATACATACATAGGTACATACTTCTAAAATAAAAATCACTAGAATATTAATAATTATAATTAAATTAAAATAATAAATACATACGGAACTATGACGAAGTGGAAAGATAGTGTTCTTTCATTCATAAAGAAACACTTAGATATTATTGTGCCACCGCTCACGTATATCTGCAACCTTGCGCTCTCATCCGGTCAATTTCCAAAATACTTCAAAAAAGCCATAATACACCCGATCTTTAAGAGTGGGGATAGAAGCCGTGTCAACAATTATAGACCCATAGCAGTACTTCCTACTCTATCTAAAATTCTTGAGCGAATCATGAACAATAGGCTTGTGGATTACTTAGAAAAGTTTAACATCCTCTCACCGTCACAATATGGTTTTCGGGCTGGCAAATCCACGGCCGATGCAGTTCATGATCTGACTAATTATGTCATCACAAACCTGGATGCTGGTCAGAAGGTTTTAGGCATTTTCCTAGATCTTGCCAAAGCGTTTGACACGGTGTCTGTCCCGACTCTGATTCGTAAGATGGAAACCATAGGAATCAGGGATGTTCAGCTCAAACTCTTTGAGGATTACCTGAGTGAGCGTACCCAGTGCGTTAGGATAGATGATGCCATTAGTCAAGAACGCACTGTCACCTACGGCGTGCCTCAGGGCAGCGTAATCGCCCCTACACTCTTCCTCATATACATTAACGAGCTGGGTATGCTTACTCTTCCTAAAGGTAAGATAATAACCTTCGCAGACGACACTGCCCTTCTCTTTAGTGGTAATACATGGCCTGAAGTATATATGAAAGCTCAGTCTGGTTTCGGAGTCGTGACGGAGTGGCTGCGCAATAATGTTCTCACTTTGAACGCGGAAAAAACCATTTACATGCCTTTCTTTCTAAAAAACAATACGCAAACCACACACATGAACTCATTATATACTATAATAGCCCATACATGTATAAATCATAATTTAAGTAACTGCACCTGCACCACGACCATTAAGAAAACAGATAGTGCAAAGTACCTAGGGGTAATATTAGACAGCACCTTAAGCTTCAAAAAGCATATTAATACCCTCAGCAGTAGGTTACGCAAACTTATATTTGTCTTCAAGACACTAAGACATGTGGCAGACGTAAAGCTTAAAAAAATGGTTTACCTGGCACTTGCCCAGTCCTTACTAACCTACTGCATAACATCCTGGGGTGGCGCTGCAACGAATACAATATTGGAACTTGAACGAGTTCAGAGAGCCATTCTGAAAGTATCTTTGTTCCTACCCTTCCGATATCCAACAGTTCTGTTATATAAGGAAGCAAAGGTACTAACTGTTCGGCAGCTGTTCATATTGCAAACAGTTCTAAAACAACATGGCCTCACTACCTTCAACCCCTCACTATCCCACAATATTAGACGATTTGATCCCATTGTCCGATATCACACCCGGCTTTCGACTGTTTCCTCCAATCGCTTCTTTTGCTACCTTGGTCGCTTTCTTTATAATAAAATAAATAGAACAATCCCAATTTATAACCTCACCAAAGCCAAATGCAAATTCAAACTTAGCAGTTGGCTCCGGGAGTTAAATTATGATGAAACCGAAAAACTACTTGCTGTCCCATCTTAACCATTTTATCTCATTCACACACTCACACACACACCCCCACTCACTCACAGATACACATTCACACAAACACCTACTAACCATACTAACACCTTGCATAAATGAAAATAGGTTTTTGTTAATTCCAGCACTTCTTATTGTACTAGTACATAACCGTAAAATGTAAGTAATACCCAAGGGGCGGAGGCCTGGTGTCCTGAAATACAGACTCACGTCTAGTTTAGGCACCAGTCTCCCACAGTATATTATATAAGCCTTTATGTATTGATACTTTTCTACTGTACCTATATTGTGGTGAGAAAAAAAAAAAAAAAATCATTATCTTTCACTCTTCTTTTAAATACTGAAACAGTTTAGCAGTCCTTATGTGGAAGTGAATTCCACAACCGCACCGCGTGCACAGTGAATGAGTAGGAGTAGAAGCCGGTGGAGTGGAGAGGGGAAGGTTTCTAAGAAGCGACCTGCAAGGCGCATCAGAAGGACGGGCGTAGGAAAAACGTTCCCGCAGATAGGATGGCGTTGAAGGATTCTGAAGGAGGTTAAATAGCAGACACAAAATCCGAAAGTTTCTGCGAAGTCGTGTTGTTGGGTTTTCCATCTGGAATTTCTCAGTAGCAGCCCGGAGTCTGGATTTGTGCCCGGTTGATGGAAATAGGCTCGCCCTCTAATACATGGGACTTAACATAACTGGCAAAATATAATATTATGGATGTATTATTAGATACACTTCTGCACAATCCTCCGAGGAAACAGGCGTGATGTTATGTTACTATGAAACTAAATAATTTAACTCGACTTTGTAAAACTCATACGGGTCCTTCCAATAATTTTAACCTAGCAACATGGAGGTTTACAAATCGGGGCCCTAAACCTTCGGTCTATCGCCATATTTAATTTAATTACATTATTCACTTTTCAGAATTCGGTTGAAAACTTTCTGTGACATGTATTTAGTGTCTGCAGAGTTATATTTAAACACAACAGCTGTCGGACGCCGCAATGAGCTCTGCGGCCGCTCTAGTAGATTTTATGTGGTCTCACGAGTTGGTTTAATGTCTTAACTTACGCTAAATTCAACTATGAATGATGTTTCTTTTTGCTATTCGAAAAGAACCTACCATAGTAACATTGCCCAAAAATAACTGCTGGGAAGCGTCTTTTACTTTTGGTGGTGTGATATTTGATCAGTTTGAAAAGTTGGTCCTTCGAGCCGGATTTTAAATACTTATCAAACAAAACCTACTTCTTGTATTGTAGAATTGAATAGCCCAAACCACTGTTTTGTAGTTCGGACCATCAAAACAATACAATAAATTTAATTCTCAATTTAAATACCATGATACAATTTACAACTAACTTCTTTTCAAACAATATTTGCCATCAACACTCTAAGAAGAAGTTGTCGTGTTTTTGTGCCTACAATTTTGGTGCTCAAAGATAATATGTAGGTATATTATCTATTATGTTTCAAATGCATCGTCATCTCACATCTGCCTAGCCCTTCCCCAACTAAATTCGGGTCGGCTTCCAGTCTAACCGGATGCAGCTGAATACCAGTATTGTACATGAAGCTACTACCTATCTGACCTCCACAACCCAGTTAGTGGGTAATACGATAGCCCTTGTTAAGACTGGTTGCCAGACTTTTGGGCTTCTGATGACGCATAACGACTGTCGAAGATCCACGAATGACAGCCGGGACCAACAGTTTCAAATGCAATGGAGGGACAACTCCAGTCACAGTGAAAACTGCGGATATTCATGTTACTTAATCTTAAGTACCTAGTAGTCTAGAAACTTAGGTAATAGTACTTCGAGGTACTGTACATTAAGTGGAGTTCAGTTCGGAAAGAGTTTTATAGCCACTCCAGATAGCTTTGCAACGTTGAGAGGGTCGGTTAGAGAAAATAAAATGTTTTCTCGTGTAAACACTTATGGGAAATATTTAAATGACTCTTTAAAAACTTATTGAGCTTTTCTAATGATGGTCGTGTTTTTAAATTAATGAGCTTCTAAAACCTTTTTGTGCTTCTAATAATGCACATAGTGTTGGGTTGCCAGGTGACATGTCTGACTTTTTACAATCGTATCCGGCCAAATATAAACAAGTCGGCTTTTGGTCAACCCCGCCCCGCCAAAAGATCCAAGTACAAATTACATTAGTAAGAGAAAAATGTGATTCATAATAACTTATTATACATTTGATTAAGAGTAGAGAAAGTCACAAATTTTATGAATAACAGTAATAAATACAAAAATAAAAGTATCAAAATGTGTTATTGATTTAAAAACCAATGTGTCAGACTTTCACGGCAAAATATCCGGCTAAATATGAATGTGTCTTGTGTCCGGCTTTTCTATTTCTGGCTCTGGAAACCATAAATGCTCATTTTTTTATAATTAAGCCTTTTTTCAACAAGTCTGGCAACCAGTCTTACCAAGGGGTATCGTATTACCCACTAACTGGGTTGTGGAGGTCAGATAGGTAGTAGCTTCATGTAAAATATTGGTATTCAGCTGCATGCGGTTAGACTGGAAGCCGACCCCAACATAGTTGGGAAAAGGCTGGCTTTTTCTCACAGTTGGTCGCAGTAACTCACCCCTACCAAACGGTTTAGGTTAGGTTAGAATTGTGACGAACCGCGCGTGAGACTGCGCGCGCCAGCGGCCGGCGAGCGCTACATCCACGTTGGTCGCAGTAACTTGGTAATGGTAAATGGTAAAAGGTAACTATTTAGTAATTAAAAACATAATAAAATGTATGTGTGTGTGTGTATGTGAGGGGGGTGTGTGTGTATAATATTGCTTTCTGTTTTTTATAGTTTTAAGGTGTATTTTTTGCTGTAATGCCAATAAACGCATTTATCTTTATTTCTTTCTAATTTTAGGAACCCAAAGTAGGAAGGAATCATTAGAGGTTCCAAAAAAAAGGTGCAATAATTATCTATATTATAGTGTTCAAGAATATTTTAAGGAGCGTAAATTGGGAATTATTAAAAGTTCGATTAAATAAATACATTCATTCATCATCATTCAGTCATCATCACAGTTTATTTGTATGATGCCACTAAGTGGGACCTGGTGACCTGTAACACAGGTTTTTTTCTAAAACCTACTTCAGGCACCAGCTCTCTCAGTGTGATTTTTTATAGTTCAAAACTGTTAAGTGCTACAAAAGCATAGTGAGAGAAAATAAATAAACTAATTATTATTATTAAATAATAATATTACAGTATAATATCCCCCCCACAAGAATGTGAAAACTGCAGTAATTAAAAAAAAAAACATCAGATTTCAGTTCTTCAATACCCATATTTAGAGCTTCAAATTACAACAGTCTTCAACACACCATATTCAAACCATAATTATCCTAATTCTCCTATTATAGCATATGATAAATATTTACCTTAAAAACTTGCGCGTGCGCCGACCGCGTAAACCGAGATTAACTACGCGTATATCAATCTTAACCCTTTGTAGTACAAGTTATAAATTACCCAGTTAACCGTCGTTAACTGTTGTTAAAGTTTAATTTTAAACCGGTTAGTGTAAACTAGGTATTTTTGATACTATTGAAGTTTAATTCGTTGGTATAGGAGTAAGCGTGTGCGCATGTTTGCGTACTAATTATATTTGATTTAATGGTTGTGTAATGTTTTTCTGTTGTAGAATTTATATTGTAAGTACCTATGAAAAGATTCCCAATATTTTTTTTTATCAAAAGTTAGATTTTGTAATATTGTGTATAATTGATACATTGAAAGAAAGTACAGAGGTAAGGCAGAAGTGAGTGGAAACGCTGGACGCCCTAGAAGGACATATAGTGACCTAATTGGTGATGTACTTCAGAAAGGTCAGGTGCGTAGTACTCGCAACCGGCGTGCGTGTATGACCAGATGTATGAACGTAAACGAAGCAAAAGGAGTATGTAAGGAGCGTAGCAGATGGCGTTCTATAGTTTCTGCCTACCCCCATAAGAAGAAGGCGTGATTTTATGTATATATGTATGTTGAAAGAAAACCCTGTTCAATCTATTTACTGCTAAAATGATTTACCTCCTTAACACGTTAACTGCCATGTCAGTCACCGGTGCCTGACACCGAAGCATCAAATTCAAATGACCGCAGTGCCATGCCGTCTGGCACATTCACAGTGTTATCCCCAAGCAATACTAATTATTCAACATGGCTTCTTACTTGTATCTACGTATATCTAGAACAATAGTTATCACGTATTATTGATGAAAATAAAATTTTAAAATATTATAATTATACATATTATTCTCAACAAACATTAACATCTTGGTCAAAATGTACGGCTTGGCCGTTTCGCCGGCAACGTACAGACACTCCTATGAACTTATGGTAGAAAATTAAGTTAATGCAGTGTCATGCAATAGTTCAATGGAATGGCGAAGCTATACATTCTGACCAAGACGTAAGGGTTTTAGAGTTAGGCCTTGTAGAGTTAGGGGCTTGGCTTTACATTAGATCTGATAACTTTTTAACAGTGAACGCGTTTTGAAAGTCTTTCTACTTTTTCTTAACCTACTTTACATGAAATATTTTTGATGGGATTTAAATAAATGGTTTGAGTTTGAGCTTTGAAACTCAAACTCAAAGCATTTATTTCAAATAAACCACTTACAGGCACTTTTGAATTGTCAAGGGGTCCGTCAGTCATAAAGATGAAGCTAGTTACCCATTCCAAAGCTTAGTAGGTAGGTACCTATGGGGAAGAACGGGCAAGAAACTCCACGGACACTCTTTTAAATTGACATATGGTTACAAAATATTGATTAGGTACATCATTCATGTTGAAATTATACATGTGAGAACGATGCAAAACGTCAAAAGAGTCCGTAATAAAAAATAAAAAAAAAAACAATTCAAAAATTAAAATAAGCCATGGCCGCTAAGAGATGACCAGTCCCTACTGTTGGCTCCCGTTCACGAACATGACGCATGGATTAGCATCATTCAGCTCCACCATTTTGAAGGGAGCTAAATGATCCAACACACGCGCCACCATCAGAGAGACATTACAGTGAGCAGGACATCCTCTCAGCCACCAGGGTGGGCACATTCAATTTATTTTTGTAGGTACATATTATCCGTACGAAATACAGACTTGTACCTCCCTTTAAGGGTGTTGGGGGTGAAATTGACAGATTTTTTTTGTTGTTCATGTGCAAATCCTAGCCTGCATACTAAATTTCAACTTTCTAGGACTTCGGGAAGTACCCTAGAGGATTTATTTTATATACAGACTTGCTCCCCACCCGAACTTTTTAGGACTTTGGCAAGTGTTCTAGTGAGTGAATGATATGTATTTATAGAATTATAATCATTAGAATCATTAATGTATTCTGTCTTAGTTAGATTTGTTCCCCAATGTCATGATTTCATGAAAAAAGTAATTCAATGGAACAAATCTAACTTAGAGAGATGTATTAATGATTCTAATGATTAAAATTCTGTAAATATATATCCTGGTAATAAGACCAGAGTCAGATAAGACAGATGGCACTGACCTGCAAATTGAAAAAACGTAAGAAAATTTGAATTTCGTGAGCTACAGCTGCGGATTCACCCCTGTGTAAGTAAAATCCGCTTTAGCTTACCGATAGCTCAAATCTTCTTAGTAACAAAACAAAAACATGTAATACTCTTGTAATTTATTTGCTAACTAGCTTAAAAGTTCAACGACCTCTTATCTTAAACTTTTCATGAAATTTACAAGTGATTACCGTAGATTTACTTGTCATAAATAAAGCGGATTAGTGATTACGGTAAAGTTTACATCAAAAGATTGTGCCGTTTTCTCGGAATTCCCCGAGGGGTTAGGCAGAGGTGTATCTATACAGGGTCAAGTTAAATTAGCTAGGGAAACTCTGCAGCCGGGATCGGTATCGGTAGCTAAGCACGATAAAATAAATATAATAAAAAATATTTGATAGGTATCCTTTTTGTGGGTCATTGACCAATGTTATTGTTGTTACTAAGTAAGATTTGAACAATACTGTTTTATTTTGATTTATCATTTTTAGTTAACAATACAAAATCAAATCAAATCATTTATTTTTGCGAACATAGGTAATGGGTACATAAATATTGAATAGTTTGTACATAATTATTTCAGATGAGAATATTTTCTTGTTTCTTTTTTTTTTTAAATGGATAAAATTTATTTTTAATGTAATTTGGTTTAAATAATATAACAACACAGAGTTACATACATTGCAAACACATATATAAAAATATAAAAAAACACAAGTAGGTATTTCTGTTGAAAGCCCCTGACATGTTTTCGCGTGCCTCTTACTCTCATTGAAACTGCTCTTATAACTGAGATTTGTATTTTCACTTTCAGCCAGTACACTATTTGAGAATATGCGTTTCCCCATTTCTCATTAAGCTTTGATGCGGTTTAAAAAAAAAAAATGGGTACATAGATGTTTTCTTAAAAAAGTAGTATTGTACCGTCTCATGGGCATGCAAATAATACTCAATTCCAAAATTAAACAGAAACTCTATTGATACCGAATAAATATAAATGTCAAATCATTAGAATTACAAAAAAAACAAAAACAGACTAATAACAGAAGTAACATTTTTATCGATACCCTCGCCTGTGAAGTTTACACAAAATAAAACTGTTTTTTTTACTGAGATTTCCAGTGACCTACCTAATAACTGCGATCGTTGACTCCTCAAAAAAACATCAAAATATATATATTTTTTTATCATATTTAAATATCGATACCCATCACCTCTGCGGAATTTCGCTAGCCAATTTAATTTGACCCTGTATAGTACACCCACATTTCACTATACTCCATTTGAAATAAGATTAGAAATAAAAGTTTATACGGACTGCCGTTCAACCGATTTTGACTTCTATTCCGTAGGAATAAGGTTGTCATTAAAAGCAAAAACGTGGTAACAATACCAATTGCTACCACGTTTACGTACAGCTGGTATTTGTCATCCCACCAACGAAATGCAAGCCAAAATCAGTTCAACGGACTGTAAAAAAGGTTTATTTAAATGTCGAATCTTATTTCAAATGGAGTATAGTTAACTTTAAAGGCTCTTATACACTCACGCGATATCGCGGGCGCGACAAAGACAATTCCTTTGCCAGCGGACGATCAAGGCGCTTCCAACGATACCTCGTTTGTCAAAATATGATAAGCAATTTAGAAACTGATTTGCTCCGTGTGGTGCCAGACGTAAAGAATAGCACCGTCCCATTTCTTCCCGTGGGCGTTGTAAAAGGCGACTAAGGGACTTACTAGAGAATGGGCAGCAGCGTTCTCTATGCATTTTAACACCATACTGCGATCACCAACCCGCCTCACGGATGATGCTTCTAATCATACTAATTTCACTGATTAATCGATCAAAATCAAAAGATCTTAACTCTCCTTTTCTCTTCGCCGTAATCGGGTAATAAATATTATTAATTAATACGTTTATGAGAAATTCAGTTAGATTCGGAGAATTTCGAATTTCACATCTTTTGGCTCGGACTGTACCTACCTACACATGAGACCCCTTCGTGCCTCAGAAAGCACGTTAAACAGTTGGTCTTGGCTGTCATTCGTTGAATTTTGCGTTACGGATAGTAAGAAATCCGAAAGTCTGACAACCAGTCTTGCCAAAGGGTCTTGTGTTACCCAGTTACTGGGTCAGGACGTCAGAGAGGCAGTCATTCCATGTAAAATACTGGTATTCAGCTGCATCCGGTTAGCCTGGAAGCTAACCCCCAACATAATTGGGAAAAAGCTAGGCAGATTCAACGAGTAGGGTTTTACATAATCGATATCAATATTTTATTGATTTTCATACTATTTATGATTCAATCTCGTAACAAACTTAAGTATCTTTAACACAAAATAAACAAGAAACCTTCCAACTGTTTATAAGGTTCTTAAAAGCTTTTTTTCTATTTTTTCTCTTTTAAACAATTTATGACCCCACCCTAGGGGGTAATGTGGACGCTTTGTTTTCTATTAAGTGGGCACACGCCTTTATTTATTGGGGGAACGCGATTGAAATACTTTGAATTTACATTTTAAAATGGGCATTTGGGAATGAAGAATGGAAGATATTTTTATTTAAAGGCTGCTTTTGGGTAAGTTATTTTTGTACTGATTTTTATTTAAAAGAAAACTTTGTCCAGTTGGATTACGGCTGGCGATAAGTTCAAAAATCCATAAAAAAAAACCGGCCAAGTGCGTGTCGGACCACGCATAACGATGGATTCCGATATTCCGTAGTCGTTTTCGTAGTAATTTATCCGTAAACCAAACTTATCATTGTAGTTGACAAACATGTTCTCCTATACATCGATATACGCCACGGTCAATTTTCCAACTGCAAATGTAAGTTTTTAATCTCAAAAACGTATTTTTTATGTGAAAAAATTACAATTGAACGATTTTCGGACTTTTTCATTTACTTGTGATGTGAGACCTTGCTTTATGCCAAATTTCATGATTTTAGGTCAACGGGAAGTACCCTATAGGTTTTGATTTATTTGCGAGTATCAAAATATGACGCATAAATCACCGTATTTTTTTATTGCTTTGACATAGAAGCTTGATGTTTTTAGAGTACCAAAGGGCCGTAGACCTACGTATTAGTTTTTTTTTAAACGTTGGAATACTACACTAGGAATTTCCCCTGTATCGTGGGTGCGTTTACAAACATTTAAACTCACATACACAAACAGCCAGACCCGGAACAACTACTTGTAGGTCATACAAATATTTGAACCGTGCGGGAATCGAACCCGCGACACACAGCGCAGCAGTCAATCGCTTAACCACTGCGCCAACCGTGCCGTCAAAAAACTTGATACCTGCACGCGTTCCTGAGAATAAAGGTCTTGATAAACTGACAGACAGACGGACAGATAGACAACGAAGTGTTACTATAAGGGTTCCATTTTTTTCGTTTTGAGGTACGGAACCCTAAAAAGACAGCATAATATGCCATTATGAGTATGCAGGTTTCGGCACTTCGGCTAGCTTGCATGCAGAATACAATACATCTAAGTTAAAACGGCACAGCTTTACCAGCAAATAAACGTTTGATTTGATTTGGTTTCCAACTCAAACGGAGGCCTCTATTTATGAGCTGATCAAGCGGCATCATCGATCAAGTCAAACTATTTTGAGGATGGCATAATATTTTATTGTCGCTGCAGGTTGTTAACAAATCACGGTGGAGCATACGGTGGAGGTTTGCTCGGCTTGGGCGGAGCACCTGTCCTTGCGGAGGCGTTCGGTGGTCAGTGGCGATCTTTCACGTCCGGCCCTGGTTCGGAGCGAGAGTGCATGGGAGGCTGTCACCTCCTTATGCGAAGCAGTAATGCTCGCGAAGGAGGAGGTGGAACGCGTGAGAGCGAGGTGAATTTCGCGCCCTCGCGCCCCTAGTCGCTGATTCCCGGCCACCGTATTGTAGGCGCGGGCTTGCGGACGGTGAGCATTGGGTAGCTCATCGTCCGATAAGCACCAGGCCCGGGTCGACGGCGCGTTGTGTTTCAGGCGCGTCTCAAACAGATGTCAGCACAAAGTGACGGGGTCCGTTAGGGCCAATGCCTGCCAGGGTGGTGGGTTTGTCCGAAAGGGATACCGTGGCCCTGGCACACAGGAAACTGAAGGCACACGGGTGGGTTTTAGTAAGTAACAGTCTGACGTTTCCGAAAATTTTCCGCCCAGAGCGGGAGAAGTTATTTAATAATTTCCCACCCAAAAACAGGAGTGTATTGAGCACGAACGTTCCTTCTTCTGCTTTCTAAAAACTACATGCAATCATCAATCTGATTGGTAAGAGCATGGCAACCTGCTTGACTATGACACAATCGTTATTTGGAGGATTGATGATAATGTTGAAAGTATTATTGGCAAAACATCTTATGGGCATAATATTATGTAAAATCTGAAATGTATAAATAAACCTATTCGCGTTTCCGAACCCATTTGTAATTAAACATAAAAAAATCTGTGTCAACAGTAAATTCCTAGGTCTCAACGATTCCAGATTTTACTGCCTAAATTTATAGGCACTAACATTTAATACCTAAAGGTCAGAATGACAGTTAAATAGGGTCTTCAAATAGTAATTGGTACTTCCAATTGAGCCGGTTCTACGTTAGTACTTATAAATATTTATTGCTATCAATTTTTAACAGCATTTTACTTTATTTGGGTCGTGATAAGTAAAGCTCGTGACTAAGTAATACAAGCCGCACGGGTCGATCCATCAGGTTAAGCTGCGCTTGCCGGGGTTGGTCCGTGGATGGGTGACCATCTTTACATACCGACACTCCTCCGTGCCTCGGAAAGCACGTTAAGCTGTTGGTCCCAGCTGTCGTTCATGGATTTTTGACACCTGTTATTCCCAAAAGAGAAGGCAGAGTTGTTTAGTTAATTCACAATAATTTCGTTAGTCATGTTTAAGTTCCTTGTTATGCTAGGCTAGCATCAGCCAGATCAGGTAAAATACTAGTCTTTCAGGATCATCATCTTCATTTCAGCTGAAAGACGTCCATTGCTGGACATAGGACTCCCCCAAGCACCGCTACTTAGACTGTTTCTGTGCTTCCCACATCCAGCGGATTCCTGCGGTCTTTACAAGGTCATTGGTCCACCTTGTAGAGGAGGCCTTAAAACGCTACGTCTTCCGGTACGCGGTCGCCACTCCAGAACCTTTCGGCCCCTTCGGCAATTTTTGCTGCGAGCAATGCCGACTGCCACTTAAGTTTGGCAATTTTCCGGGCTATGTCGGGTACCTTGGTTCGCTTGCGGATCTCTGATTCGGTCTTCTGTCTGTCTTCCAGGATAGATACTAACTAACTTAACTGTCAAATTCCTGGTGGGAAAAACCCACTCTTGCCTGACCTGAGAATCGAATTCAGGATCCTACGACCAGCAGATCCAAGGAGTAATCCTTTAATAATGGGTAAATCATTAATCTTGGTATTTCAGGTGACTAAAAAAAGGTATTTACAAAGCAGATGTGAGTGGAAACGCCGGGGACGCGCTAGGAAGACATATAGTGCCCTAATTGGTGATGTTCTTCAGAATGGCAGGTGCGTAGTACTCGCAACCGGCGTGCGTGTATGGCCAGATGTATGAACGTAAACGAAGCAAAAGGAGTATGAAAGGAGCGTAGCAGAATGGCATTCTGTAGTTTCTGCCTACCCTTATTGTAAGAAGGCCTGACTAACAGTTTATGTATGTGTGTATGTGTGTTTTAGAACTTCAGCATATATTAAAGGTTGTACTTACTAACTAGGCCAGCAAACTAACCTGAAATACAATAAAATAACATTAATACTAGCATGGAAATAATAGCTAAGATATTCAAATGTACTCCACATACATGTTTTAATGAACCGTCTGTGAATATAAATTTATTTTTGAACGCTATCGAAACTGCGAGCCCAGATACGCACGGGCGATTATATTTCCCGCTACATTTTTTCCGGTATTGAACCGAGCATGGAAAATCAAACAGAACGCATCACAACGCGTCAAGAAAACACACTGTTGGGATTTTAAGCAGAGCGTCAAAAATCCAGCGCGAAAAAAATCATCCGTACATACCTGAGTTTATTCCTGTTACTGAAACTGTTTAATATACAGGAATGTTATATATGTATATTATATTTAAAAAAATTAATAGGTATTTAGGTAGTTCGCCTTATCGCGACAATGTGACCGCAGCATTAGAGTTAAAGCATCAGCATCATAAATTAGGGTAGGGTAAAACACAATAAATATGTTAAACTAACTAAAACTTCACTAAATAAACAAGGCCCACCCTGTTACCCTCAGACATTAATGGCCTATTCCCTTTGGGGTAAAAAAATCGGTTTTCAATAGTCTAGCGTCTAGTTTAGGTAACGATACCTGAAGCGGTTTCAGGAGAGAGATTGTGTAATAAGTTAGTGAAACAATGTAGACAGAATAGAGAGAACTGACAGAAGTACAACTGTGTTCTATGTTTAGGCAGAGCTGCAAATTGGTATCCAAGATACAGATTTGCCTTATTCATCATTTTATTATTAGATATTAGATTATAATTTAATTTTTGGATCAGATTGGAATAATAATTGTTTTAGATTTCAATTCTACTAACATATTTTTCTAAGTTCTAATACTAATACAATGTGGATGTTTTCCGAAATAAATAATTGAAATAACACAAGTTTAATGTTAGCTTGGGTGCCGGAGACCGTAATAGGTAATCAGTGATTTTTATGCAATTTTAAAAAACAATATTGTCATAGTACTAACCTATCGCCCTTGTGTAAAATGTAAATTTGGAAATAAAGTTTATTCTATTCTATTATAATTAATCCCCCGTATGAATGTATACCATAAACTCATCACCACGGTGTTGTTAAGTTTTCTAAAAGGTGAACTTAAGTACAGACGCCAGCACATCAAGTTACTAAAAACTGTCAAATTTCTTTAATAGATTTTCAACTTTATCCCTAAAGCTTAAGGTTCAAGGTTGATTGGGAAAATTTGACAGTTTCGGGTAGCTTGACCTGCTGGCGTCTGTACCAGTCTGGATTTGTGTCATGTTAATGACAACTGACTTTCGACCGTGCCTGTATTATAAACAATTGTTTAAAGCTTCAGGGATTGCAGGATGCTATGTATATTGTCGTGGTGGCCGTGCTTTAGGCCTCGGAGGACGAGATTGTGGGTTCAAATCCGGGCAAGTACCAATGTGACATTTTCAATTCATATGCACTCGTGATTTCTGACAAAGTAAAGTCTGACAATCAGTCTTACCAAGGGGTATAGTGTTTGTAACGTTCTTAAATACAGAAAATAACGATTTTAACAATATAGTAAGCTTCTTTTAAGCATTATAATTGTTTATTTTTTAGAAACCAAATTGCCAATGCCTACATTCAACGCAATGCGCGTGACCTTGGTCGACGCAGGACAACTCGTTCAGTAAGCGTGCCCCTCTTCCCTCTCTCCTGTCACCCTTCGCGGCAGACCCACTAAGCTGGCGCCCTGAGCAGCGCAGCACACGCCGCTGGTGACAAGACAACATCCTACGCTGGCATGACGGCCGCACTTATTCGCGTCGCTCTTTCTCAGCGGCGCGACATTCATATACGTGTAGCCTGTCCGTCAGCCACGTTTGTCGTTTAAAATTTCATAGTGGAATATGTATATTATAGTCATGAGTCCTTAAACTCAGTGTAAATCCCCATATTGGGGTTCAAAGTTCCAGCTAACATTCAAAGTTCCGGCTAACATCCAAAGTCCCGGCTAACAACTCCGGCTTACCATCCAAAGTTCCAGCTAAGCACCCTACCGATCCTTAGTTATCGGTGGCATCCGGCCATCTTCTACCATGCCATCACCTGCCGGCAGTTCCGGCAAACCTCAAACTCCGTGCAGGGTACATATTTTTACCCGCGCGGCATGTCGAGCTGAGCTTCGGGTCTGGCGACCGTCACCATCCCTGGCGTCTGCAGCGTGGCGCACCCGCTGCGGTCATCGTCACACCAGGCTGAGCCAGGAGAGTACTGTGCTACTCCCAGGAAAAGTTAAGGAAATCTTTGTGACCATAGACCTACCTAACCCCTTAATTTTTTTATGTAATTATATTTTTATGTTGACAATTTACGTGGTCTTATTTATCTGGTCCCGCCACGTAAACCTTTTCCGTCACATGTTACAGGGCTGTGGAAGTCAGATAGCCAGTCGCTCTATGTAAAATACTGGTATTCAGCTGCATCCGGTTAGACTGGAAGCTGACTCCAACATAGTTGGGAAGAGGCTAGGTAGATGATGTTGTTGTGTTCTTGTACTTTCTGAGTTTATTATAAATACTAAGATTACTGTCGAATTCCTTAACAGTGGCAGGCTTAACGGAAATAAAGTTTTTATGGAAATGGCTCGCGTATACAGGGTGGATTTTTGAGATAGGGCAGTAAGGGCAGCCACCTTAACCGTTGAAGCTACAGGAAAACGGTCTTAAGAGACTGTCCTTAACTTTTTGAGAAATATTAATCTGCATTCACAAATTTTGAAAAAAATGTACAGTCAGCAGGAAAATGGGCAATTTTCACAAAAACTTTTTTTTTATGCCAATCGATCCTCTTTCTTATAAGGATCAAAAACCTCTATTAGACCAACTGAGGTTTGAGTACTAGAAAAGTCATAAATCGCAAAAAACTTTTCCCATGTATTTAGTAGGAAATGAGACTCCAACTTAGTTTTTTAAGATGGATAGATGGACCGCTACAATGGAAACTGGCAAAAAAATTCGAACGAATAGGTACGCGTCTTAATACAATTTAATTTGCTTTGAAAACAGAATCTAGATATAGTTTGTTGCTTGGTTGCTTGTGTGGCAACAGCCGCCATACTCGTACCCGTACTAATTTGAATCAGCAATTCGCATGGCAGGGACAAACAACAAACATATGGTCCTATACCGTGACCACCTCGCAGTCCTGATCTCACACCTCTTGATTTTTTTATGTGGCGCTATTTAAAAAAATAACTTTCTAAAAATAAATACGGCAGTGTTCAGGAACTCAAAGATTAACTTCCCACGATTATCTATGAAATTAATCCTAGCACATTATTAGCTACCCGCTCGGTACTGTAGTAATGAGAATAAACCTATGCCTACGTCAAAACGGCTACCATTTTGAACACTTCATATCTTAGCACAGAAGTAAAATTTCTAGGCGAGTCCAAATGTAAGGTTTCATTTTTTTTTTTTTTTGAGGTGAGATAATCCCTAAGTAGAAGTTATTGTTTTTTATTTGTTTTTCGATCAGTCCTTTTTGTAGCGGCCAGTATAATGATGGTAAAAAAAATAAGTTCTAGTCTCATTTCCTACGAAATGTATAGGAAACGTTTTTTGCGATTTATGACTTTTCTAGTACTCAAACCTCAGTTGGTCCAATAGAGGTTTTTGATCCTTATAAGAAAGAGGATCGATTGGCATAAAAAAAGTTTTTGTGAAAATTGCCCATTTTCCTGCTGACTGTACATTTTTTTCAAAATCTGTGAATGCAGATCAATATTTCTCAAAAAGTTAAGGCCAGTCTCTTAAGACCGTTTTCCTGTAGCTACAACGGTTAAGGTAGCTGCCCTTACTGCCTCATCTCAAAAATCCACCCTGTATAGCTTACAGGATAAATCTTTTGCTCGAAAGAAATTGCTCATGTGTACTGTGAGTTATTATCTTCATTCATTGATAAATAATGTATGGTTATGTTCATGTTTTATTAAAGGGATCATGCCTTGAAGTCTTGTATTAAGTGTAGGATCCCTAATCTTTTGTCGATGTTGTAAGAAAACTTAAATAGAGCGTTTTCAGAGGAATTGTTTAGGCATTGTGTGTTAGGGTTTGCTACTTGCTGAGCGTCAGGTCCTCGGCTCGATTCCCGGGTCGGGCAAAGTGTTCCCCTTATTACATGGGACTTAGACATAACCAGTGATTTGTGGGTGTACATGCTATACGTGCACCTCTGCCTAACCCTTCGGGGAATACAGGCGTGATGTTATGTTATCTTATCTTACAGGTTCGGTAGATATTTGTACGTTTGTTACTCAATTACGCATAAACGGTGGAATGGATATGGATAAAATTTGCGTGAGTACGAGCGGAACCGCAGGTAACATGATAGTACTAACAAGAAATAAATACACTAAAATGTCATTAAAATTAGTTTCCAGTTCAACAAATCGGTTTGCAATATATTCTGAATAAAAACTGCTCGTCCGTCCGTGAAATGGACGTATAGTGTATTGTAATGTATGTGGGTAATGAATTAAATGACACAGCCATGAGAGTTGCACAATACAGGTATTTACATGCTTGTAGTACTAAATTGATTTCATTGAGTACTAGTGATTGGGGCTCTTAGAACAGTGGAAATACACCGTGGAATTTTAATCGTCTTACAACGGCAGCCAATTCATGTATCCAATGACTACTAATCACACTAATATTAGTGTGTGTGTTTGTTACTTCTTCACGCACAAACGGCTGGACCAATTATGATAACATTTTGTATGGAGGTAGCTGACACCCTAGATTAACATATATGCTACTTTTTATCCCGATATTCCCATGGGATCGAGACTTACGCGGGTAATACCGCGAGACACAGCTAGTCATTCATAAAAGTAAAAAAAATATTTATTAACATTTGAATTTTTTTTTAAGTTTTTTTTTTTAATTTTATGAATTTATGACGCATGATGTAGTTTGAAACACTCTGTTATGAGCGCGGTGCGAGTTTTGTGGTCCATTCTGTGCCGCCCTTGGAACGCAAGGCTCGCACCGCGCTCGTAACAGGGTGTTTCAAACTTTTTTGTAATTATTCAAATATTAATAAATATTTATTTTAATTTTATGAATGATTAGTAGTCACTGGATACATGAAGTGGGCTGCCGTTGTAAGACGATTATAATGCCATGGTGTATAATGTACCTATCTGTCGCAGGAAAATGAGATGAGAAGGGATCATCATCTGCAGAATCTTCTCCCAACTATGTTGGCATCGGCTTCCAGTCTAATCGGATGCAGCTGAATAACAGTATTTTACATGGAGCGACTGCCTATCTGACCTCCACAACCCAGTTACTAGGTAATACGATACCCCTTGGTAAGACTGGTTGTCAGACTTTCGGGCTTCGTAGACGAGAAGGGATACTTTCGAAAATTCTAGGACGCATAAATTATGTGAGGCCTATCTTGATTTATGTTTGGACAACAAAGAAAAGGAATCTTTATCACATCTATTAAAAAAAAACAAGTTTATTCTTTGTTAACAGAGACTAAAATAGCTGTTTAATCCCTAGGGCCTAAAAGTGATTTGAGTTTGGCATGTGGATATTTTTAGTAAAAGTTCCAATCACCAATAACTCACGAACATTGTATGAACAAGTAACAGGCTGTATGACCATTCTTATTCATAAGTTGCACTTAATTTTTTCTCATAGAAGGTGATATAATGTAGTGTTGCACGCTGTGCTCAGGATTTTACATTAGAATCCCTCGCTATGCTCCGGATTCTACCCTAGCATCCTTCGCTCCACTCTGGATTCAAAGAAACACTCTCGCCTTTAAAATTGTTGTTTGCTCCCTGCGCAACAATCTACTATTTTGCTTTATGTAGGTAATTGATTGTAGGTCACACTTTAAAACGTATTTATATTTTGGCTATTAAATGTAACATCATTGAAGCAAAACCAAGGTTTAGTTGTGCTTCTGACTGCTTTTGACTTACTTCTCCGGTAAGAGAATGGGCGAAGCCTTAGAAATGTGGAAAAGCGATTCTTAGGAGTTAGCATTGCCAAGAACCACTCGCGATTTAACTGGCCACACCCTAACGCTTTATCAAATTGTATCTGAATACATATATCAGAACGCCATTCACCTACACATTAACATCCATCTATTTTGAACTTTAATCCTTTGTAATAAGGTCACATGTTTATGTATTTTAACTTTATTTACTTTTAGCTTCTGGGATACCCACGCATGTCAAAGTTCTAATCATTCCTAGGATACTAATTTAGATATTATATTTTTCCAAAGGAATTTAAACCCTAGTGTGGGCGATGTAAGGTTTGATTTTCGTCGTGAAAGTTTTTGAAAGTAGCGTAGGCGTACATTCGTGTAAATACTAGATAAAATAGTTTATGGAATTAATATCGTGTTTTGTTATTGAAGTAAACGAGTTTTCCTAATGGCGGCCTAATGTATTTACTTTAGTATGGGAATATTGGAAGCCGGTAGCCGAGTCTAGGGTTACATACATTATAATTTGAATAAGAATTGCAAATTATTATAATATGGTCATCTAACCGTTTTCAAGAGTAGTATGGTGACTTTTATGTAGTAGGACCGATTGCCATCTTTCATTAATGTAGGAGCATTTTTATTAAGGGGGATGCGCTAAGGTAGCCCGCGAAATTCAAATTTTCTTACGTTTTTTGCAATTTGCAGGTCTGTAACAGGTTGTATGTTGATCTAAATATGATTCGCGGCCATAACAAATATGACTTTACAGAATTATAGTCATTAGAATCAGCATTACAACTCTCTAAGTTCAAAAAATCCTACGGAATGATTATTTCAGAAATAATCATTCAGTAGGATTTTTTTAACTGATGATGATGCATTGTTGATTTTAATGATTATAATTCTGTCTGCTATCAGAGTTTTTTTTTTTTTATTGTGTGAGAATTATCAAATAAGTTCTCCCGCTCTGGGCGGAGCGGGAGGGCGTGTCAGACTTTTACTGACTAAAACCCACCCGTGTTCCTTCAGTTGCCTGTGTGCCAGGGCCACGATATCCCTTTTGGACAAACTCATAACCCTGGCAGGCATTGGGCCTAACGGACCCCGTCAGTTCGTGCTGACATCTCTTTGAGGCGCGCGTGCAACACAACGCGCCGTTGACCCGGGCCTGGTCCTTATCGGACGGAGAGCAACTCATCGCTCACCGTCCGCAAGCCTGCGCCTACGGTGGCCGGGAATCGGCCTGCGACTCCCGACGCCCGGGGCGTGAGGGCGCGCTATTAGTGAGCCTAGAAAGTGACGTAACGTTAATTCGAATGATTTTTGAATTGCAAATGCTCGTTTCGTACATAATATTTATACAGGGTCAAATTAAATAAGCTAGAGAGACTCCACAAACGTGATGGGTATCACGGACCGTGGGAAACTGCCTTAAGACGTTACTGCACTTCGAACATGTTTGTACAAAGTAGACAACTTACCATTTAAGTTATAATGAAGTCAGTACAATGTTTCAATCTGTCCAAACTTAGATAAATAAAGTCACCGCAATCACGTTCTACTGATCTAGATTGAAAACCGGTTGAAGAGATAAGATAGGTAGGCTAATGCGCTAGCTGCCCTTGGGAAGATCGTGTGAATTGAGTAAAGGGACTTGGATATACTGGATTTGAATCCTTGTAAGTAGCTTTTATTCACGGCTATCAGAAGTAATGTCATAGAAACATTGTGATCCCTTGTCTCAGTGCCGCCATCTAGCGTAAATATAGCAAAATTACACAATAGCTAAGTTTTGTTACACTTTTACTGACACCAACCGTCAAATAGTTTGAAACATCTAAGAAATCTTCATGGTATTAAAATAAATCACTCAATATTGTGCGTACAAACTTACATTTCCAGTTGGAATGTATGAGGGAACATGTCTTTCAACTAAAATTTTAAGTTTGTAATAGGGATTAATTCATTCCGACTGAGGAACCCTTCCTTGTGCGTGGTCCGACACGCATTTGGCCGGTTTTTTTTTGCCTCAGTTATTAATTTTAGTTCACAAAATTGTAAAATTTTGATTTTTGATTCTACAACTATTGCTGCAAAAAAAAACACTGTTATTTCCATGGACCTAAAAAAAAAGTCGGACGGAACTCCCGCTTAGACAAAACTGTGTCCCGTAATGGCGGCGACAGTCTTAAGTGTGAGTGAATTTAGGGTTGTCATGATAGCCAAAATTACCCACTTAATATTGTTTTATTTTAAGAAAAATACAGGTCGGCAGACAAATTTCTTGGAAATGTTGGCAGAATTATACCGTGCCATTTGATCAGGTTAATGGTAAGAACTAAATCTCCCTAAGAAAATATGTGCAATTAAAAACATAGTTAATAAATGTAAGTATTTTAATTGAATTTTTTTTTACTGTACTTATTGTTTAACATCCCAAATGTTGAGTATTTTTTTATAGTAGTGTCTTTTACTTTGTGAGGTTCTTGAAATTTCCTCTAATTTTGTTATGTGATGAAACCGAATCGTTAAATATTTTTCCGCTATATATTTAATAAGACTTATTTTGTGTTCTGTACCTATATGTGTGTTCAGATTCTAAGTTTAAAAAAATACTTTCATTGCCAACGAATTTTTCAAGAATTTTTGTGAGAATGTATTTATGTTGCCTCTCGTTGTACAATGTGATGCTTTCTTTTATAATCTTTCGTATAATCATTTCGCAAATGCAACAAATATCGAACATATCTTTCGATGGAAAACGTAAGCCTCCTCTGGTTTTCAAAGGAGAGGTCAAAAGTGGTATAATAATCCGACGAATTTTAAACGCTAATGTGATGTACCTTATTAAAAAGCTTATTTATTATGCTACTCGATTATAGTTAAATCAGATTTTTTCAGACGCCCGTTTTTGTGAAAAAGTGAAAAATGTTTCAATACAAACAAAACGCACAGTCTTTATTTAATCATTTCTATGCAATATAATTATTTAAATGTGGCTTATGTTTCCGTTTCTATTAACTACTTTGAGATTTTATTATAATTTTAGCTGCAGCTCCATGAAATTAAGACAAAAAATATTGATTATCATGACAATGCAAAACGTATCGAAAAAAGTCAAAGCTGTAAACTCAGACTAAATATCCGCTGTAAATGTCAAGCCGAGTCCTGCTGACTGACGTTGTCATTGTCACGTCATTTGCCACAGGGCTGCCATACCTAAAATATAAATAATGCTTGCAAACATTTTATTTATCAAACACTTGTTTTAAAAAAAACGGGCGGCTGTAAAAAAATATTAAATGCCCAAATACATCAAAATAATTACCATATTTCAGCCTATATAGGTCAGAAGGCTGTTTAAATTTTCAATTATTTTAGTACCAAGGCCCATACATTTCGTGAACGTCTCCTTTATTAATCTGTGAAAATATAGGGTTTCTTCAGTACACAACCGCGCAGTACATCTTCCGCACTTTATATTTTTGTTTGCATAATGGCAAATGCTACCTGCCAGATATCCTATTATCAACTTTCGGTAATCATTAAATTCTTCTATATTTAGTCGCCTATGCATGCTATGGATGCTATAGATGCTAAAGCAGCACCATCTTCAACTCCTGCTCCCATGTCTTCTAAGCCAATATATTTCTCTACTACGCCCCTCAGGTGAAGCATTGGGAATATAGGGTACAGCAGCAGGTTGTTCCGCTGCCATGTGTGCTGGCTCATTTAAAAACTAAAAACAAACAACGTAAGTATTGGAGATGGAATATTATTTAAGACCAAAATTTTTGAATGTAACGAACGACACTAAAATAGTGTCGTTTTCATAATTTCAAAATAAATACCATAACCAAAATACCATGTTAGCTTAGATTGTTAATTTACCTTTTGAGGTACTGCATATGTAACAACACGCCGGAGTCCTCCTTTAGTTGTATAAAAGTAATTCGTTTCAAAATGTAAACTGCAAATGCGAATCCAGTCATTTTGACAGTTACAATTTCGAATTTTTCCAATCCTTTCGCCAAACTTCATTTACTTTAGGAAATCTAGTAGAAAGAATATAAAACAACTAGTAATAATTAACCTAAATAAATAGAATTGATTAAAAAATATATTAATTTCCCATATATTTAGGGTAATTTGCACACGTGAATATTGGCAACACTGGCCTAGTGATGAATTATTTTGTTCTGGTGAATAAAGATTGATTGTAATCTATAAAATCGGGAACTAAGTTGTTGAATTATTCATTTACCTATGAAACGTGATTCCTGTATTTTTTTCTTCCGATCGCTACGGTTTTTGCAACATTTCACCACACACGATATGCTGTATTTCAATACTTTTTTTGCCGCATAGACGTGTCGACTGTGTTGACGTTTGCACGCGTAATGGGTGAGTATGCTGTGAATGTGTGCGTGCTGGCCTGTACGTACAGTGAGTTGGCTGACTCTGAGTGACACAGTTTTCTGTTAGCGAGAATCCGTCCGAGTTTTTTTATAGGTCCATGGTTATTTCATAGTTTTTTCTTTTTAAGTTCTCACTTCCGTCAGCAGTCAAAGTCAAAGTCAACTTATTTATTTCAAATAGGCACATAAGAGGCACTTTTGGACGAAAAATTTACAAAAAAATATAATTGATTCTGAATGATTGATTTCGAGTCCTTTAGACTGCCTTTATTTTTTATATTAAATAGCTGTGGGACTGTCATCAGCATCAACTCTATATCCCGGCACAATCCTGATGATATTGAAGCTGCTGAAGCACTAATACGATGATCACTTCTGGTACGGGCTATCCTGCGCCGTTAATTTTTTTTTTGCCTTTTAAACATAGTATATATAGTTGTTACAGTGTTGTGTGTGGATATAATGTCCACATATTTAGCTATACAGAATATTGTATCAATTGCATGCAAAATAATTAATAAACGAGTTAAGAGTGAATTATAGTAAGTCGTAGATTAATTGGTTATACAAAAATAGTCATTCAGAGTATGATCTGAATGACTATTTTTGTGGTAGATATATATGTTCACAAACATTTTCAGTATACATGTAGGTACATATAACATTTTATATTTTCAAGTTAAAGAAATCTTTAATGTCATAACAGTTATGTCCATTCAGCCATTTAAATACATAGTTTGTTTTTAAACGAGTTGGTCGATTTAAAAATTTGAGTTCTTTTGGTATTTTATTGTAGGATACGTACACACATCACAAGGCAACTTTTAGTCTGTGTGGATCCCTTGTTGGTCGAGAGATTACTTCATACGTTTTTTCGAACAATTCCACATGACGGTAGACAAATTTACAGGGGGCCAAGTCTGCTAACGCAGTTGTGTCCGAATGGCCGATCATTGGCACCGTAATTGTAGAGTATGACAGTTTTGCTAATCTCCTAATTGAAAGGCGTCTTTATGATTTTCTAATGACGTGCCACTGACACTCCATTGGAAAATTTGTGTGTATTTGGTAATCTCGTACTGATAAGCTCATATTATTTTGACTTACCTATGGACCACTGTCACGCCATTATGAATTTAGGAGGTTACAAACTATTGGCACAATGGTCATAGCGTTGCCTTGGTATGGCCGTCATAATGACCAATCATTGAAAATAGCAGACTTGGCCCCCAGATTTCATACACCTATGTAAAGTGATGGAAGTGGTAATAATCCTAGCTTTTTAAAAAACGGTTTGCAGAACTCATCAGAACGGAGACCACAAACGGCCGTGATGCATTTTTTTTGTGCAATGAATGCTCTACGGATAAGGATATCCGTAATGTTCCCCATGTAATAAGCCCGTAAAGTAAAATGGATTCTATATATCCGTGATAAGTAGTAATAGTCGTTTTTCTATTTGTCATGTTGTTCACTTGTCTGAGAGCATAAGCAAATTTATTGATCCACAAATTATCTAGATGTACTTTCCAATTTAAGTCTTGATCTATGAGTACACCAAAGAATTTGGTTAGTGTAATTACTTTCAGTCGATCAATATTAAGTTTTAAATTGTATTTAGCATGTTTAGATTTATAACATTGCATAAAATTAGATTTGTCTAAGTTGTTTTTTAATTTATTTTAGTCATCCTAAAATATTGTCAATAGTGTTATTAATCTCCATTTCATGACCAAATAAAGATTTATACTTCTTATCAGACGTCATGATGATTAAAATGTCATCTGCAAATAATATACATTTATGATTAGTCACTATAGTGGTATGTCATTTATAAAATATAAATAAAACGGGCCCCAAAACACTCTCTTGAGGGACACCGCATTTATTTTCCCTGGAGTCAGAAGAATAGGAAGAAAGTAAGTTTTCATGTACTTTATGTATGACAACGTATTGTTTCCGATCACTTAAATAAGAAGAAATTCACTGCAGTGCTAGTCCTCTTATTACAATGTTTTCTAACTTTTTAATAAAACGTCATGTGGTACAAAGTCGAAAGCTTGTAACAGGTAAAAACAAATCTGTTGTCTTTTGATTATTATTTAGATTACCTACTCTCAAAAGGGAAAATATTGCCTGTGTTGTCGACTTGTGCTTTTGAAATCCAAACTGTTAATTTGCTATAATGTCAAAGCGCTAAGTAATTATAATATTTCTTAACACTCTGTTTACCCATTCGGGAAAGATACTCGTAACAACAAAAACAATATACTTTTTGTTTTGCGACATATATTTTAACGATGTTTGTACAACTTCTTGATGTATTGTCACATATATTTTTTACTAGAAAATGAGTTATTTTTGTATCGCTAATACGACCAGAAAGAAGGTGAGAACACTGAGATACATACATATACTCATGCCTTCTTCCCATGTGGGTATGCAGATACTACAGAACGCCTCCTGCTACGAAACTTACATACTCCTTTTGCTTTGTTTACGTTCATACATCAGCGGGATAATTGCGTAACCCATGATCGCATTTTCTTTCATTTCGACACTTCAAGCCACTTTCATTGCGTTATTTACATTGTTGAGCTGACGAATTTCATTTATTTGCGTTCCACAAGGTTAAAACAAGATGTTAACTAAGAGCTAAGACCCTGTCAGTGCACCGCTAAAAATATGTTACATACATATCCAAAATTAAACTAAAATTAAAATAAATTTATACATGAAAACAATAATCACATTCGGCCTAAATCAAGAACAACATAAATAATTATAATATTGCAAAGTAGGTAGCTATTTGCTTAAAATACTATTAATATTAGTATTTTAGATAAAATTATATTATTTAGGTAATAATTATTATTACAAACACTTCATTAATGAGAAATTTATTATACCCATGAAGCAATGGATTAGAATTATCCTTTAAAACTCTAGGATTGTTATTGAAACTATGTTACGCGATTAGTGTGCTGGTCATACACCACGGAGCACTACGGAGTACTACGCGCCTGACCTTTGTGAAGAATATCACCAACGGATGTGTAGACCTTATATTAATTGAGATAAGGGCAGGAGTCCAATGATTTATTTATCCTCTCACTGGAAAGCCATACAGAAATTACATCAACGGAGAAAAAAAATACTTCATGTGCTGCTATCCACCCATCCTGTGCGCGATAGACATCGAACGGGCGGCTATGGATCACGCACACTCACGCAGCGTCAAGTAACTTGAGGGGCACGAAAAATCATGATTAAATCATTACCAGGATTTTGTAATAACTTGATTTATAAGATTGTCCATGAAATTTCTGGCTAGTTTTTCTCCATAAAAATACCTTGAAAATAAAAAAAAACCGGCCAAGTGCGTGTTGGACCATGCAATGAAGGGTTCTGTTGCCGGGATGAACTATCCTAAGAACAAACTTAACATTGTAGTTGAAAAACATGTTCCCATATACATTCCAACTGCAAATGTAAGTTTGTACGCACAATATTAAGAGATTTACTATTATAAGATTTTTATGTATTTTTTTTTATCCTGGTCAATTTTACATCTATTTTCTCAAATAATAAAAAAAAATATTTTATTTAAAATTATAAAAAAGTTAAATATCAGAATCCTTACAACGAGCCCTTTCATTTGATATGTCACATGGTACCTACAGTACGCAAAGCTTTTTTTTTTTTTAATTTGTCCCCTTAAAGTGAACACCGTTTTAAAGATTCATTTATTTACGTTAAACGTCCATGTTTGGTCACAGAAGTTCATATGTGTACCAAATTTCAACTTAATCGGTCCCGTAGATTCGGAGCAAATCGGATGTGACAGACGGACAGACAGACAGACAGACTCGTGATCCTCTAAGGGTTCCATATTTTCCTTTTGAGGTACGGAACCCTAAAAATACCAATACATAGTTTAATGGAAATAAATACTATGAGTTTGGTATGTCGATATAATTCTTAAGTGGCCACATAAAATATCCTCGTCAGGGGAACAAACTCAGAAACCATAACAAAAGTTTCCTTTTGTCCTACAAAACACAATATATATTTATATACTCTTTTCACAGATACATGTATAATGTTTATATTTCTTAAAGTATTTGTGAATAAAACTGTGGCAAGTGGTTTCTCAACTGAAGCCAGATTAATTCATGAGGATACTGTAGATTTAGCGGCGGTAAGGGGGTGGTTTCACTTGCGGAGAAGACTTCAAAATAGGAAGAGGTTTTACTTTGTTAAATTGGTGACAAACACTAAACACTTCTTTGGTAACAAAGAAGTGTTTAAAGTAAATGATTTGTTAATTAACTTAAAACCACCATTTGTCAAGTTATTTGAAAAATACTTGTACTTAATCGCTTTTTAAAGTGTTGTAAACTATGAAACTCACATGCTTTCTTCTTCTAATTTGGAGATATGTAAAGAAAGTATTAATATTCCCTTATGTACGGAATTATAATACCTAATCACGAATCAACAATTTGTTGAGCAAGGTTAGCCTTTATGACAAGTCTTCATAGTAATGACGTCATAATTATTATCAGGATTATGTTCAGCATAAGACGCCTACGTGCTGACAACGGAATATTCCAATAATTATAAGTCTAGACTAAAACATAATTTAGTATTCATGCCACATGCCAGCCACCATTGCGTAATAAGAAATTCCTATATTATACCTAAACTTTTACCCGGACTAAGTCCCCAGACTTTCAAACGACTTCTGTTTTCAAATATTGTACACTAACCCTTACATTCGGTTCAGAGTGACAGAGCCCTGTTGACAGTATTGTATTGTAGGCTTTACCCGGATACTTTGCCCGGGTACTTTGCGTAATACCCGGGTTCTTTCTTTATTGTTTTATTTAGGAGACAATCTGACGGTGTTATGTCAATTACAATGCATTAGAGTTGAGAATGAAAATGGAGAATAATCTTGTTTATTTTTTAATGTATTCGAGGTAACCGACATAGCCCGGATAATTGCCAAACATAAGTGGCAGTGGGCAGGGCGCACATTGCTCGCAGAACCAATTGCCGATGGGGCCGACAGGTTCTGGAGTGGAGGCCGCAGGTATCCGCTGGATGCGGGAAGCACAGAACCGGTCGAAGTGGCGGTGCTTGGGGGAGGCCTATGTCCAGCAGTGGACGTCTTTCGCCTGAAATTATGAGTACTTTGTCTAGTCTAAGGTTTTAACCGTTCACACGGTTAGTATCAGTAGGAGTTTACTATATAATTTTGCAATCACGTGATAGTTTTACTTCTGCATTCTAACTTTTTATCGTAAGAGATCGTACAGGACAGTGCCCTGTGAACCCCCGCCTAATATGTAAATAGAATTTGTTCATTAGTTACACTCTTATGTTAACTTTACGAGCAGCAGCTGTAAGAAACATAGCATTGCAAGGTTTTCAACATTGTTTTGTAAATAATAAAAAATCAACAACATCGGTAATCTCTACTCTGTACATAAATATTATATCCCGGTGGATAAAATATGAATATAATAGGTGTAGGGACGCCATAGCGACAGTGTATACATAGGTACCTATCTAGTATGTAAGACAATACTTTATAATGTAAGGCGCACAAGGTAGGTGGCCACTCGTACGCGATCACTCCAGTGTGTGGATGTGTCAACTCTTAGTGAATACACGTGAATTGAATAAGTAACCTATTTGTTTTATTGAGTTACCACTCCTAAAGTGGTGACCCCGACAAGAAAAACTGAACTTTCCGCGTGAGTGTATAATTCTGTGAAAGACAATAAAAATGGCAACTACACCTGTACCGGTAGCTGAATTGGCCGCGATCTCTCTTACCTCAAAAATACCGGATTTTTGGACAGATCAACCGAGGGTTTGGTTTGTTAGAGCCGAAGCAACGTTGGCTCCACAAAAACTATCAGATGAAGCTAGATTCGACTTAGTTGTCTCAAAGTTGAGCAAAGATGTAGTCGAACAAGTAACGGATATATTGATGGAGCCGCCAGTTGTAAAGAAATACGACGCGCTGAAAACTCGCTTATTAACAGTATACGAAGAGTCTAAAAATAGGCAGTTACAAAAGCTAATAAGTGAAATGGAACTGGGGGACCAAAAGCCGTCGCAGCTTCTCCGACGTATGCGGGAGCTGGCCAAAGATAAAATACCAAATGATACACTGCTGATTTTATGGCAGGGCCACTTGCCGGGTACGATCCGGGCAGTTCTGACAGTGTCGGACTCTAAATCTTTGGACAGTTTAGCAACAATAGCGGACAATGTTTATGAAACTACGCGGACTACAAACGGCGTAAACGAAGTGACGCAGCAACAACAGCAGCAGCCCTCGACTTCAAAGGATACGGAGTTAATCATGGCCGAAATAGCGAAACTGAGCTGCAAGGTCGCTGAAATGGAAAGATCAAGACCAAGATATCAAAGGCGCTGGAATAGTAGCGATAATTATAATAGATCACGTTCTGCATCTCGGAATCGCAGCCGTGATCCCTCTACTCAACGACGGACGCCTGAGAGCCCAGATTGGCTTTGTTACTATCATTATCGTTTTCGCACCAGGGCAAAGAAGTGCGAACAACCTTGTGCGTGGAAAACTCAACCGGAAAACTAAGTAAGGCGCAGGCAACGGCGGAGCTCTGCGCCATCTCACCGAGTCGCCGCCTCAGGATCATGGACAATAACAGTGGACTATATTTCTTAGTGGATACAGGAGCAAACGTGTCAGTGCTACCGGTCGACAAAAAACCTAGGACTCGCGAGTGCAGTGAATACAAATTATTTGCAGCCAACGGGACAGAGATCAAAACTTATGGGGTAAAATCATTAGTTTTAAATTTTAAGTTACGCAGGCCTTACCGATGGGATTTCGTAATCGCTGACGTAAAACAACCAATATTGGGAGCAGATTTTTTAAGCCATCATAAACTTCTGGTAGACGTCAGTGCTCGAAAACTCATCGACCTGGGGCCCAAGTCTGCTATTTTTATAAATTTAGTCATTCCAACACGATCCCATTATCATGCCATTGTCATTTTGCTAAAAGTTCGTAATCTGGTAAATTCATAATGGTCGATCGTTTTCTTTGCAATTTCTTTCAATGTAGTGTCAGTGGCCGACCATTGGAAAGTCATAATGACGCCATTATAATAGTAGATTACCAAACTTGTCAAAATCAACAATTATGAAATCAATGATCGACCATTCTGACACTATTGTAATAGCAGACTTGAGGCCCAGGTAACTGATTTAAATGTCATAGCATCAATAGTAAGCATGAGTGAACCTTCTGTACTTTCTGTTAGCATCGATCATCCTTATCATGACCTCTTATTGCAATTTTCAAGCATTACTAAACCAGTGTCATTCGCGGAAACTAAACCGAGTTCTGTACAGCATAGTATTGAAACAACCGGACCACCGGTCTATGCACGAGCACGGCCATTAGCACCCGCCCGATACCAACGTGTAAAAGCCGAATTCAACAAAATGCAAGAATTAGGTATTTGTCGACCTTCAAAGAGCCCTTGGGCAAGCCCTTTACACGTAGTTGAGAAAAAGAATGGCGACATTAGGCCATGTGGGGATTACCGCCGACTAAATGCAATCACGAAACCAGACAGATACCCAATTCCGCGATTACAAGATTTCACGAATAACATGGCCGGTAAGAATATTTTTTCAAAAATCGATGTCAATAGGGCCTATCATTATATTGAGACCGCGCCGGAGGACGTCGAGAAAACCGCGATAATAACACCTTTCGGTCTATATGAGTTTCCTCGAATGACATTCGGATTGCGTAATGCCGCGCAGACCTTCCAGCGTTTCATGGACTCAGTTTTCCACGGCCTTGATTTTGTTTTTAATTATATAGATGATGCACTGATTATGAGCGAAAATAAAACTCAGCACCTCGAACATTTAGGCATAATTTTTCAGCGGTTAGACAAACACGGTATAACGGTAAATTTAGATAAATGCGCTTTTGGACAAACTAATTTAGAATTTTTAGGCTACCACGTGTCACCACACGGTATTCGTCCAACAGAGGAAAAGGTCAAGGCCATCATTGACTACCCAAAACCAGAGACAATTGAGGAGTTACGGCGTTTCACAGGTATGGTTAATTTTTATCGCGCTCACTTGCCCAACGCAGCATCGTATCAGTCTGCTTTCAACAAGTATCTCGGAAACACGAAAAAGAGAGATAAAAGTAGAATACAATGGACCGAGGAAGCTAGTGAGGCCTTTGAACAATGTAAGACCGGTCTTAGAACGGCCGCTACATTGTCTCATCCAAGGAATGATACGACGCTTGCGTTGATGACCGACGCTTCTGAGTTTTGTGTAGGTGCAGTTTTGCAGCAGGAAGTTAATCAAAGTTGGGAACCTTTGGCTTATTTCTCAAAAAAGTTGACGTCGGCCCAACAGAAATACTCCGCTTACGACCGGGAATTATTGGCTATTTACATGGCAATAAAGCATCTTCGAAAAATATTCGAAGGTCGTCAGATCACCGTGTATACAGACCATAAACCTCTAAGTTACGCCTTTTCAAAATTAGGAAAAACATCCGATGAAACAGCTCGTAGAATTAGGCATTTATCATATATCAGCGAGTTCACAACCGATATAAGACACATAAGTGGGCATAGCAACACAGTAGCCGATACCTTATCGCGTGTAGAGACAGTTTTCTGTCCCACGAGTATAGACTACAACCGGATAGCTGAGTTGCAAGAAACCGACGACTACGTGATAGCATGCAATGCAAACAATAGCAGCCGCATCACTTTAAAGAGGTTATATTTACCTACATGTAATAAACCAATATACTGTGACGTATCCACTGAATGTGCACGACCGTACATACCACAAGAAGTAAGGCGAGTCGCGTTCGAAAGTATACATAATCTCAGCCATCCCGGTGTTAGGGCTACCCGGAAATTAATCAGCAAAAAGTTTTTCTGGCCAAACATGAACAATAACATTAACGAATGGTCTAAAACATGCATAGAGTGTCAACGATCAAAAATTGATCGCCATACTATTTCAGATATAGGTCAGTTTCCTAAAGTAGATAGATTTCAGCACATACATATAGATATAATCGGTCCACTCCCGATTTCGCAAAATGGTTTCAAGTATTGCTTAACGGTAATAGACCGGTGTACACGATGGCCTGAAGCTTTCCCCATGCAGGATATAACCGCCGAGAAGGTCGCGGGCATTTTATACAGAGATTGGATCTGCCGATACGGTTGCCCAGTAAAATTAACAAGCGACCAAGGCCGCCAATTTGAAAGTACACTTTTCCAACAACTTTTGAAAATTTTAGGTATTAATAGGATACGTACCACGGCTTACCACCCACAAGCTAATGGAGTTGTAGAGCGCTGGCATAGAACACTAAAAGCCGCCCTTATGGCGCGATTAAACGAAAAGTCATGGGTTGACGAATTGCCAACAGTTATGTTAGGTCTCCGCGCAGCATGTCGAAGCGACAGTGGGATATCAGCCGCAGAATTAACATTTGGTCGCACATTACGTCTTCCCGGAGATTTCTATGATAACACTAAAATAGGTCTGCAAGAGCCATACAGTTTGGTAGAGCAGATACAGGAAAATATAAAATCTCTTAGGCCCGTACCCGAATCGCACGGAAACACACGCTCATGTTTTGTACATCCACAGTTAACCAAAGTCGATTACGTATTTGTCAGAGACGACACAGTACACAAACCTTTGAAGCCTCCTTATGATGGACCATACCGCGTTTTACAAAGAAGGTCTAAGGTTTATGTCATCCAGTTGCCAGGTAGGAAAGCTAGTGTATCTATAGACAGACTAAAGCCAGCTTACGTTTTGAGCGATACAACATCAGATGGTAATGCTAGTACAGAAAGTTCACATAGACAAATAAGTAAAGACGAAACGGGAATCGAACCCACTGGTATTCCAATTCCTAGCATTAGTCGCACTACACGCTCTGGCCGAGTTGTAAAACAGCCAGTAAGGTTTTTATTATAGCTCGTAATCCAATGTCAGCGAATGTCAAGCTAAGCGACGCGATCACCAAACAGTATCGATTTTCGTCAAGGTATAATATATGAGAAATGGTAATGTAGTATCGCATCGCTTAGCTCTACAACAATGGTGTTATATACATATTAAGTAGGTTGATAAGAATAGTAATAAGCAAATTATCGTTATAAATAGGTACCTACCAACTTATAAAAAAAACATTTAAGTAATATCAATCCCGTGCTAACGTTCTACATATTTTTCCTTTTACTTTGTCTAACCATTCCGTTTGTACCAAAAATGGGAAAGTCATATAGCAAGCAAGAAGAAATTATTATAGCCCAAAACGGCGCTAACGACGCAAGTAATACTTCCCTAGAACAGAAGATGGAAATGTATGGCATCCTTATCGCCATAATGTTGATCATTTTGCTAATGATAGGAGCCTGTTTCATGGTGAAGAGGTGCAACAAAGGTATAAAAAAGTGGGCTAGGAAAGAACTGATATCGGTTATATCATCGACTCCGATCACCAAAGCTGGTCAGCAACCAGCGACAGTCCAATACGAATAATGTAAAAAAAAAACTTGTAAAATGTGCATCCAGTATTTCAGTGACAGTGTAACGTATAAATAAGTTTTAGTTTTAAACATTGGGTAGGTTAATAACTAATAATAACATCGTGTTTTAATAATTTTATAATAAATATGGTTAAAGTTACATGTCATGTAAGTATTGTAAGACGCGTAAGCAGTTTTGGCCTGCCGCGTGCAAACATTGTAAGACGATCCTACTGTTATTATTACACTCGAGACAATGAATCAGTGTCATTATTGTCAACATAGCATACCTGTTTTCGTTGTATAAAAAAAAACAAAGTTGTAAAACATATTTTTATATTTCTTTTTTTCAAAAAGGGGAGGAATATTGTAGGGACGCCATAGCGACAGTGTATACATAGGTACCTATCTAGTATGTAAGACAATACTTTATAATGTAAGGCGCACAAGGTAGGTGGCCACTCGTACGCGATCACTCCAGTGTGTGGATGTGTCAACTCTTAGTGAATACACGTGAATTGAATAAGTAACCTATTTGTTTTATTGAGTTACCACTCCTAAATAGGTATAAAACTACGTTTGACTCTCATCAATAGACGGTTCTATTGATGAGAGTCAAACTTCATTTTATACCTATATCAGTGTGTCTTTATTGATTCAGCTTTCAAACAAAGGTTTGCAAAAATGCAATACGCTTCATAGAATAGTCCTCCAGACCGAATTTTGGCCATGGCGACCAATCTCAGCGGAGACCAGCCTACGGTGTGGGAGGTATTATACTGCACAAGTGTGTGCGCAGACACAGGAGCACTCTCACTTCCCACACTCTCATAGTCCGATGGGACGGTAATCCGACACGACTGGAGAGAGATCAGGCGCAGGGCTAACGGCTTAACATGCTTTCTGAGGCACGGGGGCCAACTTCCAAACTCCAGGTTGTTACTAAGAAATTCCTAATGGAAAAACCCAACAACACTTTACCTGACCCGGGAGTCAAAGTCAAAGTCAAACCATTTATTTCAAATAGGCACATAAGAGGCACTTTTGAACGTCAAAATTTACAAAAAAAATAGAATTGATTCTAGTTGCCCCTTCCAAAAGGTAGTTTCGTATGGAGAAGAATGGGCAAGAAACTCCACCGTTACTCTTTTAAAAATGTTTTACAATATTTTGTTTGATTACATTAATTATATGATTATATGTGAAGACGATGCACCTAGAATAAAATTACTATACCATAATAGGTAAAACGAATTAAAAACTAAGCAATGAAAAATAAATAAATTATTAGATAGATACATGGTGTTCACATATTTTCAAAAAATCAAGTTTTCAGTATTATATTATAAAGAATTATTTCTCACAAGACAACCTCATTTCTATTTACTGTAAACAAACAGACATCTATCTTAGCACTAGTAAATCCACTAGTAGAAAGCACTGACACGTTCCTAGATCTAAGATATGACATGTGGGACAAACCACTTTTTACCACCTTAGAGTATTAATAATGCTCAAGAGTGGTAAAATGTATTATTCTAGGTACAGTTTCGGGGCTAAGTAATAACAGCTGCATGGGTCCGTGGGTGACCATCTTTACATACCGACACTCCTCCGTGCCTCAGAAAGCACGTCACGCCGTTGGTCCCGGCTGTCATTAGTGGATCTTTGACAGTCGTTATGGGTAGTCAGAAGCCCAAAGTCTTACCAAAGGGTATCGTGTTACCCAGTGGTCGCTCCATGTAAAATACTGGTACTCAGCTGCATCCGGTTAGAGTGGAAACCAACTCCTACATAGTTGGGAAAAGGCTACGTAGATTGATTGACTTATCCGTCCAAACTATGTTGTATCTACTTTGAGGTTGACTTTCGGCTAGGATGACTAGATTTATCTAAACACCTTAACCAAATAATCAGTAATTCCCACCAACCAAATGACTGCAGGACAGTACGCATATATCGAGCCAGATATTAAAGAACATAAAAAAAAAAAAATATGTTCGTAAACGCACCCAAATTCCTAGTGGGGCAACGTTTTTAAAAAAAAAATAAACAAACAAACTAACAAACAAAACAAACATCGTAGGTGACATAATGTAGGTGTATCACTTAAAAAAAAAAATATATAATAATAATATAAGTTTATTAGTACTTACATCAAAAACAACAACACAGTATAATAATAATAGTGTTTTTTTTGTTTTTTTTTTAATGATTTTTAAAAAAATATTTAAAAATGTAATTAATGTGTATACAAATGTAATAAAGGAGTCATAATAATAATAAAGTATTTATTTCACAAAAAAAAAAAATTGTATATGGAAACAGAGAGTTGTACTACCAAGTTTAAAATTATAGTCAGCTTTCCGGGCTCCTAAACTAGGTGCGCGGACCTGTATCTTAGGAGACGGAATTTTGCGGCTTCAATTTATAAAATACACCGTGACTTTTCTGATTGTTTACAGTGGTTGTTAACTCAGCAGATAGAGTGAATTATTGTAGTTGTGTATCTAGGAGTGTAAATATGAGTGTAGTGTGTGTGTGTAGGGAGGTGTGTATGTGAAGTGTAAGTGTTTGGTAAGTTTTCATACGAGGTAAGTTTGATTAGGTTATGATTGTATAGCCAATATAAATATTTTCTGCTTCAGCATAAGTTAAGGATAAGAGCCATTTCCTTAATTTATTTTAAATTTCATTATAAAATAAGCAATATAATCAATAAAATACCTCTCCTGTACATTTTAATTTATGTCGCTTACGAAGTTCTTCCTTATCAGGCTCGATATTCTAAGCAGACGGATTTTACGTTGGTATCCAGAAACACAATGTAATTGTAGTTAGCAGTGAACTGCAATTGAGTGGCTTTCGTTTCGTCACGACGGTCATATAAATGACTGCTGCTGCCCATGGCTTTACCTGCAATCTAGGCTGAACGGTAGGATATGTCCTCTTCCAGGTCCCAGGCTACCTATATGTCAAATTTAATAACGATTGGTGCAGTGGTTTAGGTGTTAAAGGTAACATACAAACAAAATTATTTTCACTTTTACAATATTATATACAGCGTGCCACTTTAGTGGCGACATTAATTTAATAAACCTATACGGTTTCGCGTTTTCTTTTTATGAAGATATTTAAATTTCATTAAACGTTATTATTTATTGATTTATTAACAATTATTGATTATTTTTTTAAGAATTTTAAAATACCTAAATATTTATAAAGTGACTATTATATTATAAAAATAATAAATTACAACAAAAAAGACACTTAAGCGTCAAAGTACTCGTCCGCATTGATTAATTAGTTTTTGGAGCAACCTGTACTTAAAGAACTGTGTAGCTCAGAGGTCATTTGCCGTGGTCACGGATCATAACATTGCATCAATGAAATTAAAACAAATAGAACAACGGACAGAGCTTTAATATTCAGTTTGTATGAAAATTTTTTTTTTTTAATGTACGATTTTTTCATCTTATTATATTTTTTATGATTACTGGCCACTAGCTGTTTTAAATTAATGTCGCCATTGTAGCGGCATGTTGTATAACTAGCTGCGCCCCACGGTTTCACACGCACAAGTCTCAAGACATTTATTTAATTATTGACTTTAGATGCCTTGCAAGATAAAATTATTTTCCAATTTAATAATTTTGTATTTTGATAGTAGATTGTAATTTATGTGTAAATTTGGCATGCCCAAGTTACGGCAAAGCATGGAGAACATTATAAAAACTTGTATAGGTAACATCTGTACTCCTGCCCATGTTGGCAAAAAATAAGTGATTTTGATTTTTATGGTGTACATAATAAAGAGTATTCTATTCTATTCTATATAGTTAGGATTACGTAGTGTGGAAGTAAGGATTCATTCGAGATTTGAAACCACTCGTAGAATCCCCAAGGTACAGAGATTTCTCGGTGTCATTACTCTATTCCTATTTATAAGTATGGCTTGCTTACATATACACTGTCCTCCCATACCTATTAACACTGTAACTTGAAAACATTGTTAAAGCCCACTTTTTTAAAAGAGTAACCGTGGAGTTTCTTGCCGGCTCTTCCCCATAGGACACGACCAATTGGAACCGTGCACCTAGCTTCTGACGTTTCATAAGTGCCCATGTAGGTTTATGTGAAATAAAAAAAATGATTTTGATTTTGATTTTCTTATTCATTGCTGACACAATAATTCTAGACGCTCTATATCTTTTCTTCATACTCTGCGAAGGCATCCCTATATAGTTGTGACCTAAATATCTTCTAGTTTCTTCGCGTCATTATAGAAATAGGTATGTTACATGCTCCTTACTCTTACGGTTCAATGGACATATAGGATACAACGTGTTATGAGTACTTACATTATTAATTGATAATTGATAGCAATCTTTTCATAATTTTACAATTTTAATTTAAAATATTTATTAGTGGCTTTTGTGGACAGGATATAATGAGGGTATTGTGGGAAATTCATTAAAGGTACTCCGTCACTTCCGCGGACAAGTACCACAGCCGATCTATTCTGTAACCACCTCACTGTGACTTTTAGTTGAAGTGAGCGTGGAGTGAACTGTCAGTGTCGTTCCACTGATGCTAGGGATGGACCAAGGATTACATTTACAATCATAATCGAGATTTTAATAATATTGGATTGCGTTTATTTAATCAGTTAACAAAAAAACGAATTCATAACAAACGATATCGATGCGCATTTTCTGTAGTAACTAGCTTAGACGTATACGTTTTATTTTGTTTATTGTACGTGCGTGACCCGTTGGCTCCTGAGGCTATTTAAGGACTAATCTAGGGAAAAAATGGACAAAACACAAAATTGAGATTCTGACTGAACAATTTCTGTTTTGCTATTTTATTTTAAAAAAATCCTAAATAGTAATGTTTAGACACAATAGCGTTGAAATGATAAAAAATGATCAATAGAATTAGCATAAAAATATGATTAAAATCTCGATTATGATTGTAAATGTAATCCTTGGTCAATCCCTAGCATCAGTGGAACGACACTGACAGCTCAGTCCACGCAAGAATTCACGGTGAGATTTTTACAGAATCGACACGCAGGACAGCATAAGGACAAGCTAGTGAAGTGAAGTGCAACCAACATAGTTTCAAGCTATATTTATTAACACAAGTTTTGTTCTATACTTTATATTATTATTTATTTATTTTATTATTTATGTACACACAGTACAGAGAGATACGACATAACTTTTTTTTTTTTTTTTTTAAGTTTGTACGGTATAATCATGTCTATGGACCATTGTGGCTTGAAATGTATGTAATCCTCGAAGGGTAAAGTGTTCCTATCGTGCACCCACAATTCTCCAGTTATATATTTATGTCCCATGTATAAGAGGCGAGCCTATTGCCATCAACCGGGCATAAATCCAGAATCCGGGCTGTTACTGAGAAATTCCTAATGGAAAACCCAATAACACCCGACCCGGGAATCGAACCCAGGACCTCATGGTCAGCAGTAGGACTTGCGACCACTAGTCCAACGAGGGCAAATCTAAAAAAAAAACTGCCAAGTGCGAGTCGGACTCGCTTACGGACGCGGGTTCCGTACCATTATCTGTATAAACGGCAAAAAAATCACGTTTGGTCTATGGGAGCCCCCCTTAAATATTTGATTTATTTTAATTTAATTATTTATTCTTAAAGTGAATATATAACTAAATATTCTGTGAATAGTTCAAGTGTCTACCTGTCAATATCGAGCAAAAACGAGCAAAAAAATCACGTTTGTTTTATGGGAGCCCCTAAATATTTATTTTATTCTGTTTTTTAGTATTTGTTGTTATAGCGGCAACAGAAATACATCATCTGTGTAAATTTCAACTTTCTAACTATCACGGTTCATGAGATACAGCCTGGTGGCAGAAGGACAGACAGACAGACAGACGGCGGAGCCTTAGTAATAGGGTTCCCGTTTTACCCCTTGGGTACGGAACCCTAAAAAAACGCTTTGAATGAACCCGACCACAAAAAAAAAATATTTTGGCTTTCAGAGAAAAATGTAATTATTGTGTATAACATTCCCATCAGTTCCATTCGAAGATGGCTATATAATTATTTATGAAGCGACGTGACATTCTATCTAAATGAATATAAATCATAGGTTTACCCACATTCTTTTAAAATATCAGCACGTTTCGTAGAAATCTCGGAACTCAACATCTGGGACGAATATCAACACATCACTTTATTATTTGAGAAGAATATATACTAGCTTTTAGGGTTCCGTAACATAATAGGTAATTTTCTTCTTCTCTCTCATTGGCATGAATTTGACTGTATGTTATGTCATGTACACAATGTAACCTAATTAGTCTTTGCCCGCGGCTTCGCCCGCGTTTGTTCGGAAATTATGCCACGGTAACAGGGACAATAAGTATCCTATAACCTAACCCAGGTCATGGGCTACTTGTGTGACTAATTTCATCGAAATGCTTTTAGCCGTTAAGCAGGGACCGACATTTTTTATAACTTACGGTACAGGTATTGAAGAATTCCGGTTACCTCTACGATTAAGGTAAGGTTACCAGTACCTGGGTAACGATAGGAAGAAACAATATGTTACCTCTATTTAGGTTACCGTTTTAAGACCGCTTACCTAAAGCCAGGGCCGTGATTGGTCGGCCCGCGGATCGACTGACACACAGGCGATGCGCGCCCTTTGACTAATGCCGACGGCACGTGTAAGATATAGGTAATCTTTATTTCGGTTACCGGTATTAATACCGGTTGTATTCAATTTCTAAGAATTAAGTGACCTTTAAAAATACCGGTAAATTTAATAAAGGTTGTAACCGAAAAATACCGGTATTCATCATACGGGTTTTGGTCCCTGCCGTTAAGGTGTGAAAAGGTAATTAACAGACAGACAGACATGGTCACATTCGCATTTAAAGTATACTAGCTGCACCCCGTGGTTTCCCCCACCTAACACTAGATACAGTAAGAATATCGGGATTAAAAGTATCCTATGTCCTAATTCGGGTCATGGTGTATACACGTACCAAATATCACCGAAATCTGTCCAGTAGTTTCAGCATGAATGAGTAACAAACAAACAAACTCACTTTCGCAATTAGCATTTAGCTGCGCTCCGCGGTTTCACCCGCGTAAGTCTCGATCCCGTGGGAATATCGGGAAAAAAACCTTATGTCTTAATCCAGGATATTATCTACCTTCATACGAAATTTTATCTAAATTAGTCCAGCCGTTTGAGCGTGAAGAGGTAACAAACACACACACCCACTCACAAACTTTCGCCTATATAATATTAGTATGGTGTATACATTATAGATAAGTATGGTTAGTATGAAATAAGTTGTAGTGGAGCTGATGAACCAGGGTGTACCACATGTGCAGTTGAAGACTGAAAGGCTTAGCCTTGGTTGAAGGTTTATCTTGTGGATCTACAACGCCACATGCGAACTACGCATCAAAGACCTGACGTCACACAAATCCTGCATCGCGCAAGCAGAGTTTACCGCGTGACTGACATTTGTACAACATTCCGACATTAACCGTCCGGTTGTTGCCCACTAGGCACAACACCTATCTGGTCGGAGGATCCTCCCTTTTCTAAAGAGGATGAGTGAACTTTACACAATCTCGCCACCATGTATCTTATATATTATTTTTAGCGTTCTGTACCCAAAGGGTAAAACGTTTTTCTGTCTACGTCCAGCCAATTTTTTTAAATAAATTGACAGCTCTAAACAGTGAGATAGATTGAAAATTGCTGAATCTTGTACATTCCCCGAGTATACATTTAAATTATCGCCCGTCGTGGAGGCTAGTTTAGTAGTGAAAATGGACTACTGCTCACCAGTATCATAACTTTTCTCCCCACAGACCCATTCCACATCCTCAAACTTTTTAACTATGCAGAAAGTTTAAACAAAAAGGCTAGTGCTGGCATTTTCAAGATTTTCTCAACAACATGGTTGACCCGTGCTTTAATAAAGAAATAACTTTTACCAGCGGTTTGGCCAGCGCTCAGTGAACTGTATTATTTTTTATGTGAAGGAATTTGATACCTAAAACTTAGCGACGACGACTAAGGGCCAATTTCACCAATGAAACTGAACGCGAACAGCACATAAACCACGTTTAAGAGCTGTCAGTGTTATTATTTTCTTTGGAAAATTGACACTGACAGCTCTTGAACGCGGTTTAGACGTGCTGATCGCGTTCAGTTTCATTGGTGAAATTCGCCCTAAAAGACAACAAGGCAAATTATGTTCTTAGTAGGTATTTGATAAAATAAAACATAAAATAAATATTAAAGTTGGCAACTTTAATATTTATTTTATGTTTTATACTATGTCACAGCAAAATAAATAATACTACGTACCTATAATGGATGCCAAATACCCACTTAGCACGCTTGTTAAATTGCGTTATTTATTAGCTTATAGGTAATAATTAAGTTTAATATATAAACGTACATTTTAAACAGGGTGGGTGGCAGGGGCATCAACGCGCATGAACCATGAACCATTCAGTTTATGATTCGTGATGTGCTGCGTTGTAATTTTTCGTCAATTATTAAAAAAAAAAAAAATGCTGTTGCGTACATTTTGACCGCGAAAGTATTCCACTTTTCTATGAAACCTTTTGATTTTACGTCTAGAATCAAGTGCTGAATTCATGGTCACATTTTGCGTGTAGATTGCTACGCTGTATAGTACCATGAAGGATTTCTTTTCTCTCTATTTACATTTACCATTTCTTCTACGGAACCTCGCGTAGTTTTTCCAACTCGCACTTGGCTAGTTATTTTTACTATTGTGCGTCGATGTCTGTATATCATAATAAGACGACCCAGAAACTGATATGATTTCAGGCTCAAATCTAGAATGAGTGCAGAATATTTGATTACATTCTAGGCTTTCTATTTTTATTAAGTTTTTTGTGTACCTATTCCGATTCGTGGTAATGAACTCTTCATATCATTGAACTGAGTACTTATGGTAATATCATTGGGTAATGAATTTCACAAGCAGACACTATTCTTCTATAAACGCTGTTTAAAGTTTAAACAAGCTGATTAAACGTCAACAATTTATGGTTACGCACATAACATCACGCCTTGTTTTCCCGAAGGGCTGGGCAGAAGTGTACCTATAGTACACCCAAATTTCGCCAGTTATGTTTAAGTCATAAATCCAGACTCCTGCGGCAGAACTGGCGACACGCGGGGTTGCGACAATCGTCGACAGGATCCGGCAATTGGGACTCGAAGTGGCTTTGCACAAGTCCGAGGCCATGTGTTTTATGGTCCTCGGAACGCGTCACTGTTGGGTTCCCAGATAACGGCGGGAGTCGAGTAGACGATGAAGTACCTGGGACTCGTCCTCGTGCGTGGTAGACTTCAGACTAGAGAGGGCCGGGGCTGCTTTGAAGCGGCTTCTGCCCAATCTAGGGGGTCAAAACACCTACTACCGGAGGCTCTACGCGGGAATCGTGCGGTCCATGGCCATTTACTGGGCACCGGTGTGGGCGCGTTCTCTGAGGCTGCGACCAGCCCGGTGGTTTAACGCGTCCCAAAGGGTCATGGCCATCAGGCTGGTACGGGGTTACCGCACGGTCGCCCGTGAGGCGGCGAGCCTTCTTGCCGGACTGCCGCCATGGGATCTGGAGGCAAAAGTCTTCGCACACATCTGGGAGGCGCAAGGAGGCGAAACGCCGGGGTGAAACTCCGCTACCGCGAGAAAACACGGCTCAGCGGACAGAGCTCCGGCGGGATCTCATGTCAAGATGGAGAGTGCGATTGTCGCACTCTCCATGTTGGCGATAAGTCCCCTCTTTGCGGAGTGGCTAGAGAGGCGCCACGGCGTCCTAGTAGAAAAAGTAGTATACAATAAATATAATAGTAATACGCAGAAGCTAGTATACAATAAATACATACATACATGAAGCATATACTTATTTATATAAATGTCAATAATAAACACGAAACAAGAGCAAGGAACTATATTTTGTATTGATGATGTTTAACAAGAAAATAAGTGTTTTTTACCAGAATTTTAAAAGTGGACACTGAAGACTTAGCACTTCTTATTGACACGGGCAAGGCATTCCATGACCGTACTACTTGAACTGTAAAAAAACTTGTCATTAAAGCTGGTGGAATGCATCGGCCATCTCTAGTCTCAAGTTTTCCTATGACCTCAGATATCTATTATGTGTGTCATGAAGGAACTTGAAACGTTCTTTAAGATAAGAGGTGGTTTTAAGATTGTACAGAATACTGTCGAGCTGAAATAAGATATGAGAATTCCGGCGAAGACGTATGGGAAGCCACTTGAGGTTTGTAGGAAATTCAGAAATGTGATCATATTTGCGCAGGCCAAATATAAATGACCAATCATTTTCCAGGTGACTAATAACTTAAAGGGTGACTAACTCTTTACTACTAAATTAATAACATGGCAGCGATTAAATATTATTTTTAAATCTTAATCAACAAAAGTTATTTAATTTTTTTATTTAGTTCACACAGGCAATATAGTAACTACCCACTAATAATATAAAACAAATTGAATTAGAAATAGGTTACACCTTAAGGGGACGTGCATGAAATCGGCTGATTTTGATCAATTTTGTTCATTGGTTGTGAGAAAGGGAAAAAGAATTTAAACAAAATTATTTGTGATTTGAAATGTCGAGTTCTTTTGTTTTGCATGTGGTGGAAAGGAAATTTTCAAATAGATTAAGTATTCATGGAAAATCACTAATATTCGCACAAGTTTTCCGAAAATGACGTGAGACTGACGTTTGATCATCTTTTTACAAGTCACTACTTTTGATTTTGAAAATTAAAAAATATAATCAACATTATTATATGGTCTACTTGCATGAGGGGAAGTACTTTTTCAACTTTGATACAAAATATAGCAGAATCAGAATCAGAAAAATAATGTTGAAAAAACCTATATTTTTTTTAAAACCCAGTCGTTCATGTATTTTTTCCTATTATTTATCAAACCATATCAAGAAAATTAAAAATCACATACTGGGCTTCAGCTATCTTTGAGATAAAATCAAAATTTTATTTTATGATTATACAATATCTTCATTAAGTAAATCAAAGGCGCAATATGCTATAGTTTCGAGAGCACAAAAGTGATGAAACTATTAACAGATGCTGTGACTGACACGAATGGTTTAGCACCACGAAAATTGTACTCCTATAGTTACACAGACTTTATATTTCAATTATTTCAAGCTTTTTCACAATTAGTTAAGAAATTGACGAAAAAGGGTTTTTTCGTGCACGGAGCCTTAATTTAAAATTAGAAATTGAATCATTTGGGTTAGGTTAGAACAGTGACCATTAACGAGCCAGATCCCCTTTATTGTTGGTGAATTAGAAAAGAAGTTACCAAAAGAAAAACTCGATTCCAGTTTAAATTAAAACAAAGCTAATAACTGATTTTTAAGCTGTTACTTCCTACTTAAAATTATCATTCGCTGTAGCTGCCACCTACTATTTTTCCTACCGGCTTTAATTATTTTTTAATCCCAAATAGGGAATATGCACGTAATTCACAACGTACCCATTATTTTAATATACATTGTGTAGGTTTCAAGAAACAAATTCCAATATTTTTTACATTTTTTAATGCATTACATAATTTACAATTAATTAATTTATCTTGCGTTTTTTCTTTGGGATTCTTTGCTAAATGCTTGAAATCTCACTAAGGTAAATATGTAAGTGCGATTTCTGCTTGAATAAAGCATTAACAATAATTTAATATATAAGATTTGGGGCTAAAAACAGATGTAAACAAAGCAGTTTCGTGAACAATGACGTCACATCATGCCCGCCACAGAAACGGACGTTTGAACTGTGGCAGAAAATTATTGGCGTTTCATAATTTTTTTGAGCATCAATCAGTAGTTCAATTTAACTTTCAATACTTTTCTTAGGTTTATATTACTGTCTATTAACGATTTAGTGAAACAAATAAATACATGCATATATATAATATATTCAGATTAATTTGTCGCCGCGTTAAATACATACCAATATAAATCTTATGCAAAAGTTTTGAAGTTGCTGAAGTTTATCTAGTTGTGCCTCAGTGAGATCGCGATAACTGACATCAGCGTAGTCAAGGATGAGAAGTAGAAGGGATTGGGCAAGTGCAGTTTTAGTGGCAGTTGGAAGAAAGCTCCGCAATCATCCCAGGGACTTTCTATATTCCGTTGGTTTAGGTAGTTAAATAAAGGTAAACAAAAAAACCCACGTGACGACAGAGCTGTCAAGTAACCGACTAAACGTAATACCTGGCACTTTAGTTGGCATGCTACGTCACAGTTGTACTCTTCAATTTAGCAACGTTTTATTTCGTTAACGTTTAGAGAACATGTATTTTTAGGCTCTTTACAATTGACAGATTACAAAATAATATAATAATATTATATAAATCTAACTAAATAATTGGGCTCAAGCAATTATATCTACGAAGAGCAGTTTAAGAATAAATGATAAAGTTTAACATACAGTAATAACAGAGGAAATTACTATCGTTATAATAATTTAAAAAAAAAATGATTATAAGTTACAACGTATTTTTAAACAAGAAAGTGTCATCTATAAAAACCCTTTTTATGATTTGTTTACCTTTATTTAACTACCTAAACCTATGGAGTATAAATGAAAAAAAATTGTAACTTACGTCCTGTAGCTGGGGGCCCCAAGAAAGATGTATGATGTGTACCAGTAACTGGATTGTGGAGGTCAGATAGGCAGACACTCCATGTAAAGTACCGATATTTAACTGCATCCAGTTAATCCAAGATGGTGGTGGCAATCTGTCGAGCTATCAATAGTAGGTAATAGTAGTTTAGCCAGCCATTTTGAAGATTACCAATTCAATCGGTCGTGGGTTTGAACCCAGGCCAGCCGCTTTACTTTGTGTAAATTATATTACCACCACCACTGCTCTCAAAATGGTGAAGGAAAACGTCGTGAGGAAATCAACATGTCCTAGAACCAGAAATTCGAGGACATGTAACATCTACCAACACACACTGGGTCCGCGTGGTAGATTACAGCCCACTCCCTCTCGAAGAGACCTGTGTCTCAACAGTGGGACATCATAGGCTGATTAAGGCCCGGCGCCCATTGGCAGCACGGCATGGCAAGATATTTTTAGGCGGAGAATAAAAATATAACTTAATTGTATGGAAATAACGTTGAAGTTTCAATGTTAAGCATACCGCGGTATTGTTTTTGTACTTTCGACCGTTAACATTGAAATTTCAACTTTATTTCCATACTTTAAGTTATATTTTTATTCGTCGCCTAAAAATACTTTGCCATGCCGTGCCGCCAATGGGCGCCGGGCCTAAGTATGCAATTCAATGAAAATAAATCAATTACTATATACCCCATATTATTATTATAAAATTATTATTATTACCCACATATATACGCACATATAACATATGAATAAAGTTTTTAGAGTTCCGTACTAAAATGGTAAACTACCCTTATGGTGAGACTAAATCTGTCTGTCACACCTGGATATCTCAAGAACTACTCAACTTGAAATTTGGAATAGTTTTAGATGACGTTTGCCCAAATATACTGAAAAAAAAAGAAGAAATTTAAAAATATATATATTTTTTGCAAAAGGGACTGAAAGGGGGTCTTAAAATTTTGAATTGGGGCTACTAGGGCATGTGGGGTATCATATGAAAGAGCGTTGTTTGCATATTCTCAAACATTTTTTTTAAGCATCATAGTTTCCGACTTTTGATGTAAAATGTAAAAAAAATACCGTTCTCCCCTTTATCTCCGAAGTTTGCATAGATAAATCTGAAATTATTCTATGTGATAGAAGTTTATGTAAAGATTACAGGAAAAATAAAACGATGTCTCTAAATAGCACAATTTATCAGAAATCATCAACATCATATTCAGGGTGTAAGGGACAGCCCTCCGCAAATTAACAGGGTGCATTCAGCTCCTTATTTTGAATCATATTCCACTGAAAAATTTCTCAAGAAAATTTTCATTTTTTTTAATCGTTTTTTCTGTTACTATTCCTTTATTGCAATGTAAAATTACATTCTCTGTACGCAGTACTCAATTAATGTAAAGAACACAGCTAAAATAAAAAAAAACAGCAATGGATTTTGAAATTCTCTAACGAACGATGCCTGAAATCAGCTGTTCAATTTCCGCGGGGTGGCGGGAAAGATCCCTGCGCTACCGTTCGCTGCGTCCGAATCTTTTATTTTTCAACTCTTACTTAGTTTTTATTCTTGTTATGCATATTGTTTAACTTCAACTCTTGCACGGTATCTCTATTAAAGCTAATTCTAGCCGTGGAACTGCTAGTGAACTAGCCGTAGCCTGGTGACCTGTAACACAGGTTTTTTCCAAAAACCTATATCAGGCACCAGTCTCTCACAAAGGTGGAATACAGCTGAGACTTTTCTTGTACCATTAATTTTAAGTCAGCTTTGTGAAGAGAGAATAAATGATAATATAATAATAATAATCTTAGTACGATATACTGAATTCACCCCATCAGTCTGCGCAGGGCTGTCCCACCCTGTATACGTACGGAAACCTCGGTGCGCGAGTCTGACTCGCTCTTTTTTTTTAAATAATATCAAACTAAGCAAGTGGAACGGACTTGTGTAAAGTGCAATAAACATTATTCTAAGTTTTAAAATAATTATCACATCAAAAATTAGGTCAGATTAAAATTGCTTATTAGTCTTAAAAGCTAGGTTGTAATTCATTATTAAAAACCTGGTTCTTTTGAATAAAGCACAAAAAAAAAAAAAACCATAAACCATTACGTTTCGTGAAAGTTAAAAATCGATTTCCAAATCTATCCAGAATTAGGAAACGGGCAGAAGGACCGCAGATTTAACCCTCCAACCGCATAGCGATTAAGATATTATAAATAGCCCCACTTATTAACCCTATCGACCTCTTCACCTATCGCCTTAACTATTAATAAGGCTCAGAATTATTTAATACATTCGCTTTGGAAACTGACTGAGGGTTATCTTAATTAATGGGTATTTCAAGCCCGTCAAATGCGGGTTAAAGTTAGGATGGAAACAGATTTGTAACTTGATTTGTATTTATTTATTTAAGTATTTATGTACTCACATATATATAAACATACAAGAAGAAAGGAACAGAAATATACGTACAAAGGTGATGCTTATTTCTAAAGAAATCTCTTCCAGCATACCTGCATAGGAAAGTAGACAAAGAGATGTAGACACCGTGTGTAAGAGTAGAAGAGAAAATAAAATACATTTAATCAAACACAATTAACTTAATGAAATAAAACAAATAATATGAGATTATACTAACATACATACATACATTACATACTTCTAAAATATATATTACTAGAATATTAATTATATTATGACATTTTCTCTTTTTTATCTATACCATTAATAAATGGAGGTCAAATTGTGCCGGCTTTCAATCATTGTAGGACAAAAAGCAGCCAAGTGCGAGTCGGACTCGCACACGAAAGGTTCCGTACCACCGTACAATATTTAACACTACATTATTTTTATGTTTAAGTAAAAAAGAAACACGTATGGGAACCCTTTAATTTTAACTTTATTTTATTTTTATTATTATTTGATGTTATAGCGGCCATAGTAGTACACACTCTGTGAACATTTTTCACGGTTTAAAGATGCAATCATGTGACTGACGGACGGATTGCGAAGCCTTAGTACTCGTAATAAAATCCCGTTGGCACCCTTTGGATCATCATCATCATTTCAGCCGAAAGACGTCCACTGCTGGACATTCGTCTCCCAAGTCAAGACAAGTCCCTTAGTCGCCTTTTACGACACCCACGGGAAGAAATAGGATGGTGCTATTCTTTACGTCCGTGCCGGACGTAAAGAATAGCACCATCCTATTTCAGAGAATGGGCAGCAGCGTTCTCTATGCATTTTAACACCATACTGCGATCACCAACCCGTCTGCCAAGCGTGGCGATAATCCCAACCCCCCCTTTGGGGGAGGCCTATGTCCAGCAGTGGATGTCTTTCGGTTGAAATGATGATGATGATGAAAATTGTGAGTTTGTTTGTCCCGGGTAATCTTCGGAACTACTGGTCCAATTTCGAGGTTAGATAGGAAGCTGCTCCATATAAAATACGGGTATTCAGCTGCATCCGGTTAGACTGGAAGCCAACTCCAACATAGTTGGGAAAAGACTAGGCAGATTATGAGGCAATAAAGTTTGGTATTAAGCCCCCAATATTGTTGTCTCTAGTCATAAAATCGTACCTGTGTTTACGTTACAAATATATTCGCAACCCCTCCCTTATCGTAGGTACGTAGGTGAGTAATAAACGAAGTTTATGACTAAACCGACAAGAGTGTATGCAGTTAAACTCTAGTTAAAATGACATTAATAACCGATAATACCTTCATCTATCCGGAATTGTTGTAAAAGGATGTCATTTCAGGGGAAATAGGTTTAAACAATGCGCTTGTTTTCATACTAAAACAGTAAAACAAAGCACCTATATAAAATCAAGGAAATTAATTGTTTAGCAAGTTGACTCCATCATCTGCCTACCCTTTTCCCAACTATGTTGGGGCCGGCTTCCAGTCTAACCGGATGTAGCAACCCAGTTACTGGTTAACACGATATCCCTTGGTGAGACTGGTTGTCAGACTTTCGGGTTTCTGATGACTTGTAAAAACTGTCGAAGATCTACAAATGACAGCCGGGACCAACAGTTTAACGTGCTTTCCGAGACACGGAGGAATCTTGGTATGAAAAGATGGTCACCCATTCACGGACCAACCGCGGCAAGCGTAGCTTAACCTGAGCGATCGAACCGTGCGGCTGTTATTACTTAGCCACAAGCTCCGCTGTTGCTCCGTTGTTTAGCAAGTTGACTACCAACTTAAATTGACAGTATATTCAAATCACAACTGTCATTACTGACAGTTGTATGAAATGGATATGACAGTGATGACACGGCAAATTGACGGAGTGTGTCAATTTGATTAACAATTCTTGACTGCATGAAAATGTATATTATGTCACTGTATAATTATGAACGTACCGGTTGATGGCAATAGGCTCGCCCCCTATTACATGGGACTTAAACATAACTGGCGAAATGTGGGTGTACTATGGGTACTCCTCTACATAACCCTTTGGGGATTACAGGCGTGATGTTTTGTTATGTTATGTTGTAATTATGAACTTTGTTAGTTTATGATCTACTAGCTGCGCCTCCCAGTTTCACTCGCGTAAGTCTCGATCCCGTGGGAATATCGGGATAAAAAGTAGCCCATGTCTTAATCCAGGGTGTCAGCTACCTCCATACAAAATTTTATGAAAATCGGTCAAGCCGTTTGAACGTGAAGAAGTAACAAACATACACACACACTCACAAACTTTCGCCTTTATAAAATTAGTGTGATGATACATGGGAAACCTACAAATCGTCAGCAACTTGTTTGCTTGTTTGCTTGTTCGCTAATACTAAATAGCCTGTCTAGCTGCGAGTAACTTGGAAGTTGCAATCGCCGGCCCCGCTTGCTTCGCTCGCTCGGGTCGCGCGCGGTTGGTCACAGGTAACCTAACCTAACGCATTTCACCCAGTTCACAATTTTTCGACAGTTGTATAATCTAACGGAAATAATACCAATAGAACATAAACTAACGGTTCTCACTACGGTGACATAAATATACAACTATAAACTTACATTGCTATCAGAGTACAAACAAATACAAACTATTAAAACCATTAAAGATTTAATCCCCCATTTCTATCTATGTCTAGCACCAAGCAATGTTAACATTCATCTCGCTCACTCCACAATACAACATAGTGCACTTCTTTGGAAATGAATCAATGATCAATTTCCTCTATAAATCTGTCCTGTTCTAGCTTGTAGGCTAATCTATTTCCCTCTCCCTCATACATCAGTTCCATGTAGAGCAATCTACAGGATGTGCAATAAAATAGTAGTGGTATTCTTCAATAGCTACATAATTATGACCAAACTTGGTTTAGTTAAGTAGAGTGGTTATAAGTGGGATATGGTTACTAGGTATTGTCCTGAATAGGGTGGGGTTCGATTCCGAGCGAGAACTATTGGAGATATCATATTCTAAACAATTATTTGTCTTTTAAGGAAACCCATAATAACTAAGCCAAGTAAGTGATATGAAAAGCAATGGTAGACAAACCTGGTAAAAGTTTTTTTTTTTATTTCTAATAAATCAAAATTAAAAAGTCATTTATTCAAACTAGGCTGAGAATCAGCACTTTTCTAACGTCAAAAATTACATAAAACAGTCCCCCAAAAACGCCCACCCTTCACCACTTCCTAGTGCTTTAGCTGGGAAGAAGAAGTGGCGCAACAAACTCCCCAGCAGCACAGCTGTCTGATTCGCGTTATGTTCCGCTACTCGAATGGAATGCGAGTAGCGGAATATGACGCGAACTAGTATAATTGAACTACTGCGGTTTCGCTGTTATGGTTTCGCGGTGGAGGTGTGCTATCAGCGCCAAGGTGGGCCGCGATCCTAAATGTTAAAATTTTGTCATTCTATCGAAAGGAGTCACCGGTATCTTATGTTTCATGTTGTACGACAAGAAGCATGCACATATATTAAAAAAAAACCGATCAAGAGCGAGTCGGATTGCGTACCGAGGGTTCTGTACGTATATATGATGTTGATGATTTCTGAAAAACTGTGCTATTTAGAGACATCGTTTTATTTTTCCTGTAATCTTTACATAAACTTCTATCACATAGAACAATTTCAGATTTTTCTCTATGCAAACTTCGGAACGGTATATTTTTTACATTTTTCATCAAAAGTCGAAAACTATGATGCCAAAAAAAAAATGTTTGAGAATGTGCAAACAGCGCTTTCATTGATATGTCACATAGTAGACTCCATTTCAATTTTTAAGACCCTGTTGCAAAAAAGATATATTTTTTTAAATTTATTTCTTGTTTGCAAAATAGTTGGGTAAACGTCATCTAAAACTATTCCAAATTTCAAGTTAATAGGATTAGTAGTTCTTGAGATATCCAGCTGTGACAGACAGACGTCTACAGACAGACTTAGTCTCACTATAAGGGTTCCTTTTTACCATTTTGGTATGGAACCCTAAAACCAGCTAAGTGCGTGTACGAATTCGCACATTTTGGGTTCCGTACCAAATGTAGAATATATGCCGCCCGAATGGCAGGATTATTCCTAAGCAGTGCGCATTTGACCGCAAAATCAAGTTGGTTGTAATACGAAAACTGAGGGAATTTCAAAGAAAACAACTGATTTATTAATACATTGGGATTTGCTAGTAAAATATACGTAATAATAAACAATAACACCAAATTTCAAGTTTGTAGGTCCATGGGAAGTTAAAAAATTCTTCGGAACGAAATTTTGTAAAAAACCTGCCAAGTGCGAGTCGGACTCGTGTACGAAGGGTTCCGTACCATTATCTATAAAAATGGCAAAAAAATCACGTTTGTTGTAGGGGGGGGGGGTTGTAGGGGAGCCCCCCTTAAATATTTGTTTTATTTTAATTTAATTATTTATTTTTTAAATGAATATATAACTAAATATTCTGTGAACATTTCAAGCCTCTACCTGTTGCCGTTATCAATATCGAGCAAAAATCACGTTTGTTGTATGGGAGCCCCCTTAAATATTTATTTTATTCTGTTTTTTTTAGTATTTGTTGTTATAGCGGCAACAGAAATACATCATCTGTGAAAATTTCAACTGTCTAACTATCACGGTTCATGAGATACAGCCTGGTGACAGACGGACAGACAGACAGATAGACGGCGTAGCCTTAGTAATAGGGTTCCCGTTTTACCCTTTGGGTACGGAATCCTAAAAAGCTGATTTTGGTGGCTTTGCATTCCTTTGTTTATCCATATTGAAAAAAAAAATACAGTATTAATCTACTTAACGAGCTTTAAATAATGATACCCCACTTGGCTGTATCGGAGCGCCCCCTTAAAAACATAAACCTATTTTTTTACAAATTGTATGGCTTTGGGTTAACAAGATGCTTACTGTGAAAATTTGAAGACTGCAGCTCTAACCGTTTGGCTGTAAAACCTGTGTGACAGACGGACACGTGAGTGACAGCAATAGGGCTCCATTCGGACCCTTCGGGTACGGAACCCTAAAAACAAACAGTAAGTTCTATCATATACTATGTCAGTTCTAAGTGCCTAAAATTATCGAGGTATTTGAATACCAACATACGTGTTACTAAGTCGTAGATTATTATAAAAGTTGACCGATATCAGTCTCTCAATTGATTTTTGTAGTACTAAAGTGAGGGTAAACGCCGTGATGCGCGTGGGCAGAGTCGTGGTATGGGAAGTGACTGAAAGACGAGTCAGTCTTGTGAGATCAACGGACGGATGCAGACCTCTACTTCTCATACGCGAAACTGTCGGTTTGCCGGACCTTGTGTTTGAAAGTAAAAATACTAACTGATTTGTAAACCTGCACTATGGATTCCGTTACAACGAATCGAGATGATGACGGCACTATCGTGCAGCCATCGCTGACGCCGTCGTATAAAACGTATCGCTCAACGTGTATTGCGTCTAGCGCAAGTACTCTAGCTCATTAATGATCAATGATAAATGATTTAATATCTGTGAGTAGGTTTGTTTAAACACTTTTACACGTCAATCATAATTTTAACAACTGGATGAGGTTGGCGTTTCCCATCCGACCACTCTGAGAAAAAAGGCCGAAACAAACATAGCTCACAGTCTCTTTTAATGTCCAGACATAATCTTGGTTAAACCAATAGTGTAGTTACCTATTGCAGTGCAAACTAGTCGTTAGACAACATTCCGGGCAGCAAGTGTATCAGACCGGGATAATGCCTGGATGAGAAGATTTGGCGCTGTGTATCATGCTTAACAGTTGCATTGATTACATTGAGGGATTAGAGGAAGCGGTGGATTTCGTTACATCGATGTATTTGGTAGGCTAGCAGTGTAGTGGAAGTTCAGCGATCAAGAGCTCTGGCAAGACTAAAACATTGCGGGACGCAAACAAAAAAAAATTGTAGTCATAAAATTTTTCGGCGAGATTTTTCTAATCTCATCATCATCATCATTTCAGCCGAAAGACATCCATTGCTGGACATAGGACTCCCCCAAGAGGGGGGGGGGGGTTGCCATAATCGCCACGCTTGGCAGGCGAGTTGGTGATCGCAATATGGTGTTAAAATTCATAGAGAACGCTGCTGCCCATACTCTAGTAAGTCCCTTAGTCGCATTTTACGACACCCACGGGAAGAAATAGGATGGCGCTGGTCTTTAGGTCCGGCACCACACGGAAAGGTATGTAGGAATACTTAGACACTACATGCGTTCTTTCACGAAACATGAATTGATCCCGGTACTGGTAAACGAGAACTGGTAGAGCACGGAGTAGTTAGAAGTTTAAAGCTGTTGATTCTGGTGCAAATTTTAAAGAGATCCAAATTTTTTGCACTCGTTCAACTAAACTAAAAATACATGTTTCATACTGTAATACCCAATTATAGATAATTTACATGTATTGCCAGTTCATTAACTATCATGAAGAGAGGAACGGTCAATCAACAATTATCACCGTTTGAAATAAAAAGTCCCTGAAAATCGGTTGCAATGGAATTTGAACTTTGTTTCAATTATATGCGATTTAGTTTGTGTTCCTAAAACTTGACAATAGGGTATTTGACTGCTGTCAAAAATATTGTGTTACTAAAAAAGAAAATTTGTGAAAATATATAAAATTGGTAGAAAAATGAAGAAGTTACACGCTTTTGAAATTTTTCTACTATTCTTGTCACGCAAAACGATCATTGTACTGAATGGCGCGAGGTTTCTATCGCGTTCCTGTGTTGTGACGTCAGATAGCAGCAGTGCTGTCTCTGTCTACAATAGACTTTAAAACGCATCAACTTCGGCATTTTTGAGATATTAAAACATTTTTTTTTTACTGTGGTTTAATTTTTTTGTTGGATCGAAAACTGACGCGAAAATGATACGAGCAGATTACACGATCATTCTCCCATCAGTCTGTCATCATTCAAAACGGATTGACAAGATCATTTAAAATATTTAATAATATAATAAACAGTCAAACACCTTATTATCTGAGATTCGGAATTCAAATGTAGGAATGGGTTTAGGTTAATAGAGGAATGAGTCGGCTTAGAACTTTTGAGGAAACACCAACTAGAAACTGCGCATCGCTTATCTTTCCATACCACACAATCCTAACCAATACCATTCAAAATAATACTCGTAGAGCGTCGAATTTGGCCCATATCCTATTTCCTGATAGAATTTAGACTTTATGGCCAAAGATATGGCCTTAATGGGCCATTACAATGAGGACATATAATCTTAGTGACCTGAAGTATAGACTAGCATAGATTTCTACTCGAGTTGGGAATTAAAGATAACAACGGAGTTAGTTAAGTGGGCTACATTTGTTGAAACACAGGGTTCCATGTTTTTGGAGAGGAGGATTATATCTAAGATGAAAGATTATATGCTTGGAAACGTGCTGGTCCCGCTCCATAGGACAATCCCTCGGTCCTAGACTATAGATTGTCCTATGGAGCAGGACAAGTCAATTATATAACTAATGTAAACAACATATTGTAAAACATTTTAAAAGAGTGGACTTTCTTGCCCATTCTTTTCAATACGAAACTAGCTTTTGGAAGGGGCGACTGGAATCAATTCAATTTTACTGCACATTTTGACGTTCAAAAGTGCCTTTTATGTGCCTATTGGAAGTGAATGATTTGACTTTAGATTATTTACTTTAATGTGAAATATGATTTGGCTGGTAAGGGGGTGTCTACCGAGATGATGACTAATAGGGAAGAATGAGACATTTTGCACTGACCCCAAGTAAGTTGGGATATGTACAGGAGATTGATGAATATGATGATCATATTGACGAATTGACACGGTCAATATATTGTTGTTTGTACAAAAATCATATTTTTATCAGCATTTGCCGAACCTTGGGACTCAAAAACTGCATGACTGTATTTGGTAGTAAAGGGCGGGTGTTTTTGGTACAGTCTTATGAAATGTTGACGTTCTAAAAGTGCTATTCTTAGGCTAATAAGAGTAAATATATTTTAATAATTGTAATTAAAGCTGAAAACCCGATTCGATCAAATGTTTATTGAGATGCTGATAAATATCACTAGATACATGAAATAATGTCGAAAATCGCTAAGCAATTTCCATACTAATTAATCTATTTACACTAGAGTCCAATCAGGTATCAGTTTCGCGTTCATTAGTAGAGACCTGGGCCTCAAGTCTGCTATTACAATAGTGTCAGAATGGTCGATCATTGATTTCATAATAGTTGATTTTGACAAGTTTGGTAATCTACTATTATAATGGCGTCATTATGACTTTCCAATGGTCGGCCACTGACACTACATTGAACGAAATTGCATATATTGGTAATCTCGTACATAATGACAAATGAATGACATTTCTACTAATGGGTTTTATAATAATGGCAATACGACAATGCCATTATAATAACACAATTATATTACGAGAACATTGACCGACCAATGATCGACCATTATGAATTTACCAGATTACGAACTTTTAGCAAAATGACAATGGCATGACAATGGGATCGTGTTGGAATGACTGAATTTATAAAAATAGCAGACTTGGGCCCCAGGTCTATTAATTACGTGTTATAGTAATTAATCTATATCTTTACTTATAGTAAAATCGTAGCGAAGTCCAAATTGTACATTGAATATTGTTGAAAAAAAGTAATTGCTACGAGGTCTGGGATCGATTTTAATGCCGAAAATATGGTTTTTAGAATGTTTGTATGTTTGTTTGTTTGTCAGTCAAAGTTAAATTTTTCTTTCAAATAGGCACATAAGAGGCACTCTTGAACGTCAAAATTAATAGAATTAATTCTAGTTGCCCCTTCCAAAAGGTAGTTTCGTATGGAGAAGAATGGACAAGAAACTATACCGTTACTCTTTTAAAAATGTTTTACAATATTTTTTTTGAGTACATTAATTATATGATTATATGTGACGACGATGCACCTAGAATAAAGTTACTATACCATAATAGGTAAATCTGAATGTTTGTTCCAGCATCACGCAAATTCTACTGGATAGATTCTGTTCAAATTTTGCATAGGTATTCCCTATATGTCTGGTCAATTGGTAAGATATATAATATCACGCTAATTGCTGTGGGGGATGAGCAATATTGCATTATGTTTGTATTCCTTTATGAATGCATGTTCCAGGATCACGAAAATTCATGGCCATCAGGCTGGTACGGGGTTACCGCACGGTTTCCCGTGAGGCAGCGAGCCTCCTTGCCGAACTGCCGCCATGGGATCTGGAGGCAAAAGTCCTCGCGCACGTTTGGCAATAAGTCCCCTTTTTGAAGAGTGGCTAGAGAGGCGCCATGGCGTCCTCACCTTCCGCCTGACGCAGGTCCTCACCGGACACGGTTGTTTCAGGAGGTTCCTATTCATGATAAAGCGGAAGGAAATGCCCGGGTGTCACCACTGTGTGGATCGCCCGGAGGATACGGTGGAGCATACGGTGGAGGTCTGCCCGGCTTGGGGCGGAGCACCGCCGTGTCCTCACGGAGGCGATCGGCGGTGGCGATCTCTCGCGTCCGGCTCTGGTTCAGGTCATGGTTTGGAGCGAGAGAGCATGGGAGGCCGTCACCACCTTCTACGAAGCAGTAATGCTCGCGAAGGAGGAGGCGGAACGCGTGAGGGAGAGGCAAAATTCGCGCCCTCACGCCCCTCGTCGCCGCGGGAAACGCCCCGTAGGCTTGCGGACGGTGAGCGATGGGTAGCTCGCCCTCCGATAAGAACCAGGCCTCCGGGTCGATGGCGCGTTGTGTTGTTCCACGCGCGCCTCAAAGAGATGTCAGCACCAACTGACGGGTTCCTTAGAGCCAATGCCTGCCAGGGTTGCGAGTTTGTCCGAACGGGATATCGTGGCCCTGGCACACAGGCAACGGAAGGAACACAGGTGGGTTTTAGTCAGTAAAAGTCTGACACGCCCTAGCTCTGCCCAGAGCTGGAGAAGTTACCTATTTGATAATTTCGCACCCAAAAAAAAAACACTAGTTTTTTAAGGGCTGATGGTAACACATTTAAAACATACTCGGATAAAAAAAACAAATAAGATTCATGAAACTTTTAGTAGATAAAAGCACAAAAAAACCATTGTAAGAGTAGTACGAAGACTTATTTTTGAAATGTAAAATAGAAAGAAAGAAAGAATAACGTTTATTTGGACAGGTGTATTTTTACTCTAAATTATTTCCTATTTTCCATTATTTAAATAAAAGTAATTTCTTGGTAGTCTCCCTTTTTTTTTTTTTTTTTTGGGTGGGAAATCATCAAATAACTTCTCCCGCTCTGGGCGGAGCGGGAGGGCGTGTCAGACTTTTACTGACTAAAACCCACCCGTGTTCCTTCCGTTGCCTGTGTGCCAGGGCCACGATATCCCTTTCGGACAAACTCGCAACCCCGGCAGGCATTGGCTCTAAGGAACCCGTCAGTTGGTGCTGACATCTCTTTGAGGCGCGCGTGGAACAACACAACGCGCCATCGACCCGGAGGCCTGGTTCTTATCGGAGGGCGAGCTACCCATCGCTCACCATCCGCAAGCCTACGGGGCGTTTCGAAGATCGAGATTACGAAAACTTAAATGAGCCTTTTTTTTTTTTTTTGGTAGTCTCCCTAAAAGCTCATTTAAGTTTTCGTAATCTCGATGGTTATTAATATGGCCAAATTATTTATAGCTTAATTAAAAACCTCCTTTAAAATCTAAATCTCTCGTAAATAAGCTCGTAAATAATTCATCAGCCTAGACTAGACTTAGTTGAATTCATTTTTTATAGTTCTAATTGGTTTAAAATCAAAAGATTTAAATATGGACGAAGTGTATTTACTCGGAGTAATAATTATAAAACCTACAAAGAAGGCTCTGCGAGGTGCAGTGACAGCCACAGCAGCCATTTAATATACCCCAAAAAAAATTACAGAGATACCATCAAAATATGAAGCTCATTGGTTAGAATCGACACTTTTAAATATGATTTTTTCCGTAGGCGATTCGCACAAAGTTAATTTATGAGTGGGTGACTCGACAACTGAGAGTTTCATTATACTTGTATAATGAAACTCTCCTAAAACCTTAAACAAAACTTTCAATAAGTCAAGAAACCCCACGAGTTCTTACAAGTTCAGAAATTCCGAACAAATTACTTCACAAATTACTCAATATGAAATGCCGAAGTTAAGGACTTCAAATGTTTCTAATTGGCTAACATCCTGAGATTCTGAACGAAAGCAAATCATGGCCCTTATTAAATTACTTTTAAGGGTTTTGAGACCGAAAATTCAAGGGCTTTTTCGACTTTTATTAAGAGGCCTTATTAGTCTAGTAGGTTCGAGGTTGTCAAAGTTTCTACTACTTACTACATAGGTCACTATTTTAATTTTTGTAGATTCTGACATTTTATTATTTTATTTTGGCAATTTTAATGTTAGTTTTTAGGTTTCCGTACCCAAAGGGTAAAACGGGAACCCTATTACTAAGGCTCCGCCGTCTGTCTGTATGTCTGTCTGTCTGTCTGTCCGTCTGTCACCAGGCTATATCTCCTGAACCGTGATAGCTAGACAGTTGAAATTTTCACAGATGATGTATTTCTGTTGCAGCCATAACAACAAATACTAAAAAACAGAATAAAATAAATATTTAAGGGGGCCCCCTACAACAAACGTAATATTTTTGCTCTATATTGATAACGCCAACAGGTAGACGCTTGAAATATTCACAGAATATTAAGTTATACATTCACTTGAAAAATAAATAATTAAATTAAAATAAAACAAATATTTAAGAGGGGCTCCCATACAAAAAACGTGATTTTTTTGCCGTTTTTATAGATAATGGTACGTAACCCTTCGTGCGCGAGTCCGACTGGCACTTGGCCGGTTTTTTATTTTTATTTATGAGCTGTTGTTAAATGTTTCAATGTAATTGGTCAAAATTTTATTTTTTGTGTTTTTGTCTGTTTGGATAGTTTGTAATAAATGGTATGTGATTTGGATGTGTGAGTGTACGGCTATGGTCTATTTCTATAAATTTATGTTTGGCAGTGGGTGTTATTTACCTGATATAAATGAATTTATTATTATTTCATAGGTTGCATTATTAATTATAGCAACAATTAAAGAACTAGACAATGTTCAAATTGCACCGATTATGAAGTATGTGAAAATACTTTCTCTGTGGTGCCGGACGTAAAGAATAGCACCATCCTATTTCTTACCGTGGGTGTCGTAAAAAGCGACTAAGGGACTTACTAGAGAATGGGCAGCAGCGTTCTCTATGCATTTTAACATCATACTGCGATCGCCAACCTGCCTGTCAAGCGTGGCGATTAAGGCAACCCCCCTTTAAGGCAGGCCTATTTCCAGCAGTGGACGTCGTTCGGCTGAAATGACGATGATGTAGAAACTACTTTTACACGCCTTCTTCCCATGGGGGTAGGCAGAAACTACAGAACGCCACCTGCTACGATCCTTATAGACTCCTTTTGCTTCGTTTACTTTCTCACATCTGCGCGGTAATAGCGTAACAAATTATCAGTAGCATGGGTTTTATTTTGAAAGTTCAACAACATTCATTGCGTTATTTACGTTGTTGAGCTGACAAATTTTTCGATTCAAACTCACACCTCAACTCAAACTCAAAGCATTTATTTCAATTAAACCATTTACAGGCCCTTTTGAATTGTCCAAGAGTCGGTCGGTCAGTTAGTCAGAAAGTGAAAGCTATTTGCCCATTCCGAAACGTAGTCCTCTATGGAGAAGAACAGACTAGAAACTCCAAGGACACTCTTTTAAATCAAGATATTACAAAATCCTGGGTACATTATTCTTGTCGCTTCCATACGTGAGAACACTGTAAAAAACAAATAAAATATATTTAAAAAACAATTCAAAATATAAGATTACAAAATAAGCCCTGGCAGTTAAGAGATCACTAGTCTCAACTGACGGCGCCCGTTCACGAACATGACGCGTGGATCAGCATCATCCAGCTCAACCACTTTGTAGGGAACCGAATGATTGTATGAAGCAATCGATTAGCAATATACTTCAAAACCATTCATAATGTGTTTGATACTGAGTTGCGCAAATAGGGTTAAGGGGTCTACTCCGAAGCGCTAAACCGAAGTATCGGCCGAATGTTCGGCCGTTTTATAACTTCCAAAGTTTCCTTTTTTGACTTTGAGTCCTTACCCGACTTTAAGTCACAGTTTTGACTTTGGCTTATCTATTCGACTGTCTTTTTTTTCGCGATAGTTAGCCGTAGTAAATTAATGACCGAACATTCAGCCGATACTTTGGATTTATGTTCATACATGCACCGGGCGAGTACTCTGAACTTTGACCTCTTCACTGACCATTCTGAAGAACATCGCCAATTAGGTCAGTAACTAACTTTTAGTAGTGCCTAAGGACCAAGATCTCCAACTAAGCTCAAAAATAATTACGATTAGCAAAAGTGCAACGATTATAAAAAGTGAGTTATATTTACAAAGATTTATTTGTACTTTTTAATTTTAAGTACATGTCTGCCCAATACTTCGGGGATAACAAGGCGTGATGTTGTGTGTGTGTGTTATTGGGATTTTCCATTAGGAATTTCTCAGTAGCAGCCCGGAGTCTGGATTTGTGCCCGGTTGATGGCAATAGGCTCGCCCCCTATTACATGGCATTTAGAATAGCATAGAATAGAATACTCTTTATTATGTACACCATAAAAATGACAGATATAAATGTTGAAATTTTACACAGGGTGACACAATGGGCGGTCTTATCGCTAAAAGCGATCTTTTACAGACAACCTTTGGATGGATTAAAGGGAGGAGAGACAATACTGCAGGTAGTCAGTGGTGTACCATTTACATATACAATAAATACATATATACATAAAGCAATACACTTATCTATATAAATATATATATTGTATATACAATAATAAACATGAAACAAGAGCAAGGAACTTTATTATGTAATAATGATGTTTAAGGAGCGAGGAAGTGTTTTTTTACCTGAATTTTAAAAGTGGACAAAGATTGAGCACGCCTTAAACATAACTGGCGAAATGTGGGTGTACTATTATAGGTACACCTCTGCCTTTTCCCTCGGGGATTACAGGCGTGATGTTATGGTTTGTATGTTGTAGTCTGAATGTTTCTTACCTATCTGCCAGGTTCAGGAACCCATCCATCTTTTAAACTCTTTACCGGAACGTCTGTTTTCTTATCTGAAAATTCTCAAATAAAATCTCACAATTTGACAGAATCGTTTACGTGAAACCCCTGTAAAACGAAATATGTGTGACGATAACGAAATATCTAGTGCGAACTAAAATATGGGTAAGTATCTTTTTGTTCATTTTGAGTAGGAAAGCGGTAAAACTGTAAGCAGGCACGCTTTTTATGCCTTTAGCTAAAGCTTTTAGTTAGGTATTAAGTTCTGTTTACATTTTTATTTCTGCTTGGGTAGTTTTCAATTTTTTCGTTGGTATAATGGCACTTGTCAATTGGACAATTTCTAGTTGTCATGAGGATCAAATTCCCAAAACACATATTCGTTAGTATGGAACTAAAATGTGTCAAGAACGCAATTTCTTGACGCCCGGACTGTACAGTACATGACATATTAGGGGAAATAGTTTAATTTATTGTTTTGTGTTTGTTAATGTTAATGAGTTTAGATAAACACTATTGTATAAAATTAAGTTCTTCTAACTTAACAGACAGCTGTGTAATTACTTAGTTTTAAAGGTTTTATTGATTACTTATATAACTAAAGGCTGCACGTTTAAATAAACTGAATATTTGAGAACCATTGTTGAATCCCGTTATTAAAAAATAAATTTTAAACGTTGTACTGATGACATGACAATATGGTTGATGTACAAAGTTTAAAATCATTTTTTTAATAAATTGATATTTGACTTTTATTGCTAGGTTTATAAAAGCAATACCAAAGACTAAAGTTAAGGCCAAATTAGGTATCGACCGATATCAGGCTGTGTGCTGCACTGCACATGTAATAAAACCAGGGACCATTTTGGTTACCCACTGAAAGGGTTTTCGATAGAGTTTTTCTAAAATGGTTACCAAAATGGTCCATGGGTAGAATAGAGATAGAATTGGTCATGCTCCGCGTGGGTCACTGGGTGTCAAGTAGGTATAGAACCCATTGAATGGGTTATCATGTAACCCTTTCACTGGGTTTCAAGTATAAAACCCATTCAATGGGTTACATGGGTCATATGGGTTCATGATAAAGGTAACCCATTGAATGGGTTACCCCTTCTAAAGGCTTAACTCTTAACCGGGGTTGTACGGTCCCTGAATAAAACTCACTAAATGTAGATACTGATACTTTATTTTCTCTCTTCACTCCTTCACAGATACAGTCACCACAGTTACTTCACACCAAACTGAGCTCTCTCGGCCAAGTGCCCTTATTTATAAACTACGCCTCCCCCTACAGAAGTGACCGTTGGCGAGTGTTGCCATTTCTCAAACATAAAAACGAATTATTAAAATCTTTAAAAACCCTACACACACGCGAACTCGAGCATTCGAGTTTGGTGTCTAGTCGAGTAAGGTGGATTTAAAGTGTTAAAACCTAAGTGAATAAACTTGCTCATTGTGAAGAACTGTGTTCTCATTTGCTGACCTATAAAAATATGCTTGTTAAATGGTTCGTTCCCAATTACGAGGAACTAGTTCCTGTCAACGGCGAAATAAGGATACAAGGCATATATACGAAGATGAGTGTGGTAACAATTTCTAGAGTTGACCGTTTCCATTTTGCTCAGATCTATCATCATCGGCATCTGCTTAGTCTTTTCTTACTTATTGCTTGTTGGGGTCCACTTCCAGTCTCACCAGATGCAGCTGAATACCAGCAGTTTATATGAATGATTGCTTATCGACCTCCACAAATTTTTGCTCAGATCTATAGAATGTAGTTTACTCACATACCGTTGTTTTAGTTCTCAGCCGGCAGAGTATTTCCCGTAGAAAATGTTTGCCGCTGTGACACTCAATTTGTGCCTGTTATTGACACCGGCATATTTTTATACAAAATATCGAGAATATGTCCACAAGGATATATTTCAGACTAGCTGCGCCCCGCGGTTTCACCCGCGTAAGTCTCGATCCCGTAAGAATATCGGGATAAAAAGTAGCCTATGTCTTAATCCAGGGTGTCAGCTACCTCCATACAAAATTTTATCAAAATTGGTCCAGCCGTTTGAGCGTGAAGAAGTAACAAACAAACATACACACACACTCACAAACTTTCGCCTTTATGATGTGATCTTTACTATGAGACCTAAACAGAATCCACCCTTATTACGAAAATTGAGCTTATAGAGGTATGAGGAACAGGGTGTAAAGTTCACGCCTCCGCCATAGAAAGGGGAGGGGGGGGGGGGGGGATAGACGGGTGTTGTGTCTGGTGGGCATCAATCCCGACGGTTGATTTTGGGACATTGTATATATGTTAGTCGCGCGATAAATTCTGCTTCGGCGATGCAGGATTTTGCCTCAGGTCAGTGTGTTGCATATGCCACATAGGTACTGCCAATCGAACCCCTGCGCGAATGTGTTTAGGATACCTAAGTAGGTATATGCAAAATTCCAACTCAATTGGACTATGGAAAGCTGTTGAAAAATTGATAATAAGATTCGATTGGTCTTTGTAATCGAATCTATTAACCAACGCAATCATAATAGAACTCCGATATTAATTTACTCAGACAATATCTAAAACTAACAATGAATAATGAAACTACGACTAGATACCTCCTAATTTTAATTGGTAATTACTGGTACCTGATAATTACTATTTCGAAACTATAATTATTGTTTGATGGAGTTAAAATGTAACATCAACATAGAAAAGTAAATAAAATCATTTTAAAGGCTCTCGCAGACAGGTGTATAGTGACAGCGCGTCGCGACACTAGTTGCAAAATTTATATGAAAAATTCATGGAAAGTGTCGCGCTGCCAATCGCGCCAGTCTGCACGAGCCTTAATACGTACTACACCTACGCTTTAAGCTCACTTTATGCTTTCATATCAGTAGGTAATATATTTCCAATAAGCTCAGAAAGTTTTTTAACGGATTTTTTATCAGGGATGACAAACATTAACATCTAATCAATAATTCCAGGCAATGTTAGAATTCCACGGAAAACACGTATTGACATTGAAAAGCGCTGGCAAAAACAACGCTTTTGAATGTCAAATACGTGTTTTCCAACTATTGCTAACATATTAATTCTATATTGTATCAAATGGCACATTTATGCATCATAAACTATGAAAGCTGGGACTTCTTGGCGGGAAAGTGAAGCGTCATGTTAGCAGTTTTGTTTTATTTTCTAAAATTTGTGTTTAGCCGAATATTAATGTGTAATAGTGGTGGATTATTAACCATTAAGTGTTCGTGAACCTGCATTAATGTAGGCAAATGAAACAAAACAGTGCAACATCACTTTAAGTTCTCTCAAGAAGTCCGCGCGAGGTTTCAGTAAAGTGCCGCGTCTTTACTTAAATCCAAGGGGAGTGGGGCGGGGATATCATCAATCATCTTTATCATGCATTGAGTGGAGTTCATTTCATAATTATTTAAATAACTTTGTACTTGTTACCTAATTTTACATGACACTGGCTAAATGCACAAACCGTGCGAAGCCAAAAAGAAAAAAAAAAAAAAAAAAAAAAAAACTATGAAAGCTGTCATTACGATTTTGTTTGGAAGCTGCACAAACGCGAAATGCGAATATACTAATATATTAACGAGAACATTTGCTGGTAATATTAATACGTTGTTATTATAAATTTAATGTGAAAATTGTGGAATGCTATTCAATTTATTAATGATGTTCAGAACGAAATAGGTAGGTAAATTCTCTAATAATAAAGCTGTGTGAGTACTGACGAGAAAGCTTCGTCGCGTATCCCGTCCTACCTGTTGCGACTTACGGAGCCAAAACGTGGACAGTCACGGTACAGCTGATCCATAACTTCAAGGTCACTCAGCGAGCTATGGAACGGGCTATGCGTGGAAACTCTCTAAGGGATCGAATCAAGCACGAGGTGATCCGGAAGAGACTGAAAATCGGCAAACGTAAGATAGGACACCCTCAGGTGGAGCTTCGCAGGGTAGCTGGTAGCAGCTGGATGACAGTTGCCGAAAATCGAGTTGAATGGCGTGCAATAGGAGAGGCCTATGTCCAGCAGTGGATTTCTGTAAGCTGATGACGACAGTGAGTTAGGTGAAAATGTTTAGGACCCCTTTTTTTTGTAGAAAAATTACTTATTGCCAATCTGTGTGACTCACAGAGCACGACGGCCACCATTAGTGGTTGCATTGTCAACACTTTCCATGTTAACCAAGCGTGTCACCGTTTACTTGCACTGCGACACAAATGACGTACAGAAACTGACGGCTTTGACGACGGTCCGTGATAGAAATTGCGCGCTCAAAGCACTTTCGGTCCTGTGTTCGATTCCCGGGTCGAGCAAAGTGTTATTGGGTTTTTCCATCTGAAGTTTCTCAGTAGCAGCCCGGAGTCTGGATTTGTGCCCGGTTGATGGCAATAGGCTCGCCCCCTATTACATGGGACTTAAACATAACTGGCGTAATGTGGTTATACTATAGATATACAACTGTCTTACTCTTCGGGGATAACAGGCCTGATGTTATGTTATACTTTTTAAAACATCTTGCCTACTCTGCGAGAATAGCTAAGAAAGTTCCAAGCTTCGCAAAACGTCTCGAAAACTTTGGAATGACCTCACTCGAAAACCGTAGAGATAAAAAATAGACTGCCCCATTTGTTAAGTAAGTTTGATTTCAACCTACCCTATAAATATCCGCGTCACCCTATCAAACTGCTACGTCCCCCATTCCGCAAAAGCGTTTTAGGGTCTAACTCCCCAGTCCCAAGACTTTGCAGACTTCTAAAATAACTGTGATGAAAGGATTGATATTTTGGACGTCATTTCAAAAATTCAAGCGTTATGTACCTGGATTGATAAGTTGGACGTCATTTCAAAAATTCAAGCGTTATGTACCTAAATAATAACAATACTTATTTTCAAACATTTGTGTTCTAATTGTGTAAAAAATATGTGTCATATCTGTACTTATTATTATTTCCTTTATTACATTTGTATACACATTAATTACATTTTTAAATAATTTATAAAATCATAAAAAAAAACATTTAAAAATATAAAAAATAGTGACCCATCGGCATCAGGAACATGCTCCAAGCTGCCGGTGGTTAGGGCTCTAGAGAGAGGAACCTCCTCACTATACGTGCCGTGTCCAGGAGTACTGCTTTCTGAATCAAGCCCTTGATCCAGCCGCGCAATGAGAGCCTCCTGAGGTGTTGGTCAAGGTTCTCCGCTATTAGGCCATTTACTGTTACAATTATCGGTACAATGATTGCAGAGTCCACGTCCCACATATCGAGAATCTCGTGTGCTAGGTCAAGATATTTGATTTTTTTATCTTTCTCAGCTTTCACGAGATTCTCGTCATGAGGGACAGCGATATCAACAATCATTGCACGGCGCGATCTATCACCACAATATCAGGCTTATTGGCTACAATAGTCCTGTCAGTGATGATAGATCAATCCCAGTACAATGTGGCGTGACCATTCTCGAGAACTGGGTCGGGCACATACCTGTAGTATGGTACTTCAGACTCCACAAGGTTGTACTGCAAGGCAAGTTGCTGGTGGATAATCCTAGCCACTAGATTGTGTCTGTGACTCGCAGTTAGCAAGACGAGAACAACCAGAAATAATATGTCGGATTGATTCACCGGGACGGTGGCATGCCCGACAGATGTCAACCGTACCGTCCTTGACAATGTATTTCCGATAATTATTCGTCATAATAACTTCATCCATAATCGCACAGACAAAACCTTCGGTTTCCCCGAAGAGGTCGCCGAAACGCAGCCAGGATACGGACGCCAGAAAGTCTACATCAGGCTCATGGAGGGCCCGGAAAAAGCGTCCATGAAGCTCTTTGCCTTGCCATACTTCCTTACGATCGTTAGTATCAAGAACTGTAGGTTTGCGCCAGTTCTCTTTCGCCAAGGAGAGCGGAGTGAGGCCCTTGTCCACTGCAACCACATCTCGGTGCATCCCCACGTCAATTTGAAGGAAATATTCCCTGAGACTGCAAATCTCGCGGTTGTGGAGGGTTTTAGCATTTAAGAAACCTCGGCCCCCACACTTCCGCGGGATTTACAGTCTCATCACTGATGACCGTGGGTGATGCATTCGATATGCCCTCAGCAATGTACGGACCTTCCTATCCAGGGCATCAAGCTCTGTCTGAGTCCATTTGAGTATGCCGAAAGAATACATCAAAACCGGCATGACCCAACCGTTGAAGGCACGTACCTTGTTTCCGCCTGATAGAAAACTATTTACTACTTTATTCAGGCGGCCAAAGAAGCGCTCCCCAAACGACTGTTTCATGTCGGCAACATTGATGCATAATGCTTCCGACATACCCAAATACTTGTAGGTTTCGGTTGAGGAAAGGGATCTAAAGTGTATGGAATCCGAGAGTTTGGTTCCCACGGATTCCATAAATCTCCCCTCGCTTTACATGCATGACTGCACATTTGTCCATACCAAATTCCATCCTGATGGCGTTACTGAACGTTTCTGTTACCTTCAGTAACTCCATCAGTCGCAAATTGTTGGGGGCAAAGAGCTTTAAGTCATCCATGTAAAGGAGGTGAGATATCACCTGACCACCTCTTCTCAACCGATAGCCTACACCTGAATCCTCCAGCAGTGTGCTTAGAGGATTCAAGGCTAAGCAAAACCAAAGCGGACTCAAACTATCGCCCTGAAATATTCCCCGCTCGATCCTGATCGGTTCGTCGATCCCCCGGATCTGTCGACGTCCTGGATAGAGAAGGACCATCCTCCATTGCCCCATACACGACATCAGGAAGGTGCGCAGAGTTGCATCTATCTTGTACAACTCCAGCACCCTCATGAGCCATGTATGTGGCACCGAATCATAGGCCTTCATATAATCTATCCAACATGTAGACAAATCCTTCTGGGATCTACGAACTTGTTGGCTTATGGTCATGTCTATAAGGAGCAGCTCCTTAGTACCGCGGGACCCATTCTTACATCCATTCTGAGACATAGACATAATTGAATTTTTGTCAATATGGTGTGAAATCTTTGCTCTAAGAATGGATGTAAGAACTTTATAGACCGTCGGTAAACATGTAATTGGTCTATAGTTTTTAGGTTCCGTAGTACTACCTGATTTATGGAGCAGGTGGGTAACTCCTGTTGTAAAGAACAGTGGTAGCGACCCAGTCTCTAAAGACGACTGGAATTGCGAGGCTAAGCAGGCGTGTGACCTTTGTAGCCATTTAATCCAGAAATTGTGTAGTCCGTCCGGCCCCGGAGATTTCCAGTTAGGCAACGGACGGACTGCATGGGCCACATCCAGAGGACTAATAGTAATAGGCTCCATGTCTGGTATTGAATCACAGGCCTGCTCAACAACACGCATCCAATCACCTTCAGTGTGACTGAAGGTGATTGGATAATATTAATAATTATTATTATTATTATTACATACGTTATTTCGGACTACACTAATACTATATGGATTGTGTGTACATGTAGTACACACAATCCATATAGTATTAGTAACAATGACTTTAAAAACTATGTTAGTGAACATTTACAAACTACAACAGCTAATAGCAACGTGGCCCAACACGCGTTGGCACGTGCCTCCGCACCCAGCGCCTTATGAAGGGACTGTCAATTTTGTCTAATAATGTTTTTAGGATGTTGTTGGAGTTTCCGCGCAACCTACCCATTATTGACGCTGTTCTTTTTCTCATAATGGCATGAAAATCGTCAACACGGGCTTCCGCGAACATCTGCGAAGCGCTGCAGAAGCGCGGAAGCCCCATCAACATCCTAAATCCATTATTATACTGCACGCGTAGGACGTTGTAGGCTCTCTGCGTATATTTCACCCACAAGCTGCACGTGTAGAAGGTTTGGTATAATGTTTTTTTTTTTTTAATTTTATTATATTGTTTTGGCACGGTATGTCTCTCGCTTAACATTGTGCACTTGGCTTGTATGTTGACTTGTGTTAGTTGGTTGAACAGTGCACCGATTGTAGATAGACCAATAAATAAATAAATAGTTACCGTACAGATTTCTCTCAAAATTCGCTCTAAATAAAACTTTAAACCCTTTCCACAGAACAGTGTTTACCCCACATTTTATCATTGCAACAACAAACCAGATTATTGCTACTAAATTTATTGCTACCGATAAATAATGTCATAATAAAAGTTCAAAACAGAAATAAATAACAGGGATATGATAATAATTGCGTCTTAAAAGTACAAGATGATAATTTATAAGCGCCTTTCGGTAGTTACATTAATTGAATGTCTTAAAGCGGACTATATTAAACTGCCATTACTGGCAACCCTGAGGGCTTAAGGCTGGGTGTACACTGGCGACTTTTCGATTGTCATTTGTTTCGTTTGGTGATCGAATTCTAAGTCAAATTCAAAATATTTTGTTTTATAAGCAATAATGCAAAAAACCGGCCAAGTGCGAGTCAGACTCGCGCATGAAGGGTTCCGTACCATTATCTATAAAATTCACAAGGTCATTGATCCACCTTATAGGAGGCCTTCCAACGCTACGTCTTCCGTTACGCGGTCGCCACTCCAGAACATTTCTGCCCCATTGGCCATCAGTTCTGCGAGCAATTCTTCTTCTCGTCCCACATAACGCAGTGTCTCAAGACGAAAATCTTTGACCAGTGTGTGTTGCCAGTGATGACCTATGGCACTGAAACGTGGTCGCTCACAATGGGCCTTATCAGAAGACTAAAAGTCACCCAAAGGGTAATGGAGAGGGCTATGCTTGGAGTTTCCCTACGTGATCGAATTAGAAATGAAGAGATCTGCAGGCGAACCAAGGTAACCGACATGGCCTGAAGAATTGCCAAGCTTAAGTTGCAGTGGGCAGGGCACATTGCTCGCAGATGAGTAAACTAATTCCAAGCTATTATAAAGTACTTACTAATTCCATGATATTAAAAAGTACCTACTTATTCACAATTACCATCTTAATACGGCCATTATACGAGTAATTCGTAATTTTGCTTTAGAATTAAATTATTTCGCTTGCATGAATTTCGCTCGTTATTTGAACACCGAAGCAATTGTCATGCAAGCGAAACTACTTAGTGAAGTAAAACATGAAGTTTTTGTTTTAAGTGAAAAGTTCTTTTGCCGCGTTGAGCGATTTTTGCTAGTGGCAAAACTTATGGGTTTGCGTCTGCGACATGTTAATTTGACGTGTAGCGCCAGACTGGTGACGCGCAGCGGCCTGTTTACACACGCATATAAATATGCACTAATACATTTTATATAATTACATTGTATGTAACAATATTTTAATTTAAAAGAGTTTCCGTGGAGTTTCTTGGCCGTTCTTCTCCATAGGAACTTACGCTTTGGAATGGGCAACTAGCTTCATCTCTCTGACTGACCGATCCCTTGATAATTCAAAAGTGCTTGTATTTGGTTTAGTTGAAGTAAATGCTTTGAGTTTGAGTTATACTCGACTGTATCTTGGGCTCCCCATGACTGGCAATTTTTTTTTGGAACGAAGTTCCTTATCGCGCGTTGCGAAAAGGCTAGACGGAAAAAATTCTTACGAAAAGTTGTCACGACACTTTTTGCTATAGTAAGCTATTGTAAGCTGTGCGGCGTCGCATGTTTCTCTGTCTGTCTGTCTGTCTCTCTCTCTGTCTCTCTCTCTCTTATAGAAAGCAAGCCAGTTTTTTTTTTTTTTTTTTGTTTTTTTTTTATAACTTAAAAAAAATAAAATTGTATTACAATTCCTTCACTAATTAATCGAAAGGAACTTCGTTCCATCCGGGTGTCCCTTGACACCTCTCAAGTTTTTTTCTTTTATTTTGTCCCAACGCTAGGCAAAGGCCTCACCTCTTTCCTTCCAAACCTCCCCCTGTCTTGTGCGATCTCTGGCCACGTTGGCCCTGCAAACCTTATAATAAGTTACTAGATAAATTAAATATTAACGAGGACTAATTGAAATTAATTTTCTATTTGACTCTTCCATGTCAATGAGCGAACATTCTTATTTTAATAAAAAAAAAAATTATCTTGACATTGGACATGGATACTAATGTCATGAAAAAGATTTAAAGACACTCTAAACGAATTATTATTACGGCCTCGTTGGTCGCTATTGCTCAGCATGAGCTCCTGGGTTCGATTCTTGGTTTGGGCTAAAAGTTATTGGGGTTTTCCATTTGGGATTTCTCAGTAGCAGCCCAGAGTCTGGATTTGTGCCCGGTCAATTGATGGCAATAGGGTCGCCCCCTGTTATATGGGTCTTAAACATAACTGACGGCACGGTTGGCCCAGTGGTTAAGCCATTGACTGCTGCGCTGTTAGTCGCGGGTTCGATTCCCGCACGGAACAAATATTTGTATGACCTACAAGTAGTTGTTCCGGGTCTGGCTGTTTGTGTATGTGAGTTTAAATGTGTGTAAACGCACCCACGATACAGGAGAAATTCCTAGTAACGTTTATTAAAAAAAAAAAAAAAATATATATATATACTTCTTGTGTACTTGTTGTATTATTTAGGCACACAATCTAAAAATCATAACGATTTTAGCGTAAAATCTTGAGCATTCAATTGATTTTGTTGCATCTTTTGAGGCGTTTTTTTTAAATTAGTCGCAAATCTGCCAACACCCATTTTCGAGAATTAAAGTATGATAAATCGCACGTCTGATAAAACTGATACAAATAACAAATTGTCTATAATAAACCAATAAATTTTTCACACTGCAGAATAAATCCATTGCCTGACAGCAATCGAGATTAAAAATATGATCGATTGCAATTCGATTTTTAAATGACAGCCCTATAACTTTTAGAATCGATAATATTACAATCATGTTGCTGAACCGATAAACGGTTCTCGATTAGCCATGTATCATGTTTTTTTAAATGTGGAACCAATGCCCTTCGAATGTTTTCGTTCCTCGAGGCGTCTTAAGTATAAGGTATGGTACACACCTTTATGAAGTGAAATTTCTTAGGTGACGATTCGATAATTGGACGAGAAATGAGAGTGAAATTTCAAGGAATTGTCACGGTTAGGCACATTTCGTTACACGAGAGAGAAGATTAATGTAACTCTCTCTGTCTCTTACATTAAATCTCTTTATTCAATTTTTTTAAGAAGATCACGTACGATGCTGCACGCGCATTTTTTAATTTTTATTTGTTACTAGCTGCGCCCCGCGGTTTCACCCACGTAAGTCTCGATCCCGTGGGAATATCGGGATAAAAAGTAGCCTAAGTCTCAATCCAGGGTGTCAGCTACCTCCATACAAAATTTTATCGAAATTGGTCCAGCCGTTAGAGCGTGAAGAAGTAACAAACATACACACACACACTCGCAAACTTTCGCCTTTCTAATATTAGTGTGTTGTGATGATATTGCGTACCTAATAGGCCTGCTCTCGACCGCGATCATGCCTGATAGAAGATAGAAAGCAATCAGGTCTACAGTGCCCAGAAGATGCCTGTACACTCTTGCTTTGAAGGGTTATTATAATTATGTCACATTACGCTTAACATCGACAATTTCATGCTAAGTTATTCATGTCAAGATATTAATGTACGAGTGTCGTGTAAGTTATTAATCTTTAATTAATTAAGGAAGTCTGGTATAAATAGCACGAGGTTTGTAATGGGTGGTCTGCCTTTGGCGTGTTTCATTATTTAATTGGTCTGACAGTTGCAAAATACGCCAATATCCGTATTATGTTACTGGATAACAATCGCCGTCATGGTGGAAAATTGCGCGATTCTTTTCTAGTTGTTCACATTAGCAGGAGGCTCTCCGGCTGGCAAGTGATCCTTTTAGCATCTGCAATACTAAAAGCTTTGCGGGTGCAATACCTTCACAGAGACCAAGCTAAAATGTCGCTTGTGCTCGCAATAACTTCATTCCGGAATACTTTTAAAGGAGCTACGGTAAATAGAAACACTGCGTTTTCCGGACGGGCTCCTTTTCAAAGAGCTCCGGAACATAAACGCTTCGTTTTCCGGACGGGCTCATTTAAAAAGAGCTCCAGAAAACAAAAACACTGTGTTTTCTGGACGGGCTCCTTTACAAAGAGCTCCGGAACATAAATGTCGCGTTTTCCGGACGGGCTCATTTAAAAAGAGCTCCAGAAAACAGAGACGCTGTGTTTTCCAAGCGGGTTGCCTTACAAAGAGGTCCAGAAATAGAAAGGTTGTGTTTTCCAGACTGGCTCCTTTACAAAGAACTCCAAAATAAAGAAAGGTTGTGTTTTTCGGATGGGCGGCTCCTTTACAAAGTGCTCCAGAACATAGAAACGCTGTGTTTTCCGGACGGGCTCCTTTAAAAAGAACTCCGGAACAGAAAAGCTGCGTTTCCCGGACGTGCTTCTTTTAAAAAAGCTCCGGAACATAGAAACGCTGCGTTTTCCGGACGGGCTCATTTACTCACTATACTATTTTTTTTTTACCATTGAAGACGTTAGATTAAATAATATGTACTTGAAACTGAACTAAAAATGCTTTGGGGTACCAACCAACCTATTTAGCAAAAACCGTTCTTTGAGCGGCAAACTCAGTCTGCATACGCCCTAAGTTTTTTTTCTTTTTACTTGACGTCTTTGTAATTGTACCCGTAGTAATGCAGATTAAAAACTACACTTTTAAACAGTGGATTTACATAATTGCCAGACCATCTTGCCTAGTGTAAGTAGCCGATATGGTGGTGCATAATAATTTTACATGTTTATACCCGTAACCTACATTGTCGTGATAGCCTGAAGGTTGATGGAGCCGGTTCTTGAGCACGGGGTTGTGGGTTCGAAACACGGCAAGCACTAAAGGACTTTTTTTATTTTTAGGGTTCCGTACCTCAAAAGGAAAAAAACGGAACACACTCGTGTGTCTGTCTGTCTGTCTGTCCGTCTGTCACAGCTGATTTGCTCCGAATCTACTGGACCGATTAAGTTGAAATTTGGTACACATATGAACTTCTGTGACCCAAACACGGACGTGTTACGTAAATAAATTAATTTTGAATATGGAGGTCACTTTTGCGGGGTAAATTAGAAAAAAAAGACGTTTTGCTAACTGTACCGTGTGACATATCAGATCAATTGAAAGGGCTTGTTTTAAAGATTTAATGTTTTTTTTATTAATTTTGAAATAAATACTTTTTAAATTATTTAAGAAAATAGATGAAAAATTACCATCCCCCCCCCCCTCTTATCTCCGAAACTATTGAGCCAATAATTTTGAAAAAAATATAGAAAATAGGTGTTTAAAACCTAGAAGAAGTTTGTGATCTTAAAATAACATGGTAAATCACTCAATATTGTGCGTACAAACTTACATTTGTAGTTGGAATATATGGGGGATCATGGTTTTCAACTACAATGTTAAGTTTGTTCTTGGGATTATCCCAACTACCGAACCCTTCATTGTGCGTGGTCCGACACGCACTTGGCTAGTTTTTTTGGTATATCTTGATCACCTCTGAATTACGGTAAAGAAAAACATCATGAGAAACTCCAAAGTACAATCAAATTATAGTTAACTAACTTCTGCCCGCTACTTGGTCCACGTGGAATTTCTAGTTTTATCATAAAATACATACATTCATAATTATATACAAATGACACTCGGCAATACTGTAGCTTCCCTTATGTGAAAGAATTTCCGGAATCGAATCAGTAGTTCCGAAGATTACACCGTACATAAAAACTCACAGAAACTTTATAAAAAAAATAATTATAGATAACTATGACGGGTTGATTAATAAGGTTAAGCTACGCTTGCCGGGGTTGGCCCATGGATGGGTGACCATCTTTACATACCGAGACCCCTCCGTGCCTCGGAAAGCACGTTAAGCCTTTGATACCAGCAGTCATTTGTGGATATATGACAGTCGTTACAGGTCGTCAGAAGCCGGAAAGTCTGACAACCAGTCTTACCAAGTGTATCGTGTTTACCCAGTTACTGAGTTGTAGAAGTCAGATAGGCAGTCGCTCCGTTAAAAAAAACTGGTATTCAGCTGCATCCGGTTAGACTGGAAGCTGACCCCAACATAGTTGTATATTATGTACTTACAATGAATGGTCTGAAATCGACCCACAATAAGCCAGTTACAATAAGCCTGCCAGGGTTGCGAGCTTATCCGAAAGGAATACCGTGGCCCTGGCACACAGGCAATTGAAGGAACATGGGTGGGTTTTAGTCAGTAAAAGTCTGACACGCCCTCCCACTCCGCGCAGAGCGGGAGAAGTTGTTTGATAATTTCCCACCCAAAGAAATAAGTAAGCCAGTTTATCCAAGATTTTTTCCAGACAGTGATACAAACTAAATGAAATTGTGTTTTAACAACCAAGAAAATAAATAGGTATCTATTTATATGATTCAATGTTAGTCCTTGTCAGTTATCTTTCACTCATGCATGAGTGAAAAGATAAATGTTTGTTTGACATTTTCATTCATGAAAATGAGAAAAATATTGACTTAAAGGAATTTTTAGAATTGATATTTGGTACTGTCAATATTTTTTTTTTATATGTATCATAATTCCTCGCGCTTTCTGAAAAAGTGTGTAACACGAAGTGACAGCTTGAGCATGGAATAAGTAAGTAGTTTTTAAAAGCATGGAATTAGTGTATTCATGGAAGTAGTAAGTACTATATAGATTGTAAGTAGAGGGGTCATGTCTGTCGCTGCTCAGTTGCTTATTACCAAGGTGAGATGTCAGATGTTACACGTCTTAAGCGACTCTGTAAGGCTCGTTCGTTTTTAGGGTTCCGTAGTCATTAGGGTTCCGTAGTCAACAAGGAACCCTTATAATTTCACCGTTTCCGTCTGTCTGTCCGTCCGTCCGTCTGTCCCAAGCTTAGCTCAGAGCAGAGGCGGCTCGTCATAAAGAGCGCTGGTGCAGTGCACTCCCACGAAAATAGCATAATCTATATTTCTTTATACATACATTCTTTCTACTATGCCCATACGCATACAATAGCAGTTTACTAGAAAACCATTTCCTACGCGTACATTTGGCGTCAAGTTGTAACGTCTGGAGCGCCAGCGATTGCGCTCCTATGAAACAAAGTTCAGTACGATTTCTAGTACTGTATTCAATGAGTGCGAAAGAGAAATATCGACACAGTCCGACGCGTGAAACAGAAGATTTTGTATGAGAAATAAGCCTAATTTGGAGCGCCGCTCACGCGCGGCGTTGCCAAACGGCGCTAGGCGGCCGCGGGAATACGTTCTATGCCTATGCGCTGTTGCCGATCTTATGTAAACAAACGGTCGGCTCAACTCGGCTGTCAGTAGATATCTGAATAATATTTCAAAACACCTTGGTTGTGTGGATGTGAAGAAAGCAACAAATTATTTTGTTTCCCGTGTCTGGTGTTTGGAGCTGGCGCCGGCAGTGGTGGTGAATCTGCATGGACGGAAACGGCCGTGTTGACGATTTAGCGCATCTTTCAATAAAAGTGAAAAAACATTCGCAATCTCGATTTCATATCTTATGTGAAGTGCAATTGGCATCTATCGGCCGTCAAGATGTTCGTAAGGCGCTCGATTCTGCGTATCGAAAATCTATTAGAGAGTTCAATGAACGCGTTGATGAAAATCGATAAAGATCGCCGAATGGATTTTCTTTACAAATAAAATAAATGGTAAGCTCTAGTTCTACGTTTCTTTTTTTAGTGAACCCCCACAAATAAATGTCACGAGCCGCCTCTGGCTCAGAGACATAGTACTATAAAGCTGTAATTTGGCATGGGTATATATATATATACCCATGCCAAATATAAATTAATCACGCCGACAAAGTCGTAAAAGAAAACATTGAAAAAAATACCTCCCTTGCACGTAAAGTGGGGATGATATTTTTTTTCTCGTCTATCCCATAGTATGGGATATCGTTGGATAGGCCGTTCAAAAATATGATGGGTTTGTTAAAACCATTTTTCAATTCAGGGATCCGTTTGCGAAATATAAAGCTTTGAATTTCTATTTTTACGGTCAAGTGTCCCCCCCCCCCCCCGCTGCCAGCTAAATGATTGGTTTTGTATATGTGAAAAAAATCATGGCAGTAGTACATAATTATAACGAAATTAAAAAGAAAACTATCACAGCTAAGTGGGCCTTACAAGTTAACGAGTAATAGTCGACCAACTTAAATTTGCAGTTGGAGAATTGACCGTAACGTATATCGATGTATGGGAGAGCATGTTTTTCAACTACAATGTTAAGTTTGTTTTTGGGATAAATACGGAACCCTTCACTGTGCGTGGTCCGACTCGCACTTGGCCAGTTTTTTATTTTACTGTTTTATTAAGATTTATTTTATTACAATTGAGCCTAATAGACTAATAAGAAATTTTAATATAATTATCTTGTTCTTTTACGTGATGGATTATGTTTTATCTAAGAATAGTGTTCATTTGCACTTTTAGACAATTCCGTAGCACTTTCTTAGGGTCTGATAAATTGATAACAACACTTTGTTCAAGTATTAAATATACAACATTGTTTTTAGTATATGCGAAACCTGAATATAGTTTGTTCAGAATAAGGAACTGAATCGATTTCAATCATTTTTACACCATGTTATATTTTGTCCCAAAAATATTTAAGTGTGATGGAAAATGTTATCACCATTTAATTACCCACAATACAATCGCCGTACGGTTAGGTACCTACCGTACGACCCTGCCAAATTATTATCAATGACCGCAAGACGAAGGCGTGTTTTTGTACGGACAACCCGGTAACATAACAACCTTATAACTTTGTGATTTTTCATGATACAGTTTTGAAATTTTGTACATAGATTCTTTACATAAAAAAACTAGACACGTGTTTCGGGTTTCGCTTATAATATTATTATTCATTCAATGTTTATACATGATATAACACGACTCTAACTCGAATAGTTTAGTTCTTTTTACGTACGTACCTACGCAATAATTATCACACTAATTTTAAAAAGGCGAAAGTTTGTGAGTGTGTGTGTTTGTTACTTCTTGACGCTCAAACGGCTGGACCAATTTTAATAAAATTTTGTATAGAGGTAGCTGACACCCTTTTTTTGTTGCTAGGGTGAAAAATCCTCATGGATGTCCTCCGCCCTGGGGCGGGCTGAGGGGTCTGTCAGACTCTTACTGACTAAAAACCACCCCAGTGTTCCCTTCCCACACTTGCATCGGGGATCTTGGGATCCGTTATTACTTCCGTAATCCCCGGCTAGTGCCAGCTCGCCTCTGCGGGCCACCTCGCCTCTGCGGGCCACCTCAAAGGTAGCTGACACCCTGGATTAACATATAGGCTACTTTGTATCCCGATATTCCCCCGGGATTGAGACTTACGCGGGTGAAACCGTGAGGCGCAGCTAGTGTGTCAATAACATGGATACATGTGGGTTTACTTATAAAATGAATAGTTGCAAACATGTTGTGTTTTAAAATTATTCATTAGGACATGCACCGTACCCCACTTTTAGTAATTAATTATTTTATTATTGGAGAGCGGGATCTCCTAGCACAGATATATATTTTACTAAGGAGGTCCCTAAGTATGTAAGATTTACTGTAAAAGTTGTAGAAGTTTCTGCATTATACCTTTTTATTTTATGACATGCGACATTCACCCACCTTTGACGGAGTCTTCGCTCCATAAAAGTCTACGTTCGTAAAACATCTTGGAGCTGCATTCGCTGACTGTATTCTGTAAATTCCGCACACCGTGAAAACTTAGGTGAAGTGAGTTTGAAGTGAGCATCATACATAGTGTAGTAGTATCAATGGAACCCTAGTATCAATGGAATGACAGATCACATCACCCGAGTTTTCACGGTGAGATTTTTACAGAATAGTCCGGCTGATGTTATAAGGAGTAACTTGGGCTACTTTTATTTCAGAAAAAAACCACGTGGGCGAAGCCGCGGGCATCAGCTAGTAATTAAATAAATTTCGTGTGCATTATAATTCCGTGGCCTGTAAATGTTGTAAATTATATATTTTCGCTGACCGCTGGAATATGCCCTTTGGCTAAGATCAAGAATTATCATCTCAATAATCCATGCCACTAGCATCCTTATTCGTGGTACAAAGCATAAATTTAAACAAATAGCCAAGCTATTCAGCATCGACGATGGAGCAGCCCAAACTAGACAAGACTGATGTGATGCGACCAACGAACTGACAAGACGTGGATTGAAAAAAAAAACGCCTATGGATAAATGAGCTTGTTTTATTAGTTAACTAGCTGCGCCTCGCGGTTTCACCCGCGTAAGTCTTGATCCCGTGGGAATATCAGGGCAAAAAGTAGCCTTTATGTTAATCCAAGGTGTCATCTACCTCCATACAAAATTTTATCAAAATTGGTACAGCCGTTTGATCTTGAAGAAGTAACAAACACACACACACTCACAAACTTTCGCCTTTATAATATTAGTGATTCATTAATAACTAGACACTACTGTAGTTATAAGATTATTTTGTTTTGTAATTTAATGATTGATTAAATAAATGATTAAATATTCATTTGGACATTATTTTATTCTGTTGTCTAGTGACACCAATAGCACAGGTAGTGCAATTAATAATTCACAAAATCTATATCTATAAAAATAAATAAAATTAAATTGTCTGTTTGTAATGATAATAGCTTTTTACTATATTATGCATATATGAATGGCATTTATATACAGGGTGGACATCGACGCACATCCTGTTACCATGGAGCCAGTACATCATTCTTAACCGACGAAAAATTTTAACGCAACGGCATTAAAATTTTTCGTCGGTTATTTAAAAAAAAATTCGCTGTTCCATACATTTTGACCGAGTAGGTATTGCACTTCTGTAGGACACAGCTGTTTTTTTTTTTATTACCGACGAGAAATTTCAACGCACGGGGGTCAAGTATGATGTACTGAATCCATGGTAACAGGTTTCGCGTCGATGTCCCTGCCGCCATCCTGTATAACAAAAAAACTTTTTTTTTTAATTTTTGGTTGTTTGTTCCGGCTAATCTCGGGGACATTCACTGGCAGGTCATTATCATAATCAACCTATAATGTTCCCACTGCTGGGACACAGGCCTCCTCTCTGTGAGAGGGAGTGGGCCGTGATCCACCACGCGGGCCCAGTGCGGGTTGGTTGATGTCACATGTCATCGAATTTTTAGTTGTAGGACATGCCGGTTTCCTCACGATGTTTTTCTTCACCGTTTTGAGAGCAGTGGTGATGATGAAATTATTTACATAAAGTAAAGCGCCTGTCTGGGTTTGAACCTACGAACTAGAACTCGTTAGTCGCGCTGTTAACACTGGGCCACCACTTCACTGCATTGGCAAATATCAGCAGTGCTATTCTGTAACCATCTCACCGTGAAAACTTAGGTGAAGTGAGCGTGGAGTGAACTGTCAGTGAGGGATTGACACTAATGGCAACTCACTTCAAGCTCACTACACCTACGTTTACGTGGTGAGATGTTTTTTGAATAGATCGGCTGATGTTATAAGGGGTAACTTGGGCTACTTTTATTTCAGAAAAAAGCCACGTGGGCGAAACCGCGGTCATCAGCTAGAAATTAAATAAATTTCGTGTGCATTATAATTCCGTGGCCTGTAAATTTTGTAAATTATATATTTTTGGTCTGTGGTTGTCGTGGGAAGTCGAGGAAATACAGGGGTAAATTATTGTTTACGATTTTTTTTTAAAATATTTATAGTTGTATATAATTTCTAAAGCATTCTTGAGGGACTCGTGGCTAAATTAAAACAGCTGCACGGGTTGATCGAAGGTTAAGCTACGCTTGTCGAGGTCAGTAAGTGGATGGGTGACCATTTATTACATATCAAGATCCCTCCATGCCTCGTTAAGCCATTGGTTCTGGCTGTCATTTGTAGTTCTTTGAGAATGGTTACGGGTGGTTAGAAGCCTGAAAGTCTGACAACCAGTCTTACGAAGGGGTATTGTGTTACCTAGTAACAGGGTTGTGGAGGTCAGATAGGCAGTCGCTCTATGTAAAATACTGGTATTCAGCTGAATCCGGTTAGACTGGAAGCCGACCCCAACATAGTTAGGAAAAGGCTTGGCAGATTGATTGGTAAATGTTCGAAATCTAGTAGTATTATCATCTCAGCGACAATCAATGTCAAAAACTTGTCAAAAATGTATTAAAATCAGAGATATTATTAAGGGATTGTACTGAGATTCGAAGAGATTCTTTTAAACGTTGAAATTACCACTCTGGTGTTGCACGAGCTAAATGAGAATAGCCTATCAGAGGGCATAATAATATACTCGTTTTATAGGGTTCCGTACCCAAAAGGTAAAACGGGAACCTTATCACTCTCTCTGTCTGTCTGTCCGTCTGTCACCATACTGTATCTCATGAACCGTGATAGTTCAGACTGTTGAAATTTTCACAGATGATGTATTTTTATTGCCGCTATAACAACAAATACTAAAAAACGGAATAAAATAAATATTTAAGGGGCTCCCATACAACAAACGTGAATTTTTTGCTCGTTTTTGCTCGATATTGATAACGGCAACAGGTAGCCGCTTGAAATATTCACAGAATATTTAGTTATATATTCAGTTTAAAAATAAATAATTAAATTAAAATAAAACAAATATTTAAGGGCTAATCCCATACAACAAACGTGATTTTTTTGCCGTTTTTTTTTTTTTTTATAAGCCCTTATTATCCCACTGCTGGGCAAGGGCCTCCTCCTTCCACCTCCCGCTCTCTCAACCTGTGTTGAACGACTCCAGCTCATGCCACTAGCTCCGTCTGGGCCTGCCACGATGTCGTTTGCCATTAAGGCTCCATATTTTATGTTAATTTGCATGAATATTCTGAAACAGTCACACATACAAGCAAAGTGAAACTTTAGTACGAGTATATGATTTATTTGATCTTTTTCTTCCCATGTTGAAGACAGTTACGTAATTGTAATATTTTCACTAGATACATTTTTTATTAGAAAATCATGTCTTTTTTAAGGATAACATTTAATATAAAAAATAAACGTGATTGTTTGGCTTTTATAATAAATAAATATTCACAGTAAGAAAATATAGTTTAATATCCAGCCAGCAGATATTTTTTCTCTAGATCAATTATTACTTTAGCTATAAACGAAATAAGAATTAAGACTTACGCTATTTAGTTTCGTGCTCGAATACGATCAAAGAGTGCATGCGGTATTCAACTTTATTACTGATGTGTTAGCGTTTAGCACATAACAGAGTGGCGTGGAGCAAGGGGCGGAGCTTGCGTGGAAACTTGTTTTAGACTGCCTGGTCTTAAGTGGGACCCACTGGGTCGTAAGTTTGGCCCATTGATCGTCTAACATGCGGCAAATGTGTCCAGCGCATTCCATTTAAGCGTGGCAGCTTTGCAAGTGACAATGGTTATTTTGGTAATGGAACGGATTAATGTATTCTTGACCCGGTACACAAGTTTGATGCCCAAAATAATCCGTTCCATAGCTCTCTGGCAAACCTCGAGCGTGGACCTCTGCTGAATTGTCAGAAACTTTGATTGTTTGAGAACCATACGTGAGGATGGGCAGAATACACACGTCAATGAATCTTCTCTTGTTTTTTGACCTCGAGACTAAACACTAGAATGTCACAATGCACTGGAACGTGTACTACGCTAGCTCGCTAGCTCCCCAAGAATGCTTTAGATTTTCAATATTTTTATATAAAGGAATTTTCCTACAGAAGAAAGGAATGAACTATAAATAAACTACTATATAACTATTCTTGTAACTGATTTGATAAATACAAAAAGGTATATCAATGAACCACAGTTAAACACAATTATGGTTAGTTTAAACACCCTCATAACATGAAAACTTGTTAAAATTAATGGCCAGACTCAAATGAAAGTTGGGCACGTTATTCAGGAAAATGTGTTTACATTAAAATAGTTTGTTCGTCTATTTATACAATATTATTATGTAACTGCTGGGCACGTGGCTCAGTCCGTTTGTGAAGCTTTTAATTTCTTTACGTAACGTTGCTTTCTTTGCTTAAGTTCTTCCTAGTATTTTATAACAGGCTTTGTCTGTTTGTTCGTTAGTGAGCTTATTTATCCAACCGAGTAGGTATCACTTATCCAATTAAAATGTTTGAAAACGTAAATTGCTAATACTGATGTACCTACACATTTGAGAGGACAGTGTAAGCCTGGCAACAGATAGGTATCAGGATGGTACATAACAAAAGCGTTTTTTTTTTTAAACAAAACAAAAAAACAACCGCCTTCCAAAAAAATCACTACAAAAAGAAAGAATTAAGTACTTTCAATTTTGGAAGTCGATGTCTTTGGATCTACATTGGAAGTTGTTTGTATTTTTTTGTTAAAAAGTTGAAGGCGCAGGAGGGATCAGCAGAACTCATCTCGCAGGGCGTGGGTATAATAAGGCAGTGAATAAAATCGAACACTTCACATGAAAATCAACTGATATAATAATGCTTTCCTTCAATAATTGCAATATCACTAAAATTAATCTTCTAATATTAAAACAATAGTCTGTAGTCTTTAAATCTTCACGATCTTATTATAAATCACTTTGATTGAGGCGATGGAAAGCGATTCGTCGCAGACGTGGTGCGCTGGCGCCATTCCGTCAAAAAAGTGTGTCTTCAAGATGGCCGCCCAGCTACCATCGACACGACGCTCCGCTAGAGTGGCTTTGACAGTGATAGTAAAGGCACTCTTGACGTTGATATTTTGATTTCAACATCCACGCGCCGTCAAAGTTTTTTATTTTCACTGTTTGTACCTACCCCACATCAATTTGTATACCGCTACTTGCTATTTATGTACAGTGACATGAAGTATTATAACATCATCAAGATACACTAAGTATGTAGATTTAATACGTACCTATCTATTATCGAAGCTAACTCAAACACTACACAAGAAAAGATAATTATACAATTTATATGGGACTACTTTGCAAGCTACCAAATGAAAAAAGAATTTCCAAAACTGGGCCACAAATTGACACACAATAAAACAAACATACAGACGAGCATAGAACCTATTCCTTTTTTGAAGTCGGATAAAAATGGTCAACAAATCGAAGCATCTATAAGTTTAAAAGGCCACGTTTTGAAAGTAGGTAGGTAATCTAACTATAAATAAACAAAATACCATGTAAATCGGAGTGATTCTGAAGTTATTTTTATGGGCGACAAACTGACAGAAAGACAGAGAAGTTTGGGTTAAAAAAAATGAGTGAGCCTTACAGTAGTCGCATACTATAATGTGTAACATCTGACGTCTCACCTTGATAATAAGCAACTGAGCAGTGACAGAAATGCTCTAATTACAATCTATTACAGTATGTAACAAAAACCCTGTTGTCCCTTTTATGGACGTATACATTTACCTACAAGCACAAAATTGGTGAAATTATAATTAAAAAAAATTAAGCATTGGCTACTCGAGAAGTCAAAATCAAACATTACAAATATTAATAATTAAATATTTATTTTTGTTGAACAGTTTTTATAAATGACTTGCTTTATTACGTATTTTTTTTATTTTTTTTTGGGTGGGAAATCATCAAATAACTTCTACCGCTCTGGGCGGAGCGGGAGGGCGTGTCAGACTTTTACTGACTAAAACCCACCCGTGTTCCTTCCGTTGCCTGTGTGCCAGGGCCACGATATCCCTTTCGGACAAACTCGCAACCCCGGCAGGCATTGGTCCTAACGGACCCCGTTATTATGTGCTGACATCTCTTTGAGGCGCGCGTGGAACACAACGCGCCGTCGACCCGGGCCTGGTCCTTATCGGACGGCGAGCTACCCATCGCTCACCGTCCGCAGGCCCGCGCCTACGGTGGCCGGAAATCGGCTTGCGACTCCCGACGCCCGGGGCGTCTCCTGCGGCGACTAGGGGCGCGAGGGCGCGAACCTTGTCTCACCCTCACGCGTTCCGCCTCCTCCTTCGCTAGTATAACTGCTTGGCAGAAGGAGGTGACGGCCTCCCATGCACTCTCGCTCCGAACCATGGCCTGAACCAGGGCCGGACGCGAGAGATCGCCGCCGCCGATCGCCTCCGTGAGGACACGGCGGTGCTCCGCCCAAGCTGGGCAGACCTCCACCGTATGCTCCACCGTGTCCTCCGGGCGATCCACACAGTGGTGACACCGGGGCGTTTCCTCCCGCTTAATCCTAAACAGGAACCTCCCGAAACATCCATGTCCGGTGAGGATCTGCGTCAGGTGGAAGGTGAGGATGCCGTGGCGCCTCTCCAGCCACTCCTCAAAGAGGGGACTTATCGCCACAATTGTGGCGTGCCCATGCTTTATTACGTATGTATACCGATTCCTAAAACGTAGGTAGAAGGAACAACAGGGCTTTTGTTACATATTGTTTAATATTTACTAAGGTCGTGATTTCTATGATTAAATAAAATAAAAAAACCGAATTATAATATTCACTGTGACAACACTGTCAAAGTACAAATTATTAATGTTGTTACAAACTTTTAAATGACATCATGACATGTATTATTTTACTTTGGCAACACAGAAATAACGGTTATGATGTTATCGTTATTTCTGAGTGGGGAAAAGTAATTTTAAATAGTAAAATGTAGTGCAGAGCCAGTCGTCGTTTAGTACATAGACTAGCTAGATAGTGAAATAGTGCAGTTGTGCGGAGTAAAAGTGTTAGCAAGAAAAGAGTGTTTTTCTTCAAACTAATTCCATGAGTACTACCTACACTAATTCCATGCTATTATAAAGTACTTACTAATTCGATGCTATTAAAAGTAAATTACTTATTCCATGCTCAAGCTGTCACTTCCTGTTACACACTTCCGTCCCTCTTCACGAAATCACTCTCATAGACAGCGAGAGGAAAGATGATACACATAAAAAAGGAACAAGAAAAAAAAACGCGAGTAAAACCAAGTGATTTTATATGTTTTTGTTAATAAAATTTTATGCGCCCTGACTTGTTACGAATTAATTGATACCGAAGAGCTAATTATTACCAACATGAGTAATGGTGCTCGTTATGGGGGCTATTTTAACATTAAATAAATAAATAAATAAGTTTATTTATTTTCTCTCACAATGGTAAATCATTAATGATGATGTGTTTTGGTGGTCATTAATTCATGTTTTTTTCTGTAGTAAAAGTGTTAGTAATTTTTTCATATGAGGGCTTAAATTAACCTTCTTGACTTCCGAATAGAATTGTATTCGATTCAAATAATATTATGGTGTTTCAAAATTAAACCAAAAAACTTTAGTAGGTTCTTTAGACCATTGAACTGAATAACTTTTACTATGGGACCAACTTTGAAAACGCGAAAAAAAAACAACTGTCCCATAAAGTTTAGAACAATAGGTATTAAACTTATTTTATTATCTTATTATTACTTATTAGACTACGAGGAAAAAATGGTGAAAGCCTTAATCAACCAATTATTGTTGAGACAGGCTCCACCATTCTAAAGACTGAAGTTATGAAAATGGGCAAAGCCTACAATATAAAACACAAGTCGAAGCTGAGTTGTAAGCACCTTGGATTCAAATCCCAAGAAGATACACCTATCTTTTTATCCGAACACCTGACCCCCAAGGGGTCCCGCCTTCACTTCCTGGCCCGGGACTTGACAAAGTCAGGAGCTTACAAATTTTGCTGGACTGCGTACGGAAAGATCTACGTAAAGAAAAATGAACTCTCACCTACCATAACAATTAGAAGCGAAGAGCAGGTACATAAGCTTATTCTGGATAAATGACTCTTAGAGCATTGTCATCTACTGTGCTTACGTTACAATTTACCTTGCAAAATGATTAATTTTCCTATGCTTTGTAAAATAGTTTTAGCCACTTTTAGTTATCTAAGACACTTTTTGAAATATGTTTTTATTGATTTGGGCAATTTGTTTATATTCTGCTTGTCCATAAACTTTTGTACACGTAAAATAATTTATGCCAACCTCAACACACCAAATTCCTACACACACACAAACACACTCTGTAGACTTAATGATTATCTGCACACAAAAATCATAATAACTCAGTATTGTCATCCGAACTGCAATCATCTTACTACGTCCCGCATTTGTTTCAGTACACTGGTATGTAGCACTGACGTATATGACACTGTGGCGACTACTCTATTAATTAATAAATTCAATGGATAGCACCCTACAAACACTAACTGAAATAGACGAAATTGAAGTTGCACGAACATACGAATGCGCCTGTACGGATTTACATAATCATATTACTACTGGTAAAAACGATTTGACCATTATTTCGCAAAATATACGGAGTATTTACTGCAATTTTGATGATTTTACACTCTTATTATCCACATTTAAATTTGAAACCGACATCATAATTTTGACTGAATGTAGACTACACTCTAATAAACCAATTCCACAACTCAGTAACTACTTTTCCTTCTATACTACATGCCAACTAAATCAAAATGACGGAGTAGTTGTTTATATAAAAAAATCTTTAAAACCTAAAGTAAAAGAAATAAGTCTGGCACAGGCATCTTGTCTTCAGCTAGATATACTTAATAATATTCTTCTGTGTATATATCGTTCCCCATCTAACGCAAACGCAGATTGTTTTGTAGATTCTCTAAGCACACACCTCAATAGTTTAAACTCCCAGCAAAGCATTATTATAGCAGGAGACATTAATATTAACCTCACAACTAAAGACATTGAGCCGCCGCATGAATATAAAAATAGGACAAACTATCTTAACATGTTATCAATATACGGCATTCTACCTGGACATACACTACCTACACGAGAATTGAACTGTTTAGACCACTTCATGATTAAAATTAACAAAAAAAAGGTATCAGCATCTATTGCTATTCTACATACGACTATCACCGACCATTACACCACATTTCTATCATTATCAAAGCTACAAATCAAACAAAATACTAATAAAACTACCTCATCTATTGATTTTGAACAGGCCCTAACACACCTTAGAGAAAATAACATTGCTGAGCTGCTGTTCTGTAACGACCCGGACCGACTAACTGACCTACTGTTATATAAATTGACTGAATCCATAAATCACAGCACTGTTATCAAATTAATACCCAATAGCAAGCGTACGATTAAACCCTGGATAACCACTGGTATACTAAGATGCATTAGGAATCGGAATAAACTTCAAAAACAAACCCGCAATGATCCTTTTAATGAAGTTCTAAAAGTAACTTATCGGCGGTACCGCAACTTTTGTAATAAACTAATTAAAAAATTAAAAAGGAAGTTTGAAAGAGAACTACTTGCAAAATCAGTAACAAACAGTAAATTATTATGGAAAAACATTAAAACATTAACCTACACAAATAATTCTAAAAATTTAAACACGGAACTGCTACACATTAGGCCAAGTCCGGCTGAATCTGTAAATTTCCTAAATGATTATTTTGCGAACATTGGTAAAGAGCTAGCCCAAAAAATTAAACCTTCAGCATATAATAACTGTAATACTTACCATTCAGAAAATTTACCATCACAGGTAAACTCGTTTGGTCTTTTAGATACTGATCCCAACGAAGTGGGCAGGATTTTGATGAGCTTAAAATCTGACAGTGCACCTGGCTGGGACAATGTAACAACTAGATTCTTGAAATACATAGGCCGTGAAGTTGTTCCAATCATAGCCCACTTAGCTAACCTCTGCTTCACAAAGGGGGTCTTCCCTGCGCCTCTTAAGCAATCCATCATCATTCCGGTTCACAAGGGTGGGGACAGAGATGATGTCAACAACTACAGGCCGATATCCATTTTACCAGCTATATCTAAAATAATAGAAAAACTAATAAATAATAGACTCTTAAAATATCTACACAAATTGAATATCCTAAGTAACACACAGTTTGGATTTAGACAGGGTAGGTCAACTGAAGACGCGGTTGCTGCCCTCAGTTCTCTAGTAGCTGATAATCTGGATAGGGGCAGTAAATGTCTGACTTTGTTTCTGGACCTAAAAAAGGCGTTTGACACCGTGTCTGTTCCCATCCTAATAAACAAACTGGAAACGGCTGGGGTAAGAGGAATCCCGCTCAAACTTTTTCGAGACTATCTTTCAAACAGGAAGCAGAGGGTTAAAGTGGGAGAACATGTAAGTTTCGACGCGGATGTCACTTTCGGAGTCCCCCAGGGAAGTGTGCTAGGGCCTACGCTTTTCCTGCTCTATATCAATGACCTCTGCAATCTCAAAATCAACAATGCAAAAGTATTTTCTTATGCCGACGACACTGCTGTCGTCTTTACTGGGAATACCTGGCGTGAAGTTGCCTTAAGTGCTGAAGCTGGTATGACCCAAATAGCTAGATGGCTCATAACTAACCTACTTACATTAAACACAGCTAAAACAAATTACATATGCTTTAGTATTTCAAATCGTACACAACCAAGTGCAGATCTCCGTATAAGAGTGCATACATGTGATGATGCACATAATTGTTTATGTCCAACACTAGACAGAGTATCACAGACGAAATATTTGGGTATTGTTGTTGACCATAGATTATCGTGGCATCCCCAGCTTGAACAAGTTACAAATAGGATTAGAAAACTGAGCTGGATCTTCAAAACTCTGAGGCATATTGTACCAAAAAATGCTCCTACAAACACAAACACCCCCAGACATCTCCTCAACGAAATATACTTGGCTTTGGTACAATCTGTCTTAGTGTACTGCATCCCCATATGGGGAGGAGCGGCTAAGACTAAATTTATTAATCTTGAGCGGGCACAACGTGCTCTAATTAAACTAATGTATTTTAAGAGGATTAGATATCCTACCCAAAGTCTTTTCCAAATTAGCGACTTACTCTCGGTGAGAAAACTATACATAGTCAAAGCTATTCTAAAGTTACACAAAACCCTACCTTATGTCCCTGGCCAAACCTTGAAAAGAAGAAAAGACATAATAGCAGTAGTTCCCCAGACGAAAACCAAGTTCGCCAGCATACAATATAAAAAACGCTCAGCTCAGCTGTACAATAGATTTAATAGAGAGATTTATGTACATAACAAGAAACAACATGAATGTAAAAAAATACTAACTAGTTGGATTAAACCACTTACCTACGAAAACACGGAGGCATTGCTAAAATAAAATACAAACCGAGAACATTTTCTATCCCACACACTCACGCAGTCATAAGCACACCAAACACACCCTTTCGCAGACCCACGCTTATATTCTCAACACTCACTAATCCATTCTCCCTACACAACATAACCCCTCCCCCATACAGTATTACATCATGCATACAGGATCACATCATACACTCGCTCACACACCCCTCCCCATACACTCACTCAAACACCCCTCCCCATACACTCACTCACACTGAACCATTCCCCGCAGTGACAAGCATATTTACTTTCTCACTTTTAGTTTTTATATATCTTAATTTTTGTATTTTTCATTGTGTATTTTTCTAATTTATTTTTTCTGTAGTTATTGTTTAAAAAAAACAAGTTTGCTAATGTTTTAATTTATGTTATGGAAGAGTGGAGTTTCCTGACACAGGCTTTAGACGCCTAAAAGGAAACTCCTACCACTAGTTTGTAAGAAAAAACTTGGCAAAAACAATAAATATTTTTTCATTTTTTTTCATAAACTACAGGGTCAAATTAAATTCGGGGTCATCGACCGCTGGTAGTTTTGTTACTTAAAGTATGAATGGATTTTTTTAGTTTTTTCGTTTTTAGATATCGACGATTCCCCATCATGTCTGTGAAGTTTACATAAAGAAAATGAGATTTTAAGTGACTACACTAACTGCGATTGATGACCCCGAAAAAAAAATTGGTTCCATTGAATGACTTTTTCATGAAATAATGACATTGGGGAACAAATCTAACTTAGAGAGATGTACCTAATAATGATTTTTAGGGTTCCGTACCCAAAGGGTAAAACGGGAACCCTATTACTAAGACTCCGCCGTCTGTCTGTCCGTCTGTCACCAGGCTGTATCTCATGAACCGTGATAGTTAGACAGTTGACATTTTCACAGATGATGTATTTTTTTTTTTTGCTATAACAACAAGTACTAAAAACAGACTAAAATAAATATTTAAGGGGGCTCCCATACAACAAACGTATTTTTTTGCCATTTTTATAGATAATGGTACGGAACCCTTCGTGCGCGAGTCCGACTAGCACTTGTTTTATAATTCTGTAAATACATATGTTATAGTCGCGAATCATATTTTGATCAAGATACAACCTGGCACTGACCTGCAAATTGCAAAAAAACGTAAGAAAATTTGAATTTCGTGGACTACGGCTGCGGATTCATCATAATTAAGGTATTTGGCATTCGGCAATACCTTTTAAATTAAATTTGTGTATTTCCTTAAGAGGCTACGGACTTGCTTTTTTTTTAGAGGTGCAGTGAAGAAGCAGTGTAGAAGATGACCAATCAGCCTATTACGTTTCCACTGCTAGAACCTCGAGCCTCGTCTCTTCGAGAGGGAGTAGGCCGTAATCTACCACACGGGCCCAGTGCGGGTTGGTAGATGTCACAGGTTTTCGCATTTTTGGTTCTAGGACATGCCGGTTTCCCCACGATGTTTCCCTTCACCGTTTTGAGAGCAATGGTGATGAAATTATTTACACAAAGTAAAGCGCCTGCATGGGTTCGAACCCACGACCTACAACTCGTAAGTCGGAGCTTACCACTAGGCCACAACTGCTCTCTGTAGAAGATGCAGTGAGCGTAAACTTAGAATGCTCCTTGCTTCTTTGTTGCCCTTCAGTGGGACAGGTACAGGGATATTTTAACAACTTTATTGCGTCCTTCTGTAATAATTCACTTGATTTTATGAACTTAATGACCAAAAATACTCGCTTAATCAAGGTCTACTCTCAAAACCTATTACTTGAATCGACTTTAAGTACCATAAACCTGTTTATTTTTAATATCACACAGACATACCAGAATTCCCGTTAAATATATGTCCATGCGTTCTCTTTCACACGATCCTGTAATTATACGTTTAAAAATCGAACAGAAGCAACGATTATTATCATACAGCTGTCCAATGGATTTTAATTCAATCTTTGTTAAAACGGTAACACCCATCAATAAACAAGAAAGACTTATGTAACAGTAAAATGTTACAAGCAAAACGCGCCCTTGCTGTAAATAAAATATTCCAAAAAAGAGCGAAAATTGAATGGTTTGTTTTGTAAGTACAAGAATTCTTGACATTTGCGTCGGTGCTGCCTTATTTTCGCTTTGAGCTGTACTAAAAATTGAGCTGCACTATTTCGAACCTTGGTTGTGGACTATTATAGGGTTTATTTTCGTTTGTTTTAAGGGCGTTCATTTATTGTTTCTTTAGGTCATAATACCACCCATTTACTTGTCAATGAACAGGCGCCAGTTACCAGTTTGACCGGTTTTGCGCACTTAACTTTGATTTGAAAATGTTGGAAGAGCAACATGTAACTTTATAATTGTGGGGCGGCCAAGCAAAAAGGGTCCAGTTCTAGGGATTTAGTTTCCGATATTTATGCAGTTTTGTATAGTTGGGTGAAAAAATTTCATTTCGCGATAATAATTGATTATTAATTAATGCTTAATGAGCATTAATTAATAATCAATTATTATCGCGAAATGAAATTTTCTACAAGTTCATATAGTAAATGTCTTTATATGATGTTTCTAAGGACCAGTATAAATAAGAGAAAAGTTTAGTAAAAACTTACCAGTTGAAAATGCTTGTTCTCAAATCAAGCTTTTTCAGAGTTTCAACTTCAAACGTCTGATTAAAAAATAATGTGCTAGTCTTTGAATATTTTTTTTATCCTTATTATCAAATGACTATTCTTGATACCGAATCTACTCTTGATACCCCACTGGACCCTGCACAATACTGGACCCTGTTTGCTTTGACGCCCACAAATGATTGGTCCATGCTTGGAATGGAATGAACCGAAGCCTGTTTTAATTTGTAGGTTCTGGATAAAAAAGAGACACTTTCGTTGTGTTTACCTACCTAACTCTAATTTCAATATTATAGATAACGTTTTTCCATCATTATTTTGTATGCATTACGTTAGTTAACCATGAAAATTGAAAACCACTTCACTCTTTATTATATCCTTAATATTTTTCCAAAATAAACATAAAACAAGCAAAACCATCGCCTTGTAAACATCGTTAACAGAACTCCGAACATAAAACCGCACAAACAATAAAAAACCGAAGTCATAATGTCAAAACCACAAACCAATGTTCGCAGCACAAATGGGTAAAATATTCCAAAAACCGAACCATCACGGTCATAAAGAGATTCCAATCTTTTATAATTTTTCCGCATTTCAGGGACACGGAATCGCTCTAAGATATTTATATACAAGCTTATAAACAACCTGATGTATATTTTTAGGCTTCCGTACCCAAAGGGTGCCAAAGGGGTATAAGACTCCGCTGTCCGTCCGTCTGTCACAGGGCTGTATCTTTTGAACCGTAATAGGTAGCTACTTGTTTTTTTTACAGAGTGCGTAGGTACTACTACTATGACCGCAATAAGAATAAGTAATAAAAATAAAATACAGTAAAAAAAAAGGGTCATACAAGAAATGGGTTGTTTTTCGGCGTGTTTTGCTCGATCTTTATATGGTGTCTTTGTATGGTGGTATGGAATCATTCGTGCGAAGAAGAAGAGCGGTGGTGGCCCTGTGGTAATGGACGAGAGACGGAGACTTACGAGTTGCAGGTCGCGGGTTCATCACCACTGCTCTCAAAACGGTGAAGGAAAACATCGTGAGGAAACCGGCATGTCCTGGAACAAAAATTCGAAGACATGTGACATCTATCAACCCGCACTGGGTCTGTGTGGTAGATTACAGCCCACTCCCTCTCGTAGAGAGGAGGCCTGTGTAGCAGCAGATAACCCTTCGTGAGCGAATCCTGCTTGCACTGTGCCGGTTTTATCCGCTGTTCGCATTTACTCCGGAGCGGGTAAAGCGGCCAGGACGTTTTTATTCTTCTATTTTTCAGTTTACTGTAACTTTTTACTTAATAAATAAATGTGGTTTTGTCTAAAGAAGATTATTTTGCTAATAATCTTATTACGAGGGATAATCCCAAAAGATTTGACGTAAATCTCGTTTAGATTCTACGGCTTAAACATTTGGTTCTTCGTGGGATGTTAGGGATTGTAGAAAGATGTATCTCGTTTAGATTCCAGCTGAGTAACACACTTTCTTTCACAATCCAAAGGAATTTGAAAGAAATTCCTAGTCCATTGCTTCATATTTTAGGAAATTCGTCTGCTCGGCAACGTAAATTAAGCAATGAATATTGTCGTAATAATTCGACACACTAACAATTACCCCGCAGATGTACTCTAAATAAATAAAAAACCGGCCAAGTGCAAAGTCGGACTCAAGCACAAAGGGTTCCGTACCATTATCTATAAAAATGCCAAAAAATCACGTTTGTTGTATGGGAGCCCCCCTTAAATATTTGTTTTATTTTAATTTATTTATTTATATTTAAAGTGAATATATAACTAAATATTCTGTGAATATTTCAAGCGTCTACCTGTTGCCGTTATCAATATCGGGCAAAAACGAGCAAAAAAATCACGTTTGTTGTATGCCCTTAAATATTTATAGACAGACCGACAGACAGACAAACAGACGGTCAGACAGACAGATAGACAGACGGCGGAGCCTTAGTAATAGGGTTCACGTTTTACCCTTTGGGTACGGAACCCTAAAAAAGAAAGAAAAATAATTTTGTTTGTCACAGAAACTTGTGCATACGAAAACATAATTAACTAGAGTAGGTAAACAAAAAAAAAAAAAAAAAACAGATCTACGTACATAATAATCACGAGCACAAAAAACAAATAGTCGGCAGCTGCACGTCATGACTGTGACAAGAAGGCTTCCGCTCAGCATGATGCTGTGCAAATCTGAAACGGATGTTTTTTGTGTAAATAAGACAGCAAATGCTTGCAGTATTTGCTGAACATAGACAAAGATGAAGTTAATAATAAGCTTTTAATATGTTTCTTATTCTTACTTACATGAAAAGACCCTACTTATTACAAACTGTGTTATTTAAGTACCTACCAAGTATTGCCATGCTTTTATTTACCAATGCAAAGGTGTTTTCAAATGAATATAAGACAACGCAACTCGGGCCTCCAAGATACAGGCGCTGCCTACTTTGGGGACCACTGTTCAAATAACCATTTTAATTAATCTAGTTACAGTAAGCATAATATAATTATTATTAACCTTTGAGGCCCCACTCGCGTTTGACTTAACTCTATTCAGGGACCGCCCTTTTTTATGGCCTGTCATTGTTATGACAGGGGCACCCATAAACATATTTTTTTTTAAATAACAAAGGACGTAATACCTACAGAGTAATTTTTTCTGAGAAGCTAATTAGACAGGCCATAATAAACAATTGCAAGAATGGATCTGGGAAGTGTATTGTTTTTCTAAACAAAATATGATTTCAGATAACAGCTGACGACACAGACAGCTGCGATTGTTTTGGTATTACGTTATTTCTATTTCTGGTAAAACGGCTGTTTCAATTTACACGAAATTTTGCACCTTGCATTATGAATAGATAAGTAATTTAACAACAGCGTTTTTTAGAGAGTTCTATGTAAAATTTGCGTAATAATAAAACCCAAACATCACAGTGCATGGGGCCGCCTTTAGACGTATGATTTTTCGAAACATTTCATATGTATTTATGATATAATTAGTGATATTATTATCTAAAACAATGTAGTAAGTATTATTTTATGATTATTCATCTATTTCCAGGCGATAAAACACAAAATGAGCCATATTTCGTAAAAAAATGTAGTCGGCGGAACGAATTTTCTCGTAACATTTCTTTGTTCAAAAATTTAAATTTTACGACGGGATTTCGTGCAATTATTATCTAAAACGATGTAATAATAACATATAAATGAAAATAAGTCCACTTACCCCGATTTCAAATCCATTTAGGGCACTAACACAATAAAATCACTTACTCTCACACCACACTGCAATCCATTTGTCAACAAAAATGGCGGCCGGCCGCACGCGAAACTAAAATATTATTTTTTTACGTTGCCACGCCGTATTTTGTCTATGGAAATGTTTAATCTTTTAGATTAAGTTATATTTTGTAACAATGGAAAAATTAATTATTCATATAACCAATACATTATTTTCTTATCCACCTCAACGAATCCAAGTCAATTCTTTTCCTACCATGTCGGCGGCTTACTTCAACACAAGCGTTAACGATATCAGTTGATCACATCAAAACATCTGCCTCACCGTAGTAATTAACGTATTAATAAAGAGATTGGATTAAAATGCGACCATTTTGGTACGGGAAGATTTATTACTTTTAGTTTATTGTTTATGTGACTTCCAGGTGGTAGTTATTGGTTGATTGAAACGTTATTATAAGGACTATGCGAGCGGACGAAGCCACCGTCATCCATCATCGTCCACTGTTGTACACAGGCCTCCCCCAGCACCGCCACGACGACCGGTTCTGTGCATCCCGCATCCAGCGGATTTCTGCACCTTTCACAAGGTCATCGGTCCACCTTGTAGGAGGCCTTCCAAAGCTACTTCTTCCGGTACGCGGTCGCCACTCCAGAAACTTTCGGCCCTATCTCCCTATGCCCTATGCCCTGCCCACTGCCACGTAAGTTTGGCAATTCCCCGTCATCCCATACAGGAAGGTATATTATGGGAAAACATTAAAATAGCCTCCACGAATGGATACCAGGCTATGCGGACTTGAGTCCAGAATGGCTATTACAGAATACAGACTCACTCTGTGAAACAATGAAACCGCGCACACTCACTACAAAAATAATTACCTCGTAGATACCTTTTTTTTTTTTTGGGGTGGGAAATTATCAAATAACTTCTCCCGCTCTGGGCGGAGCGGGAGGGCGTGTCAGACTTTTACTGACTAAAACTCACCCGTGTTCCTTCCGTTGCCTGTGTGCCAAGGCCACGATATCCCTTTCGGACAAACTTGCAACCCCGGCAGGCATTGGTCCTAACGGACCCCGTCAGTTTGTGCTGACATCTCTTTGAGGCGTGCGTGGAACACAACGCGCCGTCGACCCGGGCCTGGTCCTCGCTCACCGTCCGCAGGCCCACGCCTACGGTGGCCGGAAATCGGCTTGCGACTCCCGACGACCGGGGCGTCTCCTGCGGCGACTAAGGGCGCGAGGGCGCGAACCTTGTCTCACCCTCACGCGTTCCGCCTCCTCCTTCGCTAGCATAACTGCTTCGCAGAAGGAGGTGACGGCCTCCCATGCACTCTCGCTCCGAACCATGGCCTGAACCAGGGCCGGACGCGAGAGATCGCCGCCGCCGATCGCCTCCGTGAGGACACGGCGGTGCTCCGCCCAAGCTGGGCAGACCTCCACCGTATGCTCCACCGTGTCCTCCGGGCGATCCACACAGTGGTGACACCCGGGCGTTTCCTCCCGCTTAATCCTAAACAGGAACCTCCCGAAACATCCACGTCTGGTGAGGACCTGCGTCAGGCGGAAGGTGAGGACGCCGTGGTGCCTCTCCAGCCACTCCTCAAAGAGGGGACTTATCGCCAAAATTGTGGCGTGCCCAGCGCTGGGTTGCGACAATCGCACACTCCATGTCGCCATGAGATTCCTCCGGAGCTCCGTCTGCTGTGCCACGATTTCTTGCGGCAGCGGAGTTATGCCCCGGAGTTTCGCCTCTTCGCGCCACACCCAAATGTGCGCCAGGACTTTCGCCTCCAGAAACCTCTTAGATACCTAATGTTGTCAAAAATCTACTGTATAGTGCGTTCACTTTAACTTGACGCGTGACGCGATTGGTAGCACTGAATTTTGCAGTCGATACCCATAACGTCTGTGAAGTTTCGCCGAATTCTGCCTACGAGTACCAAACTTAATAAGCATTACTCCTTACTCTCAATATAAATGCGCACCTTTTACGAATTCAGATATGGAAATATAAAATGCAAAGTCGGTCAATGGGGAAGGTAAAAAACTAATATAAAATGGATGTTAGGCCGCTCAAAGGGAGCCAAGTAAAGCAAATCTCGGAATGAATGACTTCTACACACCTTTAGTAATATACGGGGCGAGGGTAAATCAACTTTGATGTACAAGTTGGTGTTTTATTGGCAGGTAGCCCAATTTTGATCGTTGGACTGGGAAAAATCCGTAATTTTTGTAACGCCACTGTGAAGGCTATTTCAAATTAAATCATTTTTAATAATAGTAATAATATATAAATATATTTATATATATATATTTCTTTCTTCACAAAGGTTCACATAAAAATGAAAATCAAAATATTTTATTTCACATAAACCTACATGGGCACTTATGAAACGTCAGAAGCTAGGTGCACGGTTCCAATTGGTCGTTTCCTATGGAGACGAGCCGGTAAGAAAATGCACGGTTACTCTTTTAAAAAGAATGGGCTTTTACGAGTACATTAACAACATAGAAAATGGTTTACAAAGCTACAGTTTAAGCCTACAACGTTTTCACATTCACAAATTAAAAAGAATCTATATAAAAGAGAGACAAGAATTTCTCATTAATCAAGCGTTTTGACAAAAATGCACATATGATCCTTTGTGAGAGACTGGCGTCCATACTAGGATACCCTTTGTGACGGATCACCAGGCTTTCACCCTGAATTAAATCTAATTAACATTGCAATAGTTAATTGGCAACCTCGATACAAATTATTTATTGATGAACAGAAAAAACCGACATAAACATTTATTAGAAAAAAAAAGAAAAGAAAGAAAAAATATTTATTCTGCACAAACAAAACGCACAGTAGAACAAAATAAGTCAAAAAAAAAAAAACATACTAAGTAGCCAAAAGCCTCGCATCCAATACTTTAAGCATTCTGACAATCTTCAACCAATAAAATAAAAAATAAATGACATAGTGTAATGCGTGTGTAGTATGTAGGTGAAGTGTGAGGAGAGGTAGAATGATGGTGTGAGTGTGAGTGTGTAGGGTGTTTGTTACAGTCGAGAACCCCAAATTATTAAATACTAGCTGCACTCTGCGGTTTCACCCGCGTAAGTCTCGATCCCGCAGGAATATCGAGATGAAAAGTAGTCTATGTCTTAATCCAGGGTGTCAGCTACCTCCATACTAAATTTTATCAAAATTGGTCTAGCCGTTTGAGCGTAAAGAAGTAACAAACATACACACACACACTCACAGAACACCACAGACAGAAAAGGCACTGACAAGTAACTGATGTTACGTCGGGTTCACACACGCGGTATACGTTTACCTACAATAATTTTATTATGTTATTTTTATTATGTTAATTCACTAATATATTTTTATTTTTATTTATTTTCGTGACTGGTCTATCCGTGACATCACAGCGGGCCCTATCAGAATACCAGCGCTGCGACACTTATTTTTTTTTTTAAGTGCCGCAGCATCATGCTGAGATAGGGGCCTTTTGGCCTCGTACAGGACTTTCTTTATTTTCATTTTTACTTTATTTTTGTTTTTGATCTTTATGTTTCTATGAGTGTGTTTTTGTATAGTTTAATTTGTGATCTGTGCGAGTCCCAATAAATGCTTTTTCTTTCTTTCTTTCTTTCTCACAAACTTTCGCCTTTATAATATTCGTGTGATGTGATAGTGTGATTACGTGGGAACAATTTTATTAGTAGCTGCTCTGTGGAATCATAACCCAATTCATTAATGACATTGCATTAATTTGTATAGGCTAAACCTATTGGTATATTCTGTTAAAAATGTCACCGTGATAACTTAGGTGATGTAAGAAAGAAAGAATGAAAGAAATAATAAAGTTTATTTGGACACAGGACAGACAAGTACCTAAGCTTGAAGTGAGCTGTTATTTCACCATATGCTAGGGATTGACACTATTGACAGTTGATTTCAAGCTACATACATGTCCACACTGAGATTTTTACAGAATACATCGGCTGGTATGTCCCCAAAACACACAGCAGATCTTTGGAGAATTAATGATTATTTCAGAGTTATGCCAGCCTTAAAGGGTCGTACAGACTGGCGCGACAGGCCGCATGATTCGCTGTGCGACACTTTCCATGAAGTTTTCATAGAAATTATGCTACTAGTGTCGCGGCGCTGCCGCGCTGTCATGTCGCGCCTGCTGGCTTTAAAGCTATTCTTTTATTAGTATATAAAAGAATCGACTCGTCCTAGTTAACAAGTCTATAAGTCAAAGACAATTTATTAACAATGTATGGAATGTAAATTTATTCTGAAATAAAATAGTTAATATAAAAAACTTTTTACAAAAAAAAATAACCGACTTCCAAAAAAACACTACAAAGTGAAAAATAACTTTAATTTCTGAAGTCGGTGTCATTGGATCTGTAGTTTAGTTTTATGCCACCGACTTCCGAAATTAAAGTTATTTTTCACTTTGTAGTGTTTTTTTGGAAGTCGGTTATTTTTTTTTTGTAAAAAGTTTTTTATTTTTCACTTTTTAGTGCCGAAAAAGAATTATCCAAATCGGGCCGTAAATGACGGAGTTATGCGCGAACAAAAAACGCAATGCAGAGTAAACGAAAAGATCGTTAATGTAGACAATGTAGATAATTTTTTTTGATGTTTGTCGATTTTTCAAAAACCGCTTGTCCTATTTCGATAAAAAAAAATTCAATTCGGTTGGCAAGCGACGGAGTTATGCGCGAACAAACATAAAACCAAAAAATACAATCATCTGAATTGAGAACCTCCTCTCTTTTTAGAAGTCGGTTAAAAAATAATAAAGATTCTGCAGTTTTTAAATCTCTTGAAATATCGGAAATCAATTTCAGGTTTGTCAGTCGCCTCTTAAACACACAGCAATCATTCTTCCTTCCCCATTCTTTACCATACTTTGCCTGGGTTTAAATTTCACCCTGTATAACACGTAGTAAGTCTCCATTGATGTATGAATACCTAAGTTAACGCGTTGGGTCACGACCTAGAATTTATTTGAATAGAAAAATGTGGTTTGTGCGTTGACTAATGGTGATCCGAATCGAGTCACGTAATAGTTTTTGGGGTTAACTTTTACCTAGTAGTTTTATGTCGAGTACATAAGAAAATAGTTTGTGATGGAAGAGGTTTACGTGGTGGTACTAATTAAATAAGGCCACGAAAAGTTGTCAACATAAAAATATAATTTCTTAAAAAAAAGAGAAGGGTCTAGATAAGTCTATGGTCACAAAGATTTCCTCAAATTCCCTTGGGAGTAGCACAGTACTCTCCTGGCTGAGCCTGGTGTGACGATGACCGCAGCGGGTGCGCCACGCTGCACTGCAGACGTCAGGGATGGTGACGGTCGGCGGATGATCTCGCCAGACTCGTAGCTCAGCTCGATGTGCCGCGCGGGTAAAATATGTACCTGGCACGGAGCTTGAGGATTACCGGAAATGCGGCAGGTGGTGGCTCGGAAGAAGATTGCCGGATGCTACCGATATTATAATTAAAGATCGCTAGCCGGAACTTTGGATGATGAAGCCGGAAATTTGGATGATGCAGCCGGAGTTGTTTAGCCGGAACTTTGGAGAGTGAAGCTGGTACTTTACATAACATAACGTCCAGCGTGTCATGAGATGGCCTTTATTAGTCATCTCCACTGATTGCTACACCAAGCATAAGCAAAGCGAGATGTACTACTGCCCTCATGAAGGTGGTGTGTGGATGTCACAATCAGTACGGAGTTAAAAAATGGTAGTGAGAAGCACGACATGATTTGCACATTTTGGGTGAAATTTACAAGTTTTTGGTGGGATATTGTATTCTTTCACACGTTTGATGGACTATTTGTGAAAGATGTTATGGCTAGAAAGGGGATGACTGCTAATAGAGAAGTGTGGAAGAACAAGACATGTTGCGCCGACCAAAAAAGAAAATTAAAATAAAAAAAGATGAGAAGAAGGAAAAAAAGAAGAGAGTAAATTGGAATAAGGGCAGGAGAATGATAATGACGATGATGATTTTTTTTTTTTGAGTTATTTGATATTAAATATGATGTCTATGAATTTATGTTTGGCAATAGGTGTTAGAGACCTGAAATATATGGATTTATTTATTATACAAATGACTGCTAACTACTTAACTACAATGAACGGTCAAAGAGGATGCCATCAGAATCAACTTTCGTGATTCGAGAAAACTGATTGAACAGCTAAGTTTTTTTATCAGGAAAATAGCGGCGGGCCAACCTTATTTACGTATAAGTCAAAATCATAATCAGCCTTATAGGCTCCCACGGCTGGGACACAAGCCACAGGCCTCTCTGTGAGAGGGAGCAGGACATACTCCACCACCACGCGGGCACAGTGCGGGTTGGCGGATGTTACAATCTCTTCGAAATTCTCACCTTTAGGCCTTCTAAAAAGGTTTCCTTCCTCACGATGTGTTCTGAGGATGAAGATTATGACTGGACTTTAAAAGAGACCATGACTTCTGAGTTTGTGTCGCCTTTATTATCAGAGTAGACTGATAGGAAACGCCGACCTCATCTAGTTTTTAGGGTTCCATACCCAAAGGGTAAAACGGGAACCCTATTACTAAGGCTCCGCCGTCTGTCTGTCTGTCTGTCCGTCTGTCACCAGGCTGTATCTCATGAACCGTGATAGTTAGACAGTTGAAATTTTCACAGATGATGTATTTCTGTTACCGCTATAATAACAAATACAAAAAAAAACGAATAAAATAAATATTTAAGGGGGATCCCATACCACAAACGTGATATTTTTGCTCGTTTTTGCTTGATATTGATAACGGCAACAGGTAGACGCTTGAAATATTCACAGAATATTTAGATATATATTAACTTTAAAAATAAATAATTAAATTAAAATAAAACAAATATTTAAGGGGGGTTCCCATACAACAAACGTGGTTTTTTTGGCATTTTTATAGATGATGGTACGGAACCCTTCGTGCGCGAGTCCGACTCGCACTTGGCCGGTTTTTTATTAAAATATGATTGACGTGTAAAAGTGTTGCACAAATCTACTTACAGAAATAAAATTATTTATCATTTATCCACCTTTTCCGGAACTTTAAGTGCCTCGCGGGAAACAACCTCTTCAGTAAGCATAAGAGCATAACATAATATCACGCCTGTTTTCCTGAGGGGCTAGGCAGGGGTGTACACTCATATTTCGCCAGTTATGATCATAATCATAATCATAATCATCATTTATTGCATTCAATGTAGTGTACAAGATGTTACAATAATATTTGTTTCATACATTGCCCCTGTCAGGGCACAGCAATATAATTATACATATGTTTTGGCATGCTACAGTACATAATAAATGTAAATGAATGAAAGAAACCCACAGTGTAGAAAGACAATAATACATTTTTTAACATAATGATAAAGTATTGGTAAACAGTTATTTGGTCATCATTTCCATTAATAGTTCAAATAAGTTAGACAATTAAAAATAATCAAATAAATTATAACTATAATCATAAAATAAAATAACATAGGCAATGTCAACTAGAATAATAGTAGTGAGTCAACAATAGTCAGTGATGTATTTAATAAGGATTTGAATGTCAAAAATTATCGATCGTTATCGTCCAAGAATTCCCTTAACAATAATAATAATCATAAAGCTTAATGTCAAACCAGAATAATAGTATTAAGTCAAAAATTGTGAATGATATACCTATTTATATTATGAATTTTAATGTCAAAATTTTATTTACTTATCATTATCGTCAAAGAATTCCTTTAGAGTGTAGTATGATTTTAGTGTAAGGTGTCTTTGAAGGCTGGTTTTGAATTTATTTTCGTACTCTATGTCTTTAATTGAGTTTGGAAGCTTATTATATATTTTTACGCACATGGCTAAAGGTCCTGAATGGAACATACCTAATGTGGAGCTTGGTAGGGCTAATTCATTCTTGTTTTGGCGCCTATCACTGCGACTTTGTGGACGGAGGGTTCTAGTGAGTGGGAATAGTGATTGGTGTTTTCGTACAAATTTACTTACTTCCAATATGTAGATGCCAGTTAGTGTAAGGACCTTATATTTAACAAAGAATGGCCTACAGCTTTCCGTGTTGTCTATATTGGCAAGAATTCGTAAACATTTTTTTTGTAGAATAAAGAGCCTTTGTTTGTCTACACTATTTCCCCACACCACTATTCCGTAATTTAACCAGGAGTATGCGTAGGCATAGTATGCTGTTAGAGCAGTTTTAAAATCGGTAGCTCTTTTAAGCTCTCCTAGGGCATATATAAAGCTAGCAAGCTTATTTGCCACTGCATCTATATGAGCCTTCCAGTTTATATTGGTATCTATAGACAAACCCAACAGTTTAAACTCATTTATGCATTGTATCTTTATATTATTATACGAGTAATTTATGTCCAATTTACGCTTTTGATATGGTCTAAATTGCATTATTTTTGTTTTGTCAAAGTTTAATTCTAAGTTATGATCTTTTAACCATGATATTATTTTCGAGAGCTTATCGTCTAGGTTTAAGTTTAAGTTTTCACCACTAGTGTATGGAAAAATTATAGAAATATCGTCAGCAAATAAGATACTTTGAGCGTCAATTTCTTTAGGTAGGTCATTAATATAAATTAGAAATAATAAGCATCCTAAAACGCTGCCTTGAGGTATTGACATTGTTATTTTCTCTTTATCAGATCTTACGCGTGTTATTCGGCCAGTGTGTTGATCCCTATGTTCAACCTCTACGAACTGTTCTCTATTTTGTAGGTACGACGAGAACCACTTGTATGCTGTACCTCTAACGCCTATTGCATTTAACTTACTAAGTAGGATTTCGTATGAAACTCTGTCATAGGCTTTGCTCATATCTAGTAAAATCCCTACTGCGTACTTTTTGTTACTGATTATATTTAAAGCTTCCTGGATATACTTGAATATAGCTAAAGTTGTAGACCTATTTTTCCTGAACCCGTTTTGACTGTTGTCGAATATCTTATATCTTTCACAATATGAGTAAAGTCGCTTTGACATCGCAGTCTCCAATATTTTTGCGAAAGTAGGTAACAATGCTATCGGCCTATAATTACTGGTGTCAGTCTGGTCTCCTTTCTTGTAAATAGGTTTTACTACTGATACTTTTAGCAAGTCAGGGACCAAACCCTCATCCAAAGACTGATTGACTAAATAGGTTAGGGGTAACGTTAGCTCTTCAGCGCAAGCTTTTATAAGTGTAGGCGGTAGCTCGTCATGGCCATAACTGCGCTTGTTTTTCAATTTTTTTATTATAAACATAATTTCGCTGGGGTCAACTGGTCTTAGGTAGATGGAGTTTTCGCTTTGAGAGGACGTAGGGCGGCCACTTGGAAAAGTGTTCCCATTTGCGGTATCTGTTTTTCCCACTGAAGCAAAATAACTATTGAAAGCGTTGGCAATGGTAGTCGCGTTTTCTGTCACCGTATTTTGCACACGCAATTTTATATTATTAGTAGATTGTTTTTTATTTTTATTTGTACGCTCCTTTATTATTTGCCACATTGTTTTAGTTTTATTTTCAGATTTACTCATTATTCTTATGTAGTTCAGTTTTTTAGAGTGGGCTACTGTTTTCTTAAGTAATTTCTCATAACGTTTATAGTACTTTAGTAATATATTGTTATTAGTTGAAGTCATTAATGCCTTTAGTTGTCTTTTATGTTTGCATGCTAATCTTAGTCCAGTTGTCAACCATGTCTTATATGTCCTGTTTTTTATTTTTACGTCTTTTTTTGGTATACACTGATTTAAAATGTTTTGTAAGGTGTTATGAAATGACAGATAATTAATGTTAATAGTTTGGTTTTCATTTATTATTTTACTCCAATCAAGTTTATTTAGTTCCTTTTTAAATGAGTCTATGTTTTGTTTACTATAGATCCTCTTTAAGGTAGATATTTGCTTTTTATTAATCATCGGAATGCGGGTAGGTACAGTGATTGCTATTCCTCTGTGGTCTGAGAGTCCAAGCTCCACTACTTCAAGATAGAATTTGGCGTGTTCGTTTGTAAATACCAGGTCAATACATGTCGAGCTTGAGGTTGTTACTCTGGTAGGTTCCGTTACTAATTGTCGAAAGTTGTACCTAGTCATTGTATGTAAAAGATTAAATGAATGACGACTTTTCTCAAGGATATTTACGTTGAAATCCCCGCCTATAAATATCTGTTTACGCTTGTCCTTTATATTGATTTTTAGTAGAAGTTTTTCTAAGGATGTATAAAATATTTCAGGTTCCCTATTTTTTTGTGGCCAATAAATAACAATTAGTAATTGATCAAATTTTGGAATTTCTACTGCACATGTTTCAAATATAAATTCATTCGTCATTTCCGTTAAATCATGTCTTTCTTTGAACTCAATACCGTATTATGTGTACGTTTAAGAAGTAATAGGTGGCCAGGCAGTGGAGGAGTGGTGGCCCAGTGGTAACGTCCCCGACTTACGAGTTGTAGGTCGTGGGTTCGAACCCAGGCAGGCGTTTTACTTTGTGTAAATAATGTCATCTCCACTGCTCTCAAAACGAAGAAGGAAAACATCGTGAGGAAACCGGCATGTCCTAGAACCAAAAATTCAAAGACATGTGACATCTACCAACCCGCACTGGGCCCGCGTGGTAGATTTACAGCCCACTCCCTCTCGAAGAGAGGAGGCTTGTGTCCCAGCAGTGGGAACATTATAAGCTGATTATGTATGTATGTATGTAGGTGGCCAGCCTATTGCCATCAAACGAGCACAAATCCAGACTTTGGGTTGCTACTGAGAAATTCCTGATGGAATAACCCAATAACACTTTACCCAAGCGATCAATCTGCCTAGCCTTATCCCAACTATGTTGGGGTAAGTATTTTACATCGAGCGACTGCCTATCTGATCTCCACAACCCAGTAACTGGGTAATACTATACCCCTTGGTAACACTGGTTGTCAGACACGTAAAGACTGTCAAAGATCCACGAATGACAGCCGGCACTAACGGCTTAACGTGTTTTCTGTGGCACGGAGGAGTCTCGGTATGTAAAGATGGTTACCCATCCACGTTCCAACCCCGGCAAGCATAGCTTAACCATGCGGCTTTAATTACTTAGCCTCGAGCTGCTCGCATGCTTTGAAAAGTTTGCCCAAGCATAAGAACAAGTTGAGCTCCTTAAGTTCTTAGTTGAGCTGCACGACTACTGACAAATGCGTGCACTGACTGGGCAGGTCCCCTCAATCTGTGTGGTTCTTTCGTCAAAAGATCATTTCAGGCACCAATCTACATGGTCTTCACATGATCTGACCAAGATTATGTCTGGACTTTAAAAGAGACTGTGCCTCTGAGTTTGTTTCGGCCTTTCTTCTCAGAGTAGTCGGATACGAAACGCCGACCTCATCAATTTTTTTTTAATATGATTGACGTGTAAAAGTGTTTGTACAAACCTACTTACACAAATAAATCATTTATCATTTATTTATTTATTTATCATTTATCAATAAGTTTAATAGACGACATTGATGCAGTGTAGGTACCGTGTAAATAATCTATTTATTTTATTAGCTACCCAGAAATTGGCACAAATCCGAATTCGGATAGTTTGAATAATATTTTGTATGTGCAAGTTACTCGTATGTAAGTAGCATTTCTTTATCTTTATGTGTTTGCTGCTCCATATAATATCTGTGGAATCACATCACAACACATTAATATTAGAAAGGCGAAAGTTTGCGAGTGTGTGTGTTTGTTACTTCTTCACGCTCAAACGGCTATACCAATTTTGATAAAATTTTGTATGGAGGTAGCTGACACCCTTTTTTTTTGTTGCCGGGGTGGAAAATCCTCATGGATGTCCTCCGCCCTGGGGTGGGCGGAGGGGTCTGTCAGACTCTTACTGACTAAAAACCACCCCAGTGTTCCCTTCCCACACTTGCACCGGGGATCTTGGGAGCTAGTATTACTTCCGTGATCCCTGGCTAGTGCCGGCCCGCCTCTGCGGGCTACCTCAAGTCTGGGGGCGCGACGCCTGAAAGGGGCGCGCGTGGAATACTACGCGCCTCCACCTCGGGTCCAGTATGATAGGGGGCGGACCCATTTAGGGGGGCTGGAAGAGGGCATTGTCTGCCCTCTGCCGACGCCCAGTGCGCCTGCTGCGGGCTGGGTGAGCGGAAGAGATCTCCCACTCCCTTTCTGCAGCCTCCTTCTGCGACACGACTGTTTCGCAGAACGACACCACCGCGTCCAAGGACTTCTCGCTGCCAGCCATCGACTCGACCACGGCCGGCAGCGTCAAGATAGCTGACACCCTAGATTAACATATAGGCTACTTTTCATCCCGAGAAAATAAACCGCGGGTAACACCGCGTGGCGCAGCTAGTAATTTATAAGATTAAGTTTAACGGTGAAGATGTAAATGTATTCAGGAAGTTAGAAAGATCAATCTTAAAAGCCATGATTTGTTGGTTAGTTTCAACGTCGTCACATGACTTAATAGAAACCTAGAACAGACTGAAATATATCTTACCACTAATTGCGTTGTTGTTCAAAACCTTGTCCCTAATGGTTCATTAGAAAACTAGCGCCAGACAGCGTCTGTCGGGCATTAATGCTGGCATTAACCTTTTTGGCGCAGCCACAACGCACACGTACTAGTTACTACACTGTTGTTGTTAGAACATTATTTTCACTTTTTAGGGTTCCGTTAGTCAACAAGGAACCCTTATAGTTTCGCCATGTCCGTCTGTCTGTCTGTCCCCGGCTTAGCTCAGAGACTCTTACTACTAGAAAGCTGTAATTTAGCGTGGGTACTCGTATATATTTTCATCACGCCAACAAAGCGGTAACAATAATAAAATAAAAAAATGTTGAATTTTTTTTTTTTAGGTTGGTCTTGCTCGTATCAGATCAACCTCAGTATCGTTGGATAGGCTGTTCAAAAATATTGCGCGTCTGTGAAAACAATTTATCGATTCAGGGATCCGTTTGCGTAATATTAAGCTTTAAAGTGCTAATTTTTGTTAGTGACAAGGTATTCCTCCTGTCAGCTAAATGGTTGTTTTTGGATATGTGAAAAAATTAATGGCAGTAGTTTATATAATGAAATTGAAAGGAAAACTACCATAGCTAACTAGGCTTTACAAGTTAACGAGTAATAGGCGACACACTTACATTTGCAGCTGGAGAACGTATATCGATGTATGGGAGGACATATTTTTCAACTACAATGTTATGTTTGTTTTTGGAATAAATTCATCCCAACTACGGAACCATTCATTGTGCGTGGTCCGACACGCACTTGGCCGGTTTTTTATTTTGTTATTTGTATTTTGTGTTTCATGAACTGTGTCCAAATAAATGTTATTCTTTCTTTCTTTTCTTTCAAAACGAAGTTCTTTTTTTAAAATCTTTGTTTATTTGAAAGGGTTTTATAACGTAGTGATAATGTCACCTTCGTAACAGAAAACATTCACCAGCTTAATATACTAAACAATGGGTAATAAACAGTTATTATTATAATTATGTCTACATAATAGTGTTGTCCCTATTCGTTTTGGTAAATAACCAACAACAGTCGACACAACATCCTAGCCTTCTCCAACAAGGGGGACGCTAGGATGCTGTTACATGCCCCCACTTCAAATCCCACACCAAGCAAATATTGTCTATCGTGTATGTTCCGATCACAATCCATCAGCACGTATTATATATATCCTCAATCTCCCCACAAACTTTGCAGTTTGGTGAGGTAATTTTGCCCATTAAATTAAACTTATTCGATGGAATGTGGCCCGAACGCATCCTCAACAGAGCTACTACATACATCCTATCTATCTCCCTTCCTTCGAACCATGGGTAACGAAGCGGTCCAAACTGGATGGTTCGAGGTTCTTCATGTCATCTCCTGCCTAGCCTTTTTCAAACTATGTTGGGGTTGCCTTGCAGTCTATCCTGATGCTACTGTATTTTTCATGGAGCTACTGCATACTTGACCTCCACAACGCAGTTACTGTGCAACACGATACCCCGCCATCTTCCTGCCTGATCCCAAGTTACAATACGTTGGCACAATACGTATTCTCCTTACATTCTCCCCTGGCAACCGGCATGCTGTCATTAACAACGAGCATATTAAGTAATCGAATCGCAATCCGTGAAATATTTATTATTGTGGAGATCCGGTGGCCATATGTGGTCTTCATCATCGGTTCCACTTCACCAAACGGTGTTTCCAAAAGCAAATCCACGAGTTAGTGTAAAAAAATACCCAAATCGATATAGGTGTGCCTATAATATTTGAAGAATTTCCTCGATTTCTCCAGGAGGTCATTATCAGATCCTGACCTGATGACAATGGGACTACCTAGGAAGTATAAATAATTTTGCAAATCGGCCCAGCCGTCTACGAGTAATCGGGGAACATACATTAAAAAAACTCCGACCTCATCTAGTTTTATTTTTACTTAATGGCGTGTAAAAGTGTTTGTAAAATTAACTTACAGAAACACAATCATTTATCAAACAAAAAAAAATATGTTCCGACGAACTGAGAACCTCCTCCTTTTTGTGAAGTCGGTTATAACAAGACTGCAGCTGCCATTTTTTCTGCCCACCAAATTGATCTAAGTTAACGAAGATACAGCATTGAAAGTAAATTATTAATGGAATCTTTCCCCTGTAAAAACTCTTCGATCGTTAAAGCGGTGACTTTTGAATTTAATTTATTGTATTTATTAGTTCTGTTGGAGGTTGACTGTTGTTTATGTTTAGGCGTAGTTATTGTGTATGTATAATTGGGATTCCGGTCGTAAAGAATAGCACCATCCTATTTCTTACCGTGGGTGTCATAAAAGGCGACTAAGGGACTTACTAGACAATGGGCAGCAGCGTTCTCTATGCATTTTAACACCATACTGCGATCGCCAATCCGTCTGCCAAGCGAGGCGATTAGAGCAACCCGCCCCTGCGTTTGGAGAAGGCCTATGTCCAGCAGTGGACGTCTTTTGGCTGAAATGACGACCACCCATCGCCCATTGCCGCCCATTGTGTCACCCTATGTAAAATTTCAACATCTGTAACTTTTATGGTGTACATGTGGTGTACATAATGAAAAGTATACTATTCTATGATGATGATGAATTGGGATTCGAGAATTGCATGAATGCTTACAAGGGCCGCCAAAATAAATCCTCTTGTTAAGCCCATTTGCGAGTGGACCAGCAGTAGGCTGCTATAAGCTATAAGGTACATAATTAAAATAAAATAGTAACGAAGAATTTTTGTCCGTTTCTCTGGATGTATGTCCCAGATTGGCGCAAAAACGGCTGAACTGGTTTGGATCACAGATAGTTTAAAACCTGGATTAACAGATAGGGTACTTTTAATCCCGGTAGCACGTTCTTATGGGATAATTTCCGACATAACAGCTATATAATATATTGTGTAAAAGCTAGTTTATGTATAATAAGATACCCAGCAGTGTTAACGTGCAATCTTTAAGACTTTTTAAGAAATACCTTACGTCGTTATCGTTACTAATACATAAGTGCTATTTTTCCGTAGCAGATTTTTTTGCGGATAAACTATAGGCCGCAGGAATCCGCTAGATGAGACCAAAGCGATTACACTTTCCAACTATAACCCTCTCCATTGGGAGAGGGCAATACTTGGAGTTTCTCTACGTGTTGGAATCAGAAATGAAGAGATCCACCGGCAAACCAAAGTAACCTAACACAGCCCGAAGAATTGCCAAACTTAAGTGGCAGTGGGCAGGGTACATTGCTCGCAGAACAGATTGCCGATGGGGCCGAAAGGTTCTGGAGTGGCGACCGCGTACCGGAAGACGTAGCCTTGGAAGGCCTCCTCCAAGGTGAAGCGATAACCTTGTGAAGGCTGCAGAAATCAGATGGATGCGGGAAACACAGAACCGGTCGAAGCGGCGGTGCTTGGGGGATGAAAGTATAGACACATTATTGTAAATTTATATTTTAGACGTGTTATGTTTTTTTTAATATGAATTTAGAGTCACCAATTAGATATATCTTATCCAATCCAATTGGATATTACACACCTTATACACACACACACACACACACACACATCTAATATTAGCTAGCGAAACTCCGCAAAAGTGTTAACAAAAAAAAGAAAAGTTTATTTCATCAACTTATGTAAATTATATAGTTAAGTTTGGAGTCACCTCTCAAGCAAAGATTTGCTTGTATTAGGTGGTTCCGCTCTTTCAGTTAACATTGACTATACATATGTGTGAGAGAATAAACAATAGATAATTTTGAAAGCATGCCAAAGGTTTTTAGCAATACAATAAAATAAGGAATAACAAGGAGTGCGGAGGAGTATGTGTGAGGTGGCGATGTGTGATGGGTATTATTTATAGATGGGTAGTATTATATCTGGGGGCGTCCCACACTACGCTTACCGGTATGCGGTTTCTACTCAGACTCGTCTGCTCCACCGGCCATCGGTCCTTCGACAAACATGGCCAGCCAACTGTCACTTCAGCTTGCTTACAGTTATAATTACGGCACGGTTGGCGCAGTGGTTAAGCGTTTGACTGCTGGGCTGCGTGTCGCGGGTTCGATTCCCACACGGAACAAATATTTGTATGACCTACAAGTAGTTGTTCCGGGTCTGGCTTTTTGTGTGAGTTTAAATGTTTGTAAACGCACCCATGAAACAGGAAAAATTCCTAGAAAAAAAAAAGTACGTAAGTAGTAAGGGCTGTCCTTTTTATTGGACAGTATTATTATTTCCGTCACTTCAATCTAGTCCATAAAGCCCCTTGTATCTTTGATCAGGGAATTATTCATACAACTAAGATGAAACAATAGTAATTTACACGTCTCACTACAAAGAATAACCAACCTTAACTTGCCGGTAGTAAGGACCATTTTCACTTGTTGTGTCATCAAAAAGAAATCCAACTTTCCGAACTATGTGTGTGGTCCATAACGATGTTAATACACTGGCGTGCAAAAAATTCGAGCAATTTTCTGAATATTTGTTAGCGTTTTGTAAATAGTGTGGCATTTGGTTTCGTCGCTAGTGTAGTTGATGCCAAGATTGTGGATACGGTGATATGCTTTTTTTTTTGGTTGGGAAATGATCAAATAACTTCTCCCGCTCTGGGCGGAGCGAGAAGGCGTGTCAGACTTTTACTGACTAAAACCCACCCGTGTTCCTTCCGTTGCCTGTGTGCCAGGGCCACGATATCCCTTTCGGACAAACTCGCTACCCTGGCAGTTGTTGGTCCTAATGGACCCCGTCAGTTGGTGCTGACATCTCTTTGAGGCGCGCGTGTAAAACAACGTGAGGACACGGCGGTGCTCCGCCCAAGTTGGGCAGACCTCCACCGTATGCTCCACCGTGTCCTCCGGGCGATCCACACAGTGGTGACTCCCGGTCGTTTTCTCCCGCTTTATCCTAAACAGGAACCTCCCGAAACAACCGTGTCCGGTGAGGATATGGTGATATGTGTGGGGATAATTCATTGATTAATGTGTAAATTTTACTGATATTGTGCGTAATGGAAACCAACTACTTACAAAGTTTTCTTTTTTTACTTTGGAATTACCCTGCTCTTGGAAAAAAAATACGTTTTCTGATTAATCATGTTTTTGCCGGGACATAACTGTCATTACAAGTTCTTTGTTGCACTTAAATAAATATAATATTTTGAATTACTGAACTGGCTCAACAAGCGATTCAATAAATCTGCCTAGCCTTTTCCCAACCATGTTGGGGTCGGCTTTCAGTCTAACTGGATGCATCTGAATACCAGTATTTTACAAGGAGCGACTGCCAATCTGACCTCCACGACCCAGTTACTAGGTAACACGATACCCTTCGGTAAAACTAGTTGTCTGAATTTTGGGATTCTGACTACCTAAAAGCTTATAATATTTAGAGAAAAACCTTTTTAAGTTGCCAATTTTTCTGCAACAATCTGTAAGTCTTAAAAATAATATTAGAGATTGTCGGTGTTCGTAGAAGTCTAAAAGACCCTTTTTATCAACAGTAGGACGCGCATAAAGATCATTTATCATAATCAAGCTGTGAACCAAATATCTTCTGAAAGATACCGACACTCGAGGGGAGTTACCAGTAGATGCATAGTGAACAGAAGGCCAAGAGAACTTGAAGATCAAAATATATGTGATAGAGATTAAGTGTCTGTTATTGAAATTCTGTATTTAAGAATGTTGATTCTCCTGTTATTGGCAACTGTATAAGCCCATGGCTGTTATACAGGGTTAAATTAAATTACGTGATGGCCAACGATATCTAAACATGGTAAAATAAAAAAGAAATTTATTTGATGGGTTTTTTCGGGGTCATCAACCGTACACTTGAAATACCAGTTAAAAAAATCAATTTAATTTTTTGTGTAAACTTCACAGACGTGATGGGTAACTAAACACGATAATTTCTCAACTCATACTTCCAGTAACAACACCAGCGGCCGTTGACCTCAAAAAAAATAATCATCAAATCTTTTCATTTAAATTTTTTCGTGTTTAGTTATCGATATCCATCACTTCTGCGGAGTTTCGCTAGCTAATTTAATATGACCCTGTATAATACATACACACACATACATAAACTCACGCCTTCTTCCCATGGGGGTAGGAAGAAACTATAGAATGCCACCTGCTACGTTCCCTACATACTCCCTGTATAATGTTATTTGATATTTTGTATACGGAAGCTGTTGGTGTACCTTTATAAATAAATAAACAAATACCACGATACAAATCGTCTGTAACAGATATTTATTTAATTACTAGCTAATTACTAGATGCGCCCCGCGGTTTCACCCGCATAAGTCTCGATCTCGTGGGAATGTCCGATAAAAAGTGTCTTATGTTCTAATCCAGGTCATGCATGGTCTACCCATGTACCAAATTTCATCCAAATCCATTCAGCCGTTTTAGTGTGAAAGCTTCAAAGCTCTTGTAGACTGGCGCGATATCGCGAGCGTGACAGGCAGCGCGACCCTTGTTGCACCTGCAGTATCGCGCCAGTCTGCAAGAGCCTTGACTAACAAACTCAGTTTCGCATTTATAATATTAGTTAGGATTTCAAGCAAGCAAATGTAAAGAGGCGGTCTACACATCACCATCACGCACACACTACATCACACACAGTCCACATCACACACACACCTTTTTTTTGGGTGGGAAATTATCAAACAACTTCTCCCGCTCTGGGTGGAGCGGGAGGACGTGTCAGACTTTTACTGACTAAAACCCTCCCGTGTTCCTTCCGTTGCCTGTGTGCCAGGGCCACGATATCCCTTTCGGACAAACTCGCAACCCTGGCAGGAACCTGCGGTGCTATTCTCTGAAGATCTCACCGTGAAAACTCAAACTCAAAGCATTTATTTCAATTAAACCAATTACAGGCACTTTTTAATTGTTAAAGAGTCGGTCAGTTAGTCAGAAAGTTGAAGCTATTTGCCCGTTCCAAAACGTAGATCTCTATGGAGAAGAACAGACATGAAACTCTCAGTACACTCTTTCAAATCAAGATATTATAAAATCCTGGGTACATTATTCTTGTCGCTTCTTGATGTGAGAACAATGTAAAAAAAAAATCCAAAGTATAAGGTTAAAAGATTACAAATAAGCCCTGGCAGTTAAGAAATGACCAGTCTCAACTGACGGCGCTCGAACACGAACATGACGCGTGGATCACCATCCAGCTCAACCATTTTGTAGGGAACCGTATGATCCAACACACGCGCCACCATCAGCGAGACATTTAAGTGAGTATGACTAAAAAACAAACGTAACCGAAACCGTAACGTGAACTTACGTGAAGTTAGCTTGAAGTGACCTGTCATTAGTGTCAATCCGTATCATCAGGTGGAATGACAGCTCAGTTTAGGCTTACTTCATGCAACTAATCACGGTACCATTTTTACAGAATAGACCGGCTGATGGCGTCACCACACCCAATACTCAATACTCAATAAATAAAGAGCTTTACCATAATGTGTTCTTGGGTGGTAACTATACCACGGTTGTTTCGGGAGGTTCCTGTTCAGGATAAAGCGGGAGGAAACGCCCGGGTGTCACCACTGCGTGGATCACCCGGAGGACACGGTAGAGCATACGGTGGAGGTCTGCCCAGCTTGGGTGGAGCACCGCCGTGTCCTAACGTAGGCGATCGGCGGCGGCGATCTCTCGCGTCCGGCCCTGGTTCAGGCCATGGTTCGGAGCGAGAGTGCATGGGAGGCCGTCACCTCCTTCTGCGAAGCGGTAATGCTCGCGTAGGGGGAGGCGGAGCGCGTGAGGGAGAGGTAGGGTTCGCGCCCTCACGCCCCTAGTCGCCGCAGGAGACGCCCTGGGCGTCGGGAGTCGCAAGCCGATTTCCGGCCACTGTAGGCGCAGGCTTGCGGACGGTGAACGATGGGTAGCTCGCCGTCCGATAAGGACCAGGCCCGGGTCGACGGCACGTCGTGTTCCACGCGCGCCTTAATGAAGAGACGTTAGCACGAATTGACGGGGTCCATTAGGGCCAATGCCTGCCAGGGTTGCGAGTTTGTCCGAAAGGGATATCGTGGCCCTGGCACACAGGCAAATGAAGGAACACGGGTGGGTTTTAGTCAGTAAAAGTCTGACACGCCCTCCCGCTCCGCCCAGAGCGGGAGAAGTTATTTGATAATTTCCCACCCAAAAAAAAAAAAAGGGTGGTAACTATACAGGGCGTCCCACGGATATGCCACATGGAGGGAAAGTAACTTGAATATTGTAGATGGAACATTATGTCTTCTTTTAGTAAAATGTTCCATCTACAATATTCAAGGTACTTTCCCTCCATGTGGCATATCCGTGGGACGCCCTGTATAATTTAGATCATTATGGACCCTGTAGGGCACAGCAAAAGGGTACGAGAGAAGAAGCCCTGTGTTAGGTATCATTAAATTGTTATTGTTGGGAACAAGTTTTTATTTACACATAATCATAGTCAGGAGATCGCGAAATAAATACTAACATTTCGCACCATTATTGATGTATTATTTTATCTGCAAAAGTACTTTAATATTTTAGATTGTAAAGTAGTTTAATATGTAACACACCATCACCATCTCTGTCACACATCTATGACACTTACTTTAATATGATTGCTAAGCAATTTATGCTCGTCACAATGCATATGGCGAAGAGGAGCTGATGGTGATATACTTATTATTAGCTCCGGTGGCCATCTGCGGTCTTCAGAATCAGTTCCACTTCACCAAATGTTGCTTTCCGAGAGCAAATGCACGAGTAGTAGGTGTGCCTATAAAATTTGAGTATTTCCCTCAATTTTCATGGGATCCCGTCATCAGATTCTGGCTTGGTGACAATGGAACCACCTCGAGGGCATAAAATTTCAAACAAAATAATAATTTTCAAAATAAGTCCAAAATTTACGGAAAAATTGGTAAACTTACTCTAAAAAAACACAAGTCAGTTAAAAAGGAGAATTTACGAAAACGAAAGCTTAGAACCATGACTGGGCAGACATTCATTTATCCGTTGTATAGAGTGAGCCTTTTGCTATTCTCCTATATAGTGCTAGAACCTTCGAAAGTGGGTTCGGTAGTAAGATCCTTTCATCGTAAGGGGAATGAACACCTCATTTGTCTTGTATTATCAAAGTTATGATTATATAGGCTGTGTACTTAAAGTTTGTACTGCAAAATGGAAGAAAGGTCGTAAACATGTACGACAACATTGTAATTGAGAATCAGTCTTTGAAGTTAACGAGGATTCAAAATTCGTGGCACCAAAAGTGCGTTGAGCGCATTACTTATGTGACGGACTGCCGTCGGTTTTTATACTTTTTTGTGTCGTAGTCCAAGTAGAAGGGGCTTGTGGCTAATTAATAACAGCCGCATGGATCGATCAATCAGGTTAAGCTACGCTTGCCGCGGTTGGTCCATGGATGGGTGATCATCTTTACATACCAAGACCCTGTGCTTTGGAAAGCGCGTTAAGCCATCGTTCCCGGCTGTCATTTGTGGATCTTTAACAGTCGTTACGGGCCGTCAGAAGCCGAAAAGACTGACAACCAGTCTTCAACATGGCTGAAAAGAGCTTCATCATCACGAAGCCAGAGCCCCAAAAGCTTGACAAGCAGTCTCACCAAGGGGTATCGTGTATCGGGTTACCCAATAACTGGGTTGTAGAGGTCAGATAGGCAGTCGCTCCATGTAAAATACTGGTATTCAGCTGTATCCGGTTAGACTGGAAGCCAACCCCTACATAGTTGGGAAAAGACTGTGCAGATGATGAGTGGAACTAAACGGGGACATGCTTGTTTTGTATGGAAAGATCTCCATTTTTCCATTATATACCCCATAAAAAGTTGAATTTGAAGTCCAGAACGTTGATTGATAAGACATCGACTATCAACTCAAGTTGACAATAAATTCAAATTACAACTGACATTCTTATTCATCCGTATGAAATGGCGATAATACGGCCAATTGACGTATTGTATCAATCTGCGCAAACAACTCAGTTCATTGACTGTACATCCTCTCTAATGATCGTCATATTGAACCCGTTCAATCAAATAGAAACCGATGGTTCATTAAAACTCATAATTCCTGGCTTCTATTCTTTGTTTCTTCATGTATAGGTTTTCTGATTATTTATTTACTAACTGCGCCCCGTGGTTTCACCCGCATATGTCTCGATCCCGTGGGAATATGGGGATAAAAAGTATTCTATATCCTAACTCAGGTCATGGCCTACCCATGTGCCAAATTTCATCCAAATACACTCAGCCGTTTTAGCGTAAAAAACATACAAACTCATTTTCGCATTTATAATATTAGTTAGGTTTGTTAATCACGTTTAAACTTACCTAAGGAAAGTATAAAAGTTTGCTATTGTGGGTACTCATTCAAAGAAATATCTAGTTACATAATATAACATCACGAATTGTTTCCCCGAAGGGTTGGGCAGAGGTGTACATATAGTACACCCACAATTCGCCAGTTATGTTTAAGCCGCAGTCTACACCACTAAGTGCTCGTTTACGGAGACGTGGTGCGCGCGTCGCGTGCAGCGTGGTGTCTCGCGGCGCGTCTGACGTTTTTTCTGTATACAGAGAGGCGGTGCGTCCAGCGGCCCGCGTCATCACACGCGCAAACACAAACATTATGGCAATGTACGTGTTGTTTATGGAGACGCGGGGCGTGAAGAGTAGCGGTGCCCGCCGCGGCGGAACTTCTAGCGTGTAGCGTAGCGGGTATCGCCGTATGCTCGTACTGGGGCGTGCGACGCCGCGGGTGTTGTTACGTATTACCCTGAACGGGGAATTACAGAATCGTCGCGTGCGACGTGGCGGTGCCATCCGTGTGCTCCGCCGGTATTTCAAGCAAACGCGTGTAAAATCGCTTCTACGTAAACGCTCTCATACAACGTCATATGTTTGAATTGAATGCGGGCCGGACCGCCTAACGCGACGCGCGATGCATCGCGTCTCCGTAAACAAGGCCTAAGGTGAAGGACATCGTGGAGTACGTGCGCCAGAAGACGAGGTACACGCTGAGGGTGCAGTTAGTGGAGTCGCGCCGCAACGTCAACTTTAAGGCGTTTGTAGTGCGCATTGATACCTAATTGTTATCTGCCCCTAGTCATGGAAGAAGACTTTTGGCCGCAGGATGTAGTGCTTCGTCGCTTCCGCGGACATGTACCACAGGACAGCCTATAGTCAAGCTAGTGCAAAGTGAAGTGCTACTAACATAGTTTTAAATCTTTTTGTTAACACAAGTTTTGTTTACAATAAAATATATTTAACTATGGGCCTATGTTGCTTGAAAATAAAAGGATGTATTATTATTTTATTATTAAATCCCATGTAATAGGGGGCGAGCCTATTGCTATCAAACGGGCACAATTCCAGACTCAGATCCATCTAGATAGTACTACCTACGTTATTAATAAGACACCCCCATTTCTGTCCTCAGAATAAACGGAATCCCCCATTATTATATCTGCATTTTCTCTCAATTTAAAACTACATTTCCTCAGAAAAACAATGCATATTCTTTTGCCAAAGCATTTTCTGAGCGGAATCCTTTCAGGTTTTCAGCATAAAATAGTTTGCAAAGGAATTTGTATCTGTGTCGCTTGTACGCAAATATGCAGACGGAAAACTAAGTAGGATTGTAATAGTCTTGAAATAACTGAAACTAAACACTTACTGTCTTTTCGTTTAGACAAGGAATTCGTTGATTATGTTGGGTTACTTATAAAATAAAGAAAGATATTCATTCATACACAGAGGGGCCTAGCCCGCACTTGAAAATCCCACCACGTGAGGCTTATACTATTCCGTGTTCTTGTTCCGTCTGGTCCCGGACGTAAAGAATAGTACCATCCTATTTCTCCCCGTGGATGTCGTAAAAGGCGACTAAGGGACTTACTAGAGAAAGGGCAGCAGCGTTCTCTATGCATTTTAACACCATACTGCGATCACCAACCCGCCTCACGGATGATGCTTCTAATCATACTAATTTCACTGATTGATCGATCAAAATCAAAAGACATTCATAAAAACTAGGTTGAGAATCAATACTTTTCGGACGTCAAAATTACATAAGACAGTCCCCCAAAACGCCGACCCTTCACCACTTCCTAGTGCTTTAGCTGGGAAGAAGAAGTGGCGCAACAAACTCCTCAGCAGCACAGCTGTCTGTTCAGTTAGAAAAACTTGATAGAATAATTTAGATTACGCAACACAAAACATTAAATTCAATTATTTGCCATAAGTCAGCTAGCACACGCCAGTATACCAACAAAAAATAATCGAAAGCTATACTAAACCGGAAAAAAAAGAAAAAAAAACCTAAACTTAATACCTATATAAAAGCCTTTAGGCATTACATAATGGGCGTGCCTGCTTACATAAAGCGATAGCTGTAACTCGAAGTTTCAAATGATAAACTTATGACCATCGAAGTAAAATAAATAAACAGTTAGAAAGAAGAAAGAAGAAAGAAAATACGTTTATTTGCGGTAAACATAACGCAAAGAAATAAAAACACAAACACGAAAGAACAAGTTGAGGGAAAATATGCGTCACATTCACGCAAAACGGCCATCGCTCAGCATAATGCTGCGACCCTATGCTAGACAGAGCCCCAGCGCTGGTTTTCAGCGACCGCCGGCGTTGACGTGATGACGTCAACCGGTGCAGCATAATGAGATAAAAATAAACAAAATAAAATAAATGCAATACTTCGTTATCTATGTATATATAAATATAATATCTAGAATGGCAACATTCAGTAACGTCGGCAATGACTCAAGCGACGAGCGCATGTTACGCAATCTGTGTGTGCAGCTGTCAGCTGTCATAAAGAATTTGGCGTTTTACGTAATGGTTACATCTCAGTCAGAGAGGGTTACATAATTAAATAACATGGCGCATTATGTAAAGAATGCTAGGATGTTATCTAACAAAGGATTCATTGGGTGACTGGGTATTAAATAAGTATGTTAGTTGTGTTAGTTATTACTAACAATAACAAAACCATGGTCTGCAAGACGGTTATTAGAACAGATTAAATCTGTTCTAATACCAACACCTCAAAGCATTTTTGCTGGCTGTACCTTGTATCTTTGAACATGTTTTGGTATTAGTTTAAAAAATGGTATCCTGTCGAAATAGAAAATGAATATGAGTTGAAATAAATACCAGTGGTATTAGTTGTTGTATTAGAACGGAATAAATCTGCAAGACGACCAGTCATCAAAAGCAGCACCCGTTCAAGAGCATTTAGCAAAGGTCAGCCATTACCCCCCTCGCCATATTTGAGGGAAGGAGACAAGCCGACCCCGAAGCTACACCGCAAGCAGTGACATCTCAGGAAGCATGACGAACTTGTTACCGGTTGCTAACTCATTCAAAAAAACATTGAATGAGTAAAATGTCATTAATAAATTAAAATTATATTAAAATAAAATGACTTATACAGTCATATAAAAAAACAATTATAATATGAACTCATTTAACCTGCTGATCACCTTATTACAAAGGGGTAACCTAAAGAGGTTGGTTTTGGTAATCAAAGTCGCGTAGCGCATAACAGTGGCAAGGATAATTATGTGCCCTGAGATATTAGCTACCTTAACTGTTTGCATAAATTGCACAGAGATAATCTTGAAAGTGCCTTTGTGTTTATAATTTCACACAGATTTGCAGCAGAAATGAATTCTGATGAGCTACTTAACTATTCTTATTTATCCCTCTAAGTCTAGTCGATTAGCTATCTACAAAGAGATCACAACTGATAAGCCAGACATTAACTTGTATTGTCAAAAATCTGATTGATAATGAGGTGATAAGGCAACGGTGCAGTTTAAAAGAAGATGTAGTAACAAAAATTGAAAAGAGTATGCTTAGATGGTTTGGTCATGTTGAGAGGATGAGTGAAACGCGACTCACAAAAGGTATTTATAGAGCAGAGGTGAGTGGAAACGCCGGGAGGGGATGCCCTAGGAGGACATATAGTGACCAAATTGGTGATGTTCTTCAGAAAGGTCAGCGAAGTACTCGCAATCGGCGTGCGTGTATGACCAGATGTATGAACGTAGGCGAAGCAAAAGGAGTATGTAAGGAGCGTAGCAGGTGGCGTTCTATAGTTTCTGCCTACCCCTATGGAAAGAAGGCGTGAGTTTATGTTTATGTGATTCTTTTAAATGATAACCCGTTTCACCCTCCATAATCACAATCATGATCAGCACAACCCGTTTGATACCTTTCCAATAAAAATCAAGTTGTCAACTACTTAAAGCCAGCTCCACACTATACAATAATGTGGAATACATTGTGTATCACAACGGATGCGAAATGGTTCGAATTTCGAATAACAGATTAGAGGCTGCGTGGATACTCGAGTCATTGTAGTCACGCAGGCATTGAAGAGGTTGCTGGTGCTAAAACTGCATTTAGCCAGTGTCATGTAAAATTAGGTAACAAGTACAAAGTTATGAAATGAACTCCACTCAATGCATGCTAAAGATGAATGATGATACCCCGCCCCGCTTCCCTTGAGTTTCAGTAAAGACGTGGCACTTTACTGAAACCTCGCGCGGACTTCATGAGAGAACTTAAAGTGATGTTGCACTGTTTTGTTTCATTTGCCTACACTAATGCAGGTTCACGAACACTTAATGGTTAATAATCCACCACTATTACACATTATTATTCGGCTAAACACAAATTTTAGACAATAAAACAAAACTGCTAACATGACGCTTCACTTTCCCGCCAAAAAGTGACTGTGGTAGATATTATTACAATTTAAGAAAAAAGAAGAAGAAGAGTAAAAAGGTTAGCTAAGCCCCCAGGCCTAAGTTTGGCTGGTAGAAAATGCCTCAGGCATTAAGTCCGCCTTTGTATAGTGTTGTTTACCTATGCATAAAGTTTTAAAAAATAAGTAAATAAGAAAGAGATTGATTAAATGAGAACTGAAAAATTAGGAGCCCTGAGGAGACACTAGACTAGTAGATGGTGACAAAAAGGATCAATATAATAGGTGTTGCTAAGATTAAAAAAACGCTGAGCAAGAATTTCTTTGACAATGTATAGCTTATGTATGCACAACATTGTACACGCTAGATTTGATTTAAGTACCCGTTATTTAAGGTTACTACTGTCTTTGATATATTAACTACTTTTTTTTTTATCTGTGAAATCTTGTAATTGGCCATCACTCAATCATTGTTTTAATTATTTTAAGTTTATAGCTGTAAGCATTCCAAAAGTGTAAAATAAATAAATAAATAAATATGCCTGCCGTAGTGCAAGTAGAAGGGGATTGTGGCTAAGTGACAACAGCCGCATGGATCGATCGATCAGGTTAAGCTACGCTTGCCGCGGTTGGTCCGTGGATGGGTGACTATCTTTACATATCAAGACGCGCGTTAGGCCATTGGTCCTGGCTGTCATTTGTGGATCTTAAACAGTCGTTACGGGCCGTCAGAAGCCCAAAAGACTGACAATCAGTCTTACCTCCGGCTGATATGATTTGAACATGGCTGAAAAGAGCTTCATCATCAGGTAGCCAGAGCCCAAGAAGCCTGACAAGCAGTCTCACCAAGGGGTATCGTGTATTGGGTTACCCAATAACTGGGTTGTGGAGGTCAGATAGGCAGCTCGATGCTCGATCGCTCCATGTAAAATACTGGTATTCAGCTGCAACTGGTTAGACTGGAAGCCGACCCCAACATAGTTGGGAAAACGCTAGATAGATGATGAACTACTAAATTCAATTACCTACATTAAAAAAATGTTAAGCAACAATCAAACAGATGGAAATAAGATACCTCACAGCAGTAGCCATCGCATAAAACTGAATTAATACCATTTCAAAGTTGTTAAACAAGAAACGCGCCTGCCTGCTGTGCTTTCCGAGAACGGGATGAACTTGTTGCATTTATTATCCACTTACTGGGAATATTACTCCATAAAAGGTATGTCATCCTCATTTGATTGTAATGACTCAATCTTAGAATAAAAACGGAGTCAATCGTATTCGTAAAAGTGTAATAGGTGATCTTATAATAGGGGGTCTACTCCGAAGCGTCGGCCGAACGTTCGGCCTTTTTATAACTTCCATAGCTTCCTTTTTTTGACTTTGAATCTATACCCGACTTACAGTCACATTTTTGACTTTGGCATATCTCTTTGACTGTTGTTAGGATTCCGTACCTTAAAAGGAAAAAACGGAACCCTTATAGGATCACTTGGTTATCCGTCTGTCTGTCTGGCTGTATGTCAGTCTGTCAAGACCATTTTTCTCAGGAACGCGTATAGGTATCAAGTTGAAATTAATATCAAATACGTATTTCTATGGTCCCTTGAAGCTCTAAAAAAATCAAGCTTCCAAGTCAACGCAATAAAAAAATACGGCGATATAAGCGACATTATTGCGACATATTTCGTTACTCGCAAATAAATCAAAACCTATAGGGTATTTCCCGTTGACCTAGAATCATTAAATTTGGGCAGACGCAAGGTCTCACAGCACAAGTAAAGAAAAAAGTCCGAAAATTGTAAATTTGTAGTTTTATCACATTAAAAAAAAAATTGCGAATATCTCTACATAAATCAAAACCTATAGGGTACTTCCCGTTGACCTAGAATCATGAAATTTGGTAACAAGCAAGGTCTTACAGCAAAAGTGAAGGAAAAAGTCCGAAAATTGTTAATTCGTAGTTTTATCACAAAAAAAAACATTTTTTGCGATTCCAAACTTAAATTTTCAGTTGGAAAATTGACCGTGGCGTATGTCGATGTGTGGGAGAACATGTTTTTCAACGACAATGTTAAGTTTGTTTTAGGGATAAATTCATCCTAACTACGAAACCATTAATTGTGCGTGGTCCGACACGCACTTGGCCGGTTTTTTTTTTTTTTCTTTCGCCGTAGTCAGCCATAGTTAGCCGTAGTTAAGCAAAGGCCGAACATTCGGCCGATACTTCGGTTTAACGCTTTGGAGTAGACCCCCTGGATATTGTTGACTGCCTCGTTGGTCTAGTGGTTGCAAGATCTACTGGCGAGCACGAGGTCCGGGGTTCGATTCCCAGGTCGGGCAAAATGTTTATTGGGTTTTTCCACCAGGAATTTCTCAGTAGCAGCTCGGAGTCTGGATTTGTGCCCGAATGACGGCAATAGGCTCGCCCCCTATTACATGGGATTTAAACATAACTGGCGAAATGTGGGTGTACTATAAGTGCGCCTCTGCCTAACCCTTCGGGGATTACAGGCGTGATGTTGTGTTATTTGATATTGTAGTCACATGTGATGGCACTCTGGACACTGAAAATTAATACAACGTTATTCAATGTAAGATAAGTCATTATTTCACCAAATTACCTGAACGCATTCCTTTTTAAACGACTTCCAAAAAGGAGGAGGTTTTATGTTCAGCTGTATGGTTTTTTTTTCATGTATGTTCACCGATTGCTCCTAAGGACGGATTTTGAAAATACTTTTTACCTTCGAAGGGTATGCTCCCGAGGTGGTCCTATTGCTATCAAATTAGAATCTGATGAGGGGATCCCATGGAAATCGAGGGAAATCCTCAAATTTTATAGGCATGCCTATAGCAATTTGAGTATTTTTTATAGTAACTTGTGCATTTGCTCTCGGAAAGCACCATTTAGTGAAGTGGAACTGATCATGAAGACCACTGATGGCCACCGGAACTACTTAATAATAAGTATTTCACCGTTGCGATTCGATTAGGCACTTTAATATGGTTGATAAGCAATTTATGCTCGTCAAAATGCATATGGTAAAGTCACCATCAGTTCTGCTGGTTCTTACCAGGAGAACTCCTCAACAATTAACGCCCCTGCATCGGGAATACCAATATTCTGTAAAAGGTGATGAACATTTGACATTTGGCTATTGTTAATTAGATAAATTACAAACTGACCCACTAAAAAGTGAAAAATATTTTTTTTTACAAAAAAAAAACAACCGACTTCCAAAAAAAAACACCACAAAGTGAAAAATAACTTTTATTTCGGAAGTCGGCGGCAAAAAACAAAAAAAACAGATCCAAAGACACCGACTTCCGAAATTAAAGTTATTTTTCACTTTGTAGTGTTTTTTTTTTGTAAAAAGTTTTAATTATATTTAAAATAATTTTGAAAATTTTACATAAAATAGTAGAAACGTACAGTCAGTGCTCTGCATAACCCGACGCCTTTTACCCTCTTCTTCTTTGTAAGTGGGGTCAGGTTATGCAAAGCGCTGACCGTACTATGACTGCAGCGAGGTGGTAAGATCCAACTTGTTAAGGGTGCTTAGGGTTCTAGACAGAGGAACGTCACCATAAATAATGCGAGCCATGTCCAAGACCAAAAAACAAAAAAAACAGATCCAAAGACACCGACTTCCGAAATTAAAGTTATTTTTCACTTTGTAGTGTTTTTTTTTGGAAGTCGGTTGTTTTTTTTTTGTAAAAAGTTTTAATTATATTTAAAATAATTTTGAAAATTTTACATAAAATAGTAGAAACGTACAGTCAGTGCTCTGCATAACCCGTCACCTTTTACCCTCTTCTTCTTTGTAAGTGGGGTCAGGTTATGCAAAGCACTGACCGTACTATGACTGCAGCGAGGTGGTAAGATCCAACTTGTTAAGGGTGCTTATGGTTCTAGACAGAGGAACGTCACCATAAATAATGCGAGCCATGTCCACGACCATTGCCTTCTGTACTTGGCTCTTGACCCCAGTTGATCAACGATTACTCTAAAGATTCTGTGCCAATTTTAAAAATTTGTCACTAAATGCAACGTGCTAAAAGTTCAAATAAAATCACCTTCTAACCTCATTTCAAAAATCACCAACCTCACAAACTCCATTAACTCCAATATTAAATCCTATTAGAAATAAAAACAATCTCAGTGGATGGGAGACTAATTCCATTCCGGCGCCACAGAGTAAACGGACAGAGGGTAAGCTTCATACAACCGCGTTATGTTAGGTACATTACTACAAGCATGCGGCGCGTGTGTGCAGGTAACTGGCGGCTTCGTCGCGTACGAAGAGAAACCGGTTCATATTAGCTCAGCCGGTTGCTTCGCTCAGGCGAAACCGCCAACCGGCACACACGCCTCATGCTTGTATTAATATGGGGTCATTTTAATAGGTAACATTTGACGTCTGTCAGTTTAGTGAAAGCAAATCGTAAAATTACTCGTATCGGTCATTGTTACAATAAATATGTAATCGTAATTGAAATTGTGCAGTTCTAACAAAACGAAAAAATATATTATTTTATGCCCGCCGTTACAAGGTTACGTTGTTGAATTTTGATGAATTGTCAAATGTTACCTATTAAAATGACTCAATACGAGTATTAGTGTACCTATCATAGCGCGGTTGTATTGAAGCTTACCCTCTGTCCGTTTACTCTGTGGCCACACTTTTTGCTTGTTAAAATACCTGGCCGCAGTGAATGAAAGAACGAATGGTCGAGTGAATGGTCGAGTGAATGAGTCCCGGCGGGACATCGGCGCAATTATCTTTTTTACTTGAAACGTGTCGTACGGAAATGAAACGACTTTATAATAGGGATGATTGAATGAACCTCGTTTTGTTAAGGGCATGTAATTAATTAAAAGGTTGAGTGTTTGTTTGTCAACATTTTTATGTTTTGATGATTGTTTTCTGTGCAATGGATCTATGTAACGTTCGAGAAATGTGGTTTTTTTTTTACTACTTAAGTGCTTCAAGAAAAACCGGCCAAGTGCGAGTCGGACTCTTATATTATTTGCAATGGCGTTTATTATTTTCCATAGTAACAAATATAATATTCTGTGAAAATTTCAACTTGCTTGGTCTGGTACAGTTCAAAAGGTACAACCATGTGACAGACAGATAGAATATACGGTGTAGGTTTAGTAATAGAGACCCGTAGGCATGCTTTGGGTACGGAAGCTTATGAAAGATTTGTGCTAATTATGGTAAAAACACATTATCTCACTCCTTAAAAATAACAATTTTTTTTGTACTTTGCACTTGGTTCATGATTATTAATGAATTTATTTTAGATAAGTTTAATAAGTGCTATTGTATGTATGTATTTATTATACAGGGTGGAATTTTGTAATGCCACTGGTTTTCCTTTCATTTAATTTATCATGTTTGTTAGAGAGATTTCATCCTTATAATTGACCCTAACGATCGATGCAATAAAAGTACAGGGTATATTTTTTTCAGATTTTAGCCGGTTCGATTCCGGGGTGTGGGAGAAGAGAATTTTCAAAAATCTTTGAATGCAGTTTGCTTTCTATTCAAAAACAAAGGAATGTTTCCTTTGAGTAAAACTTTCTATCTGCAGTATTAAGAGTACTTTCCCTCCAGGTGGCATTACAAAATTCCACCCTGTATATACCTATGTAAATATTACACCACACACTACCTGCAGTATTGTCTCTCCTTCCCCCCTAAGCCATCCGCAGGTTGTCTTTAAAAAATCGCTTTTAGCGATAAGACAGCCCATTGTGTCACCCTATGTAAAATTTCTACATTTATATCTGTTATTTTTAGGGTCTGCACATTAAAGAGAATTCTATTATATTCTATTCTAACTACGTATTCTCACTTATCTAGTTCCAAATACGTAAATTTTCTATCGCAATTACCTACATTAAATATTTGTGCACTAGACATCTCAGATGATAGAGAAACCGCACAAATTAGCTTACTTATTTCGAGCTCAATTAATTCTCTATAGGTACTGGTAACTGATCATTCGTGAAGTCTATGTTGTAGATCAAATATTTGCTTAGTGTAGGAGCACGTCGTCAAGCTGCTTGGATATATCAAGGATAAATACAAACCCAATGGAGCCCAATTGAGTAATACACATTCAATCACGATCCGAAGGATTTTGATTAAAATTGTTAATCCATTGCATTATAAATGTTTTTTTAAACACACTTACTCATAACTCACTGGTTCATAATTCCGCTTATTATTATACACTCGTATTTTTTTTACTTTTTAATACCACGCGTGATTTTTTTGTTATATTTTTTTTCAATCTCCGCAGTTTTTGTCTAAAACAATTAATTTTTTTGTGAATAAATAAACTACTTTAGGTTACATGTTTATGATAAATCTCTTTAATCATTAACATTATCATCTCATCGTCAAATTATATATTTTTCACGAGGTACTTATTAATCTTAACTTCCGTATTAAAAACATTATTTTGTGTTTATTATAATATGTTTTATACATAAAGGCTATTTTTAGCGTTTTTGCCAGTTCCTTTATTAATAACACCTACGCGCGCATCGGTACCGTGGCACACGGAAAAAACAAAACCAGCCGTTTTCGTTGTGTGGTTCATTATTATCAAAAATGTCGACTTCACGAAGGGAAGAAGAGCAATACGTAGATATGACCCCGCCGGAAATACAAATCGAGGCACGAATCGCGAGTGATTGCCTGTTGCCACCAAAATCTATAGAGAAATACCTAGCGGCCTACGAAACTTTCATACAGTGGAAAAACAGCAAGTCTGTTTTTTCCTCACCTGTTGCAAAACGTCGTATGAAACGCGTGTGCATGGATCATTACGCAATCGGCTCCCTTATCGGGCTAGCCTACGGCTCGCGCGAATGATACTGCCTCGAGTGTAATGACCAACATAGCACACTTGTATCATAATATACAATTGAAAAACTCGTCTGCTCAACCACGTAAATAACGCAATTAATGTCATTGAACTGTCAAAATGAAAGGTACTGCCACTGTAAGTGTGTTTCGCAATTATCTCACAGTGATGCGCTCCATTTGCATTTGTTTTGATCCTCAGTTACTTTCCTAGTTTTAGTAGATATCCAACAAACGCAATACAAAAGTACCAAATGGTGCTGCATTCATGCGTTGTCCTTGATGTGTGACGTTATATTTATACATGCTCTGATTATTTGAATTGAGTAGGTACTGATGATTTCCTTTCATATTATCAACTGTTATCGCCCGCGAAAGTCGTAAAACACGAGTGTAATAAAGTACTCCGCGCCTTCGTGTTCGCGCTTCGCGCCGTTTCCGGAGCAGTTTTTTGTCCCGCGACAAAGGGTTCGCGCTTAGTTCACGGCGCGCAAATTTTAAAAACAATAAATTATTAAGATGCTTTTGGAACAGAACTGTAGTCGGAGACTGGAAAAGTTTAGCACTTCAATGTTACATTTGTCCATAAAATATTATCATGATCCTAATACCGTGATATTTCAAGATTTCCTAAAAACTTGTGATATTATCACGATACTGACTATTATTACACCATCAATATTACCAAGGTATCGTGAGAGTGAAATTTTAATTTTTAATGTAATTTTTTAATTTTGATTTCAATGATATTTTTTTCTTGACTCAACTCAAACTCAAACCATTTATTTCAAATAAACCAATTACAGGCGCTTTTTAATTGTCAAGCGGTCGGTCAGTCATAAAGATGAAGCTAGTTGCCCATTCCAAAGCTTAGTAGGTAGGTACCTATGGAGAAGAACGGGCAAGAAACTCCACAGACACTCTTTTAAATTGACATATGGTTACAAAATATTGGTTACATCATTCGTGTTGAAATTATACATGTGAGAACGATGCAAAAAGTCAAAAGCGTACGTAATAAAAAGATTTAAAAAAAACAATTCAAAAATTAAATTAAAATACGCCATGGTCGCTAAGAGATGACTAGTCCCTACTGATGGCGGCCGTTCACGAAAATGACTCATACATGAGGAGATGAGACTTATTATTAGGTATATTTCCAAGTATATAGGTACTGTTACCAATAATAAATGGAAATGATAAGTTCGCTAGACGAAAAAGGAAATGTGTTTGAAGTTTGAGCTTAATATTTTCATTCCGTGACCGTACATACACAGCTACAATTCCTTTACGACCACAATCAAGTCTGTAGCGATGAAACAAAGGCACAAAACGAGCAAAAAGCACGATGGAATTAAAGTCCCGCAAACTGAGTGCAATGCGCATAGCACGTGCCATCTCCGTACCAATTAGTGGGCTGTGTGCCTTTCCAATTTACAACATACAAGTATTTTATCGTACGAGTATGGTAAAGTCGATTTTTTGATTTATTGAAAATTTATATTTCTGAGGAGAGGTAAATATAATTCGAATTAATAATTGTTGAAGCTATAATTATAAATTTTGAAGGATAAGATCAGGAATGAAATTATCCGGAAAAGAACCGGTGTTACTGACATAGCTTGCAGAGTAAGCAAACTGAAGTGGCAGTGGGCTGGCCATGTTTGTCGAAGGACCGATGGCCGATGGAGCAGACAAGTCCTGGAGTGGAGACCGCGTATCGGCAAGCGTAGTGTGAGACGCCCCCCAGCTAGATGGGCCGACGACATTAAGAAGGTGGCTGGGTCAGACTGGATGCGGAAGGCGGAGGACAGAGTGTTGTGGCGCAGCCTGGGAGAGGCCTATGTCCAGCAGTGGACTGCAATAGGCTGAGTTGATTGATTGAATTGTTGAAGCTTACTTCAAAAATTATTAACTTATACCTACTCCATGGGTCAGTGATTGAATGTAATAAGATTGCCAAGTGTCGGCTCAGAATCAATAAGGGTGTGTCATGCTCCCTCAAAACCATTGATATGATAATGGTACAGCGAGATGAGGTTTTAGAACCCAGAATCTATCTGAAATGGAAATAATGTAAGGAAACACCAAATTAAAAATCCCTTCAGAACACTTAGAGAACTTAAATAAGCATACATTTTGTTATTTTATTACTTCTTCTCTTTGGGATTAATCTTATCCAAGAAATAGTTTTATTTTAATAGAAATTGTTTCATGTCAGTCCTATTCAGTATCATTTCAGCCGAAAGACGTCCACTGCTGGAAATAAGTCTTCCCCAAGCCACTTCAACCAGTTCTTTGCCTTCCGCATTCAGCGGCTTCCTGCGGCCTTCACAATTTCATCGGTCCACCTTTTGGGAGGCCTCCCAACGCTACGAACAAATAAACAAACAAACAACAAACGAACCAACAAATTTTCTTTATTTTTCTTTCTTTCTACGTCTTCCGGTACGCTGTCGCCACTCCAAAACCTTTTGGCCACATCGGCTGTCTGTTCTGTGAACAATGTGCCATGTCCACTGCCCCTTAAGTTTGGCAATTCTTCGGGCTATTTCGGTTCTTTGGTTCTACTCGTTCGAATCTCTTCATTTTTTATTCGATCACGTAGGGAAACTCCAAGTTTCCCCTCCATTGCCCTTTGGGTGACTCTTAGCCCTCTAATAAGGCCCATTGTGAGCGACCATGTTTCAGTGCTATAGGTCATCACTGGCAATACACAGTGGTGAAAGACTTTTGTCTTGAGACACTGCGGTATGTGGGACCAGAAGATATTGCGTAGCTTGCCAAACGCTGCCCAATCGAATCGAATTCAACGATTGACCTCTTTCTTGACCTACCTAACTGGACATTTTGTCTTCGGGGTTTTGGACTTGGATCGGTGCTGAGCGGAGCTTAGACTTTATCAGTCGAGATTTTTTAAGTTCAATGTGCCTCTTAACATGCGATGATCACTTCCGGTTTTCACCGCATTGATCACAGAGACATCATTGAATATTTTCTTCTTTGTCAACACATTGAAGTCAATCTCATTTTTTGCTGCACCATCAGGGTTCAGTATAAACTAATTTATCTGAATCTCATTTCCTACAAAATTAATGGAAGAAGTTTTTGCGATTTCTGGCTTTTCTGCTAGTACTCAAACCTCATGGCAGTTGGTCCGATAGAGATTTTTGATCCTTAAATGAAACAGCATTGATTGACATCAACAAAAGTTTTTTTTTTTAATTGCGTGTTTTCTTAGACAATTGTTTTTTAAATCTGTGATTTCTGTCCAATTGTTCTCAATGGTTTAAGACTGTTTTCCTATAGCTACAACGGTTATGTCCTATTACCTGTCCTGTGTGTGTCTGTCTATCTCAGAAAACTAGTAAAGTGGTTTTTATGGTTGACCATAGAACGACCTTAGTACGTGTATGCATTTTCAGAACCTATTACGGAAATTCTCAAGGTTCTCTCGAAAATTGACGGACGAATACTGAGAAGTTTTTACTTACTGACCAAAGAATGTTTCTGAGAATGGTTTATAAGTATAGTAGCAAACTACTTGACATTCAATAAGGAATCATTGGAAATAGACTATTGGCTTGTCAGTTATCGCGCAAACACCATTGGTCTGATCAAAATAGTTTTTTATTTAATTTAAATATTAACATAAGTACTTTTTGTAAAATCATTTTGGTGAGAAATGGATTCTGTGAGGCAAGAAAAGGGAGTGAATGATAATGAGGTGGTTGACAGGGGAGAAAGGAAGAAGAAAACATATATTATGTTGTGCCAACCCCAAGTAACATGGGACAAGGGGGTCTACGTCGAAGATAAATCCGAAGTATCGGCCGAATATCCCGCCGTTTCCTGACTAAGGAGAAAAAAAAGAAAACGACAATCAAAGAGATAAGTCAAAGTCAAAAATGGGACTTGAAGTCGGGTAAGGACTCAAAGTTAAAAAAGGAAACTTTGGAAGTCAAGAAACGGCCGAACATTCGGCCGATACTTCGGATTATCACTTCGGAGGAAAGCAGGAAAGTGTTTCTGAAATCGTGTTGAGAAATGGGATTTTGCGACGTCGAAGATAGTATGGTGTAAGCTACGTCACCATCTTCGATTTATTTATGATCAAAGCAGCATGTCTTCATCAATATATCTATGAACCATAATTTCAGTGTTCACCCCGTTTCTAGCCATTTCATCTATTATGCTACTCTTAAGTCGACTGTCCAATGTTACAAGATTCACAAAGCTTACAAGATTGCCCAATGGAAACGCACACACTATCGGTTCTTCACTAATTAATGTTGTAGGTACCTAATACAGGTTTACACCTGACACCTCATTGTTTTCACGATTAAGACTTTATTTCAGTGTCGTAATAAATAGAGGTAAAATGTAATAGACTTTTTGTTTTAGAGTTTTCGGGACGATTAATTTTGTTAAGTTTAGAAGATTTGGGACGTGTTTTAATGGATTTAAGTTGATACTTAGACAGTTTGTAAACAGACGAGTTCTTAGATACGTGTTTAATGATAAGTTACATAATTATTTAAAATTTTGTTAATAGAAATAATACTTTTTTTATAAAACATGGTGTTTAGTTGTTTTAAAAATATATACATGTTTTCCTCTATCATAGCATCCAAATTGTATTGGTTACATTACAAAATGTTTTCCGTCAGTAAATTCTTTCATGCTGTAAAAAATATTGTTGTTTAACCATTTCAGTAATATTTTTTAAATCACTTGGAATTTTATTATAATTATATTCAAACACACATGGCTAAGCATAGCTATTATTATATTTATCCAGTCTTGGTAAGCCCTTTAATATAAGCCTGTGAGGATCTCGCCTGTTTCGAGGATACACATGCATATTTCATAAATTAGAGAGGGTAGCGGTAATAACCAAGTTCTTTAAATATTGGCCTGCAAGATTCATCAGGTTGAAGCCCATATATTGCACGAATACACTTTTTTTGTGCAACAAATACCTTATTTTGGTCGTTACTATTACCCCAGATTATGAGCCCATATCGTATTAATGATTCAACATAAGCATGATAGGTAGTGATAGCAGTTTTAATGTTTGTTAAATTTTTAACCTTTCTGAGTGCGTATACGAATTTATTTATTATTATATATATATCATCTACTTGTGCTTTCCAATTTATGTCTTGAACTATTATTACTCCAAGAAATTTTGTTTGTGTCACTTCATTTAGTTTTGGTGTGTCAAGTTTCAAATTGTATTTATTATTATTAGATTTATTAGACTGCATAAATACAGACTTATCTAAATTAATTTCTCAGTTATTCATGTCAAGCCATTCGATTAATTTGTCAATCATGTTGTTAATTTCTGTTTCATAGTCGTGAATTGTAATAGTCTTTTTATCGGACGTCACTATAATGGAAATATCGTTGGCGAATAGTATTAAACATTTATTATTTGTTATATCTGTGATTGAATTTATATAGAGTAGGAACTATATCGTTAGTACCTAGCATGTATTTAAAATTAACTTCAGCCTGTAAAATGTAAATTGTCCTACTTTAAGCTGCGGTCCCACGCCACGGCCCGTTAACTGACAGGCCGCGCCTGGCGTTGCCACGCCTTTCGAAGCCTGTGGAGGCCCATGCCGAGTATTCCCACGGTGTATGTCGGCCTGGTACAGCCTGTTGGCCGCTATTCCAACATATTAAGTGATACGGAGCGTATGGCTGCATGTGCAGCCGGTGTGATTTTAATAAGTGGTCAACATTTGATTAACAAAGCCAAAATAAAGCAGAAGAAAAGCGCCCGTACAGGCTGCGAATGGCACCATCGCGCCGCGACACGCCGCGCCTTTGAACTTATCGTCAATTGGATGGCCGACGACAGGCCACCGTAGGCCTGCCCACCACCACCCATCCCACGCCACTGTCCTGGCGCGATCTGGCCTGTGAGAAAGCGGACCGTGAGACGCAGCGTTAAACGGTAATTGATCACCACGCTTGCTCACTGTGTGTTGGCGATGTCAAACCATTACCTACTGGTTTAAACCTACCTGCCTATTGGTTCAGATAATGGGGATGATTTAAATTACTCCTATCAACTTTAGTCTTTTCCCTACTTTATTGGAGTTTGCTTCCAGTAGGTATAACCAGACGCTGCAGAATACCTACTCGTATTTTACATGGAGCGACTGCTTATCTGACCTCCACAACCAAGTTACTGGGTTTACCACCTAAGAATATCTACATGTGGAATGCAATAAAAGTATTGAGTGTTGAGTATTGAATACGATACCATTTATTTCAGTTTTTTTTGGGTTTTATAGCCAAATGGCAAAAAAATTCGTGATGTCCGTCTTTTCTTCCGGCGGGATGTCACACAGCTATTTTACTCGGAGAGTACTCGGTATTTCAATATAAATTTGAAAAAAAGTGTATTATGTGCATCGCTAAACCATGGTGTAGTGAAATTATAAAAAAAATATATATATTAGTGGTGGCGTTCCCGATACATTGTAACCGAGGGATGAAAAAAAATATATTTTCTAGGTATCTAAAACGTATTAAACTACCATCAGCACTCTAATAGCGTAACACACTATCAATTTTTTTTTTTTTAACACATTCTGAATGATTTTGAAGTGTATTACGAATCCATTGCTTCATAATTATGTTCGAAAAAGAACATCGGCCAAATTTCTATATAGAAGTTGGACCTGACTTTTATTTTCAGTGTCCAGAAACAAATATATAGTGAGATTGGATTGTTTTTTTATATCAAACACCATCCCGTTCGAAAATAATATCTAAATAGCCAAGATATTTTAATAATGCAAAAAATACTTTTGAGGTTATAATTAAGTAATAAAACAAGTCGATTTAATGCTAGACAGACGACACAGTTTTTACTCGACTACGGTGAAGCCCAAAGGGATAGTTAGCGATAAGCGTGATGAGCGATCTCATTTCGTTTTTTTTTAAATCATAATTGTTCAATTGAAAAACTCGACTGCTCAACAACGTAAATAACGCAATGAATATTGTTGAACTGTCAAAATGAAACCTATTACCACTGATATTGTTACGCAATACTGCTTCGTTGGTCTAGTGGTTGCAAGCGCTACTGCTGAGCATGAGGTCCTGGGTTCGATTCTCAGGTCGGGCAAAGTGTTATTGGGTTTTTCCACCAGGAATTTCTCAGTAGCAGCCCGGAGTCTGGATTTGTGCCCGGTTGATGGCAATAGGCTCGCCCCCTATTACATGGGACTTCAACATAACTGGTGAAACGTGGGTGTACCTACTATAGGTATACCTCTGCCTAACCCTTCGGGATTACAGGCGTGATGTTATGTTATGTTATTGTTACGCATTACCCCTCTGGCACTTAAGGCGCAGATATATTACTTTAGTGACTTTTAAATCTGTTATTACGCCCTCTTATAATGCATATAGGTTATGCAAAAAATGTATGATAAACTAGAACGCATGTACACATCAATTCTATATGTGAATATCTAAGTATTGTAGTAAAATAATTTACAAAATAAATTCAGGAAGTAATGTCTAAAGTAAAAAAAAAAACGATATTGCTTTCAAACTACTTAAGATATTTTGATGTTTTTTTTTGTATGAACATACTATTCTATTACCTAAATTATAAATGATTTTTATTTCTGTAAGTAGGTTTGTACAACCACTTTTACACGCCAGTCATATTTTTAAAACTAGATGAGGTCGGCGTGTCCTATCTGACTACTCTGAGAAGGAAGGCCGAAACAAACTCAGAGGTCACAGTCTCTTTTAAAGTCCAGACATAATTTTGGTAAGATCATGTGAAGGCCATGTAGATTGGTGTCTGAAATGGTCTTTTGAGGAAAGAACCACACAGATTGAGTGGACCTGACCAGTCAGTGCACGCATTTGTCAGTAATCTTGCAGCTCTACTCAGAACTTAAGGAGCTCAACGACCTATAATTACATCTGTATTTTTTTTTAAATATTCATGTTTTAGTTGTTAAAAATAAATATTAACGAAACCAAAAGGGTGGCGCGGCGGCCAAGTTCAACGGTGATTACCCGACACATATGCAGTAGTTTCCTAAACTTCCAAACTAACACAAGACCACGAATTATTAATCGAGGAAGCAGAATTAGTAGGAAACTACACCTACACGTGTTCACCAATAATTAATTAAGACTGACTTAATTGAATATACTTAATTATTAGTTCGATAGTGAACTGCTACTTCTAATAGGAAACACGTTCAAATACATAACTGATACGTAAGTCATCACCATTTGCCTAGCCTTTTCCAAGCTATGTTGGGGTCGGCTTTCAGTCTAACTGGATGCAGCTGAATACCAGTATTTTACATGGAGCGACTGCCTATCTGACCTCCACAATCCAGTAACTGGGTAATACGATACCCTTTAGTAAGACTTTCGGGCTTCATACGCCTGTAACGACTGTCAAAGGTGTACGAATGACAGCCGGGACCAACGGCTAAACGTGCTTTCCAAGACACTGAGGGGGGCTCGGTATGTAAAGATGGTCACCCATCCACGGCCCGACCGTGGCAAGAATAGCTTAACCTGATTGATCGACCCGTGCGGCTGTTATTACCACGAGCCGTAACTAATAGGTAACATAATGAAATATCATTCAGTGCCTAGACTCAATTCTCTCTGAATTTCCAGAACGGAGACTTTCTCAATACTTTGGAGTACAGTTACATTTTATGGCTACTGGACTATAAATGTGAATATAATGAATGTTTTTATACACAGTAATAAATCAGTTGTTACTTGAAAAGTTAACAGAAATGTAACTAATGATGACAGTCGTGTGTAATTTGCAATCGGTTGCAGTTGCTATGTGTCACCAAGGGTTTGCTATAGGTGGCAGTTGTTGCGTTATTGAAATAGGTATCGGATAACCTTACCCACTTTGGATTGGGACATGGAAGACAAAATAATAATTGCAGCTTATTATCTCACTTTATTAATTGTATTGCGACACAAAAAAAGAAACCGTTTCATCCTCATTTCAATTAAGTAAAAGGTTTCATAAACCTCATTTAACGTGGGCTATTATTAGAAATTAAATTAAAATGTACAACTAAAGGAACCTATAGAACGTCCACCGTAAACCGTTTCCCAATATTTGCAGGAATAAAAAGCGTCGCAACAAACTCTCGCAACGATTGCTCAACAACTACACAACTGCCAAGCAATTCCCCTACGCCCTAAAATACACGATAGTTCCACATAAACTTAAACAGAACAATAAGTTACCTAGCTTTAATTTATATACTAGCTTTGCCCTGCGGCTTTGCACGCGTAGAAGTTGGAAATTATTCCACGGAAACGTACTGCCAGGATAAAAAGTATCCTGTAAGACTACCTATGTGCCAATTTCATCGAAATCGGTGCATTAGTTTTGGCGTGAAAAGGTAACAGAAAAACGGAGTTACTTTGTCATTTACAATATTCATATTAAAGTATGGATGAAAAGTAGCCTATGTTCTTTTCCAGCTCCAAGGGCTGGCTTTATGTCTGGCTCTGGTTGTTAAATACCTATTTGTCAAATTTCATAACAACCTGTAGCGGCATCAACATCGCCACATGCGAACTACGCGTCGCACTGACGTCACGTAAATCCTGCATCGCGCAAGCAGAGTTTCCCGCGCAACTAGCATATATACAATGTCCCGAAATCAACCGTCGGGCAGTTGCCCACCAGACACAACACCCGTCTGATCGGAGGATCCTCCCTTTTCTATGGTGGATGAGTGAACTTTACACCCTGTTTTACTATTGTGCCAAAACACACACCGTTGAACCCTTGTGTACCTTTGTGCTATTGTGTTGCTATGATTGAGGAGTACTATTTGGGGTTGAAACACTAGGGCCTTAGGGTTCGAGTGCTCATCGAGTATTTCGGGACATAGCCAAATGGGTGGTCAACTTTTCACGTGACCAGAGGGCTGGCCAATTCTTAGCCCAAATAATCGACATTGCCATCCAACGTGGAAATGTTGCCAGCCTTTTGCCCATTTTTCCATTGACAGCGATGAGGACGAATTTTTAATGCCCAATGAGCTATTCTCCCCGTTTTTTTTATTAGTTTTTTATTATCACCTTCCCTCAGGCACCCAACACAGGACCACTTTCGCAAGGCATCAGTATTATGTAATTAGCGCTTACATTTACAAAAATATACATAAAAAACTGAATATATTAGACCTAAACAAACACAACCTAAAATTAAAAGTGACAGAATGGCTACTCAAACAGGACTATGCCAAAACAGAGACTTTACTTACCTACATTGCTTAATAAGCACACAGCAATCTCCATGCTTGCACAAATACTTCTATCCTCGCATCCATATACGAGTACTCTCGTACATAAACCTCCCCCATTCACTTACTCACCAACACCACATCTCCTACTTATCCACACTCACATACAAACACCTACACACCTTCATCCACACTCATTACCCCTCACCCGCACTCTCACATACTCATACATAATTTAATTATTAAAATAAACAATAAGCTTTTTTCCCTTCTGAAGGTAAATCGACACAGTCCACTCATACATAATTATCAATTGGAACCTCATTGTGATACACTGTCTCTTAAGATACAGGATACCCTAGTTTGAGAGACAGGGTTTAATTTATTGTGTACAGATTTCTGCAGCATCCAATGTTTTATGTTTTTATGAATGTACAATTATCTGTATGTTTTTTTTTTTATTTGGGAAATAAAGAAATTTAATTTTTAATTATATACTATATATTATATTTTAGTGTTAACCCATTCAATAATTTTGGCGTGAAAAGGTAAAAGACAGACTGAGAGAGTTACTTTCTGATTAATTTATGACATTAAAAATTATATAAGTATGGATATTAAGGATGAAATCTAGCCTATGTCCTTCTCCAGGTCTCAGGCTACCTATCTGTCAAATGTTACAATTGGTCAAAGTCAATGTCAAGTCATAGTCAGATCAGTGGTTTAGGCGTGAAATGGTAACAAATCTGTCTGTTACCTTTTCACACCTAAAGCACTGAACTGACGTTAACTTGACATTGATTTTGACTTCGACCAATTGTAATGACACACAGGCATACAGACAGCCAGATAATTTCGCTTTTATAATTATTAGTATGGATTAGGCTTTTGGAAAGGCTGTCACAATTATTCTTATAGGCAAGTTATAATTGACTCTTTTGTTCAGACGACAATGCGGGCTGGCTATAATTTGAAAGGGGCACGAATTGGCCAGTGACTAATCAAATATTGTAGGGAAAACGTCCTTTGTTCTATTCAAATTGGCTTGTATAGGTTCGAATATGTTTTTGGTATGTATTTGATAGTTGTGTATTTTAGTTTCTGAAACACATATTCAGAAATAGAGTAGCATAGAATTAGTGTCATTTAAGGATTTTGATATAAGTACGATCAGTTTTGGACATGGGCCTCCCCCAAGCACCGCCACTTTGACCGGTTCTTTGCTTCCCGTATCCAGTGGATTCTTGCTGCCTTCACAATGTCATCAATCCCTTGTCTATCGGTACGCCTTCCAACGCTACGTCTTCCGGTACGCGGTAGCTACTCCAGAATCTTTCGGCCCCATCGCCATCTGCTCTGCGAGCAATATCCCACTGACACTTAAGTTTGCCAATTCTTCAGGCTATGTGGTTATCTTGGTTTGCCTGCGGATCTCTTCATTTCTGATTCGATCACGTAGGGAAACTCCAAGCATAGCCCTCTCCATTGCCCTTTGGGTGACTTTTAGTCTTCCAATAAGGCCCATTGTGAGCGACCACGTTTCAGTGCCATAGTCACTGGCAACACGCACTGGCCAAAGACTTTCGTCTTGAGACACTGTGGTATGTGGGACGAGAAGATATTGCGTAGCTTCCCGAACGCTGCCCAGCCGATTCGGATTCGACGATTGACCTCTTTCTCGAAGTTGGACCTACCTAACTGGACAGTTTGTCCGAGGTAAACATACTCGTCCACAACTTCGAGTGTAGCGTCTCCGATCTTCATGAGAGTGGGTATTACATGGGCTTTCGACATGAACTTTGTCTTGTCCATGTCCATTTTAAGATCCACTGTTTCGGAAGCTCTACTGAGGTCGTAGAGCATTGTACTGAGGTCCTCCATAGTCTCAGCCATGACAACTATATCGAAAGTGAGTGATGCGCTCGCCATGTTAATGCCTAGCCCTTTCCAGTCCAGAACCTTAAAGACACCTCCAGGGCAGCGGTGAACTGTTTCGGAGAGATAAAGTCTCCCTGCCTCACACTTTGCTGCAGAAGGGTAGGTTTCGAGGTCTGGTCCTGGAGTCGGACTGACACAGTGCCGTTTTCGTTCAGACATTTCACCACCTCGATGTACCGATAGTCGATCTGGCACCGTTGAAAAGACAGCAATACAGCCCATATCTCAATCGAATCGAAGGCTTTCTTGTAGTCCACAAACGCTAAGAAAAGAGGCAGGTTATACTCTTCGGTCTTCTGTATAACCTGTTGCAGAGGATGTGTGTAGTCTTATTATATTATTTCTACGAATTCTCCAGCGATGACGACACCAAACAATTACAATTAATTTCCAGTTCTGCTGTCTTGCAGTACGGGCGGGACTCGACGTCAAGGCGATAAATCTTCGCCTTCAGCTAATATGGTTTCTAACTAATATCAGAATGTAGATAGTTTCAAATCAGCTCGATACAACGAGCGACCACAGGTGCACGCACACTAAGATGCGTACAGTCGGTGACCACCATTCGCTGACCCCTCTTCCATTATTCTTCTTTGTAAGAGGGATCAAGTAATGCTGGTCACCTACTATACGTACGTCGACCTCATACAAAAGTCGGGTATGTGTGCGTGCGTTTTCACTCATTGTATGTATGGAACCGGCCTGCTGTTCCGATTTGGTATTATGTGCTAATATACACAGAACAATCATCTATCAGGTGCTAATTATAAATGACAAATACGGGAATTGGGTTATTGAAATGAGTCAGTGGTTACTTTCATATTGTTACGATTGCGAGAAATGATTCATATTTTGCACTTAATTGTAGAATTAGATTGGGGCGGCATATAGAACCAAAAACGGACAGGTTTGAATCGATAAACATTAAGAGGAGGCTCCCTATTTCTACGTTAATTTGCATCAATATTCTGAAACAGTCACACATACAAGCAAAATATAACTTTAGTATATGATTTATTGGATCTTTTTCTTTCCATGTTGAAGACGGATACGTAATTGTAATATTTTCTCTAGATACATACATTATTCGAAAATCATATCTTATAAAAAGATATGATTTTCGAATCACATTTGTTTTTTTTTAACAAACAAGATTGTTTGGCTTTTATGTCTAAAATAAATATTCACAGTAAGAAAATATAGTTTATCATCTAGCCACTAGATGTTTTTTCTCTAGATCAATTATTACTTTAGTTTTGATCGAACTAAGAATTGAGACTTACGCTATTTGGTTTCGTGCTCGAACACGATCAAAGAGCGCACGCGATATTCAACTTTATTACTGATGTGTTAGCGTTTAGCACATAACGGAGTGGCGGGGAGCAAGGGGCGGAGCTTGCGTGGAAATTTGATTTAGACTGTCTGGTCTTAATCAAAATAGTTTATGGATCAGTCCCAAATATAACATAATAATTATGTCAAATGAAATTCTATGCTTCCTCGTTGGTATAGCCGTTGCAAGCGCTACTGCTGACATGAGGTCCTGGGATCGATTCCCAGGTTGGGCAAAGTGTTATTGGGTTTTGAACATAATTATAACCTCCTCTTTTTTGGATGTCGGTTAAAAGTAGTTTATATATTTCGCATTTATAATATAATATTATGATTGCGAAAGTCAGTTTGTTTATTTGCTTGTTACGCTTTCACGCTAAAACGGCTGAACGCATTTGGATGATAGGTAGACCATCACCTGGATTCAGATATAATATTATACTTTTTATCTCGGTAGGATCTACGTTCCCGAGGGATAATTTACGACCTAAACGCGGGCGAAGCCGCGGAAAAAAGCTAGTCTACAATATTATTACCTTTGCCATAGATTCGAACAGAAGAAGCTTAAGAAGAAACTTAAGTAGGTTTTCAAAAACCAGCAAAACACAAACAAATAAATAAAGTTGAAGTGTCTCTTTGTAATGTAATTTCTCGAAGTCGGCGTGACCAATACAGACTTGTACTAGATGAGCTCCTTAGATTAGCAAAATATAACAAAAGCTGCCTGGCTATGTGTGTACGTGTTTAAAATAAATTACCTAATGTATTAAAAATATTAAATTGCAGGTTATTCAAAATTAAATTATATGAATGGTTGAATGAAAATAATTTCTATAATATTAAGGATTTTTTTGAACATAAATTATAATGTTTTTAAATTCAAATTTGTATGTCTAAGTTTGCATGCTTTAATTTTAAGCAAAACATGTATGATCTCATTTTTTTATAAAAACACCTATGTATACCATGTTTTAAGCAAATAAATAAAAAAAAAACAGCTTTTTAATAATTTTTTATGAAAGTTCAAAATTCTTCAAAGTCCAAATTTCTATATAGAAGTTGGACCTGACTTTTATTTTCAGTGTCCAGAAACAAATTATAGTGAGATCGGATTGTTTTTTTTATATCAAACACCATCCCGTTCGAAAATAATATCTAAATAGCCAAGATATTTTAATAATGCAAAAAATACTTTTGAGGTTATAATTAAGTAATAAAACAAGTCGATTTAATGCTAGACAGACGACACAGTTTTTACTCGACTACGGTGAAGCCCAAAGGGATAGTTAGCGATAAGCGTGATGAGCGATCTCATTTCGTTTTTTTTTAAATCATAATTGTTCAATTGAAAAACTCGACTGCTCAACAACGTAAATAACGCAATGAATATTGTTGAACTGTCAAAATGAAACCTATTACCACTGATATTGTTACGCAATACTGCTTCGTTGGTCTAGTGGTTGCAAGCGCTACTGCTGAGCATGAGGTCCTGGGTTCGATTCTCAGGTCGGGCAAAGTGTTATTGGGTTTTTCCACCAGGAATTTCTCAGTAGCAGCCCGGAGTCTGGATTTGTGCCCGGTTGATGGCAATAGGCTCGCCCCCTATTACATGGGACTTCAACATAACTGGTGAAACGTGGGTGTACCTACTATAGGTATACCTCTGCCTAACCCTTCGGGATTACAGGCGTGATGTTATGTTATGTTATTGTTACGCATTACCCCTCTGGCACTTAAGGCGCAGATATATTACTTTAGTGACTTTTAAATCTGTTATTACGCCCTCTTATAATGCATATAGGTTATGCAAAAAATGTATGATAAACTAGAACGCATGTACACATCAATTCTATATGTGAATATCTAAGTATTGTAGTAAAATAATTTACAAAATAAATTCAGGAAGTAATGTCTAAAGTAAAAAAAAAAACGATATTGCTTTCAAACTACTTAAGATATTTTGATGTTTTTTTTTGTATGAACATACTATTCTATTACCTAAATGATAAATGATTTTTATTTCTGTAAGTAGGTTTGTACAACCACTTTTACACGCCAGTCATATTTTTAAAACTAGATGAGGTCGGCGTGTCCTATCTGACTACTCTGAGAAGGAAGGCCGAAACAAACTCAGAGGTCACAGTCTCTTTTAAAGTCCAGACATAATTTTGGTAAGATCATGTGAAGGCCATGTAGATTGGTGTCTGAAATGGTCTTTTGAGGAAAGAACCACACAGATTGAGTGGACCTGACCAGTCAGTGCACGCATTTGTCAGTAATCTTGCAGCTCTACTCAGAACTTAAGGAGCTCAACGACCTATAATTACATCTGTATTTTTTTTTAAATATTCATGTTTTAGTTGTTAAAAATAAATATTAACGAAACCAAAAGGGTGGCGCGGCGGCCAAGTTCAACGGTGATTACCCGACACATATGCAGTAGTTTCCTAAACTTCCAAACTAACACAAGACCACGAATTATTAATCGAGGAAGCAGAATTAGTAGGAAACTACACCTACACGTGTTCACCAATAATTAATTAAGACTGACTTAATTGAATATACTTAATTATTAGTTCGATAGTGAACTGCTACTTCTAATAGGAAACACGTTCAAATACATAACTGATACGTAAGTCATCACCATTTGCCTAGCCTTTTCCAAGCTATGTTGGGGTCGGCTTTCAGTCTAACTGGATGCAGCTGAATACCAGTATTTTACATGGAGCGACTGCCTATCTGACCTCCACAATCCAGTAACTGGGTAATACGATACCCTTTAGTAAGACTTTCGGGCTTCATACGCCTGTAACGACTGTCAAAGGTGTACGAATGACAGCCGGGACCAACGGCTAAACGTGCTTTCCAAGACACTGAGGGGGGCTCGGTATGTAAAGATGGTCACCCATCCACGGCCCGACCGTGGCAAGAATAGCTTAACCTGATTGATCGACCCGTGCGGCTGTTATTACCACGAGCCGTAACTAATAGGTAACATAATGAAATATCAATTCAGTGCCTAGACTCAATTCTCTCTGAATTTCCAGAAAGGAGACTTTCTCAATACTTTGGAGTACAGTTACATTTTATGGCTAATGGACTATAAATGTGAATATAATGAATGTTTTTATACACAGTAATAAATCAGTTGTTACTTGAAAAGTTAACAGAAATGTAACTAATGATGACAGTCGTGTGTAATTTGCAATCGGTTGCAGTTGCTATGTGTCACCAAGGGTTTGCTATAGGTGGCAGTTGTTGCGTTATTGAAATAGGTATCGGATAACCTTACCCACTTTGGATTGGGACATGGAAGACAAAATAATAATTGCAGCTTATTATCTCACTTTATTAATTGTATTGCGACACAAAAAAAGAAAACCGTTTCATCCTCATTTCAATAAAGTAAAAGGTTTCATAAACCTCATTTAACGTGGGCTATTATTAGAAATTAAATTAAAATGTACAACTAAAGGAACCTATAGAACGTCCACCGTAAACCGTTTCCCAATATTTGCAGGAATAAAAAGCGTCGCAACAAACTCTCGCAACGATTGCTCAACAACTACACAACTGCCAAGCAATTCCCCTACGCCCTAAAATACACGATAGTTCCACATAAACTTAAACAGAACAATAAGTTACCTAGCTTTAATTTATATACTAGCTTTGCCCTGCGGCTTTGCACGCGTAGAAGTTGGAAATTATTCCACGGAAACGTACTGCCGGGATAAAAAGTATCCTGTAAGACTACCTATGTGCCAATTTCATCGAAATCGGTGCATTAGTTTTGGCGTGAAAAGGTAACAGAAAAACGGAGTTACTTTGTCATTTACAATATTCATATTAAAGTATGGATGAAAAGTAGCCTATGTTCTTTTCCAGCTCCAAGGGCTGGCTTTATGTCTGGCTCTGGTTGTTAAATACCTATTTGTCAAATTTCATAACAACCTGTAGCGGCATCAACATCGCCACATGTGAACTACGCGTCGCACTGACGTCACGTAAATCCTGCATCGCGCAAGCAGAGTTTCCCGCGCAACTAGCATATATACAATGTCCCGAAATCAACCGTCGGGCAGTTGCCCACCAGACACAACACCCGTCTGATCGGAGGATCCTCCCTTTTCTATGGTGGATGAGTGAACTTTACACCCTGTTCTACTATTGTGCCAAAACACACACCGTTGAACCCTTGTGTACCTTTGTGCTATTGTGTTGCTATGATTGAGGAGTACTATTTGGGGTTGAAACACTAGGGCCTTAGGGTTCGAGTGCTCATCGAGTATTTCGGGACATAGCCAAATGGGTGGTCAACTTTTCACGTGACCAGAGGGCTGGCCAATTCTTAGCCCAAATAATCGGCATTGCCATCCAACGTGGAAATGTTGCCAGCCTTTTGCCCATTTTTCCATTGACAGCGATGAGGACGAATTTTTAATGCCCAATGTGCTATTCTCCCCGTTTTTTTTATTAGTTTTTTATTATCACCTTCCCTCAGGCACCCAACACAGGACCACTTTCGCAAGGCATCAGTATTATGTAATTAGCGCTTACATTTACAAAAATATACATAAAAAACTGAATATATTAGACCTAAACAAACACAACCTAAAATTAAAAGTGACAGAATGGCTACTCAAACAGGACTATGCCGAAACAGAGACTTTACTTACCTACATTGCTTAATAAGCACACACCAATCTCCATGCTTGCACAAATACTTCTATCCTCGCATCCATATACTCTCGTACATACACCTCCCCCATTCACTTACTCACCAACACCACATCTCCTACTTATCCACACTCACATACAAACACCTACACACCTTCATCCACACTCATTACCCCTCACCCGCACTCTCACATACTCATACATAATTTAATTATTAAAATAAACAATAAGCTTTTTTCCCTTCTGAAGGTAAATCGACACAGTCCACTCATACATAATTATCAATTGGAACCTCATTGTGATACACTGTCTCTTAAGATACAGGATACCCTAGTTTGAGAGACAGGGTTTAATTTATTGTGTACAGATTTCTGCAGCATCCAATGTTTTATGTTTTTGTGAATGTACAATTATCTGTATGTTTTTTTTTTGTTTTGGGAAATAAGGAAATTTAATTTTTAATTATATACTACTCGTATATATTATATTTTAGTGTTAACCCATTCAATAATTTTGGCGTGAAAAGGTAAAAGACAGACTGAGAGAGTTACTTTCTGATTAATTTATGATATTAAAAATTATATAAGTATGGATATTAAGGATGAAATCTAGCCTATGTCCTTCTCCAGGTCTCAGGCTACCTATCTGTCAAATGTTACAATTGGTCAAAGTCAATGTCAAGTCATAGTCAGATCAGTGGTTTAGGCGTGAAAAGGTAACAAATCTGTCTGTTACCTTTTCACACCTAAAGCACTGAACTGACGTTAACTTGACATTGACTTGACATTGATTTTGACTTCGACCAATTGTAACGACACACAGGCATACAGACAGCCAGATAATTTCGCTTTTATAATTATTAGTATGGATTAGGCTTTTGGAAAGGCTGTCACAATTATCCTTATAGGCAAGTTATAATTGACTCTTTTGTTCAGACGACAATGCGGGCTGGCTATAATTTGAAAGGGGCACGAATTGGCCAGTGACTAATCAAATATTGTAGGGAAAACGTCCTTTGTTCTATTCAAATTGGCTTGTATAGGTTCGAATATGTTTTTGGTATGTATTTGATAGTTGTGTATTTTAGTTTCTGAAACACATATTCAGAAATAGAGTAGAATAGAATTAGTGTCATTTAAGGATTTTGATATAAGTACGATCAGTTTTGGACATGGCCCTTTTTTCTTTTTTTTTTTTTGTTGCTGGGGTGAAAAATCCTCATGGATGTCCTCCGCCCTAGGGTGGGCGGAGGGGTCTGTCAGACTCTTACTGACTAAAAACCACCCCGGTGTTCCCTTCCCACACTTGCACCGGGGATCTTGGGAGCTAGTATTACTTCCGTGATCCCCGGCTAGTGCCGGCCCGCCTCTGCGGGCCACCTCAAGTCTGCGGGGGGGTGAGGTGTTAGACCCCCCCGCGACGTCTCAAAGGGGCGCGCGTGGAACACTACGTGGGACACTTAAGTTTGCCAATTCTTCAGGCTATGTGGTTATCTTGGTTTGCCTGCGGATCTCTTCATTTCTGATTTGATCACGTAGGGAAACTCCAAGCATAGCCCTCTCCATTGCCCTTTGGGTGACTTTTAGTCTTCCAATAAGGCCCATTGTGAGCGACCACGTTTCAGTGCCATAGTCACTGGCAACACGCACTGGCCAAAGACTTTCGTCTTGAGACACTGTGGTATGTGGGAAGAGAAGATATTGCGTAGCTTCCCGAACGCTGCCCAGCCGATTCGGATTCGACGATTGACCTCTTTCTCGAAGTTGGACCTACCTAACTGGACAGTTTGTCCGAGGTAAACATACTCATCCACAACTTCGAGTGTAGCGTCTCCGATCTTCATGAGAGTGGGTGTTACATGGGCTTTCGACATGAACTTTGTCTTGTCCATGTCCATTTTAAGACCCACTGTTTCGGAAGCTCTACTGAGGTCGTAGAGCATTGTACTGAGGTCCTCCATAGTCTCAGCCATGACAACTATATCGAAAGTGAGTGATGCGCTCGCCATGTTAATGCCTAGCCCTTTCCAGTCCAGAACCTTAAAGACACCTCCAGGGCAGCGGTGAACTGTTTCGGAGAGATAAAGTCTCCCTGCCTCACACTTTGCTGCAGAAGGATAGGTTTCGAGGTCTGGTCCTGGAGTCGGACTGACATAGTGGCGTTTTCGTTCAGACATTTCACCACCTCGATGTACCGATAGTCGATCTGGCACCGTTGAAAAGACAGCAATACAGCCCATATCTCGATTGAATCGAAGGCTTTCTTGTAGTCCACAAACGCTAAGAAAAGAGGCAGGTTATACTCTTCGGTCTTCTGTATAACCTGTTGCAGAGGATGTGTGTAGTCTTATTATATTATTTCTACGAATTCTCCAGCGATGACGACACCAAACAATTACAATTAATTTCCAGTTCTGCTGTCTTGCAGTACGGGCGGGACTCGACGTCAAGGCGATAAATCTTCGCCTTCAGCTAATATGGTTTCTAACTAATATCAGAATGTAGATAGTTTCAAATCAGCTCGATACAACGAGCGACCACAGGTGCACGCACACTAAGATGCGTACAGTCGGTGACCACCATTCGCTGACCCCTCTTCCATTATTCTTCTTTGTAAGAGGGATCAAGTAATGCTGGTCACCTACTATACGTACGTCGACCTCATACAAAAGTCGGGTATGTGTGCGTGCGTTTTCACTCATTGTATGTATGGAACCGGCCTGCTGTTCCGATTTGGTATTATGTGCTAATATACACAGAACAATCATCTATCAGGTGCTAATTATAAATGACAAATACGGGAATTGGGTTATTGAAATGAGTCAGTGGTTACTTTCATATTGTTACGATTGCGAGAAATGATTCATATTTTGCACTTAATTGTAGAATTAGATTGGGGCGGCATATAGAACCAAAAACGGACAGGTTTGAATCGATAAACATTAAGAGGAGGCTCCCTATTTCTACGTTAATTTGCATCAATATTCTGAAACAGTCACACATACAAGCAAAATATAACTTTAGTATATGATTTATTGGATCTTTTTCTTTCCATGTTGAAGACGGATACGTAATTGTAATATTTTCTCTAGATACATACATTATTCGAAAATCATATCTTATAAAAAGATATGATTTTCGAATCACATTTGTTTTTTTTTAACAAACAAGATTGTTTGGCTTTTATGTCTAAAATAAATATTCACAGTAAGAAAATATAGTTTATCATCTAGCCACTAGATGTTTTTTCTCTAGATCAATTATTACTTTAGTTTTGATCGAACTAAGAATTGAGACTTACGCTATTTGGTTTCGTGCTCGAACACGATCAAAGAGCGCACGCGATATTCAACTTTATTACTGATGTGTTAGCGTTTAGCACATAACGGAGTGGCGGGGAGCAAGGGGCGGAGCTTGCGTGGAAATTTGATTTAGACTGTCTGGTCTTAATCAAAATAGTTTATGGATCAGTCCCAAATATAACATAATAATTATGTCAAATGAAATTCTATGCTTCCTCGTTGGTATAGCCGTTGCAAGCGCTACTGCTGACATGAGGTCCTGGGATCGATTCCCAGGTTGGGCAAAGTGTTATTGGGTTTTGAACATAATTATAACCTCCTCTTTTTTGGATGTCGGTTAAAAGTAGTTTATATATTTCGCATTTATAATATAATATTATGATTGCGAAAGTCAGTTTGTTTATTTGCTTGTTACGCTTTCACGCTAAAACGGCTGAACGCATTTGGATGATAGGTAGACCATCACCTGGATTCAGATATAATATTATACTTTTTATCTCGGTAGGATCTACGTTCCCGAGGGATAATTTACGACCTAAACGCGGGCGAAGCCGCGGAAAAAAGCTAGTCTACAATATTATTACCTTTGCCATAGATTCGAACAGAAGAAGCTTAAGAAGAAACTTAAGTAGGTTTTCAAAAACCAGCAAAACACAAACAAATAAATAAAGTTGAAGTGTCTCTTTGTAATGTAATTTCTCGAAGTCGGCGTGACCAATACAGACTTGTACTAGATGAGCTCCTTAGATTAGCAAAATATAACAAAAGCTGCCTGGCTATGTGTGTACGTGTTTAAAATAAATTACCTAATGTATTAAAAATATTAAATTGCAGGTTATTCAAAATTAAATTATATGAATGGTTGAATGAAAATAATTTCTATAATATTAAGGATTTTTTTGAACATAAATTATAATGTTTTTAAATTCAAATTTGTATGTCTAAGTTTGCATGCTTTAATTTTAAGCAAAACATGTATGATCTCATTTTTTTATAAAAACACCTATGTATACCATGTTTTAAGCAAATAAATAAAAAAAAAACAGCTTTTTAATAATTTTTTATGAAAGTTCAAAATTCTTCAAAGTCCAAATTTCTATATAGAAGTTGGACCTGACTTTTATTTTCAGTGTCCAGAAACAAATTATAGTGAGATCGGATTGTTTTTTTTATATCAAACACCATCCCGTTCGAAAATAATATCTAAATAGCCAAGATATTTTAATAATGCAAAAAATACTTTTGAGGTTATAATTAAGTAATAAAACAAGTCGATTTAATGCTAGACAGACGACACAGTTTTTACTCGACTACGGTGAAGCCCAAAGGGATAGTTAGCGATAAGCGTGATGAGCGATCTCATTTCGTTTTTTTTTAAATCATAATTGTTCAATTGAAAAACTCGACTGCTCAACAACGTAAATAACGCAATGAATATTGTTGAACTGTCAAAATGAAACCTATTACCACTGATATTGTTACGCAATACTGCTTCGTTGGTCTAGTGGTTGCAAGCGCTACTGCTGAGCATGAGGTCCTGGGTTCGATTCTCAGGTCGGGCAAAGTGTTATTGGGTTTTTCCACCAGGAATTTCTCAGTAGCAGCCCGGAGTCTGGATTTGTGCCCGGTTGATGGCAATAGGCTCGCCCCCTATTACATGGGACTTCAACATAACTGGTGAAACGTGGGTGTACCTACTATAGGTATACCTCTGCCTAACCCTTCGGGATTACAGGCGTGATGTTATGTTATGTTATTGTTACGCATTACCCCTCTGGCACTTAAGGCGCAGATATATTACTTTAGTGACTTTTAAATCTGTTATTACGCCCTCTTATAATGCATATAGGTTATGCAAAAAATGTATGATAAACTAGAACGCATGTACACATCAATTCTATATGTGAATATCTAAGTATTGTAGTAAAATAATTTACAAAATAAATTCAGGAAGTAATGTCTAAAGTAAAAAAAAAAACGATATTGCTTTCAAACTACTTAAGATATTTTGATGTTTTTTTTTGTATGAACATACTATTCTATTACCTAAATGATAAATGATTTTTATTTCTGTAAGTAGGTTTGTACAACCACTTTTACACGCCAGTCATATTTTTAAAACTAGATGAGGTCGGCGTGTCCTATCTGACTACTCTGAGAAGGAAGGCCGAAACAAACTCAGAGGTCACAGTCTCTTTTAAAGTCCAGACATAATTTTGGTAAGATCATGTGAAGGCCATGTAGATTGGTGTCTGAAATGGTCTTTTGAGGAAAGAACCACACAGATTGAGTGGACCTGACCAGTCAGTGCACGCATTTGTCAGTAATCTTGCAGCTCTACTCAGAACTTAAGGAGCTCAACGACCTATAATTACATCTGTATTTTTTTTTAAATATTCATGTTTTAGTTGTTAAAAATAAATATTAACGAAACCAAAAGGGTGGCGCGGCGGCCAAGTTCAACGGTGATTACCCGACACATATGCAGTAGTTTCCTAAACTTCCAAACTAACACAAGACCACGAATTATTAATCGAGGAAGCAGAATTAGTAGGAAACTACACCTACACGTGTTCACCAATAATTAATTAAGACTGACTTAATTGAATATACTTAATTATTAGTTCGATAGTGAACTGCTACTTCTAATAGGAAACACGTTCAAATACATAACTGATACGTAAGTCATCACCATTTGCCTAGCCTTTTCCAAGCTATGTTGGGGTCGGCTTTCAGTCTAACTGGATGCAGCTGAATACCAGTATTTTACATGGAGCGACTGCCTATCTGACCTCCACAATCCAGTAACTGGGTAATACGATACCCTTTAGTAAGACTTTCGGGCTTCATACGCCTGTAACGACTGTCAAAGGTGTACGAATGACAGCCGGGACCAACGGCTAAACGTGCTTTCCAAGACACTGAGGGGGGCTCGGTATGTAAAGATGGTCACCCATCCACGGCCCGACCGTGGCAAGAATAGCTTAACCTGATTGATCGACCCGTGCGGCTGTTATTACCACGAGCCGTAACTAATAGGTAACATAATGAAATATCAATTCAGTGCCTAGACTCAATTCTCTCTGAATTTCCAGAAAGGAGACTTTCTCAATACTTTGGAGTACAGTTACATTTTATGGCTAATGGACTATAAATGTGAATATAATGAATGTTTTTATACACAGTAATAAATCAGTTGTTACTTGAAAAGTTAACAGAAATGTAACTAATGATGACAGTCGTGTGTAATTTGCAATCGGTTGCAGTTGCTATGTGTCACCAAGGGTTTGCTATAGGTGGCAGTTGTTGCGTTATTGAAATAGGTATCGGATAACCTTACCCACTTTGGATTGGGACATGGAAGACAAAATAATAATTGCAGCTTATTATCTCACTTTATTAATTGTATTGCGACACAAAAAAAGAAAACCGTTTCATCCTCATTTCAATAAAGTAAAAGGTTTCATAAACCTCATTTAACGTGGGCTATTATTAGAAATTAAATTAAAATGTACAACTAAAGGAACCTATAGAACGTCCACCGTAAACCGTTTCCCAATATTTGCAGGAATAAAAAGCGTCGCAACAAACTCTCGCAACGATTGCTCAACAACTACACAACTGCCAAGCAATTCCCCTACGCCCTAAAATACACGATAGTTCCACATAAACTTAAACAGAACAATAAGTTACCTAGCTTTAATTTATATACTAGCTTTGCCCTGCGGCTTTGCACGCGTAGAAGTTGGAAATTATTCCACGGAAACGTACTGCCGGGATAAAAAGTATCCTGTAAGACTACCTATGTGCCAATTTCATCGAAATCGGTGCATTAGTTTTGGCGTGAAAAGGTAACAGAAAAACGGAGTTACTTTGTCATTTACAATATTCATATTAAAGTATGGATGAAAAGTAGCCTATGTTCTTTTCCAGCTCCAAGGGCTGGCTTTATGTCTGGCTCTGGTTGTTAAATACCTATTTGTCAAATTTCATAACAACCTGTAGCGGCATCAACATCGCCACATGTGAACTACGCGTCGCACTGACGTCACGTAAATCCTGCATCGCGCAAGCAGAGTTTCCCGCGCAACTAGCATATATACAATGTCCCGAAATCAACCGTCGGGCAGTTGCCCACCAGACACAACACCCGTCTGATCGGAGGATCCTCCCTTTTCTATGGTGGATGAGTGAACTTTACACCCTGTTCTACTATTGTGCCAAAACACACACCGTTGAACCCTTGTGTACCTTTGTGCTATTGTGTTGCTATGATTGAGGAGTACTATTTGGGGTTGAAACACTAGGGCCTTAGGGTTCGAGTGCTCATCGAGTATTTCGGGACATAGCCAAATGGGTGGTCAACTTTTCACGTGACCAGAGGGCTGGCCAATTCTTAGCCCAAATAATCGGCATTGCCATCCAACGTGGAAATGTTGCCAGCCTTTTGCCCATTTTTCCATTGACAGCGATGAGGACGAATTTTTAATGCCCAATGTGCTATTCTCCCCGTTTTTTTTATTAGTTTTTTATTATCACCTTCCCTCAGGCACCCAACACAGGACCACTTTCGCAAGGCATCAGTATTATGTAATTAGCGCTTACATTTACAAAAATATACATAAAAAACTGAATATATTAGACCTAAACAAACACAACCTAAAATTAAAAGTGACAGAATGGCTACTCAAACAGGACTATGCCGAAACAGAGACTTTACTTACCTACATTGCTTAATAAGCACACACCAATCTCCATGCTTGCACAAATACTTCTATCCTCGCATCCATATACTCTCGTACATACACCTCCCCCATTCACTTACTCACCAACACCACATCTCCTACTTATCCACACTCACATACAAACACCTACACACCTTCATCCACACTCATTACCCCTCACCCGCACTCTCACATACTCATACATAATTTAATTATTAAAATAAACAATAAGCTTTTTTCCCTTCTGAAGGTAAATCGACACAGTCCACTCATACATAATTATCAATTGGAACCTCATTGTGATACACTGTCTCTTAAGATACAGGATACCCTAGTTTGAGAGACAGGGTTTAATTTATTGTGTACAGATTTCTGCAGCATCCAATGTTTTATGTTTTTGTGAATGTACAATTATCTGTATGTTTTTTTTTTGTTTTGGGAAATAAGGAAATTTAATTTTTAATTATATACTACTCGTATATATTATATTTTAGTGTTAACCCATTCAATAATTTTGGCGTGAAAAGGTAAAAGACAGACTGAGAGAGTTACTTTCTGATTAATTTATGATATTAAAAATTATATAAGTATGGATATTAAGGATGAAATCTAGCCTATGTCCTTCTCCAGGTCTCAGGCTACCTATCTGTCAAATGTTACAATTGGTCAAAGTCAATGTCAAGTCATAGTCAGATCAGTGGTTTAGGCGTGAAAAGGTAACAAATCTGTCTGTTACCTTTTCACACCTAAAGCACTGAACTGACGTTAACTTGACATTGACTTGACATTGATTTTGACTTCGACCAATTGTAACGACACACAGGCATACAGACAGCCAGATAATTTCGCTTTTATAATTATTAGTATGGATTAGGCTTTTGGAAAGGCTGTCACAATTATCCTTATAGGCAAGTTATAATTGACTCTTTTGTTCAGACGACAATGCGGGCTGGCTATAATTTGAAAGGGGCACGAATTGGCCAGTGACTAATCAAATATTGTAGGGAAAACGTCCTTTGTTCTATTCAAATTGGCTTGTATAGGTTCGAATATGTTTTTGGTATGTATTTGATAGTTGTGTATTTTAGTTTCTGAAACACATATTCAGAAATAGAGTAGAATAGAATTAGTGTCATTTAAGGATTTTGATATAAGTACGATCAGTTTTGGACATGGCCCTTTTTTCTTTTTTTTTTTTTGTTGCTGGGGTGAAAAATCCTCATGGATGTCCTCCGCCCTAGGGTGGGCGGAGGGGTCTGTCAGACTCTTACTGACTAAAAACCACCCCGGTGTTCCCTTCCCACACTTGCACCGGGGATCTTGGGAGCTAGTATTACTTCCGTGATCCCCGGCTAGTGCCGGCCCGCCTCTGCGGGCCACCTCAAGTCTGCGGGGGGGTGAGGTGTTAGACCCCCCCGCGACGTCTCAAAGGGGCGCGCGTGGAACACTACGTGGGACACTTAAGTTTGCCAATTCTTCAGGCTATGTGGTTATCTTGGTTTGCCTGCGGATCTCTTCATTTCTGATTTGATCACGTAGGGAAACTCCAAGCATAGCCCTCTCCATTGCCCTTTGGGTGACTTTTAGTCTTCCAATAAGGCCCATTGTGAGCGACCACGTTTCAGTGCCATAGTCACTGGCAACACGCACTGGCCAAAGACTTTCGTCTTGAGACACTGTGGTATGTGGGAAGAGAAGATATTGCGTAGCTTCCCGAACGCTGCCCAGCCGATTCGGATTCGACGATTGACCTCTTTCTCGAAGTTGGACCTACCTAACTGGACAGTTTGTCCGAGGTAAACATACTCATCCACAACTTCGAGTGTAGCGTCTCCGATCTTCATGAGAGTGGGTGTTACATGGGCTTTCGACATGAACTTTGTCTTGTCCATGTCCATTTTAAGACCCACTGTTTCGGAAGCTCTACTGAGGTCGTAGAGCATTGTACTGAGGTCCTCCATAGTCTCAGCCATGACAACTATATCGAAAGTGAGTGATGCGCTCGCCATGTTAATGCCTAGCCCTTTCCAGTCCAGAACCTTAAAGACACCTCCAGGGCAGCGGTGAACTGTTTCGGAGAGATAAAGTCTCCCTGCCTCACACTTTGCTGCAGAAGGATAGGTTTCGAGGTCTGGTCCTGGAGTCGGACTGACATAGTGGCGTTTTCGTTCAGACATTTCACCACCTCGATGTACCGATAGTCGATCTGGCACCGTTGAAAAGACAGCAATACAGCCCATATCTCGATTGAATCGAAGGCTTTCTTGTAGTCCACAAACGCTAAGAAAAGAGGCAGGTTATACTCTTCGGTCTTCTGTATAACCTGTTGCAGAGGATGTGTGTAGTCTTATTATATTATTTCTACGAATTCTCCAGCGATGACGACACCAAACAATTACAATTAATTTCCAGTTCTGCTGTCTTGCAGTACGGGCGGGACTCGACGTCAAGGCGATAAATCTTCGCCTTCAGCTAATATGGTTTCTAACTAATATCAGAATGTAGATAGTTTCAAATCAGCTCGATACAACGAGCGACCACAGGTGCACGCACACTAAGATGCGTACAGTCGGTGACCACCGTTCGCTGACCCCTCTTCCATTATTCTTCTTTGTAAGAGGGATCAAGTAATGCTGGTCACCTACTATACGTACGTCGACCTCATACAAAAGTCGGGTATGTGTGCGTGCGTTTTCACTCATTGTATGTATGGAACCGGCCTGCTGTTCCGATTTGGTATTATGTGCTAATATACACAGAACAATCATCTATCAGGTGCTAATTATAAATGACAAATACGGGAATTGGGTTATTGAAATGAGTCAGTGGTTACTTTCATATTGTTACGATTGCGAGAAATGATTCATATTTTGCACTTAATTGTAGAATTAGATTGGGGCGGCATATAGAACCAAAAACGGACAGGTTTGAATCGATAAACATTAAGAGGAGGCTCCCTATTTCTACGTTAATTTGCATCAATATTCTGAAACAGTCACACATACAAGCAAAATATAACTTTAGTATATGATTTATTGGATCTTTTTCTTTCCATGTTGAAGACGGATACGTAATTGTAATATTTTCTCTAGATACATACATTATTCGAAAATCATATCTTATAAAAAGATATGATTTTCGAATCACATTTGTTTTTTTTTAACAAACAAGATTGTTTGGCTTTTATGTCTAAAATAAATATTCACAGTAAGAAAATATAGTTTATCATCTAGCCACTAGATGTTTTTTCTCTAGATCAATTATTACTTTAGTTTTAATCGAACTAAGAATTGAGACTTACGCTATTTGGTTTCGTGCTCGAACACGATCAAAGAGCGCACGCGATATTCAACTTTATTACTGATGTGTTAGCGTTTAGCACATAACGGAGTGGCGGGGAGCAAGGGGCGGAGCTTGCGTGGAAATTTGATTTAGACTGTCTGGTCTTAATCAAAATAGTTTATGGATCAGTCCCAAATATAACATAATAATTATGTCAAATGAAATTCTATGCTTCCTCGTTGGTATAGCCGTTGCAAGCGCTACTGCTGACATGAAGTCCTGGGATCGATTCCCAGGTTGGGCAAAGTGTTATTGGGTTTTGAACATAATTATAACCTCCTCTTTTTTGGATGTCGGTTAAAAGTAGTTTATATATTTCGCATTTATAATATAATATTATGATTGCGAAAGTCAGTTTGTTTATTTGCTTGTTACGCTTTCACGCTAAAACGGCTGAACGCATTTGGATGATAGGTAGACCATCACCTGGATTCAGATATAATATTATACTTTTTATCTCGGTAGGATCTACGTTCCCGAGGGATAATTTACGACCTAAACGCGGGCGAAGCCGCGGAAAAAAGCTAGTCTACAATATTATTACCTTTGCCATAGATTCGAACAGAAGAAGCTTAAGAAGAAACTTAAGTAGGTTTTCAAAAACCAGCAAAACACAAACAAATAAATAAAGTTGAAGTGTCTCTTTGTAATGTAATTTCTCGAAGTCGGCGTGACCAATACAGACTTGTACTAGATGAGCTCCTTAGATTAGCAAAATATAACAAAAGCTGCCTGGCTATGTGTGTACGTGTTTAAAATAAATTACCTAATGTATTAAAAATATTAAATTGCAGGTTATTCAAAATTAAATTATATGAATGGTTGAATGAAAATAATTTCTATAATATTAAGGATTTTTTTGAACATAAATTATAATGTTTTTAAATTCAAATTTGTATGTCTAAGTTTGCATGCTTTAATTTTAAGCAAAACATGTATGATCTCATTTTTTTATAAAAACACCTATGTATACCATGTTTTAAGCAAATAAATAAAAAAAAAACAGCTTTTTAATAATTTTTTATGAAAGTTCAATATACCGTAGGTACAAACAAAAAAAAAATTGAAATTTTCGTCTGTCTTTCGAGTCGGTCTGTTTGCTCCAGCTAATCTCCGAAACAGCTAAACGACTGTAACTGGCAGTCAGCTGATGTTATAAGGAGTAAGTTACTTATATTTTAGAAATAGCCACACGGGCGCAGCCGCGGGCAGCAGCTAGTGTAGAATAGAAAAAAAAAGCCATGGCATTATTATTCAAAAAGGTTCCCGATAAAGTTGTACGAAGTCGTTATCAACAACTAGCATATCGATGTAATTAATTCAGGGAACATCTAAATTATGTTTAATGCCTCACATTATAGGTTGGACGTTAGTAGAATAAGTTTATTAAGCTGTTTACACACTGGAGTAGAATATTAATGTAGTTTATTTAGGGTTTTGGGTTCAGGAGGAAATATCAAAACATTATATTAAAGTTATTCGTTAGGTATTCCCATTATCACTTTTTATAGGTATAATTTCCCCATGCGATATTTTTTAATTTAATTATTTAGACACGTGTGGTGCCGGACGTAAAGAATAGCCCTACCCTATTTCTTCCCGTGGGTGTCGTAAAAGGCGATTAAGGGACTTATGGGCAGCAGCGTTCTATATGCATTTTAACACCATACTGCGATCACCAACCTGGCGCCAAGTGTGGCGATTATGACAACCCCCCCTTTTTACAAAATATTGCTTTTCCCGATGCAGGGGCGTTAATTATTGAGAAGTTCTAGTAAGAACCAGGAGAACTGGAACTAATGGTGACTTCACCATATGCATTGTGACGAGCTTATATTGCTTAGCAACCATATTAAAGTCCCTAATTGTATCGCAACCGTGAAATACTTATTATTAAGTAGTTCCGGTGGCCATCTGTGGTCTTCATCATCAGTTCCACTTCGCCAAATGATGCTTTCCGAGTGAAAATGCATGTGTTACTATAAAAAAAACCGGCCAAGTGCGTGTCGGGCCACGCACAATGAAGGGTTCCGTAGTTAGGATGAATTTATCCCTAAAACAAACTTAACATTGTAGTTGAAAAACAAGACATGTTCTCCCATAAATCGATATACGCCACGGTCAATTCTCCAACTGAAAATTTTGGTTTGTAATCGCAAAAAATGTTTTTTTTTATGTTAAAACTACAAATGAACAATTTTCGGACTTTTTCTGTACTTGTGCTGTGAGACCTTGCGACTGCCCAAACTTCATGATTCTAGGTCAACGGGAAGTACCCTATAGGTTTTGATTTATATGCGAGATATTCGCAATTTTTTTTTTATTTGATCAAATACAAATTTACAATTTTCGGACTTTTCTTTTACTTGTGCTGTGAGACCTTGCTTCTGCCCAAATTTCATGATTCTAGGTCAACGGGATAGGTTTTGATTTATGTGCGAGATATTCGCAATTTTTTTTATGTGATAAAACTACAAATTAACAATTTTCGGACTTTTTCCTTTACTTGTGCTGTAAGACCTTGCTTGTTGCCAAATTTCATGATTCTAAGTCAACGGGAAGTACCCTATAGGTTTTGATTTATTTGCGAGTATCGAAATATGTCGCAATAATGTCGCTTATATCGCCGTATTTTTTTATTGCGTTGACTTGGAAGCTTGATTTTTTTAGAGCTTTAAGGGACCATGGACTTACGTATTACTTATTAATTTCAACTTGATAACTCTACGCGTTCCTGAGAAAAATGGTCTTGACAGACTGACAGACAGACAGACGGACAACGAAGTGATCCTATAAGGGCTCCGTTTTTTTCTTTTGAGGTACGGAACCCTAAAAATACCCAAATCGCTATATGTGCCTATAAAATTTATTATTTATTTATTTAATACTTTGAACACACAAATGTACAGAGGCGGACTTAATGCTTAATGCTTAAATTTAAGGAATTCCCTCGATATCCATGGGATACCCTCATCAGAATCTGACTTGGTGACAATAGGACTACCTCGAGAGCATACCCTATCGAACAAAACAAGAATTTTGCAAATCCGTCTATGCATGATGGAGTTATAGTAACCTAAAATATAGAACATAAAAAAAAAACATCCGATTTGATAACCTCCTCCTTTTGGAAGTCCGTTAAAAACAGATTTTCTCAACTATTACTTTAAGTAACAAAACCACAAGCAGCCGCTGACCCCCAAAAAAAAACATCAAATCTTTTTAAACAAATAACATCACGCCTGTAATCCCCGAAGGGTTAGACAGAGGTGTACCTATAGTACACCCATGTTTCACCAGTTGTGTTTAAGTCCCATGTAATAGCGGGCGAGCCTATTGCCATCAGCCGCCAAAAACCCAATAACACTTTGCCCCATCTGGGAATCGAACCCCGGACCTCGTGCTCGGCAGTAGCGTTTGCGACCACTAGACCAACGAGGCAGTCAAATCAAAGAAATCAAATCAAAGAAATCAAATCAAAGCATATCTTTTTGATTTAATTTTATCGTGTTTAGATTTAATTTGACACAGTATAACTTCATAATGACAAATATTTACCTAACAATGTTTCTTCTTGTTCTTTGCTTAGAGGATTTGAAGGTTTACAATCTTTCGTATTCTTCTGTACTCTGATTTTTTATTTGTTAGACTAAAATGATATCTGGTGTGGATATAAAAATAATCTAGTTACTGAGTGACTCTCACCAAGAACCACTGTATCATTCTCTGCAGGAGGACCTTCACTGTTGTCGTGTTATCTCTGTAATATTAATTACTTATAGTGTCATTAAAAAAAAAACCGGCCAAGTGCGAGTCGGACTCGCGCACGAACGGTTCCGTACCATTATCTATAAAAACAGCAAAAAAATCACGATTGTTGTATGGGAGCCCCCCTTAAATATTTGTTTTATTTTAAGTTAATTATTTATTTTTAAAGTGAATATATAACTAAATATTCTGTGAATATTTCAAGCGTCTACCTGTAGCCGTTATCAATATCGAGCAAAAACGAGCAAAAAAATCACGTTTGTTGTATGGGAGCCCCCTTAAATATTTATTTTATTCTATTTTTTAGTATTTGTTGTTATAGCGGCTACAGAAATACATTATCTCGGTTTGTGAGATACAGCCTGGTGACAGACGGATAGACAGACAGACAGACGGCGGAGCCTTAGTAATAGGGTTCCCGTTTTACGCTTTGGGTACGGAACCCTAAAAACGACCAAGTGCATGTCGGACCACGCTCCATGAAGAGTACCGTAGTTCGGATGAATTAATTTAATCCCAAAAACAAACTTAACATTGTAGTTGAAAAACATGTACCCATACATCGATATATGTCACGGTCAATTTTCCATGTGCAAATGTAAGTTGGTCGACTATTACTCGTTAACTTGTAAAGCCTACTTAGCTGTGATAGTTTTCCTTTTAATTTCGTTATATATACTACTGCCATGATTTTTTTTTCACATATTTAAAAACAACCATTTAGCTGGCACTTGACTGTAACAAAAAATAGCACTTTAAAGCTTAATATTATGCAAACGGATTCCCGAATCCAAAAATAGTTTTCACAGACCCGCAGTAGTTTTGAACGAATCCTGTATAGACGAGAAAAAAAAATATCATCCCCACATTAAGTGCAAGGGTGGTACTCTAAAAAAAATAAGTTAACTAAGCGTGATTAATATGTACACCCATGGCAAATTATAGCTTTATAGTATTTAGAGTTTCTGAGCTAAACTGGGCCAGACAGACAGACGGACACGGCAAAACTATAACGGTTCCTTGTTGACTATGGAACCCTGAAAAGGTCGATCACAGCTGTCATTTTGGTCTGGCAAAAAAAAAACTGACTTTAGTGTCTATCAACATTACTCTAGTTTCAACAAAATATTAATCCTTCGGTTACCAATATTAATGATACCTGAAAAAAAGAGAAAAGTATAAATATAATATTATAATAATATATATATATATATAATATCTCCTCATATTTTTAACTGGATTTCGATAAATGTTCGAAATCATCGTGTGTGGTCTTCAACAAATACACCGTTTTATACCTATAATTGATACCAATATTAATTACCCTGTAGGCTTTATTAGTACAGCTACCAGTAAAAACCAAAGATTGAAATCAAAGCTTTTTTTAGACAGTACACAATTATTATCAAAAGTGTATAAAATAAAACAAAATTCTTAACATGCATGACGCTTTAAATACAATCTAATTAAGGCATCGTTATGAAAACGTCTCGATTAATCGTTAATCGGCTCGGTTCATTAATCGATTCAATGTGTGTGGTCGGATGTTAAAAGGTTGTTTGACGACTGATGCACTATCTTAAGACTTGGACTAAGCATTATGCTAAATTCATCTTAAAGTGCTCTTTTACTATGAAGGCAATGCTTTAACAAATCAATATACAATATAATATTATATTATAATATTAGGGGAGTAAAAGTAGAAATAAATAGGAACAACTTTTACTTTTACACTTACTCTGAAATAAGAGAAAATAAGGTACTTATTTCATTAACAAAAATTTTGTATTAAACAGCAGATTTTCCTTCGATATTTCTCTTATAGTATTTTTTTTAAATATTCGTGTAGATAATTTTACAAGAAGAGTCAACATCTCTAAAAAAGCTACCTATTATTTCCAAACAGATATACAATATTAGTTTTAGTATAAGCGAAACCCGAAACACGTGTCTAGTATTTTATGTAAAGAATCTATGTACAAAAGTTCAAAACTGTATCATGAAAAATCACTAAGTTATAAGGATGTTATGTTACCCGGTTGTCCGTACAAAAACATACTAACGACGCCCCCGCGCCTCCAGGGTCGTCTTGCGCTCATTGATAATAATTTGGCAGTAGGTACCTTACCGCACGGCGATTGTATTGTAAGTAATTAAATGGTGATTACATTTTCCATCACACTTAAATATTTTTGGGACAAAATATAACATGGTGTAAAAATTATTGAAATCGATTCAATTCCTTATTCTGAACAAACTATATTCAGGTTTCGCATATACTAAAAATAATGTTGTATATTATTAATAAACGCACATTCCCCATACATTTACTTTACCTACCCAGAAATATTACACAAAACCATATTGAATTTCATCAGAACACATGAATAGGTAAATATTATTATATAAATAATGTATATTAACAATAAAATAATTACTTAAACTGAAACACTTTGCTCTTTGAGTATCAATAAAGCTAGCTATTAGGCTGCACTTATGAGTACATGACCCTTTTTTTTTCTTTTTTTTTTTGGGTGGGAAATCATCAAATAACTTCTCCCGCTCTGGGCGGAGCGGGAGGGCATGTCAGACTTTTACTGACTAAAACCCACCCGTGTTCCTTCCGCCGTGTGCCAGGGCCACGATATCCCTTTCGGACAAACTCGCAACCCCGGCAGGCATTGGTCCTAATGGACCCCGTCAGTTTGTGCTGACATCTCTTCGAGGCGCGCGTGGAACACAACGCGCCGTCGACCCGGGCCTGGTCCTTATCGGACGGCGAGCTACCCATCGCTCACCGTCCGCAGGCCCGCGCCTACGGTGGCCGGAAATCGGCTTGCGACTCCCGACGCCCGGGGCGTCTCCTGCGGCGACTAGGGGCGCGAGGGCGCGAACCTTGTCTCACCCTCACGCGTTCCGCCTCCTCCTTCGCTAGCATAACTGCTTCGCAGAAGGAGGTGACGGCCTCCCATGTACTCTCGCTCCGAACCATGGCCTGAACCAGGGCCGGACGCGAGAGATCGCCGCCGCCGATCGCCTCCGTGAGGACACGGCGGTACTCCGCCCAAGCTGGGCAGACCTCCACCGTATGCTCCACCGTGTCCTCCGGGCGATCCACACAATGGTGACACCCGGGCGTTTCCTCCCGCTTAATCCTAAACAGGAACCTCCCTAAACATCCATGTCCGGTGAGGACCTGCGTCAGGCGGAAGATGAGGACGCCGTGGCGCCTCTCTAGCCACTCCTCAAAGAGGGGACTTATCGCCACAATTGTGGCGTGCCCAGCGCTGGGTTGCGACAATCGCACTCTCCATGTCGCCATGAGATCCCTCCGGAGCTCCGTCCGCTGTGCCGCGATTACATGACCCTGTACCCCTAAATGACCACTGTGATCTCTTCATTTTCCAAAGGCCAGCTTTATGTTTAATCTTTTTAAAAGTAGAACATTCACTCAAAATCAAAATATTTTATTTTTATTTTACATAAACCTACATGGGCACTTATGAAACGTCAGAAGCTAGGTGCACGGTTCCAATTGGTCGTTTCCTATGGAGAAGAGCCGGCAAGAAACTCCACTCCACTCCACTCTTAACAATGTTTCCAAGTTACAGTGTTAATAGGTATGGAAGGACAGTGTAGACCCGTCAACAAGTACCAAGTACTTTACAAAATAGAAGATAGTTTACAAAGCTACAGTCTATTAAGCCTACAACGTTCTCACATTCACAAATTAAAAAAGAATCTATATAAAATATTACTAAAATGATAAAAATAAAAACCTACATATTTAAACTAAATGACAACATTGTCATTACAACTGTAACAAAACTGAATAAATATTGTGTTCACAAGTCTTTAATAAATATTTTTAATTAAAATTGTAGGTTATGTCAAAGTATGTAAAAAAAGAAATAAAAATCGTAATTTAGGAGCAGTTAATAGACATTTACATAGTTATGCCGTTAATGAGTTACCAGGGAAGACACATGTGCAGAAGGAATTGTTGCCAAACTTCCTTGTCTTCAACGTAGTCCTTAATCTTATAGTATGCTTTTTTGATCAGGACACGTTTGATGTGGGTTTTGAACTGATGACAATGATTGACGTGAATTCGATAAAACTCTCGGCAATCATTCTAATTTAACTTTATTACAATGTGGTAAGAGTTGAGAGTGCAATGATTTATCAATAGTTTTACGTCATTAAAATTTTATCGTGAACGTCCTACTTTACGATACGTTTGTGAAAGAGAATGGTTGGTATTTTTCCGGGTATCTATCTAAGTTGCGCTCTATAGTTTGCATTCATACTTTGTGAGAAGCCATTAGCCTTAATACTAACTCCCATTGACTTACAAAATTATTTGTATTGCTATATTAGTATTAATTGGAAAACTTTTGCGGTCTCTTTGATTATGTTTGGCGGTATAAATTGAATATGTTATTTAGTAGAATTAGAGTCGCTATTTATTATATGCCTCTGAGATCTAAAATAGAATTCTCAATTATGGATTTTGAAGCCTGATGGAAAACTCATAAAGGCTCGTGCAGACTGGTGCGATATCACGGGCGCGACAGACAACGAGACCCTGCGATATCGGGCCGGTCTGCACCAGCCTTAGAATAGAATTCTCGTTTATGGATTTTCAAGTCTTGAGTTAACTAATATCACGCCTGCTTTTCCCCCTGACGGGTAAGCAAAGTACATAATAATACATCTACATTTCGCTGGTTATAAATAAAATAAATAAATAAATCATTTTTTATTGCAGACGATGTTATAAACTCTAATGTACAGTCCATATTATAAAAACAAGAATAAAATTAACAATTACAAAACAAATTAAAAATAATAATATTATAATCATTGAAAAAAATAAAATAATAAAACGGGCATCATGACACTAAATTGACACCATGTTCCCCGGCACCAAGCCACCGAGCTAGTCACCGAGTCTGACTGTAGTAGACTGAGTCACCGAGCTAGGCGAGCTATTGCCCTAACGTGCAGCTCAGTGAATCGCCCGAAGATCATGCCGTCAAGTCACGTTGCAAACATCGACAATAAGCTGTTAGAGCTGTTATTATTATTGGATCCACATTAGGTAAATTCGGGCCAAGCCTTTTGCCACCAACCTGGCATAAATTCGGACTTCTGCTACTGAGAATTTTATAGAAGGAAAACCTTAACTTTAACCAAAGACATTAAATTATTTACTTAAAACAATATCTTAAATCTCTTAGATTATAATTCCCGAGTGCCGACCCAAGACCTCATACTCTGTCAACTCAACTCAAAGGAATTATTTCAACTACACCATTTACAGGCACTTTTGATTTGTCAAAGAGTCGGTCAGTTAGTCAGAAAGTTGAAGCTAATTGTCCACTCCAAAACGTAGATCTCTATGGAGAACAACGGGCAATAAACTCCAAAGACACTCTTTTAAATCAAGATACTACAAAGTCATCATAGACCAACGGTTATCTGACAGTAAGTAGCATCCATTCTTACTCTTGCCGAAACAAACCCTTTCAAAGCTACTCAAAATTCGAAACAAAACGTATTTAAACCTTTACGTTTTACTGTAGACCTATATCTTAGGTCTACAGTAAAACGTAAAAGTAAAAGGCGGTAAACGAGTAATATATCCGTACGAAACAAGTTAACCCGTCATATATCGATAGGAAACAGTAAAAGGGTCGGTTGAGACGTAAAATGAAGTAATTTTGGCCTGCGAATAAACTTTATACATGTTTAAACAGATACAATACTTTTCATGATTTAATTCATTTTCATTTTTCTTTGTCTTTCTTTTTCTTATTGGTTTGTTTTTATAAGTTTTTAATTTTTATTGGTTTTAAAAAATGTGTAACTTAACTTATACCTAATTAGCACAACGAAGCAGTTGAACTAATCGAGGAAGAGCGAGGTTTATCCCATCACAAGTATCTTCGGATTACTTTCTGGGAAGCCCCGGCAACTTAATTGTATCTAGATTTAAGATAATAAACACATTTTTTTTTTTTTTTTTTAATACTATAGTTTGAAAGTAGGTTTCTCTGCGATTTAACGTGACGTCACTTATAAAGCCAAAATTACATTACGAAATTAGTGACATGAAATTACATGATATTGATTATAGGGCGACTTTTTCGTCGGTGACAGTCCCATGGTTCACGCGAGCGTGCGACTGACGCTCGCCCACACTTGTATGAAAAAGTCGACCCATAATTTTATGTCACGAATTTCGTAATGTAATTTTGGCTTATGGGGGATTCGCTAAGCTAGCCCGCAAAATTCAAATTCCCTTTTTTTTTTGTAATTTGCAGGTCAGTTTCAGGTTGTATGTTGATCAAAATAATGATTCGCGACTTTAACAGATACTTATGTATTTACAGAATTATAATCACTAAATACATCTCTCTAAGTTGCGTTGCTTTGTTGTTGTTGTAGTAGTTGTTGTTGGTTTTTTTTTTTTTGAATTAATTATTTCACCTAAATATATAAAAAAATGTTTGCCTTACTTGGGAAGAGACTGGACCCCACAACACAGGGAATCCTAGTGTGGGGTTCAGGGAATTTGTACAAATCTAGCACTTATGGCTCCTAACATTTAACCTATTGCTTTTTTTTAATTGTTGTACCGTGTTTTTTTTTTTACTGAATTCTGTTTTAAGTTTTTTTTTTAAGTTAGATTTGTTCCCCAAAGTCATAATTTTATGAAAAAGTAATTCTAATTCAATGGAAACAATTTATGCAATCTATTGCTTTATTTACATTAGGCATGGGCAGACATAGTTTTCGAACATTTGAAAATGGATTAGCAATAAAATTCAAAATCATTCAGATTGATAGTGTTTTACGTATAATTAGGGTGCTGACTGCTACTGAAAAAATCCTGATGGGAACCCCAATAACATTTTGTTCGACCTGGGAATCGAACCCAGGCCCTCATGCTCAGGAGAAGCGCAGGCGACCACTCGACCAACGAGGCAAATATATACTTCTCTGAAATTGATTGCTCGTGTATCGAGTTCAGTGGGTAAACGTATGTAGAGGAAGCTGGAAAAACAGTCAGTTCTAAGTAAAAGGGTTCTTGCAACTTAATCGAAGTGTTATTTGTCTATTTAGAAATCTCAAATTATTTATTGTTACAATTTTTGTGGAATTATTTATTAATTATTATAATAATATGAATTTGCATGACTAAATTGTAACTATTAATAAAATATTTTTGTGTTTTTTATTTTACTATATAAATTAAATTGTTATACTTAATCTGTCGTCTTAATATGTCAACTAAGGAATCGTAACATTGAACGGAATTGAATTATCGAGTAGGTACGGAAACGATGAAATAATTTATGTTTCATAATTTAAATTATATTAAGAATTTAAAAAAAAAACAATTATTGGTATCATTAATAGAGTAGGCATGGATTACAGATTGTTACGTCACTATGTGCCAAAGAAAGCGTTTGAAACTTATATTTTTTTATAATAACAAATTATGTTCATAAGTATGAAATTAGTTGGTATAAGTAATCAGAATTTTTAAAATCATTGTACTGCATACAAAGTTTGCATGAAATAAAGAGGAATTTTATTTATTATTTTTTTATTAAGTACAAGAGGAAAGGTGGTACTTGGTGCTTGATAATAATCTGGTTTATAAAGTAGAGCGGCCATCTTACAGTTTTTATATTTTAACTAGACTGCGGTGAACTCAAAAAAAAAATTAAATTTATATAACAATCATGTTTAGATATCGATACCCATCACGTCTGTGGTACAGTTTTGCTAGCTAATTTAATTTGACCCTGTATTTGTTTATTTATTTGTGCACAATTTATTACCTAAGTATAGGCTGTTGACATTACAATCAGGGACCGTACAACCCCGGTTAAGAGTTAAGCCTTTCGAAGGGGTAATCCATTCAATGGGTTACCTATATCATGAACCCATATGACCCATGTATCCCATTGAATGGGTTTTATACTAGAAACCCAGTGAAAGGGTTACATGATAACCCATTGAATGGGTTTTATACTTGAAAAAATCATAATATTATCTATGTTATTTCGATATCCGCCCAGCACGCGGAGCATGACCAATTCTATCACTATTCTACCCAGGGACCATTTTGGTTACCATTTTAGAAAAACCCTATCGTACAGTCCTTTCATGTACATACAGGGTCAAAATAAATAAGCTAGCGAAACTCTGATATTTTTTATCTGGGATCAACGACCGTTAAGTGTTGTTACTCAAAGTATGATTTGAGAAAATCTGTTTTCTTTTGTTTTATCATGTTTAGATGAACCCATCACGTCTGTGAAGTTTACACAAAAAAAAAATCTGCACGTTGCAGTTCACATGCTAAAATCACCCTGTTTAAAGCATACTGCCAAACATTTACTCGAGCAGCCTGTGGACCACATTACTCAGAGATCGCTCAGTGCCTTGCGAGTCCAATACAATAATGGCTTTAGGATGTTGTTGGGGCTACCGCGTTTCTGTAGTGCTTCGAATACGTTTGCGGAAGCAAGGGTTGGTGGCCTCCACGCCATCAGACGTAAAAGAACTGCTTCATTATTAAGCAGGTTACACGGTAGTTCAAACAGCATAGAATAGACTATATTTTATTGTAATACATGAGTATACATCATAACATGTGCAAGGTCTTATAATAATAGTTAGATCTGCATGTTTTGCCATTAATGGCGTACAAAAACAAAATATTTGGTTTAAAATAACCACAAAAGATTTGAGTCTAAACAACAAAACAATTTTATTTTTTTGTAATACTACTTAAAAAAGAAGAAAATGTACAGATTAGGTTTTATACATTTGAGATTCAAATCTCATCTTGCAGGTTATTGCGGAGGAATTCGATTCTCCAATAAAGGCCTTCGTCCGGGTTTTGATTGAATAACCTTTTAGTAGGATATTCGATCGAACCCAAAATGAATCGTCCTAAATGTATTTTTCAATTTATAATTTTTTATTTATGCTAATTCGCGATTCCGTGTGGTGCCGGACGTAAAGCAATAATAGCACCTTCCAATTTTTTCCCGTGGGTGTCGTAAAAGTCGCCTAAGGGAGTTAACTAAAGAGTGGGCAGCAGCGTTCTCTATGCATTTTAACACCATACTGCGATCGTCAACCCGCCTGCCAAGCGTGGCGATTATGGCACTCCCCCCCCCCCCCCTTATTGGGGGAGGCCTATGTCCAGCAGTGGACCTCTTTCGGCTGAAATGATGATGATGATTTATGCTAAAATTCTGACTAACATAGTGTATAAGTCAAATTGTTACTAACAAAGTGGACTTAATGCCTGAAATAAAGAATTTGATTTGATAAACTGTTATTTTAAGTGACTACACAAACTGCGGTTGATGACCCAAAAAAACCCATCAAATTAATTTATTCTTTGTTTGATCATGTCTAGTTAACGATATTCATCACGTCTGCGTAGTTTCGCTAGCTAATTTAATTTTACCCTGTATCATCTATCTCTGACAGCAATTAAATACCAGCCTTATGACAATGAAGACAAAGATCACTGTGATGCCAAATCAGAGGAAAAATTACTGTAAAAGGCCTCTAGAGCCTTTTAAAATTATTTATTTATTTACGTATTCTGAGCTATAATAGTAAATACGTCATCGGCAGACATACTGTCATTACTTAAGGCGCAGATGTATGTTTTTAGTGACTTTTAAATCTGTTATTACGCCTTCATATAGTGCAAGTAAGTTATGCATAAAATGTATGTTACGCATACACATCAATTCTAGAATATTTAATAATTGTAGTAAAATACTTTATGAAATAAATTGAGGAAGTAATGCCTGCCCAGAGCATAACAACGATATTACTTTCAAACTACGTAAGATATTTCCATGTTTTTTTTTGTATGAATATTTTGTTTTATTATCTATAATTCTATCTGTGATTTTTTTGAAATATTCATATTTTCGTTACTTAAAATAAATATTCCATATGAAAGTTAATGGTGACGTGGCGTGACAGCGGCGACTATCTGCCCTTTAATGTTATTAATGACGTCATGATCGTGCGCGGACGCAGACTGCATTCAGTATTTGGATTGGCTGATCGGTTTACGTTACTCAAGAGTGGTGAGTCTACAGGATTTGGACACAAGTTATGTACCTACCAGGGGCGATGGCTTCATACAACCCGATTCCTACCGGCTTCCCTTCGGAACCGGGTTCCCTCTTATCTGAGTTTACTATTACTAAATAATAGATAAAAAACGCGTACCTAGGCACGTACGCGTTTTTAGGATAGACTATAGGTATCCTAAATCGCGAACGCAGTTTACATTTTCCGTTTTAAATAAGAATTCCGACAAATATACATGGCTTTAAATTAATAAAAGTAAAAGAATGACAAACATTTTTGAGGTAATTTTGATGTTATCTTGAATTAATGTGAACTGAACAACTTTTTCTTCGGCTTCCCTCTATTGGAAGTTGAAGCTTCGCTACTGGTACCTACGTACTTTCTTAATTGCAGTTCAGATTTATAGATTTACCCTACTGTAATACAGTATCAACTAGTACGGGGGTATTTACACTTTTACGGGCAGCCTTATATACTCGTATTGTAATCAGGGACCATTTTGGTTACCCCTTCGAAAGGCTTAACTCTTAGCCGGGGTTGTACGTCCCTGATTGTAATGTACAGCATAAACAGCCTATACTTAGGTAATAAATTGTGCACTAATAAATAAATAAATAAAGGGTCAAATTAAATTAGCTAGCGAAACTCCACAGACGTGATGGGTATCGATATCTACACATGATTGTTACAGCAAAATTTTTTTTTTTTTTTGTTCAACCGCAGTGTATCACATCACACTTCACATCACATCACACTAATATTATAAAGGCGAAAGTTTGAGAGCGTGTGTGTGTGTGTGTGTGTATGTTTGTTACTTCTTCACGCTCAAACGGCTGAACCAATTTTGATAAAATTTTGTATGGAGGTAGCCGACATCCTGGAATAAGACATAGGCTACTTTTTATCCCGATATTCCTACGGGATCGAGACTTACGCGGGTGAAACCGCGGGGTGCAGCTAGTATTTTCATCAAACAGGGAATGGCTGGACCTAGTTGTAGCCGGCATGATGAAGGCTAGACCTAGTTTTACCCGAAAACAATCGGCTCGTACTAGGTTTAACCAAGAGTAAGTGGCTACACCTAATTCTAACCGGCTAAAACTAGGTGTAGCCGCACTTCGGGTATTAGCCGTAACATTGACATAACTCAAGGCATAAAATATAAACTCTTTTGTACATGTTGTCAGCCTATAAAGTTTTTATTGTTTCTAATTTTCCTTTTCAGGGCTTATCTGCGGTCTTTTTAACAGTTATAAGTAAATTATAAAGAAATAAAATTTAAACTGCAGAAATAAAATATTAAAAACTAATTGGATTAATAAAAACTGTGGAGAAAAATTAACCGGTAAAATTATGGTCTTATTTTTTTTCATGCGGCAATATTTTCACCAATTATGGTTCTGATATGTTATGAATTGAATTTGATTAGATTAGAGAATAGGATTCAGCTAATAATATGCGTCACCATTTTACGAAATATAGAGGAATTGCTAATGATGTGCTGGAAATTCAGGAAATGAATCGCTTTTAGAGGAATTGCATAATGTGGCCGGTATAGGCGCCCAAGTAATAAGTATTATTTTGTAAAAGTAACCACACACAAAACGAAATTCTTCGTGTATTTAACAAACAAATACAATTTCGTTTCTTATTAAACCAAGGCAAGTAGAAATATTTAATAAAAAAGAAAAATATTTCTACAACAGAGGAATTTGCGTTGACATTCATCAAATTCTGACACTCAGAAATAAGTGCAAATTGTGAGTTGTGGCGTGTCAATTTGTGCCAGTGTACCCCCCGCCTTATTATGCGACTTTCTGGGGACTAAAGCAGACTGATAAATATCTACTTTATTTTGAGGATACACAAGACAGGTACCGCGGGTGTGCTTGGGGTTTAAAATGTCGAATAATAAGTAGGGTTGTTTATGTTTTTGGGTCTCTAAAAGGGATCAATAAGGTTCAACCAAGATATACGGTTCCGTGTAGTGCCGGACGTAAAGAATAGCACCACCCTATTTCTTCCCGTGGGTGTCGTAAAAGGCGACTAAGGGACGTAACTAACGAATGGGCAGCAGCGGTCTCTATGCATTTTAACACCATACTACGTTCGCCAACCCGCCTGCCAAGCGTAGTGATTATGGCAACCCCCCTTTGGTCCCCCAAAGAGGAGGTTGCGGGTGATGCGGAAATGACCATTTTGAGTTGAAATTATTTTATAAGAGTTTGCTAGAAGCAAACCAGGGATTGCAAAACACGACACCAAATTCAAATCTAGAAAAACAGTAGTATAAGGGATTACACTGACTTGATCTTCTTGATACTCGTTCCACGCGATGGCTGGTTAGTTATTTTGGTGTAGGCAGGTTTAATGATTAGGTTTTTGGTTTTGAGCGCGTATTAAAACCACCGGTGGTTTAATTACTATTTTGGTAATCTTTCGTTGAAACGAAATAGACTTGTTAAATTTGAGTCCACTGTGCAAGAGTAGCTGGCAGCCACACTTACCGCGAGCTATTATAGGAACTAACGTGTCCTTCCATTGTCAAGGACGGTGGCGAGACCAGTACCCCCTCTACCGAATCTTAGACTAAAAAAGGACACGAGCAGGAGGCCTATGTCCAGCTGTGGACGTCTTTCGGCTGAAATGATCATGATGAAGATCTAAGTAGCACAGTGGTCCATGTTTTTTTTTACCATGACTATGCTCATCACCAAGCAGCATTGCTGTCTCTCTGTTTGAAGATTAGTGCTCTCAGTAATAATACAAGCATAAGACATACAGTGCTTAAGCTCATGCAGTCTATCCATCTGCCTAGCCTTTTCCCAACTATGTTGGGGTCAGCTTCCAGTCTAACAGTATACAGCTGAATACCAGTATTTTACATGGAGCGACTGCCTATCCGACCTCCACAACCCAGTAACTGGGTAATTTAATACCCCTGGGGTAAGACAGGTTGTCAAACTTTCGGGCTTCTGACGACCCGTAACGACTGTCAAAGATCCACTAATGATAGCTGGGACCAACGACTTAAAGTGCTTTCCGAGGCACGGAGGAGTCTCGGTATGTAAAGATGGTAACCCATTCACGGACCAACCCCGGTAAGCGTAGCTTAACCTGATGGATCGACCCGTGCGGCTGTTATTACTTAGCCACGAGCAAAAGTGAGCTTGCTTAAGCTCATGCAGTATTGGTATGCAAACCAAACGAATTGTGTAAAGTAGACCGGAACGTTCTCTGAGTCGTATAGGTTGGAGTGCGGTGTGAGACAGGGGGGGTTGACGTCTCCACGGCTCTTCAACCTTTATATTAATGATCTCATAGTCGAGCTTAGTAGTATCAGTGTCGGCTGCCGGGTTGGTGGTGTTAGTATTAACAGCATCAACTGGCGGGTCGTGTGCACATCGACCTACAGCGAGTGCGAGTGCAGGACCAGTCACCACTGGTGCAGTGCACTCGCTGTCTGTGCTTCGGCCACAGTCGCAAACTGTGCACGCAGCCCGCCGACCTTTGCATCCACTGTGGTGAGCCCCACATGCGAGCTGATTGTCCGTCACGGCTGGCAGAGGAAGCTCCTAAGTGCCACAACTGTTTATCGGCTAAGCTGGAGAGTACTGGCTACAACGCTTTTATCAACGAGTGCCCGATTCGCTTGAAATGGGATGCGTTGGCGCGCCTGTCAGTGGCTTACTGCTAAAGGCCAATTAGCCACGCCCGGCAGTAAAAACCAGTGCTGTAAGACCCTAAATGACCCTTACAACTGCGCAAACTATATTCAGAATGCGGAAGGAATCAGAAGCTCAGAAGCCCACGTCTTCAAAATTGAATCACGAAAAGCAAAAACAACATTAACCACTAAAATCAAAAGCATTTATAATACAAAAAACCTGAATTGGCGTCAAATTCATGAGAAATTGGCCCAATTTAAACCGGGCACCAAATTAATTCCATTAGTTCTTAATACCATTATTAATAAATTAGATTCAGTAAGAAGTAAATTAGATAACATTAACATAGATACTAAAATTATTAAAAAACTTTTGTTACCGAGGTGGTCAAATGAGCTTGCTGATACAACGAAGGAGGCCAGCACCAAGAGAGCACAGGTAAAGAGCTGGAAATGCCTCAGTGAGAACCAGGAGAAGTTAGCATTAAGAAATCTTTTCAAAAAAGCAGCTCTGAGTCTACCAGGTTTTAAAAATAGTAAACAAGGAAAATATTGTACTAAATTAGAAGTAGTACTTGATAGGATAAGCAATAAACATAGAATAGAAAAAGAAATATGTCTATATGATATATTGTACATATATTAGCATAGTCATATATAAACATAGCGAAGATTAAGATTTAGATTATTAATATTATATTAGTTAATGCGTTAGTAGACTCATATAATGGAAAAAACAAACATACAAAAATAATATAGAGAAATAAGGAAATAGGTTATTAAGTTATTATTAGGATAAAAACTGAAACCAAGTATAAACGGTATTAGATATAATTAGATGCTAGAAAACTAGACGAAAAGAGGCAGCTGCTTCCAGGAACCCTCCACCTCGTAAAGCAGGTCCGATAAAATTCCAAAACAAAACAGTGCGACTAAAATCAGAACACACTGAATCGACAAGGTCTCTGATCATGTCAGAGGGACACAGGCAAAGGCAGGAGTGGGTTTTAGCCGGTAAGAGTCCGGCACTGCCCAGACCGGCTCATCAGTGAGGCAGTCTGGGCGTCCATGAGGTTTTCCCTCTCCTGCTATATCAAAAAAAAAAAAAAAAAACAGCATCAGCTATGCAGCCGACATGGTACTTCTGGGCCCGACTGAGGGATCTATCAGAAAAATGTTGGAGGTCTGCGAGGAGTATGCTGCCTTGCACGGCGTTGTGTACAATGTCCGTAAGTGTGAATACATGGTCTTTAAGGTCGCCGGTAAGTGCCCTAATCATGAACCTTGTTTTTATCTAAATGGTGTGAGCATAAATAAAGTCCACCAATTTAAGTACTTGGGGCACATACTTACCGACAACCTTAAGGATAATGCAGACATTGAAAGGGAACGTAGACACTGGCGGTCCGAGGGAATATGTTGGTCCGTAGATTCTCTCGTTGTGCGGACCAAGTCAAAATCACCCTGTTCAAGGCGTTTTGTCAAGGTGTGTATGCGGGGGGTCTATGGGTCAGCTACACCAAAAGATCGCTAGATGTCGTACGCATCCAATATAATAATGTTTTTAGGATGCTGTAGAAACTGCCCCGTTTCTGTAGCGCATCGGAGATGTTTACTCAGAACCGAACTGATGGCTTCCATGCAGTGATTCACAAAAAAGTCGCATCAATGATGCGTAGAACGCGGGTCAGTAACAATAGCATCCTGAAAACAGTGGTGGAGAGCCCTTACGCCTCATTTCTGAGGCACTATGTGGGGAGAATGGTCAGGTAGCATATTCCTTGCTTTATCGTTCTCTGCACATCCTGCCGTAGTCATCAGCTATTTTTATTTTTGTTTTGTGTACTATTAACACTACTGGTAAGGTATTTTACTAACAAATTGGACCATACGTTGTTGTCCTAACTTAATAAATAAATGAAATAAAAAAAACTTTTTACAAAAAAAAAACAACCGACTTCCAAAAAAAACACTACAAAGTGAAAAGTAACTTTAATTTCGGAAGTCGGTGTCTTTGGATCTGTATTTTAGTTTTTTTGCCACCGACTTCCGAAATTAAAGTTATTTTTCACTTTGTAGTGTTTTTTTTGGAAGTCGGTTGTTTTTTTTTTGTAAAAAGTTTTTTATTTTTCACGTTTTAGTGGGTCAGTTTGTAATTTATCTAATTTACAATAGCCTAATGTCAAATGCTCATCACCTTTACAAAATATTGCTTTTCCCGATGCAGGGGTGTTAATTGTTGAGGAGTTCTCTTGGTAAGAACCAGGAGAACAAATGGTGACTTCACCATATGCATTTTGACGAGCATAAATTGCTTAGCAACCATATTAAAGTGCCTAATCGCAACAGTGAAATACTTATTATTAAGTAGCTTCGGTGGCCATCTGTGGTCTTCATCATCAGTTCCACTTCATCAAATGGTGCTTTTACAGTGAAAATGCACGAGTTACTATGAAAAATACTCAAAACGCTATAGGTATGCCTACAAAATTTTAGGATTTCCCTCGATTTCCATGAGATCCCCTCATCAGATTCTGATTTGGTGGCAATGGGACCACCTCGGGAGCATACCCTTCCATTCAAAAAAAGAATTTTCAAAATCCGTCCACAATTGACGGAGTAATCGGTGAACATACATAAAAAAAAACAAACAAACATACAGCCGAACATATAACCTCCTCCTTTTTGGAAGTCGGTTAAAAATAAATAAGAGACTGTGAGGAGCGGTGGTGGCCTAGTGGTAACGACCGCGACTACGAGTTATAGGTCGTAGGTTTGAACCCAGATAGGCGCTTTACTTTGTGTAAATTATTTCATCACCACTGCTCTGAAAACGGTGAAGGAAAACATCGTGAGGAAACCGGCAAGTCCTAGAACCGACAATTTGAAGACATGTGACATCTACCAACCCGCACTGGGCTCGCGTCGTGGATTACGGCCCACTCCCTCTCACCGAGTGGAGGCCTGTGTCTCAGCAGTGGGAAGAGACTGATGGGCTGATTATTATGAAGAGACTGCTCTGGATAGATGCCGTAAAAGACCTGTAGGTACTCGGCCGTGCGTGGGGCAAAGCAACCAATGGTGAAGATCATGATGAGCCTTTAGATCAGTCTGTTTTATTGCAGGTGGCACGAAAGGTTTATTTTAGATAACCATAGGACATAGGCCACCCCCAAGAACCGCCACTTCGATCGGTTCTGTGCTCCCCGCATCCAGCGGATTCCAGCGGCTAACCAGTTAACCTATAAAATCACACTAATATTATATAGGCGAAAGTTTGTGAGTGCGTGTGTGTGTGTGTGTGTGTTTGTTACTTTTTCACGCTCAAACGGCTGGACCAATTTTGATAAAATTTTGTATGGAGGTAGCTGACACCCTGGATTAAATAAATAAATAAATATAAATTGATTTCAGACCATAAGTCCATAAACAACACACATTACAACTTTATACACAAAACATACACACATACATGAAAACACATACCTACAATAAAACAACTTATTTTAAATAATGGAATGACGCACGATGAGTGGTCAGCCATTGCCACATAATTGGACTGTCCATCCTGTCGGCTACTATAGCTACCAAGTTGTTAGAGCTGTCGCGCACTCGCCGCATCAGGGATGCTATCCGTGTCCGCATCAGAGCGTAAAAATCTGGCACGCCATTCTCCGCGAACATCCCCGATGCACTGCAAAAGCGCGGCAGCCCCAACATAACTCTGAAGGCATTGTTGTACTGGACTCGCAGAGCATTGTACGAGCTTTTTGTATAGCTGACCCACAGGGCACACGTGTACATAGATTGGCAATATGCTCTAAAGAGTGTAATTTTCACTTTTTTTTTTTTTTTTTTTTTTTAATTAAGACATAGGCTACTTTTTATCCCGATATTCCTCCGGGATCGAGACCTAAGCGGGTCAAAACCGCGGGGCGCAGCTAGTAATATAATATAAAGCCTGATATTTTTCGAGATGGAACCCTCAATGTTTACGGTAACCACACTCGAAAAATATAAAAATATTTTATTTAACGCGAAATATGTTCAAACAAATAACGAAAACTCCTAAAGTCGTAAATCATTTCGTAAAACAAATACTTAAGTAGGTACAGTCACCAGCACATCAAAATACCACAAACTGTCAAATTTTCTCATTCGATTTTGAACTTAACCCTCAACATTTTAAGGTTTGAAATCTTTTGGAGAAATTTGATAGTTTGGTATATCCTGATGTGCTGGCGACTGTATCCAAGTAAAACTTTTTTAATAATATCATCCAGCAGGTTCAATTAAGATACTCCCCATAACATCCACTAATTTACTACGGAATACCGCCAGAACTTGTTAAATGTCCATCAAGGAACATGGGACTCCTTGAGAGGGAGGTCACCACCCTAATTGCCTAACACAAACCGAATAGCAACCAGTCTTACCAAGGGGTATCGTGTTACCCAGTAACTGGGTTGTACAGGTCAGATAGGCAGTCGCTCCATGTAAATTACGGTTAGACTGGAAGCCGACTTAACACTTGGCTGGATCTTAACATAGAACAGTTGGAAAAAGGCTAGGCAGCTTATGATATTCAGTAATACTACACAGACAGTAATTGTAGGACACAGGTAGTTGTTCGTCTGTTGTACCTACTTGTTTATGGCTATAAGAAAAACTAGCGAGCCTTACAATAGTCGCATATGATGTGTAACATCTGACATCTCACCTTGGTAGTAAGCAACTGAGCAGCGACAGAAATCCACCTCAAAATTTAAAAAAACTAAATACTGAAATATTTATTTGAATAAATTATTCATTACTAGTGGTCGTCCACTGGTCGAAATTACACCCCCTCGACTTACAATCTATATAGTACTTGCTAATTCCACTCTATTATAAAGTATCTACTTACTAATTCCATGCTATTCAAAAGTACTTACTTATTCCATGCTCAAGCTGTCACTTCTGTCCCTTTTCACGAAATCACTCCCACGGAAAGAGAGTAGAAATATGTTACACATCAAAAACATTTCTAGCGATAACTTTTCTAGCGATAACTTTCTTCATTCTCCTACAGTTTCCTAAAAGCTAATCCGGGAAATAATAATTATGAATGCTAGTTTTACCTAGAATTTAGTCTGAAGCCGAACTTTACACTATCCACGAAGTATGTAGTACGTAGAAATAAAGTACGAAAACATGGCTCGCCCCTCCAAAGAAAAAGTTTCTCACTTCTTACCAGATTTGTAGGTCAACTAATCATAACTAGCCAATCGCGCAAGACAATGCACGTGTCGTTTTCATAGAGTACGTCAGTGCAGCGCCATACTAATAATAATGAGCGATTAATGACGCCACTAGTCGAGCAACGTTTCTAAGATAAGATAATATTTATTGAAAAGCAATTGTAATCCCCATATATACGAGTAAGGCAGGGGATACAGGCTGTGTCAACAACTATAGACCCATCTCTATCCTTTCTTCACTATCGAAAGTGTTCGAGCGTACTATTAATTATAGACTAATAAAATTCTTAGAGTGAAATAACATTCTTGCTGAAACACAATATGGATTTCGAGCACGCAAATCCACTGATGAGGCTGTTCACACTTTTTCTGATTTTGTGGTAAGAAACATACTTCCAAAGTAAAGCTAAATCGTTTACGTTGAAATGATTAGCGCGATACGAAATGTATCTAACGTAACGTTTTTGGTTGTGGTTTAGTTTTAGACGAAAACAAGAAATGCCTAACCATCTTTCTCGATCTTGCCAAAGCTTTTGACACAGTCTCTATTCCCACCCTAATTCATAAATTAAGTAATATGGGAATACGGGGTAATGAACTAATATTAATAGCTGACTATTTATCCAATCGTACGCAGCGTATAAGGATCGGGGACCACTTGAGTGATGAACTTCCTATCGAGCACGGAGTTCCTCAGGGAAGTGTTCTTGGCCCCACTTTGTTTCTATGTTATATAAATGAGCTGTGTCAACTTAATCTTGAAAACTGCAAAATAATATCTTACGCAGATGAGCTCTTACTTTCAGGGGCGATTCTTGGGAAGAAGTATATTCCTTAGCTCAATCAGGTCTTAACACGGTCTGCCACTGGCTTGCTGCTAACTTGCTCACTCTTAACGCAGATAAAACAAAATATATTCCTTTTGCAATAAGGAGCGTAGAAACTTTCTTACAAGATAAGCCTCCCATATTTGTTCATCAGTGTTCATTTCCTCCTTTGAGTCAATGTAGCTGCTCAACTATACAGCCGACACAAAGTATTCGTTATTTGGGTGTGACCATTGATAAAAGGTTTGATGAACACATTCACAACTTATGTAAAAGAGTACGGAAACTGACTTATATTTTTAAACAGCTTAGACAGGTAGCAAATGGCGAAACACTTAAAATGGTATATTTTGCCCTTGTTCAATCTATACTGACGTATTGTATAACAACTTGGGGAGGTGCCGGTAAAACTAAAATGTTGGAAATAGAAAGAGCCCAAAGGTTGATTCTAAAAGTAGGCCTTTCAAAACCGCGACTCTATCCCACCGACGCACTGTATCAGGAAGCTGAGGTGTTAACTGTTAGGCAAATTTACATCCTTTTTACTATTCTGCGGCAACATTCAGATCCATCCTCTTTCAATATTTCCAAATTAACAACGAGGAGGCAGTATGCAATATGTAGCACCATCAAATCAAATACAGGTTTTGCCCAAATATTCTATACTTTCCGAGGGCCTGAACTCTATAATAAGTTAAATAAAGAATTAGGTATTTTTAATTACAATAAATCTAAATGTAAACTTATATTGACTAACTGGCTAATAAAATTGAACTACATAAAAACAGAAGAGCTACTAGTCATAATAACGTAATAGGAACCATTCGTCTACTACGACATGAACCCACTCACATACCCTCTCAACACTACACACACACACACACACACACACACACACACACACACACACACAGAGACAAACACATCACACCCACACCCCACATGCACCCTGAACTCCACTACACTTCATACAATTCATACAAATTTAAGATATTATTATTATTCTCTTCCAACAAAAGTTTGCCCTAATAACGTAAAATGTAACTTTCGTTATGCATTTCTTTGTTAATGTTTTTGATGATATTTTTGCCTCTAGGGGGGGAGTCCCTGGTGTCCTGAAATGCAAGTCACGGCTTAGTTTAGGCACCAGTCTCCCACAAGTGAACATTGTCCTACATCATAATTATTTATTATCATTTTTAAGTTATAGTTAATAAGTGTTATTTGTGGAAGAAAAATAAACATTTATTTATTTATTTGCATAAACATGTGTCATACATACAATTAAAGACATTTACGCAAGATGGTAACAATAACAAGTACAGACATGTTTGCCACATGATGTGATGTGCAAATGTCAACAATCAACTCAGCCTATCGCAGTCCACTGCTGGACATAGGCCTCTCCCAGGCTGCGCCACAACACCCTGTCCTGCGCCTTCCGCATCTAGTCTGTCCCAGCCACCTTTTGAAGGTCCTCGGTACATCTAGCTGGGGGGCGATCACTTCGTTGTCCGTCTGTCTGTCTCTGTCTGTCAGTCTGTCAAGACCTTTTTTCTCAGGAACGCGTAGAGGTATCAAGTTTAAATTAATTTCAAATACGTAAGTCTATGGTCCCTTGAAGCTCTAAAAAAATCAAGCTTCCAAGTTAACGCAATAAAAAAATACGGCGATATAAGCGACATTATTGCGATATATTTCGATACTCGCAAATAAATCAAAAACTATAGAGTACTTCCCTTTGACCTAGAATCATGAAATTTGGGCAGAAGCAAGGTCTCACCTCACAAGTAAAGGAAAAAGTCCGAAACTTGTAAATTTGTAGTTTTATCACATAAAAAAAAAAAAATTGCGAATATCTCGCACATAAATCAAAACCTATAGGGTACTTCCCGTTGACCTAGAATCATGAAATTTGGGCAGAAGCAAGGTATCACAGCACAAGTAAAGGAAAAAGTCCGAAAATTGTTAATTTGTAGTTTAATCACATAAAAAAACATTTTTTGCGATTACAAACTTAAATTTATTTTCAGTTGGAAAATTGACCGTGGCGTATATCGATGTATGGGAGAACATGTTTTCCAACTACAATGTTAAGTAGTAAGAAGTTGTAAGTGATCAGCCAATATTGACTTTGAAAATGTAGTGAAAGATAACCAGTGCTTGCAGAGTAAACTATACAGTGGTATACGAAATATGAAATTCAATAAAAACGAAATAGTGCTAGTTAAAGTATACAAACAACATAAAACATATTGGATAAAAGGAATCATTGTGAACACATTAGGAAACTCCCTATATGAAGTGCGACTACTAGGTCAAAACAACAGTTCGGTATTCAAGAGACACGTCAACCAGCTCTTGAAATTTAAGAGTGAGGGTGAGAGTCTACAGGCAGAATGTGATTCACACGCTGGTGAAGTCATCAATACGAGTGTAGATCTACCTACGGAGCTTCCCCCCATTATACTTTTCTCGCCGTCATGCAGTCTGCAAACAGATGATGTCTCCCAACCAGCGCCAGAAGTCGCTAATGTCTCGTCCGAAAGTGCCGATGCATCTGATTCGGCGGAACATGATGGTACAGCTATGAGGTGCTACACCCCCTCTGAACAAGATGAGTCCAATGACTCGTTCTCGACTCCCTCGCCTCCACCAAGGCCACGGAATGAACGCCGCGATATGATAGTTTTTGAACAGTAACATTATTTTGTAATTGTTAGGCTAAGGGTGGAGGGATGTTAGTATGTAAGTAAGAGGGTACGCTGCGCGTGACCCGACCTCCTCAGTCGATAATATACGATTGCTCGGGACGCATGTGTTTTCTTTACTCCGCGACTAACAGTTTGTTTTAGGGATAAATTCATCCTAACTACGGAACCCTTCATTGTGCGTGGTCCGACACACACATGTTTATGCTTTGGGTACACATTACTTCCTGAATTTATTTCACAAAGTATTTTACTACAATACTTAAATATTCACATATTGTGAATTGTGTGTATGCGTTCTAGTTTAACATACATTTTTTGCATACCTTAATTACATGAAATGAAGGCGTAATAACAGATTTAAAAGTCATTTAAATCATATATCTGCGCCTTAATGCTAAGAGCCTGTTGCCTTGTAGTACGTAAGGATGTGACAGTCAGTTAAAAATCGAATAGAAAGACCAATTCTTCAAAATGACGACCAGACAGACTCTCAGACACTTTATTATTAGAGATACTAACACATTATGTAAATGTTCACGCCACGTCTTGGCGAGAACCACAATACAATGAGTTCTTATAATATTAAGTATATGAATGTATTCGAGAATAAATTCCAGAGATGAATTATTCAACGTTCTTCTCTTTAAGAAAATAGCCTGGATGATATTTGACGTTTAATTTTAAGATTTCTTCTCCTTTTTACGGGGGATGCAGTCGTGAGTTAGTCGGTGGCCGATAATTTTTGTCGGAACTAATATATCTCTCACCATAGCATATTGTTAACTTTTGGTTTTAATGCAAGTAAATCTTGTTGATTGGGTGCAGATTATTTTGTAAATGTTTTATTTAATTCTTAGAGACTTTTTGCAACCGACTTCCGGTGCTGTAAATACCGTCTCCGGTTAGTGAAGGGAAGTCAATTGCAAACTTGACTAATATAATATTTTATTTCCGGAAGTTTCTTGGCACGCCACCTGTTTGCAGTTTTTAGATGTAAAGAGATATAAAAGCAAATGTCAGTGCATTTTAAAGTTCCCCACCTCATTCATAGAATGCAGGCACTTCAAAACCGATTTCTCCGTAAAATTACGGACGCTCCATGGTTCGCTCGGAACGAAACCCTTCATGTAGATCTTAAAATCCCCACCATTAAGCAGTTTATGAAACGCGCGACAAAGCGGTTCTTCGAGTCCGCAGATAGACATCGCAACCCCTTGTTTGTGCAGGCAGCTAGCTATAGGCCTTCTCAGATTAGTCAGACTCGCTGAAATAGGCATACTCTCTCAGATCCGGATGACCCCATTACTCTCCTTCAGGAAAGCAATAGGGCCACAAGTACAGTGCACAAATACAAACCGTCATTCTGTCCTCGCCGCCAAGGTACCACGCGAAGTTCAAGAATTAATTGTTCCCCCCGTCCCTTGCACGTCGAACCGCCAGCCCCGAGGCTGAGTGAGCCGTAGCATTTAATAGTAATCCCCGTTAATAATCATGAATTTAAACATTCGATCCAGCCCGTCCCCAACTTGCTGTTTTTCCCCAACGACGCCCTAAGCCGAGGTTCGTACCCCACAGGGGGTGCCCTTAGAGCGCTGTCGTTTAGTTTATAATACTTATATTTACGCTCCTGGCTGGAGGCTTTAAGCTCACACCTTAGGGCAGCCACAGGAAAGACCGGTTAAGCAGTCACGGCCTCTCAAGGTCAACTGCGAGATGCCATACAGAAAAAAAAAAAAAAAAACCTTCCAAAGTTAGTTCCGTGTAAATTATAGGACTACAACGTTACGCTTCTCGTTTTTTGTCCCAATCCATTCTGGTTTCTTATAATATGATTACAAAAGTTAAATTTTTTTAAAGTGCTTTAGCAAGTAATTTTATTGTAAGGCCTTGTTTACGAAGACGCCGGGCGTCGCGTTGGGCGGTCCGGCCCGCACTAAATTCAAACACATGACGTTGTATGAGAGCGCTTACGGAGAAGCGATTTTACACGCGTTTGCTTGAAATGCAGGCGGAGCACGCGGATGGCACCGCCACGTCGCACGCGACGATTATCGCGGCGGCGCAGGCGGGGTTGCGTTTCTGTAATTCTCCGTTCAGGGTAATACGTAACAACACCCGCGGCGTCGCACGCCCCAGTACGAGCTTATGGCGATACCCGCTACTCTTTACGCCTTGCGTCTCCATAAACAACATCGTACATTCCCATATGTTTGTGTTTGCGCATGTGATGACGCGGGCCGCTGCATGCACCGCCTCTCTGTAAACAGAAAAACCGGCCAAGTGCGAGTCGGACTCGCGCACGAAGGGTTCCGTACCATTATCTATAAAAATAGCAAAAAAATCACGTTTATTGTATAGGAGCCCCCATAAATATTTGTTTTATTTTAATTTAATTATTTATTTTTAAAGTAAATATTTATCTAAATATTCTGTGAATATTTCAAGCATCTACCTGTTGCCGTTATCAATATCGAGCAAAAACAAGCAAAAAAATCACGTTTGTTGTATGGGAGCCCCCTTAAATATTTATTTTATTATATTTTTTAGTATTTGTTGTTATAGCAGCAACATAAATACATCATCTGTGAAAATTTCAACTGTCTAACTATCACGGTTCATGAGATACAGCCTGGTGGCAGACGGACAGACAGACAGACAGATAGACACACAGACAGACAGACAAACAGACAGACAGATAGACGGCAGAGCCATAGTAATAGGGTTCCCGTTTTACCCTAAAAACGTCCGACGCGCCGCGAGACGCCACGCTGCACGCGACTCGCGACGCCTCGCGTCTCCGTAAACGAGCACTTATGGTGATCGTTTAGTTTAATCAATTTATATAAATGTATAATAATACGTGTAAAAGTCAATGGTCATATTTATTAACCGACTTTCAAAAAGGAGGAGGTTATATGTTCGGCTGTATGTTTTTTTTTTTATGTATGTTCACCGATTACTCCGTCAATTGTGGACGGATTTTGAAAATTCTTTTTTTGTATGGAAGGGTATGCTCCCGAGGTGGTCTCATTGCCACCAAATCAGAATCTGATGAGGGGATCCCATGGAAATCGAGGGAAATCCTCAAATTTTAGAGGCATACCTATAGCGATTTAAGTATTTTTTATAGTAACTCGTGCATTTGCACTCGAAAAGCACCATTTGGTGAAGTGGAACTGATGATGAAGACCACAGATGGCCACCGGAACTACTTAATTATAAGTATTTCACCGTTGCGATTCGTTTAGGCACCTTAATATGGTTACTAAGCAATTTATGCTCGTCAAAATGCATATGGTGAACTCACCATCAGTTCTTCCAGGAGAACTCTTCAACAATTAACGCCCCTGCATCAGGAAAAGTAATATTGTGTTAAAGGTGATAAGCATTTCACATTAGGCTATTGTAAATTAGATAAATTACAAACTGACCCACTAAAAAGTGAAAAATAAAAACTTTTTACAAAAAAAAAAACAACCGACTTCCAAAAAAAAAAACACTACAAAGTGAAAAATAACTTTAATTTCGGAACTCGGTGGCAAAAAACTAAAATACAGATCCAAAGACACCGACTTCCGAAATTAAAGTTATTTTTCACTATGTAGTGTTTTATTTGGAAGTCGGTTGTTTTTTTTTTTTGTAAAAAGGTCTTTGTATTCTATACAATAAATATGACCATTATATGACAAAGTGACAGCTAGCACAGTCATGTCAGATACTCTAGTGAATGAATAATTCGACTTACCTTGTTAAACTACGGAAGTGAACTAAAGGCTAGCTCAGACTGAAGCGATATCGCTGGCGCGACAGGCAGCGCGACCCTATAAAATTACAATTAAATTCAAACAAATAATACAATGAAGAAGAATTAACCACATCATGTTCCGCTGCTCGAATCGGATGCGAGTAGCGGAACATGACGCGAACCAGTACAATTGAACTACTGCGGTTTCGCTGCTATGGTTTCGCGGCGGAGGTGTGCTACCAGCGTGTACTGGGTCTGCCTTGGTGGTGTAGTACGTCTGGCATGTTTGCCGACAGCAGGGTAGATGACTTTTACGCAGTCATGAGAAAGTCGCGGCGTCCGTTAAGAACCAAATACATAAATCTGACAATGGAATATTGAAGACCATATCGAGGTAAACTATTTCTTTGTATAAGGCAAAATGTATTCCAGCTAAAATAATGCTTATCTATTGTGTAATGTAATGTAATATTGATTGTTTTGTTATTTGTAATCTGGTGTAAATTTTATATGGGTGTATTCCTGGAAAAAAAATAATTTGTTTTTGTGATTCGAATACTTTTGTTAAGGGTTTATGATACACATGACCGATAAAATCGGTGTACGATTATCATCTACGGAGCTACAAGTCGGTCGTCTGTAATCTGTCTTAGCTTTAGTTTGCAGGAGATGCTCATATTTGAAGTGGTTTCATGAATTTTCTTATGTAATTAAGTAGACTCGGTTTTTATTTATGAATAAAGAATGGCGTACAAGAATCCCTTTACTTTAACTAACAAAGAAAGTTTCTAAAGAGTTGGAATAGTAAGAGAACCTCTGCATCTCGTAACTAATACAGTGAGATAGGATAAATTTTTCGTTTAAGAGTCAGTAAAACCTCAGCGCCACCTCACTCTTTATCTTGCCCTCGCTCGCATACAACAGCTCGTGGTTACGGGAGCAAGCAAGTGCAAGACAGCGCGACAGGGAGAAGTCTTCAAGGCGCCGATAGTAAACTATCACGATGTCACGTTTCACGTTGTGTTCACCGTAAAATTAAATTACCTAAAGGTAATTTAATTTTACGGTGAACACAATTATAATAAAAAAAAAATTGTATCTGATTTTTATTTAGTTCAGTTATTATGCAAAGTTTCATGATCAATTTGAAGTATTTTTTTAATACTAGCGGTTTATTGTTCGGCTTGGGGGTAACTTTGTAATTTTTTTAATGTAGTTGTGTTTTTGGCAAACATAGTACCTACATAATATTAATTCTCAACTTTACCATAATTATATTTATTTCAAAATTAATGCTGCAGGAATTTCTATATAACGGAGGATCTTGCTAAGCAATTTGACGTATTGTAGACTCTTGAGATGGATCCGCAGCCATAGCCCACGAAATTCAAATTTTCTTACGTTTTTTGCTATTTGCAGATCAGTGTCAGATTTTATCTTGATTAAAATATAATTTGCGACCATAAAATATAATATGTATTTACAGAATTATAATCTTTAGAATCATTAATACATCTCTCTAAGTTAGATTTGTTCCTTAAGAGAGATTCGTTCTTATGGAACAAATTCTATAAGAGCAGACTCTGACCTACAAATTGCAAAAAAGCCGGCCAAGTGCGTGTCGGATTCGCGCACGAAGGGTTCAGTACCATTATGTATAAAAATGGCAAAAAAATCACATTTGTTGTATGGGAGCCCCCCCTTAAATATTTGTTTTATTTTAATTTAATTATTTATTTTTAATGTGAATATATAACTAAATATTCTGTGAATATTTCAAGCGTCTACCTGTTGCCGTTATCAATATCGAACAAAAACGAGCAAAAAAATCACGCTTGTTGTATGGGAGCCCCTTTAAATATTTACTTTTTCTGTTTTTTAGTATTTTTTGTTATAGCGACAACAGAAATACATCATCTGTCAAAATTTCAACTGTCTAGCCGTCACGGTTCATGAGATACAGCCTGGTGACAGACGGACAGACAGACAGACAGACGGCGGAGCCTTAGTAATAGGGTCCCCGTTTTACCCTTTGGATACGGAACCCTAAAAAGGATTTCAGCCAAAACCACTGGGGGCTATAAACATGAAAGTTTGCACAGGAGGTTTTTTTATAACGCAGATGAGCACTAAGGAAGGATTTGAGGTTGAATATAACACTTTATACTCTTATGAATACAATAATTCACTGAACTCTTCTACTAAAACGACAACCAACTTCAAAAAGAAAAACACTGCAAACTGAAGTGTGTTTTTGTTCATCACCTTTAACAAAATTAAGTTAATTGTTGAGAAATTCTTCTGGTAAGGACCAGGAGAAGAGCCGCTCACCATAAAGGCATTGCGACGAGCATAATTAAAAATAAAAAGTTAAATACAAAAGTTTGTTTGGAAGTTCGTCATTTTAGCTTATAGGAAATCCCAGTGCACACAGCTTGTAAAACATAAAAATCTGCCTAGCCTTTTCCCAACTATGTTGGGGTCAGCTTCCAGTCTAACCGAATACAGCTGAATATCAAACTCAAAGCGTTTATTTCAATTAGGCCAATTACAGGCGCTTTTGAATTGTCAAAGAGTCGGTCAGTTAGAAAGTTGAAGCTATTTGCCCATTCCAAAACGTAGATCTCTATGGAGAAGAACAGGCAGGAAACTCTAAGGACACTCTTTTAAATCAAGATATTACAAAATCCTGGGTACATTATTCTTGTAGCTTCTATATGTGAGAACAACGTAAAAAACAAAAAAAAAAAACATATTTAAAAAAACAGTTCAAAATATAAGATTAAAAGATTACAAAATAAGCCCTGGCAGTTAAGAGATGACCAGTCTCAACTGACGGCGCCCGTTCACGAACATGACGCGTGGATCAGCACCATCCAGCTCAACCACTTTGTAGGGAACCGAATGATCCAACACACGCGCCACCATCAGCGAGACATTTAAGTGAGCATGACATACTCTCAACTGCCAAGCTTTTTTAAGTCAACATACATCATAAACATAACATAATAAACGGCTCCATGGTACTCACATTTACCAAATTTAAATTGAACCAGTATTTTACATGGAGCGACTACGTATCTGACCTCCGCCACCCAGTAACTGGGTAAGACTGGTTGTCAGACTTTCAGACTTCTAACGACCTGTAACGACTGTCTCAGATCTACGAAGGACAGCCGGGACCAACGGCTTACCTTGCTTTCCGAGGCACAGACCAGTCTCGATATGTAAAGATGGTCAACCATCCACGGAACAACCGCGGCAAGCTTAGCTGAACCTGATGGATCGACCCGTGCAGCTGTTATTACTTAGCCACGAGCTTGTAAAACATAAGTTCGATTAAAAATAACTTAACAATTTGTATTGTGATTTTTGAAGCCATTAAAGATAAAACCGGCCAAGTGCGTGTCGGACTACGAATAATGAAGGGTTCCGTAGTTGGGATAAATTTATCCCAAAAATAAACAACATTGTAGTTGAAAAATGTACGTCACGGTCGATTCACCAACCGCAAATGTAGGTTGGTCGACTATTACTCGTTAAATTGTAAAGCCTACTTAGCTGTGATATTTTTCTTTTTATCCAAAAACAACCATTTAGGTGGACTTGGCTCTAACAAAAGTTAGCACTTTAAAGCTTAATATTACGCAAACGGATTCTTGAATCGAAAAATGGTCTTAACAGAACCTCAATATTTTGAACGGCCTATCCAACGATATCCCAGATTATGGAATAGACGAGAAAAAAAATATAATTCCCACTTTACGCGCAAAGGATTTATAATTTATATTTTACCACTTTGTCGGCGTGACTGACATATAATTGTACTCATGCCAAATTACAGCTTTCTAATACTAAGAGTTTCTGAGCTAAGCTGGGGACAGACAGACAGATAGAAAGACAGATAGACGGACATGACGAAACTATAAGGGTTACTTGAATTGTTGAGTACGGAACTCTAAAAATGGCCTCAAAGTCAAGACTTCAAAAAGGCTATGATACAATTTAAAAAATTTAATTACTGATATATTTCCTTCGAGCATTATAAATTGTTCAATGTATAATGTATAATGTAATAATATCTCTCTCTACCTACCCCCAAAAAAAAACGCTATAAAAACACCTTATTTATACCTTTTTATGAAATAAATTCCGCCCTCATCATTTTTTTACGATGCAAAATCAAAATCTAATCCATATTGCGATATTAAAATATTTTAAAGGATTGTAAACAGATAGGATTCCTTCCTTATAATCTTGAAAATGCACTTAAAATATACGATAAAAGTTTATCATCCCGTGATATACCTCAGTAACTACGTACACAGATCGTTTCCGAAACCAAAGGAAACCTCTCATTAGGTACCCTAAATCACTATAAAAAGAACCCTTAAATGTATATAAAACCTACAGCGTGATATCTCAATTTATACTGGGAATGAAAAACAATAACCAGAACGTCATGACCCATGGGTTTTCTTCCATTTACTAGCAATGTTAGATAATGATAGGGGTCAAAGGAAATTGGCTCTAAATAACACGATATCCATGATCGAGCGTTTAATTTATATCCGTTGTAAAACACGAATAATATTTCTTTGGTATTGACAAGAGATATGAGTTTTGGTAACCCTCGTTTTATTAGAGAACACAGCGTAACAAAATAAGCGTAGCACATGAACAAAAAATTCAGTAGGACAATTTTTAAAACCGTGCGTTGGATTTAGGCTGTGGCATTTTATAGGGTTGAGAATCATGCTGGTGTGTAATTCGAGAAAAATATATCGATACTAGTCGAGTTAGATTACATAGAATAACGGATGGAAGAAATAATTGGTCTGAACGTGTCGTAAATAACAATGAAATAGGGCTTTGTTTTACAGTAACAAACGAGAAACAAGAACTATGAGAACGTTATAAGGAATTTCTCTTTCTATTATTTTGATTTATAAAATAAACTATAAATTGAAGTAAATAGTAAAATACTTAAGTAACTTTAGATAGTTCCATTGATTTATGCCTGAGAAAAGATAAATCATTTTGTTAAGTTCTGTATTTCAGCCTATAATGATACTAAAAGCCAAGATAGAACGACTAGAACGACTGGAGTATCGATTTACTAAATAGGACCTCAGCAATTTTTCCGTGTGTCTGTCAGCGGGCTGTATCTCATGAACCGCAATAGGTAGAAAGTTGAAATTTTCATAGATTGTGTATTTCTATTGCCGCTATAACAAAAAACCGGCCAAGTGCGAGTCAGACTCGCGCACGAAGGGTTCCGTACCATTATCTATAAAAACGGCAAAATAATCAAGTTTGTTGTATGGGAGCCCCCCTTAAATATTTGTTTTATTTTAATTTTATTAATGATTTTTAAAGTGAATATATAACTAAATATTCTGTGAATATTTCAAGTGTCTACCTGTTACCGATATCAATATCGAGCAAAAACGAGCAAAAAAATTACGTTTGTTGTATGGGAGCCCCCTTAAATATTTATGTTATTCTAGTTTTCAGTATTTGTTGCTATAGCGGCAACAGAAATACATCACCTGTGAAAATTTCAACTGTCTAGCTATCACGGATCATGAGATACAGCCTGGTGACAGACGGACAGACAGACAGACAGACGGCGGAGCCTTAGTAATAGGGTTCCCTTTGGGTACGGAACCCTAAAAATAATAAAAATAAAATAAAGTAAAAAATTAAAGGCGGTCCCCACACAAGAAACGTTTGTTTTTTGGGGTTTTTTTTGCTAAACATTGTACGGACCCTTCGTGTGCAAGTCCGACAAGCAGCTGGCCGGTTTTTGAGAAAGATGAACGTAGGTAGTCCACCCTGCCAGGGTTGCGAGTTCGTCCGAAAGGGATATCGTGGCCCTGGCACACAGGCAAATGAAGGAACATGGGTGGTTTTAGTCAGTAAAAGTCTGACACACGCTCCCGCTCCGCCCAGAGTGGGAGAAGTTATTTGATAATTTCTCACCCAAAAAAAAAGAAAAGGTAGTCCATAATTTTGACCTCTGGTTAAAATCCATGTCAACTGTTTAGTCGTTCGTTTACTTACGATTTTTATCGTTTTTAATGGCAGTTGTATACCAAAGAATCTTCTCAAAACAAATCCCCAATTTCAAATAAAACTATCGAAAACCGATAGCTAAACCAATTCATAAACAAAACCCATCAACACATTTCCTACACAATATCGATACTCAAGTGAACGACCCAGTAATCGTTTCCCCTCACTACTCGTAACTCGTCGTTCGCATAATTCGGCACTAAGCTATCATCCACTCACAAAATAAATGCTCCAGTGACGTACTTCCATCGATTTTACTTCCTACTCGTTTACGGTGGAGCCTTGCATCTTGAAGTACAGATATAATAGCTCACGAACTATAATAATATGAGAATAGCAGCTTGTGGCGTGGCCATATTAGCCTGAGCCCATAGAGACTAGAAAGCTAACTAGAGACCCGGTTTCTAAATTGAATAAGTTTTTGAAGTTGAGAAATTGTCAAATTCTGTACTTTTGCCAGATTTTACTTCCTACTCCTTTATGGTGGAACCTTGCATCTAGAAGTACGGATATAATAGCGGCACGAACTATAATAATATGAGAATAGCAGCTTGTGGCGTGGCCATATTAGCCTGAGGCCATATAGACTAGAAAGCTAACTAGAGACCCGGTTTCTGAATTCAATAAATTTTTGAAGTTGAGAAATTGTCAAACTACGAGTATACTTTTGCCTTACTAAAAAGGTGATTCCGTCAATGCAGCCCAGTAAAAATCAAAATTTCTTACGTTTATTGCAAAAAAAAACGAAATTCGTGAGTTTTCCCCTTAAGGCGGAGATTTCTTTAATATGGTCAAAAACAGTTTTTTTTTAAATCAGTGTATGTCTTAAACCGTAACTATTTTTACCAAAACAAAAAGGGTATGATATTTTCAAGTCTTTTGTGCATACGGTGATGGAACTGTAAACATAATTGAATACATTAAAAAAATCTTCAAAGACAACTCTTAATTATTTTTAAAAGGGATAAACTTATCCCTTCGTTAAGAGTTATAATTATAATTAAAAGTATACCATAATATTGCACATGCCTAACTGCATCCGGTGATGGATTAATTTTTATTAATTAGTTAATATCTAATTTTATACGATTTTATTTGCATTTTTACGCCATATGTTGTGTCACCGTGCATCTCTTTCTTTTGTATGCAATCTGACAGTGACAGTGGTTTACCTGTTGTCAGCCTCTTAAGAAATGTAGCAAGTAGAGTTTGTCGAGTTCTCAATTCTGAACAATTCTCAATTCCAAGTTTTCAATTGTGTATGTCTTACCTACAGTGACCAGACTCTGTAAGTCAGAAAAAGTTAGAATTTTAATTTTAACGACCAGAAGCCGTATAAAAAAAAACCGGCCAAGTGCGAGTCGGACTCGCGCACGAAGGGTTCCGTACCATTATCTATAAAAACGGCAAAAAAATCACGTTTGTTGTATGGGAGCCCCCCCCCAAATAATTGTTTTATTTTAATTTAATTATTTATTCTTAAAGTGAACATATAACTAAATACTCTGTGAATGTTTCAAGCATCTACCTGTTGCCGTTATCAATATGGAGCCAAAACTAGCAAAAAAATCACGTTTTTTGTATGGGAGCCCCCTTAAATATTTATTTTATTCTATTTTTTAGTATTGGTTGTTATAGCGGCAACAGAAATACATCATCTGTGAAAATTTCAACTGTCTAACTATCACGGTTCATGAGATACAGCCTGGTGAAAGACGGACAGACAGACAGACAGGCAGCGGAGCCTCAGTAATAGGGTTCCCGTTTTACCCTTTGGGTACGGAACCCTAAAAACGATGCACTCACACAAATGGGTAAAAAGTCCAACAAAGGAAAAACGTGTGACAATTAACCTGGCACAATTCTCTTATCATTGAATATGAAAAACTTTAGCCAGAGAATCAGAAAATTTACATTTAATTTGCTTGACTTATGAATCATTCAGTGAATTATTCATTTGTTTAACATACGAATCGTGAACATCATTTCAGCCGAAAGACGTTCACTGCTAGACATAGGCCACCCCCAAGCACCGGCACTTCAACCGGTTCTGTGCTACCCGCATCCAGCGGATTCCTGCGGCCGTCACAAGGTTATCGGTCGACCCTGTGGGAGGCCTTCTAGCTACTTCTTCCGGTACGCGGTCGCCAGTCCAGAACCTTTCAGCCCCAGCGGCCATCTGTTTAGCGAGCAATCTCCCCTGCCCACTGCCACTTAAGTTTGGCAATTCTTCGGGCTATGTCGGTTACCTTGGTTCGCCTGCGGATCTCTTCATTTCTGATTCGATCAAGTAGGGAAACTCCAAGCATCATAATCAGCCTTTATCCAATATTCCCACTGCTGGGGACACAGCGCCCTCGGACACGCCTCCTCTCCATGAGAGGGAGTGGGCCGTAATCCACCACGCGGGCCCAGTGCGGGTTGGCCGATGTCACATGTCTTTTAATTTTTGGTTCTAGGTCATGCTGGTTTCCTCACGATGTTTTCCTTCACCTTTGAAATTATTTACACAAAGTCAATATATGTACCTTTGTACTAATATTATAATTATGTCGTATCTCTCTGTTTACTGTGTGTACATAAAAATAAAATTTGGCAAGGAGATAGATTGGTATCCTGGGGAAGGACATAGGCTACTTTTGTCTCAAAACGTATTTTTGTGACAAAAGTAAGATAAAACCCCTAAAGGGGGTATATAGGGTAGGTAAGTAAGATAAAACTCCTAAAGGGGGTGATATAGGGAAAGTAAGATAAAACCCCTAAAGGGGTTGATAAAGGGTAAGTAAGATGAAACCCCTAAAGGGGGTGATATAGGGGATGAAGGTTTGTATGGGAAACTTAGCATTTCCTAAATTAGGGATATGAAAATTCAAATTTATGCTTTTAATAAGAAATAAAAAGTTTGTGGTTTTTGTAAAATCATCCCCCAAAGGGATAAAGCGGATGATTTTAAAATTCACATGATTATTGAAATTTTGGACCACCTCTTTTTAAGATATTTAATTTTAAGGAATTAGAAATATAGTCAGAGGATCTTGAGGTAATATTTATTTTAGTATTTTTAATTAAAAACGGTCCAGGTTAAAAGTTATTACAATTTAAAGTTATAGCTAATAAGTAGATTTACGTATTACGTGGTCAATGGTGGCGCTAAGGTATTTAAAATTAATGGTGATGATATTCAAAAATTTTTTTTTTTAGGTTAGATTTTTAGAATCATACCAATCTGTTTATTAATTAAATAAAAATAAACTATTTGCATTTATTACACCTGTCTGTCTATTACCCTTTCAAGCTTTAACGGCTGAATTGATTTGGATGATAGGTCATGACCTGGGTACATAGAACACTTTTTATCACGGTAGCCCGTTCCCGTGGGATAATTTCCGACATCCACGCGGGCAATGCCGCTGGCAGAAGCTAGTGGTACATAAAGATAGTAAATAATGCGCTATGTTATGTCAGAGAGCGTGCAAATGTTTGTAATTAAGTGTTCAAAGTCGATTTTATAGGTATGCAGAATTTGAATGAAATCAATTTGCTTAGCCTTTTCCCAACTCTGTTAGGGTCGGCTTCCAGTATAAACGGATGCAGCTGAATACCAGTATTTTACATGGAGGAACTGCCTATTTTACTTCCTTAACCCAGTTACTGGGCAATACGATACCCCTTGGTAAGACTGGTTGTCAGACTTTCGGGCTTCTGATGACCGGTAACGACTGTTTAAGATACATGAATGACAGCCGGAACCAAAGGATTGACGTGCTTTCCGAGGCACGGAGAAGTCTCGGTCACCCATCTATGGACCAACCACGGCAAGTGTAGCTTAACCTGATGGATCCACCCGTGCAGCTGTTTTTACTTACCCACGCGCTTCTGTGAATTAAAATGAAATGTAGGTACATAAATAACAACTTATTTCTAATTCATTAATTAAAATATTAATATTAAAACTATTAACAAACTAAAATATGGCGTCGAAAAAATACTCCGTATTGCTGTCGACTGGTAAATGTACCCAAGAGACTGGCAGCATTTCCACGTTGTATGGCAATGATTAGCCCTATGTTATATGCATAGATATAAAAATATCCATTTAGGTTTTAGGTGACGATTCATAAAATAGAGATTAAATGGATTATGGTGTCACCTAATTACTTAATTTCATCCGAACGACGTCCACTGCTGGACATAGGCCTCCTCCAAAGGGTTTGCCATAATCGCCACGCTTGGCAGGCGGGTTGGCGATCGCAGTACGGTGTTAAAATGCATACTCTAGTAAGTGCCTAAGTCGCCTTTTACGACACCCACGGGAAGAAATAGGGTGGTGCTATTCTTTACGTCCGGCACCACAGCCAAATTAAAAACCTAATTACTTATAACCCTAGAAAAATGACAAGAAATCAACTTATGAATACTTATCGAAAACGTTGTCACACAAAAGCGAGTAAACTATCTCTAATCTTTCGCCCCCTAATCTTTTCACATCACAAGACTACCCTCTGATGTTTGTCACATAATTCGGTACTAAGCTACTACCGAGTACCGATTCTCGTATCGATTCACAGAATCGAGATAAGTATCGATGTTAGGTTATCTTTATCGATGGTTTCCTTCGCACAAGCCAAGCTTCGAGCCAAGGAATTTCGATGAAAATAGGAGATATAGTTTTCTTTTATCCTAGAGGTTATTTTGATAGTAGGTACTGATGCTTAGGCTCGTTAGTATACGATCTTTGATATAATTTGGTCTTCATTATCATTGTATTAATGAGCCTTTTCTTAAAGGTCAGAGTACTTGATATCCTCTTGTTCGAAAATAATACAGCAGACAATTAGGGTGATTGTAGCGATTTCGGTAATTATTTTTCACTCAATATTTTTTTTTCTTTTCTAGGTATTCTTTTATTTCGTTCTGGAGCTGTGCGGTCTCATTGCCGTATACTTTTCTGCTTACCTACTTTAGGCCAACGATTCGCGTCATAATTTAGCATAATAAAATAACATGACTAACGAATTTAAATATAGTGAACTTATAACTGTCTCGCAATCAACAACTGAGAGAAATAATAGCTTTTAATCTAGTACTGATACTCTTAACTAAAATAAACCAAAGCACCTTAGTGGAACGTGTTTCTCTATACTAACCAAACTTAAAAACCTTTACGACAAATCAATGTACGGAGTAAACTACTACACCTCGTACAGGAGCTGTTTAGCAAATGCCTTCTACATAAATAGAATAGAATAAACTTTATTTCCAAATTTACAATTTACACTAAGGCGATAGGTTAGTAGTACAGTAGTAGTCGTAAAAAAATCAATATTGTCATACAAAATTGTTTTTTTTTAAACTGCATAAATCACTGATTATTACCTCCGACACCCAAGCTAAGATTAAACTTGTGTTATGGGTGCCAGGGCTCTCTATAGATAAAATTTTCCAATATATACAAACTAGTACGGAGTTGCGTTAGGTTAGTAGCTATCGTTTGAATACAAAAATAAAACAAAGTTATTAAATAAAGAAACAGGAAAAAATAAAGTAAAAAAGAAAAAAAAAATTAAGAAAATTGTATGCCTGTACAGTGTTAATTTGGGAGTAGATGTGTCGTGTGTGTGTATGTATGTGTGGTGTATGTATAAATAGAGTTCAAGTTAATTGCCCTAATTTTGCAGTTAAAGGTATTTTCTTTGGAAACGAAGGGAAGTATTAATAATCACTTAAGCCTTAAGAGGAGGCTCCTATTTTTATGATATAAATATTCTGAAACAGTCACACATACAAGCAAAATGAAACTTTAGTATATGATTTATTGGATTTTCTTCTTTCCATGTTGAAGACAGTTACGTAATTGTAATATTAATTCTCTAGATACATTTTTTATTCGAAAATTATGTCTTTTTTTAAGGATAATTATAAAAAACAAACAAGATTGTTTGGCTTTTATATCTAAAATAAATATTCACAGCAAGTGTTTAGTAATGTCAACGTCAAAGTAATGTCATAGTTGTCAAACTAAATATTAACTTGACAGATAGTTGTCTGTGCCCTTCTATCGTCAAGACTTACAGTGCGCACACGTCTCTTGCCACAATATTAGAATTAAATAGTTAAAATACCTTCTGATTTGTACATGTGTAAAACAGTGTTCTGATTATACGTTATTCAAGCAAAACAAGTGGTTTCCTTCAAGATCCCAAACAGCAAGAAAATATAGTTTATTATCCAGCCACCAGATATTTTTTCTCTAATTGTACTAGAGACGAAAATGTTCTTAACTAACTTTTTAGACCTTTGTATTCTGCTTATGCGTATGAAGTTTCATTAAAATCGGTTCAGTCATTTCGAACAACAAGGGCTTGAAAGTTTGTATGAAATGCCGTACGTCGTCGTATACGCTCTCCACGTTTAGTAATTTACCTTAAATTTTAAGGTAAACTGGAAGGGACTTGATCAAATCTTAATAAAAGATTTAAAACTATAATTAAGACAGTTATTGACTGCGGCTGCTCTAGAACAACCGCAGTCAATAACTGTCTTGTGCATAGCAGCTTTTTTTTTAATTCGTCTTGTTATAACTTACGCGTATAACTTATAAAATCTGGGGAAAGTCTAAATCCGGTAATTACGTTACACACTTTTAGTAGCAATGGATCTTTTTAACAATTCAACAAAATTCATTGTGTTAACGACGTTCTTAAGCAGACACATTTCATTACACAATGAAACAGTTGACGTTCTTTCACAGTTCATTATAATGTGTTAAATGTTTAATTGAACTTTGAAATAATTATTTTACAAACTATGACTTAAATAAATTTTATATTTACTTAATTAATTTTAATAATTTATTTAAAAATTGTTGATTGCTAATTGTATAATTTCAACATGAATGATGACGTAACCAATACTTTGTATCAATATTTTATTTTTAAAAGAGTGTCCGTGGAGTTTCTTCTCCATAGGAACCTACTACGCTTTGGAATGGGCAACTAGCTTCATCTCTCTGACTGACCGACCCCTTGACAATTCTAAAGTGTCTGTAATTGGTTTATTTGAAATAAATGCTTTGAGTTTGAGTTTTGAATTTAATAACGTTTCAGCGACGTCATTCGCTGGAAGCTGCGGACGTTATGTGGTGGGCACAGCTCTTCTAGGTAACTGGAGCTTTAGTAAACCAAAGACGAATATACACAGAATAAAACACCATTTCTAATATCCAACTGAAACTAACCCAATGGTTTTCAACTTTGAATACACAGACGTGACCACATTGTGAATTTTAAACCCAATATTACCGAATATGTGACTTGGAGAGGCGCCAGCTCTAATTCTAACATTGGTTCGAGTTTTAAAAGGAACTAGAGTGTAAAGAGTAATTTAATGTAATAATATCAGCCAGTAAGTGTCCTACTGCTCAGAAAAGGCCTCTTCTATTTTTTTTTATTGGATCTCCAATAGTGGCTACATAATTACATGCATAGAACAGGGACAAATACAAGGGTGCGCTTCCAATTATAGGAGACCACGTCATTATTTACTTATAATCTAGGTACAGTAAGTTTGACAAGGTCATCATCATTTGCCTAGCCTTTTCCCAACTAGGTTGGGGTCGGCTACCAGTCTAACCGGATGCAGCTGAATACCAGTATTTTACATGGAGCGACTGCCTATCTGACCTCCACAACCCAGTTACTGGGTAACACGATATCCCTTGGTAAGACTGGTTGTCAGACTTTTGGGCTTCTGACGACCCGTAACAACTGTCAAAGATCTACAAATGATAGCCGGGACCAACGGCCTAACGTGCTTTCCGAGGCACGGAGGGATCTTGGTATGTAAAGATGGTCACCCATCCACTCACCAACGGCGGTAAGCGTAGCTTATGTCCCATACATTTTTAACTTTTTCATCATCGATGTCGCTGTGTCTTGGCCCTCTTAAGTTTGTACTTTCAAAGTCAAAGTCAAATCATTTATTTCAAATAGGCACATAAAATGCACTTTTGAACGTCACATTTACAGAAAAATAGAATTGATTCTAGTTGCCCCTTCCAAAATGTAGTTTCGTATGGAGAAGAATGGGCAAGAAACTCCACCATTACTCCTTTAAAATGTTTTACAACATTTTATAAACATTAACTATTTGTCGGATCAGGTCATTTACGGACAAGAAACGAATCGCAAGCGCGCCACCACTAGCGACATCACGTGATCTACACACACCTCTAGCGCGCTTCTACAGAGTCGAAGAGAGAAAGTCGTGTCAGAGTCGTGTTTTGAGCCGAATGGCGAGGAGGACATTCAGGATTCAGTATCTGATCGCATCGGAGTTAAGACGTCGCGGAACTGTACTCGATTCGTTGTGCTCAGTTATTGTGGTAGGTAATTGTAATTTGTAGTGATTATGTCAATTTGTGATTTTAATAAACGCTTAGACTGGAAGCTGACCCCAACATAGTTGGGAAAAAGCTAGGCAGATGATGCTGATATATAGGACATAAGGTACCGAAAAGCTTATGTCAATACTGTTGAAAGTTATTGTTGAAATATGAAACGATTTTAAATCGATTGCCACTTTTTGTTGTTATTTTCATCTGGTTTTTGGCTACTTGGAGACTGTAGGGATCAAGTTTCACTTTGCATGGATAGGACGCGTTCACGCACAGGAGGCATTCATCAAACAACGTAAGTACAGTCAGGGAAATTAACTGTTTATCAAATTAACACACTACGAGAATTGGTTTTGTTATAGAAATTTAATAAAACTAAAAAATTAAAGGTTCTGATTTGAATAGAGCAGTGATGGCCCAGTGGTATTATCCTTGACTTACGAGTCGTGGGTTCCAACCCAAGAAGGTGTTTTAGTTGGGTTTTTCCCAGTGGTTAGTTTGCTGGTCAGACTAGTCTTTCCAACGGGATTTTTTTTTCTCGATGGTCAGATTTATTTGACAGCTGGGAAAACAACAGAAAAAAGTACAATGAAAGTAAAAACCGTTTTGCATCTTACAATTTTATCTTAGGCGTTCTAAAAAATGACCAACATTCAATTCTCCATTAATTAAAATCATTTGTGAACACATTATGAGTTCGTCTCTCATTACATTTTCCTTTGTCCGTTTATTTGTTATTTTAGTAAAATCCAAGCAATTTATTTTATAAAAAAAATTTGAGCAGGCTTATTTTGTTTTAAATAACCATGAAACAACTTGCAAAGAATTTCAATCAGTGTCAAAAAACTCCTTATTAACACAAATAAAACCTATTTAATAATTTTATAACCTCTTCGTATTCAACAGTACCGTACTTTACTAAATTACGAGCTGATCTGACCAACGGGGAAAAAAATTCTCGTTGGAAAGACTAGTCTGACCGTCAATCGGACCACTGGGAAAAACCATTTTAGTTTGTGTAATTTAGTTCATCACCACTGATCTCAAAACGGCGAAGAAAGATCATGAGGAAACCAGCATGTCCGAAAACCCGAAACCCGGGCCCTCGTGGTGAATCCACGAGGGGCCAGTGCCAGTGCTAATTATTATGAATGATTTGAATATACGAATAATTTAAATTGGTAATAAAGCTAAACAGTTAATTTCCCAGACTTTTTAATAAACACAATGAAAAAGACATAGGTACTAGATTTAAACCCACCCTGATTTCGGGCCACCACAACATTGCGTATAGCACCATAAATTATTTTAAACCGTATTACCATAACTTTGCTAACGGAAATGGTCGTTTTTGAACAAGCCCCAACACAAATATTATGCTAAATAGTAACCCCACTTTCCATGTTACTATAATCCATTTTGTCCACAAAAAAACATGACAGATGATTGTTTGTATATTCGTCGCATTTACGAGTAAAAGCCTACCGGAAGTCGGCTAGGGTTGCTTTCATAGAGCATCCGGCACGCGACAGGAACTACATATCTACACATGAGTAAGAGAGGGGAAATGACGACGGTTTGTCGTCACCAGTTTTATGAATAAAAACTGGTCAAGTGTGAGACGTTGTAACCCGGCTCCATCGGAGTGTACAGAAATGATCTGAACACTTGATGATGATGTTTCTAATGTGGTTGTACTGCTCACAACCGTGCTAAATTATAGGGTATAAGCTGTTAGGGATAGATTCAATTAAACAAGTACCTTCTTACACAATATAATAGTTATTGCAACATACCTACCTTACACTACTTACTCTCCCTTCTTCTCTTCTTTCGTCTTACTTCCTTACGCTACTGCTGAGCATGAGGTCCTGGGCTCAATTCCCAGGTCGGGCAAAGTGTTATTAGAATTTTCTAGTAGGAATTTCTCAGTAGCAGTCAGGAGTATGGATTTGTGCCCGGTCGATGGCAATAGGCTCGCCCCCTATTACATGGGACTTAAACATAACTGGCGAAATGTGGGTGTTACTATAGGTACACCTCTGCCTAACCCTTCGGGGATTACAGGCGTGATGTTATGTTTATGTTACCTACCTTACTTAAAGGTGCACAATAAATAATGTGGCGGGCCACGAACCTTGCCCAAACACTTGGGCATCCACACCAACGATCTAGTTGTATCGGTGTGCTTACCTGCAATGAGACTGTAACAATAACTCAAGAATTGCTATAGCGAGTCCGTGAGATGAACGACTTAATAGTTTCTAGCTCAATCACACAAGTAGTGACCTATTATGGCTATGCTCAAAAAGGGATCATCAAGATCATGCAAAGCAACCAAAGACCCAACAAATAATCACAATGGGTCTTTTTACCTAGTTCGCCTTACTCTCTCATAGATTAAATTATTACATATAAGGAGGAGCTTGTGGCTAAATAATAACTGCCGCACGGGTCGATCTATCAGGTTAAGCTACGCTTGCCGCGGTTGGTCCGTGGATGGGTGACCATCTTTTCATACCAAGATTCCTCCGTGCCTCGGAAATCACGTTAAGCCGTTGGTCTCGGCTGTCATTTGTAGATCTTTGACAGTTGTTACGGGTCGTCAGAAGCCCAAAAAGTCTGACAACCAGTCTTACCAAAGGATATCGTGTTACCCAGTAACTGGGTTGTGGAGGTCAGATAGGCAGTCACTCCATGTAAAATACTGGTATTCAGCTGCATCCGGTTAGACTGGAAGCCGACCCCAACATAGTTGGAAAAAGGCTAGGCAGATGATGAGATTAAATTATTACATACAGATATACTCTGGGATCTCTCAGTAGATCCTTTCATTTGACTGGACCCTTGGCATCAAACACAGGATGAACCTGTGTTCACACGCTAAACGCGGTCTACGGGGTGACGCTATCGTTATCTGGCGCGGTGAAATTCCCTCATCACCGATATTCGGCTAAGTAAGGCGTTCCTTATCAACGGATGACCACACGTCAAGGTTTTCCTGCACCGGATCAATTCCAATCATGAGACCACCCCAAGACAGAAAAGGAAAATGTCACTCTCAGAAACTCCACATTAAAATCAAAGCCTTTATTACCAAGCCTATTTCTGTTACAAGACCCAACTTGCAAACTCAAAATGCCATGTTAAGAAAATAATTATAAAATTATTCGAATAGTTTATAACATTATATTAATACGTGAAGCGTAAACTTTGTACTCCTTTTTACGAAAATTACGCGGACGGAGGAGTATGAAATTTGGCACAGTTAAAGTTTAATAAATTAAATTAATAAAATAAAACATTACACACCATGCGTTTGACACACACACACACATATTGTACCAAGGCCTCATGGCTTGACAGAAGTGACATCTTGAGCATGGAATAAGTAAGTATACTTTTTAATAGCATGGAATTAGTGCACTCATGGAATTAGTAAGCGCCAGCGCTGGGACTCTGTCTTGTATAGTTTTGCGTGGATGTGACGCATGTTCTTTTGTGCATTATGTTTACCGCAAATAAACGTATTTTCTTTCTTTCTTTACTATAGATTGTAAGTAGAGGGGGTCGAATTGCGACCAGTGGGCGACCACTACTAGGTACAAATGTGAGACCTACCTACTTAGCGACTGTTTTACCAGGATCCAATAAAAACCTGACCAGAAACTGGCCAAAACAGAATGTCACACTCAGAAACTCCATATTCAAATAAAAGTCCTTACCGAAGGCCTCTCGTAGTAACAACGCTCTTGAGGCCCCAACTCCCAAACTTGTCGACAATACCGATACAAAATTAGTATGGAGTGTCAGCCAACCCTCTCGATCCTGAGGAGTTACATGCAAAGCCGTTACACGACATACGACGGCCTCTCGAAAGTGGATGTGAGGTTGGCTGCTACCAATGGAAGGTTTACGGATTCTTCGAGAGAATTTGTTTTTCTGTTCATGGTGATAAGCGATTTGGGTGTTGATTACTACTTTTAAATAAATGTTACTACTCCGTATCGGATTTTCTTGCCGATAAATTTTAGTTGTGTATGTTTGATGATGAACTGCATTGCATGCCAAAATGGTAGAATGTACAAGGATTCTTTAATATTATTGTAACCACCTTATTGTAAATACCTACATTCTGAGCAAATAAAATGAATATTCTATTAGAGTATTTTTGAAGTAAAAAAAAATTTAGGCACGTTGGGCACTTTTGGGATGGGGAAGAAGCACTAAACTCGCGTGACGGTTACGTTCTGATACATTTGAAGTGAAAACTTCTTTAGGCACGTTGGCACTTTTGAGATGGGGAAAAAGCACTAAACTCGCCTGACTGTCACGCTCAGATACATTCAAATCAAATCAAATCAAATTATTTATTTGCTTAATACAGGTGCATGCATAAACAGATGTTACAAATAAATATAAAGTACACTGTATCATTACCTAACCAGGTGTGCAAATATTTATATTATTGGCTATCTAATTAAATAATTATTAAAGTAACATTACAAAATTATTATAAAAAAAAAATCAAACAAAAGAAATAAAACAATAATAAAATAAATTCAGAACACTGCTTAAGTCGGTTTAAAAATAAAAATTAAAAATGTCAGATGAATTATACATGTCTCATCATCACTTAACAATCAAATAAAGTAAATTAAAATAATGGTCCAAATTAAAATATAATTATACAGATGTCGATTTAAATTATTAAATCATGTCACATTATTTGTATTGTCATAATATTCCGTGTCAATAAATTACTCTTACTTTAGAAAGCTATCTATATTTTTATCCTGTAAGTACTCCTTGACAATATAATAACATTTATTCACCAGGAATTTGTGCAGCTTCGACTTGAATTGATGAACAGGTAAATTTTTGACATAATCAGGCAACTTGTTGTAAATCAATGATGCCATACAAAGAATACTTTTATTGATTAGTGCTGTTTTTCCGTATGGTATATCTATATACCACACGCGAAGACCGCCCATTGTGTCACCCTGTGTAAAATTTCAACATTTATATCTGTAACTTTTATGGTGTACATAATAAAGAGTATTCTATTCTATTCTATTCTATATATATGGTATATACATTTGAAGTGAAAACTTCTTTAAGCACGTTGGGCACTTTTGGGATGGGAAAAAAGCACTGAACTCGTATGACTATCACGCTCAGATACATATAAACAGATGTTTACAAGTTTGCGAAGCTAAGAACTTTTTACTTCTGACCTGCAGTTCTACGACTGACAGTTTTTTTTAGTCGGCCCTATTTGGAAAGTATTAAAAGAGGCTTAAGTATTCAATTAATATAATCATTTTCCTTCATTAAATTATTTACACAAAGTAAAGACCCTGTCTGGGTAACCCAAATGTCCTTTCTGTGGTATTGTTCGTCGAGTCGTTGAGCTCCTTAAGTCTTGAGTTGAGCTGCCCGATTACTGATAAATGCTTGCACTGGCTGGACAGGTCCATTCAAATTTGTGTAGTTTTTTCCTCAATTACCATTTCAGACACGGATCTACATGGTCTGGACTTTAAAAGAGACTTTGCCCCTGAGATTGTTTCGCCATTTTTTCTCAGGGGTAGTCAGATACTAAATGTCGACTCCACCTAGCTTATTTTTTTTTTATTTTGTTTTTATATGACATATAATAGTGATTCCGATATCCTATTTACAGAAAAAACAATTTCATTTCATTTCAATGATTTAGGTAGTTGTTAAAAATTTTAGCGGAGATTGTGTTTATGCGGCGGTGCGAACAAAGCTTGTTTGTTAAGGCCTATGGCACAGTGCGCTTGAATAAGTGATAATTCAACAATTTTATACATGGTCCTAGGATTTAACAAATGAGAAAAGAAAAAAGAAAAGAACGAAAAATTGTTGTTGTTGTTGTTTTTGCAAATAAAATGTTGCTTCTCGTAGTTACTCTAGTTATATAAGTTAGTGAGTGAAAACATATTAAAAATATCGTGAATAAGTTACAAATAGTAGCGCCCCTCCATGGGTTAAGTGTGACCAGTGTCAAACTCGTGTGAAGGACACTCGGACCACAGATCGTCTTATGAAACAACGTATATATACAAAGCTATGTATATAACTGACGGATTATTACACTTCTTATTATATATTAGATTTATGTGCATATTACTTGTGCATATACCTACTTAAAAGCCTATTAAAAATTAGAGGATTATAATATAATAAGAAGTCTTAGAAACATGCTGGTCCAGCTCCATAGGACAATCTAGAGTCTAGACAAATCAAACTGGTTGCTAAGTATTTTAATTGTATAATTATATCATTAGGTAATGTAGGTACCTATACAAAATATTGTAAAACATTTTAAAAGAGTAACGGTGGAGTTTCTTGCCCATTCTTCTCCATACGAAACTACCTTTTGGAAGGGCGACTAGAATCAATTCAATATTTTTGTAAATTTTGTCGTTCAAAAGTGCCTTTTATGTGCATATTCGAAATTCTTTCAAGTTTTATATTTCTATTGTACCTGCCTTGCGCGTAAAGTGGGGATGATATTTTTTTTTACTAGTCTACTCCATGGTGTGGAGTATCGTTGGATAGGCCATTCAAAAATATTGGGGGTTAGTTAAACCCATTTTTCGATTCAGGGATTCTTTTGCGTAATATTAAACCTTTAAGTGCTATTTTTTGTTAGAGCCTAGTGACGCGCCCGCGCAATTGCGCCAGTCTGCACGAGCCTTTAAGTTTTCACTTCGGTCGGGTCCATGACTGCCTATTTTTTATGGCTCGTGCTGATATATGACAGACGTAAAAATGGAATAAATGAATGGAATTTGTGGGTTTCACTTCGTATAGGTGCAGTTTTCCAGTGTTGTGTTTTCCAATTAGAATTAATCAAAAAACGTATGGACTGCCTAGATAAAACCGCGCTGCTGGACTTTCAACCAGCGTTAATAAAAATCATGTCTTTTTTGTTTATGACAGAATTTTTTAATTAAAAAAAACACAATTAAATCATGTTTTTAGGGTTCCGTACCCAAAGGGTAAAACGGGAACCCTATTACTAAGGCTCCGCCGTCTGTCTGTCTGTCTGTCCGTCTGTCACCAGGCTGTATCTCATGAACCGTGATAGTTAGACAGTTGAAAATTTCAGAGATGATGTATTTCTGTTGCCGCTATAACAACAAATGCTAAAAAACAGAATAAAATAAATATTTAAGGGGGCTCCCATACAACAAACGTTATTTTATAACGTTAAGTTATATTGATAACGGCAACAGGTAGACGCTTGAAATATTCACAGAATATTTTTAGTTACGTTAACGTTGTACGTCGTTATGTTTTTAGTTTTTTGTTAGTTTAGATATTTTTTTCTGTTTTTTCACTGTAAATGGTAGATTTTGATTTTATTAATTGACAACTCTGTAAGAAAACATTGGGATTCCCCTAAAATAGTCTAACATTGACAACTCTCTAAGAAAAAACCGGCCAAGTGCGAGTAGGACTCGCGCGCGAGGGGTCCGTACCATTATCTATAAAAACGGCAAAAAAATCACGTTTGTTGTATGGGAGCCCCCCTTAAATATTTGTTTTATTTTAATTTAATTATTTATTCTTATAGTGAATATATAACTAAATACTCTGTGAATGTTTCAAGCGTCTACCTGTTGCCGTTATAAATATCGAGCAAAAAAATCACATTTGTTGTATGGGAGCCCCCTTAAATATTCATTTTATTCTGTTTTTTAGTATTTGTTGTTATAGCGGCTACAGAAATACATCATCTGTGAAAATTTCAACTTTCTAACTATCACGGTTTATGAGATACAGCCTGGTGACAGATGGACAGACAGACAGACAGACGGCGGAGCCTCAGTAATAGGGTTCCCCGAAACCCTAAAAACTAGTGTATTTCCGGGATTCCCCTAAATTGTCAACATAGTCATGCGAACCTATATTAATTTGTTCGCCTAATGTGTTATAATTGTGAATTTGTATTTCTCATTTGTATTGTGTTGTGAGAATGGCCGGACGAAAAAAATATCCCGTTTGGCAGCATTATACTGAAATACATTATTTAAAGAAAAAGGTATCTAGGGCAGTGCGCAATAAATGCCATAAAGAGATACAGGGACATCTACATTTTAAATCGCGAAGCACATCAAATTCTATGTAATCCGTGAACTTTTATGAAAAAACCGGCCAAGTGCGAGTAGGACTCGCGCACGAAGGGTTCCGTACCATTATCTATAAAAATGGGCAAAAAATCACGTTTGTTGTATGGGAGCCCCCCTTAAATATTTGTTTTATTTTAATTTAATTATTTTATTTTAAAGTCAAAATATAACTAAATATTCTGTGAATATTTCAAGCGTCTACCTGTTGCTGTTATCAATATCGAGCAAAAAAGAGCAAAAAAATCACGTTTGTTGTATGGGAGCCCCCTTAAATATTTATGTTATTCTGTTTTTTAGTATTTGTTGTTATAGCGGCAACAGAAATACATCATCTGTGAAAATTTCAACTGTCTAACTATCACGGATCATGTGATACAGCCTGGTGACAGACGGACAGACAGACGGCGGAGCCTTAGTAATAGGGTTCCCGTTTTACCCTTTGGGTACGGAACCCTAAAAAAATCAAGTTTGATTTAAATCATGATTTTTATTTTAAAAAATCACTTGAAAAACTAACACACAGAGTGACTTAAGCCCTGCTTTCAACGCTCGGCTTAGCAACGAAAGATGAAAATCTAACAGCGCGCTTTTATGTAGGCATTCATTTAGGTATCGCCTAGTGTAAGTGAAAACGGGCATTAGAGTACCCGATAGCAGGAGTATTTGTTAGACATTTATTTATTTATTTAACAGTTCATGTACACACATATGAACAGACAAGAAGAAAGGAACAGAAAAATACGTACAAAGGTGATGCTTATTTCTAAAGAAATCTCTTAGCATACGTGCGATAGGAAAGTAGACAACGCGTGTAAGAGTAGAAGAAAGAATAAAATATAAAAATTGATATAAAAAAAATATAAAAAATATAGTCCAGCAGCCACCGCCCGTTTACATACATCCATACCTACTTTAAGATACATACTTCTAAAATAAATATCACTAAAATATAATTATATGATTATATAGTATTAAATAATAAATACATAATAAGCAACTATGATGAAGTGGAAAAATTCTATCACTCTTCTTTAAGTTAATATTTTCGTTTTAATTTTGACCAAAACTAACCTGCTACTACGACAAAATTCTTCATGACACAAAAGTGGACATTATTTAAGGCAGTAAATGTATATTACCTCATATTTTTATATCGGTCGACCGCGTCCTCCACTGAATATAATGAAACACGTGTTCGCGGTATGTTGTTGAACAGTTATGAAATATGATTGATTTCAATTGACTATTTTATTTAATAGTCGCGTTTGAACAATAAATTATACAAAGATATAAACATGTAGTAGTAGTGCGTAGTGTGGGACGCCCCCCAGCTAGATGGACTGATGACCTTAAAAAGGTGGCTGGGACAGACTGCATGCGGAAAGCGGAGGACAGGGTGTTGTGGCGCAGCCTGGGAGAGGCCTATGTCCAGCAGTGGACTGCTATAGGCTGAGTTGATTGATAAACATGTCTAGATAGACAGTAAAAACTCTAAAAAAAATGCGTCCAACAGTTGGTCGCAAAACGCACGCACACTAGAATAATACTCGTACTACGACGTGGAGCGAGTGTGACGTAGCTGTAACGCACACCAGCCTATTAAAGTTGGTCTGTTTGTTTTATTTTTTATTTTTACAATTTTAAAGAAAGCTTTAAAATTTTATATATATTTTATTTTATAAATATATATATTTATTTAATTATTATATTTATATCATATATATTTTATTTCTTTTGCACGCGACACTCTATCTAGACATAAATAATCAGAGAAATTATATTTAAAGAAGAATGCGCGTGCAGCACCGCACACGTCAATGCCGTACACGTGATAGAAGTGAAACTTCTTAAAAAATAAAGAATAAGATAGATTTAGTGTGAGAGACAAAGAGTGTTTTCTTCTCTTTCATGTATCGAAATGTGCCGAACGTGACGCGTCCTATAAAATTCACTCTTAATTCTCGTTCAATTATCGATTCACCGCCTTCACGAAGTTTTACTCCAAAAGTTGATAAACTTTTTGATGATAACGATAGTAGGTAGTACGGTTAATTACTATTAACCGTAATTATTAGAAATGAAAATTATGCTTAAATTAATTGTTAAACAAATTTACTACAAACTTAAATTTAAATCACAGCTGTCGTTCTTTGACAGTTGTATGACAAGGCTATAATAATACACAAAATTGACGTAGCGTGTCAATTTGATAAGCAAACAATTTTTTTGTCAATCTGTTGTCACTAGTTATAAAATATTTATCAAATAAGTCATTATTAAAGGTACCTCAAAATTTAATTAGCAAGCTTTTAATCGCAAAATCAAGTAAAAATCGTAACTTTTACATTTATGTATCATTACACTATACTTAATAACGATGGACACGTACTTAATTAATGGTTGAAGTACAATTCACAACCGCTTTATTATACAAAAAACCATCACAATCAACCACTAAACAACCAAATATTTGAATTTCAAATTCAGACATAACGCAAAAAACCCGACGCTAATACTTGCACCGCAACACGTGTGTTCGGAGGAAAAAATAAAGAAAAACGCAAACGTCCTGCGACCTGAGATAACGTCAATTAGTAAGATGTATGGCTGTTTCGTAAAGTGTGGGTTGGCCACATAACAGAGGAGGAAAGAAGGTCCAAGACTGGAAAATATTTCACAATCCTGAAAGATACATCTGAATATCACATTACTTTCCTTTTGTTGAAAGTTTCTGCAGTCCAAATAAGCCATAGTATTAAATTAATGTGAATAAAACTTGTAGCTTGTCGACATTGTAGGCCAAGTGGCAGTAATCTTAAATTTCGTGTATCCTGCGAATAGCGAAGGGTTAAATTCGAATAATTTATTTTTAACCAATGAGGCGCTGACAAGAGCCAAATGCTAAAAGAAAACTTGTCTTAAACAAAAAAATTGGTAAATCTATGACAGTGTGAGTCTTGATAATGTGCACATATCAAAATTAAGGAAATTTAGCTTAATTTGATCGACGAAAAAAATATTTTAAAAATTTTAAAAAAACTTTTAAATTTTTTATAGCATTTTGTAAATTCTTGTTCGCTGCTGCGTGACCCCTGTGTAAACAAATCGGTATAACTTTTAAATTAAACTATCTATCATGATGAAACAATAGGGCGTCTTCATAAAATGAATACTAAAGAAAAAGTCACCCTCAATTGAGAGTTAGGTTGATTTTATGACAAAAACCAGATGTTTTTCATAATTTTTTACAATAATAGTAAAATATCTCAATAAGAGTCCCGATTATCTACCTTTTTTTATTACTTTAAATTATTTTCCTTCGTATCAGCTTTCTAAAAGTAAAAATACCATGTTTATAAGTCAATCACAACGTTTCCTATCAACTGTTAAAGAGAGGCCTTGCACTCGGCTACGTACTTTACTTTAGCAGGTAGAGTTTCAATCCAAAATATCTGTATTAAATATCAACGTACGGTTGGTACGAGTATTTAATTAATAACAAGATCGTCTTCTTTGTATGCAGAACTTGGTTGTTTTTTTTTTATTTTTGAGTAAATAGATAATTGCTTCATATTTTGCAATAAATTACAAGCGTTGTGTCATCACGCTTCTCTTTCTTTTATATGCAGTCTAACAGTGACCGCGGTTTACCTGTTGTCAGTGTCTTAACAAACGCATTTGAAAGTAAAATTGGTGGTCGATAGCCACTTTTATAAATCTCATGAATTTGATGACTTGTATCAAATTCAAAGTCAATTCATTTATTTCAAGTAGGCCTTTTTAAAAAGCACTTTTGAACGTCAAAATTTACAAGAAAATATAATTTATTCTAGGCGCCCCTCCAAAAGGTCGTATGGAGAAGAATGGGCAAGAAAATCCATAATTACTCTTTTAAAATATTTTGTATACAGACACACACATCTGTGAAAACGATGTACCTAGAATAAAATTGCTATATTCAATACGTACAGTCGCCAGCACATCAAGTTACCACAAACTGTCAAAATTTCTTATTCGATTTTGAACTTAACCCTCAACATATTAAGGTTTAAAATCATTTGGAGAAATTTGACATAACGTAATAACCTGATGTGCTGGCGATTGTACAAAGTACCTAATGAAATAAAATGATAATTGTATTTTTTTTAATTTGTGTTTTATGAATTTCTTGATTTTAATTGATATTAATTTTAATGTAAGTATAAAAAGAAATACCTACATGATTTTAAAGAATTTTTCGTCGCGCGCGCGTGGGCCCCCACTGGTTAGAGATGATTGAACTTATTAATAACACACACACAACACACATAATGACCCACATTTCGCCAGTTATGTTTAAGTCCCATGTAATAGGGAGGGGGAAGGGGGGACTTATTAATATATTTTAAAATTTGATTTTATGTACTTCAGTTGTTTATTTCAGTATAATAGTATTATTGTGGAATGTATATGTGCATGTATATCTTTGGTTACTAAAATATGTTTTAAGTATTCCTGTATACCTTCTAACATAAATATGGAGCACTGTGTCTGACTTAAATAAATAAATAAAATTAAAAATTAAGCAATAACAGAAGAATTATCTAAATTTTTTATAGATGGCGGATATTTACAAATATCGACGATTTTTTATAACATTTCATAATAATATACTTTTTTTTACAAACATTATTTAAGGCGAAAACAGCAAATGAACTCAAAGACGGTACAGAATGGGACTTCTTACCAACCCCTTTGCAACTTAGCAGATATAATAATGTATGAGATGATTATACGATCTCATTGTGGAGCAGTGACCACTCGAATTAGTGTCGCTATATCTTACTGAAGCGTTAGCACATGGATGAAGATTTTAGGCTTTTGTTTAGAGGCCACTAACGGAAGAAAAAGAAAAAAATAGTGTACACTGCGTATGTGTTCATAAAAAAACAAATGAAAGTGTCGGTATTCTCCGTATGTCCGGAACTATACGGAGTTGAAAAATATACCTTTTTTTTTTGGGTGGGAAATTATCAAATAACTTCTCCCGCTCTGGGCGGAGCGGGAGGGCGTGTCAGACTTTTAGCGACTAAAACCCACCCGTGTTCCTTCCGTTGCCTGTGTGCCAGGGCCAAATCTCGATGCTAGGGGTGATGATCAAATCTGGTTGAAGAAACACGGGTGGGTTTTGGTCAGTAAAAGTCTGACACACCCTCCCGCTCCGCCCTCCTTCCCTTAGAAATGTGAAAGTGAGTTTGGTACGCTTTCACGCTAAAACAGCTAAACAGATTTCGATGAAATTTGGCACATATTTAGACGATGAGCTGGATTGGGACATAGGACACGTTAATCGAGATTTACGCGGTTGAAGCCGTGGTGCAGCTACTATTTTTAAATAGTTACTTTTCTTCATTTAAATTACGAAATATACAGGATCTTTTCTTTTTTTTTTGTTTGCGATGGGTTTGCTCTTGACCTTAGTCTAGGTCAGAGGTGACAGACCAGATCAGATCAGAGGCGACAAAGTCGACGATGGAGTGAGCTTACCCAGAAGAAGCCTGTTCACTCTCACTTCGAAGAGATTAGGGCTGTATGCGTTCGGAAACACAGACGCAGGTAGAGAATTCCACTCTTTTGCTGTGCGCATTATAAAAGACATTTGGAAACGCTTAGTGCGAATTGTTGGAATAGTAGCCAGGAAGGGATGGTAACCTGCAGTGCGTCTAGATGTCCGATAATAGAAGGGGGCCGGTGGAATGAGGTCGTGGAGTTCTTGGGCACACTTACCGAAGTACAGTCTGTAGAAGACCGACAAGCAGGCAACCTTGCGGCGATGGGCCAAGCTGTGAAGCTGTGATCACATTAAATTGACGTTCTTTGCCTTATCATTTATTATTATTATTACTATCCCATACAACACAACTAACATTACACTCACGAACACGAACACACACACAACTTTCCCATTCACAACCCCACTCTTTCTCCATACCTGCATCCATGCTCAAATAAATCTAAAATTAATTACTTACTCAGCTAACTCACATTTTTGTTTCATGGTAGAATTTGCATCGACACTCGATATCTAAGGTCCATAATTTACAGTTCAGCCCGGTCGAATCACTGTCTCCTAAGATACAGGCCATCCCTAGTTTAGGAGACGGGATTTTTTTTTGTTATTATAGACATTTTTTTTTTACCACTTGTGTCCATTGTTAGTTGATTAAGTGCATGTAACTAGTATACAATACCCATGTCTATGTATATTTTGAACCAATAGACTTATTATTTATTTATTTCATAAAAATATCTACAAATACAGAGGGTACAGCTCGTCTTTTAGGGTTCCGTACCCAAAGGGTAAAACGGGAACCCTATTACTAAGGCTCCGCCGTCTGTCTGTCTGTCTGTCCGTGTTTCACCAGGCTGTATCTCATGAACCGTGATAGTTAGACAGTTGAAATTTTCACAGATGGTGTAACCGCTATAACAACAAATAATAAAAAACAGAATAAAATAAATATTTAAGGGGGCTCTATATAATAATTTATTCCCACGTAAGTATCAACTCAAATCAAATATCTCATTTGCCTAGACTTTTCTCAAATATGTTGGGGTCGGCTTCGTCCGCCTGGATGCAGCTGAATACCAGTATTTTACATGGAGCGATTGCCTATTAGTTCTCCACAACCTAGTTACTGGGTAACACACCCCTTGGTAAGACTGGTTGTCAGACTTTCGGGCTTCTGACAACCCGTAACAACTGTCAAAGATCTACAAATGACAGCCAGGAACAACGGCTCACGTAAGTATCTACTTTTGTGTATTTAAATAGGCTAGATTTAGGTTTTTATTTGCCATGGCGTTGCAGTGCGTCAGGGATGTTTGCGTAGCGCGCAGCACCGATGGTGGCTCGAGTCATGGCCAGCCCTAATACAGGGTTCTTAAAATGATTGCTGACAGAGTGGACTGTCCGTATGTTATTCGCTGCTGTAAGTTACATGTGCCGTCGTCTCGTGTGGTTTACTAACACTTAATTTTAAGGACAGTGTTATTAATCCTATAAGAGTCTTCGCTCGAATTAAAGAATTTGAATTTGAAATTATGTACCAATTATGCTTTTTCTCATAGTTGTTAATAGATTATTTTTATATCAGTTTTACTTATAATTTTGATGTTCTAATAAAAGTAATTGAAATGTAAAGTGATGCCTGAAACAGGATTCAATAAACTTAGTTTGGGCGGTTCGCTACCTAACATTCGAATTCCGAACCATTAATAATAATAAATAATAAAATGTTTATTTGTACACTTTGAAAAACATACATAAGTACACAAGGATAAAATAAATGCATTATTGCTTGCACCTGTAATAAAAGTGTTTTAGTTTATTAGCACTATAATTGTATAGGAAAACTACTGTTGACTAACGCCAGTAGCACACCTCCGCCATGAAACCATCACAGCGAAACCGCAGTAGTTAATTCAACTGGCTCACGTCATGTTTCGCTACTCGAATCGGATGCGACTAGCGGAACATGACGCGAACCAGTTGAGTTGAACTACCGCGGTTTCGCTGCTATGGTTTCGCGGCGGAGATGTGCTACCGGCGTAAATGTACACTTTTTGTAAACGTTTTATTAAATAATAAAAATTATATTAATATTAAAATTATTCTTGTTTCAAAAGTTTGTGTTGAAAGAAGAAGATTAGAAGATACAGACAAAGACGAGATTGTAACAAAACATAGGTATAAAACCTCACCTTGCTATCTCCGGAAAGAAACCATAAATTTGTCGCCCCTACCATCTCAATCATTTTATGAGGGGAAAACCATGTTTCTGTACCATCGATCTTATATATTAAATTATATCTGATTGTACTTTCCTTCCGTTTATAGATTCTGATTCTGAAGCTGTGATAGTATAATATATACGGTTGGGTTTATTTAGCTTTTATTTTACTAAGCTATTTCATTTGTATCTGCACTTGTTTTATGTTATTAGGTTTACTGTTGACAAAGCACATAGTCTACAATCCTAACTTTTGTTTGTTTGTTACCCTTTAACGCTAAAACTGCTGAACGGATTTTAATGAAATTTGGCTCACGGGTAGACAATGACCTGGGTTAGGACATAAGATATATTTTATCCCGATATTTTCAAAGGATCAAGACTTATGCGTGTAAAACCGCGGGGTGCAGCTAGTTTGTTTTAAATAAAATGTAGGCATGACCGGAATGAATTGGAAATTCATGATTCAGTGTATGTAACTTTTAATGACTGAATCAATTTAAAATACGAGATTGAACGTCGAGTTGTGGACACCAGCCCGATATCAAACAATAACACATCAATCAATCTGCCGGCTGTTAGATCAAACAAATATAGTGCAAAGACTAAAACGAACAAAACCTCTTCCGTCTTATTACAAAACAAGATTTATATTTTGACATGGCTTAAACCATGCAGCCAGTTTTTGTAATAAGAACGTAACTGTGATTGAAATACCGTTATTTATTTAAAACTGAAAACTTAGTTCGGTACTAAGTTGTCAGTTTTGTGTTAGGAACTTTACCATAGACGGAATTAAGTTCGAAATTCAATAATTGCTCCATGGTTTAAACCTGGGTCTGAAGATACACCTTGTTTTGTAATAAGACGGTATGAGTTAATGTAGTTTAAAAAGTGTAGACATAATAGTGACAATGACACACACTTAACACATGAACATAGTGTTTATTTTATTATATCAGACTAAGAAAGTAGAACGGACTTGTGTAAAGTACAATCAACACTATTCTAAGTTTTAAAATAATTATCACGTAGCAAATTAAGTTAGATTCAAAGTACTTATTAGTCTTATAGACTAGATTGTAATTAATTATTAAGAACCTGGTTCTTTTTAATAAAAGATAAAAAAAACAATCTGCCAAGCCTTTTCCCATGTCCCTAACATGGGAAAAGGCTTGGCAGATTGTTTTTTTCAGTCAGTCTAACCGAACACCAGCAGTGCTATTCTGTAACCATCTCACCGTGAAAACGTAGGTGAAGTGAGCTTGAAGTGACAAGTTAATAGTGTCAATCCCTCACTGACAGTTCACTCCACGCTCGCTTCACCTAAGTTTTCACGGTGAGATGGTTACAGAATAGCACTGCAGTACTGTACATGGAGCGACTGTTTTTTGTTTGAATTTTATATTGCCACATATCTATCCGTATTCAATTAGTTTTTCTATTTATAATTAGTTTTCTCTTTACAAAGTCATAATGATTTTATACAGGGTGGATTTTTGAGATAAGTAAGGGCAGCTACCTTAACCGTTCGCATTGTAGCTACAGAAAAACGGTCTTAAGAGACTGAAATTTTGATGTGCATTCACAGATTTTGAAAAAAATGTCTACCAAGCGGTCCATATATCCATCATAAAAAACTAAGTGACTTTTCTAGTACTCAAACCTCAGTTGGCCCACTAGAGGTTTTTGATCCTTATAAGAAACAGGATCGAATGGCACAAAAAAAAGATTTTGTGAAAATTGCCCATTTTCAGGTACTTCATTTCTTTTCAAAATCTGTGAATGTGGATCAAAATTTCTCAAAAATGTCAGACCGTTTTCCTGTAGATACAACGGTTAGGTTAGGTGCCCTTACTTATCTCAAAAATCCACCCTGTATAAAATCATTATGACTTTGTAAAGAGAAAACTAATTATAAATAGAAAAACTAATTGAATACGGATAGATATGTGGCAATATAAAATTCAAACAAAAAACATGCCGCATCTGAAAAATACACCCTGTATATATTTTTTCTTATATATTTCCACGTTCATCCACATTTAGAAAACTTTTTAAAAAGATGCTTGGAGGTAATCTTCACAATGAAAAGCAAAGATAAACTAAATATAGGCAAGCTAACATAAAAGAAAATAAGTTACAAGGTAATAAACCCACGCGATTTACTTTTAGACAAAACATTTTTTAAGCCGAAAGCTTTTACAAACGCTTCTCGCAGTTATTTGAAAACTTTTCAATAGTTACCCTTTTTGCTGGGAAAACTATGTTAATCTACCCTTTGATATTCGATGTAAAAATGAATATGTTATGTGTACATAGGTATGTAATATGTATGTATATACAATGCATATAAGTATGAGCTTATATTTAAAGTAAAACTTTCGTTTCAAATATTTTTCAGATATGTGCTGGGATTAAATATTCATGTTTTTATATCAGTACCTACCTGAAATGGTAAAGTATTGTCTTATTTAACCAGTAAGTCTTGCCCGTTATGATATACGGTCCCGAAACGTGGACACTGACAGTCGGGCTGGTCCTCAAATTCATAGTCGCTCAGCGCGCTATGGTTCGGGTTATGCTCGGAGTTTCTTTGAAGGATAAAATCAGAAATTAAAAGATCGGATTTATCGACATAGCTTGCAGAATAAGCAAGCTGAAGTGGCACTGGGCTGGCCATGTTTGTCGAAGGACCGATGGCCGGTGGAGCAGATAAGTCCTGGAGTGGAGACCGCGTATCGGCAATCGTAGTGTGGAACGCCCCCATCTAGATGGACCGACGATCTTAAAATTGTGGCTGGGACAGACTGGATGCGGAAGGCGGAGGACAGGTTGTTATGGCCCAGCCTGGGAGACGCCTACGTCCACCAGTGAACTGCGATTGGCTGTGATATTTTTCTTATGTCTTATTCGGTAAACAAACACGGTACAAAAATCATGAGTTCTCGTATCCGATACACAGTTTCAGTTACTTAGGTTTCATACCTAAGTAACTGAAACTGTGTATCGGATACGAGAACTCATGATTTTTTTTTTCTCTTGATTTTTGCAATTATTTTGAATTCGCGGCTAAATAATACCTGCCGCATTGGTAGATCAAAGCTTAAGCTATGCTTGTCGTTGTCAGTTGGGTGACCATCCAGCATTGAGATTTCTCCGTGTCTCGGAGTGTGCTGTTAGTCCCGCATCGTTCTCACATGTATATTTTCATTAAGAATGATTTAACCAATACTTTGTATCAAATATTTTATTTTAAAAGAGTGTCCGTGGAGTTCCTTGCCCGTTCTTCTCCATAGAAACCTACTATTTGGAATGGGCAACTAGCTTCATATTTGTAACTGACCGACAACTTGACAATTCAAAAGTGCCTGTAAATGGTTTAATTTAAATAAATGCTTTGAGTTTGAGTTTCCCGGTGACCGCCACATAACGGCCGGAGTCACAGATTACCAGATAAATCATTCCATACAATATGTTCAATACCTACTGCTTTATTAGCCTAAGTATACCTTCGAGTCGCGAGACGCTGAAACTGAAACGAAAATGTACCTAACCTTACACGCGTAAAGTGAGTTTTGCTTATTAGCTGCGCGCCGCCACGACCGCAGCGCCGTGCGCCTCGCTGCTGTGGGCAACCCACTGAGATATGGGTCGCGTGCGACCCGGTGGCCGGTACGTAGGTAGCGCTTGTAAGTACATGCGAGTGATTTATCTGGTAATCTGTGCCGCAGTGACGGCTGTCATGTAAATTATGGTAACGGGGGTTTGCTTTACGGTGTCAAAAAATGCTCTTTACAAAAACACAGCAACTTAGTTCATATATTAAGTTTCAGTGACGTCATTGGCCGGTAAATTGGGGACACTATGTGGCAGCCACCACTAGCTTTTCTAGGACACCTGAACCTGAAACTAGTAGATAATATAACCTCACAAACTTGTATTGCCAGCCTATTTTCAGAATTAACTCTTTACGGGTTGGTTTGATTAATCAAAACCATGTTAATAACATTAAAGTTAATTCTACAAGATTTTCAACATAAAACCGGCCATGTGCGTGTTGGACCACGCACAATGAAGGGTTCCGTAGTTGGGATGAATTTATCCCAAGAACAAAGTTGACATTTTAGTTGAAAAACATGATCCCCCATACATTCCAACTGCAAATGTAAGTTTGTACGCACAATATTGAGTGATTTACCGTTTTAGACCATAGACTTCTTATGGTTTCCTGTAATCTATAAGTAAAGAGCAATTTTATGTATTTTTTTTCAATATTTTAGGCTATTAGTTTCGGAAATAACGCGGGGGAGGTCAATTTCCATCTATTTTCTTAAACAATTTTAAAAGTGTTTATTTTAAAATTATAAAAAATATATATGTAATCCTTACAACAAGCCCTTTGATTTCAAATGCCACGCAGTGCAGTTTGCAAATCTTTTTTTTTAATATTCAAAATTCATTTATTTGCGTAACACGTACGTGTTTGAGTCACAAAAGTTCACATGTGTACCAAATTTCAACTTAATCGGTCCAGTAGTTTCGGAGCAAATCGGCTGTGACAGACAGACAGACTGACACACGAGTAATCTTATAAGGGTTACGTTTTTTCCTTTTGAGGTACGGAACCCTAAAGATAAATCAAAACAGATCTACTATTAATTCAATCAAAGTTTCTGAAAGACCTAAGTAGCTTTAGAAGCCTTTGTTTTAACGATTATAGTTCGGTAGACTAGATAAAAATAAGTTTTGGTAAACTTGCTTAACATCGTTATTTAATAATGTTGATACAATGTAACTTGAAAAATGTATTTTGAAGATTTTTAGAGTTCCGTACCTCAAAACGAAAAAACGGAACCCTTACAGGATCACTCGTGTCTGTCTGTCTGGCTGTCTGTCCGTCTGTCTGTCTACCTGTCCGTCTACCTGTCCGTCTGGCACAGACGATTTGCTCCGAATTTACTAGATCGATTAAGTGGTTTGGTACACATATGTAATTCTGTGACCCAAACACGAACGTATTACGTAAAAAAAAGAATTTTGAATATGGTGTTCACTTTTGGGGAATACCTAAATTAGATTTTTATTTTTTAAGTTTTGCAAATTGTACCATGTGACCCAAATGAAAGGGCTTGTTGTAAGGATTTCATTTTTTTTTTTTAAACAAAATAGATGAAAATTAACCCATACCTCCGAAACTACCGAGTCTAAAATTAAAAAAAAAATACAGAAAATAGTTCTTTACTTATATATATTACAGGAAAACCTATAAAAAGTATATGATCTTAAAATAACATGGTATCTCACTCAATATAGTGTGTAAGGTTGAAATATATGGAAGATCATGTTTTTCAACTACAATGTTAAGTTTGATCTTGGGATAAATTCAACCCAACTACAGAACCCTTCTTTGTGCGTGGTTCGACTTGCACTTGGCTGGTTTTTCTTAGTACTCTTTACTGGGTCACTCCAATGATATCAAGGCGCAACCAGATAGCACGAGACATGCGTCACGATTAACCACATGACGTGGGCTTAGACCAAACACAGAACCAGGGGCCCTAGTCTGCTATTTTTATAAATTCAGTCATTCCAACACGATCCCATTGTCATTTTGCTAAAAGTTCGTAATCTGGTAAATTCATAATGGTCGATCATTGGTCGGCCAATGTTCTCGTAATATAATTGTGTTATTATAATGGCATTGTCGTAATGCCATTATTATAAAACCCATTAGTAGAAATGTCATTCATTTGTCATTATGTACGAGATTACCAATATATGCAATTTATTTCAATGTAGTGTCAGTGGCCGACCATTGGAAAGTCATAATGACGCCATTATAAAAGTAGATTACCAAACTTGTCAAAATCAACAATTATGAAATCAATGATCGACCATTCTGACACTATTGTAATAGCAGACTTGAGGCCCAGAACAAGAGTATTATTTTGTTGATATTCTTGACATTTTAGTATGGATAGACTAGAGAAGGAAAATTTCGGGAGGAAAGAATTGAGTTTGCTATAAGAGTTGGGGACGACCAAAGAAACGATGGATGGACTATGTGAAAAATGATATGGCTAGAATGGGGATGAATACCGAGAAGACTGCTTAGCCTTTTCTCAACTATGTTGGGGTCGGCTTCCAGTCTAACCGTATGCAGCTGATTACCAGTATTTTAAAATCAAAATCAAAAGTCATTTATGAAAACTAGGCTGAGAATCAGCACTTTTGGAACGTCAAAAATTACATTAGACAGTCCCCCAAAAACGCCCACCCTTCACCACTTCCTAGTGCTTTAGCTGGGAAGAAGAAGTGGCGCAACAAACTCCCCAGCAGCACAGCTGTCTGTTCAGATATAAACCTTGAATCTCTACCATACAATGTAAAATAATTTGCATTACGCAACACAACATTAAATTAAATTATTTGCCTTATGTTAGCTAGCACACGCCACTATACCAAAGAAACAAAAAAATCGTCGAAAACTATGCTCAAGCAGAAACAACGTAAATAGAACGTACCTAAATAAAAGCCTCCAGGCATAATGGGCGTGCCCGCTTACATAAGGCTATAGCTGTAACGTGTTTTGTGTTTTGACAAGATTGTCAGAATGCTTAAAGTATTGGATGCGAGGCTTTTGGCTACTTTGTATATTTTTTTTTTTTGACTTATTTTGTTGTACTGTGCGTTTTGTTTGTGCAGAATAAATAATTTTTCTTTCTTTTCTTTTTCTTTTTTTAGATGGAGCGACTACCTATCTGACCTCCCAGTTACTGGATGCTACGATACCCCTTGGTAAGACGACTTGTTGTCAGACTTTCGGGCTTCTCACGACCCGCATGCATTATGTAGAATATGGAACTTACTGATAAATAGAGATACGTATACTAACGTATGCGACCCCTCTTTAAATGTAAAGTAAAGCTTTCAACAGACGATATTATACTTTCTATTGCGATTCCCAATCTTTATTATAGACGAAATCTTTGTAAAAAAATATATCTTTAATTCGGATCAAAATTACATTTTGTTTTACAACTTTTTCAGTCATAAAATCTTTGTGAAAAGAAAATGGAGTTTTAATAAACATTTATATTTTTTCAACGAGCGAATTTAAAGATTATTGTAAATGCTAAAGTTATGAGTAGGTAATCCTTTTTAGTGTTAATAAAATCATAAGGCTGTTTTCAAAAACTGATCTTGTGTGTAGGTACGATTATATTTTACCTAGGTACCTACTACAAAGATTTTATGAAATCCACACCAAAAAAGAAAGAAAAGCACTTAAGAGAGAGATGTGGAAATCTATCAATCAATCAACTCAGCCTATCGCAGTCCACTGTTGGACATAGGCCTCTCCCAGGCTGCGCCACAATACCCTGTCCTCCGCCTTCCGCATCCAGTCTGACCCAGCCACCGTCTTAAGGTCGTCGGTCCATCTAGCTGGGGGGCGCCCCACACTACGCTTGCCGATACGCGGTCTCCACTCCAGGACTCGGAAATCCAGGAAATCTATAGTTTGGTTTAAATAAAAACAAGCACCCAATCAAAAAAAGCAATAAAAAAAAAATCAAAAGTCACTTATTCAAACTTGGCAGAGAATTTGCACTTTTCGAGCGTCAAAATTACTTAAGACAGTCCCCCAAAAACGCCCGCCCTTCACCACTTCCTAGTGCTTCCAAGCGTAGTTGGACGTGGGGCAAAAAACTCCCAGGCAGCACAGCTGTCGGGAAAATAAAATAAAATAAACCGGCCAAGTGCGTATCGGACGACGCAAAATGAAGGGTTCCGGAATTGGGATGAATTTATCCCAAAAACAAACTTAACATTGTAGTTGAAAAACATGTTCTCCCATACATCGATAAACGTCACGGTCAATTCTCCAACTGCAAATTTAAGTTAGTCGACTATTTACTCGTTAACTTGTAAGGCATACTTAGCTATGATAGTTTGCCTTTCAATTTCGTTATTTAAACTACTGCCATTAATATTTTCACATATCCTCAATCAACCATTAAGCTGGCAGGGGTGGAGGGGTCACTTGACTCTAACAAAATTTAGCACTTTAACTTTAACGCTTAATATTACGCAAACGGATACCTGCATCGAAAAATGGTTTATACAGACTTACAATATTTTTGAACGGCCTATCCAACGATACCCCACACCATGGGATAGACGAGAAAAAAAAAACACCCCCACTTTACAATTTGAAAACTTCCGAATATTTTTTTTCATCTACATAGATAAGTACCTACTTACGTAATAAGTTTTTGAAAGTACCTATGCGGTTTAGGTGTGAAAGTGATAGAGAGGTAAATACATACGTAGGTAGATACTAAGCTAAGTTTATAAAATAGTTTAATATTATATTAGGTACCTACTAAAACGGTAGGTAATTCTAATTGTTATAATAATTTAAGCGTTACTACTTATTTGAACTATTAATTTCGGTTGAACAGTATTCTTCGAAGAAAGAACTACATTTTATCTTAAACATCGTTCCTCTGTAAATCCATGACGTGCACATCCCTCGATAGCCAGCGTCAAATATCGACGTGAGCTACAAAAAATCGCTCCTGGGCAAACACCTACAAGATTATTGTTAAAGGAAACTTTTTTTTTTCAGTGAAGTAAGAGTTCAAAAATTCTGTTTTCTTTTGTTTTATCATGTTTAGGTATCGATACCCATTACGTCTGACAAGTATATAAAAAAAAACTGATTATTCAAGTGACTACACCAACTGCGGTTGATGACCCCAAAAAAAACTCATCATTTTATTTTTTGTCATCACGTCAGCGGAGTTTTACTAGCTAATTTAATTTGACCCTATAAACTTAGAAAGATAAAGAAAGAACATACGTTTATTTGCGGTAAACATAACGCAAAGAAATAAAAACACAAACACGAGAGAACAAGTTGAGAGAAAATATGTGTCACATTCACGCAAAACGGCCAACGCTCAGCATAATGCTGTGACCCTATGCGAGACAGAGCCCCAGCGTGGTTTACCAACAAAGGCAAAAGCTACACATAAACCTTCCAAACCAAAACACAACAGTGTGGCTTGGCGGCAAAAATAGATAAGACATTGTGGTGATACCGTCCTTAACACATTTTTTCCCAAGAAGATCTGTAAGTACCATGACTTTTCATGGTACTTACAGATCTTCTTGGGAATCTTTTATTTTCTTTATTCTTTAATAAAGAAAATAAAAATTTTTACAAAAAAAAAACAACCGACTTCCAAAAAAAAAACATTACAAAATGAAGAATAACTTTAATTTCGGAAGTCGTTGTCTTTGGATCTGTATTTTAGTTTTTTGCCACTGACTTCCGAAATTATCCAAAAGTGCCTGTAATTGGTTTAGTTAAATTTATTTTTCACTTTGTGTTTTGTTTTGTTTTTGTTTTTTTTTGGATTTTTAATTTTTATTGGGTCAGTGTGTAATTTGTCTAAGTAACAATAGCCTAACGAACCTTTAAAGCCACCTTTTACAAAATATTGTTTTTCCCGATGCAGGGACGTTAATTGTTGAGGAGTTCTCCTGGTAAGAGCCAGGAGAACTTCACTTCACCATACGCATTGTGACGAGCATAAATTGCTTAGAAACCATATTAAAGTACCTAATCCAATCGAAACCAGTGAAATACTTATTATTAAGTAGTTACAGTGGCCAAGACCACAGATGGTCTTCATCATCGATTCCACTTCACCAAATGGTGTTTTCAGAGTGCAAATGCATGAGTTACTATAAAAAATACCCAAATCGCTATATAATATGTGTGCCTATAAAATTTGAGTATTTTTCTCAATTTCCATGGGATCCCTTCATCAGATTCTGACTTGGTGACAATGGGATTACCTAGAGAGCATGCCCTTTAAAAAAAAGAGAGGATTTTCAAATTGGTCCACTATTGGAGAATGGAGACGGAGAAATCGGTGAACAAACATTAAAAAAAAAACCGACCAAGTGCGTGTCGGACCACGCACAATGAAGGGTTCCGTAGTTAGCATGAATTTATCCTAAAAACAAACTTAACATTGTAGTTGAAAAACATGTTCTCCCATACATCGATATACGCCACGGTCAATTTTCCAACTGAAAATTTAAGTTTGTAATCGCTAAAAATGTTTTTTTTTTATGTGATAACACTGCAAATTATCAAGTTTCGGACTTTTTCCTTTACAGGCAGACGCAAGGTCTCACAGCACAACTGTGAGACCTTGCGTCTGCCCCAATTTCATGATTCTAGGTCAACGGGAAGTACCCTATAGGATTTGATTTATATGCGAGATATTCGCAATTTTTTTTTTAATGTTATTAAACTACAAACTTACAATTTTCGGACTTTTTCCTTTACTTGTGCTGTAAGACCTTGCTTCTTGCCAAATTTCATGATTCTAGGTCGACGGGAAGTACCCTATAGGTTTTGATTTATTTGCGAGTATCGAAATATGTTGCAATAATGTCGCTTATATCGCCGTATTTTTTTATTGCGTTGACTTGGAAGCTTGATTTTTTTAGAGCTTCAAGGGACCATAGACTTACGTATTTTTTATTAATTTCAACTTGATACCTCTACGCGTTCCTGACAAAAATGGTCTTGACAGACAGACAGACAGACGGACAACGAAGTGATCCTATAAGGGTTCCGTTTTTTCCGTTTGAGGTACGGAACCCTTAAAACATACAGACGGACATACTTATAATCTTATCCTTTTTGGAAGTCATTTAAATACAAAGTTTGATATAGGCAGCGTCGCATAATAATTCTCAGTTAATTTGATCAATTTGTAACTTTCTGTCACGTAAACTCGAAAACTGCTGTGGTTTCCGTTGTAAGTTCTGTTACCGAACATATAACTTGTTCTTTGCAAGTTTGCCTTAAAATTATGCCCGGGATACACGAGGCAAATTTTTCAAAACTACGATAGCAAGCTAGAACCTCTATAAACTATCCTCGCTTGCTGTCCTGGCTTGGCACAAGCTAGTGCTGTTTACTGCACGATGCCGATAACATTGCGGAGACTTCGTCCGTAGAGTAAAATGTACCGGTTAGACGAATGCAACCACAAACTAAGTAGTACTAATGCATGGCAGTGCGCCCGCGTCTCTTTGCTCACCATAGAAAATATAGTCTATGGCATGGACAAGTAACATTTCGAGTGTCGGGCGTGAGTCATTCGTAACATTTATTGTGCTTAATTACGTTTTCTATTAATATTTATTGTGTTATTTTTATTTTTATTACCCTAGTGGGGTCTTAAAGTGTCCGTAGGCGAGTCCGCGGCACCACAGCGGGCCCTATCAGAATACCAGCGCTGCGTTATTTATAGTTTTAAATATCGCAGCATTATGCTGAGATAGGAGCCTTTTTGGAATCGCACCAGTCTTGATTGTTTTTATTTTTAGATATTGTTAGTTTAAATGCTATTTTTGTATTTCTTGTGCGTGTCCCAAATAAAATATTTTTCTTTCTTTCTTTATACTATCTTAGCCGGCCACACGATGCTAGACATAAGCCAGGATAGTAAAATCAGTGGCCCCACCACCGCTACTAGGTCAAAAATAAAACCCCATCCTAATAAACTATCCTAGGTTTAGACGCTAGCTTACTAGGTTTCTTACTTGCCGATTTGCCTAGAAATGAAGCTAGTTCTGTATACACGAAGCCAGAGTTAATATCTTGCAAATTTACTAACACTAGTTCGCTATCCTAGCTTCAATAACTAGCCTCGTGTATCCCGGGCATTATGTAAGAGAAACTATGCTATAATTGCTAATAGGAGCGCTTGTTATTTTGGCAATCAGCTAATTGTTAAGTTACTTTGTTATGTTCCAACTATGTATTGGGACTGTAGACACAGAGTAGACTTTTACTTAGACAATTAAAAGAAATTGTATGGAAAATTGTTTTTTTTCAAATATGCTTGGAAATTCGAGCTTTATTTTGACAACTTTCTTCGAGATTAATCGAAAATGCTGTACTGGTCAAATACATGCGTGCAGCGGCTGGCAACGTTAGTATGAAAATCCATATCTGTCACAATGGCAACCAAGGAGGTAACTTATCGAAGATTTAATTTTAATTTCGATTTGGCTTGCAAATAGAGCTGTTTAAAGTAAAAACCGGCCAAGTGCGAGTCGGAGTCGCGCACGAAGGGTTCCGCACCATTATCTAGAAAAATGGCAAAAAAATCACGTTTGTTGTATGGGAGGGCTCCCATACAACAAACGTGATTTTTTTGCCATTTTTTTTTTTAAATAAATATTTAATCCCTTAAATATTTATTTATTTTTAAAGAGAATATGGAACTAAATATGTTGTGAATATTTCAAGCGTCTACCTGTTGCCGTTATCAATATCGAGCAAAAACGAGCAAAAAAATCACGTTTGTTGTATGGGAGCCCCCTTAAATATTTATTTTATTCTGTTTTTTAGTATTTGTTGTTATAGCGGCAGCAGAAATACATAATCTGTGAATATTTCAACTGTCTAACTATAACGATTCTTGAGATACAGCCTGGTGACAGACGGACAGACAAACAGACAGACAGACAGATGGCGGAGCCTTGGTAATAGGGTTCCCATTTTACCCTTTGGGTACGGAACCCTAAAAAAGAAATAAATGAACATATTCGCGTGTGAATAATTATATTATCATTGTTCGTCATTGATTCTGGAATTTATAATTAATTTACGGAGTTTGAATTTACGAGCATTCAAAAAATTATTTTGAGTTTCTTTTTTAAATTTGAGATAAGTACTTAGTAATATTAATAGCCTTGGCCGCAACCAGGCATTGAAGGAGTCACGTAGGTATGCCTCGGCTTCGCCTCGGCCGACATTTTCCCATTCATTCGTTAAGAGTGGCCAACCCGACATACTTTTTAACCGACTTCCAAAAAGAAGGCGGTTCTCAATTCGGCGGTATGTTTTTTTTTTTTTTTTTATGTTTGTTACGCGATTACTCCGTTAATTATGGACCGATTTTGAAAATTCTTTTTTCTTTTGAAAGGGTACACTCCCGAGGTGGTCCCATTGCCACCAAATCAGAATCAGATGAGGGGATCCCATGGAAATTGAGGGAAACCCTCAAATTTTATAGGCAAACCTATAGCGATTTGGGTATTTTTTATAGTAACTCGTGCATTTGCTCTCGGAAAGCACCATTTGGTGAAGTGGAACTGATGATGGAGACCATATATGGCCACCGGAACAATATAATAATGAGTACCCCTATTTAACGGGTTATGCTCGTCACTATGCATATGGTGAGTAACTCCTCAACAATCAGGACCCAGCATCGGGAAAAGCAATATTTTGTAAAAGGATAAGCAGTTAACATTAGGCTATTGTAACTTAGATACATTCAAAACTGACCCACTAAAAAGTGAAAAAAACAACTTTTTACAACAAAATAATAACCGACTACCAAAACGAACACTACAAAGTGATAAATAACTTTAATTTCGGAAGTCGGTGGCAAAAAACTCAAATACAGATCCAAAGACACCGACTTCCGAAATTAAAGTTATTTTTCACTTTGTAGTGTTATTTTTGGTAGTCGGTTCTTATTTTTTTGTAAAAAGTTTTTTTTATACAAACTCTCGTACGTGATTATGGCGTTGTAACACATCTTTCTTTGAAATTTTTGAACCAATAGGTATCTTGTGCACTATATCTAGGTTTATATCCAAGCAAAAAATATTTTTTTTGAAAAACAAAGTCAGTTTAACCCTGAAAAAATCTGCTTTTTTGCACAAATTTTACCTGAATTTTGGCCATTCATAATGTACTCATAAATTGTAAATGTTAGGAAAAAAATTTGATAGAAACCTTGCAAATGTAATGGAGATTCTAAATTACCAATATTTATTTCACAAACTGGTTAGGTTTACTCAAAAACACGTATTTCCAGAAACAAGTTTTATGAAAATTCCGCACATTATTTTTCGTTCAAAGTTATCGTGTTCTCAATCGTTTGTTAATAGTTTTTACTTGCGCTGGATGAAACAACAAACTTTTCGACCATGCTCGCGTTGACGATAGACGGACCGGGAAGAGCCCTCTTAATGCCCTTTTTGCAGGTTGCGGCAGTAATGTACGACAAGAGCCTTAAGGACTTTACACATCTAAGCCCCGACAATCGGCGAAAATGTCAGCGTCAAAATTTCACTATGATTCTTGTGAAGTTTGGTCGCTGACATAGGTGTGTAAAGTCCTTTAGGCAGCGTTAACACCAAACTTGTAGCTTACTACTAATAGCTTATGTCGGTTAGGTGTGAACGTAAAATTGAATATATTATAGAAAGCAGTGAACTGCGTAATGCTTACAGTCAGCGGTTGACAATACGTTTCCTGTGGCTTAAACAGAATAAACGATGCTAGTGGGTCACAGTTTTTCGAATCGAGAATTATTTGTGAAGGACATCACCTTCAAAATAGCTTTATCGAAATTCCACTCAACCGTTTTTTTACGCGACACGTGATACGTTTCAAAGCTGGATTTAATTAACTTGGCAATGCCGATATTCCGTCGCTTATTTTCCGTAGATGCGTATATAGCGTTATTTAAACGGTGCAATTTTCTTGCTTGGGCAATACAATAAAATTATGGCATACCGTACTATGCAGGCAATTAAATGGCACCGTGTAAATCAGGCTTCGATGTTTTGGTTAAAATTTTATCTACCGCGCAGTTTTCAAGTTGCCCATCCCAATATAATACTAGGATGCCATACGCAGATGGAGATCATTCCATACAGGAAACTCAATAATAACTTGCTCGCCCCCATTACTCTCCTTGATGATACGTAATACTCGTATAATAAATATAATCTGAACATTATCATTCCACATTTGACTGCTAAATTCATATTAACGACAATTTTACGAGCTACGACTCGTTTCTAATGAAGACGTTAAATTAATTTCAGCCTTTACGTTCCCTTGGTGACAAACGAGGCGGTAAGTTATATGGTATTTTTGAACTGTGTCTTTTAAATATTTAATTTCTACGAAATTAGGTATTTTTTAGATAGTACGTTTGAAATTCTTTTGTCATTCGTTCCGGGGAATATCTACATATGTAGGTAGATATTCCCCTATTAGAGAACATTACAGGCTGTAATGTTCCCACTGCTGGGACATAGGCCTCCTCTCTGTGAGAGGGAGTGGGCCGTAATCCCTGTTCTAGAGGACCTAAACCGCGTCCACCACGCGGGCCCTGTGCGGGTTGGTAGATCTATGTCACCATGTCTTCCAATTTTTGGTTCTAGGACATGCCGGTTTCTTCACGATGTTTTACTTCACCGTTTTGAGAGCAATGGTGATGAAATAATTTACACAAAGTAAAGCGCGTGTCTGGGTTTGAACCTACAACTTAAAACTCGTAAGTCGCGATCGTAACCACTGAGCGTCTGGGTCAAAGCTGCTATTCCACTGGGCCCACTGCTCTTACTTACTTGCTGACGGCAAACTTACATCTTAGGTCACGACCACCCAGGATGTTTTACCTCTAGAGACAAAATAATCATGTCCGTCATATCCGTAAATTGTTGTTTAGCGGTATAAATCTATATTTTCGAAGGTAGGTGTTAGTGATGGAAACCCAGAGGACTCTCTCACTAAAACGAAACAAACGAAATGAGCTCTCAAATTTATCCACCCGAATTATTCTTTAATTTTTCAGTAATCGAATCAACAGAATGAACTGAATTAAATAAACATTAAGAATAAGCTAAACGATTTCCTTTTCCCGAGCAACAGAAAAATACCAAAATCTTTATTTCCATCTTCAAATATCAATATCCATTACAACCCTAATGAAATCACAATTACGCCAGCAATAAGTCGTAACAATAAAAAAAAAGAATTGAAATACGACCTCATTTCTCGGAACGGCTACAAGCCATAGACAATTAAAAATAAATTAACGTCATGGCGGGAAGTTGACGTTTGGGTTTCAAAATGGCGGAGCTATTACTTTATTACTATTGAGTCGTATTATTGCGTTTACGGCGTTTTCACGCAATCTAAATCTCACTATATTAAAATTTTAATATAGTTTTGATGCCAAATGGGGCAGGAAAGCGGGTCGACAATTAATCTGAGGTATTAAAACGCTGTGGCGCAAATATGATTAACTGGAACTATTAGTTTGAATCTCATTTAAATTATGAAATTGTTTTCTTATAACTGTTGTTGATAGACCACGTGGGTCCCAACAACGTAAGTATAGGATATTCTCTGGGTACTAGCTAGTACACAATATTTATTTAATTACTATCTAGCACTTTGCCCGCGACTTCGTGCACGTGGATTTCGTACTTTCAATTATTACCCTACGTAGTTCAACATCCTCCAACTATTAAATCCAATCAATCAATTAAAGATACCAATTTTTGTGTTAACCAATTCACGTAGTAAAATCCTCTCCAGTAAAATTGACTACCTCTTTTCACCCCGTTAGGGGTAGATTTTCAATAAACCCTCATACACGTTATTCTTTATATTCCGTTATAAGAATAAATAGTGAGTTTCGAGTTAATCGGACCGCGCGTTAATAAGCTTCCATACAAGCTTTGACATCCCCAATCCCTCTTTAACCCCCTACTACTATTGGGGGTGTTTAGAAAAAAAATTACAAACTTCATAATTTTCTTACATAAGTATTCGTGCCAAGTTTCAAGTGTTTTAACTCAAGAAATAAGATTTTTCATACTAACAAAATACCGCCTTTTCACCCCCTTAAAGGTCGAATTTCCAGAAACCCCATATTTATTTATTTTATTGTTTATGTACACACGGTAAAATACAGAGAGCTTTGACATAATTATAATATTAGTACAAAGGTACGGCTTATTTCTTAAGAAATTTCTTCCAGCAGACCTGCGAAAGGAGAAACTAAAAAGAAATGTAGACAATAGTGTGTGAGAACAAGAAAATACAATATGAATATGCGAAGTCTTCAACTAAAATGTTAAATATACCTATGCTATACCATATTCATATACCTATATATATAAAAATTTACACACATACCTATATGTAAACGTACACACGTGCAAAAAACTTACACATACCTAAATAAATACATAAAGCGCTCCCCTGTGGAAAATTTCACGTTCCTAGTCCCAGAAATTTAGGCTCTGCGCTGATGAATCAGTCACACAGGACAAGTAATTCAATATGTATGTATCTATGTGTGTCTATACAGGGTGACTGGAAAATAGTGGCGGAGTCGCAAAAGGTAGTCTAGGGTTATTCCGACAGATATCACTATGAGACCTACCGTCCTTACTTAACCCTTTCCAAGATATTCCTACTTAAAGAGTGTAACCCAATTTGGCCTACTTTTTTTTGTTTTGCAACAAAGATATTCTAAATAAGTAATATTAATTGTTAAATTTCCGCAACTGTCATTATTTTATGCAAAAACTGCTAAACAAAAACGGTAAATGTAAAAAAAATACTTTGATGGCTGATAAAACATCAATTTTCTTTAAAAAAAAAGGGTTAAGTAAGGACGGTAGGTCTCATAGTGATATCTGTCGGAATAACCCTAGACTACCTCCCCTTAACGGCTCCGCCACTATTTTCCAGTCACCCTGTATATTATGTATAGCCACTGTTACGACGTTGGGTACTGTTCTATTCTATTCTATTTTTAATTATGGCAAGCAAAGCCGATGTCGACTATTCTGCCAATGTCTAAAGTGAATTGGAAAAGCAAGTGTGCATTGTAGTAACAAAATAAAAAAAAAAGTTAAAAAAAACTGTAATACCAATTTTAGGGACTTGCGTCAGATTCTCTATACGTAAGCAATGGTATTTTTTATTTTGTTAATGCTTTTCTTTTGGCAAACGTTTTTGTCGGGGAAAACCCTGCCGCGGCATGTTAACGCGCTGGCAATCGGTTGCACAGCGACGTTAGCCCCACATCACGGCTCGCGTACGCCATCGTGCAAGTAAGTGGATCTGCTAAAAAAATAAAACACACAACACATCATCACGTATGTAATCCCCGAAAATTTAACCAGAGGTGTACCTTATAGTAGTACACCCACATTTCGCCAGTTATGTTTAAGTCCCATGTAATTGTAATTGGGGCGAGCCTATAGCCATCAACCGAGCACAAATCCAGACTCCGGGCTGCTACTGAGAAATTCTAGATGGAAAATAAAGAATCCGGCGGCGATCACCAACCCGCCAAACACGCATGGTCATTAATTTACCCGTAACAATCTTTTGGATTTAAACTAAAGCTATTTCAACATAGAATCAAAGGTATGAACATGGATTATATCCAGGACAGCAATGCTTGGAAACATGCTGGTCCACCTCCATAGGACAATCTAGAGTCTAGACAAAATCAAACTGGTTGCTATGTTTATGGTAAAATCTGTTATTTTTATGATATTGATTTTACATTCTGTGCTAACCTATACTCACACACTGACTTATTATTTTTTTTTATTTTTAGAAAAACGTACTTTTACGATGTTTGTAAATATGTGAGCACCATGTATCTATCTAATAATTGAGTTATTTTTCATTGCTTAGTTTTTAATTCTTTTTACCAATTATGGTGTAGTAATTTAATTCTAGGTCCATCGTCTTCACATATATAATCATATAATTAATGTACTCAAACAAAATATTGTAAAACATTTTTAAAAGAGTAACGGTAAAAGGTGGAGTTTCTTGCCCATTCTTTTCCATACGAAACTACCTTTTGGAAGGGGAAACTAGAATCAATTCTATTGTAAATTTTGACGTTCTTATGAACGTCAAAATTTATGTGCCTCTTATGTGCCTATTTGAAATAAATGGTTTGACTTTGACTTTGTCTAGGTAGACAGTCAAAGCCATGAAGTCATCGAAAAAAAATTCGTCCAACTGTTGTCCGGAAAATGCACGCACACTAGTCACAGTGACAGCACAATGACGTGGAGCGAGTGTGACGTAGCTGTCACGCATACCAGCCTATCAAAGTTGGCCTGTTTGTTTTAGTTCTTTTTCAATACAGTTGTTAAACATGACGTACTTTCAGAGGCTATAATTATGATTCGAAAATTAAATCTTTTGCATAGGCATCTTTCTGTTACGCGGTCGTGACTTTTGTTTACGAGCTCTATCATTAGTTTTGCAGTTGAGTTTTAAATTTATAAGTCAATTTAAAAAGTTTAGTAGCAAGGAGTTTTCATGCATAGAATAAAATAGGATAGATTTTATACGAGGAAAAATGAATAAGTCCGTACGTCTTCGCATTGAATTCTCAAAAGTCTTTTAAATGGTTCTTTAGTATATTTAATTACCAGTTTTGATTTAATTATTTTCACATCAATATTTGTCAAAAATCGAATAGGCTGTATAGGCTGTTTCCGTTGTAAAAAAAAAAATATGTCCAGTTGCAAAAACGCGCCATTTTCTGAAAATTTTAATTAATTCTTTGATTTGTTTTTTACTATTTCCCACAAGTGTATTGAAAAACGTCTTGTTATACACGGGTGTGTAGGTTATTACTTTCCACCCTTGTATCACAATGTACTATAGACATATTTTTCCATGCTTTCTTAAACTATTATTCTTGTAGGTACAGTCTTTTCCCAACTATGTTGGGGTCGGCTTCCAGTCTAACCGGATGCAGCTGAAATACCAGTGTTTTACATAGAGCGACTGCCTATATCTGACCTACACAACCCAGTAACTGGATAATACAAAACATCTTGTCAGACTTTCGGTCTTCTGACGACCCTTAACGACTGTCAATGATACACAGTCTGCAGTATACTTACTTATCTTACTTAATCAGTCTATAATATTCCCACTGCAGGGGCACAGACCTCCTCTCTGTGAGAGGGAGTGGGCTGTAATCCACCACGCGGGCCCAGTGCGGGTTGGTGGATGTCACATGTCTTCGAATTTTTGGTTCTAGGACATGCCGGTTTCTTCACGATGTTTCCTTCACCGTTTTAAGAGCAGTGGTGATGAAATTATTAACACAAAGTAAAGCACCTGCCTGGGTTCAAACTCACGACCTACAACTCGTAAGTCAGGGTCGATACCACTCGCCCACCACAGCTCACTAGTAATAAACTCATAAAATAAAGCCACCGTTAATTTGCCAAGTAGCGCTATGTAGGTGTTGCAAACTCAAACTCAAAGCATTTATTTCAAATGAATTCCAATTACAGGCACTTTTGAATAGTCAAGGGGTTGGTCAGTCAGAAAGATGAAGCTTGTTGCCCATTCCAAAGCTTAGTAGGTAGGTACCTATGGAGAAGAATGGGCAAGAAACTCCACGGACACTCTTTTAAATTGACATATTATGGTTACAAAATATTGGTAACATCATTCGTGTTGAAATTATACATGTGAGAACGATGCAAAACGTCAAAAGCGTCCGTAATAAAAAGAGAAAAAAAAAACAATTCAAAAATTAAATTAAAATAAGCTATGGCCGCAAAAAGATGACCAGTCCCTACTGATGGCGCCCGTTCACGAACATGTCGCATAGAGTAGCACCATTCAGCTCAACCATTTTGAAGGGAGCTAAATGATCCAACACATCCGCCACCATCAGCGAGACATTACAGTGAGCATGACATATTCTCAGCTGCCAGTTCATAACATAATAATTTTAGTAAGAACAACAGTTCGATGTGGAATGGATAAATTCAACATTGAAAGTTGTGATTTTTCTTTAAAATGTTTTATAACTGAAAACTTACTTAATAATGTTTAGGTATTTTTTTTTTTTGAAGACTGTTTAAAAGAGGTTCCACGAGGGGTAATACTCTTAAACCAGCGACACATTACGATGATGCATTACGACAGCTTGCAAATGATAAAAATACAGCTTATCGATTCGATAAATTATATTTCCAGCGGTATGTAATTATGGCGGCCCGTAAAAATATATAGAGAGGCATCTGCTTCTTCACATTTAGCAATCAATACTCGTAATAAGGTAAATCCACAGTGATAGCCCGCGAAAATCAAATTTTCTTAAGTTTTTTAAGAAGTATTGTGACTAAACAATATCGGTTTAGCTTTCATATTTCTATACCAGTGTTACTATGGAAGAAAAACTAAATCGATTTGATATGTCAGCTCGTTTTAGATATTATAGTTTTTGTGACATTCGGCTAGGTTGTTACAAAAATCTTTCTCTCATTTCTGCTGACGTTGCCAGGCTTTTCTTGAAAATGTCTTTGACTTAAATATTGGGTTTTTTTTCGGTTTTTGGGGACTTGTGGCTTTTATGTATTTGGGTGTTCTAACTTAAGCTTGTTGGACAGAAGTTGATGGAAATAAGTCAGTTGTTTTTTTTTTACCTTATTTTTAAGAAGCTGCCAGTATCATCAAAACGTTAATGTATTCCCACTGTCTTATTTGTTTTAGTATATTCATGTATATATATTCATCTATATATTATTATAATATATATTCATAGTAAAATTTTAATTATTTACATAGTAAAAGTAAATAATATAATAACAAATCTTCTGTTCCCTACATTTTGACTAGTTATGAGAACATAATTTTCGCGATTTCAGGTTTGGTCCCATAGTTAAATTTGTTTACAATTATGAGTACAATGACCCCTTAAGAGGTTGTGAGTTATTTATGTTACATCTTGTATATTATATTTATAGTTTGTAATAGGTACTTACCCATAAGTATGTGTATTCTATTTAAATAAATATTTATTCCTTAATCATCATCATCAAACTAGTATTATAAAGGCGAAAGTTTGTGAGTGTGTTTGTGTGTGTGTGTGTGTATTTGTTACTTCTTCACGCTCAAACGGCTGGACCAATTTTGATAAAATTTTGTATGGAGGTACCTGACACCCTGGATTAAGACATGGGCTTTTTATCCCGATATTCCCACGGCATCGAGACTTACACGGGTGAAACCGCGGGGCGCAGCTAGTTTTTCATAATTGGTACCACTGTTTGTTTCTGCATCACCCAAAGGTTGACTGGTAGAAATTGCCTATGGCATTAAGCCCCCTTTGTATAAGTGTCCATAAAGTATTAAAATATGGCAGCGTAGCTAGTGGCGCCATCTAATTTTGTTACGAAGTTACTGTAATCACCGAAAAGGTCGGATAAGAGTGACACTGGCTGGTGACAGTCACTCTAGCAGAGCGTCGCATCGGTGGTCGCGTGGCGGATATCTTCTGATGACAGAAATTTAAGTCACGGGTGCCACTGGCGTACCATATCCACGACGAACTGCTTTATTTCAGCACAATTTTGATGATATTAAAGCTGCTGAACCACTAATACGACTTCTGCTAAATGCGATCTTGCGCCGTTACATATTTACCTACGCCAGCAGAATGTGAAACACCTTAGATTAGTCGAAGCAGGGTCACCTTTCTAAAACTATTCAGCTGATAATCATTATCAGTTGAATATTTTTTTTATTTTTTTTATTACTAGCTTCGATTGTGAATATATCTATTCTTGATCCATCCCTCAGACGTCCGCTCAGAAGTGCCATTTACTACCAAATAAGGCAGTTTATCGTAAATAAAACCATCAACGCAATAATTAAACTCGTGAAACAATAAAAAACCAATTCGATCTTCAATTATTTTACCGTCACCAGTAACATAAACAACACGATGTTTTATTTCTTAATTCCATATTCAAACAAGTTAAAATAAAACGAATACCAAATAAAGAATTTAAAATATGACAGTATTTTTTTAAATGCGATCATAAATACCCGGTTTTTAAAAAGTTGCACAAGTAACATGGAAATTGAGTTATAAAGTTGCCAGTTGCAAAAAAGATTTAAAACATGCATTTTAGTAATAATGTTTGATTTATTGTCGGTGTTCGGCAGTTCGGTGGGTAGCGAGTTTGCATACCGGTATTCGGTTGAACGAGTTGATGTATTACCGTAAAACGCATCTATTTTGCTAGAGTAAGCACGGGAAATATGTGCGATATTTACCGTTATTTTTATTGAATATTAAATAAAAATATGTAACAGATGCGCTGATACCTCTGCACCGTTTTTTAAAATTAATGTACGAGTCGGATTTCGGTACTGCAAAACTGAAACGAGATTTATTAAATTACGGCAAAATGATAATTAATTATTTTTATTATCGAATATAGTGTGTAAAATACAGAAAAAAATTGTTATTTTCAACTTTTTTTTTATTTAGATTGTTTTAATTTTGCTACAGATGTTCGCAGAAACACAATCAGCACACAAATCTTGGAAAATCTACCAATTAATAAGTTCCCTCTCTGATGATTCCAGCCGCAGAATGTTTGCCAATTTGTTAAATCAATATAAAGTCCGTTTTCCAATTTATCCTTACAAATAGATTGCAAACACTACGAAATATTGTTGGCGATACACGTGCCAATTAATATTTCGAAATTCCCAGTAGGATAAGAATAGTGCTTTAATTAAAATTATAGCAAAAAGGTCGTATGTTCCCTTGGACAATCTACAATTTGTTCAGTAATGGCGGATGAGCTAATTTAGCCCGTGAAATTCAAATTTTCTGACTTTTTTGCATATAGCCGGTCAGTGTCAAGTTCTTTCTTAAATACAATATGATTCGCGGCCGTCACAAATATTATGTATTTATTTACGACATTATAATCAGCAATAAAACTTTCTAAGTTAAGCTGTTATGATTTCATGAAATTGTCATTCAATAGGGAAATTCGCACTAATCATATTTCGATTAACATACAACCTGATACTGACCTGAACTGCAAAAAAAAATATCAAGACACACAGCAGTTTGAGTAGGTATCTAAAAAATCGGAGGGCGTGTCAGACTTTTACTGACTAAAACCCACCCGTGTTCCTTCCGTTGCCTGTGTGCCAGGGCCACGATATCCCTTTCGCACAAACTCGCAACCCTGGCAGGAATGTACACCCTTGAAAACATATTTATTTTAATCTCAGTCATTGTGCCCTAAGCTTGAAAAATATTTTTTTTTTGTTTCATTCCATTTTTTAAGGCTACAATTAATTAAATCAATTCACTCAACTATAATTACAATGGGATTAGAATTTGAACACCAATTAGTAAAATTGTTTTAAAAGCTTTGCATATTTTAAAGGCGTTGCCCAAAAACGTAATTTGTTTAGAAAAGTGTTGCCAAGATCAAACAAGGTGAATTTTGTATTTTCTCGCTGCTACTGTCGAACCGTGCTCTATGATACTTAATATAAAAGGGTTCATCAGTATCCAGTAGTGTTGAGTCAATGAACTATTTTTTCAAAAAATGCGTGACTTTTTAGGTTAGTCTCAAACTCAATGCAATTAATTCAAATAAACCAATTACCGGTTTAGAATTGTCAAGGGGTCGGTCAGTTATAAAGATGAAGCTAGCTGCCCATTCCAAAGCTTAGGTACCTATGGAGAAGAACGGACAAGAAACTCCACGGACACTCTTTTAACATTTTACATTCTGTGCTAACCTATACTCACACACTGACTTATTATTTTTTTTATTTTTAGAAAAACATACTTTTACAATGTTCGTAAATATGTGAGCACCATGTATCTATCACATAATTAATTTATCTGTCATTGCTTCATTATTAATTCTTTTTACCTATTGTGGTATAGTAATTTTATTGTAGGTGCATCGTCTTCACATATAATTATATAATTGATGTACCGATACAAAATATCGTAAAACATTTTAAAAGAGTAACGGTGGAGTTTCTAGCCCATTCTTCTCCATACGAAGCTACCTTTAGGAAGGGGCGACTAGAATCAATTCTATTTTATATGTAAATTTTGACGTTCAAAAGTGCCATCTGTGTGCCTATTTGAAATAAATAATTTGACTTTGACTTTGAAATTCATGTTGAAATTATACGTATGAGTGAGATGTGAGTCTCAAATCAAAACTAACAAATATGATTAATGACTGATTGACGTTGAGTTGCACGAAACCAACATTAGTTTAACGGAGACTTTAAATTCATGCCATCCCTTACATGTGTATCGAAAAGAAAATCAACATCAATTTAAGTCTCCGTAAACTAATGTTGGTTTCGTGCAACTCACTGTAAGTCATAATTAGATCAGTCATGACTAATTCCATCATCATCATCATGCACAGCCCGACTTTGCTGAACATAGGCCTCTCTTTTCATGAGCTATTAATCCCCACGTTCCCATGCCAGCCTTATCTTGGTTCTACTCGCGATGGGAACAATGTCATCCATCTCGCCGCCGGAAGACCGACACTTCGTTTGCCAGTCCATGGACGCCACTCGGACACTGCCTTACCCCACCTGGCATCACTGCGCCTTGCCTGGTGTACTGTCCAACTTCATTTGAGTTCCATAATTCGTTTTCCGATATCAACCTTTGTACGTCTTCGGATCTCAACGATTGAAACGCTATGGCATGACTATAGGTTGTTTTGACTTCTTAGCGGGAAAGTGAAGCGTCATTTTAGCAGTTTTGTTTTATTTTCTAAAACTTGTGTTTAGCCGAATATTAATATGTAATAGTGGTGGATTATTAACCATTAAGTGTTCGTGAACCTGCATTAGTGTAGGCAAATGAAACAAAACAGTGCACCATCACTTTAAGTTCTCTGAAGAAGTCCGCGCGAGGTTTCAGTAAAGTGCGTCTTTACTGAAACTCAAGGGGAGCGGGGCAGGATATTACGAGTATCTATCATCTTTATCATGCATTGAATGGAGTTCATTTAATAATTTGTACTTGTTACCTATTTTTTTTTAAATAATATTTTAATGGCCTGGTTGCTGGGACCTACTTGTTACCTAATTTTACATGACACTGGCTAAATGCACAAACCATGCGAGGCCAAAATGAAAAAAAAAAAAAAAAAGTTGTTTTTTAATCGCGATTTTGTTTTTTTTTTTGCACCTGTCAAATTAGTATCTGGGATTAAAAAATGAACTATACTTAATCTAATTATTATTGTAATATTCAATGATCATGATGGTGAAGGGGGGAGGATTCTACTCCGAGAAGATAAGCTGAAATTTTCATGGCAATTTTTTTTTCTAAAGGAGGTAGAGATTTAAATCTCTTACATATAGGCTACCAAGTATAAAAATGAAGTACAATACACCAATGTCATCTTTTGGAAGTCCTAAAGATGATATTGGTGTATTATACAGTCGCTGTCAAATTTTCTCATTTGATTTTCAACTTAACCGTCAACATTTTAAGGTTTAAAATCATTTGGGGAAATTTGGCAGTTTGGTATATAACCTAATGTACTGGTGACAGTACATAATTTTAATAAAACATTTTTTTATAATCTTTTGCTATTCTTATGCTACAACTAGCGACCCGCGCCCCTGCTTTTCACGGCTTTTATGACTTGACAAAATACCAAAATTCCTTTATTATAACTAAGATTAGTATTCTTATTTTATACACATACCCTTTGGAATAAATTCTCTAAGTGATGGTGAAAACCACATCAAAAACCATTGCGTAGTTTAGAAGAACAACGCGGTCACATAGACAGACACGAAATGCGACTTAAATTTACAACAATGCAGATGACCAATATTCCCAAATCTTATAGATTATTAGAGGAAAAGTTAGAAAGTATAGTTATACCTTTAAAGAGGTATGTGGTACAGGGCGTAAAGTTCACTCATCCTCCATAGAAAAGAGAAGATCCTCCGACCAGACGGGTGCTGTGTCTGGTGGGCAACTGCCCGACGATTGATGTCGGGACGTTGCTTAGATACGCTAGTCGCGCGGTAAATTCTGCTTGCGCGATGCAGGATTTTTGCGTGACGTCACTGTAATGCGTAGTTCGCATGTGGTGATGTAAATGCCGCCACACCTTCTCTTTGTCTCTGGTCGATATATTTTATCACTTATGTACACCATAAATGCTTGTATATCAGAGATTTGCATTTTGAATTGAGAGTATGGCGTCCTTGTGCCTGCCAATAACAACAAACTGCGGCCGCCAATTCTGCGGCCAAGTGTGATGATTAAGCCATTTTCAACTTGGAAAGCTTATGTAACGGTTCTAAACTTATAACCACGTCTTTTTAGGGTTCCGTACCCAAAGGGTAAAACGGGAACCCTATTACTAAGGCTCCGCCATCTGTCTGTCTGTCTGTCCGTTTGTCACTAGGCTGTATCTCATGAACCGTGATAGTTAGACAATTGAAATTTGCACAGATGATGTATTTCTGTTGCCGCTTTAACAACACATACTAAAAAACGGAATAAAATAAATATTTAAGGGGCCCCCCTTACTTCCCATACAACAAACGTGATTTTTTTGCCATTTTTATAGATAATGGTATGGAACCCTTCATGCGCGAGTCCGACTCGCACTTGGCCGGTTTTTTCAGTTAGACCGGGAAGTTCTTTAAGCGTTACTTGGCCTTGGCATGTACCTACTACTTTTTTTGTTCCCGGGGTGGGAAATCCTTACGGATGTCCTCCGCCCCGGGGCGGGCGGATGGTTCTGTCAGACTCTTAATGGCAAAAAAAAACCACCCCGGTGTTCTCTTAAACCCACACTTACACCAGGGATCATGGGATCACGTGCGACTTCTGCGATCCTCGGCCGGCCCACCTCAATTCTAGGGTAGAGGGAGGGGGGGTGAGATGTTTGACCACCCACCCCTACTGCTACGCACCGCCACTTCGGGTATGATACGGGGCGGCGGTTGTCCCGGAGTCTGCCGCCGTCCCTGGACCCATTTAAGGGGGTCGGGAGAGGGCATGCATGTACCTAGGTACTAAGGCTAACCTTTATTCCTGTCATTGTCACTTAACTGTCAAACTACAAGGGCTAGATTGAGACGGGAACATGCCCAAGGCTAAGCACGAGCTAAGTAATCTCGGCCGTATTGATGGTGAGGACCATCACTACGGCCGAGATTACCTAGCTCGTTACGCTAGTTCAAAGTTTATTTAACCCTTGAAAGCATATAAAGCTCAAAATAAATAATCAATCAATCAAATCAACTCAGCCTATCGCAGTCCACTGCTGGACATAGGCCTCTCCCAGGCTGCGCCACAACACCCTGTCCTCCGCTTTCCGCATCCAATCTGTCCCAGCCACCTTTTTAAGGTCGTCGGTCCATCTAGCTGGGGGGCGCCCCACACTACGCTTGCCGATACGCGGTCTCCACTCCAGAACTCGTCTGCTCCACCGGCCATCGGTCCTTCGACAAACATGGCCAGCCCACTGCCACTTCAGCTTGCTTAGTCTGCAGGCTATGTCGGTAACTCTGGTTCTCTTCCGGATAACTTCATTCCTGATCTTATCCTTCAAAGAAACTCCGAGCATAGCCCGCTCCATAGCACGCTGAGTGACCTTAAATTTGTGGACCAGCCCGACTGTTAGTGTCCACGTTTCGGCACCGTTTTGTCTACCTAGGGCAAGTTTTCCAGCTTGGTAGGCACAACTTTGAGAAGGAAGCCAACAGAAGGATCCAGTTGGGTTGGGCAGAGTTTGGAAAACTTCGTCAAATAAATAATACAACAATAAACTATTTTTAAAACGCAAGATATTTTGGTAATTTGCTTAAACTACACATGAGTTTAGATAAATAATAAATAGTGTGGGTATGAAAATACACATAACTAGGTATTAATCTCATCTTGACAACTGAGCTGCCAATAGTATAAAATTAAAAATCGAAATATTATTTTTCACATAAACATAGATGGGCACTTATGAAACGTCAGAAGCTAGGTGCACGGTTCCAATTAGTCGTTTCCTATGGATAACACCCGGCAAGAAAATAAACGGTTTCTCTTTTAAAACTAATTGGCTTTTACAATGTTTCCAAATTACAGAGTTAATAGGTATGGGAGGACAGTGTATGCCTGTCAATAAGTACCTGGTACTTAAAAAAATAGAAAATTGTTTACAAGTCAATAGTTAAATCTTTTGCATAGGCATCTTTCTGTTACGCGGTCGTGACTTTTGTTTACGAGCTCTATCATTAGTTTTGCAGTTGAGCTTTAAATTTATAAGTCAATTTAAAAAGTTTAGTAGCAGGGAGTTTTCATACATAGATTGAAATGGGATAGATTTTAAACGAGGAAAAATGAATGAGTCCGTACGTCTGAGCATTGAATTCTCAAAAGTCTTTTAAATGGTTTTTTTAATATATTTAATTACCAGTTTTAATTTAATTATTTTCACATCAACATTTTGTCAAAAATCGAATAGGCTGTTTTCGTTGTAAAAAAAATGTGTCCAGTTGCAAAAACGCGCCATTTTCTGAAAATTTTAATTAATTCTTTGATTTGTTTTTTACTATTTCCCACAATTGTATTGAAAAACGTCGTGTGATACACGGGTGTGTAGGTTATTGCAAACTTGTGACATTAAAAACCCTCGCTTTATCACAATGTACTATTAAATCATATGACATAATTGCCATTGAACCTGTAACAAGTCTGAATTAATATATTTTCCACAATCCTCCCTTAGGAGGAGGCTCCCTATTTTTATGTTAATTTGCATGAATATTCTATTTAGCAATATGAATATTCTGTTTAGCTTTTATGTCTAAAATAAATATTCAAAGCAAGAAAATATAGTTTATTATCCCGACACAAGATATTTTTTTCTATAGATCAATTATTACTTTAGTTATAAACGAAATAAGAATTGAGACTTACGCTATTTAGTTTCGTGCCCGAACACGATCAAAGAGCGCACGGTATTCAACTTTATTACTGATGTATTAGCGTTTAGCACATAACGGAGTGGCGGGGAGCGAGGGGTGGAGCTTGCGTTCGAAATTTGATTTAGACTGCCTGCTCTTAAGCCTTTGAATTAATTTCAGCCTTTACGTTCCTTCGCGTCGGCGTCGGTGACAAATGAGCCGGTAAATTATAAAGTACTTTTGAACTGTGCCTTTTAAATATTACATTTTTACGAAATTGGGTATTTTTATGATAACAGGTTTGAATTTTTTTTGTTATGCGTTCCGGGGAATATCTACCTACTTACTTGGGACCATAATCAGCCTTTAATGTTCCCACTGTTGGAACACAGGCCTCCTCTCGGTGAGAGGGAGCGGGCTGTAATCCACAACGCGAGCCCTGTGCGGGTTGGAAGATGTCACATGTCTTTGAATTTTTTGGTACTAGGACGGTTTCCTTACGATGTTTTCTTTCACCGTTTTGAGAGCAATGGTGATGAAATAATTTACACAAAGTAAAGCGCCTGCCTGGGTTCGATCCTACGACTTACAATTCGTAAGGCGCATCCACCACTAGACCACCACTGCCCTATTCAATTCCTAGCATCAGGTGGAAGGACAGCTTAGTTCACCTAAGAGAATATTTTACAGAATAAACCGGCTGGATTGACACTAGTGAGCTCATCTCAAGCTCACTTCACCTGGACTTCCACGATGAGATTTTTATAATATTTTTTTATAATTTATATTAAACATAATAATAAAGCGCCTGCATGAAATGTAGCTGCAACTTTTTACTTGAAGTAGTTTTGCTCGTTAAGTTATTCAGGCGTAGAAAATGTCAAAAGTGAAATATTAATTTTGCAATGAAACCACTAAGATCTCCGTCACTGTTGGTTTTTGGAGGTACTAAATCAGGTACTTAATACTGGTTTGATCAGAACAACGACCAGTTTTGGAGTATTGGCATGGTCGCGTCATTATGACGCGTCACAATGGCGGGACCAGTGTTATCGTGAAATCCCGTTTATGCCGTGTGAGGTACAAAAATTTCAGGACAGGTACAAAATGGGTAATAGATATACGTGGTAGAATCTTTAAATAATAAGAGTTGGTATAATAAATCGGCTGTTATGTTTAACAGTTTCATAATCTACTTTAATATTCTATCCCACGATGTGTCTATTTCATAAAAGGGAACATGACCTCCGCGTTATTGTCAACGTTTCACAGCCAGAAATAAATTATCATCAACCAATCTTATAATTAAAACGGAACTTTTCATTAACCTGCTCTGACAAAAGTACAACTGCTCTAACAACGAGATTCCCACACAACAAAATTAACTTTACCGTGTGCTAAAGACAGAGCAATGCGAAATAATTCAGGATGTATACGAGTATCATTACTTTTCCATTTCGTAATTATTTATCAAAATACTCGGGAAATTGGGCAAAGTTGCCAGATTAGCATGGGCTCACAGTTTAAAACATGTCAACTGGGTAGATTCAAAGTTGTGTTGGAAATTGTTTTGTTTAAGTAGGTGGTATTCATAAACTGTTTTTAATAAGAGTCTACAATACCTGAAATTTGCTTATCATGATCCTCTGTTATATCAAAAATACTGCAGCATACATTATTAAACATAAATAAATGGTAAAGTTAAGTATCATTGTTCATCAATATCATTTCAGCCGATAGACGTCCACTGCTGGACATAGGCCTCCCCCATGGGGGGGGGAGGGGGAGGGGGGTTGCCATAACCGCCACGCTTGGCACGCGTGACTGACATGGGACTGGGCGTGTCACACTTATAGGATGCATCAAGACAGATGGGCCAGGATCATCACAAGGTGCCTGAAGACGGGCGTCGTCATCGAGGCAGGCCTAAGAAGCGTTGGCGTGACAATTTGAAGAAGAGCAGAACATAAACAGAGAAATAATAACATAAAAAAGACGATTTGAAGAAGAGCAGTAGTATACCAAAAACGTCCATGGCTGGACATAGGCTTCCCCCAAAGGGGTGGTTTGAGCTTAACTAAAAGGGACATAGTTAATGGTGTCGACACCGTCATCATCATTTCAGCCGAAAGACGTCCACTGCTGGACATAAAACCAAAGCTGCTACCAAAGGCAGTATGGTGTTAAAATGCATAGAGAACGCTGCTGCCCATTCTCTAGTAAGTTCTTTAGTCGCCTTTTACGACACCCACGGGAAGAAATAGGATGGTGCTATTCTTTACGTCCGGCACCACACGGTACAAGGAGGATTAATGTTAAATACTAATAAATAATAGTACTTAACACGAGAGGAGCTCGTGGCTAAGTTTTTTTTTTTTAGGGTTCCATACCTCAAAAGGAAAAAACGGAACCCTTTTAGAATCACTTCGTTGTCCGTCTTTCTCAGGAACTCGTGGAGGTATAAAATTGAAATTAATATCAAATACGTAGGTCTATGGTCCCTTGAAGCTCTAAAAAAATCAAGCTTCCAAGTCAACGCAATACAAAAATACGGCTATATAAGCGACATTATTGCGACATATTTCGATAATCGCAAATAAATCAAAATCTATATCTATCAATCTATCTCTATAACCTAGAACATGAAATTTGGCAAGAAGCAAGGTCTCACAGCACAAGTAAAGGAAACGAAAATTGTTAATTTATAGTTTGATCACTTAAAAAAAAAAAAACCGAATATCTCGCACATAAATCAAAACCTAGATAGGGTACTCCTCGTTGATCTAGAATCATGAAATTTGGCAAGAAGCAAGGTCTTACAGCACAAGTAAAGGAAAATGTTCGAAAATTGTTCATTTATAGTTTTATCACATAAAAAAATACTTTTTTTGCGATTACAAACTTACATTTTCAGTTGGAAAATTGACAGTGGCGTATATCGATGTATGGGAGAACATGTTTTTCAACTACAATGTTAAGTTTGTTTTAGGGATAAATTCATCCCAACTACGGAAACCGTCATTGTGCGTGGTCCGACACGCACTTGGCCGGTTTTTTCACTTTTACATAAACTATCAGGATGACATTAAAATCTTCTATTTTTTCAATTTTAATGTATCTAATTTAAAAATCATTGAGTGTCAGAAATCGAAAATAAAGTGCGCATTATAAGATGGAGATATGGAGCAGTGTCTTGACGCTGTGTGAGCGTGCGTGATCCATCGCCGTCCGTTCGATGTCCACCGCGCAGAGGATGGATGGACATGAAGGCATTATTTGCTCCGTTGGTGTAATTGCTGTATGGCGTTCCAGTAGGAGGATAAATAAATAACACGGGCCGCACAGGTCGATCCGCCAGGTTAAGCTACGCTTGCCGGGGTTGGTCCGTGGATGGGTGACCATCTTTACATACCGAGACTCCTCCGTGCCTCGGAAAGCACGTTAAGCCGTTGGTCCCGGCTGTCATTCGTGGAACTTTGACAGTCGTTACAGGTCCGAAAGTCTGACAGCCAGTCTTACCAAGGGGTATCGTATTACCGTCGTCTGTCTGTCTGTCTGTCCGTCTGTCACCAGGCTGTATCTCATGAACCGTGATAGTTAGATAGTTGAAATTTTCACAGATATAAAATAAATATTTAAGGGGGCTCCCATACAACAAACGTCTTTTTTTTGCTCGTTTTTGCTCGATATTGATAACGGCAACAGGTAGACGCTTGAAATATTCACAGAATATTTAGTTATATATTCACTTTAAAAATTAATAATTAAATTATAAAAAAAAACAAATATTTAAGGGAGGCAAACATCCCATACAACAAACGTGATTTTTAGCCGTTTTTATAGATAATGGTACGGAACCCTTCGTGCGCGAGTCCGACTCGCACTTGGCCGGTCTTTACTTTTTTAGTTCGTTTTTTGGCAGGTCAGTCGTGTTTTATTACAAAGACATGACCATTTTCACGAGCTCCTCTCTCTCATATAAACCCATCCAACGCCAATAAGAAAACGATCATCTGTCGAATTAACTTTACCAACACTCACCGCCTCCATATTTTACAAATACGACCAAAAAAAACGACGCAGTTCAATTTGCATGAAAGCTAACAAAAAGGTATATACTTTTTGCCGATTGCCAGTGTACAGATTGTGACTATTTGCATTCTAAATTGCAAATAATGGAATTTGAATATTTTAAGCTTGTTTTAGTAACTATTGAATTTTAATGCAAAATGGACAACGTGGAAACAAATTGTTCAGTCATTACTCATTAATTCGTGTTTATTAAGTTTTCATATTAATTGGGTAGGTTAATATTATGTAACTCGATATTTTAAAAATACATAATAAATGATTTTTATTTATGTAAGTAGGTTTGTACAAACACTTTTACACGTCAATCATATTTTAAAATCTAGATGATGTCGCTGTTTCCTATCTGACTACTCTGAGAAGAAAGGCCGAAATAAACTCAGAGGTCACAGTCTGTTTTAAAGTCCAGACATAATCTTGGTCAGATCATGTAAAGGCCATGTAGATTGGTGTCTGAAATGGTCTTTTGAAGAAATAATTCAATAAGTTTTCATAAAGTATTTTTGTTAGTGCAATTCACATTCTGGAACGTTAAAATTGCCTCTAAAATTGTCGCAAGAGCTAATATGCTGAGCATAAACCCCTTTTTTTTTTGGGTGGGAAATTATAAAATAACTTCTCCCGCTCTGGGTGGAGCGGGAGAGAGTGTTAGACATTTACTGACTAAAACCCACCCGTCTTCCTTCAGATGCCTGTGTGCCAGGGCCACGATATCCCTTTCGGACAGGCTCTTAACCCTGGCAGGCCTTGGCCCTTTCGGACCCTCTCAATTGGTGCTGACGTCTCTTTGAGGCACGAGTGGAACACAACGCGCCGTCGACCCGGGCCTGGTCCTTATCGGACGGCGAGCTTCCCATCGCTCACCGTCCGCAAGCCTGCGCCTACGGTGGCCGGGAATCGGCTTGCGATTCCTGACGCCCGGGGCGTCCTGCGGTGACTAGGGGCGCGAGGGCGTGGATTTTTCCTTTCCCTCACGCGTTCCGCCTCCTCCTTCGCAAGCATTACTGTTTCGCAGAAGGAGGTGACGGCCTCCCATGTACTCTCGCTCCGAACCAAGGCCTGAACCAGGGCCGGACGCGAGAGATCGCCGCCGCCGATCGCCTCCGTGAGGACACGGCGGTGCTCCACCCAAGCTGGGCAGACCTCCACCGTATGCTCCACCGTGTCCTCCGGGCGATCCACACAGTGGTGACACCCGGGAGCATCAAGCCCTAGGTTCGATTTCCAGGCCGGGCAAAGTGTTATTGGGTTTTTCCATCTGGAATTTCTCAGGAGCAGCCCGGTGTCTAGATTTGTGCCTGGTTGATGGCAATAGGCTTGCCCCTTATTGCATGGGACTTAAAACATAACTGCCTCTGCCTAACCCTTCGGGGAATACAGGAGTGATGATGCTAAGATAAAATTGAACTTACATTAATTTTCTTGATTGCTAAGTTCCTATTGGATAACAAGGTATTGAGGAAGGTATAGTTCGTAACAAGTCCGGCAATTCAGATAAAATGCACATGAATAAAGCCGTAAATACACTTAAATTGTATGCAAGTGTTCGTATTTTCCATTTGCTAAATTTATGTAGGCAGCCTCGGTACTAAAAGATGAAATATTATCTCAAAGCATTAACTGCCTCAGGTGTGAAAAATGTAATGGGCGCTATTACATGAACGCCAGTGTAATTTTTGGAGTAAAATAAGAATAGTGTAGGTATAAATATTGGATATGACAGCTTTTTTTGGCAAAAAAATATTAAGTAGGTACTTTTAATTGGAGTCCTAAAATACAGGCATAGACTTAGTTTAGACTGGGCACGCCACAATTGTGGCGATACGTCCTCTCTTTGAGGAGTGGCTGGAGAGGCGCCACGGAGTCCTCACCTTCCGCCTGACGCAGGTCCTCACAGGACATGGATGTTTCGGGAGGTTCCTGTTTAGGATTAAGCGGGAGGAAACGCCCGGGTGTCACCACTGTGTGGATCGCCCGAAGGACACGGTGGAGCATACGGTGGAGGTCTGCCCAGCTTGGGCGTTTTAGTTGTTTTATGAAAAATTACAATGACAATTTAAAAATGACTTACGGTGCGACTATACTGAAATTTAATTTATTATCATAACTGATGCCGTAGCAAATCTTTGTTAATAATTAAAAAATGCAAAATGCCGAAAACTTTGGCAGAGATCACTAATTAGACATTTTATTTTTTGTAATTTTTGTCATTACTTTATTTAAAAAAAACTCAAAAACTACTGAATTTCGGTAGAACATTTGGTGGCTTAATTTGTTGCATTTTAACCTTACTATGATACGTCAAGTTACCAGTAACCCTGTATATACTCTCCTTTGCGTCGCGCAGTCGGGTAAAAATATAGCAATACTACTTTCATTCCAGATTCTGCTTGCAACCGATTTCGTTTAATTACAATGTGAGGTTTTTAACGGAATAATAGAAGAGTACGAAGAATTTAGGTTGGTTTTCATGGTAATTGAGTAGATATTATCAGAAATAAATTACCGTGATACTGAAACATAGAATGAAAATATGAGCACATTTATTTGGTTGCTGGTTACGTAGGTAATAATTATCTACTAATTAATATGGTTTAAGACCTATGACACCATGAGCCGACGAATCATCATCATTTCTACCGAAAGACGTCCACTGATGGACAGGTGCCTTCTTAAATATCGCCACATCGACCGGTCCTGTGCTTCTCGCATTCACCACAGTCCCGCGGCCTTCACAAAGCTAAAGTTCACCTTGTGGGAAGCCTACCAACGCTCACTGCATCCATTGTCTGGAGGTCACGGCACGGCCATACGCTGGCCGAATGTGTCGCATGGGACGAGCCTCGCCGTGGCCTCGTTTTGGAAGTGGGAAGTGACCAGTTGCTGTCAACGTTAATTTGTGCAATGACCGGCATCGTAGAGTCCTAGTATCTTTCAGCGAAACAGTTATTTCGCAGAAAGACGCTGCAGAAAAGGAATGGGAGATCACGAGAGCTCTTCCGTCCCGCAGCAAGCGCACTGGGCTTCGGCGGAGGGCGAACAATGCCCTCTTCCAGCCCCCCTAAATGGGTACAGGTGCGACGGACTTGGTGACATCCGTCGCCCCCCAAACCACTGAACCCGAGTGGTCGACGCGTAGTGTTCCACGCGCGCCTCTCTAAGACGTAACCAGGGGAGTTAAATATCTCATTGGGGCTACAGGACGGGGCCCGCCTAGCGTGGGCCGTCACCAGTCCAAGGCAGCGGAATTTGCATTGGCACTAGCAGCCCCCCGACGCAAATATATGAGGGAAAACCGGGGTGGTTTTAGGCAGCCCACCCCAGGGTGGAGGACATCCATGAGGATTTCTACACCGACAAAAAAAAAATGCCTACTGGTACGAGGATGTCACTGCAGAACCTTTCAGCCCCATCGGCCATAGCCAGCAAATAATTGCTTTAAAAATCAAATTTCTGCGTCCCGTTACGAAAAGAAAGATCAATGCGAACGTTTCTAAATTCTTTTACAAAACTTTATTGTAAATTTTTTTTTTAAGTCGGTTATTTTGTCGTTTACAGTCAGGGAAATAAACTGTTAAGTAAATTGACACCCTACATCAAATTGCTGTATTATAATCATTTCGAAACATTAGAGTTGTGATTTGAAACACGGGTAATTTTAATTGATAGTCAATTTGAATGAATGAAATGCACCGAGCCCAGCGTGGTTAAACCAGACTCGATTGCTCGAATGAACCCAAAGATTCACACTAGCCCCTGGAGCCTCATGTTTCATGGGATTACAGAGACCAGCATTCTATATCAAAGAGTAGACCGGGGGGCACGCAGGCCGATTCCCGGCCACCGTAGGTGCGGGCTTGCGGACGGTGAGCGATGGGTAGCTCGCCGTCCGATAGGGACCAGGCCCGGATCGACGTCACGTTGTGTTCCACGCGCGCCTCAAAGAGATGTCAACACCAATAGAAGGGGTCCGAATGGACCAATGCCTGCCAGGGTTACGAGTCTGTCCGAAAGGGATATCGGGGCCCTGGCACACAGGCATCTGAAGGAACACGGGTGGGTTTTAGTCAGTAGAAGTCTGACACACCCTCCCGGTCCGCCCGGAGCGGGAGAAGTTATTTGATAATTTCCCACGCAAATAAAAAAGACCGGGGGGCACAACCACGGTTGGCAAGACGCGCCCATAAATTTAGCTTTACAATCCCCGTCCAATGGTATGCTTGTGTTACAGAAAAAATATTTTCAACAAACAGACAAACTGCGACTGCATTTTTACAAGAACATAGATTTGTAAATAAGTATTTTGCATTCTGCCAACGCTCCCCAAGTTTAATATAGAGATCGCATCTAAAGATAAGAGCATCTTATTATCTCTTGTAGGCTCATCAGATGGTATTACAGCGTTGTAGACAAGGTTCGAAATAGGACATTTTTTGTAATTTCTAAATTAGAGGTTGGTGTCGCGCCAAACAAGTCTTTACTTTTTTGTTTTTTATGTTAAGAGAAGTGCTAAATTGATATTTTTTTGCTGTAGGTGTCTTTTCTTTAGCTAATTGCTTCTTATGCAGAATTTTCTTTTGTATCATTGTATTCAAAGAAAAACAGAAGAATAAGACACACTTATGTGCTTACGTTAAGCCGTTGGTCCCGGCTGTCATTCGTGGAACTTTGACAGTCGTTACAGGTCCGAAAGTCTGACAGCCAGTCTTACCAAGGGGTATCGTATTACCGTCGTCTGTCTGTCTGTCTGTCCGTCTGTCACCAGGCTGTATCTCATGAACCGTGATAGTTAGATAGTTGAAATTTTCACAGATATAAAATAAATATTTAAGGGGGCTCCCATACAACAAACGTCTTTTTTTTGCTCGTTTTTGCTCGATATTGATAACGGCAACAGGTAGACGCTTGAAATATTCACAGAATATTTAGTTATATATTCACTTTAAAAATTAATAATTAAATTATAAAAAAAAACAAATATTTAAGGGAGGCAAACATCCCATACAACAAACGTGATTTTTAGCCGTTTTTATAGATAATGGTACGGAACCCTTCGTGCGCGAGTCCGACTCGCACTTGGCCGGTCTTTACTTTTTTAGTTCGTTTTTTGGCAGGTCAGTCGTGTTTTATTACAAAGACATGACCATTTTCACGAGCTCCTCTCTCTCATATAAACCCATCCAACGCCAATAAGAAAACGATCATCTGTCGAATTAACTTTACCAACACTCACCGCCTCCATATTTTACAAATACGACCAAAAAAAACGACGCAGTTCAATTTGCATGAAAGCTAACAAAAAGGTATATACTTTTTGCCGATTGCCAGTGTACAGATTGTGACTATTTGCATTCTAAATTGCAAATAATGGAATTTGAATATTTTAAGCTTGTTTTAGTAACTATTGAATTTTAATGCAAAATGGACAACGTGGAAACAAATTGTTCAGTCATTACTCATTAATTCGTGTTTATTAAGTTTTCATATTAATTGGGTAGGTTAATATTATGTAACTCGATATTTTAAAAATACATAATAAATGATTTTTATTTATGTAAGTAGGTTTGTACAAACACTTTTACACGTCAATCATATTTTAAAATCTAGATGATGTCGCTGTTTCCTATCTGACTACTCTGAGAAGAAAGGCCGAAATAAACTCAGAGGTCACAGTCTGTTTTAAAGTCCAGACATAATCTTGGTCAGATCATGTAAAGGCCATGTAGATTGGTGTCTGAAATGGTCTTTTGAAGAAATAATTCAATAAGTTTTCATAAAGTATTTTTGTTAGTGCAATTCACATTCTGGAACGTTAAAATTGCCTCTAAAATTGTCGCAAGAGCTAATATGCTGAGCATAAACCCCTTTTTTTTTTGGGTGGGAAATTATAAAATAACTTCTCCCGCTCTGGGTGGAGCGGGAGAGAGTGTTAGACATTTACTGACTAAAACCCACCCGTCTTCCTTCAGATGCCTGTGTGCCAGGGCCACGATATCCCTTTCGGACAGGCTCTTAACCCTGGCAGGCCTTGGCCCTTTCGGACCCTCTCAATTGGTGCTGACGTCTCTTTGAGGCACGAGTGGAACACAACGCGCCGTCGACCCGGGCCTGGTCCTTATCGGACGGCGAGCTTCCCATCGCTCACCGTCCGCAAGCCTGCGCCTACGGTGGCCGGGAATCGGCTTGCGATTCCTGACGCCCGGGGCGTCCTGCGGTGACTAGGGGCGCGAGGGCGTGGATTTTTCCTTTCCCTCACGCGTTCCGCCTCCTCCTTCGCAAGCATTACTGTTTCGCAGAAGGAGGTGACGGCCTCCCATGTACTCTCGCTCCGAACCAAGGCCTGAACCAGGGCCGGACGCGAGAGATCGCCGCCGCCGATCGCCTCCGTGAGGACACGGCGGTGCTCCACCCAAGCTGGGCAGACCTCCACCGTATGCTCCACCGTGTCCTCCGGGCGATCCACACAGTGGTGACACCCGGGAGCATCAAGCCCTAGGTTCGATTTCCAGGCCGGGCAAAGTGTTATTGGGTTTTTCCATCTGGAATTTCTCAGGAGCAGCCCGGTGTCTAGATTTGTGCCTGGTTGATGGCAATAGGCTTGCCCCTTATTGCATGGGACTTAAAACATAACTGCCTCTGCCTAACCCTTCGGGGAATACAGGAGTGATGATGCTAAGATAAAATTGAACTTACATTAATTTTCTTGATTGCTAAGTTCCTATTGGATAACAAGGTATTGAGGAAGGTATAGTTCGTAACAAGTCCGGCAATTCAGATAAAATGCACATGAATAAAGCCGTAAATACACTTAAATTGTATGCAAGTGTTCGTATTTTCCATTTGCTAAATTTATGTAGGCAGCCTCGGTACTAAAAGATGAAATATTATCTCAAAGCATTAACTGCCTCAGGTGTGAAAAATGTAATGGGCGCTATTACATGAACGCCAGTGTAATTTTTGGAGTAAAATAAGAATAGTGTAGGTATAAATATTGGATATGACAGCTTTTTTTGGCAAAAAAATATTAAGTAGGTACTTTTAATTGGAGTCCTAAAATACAGGCATAGACTTAGTTTAGACTGGGCACGCCACAATTGTGGCGATACGTCCTCTCTTTGAGGAGTGGCTGGAGAGGCGCCACGGAGTCCTCACCTTCCGCCTGACGCAGGTCCTCACAGGACATGGATGTTTCGGGAGGTTCCTGTTTAGGATTAAGCGGGAGGAAACGCCCGGGTGTCACCACTGTGTGGATCGCCCGAAGGACACGGTGGAGCATACGGTGGAGGTCTGCCCAGCTTGGGCGTTTTAGTTGTTTTATGAAAAATTACAATGACAATTTAAAAATGACTTACGGTGCGACTATACTGAAATTTAATTTATTATCATAACTGATGCCGTAGCAAATCTTTGTTAATAATTAAAAAATGCAAAATGCCGAAAACTTTGGCAGAGATCACTAATTAGACATTTTATTTTTTGTAATTTTTGTCATTACTTTATTTAAAAAAAACTCAAAAACTACTGAATTTCGGTAGAACATTTGGTGGCTTAATTTGTTGCATTTTAACCTTACTATGATACGTCAAGTTACCAGTAACCCTGTATATACTCTCCTTTGCGTCGCGCAGTCGGGTAAAAATATAGCAATACTACTTTCATTCCAGATTCTGCTTGCAACCGATTTCGTTTAATTACAATGTGAGGTTTTTAACGGAATAATAGAAGAGTACGAAGAATTTAGGTTGGTTTTCATGGTAATTGAGTAGATATTATCAGAAATAAATTACCGTGATACTGAAACATAGAATGAAAATATGAGCACATTTATTTGGTTGCTGGTTACGTAGGTAATAATTATCTACTAATTAATATGGTTTAAGACCTATGACACCATGAGCCGACGAATCATCATCATTTCTACCGAAAGACGTCCACTGATGGACAGGTGCCTTCTTAAATATCGCCACATCGACCGGTCCTGTGCTTCTCGCATTCACCACAGTCCCGCGGCCTTCACAAAGCTAAAGTTCACCTTGTGGGAAGCCTACCAACGCTCACTGCATCCATTGTCTGGAGGTCACGGCACGGCCATACGCTGGCCGAATGTGTCGCATGGGACGAGCCTCGCCGTGGCCTCGTTTTGGAAGTGGGAAGTGACCAGTTGCTGTCAACGTTAATTTGTGCAATGACCGGCATCGTAGAGTCCTAGTATCTTTCAGCGAAACAGTTATTTCGCAGAAAGACGCTGCAGAAAAGGAATGGGAGATCACGAGAGCTCTTCCGTCCCGCAGCAAGCGCACTGGGCTTCGGCGGAGGGCGAACAATGCCCTCTTCCAGCCCCCCTAAATGGGTACAGGTGCGACGGACTTGGTGACATCCGTCGCCCCCCAAACCACTGAACCCGAGTGGTCGACGCGTAGTGTTCCACGCGCGCCTCTCTAAGACGTAACCAGGGGAGTTAAATATCTCATTGGGGCTACAGGACGGGGCCCGCCTAGCGTGGGCCGTCACCAGTCCAAGGCAGCGGAATTTGCATTGGCACTAGCAGCCCCCCGACGCAAATATATGAGGGAAAACCGGGGTGGTTTTAGGCAGCCCACCCCAGGGTGGAGGACATCCATGAGGATTTCTACACCGACAAAAAAAAAATGCCTACTGGTACGAGGATGTCACTGCAGAACCTTTCAGCCCCATCGGCCATAGCCAGCAAATAATTGCTTTAAAAATCAAATTTCTGCGTCCCGTTACGAAAAGAAAGATCAATGCGAACGTTTCTAAATTCTTTTACAAAACTTTATTGTAAATTTTTTTTTTAAGTCGGTTATTTTGTCGTTTACAGTCAGGGAAATAAACTGTTAAGTAAATTGACACCCTACATCAAATTGCTGTATTATAATCATTTCGAAACATTAGAGTTGTGATTTGAAACACGGGTAATTTTAATTGATAGTCAATTTGAATGAATGAAATGCACCGAGCCCAGCGTGGTTAAACCAGACTCGATTGCTCGAATGAACCCAAAGATTCACACTAGCCCCTGGAGCCTCATGTTTCATGGGATTACAGAGACCAGCATTCTATATCAAAGAGTAGACCGGGGGGCACGCAGGCCGATTCCCGGCCACCGTAGGTGCGGGCTTGCGGACGGTGAGCGATGGGTAGCTCGCCGTCCGATAGGGACCAGGCCCGGATCGACGTCACGTTGTGTTCCACGCGCGCCTCAAAGAGATGTCAACACCAATAGAAGGGGTCCGAATGGACCAATGCCTGCCAGGGTTACGAGTCTGTCCGAAAGGGATATCGGGGCCCTGGCACACAGGCATCTGAAGGAACACGGGTGGGTTTTAGTCAGTAGAAGTCTGACACACCCTCCCGGTCCGCCCGGAGCGGGAGAAGTTATTTGATAATTTCCCACGCAAATAAAAAAGACCGGGGGGCACAACCACGGTTGGCAAGACGCGCCCATAAATTTAGCTTTACAATCCCCGTCCAATGGTATGCTTGTGTTACAGAAAAAATATTTTCAACAAACAGACAAACTGCGACTGCATTTTTACAAGAACATAGATTTGTAAATAAGTATTTTGCATTCTGCCAACGCTCCCCAAGTTTAATATAGAGATCGCATCTAAAGATAAGAGCATCTTATTATCTCTTGTAGGCTCATCAGATGGTATTACAGCGTTGTAGACAAGGTTCGAAATAGGACATTTTTTGTAATTTCTAAATTAGAGGTTGGTGTCGCGCCAAACAAGTCTTTACTTTTTTGTTTTTTATGTTAAGAGAAGTGCTAAATTGATATTTTTTTGCTGTAGGTGTCTTTTCTTTAGCTAATTGCTTCTTATGCAGAATTTTCTTTTGTATCATTGTATTCAAAGAAAAACAGAAGAATAAGACACACTGGGTACGATTTTTAAATAGTTTTTTTTCCTGAAAATGGCCCCTCTCCAATCATCGACCCCTAATTTTGCGGGCCTACCGTTCTTTACACAGTTCGTTGCATAAAGTTAATAAATAAACAACATTGTTTATTTATTAAATATTACAAAAAAATTATTTATGCAACATAAAGGTACAAAGGCGGGTACCTAAGGCATGAAGATGCCTTAGGTATGCTCTATCAGTCAACCAAGGGTTCTGTAGAGATAACATGGCAGGTGCATTGTTTTGTGTGTGGAAAACAAAATAAACATTAAAAACATGTCATAATTTTGCAGAGTTAGTTTTAAATATAAATCACAAAACGCTCAGTCCTACAATAGAAAACCTTTGAAAACCTGCGTACAAAATATTTTTAAATCAAAAGCAACTAAAAGTTGGCTCAGACCACTCTGATATTGAAAATAACATTATATAGAGTAGACTTACCACATTTTCCGTGTGTAAAATGTCGAAAACAACCACATTACTTCACATTTCAGGTACAATGTTTAGGACAGTTAACTGTCTAGGTATTTATCAAAATATCTGATTTCGTGTAATTACAAGCAACACTACGCCCCGGGCGGCAATGCAAATGAATTTGCTACAAAAGAAGTGTACAACACTGGAATATAAAATTATCAACGTAAATCAAATATACCTTTTAGGGTTCCGTACCTCAAAAAGAAAAAACAGAACCTTTATAGTATCACTCGTGTCTGCGTGTCTAGCTGGCTGTCTGTCACTGCCAATTTGCACTTGAATTTCTGTGACCCAAACACGGCCGTGTAACGTAAATAAATTAATTTTGAATATGATCACTTTTGGGGGGCAAATTAGAAAATTAAAAAGAAAAGTTTGGCAAACTGTACCGTGCGCCATATCGAGGGTTTCAAATATATATATTTTTATAATTTTAAAAGAATAAGTTTTTTTTTTGTTTCAAAGTTATTAAGAAAATAGATGATTTACCATTCCCCTTTATCTCCGAAACTACTGAGCCTAAAATCTGAAAAAAAAATATAGTATTTTATATATCATCATCATCATTTCAGCCGTAAGACGTTCACTGCTGGACATCAGCCTCCCCCAAAGAGGGTGGTTTGCCATAATCGCATCTTTACATATAAATTACCATAAAACCAATAAGAAGTATATGGTTTTAAAATAACATGGTAAATCGATCAATATTGTGTGTACAAACCTACATTTACAGTTGGAATTTATGGGAGAACATTTTTTTCAACGACAATGTTAAGTTTATTCTTGGGACAAGAAAAGGTAGATAACATATTCATTTTACGGAACCCTCACCACGCGAGTTCAACTCGCAATTGTGGGGTTTTTTTACTTTCGTTCTGAGCTTGTGTAAATAAAGACTTTTCGTTGATCATGATTAAGTTGTCAATACGTGATCAACAGTTGATAATGATAACGTCGTTGAAGTTTTTTATCAATTTTTTTTCGTTTCGGCAATAAGATAGAACCATCGTCCATAAGAGGAGGCTCCCATTTTTATGTTAATTTGCATGAATATTCTGAAACAGTCACACATACAAGCAAAATGAAACATTAGTATTGGTTTATTGGATCTTTTTCTTTCGTTGCAGACAGTTGCGTAATTGTAATATTATCTATCAATAAATTTTGTATTCTAAAATCATGTCTTTTCAAAGTCAAAGTCAAAGTCAAACCATTTATTTCAAATAGGCACATAAGAGGCACTTTTGAACGTCAAAATTTACAAAAAAAATAGAATTGATTCTAGTTGCCCCTTCCAAAAGGTAGTTTCGTATGGAGAAGAATGGGCAAGAAACTCCACCGGTACTCTTTTAAAAATGTTTTACAATATTTTGTTTGATTACATTAATTATATGATTATATGTGAAGACGATGCACCTAGAATAAAATTACTATACCATAATAGGTAAAACGAATTAAAAACTAAGCAATGAAAAATAACTTAATTATTAGATAGATACGTGGTGTTCACATATTTACAAACATCATACAAGTATGTTTTTCTAAAAAAATAAGTCAGTGTGTGAGTATAGGTTATCACAGAATGTAAAATGAATATCATAAAAATAACAGATTTTACCATAAAAATAGCAACCAGTTTGATTTTGTCTAGATATATTTATATATATTTTTTAAGGATAAATCTAAAAAACGAACAAGATTGTTTAGCTTTTATGTCTAAAATAAATATTCACAGCAAGAAAATATAGTTTATTATCCCGACACAAGATATTTTCTCTAGATCAATTATTACTTTAGTTATAAACGAAATAAGAGTTGAGACTTACGCTATTTAGTTTCGTGCTCGAACACGATCAAAGAGCGCACGCGGTGTATTCGCGTTTAGCACATAACGGAGTGGCGGGGAGCGAGGGACGGAGCTTGCGTTCGAAATATGATTGAGAGTGCCTGCTCTTAACCTATAGAAGCCCACTGCTGGAAATATTATGCCTCTTCATTTCGATCCTTGGTCTAGTACCAGCCAACTTGCAAGAACCATCACTTAATGTAGCTTATAAGGTACTCGCACTACTTCGTGAGTTTCACTAACTATGAAACGGTTTCAGTTTTCATTCATGCTACGGCTACATTGTCGCGACATAGCGAACTGTCACTTCGCGTGCTCTCTGTTTCACAGCGAGACGTCGCGGTCGAGCGGTGTGCGAGAGAGAGCGTGCAAAGTGTGGTTCGGTTTATCGTGACAATGTAGCCGAAGCACCACGCCAGCCGGTAATCGGCCATATAGCCGGCAGTGACATTTTAGCTTCCCTATCCTGTAGGTCATGTCCATTATTTACTTAAGTTTTCTGACGAATCGCCACAATTTGCTTTCGATCCTTCAAGGCTTAGCTATACGAAGTATACGATGATAAACTAGTGGTTATTTAAAAATAAGGTTCATTTTATTTGTCAAAACATGCGTATACATGCAAATTAAGCATGCAGGATGTCACCATATTAATATTTTGTACGTACATGTTTCACCCGTACGGCGCGCGGCGTACAAAAATATAAAATTTACAAAAAATACAAAACTAAATTACAAAATAATAATAAACTTTTTTACAAAAAAAAAACCGACTGTCAAAAAACACTAAAATGTGAAAAATAACCTTTTCAATATTATATTTAATTTAATTTCGGAAGTCGGTGTCTGGTTCTGTATTTTCATTTTGGCCACCGACTTCCGAAATTAAATTAAATATAATATTGAAAAGGTTATTTTTCACATTTTAGTGTTTTTTGACAGTCGGTTTTTTTTTTGTAAAGAAGTTTTTTATTTCTACCCCACATCAATTCGTATACCACTACCTACTAGCTATGAAAACAACTGAACAGTAACAGGAAGTTCTATACATACTAGCTTTGACATTCCATCCATTGAAGTTCTTCTTCTATTAAACAAAAGCTATTATAATGTGAACGAATACTTGAATGAAAGACTATAATTGTAATAAATACATAATGTGTAATTTTTCAATTCAAGAATTTATTTAATTGAACATAACATGACTACTAAATACACAATTTGTCTTAAATTGTGATAGAATACAATGTGAAACTTATCTTTTTATTAATAACTTGTAAACTAAAAATATGATCTCTCTTTAATTGTAGGTATAGTTTTTTATACTTTATTTTAGTTCTGATTTTGTTCATTTTATTATGATGTTTTAAATTTTATTTTGATTTTTTTATTTTATTTTGATGTTAGCTATGTATCTAACATAATTTTATGCTGTGCCCTGACAGGGTCTACAACGGCTCTTAGCTCTAAACCTTTTGTTAACATCTTGTTTTTACCTTGTGGAACGCAAATAAATGAATATGAATATGAAGTTAAGATAAACAAAAAATTACAAACTTTATAATTATTTAGGTAAGTATTCGTGCCAAGTTTCAGGTTTATTAACTCTAGGAATAAGATTTTTCATGCATACAAAATACCCCTTCCCCCCCGCTTAAAAGTAAAATTTCCAAAAACCCCTTCTTAGCGGATGCCTACGTCATAGAACTGTCTGTGTGCCAAATTTCAGCCCAATCTGTTCAGTGGTTTGAGCTATGTGTTGACAGACCAATCAGTCACGGTTTCCTTTTATATAGGCTAGATATTATATTGAGAACCTCCTCCTTTTTAAAGTCGGTTAAAAATCATTTATAGCCAGAGTGCATCTCATGACAACTCCAATAAGACCAAACACGGGTAGGATACATTGTTTTATTACGGAGTTCAAGTGCCTACCTTCCGGCTTCATCATCAGATCAGTTTGATGGTACCATTCGGATCAGAACTATTTATTTAAATGTGCTTCGCTTAACTATCTTAATCCAGATATCTTATCGCCGCCCGTGAAATACTTATCATTGAGAAGTTCCGGTGGCCATCTGTGGCCTTCTTCATCAGTTCCACTTCACCAAATAATACTTTCTGAATGCAAATGGTTGACTTGTTGATGAAAATATAAAAATCGCTATATGTATGCCTATAATATTTGAGGAGTTCCTTCAGTTACTCATGGATCCCGACATCAAAACTGGATTTTGATAAAAATGGGACCAATCTGGAAGTATATCCTTTCAAATAAAAAAATAATTTTCCAAATCGGTTCATAAACGACGGAGTTCTGTGGTAACAAACATAAAAAAAAATACAGACGACTTGAGAACCTCCTCCTTTTTGTGAAGTCGGTTAAAAACTAAATTACTAAAGGCACTTCTATCGAAGTACCTACCTATTAGTCAGTAATAAACATTGATAAGTCAGTAAAATAAATGAATCATAAAACGTCACAAAAATTGAGGATTAATTGAAAATTGACGAGTTTTGACTTTCATAACTTTCTACCTATAAAGGCTCGTAAAGTATCGATACAAGTAGGTACCTATTAAAACTCGCGCGATATCGCGGGCGCGACAGGCACCGACATAGAAATTGTGCTACTAGTGTCGCATCGCGCCCGCGATATCGCACGAGTCTTAATAGGTACCAACTCATATCGATTTCAATCATTCTCACTCTCTCATTCAAAGTAAATCTCCACTACGCATTTACCAGTGCAGATACCGAACTTCAGCACAGTTTATGCACCGGCCAAACATGAATACCAACCCAAAAACAAAAAAAAAACAACGCTTATTGACGTTCGAACGCTACCACACTCGTCCATTTTGTTTTGGCGGGACGGACGCACCCGCACCGCCATCTTTTTTGTTTACTTTTTTTAAAGTTTAAAAGCGGGCCACAGTAATTGACAGATGCGGTTTTCGATTTGTGATCTCTGTGCTCATATCTTCAACGTAATTTATTCGGTATTTAATTTTAAGTGGCAACCGGAAAGGCAACCAGTTATTTATGACCAGATTATAACTTATAATTTTGGTTCCCATTGCATATCTTGATACAAATTAAATGGGATTATGTATTTTGTGCTTTAATAATACAATGTCCTTTTGGGCTTATCAATGTCGGGAACGTTAATTGTTTGAGATTGAAAGGTATTTAATTAAGCTTGGTAAATAATAAGGATTCCGTTTTGTCATAATATCTTTGAAGCAAATTGCATGAGCATTTCAGCTGTTCAAGGCATCGAGTATACCTATTATTACGATTTAACTGTCGCTCATTATCACTCATACTTTCAAACGACATGACAGCAATATTATAAAATACATTTTCTTTACGTATCGCCATTATTTTGTTTCTACTTTATTAGTACCCAGGCCATTGCCATAGGGCGCAGTAAAGAAATTGATACACACTTCCCCTCAGTCGAGACTTTTGACAAGTTCTGCTACAACATAGAAATTAACGTTTAAAAAAAAACAACCGACTTCCAAAACAAACACGAAAAAGTAAAAAGCCCCCCTTAAATATTTGTTTTATTTTAATTTAATTATTGATTTTTAAAGTGAATATATAACTAAATATTCTGTGAATATTTCAAGTGTCTAGCTGTTACCGATATCAATATCGAGCAAAAAAATCACGTTTGTTGTATCGGAGCCCCCTTAAATATTTATGTTATTCTGGTTTTACGGAACCCTAAAAACTGAATTCTGAGGTGAAAACAAAAATATGAAAACCTCTTTTTGTGAAGTCAGTTAGTAAAAATTATAATATAAAAGCTTTAATTCGGATGAGCAACATGCATCATTGTGAAGTTGGTTAATAAAAAGAAATAAATATCAGATACTTATGTTAGTAAACTTATTACCGAGATAACGACTAATAGTGAAGTATGGAGGAAAGGGACATGTTGCGCCGACCCCAAATAGATTGGGATAAGGGCAGGAGAATTATGGTGATGAGTAAACTTATTACCTACTAGCTGCTGCCCGCGGCTTTGCCCGCGTAGCTTTTTCTATAATAAAAGTAGCATAAGCTACTCCTTATAACATCAGCTATCCGCCAGTGAAAGCCCCGTCAAAATTAGTCAAGCCGTTTCGGAAATTAACCGGAACTTACAGCCAGACAGACAGACAATAAAATCGAAAAAGTGCGTGTCGGACCACGCACAACGGAGGTTTCCGTAGTTGGGATGAATTTATCCCAGGAACAAACTTAACATTGTAGTTGAAAAACATGTCCCCATACATTTCAACTGCAAATGTAAGTTTGTACGCACAATAGATATTGACTGATTTACCATGTTGTTTTAAGTTCATAGACGACTTATTAGGTTTTCCTATAATGTATAGAACTATTCTCTGTATGTTTTTCGACATTTTAGGCTCAGAAGTTTCGGATATAAGGGGAAGATAAGGGTCAACTGTGAATATTTATATATATATATATGTTTGTATTTATATGCTTTATGTATTTATTTAGGTATATGTAAGTTTTTTGCACGTGTGTACGTGTACGTGTGTTCGTGTGTAAATTTTATATGTACCTATATATATAGATATGGTATAGTATAGGTATATTTAACATTTTAGTTTAAGACTTCGCATATTCATATTTTTCTCTTCTTGTTCTCACACACTATTGTCTACATTTCTTTTTCATTTCTCCTTTCGCAGGTCTGCTGGAAGAAATCTCTTAAGAAATAAGCAGTACCTTTGTACTAATATTATAATTATGTCGTATCTCACTGTTTGTACATAAATAATAAAATAAATAAATTTAAAATAATGGTAAATTTTCATATATTATCTTTAATTACTTTAAAACTTAATATTATAAAATTATAAAAATAATATATTTGAAAGCCTCTTAACAAGTCCTTTTATTAGATAATATGTCACACGGTACAGTATGCAAAACTTTTTTTTCTTTTGCTAATTTTCCCTAAAAGTGAAACCCATATTCAAAATTCATTTATTTACATTATACGTTCGTGTTTGGGTTACAGAAATCCATATGTGTACCAAATTTCAACTTAATCGGTCCAGTAGATTCTGAGCAAATCAGCTGTGACAGCCAGCCTGACATACAGATACAAGAGTGAACCCTAAAATTTAAAAAAAATAGTTTTTTTTTGTTATAAGTACCGTATAAACTTTCATATATGCATTTAATAAAAAGCTGTTATTTTGACATAACAAACAGACAGACACTTTCATTTTATTTATTTGTATGGTTTAGTTATAATAGCTCTAAGCAAGATAAATATCCTTTCAAGGAAATCCCTAAATAAGTTTAGTACGGTGACACAAGAGGAAGCCTGTTTTTGCTGAAATTTAAACAGTAATTCTATCACTACGAGTATCTCAAAATTATTCCAAATTGAAATGCATTTAGTTCACAAAGAGGTGTCAAACAGTTTCAAACCTCATTACACTTACTAATAAGGATTGTCGACGAGGCTCCTACTCCTTGTTGAACCTGTACATACAAAACAAACATTCATCCCCACGACGCGGCGCGCGGCGAGGCGAGGCGTGGATGTGAACTTCCTAGGCGGATCTTCTAGGAACTTTGTACGGGCCTCAATTGAGGACGCCCCTTCAAAGAACCTTACAGTTTAGGACTAACTCTGTGTGTCTTGAAATTCAGTACTGTGTTGATGTTGTGCATAATTTGGGAGATATTTACTGAAATATTTCAAGGAAAAAAAGTGATGAAAAACCGGCCAAGTGCGAGTCGGACTCGCACACGAAGGGTTCCGTACCATTTATCTATAAAAATGGGAAAGAAATCACGTTTGTTGTATGGGAGCCCCCTTAAATTTTTATTTTATTTTAATTTAATTATTTATTTTTTAAGTGAATATATAACTAAAATTCTATGAATATTTCAAGCGTCTACCTGTTTCCGTTATCAATATCGAGCAAAAACTAGTAAAAAAATCACGTTGTATGAGAGCCCCCTCAAATATTTATTTTATTCTGTTTTTTAGTATTTGTTGTTATAGCGACAACAGAAATACATCATCTGTGAAAATTTCAACTGTCTAACTATCAACTATCACGTTCACAGACGTGGTGACAGACGGACAGACAGACAGACAGATGGACGGACAGACAGTCAGACAGACAGACGGCGGAGCCTTAGTAATAGGGTTCCCGTTTTACCCTTTGGGTATGGAACCCTAAAATGGCGCCAAGTAAGGTGATGGTGGCTTGATAGAACTTTGTTGATTGTTTGTTTGGCGCCGACTCAAATGAGTAGCATAATCAGCCTGTAATAAACCTACAGTTCCCACTGCTGGGACACAAGCCTCCTCTCGGTGAAAGGGAGTGGGCCGTAATCCACCACACGGGCACAGTGCGGGTTGGTAGATGTCACATGTCTTCCAATTTTTGGTTCTAGGACATGCCGGTTTCCTCACGATGTTTTCCTTCACCGTTTTGCGAGCAGTGGTGATAAAATTATTTACACAAAGTAAAGCGCCTGTGTAGGTTTGAACCCACGACCTACAACTCGTAACTCGCGGCCGTTACCACTAAGCCACCACGAACCCTCACTCAAATGAGTAATTTACATTAATTTAGGATCTTATTTAGACTAAAAAGTTTTTTTAGTTTTCGCTTTTTGGTTTATTTTTCGTCGGTTTAATTAATAGCTGAATTTTTTGCTTTGTGTGGCCTAAAACCGAACTTAGGTCACGCTTTTTCGTGACTTACTTAAGTCACGAAAAAGCGTGACCTAAGTTCGGTCACTTGACTTAAGTTTTCACGGTGACATTTTACGGAATAGACGGGCAGGTTTGAATAGTATACGTATATATATTCGACCTTATCACGCGGTTTGAAAGGTCTACTTCCCTCCAGTTCCTTATACTATTTGAATTAAATCTTTTAAATAAATTAAAAATATGGCGGGTTTATGTCACACGAGCTATAAAATAGTATACGATACTCGTGTCTTATGTAAGTCTATTAATGCACGGCGTTTAGCACCCTCGCTAGTGCAATAATGGCTTACTTAAGTCACACGTATGGTAATGTACTATAACAGCCTTGTTGGTTTGGGTTAGGTCCCCGGATCAGGAAAATTGTCAACGTGTAATTATTTTTTAATTCTCAGTAGTAGCGCGAAGTCTGGATCTATGCTCAGTTAACGAAAATATTCTCTTTTGCATGATACTTAAACATGGCTGGGCGAAATGTATGTGTAGGTTACACCTCTGCTTACCTCTTCTGAGAATAGAAGCGTAATGCTATGTTGAGATTATTTATTTAAACAGAACACAAAATCTCGTATGTCAAGTTAAGATAAGATAAAAGTTAAGATGAATTCCAGCAGTATCGGAATTCCAAAGAGCGTCAATGTTGCCAGCGCAAAAAAATCAAACTACAGCGAGAATGCGGAGGGAAACTTCATACAAGTTGTATCGGTTTTTCTTACAAAGAAAACTTCGCTGTGAGTTTTAGTGGCACACACTTGCTTCAAGAATGTACGACAAACATGCACTTAACAAAAATAATAACATTATAGAATAAATGAATGAATTAATGAAATGCACCGACCACAGCGGGGTTAAACCAGACTCGATCACTCGATTGAACCCAAAAACTCACACTAGCCCCTCGTAGTTTTTTCATGTTACTCAGTAATTGGGTTGTGGACTGGTATTCAGTTACACCTCTCATCTCACTGGAAGCTGACCCCAACATAGTCGGGAAAAGTCGGAAAAGAGCAGATAGAGGAGGAAGACGTAGTTCTGAACATAGCATACATACAAACGCCTCTAAAAGTTAATTATGTGGATTCCATTATTGCGGGCAAGCCATATGTTATTTATCAAACACGGGCTTGCTACTAAGAATGTGCTTACAGAAAAAATCTTTAATATATTGCCTGACCAGCTGGTCGATTCTATAAAAATCTCACCGTGAATTCTTGCGTGGAGTGAGCTGTCAGTGTCATTCCAATGATGCTAGGGATTGACCAAAGATTACATTTACAATCACAATCGAGATTTTAATAGTATTTTTATGCTAATTCTATTGATCATCTTATATTATTTCTAAGCTAGTATCTAAGTGTAAGTGTCGATTTATGGGTTTTTAAATAAAATAGCAAAACAGAAATTCAGTCAGAAACTCAATTTTGTTTTTTATTCATGGTTTTCCTAGACTAGTCCTTAAACATTACTATGTCTAGACGCTTAAATACCAGCTTAGAAATAATATAAAATGATCAACAGAATTAGCATCAAAAATATCATTAAAATCTTGATTATGATTGTAAATGTAATACTTGGTCCATCCCTACCATCAGCAGTGCTATTCTGTAAAACATCTCACCGTGAGAACTTAGGTGAAGTGAGCTTGAAGTGAGTTCTCAATAGTGTCAATCCTTAGCATCGGATGATATGACAGTTCACTAGAAGCTCACTTCACCTAATTTTTCACGGTGAGATTTTTACGGAATAGACCGGCTGGTGAGATGACACTGACAGTTCACTCCACGCTCACTTCACCTATGTTTTCACGGTGAGATGGTTACAGAATCGACATGCTGGTAATCGAACACGGCACATCACATAGCAACCAGACTATCGACACTATACACTGTTTAAAACTATAATAAATAATAATGATAGGTTACGATGGTTAGGATAACTCAGACTTCTGTCCAAAACTGCCATAAACTTAAGGTTCTTTTATTTTCATGTACATGCCAATTTCATCATCATCATTTCAAACGAAAGACGTCAACTACTGGACATAGTCCTTCCCTAAAAGGAGGGCGTTGCCATAATCGCCACGCTTGGCAGGCGGGTTGGCGATCGCAGTAAAATGTTTAAAAAAAATGCATAGAGAACGCTGCTGCCCAGTCTCTAGTAAGTACCTTAGTCGCCTTTTACGACCACCACGGGAAGAAATTGGATTGTTTTTTTTTACATCCGGCACCAAACGGAACATATTTCAATTTCATATTAAAATGCATTAAAAAAAAACTGTTTTTAAAAATCAAAAACCCGACTGCTTAAAAAGTGAACTTTAAAAAGATGGAAATAAGATGACCTATTTCTATATCTACAAGATGTAACATAAAGGCCCCCGTAAGAGATTGTGCGTTATTTTTGTTATAGGTATTTTGTATATAAACAATCTCAAGCAGTCGGAGGCATCATATTTAACAATAAAGACCTATTGCCTCCGACTGCATGAGATTGTTTATAGATACAATCCCTTCTTTGCAGTCGGGTAAAAAGGACGACCTGGATTGACAGACAATATTAGTTAAAGTCTCCTATTTCTGTTACCAAACCAAACCCAACAGACCGGGAAAAACTATAACTATTAAATACCAAAGAATCCCAATTTTCCTCTTCAAACATGCTTGACAAACTTCCCTTACCTACGTACAGAACCTATGACCCATCGATAAGACACTGAAAGGAAAAAATAAAAGACGCAATGATACACGAGAGGGAGAAAGAAGCAAAGTAAAACAAATTCTTATAAGTTTCATCGTAGAGTACAAATTCGCTTGGGGCTGTTAATAGTTTGGAAAGGTAGCTTCATCAGTGCAGCGGAGCGGATGACTTGATTGACAAGCGAATATAGAAGTTTGTTAGTATGTTTAGTTTATTTACGCCTTTCTGTTAGATGAAGTTCGTAGGAAAACGGAGAAGCAAATCCATCCTGTTTGGAAAAAGGATTCACTATTGGTTATTTTAAAAACCATTTAAATAAGTTGGATATACTCATGAATTCAATCATTTAAATATACTATTAATATAGGGAGACAACACTGGAATTTTGGATTCTTGGCGGGAAAGTGAAGCGTCACGATTAGCAGTTTTGTTTTATTTTCTAAAACTTGTGTTTAGCCGAATATTAATGTGTAATAATAGTGGATTATTAACCATTAAGTGTTCGTGAACGTGCACTAGTGTAGGCAAATGAAACAAAACAGTGCAACATATCACTTCAAGTTCTCTCAAGAAGTTCGCGTGAGGTCTCAGTAAAGTGCCACGTCTTTACTGAAACTCAAGGGGAGCGTACGGGCGGGGATATCATCTATCATTCATTGTTTAAAATTCATTTCATCATGACCTATTTAAAACAAAGTAACTAAATAAAGACTTGGCTAAAAGGTCCCAGCAACCAGGCCATTAAACTATTGTATAAAAAAAAAAAAAACACTGATTTTGACGTTTGACACTGACAGCTTGCACTCATTAACTTACGTCAATTCGCACATTGTGCGGACACTTTTGCTCGAGACAGCAGTGTTCACGGTCACATCACTGCGGTATCGTTATAATGAGTTATAATTTGTTCATATTTTTAAATTATTGTGTTCTGTTTGTTATCATCAGGAATCAATCAATGTGTTCGTAAAAAGTTTTGTTCATTAAAATCTATTTTTTTAGGTAAAATTGTGTTATTTTATATATTTTTAACTTGAGCTCGTGGCTAAGGACAGCCGCACGGGTCGATCCATCAGGTTAAGCTACGCTTGGCAGTAGGTCCGTGGATAGGTGACCATCTTTACATGGCGAGACTCCTCCGTGCCTTGGAAAGCACGTAAAGCCGTTGGTCCCGGCTGTTATTCATGGATCTTTGACAGTCGTTACGGGTCGTCAGAAGCCCGAAAGTCTCATAACCAGTCTTATTCTACCAAGGGGTATCGTATTACCCAATAAGTGGGTTATGGAGGTCAGGTAGGCAGTCGCTCCATGTAAAATACTGGTATTGAGCTGCATCCACTTAGACTGGAAACCGACCCCAACATAGTTGGGAAAAGCCTAAGCAGATAGATTGATAATATATATTTTTAACCATATACATAAATAAGCAAGCAATATTTTCCTTCCAAAGTTTATCATGCACATCACTGATATAATACAGTGAAGGAAAATATTGACAGATGGTGATAAGTTCAGTAAAGTAAAGGAATGATTGTTATTTTTGCGTAAATTGATTAATTTTGACGTATTTTTCTGACTATACATATTATAAAGAACTGAACAATTTCTTTTTCGGGTTCTCTCCTACGAAATGTTAAGCCTCGCCACTGTTACTACCTTTTCTATTATTATCTCACACAGTCCATCTTTTCTTTGGTCACACTTTCCTCCTCCATTCATCACTCTCTCGGGCTCGCTGGCACCACAAATCACTGTGTTTAGCGCTAAACATATTTAAAACATCATTATGTCTCTTTTATCTTCAAACGAATGACATACCTATTAAACCACTGCGAGGCAAAGGCCTCTTTACTATGTTTCCACTTCTCTTGGTGTAAGGAGACTAAAGGTCACTCACTACAGGATAGTGGACAGCTCGCGGGCAGTGCGCTGCCCGGGAACCGTCCCACGTCGCGCCGACCGCGCGCTTCAAGCGAGTAGCCCGTTCCCTGGCGAAGAAACGCCTGCAAGCTGTATGCCTACTAGTGCCGCGCCGTCAGTGCGGTGAACCCTAGTACCAACCAACCAACTAGTAAGCCGCGCGTGAACAAGCTGTCACCTCACCGGTAGCGTGCCAGCAGCGAGCGATTTTCGAGGCGGTGCCGGGCCGTTACTGCGCTGCAGCTAATCAAACCAGTTTGATCGGGGTATCCTAGCTTAGTTACTGCGACCAACCGAGAGAAAAGGCAAGAAATTTAAAAACACGCTCCATTATTAAAAAAAAATGTACATAATTAGAATGTCAATAAGTTTTTAGAGTATCACTAAATATTCCCCATTTTAAGTGCGTTTAGCGCTAAATGTATTTAGTGATTTTTGTTGCAAGCGGGCATTAGTCACAAGCCTTTCGTACCTCGTACTCATGCGTCTAATATTTCTCCAAATAATATGTCCGCTTCCGCTATATTCATGATGTTACCCTAAAAGGAACTTGGCTCACAAAAGTTTCCTCCACCGCGCTGTGGTTTTTACCCTGTCAAAACTTCTTCCTACTTTGACATAGGGATATGTTATGGAAATATTATTTTCAGTGTCTTCTAAGGGTTCTGTAACGTAAAACAAAATAACGGAACCCAGTTGAGAAATAATAATAATAAGTAGTTTTAATTTTTTGGGTGACTACGCTTGTGCTCTGTATACCTATTTACTATTATATATATCTGTTTTAAGCTATGGACTAATCATGTGGGGTAACTCGACCGATGCCGACAGAGAGTTTTTAGACTCCAAAAACGTTGCATCTGGGTATTAAACAGAGCATGGTTCTTGGACAGCTGTAAACCCTTCTTTCAAAAATTGAAAATTCTTCCACTGCCCTGTATGTATTAGAGATATCGGCATTTTTACAAAGTCACACATGCATTATTTTAACCTACATACCGAGGTTATACCAAGACAGCAAAGGGTTTGGTTTCGCAACCTTTTATATCATCCAGCTGGTCATAAAGATATTTATGAGAAAAAGTTCAATATGTGTATATTAATTTATAATACCCTACCAGACGAATTTAAATTGCTGCAAGGTAGTGTTTTTAAAACAAAATTGTCAGAGTGGTTCAGAACATAAAAATATCTGTTAGAATAATTAATTAGTGAATTTATTTTAGTTTAAAGGACATTTGTATGGAATAATATTGCGTGATAATGATGTAATAATAATGTACTAGGTATTAATAGAATCTGCATAATAATTTGTGAGTTAAAATCATGAATAATTTGCATGCTTGCTCGCAGGCAGAATACTATCTATGACTTTAAGGCTGTAAGATCTTCCCTTGTAAACCTTGTATTTTGTTGCAAATAAACAATTTTAATTTAAATTTTTTTGAATTTTGAATTACGGTGCCCGCCCACGAGCGTTTATCTCGGCGATTTTTGATAGAATGTTAACAATGACAAAAATCGCCGAGAAAAATGCCGAGAATAACGCTCGTGGACGGGCACTCTTAGGCAAAAGATGTGTAGGTACTTGGCTGTATTAAGATTTAAATTAAAGCACAATCTTAAACCCTAAGGCCGCTTCTGAGAATTTCCAATCAGAAAAATACAACAACTGTTCGGCGTTTAATCGAGCTAAAGCTGAAGGCTTAGCACGTAATTGCGATTAAACGCACTCTGTTTTGGAATAGCTACAAACGTCAAACTGCGTACAATACAAACACGTACTGCGTCGGGCGATTACTCGATTTAATTTCGGTATTAAAAATCACATTAATATTATAAAGGCGAAAGTTTGTGAGTGTGTGTGTGTGCGTGTGTGTATGTTTGTTACTTCTTCACGCTCAAACGGCTGGACCAATTTTGATAAAATTTTGTATGGAGGTAGTTGACACCCTGGATTGAGACATAGGCTACTTTTTATCCCGATATTCCCACGGAATCGAGACTTACGTGGGTGAAACTGCGGGGCGCAGCTAGTTAGAATATATAAACGACGCCGCCACTAAAGGTACTGGGCAGGTACATCCCACTAACTGATTAAAGACATTTGAAAGGATATTTTTGCAAAATGTATACCGACGTGCGAAAGCATCCCCATTAGTTTTTAATTACCACGTACGTAAAGAATGTCGATCAGTACTTATGATAAATTATTACAAGCTGTGGGCCAGTATCTATACGAGTACATTATATTAAAATCATAGCGAAGTCAAAACTGTATATTGTTTTTTTCTTTATAACGTAACGTTTTGCGAGGTTTGGGAACGATTCTAATGCCAAAAATATCTTGATTTTTTATCTTTGTCTTTTTATCTGAATGTATGTTCCAGTATCACGCAAATACTACTAGATTTTGTTCAAAGAATAGATATTCCCTTTAAGACTGGTCAGTTTGTTGTCTATAAATTATCATGGCTATTTTCTATGGGTATTATTCTATAGTAGAGTAAAATTATACAGGACGTCCCACGGATATGGAGGGAAAGTACCTTGAATATTGTAGATGGAACATTTTACTGAAAGAAGACATTATTTGAATTTAAAAACAATATTTAAATAATTACATGGTTGAACCGGAAATCGAACCCGTTACACGAGAAAAATAATCATCCTGTAGCTTTATCATACCGATCGAAAGGCTCATCATAAGGATTATTTTTTGCTAAATAACATAGTGTCACAATTAAAAGGAAGACGTTAAGGGAAAACGAAAAATAAAGAAAAGACGTTAAAAGAACGTCCGGAGAAAAGAAGCGAACTAAAAGGAAATACATTAAATGTATTACAATAAGCACACACAAACAAAACCAATTGAAAAAACGTAGGGAAGCAGTTAATTTCACGGGCTACATTTGAAGTAATCCCCTAAATAACGCTGAGTTAGATAAATTCTCAAATCAAATCCAGATATGAGACTGATTTTACAACAATCACTATAAGGGTGGAAACAAAAAAAAGTACCGTGAATTTATCAGGCAACTCTTAATAATCTACTCAAACTAACTTGCAAAATCTCCTTTACCAAGTACTTTACTTGCTCCATACACTCCGAAATTATTATATCAGCATGTATAGAAGCAAACTGCTAATGTCGCACTAGTTAAACCTAGCAAGGAGTTCACAGTTTGCCATCTAAGCTGATTAACCCCGCACCCTGTGTGTAGGTATGGGTAATTCTGATTATGAATGTGCATCCGGTGAAGTTGGGTTTAATTCGTTAGGTTATACAGCATGGATCAGGCATGCGTGGTTTATTTAAAGGGCGTGGACAGACCATCAAAAGGGTTAAGGGAAAGTACAGGTTTTGATTTATGTGCGAGATATTTGAATTTTTTTTTATGTGATTAAACTACAAATTTAAAATTTTAAGACGTTTTCTTATACTTGTGCTGTAAGACCTTGCTTATTGCCAAATTTCATGATTCTAGGACAACGGGAAGTACCCTATAGGTTTTGATTTATTTCCGAGTATCGAAATATGTCGCAATAATGTCGCTTATATCACCGTTTTTTTTTATTGCGTTCACTTGGAAGCTTGATTTTTTTAGAGCTTCAAGGGAAGATAGACTTACGTATTTTATATTAATTTCAACTTGATACCTCCACGAATTCCTGAGAAAAAGGGTATTGACAGACAGACAGACACACGGACAACGAAGTGATCCTATAAGGGTTCCGTTTTTTCCTTTTGAGGTACGGAACCCTAAAAAACATTAAGGAACACAATGGCTAACTATATACCAATTGCCTTAATTCCTATCATGTACAAAACTTATGCAAAATACGTTTATAAAGAACTGTTCTCATACTTCGAAAAGAAAAATATCTTTACTGAAGAGCAAAGGGGGTTTAGACAAAACATGTCAACCAGTATGGCCATTTATGAATTTTTATAAGCCGTTTTGACGAAAATGGACAGGAAAAACACGGTGTATGCTATTATAGTGCGACATGACGCAATATTTTGACAACGTTGACCATAGCGTCTACCTACAGAAATTAGAAGCTTACGGCATCAGGGGAAACATACTAAATCTTATTCAGTCATACCTTACTAACAGAAAAAAATGGTAAGACAAAGAAAGAGGAAATGTATGTATCAAGTGAACGCACACCTACATACGGTGTTCCTCAAGGCAGCGTACTCGGATCTTTATTATTCATAATATACATACCTGCGTAGTGCTATTGACCACCCCATGACTCAATTTTTATTCTTTTTTATGTAAAAACAAAATTTGGCATATGTTTTTCTTTTCGTAAAATTATTTGGAATTGTTTTTTTAAGATAATAAGATTCAAAATTGTTGGTACACCACGTCATTTTAAGCTTCAGAAGAGCAAAGTGTCCTAATACAGGCAATTTTTGTCTAAAAGGTCACTTTAACCACTAGATGTAGTACATAACTTGTGAAAGAAAATTAATGATTAGTATTTGTATTGTATTTGTATGACTCTATACTCTATAGCATGTAAAAATCACACTAATTTTATAAAGGCGAAAGTTTGTGAGAGTGTGTGAGTGTGTATGTTTGTGACTTCTTCACGCTCAAACGGCTGGACCAATTTTGACTTTTTATCCCGATATTCCCACGGGATCGAGACTTACGCGAGTGAAACCGTGGGGCGCAGCTAGTAAATACATAAAAGTGACATAAATGAATCTTTGATATCAATAATATCGTGGTTAAACATGAACAACCTAAAAATAAATCTATATACGACAACTATTATGCATTTTAGGCAACGGACCCAGGCTGTATTCTTACCTTGACGCAATTTACAAGGACACTGTGCTTAATAAAGTCGACGCTACAAAATTTCTCTAAGTTGAACTGGAAGGCACCCATTGAATACCTAAGTAAACGGCTGAGCTCCGCTGCGTACGCCTTGTATAAACTGGCCCCAGAGCTAAACACAGGTGCCTTAGTAACCGCTTACCATAATCGAGTAGCATCGTTATTGCGTTACGGTATTATATTTTGGGGGAATTCCTAGACAAAGCAATAGCTTTTAAGGCCCAAAAGAGATGCATTCGTGCTATGTCCAATTTGAGGTTGATCGACAGCTGTATGTCATTATTAAAAAAACCGGCCAAGTGCGTGTTGGACCACGCACAATGAAGGGTTCCGTAGTTGGGATGAGTTTATCCGAAAAACAAACTTAACATTGCAGTTGAATATATGTTCTCCCATACATCGATATACGCCACGGTCGATTTTCCGACTGTAAATGTAAGTTTGTAAAATCGCAAAAAAATATTATAATATAAAATAAAAATAAAATAAAATTATAAATGATTAAACTAGAAATTAACGATTTTCGGACTTTTCCCTTTATTTGTGCTGTGAGACCTTGCTTCTTTCCAAATTTCATGATTCTAGGTCAACGGGAAGTACCCTATAGGTTTTGATTTATTTGCGAGTATCAAAATATGTCGCATAAAACGCTGTATTTTTGTATTGCGTTGACTTAGAAGCTTGATTTTTTTAGAGCTCCACAGGAACGTAGACAATATTAATTTCAAATTGATACCTCCAAGCGTTCCTGAGAAAAGGGTTCTTGACAGACTAACAGACAGACAAACAGACGGACAACGAAGTGATCCTATAAGGGTCCCGTTTTTCCTTTTGAGTTACGGAACCCTAAAAACACAAACTATTAACTCTACCATTTTTGAAATTGCGGCATTTTTTAAGGTAAATCAATTTCTATTATCACGTCTGGCTGACACCTTCCCCCATAACAGACGTGACAATAATCAACTGTGTGCGCACGCAAACGTCAACGACTGCATTAATGGGAAAAAGCGTTTTCTGTATGGCTCCTAAAAATTATAACAAAATGTGCCACAGTTATATAAAAAAATTGCCGGTAAATTTGATTTAAAAAAACCGGCCAAGTGCGTGCGTGCGGCCACGCACAATGAAGGGTTCCGTAGTGGGGACTCATTATCCTAAGAACAAACTTAACGGTGTAGTTAAAAAACATGTTCCCTCATACATTCCAACTGCAAATGTAAGTTTGTACGCACAATATTGAGAGATTTACCATGTTATTTTAAGATCATAGACTTCTTATAGATTTTCCTATAATCTATAAGTAAAGAACTATTTTCTGTATTTTTTTCAAAATTTTAGGCTCTATAGTTTCGGAGATAAGGCGGAGATAAATGGTAAATTTTCATTTATTTTCGTAAATAATATTAAAAGTATTTATTTTAAAATTATAAAAAAAAAAATATATCTGAAATCCTTACAATAAGCTCTTTCATTTGATATATCGCACGGTAGATATTGCACTTTTTTTTTAATTTTCTAATTTTCCCAACTAAAGTGACCCCCATGTTCAAAACTCATTTATTTAAGTTACACGGCCGTCTTTGGGTCACAGAAGTCCATAAGTGTACCAAATTTCAACTTAATTGGTCCTGTAGATTCGGAGCAAATCGGCTACGTCTCAACAGACGAGTGATCCTACAAGGGTTCCTTTTGAGGTACGGAACCCTAAAAAGATTGGAATTAGAAAATAAAAAATTGTTTTCTACATTTTCAACAAAATCATCATCATCTGCTTAGCCTTTTCCCAACTATGTTGGGGTCGGCTTCCAGTCTAACCGGATGCAGCTGAATGCCAGTATTATAGGCAGTCGCCTTTCTGACCTCCAGAACCTAGTTACTGTGTAACACGATAAGTACCCACGATACATTTTAGACATAATATTCTTTCTTTTTCGTGTGGTTAGTGACTAACCTGGTGTCAGAGTTTTTATGCCGCCCATTTTAGGGCCTCTAACTTGGCTTCACATGCCGTTAAGAAATCCGCTCACCCTTTTTAAGCAAGTGATAATTATACAATCCGCACATGAATCCGAAAACACAGAGGTGCGGGCCTTGGGCTGGAACTGGAGACCTATGATTTGGCAGTCCAACGGTCACACCACTATTACACTTTACATTTTTGACATAATTATTTCATATAGTATGCTTTCGACCTGTCCATAAGTCATTTGATAATAAAATCCGCATCGAAATATATCCAACAGTTCTCGAGATAATCGCGCAAATACAAACATACAGATCAAACAAACAACCTGTTTTTTTCTAAGTCACTAAAAACGGCATTACAGGTGTGAAAAAGTAAATTTTACTGTAATAGGTAACTTAAAGTCTCCATATATTTACAATATCGCAATTGTAAAAGCTTTACTTCAGGCATTCACGAACATTAATGGTCGGAATAAGATTTTGTTAGAACAAGATAAGCCCATGAATGGGCGGCTTTAGTGGCGGAAATAATGATAACAATACTTATTTACTGTGAATGGGTGCTTCAGAAGTGCCACAGGTCATGATATTTTAAAGCTCGAATCAGTGTTTTTTTTTTTTTGGGTGCGAAATTATCAAATTATATACTTCTCCCGCTCTGAGCGGAGCGGGAGGTGCGAGACCTTTACTGACTAAAACCCACCCGTGTTCCTTCAGATGCCTGTGTGCCAGGGCAGGGGACAAACTCGCAACCCTGGTGCCTCATAGACCCTACCGGAGCCCGTCAGTTGGTGCTGACACTTCTTTGAGGCGCGCGTGGAACACAACACGCCGTCTTATCGGACGGCGAGCTACCCATCGCTCACCGTCCGCAAGCCCGCGCCTACGGTGGCCGGGAATCGGCCTGGGACTTCCGATGCCCGGAGCGTCTCCCGCGGTGACTAGGGCATACACTTTGCCTCTCCCTCACGCGTTCCGCCTTCTCCTTCGCGAGCATTACTGCTTCGCAGAAGGAGGTGACGGCTCTAATCAGTCTACCTAGCTTTTCCCAAATAAGTTCGGGTCAGCTTCCAGTCTAACGGGATGCATCTGATCTCCACAACTCAGTTATTAGATAATACGATACCCCTTGTTAAGACTGGTTGTCAGATTTTTGGACATCAGAGTACCCATAACGACTGTCAAAGATCTACGAATGACAGCCGGGAACAACGGCTTAACAGGTAAGTGCTTTCCGAGGCATGGAGGGTTCACAATGTGTAATGGACGGTCATCCATCTACGAACCAGCAGCATCAAGCGTAGCTTAACATGCGAGCGACGCATGCGGCTGTCCTTATTTTAGCCAGGAGCCCTTCATATTTTAAAGTGAAAAAAAGAGAGAAAAAATTAAAATTTATTTAGGCAACTTACTGGCAGTAAATAGGCAACTCGTATAATTTTTATTTATTACTAGTGACCCGACCCTGCTTGGCACGGTTTTTACGACTTGCCAAAACAACCTTAACCAAACCTGAAATGGCGAAAAAAAATCAGCTGTTCCCTAAATATTCTCATAAGTCGTCAAAATGTAGGGAACAGTTGATTCTTTTTTCGAGAGGTTTGCTCCCATAGTAAAAGTTGTTCATAATGTTGAGTACAATGACCCCTTAAGAGGTTGTGCGATAGCAGTTAAATTTTATTCAGTTGGTTTTCATTTTTTTAAGCCGACCCCAACATAGTTGGGAAAAGGCTAAGCAGATGATGATTTCAGTTAAATAGTCATGTATTACTCGTAATATTTAATACACATACTTCCGGAATACATTTTCAAAATAATGGGGAAAACCAAAGCAAAGCAAGAGCTGCACCTCCGTCCTAACGCGCATGCGTGCTAGTAACAACAGCATCCTGTGTGTATTGTCGGACAGGTGGGATTCTCCGATGCTCGCGCGCTGGATACGACTGCACGCAGTCAAGTAAACATGCGCATGGGTATCGGAGTTTCCGTGAGTGTTGTTTGTATTTTTGTTTCGTTTTTAAAGTGTCTTGTCTTGTCATTACTAACATTAGTTTCTTATAAGCATTTCTGTGTTACTAACAAGTTTTATGGATGTATTGAAAATCTGAAAATAAATGAATAATAATAATAATAAAAGCAACGTCCGTTGCGTAGTTTATAAGAACAATGCGGTCAAACAGACAGACACGAAGAGCAACATTAATTAATAAATTATGTGTATATTCTTAACGTGTTCATGGCGATCTAAATGGAGTCAGCCTAGAATTCAGCTACAAGTTTGGCGCCGTCAGTAGCGTTCAGCAGCTCCTGTAACGTGCTGACGACTGGATACGAAATTAAGTATCCCATTGTTTGTGGAGCAGCACCTCATTTACACTCCAGGGTGGAGTCATCTTGGGCATGCCACAATCGTGGCGATAAGTCACCTCTTTGAGGAGTGGCTAGAGAGGTGCCACGGCGGCCTCACCTTCCGTCTGACGCACTTACTCACCGGACACGTTGTTTCGGGAGGTTCCTGTTTATGATAAGGCGGAAGAAAACGCCCGAGTGTTACCATTGTGTGGATCGCTCGGAGGACACAGTGGAGCATACGGTGGAGGTCTGCCCGGCGGAGCACCACCGTCTTTTCGCAGAGGCGGTTGGAGGCGGTGATCTGTCGCGCATAGCCCTGGTTCAGTCCATGGTTCGAAGCGAGAGTGCATGGGAGGCCGACACCTCTTTCTGCGAAGCAGTAATGCTCGCGAAAGAGGAGGCGGAACGCGAAAGGGAGAGGCAAAATTCGCGCCCTAGTCGCCGCAGGAGATGCCCTGGGCGTCGGGAGTCACAAGTCGATTCCCGGCTACCGTAGGCGCGGGTTTGCGGACGGTGAGTGATGGGTAGCTTGCCGTCCGATAAGGACCAGGCCGGGTCGACGGTGACGGCGTGTTGTGTTCCACGCGCGCCTCAAAGAGATGCCAGCACAAACTGACGGGGCCCGTCAGGGTCAATGCCCGAGTTTGTCCGAAAGGGATATCGTAGCCCAGGCACACAGGCATCTGAAGGAACACGCGTGGGTTTCAGTAAAAGTCTGGCACTCCGCCCTGAGCAGGAGAGGTTATTTGATCATTTCCCACCAAAAAAAAAGGGTTTTTTTTTTGCTTCGGCCAACCTGATTCCGAAGTCTGTTTAAAGACTTTCAAGGAAGGAAGGTTAGCCAAGGCAACTGGTGTCCAAATGGAAGATTTTCAGCTTAGAACGAATGGTTTGGGTAAGCAAGCACTCTGAAGTTTCAGTCTTGTGTATACTCGTACTATTAGGAGTATATGAAATACGCGGCGTGCGCGCATGACCAGATATATGTATAAACGCAAACGAAGCTAAAGGAGTAGGTATGTAAACATCGTAGCAGGTGGCGGTCTATAGTTTCTGCATACCCCCATGGGAAGAAAGCGTGAGTTTATGTATGTATATGAAATAATGATTATATAATATCAAGGCGATAGATAAGTAATTTCCTCGAGAGCCATTGACAGCAAACAATGAGGATGGGTTAGCAATTACAAAGACAAACTGAATTCGGCTGAGCCAGACATAAATCCACCAGGATCTGTATTTCTCCATGACTCGATCAAAAAAATCCATTGGGAGAATGGATTTTCCTGATCGACGGAAAGAGATATATTTGCAAGAAAATGTATCTAATAATACGTATAGATCTCAAACATGGCGCACACTATGCGACATGGGACTGCGACAGCTCGGGACTAGACACAACGACAGACTGCGGCCGATAATTTTCTTTTTTTTGTTCAAAGCTCCGCACACTTGGCATCGAGTCGCAGAGTCGCAACAAGGACAGGAATCGCATGCTCTCGGTTCTAGTCGCATCGACAAGACACAGATGGAATCGACAACTCTGCGTCCTCTGCAGCGACTATTAGACGCAGCGACAACCCACAGTTTGTGCCATTTACGTGGAGGTCAGGACTTCCACGTAAATGGCAAAAACTTCCATTCAAATTGACAAAATCTACAAATATAAAGGCTCGTACAGACTGGTGCGATATCGCGGGCGTTACGCGACGCGACACTTGTAGCACAATTTCTATGTCGCTGACTGTTGCACCCTCGATATCGCGTGAGTCTATAAGAGCCTTAATACTTCTGTGAATTCTTTCTTGCGTTGTGACAGCCGCATCGAAGGGGTTAAACTGGCACCGAAAATTGTTTTTAGTATAATCTCTGAATCTTTATGTTGTAATTATAATAAAATAAATTTAATTGTTATCCTCTTTTACATTTAGGATAACTTTTATTTGTATGCTAAAACATCTCAAGATTATTTGCTTGAAAATGGGTACCAGCTAGATCAGGGATAGGGAAATAGATGCCGTAAGAAATAATTACACCTTTTACGCGGGCCATAGAGCATTTATTGTATGTAACAACACTATGGTAAACGTACCAATCTTAGGTACCAATGCTCGTCCGGATTTGAAATTCACTGACTTTAAAGAACTGCTGTGTAGCATTTCATTTAGAATTAAAAACGTTTGGCATGATGAAATAGAAAAAATATTCGTTATTCTAAGTAGTTCATTTATTTAATTTTGGATGATGAGATATACATAGAAAATGTATAAGAAGGGTGATTTGTACCAATAGTTGTCAGATTTGTACTATTACTCATCAAAAGGAGCCACTAGTCGTCAATTTTTGTTGCTAATATGAACTCTGAGGACTTGAACATAAAGTTCAAGATTACACATTAAAAAAAAGTCTGTCAAAGTCAAATTATTTATTTCAAATAGGCACATATGAGGCACTATTGAACATGAAAATTTACAAAAAAAGTTGCCCCTTCCAAAAGGTAGTTTCTAAGACCCAAAAGGTAGGCAGAAGAAATCCAATTTCCAAATCCCAAGAAATTACTTAAAGTTGGCAGTTAGTTGGTTGGTTGGTGTTAGCAGAGTATTAGGTAATAAAAACAGCAAGACAAATTAAATTCTAATTTACCGTAGCACTAAAGATTCACAATTTTCACAAATCAAAACATAAAACTACGTGCTGAGCAGAAAGATTTTTTTTTAAATTTTTCTTCCATTTCATCAAATTCACATTTAGCAGCTATAAAAAAAAATATAGTGGGACTCTTCAAGTAAAATATTTCTGACGCCATTACAGTTAAAACACAGTGTTGATAATTTAATTATGCAATAAGCTACCAAAAATAATATGTTGCCATAAAAATCAGCTAGTTTAATGTTTAGTAAAAAAAGATATTAACGTTTTTAGATAATTTGACGACTTCTGGTTCACTGTCGAGTTACTTTACCTTATTCAAGTTTACGAAATGTATTTTTCGTCGTGTTAGGTCAGTGTGACAAATGAAATTTCGACTGTTAATTAATTATAGCGTCGAAATTTGGCTCAAAGTTACTAGATGTAACTCGTAAAACGCACTCGAGATGTACGTCAGTCATCCTATTCCTTAATTTGTCGTTACGAAGATTCATTGTTGAAAATACTTGCTCACAGTTATATGAAAACCCGAACATAGAAATAATTTTCAGAGCGTGTTTAATTAAATTGAGGGAATTTCGATTTTGGTAGGATTTTGTAGAATTCAGCTTTGTTATTGTAATAAAAAATAAAAATTATTCAAGTATAAAGTAAAGTAAAATTATGATTTAGATTAATTACAATCAGGGAAAATGTAATTCTAACTGTAATGTAGACCTGCCTGAACTAGGTTTATGAAAAACCTGTAATAAAGCTGCTTTAAATTTTCATCACATTACAGTAGCTTAATTATTTCAAGTTGATAATTGGCTGCAATCTCCTTGCACGAAAATATTTGTAAACGATTTACAAATATTTTCGTTATCATACAAATGTATTGACGTTGTTTCAGACATGATTAGATTGTCAACTATTTTGTTCACTTTTATGTAGCATTTGTCCGCGGCTTCGCCCGTGCGGATGTCGGGAAATATCCCACGGACACGTACTACCGGGATTAATAGTAGAAGATCCCATGTGGTAATCCACAAAAAAAAATATGTAGGTAACTATTAATAGAAATAGCGTAGGGCTGTTCGCTCACACTGTGGCATTTTTCTTACTTTTAGCATTTTATAACCGTCGTAACTTCTAAACTAAAGGTCCGATTCAAATAATTTAAAGAGGAGTTTACATGTACTTAATCAACCTTGATTATAAAGCCGTTTAGTTTGATAAGGATTAGTATTATGATACGAATATCATCGTCTTTCTATTGTGTTTTTATTGACTAATTTGAACAAAAAACGATTATCGTGACTTAATTAAAATAGTTAGACATATAGCTTCGCGGATTTTTTTGTGGATAATGATGAGTACATACGGCTACACATCAAGATATACATTTCCAGTTTATGGTGATCTCGCACTGTACGGAAATCCTATACAATGCGAGATCAGCTTACACTGGAAATGTATATCTTGATGTGTAGCCGTATGTACTCATCATTATCCACAAAAAAATCCGCGAAGCTATATGTCTAACTATTTTAATTAAGTCACAATAATCGTTTTTTGTTCAAATTAGTCAATAAAAACACAATAGAAAGACGATGATGTATTGTTTAGAGAAGAAATGTCTTGTGTCGGGATAATAAAGTATATTTTCTTGCTGTGAATATTTATTTTAGACATACAAGCTAAACAATATTGTTTGTTTTCTTTAGAATTATCCTTAAAAAAGACATGATTTTTGAAAAAAAATATTGATAGAAAATATTACAATTACGTAACTGTCTTAAACATGGAAAGAAAAAGATCCAATAAATCATATACTAAAGCTTAATTTTGCTTGTATGTGTGACTGTTTCAGAATATTCATGCAAATTAACATATAAATATGGAGCCTTCTCTTAAAAATAATTGCCGTATTCATCCTTTTAGCAGTAGTTTAGTTATCGTAGGATTTAGTTAATTAACAAGCGTTTCAAGCGGCGTTTGAAGTTCCTTCATGACACACATAATAGATATCTGAGGTCATAGGAAAACTTGAGACTAGAGATGCATTCCACCAGCTTTAATGACAAGTCTTTTACAGTTCAAGCAGTACGGTTATAGAATGCCTTGCCCGTGTCGATAAGGCGTGCTCAATCTTTGTCCACTTTTAAAATTCTGGTAAAAAAACACTTTTTCTCTCCTTAAACATCATCATTACAGAATACAGTTCCTTGCTCTTGTTTCATGATTATTATTGTATATATATATATATATATATATATATATATTTATATAGATAAGTGTATGCTTTATGTATGTATTTATTTATTGTATATGTACATGGTACACCACTGACTACCTGCAGTATTGTCTCTCCTTCTCCCTTTAATCCATCCAAAGGTTGTCTGTAAAAGATCGCTTTTAGCGATAAGACCGCCCATTGTGTCACCCTAAGTAAAACTACAACATTTATATCTGTAATTTTTATGGTGTACATAATAAAGAGTATTTTATTCTATTCTATTAAACATTATAGCTGGATACTGCTGCCAATGAGGATCTTGTGGCTAAGTAATAACAGTCACGTGGGTTGATCTACCAGGTTAAGCTACGCTTGCCGGGTTTGATCCGTGGATGGGTGACCATCTTTACATACCGAGACTCCTCCGTGCCTCGTTTTCACAGTCGTTACGTGTGCTCAGAAGTCCGAAAGTCTGACAACCAGTCTTACCAGGGGGTATCGTATTAACCAGTTACTGGGCTGTGGAGGTAAGATAGGCAGTCGCTCCATCTAAAATACTGGTATTCAGCTGCATCCGGTTAGACTGGAAGCCGACCCCAACATAGTTGGTAAAAGGCTAGGCAAATTGACTGCTGCCAATGAGGAAATCATTACTTTGGATTGGGAAAAAGTGCCTAACCAAATCATAATATTAAAATTATTTATTAAAAACTAGCTGCGCCCCGCAGTTTCACCCGCGTAAGTCTCGATCCCGTGGGAATATCGGGTTAAAGAGTAGCCTATATCTTACTCCAGCGTGTCAGCTACCTCCATACAAAATTTTCTTAGCCGTTTGTGCATGAAGAAGTAATAAACATACACACACACACTCACAAACTTTCGCCTTTGTAATATTAGTGTGATTTCCGGTACACATAGCTGGCGTAATGTGGGTCTTCTATAGGTACCTATAGCCTACCTACCTATACAGGATAGGTGTACACCTATCCTTTTACAGGCGTGACGTTATGTTATTTCCTCTATGGTAGATACAAATCATAAAAGTATCTTCCATTCAATCAATCTTTCCTGTATGGTTAGGTACGTTTATCTCCCATGTAGTGAAACTGCTACTCGGACCGGCCTCCATGACAGTTAACCGCTGAACCAACCGTCGTCATCAAATCCGAAATAATACACTGGTAAATTTTTATAAAGTAAAATTAGTAATAAAATTATTAACAAAAAGTTATTGGTTTTTTCACACCTCTTCACACGCACTACACTACACCACACACTTCATCACACAGCACACGAAAACACCTGCCTCACTACAATCCACACTACACCACACCATACACTATACACACCACATTACAACATATATACCCACACCATACACTATACACACCACATTACAACATATATACCCACACCATACACTATACACACCACATTACAATATATTTACCCACACCATACACTATACACACCACATTACAACATATATACCCACACCATACACTATACACACCACATTACAACATATATACCCACACCATACACTATACACACCACATTACAATATATTTACCCACACCATACACTATACACACCACATTACAACATATATACCCACACCATACACTATACACACCACATTACAACATATATACTTACACCGTTTATCACATCACACTAATGTTATAAAGGCGAAAGTTTGTGAGTGTGTGTATGTGTGTGTTTGTTACTTCTTCACGCTCAAACGGCTGGACCAATTTTGATAAAATGTTGTATGGAGGTAGCTGACACCCTGGATTAATATATAGGCTACTTTTTATCCCGATATTTCCACGGGATCGAGACTTACGCGGGTGAAACAGCGAGGTGCAGCTAGTTAACAATAAGGGTACCCCTAATGTCACAGTACACAATTTTTTAAGTCTTAGTATATAAGTATATGGCAATGGTAAGCGCGGAGTCTCCTAATACAGGCACTATTTTGGTTAAAAAAAGGCTCCAAACACGTTTAAATGTATTGATTATGCTAATTGTGACAATAAACTATTTTGTATTTGTATTTTTGGTTATTTTAATAAATTAGGCAGCCCGTAATAGACTGTTTATCCAACTATGTAGCCTGCATTTAATAAATACTGGTATACAAAGGACTGAAATTACAAACTCATTGAACGGGTACAAAATGAGCCTAAACAGGTTAATAATTATTTCAACAATAGCATAGGTTAGAAGAACAATTTATAGAAGGGACAGCTCCGAAAGCATTCGAGAGGGTCAAATTAAATAGCTTTAATAAAAATCAAATTAAATAATGAAGCGAAACTCCGCAGACATGATGACTATTTACATCTAAACATGGTAAAACAGAACAGAAATAAATTTGATGATTATCTTTATGGGGTCATCGACCCCATAAACGACGAAAAACATAAAGGGTGCTACCAAAAAAAAAAAAAACGTTTTTCGTCAATTTTTTATCTAATTATGAGAAAGATTGACATAATTAAAACATTAAGTCTGTGTAACTATAAAAGTACAGTTTTCGTGGTGATAAACCATTCGTGTCAGTCTCAGCACAAGCCGATCTATTCTGTAAAAATCTCACCGTGAAAACTGAGGTGAAGTGAGCTGCCAATCCCTAGCATCAAGTGGAATGATAGCTCATTTCTAGCTCACTTCACTTACGATTTCACGGTGGTATTGTTACAGAATAGACCGGCTGTTAATAGTTTCATCACTTTTGCCCTCTCGAATATATAGCTTATTTCGACGTTCATTTACTTAATGAAGATATTGTATAATCATAAAATAAAATTTTGATTTTATCACACGAATAGCTGAAGCCTAGTAAGTGATTTTTTAATTTCTTGATATGGTTTGTTAAATAATAGGAAAAAAAACATTACCAACAGTGTTTTAAAAAAAAAGAAGGTTTTTTCAACATTATTTTCTGAGGCTATTTGTAACATTTTGATAGTTATTTTTGCTATATTTTTGAGTTTAACATGTCTGCTTACATAAAATATTTTTTTAACTAAATTTATGTTATTATATTGGTGAAAAATGTTCGTAAACTCAACACGATATCGTCCATTTTGTGTGAAGAGGCAACGGAAAATATTTTTTACAATATTATAAACCAACATTTTCGAATAAAAAATTGCTACCAATGAAAGAGCTATGATGGAGTAATCTATCTGTGGCAATTATTAGTTACATTTGGTTTAGTTAAATTTTGCCGCAAAATGTACCGAAAAACAAATTTGAAAATTTTTCTCAGATTTTGTGACAGCGTCCTTAATATTTTCGCGCGATGATTTGATCTAATATAGAGCTGCTCCAACCATCGCCGGTAGTACTTACCTGTTTTGTATAACCATGTTTACATAATTATAGATAAAAAACTGTAATTATGTAGTTCCAAAAAACTTTTCAAAACTTTTGAGTGACATTAAATGACGATTTGAGACCAGAGTAAGTAACCCCGACCGAGAGAAAACTTCATACGAACGTGCAATTTATCTTAGATTTGTAAACCAAGTTAGGTTTAGTGAGTTGTTGTTTGTAGGTAACAAAAAAAAATAAGCATAATAAAATAAAATAACATACATTTAATGATTAGTAAGTACATAGATAGATAACAATATGACGATGGCGTCTGTGGGGGTTCCTCTATGGCGTGATGTTTCGTGCTAATTCGGAAACACGAAGTTTACCGAAGTGCTGAATTATCTTTGGTAAGCTGTACATAAGTGTCACATCTACACGTTGATATTAGGTACTCTATGCCAATTGTCATCAGTTTACATAGCGAATCGGTTGAATGGGCCTGCGACCGCCTGTGTACATGTCATTAAATATTAGTGGCCACGATAATTGAAAACGTGCTGTTTGGGTTTAGATCTAAATTTACTCATATAGGACATTTACCATTAAATCAGGGATTTTGGGTCGCCACTAAAACTATGCTAAAACTACGCACTAGTTGGTTATGGAGGCACAAAATTTACTGTAGTAGTAATACGCAATAAACACTATTCTAAGTTTTAAAATAATTATCACTTAAAAAATTAGGTTAGATTAAAATTGCTTATTAGTCTTAAAGGCTAGATTGTAATTAATTATTAAGAGACTGGTTCTTCTTAAAAAAGCACAAAAAAAACTGGCTCTTATTTATAGGTTTGCGTAGTAGACCAGGGTCGATAATTTTTGAAATCAAAAAAAATAATAGTAGGATGAAACCCATCGGAAAAGGAAGAGAATATAACAAAAATTAAAGGAAAAATAACTTATGGGTGAGCTGAGGTCGGGAAGTGGATGGGGATAACCTCAAAAAGAAATCCCAAAAAAAAAAATACAAAATGAAAAATTCAAATAACCAAGTTTTTGGTTTTTTATTTTTATCTTTTACAAAAATGTTTTTTTATTTAACGAAATTTTGTGAAAACTTGCGTTTTTATGTTCCAAACACACTGTAATTTTTTTAAATTTAAAATATTCAGTTTTTCACCTTATTTTGACTTAATATCGAAAATGCACCCTAATTTTCAATAGAAAATTCTCCCGTCAAAATATCTGCTTAGAGTGGTAAACTAAAATCTTGAAAAAAAAAAATTGTATGTTACCCTTGCACGTAAAGTGGGGATGATATATATTACAAACTTATATTTGCAGTTGGAGAATTGACCGTGACGTATATCGATTTATGGAAGAACATGTTTTTAACTACAATGTTAAGTTTCTTTTCGGGATAAATTCATCCTAACTACGGAACCCTTCATTGTGCGTGGTACACGACACGCATTTGGCCGGTTTTTTATTATTACTAGTAATAAACACATTTCTCGTTTGGGTCATTTAATTTTTAACTTTATTGTATTTTTATTAACGTAGGCGAAGCAAAAGGAGTATGTAAGGAGCGTAGCAGGTGGCATTCTTTAGTTTCTGCCTACCCCCATGGGAAGAAGGCGTGAGTTTATGTATGTATGTGTGTATTTTTATTATTTATTGTTAAAGCGGCCATCGTACGTACTAACACACTCTGTGAAAATTTCAAGTGTCTACCTAAGTATTACGGTTCAAAAGATACATCCCTAGCTTTGTCAGATGAACGGACGGGTGGGACGGCTTAGTAATAGGGTCCCGTTGGCACCCTTTGGGTACGAAACCCTAAAAACTCCGGTGCAGCTAACCTGTACTGTGCGATGGTTCATACAAGATGCACCAAGGTGATGTAGGAGGATTTGCGTTCCGGTGTGGCTCGCCTTAGCGTGCGTCAGCCTTAAAAACTGTGCCACAGTCAGTGTTATTGCTGAACGAATATAATGGTGATGTAAAATAAATAAAAAATGCAAATTCAAAGGAATGCAATTTAAAGTAACCGTGATAACTTAACATTAGGCTGTAGCGCGAATTACCGTTGTCTATCTAGTTGGTAAAGAAGGCAAGGTCACAGTGTAAGCGAGTGGATTTTAATGAATAATTTTTTTTTTCTTTGACCGAGGCTCAAAAGTTCAAACTCAAGGTTTGCCAAAGAGCGATTGAACGTAGCATTTAAATATTAAACTCACCAACCAAATTCGCATCACCATAATACGCTCCAAGACAGGCATAGCCGATGTTGCCGATAAGTCTGCGTCACTAACATGGGACTGGGCGTGTCACACTTATAGGGTGCATCAAGACAGATGGGCCGGGATCATCACAAGCTGCCTGAAGACGGGCGTCGACACCGAGGCAGACCTAAGAAGCGTTGACGCAACGATTTGAAGAAGAGCAGAACATAAACCAAAGACGTCCATGGCTAGACATAGGCCTCCCCCAAAGGCGTGGTCTGAGCTTAACAAAAAGGGACATAGTTAATGGTGTCGACACCATCATCATCATTTCAGCCTAAAGACGTCCACTGCTGGACATAAAATCAAAGCTGCTCCCCCAAAGGAGGTTGCCATAATCGCCACGCTTGGCAGGCGGGTTGGCGATCGTAGTGTGGTGTTAAAATGCATAGAGAACGCTGCTGCCCATTCTCTAGTAAGTCCCTTAGTCGCCTTTTACCACACCCATGGAAATAAATAGGATGGTGCTATTCTTTGTCCGGCACCACACGGCACACGGGGCATAAACAGAGAAGGAACAACAAAGAAAATTGGAAAAGTGTGGGGGTAAGTATGGGGGATGCCAAACTGCAATACCAGAAGCAGCATCGCAGTTCCCTTGCCATCCTTGATACAAAGCTGTAATGTTACATGTTCTTGTGATATTAGCGCCTCGAAAACTTATATTCATATACATATTCATTTATGAATATTGCCTATATCATGCCCGTAGACTATTGGTGTCCGCTATTAGAAATGGGGTTTTCCCGGAGAAATAAAGAAAAAGTAAATGTTTATTTGGCACAATACCGTATGCAAGGAACGCATGAACTAAATAAAAACTAACATAACATTAAAATATCCGATTATGTATGACCATGGCCGCGCCAAATAGGCTCATTTCAGGAATAATGCCGGACAGATGCTGTCCGACACTGATTTTCAAAAGAGACTAAAGAGAAAAGAAAAAGAAACACAGTATCCGGTAAAGCCCATTTTCAATTCTTCTATTAGGTGTAAAATTAAGAACTCACCAAACTTACCTTTCTCTGTCGCAAACGAGTGCATTAAGCAGTGTATTATATTTCGTTTTCGAGGCGCTAATATCACAAGAATATGTGACATTACAGCTTTGTATCAGGGACGGCAAGGGAACTGCGGTGCTGCTTCTGGTATTGCAGATACGGGCATGAATATGAATATTGGCGTTATCATGCCCGTAGACTATTAGCGTCCGCTATTGGAAATGGGCTTATCCCACAATATTATAGGGCACAGGTCTAAGAACAGCTGTGGACTGCCATATCTAGATAACATCCTAGCATTCTTTACATAATGCGCCATGTTATTTAATTACGTAACCCTTTCTGAGATGTAACCAACCATTACGTAAAAACGTTAAATTCTTTATGACAGCTGACAGCTGCACACACAGATTGCGTAACATGCACGCGGCGCTTGAGTCATTGCCGACGTTACTGAATGTTGCCATTCTAGATATTTTATTTATATAAACATAGATAACGAAGTATCGCATTTATTTTATTTTGTTTATTTTTATCTCATTATGCTGCACCGGTTGACGTCATCACGTCAACGCCGGCTGTCGCTGAAAACCAGCGCTGGGGCTCTGTCTCGCATAGGGTCGCAGCATTATGCTGAGCGATGGCCGTTTTGCGTGAATGTGACGCATATTTTCCCTCAACTTGTTCTTTCGTGTTTGTGTTTTTATTTCTTTGCGTTATGTTTACCGCAAATAAACGTATTTTCTTTCTTTCTTTTCTTTCTTTATTTTTTTCTTTCTTTCTTTTCTCTCTTTCTTTTCTTTCTTCTTTCATATCCTGAGTGCCCGTTCTTCTCCATAGGAACCTACTACACTTTGGAATGGGCAACTAGCTTCATCTTTCTAACTGACCGACCCCTTGACAATTCAAAAGTGTCTGTAATTGGTGTACCTATCTATGCTAATATACTATTATAAAGATAAAAGATTTGGTTGTTTGTTTGCATTGAATAGGCTTTGAAACTCCTGAACCGATTTGAAATTTTTTTCACTGTTGGGAAGCTACACTATCCCCGGGTGACATAGGCTATATTATATTTTCAAAAAAGTTAGGGATCCTTACTAAAACTCCAATAATGTAACCCGAGGTGTAAAAAAATTACCTTAAATATTCTTTACATCCCGTGCGCTGCGAAAACTATTGATGATAGAATACGACTTTGCAGAACACATAATTATTTACAAAAAGTGTCACGACAGCATGTCTAACTATTATAGTTACGTCACAATAAGTGTTCGTTTATTTTAAAATTTTTGTTGAAATGCCGCCGTTAGAAAAGGCTCTTTATTTGTATCTTGGTCTTAATCCATATCAAAATAAATTACTTCTTATTTAAGACTGCTTTAATACACACATTCACTTTTCACTGCACTTCATACTTAACGAAAACATGAAATGTATTATTGTATAGCAGCTGTCCACGCGGACGCATCGCTCACTCAAGTAGGAGAGAGACAGATGTCGAACGCTGCCGAACGCGGAGGCCGATTGTGCCTCTTTGTCGCTCGTTTCGCGCTCTCGCTTGCACTTCAAGCCTTAAATGGAACGCCTCAGAGCGAGGTAATGCCGCATGAGAGGTAACGCCGCATGCGTCATGTTTTTTCGTGCGTGCAGCCGGCTCCATCGAATTATAAGACGTTGTCACGTCAAAAAGTTGCGTGGTAGCCGCTCACCCTGCTCGGCTAGCTAGGCAGCACCTTATGCAATGTAGGCATCACTGAGGTACAGGCCGTACGGGAGGGGATCAGGAGGAGTCAATGTCAAGAAATGAAGTGCCGCGCGGCTCACATATTTATCCCTCAGATAACTTTGAATTAATGGGAAGTATCCCAGCGTAATTTTCTTCTATACGTCTCTATTAGCCGTCATATTGGTAGTCACCTCCTTACTGGCTTATCATACTTCACACAAGAACACAAAAAAACAATTGAATCCGAAGATTTGAATCAAAATCGCTAATCGGTATTACTCCGACCACAAGCTCAAAAAAAAAGCCCCCGAGCTTACAGTAACAATACCTATAAAATTGCCACAAATTGCACTAACACAGAACATTGCTCAGCTTGTTCTTGAGAAATGTACGCTGAATTGTATTTAAGATAGTCGCACACGGTCACGGTCGTTTAAACATCAGCGATTAAGGACTGCGATTGCATTGATGCTGTATCACGTGAATGATGTTACTAATATATTGTAACAATTTAAATTATAAGAAACGAATGAACGCCGCAATCAACGTGGCCACCTACTGGGCGGTTGGATACAGCTATACAGGGTGGAATTTTGTAATGCCATCTGGAGAGAAAGTACTCTTAATACTGCAGATAGAACGTTTTACTCAAAAGAAACATTCCCTTATTTTTGAATAGAAAGCAAACTGCATTCAAAGTTTTTCGAAAATTCTCTTCTCCCACACCCGGGAATCGAACCGGCTAAAATCTGAAAAAAATATACCCTGTACTTTTATTGCATCGATCGTTAGGGTCAATTATAAGGATGAAATCTCTCTAACAAACATGATAAATTAAATGAAAGGAAAACCAGGAAATCTTAAATTAATTTAATTATTTACAAAAAATGGTAAACTAACTACTTAGTTGCTCGAAATGGGCTCCATTCTCTTGGATACACAAATTTATTCTTTTAACGAATTCATTTCTAGTAACCTTTAATAAAGTGTTGTGGTGAATATTATAAATTGTTGAATGCAGTTTGCTTTCTATTCAAAAATAAAGGAATGTTTCCTTTGAGTAAAATTTTCTATCTGCAGTATTAAGAGTACTTTCCCTCCAGGTGGCATTACAAAATTCCACCCTGTATATGCATCCGGTTAGAACAAAAGCTGACCCTAAAATAGTTGGAACAAGGCTTGGCAGATGTAAATGGAATCATAAATGTTCTTCAACTATGTAGGTCTATCGATATGGCATTTCGCTCACATGTCTCTTATTCTCTCTCTGTCTTTAGTTTTGACAGCCGGACAGCCTTTGTGCAGCAGCGGAAAGTAAAGTAAAGTAATGTTTATTTATTTGCATAGATATTTGATTGATTGTTTGATATTGTTTTTTATTTGTTTTTTTGTTTTTGTTTTTTTCAGCCCTGTTTTAGGCCATGGTTCGGAGCGAGAGTGCATGGGAGGCCGTCACCTCCTTTTGCGATGCAGTAATGCTCGCGAAGGAGGAGGCGGAACGCGTGAGGGAGAGGCAAGGTTCGCGACCTCGCGCCCCAGGCGTCGGGACTAGCAAGCCGATTTCCGGCCACCGTATGCGCGGGCTTGCGGACGGTAAGCAATTTGTAGCTCGCCATCCGATGAGGACCAGGCCCGGGTTGACGGCGCGTTGTGTTCCACGCGCGCCTCTACAGGTCTAATCGATTCGTAATTTGTAATTGTGTCAATGGGACAGGTTGTCAATGATTTTACAAAAACATGATAACCTTGACCCGATGCGCAGGCATCACCAGGACCCTGCAGGATATCCAACCCACCAGAAGAACTCCTCAACAGTATACGGCATTTACCTTGTGTTTGGACTCATACGATTTGTATTGGCCAGCACGTCATGCTAATACAAGATAAGCGGTGAGGGTCATAATAATCCACAGGTTACTCTAAATGTTAACATTTTTGGTAAATATCGAAGTTCAACAATCGCTAAAATTCGGCCGCATTTTCGGTTGTCTAGTAGTAATTTAAAAACCTCTAAAAAGTAGTATTAAACTAGTAAGTGTTTTTATTTTGTTTAGGACAAATATGTTGTTTGGCAGCTTCGTTTTATTTTTTCATTTACAGGTTGTTTCAGCTTAGGCTCTTTTACGGCAGACATACAAATAGCGCAAAATATAGCAATTTGAAAGAGAAGAAGTGGGACGAAGTGTTCTTTGTCAGGGGTTACTGCTTACACACAATCATGTTTGGGTCGGCATAATTTGGCACAAGCGGACGGAAAAATCGAATATATGCAGATATATAATATCTTCGGCTTAGCTCGAATTGTGGTGAGCCGACCCGAACATGATTCAGCAAGAGAGATGGAAAAAATGCAACAAAGATTGCAGACAATTTTATAAATTCTTCTCGTATACTTCTTTTTGAGGTTACCTAGACTTATTTTTTTTATCCACAACTGGTAAGCTCTCAGCCTTCATCATCTGATTGGAAGTGATCATCAAGCGGAAGGTGGAAGCTTCACCCGGAATCCTCAACCACAGAGGAACTGGTCAACCTCTAACTGCGAAACAGAACGAAACATAATAATGCTGTTAACATTGTTGTTATGGCGACAGACTTAAATAAAATGGAGGTAGCTTACCAGGCGGACTTAGAGCAAGCCCTACCACCCACCAAACCTTGCATAAAATCTTGTCCCCGCTGGGAATCGAGCCCAGGACCTGTGGGTCTGAGATAGGTGGTGGTGGTTTCCTCTCTCTGAAAGTCTTCGAACACTCGAGACGTGTAAATAGAACTGTAGTAACAGAAACCAATGTTTTTCCCATTCAAAATCAACAAAGAATCGTATCGTACAATTGAAAACGTTGCTCAGTGCTATAAAAACAAAGATGGCGGACGTGAACGCGTCTCCAATAAAATGCTAATAACAAAAACTTCAATTTCAGTATTGAAATATTGAGAACTGGAGCGCCTAGGAAATCGTGGATCTGTGCGATGGGTTTTGTAATACCTCTGCTATATGAGTTTCTTACTTTTGTATGGTATGCTTATTAAATTCCAGCAGGCTAAAGGATGGAGACCCTGATGAACAGTAACCAAAATTCAAAGCATCAATAGCTTGTTGTTTCCACGCCCCTATTCCCCACGGGAAACGCTCCGGACGTCGGGAGTCGCAGGCCGATTCCCGGCTACCGTAAGCGCGATGGGCAGCTCGCCGTCCGCTAAGGGCCAGGCCCGGGTTGACGGCGCATTGTGTTCCACGCGCGCCTCAAAGAGATGTCAGCACGAAGTGACGGGGTTCGTTAGGGCCAATGCCTGCCAGGGTTGCGAGTTTTTCCGAAAGGGATATCGTGCCCCTGGCACATGGGCAACTGAAGGAACACGGGTGGGTTTTAGTCAGTAAATGTCTGACACGCCCTTCCGCTCCGCCTAGAGCAGAAGAAGTTATTTGATAATTTCCTACCCAAAAACAAAAGGTCGCGTCTTACAAATCTCCTTAAATCCCCTCCCCACTCTACCGACTTTTACTCCTACTCCTCTGTGCACGCGGTTCGGTTGTGGAATTCACATCCGCCTGATATTAGAGACTGCCAAATTGTTGCAGTTTTTATAAATGAAAGAATCTTTCCACTTCATCGTAATTGCATATTATATATTATTTTACACTTAAATATAGTTTAGTGATATTTATTTTAGAAGTATGTATGTTAGTATATTCTCTTATTGTATGTTGATATTTAAATGAGTAAATAGTTTATTTTTGATTTTATGTATTTTGTTTTCTCTTCTACTCTTACTCAGGTTGTCTTCATTTCTTTGTCTACTTTCCTATCGCAGGTATCCTGGAAGAGGTTTCTTTAGAAATAAGCATCACCTTTGTACGTATTTTTTATGTTCCTTCCTTATTGTCTGTTTAGTATATGTGTGTACATAAACTGTTAAATAAATAAATTAAAAAGGAAAAATAAATATATAAAAAAATACCTACATTTATCAGATTGAGATTTCACGAATGAAATAATGTTGTAATCACATATAAAGGGCACAGCACACATTGTGTGCCGTTTTTGAATGATGCGTTACGTAGGTATGTACCTACCTCCCCTCCCCGCCTACCTACCTCTTGCTGAGCATTTTCGTAGCGTATTAGTAGTCGCATATGATGTGTAACATCTGACATCTCACCTTGGTAATAAGCAACTGAGCAGCGACAGAAATTAACCTCAAAATTTAAAAAAACTAAATACTGAAATATTTATTCGAATAATTATTCAAAACTAACTAGCTCGCCCACTGGTCGAAATTGGACCCCTTCTACTTACTATCTATATAGTACTTACTAATTCCATGCTTTTAAAAATTACTTACCTATTCCACGCTCTAGCTGTCATTTCCTGTTACACACTTCCGTCCCTTTTCACGAAATCACTCCCACAGAAAGCGAGAGGCTTATGTTACATATTATAAAAAACTCAGCGAATTTCACACACCTCAATCCGCCATCTTACATTCAAAAACAAATTAGAACACGCAAACAAATATCTCAACAGAATATTAGCAACGTTACAAAACACGATTAGTATGATTTACATCGCGTTGAAATACAAAATGTTTGAGGAAATGCAGCTCTTTGTGATGAGGTAACAGCTGAGATTGATGGTCATAACTGTAGCTTTGTTAGAAGGGAGATGTTAGGTAATGGAGGCTCTGTAATTAATTGATGTGCTCATATTATTTTGAAATAAAGATATGAGAGACAGATAGGTGCAGTAGTCGCGACTCGACTGCGGCGAAGCCAAAACTCCTTTTTAGGGTTCCGTACCCAAAGGGTAAAACGGGAACCCTATTACTAAGGCTCCGCCGTCTGTCTGTATGTCTGTCTGTCCGACTGTCTGTCTGTCTGTCCGTCTGTCACCAGGCTGTATCTCATGAACCGTGATAGTTAGACAGTTGAAATTTTCACAGATGATGTATTTCTGTTGCCGCTATTACAACAAATACTAAAAAACAGATTAAAATAAATATTTAAGGGGGCTCCCATACTACAAACGTGATTTTTTTGCTCGTTTCTGCTGGATATTGATAACGGCAACAGGTACACGCTCACAGAATATTTAGTTATATATTCTCTTTAAAAATAAATAAGTAAATTAAAATAAAACAAATATTTAAGGGGGGCTCCCATACAACAAACGTGATTTTTTTGCCATTTTTGTAGATTATGGTTCCGTACTATAATCTACAAAAATGGCAAAAAAATCACGTTTTATTTATGGTACGGAACCTTTCGTGCGCGAGTTCGACTCGCACTTGGCCTGTTTTTAGGCTTCGCGGCTCTGGTTATGTGTTAGTCGGAGGCATATTCTTAAATTTAACTGAAATATAAGTATGGTCAGCCGGTAGGCTATATATTATCACCCTATTTACTATGGGGGATGACCAATATTGCATTATGTTTGTATTCCTCTATGTTTTACAGCTAATTGTAAATAGAGGAGCTAAACGGTTAGAACATTGCAGATAGTTGCCGATTTAACCTTTTAAATGATTACCATTACGCTATATCTTTATGGGACTAAGCAGTCAATCATAATGATTACAGGCTTGATATTTAAGATGGGGAAGTAAGGGTATCTGTACCGTTGTAGCTACATGAAATCGGTCTTAGGAGAATGTCCTTAACTTTTTGAAACATTTAATCAGCATACGCAGATTTAAAAAAAAATGTACAGTCATAATCATAAAACTTTATTTATCTCAACATCATATTACAGGCACTGGTTAATAAAATGTACAATCTTGAATAGAGAAAGGTGTCTGAGGTAGGAGGATCCTGAGTTACAGATCACCCGGCTCTCTTAGATAGGACATGTTAATTTACAAAAACAGTTATAGTCAAGATACTATAGGAATAATAAAAGTCTGAAATTTCAGTTTAGTATAAGCAGAACTTATAAAACTAAAGATATGGTTAAGAGTATATAGTAATACAGTCAACTCATAGAACAGAATTCACGCAAATTCTACCGGATAGAGTCTGTTCTATTTTGCATATACATTCCCTATAAGTCTGGTCAGCCGGTAGGCTATATATTATCATGCTGTGTACTATGGGAGATGAGCATTATTGCATTATGTGTGTATTGCTTTATGGTTTTCAGCTAATTGTAAATAGAAGCAGCAGCAGCCCGGAGTTTGGATTTGTGCCCGGTTGATAGCAAACGGCTCGTCCCCTATTACATGGGACTCAAACATAACTGGCTAAATGTGGGTGTACTATAGGTACACCTCTGCCTAACCCTTCGGGGATTACAGGCGCTATGTGTGTAAATAGACGAACCAAACGGTTAGAACATTGCAGATAGTTGCCGATTTAACATTTTAAATGATTATCATCAAAAATCAAATTAATCATTATCATTACCTTTATGGAAATAAGCAGTCCATCATGACAAATTTATGAACGGCTATTTAAGTCAACTTTCAACAAAGCCTTCGTAGTCCGACGACTGCTTTGCAAACCTGTGGTACTAGTACGACTTCCACGCAAACGAAGTATTACATACTTTGAATCTAGTTGAATTCCGGCACTTTTGTAAACGCAATCTGCCTAGCCTTTTCCCACCTATGTTGGGGTCGGCTTCCAGTCTAAACAGATGCAGCTGAATACAGTATTATACATGGAGCGACTGCCTATCTGACCTCCACAGCCCAGTTTCTGGGTAATACGATACCCCTTGGTTAGACTGGTTGTCAGACTTTCGGGCTTCTGACGACCCGTAACTACTGTCACTAGGTAACGACGCAGCTGACGAACTAGCTAGGAGAGCATCCAGCGTGTCAGTCTGTGGACCTGTACCTATCATACCCCTCCCCTTCAACCAACTACGCAGGTGGCTACACAAGATCACCCACACAAAAGCGGAGTACTGGTGGAACTCGACACCGGGCTGCAGGCAGTCCAGGAAAGCTATTTATGTCATCCCTAGATGGCAGGCTAACCGGGGGTCTACTACGCCTGGACAGGAACGGCCTGGGCCTGGTGACGGGGATCATCACGGGACACTGCTCACTAAACAAACACTTCCACACAATAGGCATAACGGACAGTCCTCTGTGCAGGGCTTGCATGGAGGCTGAAGAACCCGTTGCGCATGTACGTTTTGAATGCACAGGCGTCACCCAAAACAGAACAGAAACCCTCGGGTCACCTAGATCCTACACAGATATACTAAGCAGACCAGGAGACCTAATCAGCTTCTGGAGAGGTGGGCTGGTTGGAATAACCAACGACGGCCGCCATGGCCAACGCACAATAGTCCACATGAAGGACTAAGTGCGGAAACCAAACCCGCTAACATAGAACTTAGAACCCCTTGGTAACACTGGTTGTCAGACTTTCGGGCTTCTGAGGACCCGTAACGACTGTCAAAGATCCATCAATGACAGCCAGAACCAACGTCTTTACGTGCTTTCTGAGACACGGAGGAGTCGCGGTATGTTAAAATGGTCACCCATCCACGGACCAACCCCGGCAAGCGTAGCTTAACCTGACGGATCGACCCGTGCGGCTGTTATTACTTAACCACGAGCTTTTTTTAATTAGATGTTATGATAAATTTATAAAATGTATATTCTTTCCTCCAAAACTCTACTATGTTTTATTACGTACAGTCGGTGACCAGGATTATCTCACCCCTCTCCCATTATTCTTCTTTGTAAGAGGGGTCAGGTAATGCTAGTCACCGACTGTACTTTGAATCGACGTAAATTCCGGCTTTTGTAAAAGCTTATAAATAATTAAGCTAAAAGGTTCCTCCTACATAAAAACCTGTTTATTTACGATTTAATTTACTCGCCTGTTTCATCCAATAGTTAGGTATAAATATGTCAACGTTGTTTTTTAGGGTTCCGTACCCAAAGGGTAAGGCTCCGCCATCTGTCTGTCTGTATGTCCGTCTGTCACCGGGCTGTATCTCATGATCAAAACCCTAAGAAAATTGAGTAGCAAGTGTGGCTCTGGCTCCGTGTGGTGCCGGATGTAAAGAATAGCACCACCCTATTTCTTCCCGTGGTTGTCGTAAAAGGCGACTAAGGGACTTACTAAAGAATGGGCAGCAGCGTTCTCTATGCATTTTAACACCATACTGCAATCGCCAACCCGCCTGCCAAGCGTGGCGATTATGGCACCCCCCCCCCCAGTTTTGGGGGAGGGCTATATCCAGCAGTGGACGTCTTTCAGCTGAAATGATATGCTTTAAATTTCTCGCCTTACCATCTCGTTCAACCTTATGTATGTAGTCTGTCACTGTGTAATAGACAATAAAATCTCTCTATGATTTGTGGTTTCATCATTCGTCATCATCATTTCAGCCGAAAGACATCCACTGCTGGACAAAGGCCTCCCTCAAGCACCGCCACTTCGACCGGTTCTGTACTTCCCACATCCAGCGGATACCTGCAGCCTTCACAAGGTCATCGGTCCACCTAGCAGGAGACCTTCCAACGCTACGTCTTCCGGTACGCAATCGCCACTCCAGAACCTTTCTTCCCCATCGGCCATCAGTTCTGCGAGCAATGTGCCCTGCCCACTGCCACTTAAGCTTGGCAATCCTTCGGGCTATGTCGGTTACCTTTGTTCGCCTGCGAATCTCTTCATTTCTCATTCGATCACGTAGGGAAACTCCAAGCATAGCCCTCTCCATTGCCCTTTGGGTAACTTTTAGCCTTCTGATAAGGCCCATTGTGAGCGACCACGTTTCAGTGCCATAGGTCATCACTGGCAACACGCACTGGTCAAAGACTTTCGTCTTGAGACACTGCGGTATGTGGGACGAGAAGTTTTTGCGTAGCTTCCCGAACGCTGCCCAGCCGACTCGGATTCTACGATTGTCCTCTTTCTCGAAGTTGGACCTACCTAACTGGACAGTTGGTTCGAGGTAAACATACTCGTCCACTACTTCGAGTGTATCGTCTCCGATCTCCATGAGAGTGGGTGTTACATGGGCATTTGACATGACCTTTATCTTATCCATGTTCATTTTAAGACCCACTAAATTGAGGAGTTGTCGATTGAAAAACGAGTGTTTCACTAAATTCTATTTCCTTTATAAAATACTACATATCATTGAATAAATATCAAAGCTAACAGTAATTTCTTCCTGAAATTAAATCACAAGGAACTATAAAATAAAACTGCTTACACGAATTTGAAACAAAAGATGAAAACAGAACACTAAAAAATCCGCATCACCTGTATAAAAAAAGCAGAACGAAACGGGGGTAATATTTCGTTCTCGTTTGTCCCCCTTCCCCCCGAAACCCCGAGATTTAGTGGCGATGCACGTTAGTGCCACCAGCCAAGTTCGCGCCAAAATGTGAATCCAAATGAGCGGATTTTATCTCTGATTTATGTAACCGGTACACGTGTGCTGCAAGCCCATACTTTATCCGGGAAAGGTAAACTTGGGAGGGGATTGGTTAAGCCTTGGCTTAACTATATGTGGCAATTATGCAGCTTTTGTATATGAATATCGTAGTCTAGTAAGTATGAATGTCATAAGTGCCAGCGCAAATTGTGCGTCCGCTGCGACTAGGCGCAGAGCGGTCGTTTTTATCTGCGACTGGTCGTTACAAAAGACGGCGTGCAATAATGCGTTCAGTACAATAATGCGTTCAGGATGTTATTGGTATGCTGAAGGGCGCACTGATAGTTTCCAAGCCATATTGTGCAAAAGAGCAGCTTCCCTGTATACGGGGTAGCAACAACGGCATTCTGAACGCAATAGCTGTACGTTTTGACTGTCCCTTTCAGAATCAGTGGGTCATGTCTTGTGTAGGTGTGGCGAGTCATGCACTGAATAAAATGTGAGCTAACTAAGATACATTATGTCTTAGTTGGCATTTAAATGTTTCTGGAATCATTATTTATTTATTTACTACGAGTATAAACAAGATAGCATATTTGCCAGAACAAATTAATTTTAATTTATATCGACAATGTGACATGTACAGAATAATCACCGGTCTTTGTTACATCATACATGCTTTGTTTTTTGATTTTACTTATTCACTTTTGTATATCATATAAAAATTACGTTGATGGTAACAAGCAACTTGTTAGCATTATATCAAATTAAATAACTACCCGTAATCATGCCCGTAATTAAACAAATTCATTACTTAGTTGACGGAACTATGATAATTTAACAAAGTTCTCCTAGCTTCAGAAGTCAAGATCTTGTTAGGCTCGTATGGAGTCAAGATGCGTGATCACCAGTGATCGGAGGTTTTTTGGTACTTGTATCATAAATGCACACAGAAAGACGAACATGGATAAGCCATTTTTCCGGAAAGTAATTCCGGTATTTCCGAATTCAATTAAATATTGTTAATGTTGGTAGTGATATTATTACTACTAAATTCAAAATTTAAAGGAAGGTATCAAAACTAAATGAATTCATTATTTATCTGTTGAATAATAAAAACAATCGAATTCCGATCGAAGCTTTAATATTCTACGAACCGAAGTAAACGAGTGAGCTACCTGGCATGTCGTCGGCGAGCGTACGCATTGTTCTGATAACCGGTTATTGTACCACCCATGATCCTTTGTTCTGATTGGTCGTTGGGTGTTGTCAAATCGTGACTGTGTGCCGTTAAAAAAAATATGAAGAATATAATAGGTATTGCTCATTTTATTACAATTCCTACCTTTTTTTTTTGAGGATGGCAAATCATCAAATGACCCCTTCCCCTCTGGCAGAATACAATTCCTACATAAGTTCCGGTTTTTTTTTAATAATCCACCAATTCCGGAGGAATGTCCATATTAATATATACGTTTCGGATCAATGGCCCCAGTTCAATCTACCTACTCCGATCACTGGTGATCTCATTAAACAAGATTTTTGTTAAAGCACACTTTTTTTTTCAGTGTGGCAAATAAAAACGTTAAGAAATATGTACTAGGTTAAGGTTTCTATTGGGCACACCACAATTGTGGCGATAAGTCCCCTTTTTGAGGAGTGGCTAGATAGGTGCCATGGCGTCCTCACCCTCCGTCTGACGCAGGTCCTCACCGGACACGGTTGTTTCGGGAGGTTCCTGTTCAGGATAAAGCGGGAGTAAATCCCGGGTGTTACCACTGTGTGGATAGCCTGGGAGACACGGTGGAGCATACGGTGGCAGTCTGCCCGGCTTGGGCGGAGCACCGCCGTGTCCTCGCGGAGGCGATCGGCGGCGGCGATCTCTCGCGGCCGGCCTTGGTTCAGGCCATGGTTCGGAGTGAGAGTGCGTGGGAGGCCGTCACCTCCTTCTGCGAAGCAGTAATGCTCGCGAAGGAGGAGGCGCAACGCGTGAGGTTGAGGCAAAATTCGCGTTTCACGCCAACGGCGCGTTTCCACGCGCGCCTCAAAGAGATTTTAGCATAAACTGACGGGGTCCGTCAAGGCCAATGCCTGCAAGGGTTGCGGGTGTGTCCGAAAGGGATACCGTGGCCCTAGCACACAGGTAACTGACGCTGGTAGCACCCCTCCGCCGCGAAACAATAGCAGTGAAACCGCAGTAGTTCAATTGTACTGGTTCGCGTCATGTTCCGCTACTCGAATCGGATGCGAGTAGCGGAACACGCCAACCAGTACAATTGAACTACTGCGGTTTCGCTGCTATGGTTTCGCGGCCAAAGTGTACTACCAGCGTGAAGGAACACGGCTGGATATTAGTCAGTAAAAGTCTGACACAACCTACCGCTCCACCCAGAGCGGGAGAAGTTATTTGATAATTTCCAACCAAAAAAAAAAGGAGCAGATGATTTTTTTTTTCGCGATTTCAAGTTTGGACGCATAGTAAAAGTTGTTCATAATGATGAGTTGATGAGTACTATGACCCCTTAAGAGATTTCGTGTATGAATAGACACACCTTATATATTTTGGCACATCAAATGCGACACAATATGACACGAAATCACATTGAAAATGCAGGAGAATGAATATGTTTGTTTGACTTCAAGATATTTTTGGCAAACTGATTGTTTTGAAGATTGCATTGACTTCTATGTAACGGAGATCAGTTTGAAGAATGTATTTGTGAAATGTGTGATTATTTTTCATTTCAGTATTATATTATTCACTAGCGACCCGCCCCGGCTTCGCACGGGTGCAATGCTGATACTAAATATACTACAGAATGTCTTTATATACAACGTTCACTGCTTTTTTGTCATTAGACAATACAAACATGTTTTCTTTAGAGGTTACTCTTGAAAGAGCGATTGAATAAGGATTAATGCTGATAAAAAGTGGTTACGGTGGGTTATCCCTGAGAAATAAACATATACCATCGCGAAATTTTTTGTAGACCTTTTTATGGTATACAGTGCCGTAGTATTTAGCCAGCATTTGCAATGTAAGCGCAAAAAAATGTGTTTATTTACGACATCATATTAGAAACCCTTAAAGTTATCAATGTTTCTCTACTATATTATGCATGTATTATACATATAAACTTTCCTCTTGAATCACTCTTTCTATTGAAAAAAACCACATCAAAATCCGTTGCGTAGTTTTAAAGATCTGAGCATACATAGGGACCGACAGACAGCGGGAAGCGACTTTGTTTTATACAATATTATTATCTAACTTGATATTTGCAGTGTTGCAGGTGGTACTCAATAGGTGGCAGATAAGTTTTCCAACGTTTTATAATACCTTATTTATTATCACTGCCCAATTGCAACTGCAAAGGACAGCACCCTAATTACCTCGCTGTTCTCATACAAAGAAGCCACGGGGATTGATCATTACGAGCGCTCGGTGCATCTTAGCAATTTTGTACTAGGTATTATGATTCCTAGAGATTATTTCCTGCAACTGTCTTCAATATCCAAGGTTAACTTAAAAAGACACAGTCATACTTAGGTTAGGACATTCACGATCGACGTAAAACCAGCGCCAGCGAGAATAGATTATTGCAATGTAACTCTTATCTCAGTAAAGCAAGGTATACATTAGAATGATTACGATTCATCCAACTCACGCCAATCATTCTAATTTATACTTTATTACAATGAGATATGATTTACTTACATTGCTATGACTTAATTGTCTACGTCATTCTTGACCGTGAATGTTATACCTTACCAAATTCGACCCTCACTCCTCGTGCTCGAGGCACGAAAAGAGGATCCATAATGGATCGTTTTATTAGTAGTTCTAGATAGTAGATAACTCGGTCGATATACAGTATGCGGGAAATACCCATAGCGGGCGTAGGGACCAATGAAATTCATCGGTCGGTGAAAAGCGTGCGGAGACTCACACCCAATGAAAATGAGCCTTCAAAGCATCTATCAAACGTGCGGTGCAGGTTCTCTGTATAGCAGTCGTTCCGTATCGACTATGAAAACGGTTCCCCGTAATAAATAAATAAATACGGGCCCTATGGCATGCTTTACAGTAATCGCCAGCACCCCAAATGCGGGCCCTATCGACTAATTAAAACAGTTCTCCGCATACAAGCCGTATCGACCATTGTAAAAGCGCCTTAAATTCCGGGTTATTTAGACCTAATATTTAGAAACCGTAAATTGTAGCCACCAAAAGTTCTCACTTAAATAAGACGATAGAAAAATTATTGTAAGTCGTTGAGCTAGTGTTGACACATGGAAACTGGAGCTCCAAGCCTCTAAGTAGCTTACACCTCTTTATTGTGCCACAGACGCGACGTTTGTGCTTAAGGAGAATATAAATAAAAACCGGCCAAGTGCGAGTGGGACTCGCGCACGAAGGGATCCGTACCATTATCTATAAAAATGACAAAAAAAATCACGTTTGTTGTATGGGAGCCCCCCTTAAATATTTGTTTTATTTTAATTTAATTATTGATTTTTAAAGTGAATATATAACTAAATATTCTGTGAATATTTCAAGTGTCTAGCTGTTACCGTTATCAATATCGAGCAAAAACGAGCAAAAAAATCACGTTTGTCGTATGGGAGCCCCATTAAATATTTATGTTATTCTGGTTTTTAGTATTTGTTACTATAGCCGCAACAGAAATACGTCATCTGTGAAAATTTCAACTGTCTAGCTATCACGGATCATGAGATACAGCCTGGTGACAGACGGACAGACAGACAGACAGACGGCGGAGCCTTAATAATAGGGTTCCCGGTTTACCCTTTGGGTACGGAACCCAAAAATAACATAATGATTAATTCCGTTACGCATTTTATAAATACAACGTGGAGACGACAATATGACAATAAATTCAATTGCGTATAATTATCTAATGACGTTCGCAGTCTGCACACGAAAATTCAATCAAATATATCCAATAGTTTAGTCGCTATAGCTAGTCACAGATTGGCAAAACCCATAGTCGGCACACCACTGCTATTTAGTTTGTTTGAAAAAATCACTGTACTAATTTCGATGCTAGAATTTATTTGATCGTTCCAAAATACTCTTTTAGTATTGCTATTGTTTTCAATTGTCCTATTGTTGTCTCCACATTGTGTAATAGGCTTGAAGAGTGCAGCTTTGCATGACCCAAAAATATTATAGTAAATATTTAATGACCAGGGCACCCTGGGTAGTCAAACCTTGCCTATATTGTTACTACAAGATGAGCAGCTATTCTCATATATATATCTCGTGCTGACACGGCAAAAGAAGAAGAAACTTGCATAAGTACTACTATCAAATATTAGTCCACAATCTCCTCAGGAGACCTAGTTAGAAAATTAGTTACATGAAAACAAATTGAAATATCCGCTGAAAAGCAAAACTAGAGCTGTTAAACCTGAAACAATCTAAACAGAACTAAACTCTGCGCGGGATAATATTTTTTTTATTATTTTCCGAGATAATAATATTTTGGTGTAAGTCACAAAAACTTGCGGCCTATTTTAATAACTCCGGGAAAAAATCGTTTCATTCAGTTACTGCTATGGTACCTTAATAGTCAACAAGATAACTTTTAATATAACTAGTGCGAGAACTGACTTTATGGTCTAGAGATTTAAGATACTCAAACTCAAGTCAAGGCATTTATTTCAAATAAACCCGACCGACCCCTTGACATTTCAAAAGTGCCTGTAATTGACAGGCACTTTTGAAATGTCAAGGGGTCGGTCAGTCATAAAGATGAAGCGAGTTGCCCATTCCAAAGCTTAGTAGGAGAAGAACGGGCAAGAAACTCCACGGACACTCTTTTAAATTCACATAATTATGGTTACAAAATATTGGTTACATCATTCGTGTTGAAATTATACATAGATAGTAATATCGAGCAATTATATTTTATGTAAAACCGGCCATGTGCGTGTCGGACTACGCACTATGAACGGTTCCGTAGTTGGGATGCATTTATCCCAAAAACAAACATAACATTGTAGTTGAACAACAAGTTCTCACATCGATACGAGTATACGTCACGGTCAATTCTCCAACTGCAAATGTAAGTTGGTTGACTATTACTCGTTAACTTGTAAAGCCTACTTAGCTGTGATAGTTTTTCTTTTAATTTCGTTATATATACTACTGCCATGAATTTTTTCACATACCCAAACACAACCATTTTGACTCCAAGAAAAAATAGCACTTAAAAGGTTATTATTAGGCAAAAGGATCCCTGAATCAGATAATGGTTTTCACAGACCTGCAATATTTTTAACGTCCTATCCAACGATATCCCACATCATTGAATAGACGAGAAAAAAATATCATCCCCACTTTACGTCCACGAGAGGTACCAAAAAAAAACTCGTTTTTTCACGATTTTATTTTTCCACTTAGTTGGCGTGATTAATATGTCATACCAAATTACTGGTTTCTAGTACTAGGAATCTCTGAGCTAAGCTGGGGGGGGACAGGAAAAAAATATTGTGGGTCTGTGAAAACCATTTTTCGATTCAGATTTTGATGTTGTTCGCGTAAGTATATTTAAAAAATGTCTTTGTAAAAGCCTATTCAGATAATAAGCGATATCGCTGTCGAACTCGGTAGCGATACTGGTTCGCCTTCTGGTTAGTCACTTAATCGCTCATCGCCTTACCCTCACACCACCCCCTTGATATTCTTTTTTTTAAGAAGGCCGGACCACAAAATTGTAAATTCATGTCTCTGGTCTACAATACCAGCGCCAGCGCAGTTTTGAGGGTTAATTAGGGTTGTTCATTTTTTTATGTATTCTTAATGGTTCCGTACCGTTGCGTTCAGTGTTTCTGGGACTGAAATATTACTGTTATATTTGTTTTCTTGTGGAGGTCAGATAGACAGTCGCTCCATGTAAAATACTGGTATTCAGCTGCATCCCGTTAGACTGGAAGCTGACCCCAACATAGTTGAGGAAGGCTAGGTAGATGGTGAAGTACCAATACCTAAACACATTTAAGCCATACTGTCCATTATACTATGGAGGCATGAGGAATCATGTCGTGGTCACCAGTATAGAGGCATGAGGAACAGGGTGTAAAGTTAACTCATCCTCCATAGAAAAGGGAGGATACTCTGACCAGACGGGTGTAGAGTCTGGTGGGCAACTGCCCGACGATTGATGTCTGGACGTTGTATAAATGGTAGTCGCGCGGTAAACTCTGCTTGCGCGATGCAGGATTTTGCGTGACGTCAGTGTGACGCGTAGTTCGCATGTGGCGATGTTGATGCCGCCACAATACTAATATTATTAGCACGAAAGTAACTCTTTCTTCAATAGATTAGGTCCAAGAGGCAAGAGAGCCAGAGGTTGCCCTAGAGAACGATGGATGGATGAAATTTAAAAAAAAATCTGGAGAAGACTGGACAAAGAAAGCGAAGTCAATGACAACCTGGAAAATGTTGGAGGTGGCCTTTCCCCGTCATGGGACTTATCTAAAAAAAAAGCTATGTAAATATATCTAATGTTAATTTGTATGTATGTTAAGGAAATAAAAAACTTTTTACAAAAAAAAAACAACCGACTTCCAAAAAAAACACTACAAAGTGAAAAATAACTTTAATTTCGGAAGTCGGTGGCTTTTGATCTGTATTTTGGTTTTTTGCCACCGACTTCCGAAATTAAAGTTATTTTTCACTTTGTAGTGTTTTTTTTGGAAGTCGGTTGTTTTTTTTTTTTTGTAAAAAGTTTTTTATTTTTCACTTTTTAGTGGGTCAGTTTGTAATTTATCCAATTTACAATAGCCTAATGCTCATCACCTTTTACAAAATATTGCTTTTCCCGATTCAGGGGCGTTAATTGTTGAGGAGTTCTCCTGGTAAGAACCAGGAGAACTGATGGTGACTTCACCATATGCATTTTGAAGAGCATAAATTGTTTAGCAACCATATTAAAGTGCCTAATCGAATCGCAACGGTGAAATACTTATTATTAAGTAGTTGGCCGGTGGCCATCTGTGGTCTTTATCATCAGTTTCACTTCACCAAATGGTGCTTTTCAAGTGCAAATGCACGAGTTACTATAAAAAATACTCAAATCGCTATAGGTATGCCTATAAAATTTGAGGATTTCCCTCGATTTCCATGGGATCCCCTCATCAGATTTTGATTTAGTGGCAATGGGACCACCTCGGGAGCATACCCTTCCAAACAAAAAAAGATTTTTTTAAATCCGTCCGCAATTGACGGAGTAATCGGTGAACATAAAAAAATTAAAAAATAAAAAAAAACAAACATACAGCCGAACATATAACCTCCTCCTTTTCGGAAGTCAGTTAATAAAAGGGCTTTATTATTAACACGTCTTTGTCATATCTCGGGACTCTGGGATCCCGGACCTTTGGAAGGCGTACGAGGGGCCGAAGCCAACCCGCAAAGGCCCCTAAGACTATTTTTAATGAGGAGGAGGCACCAAACGACGATTATCCCTTTATGCACCCCAAGGGTAACCCCCGGTTGGTGCAGGACTATTGCAGAACATGGAAACAAAATATATTGGTCTATGGGTTTGGGTGGCTGTGGACTGGTTACCTAAAGTTATGGAAAGACTATGGCCCCTGCCTGACCACTTTTCTTTCTTTCTTGCTTTCACACTCAATAATGGGCCCCCGAAAACGGTCGCTAGCACATAGTGTTGTTGTTAATCTTGGTTTTAATCTTGTTGATTGGGTGCAGATTATTTTGTAAATGTTTTATTTAATTCTTTGAGACTTTCTGCAACCGACTTCCGTTGCAGTAAATACCGTCTCCGGTTAGTGAACGGAAGTCGATTGCAAACTTGATTAAAATAATATTTAATATTATATTTCCGGAAGCTGCTCGGCACGCCACCTGTTTGCAGTTTTTAGATGTATAGAAAGGTATAAAAGCAAATGCCAGTGCATTTTAAAGTCAGTTCCGTGAAGAATAAAGTGCAATAACTTTACGCTGCTCGTTTTCTTGTCCCAATCCGTTCTGTACCCCAAGTGTAAGTTTGCAAGAGAGTAAACGATACTATTTCGTTTGCGTTGAAATTTGACCGATAGATCATAATGCTACGACTATAAGGGTGAGAATAAAAAACGCGCTAGTTATGTTTACTCTCTTGCAAACTTACACTTGGGGTACTGGTTTCTCTATCTGTCTGTCACCTTTTTACGCCAAAATCACCGAATCGATCGATATGAAAAGCAATAGCAAATAGGTAGCACTCAGCACAGAAATTGCGTAAAACAGTTTCCATCACAATCCAAAGGATTTTGAAAGAAACCCCTACTTGCTATTAGTATTTAAAAGTTATGAAATAGTAAATAACCGCAGACGAAATTGCTGGCTTCAGCTTACAATATAAAATAATAATGGATGGATATGGATGGTATGGTATAATAATGGATTTAGGATGTTGATGGGGCTTCCGCGCTTCTGCAGCGCTTCGTAGATGTTCGCGGAAGCCCATGTCGATGATTTTCATGGTATAATGAGAAAGAAGGCAAAAAAAAAAAACACTAGAAAGAAAATAAGAGTAGAGGAAGACCAAAGAAACGATGGATGGACTGTGTGAAAGATGATATGGCTAGAAAGGGAGTGACTACCGAGATGACTACTAATAGAGAAGTATGTAAGAATGGGACATGTTGCGCCGACCACAAATAAATTGGGATAAGGGCAGGAGAATGATGATGAGTTAAAAACAAATGAGTTCGCTTTCGAATTGTATGCGGTCAATTGAGTGAGGTTTGAAGTGAACTTAGTTACAGAATAGAAATCTATCTAGCTGAGACCACCTACAAATCTATTTACGAAAGAAAATAAAACAAGAAAATGTCCTCTACAGCCAAGCAATTATATTATCTAATCTCGAATCAGTATTGAATCCCAACAGGCTTGCTATAGGTAATAATTATTAGATAAACAAGTTATACAATTCAGGCTTGCAATGCTGAAGGGCGTAAGGCTGTGCTTAGACTAAGATGTATGTAAGTAGAATGAATTTCTATCTTTTGAACCAACTTTCAAAAAGGAGGAGGTTATAATATGTTCGGCTGTATGCTGTTTTTCTTTATGTATTATCACCAATTTCTCCGTCAACTGTGGACCGATCTTGAAAATTCTTTTTTTGTTTTTGTTCCCGAGGTGGTCCCGTTGTCACCAAATCAGAATCTAATGACCCCGGATCCCATTATAGGTACACCTATAGCAGTTCGGGTATTTTTTATAATAACTCGTGCATTTGCTCTCGGAAAGCCCCACCTGGTGAAGTGAAACTGAGATGATGAAGACCACAGATGGCCACCGGAACTACTTATTAATAAGAATTTAACGGGTTACGATTCGATTAGGTACTTTAATATGGTTGCTAAGCAATTTATGGTCGTCACAATGCATAATGGTGATGGCAGTAGGTACTCCTGATTCGTAACAGGAGAACTCCTCAACAATTATTATCCCTGCATCGAAAAAAGCAATATTTTGTTTTTACCGATAAAAAACCTAAACTAACCAACCAAATATCAAGTCATCCCATACAAAACTTCAATACCTACTCGACCAAATGGGACGACTGATAATTTTTCACGATTACGATGTTGGTCCCCGGGAGCAAGTGGTTCAGTTTGATGGTCTATACCACGCCCTCAGTTTTCGCCACACTGTGCACTATATCCAGACACATTGTACATAATATATACAGCCTATATTCCCTGGCGGGAAGGCAAAACCTAGAGGTGTATGCTTAAGCGATAGCTTATTGTGGAAATTAAAATTTTATTAAAAGGGTGATTAAACCAACAGTTAACTGTTTCATTAATTCTTGAAGAAATCTTACTTAAGATTACTGTTTTTTGTAAGCTTAAGTTGTGTCCCACTGCTGGGATAAGGCCACCCCTTTTTCCTTTTTTATTTTTTATTACTGTGAACACCTAAAATTAAAAATACAAATCAATCTGCTGGTTTAGACATGTATCAATCGCTTTCAAAGCGTTTCATATTTCTACAACATCTTTCAACAGGGTTGACATATTTCTACAATATCTTTCAAAAGGATGGACATTTTCTACGATATATTTCAACAGGATTGACATATTTCTACGATATCTTTCAACAGGGTTGACATATTTCTACAACATCTTTCAACAGGGTTGACATAAATTTCTACAATATCTTTCAAAAGGATTGACATATTTCTACGATATCTTTCAACAGGATTAACATATTTCTACAACATCTTTCAACAGGATTGAAATATTTCTACACCATCTTTCAACAGGATTGACATAAGGTTTTCGATAGCTTATGTCAATCCAATACAATTTAGATTTTGCCTTAAGGTGAATACGCAGCTGTAGTCCACGAAATTCAAATTTTGTTACGTTTTTTGCAATTTGCAGGTCAGTGTCAGGTTTGATGGAAATATGATTTACGACTATAGTCTGTAAATTCATAATATCTGTTACAACAGATATTATGAATTTACAGAATTATAATCAATAGAATCATTCATATATCTCTCTTAATTAGATTTGTTCCCCAATGTCATGAAAAAGTCATTCAATGGAACAAATCTAACTTAGAGATTTTAACTAACTTGTATTTAGCGGGCTACAGCTGCAGATCCACTTTAATTGTTATCGCTGATATAGAATGTCACTTTGTCTAGGTTCTGCAAAGAAACTAAAATGGACATTCCAATTCATACCATTTCTCCTAACCAAAACCTTTAATAACTAGCGAAAACTTTCGTGATTCTACTACAGTTTTCTCCAAGTAGTTTTCTAATATTTCCATTACATAATGCCTAGAGTCCTTCAAGCCAAAGAAAAACAGACAAGTAGATAGATATACATACATACATATATATAAATATGGATGTCTGTCGCTATGTTCGTTCTGAAGGAGTGATGTTTGAGGAGGGTTCGCTATGCGTGTGGCCGCATAATGAGGTGAGACAGGCTTTTCATTTACAGTCGAAGTTTCCCAAGTATTTACTTAAATATAGATTTTGGTTAGAATGATGTTATTTTTATCTAGACTAAAATTATAGAGTTAGTTTTTATTAATAAAATCAACCTTTCTCTTGTTTGTTTTTGAATGCGTTTAAAAACTTCTGTTGACAATTGAGTGACGATGTTTAAGGCGCGGATATACGATTTTAGTGACTTTTAAATCTGTTATTACGCCTTCTTAAAATGCAAGTAAGTTATGAAAAAAATGTATGTTAAACTAGAACGCATACACATCACTTATATATGTGAATATTTAAGTATTGTAGTAAAGTACTTTATGAAATAAATACAAGAAGTACTGTCAACTCAAAGCATAAAAAACGATATTACTTTCAAACTACTTAATATATTTTAATGATTTCTTTTTCTATGAACAGGTTATTTTACTATAAGTAATCTTATCTGTGATTCAAATATTCATATTTTCGTTACTAAAAATAAATATTCCCTATGAAACCGAGCGGAGCGGGCGGCGCGGATGCGGCATGAGCGCGACGCGCATTTGTCCCTTGAATTATATTTAAATCAATTTTGAATTATATTTATGTTTTCGAAGAAGTAAATTCCAATTACCAAATATGCTGTTTTTTTTTTTAATGAACTGACTGAATCTGGCCAACTTTGATAGGCTGATGTACGTGACGGCTACGTCTTATACTCGCAGCCACGTCATTGTGCTGTCGTTGTGCTATTATAGTGTGCGTGCATTTAGCAGCCAACCGTTGGACGCAATATTTTTCGACGAATTCACAGCTTTGACTGTCTATCTAAACATATTTATATCTTTGCCTCCACAGTACTTTGTACCAACCCCTTACAAATTCCAATCGCATGATAAAAGCCGTGTAATTATAGGGTTGTACCACATTTGTTAACTCAATTACTCCAGCCCTTACAAATAGTAGTTAATTCATAATTATTTCAATTGAATATATTATTATTGTCACGCCTAGTTGATACTTTATTTCTGAATTGGACGTATTATTGCTAGTAATTATAGGTTTAAGAAAAGGGGGATTAAAATAAGTGTAATGTTTCATGTTTGTTCTGTATTATATATTATATATTCTCATTTATTTCGGATCACACATAAAAATACACATGTTCCATATATAATTAGTAACGACAACTTAAAAAACTATGTTAGTAAAACTTACAAACTAACCTAACAACTAATAACTACGTGGCTCAACACATGTTGGCACATGCCTCCGCACCCAGTGCCTAATAAAGGGGCTAACCACCTTATCATATAATGTTTTTAGGATGCTGATGGAGCTTCCGGACAATCTACCCATAATTGACGCTGCCTTCTAAAAAAATTAATTCATACTCAAAACTTTCCTGATGACATTTTCCTCATTCCTCCGCATCACATGCCCATACCGTGACAACAAAATAATATCTGCACAACTTTTCAGTCACCGGTGCCACTTTCAGACTTCCTCTTATGTACTCATTTCTTATTCTATCCATTCGTGTCACACCACACATTCCTCTTAGCATTCTCATCTCATGTAGCTACATGAGATTAAAAAAGAGGAGGTTCTATGTTTGTCTGTATGTTTTTTGTTTTTGTTTTTATGTATGTTCATCGATCATCATCATCATTCACACACATCACAATTTATTTAGGGTCGGCGCAACATGCCTTCTTCTTCCACACTTCTCTAGTAGTTACCATCTCAGTAGTCAGTCCCTTTTTAGCCATATCATCAGACAGTCCATCGTTTCTTCGGTCTTCCCCTACTCATATAGCCATCCACATTCATAATCAAAATTATCTTGGCGACATTTCCCTCATTCCTCCGCATCACATGCCCTTAACATTGTGTTAATCGATATTTTCGTCAATTGTGGACCGATTTTGGAAATTCTTTTAATTTTCATTTGATAGAGGAAGCTTGCGCAGTGGTCTCTTATAAATTTATTAACTCTGCTTGGGGAGTTTATGAGTTAGCTTCAATAATACGTATTTTTCCCACTTAATCTATGTCACTGTCACTGTTAATTACATAGCAGGTATTCGAATTTGGGTGGGGTAGGTACCACAACTAAAAAGTGAAAAATATAAAAAAATTACAAAAACACAACAACAACCGGCTTCCAAAAAAATACTACAATGTGAAAAATAACTTTAATTTCGGAAGTCGGTGTCTTTCGTTTTTTGCCACCGACTTCCGAAATTAAAGTTATTTTTCACTTTATAGTGTTTCCTTGGGAAGTCGTTCGTTTAAAAATATATTATAAATCATCGCGGATTCACAACGAGACACCGTTCCAATTTCGAAGAGATTCTAAAGCTTTAGTTTCCTAAGAAAGCGGTGAACCAATAAAGGCTGTTTAAATAAAGTGCGTTTTTTGACACCTATATGTCAAATATTGACATTCACAGACTTCATGACGGCCTATGACGGAACCACTTTCCTAAAATCAAAGTCGGCTTCCAGTCTAATCGGATGCAGCTGAATACCAGTAATTTACATGGAGCGACTGCCTATCTGACACCCATTACCCAGTAACTGGGTAATACGATAACCCTTGGTAACACTGGTTGTCAGACTTTCGGGCTTCTGACGACAACTGTCAAATAGCTACGAATGACAGCCGGGACCAACGTCTTAACGTGCCTTCCGAGGCATGGAGGAGTCTCGATATGCAAAGATGATCACCCATCCATGGACCAACCCAGGCAAGCGTAGCTTAACCTGATGGATCAACTCGTGCGGCTTTTATTACTTAGCCACAAGCTCTCTAATGCTTTGAAGACGCTATTGGTTATCAAACGGAGAATAACGCTAGTTGGCGCACGGTGCAAACATTTGTATGGGCAGCATATAGTTCCGAGTACCTGTGGATGTTTGTGGAACTGAAATGAAATTTGTGTTTGTAAATGTGTAGCCGACACAGGACCCCTTAAAGGAGGAGGAGGGGGCCTTAAAGGAGGATGTTTGTCAAGCTAGTGAAGGCCGGACAACTTCTACATCCTATAATGAAATTGGTCTCGGTAGATCCAAGAGTTAGCTTTAGCCACGAATATCAGTGTAATTACACTTTAAAAAAAACGAGCCAAGTGCGTGTCAGACCACGCATAATGAAAGTTTCCGCAGTTGGGATGAGTTTATTTCAAAAACAAGCTTAACATTGTTGTTGAAAAACATGTTCTCCCAAACATCGATATACGTCACGGTCAATTCTCCAATTGCGAATGTAAGTTGGTCGACTATTACTTGTTAACTTGTGAAGCTTACTTCGAGGGCTGCACTAAAAGTATCGGGAATGGAATATTTCCACTGTTCCTGTCATATTAAAATCTTTTTAATTGAAAACTCCTTGGTTTTAAAAATCGAATACCATTTATTTATTTAAAAAAAGATTCTCGGTCTTGTCACAAGGTTTTGTCAAACTTGTTTAGTCGTTGAGAAAATGGAATTGACTCGAGAAAATTCAAGAGCGATGATTTATTATGACTTTCGAACTGGTTTAACACAAAAACAGTGTGTTGACCGGATGATTTCTGCATTTGGTGATGAAGCCCCATCCAAAACCACAATTTATCGCTGGTTTGCTGAATTTCAACGTGGACGTGTCAAGCTCAGTGATGATCCCCGTCAAGGTCGTCCAAAAACTGCAGTCACCCAAGAAAACGTTGATGCTGTGCGTAAGCTGATTGAGGAAGATCGACATGTGACTCATTCAGGCAACTTTAGACATTGGCATGAGTCAAATACAAATAATCTTGCATGAACAATTAGGTGTAAAAAAGTTGTTTTCCCGATGGATACCGCATTCGCTCTGTGAAGAGCAAAAAGCGGCTCGCGTTACTTGGTGCGTCAGAACTCTCGAAAGATTCCACGCAGGATCCTCAAATGCTGTATACAACATTGTATCAGGTGACGAATCCTGGATATACGCGTACGAACCCGAAACAAAAAACCAGTCACGAGTTTGGGTGTTCGAAAATGAGTTAAAGCCAACAAAAATTGTTCGTTCATGGAGTGTTGCAAAAAAAATGGTGGCCACGTTTGTCTCCAAAACCGGCCATGTTACGACTATTCCTCTTGAGGGACAAAGAACGGTTAAGGCAGAATGGTATGCTAGCATTTGTTTGCCACAGGTCGTTTCTGAACTCCGTAAAGAGAACTGCAACCATCATCCTCCATCACGACAATGCGAGTTCTCACACCGCGCACAGAACAAAAGAGTTTTTAGAGCAAGAAAACATAGAATTATTAGACCATCCGCCGTACAGCCCCGACCTAAGCCCTAATGATTTCTATACTTTCCCTAAAATAAAGAATAAATTGCGTGGACAGAGATTTTCATCACCTGAAGAAGCTGTGGACGCCTACAAAACGGCCATTTTGGAGACCCCAACTTCCGAATGGAATGGTTGCTTCAATGATTGGTTCCATCGTATGGAAAAATGTGTCCAATTTCGCGGAGAATACTTCGAAAAGCAATAAATACATTTTTAAATAGTAATTTTGTGTCACTTCCTTGATTCCCGAAATTTTCAGTGCCGCCCTCTATGTGATAGTTTTCCTTTTAATTTCGTTATAATATTATGTACTATTGCCATGATTTTTTTCACATATCAAGAAACAACCCTTTAGCTGGCAGGGGCACACTTGACTCTAACAATAAATAGCACTTCAAAGCTTAATATTACGCAAACGGATCCCTGAATGAATAAATAGTTTTCACAGACCCGCAATATATTTGAACGGCCTATCCAACGGTACCCCACATCATAGAATAGACTAGAAAAAAAAATCCGCACTTTACGTGCAAGTGCCCTAAAAAAATATATTTTTTCATGATTTATTTTAACCCTTTGTCGGCGTGATTAATATGTACACCCATGCCAAATTACAGCTTTCTAGTACTAAGAGTCTCTGAGCTAAGCTGAGGACAGATAAACAGACGGACATGGCGAAACTATAAGGGTTCCTTGTTGACTATGGAGCCCTTTTTTTTTGTGTGGGAAATTATCAAATAACTTCTTCCGCTCTGGGCGGAGCGGGCGTGTCAGACTTTTACTGGCTAAAACCCACCCGTGTTCCTTCAGATGCCTGTGTGAGACAAACTCGCAACCCTGGCAGGCGTTGGCCCTATCGGACCCCGTCAGTTGGTGCTGACATCTCTTTGAGGCGCGCGTGGAACACAACGCGCCGTCGACCGGGCCTGGTCCTTATCGGTTTTTTAAGGTTTGTGACCCTAAAAACCCCCGACACGAACAAAAACCCTTCCCCCTTATTACAAAACAAGGTTTATCTTCAGACCCAGGTTTAAAACATGGAGCCATTATGGAATTTCGAACTTTATTCCGACTATAGTAAAGTTCCTAAACACAAAACTGACAACTTAGTACCGAACTAAGTTTTCAGTTTTGTATAAAGAACGGTATTTAAATCACTGTTACGTTCTTATTACAAAAACTGGCTGCATGGTTTAAGCCATGTCAAAATATAAATCTTGTTTTGTAAAAAGGCGGTAAAAGTTTAAAAATTATAAATGTATTGGCCCTAGTTTAATATAATTATGTTATAGGTAATTTTTTGATCAAAGCGTCGCGCGTCGGCGCATCGGGGGACGGATAATGTAAATAGGAAGTTAACAGCATACGATCCTTTCTACAATAGCATACATTTCTTATTGCTGGGTATCCGTAGGTATAAGTCTCGTCTCTTTGACATTTTCATTAGCCGAAAAAAAATTCGCAGCTATCATCTACAGAATAGAGCAAATATTTGTATGACCTACAAGTAGTTGTTCCGGGTCTGGCTGTTTGTGTATGTGAGTTTAAATGTTTGTAAACGCACCCACGATACACGAGAAATTCCTAGTGTATCGTGTATCCAACGTTTTTATAAAAAGAAAGAAAGAATATTTATGACTTTTCCCCTGTAACAAACCGTATGTGAATTTGAATTTTAAACGTATTCTAGTGATGTCCATTTTCGACAGTGGAAACTAACAGACTAACATGATAGAAAAATAGACATAGTATACAGTTATAAAATCCGAAAACAAATACTAACCAAATAAATTTGCGAAAAGCCCATCACTCACAAAAATATGCCATAGATAAAAAATGGTGGCCGCTCGGTACAGTGAGGCACTTGCATCAGTTATCTGTGCGAAAAACCTTTCACAATTGTCACCCCAAATCATGTCGACTGCTTCCCTGAAAGATATAGTACAGGCACGCACGCAATTGTTGAAGAGATATTTTTCCTGTCTTTGTTTATAAATGTATTTAACATTTTATCTTTAAAATTATGTTTACAAACACAAATGCACTTACCACCTTCAGTTTAGGTTTTATTTCATTTTAAAATGAACAACATAAAATGGTTTATTTAAAAATAAACTAACTAACTCATTCATAACATAATATAACATCACGCCTGTATTCCCCGAAGCGTTAGGCAGAGGTGTACCTATAGTTCACCCACATTTCACCAGTTACCTATGTTTAAGTCCTGGGTAACAAGGGGGGGAGCCTGTTGCCACCAACCGGGCACATATCTTGACTCAATAATAAAATAAATAATTAAATGGGAGCTAAATTGCTTCGGATTGACTTAATTATAACATAATTTACAATTCTATCATAATTTGATACTTCGGAATGCAATAAGGAAAAAATACCGTCCTGTAAAAAATAAATGTATATTTTAGTTTATTCTCTGTTTTTTAACGTATATGAAGAATCACAGCAATATTGAAAAAAACTGACTGGTTTCGGTAGAGCCGAAAAAAGGAAAACAAATAAAAATCCTCTATTCCGACAAGCTCTAATAACAAAAAAAAACAGTCCTATTCACAAAACCAAACAAAACTATTGAAATAACAAAACTGGATTTAAAATATATTCGGCCATACGTTTTAACTTGCATTTCACCGCATACGAGCGAATACCTATTATAAATATTCAAAGAACATTAATCACGACTGTACCGGGCATAGAGCCAAAAGATCTATGACCAATATTATATATTATGACATACGATGTAGATAAACCGTTCTATTTTATTTTAATATTATTATATTATTTTCACTCAAGGGATTAATGAAATCGTGTTAATATATTCTTTTGTTTTTTATTGAGTACCAAATAGCTGATGTGACTAAATAATCATAACTACATAACGATACGTGGATACGTCCACATACCTAGATAAGCCTTTGCCTAAAAATATTTGAAAGAAAGAAACTTTGTGAGATGACTTCCAAAATTAAAAGAAAAATAAATAAAGCCTGATTTACACAGTTATAGCTGGGGAACGGGTGTAAGATAAACGCAGGTGCTTAGGATTTACACTATAATCATACTTACTTAATCAAAGTCAAAGTCAAATTATTTATTACAAATAGGCACGAGGCACATATGAACCTAAAAATAAAAAATAAAAGAAATAGAATTGATTCTAGTTGCCCCTTCCAAACGGTAGTTTCGTATGGAGAAGATTGGGCAAGAAACTCCACCGTTACTCTTTTAAAAATGTTTTACAATATTTTGTTTAAGTACATTAATTATATAATTATAATTATTATGTGAAGACGATCCAAGGGATATCGTGTTACATAGTAACTGGGTTGTGGAGGTCAGATAGGCAGTCGCTCCATGTAAAATACTGGTATTCAGCTGCATCCGGTTAGACTGGAAGCCGACCCCACATAGTTGGGAAAAGGCTAGGCAGATGATGATGATGAATTATGTGACGACGATGCACCTAGAATAAAATTACTGTACCATAATCATATTATAATATAATCAGCCTATAATGTTCCCACTGCTGGGACACAGGCCTCCTCTCTGTGAGAGGGAGTGGGCTGTAATCCACCACGCGGGCCCAGTACGGGTTGATGGATATCACATGCCTTCGAATTTTTGGTTCTATAGGACATGCCGGTTTCCTCACGATGTTTCCCTTCACTGTTTTGAGAGCAGCGGTGATGAAATTGTTTACACAAAGTAAAGTGCCTGCCTGGGTTCGAACCCACGATCAACAACTCGTAAGTCGGGTTCGTTACCACTGTGCCACCCATAGAATTCGACAGATATGAAATCATATTTGTATGACAAATATTATATGATAGTATAATTGGGCCCTAAGAGAAACGTAGACCCAAATCGAGGTTGATTTTACCTAATCCATCGACATTACTTAGTTAAATATACATTTAAAAAATTATGAATTTTACATTAAAACCATCAGGAATAAATAGACCGGACACCATGCCGATGCCAAAGATAATTGACCGATATAATACGACATGTCAAACAGATATCGAAATCATACCGATGTAGTGCTGACCCTGATGTAATCTTACCCCAAGGGATTAATGAAATTCACAGTGATGCATATCTATCTGTTCCCATATCCGCAATATATTCTGACAGATTTGCCATTATACTTTGGATGAGACATCATCTCGACTGCAAGTCGAGACTTTTCCCTGCCGGCTGTTTGCCTTTTGGCTAGTAATAAAAAGAAAGAAAAAATGTTTATTTGCGGTATCATGACGCAAAAAAAAACCCCAAGCACAAAAAGACAAGAAACAAAGAAAGCGAAGTGAAACTAAAATCTTAGTTTCGCTTCGCTTTCGTTGTTATTTTTTTGCATCAAGAAGAACTCTGAAAAACAATGGTCATCCATCCAAGACACTTGAAAAGTCTTCTTAATTTTCGGTACGTGTTATACACCGTGGCATTTTAATTGTCTTACAACGGCAGCGCACTTCATGTATCCAATGACAACTGATCTTTCATGAAAGTAAAAATAATATTTAATAACATCAGCGTATTAAAATAAAAAATATTATTCATTATGACGCATGATGTAGTTTGAAACACCGTGTTACGAGCGCAGTGCGAGCCTTGCGCTCAATTCCGCGCCACCCTTGGAACGCAAGGCTCGCACCGCGCTCGTAAAAGGGTGTTTCAAACTACGTCATGCGGCATAATTAATAATATTTTTTTTGTTAATAATTCAAATGTTAATAATAATAAAAAATACTTTCATGAATGATTAGTAGTCATTGGATACATGAAGTGGGCTGCCGTTGTAAGACGATTGCAATGCCACGGTGTATAGGCACTCAATTTCATCATACGATAACCAAGAATAACTCGATGTTTTTGCACAGAATCACAGGACCAAGAATCCAAACTTAACACACAATCTGCACATAGTATTACCATCATGCTCTATCCATATTTTCTTTCCATTTCTCTTAATAGAATCCTTTTATGCTCTCTTCGCATAGCACCAGTTAATATCTGCTAATTGAATCCCTATTTTTCTTCCATTTGGCTGTCTTAGAACTTCATTTCGCTCTCTTAACTTCCCATCTTAGCTTTTTCCTGTGTCTTCGCAACTATCCCAAGGAAAAGTGCTGCTTACCGGGATAAAAATTATTCTATGACCGTAAACCAGGTCATGGTCTATTCATGTGCCAACATCAAAATCCCTTCAGCCGTTAAGGTGTGAAAAGATTACAGACAGAAAGACAGACTGACAGACTGACAAGAGTTCCTCTAACATTTCTAATATTACTAGCGCCCCGTCCCTGCTTCTTACGGTTTAAAGTTTAATATCGTAGGAAAAACTTGAGACTAGAGATGATGCATTCCACCAGCTTTTATGACAAGTCTTTTACAGGTCAAGCGTACGGTTATGGAATGCCTTGCCTGTGTCGATAAGACGTACTTAATCCTTGTCCACTATTAAAATTCTGGTAAAAAAACACTTCTTCTCTCCTTAAACATCATTATTACATAATTACAGTTCCTTGCTCTTGTTTCATGTTTATTATTGTATATATTTATATAGATAAGTGTATGTATTATGTATGTATGTACGTATTTATTGTATATGTAAATGGTACACCACTAACTACCTGCAGTATTGTCTCTCCTTCTCCCTTTAATCTATGCAAAGGTTGTCTGTAAAAGATCGCTTTTAGCGGTAACACCGCCCAATGAGTCACCCTATGTAAAATTTTTACATTTATGTATTCTGTAATTTTTATTGTGTACATAATACGGGTGTTGATGTTTTATACCTACACATAAGCCTTCCGAAGTAAATTCTCTAAATGATGGTGTGAAAATCGCTCCAAAATCCTTTGCGTAATTTAAAAAACAAGGCGGTCATAGACCGACACGAAATGTGACTTTAATTTTTAATATGTATAGATATAGAGTATGGATTGCAATAACAGCCGTGTTTATATTCCTCACATGACAGTGTATTTTATTGCTCATTCTCGAATATTATTAATAATAATTATTATTCCTTTATTACATTTGTATACACATTAATTGCATTTTTTAATATTTTTATAAGAATCATTAAAATAAAACATTTAAAAATATAAAACATAGTGACCCATCGGCATCAGGAACAGGGTCCAAGCTGCCGGTGGTCAGGGCTCTAGAGAGAGGAACCTCCTCACTATACGCAGTCCCGTACGGTATATCGAATTACCCTTGAACAATATAACTGTCTACAGAAATCATGGTTCACCGACGAACGGTAATACGAGAAAACTATTACTCGATACCATTATTTAGCGACAGCACGTTTCGCCGAATAACGCTACATAGAATGAATGGTTGGCCGATACCAAGATTTGCCGATGTCATGGTTCGCCGGAACACGCTTGAACTAAATAATCCTTTATCGATAGCAGTTGCATGACAATGGGATCGTGTTGGAATGACTGCATTTATAAAAATAGCAGACTTGGGCCCCAGAGCGTATATACATTCTTTGCCAGATTGAATCATTTGGGTTAGGTTAGGTTAGAACAGTGACCATTAACGCGCGAAGGCGAGCGAGCGAAGCGAGCGTGCCGCGGCAGCGGCCGCCGAGCGCCAGGTCCCCTCTATTGTTGGCTAGCAAACTGCTATCGATAAAGGATTATTTAGTTCAAGCGTGTTCCGGCGAACCATGACATCGGCAAATCTTGGTATCGGCCAACCATTCATTCTATGTAGCGTTATTCGGCGAAACGTGCTGTCGCTAAATAATGGTATCGACTAATAGTTTTCTCGTATTACCGTTCGTCGGTGAACCATGCTTTCTGTAGACAGTTATATCGTTCAAGGGTAATTCGATATACCGTACGGGACTCCACTATACGTGCCGTGTCCAAGAGTACTGCTTTCTGAATCAAGCCCTTGACCCAGCCGCGCAATGAGAGCCTCCTGAGGTGTTATATTATACTAGCTGCGCCCCGCGGTTTCACCCGCGTAAGTCTCGATCCCGCGGGAATATCGGGATAAAAAGTAACCTATCCAGGGTGTCAGCTACCTCCATACAAAATTTTATCAATATTGGTCCAGCCGTTTGAGCGTGAAGAAGTAACAAACATACACATACACACACACTCACAAACTTTCGCCTTTATAACATTAGTGTGATGATAATTATTATTATTATTGTCATTTATTTCGGGTTTAAAGACATGAACTAATTTTATTATACCGTACATCTAGGTGACCCAGATATCTTTTGTAAAAACACGTGCGTGGAACTGATGTGCATTTTTTTTTTTTTGTTATTTTTCGATGAAAAAAATTTATTATAGTTTGCTTTATCATGCTTTGAGAGTGGGTTTATGTGCGTTTATAATTTTATAAGTCGTGAGTCCGATACATGCAAGCTAAAGTGGCAGTGGGCTGGCCATGTTTGCCGACGGACCGGTGGCCGGTCGAGATTAGTTAGATGTTTGTTGATTTTTCAAAAACCGCTTGTCCGATTTCGATAAAATTTTCATGGAACCATTTGGGAACCCTTTTCAACAAAAAAATAATTTTTCAAATCGGTTGGCAAACGAGTTATGCGCGAACAAACATAAAAAAAAAATACAAACATCCGAATTGAGAACCTCCTTCTTTTTTAAAAATCGGTTAAATAGATGTAGTAACAAAAATTTAAAAGAGTATGCTTTGGTTTGGTCATGTTGAGAGGATGAATGAAAGGCGACTAACAAAAGGTATTTACAAAGCAGAGGTGAGTGGAAACGCAGGGACGGACGCCCTAGGAGGACAAAGTGACCTAATTGGTACTCGCAACGGGCGTCCGTGTTTGACCGTTATTTATGAACGTAAACGAAGCAAAAGAAGCACGCAAGGGGCGTAGCAGGTGGCTTTCTATAGTTTCAGCATACCCCCATGGGAAGAAGGCGTAAGATTATGTATGTATGTATTAAGAAGGTTGGTGTTTCTGAATTAATATTTACCTCAAAATCTACAGCATGCAAACTTACGGCTGTATGATAGTCCGCTTTCAATAATTACTGATAATTTTGCTAACTGTCCCATACTTAGGTGCATCCCGGTACATTAAGTCGTTCCTGATCGACGTATAAATCCTCACGAATGAAGCCCCAGGCAAGAACTAGTATATAATATGTAGCAGTCAAACCAGACACAGTAATTGTTACTTTCTTGACGTATTTAAGATTGTCTGATAAAACGCTCCGTATCGGTTAAAAGAGGGTAGTTTAATTGAGATGAAGTTGGTTTAAGTAACAAGTGACCAGCGATGATTTTGTAACGAGTGGCCAAGAAAAGATGTCTTCTTTCATTTTGGCACAAGTGATAGAAAAGAAGAGTAATTTCTCAGTACCTTTGTCAACAGTAACCCAACGAGATGTAGGTCGTATGTTCGAACCCAGACAGGCGCTGGCTGGCAGGCAGGCAGAAGCAGTAATGCTCGCGAAGGAGGAGGCGGAACTTGTGAGGGAGAGGCAAAATTCACGCACTCACGCCCCTAGTCACCGTAGGAGACGCCCCGGGCGTCGGGAGTCGCAGGCTGATTCCCGGACACCGTAGGCACGGGCTTGCCGACGGTAAGCGATGGGTAGGTCGCTGTCCGATTAGGATCAGGCCCAGGTTGACGGTGCGTTGTTCCACGCGCGCCTCAAAGAGATGTCAGCACCAACTGACGGGGTGCGATAGGGCCAATGCCTGCCAGGGTTGCGAGTTGCTCCGAAAGGGATATCGTGGCCCTGGCACACAGGTAACTGAAGGAACAAGGATGGTTTTTAGTCAGTAAAAGTCTGGCACGCTCCGCCCAGAGCGGGAGAAGTTATTTAATAATTTCCCACCCAAAAATAAAACCACCACCACTGCTCTCAAAATGGTGGAAATAAACATCGTGAGGAAACCAGCATGTCCTACTAACCAACAGTTCGAAGACATGTGACATCAACCAACCCGCACTAGGCTCGCGTGGATTACGGCCCAGCGCGGCGCGGCGGCTTCTCTCACAGAGAGAAGGTCTGTTCCCAGGAGTGGGAATATTATAGTTTGATTATGCTTATGGAACAATAGCCTTCATCATCTGCCTAGTCTTTTACCTATGTTGGGGTCAGCTTCCAGTCTAACCAGATGAAAATAAAATCAAAACTCATTTATTTAAACTAGGCTGAGATTCAGCATTACGAACGTCAAATAAACGTATTTTCTTTCTTTCAAATTTAAATATGACAGTCCCCGAAAAGGCCCGCCCTTCACCACGCTATTCTCTTCTTCACGATGCAGCTGAATACCAGTATTTTACATCATGGAGTTACTACCTATCTGAGTTCCACATCCCACCATTGGGTAATACTTACCAACCCAACCCCAACAACCAACCAACCATCCAACCTTATTATATAAAAAACCGGCCAAGTGCGAGTCTGACTCGCGCACGAAGGGTTCCGTACCATTATCTATAAAATCGGCAAAAAAATCACGTTTGTTGTATGAGAGCCCCCCTTAAATATTTGTTTTATTTTAATTATTTATTTTTAAAGTATACAACTAAATATTCTGTGAATATTTCAAGCGTCTACCTGTTTCCGTTATTAATATCGAGCAAAAACGAGCAAAAAAATCACGTTTGTTGTATGGGAGCCCCCTTAAATATTTATTGTATTCTGATTTTTAGTATTTATAGCGGCAACAAAAACACATTGTAGCGGCATCAACATCGCCACATGCGAACGTCACACTGACGTCAAGCAAATCCTGCATCGCGTAAGCAGAGTTTACCGCGCAACTAGCATATATACAACGTCCCAGTATCAACCGTCGGGCAGTTGCCCACCAGACACCACACCCGTCTGGTCGGAGGATCCTCCCTTTTCTATGGTGGATGAGTGAACTTTTCGCCCTGTTCTTCATACCCCCAAACAGGTGACCCTGAGTATGAACGTCAGCGCAGCCTTCACGCAACTACTTCAGCGTGACGTCACCATCATCATCGCTTCCTCAAGCTTTCGAGCGGCGAGTCACACAGCCAGCCAGAACCCACGGCTTCAACGGGTATCCTGACCACCAGCATGCAGCGGACGCGTATTCCTGGTCATCACCCACAGCCTCATCAGCAACCTTGGCACAGCACACTTCACTTTCAGACGGTCAACAAGCAGAGAACATGATACCTCTCCTGGTCGACGCCAGCAGTCAGCCTCAACCCGGCACTGTACCACATCCGACTCACTGGAGCATTATGCAGCGCCACCCCGACTCACTGGGGAATCACCGCAGACAGTTCCGACCCACCGAGAACTATGCGGCACCCGGTTCCGATTCACTGGAACCCTCTACTGGCACTGGCAAGCATCGCAAGATACAAGACTCAGCCCACTATCGACCTCCGGGGGGAGTGATGTAGCGGCATCAACATCGCCACATGCGAACTACGCGTCATACTGACGTCACGCAAATCCTGCATCGCGCAAGCAGAGTTTACCGCGCAACTAGCATATATACAACGTCCCGTCATCAACCGTCGGGCAGTTGCCCACCAGACACAACATCCGTCTGGTCGGAGGATCCTCCCTTTTCTATGGTGGATGAGTGAACTTTACACCCTGTTCCTCATACCCCCAAAACATCATCTGTGAAAATTTCAACTGTCTAACTATCACGGTTCATGAGATACAGCCTGGTGACAGACGGACAGACAGACAGACGGCGGAGCCTTAGTAATAGGGTTCCCATTTTACCCTTTGGGTACGGAACCCTAAAACTAAAGATCACTGTGTCAAAGTCTAAGTCATTTATTTTCAGTAAATGCGGTACAAAAGATTTTAGGTATATATAATTGTTAGTACGATGACACATTTCGCCTTAAATTCGCATGCAGAATGATATTAAAGTAGCAAGATACTAGTTTCAATAAGCAAATCTCTACACAAATTAATTAACACAATAATAAATTCAACATTAAATTATTTAAAGTCAATTTTAAGCATCTTTTATTCATCATATAAAATATACAGCGTGCCGATTTAAGGGCGACATTAAATACACCTATACGGTTTCGCATTTTATTTTAATAAATATATTTGTATTTATTAAACGGTATTATTCATTTATTTATTAACAATGGTCTAAAATAGCATTTTGAAGCAGCCTGTACTTAAAGAACTGTAGCGCAGAGGTAATTTGTATTTTTTTTATAATTACAATTTTATAATGTTATTTATTTATTTATATATAGGTACTTCAACGACTAGTTCACTAATTACATAAATGAACTTATACATCTATTAGTGAATTTGTCACTTACAGAAGTACACAGCTTAGACATAGATAAAAAATACATACCAATTATGAGAATTAATAAACGGGATTTAAAATGAACTATCTTATTTTTTTAACAATGAAAGTCATATATGAGCTACTTTACCATAGGAAGACAATATAAAGTTATTCACTTACAGGGACTTAGAGAATGGGCAGTAGCGTTCCCTATGCATTTTAACACCTTAGTGTGATCGCCAACCCGGCGCCAAGCGCGGCGATTATGACAACCCCCTCCTTTGGGGGGGGGGGGGCTATGTCCAGCAGTGGACGTCTTTCGGCTGGATGGTGAATGTTATTCAAACATCATCACATTTATCTGGAATTTCTCAGCAGCAGCCCGGAGTCTGGATTCGTGCCCGGGTGATGAAAATAGGCTCGCCCCCTGGGACTTAAACATAACTGGCGAAATGTGGGTGTACTGGTGTACCTCTGCCTAACCCTTCGGGGATTACAGGCGTGCTGATGACCTGACCTGTAACGAAGGGAGCATAACCACTTTAGGTACTTATCCAATTTGACAGTTTAATATCGCTGACCACTTTGAACTTGCAGCAGATCCATCACACTTGTTCAAGTTGAGTGACAAGGGTGCACTTAGTTAGTCTGGTACATTCGCCAACAAAATTCATTACTACACAGATAATCCATTTAAATATTAATGTTCTAGATGAGATTTCAGTCTGATTGAATGACTGATGTATTCAAATTTAAATTACGCTGTCTAGTATCTAATTTACGATGTATTTTAGATTAAAGTTCTTTGTTATAAATGTTATTGGCTTAGAGGTCGGGTTTTGTTATCCTTTAACTAAGGTTACGTATCATTAGTTTATTTATTGAATGACATTAAGTACTACATGGTCTTCACATGATCTGACCAAGATTATGTCTGGACTTTAAAAGAGACTGTGACCTCTGAGTTTGTTTCGGCCTTTCTTCTCAGAGTAGTCGGATACGAAACGCCGACCTCATCTAGTTTTTTTTAAAAATATGATTGACCTGTAAAAGTGTTTGTACAAACCTACTTACAGAAATAAATCATTTATCATTTACTAGCTTTTACTACCCGCGTGGAAGTTGGAAATAATCCCACGGGGGCGTAAGTACAGTGGGTGACTTACATTACCCGACCCCTCTTACAAAGAAGAATAATGAAAGACGGGTTGGGTAATGCTAATCACCGATTGTACTACCGAGATAAAAATTATCCAATGTCTTAACTCAGGTAATGGTCTACCGATGTGCCAATTTTCATCAAAATCGGTTTAGCCGTTTAGCCGTGAAAGCGTAACAAACAAACAAACTCAAGTCCGCGTTTATAATATTAGTTAGGATATTATAATATTATTTAAAGTTAGGATTTGCCACGATTTATCCAAGTTCTTGCCAATTTTTCATGTAATGAGGTACATTAATGAGATTTTATTAAAAAAAAACGTTTGAAAGATTCTCTAATATTGCGATTCTTAAACAACGTATGACCAATAAGACTGCGGCTATAACGGCGTTTTAATAACTTAACCAATTATGACGGAATATTATGTTTTTCTCAAATATTTACCTTATGGTTTTGCAATTAGTAATAGATCTCTCAATTTGAATCCCCTGGCTTATGATAAATCATATACAATATTCGCGATTATAACAACACACAAAAATCTTGACAATAGGAAATTAGTTTTATCCTATAAACGAGGTCCAATTTAAATATTTTTTACCTTCACTCTATACTCAAAGCACTTCCGTAACCAACTGTACTTCTAACTAACTGACGTACCATAAGTAAATTGAAAAATCTGCGAACACTGTGGTTAACAACTGTTAATAATAATTATCAATATCTATGAATATCTTAATCCAAATATGCTTTTACAAATATGGCGATACCATTTTATAGATTTTCTTCTGATAAGTCTGTTTTTATTAGAATTTCAGTTATTACAAAACTCAAACTCAAAGCATTTATTTCAAATAAACCAATTACAGGCACTTTTGAATTGTCAAGGGGTCGGTCAGTCAGAGAGATGACATAATTTTGACAGAGGTCCTGAGACAAATCTGGAACACCTCGGTTCTGATCGACAAATAAGATATAATGGAATTATAAGCTATATATTTCCAGTTTACGGCTGACCTCTCATTATACCTACGGAAATCGTATACAATGCGAGATCAGCTTATACAGGAAAAAAAATAACAGAACTAATAACTAACACATAATTATACATAACATAACATCACGCCTGCAATCCCCGAAGGGTTAGGCAGAGGTGTACCCATAGTAGACCCACATTTCGCCTGTTATCTTTAAATCCCCCTATTACGTGATAGGGGGCGAGCCTATTGCCATCAACCGGGCATATATCCAGACTCCGGGCTGCTACTAAGAAATTCCTGACGGATAAACCCAATAACACTTTGCTTGACCTGGATTGAAATGGTTTGTAAAAACACATTGCGTCACGCAGTCGGGTGATTTCAGCCGAAAGCCGTCCACTGCTGGACAAAGGCCTCCCCCAAATTTTGGGGGTTGGTTGCCATAATCGCCACGCTTTGCAAGCGGGTTGGCGATCTCAGTATAGTGTTAAAATGCTTTGAGAACGCTGCTGCTCATTATCTAGTAAGTCCCTTAGTCGCCTTTTACGACACCCACGGGAAGAAATAGGATGGTGCTATTCTGATTGGTTGATGCCCTACTTTTTTCTGCTAAATCGGAACATGAAGTCTACAAGTTTGCGCAACATGGTTTTAATATTGTAAATAAGTGGCTTCAATATAACTCACACTAAATACGGCTAAGACAAATTATATTAAGTTTTCAAACCGCAAACAAACATCTGTTTTGCCCTCAGCGATGTATGCGCACTGTTGTATGGTCCCTACAGATTGCCTGCTAACGTATCCTAGTAGTAATATAAGTTCTAATGAAATAAAATATCTATCTATCTAAACGATGAATCTTTTAAACAACACATAGAAGCCTTAAATAATAGAATGCGTAAACGTATTTGTTTAAAAAAAACTGCGTTATATTGCAGACCCAAAATTAATTAGGCGAGTTTACCTGTGCCAGAAACCATTTTATACTGTTAAAGACTTTATTGAGGACAAAAAGGCTTGGGATTGAGCTGCTCCAATTTACAGTGAATCTTGATTTGATTTTTTTTTACCAACTATTTATATTTTTCTTTTGATGGAAATTTTTAAATACCTGAACTATGACATGAATATTTACTTTGTAAAGTATTATATTATTTTAATTATTATGAATGTGAGGACTATGTGAATTGTTTTTTTATTTTCAAAAAAAAAAAAAACAAAAAAAAAATCATTCAAAAAAAAATTAATGCAGGTCTGGCAGTTTGAGTACTTTAAGCGGCCTAACCAATTGTCCTTTCTTTGGTATTGTTCTTCGTTATCGTTGAATCGCTGAGCTCCTTAAGTTTTGAGTTCAGCTGCACGATAACTGATAAATGCGTGCACTGACTGGACAGGTCCACTCAAATCTGTGTGGTTCTTTCGTCAAAAGACCATATCAGACACCAATCTACATGGTTCTCAAATGATCTGACCAAGATTATATCCGTATTTTATATACACATTGACATTGATTAATTTTATATACACAATGACATGAATATTTACTTTGTTAAGTATTATATTGTTTTAAGTATTGTAAATGTGAAGACTATGTGGGTTATTGTACATTTTTCTTTTTTTCTCAGTTAGTTTTTATCATAGTCTGGCAGTTTGAGTAATTTTATGTCGCCTACCCAAATGCCCTTTCTTTGGTATTGATCGTTGAGCTACTGACAAATGAGTGCACTGACTGGACAGGTCCCCTCAACCTGTGTGGTTCTTTCGTCAAAAGATCATTTCAGGCACCAATCTACATGGTCTTCACATGATCTGACCAAGATTATGTCTGGACTTTAAAAGAGACTGTGACCTCTGAGTTTGTTTCGGCCTTTCTTCTCAGAGTAGTCGGATACGAAACGCCGACCTCATCTAGTTTTTTTTTTAAATATGATTGACGTGTAAAAGTGTTTGTACAAACCTACTTACAGAAATAAATCATTTATCATTTATTTACCTTGCTCTCTGCCAGTCAATTTTGACTTACTGCATTACCTCTTGGGGTGGAGCCGGTAATAGTTTGCTGCTACCTATCGAGAGAGCTCAAAGAGCGATTCTCAGGGTGTCTACATGCCGCCCTTTCCTTTTTCCCACTAACCTACTCAATAAATCCTGTGAAGTACTAACAGCTCGACAGTTATGTATAATGAGCATCGTATTAAAACAAGACGCAGCCCTCCCATATAGCACTGAAATGACTAAAAAGAGATGGAAAGACATAGTTTGCCCTACAAAAAGTACAAAACATGCTTTCGCAGCCAAATGTTTTGTCTTCCTTGGACCATAACTTTATAACAGACTAAATGCGAAAACTAAAATGTATTCTCTTAATTATAATAATTGCAAAAGAACTCTCAAGGAAGCTCTTCAAAGTATGGTCTATGAAGATACAGAGAAATTATTAGATGTACTTAAATAAAAAAATGTATTTGTACTAATTAAGTTTAGCTAAGTATTTTAGCAAGTAGGATTTTTGTACTATTTACACCTTTTTAAATACCTATTCGATGACTAGATTTTTATAATTGAATGTGATTATTCAGAAATATTATATTATGCCTTGCCTCGCCTGAAACACAGGATAACCTAGTTCAGGCACATAACACAATAGAACTTTACGTAGATTTAAGCAAATTTATATTTAGTATTTTACCTTTTTACCTGAATAAACTTTTTATTATTATTATTATATTATTCTTTACGTCCGGCACCACACGGAACACGCAATTGGGTAAAAAGAAGATATCATTTGAAATCGACTTCTACAAAAAATAAAAATATTATATTCGCAATAGGTACCTTTTCATAATAAAATATAGTAAATAGAAAGAGATATATTTTATTTGCTTTATGTTGTTATGGCATATTTATATAAGAATCCCTTAAGCGGCGTTTCTCTTCAATTATTTGGGTTTTTATTTATTTTACTGTTCACATTCATGTTATTATTTGTTCTGAGAACGAAACGTATTGTTCGTGAAATAAAGACATATATTTACATTTATAGGTTTTTATTAGAATTTCAATTATTACAGGAGTTTGTGGTCTAGTGTGAGGGGCTTGTGGCTAACTATTAACAGCCGCACGAGTCGATCGATCAGGTTAAGCCACCAAGATACCTCCGTGGTTCGGAAAGCACGTTAAACCGTTGGTCCCGGCAGTCATTCGTGGATCTTTGACAGTCTTTAGGGGTCGTCAGAAGCCCGAAAGTCTGCCCGACAGTCTTACCAAGGGGTATCGTATAACCTTGTAAGGGGTTGTAGAGGCAGTAATTACATGTAAAATACTGGTATTCAGCTGCATCTGGTTAGCCCGGGAAGCTTCTATATTCATTAATAATGTATTTATAAACGTTCATATTTCTTAAATATATTAAAACAAGACTTTTTTGACTGCCTCTTTGTTCCAGTGGTCGCAAGCGCTACTGCTGAGCACGAGGTCCGGGGTTCGATTCCCAGGTCGAGCAAAGTGTTATTAGGTTTTTCCAACAGAAATTTCTCAGTAGCAGCCCGGAGTCTAGATTTGTGCACGGTTAATGGCAATAGGCTCGCCCCTATTACATGGGACTTAACTGGCGAAATGTGGGTGTACTATAGGTACACCTCTGCCTTTCCCTTCGGGGATTACAGGCGGGATGTTATGTATGTATTATAAAACAAAGTCGATTTTCGTGTGTGTCTGTGTCTCCACGTTGTTATTTTAAATAAATATATACATACATAAAGCATATAATCTATATATAAAATTCAAAGTCCTGACTGACTCACTGACTGATATATCAACGCACAGCCTAAACCGCTGGTCCTACAGACATGAAATTTGGAGGGTGTGTTCTTTGTAAAGAGTAGGTATCCATTAAGAAAGGTTTTTTTGAAATTCTACCCCTAAGAGGGTGAAATAGGGGATAGAAGTTTATATGAAAGTCCGTCAGTTTTGAAGTTAGAACATTAAAATTTTGTGTTTAGGCTGATGATTGAAAATTAATTTATACGTATTTCAGCGTTTTTGATAATTCCACCCCCGAAGGGTTAAAAAGGGGGATGAAGTTGTGTATGGAAAGTCCTTAATTTTTGAAGTAAAAATCTCTAATTTTATTATCTAGGCTTATGGTTGGAAGCTAACGCAACGGTGTTGTTAGAATTTCAACCCTTAAGGGGTGAAAAGGGGGATGAAATTCATTATTTTTCAAGTTAAATAACTAATATTTTGGCTTATGGTTGGAAACTAACAGACCGTAAACCATTGTTTTTTATTTTATTTCAACCCACAAGGGGGTGAAAAGGGGGATGACGTTTTGTACTGAAGTTGTTCATTCGCTAAATTTTGTATTCAAGTAAAAATAATATAAGTACACGTGTACCGTTTCTAACTTTTCATAGAATGAAGCGATTGCGATGAAACAAAGCGAAATGTTACTCCAACTTATACAAATACACAATATTTATTTAAATATAAGGTCGTGAGACTGACTGGGCTATCAATACACAGCTCAAACCACTGAACGGATTGGGCTGAAATTTGATACATAGATAGTTATGACGTAAGCATCCGCTAAGAAGGGGTTTTTGGAAATTCGACCTTTAAGGAGGTAAAAGGGGGAATTTTGTTTGTATGAAAAATCTTATTTCAAGAAGAATAAACCTAAAAAATGTCATGAATACTTACGTAAGTAAATTATAAAGTTTGTCATTTTTAGTTTTTTCAAACTACCCTCTTAAATGGGATTTGGGGAGGTCAAAGTTTGTATAGAAGAATTTCAACGTGCGGTCCGATTAACTCTAAACTCAGTATTTATACTTAGCAACAAAAATTAAGAATAAAATGTATCAAAGTTTTTCGAAAATTGAACTCTTTTTTTTTGGTAGGTAATTATCAAAATACTTCTCCCGCTCTGGGCGGGGCGCGAGGGCGTGTCAGACTTTTACTGACTAAAACCCACCCGTGTTCCTTTATTTGCCTGTGTGCCAGGGCCACGATATCCTTTTCGGACAAACTCGCAACCCTGGCAGGCATTGGCCGTAAGGGACCCCGTCAGTTGGTGCTGCATCTCTTTGAGGCGCGCGTGGAACACAACGCGCCGTCGACCCGGGCCTGGTCCTTATTGGACTGCGAGCTACCCATCGCTCACTGTCCACAAGCCCGCGCCTACTGTAGCCGAGCTTCATCCTGCGACTCCCGACGCCCGGGGCGTCTCCCGCGGCGACTAAGGGCGTGAGCGCATGAATTTTTCCTCTCCCTCACGCGTTCCACCTCCTCCTTCGCAGATGGAGGTGACGGACTCCCATAAACTCTCGCTCCGAACCATGGCTTGAACCAGGGCCGGACCGACGATCGGGGGGGCTCAAATCGCTGTCGAGTCCACACGTACCTAGGATTGGTGCTCGACAGCCGGTGGGATTTTGGCCCCCACTTCCAGCGGCTGGCACCCAAGTTGTTGGGCGCGGCTGGGGCGTTGTCAACGCTGCTTCCCAATCTGGGGGGCCCGAGCACCGCCTGTAGGCGGCTCTACGTAGGGATCGTGCGATCGATGGCCCTTTACGGGGCCCCGATCTGGGCGGCTGACCTGACGGCCGGAAGCATCGCAGTCCTGCGAAAACCGCAGAGAGCGATGGCCGTCAGAGTCATCAGGGGATATCGCACGATTTCCTACGAGGCGGCTTGTGTACTGGCCGGATCCCCGCCCTGGGACCTCGAGGCGAAAGTACTCGCGTCACTGTATTGGTGGCGCGAGGAAGCGAGGGCGCGGGGCGAGTGGCTGATGCAGCGACATGTGGAGTTGCGTCGGTCACAGCTTCGCGCAGCCCTGGTGGCGGAATGGCGGGACAGGCTTTCACGCCCTACCGCCGGCCTCGCCACTATCGAGGCGGTCCGGCCGGTACTCGAGCCCTGGCTCGGGAGGAGGCACGGCTCCCTGTCGTTTCGGGTGACGCAGGTGCTCTCGGGGCATGGTTGCTTCGGGAAGTACCTGTGTCGCATAAGTGGGTGTCACCACTGCGTCGACTGCCGGGAGGACACGGCGCGGCATACGCTGGCAGAGTGTGCCGCTTGTGAGGAGCCTCGCCGTGCCCTCATCTCAGAAGTAGGCAGTGATCTGTCGCTGCCGGCCGTGGTCGAGTCGATGGCCGGCAGCGAGGAGTCCTGGGACGCGGTGGTATCCTTCTGCGAAACAGTCGTGTCGCAGAAGGAGGCTGCGGAAAGGGAGCGGGAGATCTCGTCCGCTCACCCGGCCCGCAGCAGGCGCACCGGGCGTCGGCAGAGGGCAGATAATGCCCTCTTCCGGCCCCCCTAAATGGTTCCAGGGACGGCGGACTCGGGGACGTCCGCCGCCCCCCATCACACTGGACCCGAGGTGGCGGCGCGTAGTGTTCCACGCGCGCCCCTTTGAGACGTCGCGGGGGGGTCTAACACCTCACCCCCCCGCAGACTTGAGGTGGCCTGCAGAGGCGGGCCGGCACTAGCCGGGGATCACGGAAGTAATACTAGCTCCCAAGATCCCCGGTGCAAGTGTGGGAAGGGAACACCGGGGTGGTTTTTAGTCAGTAAGAGTCTGACAGACCCCTCCGCCCACCCCACGGCGGAGGACATCCATGAGGATTTTCCACCCCGGCAACAAAAAAAAAAGGGCCGGACCGACGAGAGATCGCCGCCAGCGTCACCTCCGTGAGGACATGGCGGTACTCCGCCCAAGCCAGGCAGACCTCCACCGGTGTTCTCTGGGCAATCCACACAGTGGTGACACCCGGGCGTTCCCGGGATCCCGCTTTATCCTGAGTAGGAACCCGTGGATATAACAGGATGCCGTGGCGCCTCTCTAGCCACTGAAACTGACCATTTTTCCTTTGATCAATAAACTTGAAAATTGACCCGGATATTTTCTTAATAAATAAAATGGCCGTAAACATAAATTTTCGAAAACAACCTTTTAAAGGGGTGGTGAATTTTGTGGGGGAAAATAATTGAATGGAAAAATTTTAACGCGTGGTTCGATTTACTTGAAACTCGGTATTTATATTTAAGAACGGAAATAAACGCTAATCTAAAAGAGGTAGTCAATATTAGAGGGGATGATTTTATGTTTCGGATTGGCGCAAAAATGGCTGAACGGATTTAGATGAAATTTGGTAACATACATATAGTTTATAATCTGCATTAACACATACTACTACACGTACTTTTAATTCCGGTAGTATGTTCTCGTGACATTTTTTCGGACATCCACGCGGGCGAAGCCGCGGGCAGAAGCTAGTTATCTATATAAATATAATTTTATATTACAATAATAAAAATGAAACAAGAGCAAGGAACTATATTATGTAATGATGATGTTTAAGGAGTGAGGAGGTGTTTTTGTACCAGAATTTTAAAAGTGGACTAAGATTGAGCACGCCTTTTCGACACGGGCAAGGCATTTGATAACCGTGCTGTAAGTACCGGTTTTGTAAGTGGCCACAAAACCGGTAAAACCTGCGGCAAAAAAATGACAATTGATGGCAATGGGTGTCATTGGTGAATTTTTAAAACCTACGAAGCAATGGATTAGCAATGTCCTTCAAAACTCTTGGATTGTGATTCAAACTGTGTCACGCAATTCGAGCACGGCCTACTGTGACATGACTTGAGTCACACATTTTATCATCACAGTTTGAGCGATAAAACTGTTTTGTCATAAAATGCTAGTAAAAATTGACATGATATAATTTATCATGTCTTGTCACAAACGTCTTCGGCAAGCCTGTGCTCGGCCCGCTGGTATCCCGATTTAGGACCCTAGGCCAGCTCTGTACGAGAGGTGAAGATGAATTTTCAATGTACGATTTTTCATTACTGTATACTTACAGTGTAGTGTGTGTACTGTGATTACTTTAACTCACTTATTCTTCTCTGACTTATTCATTTTTTTAATTTATTTTTCTGTCATTGCTTCATTTTAATTATTTTTACCTATTGTGGTATAGTAATTTTATTCTAGGTGCATCGTCTTCACATATAATTATATAATTAATGTACCTATACAAAATATTGGAAAACATATTAAAAGAGTAACGGTGGAGTTTCTTGCCCATTCTTCTCCATACGAAACTATATATTGGAAGGGGCGACTAGAATCAATTATATATATTTTTTTTAATTTTGACGTTCAAATGTGCCTTTTATGTGCCTATTGGAAATAAATCATTTGACTTTGACTACATAACAGTCGCCTACCTCCATTCAAACTTAACAACTACCCACCAACAGGTCGACAACAATATAAAACTACAAAATAAATCCTTCAACTGCCAACTTTTCATTTAATCCTGAGCACCGCCATCTGTTGGCAGATTCGGGAAACTGTGAAGTAATAAAAATGCTTAGCATTCCGCTTTCCTAGCGGAAAATAGGAAAAGGGGAAATTCAGGCTTCCGCCTGTCCAAATAACTGGCAAACTGGTCTGCACCGAATATTCTTGAATGCTAGATTTTAATTACTTCGGACAGGGTGATGGTTTTTCTAAAATTATTTCTGTGAATTTCGAGATTATTGGAGCGTATCTGACAGGCGTGTTTTTCTGGTATTTTTTGCATTGTTTATTTTCATTAAAAAAAACAGATGCAGAGCAATAAATTACAGTGTCCAACTAAGCACTACTACAAAAATAATCAAAAAGAAAAAAAACTAGATTTGTTATCCGCTTCTAAGCAGGCCATAAGTTCACGGAAATATTGCAGACCTGGGTTCGATTCCCAGGTCAGGGAATCAAAGGCAGAGTGCTATTGAGATTTTCAGTAAGGAATTTCTCAGTAGCAGCGCGGAGTCTGGATCTGTGCCCGGTTGATGGCAATAGGGTAGCCGTATTTCATGGGACTTAATCATAACTGGCAAAATGTGGGTGTACTATTAATATGGAGTCATTTTAATAGGTAACATTTGACGTCTGTCAGTTTAGTGAAAGCAAATCGTAAAATTACTCGAATCGGTCATTGTTACAATAAATATGTAATCGTAATTGAAATTGTGCAGTTCTAACAAAACGAAAAAATATATTATTTTATGCCCGCCGTTACAAGGTTTGCAAGGTTACGTTGTTGAATTTTGATGAATTGTCAAATGTTACCTATTAAAATGACTCCATATTAGGTAAATACATTTCTGCCGAAACCTTCGGGGAAAACTGGCAGAATTTATTATTATACCAGCTGCGCCCCGCGGTTCCAGCCGCGTAAGTCTCGATCCCGTGGGAATATCGGGATAAAAAGTAGCCTATAAAAAAAAAAGTCGTGATTTTATTATTATACTAGCTGCGCCCCGCGGTTATAGCCGCGTAAGGCTTATTCCACAAATCCCCCCTGAAAATCCCCCTAGGTGAAAAGTGGAATCCATAAAAAAAAAGTCTAGAATTCCCCCCTGATAATCCCCCTTAGGGGGGAAAACTGGAGTTGAAAAAAATTCTTATTCCACAAATCCCCCCTGAATGTGCCCCTTGAGGGGGAAAACTGGAATCTGAAAAAACCGACGTCCAGAAATCCCCACTGAGGTCCTTAAAATTTAAGGAGTGCCTCTGCTACCCTGCTACGCTGCTGGTGCTGGGCGCCGATTTGTTCGCCGGTGCTGGTTGCTAAAATACTTACCGCGGGCGCTGTCCGGCAGATATTTTACTTAGATATAACCTAGAATGGGGATAATGTTGACCATTCAAACTAATAGGAGCACCGCACAGCGGGCCTTCGTTAATATAGTCAATAAAGCTAATATAAAATGTCATACTGAATTGTTATGTTATTCGAGTCTAAATTGTTTAAATAGGCAGACATGTTGTTGTTGTTTATTTATTAGTAACTAGCTGCGCCCCGCGGTTTCACCCGCATACCTAAGTCTCGATCCCGTAGGAATATCGAGATAAAAAGTATCTTAAGTCCTAATCCAGGTCTAACCATGTGCCAAATTTCATCCAAATCCGTTCAGACGTTTTAGCGTGAAAGCTTAACAAACAAACTCACTTTCAGATTTATAATATTATCAAGGATTCTAACTATAATATTATAAGTCTCGATCCCGTGGGAATATCGGGATAAAAAATAGCCTATAAGTTAATCCAGGGTGCCAGATACCTCTATACAAAATTTTATCAAAAGTGGTCCAGACGTTTGAGCGTGAAGAAGTAACAAACATACACACACACACACTCACAAACTTTCGTGTGATATATAATATTAGTGTGATAGTGTGAAGACGACTGTCCAACAAGGAATGTGAGTAATTCGTTTAGGGTTCATGTATATATGTCTCTATGTGAGTTTCCTGAACAAATTTAGATGTGTGGGGTATCGTTAGAATCCTTACATCATCCCGAGTGACACAGGCTATAAATATTTTTTAAATGATCAATAGCATCAGCTTTTCAACAGAAACGTAGAAAACATACAGTCTGCGTATATAAAGCTTGCCACACTCATTTTGGACAAAGATTTTTCAACTTATTAGGTGGCCATTTGTACAACAAAATTAACCATGTCCAAAAAATATATCCTTTAACTAAACGACAATGTAAAATTGTGGTCACTAAATGGCTCCTAAGCCTTGATTATATAAATACGGAAAAAACACTGGATATTTTAAAATAGAATTGACATACCGAAAGCACACCTACACGTTCGCGTACACACTCACACCTCATACCTACACTACACTCACCACACACACTCACACTCTATACCTACACTACACACTCCACACACATTCATACTCTACATCCACACTACAAACACTACACACTCACTTACATCACTCACCCGTCAAGTTTTAGACTTAATTACCTCCTTTCATAGTCTAAGTTATTTAATTTTGGAATTGTCATGTATGAAATTTTTAAGTTTTCACACCTAATTTACCACGGAAGAGCACTGTTTTCCAAGATACAGGTTTTTACCTAGTTTGGAATTCAGGAGTTCATATAGTTTTAGCCGTCTACTCACTTCCATGATTTGTATTCTAGTTCTTAGGAATATGACTGTATTAGGCTATATTTTATTGATTTTTTGCATGGCTCCATTTTTAAAAGTGAAATAGAATTTGAAGGCCTTGATGAGCACATGCCAAAACTCTAAAATTTATTGGAAAAAAAATACATAGGTAAATTTGTATATAGTTTATTATTATTTATTTATTTAATACTTTAAGCACAAAAAACGTACAGAGGCGGACTTAATGCCATAGGCATTTTCTACCAGTCAACCTTTGGGTGATGCAGAGACAACCAGTGGTAGGTGCAATAACAAAAATTGTGAAATCAAAATTTATTTAAATATAAGGATATACATACATATGTATATATAAACTTTAAATATAATATATATATTTACCTAATTATACATAAATATAAGACCAAATAAATACATATATACACGAATATACCCATAAACCAAACAAACAATGGGAAAACTTTACCGTTGTGATGATACTGCCAGCTTCTTACGAATGTGCACGCGAACTTTAACTTTAACTTTTTTTATAGTTCTGTGTGGTGCTGGACGTAAAGAATAGCACCACCCTATTTCTTCCCGTGGGTGTCGTAAAAGACGACTAAGGGACTTACTAGAGAATGGGCAGCAGCGTTCTCTACGCATTTTAACACTATACTGCGATCGCCAACCCGCCTGCCAAGCGTGGTGATTATGGCAATCACCCCCTTTTGGGGGAGGCATATGTCCAGCAGTGGACGTCTTTCGGCTGGAATGATGATGATGATGATTTGTATATAAGGCATGTTTGTTTTTCATGTACAACCTATACAAAACGTTTCATGCCCACACCATCAACGCCTCGCCTCGCCGTGAGAGTATAGAAACATATTTAGTGCTTAAAATAAAAATACCACCACATACCATTACATGTTTTAAAATAAATCTTTTCACAAAAATTATAAAATTTATATAATATAATTGAAAAATTAAAAACACGAGTGCCCTGCCAAAAACACGAGTGCCCTGCCAAAAAAACGAACTAAAAAGTAAACGGTCCCCGACAGCAATGACAATTTCATTCATCTGTTTAGTCAGAGAGTAAATGAGTGCTTTTGCTTTGTATACATAAACAGATTAACTAATAAAACCTGTTTTAGGGTTCCGTACCCAAAGGGTAAAACGGGAACCCTATTACTAAGGCTCCGCCGTTTGTCTGTCTGTCCGTCTGTCACCAGGCTGTATCTCATGAACCGTGATAGTTAGACAGTCGAAATTTTCATAAATGATGTATTTCTGTAATGATGTCTGAAAACCAGAATAACATAAATATTTAAGGGGGCTCCCATACAACAAACGTGATTTTTTTTTCCGTTTTTATAGATAATGGTACGGAACCCTTCGAGTGCTAGTCAGACTCGCATATGGCCGGTTTTTTACTTTTTATTTTTTTTTGTTTTTTGGCAGGGCAGTCGTGTTTTTAATGTTTTTATTTATTTATTTTAATATTATACATTTTAGAGCCAAGTTTTATTTTAAAACATATAATGCTAAGTGGTGGTATTTTTATTTTAACCGCTCAAGGTGGTTTCTTTTGTGTGTAAATCATAATAAACGGTACCTAATTGTCTTGACTTTTGATGTAAAAGGGTTCCATCACACCTATTTCTGCCATCAAGCCGCATTACTGTGATCTTGCTGAACGGTACGAGCACCTACTGGAATTTGTAATGCTGTCTGCAATTTAGCTCATGAGGCATTCCTCCTTTGTCTCAGGATGACAGACGCAATGCAATGACATGGTATGCGTCTTCAGTGAACGTGCCACGTGATCTATGGGGTATTGCAGTTCGTGATAGTCAGAATTTACCGCTTGACACTAGTAGGTACTACAACACTGCACCCCAAACAGGGACTATGCATGTGATATATATAAATATAATTAATATATGTTTAATATTTTATACTCGTTTGTTAAAATTAATTAATGAATGATTTTTATAACAAACTTATTTTTCTGTTAACAAAACACTGATTTGACTCAACCGTCACTTGTGAATCATACTTGTTTGTTAACGGGTATAAAAGAGCGGAGCCACAGTGGGGCGGCTCAGTTGCTCTTCGACTTTCAAGGCGTTAACATCTAAGGTATGACATTATTCCGATTATTGTTGATGGTGAATTATATTGTATATTTATTATGAATAATCTAATGTTATTATGATGATTGGTGTATTTTAAAATACTGGTTATAATATCTAACTTGTTATTTAATTATGGTTGGAATATTGTAACGAAACATTGTGTTATATACTACAAGATAAAAGATAAATAAAATGTTATTTTGAATTGAATCCTATAGTTATATTTTCCCTTAATACCTAATAAGTGACGCTAGATTAAATATAACACGTACATCTAGGTACATATCTACATATATACAAAATTTATAACATCAGAAGTGGGATTAACTTCACCCCTATTAAGACGTTTATATAAGTTTCAGAATGGATTCTACTGTCCTGGAAGGTCTTCTCAAAGCAATCAGCGAAGCTGTTTCTGGTCGTCGCCGTACTAATGACGATGTGGCACTCCCGGTCTTCGACCCAGCTACTAGTGACAGTGGTGCGGAAGACTGGTGTAAAAGCATCGAGGAGCTATCAAAAGAATTTGAATGGAGCAGTATCACAACAGTCGCAAGAGCTGGTAAGGCCTTAAAAGGTTCCGCTTTGTTATGGTTTGAGTCTTGGGTACCATCTGAAGGCCGAACTTGGGAAAAATTTCCGTACAGACCTCACAGACTTGTATCCAGAAAAACGGAACCTGTCTGAAAAACTATCCAAGGCCGTGTTATACAATTCTGATTCTGCAGATTCCTATTGCGAATACGCTAGGGAAAAGGTTAGGCTGCTACGTAATACAAAAATATCATTTACGGAATACCAATTAATCGAGTTGATCTGCGGTAGCGTTACCGATGTGAACGTTAGAATGGCTGCTTTCAACAGCAATGTTAAAACTACTTCTCAATTAATATCCTTTTTCTCCAGTTACGTAAAACCCAAAAAACGACCAATAGAGCACAATGATTCTGACAGTATAATAGGACAGGGAAAAGCCAAACGCCCAAAGTTAGAGATCCGAAATAACACTTCCGAAGAAAAAAAATGTTACCTGTGTGGTAAAACAGGTCACATAAAAATCCACTGCAATAGAGACCGAAATCCACCATCTGAAACAGGGATCAGTATTCCAGGAAATAAGGTTCCCGATAGGGTTATTTGTACCTTCTGTAAAAAGGTCGGTCACAATGCCTCGGTGTGCTGGTATAAAGCACGTTCTGATTTAGAGAAAACCAACACTAATAAAAATGAGGTTAATTTTTTAGGCAAGGCGAATTAAAGCTTACAGTTGCATCTATTCACGATATTCCAATTGAATCCCTTATAGACACAGGTGCCAATTGTAGCCTAATCAGACAATCCATCGCTAAACAACTTAGATGTAATATACTACCTTGTTTCAAATACCTTACAGGAATAGGTAATGTTAAATTGGAAGTCTCTGGTAAAATAACTGTCCCTGTAAGATTCGATGACATATATATTGAGCTTGATTTATTTGTTGTTAATGATCAATCTATTAATTATAATCTTTTAATTGGTAGAAATGCTGTCGAATACAGTGATATTGAGATAATTACAGATTGTGAAGGAAGTAGAATTAGGAGGAAAACTCCTAATAATGTAGACTTATACGTAAATACCTTACTCCAGCTAGATTATTGTAATATCCAAATGGCAGAGTTAAAATCAAAATTAATTCACTTGGAAGAAAATTTGCAAAATAAAATTATAGATATTTTTGAGAGACATGTTGCTATATTAAATAAAACTGGGTCTGTCACAACAGGAGAATTAAGGATAAGGTTAAAAAGTGACAAACTAGTAAATTATCATCCCTATCGTTTGGCACCTTGTGAAAGAGATAAAGTAAAACTCATTATCCAGGATTTAATAGATACCAATATAATTCGTGAAAGCGAATCACCGTTTGCTAGTCCCGTGATTTTAGTTAAAAAAAAAGATGGCAGTGATCGACTTTGCGTCGATTATAGGTCCTTAAATAAAATCATTGAAAGAGACTCATATCCTCTCCCTCTTATTGAGGATCAAATTGATAAATTAGGAAAGGCCAAGTTTTATATCTCCATAGATATGAAAAACGGTTTTTATCAAATTCCAGTGTCTGAAGACTCTTCTAAATATACGGCTTTCTCAACCCCTGACGGACATTACGAATTTATAAAAATGCCATTTGGTATTTGTAATGGTCCATCCGTCTTTCAACGGGCAATTTCCAAAGCGATTTCACATTTAGATTTCCTACTTGTCTATATGGATGACATTCTTATTCCATTTTCAACTATTGAAGAAGGTTTAAAATATCTAGAATTAACAGTATCAGCTCTCACTACTTCTGGTTTTAAAATTAACCCAAAAAAGTGTCAATTCTTTGTTAACTGTATTGAGTATTTGGGTAGACAAATATCTCAAGAAGGTGTCAGGCCAAGTACATCTAAAATCTCTGCCCTAATAAATTCACCAATCCCGCGTAACATTAAACAAGTAAGACAATTTATGGGTCTGGCTTCATATTTTAGGAAATTTATCCCAAATTTTGCAACACGTACTGCTTGTATAAGTAAATTAACACAGAAAAACCAAAAATGGGATTGGGGTTCTGAACAGGACATTGCGAGGAGTTATGTATTAAATTACTTAGTATCTAGACCATTGTTGTCACTCTTTGATCCTGCTTTAAAAACAGAGTTATATACTGACGCTAGTGCTATAGGATATGGTGCTATTTTAACCCAGAAATACGATAGTCATTCTAAAGTCATCGCTTATTTTAGTAAAAGAACTACACCTGCAGAGTCAAAATATAGTTCTTACGATTTAGAAACCCTAGCTATTTACAACGCCTTGAAACACTTCAGAGTCTATTTACTAGGAATTAACTTTAAAATTATCACGGATTGTAACGCTATTAAATCGACAATGAATAAAAAAGATTTATCACCACGAGTAGCTCGCTGGTGGACATATATGCAGGATTTCCAATTTGTAATTATTTACAAGAAAGGACAATATATAAGCCATGTCGATTTCCTCAGTCGCAATCCTGTTGAGGTCCCCATGACTGTGGATAGCACAGTTAATTTAATAGATGACCCACAATCTTGGCTAGAACTTGCACAACAAAGAGACCCTGAAGTACTATCAATTATTCATAGAGTACAAACGGGAGAGTATGATTCAAACCAATATGTAGTCCGTAATAATTTACTATATTACAAAGTTGATCCAAACGGGGAATTAAAATTGTATATTCCGAAGGGTACAAGATTGAGTATTTTGCGTCTCTACCACGATGAAAATTGTCACGTTGGCTTTGAAAAAACTATCGCTAAAATACGTGAGCATTTCTGGTTTCCTGCTATGACAAGTTTTGCAAAAAAATATCTATCTCATTGTTTAGTTTGCATCAAACGCAAGGGTCACCATGGCCCTAAGCAAGGTTTCCTACACCCAATTCAAAAGACCGCACTGCCTTTCCATACAATACACTTGGACTGTACAGGGCCTTTTACCCAGTCAAATGAAGGTTTTAAACATATTTTATTAATAGTAGACGGGTTTACCAAGTTCTGTTTGCTTAAACCACTCAAAAACCTTAATGCCCAAGAATTAGTACCGGTTTTACGAGATGTCATCACCTTATTTGGAACTCCTTCTATATCAATTTCTGATAGAGGAACTAATTTTAGCAGTGGTCCGATTAGGTCATTTTTTAATGAACTAAATATAGAACATCACCTGATTTCCACGGGTACTCCCAGAAGTAATGGTCAAGTAGAACGTTACGTGTCCACTGTAACTAATATGCTTAACACTATGTGCAATGAACAGTCAGATTGGCCGAACGTTCTTTGGAAGGTACAACAGTCAATTAACACAACTGTACAAAAATCCACAGGCTTCTCCCCTTTGCGATTACTTATCGGCGTAGACGCAAATATTCCGTCTGTCCAAGCTCGTTTAGACGACGTACTTGACGAAAATGATAGACAAAATCCAAGGAACTTAGAGGCTGACCGAGAAATAGCTAGACTACGCCTATTACAGGTGGCAGCAAAATTCAAAAAACGTTTCGACGCCACTCGTCGTAACAAAGTAAATTTTAGCGTAGGAGACGTAGTGTATGTCTCACAGAATCATAGGCGTAATGATAAATTGGCACCTAAATTTAAAGGCCCCTATGAAATATCTTCTATCCTTCCTAATGATCGTTTTGCTCTACAAGGTCTAGGTAATTTACGAAATATTTCAATAGCCAAAGAAAAATTAAGATTCTGGCCAGGTGAACTAATTGATGAAAATATAAGTGTCGAAAATGATATGGCACATTAGCTCCTTAAGATATTATAATAAACTTAAATTAAGTATTGCCTAATTACGTATACATTATTGTTCTTTTGATTGTAGAGATATAGCATAATAAATACTTTGTAAAGACATGTATTTTTTAAATAAATAAATAAAAAAAATAAAAAATAAAAAAATAAGAAGGAAAAAATCGCTGGGCGATCGTTTACTTGGTGCTTGTCTATCTCACCAGCAGCGGGTGAATGGGACTTGTATGACGAGGTAACCGATAAAATTTGTTTCCGCTGGTCGGTCATTTGCTTGGTGCAAGTCTATCCCACTAGCAGCGGGTGGAGGGGACTTGACACGTCTAGGCAATTGGCAAAACAAAAAGTAAATTATAGAAAAAGGATATCTAATGTACTTCGAGAGCGAAGTTCTTGTCAGTATGGCCGTGATATATATAAATATAATTAATATATGTTTAATATTTTATACTCGTTTGTTAAAATTAATTAATGAATGATTTTTATAACAAACTTATTTTTCTGTTAACAAAACACTGATTTGACTCAACCGTCACTTGTGAATCATACTTGTTTGTTAACGGGTATAAAAGAGCGGAGCCACAGTGGGGCGGCTCAGTTGCTCTTCGACTTTCAAGGCGTTAACATCTAAGGTATGACATTATTCCGATTATTGTTGATGGTGAATTATATTGTATATTTATTATGAATAATCTAATGTTATTATGATGATTGGTGTATTTTAAAATACTGGTTATAATATCTAACTTGTTATTTAATTATGGTTGGAATATTGTAACGAAACATTGTGTTATATACTACAAGATAAAAGATAAATAAAATGTTATTTTGAATTGAATCCTATAGTTATATTTTCCCTTAATACCTAATAAGTGACGCTAGATTAAATATAACACGTACATCTAGGTACATATCTACATATATACAAAATTTATAACACATGCAATTTTTTTTTTCATTAAATCTCTAATATACAATAATATAAACCCAAGAAAAGTATTAAAAGTTAAATTTCACTGCTTGTTGCTCAAAAAAAAAATGAAACTTAAACAACTTTCTACTATCGTTTAGACAGTGACGTCATCACGAAACAGTTTTGTGTGCATCTGTTTTTAGCCCCAAATCATATAAATAAAATGATTATATATGCTTAATTTAAGCAGAAATTGTTCTTACTTATTAACCTTAGTGAAACAAGCACTTAGCAAAGAATATACCTAGATTTTATTCGCATAGTATTTTTCGTCACTACCGGAATTTTCTAAGAGGACGCGTTTTGAGTTTGCGTTCCGTTCCATCAAAAAAACGCAACATAAAATAATTAATTGTCAAACAGCACATAACATCACGCCTGTAATCCCCGAAGGGTTAGGCAGAGGTGTACCCCGGTGTATTGTGAAACAAGTAACTTAATTTAAAAAAAAGGGAATTTGTTTCATGACTTAACACACATTGAGGTTGGGGTTGTTGAGGTTTGGTTGTCTGTAAAAGATTGCTTTTAGCGATAAGGCCGCCCATTGTGTCACCATAATGTAAAATTTCAACATTTATATCTGTAACTTTTATGGTGTACATAATAAAGAGTAGGTATTCAATTCTATTCTATTAGATTGAGGTATAATAAAAAACTTTTTACAAAAAAAAAAACAACCGATTTCCAAAAAAAACACTACAAAGTGAAAAATAAAAAACTTTTTACAAAAAAAACAACCGACTTCCAAAAAAAACACTACAAAGTGAAAAATAACTTTAATTTCGGTAGTCGCTGGCAAAAAACTAAAATACAGATCAAAAGCCACCGACTTCCGAAAATAAAGTTATTTTTCACTTTGTAGTGTTTTTTTCATGGATCAGTTTGTAATTTATCCAATTTACAATAGCCGTATGTCAAATGCTCATCACCTTTTACAAAATATTGCTTTTCCCGATGCAGGGGCGTTGAGTTGAGGAGTTCTCCTGGTAAGAACCAGGAGAACTAATGGTGACTTCACCATATGCATTTTGACGAGCATAAATTGCTTAGCAACCATATTAAAGTGCCTAATCGAATCGCAACGGTGAAATACATATTATTAAGTAGTTTCGGTGGCCATCTGTGGTCTTCATCATCCGTTCCACTTCACCAAATGGTGCTTTTCGAGTGCAAATGCACGAGTTACTATAAAAAATACTCAAATCGCTTTAGGTATGCCTATAAAATTTGAGGATTTTCCATGAGATCTGAAATGGTGGCATTGGGATCACCTCGGGAGCATACCCTTCCAAACAAAAAAAGATTTTTTTAAATCCGTCCACAATTGACGGACTAATCGGTAAACATACATAAAAAAAAATAAAAAACAAACAAACAAACATACAGCCGAACATATAACCTCCTCCTTTTTGGAAGTCGGTTAAAAAGAAGCTGCCACACAAGGATGCATGACAGTTACGACGTCTTATAAAACCAAACTTGGGTGACTATTAGGTGACCTAGGCTTAGGTTAGACTCAACTACCATAGCTAAACAAAAGTTCTCAAATAATCAATCACTAAGTAACCATAAAGTAATTCAAAAGTTGATGTCTAAAAGATTTTTTATTTGTAGTAAACTTTAGACTGTGATTTCATAATTTTAGCTAAAATATTTTACACTTAGCCTATTAATTTAGCCATTACTTTAATTTGTTTGATTATAAAAATTATCAATGAGTCCTTACCTCCATATGAAATAAATACTTCGTGATTCGTATAATAATTATTGCCACAAATCCCCGTTATGAACTCTATGAGGACTCAATGGGGATTTGTGGAAGAAAAGTTCACAAATCCTCATTGATGGGATTGTCAATGGGAATTAGTGGAATAACCCTTGAATCCGCGATGAATTACTTTAAAAATTCTGTGCTGTAATTGTTACTGCAGAATATTTTTTTTTTCTTTATTTCCTTCTTTCTAAAAACGAATGAGTTCGCTTTCGATTTGTGTGCGGTCACTTGGCATTTGGTTTGAAGTTAACTTTACAGAATATTTAGTAGCCCTAATTCCATAACACACTATCAATAACAATCTCAATAATTTTGAAGAATATTGCTAATCCATTGTTGCATATGTTCGAAAAATTTGTGTGCTTAACAACGTAAATAACGCAATGAATGTTGTTGAACTGTCAAAATAAAACCACAACTGGGACCCACGAAAACACAGTCTAGGCGACTTGGAATCATGCTTCGGATACTGTTGGAGCTGCTCCACACCCTGCGCACCATAGAAGCGCATCTTTTGCGCATGGTTGTGTAGAAACAACACAACTAACAAATTAATGTTTTATAATAGTCAAATTAACGTTTTACATTTTTAGTTTATCTTTTAAGATTGGTCGTATATGGGTCGTATATGCGTAAATATAAACATTTATAAAACCCGAAAAGGGCCCAAATTATACAACAATTCTATGGGTTAGTAGTTACGTAGAAGTCAGCCAATGACCGCTGAACGTTAAATAAAAGTTAAAGACTGACTTTACGGTCCAATACTGGTTGTGATGAGACCCTTAAGTGACCGTTTATGTCACATAGCAGTTATAATGTAGTTGTAAAACAACTGAAGCGTTGGACTAGTGTCAAAAAACGACTCAACGCCAACTGTTTCTATTCGCAAGATAAATATTGTGCTTGTATGAAAGAATAACAGAAAGTAAATCAAGTTAATTTCCAAGATTACAAAATATCTATTCTGATTTCTGGGTCTATATTATTTAAATTATTGTGATATATAGTAGTAGTTGTGTTAATCTTTCAGGGAACATTATTTTTATGACAATATATATATGTGTTGTTGGGAAGTTTTTAATGCTATGGTGTCAATGCCCTATTTCTTTGTAATTCAATAGTTATAAATAATTATTAAAAATATGTTTTCATAAAAAGCTCCAACCATCTTGTCTAAGTTATAAGGCGACCTCTATAATACACTAATATAACAAAAATGTCATATAGACTTTTGCTTAAGACCATGACGCCCGGCCATATTATGTCGACTTTAGGGTTCCCTAATAATTACTTACTTTTTGGGATTTTGTAGCCGAAGGGTGGCAAACGGAACCCTATTACTAAGCCTCCGCTGTCCGTCCGTCTGTCAGCAAGCTGTATCACATAAACCGTTATAGGTAGACAGTTGTAATTTTTACAGATTGTGTATTTCTATTGCCGCTATAAAAAAAAAATACGAAATAAATAAAGATAATAATTAAAGGTCCCCATACGAAAAAGTTATTTTTTGGCGTTTTTGCTCGATCTTAAGAGGGTACGGAATCCTCCGTGTGCTAGTCCGACTCGTACTTGGTCCGTTTTATTAATTACAAAACAAAATGGGAATGGTTTGATTAAAGTGTGGGTGGACCTTTAAATCATTTAAAAGTCTACTTTAGTTATGTAACCATTGAAATTCAACATTTTAGTCGCATACACGTCTTAGTTAGTCTTCCATACGACCAAAATAGCTTTGTTATATAAAGGTCATGCACAAACGTTTAAGCGGCGTATTAATGGTATAAAAGTTATGTTAAGATTCTGCACACGACGACGGTTGTCTTATGAAAACCTTTTATTTAACCGAAAAGTATATATGACCATTACATTGTCCAATGAACGTCATGGCTGGCACTAGTATCCGACGTCGTATAAGTTAGTTCTGAAAACGTTTACTCAACATGTGCACTGACACCATTGTACAACGTCGTATAAGTTAGTCCTGAAAACGTTTAAACAACTATATAATAAGACATTACAGTCACGCGACTGAACAGTAGTAAGATAAACTTCTATTTATCATAATAGTTAATTACATGCCACTATATAACTGTTACATAACATGAAGTCCTATAAGACTAGAATTATACGACGTTTTTGCTAGTTGGGAATTTACATCCGCATCCGCGACCCGCGATAGTGTATTATTATCCAAAAAACTTTTATGAAAAGGTCTGTGTCAATAGTGTGCAGGTTCGTCTGCCTTTAAATAATATCAGCAATAAACAGTTCATTCATAAATGAATTCAATTAACAGCAATATACGAACAAAGTGAACGAAATGCAATTATTACTTTTCATTTATTCATACAAAAGACTCACATTATAAATACCAATTATTAACATCGGTAAATAAAGGAGAATATAATTTCCTTTTTAGGGATCCGTACCGAAAGGGTGCCAACGGGACACTATTACGGTTTCGCTGTCCAAAAAAAAAAGATGGACGGACGTCCATCTGTCACAGGGTTGTATTTTTTTAACCGCAATAGATAGACAAAATTTCACAGAGTGTGGTACCTACTACTATGGGCAATATTATTTTTATTATCATTTGTTTCGGACCTTGCCCATAGTGTTAACAACAATGATCTTAAAAACTAGTGTTAGTAAAAATACAAGTTTTATTCGGTGTGGAGTTTCATCCAATATCGCAGCATTGGAGACGCCCATCTACCAGCAAATAAACTCAAGATAGTGTTGGTACTGCCGCGGAGACGAGCAAGCAGAGAAGCGCTTTTTTGACGTATGATGGCTATAACAACATGGCTATAACAACAAATAATAAAAAATAAAAAAAAATAAAGGGAGAAGAAAGAAAGAAAAGAGAGAAAGAACGAAAAGAAAGAAAGAAAGGAAATAAATATAAGAAAGAAAAGAAAGAGAGAAAATAAAGAAAGAAGAAATACAAGAAACGTGTTAAAAAAATTGTGTTAAATATTGCACGGTGGTACGGAACCTTCGAGCGCGAGTCTGATTCGCACTTGACCGCTTTTTCAACTTTATTTGTTTTGCGATACAACGGAAGAGTTTTATTAAATCTGTACATACATTGTATTACTTACTTTTGTTTCCAAAAGATAATCAAATAAAGATATCATAACGAAACGGAATGAAAAAGATATCATTCAATTCTTATTGTGTTCACTGTGAGCACTTTCAACCGCTCGTTGCTTGCTATACGAATATCTCCGATATGTATTTCTGTTTTCTTATGAACGACAGCGGTACTGTCTATATAACTGGGGCAGATAGCAGTTGCTCTCTTCTAAAATAATCAATAGAATATTATCTTAGCTTTGGAGCCTGGTGGCTCCAAAGCTAAGATAATACTCTTTCTGATTCAAACTTTATGGCGGATTAGAACATGAGGCGAGTCGCTGCGCAGTGGGGCTGAGGGTTGCGGTACTGCGCAGCGAGTGCACTTCAGAGCCGCCACCAAGTTTATATCGAGGTATACCTAGATATATATTTTGTTTTAAGTTATCCTACACTGTCGTTTTTAGTTGTAGAATACTTCAATAGGTACCTAATAATGATTGTCCTTTTGCTAGATTTTTTTTTATTAATCTTTCAAATACATCAAGCTATAGTTTAGTATAATTTAGAAGGATTTTTTCCATTTTGTAAATGTGATTACCATGGAGCCGTTTATTACGAGTATCTTATGGTGTATGTTGACTTAAAAAAAGCCTGGCAGTTGAGAGTATGCCATGCTCACTTAAATGTCTGTCACACGCGCCGCCATCAGCGGGTGGCGCGTGTGTTGGATCATTCGGTTCCCGACAAAATAGTTAAGCTGAATGATGCTGATCCACGCGTCGTTCATGAACGGGCGCCGTCAGTTGAGACTAGTCATCTCTTAACAGCCGGGGCTTCTTTTCTATCTTTTAATCTTATATTTTGAATTGTTTTTTTTTTACATTGTTCTCACATATAGAAGCGAAAAGAATAATGTAGTAGGTAGTACCCAGGATTTTGTAATACCTTGATTTAAAAAAGTGTCCTTGGAGGTTATTGCCTGATCTTCTCCATAAGAGATCTACGTTTTGGAATGGGCAAATAGCTTCAACTTTCTGACTGACTCACCGACTCTCTGACAATTCAAAAGTGAATTGAAATAAATGCTTTGAGTTTGAGTTTGACTGTCCCACTGCTGAGCAAAAGCCTCCCCCAAATCCTTCCAGGCATCCTTTTTCAGAGCCATTTTGATCTAACCCTTGCAGTACGCGTCTAGGTCGTTACGCCACCTCTTCCTGGATCGGGTGGTGAGGTCGACCATCCTCAAGTACCCACCATGTGGAGACTGTTGCCCAGCGGTCACTATAAATAAATAAATAATAATTCGGACAACAATAAAAAAGAAATTACAAAAAAAAAACAACCTACTGTGGCAAAAAACTAAAATACATACCTAAAGACACCGACTTCCGATATTAAAGTTATTTTTCACTTTGTTTTGTGTTTTTTGGAAGGCAGTTGCTTTTTTTTTTGTAATTTTTTTACTTTTATGTGTGTCAGTTTTTAATCGATCTAAGTTACAAAAGGCAGATTTCAAGTGGTCATCACCTTTTACAAAATATTTCATTTCTCGATGCAGGGGCGTTAATGGTTCAGGAGTTCTCCTGGTAAGAACCAAGAGAACTGCCATCACCATATGCATTGTGACGAGCATAAGTTGCTTAGCAACCATATTAAAGTACCTAATCGAATCGTATTATTATTAAGTAGTTCCGATGGCCATTTGTGGTCTTCATCATAAGTCCACTGCACCAAATGGTGCAATCCGAGAGCAAATGCACGAGTAACTATAAAAAATACCCAAATCGCTATAGGTGTGCCCATAAAATTTGAGAATTTCCCTCGATTTCCATGGGATCCCTCTTCAGATTCTGACTTGGTGACAATGGGAGCCTTTCAAACAAATAAAAAAAATCAAAATCGGTCCACAATTGACGGAGAAATCGGTGAACATAAAAATAAACATACAGCCGAACATATTTATAACCTCCTCCTTTTTGGAAGTTGGTTGAAAAGATCTATAAAATGCTAGTAACAGGGTCGCACATAAAATACCTAAACTAGTAACGGGGTATAAAAACTTAAACTAAAGACAAATTATTGAGAAGACCACCCAACAACTAGACACAACGAGAAATGAAAACTATGGTATAAGTCTTCGCAAAAATTGCCATAAAATGGCGGAGGAAGTATCTGCTGCTACAACCTTCAGAATGCTATAGTGACTGCCCCATAAGGGGCCAAAAACGGCTTCACTCCTGAGTAGATTATTCTACTGAGGAGTGAGGCCGTTTTTGTGAGGATAATGGCATGAAATCCATCGGTGACCGCGAACATTTTTGAGGCACTGTAAAAACGAGACATTCGCAACAGCATCCTAAAAACATTATTGTACTGGACGTGTAGAACATCCAGCGACCTTTTTGAGTAGTTGACCCAAAGACTGTGCATGCGGCTGATATACAAAGAGTAAATACACCCAGCACATAGCCGTTATCTATAGATTCTGTTAATCAAACTAAGTTACATTGAGCGAAAATTATTGCTGGGAAACAACTTTCTTTTTTGGTGTGAAAAATCACTGTTTACGACATCGCGCAATGTAATGCAAAACGGATTCGGCGCACAATGCCACATTTGCAAAATTACATGTTGACGCAAAATGACACATTCGCAAAATGTATTTTCTCAAAATGCCACACTATCAAAATGATACATTGTCAATAATTCATATTTATATCACATAGCGTGCGATTTGCTTTAATGACAATACAAGATGGCTGCCGTTCACTTATGAATAAAAAATAATACTAAATTAATTATTTCAGTATTTTTAATCACATTATTTATTCATATCCATTTATTTTAACATAAAAAAAAAATGTAAACTGAAATAACGTGTGCCGCTGAAAATCATACACACCCAAAATATTGTATTGTTTCAAAAAAGCTTAATTTTTTGTATCTAGGTACATTCCAAATTTTAAGGATACAGCAACGATCTAGTTGCACAGGGGTCAGCTATTTTGATTGTAATATAATAAGTTTGCCTAAACCTATAAAATGGCTATTTGCATAATTGTAGAAAAATAACTTTACGGAGAAATTCTGCTATTGACAAACGGTTATCCCGTAACTTTACTAATAAATTTACTAATTAATTAATATACCTTAACTTTATTAATATTAATAATACTTAGATGCAAATGTAATACAATGATATATCATACATATAATTATTGTCAGAAGAATAATTAGAATTATGATTCAATCAAAGTATCTTTTATATTTTTTTCTGCATGCGCCAACAATTGCATAGTCGGTGTACCTTAAGGGCTAATTAAATTGCAGCATTGATTCTACGATTTGCTTGTAATCAAGTAGTTTTAAATCCATAAAAACAAATTAACAGACAAAAAAAAAATGCCTGTGTCCGAAGCGACATTTCGAGAATTTGACTCTATGCGAAGATGGCATTTTGCTAATGTGACGTTTTGCGATGTGGCGTTTTCAGATTATGACAATTTGAGAAATTCCAATAATTATGACATTTTGCTAATTGTGCGCCGAATCCTGCAAAAATTTTTGCTTATGGGTGCATGCAACAGTAGTTATGAAGGTATTGAAAGGTAAGTTTTAACATTTAGAAGTCACTCACTCACTCACTCATCAACGCACAGTCTAAACGCTTGGACCTAGAATGCCGAAGTTTTGCACAGAGGTTTCTTTTGTGATTTAAACAAGAAATAAGGCTGGATTTTTAGAAATCGCCTTATATTTCGATGGGAAATATAAGGCGAACGAAATCACTGGGAAGTCGCTGGCAAAGTGCTGTTAAGGGGGATGCGGTAAAGTAGCACGTGAAATTCAAAATTTCTTACGTTTTTGCGATTCTCAGGTCAGTGTCAGGTTGTATGTTGATTCAAATAAGATTCGCGACAGTAACGAATATGGATTACAGAATTCTAATCATTAAAAAAAAATTGAATCAGCAATACAACTTCTTAGTTTAGAAAAGGCCTCAACTGTCAAGATTTCATGTAATAGTCATTCAATTGGGTTAAAAGAACTTAAAAAGTTATATTGATGATTAGTATGATTACCTATAATTCTTTATATAAATTTGATACGGCCGCAAATCATATTTACATCAACATACTACGACTACCTGATACTGATCTGCACATTGCAAAAAATGTAAGGAAATTTTAATGCCACAGGCTACCCTGACGCTTTCGCCTTAAGTAAAAATAGATCAAGTAGGTATCTACACGACCTATACATAAATGTAGTTGACGTGAAAATATGAGCAACATCGATATCGGGGTCAGCTGGCCAAGCTTTCAGACTGACAGACTCTTTTCTTGCATCCATAATAGAGGTTTAGTCTACAAACAGATTTTATTAATGACCTTGATTATTAATTTTCTAATTTACGACTTATACAATATCAGTTTTAGTATATGCGAAACCCGAAACACGTGTCTAGTATTTTTATGTAAAGAATTCCAAAACTGTATCATGAAAAATCACAAAGTTATGAGGTTGTTATGTTTATTTATTTATTTATTTCCGCAGAACAACTGCGGCGCGGCGCCCCCGCGCCTCCAGGGTCGTCTTGCGCTCGTTGATAATAATTTGGCAGTAGATACCTAACCGTACGGCGATTGTATTGTAAGTAATTCAATGGTGATAACATTTTCCATCACACTTATATATTTTTGGGAGAAAATATAACATGGTGTAACAATTATTGAAATCGATTCAGTTCCTTATTCTGAACAAACTATATTCAGGTTTCGCATATACTAAAAATAATGTTGTATACAGAGTATTGGAATTTTGTATAATAATCAAGTATTTCTAACTGGACAGACAGGTATGCTGTTGGGGAGTTTGTTGCACAACTTCTCCTTCCCAGCACTAGGAAGTGATGAAGGACGGGCGTTTTTGGGGGACTGTCTTATGTAATTTTGACGTTCAAAAGGTTCTGATTCTCAGTCTAGTTTGAATAAATGACTTTTGATTTTGTCCATTTTGTAAAGTTCGTTTCAATCCTCACTCAAGTGACCGCACACAAGTCGTAAACGAACTTAATTGTTTTAATTAAAGTCATCGCGGATTCACAACGAAACACTGTTCGAATTTAGAACTGATATTTTCAAAATAAACACCGCAGCGGTTGACAAAAAAAATCATTATTGAAATAAAATTAAGTACCTATCTGAAAAGAACTCACAAAATTAATAAATTCAATTTTAATAAATTTGGAAAGTTGAAAACCTTCGCTTTATAATTCAATATGTTACAAACTTTGCACCGAGGCTTCAACTTTGTTTCAAACTCGAAAAAGGAAAGAAAAAAGTAAAAAAAAAAACGAATTTACTTTAAGTACTTATCCAAATGGTTTCTGTAATGTGAAAAGTTGTATTAACTTTCAGGATGTCTATGTGTATAGTTTAGTTTATTGTTATTTAGGTTTATAGTTTGAGGGCCCAATTTGTGTTTTTCTCATTTTTAACTTATATTGAAAGAAAGAAATGTATTTTACTTGGGACAAGAAATACAAAAAATTGCGTTTAAAATTAACAATATCCAAAAAAAAAAAAACAATCCAGACTTGTGCGATGTCGGATCATGCTGCAATATTTAAAAAATAAATACCGCAGCTCTGGTATTTTAATAAGGCCCGCTACCCCACAGACACACCTACTGACACGTATTAAATCCCACTAGGGGAATAAAAAAAAAAAAGTAAAACCACATTAATTTTATATAAAAAAAAAAAAACTTAACTATGTACAAGAAATGTTACTATTGACCATGATATTGGTAGTTACAAGTTGTTTAGAAAGGTTTGTCTTTGGACGAGTGACTGTAATGTTGGACTAATTACAGCAAAGAAAGAAATATTGTTTGAGGGACCACAGCTGTTCAATAATTTACCGGAGGATATAAAGAAGTGTGAGCTTCACTTTTTAATGGAATTAAACGTTTATACTAAACGTACTACTAAAGGCAAAACCGCATAACGCGTATAACTGGCGAAATGTAGGTGTACTATAGGTACACCTCTGCCTAACCCTTCGGGGAATACAGGCGTGATGTTATGTGTGTACTACTAAAGGTTATCCTTTAGTCCAATTATGTAGTGACAATTTTAATTGAAAATTTAACGGAATAAAACCGCAGTATGGGTGAAACGAATTTATTTCAAACAGCATTTGTATTGAATTATAACTATTTATTTTCACACGTCTTGCCGAGCCCAATCCACATCAAAGGGTCGCTCCCCTAAGTTGTGAAGGAGTATGTCTACCTAGGGCAAGTCATCCAGCTCGGTATACACAACTTGGAGAAAGAAGTCGACAGATGGACCCGGTTGGGTTGGGCAGCGTTTGGAAAACTTCGTCAAGTCTTCTTGTCACCTATTCCGCAATTTTTGAAGACTACGGCCTTCAACCAGTGCGTTCTGGCCGTTATGACATACAGTGCCGAAATGTGGACTCTGACAATCGGGCTGGTCCACATAATCATTTAAGCGTGCTATGGAGCGGGCTATGCTCGAAGTTTCTTTGAAGGATAAAATCAGAAATGAAGTTATACGGAAAAGAACTGAAGTTATCGACATAGCTTGCAGAGTAAGCAAGCTGAAGTAGCAGAGGACTGGCCATGTTTGTCGAAGGACCGGTGAAGCAGATGAGTCCTGGAGTGGAGACCGCGTATTGGCAAGTGTAGTGTGGGACGCACCCCAGCTAGGTGGACCGACGACCTTAAAAAGGTGGCTGGAACTGATTGGAAGTGAAATTCAGAGGACAAGTTGTGGCGCAGGCTGGGAGAGGCTTATGTCCAACAATAGACTGTGATAGGGTGAGTTGATTGATTCTAACAGTGAACCACAAATATATTGACTGTTACGACGATGACTTCTAAGTGAACAGACAGCTGTGCTGCTGGGGAGGTTGTCGCCACTTCTTCTTCCCAGCTAAAGCACTAGGAAGTGGTGTAGGACGGGCGTTTTGGTGGGATTGTCTTATGTAATTTTGACCTTTAAAAAGTGCTACTAGGAAGCCAAATAACCTTACTTTTGATTTTTTAAAGCATTTTGATTAAGCTTTTAATCAAATAGGTACTTATTTACCGACTTTCAAGACTACAGTAAAGCTGACACAATCTATCTTATTTCATTCCAAAAGGAATTCGCCAAAACTCGCTAAATCTTCATTAAAAAGCGATTACGCAGAACGAACAATTTTATTTTCTTTATTTCACGTTTTTCCGCTTTCGTAGTAAGAACCAAGCTGCGTCAATAATGAAAACTAATGGTTAAGTAACTTACTACTACTTTTCATTCACCATCAGCCAGTAACTGGATAGTGCAATCTCATCAGCTTATAATGTTCCCACTGCTAGGACACAGGCCTCCTCTCTTCGAGAGAGAGTGGGCTGTAATCCACCACGCGGGCCCAGTGCGGGTTGGTAGATGTCACATGTCTTCGAATTTTTGGTTCTAGGACATGCCGGTTTCCTCACGATGTATTCCTTCACCGATTTAAGAGCAGTGGTGATGAAATTATTTACCTACACAAAGTAAAGAGCCTGCCTGTGTTCGAACCCTTGACCCACAATTCGTATTGCTGGTCCGTGATAATGCAATACCTCTTACAGATACTTTCCAGCATGCATTAAGACACTTTGCACCTCCGTCGGGCGCAGCCAGACAGTTGACGAATCCCGTGTAGAACAGCAATTTGAAGATCACTCCTATTATTGCACATTGCGAGCCCACGTTTGTAGTGTTAGTTTAGTGATCATAGTGGGCATGAATGATTGAAAAACATCGATAGAAATAAAAAACATAGGTAGTCATGGACTCCCGTCAAAAAGCCGGCTGTTGCTGAAAACCAGCGCTGGGGCTCTGTCTCGCACAGGGTGGCAGCATTATGCTGAGCGAGAGCCGGTTTGCGTGGATGTGACACATAATTTCCCCAACTTGTTCTTTTGTTGTTATTTTGTTTATCACAAATAGACGTATTTTCTTTGTAAGTATCTAACTACTAACTTATCGCTCAACACGCCAAAAGAAGTGTTGGGGTTGAATCGAGATGACTTTGAAAAAGGATGCCTGGAAGGATTTGGCGAAGGTCTTTGCTCAGCAGTGGGACAGTGTAGGCTAACTAAAAAAAAAACATAGGCAGTCATGGGGACTCCCGTCAGAAGGGAAAACTTATCGGTCAACACGCCTATTGTATAAAAGTTTTCACTTCAATAAAATAATGATTATCTAAACCACAATTTAAACAATGCACAGTATACACAAATTAAACTTTTCACGTGGTCAATTTAACTTCACTTACTGCTACTGCATGTCGGCGCGGGCATGTCAGTGACGCGAACTCATAAGTTTTTCCCCTATCAAAAATCGCTCAACGCGCCTACAGAAGTAGCCTTCAGTTCAAAAAGTGGCGTGTCGGTTGGAACGAAGTTCCTTTATGTTATTTATTAATACAGAACCATCTAGTATATGTTTAAAGTTTCTAAAAACTTATACTAGATGGCTCTGTTCAAAAAAATAAAAACTTGATGCTTGAAACTGACTTTTTTAGACAAACTGAGCTTTTTTATTATGTGACGATATCAACCAGTCCAATCCTACTGCAAGTCGCGTTAAAGAACTTAATTCCAATTTATTTTTTATTAAAAGAAAAAAAGAGGAGAGGTTTATGATATCATGTGTTGTGTAGCAACACTTTTAATTCTAATATCGTTTAACATACCTAATATTTAATTTGTAATTACGATTTTCTTTGATTTCCGCTAGGTCGAAAGTAAAGTACGAATTATTGATCACACGGAATGCCTTAACAGTCAGCCTCTCTAGCACATTGCAGAATGGCTAATATTTTTACCATAGGGAATATGTATGTATTTTTTTTTTCACTAAATTAATAATAGACAGTAATGAAAACCTAAGAAAACTATTGAAAATTAAATTGAACTAATGATTGAAACTCAAAAAAATTATGAAACTCCAACAATTTTCTACTACAGTTCAAACGTCCGTTTCTGTCGGGGTCATGATGTGACGTCATTGTTCACGAAACTGCTTTGTTTACATCTGTTTTTAGCCCCAAATCTTATGAATTAAATTATTGTTTATGCTTTATTCAAGTAGAAATCGCACTTACATATTTACCTTAGTGAGATTTCAAGCATTTAGCAAAGAATAGATTTTATTCACACATGTTTTGTTTCGTCACTTCCGGCATTTTCGAAGAGGTCGCGTTTTGAGTTTGCATTACGTTCCACCAAAAAAACGCAACATAAATTAATTAATTGTAAAATAAGTAATGCATTAAAAAATATTGGAATTTGTTTCTTGACTCCTACACAATGTATATTAAAATAATGGATACGTTTTGAATTACGTGCATATTCCCTATTGTATACCGATACTAGGAACGACTAGGTAGTTGCTACATCCCGGACAGGGGGGCGCACCTAGCGGGTTATGGGCATGGCCCTTATGTCCATACATAGTCAAAATTGTTTGAAAAGCACGTGAATTTTTCGTATTTTTCAACCAATTTAACCGTTTAGAACGAAGCTTGATGTATTGGCAAGCAAAATACGTGTTCGATGAAAAATTATATTTTTGCCATGCTTGTCAAGCATGCTTGAAAATCTTGGAATGCTTGTCAAGAAACACATTCAGTGTGCTACGGAACGTCATGGGTGAGTGCACGCAACACGGGCGGAGATAGTCATAGACATCGTCTTGTTCGTTCCTTTTTTGTTCTCTGGCACAAAGCAATTTATTTTGAGACCAAGAAACGCCTCAACTACATTAAGAGACACTCTATATTCTTGTATAATAAATGAATGAATTCAAGAAAATAATGTTTAGGTTTAAGCGCAATTTCAAGACTGGGTGACTGTAGCGACAAAAATGAAAATAAATGTGGACGCTTGATGTTGCGTCAAGCCTCGTCAAGCGTGATCGTCAAGCACGTAAATGCTTGTCAAGCAATTTTGACCATCTAGGGACCCCAAGATGTCTCCATCAGGTGAGAGCTCCGGTTCCCCGGAGGAGGCACGGCGGGAGACGACCAGTGATAGAGGTACTTATGGCACTTTTAGAAACGAACGGTGAAGTAAAATGTACTGCACGCGCATTACCAAAACCTCACAGACAATATTAGATCATGTATGTACAACCTTAAAAGAATACACTTTTCACATGGCTTTATTAGAAAGCGCCATGTCAGATCACAAACAAATCTACTTTGAGGTAAAAAGAATCACACCGGAAAGACCCAAAAAAGTTACATACGAAGCTATTAATTACGACAACCTATATAAAACTATAAAAAATAATACTTTATGTGACATACACAATGAATTCACAACGTTGGAAACTTATCTAATGGATGCTATTTCTAAAAATAAAATAAAAAAGACTTAAATATTAAATCCGCCAAGACAAGATTGGACCAAGAAACAACCGATTACATCTATAAATAGAAGGAATATTCTTTGGCATAAATTGAAACATTCAACACCTGGAGACAAAAACCTAGAAGAAGAGTTCCTGCAGCAGAAGAATATCGTATATCAAGAAATTCAATCAACTAAGAATCAATACTATTACAAAGCCTTCAAAGATTGTGAAAAAAACCCTCTTAAAATGTGGCAACTTATTAATAGTCTGGCCAAAAACAAAACATAATTTTATTCTTGTAAAATTAAACACTCCATCAGGCCAAATTATAGACACTAAGAAAATCAGTGAGTGCTTCAATTTATTCTTCTCAAATATAGGTGCAGAGCTTGCTTATAAAATTTCAAAACCGTATCATGATAACCAAGCTTTACAAGTATCAGTTACACAGCCGACTGACTGAATTTCTTGCATCAAAAAAATTATATACGAAAAACAATATGGGTCTCGACCAAAATCAAACACTGTCACAACTGTAACCGATTTAGTAACAAAAATTAATTCCAATATTGACAATAAGAATATTAGACTAGGAGTGTTTATAGATTAAAAAAAGCATTTGACACTGTTAGTCACAAAATACTTCTGTTGAAACTAAATCACCTTGGTGTCACAGGTTCCGCTTATAAAATGTTGAAATCGTACCTCACTAACAGATATCTAATTGTGAAAATCGGTGAAACCCAAAGTGAACCTCAATTGATTACCTACGGCGTTCCTCAGGGCTCAATCCTTGGCCCATTATTGTTCCTAATCTACATAAACAACATCCATGAAATTGGCCTTAAAGGGGATATTGCACTGTACGCTGACGACACGAGTCTGTTTTACTCAGGTGCCTCAATTTGCTCAATTATACAACAAGCCCAACATGATCTAAACCTCTTGCACACTTGGCTTAAATCAAACTTACTTACAATAAACATAGCTAAAACAAATTATATTATATTCACTGCTAAAAATAAAAAGGTTGGTCAGCATAATAACTTACTTATCGATGGTCAAATACTGAATAGAGTGCATCAAGAAAAATATCTTGGTCTTATACTTGACGATCAATTAACGTGGAAATCACATATAGAATATATTAAGAATAAGCTCACATCACTAACAGGTGCAGTACGATGTCTGCTTAGACAGGTACGTTACAGTATATATAACTCCATGGTTAAGTGTCACATAGACTATTTGATTGAGGTTTGGGGAACTGCTGCCAAAACAAACCTAAAAGTACTACAAGTAGCCCAAAATAAAATAATTAAAACACTATTTAGATACAACTACTTAACATCTACTGAAAAAATTTACAGAGAAACAAAACTTATGAACCTCTTTCAAATATATAAGTATAACACATGTATACTTGTTCGGAAAATACTAACTAGAGACATACACTCGCAGATAATATTTACAAAAAGGATAAAAACCTACAACATCTTAACAAGACAGGCTAACGATATCTGCTTATCCCAGCCTAGGACTAAATATGATGAAAAACCGGCCAAGTGCGAGTCGGACTCCCGCACTAAGGGTTCCGTACCATTATCTATAAAAACAGCAAAAAAATCACGTTTGTTGTATGGGCTCCCATACAACTAACGTGATTTTTTAGCCGTTTGCCCCCTTAAATATTTGTTTTATTTTAATTTAATTATTTATTTTTAAAGTTAATATATAACTAAATATTCGGTAAATATTTCAAGCGTCTACCTGTTGCCGTTATCAATTTCGAGCAAAAAAATCACGTTTGTTGTATGGGAGCCCCCTTAAATATTTGTTCTATTCTATTTTTAGTATTTGTTGTTATAGCGGTAACAGAAATACATCATCTGTGAAAATTTCAACTGTCTAACTATCACGGTTCATGAGATACAGCCTGGTGACAGACGGACAGACAGACAGACAGACAGACAGACAGACGGACAGACAGACAGACAGACAGACAGACGGCGGAGCCTTAGTAATAGGGTTCCCGTTTTACCCTTTGGGTACGGAACCCTAAAAAGGAACATTATGTATGAAGGGGCCAACTTTTATAATTAATTGCCTAAGGACATAAAAGAAATCAAATTGTTTAACATTTTCAAGAAAACTTTAAGAACCTATATACTAAAACTATTTCCCAACCTACTGAATAACTAAATAAATAACTAAATAAAACTAAAATATGTATAATATTATGTAAAATATAATATCTCTAAAATAATTATTAAACTTGGACTGATCGTGAGAGTACTATTAACAAAATCAGCGATAAAATCAAAATCAACGATAAAATAAACAAGTAATAACTAATCAAAATATACAAATCTCTAAAATCTACAAAAAATCTCTGTTTGCACGTTAGTTTACAAAAGTAAATAAAACAAAGTATTACTTGATTTTTCGTTTCTTGTTATTGTTCTGCACTGTGGAGTCGGCCTTAGTAAACACGCTACAACCGTTGAATTGCACCCTACCCGCGTCGCTTAAAGTTCTGCTGATCCTTGTGTAGAACTACCTACTTCTGATTTGTTTTGATTGCTTCGACAAAAAAGTCAAAGTGTAAATTATAATGTTCGTTTTTAGATTCGTAGTAAGTGTAGCAAAATGTATCTACGCTTGATGGCACATAATATTGTTTAAAGCTATATGTTTTCTCTATAAGTGAATTTGATATTCTTTTGAGAAATAAATATCTTTAACCGTAAGTGCAAGATCCATGGACCTATAAAAAAACTCGGATTCTCGTTAACAGAAAACTGTGTCACTCAAAGTCAGTCAGCTCGCTGTACGTACAGGCACGCACACATTCACAGCATACTCACCCATTACGCGTGCAAACGTCAACACAGTCGACACGTCCTACGCGGCAAAAAAGTATTGAAATACAGCATGTCTTGTGTGGTGAAATGTTGTAAAAACCGTAGCGATCGAAAGAAAAAAAATCCAGGAATCACGTTTCATAGGTAAATGAATAATTCAACAACTTAGTTCCCAATTTTATAGATTACAATCAATCTTCATTCACTAGAACAAAAAAAATCATCACAAGGCCAGTGTTGTCAATATTCACGTGTGCAAATTACCCTAAATATATGGGAAATTTATATTTCATTTAATCAATTCAACTTATTTAGCTTATTTATTACTAGTTATTTTATATCCTTCTTATTAGATTTCCTAAAGAAAATGAAGTATGGAGAAATTATTGGATTTAAAAAAAATCGAAATTGTCAAAATGTTTTCAATTATTAACTATGTTGTTAATTGCACATATTTTCTTAGGGAGATTTGGTTCTTACCATTAACTTGTTAAAATAGCACGGTATAATTCTGCCGACATTTCCAAGAAACTTGTCTCTCGACCTGTATTTGTCTTAAAATAAAACAATAATATATGGGTAAATTTAGCTAACATGGCAACCCTAAATTCACTCACACTTAAGACTGTCGCCGCCATTACGGGACACAGTTTTGTCTTAGCGGGAGTTCCGTCCGAGTTTTTTTATAGGTCCATGGCAAGATCGTAAAGAATGTCACCATGGTTCACTTTACTCAAGTGACCTTTCTGTGTATTATTCAACAAATAAAGAGTATTTTTTCTTCTTAATTTTCCTTGTCCTACCGGTGGTTTTCATTTTTGTACAGAACCCTAGGCATCATTCGTAAAGATTAATTAGTTATTTGTAATTCAACATCACCCATTGCTCATTTAGCCAAGTAATAAACTCTATCGAAGATACTGTTTAGGTGGATCCGCAATGGTAGCCCGTGAAATTAAAATTTTCTAACGTTTTTTGAAATTTGCAGACCAGTGTCAGGTTGTATCTTGATCAAAATATGATTCGCGACTATAACATATATGTATTTATGTAATTAGAATCTTTAAGACTTCTTCTCTCTTAGTTAGATTTGTTCCATAATAACGAATCTCTTATGGATAAGTTCTTAGGGAAAAAATCTAACTTAAAGAAATTAAAGGGACGGGAAGGGAGGGGGGGGGGGGGTTAGGGATTAATGAATATAATTCTCACACGCATAACTTAGGACATGAGTTAGATTGATGGGGTCCGTTAGGACAGCTGCCTGCCAGTGTTGTCCGAAAGACAATACCGTGGCCCTGGCACACAGGCAACTGAAGGAACATGGGTGGGTATTAGTCAGTAAATGTCTGACACGCCCTAGCTACGCCCAGAGTGGGAGAAGTTATTTGATATATCCAACCTAAAAAAAAAGGACTTGAGTTAGATCCACTTATCCTTTACCAAAATAAAACAGGTAAATCTATTAATCTCCTTACTTCAAAACCACAGTTCACCAAACAAAAACTGCTAAATAAAACCTTCCCAAAAAGTCTTCAACGTACAAGTTATCCCTTTTCCAACACAACTCACGCTTGACGTTTCTATTTCTATTTGGGTATTAATTCATTAGAGCACAACAAGACCCTTCTTAAGGCAGGAAGGGCTCCGTACAATAGTAGGATTCCTTCTTTTTTTCGAAGGAAAGAAAACGTGTCGAATAAAAACTACCCATAAAAGTGCGACGTTGAGCCACGAATTTGATAAATAAATGGAGTAAGTATTGTATAGTTAGTGAAAAAAAGGAAACTAATGTCCTAATAGGTCCAGTGGTCCCAAGCGCTACTGCTAAGCATGAGATCCTGAGTTCGATTCCCGGGTCAGGCAAAGTGTTATTGGATTTTTCCAACGGGAATTTCAGAACTTTTATTGCTCAATTCTTATTGGTCAATAAGACATATATATATATCGTGTCATCTGTCAGGCAGGATGACACATCAAAATTTTCCGTTTTTTAATTTTAATGTATTTATTTTAAAACAATCTTTAAGTCTCAAAAATCGCAAAGAATGTGCGCTATATGGGAGAAGTCTCTTGACGCTGCGTGAGTGTGGGTGATCCATCGCCGCCCGTTCGATGTCCATCGCGCACAGGATGGATGGATAGCAGCACATAATGTAATTTTTACTCCGTTGGTGTAATTGCTGTATGGCGTTCCAGTGAGAGGATAAATAAATAAATCACAACAACGTCAGGCAAAATACTGAGATGCCAACATTTGGCATTCCGTCACACCATATTCATGAAATAAACTATCTCATTGGTGCAGTGTTGGCAAGCTGCGCTACTGCTTACGCGCGCCCCTCTTAGACGTCGCGGGAGGTCAAACACCTCGCCATCCCCCCCAGACTTGAGGTGGCCCGAAAAGGCGGGCCGGCACCAGCCGGCGATCGCGGAAGTAGCTCATGATCCCATGATCCCCGGTGCAAGTGTGAGAAGGGAACACCGGGGTGGTTTTTAGTCAGTAAGACTCCGACAGACCCCTCTGCCCACTCCAGGGTGGAGGACATCCATGCCGGATTTTACACCACGGAACAAAAAAAAAAGCTGCGCTATTGCTGACAACTGGGTTCGATTCCCACGTTTAGCAACGTGCTAATGCGTTTTTGCCTTCAGGAATTTCTCAGTAGCAGCCCGGAGTTTGGATTGGTGCCCAGTTGATGGCAATAGGTCTGCCCCCTATTTTACATGGAACTTAAACATGACTGGCAAAATGTGGGTGTACTATAGGTACACCTCTGCCTATCCTACCTTATTTATCTTCGGACCACGATTTGTATTTTTTGTATATACCTACTGTTACTGACAATTTAAATTTTTTTTTTTTTTTTTTAATGAATATTTGAATTTTAATAATTTTATTTAATGAGAATGACATAACTAATTTAATGTTCCAACAAGAGTTTAAATTTTAACAATTTTATATAGGTAATGAAAATGTTTGCATGCCGAATGGTGAAATATGGCAGAACTCTGATGAAAACCTACTACTACCTACTTATGTATAACCCATATTTGCAAATAAATGCTATTCTATTCTATCCTGTCGGAGAACTCAGGCGTGATGTTATTTATTTATTAAACCTTTATGCATAAGTAAAAAAATACACTATGCAAAAGCGGACTTAATGCCTGAGGCATTTTCTACCAGTCAACTCTGTTATGTGTTATTTGGAAAATAATGTCTTGTTTGAAACGACCGTTGATTGAATGAACTGAAAAATTAATCTTTATACATCAGACATATTTATAAGGTGTTTAAAAGTTTACCCGACAAAGTTTAATTATGGCGTGCTTTATGGACCATCGAACTGAATAACTTTTTCTATGGGACCAACGTTGAAATCGCGAAAAAAAAAATCTGCTGTTCCTTACATTTTGACGATTTATGAGAACATAAATGTATGGAAAAGCTGATTTTTTTCGCGATTTCAGGTTTCGTCCCATAGTAAAAGTTGATCTTATTAATGATGAGTACAATGACCCCTTAAGAGATTGTGTGTTATTTATGTTACATGTTATACAATATGTAACAAAAACCCTGTTGTTCCTTCTACCTACGTTTTAGGAATCGGTATACATACGTAATAAAGCAAGTCATTTATAAAAACTATTCAACAAAAATAATTAAAATAAATATTTAATTATTAATATTTGTAATGTTTAACTGATTTCTTACCTCTTTAACTCTTTGATTTTGACTTCTCGACTAGCCAATGCTTAATTTTTTTAAATTATAATTCCACCAATGTTTTGCTTGTAGGTATACAATGTATAAGTCCCTAAAAGGAACAACAGGGTTTTTGTTACATGATACTGTATAGTTCTCCTTATCGATTTCAATAACGGCAATCCTTAGCAATCAATTCCTGGCGTGTGCCCTTAGACGACTCGCTGGAACGAATTTAGATTTGAACATCCGGTCGCAACTAGAACAATAAAATTGGCCCGCAGTGTTGTATGTATACGCATAAAAGGGCTTAGGTCTCTCTTTGCGTACTTGGCACTTCTTGATAATAGCTTCGTGTAGCTTTTCTTCGAAAGATTTGTTCCAATAATGATAATAAAACAACACCGAGACCAAGACGACATGTGTAAAGCGAGCCTCCAACCTTTAGGATCTATCTACCTACATCTTATGCTGCTATAGAATAAATAAACTCCGCCATCTTCTTAACTATTCTGTAAAAATCGCTTCAAACCTCACTCAAGTGAGCGCATACAATTTGAAAGCGAACTCATTTGTTTTTAAAGTAAATGATCGTGGATTCAAAACGAGACACCGTTTAACAAAATATTTTGATTTCAAATTCGTATCACTACATTGCGAAAATATCAAATAATTCGAATGCTTTTATTAAGCTATGTGCTCTGCAAAATGAAATGAAAGGGAGATTCAAATTTTTGTCTGAATTCAATTTCACATTTCGCAATAAAATTTTAAATATTTATCATTTAAAGTATGGTACATGCAGATAAAATGAACTGAAATTGTTTATTCTGTAAATAGGATATCAGAATTACTTTTATGTCATAAATAAAATTAAAAAATAAGCTAGATGGAGTTGACGTTTCCTATCCGACTGCCACTGAGAAGAAATAGCGAAACAAACTCAGGGGTCAAGATCTCATTTAAAGTTCAGAGATAATATTGGTCAATCCACGTGAGAACCATGTAGATTAGTGTCTGAAGTGTTATTTTGAGAAAACCACACAAATTTGAGTGGACCTGGCCGGACAGTGCAAGCATTAAAATCAAAATAACAGACATTTTTAAATAAGCATTTTGCTTGTGGCAAAATGCAATCTACAAGGCCACATGCGAACTACGTATCAAAAACTTGACGTCACACAAGTCCTGCATCGCGCAAGCAGAGTTTATCGTGCCACTGGCACATATACAACATCCCGACATTATCCGTCGGGCAGTTGATCACCAGACACAACACCTGTCTGGTTGGAGGATCCTCCGTTTTCTATAGAGGATGAGTGAACTTTACACCCTGTTCCTCATGCCTCTACATGCTAAAGTAAAAAGGGACCTAATATTCAGTACCTACATAGGCCTCGTTCAAGAAGTGGCCGGTGACCGGTCTTTCCTTTACCACAACGAGATTTACGTGATCTTGATCAGGTCATCGGTCCTATTGTGAGAGGCGGTGGGAGGCCTATCCAAGCTGCACCTTTCAGTACGCATTATTCATCATTTTAATCATTCATTGTTTCATCATTCATTCAGAATAAACTTATTAACCGACTTCAAGGAAGAATCCCCTCCCCACACCACCGACTTCTACTCGTACTCCTTCACTGTGCACGCGGTGCGGTTGTGGAATTCACTGCCACCTGATATACGAGTAAGGGACTGCCATACTGTTTCAGTATTTAAAAGAAGAGTGAAAGAACACTATCTTTCCACTTCGTCATAGTTGCGTATGTTTTTATTATTTTAATAGAATTATAATTAATATTCTAGTGATATTTATTTTAGAAGTATGTATTTGTGTGTATGTATGTATGTATATTAGTATATTATTTGTTTAATTTTATTAAGTAAATTGTTTTTGATTATATGTATTCTATTTTCTCTTCTACTCTTACACACGGTGTCTACATCTCTTTATCGACTTTCCTATCGCAGGTATGCTGGAAGAGATTTCTTTAGAAATAAGCATCACCTTTGTACGTATTTTTCTGCTCCTTTCTTCTTGTATGTTTATAATGTGTGTACATAAATGGTTAAATAAATAAATAAATAAGAATATGGACGGCTCTATGGTCGGCTGTATAATTTTTAATTTTTTTATGTATGTTCATCGATATTTTCGTAAATTGTGAACCATTTTGAAAATTAATTTATTATTCGGTAGAGGAAGCTTGCGCGGTGCTCCCATATCAATTTGGTAGAGGAAGCTTGCGCGGTGCTCCCATATCAATTTGGTAGAGGAAGCTTGCGCGGTGCTCCCATATCAATTTGGTAGAGGAAGCTTGCGCGGTGCTCCCATATCAATTTGGTAGAGGAAGCTTGCGCGGTGCTCCCATTTCAATTTGGTAGAGGAAGCTTGCGCGGTGCTCCCATATCAATTTTATTAACTTTGCTTGGGCAGGTTTTGGATTTAGCTTTGATAATACTTATTTAAGGTATGTTATAATTAGAGATTGGATATATATTTACCTAAAGTACGTTTTTTTCCCGGCAAAGGATACAAAGTATGAAAACGGCTTCTTAAAATACATTTTTATTCCGGGATCGCGGGGTTTCATTAATAACAGTGTGTAGGTATACAATTTGGTATTCCTAAGTATAACAAATATATCTATTTAGAACTAGCCAAGAATTTTGTGGAAAATATAACACGTTTAAAAAACACTATTAATATTTCTTCAAAACTTTCTATTCTAAAATGAAATTTATTCGGGGATACACAGTACAAAAGAGTAGTTCTTAAAACCTTGTCAGTCCTGGAAGCCGACACTTTTTCCCGTACCGAAGCGCACTCCATACTAGTCAACTCTCAAACTTTAGGTGAATATGCATCCGAATATCCGATCTCTAGTTATAATACTTCCTGTCACTGTTGTTTACATAGCAAGTACTTAGTGGTACCTATACGAATTGGTGGTAGGTACCATAACTAAAAAGTGAAATTAAAATCTACTAACACAAAAACAGAAAACCCGACTTCCAAGAAAAAACACTACAAAGTGAAAAATAACTTTAATTTCGAAAGTAGACGGCAAAAAACTAAAATACAGATCCATAGACACCCATTTCCGAAAATAAAGTTATTTTTAAGTCAATTGTTTTTTTTTTATACTTATATAACATAAATGCGAAATTAACTCTATGTATGTCTGTCGTTACCTTTTGACGCCTAAACGTCTGAACGAATATTGATGAAATTTGGCACATAAGGTAGACCATGACCTGGGTTAGTACATAGGATACCTTACCTTTTTATCCCGTTTAAACGTTCTTGAGGGATACCAAAAACTAGTATAATATAATGGGTAGTCATAAACAGTACATAACAGTTATGTAAACAATGAAGTAATATACGCAACAAAAACAAAATTTAATCACTTTAATAAATTCATCGCTTAATTAAGTAATCCATTTAGCAATAAGTATCGCGTTATACTAATTAATTCAATTAACTTTCGTTCAATCATTCGTTCAATTAACCCGTTATTTGTTGACTCTATTAGCGCTCATAATGTTTTTCGACAATTATTGAAACGAAGTTCCATATTGACGTAGACATCGTCACGTAAGGAAAAACCGTTACGTGACATTCTCTCCCTGTCTTTCTCTTTCTATTATAGACGAGTGCGTGTGTGAACTTTTTTCCGGACGGGGGTCCCCCGACCGCACACGTTTATTTTTTTATTTTAGTAGATGTCTCCCACAGTTTCACGCGCATCGCATAAAACATATCCTATATTTTAATCCTAATAATTTATACCCTTGTGCAGAATTTCATTTAAATCTGTTCAACCATTAAAGTGTGATGGAGTAACAAACATTCAAACTCACAACCCAAAATAAAGCTCTGGTCAAACAAGCGAATCTCGCGCGGGATGCGGGATGACATTGAACTTGGCTCGCGCAAATTGCGTTAAGGCGCTGACAAGAGGCAAAACATAAAAGTAGGCTTGTAAAAAAATTTGCAAAATCTAGATAGTTTGTGGTAGCGGAAAAAATATATGTTATTCTTGATCATATTTCTCAGAAGTTGGTTGTTACCAAAAAGCGTTTAGAAAAAAAAAGTCTCGATACAAATTAACGGTAAACTAACCCTTTACTTTGATTTTCAATCCAAAATATCTGTATTAAATATCAACGTACGGTTGGTATTCAATTAATACTAAGAACGTCTTATTTGTATGCAGAACTTGGTTTATTTTTATTTTCGATTACTCAACTCATTTTAGAGTAAATATATAATTGCTTCATATTTTGCAATAAATTACAAGCATTGTGTGATTGTGTCATCGCGCTTCTCTTTCTGTTGTATGCAGTCTGAGAGTGACCTCGGTTTAGCTGTTGTCACCGTCTTAACAATAACTTGAATGGAGTTGTAAAAACTGGCGCGAACAGTCACGTGACTAATAGTTAAAACAATAGAAGCGCGCAGTCGTGTCCCGCATTCCGTGCGGGATTCGCCTCAGTATGACCAGAGTTTTACACATAATTATTTTATTATTATTTTCCAGTAAACATGTATTATGTCGTGATTATCTGGTTTTAAGCATGATGAAGAGTGGTATCGGTAATCGTATCGTAATACAGATAATTATCATTAATTGATGGTTATGCTGAAATTATTATAGAAATATTTAAATTAATCTGTAATAAGCAGCTTTGCAAAACGTTCATTACTTTAGTCTTTTAGTCATATTTATCCGTTTGCAATGTTTTTTTTTAAATATTCATGTGGACGTTCGTTTAAATTAAATAAATTATTTTATATCGTGCCTGTGGGTTACATTAGAATTCATCCAATGGCTGAACGGTAGAAATGCATTTTTTTTCTTCTGAACATTTTTTTTTGTGTAAAGAATTTCATAACAAAGTCAATTTTGATTCCATACGATCATAAAAAAACAAAAGAATTCACTCATTTATTTCTTTATTAGATCTACAAAAAGTTGTCAACACTAATATATAATAAAAAAACTTTTTACAAAAAAAAAAACAACCGACTTCCAAAAAAAAACACTACAAAGTGAAAAGTAACTTTAATTCCGGAAGTCGATGGCTTTGGATCTGTATTCTAGTTTTTTGCCACCGACTTCCGAAATTAAAGTTATTTTTCAGTTTGTAGTGTTTTTTTTGGAACGCACTTGTTTTTTTTTTTCTGTAAAAAGTTTTTTAGTTTTTAGTGGGTCAGTATGTAATTTATCTAATTTACAATAGCCTAATGTTAAATGCTCATCACCTTTTACAATATATTGCTTTTGCCGATGCAGGGGCGTTAATTGTTGAGGAGTTCTCCTGGTAAGAACCAGGAGAACTGATGGTGACTTCAGCATATGCATTTTGACGAGCATAAATTGCTTAGCAACCATATTAAAGTGCCTAATCGAATCGCAACGGTGAAATACTTATTATTAAGTAGTTCCGGTGGCCATCTGTGGTCTTCTTCATAATCAGTTCCACTTCACCAAATGGTGCTTTTCGAGTGCAAGTGTTACTATAAAAAATACTCAAATCGAGTTACTATAAAAAATACTCAAATCGCTATGCGTATGCCCATAAAATTTGAGGATTTCCTTCGATTTCAATGAGATTTCATCAGATTCTAAAATAGTGGCAATGGGATCACCTCGGGAGCATACCATTCCATACAAAAAAAGAATTTTCAAAATCCGTCCACAATTGACGGAGTAATCGGTGAACATACATAAAAAAAAAAAACAAACATACAGCCGAACATATAACCTCCTCCTTTTTGGAAGTCGGTTAAAAAAGAGAGTATCCGGAACACACACACACATATACGAACGATGCAAGTCAATATAAAACTAGTAAAAACAACATAATAACAACAACAAAATTTAACTTCATTCATTGTTCACTCACAAATCTTCACTCATTTTGCTATGGCAAAAGCTCACTCTAGCACATTCCCACTTCACATCCGCAGACGGTATTAGATAAGAGTCGTCTCGTATCGTGTGAGGGTTGAAAAGGGTGCGCGGCTGTGCCAAGACCCCCTGATTAGGACCAGAATCTATTCCCCAAGATATATTGCCTTTATTTCCCCCTTTTTTTATTATTCCACCCTCTAAAAACATCTGTTTGACTTTTATTGCAATTTACTTACTTGAATCTTTCTTTTATGTTGTGTTGAGGTTTTCGGCGAATGAACAGAATGAACGAAAAGTGAATGGCTTAGATTGACGCGTTGAAAGATTGAATGGTTCGTTTCTGTTTGAGTGGTTGTGTGGAATGGTTTCGATATATGTTTTTAGAAATCTATGTCTTCTTATTCCTTTTAGTGAATGAGATGGAAATAGAAGCGCTTAATTTTGAGACTCCCGAGGTGCTTTATTTGTACGCAATCTGTGAATATACCTACATTTCTCATTTCTGCGTAATTTTTGCCTTTGGCTAATCCAATGTTAGGTGTCTTTTCTCAACAATGAAAGGCGTTAAATCTGTGAAATTAATATCATTAAAACATTTACTGGTTTCCACGTCACAGTTAGTGGAGATATCAATAACCTTTAAACTTTTAGAACCCCGAGAGCTGCCTCGTTGGTCTAGTGTGTTACTGTGGGTACGATTCCCAGGTCGGGCAAAATGTTATTGGGATTTTCCATTAGGAATTTCTCAGTAGCAGCCCGGAGTCTGGATTTGTGCCCGGTTGATGGCAATAGGCACGCCCCCTATTACATGGGACTTAAACGTAGCTGGCGAAATGTGGGTGTACTATTGGTACACCTCTGCCGAACCCTTCGGGGATTACAGGCGTGATGTTATGTATTAAAACTTTTAGAGCTCCTCAGCTCTAAAAGTTTCTAAATCTACTTGCAAATTAAGGTTGAGATGACTGATATCGTCAACCTCCTGCCCTCTTATACTAATTTAATTGGAGTCGGCGCAGCATCTTCTTCTTCCAAACATCTGTTTCAGCCGTCATCTTAGTTGTCTTCCCCTTTTAAGTCATATCATCTTTCGCACAGTCTCACTTCAGTTCCACACTTTTTTAATTAGGTATTATGAATGTAAGAACTATGTGGGTCGTTGTTTTTTAGGGTTCCGTACCTAAACGGTAAAACGGGAACCCTATTACTAAGGCTCCGCCGTCTGTTTGTCTGTCCGTATGTCTGTCTGTCTGTCTGTCCGTCTGTCACCAGGCTGTATCTCATGAACCGTGATAGTTACACAGTTGAAATTTTCACAGATGATGGTTTTCTGTTGCCCGCTATAACAACAAATACTAAAAAACAGAATAAAACAAATGTGATTTTTTTGCTCGATATTGATAACGGCAACAGGTACGCTTGAAATATTCACATAATATATTCACTTTAAAAATAAATAATTAAATTAAAATAAAACAAATATTTAAGGGCGCTCCCATAAAATAAACGTGATTTTTTGCCATTTTTATAGATAATGGTACAGAACCCGTCGTACGCGAGTCCGACTCGCACTTGGACGGTTTTTATTTTATTTTATTTTTTCTCTTAATTTTAATGATGGTCTGGCAGTATGAGTACTTTATGCGGCCTACCCTTTTTTTTTGGGTGGGACATTATCAAATAACTTCCCTCGCTCTGGGCGGAGCGAGAGGTTGTGTCAGACTTTTACTTACTAAAACCCACCCGGGTTCCTTCAGTTGCCTGTGTGCCAGCAGGGCCACGATATCCTTTTTGTTTCCATTTAGTTTTTAAAATATGTAATTGACGTGTAAGTGTTTGTACAAACCTGCTTACAGAAATAAATAATTTATCATTATAACAATCCGTCCATCGTTTCTTTGGTATTCCCATCATTCATATGCATAACCAAAACTTTCTTCACAATAATTAGGTTGCTGTTGTCATGTACACACCATAGGTTTGGTTTCCGCACTTAGTCTTCAGATGGACCATTGTGCGTGGGCCATGGCGGCCGTCGGTGGTTATTCCAACCAGCCTTCCTAGAAATTGATCACGTCACCTGGTCTGTTTAGACCGTCAGTGAAGGATCGAGGTGCCCCGAGGGTTGCTGTTCTAATCTGGGTGACGCCTGTGCAGTCAAAGAGAACATGCGCAACGGTCTTCTCCGCCTCCATGCAAGCCCTGCACAGAGGGCTGTCCGTTATGCCTATTGTGTGGAAATGCTTGTTTAGCGAGCAGAGTCCTGTGATGTTCCCCGTCACCAGGCCGGTCCTATCCAAGCGTAATAAGGGCTTGGCCATAGTACCTTCACAAAACAATTTGTATACGGTTTATTCAATAATTATTCTCCAATTATATTTTCTTAAACAATTAATGTAGCGAGTTGGAAAGTTTGTGAACATACCAAACAATTCACGTAGCCAACATGTTTCAAGTATAATCTGTTCCAAAACATTTTGTTGAGAGTTTAACAAAGGGGGGTTTGTTTAAACTTTCAACAACGCGCAACGTTCAGGTTATATTCTTAGGTAATCGACACTCATTGCACACTGCAAGTTGAAAATTAGTTCGTTTCTTAATCCCAGAGACTAATTTGACATTTCAAGTTCGAGGGGCATGGCTAAGTAAAAACATCCGCACCGGTCGATCGATCAGGTTAAGCTACGCTTGCCGCGGTTGGTCCGTGGATGGGTGACCATCTTTGCATTCGAAGACCCTCCGACCTCGGAAAGCACGTTAAGCCGTTGGTCCCGGCTGTCATTCATGGATCTTTGACAGTCGTTACGAGTCGTCAGAAGCCCGAAAGTCTCACAACCAGTCTTACCAAGGGGTATCGTATTACCCAGTAACTGGGTTGTGGAGGTCAGATAGGCAGTCGCTCCATGTAAAATACTGATATCCAGCTGCATCTGGTTAGACTGGAAGCCGACCCCAACATAGTTGGAAAATCGCTAGGCAGATTGATTTTTTTCATCAGATTCTGACTTAATGACAATGGGACCACCTCGAGAGCATACCCTTTGAAACAAAAAAAAAAAAATCAAAATCGGTCTACAATTATTGACGGAGAAATCGGTGAACAAAAAAAAACATACAGACGAACATTTTATAACCTCCTCCTTTCTGGAAGTCGGTTAAAAATAAGTATCCGCGCCCACTGGACCCGCTTAGACTCGACCCGAAGAATAATACCAGATGTTTTACTACCAATTCAGTGCCATTTGTACAGTCAGGTAAAAACATATTAACTTATTATACATAGAATATTTAATATTTTGCTATGATACATAATTTATCCTGGTAGTCGGTGATTTCGTTTAAAAAATGTAGCTTTATAAAGATAGCCTCTACTTCTAGCGCGCCACTAGCTATAAGATTGTAGAAAAAACAAACAAACAACAAACAACAACAACAAACAACAACCAACAAACAAACAACAACAAACTTCTAGAAATTTTGTCATGATTTAATTTATTCCCTCGTAAGTAACTAGTAGTACTTTTGTATTATAATAATTTTACATAGGATAGATTTAGGGATTAATTTATCAATATGCTTTTTCTCGTAGTTGTTAATAGATAATTTTATATTAGTTTTACTTTAAAAAAAAAATATGTCCCAGTGTAATTAAAATGTAAAGTGATGGCCTGAAACACAGGTTTGAATAAACCTAGATCGGGCAGGTCGCTACCTAGCATTCTAATTCCGAACCATCATTACTTGCACCTGTAATTAAAAATATTTTAGCTTTAGTTTATTAGTACGTACTATAATTGTATAGGATATTTATACTACTATTGGCTAAATGTACACCTTTTGTAAACGTTTTTGTTAAATAAATTGGAATTGAATTGAATTGAATGATAATTAACAATAATCTTTGATTTTTACTACAAATTACAAAGCGTATACTATATTAAAAATGATAAGTACTTACTTGTTTAATTATTGATTTATATATCCAAACAATGTTTAAATTTTACACTCCTAAGATGCAAGCGATACTTTACTGTCTGACTATACATCGACGTTTTTACGCCTATCAAAACAGAAATATCCAGGTATTATTCTTCGGGTTGAGTCTAAGCGGGTCGAGGGGGTGCGTACCCAAAAATAAAACCCTTTGCTACTGATTCGTTTTACGCAATTAAGCCGCAGTTTGAACAGCTTTGTATGTATGTTGACACAATCGACGCGAGTTAATTTCGTCCCGCATCCGGCTCACTTTTTCTCATCACATCGCACTTCAGTTTGATCATAACGAAAATTGTCTTAAGACGCTGACAACAGCTAGTGGTCACTGTCAGACTGCATACAAAAGATAGAGAAGCGTGATGACACAACGCTTGTAATTTATTGCAAAATATGAAGCAATTATATATATTATTTACTCGAAAATGAATCAAGTATTCGAAAATAAAAGACAACCAAGTTCTGCATACAAATAAGACGATCTTGTTATAAATTAAATACCACCCGTACGTTGACATTTAATACAGATATTTTGGACTGAAACTCAAAGTAAAGGGTTGGTTTACTGTTAATTTGTATCGAGATTTTTAAAGTAAAACTTTTTTACGCACGCTTGACTTGGGGAGTAATTTGGTGAATGTATTTTGCCCGATATTGATAACAGCAACAGGTAGACGCTTGAAATATTCACATAATATTTTAGTTATATATTCACTTTAAAAAGAAATAATTAAATTAAAATAAAATAAATATTTAAGGGGCTCCCATACAACAACCGTGATTTTTTTTTTGCCGTTTTTATAGATAATGGTACGGAAACATTCGTGCGCGAGTCCGACTCGCACTTGGCCGGTTTTTTGTTTAAGACAAGCCTACTTTTATCATTTGCCTCTTGTCAGCGCCTTAATTGAAGTATTTTACAGTTGAGCAGTGGTGGCCGAGTGGTAACAGCCCCGACTTACGAATTGTAGGTCGGGGCAGGCTCTTTACTTTGTGTAAATAATTTCATCACCACTGCTCTCAAAACGATGAAGGAAAACATCGTGAGGAAACCGGCATGTCCTAGAACCAAAAATTCGAAGAAATGTGACATGCACCATCCCACACTGGGCCCGCGTGGTAGATTTCAGCCCACTCCCTCTCACAGAGAGGAGGCCTGTGTCCCAGCAGTGGGAACATCATAGGCTGATTAAGTATTTTACAACAATGCATTGAAAAATATCTAAACAATCGTCTTTCACGCAACATTGCATTTGTATTGAAACTCAATGGGTACCAAGTTTCGTTTCGAGTCGTTCATCGTTCAACTTTGTTTGTTTCGCTTGTTCAATTAATAATTCAGATTTGAACACACAAAACTGTATTTACGAATTTCAAAACAATGGAAGCATAGACAAGATAGAAGTTTTCGAGCCGAAATAATTGTTTTATTCTTTTAGAGAAGTTTCGTACGACAGATGTTTCGAAAATATAAAATTCAGTACAAATTGTTTGTTCAAAGGAATCTTTTTATATACTTTATACAAGTTTGAATTTGAAATTTTTACAGTAACTTGTTTTGAATTATATTGTACACAATATAATTCAAAAGAATTCTTTAGAATTATCTTTATTAAAAACCATTTTAGTTCATTAGACTTCAAAAAGTTTAGATTTTGATGAAATATCTAGAATTCCAGACGATGCGAGCCGTGATAGGTTAAATTACATTATTTAAATAATTCCAATTACATTAAATAGTAATACAGCTTCTTGAAAATAATTCGACCGGGTAAAGAGCCTACAATGCCTTGAATTCCTTAGTATGATCCTCCATTATATCGAAAATACGGCAGCATTAATTTTGAAATAAATATATGGTAAAGTTGAGGATTAATGTAAAGACGAAAACACGATACAATAAAATTTGCTCGTCAAAAAAAAATACAAAGTCGGCTTCCAGTCTAACTGGAAGCAGCTTGATGCCACTATTTTACATGGTGCGACTACCTACCTGACAACGCAGTATTTGGATAATTAAATTTTAAAAAAATCATTTAATTCAGGCAAAACCCATATTGTACAAGATAAGATAAAATTTCACAATTCTGCAACAGAATAGAATTAAATGTCAATACAATTAAAATAAACGAATTAATAGGAACAAAATATAATGGTCACAGAATAAAAATAACAATAAAATCTCAAACGCAATTAAAATAGATACAAAAATATAATGTCATAGAATAAAATAAAATGTCAAGTTTGGGTCACAAACTTAATTAAAAAAAAGATTAAGTGGCTATACATGTCTGTTACAGCATTTACGTATGTAGGGGCAGTCAAAACGCTCAGCGATCATAACCAGGACAGTATTGGAGCTGGCCCGCACCCTGCGCGCTAAGGACGCGTACCGCTTGCGCGTGGTGGCGTGAAAACAGTCGGTGCGGGCTTCCGCAAACATGCCCGAGGCGCTGCAGAAGTGGGGCAGCCTCAACACCGCTCTGAACGCGTTGTGATACTGGACGCGGAGGGCGCTGTAACACGCTAGTGTGTAGCGAACCCACAGGCTGCACGTGTAGTTTATCATTTGTAACTTCGAGTTACAGCTATAGCTTTATACAAGCGGGCACGCCCATTATGCACGTGCATTAGAAACCGCGATAATCTGTATAAAAAAGTAAAGAAACGCCCAGACAATGAGATATATAAAGCTACATACAAACGATACCGAAATTTTTGTTCCTCTTTACTAAAAAAACTTAAAAGAGAATATGAGAAGCAACAATTCCAAAACGCATGTAAAAATAATAAAAAAAAATTGGAAAATAGTAAAAGAGATTACATACTCAACTAAACCCAAAGACAGCCCGATTGAACTTATTAGCACCAATGACCCCCAAAATTCGGCAAACAATGTTAATCAATACTTTGCTAATGTTGGTAAAACGCTTGCAGAAAAAATCATTAAGAATAATCTACAAATGGGACCCATCACCTTTAACTCGTGTAGCCATTCTTTTTGTCTGCTCCCTACGGATTAAGATGAGGTTAGGTCTTTATTAAAGAGTTTTTTAAAGAGTGATTGTTCGGTGGGCCTTGATTTGATATCTAGTGACATCTTGAAATCAAATATAGATATTCTAGCAATACCTATAACATACGTCTGTAATTTGCCGCTCACAACTGGTATATTTCCGAAGATCTATAAGAGGTCAAGAGTTCATCAGATACATAAGAGTGGTGACAGAGACTGTGTCAATAATTATAGGCCAATTTCAATTCTCCCTACCTTATCAAAAATTTTAGAGCGCATCATTAACAAAAGACTTGTTAACTACTTGGAAAATAAAAATCTTCTTTCACAAGCACAATTTGGGTTCAGAGCCAAGAGATCCACTGCCGACGCTGTGTCAGAACTAATAAATTATATAGTTAACAACATAGATTCAAAGAGGAAAACCATTGGAATAATCTTAGATTTAGCAAAGGCTTTTGACACAGTCTCTGTACCTATTCTGTTAGCAAAACTCGAAAGCCTGGGTATCCGGGATCTTCAATTAAAACTTTTTAAAGATTACCTAACCGACAGAACACAATGTGTTAAAATCGGTAACATAACTAGTGAAGAGGTCCCAGTGACATTTGGAGTTCCACAGGGCAGTATTCTTGGACCGACGCTGTTCCTAGTCTATATAAATGATATATGTCAATTTATGTTTCCGGATTCGAAAATTGTTGCATTTGCTGATGATACGGCTTTACTTTTCAGTGGTGACTCCTGGCATGAAGTTTTTGTCAAAGCTCAGATAGGCATGAACACTGTGATTAGTTGGTTAAATAAGAATATACTTACATTAAATGTAGAAAAACCGAACTTCATCACGTTTTCCATTCAAACTAATGACAGACCGGATCCCTTTGAGTATAGTCTCCCATTCGTGCCCAAATGAAAATGACACAATTTGTCAATGTCCCAACCTTAAAAATACTGAATCTACAAAGTACTTAGGAGTAGTTATTGACAGAAATCTTAAGTTTTATGAACATATTAATCTTCTATCAGCGAGAGTGCGTAGACTTACAGTAATATTTAAAGCCTTAAGAAACATTGCACCAAAATGTGTTATAAAATCGGTCCACTATGCTCTTTGTCAGTCTCAGCTTGAATACTGTATCACCGCATGGAGTGACACATGTAAAACTGATCTCTTAAAAAATGAGAGAGCACAAAGAGCAGTCCTAAAGGTTAGTTTGTTTCTCCCTTATTATCACCCAACTACTGATCTCTACTCGAAATGGGAGGTACTTACTGTGAGGCAACTCTTCGTCCTTAAAACGGTTATGAAACAACATGCCCTAACAACTTTTGAACCAGAAAGAATCAGAAACAAACGTCGCAAACATATAGTCTGTTCTTCATCGTCATTCAAAACTAAGTTTGCACATCGGTTTTTCTGCTACCAGGGTCCAAATTTATACAATAAGGTAAATCGAGCCTTAACCCTATATCCCTTGCCAAAAACCAAATGCAAGCCTTTGGTTTCGGGCTGGTTAAAAAAAATGGATTATATTGTTACAGAAAGTCTACTTCATCCAAATTAAATTGGCACGATATAAGTTTATAACTTGCACCATAACCCTTTCACGTACACATCGGCACACTACACCTCACACTCAACACTACACACCAACATTATACACTCTCATAGACACACACATACACACAGATATAGGCACCCTGATTAACTTTTTGTTTATAGTTTATTTTTAACTTCTACCCCCAAAATTATAATAACTTTAGTTTTTAGTCTCCATAACTGTAACGTTAGATGTAATTTCATATATTTAAGTAAAACTTTCTGTTCTTCCGTGGGGTGGGGACCTGGTGATTTGTAATACAGGCACTTTACGCCTAACTCAGACACCAGCTCCTCACATTGCTAAAAAAAAACCAAATTATTATGTGAAACCTAGATTAAGCTTGTCATTGTGAGGGGAAATTAAGAATTTTATGATTTTTTATAATATGCCTGGAGGCTTGTATTTAGGTACGTTCTGTTTATGTTATTTCTGCTTGAGTATAGTTTTGGAAGATTTTTATGATTTTTATTTTTATGATTTTTTTGGTATAGTGGCGTGTGCTAGCTAACATAAGGCAAATAATTTAATTAAGTGTTTCGTAATGCAAATTATTTTACATTTTATTGTATAGATTCAAGTTTTATATCTGAACAGACAGCTGTGCTGCTGGGGAGTTTGTTGCGCCACTTCTTCTTCCCAGCTAAAGCACTAGGGAGTGGTGAAGGGTGGGCGTTTTTGGGGACTGTCTTGTGTAATTTTTGACGTTCGAAAAGTGCTGATTCTCAGCCTAGTTTGATTAAATGACTTTTGATTTTGATTTTGTACAGTGAGGTGCAATATGCCTTGAAAATGGTGATTTTAACTTGATCGGAGCAACGTGCAAACCTGCGAGCCAGCATATTCGCTCTTTTCAACAAGGCCCGCCGCTCCCGTTCGATGTCAGCATGATCCTTGAGGTCAGCTGTGACTATATGCCCAAGGTATTTAAAATGGTCCACTCTGTCTAGGGGAACACCATACCAGACATATACCAGACACACGGTGGTACATTTTCCAGGCATTTTGCACCGCTGGCTCCAAAGACCATGCATTGACTCTTGCCAACATTATATTTAAGCCCATAATAATTAAGTGACTGTCAGACTTTCGGGATGCTGACTTAACGGCTTTCAATGATCTTCAAATGATAGCCGGAACGAACGGCTCAACATGGTCCGAGGCACCACTCCGTGCTTCGGATCATAAAGCCGTTCGTGGATACTCACCCATCCACAGATCAACCTGGGCAACCATAGCTTAACCTTCTGTCGACACGAGCCCCCATAAGAAGGGTCATCGACCTGTTTATCAACCTGTGTCCGAAAAACAGCGTAATTTCGTAAAGAAACCGACTAAAGTCAACTACAATACAATTCATTATTCTTGTACCGCAACCCATCCAATTACTGTCCCCGCTTATCACCGCTTCACATCAAGACAAGCTATTAAGTCGCCCTCTCTGTAACAATACTATTAATCATCGTTTAACAACAGGTAAACAAACTACAGTTAGGTTTTGTTCTTGAACTTTCATTAGTGAGTCAAAGACTGAACTTGCCAAACAGTCATGCTTAACCTTAATTTTGCTTTTATTTTCTAATCTACTTTTGTAATTAAAATGTATGTATAATCGAATCAAATATTTGTGTGAAAATGCAGTTAATTTTAACATTTCTTTGGGGTTGAGACACTAGGACCGGATCCGAGTGCTCATTTCGTTTTTAGAGACATCTTCAAGCGGTTGGTCGACTCTTCACGTGACCTTTTTGGCCAAAGAATCAGCATCGCCATACAACGTGGCAATGCCACCAGCCTTTTGGGCACTTTTCACATATTTTGCTTGCTTGCTTGCTTTGTCGATTGAGGAGTATTTCTAGTTAAGATATATAAATTTGGTATTTTTATTAATTATGGTTTCACCGCGTGGCTTTTTCAAAAATAAATCCTAAGTTACTCCTTATAATATCAGCTATCTGCCAGTGAAATTTCCGTCAAAATCGGTGCAGCCGTTTCGGAGACTAACCGGAACAAACAGACATGAAGATAGAGACAAAATGTTAAAAATTGTTTTTTTGGTGCAGGAATGCGTTGTTTGTTTTGGTTAAATGTGCTACACTGTTCATTTTAAGTAATTATATATTGGTGTCCAAAAAAAGCTTATTTAATTTAATTTAATAATTAGTAAAAAACATTGAGAAAAGTTAAAAAATGTTTCGTTAAAACTTGTTAAAAGAAATATTTTACTTAAAATTAGCCCGTATTGTTAAGTTCACATTTTTTTTATGAATTTCAGATTAATTTTTGTACTTTAATTAGTACATATTTTGATTCCTTAATAATTCGGCTTTATACTGGTATTTTTTACTTTGCTATAGCTGCAATAGTTTGCTAGAAAATACACTTTGAATCAGTAATGGCATGGGGCGCTCGACGTGGTTCAACACGGATCGCGCGCGTGAACGGACAAGGTGTTGACAGGTGTCATACTCGAACGCTTGAGTGGATAAGTATATAGTTTCGTATGCATTTACTAAAAAGCTGTTATTTTGAAATTCCAAACAGACACTTCAATTTCATTTATTTGTATGTATAGATTAGATATAAACTGTACCGTAAAACGGGGTGAATAGGAAAGCAGGGGTGAATCGGAACGCAACTTTGAAATGGATTATAACGTTGAAATAATATCTTTTGTTGCCAAAACGGACTATAACTTGTTACCTGTATTATATTTAACGATTAAGTGTCTTCGTTGGCAACAAACTATAATTATTTCAAGGTTAAAATCCATTTTAAAGTTTCGTCCCGATTCACCCCTGCATCCTTATTCACCCCGTTTTACATTGGTTTATTTGAAATTAATACTTTCAGTTTGACACATTTTCTCTCCAGAGGGCTAATTGCGTAACACACTATCAGTAGGAATCGGTTTCAATTTGACAGTTCAACAACATTCATTGCGTTATTTACGTTGTTGAGCAGACAATTTTTTCTAGCATATGAAGCAATGGATTAGCAATATACTTCAAAATCATTCCGATTCAAACTGTGTTACGCAATTAGGGTACAGCTGTTATTTTCAACCAATTTAAAAGTAATCAACCTTACCCAACAAGTATTCGACCGGTCCAATCTGAAATATTAAGTGAATACTTTGGGTCAGTGGGTGAATAGGAAAACGGTCACAAAGTAAATATACCACAGAAGGTCGGCTCGATACAACGAGCAAAAACGCACGCTTGGATAGAAAAATCACCACCCAAAATAAAAAACTACTTTCTACATTTTGAAAATTTTAGTTATACCTAGTGCCTGTAAAAAAAAGTATTGCTACATGCATTTTTTTTCTTTGAGACTTTTTTGTTAAACGTAATCTCCAAAATCAAAAGTAAATGCAATAAATAACAAAGTTTAACACAAGCACGCACACTAGATATTACAAAACTAAATTATTGAAAGTACTAAGGCTTTACCAGATACTATCTTCTGCCCGCGTCTTCGTTCGCGTAAAATTTCTTGTTTTAACTTATGATATATCCTACGGCCGCCCTCGGCCCCCGAACCCACCGCATTGCATAGCCCGCCCCGGCGCCCGCACTATTACTTCGTTTCTGCTTAGCGTTTTGTTTTGTTCGGCTTCTAAGGGTCGTGGCGCGTTAAAACTAAAAACAAACTCTTTAGTTTTATTCTATTAACATATAAAAAAACCTCTCTTAAAAAAAAAATCGCCCGTTGTATGGAGCTGATCTTCTGTACCTCTCTATTTTGTAGAACGGGGCCGTGTCAAGGTGAAACTGTTTTGTTTAGGTTTTTATGAAAGTGCTTCTGTTTTGTATTCAACCTCTTTTGTTTTGTTTTTATTGCCGTGAAGTAATAGTACCGGAAGTTATAGATTTTAATTTAATTAGCAATGGTTTTCGTAGAGCTTTCAGAGCTTTGTATAGTGCAACGTTTTTAGACTACAGTAGTGACAATTCTTTGGTAGAAAAGTATGTTTAATGAATAGAAAACCAATATTTTTGTAACAAGATTTTGATTTAAAAGAGTGTCCAAGGAGTTTCTTGTCCTTCTTCTCCAAAGTAACCTAATGTCTAACTGTTAATATTTCATATTTCTAACTGAAAGATTCTTTGACAGTCATAAGTTATTGGTTTAATAGAAATAAATGCTTTGACTTTTGGGGCTGTCGTGTAAAGAGCGGCTGAACGAATAACATAGGACGATAAGTTCTAGCGGGAACCAATCTTCTAATTCACTTATGTAAACTAATGTAAAAAACGGTGAAGGAAAACATCATGAGGAAACCGGCATGTCCTAGGTTTCCTCATGATGTTTTCCTTCACCGTTTTTTGAGCAGTGATGAAATAAGTTACACAAAGTAAAGCGCCTCTGGGTTCGAACCTTCGACCTACAACTCGTAAGTCGTGGCCGTTACTCTAGGCCAGCACTGCTCCAAGCGTTTCGTGTCAAATACCCTTTTGTATTCCTAACTTTCATAATTAAATAAAAAGTAGATAAACTAGATTCCCTTTCCTAATGTTCTTACCTATGAATTCCCAACCTTATTTTTATATTGACATTGGTTTAATCCCCCCTCCTTGTCCTGGCTCTCTAAGTCGAGACAAGGCGAAATATTTCATGGGAATTCATTACAATCGGTGGGAAGCTGACTAGTCTGGGACGAGCCCTACATAACTGTGCGGAAAGTAGGGGCACAGTTCTTTCCCCTAGGGGGAACCCGACCTAAACACTTCTAATAACATTATTCAGGAAAAACGAAATTTTTATGGCATGTATTTAACGCAGCGACAAATTAATCGGAATTTGGGATTAAAAAATAATGAAAGCCGGTAGCAAAAATAGTAGGTTAGCAGCTACAGCGAAGTATTATTTTAAGTAGAAAGTAGCAGCTCAATAATCAGTTTTTAGCTTTATTTTAATTTAAACTGGCATCGAATTTTTGTTTTGGTAACTGAATTTACCAACAATAGAGGGGATCTGGCGCTCGGCGGCCGCTGCCGCGGCAGGCTCGCTTCGCTCGCTCGCCTTCGCTTGTTAATGGTTACTGTTCTAACCTAACCTAACCCAAATGATTCAATAACAGTAGATGACTTTGCAGCGATTAAGAAATAATATTTAATCGCTGCCATGTTATTATTTTTGCAGCAAATAATTAGTCGCCCTTTAAGTTGTAAGTCGCCTCGAAAATTATTAGCCAATTTTTATTAGCCTAGGGTAAATTAAGAACAGTCACAACGTCAATACTCAAAACTTTCCTCTCGTTTTTTCCTCATTTCTACGCTTAACATGCCAACCAATTTCCACACACCTTTTCTGCCACAGCAAAAATTTAAACCCATTCAAAATGCTGCGAAATTGAAATTAATAATGTATTATTGAGCTATAACGTTTTGTTTTTAGTTTGTCCGTATATAAAAAGTAGGTACATTGTTTGCAGGTCGTCAAATCATCAATTGAGTTAGTTTAGAACTATTAATTCTACTACGAAATATCTAAAACACTATTGCCCGTTTTCGCTAACACTAGACGCTACCTAAATGTAAGTAATGAAAGAAAAAAAGAAAGAAAGAAAGAAAAAAAATATTTGACCCAGGTAATGCATAAACATTAAGCAGTTACGTGAATAACACATATCATTAACCACAAGCCGAAAACTAAAGTTCTCTGCCAGGGTTACGAGCCTGTCCGAAAGGGATATCGTGGCCCTGGCACACAGGCATCTGAAGGAACACGGTGGGTTTTAGTCAGTAAAAGTCTGACACTCCCTCCCGCTCCACCCAGAGCGGGAGAAGTTATTTGATAATTTCCCACCCAAAAAAAAAAATCATCGACTTGGGCGATGTGTAATGCTTAGCCACGTTTTACCGGTTACCCAAACAGACAAAAAACCATAGACAAGCGCCAACAATGTAGATTTCAAAAAAGGCTTACGAGATGAAAAACCAATTAATGTTGATACCACGGAAGTGGTTGTTTACGTTAGATTAGGCATTATCTAACGTTGCTTTGCTTAACGTTAGTGAAAACGGGCATAGATTATACCTACTTTCCATAATCGCATTGCATTTTTTATTGATTTAGCTATGTACTAGCCTCTGCCCGAGACTTCGTTTGCGTGGAAGTCGTAAGATACCACAGTATACTAAAATAACAGCTACATTTTTATAAAACTTCCCTGTATGCTACGTAGTTTTGGTCTCAGCAGCCAAAATATACAGAGAGTCAGGTCTGGTGATGCGGGAGCAAGCGACGTGCAGTTGTCCGTGTGTGGAGCAGCTCGTTTCACTATGCATTGTCTTCAGTGACCCTATTGTTATCAGAATGTAACTAACCCAAAAACCTCTCGTTATGAAAATGAATACTGAATCAAGCAACACCTGAAGAGAATACTAGTGAACGTATACTAATTGTTCATAAATTTTCAATTAGCATGGCAATCCTGAAACATGAAGCCAGATTCATTAACAGTGTTAAATGGAATCGTGTCAAAACTAACCGCAATTAAGTGCCAAATGTATTGAAGAGTTTAAATATTTTAGAGCCAATCATCTGAACGGGATTAGAAATTAACCACAAATCTGCAAATGAAGGAACGAACGCAGCCCGTTTTGTATATACCTACATTGTTTGTACATCTTCATCATCATCATTTCAGCCGAAGGACGTCCACTGCTGGACCTAGGCCTCCCCCAAAAGGAGGGGGGGTTGCCATAATCGCCACGCTTAGCAGGCGGGTTGGCGTTCGCAGTATGGTGTTAAAATGCATAGAGAACGCTGCTGTCCATTCTCTAGTAAGTCCCTTAGTTACCTTTTACAACACCCACGGGAAGAAATAGGATGCTGCTGTTCTTTACGTCCGGCACCACACGGAACATATATACATAATCAGCCTATAATGTTCCCACTTGCTGGGACACAGGCTTCCTCTCTGTGAGAGGCTGTAATCCACCACGCGGGCCCAGTGTGGGTTGGTAGATGTGACATGTCTTAGAATTTTTGGGTCTAGGACATGTCGGTTTCCCTACGATGTTTTCCTTCATTTTTATGAGAGCAGTGGTGATGAAATATTTTACACAAAGTAAAGCTTCTGTCAGGGTTCGAACCTACGACGTACAACTTGTAAGTTGAAGCTGTTACCATTGATCCACTGCTACTGTTTTCTATACTCTATTCCGATTACTTGCTGGTTTGCGTATGTACCAAGCGGGCATATTGGGCTATGGGTTTGGGCGGCTATAGTGGATTGAGGACCTTGAACTATTGGAGGACTATATCCCCTGCCTGCTTAATGTTATGAAATACACAGATAAAAAGACAGGGGGTGACTTGCACACTCAAGAATGGGCCCCCGGAAACTGTCGCTAGCACATAGTGACATAGTGACAAGGGGGCAACATGTCCTGCGGTGCGTGAGGAGTGGAGAGGTATTGCACGGCTATCAGAACAAACCCAGAGCCCGGAAGATGGTCAAGTTCCCTACCAGCACTTACTGGAATACTTCCTTCCTCCGAGCAAGTGTTCCTCGCTCTTGCTAATCTCCACTCAAGCCGGCCAATAAAGGCAAGAATGAGGTGGAAGCTCTGTTCCTCATCAGTGTTCACGTTATGAGACCCAGGTTGCCACCACTAAATAGCGACCTCTACGTTCTTCAATGCCTAGAAGCTCATGTGATGCCATATGCTGAGTTTGTGGGCCAGGATTTAATTTTTATGCATGATAATGCAAGGGCGCACACCAAGAATCGTTCGAGAATACCTGGAAGACGTTAGTATTACAGTAATGGAATGGCCAACAAGAAGCCCTGATATGAATCCAATAGATCACTTATGGGATGACCTGAAGAGGCGTGTTCGAGCTAACCAACCAGCTCCAGCAACTATGCAGAAGCTCAAAACTGCCATCTTGGAAGCATGGGAGAACATTCCACAGCACGTCATAGTGGCAGTAAATAATTCCATGGCGAACCTTATGACGGCCATCGTAAATGCTCTTGGAGGTACACAAGTTACTAAATAAACGTTTTCTCTATGTAAACCATTGTTTTCTTCAAAAATTTCACGCTAATTTTGCCAGTGAGGAACGCAAAAAGACGACTTATTGCAATTTAAACTGTTTTTGGGGTTCCGTACCAAAATGGTAAAAAAGAACCCATAAGGTGAGACTAAGTCTGACCGTCTGTCTGTCACAGCAGGATATCTCAAGAACTACTAATGCTATCAACTTGAAATTTGGAATAGTTTTAGATGACGTTTACCCAACTATTTTGCAAACAAAAAAGAAATTTAAAAAATATATCTTTTTTGCAACAGGGCCTAAAAGGGGGTCTCAAAAATTGGAATGGAGGCTACTATGTGGGGTATCACATGAAAGAGCGCTGTTTGCATATTCTTAAACATTTTTTTTTAAGGCATCATAATTTCGACTTTTGATGAAAAATGTAAAAAAATACCGTTCCCCCCCTTATCTCCGAAGTTTGCATAGAGAAAAATCTGAAATTATTCTATGTGATAGAAGTTTATGTAAAGATTACAGGAAAAATAAAACGATGTCTCTAAATAGCACAGTTTTTCAGAAATCATCAACTTCATATATACGTACGGAAACCTCGGTGCACGAGTCCGACTCGCTATTGACCGTTTTTTTTTGTTAGTATTCCGATTACTAATTTGAAACAATGACAAACGGAAATGATAGTGAGTGACTGGTTTCCAGACCACATTTTTTTCTTTGTACTACCATTATTTAGAGGGCAGGGAGGCTCGACTCAGGTCCCGGAGTGTATTTTTGTACGTAAACGACCTGTGTTTACTTGAAATACCTAGGTAAACATAATCATTTTAAGAATCTTCATTAAATCTAGTCGGGAGTGCATCATCAATTACTTTTTCCGTGTTTATATGACAAGACAAACATAAACATATTTTTTTTAATTGTTTCTGATATAACTTTGATGCAACCTCTACCCTCATATAAATATTTTTTAACTATTAAAAAAGAAAGCGTTTACGGTATCAACTCTCATTTTCATGTTGTCAAAAACACACGACCATTACACTACCAAATTATGTTTGATAAATGAATAACGACAAAAAAACACTAAATAAGGTTGCATGTGTTTGACAAATGAAACGAAGGGCCTGCCCACCCCTGCCCTTACTTTCACTTATTATAAAATGTATATCATCAACCTTTGACAGTATTTAATTATACTAAAATATTTGAAAATGGCTTCCTTTGCCAAATAAAAATGTGCGTGTAAAAGAAAATATGCGTTATTATTATATGATAACCTCAAATAATTCCCGTTTTACTTTCTTAAAAATACACACAAACAAACACACAAACACTCGCTCACTCACTTCGTATTGAACACGCACGCACGCTTGTTGATAATTGCGCCTCTTTATGTGAACTCAAACTCAAAGGAATTATTTCAACTAAACTATTTACAGGTACTTTTGAATTGTCAAGGAGTCGGTCAGTTATAAATATTATATGAAGCTAGTTGCCCATTCCGAAGCGTAGTAGGACGTACATATGGAGAAGAACGGGCAAGAAACTCCATCAACACTCTTTTAAATTATAATTTTACACAAATACATATATGAACCTCAAATTATTCCTATTTTGGGGTCGTAAAACACTAATTAGCCAAGTAACAGCGATCAACTTGAATGTAGCACTCGCAAGCCGGTGCCGCCGCACCGCTAGTTTCGCTCGCTCGGCTTGCGCGCGGTTGGTCACAGTCCTAACCTGACCAAAGCCAAGGTCGAGGTGCCCTAGTTTAGTTACTGCGACCGATTGGGCTCGTGCGTGGTGGGTCACAGTTTAATTTTTTTTTTTTTTTTGTTGCCGGGGTGAAAAATCCTCATGGATGTCCTCCGCCCTGGGGTGGGCGGAGGGGTCTGTCAGACTCTTACTGACTAAAAACCACCCCGGTGTTCCCTTCCCACACTTGCACCGGGGATCTTGGGAGCTAGTATTACTTCCGTGATCCCCGGCTAGTGCCGGCCCGCCTCTGCGGGCCACCTCAAGTCTGCGGGGGGGTGAGGTGTTGGACCCCCCCACGACGTCTGAAAGGGGCGCGCGTGGAACACTACGCGCCGCCACCTCGGGTCCAGTGTGATAGGGGGCGGCGGACGTCCCCGAGTCCGCCGTCCCTGGACCCATTTAGGGGGGCCGGAAGAGGGCACTATCTGCCCTCTGCCGACGCCCGGTGCGCCTGCTGCGGGCCGGGTGAGCGGACGAGATCTCCCGGTCCCTTTCCGCAGCCTCCTTCTGCGACACGACTGTTTCGCAGAAGGACACCGCGTCCCAGGACTCCTCGCTGCCGGCCATCGACTCGATCACGGCCGGCAGCGACAGGTCACTGCCTACTCCTGAGGACAGTTTCAGCCTAACCTAACCCATTTAGTCCGAGTTAGTTACTGTGACCGACTGTGAGAAAAAGGTAAAAAAAGGCTCAATCATTTAAAAAAGTGTGCATCATTAGGTTTTAGGAGGTTCACTAATTTAATATAGCGTCCGTCATTAGAAAGTCAATAAGTTTTTAGAGGTTCAGTTAGATATTTCCCTTCTTAAATTATTTCACGTGTAAAGTGTTCTTGAAAACCAATCTACTGAATACAGTAATCAATAATTATGTTTATTTAATATTTTATCTACACACTTGCTTTAAATCCTCTATAAAAGTTCATGAAACCGTTAGCTTATTGCCAACATTAAAACAACCAGTGTCAATAGTAACCATAATACCTATCATCCAAACGAGTGTTATAATGTTGTACTAACTTTCATTATGCAACTCCTTTGCTTTTTTAGGGTTCCGTACCAAAATGGTAAAAAGGAACCCTTATGGTGAGACTAAGTCTGTCTGTCTGTCTGTCACAGCTGGATATCTCAAGAACTACTAATGCTATCAACTTGAAATGTGGAATAGTTTTAGATGACGTTTACCCAACTATTTTGCAAACACGAAAGGAATTTTAAAAAATATATCTTTTTTGCAACAGGGCCTGAAAGGGGGTCTTACAAATTCAAATGGAGTCTACTAGGGCATGTCATCATGTGAAAGAGCGCTGATTGCACATTGTCAAACATTTTTTTTCATCGTAGTTTTCGACTTTTGATGAAAAATTTAAAAAAGAATACCGTTCCCCCGCCCTTATCTCCGAAGTTTGCATAGAGAAAAATCTAAAATTATTCTATGTGGTAGAAGTTTATGAAGAGATTACAGGAAAAATAAAACGAGGTCTCTAAATAGCACAGTTTTTCAGAAATCATCAACATCATATTTACATACGGAACCCTCGGTGCGCGAGTCCTACTCGGTCTTGATCGGTTTTTTTCACAGCCGCATTCTCACTACTCAATTCGTGGTATCTTTATGAATTAAAAAAAAAGAAAATTGTCATGCACGCGCGTTTTACTACCACAGCGCCATAATTAAGAAAAAACAATTATTACCTATACATTGTTTGTTTGTATTAAATACTCAGCAATTAAACTTTCCATTAAATAACATACAGTTCTTAAAACACTGTACAACACCCTATGGTTTCAGAACCTTTTAAAGAGAATTCATATTATGGATGTAGCTATAAAGTCTTGGAGGCACCTATGCATAATTAGGTATTAAAACACACCTATGATACTACGCGTATATATAACCCACATTCGTGTTTTAATACCCCTTATTATACAACAGTTTCATAAATAATTACAAACATAAATACACATCCGATTGACAACAAAAATCCAAGAATATTCAATGAATTTACTCGTAGCCGTCGCTTAGTTTGCGAGACGGCTACCAGCTACGGCGTAGCAGTGACGTCAAAGCGACAGCTACGTCGTTGCACCAACGCCATTTAATTTTATTTACATCGGCTTCGCTAGCGAAGTTTTGTATTAAAAAATTATTCCATATTGAAGTAATTTTTTCCGTAATGTAAATATAGTTTGAATGACAAAAAACCTAGTTTAATTTATAATAAAAAAACATTTTTTTCAGACATAATAAATTGTCCGTATAATGTTAGTAACAAAGGTCTTAAAAACTATGTTAGTATTTAGCATTCTCGAGATACACACGTTGTCTGCCACATAAAACAAAAAATTAAAATAAAATAAAAACATTGCGTCATCTCGTCACGTGAAGCCTAATAAGCCTCCCCAGCACTGCAGACTCCGGCCTTTCTGATATCATCTTCAGAATTCCGTTGGCGCTCCCCCGGATCCTACACATCAGAGATGCTGCTTTTTTACGCATTATGGCATAAAAATCGCCAACCCTTGCGTCAGCAAACATGCCTGAAGCGCTGCAGAGACGTGGGAGCCCCACCAGAACACTGAAGGCGTTGTTATATTGTACGCGAAGAGCGTTGTAGGCCCGCTTCGTGAAGCTGGTCCGTAGAGCGCTGGTGTAAAAGCTTTGGCAGTAGGCCCTGAACAGTGTCACTTTTACGTCTACTGTACACCTTGCAAATCTATGCACCAACATATTTGCACGCACCGACAACGCCCTTCGCTCCCGCTCGATATCTGGTTTAATTTATAATGCAGCAAAAAATGTGGCAGACTAAATACTTGGAATCGTTTCTGCTACATTTAATGAGAACTTATTCAGACTGGAAATTAAAATTTTCAGCATTTCATTGGGAGTACTGAGAAACATTATAGTTACAATAGGTACAGTCAGTACTCTACATTATCTGACCCCTCTTACTAAGGAGAAGAATGGAAGAGGGGTCAGGTTATGAAGGTCACTGTACCAGGTGACTGTACTATTACTTACTAAAATATAATAAGTAGAGATCGGATATTCGGATGCATATTTACCTAAAGTACGTTTTTTTCCCGGCAAAGGATACAAAGTATGGAAACGGCTTCTTAAAATATATTTTTATTCCGGGATCGCGGGGTTTCATTAATAACAGTGTGTAGGTATACAATTTTGTATTCCTAAGTATAACAAATATTTCTTATCTATTTAAAACTAGGCAAGAATTTTGTGGAAAATATAACACGTTTAAAAAACACTATTTATATGTCTTATTATAAAATGAAATATATTTATACACAGTACAAAAGAGTAGTTCTTAAAAACTTGTCTGTCCTGGAAGCCGACACATGTTCCCGTACCGAAGCGCACTCCATACTAGTCAACTTTCAAACTTCAGGTGAATATGCATCCGAATATCTGATGTCTAATAATAAGGCTATGTTCAGTAAATCTATACAAATATATAAAAAATCTATATAAAAAAAGAGGTAAAATTTATGAGTTTGTATGTAACCTTCGCAACTCTTGATCCGATTCCAAAAATTCACTAATGGGAAGCTACAGTATTGCCGAGTGTCATAGGATATTTTATGTTAAGACGCTGACAACAGCTAAACCGCGGTCACTGTCAGACTGCATATAAAAGAAAGAGAAGCGCGATGACACAACGCTTGTAATTTATTCAAAAATATGAAGTAATTATCTATTTACTCAAAAATGAGTTGAGTAATCGAAAATAAAAAAAACCGGCCAAGTGCGAGTCGGACTCGCGCACGAAGTGTTCCGGACATATAAAAATTGAGAAAAAAAACACGTTTGTTGTATGGTACCCCCCTTGAATATTTGTTTTATTTTAATTTAATTATTTACGTTTAAACTGAATATATATCTAAATATTCGCGTCTACCTGTTGCCGTTATCAATATGGAGCAAAAAAAACACGTTTATTGTAAATATTTATTTTATTCTGGTGTTTAGTATTTTTTGTTATAACGGCAACAGAAATACATCATCTGTGAAAATTTCAACTGTCTAACTATCACGATTCATGAGATACAGCCTGGTGACAGATGGACAGATAGACAGACAGACGGACGGACAGCGGAGCCTTATTAATAGGGTTCCCGTTTTACCCTTTGGGTAAGGAACCCTAAAAACAACCAAGTTCTGCATACAAATAAGATGTTCTTATTATTAATTAAACACAGATTAGTCGTCAGAAGCCCGAAAGTCTGACAACCAGTCTTACCAAGCTATCGTGTATTCGTCTTACACTGTAACTGGGTTGTAGATAGGAAGTCGTACCAAGTAAATCACTGGTATTCAGCTGCATACGGTTAGACTGGAAGCCAACCCCAATATAGTTGGGAAAAGGCTGGTCAGATAATGACACAAAGCTTATATACTACTCCTAGAAAGCTAGAACATAGCGAATATTTGTGATTGTGTGTACATAACATCATATTATATTATTTGCGAATATTTGTGATTGTGTACATACATAATATAAATAACATCACCTACAATATTACATGAATATTTACTATGAAAAGTATTATATTTACTGCTTTAATGTATTGTGAATGTGAGTACTATGTGGGTCTTTTTTTTTTCTTTAAATGTTTTCCTATTATTTTTTGCTTTTTCTCTGTTTTATTGGTGGTCTGGCATTTTACGCACTTTATGCGGCCTACCCAAATGTACTTTCTTTGATATTGTTCTTCGAGTCATTGCGCTCCTTAAGTCTTGAGTCGAGCCTGGACGTACACCTTTCCTGCCATTCTAAATGAACTACCAAATAAAATTGCCAAAAAATTAGAAGACAAAAAACCTAAACAAATTCAAAACATCTTAAAAGCCTACTTTACTGTGGGGAAGTATGGAATGGAGGATGTCAGCGTGTAGGCTCTCAGCCATAAACTTAAGTGAGCAACTATATAAAATAAGCTTATATCACACATAATCTTATTGTATTTAGATTAAGCGCTATATTTAATTTACAAAAACCATGAAAAGTTATAAGAAATAAATAGTTTTTTACAAATGCTTGCACTGATTGGACAGGTCCACTCAAATTTGTGTGGTTCTTTCCTCAAAAGACCATTTCAAACTCAGATCTACATGGTCCTCACATGGTCTGACCAAGATTATGTTTGGACTTTAAAAGAGACTTTGATCGCTGAGTTTGTGTCACCATTTCTTCTCAGGGGTAGTCAGATAGGAAATGTCGACTACATCTAGCTTATTTTTTACTTTTTAATATGACGTGTCAAAGTGATTCCGATATCCTATTTACAGAATAAACGATTTTATTTTATTTCATTTCATTTCACATCACATCTTGACTGTATTCCCCGAAGGGTTAGGCAGAGGTAAACATATAGTACACCCACTTTTCGCCAGTTATGTTAAAGTCCCAAGTATTATGGGGCATCCTATTGCCATCACAATCCCAGACATGGGGCATGCCCAACGTGGGAATCGAACACAGGGCCCCATGCTCAGCAGTTGCCAACCAACGAGGCAGTCTATAAATATTAATAGTAGAATAGAATAGAATACCTACTCTTTATTATGTCCACCATAAAAACTAACATAACAAAGGCACGGATTCTATTGGAGATAACAAACTACATGGCAACATTTTTTTAATAATACCTACATTGTTATAAAGTTAAGAAACATTTAACTAATAATAATCAAATGTTTCCGATTGGATTCTACACATCATTAGACCAAGTCTAGATCAGTACACGTTTTAATCCAATTGATCCCGCCGCCAATCGTGCCGCCCGCGCCGCCGCGTGTCGGTGCGGTGCCTTGTCGCAGATCTGTGGCAGGTGTGTGTGTGCACTAGGCGCACAAACAGATAATGGATAATGACCCTCGTAGTGCGGTGACACGTTTGTTATGTTTTAAAAATAAACTATAGAAGTATAAAAAAATATCATACATTTTCAAAGTAATTTTTTTAGAGCTAAAATTTTGTACAGAGATTCTGAACCACTATGCACTGTTCACCCTGTTTGTATGGATATACCATTTCCGTAACAAGCTGTAAATGTAGAAATTTTACATCGGGTGAAACAATGGGCGGTCTTATCGCTAAACGCGATCTTTTAAAGACAACATTATTCCATCCTAAGGTTGTCTTTAAAAGATCGCGTTTAGCGATAAGACCGCCCATTGTGTCACCCGATGTAAAATTTCTACATTTACAGCTTGTTACGGAAATGGTTAAAGACAACCTTAGGATGGAATAATGTCCTGCCAGGGTTGCGAGTTTGTCCGAAAGGGATATCGTGGCCCTGGCACACAGGCCAATGAAGGAACACGGGTGGGTTTTAGTCAGTAAAAGTCTGACACGCCCTCCCGCTCCGCCCAGGGCGGGAGAAGTTATTTGATAATTTCCCACCCAAAAAAAAAAAAAAAAAGGATGGAATAATGTATGTTTATAATGTGCGTCTTATTATTTTGTGCAGAACAAACAATTTTTCTTTATTTCTCTTCTTTCAAATAAACCGCCACGTTTTGTATCCAAATGGGTATGTTCACTAGTGGCTATGTTTCCAAAGAACTCAATACCATCACGTAATCGATACTTTAGCTGTTGAAGCTTCTCGGGTTCTACCAAACATTATGAGAAACATCGCTCAGTAAACAAACGTAAGAGAATCCGAGAGTTTCGTCGGTTGAGGAAAATACCTACTTTCTTTGTAATGTTCAAATGGTTCGGATCATTGTTGATTTCTCTATTACGAGTATCCTATACAGGGTTACTGGTAATTCGACGTATATCCGTCAGGGGCTGATAAGGGGGCCAAAATGCCCCCATATGTTTGGCCGAAATTCAATAGTTTTCGAGATATTAGAATTTTAAGGGTTTTTCGATATTTACCCAAAATTTGACATTTCATTCCAAATTAAAAAAAAACTACATATTTGAATGGGTACCATTAAAAATGATGTTGTAGCTGGCACTTCAATTAAGCTATGGACATAATTAAAACTACTTAATTTAACAAAATAATGAAAATAATGAGCGATATAAGAATAATATCTTACCAATATTTTCATTTTACGCTTCAAAAATGTTGTCTCGTCACAAAAATTTCTATGACATTAATCGTACAAATAACTAAAACAACTTGCTTATTCTGTAAGCTTTCCAGAAAGCTATAAAAGTCAATTTTAAAATACATAATTCGTGCCAAGGCATGTGTTTGAATCGGCGCGGGGAGAGAAATTATCTGTGTTTTTAGTTTATGATCCTCGCTAAAACAACCGATTTTCCTGGCGAAATTCTTCACGATGGGGCGGGGTGTGCGGGCGGGGGAGTACACGGCGTCTGCTGCGCTCGCGTCGCCTTCCTTAGTAAGTTTTGACTCTCCGCCGCGCAAGCACGTGTGTTGTTATCTTGCTACCAATCTCTCATCCCGTTAATTTGTTATCGATCATTATTGTTAATTCTTGTTTCTCTTGTTATTCTTTTTGTTATCATTGTTATTTCGGATAACATGGCTTCGTATCCTAATAACGAATACGCAGACATAATGTTTTGTTATGGTTTTGCCGATGGAAACGCGGCTGCGGCTCGGCGAGAATACCAACGCCGCTTTCCCGATCGTCGACTTCCCCACGTTACTGTTTTCGGGAGCACCTATCGACGATTGTCTGAAACTGACAGTGTTCAAAGAGCACAATTCAACGCTGGCAGACCTCGACGGTACACGGCTGACGAAGAGGACACCATTAGTTTATGTGACCCCAATAAATTCAGACGAAGAACTTCGACAGCGAATAATAAACGCGGCGCAACAGATGAGAACAACGTTCACATCAAGAGTGACGAAAACCGAAGTTAGGAAGAGAATTCGAACCTGCATTCGTAATCGAGGGGCTCATTTTGAACAAGATGTGTAAAATTTGTAATAAAATTTGATGTACATTTTTTTATGCATTTTATTTCATACAAATACAAATGACGCTTTCTCTCCCCGCGCCGATTCAAACACATGCCTTGGCACGAATTATGTATTTTAAAATTGACTTTTATAGCTTTCTGGAAAGCTTACAGAATAAGCAAGTTGTTTTAGTTATTTGTACGATTAATGTCATAGAAATTTTTGTGACGAGACAACATTTTTGAATCGTAAAATGAAAATATTGGTAAGATATTATTCTTATATCGCTCATTATTTTCATTATTTTGTTAAATTAAGTAGTTTTAATTATGTCCATAGCTTAATTGAAGTGCCAGCTACAACATCATTTTTAATGGTACCCATTCAAATATGTAGTTTTTTTTTAATTTGGAATGAAATGTCAAATTTTGGGTAAATATCGAAAAACTCTTAAAATTCTAATATCTCGAAAACTATGGAATTTCGGCCATACATATGGGGGGTTCAATTTGTTGCATTTTGGCCCCCTTATCAGCCCCTGCCGGATATACGTCAAATTACCAGTAACCCTGTATATTTCAGGCGAAAGCGTCAGGGTAGCCCGCGAAATTCAAATTTTCTTACGTTTTTTGCAATTTGCAGGTCAGTAACAGGTTGTATGTTGATCTAAATATGATTCGCGGCCGTAACAAATATGGCTTTACAGAATTATAATCATTAGAATCGACAATACAACTAACCCTCTTCTAAAAATCCTATTGAATGACTATTTTAGTAATATCTTTATTTAAAAGAGTGTCCTTGGAGTTTCTTGCCTGTGCTTCTCCATAGAGATCTACTTAGAGATTTCTGAAATAATCATTCAGTAGGATTTTATGAGTTATAACGCTGATTCTAATGATTATAATTCTGTAAAGCCATATTTCTTATGGCTGCGAATCATATTTAGATCAACATACAACCTGTTAATGACCTGCAAACTGCAAAAAACTTAAGAAAGAATTTCGAGGGCTACCTTAGTGCATCCCCCTTAAGTGTTTTTATAGCGTTATCCCAAACTAGGAATTTATTCTGTATCGTATGTGTGTTTTTAGACTTAAATCCGTCATGCATAAAGACAAGGAAATACACATCTATGTCTATACTTCATCATCATTTCAGCCGAAAGACGTCCACTGCTGGACGTATGCTTCCCCCAAGCACCGCCACTTCGACCGGTTCTCTACATCCCGCATCCGAAAGTCAGAACGAAAGTCAGAACCAGTCTGACTGATTAGATTTATCATGAAACAACGAAGTTACTACAAAATGCATTAAAATAAAAATAAACGAATTAAATTACTGCCAATTCAATTATTTGAATCTAAAATGATAATATGAATAATGAATTACATTTTCAAAGTCCATTTATTATCGACACTGCTGTTAATACCTATGACTTATTAAAATTAATATCAATCCCACTTATGAAATATTTATATAATTATTATTTTTAATTATAAATGTGAATGTTTGTATGTTTAGATGTTTATAAATACAAGTATTTTTATTTGTTGAACATAGGTAGGTTAGGTTAAGGTGTTGTAAGTTTAGCTATTTGTTACTCAATCATGCAAAAACGGCTGAACAGATTTGGATGAAATTTGGCACACAGATTATTTTATTTTATTATTTTATTTTTACAATTTTAAAGAAAGCTTACAGACTAATATACGTAAATGGTAATTAAAAGCTTCCACATATAAATTGCAATGTTGCAAAAAAGGAAGATCAAAGAAAAAAGAAAATTAAAAAGGTATGGAAAATAGGTAGGTAAGTGCCATAATGACCCGCGATTTTTTTTTTTTTTTTTTAATTTAAATATTCATTACTCAATATTTTCCTGATTCTTAATGGATAGTGTATAACCTGGATTAACACATAGGATACTTTTTATACCGGTAGTACGTTTCTGTGGGATAGTTTCCGATGTCAACGCGAGCTAAGCCGCGGACAAAAGCTAGTTTAACATAAATGTTAAAATGTGGTTACAGTCATTTTAATAATCAGTGCTTTTCAGTGAGATTAGGAACTTGCGAATTAAACTGGTAAACCTGCTGCTGTGTTTAACTGCATATTGATCGTAAAATAGATTTAAGTTTTATGGATTAAATAACTTAATTTGAAATAAGATTAGAAATTTAAATAAACATCTTTTACAGTCCGTTCTTCCGATGTTGACCTCTATTGCGTTGGTGGCATGAATAATGACAGCTGTAATACTCGTAAACAGTTGGTATTGTAGCCACGTTTTTGCTTTTAATGCCATCCTTATACTTACGGAATAAAAGTCGAAATCAGATGAACGGACAGTAAAAAACTGGTCAAGTGCGAGTCGGACTCGCGCACGAAGGGTTCCGTACCATTATCTATAAAAACGGCAAAAAAAATCAAGTTTGTTATATGGGAGCCCCCCTTAAATATTTGTTTTATTTTAATTATTGATTTTTAAAGTGAATATATAACTAAATATTCTGTGAATATTTCAAGTGTTTACCTGTTACCGTTATCAATATCGAGCAAAAACGAGCAAAAAAATCACGTTTGTTGTATGGGAGCCCCGTTAAATATTTATGTTATTCTGGTTTTTAGTATTTTTTGCTATAGTGGCAACAGAAATAAATCATCTGTGAAAATTTCAACTGTCTAGCTATCACGGATCATGAGATACAGCCTGATGACAGACGGACAGACAGACAGACAGACGGCGGAGCCTTAGTAAAAGGTTGGTTTCATTTTCTTATCTTATTTCAAATGGAGTATAAATGTGGTTTGTAGATTTCTTTTATTGATGTGTAACATCTTTCCTCTCGCTTTCTGTGGGAGCGATTCGTGAAAAGGGACGGAAGTGTGTAACAGGATGTGACAGCTTGAGTATGGAATAAGTAAGTACTTTTAGCATGGAATTAGTGTACTCATGGAATTAGTACGTACTCACCAAGGTGAGATGTCAGATGTTCGATATCATATGCGACTATTGTAAGGCACGCTCGTTTTTTAGGGTTCCGTACCCAAAGGGTAAAATGGGAACCCTATTACTAAGGCTCCGCTGTCCATCCGTCTATCTGTCTGTCTGTCCATCTGTCACCAGGCTGTATCTCATGAATCGTGATATTTAGACAGTTGAAATTTTCACAGATGATGTATTTCTGTTGACGCTATAAAAACATTTCATGAGACTAGAGATTCATTCCACCAGCTTTTATGACAAGTCTTTTACAGTTCAAGCAGTACGGTTATGGAATGCCTTGCCCGTGTCGATATGGCGTGCTCAACCTTTGTCCACTTTTAAAATTCTGGTAAAAAAGCACTTCCTCTCTCTTTAAACATCATCATTTCATATAGCTCCTTGCTCTTGTTTCATATTTGTTATTGTATATATTATATATATATATTTATATAAGTAGATATATACCCCTTTAATCCTTCCAAAGGTTGTCAGTAAAATATCGCTTTTAGCGATTGTGTAACTCTATGTAAAATCTCAACATTTATATCTGTAATTTTTATGGTGTACATAATAAAGAATATTCTATTCTATTTTATTTCAGTATCTACCAACTATGTATCGAGTGTTATTTTTAACCAGTAAAGCTCGGTAGGTTACTGAAATTGGTCATAATCAAGCAAAAAATAATTTAATTCGACCCTTCGCCACTTACCTCACTGGACCTTCTTACTGTGAAAGTTATTTATGTTTTTGATACGATTTTAATTTTCCTTTACAGATAATGTTAGGACCGTTCCTAGGTATTTTTATACAGGCTGAATTTTTTGGAGTGTTTGTGGAGATGGCCAAATCAAGAATTAGCAATAATTGTCAAAATCTCAACGAGGGCGATCAAAACTAAAACTGCTAAAATATAAGATATTTGAAAAAAAAAAGGTTAGTGCGGGTAAGTCGATATGAATACCGACTTGAAAATTGTAATCTGTTTATTAAATATCAATTTTTCTTTAAGTTTGCAGTGAATTATCTTTTCTTACTGCCCCGTGTCTTTTTACTATAGTTTCACCATGTGAATGTCCGTCTGCCTGTCCCTAGCTTACCTGAGAGACTCTTAGTACTAGATTTATCATTTATCATCATTCATCACTCACTTATCATTTAGAAGAACATGTTTTTCAACTACAATGTTAAGTTTGCTTTTTGGGATAAATTCATCCCAACTACGGAACCCTTCATTGTGCGTGGTCCGACACGCACTTGGCTGGGTATTATTTTTATGAAAAGGTTCGATTCCAGGCTTGGAAAATAAATGTCTGAAAAATTCAATGAAGTCGTTTAGTTTTCGCCAATATCGGCCACGAGACTCCTTTGACAAAATTTCCGATATTTTCTTATATTATACTATTCGTTTTAGTTTTCGCAGTCTACGCACACTTGTAAAAGTCACCCTGTATTTATTTAGCCAAGGCGAGACCTTACACTGAAACAAAGGTAACTTATTTTCTGCTAACGATGAAACTTTTCCTTTTGAAGACTCACTATTAAAGAGACCTTAAGTGGTCTGTTCGTTTTGTGGTCAAAGAAAATGCAGTGAAAACTTTTTTGCTAACGAATTTACTGAGAAACTTATGTAACTTTATAACCTTTACAACTAAATTCACGGTTAAGAAAGTGTCTCTGTGTAGCTCCGAAAATATATAATGTAGCATTCAAAATCAAAATATTTTATTTCACATAACACACATACACTTATGAAACGTCAGAAGCTAGGTGCACGGTTCCAATTGGTCGTTTCCTATGTAGAAGAGCCGGCAAGAAACTCCACGGTTAACTCTTTTAAAAATAATTGGCTTTTACAATGTTTTCAAAACACAGCGTTAATAGGTATGAGAGGACAGTGTAGGCCCGTCAAAAGTACCAGGTACTTAAAAAAATAGAAAATGGTCTACAAATCTACAGTATATTAAGCCTACAACGTTCTCAAATTAACAAAACATTTAAAAAAATACGATATAAAATATTATTAAAATAATAAAAGTAGAACCTTGTTTAAATTGTTATTTTTAATAGTTTGGGGATCACCGTTCTAATTGGTATGTATGATGTACTTGATTATTAATAAATAATTTCAATTTTAATTAAAATTGTAGGTATATAATGTAAATAAGAAAAAGATTATGTCAAGGAAGACATTAAAACAATAAGAGCACATAATCTATGTTTTATTTAACTCTACGAGTATCTATACACATTATAGATTAAAGTCACTTTTCAACTAAAACTACGCAACGGATTTTGATGTGGTTTTTACCTTCATTTAGATTTTTTTTTTCCGGAAGGTTTTATTCAAATTCAAATTCAAATTAATTTATTGTAGAACATAGGTAAAGTAAGATGTTACAGTACAGTTATACATATAAGTCTGCTATGTCTCGCCATTGAGGCATACAAAATTCATAATAAGTACGTTACAGAAGAACAATTAAATAATTTAAAATACAACAATAATAATCCGGTACATTGACATTTTTAAAATATACAGTTATTTGAAAAATTGTGGTTTGTTCTTATTATTTACAAATTATTCATTAGGTATTATATATGTAGATTACAAGTCGCATTGTATGTTAAGTTAAAAGTCAATTATATGTCAGATTCAAAATTATTCTACAAATCACTGCGTGAGTTTATCAGTAGTTTACATTTAATTTTCATTACTGGTTTGTCATAATAAATGTCGACAGATTCTGTGTTTTATCATTTATAAATTCTTTAATAGAATAATGACATTTAGCTATTAGGAATTGATATAACTTTTTTTTTTAAGTATTTATATCACTCATATTTCTGAAAAAAGGTGGAAGGTTATTAAATATATGTGGACCCATACAAAAGATGCTTTGATGCAAAAGTTTTGTTTTGCTAGGTACTATGCGCAACTTGTCTTTGTGTCTGGTCCTAGTATAAAATTCAAATAAATTTGGATTTGATTTTATGAACATTATTGTTTCATATATGTATACACTAGGGAGAGTTAATATTTTTAAATTTATGAAATATGGCTTACATGAATCCATCCGTTGTAGATTGCACATTGATCTAATACAACGTTTTTGTGCTTTAAATGCACGGTCTTTTTCTACAGAGTTACCCCAATAAATGATACCGTAGCGTATGATCGAAGCCACATATCCATGATAGGCAGTTAGTAATGCGTGTTGATTGACATTTTTCTTTAATCTGTAGAGGGCATAAGAGCTCTGACTAAGTCTCTTGCACACTTGCTCAATATGTGTTTTCCAGTTTACTTTATTGTCTATATGAAGACCCAAAAATTTGGTAACTTCTATTTCCTCAATGTTAGTTTGATCGTAACGTATGTTTAGGTTACAATCTGATTTTACTCGCTGTTTAAAATTCATGATTTTTGTCTTCTCTAGATTAATTTTCAGGTCATTTTCATCAAGCCATTTTATAATTGTTGTCAGAGTATTAAGTAGGTCAAATTTTAAAACAGTCCTGTCATTACCAGTAAGCAGTATCGTACTATCGTCAGCAAATAGGGTCATATGATGCATTGTAACTGTCGACATGTCATTTATATAGATTATAAAGAACAGTGGGCCTAGGATACTGCCCTGTGGGACTCCAGAGTTTATATTTCTAACCTCAGAGGTAAAGGTCTCTTCAGTTCTGGTAATTTGGGAGATTCTTTTTAATTCTACTACCTGTTTTCTGTCACTAAGATAGGATTCAATTAGTTTATGCACGTTACCTCTTATACCAAACGCATATAATTTGTGCAAGAGTATTTTGTGATTTACGCGGTCAAATGCTTTTGACATATCCATGTATAGCGCTATGGCTGGGGACCTAGTATCCATATTCAATAAGACTTTGTGTATGAAATTATACATCGCCAAATTTATTGATCTATCTTTTCGAAACCCATATTGACATGGAGTAAATACTTTATTATTTTCAAAAAATGGGTAGAAACAGTTATATATGTATTTCTCAAATATTTTAGAAAAGATAGTTATTAACGCAATAGGTCTATAGTTACCAATAGAGGTTTTGTCGTCTTTTTTATGTACTGGTTTTACTACTGTCAATTTTAATTTCTCAGGAAACGTACCATGTTCTATGCACAGGTTGATAATATGGCTTAGAGGGGCAGCAATGAAAGCTGCTGCGTCCTTAACAATCTGAGTTGTAATTTCGTCATAACCTGTGCTATTTGTATTACGTAAAGAAGTGATAATTTTAAGAATGTCAGGAGAAATTGTTGGGGGCATAAATATAGATTTGGCGTTGAATGTCAAGTGGGAATATTTACTACTTGTTGAGTCAGTGGAAATTGTATTATCAGTATTTTTAATAATGTCAGCATAATAATCATTAAAGGTATTTGTAATAGTCTTAGGATCAGTAAGGACCTCGTCGTTGATAATTAATTTTTCAATACCCCGATTTGGGTAGTTATATTTAGCATTATTAATCACTTTCCAAGTTGCTTTAGATTTATTAATAGCAGTATTTATAAAATAATTGTTTTGGGACTTTTTTGTCAGTGATATTATTGTTTTATATTTTTTGGCATACGCTTTAAAATTAATTTTATTTTCTTTATTAGACTTTTTTCTGTAGTTCCAGAGAAGTTCACGTTTACGTTTACTGCACATTCTTATTCCTTTTGAAATCCATTTAGGTCTCAAAATATTACTAACGCGATTTTTTTTCATAGGAAAGCATAAGTTATATATCAAGCTGAATATCTCATGGAATGAATTGTAGGCACAGTTAGGGTCTGTGGATTCATATACACTGTTAAACGAGATTTGTTTTAGATATTTAGTAAAGATACATCTATTTTCTTTAGAGAAACTACGTCTGTTTATGTACCAATGTTTGATTAAACTAAACTTTTTTACTGGACACTTAATTATTTGTGCAGTGTGATCAGAGAGTGCAAAACCTCTTATTTCACCTTTACAACCCTTAATGTCATGAGCTATATTGTCAATACAAGTATTACTAACGCTACGCGTAACCTGGTTAAACTGAAGCGTTAAATTAAAGCTTAACAGTAGTTCTACAAAGTCGTTAGTTATTTTAGAATGGTTTGCAACATCAATATTAAAATCGCCACAGATAATGATATTTTTACTGTTAGTGCGTAGTTTGTCCAAGATTTTATTTAAAACTACAAAAAAAGTATTTATCGATCCAATTACCTTGTTCGGAGGCCTGTAAATACACAATATATATATTTTATGGTCTGTTAACTCGATTGCAGAGCATTCTATTAAATTTATGATAGACATTTGGTTAATATGATCTAGGTTTTTGAACCGCAAGCCATTCTTGGTTAAGATACAAGAACCTCCATGTCTATTAGTCCTCATGCAATATGATGCCAGATTAAAGTTTGGTATCTGTAAATAAACCTCGTCACCTTTTTTCATATTATGCTCTGTGATACATAGTATGTCTATTTCATATTTTCTGTCGCCAATTCATCTAAACAAACTGATAGCATATCCGATTTATTAACCAAACCATTAATGTTTTGATGCATGACAGTCATAATATTATTAACGAAATAAATTATCAGCATCTACGCCATTGTTTGCATAATTATTTACAGAATTTAGGTAATTGGCTTCATATGCTACTGAGTCGCCTTTTTGTGTTCTACAGGCGTTGTATTGTATTATATTCTCGATTTCAATATTAATATCCTTAAAAACTGTGTACATGCCCAAGTCATTAATTGAACCTGATAATTTTGAAAACATTGAGTAATCATACGATAACTTTTTGTTTGAGTCAAGAGTGTAACAATGTTCGTGAGTCATAACATCGAGATACAGCAAGTTATTGAAATTTTCGATTCTCCAATTATACATATTCGCATAGCTTTTGCACTTAAATGTAGGGACACATAGTATAACATTTGTATGCTGTAGTTTTTGCAGTGTTTCTCTTATAGTTAGTATTAAGTTGATGAAGTCATTTGTTGTATTAAAGTCAGTTTCGCCAATTAAAATTATACAGAAGTCATCCAGTGTAAAATTGCGCAGTTTGTGTTCCATTCCCATCATCATTTCTTTAAGACCGCAATTTGTCTTCAAGTAATGACATATTTGCGCGTTAGGGCCTAAGGTGTTATTAGCAATTGTTAGGATTCTATTAGTGTTGTTCGTACTCAGTATACAGATTTTCCGAGGTGGTTTGTTCGTTTCGGTTAACAGATTGGTGTCGCACGATGATTTCGAGCCGATATTTGATATGTTTGGCTTTTCTAATAACACATCTACTTTCTGAGGATCTGTTTGCGTCTCCTTGCTCTCAACGGTAGAGGAGCTCAGAGGGAAGGTATTAGAAGTCTGCATCTCCTTATTCTTGATGGTGGGCGAGTTCTCGGAGGGGTTAAATTGTAAATTACGTAATATTTCGTTATTCGTTGAGCAGTCGGGAATGTTTGTTTGAGGCAAAGTTTTATTTTTGCGTTTCTGTAATATGCTAGTTTTGTCAGGCGTTGTGCATAATTTTTTATAAGTGTCCTTTGCCTTTATCATATTCTGTAGGTCAGACTTTAAACGAAAGTTCTCATCATTTAAATTCTCAATCTCTTGGTGTGCGCTCATTAGTTGCAAAGTAAGAATTTTATTTTGTTCAGTCAGATCATTTAGAATATCACTATTATCATGCAAACTGTCTTGTAAACTCATCATAGTGGTGTCAAGTATGGATTTCTCGTTAGTCATAATGGTTAAGTCAGTTAACGAACTGGTTCTGAAAGGTTTGCGATGAGTAATGTTGGAGTTAGAATCCATTTTTTGCAACTTTGGCGCCCTCTTTAGATTCCGGCGGTAAGTTTTGCAATTTTATGTATAATACATTAATATTAAACTTATATAATAATAAATAAATTTATTTATTTATTTTTATTTAACCATTTATTTACACACATATAAACAGACAAGAAGAAAGTAACAGAAAAATATGTGTAAAGGTGATGCTTATTTCTAAAGAAATCTCTTCCAGCGTACCTGCGATAGGAAAGTAGATAAAGAGATGTAGACACCGTGTGTAAGAGTAGAAGAGAAAATAGAATACATAAAATCAAACACAATTTACTTAATATAATAAAACAAATAATATGAGAATATTCTATCATACATACATACTTCTAAAATAAATATCACTAGAATATTAAATAAATACATACGCAACTATGACGAAGTGGAAAGATAGTGGTCTTTAACTCTTCTTTTAAATACATTATACATTAAAGTCGTTCTTCGTGTCTGTCTGTGTGTGCGTGGTGATCTCCTAAACTACCCCACGGAATTGATGTGGTTTTCAACTTAATTTAGAAAATTTATCCTGGAAGATTTAAGTGTTTAATACTTTAACATGAAACTTGAATCTACAAATGAAATCTCTATGTTTTTTCAAGTCGTAAACACCGTGTGAACACACCCCCTTTTGCTAGTAAATTTTAACATTCAAAGCATAAACACCCTTAAACAATACGGCTGATGAATCAAGACCGGTCTGAACTTAGCGCAGAAGGCAGCGCAATCACAATTTTTAGGAATCAAATGGTGACACGAGGCGAGTGTAAGTAACAAAGCATGTGCGAAAGTTCGGAATGCCTATGTTCAGACCGGTCTTGATTGAAATGAAATGAAATCGTTTATTCTGTAAATAGGATATCGGAATCACTTTTACACGTCATATTAAAAAGTAAAAAATAAGCTACATGTAGTCGACATTTCCTATCTGACTACGCGTGAGAAGAAATGGCGAAACAAACTCAGGGGTCAAAGTCTCTTTTAAAGTCCAGACATAATCTTGGTCAGATCATGTGAGGACCATGTAGATCTGTGTCTGAAATGGTCTTATGAGGAAAGAACCACACAATTTTGAGTGGACCTGTCCAATCAGTGCAAGCATTTGTCGTAATCGTGCAGCTCGACTCAAGACTTAAGGAGCTCAACGACTCGACGAACAATACCAAAGAAAGTACATTTGGGTAGGCCTCATAAAGTGCTCAAAATGCCAGACCACCATTAAAACTGAGAAAAAGCATAAAATAATAGGAAAATATTTAAAGAAAAAAAAAAAAGACCCACATAGTGCTCACATTCACAATAAATTAAAGCAGTAAATATAATACTTTTCAAAGTAAACATTAATAATAGTAATATTGTATATAATATTCTGCAATGTCAATATTTATATAAAATCATGCATAATAACATTAAATGTCAAGTTTTCCAGTTTGATCACAAGGCTTGCAGAGCGAGCAGCTCAATCCCAAGCTTTTTTGTCTTCTAAATAATCAGAAATTTTATAGTACCCTTTTTTACAAAGTTTGGTTTTAATACAGCTTTTAAATCGTTTAATGGGTAAGTTTCGAATGTCAGTAGGAAGTTTGTTGTAAAAGCGTATACATTGACCCATGAACGAGTTGCCTACTCTGTGGAGGCGAGTGCGATGTACAGCAAGATTGTGTTTATTCCTGGTATTTAAACAATGAATATCGGACATTTTCTTAAAATTTGATATATTTTTGTGTACATACAATAGATTTTCAAATATATATTGAGAGGCTACAGTCAGAATATCTATTTCTTTGAATTTTTCACGAAGTGAATTTCTTGGACCTAGATTGTAAATGGCTCGAACAGCCCTTTTCTGTAAAACAAAGATAGTATTAATGTCCGCACAGTTTCCCCAGAGAAGAATCCCATATGACATAAGACTATGAAAATAACTAAAATAAACAATTTTGGCAGTATCTACATCAGTTATCTGTCGAATTTTTTTAACAGCATAGGCGGCCAAACTAAGCCTTCCTGACAATTTTTCTACGTGTGGGCCCCATTGTAATTTACTGTCAATAGTTATCCCAAGAAAAACTATCGACTCAACAGGGTCCAACTCTATTCCATTAAGTTGAACATTGGTGGTTAGCTGCCTGACATTTGGCATTGAAAATTTAATGAGCTTAGTCTTTTTTTCGTTCAGGAGAAGATTATTTACATTAAACCAATGGACAACCTTAGAGAGTGCATCGTTAACATGTTCAAAATTGACTAGCTGACGTTTGATTTTAAAAATGAGGGAAGTATCATCTGCGAATAATACAATCTTGTGATTATCCCTTATGTGATAAGGTAAGTCATTTATATAAATTAGAAACAAGAAAGGACCTAGAATTGAACCCTGCGGAACTCCCATAGTGACCGCAGATCCTGCAGATCTCTTGCCATCAACATCAACCCTCTGAATGCTGTTGTTCAGATAAGAAGTCAGAAGGTCGAGAGCACTGTCCCTCATACCATAGTGGTGCAGTTTTCGGATGAGTGTATCATGATGAACGCAATCAAAGGCCTTAGACAAGTCGCAGAAAATGCCAAGAGCATCCTGCGACTCCTCCCAGGCCTCGAATATGCTCTTCAGTAATTCCACGCCCGCGTCTGTAGTTGAACGACCCTTTGTAAAACCAAACTGTTTCAGATGAAGTAAATTATTTGTATTGAAATGTCCTAACATTTGTTTTAAAATCAACTTTTCAAAGATTTTGCTCAATGTAGGTAATATCGAAATTGGCCGAAAATTCGTGGGATCAGTTGTGCTGCCAGATTTGAACAGTGGAATCACTTTACTAAGTTTCATCAGATCAGGAAATACACCAGATGCAATACAAGAATTAAAAACAATTGCTAAAAACGCTGAAATAACATCGATTATTGAAGACATGGTATGTACTGATAATCCCCAAAGGTCAGCAGTTTTTTTTACATCAAGATCTTTAAAAGATTCTATAATATCCTTAGCGGTAACAACCGTGAATTTAAAGTGTTTATCACATTCTGGTACGCATTATTTTAGTATGGAGTAAGCAGAAGTGGAGGACGACGATGACAGAGTTTTGGTTGTTAAAATGGGAATATTAGTAAAGAAATTTTCAAACTCAGTTGCCACCTCCACGTCTGCCTTAATATCTACATCATTGATTTTTAGGTGGAAGTCACGATTACGTACTGTCGTTCTACCCGTTTCTGAATTAATAATATTCCAAGTTGTTTTAATTTTATTACCAGAAGATTTTTCATTTCATTCAAGATGATTCATTGTCCGTATTGTCTAAGTGTGTTTATGCTTTGAGTGACAGTGATTTGAATCATATAATTACAAGCAACAAGGGATGTGCTTCACACGCCTTTTTCGCCATAGGAATAAACTAAGAGAAACAAAGAAAGAATACAATTTATTTGGACACAGTTGTTTTAACAACTATAGTGTGTGTCTCACGGCTGCGCCAAAAAGGTTCATTTCAGCATTAATGCCAGACAGATGCTTTCTGACGCTGGCTTTCTAATGAACCTCTAGGGTGACATGAAGTTTCAAACAGTTTCAACATACCTAATACATATTTGTATACTTATAAATAGATAATATGTGTGTAATGTGTGTGATGTTGTGACGTTATAAATGGAAAAATAAACTAGAAATTATATATTTATAATAAAATTATATAAATAATATAATAATAATAATAATGAAAACTATGATAAAAACCATTTAAATTGTTCATTTCATTTATTACCTATTCGGAGAAAGTGAAGTATCAACGAGCAGTAGCGTCAACGACTCAACTACTGAACAAGAATCCTTGCGTCGAGTTGAGTGGAATGAATGAATGACATATTTATTTGTAAGAATATAGGTAGCTAGTATAAGTTCTTAAGATCTATGGGTGATTGAAAAACATAGCATAGAGGTTTGCAAGAAAAGTTTATTTGACATCCGGCAGGTAATACCAGGATACATTCTCTTCATAACTTTTTATGGCTTACAATATTCCACAAATAAAAAGAAAAGCTAGTATAATAATTAACATCCAATCACCAACTAATTACATCACCGAAAACTCTCGACTTGACAAGAAACAATTCGAAGTGCCTCTTCAAGAACTTTCAACAAATCAATTATGTTTGTACGAACTAAATCTAAAATTCCATTTGGCAAGTCCCGAATTCTACAAAGGGCTCTGGCTGAATTCAATTATTTCTAAAAATAGACTGTCTTTAATTGGTCCAGAAGTTGTCCGGAGTTCTTTATTTCGAGGTTTTAAGGCGAAGAAAGGCTGTACTTAGGGGGAAGTTATTCGGAGCTTGTTAAGGAGTGGAGACATCTTGAGGCTGTAATCTGTTGAGTTGCTTCGCAACCAAGCATGAAGATAACACTACGTTGAAAATATACATACAGGGTTTTAGAGGAGCGAGCAGGGTTGGGTTAGATTTGCAGTACAATTCAGCATATTCATATTCGTTCGAGTTCAAGCCGTAAGACTGTTAAGAGGAGGCTCCCTATTTTTATGTTAATTTGCATGAATATTCTGAAACAGTCACACATACAAGCAATATTAAACTTTGATTGTAATAATTTCTCTCAATACATTTTTTATTCGAAAATCATGTATTTTTAAGGATAATTATAAAAAGAAACAAGATTGGCTTTTAGGTATGTCTTAAATAAATATTCACAGCACGAAAATATAGTTTATTATCCCGACCCAAGATATTTTTTTCTCTAGATCAATTATTACTTTGGGAACGTGCAAGGAGCGTTGCTACAAAGCGTTCTTCAACGATCGCATTGTAAATGCTGACGCTTCCTCTTACAGCAACCTAACCTAGCAAAAAACAGCAAAGAGACATAACCGAGAAAACACTTAAAATACGACCGAGCAGCTGAAGACCTAAGAGCCTCATTCGCTCCGTTAGTCATTTCATGCGATGGAGCCATAGAAACTGAATATAACAGTTTTTTTTTTTTAAACCGCATCAAGGCCTAATGAGAAATGGGGAAACGCATATACTCAAATAGTGTACCTACTGGCTGAAAGTGAAAATACAAATCTCAGTTATAAGAGCAGTTTCAATGAGAGTAAGAGGCACGCGAAAGCATGTCAGGGCCTTTCAATGTGAAGACGGTGCAGGAATACTTTAGTGACAGCCTGATCTCGTGAAACAGAAATACCTACTTGTGTTTTTTATATTTTTATATATGTGTGTGCAATGTATGTAACTGTGTGTTGTTATATTATACTTAAATAAATAAATTATAAAACTAAAAAAAAAAATACTTTAGGTATAAACGAAATAAGAATTGAGACTTACGCTATTTAGTTTTTCGTGCTCGAACACGATCAAAGAGCGCACGCGATATTCAACATACTTTCTTATTACTGATGTTTTAGCGTTTAGCACATAACGGAGTGGTGGGGAGCTATGGACGGAGCTTGCGTTCGAGATTTCATTTAGAGTGCCTGCTCTACGATATACTAAAATAACAGCCACATTTTTATAAAACTTCCGTGTATACTACTGTAGTTTTAGCCTCAGCAGCCGAAATACAAAGAGAGTCAGGACTGGTGACACGGGAGGAAGCGAGGTACAGTTGTCCATGTAAGAAGCAGCTCGTCCTGTGGTTGACACCCACCGCAACCAGGGGGTCTACTCCGAAGCGCTAAACCGAAGTATCGGCCGTTTTATAACTTCCACAGTTTCCTTTTTTGACTTTGAGTCCTTACCCGACTTCAAGTCACAGTTTTGACTTTGGCTTATCTCTTTGACTATCTTTTTTTTTTTCGCCATATTCAGCGATAGTTAGCCGTAGTAAAGAAACGACCGAACATTCGGCCGATACTTCGGATTTATGTTCGGAGTAGACCCCCAGTATTCAGTAACAATTTCCCAGTGCTTGCGAAGTTTTAAGATTTTAGTGAATTAATGAACGCAGGCGTTCCTGCACACAACTACCTAATGGCACAACACTGATATGAGTACACTGACTGATTCATTCTTAGAGATTATTGCTGACGTACGGCTATCACTAAAATAATCACCAACAAACAAAAAAAAAACAAATATCATCAATAAACTCATACACTTATCCATGGATAAGTGATTTTATTATAACCATAGATGACAGAAGAGCCCTAAATGTCATGTTTTTCATATAATAAATAACAATATAATATCAAAATGCAAAAAAAAGAAGCACAAAAAATATCAATTGTTGGGAGTCCAACTTAAAATCAAATCAAAATCAAAAGTCATTTATTCAAAGTAGGCTGAGAATCAGCACTTTTCGAACGTCAAAAATTACATAAGACAGTCCCCCAAAAACGCCCACCCTTCACCACTTCCTAGTGCTTTAGAAGAAGTGGCGCAACAAACTCCCCAGCAGCACAACTGTCAGCTTAAGTTTGGAAAGCAGTCGTACTTTTTTTTTAATGTTGAGTTTTGATTTCGCTACGATTTTATTATATATAAAGATTTGATCACTTGGCTCGCTTGTGGCCGGCTCGCTATCTTACTTAATGGTAAGCACTGATGCAGTCAAAGTTACGTATGTGGTGCACGTTGGGCAAAAAGAAGCCCAGGCAATTCATAAGATTTAAGTTCGTTCTGATTTTCGGCCAAACTCGCTATAAATAACTAAGAAAAAGTAAATTAGTCTACTGTGACTATCATAATGATTTACAATATTTCCTACAGTGATAAGTTGATAGCTATTTAATTGTTATGATGACAAATAATCAATAATCAAAATCAAGGTGATAATTGGAACAAAAAAAAGGTTGGTGAAAATAATATATTAAGGGGGATGCGCCAAGGTAGTCCGCGAAATTCAAATATAAAGAGTTATATTGATGATTTTAATGGTCATAATCCTGCATATATGTACGGTCGCAAATAATATTTTGATACTGAAAATTGCATGAAACGTTAGAAATTTTGATTTTATAGTCATATTCCATAATGTTTCAAAATGTGTCACAATGGCTTAAAGCTAAGGCACAATTACGGACCCTGTAGGGCTCAGCAAAAGGTATAATAAAATTAATTCTTAAAACAAATATAGAAATAAAATTAGGACACAATGAACAATATTTTTTTTTTATAGATTATTGAGATTAATTAAATAAAAATATATTATATTTATTTTATTGAGATCTGTTATAGGTTGTAGTCCACAATAATTATTTCTTAAGTTCAATTAAACATAATTATATCATATTATAATATTTATTTATGTATGCGTGCATATATCTTACGAGTTTACGACTAAGTGTTTGTGGTGTCTGTTTGTGTTAAATCTATTTATGCCTTTTTAAATAATATTTGCTTGAGCTTATTTATAAATCTCGTACCGCTGGTTTCATCTTTTATTGCATCTCGAATTTTTTTAAATATTTTTATGCACATTACGTAGGGGCTATTGGAATGTAGTTTCATGCGCGAGGAGGGCAACATTAACATATTTTTATATCTGACAGATCGGTCGGTATGTTGATCGCCGCGGGTTGTGAAAAAGTTCACGTATTTCCTAACAAATTTGCATAAATTTCCAGGATATAGATAGAAAGTAAGGTGAGTATTTTAAGTTTTATAAAAAAAGGGTTTACAAATTGAATTTCACGGGCAACCCTGTTCCTGTTCTACCTACAGTCGGAAATATGTACATATTTGAACAATGTTATCACGACATTTACTAATTTATTCTAAAATGCTAGCCATCTTCAACACCCGTGTGTACAAAAGGTTCAACAATGCACTTTAAACCATTGCAGGCGAGCTGACGGTACGAGCTACGAGCGCGAGACCATTAAATTTTATTGTGCAGCAAAATCGCGGTATTTGTTCACGCGACTCCGAGCTTTGTTATTTTGATTGATGTTGCCAAGAAAGAATTTTAAAATTTTGTACAAATTATATTGTGAAAAATATGAGCTACATTTGTAGATAAAATAATAGCTTCACTCTTTAAAAAGAAAAAGAGGAAAGAGTGAAGGAAAGAAAAGAAAGAAAAATATTTTTGTTTCAACTACGTAGTAATTTTATCATTAATCACATCAGAATCAGAATTTTTTATTTGTCAAACATAGGTTCAAGGTCAAGGTCTTATAAACTAATAATATGTTGCTCTATGTTTTGTCATTGATGACATACAAATATCAGTGAAAATTATATAAAATAAGGACTACAAAACCCATCACAAAGGACGTAATTTTTGCTTAGAACCAAAACAGTGCAGAAATGTTATACGAAATCAGAAATGAAATGGTTGCACAGTTTTTCACACAGATTTTTATTTTTTATTTAGATTTGAAATAACCACAGAAGTTTAATGTCTCCCATTAAGTTTAATATAAAATGTATGCATTAGATCAAAAAATACTGGCTGAAAATAAAAAATCGGCTGAATAAAACCTTGGTGAAAAACTTTGTTTTCAGTAACTTGAGTTTTTATTTTGAGTACTCGTAGGTATATTTTATCACGGTAGATAGATTGGTAGTTGAAAGAAAAGTAGATTGCACCTTGCTAAAGTGAGTACTTAATTACTGCACTCGTGTTAATTTAGTGACCTTGCGTGCGTTCAGGCACCAATATAACACTCGTGCATTAATAACTCACTTTGCGCTCGATGCAACAATCTACTATTATTTGTCCCAGAAACACGTGCATACGAAAAACTCAAATTCAAACTCAAAGCATTTATTTCAATTAAACCATTTACAGGCACTTTTGAATTGTCAACAAGTCGGTCAGTTACAAATATGAAGCTAGTTGCCCATTCGAAATAGTAGGTTCCTATGGAGAAGAACGGGCAAGAAACTCCACAGACACTCTTTTAAAAAAAAAAAAATTGATACAAAGTATTGGTTACATCATTCTTATTGAAAATATACATGTGAGAACGATGCAAAACGTCAGAAGCGTCCGTGATAAAAAAAAACAATTCAAAACTAAAATAATTAAAAATAAGCCGTGGCAGCTAAGAGATGACCAGTCCCAACTGACAGCGCCCGTTCACGAACATGACGCATGGATCAGCACCATTCAGCTCAACCATTTTGCAGGGAGCTAAATGATCCAACACACACGCCACCATCAGCGAGACATCTGAGTGAGCATGACATACTCTCAGCTGCACATATTACCCGGTAAATGGTAGCTCTATTGTACATAGTACTCACACCTGTGTTACGCAATTATATAATACAAAGGTGATTGAGTTTATACAGAATAAAACATAATTAACTCTAGTAGGTAAACAAAAAAAATACAAAACAGATCTACGTAATAATCACGAGCACAAAAAAACAAATAGTCAGCAGCTGCACGTCATGACTGTGACAAGAAGGCTTGCACTCAGCATGTTGCTGTGCTATGAGGGACCCGGCCACCGTAGGCGTGGGCTTGCGGACGGTGAGCGACGGGTAGCTCGCCGTCCGATAAGGACCAGGCCCGGGTCGATGGCACGTTGTGTTCCACGCGCGCCTCAAAGAGATGTCAGCACCAACTGACGGGGTCCGTTAGGGCCAATGCCTGTCAAGGTTGCGAGTTTGCCCGAAAGGGATATCGTGGCCCTGGCACACAGGCAACGGAAGGAACACGGGTTGGTTTTAGTCAGTAGAAGTCTGACACGCCCTCCCGCTCCGCCCAGAGCCACACATACAGATCAGTCTGTTTTGCCGCGGTCCGATGCGGACGTGTTTGCATATTCTGTGTATTGGCTAGCGCGGCGCAAGCTGTCGCTCGTAATTAACTTGCTATGAGCAATGAACTTGTGGTGAATGAGCTGCTGGCGTTTCTACAGCAGAAGCTGGATGTGATGGATGAGGTGTCCGCTGTCAAGATCTGCGCAACAAACTTCAGTGAGGATGACATAGCTGCTGCCAAGCTGTTGTTGTTCAGTGTGCTTATCAAGCGCGACCAGATGGTGTCCGATGGCGCCGGCGTGACGGGACTAAGAGGAGCCTGCAAGACATAATCACGCTGTTTAAGGAGACCGACCCGGACGACGTGCCGACGTTTGTGGCGAAGGAGCTTCACAAGCTTCCTCCCATCACCTTCGACCACGTCGATGTAACCAGCCTTCTGAAGGACATTGTCTTTTTGAAGGCTCGCCTCGCGGATGTTCTAGCAAAATTAGATGTATCCCAAAACACTGTCTCTGATTTGCGTAAAGAATTTAGCGAGTTGCGCAAGAGTGTGGCGGTAACTAGGTCATCAGTCGATGCGTCTAACGTAAACATGTGTCGCGGAGCCGGCCTCGACGTATCGTCGTCAAATTCCGCGTCAGCAGTTTCGTCGCCAGCGCATCCATCGTTTGCTGAGCTTGCAGAGCGCCCCGCCCGCGTACCCGTCAGCCCCGCGCCCGTCCCCGCAGCTCTCCCATGCAGCCCCGCGCGAGCCCCTTGCCTCGTCCCGCTGCCAGTGTCCGCAGCCCTGGCGAAACCCTTACAAAAGGATTCCGCTGGAGTCACTGCGAGTGCCCCAGGCGCTCCAAGAATGAAGCCTATGCCAGACAAGGCACCGAATAGGGCTGATGATGAGGGTTTCGTGACGGTGCAAAGGAGGAAGTGCCGATTGCGAACAAACAACAACCGCTGCGGCAGAGCTCTTAAGGAGCCCGAAATGAGCTTGCGTGCCGCTAAGCCGAACACACCGGTATACATCTCCCGCCTGCACTACACCACTAAGGCGGAGGACATCGTGGAGTACGTGCGCCAGAAGACGAGGTACACGCCGAGGGTGCAGTTATATATATGCGCACCGCAACGTCAACTTCAAGGCGTTCGTGGTGCGAGTACCGAATTGTTTTCTGTCCGTCGTCATGGAGGAAGACTTTTGGCCGAAGGACGTGGTGTTCCGTCGCTTCCGCGGACAAGTGCCACAGGACAGCACAACGACAAGCTAGTGAAGTGAAGTGCGACTAACATAGTTTTAAGCTATATTTATTAACACGAGTTTTTTTTTTTTTTTATATACTTTTTATATATGTTAGTTTGTAAGGTATATGTTTATGGGCCATTGTAGCCTGAAATAAATGTTTTATTATATTATTATTACATAACGAAATTTAAAGGAAAACTATCACAGCTAAATAGGCTTTAGAAACTAACGAGTAATCGTTGACCAACTTACATTTGCAGTTGGAGAATTGTCTGTGACGTTTATCGATGTATGGAAAAAACATGTTTTTCAACTACAATGTTAAGTTTGTTTTTGGGATAAATTCATCCCAAGTACGGAACCCTTCAGTGTGCGTGGTCCGCCACGCACTTAGCCGGTTTTTTGTATTTCTTGTGCATGTTCCAAATAAAATATTTTTCTTTCTTTCTTTCTCATCAAAACCTGACCTACTCCACAATACCCAAAAATTCAAACAATAAAACATAAAGAGTTTTTAATAAACGACTACCTCGCATGTTTGCCGTCGTTAACCACTGAAAATTTCACCTGGAACATTCTACTGGACGATGTAACTGTACTAATAACAGGAAAGAGAGAAATAAATTAGTGCAGTTGGAGTAAACGTAAAGTTTCTATTAGGTAAGAGGTGCGGTTCACGGGCAACTTTTTGATGCTCAACTCTGGGCAATGTTGTTCAATGTAACATCACTACAACGCCAGGCAATGTACTTCGATGCCAACATGTAACAATTATTGTTGCTATGCATACTGTCATACCGTATTGAGTGACATAAACTAAATTATTTAATAAACTAGATTAATAATAAATTAGGGCTTTCCAATCCCGGAATACCGAGATTTCGGTATTGCGGGATACCGCATCATTTTCCAATCTCGCGTCTTGCAGGACTATGGGCGCGGGATCCGCGGGATTTCCGGGACTGGAAAGAAGCATGCACACGACCTCTCACGACCGCGATCGCTCGGTGCAAAGAGTATAATAACTATAGATGCGGCTCGTGGCGGGTTGCCGGAGTGGTGTGCGAAGCGAGCGTGTGTCATTTGTCTATCAGTTTCAAAGTAAACAAAACAAACAAAGTCCATCTGCGTGAAATATTCTTAATAGCTCAAGTTATTGACTGTTTCGTATTTCCGTGAAGTTTATTGGTACAGTGATAGTATAATGAAACAAAAATGTCAAGTTCAGTGCAATATAGTTAGTGACTTTTCATGTAATTCTTATGTTTGGGAGCAATTTCTCAAATCTAATGATGAGTTAACTGCAAAATGTATACTGTGCCATATTATACTAAAAAACCACTGCTAGGTCGACCAAAGGATTACACGTGCATTTGTTTTTTGTGCGAGCAAAAAAGGGCCCGAAAATGCAGCGTCGTCGTCAAGTTCGAGTACCCGTTCATCTTGCCGTGTGTTACCTCCAGAATCACAGCCAAATATTTTCTGCATGCGGGATCCCGCAAATACCGGGAACCCGCGGGATTAAAAATTCCTAGTCCCGCAAATACCGAGATTGAATACAGGCTGCGGGATTGGAAGCCCCATAATAAATAAAATAAAATAAGTTTATTGACACAAAATTCCTTTGTATACCACATTTCACATTATGTACATTGGATTTTGGGAAAAGGCTGCACAAATTGTGAAAAACCCTGCCTCTTAAACTAGGGGAACCCTGCGACCTAGGAGTCAGTGTTCTACTGTAACTTCGTGTACAAAAGAAACCTTTATTTATGTGTGTTAATAAACCCATAATGACGATTATTATTAGATGATTATTTTATTATACAGTCAGCAAAACTAATTGCTAAGCTAATTAACACCCTACGTCAAAGTCTATTTGCCGTGTTATAGCCATTTCATACAACTGTCAAAGAATCCCAGTTAAGAATTAGGTTAAAAAAAAATACGGACAATTTAAGTTGGTAGTCGCTTTGCTTAACAATTAATTTCCCTAACTTTATATTCAAACTTTACTTTCTTGAACTTATCTAATTGCTCTCATACTAACGTCAACTGTTGCCGGCAATAATAAAATTGCCCGTGTGCAGCTTCTAAGCGTTCAAAAAGTGACGACAGAGTTACGACGAACAAGACATCGGAAGTTTTCGGAGGACTGTTTTCTAGAAAGAGATAGTTTTGTAGTGAAGGTAGTGTTTTTAATTATGTCAGTTCATTAAACTAACATAATTAACTTTTTATTTTTATAAATTAATCTATCATTGTTCATTGTAGCGGTTATTTAGAGGTATAGACGATCCTCCGACAAGACTGGTTTTGTGTCTGGAGGGCTACTGCCCGACGATTGACCCCTGAGTTTGTTTCGCCATTTCTTCTCAGGGGTAGTCAGATAGGAAATGTCGACTACATCTAGCTTATTTTTACTTTTTAATATGACGTGTAAAAGTGATTCCGATATCCTATTTACAGAATAAACGATTTCATTTCATTTAATTTCATTGATGTCCGGACGTGGTATAAACATATACTAATCCCGCAGTAAACTTTGCTTGCGCGATGCAGGATTTTACGTGACGTCAGTGTGACGCGTAGTTCGCATGAAGCGATGTAGATGCCGCCACAAAGGCATGTGTACCTACATCAAGTTTACGTTTCCCGTCTCATATTATTATGAGCCTTCTATCTTTCATCTCATATAACACACAACAGACGCTTGAAATCTACGAAGGGTTAGGCAGAGATGTACGTATAGTAAGTAGGTACACCCACATTTCACGGGTTTTGTTTAAGTCCCAAGAAATAAAAGAAAGAAAGAAAGAAAAAGCATTTATTGGGACTCGCACAGATCACAAATGAAACTAAGCAAAAACACACTCATAGAATCATAAAGAACAAACACAAAAATAAAACAAAGTAAAAATGAAAAGTAAGTATAAGTAGTTGTTCCGGGTCTGGCTGTTTGTGTATGTGAGTTTAAATGTTTGTAAACGCACCCACGATACAGGAGAAACTCCTAGTGTAGGGCAACGTTTTTAAAAAAAAAAAAAAAAAACAGATAGTCCTGTACGAAGCCAAAAGGCCCCTACAAAGGGTCCTAGGCTATAAGGAGCAAGCCTATTTCTATCAACCGGGCACAAGTCTAAAGTCAGACTAGGATCATATACATAAGTTTTTTCAGGGTTCGGTACGTCCAAATTAATAAACGGAACCCTTATAGGATCACTCGTGTGTCTGGCTCTCACTCTGTCCGTCTGTCAGCCATTTTACTCCGAATCGAATAGACCGATTAAGTTGAAATTTGGTACACATATTTCTGTGACCTAAACACGGACGTGCATCGTAAATAAATAAATTTTGATGAGGGTCACTTTTGGAAGGCAAATAAGTTTTTTATTTTTTTAAGTATTGCAAGTTGTACCATATATCAAATGAAAGGGTATAAGAACTGTGAAGTTCCCAATTTTTTAAAATAAATTAGTTTGTAAAGCTATTTAACAAAATATGTGAATATTGACCACTCCCCCCCCCCCCTTATCTCCGACAGTACTGAGCAAAAAAAATACAGAATATATTTCTTTACTTATAATAATAATAATATAATATAACATCACGCCTGTAATCCCCGAAGGGTTAGGCAGAGGTGTACCCATAGTACACCCACGTTTCGCCAGTTATGTTTAAGTCCCATGTAATAGGGGGCGAGCCTATTGCCATACTTACCATCTATAGTTTATAGATTACAAGAAAACCTTTAACAAGTTTACGGCCTTAAAATAAAATGGTAAATCTCTCATAATTGTGCGTCGTTTTCAATTTTTTTTTTACATGGTCACAACAACACGTCAAAAAACTTAATCAAATAACCCGCCCCTAACTGTTCTCGGCGCAAAGGTGCCCATAACGCTGGATGGCAACGGCTAACCCTTGCACCAAGAACGAGCCGGGGCGAAATGAGGTCTGGGATCGATTCCAATGCCAAAAATATAATTTTTAGAATTTTTGTCTGATTGTCTGAATGCTGAATGCTGCAACATACAGCATCACGCAAATTCTACTGGATAGATTATGTTCAAATTTTGCAGAGATATTCCCTATATACCTGTACCCTAATTGCGTAACGCAGTTTGAATCGGAATCGTAATGATTTTGAAGTATATTGCTAATCCATTGCTTCATAAGTTAGAAAAAATTGTCTAATCAACAACGTAAATAACGCAATGAATGTTGTTGAACTGTCAAATTGAAACCGATTCCTACTGATCGTGTGTTACGCAATTAGCCCTCTGGTCAGTTGCTATGCTATATATTATCACGCTATTTGCTATGGGGGATGAGCAATATTGCATTATGTTTGTGTTCCTCTATGAATGCATATTGCAGCATCACGGAAATTCTACTGGATATATTCTGTTCAAATTTTGCATAGGTATTCCCTATAAGTCTGCATGGTCAATCGGTGGGCTTTATATTATCACGCTATTTGCTATGGGGGATGAGCAATATTGCAGTATGTTTGTATACCTCTGTAGTTTACAGTAAATTATAAAAGACGAACAAACGGCTAGAACATTTCAGATAATTACAGATTTAATCATCACGCTATATCTTTATGAGGCTAAGCTAATCATCATGACATATACAGGTTGGATTTTTGAGATGGGGCAGTAAGGGTACCTTGGCCGTTGTAGCTACGTGAAATCTGTCTTAGGAGGCTATCTTTAACTTTATGAGACATTTTGATCTGCATACACAGATTTTGAAAAAAATACAGTCAGCAAGAAAATGGACAATTAAAAAAAAAATGCATATAGATTCTGTTTCATATGTGGATCAAAAACTATACTAGACCAACTGAGGGTTGAGTAGGTACCAGAAGAGTCAGAAATTGCAAAAAACCTTTTCCCATACATTTCGTGGGAAATGAGACTCCAACTTACTTTATAGGGTTCCGTACATCAAAACAAAAATACGGAACCCTTATAGGATCACTTAGTTGTCTGCCCGACCGTCCGTCTGTCTGTCTGTCAGTCAAGACCCTTTTCTCAGGAACGCGTGGAGGTATCAAGTTGAAATTAATATCAAACACGTAGGTCTACGGTCCTCTGGAGCTCAATAAATCAAACTTCAGTAAACGTTAACTTAAGTTTGTTTTGGGTAAATTCATCCCAACTACGGAACCCTTCATTGTGCGTGGTCCAGTTTTTTTTTTCTTATTCTTGGTAAATGAATATGCTCTATTGTACCTAGAACAGTAATGAGACGTGAGGCACGCTCTTGTCCACTGTTTGCTACAACTCCACGTCGTACAAATGCAGGAGAGAGCGCCGCTCCAGAGATTAGTTCAAGCTTACAATAATAATTTTAACGATATCGACGTATTTGCCCTATCTAAACATAAATTTAAAAAACAAATTATTCAGCGCCTTGCTCAATTTTTTTAATTATTATGTAGTATTAAAGTATTTATTAACTATTTGGTTTTAAGATTACGAAATAATTGTACTGTTGTTATATATGTATAGATTTTTTTAATTTTACCAAAACTGTATCTTTTATGCTAGTAACATGTGGAAACGTAGTGGATTGTACATTTATTTATAGCATACTGTGTATATCTAGATTGAATATACAATGTACGATTGATTATCTTCCCAAATAGAAAATAAAATAAATATCACACTTGCTACTCGCGCCCACATACCGCACTTGTGCGGTGTTTTGCCATACTTTGCAGTTACTTGGGGCTAAACTGGTTAAAACGCTATCGAGGATCTCTAATTAAGAACCAAAACAAGTTCATAGCAAAAGCATAGGTATAGCATAATTAAGAACCCAGGCAGGCGCTTTATTTTGTGTACCTACATAATTTCGTCACCACTGCTCTCAAAACGGTGAAGGAAAACATCGTGAGGAAATCGGCATGTCCTAGAACACAAAACTCGAAGACATGTGAGATCTACCAACCCGCATTGGGCCCGCGTGCCCACTCCCTGTCACAGAGAGGAGGCCTGTGTCCCAGCAGTGTGTTCCTACTGTTGTGACACAGGCCTCCTCTCTTCTCTTATAAGCTGATTATGCTAAACCTACATAGATAAACTCACGCTTTCTTCCCATGGGGGAAGGCTGAAACTACAGAACACCGCCTGCTACGAACCTTAATATTAGGTTGGGGAAAAAGTCTTTTCGCATTATAGTATGTATGAACTTGTAAAAAAATCTCTTTGGCTATACTATTTGTATCTGGCTGGTTTTGGTATCATTGAAAGTTTAAATTTTAAAGAACATAATTCCAAATTCAAATTAGGAAAATGAGTGATTTTCATTTGTTTTTCGTACTGTCAAGATGAGTGAATCTAATGAAGAAATTCGATACATTTTAAAATTTTACTACAAAAAAGGTAAAAATGCAACGCACCTAGCGCAGTGTCTGTGAGACTAGCACAAATTTGGTTTAAGCGTTTTCAATCCGGAAATTTTGATGTCAAAGATGCACGTCGCTCTGGTCGCCCTATTACGGATAAAATGGATGCCATTTTTGAAAAAGTGGAGCAAGATCGGCATATCAGTAGTAACGTAGCTGAAGAACTGGGAATTGACCACAAAACAGTTTTGGCACATTTGAAAAAAACTGGGTACACAAAAAAGCTCGATATTTGGGGACCTCACGAGCTCACTGAAGGAAACCTAATGAACCGTGTATTCATTTGTGATTCTTTATTACGACGTAATGAAACCGAACCATTTTTGAAGAAGCTGATAACTGGTGATGAAAAGTGGATCACGTACGACAAGAACGTGCGAAAAAGGTCGTGGTCAAAGGCCGGTCAGGCATCACATACTGTGGCAAAACCCGGGTTAACTCGCAACAAGGTGATGCTGTGTGTGTGGTGGGATTAGAAGGGCATTATTCATTATGAGCTGTTACCACCAGGCAGGACCATCGATTCTGAACTCTACTGCGAACAACTGATGAGATTAAAGCAAGAAGTTGAGAGAAAGCGGCCGGAATTAATCAACAGAAGGGGTGCGGTTTTTCATCATGATAACGCTAGACCTCACACATCTTTAGCCACTCAGCAAAAATTAAGAGAGTTTGGCTAGGAGGTGTTAATGCATCCGCCGTATAGTCCTGACCTTGCACCTTCAGATTTCCACCTGTTTCGGTCTCTTCAGAATTGTTTAGGCAGTGTCAGGTTAACATCACGAGAGGACTGCCAAAACCACTTGTCGCGGTATTTTGATCAGAAGTCCCAATATTTTTATAGCAGTGGGATCATGTCCCTACCTACAAGATGGCAAAAAGTTATCGAACAAAATGGTACCTACATACTTTAGTTAAATGTAAATAAACTATATTAAAAAATGTTTTGAATTTTCTTAAAAAATGCGAACAAACTTTTTCCCCAACCTATTACATAATTATACTCCTTTTGCTTCATTATTTAATAAAATATTCAGCCTCAATAATTAAGATTGAAAAATACTAAAATTTTAATCGACTCTAATCTTCGCGCAGACTATACATCATATTCATTTATTCTCTCAAGTTACATGACTCATAATTATACAATATTTAATACATTATACACAGAACAGAACACATACATTAACATTACAATACAATACAAAACAACCAATCAACCATCACGCTATCCACACTTACATTACCGATGACTGTAGGTGACATGCAAGTCACTGCAGCGTCTAATGTATGGACAGTCGAGCCTGTCCACTATCAGCATCAGTACGCTGTTGGGGCTACCGCGCACCCTGCGCACCAAAGACGCGCTCCGTTTACGCATCGTTGCATAGAAGCAGTCGCCGCTAGCTTCAGCAAACATGCCCGAGGCACTACAGATTCGCGGCAGCCCCATCAGCGCTCTGAAGGCGTTGTTATATTGGCTTCGTATGTTGACCACGTAAAGTTGTCAACCTAAATAATATAATATCATAAAAAAGTGAAAAGGGTTGGTAGCTCTATGGTCACAAGGATTTCCTCAACTTCCCTTGAGAGCAGCACAGTACTCTCCTGGCTCAGCCTGGTGTGACGAAGACCGCGGCGGGTGTGCCACGCTGCAGATGCCAGGGATGGTGACCGTCGGCGGATGTTCTCGCCAGACCCGAAGCCCAGCTCGACGTGCCTCGCGGGTAAAATATATACCTGGCACAGAGCTAGAGGATTGCCTGAATTGCCGGCAGGTGGTTTTGGCTCGGTGAAAGATAGCCGGATGCCACTGGTATTTAAAGATCGGTAGGGTTGTTAGCCGGAACTTTGAATGGTAGCCGGAGTTGTTAGCCGGAACTTTGGAGAGTGAAGCCGGTACTTTGGACCCTGGAACATAATTGATGTCACAAGATGACCTATATTAGTCACCTCCGCTGATTGTGACACCAAGCATAAGCAAAGCGAGATGTACTAGTGCGCTAATGAAGGTGGTGTGTGGATGTTAACAAAATGGTAGTGAGAAGCACGGCCATGACTTGCACATTTTGAGTGAACATACGATACAAGATATCAAAATGCACAGAGCTGTAGGCAAATAGGTTTCATTGAGGTACAATAAGCTTTGAAAAGTGTTTACTTGACTTGATTATACGATGATACTTTCCCTACAAAACCTTGGATTTGAAAGCCAATTTTCTAAAAACATTGTCAAAGACAAACTCCTACATAAAACGACCTCCTTGATTAAGGCGCATGTTTAGCCAACATGACGCAATATACACGAATACCAACCAAATGGAAATACGACGGATAGGCAGACTGTTGCGGATTGTTTCAAATTGTTTCAGGGATGCCAGAGCTACTTAGTTTGTGCTATTTCTACGGAAATACTGATTCGATTTGTTTGCAAAGTTAAGAAACTTCTATAGAAGATGTATGTTTAGTTCTACGTGGTACAAAGAAAGAAAATATATCTATTTAGCACAGACTAAAAGGCACACAATAAAATACACAGTAGATTAAAAAAAAAAACTCACGGCTGCGCCAAAAAGGCTTAACCATTTAATTCCATAGATATCCATAATGCATGGTTGCTTAAAGTTAGGTAATGATTAGCGTCTGCATAATCATATATTTTTTGACATTGACGTAACGTTAAGAGACGTTTCTCTTAACGTTATGTATTTTTTATAAAAAAGAGGTTTAATGTCACGAAAAAAAGTAGGTAGTCAAAGAAAATTTAATAACTTGTCATTAAAATTTTTGTTTTGGAATTGTGAAAAATAACACAGATTAGTATATTATTATTCATTTAATATAAGCGAAAATATTTGTTCGTGGTACATAATACACACAAGAATCACATTTCAAATTACATTCAGCACATCTGGTTAGCGCATTTTAGGGATCCGAACCTCAAAAGGATAAAACGGAACCCTTATACGATCAGTCGTGTGTCTGTCCGTCTGTCACTACTGGACTGATTAAGTTGAAACTTGGTACACATATGAATTTCTGTGACCCAAACACGGACTTCTAATGTAAATACATGAATTTTGAATATGGGGTTACTTCTGGGGGGTAAACTAGAAAATTAAAATAAAAGTGTTGCAAACGGTATTGTGTGACATATCAAATGAAAGGACTTCTAGGATTTGAGATAATTTTAAAATTAATACTTTTAAAGTTATTTAAGAAAATAGATGAAAACGGACCACTCCTCTTATGTCCGAAATAACTGAGCCAAAATTACAAAATAGTTAGGACTTGTGCACACGTTGATACTTGTTACCCTTTGTGGCAGACAGTAGCTGAATACCAGACAGTTGTGAAATCGTTGAGAACTGCACGCAGACGACGGCTCGATCAACTCGTGAAACGCCTTTCCGCTCGTTTGCTGATCGGCCGGCCGTCAGGTGACGGACGTGACGTCATGAAGCCTTTTCAGAGTAAATAAAATGCGTTGATAACAGAATAAACAACGAATACCGACATAAGTCCTACTGACAATCTAAAGGTGCCTGAAAAGGTCTAATTGAAAAAAGGTCTTGGATTTTTAGATCAAATATTAGACATTCAGGCTCACTCACTGACTGCAAAGATAGTCACAGAAATAACAACCATTCAGACTGTATTCGAACGTTCTTTCTGAGACACGGATGGGATCACATACATACATACATAAACTCACGCCTTCATCCCATGGGGGTAGGCAGAAACTATAGAACGCCACCTGCTACGCTCCTCTTACATACTCCTTTTACTTCTCCTATTTTCATACATCTGGTCATACACGCACGCCAATTGCGAGTACTACGCACCCGACCTTTCTGAAGAATATCACCAATTAGGTCAGTATATGTCCTCCTAGGGCGTTTCCACTCACCGCTGCTTTATAAATACCTTTTGTTAGTCGCCTTTCACTCATCCTCTCAACATGACCAAACCATCTACGCATACTCTTTTCAATTTTTGTCACTACATCTTGTTTTAAACTGCACTGTTGCATTATCACCTCATTTTTCAGCCTATCATTCGGACGGACGGAACCAATCGGTAGGAATCCATCAATTGACCGCCACAAGCTCAATACTTTATTTGCATTCCACAATGTGTACTTAGGTGGTAACTTAAAATTATATGTGATCATTATTGACCCGGGATATAATGGATATGTGATCATTATGGGCGTCCGTGTGGTGCTGGACGTAAAGAATAGCAGCATTCTATTTCTTCCCGTGGGTGTCGTAAAAGGCGACTAAGGGACTTACTAAAGAATGGGCAGCAGCGTTCTCTATTCATTTTAACACCATACTGCGATCGCCAACCCGCCTGCCAAGCGTGGCGATTATGGCAACCCCCTCCCTATTGGGGGAGGCCTAAGTCCTGCAGTGGACGTCTTTCGGCTGAAATGATCAGGAATGTGATTGTCAACCCTGCCCAGCACAGCAAAATGGAGAAAGGAAGCTTTGAAAGACTTAGCTTATTACGCTCAGTTAAACCTAGCAGATCAATTAATCATAGGTTGGATCTGCATAACTAATCACCACCATTCTATACGCTTCAGTGCCGAATCGAACAACAATCAATGGAATTCAAGGATTCCATTAAACGCTGTTCACAAACCGAAAATCCGCGACCTTTTTGTTCATCATCATCATCATTTCAGCCGAAAGACGTCCACTGCTGGACATAGGCCTCTCCCAAGCACCGCCACTTCAATCGGTTCTGTGCTTCCCGCATCCAGCGGATACCCGCAGCCTTCACAAGGTCATCGGTCCACCTAGTAGGAGGCCTTCCAACGCTACGTCTTCCGGCACGCGGTCGCCACTCCAGAACCTTTCGCCCCCTTCAGCCATCAGTTCTGCGAGCAATGTGCCCTGCCCACTGCCACTTGAACTTGACAATTCTGCGGATCTCTTCATTTCTGATTCGATCACGTAGGGAAACTCCAAGCATAGCCCTCTCCATTGCCCTTTGGGTGACTTTTAGCCTTCAGATAAGGCCCATTGTGAGTGACCACGTTTCAGACCTTTTTGTTAGTTTAAATCAATTAGACAACCGCTGTTCTTTCGACAGCCATTTGCTGCCGCAAGGCAAATGATACAAATGGCATTAGCGATTCTATTTCTACAATCGCTATAGCTTCAACGATGACGAAGTTAGATTGGCAGGCGATAACGCTTGTCAAAAAGTGCCACTTGGTTACGCATCTCTATGGAAGTTATCGTTCGACGCTGTCGATTCGTTTCAAGTAATCGAATGCTTGATAACATTGTCTAGCAAATTTCTATTCGTTTACCTATGATCACGTGACATAACATAATCTGTCTATAATGTTCCCACTGCTGGGACACAGGCTTCCTCTTTCTGTGAGAGGGAGTGGGCTGTAATCCACCACGCGGGCCCAGTGCGGGTTGGTGAATGTCACATGTCTTCGAATTTGTTAGTTCTAGGACACGCCGGTTTCCTCACGATGTTTTCCTTCACCGTTTTGAGAGCAGTGGTGATGAAATAATTTACACAAAGTAAAGTGCCTGTCTGGGTTCGAACCTACGACCTACTACTCGTAAGTCGAGGCCGTTAACCACTGGGCCACCACTGCTCCTACACACTGATCATGCTTATGTGACATGTCGATAGCTTGTCGACCCCATACATTTTGTAGCTTTTCTACTAGCGTTATCGCTAATCGAATGTTATGTTGTTGGTATGTTTGTAGACCCTCTGGTTATCAAAATGTGTAATTTTCGAAACGACAGCCTGTCGAATGGTTGTGAATAGATAAGCAGTTCGGGGTGCATTAAAATAGCATCCGACGAGTACGAGTCGATACCGGACTTAAATGTTGTCCGGTGCACCCTGGGCAGATAACCACGCTACCAGATTTGTATACACCAGCTACTTATATTTTTATACAGGCAAATCCGTTCTTAAAGATATACGTAGTTCGTGCGATACGAAAGAAAAAGTTAGCCCCGTGCTGGTTAACAACATTGTTTACGACGGCATTCGATATTTTCATAAACATAGTTTGAATCGATACTAAAAAGAGGAGTATCTTATCAGGTCCTTATAGTCATTTATTATTATTATAAAATAAAAAAAAACAATAGCCATAAAAGATACTAAAAAAAAATCTACAATCTGGCAACATGTACCGTTCCAGCGATCCAATGTTCGACACGCTGATTCCCCCGTCCTGCCCCGTCCCGCTCATGGCCACGCCTTTCCCGCTCCTGCCCGGCCTTTTAATTTCACCCCAACTGAATTAGTAATGTGTTGACAGTAACAATTTGTTCGTTTTCTACTCTCTCTCAAACAGAACACGGTAATACAACCTATTTAGTTTTTAGGGTTTCGTACCCGAAGGGTAAAACGGGAACCCTATTACTAAGGCTCCGCCGTCTGTCTGTCTGTCTGTCCGTCTGTCACCAGGCTGTAATCTCATAAACTGTGATAGTTAGACAGTTGAAATTTTCACAAATGATGTATTTCTGTTGCCGCTATAACAACAAATACTAAAAAACTCATTAAAATAAATATTGAAGGGGGCTCCCATATAACAAACATGATTTTTTTTGCTCATTTTTGCTCGATATTGATAAGGGCAACAGGTAGACGCTTGAAATATTCACAGAATATTTAGTTATACATTCACTTTAAAAATAAATGATTAAATTAAAATAAATATTTAAGGGGGCTCCCATACAACAAACGTGTTTTTTTTGCCATTTTTATAGATAATGATACCCTTCGTGCGTGAGACCGACTCGCACTTGGCCGGTTTTATTTTTATTTTCTTGTTATTGGAACTTTGTTTAGAATTTTACACAATACCTACACCTACACAGCCCACTTACACCTACAGTTACTTTCTTAATTACCAACTTGTTTAGCTTTTTCATGTATCCTTATAATTACCTATTAGCTTTTTCCAACAAACACCGGCTTACCTACATAATTATATTATCAATACGCTGACTCATTTTAAACGAAAGACCCTGTCTTCCTGTGATACAGTTTTATTTAACTAGTACAGGATAAAGGTGATCTTTTTCCACTAAAGTTAAGTACTGTATTGTATTGCAAAGTTTTTGCTTATCAATAACTGGAGGTCAAATAATTTGTAACACTGTTTTTGGAACAATAAAAAATATTTATAAATAAATAAATAAAATAAATAAATAAATATTTATTACTTTTGACGAATAAATTTGGAAAACAACTCGTACGATCATAATAATAGACTTGGGAATTTCTATGTAGTCTTTAATTTTGGCTAGATCGAGGTATTTCTTTTTTGAATGTTAACTAGTTGCTATCCTCAAAGGAAAGTTTGAATTAAATAAGGCTTGGGCAGAATGTATCCTGGATATTTTGGTATCGATATTCTGGATATCGGTGTGTTCAAAGGTTTTAATTTTAATTTACATTGAAGTAAATTAAAATTGCCTTAGCCCTACCTACAGGCAACGGAAGGAACACGGGTAGATTTTAGTTAGTAAAAGTCTGACACGCCCTCCCGCTCCGCCCAGAGCGCGAGAAGATTTTTGATAATTTCCCACCCAAAAAAAAAAAGGCTCTACGAGTACCTACCCTACTGTAAACTATCTTATGGTTTGTATCTTTTGTTACGGTTTATCTGTCTTTTAAACTAATACAAAGCCAAGTCAAGGTTTATTTGCAGATAAATATGGTTACAAAAGTTCTTACAATGGTAGTAATATAGTAGCTTAACTTAATTATTTAATCATAACATGATATTCAAATTTTTGGTATAGGTATAATTAGATCATTTTAATACCACCAGATCATTTACAGCAACCTAACGCTCTCAAAAGGAGATGAGCCATCTTTGCTGGCCCTGGTAGTCAAACCACAAAAAAAACGGCCAAGTGTTGGACCACGCACAATGAAGGGTTCTGTAGTTGGGCTGAATTTATCCCAAGAACAAATTTAACATTGTAGTTGAAAAACATGTACAAAAACATACATTCCAACTGCAAATGTAAGTTTGTACGCAAAATATTGAGAAATTTACCATGTTATTTTAAGACCATGGGACTTATTATAGGTTTTCCTGTAATCTATAAATAAAGAACAAATTTCTGTGTTTTTTCAAAGTTTTGGCTCAGTAATTTTGGCTCAGTAATTTTGGCTCAGTAATTCGGAGATAAAGAAAAATATTTGTAATCCTTAAAATAAGCCCTTTCATTTGATATGCCACACGGTACAGTACATGGCCCATTCTCTAGTAAGTCCCTTAGTCGCCTTTTACACCCACGGGAAGAAATAGAATGGTGCTATTCTTTACGTCTTGAATGATCTCATATCCATATATCCCGGGTCAATAATGATCACATATAATTTTAAGTTACCACCTAAGTACACATTGTGGAATGTAAATAAAGTATTGAATATTGAGCTTGTGGCGGTCATTCGATGGATTCCTACCGATTGATCCCGTCCGTGCCTCGGAAAGCACGTTCAAATACAGCCAAGGTTGTTATTTCTGTGACTATCTTTGCAGGCAGTGAGTGAGCCTGAATGTCTACTATTTGATCTAAAAATCCAAGAACTTTTTTTCAATTAGACGTTTTCAGGCACCTTTGGATTGTCAGTAGGACTTGTCTGATCGACACTTTTTTTTTTTAAAACGTTGCACACTAGGAATTTCTCCTGTATCGTGGGTGCGTTTACAAACATTTAAACTCACATACACAAACAGCCAGACCCGGAACAACTACTTGTAGGTCATACAAATATATGTTCCGTGCGGGAATCGAACCCGCGACACGTAGCGCAGCAGTCAATCGCTTAACCACTGCGCCAACCAAGCCGACATATTCTGTTATCGACGCGTTTTATTTACTAAGAAAAGGCTTCATGACGTCACGTCCACCACCTGACGGCCGGCCGATCAGCAAACGAGAGCTTAGTAATAGGCGTTTCACGAGTTGATCGAGCCGTCGGTCGTCGTCTGCGTGCAGTTCTCAACGATTCCACAACTGTCTACAAGTATTCAGCTACAGTCTGTGAAAAGGGGTAACAAGTATTAACGTGTGCATAAGTCCTAACTATTTTGTAATTTTGGCTCAGTTATTTCGGACATAAGAGAGGGGAATGGTCAGTTTTCATCTATTTTCTTAAATAACTTTAAAAGTATTAATTTTAAAATTATTTTAAATTATCTCAAATCCTTGAAGTACTTTCATTTGATATGTCACACAATACCGTTTGCAACACTTTTATTTTAATTTTCTAATTTGCCTCCCAAAAGTGACTCCTATATTCAAAATTCAGTTATTTACGTTAAATTTCCGTGCTTGGGTCACAAAAATTCATTTTTATACCTAATTTCAAAATAATCGGTCCAGTAGGTTCGGAGCAAATCAGCTGTGACAGACAGACAGCCAGACAGACACACGAGTGATCCTATATAGGTTCCGTTGTTCCTTTTGAGGTACGGAACCATAAAAACAGTAAAGGCTCTTACACACTCACGCGATATCGCGGGCGCGACAGACACCGACAAAGACAATTCCTTTGTCGGAGCATGTCGCGCCCCCGATATTGCGTGCGTTTGTAAGAGCCTTAAAGCGGGTCCGCTGCGCCATGTTTTTGTGTTATAAAAACATCTAACATCGTTACCTAACCGATTTGACCAATTGGCGCCCCCAAATCGGTTAGGTAATGATGTTAGATGTTTTTATAACACGAAACATGACGTAGCGAACCCGACTTAAAATCAACTTAAACATAAACAGCAACAAACATCATTAAAATTCCGTTAATCCCTTTCCATTTTCAAAACAAAAAGCAAAGACTAACGAAGCATACCCAGAAAGGACACTTGACAAACATTAGAAAAGAAACCAACGTTCCTGCCTATGTACACATCCGTGCAGGCGCATAGACCCAGCATTGTTCGCACGAAGACACAATGTAACTGGTTTTGAGAAGTACACTGACAAAGCTTTGCTTGTCTACGCAAATACAGATATGAATGGTGTCTGGATTTAAGGATCCTAGATACGATATTTGACGACATTTTTTTATCTAATATTTATCCTTTCTGAGGGTTCTGAGGGGTTTCTGAGGGGTCTATTTTGAACACAAAATCACCTTCAATTTTGAAGGTGATTTTGTGTTCAAAATAGACTCTGAAAAGTGTGTTTTTTTAATGTAAGTATGTAAATTATAGGGACGCTAGCTACGATATTGCGAAATATTTTGATGACATCTTTCCTCCCTCTCGCTTTTTGTGGGAATTTCGTGAAAAGGGACGGAAGTATGTAACAGGAAGTGACAGCTTGAGCATGGAATAAGTAAGTACTTTTTAATAGCATGTAATTAGTAAGTACTTTGTAATAGCATGGAATTAGTGTACTTACGGAATTAGTAAGTAGATACTATATAGATTGTAAGTAGAGGGGCTCGAATTTCAACCACTAGTTATAAATAATTATTCGAATAAATATTTAATTATTAAAGTTTTTTAATTTTGAGGTTAATTTCTGTCAGTGCTCAGTTGCTTATTACAAAGATGTCATTTATATTAGACATCATATGCGACTAGTGTAAGCCTCGCTCGTTTCTTAATTTGTTTTTAGGCTTTCTGAGGCTAACAAAATATCATTAAATAATACTAAAACCTAATATTTTGTAACAATATATTATATTGTTAAAAAATATTAGTTACATCATTAATGTTACCAAACCATACAATTATGTAGGTTATCCAATTATGTATGTTAAAATGCATAGAGAACGCTGCTGCCCATTCTCTAATAAGTCCCTTAGCCGCCTTTTACGACACCCGCGGGAACAAATAGTAGCCCACCGGTATCGGGAACAAGGTCGAAGCTACCGGCGGTCAGGGCTCCAGAGAGAGGAACCTCCTAACAATGCGAGCCGTGTCCAGAAGTACCGCTCTCTGAATCAGGCCCTTAATCCAGCTGCCCAACGAGAGCATCCTTAGGTGTTGATCGAGGCTCTTGGCAATTAAGCCATTGGCTGATACAACTATCGGCTCAATGATTGCTGAGTCCACATCCCACATGTCGACAACCTCGCGAGCCAAGTCAAGATACTTGATTTGTTTATCTTTCTCGGCTTTTACGAGAATTCTTTACGGTCGGCACCCCACGGTACCACACAATTTACTGTACTTAAAAATAAAACAATTAAGTACAACTTTTCAGACCCTACTTACTTTTCGACCAACTTTCTTACTACAACCTTTTAGCCTATTTTTAAAGAGTGTCCATGGAGTTTCTTAACCCATTCGTCTCCATAGGAAACTACTACGTTTTGGAATGGATAATTCATCTTTCTAAATGACCGACTCTTTGAATTAATATACCTAAATAAAATCGGGTCGGCTTCCAATCTAACCGGATGCAGCTGAATACCATTATTTTACATGGAGCGACTGCCTATTTGACCTCCACAACCCAGTTACTGGGGAACACGATACCCCTTGGTAAGACTGTCAGACTTCCGGGCTTCTAAAGACCTGTAACAGCGGTCAGAGATCTACAAATAACAGCCGGGACCAACGGATTAACGTGCTTTCCGAGGCACGGAGGCGTCTAGGTATGTAAAAATGGTCACCCATCCACGGACCAACCCCGGTAAATGTAGCTGCAATGTAACAATAACTTGAAGTACGAGTTGAAAAAAACAGGTTGTTTTATCGTTTTTAAATTTCGGTAACCAATACGTCGGTGAAGATTACCCAAAAAAAAAACTGATTTTTTAAACTGATGCTTCAGGAAACTACACATCTACGGTCGTTGAGCCCAAAAAAATATCAATAAATATTTTTTATTTAATCATGTTTAAATATTGACACGTCTGCGTAGTCTCGCTAGTTAATTTAATTTGACCCTGAATACTATAATAACGACACTGCAGTATAAAACTCGAGCAAAATCTTCTTAAATAAATAACGAGTGTTAAGTTATATGAACTTGGAATAATATAAATAGTAAGGTTCTAGATTTTCTAGGAAGATCTGCCATCCTATCTGGGTTGGGCAAACGTTTACAAAGAGTTGGTTCTCGGTATAAGACTTTAAACAAGACCATTATTTGCTATGAAATATTTAAGTAACAATACTTTTGAAATACCTAGAATATGATGTAGAACAAGGAATATTGATTGTTTTTAAATGACGAACCTCCATGTAGTACTTACATTTTAATATTTAAAATTAAATGTAGCCCTCAAAAACGTAAAATCGCATTTACAACATTACATTTTATTATCACAGTAGTTCCATTTCTGCAATACTTAGGGAAAAAATATATTACCCGAGACTGTGCCACTAGTTTGTCACATTGCACTGGAATAGGTGACGGTGTGCAACCGTAACACAGTGACACTGCAATGGATACAAGGACAGCGGATCACTAGGTAAGGACGCAGCTGACGAACTAGCTAGGAGAGCGTCCAGCGAACCCGAACCTATCGTACCCATCCCCTTTAACCAACTACGCAGGTGGCTACAGGAGTTCAACCACACAGGCGGAAAACTGGTGGATCACGACACCGGGCTGCAGGCAATCCAGGGAAGCTATGCCTGGACAGAAACGGCCTGCGCCTGGTGACGGGGACCATCACGGGGCACTGCTCACTAAACAAACACTTCCACACAATAGGCATAACGGACAGTCCTCTGTGCAAGGCAAGCATGGAGGCTGAATAATCCATTGCGCATGTGCTGTTTGAATGCACTGGCGTCACCCAAATCAGAACAGAAACCCTCGGGTCACCCAGATCCTTTCCCAGATATACTAGACAGACCAGGAAATCTAATCAGCTTCTGGAGGGAGGTGGGCTGGTTGGATTAACCAATGACGGCCGCCATGGTCCCCATGAAGGACTAAGTGCGGAAACCAAACCCTCTAACCCGTAGACCTCGCGAGTACAAACTTTTTTGCAACATTTAATATACCACTAAAGTTATTTAAAACGGATCAGCTAGGAAAATTAACTAATAGGTTTTAATTGGGAGGTAACGCTGCAACCTAGTTTTGTAATGAGAAGGTGGTCCCAGGTGCTCCATGAATCCCTACCTAGTACTTAAAGGGCCGATTCCATTGGTAGAAATATAAAAGTGAGCTATTTACTACATTTTGAGGAGCTAATCTGCTCATCGCGCCGAAGATCCTCATCAGATCTCACCAAATTTCTATGAGACCAACTTGAAATTACTACCTTTCAAATAAAAGAACCAGCGGATCTCGTAAGGCGGGGATATCCAGTAGCCTTCACTTTGTGCTCCTTTTCGGAGGAAGTAACCCATCTAATCAAAAATCCCCGGCGACAAAAAATTCTATGAAGTCGTAAAACCTGTATACCAAATTTCGTCCAGATCGGTTGCAAAAAACGACCTGTACAGGAGTACTAACAAACTGACAGAGAAAAACAAATTTTGCCAAACTTGAAGCAGAGACGGTTCGCTCGCTCTGCTCGGTCAATAAAACGCGTTTACAACCACAGTTTCCGTCAGATAAGTGATTACATTGTCCGTAAGTATCGAATGTAATACTCGTATAATAATTTCTTTATTGGCATACAAAAGGTGTACCAACCAACAATTTTTTTTTTATTTCGGGTGTTGAAAATCCTCATGGACGTCCTCCACCCTGGAGCAGGCGGAGGGCTGTCAGACTCTTACTGAGTAAAAACTATCCCGGTGTTCCCTTCCCACACTTGCACCGGGGATCATGGGATCATGTGTGACTTCCTCAATCCCCGACTAGTGCCAGCCCTAGGACGTCTCCGAGTCCGCCGTCCCAAGCCCTGAATCCTGCGCTAGGTAACAACACCTGTGTTACGGGAGCCAGTGTGCTTCTAACTCGGTAACCACATATCAGAGTTAGGTGTTTCCATGATAAACCATAGACAAATGATCTTTGGTTAGGTTTAACCTAGTAACTAAATATTTAGTTACATTAAGTGCCATTATTTCTGATCCGATCACGTCGGCAAACTCCAAGCATAGCCATCTCCTTCAGAAATGATGAGATCCGGAGGAGAACCCAGATAACCAATATAGCCCGAAAAAATGCCAAACTCAAGTGGCAGTGGGCACAGCACATTGCTCGCAGAATAGCAGAAAGGCTCTGGAGTGGCGACCGCGTACCGGAAGACGGAGCGTCGGAGCGTTGGAAGGCCTCCTACTAGGTGGACCGATGCTCTTGTGAAGGCCGCAGGAAACCTCTGGATACGAGAGCACAGAACTGGTCGAGGTGGCGATGCTTGGGGAAGGTCTATGTCCAGCAGTGGACGTCTTCCGGCTGAAACGATGAAGTGTCATTACGAAATAAGCAGTTCAAACCGTAAACTAATTAAGAAAAAAAGATTTCCGCGAAGCGTGGAATATTCAAAACAGTCTGCAAAATTAGATATACTGTTCTACCCAAGGAAGAATACATAATGGATCACCCAGTTTACGCCTCAACAATTTCAAAGTCAAACAGAATAAAAGTTTAGTCACAAGTTGTGCGACGAAATTTTCGTTGGTTTATGTAAAATACATAGCAAGTTGGTCCCTGTGGTTCGTGGCTAAAAATAGAGGATGAGTTTTTTTCTGTATTCAATTTTTTATGTGCATTGTGTTTCATAAGCTGGGATAAAGAACGGACATTCCTGGAAAACCTTCTGGAACCTTCTGGGAAACTTTATTTGCCGATATTTTCCGGGTAAAAACCCCCCGGAATTCCCCAGAGAGCTAGGCAGAAGCCAATATATGCAGCACACATCTATAATTATTCGAGCATTTAAGTCCTTTTTATAAAGGGTAGTTGTACTTATTTTCATTTTATATGAAAACAATTGAAACCAAAGGGTTTCAATCATTTCATCCCAAAAAAAATGTCTAAAACCCCAAAGTTACCCCTTTTCGTAATTTTAATCAATATCTTAGTTATCTACAAAGTAGAGTTTTTTATTCTTATTTTTTATATAAATGAAAAGGTACTAAGTTTGGTTAGCGTTAGCACAATTCGCTGAGTTTGTCTTGATAAAAAGATAAAAATAATTACTGTCTAAATACCTACCAAATGCGTGAGGCAACCACTCGCGAGCCTACTACAGTCCAGTACGCGGCTCGAGCGGATCATAGCGCCTTAATTGGAAATAATAGAAACTACTTAAATCTTACATGGACCTTGAGTTTTATTGCTTTCAATTAAAAAATTCCAAACTCAGCGAATTGTGCTAACCAAACTTAGTAGATACCTTTTCATTTATAAAAAACATAAGAATACAAGTCTACTTTGTAGACAAATGGTATTGATTCATGGGATTGGTTTTGACAGCACGGTTGGCGTAGTGGTTAAGCGATTGACTGCTGCGCTGCGTGTCGCGGATTCGATTCCCGCACGGAACAAATATTTGTATGGTCTACAAGTAGTTGTTCCGGGTCTGGCTGTTTGTGTATGTGAGTTTAAATGTTTGTAAACGCACCCACGATTAAGGAGAAATTCCTAGTGTGGGGCAACGTTTTAAAAAAAAAAAAATTACGAAACTTTGATTTTTTTTTTTATCCAGCAAAGTTAATCTAATCGTGTTATTCGCGGTATGTCCGCCAGATCCATAAATAAAATATATCATATTTTTCAGAATTTTATAACAGCGTTTCCTTTTCCAGTGTTATTATGTTTCCCATGCATTCAAAAATCATAGAATAAAAGTCATAGCGCCTTAATTATTTATTATTGTATTTTATTTTTATTTTTTTGAAATTCTATATTTTTTTAAGTAACTCAATTTAAAAGGTATTCTATAAATTCAATGTTGCAATTAGTACCTAATATATTAATTTGCATACCTCATTAGGTTATAGTACAATGTAACACGTAAGAGCTTTATAACATGTATTATGCAAATAAAATATTTGATTTTATTTTTTAATTATTTTCGCTTCAAATATCTGCAGCTAATTTACATCTTTGTAACCGCCAGTAGTCTAAGTTTACAACGACGAGCTACTACGCATACTGGTTATACTTAAGCCCCTGTCGTGTTGTCGTAGACTTCACAGACACAGTACACTTTTGTTTAAGTTTTAACTAGCTACGCATGTGGATCTGTCTGTGTGAAAAGATTTTTGTCTTGATAAAATCAAAATCAAAAGTAATTTTATTGAAACAGGTTGAGAATCAGCTCTTTCGAACGTCAAAATTACATAAGACAGGCCCCCAAAACGCCCGCTCTTCACCACTTCCTAGTGCTTTAGCTGGGAAGAAGAAGTGGCGCAACAAACTCCCCAGCACAGCTGTCTGTTCAGTTAGAAAACTAGATTCTATACAATAGAACGTAACATAATTTACAATAAGCAAAACAAAACATTAAATTAAATTAAATTACTTGCCGTATGACAGTTAGCACACGCTACTACAGTGGCGAGTGTTAGTATTCAAACTATTAATACTCAAACAGAAATAAAAATAAAAACCGGGCAAGTTGGGATGAAAAAATTTAACATTGTGGTTGAAAAGCATGTTCGCCCATACATTCCAACTGCAAATGTAAGTTGGTCGACTATTACTCTTTAACTTGTAAAACCTATTTAGCTGTGATAGTTTTCATTTTAATTTTATTATACAGGGTGTTAAACAAATTGCGTGCCATTGCTAAGGCCATTAACACACGGCACCGCGCACCGCCGCGGTAGGCGGTGAAGCGGATCTCATATCGCATTGGCCTCTTATAAATCCGTTGATGCCTAACACACGTATACCGCCCGACCGCGCGGTCGAGCGATGCTCTCACACTCTACGACCGCGGCGCGGCGGTGCGCGGTGTCGTGTGTTAATCACCTTAGGGGTAGGTACAATATCGATAACGGAACCCAGGAAAAAATAAAAACAACAAAATTATTCCTAGATCAACCTAATTTAGTAACAAATAGCAATCGTTTAGAATTAAATTTATTTTATTTGTTTAAATGCATTAATTACTTACCTTCTATCGAACGTGTTGGTAAATAGGTAGTACTAAATTAGGTTATCTTGCAATTTTTTTTTTCCTGGGTTTCTCTATCGATACTGAACCTACCCCTAAGCTATGGCACGCAATTTCTTTAACACCCTGTATATGTACTACTGCCGTGATTTTTTTCAGATATCAAAAATCACCCACAATATTTTTAAACGGCCTATCCAACGATATCCCACACCATGTGATAGACGAAAAAATAATATCATCCCCACTTTAAGGCTACCGCCAAAGGAATTGTCTTTGTCGGTGCATGTCGCGCCCGCGATATCGCGTGAGTGTGTAAGAGCCTTTACGTGGGGATGATATTATTTTTTAAAGTGTGTAAAGTGCAAGGGAGATACCCCTACCTACAAATTCTTTTTTCAAGATTTTTATTTTACCACTTTGTCGGCGTGATTAATATGTATACCACCCATGCCAAATTACAGCTTTCAAGTACTCAAATAGTCTTTGAATTAAGCCATGGACAGATGGATGAGACAGACAGACACACGGGCATGGCGAAACTATAAGGGTTCCTTGTTCACTACGGAACCTTAAAAACTTAAACAGAACGTAATACCCAAATAAAAGCCTCTAGGCGTAAAGGGCGTGCCTGCTTACTTAATAGTAAAAGTAGCAATGCGCATCAGCCGGTCTATTCTCCTGCCAGGGTTACGAGCCTGTCCGAAAGGGATATCGTGGCCCTGGCACACAGGCATCTGAAGGAACACGGGTGGGTTTTAGTCAGTAAAAGTCTGACACTCCCTCCAGAAATAATTCCCCACCCAAAAAAAAAAAAAGCCGGTCTATTCTGAAAAAAACGTGAAAACTTAGTTGAAGTGAGTTTGAAGCGAGTTGTCATTCCACGACATTGATATTATTGACTACCATTGACTTACAAAAATCGAGCACTTAAAATGGACGCCTTTCGTAGGTTTTTTCTGTGAGTGCGAGAGAGAAAGTAAGCAACCGTTTGACAGCACATTGTCGAGTTTTGTACCACGAAACTTGGCACTAAACATGGCGACCGGTCACGTATAGACATGATTTTGACGTCACTCAAAAGTCTTGCCAAATTTAGTCCTTGACAAACATTTAGATGTCTCTCTTTTCATATGAAGCCCTTGATTAGTTAGAAATAAATAAAACGCTTTATGACAATGTCCGTGTCGATATGATAGATATTTGTATAACTATTAAATAAAAGGAAGAAAAAGCATTTATTGGGATTAGCACAGATCACAAATTCCAATAAATTACACTCATAGAAACTTAAAGAACAAAACCAAAAAAAAAAACAAAGTAAAAATGAAAATAAAAACAGAAAGTCCTGTACGAGGCCAAAAACCTCAGCAAGATGCTGCGGCACTCAAAATTAAGTGTCGCAGCGCTGGTGTTCTGATAGGGCGCGCTGTGATGTCACGGATAGATACAGAAATATATAAATAAAATAATAAATAAAAATAGATGAGTGAAATAACATAAATAAAAAAAATAAGATGATAATATTCTTCATAAAGTAGAATATGCTATGTATTCCATACCTCAATGTTGTCAACTCATTTAACCTAAGCTTACACCACAGAACAGATAAAGAGTATCTCTTCTGTGGTTTTCACGGTGAGATTCTTACAGAATGAATCGGCAGGAATTTGTGTTGCCGTGCTTTCACTATAATTTGACGCATGACGCGATTGGTAGCACTGAATTTTGTCATTTTGATTGGTAGTTCTGTTCGTCATCGCCATTTTGAACTCTGTTAAGGGGATGCGCTAAGGTAGCCCGCGAAATTCAAAATTTCTTAAGGTTTTTTGCAATTTTCAGGTCTGTGTCAGGCTGTGTGTTCATCTAAATATGACAATGTAATAACAATATATTCTGACGCTTTCGCCTTAAAATGAACAAAATTCAGTGTCAAGTTATAGTGAACGCTCTTTACGAGTATGTTGGGTTGTGCAGGACAAATGACAGTTATTTTATGTCAAATATTGATTGTTACATCTGATCGAACCAAGGCTACCCAACCTGTTGTGTTTTTTTCTGTAAAGTTTCGAAGTTAACTCAAGTGACGGCACACCGATATGATTTGTTATGAAAAAAAACTGGTTAGGAAAGCGCTAGTCAGATGATATTTATGTTTTTCCTAACATTTATATTGTTTATCACACATTACAAAAGAAGTGGCGGGGCGAACTAGACAGATTCCGTCAAAACTGGAAGAAGGAAACGCAGGGTCGCGAAAGATCGAAGGAATGGCGTGATGCGGGGCAGAATAGTATAAGAAAAAATAAATTATTTATTTTTCACCAACTTATGTACACGAATTAGGTAGGTATTAAAAAGTAGCTACCTAGATATCGTTGGTATTGTTGATCGAAGTAGATACCCAATAATAAGCTTCAGCATTTAGTGGCGAAGGGTGAGTTTATGGGAAAGGTAAGCCGGAGCAAAAAAAAAAAAAAGAAAAAAAAAAGAAAAAAAAAAAAAAACCTTGCTCCCTATGACTGACATCGGGAGTTTCGTCAATCATTACAGACAGAAATGGAGCTTTATCTATCTCGATTCTAATGTGGTCTCGTAAAACGTATGCAATACTATGTACGCAATACGGTGTCATACTTGCTCAGATATAACAAGGTTTCAATATAGTTACCGCGGTTATCAGAATTCGGACGTTCATCGTGGCCGCGAAAAGCTACTTCTTGTTTACCTAACAAAATAACGGTGTCAATAAACCGTTTCATTAAATGCCTATTTCTAGCTACTTTCCTATTATGAGCTTCATGCGAATTAGTGAAAAATGGTTCTATCCTACTATTCCCGAAGTCATGTAAATCTAAACAGCTACGAATATGTTTTTCAGTCTGCACATGTTTTTTTGATGAATTCGTCAGATTATTAATATCTGTAAAACCCCCTTTATTCCATAAACTACTAGAATCTGAGAAAAGTAAACATGGAAAACAAAACATCTTATTTAATTTACAACTACCAGTCAGCCATTGATATTTATCGTAAAGGGAAACATTAAAATGTTTGAAAAACCCATCGCGTCGTTTGTAGTTTATAGTCATATCTGGTCGAGCACGACCTAGCCTAATTATGTGTTTCTTATTTTCAAAACTTAACCTTGAAAAGCATGTTTCCTCACGAAGCAAATAATCTGTCACACAACAATCTAAAACTATTAATGCCGCCATCCTACTAATAACTTTTCAAATCTACTCTAAAAAAGTAATTTCAACTTGCTAATCTATCGACTTACCACAAATTCCTAATTACAACGACGGCGAACGCACAATTTCACAACAAACTCACGATTATCAAATTCTAATTGTTACACTAAAACTACACTAATAACTTATATGAATACAACAAACAAAATGCTAATTAACTACAAGTATCAACAAAATTAAAGGTTATAAATTCTATTAACTATTTACGTCAATCGTCAGCAAACATTTAAAATTATTGCGTGCGTGGAGCGTGGAGCGAAGTTTGTCCCTACCCCCGTCCCGAACCAAACCGAACGCTTACGAAATTCAGCGAATGCATGGACCTATATTCCTACACTGTACCTATCATAACTCGACTTATTACGGCTTACTATTGCCTCAAAAAACTGCGTGTCACGTGACCTGAAGTGACGTCATGACGAGATTATTTTGTATAGAAATTTAAGTTTTCATAACCCGGGCGGACAACGAGTTATACTGGAGGCACTAGAGCAAAATTGGCGCGCACTTTAAATGTTTTGTTTTCGTTGGAATATAAAGACAATTTTTTATGTTGGTTGGGGTTTTGTAATACTTTAATTTTATGGTGTAAGTATTAAATAATACATTCAGTGTGATTATTAAACACTGCTGAGAACTACTGACTGTCATAATTTCCTAAGGGAAGCCGACAGGAATCGGGTTATTGGTTAGCTGCGCCCCTGAGCATTACCATTCGCATTCACATTTATATAACTGACTCAAAGCTCCATAGCTCAAGACGCAATATACCTCCACTTCATACCGCTGTGGTTTTGTTGCCATGTCTCTACGAAAAGTCAACGGAGCGTGATTTAGACACCACACAGACTAACATAGACTACCTTAGACTAGACTAGCATTTAGCAATTACTCGTAAGTTACTATGTAAATTTAGTGAGACGTTTGAGCATTGAGATAACAGATAAGGTGTATACAGACAGAGTGGGTATTTGAGATGAGGCAGTAAGGGCTGGTACTTTAACCGTTGTAGCTACAAGAAAGCAGTCTAAGGAGTTAGTTATTTAAGGAGAGTCTCCTTAACTTTCAGAGACATTTTGATCTGCATTCTATAATGGTGCACCGGTGCCTACGCTTATGTATGGAAGTGAATGTTGGGTGTGGGAAAAGAAGCATGAAAGTAGAATAAATGCTGTGGAAATGCGTTCCATGCGAAGCATGTGTGTGATTTTTTGACGTTTTTTTTATTTTTTACAATGTTTGTAAATATGTGAGCACCATGTATCTATCACATAATTAATTTATCTGTCATTGCTTCATTATTAATTCTTTTTACCTATTGTGGTATAGTAATTTTATTCTAGGTGCAACGTCTTCACATATAATTGTATAATTGATGTACCGATACAAAGTATTGTAAAACATTTTAAAAGAGTAACGGTGGAGTTTCTTGCCCATTCTTCTCCATACGAAGCTACCTTTTGGAAGGGGCGACTAGAATCAATTCTATTTTTAAATTTTGACGTTCAAAAGTGCCATCTGTATGCCTATTTAAAAAATAAATAAATTGAATTTGACTTTGACTATAAATGACTGAAAAATTATGTGATAAGGCAACGGTGTGGTTTAAAAGAAGATGTAGTGACAAAAATTGAAAACAGTATGCTTAGATGGTTTGGTCATGTTGAGAGGATGAATGAAAGGCGACTAACAAAAGGTATTTACAAGGCAGATGTGAGTAGAAACGCCCTAGGAGAACATATAGTGACCTAATCGGTGATGTTCTCCAGAATGGTCAGCTGCGGGGGTGCGTGTGTGACCAGTACCCCAAGTGTAAGTTTGCAAGAGAGTAAACTTAACTAGCGCGTTTGCGTTAAGATTTTTATTCTCATCCTTATAGTCTTAGCATTATGATCTATCGGTCAAATTTTAACGCTAACGAAATAGTTACGTTTACTCTCTTGCAAACTTACACTTGGGGTACAGAAGTATGGACGTAAACGAAGCAAAAGGAGTATGTAAGGAGCGTAGCTGGTGACGTTCTATAGTTTCTGCCGACCCCCATGGGAAGAAGGCGTGAGTTTATGTATGTATGTATGCATGATCTGCATTCACAGATTCTGTAAAAAATGTACAGTCAGCATAAAAATCTGCAACTTTCACATAAACTTTTTTTTGTTGCTAATCGATCGTGTTTCTTGTCAAAGAACTCTATCGGACCAACTCCGGTTTGAAGTACTAGAAAAGTCAGAAATTGCAAAAAAACGTTTTCCTATATTTTTCTTAGGAAATGAGACTCCATCCCAATGCGACTTCCTCATTAATGAGGGTCATTTTATATAATATAATACTCTTAATTATGTACATCATAAAAATTACAGATATAAATGTAGAAACTTTACATAGGGTTACACAATGGGCGGTCTGGTCGCTAAAAGTGGTATTTCAAGGACAAAACAACTTACAATTTCAATACAAATGTCTTTAAAAAATGCTAAACAGGAACTGTCAAAACACCGCGTACATGAGTTGGAATATTCTTCCTGCAAAGTTTGGAGGTTCTTATTGTTTGCTGACGCAAGGGTTGACGATTTTTATGCCATAATGCGTAAAAAAGCAGCATCTCATCAGAGATGCTGCTTTTTTACGCAATTCCGTTGGCGCTCCCCCGGATCCTACACATCAGTGTAGGATCCGGGGGAGCGCCAACGGAATTCTGAAAATGATATCAGAAAGGCCGGAGTCTGCAGTGCTGGGGAGGCTTATTAGGCTTCACGTGACGAGATGACGCAATGTTGCGTGTGTATTTCGAGAATGCTAAATACTAACATAGTTTTAAGACCTTTGTTACTAACATTATATGGACAATTTATTATGTCTGAAATAAATGTATTTATTTATTATTTATTATTGCAAAACTTTACAGACAATATCTACATATTCGTATACACGGTTTTTCGGGGCAAAGTCCTTAAGTCAAGATTTTTGTAAACATTTTTATTTTTTAAATACATAAATATTATTAACATGGTTAAGAAACATAAGTACCAGTTAAAACCCCTTACTCCATTGTTATTATATTACCTATAACTCTACCATTCACAAAGTTCCCTCACAGAACTTGCCAAAAATTCGGCAACCATTACACTTGAGGCGCAAAAAGTTAGTAACACCCGTGTCGTACACTCGGGGCCATAACGAGGTGTGCAGCGTCGCCGCCCCGTCTTAATTGTGTGCGCCGTCAGGTGAAAATGTTACCGACGCGACGTGTGAACTGAGGTAATATGGAGCGAAAGGAAATATTTGCAAAGGAATATTGTTAGAAATATTGGAATTTTTCTGTGTTGGCTTTTGTGATTAGTAAGGCGTTCTGGATGCTGTTTAATTTGTTACGGTAGAGATACATACTCAATTACTAGATATAGATTACGAGTATACTGGAATAGAATTAGGTAACTCAAAATGGACTCCTTTAACAAAGATTGGTTCTGGCAGCTTTGGACAGAGAGAGGGTAAGGATGGTAGTGCGGCGTTTGCCGAATAATGAATGTAAGACAAATACACTGTAGTAAATAAACATAAAATTAGTGTTCAATAGTGATGTTTAAAAACTCATCAACATTATTATTTTCGTTGTATACAATAGTCTATGGTGTAGATAAATCTCCCAAACTTCCAGAGGAAAAGCTTGTTTTGTCTGTCCCTAGCACAGAATGACAGAAAACAACATTCCAAATTCAAATCTTTTAGAATAACACGACCAATTGCAAACTGCAATCACTCTATTTAAAAATCTAGCTAACAAAAACAAAACAAAAGCGTAAAATTAAACCTATAACATTTTAACTGCGTGTCGACCGCGTTACAAATGAAAAGCTCACAAAAAACCGCCAACGAGTAGAAAAACAGGTGAAAACACACTTGAAACGCGTCAGTGTTTGTGACTAGTGAGTAGTGGGTACCTGTGTAGCCCAGTCGCGACGCCTGTCTTTACATAGGGCTACTGTTCTGGCCCAAGTTATAAGCAGAGCGATTCATTAAGATAAATCATTTTCTATGTTTTAACATAAATATTTTATGAGGTGTGGTGTATTATCTTGTCTCGCAATGTATTTTTTTAATATATTTTTTTTCTACTTGTCAAGCAGTTGCTACCGTTTTTATTTTATTTGAAAACGACTTTTCGCTCAGTGTACTGGTGTTAAATTCGATATTTCTAATCAACAAAAACTTTTAAGATTTCAACCGCTAATAACTACAAGACTTTTAATGCTAGAGTGATGGTTGATTATTCAAAAGATAGATCATATTTATAACAATTTTGAGGCAGGATATAATTTTCCTATGACGTCACACTGCGAGAACACGCGATTGCGTGCGACCCTCTATTTTTCACTGTGTCAAAATTCCTATTCGAATAGCGCAAAAACGTGTTTAGCTAGAACAATGGTTCTAGTGTCGTTGTCAATTTTTGAGTTAATAAAGCACTACCAGTCCGACTTAAAGAGAAACAACATAAATATTGGCCTAAATAGGGTTAAAAATGGATATGAAGTTGATGACAGCAAAATAATTTTAGATATCGTCTCGTATCGGCTGAATATTTGCGCAGAAATGAAAAAATCTCAATGAAAATGCTTTAAACAAAAAAAAATAGGCCTCCCCCAAATGGGTGATTGGTTTGCCATCGCAGTATGGTGTTAAAATTCATAGAAAACGCTGCTGCCCATTCTCTAGTATTTCCCTTAGTCGCCTTTTACGACACCCACGGGAAGAATAGGGTGGTGTACTGAATAATTCTTTACGTCCGGCACCACACAGACATTAAAAGTATAGTGCCGAGCAAATTTAATAGCTATGGTAGTGAACCAGAGAAGTTATTAGTGAAAAGCTTGCACTACCCAGGGATTATAAAAGCTTGATTATACCTTCCTAGGTAAGGCAGGTTATGTTAGAACTGTGAATACTTCTTACGAGTGAGGGGGTGGAGCGCGGTTACTCATAAAATGAGCGAGCGGAGCGAGCGCTCTCACGATACAGCGAGCGAAGCGATCCAACTCTTGACATGGATAAGCAGAGCGCGCTTACTAACAAGATGAGTAAGGCCAGTTTTCGACCGAGAACCGAGTGCAATGACGTCACGTCTGAGCAGAGCTCGCTAACTCAAGCAATGAGCGAGCGTAGCAAGCCACCCGTTAACAAGCGATGTGTGTCTGTGGCCTCGCTCGTCACGAAACTGTGCTCGATACACTGGGCTGAGTTCCCATTGTTAAGTTAGCTTAGCTTAATTTGAATGTGGCTGGCAAAATACTGACTAGTGCTGACTAGGGATTGTGTAGGGAACTAGGTTAGGTCAGGTTACAGTTATAACTAAACGTTTTCACGAAAACAAACGGTCGGGACTGAGACCGCGCCCACATTTCAGTCGTTCAAAGGATCCATTATATCGAAGGCACTGATACTCCCCTTATATGCATTAGAATTGTAAACAATAGTTACGTAAGTTAACGTTAATTTTAGACACATACGTATCTAACTACCTCTAATATGTCTAGAAATTAGAGTTATGGACAGCATACGTTTCAGAAAACTGTTCACTACAAAATTATAATATTAAAATCATAAAATATTCCACAACGACGTAATCAAAGAGGTTGTAAAGAACACTAATCATATATTCACTTTTTAGATCAAAACTATTAATTTTCGCTTGATGTTATAATCAAGAATCACGCTAAACAGCAATTAAGCTTTAATAGGTACATTGGGCCCGCTTTAAAAATATTTTGTACATGGTATTTTACAGGCAAAGCAAGTAAGATATTGAAAGACAAAATAGTGTTTCTGTTTTATTCACTTTAATTTTAGATGCGAAAAACATGGTTATATAAGAAACAGGTAGATAAATTTGCATTTAGCGAATTTCTAGAGCCTTTTTTGCTATTTTTTTTATCTACTTACTGGAATATTGTGAGATTAACATCTCACAATATTACAGTAAGTAGATAAAAAAAATATTGTGAGATTAACATCTTACAATATTCCAGTATTTGATAACAAATTTAACCCATAACACTACCAATTGATAAAACGATTTTTGATGTTTTTTTTTTTAGGTTTTCTGGTTCTCTAGACTTTTTAGGCTTATTGTGGTTTTTAGAATGTAAACTTTCTTCGATTGTTATTTTTTTTACAATTACGAGCAGATTTACAGCCGATATGAGGCGAAATGTGTTTTACATAAGTATTTGTAACAAATTTGACGTAGCCATTGTATTTGCTCGACACTACAGCTTTCACCGATTATGATATTTTTTCCGTTTTGAGCAGATTTAATGCCGATACGACACGACATCTTAAAACTTGCCCACGGAAGTGAAAACTTAAAACTTTGGAATAAAAAAAAAACCTTTGGAATAATATATAATATATATATATATATATATGCGTGTACATGCAAACAGGTCGCTGCGCGTCGCAAGTCTGGCGCAACACGTCATATTAGCATGTCGGTGACGCGAACCGGTAACTTTTGCCCCTACCAAAAATCGCTCCACGTGGCTAACGAAGTTTTCACTTTAAAATAACTTGTTTGTAGTATATTTCAACCAAGAAATCAAAAATTATTCCATCCCGAACGCAACCTCAAATCGCTCCCGCTGCCGCCTCCACTATGCACCATTTTCTAAACCCAGCCAGACTACCTGAGTGGTGTGCATGAACTATTCAGTACACTTGTCGGGTAGCTAATGTATTTTTTCCTGTACTTATGTTTATATAACACTAGTTCCGCGCCCCGGCCTCTCGGAATTTTGACACGTACTTGGACTCTTGACAAATGGTGCGAATTTTCATTGCAATAGTGAAGTTTATGTTCGAAAAATCATGTTTTATCTCATACCGGTAGTTGATCTGTAGATTAAATATACCTTCTTCCACTATTATAGTTGGGAAGTTAGACGCGACTTGGTCGACCAAGTCATGCTGAGAACCTCACGTCTTATCTGACCAATTGATGACACAACGAGCATACCACATTGGCCTGTGGTTTCAGAACTAGCCTTAGGACTTCAACGAAGTAGAACACAGCAATCGAGAGCATATTATAAATACATAGGAAATGAAATCGTTTATTCTGTAAATAGGATATCGGAATCACTTTTAGGTCATATTAAAAAAATTTAAAAATAAAAACAAGCCAGATGTAGTCAACATTTCCTATCTGACTACCCCTGAGAAGAAATGGCGAAACAAACGCAGGGTCAAAATCTCTTTTAAAGTCCCGACATACTCTTGGTCAGATCATGTGAGGACCATGTAGATCCGTTTCTAAAATGGTATTTTGAGGAAAGAACCACACAAATTTGAGTGAAACTGTCCAATCAGTGCAAGCATTTATCAGTAATCGTGAAGCTCAACTCAAGACTAGGGTCACCAAGACCCCTCTATATTTTTTGTAGAACACGTTCGGATGTCCTTCAAATATACGTAGTTTTATAATAACTGTTATTAAAAGTGTATAAGTCTAATTATCATGTGCTTTAATTAATATTTCGTCATCATCATCATTATTTCAGCCGAAAGACTGCTGTCCACTGCTGGACATAGGCCGTCTTCTATTAGATACTGCTTCTCACGTTTCTGGACCTTTAATTGTTGTACTAATTCCGTCTGAAATACACAATAAACAAATGACTACTAATATGGCCAAGTATTTAATATGTGAGCTTTCAATTCTTTTAATCATAGATATAATTGGAGTTGTAATATTGATATCATTTATCATCGCATAAGTGAGCTTTCTATTTTAAATAACAATGCAAAAATAATTCGTGTTGCAATATTTGTGGGAATTTGTTGTCTAAACTATAATAATGTTTAAATAATAATTTTTATGTTTATGTTTGAAAATATTAATCACTGACAAGGTCATACTTTTGTGTTTATTTATTTGAACACCACATATAAAAATTAAAGCGTGTACATTTAATACAATTTATACAACATTCAAATCTCCATTACAATATTTATATTAAATCAAGTCACGTGTATCAAGATTTGATAAAATAATTATAATTCGACACACTTATAGAAAATTTTTCTAATATCATTGAGATCATAACTATTATTGAAATGTTATTTGTGAAACAGATGATCATCATCATCATCAGTTCAGCCGAAAAACGTCCACTGCTGGACACAGGCCTCCCCCAACATTTGGGGGGGTTTGCCATAATCGCCACGCTTGGCAGGCGGGTTGGCGATCGCAGTATGGTGTTGAAAAAATGCACATAGAACGCTGCTGCCCATTCTCTAGTAAGTCCCTTAGTCTCCTTTTACGACACCCACGGGAAGAAATAGGATGGTGCTATTCTTTACGTCCGGCACCAGCACCATACGGCACCAGCATTTAATATTTAAGAGCAGGCAGTCTATATCAAATTTCGAACGCAAGCTCTGCCCCTCGCTCCCCGCTACGCGCTCTTTGATCGTGTTCGAGCACGAAACTAAATAGCGTAAGTCTCGATTCTTATTTCGTTTTAAATAACTAAAGTAGTAATTGATCTAGAGAAAACATATCTTGTGGCTGGATATTATACTATATTTTCTTGCTGTGAATATTTATTTTAGACATAAAGCCAAACAATCTTGTTTGTTTTTTATAATTATCCTTAAAAAAGACATGATTTTCGAATAAAAAATGTATTGAGAGAAAATATTACAATTACGTAACTGTCTTCAACATGCAAAGAAAAAGATCCAATAAATCAAAGTTTCATTTTTCTTGTATGTGTGACTGTTTCAGAATATTCATGCAAATTAACATAAAAATAGGGAGCCTCCTCTTAAGAAAGTGCTAAAAATTGTTCGTGTCGTGCTGGAGACAGATGAACGCAGTTTCCAAGATTTGTACACACACAGACAGCCACATAGGCACTCTCATACTCTGAATGCAAGTTTGTAATAATGCTCGTCTTTTTCTGCCTTGTCGCATGAGTTGCTCTCTCGAATGGCTCGAATTTTTCTAATTTCGAGCTGAAACACAAGTTCGCAAGTGAAAAAAGTACGCCTTAAGCTAGCAGCTTTTTATGTTTTTTTCTTTGTGTCGTCAGAGTATTTTATGCTTAGGCAAAGTTTTAAGTCAGTAGGTACCTACCTAATCAAAGTTGGTTAAATTTCAAACGGATATTTATTCATGACTTCGTTTTTGTTCATACTGCCTCCTTGGTCCAGAGCGGTCGCAAACTATACTGCTGGGCATGAGTTTCTGGGTTCGATTCCCAGGTCAGGTAAACTATTATTGAGTTTTTCTATTAAGAATTTTTCATTAGCAGCCGGAGTCTGAATTTGTGGCCAGTTGATGGCGACGGACTCAATCCCCATTACGTGGGTGGCTGTACACCACGGTAGTAGGTACACGTGTGCCTAACCCTTCGGGAAATACAGGCAAGATATTATGTTATTTGGTTATTTTTATCATCAGCCTCGACTTTTAGTGTCAGTTTTAGAAGTAGGTACCTAACAAGCTTAATTCTACCTTAACTCAATTGATTTAATACTAAATAATAAGCATTTCAATCAGATACGTCTGGTTTAACATAACCAAAAGCCCCGATTATTTGTATCATATTTCCAAAAAAATACGTCTTTATTTGCCCAAAATGTCACAACATCAAAACAATTTCAATTTCAGCAAACTCAACACAAAGTCAATAAAATGTTGACCGGATTTTTCAACAAATATCCCGGACGTCAGCTGACGGACCGGGTGAACCGGGTATCACGTCAGAACATGTTACGCCACGTCGGGACCAATCACCGTTGAGCATTAACTTAATCCCGACCTGAGTGATTTTGATGGCACAATGTTGTTTGTGCCTGCATCATTTTTTAATTACTGTGTTCTGTTTTCTTTGGGTAACAAACTGAGAATAAAAATATAGGCAAAATTAAAAAAAATCTTGCTACTTTATAATAAAATGCAAAAAAATATAATTTCAAGGGTTTTGTAACAGTTTTTCAGTTAAAAGGTTAGAGAAACCTAGTTTTTTAAGTAACTTTTTTTAATAAACTACTCAATTGATAGAAATATCGTAGCCTGCAACTAGCTTATTAGCCTTTCAGTTAGCAGCCTAGTCTTGTTACTAAACGGCACCATTCAACTAGCGGCCTGAATGATATTCATTATAGGTTAGGTTGGAACTGTGACTGTGACCAACCACGCGCGAGCCGAATTGGTTGCAGTAACTAAGCCGGGGCACCTCAACCAAATGGGTTAGGGTAGGACTGTGACGCACTTCTGGCCGGATCCCCGCCCTGGGACCTCGAGGCGAAAGTACTCGCGTCACTGTATCGGTGGCGCGAGGAAGCGAGGGCGCGGGGCGAGTGGCTGCTGCAGCGACATGTGGAGTTGCGTCGGTCACAGCTTCGCGCAGCCCTTGTGGCGGAATGGCGGGACAGGCTTTCACGCTCTTCCTCTCGCCTCGCCACCATCGAGGCGATCCGGCCGGTACTCGAGCCCTGGCTCGGGAGGAGTCACGGCTCCCTGTCGTTTCGGGTGACGCAGATGCTCTCGGCGCATGGTTGGCAGTGTGCCGCATGGGAGGAGCCTCGCCGTGCCCTCATCTCAGGAGTAGGCAGTGACCTGTCGCTGCCGGCCGTGGTCGAGTCGATGGCCGGCAGCGAGGAGTCCTGGGACGCGGTGGTGTCCTTCTGCGAAACAGTCGTGTCGCAGAAGGAGGCTGCGGAAAGGGAGCGGGAGATCTCGTCCGCTCACCCGGCCCGCAGCAGGCGCACTGGGCGTCGGCAGAGGGCAGACAATGCCCTCTTCTGGCCCCCCTAAATGGGTGCAGGGACGGTGGAGTCGTGGACTCGGGGACGTCCGCCGCCCCCTATCGCACTGGACCCGAGGTGGCGGCGCGTAGTGTTCCACGCGCGCCCCTTTCAGACGTCGCGGGGGGGGTCTAACACCTCACCACAGACTTGAGGTGGCCCGCAGAGGCGGGCCGGCACTAGCCGGGGATCACGGAAGTAATACTAGCTCCCAAGATCCCCGGTGCAAGTGTGGGAAGGGAACACCGGGGTGGTTTTTAGTCAGTAAGAGTCTGACAGACCCCTCCGCCCACCTAGGGCGGAGGACATCCATGAAGATTTTCCACACCAGGAACAAAAAAAAAAGGTCAGGACTGTGACCAACCGTGGTACTTCCAAATGCTAGACTGCTGACTAAAAGGCTAATTAAACTAATTGGCTTTGACGGAGACACCTCTTGCATCGGTTACATCTGCCATGGACTTGTCCGAAATGTCATCGCCTTGCCCCTCGGGCCTATAAAGCTAATGATTTTAAAATTCAAAATGCTCGATTCACTAAAAATATTATAAATTTACTTTTAGGACTTTATTCATACGCCCCATGCATATGAATAAAGTCCTAAAAGTAAATTAGTAGTGCTAGCCGCATAAATTTAAACGAAAATTGTTGTTGTTTACACAATTGAAATTGTTTATTGAAATAATTGATTTACATAAATATTTACAAAATAGGGCCTTAGACTAGAGGTTATGGTAAATAATAAATTGGATTCTACCTGAACTAGGAATAAACCTGTATCTCAGGTATCTCAGTCAAGTGCTTATACATAAAAAAAAAACAAAATAAATGCTTTAGGATAGTTGTATTTCCCATTAAAAATCGTTCGAATTTACATTACGATTACTTCGCGCGTTCATACTGGGGCCCCTGTCACCTAGATATAATGTTAAAATCACATGAGCCTGTCATTTCTCCGACACCAGCCAACAAGCCTGGCAGCCTAAACAAAATAAAATCGCTACGTTTTACAGACGGCACTACTGGATGCCAATAAACCTAAAACAGATCCTTATTCAACACACAAAACTGAAAAGACAATGACTTATAAAACCTCGATGGAAAAAGGTCCTGAAACATGTCAAACTAACTCCCGAAAAACAAAACACAAACGCTCCCACTCGATTTTGAACACCAAATCGATTACCCTAACCCCCATCTCGAGTATCGATAAGTCGACATCGATTCTGCGGGTTCCGTCAATATCCCTCAAGTTACCCTCGTCATATGGAGTGACATCATCGCATATCTTGATGAAAAATATACATGATTTCGTATCCTTGGTGATTATGCTTGAGTTCGCGGGTGAATTGCTAATGCGGGTTGGGTTAGTAGATACTCGTAATGGTTAAGTTGATATTATTATACAAGGGAATTTTTATAGTTTGATTATTGTCTGGTGAAATAAATAATGACCTAAAAGACTTTTAATGTGTGTATTTAATTAAGAACGTATGTACTGTGCAGCTTGGCAGTCAACTTGGCGCTACCATTGAATGGCTTGGATTTGTTCTTGTATCTTTGGCTGATACAAGAGATATCTTCTATACAAATAAATAAAATTTAAGTGTCTATTTGTAATGTCAAAATAACAGCTTTTTAAAGTATAAAAGGTAATAAAAAATAAAAATAAAATTGTCTCTGTCTGGCTGTTTATTCCGGCTAATCTCCGAAACGGATAGACCGATTTTGACGGGACTTTCACTGGCAGATAGCTGATGTTATAAGGAGTAACTTATATATTACTCTTATTTTATAAAAACCCACGCTGGCGAAGAGGCGGGCAGCAGCTAGTACATAAAGCAATAAAAATAAACAGGTCCAAGGACCAAGTTTATCCTTTTTCTATATTAACATTAATACCATGAGTCAATCAATCAACTCAGCCTATAGCAGTCCACTGCTGGACATAGGCCTTTCCCAGGCTGCGCCACAACACCCTGTCCTCTGCTTTCCGCATCCAGTCGGTCACAGCCACCTTTTTAAGGTCGTCGGTCCATCTAGCTGGGGGGCGCCCTATACTACGCTTGCCGATACGCGGTCTCCACTCCAGGACTCGTCTGCTCCACCGGCCATCGGTCCTTCGACAAACATGGCCAGCCCACTGCCACTTCAGCTTGCTTACTCTGCAGGCTATGTCGGTAACTCCGGTTCTCTTCCGGATAACTTCATTCCTGATCTTATCCTTCAGATAAACTCCGAGCATAGCCCGCTCCATAGCACGCTGAGTGACCTTGAATTTGTGGACCAGCCCGACTGTTAGTGTCCACGTTTCGGCACCGTATGTCATAACGGGCAGGACGCATTGGTTGAAGAACCTAGTCTTCAAACACTGCGGGATTGACAACCCAACCGGATCCTTCTATCGGCTTCCTTCTCAAAGTTGTGCCTACCAAGCTGGAAAACTTGCCCTAGGTAGACGTACTCCTTCACAACTTCGAGAAGCGACCCTTCGATGTAGATTAAACTCGGCAACACGTGCGAATTGACCATGAGTACCTACCTCGGAAAAAAACTTGAACGTCTACACATGCACAATATAGTCAAATTGAGAAACTCCTCTTTTAGAATTCAGTAGTAAAAATGCACAATATTTCTACACTCAAAATCGTTGCCAGTCTTTTAATATCTAAAACAGACCGGTCTTTGCTTCCAGCTTCAATGTATACGCATCCATTCATAACAGCTTAACGAATCGTGAAAAGAATGTAATCCTGGGAATTGGGGCAGATATGAAATCATACGAGACGGCGGGTTTACAGGCTGTATACAGGGAGCTCTTTTAACTGAAACAATTTTCAGCGAGTGGTTTGTGAAGCTTAGAAAAAGCCGCCTTCTTTTTAGGGTAACGTAGTCAACAAGGAACCCTTATAGTTTCGCCATGTACGTCTGTCTGTCTGTCTGTCCCCAGCGTATCTCAAAGACTCTTAGTACTAGAAAGTTGTAATTTGGCATGGGTATACGTATTAATCACGCCAACGAAGTGGTAAAATAAAATCTTTTTTTTACTGCGCTTGCATTACCTACTCGTAAAGTGGGGATGATATTTTTTTTTCTCGTCTGTCCCGTGATGTTGCCACGTAGTTTGTTATCACCAAAAGAATCCGTGCCTTGATATGTACCTACGTACCTATATACCCATTCCGTAACACGCTGTATTGCAAAAAGCGTAGGTAATAATTCAAAATGGTTATGTTTAAAATTATACAACCTGTATAACATTTCCCTCCACATCTGAGGATTAGCACCACCATTATTTGAATTGTTAATTTCACCTAATTTATAATTTATGAATGGTTTAGTTGATCCGACCCCTGCTTTATGGGGTCAGGATACCATTGGAATATTCTTTATTTTTATAGAACACTAGCTTTTGCCCGCGGCTTCACCCGCGTATAGGTCGGAAATTAACCCTCGAGAACGTACATCCAATGTCCTATCCGTGTGCCAAATCTCCGAATGCGTCCAGCCGTTAAGGCGTAGAAAGGTAACGTACCTACAGACAGACAGAGTTACTTCCGCATTAAGGTGAAAGCGTCAGGGTAGCCCGCGAAATTCAAATTTTCTTACGTTTTTGCAATTTACAGGTCAGTAACAGGTTGTATGTTGATCTAAATATGATTCGCGGCCATAACAAATATGGCTTTCATCATCATGATGATGATCAGCCGAAAGACGTCCACTGCTGGACATAGGCCTCGCCCAAAAGGGGGGTTTGCTATAATCGCCACGCTTGGCAGGCGGGTTGGCGATAGCAGTATGGTGTTAAAATGCATAGAGAACGCTGCTGCCCATTCTCTAGTAATTCCCTTAGTCGCCTTTTACGACAGCCATGGGAAAAAATAGGATGGTGCTATTCTTTACGTCCGGCACCACACGGTACAAACAAAATACAAATATGGCTTTACAGAATTATAATCATTAGAATCAGCAATACAACTCTCTAAGTTCATATAGTTCAGAATCTTATTGAATTACTATTTCATGAAATAATCATCCCCCTTAATATCTAATATTAGTACCGAAGTATGGATAATCTACCCAAGTTTTCTTTAAAAAAAGCTAAAGATAAATCATCACGCCTGAACCTAAAAAGCTGAGGTGTATAGTACCTACCTACTCCCACACACGTTTCTAATCCTGACTGGGGTTCTACTGATAACACAAAATCCGAAAAAATACTTTTTCATTTCTCATACTCGAAAAGTAATATTTGTTTGATCCGAGTAGTGGGTGGAAGACGCTGCTTCCCAGTCTTGGGCGGGAAAACTCATAGTAATTGCTTCTCACTCTAGGGCGGGAAAGAATTTTAAAAATAGGACTAAATTTGGTTAAGAAGACGGCTACGAAAAATTATACATAAATAAAAAAATATCGGCTAAATTAAAAAAAATGCTGCGGTCTTGTGAGTGTATAAACCAGCCAGTGTGAAGTTAGAAAAATACCTATTAAGCGGCATGGCTCGCCGGTGTGTTTAATGTTTAAAAGAACAATGCCAACTGCCCATACATTTGAAAACCTGATAATGAAAGTGTATGTATAGTTAGAAAGTATAGTAGAAAGACAACATGTAAGTTTAGAAAATAATGTCTTATACTCATTTTTACGATTTAAACGCTACAAAGTCCAAAAAATATTAATATTACTTTTTAGGTTAGGAATTGCCGATTCCAAATACGAGTATAAAGAAATAAATGTGCTAGAACTAATTATTAACGCTTGAAGTTCAGTCTTAAATAGGAATACTTGGTCAGTGGGTCGTCTTTGGGGTACCTACTTAGCTAGCTATGGTCTAAAACGTCTTTTTTACTGTGAATTCCTTGAAACCAATAGCCCTCGTCACTGCTTACTCTCGATGATTGTCAATATAAATTGAGTGTAGCGCATTAACTGTTGTTTCTACAGCACACTTATGTACTTACTAACTAAATTTTTAGTATAATATACGATAGTTAGACAGTTTCTATACCTCTAAAATGTCTAACTTAGTTCTTGTATATTCAAAAGTGATCACTTATTTACCCAACACATTTCATTAGCCTACGGTACATACATACATACCTGATGAACAAAACGGGAAAAACAAATAAAACACTATATGTTAAAGTGGAATGTTTTATTAATTATCATCATTTTCCTCTAAATCTCTTATAACTACGTCATCCAGAAATGCTGCTGGAACAGATATATTTTCTTGATTGGTACCTATTGGTACCAAGGAAATAGCCCATACAAGGTACCACACTAATGTCATAACGTGAGCGCACCATCCAATGGTTCGATATCAAGGTACAGGTGCGGTAAATAGGGTCGTAAAAAGAAGTAACGAACACAAAATGGCACAGTTCACAACGAGACGCAAACGCAACTATGAAGGACTTAGGGGCGAGGCGTATTTATCGTAACACATAGAAATAACAGGTATTTAAAAATAACAAATAACAATTGTTCCTACCAATATAAAATATATGTTACTTAAAATAACAGTCCGTGAGGGTCTGTTATTTACTGTTGCTTACATACACACTTAAACAAAAAGAAATATAGCAAATAAAATATCGCCTAAAATACCGTTGGTGGTCTTACAAGAACAAACATTTTTGAAAAACTGATTCGTCGATTAGGTCATGTTACCTGTTACTGTGACCAGTGACCAATATAAAAACAACTTAATAAATACGTATTTATCGTCCGTAAATAAATAACAGGCTGTTATTTAATAACAGATATTTGGATCTGTTATTTTTGTGCAACAGTAACTGTGATAACAGATATCGTGTTTAACCTGTTACACAAAACCCATCTCTCAGTACTGCGCCAATGCCAATCGCAGAACTGTCAAATGTCAAAAACATCCGTTTCAGTCGTGCGAACTCAATAGGTGCATGATTAATTTATTTAATTATAATGTTATTTTTATTTAATCTGTAGGTTTTATACAAAGAATAATAAAAAAATACTAACTGATTAAATAAAACGTAAAATGATGTATAAAACTCAGAAACGAGAGTTGAATAAAGCCAAGTAGCAGTGTTTAAAATGGAACGTCTTAAAAAAGGGTAGTTGAGATGCGTTCCAAACATGGTAATTTAATAAGTTTACCCGTAGAAAGAATAAAGAAATATTAAAAAATATATTTTTCCTGCGTTTCTTTTAACATTGTGATAAGCGTAATTAATATACAATTCAATTAGCTGAATTTTAAGATTTATTTCATGTCTATTCATAGTCAGGTGAAAACTGAACATTCTTCTTTAAAAACGACTATATAATTTGGCGGGATACTAACTCTGTAAGCTGTACCGAAATTCAAAATCTCGGTTTAATAGACTAATATTTGATTAACACATCTCAGAATCGCTTGAACTCATTTCTATTAAGAAATGAGTTCAAGCGATTCTGAGATGTTCACCCCAGGCCCCAGATCCGCTTAAAGACGAGGCAAATACAGTAATCGAAAATCTTTTGCCAGAAATTTCAAAGGAAAGATATTTAAATACATAAGTACTACAATGATTTTATGAAGTGGCGAGCAAATAAGAAAATATGATATTATAGAAAACAAAAAAAAATTCTTTCCTTATTTTTGAAATGAAAAGTAGAGTGTTTAAAACGGGTAAAAGTCACCAATTCCTTTCGACCCTTGTATATCAATCTACTATTCTATTATCTATTAGTCATCTTTCGCTATTGTCATTTCTAGCCATCATCTTTCATACAGTCCATCAATCGTTTATCAACTTTTGGTCTTCCCCCTAAAAAACCCTATCAAAGGGAAAAAAGAAAAAACTATTGGGAAAATCCAAAAGTGCACGCCTTACATACAGAAACATGTTGACGAAATTTTTTACGGAAAACATCTAATAAAATATATAGATTTTTGTTAATATCATTTGAACGGTTATGAGTTTGATAACGAAAATCATCCGAAGGATGAAAAAAAAATTATAGAAGAAGATTTAGATTAATCCATTATGTGTGACGACGTGAATCGTGACGACAAACAGACACACTTCCCAACGGAAAGCACTACACGTAATTTTTTTTTTTTTTAATAATCGCAATCGCGCGCGGAATAATTTATCAATGAACTCGTAGCGCGATCCTGTCCTTTGAAGCCGGTCGATAGATTTGAATTTCAATATTTCTTTTATCGTTTTTCTCTTTTTTTCAATTTTTTTTATCGTTCTAATATGAAAAGTTTACTTCAAATGTGTATTACTGTATATACTTGTATTTATTGATACATCAATTTCTTACTACGTTATAAAAAAAAAGGACAAAAAGGGACTATGCCATAGGCTTCTACTCCGTTCACCTAATATAACCTATTTTTTTCAAGACCGTAAAAAAAGTCATCCGGTATATCAAGGTCGCGTCGCCAGATAATATGAATTCCATGTACTTCGGTACATATAACTGAGACTAGGTATAGAAACGATTTTATGTTTAAAATTTTTGATAAGGGGACATTATCGAGAGTAGAAACTCACACGCTGAAGCGTTGTGAGGCGTGCAATAATAAAATAAATGAAGCTACAACATTAACACAACTTTCGATCCTCCAATAGTATTAACAACAACGCTTTCTATCGTTAAACTCGTGTTACCACGATGATTGCAGGTCGCATAAATAACAGCACTTGGCTGGAAATCAGGTGAACACAAAGGTGTGCTTGCCTTTGATATTAGAGACAATACAGAGCGGTAGTCCGGGAGCCAGCGTTATTTATGAAAACTGTGTGAAGAGACTCAGAAATAAACTCTTGAATTAAATGGTTTATAATGATGAAGGATTTTGGTGTCTGAGCATAGTGCAGGTAATGTGAGTCCTCCTGGTAGAAATACCCCGATACAGAGATCTACAATTCCACTTAAAAAATAACAGGTTGAACAATATACTAAAACCACAATTTGTGTGTATTTTTTTTTAAGTGAAAATTTCTTTAGGCCCGTTGAGCAAAGTTTGGCAGGGGAAAATGTTATGAGTTCGCGTCACCGACATGCTGTAATAGCAATATATCTGTAGCTATAAGGGTGACGTGTTGTGCAAAATTAGTGCCATGTAAATGTACATATAATTGTAGCTCGAAGTACTTGGAGTGCCGATAGATGTGAAAACCAGACTAATGTTAATAATTTTAATTTACAAATGATGAAATTTTTATTTTCGATATTACAAATAATTTTAAAATTAAAAAAAATTACAGTTATTTCATAGTTTTAAGTTTTCACTTCTGTTGGCAGCCCAATCTCAAACTCAAAGCATTTATTTCAATTAAACCATTTACAGGCACTTTAGAATTGTCAAGGACTCTGTCAGTTACAAATATGAAACTACTTGCCCATTCCAAAGGTTCCTATGGAGAAGAACGGGCAAGAAACTCCACATATGGACTGCCCATGTTTTTTTTTTATTATAATGGCCTTACAACAAATATCGTTTTCAAGATACCTGCCGACAAAATCGCTTCCCAGCGTTGATATTTTTAAATGAAATGAAGTGACTAGCTATGGCTATTTGCGTAACACACTTTCTATCTCAATCAGAATAATTTTGAAGGATATTGCTAATCCATTCACTTCATTATGATCGATATATTTTTTTTTAACGTTGCCCCCCACTCTAGGAATTTCTCCTGTATTGTGGGTGCGTTTACGAACATTTAAACTCAAATACACTAACAGCCAGACCCGGAACAACTACTTGTAGGTCATACAAATATTAGTTCCGTGTGGGAATCGAAGCCGCGACACGCAACGCAGCAGTCAATGGCTTCACCACTGCGCCAACCGTGTCGTCAAATACAATGAATGTCGTTGAACTATCAAAATGAAATCCAATTTCCCCGCTGAATTGCCTTTGAGAACGTCAGAAATTGTATTATAAGAAGATCAGGGTACAGTTAACATTTTGTTTTTTGTTTGTGTTATTACGAGTATTTAAATTGAAGGATTGGATTGATTGTGTGTTGGATTGTTGTGGGTTGTAGTGAAGAGTTGTGTTGTTGTTGATATTGTTTTTTTTTTTGCGGTTTATCCAACCAAAAATAGGTTGGAGTACCTATTTTTCTATCTACTTTTATAATTTTTTAAGGAGTTAGGATAGTAAGATCTCGACTTAGCTAATGAGTTTCCCATGTAAAAGGTATGTTGACTAAATAGTATATTTAAAGACTGGGAAAGGATTAATAGCCAACAACTGCGTCGAACTTTGTACAGACGGCTACACACATCAAGTTATACATTTCCAGTATAGCTGATCTCGCATTATATAGGATTTCCGTACAATGAGAGGTCAGCGTATACTGGAAAAGTACAGCTTGATGTGTAGCCGTGTGTACGTGTCGTGTTGTTTAAAGATTTCTGGCTCTGATATTTAGCACCACACCGGTGGTGAACGAGCTTGTGGCTAAATAATAACTGCCGCACGGGTCGATCGATCAGGTTAAGCTACGCTTGCCGCGGTCGGTCCGTGGATGGGTGACCATCTGTTCATACCAAAATTCCTCCGTGCCTCGGAAAGCACGTTAAGCCGTTGGTCCCGGCTGTCATTTGTAGATCTTTGACAGTTGTTACGGGTCGTCAGAAGCCCAAAAGTCTGACAACCAGTCTTACCAAGGGATATCGTGTTTCCCAGTAACTGGGTTGTGGAGGTCAGATAGGCAGTCGCTCCATGTAAAATACTGGTATTCAGCTGCATCCGGTGAGAGAGATGATGAGTTCAGGGAACAGGTTCGCCTACAGAACGTTTGCTGGTTGCCTAAAAAGTAGCTTAGCACTAACACAAAAGGAGATACCTACTTCCCGAGAACTTAAAAACACTCAAGACAAAATTAATAAGCCCGTACTGAAATAAGCTGCTGACTAGACGAGAAGAAACATTTTTGTAAATGATCAGTGCACAATTAATTTTTTTTAGAACGCTATCTCCCGGTCTAAATCGGAAAAGAAATAAAAAATATACGGATGCCTTTGTCGTAAATCTCGGCTTTCTTAAAGATTGATTTGAAGAGGAAATCCTTTGAATAACGGAGATTAGAATTCACAGATTCCGGGTATAGAGCTTTTATTCAATCGAAACGACTCCATTCCTTTGCTGTGCTAAAGAGAATTTGAAACGTTTAGGTATATTAATATCCTTGTAGTTGGCAGTAAAAGATCTAGAAGAGGTATAAAGTACACCTACCATTTTAAAATTGAAGTTGTGTGTGTTTTGTGAGCCATATCAAAGGGGCGAGAATATTTAAGAATTTTTGTAAATTCAAACACTGGAAAAATACCTACCTACCTACGTAAAAACTTCTAAAAATAAATACTTATACTTAAGGGGGATGCGCTAAGATAGCCCGCGAAATTCAAATTTTCTTACGTTTTTTTGCAATTTGCAGGTCAGCAACAGGATGTATGTTGATCTAAATATGATTCGCGGTCGTAACAAATATGGGTTTACAGAATTATAATCATTAGAATCAGCAATACAAATAACTCTCTTCTGACTGGACAGGTCCCCTCAATCTGTGTGGTTCTTTCGTCAAAAGATCATTTCAGGCACCAGTCTACATGGTCTTCACATGATCTGACCAAGATTATGTCTGGACTTTAAAAGAGACTGTGACCTCTGAGTTTGTTTCGGCCTTTCTTCTCAGAGTAGTCGGATACGAAACGCCGACCTCATCTAGTTTTTTTTTAAATATGATTGACGTGTGAAAGTGTTTGTACAAACCTACTTACAGAAATAAATTATTTATCATTTATCTTCGTAGAATCCTATTGATGTCTCTTTCTGAAATAACTCTTTTCGTAGAATCCTATTGAATGACTCTTTCTGGAATAACTCTCTTCGTAGAATCCTATTGAATAACTATTTCTGAAATAGTCATTCAATAGGATTCTACGAAGAGAGTTATTGTATTGCTGATTCTAATGATTATAATTCTGTAAAGCTATATTTGTTACGACCGCGAATCATATTTTAACCAAGCCTCCGGTTCTTTTCAATGGTACGATCTTTCCTTTTGGCACTGACGTGAAGGGTCTAGGCTTACACATTGATAGTACCCGCTTGGTAGAAAACCGCCTCTGTACATTTGTGTTCTTAAAGTATTAAATAAATAAATAATCAATATACAACCTGACACAGACCTGCAAATTGCAAAAAAAACGTAAGAAAATTTGAATTTTGCTGGCTTCCTTTTTTTTTTTTTTATTGGGTGGGAAATTATCAAATAACTTCTCCCGCTCTGGGTGGAGCGGGAGGGAGTGTCAGACTTTTACTGACTAAAACCCATCCGTGTTCCTTCAGATGCCTGTGTGCCAGGGCCACGATATCCCTTTCGGACAGGCTCGTAACCCTGGCAGTTCGCGGGCTTCCTTAACGCATCCCCCTTAATTGGAATATGCTCGCCATTGTTTACCTGTAACTAAAAACTTGAAAAACGTAGGTGGGAACTTGGGATGTAGATTTTCCTGAGGAGCGATAATATGTGGGCGTTCAAGCAAAAAGGATCCAGTAGTTGGGAATTGAATTAAGACTAGATTCGGTATCTAGAATAGTCAATTGATAATTACTGATTAATTTGATTTTATTGTTATTATAAATTTATTTCATTTTATTATTATTATTAACTTATTTGATTGTATCTTTATGTCTGATAATAGGCAAACTATGTAAGTGCTGTGCACACCTTTAAGTGACAAGTCCACTGTAGCAATTTTAAAATAAGATAAAGTTTTCTGTAAGTGCTTTTGTGAACTAGTCGTTGGAGTGTCATAATAAATAAATAAATAATAAGGATTAAAAAATATTCAAAACCTGGCACATTTTTTTTTAACAGACATTTTATGTTGAAACTCTGAAAAAGGTGGATTTGAGAAAAACTATATAATTTTGTAGATGATTGAGCAATAACTAATAATCAATTAAAATCGAGAAAAGCACTTTTCACACAACTTTACAAAACTGCGTATCGGAAACTAAATGCCGAAAACTGGACCCTTTTTGCTTGCCGGCCACTTAGACGCTATTATTATATTATGTTTTTTGTGTATTTTGAAATAATAATACAAACTATCGCCAAAAGAAAAACGTTAGCATTTCGAAACCATCTGACAGTAAATATAAGCATAAATATCAACCCTGCAACGTTTATTCCGTAGCAATGTCATGAAGAAACCCGCAGCAAAAAGCGCCACCCAACGTAATCCAATCTCAGCTGGAGGGTGAAGTGGAAAACAGCATAATACTAGATCGTCTGAAGTCTAGACTTAACTTGTGAGCTGTGACCAAGATACAGCCGCGAGGGAATAGTAGCTACTCTTCGAAACTCCTAAACCACTTACGAATTTGTTAGTCTATGATGTTGTTGAGAAATTGGTGTTGAATTTTTATGCAGTTTTTTAAATAACTTTCTGGATTCTCCATTCTTTAGTGGCTTAGAAATGGATCGTGTATTTGAGACACATCACAAATCTTACACATACTTAGATTCTGCTTACTTACACACAACACAGTTGGGAAAAGCTAAGCTAGCTTTATATATAGGTAATATATTATTGTTATTTTACATGTAGCGACTGCCTATCTGTCCTCCACAACCCAGATACCCCTTGGTAAGACCGGCTGTCAGACTTCCAGGCTTCTGACTACCCGTAACGACTGTCAAAGATCCACGAATGACAGCCGGGACCAACGGCTTAAAGTGATTTCCGAGGCACGGAGGGGTCTGGTATGTAAAGATTGTCACCCATCCACGGAACAACCATGGGAAGCTTAGCTTAACCTGATTGGTCGACTCTTGCGGCTGTTATTACTTAGAAGCCTACTTACAGTTGTACTTAGTTTAACAGAACGGCATGCAAGTTATGTAAGGTACCTATATAGGATGTACCTACCTGCTTAGATTGGGAGTACGGGTTTGCCTGGACTACTACAGCCTACACAAATTAATTTGTTAGGTCATTTTGTTGCAAATATATAAATTAATAAAATATAATAAAAGGTAGGGAACACTAATTCGAAAATGATTCGCAGACAATTTTTTTTATGAATTGCATTTTTACTGTCGAAATAAAAAGTCATAATTTTATAACTTTTTATTTCGACAGTAAAAATGCATGTACATCCTATATAGGTACCTTACATAACTTGCATGCCGTTCTGTTAAACTAAGTACAACTGTAAGTAGGCTTCTAAGTAATAACAGCCGCAAGAGTCGACCAATCAGGTTAAGCTAAGCTTCCCATGGTTGTTCCGTGGATGGGTGACAATCTTTACATACCAGACCCCTCCGTGCCTCGGAAATCACTTTAAGCCGTTGGTCCCGGCTGTCATTCGTGGATCTTTGACAGTCGTTACGGGTAGTCAGAAGCCTGGAAGTCTGACAGCCGGTCTTACCAAGGGGTATCTGGGTTGTGGAGGACAGATAGGCAGTCGCTACATGTAAAATAACAATAATATATTACCTATATATAAAGCTAGCTTAGCTTTTCCCAACTGTGTTGTGTGTAAGTAAGCAGAATCTAAGTATGTGTAAGATTTGTGATGTGTCTCAAATACACGATCCATTTCTAAGCCACTAAAGAATGGAGAATCCAGAAAGTTATTTAAAAAACTGCATAAAAATTCAACACCAATTTCTCAACAACATCATAGACTAACAAATTCGTAAGTGGTTTAGGAGTTTCGAAGAGTAGCTACTATTCCCTCGCGGCTGTATCTTGGTCACAGCTCACAAGTTAAGTCTAGACTTCAGACGATCTAGTATTATGCTGTTTTCCACTTCACCCTCCAGCTGAGATTGGATTACGTTGGGTGGCGCTTTTTGCTGCGGGTTTCTTCATGACATTGCTACGGAATAAACGTTGCAGGGTTGATATTTATGCTTATGTTTACTGTCAGATGGTTTCGAAATGCTAACGTTTTTCTTTTGGCGATAGTTTGTATTATTATTTCAAAATACACAAAAAACATAATATAATAATAGCGTCTAAGTGGCCGGCAAGCAAAAAGGGTCCAGTTTTCGGCATTTAGTTTCCGATACGCAGTTTTGTAAAGTTGTGTGAAAAGTGCTTTTCTCGATTTTAATTGATTATTAATTATTGCTCAATCATCTACAAATTTATATAGTTTTTCTCAAATCTACCTTTTTCAGAGTTTCAACATAAAATGTCTGTTAAAAAAAAATGTGCCAGGTTTTGAATATTTTTTAATCCTTATTATTTATTTATTTATTATGACACTCCAACGACTAGTTCACAAAAGCACTTACAGAAAACTTTATCTTATTTTAAAATTGCTACAGTGGACTTGTCACTTAAAGGTGTGCACAGCACTTACATAGTTTGCCTATTATCAGACATAAAGATAAAATCAAATAAGTTAATAAAGAAGCTTAGCTTAACCTGATTGGTCGACTCTTGCGGCTGTTATTACTTAGAAGCCTACTTACAGTTGTACTTAGTTTAACAGAACGGCATGCAAGTTATGTAAGGTACCTATATAGGATGTACCTACCTGCTTAGATTGGGAGTACGGGTTTGCCTGGACTACTACAGCCTACACAAATTAATTTGTTAGGTCATTTTGTTGCAAATATATAAATTAATAAAATATAAATAAAAGGTAGGGAACACTAATTCGAAAATGATTCGCAGACAATTTTTTTTATGAATTGCATTTTTACTGTCGAAATAAAAAGTCATAATTTTATAACTATTTTTCAGTTTACTTATCCCAAAAAATAAATCTAAGCAACTTATAGTAAGCTTAGATTATTATCATAAATTGACTTGAAAATAAAAGTTATAAGTGATAAGTTTTCAAATCAAACAACAATTATCGCGGAAAATATTTGAAGCAGTGCTTTTTAAGTTTGAACACTTTTTTTTATTTTATAATATTGTTCAAACTTAAAAAGCAATTTAATTGCGACTCCATATTTCTCAGGTGGAACTTTAGAAGTACTAATTTCCAACTAGTCTAGACAGAAGTTTTATTAGAAGTAGAGTATGTTAGGTTGAGTTCTTGATAGGGCAAATTGTTTGATAATATCTTGTTCCAGACTTGAGCTTATAGATAGGTACTATAGTTTGACCGATACTGCTGTACCTTGGGAATGCGTGGCGAGGTGGGCCGCGTTGACGAATGAGCGGCCTGCACTGCCGGGGCGTCTCACCGCGCACATACTTAAGGCGCGGTACAGCGGCATCTGCTGAACTATTAGGGTAGGTACGAGTATGTTATCTGTTTTACGAGTTTTCTTTCATCACACTATTTAGTTATTTAACCATTTATGTACACACACGGATAAATAATAAAAGAAGAGAAAATTTGTACAATGGTGATGCTTATTTCTAAAGAAATCTCTTCCAGCATACCTGCGATAGGAAAGTAGATAAAGAGATGTTAACACCGTGTGTAAGAGTAGAAGAAAAAATAGAATAAATAAAATCAAAAATAATTCACTTACCTAAAAAAAAACATAACCCTCCTGAGGCAGTCGGGTAATAAAACAAATAATATGAGAATATAATAACATACATACATAGGTACTTCTGAAATAAATATTACTAGAATATTAATATTTATAATGTAACTAGCTGTGCCCGCGACTTCGTTCGCGTAGACCTACCCATCACAGACCTAAAAGTTATCGGGAAAAGCCCATACTCACGATTAGCTAACATATTTAATAAGCTACCGGAAAGTTTAAAATCTCTACCAAATTACTAAATTTTTTCGACGCAGTTGAAATCTCTATTAATAAAGAAAGGCTACTACCGTTGAGGAATTTAAAACTGACAAATTGTGAATCGATCGATGGACCTTGTAATAATACGATTGAAGTAAATGTGTGACGTATATGACTAAAATGAATGAACGAATTGTTATTAATGATTTATTTTAAAATGAGATGTAATAAATGATTGGTTAATGTTTAGCATAATGTAATAAATTGCAATAATTAGAATCAATAGTATGTAATTAATAATTTAATTTAATAATAGTAATTCGATATATTATACAATTTGCAATGCCCTTACAGGGTGCATGTCTTAATACTGTGTCATGAAATTTTAATGCATGCCTCCTAACCAGTGTTTTACATGTTAGCAAATATATAAATAAATAGATGTCGGAAAACAATAATGTGACGCTTAGAGAAAGTGTACGTTCATTTAAAAAGGGAGAATCTTTCAACCAGGCCTGGTGATTCTTCCTAGTATAAGCTGCCAAAAAACTTGCATTGTTTAGGGAAATGCTTCTCTATATACAATGTTAGCGGTGGAACCACCTGGTGCGTACACACATAGGTTGCTAAGGTTGCTCACACGCGAAAGAGCTACTTAAAGTTGGCCGTGGGAAAAGCAACCAATACTAAGATCCACCCCCGCAACGGACAATGTCTGGCCCTGAGCTTTATTATTGGTCATGGCGTAACATAGGCTGACGGGGAATTGCACACGTTTAAAAGTAAACGGGAATTATTGGGAATGAGGAGAATTCTAGGAATGAAAACAACATCACCGGCGCGCGGCGCCGCAACCTGTTAAGATTTCGGCTTCAATAACGTTTTGTTGGAGATTGGTGACTATGAGCCGAGTGCCATTGCAGAGTTTTGGAGGACTTAAATTTCTGAGAAGAATTATAGGCACACGGACTTAAAAAAAAATTGTGTGCTGGAAGACCGGGTGTGTTGAGGTATACTAAGAACGTCTCTACTGGATAATGTGTGGCATCTTCTTCCTCCATAACCGTGTTTATCAATATTGCTTACTTTCCCCAGAAACATGTGCCAATATTTGTGTATTTATTGCTGCCGCTTGGTCGTTGCGAGGGGTCAGAATGGCTCGTTGGCACAGCCAAGACGCAGCGTGGTTCCCAATATCTGTGGGATCCCCATACACAGAAGAAATGAGTTGTGAAGCAACGGAACAACATAGGTTTTCCACCAAAATTACTTTACCATCTTATGTGGGATATGTGCCGTTACCAATTTTCAGAAGCAAATTTGAGAACTCTTACGCGTGTCGTCGATGTGTGTGTGAAGTCGATGGGGATTTTGAACATTGTATGTGCGGTATTTCCTCCTGGAAACAATGTGGCTGCTATTCCTGAGGACGCAACAGCAAGAGCAATCTTATTTTGGCTTCTTATTCGAGCCAAAATAACCTTGGTTAGAATTGTTTTGCCTGTTCTACCGGGGGCGTCTAAAAACAGAATTTCTCCCAATATATTATCCACACTGTTGCATACTCGATCAAATATTTGACGCTGTTCCGTTGTTAAAATTGAGCAGCCGTTTTGAAGGGTTTCTGCTAATTCTAAGGGATTGTAACTAATCTCCGAGCCGTATTTCCTGTTTATACGTTCCCTATCGACTGTCGGTGTTGGCAAGCCATATTGAGTGAGCGGGTTCCCTCCAATACTTGTAACTATGTGCTGAATAGCCAACAACGATCTATCATGACAATTTTCACGTACTCGTTCAGGCATTTCACCATCACTGTTTTGTCGTACATGTCTCAAAAAATCTTCAGCAAACTTATCTTGATATTTTTGCCACAACTGCCCAGCTTCCGCTAATCCACAAAAGGTCAGTAAGATGGCAAACAGATGACTTTTTTTTTTTTTTTTGGGTGGGAAATCATCAAATAACTTCTCCCGCTCTGGGCGGAGCGGGAGGGCGTGTCAGACTTTTACTGACTAAAACCCACCCGTGTTCCTTCCGTTGCCTGTGTGCCAGGGCCACGATATCCCTTTCGGACAAACTCGCAACCCCGGCAGGCATTGGTCCTAACGGACCCCGTCAGTTTGTGCTGACATCTCTTTGAAGCGCGCGTGGAACACAACGCGCCGTCGACCCGGGTCTGGTCCTTATCGGACGGCGAGCTACCCATCGCTCACCGTCCGCAGGCCCGCGCCTACGGTGGCCGGAAATCGGCTTGCGACTCCCGACGCCCGGGGCGTCTCCTGCGGCGACTAGGGGCATGAGGGCGCGAACCTTGTCTCACCCTCACGCGTTCCGCCTCCTCCTTCGCTAGCATAACTGCTTCGCAGAAGGAGGTGACGGCCTCCCATGCACTCTCGCTCCGAACCATGGCCTGTACCAGGCCTGGACGCGAGAGATCGCCGCCGCCGATTGCCTCCGTGAGGACACGGCGGTGCTCCGCCCAAGCTGGGCAGACCTCCACCGTATGCTCCACAGTGTCCTCCGGGCGATCCACACAGTGGTGACACCCGGGCGTTTCCTCCCGCTTAATCCTAAACAGGAACCTCCCGAAACATCCATGTCCGGTGAGGACCTGCGTCAGGCGGAAGGTGAGGACGCCGTGGCGCCTCTCCAGCCACTCCTCAAAGAGGGGACTTATCGCCACAATTGTGGCGTGCCCAGAACAGATGACTTAACACCGCGATTCAGAAAATGACGCTAAATGAGCAACGCTTTCTATCGAGCACGAAGTGATACTGTCAATATATTACGCATGGGAAAACGTTCGAAAAACACTGTGCTATGTAGACTTCCAAAAGTATTTAATTAAAGAATAAATATTTTTAAAAAGAAATTAATATTTATCATTTTTAAATAATTAAACTGTATTATGATTTGAATCACTACTAAACTAAAAAACAACGCATTTGGAAAACTTTAAGTAGCCTAACTTTTGATTGGGTCATTGATTGAGTTAAAACTATTCTATTCACAATGTATTGATTGTGCGAAATAACCACACTTAACCTTACACACGATCTTACAAACCTACTAGAGTTTAAGTTAGTACTATTTGGCGTCAATAGATGTCGTTACATTACGTAATGGAAAGTTATTAAGTATTTTTGAACACTTTAAATTCATATATCTTTTGATAGATTGGAGCGATTGCGATGAAACAAAGACTAAGTATAACTCCAAACAAATTAGCCATTTTGGTTTCGTATTTTTTACGTGATACTGTAACAAAACAAATCTCTCACATACAAACAGATAAACAGACAAAAATTCCAAAAATGGTAGAAATGGCAACTGTTGGTTATTCTTTAACATCGCCACTAATCTTTTTGGAAATATTTTCAATGTACAGAAACGCCTCGTCTACAGATTTATTATATGTATAGAAGATAGATATAGATTTAAAAATATCGCGCCAGTCTGCACGAGCCTAAATTAGAAGGCCTTCTAATGAATTCTCTTCGAAATCATTCTTCTTTGCCGTGTCGATGGCACGACAGTGAATTAGATTTGGTTTGCCCAAAACTTCGCCACTTCCACGGCATCGTCGGTGGCAGCGCAGAGGTCACTAAGGCTACATTTTTAGGGAAGCCTTATAGGATCACTCGTGTGTCTGTCTGTCTGTTCGTCTGTCACAGCCAATTTGCTCTGAATCTAATGGACCGATTAAGTAGAAAGGTACTTACAAGTTACACATATGAATTTCTGTGACCCAAACACGGACGTCAAACGTAAAAAATGATATTAAATAACCGGTCACTTTTGGGAGCCAAATAACAAAATTTTAAAGAAGTTTTTCAAACTGTACCGTGTGACATATTTTGTTGTATGGAAAGGCTTGCTGTGAGGATATTATCAAATATTTTTTTTTTTATAATTTTCTAAGAATTAGTTTTAAATTTTTTAAGAAAATTGATGAAAATTGACCATTTCTCTTATCTCCGAAGCATTGGAGCCTAAAATTTTGAAAAAAATACAGTTAATAGTTATATACTTATAGATTACATGAAAACCTATAAGAAGTCTATGATCCTAAAATAACATAGTAAATCTCTCAATATTGTGCGTACTAACTTACATTTGCAGTTGGAATGTATGGGAAGTGATGTTTTTCCACTACAATGTGAAGTTTGTTCTTGGGATAAATTCAACACTACTACGGAACCCTTCATTGTGCGTGGTTCGAGATCGACACGCACTTGGCCGGGTTTTTGGGGCACAGCGTGCAGGATAAGAGCCCGGGACATAGTTTACGCCACATTCGTTATTATTAAGAGGAATGCGCTAAGGTAGCCCGCAAAATTATTATTTTTTTACGTTTTTTACAATTTACATGTCAGTGTCAGGTTGTATGTTGATATGACTTTACAGAATTATATCATTTGAATCAGCAATACAACTCCTAAACTTAGAATTGTCCTCAAATGTCATGATTTCATGATGGTGCCTAATAATTACGAACTTAACTTTTTTAATCTTGTTTTTTTTTTATGGTTTTAGAGAATGTCAAGTGTACCTAGTAAATTCTACTACAAAAAAAAACGTTTTTTCTGTTGTATAATTTACAAAACCTTTGCCATTATGAAAAGATGTATGAAACTACGAAAGTGGAAGAAGCAAAACAAGTGAAGATCGTAGCACGAGGCTTTTGTACTGCCTGCCTTCATAGAAGAACAGTTCCCTACTACGTATAGCTGTGTTCATATCATGGTAAGCTGCTACTTGTCTTTGAATGGATAAATAACAATGAGTCTAGTCTAGTACTCCGTGCAAGTGTGGAGGCGCCTTTCAAACTTCGTCGGTGCGTTTCAAGGCACGCACTGACATAAGTAGGTATGCAAGTCTGATTTACAGTGGTACGAAGTAGTCACCAGATACTAGGTATGTTTGTTTATATTCATTTTCAGATTGGCTTTGAAATGTTATTTGTTCTTTTTGACTAATTTTCATGTTTTTTTATTAGGTAGTTGCACTTCGCCCGCAACTTTGTCCGCATGGATTTCGTATCTTTGCCTACAAAGTTCAACAATCTCGAGTTTCCGAAAACTAATGATTGCGATCTTTTAATTATTTATTATAGATATTACTAGCTTCTGCCCGCGACTTCGTTCGCGTGGAAGTCGTAAGACGCCACAATAGGTATAGGTACCTACCTATACTAAAATCAAACAAAAAACATAAAAAACAGTCCCTTTTTTATAAAAAAAACTTCTTCGTTGGTCTTGTGGTCGCAAGCGCTACTGTTGAGCATGAGGTCCTGCATGGGTTCGATTCCCGGGTCAGGCAAAGTGTAAGGTATTGGGTCTTTCACCTGGAATTTCTCAGTAACAGTCCGAACTCTGGATTGGGCCAGGTTAAGACGCTGACAACAGCTAAACCGCGGTCACTGTCAGACTGCATACAAGAGAAAGAGAAGCGCGATGACACTACGCTTGTAATTCATTGCTAAATATGAAGCAATTATCTATTTACTTACTCAAAAATTTGTTGAGTAATCGAAAATAAAAAACAACCAAGTTCTCCATACAAATAAGACGTTCTTATTATTAATTAAATAGCAACCGTATGTTGATATTTAATAGATACTTACAGATATTTTGGATTGAAACTCAAAGTAAAGAGTTAGTTTACCGTAAATTTGTATCGAGAGTTTTATTTCTAAACATGTTTTGGTAACAACCATCGTTCTGAGAAATATGTTCAAGAATAACATATATTTTTTCCGCTACCACAAACTATATAGATTTGGCATATTTTTTGTTTAAGACTAGCCTACTTTTATCAATTGCATCTTGTCGGCGCCTTAATGGCAAAAGGCTGGCCCCTATTAAATGGAACCTAAACATAACTGGCGAAATTTAATGTGGGGGTACCTACTATAGGTAGGCCTCTCCGTTCGGGGAAGTCGTGACGCTATGTTATTTTTATAAATATTAATACATACCTAGATAAACTCATGCCGTCTTCCCATGGGGATAGGCACTAGGCAGACACTATAGAAGGCACCTGCTACGCTCCTTACATACCTACCAACTTCTTTTACGTTCATACATCTGGGCCTCAAGTCAGCTATTACAATAGTGTCAGAATGGTCGATCATTGATTTCATAATTGTTGGTTTTCACAAGCTTGGTAATCTACTATTATAATGGCGTCATTATGACTTTCCAATGGTCGGCTACTGACACTACATTGAAAGAAATTGCATATATTGGTAATCTAGTACATAATGACAAATGAATGACATTTCTACTAATGGGTTTTATAATAATGGCAATACGCCAATGCCATTATAATAACACAATTATATTACGAGAACATTGACCGACCAATGATCGACCATTATGAATTTACCAGATTACGAACTTTTACCAAAATGACAATGGCATGACAATGGGATCGTGTTGGAATGACTGAATTTATAAAAATAGCAGACTTGGGCCCCAGGTCACTCTCACGCCGGTTGTGAATACTACGCACCTGACCTTTCAGAAGAACATCACCAATCAGGTCACTATATGTCCTCCCGGCATTTCCACTCACATCTGCCTTGTAATTTAGTAAATACCTTTTGTTAGTCGCCTTTCATTCATCCTCTCAACATGACCAAACCATCTAAGCATACTGTTTTAAATTTTTGTCACTACATCTTTTATTAAACCGCACCGTTGCCAAAACAAATATTTTTTTAGACAGACAGACGGACGGAAGGACGGACGGACAACGAAGTGATCCTATAAAGGGTTCCGTTTTTAGGGTTCCGTACCCAAAGGGTAAAACGGGAACCCTATTACTAAGGCTCCGCCGTCGGTCTGTCTGTCCGTCTGTCTGTCTGTCTGTCTGTCTGTCTGTCCGTCTGGCAACAGGCTGTATCTCATGAACTGTGATAGTTAGACAGTTGAAATTTTCACAGATGATGCATTTCTGGTGCCGCTATAACAACAAATACTAAAAAACAGAATAAAATAAATACTTAAGGGGGCTCTCATACAACAAACGTGATTTATTTGCTCGTTTTTGCTCGATTTTGATAACGGCAACATGTAGACGCTTGAAATATTCACAGAATATTTAGTTAGGTATATATTCACTTTAATAATAAATAATTAAATTAAAATAAAACAAATATTTAAGGGGGGCTCCCATACAACAAACGTGATTTTTTTGCCGTTTTTATAGATAATGGTACGGAACCCTTCGTGCGCGAGTCTGACTCGCACTTTGCCGGTTTTTTTTTTTCTTTTGAGGTACGGAAACCTAAAATGTAAGTTGATGTCTCATTTCCCTCAAAATGTGTGGGAAAAGGTTTTTTGCGATTTCTGACTCTTCTATTTAGTATCCAAACCTGTTGGTCTTGTCGTATACTATGTCGGTAGGTTCTGAGTAGGTTAGTGCTTTGTCATTATTAGAATAATAGTTAGGTTGTGGGTATTAAAATCAGTCTTTGTCAACCCGTCTTTCATTTACAACATGGTAGCAGCGGTGCTGCGTAATAGAGTTTGTGGATCCTCTTAAGAAACAGGAGCTATTGACATCAAAAATCCTTTTGTTAAAATTGCCCATTTTCTTGCTGTAACTGTAATTTTTTTCAAAATCTATGAATGCAAATCAAAATGTATCATTATGGACAGTCTCCGACTGATTTTGAAAAGCTACAATGGTTAAGGTAGGGTCTACAGCTCCATTTCAAAAATACACTCTGTTTATGTCATGTTGATTGACAGCCCCATAAAGATATAGCGTGATAATTAAATCTGGAACTATCTACAGTGTTCTAACCGTTTGGCTCGTCTTTTTCAATTTGCTGTAAAATATAGAGGAATACAAACATAATGCAATATTGCTCATCCCCCATAGTAAATAGCGTGATAATATATAGCGTATCGACTAATCAGACTTGTATGGAATATTTTGCAAAATTTGAACAGAATATATTCGGTAGAATTTGCGTGATGCTGGAACATGCACCTGGCTCGCGAGGTTGTCGTCATATGGGATGTGGATACAGCAGTAATTGTGACGATGGTCGTGACGGCCAATGGCATAATAGCCAAGAGCGTCGACCTACACCTGAGGAGGCTCTAGATATGCAGCTGGATCAAGGGCTTGATCCAGAAAGCGATAGTTCTGGACACGGCGCGTAGTTAGGTTCTTCTCTCAGGAGCCCTAGCCACCTTATGTTTTTATATGGTTCTTCTAAAAATATTCAAAAATGTAATTTATAAATGTAGGTATTTAAACGAAATAAATAAATGAAAAGCAGACAATGTATTTTTTTCAAAATAACCAGCATTTACAAAAGGGATCCACCACACCACAATCTTATCTAATCCAACCACACATCTAAATCCTCTTTATAATACAAAACATTCTACCCGCAAAATTAGCGCTCCAAATGTCAAGGCATCGTGCTTAGAACAATACAGCGGTTGATAAAATGAAGATTAAAACACAGATTGTCGCTGCAGCGCTGTTTTGGCATCGTGACAAGACCGCATACGTGTGGCTCATTTGCACTTGTACTACAAACCCTGATAAAGCCACTAGTTTGATTTACTGGACGACGGGTGCCCAGTTCTCACATCCTGTGGAAATTGGAGTGAGAGAGACAAAAGCTGATGTTATCTCTGAGAATGTACTGTTTATTTCCAGGTTTTATGAGCACGTCAAGGAATATAATTATATTATGTAGTAGAAACCTTATGGGGGATGCGATTAGGTAGTCCGAGAGATTCATTTTTTTTTTAGTTTTTTGCAATTTGCAGGACAGTGACAGGTTGTATGTTGATTAAAATAAGATTCGCGACCATAATAAATATGGCTTTACAGAATTATTAAAATCATTAGAAGCAACATACAACCTGATACTGACCTGCAAATACCCACCCAAAAAAAAAAAAAAATTTTTTTTTTCGGGTAGGAAATTATCAAATAACTTCATTAATTAGCGCCAGTCTGCACGAACCTTCAATCTTTTTCCATACCGGTCGTAAGGCAAAAGACTGGTAATTGGCAATAGTATATACCGCGTTAAAAACTTAGGATGCGTAAGCGACCGCCTTTATAATAATTATATTTGTGCGTAACTATCACCTTTTTTTTTGGGTGTAAAATTATTAAATAATTCCCCCGCTCTGGGCGGAGCGGGAGGGCGTGTCAGACTTTTACTGACTAAAACCCACCCGTGTTCCTTCCGTTGCCTATGTGCCAGGGCCATGATATCCCTTTCGGACAAACTCGCAACCCTGGCAGGCTTTGGCCCTTTCGGACCCCGTCAGTTGGTGCTGACATCTCTTTCAGGCGCGCGTGGAACACAACGCGCCGTCGACCCGGGCCTGGTCCTTATCGGACGGCGAGCTACCCATCGCTCACCGTCCGCAACCTACGGTGGCCGGGAATCGGCCTTCGACTCCCGACGCGTCTACCGCGACGACTAGGGGCGCGAGGGCGCGAATTTTGCGGGCTACCCTGACGCAGTTGTTACTTGCACCCCATACATTAAATTTTTCCCACTTCCTACGTAAAATTGTAGCTTCTTCTGTCTTCTTCGTGGTTTTGTGTTGTCTCCCTCTCCATTCGTAAGCGTTTAAATAGCAATCTTTAAAAAAACAATAGACTAATTATACTTACTTCTATAAGGTAAGAAGAACTGAAAACAACTTAAGAGCCTATGCTACCTCAAATGGCTTAGCATGATCCTCCGTTATGTCGAAAATACTGCAGCATTAATTTTGAAATAAATATATGGTAAAGTTGAGGATCAATGTTAAGTAGGTACCTACTATGTTTGACGAAAACACGATTCCATAAAATTTTCTTTACAGAAAAAAAATCCAGTTACCTCCAAACCGAACAATGAACCGCTCGTATTCAAAAAATACTTCAAATTAGATAACGAAACTTTGCATATTAACTGAACTAACTATAAAGCAGGTCTTGTTATTTTTTTTTTAAATTTACCATTATTTTCAACGTATAAAGAAATAAACTAAACTATCGGTGCATTGGAGTCTTCTCCCTGCCACCCTGTCTCGCAAGCTCGCGTGACCGCCAGCAGTACGTGCGAGCGAGATAAAGAGTAAGGTGGCGCTGAAGTAGTATAGACTCTTAAGGGTCATTGTACTCATCACAACGGCGAGTACTTGCATACATAACCTAGTGGCTAGGATTATCCACCGGCAACTTGCCTTGCAGAACAACCTTGTGGAGTCCGAAGTACCATACTTCAGGTATGTGCCCGACCCAGTTCTTGAGAATGGTCACGCCACATTGTGCTGGGATCGATCTATCATCACTGACAGGACTATTGTAGCCAATAAGCCTGATATTCTCCTATTGTTCTCATCTTTCTCAGCTTTCACGAGGTTCTCGTTTAATAATTAAGTATCTGGACCTGGCTCGCGAGGTTGTCGAAATGTGGGATGTGGATACAGCAGTAATTGTGCCGAAAGTCGTGAATTCGTGATGGCCAATGGCATGAGCGTCGACCAACACGTGAGGAGGCTCTCTAATTGACTTTGCATATAAGGTAGCTAAAAACCCCATAAGGATTCATTTTACTCATCATTATGAACCACTTTGACAAGGAACTTGGGAAGTTATGGGCCCAAGCATAAAATCGCGAAATAAATTCCTGCTGTTCCTTACAATTTGTCGAGATATGGAAACATAAATGTATTGAGCACCATACACCTTGCTAGATGTACCAATGGACGTGTCCTACGCCCTTGATGCTGTTGGTAGGATTTATCGCCATTTTAAATGTATCATTTCTGCAGTATTATTTATTTTACTATGGCGTCACTTTGATGCCGATTTATAGTAGCAATAGTTGGTGAACCAAAGACCCAGGCCAACTGACTTACCAAAATGATGATAAAAAGAAAGATCCTGAATACTATCACAATTTTGACACCAACATTTAATTGAATTTAATTCAATACTAACACTATTTAATAAATTAGTTATTCGAAAAAATAAATAATCTTTAGGTCTAAGTTTAAAGCTTGGTCTTATGCAATAGATTTGATTGAGGGTACACCCAGTCTTAGTCTGTCCCGAAGACGTAAAAGTCGCTTGTACATGAACAGTTTGTTGTCCGGGAAACTTGTTTTGATGTCTTTTTCCTGAAAACAAATTAATACATTGTTAGTTTTATACTGGTTGAGAGTAGCCGAGGGTCGAGAAGAACGACGTGTGATTGGAAAGGTCTATTTCCAGCAGGGGAGTGCTATAGGCTGAAGATGACTATACAGGATGGAAAGTTATCTAGAAGAAGGGGGCAACTCTCTCAGCAATTTATTATATTTTTTACAGAGATCAAAATATTCTGAACCTAGCTGATGCTTATTTATTTATTTGGGATCTCCAACAAAGGATACACTTATACAATATAAATCACAATAATAAAAAAGGTTCTTGTACGTGAGCTCCTTCAATCACAGGAGACCACAGCATGCACATATAACTAGGTTTAAACAGGATAAAAATAAAATAGATAAAATTAATGATAAAATTTGAGGAAATAAAATTAAAATTAACATGTCATGATTGAGCATTCATATTACAATTGTTTGGTAAACTTAATAATATTTCTTACACATTTGTTAACTATTGGAAGAAAGAAACATAATAGCATACTTAGTTATTTTGCAATGGTTAAATTATCATTAAGTTAGGGTGAGAGTGGTGGAGGATCTAGAATTATTCATAAATAGCGTGCGATTGGAGACCTATGTCCAGCAGTGAAGTGGCATAGGCTGGTGAGGACTATAATGTAGGTACGAGGGCTGCACTAAAAGTATCGGGAATGGAATATTTCCACTGTTCCTGTCATATTAAAATATTTTTAATTGAAAACTCCTTGGTTTTAAAAATCGAATACCATTTATTTATTTAAAAAAAGATTCTCGGTCTTGTCACAAGGTTTTGTCAAACTTGTTTAGTCGTTGAGAAAATGGAATTGACTCGAGAAAATTCAAGAGCGATGATTTATTATGACTTTCGAACTGGTTTAACACAAAAACAGTGTGTTGACCGGATGATTTCTGCATTTGGTGATGAAGCCCCATCCAAAACCACAATTTATCGCTGGTTTGCTGAATTTCAACGTGGACGTGTCAAGCTCAGTGATGATCCCCGTCAAGGTCGTCCAAAAACTGCAGTCACCCAAGAAAACGTTGATGCTGTGCGTAAGCTGATTGAGGAAGATCGACATGTGACATACCGCGAAATTCAGGCAACTTTAGACATTGGCATGAGTCAAATACAAATAATCTTGCATGAACAATTAGGTGTAAAAAAGTTGTTTTCCCGATGGATACCGCATTCGCTCTGTGAAGAGCAAAAAGCGGCTCGCGTTACTTGGTGCGTCAGAACTCTCGAAAGATTCCACGCAGGATCCTCAAATGCTGTATACAACATTGTATCAGGTGACGAATCCTGGATATATGCGTACGAACCCGAAACAAAAAACCAGTCACGAGTTTGGGTGTTCGAAAATGAGTTAAAGCCAGCAAAAATTGTTCGTTCACGGAGTGTTGCAAAAAAAATGGTGGCCACGTTTGTCTCCAAAACCGGCCATGTTACGACTATTCCTCTTGAGGGACAAAGAACGGTTAATGCAGAATGGTATGCTAGCATTTGTTTGGCACAGGTCGTTTCTGAACTCCGTAAAGAGAACTGCAACCGCCGCATCATCCTCCATCACGACAATGCGAGTTCTCACACCGCGCACAGAACAAAAGAGTTTTTAGAGCAAGAAAACATAGAATTATTAGACCATCCGCCGTACAGCCCCGACCTAAGCCCTAATGATTTCTATACTTTCCCTAAAATAAAGAATAAATTGCATGGACAGAGATTTTCATCACCTGAAGAAGCTGTGAACGCCTACAAAACGGCCATTTTGGAGACCCCAACTTCCGAATGGAATGGTTGCTTCAATGATTGGTTCCATCGTATGGAAAAATGTGTCAAATTTCGCGGAGAATACTTCGAAAAGCAATAAATACATTTTTAAATAGTAATGTTGTGTCACTTCCTTGATTCCCGAAATTTTCAGTGCCGCCCTCGTATATCAGGTAGCTAGGATAAAAGGGTAACTCTTGCAATTACTATAAACCCAACTTATATACAACAATATTAGTTTTAGTATATGCAAAATCCGAAACACGTGTCTAGTATTTTTATGTATAGAATCTATGTACAAAATTACAAAACTGTATCATGAAAAATCACAAAGTTATAAGGTTGTTATGTTACCGGGTTGTCCGTACAAAAACATGCTAACGGCGCCCCCGCGCCTCCAGGGTCGTCTTCGCTCATTGATAACGATTTGGCAGTAGGTACCTAACCGTACGGCGATTGTATTAAAAGTAATTAAATGGTGATAACATTTTCCATCACACTTAGATATTTTTGAGACAAAATATAACATGGTGTAAAAATTATTGAAATCGATTCAGTTCCTTATTCTGAACAAACTATATTCAGGTTTCTCATATATTAAAAATAATGTTGTATATAGGCATAAAAAGACCAACTAAGGCTTAGAATGTGTAGCATAATCAGCCAATGATTTGCCCAGACTTTACCACAGATGACTAATTAATTTGTTCAGTTTTATGGTTGAATAAGAATGTCACAAATTTAAAAGCGTGTTTGTTTGGGGCCTCACAAGAAGCCCCTCTTAAGCGCGCCTGCGAGGCCGTTGTAACTATCTTCAAAGACCGCAACCGTTGGTTTTGACGGAATACGAGACTTGTCAGGAATTAATAGCTATGAGTAAGCGTTTTTCGAATGCCATAAAAAGTTTTAAGTTCGGAAAAGTGTAAAGGAATGCCAATGCTAATGGCATTAAGTCCGCTTTTCACTTTCAATCGAAGCAGATTTGGCAGCAAAAATTAATTATAAATCTTTACTAGAGGACTTCTCCGGACTGCTCCGTGTGGTGCCGGACGTAAAGAATAGCACCATCAACACCATACTGCGATCGTCAACCCGCCTGCCAAGCGTGGCCATTATGGCAAACACCCCCCTTAGGGGGAGCCCTATGTCCAGCAGTGGACGTCTTTTGGCTGAAATGATCATGATTACTAGAGGACTTCAGTAAAGCAAAAAGCCGAACAACATTACTTTTATAAAAATAAAAAAAACACGCTACGCCTCTGACACAGGCCTTCTCTGTGAGACTTGTGAGAGGGAATGGAGTTGCTAGAAATATTTGGGCAGATTTACAGGTACTTTTTTTTTATCTGGGAATTATACCCAGCTGTTAGTGACCATGGAACAATGATTAGTCATAATTAGTTATACTCACATGAGGAAAGAAATCAATCTCCAACAATAAAATCTCAAAGAATGTTGCCACAATAATGACTGGTCCAGACTTCCTTTCACATACATCCAGATAAACAGCATATTTTTCATCTGGCAACTCAGCTATCTTTTCAAATAAAGGCATAGTGGCCTGCTTCTGGCTTGACAACCGATACAGTAATATCTCACCAGCTCTCGTACCAATAAGGACAAAGTCTCCATAGAAAAATAATGCAGTGATTAGTGGAAATTCTAAATACAAATGCTGGTATTGGTCAGTTTCAATTTTGAATAGGTTTCTGGAATAACAAACAAAGTTTCTGTCATTGATCGCACAAATATGTTTGAGTTCTTTTACCCATTCTGGCGGACAACTTATGGGTTTGACTGATACAGTTCTATCTGTTCCAATGGTGACAATTTTACCACAATCAGTAAAGATACAAAATTTTCCATTACAATACTGAATATCTTTGATATCATAGTCACAGTGGAGCATTAATTTTGACTCAAGGTTCTTCATAGTTAGGTCACATACAAATACATCTCTATTATTGAAGAAATAAAGTTCCTTTCCTTGTAGGACAAAGTTATCTGCTCTGAAAAATGCTTCAGCCATATAAGTTGAGTCTTCAACAGTTCTTTGGAGGAGTATGCCAGATTTTACTAGTAATGCTGTAGCATGATCATTATTTGCAATTTTGAGGCAATTTTTTTCTGGAACTGCTACGGGTATATGTTTCAAAGTGCTTGTGTCATATAGCACTATACCTCTAGTGTCTTTCAACGGTAAAACTCCATAGTCAATGGCTAAAGCATGATTTTTGTCATGTAAGGAAAATTTATAGAATTCACGAGCTTCTGGATTGAATAATGTTACTTTTGACCACATTGAGAGGTTCTTATAAATATGGTACCACTTGCAGTCCTTGCCACACTTCTTTTTGGCTATTGAGGAGGAATATTCGACCTCTTTATGGCATATTTTCTCCCAAATGTAGTCATTTTCATCTATGGTTTCCATCCATTTTCTGCACACCCTACGGCATTTTCCGACGGTGATACCATCGGTTCTGATCAATATTTCTGTAAAAGTTTCCAGTGGTAAGCTGTCTATGTCCATTATTGTTTTAAAAATGTACTAATTTGTTGTTTAAAAAGAACGGCGTCTTTCGATGCTTTCAAAGATCACATTTTTTCCGCATAGATCTGAAATTGGTAAAATATACACATTACTATTTGTAAAGGATGATTTTCTTTAATTTTCAAGCATGTTAGAAGTGTTTAATCCACGTTTTAGACTACTTATTCTGAAAATAACTCACCGTGTTTACAATTTTAACTCCTATCACTAGACTCAAGACCGACAGATAAGATAAACTCGTGATTTTGACGTTTTGTTTTGCAATGTTGGTAACGCTGTTCGTTTCAAGTCGACGTTCAGAAACGTGAAAAACCAAAGATGTAAAAAAAGAACTACTACTATACTACTATACTACTTACATACTTCAACTTATTACTTAGCTGCAAATATTTTTATTTATATATAAAACAGAAACATTAAAAAACTGAGCCGTCACGGGACGACTGGCAGATGTGAAACATCGCACAGATCGCACTACACACACATTTAACACTACTCCATAAAACAAGTGTATAGTGGCCGATGGCCACGTGGCATGCGTCGGCGTCGCCCCGCCAGCAATTGGTTTTACGTGCGCATAAAGATGTTTCACATCAACAATCAGCCAGCCGTAAAAAAAGTTAACAAAATGTTAAACTCTTAAATGTTGAACGAAAGATATAACTTCAACAATACCAACATAAAAATTAATAAGGCGCGAACTATTAAGGGGGATGCGCTAAGGTAGCCCGCGAAACTCAAATTTTATTACGTTTTTTGCAATTTGCAGCTAAGTAACAGGTTGTATGTTGATCTAAATATGATTCGCGGCCGTAACAAATATGGCTTTACAGAATTATAATCATTAGAATCAAAAAGCATCATCATCAGTTCAAAAAATCGTGTGCGTTATCCAGGTCAGATGTTGTCGAAAATGGTCATTTGAATCTAATAGATAATTAGTTTTGCGGCTTCTGTAATTGTTGCGCACATTTTTAAATTTGTTGCGTTTATAGTTTTTTAATTATTTCACAAAAACATTTCCTGCTGGGGTAACGTTATCCCAGCCCGACCTTTTTCTTTCTAATGGGAATATTTAAATAAATACTAGCTATAAAATTAGTTGTCTAGATGAAGTAAATGTTGTGCCTTATTTTGTATTTGTTCTTTCATCGGTTGCGAAGTTATTCGAGATTTTGCTGGGGTAACGTTTTTGGTTTTGCTAGATCTTTGAAACGGTTAAGCGGATTCTTATCATATTTTGTACATGACTTCTTAGGAATTAGTTTAAATTTGTTCTGCAATAAAAAAACCAAAATAATGCATAGTTTAAAGGTTATTTCATTAAATAGAAAAAGACTTCAATTGGTTCCAGCACTCTCAATAAGAGGTCTAAAGACTTACTTTAAACGTTATTTAAAATCTTGTAAATGCCTTCAAATGTATGTGAAGTTATATTAGTATCCTGTAAGTATTTAACAAGTTATGATGATATTCAGTTCTTCACGAGCACGGTCTTGATGCGCGCGGTGTTATTTGGCCACTGGATTGGATATATGAACTGAATGTTATGTCAATTATTAGTTGTTTAGTTCAGTTGTATATCAGTAAAATTTCAGCGTAGTACATTGGATAATTAATGAGATAATACGATTAAAGTCATTAGGAAGTGAATGACCGAGGTAACCCGACCAAGTTTAGGTGGTTACGAAAAAGCGAAATCGCAGAACATTATGCTATCTTTTGAAATGTTTAGTATAATACACCTTACAATTTCGGTACAGACGCGTACACTGTTAAATACATAATAATATAATAATATCTGTACTATGAAAACATTATTATTATCTTCCAGTTGCACATACTTATCAAAAATCACCGATATAACATGTCGTTCGGTGGGACGCGGGAGGGGTGGGGTGAAGGGGTAATTCATTGTTTGCATAACGCACTAAACATGCTCCATAATCACATAATTCATCTTGTAGAGTGCGCGTGCGCTTCGGCAGTTCCGTTTCCTGTTTTTGAAAATATTTATCGAGTGCGTGAGAGCTATTATATAATAATAAGTGTGGCGAATTACTGTTAATGTGGAGTGCTTCTATTGATGATCATAATTATGGTGCGTGTTGCTTGATGAATTCACGAACAAGGTAAGCTTGCATAATGTAACTACAGAAATAGTAGCAAAATTATTATTAATATGTACATGTTGTTAGGTACTTATCTAAAACTGTATTTTTTTTAAGGCTTAAATATTTGAATTTAGGAACTTACTTATTATTTTCTTTTTTTTCGTACTTAGTTATTACCTGGACTGGAATTCTCAACAATGATAACGACAAATTTATCCTTCGCTACATAGTACCTATAAAACAAAGTCGCTTCCCGTTGTCTGTCCCTGTTTGCTTAGATCTTTAAAACTATTTTTTTAATAGATAGACTGATTCAAGTGGAAGGTTTTTGTGTATACATTGTCAACATTTTATGCGGGCGAAGCCATAGGCGGAAGCTAGTTTGTAATAGACTTGAAACTTGATTAATGAAATTCATGACTTAGCGACCGATTTTTATCGTTATCAATGTCGGGAGTCGGGACTACCGCAACAGGTAGGTAGGTATTTATTTCCACAAACTCCTTGGACACATAAACTTTAAGAAATCCATAATTACCTTGTTGCGACACTCGCGTTGATATAAACTCGCAATAGATGACGTTTCGAGGCTCAAATATGTAGCAAAACTACAATTGTAATTAGTTAAAAGTAATACTTACATCATTATTTGACTGCAGTTTAATATTACTTAATTTTATTATTTTTAATCTGTGATTTTTAAATAGTTTATGTGTAAGTTAGGAAAAAAAATGTGATATTTGAAATGAGACAACAAAACAGTAGGACTAACTGTGAGCATTTTACTACATTGTGATATCATTTGATATTACCTTTGATCTGTGATTTTAATTGATATAAGTAGGTATTAGTAGACATACGTAAGTTTAGAGTTAACTGAAAAAAGTCATTATATATAATTTAATGTCTGTGATCATTACACATTCCAATAAAAAACTGTAACTGTGTACTGTGTATACTGAAATCTATAATTTAAATAAAAAGTAATAGAAAATTTCAAAATAGCAAAATTACTATCTGTAATTTTAATCTGTGATTGTTTTTAAGTATAAGTTTATTAATACTTTAAAAGTTCAGTTGAAATGATTATTTTACCTGTTAATAAAAATTCTTTAATAAACATGTAGTTTTTTTTTAAACTTGTGTACATGTCTGTACTAAATTTGTAACACTATCCTACATATTTTAGAAGGTACCATAATGTTCTGCGATTTCGCTTTTTCGTAACCACTTAAACTTGGTCGGGTTACCTCGGTCATTCACTTCCTAATGACTTTAATCGTATTATCTCATTAATTATCCAATGTACTACGCTGAAATTTTAATGATATACAACTGAACTAAACAACTAATAATTGACATAACATTCAGTTCATATATCCAATCCAGTGGCCAAATAACACCGCGCGCATCAAGACCGTGCTCGTGAAGAACTGAATATCATCATAACTTGTTAAATACCCACAGGATACTAATGAAACTTCACATACATTTGAAGGCATTTACAAGCTTTAAAATAACGTTTAAAGTAAGTCTTAAGACCTCTTATTGAGAGTGCTGGAACCAATTGAAGTGTTTTTCTATTTAATGAAATAACCTTTAAACTATGCATTATTTTGGTTTTTTTATTGCAGAACAAATTTAAACTAATTCCTAAGAAATCATGTACAAAATATGATAAGAATCCGCTTAACCGTTTCAAAGATCTAGCAAAACCAAAAACGTTACCCCAGCAAAATCTCGAATAACTTCGCAACCGATGAAAGAACAAATACAAAATAAGGCACAACATTTACTTCATCTAGACAACTAATTTTATAGCTAGTATTTATTTAAATATTCCCATTAGAAAGAAAAAGGTCTGGCTGGGATAACGTTACCCCAGCAGGAAATGTTTTTTGTGAAATAATTAAAAAACTATAAGCGCAACAAATTTAAAAATGTGCGCAACAATGACAGAAGCCGCAAAACTAATTATCTATTAGATTCAAATTACCATTTTCGACAACATCTGGCCTGGGTAACGCACACCAAAAAATCCTACTGAAAGATTATTTCTGAAATAATCATTCAGTAGGATTTTTTGACTTAGAGAAATGTAAAGCTGATTCTATTGATTATAATTCTTTAGAGCCATATTTGTTATGGCTGCGAATCATATTTAGATCAACATACAACCTGTTACTGACCTGCAAATTGCAAAAAACGTAAGAAAATTTGAATTTCGCGGGCTACCTTAGCGCATCCCCGTTAAAAAGGTTGCAAGGTTGTGGTTTGTTCGTATATCAGAAAAAGTCAAAAACGTTTATTTTGTAATAAGCATTTCTTGCAATCGAACTATTCTGAAGTCAAGTCAGTTTATTGTTGGAACAAATTAAATTAATTCTTCACACACAACGATTTCAACTGAAGGAGTTATCTACCCTGCCTTATCTATGGGTACACAAGGTACATTGTGGCTCAGTAAGGTCAGTAAGAAGAGAACACCAAGACGCGCTGCATATTTTCTCCTGTTCATTGATTGTACACGTATAATAGAAGAAAAACTCATTTTGAGGTATTTTAGCCAAAAACAAGGTGCTCAAGATGTGATTCAATTACATCTACTCGCGGAGGCTATTTAATTTATGGTCGTTCAGAAAAACACGAAAAAACCCAACAAATGCAATATTTTATTACACCATAACAATTGCACATTTCAAATTCACATTACGTTTACCATGTCACATTTATAAATAGATTGAGAAAAACATTTTTTTTTGCGTTTAGGCCTAAACCCCTGAACTAGTGGTATCTACCAGTTATTAATTGGCATCTTAAGATTAACACCGGGTTTCTGAAACACTAATCAACACAAACATCCACAAGTTAAAACACATGTTTATCACTGTGATTGGATAGCTGAAATAACCATTAAATCACTTGATAAGCGATTTGACAACATATTAGGCCCTGTGTTAATATAAGCGACCGTGTCGCGTTCATTTTGTTCGGCGAACCGGAACGCATCGTCGCGCCGACAAAGGTCGCCTTCCGGTTTTCCCATAGAATAGGTTTACTAAAAATAATTGTGGCAAATGATTCACGTTTTCGGGCTACGGTCGCTTATATTAGGACACGTCTATACCGTCAGTGCTCTGTATTATTTGACCCCTCTTACACAGAAGAAGAGGGTAAGAGGGGAGCATTGACTGTACATTCAGCTTTCAGAAGCCGGAGATTAAGGATTTTTGATTGTGTACAGTCCACTATTTTAAAGGTCTAGGCTTGAATACACTTCTTTACTGATTTTATACATTGTAAAATTAGTTGAATATAATTATTCTATAGGATTTATGTATTTTATAAATAATAGTATTTACAAAATAGGTATTAGGTAGGTATTCTGTAAATATATTTAATAATATATCCAAGATTTTTTAAACAGTATTAAATTATTATCTTACTTTGTTCATGTCGTTGTATTAATTATGACTGATTATAATAATAGTATTTATCGATATAAATGATGAATACCTAATTTGAAAGGCACATCAAAATTAAAAATACCCAAGAATAAAATATAAGTACTAAAAATATAAAATGAAAAATGTACCATTACAATGTCCTTTTAAAATAATTTATACCAATACAGAAATAACTATATAAAATCCAGGGTACATGAATTAGGTATGTCGCAGCTTTTATGCAAAGTCCGTGAAGCAATAATGTCACTAAAAATTAACATTAATCAAAATGAATAAATAGTAATCATCATCGAGTTTTCAGTTCGAGTTACACGATAAATAATCAAACATACCGCATTCGTAAAAAAAAATGCTTAGAAATAGGTACAGAATGTGTGATACGCAAAACTGTGAGGCATAAAATATCATGGTTCCACATTATGGACTTACAATGTGTTTCCAATTACTAATTCAGAAAAAAAAAACAATTATTCCCATCTCAACTATGGAATATGCAAGGATTTTTATAGTGGTATTTTTTATGTTGTTAAGTGCATTAAGTTATTCCATTTTCGAAGTTAGCAGCATAGCACATTCAGCCTATATTGTTCCTACTGCTGGGGCCAGTATTATATTGTAGTCTGTGGCTGGGGCACAGGCCTCGTCATTTGAGAGGGAGTGGACCGTAATCCACTCGTACTCGTACCAGCATGCGGACCTGGGTCCGCATGCTGGTACGGGTTAAGTGACGTCATTTGAAACGTCAAATATTTTTTTTATTATAATCGTTGCAATTCACGTGCGCGCATTATTTGACTTTTATGTCTATAGTCACAAGGTTTAAAATACAATGATTGACGAGCGTTCATGAAATTCAACAAGTTTAGAAAATTATTAAAACTGTCTGTCAAAGCAACCTCTATGCATATTCCCTATTACAAAAATTATTAAAAAACCATCGCCCAAATTAATTAAATAAATAGCTTAATAAATCTTAAATTACAAACAACACAACTGGCGAAATGTGGGTGCACTACTGCCTGAACTTGCGGAGAATATCCAGGAGTGATGTTTAAGCAATGTTTATCTTAAATTACAATGCATTAGGAATGCTTAGGCGTTCAACTTTTACAACGCTCTTAGGGCTCACAAATAGGCTATCACTGGGACCATGAATTTTGGTCGAATCAGCAGTTAAAAGTTCAATATACTATACGGCATTTGGTACCAATTATAAAAAACGCAATCAATATAAAGCTAATAAAAAAAATACGTTCCAAGCTGCAGTATGACAATTTTGGGACATAGGGCCCGCCCATTTTCCCTGAATCGCACGTACATTTTCTCTACATAGTCTGTTCTTCACAATATACAAGTATTTATTCAAGCTGTTAAACAAAAAAATATCAGTTTTGCCTCCAATTAAATGGCGTATAATAGGGCAGTAAATCCATAGTGGAATAAGTGTATTTATTGGTAAAGAAGCAACCACACTTGACACTCACTAACTTTTGGTTGTACTGCCCTACTAAGGCTGACTAAACTTGGGTCAGACCGATATTTTGTCCAAGTCTATGGCTGGACATGTCCAGCTATAGACTTAAATTGGGACAAAATATCGGTTAGTAAGTAATGAAGCCATTGCAAATCACGAGCACATGTCATGTAACTTTTATGTCAAGGGTATAAGGTTTAAATTGCAACAATTGGCGAGTGCTCGTGAAATTCAACGATTTTACTTTGCCAATTTAACATTTTGGACACTTATTCTAGTATGAAATTTGAGTAGGAATGATAGGAAATTTTAAATAAATAGTATTGATTTAAACACATTTGACTTAAAAACTATTTCTAAAGTCTTTTTCAGGTCACAATTACCTATTTATACCAATATAGCAATAACATATTTGTAGTATATGCATGATTTGATTAAATATTACAAAATTATTCATTGTTTATCATTTCGATTAGCAAAATGAGCAATATTTTACAAGGGATTATATAATATTCAAATAAATACATATACATAACAAAATCAGCCTATAATGTCCCGACTGCTGGGACACAGGCCTACTCTCTTCGAGAGGGAGTGGGCCGTAATCTACCACGCGGGCCCAGTAGTGGTAGATGTCACATGTCTTCAAATTTTTGTTTCTAGGACATGCCGGTTTCGTCACGATGTTTTCCTTCACCGTTTTGGGTGCAGTGGTGACGAAATTATATATACACAAAGTAAAGCGCCTGCTCGGGTTCGAACCCACGACTCGTAAGTCGGGGCTGTTCCACTGGGCCACCACTGCCCTATCAAATAAATAATTATTTAATAAATGCAATTTTAAAATGGTAATAATTATTTAACCAATTAATAAGACTAATTGCTAACCTCGAGACATACTCGTAACTGGTTTTAAAATCTCTTTGACTAAAAATGTGGGCGAGACTTCTCGAGACAAAATGTATTACTCCGTTACTAAATAAATTAAAATGCTACCGAATTCCTTTGACACTTTTATAGTTCAAGGTCAAATAAAATTAGCTAGGCAAACTTCACAGTCGTGATGGGTATCATTATCTGACATGATGAAATAAAAATAAAAATTTAATCTTGATAATTTAAAGTATCCCCCCCCCCTTTCGGCTGAAATGATGATGATGATGAATTTCAAATAAATACAGCTGATTACGGGGTCCACGGCTGCTGGTAAATGAAAAGGTTTACACAAAACACCCATCTCGTCGTTCCGCCAGGTAATTTAATTTTACCCTCTATACCGACACTACGTATTTCACGACAACATGAGAATGCTCTTATTTGCTTAAAAAGCTAACACTCATTGATTGAATAATATTAGGAAATATTTCAGAGGGGTACAAAGTGTCCCTTAAAATATTATAAAACCAACAAAACTTATTAACAGCAATAGAAATATTTAAAATAAGTTATGAAATTTTGAAACTGTAGTAGTTTAAACTTAAATCTTTTCAACTGACCATTTCTATAGTTAACATAATGTAAATTTACTACTACCCTTCTTTAATTTTTATTATAATTACTGTGCTCCGAAAGCACGTTAAGCCGTTGGTCCCGGCTGTCATTTGTAGATCTTTGAAATCAGTACAGGTAGAGAAGCCCAGGTCTGACAAACAGTCTTACCAAGGGGTATCGTGTTACCCAGTAACTGGGTTGTGGAGGTCAAATAGGCAGTCGCTCTATGTAAAATACTGGTAGGTATTTAGCTGCATCCGGTTAGACTGGAAGCCGACCCCGACATGTTGGGAAAAGGATAGGCAGATTGATGTTCTATACTAAAATAAATTATGTAAAATAAGTTATTCAAAGGAGGGTAGTGTTTTGTTTACATTTAGTATTTGACAGTAGTTTACACGTTTCGTTGTAAAAAGTTCGATTGTAGTAAATTTTCACTGTATTTTCAATCGTCCATAATAATATATCATGAAGAAATTTTATCACATATGACACGAATTATCATTTAAACATACATAAAAAGCGCTAAGTTTTCTTGTTCTACATTAAACAGCGAATTAAATACTTATTCTAGAACGAATAGTCTATTTTCGCTTATCACCTGGTTTTGAGCATTTTTGAAACGGCTAGCATTGTAAAGCTACCTAATAGGTAAAGAGTTGCCGGTATCGAAGCCAGGAGCCTGTATCTTTCCTCTGTAACAGAAAAATATGGAAAGTTATTAATACAAATATTTTTTTTGTTAAAATTCAATCATCAATTGGGGTTTTTTCAAATTCAATCACACAAAATTCCCGTAAAAATGATAAACCTGAGCCAACTCAAATAATGTCGTGTGAAAAGATGCGAAATTTTGTGATTTCAAAACTAAAAATATTAACTTATCTACTTAGCTAAGAACTAGTCATAAAACCAGTAAGTTAACTCAATGAAGAAGTGAATTGAAAAAACAAAAACAATAATAATTGAAAATACTTATCGTTTGAAAACACAAAATTCCGCAAAATCAGGGCCGCCACACGTTGACATTGTAGCACTTTTACACTTCCTATACTCAGACCAAATAATAAAGGTAGACGGAGCGTACGCCAACAATAGCGTTCAAATAAGTGAAGCCTCGTTTTCAAGGTTATGATGTCTAGCGCGTTCGGTGTCGCGCGTCGCTCTAGAACACGGTCGGCTTCCTATTTCAAATTTGGCTTCCTTTACCTTGCTTCACTCTGAGAGCGCCGCGCTCCGTCTACCTTTTTTTTTTTGGGCTGAGTTCCTATACAATCCTTATATGTACCTACTTATAAAAGTGATGTCCTATATATTTATGGCCAATATAATAATGCTTTAACAGTTAAGCTGTGTAAAGTACCTACTCAGATTGCGCAACCGTAGTTGTGTAAACAGCATTACTCAAGTTTTAAACAAACACATTTTTAATGTTACCATGGGCCGAGGGATGTGTGTTCTGTCATACAAGTAAAAATTGTGTACAATCGCCAGCACCAGTTATACCGAACTGTCAAATTTCTCCAAATGATTTTAAACCTTACAAAGTTGATGGTTAAGTTCAAAATCGAATGAGATTTGACAGTTTGTGGTAAACTTGATGTGCTAGCGACTTTACCTAAAATATCTTTAAAGCCATTGATAAGTAATACCCTACTTATTATTTCACCGTGTTATTTCATCACTTTAATCTACACACAATTTGTAAATTCTCTATACAGTGTGCCGCTTTTAAATGGCGACATTCATTTAATAAACCTATGTTTCGCGTTTTCTTTTTATGAAGATATTTTAATTTTATTAAACGTCATTTATTGCTTTATTATTTAGTTTGTTTCAAAAAATTTATTTTTCAATGTACGAATTATTTAGTATTGTTATTTTTTTTATGATTACCTACTGACCACTAAAGTTGTCAAAAATAATAGACCCGTTTTGACATTTAACTTGAATCGATTTATCTCGTCGCGATGGTCAATACGTCGTGATTGACCATCGCAACGTAACTAGTAAAGTAACCATACGACTCGGTACTCGATACTCACGATAAATCAAGTTAAATGTCAAAACGGGCCTATTATTTTGGACAAGTTTAACCGTGTGTTAAATTAATGTCGCCAGTGTAGCAGCACGATGTATATATGTCACCGTAAAATTGTGAGTACTTACCGTTAGTTTATAATCTAGCGAGATTAGGATATATTATCGAAAAAAATTGAACTGTTACAATATAACGCATTGATTTTCGGTAGTTTATAATCTATCAATGTCAAATTGTGAACGAACCTGTCCTTATCTTCAGGGTTCATAATCTGTCCGATTTGATCACCCGTAAAATTGTCACCGTCCGTGATTGGTAGGTCTTGGCAGTAGCCGAATTGGTCGCAGTAACTAAGCCAGGGCACCCCGACGAAATGGGTTAGTTTAGGTTAGAACGGTGACCGACCGCGCGCGAACTAAGCGAGCGGTGCCGCGGCAGCAGCCGGCGAGCGCTTCTTACAAGTTTGTCGCCGTTACTTGGCTATGTAGTATTAGCTCAAGGTGCGTTCGTCGCATTCAAGTTTGATACCATAGAGGGCTAATTGCGTAACACACTATCAGTAGGAATCGGTTTCAATTTGACAGTTCAACAACATTCATTGCGTTATTTACGTTGTTGACCAGACAATTTTTTCTAACATATGAAGCAATGGATTAGCAATATACTTCAAGATCATTCCGATTCCGATTCAAACTGCGTTACGCAATTAGGGTACAGTTCACAATTTGTTGGTTTGCCTTGGATAGATTATAAACTATCGTAAAATTGTAGGTAAATGGTTTGTTGCAGTTCGCAATTTTTCAATTGTTTAAACTAACGATGTTCATAATCATACGGTGACATATACATTATTCTGTATCTGTACTCTACTTATAGCTGAAGATTTGTCTCGTTTATTGGGGTATAAAAATACTTATTTCTGTGATTTCGTTAACAGATTTACACGAACTGTCGACTTGACTACAGGTCTTGTAGAGCCTAATCTTTAATGTTGATGCAAAAAAAAATCGAATAAAAAAAAAATGCTATGTCCAAATGGTAACCAAAAATTAAATTAATTCATGCAATGATTTTTATTTCCAGGTGTCATGCGAAAAGTAGCCATGCAAGGTGTAACCAAAGATAAATTAAAGACCCAAAAAGGATTAATAAATATTTTTATTCAATATTCAAGTTAATACCAGTCTTATTTTAATGTTAGTAAAACAATAACAATATTGACGTCACAGTATTCTAGCGAAAATAAGGAACTAAAATTATAAAGCACAATTTATAGAAAAGGGTCACATTTGTAATTAAAAAGGGATTTAACATATTTTTAATTCAATATTATTCTATAGGACTATTCAAATTCAGGAACGAAGTTACTAGACTTTCAGTATCGAATACTGATTTAAAAATACTTGAAGTATAAACTGTAGCATGCATGGTCCTAAAAGTGCTGAGTAAGTCAAAATGTTTCCGTAACTTAATTTTTATTGTTTTTTAAACATATATAAGCTCTTAAAAATTATGATAAAACTATTTTAAATTATTTTTCATTTAAAAAGACCCAATTCATTTAATGTGGTGCTATTTCTACACATTAGATTTTTTTTCTCGTTGAGACAATAATATACTAAAAATGTCATACATCAAAATTTGGTTTTCAGGAGTGTCGTAATCTAAATTCATTCATTTTCTAAACTAATTCTAGTACTTTTGACTTTTAAGTACAATACGCGCCTAATCAATTTCAAAACATAATTCGAAAATATCACATTTTAATAATAACAAGTAGTAACAAGAATGAACTACATAACAATTAATAACATCTAATTATATTCGTTGTAATTCGTCTTTTTGACGTCATTCGACATACATTTGACCTTTGGAGCTATTTTCCAACCAAGAATAAAGATTCGATTTGTCTTTTCATTTTGCATTTGAATTATATTTTATACATAAATATGATATTTGAGCGTGCAGTCAGCATAGTTGTTAAAGAAACCACGCGTAGTAACAAAATCCTAAACTTTCATAGGAATTGTACTATGGCATTCCTAGGCCTTGCGATAGCCCCAAAGTAATAAAAATAATTATTTAAATTACTACACAAAAACTCGCAGAATACATTCACGTTAAAGGACTGGAGATTTTATTGTAAATAGACTTAAACAAAGCCGGGAGTTTATCGAAGTGGATTTTTTTACTCAATGTCGCGGCCCCTATACTCAAGGCGGAAGTCAAGAAAACTGGCTCAGCCGTTCTGACACGTTCAACCATAATAGGGTTGTCATCACAATCGAATATCATTTCCGGATCATTCTCGATTATCTCTTCAATCGATTCCCAGTTAGTCTGCACCTTTTTCTCAATAGGACAACACTCGCACGTGCCATAATCACATTCCTTTTTACTCATAAAATAGTCGACATCATCTAAGATAGTACGTTCCCCTACACGCTTTTTAGTTGGGACAAAAATTGAGAATTTACGGGCTGAATATTGTAGTAACTCTTCTACGTAGTGATTGACACCTTCGTCGAAGTTTTTATCGTTTTTAATTTCAAGTAAGGTTAAGTTATTGGGTTCAAAGAGTGAGTTCTTTCTACTGTCCGGTAAAGACTGGACATCAAGACTTTGCTGCTGTGGTATGATGCTACACTTTCGTTTGGCCTGACCTGTCATGTTGAATGATTTTTTAGTCGTCGCCCAGCCGAGTGATCGTTGTACTGCCATCTTCCATTTGGTGTATCTTGCATCGCGATCTGGAATAAACATTGTTATTGAATAAATTGTTCCATCTTGGTATGAGAAATCATTGGCTAGTCTTCTTTTATTTTTATTGGATAATTTATATCAATGTTTCGAAACCTAAAACAATTCAGAAAGAGCCTAGGGGCAATTCTCGTATTTTGAAGAACATTCGATTTCGAACGTTTTGTTTCCTTCTGGTATGTTTTAGTCTGTGTGTCGATTTGTTATTTTGAACAAAATTCATACCAATCATAATAAGACGCGACGCGGCACTAATAGCACAATTTCTATGAAAACTCCATGGAAAGTGTCTCGCTGCGGGTCGCGCTGCCTGTCACGCCCGCTATATCGCGCCAGTCTGCACGAACCTTCAATCTTTTTCCATACCGGTCGTAAGGCAAAAGACTGGTAATTGGCAATAGTATATACCGCGTTAAAAACTTAGGATGCGTAAGCGACCGCCTTTATAATAATTATATTTGTGCGTAACTATCACCTTTTTTTTGGGTGTAAAATTATTAAATAATTTCTCCCGCTCTGGGCGGAGCGGGAAGGCGTGTCAAGACTTTTACTGACTAAAACCCACCCGTGTTCCTTCAGATGCCTGTGTGCCAGGGCCACGATATCCCTTTCGGATAAACTCGCAACCCTGGCAGGCATTGGCCCTAACGGAACCCGTCAGTTGGTGCTGACATCTCTTTGAGGTGCGCGTGGAACACAACGCGCCGTCGACCCGGGCCTGGTCGTTATCGGACGGCGAGCTACCCATCGCTCACCGTCCGCAAGTCCGCGCCTACGGTGGCCGGAAATCGGCCTGCGACTCCCGACGCCCGGGGCGTCTCCTGCGGCGACTAGGGGCGCGAGGGCGCGAACCTTACCTCTCCCTCACGCGTTCCGCATCCTCCTTCGCGAGCATTACTGCTTCGCAGAAGGAGGTGACGGCGTCCCATGCACTCTCGCTCCAAACCATGGCCTGGACCAGGGCCGGACGCGAGAGATTGCCGCCGCCGATCCCCTCCGTGAGGACACGGCGGTGCTCCGCCCAAGCCGGGCTAATTAACACCTACTTAGCACGACCATCTTATGAAATCACAGCTATAACCCGCGAAATTTAAATTTTCTAACGTTTTTTGCAATTCGCAGGTCAGTATTAGGTTGTATTTATCTTGATAAAAATATGATTCACGACTATAACAGATATGTATTTACAGAATTATAATCATTTAATACCATTATTTTATGAAAAAACCATTTTCGACTTTGTTTTGGTGGCATCTTTTATCGATGATGTTCTACCATTGCATGCAGAATTGATCTTTGGCCGCTAGAGTATTGACACTGCTGTATATACATACCGTCGTCAGTAGTAGTGGGTAAGAAGGTATCATTCAGCGTAGAATGTGTGCGCCATTTGTCAGTGCTCCATACTCCGACCGCGCCGCCCGCTACCACTGCCACGCCCAGAGTTGACATATCGCAGGCCTGAGCTCGTACTGAAGGACAAAAATAATAATATATGAATTACATAAAATCAGCCTGCATGTTCCCACTGCTTGGACACAGGCCTCTTCTCTGTGAGAGGGGAGTTGGCCATAAACCACAACGCGCGCCCAGTGCGGGTTGGTATATGTCACATGTGTTCTAATTTTTAGTTCTAGGACATCCGGTTTCCTCGCGATGTTTTCCTTCACCATTTTGAGAGCAGTGGTGATGAAATAATTTACACAAAGTAAAGCGCCTGTCTGGGTTCGAACCCACGACTCGTAAGTCGAGGCCGTTATTACTGGCCACCACTTCTCTCTGTGTGAATTAGGGAGACACAAAACTTACCACAAATAATAACATTGGAATAAAAACTGGACTTGAAGTCGGGTAAGGATTCAAAGTCAACTATGGAAACTTTGGAAATTAAGAAACGGCCGAACATTCGGCCGATGCTTCGGATTATCGCTTCGGAGTATAAGTATTGTCAAATCAATTAGCACCTCCTTATCCATAATTCAATTCACACAAGTAAACAATCGGATGGAAGCGGCACGAGACTGAAGCAGATACGACAAGCAGAGGCGAACCGATTTGACCAATCACGAGCCAGATCACATCGATGCTTGCCGTCGACCGCGATATAAAAACAATATAATATTTTTTCAATACAGTTATTAAACATGGCGTACTTTCAGAGACTATAATTATGATTCGAAAATTAAACCTTTTGCATAGGCATCTTTCTGTTACGCGGTCATGACTTTTGTTTACGAGCTCTATCATTAGTTTTGCAGTAGAGTTTTAAATGTATAAGTAAATTTAAAAAGTTTAGTAGCAACGGGTTTTATACATAGAATAAAATGGGATAGATTTTATACGAGGAAAAATGAATGAATCCGTACGTCTTAGCATTGAATTCTCAAAAGTCTTTTAAATGGTTCTTTAATATATTTAATTACCAGTTTTAATTTAATTATTTTCACATCAACACTTGTCAAACATCGTATAGGCTACATAAAATGCTGTTTTCGTTGTAAAAATATGTCCAGTTGCAAAAACGCGCCATTTTCTGCAAATTTGTTGTCCCACAAGTGTATTGAAAAACGTCGTGTGAGACACGGGTGTGTAGGTTATTGCAAACTCGTACTTTCCACCCTTGTATCACAATGTACTATTTTCACGTTGGCATCGTGGTAAACCCCCAAGCAGCCCGCCATGTATCGTAGTAGTGAGGGACAGAAGTGTGTAACAGGAAGTGACAGCTTGAGCATGGAAAAGTACTTTTTAATAGCTCCATGCTGTATTAGTAAGTAATGAGTAGTTTGAGTAGAGCGGGTCTAATTTCGACCAGTGGGCGACACTAATAATTATTCGAATAAATAGAATTAAGCTTTTTTAAATTTTGAGGTTAATTTTTGTCGCAGCTCAGTTGCTTATTACCAAGGTGAGATGTCAGATGTTACACATATGCGACCACTGTAAGTCAAGCAAGTCGGCAAGTTTTTTTTTTTTCGTTATTAAGGCTTCCGGGATTTCAAAAAACCGAAACTTTACTTTTTCTAACATTAATTTTTGTTCGTCTGTCACAGAAGATTTCCCGAGATCTACGCAAAGCAGGAATTCGAGTTTTGGCATTATGTTTGGGTCTGACCCGCAAACAGAACGCATATATTATATTTACCCTGTGTAGATGATGAGGACTTTTATCCCTGACTTTAAAAAAAAAACAGGTACTTACACACAGGCATACCGGTGAGGTCTGCTTGCAGCTGCATCAATAGATCATTGGAGGTCATGCTACCGTCCACATGCAGCTTAGCCAGAGGCATGCCGCAATCTTTGTTCATTGCTTCTAAGATATCCCTGTACAATAAAAACGCTTTATTAAACACATTGCTCTGTTTTATTTCACCCGAGTAAATATGAAGATTCTTGGATTTTAAGGACATTAAGGATTCTTGACAGAGGAATCTCTACCTCTGTCAAGAAATACTTGATGTAAAGTAATCTAAAGACCGGCCAAGTGCGAGTCAGACTCGCGCACGAAGGGTTCCGTACCATTATCTATAAAAACAGCAAAGAAATCACGTTTGTTGTATGGGAACCCCCTTAAATATTTGTTTTATTTTAATTATTTATTTTTAAAGTGAATATATAACTAAATATTCTGTGAATATTTCAAGCGTCTACCTGTTGCCGTTATCAATATCGATCAAAAACAAGCAAAAAAAATCACGTTTGTTGTATGGGAGCCCCCTTAAATATTTATTTTAATCTATTTTTTAGTATTTGTTGTTATAGCGGCAACAGAAATACATCATCTGTGAAAATTTCAACTGTCTAACTATCACGGTTCATGAGATACAGCCTGGTGACAGACGGACAGACAGACGGCGGAGCCTTAGTAATAGGGTTCGCGTTTTACCCTTTGGGTACGGAACCCTAAAAAGCACCATGGTTATTACATTTAATATTATTTCGAAACGTTCATTGTCTACTGGGTTATGTTGTATTATTAATTGACTGGAGAAAACTGACAGGTTCTAGGTGTAACTTTGTTAAAATAATATCATTAAATAATCGATTAAACTAACTAAATTGTCATCATAACTATTTAAACACCACATTATTTTACAAAAAAAACCCACCCAATGCGTGTCGGACCACGCACAATGAAGAATTAAATAATCATAAACAAACTTAACATTGTAGTTAAAAAACATGTTCTCCCATAAATCGATATACGTCACGGTCAATTCTCCAACTGCAAATGTAAGTTGGTCGACTATTATTCGTTAACTTGTAAAGCCTACTTAGCTGTGATAGTTTTCCTTTTAATTTCGTTATATCTACTACTGCCATTTTTCACATATCCAAAAACAACCATTTAGCTGGCAATTGACACTAGACTCGAACAAAAATTAGCACTAGAGCTTAATATTACGCAAAAGGGTCCCTAAATCGAAAAATGGTCTTCACAAGCCCCCAATATTTTTGAACGGCCTATCCAACGATACCCCAGAACATGGGATCCACACACTACGTGTAAGGGTAGTACCCATTTTTTTTTTAAAGATTTTATTTTACCGCTTTGTCGGCGTGATTCATTATGTATACCCGTGCCAAATTACAGCTTCTAGTACAAAGAGTCTCTGAGCCAAGCCGGGGACAGACAAACAGATAGACGGACATGGCGAAACTATAAGGGTTCCTTGTTGACTATGGAACCCTAAAAATTATTTGATAAGGCAACGGTGTAGTTTAAAAGATTTAGTGACAAAAATTTAAAAACGTATGCCTAGATGGTTTGGACATGTTGAGAGGATGAATGAAAGGCGACTAACAAAGGGTATTTACAAGGCAGATGTGAGTGGAAACGCCGGGGACGCCCTAGGAGGACATATAGTGACCTAATTGGTGATGTTCTCCAGAAAGGTCAGGTGCGTAGTACTCGCAACCGGCGTGCGTGTATGACCAGATGTATGAACGTAAACGAAGCAAAAGGAGTATGTATGGAGAGTAGCAGGTCGCGTTCTATACTTTCTGCCTACCCCCATGGGAAGAAGGCGTGAGTTTATGTATGTATTTTATAAAATTACAGCTACAACCTTGATTTTTTTCCAGTAAATTAATAATATGAATACAGTACGATCTCCATACCCTCGGAGAGAATGGCTTTGCTAGCTGAGAACCAGAATCTAAGTCAGTATGTCTTTAAATATTGCGTTATTTAAATTGAGGTAATTACCTCGTCTGGAAACATACAGCTTCCAATGCTGCTCTAATGATGTGGTTCTTAGTCGTAAATGCAGTCAGACCGCAGATGATTCTGAAACAAAATTATATTAGTTATAAATAAATACATGAAAACTAACCGGGAAACACAATACGAAAATTCGCACCAAGTGGTAAAACTCAACTAAAAATATTGCATTTAAAACACAGATTCATCACAAATGTCAGTTTTATTGAACGGGAAACTTTTTTTATTGTTTTTTATTTATTTATTTTATTTATTACTAGCTGCGCCCCGCGGTTTCACCCGCGTAAGTCTCGATCCCGTGAGAACATCGGGATAAAAAGTAGCCTATGCCTTAATCCAGAGTGTCAGCTACCTCCATATAAAATTTTATCAAAATTGGTCCAGCCGTTTCAGCGTGAAGTAACACACATACACACACACACACAAACTTTCGCCTTTATAATATTAGTGTAATTAGGCTCTTCAACAATGAGTACACTATTACTTTAGAATTTGTACATTGAAAACTTAAGTCTAAGCGCCTCATTTCTTATAGAAAAGCACAGCATGCACTACATTATGCGCAGATAATATCACAGTGATTATATGACTTAATGATTTTATTCTTTGGATTGATCACAATGGACTCAAACTCAAAGCATTTATTTAAATTCTACCAATTACAGGCACTTTTGAACTTTCAAAGAATCGGCCAGCAAGTCAGCAAGTTGTAGCTATATGCCCATTCCAAAACGTAGAACTCTATGGAGAAGAACAGACAAGAAACTCCAAGGACACTAATCAAGATATTACTAGATCCTGGGTACATTATTCTTGTCGCTTCTATATGTGAGAACAATGTATGGAATTGATGAACTCAGTATAATTCTTCAGTAATAATGTCTGCCTACCCCCTAGCGTCCTTCCTCCAGTAGGGCGCGTACAGGCCGCTGAAGGCCGGCACGAAGTACACGTCACCCGTAGAGAACACCTGGCCCGCTATATGTTCCGTGTCAAAAACTACGTCTTTAATTAAGCGAAGGTTGTCGCGAAGGAATTTCATTGCGCCGCCAGCTACCGCTATGGAACCTGGGGAAGAAAGAAAACAATGACGTTTGCTTTTAAAATATGTAAATCTATCAGCATATCAGCCGAAAGACGTCCACTACTAGACATAGGCCCCAAAGGGACGTGTTGGCATAATCGCCACGCTTGGCAGGCGGGTTGGCGCTCGCAGTGTGGTGTTAAAATGCATAGAGAACGCTGCTGCCCATTCTCTAGTATTAAGAGCGGCCAACCCGACATACTTTTCATACAAACGCTCGTACATGATTATGGCGTTGTAACACATCTTTCTTTGAAATTTTTGAACCAATAGGTATCTTGTGCACTATATCTAGGTTTCTCTGCAAGCAAAAAATATTTTTTTTGAAAAACAAATTCAGTACTTATAAGCCTGCAAAAACCTGCTTTTATGCACCAATTTCACCTGAACTTTGGCCATTCCTAATGTACTCATAAATTGTAAATTTTAAGAAAACATTAGGATAGAAACTTTGCAAATGTAATGGAGATTCAAAATGACCAACATTTTTTTCACAAACTGGTAAGGCTTACTCAAAAACACGTATTTCCTGGAACAAGTTTTATAAAATTTCCGCACATTATTTTTAGTTCAATGTTATCGCGTTCTCACTCGTTTGTTAATAGTTTTCACTTGCGCTGGATGAAACAACAAGCTTTTCGACCATGCTCGCGTTGACGATAGACGAACCGGGAAGGCCCCTCTTAAGTCCCTTAGTCGCATTTTACGACACCCACGGGAAGATATAGGATGGTGCTATTCTTTACGTCTGGCACCACACGGCATAATCTATACCAGTGGTTCTCAAACTTTTTTGGAGACGGAACCCTTTTCGAAAACGAAATATTTGACGGAGCCCTAAAGTAATCAAAAATGGTTTTATGTGTATTCTTCATTAATAATTATATTACTTGACATTAAAATTTACATATTTTTTTACTTTTGTTGAAATATTTAGATTGATATTATGTTACTCAGGTACCAGAGTAAAATAAAATATAGTAGGTAGACACTCCTTTAGTATTAATTTTTTATTCTCACCAGTATTTTTGCGGAACCCCCACAGAGGCTTTGCGGAACCCTAGGGTTCCGCGGAACACACTTTGAGTATGGCTGGTCCATACCAATATTATAAAGAGGTTAAATTTGTTTGTTAGTTTGAATGCAGGGGTAATCTTCGTAACTACATATACGATTTTGAATCTTCTTTCACTAATGGGAGCTACAGTATTGCCGAGTGTCATTTATCATCTTCTATCTATACAATATAAGTTTTAGTATATGCGAAACCCGAAAGCGTGTCTAGTATTTTTATGTAAAGAATCTATGTATAAAATTTCAAAACTGTATCATGAAAAATCACAAAGTTATAAGGTTGTTATATTACCGGGTTGTCCGTACATGCTAACGGCACCCCCGCGCCCCCGGGGTCGTCTTGCGCTCATTGATAATAATTTGGCAGTAGGTACCTAACCGTACGGCGATTGTATTGTAAGTAATTAAATGGTGATAACATTTTCCATCACACTTAAATATTTTTGGGACTAAATATAACATAGTGTAAAAATGATTGAAATTGATTCAGTTCCTTATTCTGAACAGACTATATTCAGGTTTCGCATACACTAAAAATAATGTTGTATATACATAAAAAACTATTTTTGTTTGTTAGTCCTCTATGGACTCCGAAAGGGCTGGACCGATTTTGGTGGAACTTTGGTGAGTTTTTCTGCATACGCCCGCGAAGGTTTAGGAGTAACGCGAACGGGCAGCTAGTAGGATTTTATGTTAAGAAATTTCACGGGCATTATCCATCAGCGAAGTTTGCATTCCTTATGAAAAAAGCTGATTCGTCGAATTGCAGTTTTTAATCAGATTTATGACATTTGCCGATGGATTGTGTCCGGAACAGGCGCGAGAGGGAGTCATTTTTGAGGGAATTTGACTTAACTATACTTAAGACGCTGACAACAGCTAATCCGCGGTCACTGTCAGACTGCATACAAAAGAAAGAGAAGCGCGATGACACAACGCTTGTAATTTATTGAAAAATATGAAGCAATTATCTATTTACTCAAAAATGAGTTGAGTAATCGAAAATAAAAACCACCAAGTTCTGCATACAAATAAGACGTTCTTGTTATTAATTAAATACAACCGTACGTTGATATTTAATACAAATATTTTGGATTGAAACTCAAAGTAAAGGGTTAGTTTACTGTTAATTTGTATCGAGATTTTTTTCTAAACGTGTTTTAGTAACAACCAAGTTCTGCGAAATATGTTCAAGTATAACATATATTTTTTCCGCTACCACAAACTATATAGATTTGGCAATTTTTTTTGTTTAAACAAGCCTACTTTTGTCATTTGCCTCTTGTCAGCGCCTTAAACAACAACAACAACAACAATTATTGTGATTGTATTCAATCACAATAATTCGGTATGTAAAGTATTTTTCAGGTATATTTTTTATATTTTTTTTTAAAGATAAGAGTATTTGAAACACATAATTTCATCTTTTTGTTTTTACAAGCTGTAGTTATTTTTATATATTTTATAAAAAAATTGTTCGTGCTGATTTCTAAAGTAGCCTGAATAGCTTAGGATGTTTGCCACCTTTAACACTTATTTAAAAACAAAATTCAGTAAAGTCAAACAGTCAAATTTGACAGTTAATTTGTTTACATTTCATACGAGAGAGAGAAGTTATAGCTTATTAATCAAATGAATGGATCAAATACTACTTCTGCTACGTGCTTCATACCGTCAAGTATAAACACCACAACAAATAGCTAATATAGATTTTATTTTTATTTTTATTTATTTATTATTTATTGTGAAGATCATTTGAACGTAAGTTAAGTTTTCCTGAGGCGATACATCGATATGATTCGACTTGTACTGTCGGCCGCTGGTGAAAAACTACACTATTTACCTATTTGAATAGAATAATAATAAGTGCTTCATGTGAATTTGTCGTTGACATTGACACTTGACACATACAGAACAACTTAATTATTTAATTACAAGAGGCACTGAAAATTCCCAATTCAGGCTACTTTTTATGACATTTAGAGGTCAAATAAAAGTCAAGTGATTTTAAGTATTTTTGTGAAAATAAATACGATCTTATAATTTTAAGACCTATTAATAGAAAAATAACTCATAAAACCTTAAAATCTCGAAATGGTTTTCGAATTTTAATTGGTAAATTTTTACTTTACATACCGAATTGTTTCAATGATACAAACGTACATGATTGCAGGGCGACAGGATGTTACTGATACCGGTTTGTGGAACTTTTGTTTATTTTTATTATTTTTTAGTTTATTGAGATTATGATTATATTTTGTTATTCTATTTCATTACTTGTAATATTCAGGGTCAAATTAATTTAGCTAGCGAAACTCTGCAGACGTGTATCGATACCTAAACACGATAAAATGAAAACAAAAAAGATTCGATGTTTTTTTTGGGTCAACGACCGCAGTTAGTGTTGGTACTTGAAGTATGTTGAGAAAAGCTGTTTTATTTTGTTTTATCGTGTTTGGATATCCATATCCATCACGTCTGTGAAGTTTACACATTAAAAAAAAACACATTAAACTGGTATGGCAAGTAACTACACTAACTGCGACAACGACGGCACGGTTGGCGCAGTCGTTACGTGATTAACTGCTGCGCTGCGTGTCGCGGTTTCGGTTCCCGCACGGAATAAATTTTTGTATGACCTACAAGTAGTTGTTCCTATAAGTGAGTTTAAATGTTTGTAAACGCCCCCACAATACAGAATAAATTTCTAGTGTGGGACAACGTTTTTTAAAGAAGAAGATGAAGATTATAGATATTTATAATATAATAGATATTTACTTTGTAAAGTATTATATTATTTTAATTATTATGAATGTGAGGACTATGTGAATTGTTTTTTTTATTTTTATTCTCAATCAAAAAAATGTTTAATGCAGGTCTGGCAGTTTGAGTACTTTATGCGGCCTAACCAATTGTCCTTTCTTTGGTATTGTTCGTCGAATCGCTGAGCTCCTTAAGTTTTGAGTTGAGCTGCACGATAACTGATAAATGCGTGCACTGACTGGACAGGTCCACTCAAATCTGTGTGGTTCTTTCGTCAAAAGACCATATCAGACACCAATCTACATGGTTCTCAAATGATCTGACCAAGATTATATCCGTATTTTATATACACATTGACATTGATTAATTTTATATATACAATGACATGAATATTTACTTTGTTAAGTATTATATTGTTTTAAATATTGTAAATGTGAAGACTATGTGGGTTATTGTTCATTTTTCTTTTTTTTCTCAGTTAGTTTTATCATAGTCTGGCAGTTTGAGTGATTTTATGCGGCCTACCCAAATGTCCTTTCTTTGGTATTGTTCGTTGAATCGTTGAGCTCCTTAAGTTCTTAGTTGAGCTGCATGACTACTGACAAATGCGTGCACTGACTGGACAGGTCCCCTCAACCTGTGTGGTTCTTTCGTCAAAAGATAATTTCAGGCACCAATCTACATGGTCTTCACATGATCTGACCAAGATTATGTCTGGACTTTAAAAAGAGACTGTGACCTCTGAGTTTGTTTCGGCCTTTCTTCTCAGAGTAGTCGGATACGAAACGCCGACCTCATCTAGTTTTTTTTTTTTAATATGATTGACGTGTAAAAGTTTTTGTACAAACCTACTTACAGAAATAAATCATTTATCATTTATCAAGAAGAACTACAGGTGATGACCCCACAAAAAACACCATTCATACATAAACGTAACATCACGCCTGTAATCCCCGAAGGGTTAGGCAGAGGTGTACCTAATAGTACGCCCACATTCGCCAGTTATGTTTAAGTCCCATGTAATAGGGGGCGAGCCTATTGCCATCAACCGGGCACAAATCCAGACTCCGGGCTGCTTCTGAGAAATTCCTAATGGAAAATCCCAATATCACTTTGCCCGACTTAGGAATCGAACCCGGGACCTCATGCTCAGCAGTCGTGCTTGCGACCACTAGGCAGTCAAAAACATCATTCAATAAATTTATTTTTCTTTTATTATATCTAGATATGCGGAGTTTCTCTAGCTAATTTTATTCGATTTGCCCGTGTTGTATTCAGAAACGCTACTTCAGTACTCACCCTCAAGCGCGTACACAGCAGGTGTGGTCGGGCCCAGCTTGTATGCCACAGTAGTAATAAGGCCGTGTGTGGACTGCACACGCCGAGTCCCCGTGTTGTATAGCAAAAAACAGCCGCTTCGGTAGGTGTTTTTGGCTTGGCCAGCTTGTAGGCAGTTTTGGCCGACTAAGGCTGATTGTTGGTTACCTAGTATCTGAAAGGGACAAAAATGTTTTAGATGTTGACTATTTAATGTCATTGTTTGTGGTAGTCACGGTCATCCTAACTAATTTTGCATATTATGCTGGAGGCTTTTATTTACGTACGTTCTGTTTACGTTATTTCTGCTTGCGTATAGTTTTCGACGATTTTTATGTTTTTTTGGTATAGTGGCGTGTGCTAGCTAACATAAGGCAAATAATTTAATTTAATGTTGTGTTGCGTAATGCAAATTCTTTTACATTTTATTGTATAGATTCAAGTTTTATATCTGAACAGACAGCTGTGCTGCTGGGGAGTTTGTTGCGCCACTTCTTCTTCCCAGCTAAAGCACTAGGAAGTGGTGAAGGGTGGGCGTTTTTGGGGGACTGTCTTATGTAATTTTTGACGTTAGAAAAGTACTGATTCTCAGCCTAGTTTGAATAAATGCCATATTTTGATTTGATTTAATATATCCTAATCCTAACTAATATTATAAATGTGAAAATAAGATTGTTTGTTACCTTTTCACGCCTAAACTACTGAACTGTACTAACACGGTGTACAGAAACGGACATAGGGTACCTTTCATCCCGAAAAAAAGTACTGTTCCCGAGGAAAACAACAATAACGTTCTTATGATGATAGATGGCGCTACGTGTCTTTCGAATCATGATTGAATTATGTTATGAGATGTATTTAATAGCACTTTAAATTTCAAAAAGCAGAGTACTACCCGAAATGATTGTAAAATTCTAAATTAACGCGAGCGAAGCCACAGGCAAAAGCTAGTAATATTATAAAATGCGAAAGTGAGTTTGTTTGTTTGTTAAGCTTTCACGTGTTCATGGCTGAACAGATTTCGATGAAATTTGGCAAACAGGTAGAACGTAATCTGGATTAGTACATAGGATACTTTTTTCCCCGAGGGATCATTTCCGAAAACCACGCGGGCGAAGCAGCGGGTATAAACTAGTAACAATGGCAATGGCAGCCCACTTCATGTATCCAATGACTACTAATCATTCATGAAAGTAAAAAAATATTAGGTTGGGGAAAAAGTCTTTTCGCATTATAGTATGTATGAACTTGTAATAAAATCTCTTTGGCTATACTATTTGTATCTGGCTGGTTTTGGTATCATTGAAAGTTTAAATTTTAAAGAACATAATTCCAAATTCAAATTAGGAAAATGTGTGATTTTCATTTGTTTTTCGTACTGTCAAGATGAGTGAATCTAATGAAGAAATTCGATACATTTTAAAATTTTACTACAAAAAAGGTAAAAATGCAACGCAAGCCGCGAAAAAAATTTGCGATGTTTATGGACCTAGTGCAGTGTCTGTGAGACTAGCACAAATTTGGTTTAAGCGTTTTCAATCCGGAAATTTTGATGTCAAAGATGCACGTCGCTCTGGTCGCCCTATTACGGATAAAATGGATGCCATGTTTGAAAAAGAGGAGCAAGATCGGCATATCAGTAGTTACGACGTAGCTGAAGAACTGGGAATTGACCACAAAACAGTTTTGGCACATTTGAAAAAAACTGGGGACCCCATAAAGCTCGATATTTGGGTACCTCACAAGCTCACTGAAATAAACCTAATGAACCGTGTACTCATTTGTGATTCTTTATTACGACGTGGTCAATGGCCGGTCAGGCTTCACAGACTGTGGCGAAACCCGGGTTAACTCGCAACAAGGTGATGCTGTGTGTGTGGTGGGATTGGAAGGGCATTATTCATTATGAGCTGTTACCACCAGGAAGGACCATCGATTCTGAACTCTACTGCGAACAACTGATGAAATTAAAGCAAGAAGTTGAGAGAAAGTGGCCGGAATTAATCAACAGAAGGGGTGTGGTTTTTCATCATGATAACGCTAGACCTCACACATCTTTAGCCACTCAGCAAAAATTAAGAGAGTTTGGCTGGGAGGTGTTAATGCATCCGCCGTATAGTCCTGACCTTGCACCTTCAGATTTCCATCTGTTTCGGTCTCTTCAGAATTGTTTAGGCAGTGCCAGGTTAACATCACGAGAGGACTGCCAAAACCACTCGTCGCGGTATTTTGATCAGAAGTCCCAAAATTTATATAGCAATGGGATCATGTCCCTACCTACAAGATGGCAAAAAGTTATCGAACAAAATGGTACCTACATACTTTAGTTAAATGTAAACAAACTATATTAAAAATGTTTTGAATTTTCTTAAAAAATGCGAAGAAACTTTTTCCCCAACTATTATTTATTAACATATGAATAATAAAAAAAAAACATTTTGACGCATGATGTAGTTTGAAACACCCTGTTACGAGCGCGGTGGGAGCCTTGGGTTCCAAGGGCGCCGCGGAATGGAGCGCAAGGCTCGCACCGCGCTCATAATAGGTTGTTGCAAACTACATCATGCGTCATAATGAATAATATATTTTTTTGTTAATTATTCAAATGTTAATAAATCTTTTTTTTTCTTTCATGAATGATTAGTAGTCATTGGATACATGAAGTAGGCTGCCGTTGTAAGACGATTGAAGTTGTAAAAAAAAAAAACTAGCTTTTAATTAACTAAAAAGTACTAAATTAAATATATATTTTATTTTATTTGTGATCTGTGCGAGTCCCAATAAATGCTTTTTCTTTCTTTCATTAAATAAAAGTTACGTAAACATACCATAACTTTAATATTTCCTTAAAGTTTGAGGCTTATATTAGTGTAAGAAGGACGTTGGCGCATACTTTTGACAGACATCTTTGATGTGTAAATCTATCTTTCCTCACGCTTTCAGTGGGAGTAATCTCGTGACAAGGGACGGAAGTGTGTAACAGGAAGTGACAGCTTGAGCGTGGAATAAGTAAGTACTTTTTATAGCATGGAATTAGTAAGTAGTTTATAATAGCATGGAATTAGTAAGTACTTTAAAGATTGTAAGTAGACCGACCAGTGGGCAACCAAATAGTAATGAATAAATTATTCAAATAATTATATGAGTATTTAGCTTTTTCTAAATTTTGAGGTTAATTTCTGTCGCTGCTCAGTAGATTTCTTATTACCAAGGTGAGGTGTCAGATGTTACATACACGTCATATGCAACTACTGTAAAGCTCGCTCGTTTTTTTTTTCGTATTCGTATCGATTACAGTGCGTGAACGCTCTTACCGTCCCACTCACACGTTTTATGACCATGACTGCTGCGAATCTTTACGTTTGACGGCATGGTTGGCGCAGTGGTTAAGCGATTGACTGCTGCGCTGCGTGTCGCGGGTTCGATTCCCGCACGGAACAAATATTTGTATGACCTATAAGTAGTTGTTCCGGGTCTGGCTGTTTGTGTATGTGAGTTTAAATGTTTGTAAACGCACCCACGATACAGGAGAAATTCCTAGTGTGGAGCAACGTTTAAAAAAAAAAAAAGTATAGGTTTGTTCACACTGTTTATCACTCTGCTTACCCCAGCTATCCTGATGCCATCTAATATGGAGCCATCTTTCACTGTGCCGTATACTTCTGAACTACTGTGAATTGTGGGCAACGTGTCGCGGTGGATGCCGAATAACCTGGTAGAAAAGAATAGAATGTATTTATTTGTCAGAATATTGTACAAAGTTGATAATATGTGCATTCTGTAACACGATCATAATATTCTGCCGTTATGGGTACAATTAAATTATTAATCATTACAATTAAAAATAATTGAAATTGTAAAAAATATTAATTATATAGGTCAAAGTTCAATAAGGTCCTGAGGGGCTACTCCGAACATAAATCGGAAGTATCGGCCGAATGTTCGGCCGTTGCTTGACTACGGCTAACTATGGCTCACTACGGCGAAAAAATAAATAAAAAAGGCAGTCGAAGAGATAAGCAAAAGTCAAAACTGTGACTTGAAGTCGGGTAAGGAAGTCAAAAAAAGAAACTATGGATGTTATAAAAAAGGTCGAACATTCGGCCAATACTTCGGTTTAGCGCTTCGGAGTAGACCCCCTGGGTTCGATTCCCAGGTCGGGCAGTGTTATTGGGATTTTCCATTAAGAATTTCTCAGTAGCAGCCCGGAGTCTGGATTTGTGCACGGGTAATGGCAATAGGCTCGCCCCCTATTACATGGGACTTAAACATTAGCTGGCGAAATGTGGGTGTACCATAGGTAAACCTCTGCCTAACCCTTCGGGGATTACATGCGTGATGTTATGTTAAATTCAATAAGGTCAAGGAGATAAAATATGATTTTTATAGGCAATAATGTCAAATATTTAGGTAAACTTATAAAATCTTTAGTTGAGTAATACATAATCAACCTATAATGTTCCCACTGCTGGGACACAGGCCTCCTCTTTCTGTGAGAGGGAGTGGGCTGTAATCCACCACGCGGGCCCAGTGCGGGTTGGTGAATGTCACATGTCTTCGAATTTTTTAGTTCTAGGACACGCCGGTTTCCTCACGATGTTTTCCTTCACCGTTTTGAGAGCAGTGGTGATGAAATAATTTACACTAAGTAAAGCGCCTGCCTGGGTTCCAACCCGTAAGCCGCGGCCGTTACCACTCGGCCACCACTGCTATCAGTTGAGTAATAACATTAGCTTAAAAGAAAGTTAAATAATTTCTATTAAATGTTTTGAGGCGGAGAATTTTGAAGCCATCAGGTAATTTGTTATAAACAGTAATGGATAAGCAGTATACTTTATTAGAAAACAATTGAATTCTACGCCCAGGGACATTAAGCTTATGCACTTTGCAGCTGGGTCTGGATACAACATCAATATACAATTCACAGTGATAAGGTAGTATACAAGACACAACGTAGCAATGACAAACATTTATTTATAGACGAAATTACTAAGAAGATATTATCATACGTTGAGATGTCACAGAAATACATGTAGCGGCATCTATATACGAACTACGTGTCACACTGACGTCACGCAAATCCTGCATCGCGCAAGCAGAGTTTACCGCGCAACTAGCATACATACAACGTCCCGACATCAACCGTCGGGCAGTTGCCCACCAGACACAACACCCGTCCGGTCGGAGGATCCTCCCTTTTCTATGGTGGATGAGTGAACTTTACACCCTGGTCTTCATACCACCAAATAAACACTAATAGTAGTGGTCAGGATGCCATAGTGAGAAAATGTACAGTCAACGAAATATTTTTTTATCTCTCAATTTGCCGTGTTATTGGCATTTCATACAACTGTCAAAGAATTACCGTGGTGATTTGAATAGACAAGACGATCTAAGTTCGTAGTCAATTTGCCAAACAATTAGTTTCCCTGACTTTACGTCATGCTAAGCGCTACTCAGAAATCTATTTATAAAATGTAGTTTTCCAAGTTTTATTGTTTTAATTAATTATTGTTAAGTATAAAAACAATCTTTCTTATCTATTTTTTCTTAATATAGAATCGAAACTTACCTCATCAAAATAGGGTCCCAATTCAATGTTTCCAGATTCATCAGGAGCGTTCTAGAGGCATTAGTGACGTCAGTGATGTGCAAGCCGCCGTGAGGACCGCCGGTCAAATTCTAAAAATACAAGACACAAAAAAACATTTATTATTGTGATAACCGATCATGGTTCTCCCGATATTTTCTGATCTAAATAGGTCCCATGTCATTGTTAACATAAATAAAAACCACAGATTAGTAAATTGAGTCCCTTTTACCCCGCATGTACATCCATATACAAGTTTCTCTATACTCAATTTGAAACAAGATTTGAAATTTAAATAAACCATTTTTACGGTCCTTCCAAACGATTCTGACTTCTATTCCGTAGGCATAAGGCATTAAAAGCAAAAAAGTGGTAACAATAACAAATATTTATTACAGCTGCCATTTTGTCATGCCACCAACGCAATACAAGTCAAAATCGGTTGAACGGTCTGTAAAAAACGTTTAAGTATTTAAATGTATAATCTTATTTCAAATTGAGTATAGTATATTTTGAACGTGAGAATTCTTCTGCGTGTTAAAGGACAAGCCGATGTCTGTTAAAAAAATTGTAAGCGATATAACTTACCCACACAATCCAAGTATCAACAGTGCCAAAGAGCAGTCTCTTATCCCGGCTGGCGCGCCTCACTGCTTTAACATTATCCTTCATCCAACGCATCTTCAACGCACTAAAGTACGGAGATATCGGCAGACCGCATATATTCTTGAAGTAGTTCTTGTTGCGGTCGGGGATTTTGGCTAGGATCGCGTCCACTGTGCTGTCTGTTCGGATGTCGTTCCAGACTGGAATTTGAAAAAGTCTATGATGTTTTAGTCTGTTAACAAGACTCAGACATAGTAGTTTATCGTGTTCTGAATAGGGAAATACTGTCCAAGAAGTCGAAAAAGTTGACTAAAGGACTGGGTCTCCAAAAGCATGGGCAGCCCTGGCCATCTCTCGTCTGCTAAAACAGCATTAAAAAACACAACATTTCTAACGCGTTCAGAGGATGATTACGTAAACTTGTTTTTTTTTTTTTCAAAATTCAATTAAAAGTGAAATTTCCGTTGATAGAAACTATTTTCATATAAATATACCTATAGCTGCATGCAACGGCTCGCCCGTATATTTGTCCCAGGCTATCGTCGTCTCTCTCTGATTCGTGATGCCCAAAGCTACTATATCATCCTTGGTATAACCTGAAAATAAATAATTTACATAGTATCATTACGAATGAAAAACAGTTAAGGCTCCGTGCGCGAGAAAAACCCTTTTTCGTCAATTTCTTATCTAATTGTGAGAAAGCGTGAAATAATTGAAACATTTAGTCTGTGTAACTATAAAAGTACAGTTTTTGTGGTGCTAAACCATTCGTGTCAGTCACAGCACCTGTTAATAGTTTCGTCACTTTTGCGCTCTCAAAAATACAGTTTATTTTATCTTTGATTTACTTAATGAAGGTATTATATGTATAATCATATTTTTTTTTTATCTCAAGGATAGCTGAAGCCCAGTGTGTGATTTTTAAATTTCTTGATATGGTGCTGAATAATATAAAAATATACTACCGACAAGGTTTTTAAAAAAATATAGGTTTTTCCAACATTATTTTTTTGCTATATTTTGTATCAGAAGTTGAAAAAAGTGCTTCCTCCACATGCAAGCAGACCATATAGTAATGTTGATTATATTTTTTAACGTTTAAAATCAAAAGTAGTTTCTCGTAAAAAGATGATCAAACGTCAGTATCACGTCATTTAAAACCTGTTGCAATTTTTTGTAATTTTCCAGGAATCCTTTTTTATTTAATCCGGTCCGCCACATGCAAAACAAAGACCTCGACTTTACGAATCACAAATAATTTTGTTTAAATTATTTTTCCCTTTTTCACAAACTATGAACAAAAATGCCCAAAAAACAGTCGATTTCGTGCACGGCCCCTTAAAGCCGGATGGAAACTCTGCAATTCAATAGGTTCCTTTATTCTATTAGTTTAAAATGTTTTTTATTTTATAATCGAATTGACTTTTAATTTATTGTAGATTAGTTACTGATTGTTCGAGACCCAAAAACACTAATCTGCATTACTCCAAATGTTTATCATTTCTACGACTCAAATCAATCAGTATCTTGGTGATTAAACAAGTTAATTAAAAACAAATGATTGATGATGAATGATTCACAGTTGATTGAACTTTGATAGTTATTATAGTTGTTATATAAATTTAATTCTGAGTTCCAATTATAGGTAGAGACGGTTTTTAATTAAAATTAAATGTTTTGTATGGCCCTAGACATTTTCACTCGCTTTCTTTATAGATCCAACCTTTCGTTCCAAGGCCATTTTCATTAAAAATATAACACTCCTAAGCCATGAATTATTGTAATTGTGATCACAAGACATGTAAAAAGTCGACGTCGTAGTAAAAACTAAATGACGTCGTCGTAAAAACTAAATGACGTCGTAGTAAAAACTAAATGAATTTTACTACAATATTTGGTATTATTTTCTATGAATGTTACGAGATAAGAAATGGTGACCAGACGCTGACGTTATAACTACTAACAACAATTGCGTTTTTCGGTTTCAAGTTTTGACGAGATTTGATATGAGGAAATTACGCCTTATTATTTTGTCTGAACAACGATTTAGTAAAGTAATAAGTTTATCACAATTATTAAGGTCTAATGACGACACGATTGTGGAATTTGCAAAGATAATAATATCATCCACATATACTGTCTACTTCCTCATTGATATTCAGATGGATACGAAAATGTGATTTTTCAATCCATCAATGTCGAGCTTACCGTCTGAATCGCTAAGTAAAGCAACTTGAGAAAATTCAATAACCTCGATAGGGGTAAGTTAGCAATCCTTAGTTTTGTATTTAAATCTGACCATAAGCCTTACCTAGCTCCACTAGTTGATCGCAGGCATTTTCCGCACAAATTTTCATGTGGTGCAAAATTTCTAAGGGATCTTGTTCCATCCAGCCCTCGTGCGGCTGGATTTCTGTTTTGTCCATCTGGTGGGCAACCAGCTGATCGGAACGCCCTGCTTCGTATATCTGAAAAAGTAAAGAGAACCTTCATTACTTATGATATTTTTTTATAGAATAACATTGGAGTTTTCAATGTAGATTCGGATGTTTAAGCAGACAGATTGGATGCGGAAAGCGAGGGATCCGGGTTAGTAGCGCAATTTGGGAGAGGTATATGTTCATCAGGCGAGTGGGATAAGCTATGTTGATTGACTGCAGATTGGTGGATGTTGATGGAGAAAATATCGTGTAAAAAGAGCAGATCCTTGTCATCATTACTAGGTGTATAACTTATCTCATTGATAAATATACAAAATCCAAGTAGTGTGGTGATAACATAGTAAAAATAGGATACTATCGTACAATGACTGCAATATCGTTCATCAGTAATGGAAAAAAATGATTAGTGCATAATCTGATGGTGATTTACTAGAAAAATGTACGTAGTGTTACGTCTAATTTCATTAATAATTAACAATATTTTTCCAATATACGAGATACTGGAAAAATACAGTTGTACTCTTACGTCAATAAGTTATCAGTTGACTAAAATCGCTACACAATAATTTCAACAAAATATGAAGGATTCAGAGATTAAAACACGTTTTACATAACAAGCCGATATCAATTTGGCTCCTGTAACACAGGTTTTTTACCTAGCGCAGGAGTCAGGGCTTCACTTTGTTTGTACACATTTTTTATGCCAATAAAGATTATTTTTTTATCAATTTAACGCTCTTAGACAAAATAAAAACAATTCCAGCTGATATTTAATATTTCTTGCATGCTAGGAACAGTCAAAACAATCAACGATCAAAGGTCTCTGATTAAAATTGTTATCAAAACATTTGGGATATGTATTTACCTACGTAATCACCACGCCATCTATCTATCAATGACCTCGTAAATATTTAATTTTGATTGTAATAATTATAATGTACTTACTGTGTTAATAAAAACATACTGCGATAGACTGAGTTAATTTATCTATACATTATAATAGATCTGTAGATTGTATAAATAAGGATGACCTCTAATTAGGACCATCGAACTAAAAATGTAGGTGGTTGGACGATAAAAAGACTCGAAGGACCTTGTAAATACCTTTTGTTAGTCTCCTTTCACTCATCCTCACAACAGAACAGATAGGTACTATGATGTCACTTACCACAAATCTAAGAGTCTTCGTGCCGTCGTCCACGACGCCGACCAGCGGCCGCTTAGAGCCGTCTCTCACAGGCATCTCGCACCCTGAACAAAAAGAATTAAACTCAATTTACTTACAATTTTCGCGTAAAGTGCTCAAAGCATGATCTTATAAGACGCGAGTAAACATGATTGGAATGGTCGACCATACCGGCTGTCACTTGAAACATGTCCATTTTTCCAAATAAATGTTTAATCAAGAACCTAATCAGAATTTCATAACCAAGATAAAAACACACAGTTGACAGTACCCCAAAAATCCTAAAGAAATGATCAGATTGTTGAGATCACTGCAGTTGGGTATCACGCACTTATAGCTAATTATTTCATCATCCTCACACTCCGATAGCCAAGTAGATTAAAATAAAGGTTGCCATGATTAAAGACTTATCAATATTCAAGTCGTTAGGGTTATTATATCAGTCGGATTACCTACTGTAACGTTTGCACACATTACTAGAGAACTAATATAATCTTTATTGGTTAGAAATTCATAAACAAATGTCGGTCTTTCTGCACGCACCCTTCTCAAAGGTCAAATATCAGTATTGTATTAATCAGCAGTGATAAAACTGTATCTTTCCATACTCTTGAAATATCTTCATCAAGTATTTATTTGAAACTAGCTGACCTGACAGACGTCGTGGCAAAGTTCATACAAAAATCCCATAGATAAAAGGCCGTTCTGTTTTTCCCGAATTTGAACATTTTCCTGGAAACCATTCCATTTTTAGGGTTCCGTACCTCAAAAGGAAAAACGGAACCCTTATAGGATCACTTCGTTGTCCGTCTGTCTATCTGTCAATATCCTTTTTCTCAGGAACGCAAAAAAAGGTATCAAGTTGGAATTAATATCAAATACGTAGGTTTACAATCCCTTAGAGCTCTAAAAAAATCAAGCTTCTAAGTTAACGCAATAAAAAATACGGCGATTTATTCGACATATTTTGATACTCTCAAATAAATCATCATTGACCTAGAATCATGAAATTTTGCAAGAAGCAAGGTCTCACAGCACAAGTAAAGGAAAATGTCCGAAAATCGTTAATTTGTAGTTTTATTACATAAAAAGTATTTTTTTGCGATTACTAACTTACATTTGCAGTTGTAGGATCGACCGTGACGTATATCAATGTATGTGAAATCTTGTTAACCGACTTCCAAAAAGGAGGAGGTTCTCAATTCGGCGGTATGTTTTTTTTTTTTGTATGTTTGTTACGCGATTACTCCGTTAATTATGGACCGATTTTGAAAAATCTTTTTTTGTTTGAAAGGGTCTGTTGAGGTGGTCCCATTGCTACCAAATCAGAATCAGATGAGGGGATCCCATGGAAATCGAGGGAAACCCTCAAATTTTATAGGCAAACCTATAGCGATTTGGGTATTTTTTATAGTAACTTGTACATTTGCTCTCGGAAAGCACCATTTGGTGAAGTGGAACTGATGATGGAGACCACATATGGCGACCGGAACAATATAATAATGAGTACCTCTATTTAACGGGTTGCGATTAAGCAATTTATGCTCGTCACTATGCATATGGTGAGTGGCAGTTCTCCTGGTTCTTACCAGGATAACTCCTCAACAATCAACGTCCCAGCATCGGGAAAAGCAATATTTTGTAAAGGGTGATGAGCAGTTAACATTAGGCTATTGTAACTTAGATAAATTCAAAACTGACCCACTAAAAAATGAAAAATAAAAAACTTTTTACAAAAAAATAAGAACCGACTACCAAAGTTAACACTACAAAGTGAAAAATAACTTTAATTTCGGAAGTCGGAGGCAAAAAACTCAAATACACCAAAGACACCGACTTCCGAAATTAAAGTTATTTTTCACTTTGTAGTGTTAACTTTGGTAGTCAGTTCTTATTTTTTTGTAAAAAGTTTTTTATTTTTACTTCATTTTTTTTTTTGGGATAGTCATCCCAACTACGGAACCCTTCATTGTGCGTGGTCCGACACGCACTTAGCCGGTTTTCTAACCATAAAAACAACTTTAATTTCGGAAGTCGGTGACTGGTGTATTTGAGTTTTTTGCCTCCGACTTCCGAAATTAAAGTTATTTTTCACTTTGTAGTGTTAACTTTGGTAGTCGGTTCTTATTTTTTTGTAAAAAGTTTTTTTATTTTTACTTAATTTTTTTTTTTTGGGATAAAGTCATCCCAACTACGGAACCCTTCATTGTGCGTGGTCCGACACGCACTTAGCCGGTTTTCTTACCATAAAAACCTAATCGTTCTAGCCGTTCGCAAGTGATGAGGTTACCTACGCATAGCATTTAATTTTTGTGTACATATTATATAGATAGTGTTATCTCATTAACGAATTTTATTAATATAATTTTCCATGTTCTAAGATAGCATTTAGACGGCTGAGCCTGAAGAGGAGGAATATAATACTTACATTAATTATATTTATTTATCGTCTAACAAATAAGTGCGAATTATCACAAATCCTTCACACAGTATTATAGCTATTAAACTAATCTTTATTTTAATGACTGTATCGTTGTAACAAACGCCGTGAGTAGTGTAGTACAATTTATTAGTACCTAGATACTCGTAGTAAAATAATAATTGTGAATGACAGTATGTGCATACAAAAATATTGGTCCTTTGAGCCTGAGTGTATACGTTTGTAAGGCTCCAGTACCCAGTTGTTTACGAGCCGGATTACAACTTCCTAACTAATAGGAATAGGACCGACACCTTGTTTAATCCCGGCCATAAGGACCAAGTCAGAAAGGCCAGCCTAAGTAAAGTATTTAGTCTTACAAGACGTCTTGAAGATGCCGCAGTAAAGACAGTCATTGTTTACTTTGGATTACTTAAATTTATATTACCAAACGATATTAAAAAGACCTAGGACGACCTGTACCCCAAGTGTAAGTTTGCAAGAGAGTAAACGTAACTATTTCGTTTGCGTTAAAATTTGACCGATAGATCATAATGCTAAGACTATAAGGGTGAGAATAAAAATCGTAACGCAAACGCGCTAGTTACGTTTACTCTCTTGCAAACTTACACTTGGGGTTCTGAACGGAGTACGTTTTATACTTGCGAGTTATTTTTTTATAGAGATTGATATTCTACTGGCTTTTTCCAAATTAAGAGGTTTAATAATACACCTAAGGGAAATTTTTTATCAGTCACTCAAGGCCCAATTCCTTTGAGAATTATAACTAATTCATTAGATTACTGGTTTTATAGATTGATATGGTACTTTTTTGGTCCCGGTTGTCATTTGTAGATCTTTGACATTCGTTACAGGTAGTCAGAAATCCGAAAGTCTGACAACAAATCTTATCACCAAGGGGTATCGTGTTACCCAGTAACTGGGTTGTGAAGGTCAGATAGGCAGTCGCTCCATGTAAAATGCTGGTATTCAGCTGCATTCGGTTAGACTGGAAGCCGATCCCAACATAGTTGGGAGACTACGAGTATTAGGCAGATGGTGGCAATTACTTTTGTAAGTATTTTATTTTCAACGTGAATGTACATCTCATTGTTCATTCATTCTTCTTTCTTTGTCCAGGCGGTCTTTCTTTGGAATGCGCTCCCGTTGAACATCAGGACGGCAACCAGCCGGTTATCTTTTAAAGTGAAAGCACGTGAACATATTCGTCAGAAGTTGGCCAAAACCTCCCAGCGGTGATTTGCTGGAGTCGTTTCCTCCTCTGCCGGTCGTTATTTCTCCTGACAAAGTTTATTTTGGTATATGTATGTCATGTATCTATCTGTGTTTTATATTAGTATTTATGCTTGTATTTTATAGATATTTCCGAGCTATCTATCCCGTATGTTGCACCTGACATGTTTTGTCTCTGCATCACCCTAAGGTTGACTGGTAGAAAATGCCTCAAGCATTAAGTCCGCCTTTGTACAGTATTTTTTACTTGTGCATAAAGTTTTAATAAATAAATATACGAATGGTAGGTATATCTTCATTAATTTGAAAGAGACACTTTTGATCTCATTATATGGGCTTCATCCAAATTAAATTAAGAGAATGTCGTAAGTCTTTCTTTGAAAATGAAATGCTTGTTTTCAATAACATGATTGAAACATAGCAATTTGTCTGATGGGAAGGGAAGCCTTAGTAATTGTGATTGCATGCCACTTACTCGCAGTGAATTGCATTAAACAAAGTATAAAGTATTTTGTAGGATGGAAAATACAGACTGCTTAAAACAGTAAAAAGAAAAAAAGAAAATACGTTTATTTGCGCTAAACATGACTCAAAGAAAGAACACAAATCCGCGGAAGATTTATACACTCACGGACGAAGCGCGTGCGCTCTCCCGTACGGTTGTAGATACCGGTGGCACCGGGGTCTGCGGGGGGACGCTTCCTATTGTATAGTACGATTTTGGCCTACGATATTTCTAATATTGAGTATCCAAAATCGCGGCACCTATCCTGGAATTACCCTACGCAAAACGGCCATCGCACAGCATAATGCTGCGACCTTAAGCGAGGCAGAGCGGAAGTGCTGGTTTAAAGTGAAAGCCGGCGTCAAATGTCTTTGTCTTCATAACAAATATTATTATCCCTTACAATAGGTTATAAAACTTTGCCAGACTTTCTAACAAAATCAGCAGTTACTACGAAAGATTTCGTTTTTATGGTTCCGTACCCGAAGGGTAAAACGGGAACCCTATTACTAAGGCTCCGCCGTCTGTCTGTCTGTCCGTCTGTCACCAGGCTGTATCTCATGAACCGTGATAGTTAGACAGTTGAAATTTTCACAGATGATGTATTTTTGTTGCCGCTATAACAACAAATACTAAAAAACAGAATAAAATAAATATTTAAGGGGGCTCCGATACAACAAACGTGATTTGTTTGCTCCTTTTTGTTTTTTATTGATAACGGCAACAGGTAAACTATTGAAACATTCACAGAATATTTCTTTATATATTCACTTTAAAAATAAATAGTTAAATTAAAATAAAACAAATATTTAACGGTGTGTATGTATAATTAAGTAATGTATTTCCATACAAAAAACGTGATTTTTTTTGCCGTTTTTATAGATAATGGCACGGAACCCTTCGTGCGCGAGTCCGACTCGCACTTGGCCAGTTTTTTTTTTAAATCTCGCGTTTGTCCTGTCTCACCTGATGGTATATTTTATGTAGTTTCACCAATCACTAAAACATGATGAGGTGGACCGTGGAAGTAAAATATTTCAAGCCTTTAAATTCCACTAAGAACTGCAATTACAAGCAATGGCAGTTCAAAAAAAAAAAATTACGACCCAACCATCAATTGGTAACGGTAGAGCAAATAACTTAAACCATTACAATACCTAACCGAAACAAATTACTGATTCAGAAATGGCTTCAGAACGTGCTAATAAGGCAACAGACTTATAAATACACGTAGATTAATGTCACATCATAACACATAGGTACACGGTACAGTCGACCGCACGTCGCGTCGTTCGTAACACTTTGACCTTGAGTTGGTCTAGTCTGGCGTGGGCCGCACGCCAGGCTGAGACGCCCCGGGCGTCGGGAATCGCAGGCCGATTCCCGGCCACCGTAGGCGCGGGCTTGCGGACGGTGAGCGATGGGTAGCTCACCGTCCGATAAGGACCAAGCCCGGGTCGACGGCGCGTTGTGTTCCACGCGCGCCTCAAAGAGACGTCAGCACCAATTGACGGGGTCAAAAAGGGCCAATGCCTGCCAGGGTTACGAGCCTGTCCGAAAGGGATATCGTGGCCCTGGCACACAGGCATCTGAAGGAACACGGTGGGTTTTAGTCAGTAAAAGTCTGACACTCCCTCCCGCTCCACCCAGAGCGGGAGAAGTTATTTGATAATTTCCCACCCAAAAAAAAAAAAAAAAAAAAAAAAAAAAAGACCAGCTCAAGGTCACAGTCCACTACACCTATATCACATAGCAGTAAATAAAATCCTGGTGAAGAATGTCAGCGAAATTTAAATAAGGGGAATCCAGAGTAAAATTTCTAATTGGCTTTTAAAAGGGCTTGGCGAATGCCTAGAAAACACGTTGACTAATTTAAGGAAAGATTTTGATGAAAACTGTCCAGTCAATAATCATATTTAGGAAGCCAGACATGTTTTACGTTTTTGTTTAGCATAATTTTTGTCTCCAATCCGACCAGCTTGTTCAGTTTTGCCAGGCTTTTTACCCCGTAGTGAATTTTTTTCGCTCGGCTTTCTCGAAAAATAATACGTCTATTAAATGAAAAGTTAGGCTGTTTTCATTCGTCAATCTGACAAAATCTAGCCATTGAAAAGAAGAATTAACTGGGATAGATTGGGTAATTATCGCTACAAAAAAATAACAGCATGCCCCGTTACACCTTATACAGGCAATGACACCAGCCATTAAGACTTAGCCCCCTTTATGGCCTGATTGTTCTTCAGTGCAGTTTATTTAGCTTTTCCTGCACATGATTGCATAGTTGCATCAGCCTTGAATAGCGGTTAAGGAAAATCTTCAATTGATCGCAAAACGTGTCGGAGAATTCCCACCGCGTCGGTATTACTAACACTAATCAAGTAATCACAGAGGGCCAATTTATACAAGTATTTTTATCGCTATAAAGTAACTATGATCCCGGAAATATAAAGTTGTTTTGTGGCATACGTATTTGTCTATCTCGTTGAATTTATTGTGAAATAAGTTCTAAAAATAAAAATAAACCGGCCAAGTGCAATGAAGGGTTCCATAGTTGGGATGAATTAATCCCAAAAACAAACTTAACATTCTAGTTGAAAAACATGTTCTTCCATACATCGATATACACCACGGTCAATTCTCCAACTGCAAATGTAAGTTGCTCCACTATTATTCGTTAGCTTGCTTGCTTAGCTGTGTTAGTTTTCTTTTAAATTTCGTTGCATATACTACTGCCATGATTTTGTTCACATATCCAGAAACAACCATTTAGCTAGCAGGGACGACGACACTAGACTCTATCAAAAATTTGCACTTGAAAGCTTAATGTTACGCAAACGGATCCTGAAATCGAAAAAAAATGATCTTGACAGACCATCAATATTTTGGAACGGCCTATCCAACGATACCCCACATCATGGGATAGAGAAAAAATAATATAATGCCCACTTTACGTGTAAGGGAGGTACGAGTACCCTAAAAAAAAATGTTTTACAAGATTTTGTCTTACGACTTTGTCAGCGTGATTAATATCCATATACCATATACCCATGCCAAATTACAGATTTCTAGTACTAAGAGTCTCTGAGCTAAGCTGGGGACAGACGGACAGACAGACGGACATGGCGAAACTATAAGGGACTGTTGACTACGGAACCCTAAAAAGATGGTAATGGCTTCAATTACTTACTAAAATCTTCTTTCCTATGACAGCAATACCTAGCAGAAAGAAATTGGAAACTAGCACCCGAATTGATTAACACGCTTTTAATCACAATCCAAAGGTTTTGAGGGAAATTCCTAAACCATAGCTTCATAGGTTTGAAATATTCGTTTGCTCAACAACGTAAATAACGCAGTGAACGTGGTTGAACTGTCAAAACTAAAGGAACAACGATCTGCCTAGCTTTTTCCCAACTATGTTGGGGTCGGTTTTCAGACTAACCGGATGCAGCTGAATACTAGTGTTTTACATTGAGCGAGTGCCTATCTCACCTCCACAACCCAGGTACTGGGTAATCGATACCCCTTGGTAATGAAGATCAGTTGTCAGACTATTGGGCTTCTGACGACCCGCAACGACTGTCAAAGATCCACGAATGACAGCCGGGACCAAAGTCTTTACGTGCTTTCCGAGGCACGGAGAAGTCTCGGCATGTAAAGATGGCCACCCATCCTCGGAACAACCCCGGCAAGCGTAGCTTAACCTGACGGATCGACCCGTGGTGCTTTCATTACTTAGCCACGAGCTGAAATGACAGCTTTAATGCTAAAATTAAAAGAAATTCGATGAATTGTCATATTAAGTGTGTTACGCAATTACCCCACATAATGCCAATTACCCGACATAATGCCAATTACCCCACATAAAGCCAATTACCCGACATAATGCCAATTACCCCACATAAAGCCAATTACCCCACATAATGCCAATTACCCCACATAATGCCAATTACCCCACATAATGCCAATTACCCCACATAATGCTAATTGTTTTAATTAAAACGTTCAAAATACAGTCGCAATGTTATCTCAGCTAGCAACAATGAAAGTCAAAAACTTTACAGATTAGAAAGCGAACGTTCTTATTAAAAATACAGGTACAGATATTCTATTTCACGAAGTCCGTTCGGCTTTGATTGTAGTAGTGACGTATCCCGACAAGCGCGCTTGTGTGTGTAAAAGTAGGTAACGTTAGCAAAAAAATCTGATATATATTCAAGTCGAGATTTAATAATCTAAATAAAATTTTGGTTTTAAAAGTATATACATTTTGTAAATAAATTAGATTAGGTTGCAATAAATACAAAAATATTAAGAATATGTAGGCATTTAATTAAGCATTGGTGTTACATAATGGAAACGAAACAAGTAGGACTATTCAGTATTTTCAATCACTATCAGATAAATTTTCGATTTCCGATTCCGTTTTGCTGTCGTCAGAATCATCTTGTACATTGATTATAAATTCAAAATCGAGATCAAAATATTTCAAGTAGTCTTTTTCAATTTTTTCAAACTGAGCACAAGTTTTTTGCCACGTTTCACTGCTAACTTGGCCCAAACTTTCATTGATCAGTCTTTCCGTATTCGTCATGTTTTGCTCGATATTTTTAGATGCGACATAATTTTTAACGATCCCCCAAATATTTTCAATCGCATTTAATTCTGGGTGATAAGGGGGAAGGCGTAAGACATCAAAACCCTTGCTTTTTATAAAATCGTCAATCTTGTAGATTACGTGTTGGGCTTTGTACTTCTTTATTGTATCGTACAATTCCAATTTAAGAAGAGATTCATCAAATGCTATACCCTTATCCCTGAGCCATTGCTGCATATCGGCTTTCTTTGTAGATTGCGTCGGTAGTCGTTCAGCCCGTGTGTTGTGATAAGATGCATTGTCTAAGACAGTGACAGAGCGCGGAAGTAAATTGGGTAGCAACTTTTCATTTAGCCATTTTACATAGTTATCATAGCTCATATTTGAATGATAATCACCAGCTGTTGAGTTGGCCTTATAAACCAAGGAAGCATTTTCAATAAAACCATCCTTGGTTCCCGCGTGCACTAAAATAAAGCGAGTGCCTGTGCTATTTTTTTTTGCCCAGGTGTTGTTTCGCACGTGTGTCGAAAGGACGTAGCTCTCATCGGTGTAGACAATGGGCCGACTTTGAGAGCGGTACTCTGTTATTTTTTTAAAATATTTTAAACGCCACATTTGTATATCATGACGCTCCGTCAAGACTTTACGGTTGTTCTCTGTTTTGCGCCACTTGTAACCTAATTTCAACAGTAACTTGCGAACAGTTTCTAAACAACCTTCGAATCCGATTTTTTCATTCAATGTTGTTCTTAACTTAGCTAATGTTGGAATTTCTTTATGGACAATATGGAAATCTTGTACAGTACTGCGAACCACATCGGCTGTAAAATTATCTATATCCACTTTATTATCTCGCTTTCTCCTTTTCTTCATAGGTGAAGTGAATTTTGATGAAGTGGATGGGAATTCCTTCTCTTCTTTTAATATTCTTTGAACTGTTTTTTGGCTCACACCCGTAGCTTCAGCTGTACGGCGTGTAATGTCTCGTAAATGAGACAAATCACAGTTGAGTTCCATTAATGATTTTGTAAATTCATATTCTTCTCGCAGAAAATGATAAACACTAGCTATCATGTTTCGACCCTAAAACAAAATGTAATCAAAATAATTAAGTAATATAAACATTTTATAACACAAAAAAATATTCATTTTATAAATACTTCTATTGCTATATTAAGTATCTTTGTATAACATTTTAATTGAAAACGTATAAATAAATATTACCACACTATGGACAACTCTTCTTCGTTTTGTTGCCATGCTGACCTTACTCCGTGAAACAATTTGGCGCGAACTAAAAACCACTACTGATCCGGACCGTGTCCCGATCGACACTGAGCGCTCTCGAGGTTACGCACACAAAAACAATGTGCATGTGCACGCTTGACAACATTCATAGCCAAACGGACTTCGTGACATAGAACATCTGTAAGCACTCAAGACCACAGTGCCAAAGCAGAAGTCGATTAAAAAAAATTACAAAAACCGGCCAAGTGCGGGTCGGACTCGCGCACGAAGGGTTCCGTACCATCATCTATAAAAACGGCAAAAAAATCACGTTTGTTGTATGGGAGCCCTCTTAAATATTTATTCATATATCACGTCCCACACAACAAACGTGATTTTTTTGCTGTTTTTATAGATAATGGTACGGAACCCTCCGTGCGCGAGTCCGACTCGCACTTGGCCGGTTTTTTTTTTTTTTGTATAACGTTTTTATTTTTCACTTTTTGGTGGGTCAGTTTGTAATATATCTAAGCTTATAGTTAAGTATATCTCTGTCGGACGAGTACAGGCTGGAATGCGGAGTTAGACAGGGTTTAAGCTTGCCTCTGCTGTTTAACCTCTATATCAACCAGCTTATCGAGCGACTGAGCGGTACACATGTCGGCTGTCACATTGACGGAACGTGTGTCAACAATTTAAGCTGTGCAGACGATATGGTGCTACTCAGTCCATCGATAGGTGGGTTGAAGAAGTTGTTATCGACCTGCGGGGCTTATGCGAAGGAGCATGGCTTAATATACAACTCGAAGAAGAGTGAGCTTCTTGTATTAAAAGTACCTAAGCAGCAGCCACGCAGTGTTCCGTCCATAAGTCTCAACGGCGCGCGGCGTAGCACTAAAGATTCTCAATCGTTTTAGGTATCTTGGTCACATTGTCACGAGCGACCTAAGAGATGACATAGATATAGAGAGGATTGTTTGTGAGGAGCAATATGCTTGCCCGCAGGTTCGCTCGTTGTACCACAGACGTCAAAGTTACCCTTTTTAAGGCGTTCGGTCAATCTTTTTACACGAGTGGCCTGTGGGTGTCATACACGCGCCGAGCCTACAACGTCCTGCGTGTACATTTTAATAATGCTTTTAGGATGCTGTTGGGACTGCCATGGTGTTGTAGCGCTTCTGGGATGTTTGCGTAGGCTCGCACAGATGGTTTCCATGCCATCATGTGAAAGAAAGCGGGCTCCTTGCTACAGCGCCTGCATGGTAGTGACAACAGCATTCTGAAAATGATCGCTGCCAAAGCGGACTGTCCCTTTCAGGGACACTGGGTGGGAACAGTCATAGGTTTGAAAAATAAGTAATTTGTAAAACTAACAATAGGTACTAACCTATATACCTAAGCACTATTGTTACTAACACCAAAATACTAAAAAAAATATGGAACTTAATCTGAAATAAAGTTTTATTTCATTTAATTTAATTTATATCCATGATAAGAATGCTTGGAAACATCCTGGTCCAGTTCCGCTCCGTAGGACAATCTAGAGTCCAGTCAAAATCTGGTTCCTATTAAAATTTTATATATATATATATTTTTTTTTACATTACATACTGATTACCTTAACTCACACACTAACCTATTATATATTTTTTTTTTTAGGAAAACGTATATTTTTGCAATATTTGTAAATATGCGAGCACCATGTATTTGTGGGGGTGTAACATTAGGGGAGGGGGGGGGGGGGGGGGGGTTCCATAATCTGCTAATCGCTTGGCAGGCGGGTTGGCGATCGCAGTATGATGTTAAAATGCATAGAGAACGCTGCTGCCTATTCTCTAGTAAGACCCTTAGTCGCCTTTTACGACACCCAGGGGAAGAAATAGGATGGTGCTATTCTTTACGTCCGGCACAACACAGACACATCTAAATCTATATTCTTAGATATTCACACGGAATGTTATTCTACAATGTAAACTATGGGAACAATATATTTTAGTTACTTCGACTATCCTCGTAGGTAAATCCTTTTCAGTAATGTTTGTATGTGGACTTCACTATCCGCACTTAAGACTCCCATTCAGTTCGTTGTGCGTGGTGGATCCTGGCTATCCTGGCCAGCCTAGCTTAGATAGCAGAAGCACAGAAGCTTACTGGGCCTGCAGTCTCAACAATTCGACATAGATAGCGATCGCCAGACAGTCAAAATTGCCAGCAATTTGACCAGCATGAAAAAAATCATAATCTTGTCAAGCAATGTTGACCGTCTAGAGACATCATTAGGAGTTTGCGACCGAATTCGGTCGGAAGGCGATCGCTATCTATGTCGAGACTGCAGCCCCTGGGCTCCAAAGGCTTTGCAGAGCGACCTCACTCGGAGAATTTGTTCGTGTTGGGAAACCACGGCCTCGCATTCCAGGACGTGGACGGCCTTTTCAGTGATTACACGACTACGAAACCGAAACAAAGTTACGCAATAGTGTTAAAGATATACGCCTTTATGATATCTGATATCGGTATAATACCGATATCAATACGAGATAAATACTTGAGTTGACTGCTTGAAACGTAATACTAAAAAATTTATAGTTGATTACCTACCCTACATGATTCATGATGGGTTTTGTTCTAGAGATGGGCATCGAAATAAATACATAGATTGTTCTATAGCTTAGCTTAATTTAGCAAGATACTATATAAGGTTATATAAGGTGGTATAAGGTTTGGGGCTAACTAAGTAAACAGCCGCATGCCTCGATCGATCAGGTAAAGCTACGCTTGCCGCGGTTGGTCCGTGGATAGGTAACCATCTTTACATACCAAGACGAGGGGTCTTGGTATGTAAAGATGGTTACGTGCCTCGGAAAGCACGTTAACGCGTTGGTTCCGGCTGTCATTTGTAGATCTTTGACTGTTGTTACGGGTCGTCAGAAGCTCGAAAGTCTGACAACCAGTCTTACCAAGGGGTATCGTGTTACTCAGTAACTGGGTTGTGGAGATCAGATAGGCAGTCGCTCCATGTAAATTACTAGTATTCAGCTGCACCCGGATACACTGGAAGCCGTCCCCAACATTTTTGGGAAAAGGCTTGACAGATGATGATAGTAAGGAAGTTTAGACATGGCCACAGTTTGGAAAGTAATTTTTTCAACTTTCAACAATTTCGGGTTCGCAATTTTGTTATTTCTGTTGCGTTTGACAATGTGCATATTATTATTATATGGTAAATAGTAAATAACAGCTAGGTAGCAATATAATGAAGCCTAGCATTTGAAAACAAGGAAAACCGAGCCGGAAAGACTCGTTTGACGAGGAAAAAGCGGACGGGGGCGCGGCCCGCTTAAATTTTGTACACAAAAAACTTATAGTTTGGCTTCTATGTTGCCAGAAAATCCGCATCATCAATTCATAATCTGCTGGGTAATAGATAGAGGCCTCCCTTTCCTTATGCCAGCCTTCCTGGTTCCGTACGACCCTCATCCAAATAATTCTAAACTCAATTTTGGCTAGTTTAATCCCAGATGGGTGCTTGGCAACCGGACCAATTTAATTATGTAGCTTCCTAGCGCATCTCGCAGACAAGCTTTTTAAGAGGTTTGTGGCGGCCTAACCGAGCCTTCCTGTGATGTCTTGATCAATTTCAGCCTCCAGCCAGGGCAAAACATGAGAACTCTTGCCAAGGTAACAAAAAAAAACAGACAAGAAGGTAGAGGAACTCACTGTACAGGCTGCGCTGGATGTAACGTAATGCCAAAACTGTATGATTCAATTTCCCACTCAATTTCAAACAGTTTTTCTACAGATATTAAAGACATCGAAAAGTAAAGTGAGTAAGTAATGTGAATTATTAAACCGGTTTTCATGCCTTGACTACTGGCATAATAATTGCATTTTTTGTAAAACTTGTTGATATGGAAAGACCAGCGTTTTCTTCTTTATAGCCAAATTCTAAATTTGACCTTGTTTCCTTTTTAAGAGTCCATAATACCTCAGCGCCACCTCACTAGTTTATCTCGCTCACGTACACTACTGCTCGCGGCTACGTAAGCAAGTGACACTGGGTGCTGGGCGGCAGAGACAAGGCTCCAAGGCGCCGATAATTTAGGTACTTAATTTGTTTTTACCGCAAAAATAATGGTAATAATAAAAAAAAACATGTTTAATGCTTTATATTTAGTTCTGCTATTATGTAAAGTTTTGTTATCTAATTTGAAGTATTTTTAGGGTTCCGTACTAAAATGGTAAAAAGGAACCCTTATGGTGAGACTAAGTCTGTCTGTCTGTCTGTTTGTCTGTCACAGCTGGATATCTCAAGAACTACTTGAAGTTTGGAATAGTTTTAGATGACGTTTACCCAACTATTTTGCATACAAGAAATTTAAAAAAATATATTTTTTGCAACAGGGCCTGCAAGTCTGAAAAATTCGAATAGTCTACTAGGGCATGTCGGGTATCATATGAAAGAGCGCTGTTTGCACATTCTCAAACATTTTTTTCAGGCTTCATAGTTTTCGACTTTTGAAGAAAAATGTAAAAAAGATCCCCCCACCCCTTATCTCCGAAGTTTGCATAGAGAAAAATCTGAAATTATTCTATGTGATAGAAGTTTATGTAAAGATTACAGGAAAAAACAATGTCTCTAAATAGCACAGTTTATACTCCAGTGAACCCTCGGTGCGCGACTCCGACTCGCTCTTGACCGGTTTTTTTTTAATGCTAGCAGTTTCTTGTTCTGTTTGGAAGTAATTTTGTAATGTTTTACTGCCGATTTTTTTTATGGAATCGTTTTTCCGTCAAACATAGTACCTACTTAACATTAATCCTTCACCATATATTTATTTCAAAATGATGAATGAATGCTGCAGTATTTTTGATGGTCATGCAGTCATGCTACGCAATTTAGAGGTTTTGTAGACTCTAAAGTGACAGCAAAGTTGATGAAACTGGCAGGCAATAGCTATTGACCTCTTTGTAGATATTATTATTCTTCGAGCCCAAAGGTGACACACTGTCGAGATTACAACGTGAAACGAATTTATGAGTCAACAATACTTAATGGACTTTGGTATTATTTATTTTTGATGATTCATAAATTCTCTGAATTATTTGATCAACACTGTTCGGAGGGGTCAATAGATACTACGGTATCTTTTGACCTCTCAAACAGTGTTGATTATTTTCATGTATTTATTTCATCGCATCGAAAATAATGACACGTAAAACTAAGGATAAAAGGAATAAAATCAACATCATGAGTACCCCAAGTGTAAGTTTGCAATAGAGTATTCAAACGAAAAAGTTACGTTTACTCTCTTGCAAATTTACACTTGGGGTACTGAGCCTATTATGTTTGGCTCGGCTTAAAGAATAACATGAGGCTGAAAAATCAAAGGGAGCCAAAAAACAAACAGTCCCTTTTAGATAAAATACAGTAACAATACGAGACTCGACCTGTGGCCGCCAAAAATGTTGATAAACTCACATCCGGTTTAATTTTGTGATATTATACTTATTTTATCGGTCACGCCCGAAAATTTTTCCTTTTATGTAACTAGTTAACAGTGGCGAAACGACCATATAACACGATTCTTACCGGCTTCCCTTCGGAGGTTTGCATCAACAACTCTACCGCTATTGAAAAATGGCACAGTCAATAATGTCTACTATTGCCATAAAATATAGTTACACTACGGGTATTTAGTTCACTATAACATTCAAACAACAAAAATGCCTATTTTTATTAGCTTTGAATTGAAATAACAAACAAAAAAGTTTTGTTTGTGTAGTGATGCGTCTTTTTGGTTCTGCTACTTGGCGATATAATAATATGGTGTAAAAATTCAGTAAAAGAAAGACGAATTAATTAAATTCTACTTTATTGATAAGTAAGTAATTTAAACCGGCTTCGCTTCGGCTTCTCTCATACAAAAATTTACACCTCGCCACTGCTAGTTAATTTAATAAAATTATAAATGCAACTTTGAGGATGTGTTTTTTCACAATGGCGATTTTACTGAGGATAATATTTTGAACTTAATTATTTATTTGCAAATTGGGTACTTTTAAACCAACCACTAGAGAAATTACGAATTAATGACTCGATGAAAACAATAAGAATTACAATTTGCATAGCATACTGACAGGAACAAATTGGAATCGCACACTGTAAATTATTTCACTGAAATATTTCATTATTTACGATAGACTATGTATGTATATGATTACTTGTTGGCCGGTAGGTAGGTACTCTAAAATTATCTATTTCCTTAGATCTTCTTACAGGTAACGCAAAAATATTATTAAAGAAAACTTACGTTATCCAGCACCCCAATTGTGTATCATAGTCTGAATGACATACCCTTCATTTTGACTACACAATAAAATCAATTGCTTCTAGTTTATATTTTAAATAACATTTCAACTATTTCCAGACTGTTTTGCGATATTAAGGAACAGAGGGCTAATTGCGTAACACACTATCAGTAGGAATCGGTTTCAATTTGACAGTTCAACAACATTCATTGCGTTATTTACGTTGTTGAGCAGACAATTTTTTCTAACTTATGAAGCAATGGATTAGCAATATACTTCAAAAACATTCCGATTCATACTGTGTTACGCAATTAGGGTACAGGTTAAAAAATACACGATTTTAAAGAAAAGCCAAGCCCTTAAGTAGGTTGCCACACAGGCGCCATGCAGGCACAGTGGTGAAAAGATTTAGTGATTCGGAAATCCGCGTAGCGCTGTATCTGTAGTGCGTAGCCGTAGGCATAGGATGCGTAGACCGTAGCCATAGGGTGCTAAGACCGTACGTATAGGGTGCGTAGTCCGTAGGGATATGGTGCGTAGGCCGTAGGCATAAGGCGCGTAACCGTAGGCGTAAGGCGTTTCCTTCAATGTAGCTCTCGAAATAATATTTGTTGCAGATCGTCATATTTTCACAAAATTGTCATAGTTCCGTCAAATATAATTTCGAGAGCTATATTGACGTTTTAAATGATTACATTTTAGTAATTATTTTATCATTATTGCCGCAAATTGAATTTTGATCAACATAAAACGTAAAACAACACTGCAAGCTGCCTTAACGTAAGAAATTTTGAATTTCGCAGGCTATCTTGACGGATCCCCCTTAAGTATAGTATCGTTACTCGTGGAGGCTGCTTAGAAGCACCGCAGAATACCGCTCAGTAGGTAACAGGCAGGGTGTATCAAACAATACAATCCTGCTTTGATCGATGATGGTTCAACAGTATTCACAAAAACGGCAGAAGGACCAGAAAAAAGTGGACTTCGAAAATTTTGTATTCGTTTAAAAACTGAAATACTCGTACGTCTGTATGACTTTTAAGCGACCTCACCCAGGACGTTACAAGGAAAAGAACTGTAGGTATAAATTTGTTTCAAATGTTTTTGCAAGGAAATATTATAATAAATAATAACATAATTTTCCTTAACATGACGTTTAGCGTGTCATACAATTTTATTATGACAAACTTGTTTAGAAAGCAAAACCGCAAAAACTTAATTAAATAATTTATTTAATTAAGTTTTTGCGGTTTTTACTTGGACGCCCACAATTTTTGTGGGCGTCCAAGTAAAGAGGAGAGAGAGGAGACGAGGAGAGAGGGGGAGGGGGGAGGGGAGTAGAGGATCCAGTAGTGGCCTATTGAGTTAAGACTAGGTTCGGTATCTAGAATAGTTTATTGATAATAAGGATTAAAAAAATATTCAAATACTGGCACATTTTTTTTGTACGTAAGTTGAAACTCTGAAAAAGCTTGATTTTAGAAAGACTTTGATAATTGAGCATTAATTAATAATTAATAAATTAAAATCGCGAAATGAAATTTTTTCACCCATCTTTAGAAAACTGCGTATATCTCGGAAACTAAATGCCGATAACTGGACCCTTTTTGCTTGGACGCCCAGAATTAAATATTATTATTTTTTTATTTATTAATTAAGGAACAAAACAGAATGTAAACAGAAACATCACAAAAACCTCAATAGGTTTGTCCGGATGTTGAAACACTTTCAAGCAATCTTAATACTAACGGAATATTATAAATCTAAGGTTAAAACATAGTTTATAAAACATTGTGAGGCAGTTAGTAAATATTAACTAAAAAGTACAAAAACGACGACGGCGCGGGTCAAACAGTCCGTCGATAATACTACCAATTGAATGAAATTTAAACAGGATGATGCATTTTCAAAGAGATTCAAAGAAAAGTTTGTATTTATTTTTATAATTATTATTTGTTATTTCCGATTGAATTTTTGTTGGATTAATAAACCTGATTCATTTTTAATTTAAATTATTCAATTAACAAGTACTTATTTGATATAGCAAGTTTATATCTTGAAACGGAAACGGTTTAAAACCAAAAAAATATAATTCTGTAACTGATTCGTTACAGAATTATATTTTTTTTGTATAAAAACTTAAAATCTGAATTTTCTCTGAATGCAGTATGATGTTACAACGTTCCGGAAATCACTCCATACAGTATCCAAAGTACATAATTATTTTTAACCGGCAATTCTGACAATACAATATAAATATAATTATAAGTCTCCGAGTTCACTGAGAAACTACAATGACAGCTACTTAGTTCATACAATAACTGTTCAGCCTTCTTTGTAAAAGATGAGTAAATTAAATACCAATGCCAAGGTTTTGTTTGTGGTTACAATAAACTATGTTGCGTAGAAGAAAAACTTGACGCCGGACGCCATGACACGTAAAAAGAGCGGGAAAATTAATTGAGTGTCACCTGTCAGACTTTTTTAGGGTTCCGTACCCAAAGGGTAAAACGGGAACCCTATTACTAAGACTCCGCCGTCTGTCTGTCTGTCTGTCCGGCTGTCACCAGGGTGTATCTCATGAACCGTGATAGTTAGACATTGAAATTTTCACAGATGATGTATTTTTGTTACCGCTATAACAACAAATACTAAGAAACAGAATAAAATAAACATTTGAGGGGGCTCCCATACAACAAACGTGATTTTTTTGCTCGTTTTTGCTCGATATTGATAGCGGCAACAGGTAGACGCTTGAAATATTCACAGAATATTTAGTTATAAATTCACTTTAAAAATAAATAGTTAAATTAAAATAAAACAAATATAAAGGGCAAAAAATCACGTTTGTTGTATAGGAGCCCTCCTATACAACAAACGTGATTTTTTGCCATTTTTATAGATAATGGTACGGAACCCTTCGTGCGCGAGTCCGACTCGCACTTGGCCGGTTTTTATTACCTATTAGCTAACCCGATAAACGTTGTCCTGTCCAGACAATATGCTCTTGAGTTCACACAAAATATCTATAGAAAAAGGAAGTTTAACTAAAGTTTTCCGGGATTTTTTTTCCAATTTTTGTTTCCAACCTAATTCAGACTCTATTACGAACATTTTAAAACAAAAAATTGCCAAATCAGTGCAGATTTTCTCAACTAACGCGCTTACCAACGAACAGCATTTCATTAATAGATATAATTATGTAGATATTTATTTACAAAACAAAAGTAGTAGTGGCACGTGGATTTTCAATTTACTGACTTTGTTTTATGACCGCATCGATGTACCTAGATGTTTTTATGACCGCATCGATGTACCTAGATGTTTTTATGACCGCATCGATGTACCTAGATGTTTTTATGACCGCATCGATGTACCTAGATGTTTTTATGACCGCATCGATGTACCTAGATGTTTTTATGACCGCATCAATGTACCCAGATATTTTTTATAGCCAAGAGCTCAATTTTTAGGGTTCTTGGTTTACTACGGAACCCTAAAAATTGAGCTGCGTTTGCTTTTTTAAACATTTTATTTATGTTATCAATATGAGTTTTAATATTCGACAGATAAGTACATGTGGTATATATCCAAATGGAATGATGTTTTCCGTCCCACTACTAGGCAAAGGCCAGAAGTTTAAAAAGGAGCTAAGCATTTGAATGTTTTTACACCAAATAACTTTCTAAATAGGTACTTTCTGACATGCAAAAGAGAATGTTAAAATTTCGAATCGAGATAAGTACTAAAATTAGTTTTAAAAAAATAACACATTTACATTAAGAATTAAGTATAAAAACAGCTATAATTTACAAGCTTATGAGACACAAAGTATATTAGGTATTATTAAAACTTATCTCCAGCTCCAGTGTTGTAAAGATTAAGACAAACTACAAAGATAAAGTAATATTTACTGAATATTATAAACTCAGATTACCTATGCTTCCAAGATCCGCCACGCAGTTTTTATCAATTGATAAACTACTTTTCTTTTTTGCACTCTTTATTTTATCTTGTATAATTATTAAATTAATTGTCTAGTTTAAACAGATATAATTGTCAGAAAAAAAATCCTGAGCAGAAGTGCCATCCAAAGTTAAAAGTTGGACCAAAAATTATGAAATAACTAGAAGCGCCCCGCGGTTTCAACCGCATTATTCTCGATCCTGTGGAAATATCGGAATAAAAAGTATATTATGTGATAACCCAGGTTATAAACTATTTGTGTGCCAAATTTCATCCAAATCCGGTCAGCCGTTTTTGAGTGACTGAGTAACAAACATCCAAACACAAACTTTCAAATTATACAGGGTGGAAACTTTCAGCGGGGCAGTAAGGGGAAGTACCTTATCCGTTGCAGCTACGCGAAAATGGTCTTAAGAGACTATCCATATTTTTTTATGGAATTTTGATCCCCATTCACAGATTTTGAAAAAAATGTACAGTCAGCAGGAAAATGGGCAATTTTCACAAAAACTTTTTTTTATGCCAATCGATCCTCTTTCTTATAAGGATCATAAACCTCTATTGGACCAATTGAGGTTTAAGTACTAGAAAAGTCATAAAACGCAAAAAACTTTTCCCATACATTTCGTAAGAAATGATACTCCAACTTAGTTTTTTATGATCGATAGATGGACCGCTACAACGAAGACTGGCCAAAAATAAATAAACTTCGTATTTCGAAATCGAATTCCGGCAATTCGCAAGGCAGTGGATACAAACATAATGATGGTCCTATAACGTGACCACCTCGCAGTCCCGATCTTACGCCTCTACACTTTTTTATGTGGCGCTATTTAAAAATTGAACTTTATAAAAAGAAATACAACAGTGTTCAAGAATTCAAAGATTTACTTACCACGATTCTCTATGGAATTAATCCTAGCACATTATCAGCTGCTACCCAGTCCGTAGTAAAGATAATAAACCTATGCCTACGTCAAAACGGCTACCATTCTGAACACCTCATAACTTAGAGCACAAAAGTAAAATTTCTAGGTGAGTCCAAATGTAAAGTTTCAAGTTTATAATTTTAAGGTAAAATAATACCCAAAGTAGAAGTTATAGTTTTTATTTGTTTTTCGATCAGTTTTTTTTGCAGCGGCCAGTTTATCAATGGTAAAAAATGTAAGTTGGAACTTCTTATTTCCTACGAAATGTATGGGAAAAGTTTTAAGCGATTTTTGACTTTTCTAGTACTCAAACCTCAATTGGTCCAATACAGGTTTTTGATCCTTATAAGAAAGAGGATTGATTGGCATAAAAAAAAAGTTTTTGTGCAAATTTCCCATTTTCCTGCTGACTGTACATTTTTTTCAAAATCTGTGAATGGGGATCAAAATTCCATAAAAAATTATGTATAGTCTCTTAAGACCATTTTCGCGTAGCTGCAACGGATAAGGTACTTCCCCTTACTGCCCCGCTGAAAGTTTCCACCCTGTATATTATGTAGGATAGGATAGTAGGATTATAAGGAAAAATAACATCACGCCTTGTTTCCCCGAAGAGTTAGGCAGAGGTGTAGTACGGTACCAAATCTGAAATCGCGAAAAAATAATCAGCTGTTCACCACATTTTAAGAGCAGGCAGTCAAAATCAAATTTCGAACGCAAGCTCCGTCCCTCGCTCCCCGCCACTCCGTTATGTGCTAAACGCTAATACATCAGTAATAAAGTTGAATATCGCGTGCGCTCTTTGATCGTGTTCGAGCACGAAACTAAATAGCATAAGTCTCAATTCTTATTTCGTTTATAACTAAAGTAATAATTGATCTAGAGAAAAAATATCTTGTGTCGGGATAATAAACTATATTTTCTTGCTGAGAATATTTATTTTAGACATAAAAGCTAAACAATCTTGTTTCTTTTTTAAAATTATCCTTAAAAAAGACATGATTTTCGAATAAAAAGTTTATTGAGAGAAAATATTACAATAACGTAACTGTCTTCAACATGGAAAGAAAAACATCCAATAAATCATATACTAAAGTTTAATTTTGCTTGTATGTCTGACTGTTTCAGAATATTGATGCAAATTAATATAAAAATAGGGAGCCTCCTCTTAACGAAATATGAGAACATAAATGTAAGAAACAGCAGATTTTTTTTCGCGATTGCAGTTTTGGTCCCGTAGTAAAAGTTGTTAATAATGATGAGTACAATGACCCCTAAAGAGGTTGTGCATTATTTATGTTACATCTTGTATATTCAATAGATAATAATACTTGTTTTTCGAGTCGGGTTTTTTGTCTTTATTTCTTTTTGATTTGTTTTTTTTTTTGTTTGTGTTTTTATTATATTTCTTTGCGTTATGTTTACCGCAAATAAACGTATTTTCTTTCTTTTTCGAGTGTATGTATGTATGTTTCTTTTTTTTTTCTTAGTTCCACTTCACTTCACCAAATGGTGCTTTCCGAGAGCAAATGCACGAGTTACTATAGAAAATACGCTATAGGTGTGCCTATAAAATTTGAGGATTTCCCTCGATTTCCATGGGATTCTGACTTGGTGAAAATGGGAGAGCAAGAGCTTTCAAACAAAAACAGAATTTTCAAAATCCATCCACAATTGACGCAGAAACCTCCTCCTTTTTGGAAGTCTGTTAAAGGGGGTCCCCATACAACAAACGTGATTTTTTTGCCGTTTTTATAGATGGTACGGATCCCTTCGTGCGCGAGTCCGACTCGCACATGGCCGGTTTTTTTTTACACCTTGACTCTTGAAGTAAACATAACATGTACGATCGGGAAAAAAAAAATCCGTTCGTCAACTGTCAATTGTCAGCAGTGTTAACGAAAGAGGTATTACTGATCGGGAATAGTCGAAAAATAGTCCCGTTGGTCAACACTCTGAACTAATAAGACATTTTTTTCCCGATTGTCACCGGTGTTGACGACAAGGTGTTACTAATCAGGAATATTCGAGGCAAAGTGATATTGGGTCCCATCTGGAATTTCTCAGTAGCAGCCCGGAGTCTGGATTTGTGCCCGGTTGGTGGCAATAGGCTCGCCCCCTATTACATGGGACTTAAACGTAACTGGCGAATTCATGTGGGTGCACTATAAGTACACCTCTGCCTAACCCTTCGAGGAAACAAGGCGTTTTAACCGACTTCCAAAAAGGAGGAGGTTATATGTTCGGCTGTTATTCACCGATTACTCCGTCAAATGTGGACGGATTTTGAAAATTCTTTTTTTGTATGGAAGTGTATGCTCCCGAGGTGGCCCCATTGCCACCAAATCAGAATCCGATGAGGGATCCCATGGAAATCGAGGGAAATCTTCAAATTTTATATGCCTATAGCGATTTGAGTATTTTTTATAGTAACTCGTGCATTTGCACTCGAAAAGCACCAATTGGTGAAGTGGAACTGATGATGAAGACCACAGATGGTCATCGGAACTACTTAATAATACGTATTTCAAATACGCAATTCGATTAGGCACTTCAATATGGTTGCTATGCAATTTATGCTCGTCAAAACCACCAAATGCGTGTCATGTGTGTCTTCACCAAATGCGTTTTTTATTTTTCTCCTGATAAGCCAGGAGAAAAATAAAAATCTTTTTACAAAAAAAAAACAACCGACTTCCAAAAAAAACACTACAAAGTGAAAAATAACTATAATTTCGGAAGTCGGTGGCAAAAACTAAAATACAGATCCAAAGACACCGACTTCCGAAATTAAAGTTATATTTTACTTTGTAGAGTTTTTTTGGAAGTCGGTTTTTTTTTGTTATTAATGCGTTTTATTCCTACAGAATATTTTTTTTCCAAAGAAATCTTCAGAATATACTATTTTTAAGTATTTCATTAGGCCAGCCAGCCCTTAAAGGCTCCCGCAGACAGGCGCAACGCGACACTAGCAGCACAATTTCTATGAAAACTTCATGGAAAGCGCCTCCGCGCCAGTCGACACGAGCCTTAAAATGGTTTGGCACGAATTTCTCTTTATCTTTAAGTACTTACTTATAACATAGACTTAGCGATTTTATTATTGACATTTTCCTGGATTTCCCGGACGATAATCTACTTTCTAAGCAATTAAAAACTAGCTACTTATAAATTTAGATACCGCAGAACTTGTTTTGTTCAATCAAAGGAAGTTAGTAGGTATCTTTTTGATCGTGGGACACAAAAGTGAAATGTAGACTACCTTGATCTACTATGTGCTAAATAGACCAAGCTGTAATTTGTTATAAACAATATTTTAGTTATTCAAAACTTAGCGTAGTCAACAAAAAATATTTTCACAATAAAATATTTTCACAAAAATTATTCAGAAAATGATAATGCCAAACATACCTTCATCCATATTTTTTTTTATCACAACACTGGCCGATTTTTTTTTAAATCAAATACACTGCTCACGTAACCACTTAAAATATTTCAGCGGGAAATTAAATTTAGGAACACTCAAAACACGCTCGTTCCCGCGCAAACCAGCAGTCGAACTGCGGAGGCGCGGCGGTGTAGGTACACACCCACGCTACGTGTTATCACTCCGCCGTACGATGACGTATATAATTTAGGTATAAAACAATAATTACGCTAACATAAAGTCGTATATAATCAGTATTGGCGACCGAGCGCAATTTCGCGGTTTTATCGCGACAGAATGTCGTTTAACAAAAGCCCTATTTATCGATCGATAATGATTCGGAAAGTTAATGGACAGCCAACGATAAGATTTATTCGCAATTCACATCCTTTTGGAAAACATTATCTAGTGTTAACATAATACTTTAAAAATATTCAAATATTCTTACGGATTTTTGTTTTACGCTTGTTCGAATTGTCCACTTTCACTTCCCTCATTTTCACTAATATCACAACCACAATGACCACAAAAACAGGAATTATTATTATTTTTTCCCGATACATTACGAGCGGCTGACCAACCTGACCAATAGCAAGTTGTATAAGGTTGAACAGTATTAAAATAGAATATCTGGTATGGGCACACTGGCCAAAAAATTTGAATTGCCTCTCATAAATTAAGTTACGTGGAAATTTTGGGATATTCGTCCTCACTATTCCCATAAGGTACCTACTGATGATAAATTACAGGTAACACTGAATTAAAGTAAGCTAGAACTATGGCAATTGTCCAAAAAGTCTGGACCATTTGTACTTGTCACCCCTTAAAATTCATTCATCCAAAATAAATCTTACGACAAAAACAGTACTTACTACTCGTACCAGTATGATTAATTCGATGTATGTTCGATTACGTAATGTAATTTTTGTGGCAGACGTTTACAAAACAAATTAACAACAAGTAGGTAGTCCAAAAATAGTTCATCACGACAAAGTCAACATGCGTCATGCAGTACGCAACGCTTTTTTATCGCGCGTATCATGTGCGAATTTTTGCAATGGTACGTACAATTTGATAGAACAACATATTTTTTCCATACAGCAGGAGCCAAATAACAATACTAAATCTTTTAATTGCCAAACAAATAAATAATAAACAAACAAAGAAAGAAAGCGAATCTTACTGCGTAAGTGTGAGCATCTTGAAGTAGGTACCAAATAACTGTCAAAATATAAAAATAAACATTTGGGAACTCTCCAAATTTGGAAATAGGCTTTGAATGTCAATGCTCCGAAATGGGTATTCGTAAGGGAAAATTACAAAGCGTAAAAGACTTTTCGACTCGTATGTCTCAAAAGTGATTCACTGATCGACTTGTGAACTCCACCCACATTCGAAGGGATTGCTCCTTTAGTCACCAAGCTTGGCAACCGCACAGAAGTTGCTGTTACTATCTCCCAGAAGACAGTCTATAGCCCAGGGGTCTCACAAAACCCCCTTCGATGATTTTCATCTGCCTTTTAATCGGATGAAGCTGAATACCAGTATTTTACACAGAGCGACTGCCTATCTGACCTCCACGACCCAACCTCCAAATTTCGGGGTTCTGACTACTCGTAACGGCTGTCAAAGATCTACGAATGACAGCCGGAACCAACAGCATAACGTGCTATCCGAGGCACAAAAACAACACGGCACGTCTTCCTATACGGTCACTAAAATTCTTTAATTAATTCTTCATTCAGTCTACTTATTGCGGTAATGGTGCTTCTCACCATACTAAAGGAATTATAAAGAATAAATGAGACATAACCACACCCAGTTTCATCAAAACAAATATTTCGCAAACACTCGCATGCACTGTATACGCATCATCATTCTGTCTGCTCGCATTATCATAAACAGTCGCAAAATAAAGAATATTTTATCAACAGCTTAAAACTATTCATCGTGCCCTTGTACTTCGCCTACGTTGATTTTATTTTTAAAATACAATTGCGCTGTAGATTACACATCGTGTCACAAGATGTATTTTATTGCTTCTGGTCTTCCGATCCGAATCATAGGAAAGTTATTTTACTTTCATTCAAGTCATGTGCCATGCGGTCTCTGTCTCAAAGCATAAGTGCCAGCACCACTGCCGTGGGTTTCATTGGAAGCTAAAGGTACGCATCACGCATGGGTTGAGTGACCAGAAACGTCTCCAACAATAGCAACATGGTAAACATCATCAGTTCAACTCAATATGATAGACAATTTCTGTCCAGATTCGTGCAGACAAGGTCCCTTTTATTGTTTCTCAAGATACAATACAAATGTTTTGCAATTATAATTTTATGTGTATAACCTTTAGTCGCTTCACACGACTCAGTATACGTAACATCACAAAAACTTGCGTCAATGTCACCTTGACTCCTAAAACTGTTTTCATAAAACAGGGGGGTGTGTCCGTTTGCCGCTCTTACGTAAACACTATCAAACGAAGGCCGGTGACGTTTTTATTGGTCGAGACTGCTATCCCACTATTTGCGAGACTTTGGGTAAACGAAAACTAACGTGGGAATATTTTTCCAATAAAGGAGTAATAGATGGTATTAGAAAGGGATGCAAAACTATGCGACATTGTGAAATAATTGTTTTATATTAAAACAATTATTTTTTAATTATTACCGAAAGACCAAAATTATAATTTATACCTACCAGGAATTTTGTGGGTAAATTAAATTTATTGAAGCCACTGTTTTGAATAAAAAGCCCAGGTAATAAAGTCGAAACCAAGAACAAGTAAGACTTATTTTTGAATAAAGGACCAATTTCAGAGACCCTGATTTAATTAAACCTAAGCCTTTTGGCGTTTAGAGATCAGGCTTCACTCATCCATATTAAGTTTTGACGTAGGTATAATAAAACAGGCACACCATCAACTCTTTTTGTCAATATTCTGAATATATTATACAAATTCATTCGCAGACTAACGAACGCATAAACAACTGTGACGACACCAAACATGTTTCGGCATTGGCTAATGTCATTGTGAAGTGTTAAAGCCTCGTGCAGACAGGCGCGACGCGACCGTGCGACGCCACTGGTGGAATAATTTCTATGAAAGCCTTAATGCTGTTGTTTTGTTTTCCAAATACTTAGACTATTTGAAAGCGATTTCGTCTGCATGCATTTGCTCCGTTATCACTCCAATTTATGATAGGGAAATTAGAACATTTGGCACTGCACAGGGAATTTCCAAAATGGTGGCGATGGATCGATACGGTGAAGGTAGCTGCGGGAACAACTTTACAGAAAGCATTACAGTTGGCAGAAGACATAGCAGTGAGGAAAGCGCAAGTGGCACGAATTAAGCCCATCCGATATGAGGAAGCGACTCAGAGGAAAACATCAGATTCTTCACACAATTCTTAAATTAATTCATGCACTCCCTGATAAATAACACACAGCTTAAACCGCTGGATCTAGGAAGCATGAAATGTTGTACAAGAATACCCTATATAACGAAAGTTAGCACTAAGAAAAGATTTTTGTAAATTCTTTCCCTAAAGACGCTAAATACGGGATGAAAGCTTGTACGGAATTTCGTCATTTTTGCCAATGCGATGTGAAATTCGGACCGCTTGTCATTCAATAAATCTAACATTGAAATTTTGCCTGCGGTATTTAGTGGGCTAATTACTAGGTGGCTTTTGACAAACACAAATTGGAATAAATATATATTTATCCGAACTTCGCACCCTGAGTCTTTGTTGCAAACATTTCAATATCCCAAGTTTATTTTAACATATTCCAAGTGATGACATCATGCAAAGATCTTTGATCCTTCTGGCGGTTTTTACGACAATGACGACAAATCTGTTGTGCTTGAGATGGACGAAGGATAATTGCTAATTTGTGTAGAGTGAGCAGTATAAAGGTAAGCAACAGAAATATAAAGACAAGTACAAGGAAATTAACAAAGGGATTTTTCTAAAATAGAGGAAGCACACAAATCGGTTGTCATGGTATGTGCAATATGGACATGTAATGCGGAGGAATGAGGAAAATGTCCTGAGGAAAGTTTTGAGTATGAATGTCGATGGCTATAAAAGTAGAGTAAGACCAAAAAAACGATGGATGGTCTGTGAGAATGATTATATGGCTAGAAAGAGGACGACTATCGAGATGACGACGAAGTATGGAAGAAAAAAAATGTTTCGCTGACCCCAAGAGAGATGAGGAAGGACAATTAGAAATTTTGGTCCTTCTAGTTCTATGGCAAGAACACAAAAACGTAAGCACATTTATTGATTAACAACGGCCTACAAAATATGGACGTTAAAGTAGGGCAGGCCTGTCTTTTATTCTAATAGATTAATGATAGGAGGATACTCTCAGAAATTGTTTATTAGTTTTAGCCCATTTTCAATAGACCTTTTCCTATTTTATCGTCCTTCCTTGAATGGTCCTTTTAAGGTAAAACCGCTGACAGGAGGGTAAATTCAACTTTTACCTCAGACTTCGAAGTTTGGACTGACATGCAATCAACGCTGATTCATCGCAAACACTATTTATGATTTTTCCTGCATTTGATAAGATTCATCAGCTTCTAGACTAACCACTACTACGTTGCAGAATCGATATGGGTCGGTATGCTAAGGTTAGACCAGCTGTCGTACAATATCCGGGGCCGACGTACCCGGCTGTAAGAATATTGTCCGACAGGGCTATTTTTATTCATTCTCTCTGCTAAGGTCATTAGTCATCACTAATAAATGAAGAATGAAGTACGTTTGAACAGCATTTGCTTTTCGCTACGACTCTAGTCTTCTCGTTACTAATTAGTGAAACCAAATGCTGCTGTATCAAACGAAAATCAACTATGCTGAGAATCAGTTCTTTTGTAACGTACAATTTACATAAGACAGTCCCATAAAACGCCCGCTCTTCACCACTTCCTAGTGCTTTAGCTGGGAAAAAGTGGCGATAGTGCAACAGACTCCCCAGCAGCACAACTGTCTGTAGTTATAAAGAACGGGCGTCTGACCTTCTCATCTGCCTCTTCTAATAACTTAGGATATCAAAAGTAAATTGATGGTTATCTTCTGGCATGGCATGCTTCTGGCTAAACAATTCTAAAGGCTGTTAAGGTTGTAAGGGTTTTTTTCGTCAATTTCTTATCTAATTGTGAGAAAGCTTGAAATAATTGAAACATTATTAAGTCTGTGTAACTATAGGAGTACAGTTTCCGTGGTGCTAAACCGTTCGTGTCAGTCACAGCACCTGTTAATAGTTTCATCACTTTTGTGCTCTCGAAAATATAGTATATTGCGTCTTTGATTGACTTAGTGAAGATATTGTATAATCATAAAATATTGTTTTTATTTTATCTCAAAGATAGCTGAAGCCCAGTGTGTGAATTTAAAATTTCTTGATATGGTTTGCTAAATAATAAGAAAAAATACATTAAAGACTGGGTTAAAAAAAAAATAGGTTTTTTTCAATATAATTTTTCTGCTATATTTTGTATTCAAGTTGAAAAAGTGCTTACCCCACATGCAAGTGGACCATTTATTAATGTTGATTATATTTTTTAATTTTCAAAATCAAAAGTAGTGTCTTGTAAAAAGATGATCAAACGTCAGTCACGCGTCATTTTTCGGAAAACTTGTTGCGAATATTAGTGATTTTCCATGAATACTTAATCTATTTGAAAAATCCCTTTCCGCCACATGCAAAACAGAGAGCTCTACATTTCAAATCACAAATAATTTTGTTTAAATTCTTTTTCCCTTTCTCACAACCGATGAACAAAATTGATAAAAATCAGCCGACTTCGTGCACGGCCCCTTAATCCAGTTTAGAATACATAATATGGAGTCGTAAGATCAAAATAAAGGTACCAAACTAATTTACAAGTAAAATTAGAATAACTGAGACACAGGTACAGACAGATCCTGCCAGGGTTACGAGCCTGTCCGAAAGGGATATCGTGGCCCTGGCACACAGGCATCTGAAGGAACACGGTGGGTTTTAGTCAGTAAAAGTCTGACACTCCCTCCCGCTCCACCCAGAGCGGGAGAAGTTATTTGATAATTTCCCACCCAAAAAAAAAAAAAAGGTACAGACAGATCAGATACAGGTACAAGTGTCAAGATACAGGTACAGTTTCAAAGACAGATGATTCCTAAGATACATGAAGTAGATTAGGCACATATTCAAGATGACCAGACAAGATGATAGCCACAACATAGCCCCCAAATATGGAAAGATCTGGGCGGTTGCAATTTCTAGACAGTGCAGGGGCTCGTAGCATAAGTAAAGGGGCTCATGGCTCATATTTTAATAATAGTACCATTCAGCGATTGTCAAGCCATATTAGCTTGAATATTTATAGTGTAGTTACGCAATTAGTATTTATGTTCTAATTGTCTGGTTTTCTTAGCTCAGTAGTAAACATGTTGAGTCGGACTCGCGCACGAAGGGTTCCGTACCATTATCTAAAAAAATGGCAAAAAAATCTGGTTCTTAGTATTTGTTGCTATAGCGGCAACACAAATAATCATCTGTGAAAATTTCAACTGTCTAACTATCACGGTTTATGAGATACAGCCTGGTGACAGACGGACAGACAGACAGACAGACGGCGGAGCCTTAGTAATAGGGTACCCGTTTTACCCTTTGGGTAGGGAACCCTAAAAATTAGCTTTATCTCTTTAAGGTGCTGCTAAGTGGCAAATGATAAAAGTAGGCTTACTATAAAAAAAAAAAATTACATATCAATACAGCGTGTAACAAAAAGGGTATATACATATCAAAGGCACGGATTCTTTTGGTGATAAATTATAAAGTTATAAAACATTTAACTAATAAAAATCAAATGTGTCCAATTGAATTCTACACATCACTAGACCAAGTCAGCTGATCGGTAGACGTTTTAATCCATTCGTTTGATCCCGCCGCCAATCATGCCGCCCGCGCCGGTGGCGATGGCGCGGCGCCGCGCCGTGATGCAGACCTGTGGCAGGTGTGTGTGTACTAGGCACACAGACACAGATAATGGATAATGACCTTCGTAGTGCGGTGACACGTTTGTTATTTGAATTTAATAAACTATACAAATAAAAAAAATATCAAACATTTTCAAAGTTATTCGTTTTGAGCTGAAATTTTGTACAGAGGTTCTAAACCAGATGCACTCTTCACCGTTTCTATGGATATACCCTTTCCGTAACACGCTGTGATAGCGAAAAAAATATGTTATTCTTGAACATATTTCTCGGAACTTGGTTGTTACCAAAACTACTCTAAAAAAAAATCTCGATAAAATGAACGGTAAACTAAACCTTTACTACTTTAGAGTTTCAATCTAAAATATCTGTATTAAAATATCAACGTACGGTTGGTATTTTGCATGCAGAACTTGGTTGTTTTTAGAGTTCCGTACCGAAAGGGTAAAACGGGAACCCTATTACTAAGGCTCCGCCGTCTATCTGTCTGTCTGTCCGTCTGTCACCAGGCTGTATCTCATGAACGGTGATAGTTAGACAGTTAAAATTTGCACAGATGATGTATTTCTGTTGCCGCTATAACAACAAATACTAAAAAACAGAATAAAATAAATATTTAAGAGGGCTCCCATACAACAAACGTGATTTTTTTGCTCGTTCTTGCTCGATATTAATAACGGCAACCCAGTCCAACCCACAAACAATGTGCGGTGTTTTGCCATACTTTGCAGTTACTTGGGGCTAAAGTAGCTTAAAATATTCACAGAATATTTAGTTATAAATATTCACTTTAAAAATAAATAATTAAAATAAAATAAAACAAATATGTAAGGGCTCCCATACAACAAACGTGATTTTGTTTGCCATTTTTATAGATAATGGTACGGAACCCTACGTGCGCGAGTCCGACTCGCACTTGGCCGGTTTTTTTTATTTCAGATTACTCAACTCATTTTTGAGTAAATAGATAATTGATTCATATTTTGCAATAAATTACAAGCTGTGTGTCATCGCGCCTCTGTTTCTATTGTATGCAGTCTGACAGTGACCGCGGTTTGCTGTTGTCAGCGTTTTAATATGAAAATGATGAGAGTAGGTATTCAAATGCTACTTAGGCGAGATAGTCTACCGTTGTTTTAAGCTAAGCAGTCTTTCGGAAACCTGGGAATACATCATCTGCCTGCCTAGCCTTATCCCAACTATGTTGAGATCGGCTTCCAGTCTAACCAGCCTACCTGACCTCCACAACTCAGTAACTGGAAAACACGATAGCCTTTGGTAAGACTCGTTGTAAGACTTATCTACACATAACAGCCTGAATATATTATAAGCACTAGAAGCACGTTTAATTATTAGTGCATTTTAAGAGTCCTTAATACCTCAGTGCCACCTCACTCGTAATCTCGGTCGCACACTACTGCAAGCGAGACAGGGGGCAGGGAGAAGGCTCCAGGGCGCCAATAGTTTTGGTTATTTATTTTTACAGTGAAAAGAAAGGTAATTAAAAAAAACTTAGTATCTGCTTTATATTTAGGTAGTTCAGTTATTATGCAATATGCAAAGTTTCATGATCTAATATGAAGTTTTTTTTTTTAATACTAGCAGTTTATTGTTCGGTTTGGAGGCAACTTTGTAATTTATATCGGTCGAGAAAATTTTATGGAATCATGTTTTTGTCAAACATAGTACTTAACATTAATCCTCAACTTTATCATATATTTATTTCAAAATGAATGCTGCAATATTATCGATAGAGTTTGACCAACGAAAGCTGTCCAAGAAAGAAAAAAGAAAAGAGCGGTAATTTAAAAAATCAAGAGCTGTCAACCCTTCCTATAAACATTCCTTAAATATGAAATACTCATGTAAGTAACGCAGAAAGTTCCTTGAATAATAAATAGTATCAACTCTTTTTAAAGAGTGTACAGCAAGAGTCATGATTGTTTAAAATTGCCGCTTTTTTTCTTAGACAGCTTTCGTTGATCAGACTCTTTAAAGGAGGATCATGCTAAGCAAATTGAGGTATTATATACTGCTTTGCACATATTCCTATTAAACAATCAAATTCTTATCTCAAATTGGTTGATAATACTGAACATATTTGGCCTGATAATTTTGTTAATCTGTCCCGAAAAAGAAGTAAGTAGGTAATTAAAAGAAGGTAATACAATGACATGAGTATTTACTTTGTTAAGTATTATATTGTTTTAATTAAGTATTGTAAATGTGAAGACCATGTGGGTCCATTCTTCTTTTTTTCTCAGTTAGTTTTTATCATGGTCAGGCTGTTTGAGTAATTTTATGCGGCCTACCCAAATGTCCTTTCTTTGGTATTGTTGTGGAATCATTGTGCTCCTTAAGTTCTTAGTTGAGCTGCACGACTACTGACAAATGCGTGCACTGACTGGATAGGTCCCCTCAATCTGTGTGGTTCTTTCGTCAAAAGATCATTTCAGGCACCAATCTACATGGTCTTCACATGATAAGACCAAGATTCTGTCTGGACATTAAAAGAGACTGTGACCTCTGAGTTTGTTTCGGCCTTTCTTCTCAGAGTAGTCGGATACGAAACGCCGACCTCATCTAGTTTTTTTTAATATGATTGACGTGTAAAAGTGTTTGTACAAACCTACTTACAGAAATAACTAACTAACTAATATTATAAATGTGAACGTGAGTTTGATTGTTTGTTACGCTTTCACGCTAAAACGGCTGGACGGTTTTGGATAAATCAGCCGTTAATAAGTATCCTATTTCCACACCCAGGTCATAACCTAGGTTAGTACATGGGGGGGAGGGGTGGAAAAAGACGTCAGTTTGAACGTCACCTCCGACTCCTCCCAGGTGGAGGCCAGCAGGCAGCGGGTGCGGGGGCACCCTTACCTGTATTGCACAGGCCTCCACCAGTGTCGGACGGAATGGCCAGGTGTTCCCGGCCACTCCCGTAGCCCCCCAGTGACGGGCGGGCATGCGCCGGGAGGGTTGTGGAAGAAAAGGCTGAGCCGTTATCCCATGGCCCTCCCAACACGGCGATGTGGGAACACCGCTGAGTTTTAGGGGGTATACTGTAGTTAACAGGAGTCCCACACGAGCGGGCATGCGTAATGCATTTCTCAGCGAAAAAAAACGCCTTTATTTATGTCAGTAGTAAGTTCCCGTGGGATAATTTCCGACCTCCACGCGGGTGAAGCCGCGGGCAAAAGCTAGTATATATCAGAAATTGAAGTCGCTTTTAGTGTATGTGTGACAGCGTTTTCTTCTAAACTACGCAACGGATTTTGATACGGTTTTCAATAACATTCATTCGGAAGGTTTATTTGTACTTATAATACATTAATATTAATACTTACTTATTTATAATAAAGAAATCTCGAACCTTAAATATTTTATCAAGTCGTACAACACGTGCGAAGCAGGGCGGGATTGCTAGTTGCTTATAAAAAAGGTCAATCATACAGCCAAAAGACCATGGTTCTCAACATGCAGCTCAAAATAACTATTATTTTTACAGCTTCAACATAGATGGAAAGGAAAAAAAAATAAAGAAAGGAAGGAAGAAAAATAAAGAAAGAAAGGAACAAAAATAAAGAAAGAAAAAAGTATTTTTTAAATACAGAAATTATGTTTATTTTAACACAGACACAGTTGCACATAAAATATTACTATGTTATTTTTGTTAATGTTGGTCCAATACTAACAGAATTAAAATAAAGATCACGAAAAATTGTAAAATATTGGTAATCTGAGTTTTTCCATCTGGAATTTCTCAGTAGCAGCCAGGAGTCTGGGTTAGTCGCCCCCTATTACATGGGACTTAAACATAACTGGTGAAATGTAGGTGCATCTCTGCCTAACCCTTCGGGGAATTCAGGTGTGATGTTATGTATGTATGAATCACGAAAAATACATACACGAAAGATACAGAATTATTAAAGTGCACTAACACCTTTCCTTTTATTTTAGCAAATAAATTTGGTGGTCTGGCACGAGGATTTTATTTAAACATTAAAAGAATCACAAAAGAAATTATGTACCTACTGACATAATTATTTTTGTTATAGTAGTTTTACCAGTTTTTCTTCTGCACAAATCTGAGAAGGATCTTACATGAAAAATAGCACAAAATAAACAAGAAGTTTATGCTAAAATTGTCTAGACCTATTTATAAACTGGTCTGACCAGTGACCTATTAACTACCGACCTTTATGACTAATAAGATTCACATCTTTTTAATAATTGTGGACTTATTGTAATTAAGTCCTATAGGTCATATAACTAGAACAGATCACCAATAGAATGAATACACCATGATATGGATATATTCAATACCAGTGTTTCTCGGCTTAAGCATTTGTTAGTGAAAAGCTTCTTTACGGTAAAGTAATTGTTTGAGTCTAAACGATTTTAGAACGGTTTGTATTAGCTAATCGAATTTGTTATAGGTATTTTGTACCAACCTTTTTTTTTCTCGTTGTTATTTTTAATATTTCTCTGTGGAAAATTTGCGAAATGACCTTCAATTTCATATTGTATATAAAGAACACTGTTTATGTTAGCTGTAAGTTTCCCGAAGAGAATAAAATAATTAAATAGTAAGCTGTAGACTTCTATTATCTATCTGTTTAGAAAAAAAAGGGGTTGGAGCTAGTATCGTTTGGCAGGAGTTGGGGGGTAAAAGGGGTTAAAACTAGTAGGGATTGAGTCCCCGATTATAACGCTACCACTTTTATTAAAAGGTAATGCATATTTTTCGAGAGATTAATAAAAAATGTTTCTAACCTCAGATTAGATAAAAAGCGAAAACGAAACGTTAAAGTGGGGGAATGACAACTAAATGTGTCTCAGTTTATTGTTTGTGGTGTAAAATGACGTGCAACGGAACGTAAAAAAAAAACAGTATGAGCATTTTACATTATAATCTACAAAATGACAATTACAATAATCGTGTTAATAATAATGGTTTAATTTATGAATATCTGTGGAGAAGAGATGTAGAAAGAAATAAAAGTGATCCTTTTGAGGAACTAATTACAGTTGTAAATTATGGATGAAATGAAAAATGTATGAATGTTTTGTTGTTTTGTTTTCGTAACAACTTATAAATCTTGCTCAGAAGAAAGTTAGTGTAGGTACCTCCACTGATATGTGTACGTATGTGTACAAAAGGAAATGTTACTACTGTTATTAGGAGAACTTAGGATGCAAGAGCGAGCTCGGGACTTGGGGCACCCCGACTCGGACAGGTTAGGTTCGAAGGGGATTCGCCATCCCCTTCTTGTTTAGGTTTTTTTTTTTTAACCATTCAGAAATACGGTCCCGTCGACCGCTCTTTATTTTTTTGCCTTTCAGGTTATTTTTTTTAAACCATTGAGCCCGATTACGCCTTTTAGCAACTTTAAAGTGTTTGAGGTTAGGTTACAATTATTTGTTTTTCTCAAGAACGGTGCGTTACCTTTTCATGGGACTAGTGCCAGGGGAAAGGGGGAACACCCCCCTTCCATCTCCCCCCACTCCCACCCCCCCCACTCCCCCCTCCTCCTGCCAAACGATACTAAATTTTTACCAAAAAAAGTTCATATTTAGTCCTGTACCTAGATGCAATGATTGCAGGCAACCCAAACTATTTTAAATGCAATTATGTAATTACTCTGATAAAATCGCTTCATTATGACCCTAAGTACCCATATAGCTTCCTGGAATTTTAAGCTTTATCAGATCACTATAAAGCTTAAGATTTGTTTGATACTTTCATTCCAGCTAGGCCATTCTGGACTCGAATTTCGAATCCGTGATGCAAGGGACCAGCTGAGAGAGCTCTTTAATAGGTTATAATTATATACTCTATAAACATGAGGATAGACTATTTATAACAAGTTCCTGTCAAAACATTTGAGTATTCTGGCTTATCGGTGAACCGATCGAAAAAATAACAAATAGTCACATAAAATCAATACTTTTTACGACCAAATTTCACGTGGGAAACGAGCCGTGCAACAAGATAATATTAAAGAAAACTCATTTTAGTAATTATTGATGTCCAGTTTTTGTAATAAATCAATCAGATTTTAATCGTTTCAGTAAATTTGAACAAATATATTTTTTTGGAGAAACATGACTTATGATGACTTACCTCGATTAAATTAACTTTGTGGAATTAAAAATGCACAATTACCACAACACAGGGCACATTTACATGCTTTTTTTATATAATTTCATTTAAATATTCAGAATAGAATGTATCAAAGCGAATGACGTACCTAACGTGACATTGGTGTCATTGCTGACATTCGATTCCTAACACAATTTTTATAATCGGTTTTCTAAATTAGTGTTGCACAAAAAATATTGTACTCGACTATTTATTCCGTTATATTTCGATATTTTATAATTCTACTAGCTTTTGCCCGCGGCTTTGCCCGCGTGAATTTCACATATTATGTGCAATAGAACTTACACTTACACTACTTGGCCGAGATTATAAGGAAACGAAGCGATCGCATACCTCATAGTCTAGGAAAAGGTCATTGACTCCTAGCGCTGTGCCCGCTGCTGTCAACCATAATTAGTTTGTTATGCGTAGTTTTGAATCTGTGATATCTTTTAAATTATTATTTTAAATGGTATGATGTCAAGGCATATTTTAACCTAAATTAAATAGCCAATTCAAATAATATATTTTGTTGGATAAGGATTAATATAATACCGGTTAAAATAGAACCGGAAAAAAACAATGAAATTTTTACCAAATTTAGAATTATAAAAATGGTTATTAAGATTCATCCCTAGAAAATAGACATAATTATGCTACCGCAAGGTTTTTTGTTGAACTTTTAAGATGTACAATCCTATAACATAAATTTTATAGAACTGGCGCACGCCGCGTAAACGTAAGGTTTACGCGGCGTGCGCCAGTAAAGCTCGGCATCATTTTTCCGACATCTTCAACAGTAATCGTCATATTTCAGTCAATTTACACAAAACTTTAATGACCTTTTGAATTTACCTCCCTCATGAATCATTATTTTGTTTTTGTCCATTGGTGAAAACTAATTGAAAATCCGTTTAGTAGTTTTTGAGTTTATCGACAGGGGGGAGGGACTTTTTTTACTTTTGGTGGTAGTGGATGCAACCTGTGCACTGGTAGACTCCCCCGTCCCGCCCCGGGCCCTCAGTGTTTGGATTGGTTTTACTTAATAATACAAATCCAAAAAGGATATTTACAATTAAAAGTCATTCAATAATTTTGGTAATTCACGAGTATCAATAATAATAATAACTAAAATTTAATTCAAAATAATGTAACAAAGAGATTGATAACATTAACATTTAATAAATAAAAATCTCAAATAATAAAAATAAATTTAAAAATTAACATTCGCTAAGTAGATCATTGGTTGTGGGAATAGTACTCAATAATTATTTTATAAAAATTTCCTATGCTGTCATGGTGTCTAACCTTAGATCAGTAAGATCACTGCAACTATACACATTTGCGAGAAATCGGTGAGATAGCAACCAACCGTTCTGCGTAAGGGTGGCTACGAGGCAAAGCGTAACCAAGTACATCACTAAAAACATTGACTTGACAGACGATAGCTGACAGTTGACGTTTCGTAATTTCGTTTTGTCACTTCTGTTCTGGTTGTTGAATTTAATTTTTTAGTTTATCATAGCTTTTCTGACTACTTTTCCTGCTTTTTTACTATTAAATTAAATATTGAAACTATTATCAAAAGTTCAAAACATGACGTCAATAAATAACGCTTTGAACAGCATTATAAATAGGAAGAAAGATTTTTGTTGTTTATGTTTGTGTTCTTTAGAAGAGGAACCGATTCGATTGAATGACGAAGTTGTAGTTAATATACATAATTATGAATACGATACAGTCATTTCAGAAGTGTTGAACTTTATTTTTGATCAAGAGGTAAGGCAGCCTTTGTATTACTTTCATAGTGACAACCTTTTTAAACAATGTTGAGTTGGATTTACAGAGTCGTCCTATTGTCCTGTCAGGCCTGTGGGAAACATGTTTGTCTCTAGCTTAACTACCCCTCCTACCAAAGTAGGAGGAGGAAGTAAGGGGAGTAGGTGGGTAGCAAGGTATGGCTATGCGGTATTGGGTTTGATGGTAATACCGGTATTATTCTGGTATTCAAAATATCAAAACCAACCAACACTTTTTAACTATATATATATAAAAAATACTGGTTTTTATTATCTTCACTTTTAAAGTAAATAATCAACAATTCATTCTTCTAACTACATAATAATTATTAAAGTATCACAAAACTGCCTACACTACAAGTACATACAAAGTGAGCTTATGTGCAGTATTTTTGAAATGTCAAAGTAAATTATGCAAAAATTATTGCCCCACATTTTTTACATACATGTACATATTATTATTTTAAGACTGTTATATAATATGTTAATATTATCTTAAATAAAACATAATGAATAATTATCTAGTTAAAAATTATCAATCAGAAAGTTGATTGACGAAACTAGTGGTGAAAGTGACACTTGTGATAAAACATGGATGAAAAACACTGTGAAGCAACATTAATAAAATAATTAAAAGGGAAAAGTAATTTATAAAGCCACAGATATCTGAAGAAAAATATTATAGAAAACGGTTGCTTGATAAAACCGGTCAAGAGCAAGTCGGACTCGCGCACTGAGGGTTCTGTACGCATATATGATGTTGATGATTTCTGAAAAACTATGCTATTTAGAGACATTGTTTTATTTTTCCTGTAATCTTTACATAAACTTTTATCACATAGAATAATTTCAGATTTTTCTCTATGCAAACTTCGGAGATAAGGGAGGGGGGGAATGGTATTTTTTTTTAATTTTTTCATCAAAAGTCGAAAACTATGATCCCTAAATCAAAAAAATGTTTGAGAATGTGCAAACAGCGCTTTTTGATAAAATACCCTACATGCCCTAGTAGACTCCATTCGAATTTTTAAGATCCTTTTCAGGCCCTGTTGCAAAAAAGATATATTATTTTAAATTTCTTTCTTGTTTGCAAAATAGTTGGGTAAACGTCACCTAAAACCAGGGACCATTTTGGTTACCCATTGAAAGGGTTTTTGATAGGGTTTTTCTAAGCGGTTAACCAAAAACACATACGATATGGGGAACCCCTTTGAACGGCTTAAATTAAATTTTGGTTACCCGTTGAAAGGTTTTTCGATAAAAACCCATACAGTATGGGTAACCCTTTTGAACGGCTTACTTTAAGCCATTCATTCATTCAAATTACCCACACCGTATGGGTTTTTGATTAACTGCTTAGAAAAACCCTATCGAAAACCCGTGCCATTGAAAGGGTTTTCGATAGGGTTTTTCTAAAATGGTAACCAAAATGGTCCCTGGGTAGAATAGAGATAGAATTGGTCATGCTATGCGTGCTGGGAGGATATGGAAATAACATAATATTAGGATTTTTTCATGTCACTGGGTTTCAAGTAGGTATAGAACCCATTGAATGGGTTATCATGTAACCCTTTCACTGGGTTTCAAGTATAAAACCCATTCAATGGGTTATCAAGTTACCCTTTCATTGGGTTTCTAGTATAAAACCCATTAAATGGGTTACATCATGATAAAGGTAACCCATTGAATGGGTTACCCCTTCGAAAGGCTTAACCCTTAACCGGGGTTGTACGGTCCCTGCCTAAAACTATTTCAAGTTGATAGCATTATTAGTTCTTGAGATATCCAGCTGTGACAGACAGACAGACCTACAAACTTAGTCTCACCATAAGGGTTCCTTTTTACCATTTTGGTATGGAACCCTAAAAATGAAATGCTGGTTGTTGGTAAGCGCATCACTTCAGAACGGCTGGACTGATTTGGCAAATTATTACTTTAAAATGTTTATAGTAATACGAATCAAAAGTTGCCGGAAAAATTGGCAAATTGGTAAAACTGAAAGTGACTTGCTTTTGCGAATTTTGTATGAATTATTGATGGACAGGACAACGTCTGTCGGGTCACCTAGTTTTAAATAAAAGTGTACTACTATTTTTAATCACAATATCCCGAAATACCGGATTACAAATATCCGGTATCACGGTTTTTCGATAATACCTAATACTGGTCAGGGCTCGGAAAACGGTTAATTTTCTATATAACCTTAACCGTTATTATAAAGGTATTCCAACATATTTCGTTAATTATTTAATATTTTGTTACAAAATCAATGCTGAACTTCGGGCCTGTGCACACCACGTTTTTAAAACGCGCCGTCGACGCAAGGACGGAATACCGTGGAATACCTTTATAATAACGGTTAATCGGTAATAACGGTAATATCAATTGTATCAAAAATAATTTGTATCTTGGGAAATAAAAACCGGCAAAGTGCGAGTCGGACTCGTGCACGAAGGGTTCCGTACCATTATCTATAAAAATCACGTGTTTTGTATGAGAGCCCCCCTTAAATATTTGTTTTATTTTAATTTAATTATTTATTTTTAAAGTGAATATGTAACTAAATATTCTGTGAATATTTCAAGCGTCTACCTGTAGCCGTTATCAATATCAAGCAAAAAATCACGTTTGTTGTATGGGAGCCCCGTTAAATATTTATTTTAATAGGTTGGGCAAAAAATTTCTTCGCATTTAAAAAAAAAAATTCAAAACATTTTTTAAATATAGTTTATTTACATTTAACTAAAGTATGTAGGTACCATTTTGTTCAATAACTTTTTGCCATCTTGGACATGATCCCATTGCTATAGAAATTTTGGGACTTCTGATCAAAATACCGCGACAAGTGGTTTTGGCAGTCCTCTCGTGATGTTAACCTGACACTGCCTAAAGAATTCTGAAGAGACCGAAACAGGTGGAAATCTGAAGGTGCAAGGTCAGGACTATACGGCGGATGCATTAACACCTCCCAGCCAAACTCTCTTAATTTTTGCTGAGTGGCTAAAGATGTGTGAGGTCTAGCGTTATCATGATGAAAAATCACACCCCTTCTGTTGATTAATTCCGGCCACTTTCTCTCAACTTCTTGCTTTAATCTCATCAGTTGTTCGCAGTAGAGTTCAGAATTGAAGGTCCTGCCTGGTGGTAACAGCTCATAATGAATAATGCCCTTCCAATCCCACCACACACACAGCATCACCTTGTTGCGAGTTAACCCGGGTTTCGCCACAGTCTGTGAAGCCTGACCGGCCATTGACCACGACCTTTTTCGCACGTTCTTGTCGTACGTGATCCACTTTTCATCACCAGTTATCAGCTTCTTCAAAAATGGTTCGGTTTCATTACGTCGTAATAAAGAATCACAAATGAGTACACGGTTCATTAGGTTTCTTTCAGTGAGCTCGTGAGGTACCCAAATATCGAGCTTTTTTGTGTACCCAGTTTTTTTCAAATGTGCCAAAACTATTTTGTGGACAATTCCCAGTTCTTCAGCTACGTCGTAACTACTGATATGCCGATCTTGACATCAACGTGCATGCTCACCGAACATGGATGTTTCGGGAGGTTCCTGTTTAGGATTAAGCGGGAGGAAACGCCCGGGTGTCACCACTGTGTGGATCGCCCGGAGGACACGGTGGAGCATACGGTGGAGGTCTGCCCAGCTTGGGTGGAGCACCGCCGTGTCCTCACGGAGGCGATCGGCGGCGACGATCTCTCGCGTCCGGGCCTGGTTCAGGCCATGGTTCGGAGCGAGAGTGCATGGGAGGCCGTCACCTCCTTCTGCGAAGCAGTTATGCTAGCGAAGGAGGAGGCGAAACGCGTGAGGGTGAGACAAGGTTCGCGCCCTCATGCCCCTAGTCGCCGCAGGAGACGCCCCGGGCGTCGGGAGTCGCAAGCCGATTTCCGGCCACCGTAGCAGACGTAGCACCGTAGCACACGGTGAGCGATGGGTAGCTCGCCGTCCGATAAGGACCAGGCCCGGGTCGACGGCGCGTTGTGTTCCACGCGCGCCTCAAAGAGATGTCAGCACAAACTGACGGGGTCCGTTAGGACCAATGCCTGCCGGGGTTGCGAGTTTGTCCGAAAGGGATATCGTGGCCCTGGCACACAGGCAACGGAAGGAACACGGGTGGGTTTTAGTCAGTAAAAGTCTGACACGCCCTCCCGCTCCGCCCAGAGCGGGAGAAGTTATTTGATGATTTCCCACCCAAAAAAAAAAAAAAAAACGTGCATCTTTGACATCAAAATTTCCGGATTGAAAACGCTTAAACCAAATTTGTGCTAGTCTCACAGACACTGCACTAGGTCCATAAACATCGCAAATTTTTTTCGCGGCTTGCGTTGCATTTTTACCTTTTTTGTAGTAAAATTTTAAAATGTATCGAATTTCTTCATTAGATTCACTCATCTTGAGTACGAAAAACAAATGAAAATCATACATTTTCCTAATTTGAATTTGGAATTATGTTCTTTAATATTTAAACTTTCAATGATACCAAAACCAGCCAGATACAAATAATAAAGCCAAAGAGATTTTATAACAAGTTCATACATACTATAATGCGAAAAGACTTTCCCCAACCTAATATTCTGTTTTTTAGTATTTGTTGTTATAGCGGTAACAGAATTACATAATCTGTGAAAATTTCAAATGTCTAACTATCTCGGTTCATGAGATAAAGCCTGGTGACAGACGGACAGACAGACAGACAGACGGCGGAGCCTTAGTAATAGGGTTCCCGTTTTACCCCTTGGGTACGGAATCCTAAAAATTAACACTTTCGACTCCACCCATTTTTCGTAGAGCTCATACGACATGCCGCCATACATATAGCAATTTATAATTTAAAAAAAAAAATGAATATATAAATAAAAATGCTTCTATTTGAAAACCAACGAGTATACTATTAAATCTTGCTAAAATATACAAATGATTTTATTTTCACACTTTATAATGCTGTATTCGCTAAGAAAAACGGATATTTAAAATGAGCCCTCCGCGAGGGCTCCCGGCATCCCATATGCGACTTGAGTGAACCCTCCAGGCGGGCTCCCGGCACTGAACTGTTAACCGGTTTCAAGCCCTGATACCGGTATCCATGCTACATATAGGATAACTACATGTTAAGGTACATTATCCTAACTAAAATAATAAATCCGAAAGAGAGTTAGTTTGTTTATACGTACGTAACGGTGCACTGAGGAAAGAAGAATAATTCTCAAACAAATATTTTTTTTCGCATAACGTTTAGATTGAAGATAAAAAAGATACTATCATTTGATAGTGTCAGGGGCCGGGCATCGGAACCGGTTTGTTCCCGGTTCTAAAAGAAACTGCTTATACCGGTTCCGAGGGTTGCAAAAAAAAAACTAGGTCCAAAATATAAAAATCCGGTTCTTTTGATTATTTACAAAAATCGATGATTCATTTGTGAATTTCAATTTGTAAACGATACAAAAAGCGACGTGAGAATCCGCTGGATGTGAGAAGCACAGAACTGGTGGTAGCGGCGGTGTTTGGCCCGGCCTATGTCCAGCAGTGGACGTCTTTCGGCTGGAATGATAGTGATAATGATGACAAAAAGTGACGCATTACCCAAGCAGTAATACTGAAATAATTGAGCAACCAAGAGAAGTATTTTGATAATATTTACAACGAAGACACAGCATTCTGTTTTTTCGACCTACAAGTGATGAAATGTTACACGAAATTGTAACTTATTCAATGCACAACACAAAATAAACCAATTGAGGATAATAATATGCCAATGACAAGAATGTTAAACAAATGAGGAGGAACTAAACAGAGGGTTGAAACAGCTTGTTTCAACTCTTTGTTCAGTTGCTAGGTACTGATAATGCATCAACATTACGCCAAATGATTTGAGGACTACTGTGAAGGGAGAATGGTGGTCAAAATTTAAACGCCTCGTTGTTGGAGGCGTTTAATTTTTAAAAATCATCGCGGATCTTGAATTTCGGATTATTGACCTTGTCCTCTAGGTCACTGACCCTGAGGTCAAGATCAATGCCCTTGAGGTAACCCGTGGTGTTGCCCCACCCTACTAATACCACGTTCCATCGGGTCCCGAAGGCTTGATTACGATGATTGGCGATGGTTTTCGGTGACATCTTTCGAAGCCATTTTTTTCATAGTGCCCCGTTTCGTACTCTTTGACTTCTGACCAAACTTTGCCATAGAAATTATTACTGTTACGAAATGTACCTTATAAATATTTATTTATTTTTTCAGATGTGTTCCTACATAAGTACATTTAATGCATTATGTGATCAGTGCACGAAATCAGCAATAAGTTGCTACAGATTCAAACAAACATGCCTGAAGAACGCTGAATATCTTACTGACGTTCTTGATGGAATCACAAACAACTTTGAATACGCCACAAATGAACTTTATGACTGTAAATCTCTGTATGTCTCACTCAATCTTCAAGACTTGACTAGCAAACAATTCTATGATACAAAGAAGAATGCCACTACCCCACAAGCTGCATTGCGTAGATTCCGTGCATTAGATAATACCAATAAAAATAAGGTTGAAGATATGGTCATAAAAAAGATAAAAAAAGAAGAAGTACGTAATAAAAATGGTAAAGTAAAAAACAGGAAAACCAGAAATACGAATGACATTCCAACCAGTGAAATGTTGTATGATAAGAACAATCGTGATTCGTTAAGATGTAGAGAATGTTACAAAGAATATCCAACTAGTTGGAACTTGAGGAACCATTTTATAAGAGTACATGCTCCTAAGGTATTTAAATGTTCTGAATGCCCAAGAAGATATGGCTCTGCATCATTTCTGGAAGCTCATAAATCAGACAGTCATTGCACAATAGTCTGCAGTGAATGTGGGAAAACTTTCAATAATAAACATACTCTAAAAATGCATGAGTTAGGCCATCACTTGAGCTTGGTTTGCCAAGACTGTGGCAGAGTGTACAAAAATAAAACTACATTCAAAAAACATATTGATCTGAATGTTTGTGGAAAGGAAACAAGGGCTAACCCAGCAGAGGCTACGTTCACTTGTGATTATTGCAACAAGAAATACACACAGAAAGTATCTTTAAGAGTTCATATTCAGCATGAACATGGAAATTATAAGTCTCATGTCTGTGAATGGTGTGGGAAGAAATTTTGGGCACAAAGTCGATTAAAAGCTCACTCTGTAAAACACACAAAAGAGAGAAACTTCCCTTGTTCAATATGTGGAGGAAAATTTGTTACTAGAGAGTCCCTCTTATACCACACAAGAACCCATACAGGTGAGAAACCTTACAAGTGCCCACATTGCGAGTGCAGATTCCTTTCTGCTTCCCGTAGAACAGATCACGTGAAACGTCACCACATAGGAGCCACACTTGAATGTGACATATGCCATATCAAATTCAATTCAAAAACTTTCCTATTAAAGCATAAAAAGGCTCATTCGAAATCGGAGAGCAAAGACAATTTAACAGACGAAGATGTAAAAACTATGATGAAACCAAATCATGAAGACCAAAGTACAAGTGTCACAGAGTCAGTTTATCAAAATAAACCAAACGATCTTTGGCAGTTAAGTAAAGTTGATGAAGATACTATTCCTAGTTTTCAGAAAATGACTGATACAAGCGAAGTTGATTTAAATCAGTTCACGGAACAAGTCTATGAGGATGAGGATACACGGCAGTCTTTAGATGAAGGAAAAGTGTATTTAGAAGTGTCTGACGATGCTGATGACTATATAAAAATATTAGGTGTTTAGTTTTAGACAAGAAAGCCAGAGTGTGGTTTCGAAGTTTAAGTCCCTTTATAAGAACCTATGGGACAATATCAAAGATTATGTAGGCATGATTAATTTGAGAACTGTACACCATCAATATTTAATATTCATTTACTTGCAAATCATGCACATTTCCTATTTTTAAATAAATACGACAGTATTCAGTATGCTTAAAGGCCAATTAAATGCACTTCTAAGCATGGCCTTGTAACAATTTATTCTTACTCCTTTAAATCATCAGCTATCTGCCAGTGAAAGTCCCGTCAAAATCGGTCCAGCCGTTTCGGAGATTAGCCGGAACAAACCGAAAGTCCAACATTTTTTTTAAAGATTACGTTTTTTTTTTTTACTGTTTATAAATAGTTTTTGGTTTTAAGTACAAATAATTTCATAAGCATTCAGTAAAAAAGCTGTTATTTTGATATTAAAAACAGACACTGCAATTTTATTTTATTTATTTGTAATAAATGTAGTTGTAGGTAAATTAATTTTGTCTTTTAATATAACTATAGATATCCAAAGATGAAGAGTTTTTTGTCGAGCTGTGGATCAATTACAGGACGGTATTTTTTTTTATTTAGGGTGTGACATTTTTTTTTCAACTATATTTTTTAATAAAAGCTCTCGCTTGACTAATAATGTCAGTAGGCCTGTAATATTATAAGAGGGCTTGATTCAGATTCTACTTACGGACACGGCTCGCATTGTTTGTAGGTTCCTCTCTCTGGAGCCCTGACCGGCACCGGTAGCTTTGGACACTGTTCTCGATACCGGACGGCTACTATTTTTAATGCTTTTATATTCTATATTCCATTATTTGAAATAATATTAGAAAAAAAAAACTTTTTTACAGTCGGTTCCACCGATTTTGACTTCTATTCCGTAGGCATAAGGATGGCAAAAAGAAAAAACATGGTAACATTACCAACTGTTTATTACAGCTGCCATTTGTCACGCCACCGACGCAATAGAAGTCAAAATCGGTTGAACGGACTGTAAAAAAGGTTTATTTAAATGTCTAATCTTATTTCAAATGGAGTGTATTATTTAAAAATGTAATTTATGTGTATGTTAATGAAATAAAGGAGATAAATAATAAATTGGCCTGTAATGTCTCACGGCAGGGCAATATTTTTGTGCTATTTAAAATCAGCGTGTTCGACTTTGTATGTCGTCTACTTGTCTAAACGTTGTCTTTAAAAAACATATTCAAATTTTTTCCCATCTTCCTGTTATGAATTATAAGTTATTTTTTATGTTTAGCGGTAAAATGTTATTTAGTAATAAACTTTGTGTTAGTTCAACTGTCTTCTGTTATCTCAACTCTATCCTCAGGCCTCCATTCTCTATCCTTCCGTAAAGAGCAGTTCAAACTATATCCGAGTCGCTTTAGCATGGCAATATCGGTCGTTGTCCTTTTCCTAATATTTCTCCGTAGGAACCCAAACAATAAACTATGTATGGGTTTCCGTTACCACGATAGATATTGATTCAAGAAGTTAACGGACTTTTTTTTTATAATAAATTTAAATAAAAAAATAAAACAATAACAGTCAATGACCGCTATTGCCACGCTAAAGCGACTCTGATAAATGCTAGTCAACAAAAATAACATGGTGTAAAAGCTAAGGCATTGAAATGTGGCAAACCTATTCGTGAACTTGCTCCGTTTGTTTGGGATAATCTAAATAATGTTCGTATTGATATAGTTATACGTCATTGGTTAAAGCCTCTAAATGACGATGTATAGAACTGAACTTATTGAACTGTGTTAAGGACTTACGTTGAAGCATTAAAATATTTTACTTCGTGTATAGGCACATCACGCCTAAGTAAATCAATGTAGGTATATGTTACGGGCAGCTTGAGAAGTCCGGTCACTATGAATAATGGCCGGTCTGTATAGGTATATAATTACATACAAAATTACATAATGTATCGAGTGGGCAATGTGTAAGTAAAAGTGCGTGACTAATCATTGCCGGTTAGTATGAATAATTACCACCCTGAGCAAAGTAATAAATAATTAAAAACCGGCCAAGTGCGTGTCGGACCACGCACAATGAAGGGTTCTGTACTTAATATTGTAGTTGAAAAACATGTTCTCCCATACATCGATATACACCACAGTCAATTTTCCAACTGAAAATGTATGTTTGTAATCGCAAAAAGTATTTTTTTTATGTGATAAAACTACAAATTAACAATTTTCTGACTTTTTCCTTTACTTGTGCTGTGAGACCTTGGTTCTTGCCAAATTTCATGATTGTAGGTCAACGGCAAGTACCCTAAAAGTTGATTTATGTGCGAGATATTCGCAATTTTTTTTTGATGTGATATAGCTGCAAATTTACAATTTTCGGACTTTTTCCTTTACTTGTGCTGTAAGACCTTGCTGCTTGCCAAATTTTATGATTCTAAGTCAACGGGAAGTAGGTACCCTATAGGTTTTGATTTATGTGCGAGATATTCGCAATTTTTTTTTAATGTGATAAAACTACAATTTTAGGATTTTTTCCTATACTTGTGCTGTAAGACCTAACTTCTTGCCAAATTTCATGATTCTAGATCAACGGGAAGTACCATAAAGGTTTTGATTTATTTGCGAGTATCGAAATATGTCGCATAAACCGCCGTATTTTTTTATTGCGGTGACTTGGAAACTTGTTTTTTTTAGAGCTTCAAGGGACCATAGACCTACGTATTTGATTTCAATTTCAACTTGATACCTCCACACCTTCCTGAGAAAAAAGGTCTTGACAGACTGACAGACAGACACAGACGGACAAAGAAGTGATTCTATAAGAGTTCCGATTATTCCTTTTGAGGTACGGAACCATAAAAATCAAAAACCCGACTGCGTAAAAAGTGAACTTAAAAAAAGATAGAAACAAGATTTATATATATTTTCTTAATCTTTTAACAATCTCATGCAGTCGGAGGCAATAGGTCGTTATTGTTAAGAAGATGCCTCCAACTGCATGAGATTGTTTAAAGTTTATAAATACCTTGTTTCTTTCTTTTTAGGGTTCCGTACCTCAAAAGGAAAAAACGGAACCCTTATATGATCACTTCGTTGTCCGTCTGTCTGTATGTCAGTGTGTCAAAACCCTTTTTCTCAGGAACGCGTGGAGGGAGGTATCAAGTTGAAATTAATATCGAATACTTACAAAATACTAAAAAATGTGGAAACACAATTAAAACAGTTTTCAATCATCCAATTTCTTTATTAGAAGTACTGGAATGAAAGCCTGGAGTTTTTTTTATAATATTAGAATATAATTTTATTTTAATACAGTGACGTTAATTGTTACAAGATGTGTTTATGAAATTCTATGTTTGCGATTTAAATATACTAAACGAACATCCTTCTTTGATGTAGATACTACAATCTTAGAGCCAGGATAAATACTCAAAGACTACAGTGTTAATAAAACATTGATAAAAATAAGTAGGTAAGTCTACTTTAGTACGGCTCTGATTTCCAGTGTATACATACTGAGTATATACTCAGTCGGTATTGGAAATAATTATGTCGTATTTGATCCATTTACGATACTTGTTGGTATTTTATATCAATATAATAATTATCTTAACTTATCGTCAAAAAATATCAATGTAAACCGATACATCGATATTTTTTCTATATATTATACTACATATTCTGTAGTCTGTGGCGTCAGCTTCCTTTAAATATAGTGTAGATTGCTTGGCGGGAAAGTGAAGTGACATGTTTAGCAGTTTTGTTTTATTTTCTATTTGTGTTTAGCCGAATATTAATGTGTAATAATGGTGGATTATTAACTATTAAGTGTTCGTGAACGTACATTAGTGTAGGCAAATGAAACAGTGCAACGTCACTTCAAGTTCTCTCAAGAAGTCCGCGAGAGGTCTCAGTAAAGTGCCACATCTTTACTGAAACTCAAGGGGAGTGGGCGGGAATATCATCATCATCCATTGAATATTTAATTTCATCAATATTTCAACAAAGTGGCTAAATAAAAACAAAACAACAAACAAATATTTGTATGACCTATAATTAGTTGTTCCGGGTCTGGCTGTTTGTGTATGTTTGTAAACGCACCCACGATACAGTAGAAATTCCTAGTGTGAGGCAACGTATTAAAAAAAAAAAAACTTTGCTATAAGGTACCCAGCACCCAGGCCATCAAAATATTATAAAATTAATAATATGGTGTATCTATGGCGTGGCGTCAGCCGATCGCTCGGCTGTCATGCATGTCAATAGACCACCAATAGACGTCAAACATTTTCTGTTCCTGTTTTCAATAAATTTTTCAGTAAATTGGGAAATGTTGTAAACAACTACTTTGTATCGAAACAGGAGGTTAAGCGGCGGAGTAAATAAATAAAAAATGACGTTCCTAGAGGACACGTTGATAATTTTAATATCGCAAGTAAGTTGAATGTAAACAAAGTCGGAGGTTATGTATTGAAAATGTTCAAATATTACGATGATAGAACTTAATATCTCGTTAGCTACAGATAAAACAAGTACAATTATTTAACTGCTAATATAAATTACGTTTAAATATCGTAGTTTTCAATTAATTATCCTTACACTTCAATTCGTGTTTGATTCTTAATAACAACACTCAATCCAACAATATTGCTGTTGTTGAATATTTAATGAAATCGGCATTTTTATCGAACTATCTGAATTCTCGAATATTGTTCCATGACTAAGATAAAAAAAAATCATACTTTCAACAAAAACACCTTGAATTAATTTGGAAACTATAACATATTTTTCCCCCTTTTTAAAATATTTAACCAAAGAAAAAAGGGGAAAAATATAAAAGAATTTATATAAAATTTTCTTTTCTTATCTATTTATGTTGTACTGTACATAAATAGTTAACATTCTGCAGGACGCTAAACACCCACAGATGTAAAACAATAAAACTTCCTATTGTGTCTTGTTCAGTGTCCATCAACTATTAAATAAATAAATAGATATCCATAAAATAAATTATGGGGCTATGCTTGGAGTTTTCCAAAGTGATTGAATCAGAAATGGTGAGATCCGCAGGCGAGCAAAGGTAACTGATATAGCCCGAAGAATTGCCAAGCTTAAGTGGCAGTGGGCAGGGCACATTGCTCCCAGAACTGTTGGCCGATGGGGCCGACAGGTTCTGGAGTGGCGACCGCGTGCCGGAAGACGTAGTGTTGGAAGGCCTCCTACAAGGTGGACCGATGACCTTGTGAATGCTGCAGGTATTCGCTGGACACCGGAAGCACAGAACCGGTCGAAGTGGCGGTGCTTGGGGGAGGCCTATGTCCAGCAGTTGATGTCTTACAGCTGAAATGATGATGATGATGATGATGATGAAAATAAATTATTAATGCAAACAATCCAGATAGTCTTCTTCGTTGGTGGCTGGATATTCTTCGTGAAGCAACTGTTCCGTGACTATGAGGTCCACCATTTGCTGGTACAGCTCATATTCTCCGTGACCTTCGCTCTCAGCTGCACCATGTTTGAGCTTATCATATTTGAAATCATTGACTATTTGGATTCTAGGTAACTATAAATCAAATTTTAATGAGATACAAGATGACATTATGTCTACAAGCTGTGACTTGTAAATTAATACAGAGATATAAAATACTTCCAAATAAGAAATATTCAATACTCAATATATTTATTGCTTCCATATGTGAGCTTAGGTGGTAGGTTTTACAGAATTATGATCATTGTGGACCCTGTTGGGCACAGCAAAAGTAGGAGAGAGGATGAGGGCTTTTATTTGACTACTTAGTTGTTATAATTAATATTGTATTTTTTTTTTTAAATTTATTTGTTTTTGTTGTATGTTGTGTGTTTGTTGTTATATTCTACGAAGATTATCATTCTCCTGCCCTTATCCCAATTTATTTGGGGTTGGCGCATCAGTTAATTTTAAAAGGCTTATGGTTTGAGCAATCACTCTGTTTCAGATATATTTCTTAATATATTTTTGTTTAGTTACTATGTATTGTCCCACACATAGGAAAAAGCTTTCCCTTATTCCTCCCATATTGGGCAACCCTGGCTATACTTAAGAGCGTTCATCCCACGCGAGATGGTAACGTCGCATTACTAGAGGGTTTTCGATGATTATTCTATTAAATTTAAATCATAGTACTATTTTTTCAGCCAATCGTTGGTATTTTTAAGTATGTATGCTATTTCATAACAGTTTTTTTGGTATTTACTCCTAAAAATTTTCATATTTTCAATTATTTTCTATTTGCAGTATTACATTATTTTTTTACTCAAATGTTAAAAATAATTATAAAATACAACGATCTAGTACTTGGCTGAAAAAAATAGTACAGATAGATCAACTCATCTGTACGCGCGGCGTTAAGTGTGCGTGCGCTTGGTAATACATCTTTAATTTATGTGGCAGCGACGCGGACGCGAGTGTATAAAGCGTTAAGGACACGTCGACACCTCCATGCAATAACATCGTAACTCACTTTTTTCCAAAAATTGAGTTACAACGGCATTGTTATGTAAAAAAAAAAATGCATTTTTTCTGTACTATCATTGTAATTCTATTCCCTTTCGTTTCTAAAATAAACTAACGTCAAAGTATTGTAACTAATCCAAAAAATATTTTTTGTCAACAATATAATTGCAACTTGATTTACAATTTATAGAAAATATTATGAGTAGCTTGTTTATCAAGTACAACAAAATTGTAACATTAGATACTATCTATGTACATGATAAAATTACGGTTTATGATCATAAAATGTACTGTTACTGCATTGTAAGTTGAGTTACAATGATGTTGCACGGATCTTTACGTTAGTTTTTAGTGCATTACGACAAGTTAAGACGAGTTGCGATGTTCTATTTAGTAGTTTACTCCCGCTTATAGAATTTCGGTGTTGTTATGTTGCTTGGTAAATAGAAGTGAGAAGGTGTACAAAGTGACTATTGCGGTGTTTATAGTGTAAGGACATATTTTATACTGAATATAATATTGAATTCCACAAGCCTAAGAAGGACCTTTGTATTCTTTGCGACCGCTATAAGAGAGGGACTGAAAACGAAAAAGAAGACATGAAGCTAGAGTATTCCTTGCATATTGCGAACAAAACAGTGGTAAGAGAGGTGAAAGACACTTGTAAGTCTCAGTCAAAACAATCGGATTTAATTGTTGCAGCCTCATATGACTTACAGAAAGTATTGACTACACCCCAATCTGAAGTTTCGCTCTTTTACTACAAAAGGAAGTTTGCGGTATATAATTTTACTATATATGGTATAGGAAAGGCCAAAGGATACTCGTACGTCTGGAATGAGACAATTGGCAAGAAAGGATCCTCAGAAATTAGTAGCGCTGTGTTTCTTTTTATTAAAAAGAAATACGAAGAAGGATTCCGTATATTTAATTTCTTTTCCGATTGCTGTGGCGGACAAAACCGCAATCGAATAATAATAGCTATGTACTCGCACGCATGTAAACTATTTGGAATAACAATTACACATAACTATTTTGAAGTAGGACACTCACAATCTGAAGGGGATGCTATGCACGCGTTGATAGAGCGCCGGAAGAAAAATCAGATTATTTTTGTACCAGAACAATGGATCACCCTGATCAGATGTGCTAAAACTACGGGGACTCCTTATGATGTTACTGAATTAGATCAAAACCTGATTCTTGATTATAAATGTCTTATAAAGAAAAAACTAAACTGGGACTGGAATAGTTCTGGAAAAAAGATGACATGGACTAAAATAAAACACATTAAAATAGAAAAGGAAAACCCTAATTTAATTTATTTTCAATACGATTTTCTCAGTGATCAGCACTTATCTATTAACCTTGCTATGAAACCTACTTCACGAATCACACGAACGAAAAGAGCACAAGAGACTGTTCAGTATGAACAGTTAAAAGAAGGACAAAGTATTCCTTTATTGTACAATAAAGTGCTCCCAATATCAACAGCAAAGTATAAGGACCTTGTAAGCTTGTGTCAATGTAAGGCAATACCAGATATTTATCATAGTTTTTATTTAAATCTTCCACATTTCACTCAGCTAGCTACAGACAATGACAGTGATGAAGAAAATTAATATTTGTAATAAGTTTTTTTTTGTTTTTTTTAATATGTTTAAAAAAATGTTACTTACGTTTAAAAGATACATACTTAGTGTCTTAATTTTATATTGAATAATATAAGAATTTATTCAGTTAAGTTCTGCTATTTTGTAATTTCTGATTCTGATTTTGTGATCTCATTAAATAATATTGAAGTACTACAAAATGTTTCTTTTATCTTTCAAATTAATAAGACAACATAATAACAAACACAAAAATAGGTATAATAATAATACATTATCGCATTATGAGATGTGTATTTACAGATTTGTTTTGGATTGCATGAATTAACTTAATTTTTACTATATAAAAACATTTTATGTAACTTAACACCTTGGAGTTACAATTATCTGACCACAAAAATAAATTAAACTACAAAAAAACTAAATTGTAACTCAGACATACAATGTTTGTCCTCGTAACTTATATGTCATTTCACTGTTTTGTTTTTCACGTAAGTCATGAAAACCTATGAAAACAATTTTTCTTTTACAACTTAACCATACCTATTTATAGACCGCCTAAATAGAGCCAGCTTCAAAAATTGTACGGGGTGTTTTGAGTTTGCTATAATTTTTCAAACTTTAAAATCGCTCTCCTGTAAAATCACAAAAAGTGAGTTACGATGTTATTGCATGGAGGTGTCGACGTATCCTTATCACTTTATACACTCGCGAGCAATAAACTGGAATCACTTCATCGCGCGTTGCTCAAGACAATTTTTTACAATTTCTATGCAATGAGCTGTGGATTGTGGTATATCACCGCTTTCAAATGATGAATGATTTAAAATTAATAAAATTTTCTACCAAAATTTAGAGAATTATTGCAATAGTTCGAAGACGTCTAAATGAATAGGAAGTAATATGAAAAGATACATTTTTTATTTACAATTTATGTTATTTACCCCTTAATATTTTGTGTTACCCCCCCTGGCCGTAATGACTGCCTGTAAACGGTTTTTCGTTGGCCAAATGAGTTTCCTGATGGAATCCTGTGGGATTTCCTGCCACTCTTCGACTAAAGCAGTTTTAGGTCTTCTATTGACGCCGGAGCTGGACATCTTCCTCGTACCCGCCTTTTCAGCTCATCCCATATATGTTCAATCTGATTTAAGTCAGGGCTGAGGGCTGGCCAGTCTAGTGTGGGAATCCCGACTTCTACAAGGTACTGTCTAGTCACTGCAGCGGTGTGGCAGCGGGAATTATCGTGCATAAGCAGGAAATCTTCGCCAATAAACCCAGCGTAGGGGAGCACATAGCCTAGCAGAATGTCGTTGATGTATCTTTCTGCGGTTAGCCCCCCTCTCCAACCTCCACCAGGTACTAATATCAACTCCGTTTTTGCTTCAATAGATATGCCACTGTTTCCGCAAAACAGCATTGTGCGAATCGCTGCCCCGGTCTCCTATAGACTCTGTCGACGGTCGCTACCATGCAGGCACATCCTAGATTCGTCCAAGAACAGGACTCGCCTCCATTGCTCGATATCCCAATCTAAGTGATCGCGAGCAAACTAAAGCCTGGCTTGTCGGTGGGCTGGAGACAATTTAGGTCCCGTGGCTGGCCTTTTCGGGGTCAAGTTCGCTTCTTTGGGTCTTCGCTTCACTGTCCACTCGCTGAAAGCCCTCCCTCGAACTCCTCTGAGCTGCTGCTGACGTCTACGCCCGTCAGTTGTCGATTTCGGAGAGAAGAGGTGATAAATCGATCATCTCTCACCGAAGTGCATCGCTGTCGTCCAGATCCTGGTCTCCGGACTAAGTTTCCAGTCTCCCTGAACCTCTTGTATACCTTCGAGACACAAGACTGGCTCAAATGAAGCTGTCGAGCGATAGTACGCTGAGACAATCCTTGCTGGATTAGGATGACGACTTGAGTGGCTTCTATAGGTATGGTTTCCATTTTCTTTTAGCTTTCAGTATTCTCAGTGACGTGAAATATTGGACTGATGATCAATTTTTATAAACGCCCCCTTTTTGTAGGGTTTCAGGTCTACCAAACAATATGGTGTTTTGTTTTAAAAATTGATGTTTTTTGTTTTACGGTCCATGACATAAGGTGAATAATCTTTAGTTATGATATTGAAACAGGTTGAAAACTAACAAAATTGCCTTTCAAATGATATGCCACAATCCATAGTTTATTGCATAGAAGTTGTAAAAATTTGTTTCGAGCAGCGGACGATGAAGTGATTCCAGTTTTTTGCTCGCGAGTGTACAAGGTTTACCCACACATGGCACCGCGCGCACAGATGAGTTGAACTATCTGAACCTACTTTGATTTAAATTTAATAAAATAATCACGAAAACCTTCTAGCAATGTGACGTTGCCAGCTCGCGCGGGATGAACGCTCCTATGTCTTCAGGTACATTTAAAATATGATTATTTTATTTATAATTAATATTAAATTAAATTTAATATTAATTTTGTTTTTCTTCCAGCTCCCGATACTTCCACTGGAACATGGGTCTCTATTCACTGTTGTTCATGGTAATAGCTTTGATACCGTTCTACATTGCTTACTTCTGCATCAGCAATATTAGGTTTGGTGAGTATGAATTCAAATTCAGAAAAAAAAGATTCTTAAACCTTGAAATAAATTCTGCAAATAGAAAAATAGTCCTTAGATTGATGAAGTTTTCAGTAGAGCAATGGCTAAGTTTTGGATAGTAATATGTTGTGTTTAATGAAACACAACATATTACTATCCAAAACTTAGAAGTATAGTCGCCAGCACATCAGCACCGTAATAGGGTATAACACCCATTTTTGAAAAGTGTTTCAATTAGATTCTATAGTACTAATGAACCACAAAAAAATCACAAAATTTTTATACAATCGTTAAGTGCCATAAAATGCATTAAAATGTTGCATTTTCAAATTTGCAGTGATATTTTGGTACGCTGATAGTTGACTGTTGATACTTCTATGTTTACATAGCCTTATGTGACGTAATAACATGGCGACATTAGCGACTACTATCTAATTGTGATACGAAACAGATTAAAAAAGTTGAAACCTTTGAATTTAATTTTAAAATTTAGTTTGCTATTTTATGAACTAAAACTAACGTTTTCCGACTGCTTTTTGCCTAAGCTATCTCAATAATATATTTTTAGATTTTTCTCATATAGAGTAAAATACCCCATTGCGTAACACAGTTTGAATCACAATCGGAATGGTTTATTTTGAAGTATATTTCTAATCAATTGCTTCATAATGTTAGAAAAAGTTGTCTGCTCAACAACCTAAATAATACAGTGAATTTTGTTGAACTGTCAAATTGAAACCGATAAAAAAAAGCATTTGACAGTTTGTGGTAACTAGATGTGCTGGCGACTGTACTTTTTAGCTAGGTAATAAAAATCTTAAATTAATTCACTGACGCGCCTAATCTGCTGGGTCTAAAAGCTTGTATTTTTGAACAAAGGTTCCTTATACAGAGTAGCGATTAAGTTATCACATTAAATAGTACAGCGGTTCTTATCAGTCAAATAAAATAAACAATGTTTCCTACTAAAAATAGAAAATAGTATTTTTCAAACAAAATAAATAGCCTAAAAATTGGCACGAAATAAACCACCTTTGATAATAAGACACTAGACACGCGCGCGGTGGTACAACAATTCAACACAAACTTTTTGGTATTGTTACCTTAAATAAATAAATATCACAAGTTAAGTTTAATGTTGATAAATACAAAAACGAAAACAAAGGGTTTTTCCACGGCTAGAATCATCATTCTCCTGCCCTTATCCCAATTGATTTGGGGTCGGCGCAACATGTCCCTTTCTTCCATACTTCTCTATTAGTCGTCATCTCGGTAGTCACTCCCTTTCTAGCCATGTCATCTTTCACACAGTCCATCCATCGTTCCTTTGGTCTTCCCCTACTCTTATAGCCATCGACATGCATACTCAAAACTTTCCTCACGACATTTCCCTCATTCCTCCGCATCACATGCCCATACCATGACAACAGATTTCCGCACAACTTTTCAGTCACCGGTGCCACTTTCAGACTTCCTATTATGTACTCATTTGTTATTCTATCCATTCGTGTCATACCACACATTGCTCTTAGCATTCTCATCTCAGCTACATGCAATTGCCTTTCATTCATCCCTTTTGTGGCCCAACATTCTGATCCATACAAGACAGCAGGTCTAACCATTGTTTTATATATCTTCCCCTTAAGTTTAAGAGGAATGGGGGCCCACGGCTAGAATGTTAATTTTTATTAATTATTTTAATTGCGTATGTTTGAAATACGTAATGTAGAAATACGTAATGTAGAAAACGTGGATTCAATTAACGTGATAACCTAATGGCCACCCTGTATAGCGAAAGTGAAGGATGTGTGTTTGCCATTTTTACCGATGGGAAAGTCTATCGGGCGGGCGCACGGCTTATAATAGAATAAAATATCAAGTATTGGCAATACAACTGTTGACAACTGTTGTCTAGCATATTCAGCCTATAATGTTCCCACTGCTGGGACATATGCCTCCTCTCTTCGAGAGGGAGTGGGCTGCAATCTACCATACGAGCCAAGTGCGGGTTGGTAGGTGTCACATGTCTTAGAATTTTTGGTTCTGGGACATGCCGCTTTTCACGATGTTTACCTTCACCGTTTTGAGAGCAGTGGTGATGGAATTATTTACAGAAAGTGCGACCTACAACTCGTAACTCGGGGCCGTTACCACTGGCCCACCACTGGTCTCCACTGGGCCATCACTGCTCTCGACTGGGCCATCACAGCTCTTGTCTAGCTATACTGTTTGAATATTGCATAATATCTATTTGTTTCAGTGTCACAGAATATGATAAGGCCATTGACTATGTTTGTATGGTTCATTTACTTATACTTCTTCTGGAAACTTGGAGATCCATTTCCTATTTTAAGCCCAAAACAGGTGAGTTAGAGTTTTGCCCCTCATTACAGACTAGTATGAAAACTAGACTCCTGCGGGGTAACTGCGTACCACATTTACAATGTTAATGCTTTTCATATTGACAGTTATAACAACATTCATTGCGTGATTCACGTTGTCGTGCAGACGAATTTTTAAACATATATGAAGCAATGGATTTGCAATTTCTTTCAAAATCCTTTGAATTGTGATTGTAAAGTCTCGTTATGCAATTTAGGCGCTGCATACAAATATTACCAACCCCCTTTGGTTGAGAGGAGGCAAATAAATGGAAACAGATATTTTCTGCTGTTGAATTGATTTCTTTATTTGCTACGAATATTGTTGACAAAGAATAGGCCATTTAAGGGTTCCGTAGTAAAATAAGGAACTCCTGTCTGCGGTTAATCTCAGAGACCCAACCAGTACTACTACAGAGCTGGTGTGGTTACTATAAAGGTGTTATTTGGCATGGTTATACATAGGCCTGGATGGAGATTCTTGCCCGTTCTTCTCCATTATGTACTACGCTTTGGAATGGACCAACTAGCTTCATTATTTCTAACTACGAACTAAATGGTTTAATTGAAATAAATCCTTTGAGTTTGTCTACAAAGTTGTTTTTTTTTTAATATTTCAGGGTATATTTTCAATAGAACAAGGTGTATCTCGTATAGGAGTGATTGGAGTCACTGTGATGGCTTTATTATCTGGATTTGGTGCAGTCAGCTACCCATACACTTCTATGGCCATATTTATAAGGTATGATAAAATTTGTTAGTTTTAAAAATTTGCTTCCATGGTATACTTGAACCATTAATAAATAAAAAAAGAACATCTCTATTACCATCATATTAAATTCTAGATTTCAAATACAAAAAAATGTTTATGCTGCAAATTAAAAGAAGTTTGAAATAACATAACATCACGCCTTGTTTCCCCGAAGAGTTGGGCAGAGGTGTATCAATAGTACAGTCACATTTCGCCAGCTATGTTTAAATCCCATGTAATAGGCGGCGAGCCTATTGCTATCAACCGGACACAAAGCTCACCCCAATAGAGTTGGGAAAAGGCTAGGCAGATTGACGAAATATTACGTAATGTAAATGGAAATTAAGTCAAATCTGGATTATCCTTACGATTTTTTTCTTGCAAGCAAACTTGAAAAAAAATCGCAACGATAATCCGAAAAAAACGAAACGAAAGTAAAAAAAATTGGTTTAAAAAAATAAAAATGTTTTGTTTCTCTGTTACTCTGCTAACCTCTTCGGGGAAACAGGTAATGAATTTGTAACTGCAAAATAAATCATTTTGATTTCAGATCGGTAACACAAGCAGACGTCCTATCAATTGAGAAGAAGCTCCTTCAAACTATGGACATGATATTAGTAAAAAAGAAAAGGATAGCGCTAGCCGAAGCCAACAGCGTGGGAGCGAGACAGCAGTATAATATGCTAGACCAATCGAATGTTAAGAATAGAGGCGGATTCTGGACTAATATTTTGTCTAGTGTTGGGAGTATTACTAATACTTTGGGACATGGAACTGAGAGTGAGTATTTAAACTTTATGATTTAGTCCGAGCAGCATTTATTTGAGCAGTGGTGGCCCAGTGGAACCGACCGCGACTGACAATTTGTAGGTCGTAGGATCGAATCCAGGCAAGGACTATACTTTGTGTAAATTATTTCATCACCACTGCTCTCAAAACGGTGAAAGAAAACATCGTGAGGAAACCCGGCATGTCCTAGAACCTAGTGCGAGCCCAGTGCGTGTTGGCCTCTCACAGAGAGGAGGCCTCTGTCCCAGCAGTAGGAACATCATAGGCTGATTCACTGATTGGCAGATTTTTTTTTCTGATAGACACACACATACACACAGATATTGGCGCCCTGATTAACTTTTTGTTTATAGTTTCTTTTTAACTTCTACCCCCAAAATTATAATAACTTTAGTTTTTAGTCTCCCTAACTGTAACCTTAGATGTAATTTCCTATTTTTTAAGTAAAACTTTCTGTTCTTCCGTGGGGTGGCGACCTGGTGATTTGTAATACAGCCAGACACCTGCTCCTTACATTGCTTAAAAAAAAAAACAAATAATTATGTGAAACCTAGAATAAGTTTGTCATTGTGAGGAGAAATAAAGAATTTATGATATGATATGATTTATGCTTATTGAGTCCGATCACATATGACCGTTTTTGTTTTTTGTCAGCGAACGGATTCGTATTAGATAATGGCCGAATTTAGTCGGCGAGTCGATACTGGCCGACTAAATATTTACTTACTAAATGCTTTCCTTGTAGGCGACAAAAATCGGCCGACTAAAGACTGTTGCTTGTGGTCGTTCGTGTCACACACACATAACATCATGCCTATATTCCTCGAAGGGGTAGGCAGACAGAGGTGTACCTATAGGACACCCACATTTCGACAGTTACGACGAGCCTATTGCCATCAACCGGGCACAAATCCAGACTCCGAGCTGCTACTGAAAAATTCCAGATAGAAAAAACCCAATAACACTTTGCCCGACCCGGAAATCTAACCCAGGACCTCATGCTCAGCAGTAGCGCTTGCGGACCACTAGACAAACGATGCAGAAATGTCAAAAAACACAAAACATGTTACGAAAATGGCATATCCAGAACACATGCCGGTTTCCTTATCACGTTTTCCTGCACCGTTTTAAGAGTAGTGGTGATGAAAAAAAAAAACCATGAAGTAACGTGCATGGGTTTCGAAGCCACATATTATCTAATGCGATTTAAAGAAGAACTGTTTATAAGCATCATTAACCCAACTCCGCCAGGAGACCTCAGGTCTGGAGCAGCTGTGCCAGTACCGCCCCCTGCCTGCTAAATGGTTGTTTTTGGATATGTGAAAAAATTCATGTCTGTAGTACAGTCATGAGCACTAATATGTAAACGCTTAGCAGAATTTAAAACCAGTTTTCTCGTGTAATAACGATTGCGACTTTGATAAAAGATCTATTTCATAATAGTTTTGGTTCCAAATTATTATTATTATGTTCGTAGTAAAATAAAATTTAAATCAATATAGTTGGAGGAAATCAATTTTAAAAGTTGCTGAGTATATACATATTGGTGCTCGTGAGTGTACATATAACGAAATTAACAGGAAAACTATCACAGCTAACTAGGCTTTACAAGTTAACGAGTAATAGTCAACCAACTTGCAGTTGCAACCAGTTTGCAGTTGGAGAATTCGCCGTGACGTATATCGATGTAAGGGAGAACATGTTTTTCAACTACAATGTTAAGTTTGTATTCAGGATAAATTCATCCCAACTCCGGAACCCTTCATTGTGCGTGGTCCGACACGCACTTGGCCGGTTTTTATATGTACTTGTTTACTGTGACAAAATATTAAAAAATCTTTCTTCTTTCTTTCTATGAATGTATTATAAACATCCTCTTCCAGACATAACCCAGCTCCGGCAAGAGATCTCAGGTCTGGAGGAGTTGTCCCGCCAGCTGTTCCTGGAAGCCCACGACGCTCGCACCATGAGAGAGAAGATCGAGTGGTCACACACCTTCCAGGGGAAGTACTTTAACTTCCTCGGGTATTTCTTTTCCTTATACTGCATTTGGAAGATTTTTATTGTGAGTAAAAACTCGTAGTTTATGTATTTTTTATGAAAGACTGTTGTGTTGTAACCTGTTGTATGAATGTAAAAAACCAAAGGAGTACGTAAGGAAGGTAGTAAGTAACATTCGGTAGTTTCTACCCACCCCATGGTAAAAAGGCGTGAGTTTATGTATTTAGGTATTATTATAACATCGCATTTCAAAATTTTCGTAAGTATTGTATTTTCTAATTATCATCGAAATCGCTTCTGTAGTTGAGCCGTGAAAAGATTTTTTTTTTTTTACTCTAACTCTAACCGCGGGAGGTCATTTTACTCATTATTTTAATCACCTTTTATTATGAGATCAAACCTAAATAAAAAAAATATCAGTTTCATATATTTTGTAGTGGCAGCTGACGGAGGAGAATGGAAGAAACAAAGGTGTTGCACCGAACCCAAGTAATTTATAGGAGATAAGTGCAAAAAGACGTCCACTGCTGGACATAAGCCTCCCCCTAAGGGGTGTTTGCCATAATCGCCACGCTTGGTAGGTGGGTTGGCGATCGTAGTATGGTGTTAAAATGCATAGAGAACGCTGCTGCCCATTCTCTAGTAAGTCCCTTAGTCGCCTTAGAAGAAGATAATAATGGTGACATTTTGTCGATTTACGTGAACACAAATGTATGGAACGGCGGGATTTTTTTATCCGAAATGAGCAGTTCAAAAACTATAAAAACATTATCACTACCTTTATTTATTTATAATCTTCTAGTGTCGCATGTTGCTGTTAGTTGTTCCAATAAATGCAATACAAAATTCTAAAGACCCGATTTTAAATCAACCTATCAAATGCAAATCTTTATTAATTTTATTTAAATCTTAATTAAGTAATCTATGTGTGTAATCTAATTTGTTTATCCAATTTAAATTAATGTCTAATAAAATGTCTTGTGAACACCTAAACTCCGGCCGATGAGCGAATGCGTTCCTGACATATACCAGCTCACAGCTGAGTACAAAAGAAATCGTGTTTTACGAATTTAGACTCTAACAGACTTATTACAAAACAAGATTTATATTTTGACATGGCTTAAACCATGCAGCCAGTTTTTGTAATAAGAACGTAACAGTGATTGAAATACCGTTCTTTATACAAAACTGAAAACTTAGTTCGGTACTAAGTTGTCAGTTTTGTGTTTAGGAACTTTACCATAGTCGGAATAAAGTTCGAAATTCCATAATGGCTCCATGTTTTAAACCTGGGTCTGAAGATAAACCTTGTTTTGTAATAAGGGGGTTATAGTTCCTAAACGTATCCATCTGACAGGTTGTGTCCAAGTGACATAATAGGTTGGGGAAAAAGTTTCTTCGCATTTTTTAAGAAAATTCAAAACATTTTTTAATATAGTTTATTTACATTTAACTAAAGTATGTAGGTACCATTTTGTTCGATAACTTTTTGCCATCTTGTAGGTAGGGACATGATCCCATTGCTATATAAATTTTGGGACTTCTGATCAAAATACCGCGACAAGTGGTTTTGGCAGTCCTCTCGTGATGATAACCTGACACTGCCTAAACAATTCTGAAGAGACCGAAACAGGTGGAAATTTGAAGGTGCAAGGTCAGGACTATACGGCGGATGCATTAACACCTCCCAGCCAAACTCTCTTAATTTTTGCTGAGTGGCTAAAGATGTGTGAGGTCTAGCGTTATCATGGTGAAAAACCACACCCCTTCTGTTGATTAATTCCGGCCACTTTCTCTCAACTTCTTGCTTTAATCTCATCAGTTGTTCGCAGTAGAGTTCAGAATCGAAGGTCCTGCCTGGTGGTAACAGCTCATAATGAATAATGCCCTTCCAATCCCACCACACACACAGCATCACCTTGTTGCGAGTTAACCCGGGTTTCGCCACAGTCTGTGAAGCCTGACCGGCCTTTGACCACGACCTTTTTCGCACGTTCTTGTCGTACGCGATCCACTTTTCATCACCAGTTATCAGCTTCTTCAAAAATGGTTCGGTTTCATTACGTCGTAACAAAGAATCACAAATGAGTACACGGTTCATTAGGTTTCTTTCAGTGAGCTCGTGAGGTACCCAAATATCGAGCTTTTTTGTGTACCCAGTTTTTTTCAAATGTGCCAAAACTGTTTTGTGGTCAATTCCCAGTTCTTCAGCTACGTCGTAACTACTGATATGCCGATCTTGCTCCACTTTTTCAAAAATGGCATCCATTTTATCCGTAATAGGGCGACCAGAGCGACGTGCATCTTTGACATCAAAATTTCCGGATTGTAAACGCTTAAACCAAATTTGTGCTACTCTCACAGACGCTGCACTAGGTCCATAAACATCGCAATTTTTTTTCGCGGCTTGCGTTGCACTTTTACCTTTTTTTTTGTAAAATTTTAAAATGTATTGAATTTCTTCATTAGATTCACTCATCTTGACAGTACGAAAAACAAATGAAAATCACACATTTTCCTAATTTGAATTTGGAATTATGTTCTTTAAAATTTAAACTTTCAATGATACCAAAACCAGCCAGATACAAATAGTATACCCAAAGAGATTTTATTACAAGTTCATACATACTATAATGCGAAAAGACTTTTTCCCTAACCTAATATTTACACAGAACGAAAAACCTATGTAAAATGTATTGTAAATATGTTGGTGTTCCTAATAAGTAAATAAATCTCATTGTCCACAGTCAACAATAAACATAGTATTCGATCGCGTCGGCAAGAAAGACCCAGTGACCCGCGGCCTAGAGATAGTGGTCCATTGGCTCGGCTGGAATATCGACGTGGCCTTCTGGTCGCAACACGTTTCCTTTATATTAGTTGGATGCATCGTACTGACCAGCATTCGAGGGTTACTGCTTACACTGACCAAGGTAAGTACGTGAAGATACCCCGTCAGAAAAGACCACAGATACCTTATGACAGTGCATAAAGCACCTCTTTCTTTAAAATTGGATTCAGCAACGGAATTCAATTTTAGTGCGGAAAAAGGTTTTTTTTATTTGTGATTGGCATCTTGCAGGTTAACCTAGGAAGTTGTCGTCTGCTTAACCGGACTTTCCTGTGGGTGCCTCAATAAATTAACGCCTCCAGGCGTGGGTTACGGGGATACAGGGTTCCGTGTGGTGCCGGACTTAAAAAATAGCACCATCCTATTTCTTCCCGTGGGTGTCGTAAAAGGCGACTAAGGGACTTGCTAGAGAATGAGCAGCAGCGTTCTCTATGCATTTTAACACCATACTGCGATCGCCAACCAAAATGGCAACCACTCTCTCTTAGGGGAGGCCTTATGACCAGTAGTGGACATCTTTCGGCTGCAATGATGAATGAGGCAGGGCATAAAGTTATAAACTAAGCGATTATACGCTAAGGGCACCCCCTTTGGGGTACGGACCTCCGCTTAGGGCGTCACTGGAGGAAGACTGCAAGGGACAGGCTGGAGCGGATGAAGATTAATTTGGGACGAATTTAAAGCTACAGGCTCAGCGGCGCGGGCTGGTTCGAGCAAGGGTAGGAGCGGTAAAACCCTATGTCCAGCTGTGAACTGCCGTAGATAGACTGAGGATTAACGTTAATTTAGTTTTTCTTACAGCAGTATAACCATGAAAACCTGAATAATAGAAGAGTGTCCCGATAAAAAACTAACCTCAAATATTTGTTCCAGTTCTTCTACAAAATCTCCTCATCGAAATCGTCAAACATAATCGTGCTAATTCTCGCTCAAATAATGGGCATGTATTTCTGTTCGTCCGTTCTCCTGATGCGGATGAACATGCCATCCGAATACCGCATCATCATCACCCAGGTGCTAGGTGATTTGCAGTTCAACTTCTATCATCGATGGTTTGATGTTATTTTCTTGGTTAGTGCTTTGACTAGCATATTTACGTTGTATTTAGCTCATAAACAGCCGTCTGTCAGTTAGACAATGACGGTCGGAACTGTGAGAAAACAAAATTAATATTGTGAAGGTTCAAACCGTTTTTATGGTTAACAAAAATTGCAACACATTTTTATTGTTGTAGCAACATTATTTTCATGTATCACAGACATCACAGTCACACTCACAAATTTAGAGCTTAGGACGCATTAGATATCATGAAAACCAAGTGTCATCTTTTGGATACCTACGATGACGTCACCCCAGCCATTTAGTGATGTGCTCAACGTACAGACTCGTTTCAATTGCTAAGCGCGTCTGTGAGCTAATAGACTTCGTCAGGAGTGGACGTGCGTTGTCATTTTTTAATTTGACATCCAATAGGAATTCGCAATCATGCCTGAAGTTTGCACAAACTTCGGTGCACGCTTGGTACCTAGCCTACTCTAAATCTGTGGTCACACTGTATTAAATGTTGCCAGCAAAATGTTTCACGTATCATAAAACATGTGCAACTTTTGTTTTTCATGAATTTGGGGTTTTAGTGCACATTATTGAACGTAACTGTATTTTAAATCGCTGTTAGTTCTCACACTGTCTCTTGAAGATATGTTAAAGCGACTAAAGAATTTGTTTCCTTTGAGACGACGATTCTCTTAACTCGAAGTTGGACATACCTAACGGGACATTTTGCACTAAAACAAAGATAATTGTGAACAACTTCCGAGTGTAATCGACAAAGCGTCAGTGTGTACTTTTTAAAAGTAACGATACCAAAATTCAAAAGTATTTGATACTAAAATGGATGGATTGAATAAAAAAATTGTTGTGCAATCGGCCATTTAAAGATTCGTATGAATTGTGATCAATGAAGTATTTGAAAACAGTAGATACTTTCTTCTGTACGTTTGGTAATTCTATTTATTTCATCTTTATATTTATTTGAAATTCCATTTCATTCACTCGCCGGTATCTACGAGGGAAATGAACTCTACAAAAATGTTCTTAACTAACTTTTTAGACCTTTGTATCCTGTTTATGTGTATTAAGTTTCATTAAAATCAGTTCAGTAATTTTGAAAAACAAGGGCTTGAAAGTTTGTATGAAATGCCGTACGGCGTATACGCTCTTAATTGTAGCTACACATTGATACAGTATTATTGAACACAAAATAAAGAAAATCAAATTAATAGGGTATTTGACTGCTATCAAAAATATACATGAATTATTAATACTTATTTTTAAAGGTGTTACGAAAAATGGAGAAGTTACATGCATTTGAAATTATTATATTATCCTAGTCAGGGAAAACTATAATTGTACTAAATGGCGCGAAGTTACTATGGCGTTCCTGTGTTGTGACGTCAGATCGCAGCAGTGTTGTCTCTGTCTAAAATAGACTTTAAAACGCATACAACTTCGATATTTTGAGATATTTAACATTTTTTTTTTACCATGGCTTAATTTTTTTTTGTTAGTTTCGAAAAATCTAAAAAAGCAAACAGTCCAATACTTTAGTCTGGTCGATGTTTACATCTTTTCGAGGCTGAGGGTACAGTCGGTAAATGCAGATTGTAATTGTAACTTCCTTAAAGATGTACAGTCTTACCACAAAAAATAAATAAAACAACGTTTAAACACGTGTTTAGTTAATCAGTGTCTAAGGGATAAACACTGCTTAAACAAGTGTTTAAAATTTCTTACCACAAATACATGTTTAACATCTAACTAACAAAACACTGCCTAAATTGCCGTATCTTTGTTTTAACTTGGCAATTCTAAGAAATGTTTCCTTTTATTCAGATTTCATTTGTTGAGCCTTTTTCTTTTCATTCGATTTTTTTTTTTTGTTTCCGTTGTTAGTACGGAATAACTAAGCTAGAATATTGAAAATAGGTACTATTTAATTAATAAAAAGTCCGCCATCCATTGGTAACCATACGGCTGGTGTAGACATAAATGTAAAAAGTTTTATGTACATTAAACAACAGAACGGAACATACTTTTCAATGACAGTTCTTGCTTCTGACAAAAAGTCAAACGAACAAAAAGACAATCGGTAATGACAATAAAAACTAAAGACAATAACGAAAGGGCGCTTACCTGATGGCGGGCCCAGTTCTGTAAGGCACAGGCAACTTGAATTTGAGGATCTAAGCACCTACCACGAGAATCATGTGGAATATCATCTTTTATTAGGTCAACAATTTTTAGCGGCCGCCGAGCGTCAGATTCCCTCTATTCTTGGTGAATCATTTGATTCAATCACTCGATATTTTTTTTTTCTTGTTAATAAGTTTGATATAAACTAAGCAATATGAGGATAGAGAATAATATTTGATTTGTTATTCTATGATATGAATATTAAAACAAAATTTTATTTGTTACAAAAATCATTGATTTAAATTTCTTCAAAGTAAGTATTGATTATTGTATGAAATGATAATTTATGAGATTTTTTTTATGTGAAACGAAATTTTATGAAACTATTTTCTATAAAACAACGTACAACCGTTAGTCATACATTCTATGTCGTCCAAATAATTAAAATCAGCATAATCGAAGACACCCATTGCAATTTGCAATTTACGTACTGAGAGAAAGCAATATGGCGAGGCTTAAACGCGTGTTAAACAGGGGGTTGATGTTGTTTAAATTTAAACAACGTCTAAACATTGTCTAACCCTAAACAACGGCTAAACATGGTTTTGTGGTATCACTTTTGCTAAAAAACTGCTAAACACGTGTCTAAGGCTATGTTTTTTGTGGTAAGACTGGTAGTTTTTAGTGAAATGTTTTTAGTCTCCTGCGCACATTCAAATACGTGATGAAATAATATAAATAATTAAGATTACAACCTAAAAAACCATGTTACATAATAGTTTAAGTAATATTAGTTTTTTTAAGACTGATATCTTAAAATTAAGGAAAAATAAAACTTCAAAAACATAAAATTAAATAGTTTTATTTAACAATTTTATTTATTTATCTTACATAAACTATATCGAAATAGTTAAAAATAGAAAAGTTTATATGGAAAGGCCACCTTAAGCTATACTTACTTTAGAAATAGAAAATGTATCTCTTTCACTATAAGTATTTATTTATTTAGAAATTTCGAGAATTTGAACTTTACGATGAAGCTATTTAATATTTTTTTACTTAATTTGATTTTAGTAAAGATTCGTGTCCTTTAGATTTTATTCCACAACCACGATTTACTCAGTAAAATTGGAAGTTATTAAAAGAAAGCGAAAGATGATTATCATTACTTCTTAAAATAAAAGTAAGCACAAGAAAAGATGTTATAAAAAAAATATCAACAGTCAAATCCATAAATTATTTACAAAATCATAAATACATCAACTCGAAAAATGTCTTAAGATACTTGACGAATCTTTACAAAAATCTTTGGAAAATTCTATAGATTGGTGTTATTTGAGCAATAAATTCGAGATTGCTACGATTAAGCGAATGTTCTATATTATCTGTGGCCAGAGGGAGGTTGTCTATTCTCCCATTAGGTCTTCGTATTGCTTTCTGAAACAGTCACCGACCGGGAAGAAGTCCCAACATCTTTGTGTGTACATGTTCCATACGTACGTTTCTTGACCTGGAGAACAAAGATTTTTGTATTAGAAATTTTTATCATAGTCTGGTTTTTTAATTGAGAATTTGAAGTTGAGAACTTGTCAAGCTGTAGCATTACTTATGGTGGATACGCGGTGCATTTGCAGGTCAGTATCAGGTTGTATCTTGTTCAAAATATGATTCGCGACCATAACAAATATGTATTAATAATTTCGCGGCCTACCCTGTGGATCCACCTTAAGTAATGCTTAAGGTGGTTCCTTCAATGTAGCCGGCAAAATTCAAAATTTCTTATGTTTTTTTGCGAAAAAATATTTGAATATTACGGGCTAAATTAAAGAACTCACTCACCATAAGATTCTGACAAGTTCTCAATTCAGAAACTGGTTTAATGTCATCGTATTTTATTTTCTACTTCACGGTATACCCCAACAAAGTGAATGAAACCTCCCCGGCGAGACATACGAAGATATGTAATAAAATAATAATTTTATTAGTTCTATCTACAGCGCTTTGCGCAGACCGAGAAGAGCACAGATCAGATGATTTTCTGATGACATTGAAATATGCACTTTACTGTTACCGTCTTAAAATACAAACTTGCACAAACCACGACGCAAACATCAAAAGGCTCCTGGGACATCCACGAACGTACTCGCACAGACTAGTTTACACTTTACGACACTAATAATAAAGCTCATAATTCAATGTCATCAAAAATTATGTGGCACTAATGTAAAAAAAAAGACAAGGTTTATATTATCATACCTGTATACTCCGTGTCGGGTTTATTAATGAGATGCATAAGGAAGAACATGTAGTTCGCTAGATTATGCTCCCGTTGAACGTGAGTGTCGAACCCATGCGGCACCTGCACACAAATATCGTTTAAAATGATGTACATATTATGGCTATTAGAGTAGCGGAAGACTAAATACCTGATGGATGGGCTGTTTGAAAAATGATATTGCTAGGGAAGGGGTAACAACCGAGATGACTAAAGGCCTGCGCAGACGACGGACTTTTCCCCGCGGCGGAGAAAAAAGTACGCTCCGCGAATAAAAACTTTTATATAAAGACTTTTTGTACGCGGTACTTTTAATCCCTCGTTTGCGTTACTCGATACAGTTGTAAGCGATCTATTTTCAGCGGATAAAAAAGTCCGCAGACAAAAATTCCTCATCAGCGCAGGCCCTAATAGAGAAGTATGGAGGAAGACATGTTGCGCCGACCACAATTAAATTGGGTTAAGAGAATGATGGCTCAGTTGTCTATACACCGACCTAAAAGTTAATATTCAGAGATGCGAAAAGATATCGATAAGTGAGTAGTATCGATATTTTGATTTGATATTAGGCCCGCTGGCATCACCAATCACTCAATCCCCCTTATTACAAAACAAGGTTTATCTTCAGACCCAGGTTTAAAACATGGAGCCATTATGGAATTTCGAACTTTATTCCGACTATGGTAAAGTTCCTAAACACAAAACTGACAATTTAGTACCGAACGAAGTTTTCAGTTTTGTATAAAGAACGGTATTTCAATCACTGTTACGTTCTTATTACAAAAACTGGCTGCATGGTTTAAGCCATGTCAAAATATAAATCTTGTTTTGTAATAAGGCGGAATGAGTTTAGCGCTAAACATAATTAAAACATGGCTGCCTCGTTGGTCTAGGTCGCATGCGTTACTAGCAAGCACGAGGTCAGGGGTTCGATTCCCAGGTCGGGCAAAGTGTTTATTGGGTTTTTCCCACCAGGAATTTCTCAGTAGCAGCCCGGAGTCTGGATTTGTGCACGGTTGATGGCAATAGGCTCGCCCCCTATTACATGGGACTTAAACAATAACTGGCGAAATGTGGGTGTACTATAGGTACACCTCTGCCTAACCCTTCTTTGGGATTACATGCGTTATGTATAATTAAAACATCATTCTGTTTATTTTTCTTTATTCTTTTTGGGTCATGTTTACTGTAACAAAATTTATTTTTCTCTGTTATTTTCAAACAATTAGCAGATAACGTTTTTGTAGGTTACGCTTAACGCATTTAGTGATTTTTGGTGCTAGCGGGCCTTAATCCACTATTTTAAAACCATTCGTCAATAAACAGTTTTAGCTGCATTTGTACTAAATTCTTCAGATTCCTTCTAGAACATATAGGTACTTACTTTATCAAAATAGTCTTTATTAATGCCACATATGAAGCAGTTGGACTCCATGTCCTCTTTGACCGACTCCAACTGGTCACGGAGCTCTCCGAACGCGTCGATGATCAAACCTGTGATGACATAATGATGTTATTAATAAATTATAATTACATATGGGAAATGTGGGTGTACTATAGGTACACCTCTGCCCAACCCTTCGGGGAAACAAGGCGTGAAGTTATGTATGTATGTAATAATTACATACATCAATGGGACAAATAGCGAATATTTACGAAGAAACTGGACATATTTTTTGATCTGCTGAAATGGATTAAGGGACTAACTACATTTATACAGCTCCATTCGCGTTTCGCTGAACCATTTTGGTAATACTTATACAGTTCTGCTTCTATCAGCCGCGTACAGCATCGTAAGATTGTGAAAAGCCGTCATAGCGTTCAGCGCTGTTCGGCTACGTTCGGCGCTGAACGTGGACTGTTCCCGACTCCTCGTCGACAAGTTGCGACCACGTACAGCTCTGAACGCTGCGGGACAGCGCTGAACTCTATTTAAAGTATTCGCATGATAAAAACACATTTGTCCTCATTTTATACCTGTTTGCCGCGAAAACTGAATAGACGCGGAAAGCTAAACGGATGCGTACGCATCTCCATACAAAATCGTGGTTTTCTATGGACAAAAGCTGAACAGAGCTGAATAAGTGTAGTTAGTCCCTAACTGTCTTAGGTAATGCAACAATTGTTATTGTTTTTAATGTTTTTGATGTGTAACATGTTTCCTCTCTTTCTGTGGGAGTGATTTCGTAAAAAGGGACGGAAGTGTGTAACAGAAAGTGAGAGCTTGAGCATGGGATAAGTAACTTACTTTATAATAGCATGGAATTAGTGTACTCATGGAGTAGTAAGTACTATATAGATTGTAAGTAGAGGGGGTCGATTTTCGACCAGTGGGCGACGACAAGTTATGAATAATTATTCGAATAAATATTTCAGTATTTAGCTTTTTAAATTTTGAGGTTAATTTCTGTCGCTGCTCAGTCGCTTATTACCAAGGTAAGATGTCAGATGTTACACATCATAATTATGCTACTACTGTAAGGTACGCTTATTTTTTTTTAAATATATAATACAGTGTGTCTTGATAATGTGCACATATCGAAATTAAGGAAACAGCTTAATTATATCGACGGAACAAAATATTTAAAAAAATCTAAAAAAACAATTCAAGTTTTTACAGCATTTTTTAAATTCTTGTTCGTTGTGACCACTGTGTAAACAAATCGGTATAACTTTTAAACTAAACGATCTATCATGATGAAACAAACTCAATAATGACTGGAAATAATAGGGCGTCTTCATAAAATTAAAACTAAACTCAACTGAAAATTAGGTTCTTTTTTCGTAAATTTTCACAATAATTGTAAAATATCTCAATAAGTCCCGATTACCTACCCTTTTTTATTACTACGAGTATAAATTATTCTCCATCGTATCAGCTTTCTAAGTAAAAATACCATGTTTATAAGTCAGTTTCCTATCAACTATTAAAGAAAGGCCTTGCAATCGGCTACGTACTTTAGCAGATAGACTCTTTTATTTATTTATTTTGATTTTTTTAAATATTTTTTCCGTCGATAAAATTAAGCTAAGTTTCCTTTATTTTGATATGTGCAAATTATCGAGACTCACCTGTATAAGTAATTTACTCTCTGTGATCGAAAGGACATTATGCAAAAGTGAAAAGTCACAAGAAATAAGAAGCACGGCGCGTTGTGTTCCACGCGCGCCTCAAAGAGATGTCAGCACAAACTAACGGGGTCCGTCAGGACCAATGCCTGCCGGGGTTGCGAGTTTGTCCGAAAGGGATATCGTGGCCCTGGCACACAGGCAACGGAAGGAACACGGGTGGGTTTTAGTCAGTAAAAGTCTGACACGCCCTCCCGCTCCGCCCAGAGCGGGAGAAGTTATTTGATGATTTCGGGTGCACGCTCGCACAGCGGTTCCTACAGCGACGAGGTAGTTTGTTCTAAAGTGACTTCTTACTGTATACCAGGGGTTCTCAAACTTTTTTGGCCACGAAACCCTTTTGGAAAACGAAATATTTGACGGAGTCCTAAAATAATCAAAAATGGTTTTATGTGTATTCTTTATTAATATTTATTACTGGATATTAACATTTGCATATTTGCAGCTATACTATAGGCTGGATTTGTTTAAACGTTTTACTCCTGCGAATAATATACTGCTGCTAAATATGTGAATTTTCATTTCATAAGGTTTCTGTCTACCGTTAAGCTCAATGTAGATATCAATTGCCAACGATTAAAAATTTCATAATGTCCTAGTATCAAGCAGATTAACGTCTTGGATGCTACTTACCCTGCAGAATAGCCAGCAGGATGACGATAATGAAGAAGAAGAAAGTGATATCGAATATGATTCGATACACTTCGGAGTCATCTCCGTCGGGCGGCTCCAGCTCGTCGCCGATACCGCCGCCCGCGCGCACTCCTTTGTACAGGTTGAACACGAAGCACTAGGGGGAGAGATAAAATAGGATTTTTTATTTTATTTTATACAATTTCTGCACAAGGCAATAGAAAACTGTTGAGCTATGGTGCTCAAAAATAAGCTGCACAGATGTTTGAATAGGGACGTGAGATGTGCCCTAGTCAGCTTCACAATCAATCTTGCTGACAGAGAAGGGAAGTGTAAATAAAATACCAGCAGTACTCTGTGTATGTGTGAATAGAACCATAGATATGACGGCGCAGCAAAGTGGCGCCATCTATTTTTGTTACGAAGTTACTGGAATCACCGAAAAGGTCGGATAAGAGTCACACTGGCTGCTGACAGTCACTCTAGCAGAGCGTCGCATCGGTGGTTGCGTGGCGGCTGTCTTTGGATTGATTGAAGATTGTCAGGGGAGCCGCTGTCGTACCTCGTCCACGACGAACTGCTATATTCCAGCACATTCCTGATGATATTGAAGCTGCTGAACCACTAATACGATGTTCACTTCTGGTAAAGGCTATCCTGCGCCGTTACATACATAAACTCACGCCTTCTTCCCATGCCTACCCCATACATACCTACCCCGGTAGAAACTACAGAACGCCACCTGCTACGATCCTTACATACCTATCCACCTTCCCCCCCCCTCCCCTTCCCTTCCTTCTTCCTTCGTTTAAGTTTATGCAAGATCTGTCGTATTTCGTCCGCTCACAGACAGATCACTGTCGTCACTCATATACGCAGGGCCGTCTTTAATATGTGGCGGCATCTACATCGCCACATGCGAACTACGCATCAAACTGACGTCACGCAAAATCCTGCATCGCGCAAGTAGAGTTTACCGCGCGACTGGCATATGTACAACGTCCTGACATCAACCGTCGGGCAGTTGCCCACCAGACACGACACCCGTCGTGGTCGGAGGATCCTCCCTTTTTCTATGGAGGATGACTGAACTTTACACCCTGTTCCTCATACTTCAATAAATCTATTGGAGTTCCCGGGCACTTTAGGATATGGAGAATGAAGGATGCTAGAGTGAGCTCTATATTTATAGCACTCCGCCTGGGATAGGTTAGGATTTATTTTAATCTTTCATAAAGAAATAGTGGGTACTTAGTCGATTTATGCAGAAAAGATGGGGAACTAAGAAAAATTCGCGCGCTCGAAAATTTTAACACCCCGTCTTAGATTTACTTAGGTTTTCTTTTGAAACCCTCTAGCAACGACGCTGGCAGGAACTAGGGTTCCCCATGGACCGCGGGGCCCTGGGCACTTGCCCAGAGTGGCCAATGGAAAAGACGGCCCTGCTTAAACGTGTGCGACAATTTGATTGTTATTCTTTTAAGGTTTGTGCTGTTACGAGAGACGGGACACACGCTATTGTAGTGCATTGTGGTCGTTTTAATTAAACTCATAGAATCAGTTAGTAGAGTAGCTAGGTAACCAAAGGCCCTGGGGCAAAAAATAAACTAGGGCCCCAACTAAACTATTTAAAATCGTTTGTTCCGAATTCGACGTACTCCAGATTTGTCGTAATCCAGATTCATCGTACTCCAGCTTCGTCGTAATACAGTCGACTCCATAATAAAATTAAAAACCAAATACAAATTGTAACTTATTCCTAAAAACCTAAGAATACAGGGGAGTTCCCCGCAAGTTTCAAACAAAGATGTTCGAGACTTGTTGGGAATTCCCCTATATTTTTTCAAATAAGTTACCATTATTAAAGTCGCGTTCCTGGAATCTGGTTTATTTATATTCCGAATGTGCGAGAAACTTTCGCTTGTTCAATTTATAGTTTTTAAAGTCAGAGTCCGAAGGGTTCCCTGAGCTTGGGGCCCCGGGGCACTGCCCCGTCTAGCCCTCCGGTAGCTACGCCACTGGAATCAGTGCTTACCGTCAACATGTCATGACAGTTCCTGTTGACCTCATCGTCCTCCTCTTGCACGTAGAACTTGCGGAAGAAGTTGAACGCGATCACCGTGTAGATGTACACGATGATCGTTAGCAGCATCACTGTTAAGACCAGCTGGGGAGTGGAACACATTTATTACATTACTTTTTTATTTAAGTATTTAGGACTGAGCCGATAATATGAAACTAGGGTTCAAAAGGAATTAAAAAAGCGTCCGTAAAACGTCCCTAGGATAAAAAGAAAAATAAAGTTTTTTAAATTCTGCACAAACAAAACACATTACAAAAAAAAAAAAACATAAAATACACACATACAAAGTAGTCAAAAGCCTCGTATTCAAGCAATACAACTTTGATAATCTTGTCTATTGTTACACTGCGAGAATGGCGAGAATGTTGGAGTTAAGCGTGGAATATATTAGGTTTTTTTCTCACAAATAGAGAACCTCGTCACTTCTATGTTTTAAAATATTCATCAATTGCTTGGTATTATATCGAATACTGACATCATAGACAACTACCAGAAGTAAAAAACTTATTACTTGTAGTTTTCTAAACATAAAAAATACCTTAAAAATGACTTTTTTAGCAGAAATTACCACTATTTGTTTTAACTTAGCCAAAAGCGCATGCGCTAGCGCTTAATCTAAGTGGCATATCGTTATCTTAGTTTTGAAACATTAGTGCATAAAAGTTTTAAAACATTAGTGTTCATGGTTGTTTTATAAATTTATTAAGAAAATGTTAGTATGAAAAATGCAACTTCTTTAAAATTCTCCATACAAAACGCTGATTTCATAGGTCCTATTACATGCTACCTAGTAGTACAAGAGCATGCTACGTTCGACCAAATGCTACTTAGTAGCATTCAACTAGCATGTGTATACGAAAAGAGCACGAGTATTTTACAGGTACTGAGAGCATGCGCGCACGTGCGAGGTGTCAAAAAACGCGTCTCCGCGCGGGCTAGCGAGCTATGTAGTTACTGACTATGTGTACCTAGTAGCAAACAAGCATGCTTATCAGTAGCATGTGTTTGTGCCAAAAGCATGGCACGGGAAAATACTGCTAGGTTCAGCTTATTTGGTTTTAGCCGTTATATGTGTCACACGAATCCCCAATGAAAATCTTTTTGCAACATTTGCACCTTCATTCTCTAGACCGTTTTAAACCAGCCACAATGAAGTTTTGAAGCAGAAATTGCTTTTCCTGCCCAATCTAATATTTTCTGTCTGGCTTTGTAGTTGGACCAACTAGCGGCAAGAATTTGGCAATTATATTATTTTGCATTCACACAAAAACTGTCTTAGCGAATTAAAAGTTACAAAAATGGGACCGATGGAAAATTGAACATTTCGCGAATGGGACACTCTGAAACAAAAACATACCTATTTATTAAAATAATAATAATGATATCCACATTACCTGCTTTCCGTTATGCGTGACAGACTGCAGGATAGTCCTCAGAGTCTTGAAACCGACCGCCACATCCAGCAGATGGGCAGCAAAGAAGAAATTGTTGAAGTTGCCCATGACAGAGAACGAGAAGTACCACAGAGAGTAGAGGAACGAGTTGTCTGTGATCGTGACGCCGGCCTTCCACACTTGGTAGCGCCAGTCTATGTTGATTATGCTGTGGAAGTAAGAAAATAATATTTGTAGTAAGTGTACTTCATGTGCAACTACGTTATTTGTGTTGAGTCTAGAAAAATACGAGCTCAAAAATATAATTGATTACTAAGGTATTTAAGGCCGTGTTTATTATGCCATTCACAGCGTAGGCAGTTTCCAGCTTGCGTTGTTTTTTGCTTCCTGTTTTCCATAATTTTTTTACGGCATAGTGACAAGATTTTTTCGACATCTTGAACAATCGTCGTCATACTTCAGCCAATTTAAGCCCATCAGCACCTAAGCCTTCCTCATGAATCCACTCCATCCGTTGCTGAAAACCGTATGAAAATCCGTTCGGTAGTTTCTGAGTTCAGACGCGGCCAGGGGAGGGGGGGTTGTTTTATAATTATGCAGTGATATTCCATATTTATCATAGTGTCGGTAGTTCATCACACTACTAACAAATTTTACCGCTTCTGTCAAGCGGGTTAATTTAGTTAATATAAGCACAGTTTATATCATTAGGCGCATGTTCAACTGATACAATATTCCTTTTATTGTATAACGGGCTCGTGAAATCGATCATTCGATCCCACCAGCTCCTCAAGAAAGCCCAGCAACATGTTGGTGTTACTGACGACCTCACGGAGGTACCTGGGTACAATAATACTTACTAGTGAATCAGTCCCTTGCTGCCCTCGTCTTCCTGCGCGGTGAAGGAGGTCTTCTCCATTCCGAGCATGTTGGAGATGGAGTCAAAGTCGTAGGTCTCCGAGAACTTCGCGCGGACTTTCTTCTTGACGAACTTGTCCCAGTAGTTCACGGGGAATGATCTGGAAGGAAGATTAATATGATTTTGTAAATAAGGTTTCAGTGGGTAAGTTATGAAGCCATTAAAATAACATATAATACTTATAAAATCGTCATGCCCGTCGTCATTATGATGTTCATGTGATCATCATGAAAATCTGAAACGCCATCTGAACCTATTCAATTATTTGGAGTAAGCAATACTGATCACACTCGAAGCATACTCTCTCAAGCATGCTTATTTTTATTTTATATTTTAAGTACAGTCACCAGCACATCAGGCCAAACGGTAAAATTTCTCCAAATGATTTTAAACCTTAAAATGTTGATGGTTAAGTTCAAAATCGAATGAGAAAATTTGACAGTTTGTGGTAACTTGATGCTGGCGACTACCTACGGTTTTGTTACTAAATTAAGTAATTATGCTGCACTATGGAAGAGCGGAGTCTCCTTAAGGCGCTGACAAGAGGCAAATGATAAAAGTAGGCTTGTCTGAAATAAAAAAAATGCCAATTCTATGTAGTTTGTGGTAGCGGAAAAAATATATGTTATTCTTGAACATATTTCTCAGAACTTGGTTAATACCAAAACACGTTTAGAAAAAAAACTCGATACAAATGAACTGCAAACTAACCCTTTACTTTGAGTTTTAATCCAAAATATCTTTATTAAATATCAACGTACAGTTAGTATTTAATTAATAACAAGAACGTCTTATTTGTGTGCTGAACACAAATAAGATGATTGTTTTTTTATTTTCGATAACTCAACTAATTTTTGAGTAAATAGATAATTGCTTCATATTTTGCAATAAATTAAAAGCGTTGTATCATCGCGCTTCTCTTTCTTTTGTATGTAGTCTGACAGTGACAGCGGTTTACCTGTTGTCAGCGTTTTAAACAGCCAATATTTGCTTAAAAGGAGGCTCCAAACATTAAAACCTTTTTTGTAAACGGAAGCATTAAAAAAAAACTAACTTGGCAGATATAACGAGCTTGTCCCAGTGACTCTTCAGATCATCGTCTTCCGGTTGCTCCGCGATGTACAGTCCGTCGAACTCCAGTTTACGAGCGATTTCTTTCTCACGTTTGAAGATGGCCAGCGGTACCTGGAACGTAAGAAACATATTTCAATAAAATGTTTGGTTTTGCATAACCAGCCTATAATGTCCCCACAGCTGGGACACAGGCCTCCTCTCTGTGAGAGGGAGTGGGCCGTAATCCACCATGCGGGCCCAGTGCGGGTGGTAGATGGCGCATGTCTTCGAAATTTTTAGTTAGAAAAAAAAATGGAATATGATATGGAATTTTTAGTGGTTGTGGTTGTTTTTAGTTTTTAGTTGTCTAGGACACGCCCGCGCCGGTTTCCTCATGATGTTTTTCTTCACCATTTTGTGAGCAGTGGTGATGAAATAATTTACACAAAGTGCCTGTCTGGGTTCGAACCTACGACCGACAATTCGTAAGTCGCGCCGGTTTCTTCTGGGGTACCACTGCTCATAAATGCAAAATGTTTGGTTTAATTAGTAAACATATAAAAACTTCTACAAAACAGGGTAATAAAAAAAAAAAACTTTATTTCATACATGAACACTTACATGAACAGTCCATAGGTTGTTTAGTGATGTGTTAGTAACAGAGAGTACTTATAGTCTAAAAATTAAGTTAGCAGCTTAATTTTAATCTTAAAAAAAAAAAAAAATTGTTATCGTGGAGTAATTATTTTATTTTTATTATTAGCAACAGTTTATAGAGGATATGTTTTACCTTGGGGACAAATATCTTTTTGTATATTTGTAATAAAAAAATGAAATTATTAGGTGAAATTTTAATTTAATAAAATTTTATATGTTTATATTATGATTTAATAAATTTTTATATTACCTAAGCCCACCCTCGAGGCTCAGTGTGCACCATAGGTAGCTTAAATAACCAGTGCTGTTGTATAGGATAGTTAGGCCTGTCCTATTGGGTATGTATCATTAAGGAATTTGATATAAAAACCTGGGTTTTGATAACTATAGTTTGGGCAATGATGACTATTTTTTTTTTTTTTTTTTTTTTTTTAAACGTTGCCCCACACTAGGAATTTCTCCTGTATCGTGGGTGCGTTTACAAACATTTAAACTCACATACTCAAACACCCAGACCCGGAACAACTACTTATAGGTCATACAAATATTTGTTCCGTGCGGGAATCGAACCCGCGACACGCAGCGCAGCAGTCAATCACTTAACCACTGCGCCAACCGTGCCGTCATTTGTTTACGTTCTCAACATATCATACTTCTGGAACAGAGTATACACTCACCTTGAGATGGTAGTACCCGATGAGTATAGCAAGGGATACTACAGAATGCATAGCGGCTGCTACTTTGATGACGTGTTCCATGTAGAAGAAATCTTCGTCTATGTGTACCACTTCTATTACATCGTCGGCTTCATCTGATTCGCCGCTGCCTCCTGTGGATAAATAATAATAATAATGAACATTTTACTACCAAAAGTATGGAAAAAGTTTTTTGCGACTTCTGAATTTTCTAGTGCTCTAACTTCAGTTGGGCCAGTAGAGTTTTTTGATCTTTATAAGAAACAGGATCGATTGGCATATTTTTTTTTTTTTTGTGAAAACTGTTTTTTTTTTCGAAATCTGTAAATGCTGATCCAAATTTCTCAAAAAGTTACGGCAGACCGTGGGTATGACCGTTTTCTTGTAGCGATTGTCCTTACTGCCCCATTTCAAAAATCCACCTGTATATTATATAGTTAGGATTATGTAATTACCATCTCCGCTGCCCGATCCGGATCCCGAACCAGAGCCTGCGCTGATGATGTCAGCGATACCGGAGCCCTCGCCGCCTTCCGTTTCCAGTGTAGATACCTGGACGACATTGTTAGTTATGTGTCATTAAATGGTGTAAATAAAATGTTTAAAATAAAGTGTGAAAGAGAGACAGGGATAGTCTTGTATGGATCAAAATTACCACTCAACGTCTTATTAAAAACGAGTTTTAACTTTGTTCCAAGCTTAAACATTTCAGCCAGTGTTTGTATTTCAAACCTTATTCCGACTGGGGTAAAGTTCTAAATACAAAGTTGACACCTTGAAGTTAGGTCTTAAATTAGTTTATAGCACTGTAAGACCTAAACCCGCACTTAGGTAACGCTTCTCCGTGACTTAAGAAGTCCATTTTTACACCGTGAGTAAATTAATCTACTTATTTCACAGATGCTTATTAACCAAAAGAAGATACTTTTAAATGTTCTTTGACACTTATAATTTCACAGCACACAAATGTCAAAGGAGGGTCAGGTTAGCATTTCGCCTAAAACAGTTTCATGCTGTAGAAAAAGTGACTACGCAATTTCAGACGAAACCAGTTTCATACTAGTTCACAATTTGTCGGTGTCCCATGGATAGATTATAAACTATCGAAAAATAATGCGTTCACAATTTTCCGACGAGTTTTTTCCACTAACGAAGTTCATAATTATACTGTGACATATAAATCAGAATACAACCACATTAATGAATAAATAGGACTTCTTGGCGGGAAAGTGAAGCGTCATGTTAGCAGTTTTGTTTTATTTTCTAAAATTTGTGTTTAGCCGAATATTAATGTGTAATAGTGGTGGGTTATTAACCATTAAGTGTTCGTGAACCTGCATTAATGTAGGCAAATGAAACAAAACAGTGCAACATCACTTTAAGTTATCTCAAAAAGTCCGCGCGAGGTTTCAGTAAAGTGTCGCGTCTTTACTTAAACTCAAGGGGAGCGGGGCGGGATATCATTAATCATCTTTATCATGCATTGAGTGGAGTTCATTTCATAATTATTTAAATAACTTTGTACGTGTTACCTAATTTTACATGACACTGGCTAAATGCACAAACCGTGCGAAGCCAAAAAGAAAGAAAAAAAAAAAAAAAAAGAATAAATAGCGTAAAGAGAATATGTCAAATTATTTTTACGATGATGTGTTACTGGCGTACTGTGGTCAACTTTCAAAAAAGTACGCACCATTAAGTTTATGGGCTGCCAACTCTATGTTGAAATGCACAATCAATACTTATGTCCATACTTTTATAATTAAATCTTTTCAATTAATTAAAAAGATGGCGGGTTTATGGCACACGAGTAAAGGCTCTTACACACTCACGCGATATCGTGGGCGCGACAGGCACCGACAAAGACAATTCCTTTGTCGGTGCATGTCGCGCCCGCGATATCGCGTGTGTTTGTAAGAGCCTTTATAAAATAGTGTATGATACTCGTTACTTAAGTTTTTTTTTTTTTTTTGGCTTCGCACGGTTTGTGCATTTAGCCAGTGTCATGTAAAATTAGGTAACAAGTACAAATTATGAAATGAACTCCTTTCAATGCGTGATAAAGATGATAGATGATATGCCGCTCCGCTCCCCTTGAGTTTAAGTAAAGACGTGGCACTTTACTGAAACCTCGCGCGGACTTCTTGAGATAACTTAAAGTGATGTTGCACTGTTTTGTTTCATTTGCCTACACTAATGTGGGTTCACGAACAATTAATGGTTAATAATCCACCACTATTACACATTAATATTCGGCTAAACACAAATTTTAGAAAATAAAACAAAACTGCTAACATGACGCTTCACTTTCCCGCCAAGAAGTCAGTTACCTAAATTAGTCTATTAATGCATGGCGTTTAGCACCCTCGCTAACTTCACGCCGTGCAATAATGGACTACTTAAGTCACAGAAAAAAAGTTCGATATTCAAAAATGGCTCGATGGTTTAAACGCCGCTTTATAACACCGTGAAGGTCCCAAAAATGACCCCAGGTTATGCAAATATAGCTGGTGTCCATTTTAATGTCAAAATGTAACTGAAAGATTATTTTATTTTGACTTACAAGTAAAAGTGAGATTTAATACACTGATGAGACACATGCAAACGATTGCAGAAACAATTTTTTTAATTTTTTTTTCCTTTATTGATAAGAACTAATTAATGTTCTTAATAATTTACTACAATCTAGCCAAATAGACTAATAAGCAATTTAACTCTAATTTATTTATTTACGTGATAGATTACGTTATAACTAAGAATAGTGTTAATTTGCACTTTTACTCAATTCCGCGAAAACGAAGGGTTCGTGTATGGAATGACCAAAAATCAACAAATCGTTTAACTACACTTTCCATACAAAACTCTGAACTATTTTCACTTACCTTATAGAACAGCAGTACAAAGTTGATACAGAAGGCCAACACGAGCGCGACGTACTTCAAATTGTAGAAGTTTCGCGCCAAGAACGAGACCGCGCGGCGAGTGTACTGTGAGAGGTCCACTTGGGATAGCGCTGATGGAGCCGGGACTTGTACTGCCTGTGTGAAGAAGTGTGTTTTAATTAGAGAATGAGAGAGAGATGATTTATTAGAAGAGAGAGACGGAAGATGTGCATAGATTGTGATATAAAAATGCTCTAAAGTTTCGCGCTAAGTACGAGATCACGCGCCGCGTGATTTTAACACTGAATTGACGGGGCGTGTGGGACCCGAGTGAGACAATATTATAACAGGGGTAAAGAGGAAACGGGTATTCTAAAAAGATAGAAGTGGGTAGATAGGTTTATAACAGGTGAAGTTTTGAATCTACTACACAGATTATCCAATAGTAGAGGGTCGGTTAACAGATAGCAAGGATAAATGCCTTTTAACATGCTCTAGCTCTGGAAGTTTTGCCATGTAAAATCAGCTGCATCCGGTTGGACTGGAAGCCGACCCCATCATAGTTGGGAAAAGGCTAGGCAGATTGATTGAAATAACATAACAATAAAATAAAAAAACCTTGAGAGCGATGACACAGTAACAAGCAGTATGTGTGTAGCTGATTTACCTTTTTTGGCCTTAAGAACGATATTGAGCGTCCTCGCTGCGTCAAATGGTAAAAATGGAAATGGTAATAATGATTACGTTTAAATACTGCACATTGGAATAAACGTAGGAATATTTTAGGCTATGTCTGGTTTGTTACACTACAGTCCAGTCGTCGAGGGAATGCGTTCCTGACACCTGTCAGTTGGACAATTTCTAGTAACTATAAGGATGAAATTCGCAAAACACATATCGCACACTCAGGACAATATGAGGAATATACTAACTTTACAAGGGAGCAAAAAATCTGTTTAACCATCTATTTTATTTTTGATCCTATGATCTTTTGATAAATATCATTAAATAGTAAAAAAATCAATCTTTTGTTTTGTTTATATTAAAAATACAAACAAACAAACAAAAAACACAAATACAAATTATCTTAAGTAATAATAAAATTTAAATTAAATTAAATTTTTAATGTTTACAGACGTTTTTTTTTGTCTTGTTTTATTTTTACTCCTATCATCCTTTTCTAAATAATTATTATACTGTAACTACTCATGGTTACGTACTATGATAAAATACAGACGCTAAGTAATGTTTAAAAGGCAACTCGTAGGAAATACATTCATAAATTTTTGCTTTATTTAGTGAAACAATAATGTAAGTATCGTAGAGTGTGTGTTTTTATGAAATTGTACGTCCTTACGTTGATTTATCGACTTTTTAATTAAAAAGTATTGATATTTTTTTGGTATAAAACATTCACTTTACGTCAAATCACTACGGAATAAATTGAGCATAATGTATCTTTAAATAAAATAAAATAAAATGCAATAAAAAAAAAAATTACATTATAGTACTTTTTTTTTATTTTTTTTTTTTTGGTTGGGAAATCATCAAATAACTTCTCTGGGCGGAGCGGGAGGGCGTGTCAGACTTTTACTGACTAAAACCCACCCGTGTTCCTTCCGTTGCCTGTGTGCCAGGGCCACGATATCCCTTTCGGACAAACTCGCAACCCCGGCAGGCATTGGTCCTGACGGACCCCGTCAGTTTGTACTGACATCCTGGGCCGGGCCTGGTCCTTATCGGACGGCGAGCTACCCATCGCTCACCGTCCGCAGGCCCGCGCCTACGGTGGCCGGAAATCGGCTTTCGGACGCCCGGGGCGTCTCCTGCGGCGACTAGGGGCGCGAGGGCGCGAACCTTGTCTCACCCTCACGCGTTCCGCCTCCTCCTTCGCTAGCATAACTGCTTCGCAGAAGGAGGTGACGGCCTCCCATGCACTCTCGCTCCGAACCATAGCCTGAACCAGGCCTGGACGCGAGAGATCACCGCCGCCGATCGCCTCCGTGAGGACACGGCGGTGCTCCGCCCAAGCTGGGCAGACCTCCACCGTATGCTCCACCGTGTCCTCCGGGCGATCCACACAGTGGTGACACCCGGGCGTTTCCTCCCGCTTAATCCTAAACAGGAACCTCCCGAAACATCCATGTCCGGTGAGGACCTGCGTCAGGCGGAAGGTGAGGACGCCGTGGCGCCTCTCTAGCCACTCCTCAAAGAGGGGACTTATCGCCACAATTGTGGCGTGCCCAGCGCTGGGTTGCGACAATCGCACTCTCCATGTCGCCATGAGATCCCTCCGGAGCTCCGTCCGCTGTGCCGCGATTTCTTGCGGCAGCGGAGTTATGCCCCGGAGTTTCGCCTCTTCGCGCCACACCCAAATGTGCGCGAGGACTTTCGCCTCCAGGTCCCATGGCGGCAGTCCGGCAAGGAGGCTCGCCGCCTCACGGGAGACCGTGCGGTATCCCCGTACCATCCTGATGGCCATGACCCTTTGGGACGCGTTCAACCGCTGCGCTGGTCGCAGCCTCAGAGAACGCGCCCACACCGGTGCCCCGTAAAGGACCAGGGACCGCACGATCCCCGCGTAGAGCCTCCGGCAGGAGGCGTTTGGACCCCCTAGATTGGGCAGGAGCCGCTTCAAACCAGCCCCGGCCCGCTCCAGTCTGGGAGCCAAACGTCGAAAATGCTCCACGAAGTTCCACCGGCTGTCGAGGACGAGTCCCAGGTACTTCATCGTCGACTCGACGCCGATGTGAACCCCTCCCGCCGTTATCTGGGAACCCGACAGTGGCGCGTTCCGAGGACCATAAAAACACATGGCCTCGGACTTGTGCAATGCCACCTCGAGTCCCAATTGCCGGATCCTATCGACGATTGTCGCAACCCCACGTGCCGCCAGTTCGGCCGCCACCTGATGCGAATTCCCTTGTGCCAGGACTAGCGTGTCGTCAGCGTAGCAGGCTACGCTGACGCCACTAGGGAGGTCGGCGCGCAGCACCCAGTCGTACCCGATGTCCCACAGATGCGGCCCCAGGACCGATCCCTGTGGGACACCGCACGACATCTCTCGCCGGTTCCACTCTCCTTGGTGACCGGAGTAGATGACGGCACTGTCCGTCAAATAGGCCTCGACCACGCGACAGAGGTAGGTCGGCATCCGGTGATACCGAAGTGCCTCCCCAATGCAACTCCAGGGCAGGATATTAAAGGCATTGGCGATGTCAAGAGACACCGCCAAGACAACCCCACCCCGGGCAACAGCATCCCCCGTCGTGAGGGCTCGAACGCGCATGATGGCATCCACCGTAGAGCGCCCCTTGCGGAAACCAAGCTGGCTCTCCACCAAATCCGGCCCCACCCGCAAAAGCCGCCCGACAAGGCGGTCTGCAATTACTCTTTCAAAGAGCTTGCCCACCTCGTCGAGCAGCACAATGGGCCGATAAGCGGACGGAGAGTCCGCCGGGCGTCCTGGCTTCTTTATGAGGACCAGTTTCCCCGTCTTCCAACGAAGTGGGAACTGGCCCCTCTCCAACTGGTCCCTCTCTCTTTGTTGACCTGGGTGTGCGATATTTGTTAGTATGAAACTGACAGGTGTCAACAACGCATTCTCTCAACGGCCTAACTGTAGCTAATTTCGAATGATCGTTTTAGTAAGCTTACAGATTTTGCAATGCAAACTTTTTAACACCCACAACGTGTACTAGTTTTTTCTAATAATCTTAAGATTGTATTTTCTCATAAAAATAATAAAATTTAGTTAAAAGAAAGATCACTATATAAAAAACAGGCCAAGTGAGAGTCTGACTCGCGCACGAAGGTTCCGTACTATTATCTATAAAAACAGTAAAAAAAACACGTTTGTTGTATGGGTGCCCCCTTAAATATTTATGTTATTCTGGTTTTTAGTATTTCTTGCTATAGCGGCAACAGAAATACATCATTTGTGAAAATTCCAACTGTCTAACTATCACGGTTCATGAGATACAGTCTGGTGACAGACGGACAGACAGACAGACAGACAGACGGCGGAGCCTTAGTAATAGGGTTCCCGTTTTCCCTTTGGGTAGGGAACCCTAAAAAGCGAAGAAGGTGAAGAATAAAATGAAATGATAGATAGCTGAACTAAGTGACAGTAGAAAATAAAAATAATTTTGCAAAAACGTTTTAATAACAACAAAATATATTAAAATAAGAATAATATCTTATTATATTATTTTATTTTATATTGATATCTGTCAATTATGACTAGCAATCAATATAAATATGTTTTAAATACCTAGGAATACGTCTGCGTGTCAAGCAAAGTTCGGTAAAAACGATCAAAGTCATACCTTTTTGCTTTCCGCTTCAATCGCAGACATAGCTGCTTGTTGGGCGGCTTGAGCTTCCATTCTTTCTTGAGCTTGCTTCTTGGCCTGTTCTCCTCTGTGTTTTTGTAACAAAAAAGATTTATTAGTTAAAATTGACATTTAAGGACACGCTATCACAGAATCTGACAAAAATGTGCAGTTTTTCGGGACATTTTGCGGCAAAATTTAACTGAACCAAATGTAACTAATAATTGTCACAGATAGATTACTCCTTCATCTCCAATAGTAGCAGCTTTTTATTCAAAAATGTTGGTGTATATTATTGTAAAAAATAATTTCCGTTGCCTCTTCACACAAAATTGACGATATCGTGTTGAGTTTTGGAACATTTATCTTCAATATAATAACATAAACCTATTAAAAATATTTTATGTAAGCAGACATGTTCAACTCAAAAAGGTAGCAAAAAGAACTATCAAAATCTTACAAATAGTCTCAGAAAATAATGTTTAAACAACCTGTATTTTTTTTAAAACACTGTCGGTAATGTTTTTTTTCCTATTATTTAACAAACCATATCAAGAAATTTTAAATCACACACTGAGCTTCAGCTATCCGTGTCATAAAATCAAAATTTTATTTTATGATTATACAATATCTTCATTAAGTAAATGAACGGCGAAATAAGCTATATTTTCGAGAGCGCAAAAGTGATGAAACTATTGGTGCTACGGGTGCTGAGACTAACACGAATGGTTTATCTTAATGTTTCAATTATTTCAAGCTTTCTCATCATTAGATAAGAAATTGACGAAAAACGTTTTTTTTTGTGATAGCACACTTAAAGTCCGTTCTGAAAATACATGTTCCCAAAACGTCAAATTTCGGAAATGCAATTTCCAAGAATATCCATTGTCCAGTAACCGATGTAGTTTTTTCCCAAAGTTTAATTGTTGACTGACGAATGTCTAGATGGTATTCATATTTACTATATGAATGCAAGAAACGTACTGCCTAAAGCTTTTACTTTTTTGACTTTTGTAACTCTCTAATTACTCAAAATAATTAAACAGATTTTAAACCTAAATTGGTTCCAAAACCTACATTTTGTACGACTATAAAATAATTTATTATATTATTTGAAACATTTCTCCACATCACATACCCCAGCAGATCAATCAAAGATGGCGGCCTCTGTTCTTCAGAATGTTCTGTTCCCTCGTCAGGCGAAACCTCTGCTTCTTCGCCGGAAGATGGCGTTGACGTGCTCGGGGACTCGTGCGGCTTTACTTGTATCCTGGAAAAGTAAGAAGTAGTTGGTGCCTTTGACTACGTCATGCCCATTTTTAGGGCTTTGCAAAACTTTAAGTCAAGATAAATGGTCCAGGGTTGGGTTAGGTTAAAATTCATACTTCTGACTCTTAAGTCAGAAGTACGAAGAAGGCTTTCATAGCTTTGCAGATTAAGACCCACTTGTCCAATCAGTAAATACATTTAATGCTAAACGAATTTAAACCATCGGCCTATTTCTGTTAATCGTTTGAAAAGTGGTTTGTAGTGCAAGCTGGGTTTTAATTAATGAGAAGACAATGTGATGCATTGCTGGTGCTACGGTGTTTCTCGTACGTTGCTTCGGTGTCCCTCGTACTTTGCTACGTTGTCTCTCGTACTTTGCTACGGTGTAGCTCGTACTTTGCTACGGTGTCTCTTGTACTTTGCTACGGTGTCCCTCGTACTTTGCTACGTTGTCTCTCGTACTTTGCTACGGTGTCTCTCGTACTTTGCTACGGTGTAGCTCATACTTTGCTACGGCGTAGCTAGTACTTTGCTACGGTGTAACTCGTACTTTGCTACGGCGTAGCGCTCACTTTGCTACAGCGTAGTTCGCACTATGCTACAGCGTAGCTCACGCCCTCGGAACGTTCATTGACGAAATATGTGTTCCTTTAATTATCATCATTATTATTTTCAACTAGTTTCTGCCGTCCGCGTGAAATTTCTTGTCTTGTACAGTAACTTCCCATTAATGAAAGATTTTTCAAAATCGGTTCAGTAGTTCCGCAGATTACCCACTACATATAAACTTACAAACAAATTTTACCTCTTCCTCTACTTCTTGTTTTTTTCATCTTCTTTTATGGTGTACATAATAAAGAGTATTCTAATTTATTCTTTAGAAAAAAAAAAATGTAGATAAAATCTTTCATCATGTATCTTTGATCTGTCAGATGACCAAGATTTATGCATTATTAATAAGTAAAGACAAGATACGTACTGTCCATTGTCTTCTTTAGTGATATCCAGTCCGAAGGCCGAAACCTGCAGTTGTCCGGTGTCGTCAGCGGGAGGCAAGGCCGGTAGATGTCGTGAACCTGTCACGTTATAAATACAGGGTCAAATTTAATTAGCTAGCGAAACTCCGCAGACGTGAAGGGTGTCGATATCTAAACACGATAAAACAAAGTAAAAAAGATTTGATGTTTTTTTGGGGTCAATGACCAACGGCAGTGCAATTAAGTACTTGAAATAGCTGATAGAATCTGTATTTTTTGTTCTATCGTTTAAGATATCGATACCAAATCACGTCTGTGAAGTTTACACAGAAAAAAAACCTAATTTTGCAACTGATATTTCAAGTACTTAACTAAACTCTTTAATCCCAAAAAAACAACGAATAATGTATTCCTTCGTTTTATCGTATTAAGATATAGTTACCCATCACTAACTAATTAAATTTGACCCTGTATAATACATCGTATCATACGTTCGATATTGTGTCGAGAAACCAGCATAATTCATGACAATGTAGGCCCTGTTGGTCAGTCATTCTTGGTGTAATAGTTTAGTGAATAGTATGGCTTGAAATTATATTGAGTAGTTTGGCATAGCTTGTATGCTAGCACGATGTCAATCAGAATGGTCTACGTATAAGGTATATTTTTATGTGTCCTTCATTTCGACCCACCCATAATTCGTCTTTTGGAAGAGTGAAAAGGAACGAACTGCTTACTGACAATATATTTAAAATTATAGTAGACAGGCAACTATCCTTCCATCATCCGTAGTGACATAGGCAATAAAAGTAAAAAATAAAACAAAATGGCGGCGGTACGGCTTCATTGTTGAAATGTGAAAAAAAAACTTCAATTACCTACTTATTACAATATGGGTATCAAATTGAAGGGGTTGGATCTAGTATCGTTTGGCAGGAGTTGGGGGGTAAAAGGGGTTAAAACTAGTAGGGGTTGAGTCCCCGAATATAACGCTAGCACTCTTATTAAAAGGTAATGCATATTTTTTGAGAAATTAATAAAAAATGTTTCTAACCACAAATCAGATCATCATCATCATCTGCCTAGCCTTTTCCCAACTATGTTGGGGTCTGCGTCCAGTTCAACCGGATGCAGTATTTTACATGGAGCGACTGTCTATCTGACCTCTACAACCCAGTTACTGGGTAAAGCGATACCCCTTGGTAAGACTGGTTGTCAGACTTTCGGGCTTCTGACGACCCGTAACGACTGTTAAAGATTCACAAATGACAGCCGGGACCAATAGCTAAACGTGCTTTCCGAGGCAGGTATACCTACATTTTCATAAAAAAATACTTGTTTCTGGATTCGTGATATTAGTGATAAATAAAAGACCACAATGAAAGACATTACAATATTCACAGATTTACAACATCATTAAGCTGCAGACATTATGTTAAGCATTTCACAACATTGATTTTCCCTATGATAAACAGTCCTATTTATGTCTTTGTGATTTAAGAAAACTTCTGATAGTTTAAGAGCCAGTGGTGCCGATTCTTTTGTCACAAAATTCTCTAAACTAGACTAAAAATCACCAAAATTTAGTTTGTTCCTGTCAAACGACGTTTTCCATTCTGAAATTGACTAAAGCTACACATCTTAAATATAATATAGTTTGACCTAATGTCATTTTAGCTATTCAATTTAGTGAAAATGGAATTTTGCTATTCTAAATTTGACGTTTTTCACCTAAATTTTTGATTGTTAAACGAAATCAGGATATTTTTAATCGCGATTACAATGTTTGCTAGCTTTTAAGATTCTCTTAACCAAAAATAAGAAATTTTAGTGATAGTTTAGTTCGGTGTACACGAGAATCGGCACCAGTGACTGGCTATAAATATAAAAATTTATACATATTTTTATTTTCTCATAGATACTACTACAGTATCTATGAGAAAATAAAAATATGAGAAAATTTGTACCTACCACATTTATTAGTAACTAGGATCAATCTTAAAGACGTATTTTAACTTTCTAAGTGTACTTAGCTATATCTTTCAGGTGGATAAACATCTACAATTAATAATCATTTAATCACGTATTTATTTCGGGTTTGCCCGACTAGTTTCAAATCAGAATGAAGCTCCATAAGTAACTAAGGCTCGAATAAAAATCTAGGTACCTATGATAAATGTGCGATGGTCAGTTTTTAAAGGTAGTTTATTTTATAATGACTGAACTCTATGACTCGATTTATTTCTAGAATTACTCAATTCTACTAGTCTCTGACTCTTAAACTATTTCAGCTCAATTGTTAGCTTACCTGTTATTTTCCAAAAGCAGATTTGTTACACCATTGAATGTTATAATTAATACAATTAATGCCAATAATTAATAAATAATTTTGAAACCATTAGGTGTTACATTTTGTTGTTAAACCTGCGTTTGGCGATTAAGTGTGTCTTGTTGTTGATGCGTTTGGTCACTGTTGGCGTAAAATAAAGTATGCAAAAAAAAAAAACGAAAAAAAAATTAAACACTCAGATAAATAAGGTGGCTTTAAGGTTGGCTGGTAGAAAATGCCTATGGCATTAAGTCCGCCTCTGTACGTTTTTTGTGCTTAAAGTATTAAATAAATAAATAAATATAATAAATCATTATTATACCCTTTTTAATTTTATTCTTTAGGAAAATCATTTTTGTTGGGGCTAGTTTTTTAAAGAGAACAGGATTCTAAAAAAAATTGGTCTACAAAACATCGTTACGTGCTAGTTCAGTGCCAAAAAAAGGTATACGCTTAAGATTTTGATTTTGTAGGCATCGTCAGCAAATAATAATTAAACATTATTTTCTTTATGATTGCTTTTAAAAATGTATGAATTTTAATTTATTTAAAAATATATTCAAAGGCTATTTTTCCACCTATTTCGCGAAATATGGTGAACTCTTCCACAATAGCCACTCTCACTCATCAAGAGTTCAAATTGACTTTTTTTACACAACTCTTCAAAAGATTTCCGTTACCAAGTCAATATTTGCTTACCAAATCACAACTTTTTAAATCCCCAGTGACCAAACGCGGCGTGCTAAGCGGCACCCTGTGTGTGTATACCTGTATTGTTCTTACTTTGTGTTGCTAGCAACCTGTGCCTCAACTGACCGATTTTCTCCTCTTCCGTGGGCTCTGGAGGCGGTTCATCCGTCTGAGGACCTCGCATCAGACCGAGAAGGACACCGAATATGTACCTGGAGGAATTGAAGGATTATTTTTTTTGAACTTGGCTGGTTTTCCCACACCGGTGTCGAAAGTCCCATTCACACGATGCAGGTTTCTTGCCTGTGGCTGATGACTTGCATCGTCAAAACACTTTTTAGACTGTGCAACTTTTATTGTTGCTTTAAGTTATTATATGATATGCCACAATTAAATCGCATCGTGTGTATCTGGCTTATCAGGCCTCATTTCAACTTGCAAGAAAACGTCTGCTTGTAATATTTCTACGAGACAGGCTCGACCTAGTGTGGAGTTCTTAGGTAAAGTACTTCCTTTGCGTCTTATTTATAAAAAGTAAACCTAGCTACTAATTTAGGTAGACTATAAGGAAATGTTTTTGGTAAATTAAACATTATCATTAAACATTATCAATGTTTGATGGAATGATCGATTGTAGCCTAACACTTTTGCTGTCCGCGAAGCAGATCATTATGGTACAGGAATATGGTTCAGTTATAAACATGGGCTTGCTACGCTGTTCACTTACACTTGAAAATTATATTTAATTTCGTAGTGGAACTGCTCTTGCCCTGGAACATGAAAACTGCCACCGAATAGTTAATCAGACATTTCTTGTCAGAAGTTTTGTCGCATGTTGAAATCCAACCATAAAGGTGCATAGTTTTTTATTAAGGTTGTGTTTTAGAAGAACTAGATACACTAAGCGATAGTGGTGCTCTCTATACCTATTCTACGACAACACTGAAAAGTATCGGTTTCTGGAGCCTTTTCATAATCAACACAATTTTCAATTAAATGTAATTTATTTATTTTTCAGAATATAGGTACTTGCATAATAATATGGTAAAATAATTTTAGTCTCACTATATTCGACTTAATAATATCAATTAAATAATCACATGTCTGCATATGGAAGATAATTTGAGATTGGACAGCAAATTGACTGATGAGGCTTCGAAAAATCGTGGTCTAATTTAACTGATTTGAATACCTTGAGGGTTAAAAGGCGTAAGGGACTTAAGTTTAAATGTCTCTTACGCACTTTAACCTCAAGAGCCATACCTTACTGGGACGCCATGGCGGCGGAGCCAGGTCGCGTCGCCAACAAAATGTATGGTCGGCTGCGTAACCAAGCGGACGCCAGGTGAGCTACTTATTATACACCGTGGCATTTTATTCGTCTTACAACGGCAGCCCACTTCATGTATCCAATGACTACTAATCATTCATGAAAGTAAAAATAATATTTATACAAAATTAAATAATAAAAAAAATATAATATACATTCATTATGACGCATGACGTTGTTTGAAAGACCCGGTTACGAGCGCAATGCGAGTTTTGCGCGGAATGGAGCGCAAGGTTCGCACAGTGCTCAGAACAGGGTGTTTCAAACTACATCATGCGTCATAATGTTTATTTTTTGTTAATTATTCAAATGTTAATAAATATTTTTTTTACTTTCAAGGATGATTAGTAGTCAGTCATTGGATACATGAAGTGCGCTGCCGTTGTAAGACGGTTAAAATGCCACGGTGTATAACTGTATACACTTAGTTGGCAGCTTGACCGGTGAGGTACAGCTTTTAGTGTCATACGATTATATTCTACTATATTCCGTTGGTTTAGGTAGTTAAATAAAGGTAAACAAAAAACCCACGTGACGAGAGAGCTGTCAAGTAACCGACTAAACGTAATACCTGGCACTTCAGTTGGCATGCTACGTCACAGTTGTACTCTTCAATTTAGCAACGTTTTATTTCGTTGACGTTTAGGGAACATGTCTTTTTGGGCTCTTTACAATAGACAGATTACAAAATAATATAGTAATATATAAATCTAACTAAATAATTGTGCTGAAACATTTACATCTACGAAGAGTAGTTTAAGAATAAATGATAAAGTTTAACATACAATAATAAAAGAGGAAACTATCGTAATAATAATTAAAAAAAAAAATATTATATAAGTTACAACGTATTTTTAAACAAGAAAGTGTCATCTATAAAAACCCTTTTTATGATTTGTTTACCTTTATTTAACTACCTAAACCTATGGAGTATAGACACGTACTCCTAGTAGGTAAATAATATTACATTGTGCCCGTGCTAAAGCTACTACGATATAGATATTGTGCATTAAATTATTTTTAGACATACCTAATCTAAGTACACACAGTTTAGGTATACACAGTTTATGTACACACAGACATGCAGAATTAGTACTAATATTGAGCTATTAAGGTATGTGGAAAGGAAAGGTGAAGAAATAGCATAATGTGGATGAAGAGGAAACACAAAGTGTATTTATAAGTAAAGGCTTATTTTATCAACTTGTGACGTATTTATAAAACACACTGTTTGATATTATTTTTATTTTATAACTATAAAAAAACCTAAAATCTTTTAAATTTGTTATTAAATTATGATTTACATGCCCATGAGTCGGTCGAACATGGATGACTTCATTGTAAATTAAAAAAAAACATCTGTGTACCAAAAACCCATGTTTGCAAAGCAATAAATAGCAATAAAATCAGCCTATAATGTTCCAACAGCTGGGACACAGGCTCCTCTCTGTGAGAGGGAGTGGGCCGTAATCCACCATGCGGGCCCAGTGCGGGTTGGTGGATATTTGTATCTAGAAAATATTTTGATTTAAATTAACACTAAATAGCGTGATTTTGATATCTTCTGACGCTAAAAATACGTTTATTCCGAAAAAGAAAATGAATTACTTCGAAATAAATTCAATTCCGAACACGTATAACTTTTAAAACTGTGAATTTAATAATTAGCGTTGTTATTACATAGCCGAAATTTTTGCAATATGTAGATAGATTGGTCACAGCTTTTATCGAAGCATTGAACATTTTTGACAAAACCTGGTTTCTGAATTCGTTATAATCAAATTAAATAACTTCTAGATTTAATAAATATCTAAAAAACTACTATTTTGACGTCACAAGCCAATTAAACACCTTACAACCACAACTTTGTAATAGTGAAGCATTTACCAATGACTGTGCACCGAAAGTAGCGTGGAAAACAAACATAACAAATCACTTATGACGTTCGATTGATTATCGACCTTATCAACAACAAAATAAAGTTCAAATTCAAACTCACCTGACTACGACGAGCGCTCCATAGCCTAAATAGTAGAATAAGTAGAAGAACATTTTGAAGAAACCCACAGCTAGTTCGGCGGGCGGCATTTGTTGCATGTCCGCGATTTTCGCTTTTATATTGGATGGAGATAAGGATGAAAATGCTGTGGAGATGCCGTCCTTCACTGACTGGAGGCCTCGACGGAATGGATCTTTGCCGGCTCTGAAATGGTAATTCATAAAATATTAGTTATGAAGATTTAGAATTCATGGCATCTCTTTTTTACAGAAATAATTACACTTAGATGAGTGCTTAGACGAAATTAGTGATTTATCCCATTAGCTTTCAACACGTTAAGTGCCGGGAGCCCTCCTGAAAGGTTTACTCAAGTCGCATATGGGATGCCGGGAACCCTCGTGGAAGGGTCATTTTAAATATCCGTTTTTCTTAGCGAATAAAGCATTATAAACTGTGAAAATAAAATCAGATGTATATTTTAGCAAGATTTAATAGTATACCCGTTGGTTTTCAAATACAAGCATTTTTATTTTTATTTAAGTATATTCATATGTATGTTTTCATTATAACTTGCTATAATCTTTGGCGGCATGGCGTATGAACTCTACGAAAAGTGGGTGGAGTCGAAAGTGTTAATATGTCACAATTAAAAAAACTACATTCCTGTTTTTACAGTTATTTTTCCTCGAAGGAGCTCGTGGCTAAGTAATAACAGCCACACGGGTCGATCCATCAGTTTAAGCTACGCTTGCCGCGGTTGGTCCGTGGATGGGTGGTCACATACCAAGACCCCTCCGTGCCTCAAGCATGTAGCCGTTGATCCTGGCTGTCTGTCGTGGATCTTTTGACAGTCGTTACGGGTCGTCAGATGCCCCAAAGTCTGACCACCAGTCTTACGAAGGGGTATTGTATTACTCAGCATAGATAGTGCAATCCACGAAGACGCGCCCCACTATATTTGGTCGAAGGGGCCGCGGGGTGCGAGGAGTTTTATCCGTGCTGATTTATTCATCGTAGTGTGCGTACTCATAGGCAATTGGTACGTATTGACAGCACTACAACACTAGCGAAAGTATGCACACTTGCACTGTAAGCGATTAGGAAAAAGAGTGGGGCGCGTCTTCGTGGATTGCACTATCTGTAACTTGGTTCTGGACAGATAGGCAGTCGCTCCATGCAAAATACTGGTATTCAGCTGCATCCGGTTAGACTGAAAGCCGACCCCAACATAGTTGGGAAAAGAAAGAAGAAAGAAAATACGTTTATTTGCGGTAAACATAACGCAAAGAAATAAAAACACAAACACGAAATAACAAGTTGAGGGAAAATATGCGTCACATTCACGCAAAACGGCCATCGCTCAGCAAAATGCTGCGACCCTATGCGAGACAGAGCCTCAGCGCTGGTTTTTAGCGACAGCCGGCGCTGACGTGATGACGTCAACCGGTAAACAACGGTAAAATAAACAAAATAAGAAATAAAATAAATACAATGCTTCGTTATCTATGTTTAAATAAATATAATATCTAGAATGGCAACATTCAGTAACGCCGGCAAAGACTCAAGCGCCGCGCGCCGGCGGCATGCTACGCAAACCGTGTGTGCACCTGTCAGCTGTCATAAAGAATTTGACGTTTCGAAGGCTAGACAGATTGATTTAGGCCTAGATATTACTTCCTTCTAAGTAGGCAAAAGTAGAACTTACCGTTCATCATCATCATCTCCCATGTACATATAGCTCGCCTCTCTGTTCTTGGTTCCTCCCACAGACTCTTCCGAAGCCGCCATTAAACCGGAAGCGTGCGTCATTTCAAAGATAGCGTCTTCGCAGAAGTTCACGAAGGCTTCCAACTTCTCCTTGTCACCGCCTTCCGTTACTATGCTGTAGAAGAATGCGCGTTTGGATTCCTGGGGAAGAAGAAGTTGTACCTAAGTAGTTTATTTGTCTGAGGGTAGTCAGAGAATGCTAAATTATTAATGTCTTGGTGTAAACTATTATGCGACGTTTGTTTGCCAAGAAGCCGAATGCTTACCGACGCCAATAGTATCGGTTTGATAAAATATGGAAGGTGGCCTACGAAAAAATTACAGTTATAAAATTTTGGTAATCGATCCGATTTTTGCCGGTGATGTGACAAGAGATTAAAACAGACGAATTAAGCTAAAAATGAAAATGGTTTATTATTTTTACAAAATTTAAGTTATAAAATTTTGGTAATCGATCCGATTTCTGCCGATAATGTGACAAGAGATTAAAACATACGAATTAAGTTGAAAATGAAAACGGTTTATTATTTTTACAAGTAAACCTTAACAACTAGTGATTGAAGCCTCCTTTTAAAGCCTGTGTTAGGAGACTCCGCTCTTCCATAACTTAAATAAGTATCATTTACTTGTTTTATGCAAAGGTCTAAACAATATAAAAAAAAAATCAAAAGAAAAAAAAGAGAATTAAAGCTAAACATGCAGCACGCACGCAGGCATGCGAGTGTGTGAGTGAGAGTGAGGGTGTGTGAATGTGATGATGTGTGAATATGTGTGAATTTGAACACGAATGAATCAGAGTTTAAGCGTGAGGTTAAGAAGGCAGAGAGACAGGCATTGATTAGATGTAGTGTTATATCTTATTCCAGCAACGCCTCCGTGTCGTCATAGGTAAGAGGTTTTATCCAATTACTTAATTTCTGTTTATATTCACTTTGTTTCACATTACACAAGTAAATCTTTTTGTTCGAGTAAACATCGCTAACGCAGATGACATAAATTAGTCGGCTTTGACGATGAAATAGAGAAAGAAAATGCGTTTAGGATGCCTGTCTGGAGCGGAGAAGTGAGGAGAGGAGCGGAGTTGTGCCTTGTGCGTTTAAAAATACAAATAAAACACCTCTATAAGAATTTAAATAAAAACCGATCGCTGATCGATATTCATTGACTAAAGTTGGCCTTTGTCTAGTAAGGTCAGCAGCGTGCTAATAAATTACATACTGCGATCAGCAATCGGATTTGCGACAGGAACCGTCTTATAAGACTATTCATAAAAATACTTCATAAATCGATAATATATCGATAATTTGAGTGTCTAGTGGTCGCAAGCGCTAGTGCTGAGCATGAGGTCCTGAGTTCGATTCCAAGGTCGGGCAAAGTGTTATTGGGATATTCCATTAAGAATTTCTCAGCAACAGCCTGGAGTCTGGATTTGTGCCCGGTTGATGGCGATAGGCTTAAACATAACTGGCGAAATGTGGGCGTACTATAGGTACACCTCTGCGTAACCCTTCGGGGATTACTTTATTTATTTATTTATTTGTTAACATAGGTAAAGAAATACAGATCTTATGTTTGATGAATAGAGCGCTATGTTATGCCAGGAGGCGTGTTACGTGTACTTCATATTCTTTTTTTCATAGCTGTGTATTCGATGAAGTTTCCCTTCGACAAGAAAGACGAATAGAAACATCCAATATTAAACTTCCAAGTATTATTTACAGGGTTATTTTAAACTGGGTAGCTAAACTCCGCAGACTTAACGGGTATCGATTAAAATAAAAGATATTTGATGTTTTTTTGGGTGATCAACTACAGCTGTTAGTGTCGTTACTTGAATTATGAGTTGAAAAAAAAATAGTTTTCTTATGTTTAATCGTTTTTACATCCACCACGTCAGTGAAGCTTACAAAAAAAAACTGCTTTTTTAACAGATATTTGTCTGATGTGACTACAAAAATTGCGACCACAAAAAGTCATCAAATTAATTTAAAATAACCTTGTAAAGAAACCTTGAACCTTTGAACTTTGTTGTGAAGATCATCATCTGCCTAGCCTTTTCCCAACTATGGTGGAGTCAGCTTCCAGTCTAACCAGATGCAGCTGAATACCAGTATTTTACATGGACCGACTGCCTATCTGACCTCCACAACCCAGTTACTGGGTAACACGATATCCTTTGTTTAAGAAGATGTATTAAAGATAACACTTTTTAAGGCATATTGCCAGTGCTTTTATACGGGGAATCTTTGGGTCAACTATACCAAATACGGCTTCCACGCCGTCATTCGCAAGAAAACCGCGTCGCTGTTGTCCAGCATTTTAAAAACCTTGGCCGGCGGAGAGTATCGATTCTCCGATTATTAAAAGTTTTGTGAGAAGGACAATCACTAAACATTAATTTGGGGATGTCCTTTTCACAATACTATTTAAACTGTCATCTTCTCTATTGTATTTTTATAGCTACTAACACTAGAAATAAGTTATAATATTGTTTACTAACACGCTAGATCTTTGTAGCCCGAGAAATAAAGAATATAATAATAATAAAGAACTCTTGTACAAAACTTCATGTTTCCAGACCAAGCCGATTAGGCTGTGCGTTGTCTCTCAGTAAGTTAATCAATGAATGACTCAATTTAAGATTTTTATTCAGTAGAATATTGTACCTTAATCTGGGGCTTCTCCCACTGCTCAATATTGGACTCCTTAATCTCGAAGTACACTCGTTCAATTCTCTTGGAGCCGCCCATGATCTCAATACGGCCCAGGAATGGCTCGAAGTAGTTCAGGACTGAACCAGCTGTCTCAAGGAAACGGGCCAACCTAAGGGAGAGAAAGGGTTAGTTGGATTTTCTTGCACGGTGGATTACCGCACTCAGCTGAAGGATGACAATATCTCAGACTATAAAATTAGGACACCATTTATATCTCAATTTTTTGTGTAAATGTCCTTAAAGTGAGGTCATTATTAGATGTCATTTAGCCATAGAGTACGCTTAACATTTTCTCTACGTAAAGAAGTGTGGTCATCATCAGTGGGATTATATCTTATAATACCGGCTATTGGCTGCCTCGTTGGTGTAGCGGTTGAGCATGAGGTCCTGGGTTCGATTCCCAGGTCGGGCAATGTGTTATTGGGATTTTCCATTAGGAATTTCTCAGTGGCAGCCCGGAGTCTGGATTTGTGCCCGGTTGATGGCAATAGGCCCTATTACATGGGACTTAAACATAACTGGCGAAATGTGGGTGTACTATAGGTACACCTCTGCCTAACCCTTCGGGGATTACAGGCGTCATGTTATGATGTTTATCTTATAATACTTCAGATATCGAGAGATATCGATCTTAGGTATCGTCACATACCGATTTCACAGATTAAAAAAAAAATATTATTAACTAATAGTTCTGCGAACAGTAGACCTAGCGAGCACTTCAGATACATGTGATACTCCGAAGCGCTAAACCGACGTATCGGCCGAATGTTCGGCCGTTTTATAACTTCCACAGTTTCATTTTTTGAATTCGAGTCCATACCCGACTTCAAGTCACAGTTTTGACTTTGGTTGATCTCTTCGACTGTCTTTTTTTTTTTCGTCGTATTCAGCTATAGTTAGCCTAGTAAAGAAACGACCGAACATTCGGCCGATACTTCGGTTTAGCGCTTCGGAGTAGACCCTCAGAACACGTTCAAAATCGCGTTATTACCAAACAGTTAAAAGGCGTATGATACGCCTAGTTATTTCCTTTTATATGGCAGTAAAACGCCTGGAAGAGCTACTGGTCCATGAAGGAACTACTCAAGGGCAGTCAAGGGTGAGTTACCTATGGCACTGAAACGCAGGCTCATGGACATATGTATTCTTCCCGTCTTAACCTATGGTGCACAGACTTGGTCTTTGACTAACATCCAGAAGTCCAAGCTCAAGGTCTGCCAACGAGCAATGGAGCGCAGTATACTAGGCGTTAAATTAACTGATCGTGTTCGAAACACAATACTGTGCTCCAAAACAAAGATAGCTGACGTGGCTCAAAAGGATGCCCAACTTAAATGGGACTGGGCAGAACATGTCCAACTGTGGGCCCAAATGGCACAGAATTGGTGCCCGGAGAGAGTGCGACGGGGTCGCGGCAGACCACGTTGGAGATGGCGGGACGAACTGGATAGGTTCCGTCAAAACTGGAAGGAGGACGCGCGGGCTCGCGAAAGATGGAAGGAGTGGAGGGAGGCCTTTGCCCAGCAGTGGGACAGAGAAAAAAAAATGGCAGTAGTAAGGTTTACTCACCTAGGCTCATAAAGCATATAATATAATAATAATATGTTCAGACAAGTGAGTCACCTGCCAGGGTTGCGGGTTTGTCTGAAAGGGATATCGTGGCCCTGGCACACAGGCAACTGAAGGAACACGGGTGGGTTTTAGTCAGTAAAAGTCTGACACGCCTTCCCGCCCCGCCCAGAGCGGGAGAAGTTATTTGATAATTTCCAAAAAAAAAAGAAAAGAAAGACAAATGAGATAGCAACACAGCCAGGTTGAAACCGTTTTTTTTGCCCGGCTCGTGAAACCGGTCGCGACACCGTTGTAGACCAGTACATATGTACTTAATATAAAATATCTTACCTAGGCTCGTTAGGCATATGTTCCGATAGATTAGTCAGTAACACAGCCAAGTTAAAACCGATTTCTTTAGCCGGTTCGTGAAACCGGTCGCAGAAACCGACGTAGTCCAACTTGCCGTCGTGGTTCGTCTCACAGCATGCTAGGAGGAACTCGATCTCTTCACTGTGGATGAGAATAAATGAGAGTTTGTTTATATTTCAATAGAAAAAAAAAACATTTTTTATTTTTACTATCTATCTTAGACCTAATTCGATAACGTGGCTAATTTTCTTGTACATTTTGACGTCCAAAAGTACCTTTTAATGGCCTACTTGAAATACTTTGGCATGCATGATGGATCTTTTACAAATTAAACTAATACTCAATTAAATTAAATTAAAACATTGTTACTTCAATTTGATACATTACAATGATAATTAGGTGTATTCAATTAAAATAGCCCTTACGAGCTACTACTATACAGCTAGTTAAAAAAACTGGCCAAGTGCGGGTCTGACTCGCGTACGAAGGATTCCGTACCATTATCTATAAAAACGGCAATAAATCACGTTTGTTGTATGGGAGCCCCCTTAAATATTATATATATGTTATTCTGGTTTTTAGTATTTGTTGCTATAGCGGCAACAGAAATACATCGTCTGTGAAAATTTCAACTGTCTATCACGGTTCATGAGATACAGCCTGGTGACAAACGGACAGACAGACAGACGGCGGAGCCTTAGTAATAGGGTTCCTGTTTTATCCTTTGGGTGCGGAACCCTTAAAAAGGAAAAAAAATGTATAGTTAAATGTAGGCGCAATCTAAACCTTTAAAACCATATTAAGGGTGTTCCAATCAACGTTATCAACAGATATCAACCGATTCGAAATTCTAGTGATTTTTTTTTATTGACTACGGCTGATCTCATTATTATATAATAATTATCCATTAATCGACAGTGGTCGGGAACTAACTGAATTGAAATTTTACGTAGATATTTGATTCCAGGTGAGCACAGTTACAGATGCGATTGGGTAATAAAGAACTGATTCAAGTCTTTAAATCTCTATTTTAAGAAAGAAGAAAGAAAGAAAATACGTTTATTTGCGGTAAACATAACGCAAAGAAATAAAAACACAAACACGAAAGAACAAGTTGAGGGACGGGGGGGGGGTATTTTCATCTGTATTTTACTGCTTGGGCATAAAACCTACTACCAAACTTGATGATACTCACGGCGTATAACTCTTCTGCTGTTCCATTTTCTCCTTGAAGTCCTTGGGCAGAACCCATCCATCACTGTTAGCATCGATCTCTTGGAAGCTGGCGCTGGACGTCAGGTCCTTCAGTTTGAGGAACATGTCGAAGTATTTCAAGATCAGCTCAACGTTGGACGCGGATTCTACCAGCGTATCCACCATTTGTTTACCGATTGTGCCTGAAAATGGAAATAATAATGTTAGGATGGTAAAAAAATCTTAAGCTAGAAACTAATTAGGTTTCTGCGAAAACTAACCCAGAGATAATCCGAAATATCAGCCACATATTCGGCCGTTTCTTGACTTCCAAAGTTTCCTTTTTTTTTTTTTTACTTTGAGTCCTTACCCGACTTCAAGTCACATTTTTGACTTTGACTGTGACTTAACTTTTTGACTGTTGTTTTTTTTTCTTTCGCCGTAGTCAGCCATAGTCAGCCGTAGTCAGCCATAGTCAGCCGTAGTCAGGAAACGGCCGAACATTCAGCCGATACTTCGAATTTATGTTCGGAGTAGACTCCTTGATCTTTTTAGTGCAAGCGAAAGTCACAAATAGATAAATCAAAACCTTCGATCAACAATACTAACAAAATCAATAACAATACAATGAGTCGTTCGACGCAACATAGGGAAGAACAACTAAATTTTTTTGATTATTTTACTTTAAAACTATCTCAATAATCCCAAGGTTACAATAATGCGGTAAATAAAAGTGCGTTCTAGCTACTTCATTATTTTAACTCTTCAATCATAAATCAGATTATTCCTATTGCAGTCAAGCAGTCGAACATCCATTGTTGACATCGAGATACACGCTTTAAGAGCGGCCAAACCATCATACTTTTCATACAAACGCTCGTACGTGATTATGGAGTTGTAGCACATCTTTCTTTAAATGTTTTTAACCAATAGGTATCTTGTGCACTAATATCTAGGTTTCTATGCAAGCAAAAAATATACATTTGGAGAAACAAATTCAGTACAAGCCTGCAAAAATCTGCTGTTTTGCACAAATTTTACCTGAATTTTGGCCGTTCATAATGTACTCATAAATTGTAAATGTTAAGAAAACATTACGATAGAAACCTCGCACATGTAATGTAGATTTTAAATGATCAACGTTTATTTCACAAACTTGTAAGCATTACTCAAAAATATTTCCTGGAACAAGTTTTATGAAATATCCGCACCCTATTTTTCGTTCAATGTTATCGCGTTCTCGCTTGTTAGTAGTTCTCGCTTGCGCTGGATGAAACAACAAGCTTTTCTACCATGCTCGTGTTGACGATAGACGGACCGGGAAGGGCCCTCTTAACTGCCTACTCTAGGGATCCATATTTTTATATAATTTGATAAGATGTTGCTTTAATTAAGCTAGTGAATGTCATGTACAACCTGTAGTTGATATATTACATATGAACTTTAAAAAAATACCTATACAAATAAATATGTCGTTCAAAAGTCTTAAAGATAGCATACAAGAGACATCAGCAGATTTATTTATTTATATTATTTATTTATTAAGTAACCAAAATAAATGCATAAAATTCACTCGCATCCGTCATGTCAAAAATACTCTTCATTTAAAAACTCACCATTAACAACGTTTCCTTCAAGCATAGACAACATCATAGTGATCATGTCTTTCTGCAAGTTGAGCAGTTCCTTCAGTAAGTCAACTTGAGACGAGTGTTTGGACAGCTTGTCTTGCATGTGCGAGAACAGGAACAGGAAACCGCCTACTGCGTCCCATAATCTGATGGAACGAATATCGGTTAGGTATTTGTATATTATTTTGAAAAACTTTATTAATAAACACGACACGGAGTAACCTTACACAAGAACAAGTTTGGCGTTAGCTCCAGGCTAATTAATACGGCGATAGGATTTTAGACGGTGTTCACGCCAAATTCTTCACCTAATCATAGATTCAGTTTTGAGTTCATTGGCGCTTCCGGTTTAAGTTAAATAAAAAAAAAAAATGTTCTAGTGAGCAGTACAAATTCAAAATAGCACTAGCCTCCACACTAGGATGCCCTGTGTCGTGGAGACTAGTCTCCTTCGTCTTACAACTTTATGCATAGTAGGTAGGCACATGCGTAACATCGGTTGGTAAGATTTGTGAGGCGAAATCAACCGAATATTATTCTCTATCACACTAATATTAAAAAGGCGAAAGATTGTGTGTGTGTGTGTGTGTTTGTTACTTCTTCACGCTCAAACGGCTGGACCAATTTTGATAAAATTTTGTATGGAGGTAGCTGACACCCTGGAATAAGACATAGGCTACTCTTTATCCCGATATTCCCACGGGATCGAGACTTACGCGGGTGAAACCGCGGGGCGCAGCTAGTCAATAAATAAAATTCATGTAAACTTATGTGATAAACCATGGTATTCAAATAAATTTAAATTACGCGGGTGAAACCGCGGGGCGCAGCTAGTCAATAAATAAAATTCATGTAAACTTATGTGATAAACCATGGTATTCAAATAAATTTAAATTACGTGGGTGAAACCGCGGGGCGCAGCTAGTCAATAAATAAAATTCATGTAAACTTATGTGATAAACCATGGTATTCAAATAAATTTAAATTACGCGGGTGAAACCGCGGGGCGCAGCTAGTCAATAAATAAAATTCATGTAAACTTATGTGATAAACCATGGTATTCAAATAAATTTAAACGTGTGTAATGTATCATGCAAAGTTAGTTGAGCGGAAGAATTAATGAATGGTTCGCACTCGGATGCGAGACCAACTCATTCAGCGCTCGCTGGGCGCCCCAGTCCCCAGCGCCGCCACACTGCCTGATACTCATCAGCAGAAGACGCACGTTCTTCTGAGCCCGCTCCGCCGCGCCGCGTCTAATGGCTGACACGCTACCGCTATCTTATACTTCCAGATCTATTATTATGATCGTTAAAGCACATCTTGCGATTTACTGCTCCGTTCCGTCCGGTATTATTTTATTTTTGAATTGTGTTTTTTTCCATTTTTCCATTCCTGTACTATGGACGCGTTTTTAGGGGTCCGTACCCAAAGGGTAGAACGGGAACCCTATTACTAAGGCTCCGCCGTCTGTCTGTCTGTCTGTCCGTCTGTCACCAGGCTATATCTCATGAACCGTGATAGTTAGACAGTTGAAATTTTCACAGATGATGTATGTATGTTGCCGCTATAACAACAAATACTAAAAAACAGAATAAAATAAATATTTATGGGGGCTCCCATACAAACGTGATTTTTTTTGCAATTTTTATAGATAATGCTTCGTGCGCGAGTCCGACTCACACTTGGCCGGTTTTTTTTTATATCGTCCTCACAGTTATAAATTCAACATTGAAGATGTAACATTATAATTTAAATAAAAGAGAGACGATGATGGAGACCAGAATCTCTGACTGTCTCTGACAGTCAATCTGTGAGTCTCTCAGACTGACTGGTTTTTTGAAAAACAGATACATTTTGATTGATCGATCATAACAGCAAGAGTTCTACCAGTGGATTGACATAACAAGAAAAAAAATAGAAAGGTCAGATTTCAGCTGTGTAGAATAGAGAGTAATAAAAAAAACCAGCCAAGTGCGAGTCGGACTCACGCACGAAGGGTTCCGTACCATTATCTATAAAAACGGCAAAAAATCACGTTTGTTGTATGCCCCCCTTAAATATTTGTTTTATTTTAATTTAATTATTTATTTTTAAAGTGAATATATAACTAAATATTCTGTGAATATTTCAAGCGTCTATCAGTTGCCGTTATCAATATCGAGCAAAAACGAGCAAAAAAATCTTGGGAATTAAATATGTATTTTATTCTGTTTTTTAGTACTTGTTGTTATAGCGGCAACAGAAATACATCATCTAGGAAAATTTCAACTGTCTAACTATCACGGTTCATGAGATACAGCCTGGTGACAGACGGACGGACGGACAGACAGACAGACGGCGGAGCCTTAGTAATACGGTTCCCGTTTTACCCTTTGGGTACGGAACCCTAAAAAGGAGCGAGCCTTACAGTAGTCGCATATTATGATGTGTAAAATCTGACATCTCACCTTGGTAATAAGCAACTGAGCAGCGACAGAAATTAACCTCAAAATTTAAAAAGCTAAATACTGAAATATTTATTCGAATAATTATTCATTACTTGTACTTACAGTACTTACTAATTACATGAGTACACTAATTCCATGCTATTATAAAGTACTTAATTGTTCCATGCTCAAGCTGTCACTTCCTGTAACAACACTTCCGTCCCTTTTCACGAAATCACTACCACAGAAAGCAAGTGGAAAGTATTCAATCAACCAATCAACTCAGCCTATCGCAGTCCACTGCTGGACATAGGCCTCTCCCAGGCTGCGCTACAACACCCTGCCCTCCGCCTTGCGCATCCAGTCTGACCCAGTAAAAAAGTAAAACAAAGCGCGCGTAGCTTGTAAAGTATTACAAATCAAAAATTACCTGGAGTGTGCCAAAGCCTGTTGATTCTGCGTACATGGTCCCTGAATGACTTCAGTGAGAGTGTTGAATACTTGTGAAGCGACGCCTATTGCTTTGAAGAAGTTCGCCTTGCCGGCTGGATCGATCAGTTCCTGGGAACAGAAGAGTAGTTGATTGGGAGTAATTTATACAGACTTAACATAATAATATGTACTTACTTGTATATAAAAAGGAGGGGAACAGAATCATAGGACATCAAAAAATTCGTCCGCATCGCTGTCAACAGGAAAAGTGCCCAAAAGGCTGGCAGCATTGCCACGTTGTATCGCGATGCTGATTCTTTGCCCGAAAAATAGAACAGGCCTCTGGTCACGTGAAGAGTCGACCAACCGCTTGGCGATATCTTGAAAAACCAAGTGGACACTCGGACCCCATGGCCTTAGTGTTTCAACCCCAAACGGCTCGAAAGAGCGAGAAAGATTGGAATATTTTCGCCGTTTGAGGTTTTCTGCACCTGCAGCAGCCGCCCCAGCACAGCTCGCCGTGCTAGGAAGATGGGATGGCGCAAGGGTGTCGGTACATGTTGCATCCACACCAAAGGCTGACCTAACTTCCAAGGCATTATGGTCATTCCGTCTGGTCTCTTCCCATCGTCGCATGCCAAGCCATTGGGTTCTAAAACATCTGGCACCCCGACGGTGACAAGAGCACGACGGATGATGTCATTAATGCTGGCGTGCCGTGCTATCCGGTCTGCGCTCTTACTGCAAGATAGGCCATGGCAGTCGACAGCTTCTCCGCACTGGCAACGATGCGGAGCCCCGCAAGGAGCGCCCAGACGCAGACAATTAGCGAAATATGAATAATAATAAAATATCTAATAAATATATTTGAAAAACCAAAACCCGAATAGTTTTTTTTGTCTTAGCTTGACTTTCTATTGGATGTTGCAACCAGGGACCCAAACCGGTATGATCAATACCGGTATTTTTCGGTTACAATCTTTATTATTTTTACCGGTATTTTTAAAGGTTACTTTGAAATTGAAACAAACGGTATTAATACCGGTAACCGAAATAAAGATTAAGTACCTCTATCTTACACCTACCGTCGGCATTAGTCAAAGCCGCGAAGCGCCTGTGTGTGAGTCGATCTGCGCGCCGACCAATCATGGCCCTGGCTTTATGTAACCGGTATCAAAACGGTATCCTAAATATATAGGGGGTATATTTTTATTTTAGCATATTTACTTTGCATGTTACCACATTTGTATGTCTTAAGACAAAACGTAGCTTGCTATTTTATATGTATGACCTATTGTATTGTGTAACAAATAAATTTTATGATTTATGATTTTTTATGATTTCATATTTCTTCTCCCTATGGTTACCCAGATAGCGGTAACCTTAATCGTAGACGTAACCGAAATTCTTAAATACCTGTACCGTAATATAAAGGTTTTCGGTCCCTGGTTGCAAGTTGTGTTTTTTATATGTACCTGTTTCTATGACAAAATAAACATCATATAGCACATAATCAGCCTATAATGTTCCCACTGCTGGGACACAGGCTCCTCTCTGTGAGAGCGAGTGGGCCGTAATCCACCACGTGGGCCCAGTGCGAGTTGGTGGATGTCACATGTCTTCGATTTTCAGTTCTAGGACATGCCGGTTTCCTCACGATGTTTTCCTTCACCGTTTTGAGAGCAGTGGTGATGAAATAATTTACTCAAAGGCAAGCGTCACAAAAATACAACCGAAAAACACTTTTATTTTCTTTCTTTCTTTCTATGTATATGTTTGGTCGTTAAGACTTAATTAAAGTAATATATCTAGAAAAAAAAATATGATCTCAAAATATCGAAGGTACAGCATAGTTGTGAAGTTCGTTACCGCGATGTACGTTACTGCGAAAGTTCTTTATAGTATATTTCGCAGTAACGTACCATCGCGGTAATGTATTTTCGCAGTAACGTACCGTACATCGCGGTAACAAACTTCGCAACTATGATGGACCTTCGATATTTTGAGATCATATTGTTTCATATAGCTATTTTGGAATGTACATCATAATGTAAATTCCAAAATAGCTATCAGAATGAGTCGTTTAGACTCGTAGGAATCATAAGCACGTTTTTTATTGTTTGTAACCCTATTTTGCAAAGTAGACAGTAAAGAAAATGAAACAATTTAAAAACAGGATGCAAACACCCTTCACTAAAAGATTTTAAACAGTTCTCTAGGGTTAAAACATGCTTACAATAACAATACAATAACAGACCTTGCTAGAATAATGCCAGTAGAAGTCCATGATGGACTCTTGCAGCCGAAGCAGGTAATCCACAGTGCAAATGACCACGTTGACAGTCGTCGTGTTACCGGCTTGTGTTCTGAGGTAGTTCTGCCAATCTGTGGGTAGAACAATCCTTACTCATATTATACGTACTTCGTTTTAAATAGATTATTTTATGTTTTGTGTATGTGAGAACGTTGTAGGTATAATAGACTGTAGATTTGTAGACCATTTTCTATTATGTGTATTACCTGGTTCTTGTTGACAGGCCTAAACTGTCCTCGCATACCTAATACCACTGTAATTTGAAAACATTGTAAAAGCCAATTATTTTTAAAAGGATAACCGTGGTGGAGTTTCTTGCCGGCTCTTCTCCATAGGAAACGACCAATTGGAACCGTGCACCTAGCTTCTGATGTTTCATAAGTGCCCATGTGCTTAGGTTTACGTGAAATAAAATATTTTGATTTTATTATAAATGCGAAGGTGAGTTTGTTTGTTACGCTTTTACGGTAAAACGGCTGTACGGAGCTGGATGAAATTTGGCACATGGGTAGACCATGACCTGGATTTATTTATTTATTTAGAAGAACACTTTTATCCCGATATTCCCACGGGATCGAGACTTACGCGGGTGAAACCGCGGGGCACAGCTAGTATTATATAAATGGTAAGAAAAAAATATATATTTGATATTAAATTAGCGCCTATTAGCCTGAAGTTGTTAAGCTCGAATAAAGATTTGGAGCTCAAATATTTTTAGTTCCATTCGATGATGAATTGCTGATTTTGTGTGTTTTTTTCTCGAATGAATACGAAAACAAAGACCTTTGTTTTAAAACCACTGCTCAGAAATATAGTGACCCAAGGAGATAATTTAAACACCTAAGATAATTCCATCGAAGATCCACATTTAACTCTACGCTGCCTATCGTATAGGCAGAGTTGAAAAGTTTTAAAAATAAGCGTCAAACTACACACGAAGGTTTCCTTCTCAAAGAGCCTTTCTCCTAGGTAGGTACTATATTAAGAAAATAGTGAATGATAAATGATTTTATTTCTGTAAATAGGTTTGTAGTAAATACCTTCACACGTCAATCATAATGTAAAAACTAGATGAGGTCGGCCTTTCCTATCTGACTACTTTGAGAAGAAAGGCCGAAGCAAACACAGAGGTCACAGTCTATTTTAAAGTCCAGACATAATCTTGGTCAGATCATGTGAAGACCATGTAGATTGGTGTCTGAAATGGTCTTTTGATGAAAGAACCACACAGATTGAGTGGGCCTGTCCAGTTAGTGCATGCACTTGTCAGTAATCATGCAGCTCAACTCAGAACTTAGGGAGCTCAACGATTCAACGAACAATACCAAAGAAAGGACATTTGGGTAGGCTGCGTAAAATACTCAAACTGCCAGACCATGATAAAAACTAACTCAGAAAAAAACAAAACAATGACCCACATAGTCTTCATCATCATTTCAGCCGAAAGACGTCCACTGCTGGACATAGACCTCCCCCAAGCACCGCCACTTCGACCAGTTCTGTGCTTGCCGCATCCAGCCGATACCTGCGGCCTTCACAAGGTCATCGGTCCACCTTGTAGGAGGCCTTCCAACGATACGTCTTCCGGTACGCGGTCGAAGCTCCAGAACCTTTCGGCCTCATCGGCCATCTGTTCGGCGAGCCATGTGCCCTGCCCACTGCCACTTAAGTTTGGCAAGTCTTCGGGATATGTCGGTTACCTTGGTTTGCCTGCGGATCTCTTCATTTCTGATTCGATCACTTAGTGAAACTCCAAGCATAGCCCTCTCCATTGCTCTTCGGGCTCCATAGTGATCACTTTAAAAATAGTTAAAATAATATAGTGTTTACAAGTAATATATTGTACTGACCCAAGTTGTGACCTTCACAAGTAAGTTGTATGAACCTGAAGAGTGCACACGTGAACTCTGCGTCGTGCATGTTCTTCTCACCAGCCGCTCCTTCCAGACCAACTCCCAGACCTAGAAAATTACATAACACAATATTAACGAGTGTTAAGACTGCACCGAGCAAAATAATTCAAAACGGTAGTCACGGTAAAGTCGATATAATCAATACTATTACAATAATTTTCATACAAATTATGTAAACAATACCACAAAGAATATGTTTACGATTATACGGTAGCAAAAATAAAAAATATTGTATAGTTTAATAAACAAAACTGCGTATAGTTGAACAAAAACCAAAAAATTCCATGCTCGTGTTTAGTTCAATTTTGATAATAAACTGTTGAATTTTTTTACAATCTTTAATTTATATTAATCTCTAATGTTTAAACTACAATTCATCGTTTTTACATTTTCAAAATGTCACCTGGTAATTTTAATATATATATTTTTTTAAATCATATCAAATCCGCCATACATTATTTCTATGGACGCGCGATGTTGAATTTATACGCGACGTTCACCCTCGGGAATTCAGTCGTCCACGGGAGCTCAGAGCGGTCACGTCTCATTGCGGAGCGGCGCGACGAAAAAGCGAATTCGCGATCTATTGTGTACGTATATCGCAAGTTTTAACCATTTTATTCGTTTAACTACCCTTTCTGACAATTTTTGTCAGAAAATCTAAATTCCCGATGAAAAGTTTGTGATGTTCGCGATGCAACGATGCGACTAATTAGCACAATCAGCCTATAATGTTCCCACTGCTGGGACACAGGCCTCCTCTCTGTGAGAGGGAGTAGGCCGTAATCCACCACGCGGGCCCAATGCGGATTGGTGGATGTCACATGTCTTTTTTTTTTGGTTCTAGGGTTCTAGGACATGCCGATATCCTCACGATGTATTCCTTCACCGTTTTGAGAGCAGTGGTGATGAAATAATTTACACTAAGAAAGTGCCTGCTTGAGATTGAACGCATGACCTACAAACTCGTAAATTGCGGTGGTTACCACTGGGCCACCTCTGCTCAAATTTGTTTTTTTTTAATTCTTTCTCTGACAGACATTGCACAGCCTAAACCACTGGGTCTGGAAGCATGGATTTTTGCAAGAGTTCCTTCTAACGAAAGTGGGCAGTTGAGCACTAAGGAAGGACTTTTGAAAAAGCATCCCCTAAAGGTAAAAAAATTTTTTAGGGGAGTTCGTAATTTTTGTTGATGGGAAATACCATCGCTGCGTCGGCCACACGGCTTAGTTAGTACCCGTAAATAAACACGCAATTAAGTCAAAAAACACAAAGAGATTAAATTACTTACTTAAAAATAGACAGGACATGGCAAAAAAAGTCTTAATCCGATACATTTGTCCTAGTGGGCAAAAGTCGCTCAGTGTAGTGTGGTACGCCTACATGTCAAATCGCATTCGTGTCCACCAAAAGAAAATTATTTACTGCCGAATTGTGTATTATGGTATTGAAAATCACGTAGTGATAAAACGACTAGACTTAACCACGGTTTATTTTCGTTAGTATATTGTTATGTACCCAGTATTTAGATAAAATAAATACTTTTCTTAGGTGTGTCAAACTATCTAACGGTTGGTTATCAAAGGTTGGTGTCATATACTAAGTACGTCTTTCATTGACTTGAATATGCCCTGGCGGCTGAGTGTGTCATGCTCACTCAAATGTCTCGCTGATGGTGGCGCAATGTTGGATCATTAAGTTCCTTTCAAAATGATTGAGCTAAATGGTGCTGATCCATGCGTCATGTTCGTGAACGGGCGCCGTCAGTGGGGACTGGTCATTTCTTGGCTGCCACGGCTTATTTTAACTTATTTTAATTGTTTTTTTAATGGTTTTATCTTTTTATTGCAGACGCTTTTAACATGCACGGCTTTCTACATTGTCCTCACATGTATAATTTCAACATGAATGATGTAACCAATACTTTGTCACAATATTTTGATTAAAAAGAGTGTCCGTGGAGTTTCTTGCCCGTTCTTCTCCATATGAACCTACTACGCTTTGGAATGGGCATCTAGCTTCATCTCTCTGACTGACTGATCCCATGACAATTCAAAAGTGCCTGTAATTGGTTTATTTGAAATAAATGCTGAGTTTGTCCGTAAAAGTGTATCGTGTCAAACTTAGCTATGTAATTTTGCTAAATTACGCTAGATGGTGTTGAGATCACAATTTTTCTATGATATTACTTCTGATACCCTGTCTATAATATCAATCTTAAATATCTTTGCAAAAAACAGAAACATGTAGAACATACCTTCGGCCTTCGTATTCCTCTCGAACGCATCCAGATCCAACACGGAACACGAGTTCATAAGACCAGCGATCGACGTGAAAAAGCCCACGTCTTTCTTGTCTTTTAGGTGGTTCAGCATACCCTGGAAATAAAAGAGCATGTGCTTATATTTATTTTTGGTTCAAAATTATGTTTTAAAGCTTCAGTGCTCAGGTTGTCTTTGAAACAGATTAATCGGTTTCCAGTGAAGAGAGATGAAGCCAAGCAAAAGGTATAGTATGATTCCTTTGTCTTTTAAGTGCCTTATAATAATAATCCATTTATTTCAGGCGACGTAGGCTTATAGATAAATACCTTAACCTAAACATACATAATTATTTTTATTAAAAGAACATATAATTATTGTACACGAAGTGATGACTGTGTCGGCATCGTGTTGCGCTGCGTGGTGTCGCGTAACCTTCCACGAAAACGTCGGTACGTCACCTTTCGGCCAAAACTCTTCTTTCATTAAAGTTTCTAGGTACTGAGTTGGAATCCGCACCACAAACGACTTGAAGTTTATGTTATGGCGTGACTCCAACTTCTCTACTGTCAAGGTCCACTTGGTCTTGATTCTGATGTATTCCACTATGTCTTCAGTCATCGTGCAGTAATGCAGATGAGATACGTATAGCTGCGTCGACGGTGTTGCAGGACGCAGCAACATATTTGGTCCCGCCAGAGCAGTACCACATCGATTACGGGAAATGGACTTCCGTCGCTTCGACTCCTCTGTCACGAAGCCCTCCTTGTATGGCTGCCCTTTTTTAGGGGCTAGGGACAAAATGCTGGGAGCCGGTACATTGCGGCTATTTTAAATAAATCATGTGACTTTGACTTTGTAGCAACGGAAGAACAATGGCTTCGACACTTGATGTATTGCACTCGCTTGGTTCACGTCACATTACCACTATATCATATTTTTACGCTTTTTTGACTCAATTTAATGTATTGCAGATTTTTTTATTTAATTTTATTTATTTATTTACATACATACGCTACCATTACAGTGTCCTAATTCGGTAGTGTAGTTAATTAACAGTTCATTAAATAATTTACCACTTATTAATATCCATCATCATCATCACAAATAAAAACAAATAAAGACGTCCACTGCTGGATATAGGCCTCCCCCAAGGGGGGGGATTATGGGTTCCCATAATCGCCACGCTTGGCGGGCGGATTGGCAATCGCAGTATGGTGTTAAAATGCATAGAGAGCGCTACTGCCCATTCTCTAGTAAGGCCCTTAGTCGCCTTTTACGACACCCACGGGAAGAAATGGGATTAATATCCAAGCCATACACGATATTCAAATTAAAAACATAACACATGTAACGTTACCCTTGCGAACTCGGTCAGTGAACATGAGAAAAGATCTATTCTGACGGCAACCAAATTTAGTGTTCGCGTCAGGGGGACATTGTCCAACAGTTTAGTTCGATAAAACAAATGAAGACTTGTGAATGCCGCAGGAATCCGCTGGATGCGGGAAGCACCGAGCCGGTCGAAGTACCAACGCCACTGCTGGACATATATAGGCCTTCCCCAAGGACTTGCTTGAGGGAGGCCTATACAGCGTGTTACGGAAAGGGTATATACAAAGGCACGGATTATATTGGTGATAACAAACTACATGGCAACATTTTTTTAATAATACCTACATTATTAGAAATTTAGAGAAATTTAACTAATAAAAATCAAATGTGTTCAATTGAATTCTACGCATAACTAGATCAAGTCAGCTGATCGGTACACGTTTTAACCTCCTCACTACAGTAACCACATTTTATATCAGATTCAATTCATATTCAGGATTTGGGCTGTTTAAGGGTTACTTTTGAACTGAAAAAAATCTATTTCCTTATCAAAGGGATTTTCCTTATGTCCCGCTGCTAGGACAGATGCAGGCTACTTACTACTTACAAATGATAGACTTGACTATTGCTAACTCATATCTTCAGTTCAAACAGAGAGAGACGAAAAAGGGAGTTAAAAACGTTATAGGCATACCTACGTGAATTTAAGATGGAACTTGGTGAGAAGTTGATTGCTGATAATTTAGATTTTACAGACACTGATGACACAGCTGATGAGTTCTAAGAATTTTTACCAAATCACAAGAAACGTAAGACTACTATAGTTCCTTTACCAACTAAAGCTATTCGTCAAAAAAAAGCAAATCACATGCCACAACACGGTTCAAAGCAAAATAGATGCAGAACTGAGGGTTGTCATAAAAGACTACAGTTACCTGCAAACAATGTGCTGTGTATTTATGTTTCATGGTTCAGAGAAACTGTTTTGAAGCTTTTCATAATCCATAATTAATTAGTTTTTTTTTTAAATTATACAATAACATACTCACGTTGGCTGTAATTGTCTTGTATACCTACGGAACATAAAATTATTTGACGTGACGTGGATTTAACTTGCAAGATTTTTTTTGTTTTTTATGTTCTGTGGGTAGTACAAGTTCAGTGAGAAGGTTAATCCATTATTTTGATCCCGCCGCCAATCGTGCCGCCCGCACCGCCGCGTGTCGGTGCGGCGCCGTGTCGTGTCTGTGTGCACTAGGCGCACAAACACAGATAATGGATAATGACCCTCGTAGTGCGGTGACATATTTGTTATGATTTAAATTTAATAAAGTATAGAAAAAAAAAAAACAAACATTTTCAAAGTTATTTTTTAGAGCTGAAATTTTGTGCAGAGATTCTGAACCGCATGCACTCTTCATCCTGTTTGTATGGATATACCCTTTCCATAACACGCTGTATATGTCCAGCAGTCTTTCGGCTGAAGTCATGATGATGATGAAAACAAATGACACTGCCATGGAAAACATACGTTTTCTAAAAGTCAAAAGCTTGCTAGAAGAGTAGACAGTTTCACTGCAGCACATTTGCCTTTCAAATGCCATGAGTTACCGCGGCGTAAGGCAAGCCAATATTTTATTAACTCACCATCTGTATATCAATATTGCCTCCCCTGAGTATAGAGATGCCGAGCTGTAGTGTCTTCATTACCATCTCACTGGGCAGACCTTTAGATGCTGATATGTGTAGTAACACCATCTCTGCCACCCCTCTGTCTGCTAAACGGGCTTGATGGAAGAGGAGCTTTTGTTTCTCCATTTCTTGTTCCTGTATTTGGAAAAAAGGTTTTTGATTATTATAATATATTCGAAGGAGACGAACTGTTAACTGGTATCCTAGAACGGTGGCCGCTACATAGCGTCTGCAATTTACCGGCGAATGACATCACTGAAACGTTATGAACCTAAGTTCTATTCTATCTATCTATCTATTTAAAACAAACGTTGCCCCACACTAGGAATTTCTCCTGTATCGTGGGTGCGTTTACAAATATTTAAACTCACATACACAAACAGCCAGACCCGGAACAACTACTAGTAGGTCATACAAATCTTTGTTCCGTACGGGAATCGAACCCGCGACAGGCAGCGCAGCAGTCAATCGCTTAACCACTGCGCCAACTGTGCCGTTTAGTTGGTGTATTTTCCTAGAGAACATTTTTTGAAACTGTAAAGTCAAACCCAGCGCTATGAAACTAACTTGGAGTGTTTTCCAGTTTTCCTAGAGAGCGTTTTTCGACACCGCGTTATGAAAGTAAGTTAGTGTTTTCCTAGAGACCGTTTTTTGACACCGTCAGGTCTGCCATCGTTTTCATGATGGCCGTCACTGCGGCCGTTATGTGGCCGCCACCGCTTTTCTTATAAACCGTAGCTAAAGTAAGAAATAACATGACGTCTAGCGTCAACCAGTTTGAATTTTCCTGTGACGTCAAATAGATTAGGCTACATGGAACACGGGGATCAAAACGATATCATACGTATTCGTAAAAGCCAGAATTTTATTTGTATCGTGGATATTATGGTGGAGATATTAAACTCCTATTTGTAACGTAAGCTATAAAAGTAGTAATACATAGTTAAAAGTCTTTATTACTTATGAAAAAAATACATACCATAAACATATCCACTGTTTTCTGCGTGTAACATACAATTTTTTTTAAAGAGCATCGAATATAAAACCCTTCCCCCAATCTCAACCTTACAACGAAGACAACAAAGTATTTTATCGTGTAAAAGCCATTTTACACGATAAAATACTTTGTTGCCTATCCTAATTTTACATATTATCGTAAGTAACAGTCGATTTTATATTCTGAAATTGGATCTTATCTCTATCACTTACACTGACTTATTACTCACTCTACACTGACTTATTTTTTTAGAAAAACATACTTGTATGATGTTTGTAAATATGTGAACACCACGTATCTATCTAATAATTAAGTTATTTTTCATTGCTTAGTTTTTAATTCGTTTTACCTATTATGGTATAGTAATTTTATTCTAGGTGCATCGTCTTCACATATAATCATATAATTAATGTAATCAAACAAAATATTGTAAAACATTTTTAAAAGAGTACCGGTGGAGTTTCTTGCCCATTATTCTCCATACGAAACTACCTTTTGGAAGGGGCAACTAGAATCAATTCTATTTTTTTTGTAAATTTTGACGTTCAAAAGTGCCTCTTATGTGCCTATTTGAAATAAATGGTTTGACTTTGACTTTGACTTTGATCACAATAAAATCCCAAGTGTTACTCACGTGTATACTAGCCCTGCCTTCTTCCTCGGCCTCGGGTTCCCCTCCTCCTCCCTCTTCTTCCTCCCCACCACCCTCTTCTTCTTCTTCTCCGCACGACTTTGCTATGATGTGTGCGTACGACATGTATAGCGGATCCTCCTGGAAATTGTATGTGGTGTTGTTTTAAAAAAGAATAAGGTGAGAGTGTGATGTAAAGTCCACATGTTACTGCAAGAAATTGCGTGTCAGCGATTTGAGGCAAAGACCTGCGTTATGCAATATCTTTCTTTATCGAATTTGTTTAGGAATAACTAAGAAAATCCATAATTGCGTTGAACTAGTTTTTTTTTTGTAATCTTTACCTACGGAATAAAGCAGTTTGAATAGGCACAGATTTTACTATTTGCCAATACTTGAAGTAGGACGGTGAATATTTAGAATGGGTTTTTTTTTCTTTTTAAGCTTATCTTGCAGTTTCTAAAACTATGAGTAGATGAGTTGTAGGATGATCTGGCATGCAAGAGTTACTCCTCATCATGAGCAACTCTCTTATTAGTTTAGAAAAATATATATACTGGGTTCCGTGTCATCTTGCTCTCTCGTTATAAGACAGTGTGTGACACAAGCCAATGCCAGAAACATATAAATAATAAAAGAAGGAAAAATAGCCATACCTGCAAAGCTCCGGACCTCTCTGTCATGGCACCACGACAGAAGGTGGTGACCAGCTGTGTGAGAGGATCAGGCTTCTCTCCCTCTTCCACTACGTCACTCTTCTTTAGCTCAGCATCTTCGAATGATTGCTGGAAAATTTAAAGCTTGTTATTAACTGAAGTTCTTTAAATAAAGTAATAAGATTTTTGGTATTGTGGGGATTGAACCTACTTACTAAATAAAGATGAAAGTCGTTATTAGATATTTTTATATTTGTTGTATGTTTTCTTTGAATTGTTTTCTTACATTATTTTACTACAGACAAATTGTTTTAATAATATTCAATTCTATCTAGATTCTTTATATTAAATTTTGGTATTGTGTTTCTAAAGTATGTCAATACTCGTATAAACTCGTTTTGAAGTTTATAATTCGAACTTTACGCTAAGAGAGGTAGATAAATTGATTTATATTTTAGTTTGATATAAAGGCAGTTCCAGAATGTTAATATTTTAAAGGGACAGTATTACCTTTACCTATCCGTGGACTTACCAATACCAATAAATAAAATACAACGTCGCAACGCAAAATGCACCGTATAATTTATGAAATGCCCCAAACTTTTTGCGTTGCGATGTCGCATCGCTTGTGCCTTTTCTATTAGGTTCAAATGCTACAAAATATTGTAGGTATGTTAAAAATAAAAGTGTAGGTTCTACGCAGTGATAAAGTTACGTACTTATTTAGTTAAACTGCCTACTTACTGTAAGATCTTCTATCATGACTTCTTGTCCTATGTTTTCTTCTTCTAGCCACAGTTCGTAGTACGTTCTCGCGAAGATGTTGCACGCTCGATGTCTGTCAAATATATTTTCATTATATTTAAAAAGACTTGTGTGGCGGTAACTAACCAACTAAGATTACGAAGACTTAGAAAGCGGACATTGATGTTCTACACTCTAGGACTCCAAATCGAGCCACCGTGCATTAATATGTTTTATAGTGCACAACTTAATGTAAGTCGTTCTGCCGTTCTGAGAATTTACCATCGATACCAGGAGACTGGCGGCTTCGTGCGCCGTCAACAACAAACAATATCTGTTTATCTTTACCACCAGCCTGATGCGTAATCGTCACCTGACCTCGGAACATGTCCAAGATCAGCTTCGAGACTTTCATGGACTGACTGATTACGCTCGTACTGTTAGAAGAAGACTCGAAGAACGTGGCCTGGAATCTCATAAGCCAACCAATGGTCCCAAATTGACAAGAGCTGAATGGCGCGCGAACATTTGCATTGGACTCAACGTCCAGTCAGGATGAAACTAAGATTATGATATAATGCAATCACGTAGCTGAAAGTCTACCGCAGACAGGGAGAGGGATTTCAGCAATGTTGAATTAAAGAGACGGTGAGTTATGGCGGTGGGACATGGACAGACTGGGGCGGAATTTCCATCAAAGGAAAAACTGGCTTTGAGGTTGTGACGGACCCACGGTTGCCACTATCAAATAGCGATGCGTGATGCCATATGCTGAGTTTGTGGGCCAGGATTTAATTTTTATGCATGATAATGCAAGGGCGCACACTGCAAGAATTGTTCGAGAATACCTGCAAGACGTTAGTATCGCAGTAATGGAATAGCCAGCAAGAAGCCCTGATATCAGTCAGTCCTGAAGGTCAGGTGCGTAGTACTCGCAATCGGCGTGCGTGTATGACCAGATGTATGAACGTGGGCGAAGCAAAAGTAGTATGTAAGGAGCGTAGCAGGTGGCGTTCTATAGTTTCTGCCTACCCTCATGGGAAGAAGGCGTGAGTTTATGTATGTATGTTAAAGCCCTGATTTAAATCTAATAGAGAGCATAAGGGATGAGCTGAAGAGAAGTGTTCAAACTAATTAACAAGGCGCACATACTTTACAGGAGCTGAAAACTGGCATTTTGGAAGCATGGGAGAACATACCACAGCACGCGGTATAGTGACATGAATTAATTCCATGCCAAACCGCATGTCGTCTGTAAATGCTCTTGGCGAAAAAATCCATGCTAATTTTGCTCCTCAGAAACGCGAAAAATCGACTTATTGCAATTAAATTGTTATATTTTTTAGTATTTCGATTTGAAAGGAACAATGACAATCATAAATGATAGTGAGTGACTGGCTTCAAACCCACTTTTTTTTTCTTTGCCCTAACTTTATTTAAAAAGCTAGAACTCTTTCAACAAAAATATGCAAGGTGGCTCGATTCAGCTGTTCGGGAGTGTAGTTGTCGTGTTTTAGCATGGCAATAGCGGTCATTGCCCTTCCCCTAATATCTCTCCGTAGGAACCCAAACAATAAACTATGTATGGTTTTTCATTATTGGAACATGTTGAAGATCACGATAGATATTGATTCAGGACGTTAACGGACTTTATTTCAGTTTTTTTTATAAAAAATGTTATAAAATGTAGGTGGGTCAATGACCGCTATTGCCATGCTAAAACGCGACAACTACAGCTTATAACACCATGCGAAAAAAAGTCACAGGTATGATAACTTTGCTATTTGGTTATTTGTTTTTTTTTATTCACTATCATCACGTGCCTAACCTATTCCTAGGCTTGTTTTTTTTAAATCAATCTATCAAATTAAGTCTTTAACTCCTAACTGGGAAAAACATTTACAGTTAAAAACGTATTGGACGTTAAAAACGTTGTAAAAAACCTGTTACATATTCTTTTACGATCGATGTAGCGGATTTAACTGATATATTAAAGACTAGTGAAACCAAAAAACAAACCGCTTTACACGTAAGTCCATTAAATTTAATTCCCCATTAAAAATAATGATGTCACTTTCTGATACGTTCCGTTAGATAGAGACAGCATTACTTTTGTATGTGCAACTAGCGGTCCTCAACTTACAAAAACAACTTTAAAAATGTAATGTTGTCTCGAATATAATAAACAAACGGACTTTTAAAATATTCTGAAATTAAGAATTTCTCTCCTAATAGGGAAAACACCTGTAGAAGACTCCCAAACCTACCGACTCATCTTATAAAGATGTACAGATCGTAGACAGGCAATAGCGGCGCGCTTGCGAGCCGCGCATAGTACTCTCTTCCACACATCGGACCGTTGACGCGGCTTCGTCGCCTAGTCGGGTCCAAAGGCAGCATGCGCAATCATACTTACGTACAACATTTTATTACTTATAGCAATTGATTAAGGACTGTATAAATATCATGCTGTAAGGGTATTTTTGAAGCAAAACTATTTAACAGTTCAATCAATTTTTTAAATTAAAAAGTTAGGTCTGCTATGTATACACTAGATGCTGCCTCCAGTTTCTCCTGCGTGGCTTTTTTCTAAATATAAAAGTTACTCCTTATAACATAAGCTATCTGCCAGTGAAAATCCCGTCAAAATCATAACAGCCGTTTCGAAGATTAGCCGGAACAAACAGACGATTTTTTTATTTTATTGTTATATGCACCGCATAAATGCATTTAGTAAAAAGCTGTTAGTTTGACATTACAAACATACACTTTAATTTAATTTATTTGTACAGATAACTTTATCTAGTCGCACGTTAATAAAACAACACTTAAATAGAGCGGTTATTGTTTAATTCTATGACTATCCACGTGTGCCTCGAAAGATAATAATAATTTATACCTATTTATTGGTACGTATAACACAATGCCATCATTCCCTAAAGGCTCCCACAGACACGCGCGACGCGGCGTTGCGACACGATTCTGGGAGAACAATTTCCATTAAGTTTTTATGGAAATGGTTCTACTAGACAGTGTCGCATCACGCTGTCGCGTCACGCCTGTCTGTACTGTCTGTTCCGGTTCGCCGTTAGGATAAATAATTTTGGAATTACTAATAAGTATCGATCCTAATGTCAATCAGAAAATAGTTTGAATCAATTTTTCGATTGATAAATCGAAATGTTTTTAATTAAAGGTAGGTAATTTTTGGTATGTTTTCGAGTTTTGTTGCTACATACGAGTATTAGTATGTGCGGTTAGTACACAACAGCACACATCTCGCACACACTATAAGGACCTCGGCAGAGAGTGCAGCGACGTCTGTCTGAAGCAAGCGATGACGGCGCGCTTGCGCTGTATCGACACCACGGAGCGGTACACGTTCTTACTCATTTGTTGGGGATGGTCGATCTATTGTGGGGTAAACACATAGTTAACAAAATAAATAAAAAAATATATAAATATTTATGAGACTTTTTTGATGGCACAATAAAATGTGTCATCAATTACCACCAGGTGAGGCGATATTAAGTTTCAACAAGAAACAATCGGTAATGTATGCCCATAATGTTCCCATTGCTGGGACTCAGGCCTGTAAACTACCACGAGGGCCCAGTGCAGGTTGGTAGATGTCACATGTCTTCAAATGCTTGATTCTAAGACATGCCGGTTTCCTCACGACGTTTTCCTTCACCGTTTTGAAACAATCGGTATCCAATAAATACAAATTATACTTAGTCATAATATGTGAATTAATTTGTTTCCTGCAGACATTTTTTACATAGTCATTCCGACTTGCGTCTAGCTTCTGACGTTTCATAAGTGCCCATGTAGTTATGCCCGCAGACATAAGCAGCCCGTGTTTATGTGAAATAAAGTGTTTTGAAGTTCTTGATTGATATATAGACATATTGAGATCCGGGAAAGAGTGACTTCAAAAAACCTAAGAGAAATTAACCCAATTTTCAACCAAATTGAAAAAAGAAGATAGATGGATAAAGTTAAGAGGGGCCTTCCCGGTCCGTCTTTCGTCAACGCAAGCATGATCGAAAAGCTTGTTGCTTCATCCAGCGCAAGTGAGAACGCGATAACATTGAATGAAAAATAGTGTGCGGAGATTTCATAAAACTTGATCCAAGAAATACGTATTTTTGTTTAGTTAAGCCTTACGAATTTGTGAAATAAATGTTTGTTAAGTATTGAGAATCTCCATTACGTGTGCGAGGTTTCTATGATGATTTCTTTACTTTTACAATATATGAGTAGGTACATTATGAACGGCTAAAGTTCAGGTAGAATTTGTGAAAAAAAAAACAGATTTTTGAAGGCTTATACTGAATTTGATTCTCCAAGTTTTTATTTTTGCTCCATAGAAACCTCAGCAGCATCACTAAAAAGTTGCAAAGAAAGATGTGTTACAACGCCGTAATCACGTACGAGCGTTTGTATGAAAAGTATGACGGGTTGGCCGCTCTTAAGAGACGTTTAAACGTCAAAATGTATGGTTAAAAAGTCGCTAATCATTACTTAACTTTAAGCAGCGTAAATAAAGGGGTTACTTACCATATGCAATCCAAACAATACTTTGCTCATAGCGACGATTCTCTCCACCGTATCATCTATAATCTTGGCTTTATTCTCCGCAGTCTCGACCATAATATTGCTTTTACTCTTCGAGCCAAGCTTGCTGTACAGATAATGCTGCCAAGACATCTCATCCGCCGGGTCAATTTTGTCCGGAAGTGTAAGCTGTGTCTTCGCGAATTCGGCCACGTCTTGTTCCGACATTTTCTGTGAATTTAATGTTGGAGCGGTTTGATCAGTACTTTTGTTGGTAAAAGCAATTTATTTAGTATAGGGTTTTCAGGGGAAAAGCTGGGGAACATCTTTAAGAAGAAGTGTCATAAAAGATGCGAAAAGGTATTCATTTGCATCTAGAGTCCGCATTCCTCGAAAGTATATACATAAAAAAAGATTCATTGCCACGTCAACACGACGTTAGTTTCGGTACAATCATAATATTCTCTACTTTGCTACAAGATTCTTTTGATGCTCCAATGACGTTGATAGGAGGGCATTGTTGGTAGGCATTTTTGAAATGTATTGAAAGAACAAGATGGCGGCCGGCGTTAGCTCCGATTTTGGCAACGCGCCAAATATCCCTTGATGCCTAGTGTCCACGCGGCGTCAAATTGATGTCTATGCGGTGATAGAGTGACGTTTACGCGGCATAAACGCAGCGTATATGTGACGTTAACCAATTCCACATGCGAAGGCTATAGGTGCCAATAGCATTGAAAACAACGTCCTTAGATTTTGCGTCTTAATGAAAAAGTAACCTTGATAATTAGTGTAATAAGTTTGACATTTTTGTTCTTTCACATAACATAATACATAACATCGGCATACTCTGAAGGGCTAGGTAGAGGCGCACCCATCCTATTTCACCAATTATAATATTTAACTTCCATGTAAGGCCGTGAAAACTCCTCAATTTTTATTATTATTAATTATTTATATATATTTTTTTTGGATGAAGCAATATAGGTCCATAGGTACAATATGCATAACAACATCACTCTTCAAATACCAAACATGCCATTATGAGTGCCACAAGTTTGGTAAAGGATGTGCAGTAATAACATAAGTTATGTAGGTGTATAAAATAAAAATATAATATGTATAAATAAAATAAAGTACTGATCCAAAAAATAATTGCACTATTTTTAGATCCTTATTAAGGACAGAAAGAAAGTAAATTTAATGATTCAAAAAGCTGGCCTGTAATTGATCCACTGCATGGCAAAGACCCTCTTATACAGAGAACGAACGAGCATTGACCATCTCATATTTAAACAAGAAAGAAACGAATGCATTTTGTTTCAAACGCCCTATAATGTCATTTATTCAAACAAGGCTGAGAATTAGCACTATTTGAACGTCAAAACCACATGAGACAGCCCACCAAAACGCACCTTCGCCACTTCCTAGTGCTTTAGCTGGGAGTAGTGGCGCAACTAACTCCCCAAAAATTTGGAAATGTCGAAGTTATCATTGTTTCAGTGCAAAAATGGGACGGTGCTATATTTTTTTATTAATTTACTAGGCCATCTCTGTCTAGCACAGCACAGTTTTGACATTGACACTAGCCTTATTCACAAAGATGGTGCAAACACTTTTCGATCAGCAATAATAATAATAAAAGTTAACTTAAAAGATGGTATTAATGAGGAGATAGATTACCTTGAGGGTTCCTACCTTCAGGAACCTGTCTTTACAATGTTGGACCAGCTCTTGTTCCCGACCAGCGAATAGATTCAAACCTACGGGCAGTAGTCTCTTGAGGCAGGCTACCATTAGAGAAGCCTGTACTTCCTTGTCTTTATCTCGCTTCTTGTCACGGTGTTTCTTCTTTTTCTGTTTATAATATTATAAATATATAATCGTTTATTCTGTAAATAGGATATTGGAATCATGGGTGTATGATAGGATTTCAATATTAAAGCCTTTGCTACACAGAGTCTATACACATAATAAAATAGTAACGAAGTCAAAACTGTACATTGAATATTTTTGAAAAAAAGTAATTGCTACGAGGTGTGGAACTGATGCACAAAATATACCTTTTGTTCGTTTGTCTTTCTTTTTTTTTGGGTGAGAACCCATCCGTGTTCCTTCAGTTGAAAGTTTGACTAACTCAAATAGCTTTAGTTTCGTTTGCTTTTGATGTAGCAAGGGTTTTAAAGGGTAAAATGGTTTGATATGTAATATGTAAGGTGTAATTTGAACTGATAATGAATTGGTAAATAAAAAAAAAAATTGCCAATCAATCAAGGGGTAAAATTGCAAAAAATAAAATAACACTGGAGGTAATCAATCAAATAATAGTAATTAAATTAAAATAAACAGCTATAGTATTATAGAATTCAATGAATAAGCAGCCAATCAATCGACATGAAAACGTAGTGAAGTGAAAGCATCGAAGTAACTCATAAACATGAGTACCGAAGTAAGAATCAATAAAAAACAAGTTTCTTACATAAATTCGAATCAGGAAAGACATAAAAAGAAAAACAATTGTATGTGTGTAAACATGTACGGTTAAAACCCAATCAATCAAAAGATTTAGCAATAATTTGTGAATCAATCAAATGGTTTATCAATCAGAAAGTTAAGCAATCATTTGTGAATTCATCACAAAGTTGATAGCAGTTGTTGAGGGGTAGAAAGGTAAGAAATAGACCAGTTTATTATGCACGTGATCTAAAACCTGCATATCGTTTTGATCCTCATATTGGTGAATCAATGTATCTTGAATACTTACGAGAAGCTTTGCCTAGAGATAATTCATTCTGTGTTAGTGCTTTGAAACAATCAAATGATTAAATTGATTAACGTGCGTATAGACTTGAACATTTTGCGTTACCAATTGATTGCATAAACGAATCCGTTATGAATAATGATGCTGGTTTACATGAATCGGACCTAACACAAACGGCACTTTCATTGCCTAGTTAATTCCAAAACAGTCTAAATTGGACGTTACAAAAGAGTAGCTAAGAAAATTGGGATCCTGCCGTTTTGCCGAAAAGATTTTGCCAAATTTTCATTACCCAAACCAATTTTAGCAACCTTTTTTTATACCATTGCAATATTTCGAATGATTTTAGTACGCATATTTTCATTTGGTCAAATTTTTACTTGGCAAAATATTACCAAGTATAATGTCATTATGGCATTTGGTCTTTAATCAAATGATTTATTACAGCAAACAATCTTCAGACAATAAACGTTTTTGAGCGAGCGAAGCGAGCGGTGCCACGGTAGCGGCCGGCGAGTGCCAGACACGACTTGCATTAATAGAAAAAAAGATATTGTTTTTAGTAGGTTACCCGGAACATAACTGTTTAGATTAGGTTAATTTCTTTAAAAAAAAAATGGGTAGGTTAGGTTAAAACTGTGACCTCCTACGCACGAGCTGAGCGAGCGAAGCGAGCGGTGCCGCGGCAGCGGCCGGCGAGTGCCAGAAACGACTTGCATTAATAGAAAAAAGAGATTGTTTTTAGTAGGTTACCCGGATCTGAACTATTTAGATTAGGTTAATTACTTATTTATATTATTATTTGATTTTGCGTAAAAACTGTTATTCCAACTGTAATATTTGACTAAATAAAAAATGTTAAAAGTTGGTAAACAAGTTATAGTTTAAACGTTCATTTGTCAAACATTAGGTTTGCGTTACAATTTTTAGTGAATAGATTTTTTGCTAAGTAATAATTTGGCAAATGAAATTATGCGAGAAATTTTTTGGGAAGTGAAAATTTGTCAAATTCCTTTCGGTCAAACAAGGGAGACCCAAGAAAATTAATGTTAAAGTCTAGACGCACCTTAAAATATTTCATGTTATGTAGTGTTACAAGTTATAAATGTTATTGAGCAAGTATTATTTATTATACATAATCTACTTCAAAAGTATTTTAACAAAGCAATTTATTATTGAATTCATTTTCGTCTGTGTTTCGGTTAGGAAGGCAAAGACCTTTTTTAATCAATAATTTTGATTGAAAGCGTTTTGTTATGCCTATGAAGTATAATTGACAATACCTTTCCACCAGCTTGAGGAGTACCATCTACGACTGCTGTCACTCTTCTTGTCGCTGTTGGCATGATCAGTACCTGCCACAAACAGAAGGAAATAAAATAAAACATACTTATAGCCAAAATAAAATAAAACATACTTATAGCCAAACATATAACTATTATAATAAAACTGTATGTAAGTGCGCGATAAAATAATTGAATGATATAGGAACTCAGCGTAAAATATAATTATTGTTAAAAAAAAAAAAACAAAAAAAATATGGGTTCGCGTCACCAACATGCCCGTGCCGACATGCTGTAGTAGCAGTAAGTGAACGTAAATTGACCACGTGAAAAGTTTTATACTGTGCATTGTTTAAATTGTGTTTTAGATAATAATTATTATATTGACGTGAAAACTTCTTTAGGCGCGTTGAGCAATAAGTTTTCACTTATGTCTGCAGTCCCCATGTTTATTTTTATGTCAACATTAAATCCGAACTCACTAATACATTGTTAGTATAGTTCATTGTTAAGCCGGCTTCGGTTGAAATATTATGTTCCACTATTTCAATATAAAATATATTGTTACTTACCATGTTATCGATCTCGTTCGCCGAGATAAAGTTCTGTTCCTCCTTCAAGAAGTACTGACTCTTGGACCAGATGTTGAATATCTCCGCCACGTGATTGTACAGCTCTTCCGCCTCTGTTGAATACAAACGATCATTATTATTACTTTATATTATAAAATACTAGATGCGCCCAGTGATTTCACCCGCTTAAGTCTCGACCCCGTGGGAATTTTGGGATAAAAAGTAGCCCATAATGTTAATCCAGGGTGTCAGCTACCTCCATACAAAATTTTATCAAAATTATGAATGAAAAGTAATAAACATACACAAACACACCCACTCACAAACTTTCACCTTTATAATATTGAAATTACCTGCCTTGCATTGCGCCTTTAAATGAAAATTTAAAGTTATGAAATGTATTAATTAAAAGTTTCCATTTTAGAAGTTAATAATAGCACGTTAGTTTTTGCTATTTAATGTGATGCTCGTAAAATTATAGGCCACATCATTTACCGGTGAAACTTTTTGGTTTTCGTCTAGCAATAGTACAAGTTATTACTGCTCTCACCAATGCATTTGCTAAGTGCAGTGACAGTTGCAAATTCTAATCTTACTGCATTACAAGTTTGTTATCCAGATATTTACAAAAGTTTGTGAATAAGCTTTAATTTGCTACTAAGAATAAAATACCTATTTTGATTGCTATGAATGATGTCCGTTGTTGATTAGGTTGATTTGATTGATCAATCAAATGATTGATTAAACCATTGATTGTTTAAAAAAAAATTGATACGCACCTGGCACATTGTTCCTCAACCAGTGGTTTCTCTGCAAGTCTACGTATTTGATGAGAAGTGGGTAGAACGAGTATATGTCACGAACTAACAGCTGCCAGTCTTCTTGGATCTGAGACTCTACTTGAGAAGTATCGTCGGTTGATGACTAGAAGAATAGAAGGAATTGTAAGTGGTCTTTGTTTAAATTAAGACAAAGGGGACTTTAGAATTTTAGTACTTCTATATCATCATCTACCTAGCCACTTCCCAACAACGTTGGGGTCGGCTTCCAGTCTAACCGAATGCAGCTTAATACCAGTATTTTACATGGAGCGACTGCCTATCTGACCTCAACAAACCAGTTACTAGGTAACACGATACCCCTTGATAAGACTGGTTGTCAGACTTTCGGACTTCTGACGACCCGTAACGACTGTCAAAGATCCACGAATGACAGCCGGGACTAATGGCTTAACGTGCTTTCCGAGGCATGGAGGTGTCTTGGTATGTAAAGATGGTCACCCATCCACGTACCAACCACGACAAGCGTAGCTTAAACTGATCGATCGACCCGTGCAGCTGTTATTACCTTTCTTTTTTTTTGTTGCCGGGTGGAAAATCCTCATAGATGTCCTCCGCCCTGGGGTGGGCGGAGGGGTCTGTCAGACTGTTACTGACTAAAACCCACCCCAGTGTTCCCTTCACACACTTGCACTGGGGATCTTGGGAGCTAGTATTACTTCCGCAATCGCCGGCCCGCCTCCTCGGGCCACCTCAAGTCGGGGGGGGGTTGACCCCCGGCGTGAGGTGGCCCGAGGAGGCGGGCCGGCGATCGCGCCGACCGCCACCTCGGGTCCTGTGTGATAGGGGGCGGCGGACGTCCCCGAGTCCGCCGTCCCTGGACCCATTTAGGGGGGCCGGAAGAGGGCACTATCTGCCCTCTGCCAACGCCCAGTACGCCTGCTCCAGGCCGGGTGAGCGGACGAGATCTCCCGCTCCCTTTCCGCAGCCTCCTTCTGCGACAAGACTGTTTCGCAGAAGGATACCACCGTGTCCCAGGACTCCTCGCTGCCGGCCATCGACTCGACCACGGTCGGCAGCGACAGGTCACTGCCTACTCCTGAGAGCTGTTATTACCTAGCCTAGCTTATATATACGGTACTTTATTTATCCCTATTATGTTGCTATGAAAAACTGGTAGCTTCCATTAGTACAATGACCTTGCGAAAACGAAGACAAATTTTGGCCTTTGTCACATTAAACTAGCTACTTGGCAATCAATGTTACCGTCTTTATCCCTTGTGTAAAACGTCACTGACGATTTCTTAGTAAAATATCCCAAGGATCTTAGCGTGGTCAAGGTTTTCATAGACCGACCATATGTTAAAAACTTTCTCACTTTATCCTTCTCATAAATTTCTCTTGTTTACATATCGGAGCTTAAATTTTTCCACCTTACCTATTAACCCTCTCAAACTCTCCTCCTTATGGAACATATTATCGGTCCTCTTCCTCACCCTCTCAGCGAGAGGTAAGAACGAGTCCCGGAGAACTTCCTCAGAGCTATCGGAGCTTAAAATTTTTCACCTTACCTTATTTATAAGAATTCATGAAACATTATTTACCTTTATGAACCCTCTTAAACTCTCCTCCTTATGGAACATATTATCGGTCCTCTTCCTCACCCTCTCAGCGAGAGGCAAGAACGAGTCCCGGAGCAATTCCTCAGAGCTATTTATGATGATCTGCTGCGTATAGGTCGCGATGCGCGTCATCCAGGGCGCGTTCTCGTTGCCAATGTTCTTTTTGATCAGTTTTAAGACGTTTTTCAGGAGCTGGTTCATATGTTCTGCAGTTACCATTGTAACGTGGTTTCTGGAAGTGTAAAGGTTGTTCAACAAGATATCTGCAATGGGTTTTCAACGATTTTTTGTACAGAATCAACAACGCAACGCAACGCGAGTTGTTTAAAAGTTATTATAATACCTATCCACACAGTTTATTCGGCTAGATACTTACAGGGTAAATATGGGACCCAAAGAAAAACGTAGCTTATCCGTACCATAGCACTGATTGAAAATTATGGTAAAAAGTTACAATTAGATGATTAAACTTAAACACTCGTGATAAGCTGTGACGTCATCATCGCGAGGTGTTATCTTCTCAACTAAGAGTTGCCTAGACTTAAACCGACAAGTAGGTATGAGTCTTTGCATAAGTTTGAATAGCACAAAACTGCGATATACTATGCTAGTCTAAGTGCTAATTTTTCAAAAGTCAGAATTGTTTGACATATTTTGCCGCCATTATTAAACCGCCATTTTTATTGCTCAGATAAAAGTCTGACTATTCATTTGTCTGCCTTTAAATATTTTATTATTTCTTTTTTACAAAAAAAAAACAGTCTGTTTTAATTTTCTATAATATTCTAGATACAACATTATTTTGAGTATATGCGAAACCTGAATATAGTTCGTTCAGAATAAGGAACTGAGTTATATTTTGTCCCAAAAATATTTAAATGTGATGAAAAATGTTATCTCCATATATTTACTTGCAATACAATCGCCGTACGGTTAGGTACCTCCTGGCAATTTAATATCAATAAGAATTTTCAATAAGAATGATGTAACCAATACTTTGTATCAAATATTTTATTTTAAAAGAGTGTCTGTGGAGTTTCTTGCCCGTTCTTCTCCATAGGAACCTACTATTTGGAATGGGCAACTAGCTTCATATTTGTAACTGACCGACTTGTTGACAATTCAAAAGTGCCTGTAAATGGTTTAATTGAAATAAATGCTTTGAGTTTGAGTTTGAATGAGCGCAAGACGACCCGGTAACATAACACCTTATAACTTAGTGATTTTTCATGATACAGTTTTAAAATTTTGTACATAAAAATTTATTATTATTTATTATAGATTCTTTACTTAAAAATACTAAACCCGTGTTTTAGGTTTCGCATATACTAAAACTAATATTGTATACTTAGTACTAACCCGCCAGTAGGAGTAACATTATCAGGGCCCTGTGCCCACCAGAAGGGCAGATACGAGCAGAGTAAAGGCAACACGACATCAATAATGTGCGGTGCCTCGTTATAAGTCTTATCTGACTCGACGAACTGGTCCACTTCGCCCAGGATCGTTTCAAGAGTCGGCATGCATTGTTCCATTTTCTGCATTATGTCTGTTAGATCAGAGAAGAGAATTATTTTTGTTGGTATGGTGAGAAGTCTTTTTGGAAACTATTTTTTGTCTTTCAATGTTGTGAATTTTTGACCACGTTATTGGTATAGCTCATCAATTTGTAGCTGTGATCTTGAATATTCACAGTTATTTTGTAAATGCAAAATATAGTATGTATAATTTTTTTTTTAAGAATTAGAACTTTTTGCCTAGCAACCAATACTTCCTCTCAGAGAACTGAAACCTTCCAACATGTGTGCTTGGGGTATTTAAATAAATATGAAAAACTGAGAATTATAATCAAAATTATTAAATGCTGCTACTTGCCTTGGGCTTCCAGCGAATGATCGGCGATCCTGTTCAGCAAAGAGAACTGGTTGTGTTTGTTCAAATGAGGCTCCAAGAACGCCACCGGGAAGGTGGAACTGAACGCTCCTAAGCACGAACCCTGAACAAAGTAGATATATTATTTATCATTTTGTAAAATACACACTGCCTTTGAATTCATTAGTAAAAACAACCTTTCAGGAGGTGAAATTAATCATGAATATGAACAACTTTTACCATGGCATCATTTTAGCTGAGGCACCCAATGAGTTTTTTTACCAACTTATCTCTAACTACGGCTCGCTCCTTAAATTCTCCCCCGTATAAAGCTGAAAATCATTTGCATAGAAGTGTGCCTAAATATAGTCGCTTATTGAGCTTCGAACTTGAAACACCTCGTGATGTAGTTAATGTTTTTAACACACTTAAGTCTAAAAACACTGGTGATTACTGGGGCATCTCCATTAAACTATTAAATAATATAATAGACATCGTAGCCCCCTATCTAGCTGTTACTTTTAATGAATATGTTGATTTATAAACGAGCTGTTCGAGCAATTTACCAGCTTGGTGCCAGAGTTTCTCTGACAGATTTATTTAAAGATATTGGTATTCTAACGGTGGTATCTTCAGTTATAGTATGTTAAACTTACTAAAGCAGGCTTATGCCTCTCGATTTCAGTCTTGAGGTACTTCCTGTCGTGTGTGAGCGAAGCGTCTGTGCCCAACGCGTATAGCGAGCCTAGCATCTTGTAAGATGCCACTTGAATCTCGTCCACTGTGGGCAAAAATGAATATTATTTAATTAATATGATGTTGAAGTAGACTTCTGGTACATGAGATGTGGAAGTCAGGTAGACTGTCGCTCCAAGTAAAATAATTGTTGTTGTAACCAAATGATGAAATAATAGGCATCCGGACATTATTCAGAGTTAGAAAGAATCATCGTAAAATAAAACGATTATTCACTAAATATCTTTGCTTTATATTTTTAAATCAATACATAAAATCGAATATATCTAACATGTTTCATCTGTTATATGGGATTTAAACATAACTGGCGAAATGTGGGTGTACTATACTGTCTATAGGTACACCTCTGCCGTACCCTTCGGGGAATACAGGCGTGATGTAATGTGGTGTGTGTGTGTTAAATCTATTTTCACTGCCTATTGTGTTCTTACGTCGAAATGATCCTTATAAAACGAAATCAGTGAATTGTATTAAGACTTACTCTTACTCTGGGGCGATATCGCCAGCGCGACAAGGGTTCTGCACGAGCCTTTAACATGTGGTTTTTTCCGTTTTTTGTCTTTTATTTACTTACTAGCGATGTCACTTGTCAAACGAAACCAAATGTCATCTACATTTGGTTTCGTTTGTGCGGCATTTTTTTGACAATTACATTTACACATTGATTTTGACATTTATAAACTAACTTTATTTATATAATATAAAAAGTCATGGCCATACAATTCTATCGATTGTAGTCAATTTAAAACTCTTTCTGAAAAATTGTCCGGTCCTACTGTTCAATGTGACTTTCGTAATCAACATAGGTACATCGCAAAAATACTCATAGCAAGTCTACCAAAAATATGACTGAAAAATATCAATAAAAGTCGGTGTGCCAGAAGCATTATCTTGGTTTAAATTCAACAATCGTTCAATCCTGTACTTTTCGTTTCTTTTTCCAAGAATGGTAGACATAAATATTACGAAAAGCCAAGTAAACTCTGTCGATCCTGTAGTTTATAAAATAAAGATGTAAGCAATATGTTATTACATTATAAAATATTTATTATGAGCGCAAGTATACGAAAATAAATATGTATAAAAAAAAAAAAAAATTGGGCACGCCACAATTGTGGCGATAAGTCCCCTCTTTGAGGAGTGGCTGGAGAGGCGCCACGGCGTCCTCACCTTCCGCCTGACGCAGGTCCTCACCGGACATGGATGTTTCGGGAGGTTCCTGTTTAGGATTAAGCGGGAGGAAACGCCCGGGTGTCACCACTGTGTGGATCGCCCGGAGGACACGGTGGAGCATACGGTGGAGGTCTGCCCAGCTTGGGCGGAGCACCGCCGTGTCCTCACGGAGGCGATCGGCGGCGGCGATCTCTCGCGTCCGGCCCTGGTTCAGGCCATGGTTCGGAGCGAGAGTGCATGGGAGGCCGTCACCTCCTTCTGCGAAGCAGTTATGCAAGCGAAGGAGGAGGCGGAACGCGTGAGGGTGAGACAAGGTTCGCGCCCTCGCGCCCCTAGTCGCCGCAGGAGACGCCCCGGGCGTCGGGAGACGCAAGCCGATTTCCGGCCACCGTAGGCGCGGGCCTGCGGACGGTGAGCGATGGGTAGCTCGCCGTCCGATAAGGACCAGGCCCGGGTCGACGGCGCGTTGTGTTCCACGCGCGCCTCAAAGAGATGTCAGCACAAACTGACGGGGTCCGTTAGGACTAATGCCTGCCGGGGTTGCGAGTTTGTCCGAAAGGGATATCGTGGCCCTGGCACACAGGCAACGGAAGGAACACGGGTGGGTTATAGTCAGTAAAAGTCTGACACGCCCTCCGCCCCGCTCCGCCCAGAGCGGGAGAAGTTATTTGATAATTTCCCACCCAAAAAAAAAAAAAAAAAGTATACGAAAATAAAATATTACTTCGACACATGGCAACGCCAAATAAACTTAGAGGTAGAATTTCTTTGAAATCGGCTTCTGATAAATAATACATAAAATAAAATGATTATTGTGAAATAAACAATAAGTAAATCAAGTGTCGGCGACTAAATTGATTTGTTTTGTCGTACAAAACTAGTTCCTTTAATATTTTAAATGTTGTTTCACAACGTGCTTTGTGTGTGTTTCGTGGCTTTATTGGTAAACTTTTATTTATTGGAATTATCAAAGTTTTTTTCTTATCTTTCTTCATTCTACTCATTTGTCCGCGGCCTATTTTACATTGTTGAAGTTATAGTTATTTAAAAAATAGGCCTAGCAAGAGTCTTATCGTGGATGATGCTTGTATTTATCTTAACGCTTATTGTATTTTTTCAGCCACTTATATTTACAACTTGAAATAATCATTATTCATTATTGTACTATGTTAAAATAGTACACTTACGTAGGAGAACAGAGTTAATGACGAAAACTTCTATTCTAGGCTCCAAAAATTGAAACAAATGTCCAACTCTATTCAGAAACGGAAAAGCCCGAAGCACTGTTCGCTGAAGTCATCAAGAATATTTCACGAGTTAACAACGAATTACAAGATTTGATCAAAAACTATGAACAATTTAAAAAACCGCAGAACTCTCTAGAAAATTTTGACGGCAAAGAAGACTACATAAGCGACGCGGAAGGCGGTCGTGTTAATAGAAATAATAAAAATTCTGTAGGTAATAAGAGAGACACTTCATATAAGACTTCCACTACCTTCAAATTTCAAACAGAAATGATATATGACGAAGACGAAGCAGAAAAGAGCATCGAGCCAGAAAAGAGCAGTGAGCCAGAAAAGAGCATCGAGCCAGAAAAGAGCATTGAAAAAGAAAAGAACAGTCAAGCACAACTCAGCAATGAGGTGGAAAAGAGTCATGAAGTAGAATCCAGAAAGCCCATGGAAACTGCTGGCAAAAAAAAACTCAAAGTACAAAAAACCACTACAGAGGCAAGTATTGTAAACGAAGAACCAATATATCCGACACTACCTAAAGAAGAGACAGAACCTGAAATTACAGAATTCGTCGATATTCATAAGATAAAAAGTAAAACAGATAGAAAGAAACGAATCCAACCAGAAGCAGCAGTTGGGCAGGCCCCAATAAAAACAAAATACTTGGAAAAAGAAACGCAAACAAAATATTTAAACAGAAACTCTCCTGGAAGCGATTCATCCGTAGAAGGTGAATGGCGAGAAAAAGACGAAGAGCTTGATGCAAGTAAACCAAAGGAACGAGCTTACGAAAAAGATAATAACGTCGCCCAAGTCACGGCTGCAATTTATTTAAGAAGTCAAAGAAATGACAGTAGAACGACCAAGGTATTTTTGACTTGCACACTTGTTTGTATTTTATATGTTTTCTATAGCTTAGTTATGAGAATGGTCTGTAAAACAGCATTATGTTAAAATGCATGAGGCTATGTTAATGGTGATAGATTATTATATAACATCACGCATGTAATCCCCGAAGGGTTAGGCAGAGGTGTGCCTATAGTACACCCACATTTTACTAGTTATGTTTAAATCCCATGTGAGAAATTCCTAATGGAAAATCCCAATAACACTTTGCTTGACTTGGGAATTGAACCCAGGAACTCATGCACTCTGCCAGGGTTACGAGTATGTCCGAAAGGGATATCGTGGCCCTGGCACATAGGCATCTGAAGGAACACGGGTGGGTTTTAGTCAGTAAAAGTCTGACACGCCCCTCCCGCCCCGCCCAGAGCGGGAGAAGATATAAGATAATTTCCCACCCAAAAAAAGGACCTCATGCACAGCAGTAGAGCTTTTTTATTTGTTTTTTTTTTAGTTGTAGTTTATTATGTTGTGTTGTGGTGCCTTTTAGTCTCTGCTAAATAAATGTATTTTATTTCTTTCTATTATTTTTCAGAAAGTTGACAATTTCTCTCTCGAATTGACTGACGATGACGAAGCCTTTTCCAAAGATTTGTTTAAGACAAGTGTTTTAAGGCTAGCTTATGGAGATGCATGCTTGAAACTCGTTGTCAGAAAATGTCATAGGGTAAGAATTTCATTTGTTATTGTAAGTGGCAGCTAAAACCCATCGACTACAACCATCGGGCAATAGATAGCCTACTAGAACCGACACAATATCGATCTGTGGGTTAATTGCGTAACACACATGCAATCGATCGGAAAGCCTTTAATTTTGACTGTTCAACTATGTTCATTGTTATGAAGCAATTGATGTCAAAATTAAGGGCATTGCGATTGATTGCCATTTTATGTATGGTACGCAATTACCCCTCTGGTCGGAGGATCCACCCTTTTCAAGGAAGATAAACTTTCCAGCCCATTCGTTTGAAGAGCAAGTTTTTGATAGTTCGAATGTCTCGTGAAGAATAATAAATAGTCACTCACGATAGTCGGGAAATTCCTAGTGTGGGGTAACGTTTCAGGGTGCCCAAAGGTTGCAAACCGAACCGTTACTAAGCCTGTACCGTCTGTCTATCTGTTTGTCCGTCTATCTATTTTAACCATTATAACTTATATGTACTTAGTCAGTTGAATTTTCATTTTTAGGGTTCCGTTCCCCAAAATCCTTATAGGATCACTCGTGTGTCCATCTGTCGGTCACAGCTGATTTACTCCGAATCTACTGGACCGATTATGTTGAAACATATGAATTTCTGTGACCCAAACACGGACGTTTTGAATCAAAAAAAAAGTTTGCAGGCTGTACTGTGTGATATATCAATATGTCACACATATATAATGTAGACATATTATGAAAGGGCTAGTTGCGAAGGTTTCAAATTTTTTTTTTATAATTTTAAAATAAATCGTTTTAAAGTTATTTAAGAAAATAGATGAAAATTTACGATTCCTACCCCTGATCTCCGAAACTAATGAACCGAAAATTTCGAAAAAAATACAGAAAATAGTTCTTTACTAGATTACAGGAAGCCTAGTGTTAATAATAATAACATGGTAAATCTCTCAATACTGTGCGTACAAACTTACATTTGCAGTTGGAATGTATTTATGTAGGTGCATCGTCTTCACATATAATAATATAATTAATGTACTCAAACAAAATATTGTAAAACATTTTTAAAAGAGTAACGGTGAAGTTTCTTGCCCATTCTTCTCCATACGAAACTACCTTTTGGAAGGGGCGACTAGAATCAATTCTATTTTTTTGTAAATTTTGACGTTCAAAAGTGCCTCTTGTGTGCCTTTTTGAAATAAATAATTTGACTTTGACTTAATTTGACTTTGTAAGAACATGTTTTTCAAATGCAATGTTAAGTTTGTTCTTGGGATAAATTATCTTGGGATAAAAACATGGCAGATAACATATTCATTGTACGGAACCCTCACCACGAGAGTTCAACTCGCACTTTCAAAATTATAAAAGAAAGTTAATTACAATAGTTTTGGTGATACGGTACCCATAGTCCGACCACTTGGCCGCTTTTTAATAATTATTTTACGGTCAGCATCAATAATCAATTTTGAACTATTGGGTCAACCATCACTAAAAAAGGTTGTTTTTACCAGATTGTGTGACGCAAAGTTGTAATGTTTATATATTCTAATTTCTTTTAAAGGCGTGCCTATCAGCGTTTAAATCTTCGTGCCAAGTTATTAAATGCAAGAGTGAATTGAAAGAGTATTTCGAAAAGACTTCTAGGACGGAGTGTATTGATGTCTTCAACGCTTCTTCGAAAGAGGATAATTCCCACAGCCTCCGAAGAATTGATAACCGTGAGAGTCCTTTATACAGTCAAAGCCAAAAATATGTTTACACATACATCCGGTTTCTGAATTGAGAACTTGTCAAACTAGTATTAAGTACAGTCTGTACAGAGGGCCTAGACAAAGTAACATTCGATTAGCGATGACGCTAGTAAAAAAAGCCACAAAATGTATGGGGTTGACATAAGCTATCAAAATGTCACGTGATCATAGGTCAGCGAATAGACATTAGCTAGACAATATTATCATGATTCGATTCCATGAAACGAATCGACAGCGGCGAATCAAAATAAAAATCAAATTTTTTTATTTCACATAAACCTACATGGGCACTTATGAAACGTCAAAGGCTAGGTGCACGGTTCCAATTGGTCGTTTCCTATGGAGAAGAGCCGGCAAGAAACTCCACGGTTACTCTTTTTAAAAAAAAGTGGGCTTTAACAATGTTTCCAAGTTACAGTGTTAATAGGTATGGGAGGACAGTGTAGGCCCGTCAACAAGTACCAACTACTTAACAAAATAGAAGATATTTTACAAATATTACGAATGATAACTTCCATAGAGAGGCGTAGCCAAGTGGCACTTTTTGACATCCGTTATCGCTAGTTTTATGTTCGTATGAAGGAATTCGAATCGAAAACTAACGATAACACTTGTAAAAAAGTGAAATAACGATAGCGATTGTAGAATTAGAATCGATCCGAAGTGAATGCCATTTGTCTAGGCCCTCAGTTTAGCGAACAATAGCCATCAGGTCTGCGGAGTTTCGCTAGCTAATTTAATTTGACCCTATTTATGTAAATGTATTCCATCAGCTTTACTGACTCTGTGGCTTAAGGGTGCTTTTCCACCAGAGATGTACTATGCAGCTATACTGCGAGGATGTAAAAGTTAACCTACGAAACTATATTCAATGACCGTGCCCACCACAGATTGAGAGTAGGCTAGATACCACAAGCCGTGCCCCTGTCAAATGAAAAAATGTCAACGCATGTTCACTCCTGACGAAGTCTATTAGCACACAGACGCGCTTAGCGATTGAGAATGATTCTGTTTACGTTGAGCACATCACTAAATGGCTGGGGTGACGTCATCGTAGGTACAAAAAGATGACACGCTCGGTTTTCATACCATCTAATGAACATGCGGATGCTGTATCTAGCCTAGTCTAAATCTGTGGTGCCCACTAATGCTAAGCTGTGTAGCTGAGCCAGTAAGATGTGCTATGAAAATGCGTCGCCGCGAGGTAGCTGTGCGAGGAAGATGAGCAGCTCGAACTATGCGATGCATCGACAAAAGGGAAGGCACGGGGAGCGGCTACGGCGCGGTGGGGGGAGAGGCGCTCGTTATCAAACGCATCCTTAGCACGCATCCTTCCTTATAAAAAAAAACATAAGTAGCTTAGTTGAATCCGTTTCCACCAGTGCTACGTGGACCAATGAATATGATTGGTAGATATGAAATGCATCCATAGCTACGTAGCATAGCACATCTCTTTGTTCAATAGCTTATAGCTTCGTTCAATTGCCGTGCCCGACAGGATTTACAATAATGACATACATTTTTAAGTTGCCACCTAAGTAAATATTGTGGAATGCAATAAACTGTTCAGTATAAGTGCCCATTTTGATCACTGAGATAGAGGTACGGTGAAACAATGATAAACATGTATGTATCAACAAGTAGATAAAATAAACTTATTTAAAATTTTTGATTTTAGCTAAAACATTAAAAAACAAAACATTTAATGACGGTATTATGACACGAGAGGGGTACTTATCGATGGCTTGTCAAATGCAAATAGAAAAGGTACATACATTTTTTTAACACCATATTCATACTTTTTAGTTTTTTATCCACAACTACATAGCATGACGAGTTCACGACTGCATTCCCCGAAGGGTTCGATAGAGGTGTACCTATTAGTACACCCAGATTTCGCCAGTTATGTTTAAGTCTCATGCGAGCCTATTACCACCAACCGGGCGCAAATCCAGACTCCGGGCTGCTACTGAGAAATTCCAGATGGAAAGCCCAATAACACTTTGCCCGACCCGGGTATCGAACCAAGGACCTCATGCTCAACAGTGCGTTTGCGCACTAGACCAACGAGGCAGTCAGCTTTTACGCTGGTAGCACACTTCCGCCGCGAAACTATAGCAGCGAAATCGCAGTAGTTCAATTGTACTGGTTTGCGTCATGTTCCGCTACTCGCATCCGATTCGAGTTGCATTTGTTAAAATTATGAGTTCAGAAATTCTTTTTTTTTTGCTTTTATCGTTATTATGTAACCATCACATCTGTGGGAGTTTCGCAAGGTGATACGCACCCTTACATTTTTCAGCCAACACGACGAATGTCAAACGGCACAACAATTCGAAACGGCACGCAACTAAACATCTTACGAGACAACTACGAGAGAGCATGTCAAAAGATATCTCAAGATAAATGTAGCAAGGCTTGCAACCACGCGTACTGTGCTACGTGCGACAAATTCGAATGCAGTAAGCGTTTGAAGAAGAATTTAAAGAAGAACTGCATAACGGACTGCAAAATAGCTTTTTCTAATAAAGGTAGGGATAGCAGTGACGATAGCGATGCTGAAAGTGATTATGATGACGATGATGAGAGTGATTATGATGATGATGACGATGATGATGATGATTATGATGACGATGATGATTATGATGATGATGATGATGATGATGATGATGATGATGATACATCTTAGTTCCGTGTTCTTTCTTCTCAAACGCAATTTAATTTTAAGTCGCCGCTATGTCTCATGCTAGTCTGCTGTTGTGATGTAGTCATGCTGCTAGGAAGACTGTTAAGAACTTCTAAAATAAATTTTATTGTAGTTAGAGAATTCAGTTGTGAGTTTTCTTTAAAAAAAAGAGTGTGGTTTTGGTAATAAAAATAGTAATGTGTCCTTGAATTTTATGTTAATGTCTTTGACCGTATGTATATAAGGTGCTAACAAATTAGGTACCAATACTTTTAGAGCTGATAGTACTCGTCTCTAGGAGTAGACTTAAGTATGAAACCTTGAAAAGTTTATGTTACTTTTTGGAGATAATTAGGGAAACAACGTTACTGCGTAAAAACACCCTGTTAATAGATAGTCAACAATCATTGACGTTAGTCACAAACGACGATGTTCACTTGACAGAAAGTGTGTCTTGCCAGTTAAAAGCACAGGATGATTATGTTTGGGCGAAATTTTAATTTATTTATTCTGTTCCGTAAACTAAAACAAAAATATCATATATTTTTTTTTCTTAATTTCTATTTAAAGTTAATTGTTTTGATGTAATGTAACACCTCTGAAAATATTGGTACTTAATTTGTTAGCACCTTATATATATGATTTTATATACTCTAAACATGAGAATGACATGCAAGCTATTGTCAGCATGCAAGACATTAAAATAAAACGTTTGCCATAAATGGTGGCATAAAATAAAATAAAAGAGTTAAAAAAAAGAATAAAAATAGAGTAGTGAGGTTTTGATTTATAAAATTCTATAAAAAAATATTTTAAAATATTTTTTTTTTTTTCTTTTGCCAGAATTTTAAAATTTTATATTTTCTTTTCTATGTGTATGTGTCCTTTAATTAATGAAATTGGTTTAACCGTGTTAATTAAAGTTAAAATAAATAAATAAAAATTACCCTGATTTTAGAAATTAATATAATACTCTGGGCAAGTTACCTGTCTTCTCAGCACACCCCAACATGTTTAATCATCATTGAGTACGAACATACAATAGTTAGCTAGGTGTTCGAACTTGGCTCAAACATATATCCGTTTAACCAACATTGGCCACACACATTTGCAATACTTACACAGCAAGTCAGCTCCATATTCGCAGTTGGCTAGATGGTCGAACTTGGCTGTCAGTATTGGTAGTAGCACGCCGTTGATGTAGCCAAGTGATGTGGATGTCTTCAGATGGGTGCCTCGGAGATGCGCGTATTTACCCTGGTGATAAAGGTTGGATGATTTTGGTATCCATGTTGATAATTTGCAATCATTAATGCCAGGTGTGAACTCTTGTGCACCAGCGGCAGTATAGGGAAGTCTTAATTTTTAAAGTGTCCGAAAGACATAGAGTTATACAGGATGATTAACGCCATCTCTTTTTGGCACTGGACCAATAATGATCATTTGCTCATACGGCCCCCGGTAGAATACTTGTCTGATAGTTTGTTATACATAAAGATCTCAAATACGGGTAAAATCAACACTTTTTGTCGAAGATCAAAACATCACCTCGTCAAAAATAATATTTGAGGAAACGAAGATGTCTTGATACCACTATTAGTAGGTTGAAAAAATACAGGAAATATTTTTTATAGAAATTGTCAATATACATTTATATTACCTACATTAAAGAGGATATTTTCTCATAACACCTTCAAATTAAACATTAAACAGCAAAACGCAAAAAAAAAACATACCTCCTGTAAATTCAATATAGTATGCCCCACATCATCGGCCACATTATTGAAGAAGGTCAGCATAGATGTGCGGATGAACTCGGGGCAGTTCTTCACCAGAGACTTGGCGTCGATGCCCTTCACCAGCACTTGGAGACAGCGGACCGTTATGCGGACGTCGGGACCGAATGCTGCGAGTCTGAGGACCAGAGTCAAATTCAGGATTCACGAAAGAAATTTTAGATATATTGGTATTTTACTTTATTCTATGATAGTTTATAACGTGCCTAATAGAATTAATGATTGTGTGTGGACCATTATTTCTCTCTCAACAATAATGGCAACGCCAGTGGAAGTGAGTCAAATTAGCTGCAATAAGCCCGCTTGTACACGTCCGTTTCTTTACACCAGACTTGCGGTGGTGATAAGGTTACAATGGAAGTGTCGAAGGCTAAGACCAGGCACTCTAAAACAAATCCACGCAAGCTCCGCCCCATGCTTCCCGCCACTCCGTTATATCGCGTGCGCTCTTTGATCATGTTCGAGCACGAAACTAAATAGCGTAAGTCTCAATTCTTATTTCGTTTATAACTAAAGTAATAATTAATCTAGAGAAAAAATATCTTGTGTCTGAATAATAAACTATATTTTCTTGTTGCGAATATTTATTTTAGACATAAAAGCCAAACAATCTTGTTTTATTTTTTAATTATCTTTAAAAAAGATATGATTTCGAATGAAAAATGTATCGAGCGAAAATATTACAATTAAAGCTCGTACAGATTAGTGCGATATCGCGGGCTCGACACGACACTAGTAGCACAATTTCTTTGTTGGTGCCTGTCGCGCCCGCAATATCGCGCGAGTCTGTACGAGCCTTTACGAAACTGTCTTGTACATGGAAAGAAAAAGATCCAATATATTATATACTTAAGTTCCATTTTGATTGTATGTGTGACTGTTTCAGAATATTAATGCAAATTAACATAAACATAGGGAGCCTCTTCTTTAGACTGTAGATTTGAAAAGTAAGTGTCTAAATCAAACGTTGTGCACTAACCTAGATCTCAGTAAGCTGGCCAGCTTACAGAACAGAGCGGCGACCATCTCCTTTTCCTTCAAACTGGCCGCGCCCACATTATTGGTCGCTGTCGCCACCGCTATGAAGTAGTTGCGATGCGTAGAGAAATATTTCTCCATTAGGGGTAGCACCACCTGGAAATTGAACCTCATTGTAGGTACGGTAGAGTTGGTTTTAGGTTGGATGTGATAGTGATGAGTAGGTAAGCGGGTTGATGTGTGTTGTATTTGTGGGGATAAATATTTTCAGTGATTTTGTGAAAGTGGATAAATATTTTAGGGTTTGAATTAAATGCAATATTGTGTTTGAAGTGTAACGTTTGCTTCTTCATTTTGATCTTTAACCTTATAAGTTTTTCTTTTAGTTAGTCTTTTTTTTCACGATATCCTGTACTATCTTTTTACAGACCATGCTACATATTTGGGAAATTCTAGTTTTTATTGCCAGCTGTTTGACTACAATACGACGTAAACATGCTCTAATTATAACCAATGAACTAGCTAGCTCCCAATAATACCGGCTTCGCCATTATGCAATACGACATTTTCTGAAATATTTTTTATCATTGAGGTTTATGCAAGCTGGTTATGAACAGCAATAAAGATTTGAACACCAATGCAAATTATATCAGCCTATATGTTTTATTTACTAGTCACCCTTCTGATACAGAGAAATAACTAGCATAAAGAAAAGTGCGGAAATATATCGTCGGCTAGGTGGAGAACTAAATAACTACGATTTACGTCAAAATTACTTTTTATTTTTTTTTACTTTTAGAAAGAGTTTTGTTTGTTTAAGCATATAAAAAATGTACAGATACCTGAAAATAAAATTACCCACGGTAAAATTGTCTCCCATTTATTAATGACACCAAAAATTAAAAAAGTTATTCAGTTCTTTACCTACGCCGACGATATTAGCCGACCTAGTTAGTTAGACAACTGTAAGTCGTTACGTCATCCGTGAATATTTTACGGAATTGAACGGTATAGTCGTTGACCAGTAATACCGGACCCCTCTTCCATTATTCTTCTTCGTGAGAGGGATCAGGTAATGCTAGTCACCGACTGTATTACTAAGACGAACGTCGCTTTCCACAGTTGACTAATTGTCTGGGCGAATTTCACCAATGAAACTGAACGCGATCAGTACTTCTAAACCGAGTTCAAGAGCTGTCAGTGTCAATATTCCAAAGAAAATAATTACACTGACAGCTCTTAAACGTAGTTTATGTGTTAATCGCGTTCAGTGTCATTGGTGAAATTGGCACTTAGTCGGCTACAAAATAGCATGATATTTGATGCGCTTGATTACATGGAGTGGTCACGCTCTAAGACACGTATGTACCTTCTTGAAGTACTTTAGTTCCGACTTGTGTTGCTTGGAAACCAATACAGATTATTATAGCATGATTTTAATGTAATTAAATTACCTATAGTATATTTTAGACAGAAAAAATAGGTAACTGAAGATATCATAGCACAGGAATTAAAGTCATCGATTTACAAAAATAAAATATACAATTAAGGTTGTTCAAGTTTAAAAGAAGAACCTACTTCAATAGAATCTCAAACTTTTAAGAAGAAATGTTAACAGTGTAAAAAATTATAATTAAAACAAGTTTTTTGACTGATCTACGTGGCTATTTACATTAACTATAAGAAGAAACGCCGAATTATTATTAAAAAAAAATACAACAAAATATTGATTTATCATACAATAAAAAAACTCACCTTAGAAAAAAACTTAATATCTCTCGTACTAGTTTTAAAACTAGTTCTCCTACTGAAAGTAGTCGACGGTTTCAACAGCTTCATATTAATTGTAGCTCTATCGATATACTGTATCAACTTCTCAAGCAGCGAGTACGCGAATCTGAGCTCTATTGCTACGCCCGTAGTGGTCTGTTCTGTGTCACTCTGCGGCGCCTTGCTGGGCCTATGGAGCTTGTATCCTTGGTATTGTAGGTATTTGAGGAATTCTTGTGAACGTTCTCTGTCTTTCTTCTTTTCTTTGTCTGTTAGAAGATCGTAGGGGACCAGTTGTGGGTGGATGCCGCCTGTGGGAGGAAAACAAAGTGCTCAAATTAATATTTAGAAGAGGATAGTGTTCTAAAATGATTTTTAAAAATTGAAAAAAAAAATGCGAATTGTACCGTGTGACATATCAAATATGAAAAGGGGCTTCTTTTTTATTATTTTAAATAAATACTTTTATAATTATTTAAGAAAATAGATGAACATTTAACATTCTCCCCCTTTATCTCCGAAACTAAAGAACCTAACATTTTGAAAAAAAAAAAAAACAGAAAATAAGAAGTCTATGGTGTTAAAATAACATGGTAAATCTCTTAATAAAGTGCGTACAAACTTACATTTGCAGTTGAAATCCCGAACATGTTTTTCCAACTACAATGTTAAGTTTGTTCTTAAGAAAAATTCATCCCCATTACGAAACCCTTCATTACGCATGGTCCGAAACGCGTTTGGCCGGTTTTTTTTATTATAATGCTGAAATTGTCCTACGTTATTGCAAAAGCTTCACACACAGAGAAGGAACGAGCATTGACCAAAGCGCTTACTGGATGTTGGTGATTTCATGTCTACTCCGAAGATAAATCCGAAGTATCGGTCAAATGTTCGGCCGTTTCCTGACTACGGCTAACTATGGCTGACTAAGGCGAAAGAAAAAAAAAAAGCGTAAATCAAAGAAATAAGTTAAAGTAAAAAACGTGACTTGTAGTCGGGTAAAGCTGTCTACACACCAAAGAGGCGGGTTCGTGCCGCCGGGCCGGCTTTCGTGTGTAGACAGCTTTAGGATTCAAAGTGAAATAAGGAAACTGGAAGACTAGAAACGGCCGAACATTCGGCCGATACTTCGGATTATCGCTTCGGAGTAGGCCCCCTGACCTTTAAATTTAAGTTACTTTACGATGTTCTCGTTCACCGTCAGGGTGTTGTGGGGGTTTTACATGTGTTTTAGGGTTTATCCCTAAAACTCATGTAAAATACACAAAACCTAAATATTTTTTAGAATAAGTAAGATTAAGATAAACTGTGAGTCCTCGTCTCTACCTACTATCTTTCTTTTGCTCTGCCCCACTGGGTCCACGATTGTTCTCTAACCTAATGTTTACCACCTAAGCCTATACATTGTGGAATGTAATAAAGATTTGAGTATTGGGTTGTATTTATTAGAGATTTATAAAGTACTGACGCCTGCATTGATTAGGTTCCTAGAAATGTAGGTAGATGTTTACCTCCTCGTAAACCATCCCTGTAGCTACCGTTAGCTATGCTCGGTTTAGAACTGGCCAACTATGAATTAGCTGGTCCGTAGATTGATGGCTAGTTTATCTCTAGAACAGCAATCATATACAGACTCCATCACATCTTTCCTTATTTATTTCTTATCACAGTTAATCCGATCTCCCTCCCACTTACCTCCATTAGTGACCAGCTCCTCCTTCTTCTTTTTGGCCCAGATATCGTGCGCGTTATCAGCGAGTCTCTCCGCCATGTTCTGCATCTCTCGCGAAAGTGTCAGATTGGTCATGTCCACCGGGTGCGGGTTGTAGTTGAAGGGCGTTGCTGAGTCTGTCTGCTGGAAGACGGGGGGTTTCGTTAGAGAGGATAGGGTACTTGAAACCTGCCAGGGTTGAGAGTTTGTCCGAAAGGGATATCGTGGCCCTGACACACAGGCATCTGAAGGAACACGGGTGGGTTTTAGTCAGTAAAAGTCTGACACGCCCACTCCACCCAGAGTGGGAGAAGATTTTTGATAATTTCCCATCCAAAAAAAAAAATTATATATCTTTTTGTTTTTGATGTGTAACATCTTTCCTCACGCTTTCTGTGGGTCTCGTGAAAACGGACGGAAGTGTGTAGAGATAAACTACGATAACATGGCTCGCCCCTCCAAATTACTGTTTCAATGTGTGTAGTCACATCCTTACGAAATAGTTTGTATGTAGTTGTAAGTACTCGTAAAATCTCACTTATTACCAGATTTGTTGGTCTACCGATCGCGCAAGACAACGCACGTATCGTGTTCTTAGAGTACGTCAGTGCAGCGCCATACAATAATAATGAGCAATTAATGACGCCACTAGTCGAGCAACAAATCCGTGATTTGTTTTTTGTTTGACGGCCGTCTCATTTCGCACACATGCGTAGAAATACTTTCAAACGTTTTGAATTTTGGAGGGGCGGGCCATATTATCGTAGTTAACCTTTAACACGACAGCTTGAGCATGGAATTAGTATACTCATGGAATTAGTAATTACTTGTATCATTGTAAGTAATTTCGGTCGCTGCTCAGTTGCTTATTACCAAGGTGAGATGTCAGATGTTACACATTATACTAACGTAAGGGTCGCTCGTTATTTTTTTTTTGTTGCGCACAGGTTTCTCGGCACACCCAACACTTCATACAAACAGTTCGTAGGGACCCCATACATATAACACATAGCGATCACTCGTTAAATGTATGAAGTGTTGACATTGTATGACGAGTGCTCTTTACTATCCTCAAAAGTCTGTTCCTAAAGTTTCAACTTTATATCTCATCTCTGTTTCCAATAATTATATTATTGTTTGAAATAACATTATATAGATGTAATTAAAAATCGTCTATGAAAATTATTGACGTTATAAAATTAACCTCAATTGTCAAATGAAAACTTTTTAAAAGTGATTTAAAATTAGAACTTCAGGTTTAAATAATCAAATAAAAGCAATCAATGTGTAAGTGGCACAACAAATAGGCATCCACAGGTACGTTTTCTGTTCCATTCGTTGAAATTTTCATCAGATACATCTTTTGGAACAGATTATACCAACCAAATAACCTCTTAAAATATTTTGCACAGGCTGATTTTGCAAAATATATGCACGACCTAAATTAACAACATATTTTTCCTGAATAAACACATACAAAAACGGAAAAAAAGAAAAGTAAATTGACATTTTTGTTTGTTGTAAATTGAAGTAAATACACTATGTAAATCCTTTTTTGATTATTTACATGCATTGAAGCAAAAGCGTTAGTAAATAGTGAAAGCAGTATAGGATGATTTGAATATTTGATTATTATTAAGAAGAAGAAAATAAATAAGAAAATAGTCTAAATTAAAGGAAAATTATTTGGCCTTTCAAGCTTTCCTACAAAGTGAAATCTTGCACATTATTTTTGTGGTTATAGCAAAATCTCTTAGTCCTTATGTTTATAATTAATTTTTAGAAGGCTGAATATTTTTTTAATTTAAAAATACCATTTGAAGAATTAAACAGAAGAGCAAATTAAACTTCATGGTTATTGTTGCTTTTCAAATATAATTTCAAAATTCTCTGATAATAATTAAATTACGCATGCTCAATTTTAGAAATTAGCTATTAGATTTGTCTTAAACTACGGACTAACTATGACTGAACTAAACTATACTACGTAAACAATCCTTACTCTAATTCTATTTACTAATTAATTTAATTAATTAGTTCTTAAACTCACCACAATATCGGGAGGGCGCTGTGCGTTGCGGGGATATGAAAATAACATACAAGTCAGGTGGGTGAAAAAAAGCAAATGACGTGTACAAGGTGTTCATTCAATCATTCGTGTCGTTCACGGAACGATTGGTTTATTCATTTTAACTTCGATGCGAAAGTGATATAATTTTGAGTAAAGGCGTTCTTCCACATAGAGAAATGCTACATTAGCTCGATTTTCAATTAATAATAATATTATATCGGTCGAAAAGTTAAGCAAAAAAACAGCTGACGAACGTTTTCACGACAAAATAATACTTTATCAAAAAGTCATTTAGTCTAAAGTCATTATTGTTTTTTGTCGTATGATTCGTCGAATCATCAGAAATCAAGCCAATATAGCGTTAAAATAAAAATTAAATATAAAATTGCTAAATAGCAACAATGATCAATATTTTTAAGTTGTTCGAAAGAGGAAGAATACCAGTCATGCCAATAATATAAGTGCGAACATTCATAATACGTCAGGTGCCTGAAGAATCCGCAGCTGTAGCCCGCGAAATTCAAATTTTCTTACGTTTTTTGCAATTTACAGGTCTCAGTGTCAGGTTGTATCCTCAGACCAAATAAAAAAGGTAGACGGAGCGCGGCGCTCTCAGAGTGAAGCAGGGTAAAGGAAGCCAAATTTGAAATAGGAAGCCGACCTTTTTTATTTGGTCTGAGGTTGTTTCTTGATTACCATTGCATGACTTTTTAATGAAATCATGACGTTGGGGAACAAATCTAACTTAGAGAAATGTATTAATGATTCTAATGATTATAATTATGTAAATACAAATCTGGTATAGTCGCGAATCATATTTTGATCAAGATACAGCCTGACACTGATCTGCAAATATAAAACTTAAGGAAATTTGAATATCGCGGGCTATAACTATGGATTCATCTTAAACAGTTTGTCAGTGTTATAGGTATATCAATAGGTATGTACCGTCGGCTCCTTAACTCTTTCGTCCTTTGGCTGGCATGCACAGGAGGTGTACAAAATTATAATATAAAACATTATAGTATCCACTTTTTTACAAAAGCCACAGTTTGCATTTTAGATGTTTACAATTTGTACATTGACATTTGGAAATAATAAACGTTTTAATTTTCCCATAACCGATCTGAAATTCATTCACATATTTATTCACTATCAAGATGAAGGCCCGCTTGAACTACTAAATGCGTTTAGCGATAAACATAATTAAAACATCGATTTTTCTCGGTCTTCTTCACTTCAAACGATTGACAGAAACAAAACGATGTTTTAACGCTAAACACATTTAGTAATGTGTGGTGCTCGCGGGGTTTAATTTATTTATTTCGAAAAGTAATTGAAACAGTTTTTTTACATAATGAAAAGCCCAATTAACTTTGGATTCCACAACAGAAATGCAAAGATAATGAATAAATCCGTAGCCTGCTTCTTTGCCGATCCTTGGTAAAAAAAAAAACCGTCATTTAATAAAAATAAAGTAGGATCACAGATTACCAGATAAATCACTCCATACAAAATTGAAAAACTGCTATAATAGCCTACACCTTCGAGTCGCTAGATGCTGCGAACGAAAATGTACGTAACCTTACAAGCGTAAAGCGAGTTTTGCTTTGTAGCTGCGCACCGCCGCCGAGCCTCGCGGCTGTGAAAAACTTGAGACTAGAGATGCCGATGCATTCTACCAGTTTTTATGACAAGTCTTTTACAGTTCAAGCAGTACGGTTATGGAATGCCTTGCCCGTGTCGATTAGGCGTGCTCAATCTTTGTCCACTTTTAAAATTCTGGTAAAAAAACACTTTCTCTGTTCTTAAACAGCATCATTACAGAATACAGTTCCTTGATCTTGTTTCATGTTTATTATTGTATATATATATTATGGATAAGTTATGCTTAGTGTATGTATGTATTTATTGTACATGTAAATAGTTCACCACTGACTACCTGCAGTACTGTCTCTCCTTCTCTTTTTAATCCATCCAAAGGTTGTCTGTAAAAGATCGCTTTTAGCGATAAGACCGCCCATTGTGTCACCCTGTGTAAAATTTCAACATTTTTATCTGTAACTTTTATGGTGTACATAATAAAGAGTATTCTATTCTATTCTATTCTATTCTGTCGACAACCCACTGAGAAATGGGTCGACCCGGCGGCCTGTAGGTAGTTAGCGTGCGTAAGTACATGGAGTGATCGATCTGGTAATCTGTGGTAAGATGTCCATCCATAGAAGAATGGAGTTTTCATCGCTATTCTACTAGTATTCACTATTTTTGTTGATACAAAACGTTTACAAGTATTTATACAACTTACGCCTCCGGACTTGGACTGTCTCCTCATAGAACTTCGGTTGGTGCTGGGTATGTCCACTTCGGAATGCTCGACCGACCAGCCGATGGCTAGCAGAGCCTTTAGTGATTCGCGAACGGGCTCTTTGTAACGCTCTTTTTCCTGGAAGAAAATAAATTTTGTATGAACACTTGATTCTTTGACTATGATTTTGGTTGGTTGAAGTAAAGTCAGGGAATTTAATTTGTATAGAAAATTTACTACCATCTTAAATTGTCTGCATAATCTAATCACAACTGTCATTCATGATAGTCGTAAGAAATGGCTTTAACACGGCCAATAAGCGTAATGCCGTCTTCAACCTTTATAAAGTCAAGGGCCGAGAATACTTTGATTTTGGTTCAGCGGGCCGCAACACAAGGGAAATTGATTATATTCCATTTTAAACTTATAAGTAGGTACCTAAGTAATTAAAAAAACCAGCCAAGTGCGAGTCGGACTCGCGCACGAAGGGTTCCATACCATTATCTATAAAACAGCAAAAAAAAAACACGTTTGTTCTATGGGAGCCCCTTAAATATTTATTTTATTCTTTTTTTTAGCAATTGTTGTTATAGCGGCAACAGAAATACATCATCTGTGAACATTTCAACTGTCTAACTATCACGGTTCATGAAATACAGCCTGGTGACAGACAGACAGACGGCGGAGCCTTAGTAATAGGGTTCCCGTTATACCCTTTGGGTGCGGAACCCTAAAAAAAGGCAAGTACTTCCATGGTTGTCACAACTCTTTATTAGATCGCATCATCGCGTTCGTATTTTCGAGACAATTATTTCCGAAGGGCATAGTTTTATTGGAGATTTGTACTTACGTAGTCGTTCAGCATATTGTAGGGCTTCAGTCGAGGGTGTGACTTCTGGCTGTCAGACCAGCCTTCGGCGTAGACCCAGCCGTTCTCGATCTTCCTAGAAGCCCAGGCGTCGTGGTAATGTTCTGAGAACTTCTGGACAATTGTGTTGAGGTCGTTGTTCAGGGCTACTGAGGACGTGTTGATTGGTTGTGGATCGTATTGTGGGTTGTCAAGGTCTCCTAGAAATTGCGGAAAATATATGTGACAAATATTTTATTATATTTATATATCTAAATATTTTTTTAATATTTTTGTATGTGAGAATTATTTTTGTATGTGAGAATTATTTTTGTATGTGAGAATTATTTTTTATGTTTGAATTATTTTTGTATGTGAGAATTATTTTTTATGTGAGAATTATTTTTGTCGTTCCATCAAAGCTTCGTTGTATTCACGTTATTTTATTTATGATGCTTATTTCTAAAACTGATAGCGTTTCATTACAAAATGAGTTCCAAGTTGTGGTAGCCATACACGTTACAATATACTTGTGCAAGTTTATTTATAATCTGTGTGACAGGTTTTCCTAGTGCTGACACCAGTCTCCCATAAAGGATTTATTAGATGTTATAATATTCATATTTTAAAGGCAACTTTGTGGAAGAGAAATAAAATGTTTATTTATTATTATTATTTCTCCAAAACTATCCATCTGATATAAGGTCTAAACGAAACTTTGACAGAACACAGCACTCATTAGTTAATTTAAAAACTTTTACTGCTGGACCGACGCAAAAATATCAAGTTTAAAAGTTGCAATAGCCTACCTGTAACTTGTTCCTTGCCGTAGAACTCGTCGTCATAGTTCTTAGAGAGCGAGTAGTCCGGTGGTAGGGCACATCCTGCAAACAAAATTGTAATCTGAATTTTATTCTAAAATAACATCACGCCTGTAATCCCCGAAGGGTTAGGCAGATGTAATAGGGGGCGAGCCGATTGCCATCAACCGGGCACAAATCCAGACTCCGGGCTGCTACTGAGAAATTCCAGATGGAAAATCCCAATAACACTTTGCCCGCCCCGGGACTCGAACCCAGGACCTCATGGTCAGCAGTAGCGCTTGCCACCACTATACCAACGAGGCAGTCTTTTTATAAAAATGTGCCTGTTATTTTAATATATTGTTCTGTCTTTAGGCATAGACGTCTCCCACGCGAACGAAGTCACGAGCAAAAGCTAGTAAGAAAATAAAACAGTCACGGTATCGCCTTTGTGGTGACATTGAGTAATATTTAGTGAATTTTTATTATCAATCATTCATCATTTCAGCCGAAAGACGTCGAATGCTGGATATAGGCCTCACCCAAAGGGAGGGGGGGGGGGGGCGGCGGGGGTTGCCATAATCGCCAGGCAGGCGGGTTGGCGATCGCAGTATGGTGTTAAAATGCATAGAGAACGCTGCTGCCCATTCTCTCGTAAGTCCCTTAGTCACCTTTTACGACACCCACGGGAAGAAATAGGGTGGTGCTATTATTTACGTCCGGCACCACACGGCCAATCTTCAAAGTATCAGTAAGCATAGCTTTATGATCAACGTAGTTAAAATAAAATTATCATCTCGTCATGCCTCCCATCATTGTTAGAGTAAAATTAACCTTATACCTATATCGATAGGGCTCATAGTCCATCTTGCTGAACGAATTGAATATCTTACTGAACACTAGTTTCTAGAATAGAATGAGTCTTATACCTATAGCGATAAGGCAGGGCAGCGCCTTGCCAAACAGTTCGGGCTCGTAGTCCATCTTGCTGAGCGAGTCGAAGATATTGCTGAACAGCATCATTGTGAGTCGTTTCTCTTCATCTGAAGATGCTCCGTACACTCCTTGGCCAGGTCCTGTACTGCCGTAGTATTTGGCACAGCGTTCGTAGTGGAGGGTTAAGAGCTGAGGAAAAGAAAATTCATTAACTGCTGACACTTGTTTGATGGAGTGTCCAACATAGTACGCTGTAAAGCTCCGCTTGTAAACCGGTCTATCCGCCCAAGTAACACAAATCGCTGTTTAGTTGTTCACTTTTGGTAAACAGGTGAACTGAAAGCATTTGTAAACACTTATTAAAGTTCAGTCGTGAGCCTACAGCTGCATAAATATCTTAAGCCTGTATAGTGGCAGTTTAAAAGTAGGAGAAGATTATGCTGTAATACTTTTGGAATTAGTAGTGTATTTCGATGATGATGCTATACAGCTTTCATTTTATTAGCACCATAAGAGCATTTAAGTGGAGGTAAAATATGTTTATTGCTGCTTTAAGACAAAAAGTTTACACCACTATATCGCTTGTATTGTTTACTGGCGCTGTGAGTATCTGTAACGGTTCTTTAACCGTTACAGTGTTGTATTTTGAGAGTGTTGTAATGTATACAGAAACATATCGGTACTCTTAATAATGCTAATCAGCCTTTTTAACCCAATTTTTGAAACTGCATTAAAGCACATAAATGGGGCACATCGTCACCATTATTGGTACGTTTTAAGATCTTGTGTAGACCCTTAAACACTTTTTACTGTATATACACATAATCATTAATTTAATGGTTTTGACTTAATAATTGTACTAGTGACGCTTATGTCATAAGTGAAACATTGCGTATTGCATAGTGGATTTATATTAAGTATTGCAAAATGAAGAGGAAATTGTTAAAAGCAAAAACTAGAACCGGTGGATTTAGAAGAAAAGTTTTAAAGGAATATATGAACATATTGAGTTCGACTCAAGAAATTGAAAAACAATCGACAAATCCCAAAAATCAGACGAGCAGAAATGTGCCAAGCCATTTAGTTGAAAGTTCCGTACAAATTAATATTGAGGATGTGAAATTTAGAGATTATAATATCGGAACGGATTCGATTTCCGATAAAAGTGATGATGAATATAAACTAGAGCACAATGATAGGTGCTTGATCTGACGCATAAAAATAAGAAAATGGGCTATAGAATAGAAATACATATATATATAGAAAAGAAAGATAATCGATATTTTAATCTTTCAGCTTGGTTGGATAATAAAATGTCCAATAATTCCAGTTGATTTTGATCTTCTATTTGTTTTATAGTGAAACTTTGGTGGCTCCAATTTCTCTACAATCCTCACAGTGCTTTCATCTTGTTTGACAGACAATTCAGCCAACTTTTGTGCAATTTTTTTTTGATTGTTTACAACGTTTTCTATTGAGTTTGACATGTTCTTGAGTTTATCCAAAATAATAGCTTGATTTGATACAATATCATCAATTTGATCAATATTATAAACATGAACGATCGCTGGTTCTTCAGTAGTAACGCAAACAGGAGTTTCAGTTGTTTTTTTCTAAAAATTTAAGATAGGTAAATTGTAGTTAATTAATTGTTAATATTACAAATGTGACATCACGTTTTTTAAATAGTTTCATTGTTTTATTTAAAAAAGTGGTAACAAATTGACAAGGTGGTCCTAACTTTGCGGTTAGGTTTGCGGCGCACCCGCGCGCCACGCCATCTCTATCGAGTAATATTGTTACAATTACCTACTTAAGACTGACGAATAAATGAATGATGTGAATAATTTATTTATTTACATTAGTAAAATAAAATCAAAACTAGAATGAAAGTAATAATAAAAACCTACATTTACATGGTTCTGTTAAAATATTTATATATTTAAGCAGAAACAACTAATAAATTATAAAATAAAATTAAGTGATTTTAAAAATAATGTTTTACTGCGGATCCCTAAAATGTATTGACATAAGGATTATAATTTATGCGTATAGGTAGGTACAATAAGTGTTAGATTAAACCACTGGACATCTGAATACAGGCTTTAGGCAGTATGTTATTCCACACAACTGGTATTTTCCTGCTTTTAGCTGTGTAACGTTTCACGTGTGGACTTTTAAACAGCCAATAGAATCAAATAAGGATCAAAGTAGTTCACAATGCTCTGTTAGCTTTAGCTACCATTTTGATATGTATAACCTCAAATAGTCTACTCTTAATTTGCACTATTAACCATGATTGAGGCACGAAACAAAACCTACTTGGATTCAATGTTCTTGAAAATTATGAACTGTATTCTATCTTTATGTATCCTTAGCAAACAAACTAAGTTTATTGAATTTTTTCACTGCTCATTATTTACACATAATTAAAAGTTAAAAATATATACGTTTACTTTTCAATCGTAGTAGTAAATATATTGCAAACGATAATACACTTTATGTTCGAGTGTTAAGGTTTATAATTAAGTTACATACAATCGCGGTCACTTTTGCGATGTTTTTTTGTTCCTAATCCTTAACCTAGTGCTATATCGATCGAAGCCCTGGACTAAGCTTTTTACATCACAATGGATAAACTTCAGGAATGTTTAATATAAATGTTGTCACAATTCAGAAATCTAAAACGTTAACTAGGACACACGGTTACACGTTGGCAACACTCTCGGAAAGTTCTAATAGTAATAATTACTATTACTCGACGCGTAGCACGTAGCTTATTTGCTCCAAAAATACGTAGCCAACTGGCGTAGTTACACAAGCTACGTCGTAGAGATTAACTACGATAATATGGCCCGCCCCTCCAAAATTCAAAACGTTTGAAAGTAATTTGTACACATATGTGTGTAATAAACGGCCGTCAAACAAAAACAAATCACAGATTTGTTGCTCGACTAGTGGCGTCATTAGTCGCTCATTATTATTAGTATGGCGCTGCACTGACGTACTCTATGAAAACGACACGTGCGTTGTCTTGCGCGATCGGCTAGTTATGATTAGTTGACCCACAAATCTGGTAATAAGTGAGATGTTACGATTACTTACAACTACATACTTTATAATAGAATAAATAAAGTTCTAACAATTTATCCATGTACTCTCCGGGATTGCAAAAGGAAAATTGATCAATGGCTTCATAATCTCACATACGAAGAGTTGGAGAATCTAGTTAAACCCTAAATATCTTTCTTCCTCAGACATGCACACCATATACACGTAGCGAGGAGTGTGCTCGTGGGGAGGTTCCACAAACACACTCTACACTTACACCCCACAGACACGCACTACACTCACATACAACACTCCCGCATGCACAACTTAACTAACACTTAGGTACCTATTTAATTTAATTTAATTTATTTTTTTATTATTTACTACTTTAATTGTTTACTACTTATAAATTTTACTATTTTATTTGTTTTCTCTGTACTGGAACGCTGTGTCTCCCTCTTGGAGGTGGGCGTTAATAGCTGCGACACAGTTTTGTAACTAATGTGGCTATTTACGTACGCAATCAATTTGTAAAATGTGTTTTTGTTCCAATAAAGATTTTATTTATTATTTATACAAACTCTTTCGTATGGATGTGACTACCATACATTGAAACAGTAATATGGCGGGGCAAGCCATGTTATCGTAGTTTATCTCTTGCTGGGTAAATAACGAAGGTCGAATGCTCTGAATGTATTTTCGGCTAAGCAACTAACTTGGTTGCCATGCCAAAATATACATTGTGACACTTACCCTAAGAGCGACAGTGGTATACTCGGATAGCTTGGAGACATCAACAGTAAGTTTCCTCAACAGTTTCAACAACATGGACGGCTGCATCGCTGAGGTTAATGCTACTAAAAAGTCTGATACTGCTTCACGTTGGCCCTTGGTCAGCATACGGTTCTTCGATAACCTGGAAAGGGAAACTAGTTTTAAGAATAAATGGTGAAATTAAATGAAATTGTTTATTCTGTAAATAGGACATCGGAATCACTTTTTAACAGAGTTCCAAAAGAAGGAGGTTATAGTTAGTCTGTATGGTTTTATTATTTTTATGTATGTTCACCGATTTCCCCGCCAATTGTGAACTGATTTTGAAGATTCCACACCAAGATTGACACCAAGTCAGAATCTGATGGGGATCCCAGCATGGAAATCGACGGAAAAGCTCAAATTTTATTGGCACACCTCTAGCAATTTGGGTTTTTTTTTATAGTAACTCGTGCATTTTGCTCTCGGAAAGCACCATTTGGTGAAGTGGAACTGATGATGAAGATCACAGAAGGCCACAGCAACTACTTAATAATAAGTATTTAACGGATTGTGATTCGATTAGGTTATTTAATATGGTTGCTAAACAATTTTTGCTCGTCACAATGCATATGATGTGGAGCTTATGGTTCTTACCAGGAGAACTCCTCAACAACATATTAACGTCCGTGCATCGGGAAAAGCAATATTTTGTAAAAGGCTATTGTAACTTAGATAAATTACAAACTGACCTACTAAAATAGTGAAAAATAAAAATAAAACTATTTCCAGTCTATTTCAAGTTGGTGGCTTTGGGTCTGTATTTTAGTTTTTTTCCCACCGACCTCCGAATGAAGTCGGTAGCGTGTTTTTTTTGGAAATCAGTTTCTTTTATTTGTAAAAAGTTTTTTATTTTTCACTATTTTTGAATTTTGAAAAACAACTTTTGACAAATCAACATACGCCAATCGGTCCATAACTGATGATTTTTTTTTTATCAATGAACTTACATAAATACATACATACAGACGGACATAATAACCTAGTCATCTTTGAAGACGGTCAAAAAGGGTACCAAGGTAACAAGTACAGTCAAGGTTTCCATAGGTCTACAGTCTACTGCACATAAAAATGTAAATGATACACGTAATATGCATAAATAAATAAATACGGACCGTATCAGAATACCAGCTCTGCGTTACTTATTTTTAAATGTCGCAGCATCGTACTGAGATAGGAGCCTTTAGGCCTCGTACAGGACATTGTTTTTATTTTCACTTAATTTTTTTTTTTTTTTTAAGTGAAAACATCATTAGCCGCGTAGTGCCATTTTTGGTAGACGCATAGCTTATGGGTTCGCGTCACCGAAATGCTAATGTGACCGCGTCACCGACATGCTGTAGTAGCAGTAAGTAAAGTTAAATTGACCATGTGAAAAGTTTGATTCGTGTATACTGTGCTTTGTTGCAATTGTGTTTTAGATAATTATTATTTTATTAAAATGAAAATTTCTTAAGACACGTTGAGCGATTTTTAGCGTCACCAACATGCTAATATTAACACTTTAACAGTATAACTGTAGCTATGCATAGTTTTAATTTTTCACTTCTGTTGGCACTCTCCATGACTGCCTATGTTGTATTTTATATTTCTATGAATGTGTTTAGTTTAATTTGTGATGTTCCTGGTGCGAGTCCCAATAAATACTTTTCTTTCTTTTAATGTTGTTTTTACCTATAAACTGTATGTAGCGTGGCGTCTAGCAGACTGGCGTAGTTCTCTGCCTCGTTGTAGAAGTAGGCGTGTTTAATAAGTAGCGGCAGGATCGAGTTGCCGATGTAGCGGTTCATTGAGAGAGCCATGTCGGATTCGCAGCCGTCGTTCTGTTGAAGTAAAATATTAATATAGAATTATGAAATATATGAAACTAAAGGCAATAACAGTTCAATAGCCCAGATTTACTGGAGAGTGGCTGCATCAAAGTAAAAACAAAGTAAACTTTAATCCCTTTAACCTAAAAAAACTAAACTTAAACTAAACGAAAACGTAAACTTTATTCTCTTTTATCTTGAATTGTTTTTATAAATATTTTTTTTTTGGTTTTTACATTGTTCTCACTTAAAGAAGCGACAAGAATAATGTACCCAGGATTTTGTAATATCTTGATTTAAAAGAGTGTCCTTGGAGTTTCTTGCCTGTTCTTCTCCATAGAGATCTACGTTTTGGAATGGGCAAATAGCTTCCACTTTCTGACTAACTGACCGACTCTTTGACAATTCAAAAGTGCCTGTAAATGGTTTAATTGAAATAAATGCTTTGAGTATGAGTTTGACAAAATACTTAAAAAAATAAAAACACTACACTCCAAATTGAAAAATAACCTTGATTTCGGAGGTCGCTGGAAAAAAACTAAAATACAAAACCAAAGACACAAGTTTTTATTTTTCGCTTTTTTGTTGCTGTACATAGGTACCCCACACAAATTCGTATGCCACTACTTGCTATGTAAATATCAGTGACAGGAAGTTATAACATCAAAATACAATAAGAAGTGGAAATAATAAGTATTATTGAAGCTAACTCAAAAAGTACCCAAGCAAAATTATTACAATTTATATGAGACCACTGCGCAAGCTTAATATACCAAATAAAAAAGGATCACATAAATCGGCCCAGTAATCACGGAGAAATCGATGAACATACATAAAAAATACATACAGACAAATATAGAACCTCCTCCTTTTTTGAAGTCGGTTAAAAATAGTATCAAAGAAAATATGACCTATCACATTAGGTCAAAATAAAACATACATAGGTACGAGTCGAGTTTATAACGACAGTAGGCTACATAGTTTGACAGCTCTAAATATGTTCCATTTGGCTCATGATTATACATAGATACATAGGTGCACCTAGCATAGATACATAGGTGGTAAATGAAATAGGCTTATGCTTAAATCATCTAAAGAGATTTAATCTAATGTTTCAACGTGAATTCAGTTTAAATCAGGGCTTTTTTAATTTACTCTCAGAACAACTAGTTTTTAAATATAATTATACTTGCAAGGGGCAATATATAAACTCACTATAACAAACATGCTGGCAGCCCTTTAATCCGGCAGGAAGGCTTTCTACAGTAGCAGCAGAACAGTTCCTGGGTTTCAATACCATACACTCGCTCCAGGTATAGAGCCCCAAACATAAGTATACAAACAAAACTGTTATATTTATCTACTTACTCTATCTAGCATAGTGGCCGCCCACAAATCCGGCGGGAAGGCTTCCTCCAGCAGCTTGTAGAACAGCTCCTGGGGTCTCAATACCGTACTCTCGCTCCAGGAATAGACCCCAAACATAAGTATATAAACAAAACTGTTATATTTATCTACTTACTCTATCTAGCATAGTGGCCGCCCACAAATCCGGCGGCAAGGCTTCCTCCAGCAGCTTGTAGAACAGCTCCTGGGGTCTCAATACCGTACTCTCGCTCCAGGAATAGACCCCAAACATAAGTGTATAAACAAAACTGTTATATTTATCTACTTACTCTATCTAGCATAGTGGCCGCCCTCAAATCCGGCAGGAAGGCTTCCTCCAGCAGCTTGTAGAACAGCTCCTGGGGTCTCAATACCGTACTCTCGCTCCAGGAATAGACCCCAAACATAAGTATATAAACAAAACTGTTATATTTATCTACTTACTCTATCAAGCATAGTGGCCGCCCTCAAATCCGGCAGGAAGGCTTCCTCCAGCAGCTTGTAGAACAGCTCCTGGGTCTCAATACCGTACACTCTCTCTAAGAATAGGCCCACGCTCTGTTTGTGACCAGGGATGAGGCCGGATGGCATGTCTATTGAGAGGAAAAACATTGCATAAATTACCACACTAATATTATAAAGGTGAAAGTTTGTGTGTGTGTTTGTTACTTTTTCACGCTCAAACAGCTGGACATTTTGATAAATTTTGTATGGAGGTAGCTGACACCCTGGATTAACATATAGGCTACTTTTTATCCCGATATTCCCACGGGATCGAGACTTACGCGGGTGAAACTTCGGAGTGGAGCTAGTCGTTAAATGTTTTGTTGAACATAGGTATATGAAATCAGTGTTATGTGGTGCGCACTTTGGCTTAGAATAAATTGTGGGTGTCACAGTACGCAAATATTTTTATAGTTCCTAGAGTACAACCTTCAGAATTAATACTACGAAAAAAAGAGAATCTACGTTTTTTTACGATGATAATGATATTTGAAGCAGAATTCGCACACCCACAAATATTAGCCGTAATTGCCCAAAAGTCTGACAACCAGTCTTACCAAGGGATATCGTGTTACCCAGTAACTGGGTTGTGGAGGTCAGATAGGCAGTCGCTCCATGTAAAATACTGGTATTCAGCTGCATCCGGTTAGGCTGGAAGCCGACCCCAACATAGTTGGGGAAAGGCTAGGCAGATGATGATGAATTGCCTAGGTATTTGTGGGTAGGCGTATGCTGCTTCAAGATTCTGACTCTGTCTCTTCTGACTGAAGAAAACTTTTGCTAGCTTAGAAAATGGGTTGCCTATTGTTGAAACACACGAAAAATAATTATTCTGATATTTTATTGAACCCTGTATCGCAACAGCATAATGTATACAGTTAAGGTTAAACATACATGGGACAATAAATAGCTAAAATTTAAAATATGTCAAACTAACCAGACTTAGGTCGTTCTTCTCCCGCAGCCGGGTTGTTGAGCGTGAACCTCAGACTGAGCACTCCCTGCAGATCCTCTAGCGGTACCAGCGAGCGAAGGATAGCTCGGGCACGGAGGGACTCGTTCTTGCCCTGAGAATTGATTTAAAGTCAATAAAATTACAAGCATTAGTAGTGATAATAAAAATGGCGCTTCCATTTCAGTTTTGTGCTCAAACAACTTGAACGTTTAGCTACGTGTTTTGAACAAGTGACACTACTACACACTAAGTGCCAATTTCACTAATGAAACTGAACGCGATCAGCACATAAACCACGTTTAAGAGCTGTCAGCACATAAACCACGTTTAAGAGCTGTCAGTGCCATTATTTTCTTTGGAATATTGACACTGACAGCTATTGAACTCGGTTATATGTGCTGATCGCGTTCAATTTCATTGGTGAAATCAGCCCTTAAACGTGAATGCCGTAACGACAATAAATAGGCAGTAGGTAAATAGTCTAAAAATGTCTATACCAATGAAATATCAGTGGGGCTAAAGATAAATGTTAGCGGGACTTCTTGGCGGGAAAGTGAAGTGTCATGTTAGCAGTTTTGTTTTATTTTCTAAAATTTGTGTTTAGCCGAATATTAATGTGTAATAGTGGTGGATTATTAACCATTAAGTGTTCGTGAACCTGCATTAATGTAGGCAAATGAAACAAAACAGTGCAACATCACTTTAAGTTCTCTCAAGAAGTCCGCGCGAGGTTTCAGTAAAGTGCCGCGTCTTTACTTAAACTCAAGGGGAGTGGGGCGGAATATCATCAATCATCTTTATCATGCATTGAGTGGAGTTCATTTCATAATTTTAAATAACTTTGTACTAGCTACCTAATTTTACATGACACTGGCTAAATGCACAAACCGTGCGAAGCCAAAAAGAAAAAAAAAAAAATGTTAGCGGAAAAATTGCAAAAACAAAAGATGAGTTATTCCGCTCCATTATATCAAGTAAAAATATTCCAATAGTGCCATATTTTTAGCTTATTTGTTCCAATTATGAACAGCTGGGCCAAGGCGTGAAATCTAACCAAATAAATGTTAATAGTAATATATAATTTATTTCTGAGTATATGGTACATTAAGGTCTTAATTATAATAAACAACTTTATATTTATATCTATTACCGTTGCCGGTGTAGAAATATTAAAATGAAAGTTCAATTTATTATCCCTTTATTTTATTAATGATTTTAAGGCTTTTTAAGGCTAAGTAATAACAGCCGCACGGGTCGATCCATCAGGTTAAGCTACGCTTGCCGGGGTTGGTCCATGGATGGGTTACCAAGCCACCATTTTACATACCAAGACTCCTCCGTGCCTCAAAAAGTACGTAAAACCGTTGGTCCTGGCTGTCATTCTTGGATCTTTGACACTCGTTAGGGCTCGTCAGAAATCCGAAACTCTGACAACCAGGCTTACCAAGAGGTATCGTATTATCCAGTTACTGGGTTATGGAGGTAAGATAGGTAGTCGCTCCATGTAAAATACTGGTATTCAGCTGCATCCGGTTAGACTGGAAGCCGACCCCAACATAGCTGATTAAAGGGCAGGCAGATTGATTTGTTTGTGATATCCGTAAGATAAGTAAATAATACTTACAAGTGCAATCACCCCAGCGTCAGGCGCGCACCTGCCCAGCAGATCCACCAACGTACAGTAAAAGTTAAGGATCGCAGCGCCCGTGTCGATGTAGTCTTCATCCTCATCTGACTCTGGCAAAGGGTGGCTGAACTGTACAAAAAAAAAATTTGACCCGTCACGGGACGCCTGGCAGATGTGAAACATCGAAATTATTTACACACTACTACATAAAGACTGTATAGTAGCGAAGAATCGCCACGCGGCATGCGTCGCGGCGCCAGCAATCGGGTTTACGTGCGCCTATAGATGTTTCACATCAAAAAAATGTGTGCACGCTGCTGTTGGCCTACGTACGCAAAGGTGCTATTTTGAACGCAACGTTTCTTGCCGCGCACAGAATTTTCATTACCATCATTTCAGCTGAAAGACGTCCACTGCTGGACATAGGCCTCCCCCAAAGAGAGGGGGGGGGGGTTACCATAATCGCCACTCTTGGTAGGCGGGTTAGCGATCGCAGTATGGTGTTAAAATACATAGATAACGCTGCTGCCCATTCTCTATTAAGTCCCTTAGTCGCCTTTTACGACACCCACGGAAAGAAATAGGATGGTGCTATTCTTTACGTTCGGCACCACACAGACAAGAATTTTCATCGCTCGGCTGTAAATCTAACTGTGTACTTTTTTAACGAGTTAAGGATGCACTCTGTTGGATTCACAACGCTCGGTTCGACACCGAGAGTTAGAAATCCAATGCACGGCGGTCAAAAACTTCTCGTTAAAAAAAGTGCCCGTGCGTGAATCCAGTCGGTTATTCTCTAAACATCACATTGGTTCGAAGTGAACTTTACTGAATAGCACGTCAGCCCGGCACGGTAGGTTGGTTGGTTTAAAGTAAAATAATCAAATGATGTTTGGTCTAACTGTGGTCTAAGCTGTTAGGCTGATGAAATTCATTTCAATTTCGAGCAAATCGTACATATATAATCAGCCTATAATGATCCTACTGCTGGGACTCAGGCTTCCTCTCGGTGAGAGGGAGTGGGCCGTGATCCACCACGCGGGCCCAGTGCAGGTTGGTGGATGACACATCGTGCTTTTGGAATAAAAGGGTTGCATCGCTCCAACATACATTTCGAGAAAACCGCAAAATACTTTTAAATGGGTTTCACTTGGAACCTTTACTGTAGGCTAGTTTAAAAATTATGCAACAGATGGCACTGGGTGTTTTAAATAATTAAATATGGAGCAAATATAACATTTTTGCATCATAATAATATAAATTAAGCTCAAATTGTTAGATGGAACCATTTTATTCCAAATGCACGACATGTCTTCGATTTTTTGATTCTAGGACACGCTGGTTTCCTTACGATGTTTTCCTTCACCGTTTTGAGAGCAGTGGTGATGAAATAATTTACTCAAAGTAAAGCGCCTGTCTGGGTTCGAGCCTAAGACCTACAACTCGTAAGTCACGGCTTTTAAGACTGGGCCACCACTGCTCGTAATAAATGGTACCATGTTTCATAATTTTCTCTAGAAATTTTCGCTATCACTATTCCCACGTCTTATAATTTTAGTTTTATACTTCTCTGTGAAGACCATAATCATATTATGATTATCTAAATGAATCATAAAGTTTATTTTTTAAACATAGGTATACAATAGATCATACATATAAAATAGCAAGCTACGTTTTGTCTTAAGACATACAAATATGGTAACAGGCAAAGTAAATATGCTAAAATAAATAAAAAATGTCCTTAATAAAAACAAACCACTTTTGCCTATCTCAGTTTATAATTTTGTCTTCTTCAATTAAAGCTTCCTTTTGAGCTATAATTTGCATCCTTGGCTTTTTTTGCCCTAATTTACCTTATACTCTACAATACTCACGTTAACATCTCCTTCCTGCTCCATCTCCCTAAGTTTCCGTCTGTCAGCGATCCTCTCGCTCATCTTGTTGGCGTCCACGATAGCCTTCAGTAGGCCTTCGCCCTCACCTCTTAGGGCAGGACCGAGGCACTCCGGACGACGGATCAGGAGACGGATTACTAGGTTCGCGTTTTCTTCAACGCTTTCGCCGTTTACCTGTGCGGAAGAAAATATTTGTGAAATAGAAAATGGTGGTGCTCAATTTATTCATATTGTGGAAATTTTGTATAGTGAGTTGGTTGAGTAGTAGAGATGTATGGGTACAAACGTAGAAAATAAACAAAAACCGGCCAAGTGCGAGTCGGACTCGCACACGAAGGGTTCCGTAGAATTATCTATAAAAATGGCTACCCCTATACCCTTATACACGGCGGGTATATATGGCACTCCCATACAACAAATTTGATTTTTTTGCCATTTTTATAGATAATTCTACGGAACCCTTCGTGTGCGAGTCCGACTCGCACAAATCTCTCTCGCGCAAATATTTGTTTTACTTTAATTGAATTATTTATTTTTAAAGTGAATATATAACTAAATATTCTGTGAATATTTCAAGCGTCTACCTGTTGCCGTTATTAATATCGAGTAAAAACGAGCAAAACAATCACGTTTGTTGCATGGTAGCCCCTTAAATATTTATTTTATTCTGTTTTTAGTATTTGTTGTGATAGCGGCAACAGAAATACATCATCTGTGAAAATTTCAACTGTCTAACTATCACGGTTCATGAGATACAGCCTGGTGACAGACGGACATACAGACGGGCAGACGGCGGAGCCTTAGTATTAGGGTTCCCGTTTTACCCTTTGGGTACGGAACCCTAAAAACGAAAGAAAATACACAAACACGAAAGAACAAGTTGGGGGAAAATATGCGTCACATACGGCCGTCGCTCAGAATAATGCTGATAGATGAGTTCCTCGTTTGGTATTTAGCTTATATAGGAGAAGTCTATGCTTTCCTTTGAATTTAGTTGGCACTTAGGACTTTAATAGAAGAGTTGGCGATAGCATTTACATATTTTACAAACCACATTTTGATTATATTACTGTTACCGGTCACTAAGCGTAATCATCATTGAGGTAGGAAAACTATGGAGATGGCATATTCTACTATAGGAAGAATGGTTAAACAAATATCTATCATATCGACACAGAAATCTCGTAAAGCGTTTTGTTTCTTTTTAACTAATCAAGAGCTGCATATGAAAAGAGAGAAATCTAAATCGTCAAGAGCTAAAGGCAACACTTTTGTATGACATCAAAATCATGTCTATGCGTGGTCGCCATGTTTAGTGCCATGTTTTTTGGTACAAAACTCGGCAATGTGCTGCCAAACGGTTGCTTGCTCTCTCTCTCTTGCACTTGTTAGTGTCTAAATCTGTTGTTGTTAGTTACAACCACAGATTTAGCGTAGGCTAGATACTACAAGCCATCCGACATCCGACGATTGCATGTCAAATTAAAAAATGTCAACGCACGTCCACTCCTGACGAAGTTTATTAGCACACAGACGCACTTTGCGATTCAAATGATTCTGTTTACGCTGAGCACATCACTAAATGGCTGGGGTGATGTCATCGTAGGTATAAAATGGAAAACACGCTCGGTTTTCTTACTATCTAATGAACATGTGGTATCTAGCCTACTCTGAATCTGTGGTTACAACCCCACGAATGGCCCTGCGGCCATTTTAAGTGCCCGAATTTTGTAAGTGTGCACGTAAATTTTTAAGGTATGGCACATAAGTTTTTAAGTCAATGGTAATCATTGTGGGTTCATACCACAATTATCCGCGGATCGATCAGTCTAAAGATTGTTGTGTCAAATGTCAATCTATCTGTGGAAGTATGAATGAAAAAAAAACACAAAACATGAAACAATCAACTTACCCAAACGCAGAAACGAAGGAAATCGAGATAACGTTCGCCTTCCACTGGGTCCCATCCGAGGTCTGGGTAACCCTTTTCGACCAACTCCGAGTTACTCTGCAGTCCACAGCGAGATAGGTAAACGGCTATCTTTTCCAGGTAGTGTTCTCTGTAAATGCATAATGATATATTTCAATATGCGTGATATTTATCATCACACTAATATAATAAAGGCGAAAGTTTGTGAGCGTGTGTGTGTTTGTTACTTCTTCACGCTCAAACGGCTGGACCAATTTTGATTAAATTTTGTATGGAGGTAGCTGACACCCTGGACTAAGACTTCTTATCCCGATATTCCCACGGGATCGAGACTTACGCGGGTGAAACCGCGGGGCGCAGCTAGTATTTTTATAAGAGTGAAAATCGGTCTGCGCTGTTTTGGGTTTCAGCGGTATAGTAAGGGCGTTTTTTGTTGCATGCCCTATGATAAGAGGCGTATCTCTTGTCGATAATCATAACTTATTATAAAGGGTTTTATGTGTTGCAATTTCAAGGTATCGACATAGATAAGCCTATAATGTTCTCATTGCTGGGACAAAGGCCTCCTCTCGATGAGAAGGAAGTGGGCCATAACCACCACGCGGGCCCAGTGCGGGTTGGTAGATGTCACATGTCTTCAAATTTTTAGTTCTACGTTGAGATCAGTGGTGATGAAATATAATTTCCACAAAGTAAAGTGCCTGCCTGGGTTCGAACTTACGACCTGCAACTCGTAAGTCGCGGCTGTGTCTACTGGGCCACCACAGCTCATGTATCAACATTACTTGAACAAAATTCCTAACCTCAGAGCCAGCGCCAACTCAGTGTTCTCCATAAGACTTGAGTACGCCACGTCCAAGGGTGTGGATCCTCTCAGTGAGGGTCTGGACAGCAGAATGTTGGAGTTCTCCAGTAGGAAGTCGAAGTGGTCGAACATGGCCTTCTGGTTCTGCCGGCCAGTGCGGCAGAAGTAGCAGAGGAAGCGGCAGCAGGCTACTACCATCTCGTGGGAGGTGTCCTGGGAAAAGAGGATTTACATTTAGTTTTGCAAATTTAAGATTCATATCTAATCAACCTCGTAATCGCTTTATCGACTTAAGGCTGAATGCCACTTGAAATTTAACGACCAGGGGGTCTACTCCGAAGTGCTAAACCGAAGTATCGGCCAAATGTTCGGCCATTTTATAACTTCCATAGTTTCCTTTTTTGACTTTGAGTCCTTAACCGACTTCAAGTCACAGTTTTGACATTGGCTTATCTCATCGACTGCCTTTTTTTTCGCCGTAGTCAGCGATAGTTAGCCGTAGTAAAGAAGCGACCAAACATTCGGCCGATACTTCGGTTTAGTGCTTCGGAGTAGACCCCAAGGTCTGTTTGTTTATGTGATTATTTCAACCTTAGTGAAGTTACAATAAAAAAAACCGGCCAAGTGCGTGTCGGACCACGCACAATGAAGGGTTCCGTAGTTAGGATGAATTTATACCTAAAACAAACTTAACATTGTAGTTGAAAAACATGTTCTCCTATACATCGATATACGCCACGGTCAATCTTCCAACTGAAAATTTAAGTTTGTAATCGCAAAAAAATGTTTTTTTGTGTGATAAAACTACAAATTAACAATTTTCGGACTTTTTCCTTTACTTGTGCTGTGAGACCTTGCTTCTGCCCAAATTTCATGATTCTAGGTCAACGGGGAGTACCTTATAGGTTTTGATTTATGTGCGAGATATTCGCAATTTTTTTTTGTATGTGATAAAACTACAAATTAACAATTTTCGGACTTTTTCCTTTACTTGAGCTGTAAGACCTTGCTTGTTGCCAAATTCCATGATTCTAGGTTAACGGGAAGTATCCTATAGGTTTTGATTTATGTGCGAGTATCGAAATATGTCGCAACAATGTCGCTTATATCGCCGTATTTTTTTATTGCGTTGACATGGAAGCTTGATTTTTTTAGAGCTCCAAGGGACCATAGACTTACGTATTTGATATTAATTTCAACTTGATACCTCTACGCGTTCCTGAGCAAAATGGTCTTGACAGACTGACAGACAGACAGACAGACGGACAACGAAGTGATCCTATAAGATCCTTTGTTGTGCACAAAGATAAATCATTATTTTTATTAGGGTTCCGTACCTCAAAAGTAAAAATACGGAACCCTAATAAAAATAATGATTTATCTTTGTGCACAACAAAGGTACAAAGGAGACTTAATTGTTGTCAAAAGTGGTACTTACGAGGTAGACATACAGTCACAACCACAGTGTACATAATACCAGTAGAAGTCGTCTAACGTCTTAGCTAAATATTAAGAAATATTTTTTTGCATTGAGCATGCTCTCATGCTTAAACTTTATTATTCTCATGCTTAAACTTTATTATCCTTTATTTTGCTCATTTGAGAGTAAATCTAAAATGTATTTTTTGGCATAACGATTATTGTAATGAAATGGGAGAAGACGCTGACTCCTGATATATAGGTTCTTTACCTAGTTTTACCTAATGAGGAAAATGTCGTGAGGAAAGTTTTGAGTATGCATGTCGATGGCTATAAGAGTAGGGGAAGACCAAAGAAATGATGGATGGACTGTGTGAAAGATGATATGGCAAGAAAGGGAGTGACTACCGAGATGGTGACTAATAGAGAAGTATGGAAGGACGGGACATGTTGCGCCGACCCCGAAAATCAATTGGGATAAGGGCAGGAGAATGATGACCTAGTTTGGGTTTCAGAGGGTTCATATGTTTCTGTAACCTCATATTATGTCAATAAAGATTATAATTATTATAAACATAAAAAAAAAAACTAAAAAATTCGATAGCTTGACCATAGGAGACTATAACTTTCTGGAAAGAGGGTGATGACAACATAACTTTAGTAAGTAAGCAATAATTGTGTGGTCTCAAAGTTAGATTTGTACTTGATGCCGACATTCCATATGCGATGGGTCACTCTGCAGAAATGAAATTCTAAACGCCCTTTTTAGGGTTCCGTAGTCAACAAGGAAACCTTATAGTTTCGCCATGTCCGTCTGTCTGACTGTCTGTATGTCTGTCCGTCCGTCCGTCTGTCCCCAGCTAAGCTCAGAGACTATTTGTACTAGAAAGCTGTAATTTGGCATGGGTATAGAATAGATATTAATCACACCGACAAAGTCGTAAAAGAAAACCTTGAATTTTTTTTAAGGGTACTTCCCTTGCACATAAAGTGGGGATGATATTTTTTTTCTCGTCTATCCTATAGTATGGGGTATCGTTGGATAGGCCGTTTAATAAAATTAAATAAATATTGTGAGTCTGTGAAGACCATTTTTCAATTCAGGGATCCGTTTGCGTAATATTAAGCTTTAAAGTGCTATTTTTTTATAGGGTCAAGTGTCCCTCCCCTGCCGGTTCGGTTATGTGAAAAAATTCATGGCAGTAGTATATATAACGAAAATAAAAGGAAAACTATCACAGCTAAGTACTTAGGCTTTATAAGTTAACGAGTAATAGTCGACTAAGTTTGTTTTTGGGATAAATACGGAACCCTTCATTGTGCGTGGTCCGACATGCACTTGGCCGGTTTTTATGTTTTCCACAACGTCCTGTTAATCACTGGCAATCTATAGAACAACATTGAGACTCCAATAGTAAAAATACTCGTGCGTTGCGAACACGAAGACGAAGATACTTAAAAAGCCGAACTTTTACTAAAACTCGATGTGCCTTGTAAGATAACTGTCTGTCTGTGTGTATGTGACCTTGGGGTATTGCAGATTTCCAGGGTGGCGATGACCAGTTATCATCAGGATTGATACCATCGCGGTTAGAACCTGGGCGAGGCTGGCACAGGAGCGTGGGGATTGGCTCATGAAAAGAGAGGCTTATGATCAGCAGTGGATGAAGTGGGGCTATGGATGATGATCATGAGGTTGCGAACGCTTGTTGGGCACCCAATATTAAAACATTAAAAAAGGCTTACCTTCTCCTGCTTGTCCTCTGCGACGGGTGGCGAGGCGGGCTGTGCGTCGGACTGCGCCTGCGCACGGCGACCGAGTGTGTTCATCATCACAGCCATCACGTTCTCGTGCACGCGGAGCACTCTGTGAGAGGAAATAAGATTTTACATTCTGTGATTACCTTACCTCACACACTGACTTATTATTTTAATATTTTTAGGAAAACACATACTTTTACCATGTTTGTAAATAAGTGAGCACCATAATGTATCTCTATCTCATAATTAAATTATCTGTCATTGCTTCATTTTTAATTATTTTTACCAATTGTGGTATAGTAGTTTTATTCTAGGTGCATCGTCTTCACATATAATTATGCAATTCATGTACCCAAACAAAATATTGTAAAACATTTTTAAAAGAGTAACGGTGGAGTTTCTTGCCCATTCTCCTCCACACGAAACAAGATTTTGGAAGAGGCAACTATGTAGAATCAATTCTATTTTTTAGTAAATTTTGACGTTCAAAAGTGCATATTTGAGATAAATAATTTGACTTTGAATTACACATGACCTACAAAATATATGACAACCAGCCATTATCGTTCGGAAAACAGTGGTAAATTAGGGAATTATGAAACTTCCTGTGGGTTTTCTTTCCGGTTTGAATTGATCTACGTGGAGTATATTTCATAGCATTCAAAATGCAAGACTGACTAGCACAATATTTTTTTGTGTGCTGTTATAATTTGAAGACATATTCAACGACCATCATAGGCAGTGTCAATGACATTACGAATTAAATTTTGTGTAGAAAACATATGTCGGCGCCAAATATTAGTCAAAAAACATATTTACCTTATCAAATCTGGATGCTGGAAGAATGTGTGGTTGTTGACAAGTTTCCTGTAAATATAAAAATATAGATTAAAATCCCAAACTTATTACTGATTACTTATATGCCTTTAGGATGTTGATGCGGCTGCCGAGGCACTGCAGTGCGTCGGGCATGTTTGCCGACGCTCGTATTGATGGCTTTCATGCCATCCTCAGAAAGAGAGCTGCATCGTTGCTAAGTCGTGTCCGCGGCAGTGGCAACAGCATTCTTAGCATTGTGGCTGGCAGATCTGACTGCCCAATATTGTGGCATTGTGTACAGTTGCATGTTAAAAAAGAACAGAAACTGATCAAATTATATTAATTTTTATTTATTCATTTTTATTCGTATGTTGTTGTTTTATGATTTTAGTGATTTTTCTTCTTTTTTTTTTCGTGAATTTTATTAATAACTAGCAGATTTTTAACTTAACAAAGTCAAATTATTTAGTTCAAAAAGGCACTTTTGAACGTCAACATTTACAAGAAAATAGAATTGATTCTCGTCGTTCCTTCTAAAAGGTAGTTTCGTACGGAGAAGAATGAGCAATAAATTCCAGTTACTCTTTTAAAATGTTTTACACTATTTTGTATACGTACAATCATCACATAATTATATGTGACATCGTCTTCACATCATCAACTAGAATAAAATTACTATACCACAATGGGTAAAAAGAATTTAAAATGAAGCAATGGCAGATAATTGAATTATGAGATACTAGCTGCGCCCCGCGGTTTCACCCGCGTAAGTCTCGATCCCGTGGGAATATCGGGATAAAAAGTAGCCTATGTCTCAATCCAGGGTGTCAGGTACCTCCATACAAAATTTTATCAAAATTGGTCCAGCCGTTTGAGCGTGAAGAGGTAACAAACATACACACACACACACTCACAAACTTTCGCCTTTATAATTAGTGTGATGTGATGATGATGGTCATTTAGTACATTCGATATTTTAAAATTCCATTTTAATGAATTTCAGGATTTTATTTATGTGAGTTGGTACATCTGTTATTTAATTTTAGTTATAATAGTATAATTGTGGTGTGTATTTAAAGCTTGGTTACTAACATAATTCTTAATATACACTAACAAAAATATGGATCACTTGTGTCTGATACAAATAAATAAATAAAATAAAATTATATTCCTTTTAATCACAACTATTGTGTGACTGGTTCTTAACATTTTTCAATCAAAACTAATATGTAGGAATTGACGAATTTTGTTTTTGATTGTGTTTAAATTAAGAAAACTTTTCGGCCACAATATTTAGCCAACTTTCGTTGAACAACTGTTGAGTTAGGTTTTTGCTGGAGCTACCGGGAGATCATCAGAGGAGATCACATGATCCCATGGTCCCCATGCAAGTGTGGGAAGGGAACACCAGGGTGGTTTTTAGTTAGTCTCCACTCAAGAGGACTTTCCACCCCGGTAACAAAAAAAAAAAGGTTTTGTTGTAGGGACTTTACAGGAGTTTATAATTTTAACCGTTTATCATAGTGATGCATAAAGTAACACGTTTCTTACCAGAGCCTCTTCCTCATGAGTTCCTCTTCCTCCTGACTCATCTGCACAGGCAGCAGTGCTCGGATCTGACTGAGTCCCACCCACATCTCTGCCACGTCTAACTTGGTCTTAGCGTTGATGACGTATGTCTTTTCTAGGGCGCGAATTAACTCGCCTACTGCGTCGTATTGACGGACTAAAAGACTGAAATAAATAAATAATATATCATAGTCAGAAGTTAATAAGCATGTTTTCTAGATTCATACACTTTGGATTTTGACAAAATAAAAGGCTTCCCGATAGATTTTTTTATGAGATTAATCGTATTTGATTATACAGCAAACTGATCGACCGCCAACTTGACAGGAAGCGGACACCGTTGCCCAAACAACGTCAAGAAAAGAAAAAAAAATAGTTTAGTTACTACATTGCACAGTAAAGGCTCGTACAGACTCGCGCGATATCGCGAGCGCGACAGGCACAAATAAATTGTGCAACTATTGTCGCGTCGTGCCCGCGATCGCGCACTAGTCTATACGAGCCTTAGAATACTAAAGCCAAAAGCCAGTATTCAAAAAAAAATTGTTAAAACGTTTGAAATTGATAAGTTGTGTAAAAAAAGTTGTAATATCTCATGAGCCTTCCTTTTAAGCGGCATCCCTATAAGTGGAACCCAGTATGGCTGCGCCCTAACCAAAGACATCATCGCGAGAGTACGCGATCGTCGTGCTCTTTTAAACATCCTATGGGAACGTACCACCGGGATTAAAGGTACCCTTGTTAATCCAGGTTATAAACTATCTGTGTGCCAAATTCCATCCAATTCCGCTTTTGTTAGGACGCGGGGTAACAGTAGTAGCTTAACGGTACAAATAGGTACGTAGGATGGTAGTAGGTAATTATATAAAAACTGAATTACCTGAACATTTCTCTGACGAGTTTGGGTGTTTCTATCTGCGACTCCTCAGCCCAGTTGACGATGGTCTGGATCAGAACCTTACGGAACTTCTCCTCAGGAGTCTTTCTAATAGGCTCCTCTAATGCCTGACAAAGAAATACAACATTATTTAATGTATAAGCTAGCTGTTTCCGTTTAAGGGGGATGCGCTAAAGTAGCCCGCGAAATTCAAATTTTCTTACGTTTTTTGCAGTTTGCAGGTCAGTAACAAGTTGTATGTTGATCTAAATATGATTCGCGGCCGTAACAAATGTGGCTTTACAGAATTATAATCATTAAAATCAGCATTATAACTCTAAGTTCATAAAATCCTACTGAATGATTATTTCAGGAATAGTCATTCAATAGGATTTTTCGAAGAGAGTTAGTTGTATTGTCGATTCTAATGATTATAATTATGTAAAGCCATATTTGTTACGGCCGCGAATCATATTTAGATCAACATACAACCTCTTACTGACCTGCAAATTGCAAAAAACGTAATAAAATTTGAATTTCGCGGGTTACCTTAGCGCATCCCCCTTAAGCGATTGTTGATTAGGATCGATCGTGTTGCAAAATTGTATTTAAATTATGCTTTGAGTGGCCCTTTTGAGTTTTTATTTTAGTATTTTCAGCGGATACTTGTAAATGGCCTTTAATTATATATTTTTTACAAAGACCTTAGCTTTAATTTTGCTGAACAGAAGAAAATAAAGTAAATAAATAAGTTTTGTAAAAATGTCTTGTTGCCAAAAATATTTATACATAGTTACCTTAGCTTCCTCTTCCAGCTCTTTAACGGTGTTTATAATATTGTAAAGTTTGCCGAACGCGCCTGTTTTCACCTCTGGTTCTTGGTTCTCCTGAAACAACAATAAATGGATCTAGTAGCTAGATAATATGCAAAAAAATATCATCAACTGCCTGTGTCAGTTGGGTAAAGAGGGGGTCCCCTTTTCCAAACTATGTTGCGGCCAGTTTCCAGTCTAACCGGATGCAGCTAAATGCCAGTATTTTACAAGCAGCGACTGTCTATCTGAAAACCCAATTACTAGGTAACGCGATATCCCTTGGTTGACTGACTTTCAGGATTCTGATTTATCATAAATACTGTCAAAGATCTACGAATAACAGCCAGGACCAACAGTTTAACGTGCTTTTCGAGGTACGGAGGGTTATCCGTATATAATGGATGATCAGGAAGAAGAAGGGTCGGTCCGTACATGGATGATGTACGGACCGACTCTGGCAAGCGTTGCTTAACCTTGATTGAAAGACCCATGCGGCGTTAAAAATGATCCTCTCTTCTTATTGAATTGAAGTCTCAAATATTAGGTATTTTTTTATGTGTAATATTTTTCACTTTAAGATCATGCTGACCAGAAATCAAAACGTCTATGCCAAGTATTATCTAAACCTTACATTGACTAGGAAGCACAATGCCTACCTTGCAATATGTCTATACAGTATTTGAACTAAACCTTATTCTGACTATGAAGGTTAATAATTAAAAAAAAAATGGTTAGGTTAAAACTGTGGCCAAAAACGACTAGATATAGAAAAAAAATATGGAAAAACACCTAAAAAAAGGTTACACTTTTAATAATAATTATCTACATATTAATATATCGTAGCAATTGTCAATAAACTTCCGCTACAAAACACAGTGATAGTGTTTTGCATGACTAACCCCTTCGATCAATAATAGCTCATTATTGATCGAAGACTAACCCACATTGAGCGACATTTATGATTTAGATCTCCAAGCGATTTACTACTTAGAAATTAAACATTTTGATCTCTAGGCGATTTACAGCTTAGGTAATTTGCTGTGTCGACATTAATTTTAGGCATTTTGCTTCGTAGACGAATTGAAAGTTAGACATTCTAATCATAAAGAATTAAATTTAATGGACTTACGTGCAACTAGCGGATAGAGATCTAAATTTTTTAATGGGCAACTACTTTCTGACCGACTCCTTGACAATTCAAAAGTCAAATTGATTGATTTGAAATAAATGCTTTGAGTTACAAAGGATTATAAGAACATAGTTACCGATCCGTCGGGCTCCTGCAGCGCATGTAATGACACATGTGCCATGAGGCTCTCATGGAAATCGTTCATGCGCGCGATCAACTCCTCCCCGCACGGACAGTTGTCCTTGTCTTCGGATTCTTCTAAGTGCTTGAAACCTGTTAAGAAGCGAATGATAGTTTAGGGTTTTGTGGTATAACTGCGAACTTCAATTTAATATTGTGCTAAATAATAAACGAGGAATGATGATTGACGCAGATATTACTTGGGACATTAAGAGCAGGCTGTCTTAATCAAATTTCGAACGCATGCTCCGCCCCTGGCTCCCCGCCACTCCGTTATGTGCTAAACGCTAATACATCAGTAATAAAGTTGAATATCGCATGCGCTCTTTGATCGTGTTTTAGCACGAAACTTAATACCGTAAGTCTCAATTCTTATTTCGTTTATAAATAAAGTGATAATTGATCTAGAGAAAAAATATCTTGTGTCGGGATAATAAACTTTAAGTTCTTGCTGTAAATATTTATTTTAGACATAAAAGCTAAACAATCTTGTTTTTTTTTTAGAATTATCATAAAAAAAGACATGATTTTCGAATAAAAAATTATTGAGACAAAATATTACAATTACGTAACTGTCTTCAATACGGAAAGAAAAAGATCCAATAAATCATATACTAAACTACTAAACAATATGATATGAAAATTAAATAATAACTTACTAAGTATAGCATTCATCTGTTCTCTCGGTGGACAACGGAACTCCCTGGTCTTCTTAGCCGCGACCGCGCTTGGCAAGTCCGACTGCTTGATCTCTGTGTAACGTCTGCAAATAAAATCTTGTATGAATATAACAAACATATGAAAATATAAATATTATTAAAAATTATTAAAATATATATACGATGGCTGGCAACACTGGTAGCTGGTCGTCAAAAAAAACGATCCGTAGTATTTAAGTTAGAAAATTAATAAAAAGTGTTTTATTTATGTTAAATTAGTATTCTATAGTCATACCTAGTTATTATTTAGTATATTCAGTGATTATACAGTGTTTTTTGTTGCGAAAACTTCGCACAAAAGGGATATTAAACCGGCTGTCAAATCAACCAACCCAACGGTGACGGATTTCAAAATATCATCAATCCCGGGGAGTATTTTGTTCTAGTTATATTATTATTCTACATAATATTTACAGACCGCAGAACAACACAAATACTGCTCGGGTCTCTGAGCTACGTCCATCACACACTAGCACGGTTTATGTCTCCTTTTGCTTGACAACTTGTGGAAGTAAAATCGACGACGATAAGATTTGCTCAGACAATAAACACTACATAATTTTACTACACAAAAATAGGCTCATTAGGCCTTATTTATTACTATTTAATATTATTCATATGTTAGACTATTAAACCTTTAATGTGTGTAAACTTGTTATTGTCAATCAAGTTTCTATGAGTCATTAAATAAAAGCAGTTTATTCTTTGTAACTTCACTTTAGTTTAACATTCCCATCTAATTCCTTATTAACTTCATCTAATTGTAATATCTACTTATTTGTTAACAACTCTTTACCTATTCTCAACTTAATTTTTCTCTTCTACCTGCCACTAATCTAAATGTTAGAACATCTTTTCTTACTCTGTTATTTAGCTGCATAACTTCACACATTCCAGGTTATTGACATTTCAAAGAAAATGATGACCCGCAGTGCTACAATCAGGGATATGGAAGCAAAACTAAGAGCTACCTTGAAGGAGCTTGAGGGTCCTAAAGCTATGTGCAAACAGCTGCTCCAGGAAAGGGACGACAGTGAAGTGGAAGTGGAAAACATTAATTTAAAGAACAAATCCCTCAAGAACGAACTGTCTCAGTTACACACACAGCACATGGACTTAACTGGTCAGCACAGTGAACTACAACATCTAGTTTCAACGTTTCAAGAGTGCAGTGACACCCACGAACTGGCTCTGAATCGAATTACAGAACTTGAACACCAACTGTGTGAAGCTCAAAAGGCGCTATCTCTCTCAGAGTGTATCAAGGTCAGCAAACATGTTGCTAGTACCAGTAACCTATTTAATGAGTTGGTAGGTAGTAAGCCAAATTCAGTGTGTGAGCCAGCTGTAATGATTGATTTGACTGGTGATGACACCATACCATTGTGTCCTATTGTTATGAGTCACAATAAATTAAAAAAATACATTAGAATCAAGAAATTAATTAAACGGTCACAGAGAGCAATTAAAAAACAAAATCTCTTAAAATTGAATCTTTCCCTAAGAAAGGAACGTGTAGTCCTATCAAAAACTTTAAATACATGTACTATTGAATTAGATAAATGTAGGCAAAAATATGACACTGACATCCAGCTGCTCTATAATGATTTATTACACAAGGAGCACTTACTGAAGGATATTTTTGAAAAATATGAAACTTCACAATGTCAACTAAGTGACCGCTTGTTGGAGGCTGGGGAACTACTGGACTTGGTGAAGTGCAATGCTGAGAGGTATGAGTCTCTGACTAATAACCTCTCATGTAGCTGTGCCAACCAGCCACTACCTACTCAGCCTCAGCCTAACTTGAACCCTCCGGTGTTGGCTATTCCAGGAGAGACCTGTGTTAGCTCACAGCAAAATAAAACAATTTTTTTTTGTGATGAACTAGGTTCTGGCTTTGGAAAAATTTTACTCAATTACCTTAGCCATAGTTTTACCAATCAGAGCTATCATAACATAAGTTTTAAACAAATGATTAAAAGAATTACAGACACAAACCTAAATAATTATTCTACAATGGTTTTGTTATTAGGAAATAGTACTAGTATTACCAGAAAGGACATAGTGGATGGTGTGAACACCTTATTAAAGTTAAATGTAGGAAAGCTGATATTGTGTGCTTTTCCTTATTCTGACACCTTATCAGATGATGATAATAATTATATTTTTAGGTTGAATAATACTATTCATAGGCTGACATGTTGTCATAGTGACAAATTACTGTATTTTGACACTAATAAGTTTGTTAGTGGTTTTAAGTTGACTCAGAGAACTTTATCTCTGTCTGGGAAATGTAGACATAAGATTGCTATGTTGATAGCATATAATATTAATGAGGTTATAGCTAATATAACGAAATTTAGTATTAGTGACGAGTCTGTGTTGTCTAGTTATACTAACAACATAGAGATTAATTATGAGTCATCATGTTGTACGAAGGAGGATCCACCTATAATACCAACATCCTTGGAGGCCACTACCAGTCAGATAGGGTATTCTCTTCCTGCTGGAACTCATACAGGCATTCTAGACTCTTCAGTTGTAGTTGTGGAGGTCACTCCAGATAATTCTTTAAACTAGACTGTAAGACAACAGAAGTTACCCATTCAAATAACCAATTATTATTATTAGAGAATAATAAAAAGGTATCTTCTGGCCATTTAACTCATAAAAAAAAAACAAAGGGAGTGCAACATACTTTAAAATTATTTCATCAAAATATCCAAGGTTGCTCTTCCAAATTACTGGAAATAGAATTGTTTTTAGAAAATACCAAGTTTGATGTCATTTGTTTAACAGAACATTGGTTAAAAGATCATCAAGTGATGTCAATTAATTATGAAAATTATTGTGTAGTTAGCCATTTTAGCCGAAAACGTATGATACATGGCGGATCATTAATATTAATTAAAAATTCTATCAAATCGAAAGAACGGAAAGACATCATCGGACTGTCGGTTGAACACACCATTGAATTGTCCTGTGTTGAGCTTGATAAGCATGTTATAGTATGCGTATACAGACCTCCAAGTTACCAGAATCTATCTTTGTTTGATTCTGTACTGGAAGATGTGTTAAAAAAACTTAGTACTAATAGTAAGTCAATAATCATATGTGGTGATTTTAATATTAACTTATTAGAAAATAACTCGAACACTGTCAGATTATTAAGTCTTTTTAGGTCATTTGATTTGTCAAATGTTTTTATTGAACCAACCCGAGTGACAGCTTCTTCTGCCACTTGTATAGATAATATTTTTTGTAATTGTGATTACTTACACAAACAAATTGTAAATAAGTTGCCATCTGATCATAGTGGTCAAACAATAACATTTTGCTCCTATATGCCTGTACAAAAAACTCAAATAAGGTTTAGGCCAATTACAAGTAAAAATTTAGAGAAATTAAATAATTCTTTGGCCAGTGCATTGTGTGTTCAGAGATTTAATAATATTTGTGACCCAAATGAGTTCTACGCCGAGTTCTTTTCACTATTAAACACACAATTTAATGACACTTTTCCACTAAAGACTAAAAGTATTTACACAAAGTTCGTATTTAGTGATTGGGCGACTCCAGGTATTCGTAAAAGCAGGGAAAATCTTTTTGAACTTTATGGCCTAAAGCAACATAAGAATAATGCAAGCTTTCATCAATATGTTGCAAAATATTCTAAAACTTTTAAAAGTGTGTGCAAAATAGCTAAAGCTCTTTATATTAGCAATAAAATAAAATCAGCTGATGATAAAATAAAAACTACCTGGCAAATAATAAATAATGAAACAGGTAGGAAAAAACAGCGTAATACTGAATTAAATTTAGAAACTGCACATGGGCCCATCACTTCAGAGGTAGAAATAGCTCAGGAATTTGAAAACTTTTTTGCTAATATTTCCCTTAAAACTACTGAAACTTTAAATTCCTCACCCGCGCTCTCGGCTGCCTTACTTAGAAAGAATGTAAAAGTATGCCCTTTGGAATTTAGGTTCCAACATACAAACCCCCAGGCTGTTATAAAAACTTTTAAAGATCTTAAAATTAAATTAACAGAAGATCTCTGGGGCATGTCTGTAAAAGTCTGTAGATCTATAATCGAAACCATTGCGCCCTATTTAGCTTTTATATTTAACACCAGTGTGGATCAAGGAGTCTTTCCGGATCTCATGAAACACAGTAAAGTAGTTCCTTTGTTCAAATCCGGAGATAGTAAAGAACCCAATAATTATAGGCCTGTGTCAATTCTGCCAGTTCTCAGTAAGGTGTTTGAAAAGTTGATGCTCAATCAAATGTTACGTCACTTTAATAAAAAATCCATCTTTCATGAACAGCAGTACGGTTTCACTAAAGGGCGTTGTACCACTGACGCCGGTGTTACCCTAATAAAGAACATTTTTAACGCCTGGGAGGAAGCACAAGATGCCATTGGAATCTTTTGCGACCTCTCTAAAGCGTTCGATTGCGTGAACCATGAGACACTTTTGCTGAAACTAGAGCACTATGGGATTAGGAATGCAGCTCTTGATTTACTAAGATCATACCTAAAAGATAGAAAGGTTAAAGTTCAAATAAACGGCGTTAACTCATTAGGGTCTGAAATGGCAATGGGCGTTCCTCAAGGTTCGATATTGGGTCCATTCCTCTTTTTAGTTTACATTAATGATTTACCCCAATTACTTCAAAATCAACCGAAGATGGTGTTATTTGCTGATGACACATCATTGATCTTTAAAATAGATCGACGATCACAAAATCTTGACGAAGTGAATAACTCTATTCTTCAGGTCCAAGATTGGTTTACGGTAAATAATTTGGTATTAAATGAAAAAAAAACCAAATGTATTAGATTTAAATTACCTAATGTTAGAAGTAGCGAATGTGATATCATATTGAACGGAGAAAAACTGGAATTTATTAATCAAACGGTTTTCCTAGGAATCACTATAGACGAGAAACTGCAATGGGGACCACATATAACCTCTCTGGCGGGGCGGCTAAGCTCGGCCGCTTATGCTGTTAGAAAGATAAGACAGCTAACAGATATAGAAACCGCGCGTTTGGTTTATTTTAGTTACTTCCACAGCATTATGTCGTATGGCATTTTACTGTGGGGTCGGGCTGCTGACATTGAGTCCATCTTTATTTTGCAAAAGAGAGCTGTCAGAGCAATTTATAATCTCCGTCGCCGCGAATCTCTTAGGGAACTATTTAAAAGGATTAATATTATGACGGTACCTTGCCAATTCATTTATGAAAATATTATGTATGTAAGGAAAAATCTACATATTTTTAACAAGATAAGCGATAGACATAATTTTAATACTAGAAATAAAGATAAAATAGATCAACCATTTTTCAGATTATCTAAAGTACATACATCTTTTATGGGGTACTGTGTTAAATGTTACAACAAAATACCTTGTGATATATTGAAATTAAATGAGAGAAAATTTAAAACACATATTAAAAGTACACTTTGTAAACAAGCATATTACAAGTTAGAGGATTATATCCAGGACAGGAATGCTTGGAAACATGCTGGTCCAGCTCCATAGGACAATCTAGAGTCTAGACAAAATCAAACTGGTTGCTATTTTTATGGTAAAATCTGTTATTTTTATGATATTCATTTTACATTCTGTGATAACCTATACTCACACACTGACTTATTTTTTTAGAAAAACATACTTGTATGATGTTTGTAAATATGTGAACACCACGTATCTATCTAATAATTAAGTTATTTTTCATTGCTTAGTTTTTAATTCGTTTTACCTATTATGGTATAGTAATTTTATTCTAGGTGCATCGTCTTCACATATAATCATATAATTAATGTAATCAAACAAAATATTGTAAAACATTTTTAAAAGAGTACCGGTGGAGTTTCTTGCCCATTCTTCTCCATACGAAACTACCTTTTGGAAGGGGCAACTAGAATCAATTCTATTTTTTTTGTAAATTTTGACGTTCAAAAGTGCCTCTTATGTGCCTATTTGAAATAAATGGTTTGACTTTGACTTTGACTTTGATTGCATGCATGCATCATGCCTATGAAAATATTGACTATACTAAGAACCTTGTCATAGTATACACACAATGTAAATGGCGATGTAAAAAATGACACATTGCCGATGTATTCTGGGTTTTAAATGCTTCATCAACAGACGAAATAAATAACGAGTTTAATGCGACTAAGTGATCAAGTTTTTCGTCCAGTGATTGTTTGTAGCAGATTAATAACTTAACAAAGTCAAAGTCAAATTATTTATTTCAAGAACGCAGTTTTGAAAGTCCAAATTTACAAGAAAATGGAATTGATTCTAAAAGGTAGTTTCGTATGGATAAGAATGGGCAATAAACTCCACCGTTACTGTTTTAAAATGTTGTACACTATTTTGTATAGGTATAATAATCACATAATTATATGTGAAGACGAAGCAACTAGAATAAAATTACTATACCACAATGGGTAAAAAGAATTAAAAATGAAACAATGACAGAAAATTTAATTATGAGATATATACATGGTGCTCACATATTTACAAACATCGTAAAAGTAATTATAAGTTTTGAAAAAAAAAAAAAAAATTGGTCAGTATGTGAGTCACACTCACAAATGCACTGTCCGCGAAGCAGACCCAATAGTTACACAATCAATCAAGTGTTTCATGGGACAGTGGAAGAGTTCCAAAGTTTAACAAAAGTGAATATAAGTAACTAGCTGCACCCCGCGGTTTCACCCGCGTAAGACTCGATCCCGTGGGAATATCGGGATAAAAAGTAGCCTATGTCTTAATCCAGGGTGTCAGCTACCTCCATACAAAATTTTATCAAAATTGGTCCAGCTGTTTGAGCGTGAAGAAGTAACAAACATACACACACACACACACACAAACTTTCGCCTTTATAATATTAGTGTGTTTAAACTAAGTATTCGGCGTTACCTGAGCTGGTCAGTCTGTAGATCTCCAACGAAGTCATGCGCGAAAGAAATGATGGCTTCAACCCTGTGCCTCAGCTGAATGTCGTTGAGGTGTTGCAGTAGGTAGCACATCTGTAGCTTAGCGCCCTCCGCCATCTTCATGTGGAGGAGACCTTTGCGGTGTTCGTCTTTACCCTCTGAAACAATGTAAAATTATTACAGTGTACTGGTATCTGTACATAGTATAATAAAATCGTAGCGAAGAAAGAAAGAAAAAAAAAATGCGTTTATTGGCATTACAGCAAAAAATACACCTTAAAACTATAAAAACAGAAAACAATATTATTATAATGCCAAAAGGGCCTCAGCTCAGCATAATGTCAGATGATAACACAAGGTGTACCACCTGACGCTGATTTTCAGCTGCAACACAAAGAATTGTTGTCCGTTTGCCTGGATGTATGTTACGGATTGGCGCAAAAACGGCTTAACAGATTTGGATGAAATTTGACACACAGATAGTTTTTAACCTGGATTAACATAATGTGGGATATTTTCAGTCATCGCCGCGGGCAAAAGCTAGGTTTGTAATAAGAAAATTACTTTTTAAGGTAATAAAATTAATTGCTAAAAAATAAAGAGAACTAAAACTCAGTAACAAAGATTTTTTCCATTTATGTACGCAAAAAATAGGACGCAAAGAGGAAACAGAAAAGTTTTTATTTTATACTAATAACCGACAGATTGTCAATTAATGGGTCATACGACCAGACAAGTATATAAATTAACATTTACAAAACATTAGATTTCTCACGAAGCGTGTTCGGGAATTACTATTCTTCCATTATTGTTATGGTTCTCTTGTAATAGAATAAAATATTCTAAATTATGTACAACCATATAAATTACAGATATTAAACGTACCAAATAAACGTGCGAAATAAAGAAAGACAAAAAAATATTTGGGACACGCGGAAAGAAATACAAAAGTTAAAAAACCGGCCACGTGCGAGTCGGACTCGCGCACGAAGGGTTCCGTACCATTATCTATAAAAACGGCAAAAAAATCACGTTTCTTGTATGGGAGCCCCCCTTAAATATTTGTTTTATTTTAATTTAATTATTTATTTTTAAAGTGAATATATAACTAAATATTCTGTGAATATTTCAAGCGTCTACCTGTTGCCGTTATTAATATCAAGCAAAATCGAACAAAAAAATCACGATTGTTGTATAGGAGCCCCTTAAATATTTATTTTATTATATTTTTTAGTATTTGTTGTTATAGCGGCAACATAAATACATCATCTGTGAAAATTTGAACTGACTAACTATCACGGTTCATGAGATACAGCCTGGTGACAGACGGACAGACAGACAGACAGACGGCGGAGCCTTAGTAATAGGGTTCCCGTTTTACCCTTTGGGTACGGAACCCTAAAAAGGGACAATTAAACCTGAAATGTGTGTGTACTGGGAATACCTCTGCCTAACCCATCGGGGAATACAGCCGTGATGTTATGTTATGAGGCTGTTTGATTGCAACTAATGTGCTAATAAATTACCTTTATCAAAGGAAGGGTCCCATGTTTCTGGGTTGGTCATGATGAGTAGTTTCTCCACATCTTCGTCGCGCATCATTCCGACCAGCAGAAGACGGTCTACCAGTTTTATCAGTGGCCTGTAATATAAAAATTCATAATATAATTTAGTACAGTTGCGTAGATTGAAATGTACGGGGTACAGACAGATTGATAATGACAAGATAATGTTTGAGCATCTCAAGAAAAAATCACAGGTAACGAAGTATAACTTCTTGTTTAAAACAACAATAATCTACCATATTCCTCTACCAATTAAATTATCAACTTTTAGGGAAATAATAATGAATAATTAAAAAAAAAAAACTAATATAATTATTTAATTATTTTGACTGCCTCGTAGGTACATTGGTTGCAAGCGCTACTACTGAGCATGCGGTCCTGGGTTCGATTCCCGGGTCGGGCAGTGTTATTGGATTTAATTGTTTTTAATCGCACATAAAACCATATTGAATGATCAAATTACACAAAATAATGATAACTTTTTGCATATCAGTAAAACTCTCGCTCCGAAAGCATTCAAAATTACACTATAAAGCTGTCTGTCTACTGAAACGGAGAAGAGCGGAGCTGTGCCAATAATAATAAATATAATCTAAACTCCCTGATAAATAATTTTATTTCTGTAAGTAGGTTTGTACAAACACTTTAACACGTCAATCATATTTTAAAAACTAGATGCGGCATTAGTTGATAGGCGTTTCCTATCTGAATACTCTGGGAAGACCCAAATAAACTCAGCCCTATGAAATTATTATATTTTTGATTTTTTTAAGAGAAGGAATTCTCCTATATCGTAGGTGCGTTTACAAACATTTAAACTCACATACACAAACAGCCAGACCCGGAACAACTACTTGTAGGTCATACGAATATTTGTTCCGTGCGGGAATCGAACCCGCGACACGCAGCGTGGCAGTCAATTGCTTAACCACTGCGCCAACCGTGCCGTCATCACACTAATATTATGTTTGTGAGTGTGGGTGTGTGTATGTTTGTTACTTCTTCACGCTCTAACGGCTGGACCAATTTAGATAAAATTTTGTATGGAGGTAGCTGACACCCTGGATTAAGACATAGGCTACATTTTTATCCCGATATTCCCACGGGATCCAGACTTACGCGGGTGAAATCGCGTGGCGCAGCTAGTTATTATTATATTACACAGTCTCTTTTAAAGTCCAGACATAATCTTGGTCAGATCGTGTGAAGACCACATTCTATTGGTTATTATTAACACAGCTCCGCTCCTTTCCTCTCCAGTCCAGTGGACAGGCAGCCTAAGCATATCTGTGTGGGGATTTTACGCCAACTTCATTGCTACACGAAGTACAATTTCTTGTTTAAAACAACAATAATCTAGCATATACAAATTACCAATTTTTAGGGAAATTAATATATTTTAAAATTAAACAATTATAATTATTTAATTATTTTTACTGCCTCGTAGGTGTAGTGGTTGCAAGCGCTACTGCTGAGCATGCGGTCCTGGGTTTGATTCCCGGGTCGGGCAGTGTTATTGGATTTTTCTATCTGTAAATTCTCAGTAGCAGCTCGGAGTCTGGATTTGTGCCCGGTTACTGGCAATTGGCTCGCCCCTTATGACATACTATGGGACTTAGCATAACTGGCGAAATATGGGTGTATTATAGGTACACCTCTGTACACCTCTGTGTTACAGGCGTGATGTTATGTATACAACGTAGAGACGACAATATGACGATAAATTCAACTGCGTATATCTAATGACGTTCGCAGTCTGCACACGAAAATTCAATCAAATATATCCAATAGTTTAGTCGCTATAACTAGTCACAGATTGGCAAAACCCATAGTCGGCACACCACTGCTATTTAGTTTGTTTGAAAAAAATCACTTTTTTAATTCCAATGCTAGAATTTATTTGATCGTTCCAAAATACTCTTATGCATTAGTATCGCCAGTGTTTTCATTTATTGTCGTATTGTTGTCTCCACATTGTATACATATTTTAAAATGGAAATGCATGAAGTGGCATTCAATCAGCACTGAGCTAGCGTGGTCTAAATCCTAGCAGAAGGAACATTGTAGGTTGATTTTGTTATTTTTTTTGTTAAGTTTGCTATACTCACAGGAACAGGTTTTCATTGCTGCCCCCCACAGGGTCCCGGTTGTGAACCTGGTTGGTTTCCACGGCTTCTGCTAACGCTTGCATCACAAACTCACGAACCACTTCCAAGGGGAAGTACGGCGAGTATAAGTTGCTGATTTCTGTTATACTTTCGCTGAAAAGAGAGAGAGAAATGGTTTGATTTAGAATTACCAGTTTATTTCCTCGAGTTTATTTTTACCAGATTCTATTTTGTTAATATGGTAAAGAGAAGAGAGTAACACTCTCTTCTCTTTACAATTTATCCATAAATTGTAAAATTATATTTATTGTAACAGACTTACCAAACTTTTTGAAATAAATAATAAAAAAAAAAAAAAAAAATTATAAACTTTTGAATATGAGTCATTGCCATCTAGCAGAAAGCTAACAGTAGTCTTAGCAAGGAGAAGGTTGCTGGTGCCTCACCCGAGTTTATATTCTCTATTTCAGTCGTTCTTTCATCACTGATTATATCCGCGGTAAATCCTTGCCTAGTTTGTTTTGAAATGTTCTGCATTTACTAAAGACGATTGTCAAAAAAAAAACAACTGATTTTTGATGTGTAACATCGGACTCCTCACCTTGGTAATAAGCAGCTGAGCAGTGACAGAAATGACCCCCTCTACTTATAATCTATACAGTACTTACTAAGTCCATGTTATTAAAAAGTACTTATTTATTCCCTTTTCACGAAATCACTCCCACAGACAGCGGGAGGAAAGATGTTACACATCAAAAATCTTAACCATTTCAACTAATCTTACCTTTTTTGTGACAGCTATACATATACACCATTATTTTTAGTGTATGCGAAACCTGAATGTAGTTTGTTCCGAATAAGGAACTGAATCGATTTCAATAATTTTTACACCATGTTATATTTTGTCCCAAAAATAGTTAAGTGTGATGGAAATGTTATAACTATTTAATAACTTACAATACAATCGCCGTACGGTTAGGTACCTACTGCCAAATTAATATCAATGACCGCAAGACGCCCCTGGAGGCGCGGGGGCAGCGTTAGCATGTTTTTGTACGGACAACCCGGTAACATAACAACCTTATAACTTTGTGATTTTTCATGATACAGTTTTGAAATTTTGTACATAGATTCTTTACATAAAAATACTAGTCAAGTGTTTCGGGTTTCGCATATACTAAAACTAATTTTATATAGACATAATTATGTTCTGCATCTATCGCCATTCAGCTGATTGATTTCAAATCAGGCTATATCAGTCATCTTGATCTGAGGACGCACACTCTCCGTCTGCAAGGAGCGCAGACTGTGTCCCATGTCTGGGTCTTCGTACAAACCCTTTAGTTAGCTACACCGAGCTATAATATAGAGCTATACTGAGCTATACTCACGCTATATCCGTCATCTTCATCTGAGGACGCACACTGTCCGTCTGCAAGGAGCGCAGACTGTGTCCCATGTCTGGGTCTTCGTACAAACCCTTTAGTTAGCTACACCGAGCTATAATATAGAGCTATACTCACGCTATATCCGTCATCTTCATCTGAGGACGCACACTCTCCGTCTGCAAGGAGCGCAGACTGTGTCCCATGTCTGGGTCTTCGTACAAACCCTTTAGTTAGCTACACCGAGCTATAATATAGAGCTATACTCACGCTATATCCGTCATCTTCATCTGAGGACGCACACTCTCCGTCTGCAAGGAGCGCAGACTGTGTCCCATGTCTGGGTCTTCGTACAAACCCTTTAGTTAGCTACACCGAGCTATAATATAGAGCTATACTCACGCTATATCCGTCATCTTCATCTGAGGACGCACACTCTCCGTCTGCAAGGAGCGCAGACTGTGTCCCATATCTGGGTCCTCGTACAAACACTTTAGTTCTGGTCCTAATGGTATTACGAACTCGTTCTTACACGCCTCCCTGTAACATAAATATTTTTTATTATTACATCTATTAAGTACCGAAACGTTGCAAAACGTCGTGACCGACATTTAGTTTCTGCTTGGAAAAAAACCTGTCTGTTTCGTTGAAATCGCGAAAAAAAAAATCAGCGGTTCCGTACATTTTGACGAGTTATTCGAACATAAATGTAGGGAATAGCTGATTTTTTTTCGCGATTTCAGTTTTGTTCCCATAGTAAAAGTTGTTCATAATGATGAGTACAGTGACCCATTAAGAGGTTGTGCGTTAATTCTGGGACATGTTGTCTACGTAGGTGGATACTCACATAGTAGTTGCGTGCGACTCAAGATGCAAGGCTATGAGCAGATCGTAGAAGCCTTGCCGCAGTGGACCTGACATGTACTGTGACTGGATCGCGTAGAGAAGTTGTTTCTGATCTACGTGTGTGCATAGAGCGTGGGCGGCCCTGCAATTATAATTGATCACATTTTTAATAGGTAAAACAACTGAAACAATCCCTTTTCGGGGCCGAAATATGGGCTTTGAACACCTCTTTTAGTGCCCAGAATAAAATTTTGGATGACATTTTTGTTTATCAGTAAATCGTACCGTCAATGACCCGAGTTACTCTTAAGTATCCACCTTATCTAGCAGTTACTTGGTGAGGATACTTTCTTCGGGTCACAGACTGCACACAAAATAAGACAGGCGTTATTTTTTATGCTATTTAGCTTAAGGTGGGATCCGCAGTTCTAGCCCGCGCAATTTAAATTTTCTTATCTTTTGTTCAATTTGCAGGTCAGTGTCATAACAAATATGTATTTACAGAATTATAATCATAAAAATTATATTATTAATACGTCTCTCTAAGTTAGATTCGTTCCATTATGAACTTTTCCCTATGAGGTTTGTTCATAGAGAACAAATCAAAATAAGAGAGATGTATTAATGATTCTAATGATTTTAATTCTGTGAATACATATTGGTTATGATCGCGAGTCATATTTTGATCAAGTACAACCTGACTGACCTGCAAATTGCAAAAAAACGTATGCCAATTTGAATTTCGCGGGCTACAGATCCACCTTAATTTGAATTGTCAATATAATTATTAGAATAACAGTTATTGTTATTACTAATTATATTATGTGAAAGTTACTTACCTATAATTACTCTGGTAACATAACGCAGCATACAACGTCAGCGTATGCGAGTGGAAACTGAGCAGCTTGTCCATTTCTATCAGCTCCAAAATGTCTATACAACGATCTTCCTCTGAAAAATTTTAATGTTACAAATGTAAAAAATACATCGAAAGTTGTATTATTAATTCACATAAAAAAAAACCTGGTTTTAGGTTAAGTACTAACATAGCAAATAAGTTAAATTGTTTACTAACATCTAGAATTATAAGTATTTTTTATTGTAATTGGATCTTGTTGTCTGTTATACTCGTATAAATACATTTTTAAATTATTATTATTATTAGGCGTCACTTTAAAATTATTTTATTTAAAATTGTTACAGTGATCGTTAAACGGATTTAATCGGTTTTTATTCAGTTTAAAATTAGTACCTGTAGTAAATGCAATTTGATATAAAGTCTAAAAATACAGTAAATATTATTTTACAAAGTGACAGCTAGACACTATTTTTTTTTTCAGGAAATTAATTATGCAGCCAAAGAAGAGAAGTCCTGGGTTCGATTCCCAGCACTGGCCACTGCCCAAGCCGGGAATCGAACCCAGGACCCGGATATCACTATGGTGGGTTTTTTTAGATCTGAAATTTCTCGGAGTCTGGATTTGTGCCCGGCTGTTGGCAATAGGCTCGCCCCCTATTACATGGGACTTAAACATAACTGGCGAAATGTGGGTGTACTATAGGGTACATCTCTGCCTAACCCTTCGGGGTATATAGGCGTGATGATATGTGACAACCAAAGAAATGCAAGAAAACTTTGAAATATGTAAAGATATCGTTCGTTTTGTAATCCCAGATACTAATCTGACAGGTGCAAATGTCAAACTCCAAATTGAAAAAACAAACAACAATCATTTGAAATGTCAAATCAGTTTCTGGGATTAAAAACGAACTCTAAAAGGATTTAGTGAGTTTACCTGGTATATGTAAAGCCAGCATAGATACTGCATCTTCACACAGCATGGACCAACCTCGGATGTCAGATAACTTGAGTGCGTGTACTTGTAGAGATTGATTTGGTACCTGAAAACCGAGGACTCAGTTTTGAATAAAAATAATAAATTCTGTTTGTATTCATTCACAGATGAGGATGTTTTACTAAGCGGAAATAAAATTTTAATGAAAATAAATTATAACTGTGAACCAAAATGTACCAAAGGACCACTAATTGTCAAGTAGCAATTTTTGGAACTATAGGTACATCATCATTTCAGCTGAAAGACGTCCACTGCTGGACATAGGCCTCCCCCAACATTTGGGGGGGTTGCCATAATCTCCACGCTTGGCAGGCGGGTTGGCGATCGCAGTATGGTGTTAAAATGCATAGAGAACGCTGCTGCCCATTCTCTAGTAAGTCCCTTAATCACCTTTTACGACACCCACGGGAATAAACAGGATGGTGCTATTCTTTACGTCCGGCACCACATAATACACACACACTAATTGGAATAAATAATGTAACCGATTTAGCGTGAAGTTTTTATGATTATGACATTCAAAATATTTCTGAAGATGCTCACCCTAGCCCACTGATGCGGCTTCAAGCACTGCACCTTCAGCCTGGGAGGGAACTGCGGTATAACGTGCTTGTCGCTCGTCGGCAGTACTGCAGCAGACAGTGGCAGGCTGGTAGTAGACCTGCCCAGTTCTATCTGAAGGATCTCCTTGGATGTGGCTTCTACGAAGATCGCGGGGAAGAGTTTTGTTTCTGGCTCCATCTGGAAAAAAAGGTGAATATAGTCTTTCGTTTATTTGAAACTAGCGGCTTCGCCCACGTAGCTTTTTCTTAAATATAAGTAGCTTAAGTCCTTATAACATCAGCTATTTGCCAGTGAAAGTCCTGTCAAAATGTGTTCAGCCGTTTCGGAGATTAGCCGGAACCAATAGACACATAAAAATTTAAAAGTTGTTTTTTGTTATAAGTACCGTATACAATATTAGTTTTAGTATATGCGAAACCCGAAACACGTGTCTAGTATTTTTATGTAAAGAATCTATGTACAAAATTTCAAAACTGTATCATGAAAAATCACAAAGTTATAAGGTTCACGTGTCTAGTATTTTTATGTAAAGAATCTATTTTCAACTTAAATTAAAACAGAAACTAGGCGCTTGAGTTGTTGCCGACGCTACGGAATGTTACCATTCTAGATATTATATATATATAAACATTTAGAACGAAGTATTGTATTTATTTTATTTATCATTTTGTTATTTTTGTCTAATTAAATGCTGCACCGGTTGACGTCATCACGTCAACAATCACGTCACATCAACTCTGGCGCTGAAAACCAGCGCTGGCTCTGTCTCGCAACTATACGTATTTTCTTTCTTTCTTGTCAAACTGTAAACGTAGTCTCTCACAGTATAATTTAATTGTATAGGTTTCCAAGTATCATCAAAGTCATCAATTTCCCAGTCATGGTTATACCTAAATTCACGTTGTTCTTAAACATTCAATATTATTTGCGATTGCCTCATTTGTTTTCCATTTAAAACACTTCGGACAAAGGAGAGACAGAGCATCAAATTTATCAAAGACACGAACAGTTGCTCAACAAAAGGAGCACATATTCTAGGCCCTTAGTAAATTCTACTTTAGTCAGATAGGAAACGGACTCACGTCAGTTTGTTCATAAACATTTCAAGAATGGGGAAGGCCGGTCAAAGCTATTTGTAGATGGCATGACCATATCTAGGTTCCCCCGGCCTATACTTTTGACATTTCGTCCATTCAATGTCTTTCATTGCATTTCGTGTTCATTCAATGTTTCATTCATGAGTTTGGTTGTACAGACATCAGCACATCAAGCTACTACAATCTGTCAAATTTCTTTAATAGATTTTCAACTTTATCCCTATAGTATAAGGTTCAAGGTTAATTGGGAAAATTTGACAGTTTCGGGTGGCTTGACCTGCTGGCGTCTGTAATTCAGTATTTGTTATTTTCAGTGATTTAATAGTTTTAGTAGTTCAACATTATATTATACACGGAAAGTGACAGAATTTAAAAACTTAATTTATTGTTTATTTTCTCGTCATTACTTTCTTCAAAATCTGTTTACGACAACCTCCAACCCTGTTTAGTTAAAAAAAATCTATACGAATAGCTTTACTTATTAACCGACTTCCAAAAAGGAGGAGGTTATATGTTCGGCTGTATGTTTGTTTTTTATTTTATTTTATGTATGTTCATCGATTACTCCGTCAATTGTGGACGGATTTTGAAAATTCTTTTTTGTTTGGAAGGGTATGCTCCCGAGGTGGTCCCATTGCCAACAAATCAGAATTTGATGAGGGGAACCCATGGAAATCGAGGGAAATCCTCAAATTTTATAGGCATACATATAGCAACTTGAGTATTTTTTATAGTAACTCGTGCATTTGCACTCGAAAAGCACCATTTGGTGAAGTGGAACTGATTATGAAGACCACAGATGGCCACCGGAACTACTTAATAATAAGTATTTCACCGTTGCGATTCGATTAAGCACCATAATATGGTTGCTAAGCAATTTATGGCCGTCAAAATGCATATGGTGAAGTCACGATCAGTTCTGCTGGTTCTTACCAGGAGAACTCCTCAACAATTAACGCCCCTGCATCGGGAAAAGCAATATTTTGGAAAAGGTGATAAGCAATTGACATTAGGCTATTATAAATTAGATAAATTACAAACTGACCCACGAAAAAGTGAAAAATAACAAACTTTTTACAAAAAAAAAAAACAACCGACTTCTAAAAAAACACTACAAAGTGAAAAATAACTTTAATTTCGGAAGTCGGTGTCTTTGGATCTGTATTTTAGTTTTTTGCCACCGACTTCTGAAATTAAAGTTATTTTTCACTTTGTAGTGTTTTTTTAGAAGTCGGCTGTTTTTTTTTTTTTGTAAAAAGTTTTGTATTTTTCACTTTTTAGTGGGTCAGTTTGTAATTTATAATAGCCTAATGTCAAATGCTCATCACCTTTTACAAAATATTGCTTTTCCCGATGCAGGGGCGTTAATTGTTTAATTAAAGTTATTGTAAATTAAAGTAACTGTAAATTGAAGTTATTTTTCATTTTGTAGTGTTTTTTTAGAAATCGGTTGTTTTTTTTTTGTAAAAAGTTTTAAGAACACAACAATGGATAATTTTGGTAAAAATAAAATAAAACCACCACTCGCCTTGTATTATTAGCCTGTTTTGGGAACTAGCTACGACAGCGCCATTTTGATAGTTGCCTTCCCCATTAAAATACCAATTTACAGAATACACAACCTTAACTTCACTGTACCACTTACCTTAAACTTAAAGCTAGTATCCTTTCCCTCACAGGTGAAGGACACGGTGCCAGTAGAAGTATCCACCGAGCATCCGATGAACATGCCCTGCGAGGCTCCCTTAGCTGTGGCTTCGGCCATTACTTCGTTATAGAGCTCGTCTGCGCGAACCATGTAGCAAGACTGCCGGTTTACGCTAGAACGAAACACGTTACCTACATAAAACCTGATTGATTTGAACGTCTACATTATCATTCGTGTGTTGGCACGAAAGATGAAGAAGACTGGAAATATATTGGCTTACTGTAGCAGGGTTTAGCGTGGTGATGTCATTTTATAATTCGTCAGTTTTCAGTTACGAATAGTCATTCATAATAGTTGAAATGGAATATTAATAGTCAAAATAATTGGTATTAAATCTTTAAATTAAAATCCCTTGACAAGAAAGTTATGCAATTTTCACTACGCTTGTCAATAACATCGCTTAGAACATCATTTAATGTAAAACAGTTTAATGGTCTTTCCATCTGCCTAATACAAAATGTTATGTCTTAATAAAACATCGGACAAGCTCGTTTTAGCATATTACGTAGCGTAACTTACAGTACATATTTTGCTAAATGTAAAAATATAATGTACTAAAAAAATATGTCATTTATTATTATAAGTGTAAGTACTTTATTGTACACCGGAAAAATACATAACCAAAAATAAATGAAGCACTACAAAACATGCAACGGGTGGCCATAAGACAAAATTTAATCAATATGAAGCAGAAGAATACTCACTTCTCAACAACCCTGTCATAATCATCGGTGATGATGACGGACGATTTGGTGACCTTGCTCTGGTTGAAGTCCTTGGAGTGCAGGTGGTACTGCGTAGTCACCCAGCCGATGTATACGTGGGTTGGGTCCTGACCAGGGAATATTCTAAAAAAGAATTGAGTATGTAGTGAAACAGTACAAGGGCTTTTAGGTAAGTTCAATTTAAAAGCGATATACATTTCTTCAAAAGTGAAGTCTTAAAAATACAGTAGGACAGCTAAATCAACGCGTTTAACAAGCGTCCGCGATGGTGTGCAAATATGCGCTCATTGAATGTTATGAGCAGGATTGTAGTGCTTAGCAATTAACTACTGAATACTCGCTGCTTAATTTTTGAGGTGTATTTTAACGACAGAAAGACTTTCAATGTCATCTTAAAGTCAAGTCTTGGTTTCAAATAATGAATTTGGCTAGGATTGCCAATTTAGGATAATATTTAATCAATGACTGCCATGTTGGTGTAGTGGTCGCAAGCGCTGCTGCAGAGCATGTGGTCCTGGGTTCGATTCCAAGGTCGGGTAAAGTGTTATTGGGATTTTGTATTAGGAATTTCTCAGTAGCAGCCCGGAGTCTGGATTTGTGCCCAGTTGATGCTCGCCCCCTCTCACATGGGACTTAAACATAACTGGCGAAATGTGGGTGTACTATAGGTAGGTACACCTCTGCCTAACCCTTCGGGGATTACAGGCGTGATGATGATGTTATTTAATCAATTTGAGCGCAACTTCTACGCAACTTCATTTACGTATTACACGCCCTTTTGCCTCGAGTAAGATCAAATTACAACACATCCTAACCAAGTATTATAAATAAATGCGAAAGCGAGTTTGTAACGCTAAAACCTAGAATTTGGCTCAGAGGCAGACCATGACCTGGATTAGGACACAGGATACTTTTTATCCCAATATTCCCACGGGATCGAGAATTGTGCGGGTGAAACTGCGGGACACAGTTCGTTTCTAATAAAATGGACACATTTTGAAACATTTCTCACTCTATACCTGCATCAATCTGCTAAGCCATTTCCGAACTATGTTCGCGCCGGCTTCCAGTCTAACCGGATGCAGGTGAATACCAGTATTTTACAAGGAGCGACTGCCTATCTGACCTCCACAACTCAGTTACTGGGTAATATGATACCCCTTGGATGACTGGTTGTCAGACTTTTGGGCTTGTGACGACCCCTAACGACTGTCAAAGATCCACAAATGAAAGCCGGGATAAAAACCGAGACACGGAGGAGTCTCGGTATGTAAAGATGGTCACCCATCTACGGACCAACCCCGGTAACCATAGCTTAACCTGATGGATCGACCCATGCGACTGTTATTACTTAGCCACAAGCTCCCTCTAGACCTGCATAACTAAATAATAAATCTATTTCATATAGTCAACTAACCTGACACCATAAAAGTATTCATTGATAAGCTTCAAGCACTCGGAGTCAAAAATCTCGTTGCCAACCGTCTCGGTGGCCGACTGAGCGAGAGTGCTGGTCGTCATCTGCTTGCGGTCTTGAGTCGGCGTCGCCATCTGAGCGTTGGACTGTGACGTCAGACGTCCGGTGGAGAGAGAGAAGAGTGGGGGAAGAAAAGAGATAGATTATAGTGTGGAAAGAATTGCAGTATAGTGGCCGGAAACCGGGCTCATAAGTTGGTGACGCTAGGGTAGATGAAAGCTAAGAATGGAAAGTAAATAGCAATAGGCATTGGCACACCTGGTTTCTGCATTGAGAATTGGAAGTTGAAGATTAAATTATATTTGCTGGAAATGTCATATTTTCACGAAATTGTATTATTTCTATCAAATATAATTTTGAGAGCTTTGATGTTTTAAATGATTATGATTAAGTAATTATTTTATCATAATAGCCGCGTATTGAATTTTAATCAACATGCAACGTACAAAAGCGCTGCAGTTTGCAAAAACGTAAGAAATTTTGAATTTTGTGGGTTATTTTGAAGGAATCAATTTATGGACCTAATGCTAAAGTTGAGTTTGACAAGTTCTCAATTTCAAATTCTCAATTCAGAAACAAAGTGTTTGTTCAAAAACTTTGACAATCCTGAAATAATTATTTATTTTCTATTTCTACAGTAGCCTGGTAGCCATTTTGTAGGAGACAATAAACTAAGTGAGTAGTCGAGAAGTCAATGAGCAACTTTTTTTTTAAAGAAGACTGTGTTATTAATTTTGGGTCTTTCATTAACAATATCTATCACTAGCGCCCACCACTTCTTCCGCGTGAAAATTCTTATTCTCCCGACCCACTGCGTCGCATTGCATCGCCGGCCCGCGCTATTACTGCGTTTTCGCTTAGCGTTCTTTTTTCTCGGCTCTTAAGGGTCTTAGCATGATTTTAAATATCCTATAACCTTCAGCAAGAATTGGGCTATCAAATGCAAAAAGTATCCGACTGGTAGTTCCGGAGATTACCCCCTCCATAAAAAAACTTAGAAACAAATTTTACCTTTTTATAATATTATTATAGATAAAGTTACCTACATAATTATTGTTATATTTTTAAACAGTCAATTAACTACTATAACTTTACAGCAGACATATTTGTATTGGGCTTCACAAAAAAAAAAAAAAACAGTATCAATTAAAAATAATATAAAAAAGGTAATAAATTAGTATGAAAACCAACGAAGGAAATGGTTAGTGTTAAACAGCACCCTATTTGCGTAACACAGTTTGAATCGGAATCGGAATGATTTTGAAGAAGTATATTGCTAATGCATTGCTTAGAAAAAAAAAATCTGCTCAACAATAAATTTTGTTGAACTGTCAACATGAAACCGATTCCTACTCATAGTGTGTTACGCAATTAGCCCGCTGGATTTATGAGAGGACTTACATTCAGACCAACTTGGCTTCCATACAAGTTGGACCTGCTAGGTCGCGCGTTCATGCCGTTATATCTTTGATTGGCCTTGTGAGAAATTAACAAAAACATCATGAAAAATAACAAAACGAAACAAAAATTAAAGTAATGTAAAAGGATCAAAGGACCAATAAGTTGTAATGTGTAATATAATGGGTTCGTTTGTAAAAAGTTAATTTCCGTTTGATTGGTGTTATTATTATGGAATTATTTAATATTGTGGCTATCATTCGTAAAACAAAAATCACGTGATAGTAACAAAACATTCATTAATGAGAATGGTCATAGGACAAGGTCGGTATTTTTATATTAATAAATGAGAAAAAATAACCAAACATACCGATTGAATAATTTAGTTTTCGTGGATTTAATAACAAAGATAAAAAAAATTGTATGAAAACAATTTAGAAACAAAAATCTTGTATAACATTCAGTCAAACAAAACAACGCCATTTTCAAATTATCTTCTCACATTTGAATAAATCCACATATTACAATCGCAAACTCTCCAATTAAAAACACAATGCAAAATGAACTTTAAGTCAATGCTGTAGAGTTGAACTTACCTGTGATACTTTAATCTGAGGGTTGGGTCTTCTCGGTCCACGTTCAGGCGATACTTCCGTATCACTAAAAGGGTCTGGGGTTTTTGATTTACGAGGCTTGCCACGTTCGTTGCTTTCACCGCGCTTGCTTCTAAAGAACCTGGATTTGGATGACAAGAGTTAATGACAAGTATTATATGACATAAGTGAGATAAGTCTCGAGTAAATAAATAACTTCTAGGCAAGTGAGCACTCTTGTCAATCTCCTTATCGCTTACCATCAGGTGAGGTAGTGGTCAAACGAGAGTCTATCATGAATTTAAAAAAAATACTTCAACGTTAGAAGGAGTTTAGGTACATTATGCAGCAACTTAAAAAAAAAATAGCTTTAAATCAGTACAACTCTAAACAAGATAGGATCAGATCAAATAGCTGTTCCAAACGAACACTAACTACAAATAATGATAATTTATTTTAGAAGTATGTATGCCATAAGTAAATAAATTCTCATATTGTATGTTTATATTTAAATTAAATATTTGTTTTTGAATTTAATTTTTTTTTCTCCTACTCTTACAAATGTTGGCTAAATCTCTTTAGATCTACTTTCCTATCGCAGATATGCTGGAAGAGATTTCTTTAGAAATAAGCATCACCTTTTGTACGTATTTTAATGTTTCTTTTTTCTTAGCTGTTTATATGTGTATAAATGGTTGAATAAACATACATTTTCTTTATTACATTTACATACTTATTAATTACATTTTTAAATATTTTATTTTAAAAAATACTGGCTCATCGGCATGGACCTATAAAAAAACTCGGACGGATTCTCGTTAACAGAAAACTATGTCACTCAAAGTCAGTCAGCTCGCTGTACGCACACATTCACAGCATACTCACCCATTACGCGTGCAAAAGTCAACACAGTCGACACGTCCTACGCGGCAAAAAAGTATTGAAATACAGCATGTCTTGTGTGGTGAAATGTTGTAAAAACTGTAGCGATTGAAAGAAAAAAAATCCAGGAATCACGTTTCATAGGTAAATGAATAATTCAACAACTTAGTTCCCAATTTTATAGATTACAATCAATCTTCATTCACTAGAACAAAAAAAATCATCACAAGGCCAGTGTTGTCAATATTCACGTGTGCAAATTACCCTAAATATATCGGAAATTTATATTTCATTTAATCAATTCAACTTATTTAGGTTATTTATTACTAGTTATTTTATATTCTTCTTATTAGATTTCCTAAAGAAAATGAAGTATGGAGAAATTATTGGATTAAAAAAAAATCAAAACTGTAACTGTCAAAATGACTGGATTAAAAAAAAACATACTCAGCATTTGGGATGTTATACAATAGATACAGTAAATATTTTTTACAATAAAAATATTTTCAATTATTAACTATGTTGTTAATTTCACATATTTTCATAGGGAGATTTGGTTCTTACCATTAACTTGTTAAAATAGCACGGTATAATTCTGCCGACATTTCCAAGAAACTTGTCTCTCGACCTGTATTTGTCTTAAAATAAAAAAATAATATATGGGTAAATTTGGCTAACATGGCAACCCTAAATTCACTCACACTTAAGACTGTCGCCGCCATTACGGGACACAGTTTTGTCTTAGCGGGAGTTCCGTCCGAGTTTTTTTATAGGTCCATGCTCATCGGCATCAAGAACAGCTGCCGGTCACATCTTCTAGATCCTCCACAAAATAAATAATAAATTAGTATGACCTGTAATAAATGTTTACTAAAAACTTACTTGAAAGGCGACCGCCCTCGCTTGTCCTTCTTATCATCAGGCGCCAAGCTTTGCGCTCCCAACTCATACTTGGCCATCTCTGCCTCACTCGTAGACCGGTGCATGCCGTTCACTTGACCTGCAACGTATAAACCTCAAGATACTGAAGACAAAGTGGTAAGTTTTTAGACTCAAATTCTGTGAATCAAATGCTTGTAGCATGAGAATTAACGTCATACTTCAGCGGATTATAATATATTTGGTATATTTACAGCAACAAAGGTTTCTAAGTTATTAATTGAAAGAGCTACGAGTAGGTAACAATATTTAACCTCCCTAAGCAGGCAACGCTATCAATTTAGCTAAAGGGTTTGTGCTGTTCACTACGGCAAGATCATTCTATGCCGCCAACTCCTGGGGAGTTTGTTGCGCCACTTCTTCCCAGCTAAAGCACTAGGAAGTGGTGAAGGGTGGGCGTTTGGGGGACTGTCTTATGTCATTTTTGACGTTCGAACAGAGCTGATTCTCAGCCTAGTTTGAAGAAATGCGCTGTAAAACCCTAGTTCCACAGCGTTAGGGCTGGTGATAGAAACCCTGTTTAGGACTAAAAGGAACCTAGTGTGTTAAATCTATGTATATTTGTATACAGGGTCAAATCAAATTAGCTAGTGAAACTCCACAAATTTGATGGATCATCATCATCACCATTCATCATTTCAGCCGAAAGACGTCCACTGCTGGATATAGACCTCCCTCAGAGGGGAGGGTTGCCATAATCACCACGCTTGGCAGGAGGATTGGCAATCGCAGTATGGTGTTAAAATGCATAGAGAACGCCCTGCACATTCTCTAGTAAGTCCCTTAGTCGCCTTTTACGACACACACGGGAAGAAATAGGATGGTGCTATTCTTTACGTCCGGCACCAGACGGAACATGTGATGTAATGGGTATCATTATCTCAACACGAAAAAAATACTTAAAATGAATAAGATTTGATAAAAAAAAATTGGGTCGACGACTGCTGTTGGTGTTGTTACTGGAAGTTTGAGTTGAGAAAATCTGTTTAATTTTATTTTATCGATATTTTAGTTATCAATACCCAGCACGTCTGTGAAGGTTACACGAAAATACGGATTTTAAAACTGATATTTGAAGTGACTACACTAACGCAGGTTGTTGAACCCAAAAAAAACTCATCATATTAATTTATTTTAGGTTTTATCATGTTTAGGTATCATACATAAACTCACGCCTTCTTCCCATGGGGGTAGGCAGAAACTATAGAACGCCACCTGCTACGCTCCATACTCTTTTTGCTGTAGATATCAATACCCATCATCTCTGCAGAGTTTCGCTAGCTAATTTAATTCCACCCTGTATATTTGCTGAAGAAAACAGTCAAAGCGATAGATCCTGGCAACTCAACACAGTGCTCAAGTGAAGTAGTGATGTGATTATTTAAATCTTGTGTAGTTTTATTTTTTTAGTTATGTCTAAAAACCAATTCATAATTTTAGTCAGAAGCTTTTATGTGTATTATTTTTATAATGGAAAATTCATTGTCAGATATGAGCTTGGGACCTACTTTACTGGCAAGTGTTAGTTTAATTTTAATTTAGTTTATTATTTTAGATGTTTTTGACTTTCAAACGATTAATACAAGATACTTATGATTTAAATCTATTTCAGTAATAGTTTTGACTATTACTACTATACAGGGTGGATTTTTGAGATGGGGCAGTAAGGGCAGCTACCTTAACCGTTGTAGCTACAGGAAAACAGTCTTAAGAAATTTTTTAACAAATTTTGATCTGCATTCACAGATTTAAAAAAAAAAAAAACAGTCAGCAGGATATTGGGCAATTTTCACAAAACCACATTTTCCTGCTGACTAAGTATACATTTTTTTCAAAATCTGTGAATGCAAATAAAAATTTCTCAAAAAGTTAAGAACAGTCTCTTGAGACCGTTTTCCTGTAGCTACGACGATAAAGGTAGCTGCCCTTACTGCCCCATCTCAAAAATCCACCCTGTCTTAACAGCATTCTGTGGTCCAACCCAATTTTTCACTTACCTCAGAGCAACTTCTATGTGCTAAGTGCTTACTCGAAGAAACCATCAACAATGACATGACAATCATGTATTTGAGATGACAACAAACGAGACGGCGACAAGCTCACACCAACAGTCAACACCCAGCCTTAGCGAGCACAATATACAAAAAAGCCTAGTAATAACCTGGTTGCAGATTATTGTAATTTTGTATAGAAACACCTCTCGTCATGGAACCCTTACGTGGTGGTCTTGAAGGTTGGCGTTTGACCTTGGAACTGGTCGGCATCTCCTCCTGATTGTCCTCGTAGTGCAAACCTTTGGTCGTGGGGAAAATAAAGGGTGAAAAGCAAACGTTTTAAGGTGGGGTGTTTGCAATGTGTTTTGAGGACAGATGTTTTTTTTTTTTAATCATGTTTCTGCAGATAAAGCTCGTACTTGAAATATTTATAACTTAAATTTGAATAACAGGCAAGTGAAAATGAATACATAATTATAATAAACTTAATATAACTTTTCTTTCGAAATAAATACTTAACTTTTTGGTGTCAATTAAAAGTACAAATGTTTAAGTGCCAGTCATTTGATTGGCATTATCAGCCTGTTCCCACTGCTGGGACACAGGCCTCCTCTCTTCGAGAGGGAGTGAGCTGTAATATACCACGCGGGCCCAGTGCGGGTTGGTAGATGTCACATGTCTTCGATTTTTTGGTTCTAGGACATGCCGGTTTCCTCACGATGTTTTCCTTCACCGTTTAGAGAGCATTAGTGATGAAATTATTTACATAAAGTGATTCGCCTGCCAGGGTTCGAACCTCGACTTACAACTCGTAAGTCGGTGCCGTTACCACAGGGCTACCGCTGCTCTCGTCTCTTCACCACTGCATGTGTCATTAGATTATGGCCCTCAGTTGCTTGAAAGTGTTTCCCAGTAGTTTAATGCAGAATAAAATACATCGAAGTAAATAATTTTCATGTGTTTTGTGCAAACAGTGACAGTAAAATAAGCACATATTTTTGCCAATCAACTTTGTGTATTTACATATTGCATACACCTTACGAACAGGGACAAAAGTGCAAAACATAAAATTAAAATACAAATGGAGATAACAAGCAAATCTATAACATAACTGCGGGATTGTTCTAATATTTATTTACTTTAGATTCAACAAGCCAAGATTTTAAAATAAGATTTTTTTAAAGTATTTTTTTTTTATTCGGAGATTTGTTTTCTTACTTAGTCACGTATTACAGAACTTCACTCAATACTCAAGCAATACTTAAAACTAGTTCTAACCAATCAAATGGCTTGAAACTAGTTTTAAGTAATGCTTGAGTATTGAGTAACGTTCTGTAATACGGGCCTAAGTCTTGATTCGTTTGTTATTAAGTAAATTACAATTTTGAGGCAATATGAAAATTGAGACTGAAAGTACTGACTGGCTACTGGCTAACTGAATCATTCAATAAGGGAAAAAAAAGAAACATCAAGTAGGAACAATAAAAAAATATCCAAATGTCCTACTTTGAAAACTACCCCACATACCTTTGATATCATTCATAGTGAACCCACTCCTCATAATCTGGTCAATGTGGGCAGGCATCTGAGCTTCCACAGCTTCTTTCATCAAGATCTGTTGGCGATCCTTTATTTCTATCCAGCGTCTTGCTTTTTCTGCCTCACTGGAATATGTGGCAATGTTAAATATGAAATCCTGTTGTCATATAAAATACAGGGCCATTTAAATTTATTGGCAAAACTACACTGACTAGTTGAGACGATTAAAAAAAATCTTAATTTCAAGTAATTCCGCGCGATTCGAGAGAGCTGATCCGTGATCAGCATTTCACTTAAAATTATGATTTTAGGAAATCGTTCTCTATAGATTTATGACTATTTTTAATAGCCGATACCCATCACGGCTGTAAACTTACAGCAATTTATTTTAAACGGCCCTGTATAATGTAATGAAGCATGCATTTTTACTTATAACAGAGAAGATCTGAGTCTTGATTAAAAAAATGTGTATTCCGAAAAGCCTAAGCAGATGACTTCCTCATTAAAAAAAAAAAATGTTAAAGCTCTGGGAAAAATAATGCAGACAAATAATAAGAATGGCATGCAAACATGTAGACCTCTAAGAACACTTTCACGATGAGAACAATACTACTCAGCTAAACATGTCAGTTCTTTAGAAAAAGTGATATCTATGTTTATTATAAGTGTACCTCTTTGCTAGCATCTCTTTTACATCCAAAGGTTGGCTGATAGAGAATGCCTTATGTACCATATATTAAAAATGTGCAGTAATCAAACAACAAGTGAATTAATATTTAAGTTAACTTACTCAATAAACTCCAGGTGGCAGATGACCGGTAGTGACAGTCGTAGGAACTCCCAGTTAGCTTTCTCCATAGTCTCGAACGTGTTGTGGGAAATCTTCAAGCACGGTGGTGTATCTGAAAGAAAAGGACAAAATAGTAGATTGTTGCATCGAGCGCAAAGTGAGTTATTAACGCACGAGTGCATTAATTGCTCAGAGAGTCAGTCCGCACTACCAACATTACCGACTGCCAAATCTTTTTACCAAATCCTGCCAAAATATTGTCATATGGCTCGTGGCTGGCATAAGTGAGAAGAAGATTCGTGAGTTGATACAGTGATATGAAAGATCACAGTGTTACCTGATCCAGCTGGTATCCTAGTCACATCAATCCTGGTGTCTGCCATCTCATCCGTGTTCTCGAAGATGGGTTGGTCCTTGGTGTACCAGTGAGTTACGTCACGTTTCATATTACTGTAAGGAACAAGAAGAAATTAAAATACCGAATGAACAAGCCTGCCATCTGAGGAAAATACATTTTAAGGCAGTAAATAATAATGTTAACCATTTGTGAGTAGATAGACTTGCTTCATTTTATGACACGTCAACGAACCAATATTGGTTTTTGTGGATCTGGTATTAATTTGAGATCGATTTGCTATGCAGTATTCGTCCAGCGAACTGATATAGCCATGACCTTGAATGAAAACAGTGATTGTGATAATACTTACACACAGAACGGCTCGTATCCCTCCTGCAGACCACATGTTGTGAAGTACTTCAGTGTGTTCACATCTTGACCGTATGTTAACCTGTTACAATAATGTTATAAATATTGTTGATTCAGTCTTTTTTACAGAGCCTATAAATCTTGTTAAAGGGGGAAAAATAAGGAGAAACTAATACTCACAGACTAACTGTATGTGAATTGTTTTTTTATTTTTATTCTCAATCAAAAAAAATTTTAATGCAGGTCGGCAGTTTGAGTGATTTTATGCGGCCTACCCAAATGTCCTTTCTTTGGTATTGTTCGTTGAATCGTTGAGCTCCTTAAGTTCTTAGTTGAGCTGCACGACTACTGACAAATGCGTGCACTGACTGGACAGGTCCCCTCAACCTGTGTGGTTCTTTCGTCAAAAGATCATTTCAGGCACCAATCTACATGGTCTTCACATGATCTGACCAAGATTATGTCTGGACTTTAAAAAGAGACTGTGACCTCTGAGTTTGTTTCGGCCTTTCTTCTCAGAGTAGTCGGATACGAAACGCCGACCTCATCTAGTTTTTTTTAATATGATTGACGTGTAAAAGTGTTTGTACAAACCTACTTACAGAAATAAATCATTTATCATTTATCATTTAACTAACATTTAAAAATATAAATTGTAGTATTAATTTTAAATCAAAGATTTCCTTATGTAGAAATATAAAATTTAATACTCTCTCGAGTTTGTAAGTAGTAAAAAACTGCCAGTAAGCTCTTGTGAAACTATAAAAATACCTATAGTGTAAAACTTACCTAGCTTTCTGCCCAACTCCCAGTGTACAAGCAGGTACGAAGTTGTCTCCCTGAACATCAGCGAACGTGGTCTCCCCACCGAGAGCATCCATCAACAACTCGCCGTTAAGAGAGAAACCTGGTATATTACAGTATGTGTCAGTTAAAGATTCTTAGTATGTTTTGTTTGCGGACCTGAGGACCAAATTATGATACTCGCATAAAATATAACTACGGCAACTAACTTTAAGAAAATAAATATTATCTTGGCAGATACGCTGTAACAATGTATACTATAAAAAATACTAGACTACGTGCTGTTTCAAAATCGTTTTTTTTAAACTAAAGTATTTTTTTTTCAATACACTTCCTCGAAAACTGGTTCATATCGCACTACGATTAGGTTTACAATGCAATGTATTTCACACGCGTGCGATTTTTTATTTTCCAACATGTGTGCGGGAATAACAATTGCCACAGATAACTTATACCTATACTTAGTCCAAATCGGTTCAATGCCTCTATTCACACCGTCTCGCGCCAGAGACGGTGTGAATAGTCCTCTATACTTAGAGGTGATTTTTTTTTAATCTCGGCAAAGATGCGTCTTTACGGCGTTAATATTTTTGGAATATCTAAATAATGTTTATAAATAGAATACCATAATTATTACAATAAAAAAAACGTTTATGAACAAATTAACATTTATTTGTGTTCTAAACCCAAAAATATTTGAATTTTCTATTTTTCATATTAGGCTGTTTATCGGCTTTATACCTTTGCTTCTCCTTCAACCTGGCGAAAGCAAAGCGCGGAAAAAAATGAAATCATGACAAAAATATTTTACGTTATTTTATTTCTTCAAAAGTGTATTGAAAAACGTAGTTTGATACACGTCGACATTTGTTATTGCAGTTCTCGGCTCAAAAACAAACTCGCCTACGGCTCGGGTATTAATTCCGCCTCGAATGCAATATCAAACATTCTCCACTTGTATTATTTTTCCACTCTTCGTCCTACACGGTAAGGCAACTACCGGATTAATGCTTTTTAAGAATATACAATTGTATTCTATGGGGATGCTACTAACTTTGCTAAAAATCGACAAAGGTAAGATACAAGTTGTTATTGTTCTTATTTAAGGGGCAGCCAGGAGTAGTAAAATAGTTAGGACAGTTCAGAAAACTTATTTTAATGGAGACACTTCCATGCACTTATGTTAATACACTGAAGATTTATATTGAAGAAGATGAAAGACAAAATATTGCAAAAAATATATTATTATGTATCAGATAATATTCTGAAATGCGACATTATTTTTTGTCTTTCAACTTCGGTAAAATTATTTAAGGTGACAGGGTTTCGCGTGCATTATTTACATTAACAAGGCATTTTGAGGGAAAGTTAGTCACACAGTTTTAAGATGAGTTTTAGATAGATCTTGGCTACAAATGTCTATGCTACTAAATTTCTGTGATGATAAGACTACTTTTACCCGACTGTTGCTAATGAAGTGTTCATACAGCTCGAATAACTGATTTGAACTCACGCCCGTTACTGAGGATCATTTACTTTAATTTAAGAGGAAAGAATTTATTACATAACATCACGCCTGTAATCCCCGAAGGGTTAGGCAGAGGTGTACCTATAATACACCCACATTTCGTCAATTATGTTTAAGTCTCATGTAATAGGGGGCTAGCCTATTGTCTTCAACCGGCACAAATCCAGACTCCGGGCTGCTTCTGAGAAATTCCTAATGGAAAAACTCAATAAAACTTTGCCCAACCTGAGAATCGAACCACATGTTCGGCATTAGCGTTTGCGACCAGTAGTATTAGATGCCATTTAATCTTTTTCAAACAGGTTTTAAGATTGATACTTATGTAACGTTGGATATCAATAGCATATAAAAAGTAACAGCATAGAATAGCAGAATCTAGATGCGTAAGAGCACGAAACTTACAGGTAAACCAGAAAAGGTAAGCGTTTCGGTAATGTTCCTGGGGGTCTACTCCGAACATAAATCCGAAGTATCGGCCGATATTTCGGCCGTTTCTTGACTACGTCTAACTATGGCAAAATAAGGCGAAACAAAAAAGACCATACTCAAAGAGATAGCCAAAGTGAAAAATGTGACTTTAAGTCGGTTATGGACACAAAGTCAAAACAGGAAACTTAGTTATAAGACGGCCGAACATTCGGCCGATACTTCGGAGTAGTCCCCCTGTTTTCGAATTAGTACGAACGTCGCAACACAGACGCACAGCTTCAAAGTTTTGTACTGCCGCGCTACTCTGGAGGCACTATGTCATATGTCACTCAAAAATGTTGGAAAGTTTTTGGAATTGCATGGAGTTGTTAATCTCAAGTTTACGGCGCTGTCAGTTGGGACTGGTCATCTCTTAGCTGCCACACGGCTTATCTTATTTTAATTATGAATAGTTTTTTTAATCATTTTATCACGGACGCTTCTGACGTTTTGCATCGTTCTCACATGTATAATTTCAACATGAATGTAACCAATACTTTGTATCAATATTTTTATTTAAAAGAGTGTTCGTGAGGAGGACTTCTTGCCCGTTCTTATCCGTAGGAACCTACTACTCTTTGGAATGGGCTTGCTAGCTTCATATTTCTAACTGACCGACTCCTTGACAATTAAAAAGTGCCTGTAAATGGTTTAATTGAAATAATTGCTTTGAGATTTAAGTTTCAGTAACCATAATAATACAAAATAGGTAAGTAATTTTATGTTCTTACAGCAGTATATTATATCTCATAATCGCGCGTTTGTATTACCGAAGTGCATACTTTAGCTGGAAGATCTGTATTTCAGTTGCTGTTAACACCTAAAAACCCTCCCCCCCCCCTCCCGATCCCCCCCAATAGGGATAGGATGCAGGTCCCGGAGATTAGGACTAAGTCGTTCAGTTGATTGTGAAGCACAGGTTCTTAGACGCTGATAAACAGCTTCGAAGATCATAAACAAACTGGATTAGCTGTGTGTTAAAAAAACAGTGCAAAAGAGACCACGGTGCTTTTATATTTTTCATACTTTTAGCATCTTCATAATATATTTTATTAAAACATCAAACGTGTTTAACAATGATCCCAGTAAAGGGGTGAGTGCGATCAACCAGATTATTTATCAATCTATCAATCGTTCAATAGTGCGCATCTATCATTCATATAGCAAGCGAAGCGATGCGGTGGAATCTAATGTCGATATCATTTAAGCGTTTTGCGTTTAAGCATTCAAAGTAATTGTTGTGGCTTTTTTATAGTGGCAGGAACATTTTGAGATATAGTAGTAATTTATATTTACATAAGATTATTGAATATATAAATAATATTTGGCGGGATAAAGGAAATAATCTAAACTAGTAAGCATGCGATTGAAATTCAAGATAAACATATTGGGTCAGGTAAATAATAATTATATTAAAAAGCAATCGCTAAGCGAAATAGTATAGATTAAAAGATAGCACAGCGTAAATGTATCTTTTTATAAAATAATAAAAAGAAGGAACATTATTCTAGAAGAACTAAAGTAACACTCGAAGGCACTTAAAACTCTAAATACAAGGATAGCAATCTATCAGAGAATACAAACTTGGAAAGTCAATAATTCGAAGATTTCACACAAAAATGTTCCTGCCACTAAACAAGCCAGATTCACTCTGATATTTACTTATCGTCTTATCAATGAGATCTAGGAACACGCCCACTACGTCACCAACAGCCCATTGCTTGCCGAAAGACTCTGTGCTACCGCTGTACACTTTTTCCTCCTTGAAAGTCGGGAAAAAATAGTTTTTTACCTTATGTCGAATGGCATAGAGATGGTTTTTATTGAGTTTTATGTTCTGCTTATACCTTTTGCTTCTGTGAAGCATTTGATGTTCTTGTACGTTATCAAATACACGTGAAAATATCTATACGACACAGATTTTAGAATGCATACAAAATGTGGTTTTTATATAAGGTGTAATGTTCCGAATGTTACTGCAATTTTGATTTAGTTGAAACTTTATTTTTGCTCAAATTATTTTCTGGAAGGAGTGCCTCAGGGTTACATCTACAGCCCAACTTTAGATGATACTTGTCTCGTTATCCTGAACGTAACCAACGTTTTCAAAAAACTTTCTTAGAAATTATGTCTAAAAATCTAACCTTAAATAAAAACCAAGCTTTGTAAAGATCATTAAAATTAAAAACGGCCAATGAAACTAACACAATAGTCACTACTGAACAATATGATCTACAAAGAAGTCTTAACACTTAAACAACATATAATTAAAGGTTCCATTTTAATAGAGAACGGGGCAAACATAACATTCAACAGAGGACAGCAGCAGGAGAGGTGTTTTACGGAAAGTTACCACGAGTTAACCACATAGTTACAGAAGGAAAAGACCTGGTAGAAAAGGTGATACTCTGATTTAAATATAAAAACAAAAAGAAATAAATTATTTCTTATTACCATTAGGTAATAAGAAATAATTAATATGAATTGATTGAAGTATACAACCGAATGAAGCAAAGATTAGACCAGTTTTAAATGAATTTCCATTTATTCATTCTTACCGTTTACTGTTCTGACAGCTTTAATTTAGTCTGTTTCGCTTGTTTACTAAAATATAAGAATTCAGACTATAACCCAAATCAATCTTGCTAAAAATAATTAGTTAATTTTAATTGGTTAAGTTTAATTTAATAATTAGCTAATCCGCGAGACCATTAAAAATGCCTTCAAAACATTATTTAATATTTTTAACCTTGAGATTAAAATCAGAGTAGCACCTCTTTGTCCCTATCTGTGGTAACTCACTAATGGTCTGGTCTGTGACATCGAGGAAGCAGCCGACAATATCGCCCACTTTGAGCTGGAGTCCGAAACTATCGGTCGCAGCGCCGTGCACTTTAAGTGCCTGTAGTAATAATAGTTTTAATGTGTGTTCTGTTATGAGGAGTTTAAAGTCTATTTTTGGTTGGAGATGTGAGACGAATGAGAGTTGCGGCCTTCGCAATATTTTGTAACTTTGAATGTTAGCTAGAACGTCTTTTTCTTAAAAATCCAGACCCAAGTCTGGCCCAAAAGACCAAGTTTCAGACATGTTATTGCATTCTAGTAATTTTTTGAGAATAGTTTATTTTTATTTTTATGAAAGTGTTTTTGCCGCTATATGTTTTTTAAATACGCTCAGCTTCAACTACTATGAGGAGACAACCAAAATAAACCATAATACATTATTATTTCTGGCTAAAAATGAGGTGAAACTTACATTGTATCCATCAAATGCCCAAGAGTTCTCATCTTGTCCAAGCATCATTCCTGGTGCCATATCGGCGTGAGCCCAACCCACCTGAAATTAAACGATTATTTTTGATAAAGCTGTCCGTACCATCCCGTTCTTGTGCCTTGATATAATAATCAGCCTATAATGTCCCTCCACTGCTGGGACACAGGCCTCCTCTCTTCGAGAGGGAGTGGGCTGTAATCTACCTCGCGGGCCAAGTGCGGGTTGGTAGATGTCACATGTCTTTGGTCCTAGGACATGCCGGTTTCGTCACGATGTTTTCCTTCACCGTTTTGAGAGCAGTGGTGATGAAATAATTTACACAAAGTAAAGCGCCTGTCTGGATTCGAACCTAGGACCTACAACTTGTCATTCGCGGTCATTTTGCTGACAAACCTTATAATTAATGTAATTTTAGATAGATAAACAACTCCTTGTTGTATAATTAAAATAATGTTCGAATGCGATTTCAAAAGCATCTAAACAAGCAGAAAATATGAGAAAGTTAAATAAGTGGTTTCAACAGAAGCAGTGCTTTGATAGTGTAATATAAATAGTGGTAAGTATATAGAACTGAATGAGTAGGCGTCTTTCATAAGATCAGGCATCTTTCTTTCATCGAATAATAACATTCAAGAACTAAGAACGAATCATGACTGGGCTTTAAAGTGAATACATAAAAGCTCGTTGACATTTAAAGTTTGGTGGTATGAGGAACAGGGTGTAAAGTTCACTCATCCACCATAGAGAAGGGAGGATCCTCCGAACAGACGGGTGTCGTGTCTGGTGGGCAACTGCCCGACGGTTGATGTCGGGACGTTATATTATCCTACTTTCGCGGTAAACTCTGCTTGCGCGATGCAGGATTTGCGTGACGTCGGTGTGACGCGTAGTTCGCATGTGGCGATGCTGATGCCGCTACAAACGTAAAGAGCAGATTGTGTTTACATTTAAGCTGCCGGATATAACTGAAGAAATACACTCACCCTCATAGGTCCAGCAGTAAGGATCTCATACTCGAAGTACCATTTGCCGGAGCTAACGGCATAATTCTTTTCAGCGCGGTATGTTCTGAAGTCCGCTTGTTTCTGCTTTGAAGCTTCCAATAAGAGTGCTGATGAAGAAATAAAATAATATAGTAATATACTTAAGCTTTTGTTTGTTTGAAATAAAGCAATTTTTTGTAACGCTTTATTTTGGTACCACGTCTCTTGGAGATCTATAATTTTATCATAATGTGAATTTTGTAATTGACGATTAAAAATGCAATTTGGAACTTTATTCTTGAAAATATTTATAACTTTAACTTTAACTTTTAACTTTAAACTTTCTGTTAAAGTTAAAAGATTTCCAGATTTGTAAAGACTTTAGTAAATCTTTCAGTAAGAGCCCGAAGTCTGGATTTGAGCCCAATTTGATTAACACTACTTTTTTTTTTATTAGGGAAATGAGGTACGACTAATACACATCTGCTGACTTTTACGAGAAAAACAGACCATAAGACATGATATTACGTTAGCAAGTAGGAATGTGAATGAAAGATATAATAATGAATATTTTAATAACTAGAAAACTCTCCGTACCTTCATGCTGTTCCCCAGTGGGCGGGTCCAGCATGTACCCATACACCAGAAGTGTCCTCACAGTCTCCGAGGCGGTGTCTCTGTTCGCCTTCTTAATGGCGTCGTCAACCTTCGGGTAGGGGACCAAGTGAGGCGAGCGGTGCATGTCAGGGTCCTACAATGATATATTAAGTTACTTAAAGTACTGAAACTGTTTGGAGGGTATTTACTTTTCAGTCGGAAGTAGAAAAAACTGGCCAAGTGCATGTCAGACCACGCACAATGAAAAGGATTCCGTATTTATCCCAAAAAAAAGTTAACATTGTAGTTGAAAAACATGCTACGTTACGGTCAATTCTCCAACTGCAAATTTAAGTTGGTCGACTATTACTCGTTAACTTGTAAAGTTTACTAAGTTGTTGTTCCTTTGAATTTCGTTATATATACTACTGCCATGAATTTTTTCACAATCCAAAACCAACCATTTAGCTGGCAGGGAGGGAGACACTTGACCCTAACAAAAATTGCACTTTAAAGTTTAATATTACGCAAACGGATCCCTGAATTGAAAACCCACTTTACGTGCAAGACCTCCTTTGCACGTAAAGTGGGGATGATATTTTTTTTCTCGTCTATCCCATAGTATAGGGTATCGTTGGATAGGCCGTTCAAAAATATTGTGGGTCTGTGGAAACCATTTTTCAATTAGGGATCCGTTTTCGCTAAGAAAATATTGTTCAAAATTTTCGTTTACGACTTTGTTGGCGTGATTAATATCTATACCCATGCCAAATTACAGCTTTATAGTAGAGATACAGTCTCTGAGCTAAGCTGGGGACAGACGGACGGACAGACAGACAGACGGACATGACGAAACTATAAGGGTTCCTTGTTGACTACGGAACCCTAAAAATAGGAAAATCTAAAAGTGCACGCCTCACAGACAGACGTTGACGATAAATTTTACAGAAAAAATCTAAGAAAATTCATCGTTTTTAGGGTTCCGTACCCAAAGGGTAAAACAGAAACCCTATTACTAAGGTTTCGCCGTCTGTCCGTCTGTCACCAGGCAGGCCACCAGGCCTGCCACCAGGTATCTCATGAACCGTGATAGTTAGACAGTTGAAATTTTCCCAGATGATGTATTTCTGTTGTCGCTATAGCAACAAATACTAAAAACCAGAATATCATAAATATTTAAGGGGGCTCCCACACAACAAACGTGATATTTTTGCCGTTTTTATAGACAATGGTACGGAACCCTTCGTGCGCGAGATTTGATAACGAAAATCAATATGGCTCATCCGAAAGATGAAAGAAAACTTAGATTATAGAGATAGAATGTGAATCGTGACCACAAACAGACACACTTCCCAACGGAACCCACTGCACGTATTTTTTTATTTTTTATGTTATATACAACGTGTCAGAAAAATCAGCTGTTTTTACAATTTTTTTCGCGATTTCAGGTTTGGTCGCATAGTAAAAGTTGTTCTTAATGATGAGTACAATGACCCCTTAAGAGGCTGTGCGTTAATTCCGGGGCTGTTTAAATCAAGGTATTTCTAACTAAAAATATATTAATCTTATAATGTCAAATCTCTAGTTTTTAAAACATCCCTGATAATATGAATTCCATGTATAATTGAGACTAAACAAACGATTTTATGTTGGAAAAAATTTCTAAGGCGACATATCGAGAGTAGAGCACTCTGACACGCTGAAGCTTTATGAGGCTGTGGATTCAATAAATGACTCGATAAAATACAATAATGACGAACTTTTTCAAACACTTACTCTTAGTGATAAAATGAATCTCTAAATTGGTCCTAATGCGAGCAAGTGGACCTAGTGTTATGGAAGTAGAGATGAACGTATTTTTTGTGGGCAGTTATAGGGCTAGATTGTTTTATTGAAGCTGTGAAATGAAAATATTACAAAACATGTTTAATATCAAAAGTACTTTTAAAACAAAATATAATAGATAGGGACAGTAAATATACACATAAAATAGACATAGTATATAAATAAAACCGGTCAAGTGCGAGTCGGACTCGCACACGAAGGGTTCCATACCATTATCAATATAAACGGCAAAAAATCACGTTTGTTGTATGTGAGCCCCCCGTAAATATTTGTTTTATTTTATTTTAATTATTTATTTTTAAAGTGAATATAAATCTGAATATTCTGTGAATATTTCAAGTATCTACCTGTTGCCGTTATCAATTTCGAGCAAAAACGAGCAAAAAAATCATGTTTGTTGTATGGGAGCCCCCTTAAACATTTATTTTCTACTGTTTTTTTTGTATTTGTTGATATAGCGACTACAGAAATACATCATCAGTGAAAATTTCAACTGTCTAACTATCACGGTTCATGAGATACAGCCTGGTGACAGACGGACAGACAGACAAACAGACGGCGGAGCGTTAGTAATAGGGTTCCCGTTTTACCCTTTGGGTACGGAAGCCTAAAAATGAAATGCTGTTCTTTGGTAGGCGCATCACTTGAGAACGGCTGGACCGATTTGGCTATTTATTGTTTTGAAATGATCGTAGAAGTTTGGATAAGGTTTTTAGGGAAAATTAATTGGAAAAGTTTCCCGGAACATTCTGGAAAAACTGATAGTACTTTTTTCTATGGATTTAAATTTGGACAAGACAACGTCTATCGGGTCAGCTAGTTGATAAGAAATATACACATAATACATGTTAAATGTGTATAATACAATATACATGTATCTTACTTAAACACATTAAAAATAAGACAAGGTTAAGTACATAAGCAGAAACAAAATAACCAAAACACAACATAAGCACATGATATACAAAAACATAATACATAATATTACATAATTATTTAATAGGCGCGAAGAGTTCTTCTTTCTTCATTGGAGAGGCACTCAGTGTCATCTTGCTGTGACCCTCACACCTAATAGAACGATACCATACTAAGTGTGAGAGTCACAGCTGATGGCACTGGTGTTGAGATTATCCGGAGATGATAAGGGAACATAGTAATCAAAACCTGGAGCTAAAGAAGCTTGTAGATATTTACAATCAATCGGTTGTCTGTAAAAGATCGCTTTTAGCGATAAGACCGCCCATTGAGTCACCTTATGTAAAATTTCAACATTTATATCTGTAATTTTTATGGTGTACATAATAAAGAGTATTCTATTCTGTTCTATTCTATGCTAACAAGAAAAGAAAATTTTATCCGTAGTAAAATTCTGTCATTTACAAGAGTTTATTTATTAGGTTACAGCTGATTTAAAGTGGGTAGGGATATCAAATGCCCGTCTCCTAGGAATGAGTCGAGGAGATCGTTGTTTATTTTATGTAACACAAAGAAAAGGCTTAACAAATCGAAAATTACGATTTTGGAAACGCTTGTAAAGAAGAATTTAAAGAGAAAAGTCAAGAAGTTAGTTTATCTAAAAATACTTGAAAAATAATCTTTTGTCGAAACACGTTAACCGCCGTAGTGGAACGGTCAAAATTTAATTTTTTTTTTGGTGCTCCTGGGGGTAGTTTAATAAGATATGGATTTATGTCTAGTTTAGGCTGCAATCGTATGTATAGTTTATGAAATCATCACAAAAAACCCCATGAGGTCACCGATGCCCTACACGGCGCTGTGATGTCGAAAATTGCATTTACGTTATTTTGGCGCCAGATAGGTCACTCTATGTGAATCTAACAAATTTCAAGGTAAACGAAAACCATTGTGCGCACATATTCTACAGCGCCGCAGCGGTCACACGCATACACAAAATTTACGGAATAAGTGTCCTACGGCTCACTAAATAGGTTTCAAAACAGGTCTGCCTTGAGGTCACCGGTGACCTACGAGGCGCCTAAATACTGGGCAGGGTCAGGTCACCGGTGACCTACGTGGCGATGAACGTGTTAAAATAAAATGTTCAGACAGCATAAATATTTTTTTGGCAACTAAATAATAAATAAATTTAAATGATGTTTATTTCTGTAAGTAGGGTTTTACAAACAGTTTTATACACGTCAATCATATTTTAAGAACTAGATGAGGTCGGCGTTTCCTATCTGACTACTCTGAGAAGAAAGGCCGGCACAAACTCATAGGTTGCAGTCTCCTTTAAAGTCCAGACATAATCTTGGTCAGATCATGTGAAGTCCATGTAGATTGGTGTCTGAAATGGTCTTGTGAGGAAGGAACCACACAGATTGAGTGGACCTGTCCAGCATTTGTCAGTATTTGTGCAGCTCAACTCAGAACTCAAGGAGCGCAACGATGCGACTAACAATACCAAAGAAAGGACATATCGGTAGACCGCATAAATTATTCAACCTGCCAGACCATGATTAAAACTAACTTAAACTTACATTAAAATTTTGATGACGGTGTGCAGTGATCATACATTATTTTTTGCTTTTTGTTTCTCTTCTACCCGCACTGATATAATTTAATTAGTACTAAATAAGATTTAATGTTCTCATGTACGTGACGATTGTCTTAATGAGAATAAAGTTCTTTAAACCGAACTTAGAAGAAAAAAAAAAAACGATGAACGGCACGGTTGGCGCAGTGGTTAAGCGATTGACTGCTGCGCTGCGTGTCGCGGGTTCGATTCCCGCACGGAACAAATATTTGTATGACCTATAAGTAGTTGTTCCGGGTCTGGCTGTTTGTGTATGTGAGTTTAAATGTTTGTAAACGCACCCACGATACAGGAGAAATTCCTAGGGTGGGGCAACGTTTTTTTTTTAAAAAAAAGAAAGAAAAGGAAAAAGAAAGATGACCCATATCCCCCTAATCCCTCCATCCCCCATTCTAATGCTGCGACCGTCGAAAGAAACAAAAGAAAGTATCCTATGATATTATTGATGATGCGAGATGAAGCAGCTCTCAGTGATATCTTGCTGTGACCCTCACACCTAATAACATTACGACACATACTAAGTGTGAGAGTCACAGCAGACAGCACTGGCAGGGTCCTGATGATATGACGGCGTCCTGATGATATGACGGCAGCCCGATGATTGATGGATACAGTATACATTGATCTAAATAGAAGAGCAGTACTACATAAAGAACATGAAAATATGAATACACACAAATTAAAAAATATATTTACACAATATTATTATCTAGTAAAAATATATATTACGTTTAAAATAAAGCTTATATACATAGCTGGTATAAACATAATTTAAAGAAGTAGATAAATAGACAGACACTTTATCAGAGCCGACATTTTTTTTTTTTTAAACCGTGTAGGGTAGGTAAATTACTTAACAACTGTTCACTCACTTAAGAAAAAAACGACAGCCAAGTGCGTGTCGGACAACGCACAATGAAGGGTTCCGTAGTTGGGATGAATTGATAGAAAACATGTTCAGATGTTTGTGTTGCAATCTAATTACCTGCCATATATAATGAATTTAATGATAATTATTATGTACGGTTTCCATTTTTTTTTATACTACGTATAGTTAATTTGTAGTCTAGTCCAGTTCTACTTGCCACTAGGCCGACTTGCATCACACATCTCTGTCTCATTTAAAACATGATTCTATTTCAGACAATCGTTTTAAGGTGACAGAGACCTATACTTCATTTGAAATAAGATTAGAAATTTAAATAAACCTTTTTTACAGTCCGTTCAAACGATTTTGACTTCTATTGCGTTGGTAGCATGACAAATGGCAGCCGTAATAAACAGTTGGTATTGTAACCACGTTTTTGCTTTTAATGCCATCCTTATGCCTACGGAATAGAAATCAAAATCGGTTGAATGGACTGTAAAAAGATTTATTTCAATTTCTAATCTTATTTCAAATAGAGTATAGGTTTCGGTCTGATTGTTTAAATATGTTGAGGGTTAAACGTATTTAGTGGTTTGTGGTGTTATACTAAGGTTCACTCACCTCATTTAATCCGTAAGTCCAACCTTGTTGTATCCTCTCCCTGGCCCATAGGTTGTGTGTATTTTCTGCTAGCTGGTCTACTAGCTCGTCCATCTTGGGTGTCAGGGTGACAGCACTCAGGTCCAAAGGTGCTGGCTTGTAGCCGTTTGACTGGGAAATATAATAAATGAGATAATTAGAATAATATTCAAATAAAATTGCCTCCTGCAGTTGGAACTTCAACTGTATTGTAGGTGCACAGACACAAATCCAAAATTCTGAAGCACCCAAACTCGGAAAAACTGTTTTAAAGCCATATAATATTTGATGGGTAGCAAAATCTGTCAATCACTGCGCTAACTTTACATATGCAGCCTATAATGTTCCCACTGCTGGGACACAGACCTCCTCTCGGTGAGAGGAAGTGGGCTGTAATCTACCACGCGGGATCAGTGCGGGTTGGTAGATGTCACATGTCTTCGAATTTTTGGTTCTAGGACATGCCGGTTTCCCCACGATGTTTGCCTTTACCGTTTTGAGAGCAGTGGTGATGAAATTTTTGACACAAAGTGCCTATCTGGACTTCTTAGCGGGAAAGTGAAGCGTCATGTTAGCAGTTTTGTTTTATTTTCTAAAATTTGTGTTTAGCCGAATATTAATGTGTAATAGTGGTGGATTATTAACCATTAAGTGTTCGTGAACCTGCATTAGTGTAGACAAATGAAACAAAACAGTGCAACATCACTTTAAGTTCTCTCAAGAAGTACGCGCGAGGTTTCAGTAAAGTGGGGCGGTAAAAGGGGAGCGGGGCGGGATATCATCTATCATCTTTATCATGCATCATTGAATGGAGTTCATTTCATAATTATACATTATTAAATATTAGTTACAGCTTTGTACTAGTTACCTAATTTTACATGACACTGGCTAAATGAACAAACCGTGCGAAACCAAAAAAAAAATAAAAAGTGCCTATCTGTTCGAACCTCCGGCCCGGCTCCGGCTCGTAAGTAGCGGCCGTTACCACCACTGCCCTCTGAGCTAACTTTGCTATCACTTAAAATTGTGTAAAACAGAAAATAAGCTTTCGTTCACGACGACAAATCAAAAGACTTTAATGTTCCAACATTTTATTTTATAAAGGTGGACATGATTACGTTTTATTGTCACATCCTTTTATTATATTTCGTGTATTGTGCTCATAGTACGTACACTCAGGGTTTCTTACAAAGTTATCAATTACCATTACCACCGCCTCGTTGGTCTAGTGGTTGGAAGCGCTACTGCTGAGCATGAGGTCCTGGGTTCGATTCCCGGGTCGGGCAGTGTTTTTAATCTGAAATTTCTCAGTAGCAGCCCGGAGTGTGGATTTGTGCCCGGTTGATGGCAATAGGCTCGCTCCCTATTACATGGGACTTAAACATAACTGGCGAACTGTGGGTGTACTATAGGTGCACCTCTGCCGTACCCTTCGGAAAATACAGGCGTGATGTTATGTTATATTAATTAATTACATAGAATATTGTTTTCCCTTTTTTATTTTTTGTCACTTTTAACATATTTTTTAATAAGTTATTGCTACAGTAAACGCTTGCTAACAGCTTGTTTTTATTATATAATTTAGAATCTGTGGAAAATGTTGTGGATAGTATATTTATTAAGTTTAATTTTAAGATAACACTGTTTATGCTTGACTACTGTTGTTTTCCCAAATTTAATAATTAACTTACAAAATGACATTAAAATGAAGATGTCTTTATTTACCTGCATGAACGGTTCGTTGGGCAGACGAACGTTACGGATGCGCGCCGGCGGCTTGTCCAGGCTGATGTAGTAGCCCAGAGCCAGGATAGTCCTAGAAACAGCATGACGATATATTATCAAATTCAGTGACAGTCTAAGCTGTAAAACAATCATATCACTACATATTGAAAAAAAAGTACATTTTGCTAATTTGTAAGTAACTAATAGATCCATATTGGACGGATGGATGACCCCTGCAACACAGGTTTTTCTTAGCATGGGGGTCATTGTTTATTTATTTTGTACCAGGCTCGTTGCATGCTAAAATTAAGTGTCACCCTGTATCAGTGTGCTTTGATGACAAATAAAAATTTATATTATCAACACACTAATATTATAAAAGCGAAATTTTGTTAGTGAGTGTGTGTGTGTTTGTTACTTCTTCACGCTCAAACGTCTGGACCAATTTTGATACAATTTTGTATGGAGGTAGCTGACACCCTGGATTACCATATAGGCTACTTTTTATCCCGATATTCTCACAGAATCGAGACTTACGCGGGAGCAAACGTGGGGCGCAGCTAGTATTATTATAAAACAAAGTCCCCCCGGCCGCGTCTATCTGTCTGAACGCGAAAAACTCCGAACCGGAAGGACCACCGAACAGATTTTCATACGGTGTTCACCAAAAGAACGCAGTGATTCATGAGGAAGGTTTAGATGTATAATTCATTAAACTTTTATGTAAATTGGCTGAAATATAACGATGTAAATTACTCCAAGTAGGCTGAACATCAGTTTACATTTTAACCTAACCCACATATTCGACGCAACAGGCTGATAAGACACCACGACAGAAAAAAAAAATTAGGTATTTATGCTCTACTACCCGTGCGTAGCCGCCAGTTTATACCTAAATAACCTAAAAAACGATGGCGTAAGGATAGTTTTATTAATAGGCGGAAGAACCCAAAAGAGTTACAGAGCTTTACTTTTATGCATCAGCTTTTTTGTATTAAGCTGCACAAAGGAAAAAAAATATTTTATTATATAAGTCTGACTATCGAAAATGCAATTATTTGCAATATCTAAACGCAGACAGGTTCTGCGTTTAGATATTGCAAATAATTGCATTCGCCGCATGCAGACGGTAGCTATGGAGTTACCATACTCAGCAGAATATGGTATTCCTAGTTCTATAATAGGATGTGTTAGTTTATCATCCTTTGAAATCCAGATATCACTTGTGTGATGTCAAAAGTAAAGTAATTTCAAAGAGCTAGTGATTTCTGTTCATGATTGAAAATAACCAGAAATTCACCATGTGAGTTTCTTTATCTAATAACCTTATTAGATAAAAAAAAATGTGAAGTTATAGTTAAAAGCTTTATAATTGCTCTTTGTTATGAACCTTTGTGTTTTCTGAAAGACCTACCAACCAACCTATCGAGGTCATTCAACATTCCAGCCGAAAGACGTCCACTGCTGGACATGTGCCTCTCCCAAAGGGGAGGGGTTGCCATAATCGCCACGCATGGCAGGCGGGTTGGCGATCGCAGTATGGTGTTAAAATGCATAGAGAACGCTGCTGCCCATTCTTTAGTAAGTCCCTTAGTCGCCTTTTACGACACCCACGGGAAGAAATAGGATGGTGCTATTCTTTAAATCCGGCACCACACGGTACGATCGTAGATCGGCTTAATACAACAGAATTAAAAGTATCATACTTGAGTGTTTGCACAGCAAGTTGTATGTCGTATCTCTTCTCGGCTGGCGGCAGGCGCTCAAAGGGCACCAAGCACGGGTGTATCTTATGCAGGTCTTCACGTTGGTCGCCGTACATCCAGCCTGCTTCGATCTGGAAAGAGTGGGTATAACTATTGGTTTCCGTAGGTTCAACGAATGACCAAAAAATATAATACTGCATGCTTTCTTTCTTTTTACTTTTAAAACAAACGTTGCCCCACACTAGGAATTTCTCCTGTATCGTCGGTGCGTTTACAAACATTTAAACTCACATACACAAACAGCCAGACCCGGAACAACTACTTATAGGTCATACAAATACTTGTTCCGTGCGGGAATCGAACCCGCGACACGCAGCGCAGCAGTCAATCGCTTAACCACTGCGCCAACCGTGCCGTGCCGCGTGCTTTAGTCTGTTGGGAACGCACTATGTATACGATTAACGATTATTACGTTGGTCGATATATCATTTACTATCTAGCTAGATAAGGTCAAATGTGAGCCTATCAATTAAAATCAAAATCAAAAGTAATTTATTCAAACTAGGCTGAGAATCAGCACTTTTCGAACGTCAAAATGACATAAGACAGTCCCCCGAAACGCCCGCCCTTCATAACTTCCTAGTGCTTTAGCTGGGAAGAGGTGAAGGGTGGGGTTTTTGGGGGATTTTTTTTTATAAAAACGTTACATGATCAAGAGCCATAAAAAGAAGAAAAATAAAAAAAAACAAATAAAAAAACCGGCCAAGTGCGAGTCGGACTCGCGCACGAAGGGTTCCGTACCATTATCTATAAAAACGGCAAAAAAAAATCACGCCTTTAATATTTATTTTATTCTGTTTTTTAGTATTTGTTGTTATAGCGGCAACAGAAATAAATCATCTGTGAAAATTTCAACTGTTTAACTGTCACGGTTCATGAGATACAGCCTGGTGATAGACGGACGGACAGCGGAGTCTTAGTAATAGGGTCCCGTTTTACCCTTTGGGTACGGAACCTAAAAACGATAATTTTGTCAAATGTTCGTAGACAATAACCAATGTATAAAATCTTACCTTGTTCATAGCCCACATTTCGTGAATGTTTTCAGCTAGCTTATCCCTGATTTGTTCTACGTAAGACGGCAGCGTAATCTGTGAAAAAAAAATTGTTGTTTTTTATGGACAGAATATCATCTTCATGTGCCTAGTCTTTTCCCATGTCATGTAAGCGACTGCTTACCTGACCTTCACAACCCAGTTACTGGGTAACACGATACCCCTTGGTAATACTGGTTCGGGATTCTGACGACCCATAGGCCATAGGTAACAACTGTCAAAGATCTACAAATTAATGACAGCCGGGACCAACGGCTTAACGATTTCAGTACATAATGGTTAAAAAGAACACGAGTTCTCAAGAAGTGAATACATTCATAAATAAAAATATTTAAGGGGGATGCGCTAAGGTAGCCCGCGAAATTCAAATTTTATTACGTTTTTGCAATTTGCAGGTCAGTAAGAGGTTGTATGTTGATCTAAATATGATTCGCGGCCGTAACAAATATGGCTTTACAGAATTATAATCATTAGAATCGGCAATACAAATAACTCTCTTTGAAAAAAAATCCTATTGAATGACTATTTCTGAAATAATCATTCAGTAGGATTTTATGAACTTAGAGAGTTGTAATGCAGAATTTAATGATTATAATCCTGTAAAGCCATATTTGTTACGGCCGCGAATCATATTGATCAATATACAACCTGTGACCTGCAAACTGCAAAAAACGTAAGAAAATTTGAACTTCACGGGCTACCTTAGCGCATCCCCCTTAAGCTATTCGGTTTTATTCAAACTACATACTTCTTTAGATGATCATTATCCTACAACTTGCCAATTAATTCAGCCTTTTTTTCCCTTTCCAATACCTTACCTGTAAAGTATCCACAGGGGTTGGCACAAAGGCGGTATCATCTTGAACTAATGGTGGTCCAGCTAACGCCCTCTTGGACAGGTTCCCGAAGTAGAAGCAAGGTTCTAGACTGAGGATCTGCTGCGGGAGGAGAGACTCCACTAACGGGGAGTAGCCTTCGGGCGCTGCGTAGCGAAGCCGCCCGTGTTCTCCGCCCAGGAGGAAGCGACAACTGTGGGTGGAAGGACCCAGATTATTTTATTTATATTTAAAACAGTGACAAGCCAAAACTATATTCAGAAAATTAGATTAATTTGTTTTTTTACGCAACCGCAAACATTCTTATAATAGCGAAATTCATCAGCACACATATTCAAGGATAGTTGTTACTAGCATGTTGAGTCAATCAGAATCAGATATTTTTTATATATTTAGCCAGCCTGTAGTATTTTATATATAATAATTTTATAAGTTCTGTATATTCTACCACAACATTTATGGTGTACGAAAATTATTCCAATGTTATCTATACAATATATCATTGAAGAGTCTGTTTGTAATGTCAAAATAACAGCTTTTTACTAAATGAATATGAACTATACTAAACGATACGTTCATATGCATTTAGTAACATAAAAAATACACAACACGCAACAAACAACACACAATTTTTTGTCTCTTTGTTTGTTTGTTCTGGCTTATCTCAGAAAAAGCTGGACCGATTTTGACGGGACATTCACTGACAGATATAGCTGATGTTAAAGTTGTCAATAAACACTTCACTAGTTATGCGATTGACCATCGCGATGTAACTAGTGAAGTAACCATACGACTCGGTACTCGATACTCACGATAAATCGATTCAAGTTAAATGTCAAAACGGGCTTTTATTTTTTAGCAAAAGTATATAACGAATACTTTTATTTTAGAAAAATCCACGCAGGTGTAGCCGCGGGCAGCTGCAAGCTTAACTAAATACAATCAATTTTAAGATTTTATTTTAATAAGCAACTTAGGTACTTAATTTTGCTGACAAACCTTATAATTAATCTAATTTTAGATGGATAAATTGTTTATCCATGTAAAATTAGGTTAACTTTAAGGTTTGTTTCTTTGTTGTATAATTAAAATACTGTTCGAATGTGATTTCAGATGCATCTAAACAAGATGAAAGTATTAGAAAGTAAAATAAATGGTTTCAACGGAAACAGTGAACTTTGCCACTCAACCATTTCAACGTATGTTCAATTAAAAGAGACTAAGTAATGTATAACCTTTATTTCTCAAAAAAAACAAAAACCACATCAAAATGGACAACTTAGCGAAATAAATGAAAAAACGGGTGCGGTCGGGGGCAAGTTAAAGGAACGCAGTTTATTTTCACGTATGATTTAAAACAAAAAAACTTTTGGCACTTTGAACTTGAGACCTAGAAACTGAGTTTTTTTTCGAAGTTTCTTTTAGCTCGTATGCACTGTTTTACCCACCCACAGACGCGTTTTTAATACAGAGCCATCTAGTATACGTTGTTAGAAGCTCTCATTCATAAAGTAAATTCACACTTTCTCTCTCTTTCTTTCCTTACGTGACTATTTCGACCAGTTAACTCCCATCGCAAGCCATGTTAAAGAACTTTGTTCTAAAAATCTTACCTTAATTTGCTAGAACAGCTGATAACCGGAAAGAACATGCCTTCCAGGTTGAAGTTAGTGAAGGAGCCCGTGACCCTCACTCCGTTGAACATGAAGTTGACGATAGGCACCGTCAGGTCCAACGCGCAGCCAATTACGTCACCTGTAGTAAAATCAGTGTTAATTTTCTAGGTAGGTGCTACTATAATATGGCCCGCCCCTCCAAAATTCAAACGTTTGAAAGTAATTGTGAAAGTATTTGTACGCATGTGTGCGTAATGAGACGGCCGTCAAACAAAAACAAATCACCGATTTGTTACTCAACTAGTGGCGTCATTAATCGCTCAATATTATTATTAGTAAGGCGCTGCACTGAAGTACTCTATGTAAACGACACGTGCGTTATCTTGCGCGATCGGCTAGTTATGATTTTTTGACCAACTAATCTTCTTCCAACTACATACAAACTCTTTCGTAAAGATGTGACTACACATATTGAAACTGTAATTTGGAGGGGCGAGCCATGTTATCGTAGTTTATCTCTAACACACTATCATTAGCAATGGGTTTCATTTTGACAGTTCAACAACATTCGTTGCGTTTTTACGTTGTTGATCAAACACATTTTTCGAACAAAAAAAGCAATGGATTAGCAATATACTTCAAAATCATTCAGATTTTTATTGATAGTGTGCAATTAGGGTGCAGATCGTAACAAGAAGGCAAAAGTAATCCCGTATTCTAAAACGAATTGTGAATCCCGATTAAACTTAACAGATATTTTGAGTTTGAGATTGGCGAGAACTTTTGATTTTTATTAGATTTTTTATAATATTTCAAATTGTATATATTATATTTTATTATTATTTATGTACACACAGTAAAATACAGAGAGATACGACATAATTATAATTTTAGTACAAAGGTCCTGCTTATTTCTTAGGAAATTTATTCCAGCAGACCTGCGAAAGTAGAAATGAAATGGAAATGTAGACAATAGTGTGAAAACCAACCCATCATGCAAGCTCATTCTCTGAACGCGCTCTTTGTAAAGGATCACAAACATCTCTAACACTACTACAAGTATAATACAGCTTTCCACAGAAAAGTATCATCATCACGTCAGCCGAAAGACATCCACTGCTGGATATACGCCTCCCCCAAACAACATCACCACTTCGGCCGGTTCTGTAATTGTCGCATCCAGCGGATTCCTGCGGCTTTCACAAGGTCATCGGTCCACCTTGTAGGCCTTTCAACACTACGTCGTCGGCTGGTACACGGAAAAGTATTCGCTTCGGTAATCTTCGTGTTTCCGACTTAGCACGAATGTCGCTCCACAGAGTAACCCCCCCCACAGAGGCAATGCTTCTAAGTTTCGTACTACCGCGCTTTGTAGTAGTACACCTAACTTTACGTGTTTGTATGAAGTTATCTCTCTTTCAGGTTACCCACTCCAGTCACAGATCGTCATTTGTCACTATTTTGAAAACTTATTCGAATTGCAGAGTTTTTAACCTATAACTTTGTAAACTTAGTAATACAAAATAGGCAAATACTTCCATGGTTTTAACAGCTCTGTATTAGATTTAAACATCGCGCGTTCGTATTTCAGAAGATAGACGATGATTCACGAAGCGCATACCTTTTTTTGGAAAGATGTACATTCATACAATACTCGATACCTTTCCTAATATAAGGCTCCTCGTGATGCGTCCTGTTGACCATGGTCTTCCTCCCGCCGGACCAGAGGTACGCGCCGTCGAACCCGTACGAGTACAGATCGTCTCCCACGCCGTTACCACCCCACTTCTCACCGCCGCCAGGGTAGGGGACGTAACTGGAAAATAAAGGCATGGTTATAAAGTAGAACGAGCCGAAAATGGTGCGGCATTATAAGCGGAATTGTATTGAAAATATATTTAAAAAATTGAGCCGTCACGGGACGACTGGCAGATGTGAAACATCCCATTACACACACATTTACACACTACTACATAATTATAGACTGTATAAGTGTATAGTTGCCGATCGCCACGCGGCAGGCGTCGCCCCGCCAGCAATCGGTTGTTACGTGCGCATAGAGATGTTTCACATCAAAATAATAATAATGGCTCCTCTCACTGGAACCTGGCCGCCGGTAGCTTGGACCCTGTTCCCGAAGACGGTGGGCTACTATTCTTATATCAACATATTTCAAAATGTAATTTTGATGTACAGTCGCTAGCACATCAGGTTATACCAAACTGTCAAATTTCTCCAAATGATTTTCAACCATAAAATGTTGATGGTTAAGTTCAAAATCGAATGAGAAAATTTGAGCGTTTGTGGTAACTTGATGTGCTGGCGACTGTACATTTATTGAATAACGGAAATGAAAATAATTGTTTATAAGGAACAAAAAACAAATACAATCAAATAAAACGATGCAAAATGATGATAAAATATTCGATGGATGAAAAAGACCATTCATGGTCTCTTTGCTTTGGTGGCGAGACTCAAAACGCAATTAAGGGATTATTGGATTCTCATTTGCTTTTTCTAGAAAACTGCCATCACCAATTCCTTGGGCAAGCTATTAATACCGAATTGGTACTCATGATCGATGTATCTATCTTCCTAAGTGGGGGCCCATAAGGTTCCCATTTATGTATTGGACAGGGGTTCAATATTAGTCTATGCAGGAGTCCAAAGCAATAGATGGGGATGGGATGGGCATGGCTCTTGGTTCGCGCGCTCGCAATGCTGAATGCCCCACTGGCATCGACACAGAATTGTGATTTGTTTGCCGCGAGATGGATATTATACATTATGTCGTGCATGTTCGAGATTCTGTGAGACGATTTGTGATGGACGAAAGATGAGTTCTTTCCCTTTTTTTGTGCTAATATTATTTGATTGTTATTTGTTAGTTTTACCTGTTTTGTTATTGTTATTCCTTCCTTATTGTAAATATATTTGTTTTTATTGAAATTTAACTGTGCAATAACTTGGATCTGAGTCTGTAATGTTGTGCATGTTTTTACCAAATAAATAAATGGGAGCCAAGACCCTAAGACATCCACTTTAAATATTAATAATTATCTCACCCAGTAGTGTTAGCCCATCCGATACGCAGGTGGGGCATCATATGCGTGGTCTTCTCGATGTGGTCCATTGTGACTTCGAAGTACCACTTGCGGTACACTGCCGAGCCTTCCACGCGACCTACGAATATGTTTGGACGGACACTGTGGAAAGAAGAAAAAAAAATGGTATTAAAAATAAATTATAATAGAAATGACCTCACGGCGACGCCGTTACCAGCGCAGTTACCATAATTAACTATTCTAACATAAACATAATCAGCCTATAATGTTCCCACTGTTGGGACACAGGCCTCCTCTCTTCGAAAGAGAGTGGGCCGTAATCTACCACGCTGGATCAGTGCGGGTTGGTAGATGTCACATGTCTTCAAATTTTTGATTCTAGGGCATGCTGGTTTCCTCACAATGTTTTCCTTCACCGTTTTGAGAGCAGTGGGAATGAAATTATTTACAGAAAGTAAAACGCCTGCCGCCCATCCGTGTTCCTTCAGTTGCCTGTGTGCCAGGGCCACGATATCCCTTTCGGACAAACATCTCTTTGCTGACATCTTTTTGAGGCGCACGTGGAACACAACGCGCCGTCGACCCGGGCCTGGTCCTTATCGGACGGCGAGCTACCCATCGCTCACCGTCCGCAAGCCCGCGCCTACGGTGGCCGGGAACCGGCCTGCGACTCCCGACGCCCGCGGCGTCTCCTGCGGCGACTAGGGGCGTAAGGGCGCGAATTGTGCCTCTCCCTCACATGTTCCGCTCCTCTTTCGCGAGCATTACTGCTACGCAGCAAGAGATGCACCCACCTGGGTTCGAACCCACGACCTACAACTCGTTAGTCGAGGCCGTTACCACTGAGCCACCACTCGTGTCAGGCGCCATTGCTCTCAGCCCAACATGTCATAACACAAACTCAGCTACAGGTAAACCAGAAAATGTATGCGCTTCGTGGACTTCGTGATTTTGAACTAACACGAAAGTCGTGCCACAGAATAGCCGACAAAGCTTCTAATTTTTGTAATATGATGCTTTGTTGTAGTCCTTGCCCGCTCCTGTCATTGGGCGTTTGTATGAAGCTTTGTCTCTAAGGAGTTACCTATACTAAAGCCAACGAGACAAGGTAAATTTCATGCTTTGGGATTATAAACTTTAACTTAATTGAGTATTGTTCAGTTTCCATTGAAACTAAAATTATTTTATGACGTTTAGCGTTATAGTTTTTTCATTCAAAAATCAACTTAGATTACTTGAGTTTAAAGTTGATATTTGTATAACTTGCAATTTTATGTATTTATCCCGTATCGTTGGCCTGAGTATACTCCGGTCACAGATTATCATCTGTCACTCAGTTTTGAAAAGTTTTTTGAAATAGAGTTTTTATACACATGGAGCTTTTGGTTAAGTAATAACAGTCGCACGGTTCGATCCATCAGGTTCAGCTACGCTTGTCGCGGTTGGTCCGTGGATCTTTACATACCAAGACCCCTCTTCGCCTCGGAAAGCACGTTAAGCCGTTGATTCCAGCTGTTATTCGTGGATCTTTGACAGTCGTTACGGGTCGTCAGAAGCCCGAAAGTCTGACTACCAGTCTTACCAAGGGGTATCGTATTGCCCAGTTGTGGTGTGTTGTGGGTTGTGGAGGTCAGATAGGCAATCGCTCCATGTAAAATACTGGTATTCAGCTGCATCCAGTTAGACTGGACGCCGACCCCAACATAGTTGGGAAAAGGCTAGTCAGATGATGATGGATGGTAGTACAAAATAAGTCAGTACAGGACTATGTATATTTGAATTCATAATCGCGCAAGTGCATACTTTTTCTGGTAGTTCTGTAGTAACAAGAGCCGGTCACAGGACATTTTTTTCGAATGCATATACAGCGTGCCGCTTTAGTGGCGACATTAATATAATACACCCATACGGTTTCGCGTTTTCTTTTTATGAAGATATTTTATAATTTTATAAACGTTATTATTTATTGATGTATTAACAATTTTTTTAAATAGCTTTTTGCAGCAACCTGTACTTAAAGAACTGTTGCGCAGAGATCATTTCTTGGGGATCGGATCATAACATCGCCTCAATGAAATTAAAACGAATAATGTGCAAAGAGTAGGCGAATTGAAGGAATGAAGGAACTTTATTATTTAGTTTGGTTGAAATTTTTATTTTTTTATTGTACGAATTATTTTATTTTATTATATTTTTTATGATCACTGGCCACTAGCCCTACCCGTGTGTTAAATGAATGTCGCCATTGTAGCGGCACGCTGTATTTGTCAAGCCAAAATCAGCTATATAGATTTCGAGAGTAGTTAAGAGATTATAAGGTTTCAACTCACCTAGACACATGATCAACAAGTGCAGTTTGAAGCAGTAGATTCTTCCCTGGCAGTAGGTAGTCACAGATATTGTTCTGAGATGACCTCACTGCGACGCCGTTACCGACGCATAGAGAACAGAGCACATCTAGTACTTTGGGGTCGCGACCGTGTTTTTCGAGGAGGGAGATTATCACTTTTATGTGTTCGTCCTGTGGGAAAACAAATTGAAATAACATGATTTAAATAGCATAATAAAAAGATTTTTAAAATCTTTTTTTTTAGGTTTTTTCCGTTTTTTCTATCGGGTATAACCTTTTTTTTTTGCAGATGATTCCAAAAAGCAGAAATACACATTGAGTGAAAATTTAAAATCTACCTATTACGGTTCAAGAGATACAGCCCGCTGACAGACGGACAGCGGAGGCTTATTAATAGTTCCGTTTGGCACTCTTCGGTTACGGAACCCTAAAAAGTCTAATAATAATAACTGTATTAACTGCCCCGTTGTTCTGGTCGCAAGCGCTACTGCCGAGCACGAGGTCCGGTGTTCGATTCCCAGGTCGGGCAAAGTGTTATTGGGTTTTTGCACTAGGAATTTCACAGTAGCACCTCGGAGTCTGGATTCGTGTCCGGTTGATGGCAATAGGCTCGTCTCCTATTACATTGGATTCAAACATAACTGGCGAAACGTGGGTGTACTATAGGTTAGGTATACCTCTGCCTAACCCTTCGGGGATTACAGGCGTGATGCTATATGATAATAACTTTATTCATTTCGCTATTATTCGATTAACATACAAACAAAATCAAAAGATTAGGGTTCTGCAATTAGTACGCCAGAGCCAGAAACTAAGGGGCGGGCCAAACAAATATTATCGTTAAAATTATATATACGTTTGAGTAACGGATATTCCATCAGTTTACGTTTGATTGGTCCCACCCTATTCATGACCATTTTTCACAACCCGACTTAAGCTGACCAGATCGCGCTATTTCTCAACGTAATTACCGTCCGAACGGAACGTTTTTGGTTTTGGTTTAGTTGATGTAAGAAACGGTATCGCGCTATTTTTTCTGAGCGACAAAATCGTTGACGTTACCCAATACTGAAACTTCGATCGATCGTTCCTCCAATGTAACTTCCAAAGTAAAGCTAAATCGTTCCCGTTGAAATGATTAGCGCGATTCGAAATGTGTCTAACGTAACGTTTTTGGTTGTGGTTTAGTTTTGGTATTAACGTTCAAAATTAGCGCGATCGGCCCCCAGGTCGTCGTTACCTTGCGACGGTCCGTTACCATCATAAACTGATTTTTATTCTGATTTAAAAAAAACCTAGGCTACTATAATGTTCCCTATCCATTACTCACTCTCATCATGTTCAAAGCTTCGGGCGAGTCAATCAGCACGCAATGTAACACATCCAGCATTCCAGTTCCTTCCCCCGACGCTTGAGAGCCGAGACGGGAGAACAACCAGTTCAGACGGTTCGAGTTTGCGAATTGTGCGCAGTTTGTGTGGTTGCCTTTGATTATGGCGGCTGTGGACAGAATAGAATAAAATAGAATAGAATATATTGATTGTAAAACATAATTGTACATCAAATAATATATGCAAGGTCTTAAAATAACAGGTAGATGCTGCATGTTTTGCCATTTATGGCGTACAAAAACAACATATTTTTGGTTTAGAATAAACCATAAAAGATTTGAGTCTACACAACAAACTATGAAATTAATAACATAATTAACAAAAAAAAAAGTATTGTTTTTACAGATTCGAGGGTCAAATTGTGAAAATAGAAAGAAAGATCGAGTTAGTTTTATGCTTATGAAAAATAAAAGGAGAACTTGAGAATGTAAAAGATTCCAAGATGATCCAGAAATCAACCGTATAAAAATATACGCTGCTGGGATAGAGCCTTATTAGTCGACATTTCGCAGTTGGAAAAAGTCGCAGGGAATATTGCCCTAATTAACCTTCGTTGATCATTTAGTGAAGATCCATGTTGTCCTTGTTTCTATTAGGCCAAAAAACCAGGTAACTTTTTTTTTGGGTGGGAAATTATCTAATAACTTCTCCCGCTCTTCCGGAGCGGGAGGGCGTGTCAGACTTTTACTGACTAAAACCCACCCGTGTTCCTTCCTCGGACAAACTCTGTTGAGACCAGCCTTCTCAACATCGCCGCGCGCTGGCGGCAGTGAACGAGGGGTGCGGGGGCAGCGGCGAAAAAGACCGCACGGCTCGACGCGGGCCCGCGACACACAAGTCAGCTGTAGCACGCCTTCACGCACGGCTGCGCTTACGCGTTTATATTAACGTCCTTATACATAATCTTCTTTCCGTTCTAACCGACACAGTTGTATTTTCGTATTTCCCTTTATTTTATTATTATACATGTTATGCAGTCCACTCCTTTCATTTTGCTCCACTACGACCTATCGTCGCGATCAAACTCGGAACCCTGGCAGGTCGCAACCACCTACTACACTAATTATTCAATTAAAAATTATAACAGTATTTAGATTTAATTTATCCTGAAGCCACCAAATTCTCAAACCATGATTTTCTTGAAAGTCCTATTGTCGTATACCTACACACACTGGGTTGTGCGTTTGAGAGTATGATCTGAACAAATATTTCCTCCAAAATACCTACATACCAACCAACTGATTCAAATATCCGGAGACCATCTCCCAGCTTTGCCCCGACTCGTCGCCTGCGAGGAAGTCCTGCGACGTGATGACGTTCATCTCAAGATAGTAAAGTCTTCGGATACTCACCAAGCAACTGATACAAATATCCGGAGATCATCTCCCAGCTTTGTCCCGACTCGTCACCGGCTAGGAAGCCCGCGAGGAAGCCCTGCGACGTGATGACGTTGATCTTGTCTATGGCTTCCAGGATCAGATTGAGGATACCCTCCTCTTGGAACAGGTCTTGACGGTTGCGGAGGGCACGGAAACGGTTTTGTTTTTCTTCGTGTTCTGAAAGAAGGAAAGGTGACGTTTAAAACAAACGGATTCTTTTAAAAATCGGCCCACAAATATTTATTATTATTTATTTATTAAAATCTCCCTTACAACTATTATTACAGGTGATACCTAATGCGATAGGGTGGTCTTAAAATTAACTTATATACAATTTAAAACTATGAAAAACGTAAACAACCAGTAGTACTTATAATAACATCTGAAAATAATAACTACTTTACTAAGTGCCCTAAATATAAATAACACAATATTTAAAATATATAAAACAACAACATATAGCCTACCCCTCCGGCCTATATTCCCGTGTTAGCTTGCGATATTGCCAAATGAGGATGACATGATTATTATTTATTTTATTTATTTATTTATAAGTTTAACTCAGAACATAAATTCCATATAAAATTGTTAGTAAAGCTTAAAACTATGTTAGTACTTATACTTACTTAATTCTAACATTAAAAAGGACACCACCATACCGCTTTTAAGCTGCATGGGGGGGTAATCTAAAGTGGTTATAAAATTCCTGCGCTTGTCAACAATTTTACTGGGACAAGTTTCATGGGAGTTTTGTCACCTAATTAGTATTGGCTAAAAACCTATTATAAATAATACCAGATTTTTGAACTCAAAAGAAAGTACCCTACATTCTATTGAAGTATTCTTGAGACTCCTTGTATATGTCACCATAAGATTGCGAGAACCGTTAGTTTATAATCTATCGGTATTATTTGTTGAAAATTTGTGAAATAGGTTAGGTTAGAACTGTGACGAACCGCGCGCGAGCCGAGCGAGCGAATCGCGCGCGAGCCGAGCGAGCGAATCGCGCGGTGTCGTGGCAGCGGCCGGCGAGCACTACTTCCAAGTTGCTCGCAGCTAGTTAGGGTACTTAGTACTAGCGCAAGGTGCGTTACGTCGCAAGCAAGTTTGATACCAGTTCACAATTTGTCGGTTTCCCATCGATAGATTAAAAACTATAGAAAAATAATGCGTTAAATTGTAAATGGTTTGTTGCAGTTCACTATTTTCCGACAGTCTAACAGAAATACACATACATACATAAACTCACGCCTTCTTCCCATGGGGGTAGGCAGAAACTATAGAACGCCATTTGCTACGCTCCTTACATAGGTACTCCTTTTGCTTCGGCTACGTTCATACATGTGGTCATACACGCACGCCGATTGCGAGTACTACGCACCTGACCTTTCTGAAGAGGGTTCCCTTTATCTGGCAGAATCTTGATGCTCCGAAATTTATTTGGCATAACACACTTGGCATAATTTTCTTTAAACGAATATTATTAAGGCATACAAATTATTTAATATAGTTATTGTTTGGCCGAATGTTTTTATGTCCGAATTTACAATGGCATATCTCTATGATGGCAGAATTTTATTTGGCATAATTACCTTTGGCAAAGTTAAAATTCCGCATAATTTCATTTAGCATAACTTTTATTTAAAGTGACGATTATTTGGTAGAATTTCACTTGGCATAGTATTAAGATGGCAGAATGTCACTTGACATACTATGAAGATGGCAGAATGTCACTTGACATACTATGAAGATGGCAGAATTTCATTTGAAATAATTTTCTGATAGCATTTTTAACTTTCAATTAACATTAAAATAATATTCTTAAAAAGTCATTAAGTTGTGCTACAAAAGTTAGTGACAGAAAAGAATCGCTGCAAAACCGACTCCACGTAGTCTTGCCTGCTCTACCCCTAGACTGTAATTTAAGCCCGCGTAGGCACGGAGTGGCGAAGCGGCCCGCGAGCTGAGGAGCAGGTGGTGAGCCGCGGCCGCGGCCGGCGAGTGCCAGAAACGACTAGATTATATAGAAAAAAAATATGGACAAAAAGAGATTATTTTAATTACGAGACGAGGTTAATTATTTACAAAACCGGCCAAGTACGAGTCGGACTCGCGCACGAAGGGTTCCGTACCATTATCTATAAAACGGCAAAAAAAATCACGTTTGTTGTATGGGAGCCCCCCTTAAATATTTGTTTTATTTTAATTTAATAATTGATTTTTAAAGTGAATATATAACTTAATATTCTGTGAATATTTACAGTGTCTATCTGTTACCGTTATCAATATCGAGTAAAAACGAGCAAAAAAATCACGTTTGTTGTATGGGAGCCCCCTTAAATATTTATGTTATTCTAGTTTTTATTGCTATTTGTATTTTATTTATATTTGTTGCTATAGCGGCAACAGAAATACATCAACTGTGAAAATTTCAACTGTCTAGCTATCACGGATCATGAGATACAGCCTGGTGACAGACGGACAGACAGACAGACAGACGGCGGAGCCTTAGTACCAGCCGTAGTTACCAGCGCTGCGACACTTATTTTTTTTTTTTAAGTGCCGCAGCATCATGCTGAGATAGGGGGGGCCTTTTGGCCTCGTACAGGACTTTCTGTTTTTATTTTCATTTTTACTTTATTTTTGTTTTTGATCTTTATGTTTCTATGAGTGTGTTTTTGTATAGTTTAATTTGTGATCTGTGCGAGTCCCAAAAAATGCTTTTTCTTTCTTTCTTTCTTTCTTTTAGTAATAGGGTTCCCGTTTTACCCTTTGGGTACGGAACCCTAAAAACTATGGTTAGGTTAAAACTGTGACCTACGCACGAGCCGAGCGAACTTGATTATATACAAAAAAAAAATGGAAAAAAGAGATTATTTTTAGCAGGCTATATCAAGAACCGAACTAGTTAGACGAGGTTAATTATAAAAAATAAATGGTTAGGTTAGGTTAAAACTGTGACCTCCTACGCACGAGCCGAGCGAGCGAAGCGAGCGGTGCCGCGGTAGCGGCCGGCGAGTTCCAGAAACGACTAGATTATATAGAAAAAAAATTATCTGTAATGTGATAGATGAGTTTTTCAATTTTATGGGTATGAAATGTATGCCAAAAGATGATTCTAACTGTAAACTTTCTCAGAAATGATAGGTAGTTCTGCGTTTTAATGACTGTCGATATGAAATGTATACCAAAAGACGATTCTGACTGTGAACTTTCTGCGATATGATGGTTCTACTTTTTAATTATACTGGATATAAAATTCATGCCTAAAGACGATTCTGACTTACAAACTTATGAGCTTTGAATGTATGATAAATGAGTGTCTGCCAAACGATTTTCTGCGAAATGATGTTTATGCTATCAGCTGTTATGCAAAATAATATTATGACAAAAAAAGTTCTGCCATAAAGGGTAGACCCTTCTGAAGAACATCACCATTTTGGTTACTATATGTCCTCCTAGGCCGTCCCCTCCCGGCGTTTCCACTCACCTCTGCTTTATAAATACATTTTGTTAGTCGCGTTCCACTCATCCTCTCAACATGACCAAACCATCTAAGCATACTCTTTTCAATTTTTGTTACTACATCTTCTTTTAAACTCACTCTTCTCTCTCTCTTTTTTGTTTCTAACGGAAATAATACCGATAGATTATAAACTAACGAAGTTCAGTGATATATACACTGGGCGAAGTGTCAATAGGCACAATGTTTAAGTCTTCATTGACAAATTTAAGCAAAATGAATGATTGGAGTTGTCAATCAACAGTATGGCAACTACAGTTACAACGGTAGAGTAACAACTTATTCTAAAAAGTTGTGGAAAAAAGCGGTATTGCCTGACATAGTGCTTCGTTATATTTAAATGACTTACCCATATCTTCATCAGGCTGTGCGAAGTAGTTGATGAGATCCTCGAGACACATTACCATCTCTCCGAGGTTCACTGATGCGAAGAACATGGAGTGTCGGCGGTTCTCTTGCAGAGTTTCAAGGCCACTGGGGAAGGATTATAAAATATTAATAGACTAATATATTTCATGAAAAATGTGGTATTATTTTAAATATAATCAGATTACAGATACAATGTGAGTAAGTTATGAATTATTTAATCTCCTCGAAAAAGTGGTGTGTTTAAGATAAAATTGAAGCCTTTGTCTTTCTCACTTTCTTTGGCATTGTAGCTCCCAAAAATAGACCGATTTCAATAATATTAACATGATGAATGATTTTGAAATTAAAATAAAACAATAACATAAATAAACAAGGGATTTTAAAATATTATGAGTTTTTTCCAACGTCTTTACTTTTCAAGGGTTGTGTGTCAATAGGACGCCGACGATTCTTTAGGTATCTATAAGCAACCTGCCTGATCTATTGAAGTGCGGCGGCAGCAACGTCACCACATGCGAGCTACGCGTCAGACTGACGTCACGCAAAATCCTACATCGCGCAAGCAGAGTTAACCGCGCGACTAGCATATATACAACGTCCCGACCTCAACCGTCGGGCAGTAGCCCACCAGACACAACACCCGTCCGGACGGAGGATCCTCCCTTTTCTATAGAGGATGAGTAAACTTTACGCCCTGTTTCTCATAATACCTCTAGAGAAGTAATTACCGTAGTTTTCCCCTAATAGTTAAGTTTTTTTTATATGTTGATGTGTAACATCTTTCCCCTCGCTCTTTGTGGGAGTTATTTCGTGGAAAGGGACGGAAGTGTGTAACAGGAAGTGCTTGAGGATGAAATAAGTAAGTACTTTTTAATAGCATGGAATTAGTATGTACTATATAATAGCATGGAATTTGTGTACTCATGGAATTAGCAAGTACCATACATATAGATTGTAAGTAGAGGGGGTCGAAATTCGACCAGTGGGCGACCACTAGTAATGAATATTCGAATATATATTTCAGTTTTTACCTTTTTTAAATTTTGAGGTTAATTTCTGCCGCTGCTCAGTTGCCTATTATTACCAAGGTGAGATGTCAGATGTTACACATCATATGCTGCTATTGGAAGGCTAGCTCGTTTTTTTTATTGCCTAACTGGCCTGTTTTGCCCTCGTTTATTATAGTAGTGTTTAGTAAGTTTCTTCTACTCACTTAATAAACTTGGTGAACAGCGAGGAGCACTTCCTGATAACTCTGGCAGTCCTGGACTCTTCCTCCTGCGAGCGAGAGAAATCCAGGCCGTCGTCCATCTTGCCCTCCTCGTGAAGGATCGCTTGCTTCTCTTCTACTTTACCCACGCCTTTCTTCTTTGTTTCGTAAGACTGGAAATAATAAAAAGAAGATCATGAGTGATTGACATAGGGAACACGAACACTGGATGGGATTGTAAGCAATATTTTGTACGCTTAATTTTTTCAAAATCCTAAATATGTTTATTTTGATATCTCATGCTCTTAGTTACGAATTTAGCCCTGGAGCTCTATCTCAAAAACGCAATAATAAAAAAGCCTGTGGAAATGATAGTCAAATCTTGATGTTGTAGAAAAATCGGTTTTAATACTGATATCTCTGCAGACTACATTTTTGTAATTTTTTGTAGCGTAAAGATTGGCAGGAAAAGAATATATCATCATCATCAATTCAGCCGACAGACGTCCACTACTGGACATAGACCTCCCCCAAAGCGGGGGGGGGGGGGGGTTCCCATAATCGCCACGCTTGGCAGGCGGGTTGGCGACCGCAGTATGGTGTTATAATGCATAAAGAACGCTGTTGCCCATTCTCTAGTAAGTCCCTTAGCCGCTTTTTACGTCACCCACGGGAAGAAATAGGTGGGGGACTTTTTATTATAATATAATTTTATATTAAATTATTATATATAAAGTATTAATTTTGAATACTTGTTTGGGAAAAAAATTACATTTGCGTCTGGACTGGAGCAGTTAGCTGTAAATAAGCAACAGTTTTCAGAAGCATTATTCAGGATTACATAATAAAAAAGAAAACTAAAAAAAAAACAAATTGTAGCAACAGTAGTTAAAAGACCGTCACAGGGAGTAGAGTTTCTCGATTTTTTATAAATGCCCGTAATTATTAAAATACATAGCAAGGGTTTTTTTTTATATTTTTATGTTAACTATTATGACTTGACTGATAGGTCAATTCCGGCTTGACGTCGACTTCTGGGACAACCTGTATATGATACTCCTTAGGCGATTATCGTACTTATGTACACATACACATACATAAACTCACGCCTTCATCCCATGGGGGTATGCTACGCTCCTTACATACTTCTTTTGCTTCGCCTACGTTCATACATCTGAAGTTTACCTTATATGACAGCCACAGGCCAGTCTCTGAGTGCTGCACAATGACAGTGGAGTCACCATACTTGATGATGGGCGCTCCAATCACTTCCAGGTCTTTGTCTTCTAAGACCTGCTTCTGATCATCCTTCTCTTGACGCAGGCAGAAGGCGCAGGATGCTGTTGTGGCTTCCTCTCTGGAAAACAGAATGTTATGGTTTAGATTTTCATTTAAAACGAGTTAGGAAGACGAGTTGCTGCTTCCGAGACATAGAATGAAGCTGTCAGGGCTGACTGAGGACCGATTTAGTGCTCTCAAATAAGGCAGGACTAGATTAATGTTGTTCTGAATGAAGTCTCAAACAAATCAAAGACAGTGACTTATTAGATGAGGACAACATTCGGCAGTCCTCATTATTTATTTATTTAGAGCATGGAGGACTTACGGTTAATAAAAACAGACAAAAAAAAAAAGGATTGCCAAAAAGAAGGCATAGTCACCAGAAAGCCAATTACAAATCCTTATATTAATAATTTATGGTGTGAGCAAAAAAACAAAAAACACATCGCCTTAATTAAAGGAAGACGCAATTTATCACATACATATACAACGTGGCGATTAGGTTATCACATTAAATAGTACAGCGGTTATTACAAGTTGTTATCAGTCTGTTAAAATAATAAAAATAAAAATAGACCTAAAAATAGAAAACTGAATTTTTCTAACAAACTAAATAGCGTAAAAATTGGCAATAAATAATCCACCCTTGATACTATAGGCGGCGGGCGGCGCACACGCCAAACGACAGTGAGACTAGCGGAGGGTAGGTACTTGCGCTCACGCGCGGGGCGTTATAATACATGATGTTGTTAAATACTAAAAGGGAAAAAAAGGTCTCACGGGTAGAATGTTAACTTTTATTAATTATTTTATTTATGTATGCTTAAAATACGTAATGTAGAATACGTGGTTTGAATTAATGTGATAACCTAATCGCCACGTTGTATATATATGTTTTGCAATGGTATTAAATAATAGATTATTTTAATAAAAACAAATAATAGTAGTCCTCATTATTCATATACATCATACCTGCTAACTAAATACAGCTCATTCTGGTCGTTGACCCCCAGATATCTGCCGGTCGTGATATGTCTGATCCTCATGGGATGGTACCAGTTGATGAACCCTCCCGCCCACTTGGTACGAGCCAGCTCGAGCCGCCATAGAGACCGGGCTTGAGACATGACCGAGCCGCCTTCATAGACCACAATACTGAAATAAATGAAAAATACAGTTAAATAAATAATTTCCACAGCGTTCGTTTTTGAGTTTTGGAGGAAAACTGAAAGGAGCTCGATGAAGGTACTTATTGCATTTGTTTATTTTCTTTATTTAAATGTTTAGACTTTAAAATTGTACGGTCAGAAACAAAATTCAATTTATATCTGTTCCATTTTTACAACCTTTTCCGTAAGATTTTTTATTTTAAATTTATTTATAAATTGTGCGATACACTGCGTTTTGTTTAATTTTATTCTAATATCAATTATTTATAATTTTTATTTTTAATAATTTGTTACAAATATGGGTGAATTTACACATATGAATTTGGTATCACCAATTTAATCATTCAATCGTTATGATTTAAAAATCTGTGGTGATTCTGCTTGAATTGATTTTCTGCAGCTGACTGTACCTATGTTTTAGTCTTCTGTTTCATCTAATACACCTTTTATCTTATGTAATACGATAAAATACTCACTTTAGCCCCCCATCCTTGGTCCAAGTACTGGGTATGGTGAGGCACTCGTCACCTCCGTGGAAGAACCTCAGCACATCACCTCCGAACACGTACCCCACGTATTTCATACGAGATATACCGGTCCCGTAAGGCTGTACCGACCAATGGGTGACGTGGAATGACGCGTTCACTATCGATACTTCGTTCTCTTTTGTCGTATGCTGAAATGTTACGAAATTGGTTTTTAACAGGGAGGGAGTTGGTAGTGATGTGCTTTGTTTATCGATATCAATTATTATCTACAGCAGAAAGTATCAAATCAACATCAATATCAAATAATCGCAGTTTTTTTGCTGTCACTGAGACTCGTATCATTATTGAGAGCCTTTTTTGTCCGCGTTCGGTCTGGGTTTTTTGAGCAACTATATTTTTGAGTTGAGTTCACATTCATATATTCCGGTTGCCAGTTTGGCTGATACTAAAATGGACAGAAATAATGGATCTGATTCTCAACGCACAGCGCTAAACTTTGAATGACATAAGAACAAATTTTTATCAAATTATTTAGCAAAGTCTCTTGTTGGTTCCCGAGATTAACTTTAATTTCGATTGATAGGAAGGAACTACAAAAAAAAATTGGACAACACTTATTTGCAGTAAACACTGAACAACAACAAAGAGACTCGTGATTTACGATTACAATATGAAAAGTGTACAAAATGTGTTGACATACTTTGCAAAAGACTGAACCCTTATTTTCTTATGAGTTCTATTTGAAAATTATAAAAAAACATAAATAATAAAAATATGAATAGCACATACTCGTACTACAGTGTAGGTATAACACAAAACATATTCTTTGTCTGACATTTATTTTAAATACAACAACAATTAACAATGTACCAATGTAATACAACAACAATTAACAAAGTATCAATGTAATACAACAACAATTAACAAAGTATCAATGTAATACAACAACAATTAAAGTACCAATGCGATGTAACAAGTACAACATTTAAAGCCACAACGGGCTTTAAACATTTAAGTGCTTTTTGGCAAGACAATGCAATTCAAATGTTGAAGTATAACAATATTGTATGCATGGTTTTGTGATCTACATACATTTACCGATATATCGAGGTATCTAATAAAAATAGAAAATAATCGATAAATGTTTTTTACACATACAAATGATTGTGCAATACAGTGAGAAAAAAGCCCATTTAAATTGGATATTTCAAGACAACCAAGTCAAGATACCATACTATTGATGAATTCTTCAATAATGAATTTCGAAACAGAATGATCACAAAATGTAACATAGAGACAACTATAAAATTCAGGCGAATGGCCTCACCGATAAAATAAACCTTAATCCTTTAGTGATGATGCGCGGAGCACATTCTGCTGGCGATAATATGACCTTGCCCTGAGGTTAGATAAGTACTAAATATTTATTCAAAACCCTATTACAATTTGAAATATTATGGTACCTAATATTGGACAAAGTAAATATAATTTTGAAAAAGTATTGCCTATACCATTGTGTAAGAAAAGTAGATGATATACTAGACTCGTATAATAAAATGAAGAGGTACGTAAAGCCGAATTAGCTATTTGGTATACAGGTAAACATATTCATCTTTCCACTACACTGACAGTATTCATTTTTAAAAACATAACTTGTCGCCTGTTATCCTCGAAGGGTTAGCACCCACATTGCATCAGTTATGTTTAAGGCCTATGTTATAGGGGGGCGAGCTTTTTGCCATAAACCGGGCACATATACTCTGGGCTTGATTTTATTGCGTGCGAAATCACTTTTAGGAATTTACTACTCAGCACACTTACAAAATTGTTTAAAAATAAAGTTCGTTTTTTAATCCCAGATACTAATTTGACAGGTGCAAATGTCAAACTCCAAATTGAAAAAAACAAACAACAATCATTTGAAATGTCAAACTAGTCTCTGGGATTTAAAAAAATAGTTGGGTATACGTCATCTAAAACTATTCCAAATTTCAATTTGATAGCATTAGTAGTTCTTGAGATATCCAGCTGTGACAGACAGACAGACAGACTTAGTCTCACCATAAGGGTTTCTTGTTACCATTTTGGTACGGAACCCTAAAAACGAACCATAGTTGCAAGTTAGCTGTCCGAAAACCAAATAGCTTATTCGACTGTACTTGTTCCTTCATAAGGTCTATGATGCAGCTAGCATAACTAGGTCAAAGCTAAGATATAAGTTAATTTATTGAAACTACATATAATTCCTCTTGGGTTGATATCCGTTGGGCACAAGTTCTGTCACGATCCGAGTTAAAACACGTCGGTGGCTATAGGCAGATTTTTTTAGACAAAGCTTAGCACTACAGGTCATCTGATTTACTGGTGATCATTAGTACAGAATTTGACCTTCAGGAATATACTTACCAAGTATCTCTCAGTGGCCACGGAGACGAGAATCAAGTCATCCCCGACTCGAACCTTCTCACCCTCAGATCTGTTGAAAAAGGTTTATATTATCAGTCAGGATACAGGAAAGAATTTTGGTTTGGTTCATATTAGAGCCCTAGGATTTAGATTCAGGGAATCCATTATTTTGCACCGCACGTTTGTTGTATGGGATCCCCCAAAAATATTTGTTTTATTTTAATTTAATTATTTATTTTTAAAGTGAGTATATAACTAAATATTCTGTGAATATTTCAAGCGTCTACCTGTTGCCGTTATCAATATCGAGCAAAAACGAGCAAAAAAGTCACGTTTCTTGTATGGTAGCCCCCTCAAATATTTATTTTATTCTGTTTTTTAGTATTTGTTGTTATAGCGGCAACAGAAATACATCATCTGTAAAAATTTCAACTGTGTAACTATCATGTTTCATGAGATACAGCCTGGTGACAGACGGACAGACAGACAGACGGCGGAGCCTTAGTAATAGGTTTCCCGTTTTACCCTTTGGGTACGGAACCCTAAAAAGAGATCTTCTCGTTTCTTATTATCTGGTTGAGAAACTTTGATGAATAGAATAGTCTTTATTATGTACACCATAAAAATGACAGATATAAATGTTGAAATTTTACATAGGGTGACACAATGGGCGGTCTCACCGCAAAAAGCGATCTTTTACAGACAACCTTTGGATGGATTAAAGGGAGAGAGAAAGACAATACGACCAATGAGATCATGCCTTTTAATAATGAATGTCAATGGCATTAGATCGAAGTCTCCAAATGGGACGAGAAAGGTTTACTCGTCTTTCTATGCTTACCATATCTTCTAGAAAATCGATTGTACTGTTACCATGATGATTGCCGCTTCTTGGCCAAGGAGTTAGAGCGGAAAAATCAAGTCAGTAAAAAACGATTGGGTTGAAGTAAATGATAAATAATTTATTTCTGTAAGTAGGTTTATACAAACACTTTTACACGTCAATCATATTTTAAAAACTAGATGAGGTCAGCATTAGTTAAAATAGTACATTACCTCTGTTTGCTGGCAGGATGCAGGGTCCACCAACAGGCTTCACCCTGCGAATGCTCCTGCAGACCCACGTCGAAGGCCAGCTTGTCCTGCGACGATGATGTTGACAGGCAGGCAAGGTACTGTAAATTATAATACAGAGTTGAATTCTCGTCGATAGACCAATTTGTAGCAATCAATGGGCTACTACTGACCATGAGGTCCTGGGTTCAACTCCCGGGTCGGGCAAAGTCTTATTAGGGTTTTTTTATCAGAAATTTCTCTTTGAATGGCTCTAGGCCCGCCCCATATTACATTAGACTTAAACATAACTGGCATAATGTGGGTGTACTATGTAAGTACACTTCTGCCTAACCCTTCTGGGATTACTGGCGTGATATTGTGTTATGCTTACATGCTTTATTGATTTTCTCATTTTCTAAGGAATTTGAATGCTCCAAGGTGCTAGTGCTAGTCTTTTATGGACGCTGTTTTATTCCCAATTTGGGCAAAAATGCCGATCAAAAAGCATTAAATATTGTATTTTTTTATTAAATCAACTTTGTGAGGTGACACACTTTAAGTCGTGTAAGTGCGTAAATAATCCTTATCTACTTCATAGTAGGTATGGGATTTTTCGTTAAAGTGTGCAAAATATCAGTTAAAAGAAAATGAATAAAAAAACCACTTATTCGTACCATATCACTGTTGAGATGCCGTAGAAGGATGGCATTGCCGTACAATAGAGTACGATGCCCAGAACCGGTGCCTTTACCCTGGAAAAGAGAAACGTAGAGTAGAAAAAAACAGTTTTTGCAATTTATAATAGGGTTTAAATTGAAAAGAAAAATAAATAAGTAAAAAAACTTTTCTATCACAACATTAACTAAATTATCTATCAAAAGGTAATTTCAATCTTTCAGTTTGACCTTAATCGAATTATGAACGATCCAAAAATAATGATGGTCCAATCTGACAGATCCATACATCACTGTCAAACCGTTTTTGTTGAATGATAACCAATTTGGCATAGAACGTATATCTAGGCGGAGTTATGGCAGTCATTTTAATTGTGCCTTTAGAATGCTAACTAGGCGATATTATTTCGCACCTCGGGAGATGTTAATTGGGTTAAGCCAGTCCTATTATTATAATAGAATTACGAGACTTTGAACTTAGACAAATTCAATCTATCTTGCATACATAGCATCATCATCATGGGGTCGACTTTCAGTTTAACAGGATGCAGCCGAATACCAGAAATTTTCATTTTTTTTTTTTATGCCTATCTGACCTCCACAACCCAGTTACTGGGTAATACGGTAGGGTTCGGTATGGTGTAGTATATCGAGTGCATATGGGGGTATTCTTAGTATACCTACTACATGTATAAAATACGATAAGAAGTGGCTTTAAAAATTTGAATTCTGTGTATACTTAAGAAAAGTTAATATTCATAAAAATAGCTTAATGTTTTTGTTAAAAAAAAAAAAACAATAATCTACCTATATCAATATTATAAATTTCATTAATCCTGTTAATGTTTTTTAAAACCAAATATATCTAAATAAAAATATTTCAAGTTATACTTACTATTTACAGTAAATTATTATTGTTAATATGGGGTAGACTCAATTATTCTAAACTAATAAATACACATGCGAAGGATTAGCGATAGAAATAGAAAACAATATCTAATAATATATAATTACTATACCATCTTATTATATGATTGCAATGTTTCGTAAATGTACGACTTAGATCATCAAGATCTTATCTTATGATCAAGGTCAATTCGAAATAACTTTTGTTTTAAAAAGTAATAAATTACCTAATAAGTTTTATTAGCGATCACATAATGAATATTAAAAGTTAAGCCACGTATTATAAAATTTTGTAATTGCTCGACCTTGGGAGTTGGGAGGTCAATGTCAATCCCAAATAACAAAATACCTTTTCAGGGTTAACTTTTGTTTCGCACTTCTAAAGTAATTAGGGTCTCGAGACTAATTTCTAATTTATTTATTGAAAAGACTTTCGAGTTAAACGTTGTTTCCATTATTTACAAAAAATCCACCAAATAGGAAATAAGGTTTTATTACTTTTTTAAAATTCCAAAATGATAACGAACTATTTAAATTACTCAGATGGTATCATTTTATAAAACGAATAAATTAGTAAGTTTTATTAGCGATCACATAATGAATTTTAAAAGTTAAACCACGTAGGTATTATAAAAAAAAAATGTTAGGCAATAAAATTTTGTCAGAAAAATTTGGAAAAGTCAAAAGTAGCCAGATTTTTTTACCAATTAGCCAAAAAAATGTAAATGATACAGCATGCATTTTTACCGACAGGTAGATATACTCACTAAGTTTTCTTTTCCCTGGAAAAATTTAAAACACGATCGCAATACGTAAAATGGAATTATTCACAAGAGGACAAAAAGTTTTCATTTTTGTTAAACACAAGATTAAATAATAAATACAATATATGGAGTGTACAAAATCATACATAAGATTTGCCTTTTGAAATCTTTATAGGACACCGGGAATTCGTTTCACCATTTCCTTGTTCCAATATGATGAAAAGAAAGAAATAAAGAAAAATCGCTACTATAATATCAAACATAAAATCACTATCCAAAAAAAAATAACAATGTACTAATACAAACCAATTTTACTAAAGTTAATAGTGAAACCAACCCTTATTAGAACATAAATTTAAAGTGTAGTTTAGTCAAAGTCAAAAAATATAATTGAAAATTATTCATAGGGTGGCATTATTATACTTCGGAAAGGTTTCCAAAATGTTAATTTTACAGGTACAGGTTTTACATATAATTATGGAATACTTGATGTACATATATTATGATAAATTTGTTGACTATAAACTTACAGTTTCTGATCCTGCTGCCGTCACCAACTCCTGTAAAGCTCTTACTGATAGCGCCTGAAAACACAGACAAAAAGTGATTAATCGAATGTTTCAAACTTTGGGCGGTATATTTTATCTGAATATTTTCAGTAAGGACGAAATAACGTCTTACAATAAACTAAAACGCGTATTCATTAGAGGACAAATGTCCCGCGACACAGTTAGCCAGAGACGTCGGGAGACACCAGACGAAGTCGCACGATGTCTCCAGAATTCGCACGACATAATATTCCCTGAGTCTTGCTGCCACGGAACCACCGTCAGTCAAGTAACGAAAGAAGTTACACATGCAGCAGTAAGCATCACTAGCTCATCTGATTAAATTATTGGATAGCAGAAATAAGCCTGAGACTAGGTGCGACGTCTTGCAAGACACCTGTCAAGGCACATTGGTCGCTTCGTCAGTACTATAATTGTAAAGGTTAGTGTTAAAACTGACCTGTTCGATGACAAAGACGCACTGCGACAGGTCGGGCGGTATATTCTTGTCGGCAATGTTTTCCAGAAAGCAGTGTCGGTTACCGAAGCCTTCGGCAGCCAAACACACTCTCTCGCCTGTCGCTGTGCACGACAGGCACACCATGTCTTCCTGTGGAACAAAAGAGGTGTGGTTAACGATGGGTTCAATGGGTTTGTGTGCCATAATCGCCACGCTAAGCAGGCGTGTTGGCGGTCGTTAATTTAAAGGATATTTAATTAAAAATTAATTTAATCATTTATTTAGGTACATAAATGTTTAGTAGTACCTACTGAGGGACTTACAAAGTATGCATTATTAATAACATGGTGTAGGAACAGCGAATTGTAGGGTTAATCATTGCTCTCCTATAGCTAGATCACTGAGTAATCTGGGGGCACTACTGTGCCAAGTCGAACGATAACAAGCGGCACAGTCGAACCATCCTTTTCTGGAAGTAGTTCAGGCCATTTTCGACCCCTCTATGACTTCGTTGTGGATAAAACTAGAAGCCTGAATGTCCGAAAGGGATACCGTGGCCCTGGCACACAGGCATCTGAAGGAACACGGGTGGGTTTTAGCCAGAAAAAGTCTGACACGCCCTCCCGCTCCACACAGAGTGGGAGAAGTTATTTGATAATTTCCCACCCTAAATAAAAAAAAAGACAGAAACTTCAAATTTAGAATACAATTAGTGTTTAGTGTATAAATCAAGGAAAAACTAGAATATTTTGAAATTTCGGTCCAGTTTTATAGATACACCAACTGCATAAATAACTTTGTAATCCCATATAAATATAGGAGATTTCTAGATACACCAACTGCATAAATAACTTTGTAATCCCATATAAATATAGGAGATTTATATGAGTATAGTAAAAATTGTTCATAATGATGAGTACAATGACCCCTTAAGATATTTCGTGTATGAATAGATACACCTTATATATAGATATTTACTTTATTGTACACTACAGCTGTAGTAAAGTATGAGTTTAGAAAATCATATTTCTTTTTGTCACGTCTGTGTAGTTTTGCTAGTTAGTTTAATTTGACCTTGTTTAACTACTGTTGCATCAATTAGGGCGGCACCTACCCATAATACACCTTAAACCGACCGCGCCGATCGCGCTATTTCTCAACGTAATTACCGATCGAACGGAACGTTTTTGGTTTAGGTTTAGTTTTGGTTTAGCTGATGTAAGAAACGGTATCGCGCTATTTTTTGTAAGAGTATTGTTCGATCGATCGTTCGTCCAACGTAACTTCCAAAGTAAAGCTAAATCGTTTCCGTTGAAATGATTAGCGCGATACGAAATGTGTCTAACATAACGTTTTTGGCTGTGGTTTAGTTTTGATATTAACGTTCAAAATTAGCGCGCTCGGCCCCGTGAAATAACTTCTTAATCAACTCTTCGACTCCCTGACGTCACGTCTCACTACTCAAACATTATGTCTGTACCCATTTGATATAGTCCCTGACATTCATATTTTATTTCGTCGTAAATATGTATGTATTTTCATTTCCTATTCGTAATCTTTGAGATGAGATGTTCGTGTCATGTTTTATGTCAGTTAAACAGAACGCATTTGTGTTATTTGGCCAAGTCAATCTATTTATTTAGAACATAAAAGATTTTTAATATTGATATTGATATGGTCACTATAAGATGTTGTTAGGTTAGCTAATTACGTAATAACTTAAAACAGAAGGATCCATATGTAGCGACTGAATAAATTGACTGACTTGGTATTATATGGATCTCACAACTTTTTACGATAGAAGAACTGAGTTGCGTGACTAGTTTTTTTTTACAATTTGTGTTTTTGATGGCATTAATATAATGATAATGTTTTAAATTTACATTTCATTCATAAGCATAATAACAATCATTTTACTACGTATTATAAATGTGAAATCAAATGGTGTCGTTGTTGCGTATCGATTTTTTCGGCAAAACTGTACGCTAGCATTTTAACTCTCCAAATAAAGGGATAGCATAGGTCATAATATAAATTATTAAATAAAGAGCTCGTGGCTAAGTAATAACTGCCGTACGGGTCGATTGATCAGGTTAAGCTACGCTTGCCGCGGTTGCTCCGTGGATGGGTCACCATCTTTTCGTACCAAATTCTTCCGTGCCTCGGAAAGCACGTTAAGCCGTTAGCCCCCGCTGTCATTTGTAGATCTTTGACAGTTGTTACGAGTCGTCAGAAGCCCAAAAGTCTGACAACCAGTCTTACCAAGGGTTATCGTGTTACCCAGTAACTGGGCTGAGGAGGTCAGATAGGCGGTCGCTCCATGTAAAATACTGGTATTCAGCTGCTTACGGTTAGACTGGAATCCGACCCCAACATAGTTGGGAAAAGGCTAGGCAGATGATGAACTTCTACAATACATCTCAAAGTAAGTGTCATTGTAAAATGCGCTTTTAGCAAATTCCGAAAACGCAAATAAAACTTGCAACCTTCTATGGTCTTAAATTATTGATGTACACAGTAGGTTTAGTCCTAATATCTCATAACTTGGTACACTTCAGAATCGGGCCAAGGTGTTAAGTTCCTGAATATTGTATTATAAGCGGACTAAGGGATGATAAATTAATTTCCGCGGTTCAGGTTCCGAAGGATTTAGTATTAACGAGATTCTGGTATGGGCGGCTTAAACCAAAGGGAATAGAGAAAATAATGTTGATTAATGTTTTAAAAGATAGTGGAAGCCTTGTGGTTTCCGTTAAAGAGTGGTTATGATTTCAGACAGGCATATTTTGTAGTTTCAGACTTTTGGTTTTTTGTAGGTGTATATTTGTAGATTCAATTTTAATTCAATATACAAGGGGTGATACATTGGGTAGCGCAGTGGTGGCCCAGTGGTTAACGGCCTTGACTTACGAGTAGGTCGTAGGTTCGAACCCAGACAGGCGCTTTACTTTGTGTAAATTATTTCATCACCACTGCTCTCAAAAATGGTGAAGGAAAACATCGTGAGGAACCCGGCATGTCCTAGAACTAAAAATTGGAAGACATGTGACATCCACCAACCCGCACTGGACCCGCGTGGTGGATTACGGCCCACTCCCTCTCACAGAAAGAGGCCTGTGTCCCAGCAGTGGGAACATTATAGGCAGATTATGATACAATGGGTTGGTCGTATCGCTAAAAGCGTTTTTTAAAGACAATCTTTGGATGGATTAAGCGAGAAGGAGAGACAACTACTACTAAACATAATTTAGAAAAAAAAATCTCCCAGTTGAAGTACATACTCCAGTCCAGTGACTACCTGCGCTGTCTGCAGATTGACTTTGTCTACGACTCGCAATTTATTAGAGCACGTTACTATCTGAGTTTCAGTTCTGTTTCTGGGTCCCTTTGTACGGGTTTTTACTTGTGCATAGTTTAAAAAAATAAGGACCGGTTTATGTGGACGCAGCAGTTGATATCTTTTGGCTCAAATGATGATTGCTATCTGAGTTACCACTGTTTTTAACCATAAAATGAATCCTTTACAAATTAAATAAAGCTAAAGAGACAGAACACGGAGAATCCTCGGCCACAGAGTAAACTGACAGAGGCTAAGCTTCATACAACCGCGCTACGATAGGTACACTTGTCTACTACAAGCATGCGGCGCGTGTGTGCGGGTAACTGGCGGCTTCGTCGCGTACGAGGAGAAACCGGTTCTTATCGGCTCAGCCTACGCCTCATGCTTGGTTGTATGAAGCTTACCCTCTCTCCGTTTACTCTCTGCCTCGGCGGCCGCTGCTAAATGCCGCATTGTCAACACTTTCCTTGCAAACCGAGCATGTCACCGCATTACGACACTAATGACGTATAGCAACGCTATGATCAGCCTAGGCGGTCCATGCCAGAAGTTTTACGCTAAACGCACTTTTAGCGCCACAAAATTTAGAAGTACTGCAGACCATCAAACTGAACAACTTTATCCATGGTACCAACATTGTTATCACGAAAAAAAAAAACAACTGTTCCATACATAACATTTTGCGAAAGAGACATTTTGCGAAAGAGGCATTCTGCGAAAGAGACATTTTGCGAAAGAGACATTTTGCGAAAGAGACATTCTGCGAAAGCGACATTTTGCGAAAGAGGCATTCTGCGAAAGCGACATTTTGCGAAATAGGCATTCTGCGAAAGCGACATTCTGCGAAAGAGACATTATGAGAAAGAGACATTTTACGACCAGGAGACATTTTGCGAATGAGGCAACTTGAACACTCAACAATTTATTTTTGGTTTTTGTAGACAGGATATTAATTGAGATTGGTTACAGTTGTAATGGCAATCATGTTATTTGGTTTAAATAGATTTTTATTATTTTATATTTTTTAATGTGAGAAGGTTCTAGGCTTAATAGACGATAGATTAGATTTGTAGACCATTTTCTGTCCTCCCATACCTATTTGCACTGCGTAACCGTGGAGTTTCTTGCCGGCTCTTCTCCATAGGAAACGACCAATTGGAACCGTACACCTAGCTTCTGACGTTTCATAAGTGCCCCTGTAGGTTTATCTAAAATAAAATATTTTGATTTTGACCCAAATGTCAACGGACGGCTGATTATTTTTTCGCGATCACGAAGTTGGTCTCATGGAGAAAGTGGTTCAGTTTGATGGTCTGTACTACACCCTTAATTATGCCCACATCTTTTTTTTTTGGATACACGCTGTATAAGGTGCTGCCGGCGCCCGCGCAGCGATTCCGTACTGCGTGGCTAAACCCAAAGTGAAGCAGTCATAGTGAATCAAAAACACAGTTCTCTAGAGGCCGATTCTAAGTTAGAATCAAGTACAAGACTGTACAACTTCGAATAAACTTAGTACGGTCCGTAGCCGACACGGGAATCGTTAAAATATTATTGCCACGTCATAAATTAGAAGTCTCTTGTAAAGTTTAATCTTCGCCCTTGTCTTTGTTAATTATTAATTTACTGTCATGACCTCATTTCGCTTTATTATCATTAACTTATTATAAGAACTTCTATAATCTTCAAAGAGCTTTTTATGACGCAATTAGTTTATTTCATCCCAAGCCCTTTTATGCCACTCTTCCCTACTTTGTGCCAATTAGACATGTCAAACGACTGTTTCCCCGTTTATTTGATGAGTCAGATGATTTAATAATTGTATAATCTAATCGGCCTTGTGGAGCAGCTTGGGGGAGGCCTATGTCCAGCAGTGGACATCATTCGGCTGAAATGATGATGAATGATACTAGCTGTCCGGCGCGACTTCGTTCACGTTGTGTCCTAACCCTACCCCTAAATCCTCGCGGGCGTATGCAGAAAAACTCACCAAAGTTTCATCAAAATCGGTCCAGCCCTTTCGGAGTCCATAGAGGACAAACATACAAACAATGATTTTTATTGATATAGTAAATAGATAGAAGATTAGCGACCCGCCTCTGCTTCGCAAGGATTTTACGACTTGACAAATCATAGAGATTTCATAATTATTTGTTAGTTTAATATTCATTTACTATATAAATAGACCTTACGGAATAATGCTCTCAATGGTGGTAAAAACCGCGTCAAAATTCGTTGCATTATTTAGAACCACGCTGCGGTCACACAGACACACAAAAAGCGACTTTATATTAGATATTTAAAGATTGTCATTAATAAGACACTCTTGGCAAACGAGTGGATTCGTATGTTTTTTTAGGACATAGAAAGGAGAGTGCCAATGCACACCCGCCTTTTATTATCCTTAATTTCCGAGCTGAGGAAGATGGGATGGCGCAAGACTATATATCGGCACACGTTGCATCTCACACTATAGGGCTACCCACCTTCTTTGGAAATAAAGACATGCCGTCAAACCTAAGTAACTCAACACCACTTCCTAAAAAACCGGCCAAGTGCGAGTCGAACTCGCGCACGAAGGGTTCCGTACCATTATCTATAAAAATGGCAAAAAAATCACGTTTGTTGTATGGGAGCCCCCCTTAAATATTTGTTTTATTTTAATTTAATTATTTATTTTTAAAGTGAATATATAACTAAATATTCTGTGAATATTTCAAGCATCTTCCTGTTGCAGTTATCAATATCGAGCAAAAAAATCACGTTTGTTGTATGGGAGCCCCCTTAAATATTTATGTTATTCTGGTTTTTAGTGTTTGTTGCTATAGCGGCAACAGAAATACATCATCTGTGAAAATTTCAACTGTCTAATTATCACGGTTCATGAGATACAGCCTGGTGACAGACGGACAGACAGACAGACAGACGGCGGAGCCTTAGTAATAGGGTTCCCGTTTTACTCTATGGGTACGGAACCCTAAAAACAGGATAAGTAAAGTCTAATCTCTTATCACACAAACGGAACGATTAGCAAAAGGCACCAGTATAGCTAGCAGTAGGTAGGTACCTAATACCGTTTCCCTTTCAATTTAGGCGTTAATTCCACACAATAGTCAGCCAGTTCGCGCCGCTTCGATTCCATTTGCAACAATCATTTTCTTCTGGTTAGGGTTGGCGATTGAGTCGCTGTGGAGATAGTAAAGACTGCTGTTTTTTTTCTGGTGTGGTCTTCGTTTGTGTGTATGTTGAAATTAAGAGCCTATACAACCTCAAATGGCTTAGCATGATCCTCCGTTATGTCGCAAATACAGCAGCATTAATTTTGAAATAAATATATGGTAAAGTTAAGGATTAATGTTAAGTACTGTTTGACGAAAACACGATTCCATAAAAAAAAATCTATAGAAAAAAATCCAAAGTTACCTCCAAACCGAACAATAAACCGTTCGTATTAAAAAAATACTTCAAATTATATTATGAAACTTTGCATATTAACTGAACTAACTATAAAGCAGTTGTTATGTTAAAGTTTTTTTTTAAATTACCATTATTTTCACCGTAAAAAGCGTGACCGCGGGAATTTTACGCGAGCGAGATAAATAGTGAGTTGGCGCTGAAGTAGTATAGATCCTTAAGAACAGAATATCAATTTTTAAGGGATAACCGTGGCCTTACCAAAAATAAAAATAAAGATGGAGGATGAAAGACGAGAGAAGGAGAATAAATATGGCGCCAAAGAAAATAAATATGGATGTGTAGAATGTGGAAGACAGATGGATGGATGGATGTGGTATGGCAGATTGGAGAGACGAATGAAAAAAAAGAGAGAGAAAACAAGCACTGCGCTGACGACGCAAGAGTCTGATGAAAGGAAATGGAAAGGAGTTCTTTTTGCAGATTTCGATTTTAAATTATGATAAACGGGATATTTAGATTGTTCATAAAGATACGCGATGAAATGGGAACCTTCCCCATTTTAGAAGCTGTTTAAATGTTTATTGTCCATTTAGTAACATTGCAGTTACAACTTATTATTTATTAAAAACATTCGATAAGCTATTAGAAGCTATTAGAGTAAGCCTGTAAATTGTGACAAAATCAAAATTAAATCATTTATTTCGAATAGGCACATAAAAGGCACTTTTGAACGACAAAAGTGCACAGGCAGTGGTAATAGTACAACATTGAAGGCACCGGTTTCCTAAGAGCGAGACCGTGAATCAAAACTTTTGGAGACGCTTTGTTTTTCCAGGTGTAAAAAATCTCCACTTTCTTCCCGTGAATCTACCTCATCATCACGTGCCTAGCCAGTCACCATCATGTGGGATTCGGCTGCCAGTCTATCCAGATGCACCTGAATACCAGTATTTTACATGGAGTGACTACCTATCTGATCTCCACAACCTAGTTATTGGGTAGCACGATACCCCTTGGTAAGTCGTGGTTGTCAGACTTTCAGCCCTGAATCTACTGTTGGTATGATAAAGATGAAGTCATTAGGTTTAGGTTCAGGCATTAAGTCGTCCGCCTCTGTATATTTGTGAGCTTAAAGTGTTCAATAGAATAAAGACCGTACCTCTTTACCCTATGGCACACCATCTACACTACCCAGCCTTAAATATGACACATCAAGTTTTTTGGAACGAAATTCTTTAATGCCGCTTGCGGTAGGAGTTGACTAGTAGAAAACGTAGTAAAAAACGTTATGTCCGTTATGCGAGTTTATCTCTCTTGAGACAGAGAAACAGAGCATTTAGCATTTTTTTAATACAGAGCCATCTAGTATAAGTTTTTAGAAGCTCTCATAAAGTTATGTATAAACGTTAAAATTAACTTAAAAACACGTCTGTGGGTGGGTAAAATAGTCTATGTGAGCTAAATTCGAAAACAAAAGTCAGTTTCAAGGTCACAAGTGTCAAGTATCAAAAGTTTTTTTGTTTTAAATCATACGTGAGAAAAACTTCTATCATGAAGGGGGTCCCTCGACTGCACACGTTTTTTTTTTAAGTTCGGCTTTATAGTGTGTTGTCTCCGTGTTTCATACCTGTGACAGTTTATTTTTAATGCTTGATCTAACATAATACTGGGCACTGTACCTACCCTCATCTAAATGGTTTGTGACAAACAACCCGTTGTAATTCCAAATGATTCATAATTAACACTAATAATACTCGTAGCTTCGCCAACAATCACTATCGATATCTTGCCAAAATTATAGCGTTATGGGTTCATTAATGCCTAATGGTTCTGATTAGTAATCACATTAGCAATTTACTGATGTAGAACATTACGTAGTATCAGGTTACATATTTAACGCTCGCTATATGCAAATGGGGAAGACAGAAGTGAACTGTTACACTCACGTTTCGATTTTGATTATAATGAGCAGTTATCTATGAACGGGGGTAACCCTATTACTATTTATCAAGCACAATTACAAACACCAGCCAAACTGCTGCTATTGAGAACTTCAACAAATAGAAAACACTTGGTCAGGAATTGGCTTCAAGAGTGCTCGTGTTCTGACGCTGAGCTAAATATAATAAGAATAAATACCTACGAGTAGTCAAAGTCACACTAGAGAAAATCAAACTGGTTGCTATTTGTATAATTTATTATTTTTATGACATTGATTTTACATTTTGTGATTACCTTAACTCGCACACTGACATATTTCATTTTTATTAGGAAAATGTACACTTATAACGTTTTTAGGGTTCCGTACCCAAAGGGTAAAACGGGAACCCTATAAAGCTCCGCCGTCTGTATGTCTGTCCGTCTGTCACCAGGATGTATCTCATGAACCGTGATTGTTAGACAGTTGAAATTTTCACAGATGATGTATTTCTGTCGCCGCTATAACAAATAATACTAAAAAAATAGAATAAAATAAATATTTAAGGGGGCTCCCATACAACAAACGTGATTTTTTTGCTCGTTTTTTCCCGATATTGATAACGGTAACAGGTAGACACTTGAAATATTCACAGAATATTTAGTTATATATTCACTTTAAAAATCAATAATTAAATTAATATAACACATATATTTCAGGGGGGCTCCCATATAACAAACTTGATTTTTTTGCCATTTTTATAGATAATGGTACGGAACCCGACTCGCACTTGGCCGGTTTTTAGTATTTTTTATTACAATGTTCAAGTAAATATGTGAGCATTATTATCACATAATTAATTTATCCGTCATTGATTGATTCGTTTTTATTATTTTTACCTATTGTGGTATAGTAATTTTAGTCTTCACATATAATTATATAATTGATGTACCGATACAAAATATTGTAAACCATTTTAAAAGAGTAACGGTGGAGTTTCTTGCCCATTCTTCTCCATACGAAGCTACCTTTTGGAAGGGGCGACTAGAATCAATTCTATTTTATTTGTAAATTTTGACGTTTAAAAGTGCCATCTATGTGCCTATTTGAAATAAATAATTTCACTTTGACTTTGAGTACAATTGAACTTCTTTTTACCTATTGTGGTATAGTAATTTTATTCTAGGTGCATCGTCTTAACATACTTATAATAATTAATGTACAGACGCCAACACATCAAACTACTACAATGTGTAAAATTTCTTTAAAAGATTTTCAACTTTATCTTTTAAAGCGAAGTGCAAGGTTCATTGGGAAAATTTGACAATTTCGGGTAGCTTGACCTGCTAGCGTCTGTACTTAGAAAAAATATTGAAACATATTCTAAAAGAGTAACGGTGGAGTTACTTGCCCATTCTTCTCCATGCGAAACTACCTTTTGGAAGGGACGACTAGAATCAATTTTATTTTATTGTAAATTTTCACGTTGAAAAGTGCCTTTTATGTGCCTATTTAAAAGAAATAATTTGACTTTGACTGAAGTAAAATCATTTTGGCTGGATCTGTGCCCGGTTGATGGCAATAGGTTTACATGGTAGGCAGAGGTGTATCTAATATAGGTACACCTCTGCCTAACCCTTCGGGGAAATAGGCGTGATGTTATGTTATATTTATGATATAACCTTTGATTATTCTAGATTGATATAGAGACTCCCAAATCAAGCATTTTAATTATCAGCTATCCACTCTAATAAACACGAGCTTTTACATTAAAACGTTATACAAAAAGGACCATTATTTTAATTTATGTAGAATTTTAATTACTTTGAGCTTGCTGGTATCAGGAATTTTATACCGAAGTTGGGTCATGCGGATATTTTAAACTGGATTAAATTGTGGAATTTTCTGTGGGTTTAAAAGGACAAGGATACGACTTGAAAGGGTAGACATACCATACATATTGTTTATAACAGTTCCGGACGTCTGAAACGAGCCACCATGCATTTATTGTATACCTAAAGGTCTGTAACTTTTTACACATATTCGAGAATTCAAGCTTAGAACAATGATGACACCAAAATGATGGCCAGTATGTCGGCTTAAAAACTGAGAGGGGGGTTGCCATAATGGCCACGCTTGGCAGGCGGGTTGGCGATCGCAGTATGGTGTTATAATGCATAGAGAATGCCCATTCCCTAGTAAGTCCTTTATTTGCCTTTTACGATACCCACGGGAAGAAATACGATGGTGCTATTCTTTACACCACACGGAACCCGGCACCACGCAAGAGCATAATCAAGGAATGCAATTTTAATTAAATTAAAAAAGAAACCAGCGAGCCTTACAGTAGTCGCATATTATGATGTGTAACATCGGACTCCTCACCTTGGTAATAAGCAACTGAGCAGCGACAGAAATTACCCCCTCTACTTATAATCTATATAGCAATTACTAAGTACACTAATTCCATGCTATTAAAAAATGCTTACTTATTCCATGCTCAAGCTTTCACTTCCTGTTACACACTTCCGTCCCTTTTCACGAAATCACTCCCACAGAAAGAGAGAGGAAATGTGTTACACATCAAAAATTCAATTAGCAAAAGGAGTATGTACCTAAATATCGTAGCAGCTGGCGTTCTGTAGTTTCTGTCTGAGTTTATGTATGTTTGTTAAAATATAATTTATGAGTCAAACTCAACTCAAACTCAAAGCATTTATTTTAAATAAACCAACTACAGGCAGTTTTGAATTGTCAAAGGGTCGGTCAGTCAGAGAGATGAAGCTAGTTGCCCATTCCAAAGCATAGTAGGTACCTATGGAGAAGAACGGGCAAGAAACTCCACGGACACTCTTTTAAATAAAATATTGTACCAAAGTATTGGTTACATCATTCATGTTGAAATTATACATGTGAGAACAATGTAGAAAGACGTGCACGTTAAAAGCGTCCGTAATAAAAAGATAAAAATAATTTAAATAAGTTAAAATAAGCCAGCAAGCAAGAAATGACCAGTCCCTACTGACGGCGCCCGTTCACGAACATGACGCATGGATCAGTACCATTTAGCTCAAGCATTTTGAAGGGAATTTAATGATCCATCACGCGCGCCACCATCAGCGAGACATTTGAGTGAGCATGACACACAGCCGCCAGGGCACATTCAAGTCAATGAAAGACGTACTTAGTAAATGGTAGGTATATAGTGCTCACACATGTGCTATAAAATTATATAATACTAAGAGATTGAATTTATACAATATAAAGATGGTATTTACAATCTTCAGCACCTCCAACAATATTTTTGAATGCTAATCAATTAGTGTATGCGCCCTTGTGGAGCAGGACCAGCGTTAAGCCAAGCATTTTTGTCAGCGATGTAATCCCCAACTTATAATATGCTTGGCTACATAGTGTGCGTTTTATACAAGATTTAAATTTCGTTTCATTTAAAACAGTACCCCATGAAGGATGAGTCTACTTTAGCTAGTCTGAAACCTGGTTGAACTAATTGGTCCCTATTTCTAGTCCCATAATTGTGTCTTTCACCTCTTTTGCTGAAAAGACTTAGATTTTTGCTCGCTCAAAAGATGCGAGCATGACACACTCTCAGCCGCCAGGGCACATTCAAGTCAATGAAAGACGTACTCAGTAAATGGTAGGTACATAGTGCTCACACATGTGCTGTACTGTGTGTGAGTATACCACTGCCGCCACTAGTTTAATTATGCGCCACGCTAACAAATTGTTCTACCCAAAATCTAGAATCCTAGTCTAAAGGGAATTAGTTTGGAAAATTGCCTCCTTACTCCAGACATACTGGGATATAAATTGTGTAGACCAGTCTCAATATTAATGTCCTCATAATGAGGATAATCTAATGTCTAGGTATTTTCAAGGTGAGTTACGGGGAGCATAATCAAAATCAAAGTGTTTTATTTCACATAAGCCTACATGGGCACTTATGAAACGTCAGAAGCTAGGTGCACGGTTCCAATTGATCGTTTTCTATGATGAAAAGCCGGCAAGTGACTACGGTTACTCTTTTAAAAATAATTGGCTTTTACAATGTTTTCAAATTACAGTGTTAATAGTGCCTGTCAACAAGTACCAAGTACTTAACAAAATAGAAAATGGTCTACAAATCTACAGTATATTAAGCCTGCAACGTTCTCACATCCACAAAACATAAAATAATCAATATAAAATATTAATAAAATTATAATTATGTTAAAACAAGAAATTTCAAGGGAACCAAGTCGCGGACAGGAGCTAGACTTCTATAGGTAGGTACATATAATAAAATAGTAACGAAGCCAAACTGTACATTGAATATTTTTGAAAAAAAGTAATTGCTACGAGTCGTGGGAACGAGTCTGATGCCGAAATTATAGTTTTTAGAATTTTTGTCCGTTTGTCTGAATGTATTTTCCGGAGTGGCCCAAAAACTGGTGAACGGATTCGGATGAAATTTGGCACACAGACAGTTTATAACCTGGATTAACGCATAGAGTACTTTTAATACCGATAGTACGTTCCCGTGGGCAAAAGCTAGTTTCGTATAAATTATGTTGCATTTTCGAAATTAATCAAGACACTGAAACAGTTTACCAGCTGACTGTACTTATTCGTTTTATGGTAAAGTTAACTAGTATTCCTATTAATCCCTCCAACTAAGCTCGTGTTAGGTTTGCCCTCTTCCGGCCCCCCTAAATGGATCCAGGGACGGCGGACTCGGGGACGTCCGCCGCCCCCTCTCGCACTGGACCCGAGGTGGCGGCGCGTAGTGTTCCACGCGCGCCCCTTTTCAGACATCGCGGGGGGGTCTAACACCTCACCCCCCCGCAGACTTGAGGTGGCCCGCAGAGGCGGGCCGGCACTAGCCGGGGATCACGGAAGTAATACTAGCTCCCAAGATCCCCGGTGCAAGTGTGGGAAGGGAACACCGGGGTGGTTTTTAGTCAGTAAGAGTCTGACAGACCCCTCCGCCCACCCCAAGGCGGAGGACATCCATAAGGATTTTCCACCCCGGCAACAAAAAAAAAAGGTTCACATCAATAGTGCAACGAATGAAGTTCGGACCCACGACTTTTAACTAGCTCCGTTTCCGCCATTCATTACCGTTAGAGCTTTAATGAAGTACGCCAAATTAACTGTGCATAAGTAATTGCAAAACGTTCAAGCACTTGGACATTTATTATATGCAAAATTGCCGCAAACACGCGCGGAAGTTAAGTAATTTATTTAACTTCATTAGGTATACTTGATAATCATGCAGTTTTATTTTACTACTTATTTAGCTGCTTCAAGATATTGAAATGGCGAGTTTATTTAGAAGAACATATTTTCATGCTCACTACAATTTGCAATTTTGCAACGCTGGTAGCACACCTCCGCCGCGAAACCATAGCAGCGAAACCGCAGTAGTTTAATTGTATTGGTTCGCGTGATGTTTCGCTACTCGAATCGGATACGAGTACTACATATGCTAGAGTCAGCTTCCAATGTAACCAGATGCGGCTGAATACAAGTATTTTAAATGGAGCGACTGCCTATTTGACCTAAAACCCATTTACTGGATAACTTGATAAGACTGGTTGTCAGAATTACGGTCTTCTGACTAGCCGCAGCAACGGAGCCAGCACAGCCAGCCGTGCTTGGAACATGAGATGGCGCTAGGTCGACACAGGTTGCGTCCCACACCAGAGGCGTACCCACCTTCCAAGGCAATAACGTCATGCCGGAATATAATAGATGGTCACCCATCCACGGACTGGCTTCGGCAAGCGTAGCTCAACCTTCAGTTAATTCGTGCGGCTGTTATTCTATTTCTAAGAGCTTAATACTCCTAACTTCTAAATAAAAAGAGGCAGTTGGAAACTATTAGTCTGATATTATTTAAAATTGCATTACCTGAACCTACATAGGAGCCTCTTCGAGCAAGGCACATCTCGGGCAGTCGGCCCCGGTATGAACTTCCTGATTAAAGCTAGGTTCCCTAGAAGCAGTGACGGCTGTCATGAATATGATTACAGTGGCAACGACTTAAGGCAGATATTTCTTGAAAACGGTCAAAAAGGTGGTTTTTTAAAGCAGTGTATCACTTAAACCGTAGACCGAGGAGCTTGTGGCAAAATAATAACTGCCGCACGGGTCTATCGATTAGGTTAAGCTACGCTTGCCGCGTTTGGTCCGTGGATGGGTGACCATCTGTTCATACCAAGATTCCTCCGTGCCTCGGAAAGCACGTTAAGCCGTTGGTCCCGGCTGTCATTTGTAGATCTTTGACAGTTGTTACGGGTCGTCAGAAGCCCAAAAGTCTGGCAACCAGTCTTAGCAAGGGGTATCGTATTACCCAGTTACTGGATTGTGGAGGTCAGATAGGCAGTCAATCCATGTAAAATACTGGTATTCCGCTGCATTCGGTTAGACTGGAAGCCGACCCCAACATAATTGGGAAAAGGCTAGGCAGATGATCTCTTAAACCGTAAGAATTTTTTCCAAAACAAAAACAGTATGACATTTTCAAGTCTTTTGTGCATACGGTGATGGAAAACATAATTTAGTACATCAAAAAAATCTTTAAAGACAACTCTTAATTATTTTTAAAAGCAGTTTATCCCTTCGTTAACAGTTATAATTATAAATAAAAGTATACCATAAAATTGCAAAAGTCAAACTGCATCCGGTGATGGATTAATTTTTATCAAATGATAAATGATTTATTTCTGTAAGTAGGTTTGTACGAACACTTTTAAACGTCAATCATATTAAAAAAAACTAGATGAGGTCGGCGTTTCGTATCCGACTACTCTGAGAAGAAAGGCCGAAACAAACTCAGAGGTCAGTCTCTTTTAAAGTCCAGACATAATCTTGGTCAGATCATGTGAAGACCATGTAGATTGGTGCCTGAAATGATCTGTTGACCACACAGATTGAGGGGACCTATCCAGTCAGTGCACGCATGTGTCAGTAGTCGTGCAGCTCAACTAAGAACTTAAGGAGCTCAACGATTCAACGAACAATACCAAAGAAAGGACATTTGGGTAGGCCGCATAAAATTACTCAAACTGCCAGACCACGATAAAAACTAACTGAGAAAAAAAGAAAAATGAACAATAACCCATGTGGGTTCATTTTTCTTTTTTTCTCATTGTCATATTAATTAGTTAATATCTAATTTTATACGATTTTATTTGCATTTTTACGACATACGTTGTGTCATCGTGCATCTCTTTCTTTTGTATGCAATCTGACAGTGACAGCGGTTTACCTGTTGTCAGCCTCTTAAATCGTTAGATTCGCCCTACCGCGTTAAAAGATAGTCGCGTCGCAGTGACTTGACTTTATTGGAAAAGCTATTTAATCATGTACGAGCTCACTCTTCTCAGTAACATGTACACTTTTTCGTAGTACGGTAGGGGCAAATCTAGCGATTTAAATCTTTATGCAGCGGGGTTTGACTTTACGGTGTCAAAAACGCTCTCTAGGAAAACACACACCAACTTACTTTGGATAAAGTTTTAGTGATGTCATTCGCCCGTAAATTGCAGACACTATGTAGCGGCCACTAGGAAGTCTACTAGGAAACCGCAGTTAACTAATCTTTATACCACGGCATGAGCTAACCTAGAATAATTCGAGTCGATACGTGAAAGAATAATATTTCAAGATATTGTTTTAGACGAACGCGACAACCCTGACAGCAGTCGGTCCGGCGACCAATTACCGGTTCCTTTCGCGCGGAATGGCGTTTTCATAATAGCACTCTTTTTATTGAAAATTATTTCAATTTTTATAACTGAATAAATTATGGCTTTAGAGCTTTTTTTTTTAATAAGCGTAATGAGGGATCTGTATACTTACAACTGACCTGAAATAACCAAAAAGACCTAAACTAGAAATTATGTGTTATTAATTCAATTAGTTTATCATGATCATCCTCATTATCCTGCCCCTCTCCTAATTTATTCGGGGTCGGCGCAACATATCGTTTTTAAGGTTCAGTACCCAAAGAGTAAAACGGGAACCCTATTACTAAGGCTCCGCCCGTCTGTCTGTCTGTCTGTCACCAGGCTGTATCTCATGAACCGCGATAGTTAGACAGTTGAAATTTTCACAGATGATGTATTGCTGTTGCCACTATAACAACAAATACTAAAAACCAGAATAAAATAAATGTTTTAGGGGGCTCCCACACAACAACCGTGATTTTTTTTGCTCGTTTTTGCTCGATATTGATAACGGCAACAGGTAGACGCTTGAAATATTCACAGAATATTTAGTTATACGAGTATATTCACTTTAAAAATAAATCATTAAATTAAAATAAAACAAATATTTAAGGGGGGAGGGGGCTCCCATACAACAAATGTATTTTTTTTTCCTTCGTGCACGAGTCCGACTCGCCCTTGGCCGGTTTTTAATCCATTCGTTTGATCCCGCCGCCAATCGTGCCGCCCGTGCCTAGTTGCCATAATCGCCACGCTTAGCAGGCGGGTTGGCGATCGCAGTATGGTGTTAAAATGCATAGAGAAAGCTGCTGCCCATTCTCTAGTAAGTCCCTTAGTCGCCTTTTACGACACCCACGGGAAGAAATAGGATGCTGTTATTCTTTACATCCAGCACCACACGGAACGTACTCTCCTACTGCTGGGCAAAGGCCTCCCCAAATTCAACTCAATTCCAAAATTCTTCCAGAAACTCTTATCCCACGCTAACTTGAACCAAACTCTCGCGGTACGCGCCCAGCGGGCTAATTGCGTAACACACTATCAGTAGGAATCGGTTTCAATTTGACAGTTCAACAACATTCGTTACATTATTTACTTTGTTGAGCAGACAATTTTTTCTAACTTATGCTAATATACTTCAAAATCATTCCGATTTTGAGTCAAACTGTGTTACGCAATTAGGGTGCAGGTCATGTGCCCATATTTTCCCATGCCTCGTTCTTTCGTGTTTGTTTATTTTTCTTTGCGCGTTATGTTTACCGTATTTTCTTTCTTTCTTTATGTCGCCAGCTCTTTCTGGGCCGGCCTCGGCGGCGCCGTCCAACATAAGTATCTAAAGAACATGAAATTTTTACAATATCAAGGAATTCATTTGAGCTTTCAACAGAAAAGCGTAAAGCGATCGGTAACAATAAGTTCTTTTCTTTGTGATATCAATTCCTAATGACATTGAAGGAAGATATTGCGACTCTGGCGTCCTAGCTTTTTGTCGCAGTTTGTGTCTTGAAATGTAGATTTAGATTGATCTAATCGGAACGAAACTGTTAGGAATGTTTCTTTGTGTTGCACGAATTGTATTATATGTATGTATAATTAAAAATCCATTAGTTTCGTGGTCAATAAACACCCCAACAGCAATAACAACCCCAAAATCACAGCTTGGACTGACTGAATGCCAAGGAGGATGGATCGGGTGTTGTGACCCAATATAGGAGAGTCCTATGTCCAGTACTGGACTACGGACCTTTCAGTTGCCTTCTAGAGTTAAAACTGGAGTTAAGATACGGGTATTCTAAATTGAACCAGACTCCACGACAGCGAATCACTATGGTAACATTTTTAGATCAAATTGTTTTAGCGTAGTTGCCTCGCAGCTATCCATTTGTAGTTTATTTTGGAACAAATTAGTTGTGTTTAATTCGATATTAACCACGTAACCACAGCCGTGCCAAGGAACTATAAATACTATAATAACTCATAGTCAATTACATGGCATGCTGATTTGTGAATGGAAGATTAAATCATACTATCTGCGTAGATAAAACGTACACAGTGCACACACAACTGACACAACACATCTAGCTACATTTATAACATGCTTACACACACACACACTTCATATGCCATCCTTAGATGGCAGACTAACCAGGCGTTTGCTACGCCTGGACAGGAACGGCCTGCGCTTGGTGACGGGGACCATCACGGGACACTGCTCACTAAACAAACACTTCCACAATATAGGCATAACGGACAGCCCTCTATGCAGGGCTTGCATGGAGGCTAATGAAACCATTGCGCATGTGCTCTTTGACTGCACAGGCGTCAGCCAGATCAGAACAGAAACCCTCGGGTCACCCAGATCCTTCACAGATATTCTATGCAGACCAGAAGACCTAATTAGCTTCTGGAGGGAGGTGGACTGGTTGGAATAAACCAACTGACCGCCGCCATGGCCCACGCACAATGGTCCACATGAAGGACTAAGTGCGGAAACCAAACACACACTTCATCGCTTCCTCGCTGCATCCTCGAGATTTACATAATTCACCAGGTAGTACGGTCAGTACTCCGTGCCTCGGAAAGCACGTTAATGGTAATCTTTGACAGTTGTTACGGGTCGTCAGAACTCAGAAGCCCAAAAGTCTGACAACCAGTCTTACCAAGGGATATCGTGTTACCCAGTAACTGGGTTGTAGAGGTCAGACAGGCAGTCGCTCCATGTAAAATACTGGTATTTAGCTGCATCCGGTTAGACTGGAAGCCGAACAACAACATAGTTGGGAAAAGGCTAGGTGATGATGATAGTACGGTCAGTACTCTGCATTACGTGACCCCTCTTATGAAGAAGAAGAATGGAAGACGGGTCGGGTTATGCAGGGCACTGACTGATACACTCCTAAATGAATTTATTATTCATCGAACACAATTTGATGAAATTCGCAAAAAATATAATTCTATAGATCGGTGGTGGAGCGATCGCTGTGCCCGGCCCTCATGCCCGCTCGCTTTTCATTAATTTTAGAGGGCTATTTATCTAGAATAATTCTAATGTCAGGATTGCTTGCAAAAGCAGGTTTGGGCGGGTTTGTAAATCGCTTCGGAAGTTCACTTAGATAAGTTTGTTTGACCTTCAATGCATCAACAAAAATGAAACTATTTTCTAAAGTTAAACACAAATGCATTGAGAACATGAGTGAATAGGTTGCTTCTAGACAAGCATGCACCATCATTGACCGCGTCATAGTTTACCATCAGGTGAGAAGACTTGTCAAACGCCAGCCTATCCAATAGTTAAACGATCCCACGATTATTGTCATTCATATGTTAACAATTTTTTTTTTTATCTTAGGACGCAAAATAGATTTATTAAAATTCTTAAATACACACCACTAACTATTTACACTAGGTACTAACGAGATAATAAACTCAAGGACACTTAAGGCATCGAAGTACTCGTCGCCCGCATCGCTGTATACCCAGAAGACTGGCAGCATTACCACGTTGAATGGCAATGCTAATTCTTTGGCCAAAGAACGAGCCAGTCTTCATAGTCTTCCGAAGTTCTATCTATCTAATATATCTAACTAGCCTATATTCTCCCACTGCAAGGCCAATGCCTCCCTCTCCCTTTTCCACACAGTTCAGTCTTTTGCCAGTTCTTTCAGTAGGATTCAAGCTCGTTTTGTCAGCTTACCTTGGCCTGCCGCGATGTCGGCGATGACGTAGTCCATTATAACGATACATACATACATAAATTCACGCCTTCTTCCCATCGGGGTAGGCAGAAACTACAGAACGCCACCCAACATTTTTTTTTTTTTTTTTTTTTTTTAATAAAGTATTACTGCTGGTGATACTTTATTCACATTACGATCTAGCCTATTCGCTAATAAGTAATTTAAATATAGCCTAAACTGCTAAGTAAATATAAAATTAAGAAATCGTCCAATAACGTCTTTCTTATTCACTTTATGTTAAGGGACACTTAGTTCTCGTGTTCTTTAGTCAGCACTTGCACTACAGTTTAAGTTCACTCACACTGCACTAAACTAACTCAAAAGGTTTTACCCTTTTTAGTGTTCGCACTAATTCAGTGATGTCAAGGAGCTGGATCGCCTCGACATTCACGTGATGATGAAGTCTGTGTTCGTGAGCTTCCGCATATTTTTTTATTACTATGTTTACGACATCCATCTTGAGGTCCCGGTGGAGGTCGCTGTTTCTAAAGTACCAGGGCGCGTTGACTATATCCCTGAGTACTTTGTTTTGGAATCGTTGTATAATTTGACGATTGCTTTGGCTGGTGCAACCCCACAGCTGAATACCGTAGGTCCATACAGGCTTTAAAACTTGTTTGTATAACAACAATTTGTTAGATATTGACAATGGCGACTGTCTACCAAGTAGCCAATACATTTTTTTGTATCTAATATCTAGTTCGGCTCTTTTCTTTTTGACATGCTCTTTCCAGCGCAGTTTTGCATCCAGAGTCATGCCAAGATATTTAGCAGTATTCGCGTATGGTATTGGTTGATTATTCATGAATACCGGAAAGTATTGTGGCTTTTTATTGGTGAAGTCAATGTGGATAGACTTGCTTTCATTGAGTTTGATACGCCATTTTGCAGTCCACTTATAGACACGGTTTATGGACTCTTGAACTTTTTCTACGGCTTCCTCGTGACTATTTCCAACAGCCATGATAGCTGTGTCGTCAGCAAAGGTTGCAATGAAATTATTTTCTAGCTCAGGAATATCGCAGGTGTATAGTAGATACAGGACAGGACCAAGTACACTCCCTTGTGGTACTCCAGCTTTTATCTGCCTAAGGTCTGAATAAGCATTTCTTTGTCTAATCCTAAACAATCTGTTTGATATATAGGACTCTAAGATGTCTGAAAATTGTTGAGGCAGCATTGTTTTTAGTTTATAAATGAGGCCATCATGCCATACTTTATCGAAAGCCTGTGCAACATCAAGGAAAACCGTGGAGCACACCTTCTTCTCCTCTAGTGTTCTTTCAATAATATTAGTAATTCTGTGTACTTGGTCGAGCGTAGAGTGTTGTTCTCTAAATCCGAACTGGTAATCGGGGATTAGATTTTCCGTTTCAATAAGAGGCTTCAATCTCTTTAGAAATAATTTCTCAAGTAGTTTTGACATCACAGGCAACAGCGAGATTGGTCTGTAAGATGTTGTTTCATGAGGTGGCTTCCCAGGCTTGGCTATCATAATGACTTCAGCTACTTTCCACATGTCAGGAACGTATTTTAACCGAAATGCAGCATTAATGAGCGTGGTAAGCTTGACTATGGCTTTGCGTGGTAGATTTTGTAAAACTTCCCCTGTAATTAGATCGTAACCAGGGGATTTTCTCCGATTAAAATTACACTTAATTTCTCTGGATACTTCTTTTGGGGTAACCAACCTTATGTCTGAACTAATTTGTACACCCTGAATTATTTTCGTATTGTGAGTCTGGGCTTCATTTGGTTGGAATATTTGTTCTAAGTGCTCAGCGAACCTTAAGGCTTTTTGCTCCTCCGTCACTGCCCATTTTCCATTTTCTTCCTTAATAGGAGGAATTTGTATGATCGGTCGTTTCATGTGCTTGGTAGCCTTCCATAGCGAGTAGCCTGTTTTAGTATGACTCGTTAATTGGCTAAGGTAGCTGTTTGTTGAGGAGTCGTTGTAGTGCTGAATTTCTTTTGTAAGACGCTTAGTAAGGTTGTTCAGCAGTTTTTTATCTTGTGGACATCTGGTCTGATGCCATCTATTTCTTTGTTTCCGCTTTTCGGTTATAAGACACCTAATTCCTGCAGGGTAGGCGGTTGCCTTGACCCGGTGTGTTTTTTCCGGAGTGTTTTTCCAGGCAGCTTGCTGTATACTAGTTGTAAATTTACTTAGTTCCAAATCCAGCTGTTCCGGAGTTTTTAATGGAGCTCTTAATTCTATTGTATTATCTAAGTCTATTCTAAAACTTTCCCAGTCTGTATGAGTATTTACAAGGGTAGGATTGTTCTCTATGCGTAGGATCCGATGCCATACTGATAAAATTATTGGTGAATGGTCTGAATTCATGTCAAAACATTCATCGATGCTCAAATAATTACTAGATATATTTTTAGTTATAAAGAAGTCTATTAGGTCTGGGACTTTGCGTGGATCGCTTGGCCAATAAGTTGGTTTTCCGTTAGAAATAGCTTCACACTTTAGCTCTTTCATGGCACTCATAAGTTCCTTTCCTTTAGTGGTAGTTAGTCGTGAACCCTAATGCGTATTTTTAGCGTTGAAGTCGCCACCTAAGATGAATCTTTCTCCGAGTTGACGTAAGAACCTCACATATTGGTATTTTTTTATATTGTATCTCGGAGGTGAGTAGATGGCCGCTACGGTGATTGGATACAGTTGAGATTGAATACAAATCACCACGGCTTGAATTTCATGAGATTCATACTTAAGTTTTTCATAATGAGAGAGATAATCTTTGACTACAACGGCGCTACCACCTCGGGCAGAATTGTCAGGGTGTAGTGCATTGTACACTTTGTAACCTCGAAACTTTATGTATGATTGCTTAGTAAAGTGAGTTTCAGATATAAGGCATACATCGATATTTTCTGTGATCAGGACTACTTCTAATTCTTGTTGATGTTTAAGTAGTCCGTTTGAGTTCCATGCCATTATTTTTAATGGATTCATTTTTTCTGCCTGGAAACAGCATTCGTAGCGCTATTTTCTAATATATTCAAACGAGCGTTAAATGACGACATCAATTTAATAATTTCGTCCAACTTTCCTTCCATACCTTTATCGGCATTAGCATTCTCACGAAAATTCGCAAGGTTAACAGTTTTTGCTGTAATATGCGCGTATGTTTTCTTGTGTGGGTTTTGTGTCACGTAATGGGTTTGCGTTTGTGAGCTAGTTTGCACTTTTTCGTTGATTTTGTGCTGGCTTTTTGTTGCCGTCTTCTTAATAGTTTCGTTTTTTATGCCTTGCATTTCCCGGGCTACTATACATCCTCTATAATTAGCAGGATGTGGTTCCCCACAATGGACACATTTTGGCTTCTCGTCTGCCAGTTTTTTGCATTCAGCAGTGAGATGTTTGCCTGTACATTTGACACATCTAGGTTCCTTTGAACAGTATTTGTGTGTATGTCCGTATGCCTGGCATCTTTTGCACTGAGGTACTAGCCTCGAAGTATGAAGAGGATGTATTTCTACTTTACATCCTAATATTGACTTAATGCTATAGATTTTATGTATGTCTTCCTCGTTTTTGAAAGTCAGCATAAACATGTTCAGGGGCTCCTTATTTTTCCACCTCAATTTGTTTGCTGCATCTTCGATCTGGAAACCTTTCAACATGAACAAACCATCTAAGCAAACATGTTAAGTTATAACGATAGATTAGTACAAATAGCTCTTGAAACGAATAAATCTTTTAAAATCTTCCCGAGTCGCATAATTCAAATTAAGACATTTTCAATTTCTATATTCTGGATAAACCTGTTATTCATCATCATCATTTCAGCCGTTAGACGTGCACTGCTGGACATAGGCCTCCCCTAAATAATAAAGGGGGGGGGGGGGGTTTGCCATAATCGTCACGCTTGGCAGGCGGGTTGGCGATCGCAGTATGGTGTTAAAATGCATAGAGAACCCGTTATTACAAAAGGTATATCTCACATTTTCTATATTAGCCACACACAAGTAAACGAGCCTCACGTTTGCTTCACACGAGTTTCAATTATGCATGAGTATGAGTGCACTGCAGTAAAGTTTTGCTACCATACACCTCACACGTCATTACAATGCGCTTGTTTTCTATGTGAAGGTCGAGGAGTTCCGGTAAACCTGATTTTTCCAAATAGTGATAATTTCTCTACGAAAGTCACAAAACAAGATTCACGAAAGTCACAAAAGAAATGCGAGCAACGAGTGAGCAAAGGCGATGAGCGATAGTATGGGTATGTACCAAGCGTAAGTCTCTCAGCGAGTGTACTGCCCGCCAAGCGAGCGATTATAGTCTCTTTGATAACTGTTGTCGGTGCAACAACGAATACTCGCGTGTGAGCAGTCAGCTATCAACTATTAATATATTTCTTGAGCGAGAAAATATATATTATTTGTAGATCTTGACAGTTGTTACGGGTCGTCAGAAGCCCAAAAGTCTGACAACCAGTCTTTCCAAGGGATATCGTGTTACCCAGTAACTGGGTTGTGGAGGTCAGATAGGCAGTCGCTCCATGTAAAATACTGGTATTCAGCTGCATCCGGTTAGACTGGAAGCCGACCCCAACATAGTTGGGAAAAGGCTAGGGAAAGGGCAGATGATGATGATGATGATATTTCTTGAGCGAGGAAACCGTTGATAGCGTGTCGCTTCCTTCGGCACTTGGGCCACTATCTTGACGTATTTTTGGTAAATGAGTATATTATGTATATAACATAGAACCAAACTTACACACATAATTGTATTTGAAGATTTTATGTGTTTAAAAGCCCAATTTTTGTTGTTAAATTCAGCAATTTTTGATGATGACAAGCCTAAATAAACTCGATCAATGAACCTAACAGCTAGAAATACGACACTATGCGCTTTGCTATGTCAACAAAACTGACGATGACGTTTCGAAAATGTACAGAACCACATACATTTGTCCCGAGTCTGGATGTTTGCTCACGTATTTGTGTAGGCAATGGCATCTACGAAACAGGAAACTTCATTGAACCTATGTGAAATCATGTGCGAAAATCGTTCAGCTAACAGGTTCTATGATTTGTCGTTACACGAAATTGTCTATAGAGGCAAATTGAGTTTCTTTATTTTACAATTTCTGTTTGCACGCAAAATACGTATGTATTTTTTTTTCTTCTTTTTAGCTACAATCGGCTGCCAAGCCATAATTAGATGTGGTGTGGGGTGGAATTCTTTTTTAATGCCATTCCAGTGAATAGCATCATCTAAATGTGGGAATACTTATGTGCTATCTTTTAAGACGTTATATGTGGTCTTGGCCCCGACTTACGAATTGTAAGTCGTGGTTTCAAACCCAGGCAGGCGCTTTACTCTGTGTAAATTATTTCATCACCACTGCACTCAAAACGGAAACATGGTGAGGAAACCGGCATGTCCTAGAACCGAAAATTTGAAGATACGTGACATCTACCAACCCGCACTGGGCCCGCGTGGTAGATTACAGTCCACTCCTACTCGAGGAGAGGAGGCCTGTTTCCTAGCAGTGGGAAGATTATATGCTGATTATGTATGTGGTCTTTGTCCTGAAGTAGATATTTAGCTAACGTGTTGCTCTGGCTATTTAGTCTTTCTTTGTATGTACTTTTTATTTTAGATGTTTACTTCTTATGGTCGGCATTTCTAGGTATTCGTGTATTTCCGAGTTTCTTACAAACCAGTGTGCGTACCTATGAGTATATGGAGAAAAATAATATCTTGAATTCGCTGAATGCTCTATATTTAGATTTCCGGCATTATCTCCAAGTGTTTACTCATGAACATTAGCCATACGTCGAAATCCTGCTAGCAAACAATAATTATTATGCTCAATATTATACGTATGTAGTTAGTTGCTGGTGTTTAATTTCATGCTTTAGCTTATTGAATTCCATTCCATTATTAATTTGTAACACTATAATATTGTTTTGCTTGTTGCAAATTCTTATTGGTTGGTATAAGTTTCTCATCCTTATCTTTTTCCTCGCTTACTCACTTTGTTTTTTCTTTGATATTCAGAAATAAATCCAATATCTTTCAGAAACATGTTTCTTAACTTTCCCAATATTTTCTACCTCGGTCGATCACTGAACAAATTCCTTTAACCGCATGTCAGCCCATACTCAGATTTCCGGCAGATCTCTGCTGTCCTCTATAAATAGCTGTCGTTTTTGACAACACACTTTGTCTAGACGCTTGCCAAGTCCCGGATTGAATCACTAGGTTACATTAAGATGGTTATTATTAGATTTAGGGTCCATGTCAACTGTTAAATGTTACAGATATGGCTATGCGTGTCACTATCTACGTCTTCTTTTTCTCTCGTATCAGCATGAACTCGACAGGGTCATATTATATTAACTAGCGAAACTCCGCAGAAGTGATCCTATCGATATCTGAACATGATGAAACAAAAAAAACTGATTTGATAATACTGTGTTTTTTTTTGTATCAACGACCACTTAGGTAGTGTAGTTACTTGAGTTATGACTTTTTTGAAAGAAATATATTTTATTTTATTTATTTAATAAAATTTAATTTTGAGCATTGAACTCTCGTCACATATGACAAGAGTTCACTGCTCAAATTTTTGTTTTTTTTTTTTGTTTTGTCATATTGGATATGGGTATCACTTCTTAGAAGTTTACACGACACAAAATTATTTTTTTCGCAAGGCTCGCTAAAGTTTATATGAAAATGATGACATTTTCATATAAACTTTAACGAGCCTTGTGTAAGTCATTCATATTATAAACATACATGCTTTCATAATGATCCCTTCACCAAATGTGGTGGAGAATGAGAGTACACACGGCTACACATCAAGCTATATTTTTCAGTGTAAGCTGACCTCTCATTGTACGGAAATCCTATAAAATGCACCACGCATGCATGGTACCACGATTTGTAATCACAGTATGTTTATAAACGCAAAAGATAATTTTGCCTTTTCTCCTTGATAGCAACACCCACGCAACTAAATTCGTGTTTGATCAGTAAACTACCTTCTTATACTTAGTTTCCAAACATGTAAATATATCTGTGTTTTTGGAAAAAACTACTTTAAAACTACTGAAAAACTATTTTTTTATTTACTATTACGCCGACTACTATTTTGACTTTAAAGCTCGGTTTGACGGAAAAGTCATAAAAAATTGTGACTTTGTAGTGCCAACTACAAAGTCACAATTTTTTATGACTTTTTCAATAGTGGTAGTCATTTGGAAACCAACTAAATTTACAGTAACATAAAGTTGATATTCGTTCAAAGGGAACTAACATCAATTGAAAACAAGGATTTGAACAGACTTTACAGGTAAAAATGTATAAGCTATCTATCTAGGTCTCTAGATACCTACTGACTAAAATGTCTACCTGTGCTACCCTTATCACGGGCAGTTTGGACTTAATTCTATAGCTTTATCGCAATCGAGGTGCTTCTGTTATCTTTTAAGGTTGACACGGGTACAAAGGTCATTCAAACGAGAAAATTGGCGTAAGATTTTCTGGTTCAATAATATCGTAGCTGTGGAAAAATGTATCTGGTATAGGATTTCAGTGGTCTGTTATCAAATTTATATTCCGTAGAAAGACTGTCGGACCGTTACGGGATTTGTATGATCCATCTATTAAAACCAAAACACCATTGACCCGCGCAATTCGGGTTATTAACGATGTTCACGTGAAGATTGATGTATTTACATGCCATTTGACTGAATTCGCAAAAATACTGTTTTAGTTTATGTTATAGTGTAGATTAGAGTAGGCTATAATGTTGTTGTTTTTAGGGTTCCGTACCACAAGGGTAAAACGGGAACCCTATTACTAAGGCTCCGCCGTCTGTCTGTCTGTCTGTTCGTCTATCACCAGGCTGTATCTCATGAACCGTGATAGTTAGACAGTTGAAATTTTCACAGATGACGTATTTCTGTTGCCGCTATAGCAACAAATACTAAAAACCAGAATAACATAAATATTTAAGGGGGCTCCCATACAACTAACGTGATTTTTTTGCTCGTTTTTGCTTGATATCGATAACGGCAACAGGTAGACTCTTGAAATGCTCACAGAATATTTAGTTATATATTCCATTTAAAAATAAATAATTAAATTAAAATAAAACAAATATTTAAGGGGGGCTCCCATACAACAAACCTGTTTTTTTTTCGTTTTTATAGATAATTGTACGGAACCCTTCGTGCGCGAGTCCGACTCGCACTTGGCCGGTTTTTTTTGTTCTAGTCATGTTTTTACATATTATAGAAGGCTGACTCCACCACCACATGCGATTAACAGTCGGAAAGAGAGAGAGACAAAAATGTTTTTCCATTTGATATGACTAACATTCCAAACATTACCGCACAGAAATATTAACCTCACATTCATAACAAAACTACGTCCAATACTAAAATTAATTAAATCAAGCCTAACAACAGAATCACATCAATTATACACACAGGCATATATTAATAGAACAGCACAGATAACTAATTTTAATGGGGTGAAACCATAAATTACGTGGAACAGTGTAATTCGGCCAGGGCTGCAGGTCACAGACCTTTAATTATAACCATGGGCGTTGTGGCGTCCTTAATTATGGTGAGTGATAATTTTGTGGTCGAATAACTGTGTTATTATTTGATATACCTATAATGAAACTTGTCATTGGAAAAGGGTGGAAGTTATCTTCGATATAAGTACCTAATTAATGCAAATAGTCATAGGTCTCGAGTTCGAACCCAAGGCACGCACCTCTCGACTTTTTGATTCATGTGCGTATTGAAAAATTATCACTTCCTTAAAAAACGCTGTAGGAAAACATCGTGAGGAAACATGCAGGCATGCCTGAGAGATATTTCTCGACGGCATGTATGGCCCAGAGGCGGCATAAAAACTGTGACACTAGGTCAGTGTCAATAATCACACGAAAATAAAAGAAGCTATCGGTCGGCCGGTCTATTTTGCTCGAAGTAAGCTGTCAGTCCACCTGATGATTGACCATCAATGACCAATAATGATTACCATCATTGTCAATTATCCACATTGTCATTGTGTCATTGATTGATATTATATTACGTCGCTTCATTCTTCAGATACAATTAACCATGTAGTGCCTTTATTCCACAAGGCTCTATTCGCACGTTTAAAGAATCGACTTTTAGTCGATTGTAATTTTTTTTTTTTTTTTTTATCCGTCAACCTCACTAGCGCGGTGTCATGTTCGTGCTGTGCACTTCATTCCTTTTTCTTGCGAGGCATCGTTCGCACGTGCCTTACACTAGTGAAAACCTATTTCGTGCTCAACAATGCCATTATAATGCCAAAAAGAAGAAATCAGGATAGAATTGAACGTTATCAACGTAAAATTCAAAAACTGGAAGAACAAAGAAAATATAAAAGAATTATTTATTCGTCATCGGAGGACTCCGATGAAAACTCAGGTTAGTAAATCGTTATTTATTAAGTGCGTTGGTGACAAAATATTTAAGAGAAATATTATCTCGATTATTATGCCTGGAGGTTGACCGTGTGTCATCACGAAGGTAACTTACCTATGCCTAGAGGTTAACCGCGTGTTAGCACAAAGGTAATCCGTAACTGTCTAAGGACGATTACGTTAAAATAAATAAAATGCCTGGAGGTGGATCGTGTATCCTCACGATGGTTATTTATAGTACCGCTTTAGCGTTGTAATATTACCTGAGAGATGAACCGCGTGTTAATACAAGGAAAAAATAAAAATTACGTCTACCCTCAATTTTTAACTTTTATTTTTATTGTTTTACAACACACGTCATAATGACGCCGATCCAGACCCCATAGGGTTAATTGTTCAGACTGGCATGAACGACATTTCACCCGATGAGGAGACCAAACCTGATGGCGAACAGTACCGGAATTGGATCCTGATATTCTCTCCGCCTTAGGTAAGACCACGGAAGAGACGCCAAAGTTTGGCCCTAAAATTCATGAAAACCTATCGCGGCTTTGGCTACCTATTCTCCAAAAAGGGATGAATAAGGAGACAAAGGAGAGGCTTCAATTACATGCGCCTAAATTAAACCCAGAAATTTCAGCCGCAGTAAATTAAGGTACCCGTGTTCGTGACAAAAGAGTAGAAAGAGTACAGCAGCAATTAGGTCACGGAATAGCCGCTCTTAATAAAGGTTTAGATTTGCTTCTTGACGACGGCAAAGACAAAGTCCAAGCCATTAAATTTTTAAGCGATAGCTGTCGCTTATTGTGCGATCTTCACTTTGAAGAAACGGAGGCGAGAAAGAAGTTCGTCACTCCGGGCCTGGATAAATCATTTTTAAATAACATGCAAGATATTGATCGGGATGAAATGCTTTTTGGAAGCAAACTTTCAGAGAAAATAAAGGCCACAAAAGTGATTGAAAAATATGGTTTGCAAATCAAGAAGCCCGCGCCGAACCTACAAACGCCTTCTACAGCATACCAACCACCAACGAACCGGCCGCGCTCCCAGGGAAACTGGGGCGGCCCTCCTCGCTTCTCGTCGAACAAGGGAGGGAGGGGAGGGCCAAGGAGGACTGCCCCAGCACCTCGCAAGCCCCAGACAGGCGCAGTTCAACAGAAATCATCTGCCCAGAGCAAACCGCGTGCGGCAGCTCAACAATAGAGGTACACGCTGTGAGAATCCAGCATTTTTATAATTGTTGGCTTAAAATTACTGGTAAATTATTTCCATTAATTCTTAAGTGGATATCTGAAGGATATTCCATTCCATTAAAAAAAAAAAGTGAATAAGTATCAGCCATGCGTATCCCCGAGCGACCGACCGCCCATGTTACAAGCTATCAAACAATTATTAGAGTTAGGAGCTATATCCCCATGTCATAGATCCAAAAATGATTTCGTTTCCAGAATCTTTTTAACTCCTAAACCTAATGGAAGCTTTAAATAAGTTTGTTTCCACTGCTCACTTTAAAATGGAAGACCATAGGACTGCAGCTAAACTTTTACCTAAAGATGGTTTCATGGCAAGTATTGACCTAAAGGAAGCATACCTTTTAGTCCCTATTTGCAAAGAACATCGTAAATACTTACGTTTCCAGTTTGATCAAATATACGAGTTCAATGCAATGCCCTATGGTTTATCTGTTGCCCCTAGGGTTTTTACGAAGTTAATGAAGGAGGTTATTAACCGTCTAAGACACAGGGATTATAGGTCAGTAATATTTCTCGATGACATTTTTTGTATCGGTAATACTTTCGATGAATGTCGTGACAACGTAAATGAAACACTAACATTGCTCAAATGCTTAGGTTTTGTCATTAATTACGAAAAAAGTTGTCTTGAACCTCGACAAATTTGTAAGTTTTTAGGTTTTATATTTAATAGCGTCGATTTATCACTAGGCCTACCAGGGACAAACGAACAGGGATCTTGCAATTGGTCATTAAGTTCTCTTCTCTTCCTAAGTGTTCCATCAGGGAACTATCACAGTTGATCGGAGTACTTACTGCAGCCTGCCCTGCAGTTAGATATGGTTGGTTATACACCAAAACTCTCGAACGTCAGAAATGTTAGCCCTTCAAAAGTACGGTGACTTTGAAGCAAGAATAAGCCTGTCGGAAGTTATCTTAACTGACCTAGAATGGTGGAGACGGAACATCAACGTAACATACAACGCGTTGAGAAGAGATGAACATTTTGATTTAGAAATCTACACAGACGCTTCCAGGACTGGCTGGGGGGCAGTCTGTAACGGTAATCGAGCAAACGGTGGCTGAAAAAACCAGGAATTATCTTTCCATATCAATTACCTCGAACTACTAGCGGATTTTCTAGGTTTGAAGTGCTTTGCAAGCTTGCATTCTAACTGTTCCGTATTGCTTCGCGTGGATAATACAACTGCTATCAGCTATATTAACTGTATGGGAGGAGTTCGGTTCCCACATTTAAATGAACTGACCAAAACAATTTGGCAATGGTGTGAGAAGCGAAATATATTTCTATTTGCGTCTTACATTAATACACATGACAATATAGAAGCCGATGAAGAATCTCGTAAAACTAATGTGGACACAGAATGGGAACTATCGGATCGGGCCTTCCAAACGATACTTCAAACATTAGGTGAGCCAAAAATCGACCTATTTGCTTCCCGCACCAATGCCAAATGTAGGCAGTACATTTCATGGAGACCGGACCCTGATTCTATAACAGTTGATGCTTTCACAGTTAGTTGGCAATCAACTTTTTTCTATGCTTTTCCACCGTTTGCTTTAATTCTAAAATGTTTGAGGAAGATCATTGACGACTCAGCCACCGGCATCCTAGTCTTTCCGTATTGGCCTGGCCAACCTTGGTTTCCATTGCTAAAAAGAATGCTCATGTCAGATATTGTTTTCTTGGATCCTAATGAGGACCTTTTGCATTCAAATTACAGATCTCGCCACCCGCTTCACAGCAGCCTTACAATGGGGGCCGCGACGCTCTCAGGACAGCATTTACGAGACTGAATACCCCAGACGTAGCGCTAGACTTAATGCTAGGCTCCATCTCGGATAATACTATGAAACAATATTCCGTCACTTACAAATATTGGTGGCAATTTTGTCTCAAAAAAAATCTTAATACCTTTGAAACTTCGGTATCAACAGTCATAGCCTTTCCGGTGGAACTCTTTCATAAGGGAGCATCATACAGTGCTATCAATAGTCTTCGATCTGCCCTTTCATTACTCCTCGGGAATAACATTGGAGCAAATGAGAGAATAAAACGTCTACTCAAAGGTATTTACAGGCAAAAGCCATCTCGTCCCAAATATAACACCACTTGGGACCCAAAAGTTATACTGGACTACGTTTCCCAATGGTACCCCAATACCAATCTTGACCTTACTAAACTTACAAAAAAATTGACAATTTTATTAGCATTATGTACTTCCCACCGAGTACAAACCTTCTCCGTTATTAGAGTGTAAAATATCAATAGATCCCCCACTGGTATAAAGATAAACATAACTAACATGATAAAGACTTCCGCAGCAAATCGAGAACAACCCGTTTTACATTCACCGTATTTCGTAGAAAACCCAAGGATATGTCCTGCAAAGACTCTCGATGATTACCTCGAGGTAACATCTGATTCACGACCCGAAGGAACCGATAGTCTTTTGCTTACCGTTAAAAACCACATAAAAAAGCATCGTCACAAACTATCAGTAGGTGGATCAAGCAGACCCTAGCGGAGAGCGGCGTCGACGTCACAGTGTTCAGTGCGCACAGCACGCGCCACGCCTCCACCTCGGCGGCGGCCTCCGCTGGAGTCTGTGTTGACACCATCAGGAAGACGGCTGGCTGCGCTAGCTCGTCTCAGACGTTTGCTCGGTTCTATAACCGACCGTTAATTGATGATGGAATTTTTGCTCGATCCGTCTGCGCTATCAGTAGGTAATTTAGACCTAGAGTAATACATTACAATAATATAATATGTAAGTTTAAAAACCAATTAAATCAAAATAAATTTAGGTATTTATTGGTTTTTTCTATTGTTCTAATAATGATTACTTAATTTATAATTATTTAAAATTAAGAACAAATTTCTGTTTTTTGTTATTAAAATGAAAGTTTTCTACTGATAAGTAAAGTTTTATTTACTAATCTGAGAACCTATCTCTATACATCTACATGGTTAATTGTATCTGAAGAATGAAGCGACGTAATATAATATAAGATCAAACGAACTTCTTGAAGTGAAGTTCGATCATTATTATATGAGTCGCTTCATTCGAAGATACAAAGTCCTCACCCACCCAAACCCATTGTAGAAAACCAATCTCTAAACAAGAATGAAGTTCACAGCACGAACATGACACCGCGCTAGTGAGGTTGACAGATAAAAAAAAAAAAAAAAAATACAATCGACTAAAAGTCGATTCTTTAAACGTGCGAATAGAGCCTTGTGGAATAAAGGCACTACATGGTTAATTGTATCTTCGAATGAAGCGACTCATATAATAATGATCGAACTTCACTTCAAGAAGTTCGTTTGATCTTATATTATTGACACCTCACTTCACTTAAGTTTTCACATTGAGGTTATTAGGGTTCCGTATCTGAAAAGGAAAAAAACCGAACCCTTATTGGATCACTTGTATGTCTGTCTGTCCGTCTATCACAGCCGATTTGCTCCGAATCTACTGGACCGATTGAGTTGAAATGTGGTTCACATATGAATTTCTGTGACTCAAACACGGACTTGTAACATTAATAAATTTATTTTGAATATGAGGGTCACTTTTGGGGGAAAATTACAAAGCTAACATATCAAATGGCTTGTTGTGAGGGTCTCCAATATATTTTTTTTTATAATTTAATATAAATAGTTTAAAAGTTATATAAGAACACAGATGAAAATTGGGCATCCCCCACCTTATCTCCGAAACTACTGAGGCTAAAATTAAAACAAAATACATGAAATAGTTCTTTACTTACAGATTACAGGAAAACCTGTATGAAGTCTTTGGTGTTAAAATAACATGGTAAATCTGTCAATATTGTGCGTATAAACTTACATTTGGTGTTGGAATGTATTGGAGAACATGTTTTTTAACTACAACGTTAAGTTTGTTCTTGGGATAAATTATCTTTTGATAAAAAAGATGGTAGATAACATATTCATTGTACGGAGCCCTCATAACGCGAGTTCAACTCGCATTTGTCCGGTGTTTAAAGAATCGATCGGCTGTTCTCGGCAAGAGTATCATCATATACAGAGTATGAAAAAGAATTGGAAGAAGATTTTGTTAAGTTAATGAATTTTGAATTGGAAATACAAACTATCTTAAAGTAAAAGCCCCTCAAACTCTTATTATTATTCATTTAAAGAAATTCTTCGTTCTAAATAAAATTAGCACTAAAATTACAACCCAAAAACTCAATGAATGAAAAACGAAGCTGAAAATATTATGAATAAATAACCATTGATTACAGTCTCAAGGTCATAAAGAATTTCATTAAGAAGTGAAGTTTGCAAGACATTTAATTCAGCCGCCATTAAACAGCTTTCGGTAATAAGGTCAACTTCTTGAATGTTAATTACTATAGGGGCGTCGGATTTTGGAATTACGCTCGGATATTTGGCAGTTTTAAGGAGTTACTCGAATAATCTATATTAGCATTGGTCTTTAGGCTCCCACTAAATTAGTCACGTTTAGACTGATTTGTGCTGAATTTTGAATAGAACAGTGGCAGTGGCTTTCGTGCGCCGTGCAAATGACGATATTTGCGTCTGCTCGTTGCCTTAGTCTAGTGGTCGCAAACGCTACTGTTGAGCATGAGGTCCTGGGTACGACTCCCAGGTCAGGCAAACTGTTATTGGGTTTTTTCATCAGGAATTTCTCAGTAGCAGCTCGGTATCTTTTTGGGTGGGAAATTATCAAATAACTTCTCCCGCTCTGGGCGGAGCGGGAGGGCGGGTCAGACACAACGCGCCGTCGCGCCGACCCGAGCCTGGTCCTTATCCGCAAGCCCGCGCCTGGTCTCTGGATTTGTGCTCGGTTGATGGCAATATGCTCGTAATCTATTATTAGGGACTTAAACATAACTGGCGAAATGTGGGTGTACTATAGGTACACCTCTGCCTAACCCTTCGGGGATTACAGGCGTGATGTTATGTTATGGTATGTGTAATTAACATTTAAGGGCTGTTTTCAGGATTCTTGAAGGCCCTTATTCTAGCACATAAAGCAGTCGAGAATTATCCTCGAACAAAATTAGTTAGTGTAATAGTAATATTTTTTATTTCATAAAAAGAGGTACAGTCTGTTACAAAGTAGGATGACAACTTAGGAATAGTTTACATCTGACATGAGTAGGTAACAATACAATTTTACGATCTGATGTTCTAGCTAGGTTACTTAGTAACCTGTATTAAGGACAATCAGCCCTCATTTCCCAAAAGTAGGACAAAGGTATTGTTTAGACTGTTACATAAAACAAGAAAAAAAATTGATAAACTGGACTAATAAAAGTACAATACAAGAACTCTGTGTTTGTGTGTGTATATGTGCGTGTGAGTGTGCGTGTGCGTGTGTGTGTGTATGTGTGTGTGTGTGTGTGTGTGAGGGTGTGTGCGTGTGTGTATTATGAGTTACTTCATTGTTGTGAGAAGGGATTCGGTATCATCATAATTTTTGATTGAAAGAAATTCAGTAATAAGCTTTTTGCATGTTAGCTTACAACATGGTTGCAGAGGAATTATTGCATTTATTCTATTATAAAGAAATGGTCCTTGATAAAGAAAGAATCTTTTTGTAAAAGTAAAGTAAGGATGAGGTACATTACATACCCTGTTTCTTCTTCTGGGTATTGTCGGCCGACGTGCAACTGGAGTGTTAGTGTGCTGTTGTAAAATTGTGCTGAGTATGAACATTTGGCGAACAGTAAGGACCTCGCATTTCTGGTAGAGGTCAAGTGTACAGATGAGTAAGAAATCTGACCTCTCTCAGAGACAGAGTGGGCCATTCGTATCGCGAACTTAGCATGTGTTGATGTTACAATACCTCTTCAAATGATCGGATAACGAGAAAAAAAAATATCATCCCCACTTTACGTCTAAGGAAAGAAGGTGTACCTACGCAATTTTTTTCCTCGTCAATCCCATCAAAAAATACGTTCCATAGTTTAGAAAAACAATTTTTCGATGCGTTTTTCCCCATCATTAGAGAAATTCATATTAAACTTACAATTAATAATAAAGAAATTGATGATTGATGTTTTGTCAAGTTCTAAAACCGTGCGAAGCAGCTCGTTTCACTAGTTCTCAATAAAACATCGTACACGGATGTAACAACGATCTGTAGCAGTAACTGTCAAGCTGCATGATTAATTATGTTCATCTCAAGGACGTACATGTGCCATGTTCTGATAAACGGCTGGTTACATGTGAACCGACTACACGGTGCACTGCTATCAATAATCGTGAAGTTTATCAAGTTACAGGAGTAACAAAATTATTGAAGGTGTGATCGGTTCTTACATGCTTGCTGAGTTTACATATACTGTGACCGATCTCGGAGTAAATTAAAAATAAGTTTTCTGTTTCTATAGTAGTTTGGAGACTTGGTGTAGCGACGATCTAGTCAAGGAGACTGGTGATGATAATTTTGGAATAAGAGTATTTATACAACGGCATGAGGTATTCATATAAGATTCTTGCCGATTCGAGGGTAGAAAAGAGGTCACGGATATAGCTCAGTGGCGTTCAATTAGAGAGGCTTATAGCCAGCAGTGGACTGCTGTAGGCTGACTGGTTCGCACAGTGTGTTTAGACTGTATTTCAATTATGTGGAAGTAAATTCGATGTTGGAATTAACAATGCAATGTTTTGAACACTGCCTTACCGTGCTGGCTTATTATGCATGCTAGCTATGTGCATTTAGATTATGTTAAGCTAAAAATAGGCTTTCCGACTTTGGTCGCCCCTACGACATTGTAAATAACATTTTCAACACATTTGCTCAAAAAATGCATTCACGAAGCCTGTATATATTGTTCGAAAGTTAGAAATTACGCACCATACAACGGAATGTGCGGTAAAATAGGTACTCTCACCTAAGTACATGTTTTACCGCATCCTCCGTTGTGTCCTAAGAAAGGAACGTGTAGTCCTATCAAAAACTTTAAATACCGGGTAAAACGGGGTGAATAGAAATGCAGGGGTGAATCGAGACGCAACTTTAAAATGGATTTGAGCCTTGAAATAATAATATAGTTTGTTGCCAAGGCACTTAATCGTTAATTATAGTACAGGTAACACATTAAACTCCTTTTTGGCAACAAAAGATAGTGTTGCAACGTTAAAATCCATTATAAAATTGCGTCTCGATTCACCCCTGCATTTCTATTCACCCCGTTTTACGTACATGTACTATTGAATTAGATAAATGTAGGCAAAAATATGACACTGACATCCAGCTGCTCTATAATGATTTATTACACAAGGAGCACTTACTGAAGGATATTTTTGAAAAATATGAAACTTCACAATGTCAACTAAGTGACCGCTTGTTGGAGGCTGGGGAACTACTGGATTTGGTGAAGTGCAATGCTGAGAGGTATGAGTCTCTGACTAATAACCTCTCATGTAGCTGTGCCAACCAGCCACTACCTACTCAGCCTCAGCCTAACTTGAACCCTCCGGTGTTGGCTCTTCCAGGAGAGACCTGTGTTAGCTCACAGCAAAATAAAACAATATTTTTTTGTGATGAATTAGGTTCTGGCTTTGGAAAAATTTTACTCAATTACCTTAGCCATAGTTTTACCAATCAGAGCTATCATAACATAAGTTTTAAACAAATGATTAAAAGAATTACAGACACAAACCTAAATAATTATTCTACAATGGTTTTGTTATTAGGAAATAGTACTAGTATTACCAGAAAGGACATAGTGGATGGTGTGAACACCTTATTAAAGTTAAATGTAGGAAAGCTGATATTGTGTGCTTTTCCTTATTCTGACACCTTATCAGATGATGATAATAATTATATTTTTAGGTTGAATAATACTAATTATTATACTATTCATAGGCTGACATGTTGTCATAGTGACAAATTACTGTATTTTGACACTAATAAGTTTGTTAGTGGTTTTAAGTTGACTCAGAGAACTTTATCTCTGTCTGGGAAATGTAGACATAAGATTGCTATGTTGATAGCATATAATATTAATGAGGTTATAGCTAATATAACGAAATTTAGTATTAGTGACGAGTCTGTGTTGTCTAGTTATACTAACAACATAGAGATTAATTATGAGTCATCATGTTGTACGAAGGAGGATCCACCTATAATACCAACATCCTTGGAGGCCACTACCAGTCAGATAGGGTATTCTCTTCCTGCTGGAACTCATACAGGCATTCTAGACTCTTTAGTTGTAGTTGTGGAGGTCACTCCAGATAATTCTTTAAACTAGACTGTAAGACAACAGAAGTTACCCATTCAAATAACCAATTATTATTATTAGCGAATAATAAAAAGGTATCTTCTGGCCATTTAACTCATAAAAAAAAACAAAGGGAGTGCAACATACTTTAAAATTATTTCATCAAAATATCCAAGGTTGCTCTTCCAAATTACTGGAAATAGAATTGTTTTTAGAAAATACCAAGTTTGATGTCATTTGTTTAACAGAACATTGGTTAAAAGATCATCAAGTGATGTCAATTAATTATGAAAATTATTGTGTAGTTAGCCATTTTAGCCGAAAACGTATGATACATGGCGGATCATTAATATTAATTAAAAATTCTATCAAATCGAAAGAACGGAAAGACATCATCGGACTGTCGGTTGAACACACCATTGAATTGTCCTGTGTTGAGCTTGATAAGCATGTTATATTATGCGTATACAGGCCTCCAAGTTACCAGAATCTATCTTTGTTTGATTCTGTACTGGAAGATGTGTTAAAAAAACTTAGTACTAATAGTAAGTCAATAATCATATAAAAAAAAAAAAAAAAAAAAAAAAAAATTATTCAAGTACAAAGTAAAGTAAAATTATGATTTACATTAATTACAATCGAGGAAAATTCAATTCTAACTGTAATGAAGACCAGCCTGATCTAGGTTTAAGAAAACCTGTGTTTCAGGCCATCAATTTACATCAACATTTAAAAAGAAGACAAAAATACATTTATTAGAAGCAAACTTAAAAAGAAGACATAATATATTCAATGACTTAAACAGTTACTATTTGGGTATATTATTTTAAAACTAGATTATGTATGATATATTATATTTAAATAAATTAACACATAATATTAAAGTAGATAAAGTATTATTAATTTGGTAAAGGAAGAGAATACCTATGGAGTATAGACTTAAAATAGAGTAGGTAGATATAAATTTTATTTTAAAATTTCTAGTAGTTTTTCCGTATCTGCATAATTGAGTTTTGCCAAATATTCTTGTACTAGTAAGTTACACCTATTATAACTTAAACTATAAATCTTTAGCACTCTGTTAAACTGGTTATACAAGTAGGGTCCTAAAAATAAATAAAATCGATTAGTGAAAGCATGTTTAGTCTGAGAGTTAGCACAAACCAAATCTTTTCTTCTCCTATCTGAAGGTACTGGGTTAAAATAAAGTTCAGTGTGTTGTAATAAAACTACATTCAAAACAAATAATTGACGTACTGTTAGCACCTTACATGCTATATAAAGCTGGTATGTAGGAAATCTAAATGGACGAAAAGTAGCAACCTTTAAGACTGCTCTTTGGGCGCGTTCTAGGTGCAGTAAAATTGATTTAGCGGCTCCACCCCAGGACGTTATGCAGTAGGAAATAATAGATTGACACAAAGCCAAATAAACCTGTCTAATTAATTTAAAGTCGGCAATGCTACGTAAATTTTTAAAAATGTATATTAGTTTACGCACTCTGGTGCATAATAAATCAATGTGTTTGCGGAAATTCAGGTTTGTGTCAATTGTGACGCCTAGATATTTGATATGTTCGGTTTTGGCTAAAGTGGGACAAGGGCATGCAATATCAGCATAATGTAAATTACAATTGTTATGCGCTTGAATGTTTAGATTAGTAAGCGTTGGATTAGTGTTTCTCATTGTAAATAAGAGGTATTTGGTTTTATCTGTATTTAATGTTAAGAGATTTTTATGAAGCCAATTAGACACGGTATTAAACCCATTCTGTGCTACCTCATAGACCTCGGCCTTTGATTTAGCTGCGAACAGTAAAGCTGTGTCATCCGCATATGACATAATTACACCCTTTTGAAGTGTCAAATTGCACAGATCATTTATGTAAATTAAAAACAAAGTAGGACCCAAAATACTGCCCTGTGGGATTCCATAACAGCTATTTTCAAGTTCAGGACTCACGTACTGACCTATTTTTACACACTGCTGGCGGTCGCTAAGGTAATTAGATAATAGTTGCAATTGTAATCCCCGTATTCCCAGCATTTCCAGCTTGTACAAAAGCAAAGTACAAGAAATTGTATCAAAAGCCTTGGCAAGGTCTAAAAATATCCCAATGGTGTGCATGCCGTTATCCAGGTTTGTGCTTATAAAATTTGTCAGACGGTGAACAGCTTGGCTTGTTGATCTTTTAGGCCTAAAACCAAATTGATGATCAGAGAGTAATTTATTACTTTCAAGATATTTTACTAATCTACTATTTATAATTTTTTCCAAAATCTTTGAGAGGCCTGTTAAAACTGAAATTGGCCTGTAATTATTTACACACTTTTTGTCTCCAGCTTTAAACACGGGGGTGACTATGGCTTTTTTAAGCAATTTAGGAAATATTCCTTTTGTTAAACATAAATGAAAAATGTGAGTCAAGGGAGGGGCAATGACGTATCTAAATCTTTTGAGTATGCTATTAGGTATGTCGTCACATCCTACGGCACAAGTTTCCTTTAATCCGCCTATTATACTTAAAACCTCATTAACATCAGTGTCTAATAAGACCATAGAGTTTCGTGTTGCATATGTCTTAGTTTGGCTTTGATTGGAAAAACAACTATTAGATAATAAGGTTTTTTCTGCTAAGTTTTTTCCTACGTTAATGAAGAAGTTGTTAGCTTTATTTGCTGCTTCGGTAGGGCTTAGCTCAGAAGATAAAAGATCAAGCGCAGGTTCGGGATTTTTTGACCTAAAAGTGTTAGTTTTTAAGAATTTCCATATAAGTTTACTATTTTTACCTGCTTTCTGTAGTTGATTTTGATCGTATTGATTTTTTAGCTTTTTTAACAGATTATTACAGAAATTCCTATATCTTTTGTAAGTAATTGATAGTAATTCGTTATCCGGTGCATTTTTTGATTTTCGGTGGAGTTTATCTCTATGTCTGATACAGCGAACAAGTCCGGGCGTAATCCATGGTTTAATGTTACTATACTTTCTAGGTATTACTTTAGTAAATGTATTTTTCCTTATCGTAGATTGTAACAAATCGACAAAATATTGTAGGGAAACATTTGGATCATGTGAATTATAAACTAGGTCAAAATTAATACTGCGAAAGTCAGTTTCAAGACTAGTCATATTGAGTTTAGTATAGCTGCGCATGCAATTATTTCTAGGTGAAGATATTTGTAATGTTAGTAAAACAGCTTGATGATCGGTAAGTGACGAATTAGTAACCAATGTTTTGGATGGACTTTTCGATTTTAATAGGATATGGTCTAGACAAGAGCCGCTCTGGTGGGTTGGATGATAATGAGCTGGTAATAGTCCATGATATGAGCAAATATTGAGGTAATTATGTGAATGAGTATTGATTTTTTCGGCAGCAATGTTTATGTTGATATCACCTACCAGTACGATATTTTTAAACGAAGATAACTTTTCTAAGTTACCGTTAAGCGAATCCAAAAACCCATCAATACTTTGGGATGGAGGCCTATAAATAGCCATAATTACTGTATCGGGAATAATTTTAATTACTAAGCAGTTACAGTCTAGAAAATGGGGTTCTTCTACTAGTGTTCTTAGATTATTTTTAATATAAACCACTATGCCATCATTCTGGTTGAGTGTTCTATCACTTTTGTGAAGATTAAAGCCATCGAGAGATGGTATATTGGCCGTTTGTTTGGATAACCAACATTCTGTTAGAACGATAATGTCGCAGCATATATCAAGATCTTGTAACAAAACTTGGAAACCGTTAAAATTTCGGGTTATACTGCGTATATTTTGTGTAAGTAAAGTCAATGTTTTATTCCCAGTATAGACTATGTTTTTGCATTCCTCGACATTACAGATTTTAGCTTCAGACACGGAAAAACCATCTAGATCACAGATTAGCTGATTGGTCATAAAATAAAATATATATGTAGAAGTTAACCTACTATCTATGTGCTTAATTAACTAGTTAGTCGGCGGCGCTCCTAGGCGCCTTCATAATCAATTGAATTAATATAATTGTCTTCTGCATATTTACGTGCTGGGCAATTTACATCACCAGTTGGATGATCATTTTTCCGTTTAAAGCGTTTGCAGGTCGCACATTGAGGCGGAGAACCTTTATTATTGCATTCCTTGAAGGAATGTCCTGTTTCGCCACAGAGGTTGCAAGTAGGGCTCGTTTCTTTGCAAAATTTGGCTGCGTGTCCGAACTGCTGGCAGTTAAAACACCTAGTAACAATCGTGAAATCTCTCACTGGACATGATGTCCAATTTATGAAAATTCGGCCTTGGTCCATCATAATTTTCCTGATATTAGCAGGAACTTCCAATATGAAGTTGCAAGTAGGACGATCTTTCTTTCCTGACTTATGGCTCAATTTTATATTTTCTAAAAAGGTCTCGCGATTAATATTAGGCAATTTATCTGTCAAGTTTTGGACGTAAATGCAATCAAATACCTCTTTTTCAGTCAGGGCTACGGGGACACCAATGACAGCTATCCTAGGACGACGTTTTGATCGTTCTTCAACTGTAAGGCCTGAGGAAAGTAGCTTTTGTGAGCTTTTTAATTTATTAATGTCGTCTTTGTTGTCCGTCCTAATGATCACGCCTCCGTTCCTAGTTTTACTTAGACCGCGGACATGGAGTTTTAATTCCTCAGGCGAGATAATTTTTTGTACCAACGACTTGGTGTCGTCACTGGTTTTGGTTTTATCGCTGGGATATATAGCGACCGAACTGAGGTTTGCTGGGCGAATAAATTTATCAGAGCCTTTCATCACCATGTTCGCGTAGGAAGTACTTTCGTTTCGGCTCATCTTTGTTTCCACGACTTCTTTGAACTGGCAAAGGGATTCCGCAACATTCTGCTGCACCTGAAGGTGCTGGATGGTTGTGTGCGTATATGTGGTGATTTTAATATTAACTTATTAGAAAATAACTCGAACACTGTCAGATTATTAAGTCTTTTTAGGTCATTTGATTTGTCAAATGTTTTTATTGAACCAACCCGAGTGACAGCTTCTTCTGCCACTTGTATAGATAATATTTTTTGTAATTGTGATTACTTACACAAACAAATTGTAAATAAGTTGCCATCTGATCATAGTGGTCAAACAATAACATTTTGCTCCTATATGCCTGTACAAAAAACTCAAATAAGGTTTAGGCCAATTACAAGTAAAAATTTAGAGAAATTAAATAATCTTTGGCCAGTGCATTATGTGTTCAGAGATTTAATAATATTTGTGACCCAAATGAGTTCTACGCCGAGTTCTTTTCACTATTAAACACACAATTTAATGACACTTTTCCACTAAAGACTAAAAGTATTTACACAAAGTTCGTATTTAGTGATTGGGCGACTCCAGGTATTCGTAAAAGCAGGGAAAATCTTTTTGAACTTTATGGCCTAAAGCAACATAAGAATAATACAAGCTTTCATCAATATGTTGCAAAATATTCTAAAACTTTTAAAAGTGTGTGCAAAATAGCTAAAGCTCTTTATATTAGCAATAAAATAAAATCAGCTGATGATAAAATAAAAACTACCTGGCAAATAATAAATAATGAAACAGGTAGGAAAAAACAGCGTAATACTGAATTAAATTTAGAAACTGCACATGGGCTCATCAATTCAGAGGTAGAAATAGCTCAGGAATTTGAAAACTTTTTTGCTAATATTTCCCTTAAAACTACTGAAACTTTAAATTCCTCACCCGCGCTCTCGGCTGCCTTACTTAGAAAGAATGTAAAAGTATGCCCTTTGGAATTTAGGTTCCAACATACAAACCCCCAGGCTGTTATAAAAACTTTTAAAGATCTTAAAATGAAATTAACAGAAGATCTCTGGGGCATGTCTGTAAAAGTCTGTAGATCTATAATCGAAACCATTGCGCCCTTTTTAGCTTTTATATTTAACACCAGTGTGGATCAAGGAGTCTTTCCGGATCTCATGAAACACAGTAAAGTAGTTCCTTTGTTCAAATCCGGAGATAGTAAAGAACCCAATAATTATAGGCCTGTGTCAATTCTGCCAGTTCTCAGTAAGGTGTTTGAAAAGTTGATGCTCAATCAAATGTTACGTCACTTTAATAAAAAATCCATCTTTCATGAACAGCAGTACGGTTTCACTAAAGGGCGTTGTACCACTGACGCCGGTGTTACCCTAATAAAGAACATTTTTAACGCCTGGGAGGAAGCACAAGATGCCATTGGAATCTTTTGCGACCTCTCTAAAGCGTTCGATTGCGTGAACCATGAGACACTTTTGCTGAAACTAGAGCACTATGGTATTAGGAATGCAGCTCTTGATTTACTAAGATCATACCTAAAAGATAGAAAGGTTAAAGTTCAAATAAACGGCGTTAACTCATTAGGGTCTGAAATGGCAATGGGCGTTCCTCAAAGTTCGATATTGGGTCCATTCCTCTTTTTAGTTTACATTAATGATTTACCCCAATTACTTCAAAATCAACCGAAGATGGTGTTATTTGCTGATGACACATCATTGATCTTTAAAATAGATCGACGATCACAAAATCTTGACGAAGTGAATAACTCTATTCTTCAGGTCCAAGATTGGTTTACGGTAAATAATTTGGTATTAAATGAAAAAAAAACCAAATGTATTAGATTTAAATTACCTAATGTTAGAAGTAGCGAATGTGATATCATATTGAACGGAGAAAAACTGGAATTTATTAATCAAACGGTTTTCCTAGGAATCACTATAGACGAGAAACTGCAATGGGGACCACATATAACCTCTCTGGCGGGGCGGCTAAGCTCGGCCGCTTATGCTGTTAGAAAGATAAGACAGCTAACAGATATAGAAACCGCGCGTTTGGTTTATTTTAGTTACTTCCACAGCATTATGTCGTATGGCATTTTACTGTGGGGTCGGGCTGCTGACATTGAGTCCATCTTTATTTTGCAAAAGAGAGCTGTCAGAGCAATTTATAATCTCCGTCGCCGCGAATCTCTTAGGGAACTATTTAAAAGGATTAATATTATGACGGTACCTTGCCAATTCATTTATGAAAATATTATGTATGTAAGGAAAAATCTACATATTTTTAACAAGATAAGCGATAGACATAATTTTAATACTAGAAATAAAGATAAAATAGATCAACCATTTTTCAGATTATCTAAAGTACATACATCTTTTATGGGGTACTGTGTTAAATGTTACAACAAAATACCTTGTGATATATTGAAATTAAATGAGAGAAAATTTAAAACACATATTAAAAGTACACTTTGTAAACAAGCATATCACAAGTTAGAGGATTATATCCAGGACAGGAATGCTTGGAAACATGCTGGTCCAGCTCCATAGGACAATCTAGAGTCTAGACAAAATCAAACTGGTTGCTATTTTTATGGTAAAATCTGTTATTTTTATGATATTCATTTTACATTCTGTGATAACCTATACTCACACACTGACTTATTTTTTTATTTTTTTAGAAAACATACTTGTATGATGTTTGTAAATATGTGAACACCACGTATCTATCTAATAATTAAGTTATTTTTCATTGCTTAGTTTTTAATTCGTTTTACCTATTATGGTATAGTAATTTTATTCTAGGTGCATCGTCTTCACATATAATCATATAATTAATGTAATCAAACAAAATATTGTAAAACATTTTTAAAAGAGTACCGGTGGAGTTTCTTGCCCATTCTTCTCCATACGAAACTACCTTTTGGAAGGGGCAACTAGAATCAATTCTATTTTTTTTTGTAAATTTTGACGTTCAAAAGTGCCTCTTATGTGCTTATTTGAAATAAATGGTTTGACTTTGACTTTGACTATAGCGCCGTGCGTATCCTTCACATACATAAACTAACGCCTTCTTCCCATGGGGGTAGGCAGAAACTATAGAACGCCACCTGCTACGCTCCTTACATACTCCTTTTGCTTCGCCTACGTTCATACATCTGGTCATACACGCACGCCGATTGCGAGTTCTACGCACCAGACCTTTCTGAAGAACATCACCAATTTGGTCACTATATGTCCTCCTATGGCGTTTCCACTCACCTCTGCTTTATACCTTTTGTTTGTCGCCTTTCATCATTCTCTCAACTACCACTAGTTACCACAGATTACATTTGTATATAGGGTACTAGTTACTACTAGTCAGGCAGTCAGTGTCAGTGTTAGTTAGTCTACTACTAGTTTTTTTTTAATCTCCATAAAACAATATATAAGAATTCCACCAAAGAGTTTCACATTACGACAATAAATAAGCTGAATGATCGAACCTCCTTGGAAGCGCTTTTACTCAATACGTATAACTGACTTTATTATTAAAAGAGAAACTGGACGACTTCTTGGCGGGAAAGTGAAGCGTCATGGTAGCAGTTTTGTTTTATTTTCTAAAATTTGTGTTTAGCCGAATATTAATGTGTAATAGTGGTAGATTATTAACCATTAAGTGTTCGTGAACCTGCATTAATGTAGGCAAATGAAACAAAACAGTGCAACATCACTTTAAGTTCTCTCAAGAAGTCCGCGCGAGGTTTCAGTAAAGTGCCGCGTCTTTACTTAAACTCAAGGGGAGCGGGGCGGGATGTCATCAATCATCTTTATCATGCATTGAGTGGAGTTCATTTCATAATTATTTAAATAACTTTGTACTTGTTACCTAATTTTACATGACACTGGCTAAATGCACGGGCCGTGCGAAGCCAAAAGGAAAAGAAAAAAAAAAAAAAAAAAGAGAAACTGGACGACTTCTTGGCGGGAAAGTGAAGCGTCATGGTAGCAGTTTTGTTTTATTTTCTAAAATTTGTGTTTAGCCGAATATTAATGTGTAATAGTGGTAGATTATTAACCATTAAGTGTTCGTGAACCTGCATTAATGTAGGCAAATGAAACAAAACAGTGCAACATCACTTTAAGTTCTCTCAAGAAGTCCGCGCGAGGTTTCAGTAAAAGCCGCGTCTTTACTTAAACTCAAGGGGAGCGGGGCGGGATATCATCAATCATCTTTACCATGCATTGAGTGGAGTTCATTTCATAATTATTTAAATAACTTTGTACTTTTTACCTAATTTTACATGACACTGGCTAAATGCACAAACCGTGCGAAGCCAAAAAGAAAAAAAAAAAAAAGAGAAACTGAGACGAAAGATGTGGTACAAATTTTCACCACGCGCACGTGGCGCCATTTGCAAATTCGCGCCATTTTCATATTATAAACATCAAAAATTGTTGCGACTTTCCGACTGATATTAATAAACAAAATAATAATATGACTTCAAGCGAGGAATCAGATATTAATATGGAATCTACTCCACCTGATATCTTGAATGAGGCGCTAATTGCAGAAAATGGTCTCTTCTCGCCAAAATCGCGAGAGCGCTATTTAATGATTTAGAATAATGGAAGACTCGGAAGAAATACTCAATCATACTCTGAAAGTGTTTTGATCGTTTTCTCGCAAATGTGTTGAAAAACGTTGTATGACACACTTGCGGAAATTGGTATTTACAAACTCGTGCCTATGGTAAGCCCTCGACTTCGTGTCGGGCTTATATTCGTCTACTCGTTTGTAAGAAAACAACTTACCGCACTAGTATCATAAATAACTATTATATTGTTTATTTGTGATACAATATTTAAGTTTTTGTAAAAAAAAAATTGGCTGATAGTCTTCTTACAGATATAAATACATAAACATGATGTTAACATAAGGATAGTTCTTTAAGCTACACCATAATGTTAACATAAGTACCTATTCTTCTATAAGCCATTACTACACCAGTTTTTAAATTAACCGAAACTTACCGTTTTAAGGTAAATCGATACTAAACTGCTTTATCGATAATGTTTTCGCGAACGTCGTACCGACACTTTTGACAATTTATTACCAAGACGGTGGGCGTTGCGTTAATCACATTAGCCGACGCTAGTCTGACGTCATCTTCATAATATAGTCTGACGACATCATCTTCGTAATAAGGCTTGTTATTTAGGAGCTCTATTGATATACAGTTTTGTTATTTAATGGTGCGGGAACACTAATTACTTAGCACACCGCTTTTTGAAATGAAAACTAGTTTAGGCGCGTTGAGCGATTTTTGGTAGAGGAAAAACTTATGGGGAACTTGGGCGTCACCGACATGCCCGTGATGAAATGCTGTAGTAGCAGTAAGTGAAGTTAAGGGGGATGCGCTAAGGTAGCCCGCGAAATTCAAATTTTCTTAAGTTTATTCAGGTCTGTGTCAGGTTGTATGTTGATTGAAATAAGATTCGCGGCCGTAACAAATATGGCAGTGAAAACTTTTTCAGGCGTGTTGAGCGATAAGTTTTCACTTCTGTCGCCAGTCCCCATGACTATGATTTTTTTTTTCTAAGTTTAATAAACGGACAGTAATTCATTGAATCATATAACTCTTAGTGTAATCCTGTAAACTGTTGAGCTTATTCTCTACGATCCTGCATATTGCATGGTTTTGCGTTAAAATTTACCAGTCGATATTTAAATCTGTCTATTTCATATAACCATCACTTTTCTGGTATGCTTTAATGCACCCTGGATATTTATTATCTGAATGCCTTTACCTACAAACCAAAATCTCTATACCTAGTATAGTTCTCTACGCAGTATTTGAAACCAAACCGAGATCCTTCTTCTAAATTGCATTATCATCAAAATATCGTAGGCTCCTATACATATACCAATCTAGAATAGCCAACCTTCTAATTACCTATCCTTTAAAATTATAATAAAAAACGCAAGTCACTCACCGTACGCAAGAATGAAACATCATCTTGCTCGCTTGCTCCTCCCTCTGCTTCCGCCATCTTGGATTAGTTAACTGTCAGCGCGTTACTGCAACGTTGCCATAACACTCGAAATGCATAACTGTGAACAAAGAAATACCATTTTAATACGTTTTAAAAAGCTTACATATAAAATTAATCGGTTTTCATAATAAAATTAAAACTGTGACGCCATCTGCAACGCCACATGCGGACTTCTATCGAAGACCTGACGTCACACAAATCCTGCATCGCGCAAGCAGAGTTTACCGCGCGACTGGCATATATACCTACCAACATCAACCGTCGGGCAGTTACCCACCAGACTTATAACTCGTCTGATCGTAGGATCCTCCCTTTTCTATGGAGGATGTGTCAACTTTACACCCAGTTCCTATTACCTAAAAGTATGATTACTTTTGGCAGTAGATTATCAGTACCTCATCACAGGCTTCCTGAAACTAGAGGATATGGCCTATCATTGTGTCCAGTTGGGCACTAAAATATCATAGTGTCAAATCTAAAAGACAAATACAGAAATGGGTAATAATTTATATGACTTTCTCTGCCAAATACGGAAGCCGGAACATAACTGGAGGAATAATATTATTGGTGCAATGGCTGAGCGCTTGATTTGCTAAACTGTGTTTCATTTAACACCTTGTAGATATAACAATTATTATAATTATTAGATACGTTCTCCTACCATGTGGTGAAGAGCAGGTGCAATATAAACAATAGTCATAATTAAAAATGTTCATGTTAGTACGTCATATTTCAAACTTTATGTACGCTATAATAACATTATTACTTACAGCTTTCAGCTAAACGTTGTGAGACTAAAATAATAGTTCACACTAATGAAAAAAACCGGTCAAGAGCGAGTCGGACTCGCGCACCGAGGGTTCCGTACGTATATATATATGATGTTGATGATTTCTGAAAAACTGTGCTATTTAGAGACATCGTTTTATTTGTCCTGTAATATTTTTATAAACTTCTATCACATAGAATAATTTCAGATTTTTCTCTATGCAATTTCGGAGATAAGGGGGGGGGGGGGCGGTACTTTTTTTACATTTTTCATCAAAAGTAGAAAACTATGATGCCTAAAAACAAAATGTTTGAGAATGTGCAAGCAGCGTTCTTTCATATGATACCCCACATGCCCTAGTAGACTCCATTCGAATTTTAAGACTCCCGTTCTGGCCCTGTTGCCAAAAATATATATATTTTTTAAATTCTTTCTTGTTTGCAAAATATTTGGGTAAACGTCATCTAAAACTATTCCAAATTTCAAGTTGATAGCATCAGGAGTTCTTGAGATATCCAGCTTTGACAGACAGACAGACTTAGTCTCACCATAAGAGTTCCTTTTTACCATTTTGGTACCGAACCCTAATAAGGGGCAATAGTGTTATTTACCAGACGCACAAATAATAGTTTTATTTCTTAGTGCCGCGTTGTACATACGGGTTGTAAATCAACTGTAGTGCGTAGACACAACACGACCGTTTAGGGAATTATACTAAAAGTTGTTTTTTTCAAGCGATTTTATACAAGAAACCATTTTATCTGATCATCATGTACCTAGCCTTTTTCCAACTATGTTAGGGTCGACTTACAGGCTAACTAGATGCAGCTGAAAACCATTTATCTGATGATGTATAAATATGAAATATCGAAACGTAGGTAGTCTTTTCAACTTAGCATTTAGAGATCCCTTTCAACAAAGCACTTTCAAAATTGAGAAGATTGGTTCTTATATGTTCTTGACGCTGGTAGCACGTCTCCGCCGCGAAACCATAGCAGCGAAACCGCAGTAGTTAAATTGTACTGGTTCGCGTCATGTTTCGCTACTCGAATCGGATGCGAGTAGCGAAACATGACGCGAACCAGTACAATTTAACTACTGCGGTTTCGCTGCTATGGTATCGCGGCGGAGATGTGCTACCAGCGTGAATACCGAAAACGTAGCGGCGTTTATTTTCGCCTACACTTTTGTACAAAGGAACGCTTAGCACACGTATTTAATAATACTTGAATACATAAAAATTGGCACGCAATCATCACTTTTCCCTACCCTTTCCACCTACCAAACGAAAACCCAAGTCAACACACACGCAATATTTATTTTAACCCTCATTCAAGCATTAATGTCGACTCACTATCCTGAACACCGCTACCAACCTGTTGTACTCAAATAATAATACCTTCGTGATAGAGCTATATAGCAGAGGATATTCAAAGCTCAAAAACGTTGCATAAGATCAATGACTGGTCTTAATAATACCGACAGCTGTGAACCTGTGCTCAAGTCTCTAAAATTACTCACCTTTCCATCTTTGTATATACTTGAAGTTGCATTATTTGTTAGAACTAATAGACACCAGGCCGAGTTCGTATATCTTTCATTAGGGTCAACTCGGCCAGGATCTGTTAGATCACAATATAAAATTCTAATGTACACAGGTAGGCACAAAACAGCATTATTGAGAAAAAGTATTTTGTCAATGGGGCCCGTCATATATAATAAAATTCCCCATACTATTAAAGACCAGTCATTAAGTATATTTAAGAAGAGGCTAACATCATTATTAATAAATAAATGCTATTATTCAGTACATGATTTTTTGACTGATAAGAGTTTATAATGTTATATTAGGTAATCTATTAATTTTGGTGCAAATGTAATAATTTATTTTGTTTATTACTATTTTTAGAATTAGATTATTGTTTTATTTATTGTATTCATGCATGAATGATATTTGTTCCATCCATCCACTGTACTTTGTTCATATACTTTTGTTTTTTGTTCAACTGAGTGGATCTAGAAACTTATATACCTACTTATTACCTTTGCATGCCGTAAGGTAGAATATGGAAGAGCTATTTGTTAAAATGTGAACACCTTATTTTGCCCCCACCGTCTTTGCAAAATAAATGATTTCTGATCGCTCAAGGGTTAAAGTTTTACCGCGCCTCTGTTGGGTTAACTACCTGGGGCCCAAGTCTGCTATTTTTATAAATTCAGTCATTCCAACACGATCCCATTGTCGTGCCATTGTCATTTTGCTAAAAGTTCGTAATCTGGTAAATTCATAATGGTCGATCATTGGTCGGTCAATGTTCTCGTAATATAATTGTGTTACTATAATGGCATTGTCGTATTGCCATTATTATAAAACCGTAGTAGTAGAAATGTCATTCATTTGTCATTATGTACGAGATTACCAATATATGCAATTTCTTTCAATGTAGTGTCAATTGCCGACCATTGGAAAGTCATAATGACGCCATTATAATAGTAGATTACCAAACTTGTCAAAATCAACAATTATGAAATCAATGATCGACCATTCTGACACTATTGTAATAGCAGACCTGAGGCCCTGGAACTTGTGTGACTGAGAAGGGTTACTCGTACAAGTGATTATGTTTTGGGAAGTGTTAATCGGAAATAAGGAAGCTTATATAAGTAGTTAAAGAGTCATCATCAGCCTAAGCCTTCCCAACTATGCTTTTTTTTTTTGGGTGGGAAATTATCAAATAACTTCTCCCGCTCTGGACGGAGCGGGAGGGGTGTCAGACTTTTACTGACTAAAACCCACTCGTGGTGTTCTTTCAGATGCCTGTGTGCTAGGGCCCCGATATCCCTTTCGGACAAACTCGTAACCCTGGGGGTCGGCTTCCAGTGTAACCGGATGCAGCTGAATACCAGCATTGTAAATGAAGCGACTGCCTATCAGACCTACACAACCCAGTTACTGGGTAATTCGATACCCCTTGGTAAGACTGGTTGTCAGACTTCCGGGCTTCTGACGACCCATAACGACTGTCAAAGGACCAACGGCTTAACGTGCTTTCCGAGGCACGGAGGGGTCTTGGTATGTAAAGATGGTCACCCTTCCACAGACCAACCGCGGTAAGCCTAGCTTAACCTGATCGATCGACCCGTGCGGCTGTTATTACTTATAATCACAAGCCCCTAGTCTTTAGTTAAAAACTGAGGTAGAAATATAGACGGATGGAATTATGCTGCCCCAAATACATAAATTGGGATAGAGACAAGAGGATGGTGAGTTTAAAAGTAAATAGCGTGAGCTTTCTACAGAACAAACCGTCTGGTAGGTATGTAAGTACATTCAAAAACACGTCGCACCAATTATCAGGTCATGACCGTCGACCTCGGTGCTAGGCAGAAGCCTGCCAAAACAACGACCGTCCAAGGCAAGCCGATGCCCTGATTCGGCCCTAACCCTTGATCATACTCGTACTACAATAATACATCGCCTTGTATACATTATGTACGGTGTGTACCCAACACTATTTATAAGCGGTTCAATGCCAGCTTGGGTATTACATTGCGATTATATCACGTTTGTATTACAATTAGGTTTGGTATTTGTTTTTTGAATTGTATTGTATTGTAGTTTATATGTATGTATAATTTCCTAGTAATTATGATGAAAATATGGCGATGGCCATTCTTCATATTTTTTGCCCATAACATAACATCGCCTGAAATCCCGAAGTGATCATGGAGTTCAAGGATCATGTTTACCGTAAATAAACGCATGTTCTTTCTTTTTTACTTGTGGTGAATGGTGTTTAGAAGATAATGAACAGTGTCTTTGAAATCCTTAAAATGAATGCCGCAATGGGTTAGGATTAACCCAAAACTTAGCTTATCTTGAAAAAAACTCTATCTGCTGTGTTAAAAACCACTGTAAACAAATAGAAAAGCCACGGTTGTATTTTATAAATTGTAGCCGCAAAATCTCCGACTCCTAAGATACAGGTCTGCGTACCTAGTTTAAGAGCCTGGAAAGCTGACTATAATTTTAAACTTGGCAGTACAACCCTCTGTTTCCATATGCTATGTACTGTGTTTTTGTTTTTAACCGACTTCCAAAAAGGAGGAGGTTCTCAATTCGGCGGTATGGTTTTTTTTTTAGAAAGAAATATTTTGTAAAAGGTGATGAGCAGTTAACATTAGGCTATTGTAACTTCGATAAATTCAAAACTGACCCACTAAAAAGTGAAAAATAAAAAACATTTTACAAAAAAATAAAAACCGACTACCAAAAAAAACTTTTTACAACAAAAAAACAACCGACTTCCAAAAAAAACACTACAAAGTGAAAAATAACTTTAATTTCGGAAGTCGGTGTCTTTGGATCTGTATTTTAGTTTTTTGCCACCGACTTCCGAAATTAAAGTTATTTTTCACTTTTTAGTGGGTAAGTTTGTAATTTATCTAATTTACAATAGCCTAATGTCAAATTCTCATCACCTTTTACAAAATATTGCTTTCCGCGATGCAGGGGCGTTAATTGTTGAGGAGTTCGCCTGGTAAGAACCAGTAGAACTGATGGTGACTTCACCATATGCATTTTGACGACCATAAATTGCTTAGCAATCATCGCCTAATCGAATCGCAACGGTGGCCATCTGTGGTCTTCATCATCAGTTCCACTTTACCAAATGGTGCTTTTCGAGTGCAAATGCTTGAGTTACTATAAAAAATACTCAAATCGCTATAGGTATGCCTATAAAATTTGAGGATTTCCCTCGATTTCCATGGGATCCCCTCATCAGATTCTGATTTTTTGGTGGCAATGGGACCACCTCGGAAGTATATTCTTCCAAACAAAAAAAGAATTTTCAAAATCGGTCCACAATTGACGGAGTAATCGGTGAACATACATAAAAAAAAAAAAAAAACAAACAAACATACAGCCGAACATATAACCTCCTCCTTTTTGGAAGTCGGTTAAAAATAACACTACAAAGTGAAAAATAACTTTAATTTCGGAAGTCGTTGGCAAAAAACTCAAATACAGATTCAAAGACACCGACTTCCGAAATTAAAGTTATTTTTTACTTTGTAGTGTTATTTTTGGTAGTCGGTTCTTATTTTTTTGTAAAAAGTTTTTTATTTATTTACCTACTAATAAACCTATTATTATTATTAACTATCGTAAGCTCGACGAGGACTCTAACCGAGTACGAACAAAATTTTCACCCGATTTGTCTTCTACTCCAAGAGAGTCTCAGGTGTTTCTAAACTTATCACTCAGGCACACCTGTAGTAAATTTAAACGTAATATGTAGGTATTATGTATGTAGATAAAAAGGTTCTACCCGAACAAACGAGTGTAAGAACGTTTCAAATTCCTTCATGACACAAATAATAGATATCTGAGGACATCGGAAAACTAGAGATCGCATGCATTCCACCAGCTTTTATGACGTCTTTTACAGTTCAAGCAGTACGGTTATGGAATGCCTTGCCCGTGTCGATAAGACGTGCTCAATCTTTGTCCGCTTTTAAAATTCTGGTAACAAAGCAGTTCCTCTCTCCTTAAACATCATTATCACATATATTTATATAGATAAGTGTATGCTTTAATTGTGTATGTATTTATTGTATATGTAAATGGTACACCACTGACTATCTGCAGTATTGTCTCTCCTTCTCCCTTTAATCCGTCCAAAGGTTGTCTGTAAAAGATCGCTCTTAGCGATAAGACCGCCCATTGTGTCACCCTAAGTAAAATTTCAACATTTATATCTGTAATTTTTATGGTGTACATAATAACGAGTGTTATATTCTATTCTTTTTCCTATTCTACCCAAAGGTTATATTGCAGTTGCATGCAAAATCCAGCAACTGAGTATGCAACAGTGCTTCGTAAACGTGATTTATACCTACTTCGCAGCCACAAACACGAGGATTTTGCTAGCATTGCTGTGCTATTGCGGTCTTAATTATCTTAATATGTATTGTTGGGGTTATACGGGTAGGGTTTTCAGAATTTACTGGAAAAGATCAATTGGAAATATTTTAGAACGTATTTTTAATCTACCTCTTGTAGTCCAAACCGCTGGTCTAGAAATCTTATTGAAATTAGCTTTTATCCCGAAAAGAGCTAGGTAACTGAAAAATGTGGTGTATTTTCAATAGTGTTTCAGTAATAAAATTAATACGGTTTCCGGTAAAAAATCAAGCTTCTAAGTCAACACAATAAAAAAATACGCCGATTAATGCGACATAATTCGATACTCGCAAATAAATCAAAACCTATAGGGTACTTCCCGTTGACCTAGAATAGTGAAATTTGGCAAGAAGCAAGGTCTCACAGCACAAGTAAAGGAAAAAGTCTGAAAATTATTAATTTATAGTTTTCACCTAAAAAAATACTTTTTTGCGATTACAAACTTACATTTTCAGTTGGAAAATTGACCGTGGAGTATATCGATGTATGTACCTATCTCTGAAACTACCGGTTGGATTTGTTTTTTTTTTTGTATTTGATAGCCCAGTTTTTGAGGAAGGCTATAAGTTATTTAACATCACGCTATGACCCTAACCAACGTCAGAAAGAACGCTCATCGAAAACGAAGTAATTTATCAATAATCCGATTTATTTTAAAATAAAGAAAAAGCATTTATTGGGAATCGCACAGGAAGATCACTAATTAAACTAAACACTGAGTGTGTTTGGAAATATTCATAGAATTAAAAATAATATAGCTATATAAAAAGTAAAAGTAAAATTAAAATCAAAACAAAAAATCCTGTAGGAGGCCAAAAGGCGCCTATCTCAGCATGATGTTGCGCAATAAGTGTCGCAGCGCTGGTATTTTAAATTAAACAGCGGGTGACACCGCGAAACATAGCTAGTGAATAATAAATTCTCTCTTGTAGGCATTTTATAATATGTAATCCCACCATAAACATTTCATGTAAAATGTTGCCAAGACGACCACATAAGGTTTGCCCTGTGAAAAAGGTATCAGATCTCATGTAGAGCCAAGCTTCTGAATCTACACGGCCTAACTCTACCGACCCTAACTTTACAAATTCTACATAGCAGTAAAAATGTATGAGAAAAAATGCATGAGATCTGATATCTTTTTCACAGGGCAAGCCTTATGTGGTCGTCTTGGCAACATTTTACATGAAATATTTTTAGTGGGATTTCAGTGCTTTTTGTAAGTTGCTAGGCAGTCTTTTTAGTGTTATTTTGGCTTTCTAGCACTTCAGGAAGTACCCTAACATTTTGAAGTCTCATACAAACTTCGACCCCCCATTTTAGGGGATGGGGGGCGAAAGTTATAAGTTTATGATTTTTTTTATTGGTTGTATACTAAACTTAGATTACATAGCAAATTTCAGCTTTCTAGCACTTCAGGAAGTAGCCAAACATTTTGATGATCATCAGTGTGTCAGTGTATCAGTGAGTGTGTCAGTGACGAAATCGGTGTATTTTAGATATCAATAAAATCTAATGTATTAGAGCTATTCAATTGAGACTTTGTGTGTTTAATTAGTCTATTATTGACATCATATCCTGAGAATATGAACTATCTGGTACATCGGAAACCAACTCTATGAGGGTTCAAAAAAACGACGAAACACTTCGAGAAAAGGTAGGTAGTGCCCTTGCGCTTCGCTTGGCTCGTCTTGGCGGGGGCACTACCGTGCCCCCAGGTGAAAAGTATGGCAATAAAATAGACAGCGTTTGACATGATATGTGAACGATCCTGTGACAAATGTAAATAATACGATCAACCATTTTCCCTCGCTGTCCTTCACTCAAAGATCACGGTGTGACATAACCTGACATAACTACCCACAATGAAACCTTTCATTCGTACATAGACACCTATGTTCAAAAGTATTGACACCCGTAAAAATAGTATTGAGTTTTTTGTTCGCGGCAGGCTACACTACAGCACTATCATGTGAAAACGAAACTCAATATTGTTTTCACGTTACTGTAAATATCAGCGTTTGGCAAATAGATGTTCTTTCTAGAAGTGGTCTCTTCTTCATGAAAAGTCTTCATGTTACTGGCACGACAGTATTGCAAATCTTTTTGATCTAAAACTTTTCCAGTACCACAGCGTCGCCGGTGGCAGCGCAGAGGTCACATTGACTGCGTGCTTGAGAAACAGAGGGCAGAGAGCTCAAGAACCATCCCAAACGGCTATTTTAAGAGCCAACCTCCGGAACATAACTTCACCAGCCCTTTGTGTCATTTCAATCAATATCTAGAAGTGGTGAGACTCCGTAGCCAATGTTGGTTGTTGCATTATTAAATAGTGTTGTCTCACTGAAAATTAATGCCTTGATAATTGTCCTAAGTTATTGGAATTATGAATGGTATTGCAAAATTGCGGAAGCTTCTTCATATAGTATACATAATTAACTATTGAAGAGGTTTTACTAACATTGCAGTAATCTCAGAATCTCTATTCGTTTAGCGTGAATCCGAAAATAAATCAACATTCTCAGACTTATGGAGTTTGTCGTAAGACTGACAACAGACACGCGATAAACAACTGTCTAAGTTTTCATGACGAGACCCAAAACTTTTAGTGTAATAAAAATGCAATCAGATAGTTCACGGTTTTCCTAGTTTCATCAATCATTTTCATACTTTGACAGCAACATTTACAATATCGATACTCATATTTTGTATTAACAAAAATATGTATAGTGCATGTGTGGAGCCCGAGGCTTCCATTCATCATCATCAGAATGTATTCACTCTCACGTCTGCATGAATAAACCGTCCGTGTGAAACGGAAGGCATGTGTATTCTAGTTTTTATGCTGAAGGATGTTTCAGGAATAAAGTAAGTACGTTTTTCTTACGATAGTCGTAGTGCGAAGCCAATCTTGAAGAGTTATTTTCCTATTTCTAATAAATCACATTTCATGATTGATGGATGACAAAATCTTTTTGCTTACATGCATTCAATCATCTGCCTAGCCTTTTCCGATGTTGGGGTCGGCTTCCAGCCCAACCGGATGCAACTGAATACCAGAATTTTACATGGAGCGACTGCCTATCTGACCTCCACAATCCAGTTACTGGGTAACACTATACCCCTTGGTAAGACTGGTTGTTAGACTTTTGGGCTTCTGACAACCCGTAACGACTGTCGTTAAACGACAACGACAACGGCTTAGCGTGTTTTACGAGACACGGTGGGGTCTTTAAATGTAATGGATATTAAAATTTTGGATATAGATAATTTTTTTTTCTATTAATGGATCATGCTTCTTACCAATCGTAACTTGAGATAATACTTCAGAACTGGGGGCCAAAAATGGACGCTTTGGCAGAATCATAATATGATCTGCGTACAATTCATATGTTTGACAGTTGGAGTTGCGTAAAATGGTCAACAATTTTTTTTTTTTTCTTTTTCTTTTTGGCTTCGCACGGTTTGTGCATTTAGCCAGTGTCATGTAAAATTAGGTAATAAGTACAAAGTTACTTAAATAATTATGAAATGAACTCCATTCAATGCATGATAAAGATGATAGATGATATCCCGCCCCGCTCCCCTTGAGTTTCAGTAAAGACGTGGCACTTTACTGAAACCTCGCGCGGACTTCTTGAGAGAACTTAAAGTGATGTTGCACTGTTTTGTTTCATTTGCCTACACTAATGCAGGTTCACGAACACTTAATGGTTAATAATCCACCACTATTACACATTAATCGACGGCACGGTTGGCGCAGTGGTTAAGTGATTGACTGCTGCGCTGCGCATCGCGGGTTCGATTCCCGCACGGAACAAATATTTGTATGACCTATAAGTAGTTGTTCCGGGTCTGGGTGTTTGTGTATGTGAGTTTAAATGTTTGTAAACGCACCCACGATACAGGAGAAATTCCTAGTGTGGGGCAACGTTTTATTTAAAAAATAAAAATAAAAATAAATTAATATTCGGCTAAACACACATTTTAGAAAATAAAACAAAACTGCTAACATGACGCTTCACTTTCCCGCCAAGAAGCGTCGTCAACAAATTATGAATTGCTTTAATGAAGTCTAATGTCAAATCTGCTATTTGACATTAGACTTCATTAAAGTCTGAATTCCGGGATGTATGAATTGTACGCAGATCATATTATGATTCTGCCAAAGCATCCATTTTAGGCCCCCTGTCCTCTGAAAAGAATTCTACAGAAAATAGATTCCGTCAAATTAATTAAGGAAATTCTAGCGCGCTTACTAATGAGCTCATCGTCAGTTTGTATAGACAAAGAGAACCTTAACAATAGGTTGGCGAAACGGTACGAAAGAAGATTAGGTAGCAAAATACATGCGTGTTTTTACTACAAATGTTATAAGTTTTAGTAACAGTGTTCTGGCCGCAGTTGAATCTTTTATTATTCGGGATGAAAGTATCTACCGTAAATTCGTTTCCAGAATTCGTCAACCTTTTTTCAAACTATGTATGTATATTATGTATTTTTAAACCCGGACGAAAAAGAGGCGTGTTATTTTGCGGTGTGTATCTATGTATCTGTCTGTGGCATCGTATCTCCTGAACGGATCAACGGTCACAACGATCATTTTTTTAATTTTTTTTTGTTCAATGGTGGCTTAATCGAGTGTTCTTAGCTATAATTCAAGAAAATCTGCTCAGCCGTTTGAAGATCATAACATTTTTTCTAGTCGATAAAGAGATATAAGCAACTTTCACAGGTCTGATCGATTTGCAATTTGAAATCCTGTCAATGGGACAGGTTGTCAATGATATTACAAAAGTATGATGACCTGATGCGCAGGGATCACCAGGATCCTGCAGGATACCCAACCCACGGCATCTACCTTGTGATTGGGCTCATACGATGCGTTTTGATGAGCACATGTTAATACAGGGTCATAATAATCTACAGGTTACTCTAAATGTATTAAAAAAAAAACAAATTGAAGTTCATCAATGGATAAAACTCGGCCGCATTTTCGGTTGTCTACTAAATATATAAATTCCTAAATTAGACAAAAGTATTAGTATATGGACTGCCTCGTTGGTCTAGTGCTTGCAAGCGCTACTGACGAGCACGAGGTCCGGGGTTCGATTCCCAGGTCAGGCAAAGTGTTTATTGGGTTTTTCCACCAGGAATTTCTCAGTAGCAGCCCGGAGTCTGGATGTGTGCCCGAATGATGGCAATAGGCTCGCCCCCTATTACATGGGACTTAAACATAACTGGCGAAATGTGGGTGTACTATAAGTGCGCCTCTGCCTAACCCTTCGGGGATTACAGGCGTGATGTTATGTTATTAGTATATAAAAAAAACATGTAGATATAACCGCAAAAGAGTGACTTATCTTTTGATCTAATATAAAAATTCTTTGCTCCATTCTTTTATCCTGTAGGTATCGTGTTTAGCGATTACAAGCTCAAATGTCACGTACATAAACACCAAAATTAGAATTAGATTTAAATACATATATAGATGGGTATGTAAGAACTAATTCCAAGCCTGGAATTGTGCTGTGGAAGTTAAGGTTGTACAATATATTTTTGTGTGGAATCCAATTTATTCTACATTCCTTTTCTACGATTTTCAATGGGAATTCCAGATTCAAGTCGAATGAAGAATTTATTGGGCATTTATTAATGGTTTAAGATGTTTCTCGCGGACTGTGGATGGTCGTCGAAGCAAATGAGACTTTCACTGAACATCGAAAATTGGCTAATACAGCGTGATTGTGACACGATTCCAGTCATGTGGATCTTATACCTGATAAAGGCAGCTGGAATTCTGAGAGAGTAAAACGTCCAAAAGAAGACTATTATTAGATGAATTCCCTGTATAAATCAAAATAAAATTTAAATATCTTTATTGCAATCAATAAATAATAATTATTAGAAACAATTAACTTGTTACTAAATATTAATTTATTCTGTTGCCTACAAAATGGTTGAGCTGGATGGTGCTGATCCACGTCTTGTTCGTGAACGAGCGCCGTCGTTGAGACTGGCCATCTCATAACGTCCGGGGCTTATTTGTAATCTTTTAATCTTATATTTTGAATTGTTTTTAAATACCAATTTTTATTTACATTGTTTTTTGTGGATTTAAAAGAGTGTCCTTGGAGTTTCTTGCCTGTTCTTCTCCGTTTAGAGATAGAGATCTACGTTTTGGAATGGGCAAATAGCTTCAACTTTCTGACTAACTGACCGACTCTTTGACAATTCAAAAGTGAAGAAGAAGAGAAGAACTGAAGTGAGTGAGTAATCCAAATAAATGCTTTGAGTTTCTAGTTTTGAGTTTTAAATTATTTCCGATCTATACGGTTTTTTTTACTGCTTCGTTGGTCTAGTGGTGCAAGCGTGATTACTGAGCGTGGGGACCTGCGTTTGTTTCCCAGATGGAGCTAAGTCTTATTGGTTTTTTAATCAGGATTTTTTTTCAGTAGCAATATAGAGGCATGAGGAACAGGGTGTAAAGTTGACTCATCCTCTATTGAAAAGGGAGGATCCTCCGACCAAACCAGAATGTTTTATATATGCTAGTTGCGCAGTAAACTCTGCTTGCGCGATGCAGGATTTTGCGTGACGTGAGTGTGACGCGTAGTTCGCATGTGGCGATGTTGATGCCGCCACAGCAGACCCCGTCAGACCGGACTCTGGATTTGTGTCTGTGTGATGGCAACAGGCTCGCCCCCTATTAGGCTATTACATGGGTGGGACGTAAACATAATAGATGTACATAGGGTTTATCACTAACCTGTTTATGTCCTGTCTATGTGTGAAGGTTACCCATTTTTTGTTTGTAAATCCATCTTAAAAATGTGTTGGTTAATGAATTTCTAACAGTAACTTTTTTCATAATATCTTAACAAAAAGGTCATATTTGATTGTGATTAAAATTCAAATGAGTCAATTTATATGCCACCCTGCCTCGTAACGAAAACATTTCTCTCCATAAAAAACTTATAAAAAATCGAATATAACTGCTACTGGTTACTAAAAGTTATTACGATATTAACCTCTTGGGATTTAAGACAATCTGGATCGGCTATCCGGCAGTCAAGGTCATATTATAGTCATAGAGATAAGACTTTCCTTCGGAATCCTAATTACTATTATAAAAGCGAAAATGAGTTGTTTATATGTTTGTTACACTTCCACGGTAAAACGGGTGAACGGATTTTGATGAAATTTGGTGTAGTAGATTCGGAGCAAATCGGCTGTGACAGACAGACAGCCAGACAGACACACGAGTGATTCTATAAGGGTTCCGTTTTTTTGCTTTTGAGGTACGGCACCCTTAAAATAACTAATGGGTTTTAATTCGCAGAGGTAACGCTGCAGCCTAGTTTTGTGATGAGAAGGTGTGCCCAGGTGCTCCAACCCCTACCTAGTAGTAAAAGGGCCGATTCCACTAGTATAAATCTAAAAAAGAGCATTTTACTGCATTTTGAGGAGCTATTCTGCTCATCACGCCGAAGATCCTCAACAGATCTTCACCAAATTTCTATGAGACTAACTTAAATTAACTACCTTTCAGATAAAAAAAGAACCATTGAAATCGGATCTCATCAGGCGGAGATATCCAGTAGCCCCCCTTTTTGGAAGAAGTACCCTCAAACAAAAATCCCCGACGACAAAAAAATCTATAAAGTCGTAAAACCTGTATACCAAGTTTCGTCCAGATCGGTTGTAAAATACGACCAGGGCCTGCAGTCTCGACATAGCGATGACAAGCACTAAAAAATCACAATCTTGTCAAGCAATTTTGACAGTCTAGAGACCCCATTAGGACGTTGCGACCGAATTCGGTGGTAAAGCGATCGCTATCTATGTCGAGACAGCAGCTCTTGTTGAGGAGTAGCAACAGACTGACAAAGGAAAGCAAATTTTGCGACTTGAAGCAGAGACGCGTCACTCGCTCGGTCAATTACAACTTAACAAAACAGTTTCCTTTGAAGTAAAATCAAATAGAACACAATGAAATGAAATGAAATCGTTTATTCTGTAAATAGGATATCGGAATCACTTTTACACGTCATATTAAAAAAAAATAAGCTATATGTAGTCGACATTTCCCATCTGACTACCACTGAGAAGAAATGGCGAAACAAACTCAGGGGTCAAAGTCTCGTTTAAAGTCCAGACATAATCTTGATCAGATCATGTGAGGACCATGTAGATCCGTGTCTGAAATGGTATTTTGAGGAAAGAACCACACAAAATTGAGTGGACCTGTCCAATCAGTGCAAGCATTTGTCAGTAATCGTGCAGCTCGACTCAAGACTTAAGGAGCTCAACACAGTGTCTTGCTTCACAATTGTGTGATTAGCTTTAAATCAACGTCAAAGGGACTGACCTGAACAAGTGTAACAAAGGCCCAATGAGTATCAAAAGTAGGTTACTTTATTTCCGTGACACGAACTGCGACAAGTAAAGTTTCCTGTTCTTTGTGGACGTGATTGAGAAAGAGAGACTAGTTGAAGTTTATTAGTTACTTTCCTATCGTGATTTAGAATTTTGGCTGTCTTACTAGGTAACACTTAACACAGTAGTTAAGAGTAGTCATTAAGTTAAAAGTCTAATAACCAGTCGGTATTCATTTTTAGGGTTCCGTACCTCAAAAGGAAAAAACGGTACCCTTATAGGATCACTTCGTTGTCCATCTGTCTGTCTGTCTGTCAGTTTGTCTGTCTGTCAGTCTGTCAAGACCCTTTTTCTCAGGAACACATGGAGGTATCAAGTTGAAATTAATATCAAATATGTAAGTCTATGGTCCCTTGAAGCTCTAAAGAAATCATGCTTCCAAATCAACGCAATAAAAAAATACGGCGATATAAGTGACATTATTGCGACATATTTCGATACTCGCAAATAAATCATAACCTATAGGGTACTTCCCGTTGACCTAGAATGTTGACATTTGGGCAGAAGCAAGGTCTTACAGCACAAGTAAAGGAAAAAGTCCGAAACTTGTTAATTTGTAGTTTTAACACATTAAAAAAAAAAAATTGCGATTACAAACTTACATTTTCAGTTGGAAAATTGACCGTGCCGTATATCGATGTTGTTCAACTATAATGTTAAGTTTGTTTTAGGGATAAATTCATCCCAACTACAGAACCCTTCATTGTGCGTGGTCCGACACGCACTTGGCCGGTTTTTTTAACAATTAAAACACCCGTTCATAAAACCGATGGATGGAGTCGTAACATTCATTAAAATTACATCAGTTACGTGCGCGAAATGCTAATTTTAGCAAAAGCATTTACTGAACTAAACATATAGCCACATACTAAGTTAAAAGCAAACAAATAAATATTTTCAAGGGTACCTTTGTAAAATTTTATTTGTTTGCTTTAGTGACATAAAATATAAGAAGAATAAACGCTAACGTTCCTAAAATTACATCGAAACATGGGAGCTACGAAACGTAGATTTCTCGTAGCGCTCGTAGAGCCTTCGTAGCCAGTTGCTATGAGCTACGACCTTTGGAATTGAATTCTAACTGAGATTGAATCTAATAATTCATTTACGGAAATGTCAACATTAATAGAATATAAATTGGTTATTAGATATATGTCAACATATAGGATAGTGGAATATTATTTACTCGATTTTCAAGGTATTTTTGATTCACCAGAGCCAGAAAATTCAACGATTTTATTAAAATTATGAAGTTGTTTCGAGTTTTAGTTACCTCTTAATCGGTTGAATAACGTAGAATTTTCTACAAATCTACAAACAGAAAAATTACTGGGAGTTAGTCGGTCAGTCGTTGTGACATAAGAAATTATCTCAGTAGGTCAAAGAGATATTTATCTATGTGCAATGGACTTCAGTCGTTTTTCTTGCTTTAAGACTATCCACTATTTTAACTTGGGCTTGTCGTTTTAGCTAATAAAGTTTCTTTATTGCAGTACTTTTCAACAGTTTTCGATCGGGCCATGGGTTCTTGCTACAGCCTATTAGTCCATGTCTATTAGACCCTCCCCCGCCCCCTATTGGGGCTTGAAAATAACTGGTGAAATCTGGGTGTACTATAGGTACACCTCTGCCTAACCCTACAGAGATAACAGGCGTGATGTTATGTAATGTGTGTAATTAGACCAGACTAGGGTATATAAGTGGACAAGGTGACAATGACTTATCATTTTACCTAAGCGTATGTATTAAAGCCAGTTTTTGTTTACAAAAATTTTAGAGAAGTGGTTGTTTTTCGCCATTTTGCCAGTCCTGTTGCTGGAATCTGTCATACAGCAAACAAAAGGTTTTAAAAATTACCTAATTCCTTATTCTAAGGGAAAATTAAACTACCCGAACACACGTTCATATGCCATTAATTCAGGGGTAGCCAACATTTTCCTTCCGTCATTTCGCAATTCCCCGGGAAAATGTCAAGATTCAACCGTTTCCACTCAACATCCCTCATATTAAAACTATGCGCTCTTTCTGAATAATTTCTTGGACCTTGTTGCGTGGAGCACAAAGTTATATTTACGGCTTTGTGACTTCTTTTAGATTACGTAGCTATTTCTAAAATAAGGAAGGTAGAACTACGAATATAATTTTCAAAGGAAAGCAAAATGTTTCTGAATTTATTTAGAGGCTATTTTTGTGTAACTGCGCTTGTCTATGTCTTTTCAACGTGATCCCAAATGTTTTAGTACACGGCTCGGTGTCTGTCAGTGATAAATTGAATTGCCAAGGTATTCTGAATCTTATAGATTGGAGTGCCTCTCTGTTTGTGGTTCCGTTTGACAAGCATTGATGGTTGGTGCCTGTTGTGTCGAGTTGATAATGTTTTGTAGGCTTGTGTAAATGTTTATTTATTTATATGCTTTTGTTTTATTTCAGATTTTGAACACCGTTTTACTGTATATCGTCAGTCTCATTCATAGTAGTGTTTTTATTATAATATCAGACTCTAAGAAAGTGGAACGGACCTAGGTAAATTGCAATAAGCACTATTCTAAGTTTTAAAATAATTATCACGTAAAAAAATAAGTTAGATCAAAAATGATTATTAGTCTTAAAGGCTCGATTGTAATTAATTATTAAGAAACTGGCTCAATTTAATAATGCTTTAAAAAAAAAAAATTGTGGATATGCTGTAGTATAGCAAATGTGTTGACCAACACATTTGCTCACAAAGTTTTAGGGACTATTATTACTTAAATATTTCAGACAATTAAGTCTAGGTTTCTAACAATCATTATAAAATACAGGGGTGCAAAATTCACATTGCTAGTTTTGAAATTCATAACGAAATTCTTAAACATTTTATTCAACGATTCTCGCAACCAACAGAAATTAGAAAAAAAAGTTCAGTAGGATACTTTATTAAATCCAAAACTTATTTATTAAACCAACCAGCATCAAAGCATTCTTAGCCACTTAAATAAGTTAGCTCACCAAGTTGCAGCAATTCCGGACCGCTTGAATATTTATGAGCTTAACTGTACCAAGTTTCTCAAAGGTGTCATACTGAGCTCAGTAAGTATTAAGTTATTATGGAGATAAAGATGGAGCCAGTAGCCCAAGTGTAAGTTTGCAAGAGAGTAAACGTAACTATTTCGTTTGCGTTAAAATTTGACCGACAGATCATAATGCTAAGACTATAAGGGTAAGAATAAAAATCTTAACGCAAACGCGCTAGTTACGTTTACTCTCTTGCAAACTTACACTTGGGGTACTGAACTATGCAGGTTTAATAAAATTTGAAGTTGATTAATGGTAAGTAGTGACAAACAATTTAAAGTGTACGCTTAGACGATTTGGTCACGAAGAGGATGAATGAACGGCGACTAGCACAAGGCAGATGTGAGTGGAAACGCCGAGAGGGAACACCCTAGAAGGAGATACACCGGCTTTATTGGTGATGTTCTTCAGAAAGGTTAGAGGCTTGCAACCGGCATGCGAGTATGATCTGGGGGCCGATCGCACTATTTCTCAACGTAATTGCCGTTCGAACGGAACGTTTTTGGTTTTGGTTTAGCTGATGTAAGAAACGGTATCGTGCTATTTTTTCTGAGCGACAAAATCTTTGACGTTACCCAATACTGAAAGTTCAATCGATCGTTCCTCCAACGTAAATTCCAAAGTAAAGCTAAATCGTTTCCGTTGAAATGATTAGCGCGATACGAAATGTGTCTAACGTAACGTTTTTGGTTGTGGTTTAGTTTTGATATTAACGTTCAAAATTAGCGCGATCGGCCCCCAGATGTATGAACATAAACGAAGCAAAAGCAAGTAAGGACCGTAGGTGGCGTTCTGTAGTTTCTGCCTACCATGGGAAAACCTAGTGAGTTTACCTATGTATGTAATGTTCGCGTCAGACCTATATCTCACCTGATGGTAAGCGATGATGCGGTTAACGATAGAGCACGTTCGCCTGGAAGTAACTTATTCACTAGAGAATTGAAGTTGTCTCTCAAATCGGGGCTTCTTGTATTAAGATTTTGGTGACCAATCGAAACAGGGACGAGTCGGGATTAAGAGGGCCCTTCCCGTTCCGTCTATCGTCAACGAGAGCATGGTCGAAAAGCTTGTTGTTTCATACAGCTCAAGTGAGAACCACTAAAAAGCGAGTGAGAACGCGATAACATTGAACGAAAAATAGTGTACGGAAATTTAATAAAACTTGTTCCAGGAAATACGTGTTTTTGAGTAAACCTTAGTAAGTAGTAAAGTTTGTGAAATAAATGTTTGTCATTTAGAATCTCCATTACATGTGCAAGGTTGCTATTGTAATGTTGTATGTTTTTTTTACAATTAAAATTTATGGGTACATTATGAACGGCCAAACTTCAGATAAAATTTGTGCAACAAAGCAGATTTTTGCAGGCCTATACTGATTTTTTTTCTCCAAAGTTTGTTTTTTTGCTTGCATAGAAACCTAGATATAGTGCACAAGATACCTATTGGTAAAAAATTATCAAAGAAAGATGTGTAACAACGCCATAATCACGTACAAGCGTTTGTATGAAAAGTATGACGGGTTGGCTTCTCTTAACTCATAAAAGCTGACCAGAGAAAGCAGTGCAAAACGAGGTGTAGAAGGACAAAAGGGATTGCACTTCCTCGGTTAACACCAGCAACTAGCAAGTTTTCGTACTCTTGACATTGTAGTAACCAGTTACAGTCAGATGTAGCCTTTTCTTTGGTTCTACCGCAAGACCTATACTGTACAGAGATATATTTCCAATTCACTCGCTACCGGCTACGTGACTTGCAAAAACATGTTTATCAAAACAGTTCCTATACCGATGTTTCTTTCGAGATTGTAAAGAGGTATCCATACTCCATACTTAATATTCTAAATGCGAAAATAACTTGGTGTATCTGTTGCCTTTTCACGCCCGCCGTAACGGCTGGACGAATTTCGATGAAATTCGGCACGCAGGTAGACCATGACCTTTTTATTTCCGTTAGTTAGTTTCCGATCTCCAGGCAGTCGAAGGGATAAACGCTAGTGGTAAATATACAGCAAGCCATTTTATCGATCAGAACGTGTTAACTATATTCCTCGACTCCCTGAAGTCATGTTTATTGATTTGACAAGTTACGAATGATATTCGTTGTGTCTAGACATCATACTAATAAGTTTCAGAGGTCACAGACCTGCTCAAGGACAAAAAGCTATAAGTTTTTACAGATAGCCTGGCGTCGCGTCGTTTTAATTTGAATAGGTTAGGTTTTCTTGTGAAAAATAAATGTACTTCTGCATTACTATGTTAGTGTTAACGTAAAATTAAGATATTTAGATAGACCTAAGCTGTACCTACCTTTGATTAGCCTCCTTCATTATTTACTTTTAATTTCTCCAAATTATTTTTTAAGCTAAGTTTTGCACAACAAGAACTACGTTTTCGTATCCACATATCCAGGAGACCTTCCGCCCTAAAATAGTAGCCAATTTATCAAAACATTAACATATCCAAACAATCAATCATCCGAACACGATCAATGAAACAAGATCTGACATCAGAAAAACAAAAAGCTCATTTACATTTTTACAAAATAAAACTGAAATGTAAACCTACCGAAGACGGCCCACAATAAATAATTCATTTCTTTTTCAACAAATATCCTATTCCCCAAAAGGTAAGGAAATATTCGCAGAGAAATGGCAGTAAAAGGAAAAACATTTATTTTTATACGGAGGGTATTGCCCTGGTTATTTTAGAAGAAAGTGGTTGACAAATACATAGCGAGTTACATATGCGGTTTGTCTGAGAAGATGACTGACGTCATTCAGAATTCATTGGTAATTGACAAAATACGGGTAGGTGACGCAAGCTGTTGTCAGAGGGTTGATATTGGCTATTCCATCCCATACAAACCCGTATATGTCGCGTTTGAACAGCAACTGAGGAAAATATGAATTCAACAGCATATTGGAAATATGGTAAGTAATCAAACGTCAAGTAGATATAGTATTATCTACTACAAATTACATTATAGAAGACAGAGTTGCGCTTAGGCAGTATAGGCGCGCGCTAGTAACGAGTGACCCGAGCAGACTGTCGGCGGTAGGCTTGTGGAAAAAATATCGATGTATCGATATATCGATATTTTTTGTTCGGTATATCGATATTTTTCGGCGATATCTATTATTTCGATACATCTATATAAAATATCAAGTATCGAAAATGTCTCAAATACGATATATTTCCAATAGCAAAACCGTTGCCCCCACCGACTAAAACCGCTAGAATTCAGAGCCGTAAAAAATTTAACATAATTTTATAATTTTTTTTATTAGTTTAACATTTTAAATCAGAAATTATGTTTCTAATTTGGTATTTCGATGAATAAAAAACATTAAACTTTTTCGAAAATTTCACCGATATATCGATATTTTTTTTTCGATATATCGAAATTGATATCAATATTTTTTTTAAATATCGATACATTTTGGCACTTCTTGCATTCTTAGTCGGCGGTTGGCCGGTCGGCGGGCGGATACGCGTTGCTGCCGCGCGGCCCCCGTCCCCTGCGTCCCACCGTCTCTCAACGGCACAGTGGGTTCGCGGTTAGGCAACGCACAGTGTGCGCGTTAACACCTCAAATGTATGGGAATAGTTTTTTGCGATTTATGACTTTCCTAGTACTCAAACCTCAATTGGTCCAATAGAGGTTTTTGATCCTTATAAGTAAGAGGATCAATTGGCATAAAAAAAGGACAGTCTCTTATGACTGTTTTCCTGTAGCTACTACGGTTAAGGTAGCTGCCCTTACTGCCCTATCTCAAAAATCCACCCAGATAATAGTTACAATAATATAATAATAACAATAGGTACAGATAATAGTTCTGTACTTATAGATTTCAGGAAAACCTCTGAGACGTCTATGGTCTTAAAAAAACATGGTAAATCACTCAATATTGTGCGTACAAACTTACATTTACAGTTGGAATGTATGGGAGAACATGTTTTTCAACCACAGTATTAAGTTTGTTTTTAGAATAAAATTCATCCTAACTACGTAACCTTTCATTGTGCGTGGTCCGACACGCACTTTCAGCGGTTTTTTTTTTTCACTTTTCCCGACAGACTGGGATTTGTACCTTTAGTGAATGTCATGTTAAAAAGAGAATCTGTTTCGCATCCCAATTTTGATCGTGGGTAGCCTTAATGGTTTTAGACACCCATTTGTTATCTACCCACGGGACCAACTAGTGTTTAATGTTGTTACCCTAAAAATGAGATTCACCTGCGTATAGTGAAATGTTTCATACAGTTTCCTCCGTTGAGGTATTTTAGTTTATTTCTACAGGATGAGTAGAGCTCGAGGGATATTCAGATGTTTTAAGAAGGGTAATTGAGAGGATTAAATTAGAGGCTACATCACAATTTTTTTATCCAGATAATCTGTAAAAGGTACCAGGACGGAGAGGAAGATTTTACTGGCTATAACCGTTTAAAAATTCGTTTGTTATTCTATTACTACACTCAGTATCGTAATGAACCATCTAAAATAACTAAATCGATTGGTTTACGTTGGTACCTAGAATTATATTCATTCTATTGATACTACATTAATTTTGAACAATATAATTGGTAGAAAAAAAAAACTTTTTTACAAAAAAAAAAAACACTAAAAAGTGAAAAATAACTTTAATTTCGGAAGCACATAACATAACATCACGCCTTGTTTCCGCGAAGGATTGGGCAGAGGTGTACCTATAGTACACCCATATTTAATTTCGGAAGTCGGTGTCTTTGGTTCTGTATTTTCATTTTTATAATATTTGAGCAGTTCCTTCAGTTACTCATGGATTCCAACATCAGAACTGGATTTTGATAAAAATGGGACCAATCTGGAAGTATATCATTTTAAATAAAAAAAGAATTTTCCATATCAGTTCATAAACGACGGAGTTCTGAGGTAACAAACATTAAAAAAAACGACTTGAGAACCTCCTCCTTTTTGTGAAGTCGGTTAAAAACTAGTTGTTAACATAATGATAGCTTTAATCATATTCTGACAACGAGCTCACGCGAACGTCAATCATATATGATAATAATCTAACTACCCACATTTTTAAACACCATAAATTATGATACTTAATGATGAGTGTTTAGAATTAGCTACTGTCCTGCAGGACACAAGAACCGTAGAGAAGCGTTTTGTCGATGGAAGAGTAGACAAAAATGTTTCCGTGTAGACAGTTGACAGTTTTCTACCGAGAAATGTAGACAAGCGATTTCTATTGTATAGTAGAGTAGAAATAGAAAGCGTTATGCTAAAACCTGCTGTAAGGGATTATCAATGAAAAAGAAAAAGCATTTATTGGGACTCGCACAGATCATAAATTAAACTAAAACACACTCATAGAAATATAAAGAACAAGCCCTTTACGAGGCCAAAAGGCCCCTATCTCAGCATGATGCTGCGGCACTTAAAAATAAATGTCGCAGCGCTGGTATTGCTGGTGTTGGTATTGCGCTTGGTAATGAAAGGTGTATCTAGTATCCCGCCAGGGTTGCGGGTTTGTCTGAAAGGGATATCGTGGCCCTGGCACACAGGCAACTGAAGGAACACGGGTTTAGTCAGTAAAAGTCTGACACGCCCTCTCGCTTCGAGAGCGGGAGAAGTTATTTGAAAATTTCCCACCCAAAAAAAAGGTGCATTTAGTATTGATCACACTAATATTTTATAGGCGAAAGTTTGTGAGTGTGTATGTACGTTTGTTACTTTTCACGCTCAAACGGCTAGACCCATTTTGATAAAATTTTGTATGGAGATAGCTGACACCCTGAATTAAGACATAGGCTACTTTTTATCCCGATATTCCCTTGGGATCGAGACTAACGCGGGTGAAACCGCGGGGCGCAGCTAGTATATCATAATTATTTCTACAAACAAGGCTACTTCTTTTACATCATGACGCGCTCTGTCAGCTCTTCAAGGTGATCCTCATATTGTTTTCTATCCTTCTAATATATCTGATTTTATTTGATTATACATTCCATCAACTCATTAAATATTTGCAGAGGTCGCATGGGGAAGCCATGCAGCCTAAAACCTCTACAGTGCCTACTGAACTAGCATGCACAGTGTAGTAAACGTTTTTTACTATCCCTGGAGAATTAACTTTGGATATTAATTATGCAAAAGAGTTACACGCAGGTTTGTCGCACCTGCGTTGTGGGTATTGGTCAATGTCTTGTATAGCTACATTCATGCGTGATATTATAATATTTTAATTACGTAGATGGCATCCTATTTCTTCCCGTGTGTGTCGCGGGAGTAAGGGACTTACTAGAGAATGGCCAGCAGCGTTTTCTATACATTTTAACACCATACTGCGATCGCTAACCCGCCTGCCAAGCGTGGCGATTATGGCAAACCCTCTCCCCCAAATGATGGGGGAGGCCTGTCCAGCAGTGGACGTCTTTGGGCTGGAATGATGAAGATATTGCAAGCTACTTTTTACGGACAACACCGATAACGCTTATGGCACGTACATATAGGAACAAAACTCGTAAATTCAGACGGTTTAGCAAAATTATTAGGTTATAAAACCTGCTAGTGTGGTGCAAAATGGTTACATTTAACTTATAGATAGAGTTACGAAAGGATACACTAAAATTCTCTGTTTGTTTTGCACTACTTAAATTCTGACAAATCCAAGACAAATCATTATAATAATACGTGAAGCGAAAACTTTGTACCCCTTTTTACGATAATTACGCGGACGAAGGAGTATGAAATTTGACCCGGTCAAATTTTATATGGAGGAGGAGTGCCGAAGTACATTAAATTAATAGTAAAAAGAACATTAGCGTTTGAGACACACACACAGTACCAGGACCTCATGACTTGAAGATAGTTTAGTGACAGAAGTGACAGCTTGAGCATGGAATAAGTATTTTATAATTGCATGGAATTAGTGAACTCATGGAATTAGTAAGTACCTACTATATATACTGTAAGTAGAGGGGGTTGTATTTAAACCAATGGGCGACCACTAGTACTAATAAACCCATTATTAACTTAGGTACATTTTGTTAACTTACAAATTCTTGTCTATGTCATATAATGTGCCTGAAATAAGCACACCTACAAAAATATTTTTTCATTTAAATATCTTCAAACAGGCTGTCTTTATTATTAATTCACACTGGACCAAAGTTTGTTACAGGCACAATGAGCATGACAAAAAGAGCATAAACCCAAAATGACCGCGGTTAGAATGCGGCAGACATAAAATGAGAGAGCCTCGCGTTTCAGACAAACAGCAACATTTGGGACACGAAAATGTGAATAAAAAGCTCGACACATGAAGCTGTATTATGTAAAAGAGTTAAAGAGAGAGAATTTTTACGAGCTTTACATCTTTTTTATCGGATTCCGATATACTGAAAAAAATATTTCGAACCACATTTAAATATACACACATAAACTCACGGTTCTTCACAAGAGGGTAGGCAGAAACTACAGAACGCCACCTGCTACACTCCATACATACTCCTTTTGCATCGTTTACGTTCATACCTCTGGTTGTACGAGTATAACCACGCACGCCGGTTGCGAGTACTACGCATCTGATCTTTCTAAAGAACATGACCAATAAGGCCACAAGAGTATGATCATTTTACACACACGGAGAGACTGCTATAAATAAGGGGGAATTATAAAACGAACGAATAAAAAAAAACTTAGTGACTGATGATGACTTCTCTATTGTTCTCCCTCTGTCTATCTCCTTCTCTCTCTCTCTATCTCTCTCCTTCTCTCTCTCCACTTCTCTCAATCTCCTTCTCCCTCTCTGCCTCTCCTTGTCACTCTCTGCTTCTACTTCTCTCTCTCCATATCTCTATCTCCTTCCCTCTCTCTCCTCCTTTTCTCTCTCTCCTTCTCCTTGTCTCTCTCACTCTCTATCTCCTTCACCTACTCTCTCTACTTCTCTCTCTTCTTCTCTCTATCTCTCTCCTTCGCTCTCTCCATCTCCTCTCACTCTCCACTTCTCTCTCTCCTACTCTCTCCATCGCCTTCTTTCTCCTTCTTTCTCTTCCCTTTCTCTCTCTCCACTCCTCGCTCTCTCTTCTTCTCTCTCTCTCTCCACATATCCTTCTCTATCTACTTCTCTATCTACCTCCCCTTCTCTCTTCACTTCTCTCTCTCTCTATCTCCTCCCGCTCTCTCTACTTATCTCTCTCTTTCCTTCTCTATCTCTCTCTCCTTCTCCCTCTCCTCTCTCTCCATCTCCTTCTCTCAGTCTCTCTTCTTCTCTCTCTCCTTCCGTCTCTCTCTCCTTATCTCTCTCGCTCTCCTTCTCTCTCTCTCTCTCCATCTCCTTTTCTCACTCTCTACTTCTCTTTCTCCTACTCTCTCCATCTCCTTCTGTCTCCTTCTCTTTCTCTCTCTTCCCCTTCTCTCTCTCTCTCCTCTTGGCGTTCTATAGTTTCTGCCTACCCCCATGGGAAGAAGGCGTGAGTTTTTTATGTGAACCTACATTTTTATTCGTCTGAAGGCTTCAGAAAGTAAAAAACCGGCCAAGTGCGAGTCGGACTCGCGCACGAAGGGTTCCGTACCATTATCTATAAAAACGGCAAAAAAAATCACGTTTCTTGTATGGGAGCCCCCTTAAATGTTTATTTTATTCTGTTTTTAGTGTGTGTTGTTATAGCGGCCACAAAAATACATCATCTGTGAAAAATTCAAATGTCTAACTATCACGGTTTATGACATACAGCCTGGTGACAGACGGACAGACAGACAGACAGACGGCGGAGCCTTAGTAATAGGGTTCCCGTTTTACCCTTTGGGTACGGAACCTAGAAGTGGAGAGAGACAAAAGGAGAGAGATAGAGAGAGAGAAGTAGAAAGAGTGAGAGAAGGAGATGGAGAGAGAGAAGGAGAGAGTAGGAGATAAAGCGAAGTGGAGAGAGAAGGAGAGAGATAGAGAAGGAGATATAGAGAGAAGGAGATAGATATAGAAAGAGAGAGATAGAGGGAGAAAGATAGAGAAGGAGAGAGAGAGAGAGGAGATAGAGAGAGAAGTAGATAGGGAAGGAGATGGAGAGAGAGTAATGAACTGAATCAACGAAAAAACGAATGTTTCTGTTAAAATAAAAATAATAGTTTAATAATTCACGATATGTAAAAAGAAACTTAGGTAATATTATTACCTATAGTAAAAAAACCAGCCAAGTGCGAGTCGGACTCACGCACGAAGGGTTTCGTACCATTATCTATAAAAATGGCAAAAAAATCACGTTTGTTGTATGGGAGCCTGACTTAAATATTTATTTTATTTTAATTTAATTATTTATTTTTAAAGTGAATATATAACTAAATATTCTGTGAATATAATATTTCAAGCGTCTACCTGTTGCCGTTATCAATATCGATCAAGAACGAGCAAAAAAATCACGTTTGTTGTATGGGAGCCCCTTAAATATTTATTTTATTCTGTTTTTTGGTATTTTTTACGCTACCGCTACGTTACGCTATAACTAGCGGCAACAGAAATACATCATCTGTGAAAATTTCAACTGTCTAACTATCACGGCTCATGAGATACAGCCTGGTGACAGACGGACAGACTGACAGACAGACAGACGGCGGAGCCTTACTAATAGGGTTCCCGTTTTACCCTTTGGGTACGGAACCCTAAAAAGAAAAGTTACTTTTGAATTATAAAACAGAGAAAAAGTATGATTACCATAATACAGAGGCCCTATATTTTAACAACCTCAAATAAACCACGTTGCTAGAATTCAGAGAATGAATGAACTAATTTTGTAATGTCTGTGTCTGGCTTTTATCTTGGCTAAAATAACGTACCATTTTTAGGGTTCCGTACCCAAAGGGTCAAACGGGAACCCTATTACTAAGGCTCCGCCGTCTGTCTGTCTTTCTGTCTGTCTGTCCGTCTGTCACCAGGCTGTATCTCATGAACCGTGATAGTTAGACAGTTGAAATTTTCACAGATGATGTATTTTTGTGGCCGCTATAACAACAAACACTAAAAAACAGAATAAAATAAACATTTAAGGAGGCTCCCATACAAGAAACGTGATTTTTTTGCCGTTTTTATAGATAATGGTACGGAACCCTTCGTGCGCGAGTCCGACTCGCAGTTGGCCGGTTTTTTACTTTCTGAAGCCTTCAGACGAATAAAACTGTAGGTTCACATAAAAAACTCATGTCTTCTTCCCATGGGGGTAGGCAGAAACTATAGAACGCCACCTGCTACGCAGCACAACAAAACTAACACAAAACGAAACTGCTGGTCATAAATTATACCTAATACAAGGTTTTGTGGCGCAACTCGGGAGAATCATAGGTTAGGCAGTGAAACAGAAAGAATATGCAAAGGAGGTGGTCTATGTCAATTTGAGAATTAAACATTATTATTTTCTTTCAACTACGTAGTAATGTTATCACTAATCACTACAAAACCGATCACAAGGGACGTATTTTTTGCTTAGAACCAAAACAGTGCAGAAATGTTATATGAAATCTCATGGTTTCACAGTTTTTCATGCATGCAATGTTGTTTTATTTTTAAAATATTCTAATTATAAGTGCGTAAGTTTCACTTTTAATAACTGCAAGTCTAATAATTGTAAGTTTTAAATGTTTGAGGAGAAGCTGAATTAAACTTTGTTTTCATTAACTTGAATGTTATTTAGAGTACGTATATTTTATTACGGTAGGTAGTTTGGTAGTTGAAAGAAAAGTAGATTACGAACCTTGCTAAAGTGAGTAATTAATGCACTCGTGCATTAATTACTCACTTTGCGCTCGATGCAAGAATCTACTATAAATCTTCTCTTTTGTAGCACCAACATAGTCTAACATGGTGGAAAGACTATTCGTATTGTACAGTTTATCTAAAAACATCTCGATAATTTTTTTTTTGATGTGAAACACCTATAGCCGCACGTAAAACCGATTGCTGGCGGGGCGACGCATGCCGCGTGGCGACGCGTCTTTACTACACAGTCTATATGTAGTAGTGTGTAAATAATTTCGATGTTTCACATCTGCCAGGCATCCCGTGACGGCTCAATTTCTTTTTATTCTTTTGAACTTTGGTTTGGTTGCTTTGAGGGCAAAAAATTTTATCCACAAAAACAAACATTATTCCCGTATGTAAAAGCAGAGCAATATCAATAACAATTAATCCCCAAAGCATCCAAGATTTTGAATACTTACCGTATTCAAAATCGGTCCACCATTGACGAAAATATCGAACATAAATGTACAAAAAAAATACAGATACATTATATAATTATGTTCGTAGGTGCGTACCAGCGCTACTTATTTTAAATATCGCAGCATTATGCTGAGATAGGAGTTTTTTTGGCCTCTCAAGAGTCTCTTGTTGTTTTGTTATTCATTTAAATTTTGTTATTTTCAAATGCTCCTTTTTCACTGTTTGTATTTCCTGTGCGTGTCCCAAATAAAGTATTTCTCTTTTTTACTACTATCAAAAAGAAAAACAGACAAACATAATAACCTCCTCCTTTTTTAAAGTCGGTTAAAAATATTCACAACTGGGCCCCGGGGGGCGTCAAAATGAATGGTAGTATAATATTTCACCCAGTTTCCAACGGTATACCTACTATAAATCGTCGAGCCGGCTAAACTTACAGCATTTTCAGGATATATATTTTGTTTATGCAGAAGGAAGGAATTATCGGATTAAGTTTAGGTTTATTTATTGATTTTCAGGCGAAGCAAACTTCAGGTCCATGAAAACATTGAAAACGACTTACTTAAGCTCATTTTGAATAGTTTGTATAAATAATCCAATATTAATTTATTTAGTTTTATGACCCTACTCATTCAAGTTGTGCGGAAATCGGTTGTCATGGTATGACATATGATACGGAGGAATGAGGAAAATGTCGTAAGGAAAGTTTTGAGTATGAATGTCGATGACTATAAAAGTAGGCGAAGACCAAAGAAACGATGGATGGACTGTGTGAAAGATGATATGACTGTGCCTACCGAGATGACGACTAATAGAGAAGTATGGAAGAAAGGGACATGTTGCGCCGACCCCAAATAAATTGTGATTAGGGCACGAGAATGATGATGATCCTTCTCATTCAATTAGAGTATTTAGTGTACCTACCTAGAAATGTTCTTGACGACTTGTTTACCGGTTGTGTAAGAAGTTGCCCACATGCTCATCGAAACGTACATGCACATCGTAACACAGAGTCACCTAACTGCAATAGGTAGCCTATTAATTACAAGAAAACTCAAATAATTACATCTACCTACTCACATCAATACAACTCACAGAAAGATGATGATCCTAGTCATTCAATTAGAGTATTTAGTGTACCTAGAAACATTATTGACGACTTGTTTACCGGTTGTGTCAGAAGTTGCCCACATGCTCATCGAAACGTACATGCACATCGTAACACAGAGTCACCTAACTGCAATAGGTAGCCTATTAATTACAAGAAAACTCAAATAATTACATCTACCTACTCACATCAATACAACTCACAGAGAGATGATGATCCTAGTCATTCAATTAGAGTATTTAGTGTACCTAGAAATGTTCTTGACGACTTGTTTACCGGTTGTGTAAGAAGTTGCCCACATGCTCATCGAAACGTACATGCACATCGTAACACAGAGTCACCTAACTGCAATAGGTAGCCTATTAATTACAAGAAAACTCAAATAATTACATCTACCTACTCACATCAATACAACTCACAGAAAGATGATGATCCTAGTCATTCAATTAGAGTATTTAGTGTACCTAGAAACATTATTGACGACTTGTTTACCGGTTGTGTCAGAAGTTGCCCACATGCTCATCGAAACGTACATGCACATCGTAACACAGAGTCACCTAACTGCAATAGGTAGCCTATTAATTACAAGAAAACTCAAATAATTACATCTACCTACTCACATCAATACAACTCACAGAGAGATGATGATCCTAGTCATTCAATTAGAGTATTTAGTGTACCTAGAAATGTTCTTGACGACTTGTTTACCGGTTGTGTAAGAAGTTGCCCACATGCTCATCGAAACGTACATGCACATCGTAACACAGAGTCACCTAACTGCAATAGGTAGCCTATTCATTACAAGAAAACTCAAATAATTACACCTACCAACTCGCATGACTGTATTCTTCACGATGACTACAGTAAATACGGTCTACCATTACCTAAATACCGGTGTTCGTGCCATTGGGTTAGTCGAGCAGACGCGACCCGACATAACTTCACGAGTCAAACATACTTCCTCACGAGTTTAGGTATGTAGTCCTCATAAATTGTCCTGACTGTTTATGGACTTACAGTTGACTGAAATTAATACTCTTTTGAAACGAGTTGAGCTAAGATAAGAGCTTTACTTATCCACTGCATTGAAAAATTAGATAGCAACGTAAACTTAGCTTCCTAAAATTGGATTCGTGGCTGAGGGCCCCGATTTCGCAGGTACAAGTCCCAGAGGGCCCCAATTGACAAACATACAGCAACGCTTACAAAAACAATCTCGCACAATAAAAGGGTTCCTTATTTGGGATGAATTTATATCAAGAACAAACTTAACTTTGTTGTTGAAAAAGGTTCATACATCGATATATCACGGTCAATTCTCCAACTGCAAATATAAGTTTGTAGTTGCAATTTTTTTATGTGATAAAACTACAAATAAACGATTTTCGGACTTTTTGTTTACTTGTGATGTGAGACCATGGTTCTTGCCAAATTTCATGATTCTAGGTCAACTGGAAGTACCCTACAGGTTTTGATTTATTTACGAGTATCAAAATAGGTCGCATATAATTAAACCCGTACTTTTTTATTGCGTTGACTTAGAAGCTTGAATTTCCAGCTCCAAGGGGCCGTAGACCTACGTATTTATATATACTTGATACCTTACGCGTTCCTGAGAAAAAGTGTCGATAGACAGACAGACTGACGGACAACGAAGTGAGGGTTCCGTCTATTCCTTTTGATGTACGAATCCCTAAAAATTGGTCAAATGGCGTAACGGACCTTCCGCTAGATGCACGTAAGTCCATTAAATTTAATTCCTCATTAAAAGTAATGCTGTCTTTATCTAACGAAACGTATCAGAAAGTGACAGCATTACTTTTAAAAGGGAATTTATTGGGCTTACGTGCAACTGGTGGCTTATAGATCAGAATATTGTGAAGATTTCGACCAGCTACCTATTAATATTTATTTTCATTTATTTGCGTTCCACAATGTGTGCTTAGAACAAATTATGGACCCTGTAACTGTTAATACAGTGCTACAAGGCAACGCCAACCAACGGTTCAAATTTAACAGCAGCTTACAGCCTTAAAAGCACTTTACGTAAAAAACAAAGAGAAATACATTGTTACTACTAAATATATAATTACTCTATATCTAGCCACGAGATTTACGACTGCAAACTACTTTCTATCTTGAAGAACAAGCGGTTAATTGCCGCTCTATATTTTACGTTGTATTATCACAACGCTCAGAGGCAGAGAAGTTGAAGATGGCATAAGGTTCATATGGATAATATCGTTTAAGGGGGATGCGAAAAGGTAGCCCGCGAAATTAAAATTTTCTTACGTTTTTTTTTGTTATTTGTAGGTCAGTAACAATGCATGTTGATCTAAATATGATTCGCGGACGTTAAAAATATGGCTTTACAGAATTATTATCATTAGACACAGCAATAGAATGAAATGATGAATACTTTTTGGTGCATTAGACCTCCTTAAGTCGAAGTCGAAGACGGAGGGACTAACTGTCTTTTGTTTTTGAAAGATGAGAGGTATGAGTTGACGCAAATAAAATACTGAAGTAACAAAAAATTTCATGTCACCAGCATTTCTGGGAATGAAAGTATCTCATTTCATATAAAGTCGCCAGTTCTTATTATAAGCTTCATGCAAGTGAATGAAGCCGAGGTTATGTTTAATTCATACCAAGTAAGATGTCGACGAGGCTTTTGCAAGAAAAATCTGAGAAGTTAGAGCTAACACATTTGTTGGGACCGCACATGATGCATATTTTAACATGGTTTTCACACATTCATAAACTCATGCTTTCTTCCCATGCGGGTAGGCAGAAACTATAGAACGCCACCTGCTACGCTCCTTACATACTCCTTTTGCTTCGCCTACGTTCATACATCTGGTCATACACGCACGCCGGTTGCGAGTACTACGCACCTGACCTTTCTGAAGAACATCACCAATTAGGTCACTATATTATAATTATGTCCTTCTAGGGCGTTTATTATATTTTATTTATTATAATTATGTCCTCCTAGCGTTTCCACTCACTTCTGCCTTGTAACACCTAGTAACATGGTTTTCTGTGAGTGAATTATTATGTACCTAGGTAACGTGGATATTTCTCAATAGTAGCCCGGAGTCTGGATTTGTCCCCGGTTGATGGAAATACGCTCGTCCCCTGTTACATGGGACTTAAACATCATCACCATCTGCCTAGCCTTTTCCCAACTACGTTCGGGTCGGCTTCCAGTCTAACCGGATGCAGCTGAATACCAGTATTTTACATGGAGCGTCTGCCTATCTGACCCCCACAACCCGGTAACTGAGTAATACGATACCCCTTGGTAAGACTGGTTCTCAGACTTTTGGGCTTCTGACGACCCGTAACAACTGTCAAATGTCTACAAATAACAGCCGGGACCAACGGTTTAACGTGCTTTCCGAGGCACGGAGGGGGTATTGATATGTAAAGATGGTCACCCATCCACGAACCGACCACGGCACGCGTAGCTTAACCTGATCGATCGACCCGTACGGCTGTTTTTATTTAGCTACAAGCCCCTCTTTTGACTTAAACATAACTGGCCAAATGTAAGTAGGAATGGAATGTAAGTAATGTATTAGGTACACCTCTGCCAAACCCTTTTGGGGATTTCCTTTTGGGACCCTTTACAGGCATTATGTTATGTTATATTTAATTAGCCGTAGATTCTGATAGGAATAACAGTAAAAGAGAAGAAAAAACCGGCCAAGTGCGAGTCGGACTCGCGCACGAAGGGTTCCATACCATTATCTATAAAGACGGCAAAAAAATCACGTTTGTTGTATGGGAGCCCCCCTTAAATATTTGTTTTATTTTAATTTAATTATTTGTTCTTAAAGTGAATATATAACTAAATATTTTGTGAATATTTCAAGCGTCTATCTGTTGCCGTTATCAATATCGAGCAAAAACGAGCAAAAAAATCACGTTTGTTGTATGGGAGCCCCTTAAATATTTGTTTTATTCTGTTTTTTTTTGTATTTGTTGTTATAGCGGCAACAGAAATACATCATCTGTGAAAATTTCAACTGTCTAACTATCACGGTTCATGAGATACCTCCTGTCTTCGAGAAGGAGTGGGCTGCATACTGCCACGCGGGCCCAGTGCGGGTTGGTAGATGTCACATGTCTTCGATTTTTTCTAGTTGGGGATCAACGCTATCTCAATATTGTAATTTTAATGATGAAATAAACGATTTTTACTTTAGTTTACTTTTACACTACGTAATTAACTACTCAAATCCTAACAAGTCTCAGCAAATAAAATACCAAGGTTTTTCAAGTTCCAGTAATATGGAGAGCAAAAATTCTGTGCCGATTTTTATTTCCAAGCTGAGTATCTTACAACTCAGTAAGGGTATAACTTTATACGCACATGGTATTTGCTGGCTTCATAAATAACATTTTGTATCTCACTTGCACTTACTAAAAGCGGAGATAAGTTTGTCTTACTCATACATTAGGACAGTAATCATGAGCTACGTGAATACTTTTATTACGAAACATATCTACTCTCTATATGCGAATTTATGGAAGGTACTGAACTGTGAAGAACAATAGCCAGGTTATAAAACAATGAGAAACATTTGAGCAATTCAAGTTGTATGTTATAAAACGAACGTTTTGGTCCCTAGGTATAAAACTTGAATTTTGTCATTTACAACACACCACGTTCCTCTGCCTAGACTTATCCCAACTTGGTATGTTGGCGTCGGCTTCTTGTCTAACCAGATGCAGCTAATACCAGTATTTTACATCGAGCGACTGCCTATCCGACCTCCACAACCCAGCTACTGGGTAAAACGATACCCCTTGGTATAACTGGTAGTCAGATTTTCGGGCATCCGACTACCCGGAACAACTATCAAAGATCTACGACTGACAGCCAAGACCAAACAAAGGCTTAACGTGTTTTTCCAGGCACGGAGGGGTCTAAGTGCGGCTGGTACTTAATCACGATCCCTGAACACACCATATGTTTCCCCCAGACACATCTAAAATTTAAAAGAGCCATTGACTCGATAGAAATATATCAAAAGCATGTCATTAATTTCTCTACTTATTTCAACAAGTTTTCAAGACGCAATCTAAAGTAAAGAATTAAAAGAATTGGCGCTATAAAATGTGCACCGTTCTTATCTTTAAGTACCTAAATAGTTACGAGTTCTGATAACTTTAGCTCGCTTTGTGACTCTGCTAGGAACTTTACTATTGTAAGAACTTACTTCGAGAATATTACTAACAAGCATTTATGAGGAACAGGGTGTAAAGTTCACTCATCCTCCATAGAAAAGGGAGTATCGTCCGACAGACGGGTGTTGAGTTTGGTGGGCAACTGCCCGACGGTTAATGTCGGGATGTTGTACATATGCCAGTCGCGCACTAAACTCTGCTTGCGCGATGCAGGATTTTGCGTGACGTCACGCGTCAGTGTCGATGTGGCGATGTAAATGCCGCCACAACCACTTACAATTTACTTCAGCTGATACAAAGAACTTCCTATGTCTAATAACTTATAACACAGCCTAACCCGCGAATTTAAAACTCTAGGATAAACAACTACTGGTCAAAAGTCAAAAAGGCAGATAATTGATTTAAACAGTCATACATTTTAAAAGTAAATAATTTACAAACTAAAAGATTCTGCAGTAGTAAAAGAAGTCATTAAGTCCAACGTAGATTGGCGACATACTCACGATTGGTAGTCCAAACTACACCGATATTCAATTGTTAATTGACAGAAAAATGTCAGGTAGCTAAAAGCTTAATTGATAATTTGATAAATCAAGGTCAAGTTTGGAAACAATTTAGACGTATGGTGTTCATAAATAAATTCAATCATTCATTGCATGCATGTGTACTTAGGTGGTAACTTAAAAATAAGATCATTAGGGACTCTGTCGGGCACAGCAAAATAGAGGAGAGGAAGCTTTAAACATTTATCAGTCTTCTTAACCATATCTTAAGCTAGACAGATCTCCACAGAGGATTGCCACCTATATATATTAAGGTATACGTAAGCTAGAAATTAAAAAAACACGATACGCTAGCAGTAGGTACCTACTTCCTACCTATAAACTCACACTAGCGGTATAAAAACCGAGACTTAGCCTCAAATCCGCAAATTCATCTATTAGTGATGTGCTTTAAAAATTCTGTCCACTCACAAAATGGGTACGAATGAAATGGACGGAAAAATTCCGAGTAGCTTTGACACTAATCTGAAAGTAGATACAGATAAAGCCTCTTAGCGGCTTGCAGTGATATTGGTAATACCGCCGAGTTGAGTGGCTTGACATGTCGAACAGTTTTTATAGAAGCAGCTAGGTTTTAAGATGTATAACTGTACTATGAATACTACGATAGTTTTGATTTGCTTACGAAATTAAGTCGCACTTATAAGTAATTTTAAACGGCCTGACTAAGCCCAAGAACATTCCTTCCCTATAGTACGAGGTATCTATCTGAATGTGGTAAACAAAAAAACATGGGAGATGGGCTTGAAAATTGTTATGGCCACTGTTCTTCTATGACTGTTGGCAGCTGCCTAGTTAATTATTTTTAGTCCTCGAATTGGAAATAACAATTCCATTTAGCTTTTTTTTAAACATGGCGTGTAAAATTGATTCCGTTGTCGTATTTACAGTATAAATAAATTCATTGCGTTCACTGAAAAGCGATAAAAAAAAATTTGGAAGGCTCAGAAAACTGCAATTCATCATCATCATTTCAGCCGAAAGACGTCCACTGCTGGACATTATGTCCAGCAGTGGACGTCTAAAACTGAAACTGGAGCCGTTTGGGAGTTTCAGTTTTAGACATCCACTGCTGAGAGTTTATCATAATCGCCACGCTTGGCAGGCGGGTTGACGATCGCAGTATGGTGTTAAAAATGCATAGAGAACGCGACTGCCCATTCTCTAGTAAATCCCTTAGTCGCCTTTTACGACACTCACGGGAAGAAATGGGATGGTGCTACTCTTTACGTCCGGCGCCACACGGCACAAAAAACTGCAATTATACGACAAATAAAAGACTGGTAACCAGCCAAAAAGCTAGCTAGCTAAACGTTTCCCTCAAAAGCATACAATGACCTCAATACCTGCCTACCCCTTAACCACATGCCAACTACGTCATGCTCCACACGGCAAAGCATTCCCGAGGGTTCGGCCAAACTAAGTCGACACACAAGTTGTGATTATAAAGGGACAAGACAACAAGATTTATGACCGTGCCCTTCAAATGAAGGTTGCGCGTTATGTTGGCTTGTTGTAGAGGATATTGTTTTTAAAACTGCGATGGACAGGATGCTTTTAAAACTGCGATGGACAGGATGCTTTTAAAACTGCGATGGACAGGATGCTTTTTGTATCATTTTAAATATTATATTACTTTATTCTTCCTTTTTATTTAAATTTGTTTTATTTGAATATTGACGTAGTAATCTTATTTTTTATTTCTCTTTTGACATGTATAATATATATATATATTTTTGTTGAGTAAATCAAATAATATCCTTTGATTAATGTAATTATGTTATCAATTTTAGTAAGTAAGTCAAAGACATCTATGAATATTTGTACGCCTTCTGGTATAACATAGCGCGCTTGTAATTTTCTTTTATAACAACTATTTTATTGTACCTATGTTAACAAATGAATATGATTATGCTTAGATACGAGTATTCTGTAAGATATTCCAAAGACCGTTCCGTGTGGTGCCGGACGTACAGAATAGCACCATCCTATTTCTTCTCGGGTGTTGTAAAAGGCGACTAACCGCTAATTGCACGTAAGTCCATTAAAATTCCCATTAAAAGTAATGCTGTCACTTTCTGATACGTTCCGTTAGATAGAGACAGCATTAGGTACTTTTAATCGGGAATTAAATTTAATGGACTTACGTGGCACTAGCGGTAAGGGACTTACTAGAGAATGGGCAGCAGCGTTCTCTGTGCATTTTAACCCAATACTACGATCGCCAACCCACCAACCAAGCGTGGCGATTATGGCACCCCCGCTCCTTTTGGGGGAGGCCTATGTCCAGCAGTGGATGTCTTTCGGCTAAAATGATGATGATGATTCCAAAGACCTGTTCTAGACACGCACGCCTGAATGAGACAGGCTTTGTGCCTGTCATAAATCGATTGCCAAGCATTTAATAAGAATTGGTGTCATATGAATTTAGGGGTTTTCATGCGACAAGTCTCCGTAGCAAATCAAATCAAATCAAAAGTCATTTATTCAAACTAGGCTGAGAATCAGCACTTTTCGAACGTCAAAAATTACATAAGACAGTCCCCCAAAAACGCCCACCCTTCACCACTTCCTAGTGCTTTAGCTGGGAAGAAGAAGTGGCGCAACAAACTCCCCAGCAGCAGTCCGGAGTCTGGATTTGTACCTTGATAATGTGCTAATCTTTGCAATAGGATTGACCTATATGAGTTGTAAGTAATAACAACACTGGCGAAAAGTGGGTGTACCTAACTTACGCACTGCTGCAGAAACGGGTTTTTATATCAATTTATTTAAATCCGAAGAAAAAAAATAGTTTCGTCATTTTGCCTACAACTAGAAACAGGAACAAATAATTCTCGTCACAGGTACGTAATTAAACAGAACAAAACGTTTTTAAATTAACTTTAGTTTTCCGTTCGTACAAACTGAAACGCAACACGACAAAAAAGTTTATTTTCAAGTAGGTAAGTTCCGCCATAACAGTTTGTGACTTTCAGTTGAACTAATAATAGATGCGAAAAACTTGGAAACAGTAATGTTGGTAAACAAGACGTTTAGTACGCAGTTTATATCTACAATTTATAAAAGTTTTATGTTGTTGTTTTGAAATCATAACATCACGCCAGTGTTCACCGAATGGTGAGGCAGAGTAAGTTATGTTGTAGGAAGTCAAGCCTATTATTATTATTACTTGGCACACATCCAGAAGCTAGCTGCAAAAAAAAAATCTAATAGAAACTACCATTAAACTTTACCCGATCGACCCGGGGATAAATACTTCTATTTAAATGCGGAATCTGAGATAATGTTCTAGTTTTTGAACAACAAACTCAATGTCATACATGACAAAGTTCAAATGTCATTGCAATCAATTTTTTTATCTTTATTGTATTCTATTATTTCCTCTCGCTTTCTGTGAGAATGATTTCGTGAAAAGGGACGGAACTGTGTAACAGGAAGTGACAGCTTGAGCATGGAATAAGTATGTACTTTTTAATAGCATGGAATTAGCAAGTACCTACTAGTAATGAATAATTATTCGAATAAATATTTCAGTATTTAGCTTTTTAAATTTTGAGGTTAATTTCTGTCGCTGCTCAGTTGCTTATTACCAAGGTGAGATGTGAGATATTACATATTTGTATGTGACTATTGTAAGGCTCGCTCGTTTTTTAGGGTTCCGTACCCAAAGGGTAAAACGGGAACCCTATTACTAAGGCTCCGCCGTCTGTCTGTCTGTCTGTCCGTCTGTCACCAGGCTGTATCTCATGAACCGTGATAGTTAGACAGTTGAAATTTTCACAGGTGATGCATTTCTGTTGCCGCTATAGCAACAAATACTAAAAACCAGAATATCATAAATATTATATACAACAAACGTGATTTTTAGCTCGTTTTTGCTCGATATTGATAACGGTAACAGGTAAACACTTGAAATATTCACAGAATATTTAGTTATATATTCACTTTAAAAATCAATAATTAAATTAAAATATTAAAGGGGGCTCCCATACAACAAACGTGATTTTTTTGCCGTTTTTATAGATAATGGCACGGAACCCTTCGTGTGCGAGTCCGACTCTCACTTGGCCGGTTTTTTTATTATAAATGGTCACTCAAACATCAACTTAACACTCAAACATTACGCTAAAGTAGATGATTGAGCGAGTAGGCGATGGAATACACTACATTATCTGAGATTATCAAAGGACTTGCAACCATCACAACAACGAGGCAGTCATACGTTTATACGGTACCTACATAAAGCACCACCTTCTAATAAACATATTATTACAATTAAATATTACAAATTAGAGGATTATATCCAAGATAAGAATGCTTGGAAACATGTTGGTACCTACAGCTCCATAGGACAATCTAGAATGTAGACAAAATCAAATTGGTTCCTAATTTAATTGTATTTTTTTTTTTTTTTTTCATTTTGTGGTTACTTTAACTCACACACTGACTTATCATGTCATTGCTTTCTTTTTTAATTATTTTGAGTTATTGTTGTATAGTAATTTTTAGTACAGCGTCTTCACGTCTTCATATAATTAATGTACCTGCATACAAAATATTGTTAACATTTTAAAAGAAGTAAGTGTGGTGTTTCTTGCCCATTCTTCTCCATACGTAACTACAATTTGCAACGGGCAACTAGAATCAATTCTATTTTTTTGTAAATTTTGACGTCCAAAAGTGCCTCTTAAGTGTTTATTTCAAATAAATGATTTGACTTTAACCAATTATTTATCAATGTTAACTTTGGCAGCAACCAGGCTCGTACAGATTAGTGCGATATCGCGGGCGCAACGCGACACTAGTAGCAAAATTTCTTTGTCGGTGCCTGTTGCGCCCACGATATCGCGCGAATCAATACGAGCCTTTATCCAGCCATTGCATAACTTCACTCTCCTAGTTAGACAGCGCAATATTCAAAGTTGGTCTGACAACCAAATGGTCTTGGGGGATAACACCGTGCCGGACACGCTTGTCATGTGAACTAGGGATGTGTAGAGGAACTGCATCTATATAGTGGATGTAAGGCTACCTTCTCATCAATTAATTGTTGCAGAATTTGTCTTCTATGCGCTTGCCATTTATGGATATGGAAGGTCGGTTTGGCCCACAATTTCTAGGTCGCCTAACACACTACTGAGTGAGATATTATCGGAGTTTCTTTTTAAGGGGGGTGCGCTAAGGTAGCCCGCGAAATTCAAATTTTATTACGTTTTTTGCAATTTGCAGGTCAGTAACAGGTTGTATGTTGATCTAAATATGATTCGCGGCCGTAACAAATATGGGTTTACAGAATTATAATCATTAGAACTCTCTAAGTTCATAAAATCCTACTGAATGATTATTTCAGAAATAGTCATTCAATGGGATTTTACGAAGAGTTATTATTTATTATTATTTATTTAAATCACAATTATAACACCTTTACAGACTTATCCAAGGCGATGTTATAAGTCACAATGTCTACTTACACAGATTTATACAAAATAAATAATTGGTAAGGAAAATTACACATAATTAAATTATAATTTTATTATAAACATGACAACGTTTATAATATACCTCTGTCAATAATTATTTGTGCCATTTCAATGAATCTCGGCAGGTTTTGCCCAAATATATCCTCTGAAACTGTAATACTGTTAATAATACGTGCAGCTCGTGACATAGGGGCAAACTTGAGTAGGTTAGTCCTAGCCGCTGGCACGTCTAACAGAGCGGGGCGGCGCGGGCGGCGCGCACCTACGCACCCGTCCGGCGCGCGCAGCCGCAGCGCTGCCAGCACTTCCGGGTGGTGCAGCAACCCTAGCAGTACGCGCCACGTACTTGACCAGTGCCACGTCCCTTCTCACTGTCAGTTGTATTGCCGATCCTAATGATTATAATTCTGTAAAGCCATATTTGTTACGGCGGCGAATCATATTTAGATCAACATAAAACCTGTTACTGACCTGCAAATTGCCAAAAACGTAATAAAACTTGAATTTCGCGGGCTACCTTAGCGTATCTCCCTTAAAGGATAAGTAGGTAATTAAATTATGTAGTAAAGAAACATACTGATACAGCTTGCAGAGTTAGCAAGCTGAAGTGGCAGTGGGAGCGACCCCACTGCTACTTCTATTGAAGAACCGATAGCTGTTGGATTTGACGAGTCCTTGAGTGGCGACAGCAAATCGGCAAACGTAGTTTGCTATATTTATACAAAACAACGTTCCTTTACTCCATGTTTACAAGCGAAGCTATTTGCAGTTCCCAGAAACATATAAATACTTCGGATTTGCGAAAATAACTCCACGTTCATGTAACTCGAGCGTAGTAAAGTTTTGAATAGGTAAATATAATATATATTTGTGCAATAGGAGTAAGTATTAGATTGATTAGTAATGCCTTGCTCCGTGTGGTGCCGGACGTAAAGAATAGCACCATCCTATTTCTTCCCGTGGGTGTCGTAAACAGGGACCATTTTGGTTACCCATTGAAAGGGTTTTCGATAGAGTTTTTCTAAGCGGTTAAAAAAAAACCCATACGATATGGGTAACCCTTTTGAACGGCTTAAATAAAATGTTGGTTACCCGTTGAAAGGGTTTTCGCTAAAAACCCATACGGTATGGGTAACCCTTTTGAACGGCTTACTTTAAGCCATTCGAAATTACCCACAACGTATGGGTTTTTGATTAACTACTTAGAAAAACCCTATCAAAAACCCGTTCCATTGAAAGGGTTTTTCTTAAATGGTAACCAAAATGGTCTCTGGGTAGAATAGAGATAGAATTGGTCATGCTACGCGTGCTGGATATCGAAATAACATAATATTATGATTTTTAGGGCTCCGTACCTACACAAAGGGTAAAACGGGAACCCTATTACTAAAGCTTCACCGTCTGTCTGTCTGTCTGTCTGTCTGTCCGTCTGTCACCAGGCTGTAACTCATGATCCGTGATAGCTAGAGAGTTTAGCGGTTAAAAAAAACCCATACGATATGGGTAACCCTTTTGAACGGCTTAAATAAAATTTTGGTTACCCGTTGAAGGGGTTTTCGCTAAAAACCCATACGGTATGGGTAACCCTTTTGAACGGCTTACTTTAAGCCATTCGAATTTACCCACAACGTATGGGTTTTTGATTAACTACTTAGAAAAACCCTATCAAAAACCCGTTCCATTGAAAGGGTTTTTCTTAAATGGTAACCAAAATGGTCTCTGGGTAGAATAGAGATAGAATTGGGCATGCTACGCGTGCTGGTGGGCGGATATCGAAATAACATAATATTATGATTTTTAGGGTTCCGTACACAAAGGGTAAAACGGGAACCCTATTACTAAAGCTCCGCCGTCTGTCTGTCCGTCCGTCTGTCACCAGGCTGTATCTCATGATCCGTGATAGCTAGAGAGTTTAAATTTTCACAGATGATGTATTTCTGTTGCCGCTATAGCAACAAATACTAAAAACCAGAATAACATAAATATTTAAGGGGGCTCCCATACAACAAACGTGATTTTTTTGCTCGATATTGATAACGGTAACAGGTAGACACTTGAAATATTCACAGAATATTTAGTTATAATATACATCTACTTTAAAAATAAATAATTAAATTAAAATAAAACAAATATTTAAGGGGGGCTACCATACAACAAACGTGATTTTTTGCCGTTTTTATAGATAATGGTACGGAACCCTTCGTGCGCGAGTCCGACTCGCACTTGGCCAGTTTTTTTCATGTAACTGGGTTTCAAATAGGTATAGAACCCATTGAATGGATTAATATGTAACCATTTTACTGGGTTTCAAGTATAAAACCCATTCAATGGGTTATCATGTAACCCTTTCATTGGGTTTCTAGTATAAAACCTATTCAATGGTTATCATGATAAAGGTAACCCATTGAATGGGTTACCCCTTCGAAAGTCTTAACCCTTAACCGGGGTTGTACGGTCCCCGGTCATAAAAGGCGACTAAGGGATTTACTATAAGATGGGCAGCAGCCTTCTCTATGCATTTTAACACCATACTGCGATCGCCAACCCACCTGCCAAGCGTGGCGATTATGGCAATCGCTCTCTTGGGGGAGCCCTATGTCCAGCAGTGGACGTCTTTCGGCTGAAATTAATGAATGATGAGTAATGCCTTAGCATTCCTGTCGAATTATAAAAGCTCTGTTCGTGTAATTCGCCAACCTTTTATTTTGTCTTGTAGGTACCGTTGCGAGCATTTTTTTGTACGCCTCGAAAATTATCCTATTATAAACAGCATAGATGAACAATCGGTGTTCTTGTCAACGAAATGGGATGGCAATAGACAAGAACACCTTTGAGTAAATAAAAAAACCGGCCAAGTGCGAGTCGGACTCGAACAGTTCCGTACCATTATCTATAAAAATTGCAAAAAAAATCACGTTTGTTGTATGGGAGCCCCCCTTAAATATTTGTTTTATTTTAATTTAATTATTTATTTTTAAAGTGAATAAACTAAATATTCTGTGAATATTTCAAGCGTCTACCTGTTGCCAGCATCAATATCGAGCAAAAACGAGCAATATAATCACGTTTGTTGTATGGGAGCCCCCTTAAATATTTATTTTATTCTGTTTTTTTTAGTATTTGTTGTTATAGCGGCAACAGAAATACATCATCTGCGAAAATTTCAACTATCTAACTATCGCGGTTCATGAGATACAGCCTGGTGACAGACGGACAGGCAGACAGACCGACAGACAGACGGCGGAGCCTTAGTAATAGGGTTCCCATTTTACCTAAAAACTATTAAATTATAGCACGACTATCTCTAAGAGGGCAAATGCCTTCCATATGCTTACATAGGTCAAGAATTAATTAAAGGTTCTGCCTAATACGTCAACTATCTTATCTCCCGCTCTGTAAAAACTGAAGATATCAACAAACTCACTAACGAAGTAAAAACAAGATACCAACGAATGGCATTGAGCCAACTAGATAATGATCCCAAGGGACCCTCTCAAAGTAGTTTAGTTTTACGAGACATCGTAACTAAACCGAGACATTTATATCGATACTCGACAATCGATATCAAACATCGAATGTTTACTTGCGGATGTATCTCATAAAGAATTATGCCTCTACCGGTTTTTCCGAAATATTAAATGAAGAATTTTAATTTCGGACCCCGTAAATTGCTGCGGTATCCGAATACGTAATCATCTAAGTTGATTTACGTTTAAATACTGCATTTAATAAAATAAGTACGTACTTTATTTTCTTATAGCTTATTCATATTCAATATTTTCTTTTGGGATGGAATTTATGTTATTATTTTAAGCAGCGTGTTTTTTCGTAAAAAAAAAACATAACCCGTCCCCGCTGTATCCACTGTGTAACTTTATCAGGATGGATGATAGGAATTGAAGGAATAATTTTTCCACTTTTAGAACATTCTAATGGTAATTTCTAGTGAACTTATGTTATGGAGAACTTTCTAAAACCTGCACTTCGACGAAGTACTAATCGAAATCGGACTTGAGACTAAGTAATAACAGCCGCACGGGTCAATCGATCAGGTTAAGCTACGCTTACCGCGGTTGGTCCAGGATGGGTGACCATATTTACATACCAAGACCCCTCCGTGCCTCGGAAAGCACGTTAAGCCATTGGTTCCGGCTGTTATTTGTAGATCTTTGACAGTTGTTACGGGTCGTCAGAAGCCTGAAAGTCTGACAACCAGTCTTTCCAAGGGATATCGTGTTACCCAGTAACTGGGTTGTGGAGGTCAGATAGGCAGTCGCTCCATGTAAAATACTGGTATTCAGCTGCATCCGGTTAGACTGGACCAACAAAGTTGGGAAAAGGCTAGGCAGATGATGACTCGTGCAAACAACTACCTACAGGACGCTTCGAGTCATTTGACTCGGGTACAAAAGCCGACAACGTTCGGAAGTCGCCCCAGGCGAGCCGAGGTTGCACGAAGTGAACTGGAATGCCTACACTCTCGTATTCGCTTAACTTCGGTCAACTTCGCGAGTAGTGTAGTGTAGGCTTTTTTTTTTGGTTGGGATATTATCGAATAACTTCGCCCGCTCAGGGCGGAGCGGGGTGTCAAGACTTTTACTGACTAAAACCCACCCGAGTTCCTTCAGTTGCCTGTGTGCCAGGGCCCTTTTATCCTTTTCGGACAAACCCGCAACCCTGGCAGAGTGCAGGATTAAGGGTTTATATTCTTTGTACCCCAGTAGCTACACACTTCACAGTACTTATAATAACGACAAGATACCACAACCATTTTAACCCTCCAAAGCGACAGCCACATTATTCAAATTAAAACCAAAACCTAGCGTGTCTAGTGCTTATCACACTTCGAAAGTAGTAAAAACATATTGAGCAAACGAGTGTTAGTGCTTGTAAACAAACGGGTAACAACCCCTACAGTATCCAGTGTAATTTACATCATAATATTAATACGTGAAGCGAAAACTTTGTACCCCGCTGACGGAGTATGAAATCTGGCGCAGTTAAAGTTTATATGGAGGACGAGTGCAGAAAGCTAATATTTTTATATGATATGCATTAGAAAAAATAAATTAATAAAAAAAACATTACACACACTACCAGGGGCCCAAGTCTGCTATTTTTATAAATTCAGTCATTCCAACACGATCCCATTGTCATGCCATTGTTATTTTGCTAAAAGTTCGTAATCTGGTAAATTCATAATGGTCGATCATTTTCTTTGCAATTTCTTTCAATGTAGTGTCAGTGGACGACCATTGGAAGTCATAATGACGCCATTATAATAGTAGATTACCAAACTTGTCAAAATCAACAATTATGAAATCAATGATCGACCATTCTGACACTATTGTAATAGCAGACTTGAGGCCCAGGGCCTCATGACTTGAAGATAGATAGGTAACAGATGTGACAGCTTGAGCATGGAATAAGTAAGTACTTTTTAATAGCATGAAATTAGTAAGTACTATATAGATTGTAAGTAGAGGGGTCGAATTTAAACCAGTGGGCGACCCCTAGTTTATATTATAATTGTTTACATTGACATTGAGAACAATTGGAGTTGTCTAGTCCTTGAACCTAACTCAGAGGAAAACAAAGAATGGGATTAGTGGTTTTCGTTCCGTGTAATCGCCGGCTTACCGGGGCAATAGCCAGTTTCGGGATGTGTTATTTGTGATACAAGCAATTTAGAGAGCCATTTATTGCCTCCAGGCAGTGGCTGAACTCTCTGTAAGAGCTATTTATTGCTCATCGGCAGTAGCCGAATTTCTTGAAATCATAAGCGGTCTGTAGCAATATTTTTCGATACGATTTTTAATGTTGTTGCCACAGATTAAATAAAGTCGATTAGTGATGTGTGTGTGTACACATGTCATAAATGCAATGAACGAACATAGCGATAATTACGAAGTGTTTTAGCATTTTTGGCTGTATGTAAAGAAAATAAAGAAAGAAAGAAATATAATTTTATTTGTCACAGAAACACGTGCATACGAAAACATAATTAACTCGAGTAGGTAAACAAAAAACGTACGTTATTTATGTACGTTAAACGACATAAAGATCTCGGGGAAGATCTGAATGAGACTCGCACAGACCAGGGAGGCATGGCACAAAAGGGAGGAGGCCTTTACTCAGTAAAGGGTAGAACAAGACTGCCAATGATGATGATGAGGTAAAATAATACATAAACTCACGCCTTCTTCCCGTGTGAGTAGGCAGAAACTATAGAACGCCACCTGCTACGCTCCTTACATACTCCTTTTGCTTCGCCTACGTTCATACATCTGGTCACCCACGCACGCCGGTTACAAGTACTACGCACCTGACCTTTCTGAAGAACATCACCAATTTGGTCACTATATTATGTCCTCCTAGGGCGTCCCCTCCCGGCGTTTCCACTCACCTCTGCTTTATAAATACCTTTTGTTAGTCGTCTTTCACTGATCCTCTCAACATGACCAAACCATCTAAGAATACTCTTATTAATTTTTGCCACTACATCTTCTTTTAAACTGCACCGTTGCCTTATCACCTCATTTTTCAGCCTACCATTCATAGTCACGCCAGACGACATGCTTCGCAAGGAACGCATTTCCACAGCATTTATTCTACTTTCATGATTTTTTTGCCGCTCCCAACATTCACTAGTAAAATAATATACTTACTGACCTAACTTTGCATGTATATTAATTACATACAGATTTGATATGAACTACTGAATTATTCATGAAAGCTAGTGCTATCTAAAATATAATTTACAAGTGCATGAAATAGTACTTACCTATATACGTGAAAACAGAGGGCATTATTGTTCAGTGGCACAACAGCTACTACTTCAACAGAGGGAGTTAATATCTTCTAAGTTAGATAATACTAGCTGTAGCCCGCGGCTTCGCGCGCGTGGCTTTCTAAAATAAAAGTAGCCTAAGTAACTCTTTATAACATCAGCTATGTGCCAGTGAAAGTCCCGTCAAATCGGTCCAGCCGTTTCGGAGATTAGCTGGAACAAACAGACAGACAGAAAGATGTATTTTTTTTTAGTACCGTACACAAGATGTACCTACCTACTGTTTTACTTTAAAAATACATTTTCTTGTATTACACAATCGTAGGACAAATAGAATAGTAGATTGATGCTTTTTAGGGTGCCAAAATGGTAAAAAGGAACCTTTATTGTGAGACTAAGTCTGTGTGTCACAGCTGGATATCTCAAGAACTACTAATGCTGTCAACTTGAAATTTGGAATAGTTTTAGATGACGTTTACCGAACTATTTTCCAAACAAGAAAGAAATTAAAAAAAGTATAAATCTTGTTTGCAACAGGTCCTGAAAGAGGGGGGTCTTAAAAATTCGAATGGAGTCTACTAGGGCATGTGTATCATATGAAAGAGCGCTGTTTGCACATTCACAAACATTTTTTTTTAGGCATCATAGTTTTCGACTTTTGATGAAAAATGTAAAAAAGAAACCGTTCCCTTATCTCCGAAGTTTGCATAGAGAAAAATCTGAAATTATTCTATGTGATAGGAGTTTATGTAAAGATTACAGGAAAAATAAAACGATGTATCTAAACAGCACAGTTGTTCAGAAATCACCAACACAATATATATGTACGGAACCCTCGGTGCGTGAGTCCGACTCGCTCCTGCCCGTTTTTTTTTATTGTGTCGTTGTCCAGTGTTTGCTATATTACATTGATGTCATGACCTTTCTTTGTCTTCTTTTCAATTACATTTTCGTAAGTAGAAAGTACCTAGTTACCTACTATGGTAAGTCGTTTTGTTTAACCACGTAGGAGGTACCTAGCTTTTTAATAATTTAATTTAAATTCGAATTTAATTTAACCAACAAGGAACCCTTATAGTTTTGTCATGTCCGGTGTCTGTCTGTCTGTCTATCTTAGTTTTTGTTAGTTCTTTGTTTATTTTTGTTAGAGTCAAGTGGTCCCCCGCCAGCTAAATGTTTGTTTTTGAATGTGAAAAAAAATCACGGCAATAGCTTAAATAACGATGTAATACTTCATAGCATAGCGTTGTGTGAACGTGTGTCCATATAAAATGGTTGCTGAGCGATATTGTTGTGCTATACAATATTTGCTACAAGCTAATATTATATCGTAGTCTGCCCTTTAGTTTTGAATCTCGTTACAATAATTAATTCCTTTATTTTAATATTCTGGAATTCTAAAATATAAAGAGGTAAATTTCGTCTATTTTCTAACCTCACCATTACATGTTGTTCGATTATAAGCCTCAGATCAAATAAAAACCAGCCGAGTGGGAGTCGGACTCGCGCACGAAGGGTTCCGTACCATTATCTATAAAAATGGCAAAAAAAATCACGTTTGTTGTATGGGAGCGCCCCTTAAATATTGGTTTTATTTTAATTTAATTATTTATTTTTAATGTGAATATATATCTAAATATTCTGTGAATATTTAAAGCTTCTACCTGTTGCCGTTATCAATATCGAGCAAAAACGAGCAGATCACGTTTGTTGTACCGGAGCCCCCTTAAATATTTATTTTATTCTTTTTTTTTTTGTTATAGCGGCAACAGTTCAACTGTCTTACTATCACGGTTCATGAGATACAGCCCGGTGACAGACGGTCAGACAGGCAGAGAGACTGATAGCGGAGCCTTAGTAATAGGGTTCCCGTTTTACCCTTTGGGTACGGAACCCTAAAAACCAAGACAAAGCGCTGTGAACAATACAGTGAAGCCATGACAAAACTACACCTCGCTCTGTGCATACACGCTCACACGCACACATTTACAACCTATTTCAACCAAACTACACCTCAGAAACCGGCCTCACGTCACTGTTGACAGCGCTATATTGGTTTTTAATTTGGTCTGAGTTAGAAGCCTATTTATACTTTTTAACCGACTTCAAAAAAGGTGGAGGTTCTCAATTCGACTGTATGTTTTTTTTTCTTTTTGTATGTTTGTTCCGCGATTACTCCGCCAATTATAAATTGATTTTGATGATTCTTTTTTGTTTGGTAGGTCATAATTCAGAGGTGGTTCCAGGTAAATTTTATCGAAGTTGATTCAGCGCTTTTTGAAAAAATCAACAAAAACAAAAAATATATACACAGATGACAATTTGGTTTGTGGTTCCCATAGGCAAAACTTTTTCTCACTAGTATAATGTGGATGATGTTATAACTTCCTGTCACTGATATTCACACAGCAGTACCCCAAGTGTAAGTTTGATTTTTATTCTCACCCTTATAGTCTTAGCATTATGATCTATCGGTCAAATTTTAACGCAAATGAAATAGTTACGTTTACTCTCTTGCAAAGTTACACTTGGGGTACAGGTAGTGGTATTCGAGTTTGTATGGGGTAGATACCGCAACTAAAAAATGAAAACGTACAAAAAAAAACAACCGACTTTTCAAAAAAAGGACTAAGTACGAAGTGAAAAATAACTTAAATTTTGGTTCTTTAAAATCGACGGTAAACAACGAAAATACAAAACCAAAGACGTCAGTTGCTTTTTTTTTTGTAAAAAGTTTTTTTTTTAAACCGCTTATTTGCTTTTTAGTGTCGTCCAACTTCGTGTTGTGTACGATGAATATATTCAGTGTTATGGATATATGCCAAATGTCCAGCATTCTTTCTTACTACTTCTCTTCAAAATATTTCAATTCTAGTTTTGCGTTAGAAGTGAAGTATTTTGGCACATGATTTTATTCTACGGAGAAAATGTCCGTGCTTTCGAATTATAGATACCTAATTCACTTTAGTTCCTTGTTTATTTATTGAGAAAGGTTAGGATTAGGCACTATTTAGTTTCAGTCGAAGTGCACCTTATCTTCTTTACATAGGCTTCATAGGGGGAAGCATATGTTTCGACCTTGAATTCAAATTGTATACAGTATCTATGGCCTTTTGGGGTCTCGAAATACCGCCTATTTAGCACAGTTACTACTTACTCTAATAAAATTACATTTCAGTAGGTACACAATATCTCGTAAAAATTCTTTGCTAAACATGAACCGTCTTTGTTTCAAAGAATAGTCACAGGGGAATAACCTCAAGGCAATAAAATTTTCGCACAATATTTCCAACTTAGTCTTCAAGAAACGAAAACAGAATAATAAGTAAACCAATGTGGGTCAACTTTTGCCAAATAACAATCTATCTGCCTAGCCTTTTCCCAACTATGTTGGGGTCGGCTTACAGTCTAACCGGATGCAGCTGAATACCAGTATTTTACATGGAGCGACTGCCTATCTGACCTCCACAACCCAGTAACTGGGTAAAACGATACCTCTTGGTAAGACTGGTTGTCAGAGTTTCGGGGTTCTGACGACCCGTAACGACTGTCAAAGATCCACGAATGACAGCCGGGACCAACGGCTTAACGTGCTTTCCGAGGCACGGAGGAGTCTCGGTACCTATGTAAAGATGGTCACCCATCCACGGACCAACCCCGGCAAGCGTAGCTTAACCTGATGGATCGACCCGTGCGGCTGTTATTACTTAGCCACGAGCTCCTTTCCTTCCTTTTCCACGGGTTTTGCCAAATAACAATAATAGTATTAATAAAGTACACACGGCTACACATCAAGCTATACATTTCTAGTATACGCTGACCTCTCATTGTACTGAAATCCTATACAATTCGAGATCAGCTTATACTGGAAGAGTATAGCTTGATGTGTAGCCGTCTGTACCTACTACAATCATCATTAAATTTGCCTAGTCTTTTCCTAACAATGTTTGGGGTCGGTTTCCAGTCGAACTGGATGCAGAATACCAGTATTTTACATGGAGCGACTGCGTATCTGACCTCAACAACCAAGCGGCTACAACAATGGTAGTCCGATTTAAGTTTTTTAATAAAATCTATCCTTTAGGCCTCTCCATTCAGGTAAGATGTCGAATTTCACGAGGAATTTAATAAAAAGAAAAGGAATTCGAGCGAATTCTCTATGGCTCGCAATTATAGGGATGGTCCATGAACGTCGACAATATCGATATGGGTGAGTATTTGTGGTTGAATTTTCGCATAAGTAATGCAAAAGTTTTGGGTGATTTAGGTATGTGAGAGTATTAGCAAAGTTTTTGTTAGTTAAGGTTTTAATTAAGTAAGTGGTGTGTAGGTTTTTTTCTATACTTCAAATAAAATCGTAGCGAAATCAAAACTGTACAATACTGTTTATGAAATATTAAAAAAAAGTAATTTCAGCGAGGTGTCGGAACGATTCTTATGCCAAAAATATAGTTTTTAGATTTTTTGTCTGTTTGTCTGAATGTATGTTCCAGCATCACGTAAATATACTATCTGATAGATTCCTGGTCAGTCTGTAGGCTATACACTATCACGCTATTTGCTATGAGGAATGAGAAATATTGTATTAAGTTCGTATTTTTCTTTAGTTTACCACAAATTGTAAAAAAACGAGCCAATATCAATGCATTCAAACGTCAGTTGATGGTGTTTTTAACGCAAAAAGCGTATTACAGTGTGTCTGAATTTTTTGTTGAAAAACTTTTCTGACATTAATTTTATTATGTACGTATGTAAATAAATAAATAAATAATAAATAAATAAATAAATTATATTATAGATGTAGGTTTGACATAGTAGTTTGATTAATTTAATTTTATACATATTGAATGTGACTAAAATATTTGTACGCCAATATATTATGGCTAAACATGATTGGACTTTATTGTAGTTTATTTATCATCTAGCATGCTCTTGTGTGTATATACCATGTTTATACAAATAAATGAATCTTATCATATCTTATCTTAAGAAATTAAAATATTGCAGATAGTTACAGATTTTACCTTTTAAGTGATTACCTTCACGCTATACCTTAATGGACCTAACCAGTCAATCATGACATAAATAGGTACCTACACGTTGGATTTTTGAGACAGGACATTAACGGTAGGTACCTTAACCGTTGTAGCTACAGGAAAACGGTCTTAGGAGACCCTCCTGTCCTTAACGGTTTTAAGAAACTTTGATCCGCATTTAATGATTTAGTAAAAATGTCAGTAAGTGTGTACAGTCAGCAAGAAAATGGAAAATTTTCACAAAAAACATTTTTTGATGCCAATCGATCCTGTTTCATTTAAGAATCAAAAATGGAGTTTCATTGGAGCAACTGAGGTTTGAGTAAATGAAAAGGTAGAAATCAAAAAACTTTTCCTATACATTTCGTAGGAAATGACACTCGAACTCTATTATGATGGATAGATTGATAGTATACTAAAAAAACTGGCCATGTGCGAGTCGAACTCGCGCACGAAGGGTTCCGCACCATTATCTATAAAAACGGCAAAAAAATGACATTTGTTGTATGGGAGCCCCTTAAATATTTGTCTTGTTTTAATTTAATTATTTATTTTTAAAGTGAATATATAACTAAATATTCTGTGGATATTTCACGCGTCTACCTATTGCCATTATCAATATCGAGCAAAAACGAGCAAAAAAATCACGTTTGTTGTATGGGAGCCCCCTTAAATATTTATTTTATTCTGTTTTTTAGTAATTGTTGTTATAGCTGCAACAGAAATACATCATCTGTGAAAATTTCATTTGTCTAACTATCACGGTTCATGAGATACAGCCTGGTGATAGACGGACAGACAGACAGACAGACTGACAGACAGACAGACTGACAGACAGACAGACTGACAGACAGACAGACTGACAGACGGACAGACAGACAGACCGCGGAGCCTTAGTAATAGGGTTCCCGTTTTACCCTTTGGGTACGGAACCCTAAAAATGAAAGTTCGTAGAACGTACACAGAATAACATGAAGCTTAGGCCTTTTCTGTCATTTAAGGTTATAATAAAAATAAATATCAATGGTTAGGTGACTGTTAAAGAGAAATCCCGTGTTTTTACAATCTACTGTTATATTATTTTAATGATAGCCGTTCGTCAGGAATAATCTGTTAGAAGGCATCAGTCAGTGTATCTGTGTTGTGCCATTAGGAAGTTTATGCAGGAACGCAGGCGTTCATTATTTACTAAAAACAAAAAACTTCGCAAGCAATGGGAAATTGACACTAAAGGCTGCGGGTGTCGCCCACAGGACGAGCTGCTTCTCACACGGACAAGTGTACGTCACTTGCTTCCGCGTCACCAATCTCTCTGTATATTTTTGGCTGCTGCGACCAAAACTACAAACTATAGGATTTATTCTACAGGTATTTTTGAAACGAATCATTTTTTTTTTTTGAATAATCTGTTGTTGTTTCACTTTTATTTACGATTTCATTGAATTAGGAATATGCTTCGCCTTTACTACTTTTTAACAACATTCATACTACAGAAGCCATTAAATCACCTTTAATCAGATAAGGAAATGCTGGAAATAACTTCAACAACAATATTTTTTCAATCAAACTTTTGCTCGAAAAATATTCAGTAATAAAAAACTTCGTCACCGAAATCTCGAAGTTTTATCGATAAAGTCTCCATACAGACATCACTAGTTGTCGTGACTACCAAGCTTTTATTGTAACCTCGCTGCATTAAAATATTGCACCTAGAAATGTAGGTGTTCAGGCCAAGGCTTTAAATGTTAAAACTCAAGGTGAGGAAGTAACATTAAAAAAAAAAAAAAAAAATCAAATGAAGCTAGTGACTTTCTGATTCCATACTAATATCTATAACAAATTACAAATTAAAGTCGCTTTTACTCTGTGCGACCGCGTTGTTTTTCTAAACTACACGACGGATCTTGATGCAGTTTTCACTATTATAGATTTTTTTTCCAAAATCAAAATCAGAAGTTATTAATTATTCAACTAGGCTGAGAATCAGCACTTTTCAAACGTCAAAAATTATGTAAGACAGTCCCCCAAAAACGCCCACCGTTCACCACTTCCTAGTAGATGGGAAGAAGAAGTGGCGCAACAAACTCCCCAGCAGCACAGCTGTCCGAAAGGTTTATGTACATTTTGGCAGTTTCAGTAATTTTTCTTTCGTACTATTCTTTGAATCATTGAGCTCCTTAAGTTCTGAGTTGAGCTGCACGACAACTGACAAATGCGGGCACAGAATGGACAGGTCCACTTAATCTGTATGTTTCTTAAATCAAAAGACCATTTCCACCAACCAACCATGAACCATGTGTTCTCACATGATCTGACCAATACTATGTCTGGACTTTAAAAGAGACCTCTGAGTTTGTTTCGGCCTTTCTTCTCAGAGTAATCAAATTTTGCACAAAGCTTAAACACGACTCGGAGAAAAATGTATGATATTTTTATCCGACTTCATAAAGAAATGATTTCGCGTTAGTGTGCGACTAAAACTGGGAGCAAAAGCAAGTGGATATACATCCTCCGAGTGTAACTGAAATTGTTCGTTATCCATTTAAAAAACCAGTAACTTGATTAATGGTTCAGAACGACGCGACTTGAAAACAAATCTACAAGCACAAATTCGACCAGCGGGGTTTCCCAAAAAGTTGGAAACAAATGGAGACATTCTTTCAATTTTCCGTACTAAGTAAGCAAAAGGAGAACATCTATTGTTTTGAAAGATGAACATTTTAAAGTGTATTGTGTTGTTGATGTTACTTACAACGTTACGTTAAGAGTTTGATGTATCGTCCCTTTCCAGGATAGATACTAATATATTAGAACTTTATGTGTAGGTATTAAAGTTTCCAAAAACACTTATTTGATGACATGTATGAAAACTAATTTGCGAACGGAGTTTATATTTGTGGTTCTTCCAATAAACGGTGTTTCGCATCTAGGTACTTGTAGTGGAAAAAAAAGCTCAGTCTTTTTCGAGCTCATTACGAGTCGAGACATTGTAGTTGGTGTGAAAATTCATATTTATTTAGCTTCTAGGCCTTACAGAACCTTCCAAGAATGCCTTTGTATGTTGCACTTCTTGCTAATGAGCAAAGCTGACCTCGACCTCTGAGGAAACAGACCTACTATGATCTAGTAAACTTGAATATACTGCAGTAGGTATAAAGTCATTCATACTCCATCCATACTTAATATTATACAGAATGTATGCTCTTATTTAAAGGGTACAGACCATCGAACTGAACAATTTTCTCCGTGGAACTAACATCGTAATCGCAAAAAAATAATCAGCGGTCGGATACACACCACCATCTCTGAAACATGCTGTAAGTGCGAAAGTAATTCCGTCTGTCAGATACCTTTGACGCCTTAACGGCTGAAAGGATTTAGATAAAAATTTGGCACACGGATAGACCTGAGTTAAGACAGGATCTCGGTAGAAAATTATCTCACGAAAACGCATTTCGTGAAATAATTTTCTAATGAGGATAAGGGTGGGGCGCCCACGAGCGATTTTCTTGGCGATTTTTGTGTGAATGTATTTCTTTCTGGCAAAAATCGCCGAGCTAAATCACTCGTGGGCGGGCACCCTAAGTCGTATCATAAGAGAAATCAGCTTATAACGCTCCCAGTGCTTCCACTAAGGCCTAACAGTGAGAGGGATTGTGCTGTAAACCACCACGTGGACACAAGGGATTGGTGGATGTCACAAGTGTTCATGACATGGCGGTTCGTATGAAGCCGTATCAGCAACATCATAAAGACTAACGAGTTTTCTGGCCATAAATTTATGGACAAACCGAATTAATAGAAACCTGAAGTTATCAATCCACCTGGTAGTAAATTAAGTACCAGATTGCGTGATTCGACACGCGTTAATCGTTGTAAAATTTATTGAAAGAAAATCAATTTGAAAAGTCAACAATGTAAAGTAGAGGCATTAGGAACGGGATGAAAAGTTCACTCATCTTCCATCGAAAAGGGAGGATTCTCCGATCATTATGGGTGTTGTCTGGTGATCAACTGCCCTACGATTGATGTCGGGACGTTGTATATATGCTAGTTGCGCGGTTAACTCTGCTTGCGCGATGCAGGATTTTGCGTGAGGTCAGTGTTATGCGTAGTTCGCATGTGGCGATGTATATGCGCCACAGATCCAATCTAATGAAATAATGCATGAACTCACGTTTTTTTTTTCCATGAGGGTAGGCAGAAACCACAGACCGCCATTCGCGACAATCCTTACATACATATATAATCAGCCTATTTATAATGTTCCCACTGCTGGGACACAGCCTTCCTCTTTCAGTGAAAGGGATCCTTACATACTAAATTGGGATCATACATTTCTTTGCGTTATGTTTACCGCAAATAAACGTATTTTCTTTCTTTCTATACTATCTTCTAAATGCTCTCATACTATCGCTTTGCTTAGTTTACGTCTAGTTATAGAGTTACATCGGTTGAGAGTACTACGCACCTGACCTTTCTGAAGAACATCACCAATAAGCTCACTATATGTCCTTCTAGCTAGACCGTTTCTACTCACATCTGACTTGTAAATGCCTTTTGTTGGTCTATCTATGAAATTATTCAGTTTTCTTCAAAATTGCTTACATTTGCAGAATTTAACAGTATCAAAACAAAAGTTCTCCTCGGACTCACATTTATTTTGCTCTCACCATCTCACGCACCGAAATCGTAAAACTGAAACAATTTTAACGCTGAAAATGTAGAAATCTAACAAGAGTACCTACCTACCTAACTACAGTAAAGAAATTTAGACATTTGAATGAAACGGACTTTTAGGAGCAAATTACAACCTTTCTTTTTCACCCAATAGGGAATATGCTGTATTTTTGGTTTACTAATTCAATAATAGACAGTAATATAAACCTAAGAAAGGTATTGAAAGTTAAACTGATTGATGCTCAATAAAATTATGAAACTCCAACAATTTTCTACTACAGTTCAAACGTCCGTTTCTGTCGCGGTCATGATGTGACGTCATTGTTCACGAAACTGGGGCCCAAGTCTGCTATTTTTATAAATTCAGTCATTCCAATACGATCCCATTGTCATTTTGCTAAAAGTTCGTAATCTGGTAAATTCATAATGGTCGATCATTGGTCGGTCAATGTTCTCGTAATATAATTGTGTTATTATAATGGCATTGTCGTATTGCCATTATTATAAAACCCATTAGTAGAAATGTCATTCATTTGTCATTATGTACGAGATTAACAATATATGCAATTTCTTTCAATGTAGTGTCAGTGGCCGACCATTGGAAAGTCATAATGACGCCATTATAATAGTAGATTACCAAACTTGTCAAAATCAACAATTATGAAATCAATGATCGACCATTCTGATCGACATTCTATTGTAATAGCAGACTTGAGGCCCTGCTTTGTTTACATCTGTTTTTTAGCCCCAAATCTTATATATTAAATTATTGTTTATGCTTTATTAAAGTAGAAATCGTACTTACATATTTACCTTAGTGAGATTTCAAGCATTTAGCAAAGAATAGATTTTATTCACATGTTTTTTTTCGTCACTTCCGGCATTTTCGAAGAGGATGCGTTTTGAGTTTCGTTCTGTTCCACCAAAAAAAACGCAACATAAATTAATTAATGGTAAAATAAGTAATGCATTAAAAAAAATGTAAAAAATATTGGAATTTGTTTCTTGACTCCTACACAATGTATATTAAAATAATGGATACGTTTTGAATTACGTGCATGTTCCCTATTATGGCGAAGCAAAAGATATGGTAAGAGTGGTAAACAAAAGGTATGTATGTATGTATCACCATCATCATCTGTTCCCTCATACTTTCTAAGTTGCTTATAATAATTTGACAAATGAGGTATCGTTGGAAGCGTCTTGATCGTCCGCTGCTTATAGGCTATAATTATGAAGTCAAATTAAATGAATATTTCCAGAGAACATAAAGTCATGAACTAATAAAAACACGGCGATCCTCTGAACATCACTATGAATATGTACTCGTAATAAATCAATGATATTAATTGTAAAAAGAGGTACATAGGTTATACACGCTCCGCAAGTGGCACGTCAAAATTTGGCTAATTAGTCACATTTTCTTCGTCCTGTCTCTTTTTCGTTCCTGATAATTACGACATGCCGTCCTACTTCCACGTGTCATCTAATAGTGCGACAGTGCCGTTTTTGAAGATCGAATGTTGAGTAGGTAACCTAAGTCTTTTTACTTAAAATATCACTGTATTAAATACATTAAAATGTATAACGTGTAAGTTGTTTATTTAATAGACGATAAATATTTAATAGTTTGTACATAACAATTTCAGATGAAAATATTTTCTTTTTTCATATTTTTTAGAGCGTAATTTTTCAATTTTCAATAGTCGGGTTTTATTTTGTTGAACTTACTTTTTATTTTAACATGCCGTGTGTGTGCTGATTTCCCATCGGAAAAAGGACTAATGTTTTTTTTTTTTTAAATCAATTCTTAGTGCTCACCTTCGTTACAATTTTATGGTACTTTTGTGCATAATTTCAAGCACCCAGACTCCGCGGTTTAGGCTGTGCGTTTTATGTCAGTGAATTTAAGATATAAGTAAAATTAGCTCAACGGTTCCGGGTTGACCCTACGGGAATCGACGGAAGCTTCGAACGTTCCATCATCGGACGACCTGACGTCCGGCGTGTTGTACGTACTGTGTTTAATATACAGTATGGGTGGTCTAATTATAGATTATTTTAATGATAATGACGTAATATTTAATAACAAGACATAGCCACTTTGTTTCTATTAGGTAGGGCCGCGTTTGACCATGGTATGGTAAAATTACGAGTAAGTATGTGACAGTTAATCGAAATTGGTTTTGGTTCGTTATTCAAGAGTTAATGTATCTCGTTAATGTGTCTTTTGACTGGAATTCGCCAAATGATAAGTGATTTCTTGAAAGAATGATGCCGCTATACTTAGGCATGTGCATACAACTGCCACCATTTGTATTAATACCAACTGTAACACACTAGTAGTCATTTTATTCTTTGGAAAAACAAATTCACAAGGATCTTTGTTAACTACCAAATTGCCCAAGTCAGGCAATGGTTGAAAAGGCTGAATGTTCCGTGATGTTTGAGAATGTTTAGAGGTGGATATTTCACGTTACTCGCCTACAATCACATTACTAGTTACATTCGGAAAAGTATTCGAAAAACTTGTTAGCAAACATCTGATGTGGTACCTTAAAGAACACAACTGAATATTAAATCTAGATCGACCAATACTAACCTATTATGTTTCACGTCGGCTTTGTGGAATTGTCTTGAAAAATCGTATTCCGGTGGACGCAATCTATAGAGATTTTAACAAGGCATTCGATAAAGTGGATCACTGCCTTCTTATGAATGAATTGGCTCAACTGGGTGTGGGTGGAACATTGAGAGCGTTTAAATCTTACCTAGAAAGGAGAGAATCAAAAGTTGTAGTGAACGGTAATTTCTCGGAAAGCTATCTAGCAACCTCTGGAATCCCGCAAGGATCGCATTTGGGGCCGATTCTTTTTAATATAAACACTCCCGTTTTTATTGGTTTGTGGACGATTTAAAGATAAGGAAGCCAATTCAGAGTAACTTGGGACTCCAAAAGGACAGGACGACATCAAAAAACTTGTAGACTGGTGCAAAATAAACAAAAATATTAGTAAATGTCACTACATCCAGTTCACTCGTAATAAAAAAGTTGAAGTCTAAAGTTCAATGTCCACATCCTGAATATTGTCTCAAGATCTTTCAAGGTACTGGGATTTGTTTTGCGAAATAGTAAGATATATAAAATTCCCGCTACAAAAATAAATCTTTTCAACACTAGTCCGTCCAATCCTAGAATATAGTTCCGTGGTATGGAATTCGCATTACGAGGTTTACTCCAAACGATTAGAGTGTACAAAAGCGGTTCCTTTACCATCTGTGCTACGGAGATCACTTGGCTAAACAACTCACTAGCTACACTGACAGGTTGAAACACTACCACATGATACACTAACCAGTCATAGGAAGAAACTGGACTGCATCATCCTTCACAAAATATTTAATGCAACGATAACGTATTGCTGTTGTATGCTCACCTAAAATTTTCCAGTCTAATTCTACACGCGAAGACTTGTAATTGGCTTGCTGTTGACTATGGTTTCCTTACGTTTTTAAGCTGTAAGTCTTCCATGTTTCAATAAATAAATAATAAAAATTAAAGTTTAATTAAAGTGAACTTACGAGTTCATTAAAGATTAAAATTTTGACTCAGATTCCCAGGCATAACACACAACTTATTTTATATCCCTAGCTCAAAAAGTAACCTCGGTCATTACGCCGCTGTGCCAAACATGTTAGCCAAAACTAAGAATTTAGACATCTGCGAGTCTCAGTCTAAATATAAGAAATATTAGATTTAATTTAATTTAAGAATCTCTAAATGTTTTACTTTCTTCTTTTTATGTCCTTCCTTTACAAAATTTTCAACTGTTCCAAATATAACCTATTATTAATATTTTTACTGTTAGCTTAATTATACCTTTATTGTGCATGCTGTAGTCTCCTATAAGTGAAGGAGTACATGCACTTAATACCTTACCATAATTTCAGCCGAATGACGTCCACTGCTGGACTTAGGCCTCCCCGAAAAGGAGGGGGAGGTTGCTATAATCGCCTCGCTTGATAGGCGGGTTGGCGATCGCAGTATGGTGCAAAAATGTATAGAGAACGCTGCTGCCCATTCTCTAGTAAGTCCTTTAGTCGCCTTTTAGGCCATTAACACACGGCACCGCGCACCACGCGCGTAGGCTTTGAAGCGGATCTCATGTCGCATTGACCTTTTATAAATCCGTTGATGCCTAATTAACACACGTATACCGCCCGACCGCACGGTCGAGCGATGCTCTCACCCTCTCCGACCGCGGCGTTGCGCGGTGTCATGTGTTAATCGCCTTACGACACCCACGGGAAGGAATGGGATGGTGCTATTCCTTACGTCCGGCACCACACGGAATACCTTATGTTGCCCTTTATTTACGTGTCATGTATTGTGTACATCTTTTGTTGGAGGTCCTAAATCAATAAATAAAATAAATACACTCCCATTGTTATTTCACCCGTTTCATGTGTGAGGCCTAATTTAAATCGATGCCACTATACCACATTTTGACCCTCGCGTAAACGAGGGTCAACGTTCGTAATGATGCCTCTGGGATTCTTAATCGTAACAAAGAACATTAGGGTTTTCCAATTATGGAATAGTGACATGACTGTACAGTTATATTTGATTAAATAAAGAACAGTGAATATGTACGCAAAATTCTCTGTGTAGTATTTTTGGCTCTATACTAAAAGTTTGTGTTTGTTTACAACAGTTAAAATGTTTATTTAAGTTCAAAAGGTCATTTCGATACATGTTATTGGAGATTGCTTGTGTTAGGAGACCAATGATTTATGGTTTTACAATCAGGGCCCGTATTTTTAGAGAACGCTCGCATTTTAATCTCAGTCGCGATCTGTCAAAAATCCTTTTACCCATGTAATTACTTAGTAAGTACTGATTTATTTTAGGCTCCTTGAATTTAACTATATTTTTGTCAATTTAAAAATTGTCAAAAATATACCCTAAATGGTTCCGTACCCAAAACGTAAAACGGGAACCCTATTACTAAGGCTCCACCGTCTGTCTGTCTGTCCGTCTGTCACCAGGCTGTATCTCATGAACCGTGATAGCTAGACAGTTCAAATTTTCACAGATGATGTATTTCTGTTGCCGCTATAACAACAAATACTAAAAAACAGAATAAAATTATTATTTAAGGGGGCTCCAATACAACAAACGTGATTTTTTTGCCATCTTTATAGATAATGGTACGGAACCCTTCGTGCGCGAGTCCGACTCGCACTTGGCCGGTTTTTTGACATTGATTGTCGCTAAGATGACATTGCGGCTTGAATTTTAACAATTGGGCTTCCGAAATTGCATTGAATTTGTAATTATTAAAAAAAAAATAACAGCGGTAATAGTTGAAAACCGCGTAAGTAAATCCGCGTAAGCAATTCAATCAATGAAAGCTTTTTTTTTTCTATTTTTCCTTACCCAGTTTACCCACATGAGTTTCCAAATTCTTTTGAACTAAGGTTACGTGTCATGCCAGTACCAACTTTTCCCTTAGGAAATCAAAAACGTGACGCGTATATTTAAATAGATATTCACTTCCACCTTAAGAATCTCCACATCGAGAGTACCTAGCTAAGTAAAAAGCATATTTGAAGACTATCGATCGCACATGTGATTGAATATTCAACCCAAGTTTCTGCAGAACTGAGAGAAGTCACGTTGAACCAATATTTTGAAGCCGTGCAGGTGCAGAGTTATGCATTTACGAGAATATTAGCCAAGTTTGGATGTTGTAAGTCGGTCCAAAGCGTAAATGACATAATTTCGCTTCTACGCTAGCAAAGTTGTTAAGACATTAGAAACAAAACATCATCATAACCAAAAACTTTTGCAAAGAAAAGAATAACTAACTGAGAGTGCGTCTAAGTTTCTCGCAGACTGATCGACACTACACGTGACCAGGGGCCTAAGTCTGCTATTTTTATAAATTCAGTCATTCCGACACGATCCCATTGTCATTTTGCTATAAGTTCGTAATCTGGTAAATTCATAATGGTCGATCATTGGTCGGTTAATGTTCTCGTAATATAATTGTGTTATTATAATGACATTGTCGTATTGCCATTATTATAAAACCCATTAGTAGAAATGTCATTCATTTGCCATTATGTACGAGATTACCAATATATGCAATTTCTTTCAATGTAGTGTCAGTGGCCGACCATTGGAAAGTCATAATGACGCCATTATAATAGTAGATTACCAAACTTGTGAAAATCAACAATTATGAAATCAATGATCGACCATTCTGACACTATTGTAATAGCAGACTTGAGGCCCTGAAGGCTGGCTCGTTCCTTGACCAAAGAATTAACAATGTCATTCAAAGTGGCAATGCTGCCAGTCTTCAGAAGACTGGCAGCATTGCCACTTTGAATGACAATGTCACGTTTCCGGATTATAGCGATACGGACGAGTATTTCGGCGCTTAAATGTCCTTTTGTTTTTTTTTTTGATTATTTTGTTTATGTAGTTAGTCATTTAATTTAGTACCTAGTGTAAATATGTAGTTGGTTGCGTGATATATTGTACAATATAATGATTTTAATGTATTTGTAATTAATAAATTTCACTAGCTGCAGTGAGATATTAAAAAAACCGGCCAAGTGCGAGTCGGACTCGCGCACGAAGGGTTCCGTACCATTATCTATAAAAACGACAATAAATCACGTTTTATGTATGGGAGCCCCCCTTAAATATTTGTTTTATTTTAATTTAATTATTTATTTTTAAAGTGAATATATAACTAAATATTCTGAGAATATTTCAAGGGTCTACGTGTTGCCGTTATCAATATAGAGCAAAAAAATCACGTTTGTTGTATGGGAGCCCCCTTAAATATTTATTTTATTCTGTTTTTTAGTATTTTTTGTTATAGCGGCAACAGAAATACATCATCTGTGAAAATGTCAACTGTCTAATTACCACGGTTCATGAGATACAGCCTGGTGACAGACGGACAGATAGACAGACGGCGGAGCCTTAGTAATAGGGTTCCCGTTTTACCCTTTGGGTACGGAACCCTAAAAAGGCTTATGAAAATCAATTTGTTTAACTCCATAGCCAATTTTATATAAAAAGTAGATATTTAAGTGCAAGTAAATCCATAGGGACATTCACACAGTGGCATGCACCCATCATGTATTTCGTGTTAATAAAATAATTGCTTCATTGGTCTACTGGTCGCACGATGTACTGGAGAGCACGAGGTCCGGGGTTCGATTCCCAGGTCGGACAAAGTGTTTATTGGGTTTTTCCACCAGGAATTTCTCAGTAGCAGCCCGGAGTCTGGATTTGTGCCCGAATGATGGCAATCGGCTCGCCCCCTATTACATGGGACTTCAACATAACAGGCGAAATGTGGGTGTACTATAAGTGTGCCTCTGCCTAACCCTTCGGGGATTACAGGCGTGATGTTATGTTATGATGTTATGTAAAATAATTAACTTATAAATTTATCTACTGCACTGGCGATCAATCTAAAGCTGTAACTTATCGCAATAAAGATGGCTGACATCAAAACAAGCTATAAATTACTTCGAAGAGAGACAAGGCGAACTATTTTATGTCGAACGTACGAAAGCTGACCTAATTCGGTGACTCTTAAAATAGTTACCGTCTGGGAAAAATCTATTACTGGATCGACGATTTGGTTCTTGGAGAGTGAAAAAGTGCTACTGGGTCTGTCTACTAATTTGTCGCTGTTAAGAGATTGACTAGATTTTGAGCATTTTTAATTTGGAGAATTGGCCTTGTTCTGTAGTTTTGGGCATGTAGATTGCAAATAGAGAGTAGGTAGGATAGCTATTGTATTCACACTTAAATAACGTCAACTTAGTGTAACATCTTAAGGATAAGGCTGCAAATGAAACTAAACGGTAAAGATTTCTTGAATTTATTGAACAAGAATAAAAATGTAGATAAGTAAGTATCCGTATAATTATGTTATCATCGAAATAATTAAATTACCATTCAATTAAATTACCAATTAAATTTGGTACACATATGAAATTCGGGGGGCATATCAGAAAAAAAGGCTTGCTAACTGTAGCGTGTGTGATATATCAAATGAAAAGGCTTGTTGTAAGGATTTTCAGATATTTTCTTTTATTATTTAAAAATATAAGTGAGGAGCTTGTGGCTAAATAATAACTGCCGCACGGGTCGATCGTTCAGGTTAAGCTACGCTTGCCGCGGTTGGTCCGTGGATGGGTGACCATCTTTTCATACCAAGATTCCTCCGTGCCTCGGAAAGCACGTTAAGCCGTTGGTCCCGGCTGTCATTTGTAGATCTTTGACAGTTGTTACGGGTCGTCAGAAGCCCAAAAGTCTGACAACCAGTCTTACCAAGGGATATCGTGTTACCCAGTAACTGGGTTGTGGAGGTCAGATAGGCAGTCGCTCCATGTAAAATACTGGTATTCAGCTGCATCCGGTTAGACTGGAAGCCAACCCCAACATAGTTGGGAAAAGGCTAGGCAGATTATGATTTTAAAATATAAGTTTAAAATTATTTAAGAAATTATATGAAAGTTTACCATCCCCCCTCTATCTCTGAAACTACTGAGACCAATATTTTGAAAAAAAGAGAACAATATTTCTTCACTTATAGATTACAGGAAAACCTATAAGAAGTCTGATCTTAAAATAACATGACAAATCTCTCAATATTGTGCGTACAAACTTACATTTGCGGTTGAAATGTATCAGGGATCATGTTTTTCAACTACAATGTTAAGTTAGTTCTTAGGATAAATTCATCCCAACTGCGGACCCCTTCATTGTGCGTGGTCTGACGCGCACTTGGCCGCTTTTTGTGACCTTGTCCCACCAAATCTAATCATAAATGACCCTTAGTTAACTAGAAAGGGATTAGTATCCGCTGTATAGGGGTTTTATACGGGACTATGGATTTCCTGTTGGTAAGGGATTTCTAAAGGGTTGTTCTCTTGACCCTTAACTAGACACACAATTTTCGCGGAAAAATAAGCAATTTTTCCTGTGAAAACTGTATTCTCTGGTTAACGCTCAGTTCTGTATAAAATTATATACATTTAATGAAACACGACAAACGAAAATGTAAATCCTGTGTTTATTTTGAGCCCATAATGTTTTAATTATTCCCAAAATTATTACTGGGTGTTAAAGAACTTTGAATATAAATGAAGATTAGCCTTTTAAAAGCGTTATCTGCGTTAAGATCTTATTTATTTATTAAAAACTTCGTTGTTCACCATAGAAATGAAAAGAGCAAACAGATAAATTAATCATACTATCCTACTAATGTTACAAATGTGAAAGTTTGGATGTTTGTTAGGTACTCAATCATGCAAAAATTGCTGAACGGATTTAGATGAAAGGGGATCGAACTTTTTTGTGCGTCGTCCACGTTCGCCATTTTGATTATTTTCAAAATGGCGTCGCACGATAATACCTATTTAAAGGTATAGGTAGGGGGCTTAAAGACAAACAAAAAATGTCATGTGATATAATGTCCTAAACTTGCACATTATCTAGATAATTAAAGTTAAGTTAAGTTGCGCTCATCACGGACCAAACTACCTAACATGGGAAACTAAAACATTATTCTTGCTCGTACTTCGTTCCTATGAAAACGCCGCCTATGAATATGTATGCCTTTTACAATATGTGCCACGGGATATTATGTTAAACTGTGTGAATATTAATAGCCTAGTAATGCTACATTAGCTTGAGGTGGCTCGTAACACCTGACCACCCTTAGGTTATAGATTCAGTATCAGTAGGTTTGGGCTGTTTCAAAAGTCATCATCATTCTCCTGCGCATAACCTAATTTATTTTAGGTCGGCGCAACATGTCCCTTTCTTCATCTCGGTTGTCACCCTCTTTGTAGCCATATCATCTTTCACACAGTTCATCCATCGTTTCTTTGGTCTTCCCCTACTCATATAGCCATCGACATTCATACTCAAAACTTGCCTCACGACATTTTCCTCATTCCTCAGCATCACATGCTCATTCATACCATGACAACCGATTTCCGCACCACTTTCCAGTCACCGGTGACATTTTCAGACTTCCTGTTATGTACTCATTTCTGTTCCAAAAGAGTCAGATCAAATCCGGGGATGTACTGAACCCTATTTAGCTCGTCTTTGGATTATTAGAAAGAGATGTGAACGAGGCTGTTATGAATCTTCTTCGTAAATTTTCAATCTTCGACGAATTTTTTTTCACAGTAGCGTGGTTATGATTTTTTCTGCTAAGTCGGGAAAGATAAATACCTTCAGGTAGAGAAAGGCCGTGAAAGATATAAAACAGAAAAGCTAGAAGCTAGATTGAAACGCGAGTCGAATATAAAAATATATTCGTGAGTTTTATTTTCAGTAAGTATATCAACCTTACTTCTAAGCTTTTTAAACCATCCTTTTGTAGGTCTGCTAATAGTAGCTGCTAGGTCTGATAAACCAATTAACATTTGAACGTAGGGTACCGAATGTTTTCTTGTATCTTCTGTCTGATAAGTTCAATAAATAATACCTAGTAGGTACTGCTGCACTGTGCCGTGTGGCGCCGGACGTAAAGAATAGCACCACCCCATTTCTTCCCGTGGGTGTCGTAAAAGGCGACTAAGGGACTTACAAGAGAATGGGCAGTAGCGTTCTCTATGCATTTTAACACCATACTGCGATCACCAACCCGCCAGCCAAGCGTGGCGATTATGGCAACCCCTCTCTTGGTGGAGCCCTATGTCCAGCAGTGGACGTCTTTCGGCTGAAATGATGACTGCTGCACTGCACCATAAACATAATAAAAATTACATTTATATTCCTATACATAACCACATTATTAAAATCATAACTTTCTCTTTGGCATCAATGTACTGAGTATAAAAATAGTTCCTTGTCGATCTACCACGGTATTATATCGGTCTTGCACCCACGCAATCGTTGTGGAGGAAATAGCCTATTACGTCTTTGTAGGCAATTCACAAGGGTAGGCAGATGCACCGGCCTATATATTATTTAACAACTTACTACTTGAGCTTGTAGAATTATAGATGTTTCGATTTGTGGGTCATTACCTATTTTTAGGGTTCCGTACCCAAAGGGTAAAACGGGAACCCTATTACTAAGGCTCCGCCGTCTGTCTGTCTGTCTGTCCGTCTGTCACCAGGCTGTATCTCATGAACCGTGATAGTTAGACAGTGGAAATTTTCACAGATGATGTATTTCTGTTGCCGCTATAACAACAAATACTAAAAACAGAATAAAAAAATATTTAAGGGGGCTCCCATACAACAAACGTAATTTTTTTGCTCGTTTTTACTCGATATTGATAACAGCAACAGGTAGACGCTTGAAATATTCACAGAATATTTAGTTATAATATACATCTACTTTAAAAATAAATAATTCAATTAAAATAAAACAAATATTTAAGGGGGGCTCCCATACAAAAAACCTGATTTTTTTGCCATTTTTATAGAAAATGGTACGGAACCCTTCGTGCGCGAGTCCGACTCGCAATTGGCCGGATTTTTAAGTACCTAATAGGCACTAGATGACAAGCCGACACTGTCCTCCCATACCTATTAGCAAAAAAGAGCCTTTTTTTTTTTTTTTGGGTGGGAAATTATCAAATAACTTCTCCCGCTCTGGGTGGAGCGGGAGGGAGTGTCAGACTTTTACTGACTAAAACCCACCGTGTTCCTTCAGATGCCTGTGTGCCAGGGCCACGATATCCCTTTCGGACAGGCTCGTAACCCTGGCAGGCATTGGCCCTTTCGGACCCCGTCAATTGGTGCTGACGTCTCTTTGAGGCGCGCGTGGAACACAACGCGCCGTCGACCCGGGCTTGGTCCTTATCGGACGGCGAGCTACCCATCGCTCACCGTCCGCAAGCCCGCGCCTACGGTGGCCGGGAAAAAAGAGCCTGCTTTTCTCTATAGGAAACGATCAATTGGAACCGTGCACCTAGCTTCTGACGTTTCATAAGCCCATTTATGTTTATGTGAAATATAATAAAATATTTTCAATTTCAAGTTTTGTATGTAGTGCAAAAATAATATACTCTATTAGTTTTAGTATATATAAGGTGCTAACAAATTAGGTACCAATACTTTTAGAGCTGATAGTACTCGTCTCTAGGAGTAGACTTAAGTATGAAACATTGAAAAGTTTATGTTACTTTTTGGAGATAATTAGGGAAACAACGTTACTGCGTAAAAACACCCTGTTAATAGATAGTCAACAATCATTGACGTTAGTCACAAACGACGATGTTCACTTGACAGAAAGCGTGTCTTGTCAGTTAAAAGCACAGGATGATTATGTTTGGGCGAAATTTTAATCTATTTATTTTGTTCCGTAAATTAAAACAAAAATATCATATAAAAAGTTTTCTTAATTTCTATTTAAAGTTAATTGTTTTGATGTAATGTAACACCTCTTAAAATATTGGTACTTAATTTGTTAGCACCTTATATGCGAAACCCAAAACACGTGTTTTGTACATAGATTCTTTATCTACTTATGTACAAAATTTCAAAACTGTATCATGAAAAATCACATAGTTATAAGGTTGTTATTTTACCGGGTGTCCATACAAAAACATGCTAACGGCGCGGCGCGGCGCGGGTCCAGGGCGCGACAGGTGAATTAATCGTATACAATATTAGTTTTAGTATATGCGAAACTCGAAACACGTGTCTAGTATTTTTATGTAAAGAATCTATGTACAAAATTTCATAACTGTATCATGAAAAATCACATAGTTATAAGGTTGTTATTTTACCGGGTGTCCGTACAAAAAACATGCTAACGGTGCCCCCGCGCCTCCAGAGTCGTCTTGAGCTCATTGATAATAATTTGGCAGTAGGTACCTAACCGTACGGCAATTTTATTGTATGTAATTAAATGGTGATAACATTTTCCATCACACTTAAATATTTTTGGGACAAAATATAACATGGTGTAAAAAATATTAAAATCGATTCAGTTCCTTATTCTGAGACAAACTATATTCAGGTTTCGCATATACTAAAAATAATGTTGTTTCAATAATTATTTATATGTATATCTGAAATTTTTATGGTGTCCCTACATAATAAAGAGTATTATTCTATTCTACGTGACAAAGAAAAGAGGTTTTTGATGTGTAACTCCTTCCCCTCGCTTCGCTTATTTCTGTGGGAGTGATTTCGTGAAAAGGGACGGAAGTGTGTAACAGGAACTGACAGCTTGAGCATGGAATAAGTAAGTACTTTTTAATAGCATGGAATTAGAAGTACTTTACAATAGCATGGAATTAGTGTACTCGTGGAATTAGTTATTACTATACAGAGTGAGATGTCAGATGTTACACATCATACCTATGCGACTACTGTAAGGCTAGCTATTTTTATGGTTTTTTTTAAATTTGTTTAAAGGCCTTTGTCGCTTAGCGACCACATCGCCCAGTGCAGAAAAAAAAACACAAAATTGTTGATTACTATCTACCTTATCACTAACTTGTACAATTATTTAGCCATATCGGACACTGGCAAAGCAAGGATGGTATTACAAAAGCCAATAATTATATACTACGTTTGACTGGGCGTCATGTTCTGTCCGCATTGAGCTGATTCTGAACCACAGAAATAAACCATAATTTCCTTCCATAAAGTCAGTCGCATATCATAACTTTCTATGAAAGGCAATTCAGGCATACCAACGCCATTGAGGAAAGCGTTAAAAAGGTACACTTCAAGTAATTCCGAGGCATGAAACGCTTAAACCTACAAATTCGCAGGCATAAATACTGAATAAACCATCCTTTACGACTTGAAAGAGTTGTTCAAGGATTATCACCCTTCCTGTATGAAAAATAGAGTTCAAAATAATTGATGGCACTGAAACTTTGCCTATGCAAATAAGTTTGTAACCAGTTCTTTGTCTCTTACAGAATTGTTAATTAATGCAGTTTACCAACTAAAAAAAATATAATAATATATAATAATAATAAGAAATAAATAATAATAATAATTGCTAAAGACCCCGACTTTAAAGTTATGAGAATGAAAATGGGATAGTGTAAAAATTAATACCAATAAAACAAAGAAAAACATCCCAAGCCAAGCCTTTTGACCTAAAACACGGAAAACAACAATTATCGCTAGTTTTATTCTAAAACTAACATAACAATATAAACATGCTGAACCAACCTTTTTAACATCACTTTACACCACTACATGCACAAAACACACACACAAACAACTTTTAAACGTAACGACACTGCACAAATCTACGAACAACTTAATAGTAATTTATTGTTAGGAATTGGACGAAAAATTCCGTTGACACACGTCACACCGCGGCCGGGTGCCGCAGAAAACTGAAATCTGCAAAGCGATAAAGCTTTCGCTGTAAGCGGTGTTGCCAGCACTGATAAATTACCCCTGAATGTGGAAAATTTCATGGAAACACGGTGTTTATAAGTATTCAAGAGATTTTAGTGCCCTGTCTGTGAATTTTAAAAGTTCATGTAAAATATTTAATTAAGAAACTCTATTTATGAATGATCAAGCATTTGGCGCATGCAATGCAGTAAATTTATACCAAAACTGAAAATACAAGTGGGTATGTTGTACGTAGGATAATTAGTCATGATGAAAAAAACATGTGCCGCCAAGCGGACATTATAAGTCAGAAATGATGTAGATGATACATTCATAAGTTATGACGTCAATTCAATGTGACGAAAATAATTTAAGCAATTTTCTTCCATGAGTTTCAGACGTAAACATCATTTGGTGACCAATAAATAAATAAATGTTATAATAACGGCCTGCAAATGCCCCGAATGTGAATGAGACGGAACAAGCATCGATAGTACTGCGTTACCATAGAACACCACAGACACAATAGTCACTGACAACTGATGATACGTCGGGTTCACACACGCGGTGTACGTTTACAATTACCTACAACAATTTTATTAAATAATTATCTTCTAATCTATTTTTATTTTATTTATTTTCGTGTCTGGTCTATCGTGACATCACAGCGGGCCCTATCAGAATACCAGCGCTGCGACACTTATTTTTTTTAAGTGCCGCAGCATCATGCTGAGTTAGGGGCCTTTTGGCCTCGAACAGGACTTTGTTTTTATTTTCATTTTTACTTTGTTTTATTTTTGTTTTTGTTCTTTATGTTTCTATGAGTGTGTTTTTGTATAGTTTAATTTGTGATCTGTGCGAGTCCCAATAAATGCTTTTCTTTCTTTCTTTCTTTCTTTATCACCACTCTTTCTCATTTCGTGTTGGGGAATTCAGACTGTTATCTTATCAGTTCTAGTTTTCTCACGACGATTTCCTTCTCCTCTTCTTAGCGTGTCCATGGCAATCAAGTCGGCCCAGACTATAATTTTGTAACACAGTTTAAATCACAAGCCGAGAGTTTTTAATGATATTGCTAATCCATTACTTCATAGGTTTGAAAAATTCGTCTGCTCAACAACGTAAAAGCAATGGGTGAACTGTCAAAATTAAACCCATTGCGATCAATTGTCAGTTTGTGTGTTACGCAATTGCCCCCCAGTAAAGCCGCGGCCCCACGGCCTATCGCGGCCAATGCCGCCGAGCTTTACCACCACAGGCCTCATCGGATCGACGGTTCCCACGGCCTGTGGCCTGGCCTGAGAGAAAGCGGGCCGTGACATAACATGCAAACGATATTAAGTGTCCCATTGTTAAGGATACATATTTCAGATTAACTTATAAATATCATAATTTCTTAAAGGTGTTTTGAAATGGAAGGCTAGCAACCCCTGTTTACTCAATTGCACAGTTGCAACCTTTAAACCATTTTGCGTTGAACGTGTGTATGTATTCCAGGCCATTTATTTGCACTTCAACTGACCCGCTTTTCCACTAGCGGAAAGTGGGATGAAGAAAGTACTTTTAAGTAGTTTACAATTTTGACTGCCTCGTTGTTCTGGTTGTTACAAGCGCTACTGCTCAGCATGAGGTTCTGGGTTCGATTCCCAGGTCAGGCAAAGTGTTATTGGGCTTTTCCATCTGGGATTTCTCAGTAGCAGACCAGAGTCCAGAATGTGTGCCTGATGGTGACAATATGCTCGCTCCCTGTTACAGGGGACATGACATAACTGGCGAAATGTGGGTGTACTATGGGTACACCTCTTTCTAAAACGGTAAAACAAGGCGTGATGTTATGATGTACAATTTTAAAATGTGTTACTATTAAATTTACTGATATTCTAAATAGAGCTCGAAGTGTTATCAGGGGGGCAATTGCCGTATTTTTAAGATAGGTCGCATTCTAATCTCATTCAAAAAACCTTAAATAGGTAATTTGATTGTTTTTTTTTTTCATTTATATTTTTCGAAACCAACAAAATAATTAAGCCACAGTAATTTTTTTTTTTTAATATCTCGAAAAATTGTATGCGTTTTAAAGTCTGTTGTAGACAGAGACAGCACTGCTGCGATCTGACGTCACAACACAGGAACGCCATAGTAACTTCGCACCATTCAGTACAATGATCGTTTTGCGTGGCAAGGATAGTAGAATAATTTCAAAGGCGTGTAACTTCTCCACTTTTCCACCGATTTTTTTTTTCACAAATTGTATTTTTTAGTAACACCTATAAAAATAAGCAGTAATTCATATACCTATATTTTTCATATCAGTCCCCCTATCCCCCCCCCCATCCCTTCCCTATTTAACTAAATCTTTGTCAAGTTTTTGGCATTGATTGTCGCCGAGATGAGATCGGATTGTTCATCGAACGTTTTTATCCCGGGTCACGGGCCTTCTTTCATGTTTAAAACCTGCTGCTGGGCTCATGTCGGACAACCTAAAGAAGTCTGAGGGGTGGAGATTGGAGGATCCATAAGCTGTGGTCAAAAAGTGAGCCAAAGCAGGTAATGCTTCACTGAGTGATCAAAACCACAGTTGATCAGAAGGCAACAGGTTTCATTTCTAGCTGTTATTTTGGGCAATTAGATTTCCAAAAAGGAATTACCTTTTCCGATGCCCGGAGTAATAAGTCAATACTGAATAAATGATACTAGTGGTCGCCCACTGGTCGAAATTCGACCCCCTCTACTTATAATCTACATAGTACTTATACTAATTCCATGAGTACCTACACTAATTCCATGTATTAAAACACTAATTCCATGTATTAAACAGTAATTACTAATTCCATGTATTAAACAGTAATTACTAATTCCATGCTCAAGCTGTCGCTTCTGTCACTTATCTATCTTCAAGTCATGAGGCCCTGATACTATACGTGTGTGTGTGAAACGCATGATAGTGTGTGACATGTTTTTTTATTAATTTACTTTAGTTTTAATTCTTACCATATCAAAATATTAGCTTTCTGCACTCCTCCTCCATATAAACTATAACTGTGCCAAATTTCATACTCCTCCGTCCGCGTAATTTTCGTAAAAAGGGGTACAAATATTTCGCTACACGTATTAATACTCGTATAAGTAATGATTTAGGTTTGCCTTTTAAAGAAATAATTTGCGGCGGGTTGAAGTTCATTTCGGTCGAAAGGAACTTCAATCCGCCAAGATCGAAGCGTTGAAAACGTCAATTATTTGCGAAACAAATGCTTAAATTTGCTTCAGTATTGGGAAATTCAAAATCAAGGACCCAGTACCCACGTCCTAGCAATCTAGATCAACCCGATTTCTAGTGTCAAAAAAGGTCAATTAAAGCATCTTGGCAACCATGTACAGTATACTGTTAAAAACATAACCCACTTTTGGCACAATCGGGTAAAATGGGTCAGGGATAGAAGCTTTGAAGACAGCCGTCCAATTACGTCACTTCATTAATTTAAAAAAAGACAAGAGACTGTGCGGATATCTTGGAAATGCACAGAGCACGAAATTGAGGCGCGTGCCGGCAGGCAGCGTCTAGGATGTAGTACTAATAGTACTAGATTTTTGGTGCCGAAAATGCGTTGAGCGCATAACGTATGTCACGGACCGCCTTGAAAACCGTCAGTTTCTTCTATACGACATTAGTTGTCATAGGAGACACAGACAGCCAACTGTCCACAGCAGGGACTGCGTGGAGGAAGACGAGACGGCAGTTCATGTGCTTCTAAACCCCCCGGTGGTTGCCACATACAAGACAAAGTACTTACTTCTGAAAACCAGGCATCCTCCGTGAGATCGTCAGTAACACCATGGCGTTGCAAGGAGCTAGGGTGGAACGAATAATCGATTTTCCCACTCGTACGCAAAATACGCGCTTGGACGTGGTGTTGCGGGCTATAGTATAGATAGTATACGTCATTAGTGTCTTAGTGTGAGTGAACGGTGACACGCTTGGTTTGTATGGAAAATGTTGACAATGCAAAAAAATTAAAAAAGAGGTAGTCATATCGTAAATATATTATTACTTACTTATATGGGGAGAAATAAACCTGAAGCCAATATAAAATTTATGTACCGCTTCGATTCCACATAACTTTCCATTTATTGCCGTAAGCTCTGGTTAGAAATAGTGTCGTAAAAGGGTAATACATATAATCTATAATAATTAAATAGTGTACCTATAACAACACATACACACACCACACTACAGTTCTGTCTCTCCTTCTCCCTTTAATCCATCCAAAAGTTGTCTTTGAAAAACCGCTTTTAGCGATAGGACCGCCCATTGTTTCACCCTGTCTACATAATGGGTTGGGGAAAAAGTTTCTTCGCATTTTTTAAGAAAATTCAAAACATTTTTTAATATAGTTTATTAATTAGCAATATTATGTCATAACTCACACATACATAAGACAACACGTTAAAAAACTTAATCAAATAACCTGCCCCTAACTGTTCCCGGCGCAAAGGTGCCCATTACGCTTGCTGCATTGCCACGTTGGATGGCAATGGCTAACCTTTGCACCAAGAACGAGCCGGCGCGGGAGTCACCCGTTTTATATAGTTTATTTACATTTAACTAAAGTATGTAGGTACCATTTTGTTCGATAACTTTTTGCCATCTTGTAGGTAGGGACATGATCCCATTGCTATAGAAATTTTGGGACTTCTGATCAAAATACCGCGACAAGTGGTTTTGGCAGTCCTCTCGTGATGTTAACCTGACACTGCCTAAAGAATTCTGAAGAGACTGTGGAAATCAAGAATCTGAAGGTGCAAGGTCAGGACTATACGGCGGATGCATTAACACCTCCCAGCCAAACTCTCTTAATTTTTGCTGAGTGGCTAAAGATGTGTGAGGTCTAGCGTTATCATGATGAAACACCACACCCCTTCTGTTGATTAATTCCGGCCGCTTTCTCTCAACTTCTTGCTTTAATCTCACCAGTTGTTCGCAGTAGAGTTCAGAATCGATGGTCCTGCCTGGTGGTAACAGCTCATAATGAATCATTGCCCTTCCAATCCCACCACACACACAGCATCACCTTGTTGCGAGTTAACCCGAGTTTCGCCACAGTCTGTGAAGCCTGACCGGCCTTTGACCACGACCTTTTTCGCAAGTTCTTGTCGTACGTAATCCACTTTTCATCACCAGTTATCAGCTTCTTCAAAAATGGTTCGGTTTCATTACGTCGTAATAAAGAATCACAAATGAGTACACGGTTCATTAGGTTTCTTTCAGTGAGCTCTTGAGGTACCCAAATATCGAGCTTTTTTGTGTACCCAGTTTTTTTCAAATGTGCCAAAACTGTGTTGTGGTCAATTCCCAGTTCTTCAGCTACGTCGTAACTACTGATATATCTTGCTCCACTTTTTCAAAAATGGCATCTATTTTATCCGTAATAGGGCGACCAGAGCGACGTGCATCTTTGACATCAAAATTTCCGGATTGAAAACGCTTAAACCAAATTTGTGCTACTCTCACAGACACTGCACTAGGTCCATAAACATTGCAATTTTTTTTCGCGGCTGGCGTTGTATTTTTACCTTTTTTGTAGTAAAATTTTAAAATGTATCGAATTTCTTCATTAGATTCACTCATCTTGACAGTACGAAAAACAATTGAAAATCACACATTTTCCTAATTTGAATTTGGAATTATGTTCTTTAAAATTTAAACTTTCAACGATACCAAAACCAGCCAGATACAAATGGTATAGCCAAAGAGATTTTATTACAAGTTCATACATACTACGAGGGCGGCACTGAAAATTTCGGGAATCAAGGAAGTGACACAACATTACTATTTAAAAATGTATTTATTGCTTTTCGAAGTATTCTCCGCGAAATTTGACACATTTTCCATACGATGGAACCAATCATTGAAGCAACCATTCCATTCGGAAGTTGGGGTCTCCAAAATGGCCGTTTTGTAGGCGTCCACAGCTTCTTCAGGTGATGAAAATCTCTGTCCACGCAATTTATTCTTTATTTTAGGGAAAGTATAGAAATCATTAGGGCTTAGGTCGGGGCTGTACGGCGGATGGTCTAATAATTCTATGTTTTCTTGCTCTAAAAACTCTTTTGTTCTGTGCGCGGTGTGAGAACTCGCATTGTCGTGATGGAGGATGATGCGGCGGTTGCAGTTCTCTTTACGGAGTTCAGAAACGACCTGTGGCAAACAAATGCTAGCATACCATTCTGTATTAACCGTTCTTTGTCCCTCAAGAGGAATAGTCGTAACATGGCGGGTTTTGGAGACAAACGTGGCCACCATTTTTTTTGCAACACTCCGTGAACGAACAATTTTTGTTGGCTTTAACTCATTTTCGAACACCCAAACTCGTGACTGGTTTTTTGTTTCGGGTTCGTACGCGTATATCCAGGATTCGTCACCTGATACAATGTTGTATACAGCATTTGAGGATCCTGCGTGGAATCTTTCGAGAGTTCTGACGCACCAAGTAACGCGAGCCGCTTTTTGCTCTTCACAGAGCGAATGCGGTATCCATCGGGAAAACAACTTTTTTACACCTAATTGTTCATGCAAGATTATTTGTATTTATTTATTTTTATTTTTCTCACCACAATAAACATACAGACATTATTAACATAAAGGTACATGAAAAGGCTTACATTTACTGTGGGAGACTGGTGCCTAAGCTAGGCTTTAAGGGCCTGTGTTTCAGGTCACCAGGTCTCCACCCTCTAGCAGTAAGAACATTAAAAAAAAAAAACAATTAAATAAAGAAAGAGTGAGTTAACAATTTCAAATTAAGTCTGTTTCTCAACACAAAAGTTTGAAAAATTAAAAATGAAAAAATAGAAAATAATTATACGAGTAGTATGATTTGGTGATGTGTTAGTATTGTTAGTAAACATTTGTAGTGAGAGCGTGAGTAGTGGGTTTCGTGTGTGTATGTCTGAAAGTGCGTATGTGGGGGTGCGTGTATGGGGTGTGGGTGAGGATTTATTAGGTAGCATTTGGTATACATTAAGTCACAGTGGTAAGTAGTTTTTCGGTGTCATCATAATTGAGTTCCAAGAGCCACGTGGTAAGCTTCTTTTTGCATTGTCCCTTATTGAGGTTAAATATGGGTAGAATTCTATTGATATTGTTGTACAAAAATCGTCCCAGATGGCAAAAGAAGCGGTTAGAAAAAACTGTCGAAAGGGGAGAATGAGTGCGACTTACGGGATTATATCGTCTCTTACCATGTGTAAATGAGGGGTGATAGGTGAGTAGTGAATGTTGTTTTAGTAGAGTGTTCAGGATAAATATTTGGCGTACTGTTAGGGTTTTTGATTGCTTATATAGGAGATCTGTAGGGTAACGGTAAGGAAGAAAATTAGAGACTTTTAGGATAACTCTCTGAGCTCTTTCGAGTTCAAGGATAGTGGTTTTAGGTGCACCACCCCAAATTGTTATACAGTAACTTAACAATGACTGAACTAGGGCGAAGTAGACTGATCTCTTTAGTTTGTCATCCGCCATGTGTCTCAGAGTTTTAAAAACATATATCAATTTACGTAGCCTAGTAGTGAGTAAGTCTATATGTTGTTGAAATCTTAGGGTGTTGTCAACTGTTACCCCCAGATATTTCACAGATTCAGCTTTAGAAAGGTTGAAACAAGTGCAGGTGACATTGTGCGGCGCTGGGCACGAGTGGACTTTAATGGTTTTAGATACTGTAGGTAGATTTGATTTTTTTAGAGCAAAGGTAACGTAATGGGTTTTACTCGCATTTAGTGTTAGTACTATACTGCGCAGATACTTTGTGACAGTATTAAAGCCCAACTGAGCAAACGAGTACACATCGCGCCAGGAATCCGCGCTAAACAAGAGGGCTGTGTCATCAGCAAAACTTATAATTCTGCCCTTAGGAAGGGTGAGCGTACCCAGCTCGTTTATATAGATGAGGAAAAGGGTCGGGCCAAGCACACTGCCCTGAGGCACGCCGTAGGTGACTTCACGTTCAACACTAAGAAAATCATCTATCTTAACGCACTGAGTACGCTCACTCAGGTAGTCTCTAAAGAGCTGAAGTTGAATCCCTCTAATTCCCAGGTTTTCCATCTTTTCAGACAGTAAAGGTATAGAAACCGTGTCGAATGCCTTAGCAAGATCTAAGAAAATGCCAAGGACTTTTTGCCCTTTGTCTAGGTTTGTAACGATATAGTTCGTCAATTCATGAACTGCATCCGCGGTTGACTTGCCGGTGCGAAAACCATACTGAGATGAGGAAAGAAGATTATGCTTTTCCAGGTAATTGACAAGTCTTATGTTCATTATTCTTTCTAGTACCTTCGACAGGGCGGAGAGAACCGCTATAGGCCTGTAATTATTTACATCGTTTCTGTCCCCATTCTTAAAGATCGGGTGGATAATAGACTTTTTAAAAACTTTTGGGAATTTGCCTGTGGAGAGTGCAAGGTTACAGATGTATGTTAGTGGTGGAGTAATCAAGGCCCGATGTCTTTTTAGGAGGTCACTGGATATCCTATCCCACCCCGCTGCGCTGTTACTGCGAAGATTCATCAATAAGTTTCCCACTTCAATCTCGTCGGTTGGTAAGAGGACCATGGAGTGGGAAACTTTAGCACTGGCTTCAGCAAACGATTCTGAAGGATAGGTAACTAATTTCTCAGCAAGACGTTCACCAACAGCAGCAAAAAAGTCATTTACACTGTTAACCGAGAGCTTTGGGGTGTTTGCCAACTTTAGTAGAGGTTTGGAAGTTTCTTTGTGAGTTGCCCTATTTGTTAAGGTATTTATTGCCGACCAGAGCTGCTTAGGATTATTACCAGCTTTTGTAAGCTCACTTTTCTCGTGTTCCCTTTTTAACTTCCTTAGCAGTTTGTTACAGAAGTTTCTGTACCTAGAGAAAGTTATCTTTAGTGTTTCATTATTTGGTGACTTTTTATTTTTTTTATGAAGATTATCTCTGTGCCGAATGCAACGAAGAAGACCTGGAGTTATCCATGGCTTAACAATTGTTTTACGGCTGGGAACTTTGACAGATTTAGAGTTAATTTCAATCACTTTTTTAATCGAGTTTACCATGGTTTCAGCCGCTTCGTTGGGATTTTGTGTATTGTAAACATGACTAAAGTCAACCAGCCTCAAGTCCGCATCTAACTGGTCAAGGTTAATGCGTAGCACTGTTTTTTTTACTGATGGTTTAAAAGTCTTTTTGGCAAGAAATAAGAGTACTGTATCATGGTCAGTTAATGCAGAGTGCGCCACTAGTGTGGATGCAGGGTATGGTGTTTTTAGAATGAAATGATCGAGACATGAGTTGAGTCGTGTGGGCAGAGTATGTGAAGGCAATAGGCCATGTGATGCTAATAAGTTTAGATAGTTAGACTTGCTTGGATCACGGCATTGATCATTGATATTTATATTTATATCACCAGTGATTATTATGTTATTATAGTGAGCGATACTAGTTAAAGTTATGTTTAAGGACTTAAGAAAGTTGGTAATGGTGCCGATTCTCTTGTACACCGAACTAAACTAAACTATAACTAAAATTTCTTAGTTTTAGTTTAGTTATTCTTAAAAGCTATTCTGAAAACAAGATTCACTAAACTTAGAAACAATTTAGACACAACTATAATCGAGTTTGACAATCGCTAAGTTGAATAAACCATAGACCAAGATTTGTTGGGAAATAAAATAAAGACTGAACGAAATGATCAGAAATGCATAAAAACCTGAGTAAAATCATAATAATCATCTATTGTTTATCAATAATGATTCAAATAAAATACAGAGAACATAATGACGGCGTCTTTATAGCATGATTATCTTGCTTTTTATTTCAGCGTAATAAAGCAAATGTTCTAATAAAAATGTGATCTCGAGAAAAGAAAATCCGGTTTGGTGTTCAGTAAGTTGAAAATCTCCAGTATTATCGTCACCGTAGGAAAGCTTTTTAGGTAGGAATTTGTCTGTTTGTTTGCCATATCAATTGGTTGGTGGCAAGAAACATATTTACTCTGGAGAGAAGAATAAAAAGTCCGTACAAATAAAATGGTACGGCATTGGGAGCGTCCTGGTGGATGACACCGAAAACTCGCGAAAGCGGGAAATTCAAAATCACATTTCTAGATAAGGTCTGTCCACGAAATCGAACTGGGAAACCGATGTTAATGATTGTGAAATTTTACTGGTTGCAATTTTCCAGCTCCACTTTGGTGGTTAGGCAGCCATATTGTTTAAATTAACATAAAAGGTGAATAGGAGTCAATTCATGCTTGTAGAAATCTTTGAATTTTGACAAAAATAGCGTCATTAGCACCACGCTTAAATTTAAACTTTGCCATAACTTTTTAGTGTAGTAGCGCTATCTTATTCGTGAGCCATGGCGCCGGCAAATGTCAACCTTAACTGCTCGAACAGATGCGTGGTGATCGTAAAGCTCGATAAGTTTAGCCATAAAAATATTAACTTGCTCATTGACTGATCCAGAAGCAATCAGTCCAGCACCAAGCTATATTATTGGCATCCTTGCAAAGATCATTCCACCAAAATTGCGTTGCATGAGATTCTTAGCTTTAGCCTTAGGTGGACGAATTTAATACGACAGAAAAATAAGGTAAAAAATAAGAAAAAATAAGTTCAGGGATTTAGCGGTGCCATGACTTATGCATTCATGTACAGACGCCAGCACATCAAGCTACTACAATCTGTCAAATTTCTTCAATAAACTTTCAACTTTAACCCAACAACATAAGGTTCAAGGTTGATTGGGAAAATTTGACAGTTTCGGGTAGCTTGATCTGCTGGCGTCTGTACGTTCTTACAGTTAAAGCTTGCCGGCATATCGTGGAAATGAGCCCGAATGCTCTGAGCGTTAATGTGTATAACGTTAAAATTCTTAGGAACATCCGAACACTGCGCTGCAAGAGAAGAGTACTCACGAAACTGTCGTCGTTGTTACTTGTTATAGAGAAAAAACTACTACTATCACTGCTTTCATCGATAGACATAAATATTTACCAGACTAATAAAAATAAATCGTATAAAGGCTCCTACAGACTGGTGCGATATCGCGGGCGCGACAATGGTCGCAATGCCTGTCGCACCAGTCTGTAGGAGCAATAACTAGTCCACCTGCCGGTTGCGTTATTCAATCTAAATAATTAAAACCTACTTACTCAGTCCGGGTAAAAAGAGTTAAACAAAAGCATATAAAAATAATATGTAACACATTTCAGAGATAAAACAACAAGAAAACAAAACACAGTCTGCCATTCCACCTTTACGAAAAACGGAACGCACGGAATTAAACTGACATGGGTAATGACTGACACTGACAGCTGACAGTGACAACATTGTGACTTGAATCAATAGTTCAATACTGTACTTAGCACAGTACCGTAGACAGCACAGTACAAAACATTTATTATATTATTCTATGTACACCATAAAAATTACAGATATAAAATGTACATAATACCCCGACTTTGAATAAAACATCACAAAGAAATCACTGCTTCAAAAAAGCAGCACGCTTTAAGCTAGCGGTCCTCGCAGCAGCAACGGGAAAGAAGCTGGCACATCCGTTATTGGATCACTCCGCTCGGGCTCACTGGGATTCGGCGCAATCTTGTCCAATTCAGCAAGGGTCTCAACCCGATGCTGCGAATCATTGGGGCCAAAGACATACACGCAGCCATCCTTAGTCCAGCTCTTGGTGACACCGCATATTTCTCTCGCAGCCAAGAACAGATCATGCCACCCCCTTTGTTAGGAACTTGGCTAATGGTCTATAGCCTCTAATTTGGCTTTGGAAAACCAAATCTTATCCCAAAGCGCAAGACTGCCTAGCTTGAACAGGATAGGCCTGATTTTATTAGTTACTGCACGTCCCATCTGGTGACACCATGCAACAGCAAGATCTTCCTTGTAGTACGCAGAATACGCGCATATTGACGTGGAGTTGCGGAAACCAGCCCGTTTTACCTATTACCTAAGATCTTCCTTCGTCCCTACATCTCAATTTGGTTGACACTGCGAGCAAGTAGGTCCACCTGTTGCCGAACACTGCTGAGAGCCTGTGTGATGAATGTCCAAACTCCTAAGAAGTTGTGGATGGGTGGGTGTGGTGATGGAGGGGCCTTCTGAAGTTTATCTTCAAAGGCGGACATCTATGTGTGAAACAACTCCTTTAATTTACTCAGAGTGCTTGTTAGAGGATCCATTGTGATGAAGTGAAGTGATAGTAGATTGTAAGAGAATAATTATGAGATAACGCTACACAAGCAGGTACTAACTATGAACTTTTAAAATATAGCTTATATAATTGTAAATAATGTTTCTATTAAATTATATTGAATTTCAAATAAGAGCAAATTAATTTTACTTTGTGTAACTGTTACAACTACCCACAAGTGACATTAAATATGTGCCTTGAATAACATGCGCTCATGCCAGCAGTTTTTTTTTTCTTGTGAAGTGCCTGTGTGGGTGCCAGGTATATTTAACTAAAGCTTACCCATACAATTTTGTGAAATTAATAAATTTAGAAAATAAGTAGCCTCTGCCCGGTGCGTTGCAGTAACTTAAATTAATTATTTATTTATCTATTGCTTCAGCAAACTCCTGATCTAGGGAGTCTAAATATTTTTCTTTCTTCTGCCATTTTCGATGGGTTAGAACAGTCTTGTAATGTCCAACTTAACTCTTTCTTGATAGTTTCAAAAAAATTGTTATTTCATATTTCACAGAATCTGAAAAATGGATTTATCCACTTCGTTCCTAAATCTTATTGTAGTAGGCGGTATTGTATTCTAATACTTAACAATATTTTATTATTAACTTTCTGGCAAATTGACAACAGCTTTTTGAATGATTTAAGATTTTCCAAGCATAGAATAGAATACTCTTTATTATGCAGACCATAAAAGTTGCAGAAATAAATGTTAAAAGTTTACATAGGGTGACACAATGGGTGGACTTATCGCTAAAAGCGACCTTTTACAGCCTTAGGATGGATTAAAGGGAGAAGACGAGAATACTACAGGACTACAGGTAGTCAGTGGTGTACCATTTACTTATACAATAATATACATACATAAAGCATACACTTATCTATATGAATATATAAACAATAATAAACATGAAACAAGAGCAAGGAACTGTATTCTGTAACGATGATGTTTAAGGAGAGAGGATGTATTTTTTTACCAGAATTTTAAAAGTGGACAAAGATTGAGCACACCATAACGACACGGGTAAGGCATTCCATAACCGAGTATGGTTATGGAATGCTTTACCAAATCAACAAAAGCATCCCAACTTTCAAGAACTAGAAGAGAAATGTACTTTGTAAATTTTAGTTCATGACAACTAATTTTATTCCACACCTTTTTAATCGCGATTAAAAATAGTCGATTTAACCTAATCTTAGCTGAAAAACGTCAAATTCAGACTACCAAAATTGCCATTTTCATTAGATTGAATAACTAAAATGACATTAGTGCTGTCAAACTTTATTACAGTTAAGTTGTGTCACTTTAGTCAATTTCAGAATGGGAAACGTCATTTGACAGGAATAAACTAAATTTTGGTGATTTTTAGTCTAGTTTAGAGAATTTTGTGACAACAGAATCTGCACTAATCCTAATTTTAGGTGAAAAACGTCAAATTCAGAATAGCAAAATTGCCATTTTCACTAAATTGAGTAACTAAAATGACATTAGTGCTGTCAAACTATAATATAGTTAAGTTGCGTCACTTTAGTCAATTTCAGAATGGGAAACGTCGTTTGACAGGAATAAACTAAATTTTGGTGATTTTTAGTCTAGTTTAGAGAATTTTGTGACAACAGAATCGGCACCAATGTCTTTGTAGCTTGGAGGGCGGTAAATTGCTAGTAGAATAGTGTTGTGGTCTACTTCAATCAGGAGACAATTTGCATCTGAAAATGAGGGTTCTTGTACAGTAACGTTAAGGGATGTATGTACATAGACCACTACTCCCTCATTCTGGGTAAAATTGTTCCTGGATGAGAAAGAGTTGTAACCTGTCATGTCAGGGATAGTGTGAGTATTGGGCAACCAACATTCAGTAAGGGCAATTATATCCCAAGTTATTTTAGTCCTAGCTAGTATCGTGTGAAGGCCTGATATATTTTTTGAGATACTTCTAATATTTTGATTAAGAATTTTAAGTGAGTCGGTGGGTATAATATTGGATGGAATACAATTGTCAAGATCACATGTGGATGAATCCGACACAGAGACGGAATCTATATTAGAGCAGTTATTTTGTAAATTATCGAATGGTAAATAATAATTTATTCCTAATTACATTTAAACATATTAGTGTTAAGGATAGGCTGTTATTCGTTGCTTTAAGCTCCAGATAGGCGCTGTTAATAGCACAGGTAGGTAAGCTATGGATTATATATGATCCTGTATTAAGTAGGTAGGTACAAGCAATCATGGTTAGGTGTGTAGATTGTGGAGTGTAGGGGCGGGTGTGTATAGGTGATTTGTGTGTGATCAGGGGGTTTTTGTGGTTTGTATATGTGTTTCTAAAATTTGGAGCGCACTTTAAAAATTGCGTAGCAAGGTTTAGATGGAGAAGAATTTTGCTATTAGTTTTACAAAGGCGCTTAATATCTAAGGAAAATCGTATTATCGTTCTATGTAAATTTATGTGTGATGTACATTTTGTTATTAGAATATAATGTTGTATGTAGGTGGGTATGGGTTGAGTGTTAAAAGTGGTTAGTAACATTATTATTATATTAAAAAGATACAAGATTTTAGAAATATTTTTAAAAACTAGACAAAGATATAAAGCACAGTAAACTAGTCATTTTTGCATGCGTAGTTTTGTAAAATCATCTTCGGAGATAATAAGTCGGCTGGGCATACCTTGTTTTTCTCGCACGTAAACCTTGCCATTGGCGGTCCAACATTGCTCGTAGTTGCTACTTCTTATAAACTCTCGAGCGAGGTAGTGGAGACGTTTACCCATAGTGGTTAGGACTTCAGATACGTATAACGGATGCTTTGGACCTTTTTCTTGCAGATGGCTGCTGTTGAGACGATTTTCCTTATTGTTTTTGTTGTAGGTTTTTGTTGACAATAAGAACTGTTCTTTAAGAGCAGGCAACATAAATTCTACAATAACGGTGCCTGGTGACTCTGTTTTATTCTTCAGACGGAAGATTCTTTTTATATCCGAGCTTGAAACGGGATGGTTAATAACATTGCCGAGTTTTTGAATTGATTCTGCAAGGGTTTCACGGGTTTCAGGTTTTGTAGGTTGAATATTTTTTATTTCAATCGTTCCTGCTTTCATATTTCTTTCAAGAACGTCAACTTTTTGTTCTAAGGTTTTAATGACTTTTTGATTGTTGTTACACTTAGAGTGAAGGTTGTTTATCTCTTTCAAGGCATCATCGTATTTCGCGGACAGGAATATAATATCATTCTTAATTTCGTCGTTTTGTAGCCTAATTTCTGAGTTTTGAGCACTAATAATCGAGTTTTGGGATCTAATGTCATCGAGAGCAGTTTGTAAGGCATCTATTTTTCCGTTGTTGCTCGATTGTTTACCTACTAAGTCAGAGATCATGGCCTTCATCTCTGTCATCATGGTTTCCATTCTTTCTAATTCGTCGTTCTCGCGTTTTCTTTTCCTCTGTGTTATATGAATATTATCTTGAGAAGTACATGCAGACAAATTCGGTTCGGAGTTGTGTAGCGGAGATGTTGGAGGCGAGCGTAGCATCATAAATTAACAATATGTAAGTACTTAATACAATAAAGTAGTAGTAACTTACTATTTTCGGTACAGAAAAATGAGTTGTACTCACGATGGTAAATTAAGTAGGTAGATGTAATTAAGCGCGCACGTTATTATAAGCAGGTTCATACGAAGTGATTGTGTGAAGAAGTGAAGAAGTGAGTGATTGACTCATGCCAATGTCTAAAGTTGCCTGAATTTCGCGGTATGTCACATGTCGATCTTCCTCAATCAGCTTAAGCACAGCATCAACGTTTTCTTGGGTGACTGCAGTTTTTGGACGACCTTGACGAGGATCATCACTGAGCTTGACACGTCCACGTTGAAATTCAGCAAACCAGCGATAAATTGTGGTTTTGGATGGGGCTTCATCACCAAATGCAGAAATCATCCGGTTAACACACTGTTTTTGTGTTAAACCAGTTCGAAAGTCATAATAAATCATCGCTCTTGAATTTTCTCGAGTCAATTCCATTTTCTCAACGACTAAACAAGTTTAACAAAACCTTGTGACAAGACCGAGAATCTTTTTTTAAATAAATAAATGGTATTCGATTTTTAAAACCAAGGAGTTTTCAATTAAAAAGATTTTAATATGACAGGAACAGTGGAAATATTCCATTCCGGATACTTTTAGTGCAGCCCTCGTATAATGCGAAAAGACTTTTTCCCCAATCTAACTGTAATTTGAGTATACGGTGTACATAATATAGAGTATTCCATTCTATTCTAAAGTCGCCTTTCGTGTCTTGCTGTCTGTCTAACCGCTCAGTTATTCTTTAAACTAAACAATGGATTTTGATGCAGTTTTCACTACCATTTAGAGGTCATTCCGAAGGTTTATGTGTATTATATCTACATTCATATTGCAATTAAATATCTACTTAATAACAATCACTGAAGGACAACACACACCCTAAATCACTTAGAGCCAGTGAAAGGCAGTAGAAGCAACCCCAAGAGTTAAATAAGTCCATAATAATTTACATAACGCTTGATTTCTGCATCGAATTTTAAACTTAAAACCTTGCAAATCAGACGCGTGTCGCTAGTAAGAATATAGTGAGTAAGAATATGTGAAGGTTACATTTGCACTTGAAAAGAAAAATCGTTTAATCTGCACAAATAAGGCGCACAATATAAGGAATAAACACTACAAAGTGAAAAATAACTTTGATTTCAGAAGTCGGTGGCTTTTGAACTGTATTTCAGTTTTTTGCCACCGACTTCCGAAATTAAAGTTATTTTTCACTTTGTAGTGTTTTTATTGGAAGTCGGTTGTTTTTTTTTGTACAAAAAAGTTTTTTTTTTTTCACTTTTTAGTGGGTCAGTTTGTAATTTATCCAATTTACAATAGCCTAATGTAAATGCTTATCACCTTTTACAAAATATTGCTTTTCCCGATGCAGGGGCGTTAATTGTTGAGGAGTTCTCCTGGTAAGAACCAGGAGAACTGATGGTGATTTCACCATATGCATTTTGACGAGCATAAATTGCTTAGCAACCATATTAAAGTGCCTAATCGAATCGCAACGGTGAAATACTTATTATTAAGTAGTTCCGGTGGCCATCTGTGGTCTTCATCATCAGTTCCACTTCAGCAAATGGTGCTTTTCGAGTGCAAATGCACGAGTTACTATAAAAAATACTCAAATCGCTATAGGTATGCCTATAAAATTTGAGGACTTCCCTCGATTTCCATGGGATCCCCTCATCAGATTCTGATTTGGAGGCAATGGGACCACCTCGGGAGCATACCCTTACAAACAAAAATAGAATTTTCAAAATCCGTCCACAATTGACGGAGTAATCGGCGAAAATACATAAAAAAAAAAAAAAAAACATACAGCCGAACATATAACCTCCTCCTTTTTGGAAGTCGGTTAAAAATACATACATTATGAACGAATTATGAAAATGTTTATTGAAATGATATCTCCCTAGATCTGACTTCAATATTTAGGATTAAATATTTTAAATATTTAAAGTAAAGGGTTAGTTTACCGTTAATTTGTATCGAGATTCGTGTTTTGGTAACACCCAAGTTCTGAGAAATATGTTCAAGAATAACATATATTTTTCCGCTGCCACAAACTATAAAGATTTGCCAATTTTTTGTTTAAGACAAGCCTACTTTATCATTTGCCTCTTGTCAGCGCCTTAAGTCCGCCTCTATACATGTGTTCTTGAATTATTAAATTAATAAATTATAGATATCGTCTCTGCCCAAAGACGTCAAAATCGTAGAATTCCTCGGTCAGTTGAAGACCGACTACAGTCTTTTCAGTTATTTTGAGTGTAAATCATAGCTGCGAAGTTCATTACCGCGATGTACGTTACTGCGAAAGTTTACTATTGCGACGTTCGTTATTGCGAAAGTTCTTTACTGCGATGTACGTTACTGCGAAAGTTTACCATTGCGACGTACGTTGTTGCGAAAGTACTTTACTGCGATGTACGTTACTGCGAAAGTTTACCATTGCGACGTACGTTGTCGCGAATGTTCTTTACTGCGATGTACGTTACTGCGAAAGTTTACCATTGCGACGTACGTTGTCGCGAAAGTTCTTTACTGCGAAAGTTTACCATTGCGACGTACGTTGTCGCGAATGTTCTTTACTGCGATGTACGTTACTGCGAAAGTTTACCATTGCGACGTACGTTGTCGCGAAAGTTCTTTAGTACACGATGATTGCAGTTTCGATAACACGCTATTGGGATGTAGGTAATGTAGGTTTTTTTTTTGTTTTTATTTTAATTACAAGTCTACTTAGATAGGTAACTAAATGTATTTTTTCTTGTTTTTATTATTATTATTTTTTGGTCCAATTATAATTAAATGTGCTTATGATTTTTGTTCATTTATTAGTCATGTCCAACAATATAATATTTCCACTATCACCAGTATCAGCAACCCTCCTACATGACCTACATCACAATAGCGTGTTATCGAAACTGCAATCATCGTAGTAAAGAACTTTCGCGACAACGTACGTCGCAATGGAAAACTTTCGCAGTAACGTACATCGCAGTAAAGAACTTTCGCGACAACGTACGTCGCAATGGAAAACTTTCGCAGTAACGTCCATCGCAGTAAAGAACTTTCGCGACAACGTACGTCGCAATGGAAAACTTTCGCAGTAAAGAATTTTCGCGACAACGTAGTACGTTCCAATGGTAAACTTTCGCAGTAACGTACATCGCAGTAAAGAACTTTCGCAACAACGAACGTCGCGATAGTAAACTTTTGCAGTAACGTACATCGCGATAATGAATTTCGCAACTATGATTTACACTCAGTTATTTTATCTCTGACAGCAGCAACCCAACATCATTATCATCTACCAAGCCTATTTCCCAACTATGTTGGGATCGGCTTTTAGTCTACCCGGATGCAGCTAAATATCAATATTTTACGTGGAGCGACTGCCTATCTGACCTCCACAACCCAGTTACTGGGTAATACAATGCTGACAGCAGCAACCTAACAGCAACCTATAGTATCTACATACTACAGACACTACATCATATACTTACACTTTGCATTCATTAATATTATGTATTATACTCTTTTATTGGTTTTGCATTATTATTTTGCGAATCGTTCTAAAACGATTAGTTTTCTTTAATTTTCATATTTTTCAAAGTTATGACACTTACGTCAGGCTGTCAAGCTGTCATTATTTTTTTCTTATAATTTTCTCTCATAGTTTTCTTACTGGTTTAGTCCATGAAGGTTACTTTTGATTTATATGTTTAGCTCAAGTATTGTATTTTATAGACAATTATAATTGTTTACTGTATAATATTTGTATCCTAACTTACATTTATAATAATAATTGAAACGCTCTTAGAATTTATCAAAGAGGTTTTTGGTACGAATATGTCTGCCCTTTTCGAACACTGAATTTGAAATTAAATTCTGTAAAGAACAGAAAACACAGATGATGTAAAAAAGAACACCTCAGACTCGGATATAAATGGGACTTCTGACACATTCCGGGAGATCTGATCTGGAAGCGCTCAAGGAATCATCTCCTCTACAAAAGTCTTGCAATTGGTCTATATTCATTTCACCTTGATAACATACTCAGTCTTCTCGGTACTACGTTCATGCCAAGAGGACCATCTACTACCTAAGAGACCTGGACTGGACTGCCTGTGATACTGGGAAGCGGATCTTCAGGCCTCTGAGCTAACGAGGCCTGACGTCTTCTACACTGCCTGTGATCCTATCAAACTAACTGGGAAGCGGATCTGGATGCTTCAGAGCTGACGAGGCCTGACGCATGACGTGTCGAACCTGAGCGCCGTATCGTACCTTCTTTATAAAACCTCCCACCTTTTTCTTTCTGAGAGTGCTAGGTAGGTTAGTTATCTTTTTAATTATTTTTCCTGTATTTTTTAAATTAACTCCAGCAATATATATATTTAACTTGTCTACTTACCCTTTTATTTTTATTAGGCTAGTAGATTCGTTACAAACCACAATAAAGATCATTGTGATTTTGACAGACCTGTCAGTGGCAGCAACCGAATGTCCGTGACTACCTAAAGAAAAAAGCGACAAGCTCCTCAAACTTGGAATCAACATTCAAAGTCGTGGTCCTGCTGAACGAGCGCGCGAAAGTTATCATCGTTGATTTCTCGGTAAATACAAATGTTTCAGTTCTGTTTTTTTTTTATGAATTGAATCACATATACGTACTAATTATTTGTATACTTAGAATAGCTGTAGCCCCCTTTTCAGCGCTCATGGTGATCCTGCTGAAGGGAGCGTGACTGCCGCCAGACTACCTTCAAAGTTGATTATCTCGAAAACTACTAAAGTACCAATTTTGTTGTTCGAGCACTAATTAGCACCAATTGAGTACTAATTATTTACCAAATATGGAAGCGATTAGCGATGGTGGTCCGGCGGTAGTCACGGACTTAACAACCGAACAACTACCATTTGATCGAGAATAAAGATACTGTGATTTTGGCAATGATGGAAAATAGGAGGTAAAATAACTATGCAAGGACAGACAAAGAATACCTACAGCTTCCCACCAAAAAAGCTCTACAAAATCCCGGGTAAAGTACCTATTTGTCGTCATATCGTCACTAACTAGACAGGAAGACCATGTCCATATTTTTTGGCTAGCGTTGTATTCTGACTAACCCATTTAGAACTATGATTTATAATAAGAAACAGATTTCAATTATAATTGAATTGTCTAACCATAGAAATTACTGATTAAAGCAAAACAATTTGGTAAACTTGGTAATTACTAGGCAAGCGTAATACATCGCCATAACTTCCAACAAGTAAAATAGTAGCCAAACGCGAGCCTATTCAATACAAAGATAGCAGTGACTAATGATAATTACAATTACATCACTTGGTAGAAGCTTTCTATAGAAACTGTCACACAAATATGAGTGACAGAGATAACGCTCTACAACTACAAAGCCGAACTTTTTCATTCTCGATGTCCGATATTTACGGCCGTGTACATTTATTTATTGCTCAAAAGGCAAAATTAATTTGATAACTCCATCCGACTGACTCAAACTTGGGTTGGGTTGAAATCCTAGGGGAATTCCCCTTAGATAAGTACTTTGAGATGTTCTGTTAAGATAATAAATAAACTCAAGTACATTTTAGTTACCTCTTAAGTATATCCGTATTTAGAACCAGGTGCTTTAAAAATAACGAGAGTTGATTGAACTAAAGAATGATTAGAATATTCCAACGGATGTAAAAAGTGACAATATAGATCTGTAAAGAAAACTGTACGTCATGAGTCAATGACCTTGCTTGTCTTACATATTTCTACCGCCCCTTGTAAAATTTCTTCATTTATATCTGTATTTTTTATGGTGTAGCTGTACTTAATAAGAGTATTATAACTATCTATCTATTTCTACGTAAAAAACGTAATTTTAAACTTGACATTTTTGATACTGGCTATACAGCCAAGAATTGGTATCGCTTCAGAATAACACCGAAACGAAACGATTCCTATTTCTGTTACCGTGTGAACCAATAGACAATTAGTCTCTTTATAGGTACCTATAGATACGAGAGTATACCATCTATGACAAGACCGATCAAGTGTCAAAGCACTGTCAATTCATTAATTTGATGACCTACAGATTAGCATAATTTTAAACCCGGCGCTCAGCCAAATTGCCGAATAACATTAATTGCCTGGGTAACGAATTATTTATAGTTACGTAACGAGTTTTTATTCTAGATTTTTAAACTAATTTGTAACTCAAATATTCGGATTTTTGGCAATTTCGACGGTATTTCGCCTGGAATGTTCATGCAAAAATGGTAATAGTAAAAAATGTACTTACCACATGCGTCGAAACGCACAAATAATCCTATTTTTTCTGGAATCAACGCTGCACGCACTGTTCACACATTTTTCACCGTTCACAACACTAACGATTCTAAATTCAAGAAAACACACGTTCCTTATACAAAATGTACCAATCACGTGGCCTTTCCAGTCGGAGTCGAGATTGGAATTTCGAAATTTGGATTTAAAATCCGATTTTCAAACGTCCGGGCTGCCCGAGCGCCGGACTATTTGAATTTAGAACAGATCGGGAACGCGCATGCGTGCCGGTGCCGCGCTATTTATATTTTCGCTGGGCCAAATACTGGCCAGTTTAGTAAAGAGCCCTCGTTCCCGTGTTATACAATATAATGTGAAGTACTTATATACCTAGGCGGAGCTCAATCAATTTTGGGCAGTTGTCATTATTTTGACTGAGAAACACTTGATCGAACCTGGGAGTTTATGACTTTTTAAATAAAACTAAAATGTTTTACGAATAAGATAAAAGTATCTTTACTAACTTAATATAATTTTAGGTACTCATCGATGCATTATTCGAATAAATAAAGGCTAAAAACCAAAGATTCCTTATCGCACGTATCTAGAGCACGTGAAGAGGCCATGACAAATGTCACGCTATGATTTTTTTAATGTTTCATTTAATTTCAACGCGGAAAAATTGGGTTGTTTTCTCAAACATAAACCAAAAGCTGGTATCTTTTTTGAGGCGTCGCACAAGAGTAGGAACAATATTTTATTTATTGCCGTATTGGCGTAATTTTTATAGTTTTTGCTGGGAAAATTAACAGCAAGTCTTCTTTTTTTGTTTGAATGCTTCTATTAGGTAAGTACACACACAACTAGGTAGCTTTAAAAATAATAATATGCATAGTGGCAAGACTCGAGGACACTGAACCAGACACAATAGAAGTTTTATTGTTTATGACGCCTATGGCCTGAAGGCTGAATGTGTTAATTAAGAGGGCCCTTCCCGGTCCGTCTATCGTCAACGCGAGCATGGTCGAAAAGTTTGTTGTTTCATCCAGCGCAAGTGAAAACTATTAACAAACGAGTGAGAACACGATAACATTAATCGAAAAACAATGTGCAAAATTTTCATAAAACTTGTTCCAGGACATACGTGTTTTCGAGTAAGCCTCACAAGTTTGTGAAATAAATGTTGATCATTTAGAATCTCAATTACATTTGCAAGGTTTCTATCGTAATGTTTTCTTAACATTTACAATTTATGAGTACATTATGAATGGCCAAAGTTCAGGTAAAATTCGTGCAAAAAAGCAGATTTTTGTAGGCTTATACAGACTTTGTTTTTAAAAAAATATATTTTTGCTTACATTGAAACCTAGATATAGTGCACAAGATACCAATTGGTTCAAATATTTCAAAGAAAGATATGTTACAACGCCATAATCACGTACGAGCGTTTGTATGAAAAGTATGTCGGGTTGGCCGCTCTTAAGCCTACAGCTTTGGGGCGTACAATAGGCCAATAATTTCAAATGTATTTGAAGTACTTCTTTTTACGAAAGTCCCCAGTCTTTATCTTTATTAGCTCACTTTTCGGGCCTTTTTCATAACAGTAAGTATGTATAGTCGACCCCGTAATTACTTTACCACCCAAAGGCCGTTTGTCCAACGCCACGACAACGGGAATGAGATGACGGCGCCGAAGTAGCGTTACATACATTTACTATGGCCGCGTGTCCATCGCTCAGCATTATGCTGCGACCCTATGCGAGACAGAGCCCCAGCGCTAGTTTTCGGCGACACCCGGCGTTGACGTGATGACGTCGACCGGAAAGAAAAAAAATACTAACAACTTAGGTAATTCTATATGTTTATGGCAACATTCGGTGCAATGCCAATTGCACATCATAAAACAACATAGTCTATAGTTTCAACCATGAAGGTATAGATAAAAGTGGAGGAAACACCTAAGTGAACACTGGTCGGACTCTCTCTTTCTGAATACATACATAAGATAAAGAAAACACATACCACTGTCTCGTTCTTATGTATGTATTCAGAATGAGAGTCCGACCACAGTCGTCTTCACTAAGGTATTGAGTGTTGGCTCCTCTTTTATATAATAAGCTTCTTGGTTTCAACTGACTGGGAATTCTTGAAACAGTGGCAAAGCAATTACGAGGTTGACTATACAGAGTTAAATAAAACAAATGAACATAGTGAATTGAAATAAATATTTAATTATAACAACAGCCGATTATGAAAAACGCAGTACAAGTAGAATTTCCGATGCTTATTTACAATTTACATACATTTTTACACGTTTTATCAGTATTTAGGCACGGTGTACCTATAAACAAGTTATGCGTTTAATCAAAGACTTAACTTCAGTGATGTGAATGATTGAATGAAGTTTAACCGCAGAAACTGCAAGAAACTGGACAAACTAGCAATTAACACATACGTAACATCACGCCTGTTTTCCGTGAAGGATTCGGCAAAGGTGTGGCTTTCGCCAGTTATGTTGAAAGTCCCATGTAATTGGGGGCGAGCCTATTCCCATCCACCTGGCACATATCTCGTCTCCGGACTGCTAATGAGAAATTCCTGACGGAAAATCCCAGCGCCACTTTTAATACAAACACATAATACTCATGTCTTTATCCCATGTAGGCAGAAACTTTTATTACAAATCAATTAATTATGACAATTCATAAGGAGGCCAGTGAACATTATTATCTTATTAAAAATCTTGCGATTTTTTTATCCAGACTGACGATAGGTGAAGGGAACCATATTGGTTTGTAGATTCAAGGTATAAAATAGAAAATACATCACTGAAGTTAAGGCACAGCCAATTCCAAGTGACAGATGAGTTAGCATAACCATGGTAGAACTATATAAAGGAATGCACAGCAATCCTGTAGTGTTCGGGCGAAAATATAACACATCGAGTCTAAAAAACAGACTGTCATACAGGTACTAGTGAAAGAGATGACACTCTACAAAGCCGAACTTTCTCTAAAGCCCGATGTGTCATATTTACGGCCGGGTACTGTACCAAGTCTTTTTAAATTTTGTATTTCTGTCAACACTTAATGTTCTCTTCAATAAATCTAAGGGCAATTCGATTAGTTCGATTTAGCATTATTGACGATGAACACAAAATTTTCTCTCTTAGTATTAATTTATTGCATCGTACACGCTCATGACTTTTAAAATTTTAGAGCTATATTCACTCTAGCACCGATATCGATAAGTTATCGATGAAACATCGAATGTAAACGCGGGCACAGTGGTATCGATAGCTGATCATCACTATATCGATTTTTAGAGCTATGTGCAGTTCAATTTTAATGTCTTGAAATACTCCGAAGATATAAAAGAAAAGGTTTGAAAAGTTTCAGTATCACAATATGATATCTTAAAGCCGCACATAGTGCAAATATTGTAAAAATATTATAAGTTTAATCTATTGTCAATTAAAGGTTAAAATTACGACGAAAAATTCAGAAATACACTTTTCGAGCTCGAGATGCTTCGAAGAATTCTTCACCGGAAAACCTGTGTGTCTGAACTAGAAATCACACCCAGTATTTTTCCAATGAGGTAAACGACGAATGGAGGAAAGAAAGACAAGAAAGAAACAAAGGTAAGGTGACCAAAAACATTATGAGTTATCCTAAATCTCAGTTTTCGATATTTCACTGTATCATCTCTATTTCTTGTCGTAATATAAACCAGGTTTCACACTACTTTTCACTCAATAATTTAATTATTTTATATATTTCATTGCAACGGTCTAACCAACAATACATGGGTTAGCATTAACATATACGAGGTTTTGCGATAAATAAATTCCATTAGAACAATCACATACAAAACCTACTTATTTACAAGGTAGCCATTGGTCAAGATTGATACTTTATATTTCCTATTTATTATATTGTCAATTACAAACTTTAAAGGGGCTAAATCGACTACATAACACATTTTTAAACTCGACAAAGAAAAATAAAAAAGCATAACATAAAACATAACATAACATCACGAGTGTATTCCCCGTAGGGTTAGGCAGAGGTGTACCTATAGTAGACCCACATTTAGCCAGTTATGTCGATGTCGTGTTTTGTCAAGTATAAACAAACCAAAAAAAAAATCGTAGCATGCCTCAGACCAAATAAAAAAGGTAGACGGAGCGCGGCGCTCTCAGAATGAAGCAGGGTAAAGGAAGCCAAATTTGAAATAGGAAGCCGACCGTGTTCCAGAGCGACGCGCGACACCGAACGCGCTAGACATCATAACCTTGAAAACGAGGCTTCACTTATTTGAACGCTATTGTTGGTGTACGCTCCGTCAACCTTTGTTAGTTGGTGTGAGTAGCATACGAATAAAATTCTTTTGCAATCATCAATTCCATCGAACATTTTTTTACCACAAACTGCCAAATTGTGAACAAGACGTATTCTGGTTATATAGAATAAATTGTCAATTTCACCCAACGGCTACGCGAAAACCACTATTTACCCTCATCATCTTGAATGTCACTTTGTCCTGTATCTAGAATAGCTTCAGCGCTCGGTATGACTATAACGTCACCAACTTCACCACACGCAGCATCACAGACATTTTCACCCTCCGTACTACATTTTTTCTCTAAATAATCAGCTATGTCAATTTCTTCAACACCCTTAACCGAATTTGACTCTAAATGCTTAGCGATATCTAAACCTTCATGAATTTTTTCCGCAGAACAAAAATCTGTTATTTCCGAACATATTTTTTTGACGTTTTCATCTAATAGTGTTGTGATTAACTCGTCTTGATTGTTAGTCGATATTCTGACTAGTTTCTGGGTTAAGTCGATAGTCGATTCACCGCCCAAAGTGAATACAACTTTCGATTGACTTTGTTCATTTTCGTTCAGTCTGAGTATTTCTGAGTCAGAGTTGTGAGACTTCAGACTCTGTGGTAAGTCTGATCTGTCGACTTGTGTCAGTTTCCTGTTGTAGATGTTTGGTTCGCTGCCCATTATTGAAGTGGTTGAGTCTTCTAATGTTGGCAGCTCCTGGAGGGTAACTTTTATTAGTATGTTAACCAATGTGGAGATACATTACAACTAGGATCTTTTGGCGCGTGGCAAAAATCGGATCGAACGCCGCCATATTGTTTTTAAGGAAAAACGTAACCTATGCAGGATCACTTCGTTGTCCGTACGTCCGACCGTCTGTAATGCAAGCACTAAAAGATACTCGTAGCACTGTATGTTACAGTGGGTGTATGGCTCATTTACATTTATCAAACTAGTTTGAGTATTTTGCGATGGGCAGTTCATGTTTACGGATTATGCACTGACAAATGTAAATGAGTTTTCATACTTTCTATCAACTTTCTAAGTACTACAGTCCGCGCGCAAGTGCTAGTCACCGCCTGAGGTATGTGAGCGATGAGACGGGGGAGGGCGCGATTTACAAGATTGGCAGACTGAGTTAGCTAGGCCTTTGTCTACCTAACGTTCAACGCCGTCGTCATTCCGTTCCTAACAACATGTAGAATTAACTAAGTAGTTAGTATTTATTTTATTTCTTATTTATAATCTCACTGTATGCTGCACCGGTCGACGTCATCACGTCCACACCGGCTGTCGCTGAAAACCAGCGCTGGGGCTCTGTCTCGCATAGGATTGCAGCATTATGCTAAGCAGTGGCCGTTTTGCGTGGATGTGACGCATATTTTTTCCGGAGTTGGGTTCCGTACCCAAAGGGTAAAACGGGAATCCTATTACTAAGGCTCCGCCGTCTGTCTGTCTGTCTGTCCGTCTGTCACCAGGCTGTATCTCATGAACCGTGATAGTTAGACAGTTGAAATTTTCACAGATGACGTATTTCTGTTGCCGCTATAACAACAAATACTAAAAAACAGAATAAAATAAATATTTAAGGGGGCTCCCATACTACAAACGTGATTATTTTGCTCATTTTGCTCGATATTGATAACGGCAACAGGTAGACGCATGAAATATTCACAGTGGTTTCCATAATCTCCTCGCTTGGCAGGCGGGTTGCTGGACATAGGCCTTCATAATTGATGTTCTCATACTTTTTCAGGTTGTCGGTCTATATATTGTCTGCTTAGCCTTTTCCCAACTATGCTGGGGTCGGCTTCCAGTCTAACCGGATGCAGCTCAATACCAGTATTTTACATGGAGCGACTACCTATCTGATCTCCACAACCCAGTTACTGGGTAATACAATACCTCTTGGTTAGACTGGTAGTCAAGACTTTCGGGCTACTGACACGAATCATAGCCGGGACCAACGGCATAATAGTCTATAACGTGTTTCTACAAAATTACGATCTACATTTCGAAGTACAATAAAAATAAAAGTGACTTACACTGAAAATAAAAGGAAAGCGAACACAAAAACATAATAGAGAAACAATGACGTCACAAAATTTCAATTTCAGGGCGCATCGAACAAAACACGAAATTAATTTTGAAAATAAGGACCATCCAACTCATGCGTTTGGCTCTCCACGTTAATCTTCGGTTTCCGCGTATGCCAAAAGATATTTGTTACGTTCGCCGAAAGCCGGTGAACGATAGAAAAAACAAAAGATTAAATAAATGTGTGATTAACATCCGGTTTCTGTATTGAGAATTTGAAGTTGAGAACTTGTCAAACTACTTTTTTTTTCCTTTTTGGTTCGCTCGGTTTGTGTATTTAGCCAGTGTCATGTAAAATTAGGTAACAAGTACAAATTATGACATGAACTCCATTCAATGCATGAAAAATGATAGATGATATCCCGCCCCGCTCCCCTTGAGTTTCAGTACAGACGTGGCACTTTACTGAAACCTAGCGCGGACTTCTTGAGAGAACTTAAAGTGATGGTGCACTGTTTTGTTTAATTTGCCTACACTAATGCAGGTCCACGAATACTTAATGGTTAATAATCCACCACTATTACACATTAATATTCGGCTAAACACAAATTTTTGAAAATAAAACAAAACTACTAACATGACGTTTCGCTTTCCCGCCAAGAAGTCGTCAAACTACTTATGCATTACATAAGGTGAAAGTTATCGAAATTCAAAATGTCTTACGCAGGCTACCATTGAAGGAACAACCTTAAGTAATGCTAAAGTAGATTTTGACAAGACAAGTCCCACTTCAAATTCTCCCTTTAGGAACCAGATATTATCTAACAACCATATTATATCATATACATGAATGAGTTATGATTTTAAATGTACCTGATCATCGTGATAACTGCCAACGCTTCGAGAGTGCCTGTGTCGCTTGTTCATCGCTGATTGTGGAGACTGCCCGTCTACGGCGTCCTGGGAAAACACATTGATATGAAAAAAGCGTCTAATATACACACTGAGTTGGTGTAAGGAACATACAGTATGTTATGTAGAAAGAAAATGACACCAAAAAAACATTTTTATTTGGAACACAGGAAATACAAAATATTAAAACCGGCCAAGAGCTTGGTGCGGACCACGCACAATGAAGGATTCACAGACGGACGGACAGACAGAGACAAGAGTGGGCTTATAAGGGTTTCGTTTTTACATTCGGGCGTTCGGAACCCTAAAAAGCGATCATTAGAAGGTCGATAAGTATTTAGAGGATCCATTTTTTTATTATTTAAACAATTTATTCACAAGGCAACTACAACAGGTAATAGTCACAATCAATTATACAGTGTGTAAGTACCTTATCCGTTGCAGCTACGCGAAAATGGTCTTAAGTCTTGAAAATGGTCTTTTTTTATTTGTTTTTTGATCAGTCTTTTTTGTAGCGGCCAGTTTATCGATGGTAAAAAATGTAAGTTGGAACTTCTCATTTCCTACGAAATGTATGGGAAAAGTTTTTTGCGTTTTATGACTTTTCTAGTACTCAAACCTCAATTGGTCCAATAGAGGTTTTTGATCCTTATAAGAAAGAGGATTGATTGGCATAAAAAAAAGATTTTGTGAAAATTGCCCATTTTCCTGCTGACTGTACATTTTTTTCAAAATCTGTGAATGGGGATCAAAATTCCATAAAAAATATGGATAGTCTCTTAAGACCATTTTCGCGTAGCTGCAACGGATAAGGTACTTCTCCTTACTGCCCCGCTGAAAGTTTCCACCCTGTATATTTCCCATTGTAAAGCTGAAGTGGAATAAATTGGCTAGATTTTTCATGCAGTGTTTTGTCCGACCCTGGGTTATAATAATATACGTGAGAATATTGGTTTTTGTCATCAAGTAATCTAAGCAGCAGCCTGGAGTCTGGATGAGTGTACGGTTGATCTCAATAGGCCTAACTGGTGGAATGTGGGAGTCCTCTATACCTCTGCCTAGTGCCTACCCCTTCGAGGAATATTTATTTATTTTCACACCACCTGCTCGGTAATGTCAAATTGTATGTCATGCAAACCTAACTTTTATTTATTTATATAATCATTTACAACTATTATTACAGGTACAACCCAATGCAATAGTGAAGCATACTTAGTAATAACAACTTATTTTCTAAAACTTATTACATACAATGTTATCCTTGTGAATTCACTCCGTGTACAAGCAAAAATATCAATTTCCTCTGCTACAAGGTTAAGAGTGCGAAGCGCCCGCGTCAGGGGAGCCTCATTTAACAGATTAGTGCGGCCACGAGGTACAGCCAGCAGCTGAGGCCGCCGCCGCCGCCACACATATCTGTCGGGCACACTCAAACCCACCAACTGTAATATGTAGGCGTTATGTATCTTGCCTCTTAAATAATTTAAATAAATATGAGACAAGTGTCCGCACTTGTCTCATATTTATTTAAATTAATTCACTAATCAAATCACGCCTAACTCTCAGCTGATTGTATCCAACCATGCCTAATATAAACAAGGTTGGATACATAAGCGGATAGAGCCTCAAATATAAAAATCTTACAAATTTATTTTGTATTCGCTCCAACATGAGACTATATTTAGTCTCATGTGGGGCCCAGATGACTGCGTTGCATTCTAATTGGCTTCTCACCAAAGTGTTGTATAAAGCGATAATCGCCGTGATATTTGCGAAACCACGAACAGTACGCAGCTTAAAGTAAGGCATTATAGCCCTGGGGTCTACTCGGTCAATGATAACCCGCTGGTCAATAATTTGATTTGAATTTGGGACCCCCAACAATTTTTTTTTTATTTTTACAAAAAAAATCGAATTGCTTTTTATTACCTCGCAGGTGTGAAAAGTAGAGTATTCTCCTCAGGAATGAAGGTGTCTTCACCTTGGGCGAGCTTGAATCCCGTGCTGCTGTCAGAATTCTAGTCTTAACTCCCTCGCTTCGGTCAGGAGCACTAGAACCATTCGTTACGCTCGGGATTCAATATAGCGCTCGTGACATTAGACACTGTTTTATCCCCTTAGTGAATAATCTACTATTAGTTATATTAGTTTAACAATATTTTTTAAGTTTAGTAATGAAATTAAATCTTTTATTTTCAGATATAAATCCACCAGTAATAAGTAATAAGGAGGAGCTCGTGGTAAAGTAATAACAGCTACACGGGTCGACCTATCAGGTTAAGCTACGCTTGCCGGGGTTGGTCCGTGGATGGGTGACCATCTTTACATACCGAGACTACTCCGTGTCTCGTAAAGCACGTTGAGACGGTGGTCCCGGCTGTGATTTGTGGATATTTGACAGTCGTTGCGGGTCGTCAGAAGCCCGAAAGTCTGACAACAAGTCTTACCAAGAGGTAATGTATTACCCAGTTACTGGGTTGTGGAGGTCAGATAGGCTGGCGCTCCATGTAAAATACTGGTATTCAGCTGCATCCGGTTAGACTGGAAGCCGACCCCAACATAGTTGGGAAAAGGCTAGGCAGATTGACTTACAGTTTACGCCAAAGCGCGCAGCAAGCCAACAATATGACATTTAACTAAAAAGCCATTCAAGCCATCCATTAAGCATGGATTTAGTGCTATACATAAATATGTGGACATCTGGTTCCTGAGCAATGAGGGCGTTCAGCAGACTGATGCCTGGGTGGCTTAAGACGTAGTAATGTTTTGAGTGCTACATACCTTAAACCTGTTGAACTGCCTGTACTTGCATCTCTCTGATGCGACGAGACTTCTCAGCGACTGCGTTCGAGGACACTGATTGTCCACCAGCCATCTGTACGTGCCATACAACTTCGTGGTGTCCGACCTTGAACATAAGGTGCAGTTTAGTATGTCACCAGATTTGTAGGGTTCCGTACCTCAAAAGGAAAAAACGGAGCCTAGAGAGGATCACTCGTGTGTCTGTCTGTCTATCCGTCTGTCACAAACAATTTGCTCCGAATCTACTGGGCCGATGTACACATATGAATTTCTGTAACCCAAACACGGACGTGTAACGTAAATAAATGAATTTTGAATATGGGGTCAATTTTAGAGGGCAAATAAGCAAATAAAATAAAAAGTTTTGCAAACTGTACAGTGTGACATATCAAATAAAAGGGCTTGTTGTAAGGATTTCAGTTTTTTATTTATTTTTAATTAATTAAATAATAATGGTTAATTTTTATCTATTTTCGTAAATAGGTATTTATTTAAGAATGAAAATTGACCTTTATTATTTACCCCCCTTATCTCTGAAACTACTGAACATACCATTTAAAAAATGATATGCTAATACAGTCAATAGTTTTTTACTTATATATTACAGGAAAATCTAAAATAAGTATTAGTCTTAACGTGGTAAATCTCTCAATATTGTGCGTACAAACTTACATGTGCAGTTGGCATGTATGAGGGAACACGTTTTTCAACTACAATGTTAAGTTTGTTCTTGGGATAATTCATCCCAACTACGGAACCCTTCATTGTGCGTGGTCCGACACACACTTAGCCAGTTTGTCTATTAGAAAATGGTTTTTAAGCGGAGAACAAAAGGTTTAATTTAGCTTGATATCTGAAGGTATAACAAAATAGTTTTGTGGTATACAGAAGTGGAATACGATAATAAACTTACATATTAGGAGCCGTAGTAAGCAGCCTCTGTAGATTGGCCAATGTTGGTCGTATGTCTGACAAAGGTAGGCCACGACCGACCACAAGTTGGCCGATACACTTGTTGAGCAGAAATAAGGCGTACCGGAATAACGTGGTGTCTCCGCCTCGAGGGAAAAGCGGTATACTGAAATTGACATGAGATATTTAAATAAAATATTAAATATATATAAAAAAAAAAAAATCACAGGCAGAAAGGCAGAGGTCAGAAGTGTTTAAAACCCCTACCTACATTTAGGTAGTCCAGTTATGTCATACCGTCATACGAGTAGGTCACATCTAATAAAAGGCAAATCTATTGTCAATATCCAGATAAATAAATTCAGACTCCAAACTACTACAAAAACATCTTTATGGAAAACTCAATAAAACTGCTTTAACCCGGGAATCGAACCTTTGCGATTAGAATTATCCAGAAAAGGAATGCGTTACTTGAACTAAATTACTTACATTCTTTCTGTACCCTCAAAAAAAGGTGTAAATCTAATCGTACAAAAATAAACACTCACTTTGGATCCGGCAAATCCGGGGTCACATCCAAAATCTTGCTGGCCGATCCCAACAACGTGATCTTGTACCTCAGCGGCTGGTTTAGTAGCGCAGCTGCTAAGCAGGTCGATTGGGCCACGAAACCCGCGGCCACAGAGTCGCTGAGCGGGCTGGAGCGGGGAGAGTCGTCGCCGCACACCGCGAGCGGGACGCCGCATATCATCCAGGTTGACAGGTCCTTCTGTTCAGTTTAATGATATTGAGGACCAGAAACTAAAGGATCTAATAAAACATAGGACAAATCTAGCCGGGGATATTAACGGTCTCATAACTGATGTATGATAAATTATTATAAACCAAATGCGGAAGACTAAAATGCGAATGTGTTTAGAAAAGGGATAGCGAAAGACTTAAGATACTCTTGGACAACACAGTTCTGCTTGATTCCGATATCTTTTCATGCCCAAGCCTCGCTTAGTCTCATATTTATCAAAGCTACAGTCGCATAGGTCGCTTGGGACACGAACCCCGCGGCCACAGAGTCGCTGAGCGGGCTGCAGCCACGGGGAATCTCGTCGCCACACACTGCCAGCAGGTCTTTCTGTTCAGTTTATTGGTATTGAACAAAGAAAGAAAACTTAAGAAAGAAAAAAAAAAGGTTCACAGAAACACGTGCATATAAAAAATAAGCAAGTTAACTCGAATAAATAACAAAACAGATCTATAATCATGAGCACAGAACAGATAGTCGGCCAAGGACAAAAGGACGAAAAACTAATGAATCTATTCGATATGACAAGGCCATACGTCAAATTTTGACAGAATTATTAAGAAAGATGAAGCTAGTTGCCCAACTAACTAACAACTGACTTCTTGACAATTTAAAAGTGCTTGTAAATGGTTAAATTTAAATAAATGCTTTGAGTTTGAGAGTTTCGACGGTTTGTAAATTAAACAACTGATATATAATAGATTAAGTTATTATAGACCGAATGCGGCAGACTAGAATTTGAGTGTCTTTAGAAAATAGAATGCAAAAGAAATCATCACACAGCCATTTTACTACAAATAGGTTTTTATATATTTTGTGAATGTGAGAACGTTGAAGGCTTAATAGACTAGATTTGTAGACCATTTTCTATTTTGTTAAGTACTTTTTGACAGGCCTACACTGTCCTCCCATACCTATGATCACTGTAATTTGAAAACATTGTAAAAGCCATATATTTAATAAGTAACCGTGGGGTTTCTTGGCGGCTTTTCTCCATAGGAAACGATCAAATGGAACCGTTGGCGCGGGCATGTCGGTGCCGCAAACCCATTAGTTTTTCGCCTACTAAAAATCGTGCCTAAAGAAATTTTCACTTAAAAAAAAATGTTTTTTTTTTACATAATATAGGTACGTTACGTATGAGGTATTGTCGGATGCCATAATTAAAAAGGTTATGTTCTTTCTATGTGACTTTTATTTAAGCTAATACCTAGTTTCTAAGATATGGGATATTTTCGGTTATAACCGCAAAAATAATTTTGTTTTCCATAGTTTTTTTCTCGAGAAAAACTATGAAATAGAAACTTATTTTTGCGATCGGTAAAATCAAAACTAATCTCAACTACGGGGTCTTTAACTGTGCGTAGACACACGCACTTGGTCGATTTTTATACGAGGGCGACACTGAAAGTTTTTAGAACTGGCCACTTGTAAACGACATAATAAAAAAATAAATTCAAATTTTGAAAATGGAACTCTTTGCCAATATTATTGTGTATGTATTTTATTCATTTGTCATTTTTGAAAATTGTCTCGTGTCACGACATTTTTTATGACTTTCGATGCGTGGGAAAGAAGATGGTGGCCTCGTTCTTCCGAAGGACAGGTCATTTCATTACGCAAAAATTGTTTTAGAGGATCGAAAAACAGTTACTGCAGAGTGGTACACTAACAATTGTTTGCCACTTGTCTTAGAATAGAATAGAATGTATTTATTTGTCAGAATATTGTACAAAATTGTTATGTTCATTATGTATTACGATCATAATATTCTGCCGTTTCCGGCGTACAAATATGGTTTGTAAAAGTATGGGTCATTATTACATTAAAATTAAATTATTAATCATTAGAATTACATATACAAATAATTGAAATAAATTGGACAATAGTTGTAAAAGAGATTAATTATATAAGTCAATAACGTCAAGGTCAAAAATGATTTATAGGCAATCATGTCAAATAATTAGGTAAATTTTTCATTCATAAAATCTTCAGTCGAGTAATGACATTTGCTTAATAGAAAGTTAAATAATTTACATTTAAAAAGTTCTTGGAAAAAGTTCGGGAGAAACGACCTCGCAGTAGGATCCTACTTCACCACGACAACGCCTCATCGCACACCGCCAAGCAAACAATCGACTACTTGGCGACATCAGACGTGGAATTACTGGGTCACCCGCCATATAGCCTATAGCAACCTCGCACGTTGCGATTTTTATTTATTTCCGAAAATAAAAGAAAAACTTCGAGGAAAACGTTTTATGGACGCCGAGGAAGCAGTGGCTGGGTTTTAAAATGCCGTCGAATATAAAGAAGGAACAATAAGGACGAGTGGGCAAAGTGCTTTTCTCAATGATTCCATCGGATGCAGCGATGTATTGATGTAAATGGACACTATTTTGAAAATATATAATAAAACTAATAACTTGCTAGTTTGTTCAGTTTTTGTTTTATTTTTAAGAACTTTTAGTGTCACCCTCGTAAGTAACTAAACTTTCAACATTGAGTCTTATTGAGGCCAGCCAAGGTCGAATTTACCTCGCATTATACCATAACATTATAATAAATTCTCACCTGATCAATATAGAATATACAGTGCAACTGTTTGAGCATTTCAGTCCGTTGGGCACATAAGGCGTGGTGTGACGACGCTGCTAACTCACGAATCGCTGCGCAGGATTGTCGCGTCTCTTTGACGCTCTCATTTCGTCGCGAGAGTGAGTGGTAGTTCTGCATTAGTTCGGTCCCTGAAAATGTACTTTTTGGAATTGAATTTGAATGGGACAGTGATATTGTGTGTGGTCTCTTTGGGATTTGAAAGCTTCAAGGTTGAGTCATTTTAACAACTTTTAGATGCTGGAATATTGACTCCAAAATGATTGGTAAGACTTACAACTATATAAGTAAGAACTGACACTTCACAAAAACAAACAAATGGTAGTGGATCACCGTTGTGGCAACCCATGTGAGATGGCACAACAGTGACCCACGAAAACACAGACTAGGCGACTTGAAAACATGCTTGGATACAGTTGGAGCTGCTCCACACCCTGCGCACCATGGAAGCGCACCTTTTGCGCATGGTTGTGTAGAAAAGATCTAGATGCGCTTCCGCGAACATCCTCGACGCACTACAGAAGCGGGGCAGCCCCACGAGCATCCTAAAGGCGTTATTATACTGAACGCGGAGAGAGTTGTACAATTTTTTCGTATGTCTAGCCCACAGGCTGCTCGTATAAAAAGACGTACAGTAGGCTCGAAAGAGCGTTATCTTTACAGGAAGTGAGCATCGTGCAAACCTGCGAGCCAGCACGTTCGTTCTAACCGACAACGGACATATCATTGACATTGAAACTCCAAGTCCCTCCTCCAGTCTTACAAAGTTCAAATTCCATTGCAAAAAACCTTTTTTTTTTACTAATGGACACTCAAAAATCAACTTAGACTCCATAACGCTAAGGTAGATAGTTGAACAGGTAAGTGGTAAAGATCTTTAAACGTTACTTAGTACACTGTCCCTGTCAAACTACAAGTTGCACAATGCCTAAGCCAAAGCACTTGCTAAGTAATATTTTTAGATCTCGGTCTTAGATCATTATCAAACTCAACGGCTTACATAACAAAGTTCAAATTCCGTTGCAACTGATATTTATGATATAATCCGATACAGTTGGTAGTTGGAATGAAATGTTCTATGGTCTGTCCCAAAAGGGGCCATTCAAGTATTACGTAAGCACCAAAGCAAAGACCCTGTCTTTGCTTTGCTTATTTTTGATGACATGGGGGACGGGGGTCTGGATGGTGATTACTTCAGCAATATTTACTTTTCAGATTTTTCTGCAAAATTTAGTAGATCCTTATTTTGATCAAATATGACAACCCTACTTGGTTCATCGAAAATAAATTGACAAATTATCACTTCCCAAACAATTTTCCGCATAATTTCATTTGCCAAATTATTACTTAGTAAAAAATCTCTTCACAAATAATTTTAACGCAAACCTAATGTTTGGAAAGTGTACGTTTAATTAAACAATAGCTTGTTTACCAATTAGTACTTTCACCAATTTTAATGTAGTCAAATATTTCAAAATTAATACGCAAAAAAATAAGTCAAATATTTAGTATCGTCAGTTTTCAATTTACCCTTTCTATTCAGTCAATTACAACCTACTAAAGTATTTTTTTCTTTAAATAATTAACCTAATCTAACTAGTTTGGTTCCAGGTAGCGTACTAAAAATAATTAATACAATTGTTCGTCTAAATGTTTATTGTATAAAGATTGTTTGCTGTAATAAATCATTTGATTAAAGACCAAATGCCTCAATGACTTTATCCTTGGTAATATTCTGCCGAGTAAATTTTGACCAAATGAAAATGTGCGAACTATAATCATTCTAAATATTGCATTGGTATAAAAAAGGTTGCTAAAATTTGTTTGGGTAGTGAAGTTTTGTCAAAATATTTTCGGAAAAACTGCAGGGTCCCCCCTACTTGTCTATGCTCGAAAGCGAAAAGCATGTTCAGGCATTGCTCAAAATAATTGATATTGCTTATTCGCTCTCACGTGGTGTTTTATGGTTAAGTTAGAAAGAACCAAGTTAGGGATTTAACCGCGAGCGTTATTTAAAAAAATATATACCAATGTTTACGTAAGCATAAGGAGGGGTGGGGGGGGGAGAGCTTACTTTTGCTAACAAGGGGCAGGGTTAAAAAAAAATTACTAAAATTCTACATACGTAATACTCGAATGGCCCCAAAGTACCTAATTGAAATATTAACAAATAGATCAGACAACGTATCTGTGGATGCCTATTTCTAGTGCCACTAACAAATTGAGTGCAAAAGCACTCAGTCAACCGTCGGCAACTGCCTACCAGACACGACACCCGTCTGGTCGGAGGATCCTCCCTTTTCTATGGTGGATGAGTGAACTTTACACCCTGTTCCTTACACCACCAAACTGGTGACCCCGACGTAATCAGTATGGTGGATGAGTGAACTTTACACCCTGTTCCTTACACCACCAAATGTACTTTTGGAAAATTCTACAACAACACCACTGGTGCGGCGGCATTTACGAGTACATCTCCACATGCGAACTACGCATCACATCACGCAAAATCCTGCATCGCGCAAGCAGAGTTTACCGCGCAACTAGCATTACAACGGCCCGACATCAATCGTCCAAGCAGTTGCCCACCAGACACAACTCGCGTCTAGTCGGAGGATCCTCCCTTTTCTATAGAGGATGAGTGAACTTTACACCCTGTTCATCATGCCTCTACACTGGTATTCAGCTGCATCCGGTTAGACTGGAAGCCGACCCCAACATAGTTGGGAAAAGGCTAGGCAGATGATGATGTACTTGGAACAGATTATAGGATACAGAATTCAAGTATATGTTAGTACAGTCGGTGACCAGCATTACCGGACCTCTCTTACAAAGAAGAATAATGGAAGAGGGGTCAGGGAATGCTGGCCACCGACTTTACGTAGACAGGCACGCACCTTTCTTTATGCAATTTATTTCATAAGCATTGATCTTAAAACATTCAAAGACGTGATATTGACCTTTTTTTTGTTGCCGGGGTGGAAAATCCTCATGGATGTCCTCCGGCCTGGGGCGGGCGGAGGGGTCTGTCAGACTCTTACTGACTAAAAACCACCCCGGTGTTCCTTTCCCACACTTGCACCGGGGATCTTGGGAGCTAGTATTACTTCCGTGATTCCCGGCTAGTGCCGGCCGGCCCGCCTCTGCGGGCCACCTCAAGCCTGCGGGGGGGGGGGGGGGGGGGGGCAGACCCCGCCGCGACGTCTGAAAGGGGCGCGCGTCGAACACTACGCGCCGCCACTTCGGGTACGTGATATTGACCTACCCGAACTGAAAACGCAGATTCTGTATCTTTGCAAAATGACTCAGAGAAGCGATGCAAGGAAGAGTGTGCATAATGCATGATGATTTCTCTATATCTTAAACATACACCGTACCAGTTGTGACATGCAATGTGAATTTAAAGGTACATTTATTAAACCAGTACCTCACATCATAATTGAGTATAATGAAAAATGGACCATATACCACAGAGGTTAAGGTTATTTTTTCAATAATCAATGACTGGATTAATAAATTGGACTATTAATGCAGATGTACCACAAATGAGACCCATCCATTACACAATAACCCAAATACCTTTAAATAAAAAAATGTCCTTACACTCACCAACATCCTGGTTCTCTTCGAACAGTTTAGCATGCCTCTCTTTCAGTTTCCTTATGTTTGTCAACTTGCTATCCCTTTCATCTGATAGTATAATGCGTTTGAACCTTAGGATCTCCAGCTGTTTCGTCAGCCTTACATGTTCCGCCCTTTGGAAAGGCGAAGGTTTTGCCTGAAATATTGAAGAACATTATTACTAAAAGTATTGAATCGATCAGCTGTCAGCGGTGTCAGCGGAGGCCTTATTTTTTTAATATTCATTTTAAATAAATAAGAACCAGTGTTTAGTAAGTATGCCTTACGAGACAACGATACTCTTTGACATTTGAGTTGAGTCGAGCTGCACGATTACTGACAAATGCTTGCACTGATTGGACAGGTCCACTCAAATTTGTGTGGTTCTTTCCTCAAAAGACCATTTCAGACACGGATCTACATGGTCCTCACATGATTTGACGAAGATTATGTCTGGACTTTAAAAGAGACTTTGACCCCTGAGTTTGTTTCGCCATTTCTTCTCAGGGGTAGTCAGATAGGTAATGTCGACTACATCTAGCTTATTTTTTACTTTTTAATATGACGTGTAAAAGTGATTCCGATATCCTATTTACAGAATAAACCATTTCATTTCATTGACTTGTACTTTGGTACTATCCGAAGTAGTCACTGGGCCGCCTTTACCCGAGGATGCAAGGGGTGCGTGGCACCCGGGCGCATGGTCTTAGGGGGCGCTAGCCGATCGCTTTATATAATTTAGATCTTATTACTACAAGAATTAAATGTATATTCCAACAAACACACGCGGCAAATTCAAAGAGAGCTTGCGGCTACACTACAGTGTATCAAGTGAGTGCACGCGCGCGCTTTTTGACGTATCGCCGCCCGCTTGAAGCGAGTAGGTATCTAGTCACCAACACAAATTGTGTCAACAAAAATTTAAATCGAAAGTAGATTTAATAACCTGAAATAAAGCGTAAGTTATGTTTGTTGCGATACCAAAATTCTATAGATTATTAAATATTATATAGCCACTCCCACAATTAAGACGAATTTAACGACACCTCAAAATAATGTTAAAATCCATCAAGCCGTTTAGGCTACAGAACGTGCCAAAGAAATAGACACACATACATACTCTCGAAAAAAACATTACACTCCTTCTGGGGCAGTCGGGTAAAAACAGACGATATCATAAAAAGTTTACCAACTTAAAAGCCAGAAATGTTTTATTTGATGTTTGAAAATGTACCTAATTAGTAGTGTAATTTTAAATAAGAATTAAATATAAAACCGGCCAAGTGCGTGTCGGACCACGCACAATGAAGGGTTCCGTAGTTAGGATGAATTTATCCCAAAAACAAACTTAACATTGTAGTTGAAAAACATGCTCTCCCATACATCGACATACTAGTGTTGCCCAAATTCAGTCTTGGTCTTGCAGTCTTGGTCTTGTTCTTGCGTTTTTGCAAGACCAAGACCAAGAACAAGACCGCGTATTTTTAGCAAGACCAAGACCAAGACTGACCGTGCAAGACTTGAGCAAGAACAAGACATAGCCTGCAAGACTCTTGCGTCTTGCAGCTAGGACTTAGCGCTATTTCACTGAGTAGTTAGGTGTAACAGTTCGGTGTATAGGTAGGTACGCTTAGGAATTATATGAGACGCAAAAAACTGTATCAAAGAATATGAAAAACTGGACCTATGCGCATTACGACTAATACCATAAACATAGCGAATAAAAAAATATCTATTAAAATCAAACTGAGTGCATGCATAGTTATGTTTTAACCATCGGCACCTTGATAATGCGGCATCAAAGGTTTTGTACTTACTTCTCAAAGAAATTTGCCGCTTTTCGGAAGTACATGGTTATGATACACGCGCCGGCGGCTTCTTTTGAAATCTAAAACAATCGTTGCCGCCACGCCGAAATCATAACATTTGTGACACTATTTGATTGCCGCCATAGGGCGTAGGTATACTCATGCAAAATAATTTCGAATTTTTTTAAGAGTACCTACAGGTGTTCCAAAGAATAAATAAGTTTCAGAGTGCTTAGAATGAAAATGAATACATTATACTGATCACGCAAGTAGTATTATGATTAGGATAAAATGGTAAGGATAGGTAGTAGATGTCATATTAATTCATTCTAGTAAGTATATATTATAATATTGATTACTTATATGGTTTTAAACTAATTACTTAGGTACTATTATTGTACATTTAGTCATTATATTTCTTAAGTTTTTACAAGAAAAAATAGCAAAAAAGTGTTCAAATATCACCCGTTTAATAAATATTGTAGCCACTTTTAAATATACTTGAAACGTGTAAAAAAAATCTACAAAACTAATAAAATAATATAAAAAGCGTAGGTACTTACCTACTTTTTACGTTTTTCTAAGATTTAAAGTAAACTTTAATAAATAGTAATAGACTAATAGGTAATTGCAAGACTTGCAAGACTCTTGCTGCAAGACCAAGACCAAGACCAAGACTGGGAGCGCAAGACCAAGACCAAGACCAAGACCAGGTGTATTGGCGCAAGACCAAGACCAAGACTGGCTAAGTCTCGTCTTGTTCTTGCATTTGGGCAACACTACGACATACGTTACGGTCAATTCTTCAATGCAAATTTAAGTTGGTGGACTATTACTCGTTAACTAGTAAACCCTACTTAGCTGTGATAGTTTTCCTTTTAATTTCGTTACATATACTACTGCCATAATTTTTTTGACATATCAAAAACCAACCATTTAGCTGGCAGGGGGCGGGGGGGCACTTGACTAACAAAAAATAGCACTTTAAAGCTTAATATTACGCAAACGGATCTCAGAATTGAAAAATGGCTTTAACAGACCCACAATATTTTTAAACGGCCTATCCAACGATACCCCACACCATGTATTAGATGAGAAAAAAAAATATCATCCCCGTTTTACGTGCAAGGGAGATACCCTAAAAAAAAATGTTTTTCATGGTTTTATTTTAAGACTTTTTCGGCGTGATGAATATGTACACCCTTGCCAAATTACAGCTTTCTAGGACTAAGCGTCTCCGAGCTAAGCCGGGGACAGACGGACGGACGGACATGGCGAAACTATAAGGGTTCCTTGTTTACTACGGAACCCTAAAAATGGAACACAAAAATGTAGTTTTTTTTTTTGAAAACGTAGTTGGTAAGGGCTGATTCTCGAACCCCGGCGGCCAATGTGATTAAGACGTGTAGTCGGATAATACTTCCCAAAGAAATCGTAACGTGACAGCCGTTTTTTTGGGCCTCAGCATATTTACAGCTAATAACTGGGGCCAGACAAAAGTTTGCATACGCGTAGGATAATTGCGTTTCCATTTCAGAAAAAAAGTTAAAATGTCTCATGGATACCAAACCAGCGCTTATGGATTGAAAAGGGACTTCGAAATACAGGATCAAAAAAGGATTATGATTATTTTGGTTTTATATTATTGAGCGCGAGATAAATACTGATGAGTAAATAGTGCTTAGACTCATCGGTAAGAACGTTAATGTGATTAATTGTTCGTTTTAGTGTGACATAGGGTTGTAAGGAATATCAGGGCAGTGTTTTGACTATCAATAAAAAAAATCGTTTTATACCAACCTTAAAAGATAAGAGATCATTCAATTTCAGAGTCAGCCTCGGCCCGTTGGACACGATAGGCCTATCCTTCTTAATCCTTCCATTCTTAACGCTCAAATCACTTTGTGACGAAGACTTATCCTTACTTAAACTATCACCATCATCGGGAGAAAACAGGTTCCTTTGAGATCTACTCTTGAACTTCAGTCTGACCTCACAGGCATCATCCGGTGACGGCCAATCATCGTTCGTTAACGCAGACTTCTTGTATATCCTCTCTTTTATATCTTGGACGGCCTCCTGTCTCTTCTTGATTGAATATTGCAGTAAATGCAACTTTTGTAATTTCGTCGCATTGTAACTTGGCCTTATTTCTGACTTCAGGAAGTTTAGAGCCATGTACCTATATTTCGGAACTCCGTCAGCTTCGTTTCTCAAGTCATAATTCTCGGCAGTTTCACTTAGGTCTACGTTACAAGTTAAATCTTCTTTTGAAGCGTTTTTACACACATTATCACAGTTTACACTCGAAGTGTATTCCTTTACGTCTAAATTCTCAGGCGAATGTTCGTATATATGGTTAGCCGTGTTAGGATCGCCTTTTCCATACTCGGAACCCTCTTCTCTTCGCCTATGATGATCTCTTTGAGTTGGGCCAATGTTTAAACTAGCAGACGTCCTCAGAGTCGGGAAATTCTGCTGGAATCCTCTTTCTATAGGACTGTGACTTTTCGAATACTCTTTATCAGACTTTTTAGTGTATTTACTAGGAGAAATGGACCTCGATTCTTTCCCTAACTTATGATTCAGTATATGTTTAGGTTCTAAATTGATTTTAGATAGATTGGTCCTTTCAGAAGAGTCTGAAGATATAGAACCATGTTCTATTTCGTATTCTGGGGGTATGATATCAAGCTTGAGACTTTTGTATGAGCAGAAGTATCCACCATGCATTTGTAAGACTAAAGTGTTGCTTTTGAAGCAGTCTGAGGTGAAATTCGAAGCGAGATTAGCTCCTATGTACCTCAAGCCACTAAAATATACTCCCCAAGTTTGTATGACAGTATCCTGTGGTAGTTTATTGTTGTCGTCATTCGGATGTAGTATATGACACCATATGCGTATGACGACGTTGCTTGACGACATCCGATGCGTCGATTCTGTAATAAAGGACAGTCATGACTCAGATTATGACGCAATTGCAATTCCTAATAGTTGGGAGATGATAACACGAGTATAAACAGTATCTTTGTTGTGCCAGTTTTACAGATAAATGATAATTTAATGCTTTTATCTGAAAGCGTGTTTAGAGAGGCAAGATAATATAAAAATATTGTTTTATCTGACTTAGGTACTTTCTATATGTCAATGGTGATCAATCTGCCTACCTAGCCTTTTCCTAACGTTGTTGGGGTCAGCTTCCAGTCTAACCAGATGCAGCTGAATACCAGTATTTTACATGGAACGACTTCCTATCTGACCTCCACAACCCAGTATCTGGGTAATACGATACCCCTTGGTAAGACTGGTTGCAGGCTTCTGACGACCCGTAACGACTGACAAAGATCCACGAATGAAAGCCGGGACCAACGTCTTCGTGCTTTCCGAGGCACGGATACAGTCAATGGTGATAGAATATCATAATATAACATAATCAGCCTATAATGTTCCCACTGTTGGGACACAGGCCTCCTTTCTTCGAGAGGGAGTGGGCTGTAAATCTACCACGCGGGCCCACTGCGGGTTGGTAGATGTCTTCGAATTTTTGGTTCTAGGACATGCCGGTTTCCTCACGATGTTTTCCTTCACCGTTTTGAGAGCAGTGGTGATGAAATTATTTACACAAAGTAAAGCGCCTGCCTGGGTTCGAACCCACGACCTACAATTCGTAAGTCGGGGACGTTACCACGGGGCCACCACCGCTCTCTCTCATTTCATTAATCGATGAAGTCAAATGATTTTACGAATGTTTTCCTTAACGCTCCATCATTGTAAGTAGGTACCAACTTGTAACATTGTGAGTTGTGACGCGAAGTATCCTGCTTACATACAATTTTATCCCTAGTTTTAATGACACTTACAAATTAACATAATAATCTTTATTTTCGAAACAGGGTTCAAAGCCCGCATAGGTCACATATACAGGGTGGAACATCGACGCGCATTCTGTTACCATGGATTCCGTACATCATTCATGAACCCTCTGCGATAAAAAATTTCACGGTTATAAAAAAAAAAATTCGCTGTTCCATACATTTTGACCGAGTAGGTATTGCACTTCTGTAGGAAACAGCTGTTTTTTTTTTTCATTATGACGAGAAATTTCAACGCACGGGGGCCAAGTATGATGTACTGAATCCATGGTAACAGGTTTCGCGTCGATGTCCCTTCCGCCCTGTAGATACTCTGTTCAGCCAGCCTAATTCAATTTAACGCATTTGTGTTGATTTTACAATTACACTAAAAATATATAAATTAATGATCAAAATTAGTTTATTAATTGATACCGACATTTCGTGGGAATTCTCGATATAAACAAAACTGGTTATAAACATCAGAAAACCCTAGATGAACATACCTAGTAGGCTGTGAAGTTTGGCAAATTATTTAAAACAGGCTCTGTATGCTGTGAGTCTGTGACTGCTACGCGGCAGGAGTGAAATACAGCTTTAAGGCTCTTACACACTCACGCGATATCGCGGGCGCGACAGGCACCGCCAAAGACAATTCCTTTGTCGGTAGATGTCGCGCCCGCGATATCGCGTGTGTTTGAAAGAGCCTTTAGTCAGCTGGCTGTACAAGTGTACTGTACACATAATAATACTCAACCTATCCTAACTAATATTAAAAATGCGAAAGTAAGTTTGTTTGTTTGTTTGTTTGTTACCGTTTCACGCCTAAACCACTGAACGGATCATCCTGAAATTTTGCATATAAGTAGTCAGGTGTACAGAAACGGACATAGGGTACTTTTCATCCCAAAAAAAAGTACTATTCCCGTGGAAAACAACAATAACGTTCTTATGATAATAGATGGCGCCACGTGTCTTTCGAATCATGATTGAATTATATTATTATAGAAACTTTAGTAGTGTGTTATTTTTTTATTACATTTTTTGAGTCTACAGTGTTGATAGACGGGTTTTCATCTTCTTAACTATAATATTATAGATGCGAAATTAAGTTTGTTTGCTTGATAGATTTCGACGCCCTAAACCGCAAAATCGATCATCATGACATTATGAGAGGCATGTCAGTTTTACTCGCTGGTGACTTCCAACAAACTCTACCGGCGGTGGTCCCGAGAGGCAAGATCAAAGCCTGTCTCAAGTCATCAAGCTTAAGGCCAAAAGTAAAAAAAAAATAAGCTTAACAACGAATATGAAAGTGCACCTTTATAATGACGCAGATTCGGGGCATTATGCAGACACTGTTGAAAATTGGCGATGGACGTTTGGACACGGATGCTGATGGTTGTATTTTACTGACGGGGGAATTCTGTAAAGCTGTGCTAAAGTTTACCCAGACTTACAAGTAAACTTAAATTGTGATCAGTGGCTATGTGCGAGAGCAATCATGGCACCTAAAAACTAAACTCTTAACCAGGTAAACTCTGACATTTTAAATAAGGTGCAGGGATATAAAGGAGTATTTGTCAATAGATAGGTACCATCATGGACCCAGAACAGAGCACTTCATATCCCGCTGAATTTTGAATTCTCTAGAGCTGTCAGGTGTACCCTCGCATACTTTATATCTACTAAGTCTGTCTGTCTGTCACAGCTGGATATCTCGAGAATGCTATCAACTTGAAATAGTATTAGACGACGTTTACCCAACTATTTTGCAAACAAGAAAGAAATTTAAATAAAATATATCTGTTTTGCAACAGTGCCTGAAAAATTCGAATGTAGTCTACTAGTACTACTAGTACTAGTGGGGTATCATATGAAAGAACGCTGTTTGAAAATTCTCAAACATTTTCTTTTTTAGGCAGCATCGTTTTCGACTTGTGATGAAAAATGTAAAAAAAAAATCCGTTCCCGGCCCTTATCTCTGAAATTTGCATAGACAAAAATCTGAAATTATTCTATGTGATAGAAGTTTATGTAAAGATTACATAAACTTCTAAAAATAAAACAATGTCTCTAAATAGCACAGTTTTTCAGAAATCATCAACATCACATATACGTACGAAACCCTCGGTGCGCAAGTCCGACTAGCTCTTGACCGGTTTTTTTTTAATCAAAGAGGTCGTTGTGTGCCAAATACGGATAATAATATCAACAGTACAGACGCCAGCAGGTCAAGCTACCTGAAACTGTAAACTTTTCCCAATCAACCTTGAACCTTATGATTTAACGATAAAGTTGAAAACCTTTTAAAGAAATTTGACAGATTGTAGTAGCTTGATGTACTGGCGTCTGTACATTAACAGGCATATTGCATGATAAGGATTGACACATAAACAGTTAGACGTAATAGTCAAATGAGTCAGCGTGTACCAATGATAGGTATTGATGTTTGAAATGTCTTTATTAATCTGTAGGATTAATTGTTTCGCAAATATCTGTGACTAGCTTTTTCCGCGGCTTTACCCGCGTGGAGGTCGGAAATATATCGGATAAAAGTATCCTACGGCCTAACCAAGTCTACCCATGTGCCAAAATTCATCCAAATCCGTTCAGCCGTTTTAGCGGGAAAGCGTAACAAACTCACTTTCGTATGTACTTAATCTTCTAATATCAGTTAAGAGCAGGCAGTCTAAATCGAATTTCGAACGCAAGCTCCGCCCATCGCTCCCCGCCACTCCGTTATGTGCTAAACGCTAATACATCAGTAATAAAGTTGAATATCGCGTGCGCTCTTTGATCGTGTTCGAGCAAAATAGCGTAAGTTTCAATTTTTATTTCGTTTATAACTAAAGTAATAATTGATCTAGAGAAAAAATATCTTGTGTTGGGATAATAAACTATATTTGCTTGCTGTGAATATTTATTTTAGACATAAAAGCTAAACAATCTTCTTTGTTTTTTATAATTATCCTTAAAAAAGACATGATTTTCGAATTAAAAATTTATTGAGAGAAAATATTACAATAACGTAACTGTCTTCGACATGAAAAGAAAAACATCCAATAAATCATAATTATACTAAAGTTTATTTTTGCTTGTATGTGTGACTATTTTAGAATATTCATGGAAATTAACATAAAAATAGGGAGCCTCCTCTTAAGGGTGATTTCATGTAATACCCAGTTTTAGATCTGACTCAATAACTTTGATTTCATCGATATTTCAGTATGATGACATTGACATTGTTTTGGTCATGGGGTGTGTAGATGTTTTGGGACAAAAACGTTACTTTGTTTTGGTAAAATAAATTGTATACTATGTTTTGTACAAGATTCCTCCGTGCCTCGGAAAGCACGTTAAGCCAGACAAATTATATTTAGTAAGAAATTTGGAAAACTATGGGGGAGACCTTTGCCCAGCAGTGGGACAACATAGGTTAATAAAAATAATAAAAAGCTTGCCTTTGCCCGCGGATTCGCCGGCGTGGAGGTCACAATTAATCCTACACGAACTAAGTCCAGTATAAAAAGTATTCTATACCCTAACCCAGGTCAACCTGTGTGCCAAACATCGAAATCCAAAAAGACAAAGTTACTTTTGCATTTTTAATATTACAGAATACTAGCTGACCGGATAGACGTTGTCCTGTTCGTAGGCCTCGATCACAGAACCACCTACCGGGTCCAATTGTGAATCTAAACCATCCAGGGACCCATTTGAACACACACAGAACATTTCATCAACATCCAGCCGTTTAGGTAGTCCAGTGGCGTACAGAAGAATATACACGGTCAAATTAAATTAGCTAGCGAAACTCCGCAGACGTGATGGGTATGATGTCTAAACATGATCAAACAAAAAAGGAATCCATTTGATGAGGTTTCAACCGCAGGTAGTTTAGTTACTAGAAATATCAGTTTTCTTTGTGTAAACTTCACAGACATGACGGGAATCGATATCAAAATACGATGTTTTCAACTCATACTTCGAGTATCATTACCAGCGGCCAGTGACACCAAAAATATTTCATCATTTTTTATATTTTGTCGTGTTTAGATTTCGATAGCCATCACGTCTACGGAGTTTCGCTAGCGAATTTAATTTGACCCTGTATAATGTATAAATATAGTACTTATGGATAGTGTACCTGTGTCAATCTCCTTCCATTTGGGATGTGGTGAGGATATCCGCTCGCTGGTATAGAAAGGAGCTGACATAGTCGTGTGGTGCAGTGTCAGATAGAAACTGCACGGAGACGTACACCATTCAGGTGGCCGGATATTGTAGCCCACAATCTAGAAAATAAGACACATTCGGTTAATAATCGAAGCATCAATGTCTCAGGAAATATATTGCGTACGAGACTGAACCAGTTCGGACTCTCGAGACCCCTGTGCGACACGAGCCGCCTATTAATAATATTTATCCACTTGCTTTCCCTTCTTTTTCAACCTTTTTGTTATTTTGTTAAAGGCTCCCACAGACAGGGGCGACGCGACACTAGTAGCACAATTTCTACGAAAACTTCATGAAAAATGTCATGCTGCCTGCCGCGCCCGTGATATCGCGCAAGTTTGCACGAGCCTTAAATATTTATGCAATGTAATTAAACTAACGGTATCTCACACAGCCTTTAAGGCGAAAGCGTTAGGGAAACCCGCGAAACTAAAATTTCTTAAAAAAAATATAATTTTGTAGGTCAGTATCAGATTGTATGTTGCTCTAAATATGATTCGCGGGCGTATCAAATACAATATGTATTAGATAATTATAATCATAAATATCATCAGTACAACTCTGTAAGTTCATATACTCCTATTGAATGACTATTTCATGAAATCATGACATTTGAGGCCAATTCTAACTTAAGGGTCTACACTACCTCAGAGCTCCCTGACTCTTTATCTCGCTCGCGCACTATTCCCGCAGTCACGCGAGCAAGCGAGACAGGGTGGCAGGGAGAAGACTACAAGACACCGATATTTTAGTTTATTTCTTTTTACGGTGAAAATAATGGTAATATATTTAAAGAAAATAACATAAGACCTGCTTTATAGTTAGTTCAGTTAATATGCAAAGTTTCATTATCTAATTTGAAGCATTTTTACACAGAATGCTGCGGTATTTTCGACATAAAGGAGGATCATGCTATGCCATTCAGGTAGTATAGGCTCTTAAGCGGGATAGGTGGTAATTGCAAAAACGTAAGAAAATTTTAATTTCGCGGGCTACCTTAGCGCATCCCTTGTTAAGAAGTTTTTTTGAAGTAATTCCTCCATATATTATGACTAAGGTTCTCAACTTATTGCACAAGAAATAAAGTCTAGTATGGTCAGAGAGGGAAAATATACAGTATTTCTGAAAAATAAACAGTATTTTATTATGTATTACTAGTTTTTGCCCGCGTAAAGGTCGGAATTTATTCCACAGGAACGTACAGTCAATGCTCTGCATAACCCCCCTTTCCCCTCTTCCGCTTTGAAACAGGGGTTAGGTAATACAGACCACTGACCGTACTACCGGGATCCATAGTATCCTATGTCCTAACTCCTAACCAAGGTCATGGCCAATTCGTATGCCTTTCATCTAAATCTGTTCAGCCTTTACGGCATGAAAAGATAACAGACAGGCAGCTAATAAACTCAAATAATCTTTTTTAGGGTTCCGTAGCTCAAAATGAAAAATTGGAACCCTTATAGAATGACTTCATAGAAATTTAAATTTATGATGTGCCTCAATATAATTATGTTGATACATAATAACTTTAGTCTCACTATATTCGACTTATCAGTCGTGCAAATATTTCTAGTACATGCTTATTAAATCATGAAATACATCAATGTGATTAGTCATACACATCACTCATAATAAAATTTACATCTTGCTTCGTTAATATTGATTAAGCACATTACATTATAAAATATATTATATTTAGTTACGTTATTAAATTATATCTCGTAAAGTAAACATTTATCAGTGAATATTGGTCGGCACGAATCAGTCGACTTGAGATTAAAAATTGAGCTTATGCATTTTTTCTGGGCTATAAAAGCTCTCTGAGCGTCTGTAGTTTCCCCATACGTTGTCTGTCAAGACCCTTTTTCTCAGGAACGCGTGTTACCTACACGCGTTCCTGAGTCAAAATAGGTAAGTAGGGTAGGTAATAGGTAAGTAGGTAGGTAGTAGGTAGGTAGGTCAAGTCAAAATAGGTATCAAAAACTTAGATCTACGGTCCCTTGAAGTTGTAAAGAAAATAAAACTTCAGAGTGAAAGCAATAAAAAATGGCCGTATGCCATTTATGCCGCATAATTATGTTGACACTTGCAAATAAACCAAAGCCTATATGGTAAGGTAGAGCAGTGGTGGCCCAGTGGTACAACTTGTGGGTCGTGGGTTCGAACCCAGGCAGGCGCTTTACTTTATGTAAATAACTTCTAAAAGAGCTAACTAAATCCAAAAATTGGTAATAAGTAATTTATTGTTGTTTGAATTAATAAATTGGTTATTGATTTTTTAACTGCAGTTAAAAGTCAATCACCAATTTATTAATTAAAATACAGGGTGACTTGTAATTTAACGTATTCCTTCCAGGATGTGAGTGTGACCCATTTGCGACAATTAAGCCTAGGGGGAAATTCATGGAATTCGAGAAAAAGCAGTAAAACAGTATTTTAGAGTGAAAAAGAGTATTAAATTATTAAAATATTTGATTTTCAAATCCTTATAAATTCGCTGGTTGTAAAGCAATAAATAAGTTTTTTATTTTAATATTAATTATTGCTTTGAAAATCTTAATTAAAGCATTTTAAAAATCCGTCTTGTCTTTAATTGAACTCCACTTTTCTCAACACTGTGAACGAACGGAACTTTTTTTTCCCGATCGTCAACAGTGTTAACGACAGGGGTATTACTGATGTGTTACTGATAGGGAATAGTCGAAAAATAGTCCCGTTCGTCAACACTGTGAACGAATGGGATTTTTTTCCCCGATCGTCAACAGTGTTGACGACAAGGTGTTATAGTCTAAGAGCCGGTGGAGACCGACCTTCACCCATCAGATAACTGATGAGACATATCTTTACCCGACTGCCTCAGAAGAAGGCAAAACTCAGTTGAGATGAAATTCATTCGGTTATGCAAAGAGTGGAGGTGATGAAAGAAAATTAATTCAATTATAAAAAACTTTTTACAAAAAAAAAACCGACTTCCAAAAAAAACACTTGTTGTTTTTTTTGGAAGTCGGTTGTTTTTTTTTTTGCACAAAAAAAGTTTTTTTTTTTTCACTTTTTAGTGGGTCAGTTTGTAATTTATCCAATTTACAATAGCTTAATGTCAAATAATCATCACCTTTTACAAAATATTGCTTTTCCCGATGCAGGGGCGTTAATTGTTGAGGAGTTCTCAAACTCAAACTCAAAGCATTTATTTCAATTAAACCATTTACAGGCACTTTTGAATTGTCAACAAGTCGGTCAGTTACAAATATGAAGCTAGTTGCCCATTCCAAATAGTAGGTTCCATCAGTTCTCCTGGTAAGAACCAGGAGAACTGATGGTGCTTTCACCATATGCATTTTGACGAGCATAAATTGCTTAGCAACCATATTAAAGTGCCTAATCGAATCGCAACGGTGAAATACTTATTATTAAGTAGTTCCGGTGGCCATCTGTGGTCTTCATCATCAGTTCCACTTCACCAAATGGTGCTTTTCGAGTGCAAATGCATGAGTTACTATAAAAAATACTCAAATCGCTATAGGTATGCCTATAAAATTTAAGGATTTCCCTCGATTTCATGGGATCCCCTCATCAGATTCTGATTTGGTGGCAATGGGACCACCTCGGAAGCATACCCTTCCAAACAAAAAAAGAATTTTCAAAATCCGTCCACAATTGACGGAGTAATCGGTGAACATCATACAGCCGAACATATAACCTCCTCCTTTTTGGAAGTCGGTTAAAAAATAGCTATGAAAACTTTTCGATAGGCAAGTTATCATAGGCATGTTTGTTTATAAATTAAATTTGATAAAAAATATGTCTCATCAAGTTATCTGATGGGTGTAGGTCGATCTCCCACGTCTCCTCTACTATTACTCATCGGGAAAATTCGGGCTCAACTGATAAGCGTGGAATACACATGCTACTAATAAGCATGCTTGTTTGCTACTAGGTAGCATGCTCCCTGTGCTCTTTTCGTTTACACATGCTACTTGAATGCTACGAAGTAGCATTTGCTCGAAAATAGCATGCTATTGTACTACTAGGTATCATGTGTATCCACGCTTTAAGGTACTGTTACACATGCTCTAAAATAGCATACTAAAAAGCGTGCTATTGAGTATGCTCAATACGAGCATGCTTATGAGCAGTTTACATTTGCTAGCAATAGGCATAGGTACTAGTTTTAAGTATGCTCCTGACTAAGCATGCTCAAAGCAAACATTCCAAATACACATGCCATTTTATAGTGTGCTTTCTCGCTCTCTGTCAGTTCAAACAAAGTCATGGACAATCAAACAGCTATCCATATGGAGCTGACTAAGATCATCCTTTTGCTGGCGATGCAATGCATCCAGAAGCTTATATCAGCTCGGCAAAAAAAGAAAAGAAAGAGAAAGATCCGAGAGGGTCCGTGCTTGGATATCTAGAAGACAGGACTTTGGAGCAAGTGCACAATTACTTACAGAAATGCGAGTATAATAGTAGTAATTGTGCACGCGCACCTGTTGCGAACGACTGATCGATACTAGCATGCTCAATAAGCAAACCTGTTTAGACGCGCTTAAAGCACGCCCCCTTCCACCCGCGCCGCAGGTAGCCTGCTCGAAATGAGCATGCTAATTTTGAGCAACATTCCGACACACATGCTACTAAGTAGCAACTGCTCAATAGAAGCATGCTTTCATGCTTGAAATGAGCATGTGTAACTGTACCTTTATGTTACAAAGGGAGGGCAATGGAATAATGCTAGTTTAGTAACTTATGCTAGCAAGTACAAGAAAATAATCAGTCACTTTATAGATAGTATTTTTATTGTATAGAAGCTGATTGTGAAATAATGAAAGACTGTGGTCTTCCTTCTGTATCATACAATGTTTTTTAATTCCACACTGTATATGGGAATGTGAATTCTTAAGATTAAACTTCAGGGTCAAATTTGAAACTATGATAAATAAATAGAACAAATTGGTCAAAGGAATGATAAGGACAATTTTAGATAAAACTATGCTCATATTTTAGGTATCAAAAACTTAACTTGGTGTAATAATTATTGTACTCTGCAGTGGTCTTTCTGGTAAGGAGCATACCTGAAGTTCAATCTCTAAATTCATCTTGGGTAGAATTGCTTCTTCTTCAGTCAATGGCAAAAAGTTCATATAAATAAAATGTTTGGCCCAAAATTCAGCTACGTGAACAGCACTGGCTGACGCAGACATAAGGTGATCAAGTGCACAGGTAATAGGGCATGCGGCGCAAGAGAAATTTACTCATGCACGTTTTGATAATTTTCACAGAACACAGTTATTCACATCTATAGCCAAAATAATGGCGATTTTTAAATGTATGTAATTATGTATGGCGCGCTTTGGCCTGTCAATTTCGCTACCTCTATGCCCAAATAATGAAAACATTGCAATGTAGCAAAATAGTTGCTTATTAATATTAACCAATCAAATCTTTCCCTATTTCTTCCAGTGGGTGTCGTAAACGGCAACTAAGGGACTTATTGAGAATAGGCAGCAACATTCTCTATGCAGTGAGGAGAGAGTGCGAGAGCAGTGGTGGCCCAGTGGTAACGTCCCCGACTTACGAGTTGTAGGTCGTAAGTTCAAACCCAGGCAGGCGCTTTACTTTGTGTAAATAATTTCATCACCACTGTTCTCAAAACGGTGAAGGAAAACATCGTGAGGAAACAGGCATGTCCTAGAACCAAAAATTCAAAGACATGTGACATCTACCAACCCGCACAGGGCCCGCGTGGTGGATTTACAGCCCACTCCCTCTCGAAGAGAGGAGGCCTGTGTCCCAGCAGTGGGAACATTATAGGCTGATTATGATTCTCTATGCATTTTAACACCATACTGCAATCACTAACCCGTCTGCCAAGCATGGCGATTATGGCAAACCACCCCTTTTCAGGGAGGCCTATGTCCAGCAGTGGACGTCTTTCGGCTGGAATGATGAATCAAATCTTGATCTCGACTAATGAGACACAATAAATGTAATATTGAATACCCTGCCAATTTGCATAGAAAAGATAAGCACCAATTGGCAAAAACACAAGTACAATAGTCAATTTTCAATTAAGTTCTTTCAAGTACTTTTTCTTAAGATTATTCAGTAGTTAACAACTAATTTAAGTTTAGATTTTTTTAAGATGCACATAGAATAAGCAATTGACGAGCAAAATTGAACAGAACACAGAATGGAATTAGATATTAGTAGCAACCTATCTAAACATTCAAACTTATCAATCTTGTAGGAAAAGCTAGGCCAATGGAATGCAAAAACTACTGTTACATAAAAAAATAAAACATAGTCTTAGATAGTACAAGGTATTGAGATACGATAGATGGACTACATTTTACTATGTACACAATAAAAATTACAGATATAAATGTAGCAATGTTACATAGGGTGGCACAATGGGCGGTCTTATCGCTAAAAACAATCTTTTAAAGACAACTTTTGGATGGATTACCTAAAGCAGATGGAGTGAGAATACTGCGGATATACCATATTTGTGGTGCACCATTTACATAATAATTGTAAACAATAAATACATACATTCATAAAATAACATAACAGCACGGGCAAGGTATTCCCTAATCAGGAGTAAGGTTTTGATGTGTAGTTTTTTTTTAAATAATATAACAAAGTTATGTATTTCCAATGCATGATGTTGATATTACTATATTGTTAAATCTATCAATGATTGATAGATTTATCTTCTAAACTGTGCCCAAAGAGCAAAGCAGAAAAACAATTGAAAAAAACTCAGGTAAGTACCAAATTCAGATAGGGATATTATAGCACTTCTACTTATTTTAGAGGAGATTAATAGTGTCAGTGATGACAATAAATATTATCACGTATTCGAAACGTGTTGGCGTGGGCGTCTGTTAGTAAACCTCTGCCTAAAAATCTTATACAAAACTTTCCAATATGCTATTACCTGTATCAAACTTCGAAGTCGTAGCTGCTGGGTGGCCAGTGGAGTCCATTCTCTGCATCTCGGCCTTCCAAACATTTTTCAACAAATTGTTACGACCGTAGAATAACAATGGTAGGTACTCAAGTACCTCAGCAAGCCACACAATGTTTGAAAATAAGATATCACATTTGCAATAAAGACAAGCGAAATAACATTAACGGGACGAGTTAAAGTTTCTTTTTTGTGATAAATAAATAAAATGCATTGTTCAGCTGACTTGACATTCAAGTAGAATGCACAGATAACTATATACTAGTCAGATAGAATGTCAAATTATACGTTCCGGTTGCATACAAAGAAAATGTTGAAGCTACCATTCAGAAGATGGCATGGTAGGATAAATTGTTTTTAAAAGTACGAACGTACCTACTACATACTTTGTGGATAGTTTAAAGTTAATATGCTAAAAGACTAACCACTCAAGCGTCCAAGCCGCGCGGCGACACTCGCCCCACCTGTCCGCGCATGAAATTTGGCTTTCTTTTTTATGACCGCGCGAGACTCCCTCAACAAAAACGCGTACTACTGAAAAACTGCTACAGCTACAGTCAAATAAAAAATACTCACGGAAAGCTCAACGAATCCAGAATTTAATTTGGTTAAAAGTAAATTACTCAAATTAATAATAAGGGATGAAAATAAAGATTAAAGTTGATAATATTAAAAAAAATACCGTATTTATTTTTTATTTCGAGCTTTACAAGAAAAGTATAACAGTTACTGTTAACAATTATTTTTTATTATAATAGTACACTATATACCCTTTAAAATGATACCCATATCTCAATATTAATATTTACTTTTCTGTCGAGAAAAAATAAACAAAGTCAAGTACTTCTCAAAAGGTCCTCGGGCCTCGGGCGACGTAAAGATGTGACAAGTGGCATTTTCATCACTTCTAGACTCCATCTCAATATATTTCGTTTGTAAAAGGCTATTAGCGTGCTAATAGTGAAGCATTTTCTTACATTTAGTATTTATTTAACAAAAACAACAAGTAGAAACTTTAAAATCATCAAACGATGATCGCGTTGTGATCATATAACTTTTGCAGCTAAATTATTCCATGTAAACGTTTTGAAATTGTCGCAGTAATGCATATTTCGAAAAGGAAATATCTTCACGTTTAATTTGATGTACAATAACAATAGAAATAGGGTATAAAAACAGCAAACTTACCACATTTTTGTTTGTTTTCCAGTACACACTCTAACCTTTTTCACAACAAAGAAGAACTGTCAGAATTGTCATTTTTATTTTTTTTTTCTGAATCGAATGTTGCCGTTCCACAGGTTATTTTAACTCTGGCGGATGACAAATTTAATAGAGCGCCATCTCCAATTTTTTACTGTACAACAATCCAACCAACTTTTATCGCGGTACGCGTTTAAACCGAACGATGTCGCTTGGGGACTGTAGTCCCCGTGGACGGTTAAGGTGACAGTTTGTTCGGGGAGTGTAGTCCCCGTGGACGCTTGAGTCTTTTCCAGTATTTTATTTTTAAGAAACACACTACAGCTAGGATACAGATAGTTGACAGTTAGAGAAAGAAGGCAAATTAAAAGTTTTCACTGACTGAGTTTTCCTGGCATTAGTATTATTTTTTGTATACTAACATTAGTGTTTTAATTACTAACTTTTCTTTATGGATTCTTTGTGATCTGAAATAAAGGTTTATTATTATTAATTACTGGGCTAGCAGTAGCAGTGGACAAAAACCACTTCTGAATAAATAGTTGTATTCATTATATGTAGGTATGACGTTAAGACGACGACGTGTGACGTTATAATTATGTACGATGTTTGACGTTGCGTTACGTGTGTGATGTTTTATGTATGAGGCTAAGTAATAACAGCTGCACGGGTCGATCCATCAGGTTAGGCTACGCTTGCCGGAGTTGGTACGTGGATGGGTTACCATCTTTTCATACCGAGATTTCTCCGTGCCTCGGAAAGGACGTTAAGCCGTTGGTCCCGGCTGTCATTCGTGGATATTTGACAGTCGTTACGGGTCGTCAGAAGCCCGAAAGTCTGACAACCAGTTTTACCAAGAGGTATTGTATTACCCAGTTGCTGGGTTGTGGAAGTCAGATAGGCAGTCGCTCCATGTAAAATACTGGTATTCAGTTGCATTCGGTTAGGCTAGAAGCCGACCCCAACATAGTTGGGAAAAGGCTAGGCAGATAGATAGGTAGTCTCTTTTTTTAAGTCGTTTTTTTTTTTGTAAAATGTTTTTTATCTCAATGGATAACATTTTGCAATACTCCGATCCGCACGTGCAGTCTTCATGATAAATTCGTTTACCTATTAGTTAAGTTTGGATCAACATAAAACTAAACTTCAATCAATGTTTTCCAATCAAAAATGTCAATAAATTTTTATAAGTACCTACGATCATAACTTTTGTCGTCAGTCATATCCCTTTAGATATCATGAAATGTTTGGTGTTAATTTTTACCCTTTGTTCTGTAGGACCGTTTATTGATGGGGTAAGAATGGTTTTATCATTATCTACTCCATTTGAAATATAATAGATTAGAAATCTGAATTACCTACATTGCAATTACATAATGATGGTTTTACGTTGATCGTGAATGTCTACCATGACAGCAGACTGATGAAAAGTATGCCAGTGGATGTTAGACTTCGGAGCTGACAGTCGGTTGTCAAAACAGGCACTCTCAGGGACTCTTAAAGTTATGATAAAATCTTTTTCGATCTCAATTGATGGCGGTGGGGGCAGGGGCGAAGATTTTGGGGACGCTTGCGGCGCGTTCGTAGTTATGTCGCTTGACTCGTCCTTCTGCATTGCGTCGCTGACGGTGACTGACGCGAGAATGATACGAGCGGGTTACACGATCATTCTCCCATCAGTATTTCATCATTCAAAACGGACTGAAAAAATTATTAATATTTGATTTTCATCAGTCTGGACCATCAGTCTGTCAATCCGTGGGTTACACGATCATTCTCCGATCATTCTGACCAGACTGATGGACCAGACTGACGCCAAACTGAGCGTGTTACCTTGCTCTTAGAGCTAAATAACTATACTCAATTTGAAATAAGATTATAAAAAATAAACGTTGTTTACAGTCCGTTACACCGATTTTGAATTCTATTCCGTAGGCGTATGAGATGGAAAAGCAAAAACGTGGTTACAATACCAACTGTTTACCTATTACAGCTGCCATTTGTCATGCCACCAATGCAATAGAAGTCAAAATCAGTTGAACGGATTGTAAAAAAAGTTCATTTAAATTTATAATCTTATTTCAAATGGAGTATATTTAATTAGCATCATTATGTAATTGCAATGTAGGTAACTCTTATCTCAGGTAAAGATTTTTTATTATTATTTAGTGTTTAGAGTAGTTTAGAGTTATTAAACTCACGGCAATCATTCTAATTTATACTTTATAATAATGGTATATGAGTTACATTGCAATGACTTACTGACGGTTTTCCGTCATTCAGATCGAGAATGCGTTTCTTTAGAGCAGTAGCAATGACCCCAGACACAGAATAAGTAATAGTACTAATGCCCCAGATGTACAGTCGAGTCGTGGGTTCGAATTCGAACCGAGGCAGGCGCTTCACTTTCTGTAATTTAATTCATCACCATTGCTCTCAAAACGGTGAAGGAAAACAACGTGAGGAAACCGGAATGTCTAAGAACAAAAATAAAATAGACAGTCATTGGGACTGTGGCCACTGTGGGGCTTGTGGCTTAGTAATAACAGCCGCACGGGTCCATCAATCAGGTTAAGCTACGCTTGCCGCGGTCGGTCCGTGGATGGGTGACCATCTTTACATACCAATACCCCTCTGTGCTTCGGAAAGCTCGTTAAGACGTTGGTTCCGGCTGTCTTTAGTGGATCTTACGTGTCGTAAGAAGCCCGAAAGTCTGTCAACCAGTCTTACCAAGGGGTATCGTATGACCCAATAGCTGGGTTGTGCAGGTCAGATAGGCAGTCATTGTCAGACTGCATACAAAATAAAGAAAAGCGCGATGACACAACGCTTGTAATTTAGTGCAAAATATGAAGCAATTATCTTAGATTTACTCAAAAATTAGTTGAGTAATCGAAAATAAAAACAACCAAGTTCTGCACATAAATAAGACGTTCTTGTTATTAATTAAATACCAACCGTACATTGATATTTGATACAGATATTTTTGATTGAAACTCAAAGTAAAGGGTTAATTTACCGTTAATTTGTATCGAGATTTTTTTTTAAACGTGTTTTGGCAGCAACCAAGTTCTGAGAAATATGTTCAAGAATAACATATATTTTTTCCGCTACCTCAAACTATATAGATTTGCCAATTTTTTTAAGCTAAGTAGCTACTACACAGTAGCTAGATACTTAGCTCAAGATACCATCTTGAGATACTTAGCTCAAGATACCATCTTGATATACTTAGCTCAAGATACCATTTATTATTTTATGCCTAGTATCTTGAGATAATGCTTGTGAAGCATTGATGTCCCAATCACCCGTACAAAGGTAATGGGTAAAACTGTGACATTAGAAGGTCACTAGGCAACTTAGAGAGATTAGATAATAACTTATTGAAGACTTACTAGACTTACTTATTGTCTGGAGTCTTGACTGGGACCAACAGGCCATTGCATTATAAACATCACTGATCATAAATAAGAGCTCCAGACCGTAATCATGTAAAATATATGGAGTAGGTGCCGATATTATATATATTATTTACTGTCAATCAATTACCATATTTATGGGTCTTGAGATACTTAGCTCAAGACACCATCTTGAGATACTTAGCTCAAGACACCGTCTTGAGATACTTAGCTCAAGACGCCATCTTGAGATACTTAACTCAAGACACCATTTATTATTTTATGCCTAGGATTGGGACATCAATGCTTCACAAGCATTACCTCAAGATACTAGTATCTTGAGATAATCACCCTTACAAACATCACTGATCATAAATGCTGTAGAGCTCCAGACCATAATCATGTAAAATATATGGAGTAGGTGCCGATATTAACTATTTGCTGTCAATCACTTACCCATATTTATGGGTCTTGAGATACTTAGCTCAAGACACCGTCTTGAGATACTTAGCTCAAGACACCGTCTTGAGATACTTAGCTCAAGACACCGTCTTGAGATGCTTAGCTCAAGACACCGTCTTGAGATGCTTAGCTCAAGACACCGTCTTGAGATGCTTAGCTCAAGACACCGTCTTGAGATGCTTAGCTCAAGACACCGTCTTGAGATGCTTAGCTCAAGACACCGTCTTGAGATGCTTAGCTCAAGACACCGTCTTGAGATACTTAGCTCAAGACACCGTCTTGAGATACTTAGCTCAAGACACCGTCTTGAGATACTTAACTCAAGATACCATTTATTATTTTATGCCTAGGATTGGGACATCAATGCTTCACAAGCATTACCTCAAGATATCTTGAGATAATCACCCTTACAAACATCACTGATCATAAATGCTGTAGAGCTCCAGACCATAATCATGTAAAATATATGGAGTAGTTGCCGATATTAACTATTTGCTGTCAATAAATTGCCCATATTTATGGGTCTTGAGATACTTAGCTCAAGACACCGTCTTGAGATACTTAACTCAAGACACCGTCTTGAGATACTTAGCTCAAGACACCGTCTTGAGATGCTTAGCTCAAGACACCGTCTTGAGATGCTTAACTCAAGATACCATTTATTATTTTATGCCTAGGATTGGGACATCAATGCTTCACAAGCATTACCTCAAGATATCTTGAGATAATCACCCTTACAAACATCACTGATCATAAATGCTGTAGAGCTCCAGACCATAATCATGTAAAATATATGGAGTAGTTGCCGATATTAACTATTTGCTGTCAATAAATTGCCCATATTTATGGGTCTTGAGATACTTAGCTCAAGACACCGTCTTGAGATACTTAGCTCAAGACACCGTCTTGAGATGCTTAGCTCAAGACACCGTCTTGAGATGCTTAGCTCAAGACACCGTCTTGAGATGCTTAGCTCAAGACACCGTCTTGAGATACTTAGCTCAAGACACCATCTTGAGATGCTTAGCTCAAGACACCGTCTTGAGATACTTAACTTTCCATGCCTAGGATTGGGACATCAATGCTTCACAAGCATTACCTCAAGATATCTTGAGACCCATATTTATGGGTCTTGAGATGCTTAGCTCAAGACACCGTCTTGAGATGCTTAGCTCAAGACACCGTCTTGAGATGCTTAGCTCAAGACACCGTCTTGAGATGCTTAGCTCAAGACACCGTCTTGAGATACTTAGCTCAAGACACCGTCTTGAGATGCTTAGCTCAAGACACCGTCTTGAGATGCTTAACTCAAGACACCATTTATTATTTTATGCCTAGGATTGGGACATCAATGCTTCACAAGCATTACCTCAAGATATCTTGAGATAATCACCCTTACAAACATCACTGATCATAAATGCTGTAGAGCTCCAGACCATAATCATGTAAAATATATGGAGTAGTTGCCGATATTAACTATTTGCTGTCAATAAATTGCCCATATTTATGGGTCTTGAGATACTTCGCTCAAGACACCGTCTTGAGATACTTAGCTCAAGACACTGTCTTGAGATACTTAGCTCAAGACACCGTCTTGAGTTGCTTAGCTCAAGACACCGTCTTGAGATGCTTAGCTCAAGACACCGTCTTGAGATACTTAGCTCAAGACACCATCTTGAGATGCTTAGCTCAAGACACCGTCTTGAGATACTTAACTTTCCATGCCTAGGATTGGGACATCAATGCTTCACAAGCATTACCTCAAGATATCTTGAGACCCATATTTATGGGTCTTGAGATACTTAGCTCAAGACACCATCTTGAGATACTTAGCTCAAAACACCGTCTTGAGATACTTAGCTCAAGACACCGTCTTGAGATACTTAGCTCAAGACACCGTCTTGAGATGCTTAGCTCAAGACACCGTCTTGAGATACTTAGCTCAAGACACCATCTTGAGATGCTTAGCTCAAGACACCGTCTTGAGATACTTAACTTTCCATGCCTAGGATTGGGACATCAATGCTTCACAAGCATTACCTCAAGATATCTTGAGACCCATATTTATGGGTCTTGAGATACTTAGCTCAAGACACCATCTTGAGATACTTAGCTCAAAACACCGTCTTGAGATACTTAGCTCAAGACACCGTCTTGAGATACTTAGCTCAAGACACCGTCTTGAGATGCTTAGCTCAAGACACCTTCTTGAGATGCTTAGCTCAAGACACCGTCTTGAGATACTTAACTCAAGACACCGTCTTGAGATACTTAACTCAAGATACCATTTATTATTTTATGCCTAGGATTGGGACATCAATGCTTCACAAGCATTACCTCAAGATATCTTGAGATAATCACCCTTACAAACATCACTGATCATAAATGCTGTAGAGCTCCAGACCATAATCATGTAAAATATATGGAGTAGTTGCCGATATTAACTATTTGCTGTCAATAAATTGCCCATATTTATGGGTCTTGAGATACTTAGCTCAAGACACCGTCTTGAGATACTTAGCTCAAGACACTGCCTCGAGATACTTAGCTCAAGACACCGTCTTGAGATGCTTAGCTCAAGACACCGTCTTGAGATGCTTAGCTCAAGACACCGTCTTGAGATGCTTAGCTCAAGACACCGTCTTGAGATACTTAGCTCAAGATACCATTTATTATTTTATGCCTAGGATTGGGACATCAATGCTTCACAAGCATTACCTCAAGATATCTTGAGACCCATATTTATGGGTCTTGAGATACTTAGCTCAAGACACCGTCTTGAGATGCTTAGCTCAAGACACCGTCTTGAGATGCTTAGCTCAAGACACCGTCTTGAGATGCTTAGCTCAAGACACCGTCTTGAGATGCTTAGCTCAAGACACCGTCTTGAGATGCTTAGCTCAAGACACCGTCTTGAGATGCTTAGCTCAAGACACCGTCTTGAGATGCTTAGCTCAAGACACCGTCTTGAGATGCTTAGCTCAAGACACCGTCTTGAGATCCTTAGCTCAAGACACCGTCTTGAGATCCTTAGCTCAAGACACCGTCTTGAGATGCTTAGCTCAAGACACCGTCTTGAGATGCTTAACTCAAGACACCGTCTTGAGATGCTTAACTCAAGATACCGTCTTGAGATGCTTAACTCAAGATACCATTTATTATTTTATGCCTAGGATTGGGACATCAATGCTTCACAAGCATTACCTCAAGATATCTTGAGATAATGCTTGTGAAGCATTGATGTCCCAATCCTAGGCATGGAAAGTTAAGTATCTCAAGACGGTGTCATAAATGCTGTAGAGCTCCAGACCATAATCATGTAAAATATATGGAGTAGTTGCCGATATTAACTATTTGCTGTCAATAAATTGCCCATATTTATGGGTCTTGAGATACTTAGCTCAAGACACCGTCTTGAGATGCTTAGCTCAAGACACCGTCTTGAGATGCTTAGCTCAAGACACCGTCTTGAGATGCTTAGCTCAAGACACCGTCTTGAGATGCTTAGCTCAAGACACCGTCTTGAGATGCTTAGCTCAAGACACCGTCTTGAGATACTTAGCTCAAGATACCATTTATTATTTTATGCCTAGGATTGGGACATCAATGCTTCACAAGCATTACCTCAAGATATCTTGAGACCCATATTTATGGGTCTTGAGATGCTTAGCTCAAGACACCGTCTTGAGATGCTTAGCTCAAGACACCGTCTTGAGATGCTTAGCTCAAGACACCGTCTTGAGATGCTTAGCTCAAGACACCGTCTTGAGATGCTTAGCTCAAGACACCGTCTTGAGATGCTTAGCTCAAGACACCGTCTTGAGATGCTTAGCTCAAGACACCGTCTTGAGATGCTTAGCTCAAGACACCGTCTTGAGATACTTAGCTCAAGACACAGTCTTGAGATACTTAGCTCAAGACACAGTCTTGAGATACTTAACTTTCCATGCCTAGGATTGGGACATCAATGCTTCACAAGCATTACCTCAAGATATCTTGAGACCCATATTTATGGGTCTTGAGATGCTTAGCTCAAGACACCGTCTTGAGATGCTTAGCTCAAGACACCGTCTTGAGATGCTTAGCTCAAGACACCGTCTTGAGATGCTTAGCTCAAGACACCGTCTTGAGATGCTTAACTCAAGATACCATTTATTATTTTATGCCTAGGATTTTGGGACATCAATGCTTCACAAGCATTACCTCAAGATATCTTGAGATAATCACCCTTACAAACATCACTGATCATAAATGCTGCAGACCATAATCATGTAAAATATATGGAGTAGTTGCCGATATTAACTATTTGCTGTCAATAAATTGCCTATATTTATGGGTCTTGAGATACTTAGCTCAAGACACCGTCTTGAGATGCTTAGCTCAAGACACCGTCTTGAGATGCTTAGATCAAGACACCGTCTTGAGATGCTTAGCTCAAGACACCATCTTGAGATGCTTAGCTCAAGATACCATTTATTATTTTATGCCTAGGATTGGGACATCAATGCTTCACAAGCATTACCTCAAGATATCTTGAGACCCATATTTATGGGTCTTGAGATCCTTAGCTCAAGACACCGTCTTGAGATGCTTAGCTCAAGACACCGTCTTGAGATACTTAGCTCAAGACACCGTCTTGAGATGCTTAACTCAAGACACCGTCTTGAGATGCTTAGCTCAAGACACCGTCTTGAGATGCTTAGCTCAAGACACCGTCTTGAGATACTTAGCTCAAGACACCGTCTTGAGATGCTTAACTCAAGATACCATTTATTATTTTATGCCTAGGATTGGGACATCAATGCTTCACAAGCATTACCTCAAGATATCTTGAGATAATCACCCTTACAAACATCACTGATCATAAATGCTGTAGAGCTCCAGACCATAATCATGTAAAATATATGGAGTAGTTGCCGATATTAACTATTTGCTGTCAATAAATTTCCCATATTTATGGGTCTTGAGATACTTAGCTCAAGACACCGTCTTGAGATACTTAGCTCAAGACACCGTCTTGAGATGCTTAGCTCAAGACACCGTCTTGAGATACTTAGCTCAAGACACCGTCTTGAGATGCTTAGCTCAAGACACAGTCTTGAGATACTTAACTTTCCATGCCTAGGATTGGGACATCAATGCTTCACAAGCATTACCTCAAGATATCTTGAGACCCATATTTATGGGTCTTGAGATGCTTAGCTCAAGACACCGTCTTGAGATGCTTAGCTCAAGACACCGTCTTGAGATGCTTAGCTCAAGACACCGTCTTGAGATGCTTAGCTCAAGACACCGTCTTGAGATGCTTAACTCAAGATACCATTTATTATTTTATGCCTAGGATTTTGGGACATCAATGCTTCACAAGCATTACCTCAAGATATCTTGAGATAATCACCCTTACAAACATCACTGATCATAAATGCTGCAGACCATAATCATGTAAAATATATGGAGTAGTTGCCGATATTAACTATTTGCTGTCAATAAATTGCCTATATTTATGGGTCTTGAGATACTTAGCTCAAGACACCGTCTTGAGATGCTTAGCTCAAGACACCGTCTTGAGATGCTTAGATCAAGACACCGTCTTGAGATGCTTAGCTCAAGACACCATCTTGAGATGCTTAGCTCAAGATATCTTGAGATAATCACCCTTACAAACATCACTGATCATAAATGCTGTAGAGCTCCAGACCATAATCATGTAAAATATATGGAGTAGTTGCCGATATTAACTATTTGCTGTCAATAAATTTCCCATATTTATGGGTCTTGAGATACTTAGCTCAAGACACCGTCTTGAGATACTTAGCTCAAGACACCGTCTTGAGATGCTTAGCTCAAGACACCGTCTTGAGATACTTAGCTCAAGACACCGTCTTGAGATGCTTAGCTCAAGACACAGTCTTGAGATACTTAACTCAAGATACCATTTATTATTTTATGCCTAGTATCTTGAGATAATGCTTGTAAAGCATTGATGTCCCAATCCCCCGTACAAAGGTATTGGGTAAAACTGTGACATTAGAAGGTCACTAGGCAACTTAGAGAGATTAGATAATAACTTATTGAAGACTGGACTTACTTATTGTCTGGAGTCTTGACTGGGACCAACAGGCCATTGCATTATAAACATCACTGCTCATCAATGCTGTAGAGCTCCAGACCGTAATCATGTAAAATATATGGAGTAGGTGCCGATATTAACTGTTTGCTGTCAATCAATTACCCGTATTTATGGGTCTTGAGTAGAGAATACAATAAATATACGTAAAATAATGAAAATAATTAACATTTTCTACTTTCTTCTGCTCTTCTACTACTAAAACGGTCAGTAAGTTGGCCGCTTTGCCCAACCCGCTTTGCCTTTTCTGACTATTTTGTTTTAATTCACACATGATTTATTATATTTCAGAAAAAAATGATCACAAACAAAGCCAAATAGATAAGTAACAAACAATACACGTGTAATAAAAGAATTGAAAATATAAACACGTATGACCAAAGTAGGTTTCATTTTAATTGCGTTTTTTAACAAAACATGCAAAGAAATATTTTTCGTCACGCGCTTGGTCCCACTCTACTGAATGACTGATTGGCGCGGAGGGACACACTGATAACAGCTAAACTGCGGTCATTGTAAGACTGCATACAAAATAAAGAAAAGCGCGATGACACAACGCTTGTAATTTAGTGCAAAATATGAAGCAATTATCTTAGATTTACTCAAAAATGAGTTGAGTAATCGAAAATAAAAAACAACCAAGTTCTGCACATAAATAAGACGTTCTTGTTATTAATTAAATACCAACCGTACATTGATATTTGATACAGATATTTTTGATTGAAACTCAAAGTAAAGGGTTAATTTACCGTTAATTTATATCGAGTTTTTTTTTTAAACGTGTTTTGGCAACAACCAAGTTCTGAGAAATATGTTCAAGAATAACATATATTTTTTCCGCTACCTCAAACTATATAGATTTGCCAATTTTTTTGTTTAAGACAATTCTACTTTTATCATTTGCCTCTTGTCAGCGCCTTAATAGGTATTTTTATAAATTCAAACTGGATGTTTATACACTCACAAGACCGCAGCATTTTTTTTTATTCTATCTAACCAAATATAGTTCTATTTTTAAAATTCATTCCCATCCTAGGGAGGGAAGCAATTACTATGAGTCGCCCAACGGTCCCCGGGAGTAGCGTCTTCCACCCGCTACTCGGATCAAACAAACTCTACTTTCCGAGTATGAGAAATTAAAACATATAGCATTAATGTGCATATTAAGACTAGAGAATACAAACGGAATCTTGACTTCAACAAGTCAAGATTCTGAAAATCTGAACACAGCAACGCCGCCAGCCAAGTGAAAATTAGATAATTATTTTACTAAAAGTGCCGACGATAGCCTGGATGATATTTTGGCAAGAATGATTGCATTAGATGGATTTCCATTCAGTGTGAATAATAATTGCTCTTAGCAAAATACACGGATTTACCAAAGTCAGCCGTCACTGTTCGAAAACGTGTTATGAATTACAGTGAAAAAATAAGAAAACAAGTAACTGCAGAATTAAAACATTTGAAAAGTGCAGGTGAAAGATTTAGTCTTTCTTTCGACGAGTGGACTTCAACTTCCAATAAACGATACATGGCGGTCAACGTTCATTCATATAAAAAATTTTGGAACTTAGGACTTGTTGATTGATTTACGATAGTATGACAGCTGAAAATTGTCTTCGTATATTGCAAGAGCGTCTCTAAGTAAATTTGACATTTCCCTAGAAACTGACATCGTGGCTATTGTAACCAATGGACCGAATGTTATGATAAAGGTGGGGCGGCTTATTTGCACTGAACAACAACTGTGTCTCGCACGTGGTATCAATTTGGCGGTCTGTGATGTGCTTTATGAAAAACATAATAATTTGCAAGATAGCCCTACCTCAGATGATACTATAAATGAACCAGCTGTGACTGTTGATTATATGGACGACAGCGATGATGAACACCATTTAGAAGACTTAGACTGTCCAGAATCAGGTTTAATCGTAATGTCACAAAATGATCTTGCGCCAGAACACGTACCAGAGTTAACACAATATGAAAATATTAATGAGCTGATAAAGAAAATCGGCAAAGTTGTAGTGTATTTCAAAAGATCTCCATTGAAAAATGAAACAGTACTTCAAAAATATGTGAAAATTGAACATGGAAAAGAGTTGTCACTTCTTTTGGACTGTAAAACCAGGTGGAATAGTCTTTTAACAATGCTGGAGCGATTTTATCTTTTAAAAGCATGCATTCAAAAAGCTCTTATAGATCTCAATCATCCAATTCGTTTAGAAGATGTTGATTTTGAATTGGTAAATAAAATTGTTGATGTGCTGACCCCAATTAAATTGACAGTAGAAGCAATCTGTCGGCGAGATGCTAATTTATGCACAGCTGATGCCGCTTTGAAATTTCTTATAAAACAACTGTCTAGCAAAAACTCAGCACTTGCCAAAAAAATTAAAACATCCTTAGTGGAACGTATAAAGCAACGACGAAGTGATGATTTAACTGGCGTGTTAAATTATTTACAAAATCCACGAATGGATGTTGAAAATCAGTTATTATCGGATTTGGAATGGCACGACTTATTTCCAGTTCCGACACAGGCTTTAGTGAGGAAGCAAATAAAGAGTATTGTTAAAAGACTTAATAGTCGAGATTACACGGAAGAAGAAGCAAGGTCAGGATCACAAACAGATGATGAGCTAAGGTCAAAAACCTCCCAACCCCAATTGACATTAAAGGAAAAGTTACAGCTGGAAATTAACAAGAGTATGAAATCCCCAGATCCTGAAGTACAAGTACAAAATGAATTGGGGTTAGCAAATAGTATTAGACGTGAAATGAGCCTGTTCGAAAATGGAGGTGTTCGTGGATATCACTTAGAAACAGCATATAAGTATCTATTGTCTATTCCTCCAACCAGCGTAGAAGCTGAACGAGCGTTTTCAGCTGCTGCTTATGTTGGCAATAAACTACGAAGCAGGCTCGGAAGTCAAACATTGGATGCTTTGATATTTCTGCGATTATATTTTCGAAATTCTAAATAGTTATTTTGTGCTGTTTTTTAATTTCTTGCAAAAGTCTAGTATTTTTTGGTTTGTGTTTTTCTTTTCTTATTATTATTCTGATTTGTGTTGTGCAAAGACATTAAAGACATTTTTTTTAAATTACTCGTGTTTTTTTTATTTTAGCCCAATTAGAAACCACGTAGTCTAATCCCGGGATGAGCTCGGGATCCCGGGAAAAGGCTTCAAAAATCCCGTAAGCCCGGGATTGAAAAACATGCTCGGGATTGTATTCTCTAATTAAGACCCATTTACTTACCTATCACGGGTAGAACCAGGATGAGGGTGGCACAGGAGCGTGGGGATTGGCACAAGAAAAGAGAGGAAGAGAGGCAGTGGCTGAGGTGGGGGGGCTGTGGATGATGATGATAATTCATATTTGAAAGAATCGCTGGAAGGACTTGTATATAAGGGTAGGTACATATATATTATATATATTTAAGGAGGGGGGAGGGGGTGGAGATCCTCCCTTTGCATGTGGGAAGTTTAGGAAATGCATAGATATTTTTTAAATGATTTAAAAAAAAAAAATTATGGTAGGTATTGTGTTTTTTGATATCATCTACCTGATTTATGGGGGAGTCGAAGTCATGCGAGTATTTTGCTAGAAACTTTGGAAACGTTGGCTAAACAATCACGAAAAGTCGATTATCGCACCGTCGATAACATCCATGGTCGAATCGCATACGACTTCCGAACGAGAAGATTCCTGTACTTCTGGACAAAATAGGTGAGATGCTGCAAAAGCAACGCACAACCCTCAGTCAATGTTCTCATGGTTAACCTCTCGTGAAAGCTTTTAGAGACTGCTAGGGATCTAGCAGGGACGTTTTGTTGACACTGAACATACATACCATCGGCTAGCTTCTCGTGAAGGCTCATGTGGTGTCGTTCTTTTGTAAAAATACGGCACAGTCAATGGTCTCATGCTTAACAGAGAGAGTGCTTAAAAGAGTAACCGTGGAGTTTCTTGCCGGCTCTTATCCATAGGAAACGACCAATTGGAACCGTGCACCTAGCTTCTGACGTTTCATAAGTGCCCATGTAGGTTTATGTGAAAAAAAAAAAAATATATAACCTCTCGTGAAAACTCTTAGAGACTGCTAGGGATCCAGCAGGGACGTATTTTTAAAATTGAACGTACATACCATCGGTTAGCCTCACGTGAAAGCTCGTGTGGTTTCGTTCTTTGTAAGTATACGGCACAGTTAATATTCTCATGGTTAACCTCTTGTGAAAACTCTAAAGACTGATGTCCGTATTATGGCACCAAAGATAATTTTAGAAAATTTTTTTCAACTAACGACAAATTGGTAGGAATATCGAGAAACTTAGATAACTCAGTTTTTATGACGACTCCGCTTTCGCTTCTTCACTCGATTTTCCTTCTCACAGACGTTCGTTCAGCTGCTCCATTTTCTTGTCACGTTTTCTTCGTCATTCTCCCATTTCGTTGAAAATTTTCTGACCTTTTAACAGAAACGTGATCAGCGCGCGGCACAAAAAAGATACAAATGTACTCTGAGCAAAAAGTACGATGATTTGACAGATGTCAAGCGGGCGCGCTAAAGGTCGGTCCATAGATAACATTATTTTATTATATTTATGAAATGCTTTTCATCTTTAAATAATGTGACAGCGTGTAACACGAAAGTACGAACTACATAGTAAACAATGAGAACGAGATTACGAAGCATAATAATATGATAATTATACATTGATTTAGGCACATACTCGAAGTAAAATATTTTAATTCTTCAGTGTAAAATTTGTCCCTAACACAGTTCAAAGAGTTTAGTTCTATACACCGTCATTTAAAGAGTCTTTAACTATATCAATACGAACGTTATTTAGTTTATCCCAAACAAGCGGAGCAGGTTCACGAATAGGTTTGCCACATTTCAATGCCTTAGCTTTTAGACCTTGATATTTTTGTTTATCTACATCCTCCGCCAGTTTTCTGAAGTCATCCATTACTATACCGCTAGTTTTAATTCTAAGAATTAAAACTAGCGGTAGCGATTTTATCTTTTAAAAGCATGCATTCAAAAAGCTCTTATAGATCTCAATCATCCAATTCGTTTAGAAGATGTTGATTTTGAATTGGTAAATAAAATTGTTGATGTGCTGACCCCAATTAAATTGACAGTAGAAGCAATCTGTCGGCGAGATGCTAATTTATGCACAGCTGATGCCGCTTTGAAATTTCTTATAAAACAACTGTCTAGCAAAAACTCAGCACTTGCCAAAAAAATTAAAACATCCTTAGTGGAACGTATAAAGCAACGACGAAGTGATGATTTAACTGGCGTGTTAAATTATTTACAAAATCCACGAATGGATGTTGAAAATCAGTTATTATCGGATTTGGAATGGCACGACTTATTTCCAGTTCCGACACAGGCTTTAGTGAGGAAGCAAATAAAGAGTATTGTTAAAAGACTTAATAGTCGAGATTACACGGAAGAAGAAGCAAGGTCAGGATCACAAACAGATGATGAGCTAAGGTCAAAAACCTCCCAACCCCAATTGACATTAAAGGAAAAGTTACAGCTGGAAATTAACAAGAGTATGAAATCCCCAGATCCTGAAGTACAAGTACAAAATGAATTGGGGTTAGCAAATAGTATTAGACGTGAAATGAGCCTGTTCGAAAATGGAGGTGTTCGTGGATATCACTTAGAAACAGCATATAAGTATCTATTGTCTATTCCTCCAACCAGCGTAGAAGCTGAACGAGCGTTTTCAGCTGCTGCTTATGTTGGCAATAAACTACGAAGCAGGCTCGGAAGTCAAACATTGGATGCTTTGATATTTCTGCGATTATATTTTCGAAATTCTAAATAGTTATTTTGTGCTGTTTTTTAATTTCTTGCAAAAGTCTAGTATTTTTTGGTTTGTGTTTTTCTTTTCTTATTATTATTCTGATTTGTGTTGTGCAAAGACATTAAAGACATTTTTTTTAAATTACTCGTGTTTTTTTTATTTTAGCCCAATTAGAAACCACGTAGTCTAATCCCGGGATGAGCTCGGGATCCCGGGAAAAGGCTTCAAAAATCCCGTAAGCCCGGGATTGAAAAACATGCTCGGGATTGTATTCTCTAATTAAGACCCATTTACTTACCTATCACGGGTAGAACCAGGATGAGGGTGGCACAGGAGCGTGGGGATTGGCACAAGAAAAGAGAGGAAGAGAGGCAGTGGCTGAGGTGGGGGGGCTGTGGATGATGATGATAATTCATATTTGAAAGAATCGCTGGAAGGACTTGTATATAAGGGTAGGTACATATATATTATATATATTTAAGGAGGGGGGAGGGGGTGGAGATCCTCCCTTTGCATGTGGGAAGTTTAGGAAATGCATAGATATTTTTTAAATGATTTAAAAAAAAAAAATTATGGTAGGTATTGTGTTTTTTGATATCATCTACCTGATTTATGGGGGAGTCGAAGTCATGCGAGTATTTTGCTAGAAACTTTGGAAACGTTGGCTAAACAATCACGAAAAGTCGATTATCGCACCGTCGATAACATCCATGGTCGAATCGCATACGACTTCCGAACGAGAAGATTCCTGTACTTCTGGACAAAATAGGTGAGATGCTGCAAAAGCAACGCACAACCCTCAGTCAATGTTCTCATGGTTAACCTCTCGTGAAAGCTTTTAGAGACTGCTAGGGATCTAGCAGGGACGTTTTGTTGACACTGAACATACATACCATCGGCTAGCTTCTCGTGAAGGCTCATGTGGTGTCGTTCTTTTGTAAAAATACGGCACAGTCAATGGTCTCATGCTTAACAGAGAGAGTGCTTAAAAGAGTAACCGTGGAGTTTCTTGCCGGCTCTTATCCATAGGAAACGACCAATTGGAACCGTGCACCTAGCTTCTGACGTTTCATAAGTGCCCATGTAGGTTTATGTGAAAAAAAAAAAAATATATAACCTCTCGTGAAAACTCTTAGAGACTGCTAGGGATCCAGCAGGGACGTATTTTTAAAATTGAACGTACATACCATCGGTTAGCCTCACGTGAAAGCTCGTGTGGTTTCGTTCTTTGTAAGTATACGGCACAGTTAATATTCTCATGGTTAACCTCTTGTGAAAACTCTAAAGACTGATGTCCGTATTATGGCACCAAAGATAATTTTAGAAAAATTTTTTCAACTAACGACAAATTGGTAGGAATATCGAGAAACTTAGATAACTCAGTTTTTATGACGACTCCGCTTTCGCTTCTTCACTCGATTTTCCTTCTCACAGACGTTCGTTCAGCTGCTCCATTTTCTTGTCACGTTTTCTTCGTCATTCTCCCATTTCGTTGAAAATTTTCTGACCTTTTAACAGAAACGTGATCAGCGCGCGGCACAAAAAAGATACAAATGTACTCTGAGCAAAAAGTACGATGATTTGACAGATGTCAAGCGGGCGCGCTAAAGGTCGGTCCATAGATAACATTATTTTATTATATTTATGAAATGCTTTTCATCTTTAAATAATGTGACAGCGTGTAACACGAAAGTACGAACTACATAGTAAACAATGAGAACGAGATTACGAAGCATAATAATATGATAATTATACATTGATTTAGGCACATACTCGAAGTAAAATATTTTAATTCTTCAGTGTAAAATTTGTCCCTAACACAGTTCAAAGAGTTTAGTTCTATACACCGTCATTTAAAGAGTCTTTAACTATATCAATACGAACGTTATTTAGTTTATCCCAAACAAGCGGAGCAGGTTCACGAATAGGTTTGCCACATTTCAATGCCTTAGCTTTTAGACCTTGATATTTTTGTTTATCTACATCCTCCGCCAGTTTTCTGAAGTCATCCATTACTATACCGCTAGTTTTAATTCTTAGTGCTTCGTATGCTAAATATATACATGATTGGTAATTTACTGATACGTGATCAACGATTTCTTTGACTCTTCTTTCGTGGTCTCTTCTTTCTCTCTGCTCCATAGCCCGTTGCTGACGAATATTCATCCTTTCTTTACTTATGCGTTTCTGTCTATGATTTGATGCGGTCCATTCATATCTATGCGTCGCGTTGTTACTACTATTTATCTTAATGTTAGACTCGGTCGACATTCCTAGTCCATCATTATCCACTTTTAATAGTTTGCTTGACAAATCTTGGCTCCGAAGAAGTAGTTTTCTGTCTTCTTTATAATTTTCTCCAGCTAAGGCTGATGGCAGATCAGAAATAAAAATCACAAGACTCTTATTCGAGAAATGTTGTCTCGAATCGTTCTCACTATATTCTCTTTCCGACTTTATAGTGTTAACGAAGTCTTGTAAATCTGAGCCGATTGCGAAATCCGTGTACAGTAGTGTGACTGTGGTTAACTGAAAATGTTACCAATTAGTGTGTAGACAGTAAAATCAATAATTATATACACGGTGATTTTTAATTCACTGCTAGCCTTTCAAGAGGTGAAAGTACTCATGATTATGAGCAACTTTCACTATGATACCAACTCTGAAATATCGTAAACCATATCTGCTGTTTCATACAAAAATGTAATATTTACGCAATAAAAAATGTACGAAACAGATGTTTTTTTTTTTTGCTATTTCGTAGTTGGTCCCATAGTGAAAATTGCTCATAAACATGAGTACTTTAGTAGTATATAAGTACTCCCCTTCACTTGTCCCTAAAGGTTCATTAGAAAACCAGCATCAGACACCATCTGTCTGGCATTAATGCTGAAATTAACGTTTTTGGCGCACCCTTGAGGCACACACTATTGTTGTTAGAACATTACTTGTATTTTGTGTTCCTTCTTTCTTTCAGAGATTCAGATTTAGAGTATTTATTTGTAAACATATATTACACATACACATGTGAGATGTTACATTTTTGTAAGTTCTCTATGCTTTGCCATTAGTCGTACAAATGTTAGCATAAGTTTCAATTATTTCATTATTCATTTCACAATATCAAATAAAATATAAAAAGTGCTCAATCAATATAATATTCCCCCGACAATTAATTAAATTTCAAATGAAAACTACAATGTCAGGTGATTTGCTGGAGTCGTTTTCTTCGCTACCGGTCGTCATTTCTCCTGACAAAGTTTATTTTGGTATATTATGTTTGTATGTATGTATGTATCTATCTATCTATGTATTTGTATTTATGCTGGTACCCCGTACGTTCCACCCGCCATGTTTTGTCTCTGCATCACCCTAAGGTTGACTGATAGAAAATGCCTCAGGCATTAAGTCCGCCTTTGTACAGTGAAGTTTTTACTTGTGCATAAAGTTTTAATAAATAAATAAATGTCTAAACAATCTTTCTAATTGGTTCATGTAATAATATCTTGAATCAGCCAATGTAGTCTATGAAAATATTAGGTTTATACAAGATAAAAACTTACACATATTCTAAATGACAAAAGAGTCATGGCCAACAATCACATAAGGCGTGGGTTTATTCTTCCCATGGGGGTAGGCAGCAACTACAGAACGCCACCTGCTATGATCCTTACATACTCCTTTTGCTTCGTTTAAGTTCGATAGTTTGGTTTACAGTCCGAAGTTATTGCGTTTCCAATCATGCATGTTATTGAGAAAACTTCATTAAAATAATTTAACGGTCAGCTGCAGCAGAATTCAAGAAATACGACTACACAGAATTAGTTTTTATTTTTAGTATGGCAGATCAGCAAATCTTTAGAGATACAAATTTAATTAGCTAAAATATGTGAAGCCTATTAACGTGCTACCCTAACCAAATAACCTTGAGGATTCGTTCCCTCTTTGCCGCATCTCACCTCTACAATATTTCGTAAAACATTACTAGCGCCTTCACTCACGTTGTCACGTTCCAGCACTATGCAAATCCCTATCCCTGTAAGCTTCTATACTACGTTTGCCCTACCGACGTACGTACTACTGTATTTTTCTATCGTAAATATCATAATGATTATTTCGACATTGTACTTAAATAAAACTATGTTGATGTATAATTTATACCCACATGTGGTAGGAAACACAATACGCCCAGCACATAGTGACACAATATTTTACATTTGTACCAACATTATACTTATGTGTACAAATAAATAAATTTGAATTTGGCGCGGTTTGACCGACTTCAACATATAATTACAGATACGTATTTGCCACAAACTTATTGTTTACAATAGGCGCGTTAGCATATTTTTCTTAATGAATTCGAATGTTGATAGTTCTGTAAAATATATAAAATCCTGAATTTCATGACGTAATTCGCAAAATCCCGTCGAGTCAGCTGATATGTCATACTTATGTCAAAATCCAGTCGAGCAGAGGGGTAATAATAGAGGGCTAATGAAAATCAATGGGACTATATTTTTAAAAGGATAGATGTTTAGAGAATGCTTTATTGAACACCAACCAACCACCTTTTCTGAATCTATTTATTACTATCCAATGAAGCCATCGTTAAGCGAATCTTTGACGACATTTATGACCAAATTATTAGTTGGCTGCCCCAACAATGCGACTGCTTCCACATCCACTTCCTTTTTGGCTTTCTTGTAGCAATCTAAGACACTTTGTTTATATCCTTTTATTTTACTACGTTCCACACGCAGGATCATTTTTCTAATGTCATCAAAAATTTCCCTATCTCTTAGAATTCTTTTTATTTCTCTATACATAAATGATGCGGCTAAGTAGTTGTCTTTAATTACAGAAACGATGTCAGCTACTCTCTCAGCATTTTGGGCTCTAACTCTTAATTTTTGATCCTTTATAGCCGCTTTCTGTTCTCTTTCTATTTTTTTCACCGTATTACGCTTTTTCTTAGGGAGCCATCTAAGAATTTTTTGTTTTTTTGGTGACCGTGTATCATCTTGTTCAATGTGATATTTTGAAACTTCTTTATCAGTTTCTGATTCTTCATAATCCGACTCATCATTATAGAGGATAGTAGTTTCGTTAGTACTTCTAGGGGGTTCTTCTTCTTTCATTGATAGAATAATAACATCTTTGTCTTCCGAAATGCGTTGTATGGCTTCTAATATGTCCAAAACATTCGTAGCATTTACGTTGGTGCCTGTCTCGTGCTGTGTGGTGATCTGAAAATTATTGGATAATTTAGCTACATTCATTGCTACTTAATATCATATTAACTTATGAAGTGGTGCTAAAACCTATTACATTGAGTTTGTTATTACAAAACTTGATGATTAACTGAGATTCTGAATTTAAGTTTAAGGTACGTCGCCTTGGGATCTGGAGGCAAAAGTCCTTGCGCACATTTAGGAGTGGCGCGAGGAGGCGAAACGACGAGGCGTATCTCCGCTGCCGCGAGAAATCACGGCTCAGCGGACAGAGCTCCGGCGGGATCTCATGGCGACATGGAGAGTGCGATTGTCGCAACTCAGCGCTGGGCACGCCACAATTGTGGCGATAAGTCCCCTCTTTGACGACTGGCTAGAGAGCCAGTGGCGTCTGGTCCTCACCTGACACGGTTGTTTCGGGAGGTTCCTGTTTAGGATAAGGCGGGAGAAAACGCCCGGGTGTTACCATTGTGTGAATCGCCTGAAGACACGGTGAAGAATACGGTGGAGGATTGCCCGGCTTGTCCTCGTGAAGGCGATTGGCGGCGGCGATCTCTAGCGTCCGGCCCTGGCTCTGGCTATGGTTCCAAGCGAAAGTGCATGGGAGGCCGTCACCTCTTTCTGCGAAGCAGTAGTCCTCACGAAGTAGGATACGGAACGCGTGAGGGAGAGGCAAAATTGGAGCCCTCACGGCCCTAGTCGCCGCAGGAGTCACCCTGGGCGTCTGGTGTCGCTGGCCGATTTCCAGCCACCGTAGGCGCGGGCTTGCGGACGGTGAGTGATGGGTAGCTCGCCGTCCGATGAGGACCAAGTCCAGGTCGACGTTGATTTGTGTTCCAAGCGCGCCTCAAAGAGATGTCAGCACAAACTGACGGGGCTTAGGGCCAATGCCTGCCAGGGTTCCGAGTTTGTCCGAAAGGGATATCGTGGCCCTGGCACACAGGAATCGGAAGAAACACAGGTGGGTTTTAGTCTTATAAAAACTGTACAACATTATCATCAGCAGCAGAGGTGAGTACACCCTCATTAACCGACTTCCAAAAAGGAGGAGGTCATATGTTCGGCTGTATGTTTTTTTTTATTTTTATTATTTATGTTCACCGATTACTCCGTCAATTGTGGACGGATTTTGAAAATTCTTTTTTGTTTGGAAGGGTATGCTCCCGAGGTGGTCTCATTGGCACCAAATTAGAATCTGATGAGGGGATCCCATGGAAATCGAGGGAATTCCTCAAATTTTATAGGCATACCGATAGCGATTTGAGTATTTTTTATAGTAACTCGTGCATTTGCTCTCGGAAAGCACCATTTGATAAAGTGGAACTGATGATGAAGACCACAGATGGCCATCGGAACTACTTCTTAATAAGTATTTCACCGTTGCGATTCGATTAGGCACATTAATATGGTTGATAAGAAGAAGAAAGAAAGAAAGATAATACGTTTATTTGCGGTAAACATAACGCAAAGAAATAAAAACACAAACATAAATAACACAAAATATGCGTCACATTCACGCAAAACGGCCAAATGCGGATAAGCAATTTATGCTCGTCAAAATGCATATGGTGAAGTCACCATCAGTTCTCCTTGTTCTTATCAGGAGAACTCCTCAACAATTAGCGCCCCTGCATCGGGAAATATGTTGTAAAAGTTGATGAGCATTTGGCATTAGGCTATTGTAAATTAGATAAATTACAAACTGACCCACTAAAAAGTGAAAAATAAAACACCAAAAAAAACACTATAAAGTGAAAAATAACTTTACCTTCGGAAGTCGGTGGCAAAAAACTAAAATACAGATCCAAAGACACCGACTTCCGAAGGTAAAGTTATTTTTCACTTTATAGTGTGTTTTTTTGGTAGTCGGTTGTTTTTTTTTGTATAAAGTTTTTTATTTTACCAGTTATGTTAGTTCCAATATAATAGAGCGCGATCCTATTATTCCGGTTATAATTCCAGACACCGGACTGCTATTCAGAAATTCCTAATGGAAGAACCCAATAACACTTTGCCTGAACTGGGAATCGTGCTTGAGACCAATAAACCAACGAGACAGTCAATATAATTTTAAATATGGTAATCTGGGAATAAGGAAGAAATTTAAGGAAGTCGATATTTTTGTTTTGTTTTGTATTACTTACAGTAAAGGTAAAAGTTATGCGGAATAGCAACAGTAAAATCATGACACAAACAGTTCTGACGTTTCCTTATCAGAATATACCTAGTTTCATGCATCGTTTATATAGTTAAGTTTATATCAGCATTATTAAGGGTCCTACTGACTTTGAGTTTGCTTGCAGGCTTTTGTCTGATCGGGTGACATGTCGGCCAAGGTGTAACAACCCACTCACCAGCACCAGCACCACAAAACAATCTCAAATTCTTATTAAAAAGAGGCCCATCATGAGTAAATACCTACTGAAAGTATAAAAAATTAATGTAATTTATTAATATCAAAGGCTTGCTTTAATTTAGTAAAATGACACTGAAAATCTAAACTACCTACATAACAAAGTCAGTCCCACTTTCGAGCTCGCTTCGCTCGCTCTTCTATTCTTTTATTAAAATCCTAATGACAGCCTTTCCTAGTATTCCAGTTATCAAATTTCGAGCTCGCTTGACTCACACTTGGAATCTCTTCGCTAAATCACAATAGAAACTTAACTTTCCAAGTCAGTACGCTATTTTGCCCCAACAAAATTTGATACAGGGCCTCTTTATGAGTATGCTACTGAATGATGCGGACAGAGAGGCCAGAATCGAAATGTGCAGCAAACACAGTTCGCAACAGGCCACAGTCTCAGAACTTCCGATGAACTGTTGACCTATTAGCGGGGCTTGGGCCTGATTTCGGTTACTGACAGAAGAATATCAGCAGATTCTGCCGGTAGACTGTCTTATTTATTGTTATTATCTAGCCTTTTCAGTCGAACAAACATAGAGTGTAGTCTTCAGTCTCGTATTTGGCGTTTAGTTATATTTTGTATGTCCGTTTGCCAGTCGGCAGAGGCCTCCTCCAACCAATTTTTCAATGAATCCTTAAGAATCAAAATCGAGCACCCTGTATGCACTCGGGCAGTTTCTGAGAATAGGCTTCGTACACCACGCGCCAACAATACGTATGGCGAGCGAACTACCGGTTATATTATACCGAGACTAATTAACAGTCTACCCTCAGAAATAAAAAAAAGTATTACACATAAAAATATCAAATGTAAACTTAAGCAATATTACTTAAGTATTATGTAGGAATGAACTATTTAAAACCTAAAGATGTTATTAATTGTATCAACAATAACGCGTACATATAAAATATTTAATTGTATAGTTTGATATTGAGATAATAATAATAATAATATAATAATATAATCTTTATTTATCCAAAAACATACAGAGTTTGAAAATACAGTGTGATATTTGGTATAGAAAATACATTTATAGTTTGTTGCAAAATCTGTACAAGAGGAGAGGAGATTCACTACCTCTTAAGCTAGGGTATACCTGTATTATAAGAGGTAGATAGACTCATGATAGCACAAGTTTAAACCTTAGTGGTTTTTTGGTTGCTATTTAATACGTAATCCTGTGTTCCTTTGTATAAATGATAAAAAATTAAAAAAAAAAAAAAAAAAAACCTCCATTCCTGCCTCCCTCTGGCCACTCTGCCCATGTCATTCCAGCGTCCTGTTTGATGTCATCGTCAGATTCTGCCGGTAGACTGTTTTATTAAGGCACTGATTTAAAGCGGCAGTTGTTTATTGTAGTTTAGGTAAATTAATAATTACAAAATGCATGTTTATTAACAAGTTTAGCAGTAAAATGTAAGTTTTTTTTTCCGTTTGTGGTGTTATTTTAAAAAAAGATTTTTTTTGAGCGTCAGTTTGTAATTTATCTAAGTTACAATAGCCTAATATCAACTGCTTATCACCTTTTACAAAATATTGCTTTTCCCGATGCAGGGCCGTTAATTGTTGAGGAGTTCTCCTGGTAGGAATCAAGAGAACTGGAGCTAATGGTGAAGTCACTAGTAGCTCCACTTCACCATAAGCATTGTGACGAGCATACATTGCTTAGCAACCGTATTAAAGTACCTAATCGAGTCGCCCCCCGTGAAATACTTATTATTAAGTAGTGCCAGTAGCCATCTGTGGTTTTCATCATCAGTTCCACTTCACCAAATGGTGCTTTCCGAGAGAAAATGCACGAGTTACTTTGTGTACTGTATGCCTATAAAGTTTTCCCTCGATTTCCATGGGATCCCCTCATCAGATTCTGACTTAGTGACAATGGGACCATCTCGAGAACATACCATTTCTAAAAAAAAAAATCAAAATTGGTCCAGAATTGACGGAGAAATCAGTATACCTACATACATAAAAAAAAACACAGGCGAAAAATACATTTTGGAAGTAGGTTATAATCATAATAATAATATAAGTCATAATCGTAACAAATATTTAAATGGGTAATTAAAAAAATATTAAGCAGTAAAATGACCTAACGGGCATGGCAGTTACGTGTGGGAAGATCGGAATTAGTCGATAAGAAATCTAACTTGGAAGTAGCGCTCGCCGGTTACTCTCGCGGCACCGCTTGCTTCGCTCGGTCAGCTCGCGCGCGGTTTGTTACAGTTCTAACCTGACCTCGGGAGCCCTGGCTTTTTTTTTTGTTCGCGGGGTGTAATATTCTCATGGATGTCCTCTGCCCTGGGGCTGGCGGAGGGTCTGTCAGACTCTTGCTGACTAAAAACCACCACGATGTTCCCTTCCCACACTTACACCGGGGATCCTGCGATAATGTGCGACTTTCGCAATTCCCGGCTGGTCCACCTCTGCGGACCACCTCAGATCTGGGTGGTGATGTGTTTGACTACCTCGCTTCGAAGGGAGCCCTGGCTACCGCAACCAATTCGGGTCGAGCATGGTTGGTCACAGTTCCAATCTTATCTAACCTATTGAACTGCCGACCTAGGTATTTTCCAACATTTTTACTGGCCGTTCATTTTATTAACTGCTTGAGTACATTTTGTACTGAAATTGTAGGAGGAAATAAATAACCAACCAATTTTCTTGTGAGTATTACTGCTCATGTTGTACTGTCACACAAATTTACCAACCGCCTAAAAATAAAATAAGTCCCCATTATTTTTTTGAAGTGATCCTAGCGTTTAAATAACAGTTGTACAAATTATTACCCTTTTGTTAATGGGGCCCTGACCTTTCTGCACAAAGTACGCCTTGTGCATGTGGCCAGTCTGAAGTAGAATTTATTGTACAAACAAACCTTTTTCTTTTTAAGAAGATGCCAATTTTTGCAAGAAGAAAAATATAGACAATTGCTTCGCAGATTTTCTTGATGACGGTTTCTTGTGAAAAAAGCATCGATTACGATTTTTTTGGAAGGATTTTACTAAATGTGTTTTTCTGCATAGATTTTACAAATGGTATGGTATAATTTTGTTATTTAATTCGTATATTTATCTTTATTCTTAGAATTCCTTATTTTTAGTTGTTCAATCTACTTATTTTATGATGTTATGAGGTATTCGGTTATGAAGGAAATACCTTTTCAACTCTAATCAATTATATAAAATCGTTTTTAACAGACTTAAAAACAGACAATGATAACGATTTTCAAAACTCACAATTCAAGTAACGCTAAGGCTCGGCGCATACGAGCCAGCGACCAAAGCCACCGGTGGCCAGTGACAAACAGTTCACACACTTTTTCATAGATTTCTTACGAGCAATGTCCGCCCTAAAACGACCCACTGACCCCTGACTGTAGTAGTTGAGGTCGGTGGTTCGTTTATGCCCAGCCTAAACTTCGTTTTTAGGGTTCCGTACCCAAAGGGTAAAACGCGAACCCTATTACTAAGGCTCCGCCGTCTGTCTGTCTCTGTCTGTCCGTCTGTCACCAGGCTGTATCTCATGAACCGTGATAGTTAGACAGTTGAAATTTTCACAGATGATGTATTTCTGTCTGTTGCCGCTATAATAATGGCAAAAAAATCAAGTTTGTTGTATGGGAGCCCCCCTTAAATATTTGTTTTATTTTAATTTAATTATTTATTTTTAAAGTGAATATAAAACTAAATATTCTGTGAATATTTCAAGCATCTACCTGTTGCCGTTATCAATATAGAGCAAAAACGAGCAAAAAAGTCACGTTTGTTGTATGAGAGCCCCCTTAAATATTTATGTTATTCTGTTTTTTTAGTATTTGTTGTTATAGCGGCAACAGAAATACATCATCTGTGAAAATTTCAACTGTCTAGCTATCACGGTTCATGGGATACAGCCTGGTGACAGACGGACAGACAGACAGACAGACGGCGGAGCCTTAGTAATAGGGTTCCCGTTTTACCCTTTGGGTACGGAACCCTAAAAACTAACTTTGCGAAGTTTCGCTAGCTTATTTAATTTGACCCAGTATTATTCATAGAAATACCGATATGTATTACGATATTTTTGAACTACAGATATAATACCTAAATCTATTTTGACGGCATGGTTGGCGCAGTGGTTAAGCGTTTGACTGCTGCGCTGCATGTCGCGGGTTCGTTTCCCGCACGGAGCAAAATATTTGTATGACCTAAAGTAGTTGTTCCAGGTCTGGCTGTTTGTGTATGTTTAGTTTTTTTAGTTTAAATGTTTGGAAACGCACCCACGATACAGGAGAAATTCCTAGTGAGGTGGAACGTTTTAAAAAACTTTAAGGTGAAATCCGAAAATAATTATATACACCGTGGCATTTTAATCGTCTTACAACGGCAGCCCATTTCATGTATCCAATGACTACTAATCATTCATGAAAGTAAAAAAAAAAATATTAACATTTGAATAATTTAAAAAAAAAAACATTATGAAGCAGGATGTAGTCTGAAACACCCTGTTATGAGCGCGGTGCGAACCTTGCGCACATAACAAGGTGTTTCTGGCTGGCGTTGTAAGACGATTAAAATGACACGGTGAATCATTAATACCTACATCTCTCTAAGTTAGATTTGTTCCATTGAATGACTTTTTCATTAAATCATTACAACATTGGGGAAAATTTTTTTAGAGAGATATATTAATGATTCTAATGATTATAATTCTGTAGATACCGTACTTACCTGTTATATTGTCTACCTACCTACCTACCTACCTTACCGTTATACTGATACAGTCGCGAATCATATTTTGATTACGATGCAACGTGTCACTGACCAGCAAGCGTATTTCCCTTTCCGTGTTCAACTGGCGACACCGGTCTCGCGAAATCTACACGCTTTTGTTTTACTACGGAATCCTACGATCCCGTGTTCAATTCGCGTCAACTGAGCACGCTTTTGTGATCAAGCAGATTTATTTAGTCATAAAGTGTACAGAAAAGTATTAAATCATTTTATCTATATATTAATCAGGTTAGAACAGTGACCATTAACGCGCGAAGGCGAGCGAGCGAAGCGAGCGTGCCGCGGCAGCGGCCGCCGAGCGCCAGGTCCCCTCTATTGTTGGTAAAACGTTGCTTGATCACAAAAGCGTGCTCAGTTGACGCGAATTGAACACGGGATCGTAGGATTCCGTAGTAAAACAAAAGCGTGTAGATTTCGCGAGACCGGTGTCGCCAGTTGAACACGGAAAGGGAAATACGCGACCAGCAAATAGCAAAAATGTAAGAAAATTTGCGTTTCGCAGGCTACAGCTGCGGATTTACCTAACGTATATTACGGTCTCAAAGGAGATGGATAACGTTGCCATACAACCTCGGTCTATAATAATAGACAAATAGAACAATATCGTACTATGAACTAATAATAATATTGCATAGCCCTGTATATTTTGAGTAGGTACTCGTAAAACTTGCTCAAGAGTCATAAGATCCTACCGAAATCTGATGACTAAAATTTTTAACATGGTGGATTTTGGGCATCATTAAGACGCTGACAACAGGTAAACCACGGTCGCTGTCAGACTGCATACAAAAGAAAGAGAAGCGCGATGACAACGCTTGTAATTTATTGCAAAATATGAAGCAATTATTTATTTACTCAAAAATGAGTTGAGTAATCGAAAATAAAAAACAACCAAGTTCTGCATACAAATGACGGTCTTGTTATTAATTAAATACCAACCGTACGTTGATATTTTAGTACAGATATTTTGGATTGAAACTCAAAGTAATAGTTTACCGTTAATTTGTATCGAGTTTTTTTTTTTCTATACGTGTTTTGGTAACAACCAAGTTCTGAAATACATGTTCAAGAATAACATAATTATATTTTTTGCGCTACCACAAACTACATATATAGATTTGTCCATTTTTTTGTTTAAGACAAGCCTTTTTTTATCATTTGCCTCTTGTCAGCGCCTTAAGTAACGTCATGAAACCGATTTCTTTGTCGATCAAATTAAAATGGCCCTCGTGACCCAGGGCAAGATTCACAGTTCACTCTTTGACTTTGCTAAGTAAATAAAGTGAGCGTCTTTTCTTGTTAAGTAGTTTTTTGTTGTGAATAGGCTCCTCCTGCTGCTCCGAGACCGAGCAGAAACTTCAGGGTCCTCTCGAGAAATAAGGCTGAAGAGGATGCCTATGACATCCGGAAGGAAAGACAACTAGTAGACAAGGATGGCAAATTCACCAGGTAGCTACAAAATGTCAAAATATTTAATGATTAGATGTACACCACCCTCAAACCTAACCGTACATAGGTCGCGCGAAAAAAAAAATACACTGAGAAGAGTGACCTGAAACATCCCGCATGGAGCGATGAATACAGTTTTCAGTATGAGTGAGCGGAGACAGTACCTACTATTCAAAGTTCACTGTCTATTCAATTCTATTTTTAATTGTGGCAAGCAAAGCCGATGTCGACTATTCTGCCAATGTCAAAAGTGAATTGGAAAAGCAAGTGTGCATTGTTATTGAAAAAAGAATAATAAAAATCTTCGATACTACAGTTGAACTTATTGTAGGTCTTGTGGGGTTAGTACTGGACTGAAACAAACAAAAAGATAAAATTACGTAAATATTATAATTTTTAACACATTAAAAATATACATAAACCACATCCACACAGACTTAAAAAGTTCACTGTCAACCAAAAAGATTGAAGATAGATCTATACTAAAGAGACGCCATCAGAAGTAATGTCATACGAGTAGAATAATTGTGATCCCCTAAGTTTGACACGTTACGTTTTTAATACCATACAATAAACTTCGAAAATAATTGTCTATTGGTGGACACGAATGCAAATTACGACTTGACATGCAGGCGTACCACACTAGACTGAGCGACTTTTGCCCACTAGGACATGTATCGGATTACGATTTTCAGTTTAATGTCTTTGCTGTGAACATAATTATTTTTTTCTTGGACAGCTTTCGTTGGTCAGACTAACGATTTAAATCATTGGGTTGAATTATTATTGTAATTACTAGTTCCTACTTGAATGAATGAATGATTGAATGATAGATATATTTATTTGCAAGAATATAGGTAGGTAGCTAACATAATTTCTTAAGGTCTATGGGTATTTTTACATAATATCCCAATTTCAGTTGACTTACGTGTGCACTTAAGGGGCCGACTGCCATCGCCCAGAACTGCAAGTCGAGGCGAGCGCAAAATTCGTTCGGAAAATTGCTACCTCTGTTTGACAAAGTATGCGAGCGGCGGACGCGGTGTGCAGTCGTGTGTGTGTATCAGTGGATAGATAGCTATTATTAGCTGTACTGTACTTACCGTTCATTTTTTACAGAGACAAATAACAGCCTTTGATGCAATCAATTCTTACTGATTTCAGTACAAATGGTGCCATTGCACATATAGTGAAGGGAGCTCTTGGAGGCGGAATCCTCAGCGGGCATGTCTCCTACCTTAAGGCCGGCGTGGGAGTAGCTATTCCTCTTAACGTTTTCTTCGGTGTTTACATGGGTTACTGCCTTTATGTAAGTATTATCTGCCTGCTGTTTTTTTTTATTATTGTTAGAAAGAATGAAAGAAAAAGTATTTATTGGGACTCTCACAAGAAGATTTTTTTGTGACTAACTGACCTTGACCTTAAGGTCGCTCACCTCCTTGAATCCACCAGGCTTGATTAGGCGATGCTTTTAGGTGAACTTATTTTTTTTATAGTGTCCTGTTAAGTAATCATCAGGAGGTGTAGACCCCCTGATGATACTTAAGTTATTAAGCACGAAATCCGTAGTTTCCGCCGGAGTTACGGGCGTTACCTACTCCGTATCACTTACGGACATAAGATTTGTTCGGGGCCCGTATTAATAATGAATGACAACATGATTCGACAGTTGTCCCTAGTCCCGTTCCGTCTCATTCCAAAATACGATCTAAATTTAGTACTGGGATTGTTACTAGGTTTAAACCATGACTAAATAAAACGTTATTATAAAATGAAGTTTATCACTAGTTCATGAACTATCATCTATGGTACTAAAGTTAGTTAGTTAGTTTTTCTATGGACTAACTTCGCTACTAATTTATTTGAGGTTTCCGTTGATTATTATTGCGTGTCTTTTTATTTGCAAATCGTTAAAAATGGATGGTAATATGATTGACTTCCTGGATTTGGAAGACTCGTGTATGCTGGAGACGTCTCGGCGATCTTACAGACATTGTCATACGTACGTACGACGTAATATTTGCTATAATAATATGAACATTCGCGTTAGGCAGTCGAAATAAGATGATACAAAGCATTGCTTACCTAATAATAATTAAAAATCCATGTTTTACTAAGTTTTTCTTCAACAATTTAACCAGACACAATACTCACGAACAAACTACATAACCGCAACAGCAATACTAAGATTTGTTAAACATAAACATTCGTCTCAAATTACGTGCGCCGCCGCCGTATATAATTCATTCCACTTCACGCTAGAGGTGTTAAAGAATATGATAACTCATATAAAAAATCCGGCCAAGTGCGAGTCGGACTCGCGCACGAAGGGTTCCGTACCATTATCTATAAAAATGGCAAACAAAATCACGTTAGTTGTATAGGAGCCCCCCTTAAATATTTGTTTTATTTTAATTTGATTATTTATTTTTAAAGTGATTTATAACTAAATATTTTGTGAATATCTCAAACGTCTACCTGTTGCCGTTATCAATATCGAGCAAAAACGAGCAAAAAAATCACGTTTGTTGTATGGGAGCCCCCTTAAATATTCATTTTATTCTGTTTTTTAGTATTTGTTGTTATAGCGGCAACAGAAATACATCATCTATGAAAATTTCAACTGTCTAGCTATCACGGTCCATGAGATACAGCCTGGTGACAGACGGACAGAGACAGACAGACAGACAGACAGACAGACAGACAGGCAGACAGACAGTCAGACAGACAGACAGACAGACAGACGGCGGAGCCTTAGTAATAGGGTTCCCGTTTTACCCTTAGGGTACGGAACCCTAAAAACACGTCAAAAGTACATGTTGTGCTTGTTCAATATATTGTAACCTAAACAAATAACAATTTATGAAATATTTTTGTATTGATAAACAATTATTTAAGCATTTAAGTGCCGTGCTTGACCGATGCCGTGAACGTCTGGAAAGCGGCTTGTCCGGATACAGATCGGCCCGCAAACCCATCTTCCCAGAGACAGTGGGATGAGCCGCTCTGCAGGTTGGTACGGTATAATCTTATCAATACGTCTACCAATACTACTGAGCGTGCCCGCCTGCTGGCTGTGGGTGAGTGGGAGTCGGGCCTCTGGCTTCAAGCACAACCGTCACCCAACACAGGCACTATGTTGGGTGACACCACCTTCCGTGTCGCTACCTGTCTGCGTCTGGGCGCTCCTTGCGGGGCTCCGCATCGCTGCCAGTGCGGAGAAGCTGTCGACTGCCTTGGACATCATGGCCTATCTTGCAGTAAGAGCGCAGGCCGGATAGCACGTCACGCCAGCATTAATGACATCATCCGTCGTGCTCTTGTCACCGTCGGGGTGCCAGGTATTTTAGAACCTAATGGCTTGGCACGCGACGATGGGAGGAGACCAGACGGAATGACCATAATGCCTTGGAAGTTAGGTCGGCCTTTGGTGTGGGATGCAACATGTGTCGACACCCTTGTGCCATCCCATCTTTCTAGCACGGCGAGCTGTGCTGGGGCGGCTGCTGCAGGTGCAGAAAACCTCAAACGGCGAAAATATTCCAATCTTATTGGATGTTATATGTTCGAGCCGTTTGGGGTTGAAACACTAGGGCCATGGGGTCCAAGTGCCCACTTGGTTTTTCAGGATATCGCCAAGCGGTTGGTCGACTCTTCTCGTGACCAGGGGGCTGGTCTATTTTTCGGGCAAAGAATCAGCATCGCCATACAACGTGGCAATGCTGCCAGCCTTTTGGGCACTTTTCCGGTTGACAGCGATGCGGACGAATTTTTTGATGCCCTATGATTCTGTCCCCTCCTTTTTTATATAATGTACATATTATTATATTCTGTTAGCGTATATATTATGTAAATATTTTTCCGAATTAAATAAATAATAATATAAGCATTTCAAGTGTTAATATAAAATCAATACTTAGAGAAACTGAACGTTACTTCAAATAGAGCCAGTGGCAAAACGAATGAAAGAATGCCATTTTTGTTTCTTATCTGTGGATATTTTTTAAACCATGGAACTTCTTTACTAACTGATCCTCGGAATAGTTTTAGTTTTGTAATCAGAACACATTTTGAGCCTAACTTGAATACCGTAACAATCCTAGACCTTGTAGTCTTGGTTTAAACCAGTACTTAAGCATTTTTTGCAAGACGGTTGTGTTTCTGCCCATTCTGAAATTTTACATTGGCACTTGTTTCGACGGATCAATGACTTTCGGACGGGCCCGTATCTTCGTTGACGGATTTAGAGAGTAGACCGAAAGATCCTCAAGGACAAAGCGTTGTCATTGACGTGAGAACGAGTGTACCTAAGTTAAGTAATATTATTATACCTGATAATTTATTTCAGTTACTATACCTAATAATCTATTTCAGTTACTTGTAGATTCTGCGCAAACTATTTATAAACGTACAAGAATACCTGCTATGTCATATGCAGACCTGGGAGAAGCATCTATTATGACACATCGGAGCAAGACTGTTCAAATCTTTAGAAAACCTTTCAGGTTACCATATTTACATCAATTTATTCCTCCTTTATTAATTATTGGTATCTGTTTGTACAGTCATGAGCATAAATATCTACTAACCTTACACTAATTCGATTTTCGATTTGCGATTTCTCGTGTAATAATGATTTACTGTTGGGAAAGACCTAACTATTTGGTAGTATGGTTTCGACACAGGTTCTGGGTCAAAATCAAAATAATTGCTCATTTCAGAAAATTTACTTGTCCATCATCTTACTTTAATTTCTACTAAAAATCTGTCAGGGCAATATTAATAAAATAGTGAACATAACAAAGGAGACCTTCTATAAATTGTATTAATACATATCATTGTTAGTAGTTGATACGCGTTTTTTATATTTTGCTGCATTTTTAAAGGCGTGTCTTGTGGTCTCCATACAAAATACGTGTGTCCAATTTCCAACGGTGATATTTCAAACTTGAAAAAACATTAAAAGTATTATAATATATTTTCAGACAAAAGTAGCTATCCTCTCAAATAATACTGTAAAATGTGCGTAAAATCCTTGAAAACTCATTTGAAATATAAATTATCGTTTTAATTAAAAAAGAAAACTGGTCTCAAAATTACTTCATCGATGTTATTTCATTTATGTAACGCATTTTTAGTCGCGAAAAGGGTAGTTTATAAAACTTTAATACTGGCAACATCGGCTGTCACTGTCCCAACCTCAGGCGACCAATCAAAGGGCAGCAGCCATTTTGTTCTCGGCAAAAAAGTTAGGGGTATGGTGCGCGTCGAAAAAAACACAAAAACTGGTTTCTTTTTGGTAATTTGGAAGAAATACATTTGGTAAGTAAATTTAAACTATTTCATATTGTCTGGAAACTATTATATTAGTGCTATTTTGTCGCTTATTAGCTGCAACGACCGAGTTAAAATGTTCTGTGATTTGCGGGGTTAGTCTCTAGAAAAACATGCTTATTTCTTCCTTTATGTCACACTTATGTAACATTTTTTTATGTTACGTAAGGTTAAACATGCTTATTTCTTCCTATATGCCACACTTATGTAATTTTATTTTATTTTACGTAACATAATTTAGCCTTATTAACAAACTGTTTATACCGTTTATACTGTCCGAGCTCTGTGCGAGTGCTTTTGCAATGCAGCTTTGATTTATTTGTGTAAATAAAAGTCTAAAACGGTTTTATTTACAACTGTGAAGAGCCCTTGTGTTCCTTTATGTTATTGTGACATATAAGAAACATTTATGAAATGAGCAATTATTTTGATTTTGACCCTTTTATGTTTGTAACATGTCACAAAAGGCCCATTTTGTTCGATGATTTGGCTGAAATTGTACTTACCTACAAGATGCTCATTTAAAAAATAATTTTGCCAAACATTATAGGTAGGGTTAAATTTTACTAGGGTTAATATTTTTGCTATTCTTGTGATTGGAGGTCGCATGTAGAGCGAACTACGAATTTAGTTAATTTGTACTTCGTGGTACCGCACAATTAAAAAACCGATCAAGAGCGAGTCAGACTTGCGCACCGAGGGTTCCGTACTTATATGTATATGATGATGATTTCTGAAAAACTGTGCTATTTAGAGACATCGTTTTATTTTTCCTGTAATCTTTACATAAACTTCTATCACATAGAATAATTTCTGATTTTTCTCTATGCAAACTTCGAAGATAAGCGGGGGGAACGGTATTTTCTTTACAATTATTATCAAAAGTCGAAAATAATGATGCCTAAAAAAAATGTTTGAGAATGTGCAAACAGCGCTCTTTCATATGATACCCCACATAGTAGACTAGTAGACTCCATTCGAATTTTTAAGACCCCCTATCAGGCCCTGTTGCATAAAAGATATATATTTTTTTAAATTAATTTGTTTGCAAAATCTTTGGGTAAACGTCATCTAAAACTATTCCAAATTTCAAGTTGATAGCATTAGTATTTCTTGAGATATCCAGCTGTGACAGACAGACAGACTTAGTCTCACCATAAGGGTTCCTTTTTACCATTTTGTTACGGAACCCTAAAAACAAAAAATACAATTTCATAAAGAAAAAAAAAAAAGAAAAATTCACTGATATATTGCTATTTTGTTTTCGATCGAAATCGATATCAATATTTTTTTAAAATATCGATACGATATTATATCGATACTTTTGGCAGTTCTTTAATCCATAATTCCAAGTCAGTTGCATTGCTTTTACTTTGCCATAAGGGTGCCCCCGCCCACGAGCGGTTTTTTCGGTGATTTTTGTAGAATGTATTACATTATCTGACAAGCGCACCCTAATTGAGCGCGGATAACGCATCTAAATCATTGGTCACACAACTCACACACCCGTGTGAATCTTGCGTGCGTCTCTTTCATTCCTACGCAGGAATGAAAGAGGCTCGATAAAGCACCTGTCCCACTTGTTGCTCGTTCAACTGGTGTTAAGTTGCTAGCTCTACTCGCTTCTTATTAACCGCCGATGACATACGAGCAATTACTCGCTGGCATCCAAGCGTGAGTCTCTCAGTGAGTGTTCTACCCGCCAAGCAAGCAAGCGTCGCTTTGCGAGTAACACTCACACACTTGATAGCTCTTGTCGCCGTGACAAACTAGTACTCGCCGGTGGTGTGAACAGCCAGCGAATCACCTATTAATATAATTAGTTATCTCTCTTACTGACACGGGACCTACCTTATCAACGGCTGGGTACGCACCGGATTCTTAACTACGATTCTACTACTATTAAGTAACCAAGGGCAACCACAAAATGGCAACGTTTTTCCGATGACTTCGCTAAGAGTACCTACTTACTTATAATTTATAAGATTTTTTAAATTTCAATATTAATTTGAAAATTAATTATAATTTATGATAAAATTACTTTTAATTGAGCAACTTGTACAAGTTTAGAGCTAGATTCCCTTACCATCATTTCTTTTCGCGTATAGCGCGAGTTCCCCTAAAGGTAATTATAATTTTTCCCATATAGCTAATTATCATTTTTGCGATCATAAGATCTTCTTGTTTATTTATAGATACATTATAGATACCTTAATATGTATGGATCTCTTCGGTTCGTGCTGTTGCTACCAAATAATTATAGCGAAATCCATTAAACAGCTTGTTGAGAATACCTCTGACAGTCCTTTTGAAGGAGCTTATGAAGGTAAATGAACATAAACCACCATGACTTAGGCTGCCTGTCCTCCGGAGCGCAGCGAGGCTGTGGAGCGGAGAAACTGAGAAATATTAAACAATAGGATTGCAAATCCCTGTCCACTTGCAATCCCATTGCAATTCTATTGGTTAATATTTCTCCGTTTCTCCGCTCCGGTGGACAGGCAGCCTTAGGCTCGTTTTCATTAGTCGATAACGCGATCGGTACACCGTCTGCGGGAAATCCCCTTAGCGGGGGCGTAGGGACCAATTAAATTCATGGGTCGGTAAAAAGCGTGCGGTGACCACACCCAATGAAAATGAGCCTTCAAAGCTTCTTCGAATACGGATCCTATGGCAAGCTTTACACAAATCTGTAGCACATGCAGGCCCGGGCTATCGACTAATGAAAACGGTTTACTGCATGCGGCATCTGGGGGAGTAGGAACCTAGCCTGAACGTGTGATTCAGCTATTTAGTTTTTTTTTTTTAATGGTTAGAAGTTAAAACCGTTGTTGTAGATTGTTTTCGAAGTAGTCGTTTTTTTAACGGAAAAATAAAAAGAAATATTGTTTGTTTTATTTTTTTAAGGATATCCGGGTTTGAGAGTTTACCTAGCAATAATGATACCTTTTATTATTGCAATATGTTTAATCAGGCATCTGAAAGTATTAGCGCCGTTCTCAATAGCCGCCAATCTTGTGATATGTGAGTAATATTTATTTAATTATAAAGGATTTATTTTAATTATAAATAATTATGTAAATTGATAGGTATTTATTTTTCAACTAAAAGAGTTCTCATTGTGTTGTGGCTAGTGTGTTAAGAGTCTAACAAGTTTTAGGTGGGATAACACCGAACAGCAAAATCTCTTGCTGTGTGTGTTTGTATTAGCCCCCGTCCACACGGATGGTTATTTTTAACCGACTTCCAAAAAGGAGGAGGTTATATGTTCGGCTGTATGTTGGTTTTTTTTTGTATGTATTTTCACCCATTACTCCGCCAATTGTGGACGGATTTTGAAAATTCTTTTTTTGTTTGGAAGGGTATACTCCCGAGGTAGTCTCATTGCCACCAAATCAGAATCTGATGAGGGGATCCCATGGAAATCGAGGGAAATCCTCAAATTTTATAGGCATAGTTATAGCGATTTGAGAATTTTTTATAGTAAGTCGTGCATTTGCTCTCGGAAAGCACCATCTGGTGAAGTGGAACTGATGATGAAGACCACAGATGGCCACCGGAACTACTTATATTCACCGTTGCGATTCGATAACGCACTGTAATATGGTTGATAAGCAATTTATGCCCGTCAAAATGCATATGGTGAAGTCACCATCAGTTCTTCTGGTTCTTACCAGGAGAACTCCTAAGAAGAAAAAAGAAAGAAAGAAAATACCTCTATTTGCGGTAAACATAACGCAAAAAAATAAAAATAAAAACACAAACACGAAAGAACAAGTTGAGGGAAAATACGCGTCACATTCACGCAAAACGGCCATCGCTCAGCATAATGCTGCGACCCTTTGCAAGACAGAGCCCCAGCGCTGGTTTTCAGCGACAGCCGGCGTTGACGTTGGCAAAAAACTAAAATACAGATCAAAAGACACCGACTTCCGAAGTTAAAGTTATTTTACACTTTGTAGTGTTTTGTTTTGGAAGTCGGTTTGTTTTTTTTTTTGTAAAAAGTTTTTAGTAACGCGGTGATTTTTTTGTCGCACACTGGATTTAAACTCTGACCGTCTTATTCCAAAACACGATCTAAATTTAGTACTGGGATTATTACTAGGTTTAAACCATGACTAAATAAAACGTTAGGTCAGTGGGTCATACTATGTATAATACTAAAGTCCGCCGAGACCCTTAGTTTTTCTATGGACTAACTTCGGTAAAATTTATTTGAGGTTAGCGTTGATTATTATTGTATTTTAATTTACAAATCTTTAAAATGGATGGTAATATGATTGACTTGATAGATTTGGATATGCTGGAGACGTCTCGGATATCTTACAGACATCATAATCGTCGTCGTCATAATCGTCGTACGACGTAATATTTCTTATAATAATATGAACATTCGCGTTAGGCAGTCGAAATAAGATGATACAAATTGCATTGCTTACCTAATAATAATTAAAATCCATATTTTACTAAGTTTTTCTTCAACGATTTAACCAGACACAATACTCACGAACAAACTACATAACCGCAGCAGAAATACTAAGATTTGTTAAACATAAACATTCGTCTCAAATTACGTGCGCCGCCGCTGTATGTAATTCATTACACTTCACGCTAGAGGTGTTAAAGAATATGATAACTCATCAAGCACGTCAAAAGTAAAAGCTGTGCTTGTTTGATATATTGCAATCTAAACAAAGAACAATTTATGACATATTTTTGTAGAGATAAATAATTATTTAATATAAAATCAATATTTAGAGAAACTGAACGTTACTTCAAATAGAGCCAGTATGAACGAATTAAAGAATGCCATTTTTGTTTCATCTGTGGATATTATTTAAACCATGGACCTTCTTTGGTACTAACTGATCCTCGAATAGTCTTAGTTTTGCAATCAGAACACATTTTGAGCCTGGTCTTAACTTTAATACCGTAATAATCCTAGACCTTGTCGTCTTGGTTTAAACCAGTACTTAAGCAATTTTTTGTAAGACGGTGGGTGTTGAGCCGAGCATTAATCCGAGTGCATCCCAGTGCATCAAACGTGTTTTTGTAAATCCAGTGCGTGACAAAATATCGCCCGTTCCGTCCATTGTGCTACACCTTTTAGTACTTTCCGGCAACTGTATCTCCGAGCAATTGAATTTATTATAGTGCAGTACCTACCGGGCTAGCCATTTTTGTACCTACATGCCGAGCACATACAAGTCCTAGGGTCCAAGGCCCCGCTAGACGTACGTATATGGACTAGCCTAGCCGCAATCGCCCTAGCCTAGGAAATTGCGGCTAGCGTTGCGCGATTTAAACGGTAAAGCTGAACACACTGAGGCGAATCCGACGCAGGATGTGGAACGCGCCTCCGTGCGTTGATTTTAAAGATCTGCCCACTACACCGTACCCTAGTCCCTAACATGTCCGTGCTATGAACGTATCAGCGTGTCTACTCTCGTAAGTCCGTCTACGAAAATACGGGCCCGTCCAAAAGTAGTTGATCCGTCAAAACAAGGACTGCTGTGAAAATTTTCTATGGAACGGTATCGCCCTGTCTCACTCTCCGCTTAGTCAGTACGGGTATCGATAGGAGGTTATACGTGCGGATCTGTAAAGTGGCAGAGGTGTATAGTTCCCGCAGCACATCTACGTAACGGAAATCAATCTGGCAGCGACGGAGAGCGTGAAACGCGTTCCATGCTTGACAGCTTCTGTCTTCGACTGTCGAAGACCTTCTCGAAATCGATGAAAGCCAATGCACATGATACTTTTTAATACGTAAAATATTTTTTTGCCTGACAGGTTCTTAGCACGGACATGGTACAATGTACGGTATAGTGGGCAGATTCCCTAAGTCACGCGACTAGCACGTCAGTTTGAACACGTAAGAAAGTTGAACCAATCTGGGCGACCGAGTATCGTCCCGCATCCCGTGCGGCATTGTCCTCAGTTTTGCCTATGGCTACACAAATGAGCAAGAAAACGCCCAAACACCAGCTAGTTTACGATCACCTAAAATTAAGTAGCATTTTCTTAAACTATTTTTTCTTTTTAGTGTTTTGTATTGCGCTGACGATTTACTATGCGTTTGTATTCAACCCAACTTTCTCAAACTTAACAATGGCTACATCTATTTATGGCACCTTCGAATACATTGGGATGTCAGTGTTCAGTATGTCGTGCGCTGGAGTTGTTGTCGCCATCGAATGCAACATGGATAGACCTGATCAGTATAACAGAGCCCTTGTCACTGGTAGGTATATACCACATAGCTTGACAGTATTTAAGTTATACAGTAGAAAACTAGATAGTAGTTACAGCTTAAGATTTGGGTACAAAAAAAAACAAGATTTACCCTCGTTTACCTAAAATTACGCGTCACACGCCACAGACGGCAAAAATCTCCGATTTTGTTGAAATTTCGCGTGGGGACGGTACTCATTTTTGACTGACTTCCAAAAAGGAGGATGTTATAATGTTCGGTTATTTGTTTTTTTATTTTTTTATTATGTTTGTTCACCGATTACTGTGAACGGATACAATTGTGAACGGATTTTGGAAGGGTATGCTCCCGAGGTGGTCCCATTGCCACCAAATCAGAATCTGATGAGGGGATCCCATGGAAATCGAGGGAAATCCTCAAATTTTATAGGCATACCTGTAGCAATTTTAGTATTTTTTATAGTAACTCGTGCATTTGCTCTCGGAAAGCACCATTTTGAGAAGTGGAACTGATGGTGAAGACCACAGATGGCCACCGGAACTACTTAATAATAAGTATTTCACCGCGATTCGATTAGGCACTTTAATATGGTTGATAAGCAATTTAGGCTCGTCAAAATGCATCTGGTGAAGTCACCATCAGTTCTCCTGGTTCTTACCAGGAGAACTCCTCAACAATTAACGCCCCTGCATCGGGAAATCAATATTTTGTAAAAGGTGATGAGCATTTGAGATAAGGCTATTGTAAATTAGATAAATTACAAACTGACCCACTAAAAAGTGAAAAATAAAAAACTTTTTACAAAAAAAACAACCGACTTCCAAAAAAAACACTACAAAGTGAAAAATAACTTTAACTTCGGAAGTCGGTGGCAAAAAACTAAAATAGATACACATCCAAAGACACCAACTTCCGAAGTTAAAGTTATTTTTCACTTTGTAGTGTTTTTTTTGGAAGTCGGTTGTTTTTTTTTTTGTAAATAGTTTTTTATGTTCTATTTAGTTCTATGTCGTCCATATTGGCAATAAGCTGTTTCAGAAAATTTTATAGAAGATTTAAAGCATGGGTGAAGATAAACATAATACCTAGTAAAATTCAGAGTATGTATTATGATCATAACATAATATTCTAATTTGGGTGTTTGGTGGTGTATACCTAAAGCCGGGTCTCCTGCGCGTGTTTTTTCGAAATATTACACAAAAACATCGAAACAAAGAGGCGTGGCCATACACATTTGTGTATGCAAACACGATGTTTTTGTTTTCCGAGCTGCATGGAAAACATTCCCCGCGCGGGTGAAGAGGGGAAGGGTTTGTTTCATTTTCAACCACCGCGCGCATGGCGCACGTCTGTCACTGTCATTCAACACGGGTTTTGAGGTTATGTTGTCTTGTGAATTTATTTATTTTGTTGTGAACAACTTGAATAAGTTGTGGTAAATTGACGATGGATTGGAATAGAGATACTACCAAACCGGTCGTCAATCCGTAGCTCTTGGTAAATGTCAAAATTTCGAAGTAATACGGAATTTTCGAAATAATAATTCGTAAATACGGTCTGACTCGAAATCTGTGCCTGAAAAACTGATAGCACGTCTTCCTCGTCGGAACTCATTACGACATCTACTCAAAATGTGTTAGTAATCTAAAAATATTTGAATACGCAGGAGACAGATTGTGTATGAAAACAAATGTTTATGTGTAAGATTTTTTGTTTAATGTTTTGAAAAAACACGCGCAGGAGACGCGGCTTAAGATGTAATTTTGTTGAAATGCTCAGGTTGATGTTGGTATGAGCGCTTTTTGTTTACGATCTTATGACACACTCACTAAGCTTTATCTTTTCAGGTATGGCTATAGTTATAGTTTGCTTATTCTTTGTATCCTTCTTCGGGTATACGGCTTTCTTAGACGAGTCTATATCGCCTGTAACACTGAACTTCCCTATGACCTTGTAAGTGTTTATTAATGTTGGTACCTTCTCCTATATTAGATATTATCATGCACTAGGGTGTTAAATGTCTGTTTCAATTTAATTTAAGTAATATAAATGTAAATGAACTCAAGAAATGGGTCACCTTTACCACTCCATGGTTGAATGTTGCTTACCACATCATAAAAAGACAAGGTATATTTTTTGATTTCAAAACCATGTCAGTTGCATAGTTCTTTCGTGAAGTTTAACATCAATAACGAGGTCCACAGCTCCTAAGGCTTAAGACGCATTGATTTAGTTAAGGTGGCTTCAGATTTGGTCTATTTTTGCCGATTGACAATTAGTGTGATCAAACTGAATTGAGTAATGTGCAAGCAACAGACGTTCGACATCGTATTTTTCGTTGTAAATCTATAAGAAGGTCTTATTGAGCATCAAAATACAGCATAACCATCAAAAAATTAGCAAATCTGTAGGCACTACAGAGCAGTGGTGGCCCAGTGGTTAACAGCCTCGACTTACGAGTAGTAGTAGGTCGTAGGTTCGAACCCAGACAGGCGCTTTACTTTGTGTAAATTATTTCATCACCACTGCTCTCAAAACGGTGAAGGAAGACATGTGACGTCCACCAACCCGCACTGGGCCCGCGTGGTGGATTACGGCCCACTCCCTCTCACAGAAAGAGGAGGCCTGTGTCCCAGCAGTGGGAACATTATAGGCAGATTATGTGTAGGCACTACTAGGCATCAGAGTACTTCACATCGCTTTCATAAGTAAACGTGTCCAGAAGACTAACAACATTGCCGTTACAATAACAATGCTGATGACCACTAGTTGCGCCCCGCGGTTTCACCCGCGTAAGTCTCGATCCCGTGGGAATATCGGGATAAAAAGTAGCCTATATATTAATGCAGGGTGTCAGCTACCTCCATACAAAATTTTATCAAAATTGGTCCAGCGGTTTGAGCGTGAAGAAGTAAGAAGAAACACACACACACACTCACAAACTTTTGCCTTTATGATATTAGTGTGATGGAACGAGCGAGCCCTGATTTTATTAATTTACAAAGGTTTCAGTGGTCTCTTGATCGAGTCAATTTGACAGATCTCTCATACAAAATGACGAAAACGCATTGTGAACTAGTGGAATTAGGGCCCTGACCTAGTGTCGAGTAAAAAAGAAAGAATATTATTAATGAACTTGACTAGAATCTTGTTTAACTAAGCTAAAATGTAAATAAACTTATAATCATTATGGTTTTACTAACTTTTTGGGGATTGCCTGACTAAATAGCTTCTAAACGAAGACATGATGAATGTATCGAATGTTAAAAGCTGTAGAATTTAATATTTATGATTATTTCAGATTGCCGAAGGTACTGAAAGGTCTTATAGCTGTGATGATCTATGTGACTCACGCACTAAACTTCTGGGTACCATTCAATCTCTGCTTCTACTACCTCAAGAGGAGACACCCACCGGAGAAAGTCGTTCAAGTGGAGTTGATGTATCGTGCCATAATTGTTACTATCATTGGCATAGTGGCAATTGTGTTTCCGGATATAAATGCTATCATGGGTTTCGTAAGTAATAATTCTGACGTTTGTCGTTGTTGAACTCTATTCATTCTAGAAGATTTCTTTTTGCTGGATATCCCGACACCCATATAAGGTTTTGGTGCGGAATGAAATGACTTTTCGTTTTTTATCACAACTTTTACCGTTTTACCGTGTACCTCCGGTATATCTCATTGGCGTAATAGTTGTTATAAAAGAAAATTACAAGCGCGCTATGTTATACCAGAAGGCGTACAAATATTCATAGATGTCATTGACTTACTTACTAAAATTGATAACATTATTACATTAATCAAACGATATTATTTGATTTACTCAAAAAAAAAAATATACATGTTAAAAGAGAAATAAAGAATAAGATTACTACGTCAATATTCAATTAATTATTACTAAACGTGGTTGACAATTTTAAATATTTAGGCTGTGACCTAGGCGATGACAGGGATAGGTATAGAGAGGGAGTGCAGAGCGTCGCGGTGAGGAGCAATATGCTCGCTCGCAGGTTTGCTCGCTGCACGGCAGACGTTAAGGTGACCTTATTTAAAGCGTTCTGTCAGTCCTTTTATTCGAGTGTCATATACAAGCCGAGCCTACAAGGTCCTGCGCGTTCAATATAATAACGCCTTCAGGATGCTGTTGCGGCTGCCGCGGCGTTGTAGTGCTTCGGGCATGTTTGCCGAAGCTCACACAGATGGATTTCACGCCGTCATGCGTAAAAAAGCCGCTTCCTTGCTTCAGCGCGTGCGTAACACTCAGAACGGCATCCTGATAATGATTGTTAACAGGCCTGACTGTCCTATACGGGACTGGGTGGAAATAGGTATGGGTATACGTAGTTCAGTTACCTATGGTGCACACTGAGCCTCGAGGGCGGGCTTAGGTAATTTAGCTGTGTTTGTGTCCTTACTAACAATACTAATATAGACTAGTAAGTACTTTCAGTTACTAACCCATCACTAAACAACCTACGGACTGTATGTCTGAAATAAAGATTTTTATTTATTTTTATTTTACATGCTGCAACTTTGAACTCTCCCCAGTATTGGAGCAGCTGACGTTCAGGGCCTCAAGTCTGCTATTACAATAGTGTCAGAATGGTCGATCATTGATTTCATAATTGTTGATTTTGACAAGTTTGGTAATCTACTATTATAATGGCGTCATTATGACTTTCCAATGGTCGGCCACTGACACTACATTGAAAGAAATTGCATATATTGGTAATCTCGTACATAATGACAAATTGACATTTCTACTAATGGGTTTTATAATAATGGCAATACGACAATGCCATTATAATAACACAAATATATTACGAGAACATTAACCGACCAATGATCGAGCATTGTGAATTTACCAGATTACGAAAGCAAAATGACAATGGCATGACAATGGGATCGTGTTGGAATGACTAAATTTATAAAAATAGCAGACTTGGGCCCCAGATTACGAACTTTTAGCAAAATGACAATGGTATGACAATGGGATCGTGTTGGAATGACTGAATTTATAAAAATAGCAGACTTGGGCCCCAGATTACGAACTTTTAGCAAAATGACAATGGCATGACAATGGGATCTTGTTGGAATGACTGAATTTATAAAAATAGCAGACTTGGGCCCCAGATCTCTTATGCACTAAGGGCAAACTATTATGATTTTCAGCCGGTGTAAAATTACTTCTGACACCGGTGCCACACTATTAGGGCCAGATAATAATAATTGATAGTAAAAATATGTAGTTTATAAAACCCGCTAGCACACACTAAAAACTATAAAATAATTATCTTGACTTATATTAGGATATATTATAAGTACCTATGCATTTTACCATTGCCAATATTTACATACATACATAGGTACATACATAAACTCACGCCTTCTTCCCATGGGAGTAGGCAGACACGATATAGAACGCCTCCTGCTACGCTCGTAACATACTCCTTTTACTTCGGCTACGTTCATACATCTGGTCTTTGCCAATATTTATAAAGGTTTACTAACAGCTTATGTATCCAATATAATATGATAAGTTTATGTAACAATTAGCCTTGGAATTACACAGTCGCCAATTATAGGTTAACCATCATTCTCAAACAAATAACAGCTTCTGGAGGGCCATAAGAATAGGTTTTCCACCGGCCTTCAGGAGTTCGGCCGTAGTTCCATAATTAAAAAACTTTTTAACCTGCTTCAGAGCCATCCTAATCTCGTACCAGCTGATGTCCGGGATGTCTAGCTCTACATATAGTGTTGGGTCAATCTAGCTCTAGGATCATATGCCAGATTCGTAACGGGGTTACATGTTGACGTGGACAGGTGTCCATAGAACTTCTCGATCTCTATCAACAGCTCAGGGGGTCTACTCCGAAGCGCTAAACCGAAGTAGCGGCCGATTGTTCGGCCGTTTTATAACTTCCACAGTTCCCTTTTTTGACTTTGAATACATACCAAGTCACAGTTTTGACTTTGGCTTATCTCTTCGTCTGTCTTTTTTGTTTTTTTTTTCGGCTTAGTCAGCGATAGTAAGCCGTAGTAAAGAAACGACCGAACATTCGGCCGATACTTCGGTTTTAGCGCCTCGGAGTAGTAGACCCACAGGTTTGGGGCAAATACGATTCTGCCATCATCGGTTTTCGGTTTCACAGTCTTGCTATCTCTTGCGAAGACCTTGGAGCCCTTGTTCCCTTTTATCGCGTTCTTAATATGGTTCGTATTAAAGCGAGGTCTCTTTTCAAGGACGACAAAGCATCTGGAACAACGTCTTTTCAAAATATATCTGGCTCGTTCCCTTTATGAAAGTTGATGCCAGTTCTGTTATTAAGGCTATGGAATCTGAAATATTCTTTAATTTTGGTGTGCCACGAGCTATTCTCTGTATAAACGCCACTGTTTTTCGCAGTACCTAATCATTTTCGAGTTAGTCAGAAAGTTAAAGCTATTTGCCCATTCCAAAACGTAGATCTCTATGGAGAAGAACAGGCAAGAAACTCCATGGACACTCTTGTAAATCAAGATATTACAAAATCCTGGTTACATTATTCTTGTCGCTTCTATATGTGAGAACAACGTAAAAAAACCGGCCACATTCACAGATTTTGAAAAAACTTTTTTTATTCCAATCGATCCTCTTTCTTATAAGCATCAAAAACCTCTATTGGACCAATTGAGGTTTGAGTACTAGAAAAGTCAAAAAACTTTTCCCATACATTTCGTAAGTAAGTTTGACCATCGATAAACTGGCCGCTACAAAAAAGACTGATTGAAAAACAAATTACAAAACAATAACTTCTACTTTAGGTATTATTTCACGTTAAAATAAAAAATTGAAACTTTACTCGCCTACAAATTTCACTTTTGTGCTAAGATATGAGGTGTTCAAAATGGTAGCCGTTTTGAAGTAGGCATAGGTTTATTCTCTTTACTACAGAGTGGGTAGCAGCTGATAAAAGAAAAGAAAAGAAAGAAAATACGTTTGTTTGCGGTAAACATAACGCAAAGAAATAAAAACACAAACACGAAAGAACAAGGGAAAATATGCGTCACATTTACGCAAAACGGCCATCGCTCAGCATAATGCTGTGACCCTATGCGAGACAGAGCCCCAGCGCTGGTTTTCAGCGACAGCCGGCGTTGACGTGATGACGTCAACCGGTGCAGCATAATGAGATAAAAATAAACAAAATAAAATAAATGCGATACTTCGTTATCTATGTTTATATAAATAGTCTAGAATGGCAACATTCAGTAACGTCGACAACGACTCAAGCGCCGCGTGCATGTTACGCAATCTGTGTGTGCAGCTGCCAGCTGTCATAAAGAATTTGACGTTTTTACGTAATGGTTGGTTACATCTCAGAAAGGGTTAATGTGCTAGGATTCATTCCATAGAGAATCGTGGGAAGTAAATCTTTGAGTTCCTGAACACTGTCGTATTTATTTTATAAAGTTTATTTTTTAAATAGCGCCGCATATAAAAATCAAGAGGCGTGAGATCAGGACTGCGAGATGGTCACGGTATAGGACCATATGTTTGTCCATGTGTTTGTTGTTTGTCCCTGCCATGCGAATTGCCGGTTCAAATTAGAACGGGTACAAGTATGGCAGCTGTTGCGCAGAATTTCAGAAATTACAAGCAACAAACTATTTAGATTCCGTTTTCAAAGCAAATTAAATTTTATTATGACGCATAATCGTTCGAATCGCGAAATCGGCCAGTCTTCATTGTAGCGGTCCATCTATCCATCATAAAAAAACTAGTTGCGAGTGTCCTACGAAATGTATGGGAAAAGTTTTTTGCGATTTATGACTTTTCTAGTACTCAAACCTCAGTTGGTCTGATAGTTTTTTGATCCTTATAAAAAAGAGGATCGATTGGCATAAAAAAAAGTTTTTGTGAACATTGCCCATTTTCCTGCTGACTGTACATTTTTTTCAATATCTGTGAATGCAGATCAAAATTTCTCAAAAAGTTAAGGACAGTCTCTTAAGACCGTTTTCTTGTAGCTATAACGGTTAAGGTAGCTGCCCTTACTGCCCCATCTCAAAAATCCACCCTGTATATTATACGGAGCCATTTCAACAGATCATCAATAATCAATTATTTATTTTTTATTTTCAGATTGGATGTTTCTGCCTTTCAAACATGGCGTTTATTTGGCCTAATATCATCACTCTATTGGTTATTTGGGACAGGCCAGGTCTTGGTGCCCTGAAATGGAGGCTCTGGAGAGCGGTGGTTCTTATAGGTATCGGATTATTTGTCTTCGTCTGCGGTTCCATGGTGAATGCGATGGAACTGGTCACCGTATTCATAAAAATAAACCTAAGTAATGACGAACCGGCGACAACATTAGCACCACCACCACCTAGCTAGTAGATAATATAAACTTGAGATTGTTTGAACTGCCGTTGTATACTGTTTTGTGAAATCGCTTGGTTTGCACCTTTTGGGCAGCTGGGTCGTGTATTATTACCTGTTAATAACAAAAAATTATATAACTTTTACATTGCGAAGTATCGATCGTTGCAAAAAAAGGTAAATAGCCACTTTTGACTACTAGCAATGTAAGTCATTTTTATAAAATGTTTTTATTTGTGTTAGGATACTTGTCAAGCATTTTGTGCCACAAACTAATCTGGCCCGGTGCTTGAAAGCGCAACTAATGAAACCACTATGAAAAGTGATGTGCGTGTAAGGATTGAGGGATTTATTGATTACCCCCCCCCCCCCCCCCCATGTTTAGTGTAAACAGGACGGACAGAGATTTGTTAGATGAACTATTGTTTTGTTATTTCATATTACGGCCCAAGGTCGATGTTTGTTTGCCATCACCGACGTTTTCTCCGGACCAGATATCTTGAGGGACTGTATTTTTCTAAACAGGTGCTTTGTTCTGTACTTTTAACCGCACGTCGATGTAAAATCTAAATATGGAAGTCTAAATAAGGAAATTACCTTGAGCTGGCCTAGATTAGTACGAAATTTCAATAGAATCAGAGGCTAGCCTATACTGGTTTTGTTACCATTGACGTGCGGTCTACTGTACTTATAAAACGGAAAATTTTCAAGCAATTATATACCTTAGGTCATAGAAAATTGACAATTTTGTGGTCTCATTTTAGTCATGTTAGTTTGTTTAAAAATGAATTGTTCGACATGTTTATTTTTATTGGATTTTAATATTTTACAAATTCTCTCGAAAAATGGTTTTTGTTGTTTTATAATATTGTGACATTATTTTTTGATTTGTTTTGTCTTGTTTAATTTGAATAAATAGTTTTCGAATTTGTATTGTTTTCATCACGTCGTTCATACTTCACTGGCACCTCTGGTTTAGTGGCCTCGCGCACAACCACGACTGGTTGCACGTCTGGCCGCAATTTTCTTGAGCGGCGGAAGCTGTGACCCAGAAAGTATGGCCGCAAAGCAACTGGTTGGACAACCGGTCGTTGGACCAGCTGATCTATTCTATTGACTTCAGGCACCTAGTTTTCACGGTGAGATGTCCGAGCAGTCAAGACATGTCGTAGAAGAAAAAAACCGGCCAAGTGCGTGTCGGACCACGCACAATGAAGGGTTCCGTAGTTAGGATGAATTTATCCCAAAACAAACTTTTGTAGTTGCAAAACATGTTCTCCCATACATCGATATACGCCACGGTCAATTTTCCAACTGAAAATTTAAGTTTGTAATCGCAAAAAATGTTTTTTTTATGTGATAAAACTACAAATTTACAATTTTCCGACTTTCTTACTTTACATGTGCTGTAAGAAGATCTTGCTTGTTGCCAAATTTCATGTACGTGTGAACTGAGGGACCGCACTGGGAATTCGCGAAATGAAAATCCTAGGATTTAGTAGTAGACTTAAAACAATTGTAGAACGAATTTTAGATACCTATTATTTAGTAGAAACTTATTACTAAAAGTTAAGTACACTAGACTTTCTGATATTCCTCTCGTCTAGCAGCTAGCACACGCACATATGTCAGTGGAAGAGAGGATTGAGGGACCAGTTTTAATCATCGCTATCTTCAAAATGCTTCGATATTTAAGCTCCATTTCTTTTTTACAAAATGTTTTAGGACTTTTACTAAAACTTTATGTAAAAAAAGAACGGTTTTATAAATTTTATTCAGTAATATTCACTAAAATATTTATCTTTGGTATGTGGACTGAGGGACCACAGTTCAGTCATTATATTTTTTTATCTTTAATGCTTTGTGGTCTGTTATTTAGTAAATATCTTTACAAATTCTTTACTAAATGTCTGTATTCACAAAACCATCTGTTTTAAGATACTTTCCGAGATCTGGCTGATCGTCTGTGAGAACTGAGGGACCACACTTTATCGGTCGTAGTTTTTAATATATTTACTTACAAATTCCCAGATTTGTTCTACAATTGTTTTAAGTCTACTACTAAATCCTAGGATTTTCATTTCGCGAATTCCCAGTGTGGTCCCTCAGTTCACACGCACATCAAATTTCATGATTCTAGGTCAACGGGAAGTACGGTTTTGATTTATGTGCGAGATATTTGCAATTTTTTTTTTATGTGATAAAACTACACTTTTTCCTATACTTGTGCTGTCAGACCTTGCTTCTTGCCAAAGTTCATGATTCTAGGTCAACGGGAAGTAGGTACCCTATAGGTTTTGATTTATTTGCGAGTATCGAAATATGTCGCAATGTCGCTTATATCGCCGTATTTTTTTATTGGGTTGACTTGGAAACTTGATTTGAGCTTCAAGGGGCCATAGACTTACGTATTTGATATTAATTTCAACTTGATACCTCTACGCGTTCCTGAGAAAAATGGTCTTGACAGACTGACAGACAGATAGACAGACGGACAACGAAGTGATCCTATAAGGGTTCCGTTTTTTCCTTATGAGGTACGGAACCCTAAAAACACTAACTATGAAAGTAAACGTAGAAGAGTAAAACACTACAATGAAAGTCGCAAATTCGTAGATCCAATATTCAAAAAATTGTAAAGGTCGTGCCCTCTAGTAGCAGTCGGTTGTTAGTCCGGTTGACCGAACTACTGAAACTTTCAGTTGCGATAGTTCGGTTCTAACAAAGCACCGAACTACTGAAACTTAAATATGTACCCCTTGAGTTCTGAAATTCAAATTCATGAATGATTAGCATAATATTTAATTTGTGTGTGGATCAAGGAGTATTCCCGGATTTAATGAAATTCAGTAAGGTAGTACCACTTTTCAAATCCGGAGACAGTAAAGACACCAATAATAATTATAGACCCGTATCTGTGTTGTCAGTTTTCAGCAAGGTGTTTGAAAAGGTAATGCTTAATCAAATGCTCAATCATTTTAACACGAATAAAATCCTTCACAATCAACAGTATGGTTTAGCCAAAGGACGTTGTACAACCGACGCCGTTGCACCCTTATAAAGACACATTTTAAAGATGCCCAAGACTCCATATTAATCTTTTGTGACCTCCAAGGCATTTGATTGCGTCTATCACGAAACCTTACTTTTGAAACTGGAGCATTACGGACTTAAACTTGCGCTCAGTTTAGTATATATAGTAGTTATAACATTTTAGTATATATAATAGTATACATATATAGTATATAACAACAAGTTCAAATAAATTGTATCAATTCACTCGGTTTAAAAGTACAAATGGGTGTTCCACAAGACTCGATCTCGAATAGAACCACTGTTCCATTCCTCTTTTTAGTGTATATTCAAAGTCAAAGTCAAAGTCAAAGTCAAACCATTTATTTCAAATAGGCACATAAGAGGCACTTTTGAACGTCAAAATTTACAAAAAAAATAGAATTGATTCTAGTTGCCCCTTCCAAAAGGTAGTTTCGTATGGAGAAGAATGGGCAAGAAACTCCACCGGTACTCTTTTAAAAATGTTTTACAATATTTTGTTTGATTACATTAATTATATGATTATATGTGAAGACGATGCACCTAGAATAAAATTACTATACCATAATAGGTAAAACGAATTAAAAACTAAGCAATGAAAAATAACTTAATTATTAGATAGATACGTGGTGTTCACATATTTACAAACATCATACAAGTATGTTTTTCTAAAAAAATAAGTCAGTGTGTGAGTATAGGTTATCACAGAATGTAAAATGAATATCATAAAAATAACAGATTTTACCATAAAAATAGCAACCAGTTTGATTTTGTCTAGACTCTAGATTGTCCTATGGAGCTGGACCAGCATGTTTCCAAGCATTCCTGTCCTGGATATAATCCTCTAACTTGTAATATGCTTGTTTACAAAGTGTACTTTTAATATGTGTTTTAAATTTTCTCTCATTTAATTTCAATATATCACAAGGTATTTTGTTGTAACATTTAACACAGTACCCCATAAAAGATGTATGTACTTTAGATAATCTGAAAAATGGTTGATCTATTTTATCTTTATTTCTAGTATTAAAATTATGTCTATCGCTTATCTTGTTAAAAATATGTAGATTTTTCCTTACATACAAAATATTTTCATAAATGAATTGGCAAGGTACCGTCATAATATTAATCCTTTTAAATAGTTCCCTAAGAGATTCGCGGCGACGGAGATTATAAATTGCTCTGACAGCTCTCATAATATTAATGATCTCCTCCATTTATTTAAAAATCAACCACAAATGGTGTTTATTTGCTGACTATACTTCCTTAATTGTTAAGGGCTAATAATTTTCGAGGCGACTTACAACTTAAAGGGCGACTAACTATTTGCTGCAAAAAAAAATAACATGGCAGCGATTAAATATTATTTCTTAATCGCTGCCAAGTTATCTACTGTTATTGAATCATTTGGGTTAGGTTAGGTTAGAACAGTAACCATTAACAAGCGAAGGCGAGCGAGCGAAGCGAGCGTGCCGCGGTAGCGTCCGCCGAGCGCCAGATCCCCTCTGTTGTTGGTAATTTCAGTTACCAAAACAAAAATTCGATGCCAGTTTAAATTAAAATAAAGCTAACAACTGATTATTGAGCTGCTACTTTCTACTTAAAATAATCCTTCGCTGTAGCTGCCAACCTACTATTTTTGCTACCGGCTTTCATTATTTTTTAATCCCAAATTCCGATTAATTTGTCGGTGCGTTAAATACATGCCATTGTTAAGTAGACGTGCTACAAATTTTGACGACGTAAATAACGCCCTACTGCAGGTCCAAAATTCCGTTTGTTCCCACTAGTTCTCCTGAACAGTTCTACGGTAGAACTAATGGGATTTTTTTTTCTCACTAGTACTACGATATTAGGTATAACAAAATAGTAGAACTATTGGGATTCTCTATTTCCTCTATTCCCACTTGTTCTACTGAACAGTTCCACGGTAGAACTAATGGGAGTTTTTGTTTTGTTCTCACTAGTACTACGATAAACTATATTACAAAATAGTCAACTAGTGGGAGTCTATTTCCCACTTGTTCTACCTGTTCCATCGTTAGAACTAATGGGATATTTTGTTCTCACTAGTACGTTTTGATAGGTTCTAGAAATGGAAGTAAAGTACCAAATATGCAAGTCGAATAATAGGTTTAAAAGACACTATATGACTGGAAACATTACAACACTATTAATTAAATGAGTGCTGTGGACCATATCATAATTTCAAGAGGTCGAGGAAAAGTTTTGCTGTTATCGGGGCATCAGTTTTACCGACAACGAATGTCTACAAGTGGTAAATCCATATGGAGGTGTAAAAGGTACAAAGGATAGCAAATGTGCTAGATCCGTAACATCGAACAAAAAAAATTAAATTCAAAATTGAACACTCATTTTTATCGGTATTAACAAATAAAATTTTAACGATACTCAGTTTAATGTAGTTATTGAGGATGAGGATGGCTGATGCAAAGGAAACACGACCACAATTTTTAGGGTGTCTATTTTTCACACATAGCAAAGTGACAGCAACAAAACATGAATAAATTTTATAAAAAAAAGGAAACAATTTTAATATAGGTAAAGATGCTAAAACCACATTCTTGTTTGACGCGCATTTAAATTAAAAAAGGCATATAAAAAAATACTCAATGTGATAATTATTAATGATAGTACAGACGCCACCACATCAAGCTACTACAATCTGTCAAATTTCTTTAATAGATTTTCAACTTTATCCCTACAGCATAAGGTTCAAGGTTGATTGGGAAAATCTGACAGTTTCGGGTAGCTTAATGTGCTGGCGTCTGTAGATCACGCACCCGATTCTCCCGATTCTCGTAGCCATAGCAATCACCCGTGCCAAAGTGATTCAGCTAGGTGAAGTGAGTCGGTGAGCGTGATACGCGAGTGTCGTGAACCTGTTACTTCACCCGATTTTCGTAGCAATAGTAACCACCCGCGCCGACGTGATTCAGCTAGGTGAAGTGAGTCCGTAGAGCTCGATGCGCGAGTGTCGTGACCCTACCACTTCACCCGATTCTCGTAGTCATAGCAACCACCCGCGCCGAAGTGAGTCGGCTAGGTGAATTGAGTCGGTAAGCGCGACGCGCAAGTGTCAGTTGAACTCTTGAATTTTTTAATAGCCTGATGACGATGATTTGATGAATATTATGTTATTATTATTGGCAATAACTAGGTAAGTAGGTAGGTATCTGTCTACAATAAAATATTAGGTGCAATCCGCACGTCTTTTTATTTAAATGATTTACACACATCGTTTAGTCTGATTTCTTCAGTTTGTGTGGGTTAAATTCTATGTAATCTCTGTTTTGCTATTTTATTTAAAAGCCCCCTAAATAGTATTGTTTAGAAACTTAATTAAATACAGATAGTACAACTCATCATTGCGCGCGGCGCCATGTGTGCGTGCGCTTGTAATTATACAGCTTTAATTTGTGTGGCAGTGACGCGGACCAGCACCACGTATCCTTATCGCTTTATACAAGGGTTACTCACACATAGCGCTGCGCGCACAGATGAGTTGAACTATCTGTACTTGCTTTGAAATAATATAAAATGATTTTATTTTATTTTTTTATTGAAAGGAATAGCAAACAGTTACATTATAAGAACTTAGAACTAATTTAACTAATACAATTTTAATAATAACATAACCCACAACGCTATCCACAGGTAGACATAAAAGTTTAAAGAGTAAAGAAAGTAATCGCTAGGAGTTTATATCGCAGTTCGAGCTGTTATAATAATGAGCATAAAAAGAAAAAAAAAGTTAAAATGTAGGCAAAGATAAAGAGAGAGGCTACAATGTATGGGGTTTATTTAGTAAAGAGGAGCGAGTGAGGCTTTTAAATCTACTCATTGGACAATTAAAGATGTCAATATTCTCAAAATTATTATTATTATGAGTCAACCATACGGCGGACAGGTTGGCCAGAATTAGTTCGGCGATGGTTTAAAGCAAAAAGAGTACCTGCACGCACCTGTCGTCTATGGAAGGTTCTAGGTACAGCGTAACAGATCGTGTTATTAAGATCTATACAATTAAATTTGTTTCTTACAATTTTATATAAAATAATGGCTTCAAGGTATTTTCTACGAGAGCTAAGTGACGAGAGCTATGATCAATAGAATTAGCATAAAAAATATTATTAAAATCTCGATTAAGATTGTAATTATGCAATGCTTGGTCAATCCCTAGCATCAGGTGGGATGACACTGACAGCTCATTCCACGTTCACCTCACCGAAGATTTCATGGTAAGATTGTTACTGAATAGCACTACTGAAGGCATTAGAAGGAATTACAAATAAAAAAAAAGCGAAAAGAATTCAAATGCCTATAAAACTCAATTTACAGCCCATAGTGCGACGCGTAGAGGATCTCCTACGCGTTTCGCGATACACACACCGACACTCGGCAATATAGTGCAGGCAACTTAAGGGGGATGCGCTAAGGTAGCCCGCGAAATTCAAATTTTCTTACGCTTTTTGCAATTTGCAGGTCTGTTTCAGGTTGTATGTTAGTTAAAATATGATTCGCGGACGTAACAAATATGCTTTTACAGTATTATAATCATTAGAATCAGCAATACAACTCTCTAACTAAGTTTATAGAATCGGAACGAACGTGGGAAAATTAAACGATTCTTTTTTTGCAGTCATTTGTGTAAAAGTATTTGGAAAAAATATTTTACGTGACATTTATTTTTTTGCGGTGAACATAATTTTCAACATACGTGTGTGTTTAAAATTATACTTATAAACATTGGTTGCAGCACTCCTGTGAAAATTAAACAATTTTTTCATCGGTTTTGCACAAGTTACTGAAATTAGGGTCCTATAAATATTTGGGTTTTCAGCATGTTCGTCAAAGTGTCCGGGTACCTTCGCTCAGTAACTGTGAATTTGCAGAAAAAAAGGTCAAAATGAATGAATGTGCAAGTGAAAAGTGCCAAGCAATCCCCGAAACGTCCAAACTCGTTTCCGGGGATTGCTTGGCCTTACACATTGCTAAACCTCGTCAAAATTGAATGAAACTGAAAACCCAAATATTTATAGGACCCTAATTTCAGTAACTTGTGCAAAACCGATGAAAAAATTGTTTAATTTTCACAGGAGTGCTGCAACCAATGTTTATAAGTATAATTTTAAACACACACGTATGTTGAAAATTATGTTCACCGCAAAAAAATAAATGTCACGTAAAATATTTTTTCCAAATACTTTTACACAAATGACTGCAAAAAAAGAATCGTTTAATTTTCCCACGTTCGTTCGACATTTTTGCTTCTGGCTCAAAATAGCGCAATAATAACTCAGGTTTTATTTCCTTGTATTACTGAGGGCGAATTTCACCAATGAAACTTAACGCGATCAGCACATCTAAACCGAGTTCAAGAGTTGTCAGTGTCAATATTCCAAAGAAAATAATGATACTGACAGCTCTTAAACGTGGTTTATGTGCTGATCGCGTTCAGTTTCAGTGGTGAAATTGGCACTGAATAGTTAAGGAATCTAAAAATGTAAACTTGAAAATTAAAAAGACGGAAAATCTCTTACGAATAAGAAGAATAAGAATAAATATAAGAATAATTAATACCTACATTTATCTGAGGCCCGTATTACAGAAAGGCACTTACTACTCAAGCTTAAGGGGGATGCGCTAAAGTAGCCCGCGAAATTCAAATTTTATTAGGTTTTTTGTAATTTGCAGATCAGTAACAGGTTGTATGTTGATCTAAATATGATTCGCGGCCGTAACAAATATGGCTTTACAGGATTATAATCATTAGAATCGGCAATACACTAACTCTCTACAAAAAATCCTACTGAATGATTACTGCAGAAATAATCTTTCAGTAGGAATATGAATGATGGAATATGATTTATGATATGTGTATTTGAATTTCGCGGGCTATAAATGCGGTTTCACCTTAAATTGAACTTCCGTATTGAGTATTTTAAGTTAATATGAAATTATACATTCAAAGTTTGGTTGTAATTTTATATAAGTATCTAAAATTGATTATTGTTTTTTTTAACTAATAATATATCGGATAGCTCTATCATGTCACAGTATAAAGGCGACAAATAAACGTGACACGACACTACTAGCACAATTTCTATGAAAAATTCATAGAAAGTGTTGCGCTGCCCGTCGCACCCGCGATATCTCGCCAGTCTGCACGAGCCTTAAAACAATCAAAACAGATTCGGTAGCACTACTATTGTCCAAACCATTTTTGAGATGGAAAATACCGTTTGCTCCCGTAGTGCGCCGCGCCCGCGCCGCGCTCGGCGCTGGTGCGACGGTCGCGTCTGATAGAATGTTTGTTAGTTCGCTCCTCAATCAGTTTATCAATCAAAATTCAACTTCGATTATTTTTTTCTAATCAAGAACTACAATAAAGTTTTATTGCGCTCCTCGCTTTTATGTTTGTTCCTTTGCTTTGTATGTCATGAAGTGTTTGCTGTTTATTATTACCCTTAGTTCTATAGGATGTTTTAGTGATGTGGTAAGAATGTTTTGTCGAGTTCATTAGCATTCTAGTGTTCCCTCCATAAGGAGGATGCGCTAAGGCTAAGGTAGCCCCTGTAATTCAAATTTTCTTACGTTTTTATGCAATTAGGAGGACAGTGTCAGGTTGTAGGTACCTACATTTATCAAAACATAGTTTGCGATTGCAACTAATACCTATGTTACACATCATTTTATTGGTTAGAATCATGAATACAAGTAACTCTCTTTCCCTTTCTTTTCTAACCAGCAAGGAGAAAATGACGCATATTCTAACTTGTCCGGCGATGACCCAGTATCCTTCGAAGTAACAAAAGATAATCCCCCAGACGAATCAGAACAAAGTACTTATCATGACAAGTATGACAGCAAAGATGACGAAAATGCTTCGGAAGCTGAAAGTTCGGAGCAAGAAAGACAGGAGAAAAATAATGACAAACAGTCAGGTAGTTCGAATTCTAAGGACAATGATGAGAAAAGACATGAGTTAAATGTGGTAAGAAAGTGATATACAATTTCTAGGGACAATAATGGGAAAAGGCGGGATTTCACACTCTTATGATACGTAGTGTCTGTAGCGTTGATATTATAGAATCCAGAGTCTAGCAAACTTAAAATAAATACGGGCCTATCTTGCTTAGTTACGTTCCTACGATCACCTTTCTGCTCTGTCATCAGACCCTGGACTCTACCTAGCGGTACAGCCCTTGTCAAGATAAATCAAACGAGTCTGCCAGGGTTGCGAGTTTGTCCGAAAGGGATATCGTGGCCCTGGCACACAGGCAACGGAAAGAACACGGGTGGGTTTTAGTCAGTAAAAGTCTGACACGGCCTCCCGCTCCGCCCAGGGCGGAGCGGAGAAGTTATTTATTTTTAATATAGTATAATATAGATAATTTCCCACCCAAAAAAAAAAAAGAAAAACACGTCGGGGCTTTCATGTTTAGTTGAGGAGTTCCTATGGCCTTCCGGCTGCATCCTCACGCCAGTGGTACAGTCGCCAGCACAGACTGAAAATCTAAAACGAATATTTGTTGAAAAAAAAATTTCTCTTCGTATTAACATAATAAGTTTTATGCACATTGGATGATGATTGCCAAAGATAGACAGTGTGTTTATCGTTCGTAGCACATAGTTTATGAATTGAATATCAACAAAATATTATAGAAACAACGACACAGATAGAGAAAAAAAAATGTAGACAGACGAGCAGTTCCAAAAAAAAAAACTGGTAGCCAGTATTTTTTTTTTAATTGTGGTGTTTCAAGAAGACCTTGGAAAAGAGAAATTGGACAGAAAATTTTTGAATCCCCAACCAGAGGTATTAAAAAAAAAATCTTTTGACGTCATTTCATGGGTCTCCAAGGCCACCCTGTATTAAAAATCGCTTGGGCATTGTACCGTCCTTGTGTGTTTGTTCAGCAAACTATGCAACTGTACTTATCAGAGATGCAAGCGGGTGACAATTCAAATCTAATCGGCCAAAATCAACATATACAGCAAAGCAACTTTTATAACGATTTGGGACGAAGATCTGTACCTCAAGTAAGTAATATATCGCTGGTTTGCGAGAACAACGACGCAACTCAAAATTGTTTGAAAGGACCATGCAAATGATCGTCCCCACCCATCAACAGAAATCAAACATATTTATGTTAACACAGCTTGCCAGCCTGATGATTTTTTACTATGACAATACTTGCGCCACACACGGGGTTCTTATGCAAAAACAGTATGATTTAAAAAATATATGTTTATTAGTGTTTTTTTTTATTATTATTAAATTTGTTAAAAAATTGTTTATTATGTATATATTTATTATGTAAATATATACAGAGACACTATCTAACTAGAACACGGCTATTATATCAGAGCAATCGTTGGGACGCACAAAAACCGGTCAAAGCGTCCGCGCCGCGTCCCTCCGTCCCCCTCCCCCCCGAGTACCTCCGGGCCTTTTGTTACCCTTGCGACGCGCGTTCCCGCATCACACTTCAGTCGTGGCTAGTACGTTCGCTGTGTTCACCTTGTGTATCTGTGCAGTATTAACTTGTTTGCGACTATCTTGACCCCTGCTTGATTAACGGACTTTCTTTGATTGCTCTACTACTGACCCTGGCACGTTTACTGGATTCTGATTTTCGAATAATTTGCGAATAATGCAGTTCTTCAACAACACCGTGAGAACTCCCCCTCAGTTCCAGAACCTCAAGGCGATGGTTCAGAGCCTACCAATGCGGAAGGTGGAGAAGACTCTGAACAGCATCCAGAACAAGAGACCCATGAAGTATTTGTTCGAGATTATGTTAGAGCCCTAGGCTCTATTTATTTATAATTTATTATTTGATAATTTCTCACCCAAAAAAAAGGCTTATTCCAGTTACACCGTCGCCGCGCCGTCGCCGTCGCCGTCAAAGTGAAACCACGCTCGATTTTCGCAGACACTGACGATTTTAGTGTTCAGTCACAATTATTATTCACATAAGTTTATCAAGCATAGACAAAATCGTTTTTTGGCAAGGACACTACCATAGCCGCACTACCAGTAGTCGATTTTGGATTAAATTGTACAGACAACACAGCAAAGTTCAGAAATATAATTCTATAAAAGTAATAATTAATTCACCTCCATAATATATCGAATGAAGTAGACGCCAGCAGGTCAAACTACTCGAAACTGTCAAATTTTCCCAATCAACCTCGAACCTTATGCTGTAGGGATAAAGTTGAAAACCTATTAAAGAGACCGATTGTAGTAGCTTGATGTGCTGGCGTTTGTACAGTGCATATTGTATACACAAGAAAAAATTGACAATTACAAAACAATTTAAAAATATAATATTAAATACATTAAAAACGGGCAACACGACACTGAATTGACACCATGCTCCCCGGCCGAGTCACCGAGCTAGGCGAGCTACGGCCCTAACATGCAGCTCAGTGAATCACCCGAAGATCACGCCGTAAAGTCCCCTCTTTGAGATAAGTCCCCTAAGGATAAGGCGATAAGTCCCCTCTTTGAGGAGTGGCTAGAGAGGCGCCACGGCGTCCTCACCTTCCGCCTGACGCAGGTCCTCACCGGACACGGTTGTTTCGGGAGGTTCCTGTTCAGGATAAAGCGGGAGGAAACGCCCGGGTGTCACCACTGTGTGGATCGCCCGGAGGACACGGTGGAGCATACGGTGGAGGTCTGCCCAGCTTGGGCGGAGCACCGCCGTGTCCTCACGGAGGCGATCGGCGGCGGCGATCTCTCGCGTCCGGCCCTGGTTCAGGCCATGGTTCGGAGCAAGAGTGCATGGGAGGCCGTCACCTCCTTCTGCGAAGCAGTTATGCTAGCGAAGGAGGAGGCGGAACGCGTGAGGGTGAGACAAGGTTCGCGCCCTCGCGCCCTTAGTCGCCGCAGGAGACGCCCCGGGCGTCGGGAGTCGCAAGCCGATTTCCGGCCACCGTAGGCGCGGGCCTCCGGATGGTGAGCGATGGGTAGCTCGCCGTCCGATAAGGACCAGGCCCGGGTCGACGGCGCGTTGTGTTCCACGCGCGCCTCAAAGAGATGTCAGCACAAACTGACGGGGTCCGTTAGGACCAATGCCTGCCGGGGTTGCGAGTTTGTCCGAAAGGGATATCGTGGCCCTGGCACACAGGCAACGGAAGGAACACGGGTGGGTTTTAGTCAGTAAAAGTCTGACACGCCCTCCCGCTCCGCCCAGAGCGGGAGAAGTTATTAACACCAAAAAAAGCTGTTAGAGCTTTTCCAAAGCCTGTGTACGACAGAGGCCACTAAGGCACGGCAAGGCAAGGTCAATAGGCACTAAGTCAAAATTATTTGAAGACACTCTACGCTATGGTCTCATTAATTAAACATTTCTTTACAAAAAATGGCTCGTTGATCCATAAAGGTTCGCCACCCCTGACCTAGACTTTAATGAACGAAATATTTTTGCCAGGTTCTGAAAAATATTGCGTCAGAAAACGATGATTACCTCACTCCTGAAAAGGTACACCAATTTTAAAATACCTAAGGCATAAATAAACTAATAAGATATAACGTATTTGTTAAGGCCTCTTGGCTAAGTAATAATAGCCTCACTCGTCGATCGAATCGTTATGATTTGCTTGCCGATGTCGGTGCTTGGATAGGTGACTATCCATTACATACCAAGACCCCTCCGTACCTCGGAAAGCACGTAAAGCTGTTGGTTCTGGCTGTCATTCGATCTTTGACATTCGTTATCGGTAGTCAGAAACCCTAAAGACTGAAAACCAGTCTTACCGAGAGGTAGTGTTACCCAGAAACTGAGTTTTGGAGATCAGATAGACAGTCCGTCCATGTAAAATACTACTCAGCTGTATTAGGTTAGATTGGAAGCCGACCCCAACATAGTTGGGAAAAGGCTAGGCAGATGATGACTTAGTCTTAATAAAAAGTTTTACAGGCTCCTCCTGAACTTGTGTTATTGGTGGCAAAGGAATCTGCATTGTTGAGAGCTGGAAAAGATACAGACCTAGGAAGCGACTTTGATCGGAAAAAATTGTTGAGATCTGGGGTATGTACTAATTTAAGTTTTCTTTGAGATGTATAAACGTACCTAATGGAAGCAATCTGATTATATACCTTATTTTTATCGATATTATTTATTATACACCCCTATCTGCACTAGAAGATATATACCGCACCGTAGGTGCTCAAGAATAAAAGTTGAATTTTATTTTTTGTTGCCGTTTGAGCACTACGTTAAAATATTGATTGGTGCTTAAATGGGAATACCTTTGGTGCTCAATGCGTAGGTGCTCAAAAAATAGGTTCTCTTATCTCAAACTCAAACTCGAAGCATTTATTTCAAATAAAGCAATTACAGGCACTTTTGAATTGTAAGGGGTCGGTCAGTCAGAGAGATGAAGTTAGTTGCCCATTTCAAAGCGTGGTAGGTTCCTATGAAGAAGAACGGGCAAGAAATTCCACGGACACTCTATTAAATTAAAATACTGTAACAAAGTATTGCATAAATCAATCATGTTGAAATTATACATGTGAGAACAATGAAGAAAGACGTGCACGTTAAAAGCGTCTGTAATATAAAGATAAAAACAATTCAAATAAGTTAAAATAAGCCGTGGCAGCTAAGAAACTACCAGTCCCTTCTGCCGGCGCCCGTTCACGAACATGACGCATGGATCAGCACCATTCAACTCAACCATTTTGAACGGGAACTTATTGATCCAACACACACGCCACCATCAGCGAGACATTTAATGAGATGACACTCTCAGCCGCCAACATTCAAGTTCATTCAAATGGGAATGCCTCCTTATAAGTTATCTTGAAACGTAAGAGGCAACGAGGACCGATGACCTTGTCAAGGTCGCAGGAATCCGCTGGATGCGGCAGAACCGGTCGAAGTAATGGTGCTTGGGGGAGGCCTATGTCTAACAGTGGACGTCTTTCGGCTGAAATGATGGGAGAGGTATTCAAAGACATATAAATATACCTACTTTAAATCATTTTGGAGGCAAAAAGAGGTGTTTTGTTTGTTATTTAATGTATTATTTATGATTTCAAACACAATGTGAATTGTTCCTGAATAAAAATTGAATTGAATTGAATGTAAGAAAGCTACTGATAAAGATACTGGGTCAGAGAAGAAAGCATGACAGGACTACCTACAATGCTACAAGGTTATTTTGGCGCGTGGCTAAAAGAGGGGCGCTGTGATTAGGGGGGATGCGCTAAGGTAGCCCGCGAAATTCAAAATTTCTCAAGTTTTTTGCAAGTAGCAGGTCTGCGTCAGGTTGTATGTTGATAAAAATATGATTGAATGACTGTTTCATAGTCATTCAATAGGATTCTATGAACTTAGAGGTTGTATTGCTGATTCTAATGATTATAATTCTATAACACCATATTTCCGCGAATCATATTTAAATCAACATACAACCTGTTACTGACCTGCAAATTATTGCAAAAAACATAAGACAATTTGAATTTCGCAGGCTGACGCTTTTGGCTTTCGTCAGGGGGATGCGCTAAGGTAGCCCGCGAAATTCAAATTTTCTTAAGTTTTTTGTTATTTGCAGGTCAGTAACAGGTTGTATGTTGATCTAAATATGATTCGCGGACATAACAAATAGGGCTTTACAGAATTATAATCATTAGAATCAGCATACAGCTACAAAAAATTGTGAAATTGACAAGGAAATTGTATTTAAAAATAAGATTTCAGTGTTAGTTCCGAATTTGGCCACGTGCCAAAATATCCTTATACAGCTATAAACATATTTTGGGAATTTGATAAGTAAACTGTTTAAAATAAACAAAATGGTGGCGTTAGTCCCGATTTTGGCCACGCGCCAAAATGATCCTTAAACAGATTTTAGTACCTACCTACATATTAATTAGCAGGCGTTTAAATGTTTCAGGACTACTGGAATGGAGTATGGAAAGAAGAAGTAAACCCAAAAAGCGCTATGAGGTCAACTTCACAGAAAAAAAAACTAGTGAGATTTCTTACAACTTGTAAACCGTTGCCGTCTCATCACAAACCGAATTCTAACGATTTCCAATGTTAAACCTTCTAGCCAGTTTTTGTATTTTGAACCTTATTCTGACTGTGGTGATAAAATAAACCTCTCAGCCTCTCTAGGTGCTTAAAAAAACAAAAGCGACTTACAATATTCAATCTTTACAGGGATCAATAAAAGCAAAAATTAACCCAGGCACGGAATTATATAAGGTGGTGTCACGGATGAAGAAAATATCTCCACAATTGCTTTATATTATAAATAAAAAACAGCTTTAAGATAATTAATGAATTCTGTATAATTATACTTAGTCCTAAGTTGATGGTGGATGGAAATAATTTTTTTGTAAGTTACATACTTTGCATTAGTGTACTACGCAAACATCAACAGCTATGGTCTGTTAAAAAATAAATGGACCAGAAACCGTACCCGTGGATGTCAATTAGTAGCACTTCTTACAAATTCAGCACCTACTTGGATTGACTTATTTGACTACTAATAATAAAACACCTTAAAGATATTTTTCATTTTATTAAGGTTAATTTATGGCCACTCCGTTATGTGCTAAACGCTAATACATCAGTAATAAAGTTGAATATCGCGTGCGCTCTTTGAACGTGTTCGAGCACGAAACTAAATAGCGAAGTCTCAATTCTTATTTCTTTTCTAACTAAAGTAATAATTGATCTAGAAAAAAAAGTCTTGTGGGTGGATAATACACTATATTTTCTTGCTGTGAATATTTATTTTAGTCATAAAAGCCAAACAATCTTGTTTGTTTTTTATAATTATCCTTAAAAAACAGATGATTTTCGAATAAAAAATGTATCTAGAGAAAATATTACAATTACTTAACTGTCTTCAACATGGAAAGAAAAAGATCCAATAAATCATATACCTACTAAAGTTTCATTTTGCTTGTATAACACTCAGGTAGGCGTGGAAATAATTCAACGGTATAAATGCAATCACTTATATTTCCTCGATTTTACAAATTATCAAAAGAGGTTCATGCCAAGGCGCAACTCGTTTTTATATTCCCTGTGGCTGTCTGGCTGACGTGGCGGCAACTGTCACGCCGGACTTCTTGGCGGGAAAGTGAAGCGTCATGTTAGCAGTTTTGTTTTATTTTCTAAAATTTGTGTTTAGCCGAATATTAATGTGTAATAGTGGTGGATTATTAACCATTAATTGTTCGTCAACCTGCATTAATGTAGGCAAATGAAACAAAACAGTGCAACATCACTTTAAGTTCTCTCAAGAAGTCCGCGCGAGGTTTCAGTAAAGTGCCGCGTCTTTACTTAAACTCAAGGGGAGCGGGGCGGGATATCATCAATCATCTTTATCATGCATTGAGTGGAGTTCATTTCATAATTATTTAAATAACTTTGTACTTGTTACCTAATTTTACATGACACTGGCTAAATGCACAAACCGTGCGAAGCCACAAAGAAAAGAAAAAAAAAAAAACTGTCACGCCCCCCACTTAGGCCTTGTGGTAGGATGTGACGTCACGGCAATGGCGGTTTGGCTGGCTGGCTGTCAATACAGTGGCGACATCTTTGGCGGGCGTTGCACTTGTATGTGTGACTGTTTCAGAATATTCATGCAAACTAACATAAAAATAGGGAGGCTCCTCTTAAGTTGAAACCTTCAGGGAATGCGCTAAGGTAGCCCGCGAAATTCAAATTTTCATACGTTTTTAGTAATTAGCAGTTCTGGTCAGGTGGCTAAAATATAGTCAACATACAACCTAAAACTGACCTGCTAATTGCAATTTGCAGGGGCCGTATTATGAAGTATAAATGCCATTATGATTCCAGACCGAAAAAGGGATGGTGCTAGCGGTCATGTATAGATCCATCTCTCTCTTGCACTGGAATCATGATGGCATTAAAACGTCATAATACGGCACCAGGTCAGTATCAAATTGTATGTTGATCTAAATAGAATTCGCGATCGTAACAAATATGGCGTTACAGAATTATAATTATCATTAGAGTAAGTACAATAGGACGTATTTAATACGTAGGTACTATGATATAGTACAATGATTTGTAGTCAACGCGAGTCTGTACGAGCCTTTATATAATATAATAAATAAAAACTTTATTTCGGGTGGCATAGACCTATATAAACCTTAATCTAGTGAATGAATGAATGAATGAACATTTTTATTTGCCATGACTCGCCACACCTACACAAGACATGACCCACTGCTTCTGAAAGGGACCTCAGACTAAGTATCCTAGGATACAGTCTGAGAAAGGGACAGTCAAAACGTACAACAATTGCGTTCAGAATGCATATATAAAAACGCTGTCAATGTCAAACTGTTAACATGAACCAATGAACGACCGGTTAACTGGAAGGTACCTACTGTAGCTGCGACGGAATTTCGTTGAAATAATATCAATACATCATTGTAACGTCAATTCAAATCCTTCTTTCGAATTGATTTCATTTCCACTGAAACAAATATCAACTTTATGAGAATATAATAATATATAATTTATAATGTTTATTTACTCAAAAACAAAGCATTGTAGTACAGTTTACAAAAATAAGTACTATATCTACAAACGTGTGCACTGCTCTCCTAGCTAGGTTATGAAAACCTGTGTGTTAGTGTAGGAGAAAAGAATGTAAGCTATGATGATTTCAGAATGACTATGTAAAAGGTCATAAAAATATTGAAGTTGTTTCAGAAACTAGCCCATAAGTGCAGGCCTTAAAGTTACTATTGCGAAATCACATAAATTGGAAACGAAATTATGAAGCAGTTGAAATTGGATTATATTATTACATTTATGTAGTAAATGTCAGTTGCTTTGATAGGCCAGAAATGGTGTACAATTTGTTTTCAAATTCCTACCATGTCTTTCATACATTTGTTTTTCTGTGTAATTTTATTTGGGTTCATTAAACAGGTAATTATTTCTTGTTTTAAATTACTAATAGGTATACGATTATACTGCCGCGATGGTCGCAAGCGCTACTTCTGAGTTAAGGTCTTGGGTTCTATTCCCAGGTGAAGTGGCAGTGGGCTGGCCATGTTTGTCGATGGACCGATGGCTGGTGGAGCAGACGAGTCCTGGAGTGTAGACTGCGCATGGGCAAGCGTAGTGTGGGACGCCCCCCAGCTAGATGGACCGACGACCTTAAAAAGGTGGCTGGGACAGACTGGAATGGGAAGGCGGAGGACAGGGTGTTGTGGCGCAGCCTGGGAGCGGCCTATGGCCAGCAGTGGACTGCGATGGAATCAACTCAGATTGATTGAAGTTATGTTTATAAATAAATCCCTAAAAGTAGGTATTGTAACTGTTCTAGATTGAACCATTGAGGTATGAAGTGGCACCAGAATTCAGGTTCATACACTACCCATCAATGAACTACTATGCAGAGAGAAAGAACCAAATCAGACCAGCTAAACCACAGATAACTTCTAGAGTACCTATGGGCAGAAGGAGACTTTGACTGTTCTCTAAACGGACCTTAGACGTATTTCAAAGCAAGAAAAACTAACTACTTAGTTTCTGGAGGCCAGCATACATATCCACAACCGTTCAATACGTCTCCGTCTCGGCATCGAAAATCAATCAATGTTATCGAATCTTCTCCATGACGCGATATGACGATAGCTCGCTTACTAGCCGGCCGCCGTCACTCCAGCCATGTATGCATGATCTTTTCGCGGACTACCCACTACCTACTTTTCAACTTAATCGGTACAGTAGATTCGGAGCAAATTGGCTGTGACAGACGGACAGACAGACAGACACACGAGTGATCCTATAAGGGTTCAGTTTTTTCCTTTTGCAGTACGGAACGTTATAAAAATATATTATAACAAAGCGTACATTTTGTAACTCAAACGCTGTAAATATTCTAAGAGTCCTGCACATACCTACTTGCTAAACAATGCCCATAAATAAATAAGTTAAGTAATGTCAAACCAAAATTACTTATATAATAAAAATATGTTTAAATGTTTGTAAAGGCAGGCACAGCTTATGTAACAAATAATAGTGCAAGTTTTACATAAAAATAAAACTTGTATTATTAAGCAGAGACGATGCACAGCATCTGTGAGAGGGCGTGGTATACTTCCCTTTTGTCAGTCAATCACAGCTCTCGTGACGTCATATCCTCGACCAATCAGCGCCGAGTTCCGGTAGTCACGTGGTCCCAGGTGGCGTGTTCGCTAATGGCGGAGCTTTACCTCATAGAAGTCTCTCACCAGGAGACCTTGAATGGATGCTGTGCATCGTCTCTGCTTAATAATACAAGTTTTATTTTTATGTAAAACTTGCAGTATTATTTGGCATGTGACGATGCACAGCATCTGTGAGAGACGTGTTTATAACTCCTGGTGACCACGATGACGCTATGTGAAGATGTTATGATAATATTTACTGAAAAAATAAAACTACAGAAACCAACATGATGTATTCGTTATACAAATTAGGATATGTATATCCTAATTTGTATAACGAATACATCCACCTCTATAAGCTATACCATCCAATGTAGGTACCTAAAAATATTAATATTTTACATCATTTAATATAGGGTAACGTAGTAATCTAGAAAATAAGAATAGTCAGATTAACAACGATCAAGAAACCATTGATTTTATCATAGACCGGTTTAAAATTCTTCGAGAGATGATTACTCGTATACAGTGAAGTGACAGTTTTACCTATAATCAGTTTAGATCAATAAAAATATTTGGCAAAAATATTCGGTCTGCGCCAATTACCGCGAGAGGATATCTTCAATTGGAAAATTTTCGCACCAATTGAAAGAAGCTACAGCTAAGCGGATATTTTCAGAAGATGCAGAGATACCTGCATCTTTCAGTAAACTTTTTCTAATTACCTAATCACCGTCCGTGATGCACTTTGCGCGGGACCTCGAATTGACACAAACAATGAGTGATTACATTCGGATGTATGTCTTGGTCTTCTTAATTACAAAATTTTCGTAGTGAATTAATTGGACTATGTATATATCCGTTAGCATGACAGGATACTTTTCAGTCTGATTGTCTGTACGCAGCCGTAACGCTGGGTATAGAATGATGTGATCGCTTAGATCGATGTGGTTATTTGCTGAGAGCCTGAGTAGAATAAGGTCATGGACTCGTCTTCCTGACGCTAGTCTTCCTGACTCTAGCAACAACAACAAAGTAATGTTATTATTATGATTCGTCTGTATTCAGGCAATCAGTTCCTTGGGTCCCCAATAGGGGGCTTCTCTGCTCTAAGAGATTGGAGGGAGATAGCTTTAAGAATATGTTGTACTAAGAACTCTGAATTCAATTTTCGTAACAGGACGGCCGTCCATAGGTTATAACTACAGATTTATGCAACAATATGGTAATATAAGCTAATCTCTCTTCAATGAACCGGAATGCTGAAAATCTTGTTAAACTAATATTATTGGGACAATTGAAGTCAAAATTGTTATCTTTACACCATTTGACCCACCGAGACCATGTAAGTTCTTAGTGTGGACCTTCCCTCCAACTAGATCGGAGCAGGGGTCTTTCCGCATCTGACCAATTACTATTTATTTCACCCCACCCGATATCTTCCAAACAGAGCTCCATGTCTTGAACTCGATTAGGTGGAAGGCCCGTGCACTGATCTACTAGAATTCAAGCTAGGTTTGTGATTCTCAAGGATCTGCAAAGTGCTCGACGTCAAAGATCCGACAACCAATAGGCTCTTCTCCGCATTGGAGCTACTGTAAAGAAAACGCCTTGAACTGAATTTAGATGGGGGATGAGGGATGAGGCTTGGTGCCGGGTACACCCACGCCATCTGAAATAGACACTGCTGACTGAAGGCGTTGCGAAAATAGGCTGATGATTCTGAACAATCTTTGGTAACATGGTGGCACAGAGGTCGATCTGTGGAACTGCAAATTTGAGAAAAACAGTAAGTAGAGCTAGTCTTAGTAGTTGCTACACTGCCTCCTGTTTCCCGCGGGACAACCTATCTGTTAGTTATGGAAACGCTGTTTGTCAAGACTCAAGAGTTGGAATCATATGGAGTAAGGCCGCTGATCGTGTGCCGCTTTCTTTTCAAACGTAGGATACTGTACGATTGTCCGATTGCAGGCACACATGGCGACCGCGAAGGCGAGATCGAAAATGTTGACTGCTGCTATACTGAAAACCAAGCAACTATTTCCTTTCAATTGCAGTGCCAGCGCCGCTGGTCTGGTTTCCACTTTCCTGAAACCGAAAGATCATCTAACTGTGCTCCCCACCCATAATCTGCAGCATCCGTGGTCATGAAATGGTGAATCAACTCCGGGTGCAAGCTGTTCATAAGGCTCCGATTTTCTAAAGTTGTGACCCACCATTTCAGACCCTTCGCGGCCGTTTGTGATGCTGCTACCAGTTTGTGAGGAGACGTCTCAGAGTCAGAGAAAGAATTTGAAGTTGGTGATAATGAAGACGACCTGAACGACAAAGTTGGCAAGGTTTAGTGTGTCTAAAATAATCTACGCCTCTTTCAAATCGATTTTTCCCTTGCGAATAACTCTCTTCGCGAGAGTGATAGGATTGACAGTCTTTTGGAGGTAATAAATCAGTGATTTCAATCACTGGTGGTTTGGAGGTAAATGGCAGACGCATTCCCGTGATCATCCCGAGAAGGGCCTCCGGAGCCCGCAGCGTCTGCCACTGTCTCCGATACGCTCGGAGACAGCCTCGAAACAACTGTGGTCATGAAGTTTTCTTTGGTGTTCCAAATTAACCCGATGAATTCTATCACTTGAGAGGGTTCGATGACAGATTTATTGTAGTTTACAGTTCACCCTAACGCCTCTAGAACGTATAAAGAAAAATCCACCTGAGAGCGTAGAAGAATTCTCGATTCGTTCATCGGCCGGAGTATAAGTAGACCACGACTCTCATTCCTTTTGATCGTAGATGTTGGACCACCCAATTGGTCAATGCTGCAAAATCGGTGCACATGACAGACCGGCAGGCAGGTCACCTATTGTTCTACGTGGATTGCCATCTCTAGCAATTGTGCGGTCTTGAATCGGCTCGGGGTTCGTACTGATAGATGAATCAGTGGTGAATTGGAGGTAAATGGCAGACGCATTCTCGTGATCATTCCGAGAAGGGCCTCCGGAGCCCACAGCGTCTGCCACTGTCTCCGATACGCTCGGAGATAGCCTCCGTAGAACTGGTGTGGCTGTTATTTTGCCCCAACCGCGACTCTTTTGTCTTCTGTCTTTTCTGAACTTCCTGTCGTAATCCTTTTGATGAAAGGGCACATCATTTTATGGTAACTCTCAAAATTGACTATTTTAGTGTAGTAGTAAGTAATTGATTTGTATCAAATAAGCAAATAGAACTCAGAGCGCGGACCATACGCGGACTGTCACAAAGGATCTTATTAGAAATTAACAATGAATTCAGCTCGTTTTCCGTAAACTAGCCGCATGATTTCCTCAGAAATTTTGTGGAATATTTATGAGGGCAAAAATAATTCCGAAATGTTATCGAACGTCAAATAAGCAATTAGAGCTCGGAGGGATCTTACGCAGACGTTCACGAATGTTAAAATTAGCAATTTCGCTCAGGATGCGCTCCCGACAATTTACAATGAATTCAGCTCGTTTTCCGCAAACTAGCTGCATGATGAGCTTTGATTGAGGAACTAGTAATTAAGGCATGCATGCCTTAATTAAGTTCCTCATAGGGCTGCTATCAATCTCTCGGGATTCGGCGCCTAATCGTTACCCATAACAAACTGTCGGAGTTTATTATCGGGCTCGACAAAGCCAGGTTATGCAAGGTGTAGCAGGTTAAGCAGCGTTATGAATCTTGAACGCGTCCGCGTAACTCACATCCTACTACGACGAATCACCGAACTTTTGTAACGCTTTAAGTTGCTTCACCCGATTTGGATTCGAGCGAGGCACCTTGGGGTTCTTAAGCAACGTGAAACGTGTTTAAATTTAACGCGACCGTTAAATTTAAACGCGGAACTCCACTGGATATAAATTTGCTAGCCGCCTGCGAGCGGTTGAACTTAAGGTATAAAGCTTAGGTATCGCGGAGCTAGGTCCAGGAACAGGTTCAGGCATATGTGCCACTTAGGGTTATTCGGAGTCGAACCGGATGCACCCACACTTTAAAGAGTTGGTGAGCACAGACACTTGATTAACAAGATTTAAAATATCTGATGACTGACATGCATTTCCGCCGTTTTACCTCAGTATCCTAAGAATCGGATTGCGAAGAGCTCGAATCGCTTCGTAGTAGCCGGCGTTAACGGCTCGATGTAAACACCAAGAGCTCGAATCGCTTCGTAGTAGCCGGCGTTAACGGCTCGATGTAAACACCAAGTCACTGCCCACCTGCACTTCAATTTGAAAAAAAAAAACATTTTTCACCATTGTACAATTTATTTGATTTTCACTAATATTAATTATTAATTTTATATCACTTTGAACTATAATAAGATTCAAAATATTAAAAAGTAGCTGGAAACTCTAAATTAGATGTTACTTACTCGTGAAGTAACGACGCTATGAGGTAAAGCTCCGCCATTAGCGAACACGCCACCTGGGACCACGTGACTACCGGAACTCGGCGCTGATTGGTCGAGGATGTGACGACACGACAGCTGTGATTGGCTGACAACTAACGGAAAGTATACAACGCCCTCTAACAGATGCTGTGCATCGTCACATGCCAAATAATTTCATGATTTGTATGCAAATAGAATAAGATCATTTGTAAACATCATTTTAAGTAGGTACCTACCTAACAACGTGTGTGTAAATAAAGCCTTGAAAATTAATGAAATTAATGTTATCGAACGAATCCTCTAAAGTCTAAACGCTGCCGCTGTTCACAAATCCGAAACTCGAAAATTTTGGCAGTGTTGGCATGTCAAATAGCAGAATCATAAGATTATGAAGTTAGTCACAAGAGCAACATTTTACAAATCATAATGATGATTTCATGAAGAACTATTGTAATATTGGCAGATTTAGCCCTATAGGAAAATTTCCTAGAGCACGGAGACCATTATCGCCGATGATGCGTACCTAGCTCTTCAGATAATACGTTTGTGTTATGGGAGCCCCCTTAAATATTTGTTATTTTGGTTTTTAGTATTTGTTGCTATAGCGGCAACAGAAATACGAGTACATCATCTGTGAATATTTCAACTGTCTAGCTATCACGGATCATGAGATACAGCCTGGTGACAGACGGACAGACAGAGAGACGGCGGAGCCTTAGTAATAGGGTTCCCGTTTTACCCTTTGGGTACGGAACCCTAAAAACGATCCAATTCACACGAAATACTGAAATTTAAAATTACGCACGTCTAGTTGAAGTTGACATAGCGAGATAGACTAAAAACTCATTTATGCGCGTTGCCAGCCTACAAAGTTTTTATTGATTCTAATTTCCGGTTTCAGGGCTTATCTGAGGATGCGACATGAGGTCCGCTTCACCGCCTACCGCGGCGGTGCGCGGTGCCGTGTGTTAATGGCCTAAATGTCACCATTTTACGAAAATTAGAGGAATTGCTAAAGGTCTGCTGGGAATTCAGGAAATGAATTGCTTAATGTGGCCTTTTTAGGCCCCCAGAAGTGGTAGAGGAATGTGACTTAGATTGATACAGGTTGTTCCTAGAAGTATAATTATTTTTAGCAATACCTAATTAATTTTCCTTTATTTTTGTTTGTATACATATACATACATACATGAAGTTTTGTTGTAAGTAAATAAGTAGGTAAGTCATCCCCAAGACTCAATTTTGGCATCAGTAAAATCTTCAATCTTTAATCTCTTGACACTAGGAGGTAAGTTAGCATTACTGTCCAAAAAGCTAATGTAAGTCCATGGGAAAGAATGAGTGACTCCATTACTATCATACATAACTGTATTTCCATCGCTTGAGTCTTGATGTTTATTTGTTTTTTCGTTCAGAATTTTATGAACAAGCTCTTCAAAGGATGGAAATATTACATCTGTGGGCATGTTTTTTGATGCAACTGAAAGTAGAAAAAAATTAATGCGTGATAAAAATGTTACACAAAGTCTGAATTACAGTTACATAACAGCAACAAAAAAAAAAAAACCGGCCAAGTACGAGTCGGACTCGCGCACGAAGAGTTCCGTACCATTATCTATAAAAATAGCAAAATATCACGTTTGTTGTATCGGAGCCCCTCTTAAATATTTGTTTTATTTTAATTTAATTATTTATTTTTAAAGTGACTATATAACTAAATATTCTGAGAATATTTCAAACGTTTACCTGTTGCCGTTATCAATATCTAGCAAAAAAATCACGTTTGTTGTATGAGAGCCCCCTTAAATATTTATTTTATTCTGTTTTTAAGTATTTGTTGTTATAGCGGCCACAGAAATACAGCATCTGTGAAAATTTCAACTGTGTAACTATCACGGTTCATGAAATACAGCCTGGTGACAGACGGACAGACAGACGGCGGAGCCTTAGTAATAGGGTTCCCGTTTTACCCTTTGGGTACGGAACCCTAAAAACACTATACACTACAATTACATTTTTGTATAAAATATTAACTAGATTCATTAGGATGTCAACGGGCTCTCTCTTAATGTCTAAACATGTAACAAACAAAGCCATACCGTGTTCTCTAAGAGCTTGTATTTGTTCTACACTGTAATGTGAATAGCGGCATATGCTGCCAAACTGACATTCTCCATTGGCAAATCTTGTACACAGTTTCTTTTTGCTCTCCTCTGCAAGTATAGTCTCAGGATCTGAAATATTGTTACAAGAAAATTGACTTTTGTGAAAAGTTTTATTATATTTGGTTGTCTACAACGTTGTAACAAAGGTGAACACTAACAAAGGATTTTTGTAAATTCATCCACAAAAGGGTTTAATTTAGAAAGTTACAAACATGGAAATGAGTGTTTAGCATTAATTTAAAAAAAAAAAATTGCGACTTGCGCATTCAAAATATTCAAGACCCAACACAAATAAGACTTCCTACACATGAAAACACATTATGCCATTAAAATAGCAATTAAAATATTCCAAAAGAAATAAGAGAACTTCCTCTGAAATACTTTAAATCCAAACTACATCAATGGCTTATTGGTACAGATAGTTCAACTCATTTGTGCGTGCTGTGCTATGTGTGGGTAAACCTTGTTATAAAGCGATAAGGACATGTGTTGCTCGTCACTGCCACAAAAATTAAAGCTGCATAATTACAAGTGCACGCACACATGGCACCACGCGCACGGATGAGTTGAACTATCTGTACTTAACTGTTTTATAGTGTGAATGAAATTGATAAAAAAGTAACAATTAATTATGATTACTGAGATTTCGTTATATTACTACAATTACCCATCTATTATTGTTAAGATTTCAGATACGAAACCCAAACCAAAAAAAAAATAACCCAAAAAATTATTATTATAACATTTGTCTAATAACACTGGTTAAGTGTTATTAGACAAATGTTATAATAATAATTTTAATGAATGTGTCATATTTTCATAGGGTTTCAGGATGTTGTTGTGACTGCCCCGTTTCTGCAGCGCCTCGGAAATGTTAATAACTCACAAAAAAAAAACGTGTCGCTGCTGACTGGTGTGCGAGGTAGTCGCAGCTTTATCCTGAAAGCTGTAGTGGGGAGCTATACTCCAAATATAAGGCATTTTTTGTGGAGATGGCTTAGGTAGAAGACAATTTTTTTCTTGTCCCATGGTCCTCTGACTGGAGTGTGCATTATTTTAACTATTTTATATCAGTACTACTAACACTGGAAACACTGGATTATAAGTTGTTTTGTAATACTAAAACAACCGTACGCAAAATACGCGCATATTTATTTATTTATTTGGGACGTGGAGTTGCGGAAACCAGCCCGTTTTACCTATTAATACTAAATAAAATAAAAATAAATTAATTATTTTAATTTAATTAAATTTTAAATATATGACCATACCTTATTCTATTACTTTCAGAAGAGCTAAGGTCAGTGGTCTTTAGGGGCAGTTGCCTATTGGGAAATACCATCAGGCACACGGCTTGATAAATAATAATATTTTACCTTTGAACTGTTGGTAGTGATCTTGAACTAACTTTTGGTGAATCAACCCATTGTTGTGAGTCCGCACGATTGCTGGTGCTGCCACCATTGCCTTATCGCAGTAGTCACAAATATATCTTTTACCCATGATTAATTCAGTTGTTGCACATAATATTACAAAATAAATTGAAATATTGAAATACAATAAAAACAATCCCGTCTCAGATTTTGACAAAATGTCATTTGACAATGACTAAATGACTATGACATTGACATTTCATTTTGAAGTTGCGTTTCGTTCGGAAATAATTAGCAGCAATAGGTATTTAAAAAAATACAATTTAGCAGACAAGAGTCAGTAGTCTGTATCTATAATATATCAGGGAGAATTTCGAACTAGTGATTTTATTATTGTAAACTTACTAATCAAAGGCAACAAAATAATAAAATTGACTTTATTTCGTAACAAATACATTATATACAATAGATCACGCAACTATTTATTTACACTAGGTAGGTAGGTACTAACGAGATAAACAAAAAAATACAAAACAAAAAACAAGAAGAGGACACTTATCCCCCTACTTGTCAACAAATATTAGGCCCGTTTTGACATTAAACTTTAATCGATATAACGTGAGTATCGAGTACCGAGTCGTATGGTTACTTCACTAGTTACGGTGTGAAGAAAGAAGTGAAAAAAAAAACAAGTGAAGAAATTGTTAATTATTTAGCAGATAAAGTCGGAAATCATATTTTGATCAATATAGTACCTAACACTGACCAGCAAGCAGTGAGGTGAAGTTCGTTTTTAGGGTTTCGTACCCAAAGGGTAAAACGGGACCCTATTAGGTAATAAGTTTAGTCTCCGCTGGCCGTCCGTCCGTATGTCCGTCTGTCACCAGGCTGTATCTCATGAACCGTGACAGTTAGACAGTTGAAATTTTCACAGATGATGTATTTCTGTTGCTACTATAACCAGGGATTGCAAAGGTTCCTAAAATACCGGCATTTAGTGGTTCCGTTACTAGAATTGGAACCGGAACAGGAACCTAAATTGGAACCTTAGGAACCATTATTTTACCGGTTCTTCTTCAAATCGGGTCTGAACGAGTGCATACGCTGCCGCTCAACGCAGGACGATAGCTCTGTGGTAAAAAAAATATTTCATTGTCAGTATGTTTTTTGGGCATGTCCTACCAAGTTTATAAGGTATTTCTGTAACATTTGATGCTTTAATGCTTTTTTGCTTTTTGTAAAAGACTTTATTAGCTTTAGAAATTTGTACAAATTATCAATGCGAATATACCTACTTAAAAAAAAAAAAACTTTATATATGATTACAAAATGATTATTTCATAAGTCCCACCACACGATGGCCATATTGTTTCATCTCACTCTCTTTAAAAAAAATTGTAGTGGAGTAGGATATCTCCAAAAGAAGATTTTTTTATTTTTAAACGATTTTAGTAACACACATTTAACATAATTTACATAATAACAACCTAATAACCGATATATTAGAACCATTATTTGGAACCGGTACTTTGGAACCAGAACCAAACCGGGACCTGAACCGGAACCGTACCGAAAAGAATATCCATTAGAACCGAAATGAAGAACCGGAACCCAAATTCGTACCGGTTTTCAATCCCTGCCTATAACAACAAATACTAAAAAACAGAATAAAATAAACAATTAAGGGGGCTCCCATATAACAGACATGATTTTTTTGCCGTTTTTATAGATAATGGTACGGAACCCTTCGTGCGCGAGTCCGACTCACGGCGACGCACTTGGCCGGTGTTTTTAATCCCAATTGTAATTTGACAGGTGCAATTCATAGCGACATGCACAGATGGACCTCTGCTACTAGGTTTTATGAGGTCTAATTCTAATGCAATCTAATTGGGGGTAACGAATGGGTTCGCATTTAAGAATAAGATTATGAATTATTTAATATTCGTATATATTAGGTATAAGAGTTGGTGGTATATATTTATTATACAGTCCATATTTTGCCCGTTTAGGGCCTGCAAATTAATTTTACATTAATACCTACCTAATAGGTACTTACTTATTTTACTAACATCATCATTCATGGGTTTCATGTATTATAGTAAATGCAGCGAAATGCAGTTTGAAATTCTTAGTTCGAACGTCTTGTACGTCTGTTCTAGCAACTACTAGCAAGGTTACAGCCTCAAGCTCGTCATAATTCCTCTCTTGTAGTAAATAATTACAATATTAACTAGCGACTACTCCCGGTTTTGCCAAGAACTTACGGACTTCCTGAGGTAGCTATTTTTTTGTACCTTGTTATGGCCTGCACGCGTCTGGTGGCTGGAGAAATCATAATTATAATGTAATCGATCAAAACTGACTATGTACCTAGCTGTTGTGCGCGATTTTGTGTGCGTGTTTTTGTATTAGACTCTCTAAATGATACCTACTGAAAACCGCATCAAATCCATTGTGTAAATGTGTAGTCCTTCGCCCTGAGGCTGGCGTAGGGATTTGGCAGACTTTAACTAGACTAAAACCACACGGTGATCTTCTAGTTTACCTCTGGCAAGGGGTCGAGTCATCATTATTTCAGCCGAAAGACGTCCACTGCTGGACAAAGGCCTCCCCCAAGATTTAGGGGGATGGTTGCCATAATCGCCACGCTTAGTAGGCGGGTTGGCGATCGCAATATGGTGTTAAAAGGCATAGAGAACGCTGTTGTCGATTTTCTAGTAAGTCCCTTAGTCTCCTTTTACGACACCCACGGGAAGAATATAGGGTGGTGCTATTCTTTACGTACGGCACCACACGGAACAGGGAACAGGGGTCGAGTACGCTCGCGTATTTGTCCTTACTCCAGACATTTGCAAACCATCTGTTTAGTCATCTTCGCGGTCACCCTTTTAAAACTATGTACGGAGAAGTTACATAATACTATTTTATTTTGGATGATTAACAAAAAAAAACTATTTTATGAAAACAACTTCATTGGTTAATTAGGACCAACAGTATTGTTTCAATTATAATATCTTAAATATCTTGAAAGGGTGGTTCATCCCGTGCGTTTCGACGAACTCTTAGACCGTTGAAAGCTCCAAAGCTCTCAGGATACTGCCGTTGAGTATGGTAGTTACCAGGGAACTCATTAAATGTTCTCTTTTGTGACTTAGGATGATTTGATGCTTCGACAAGCTTTTGGAAGATATCAAATTTGTTAGGAGCAACGATCTGCTGAGGTGGCGCCTGCGTAGTGACCTTCCGGACTGGTGTATAGGAGTAAGTATTAGTATTAGGTCCGTAGTCATTGTAGTCATCTATCATCTTAGAATCTTCATAATGGGGCACTCCGATGATTTTGTTATGGCGCGGCTTGAAAGGCTCTGCCTCTTGATTCATGAGAACTCTATTTGAAACCCAGTTGCGTCCTGATAATCGGTCTAAAAGAGACGATCCTGTTTGCATTGGAAATAAAGTCGGTGTATACACAATTCCACTTCGAGTCAACACTGGCCGGTAGTGAGGTACCACCATTTCGCCGAAGTTTCTCATAGGGCCAGAATCTGTAAAGATAAAAAATAATCATTATTATTTAGTTTGTTAATAAGTTCTTTCACCTTAAGGACCGGATTCAGATTCTAGAAGGACTTTGTGCCCTTATAATACCTCATGCTTAGGTTCAAAACCAAGGGGTGTTGGATGGTAAACAATCTCAGTCCCCAGGTTCGAAAGGAATAAAGGGGGCTTTATGCACTCCAGCCCTCGTCATCCCTGTCCAACCAAAGTTATTCGATTTCAGGTGTCCAACATCCCGAGCCCAACATCTCGGAACAATAGCGGAGACTCTCCCAAACTATCATGATCTTCTTACCTAACACCCCATGATCCTCAGGTGGCCTATAATGTCTTACATTCATAGGTCTTGTATTAAAATGTTGCCTTATTTCAGGATGTCTTGTTTCCATTCTTCCTCTGACTTCTAAGTCGATTTTTTTATCCATATATTCTTCGACACTATAGTCTTTGTCATTTTCAATACTATCTTCATTTGCCGCTTCATTCGTATATTTGTTTTCATCAGAATGAAAATTTTCTGCACTTCTCCAATTATGTTCGTTTTCGTCAACAATCGTATCTTCCTGACTTGTTTCATCATGATTGTAAGCTTTAGTAATATCTTCGAAGACAATAGCTATTTTGTCTTGACCATTTTCTTCAAGAGAAACAACGCCGGGTACTGATACTTCGTCATTGTTATCATCTCGGTTTTCTAAGGGTATCTCACCAGAGTCATTAATTAAATCTTCAAAAAAAGCATCGTATTTAGCTTCAGCATTCGTTAAATTCGTATTTGTTTCTTTTAGAACTGCTGTATCATTTTCTTCTTCATGTGGTTTATTGCCATAGTCTACTAAAGGTTTGTCTTGTTGATCTGCGACCACATCCCTTTGCACAACTTGTATTGAGTCAGACTCATCTTCATTATCATCACTCTTAGTATTTTCAGTTTTATCTGCTATTTCTTCTGATTTCTCTGCCTACGAATTTTAACAACATATTTTAGCGTTGGAAATTGGTACGAGTACTTAATTTACAAGCATTTTAGAGAAAAAATAAAGTGGGTCGGTACCTACACTATTTTTGATGAGTAACATGTTTCCTCTCGCTTTCTGTTGGAGTGATTTCGTGAAAAGGGACGGAAGGAAGTGACAATTAGTAAGTACTTTATAATAGCATGGAATTAGTGTACTCCTGGAATTAGTAAGTACTATGTGGAGTGAGATGTCACATGTTACATTACACATCATAATATGCAACTACTGTAGGCTAGCTCGTTTTTTTTATTATTACTTTTAGAGTAGTTTGATAACGTATATTATCTTATCCATCATGGATTAGTAGGCGAAAAATATACACTTCATAATAAAGCGGGTTCATAAATAGTTAGGTATTACCGAAATCTTCTTCTACTCCGTGTTGCTGGCACTACTTTGTCTTAGATTTAGTTGGCGCAAACCTTCGCCACTTCCACTGAATTTAAAAAGCATCAATATGCTTACCTTTTTATATTTTTTTAAATTATTTATTCACGTGTAGGTACATAGTAAGTACCTAGGTATTTTTTAAGAACTTACTACCAATAATCACTAAATATACTTATTAGAAAAAAAACCATGAAAGTTGTATAATCACTTGCTAAAAAAAAAAATTATTACCTTTCCAGTGTTTAAATAATTGCAAACCAATAAAATAGACAGAACTAAAAATAATTTAGTCATCGTGACATATTTACCTATGTACTATCAGACTGATAATACTTTGTGAACTAAAAAGTACCTACGGTGAATGCATAGATTATCCACGATCTATGAAATCGATTATCATACATTGCAAAGTATGCTTTTACGACAGCCGTAGACAATCGGAGAGCTATTTACACCGTATATACCTACTCACTTATTTTTTTATGTTGATTAATTTTCATGCATGTTTAGGTTAGGTACCTTCACTTGGTTTCTGAATAAAAAAATTGAAATTAAGGGGGATGCGCTAAAGTAGCCGGCGAAATTCAAATTATATTACGTTTTTTGCAATTTGCAGGTAAGTAACAGGTTGTATGTTGATCTAAATATGATTCGCGGCCGTAACAAATATGGCTTTACAGAATTATAATCATTAGAATCGGCAATACAACTAACTCTCTTCATAAAATCCTATTGAATGACTATTTCTGAAATAATCATTCAGTAGGATTTTATGAACTTAGAGAGTTGTAATGCTGATTCGCGGCCTACCTTAGCGCATCCCCCTTAAGAACTTGTCATAATATCTGCACTTTACGTGATTCCTGCAATAAAGCCCGCGAAAATACTCCTATTTTGAATTTGCGAAGATATATTGAATTTCGCGGGCTTTCACCTTAAGAGGCTGGGGATGGATGCGTAGTTCATACAAACGAAATACTTACCAAAATTAATGAAATCAAACATATTCTTAGTTAATGTAGTGTGTCTTTATTCCGATTAGAATACAGAATATCTAGGTTCCCAAATATAAATTTTGAATGGACACTGATTTAAACAAGAGGTATGAGAAAAATAAGTTTTTTTTAAATTCCTCATATCTGGTCTCTATATGCCCTTTTTAAATATATATTTGGGAACATAGATATTCTGTAATCCAATCGAAATAAATACACACTACCTTAAGAATATGTTTGATTTACAAATTATTTTGGTATTACGTTTGTATGAACTACGCATGCTACGCCGGCCCCTTAAGTAATGCTAATGTAGAGTTTGACAAGTTCTCAATTTCAAATTCTTAATTCAGAAACTGGGTTTTAGTCTTGAATACCATGCAAAGTAGTTGCAGACTTTTTAGGGTACGTACCCAAAGGGTAAAACGGGAACCCTATTACTAAGGCGCCGTCGTCTGTCTGTCTGTCTGTCCATCCGTCACCAGGCTGTATCTCATAAACCGTGATAGTTAGACAGTTGAAATTTTCACAGATGATGTATTTCTGTTGCCGCTATAATAACAAATACAGAATAAAATAAATATTTAAGGGGGGCTCCCATACAACAAACGTATTTTTTTTTTGCAATTTTTATAGATAATGTTACGGAACCCTTCGTGCGCGAGTCCGACTCGCACTTGGCCGGTTTTTCCTACTACTTATTAGTCTTCGTGGTGGACACAAATAATTTTTTCGAGCATATTTTTTCCCTTTGAGCAGGCAAGCCAAGAGATTGGTTTGTAGAGAGATTTGGTCTTGGAGAGTTAGGGGCTTGACTCTACATTAGATCTGACAACTCTTTAACAGTGAAAGCGCTATGTAAGTCATGGCAACCTACTTTACATGAAATATTTTTGGTGGGATTACATTAATTTATTTTTGTAAGTATTTAATAATCGTAAGATAAACAGACTTGCACCTCCCTTGAAAGGGGTTGGAGGATGAAAGTAACAAATTTCTTAATTTTTTTGTTGTTTGTGTGTAAATCCTAGCCTGGCCAAATTTCAGTTTTCTTGGACTTCAGGTTAGGAGTCAGGGAGTCAGGTTAACAGAAGAATTCAGCTGGGCTGGGCAGCATTTGGGAAGCTTCGTCGAGTCTTCTCGTCGCGTATTCCACAGAGCCTAAAGACGAAGGTCTTCAATCAGTGCGTCCTACCTGTTATGACTTACGGAGCCGAAACGTGGACACTCACGGTACGGCTGGTCCATAAATTCAAGGTCGCTCAGCGAGCTATGGAACGGGCTATGCTTGGAGTCTCTCTGAGGGATCGAATCCGGAACGAGGTGATCCGGCTGAGAACCAAAGTTGTCGACATAGCCCACAGAATAAGCAAGCTGAAGTGGCAATGGGCCGGCCATATTAGCCGTAGAACCGATGACCGTTGGGGTAGACGAGTTCTTGAGTGGAGACCGCGAATCGGCAAACGTAAGGTAGGACGCCCTCAGGCTAGGTGGAGCGACGATCTTCGCAGGGTGGCTGGTGGCAGCTGGATGAGTGTTGCCGAGAATCGAGCTGAATGGCGTGCAATTGGAGAGGCCTATGTCCAGCAGTGGACTGCTATAGGCTGATGATGATGAGGACTTCAGGAAGAGCCTTAGAGGTTTTGATGAGTGTGTCAGTGAATCAGTGATGAAATCGACGTTGTTTAAGTATTAATAAAACCCAAAGTATAAAAGCCAGATAAATGAAACTTAACCGCCATAATACAAAACAAGATTTATATTTTGACATGGCTTAATTAAACCATGGGGCCAGTTTTTTGTAATAGGAACGTAACAGTGATTGAAATACCGTTCTTTATACAAAACTGATAACTTAGTTCAGTACTTAGTTGTCAGTTTTGTATTAGGAACTTTACCTTAGACGGAATAAAGTTCGAAATTCAATAATGGCTCCATGGTTTAAACCTGGGTCTAAAGATAAACCTTGTTTTAGCTCCATTTAAATTACTGGTATTCAGCTGCATCCGGTTAGACTGAAAGCTAACCCCAACATAGTTGGGAAAAGGCTAGGCAGATGATTAGCCGACTGAAATAACACTAGCTAATCAGTTGATATCAGTTAACTAATTTGTTGTGTTGATTAGTTTTTTAACAGAGTGTAATAAGGCCAAGTGTGTTTTATAATTCTGCTACCTACATTTTATCCTGAGAATTTGAGCGCTCTATACTCCATTTGAAATAAGATTAACCGTCATCGTATCGAACGCTTTCCATGAGCTATATGTAGGTATACTGTTTGTACTCCTATCGGCAGTCCCCAAAGACTGCACCGCATGTTTTTTTTTAAATATCCATGAGCCATTCCGTGAAAATACTGTCACAAAAATGTTCAAACAATTTACTAGACCATCTTATTCTCTATTGAGTGCATTTTTTTTTAATGTACAATATAGTTTATTAGCTTTAAAAAGTAATATATTACGGAGTCAATTGTTGCTAATTTAACTGATTAAAAAATAAAAATAAGGAACAAAAAAGATATTTTTAACGTGTCACACCGCCTGTCGCTAACTTTAACAAACCGAAGTTCATGGTTTTTATGACAATCTTCACCGTTTTTTTGTAAGTTTTTATAGAATACTGTTTTTATTTTAATTATAACATTAATTTGTTAAACAAATCTTATTGTATTACAATAAAATTCTTGAAGTAAATGATAATCAAATTAGCACCAAGGTGGACGTTCCACTTTAGTCACTGCTGTTTTAATTGCTTTCAATTGTATAAAACTGCTAAAAGAAGTTATTTTATTTTCATGGTTACAATATTATAATTATGGTAGATCAGCCATTTCTTTTTACCCATCGGGCAGTCGTGTAGTGTTGGTCGGTGATCAAAGGCGTGACGCGGCTCACGTTGCAGTTAAGAGTCCACATCAATTTTGGCGCGCTACTAGTTTGGGTAACTATCGGAGCGCAGCGGGTCTGTGTGCGTTCGAACTATCGCTGACAATCGTAGTGTGCGTTGTCGTACTGTGCAGCGGTGTACAAATAATCTTAGTCCGTAAACGCTATTATTAGCACTATATAGTTTTTACTTATTAGGTTCCTTGTAGGTTTTTACTGGCTGGATTTTTTCTGGATCGTTTTTTTTTAGGTTTTGTCTGGCTGGCGTGTTATGTTTAGGTACCCTATAAAATATTGTTTAACTAGTACGACATTCATTATCGTAAAAGCAAACTATAAAGTGTGATCGGCGTTTAAAAGGTGAGTCTAAACTATTTATACGTATTATTGTACTCCTGTATTAGTTACCTATTAGGTAGGTAACGCCGCCGCGCCGCCGCGCCGGGGAGGTCTGTAGATAGCGGTGCGCTTCAAGACTCCAGTAGTGCTATTCTGTAAATATCTCACCGTGAAATCTTGCGTGGAGTGAGCTGTCAGTATCATCTCACTGATGCTAGGGATGGACCAAGGATTACATTTACAATCATAATCGAGATTTTAATCATATTTTTTTATGCTTGTTCTGTTGATCATTTTATATTATTTCAAACCTAGTATTTAAGTGTCTCTATCTCTCTATCTCTTAAGAAGTCCACTACAGTTATAACGTGATACCGGTAAGTTCTTAAAACATCCTTTCATTTGCAAAATATAGTACTTGTATCCGCGTATGTAACAAAATAATGATTCCCTCAAAAAGAGCAAAGAATATTAAGTATTGTCGTCATTATTGTTAGTAAAGCGGGGTTTGTCACGTCCGTTTAGTGTCATTTGTGTGTGTATAATTTTTATTTATTTATTTATTTATTTAACCATTTATGTGCACACATTATAAACATACAAGAAGAAAGGAACAGAAAAATCCGTACAAAGGTGATGCTTATTTCTAAAGAAATCTCTTCCAGCATACCTGCGATAGGAAAGTCGATAAAGAGATGTAGACACCGTGTGTAAGAGTAGAAGAGAAAATAGAATACATATAATCAAAAACAATTTACTTAATAAAACTAAACAAATAATATACTAATATACATACATACATACACACAAATACATACTTCTAAAATAAATATCACTAGAATATTAATTATAATTCTATTAAAATAATAAAAACATACGCAACTATGACGAAGTGGAAAGATCTTGTTCTTTTTGTCCCACTTAGTAGGTAACGGTACAATTTTTCACGGAATGCCATCCCATACTTTTTAGCACTTCTTTCATCCTGCTTTTTGTTTGTGGCTCTCGTCTTGGCCCGCCTTGTTTGTCTATATTTTGATTTAAAGTATTGTTGCTCGTTTGTTATTCTCTGTCTGTGTTCTCGCTACTGACATTTAATCACTGTGCTTATGTGCTTGCGTGACTGTGCTTTCAAATTTTATGTGATTTTTAACAGACTTCCAAAAAGGAGGAGATTCTCAATTCGGCGGTATGTTTTTTTTTTTTTTTGTATTTTTGTTACGCGATTACTCCGTTAATTATGGGCCGATTTTGAAAATTGTATTTTTGTTTGAAAGGGTATACTTCCGAGGTGGTCCCATTGCCACCAAATCAGAATCAGGGGATCCTATGGAAATCGAGGGAAACCCTCAAATTTTATAGACCTATAGCGATTTGGGTATTTTTTATAGTAACTCGTGCATTTGGTCTCGGAAAGCACCATTTGGTGAAGTAGAACTGATGATGGAGACCTTATGTGGCCACCGGAACAATATAATAATGAGTACCCCTATTTAACGAGTTGCGATTAAGCAATTTATGCTCGTCACTATGCATATGGTGAGTGGCAGTTCTCCTAGTTCTTACCAGGAGAACTCTTCAACAATCAACGTCCCAGCATCGGGAAAAGAAATATTTTGTAAAAGGTGATGAGCAGCTAACATTAGGCTATTGTTACTTAGATAAATTCAAAACTGATCCACTAAAAAGTGTAAAATAAAAAACTTTTTACAAAAAATTAGAACCGACTACCAAAAATAACACTACAAAGTGAAAAATAACTTAATTTCGGAAGTCGGTGTCAGTCAAAAACCTCAAATACAGATCCAAAGCCACCGACTTCCGAAATTAATGTTTTTTTGTAAATAACTAACCCATTGCACCTTCCTAAGAATATTGTGTATATATAACCGTGTAAGTACTTACTGTGATTCTGGACTGGAGAAATTCAATAACTTACTTTATAACCGTTGGTCGAATATTATTTATTACTAGCTGCTGCCCGCGGCTTCGCCCGCGTGGTTTTTCGTATAGTAAAAGTAGCCTAAGTTACTCCTTGTGAAAGTCTCGTCAAAATCAGTACAGTCGTTTTGGAGATTACCCGGAACAAACAGACAAAACACATAAAAAATAGTTTTTTGTTGTATGTACCTACCGTACCTGTACAGGGTTATTTTTAAGTCATCAATAACCTCTTAAGGGGTCATCGTACTCATCATTATGAACAACTTTTACTATGGGAACAAAACTGAACTCGCGAAAAAAAAACAACTACATTTATGTTCGAATAATTTGTTAAAATGTAGGGAACAGCTGGAATAAAACAATTAAAATAAAACAAATATTTAAGGGGGCTCCCATACAACAAACGTGATTTTTTTGCCGTTTTTATAGATAATGGTACGGAAACCTTCGTGCGCGAGTCCGACTCGCACTTGGCCGATTTTTACTATATGCGAAACCTGAATATAGTTTGTTCAGAATAAGGAACTGAATCGATTTCAATAATTTTTACACCATGTTATATTTTTCCCAAAAATATTTAAGTGTGATGGAAAATGTTATCACCATTTAATTACTTACAAAACAATCGCCGTACGGCGATACGCCTACTGCCATATTATTATCAATGTGCGCAAGACGCCCCTGGAGGCGCGGGGCCGCCGTTAGCATGTTTTTGTACGGACAACCCGGTAACATAACAACCTTATAACTTTGTGATTTTTCATGATACAGTTTTGAAATTTTGTACATAGATTCTTTACATAAAAATACTAGTCACGTGTTTCGGGTTTCACATATACTAAAACTAGTATTGTACAGAGTAGTTTAAGATCATAATAATATTATAAAGTTTAACGTACAGTAACACAAGAGGAAACTATCGTAAAAATCTAAAATAAATTTAATTAGGTTACCTACATAAAACCTACAACGAATTTTTAAACAAGAAAGTGTCATCTATCAGACCCTTTTTATGATTTTTTTTTACATTTATTTAACTACCTAAAACAATAGTGTACGTACATTGATTATATTAGGTTGGGGAAAAAGTATTTTCGCATTATAGTATGTATGAACTTGTAATAAAATCTCTTTGGCTATACTATTTGTATCTGGCTGGTTTTGGTATCATTGAAAGTTTAAATTTTAAAGAACATAATTCCAAATTCAAATTAGGAAAATGTGTGATTTTCATTTGTTTTTCGTACTGTCAAGATGAGTGAATCTAATGAAGAAATTCGATACATTTTAAAATTTTACTACAAAAAAGGTAAAAATGCAACGCAAGCCGCGAAAAAATTTGCGATGTTTATGGACCTAGTGCAGTGTCTGTGAGAGTAGCACAAACTTGGTTTAAGCGTTTTCAATCCGGAAATTTTGATGTCAAAGATGCACGTCGCTCGCCGCCCTATTACGGATAAAATGGATGCTATTTTTGAAAAAGTGGAGCAAGATCGGCATATCAGTAGTTACGACGTAGCTGAAGAACTAGGAATTGATCACAAAACAGTTTTGGCACATTTGAAAAAAACTGGGTACACAAAAAAGCTCGATATTTGGGTACCTCACGAGCTCACTGAAAGAAACCTAATGAACCGTGTACTCATTTGTGATTCTTTATTACGACGTAATGAAACCGAACCATTTTTGAAGAAGCTGATAACTGGTGATGAAAAGTGGATCACGTATGACAAGAACGTGCGAAAAAGTCGTGGTCAAAGGCCGGTCAGGCTTCACAGACTGTGGCGAAACCCGGGTTAACTCGCAACAAGGTGATGCTGTGTGTGCGGTGGGATTGCAAGGGCATTATTCATTATGAGCTGTTACCACCAGGCAGGACCATCGATTCTGAACTCTACTGCGAACAACTGATGAGATTAAAGCAAGAAGTTGAGAGAAAGCGGCCGGAATTAATCAACAGAAGGGGTGTGGTTTTTCATCATGATAACGCTAGACCTCACACATCTTTAGCCACTCAGCAACAAATTAAGAGAGTTTGGCTGGGAGGTGTTAATGCATCCGCCGTATAGTCCTGACCTTGCACCTTCAGATTTCCACCTGTTTCGGTCTCTTCAGAATTTTTTTGGCAGTTATCACGAGAGGACTGCCAAAACCACTTGTCGCGGTGTTTTGATCAGAAGTCCCAAAATTTCTATAGCAATGGGATCATGTCCCTACCTACAAAATAGCAAAAAGTTATCGAACAAAATGGTACCTACATACTTTAGTTAAATGTAAATAAACTATACTAAAAAATGTTTTGAATTTTCTTAAAAAATGCGAAGAAACTTTTTCCCCAACCTATTATATATATAAGTACATAGGCAAGTCGGAAACTACATTGGTTGATTGCATTTTTACAGTTTATTTAATAAAATCTTATTTTTTTACTTTATTAAAATATTTTACAAAATCGCTTCAAGGACTCGAAAAAGAAAAACCACTGGTGAACTTAAAAAAATTAGGTATAATTATAACAATATTAAGTATTTAAATTTAGATTTGAGAGCAGTGGTGGCCCAGTGGTAACGTCCCCGACTTACGAGTTGTAGGTCGTGGGTTCGAACCCAGGCAGGCGCTTTACTTTGTATAAATAGTTTCATCACCACTGCTCTCAAACGGTGCAGGAAAACATCGTGAGGAAACCAGCATGTCCTAGAACCAAAAATTCAAAGACATGTGACATCTACCAACCCGCACTGGGCCCGCGTGGTAGATTTACAGCCCACTCCCTCTCGAAGAGAGGAGGCCTGTGTCCCAGCAGTGGGAACATTATAGGCTGATTATGTGTGTTATGTGTAAGTATTTAAATTTACAAGCTTGCAATTAATCCTTTAGCATTTGAGTAGGTACCGGCTACAAATAATAGCACTCCTACTATGAGAACTATGACGTTCTTCCACAAACGCCATTTATACCTGCCCAGGCCAGGAGTTTCCCATACCACAAGCAGTTCAATGATGGCCGGGAATATGAAACCCATGTTCGATAGGCAAAATGCACCGAGCTGAAAAAGAAAATCAGTGTCAGGATCTTAGACAGGGTTGAGAGTTTGTCCGAAAGGGATATCGTGGCCCTGGCACACAGGCTACTGAAGGAACACGGGTGGGTTTTAGTCAGTAAAAGTCAGACACCTTCCGATCTCACTCTGCCCAGAGCGGGAGAAGTTGTTTGATAATTTCTCAACCAAAAAAAAAGGATCTTAGATTAACAAAAGACTAGACCTACAACATCCCTTGGTACAAAATACTCGTTTGTGTGTTAAAAAAGTACTGATGCTTTCAGTACTTTTTTAACACACAAACACAATCATATTTCAGGTGGTTTTTTCATTGTAGCCCTCGAAATTCAAAATTTCTTACGTGCGATTTGGAAAAAGCAAGAGATTTTGAATTATGTGGTCTACCACAAGGCCGTTTGTCCACCGGCACCGTCGACCGCGTTCATGAGCGTTCCGAATTGTCGACAGCTCTCAGCTGTCATAATCTTGATCATCGGAACGCAAATTGTTGATGTCAGCGCGCTGTGAGCGATTATAGCCGCGTGTCCACCGCACACCGTCGGACAACACGTTCAGTTCGAATAATCTCGTTTTTGGTTGACGTAACGTCCTGGTGACGGTGGCGGCGGACAATCAATAGAGAAATGAATGATGTGTAGAGACTGCCTAAGGTATTAAGTCCGCCTTTGTACCTTATTGTGTGCGAGAAGTTTAAATAAATAAATAAATCAATGTAATTCGAACGTTCACTGTAGAAGAGTAGTATATTCTTTGGTCGACTGCAACGGAGTGTTTTACAAAGTTTGATTTCAGAAAAACTACCTAAATGAACTTGTACGAGTAGTTGATTGAGTATTAATTAATAATAATCAATTTAAATCGTGAAATGCAATTTGTCCACCACTGTGTATATAATATATCTCGGAAACTAAATGCCGAGAACTGGCCCCTTTTTGCTTGGACGGCCACACAGAGACCGTTGTTAAGTGGCAACTCTAAGCTAGGTCCCTAAGTAGCGTCCCTCTCTTGCTTGACGACCGTCGCGGGACACGGACTAGATTTAAGTCATTAGTTTATTTTGTCCCTACTAGTTCAGACAGTCATTATGTACTAAATAGTGTACCTTACTTTATTCTTAATCGTGGGTGACAATAGAATTATATTAACTGCAAGTTCGAGTTTCACTTCCACTCTTCGATCACCAGTGCTATTCTGTAACCATCTCACCGTGAAAACTTAGGTAAAGTGAGCGTGGAGTGAACTGTCAGTGAGGGATTGACACTATTAACAACTCACTTCAAGAATAGAATAGAATAGAATAGAATACTCTTTATTATGTACACCATAAAAGTTACAGATATAAATGTTGAAATACGAAGTAAAGCGATGTTGCGTTGTTGTTAAGCTCCTACGTTTACACGGTGAGATTTTTTGAGAATAGATGGGCAGAACTTCACCTTGAATACGCGTAAGAGGAAACAGGTAGAATACCTTCCATATATTATAATGTCCCCAAATATTATTGATTAAGAAGGATACTTACCAGTCCCATTAGATTTCCTATATTCGGGAAAGCGATCGCTAAAGATGTGATGATCACAATGAACGTAGCACGGTACACCCTCTCCCAAATCCAATACTTCTTTGGGTCATGTTTCTTGGAGACATAATACCATACTAAGTTAAATGGGGCCCAGAAGTTGAGTGCGAATGTTACAAAGATCATAATTGCCATTAAGACCTTCAGGATTGTTGGGAAGCTGTAACAGAGAGGTTTATAGTGATTAGTCATTGATTTACCTACTTTTAGGGTTCTGTACCCAAAGGGTAAAACGGGAACCCTAATACTAAGGCTCCGCCGCCTGTCTGTCTGTCTGTCAGTTTGTTTTTCCGTCCGTCACCAGGCTGTATCTCATGAGCCGTGACTGTTGAAATTTTTACAGATGATGTATTTCTGTTGCCGCTATAACAACAAATACAAAACAAAACAGAATAAAATAAATATTTAAGGGGGCTTCCATAGGCTCTTTTTTGCTCTATATTGATAACGGCAACAGGTAGATGCTTGAGATATTCACAGAATATTTAGTTATATATTCACTTTAAAAATAAATAATTAAATTAAAATCAAACAAATATTTAAGGTGGGCTCCCATACAACAAACGTGATTTTTTTGCCATTTTTATGGATAATGTTACGGAACCCTTCGTGCGCGAGTCCTTTCTAACACATCGTTTTTAGGGTTCGTTAAATAAATCATTAGAATCATCAATACGACTCCGTAAGTTAGATTTGGCCTTAAGTCATGAAAAAGTAATTCATAGGACAATTTGAACTTTTGTGTACATGAATTTAGTGATTATAATTCCCTAAATAAATATTTGTGACCGTAGCAAATCATGTTTTGATCAATTTACAACCTGATATTGACCTGTTTATTGCAAAAATACCCCACGCCGGTAGCGAATACTACGCACCTGACCTTTCTGAAGCACATCACCATTAAATTGTGTGCAGTACTACTTTTTTCCGTTCAAGTCTGTCCCACAACTTCTTCTGTTACCTAGGGGATTATCTTTATAATGTTATCAACAAGGGTCGAAAGTAACTGACTTCTTGAAAACTCTTTCCTATGATGACACAGAGAAATTGCTCCATTCAATTAAATAACTCTTGTATTCAAACAATTGCTGACACTTCAACATTCTTCATTATTCACCTACACATTCTCCATTATTCACCTACACATTCACCATTATTCACCTACACATTCTCCATTATTCACCTACAAATTCACCATTATTCACCTACACATTCACCATTATTCACCTACACATTCACCATTATTCACCTACACATTTTCCATTATTCACCTACACATTCTCCATTATTCACCTACACATTCATCATTATTCACCTACACATTCACCATTATTCACCTACACATTCATAATTATTCACCTACACATTCACCATTATTCACCTACACATTCTCCATTATTCACTTACACATTCACCATTATTCACCTAAACATTCACCATTATTCACCTAAACAATCACCATTATTCACCTACACATTCACTATTATTCACCTACACATTCAACTCCATTCTCCACCATTCACCTACCCATTCATCACCATTCACCCTTTGACTGCTTTTGTTGTGTTATATTAATTTAATTTTAATTTTCCTTTTATTTTTTTTATTTTTTGTTTTAATTGTTTAGTAGGATACAATGTTACCTGCCTGTTTATTTGTATGATGCCACTAAGTGGGGCCTGGTCACTTGTAATACAGGTTTTTTCTAAAACCTACTTCAGGCACCAGCTCTCACAAAGTGAATTTTTATAGTTTAAAACTGTCAAAACTGTTAAGTGCTACAAAACCATTGTGAGAAAATAAATAAATAAATTATTATATTATTATTAAGGTCATAATTATACCTAAGTATAATAACCTACCTAAAGAATGACTTATAATCAGGTATACTTATAATTACCTAATGCAAAAATTTAATAACACCGCCCTACCCGGGGATTTAACGTGGGTTACGTTCAGCAGTTGCTGGGCATACGGCCATTAGACCAAGGAGGCAGTACTTACATCTCTGAAGGAAAATTCAGTGTGACCGGTGATATTGATTTCTCTCCAAAACCCCAGTATCCGAAGAATCCGACGAGAATCAGGAATGAGACCACCACCGTCATGCCTGGAGTAGAAAACGAATCATAAATGATCAATTTAAGCAGCGTTCTCAAAAAATATTATGCATCCATATGTACATGATTAAAGAAAAATAACTTTAACTTTAGTTTTAACTTCATTAAGTTTGTGACGTTTTCATTAATTAAAGTTGTCAAAAAATAATAGGCCCGTTTTGACATACACACTAGTTACGTCGCGATAGTCAATCACGACGGAACTAGTGAAGTAACCATATGACTCGGTACTCGAATAAGTTAAATGTCAAAACAGGCCTATTTTTTTTGACAACTATAGTGTGAAATCTACTGAATTTACTCTAATATTCGCATTTATAATTAAAAGAATCGTGATTTAATCCTGTTCGGCGATCTGATCCATCACTTTAAATTAGTTTTAAAGCAACCTAAACCCTGTGTCCTGCCCGAAGCGACTGTCGCGCGAATAGGCAATTACGCGATCATTGATATGAATATTATTATATGAAGTAAAAACGTGATTTGATTGATCGCGCGAGTACGTCGCATTTATATAAACGAGCGCGACATTACGTCACATTCATATCAAACAGTGCGTCATTACGTCACATTCACTCTTTTAGATCCGGATGACCCCATTACTCTCCTTCAGGAAAGCGATAGGGCCACAAGTACAGTGCACAAATTACACAAACCGTCATTCCGTCCTCGCCGCCGAGGTACCACGCGAAGTTCAAGACTTAATGGTTGCCCCCGTCCCTTGCACGTCGAACCGCCAGCCCCGAGGCTGAGTGAGCCGTAGCATTTAATAGTAATCCCCGATTAATAATCATGAATCTAAACTTTTGATCCAGCCTGTCCCCAACTTGCTGTTATTTCCCAACGACGCCCTATAGTCACGGCCTCTCAAGGCCAACTACGAGATGCCTTTGAAAAAAAAAAAAACCACGTCACATTCACATAAACGAGCGCGACATTACGTCACATTCATATAAACGAGCGCAACGATCACGTACTCGCGCGATACGAACTTTCGGGTAGGACACGGCCTTATTACCTAAAGATAGATAAATAGAACTCTTTAAATATTATGGCTATTTAAAAGGCTTGCATTTAGACTTACCAGCACATAGTACCATGGGAAACTGCTTGGGATTTTTCATATTGTTCTCGATGGGCAGCGAGACGCCTATTCCTTCCATGCTAAATACTACAATGCCGCAGAATTCAAAGAAACCAATGACATCTTTCCACGCTGGCATTTCAGAGATCTTTGGCGCCGACTGTTGACTGTACACAATTGTGGCTATCACACAGGTCACTGAAAGATTATGTTGATTTCAAAAAGAGGTATAACAGAAATAACTCTAAACCCGGAAAGGAGTCACCGAACTTATCATTAGGCGAGGTAGCACTTCTTCGGGTTGGCATGATTCGTCACGCCGATCCCGTATGAAAAAAAAAAATGATTTATTTTCAGTTGTACTTTTGGTCAAGTTATGTGTATACCATAAATATAATGTACATACCATAATTATATAACATAAATATATTATACAGAATAGCAATTTTTTTCTTTACATTCAGCCTAATACGTTCCAACTGCTGGGACACAGACCCTCCGTTAGGAATAGTGTTCTGTGCACAGACCTCCTCTCTAAAAGAAGGAGTGGACCACAATTATCCACGCGGGGCCACTGCGGGGGGAGCGGTGCGGGTTGATTTAGATTTTTACCTGTTATTCCCGATATTCTTGACGCTGAATATGGAATAGACTTACCAATGAAAACATCAGCGATTAGCGTGAAAGGTGCCAAATACTTCAAGGTTGTGATCATGCAGAGTAGCATTATGGGTACTAATAAAGTTAATATGTATAGCCTCAAGTACTCCATGTTTTCGGTCCCCTCCTCCGTTTCAACCAGCTGCTGTATCGTCTTTGCTATTATGATCTGGTATACGCAGCAAGCTCCAAATAGATCTATACATATTATTACGTCTACTGCATACCTTGAATAGATAAAAGACACGTTTTGATGTAGATTTTCTAAGCTAGTTTTCAGATCAAAATAAAAATAATTCAGCATTATTATTGAACGGAAAGGGGAACGAAATTCCGCGTAGGTCCCAAATTACTATAAAAATGTGAGCATAAGCATGGCATAATTACGTTCCCACTGCTGGGACACAGGCGTTTTTTCTGTGAAAAGGAGTGGCCGTAATCCACCACGCGAGTCCACTGCGGGTAGGTGGATTTTGCATGTCTTTAAATGTTTGGTTCTAGGACATGCCGGATTCCTTACGATGTATTGCCTTACTGTTTTGAGAAGAATGGTGGATGAAATAAATTATATAAAGTAAAGTGACGGCACGGGTTCAAACTCCACCACAGCAGTGTTATTCTATAAAAAAATCACTGTGTAAACCGAGGAAAACCAGCTTGAATTGAGCTTGGAATGACAGTTCACCTAACCTTTAACCTTACTTCACCTCAGTTTTAAAGGTGAAATTTTTGCAGAATAGCGCTCTAAAAAATGTCATACGTACCTAAACCACTTGCTATATTTCCTCAAGCTAGGAAAAGGTCCTACTTCTAGTGCCGCCTCTGCGACGTCCGGATACGACATTTGTGGTAAATGTAGCCTCTTGTATAATAACTGTGCTGAACTAACTAAAATCTGGAAAACAAATGAAAAATCTATATTTTTATTTAAAAGAGTGTCCATGGAGTTTCTTGCCCTTTCTTCTCCTACTAGATTTTGGAATGGGCAACTATACAGCTTCATCTTTCTGACTGACCGACTCCTTGACAGTTCTAAAGTGCCAGTAAATGGTTTAATTAAAAGCCTGCTTGATCTTAGAAGCCTGCTGCAATGGACAGTCCGGATATTGGACAAGGTGGAAAGAACGAACGACTAACACTTTTGGTACAGTTTGGTTTGGGTTCGTAGAATCCTATTGAATGACTATTTCAAATAGTCATTAAATAGGATTTTAGGAAGGGAGATAGTTGTATTGCTGATTCTAATGATAATAATTCTGAAAAACCATATTAATATGTTACGTCCGCGAATCATATTTAGATCAACATACAACCTGACAAAAGACCTGCAAATTGCAAAAAACCTAAGAAAAATTTTGAATGTAGTGGGCTACCTTAGCGCATCCCCCTTAAGTTTACCCCTGTCATTATCTTTCAATTATTTGGGGTAGGGGGAGTATCATAATCTTCTTCGTCCATACATCTCTGTTGGCCATCATCTCAAAGCTGGAGTCAATCCTTCTCTGCAAACTGCACTAGCTTGCAGAGACAGATGGACTCCAACTTTCGTAGCGGAAGCACGCCGTGACTCAACGAACTCATGAAGACTCGTACAGACTGGTGCAATATCGCGGGCGCGACGCGACACTAGTAGCACAATTTCTATGTTAGTGCCTGTCGCGTGAGTCTGTAAGAGCCTTGACTTCCGAGAAGAATCATTGTTGTTGGCACTATCTCTGATACGGTTTTTATTAAGAAGAAGAAGATGTCAGCGTCGTCGTCAAAATATAACTTATTGGATACATACATCCTGTTATAGAAAACAAAAATCTCAGAGAACAAACGTTGTTGCTTCAACGTCATACGCAAATACTCAATACTTTTATTGCATTCCACATGTGGGTATTCTTAGGTGGTAAACTTATTTATTAGATCATTATTATGGACCCTGTCGACGAGACACAGTGTGTCACGTCGACGACGTAAGGTTGTGTTTGCGATAGGCTTGTAGAAAAAATATCGATGTATGGATATTTTTTGTTCGATATATCGATATTTTTCGGCGTTATTATTCTTTCGATATATCGATATAAAATATCAGGTATCGAAAACGTATCAAATACGATATATTTCCAATAGAAACACCGTTGTCACACTGACTAAAACCGCTAGAATTCAGAGGCGTAAAAAAGTAAACTTATTTTTATCAATGTTTTATTGGTCTGAGATTACATCAGAAATATGATGTTTCTAGTTTGGAATTTCTATGAATGAAACAAACACAATACAATTTTATAAAGTTCATATACTTTTTAGAAAATTTCACCGGTATATCGATATATTTTTTTAAATATCGATGCGATATATTTCAATACTTTTTGGCACTTCTTGCATCCCTAGTTTGCGATGTGACCGGTCGCTAATGCACGGTCTCGCTGGTGGTTGCGATACCGACGTGACGTGGCCTTGATGTGGTCGGTATTACCCACACTTTTGATTTTGACGGCCAAAGGTGGTCCGTGTGAATAAACTATTGATTTTCATACAAATTAGTGCCGGTCCACGTGTTGTCGTTGTGATGTGGTTGAGACGTAGGTATGAGCGGGCCCCTATTCATCCCAACAATTAAAATCTTTTTCAGTAAATAAAATAACTTACATGTACGCAATAAGCGATGTAGAACCCGAAGATAACTGTAACAACTAGGGATGTCCAAAGGCCACATTTCATGTAAGCCTCGTGGATGCCAAGGATGCCCCCGCCGAGGCATCCTTTTATTAAGTGGCCTGTTGATTCTAGAGCACTGAAAATAATACAAAGAATTATTTGCTGACTTAGGGCGGGCCTTCACAATTTCAACTGGGTACGTATAATATTTAGTCGATAAGGCGATGGTATATACAATATTATTTTTAGTATATGCGAAACCTGAATATAGTTTGTTCAGAATAAGGAACTGAATCGATTTCAATAACTTTTACACCATGTTGTATTTTGTCCGAAAAATATTTAAGTGTGATGGAAAATGTTATCACCATTTAATTACTTGCAATACAATCGCCGTACGGTTAGGTACCTACTGCCAAATTATTATCAAAAAGCGCAAGACGACCCTGGAGGCGCGAGGGCACCGTTAGCATGTTTTTGTACGGACAACCCGGTAACAACCCTATAACTTTGTGATTTTTCATGATACAGTTTTGAAATTTTGTACATAGATTCTTTACATAAAAATACTAGACACGTGTTTCGAGTTTCGCATATACTAAAACTAATATTGTCTACGATTAATTCACTTTTCGTCCTAATATTGATTATGAATTGCAATAATAACACTGAATTAGATAATGTACTTATGTTAAAAGAGTAAAAAGAGCATTTGGAAGCTTTCCAAATGCTTTTATTACACCTATTTTACCTACCGAATGTTCGGTGTTAAGGCTCGTACAGCCGCGATATCGCGGGCGCAACAGACAGCGCGACGCGACATTTTCCATAAAGTTTTCATAGAAATTGTGCTTACTGGTGCCGCGTCACGCGTTTGAGCCTTTACGCTGATAACTATTGCAATTCATAAGAAATATTTTAGTGCACTAACAGGTAAATATTTAAAAGCTATTTGCGAAGTTGTTAATTTTCTGAGGTTACCCTCATAAAAGTCAGTTTACACAACGCCATGCTATAAACAGTATTGGCTTGCTGTACGAGATAAACTTCTCCGGTTATTTATTGCTTGCTTGCTAGTTTTACCCAAAAACCAGAACGAACTATGGCAAAAACATGCTTACTTTTGAAGGAGCACAACTTTATAATAAGAATACCCTTTAGTATAAGAAATGTACACTCTTTTAATGCGTTCAAAACTCAATTTAGTTAGTATATAATTGCGGATCGATCACTTCTGGAGAAATGAAGGCATTATTTAACTAGTTCCTAACTGATTTCGACGAGCTTTGTGTAATTTATGTTCGACTAGCTGCGCCCCGCGGTTTCACCCGCGTAAGTATCGATCCCGTGGGAATATCGGAATAAAAAGTAGCCTATGTCTTAATCCAGGGTGTCAGCTACCTCCATACAAAATTTTATCAAAATTGGTCCAGCCGTTTGAACGTGAAGAAGTAACAAACATACACTCACAAACTTTCGCCCTTATAATATTAGTGTGATTATTGTTCTCAAGTGAGTGACCTAAGTATGTCGTTATAATATATTGAGAATAAAGTTTCTTTAAACCTATTTATGTTCTTTTTCAAAATTATTATTTGGTTTATTATGTACCTATGTGTACACAGTAAAACACAAAGAGATGCGACATAATTGTAATTAACAATAAGCTGGAGACAAATTCCAAATCATCGTCATCGCTTGATGAGCTTTCCACGCTAGTGAACTTATCAAATCCATTGTGTGTGCACTTTATGACGGATCGCTGTCAAATAAATCGCTATACATAGTAGACCGGATTGCGGTATAGAAATATACTTAGTTAGTATAGCTTATGCTTTACTATAAAGCGTGGCTAAATTCAAATCTTGTATAAAACGCACACTATGCAAGCAGGCATATTATAGGCTGGGGGATTAGATCGCTGATAGAAATGCTTGGCTCAATGCTGGTCCTGCTCCACAACCTCAACTAATTGATTAACATTTGAAAATACTGTTGGAGCTGCTGAAGATTGTAAGACTATCTTTTCATTGTATAAACTCAATCTCCTTTGTATTATATAATTGCATAGCACAGGTGTGAGTACTATGTACAATAGATCTACCATTTACCGGGTAATATGTCTTTCATTTACTTGAATATGCTGGCGGCTGAGAGTATGTCATGCTTGCTCAGATGTCTCGCTGATGGTGGCGTGTGTGTTGGATCATTTAGCTCCCTTCAAAATGGTTGAGCTGAATCGTGCTGATCCATGCGTCATGTTCGTGAACGGGCGCTGTCAGTTGGGACTGGTCATCTCTTAGCTTATTTTTAATTATTTTAGTTTTGAATTGTTTTTTTTTTTATCACGGACGCTTCTGACGTTTTGCATCGTTCTCACATGTATATTTTCAATAAGAATGATGTAACCAATACTTTGTATCAAATATTTTATTTTAAAAGAGTGTCCGTGGAGTTTCTTGCCCGTTCTTCTCCTTATGAACCTACTATTATTTTGGAATGGGCAACTAGCTTCATATTTGTAACTGACCGACTTCTTGACAATTCAAAAGTGCCTGTAAATGGATTTTTTAGTTTGACAAGAGCGTAATACTTCGAAATAGTTGATCGACAAAATATATATGTAATACCTTTACTTAGAGTTCGATCTCAACCCAGATTTGAGTGACTAAATTCGATCAAATTATTTATACATGTAGCCTCAGACCAAATAAAAAACATAGACAGAGCGCTGCGAACAATGAAGTGAAACATGCAAAACTACACCAAACACTGTGCATACGCTCACACGCACACATTTACAAACAAACTACACCAAACCGATTAGTTACAGCTAGTTTGTCAATGAAGCGTCACGCTGAAACAAATTAAATTATTTTATCACGAAAATGTCGACTTGTGTGGTGCAAGGGTGCAAAAACTATTCTTCAAAAAATAAAAAGCGAGATGGAATCACGTTTCATACGTAAGTTAACATAAACTAGATAAAAAACCATAATTTTAATAATATCGGGTTCTGTAGCGTCACCGTGACTATTCAACTTGTACATGGATAGTTGTCTGATAGATTTGAAAGAGAGCGAGTGCGGATTGAGAATGAATGAGTTGCCAGTCGGCCTTCTCTACGCAGATGATCAAGTTCTACTTGCTTCGTCTGCAGAACAGTTGCAAGACATTGTGACTGTGATGGATGAAGCATATAAGAGGAAAGGGATAAATATAAATGTGAATAAGACGAAGGTCATGGTGTTTGAAAGAGAAGAGGATGTATCGGTGTGTGATGTGAAAATAAATGATAAGAGTGTGGAGCAAGTAAGTGAGTTTATATATTTGGGGAGTCAGTTTACAAGGGATGGAAAGATTGATGAAGATGTGGAACGGAGAGTAAACGCGGGAAATAAAGTGAATGGTGCTATACATGCGATTGTGACCAATCAGTTGATGCCCAAAGCTCGACTGGCTGTTCACAATGGTGTGCTCGTGCCTACGCTTATGTATGGAAGTGAATGTTGGGTGTGGCAAAAGTAGAATAAATGCAGTGAAAATGCGTTCCTTGCGAAGCATGTCTGGCGTGACTATGAATGATAGGCTGAAAAATGAGGTGATAAGGCAACGGTGCAGTTTAAAATAAGATGTAGTAACAAAAATTTAAAAGAGTATGCTTAAATGGTTTGGTCATGTTTAGAGGATTAGTGAAAGGCGACTAACAAAAGGTATTTATAAAGCAGAGGTGAGTAGAAACGCCGGGAGGGACGCCCTAGGAGGACTTATAGTGACCAAATTGGTGATGTACTTCAGAAAGGTCAGGTGCGTAGTACTCGCAATCGGCGTGCGTGTATGACCAGATGTATGAACGTAGGCGTTTTTTATTTGGTCTGAGCATGTAGCTTATACACATCTAAATAACTTAGTATATTAGTTCGTCTTTGCGAGCCTAACAAATAGAAACAATAATGATATCGTTAGCATTGTTTAGTGTTAAACGTTCTACAATTTAGACTTTAGAGTAACGAATTCACCGTGAAGGTTGAATCGTTTAAGGATGAATTGCTTATTATAGATGGCAACAAACAAATTGATGGTAATATTATACGTTCAATAATGATCTAAAATGGTATGCGTAGTAACAAAATCAGTGGGACGGGAATACATTTAATATTATTTATTTAATTCCAGTTCGTCCCACTAGTGTAACGACGGCAGTGGGTCGAATTTGAATGTAGGAAAAATTTGATCAATTGTTAGCAAACATTGCGGACAAACAAAATACCTACCTAAAATACCTGTAAAAGGAGACGGAACCGATTACTTACAATCTTGGGACTGGGTGTTAAAAGATGAAAGTGACTTATAAGCTATTAATTGACACCACTTTCATCTTTTCAACCGTTCGTTTATTATTAACCGTTCACTGAAAATTCTGCGGATTTCTCAATCTGAGAACAGAGTTATAAGAGATTAAGTAAAAGTGAGGTTATGTACCAATCTTTAAGTAACAGCTGATTCCTGAAGTGAGTCGGTGAGCGCAATCCGCGAGTGTCAGTTGTCAGTTGGACTGTTGAATTTTGTAATAGTACATTTGTATACTGATGATGGATGATTTGATGAATATTATTTTATTATTTGCAACGATTGGGTAATGAGGTACCTACATATAATGCTCACGTCTTTTTATTTAAATGACTTTAGATACACACACATCGTTTAGTTATATTGTTTACAGAATAGCACTACTGGACGAGAACCGTAGAGAAGAGTTTTGTCGCCGGAAGAGTAGACAAAAAAATGACGTTTTCGTGTAGACAGTTGACAGTTTTCTACCGAGATATGTAGACAAGCGATTTCTATTCTACAGTAGAGTAGAAATTTAAAGCGTCATGCTAAGCCAGCTGATCAGCAACAGATATGCCTGTAGCTGTCAACGTTTACACTTGCCGGTTCTGCAGACCCTCGTCCCCTATCCCCTGCCTCTTATTGGCGTAAATCAAATGTTTTGCAATCTACTTACTTGCCAGGAATGCATGCCACTTAAACCTATACAATGGGCACGTGTAAGGCGCTGGTATGCAAGTGGCCAGCTACAGGCATGTGTATTTTCGCCAACGCACAGACGCCAACAAGAAAATTCACACTTAAAAAAACAACCGACTTCCTAAAAAAAACACTACAAAGTGTAAAATTACTTTGATTTCGGAAGTCGGTGTCTTTGGTTTTGTATTTTCGTTTTTTGCCATCGACTTACGAAATTAAAGTTATGTTTACTTTGTAGTTTTTTTTTTGGAAATCGGTTGTTTTTTTTTGAAAGGTTTTAATTTTCACTTTTTAGTTGTGGTACCTACTCCACATAAATTGATGAACCACTACTTGCAAAGTAAATATCAGTGACAATACATTATTATAACAACATAGACACTAAGTGGAAAAATACGTATTATTGAAGCTAACTCAAAAACTACTCAAGCAAAGTTACTCAAAAAAATTTAAGGGACCACCGCGCATGGTTTCTCAACCAAATAATTATCAAATTCGGTTTACAATTGACGGAGAAATCGGTGAACATACATAAAAGAAAATAAAAAATTGAAGTCGTTTAAAAAACCAGTACACCACTAAGATATTCACTTTGAAAAAAAAAACAAATATTTAGGGGGCCTCCCATACAACAAACGTGATTTTTGTGCCATTTTTAGGGTTCCGTACCCAAAGAGTAAAACAGGAACCCTATTACTAAGGCTCCACCGTCTGTCTGTCTGCCTGTCTGTCTGTCCGTCCGTCTGTCACCAGGCTGTATCTCATGAACCGTGATAGTTAGACAGTTGAAATTTTCACAGATGATGTATTTTTGTTGCTAAACAACAAATACTAAAAAAACAGAATAAAATAAATATTTAAGGGGGCTCCCATACAACAAACGTGATTTTTTTTGCTCGTTTTTGCTCGATATTGATAACGGTAACAGGTAGACGCTTGAAATGTTCACAGAATATTTAATTATATATTCACTTTAAAATTAAATTAAAATTAAACAATTATTTAAGGGGGGCTCCTATACAATAAACGTGATTTTTTTGCCATTTTTATAGATAATGGTACGCAACCCTTCGTGCGCGAGTCCGACTCGCACTTGTTTAACACTTACCATCAGGGCTACTATCTTATGAGCCATTCATTAATGTAAGGTAGGTAGATAGTGGAAAATCGTACAAAACTTACTTGGTTGGCTTGGCAATGCATCTGTGTGAGACATAGTCGTAGGTATCCTTTTCTGAGTGCAGTACATACTTCGGGCTGTCTGGAGGCGGTTGTGGGGGCGGTTTTCTCGCAGGGTCCGCGTGTTCCACGTTTGTGTGGTTACCCTGAAAATGTTAGATAAAATACTCTTTATCTCACACCAAAAAAGGAAAAAAAAACCAGTGCATGTCTAAAACAAAATATTTAATAATTATTGTATGTGGAAACCTTTAGTTTGCAACCTACCACACAAATCTATGGACACTACTGCTGACACTCATTTCACGGATCAGCATCGGATGGAGTGCGTTAAGAGGTGCTACAAACATGTTCGGTTCGGCATGAAGGCCGCATACAGTCGCGACGCGAAGGTGCGACGCAATTCTGATTGAACAATTTCCATGAAGTTTTCATAGAAATTGTTCTATTATATCCGCGTCGCGCCTGTATCCGGGAGCCTTGGTTCTACACAACTATAGGCGGTAAAAGCAAATAATAATATAATAAGTATATACCTATACTTTTGTTCGGCGAAAAGCCGCTCGTGGGTTAGGACGAATTGTACCGAGCTAACCTGAACATGATTCAGCGAGGGTAGACGCCGAACATTAATCTATGTGCAGAACGAGCTGAATGGCAGCCGAATATTGTGTAGTAATTGCTTCGGGTCGGTTTTGTTGCTCAACAAATACCTACTACGATTCGAACAAGTCTGAGGCACCCATAATGCGCTAAGGATGTTTGAATGGTAATTATTCAAACTTGACACTCAAAGTTAAGAGTTCACGGTCCATAAGACTTGCCAGTTGCCACCGCGACCAATTTAGCGTTATAACTGATTACAAATGAGACTTTTATTGTTTTGTTGTCACTTCCTAAGTGAGACTAGGTCAATGGGAGTTCATTATGACCTTGATGTTTTAATAACATCTGCTTCATTTTGTGCCCGATACAATTGGCAATAGGCTCACCACCTATTAGGGTGTATTCACTTTGCAAAACAGCGCTGATATGTACGCCAGAGTTTGTAGGTGTCGACAAGCACTGGTTGTCAACCCAGGGGGCCATGTCTCTCTTTGAAGAGTGGCTGGAGAGGCGCCACGGCGTCCTCACCTTCCGCCTGATGCAGGTCCTCACCGGACATGGATGTTTCGGGAGGTTCCTGTTTAGGATTAAGCGGGAGGAAACGCCCGGGTGTCACCACTCTGTGGATCGCCCGGAGGACACGGTGGAGCATACGGTGGAGGTCTGCCCTGCTTGGGCGGAGCACCGCTGTGTCCTCACGGAGGCGATCGGCGGCGGCGATCTCTCGCGTCCGGCCCTGGTTCAGGGCATGGTTCGGAGCGAGAGTGCATGGGAGGCCGTCACCTCCTTCTGCGAAGCAGTAATGCTAGCGAAGGAGGAGGCGGAACGCGTGAGGGTGAGACAAGGTTCGCGCCCTCGCGCCCTTAGTCGCCGCAGGAGACGCCCCGGGCGTCGGGAGTCGCTAGCCGATTTCCGGCCACCGTAGGCGCGGGCCTACGGACGGTGAGCGATGGGTAGCTCGCCGTCCGATAAGGACCAGGCCCGGGTCGACGGCGCATTGTGTTCCACGCACGCCTCAAAGAGATGTCAGCACAAACTGACGGAGTCCGTTAGGACCAATGCCTGCCAGGGTTGTGAGTTTGTCCGAAAGGGATATCGTGGCCCTGGCACACAGGCAACGGAAGGAACATGGGTGGGTTTTAGTCAGTAGAAGTCTGACACGCCCTCCCGCTCCGCCCATAGCGGGAGAAGTTATTTGATAATTTCCCACCCAAAAAAAAAAAGGGGGCCACGTCTGCTAACGCAGTTGTGTCCGAATGGCCCATCATTGGGACCGTAATTGTAGAGTTTGACAGTTTTGCTAATCTCCTAATACTGATACTCCATTGGAAAAATTGTCCGTATTTGGTAATCTCGTACTGACAAGCTCCTATTATTTTAACTTCCCTATGGACCACTCTCACGCCATTATGAATTTAGGAGGTTACAAACTATTGGCACAATAGTCATGGCATTTCCTTGGTATGATCGTCATAATGACAAACATTGAAAATAGCAGACTTGGCCCCCTGGTCGGCGCAGGCAGTTTTCATACTTACTTACTTTTTGCCAAATCAGCGCTAACCGGAGCCGATAATCGCCGACAAGTTCCTATCTGAAGTAGTCGGCGTACTGGATGGCATATCGACGCCGTCAGTTACCATTTTTCTAAAAAATGTCAGTCTAAAGTCTGGTTTTGTGCCCAGTTAAAGGATATATTATGGTACTTATAACTTATCTAGCGACATATGAATCTACTGTACACCTCTGCGTACCCTTTGGGGAATATTGTTGTCATCAATTATGTTGATTTAGGAGACCATGGTGGCGCTGCTTGCAAAGAATTTATGGACAATAAAAAAATATTTTGAGTTTCAGCACAATAAAATTAATATTTTGTTACTGAATCTTTTAAAGGCTCGCCCCCTATTACATGGGACTTAAACATAAATGGCGAATGGTGGGTGTTCATAAGTACACCTCTGCCTAACCCTTCGGGGATCACAGGCGTGATGTTATGTTATCTTTTATAGTAACCAAAGTGTTTTATCATGGTTTTCTATGTTAGTTACAATAGTTACGCATATTCTGTTGTAGCGACATCTATCCTGCTTCAGCGAAACTACGTAACGAGCCAGGTAACTAACGGTTTTGGTACTTACTGATGAGGGAAATCTTGCTTGCGCGATGCAGAATTCTGTGACGGCAGGCGTTGTCGTCATCTGGAAATAGTAGTTTGCCGGCTGGTTGCGTAGTTCCAATGTGGTGGGATAGATGTCGTTATAACTTAATATTTTTTTATGTGTCGGGGTACGACTTCGCCGTTCTGCCAAGGTTCTGTATGCAGTATAACGAAGTATCGAAGCATAATAAATTGGATGTAATATGCAAATTATCAAAGTTCAAAAAATACATAATAAAAGTCATATCATCCAATCCATAATATTTTGTTAGTTTTGTCTGTTGTCTTTTATGGATATTCTTTTTAGGGTTCCGTACCAAAATGATAAAAAGGAACCCTTATGGTGAGACTATGTCTGTATGTCTGTCTGTCACAGCTGGATATCTCAAGAGCTACTAATGCTATCAATTTGAAATTTGGAATAGTTTTAGATGACGTTTACCCAACTATTTTGCAAATAAGAAAGAAATTTAAAAAATATAAATCTTTTTTGCAAAAGGGCCTGAAAGGGTGTCTTAAAAATTCGAATAGAGTCTACTAGGGCATGTGGGGTATCATATGAAAGAGCGATGTTTGCACATTCTCAAACATTTTTTTTTAGGCATCATAGTGGAACTAATCCAAATGGAACTAATAAACATAACTTGACTAAGTACTCTAAATTATTTAAGAAAATTATGCAACTAACACAATATGCACAGAATAATTATAAAATAAAACAATCAAATAATAAATCTAAAACTAGTTGGAAAATTATCAATAACTCAAAAGCAAATAAAGCAAAACATACCACAAAATCTTATCACAAAAATAAAAGTAAACAGTGACACTGTAACAGATCCTCAGAAAATAGCCAATGAATTTAACAGCTACTTTATTGAAAAAGTAGTCCCACTTGTTGATTCAGGAAATCAAGTCACTTCAAAAATCCCAAATAGAGACAAATCATTTTTTATGCCCCCTTGTATGCCGCAGGACGTGTTTAGAATAATCAAACTATTGAAAAATACGAACAGCGTGGGTCATGACGGAATATCAACAAAAATTGTTAAGTTGGTGGCTCCAGAAATGTGTACGCATTTAAGCCATTTGATTAATTTAAGTATATTCCCTGATGTTTTAAAAAAATCAATTGTAAAACCTATATTTAAAAAAGAAAATAGAGAATCCATGGAATTTTACAGACCTATTTCGATTATTAGTGTTTTCTAAAAAAAATTTTAAAAATATATTTATAATGAATTAAGTGCTTATTTGGAAAAACATAATATACTAGTTAACGAACAAAAAGGATTCAGAGAAAGCCGAACTATAAAAATGGCTGTTTACGATTTCCTACATAAAGTTATGGTAAATGTCGATAGAACCAATCCCGTCTGCACCATATTCTGTGATATGACGCAGGCGTTTGATTACGTCAGGCATGATATTTTAATAAATAAGTTGGAAGCATATGGTATAAGAGGCAATGTTCTAAAATTAATAAAAACATATCTTAGTAATAGAAAACAGGTCACGGAGATATCTAGGATAAACGCTAAAACTAAATGTGAAGAAATATTTCATTCGCACGAACAAGTAGTCAAGTATGGAGTCCCCCAGGGTAGTGTGATGGGTCCCCCACTATTCATAGTATATATAAATGACTTACCTAAACATGTAGACCAACCAGTTACGCTCTTTGCTGATGATAGCACTATCACAACTCAATGTAATACTAAAGATAGCTACAATAATGACATCAATAATAAATTGGATGAATAATAATAATCTAAAAATTAATCTTAATAAAACTAACGTAATGCACTTCAGTCAACGTTTATCAACTATGACTGATCTTAGCATCCAATACAATAATAGAATTATTACAGAAGTTGAAAGCACTAAATTCCTTGGAGTCACGATTGACAAAAAGCTAAACTGGAAAGCGCACGTGGAAGAACTCAGTAAAAAAGTTAGTAATTCTTGTTACGCGCTGTTCAAACTGGTCCCAGTGCTTAACACTGAATCATTGCTCACGGCATATCATGGTTTGGTTTCTTCACACTTAAGGTATGGGATAATTTTCTGGGGCAACTCAACCGACAAGGACATACCCTTTAAAGCCCAAAAAAGGTGTATCAGGACTATGTTTAAGTTACAGTCAACCGAAAGTTGTAAGCCCTGCTTTAAAAAATATAAAATATTAACTGTGCCTTGCCTTTACATTTTAGACATTGTCATGTTTGTGAAATAAAAAATAAAAAAATGTAAAATAAAAAATGTAAAATATCGCCACAATCGTGGCGATAAGTCCCCGCTTTAAGGAGTGGCTAGAGAGGCGCCACGGCGTCCTCACCTTCCGCCTGACGCAGGTCCTCACCGGACACGGTTGTTTCGGGAGGTTCCTGTTCAGGATAAAGCGGGAGGAAACGCCCGGGTGTCACCACTGTGTGGATCGCCCGGAGGACACGGTGGAGCATACGGTGGAGGTCTGCCCAGCTTGGGCGGAGCACCGCCGTGTCCTCACGGAGGCGATCGGCGGCGGCGATCTCTCGCGTCCGGCCCTGGTTCAGGCCATGGTTCGGAGCGAGAGTGCATGGGAGGCCGTCACCTCCTTCTGCGAAGCAGTTATGCTAGCGAAGGAGGAGGCGGAACGCGTGAGGGTGAGACAAGGTTCACGCCCTCGCGCCCTTAGTCGCCGCAGGAGACGCTCCGGGCGTCGGGAGTCGCAAGCCGATTTCCGGCCACCGTAGGCGCGGGCCTGTGGACGGTGAGCGATGGGTAGCTCGCCGTCCGATAAGGACCAGGCCCGGGTCGACGGCGCGTTGTGTTCCACGCGCGCCTCAAAGAGGTGTCAGCACAAACTGACGGGGTCCGTTAGGACCAATGCCTGCCGGGGTTGCGAGTTTGTCCGAAAGGGATATCGTGGCCCTGGCATACAGGCAACGGAAGGAACACGGGTGGGTTTTAGTCAGTAAAAGTCTGACACGCCCTCCCGCTCCGCCCAGAGCGGGAGAAGTTATTTAATAATTTCCCACCCAAAAAAAAAAAAAAAATGTTTGTGAAATCAAATCGACACTTATTTCCACGTCAATCAGAAGTGGTCGATCACAACCGTAGTAGACGCGATGACAGTATTCTATGTCTACATAGATCGAAAACAGCATTACTGCACAAGAGTGTTTTCTGTATGGCCCCTAAAATTTTTAATAAACTCCCAAAGAGTTGGAAGGAGCTGTCCGTCAATTAAAAAATAAATTAAAGATACTGCTAGAAGGGAAAGCATACTACAGTATTCTAGAATTTCTTACCGGCAACATCTAGTACCTAATATTATCAATACATCTTTGACATAATCTGTACATAAAGCAACATATTATTGCTATGATGATAATTTTAATTGATATTTAGTAATTGTTTCGTAATTGTGACCATATATTTAATTTTATTCTTAACAAAATTGACATTTACTATTTATTATTTTTGTCCATGTGTAATTGTTCAAACTTATCCAATAACTATTATTAGGTACTGAAATTTAAATATTTGTACGCCACTAAGGCCAAACATGACTGGTCATAAACTACAACGTATTTAATAACTTGCATGCTCTGTATGTGTACTCATGTTTCCACAAATAAAGAATCTTGAATCTTGAATCTTGAATCTTGAATAGTTTAAGTCTTTTGATGAAATCAATATAATATATCTCCGAAGTTTGGAAAGAGAAAAATCAGAAATTATTCTATGTGATAGAAGTTTATGTAAAGATTACAGAAAAAATAAAACGATGTCTTTAAATAGCACAGTTTTTCAGAAATCATCATCATCATCATATATTAAATAATAATAAAAAACACAATACCTATCAATATCATAGCAAACAAAAATAAAGAAAAATTAATTATTGCTAAAAATATTTATACTTTTAGGAACAACCTGTATCAATCTAAGTCACATTCCTATACCACTTTTGTTTGAAGGACGGTCAAATCGGTCACCGATGTTCGCTCGTTTGTTTAGTAATAGATAAATAGACTATATATATTACTTACCTATTTAGAATAATTAAGTTAGGATAAGCGCATTTACCGCATTGGATAACTCTGTAATGGTACATGTAAGAAGAAAAAAAAAAAAAAATATTTCACTAAATACCCTAGCTGTTATTTTTGTTGTTGTTTAATTTTAAGTTTAGTTTATTCTCTAAATTATGTAGTTGATGATTTTGGTGCACGGTAAAACTCTAATGAGTTTAGGTTTGCGCCAACTTATATGTATAAAAATGTAACTGTACTATTGAATAAATGAAAAAATAAATAATAAAATATATACGTACGTAACCCTCGGTGCGCGAGTCCGACTCGCTCTTGACCGGTTTTTTTCTTATTCGTTCGTATTATTTTTATTATTGTTTGGTATTGTAATTCACTTTGTTTCCTTTGTGTGATTTTCGTGTTATGTATTTTGTTTTATTTTAATGTTTTTACCTTGTCAAACTTAATGTACCTAGATTATAAGTAAATGATGTGGTCTCCTATAATTGGAAGCGCATACTGGTATTTGTCCCAGTTCTATGTATACTTGCATGTAATTGTGTACCTCTGTTGGAGATCCAATAAATAAATCGCACTAATAATATATAGGCGAAAGTTTGTGAGTGTGTGTGTATGTTTGTTACTTCTTGACGCTCAAACGGCTGAACCAATTATGATAAAATTTTGTATGGAGGTAGCTGACTCCCTGGATTAACATATAGGCTACTTTTTATTTCGATATTCCCACGGGATCGAGACTTACGCGGGTGAAACCGCGGGGCGCAGCTAGCAACCAATAAAAGTAATTACAACCGCTATCATGGCATGATAAAAGTACAAATTCAAGAGTACCATACAAATGAATAAATATTCATCTTTTTATTTCACAAACATTAAGAAAAACTTTTTTTTTTTTTTTTCTAAAAAATTTAGTTTGCAATTCTGAAGCGCGTGGTTTGTAAGCAAGTAGGAACTATTCCAAAAAGAAGACGATTAGCTACAAGGAAAATTATTAGATATACCTAGTCATAAAAAGCTATCCAAAACAACCAGTTTTCAAAGGTATTTAGTTAAAATTTTCCTTATACATAGATTTAAAATTTTCGTACCTAAATGCAAATGAGTAGAACGCTTTTATTTTCAATATACTACTAGAAATTAAATATCGCTTTTTGTACATGAATAAAAAACATAGACAAATTAAACTGGTTATCTACACGTGTAACATTTATTTAAGACTTAATTAACTAGCTGTTGCCCTCGAGTGCATTCGCAAACAAAATTCAAAGCCCGTAGAGAACAGCTTTGGTTTGAATAAAAAAAAAAAATGCTCTCTTAAGTTTCTAATGCTCTGGTAGACTCCTTAACCATAGGTATTCTTAACCAGAGTTTACTAAGTTTATAATAATTATGTAAGTACCTTTGTTTAGTCTTTTTTTTTTTTTGGGTGGGAAATTATCAAATAACTTCTCCCGCTCTGGGTGGATGGATGGAGCGGGAGGGAATGTCAGACTTTTACTGACTAAAACCAACCCGTGTTCCTTCAGATGCCTGTGTGCCAGGGCCACGATATCCCTTTCGGACATTCTCGTAACCCTGGCAGGCATTGGCCCTTTCGGACCCCGTCAATTGGTGCTGACGTCTCTTTGAGGCGCGCGTGGAACACAACGCGCCATCGACCCGGGCCTGGTCCTTATCGGACGGCGAGCTACCCATCGCTCACTGTCCGCAAGCCCGCGCCTACGGTGGCCGGGAATCGGCCTGCGATTCCCGACGCCTGGGGCGTCTCCTGCGGCGACTAGGGGCGCGAGGGCGTTGATTTTGCCTTTCCCTCACGCGGTCCGCCTCCTCCTTCGCGAGCATTACTGTTTCGCAGAAGGAGGTGACGGCCTCCCATGCACTCTCGCTCCGAACCATGGCCTGAACCAGGGCCGGACGCGAGAGGTCGCCGCCGCCGATCGCCTCCGTGAGGACACGGCGGTGCTCCGCCCAAGCAGGGCAGACCTCCACCGTATGCTCCAGCGTGTCCTCCGGGCGATCAACGCAGTGGTGACACCCGGGCGTTTCCTCCCGTTTTATTCTGAATAGGAACCTCCCTAGTCTTAGGGGTGCTACAAACTTGTTCGGGTCGGCTTGATTCGGCATAGCCTTTTTTTTTTGGTTGGGTATTATCAAATGACTTCTCCCGCTCCTGGCAGAGCGGGAGGAGGGCGTGTCAGACTTTTACTGACTAAAACCCACCCGTGTACCTTTAGTTGCCTGTGTCACCTGTGTGCCAGGGAAACGGTATCCCTTTCGGACAAACCCGGCCTGGCGGCAATATGGAATATCATTATGTTAGGGGAGAAGCTGCTCGGTTTAGGTTTAATTGTGTCAAGCCGACCCGAATATGATTCACCGACGACGGTAGATGCCGATGGACACGAGCTGAATGAAAGCCGAATATTATTATGTGTAGTAATTGTTTCGGGTCGGCGAGGCGGACGGCGGCGGTGGCGGCGGCGGCACCGCGCCGGGTTGGTTCAACAATACTGTCAAATTGAATGTGCCGACCCGAACAAATATGTACTACCCCTTAGCTATTCAGTTTTGAAGGTCCTCCAAAACAGGTATTTGAATCATGATGACCAATGCCAAGAGGACCGGTTCTCAAACACCAGAATAAAAAGGAAGAAAAAACGGTTGATTTGTTGCAGATATACGTGCATACAAAAATTTATGTAGGTTGAGATCGTCGAGCTTAAAACTGCACGCCCCTCCACTAAAATTTGTATACAAATATTTCAAACTCAATCATTTATTTAAATTAAACCAATTACAGGCACTCTGAATTGTCAAAGAGTCAGTTAGTCAGAAAGTTGAAGCTATTTGCCCATTCCAAAACGTAGATCTCTATGGAGAAGAATAGGCAAGAAACTCCAAGGACACTCTTTTAAATCAAGATATTACAAAATCCTGGATACATTATTCTTGTCGCTTCTATAAGTGAGAACAATGTAAAATAATAAATTATAGAAACAATTCAAAATATAAAATTAAAAGATTAAAAATAAGCCCAGGCAGATATGAGATGACCAGTCTCAATTGACGATGCCCGTTCACGAACATGACGCGTGGATCAGCACCATCCAGCTCAATCATTTTGTAAGGAACCGAATGATCCAACACACGCCACCATCAGCGAGACACTTACATGAGCATGACTGCCAAGCTTTTTTAAGTCAACATACATCATAAGCATAAAATAATAAACGGCTCCATGGTAGGTACTAACATTTACAAAATTGGAAAAATAAATTATAAAAAACTATAGCTTGTAATGTATTTCACAGAATAATAAAATTTTACTATTTAGCAAAAGGAAAATCATTATTACCTAGGGGGATGCGCTAAGGTAGCCCGCGAAATTCAAATTTTATTACGTTTTTTGCAATTTGCAGGTCAGTAACAGGTTGTATGTTGATCTAAATATGATTCGCGGCCGTAACAAATATGGATATACGGAATTATAATCATTAGAATCGGCAATATAACTAACTCTCTTCGAAAAATCCTATTGAATGACTATTTCTGAAATAATCATTCAGTAGGATTTTATGAACTTAGAGAGTTGTAATGCTGATTCTAATGATTATAATTCCGTAAAGCCATATTTGTTACGGCCGCGAATCATATTTAGATGAATAAACAACCTGTTACTGACCTGCAAATTGCAAAAAACGTAATAAAATTTGAATTTCGCGGGCTACCTTAGCGCATCCCCCTTAAAGTATTCAACACTAAAACTTGATTAAATAAAATAAACGATAAGATTGTAATGTCAGAACAAAAAAAAGAAGAGGAAGCATCTCTTCCGAATATTAAAATTTTAACAAGACTGAGCACAAGGTTGTGGAGCAGGATTTAAAATGTTTATGCAACAAGCAGTGGACGGGCGCCCAGTGGATCTAAACTTATATATGAGGGACATTCGTATTTTTTTTACAAAATTTTATTTTATTTGCTTTAGACGGGCAGAAACTACAGAAAATCACGTGAATCCTTAAAGAATTTAGTCTACGTCACTTTACTCACTTTTGAGGGGGAGTGTGAAAATCGTTGGTAGGTAAGTTTTTAGCGTTTCAACAAAATTTTAAGAAAACAGAATCCCAACTTTTTGACTGTGAGATAATGTCGTTGACTCAATTTTCATTGTAATTCGGCAACAAAAAATGACCAAGTCATCATTTCAGCCGAAAGACGTCCACTGCTGGACATAGGCCTCCTCCAAAGGAGGGTTTGCCATAATCGCCACGCTTGGCAGGAAGGTTGGCGATTGCATTATGGTGTTAAAAATCCACAGAGAACGCTGCTGCGCATTCTCTAGTAAGAAGGCCCTTAGTCACCTTTGACGATACCCACGGGAAGAAATGGGGTGGTGCTATTCTTTACGTCCGGCACCACACAGACAAAAATAACCAAGTATAAAAACAAAAACAAAAAAACTTACATAATTTGAATTCAATTCCATTTTGAGTCACAATTTTTGAACAACACACAACCATTTCCTCCTGTAGTTTGATCTTGTGTCAATTAAATGTTCTCCGCAGACGACTCCATTGCGCAGCATTCTGCTGTACACTTCAGTGCAAAAAAAACGCGCAACCGAATAATATTGTTTTAATTTTAATTATTTTCTTAACAACTTCCCTGTCACATGTGAGTCTTATTTGATTTCGGGTGATTAGTAACTATTTTCAGCTTCGCAGATGCTTAAGGTGATAATGAAGAACAATTTGCATGTGAATATTGGAATTAACCAATATTAAATTAATAATTAATTAATATTTATAACTTTTGTGATGCTTATTTTTTATATCATGAGCTTTTGATTAAAAAAAAATATTGAAGAGTTTTAGTTTCAAAAAAGAAAACTATAATTCCTTAGGACCCACTGCACTTATGGACCGTTACATGCAAAGATTAAGTAAAACTACGAATACCTCATCCATAGTCACGTGTGGCTTACAAAAAATGTTCACAGTTGATTTTTTATGGTCTTCTTGTAATAACAAAATAATATGTGCTATAATCATTGAAGTGATGTTTAGTTTTTTTTTCGTAACGCAAATCAGTTATTTCTAAAACAATTAACGGCTTCGGTGTTAACTCCTCCTTTCATGGTGTTTTACTTTTTGATCTGTGCACTTTACTAGTAATTTAATAGTTTCCAAAAGATGAAGAAGAATTTGTATCCTAGAAAATACATAATACCTGAAACTGTGATGACGCTTAATTTATTTATTTAAGTGTACATGCTCAACATTACAGAATAAAGAATCCTAAGGTGTTGCACAGTGCAATTTACAAACTATAATGTATTTTTTAGGCTAAGACGGGAGCTTCGCATGAGACATACATACCAGTTAGCCATGCAAACTAACGCTAAGGGCTTCACGAGCCTCCCTGGTAGCTTCTCATCCAGCTAGTAACGTGGAAATAACGTTACTGATGACATCTCGTGTCGGAGAGATTATAAGTTAGGTTAGGTCAAATATAATCACATGACACTATGACACTAATATTATAAAGGCGAAAGTTTGTGAGTGTGTGTGTGTATATTTGTTACTTCTTCACGCTCAAACGGCTGGATCAATTTTGATAAAATTTTGTATGGAGGTAGCTGACACCCTGGATTAAGACATAGGCTACTTTTTTATCCAAGATAACAAAATTAACAAAGAAAATAACACTTGTAAAAATAAACAAAATACAATCAAGTGAAAAAAAATCCGTTATTTATTAACGTTAAATATTTGCACTTATTTGTCCAATGTTTTGACATGTAGTGCATTACCCTTCAGCAAAAAACATAATTTGCGCGCAGTGCGGTAGAAACTCGATTTTGGGAACTTCGGCAAATTAAGTATTGGTCAACTGGTTGCATTTTTGACATCTTAAGGCGAAAGCATCAGGGTAGCCCGCGAAATATTTTTTTCTTAAGTCTTTTGCAATTTACAGGTCTGTATCAGGTTGTATGTTGATCAAAATATGATTCGCGGCAGTATCTAATATTTATTTAAATAATTATAATCATAAAATCATCAATACAACTCTCTAAGTTCATATTACCCTATTGAATTGCTTTTTCGTGAAATCATGACATTTGAGGCTAATTCTACTTTAGGAGTTGTGTTGCTGATTCTATTGATTTATAATAAAGCCATATTTGTTTTATATTTTAATCAATATATATGTTACGGCTAATACCCGAAGTGCGGCTACACCTAGTTTTAGCCGGTTAGAACTAGGTGTAGCCACTTACTCTTGGTTAAACCTAGTACGAGCCGATTGTTTTCGGGTAAAACTAGGTCTAGCCTTCATCATGCCGGCTACAACTAGGTCCAGCCATTCCCTGTTGGATAAAACTAGGTCTATCCGATATCATTCCGGCTAGAACTAGGTCCAGACAATCCCTGTTGGATAAAACTTAGATGCGTGTCCCGCCAAGCCTTCCGCCCCGCGTCACACTCATGACTCACAGCATCTGCAGCAGCGGCGCGGGGTGGAGGGCATAGCGAGGCACGCGCCTCTGCAAAGTCATCTACTGTTATTGAATCATTTGGGTTAGGTTAGGTTAGAACAGTAACCATTAACAAGCGAAGGCGAGCGAGCGAAGCGAGCGAGCCGCGGCAGCGGCCGCCGAGCGCCAGATCCCCTCTATTGTTGGTAAATTCAGTTACCAAAACAAAATTTTTCACTTTTATAAAGTAAACTTGTTTGCATCTAGTTTTATCCAACAGGGAATGGCTGGACCTAGTTGTAGCCGGCATGATGAAGGCTAGACCTAGTTTTACCCGAAAACAATCGGCTCGTACGAGGTTTAACCAAGAGTAAGTGGCTACACCTAATTCTAACCGGCTAAAACTAGGTGTAGCCGCACTTCGGGTATTAGCCGTAACATATACACTCGTACAACCAGACACAGACCTGCAAATTGCAAAAAAACATAACAAAAATTAAATCTCGCGGGCTACCGTAGCACATCCTCCTTAAGGTGTAGTACTCGTCGACACATAATATTACAAATTAAAGCCACTTTTCGTGTGTCTGTGAGACCACGTTGTTTTTTTTTAAATACGTAACGGATTCTGATGCGATTTTCGCCATCATTTAGAGAATTTATTCCGAAAAGTTTATGTGTATTTAAACATAAGTATTAAAAAAATATTTAATACATTAAGTAATACAAACTTATATCTGGAAGTTTTGTCAAGCAGGAGCGGGTCAATGATAAATAAGGAAAAATATATTATGTGAATTAAATAATAACAAAGAATTAAAATACATACATTTTTATTTTCTTTGTTAACTTTCTTCATCATCATTTCAGCCGAAAGACGTCCACTGCTGGACATAGGCCGCCCTCAAAGGGGGGTTTGCCATAATCGCCACGCTTGCTGGGTTCGCGATCGCAGTATGGTGTTAAAATGAATAGAGAACGCTGTTACCCATTCTCTAGTAAGACCCACAGTCGCCTTTTACGACACCCACGGGAAGAAATAGGATGGTGCTATTCTCTACGTCTGGCACCACATGGTACACGGTTGAGTTTTGCTTAGCATAAAGTCGTAACGGTTCAGAAACCATCATGACTTATTATTATTGTGTTACCGGGCATCTTTGCCTCTGGGTAAAAGGGCTCTGTTGCTGCTTCTCGAGTCCAACAATGCGACATTTAAAAATTACCTACTGACTTTTAAGGACATCACTCACATTATGGTAAAGAAAAAGTTTTTGCCATTAATTTGCGCTACAGTGTAATTCGTTTTTAGTAATCGTTTAAATACACTGCAGATCACAATAAAGTATTATCATTTATTTATCTTTCTAACAAAATTTACTTTGCTCTTATCTGAAGATTTATTTACATAGTTTTACTGTTTCTGTTACAAAATATTTATATTGAAGCGTCTTTTCTCTTTGTATTTCAAAAATGTACCTACTTATTTATTTAATTATCTACATAAATTCTTTTCGGGCACGATCATAATTATTGAGTTGAATATAAATAAATTAACGTTGTGTGTAAAAACAAGATGGCGTGACGAGTTAGACGCCTACCTAAGGGTTTGGGTTTTTATTGCAAAAGAGAGAAAGAAATGGAAAGACTGATGTAAGGAGGCCTTTGCTCTGCTGCTGCAGCAGGACACAACAGGCTTATAATAATAATATTCTGTTTGTGCCTCATTCCATTAATAAAGTGTCCTAAGAGGCCTCTGTGATAATAAAAATAACTTAATTAGTTTAGATACAAAAAAAAATAGGCAGTCATGGGGACTGCCGACAGCAATGAAAACTTAAAACTTTGGAATAACACACATAATTATACAATTTTAGTTTTAGTATATGCGAAACCCGAAACACGTGTCTAGTATTTTTCTAATGTATGTACAAAATTTCAAAACTGTATCATGATAAATCACAAAGTTATAAGGTTGTTATGTTACCGGGTTGTCCGTACAAAAACAGGCACCCCAGCGCCTCCAGGGTCGTCTTGCGCTCTTTGATAATAATTTGGCAGTAGGTACCTAACCGTACGGCGATTGTATTGTAATTAATTAAATGGTGATAACATTTTCCATCACACTTAAATATTTTTGCGACAAAATATAACATGGTGTAAAAATTATTGAAATCGATTCAGTTCCTTATTCTGAACAAACTATATTCAGGTTTCGCATATACTGAAAAATACTAATGTTGTATACAAGATGTAAAATAAATAATGCACAACATCTTAAAGGGCCATTGTACTCATCATTAGAACAACTTTCACTATGGGACCAAATTTATGAAATCGCGAAAAAAAAATCTGCTGTTTCATAAAATCATAAGTCATAACTGTTCAACTGTCTCATACATAATCAGCCTATAATGTTCCCACTGCTGGGACACAGGCCTCCTCTCTTCGAGAGGGAGTGGGCTGTAAACTACCACGCGGGCCCAGTGCGGGTTGGTAGATGTCACATGTGACATGCCGGTTTCCTCACGATGTTTTCCTTCACCGTTTTGAGAGCAGTGGTGATGAAATTATTTACTCAAAGTAAAGCGCCTGCCTGGGTTCGAACCCACGACCTACAACTCGTAAGTTGGGGACGTTACCACTGGGCCACCACTGCTCTCATAACTCGTCAAAATGTAGGGAACAGCTGATTTTTTTTTCGCGATTTCATATTTGGTCACATAGTAAAAGTTGTTCATAATGATGAGTACCTACAATGAACCCTTAAGAGGTTGTGTGTTATTTATGTTACACCTTGTATAAACTATAATAATATAGGTAATATTATAAACAGGTAAAGTTTGTGAGTTTGTGAGGTTGTATGCGGTAATCTCTGGATCTAAAGACCGATTTTGAAAATTCTTTTACCCATAGAAAGCCACGTTATTTGTGAGTGTCATAGGCTATTCCGAAAAATGAAAAGACTTTCCGGCCAACGAAGTGGGCACGGGTTAGCTAGATAAATATATATTTTGTGTGTACATGTATACAGGCCGCTGCGCGTCATCAGCCTGGCCCAACACGTTAAGAGGGGCCTTCCCGGTCCGTATATCGTCAACGCGAGCATGGTCGAAAAGTTTGTTGTTTCATCCAGCGCAAGTGAAAACTATTAACAAACGAGTGAGAACGCGATAACATTGAACGAAAAATAATGTGTGGAAATTTCATAAAACTTGTTCCAGGAAATACATGTTTTTGAGTAAGCCTTACCAGTTTGTGAAATAAATGTTGGTCATTTAGAATCTCCATTACATTTGAAAGGTTTCTAGTGTAATGGTTTCTTAACATTTACAATTTATGAGTACATTTTGAATGGCCAAAGTTCAGGTAAAATTTGTGCAAAAAAGCAGATTTTTGCAGACTTATACTCGTACAGAATTTGTTTTTCAAAATTTTTATTTTTTGCTGGGATAGAAACCTAGATATAGTGCACAAGATACCTATTGGTTCAAAATTTTCAAAGAAAGATGTGTTACAACGCCATAATCACGTACGAGCGTAAAAGTATGTTGGGTTGGCCGCTCTTAAGTGACGCGGTTAGCTTGTGTGTTACCCATAAGTTTTTCCCGTACCAAGAATCACTCATCGCGTGTAAAGAAGTTTTCACTTAAAAAAATAACACATTTCTGAAACCGTTTCGGCGTCCGTTTTAAGCGCAGAATTGTAATATTCTTTTTGAAGCCAGGAGGTCTACTCCGAATATAAATCCGAAGTATCGGCCGAAAGTTCGGCCGTTTCCTGACACAGCTGACTATGGCTGACTACGGAGAAAAAAAAAAAAACATAGGTCAGAGAGACAAGTCAAAGTTAAAAACATGACTTAGAAGTCCGGTAAGGATTCAAAGTCAAATAAGGAAACTTTGGATGTCAAGAAACCACCGAACATTCGGCCGATACTTCGGATTATCGCGTCGGAGTAGGCCCCCCGACTTTTTTAAACAATTTCTCCGGTTTTTCACCCTGAATTCATTCCCACTGCAGCTAGACTAAGGTCTCATTGACCTCAAAACCCAACCTAAATCATCTGCCTAGCCTTTTCCCAACTATGTTGGGGTCGGCTTCCAGTCTAACCGGATGCTGCTGAATACGAATCCAACCTAAATATAATTTATATTTTCTTTGGGTGGTTACTTTTCTCTGTCTGTTTTGTATATCTTACGATCACTAGTAAGTTTGTCTTTCAAACGTGGCAATTATGAAAATAATGAACTTATTCATCAGTATTTATTTAATTTGGTTTATGATTAAACCCACGTTAGGAGTGAACGAGCGTATTGTAAGATAATGATTAACTACTTACCATTAGGGCCTTGATATAATATGTAGAACGAATAGCTTCTTATAATATCATCAGAGGGCAAAATCTTCTACCTGATCAATCAATCACTTGTACTATTATTGGCAACTTCGTGGAGCGAGCGCCATCTGTTATTGGCGACCGGAACTACAAACCTCACCTAACTAACCACTAACTAAGTGACCGTGACGTCAACATCGGACCACTGCTGTAGGTGGTAGGGGGGAGAACAGGAGACCGGCTCGCTCGGCGCGCCCGGCCTTTCTCGGTTGGACCGTACGACGGAACACTCAGTTTTTCGCTCCATTATTTTGAACAGAATATTATTATTTAGATATTTGTTTAATCTAACGGCTGATTTAACTAATGTTAAAGTTCGTACCCTCGATTTACTTTATTATAAGGTTTTGTTTGACTATAAATGTTTGCTGAAAGTTATGCTAATAGTTTGGTTTATTTGCTTAATAATTGTTAAAGTGTATAATATTTAAAATACCCACATTAATAAATTGATAATTGTGTATTAATATCGTATTAAAGTTTCCACTATTGCATGCTAAATATTGGCCAAATGTGTGTTACTAAATATTTTGTCGAAGAACTTTATGTACCTACCATATTTGATGCATAAATGAATTGAATTGAATCAATCTGCCTAGCCTTTTCCCAACTATCTTGGCGTCGGCTTCCAGTCTGGACACCAATGCAGCTGAAAACCATGTATTTTACATGGAGCGACTGCCTACCTGACCTCCACAGCCCAATTACTATGGGTAAAACGATACCCCTTGGTAGGACTGGTTGTCAGACTTTCGGGCTGCTGACGACCCGTAACTACTGTCAAAGATCTGCAAATGACAGCAGGGACCAACGGCTTAACGTGCTTTCCGAGGCACGGAGGGGTCTTGGTATATAAATATGGTCACTCATACAAGGACCAACCGTGGCTAGCTTAGCTTCACCTGATCGATCGACCCGTGCGCCTGTTAAAAAGCCGCTTGTCTATCTGCTGTCCACTTAGATCTCCTTAACTCCTCAATGGATTTTGATGCAGTTTTCACCATTATTTAGAATATTTATTCCGGAAAGCTTGTGTAAAATCCTAACTTAATATTACAGATGCGAAAGTAAGTTTGTTTGTTTGTTTGTTTGTTAAGCTTTCACGCTTAAACGGCCTAACAGATTTGGATGAAATTTGGCAAATGAGTAGACCATAACCTCGAGAAGGATATAGATTTCTTTTCATCCTAGATTGCAGACAAAGTCGCGGGCTATAGCTAGTTCAATAATAACTTCGTAATAGCACAGAAATCTCGGTGTTTTGATATGTCACCATTGCACCCATGCTAAGCAAGGGGGATTGCTAAAATAACTCGCAATAATAATACGTCTTTGTTGTAGTCGTATTGCAGAGCAAAAGCCTCTTTTCAGACAGAGTAGGTAGGAGCATTGATCGCCAAGCTTACTCTACTGAGGATTGCAGATTTCAGACCTACATTATATTATTAGCTGTGCGGTGCGAGACATACGTCTCGAACCCGAAGGAATATTGGAATACAAAGTATCCTATGTCTTAATCCAGGTCATGGTCTACGCATGTGTCAAATTTCATCCAAATTCGTTCAGCCGTTTTAGCGTGAAAGCGTAACAAACAAATAAACTCACTTTCGCGTTTATAATATTAGTTAGGATTAGGATAATAAATGCAAGTCTGTATTCTTCAATGCTCATGTCCACCAGGGGCAATCATAATCTGTCTAGCCTTTTCACCACCAGAACCAGTAGGTACCTTTGACCACGAACTTGAAAACTATCCACTTAATCATCATCGTCTTGCCAAATGAATATCAATTTAATTTGAGTCGTTGCAGCCAGCACGAACTAATTGTAAGAATATCTAACTCTTGTTGTGCTAAAAACATTAACCAGTCAACAAGGACCTACCCAGAATATCACCATCATCATTGCAGCTTAAAGAAGTTTGTTACCCGTGGTCCCATGGAAGGGACCACAGGTATTTTTTTTACACATGGTCCCTTCAAGAAATACAATGCTGCCAAATTAAAACCACTACCTATCTACTGTTATTGAATCATTTGGGTTAGGTTAGGTTAGAACAGTGCCATCATGCCTTCCTACATCCGCCGCATCGTCGGGGCTTATTTGGCGGAGAGGTGTGTCACCTACACGGGACGAGATGGTGGAAACCAGCGCCGCATGTCGTGCGGTGTTCCACAGGGCTCGGTCGTGGGACCGCTCCTGTGGAACATCGGGTACGACTGGGTGCTGCGGGGCGAGCTCCAGCCGGGCGTGAACCTGACTTTTTATGCGGACGAGACACTGGTCACGGCTCGTGGAGAGCCGGGGGAGCTCGTACAGGGAGGCAGCGTTGTTGGCGAGGGCTGCGGTCTCACAGGTGGTGAGCCGCATACGTCGCCTAGGCCTGGAGGTTGCCCTCAACAAGTCGGAGGCTTTGATCTTTCATGGCCCCCGGCGGGCGCCGCCGCCGGGATCACACATCGTGGTCGGAGGGGCTCAAATCGCTGTCGAGTCCACCATGAAGTACCTAGGATTGGTGCTCGACAGCCGGTGGGATTTTGGCCCCCACTTCCGGCGGCTGGCGCCCAAGTTGTTGGGCGCGGCTGGGGCGTTGTCAACGCTGCTTCCCAATCTGGGAGGCCCGAGCGCCGCCTGTAGGCGGCTCTACGTGGGGATCGTGCGATCGATGGCCCTTTATGGGGCCCCGATCTGCTGCCAGCCACCTTGCGAAGATCGTCGTTTCACCTAGCCTGAGGTTCTCATCCCTACATTTGCCGATTCACGGTCATCAACAAGTCCGTCCAGAACACATCTAAATCAGTCTTTATCTATGTTTTCTTAATTTGTTTTTCGTTTGTTATCCTGCATTTTCATTGTCTTGTATCCAATTAACAGGCATCTAGCCGCGGGAGGGCCCTGGTGACCTGTAATACAGGTTTTTATATAAACCTACCACAGCCTCCAGTCTCTCACAAAGTTAGTTCCTTGTTCGTGCACTACTGTCAAACTTTAGAATTAAGTTTATAACTTGTAGAGCAACTTTATAACGCAACTTTGTAACTTTATAACGCAAGAATAATGTTGTAGCCGACACGCGTCAGTCAAATGATTACACTTTATTGGAACAATCGACGCGCGCCGAGGGAATATCAATGCAAATTCTATTGGTGTTCATGTAGGCTCACCAAATGTTTGGATTAAGCTGGACAAGCTCTGTTTTTTAAACTTTTGCAAGCAACGAGGTCTTACTGTCTCGTTTGCCTAACAGCCCTAGGCAAGACTGCCGAGCTCGGTGTCCTGCTTTCGATCTGAGTGTCGTCTTCTTTTTAAGGCAATGGATTTGTATAAAATAAGTTGTTGGCTCAACTTATTTCATACAAATCTGGTTACGTTAATCGCGACATCTGTGTCGTTTAACGTTTAAATGCAGAGCACCTGGGGTTCTAACAGTTTGTGATCCCCAGACCGAAAGCAGTGGATTCTCCCTTTTCCGTAAAGGAATTGAATTCAACTGAAAAATTTCCAATGCCAGGCCAAATATCCACTGACAAATTTCAATTACCGGACACAAATCTAGACTCAGGGCAGCAGTAGCCGAGTCCGCACATCACTGGTCAGTGTCCCTCACTCGTCAGTTTATTTAATTTGTCGGTTTCGTTGATTAGTCAGTTTCGCTGATTGGTCAGTTTTGCTGATTAGACAGTCGCGTCAATTCGACAGTTTCCAGTGTTCGCCAGATTCGTTGATTCGTCAGTTTAGTACAGTCAACGAAACATATATATTTACGTTTAAGTAAACAAAAGTGGATCATGTAGGGAATACCTAACCCAATTAAAATCAAACTTGAAGTTAAATAATCACAATATTTTAAAATATAAAAAATGTGTTTTACTTCTAACATAACTGAAATCTAATAATTATTTAGACATTAATAGATATTTGTTTTTTATTTTATTTAGCTTCGTTGGTCTGGTGGTCGCAAGCGTTACTGCTGTACAGGAGAGTCTGGATTCGATTGTCATTTCGAAAAAGATGTACCTATCCTATTCCTATCCTATTTTTTCAGTAGAAATTTTTAGCAGCGGCTCGAAGTCAGGTTTTGGGCCGGTTAAAGGCAATAGGCTCTCCTTCTATTACATGGCACGTAAACACATCTGGTGAAATATGGTTGTAGTCTAAGTGCACCTCTGCCTAACTCTTTGAAGAAGCAGGCGTGATGTTATGTTACGTTATTACATACAATCGCGCCTGATACACAATTAAACAAAATTACACTGTACATAATTCAATTAGCAGACGTGTGTGCAGTTTTCTACCGACTGTACTTGGTCTGAAGAATTGAATAAAACCGATGAATCAACGAAACTGGCGAACACTGGAAACTATCGAGTTGACGCAACTGTCTAATCCGCAAAACTGACCAATCAACGAAACTGACTAATCAACGAAACTGTCGAATTAAATAAACTGACGAGTGAGGAAAACTGACCAGTGTTACGTGACTTAGTAGCCCGGAGTTAATTGCAACAGGCTCGCTCCCTATTACATAACTGTGGCATATACTTCTGCCTAGCTCTGAGGTAAAGGCGTGTGCATTGATCGACATGAGAACCAAACCCTGGATGACCTCGCGACCATAGTAGCCGCGAAGGTCAACGATTCGTTGTGCCTTTGACATTATACGAATGTCCGAAATATCTGTATTGAACCTGGGAACCCTACCAGCCAGTATACTGAGTAATATAAAGTAATGGACATATTGTGCGTACACGCTAAATACTGCTGCTGTGTGATATCGACGAATCCACTAGCCTAAAACTATCCGTGGGGGTAATAAGATGGATCATGGCGGAATGACGGATAGTGTTCTCTTGTGTGGTAACTAATAATATCACTATACAATACGATACGACACTTAAATATGCGTTCGGCGTACTCTGGATCAAGTTAACTGATAGCATACGGAGAATTGCCCAACTTAAGTGGCAGAACGGATGGCCGATGGGACCAAAAGTGGAGTGGCGACTGCGTACCGGAAGACGTAGCATTGATAGGCCTCACACAAGATAGACCGATAATCTGGTGAAGGCTTTCGCGGCACGCTCGCTACGCTCGCTCGCCTTCGCGCGTTAATGGTCAGTGTTCCAACATTTTTTTTTTTTGTTGCCGGTGTGGAATCCTCATGGATGTCCTCCACCCTGGGGTGGGCGGAGTTGCTATCAGACTCTTACTGACTAAAAATCACCCCGGTGTTCCCTTCCCACACTTGCGCCGGGGATCTTGGGAGCTAGTATTACTTCCGTTATCCCCGGCTAGTACGCGGCTAGTAGGCGGCTTACTTACTCAGATCGAAAGCAGGACACCAAGCTCGGCAGTCTTGCCTAGGGCTGTTAGGCTAACGAGACAGTAAGACCTCGTTGCTTGCAAAAGTTTAAAAAACAGAGCTTGTCCAGCTTAATCCAAACATTTGGTGAGCCTACATGAACACCAATAGAATTTGCATTGATACTCCCTCGGCGCGCGTCGATTGTTCCAATAAAGTGTAATCATTTGACTGACGCGTGTCGGCTACAACATTATTCTTGCGTTATAAAGTTACAAAGTTGCGTTATAAAGTTGCTCTACAAGTTATAAACTTAATTCTAAAGTTTGACAGTAGTGCACGAACAAGGAACTGACTTTGTGAGAGACTGGAGCCTGTGGTAGGTTTATATAAAAACCTGTATTACAGGTCACCAGGGCCCTCCCGCGGCTAGATGCCTGTTAATTGGATACAAGACAATGAAAATGCAGGATAACAAACGAAAAACAAATTAAGAAAACATAGATAAAGACTGATTTAGATGTGTTCTGGACGGACTTGTTGATGACCGTGAATCGGCAAATGTAGGGATGAGAACCTCAGGCTAGGTGAAACGACGATCTTCGCAAGGTGGCTGGCAGCAGCTGCATAAGAGTTGTCGGTGATCTGGCTAAATAGTATCCCTATCTTCCTTGACCTTACTTCCGCCATCTTTGACCAGTACTTTTAAATATGAGTCCAATTTATCCCACCTTTATGCTTCGGGCCTACCACGAAGTGCTGCGGTTTGAAATCAATATTAGATCAACGGAATTGTGTTTAGTATTTCACTGCTTCGTTTGGTTTAGTGTCCGCAGGCGCTACTGCTGCGCTTCTGGGTCCATCTTCTGCGGTCTTCTGCGGTCCTGGGGGTCTACTACGGTGATAAATCCGAAATATCGGCCGAATGTTTGGCCGTTTTCTGACTACGGCTGACAATGGATGTATAGGGCGAAAAAAAAAGTCGGAGAGATTTTAAGTCAAAGTCAAAAACGTGACGATGTCGGGTAAGGATTCAAAGTCAAATAAGGTAACTTTGGAATTCAAGTAACAGCCGAGCATTCGGCCGATACTTCGGATTATCGCTTCGGAGTATTCCCCCTGGGTTCGGTTCCCAGGCCGGGCAAAGTGTTATTAGTTTTTCTTTCAGGAATTTTACAGTATAGCAATCCGGAGTCTGGATTTGTGTTGATGGCAATACGCTCGCTCCCTATCACATGGAAGAAACAGAATATTTTTATTTTATTTACATGGGATTTAAACAAACATACAACTGGCGAAATGTGGGTGTGCTGTATATAAGTCCACCTCTGCCACAACCTTCAGGGATTACAGGGGCCCAAGTCTGCTAATTATATAAATTCACTCATTCCAACACGATCCCATTGTCATGCCATTGTTATTTTGCTAAAAGTTCGTAATCTGGTAAATTCATAATGGTCGATCATTGGTCGGTCAATGTTCTCGTAATATAATTGTGTTATTATAATGGCATTGTCGTATTGCCATTATTATAAAACCCATTAGTTGAAATGTCATTCATTTGTCATTATGTACGAGATTACCAATATATGCAATTTCTTTCAATGTAGTGTCTAGTAGATTACCAAACTTGTCAAAATCAACAATTATGAACTCAATGATCGACCATTCTGACACTATTGTAATAGCAGACTTGAGGCCCAGGCGTGATGTTATGTTTGTTTTAAACAAGGAACACCACCAAAAACCCTACCCGTTCCTTCATTAAAAGTCATAGCCCTTAATGTCCACCAGATAATTGTTGACTAAACTATTTATGTTACAAACGCGTATAGCAGCTTTGGGTGACTCGTTTCGATATGACTTTGTAAATGTATGGGCGTTTGTCGGTAGGCTTTCCATTTCTTTGGTTAAAATAGGGGTAATCTGAGTGACGTGTGTCGTATGTGTAGAAGTCTGCGGAATTTTAATTCAACCCTGTATAATGAAGGTGAGCACCGCTATATATAAAAAAAACATTTATATAAGAAACTCTTGTGAAAAATTTAATTCTCCTAGACCCAGCAGTTTCGGCTGTGCGTTATAATGTCAGTTCATGAATGAATGAATGAATTTAAGAATTTTATTAAGTAGATTTATTGATGTGAAACATCTATAAATAATAATAAAACGCTTTTATTGATTCATTACATTTATTTCGATACACACACATTATTATTTCCATAAAAAATACATTTCAATTTACTTATAATAAAATTCATAATGGTTAGTTATTAGTATTAATTAATAAATTTGTTATTTCATTATAAGGATCGCTTAGCGCGGTAAAAGCCTCCTCCATCTTTTTCTGTCTCTAGCTACTCTGCTCCATGTTTTTCCTCAAACGAAACATCTATAGGCGCACGTAAAACTAATTGCTGGCGGGGCGACGCATGCCGCGTGGCGATTCACCACGTCCCGTAACGACTCACAATTTTTACTAACTACTTCTACTATACTAATTATGTAGACTAAGTGTTATATTTAAATAATTATTTAAAAAGCTTTTTTTGTTGTATTTTTGACGTGACAACGTCTTATAATTCGATGGAGCCGGCTGCACGCACGAAAAAACATGACTCATGCGGCGTTACCTCTCATGCGGCGTTACCCCTCATGCGGCGTTACTTCGCTCTGAGGCGTTCCATTTAAGGCTTATGACGTTGTCACGTTCAACTATCGTCAGTAAACCGACTTTACAGACAACCGATTTTTTTTTTGTTTATCTCGTTAGTACCTAGTGTAAATAGTTAGTTGTGTGATCTATTGTATGGATAGTATATTATGGAGATATGATACATACAATAGTGTTAAACAAAATAAGTTTCCTGAAAATATCCTCCACAATCCGATAACATGGTGACTCGACAAACCCTTGGGACTATTAAACAGTAATGATAACTACTGTCCTACATTCTACAGATTTCGTGGTTATGTCCACTGTATGGTAATAGAGTAACCGTTATGTTGGGGTCTTTTTAAACGATTTCTAACGTAACAGAAATTAGAAAAGATTCAGCATCATCCTCCTACCTATTCAATTTTTTCTACTACAATGTGTAAATCTATGGTTTCCTATACTTAATTTGAAATAAGATTAAAAAATTTAAATAAACCCTTTTTTAATTCCGTTCAATCGATTTTGACTTTTATTCCGTAGGCAAAGGACTTTTAAAAAAGGAGGAGGTTTCTAAATTCAGTTGTTTAAAAAAACTTTTTACAAAAAAAAAATAACCGACTTCTAAAAAAACACTACAAAGTGAAAAATAACTTTAATTTCGAAGTCAGTGGCATAAAACTAAAATACAGATCCAAAGACACCGACTTCCGAAATTAAAAAACAAAAACATCGTTACAATACCAACTGTTTATTACAGTTGCCAATTATCATGCCACCAACGCAATAGAAGTCAAAATCGGTTGAACGGACTGTAAAAAAAGGTTTACTTAAATTTCTAATCTTATTTCAAATGGAGTACCCACAGTGATGGCAGCGGGGCCTGACTTTACGACGCTCTCTAGGAAAACACACCAATTTATTTTCATTAATAACGTTTCAATGAAGTCATTCACCGGTTGTGGACGCTATGTGGCGCCCAACACTCTACTAGGAAACCGTAGCTTAATTGAATTAACTGAAAACCTCATCATCCTTATGAATAATTTCTACTATGAGACTAAACTAGAAGGGTATAATTCCCGTATTTTTAAGAACGGCCGTTCTTATCTGTTGCATTCATATCTGTCTTCAACTGTCAAAAATAATTACATCGAGTTTTCTTTTTTGACGTCAAAACTTCTTTAGCCGCGTTGAGCGATTTTTGGTAGGGGCAAAACTTATGGGTTCGCGTCACCGACATGCTAACCACGTCACGTGACGTGTTGCGCCAGACTGGTGACGCGCAGCGGCCTGTGACGCACGACATGTATATATACGCATATATACATATATATATTAATCCAATGTTTTAAGTTTTCACTTCTGCTTACTTCTTGGCTAGTTCTTCTTTTTTCACACTGTCAGCAGTCCCATGACTGCCTATATTTTTTATCGTTTTTTTATACGAAATTATTGGAAAATAATACCCTGCGTCATACATTTATGTTCGCATAACTTGACAATATACCTATAGGGAAAACCTAGTTTTCGCGATTTCAGAGTCATTCATAATGATGAGTAAAATGACCCCTTCAGAGGTTTCCAGTTATTTCAATTATACCTTGTAGGTATACCTAAGCCGCTATCTCAGTTCTGTTCGTTATTATAGTTTGACCGATATCGCTGTACCTACCGCGCCTTGATATTGCTGTACCGCGCCTTAATATCACTGTACCGCGCCTAAATGTCGCTGTACCGCGCCTTAATATCGCTGTACCGTGCCTTAATATCACTGTACCGCGCCTTAAGTATGTGCGCGGCGAGACGGTGGGGCAGTGCAGGCCGGCCATTTGCCAACGCTCACGGCGCGCGGCGTCAGGCCCTTGCCTTGCCTCGCCGCGTATTGCTAAGGCGCGGTACAGCGGTGCGGGCAAATTATAGCTGTTTCATCTTTCACAAAAAGATAAATTAATTTATTGTATTAATGAAACACAAGTTATTATCTAAAATTGTAATTTTGTTATAACTACACAAAAACAAGTTAGGTAGGTACTACTTACATGCGTGTGCATATTTACAAAATTTCACAAAACAAAGATGCGTCAATGTGCGTCTCTAACTGAATAAAAAGTTGACAGGCTCAGTATCAAACCTAGGATGACTAATCCAAAGTTCTTCAAGATGTGAGCGAATCTCACCCTATAAAAGAAATAATTAATTAGACGACGACGCCTCAATAAACGAATGAAATTTATTAATTCAACATGAATGAATGAGGCGACGACTTTATAGAAAGTGGTTTTCCACCTTATCCATCTCTATACCATATTCAAATCCTTATTTCCAAGTAGTTCTGAATATTTGTTCGTGAATATCAACTTAATTGTAGTGTAAATTAAATTAAGATTTCAGAAAGACTTGAAATATTGAAAAATTCATGAAAGCTGAAGTAAATAAATAATCGCAATATAAATTTAACATGTGGTTGGGCAGCGTTTGGAAAACTTCGTCAAGTCTTCTCGTCGTCAATCCCGCAGTGTTTGAAGACTAGGGTCTTCAACTAATGCGTCCTGCCCGTTATGATATACGGTACCGAAACGTGGACACTAACAGTCGGGCTGGTCCACAAATTCAAGGTCACTCAGCGTGCTATGGAGCGGGCTATGCTCGGAGTTTCTCTGAAGGATAAGATCAGGAATGAAGTTATCCGGAAGAGAACCGGAGTTACCGACATAGCCTGCAGAGTAAGCAAGATGAAGTGGCAGTGGGCTGGCCATCTTTGTCGATGGACCGATGGCCGGTAGAGCAGACGAGTCCTGGAGTGGAGACCGAGTATCGGCAAGCGTAGTGTGGGGCGCCACCCAGCTAGATGGACCTTAAAAAGGTGGCTGGGACAGACTGGATGCGGGAAGCGGAGGACAGGGTGTTGTGGCGCAGCCTGGGAGACGCCTATGTCCAGCAGTGGACTGCTATAGGCTGAGTTGATTGACTGCGGGAGACTGGGTGTTAAAGTTGTTTTTACAAAAACATATATTTATTAACATTTTTGGACCATAAATTGCGAACGCAGGTTACCCCGCCTGCATCGGTGAATGCTGAAGAGAAAAAACCGGGTGTTATGGCCCTACTTAGGGGGGTTTTATCCTGCAGTTAACCGTGGTAGGCTGAGTTTATGGATTGATTGAATACATTAAATTACAGTAAATAATACACTACAAAGAAGGTATACTATGTTCTTTGTACTGAAAATTTTGAACGGAATGTCACGGAAAATTGTGTGCTGATTTATGAACCAGCACAGTGCCCACGTGGTTGATTATGGCCCACTCCTTCTCACAGAGAGGAGGCCTGTGTCCCAAATGATGCTACGTTCACTTTACCTGGCTCTACTTGCATATTCTTCTTCCCAGTCGACTATAAATTCTATGAAGGCTGGGAATACCAGGGCGACAAAGCCAAGAAAGAATTGTCCAAGCTGAAAATATGTGAATTATTGGTAAGGAAATACAATTCACAAAACACCACGCCTGTAATCTTTGATAGGTTATGCAGAGGTGTACCTATAATACCTACACCCCCCATTTCACCAGTTACGTTTTTACGTGAGTCGTATAGTTATAGGGGTTTGAGGATTTTTGTAGAGAAAATATATATAATATTATGTTACAGTACAAATCCAAGATGGCGTCAAATCAACACCGCAGATGTCGGACACAGCTTTGTTAGAAAAGAATGTCCAAAATTTTACTGATTGCCGATAAAAACTATTGATTGTAAGGGTAGAGACCTACTAATATAGTCCTCCAGACCGAGTTTCGGCCATGGCAACTAATCTCGGCGGAGACTAGCCTACGGCACGGGAGATATTCAAGTGTGTGCATAGACACAGGAGCAGTCTGTTTTCCCTCACTCTCATAGTCCGATGGGACGATAATCCGACACGACCGGAGAGAGATCAGGCGCAGGGCTAACGGTTTAACGTGCTTTCCGGGACACGGGGGTATCACACCGCCAGCTTCCATACTCCGGGCTGTTACTACGAAATTCGTAACGGAAAAACCCAATAACACTTTTCCTGACCCGGAACTCGAATCTAGGATCCCACGCTAAGCAGTTAGGCTTGCGACCACGAGATCCGTTGATCATGGCCATACAAATGCGCGTCGCGATCACGCCGCGCCGCCCGCCGTTCGGTTTCATAGGGAATATTTATTTTTAGTAACGAAAATATGAATATTTGAAAAAATCACAGATAGAATTATAAATAATAAAATAGTCTTTTCATACATTAGTAGTTTGAAATAGACATTACTTCCTGAATTTCTTTCATAAACTATTTTACTACAGTACTTAAATATTCACCTATAGAATTGATGTGTACATGCTTTCTAGTTTAGCATATTTTTTTTTGCATAACTTGCAATATATTCGGGTTTAAAATATAAGTAATTAATTCATATTAATAAGATTTAAAAGTCACTAAAATCAGATATCTGCGCCGTAAGGTAATAGATCTATCCGTTTCATAAAACCGTCAAATGAATGACGGTTGTATGAAAACCTAAATGGTTGGTAGTCAATTTGCAAGGTAAGAATACTATGGAGAAGAGATGGCATATTCTACTATAATATGCAGAATAGTTATACAAATATCTATAATATCGACACAGACATGTCATAAAGCGTTTTATTTCTTTCTAACTAATCAAGAGCTACATATGAAAAGAGAGACATCTAAATGTTTGTCACGGACTAAATTTGGCAAGACTTTTGTGTGACGTCAAAATCATGTCTATGCGTGACCGGTTGCCATGTTTAATGCCAAGTTTTGTGCTACAAAACTCTGCAATGTGCTGTCAAACGGTTGCTTGCTTTCTCTCTCGCACTCGCAGTAACAACCCTACGAAAGGCGGCCGTTTTATATGCTCGATTTTTATAGGTAGTCACGCTAATTTTGTAGGTATGGCAGTCCATAGGTTTCTAAGTCAATGATTTGCACTATTAAATTCCCTGACTGCTGCTCATTTCGCTACTACTTAGAATGAGGTACTGGGTCGGGCAAAGTGTTATTGCTTTTTTCCATCAGGAATTTATCAGTAGCAGCCCGAAGTCTGGATTTGTGCCCGGCTGATGGCAATAGGCTTGCCCCTATTATATAGGACTTAAACACAACTGGCGAAATGTAGCTGTACTATAATATAGGAACAGTTCTGGCTAACCCTTCGAGAAAAAAAGGCGTTAATGTTATTTTATGTATTTACACTGTGGATATTATAGATACTTACAAAAATCATAACTACAATCATATGAGGAGCAATCATAGCTGCCCCCATTACCAGGATTGCCATAAGGAGTCGATATATTCTTTCCCAACTTGGTAGATGTCTAGGATTAGAATATAATAACATTTATTAAACATACAGAAAAATAAAGAATCGATCATTGACAATTTGCATTGTTTATTTTTATTTTTATTCTCTTAGTTTGAATGCTGGTCTGCCAGTTTGAGTACTTTATGCGGCCTACCCAAATGTCCTTTCTTTGGTATTGTTCGTCGAATCGCTGAGCTCCTGAAGTTTTGAGTTGAGCTACACGATAACTGACAAATTCGGGCACTGACTGGACAGGTCCACTCAAATCTGTGTGGTTCTTTCGTCAAAAGACCATGTCAGACACCAATCTATATGGTTCTCAAATGATCTGACCAAGATTATATCCGTATTTTATAAACACATTGACATTGATTAATTTTATATATTATATACAATGACATGAATATTTACTTTGTTAAGTATTATACTGTACTGTAAAGTATTGTAAATGTGTTGATTATGTGGGTTATTGTTTATTTTTATCTCTTTCATCTCTCTTTTTTCTCAGTTAGTTTTTATCATGGTCTAGCAGTTTGAGTAATTTATGCGGCCTACCCAAATGTCCTTTCTTTGGTATTGTTCGTTGAATCGTTGAGCTCCTTAAGTTCTTAGTTGAGCTGAACGACTACTGACAAATGCGTGCACTGACTGGACAGATCCCCTCAATCTGTGTGGTTCTTTCATCAAAAGATCATTTCAGGCACCAATCTACATGGTCTTCACATGATCTGACCAAGATTATGTCTGGACTTTAAAAGAGACTATGACCTCTGAGTTTGTTTCGGCCTTTCTTCTCAGAGTAGTCGGATACGAAACGCGGACCTCATCTAGTTTTTTTTTTTAAAATATGGTTGACGTGTAAAAGTGTTTGTACAAACTTATTTACAGAAATAAATCATTTATCATTCATTTAAAATAATCGATATCGGAAGGCTATCGATTCTAGGGTCGGGCAAAGTGTTATTGGGTTTTTCATCTGGAATTTCTCAGTAGCAGCCCGGAGTCTGGATTAGGCTCGCCCCAGCTATTACATGGAACAACTTCCCAGACGTGATGACGTCTGGCAAGTTACGCCAGATAATTTAATTTGACACCCACTGCCCACCGGTGTCGATATCCAATGCTGGGACACTGGGGGACATAGGCCTCCTCTCTTCGAGAGAGAGTGGGCCGTAATCCACCACGCAGGCCCAGTGCGGGTTGGTAGATGTCACATGTCTTCGAATTATTGGTTCTAGGATATGTCGGTTTCCTCACGATGTTTTGCTTCACCGTTTTGAGAGCAGTGGTGATGAAATAATTTACACAAAGTAAAGCGCCTGTCAGGGTTCGAACCTATACGAATAGAATACTCTTTATTATGTACACCATAAAAGTTACAGATATAAATGAAGGCGGTCTTATCGCTAAAAGCGATCTTTTACAGACAACCTTTGGATGGATTAAAGGGAGAAGGAGAGACAATGCTACAGATAGTCAGTGGTGTACCATTTACCTATACAATAAATATATACACACTTATCTATATAAATTTATATACAATAATAAACATGAAACAAGAGCAAGGAACCCTGGAGCAAAGTCCTAGAACTAAAAATTTGGAGACATGTGATATCTACCAACCCGCACTGGGCCCGCGTGGTGGATTACGGCCCACTCTGTCTCACAGAGAGGCCTGGGTCTCAGCAGTGGGACAATTATAACCTGATTATCATTATAATTATGGAAATTAATACTTTTGCCTGTTTTGGTATTCGTTAAAGGATAAAAAATATGATAAACGAGACCTTTTGTGTTTCCTCATGACGTAGCGCCAAACGATTCGGAATGGAACCCAAAAGTTAACAGCAAATGTAACACTTAGCATCATTACCAAAAGACATTGCAAAACTGTAGTGGATCTGAAATTTTAATAATGTAAAGTCGCCATTAGGTCGCACATCAGGTTTTACCAAAACTGTCAAATTTCTCCAAATGATTATAAACCTTAAAATGTTGATGATTAAGTTAAAAATCGAATGAGAAATTTGACAGTTTATGTTAACTTGATGTGCTGGCGACTGTACTTAGTTTATTTTTTTGCAAAACTTTTTTTGTTAATTTTCCAATTTGCCCCCAAAAGTGAGGGTTTCATATTCAACATTCATTTATTTACGCTACTCGTTCGTGTTTAGGTCACAGAATTTCATATCTGTACCAATTTTCAACTTAATCAGTGCTCTAGATTCGGAGCAAATCGGCAAAAGCTCGAATCGCTGAGCTCCTTAAGTTTTGAGTTGAGCTGCACGATTGACAAATGCTTGCACTGATTGAACAGGTCCACTCAAATTTGAGTGGCTCTTTCCTCAAAATACCATTTCAGATGCGGATCTACGTGGTCCTCACATGATCTGACCAAGATTATGTCTGGACTTTAAAATAGACTTTGGCCCCTGAGTTTGTTTCGCCATTCCTTCTCAGGGGTAGTCAGATAAGAAATGTCGACTACATCTAGCTTATTTTTTATTTTTTAATATGACGTGTAATAGTGATTCCGGTATCCGATTTCAGAATAAACGATTTCATTTCATTGTGACAGACGGATAGACAGACAGACACACGAGTGATCCTCTAAGGGTTCCGTTTTTCCCTTTTCAGGCACGGAACCCTAAAAACAACAACAGCTACGACTAACTGCTGATTTTGTCGGCTCACTGTCTGCGAGCGTTACGTTTGGTGTGGCCGCGGCATTCGACCGAGTTTAGTCATCATTGACACTGAGAGAGATGGAGATATATACAGAATGTATACCGCCTTTTGCACACTTTATAAAAATTAAGCTTACGTTTTGATCGGCATGTGTACTGTGATTGGACTTCTGCAATCTTCGCCCCAGGCCCAGTAACCGAAAAATCCGGTCATAACTGTAAATAAAATCACAATCGTCGTAGCTGTAACAAAAAATAAATTCAATATTATATCACAAAAGCACATCGGTATTAACCACCTACTACTTTTGCCCGCTGCTTTTCGAACGTAGGTCTACCGGAATTAACCCTGAATTAATGAAATGCACCGACCCCAGCGTGGTTTGACCTGATTCGATTGCGGAAAAGCGCGTTCATACTTTCGTAAAATCTCGATGACCCAAACATCGCCAAGTTACAGTCCTCAGTAAGACGATAAAATTGCCAAATACGCGGTATCTCGAACCATTCAGACTTTGTAATTCGAAAAAATCTATAAATCGAATTTCAAAAAGCAGGCCCCATAAGTCGAAGTTAGTAAAATACAATGACATCCCACTTGGAATCCCCCGAAACCACAGCAAAAATGTTTTTAAAGGAATGTTGGGTTGGGTTGGATCCGCCGCCTAGGTTTAACGGTGGCGCTGCACAAGACGGAGGCCGTGTTCTTCCACGGCCCTCGGCAGCGCTCCCCACCTGACACCCACGTCTTCGTGGAGGGCGTCAGAATTGAGGTACTTGTACTCGATAGCAGGTGGCGGTTCGGTCCGCATTTTAGCGGGCTGTCCTCGCGCCTGCTGAAGGCCGTGGGAGCGCTCTCGTGGCTGCTTCCTAACTTGGAGGGAGCGCGCGATGCCAGCAACTTTACGCCGGTATCTTGAGGAGTTATATGGTCCTCTACGTGGCTCCCATCTGGGAGGACTCCCTCCAAAGGAGGGAGAATGCCGCCCCCTTGCGGGCCACCATTGGGGTGCCCGCAATTGCCCAGCGTGTGGCGCGGGCCCACCGTACGGTGGGCTTTGCGGCAGCATGTGCTCTGGCCAGCACCTCTCTTTGGGAACTCGAGGCGTGGGTGCTCGTCAGAGTATATGAATGGTCGGCGGGGCAGAGGGCGAGAGGAAAACGCCCAGCCCCGGAAGAGCGGGCGGCAGTCCGGCGGGAGGCGAAAGACGCGACATCGTCGTCCATTGGACGGGGGACCTCGCCACTGCAGCCTTCAGCCGCCGAACCCTCGACGCGATTGGGCCAGTCCTGCGAGACTGGCTCGAGCGGTCGCATGGGTTCCTTTCCTTCCGACAGGTGCTGTCCAGACACGGTTTTGCGGGACAGGCTTTCACGCCCTACTACCGATCTCGTCACCATTTAGGCGGTCCGGCCGGTACTCGAGGTCTGGCTCGGGAGGACGCACGGCCCCCTGTCATTTCGGGTGACGCAGGTGCTCTCGGGACATGTGCTTCCTGTGTCGCAAAAACAGGGAGCCGGACGCCCGCGGTGACACCACTGCGTCAACTGCCGGGAGGACACGGCGCAGCATACGCTGGCAGAGTGTGCGCTTGCGAGGAGCCGCCCCGTGCCCTCATCTCAGGAGTAAGGTCGCTGCCAGCCGTGGTCGACACGATGCGATGGTCAAACTAAATAAGCTAGCAAAACTTCACAGACATGTTGGGTATCGAAATCAAGTTATGATTAAACAGCAGACTTTTTGTTATCATTTTCCTGTTATAGGCCATAGTAACACGTATAATAAGTTTTATAGAAAGAACACTGTGACAGACAGGCAGAAAGACTGGCGGTGTAGGCGATTTAATGGGCATTATTTGCGACAAGCGCATTTCTTATCACTCATAGATATATTTAAAAAAAGAGGGGGGACAAATACTAGTACGAAACGAGTATTTTCAATATCGTACCTGCCAGGGTTACGAGCCTGTCCGAAAGGGATATCGTGGCCCTGGCACACAGGCATCTGAAGGAACACGGTGGGTTTTAGTCAGTAAAAGTCTGACACTCCCTCCCGCTCCACCCAGAGCGGGAGAAGTTATTTGATAATTTCCCACCCAAAAAAAAAAAAAAAAAGGCCCACAGTATCGTAAAAAGTAAAGCTAACGAGTTCTTACCATAGCGCACTACATACGGGAAATACCTAGGTCTTCTCATGTTATTTTCTATAGGGAGGGCAAGACAGATGCCCGAAGTACCATACATGCATATGCCGCAAACCCTGATGAATCCATGCAAGTCTTTCCATGCAGCTCGCTTCTCGATAGGAACATCAAATGCCAGTAAACTATAGTACAGTGTCACGAGAACACATACAGCTGGAAAAGGAGAGATACTTTTTAGCCAAACTTATAACCCTTGCGTTCCTTTTATAAGAAATTAAGTTTGTATTTTATAATCTAAGCTGTTCGCTTTTGTTTGTAAGCTCATACTTGCATACCCAGTTCGAGGGCTTGAGGCGCTGCATGCTGAAACACAGGCTATAAACCTAGTTCGGCAGCAGATGCTAATAATATACACATTCGTAATTGATTTACTTTTAAGCATAAGTATATGAGCTAAGACATATTGTGTAATATGTTTACTCTCCTTGGTCTAACAAAAAAAAAAAAAAAACTGTGCAACTGAAATGAAACAAAAAGTTTACATATAGATAGATAGCTAATTAAAATATTTATTCAGGTATACAAACAAAAGTGTAATTGAAACAACTGACTGTCTGATTCTCGTGGCTAAGTAATAACAGCCCAATGGGTCGATCGATCTGCACCCTAATTGCGTAAAACAGTTTGAATCAGAATCAGAACGATTTTGAAGTATATTGCTAATCCATTGCTTCATATGTTAGAAATTTGTCTGCTCATCAACGTAAATAACGCAATGAATGTTGTTGAACTGTCAAATTGAAACCCATTCGTGCTGATAGTGTGTTACGCAATTAGCCCATCATAGATCTTTGACAGCCGTTACGGGTCGACAGAAACCTGAAAGTCTGACAACCAGTCTTACAAAGGGGTGTCATATTACCCAGTAACTGGCGTGTGGAGGTCAGATAGGTAGTCACTCCAAGTAAAATACTGGTATTCAGCTGCATCCGGTTAGACTGGAAGCCGAGCAGCTAGACAGATGATGATGATGAATTGAAATAACTCAAAACTCGTAATGGGTCAGTACTCATCAAAAATGTTCTTACCAATGAAAATATCAGCTAACAGGGCGAACGGTGCCAAAAACTTTATACTCCTGATAAGGCACAATGGAAGCAGCAAAGGGGTAGTAATCAATATGTACATTCTGATGTCAGACAGCCATGCGGAAATACCAGAATGGAAGCCGTCAATAACCTGTGTACCATTTAAAAACACGTTATACAGTATCAAAGATATTTAAGATAGATACTATAGAGAGGCTATCAGAAGTAATGTCATAGAAAAATTGTGATCCCTTGTCTCAGTGAGGCCATCTAGCGTAATATAGCAAAATTACATAGCTAAGTGTGACACGTTACGCTTTTACCGACACCAACCTTTGATTACCAACCGTCAGATAGTTTGAAACATCTAAGAAAATTATTTATTTTATCTAAATACTGGGTAAATTACAAAATACTAACGAAAATAAACCGTGGTTAAGTCTAGTCGTTTTATCACTACGTGATTTGCAATACCATAATGCACAATGCAGTATATTATATACTTCGAAAATAATTTTATTTTGGTTGACACGAATGCGACTTGACAGACACACTAGACTGAGCGACTTTTGCCCACTAGGACAAATGTATCTGATTACGTTTCGCTACGTCCTGTCCATTGTTATGTAAATAACTTAATGTCTTTGTACAGCACGTATCAGAGTGTGGTCAAATGGTGTGGTACACCATAAAATGGAATAACTTTCTCTATGCGGGCAACATTATAATCGCGAAAAAAAAATCAGTATCCTTAAATATGCCCGCACTTTTCTGATACATGCTATGATAGATAGAGCCGTAACTTTCGCATAAGTGGCCCCGGGACAGGACATAAAATGGGGCCTCGTTCATCAATAATTTTCAATGCTTGGAAGAGAAACAAAAAATACTTTTTAATAGGCATTATTATTTTATTCATATTTATCAATATTTATTTTATTCATACCAACTTATTTTCGCAACGTAAACAAAGCGGGTCAAATCTGAGACAAAGCTCAAAACTGACACTGACAGTGACAGGTCGTCTATCTCGACGCAGACTGCAAGATAGCGTATAGGCAGGTTCTCAAATGCAGAGCTGCACAGTTAATATGCGCGAAATTTAAATTGATGAAACGCGAAATTCAAAAAAAAAATCTCTCTTCTCGGACTTCCCCCTAGTAAGGCGGTTTGCCCCTATTGCCGGTTTAGTTCCGGCTCAGTGACTGATTTGACGGTAAATTGAGGATGCTTTGACTGCGGTGCGAAAGCTCTAGCTAGCTGGAAGTCCACCAGAGCGGAGCGGAGAAACGGAGAAATATTAACCAATAGGATTGCAAGTGGACAGGGATTTGCAAATTTCCTATTGGTTTATTTCTCAGATTCTCCAATCCGCAGCCTCGCTCCGCTCCGGTGGACAGGCAGCCTTAGACCAACGAGGCAATAATAATTCAAGGAAAAAGTAACAGACTGCGTTGACATAATGACATCTCAAAAAGTCCAAAAAAGTATGGCTTACCTGCCTTAACGAATTTGCGATTATAATTTGGTAAATACAACAAGTTCCACACAAATGCAACAACAAGGTTACTTCTACTGTGTACCTGAAAGCGACAGAATTAGTTACATTGTATAAAAAATATGTCATAAAAGTGAATATTATACAATTTGATGACGTAGAGAGCGAAAACCACGTTCAAGACCTGTCAGTGTCATCATTGTTGTGGAATATTGACACTGACAGCTCTTGAACACGGTCTAAGGCTGCATTCCGAATTAAGCCATAATTGCTCACAGCACGAAATTTGTCGCCCGTCAGGCTCGTATATTCACTTGAATACTCATGGTTGGATTACAGTATTTCTTTGTGTATTTACTACAAAGGAGATCACCCATTCTGGGCTAATTTTTTTTTTTTGGGTGGCCCTCGATAATTCTTACATATTTTAAAAATATGTATAGAATACATTATGTTTTACTATGGCACCAAAGACGAGAACAATTTGGGTTCGAAGATTAATAGGATTAATAATTATTAGGAATTATATTTGGTACAAGTAATACGTTTTGCGCGTTCAGGTAAAAACCTGTTCTAATCTTGCACGCTCCGCGCGTCCCTCACTTCCCCCGTGCTCTGTGCCGTTTACTTGTAACACAATAGACACGCGCGCGCGAGTCGTCTCAGTCCGTTCAGTGACGCATCATCTGTTGCCTTGTTCACTACTCACTGTTTTTGCGAATCAGCTTATTTCTCGGCGTGTGTTATAAGGACTGTTTTTTTTTTATAATCTGTGACCATTGCGCAAATAACGGACTTGATGTTATCATGGGAACGTGTGTGTGTTGTAATCGTTCAGTTGTTAATAGAAGACGATCTTTATTGACGTCTGAGTTGTTTCAAAATAGGCCGCACTTACGATTGTATATAACAGAAGTTATACACCCTCGACAAGTAAGTATATAAGTACATATTTTTTGGTCAAATGTTAAAAATGTTTGTACTTAATAATTAATGTATGTATGTATGTAGGTATCTAAGAATTACCTGTGTACAACCCGGTTAAAATATCTCTGCACCTGGCGTCGATGACGTCACTTTTGTATTCTGATAAGGCGTGAAAAAGATAAGGGCACGTGTTTATTTGCCCGCTGCCTTACGATCTCGCCCCTACAAGGCGTCCTCGTGGTCAGGCTTTTAGTTACGATTTTTAAAGTGAATCAGTAACCGCTTTGAGTAAATCAATGCCAAAAAATAGATTCGAATTCATTTTGTTGTTTCTTTTCAGATTCTTCTGAATCATGAAGAATTTATCTGCCGTCCTTGTGTACAACGAGCAGACAGGAGAAGAAGAGCTGACGTTCCGCCAGCAGCTGACGTTCCGCCAGCAGCTGACGTTCCGCCAGCAGATAACGTTCCGCCAGCAGATGACATTGCGCCTGTTGATGCTGCTGTGCCTGTGGAAGTCGCTGAGCCATCGGCCAGAGACTCTTCTGTCCAAAGTAGCAGATATCGACGTGTTCCTTGCACAAGTTCGCGCTGCTTAATATTTAGTTGTCAAAATACCACCCGGCGTCGCTTGCCGAGTTCTTTACGGGCGAATGTTTTATGCAAGTATAACATATACATACCTAAAGATAGTCGTGTTTGTCAAGAACATTTGATCAGTTTTGATTGGGAACAATTACAGGAGGCACCAAATCTATGTACCGATTTTAGTGGGGCTTACTTAGATGATATAATAGATGTGTTAAAAGAAGAAAGGAGTTCCTTTCTAGACTTTGTCAATTATAGGCAAATGAGCCAAACAGAATTATTTTACTGGACAGGTCTTAGTCATGATCAGTTTCAACTTATATTGTCTGAAACACCTAGTCTGAGAAACCAAAAACGTCCTGAAGCCTGCCTAGGCATTTTACTAGCAAAATACAGAACTGGTGATTCGAACCTACGTCTAAGTAACATGTTCAGAATGCCAGAGTCTACTCTACAACGAAAACTTGGAATTGCTAGAAAATGCTTGCTTCGAGATTTTGTTCCTCGTCATTTAGGATTCGATCACATTAGTCGACAGGAAGTAGTATCCCGGAACTTATTAGTACCAGAAACGATTTTCGGTAATCCTGGGTCGCCGCCGGAAGAGAGAAAGGCAATCGTAATATGCGACGCAACATACGTTTATTGTCAGAAAAGCTCCAATTTCTTTTTTCAGCGGGAAAGCTATAGCTTACACAAATATACCAATTTACTGAAGCCATTTCTATTTGTAACTTGCGATGGATATATAATTGATGTGACTGGCCCATATTCTGCTACATCATCTGATGGTCGTATCATGATGAATATGGCAAGAGACGAGAGTGGTTATGTGTTCAATTGGTACTTTCAAAATGAAGATGTCTTCATCCTTGACAGGGGCTTTCGAGACTCAGTTGCATCCTTAGAAGAATGTGGCTATTCGTGCTATTTACCACACTCTAAAGAAGTCGGTGCACTACAATTATCCACAGCTCAAGCCAACGAATCAAGACTTGTTACTATGTGTCGTTGGGTAATCGAAGTGGTGAATGGAAGATTTAAGCGCGATTATAAATTGTTCCGTCAAGATTTTTTCAATAGAGCTATGCCTCATATGATGGATGATTTTAGAGTAGCAGCCAGTCTCGTCAATGCATTCCATCAACCAATAATAGATAGCATACACGCAGAAGACTTTTTGGAAATCATACAACACAGGCGAAATATAGAGAACGATCTTGCCGATTATGTCATAGAAAATAATATGAACAGGCAAAGAGTTGTATTCCGACGAATGACGGCTGATGACCCAGAACTAATAGATTTTCCTCGTCTGAATGAAGAAGATTGTATTCTTTTTGCTTTGGGCACTTATCAGCTCAAATTAGCCCGATCATACTGTGGCGAGCACATCAGAGACGGGGTTTACACGATTGAACTGTATAATGATCCTAATATTATCAACTTGCCTAATGTTAATAATACAACGAGACTTCTAAGAGGTCGTATTCAATCGCGACATTCGAGGGCCAGGACGTACTATGTTTATATTATGGCAGATTATACGGAAAATGGCAGAAATGCAATTAAAAAATATTATTGTACGTGTCTTACTGGCAAAAAAACTCTAGGCTGCTGTGCTCATACCATGTCAATTATTTGGTTTCTCGGCTTGGCTAGACATCTAGATGAGCCCTTACAAACACCGGCAGGTTTTTTAGATTATGTTATCGTTCAAGATAATGAGCATAATATGTAAGATCACTGTAGGTATAAAAAAAACAATAAATTGATACTTTTGTACCCTTTTCTTTGTTTTATTATAATCCGTACAACGCCTATTATATATATCTAGTTGGTTAGTAGATAGCAGTGTTGTAATCATAAAATATAAAAAATAGGGATCGAATTCAAAATGTATATTTTTTTAGCTGTTTTTCCTAACCCAAAAGTTGCCTGGTAGAAATTACTGCCAAGCAATAAGGCCGCCCGTTGCATTATGTTCTTTCCATTTTGTTATTTTATGAATACCAAAAACCATGAAAATCGGTCCAGCCGTTCTCGAGTTAAAGTGTTCGAACAAACCCGATTTTATTTTTTAAAGACCGTTCTATATCTTTGTCCCTAAATTAATTATAACGTTGTCACCATACAATTTTCTTTCTACTCCTGTAACCTTTCAAATAAAATGTATTTCATTCCTGGCCGCCAACTTTTTTTTTTTAGCCCGAGTCGCCCTACTAAATGAGTGATCTCCTTTCTTCTTCTTTGGTTAGGTGGCGACTGTAGCCAGAAGCACAATTTCGAAAATGCCACGTTAGTTTAAAGATATGATGCGACTCAAAACAAAACAGCACACACAACTGTCATTTTTGACAGCGCTCACGGTGATTTTAATTTATGGTATAGCAAGATGGCGCATGTCGTAATGTCATCTATAACGATTCACGGGACATCGTTATCGCGCTCACGGTAATTTGGAATGGGTGTAAGCACGCTCAAATCTATTGATTGAAGAATGCGCCAGTAGATATTCTCATCGCGATCAAATACGAAAGAGCGCCCTCCGTTGTTGAGCATCGAAAGCAATGTAAGAGTGTATCCTTCTGTTTATGCCACTCGCTGCGAGAGGGCGTCAGCATTTATGAATGATTTACTTGTATTATGAATGGAATATTGGATAACTACTTACGCCTCTCGACACCAGGGGGACGCTGTTAGGAATGAGTTATTGTATAATTATGAATAAAGGTTGTAGTGATTGCTTCTCGACAAGAGGATGCATTGTAGAATAATCTACAATATTCTTGTTCTTGCTAGAAGCCCCAAGTTGATGTAAACGTAACCTTTGCCGCCCACTTTCATGTTTATCGTTAAACAGTTCGCTTCCAGAAGTAAGTGTTCACTAGTCTGGTAATTGTTTTAACCGCGTATTGTCATATGACACGGTATCTGTAACTGAAGTCATGCTTGCCTAAAATTAGTGTATGTAATTATTCTGTGGTTATCGACAATGAATCTGGTAGTGGTGTTCATATCGTGTTTCATTGCCACCAGTTAGTCCTCTGTCCTCAACAATATTTGACCCGAAGTGTCGGTTGTCGTTATCGGTTGCGGTGGACAAACAGGCATACACACGGAGAGACACCTTATTAGCTTACACCGTCTATCTTTCAACTCATTTAAGTGCAAGCAATGATTCTATTCTATTTTGTATTTTAATAAATCACACTCACAAACTATCGTATCGTATCGTTTGTTACTTCTTTACGCTCAAACGGCTAGACCAAGTTTGATAAAATTTTGTATGGAGGTAGCTGACACCCTTTTTATCCCGATATTCCCACGGGATCGAGACTTACGCGGGTGAAACCGCGGGGCGCAGCTAGTATTCTATAAAATTGTACATGTTGGCTATTTTTTTTTCAAATTCTATCAAGTTGAGAGGTTTTTGTAGTGTTAATATTTTTTGTGTCAAATAATTCATATTTTTATTTTAAAAAATCCTTAACTTTTATACATACATTTTTTTATGTTTTTATAAAATTATTAAAAACTCGTAAAACAATACGTACCTAAAAGCTTTGCTTTTTTTCCTGACCCAATTCCACGGCGCGGTCGCGGCAGCCGCTTCAGCCAAGTCAGGGTATGATAGTCGATGTATCCTTACCCTACGATACATTTTTTGAGCTGATCTTATTAACATCTGTGAAATTTGGAATTATTATTCTTACTACGTGTTCAGGCTATCGTAATTATGTTGTTTGTAAGAGGACAAAACACTTGGGACATCTTTTGACCGCTGACCTCAGAGATTATGAAGATATTGAAAGAGAAAGGAGGGTGCTGTCGATAAGAGCTAACATGATCGCTCGCAGGTTTGCACGTTGTTCTACGAACCTTATTTTTTGTGCATATTGCACCTCATTTTACAAGCGCAGCCTGTGGGTAGATTACTCTCAAAAGTCGTACAGCGCCCTTTGCATTCAATATAATAATGCGTTTCGGGTATTGAGGGCTGTTCCGCTTCTGTTGCGCATCGGAGATGATTGCTGATGCTCGTGTCGATTGCTTATAAGCTACGATGCGAAAAAGATGCTCCTCCCTGGTGCGCCGGGTGCGGGCCAGCCCCTACATTATACTGGAGTGTGTTGCGAGCAGACTGGACTACTTGTGTGTGAAACGCTGGTGCAAGCTTTCCACTTAGGTGTTGAGCTTGCAGCAGAGATTCTCATTTGGGGCAGTGTTAGGATAAGTGTGTAGATTAATTTTACTAACGTAGTTGTAAAGAAATATTATTACTAGTGTCCGACTGAAGTTTCGGCTTCGGTTTCAGTTACGGCCGATTTCGGGCTAAAAATCATGTTACTGCCAAAGGTTTGGTTTCGGCCAAAAATAGTCGAACCTTTAGGCCGCGCCGAAACTTACAACATCACACTTTCGGGTCTAGTTCGGCTAACGTCAGGTGCGTTCGGCGCGGCTTGCAATATGGCGTAGCCGCGTCGCTCTCCTGACTCCGCCGGCTGCTGCTCAGTGAAGAGAATGAGACAAAATTAGTCTCAGTAGTCCGGTTCCGAACAAAACAACCGAACTACTGAGCCTAGAGGCACTTTTGGATGGCGTTGTTTGCTATGGCCTTCTATGGTCAAAATCTTATTCAGCCTTCATCTCGCCGTCTAGCCAGGTGATAAAAAATGAACACTGCACAATTAAATGGCCAGACCGGTATAAAACTCACAATCATAGCGTGTCCTACGAGGACTCCTACAACAACAGTGACAGCTAATGACGTCCATAGTCCTCCAATCATGTATGCTTCATGCATGCACAGCACTGTGGCACCAAGGCTCCCCTTGATCATATGAGCGGTAGATTCAACTATACTGCAAAGTAATAACACTCATGATAGACGAGGAAATCTTTAAATAATTAAAATTTAATGGCGAAATTTGTTGCTAAGCGCAAAACTCGAGAACGGCTGGACCAAGCCTGGTATATATTTTTTTCCAATATTCCGTGAAATCCGGGGAAGGTTCTTATGAAGAGAAAAAAATGAAAAGTTGTTGTGAAACTTAGAAAATTCGGGAAAACTGAAAGTGCATTTTCTATGGGAAATTCGTATGAATTATTGGATTTTGATTTTTGAGAGCAGTGGTGGCCCAGTAGTTAACGGCCTCGACTTACGAGTAGTAGGTCTTAGGTTCGAACCCAGACAGGCGCTTTACTTTGTGTAAATTATTTCATCACCACTGCTCTCAAAACGGTGAAGGAAAACATAGTGAGGAAACAAAAAGAAAGAAAAATGTCCTAGAACTAAAAATTTGAACACATGTGACATCCATCACCGCACTGGGCCCGCATGGTGGATTACGGCCCACTCCCTCTCACAGAGAGGAGGCCTGTGTCCCAGCTGTGGGAACATTATAGGCAGATTATGTGTTGGATTTTGGACAGGACAACGGTCAGCTAGTTAAGAATAAATATCCTGCCGAACGAATTCCAGTCACGGCGGCCAATCTCAACGGAGAGTTGCCAAGTACATTGGAGATATTATATTGCACAGCCACAGGTGCACTCTCTTCCTTCACTCTCATAGTCCGATGGGACGGCAATCCGACCAGGGACCAATTTGGTTACCCATTGAAAGGGGTTTCGATAGGGTTTTTCTAAGCGGTTAGTCAAAAACCCATACGATATGGGTAACCCTTTTGAACGGCTTAAATTAAATTTTGGTTACTCGTTGAAAGGGTGTTTGATAAAACCCATACGGTGTGGGTTACCCTTTTGAACGGCTTAGTTTAAGCCATTCAAAATTACCCACACCGTATGGGTTTTTGATTAACTGCTTAGAAAAACCTTATCTAAAACCCTTTCCATTTAAAGGGTTTTCGATAGGGTTTTTCTAAAATGGTAACCAAAATGGTCACTGGGTAGAATAGAGATAGAATTGGCCATGCTTCGCGTGCTGGGCGGATATCGAAATAACATAATATTATGAATTTTTCATGTCACTGGGTTTCAAGTTGGTACAGAATCCATTGAATGGGTTATCATGTAACCCTTTCACTGGGTTGCAAGTATAAAACCCATTCAATGGGTTATCATGTAACCCTTTCAGTGGGTTTCTAGTATAAAACCCATTCGATGGGTTACATCATGATAAAGGTAACCCATTGAATGGGTTACCCCTTCGAAAGGCTTAACTCTCAACCGGGGTTGTACGGTCCTTGAATCCGACACGACCAGAGAGAGATCAGGCGCAGAACCAGCGGCTAAACGTGCGCACCGAGGCACGGGGGTATCAAACCGCCAGCTTTCAAACTCCGGGCTGTTATTGAAAAATTCCTAATGGAAAAACACGCCGTATTACGGCGGTAATACGCACCCCATTTCGCACGTTAAAAGCTTATAAAGAAAAAGAAAGAAAGAAAAATATTTTATTTGGGACACGCACAAGAAATACAAAAATAGGATTTAAACTAACAATATCCAAAAAAAAAACAATCATGACTTGTGCGATGCCAAAAAGGCTCATATCTCATCATAATGCTGCGATATTTAAAAAATAAATACCGCAGCGCTGGTATTCTCATAGGACCCGCTGTGATGCCGCGGACGATGTAAAACGAGTTTCTATTGAATATTATTTACATCGAAAAACCCAATAACACTGCCCAACCTGGGAGTGGGGTCAGCAAAGCATTTAGAAAGCGACTGCTGAGCGTGGGCTCAGTAGTCGCTTTCCAAAAGCTTTGCTGAGTGCCTCGTTGGTCTAGTGGTGGGTAAGCACAAATACTCAGCGTGAGGTCTTGGATTCGATCCCTGAGTCGGGCAGTGTTATTGGGTTTTTCGATATGTAAATAATATTCAGTAGAAACTCGTTATAAGCTTTTAACGTGTGAAATTGGCGCAGTGGTTAAGCGATTGACTGCTGCGCTGCGTGTCGCGGGTTCGATTCCCGCACGGAACAAATATTTGTATGACCTACAAGTAGTTGTTCCGGGTCTGGCTGTTTGTGTATGTGAGTTTAAATGTTCGTAAAAGCACCCACGATACAGGAGAAATTCCTAGTGTGGGGCAACGTTTAAAAAAAAAAAAAAAAAAAAAAAAAAAAAAAAAAAAAAAAAAAAAAAAAAGAGATTATAAATAATAAAATCAATAAAGAAACCTATCATACTTAGTAGTGTACATATCGGTCCTCTCTGCCATGTAGTCATAATAATCTCTCTCAGTTCCGGGGTAATAGTCATAAAAAGCGCTATCTCTTCTTCTTACATAGTGCTGTAGTTCTTTATCCAAGGTATACTCGCTAGGAGTCGGACTGGTCTGAAAGATAATTAAAATATTTGCCTATTATGTTAGCTAGCACACGCCACTATACTACCTTTGAACAAAGTCGCCATATCAGCATCATCGATGAGGTCCATATGAGACTTCATACACCATAAAGGTGTCAAATCACCTCTGCATGGAATTAAGTCAGGTACCGCCTTGTGGCGTCACGTACTCGTATTGTGCATTTATGAACGCATCTTGGAATTCGTGGAGTCGCTACTTTTAGTATTTATAAGTTAGTCAGGAACGCACCGTGCGTTGTTAAGTGGCTACACTAAGCTACGATCCGGGGTGCTACCCATAGCGTCCCTTAAGAGGGCCTTTCCCGGTCCGTCTATCGTCAACGCGTGCTTGGTCGAAAAGCTTGTTGTTTCATACAGCGCTAGTGAGAACTACTAACAAGCGAGTGAGAACGCGATAACATTGAACGAAAAGAAGGGGGCGGATATTTCATAAAACTTGTCCAGGTAATACGTGTTTTTGAGTAAGCCTTACCAGTTTGTGAAATAAATGTTAGTCATTTAGAATCTACATTACATTTGCAAGGTTTCTATTGTAATGTTTTCTTAACATTTACAATTTATGAGTACATTATGAATGGCCAAAGTTCAGGTAAAATTTATGCAAAAAAGCAGATTGTTGCAGGCTTATACTGATTTTTTTTTTCAACATTTTTATTTTTTGCTTGCATAGATACCTAGATATAGTGCACAAGATACCTATTGGTTAAAAAAATTCAAAGAAAGATGTGTTACAACGTCATCATAATCACGTACGAGCGTTTGTATGAAAAGTATGTCGGGTTGGCCGCTCTTAAGTAGCGTCCCTCTCTTGCTTGTCAACCGTCGCGGGACACGGACTAGATTTTAAGTCATTCGTATTTTGTCCTGACTAGTTTAATTTGTCATATTTATGTACTAAATAGTGTAACTACCTTACTTTAAACTATAATACGTGTATGAAAATTATAATAATATTTACCTATTGCAAGTTGGAGATTCACTTACACTTTTCGATCGCAATTTCAGTTCCAATACGCGTAAGAGGAGACAAGGAGAATACCTTCTACCTATGTCCCCAAAGACTGATGGTCAAGTCTAAATTGTCGTACCTATGTGATGTATTAATCTCACATCCCTTGATTTTTATTAAATATTTCAACAGTTTTTTTTTTTCTATGGAGAAAAAGCTTACCCAATAACTTAATAAAAGTTATAGATCTTACCGTTATTCCACGATTATAATCGGTCTGGAAGAAAACATTTTTTTTTAAAGAAGGTTTTAAATTATTGTGTCGTTCAATTCTACAAGTATAAGTCTGAATATGGAGAAAAACCGGCCAAGTGCGAGTCGGACTCGCGCACGAAGGGTACCGTACCATTATCTATAAAAACGGCAAAAAAATCACGTTTGCTCGATATTGATAACGGTAACAGGTAGACACTTGAAATATTGACAGAATATTTAGTTATATATTTACTTTAAAAATCAATAATTAAATTAAAATAAAACAAATATTTAAGGGGGCTCCCATACAACAAACGTGATTTTATTTATCGTTTTTGCTCGATATTGATAACGGCAACAGGTAGACGCTTGAAATAGGCACAGTATATTTAGTTATGTATTCACTTTAAAAATAAATAATTAAATTAAAATAAAACAAATATTTAAGGGATACAACAAACGTGATTTTTTGCCGTTTTTATAGATAATGGTACGGAACCCTTCGTGTGCGAGTCCGACTCGCACTTAGCCGGTTTTTTTTAAATAACATATATTAGAATAGAATATAATTTTATTAATTGTTTGTTATATTTATTTCAAAACTGTTTAACGATAGCTAGCCTCAAAATTATACAGAGATTTTCGCTAATTTCTATAAATACTACCATATAACATTATAACTACAAAAACATTATCTAAAGGAGAACATAACTCACTACTTCTTCCAATTGCTGTCGGTGCATCGTGCTAGCCGTATCAGAATATCTTGGCGAACTACCAGAGGTTGCTGTAGTAGAGCCAGAATGTGCTGCGGAACTTGTGTTTGTTGAACGAGTAGTAGCTGTTGCTGGAGTGCCAACAAGATGTGACGCAATAGGACCATATTTTGTTAGGTCAGCGTATGTTAACGAACGAGATGAACTGCGCTGTGGGAACGGAACATTAAGGTCCGTGATTGAAGGACCTTGAACCATGGAAATACCAAAATGAAGCGTGGCAGCCGTAGCAGGACCAGTCGTGGTTGAAGGACCGGTAGGCGCCGTTGAACCACCTAGCCCTGAGGTAGGGGCAGTAGAAGCTCCCACATTCGATGGAGCAATCGCTTCAGGCGTGGCGCCCTGTGGAAGGTTACTTACGTAAATTGGAATTGAAAAAGTTTGAAACTTAACTGAACTAAGATTGTCTGAGTATTCAATTGAAAGAAAGAAAGAAAACTAAGTTTATTTGTCACAAAAACACGTGCATATGTTACGGCTAATACCCGAAGTGCGGCTACACCTAGTTTTAGCCGGTTAGAATTATAGGTCCAGACAATCCCTGTTGGATAAAACCAATTTACCAACAATAGAGGGGATCTGGCGCTCGGCGGCCGCTGCCGCGGCACGCTCGCTTCGCTCGCTCGCCTTCGCTTGTTAATGGTTACTGTTCTAACCTAACCTAACCCAAATGATTTTACCCGAAAACAATCGGCTCGTACTAGGTTTAACCAAGAGTAAGTGGCTACACCTAGTTCTAACCGGCTAAAACTAGGTGTAGCCGCACTTCGGGTATTAGCCGTAACACATACATATCACACATACGCGGTTGGTCCGTGGATGGGTGACCATCTGTTCATACCAAGATTCCTCCGTGCCTCGGTAAGTACGTTAAGCCGTCGGTCCCGGCTGTCATTTGTAGATCTTTGACAGTTGTTACGGGTCGTCAGAAGCCCAAAAGTCTGACAACCAGTCTTACCAAGGGATATCGTGTTACCCAGTAACTGGGTTGTGGAGGTCAGGCAGTCGCTCCATGTAAAATACTGGTATTCAGCTGCATCCGGTTAGACTGGAAGCCGACCCCAACATAGTTGGGAAAAGGCTAGGCAGATGATGATGATGATGATGATGACATATCACATATACATAATCAGCATACAATGTTCCCACTGCTGGGACACAGGCCTCCTCTCTGTGAGAGAGAGTGGTCCATAATCCACCACGCGGGCCCAGTGCGGGTTGATAAATGTCACATGTCTTTGAATTTTGAGTTCTAGGACATGCCGGTTTCCTCACGATGTTTTCCTTCACCGTTTTGAGAGCAGTGGTGATGAAATAAGTTATACAAAGTAAAGCGCCTGTCTGGGTTCAAAACACGTGCATACAAAAAGATAATTAACTCTAGTAATACATCAACATATTAATGAAATAAAAGAGATCTATTAATAATCATGAGCACAAAAAGAAATCAAAGTCAAAGTCAAAACATTTATTTGAAACAGGCCCATAAAAGGCACTTTTGAACGTCAAGATTTACAGAAAAATAGTACTGATTCTAGTTGTAATAGTCGGCAGCTGCTAGCACGTCATGACTGTAACAAGAAGGCTTCCACTCAGAATGATGCTGTGGGAGACCCACAGCATAGGGCGGATTTTACCCGAAAAAGACGTACGGAAACCAAGTCAGGTTTAATGAATTGTACATAAATAGGTAACAAAATAAAATACAATAAACAGTATTTAGAATAAAATGACAACCAATTATAATTATGAATAAATAACATAAAAAATTATCCGCAGGCATCACCGTGCGTGCATAAATAATATACCCAAATAAAGTATATTTATTATTACACGAGAATATCCAGTTTTTAGGATTCCGTAGTCAACAAGAAATATAGTTTCGCCATGTCTGTCTGTCTGTCTGTCCGTGGCTTAGCTCAGAGACTCTTATAGTACTAGAAAGCTGCAATTCGGCATGGGGCATATTAATCACGCTGCAAAAACAATAAAAAAAAAATTTAGGATACCTCTCTCTCTTTTGTGTATAGACGAGTACACAGGGATTGGACAGGCTGTTCAAAAATATTGTGGGTCTTTAAAAACCATTTTTCAATAACAGGGATCCTTTTGCAGAGGAAAGTATAAATGGTTGTTTTTGATATGTGGAAAAATTCATGGCAGTAGTATAGATAAGGAAGTTAAAAGGAAATCTATTACACCTAAGTAGGCTTTACAAGTTAACGAGTAATAGTCGAACAACTTACATTAGCAGTTAGAGAATTTAACGTAACGTATTTAAGAACATATTTTTCAACTACAATGTTAAGTTTGTTTTTGGGATAAATTCTTCCCAACTACGGAACCCTTTATTGTGCGTGGTCCGACACGCACTTGGCCGGTTTTTAATTGATGAATTGAAGGACCATGGGAGCATTGGACTTTCAAGGGGCTGGCTTTCATAGTAGTTTTAGAAACTTGCAGCGATCAAGCAAATAAACAATGGATAGTTTCAAACACAGTTTACACAAAGGAAAATCATTCAGATTCTCGATTTTTTTTAAACTCCTTTGTTCCTCACGAGATAGTTCAGGGAATCAAAGATGGCAAGGCAATTTTTCACGGGTATTGTGAGCTACACTAGAACTTTTAATTAGCTGCAGTAAAAGTCCGACCTTAGTCATCCCCGTACTAATCCAACAAGATCTACACTGTGTTCAATTGTATCAATCGAAGAATTTTATTCGTTTTTTTAAACATCTAATTGTTTTGTTTTTTTTGCCATGCTCCCTTGTTTTCTCAACTCACTTTAGACATTGGCAGAATAGTAGACACCGGCTTTGCTTGGCTTAAAACACAAAAAGAATAGAATAGAATAGACCTTAGTCATCGGCTCACTCAGGTTAGTTTCTAAAGGAAATGTATGAAAGGAAGAAAGTATTTATTGTTCCCATACATAAAAAGGGTTCGCAAATAATAGGAAATTATAGGGGAATTTGGATACTGAATACAATACGCAAAGTATTTGAAAAACTGGTTTACAATGCTATCCATACATCCACAGAGGCATTTCTTATAAACAGCATGCAGCATTTCTCGAAAAAATGCTTGACTTTATAGAATATATCGAATTTGGATAGCTTTTAAAATGTTGTCCTTGAGAATACGGGGATGGCGGTTGGTAGGTTGATATGATCTACACGGATTACAAAAAAGCTTTTGATCACATCGATCATGTCATCCTGATCGAAACGTTAAATAAACTGGGTATACGCGGCGATCTTTTACGATGAGTCCAAACATATTTATTTAGAATATCACAACCTGTAGCAATAGGATGATACCGTTCTAACTTTATTGTAATCCCTAGCGGTGTTTTGCATGGTTCCCATTTGGGGACTCTCTTTTACAACGTATATTTATTTGATATCACTGATTCTTTTAAACACTCTGAACACTTAATGTAAGCTGAAGATAAAAATATATTTTATCAAATAAGATCACTCAATACCTCAAGAGGACCTTAAATAATCACATCACATTATCACACTAATATTACAAAGACGAAAGTTTGTGAGTGTGTGTGTGTGTGTGTGTATGTTTGTTACTTCTTCACGCTCAAACGGCTGAACCAATTTTGATAAAATTTTGTATGGAGGTAGCTGACGTACACGTAACGTTGTTTACTCATATAACTTTAATGGAATCGTCATTAAGAAAGTCAAGATAGTTTGGGATTTAGGAGTTAGGTTTGACAATAAATTAACTTTCTCAGATCACATAGACTTTATTAGCACAAAAGCTTATAAGAACTTAGGCTTTATTATTAGGTCATGTAAGGTTTAAAAACATCGAGGCTAACATCAGTGTATTTTGCATAATTATGTGCGCGCGTCTTAGAATATTCGTGCCCAATCTGGTCCCCCCAATATATTATTTATAAGAACCAACTACAAAAGGGATCAAAGAAAATGTATCCACGAACTATAAAAATAGTTGTCGAATACATGGTTTGCTAACACTCGATGAAAGGCGCAAAGTTACGGATATGTATTTGCTTTATGACATACTTAATGGACGGTTCGATTGCCCGAAGTTGGTCGCACGGGTAACTTTTAACACTTCCCTACGGCGCACTCGTCACACTACGGTGCTACACGTGGCTCGGTTCTTGACTAACTGGGTCGTTTTCAAAATTCGGGGCCAAAAACAGACTATTTGATTCAATTCTCGTAGAGCACCTAGATATTACTTAAATTACTTACTTTAAATCGACGACTTCTTTGAGACGCCTTAGGCTTCTGCCTCGAATCTTGCGGGCAGCGTGACGGTGGCGGCGGCGGCGCGGGAGCGGTGCGGGCAACGCAGACCCGTACCCTAATTTCGTAACACAGTTTGAGTCGGAATCGGAATGATTTTGAAGTATATTGGTAATCCATTGCTTCATAAGTTAGAAAAAATTGTCTGCTCAACAACATAAATAACGCAATGAATGTTGTTGAACTGTCAAATTGAAACCGTTTCCTACTGATAGTGTGTTACGCAATTAGCCCTCTGTTCTCGAAACCAGCTGCAGCGGGCAGATCGCGCGGCACTATAGCGGCGTAGTGTTGTGTTCGTGGTTGTGTCGTCGAGATATTTGTTTTCATTCGCGAACGAAATGTCTGAACAACGGCGACAACATCTTTTTGATTCGACACATCACAAAAATAAATTGCACAACACTGCAATGCAGACGCGCGGGCGGTCACCGCATGACTGGTGCGCACCACTCGTTGCCCGCCCCCGCGCCGCTACCACGCTGCTGTTGTCGAGGGCCGGTCCATTTGATTTTACCCTTTAGATCCTGCCGCTCCCGCGCCGCCGCCGCCGCCGCCCCGCTACCCGCAAGATTCGAGGCAGAGGCCTACGGGCCTAGTATAACGACTTTCTTATCACTGTATATTAAGGAGATAGGCCTAGAAAACTAACCCATTTCTCATTAATGTCACTAGTTCTAAGGGATTATTTTTTCTAGATTGCTATATGAAGCAAAAACATGTGCAGGAAACTGGAATTTAATTTAGACACTGTTTAATATAATTCTAAAGGAAAGATAATTAACTGTTGAGACAATCTTGAGTAACATTAAAATAACATTTTTGCATCACGTTTGACGTCTGTGTCGGTGTAGACCTGTTTGTCAGTTTTGTATCAGAAATAATTTAAAACACAAGTTTCAGTGTAATCATTTAATATATTTGTTAACTTAGTGCAACATAGCGTGCCATATATTGGAGTGAGTAGTAAATAGTGCGCCTAAGTGTCGTAAATGAACAATACAATAACACAGTGACTTGGCATAATTAGCTGCTTACCCACTTGTTGCAATAAGTAATTGTGGCATTAACGTGCTAACAGCGCCATCTATCCTACTCGTGGCTATCGATCTATATCGAGTCATCTCTGGCGCCATCTAACGTGCAATTCTAGAACCGCTCACGTATCAAGCTTGTCTCGGCTTACCATCATGCCGGGTGTCAAATGTGGAGGTTGCGGTCGTTTCATCTCGACGATAGAGGGCGCTAGGTGTGGTAAATGTCAGATCCAATACCACCGAGTCTGTGTAGGCATTCCTACAAAAACAATTATAACAGCAAGCTGGCGTTGCCCTGAGTGTAAGAAGGACCTCATTAGGGATAACAGAGCTGAGACCCCAGTCAGAGGAACTGCAGAAAGTTCTCAAGCAGTGTCCCCCGTAGAACAAACATGTATGGAAACCAGTACGCCTAACACATCTGACATCTGTTCCACTACTGCACCTATGCAGACTGCGTGTCCCTTAAATGACGCCACTCCCCCGCCGTACAATGCCTCTGCAGCCGATGTCACGGCCCGCGAAATATCGCTGATCGCCGGCTCCGACATGAAATTAATCATGGAGGAACTGAGGGCAGCGCGTGTGGAGATCCAAGTCTTCCGTAAGGTAATGGAGATGGAGATGATGGAGCTCAAAACCTCCATGAATGCCTGCAACACGCGCATCGATAGCTTGGAAGCCAGGGTGGACGCCTTGGAGCGACGGGCTTCTTCGGGTCCGGCAAATACCGGGGCAGTAGACAGGATCGTGGAGGATCTAAGGCGTGAACTGAACGATAGGGATCAGGATCTCTTGGCGAATGATATCGAGATATCAAATATACCCGAGGCCAAGGTTGATGACTCAATCCACATCATCAAGGTCATAAGCCTAAAGCTAGGGGTCAACCTGGAGGAACGCGACATTGTCGGCGCAGAACGAGTCGGCGGGAGACAGCTCAACGCCACGAGCTCTGCGGGAGCGACAGTAACTCGCCCTCGCGCCATTGTCGTACGCCTGGCGCGTCGTGATCTGCGTGACGATCTGCTGGCGAGCGCGCGAGTGCGACGTGGAGCGACGACAGCTGACCTTGATATGTCCGGCCCGGCCCAGCGATTCTACCTCAACGAACGCCTTACAAAGACAAATCGCCAGTTGTTTCGGAAGGCACGGGACGCTGGTAGTCTCTTTGACTGGCGATTTGTGTGGACTAAGCGCGGCCGCATTCTTGCCAGGAGGCAGCCAGGTGATCCCACACAAAGAATCCGCTCCGAGAAAGACATCTCTCGGATATTTGGACCTGTCAATGAAACAGCCTGATTACTATCTACTTTTATTTTTCTTTATGTTATTTTTCTTTATGTTAATGTTAGTTGTTTCTACTTGGGAGAATATGCGTCGCAACAGTTTCTCTTGGGTGTTTAACCGCAGTTCGGCAGGTGTGCATAGTCAGTTACCATTGTTACTTTTTTATACATTTGTTCTACATATTAATACACCTAAGACACTTATTGCAACGTACCCTAATAATATACAAAAATTATATACAATCAATTATTCTAAAATGCTTCTAATCTACACTAATTACAATAACAATAAAATATCGGTCCATTATTTATGCCCATTGGAGCCCACCAAACATAGTTCTTACCTCAACATATACACAAGACATACATACAATACACAAATGACAAATTCAAATGGCTCCTAGTAAATGTATTAAGTTTGGTCTACTGAACGCGGGCTCTCTGGGGACTAACCAGGATGAATTTTTGATAGCCATGGGCAACCATGCTGTGGACATCATGGCTATCAACGAAACTTGGTTACGTAAGGGTGAGGAGGACCGTGCGCCTAGTGTACCTGGGTACAAGCTTAAACACATACCGCGACCTATGTCTGTACGTGGTGGGCGCGGCGGAGGAGTTGCATTCTATATTAAAAATGGGGTAACTGCGCGGGTAAGAACTCATCCGGATCATCCCAATGTTGAACAACTCTGGTTAACCCTTAATGTAAATAAGAAAAAATTACTCATTGGCACTGCTTATCGTCCACCTTGGTTGGACTTGGAGCTTTTTCTAGAGGGCTTGACTGCCAGTATTGGTGGTTTGGCCCCATACGATAATGTAATATTGTTGGGTGACTTTAATGTTAATATGCTAGATGTCAATAGCCCAAAAACTAAGCAACTATTAGATTTTTTAAGTTACTTGAACCTTAGTCAATTAGTCCAAACACCTACTCACTTTGTAGGTGATAGTAGTTCGCTTATTGACTTAGTCTGTACTGATGCTTCGATCCGTAATGTCGTGGTACGTCATATCAGTGAACTTGGACATCACTCGTTTATCACATGCGAAACGATTTTTAAGAAGCATAAGGCTAAACCAAGATTGGTCGTATTTCGTCCGCTCACAGACATATTAGAGGACTATTTTAACATCGATTTAAAAATTATACCATGGTCGAATATTGGTGACATGAGTGATGTCAATTTAATGGTACGGACATTTAACGCATTTGTGACACAGTTATTCGACCTCCACGCTCCTCTTAAAAGGAAGACATTTAAAACTCGGCCTACTCCATGGATAACTGATAATATCAGGTTGATGTCGACTTTGAGAGATGGAGCAAGGGAAAGATTTCTTAAATCTAAACTACCGGGTCACAAAAAATATTATCTGGATCTGAAGCACCAAACAGTCACGGCACTGGTTAGCGAGAAGGCGGCATATTTCACCAAAAGCATCAATGACCAAATAAAGGACCCGAAGCTGTTATGGCGCAATTTAAAATCGGATGTGCTTCCGGACCATAAACAAAGACTGCTGCCGAGTCACTTCAACAACCCCGATGACATTAATGCGGCGTTTATGGATGTCCCAGGAAGTTGTCGTAATGACAGCTCACAATTGTCCTACTTTGAGTCTCATAGGTATGGCCCGGCTTCATTCACACTCACAACAACCAGTCCTGAATCAATCCTGAAGATAATCAAGAGTCTAGGGTCGAATGCACAGGGTGTCGACGGTATAAGTCTCGATATGATATCTCTCACGTTGCCAACTACCTTGCAAGCCATTACAGATATCATTAACCAGTCCATAACCACGCGTGCATTCCCTGAACTCTGGCGACGCGCTATAGTACGCCCTATTCCTAAAAACAATAACCCGGTTAACATGAAGGACTTAAGACCAATTAGTATTCTACCTTGCCTGTCCAAGATCCTGGAACGTGTGGTATACTCGCAGGTTATCCAATACCTCGAAACCAACAACATTCTTCCCGACCTTCAGTCGGGTTTCAGAAAGGGTAGAGGTACTGCAACTGCTCTGGCTGATGTTGTGGGTAATATCCTTGAAGCACGTGACCGGGGTGAGGGAACAATTCTGGCTCTGCTGGACTTTTCCCGGGCTTTTGACGCAATTAATACCACTCTACTGCTGTCAAAGTTAGCTTTCTATGGCTTCGACAGTGATGCGGTGGAGTGGTTTAATAGCTATCTTACCAACAGGTCTCAATATGTAGAGATGCATAGGGAAGACGGGTCGTCGGTGTCATCCCTCCCCCTCCAAGTATCAAGGGGTGTCCCTCAGGGATCGATTCTGGGGCCTTTGTTGTACATTCTGTACAGTGCCGATATCTTAAAGTCCTTTGTTAACTGCAAATTTCATATGTATGCTGATGATATCCAGTTGTACATATCCTTCAAGGGGAATGAAACATCTTTGGCAGTGCAGAAAATGAATGAAGACTTGCATAGAGTGGTTGTATGGTCGGAGGAAAACTCTCTGGTTCTGAACCCTCTCAAATCTAAATTTATGGTGCTGGGTTCTAGGAAACAAGTTAGTGCAATACTGTCTGCCAACCCTGAGATAGTTATCACGGGAGAGAAAATTGAGAGAGTGGAACAGGCATGCAATCTAGGGCTAATTATTGATCCAGCGTTGCGCTTTGAGGCCCATGTGACCAATGTTCTCCGAAATTGTTTTTATAGGTTAAAGGTCTTATATGGAATACGGAAATTCCTAAGTGTGCCAATTCGGAAACAACTTGTTGACAGTCTCATCCTATCCAAGTTAAATTACTGTGACACAGTCTATGGGCCATGCCTGCTTTCAAGAACAGAGCATGTGATCCAACGTATCCAGAATGCATGTGTTCGTTTTTGTGTTAACATTCCGCGGAGAAGTCACGTTACTCCATATATTAACCAATTAAATTTATTAAAGATGAATGCCAGGAGGAAGCTTCATTTAGCCAATTTGTTGTTTGGTATCATTACAACTCATAAACCACACTATCTCTATGAAAAGCTAACTTGGAAACAAAACCATGTTAAGTATAGTCTTCGCTCCATGGTAAGCCCACTGTTGGTGCCAATGCACAGAACTACAGCTTTCAGGGGGTGTTTCAAGTTTGCAGCCACGCGCTGTTGGAATGATCTCCCACCACCAATGCGACGCCTGAAAACAATACAATCCTTTAAATTCCAACATAAAAAGTTACTCATACGTGAACAAATTTCCCTTCAATTCTAGTATTGATTCACTGTACCTCTGCGGTCATGGCATGCAGGCACTGGCTTGGGATCTCCTGGGGCATGGGCTGCTTGGGATTCGCTCTTCTGTTAATGGGGTTGTATTAATCTCTGTGTTTCGGCACCCATAAGCTACCTTGTTTCTGCAATTTACGGTTAAACCTAATTTAATCAACTGACAAACTATGGCTTATCAGGTATAATTTCCTTGATATCAAATTTATCCTAATTTATTATCCAATCCAATCTAATTTCTTTTATTTAATAGTATTCAAATTATTTATTATTCACGATCATAAATACAACAATTTATTTTGCACTTACCATTTTGTCCTGGTCTGTGGTTGAGGTCACCGATTTTGTCATCAACACCATACAAATTTCACGAACACTGTACAAATACCATACTTATTTAATACCCAGTCACCCAATGAATCCTTTGTTAGATAACATCCTAGCATTCTTTACATAATGCGCCATGTTATTTAATTATGTAACCCTCTCTGACTGAGATGTAACCATTACGTAAAACGCCAAATTCTTTATGACAGCTGACAGCTGCACACACAGATTGCGTAACATGCGCTCGTCGCTTGAGTCATTGCCGACGTTACTGAATGTTGCCATTCTAGATATTATATTTATATATACATAGATAACGAAGTATTGCATTTATTTTATTTTGTTTATTTTTATCTCATTATGCTGCACCGGTTGACGTCATCACGTCAACGCCGGCGGTCGCTGAAAACCAGCGCTGGGGCTCTGTCTAGCATAGGGTCGCAGCATTATGCTGAGCGATGGCCGTTTTGCGTGAATGTGACGCATATTTTCCCTCAACTTGTTCTTTCGTGTTTGTGTTTTTATTTCTTTGCGTTATGTTTACCGCAAATAAACGTATTTTCTTTCTTTTTTTTCTTTTCTTTATTTAATAGCTTTTTAAAAGAGTTTGTATGGGTAATTTCATTTGTGTAACTGTAATTAAACGCATCAATAAACACCTGGGATTAATACCCTGTCTCTCACCCCGTGCGATCATTGATTGTCATGAGGTTTTTTTAATTACTAAACGCACCTAAAAACTACGAAAATAATAATAATACATTTTAAATTCATGAATTTCCTACTTTATTTGGCCCTAAATTTGAAAACGATTCAACTACGCAAAAAGTTGTATATTGGCCAGTATTGCTCGAATTTATATTACAGATTTCTCTCAAGTAAGTAGATATATTCTTGACGTTCAAAAGTGCCTTATGTGTGCCTATTTGAAATAAATGAACTGAATTAGATTTTATTTAGCTGTAATAAACCTACCTACATTAAAAAAAACTAATAATAAAAACCGTAAACGAAAACAAAATGACAAACTACTACTTAATCTCGTACCTAATAATCAAACTATTTTTCTAGTTTAAACTAGTTTTGTATACTTAAAAGGATAGGTCAAAATTGCTATAATGTTCCGACGATTTTTAAACGCTAATGTGATGTATCTTATTAGAAAGCTTATTTATTATGCTACTCGATTATAGTTAAATCTGATTTTTTCAGGCGCCCGTTTTTGTGAAAAAGTGAAAAATGTTTCAATACAAACAAAACGCACATAGTCTTTATTAATTCATTTCTATGCAATATAATTATTTTATGTGGCTAATGTTTCCGTTTCTATTAAATACTTTGAGATTTTATTATAATTTTAGCTGCAGCTCCATGAAATTAAGACAAAAAATATTGATTATCATGACAATGCAATAACAAAACGTATCGAAAAAACTCAAAGCTGTAAACTCGGACTAAATATCCGTTGTAAATGTCAAGCAGAGTCCTGCTGACTGACGTTGTCATTGTCACGTCATTTGCCACAGGGCTGCCATCCCTAAAATATAAATAATGCTTGTAGAACATTTTATTTTTCAACACTTGTTTTTAAAAAAAACGGGCGGCTGTAAAAAAAAATTAAATGCCCAAAGACATCAAAATAATTACCCTCTTTCAGCCTATATAGGTCAGAAGACTGTTTAAATTTTCAATTATTTTAGTACCAAGCCCCATACATTTCGTGAACGTCTCCTTTCACTTTTTGAATTTTAAATATTTCCTAGTAGACCGTTTGCATGTTTTATACCTATCCTAGTTATACAAGGACGTCATCTATTATTTACCATAAACATACTCTGTAAATGTACACTATAGTATAAATAATGTATCACTGTTGGTTGCCTAACTAAAGAAAATAAAATAATAAATAATTTTATTATACTAGATGCGCCCCACGGTTTTACCCGCATACGTCCTGATCCCGTAGGAATATCGGGATAAAACGTATGCTATGTCCTAATTCAGGTCATGGTCTACCCATGTGACAAATTTCATCAAAATCCGTTCAGCCGTTTTTTCGTGAAAGTGTAACAAACAAACACTTTCATAGGATTCCTAGCTTTTGCCCAACAGTAGATAATATAATAATACCAGCTTTCGCCCGCGGCTTCGCTCGCGTTAATTTAGAATTTGACAATCAATTTGGGTTGTACACTGCTTGTTGTTTGGTGTGTGGCGGCAAAAAACTCTTAACACAGTAATAAAGTTTCTATAATAATATAATTCAATGATAATTCGAAAGACACGTGGCGCCATCTATTATTTATCATAAGAACGTTATTGTTGTTTTCCTCGGGAACAGTACTTTTTTTCGGGATGAAAGGTACCCTATGTCCGTTTCTGTACTTAGGTGACAACATTATGCATATTAACAAAATTTCAGAATGATCGGTTTAGTGGTTTAGGCGTGAAAAGGTAACAAACAAACAAGCAAACTTACTTTTCACATTTATAATATTATATATATATTATAAGTTAGGAAGTTAGGATGACCTGGGCCTCAAGTCTGCTATTGGTCGATCATTGATTTCATAATTGTTGATTGGGACAAGTTTGGTAATCTACTATTATAATGGCGTCATTATGACTTTCCAATGGTCGGCCACTGACACTACATTGAAAGAAATTGCATATATTATAATCTCGTACATAATGACAAATTAATGACATTTCTACTAATGGGTTTTATAATAAAGGCAATACGACAATGCCACTATAATAACACAATTATATTACGAGAACATTGACCGACCAATGATCGACCATTATGAATTTACCAGATTATGAACTTTTAGCAAAATGACAGTGGGATCGTGTTGGAATGACTGAATTTATAAAAATAGCAGACTAGTGCCCCTGGCTTATGGTTAACTTAGGTATACAAATAAGATAATACTTACAGAACCATCTTCTGTCCTGGTTCCTGCAGCGACCGCCTCTGTTGTACCCGTATTTTCGTCTTTAACAGGTTTCATCTAAAAATATGCTCTTTCCATGGGTACAAAGTTTATTACCTATTAATTATTAAACTCAGAGATACTACTACCTACCATAAAAACGTGTCTAACATTTGTTTAGACTAAGCAAAATTAAATGATTAAATAATATTATAATGCAAAATTAAGACTAAAGAGTATAATACCAAAGCATATCAGTACCTCGTAGACGAAAAAATCTTTGTCTTTAGGCGTATTCTGTGACCTATCTGTTATCTAGATGGTTGCAAATTCTTGGATCTTAAACGACATTTTGAGAAGAACTTTGAAGACGAGAGCCTTTCAAACTCATTTGGAAGATCTTATATTAACAATTATTGTGTTAAATACTCTTGTTTAGAAAATGTTTTTTTCACTGCACAACAGAACGTATTTTCTTCACATTTCCTCAAAGTCAGAAAGTTATGTCAAAATCACAAATAATTTAGACTAGTGCAGGCAAAAAAAGTTTAGTTTGAAAAAGTTATGTTCTTTGAGTTTATGGTTATTCATTATATTGAAACTATTTCGATTTATTTTATTTATTTACATGGTCAAGAGAATTATGTATCTATCACATAATTAATTAACATAATCTGTCATTGCTTCATTTTTAATTATTTTTACCTATTGTGGTATAGTAATTTATTCTAGAATAAATTACAAGGTGTTTTACCAAGGTGTTTTTAAAAGGTAACGGTGGAGTTTCTTGCCCATTCTTCTCCATACGAAACTACCTTTTGGAAGGGGCAACTAGAATCGATACTATTTTATTTTTTACGTTTAAAAGTGCCTTTTATGTACCATTTGAAATAAATAATTTGACTTTGACTTTGAATTTGCGTTGCGAGATCCCGCATATTATATTCGGTTCCCAGTCGCGCGGCAATTCACTTTCGGGAATACCTACGAGTATTAACACTGTAATTTGAAAACATTGTTTTGACAATGTTTTCAAGTTACCACCACAGACACACCCACATTTGTTTTTTAAAGAGTAACCGTGGAGTTTCTTGCCGGCTCTTCTCCATAGGAAACGACCAATTGGAACCGTGCACCTAGCTTCTACGTTTCATAAGTGCCCATGTAGGTTTATGTTAAATAAACAATTTTGATTTTGGATTCGTTAAGGCACTGGCATATTTTAATTGGACAGAGTGTCCCTGGATTTTCATACCCGTTCCTCTCCAGAGGCACCTACTACGCTTTGTAATGGACAAAATAGCTTCATGGTGGTTTTGACTGACCGACTTCTTGAAAATTAAAAAGTGCTTCAATTGAAATAAATGCTTTGACTTTGTAATATTATGGTTTGAATCTACGGAACACGGTTGCCAGAATACGATGCAGTATTGAGGCAATCCCCAAATCGTCGATCGCTGATGCAATAATGAGAATCGTGGATGTTATTACCGTAATGTAGTTAGACTGTATTGACAGTGCGTTTCATTTTTTTCTTATCAAAAAGCTTCCATATCTTAAAGCAAATTGGTTTCATAGTAAAATGACCTTGAGGTTAATAATAATATACCTGCCTATTATTGTCTCACTGCAGGGCAAAGGCCTATACAGAGAAAGCACGAGCATTGATCACTACGCTTGCTCAAGGTTACGTAAGGTTAAATGAAACAAAATTTCAAGTACACATTCAAAATATTTAATTTTTTCAAGCTTTTACAAGTTTTTGGTTTAAACAACCGTCCCAAAGTTCACCTTTTGTACTTAGATTCGTGTTACTGTGGCCTTTTTCATCAATGTCTCCACAGGACCCACTGCTTTCACAATGGTCCGATTCGTCCTTATCCTTTTGAAATCTTGTAGTTGTTGTAAAATCATCATTATGTTTCTTGTCATCTTCACAGGAATCCTTGCCTTGCCTCAAGTTATTGGAAATATCCATAAGAGTTTTTAATAAAGGTGAATTTAAGAGTTCGTTATCATATCTATCGTTTTTTTGGTCTCCTCTGACCCTATCCACTCTGTAGTCAGAATCGATCCTATTGTCTTCTCTATAGTAATTATTTTTACTATTGCTTCCCCTATTGCTATCATCACCTCTATAGCTGCTTCTGTTGTCATGATCGTCCTTATAACTGCCCCTATTGTCATTATCACCTCTATGGCTGGCCCTATTGTTGTTATCTCCTCTATAGCTGCCTCTGTTGTCACTATGTCCTCTATAACTGCCCCTATTGTAACTATCTTCCCTGTAGCTGTCTTTTTTGTACTTGTCAACTCTGTTGCTACCTCTATAGTCACTATCGCCTCTATTGGAATTAGTAGCTTTGTAGCTACCCCTATTGTAACTATCACCTCTATTGTTATTATCACCTCTGTTGTTACTATCATCTCTGTAGCTTTCCCTATTGTTTCTGTTACCTCTGTTGCTTCCCCTATGGTTACTGTTGCTGTCACCTCTGTTACTTCCCCTATAGTAATTGTTACCCCTGTTACTGCTATCGCCTCTGTAGCTACCTTTATTATAATAATTGCCCCTATTATTTCCCTTAGATTCACTTTTATCCCCATAGTATTTGTCTGCGCTATAATATTCATCTCCTTTATAGTCACTGTCTTTTCGGTCATTGTAATCTCTTGCTCTGTCATCCCTGTCTCTATATTCCCGTGTATTTTGATTATTGCCATAGTAAGAGCTGTGTGAACTGTAATGGTTATATTTTGATGGTTTAATATTATCTTGGGTTATCTGGTCTTTCACCTGAAAAAAATGATATGCAATGAAACGTAATTAGAGAAAATTTAGGAATAATAGTTTGCTGACGCAAACTCAGACGGTAATTTGAATGTTTGTAGTTTATTTTTTTATAGTTTGAGTACTGGATGTTAATTGTCACATTTTTAGATAGGGTTTAGAAAATAATACATTCATAGTTTAAAAAACACTAGAAAAACACGCTTTGATAAATGCACGTAAAAACAAAGTTATACATCCTATATAGATATATCAATATTATTCTATTTACACTCTCCATGTACAGGTCTATATACATTTTATACAGGCACCTATGTCAATATTTACACTACCTATTCAATATATTTGGTTTGTTATAACCTTGAAACCTGATCGTGTTCAAAGTCCATTACGTGGCCTTTCTCACAAGTGCAAACACGACTATGATACGATATTCCATCATGGAATGCCAGTGCCTATCTTCCGGCTTCATCATAAGGCCTTGAAACCTAATCGTGGTCAAAGTTCATTACAAGACTTTTCTAAGAAATCCAAAACAGCTATGATACGATTTTCCATCATGAAGTTCCAGTTCATATCTTCCGGCTCCATCATCAGATCAGTTCTACAGTACTATATTATTGTATTGTCATCAGAACTACATACAACTCCTAATTTTCATTACGCTACGACCCTTGGCAGATGGTTAAATTAGTTACCTTAGATTTCATTACATAGTTAGTTACTACAGGTCGACCTAATAAAAGCGTGTTAAAAAGGAAGGTATTTAAATCCTGTCTCTATTTGACTGGGCTCTAATCCTACTGATTATGTTTATAAATACCTGTTTCGCCAGTTGGTAAAGATATGCGAATGGGTATGATGCATCTTCTTTGCGGTTATCTTCATGGCTGCTCTGGTCATTTCGATTGGAGTAACTACTGGATTTGTAGTTACTATTGGCTGGGTAATTAGACTTGTAACTGTTTGACTGGTATTCATTCTTGTAACTATTGGATTTGTAATTATCTGCCTTGTAATTATCTGATTTGTAACTATCAGATTTGGAATTATCTAAGGATTTGTAATCATTGGCCCTGGACTTGTCATTTCTGTTCGATTGGTAATCAGACTTGTCGTTATTCAATTTGTAGTTGGAAGACCGCGATTCCGATTCCTTGTAATTTGAGTACCGATTAGCATTGTTGTCCAAAACTAAGATAAGGGGACGATTCTGATCTGAAGCTTTCTTGTAGAGATTTGAAAGAAGGCCAGAGTATTTCTCAGTCAGAGATGGAAGGATGTTCTGAAAATAATAATAATTAAGAAACATGCACATTTTGTTTTAACAGTGAAGGTCTGGTATACGGTACAATCGAACGATAGACAATAAATACTTTTTTAATTCTTAACCTATACTGTCCCAAAGCTGGGAAAAAGTCTCGCCCATACTTTTCCAATTAATACTTTGAAATAAAACATCGACGTACTGTGGATTAGACTCAAAACTAAAGCTTAAGCTCAATCAGGTAATACAACGGAAAACACAGCATAATATTCAAAAGAAATCAATAGGAATCAAGCAAAATAAAAAAAATGAGGGAATACAGTTAGAAGGATTAACACAGAAAAAAAAAAACAACATAAACTTACAGTAGCTAGAAGTAACAATACTATATTTTGAAGGTATTTGAGATTCGGTACTGAGGACACCATTTCGACTCTTTGGCGTCAAGTTTCCAAATATACTTTAGTCCGGCCTATTCTTATTAAGTGAACTTAACGCTACATATATTTTTAATCAATTTTTAGTAGCTGATTAGATTTGGTATTTGTTTTGATTAAAATTTCCTGTTCAGTTATTACTTGTTTATTTTAATTAATCGTTCTTTGGAATTTAATAATATCGTTACCACATTCATGTTCATACTGAAAATGATTTTGAACTCGGAAATATATATTATGCTTGAAATTCATCAAGAAATTTATACCTACGAATAGTTTCACAAGCAACTATTATTAAATAAACCAGCGGGCTAATTGCGTTACACACTATCAGTAGGAATCCGTTTCGTTTTGACAGTTCAACAAAATTCATTGCGTTATTTACGTTGTTGAGCAGACAAATTTTTCTAAGATATGAAGCAATGGATTAGCAATATACTTCAAAATCATTCCGATTCTGATTCAAACTGTGCTACGCAATTACGGTACAGGGTCTGTCTAAGGGTCAGCGCAGACCGGCGGACAGTTGGCGAAGCGAGTAATTCTATAATAACTGAAAATCGATTTTATTTACTATACGAGTAGCATACTGCTGAAATTGTTACCTTTTCTTAATCAAAACACATAAAGGGGCGCGAAGCGTCGTTGATCAACTTGCTACGAAGAGACTGTAAAGGCACACTGGTGGACGGTGGGGGACGACATCGAGAAGGATTTGCCTAGGAGCGTCCTGCGGTATGCCCCGGGGGAAACGCGGAGTGAGCATTTCAAGCGGTAGTGCCGCTTGCAATGCCTTTCCCTCGCGATCGTATTGCTAGTGGACTCCAGTGCATACTGTCGCAAATCTACGCACCCCCCCCCCCCCCTCCCCCGCGGTATCTTCCAGCGCGCTATTCAATACCGCAGAGAGAAATTCCCTTTGATATTCCAAAATTTAAAATACTCGGTCCAGCCGTCCGCCGATGTGCGTTGGCCTTAAACGTCCAAAAGAGGCTGCAGGAGTTGTGGCAGGTCGGTGAAGTCCAGGCGTCGCGCGTCGCTCGGTGTGCCTTGCAACCGATAAACTGCTCTTTGCCACCACTCCGTCGGTCTGCACTGACCCTAATGGTCCCAAGCGCGGGGCCTGGGTTCGAATCCTAGGGGGTCGATCACGCTAATTTTGAACGTTAATACCAAAACTAAACCACAATCAAAAACGTTACGTTAGACACATTTCGTATCGCGCTAATCATTTCAACGGAAACAATTTCGCTTTACTTTGGAAGTTACGTTGGAGGAACGAAACTTTCAGTATTGGGTAACGTCAACGATTTTGTCGCTCGGAAAAAATAGCGCGATACCGTTTCTTACATCAGCTAAACCAAAACCAAAAACGTTCCGTTCGAACGGTAATTACGTTGAGAAATAGCGCGATCGGCCCCCAGGTCAGGCAATTGGGTTTTTCGGTCAGGCATTTCTCAGAAGAAGCCTGGAGTTTACATATGTGCCCGACCTATGTCCAACAGTGGACGTCTTTCGGCTGAAATAATGATGAATGGCAATAGTAACTGACGAAATGTGGGTGGTTGTAGGAAATAATCTTCTGGCATGCAATTTTGTAATGTGCATTTTTAAAAGCACACTGTACCAGTCTTGGCTCTGGAGCACCTCATCTAATTTCAACAAAGGCAAATCGGTCTAAAGCCAAATAAAATCATGCATAATATAATGATATTCCATAATTTTGAAACTGTAGTTTTCAGAGGCATTCTTGTTTGGATGCCGGAGTATTAAATACGCGTTCTGGAATGTCTTTGTGAGACGCCTTTAAAATGTTTTATCGACTATCCTTGTTTATATGGATAAAACAAGGTAAGGTAAGGTGTTTCAAGAAAAAAAACCGGCCAAGTGCGTGTCGGAGCCCGCACAATGAAGGGTTCCGTAGTTGGGATGAATTTATCACAAGAACAAACTTAACATTGTAGTTGCAAAAATATGTTCTCCCGTACATCGATATACGACACGGTCAATTTTCCAACTGCAAATGTAAGTTTGTAATCACAAAAACATATTTTTTGATAAAACTACAAATTAACAATTTTCGGACTTTTTCCTTTACTTGTACTGTGAGACCTTGCTTCTTGATAAATTTCATGATTCTAGGTCAACGGGAAGTATGATTTGATAAGATTGATTTATTTGCGCGTATCAAAATAAGTCGCATAAATCACCGTATTTTTTTATTGCGTTGACTTAGAAGCTTAATTTTTTTATGGATCCAAGGGACTGCAGTCTTACATATTTCATATTAATTTCAACTTGATAACTCTACGCGTTCCTGAGAAAAATTGTCTTGACAGACAGACAGACGGACAACGAAGTGATCCTATAACGGTTCCGTTTTTTCCTTTGAGGTACGGAACTCTAAAAAAGAGTTTTTTCTCTAAATTCTTTAATTAACATGAATAAGGGACAAAAAAAATATGACGTTAAAAATAAAACAAATACTTCTATTTATCCTTCAAACTAACCGCTTCTTTTGTTATTTGAAGGTCAATCAATCTGCCTAGCATTTTCCCAATCATATTGAGGTCGGCTTGCAGTCTAACTGGATGCAGCTTAATACCAGTATTTTACATGGAACGACTGCCTATCTGACCTTCAATCCACCTCTGGTTATTTGAAAGAGTATTTAATATTTTATTTTATCTCCTAAGCACGTAACGAATGATCTTAAAATGGGGATGTTGCAGAAGATTGGATTAAGAATATTTAAACTCAAAGGGTTTTTTTTACTGATTGTAGGTGGTGTATTATCTAACTTCGTTTTAGTAAATTAGCTAAGGCCCGTATTACAGAACCTCACTCAAAACTCAAGCGTTAGTTGAGTCATTGAGCTCAAGTTTTATCTATATACTAGATTTTGCCCGCGGCTTCGCCCGCGTAGATGTCGGAAAAATGTTACAGATTATAAACTATAAACTATGTTACCAAATTTCATCTAAATCGGTTCAGCCATTTTTGCGCCAATCCGAAACATAAAATCATCCCCTTTAAAATTGACTACCCCTTTCCACCCCGTTAGGGGTAGATTTTTTGACAACCCTGATACACCTTTTCCTTTATTTCCGATCTTAAATATAAATACCGAGTTTCAAGATAATCGAACCGCGCGATATATCTTTCCATACAATTATTTTCCCCCACAAAATTCAACACCCCCTTTAAAAGGTTGTTTTCGAAAATGGTTTATGGTCGTTATTTATTAAGAAAATATACGGGTTAATTTTCAAGTTTATTGATCAAACGTAACATAATTTTGGTATAAACTGTGTCCCCCTTTTCACCCCAAAAAGAGTTTATTTTTGAAAACTATTAAATCATGTGTTATTAAATTACTTTGGAGTTTATCAAGATGCACAGTAAAATCCTTCCCTAAAACTTAAAAACCCTCGTTTGCCCCGTGAGGGTTACATTTGAATAAATCCAAAAACATGTAAGGCTTTGTATTCTGTGAGCATTAGGTATAATTATATAAAATACCGAGTTTCGAGTAAATCGGACCGCGCGTTAAAACTCTTCCATACAAACTTTAACATCCCCCAATCCCACTTTAAAAAAACAAAAAATTACTAACTTTATAATTTACTTAGGTTAGTATTCGTGCCAAGTTTCAGATTTATTAACTCAAGGAATAAGATTTTTCATACAAACGAAATCCCCCTTTCACCCCTTTAAAGGTCAAATTCCCAAAAACCCCTTCTTAGCAGATGCCTACGTCATAATTTAAAGTTAATCATGCCATGCAGTAAAATCCTCCCTTGTCAAATTGACTACCTCTTTTCACCCCGTCAGGGGTCAATTTTCAAAAAACTCTGATACATGTTATTCTTAATTTTTGTTGCTAAGTATTAATACCAATTTTCAAGTTAATCAAGCTACGCGGTAAAGTCGTCCCTTGTAAAATTGACATCCCCTTTTCATCCCGTTAGGGAAAGATTAAAAAAAAAGCTGATACATTTTATTTTTTATTTTTGGTTTTAAGTATAATTACTGAGTTTCGAGTTTATCGGACCGCGCGTTAAAATTCTTCTATACAGACTTTGACATCCCCCAATCCCCCTTTAGGTTAAAAAGACGGTAGAAAAAGAGGTAGGTAGATTAAAAAACAAAAATGACAACTTTATAATTTACTTCGGTAAGTATTCGTGCCAAGTTTTAGGTTTATTAACTCAAGGAATAAGATTTTTCATACAAACAAAATCCCCCCTTTCACCCCCTTAAAGGTCGGATTTTCAAAAACCCCTTAGCGGATGCCTATATCATAATAAGTATTTATGTGCCAAATTTCAACCCAATCCGTTCAGTGGTTTGAGCTGTGTGTTACCAATCAGTCATGGTTCATTTTTACTACCCTTTTTCACCCCGTTAGACGGACCCTGATACACGTTATTCTATATTTTTGCTTTTAAGTATAAATACTGAGTTTCGAGTTAATCGGACTGCGAGTTAAATTTCTGCTATACAAACTTTGACATGCCCCAATCCCCCTTCGGGGGGAACTCCATACATGGGCGGACTTTCATATAAACTTCCATCCCCTATTTTACCCCTTTAGGGGTGGAATTCCCAAAAATCCTTTCTTATTCCTTGTCTACATTATAAAGAGAACCTCTGTACAAAATATTTCAGCTTTTTAGGTCCAAGGGTTTAGGCTGGGCGTTGATGAGTCAGTCAATCAGTCAGGACTTGTCTTTTTATTTATATAGATGTATGTTCACCGATTACCCCGTCAATTGTGGACGGATTTTGAAAAATTTTCTTTTTTTAATCAGCCTTTAAACATTATTTATGTGCCTAAAACAATCTTTATCTTGATTGTTATGATCCTTCACCATATGAAGAAGGCGTGTGGTAATTTTTATAAAAATAACATAGCATCACGTATGTATTCCCCGAAGGGTTAAGCAGAGGTGTACCTACCTATAGTACAGCCACATCAAATTTCACCAGTTATGTTTTAGTCCCATGTAATAGGGGGCGAGCCTATTGCCACTACCCGGGCATAAATTCAGACTTCCGACTATAACTGAAAAATTCCTGATGGAAAACCCAATATCACTTTGCCTGACCCGGGAATCGAACCCAGGACCTCGTCCAATCCCCACCGAGTGTGTCTCCACGTTGTCGTCGTGGTGGGGCTTGCGTGTCTCAATGATCTTGGGGGCTTTGCCGGTAGAGTCACTCATGCCGGAAGGCCTCAAGTGAGAGACCTGACTAAGAGAGACATGGGGCGGAGTCAATAACATCTGTCTTCCGCGAGGGGCGCGCCGTCTGAGGACTTCAACAGCTGTTGGTGTTCTTGGATGGCGCGCGTTTCTCTCCTCATCGTTTGGAGAGTGGGAAGAGTGGTTCACCTCTAGTACGTGTCTGCTCATCAGACATGACTGAGGTGAAGGAGTGGTCTGGGGACCCCACCCCATAAAAAAGGCAAAGCTGTGTTCAGCAACAACAATGGAAGCGAGTCATCAAAACAAACTACCCCAGGAGGGTACCTGCTGCTCCGCAGTAGGAGAATCCCTCACCGAGCAGAGCTCGGTCAGTCCCTCGTATTCTGGGGGGGACAATGAACGCCCAAAATCCAATTCGGATTTTTACCCGTCCTTCGGGGACGCATTGAGCCAGGGTGGCTCACCTACCGGTGCCGAGGAGTCGCTGGGTTCTATTCCCAGTACATCCACGGCACCGAAACAAAACAAAAACGCACAGGGAGTGCCAAAGACCCGAGCACAATTTGTGCGCCCGGCTACCCCGGTTGCTGACGAGGTGGCTAGTGACACCAGCGAGTCCTCTTGCTCGCAAAAGTCGACAAGATTGACTCAAAGCCGAGCGCGCAAGCGTAGACAGCAACCGAAGAGCAAAGAGTCGATCGTGACGAAGAAGGCTGGGAAAGAGCAGGACAGAGACTCCGAGCCTGTGAGTCCACCGACAAAGCAGGCAAGGATTGGGGCACCAGGAACTGAGTCGTCCGGTGGTGAGCCGGATGCCGCTGGTGGCTCTAAGGAGCGAGCTGCCAGCTTTGAGGAGGTTGTGGTAGCCGCAATCAGGGGTGTGGCCTTGAAGAGGATTCAATCCTCTAAAGACAAGGTCGTACCCGCTGCCACGGCCTCCATAATTGCGGCAGCGAAGGCCCTTCAGGTCGGGCCTTCGTCAGGCGAAGTGTCCGAGATGCGGGCGGAGGTCGGGCGCTTGACGGCTGCTATGGAGCTTCTCCGAAAGGAGAATGAGGAGCTCCGAGCGGACCTGGCCCGGCTTCGAAAAGCTGGCCCTCCGGAGGGGCCGCATGGAGGGGTGCAGCAAGGGCAGGGTGTGCCCTTGCCGGCGGAGGACCGGGTTTTGTCCCTGGTGCGGCAGGAGCTGGCTGCCTTCAACAGCCGGTTCGCCGTACTCGAGGGTATTGTCTTGCGCCCCCCGCTAGCGGCGAGCAGACCGGCCACCTTTGCGGCCACCGTGGCTGCCGCGGCCAAGCCTGCAGCCAAGCCCGCGCCTCTGGCCAAATCGGCCAGATCGGCGCAGCCTAAGCCCAAGAAGGACGGGACGGCTGCACAGGTGGCTGCTAAGAAGGCAAGGGCCCCAGCCACAGCCACTGCGGCTGGACGGTCGCCCCCCCTCCAGCCTCCTAAGTCCTCTCCGGCCGACGCCGAATGGCAAGTAGCCGGGGAGAAAAAGAAGGCGGCTAAGGCCAAAAAGGCGGCCAAAAAAAAGGAGAGGCGGCAACGGCGCAAGAAGCGAAGCGCCGCGGCTAGGCTCCGCGCCCCAAAGTCCGCAGCTGTAGTGATCACACTACAGCCGGAAGCGGAGAAGAAGGGCGTGACCTACCGCGAGGTGCTCGCCAAGGCGTGGAAGGCGGTGAACCTGGAGGAGATCGGCGTCGCCGCGGGCTTCAGGATGAAAGTCACGGCAACTGGGGCCCGGATGCTCGAGATCCCTGGTGCGGCAAGCGGCCCGACCGCTGACGCCCTGGCCGAAAGGCTTAGGGCGTCCCTCAATGCGGGGGAGGCCCGAGTCTCCAGGCCCACCAAGTGCGCTGACATGCGCATCCTGGGCCTGGACGACTGCGTGACGGCGGAAGATGTTGTGGCCGCCGTGTCTAGGAGTGGAGAGTGCTCTGCCGAGCAGGTGAGGGCCGGCACCCTCCGTCCTGACAAATCGGGGATGCAAACCATTACGGTGAGCTGCCCCGTGTCGGCGGCCCAAAAAATATCCGGGGAGGGCCAAAGGCTCCGGGTGGGCTGGGTATCCGCGCAGGTGAAACTGCTGGAACCCAGACCTCTGAGGTGCTTCCGCTGCCGGGTGGGAAACCACGTGGGAGCATGCTGTACCTCGGAGGTGGACCGCAGCGATCACTGCTTCCGCTGCGGTCAGCCCGGTCACAAGGCCGGCTCCTGTAATGCCACGCCGCACTGTTTTGCATGTGCGGCGGCTGGCAAGCCGGCAGATCACCGGGCTGGGGGCAAGGCCTGTGCTCCTCCCCCCAAACCCAGGGGCAGGGGCAAGCCCTCCGCCACCGCCGTCACCGCCGCAGCCGCCACGATTGCCGCCGCCACTGCCGCCTCCACCGTCGTCGTTGCCGCCGCTACCACCGCGGCAGGGCCATCCCAGAGGGCCCGGGAGGAGGCTGATATGGAATGCCAATAAATGGCCCCATTACGCCTCCTCCAGGCGAACATCAACCACTGCGCCGCCGCTCAGGATCTGTTGCTCCAGAGCATGGCGCAGTGGTCGATTAACATCGCCGTGGTTGCTGAGCCGTACTTTGTCCCGCCCAGGGATGACTGGGTGGAGGACCTGAGCGGCTCAGTGACCCTAATTTCGTCGGCCGCCGCCGGTACCCCGTCCCTCGAGGCCGTCAAGAGGGGACAGGGTTGCGTGGCAGCACGGTTCGGGGAGATTGTCGTGGTAGGAGTTTACTTCTCCCCGAACCGAACTCTCGCCGAGTTCCACAACTCCCTTGGGGAGTTAAGAATCGTCGTCGTCGGGTACCATCCCCTCCCAGTGATCGTCCTCGGGGACTTCAATGCCAAGAACGTGGCTTGGGGTTCCCGGTATACGGACACACGGGGCAGGATGGTGGAGGACTGGGCTCTGGAGACAGGCCTGGTCGTCCTAAACCGGGGTTCTGTCCCCACGTGTGTGCGGATGCGGGGTGAATCAGTGGTGGACATCTCGTTCGCCAGCCCCGCTCTGTCACCGCGTGTCATCGACTGGCGCGTCATGGAGGGGGTGGAGACCTATTCCGATCACCGGTACATCCGGTTTGACGTCTCCGCCCAGACCTCGGGCGCGCCGGTCCGACAGACCCCGAGTGGTCCGCGGTGGGCGCTGAAGCAGCTGGACCGGGAGCTCCTCCTGGAAGCCACGATCGTGCAGGCCTGGGTGTCATCACCGGACAGGCCTGCCGACATCAATGACGAGGCGGAGTGGTTCCGGGAGGCCATGTCCGAAATATGTGACGTGGCAATGCCCCGGGTCCAGCCCGGACGTGCCCGGCGCCAGGTGTACTGGTGGTCGCGTGAGCTGACCGCTTTACGCGAGGCGTGCGTTGCTGCGCGCCACCGGTACTCCAGGCACCGCAGGCTCCGTGTCCGCCCTCCGGATACGGAAGCCATTCAGGCGGAGCTATACGAGGGGTACAGAGCAGCGAAGACTGCCCTCCGAGCAGAGATCCAGCGGGCCAGAGGACTGGCCCGCGAGGAGACGCTGGAGACTCTCAACAGAGACCCGTGGGGACGCCCCTACAAATGGGTGCGAGATAAACTCCGCCCATGGGCTCCCCCGCTGACGCAGAGTCTCCGGCCCCAGCTCGTGGAGGACGTGGTGAGCGCTCTGTTCCCTTCGCGAGGGGAACATACTCCCCCGCCCATGGCTCCGCCTCCTGCGGTGCCAGATGCGGACCAGACCGACGACGACGATGCTCCAGAGGTGACCGAGGTAGATCTGAGAGTGGCGGTACGTAGGCTGAATGCCAAGAATACCGCCCCAGGACCCGATGGCTTGCCTGGAAAAGCCTGGGTTCTGGCTTTAGAGGCTCTCGGGCCTCGACTAAGGGGGCTCCTAAGCGCATGCTTGGAGAGGGGCCAGTTTCCACTTCGTTGGAAGACGGGGAAACTGGTCCTCATAAAGAAACCAGGGCGCCCGGCGGACTCTCCGTCCGCTTACCGGCCCATCGTGCTGCTCGACGAGGTGGGCAAGCTCTTTGAAAGAGTAATTGCAGACCGCCTTGTCGGGCGGCTGGTGCGGGTGGGGCCGGATTTGGCGGAGAGCCAGTTTGGTTTCCGTAAGGGGCGCTCTACGGTGGATGCCATCATGCGCGTTCGAGCCCTCACGACGGGGGATGCTGTTGCCCGGGGTGGGGTCGTCTTGGCGGTGTCTCTTGACATCGCCAATGCCTTCAATACCTTGCCCTGGAGTTGCATTAGGGAGGCACTTCGGTATCACCGGATGCCGACCTACCTCTGTCGTGTGGTCGAGGCCTATTTGACGGACAGGGCCGTCATCTACCCCGGTCACCACGGAGAGTGGAACCGGCGAGAGATGTCGTGCGGTGTCCCACAGGGATCGGTCCTGGGGCCGCATCTGTGGGACATCGGGTACGACTGGGTGCTGCGCGCCGACCTCCCTAGTGGCGTCAGCGTAGTCTGCTACGCTGACGACACGCTAGTCCTGGCACAAGGGAGTTCGCATCAGGCGGCGGCCGAACTGGCGGCACGTGGGGTTGCGACAATCGTCGATAGGATCCGGCAATTGGGACTCGAGGTGGCATTGCACAAGTCCGAGGCCATGTGTTTTTATGGTCCTCGGAACGCGCCACTGTCGGGTTCCCAGATAACGGCGGGAGGGGTTCACATCGGCGTCGAGTCGACGATGAAGTACCTGGGACTCGTCCTCGATAGCCGGTGGAACTTCGTGGAGCATTTTCGACGTTTGGCTCCCAGACTGGAGCGGGCCGGGGCTGCTTTGAAGCGGCTCCTGCCCAATCTAGGGGGTCCAAACGCCTCCTGCCGGAGGCTCTACGCGGGGATCGTGCGGTCCATGGCCCTTTACGGGGCACCGGTGTGGGCGCGTTCTCTGAGGCTGCGACCAGCGCAGCGGTTGAACGCGTCCCAAAGGGTCATGGCCATCAGGATGGTACGGGGATACCGCACGGTCTCCCGTGAGGCGGCGAGCCTCCTTGCCGGATTGCCGCCATGGGATCTGGAGGCGAAAGTCCTCGCGAACATTTGGGTGTGGCGCGAAGAGGCGAAACTCCGGGGCATAACTCCGCTGCCGCAAGAAATTGCGGCACAGCGGACGGAGCTCCGGAGGGATCTCATGGCGACATGGAGAGTGCGATTGTCGCAACCCAGCGCTGGGCACGCCACAATTGTGGCGATAAGTCCCCTCTTTGAGGAGTGGCTGGAGAGGCGCCACGGCGTCCTCACCTTCCGCCTGACGCAGGTCCTCACCGGACATGGATGTTTCGGGAGGTACCTGTTTAGGATTAAGCGGGAGGAAACGCCCGGGTGTCACCACTGTGTGGATCGCCCGGAGGACACGGTGGAGCATACGGTGGAGGTCTGCCCAGCTTGGGCGGAGCACCGCCGTGTCCTCACGGAGGCGATCGGCGGCGGCGATCTCTCGCGTCCGGGCCTGGTTCAGGCCATGGTTCGGAGCGAGAGTGCATGGGAGGCCGTCACCTCCTTCTGCGAAGCAGTTATGCTAGCGAAGGAGGAGGCGGAACGCGTGAGGGTGAGACAAGGTTCACGCCCTCATGCCCCTAGTCGCCGCAGGAGACGCCCCGGGCGTCGGGAGTCGCAAGCCGATTTCCGGCCACCGTAGGCGCGGGCCTGCGGACGGTGAGCGATGGGTAGCTCGCCGTCCGATAAGGACCAGGCCCGGGTCGACGGCGCGTTGTGTTCCACGCGCGCCTCAAAGAGATGTCAGCACAAACTGACGGGGTCCGTTAGGACCAATGCCTGCCGGGGTTGCGAGTTTGTCCGAAAGGGATATCGTGGCCCTGGCACACAGGCAACGGAAGGAACACGGGTGGGTTTTAGTCAGTAAAAGTCTGACACGCCCTCCCGCTCCGCCCAGAGCGGGAGAAGTTATTTGATGATTTCCCACCCAAAAAAAAAAAAAAAAAGGACCTCGTCCAATAGACCAACAAGGCAGTTTTTATACAAATGTGGTTGTTATTTGTATATTGTGGAGTCTTACGACTTCCACGCGAACGAAGTCGCGGGCAGAAGCTAGTTTATTTATAAAAGCAAAAAAATCGACAGTAGCAACTAAAAAAAAATTGTTGGGTAATTTAAACATCTATATTATGTATCGTTAAATACCATTTTATACACATATTGACATTGCTGAATGTCATAAACAAAATGACATGAATATTATATTATTTACTTTGAAAAGTACTAAATTACTTTAACTATTATGAATGTCAGCACTATGTGGGTCATATTTCTTAATCTCTCAGTTAGTTTTTAATGATGGTCTGGCATATTGAGTACCTACTTTATGTGGCCTACCCAAATGTTCTTTCTTTGGCATTGTTCGTCAAGTCGTTGAGCTCCCTATGTCCTGAATTGAGCTACCCGATTGCTGACAAATGCTTGCAGTGACTGGACAGTTCCAATCAAATTTGTGTGGTTCATTCCTCAAAAGACCATTTCAGACACGGATCTACATGGTCCACACTTGATCTGACCAAAATTATGTCTGGACTCAAGAGACTTCGACCCCTGAGTTTGTTTCGCCATTTCTTCTCAGGGGTAGTTAGATAGGAAATGTTGACTCCATAAAGCTTATTTTTTTATATTTGTTTAATATGACATGTAAAAGTGATCCCGATAACGTATTTAATAAACTACCTTCAGAATAAACAATTTCATTTCATTTCTTCCATGAACTGAATATTGCAAAACAATATAATAGTAAAAATATGTGTAACAGCGTTCTCAACACTACGTTGATAACGTTTATAAATGATTTGGTTCATGTTACACATTGCTGATTTTAATCTTCGGTTAACTGTTTATAACGTCAGTAACTCACTGTGGTAGCAACAGAATTTGTTTATTTTATTCATAGGGCGCCGGACACGTGGATTCATCTACACAATTATCTGGGCTGAGACCCCTCCGTGCCCTGGAAAGCACGTGAAGCCGTTGGTCACGGCGGTCATTCGCAGATCTTTGAAAATCGTTACGGGTAGTCAGTAAGCCCGAAAATCTGACAACCAGTCTTACCAAGGGATATCTTATTACTGAGTTACTGGGTTGTGGAGGACAGATAGGCAGCCATTTCTTGTAAAATACCGTATTCAGCTGCAACCTGTTAGTCTGGAAGAGGTCCCCAACATAGTTGGGAACAGGCTAGACACCTGATGATGAGTTAACTAGGCTGTATTACATTCGCCTTCACGACTGGAGATACAAACTTGAATGTGCCCTGGCGGCTGAGAGTGTGCCATGCTCACTCAACTCGTCTCGCTGATGGTGGCGCATGAGTTGGATCTAGGATTAAGTTCCCTTCAAAATGATTAACCTAAATAGTACTGATCCATGCGTCATATTCGTGGACGGGCGCCGTTAGTAGAGACTGGTCATTTCTTAACTGCCACGGCTTATTTGTTTTTATCTTTTTATTGCGGACGCTTTTAACGTGCACGTATTTCTATATTATTCTCAAATGTATAATTTCAACATGAATGATATAACCAATACTTTGTAACAATATTTTGATTTTTAGTGTCCGTGGAGTTTCTTGCCCGTTCTTCCCCATAGGAACCTACTACGCTTTGGAATGGGCAACTAGCTTCAACTCAAATATATCTATACTTATGTGTGTTACAATCTGGGCAATCAGCCCTGCTGACTGCTAATATATTTAACACGGCATGAGCCATCCTAATCCTGAAGGAGCTTGTGGCTAAGTTAAACAGCCGCAGGTGACAATCGATCAGGTTAAAATTCAGTTACAAGATTTAACCCGAACATAAATACAAACATAATAGACCGCGCCAACATAATTATATTCATGTTAAAATTTTTGGGATTAAAAATAACAATTTCTTGTACAGATAGCCGCACTTTATTAAATAAAATCCAGAACGTTCCCTATTGCAAGTTTTTGGTGCATATCTTGGTTTATCTTGCATCAGCATGTTTCCTTTTAATCAAAGTTTCCACAGCTATCTTCCGATTGTGAACATTGTTCGGCTAAAAATTCCTGTTGGCCTGTTTCTGATTCACAGCTGTCTTTTTTTCCTTCGTTTTTTTTATACGAACGTCCTTGTCGTCCCTGGTTCTCCATCATTTTTTGACTTGTCTGTCATTATTTGAAAATATTATAATACATAAGTACATTACCTTTCTGTGTGGTGCCGGACGTAAAGAATAGCAGCTTCCTATTTCTTCCCCTGGGTGTCGTAAAAGGCGACTAAAGGACTTCTCAGCGTTCTCTATGCATTTTAACACCAAACTGCGATCGCCAACCCGCCTGCCAAGCGTGGTGATTATGACAAACCCCCCCTTTAGGGGAGGCCTATGTCCAGCAGTGGACGGCTTTCGGCTGCAATTATGATGATGACATTACCTTTATGAGATTTTTAAAGGATTTTTTCTAGAATAGACTAGAGAGACTGCCTCGTTGGTATAGTGCCCGCAAGTGATATTACTGAGCATGAGCACCTAGGTTCGATTCCCGGGTTGAGCAAAGTGTTAGGTATTGGGTATTCCTGTCAGATATCTGTCAGTAGCAGCCCGGAGTCTGGATTTGTGCGCGGTTGACGGCAATAGGCTTGCCCCCTATTACATGAAATGTGGGCGTACTATAGGTACACCTGTGTCTATCCCTTCGGGGAAAAGGCATGATGTTATTCATGTACAGTCACCAGCACATCAAGTTACCATAAACTGACAAATTTTCTCATTCGAGTTTGAACTTAACCGTCAATATTTTAAGGTTTAAAATCATTTGGAGAAATTAATGCTTGATTCATTGGTGCTGATGTGCTGGCGACTGTACCTATAATTTAAGGAGTTCTTATGAAAATGGGGCGTGGTGGATTACAGCTCACTCCCTTTTGCTGAGAGCAGGCCCGTGTTGAAGCAGTGGCGATATTATGCGTTGCTATTATCGAAATGTAGTTTTTAGGGTTCCGTACGTTTAAAAGGAAAAAACGGAACTCTAATAGGAACACTTCGTTGTACGTCTGTCTGTCTGGCATTATGTCAAGACCCTTTTTCCAGGAACGCGTAGAGGTGTCAAATTGAAATTAATATTAAATACCTGGGTTTGTGGTCCCTTGAGGCTCTAAAAAAATCAAGCTTCTAAGTCCACGCAATAAAAAAATACGGCGATTTATGTGACATATTTTGATACTCGAAAATAATTCAAAACCTATAGGGTACTTCCTGTTGACCTAGAATCATGAAATTTGGCAAGAAGCAAGGTGTCACAGCTCAAATAAAGCAAAAAGTCCGAGTTGTTATTTGTAGTTAAAATGCGATTACAAACTAACATTTGCATTTGGAAAATTTACCGTTGCGTATATCGATGTATGGGATAACACGATTTTCAACTACAATGTTAAGTTTGTTTTTGGGATAAATTCATCCCAAGTACGGAACCCTTAATTGTACATGGTCCGACACGCACTTGGCCGGTTTTTTATTGAATAGTCTTACCCTCAAAAGTTCATACAAAGCGGCTTCATAATCTTGGTTCAACAATTTAGGAGAGCTGTTATCATGATTGTAGCTAGGACTGTGGCCATGATCTGGGTGATTAGGGCATGATTTTGAGTGACTTTGACCATGACCTTGTCCGTGGGCTTGATGCGGTTCATCATCCAAAGTTTTGTCCTTATTATTAGAATCTACTACCACAATAAGTGGACTTTTTGAGTCTGTTCCTATAAGCTCATTCGGGATTCCTAGTGAAGGATGATTTCGTGGGTAGGTATGTAAGCCATTCTGAAAACAGTAAAAATATTTAAGTTTTTCATTTTGGGAAAGGTGATTCCGGGCATGTCATAAGTATTGTCCTTTAGAGTACCTAAAGAGTAAAACGGGAACCCTATAACTAAGGCTCGGCCGTCTGTCTGTCTGTCTGTCCGTCTATCATCAGGCTGTATCTCATGACCCGTGATAGTTAGACAATTGAAATTTTCACAGATGATGTATTTATATTGCCACTATAAGAAAAAAATACTAAAAAACAGAATAAAATAAATATTTAAGGGGGCTCCCATACAACAAACGTGATTTTTTTGCCATTTTTATACATAATGGTACGGAACCCGTTCGTGCGCCCGACTCGCACTTGGCCGGTTTTTAAAATCCCTGTCCCTTGGACCCTGTTCTTGACGCGTGATATTCTTAGGTACTGATAGGCAATTTAAATGCTTCATGAAAATATGAATGATGATGGACTTAAACATAACCGGCGAAATGTGGGTATACTATATGTATCTACACCTCTGCCTAACCTTTCGGGGATCACAGGCGTGATGTTATTATATATGAAATTATTTTATTACCACTGCTCTCAAAACGGTGAAGGAAAATATCGTAATGAAACCGGCATATCCTAGAATCAAAAATTCGAAGACATGTGATATCTACCAACCCGTCTAGGCCCACGTGGCCCCCTCTTACCGAGGAGGCAAGTGTACCAGCGCAGTCGGAACATTATAGGCTGGTTTTGATATTATGCATAACACACGTATTTTCTGGTGTCCCGAAGAGTGGGCCAGTAGGAATAAGAAAAAGATGTGAAAAAACCCCCCCTCAATCTTAAGCCAGAAAAAAGGCTTGTATCATGAAATCTCTTCAAAAATGTTTAAAAAAATCTTTCTCAAAATTTTAATACATTGAATAAACAATCCATCTGCCTAGCATTTTCCTAACTATGCTGGGTTCTTCCAGTCTAACCGGATGCAGCTGAATACCAGTATTTTACATGGAGCGATTGCCTATCTGACCTCCACAGCCCAGTTATGTACTGGGTGAAGGCTTTTACAGACTGGTGCGATATCGCAGGCACGACAAGGGTCGCGCTTTCTGTCACGCCCGCGATGTCGGAGCAGTTTGTAGGAGCCTTAACACGATAGCCCAAAGTGAGACTTTTGGGCTTCTGACTACTCCTAACGACCGTCAAAAATCTACAAATGACAGCCGGAACCAACGCTTTAACGTGCTTTCCGAGGCACGGAGGGGTCTTGATAAGTAATAGATGGTCACTGGTCACCAAACGTAGCCTAATCTTCGATCAACCATTATTTAGCCACGAGCACCTTTCGTAATTTTTTTTCGTTTTTTTTTTTTCTTGTAATACAATGAGTAAATCTTCTTCAACAATGTAAAACAAAAATTCTTACGATTGCGCATAACATTAAAATGAAAAACTGCAAAACTGCGTGATCTGTCTGCACCATGTTCGCAGCTTTGATAAAAATGAATGGTTTGTTTTAAATGAACGTTACGCGATGGTGATTTTAATCAATTGCTTACTACCAATCAGATAAGAACCACATAACATAATATCATTACGCCTGTAGATTCAGAAGGGTAGCTATAGTAAGGCTAAGAGTAAAAAACCGGCCAAGTGCGAGTCGGACTTGCGCACGTAGGGTTCCGTACCATTATCTATGAAAATGGCAAAAAAATCACGTTTGTTGTATGAGAGCCCCCCCTTAAATATTTGTTTTATTTTAATTTAATTGTTTATTTTTAAAGTGAATATATAACTAAATATTCTGTGAATATTTCAAGCGTCTACCTATTGCCATTATCAATATCGAGCAAAAACGAGCATAAAAATCACGTTTGTTGTATGGGAGCCCCCTTAAATATTTATTTTATGCTGTTTATTAGTATGTGTTGTTATAGCGGCAACAGAAATACATCATCTGTGAAAATTTCAACTGTCTCACTATCACGGTTCATGAGATACAGCCTGGTGACAGACGGACAGACAGACAGACATACAGACGGCGGAGCCTTAGTAATAGGGTTCCCGTTTTACCCTTTGGGTACGGAAACCTAAAAAAGATGGAAATTAGATGACCTACCTATTTCTATATCCTTTATAAACAATCTCATGCAGTCGGAGGCAATCGGAGGCACTCGATGTTGTTAAATTTAAGAAGATGTCTCCGACCACAACACTTTTTACGCAGTCAGGGGGCCTAAAATGGACGCTTTGGCAGAATCATTAAAAAATCATCAAAAATTCGTAAAATGGTCACAAACTGACAATTCATAATAATATGATCTGCGTACAATTCATATCCCGCAATTCATCTGTTTGACAGTTTTGGAGATTCGTAAAATGGTCCACAAATTATGAATTGCTTTAATGAAGTCTAATGTCAAATAGCAACTGTCAAACAGCGCAATTCATCTGTTTGACAGCTGCTATTTGACATTAGACTTGTACGGATATGAATTGTACGCAGATCACAATTAAGTACAGTGAAACTTGTTTAAGTGAGACCTGGATAAGTGAGAAACCTCCATAACTAAAACTCAAGCTGAGGTCCCAACACTTTGGCACTGGATTACCTCTGTTAGTGGAATGAAGCAAACCTCTATGTCTGGGATTCGTTCTTTCGATTTTATCGTCATAGCTACGTCTATAACTGAGCCACCGAATGAATTTTATATGCATTAACCTCTGTAACTGAGATAACATCGTTTTGTTTGTTTACTTACTTATTCTTATTCTACCCGCAAATTCCGCACTTAACTAATTTTGAGCCTCAATTACCTTCAGTTTTAGTTTTGCTTTACTATCATGAAGTCTATGTCGAATTTAATGTGCCAAAAGTTACTCTTCTTCTTATTTTAAAATGACATCAATTGGTGACCAAAGCATATTTGATAAAATTTATAACATTGAAAAACATCTGATGGCTGATACTTCCAAAAGACAAACTAAAAGGACGGATTTTTATAATTGATATAATTTATAAAAAAAACCGGCCAAGTGCGAGTCGGACTCGCGCACGAAGGGTTCCGTATCATTATCTATAAAAACGGCAAAATAATCACGTTTGTTGTATGGGAGCCCCCTTAGTATTTGTTGTTATAGCGGCAACAGAAATACATCATCTGTGAAAATTTCAACTGTCTAACTATCACGGTTCATGAGATACAGCCTGGTCACAGATGAATAGACAGACAGACGGCGGAGCCTTAGTAATATGGTTCCCGTTTTACCCTTTGGGTACGGAATCCTAAAAACCGGCCAAGTGCGTGTTGAACCACGCATACAGATGGGTTCCGTAGTTAGAATGAATTTATCTCAAGAACAAACTACATTGTAGTTGAAAAACATGTTCCCCCATACATTCTACCTGCAAAGGAAGAGGTTATAATAAATGTTCGGCAGGTATGTTTTTTTTTGTTTCTAAGTTCACCGATTTCTCCGTCAATTGTGTACCGATTTTATTTTTTTTTGTGATGAAAGGGTATGCTCCCGAGGTGGTCCCATTGCCACCAATTAGAATCTGATGAGGGGATCACATGGAAATCACGGATAATCCTCAAATTTTATAGGCCCACTTAGAGCGATTAGGGTATTTTTTATAGTAACTCATACATTTGCACTCGGAAAGCACCATTTGGTGAAGTGGAACTGATGATGAATGAAGACCACAGATGGCCACGGGAACTACTTTATAATAAGAATTTTACGGGTTGCGATTCGATTAGGCAGTTTAGTATGAGTCCCGTACGGTATATCGAATTACCCTTGAACGATATAACTGTCTACAGAAAGCATGGTTCACCGACGAACGGTAATACGAGAAAACTATTAGTCGATACCATTATTTAGCGACAGCACGTTTCGCCGAATAACGCTACATAGAATGAATGGTTGGCCGATACCAAGATTTGCCGATGTCATGGTTCGCCGGAACACGCTTGAACTAAATAATCCTTTATCGATAGCAGTTTGCTTTATCGATTGCAGCAAAAAAAATATGACACATAATGAGATCAGCAAAAAAATATAAAATTAGATACAAAATTGTAATTTATTGAAGGGTAGTATTTAAACGTATAGTAATTTAGTTAAATTGGATATTGATGAAGAGTTTTTGTTTTGGTAACTGAATTTACCAACAATAGAGGGGACCTGGCGCTCGGCGGCCGCTGCCGCGGCACGTTCGCTTCGCTCGCTCGCCTTCGCGCGTTAATGGTCACTGTTCTAACCTAACCTAACCCAAATGATTCAATCTGGCAAAGAATGTATATACGCTCTGGGGCCCAAGTCTGCCATTTTTATAAATGCAGTCATTCCAACACGATCCCATTGTCATGCCATTGTCATGCAACTGCTATCGATAAAGGATTATTTAGTTCAAGCGTGTTCCGGCGAACCATGACATCGGCAAATCTTGGTATCGGCCAACCATTCATTCTATGTAGCGTTATTCGGCGAAACGTGCTGTCGCTAAATAATGGTATCGACTAATAGTTATCTCGTATTACCGTTCGTCGGTGAACCATGCTTTCTGTAGACAGTTATATCGTTCAAGGGTAATTCGATATACCGTACGGGACTGGTTTAGTATGGTTGCTAAGCAATTTATGCTCGTCACAATACATATGGTGAAGTTAACGTCAGTACCAGTTCTCATGGTTCTTACCAAGAGAACTCCTCAAAAATTAACGCCCCTGCATCGGCAAAAATTTCGGAAATCGGTGACAAGAAACTAAAATTAAGATCCAACGACACCGACTTTCGAAATTAAAGTTATTTTTCACTTTGTAGTGTCGTTGTTGTCTTTGTAGTTTTTTGGAAGTCAGTTGTTTTTTTTGTAAAAAGTTTTCTTATATAACTTTAAGAATTTATTTTAAAATTATAAAAAATATGTATCTGTAATCCTTACAATAGGCCTTTTCATTTGATATGTCACAGGGTAGGTACAGTTTGCAAAACTTTTTTAAATTTCCTAATTTGCCCCCAAAAAGTAAGTAATTGGAAAAAATCCACGTGTAATAGAGGTTCGTCATCCCTGCCTTAGACTATATTTTTTTCTAACCAACCTGCACTAAGTCCAAGTGGTGGATTACACCCTAAACTCCAGATTGAAGGCCTGTGATCTAGCTGTGGAAACATTGGTGTTCCCTTGTTTCGCAGACAGAAATTTTATTGAATTTTGCTTCGTAGAAAATGTTTCATATAATATTTGGTCCTTGTATTTTTATTTCAATTAATATTGTTTCAACGACTATTTAGTTGAATGAAACATATTTCACAGAAACACAATTCAATGAATTTTATAGTAACTTTTTTTTTAGAACAAACTTATCAAACAGTAGAATTATTTTTTAACGAATATTTGGGTTAGGTTAGAACAGTGAAGGCGAGCGAGCGTCAGATTCCCTCTATTCTTGGTGAATCATTTGGGTTAGATGAATGACTCGATAGAATGTTTTTCTTGGTAATAAGTTTGATATTAACTAAGCAATAGAGAATATTTGATTTGTTATTCTATGATATGAATATTAAAACATAAAATTTTATTTGTAACAAAAATCATTGATTTAAATTTCTTCAAAGTAAGTATTCTGCGTATTGATTATTCTATGAAATGATAATAATTATGAGAAAATTTTTATGTGAAACGAAATTCTATGAAACTATTTTCTATAAAACAACGTACAACCAGTTATAAACGAAATAAGAATTGAGACTTAGCATACGGTGGAGGTCTGCCCGGCTTGGGCGGAGCACCGCCGTGTCCTCACGGAGGCGATCGGCGGCGGCGATCTCTCACGTCCGGGCCTGGTTCAAGCCATGGTTCGGAGCGAGAGTGCATGGGAGGCCGTCACCTCCTTCTGCGAAACAGTAATGCTCGCAAAGGAGGAGGCAGAACGCATGATGGAGAGGCAAAATCCGCGCCCTCGCACCCCCCTCGCCGAAGGAGCCGCCCCGGGCGTCGGGAGTCGTAGGCGCGGGCTTGCGGACGGTGAGCGATGGGTAGCTCACCGTCCGATAAGGACCAGGCCGGGGTCGACGACGCAATGTATTCCACGCGCGCCTCAAAGAGATGTCAGCACCAATTGACGGGGTCCGAAAGGGCTAATGCCTGCCAGGGTAGCGAGTTTTTCCGAAAGGGATATCGGGGCCCTGGCACACAGGCATCTGAAGGAACACGGGTAGGTTTTAGTCAGAAAAAGTCTGACACGCCCTCCCGCTCCGTTAATCTCTACGCAATTACCCCAGTGGTTCATTTAAAAAAAATCTTAGATGTAGACTTTTCTTCGGAACGTAACTTTTTTTGTTTTTATATCTGACATGAATCGTAAATTCATCATCAAACTGATAGAAAAACTCCTGTATGAATACGGTTTCAAGTAGGTATATTTCGGGATTAATTCCACAATTGCGAATAAAGGAGGTATGTGTATAAAAAACTTAATTATTAGTTTGTTCTGCTTAAAAACAGATCCCAGAATACTCCTCAAAAAGTCCGTAATAATATAAATGAAAAACCATTGACGCAGTAGGATGCTTCAATTTTCATGTTTCCATGACAGTAGACTGAAATTCGATATATTAATGTAAATCTTACAAATGAAATGTTCGTGAACGAGTTTCCATTTAAATATTTTTAAAGCGTTAAATATTTTTTAAAGTCGTGTTTTAATTTTGTTTTCTGTTAAAACAATTAACTATTATTACAATTATTATTATTATATCAGTTTATTTTTTGGTGAGACCCTAATTATGCAGTTACAGTCAAAGAAATCGATTGTTAAGCAAATTGACCCCCTTCGTCAATTTGCCGTGTTATAGTCATTTCATACAACTTTAAAAAAATTACAGTTGCCATTTGGATATACGGACAATTTAAGTTGGTACTCAATTTGCTTAACAATTTATTTCCCTGACTTTACTTATGATCTTCGCACCTTGAGCACTTAGGCCCGTATTAATAAACGTTCCCCAACGACGTACTCAAGTGCGTAATTATTTGATACGCCATTATTACGATATCAGCATCTCAAGATCATTACTAATTAACATACACATGAAAACAGTATCTCAGTTACCAAGATCAGCTCCTCAATGAGCTGTACTTGATGAATGATTACATCACATTGACCGAAGTTTAGAATGACATTCATCACATTTCGTTCTTGATAAGTCGTAAGATTTATTGAAATACTTGTATTTTGTTATAACTTTAATTTATAGCGCTGTATCACGTTATAAACATTTCTAGGGAAATTGGAAGACCTCTGTTACTGTATTTCACCAAAGAGTCTTTTTATTAATGTGACTCTTGAACAAATCCGGATCATTTTTAGGGTTCCGAAGTCAACAAGGAACCTTATAGTCTCGCTATGTCCGCCTGTCTGTCTTTCCTTATGACTCTCCCATGGTGCGTTATCGTTGGCCAGGTCTTTCAAAACTATTGCGGATCTGTGAAAACTTAAATTATTTTAAAACTTATTAAAAAAATAAATGGAAAGCTATCACAGCTAAGTAGGCTCTACAAGTTAACTAGTAATAGTCGACCACTTACATTTGCAGTTGGAAAATTGACCGTGACGTACATCGATGTAAAGGAGAACTTGTTTTTCAACTACAATGTTAAGATTCAAAAACAATTTGAGGTAAATTCATCCCAACTACGGAACATTGTGTGTGGTCGACCCACACTTGGATGGTTTTTTTTAAATGTTCACTTGGTAACTCAAAAGGATTCGAGGCATCCCATATATAGATTCTAATTCATCGTAATAATTATTTTCACGCAAAATATTTTCAAACTCCATGTTTCGCGCTACTAATCACAACCTCAAGTCACGGACTGCCTACACTCAGATTTCAGCATCGAGCACACAAACCTATTGTATACTTAAGTGTCGATTTTCGTTTATTAATCAGCCCATCACTCGGCTGATAACGTATTAAACCCAAGCCGTAACTTGAGTACATCAATTATTATGTTTATTAATACGATCATGACCTCAAGACTGTTATCAAGTGCGAGCTCTTGGGCTGAGTAACGTTTATTAATACGAGCCTTAATGCCGATAGCAGCTTGCTGACTCACTCACCATCACGGCATAATTACGCTATTCTCAAAATGTCCGGGATTTATTTGATTATAGCCAAGTCTTTGATGAAAAAGAAAAAAACCTTCTCATCATGAAACACTGCGTTCTGAAAGATGTTAAATATGCTTTTTCCACAAAACTGTTAAGGTGAATCCGCAACTGTCGCCCGCGAAATTATTATTTTTTTAAGTTTTTTGCAATTTGCAGGTCAGGGGGCCAAGTCTGCTAACGCAGTTGTGTCCGAATGGCCGATCATTGGCACCGTAATTGTAGAGTTTGACAGTTTTGCTAATCTCCTAATTGAAAGGCGTCTTTATGATTTTCCAATGACGTGCCACTGATATTCCATTGGAAAAATTGTCTGTATTTGGTAATCTCGTACTGAAAAGCTCCTATTATTTTGACTTCCCTATGGACGACTGTCACGCCATTATGAATTTAGGAGGTTACAAACTATTGGCTCAATGATCATGGCGTTGCCTTGGTATGGTCGTCATAATGACCAATCATTGAAAATAGCAGACTTGGCCCCCAGGTTGTATGTTGGTCAAAATATTATTCGTGACTAACACATTATATCTATTTACTTCATTAGAATCATAGATCTCTCTAAGTTAGATTTGTTCCCCAATATCATGATTGCATGAAAGTCATACAATTGCCATTGTATGACTTTTTCATGCAATCATGACAATCTAACTTAGAGATATGTATGAATGATTCTAATGATTACAATTCTGTAAATACATATCTGTTAATTTTCATCAAGATACAACCTGACACTGACCTGCAAATTGCAAAAACTTAAAAAAAAATAATTTCGCGGGCGACAATTGCGGATTCACCTTATCAGTTTTGTACGAGCCTTGACACTGGCCTGCAAATTGCAAAAAACGTAAGAAAATTTGAATTTTGCGGGCTACAGCTGCGGACTCACCTTAATTACGGAAAGATCTATGCAGACGTTGCAGGAGGGATGCAAGAAGTGGCAAAAAGTATCGATATATATCGTATCGATATTTAAAAAATATATTGATATCGATTTCGATTTATCGAAAAAAAAAATATAGATGAAATTTTCTAAAAAGTATTATGAACTTTATGAAATTGTATTCGGTTTGTTTTTTATTCATAGAAATTCCAAACTAGAAACATCATTTCTGATGTAAAATCTTACACTAATAAAACATAGATAAAAATAAGTTTACTTTTTTACGGCAATGAATTCTAGCGGTTTTAGTCAGTGGGGACAACGGTGTTGCTATTGGAAATATATCGTATTTGATACGTTTTCGATACTTGATATTTTATATCGATATATCGATGTATCGAAATAATAGATATCGCCGAAAAATATCGATAAATCGAACAAAAATTATCGATATATCGATACATCGATATTTTTTCTACAAGCCTACGTTGCAGCGCTAAGTTAACTGTATCTTCTTCACTCTTTTATATTACCAAGTACAAAATGGAACGGATTTCGCGAGGATTAAAGAATAATATAGGTAGAATAATGTAAAACACCATGCCTCATTTCCAGTTAGTTGGTTAGGCAGAGGTGTACCTTTAATACACCCACATTTCGCCAGTTATTTTTAAGTCCCATGTAATAGGGGGCGAGCCTATTGCCATCAACCGGGCACAAATCCAGCCTTCGGGCTGCTACTGAGAAATTCCACATGAAAAACCCAATAACACTTTTCCCTACCTGGGAATCGAACCCAGTACCTCACACTCAGCAGTAGCGGTTGTGGCCACTGGACCAATAAGCAGTCAGGTAGAATAACTTACCCTTAAATATAACTGGCGATATGTGACCCGTGCTATTAGGTACACCTTTGTCTAACCTATCGGGGATTACAGGCGTGATAATTATGTTAACTTGTATTAGGTACTTTATTTTTGCCATATAATATTGAAACTGTTTCGTGTAAGATGTCCTGCGTAAGTGAGCGTTCAGGAAATGTTAAACCAAAAATAACAATTTGAGAAATACACAACATTTGAATAGTTTAGAAACAGTAGACTACATTTTATTTAACCAGAATGGCGTAGTTCCTGGCCTTTATCTCGTATACTTATAATTATATTGGTTTGAAAAAGTTATAATAAGGTACAGGCGCCGTATAAGGCCCGAGGTGGGCCTTATACGGCGCCTGTACCTTATTATCACGGCCCACTTTAAAAATATTTAAGTTCCGGTAGCCCGAAAAAAATAAATAATTCGCGGGATCCTTGTGAATGTGTTTTTAGATGAAAGGCAAACTTTATCACACCAATCGCACGCGACCATTTTGAACATACCTGTCAGCCGCCAGTAACGCGTCAAAGCAGTGCATGTATTTTAACTGCACTCTCGTAAGTACATTTCTTTTTTATAGCAAAATACACTAATTTCGAGTTTCACCTTGATATATGTTATTACTAACAATGTTAACATTTAATTCAAGTTAGTTTCAATATTGTATTGGTGTCATTTCATTTTGAACATAATTTTAACCAACATATCGCAATGTTCCATAAGATGGCTCACTAGCCATCTTATGGAACATTGCGATATGTTGGTAAAAATGTAAAATTGTAGTGCATGACCCCTAAAGAAGGCATTCTTTGGTAATATTCTATCGAATATTACATGTGGTATGTAATAAATTGCAATAAAAATAATAATGAAAACTTACTGTTGGTTACGATGCTATTTTTGTTTTAGAGATTTTTTTGTATAATTTTTTAATACATTTTAGTTCATTTTTATTACAAATAGTTTTCAATATTCCCATATTTGAAAATATATGACCTAGTAGAGGATATTATTAGTATTATTTAATTACGAACATCGGAGATGGGTCTCAAATTAAATGCCATTATTAGTTTAAGCGTTGATATTTTGTTTTAGAGCCCTTCTAAGTTTTGATAGACATAAAAAGGCCCAAGGCCAAATTTTTGACTGATTAATGAACCTAAAAAACTAAATTTTAAATAAAACTGTACATTAAACAAATTTTGTAAAAAAAAAAATGCTAGCCTTGATATAACACAGACATTCAATAATTCATAACGGGCTTTGCCCCGTTAAGCCCGTTAAGCCCGTTTGACTATGTTGGTTTCACATAATTATCTACTGCGACAACTGTAGTACTATTCTGTAACCATCTCACTTTGAAAACATTTAAGAAGTGAGCGAGGAGTAAACTGTCAGTGTCATCCCACCTGGGGCCCAAGTCTGCTATTTTTATAAATTCAGTCATTCCAACACGATCCCATTGTCATGCCATTGTCATTTTGATCCGGCAATTGGGACTCGAGGTGGCATTGCACAAGTCCGAGGCCATGTGTTTTTATGGTCCTCGGAACGCGCCACTGTCGGGTTCCCAGATAACGGCGGGAGGGGTTCACATCGGCGTCGAGTCGACGATGAAGTACCTGGGACTCGTCCTCGATAGCCGGTGGAACTTCGTGGAGCATTTTCGACGTTTGGCTCCCAGACTGGAGCGGGCCGGGGCTGCTTTGAAGCGGCTCCTGCCCAATCTAGGGGGTCCAAACGCCTCCTGCCGGAGGCTCTACGCGGGGATCGTGCGGTCCATGGCCCTTTACGGGGCACCGGTGTGGGCGCGTTCTCTGAGGCTGCGACCAGCGCAGCGGTTGAACGCGTCCCAAAGGGTCATGGCCATCAGGATGGTACGGGGATACCGCACGGTCTCCCGTGAGGCGGCGAGCCTCCTTGCCGGATTGCCGCCATGGGATCTGGAGGCGAAAGTCCTCGCGCACATTTGGGTGTGGCGCGAAGAGGCGAAACTCCGGGGCATAACTCCGCTGCCGCAAGAAATTGCGGCACAGCGGACGGAGCTCCGGAGGGATCTCATGGCGACATGGAGAGTGCGATTGTCGCAACCCAGCGCTGGGCACGCCACAATTGTGGCGATAAGTCCCCTCTTTGAGGAGTGGCTGGAGAGGCGCCACGGCGTCCTCACCTTCCGCCTGACGCAGGTCCTCACCGGACATGGATGTTTCGGGAGGTTCCTGTTTAGGATTAAGCGGGAGGAAACGCCCGGGTGTCACCACTGTGTGGATCGCCCGGAGGACACGGTGGAGCATACGGTGGAGGTCTGCCCAGCTTGGGCGGAGCACCGCCGTGTCCTCACGGAGGCGATCGGCGGCGGCGATCTCTCGCGTCCGGGCCTGGTTCAGGCCATGGTTCGGAGCGAGAGTGCATGGGAGGCCGTCACCTCCTTCTGCGAAGCAGTTATGCTAGCGAAGGAGGAGGCGGAACGCGTGAGGGTGAGACAAGGTTCACGCCCTCATGCCCCTAGTCGCCGCAGGAGACGCCCCGGGCGTCGGGAGTCGCAAGCCGATTTCCGGCCACCGTAGGCGCGGGCCTGCGGACGGTGAGCGATGGGTAGCTCGCCGTCCGATAAGGACCAGGCCCGGGTCGACGGCGCGTTGTGTTCCACGCGCGCCTCAAAGAGATGTCAGCACAAACTGACGGGGTCCGTTAGGACCAATGCCTGCCGGGGTTGCGAGTTTGTCCGAAAGGGATATCGTGGCCCTGGCACACAGGCAACGGAAGGAACACGGGTGGGTTTTAGTCAGTAAAAGTCTGACACGCCCTCCCGCTCCGCCCAGAGCGGGAGAAGTTATTTGAAGATTTCCCACCCAAAAAAAAAAAAAAAATGCCATTGTCATTTTGCTAAAAGTTCGTAATCTGGTAAATTCATAATGGTCGATCATTAGTCGATATATATAATTGTGTGATTATAATGGCATTGTCGTATCGCCATTATTATAAAACCCATTAGTATAAATGTCATTCATTTGTCATTATGTACGAGATTACCAATATATGCAATTTCTTTCAATGTAGTGTCAGTGGCCGACCATTGGAAATTCATAATGACGCCATTATAATAGTAGATTACCAAACTTGTCAAAATCAACAATTGTGAAATCAATGATCGACCATTCTGACACTATTGTAATAGCAGACTTGAGGCCCTGATGCTAGGGATGGACCAAAAATTACATTTAAAATCATAATCGAGATTTTGAACAGAAACTCAATTTTGTTTTTTTACATTAAATTGAGTTTGACTAAGTTTCTGTTATGCTATTTTATTTAAAAAAATACACAAATACACATAAATAATGATCAATAGAATTAGCATAAAAATATTATTAAAATCTCGATTGTGATTGTAAATGTAATCCTTGGTCAATCCCTAGCATCAGTGGAATGACACTGACAGCTCAATCTACGCAAGAATTCACGGTGAGATTTTTATAGAATCGACATGTTGATCAGTAGTTTTCATACCCACAATTTGATGAGTCTTGGCGAGCCAAAACCACAAAACACATGAACGCCACAACATTTTATTTTATTTTGTATGAGTTTTTTTTTTATATTATCACCATTAATATATTCTCTTAATTAATTAAAAACGGATACACACTTCCCAATGTGTTTATTATTCTAGCGTAGGTATTCACTTGGCAGTTGCAGCTGAAAATCAGCGTCAGGTGGTACACCTTGTGTGGTCATCTGACATGATGCTGAGCTGAGGCCCTTTTGGCATTATAATAATTGTTTTCTGTTTTTATAGTTATAAGGTGTATTTTGGCTGTAATGCCAATAAACGCATTTTTCTTTGTTTCTTTCAAAAAGGGCCAATTTTAACCTAACAGATCGGCGATTAAATGCCATCAAAATTATGGCCCGACTCTCCCAAGAGTTTTCTTTTAAATAGACGAGCGGATATTTCCAAATGAAACACGAATTCTGGTTTCATAATTACACCTTGCAGTATTAAACCTCCTGTTTGGAAATCGGATGCGAATCGGAATTAACATTACCACAGTCATGTGGACGCATTTAAAACCGTCCATCCGAATCGGATCACACGGCGCACTGAACCCGTACGAAATCATGCTGAAAGAACATTCTGGTGTACCAGAGTTTGGTATTTGTGATGTTTTATTTACCTATTAAAAAAAGAGGCTCGTGACTAAATAATAACAGCGGCACGGGTCGACCTTCAAGGTTAAGCAACGCTCGCTGAGGTCGGTCCGTGGATGGGTGACCATACATTACATACCGAAACCCCTCTGCGCCTTGAAAGGCACGTTAAGCCGTTGGTCTCGGCTGTCATTTAAAGATCTTTGGCAGTCGTTACGAGTAGTCAGAAGCCCGAAAGTCTGAAAACCATTATTTTCAAGGGATATCAAAAATATTCAAGGGATATTAAAAAACCAAAATCTGCTGACCGGAAAGATTTTAAGCAAACAAATTGAGCCAAAAATACCGTGCATACATAAACATGGATATGAAGTCCTTATATAAATAAATAAAACGATAGGAAATCTCTAAGGGCCAAATGAATTGATAGCTATGCCCAGAGAAAAGCCCTTCAATTTATTATGGGATGCTGGTTCCTGGCTTCTTTATTGGGTCCTATCAATCTTTAGATTTTTATCCCCATATTGTTATCCGAAAATTATTTTTTATTTTTAAAATATTGACCATTCTTCTTTTTGAGTATTAGCATGAGCTGTTTGAGAATAGTTGATGCCATGGTAGAAATATTAGCCAGTTAGGTAGTAGCGGGGCTGTGGTCAGAGTGCGCCGGGCGTAAAGTCAGGGAACATACTCGATACTTTAGTGCATTCCACAATGTTTATGCATAGGTTGTAAACAGTGGCTTTTGACCATAATTATGTGGACCCTGTCGGTCACGGCAAAAGAAAGATAGTAGGTAGAGATGAGGACTTAATCGTTTATCTTATAACTAACTTAAGTCTTGTCCAGACTGGTGCGATATCGCGGGCGCAACGCGACTCTAGTAGCACAATTTCTTTGCCGGTGCCTGCCGCACCCGCGATACCGTACCTGTCTGTACGAGCCTTTATTCTTAAAAAAAATCATTTTTTGCGTATTTTTTATCATTACATATTCGTTTACATTAATAAATAATATTTACTTAATAATAACGTTTTTAATTTAATTGTGAATAGATGGAGTTTTTTTTGTTTTCTCATTGATTCGGGTAACTTATTAAGTTATTATATAACTTTTATTGACATAACTAGAAGGCTTGTTTTACTAAGATACGGACAAATTTCTTTTGAATTGTAAACAGTTTTGGTGCATCTGTAGGTACCTGTAATTAGTGTGTAATTACTTGATTGTCAAATGGACTACCAATTCTAATTTATTGATATTATTTTAATATTTAAGTATTTATTTTACAAAGATACACATATTATATTTATTACAAACTATAAATATAATATATTATACATAATTACACATAAATATAAGCACAAAAGAGCAGAACGTCGTCCGTGACTTACGAGTTGTAGTTCGTAGGTTCGAACCCAGACAGGCGATTTATTTTGTGTACATTACGGTGAAGGAAAACTTCGTGAGGAAATCGGCATGTCCTAGAACCAAAAATTCGAAGACTTGTGATATCTACCAAACCGCACTGGGCCCGCGTGGTGAATTACGGCCCACTCCCTCTCGAAGAGAGAAGGCCTGCATCCCAGAAGTGGGAATAGACTGATTATATATAAGCATAAATAAATACATACAAATACACGAATATACTAAAACAAATAAGACAAAAACATTGCCGTTAAAACAGTACCGTTGTGATGATAATTATTGCGAGCTTCTTACGGATCTGTTCGCGAACTTTAACTTGAAGGGTCAGATATTCGCCGTTGACCTTGGCGATACAAATGCGCTTCGCGCTCACGCCGCGTCACCATTAACTTTCATAGGGAATATTTATTTTAAGTAACGAAAATATGAATATTTAAAAAAAATCACAGATGGAATTATAGATAACTAGCTGCGCCCCGCGGTTTCACCCGCGTAAGTCTCGATCCCGTGGGAATATCGGATAAAAAGTAGCCTATGTCTTAATCCAGGGTGTTAGCAACCTCCATACAAAATTTTATCAAAATTGGTCCAGCCGTTTGAGCGTGAAGAAGTAATAAACATACACACACACACACTCACAAACTTTCGCCTTTATAATATTAGTGTGATTCATTTTTCTTACTGTACAGTCGCCAGCACATCATTATAACAAACTCTCTTCAAATAATTTTAAACCATGGTTAAGTTCAAAATCGAATTGAAAAATTTGACAGTTTGTGGTAACTTGAATGCTGGTGACTGTACATTTTAGTAACGATATTCGTGGAGGCTACATGAGAGGTAATAGTAAAAATATTTACCAATATTGGGACTATACGCAATATATGTCATCTAATAGTAAAATTAAAGAAAAAAGAAAGAAAGATTGTTTATTCTACACAAACAAACCACACATTATAAAAAAATAACTTAAAATACACACATACAAAGTAGCCAAAAGCCTCGAATTCAAGCAATACTAATAATAGAGTTTGACAAAATCAAAATCAGAATATTTTATTTCACGATTTCACGTATACCTACATGTGCACGGAAACGTCAGAAGCTAAGTGCACGGTTCCAATTTGTCGTTTCCTATGGAGAAGAGCCGTCAAGAAACTCCACAATGGACAATCTCGTCCATTGGTTGACGTCAGGGCCAGGGACCAAAGACAATTTACATTGCGTAATTACATTACACTCCGTCTTTTTTAAAGGACGTCATGATCATGACGTTTCTAATCATTCAATGACGCCCAATACCATTCATTTCTGCGTCTTTAAATCAATGTGAATCAATTTGGTTGAATCAACATTCATACCAGCTGATGTTCTATTAAAAAAAAAATCTAAATAGATATAAACTACGTTATCATGGCTCGCAAATTACTGTTTCAATATGTGTAGTCTCTTCCTTACGAAAGAGTGTAGTTGTAAGTATTCGTCGAATTTATTCAGTTTTTGTGCAATCAGTACTCGTAATATCTTACCAGATTTGTTAATCAACTAATCATAACTAGCCGATCGCGCAAGACAACGCACGTGTCGTTTTCATAGAGTAAGTCAGTGCAGCGCCATACTAATAATAATGAGCGATCAATGACGCCACTAGTCGAGCAACAAATCCGTGGATTTGTTTTTGTTTGACGGCCGTCTCATTACGCACATATGCGTTGTGAGTCTTGTTGGCACTTTGTAAATACTTTCAAACGTTTTGAATTTTGGAGGGGCGGGCCATATTCGTCATTCTCCTGCCCTTATCCCAATTGATTTGGGGTCGGCGCAACATGTCCCTTTCTTCCATACTTCTCTATTAGTCGTCATCTCGGTAATCACTCCCTTTCTAGCCATATCATCTTCCACACAGTCCATCCATCATTTCTTTGGTCTTCTATTCTCTTTTAGCCATCAACATGCATACTCAAAACTTTCTCACGACATTTTCCTCATTCCTCCGCATCACATGCCCATACCATGACAACCGATTTCCGCACAACTTTTCAGTCACCGGTGCCACTTTCAGACTTCCTCTTATGTACACACGGCTACACATCAAGCTATACAAATCCAGTAAACGCTGACCTATCATTGTACGGAAATCCTACACAATGCGAGATCAGCTTATACTGGAAATGTATAGCTTGATGTGTAGCCGTGTGTACTCATTTCTTATTCTATCCATTCGTGTCACACCACACATTCCTCAATCGTAGTTAATAATCTCTACCAATATAATGATATTGTGAGTGGAGCCTCTGAAACAATTAAAACCTCACCATTCACACTAACTCTCTAGCTCAGAAGCAGTTAATCCAACTTCCTCTCACCTCTGAGAAGGAGCTATTTCCATAAGTCTTTGTTTATGTCTTACGTAATAAGTGTCATAATTCAGTGGACTGTGTTTCAGGCGGGTGGTTGCAAACAACTTAATTCTGTTAGGACTTTCATTGGTTTCGACATTAACGATGCCGTTCATGCTATGTTGTTACTGTATTTAGATATACGACTGTTTAAAGTGAGGTTTTGGATTTGATAATGGGTTAGTGTAAATTGAAAATAATCGTGTTAAAATGATGCTATTCTGCAGCGTGCCGCTTTAGTGGCGACATTAATTTAATACACACCTAACGGTTTCGCGTTTTCTTTTTATGAAGATATTTTAATTTTATTATTTATTGTTTGATTTATTAACAATTTTCTAAAATTGCATTTTGGAGCACCCTGTACTTTCATAGCATCGCATCAATGAAATTAAAAAGAAATAACGTGAAAGAAATTTAAATAAACCTTTTTTACAGTCCGTTCAACCGATTTTGACTGCTATTACGTTGGCATGTCAAAGTCAGGCATGACAAAATGCCAGCTATAATAAACAGTTGGTATTGTAACCACGTGTTTGCTTTTAATGCCATCCTTATGACTACGGAATAGAAGTCAATATCGGTTGAACGGATTGTAAAAAAAGTTTATTTAAATGTCTAATCATATTTCAAATGTAGTATAAATTATGTTCGTGACTATACGAGAGATGAATCTTGTAGCAAAATAACATCACATCTGTATTCCCCGAAGAATTAGACAGAGCTGCATGACGATTCTGTAAAAATCTCACCGTGAATTCTTGCGTGAAGTGAGCTGTCAGTGTCATTCCACTGATGCTAGGGATTGACCAAGGATTACATTTACAATCATAATCGAGATTTTAATAATATTTTATGCTAATTCTATTGATCATATAAATATTATTTCAAACCTAGTATTTAAAATAGCAAAACAGAAATTTAGTCAAACTCAATTTAATGTAAAATGATTATGATTGTAAATGTAATCCTTGGTCCATCCCTAGCATCAGGTGGGATGACACTGACAGTTCACTCCACGCTCAGTTCAACTAAGTTTTCACGGTGAGATGGTTATAGAATGGCAGTACTGTAGGTACTTATAGTAGATACGTACAGTCACATTTCGCCAGTTAAGTCCGGGGCTATTGCAATCCTAATTTAGTAACAGTAGCACCCTTTCTTAAAATGTAATATTATAAGGTTTCCTTCAACAGTGGCCTAAAATCATCATTCATAATTTCAGCCGAAAGATGTCCACTGCTGGACATAGGCCTTACCAAAACGGGGGGTTTGCCATAACCGCCATGCTTGGCAGGCAGTTTCAGTTTTCAGTTTTTTTTTTTTATTATTCTCAAACATAGGTACATAACACACAGCGCACATAGGCGGGTTGGCGATCGCAGTATGGTGTTAAAATGCATAGAGAACGCTGCCGCTCATTCTCTAGTAAGTCCCTTAGTCGTCTAATACGACACCCACGGGAAAAAATAGGATAGTGCTATTCTTTACGGACGACCTAAAATAGCGAGGATTAATGAATAAATTGATGATAATATATAGAAAACGACACACTAAAGGAAGTGTCTTTCATGAAGACTTTGTTAGTCCTAAGTGCTTTTATTTATTTAAATATTTCAAAGGTTTTGGACGAAAGTAACATTCTACCAGCCAACCCTCATTAACGACGAAGTATTTCTTCACTTGAGGCATAAAATTGTGGTGTAGACGACAGTAATTCCAGAAAATGACAAACTAAAAGTCTTTGTTAGTCCTAAGTCGTGAAAACTTGAAGAATTCGTTCGGTGCCTAGCCGTCAGCGAGGCTTGAAACAGCTGGTAACGCTATTACTTGACGGGCGATAGTTGCTGTACTTGTAATTACTAACTGTAATTATTGTTGACAAATTCTGCGGGATAATGTGGTGGGGTCACAGTACTAGCGCATGTAATTGAATTGTTCGGCTTGAAATAAAATACTCTGTTATTGAAAAGCGTTAGATTTTCTTCTACGTAATGTCCAACTAGAAATTGCAGAATAAGTGCCAACCTGAAGGACGGCCCACTTAAAGCGAACAAAACATAAGGGAGTACATAGCTGAGGCGGAAGTTGTTTATTTTTATACAGATTTTAGAGCAGTGGTGGCCAAGTGGTAATGGTCCCGACTTACGAGTAGTCGTGGGTTCGAACCCAGGAAGGCGCTTTCAATCAACTCAGCCTATCGCAATCGCAGTCCACTGCTGGACATAGGCCTCTCCCAGGCTGCGCCACAACACCCTGTCCTCCGCCTTCTGCATCGAGTCTGACCCAGCCACCTTCTTATGGTCGTCGGTCCATCTAGCTTAGCAGGCGCTTTACTTTGTGTAAATAATTTCATCACCACTGCTCTCAAAACGGTAAAGGAAAACATCGTGAGGACTCCGGCATGTCCTAGAACCAAAAGTTCTCATGTGACCAACCTGCACTGGGCGAGCGTGGTAGATTACAGCCCACTCCCTCTCGAAGAGAGGAGGCCGGTGTGCCAGCAGGTGGCAACATATAGGCTGATTATGTATTATTTTCATGTTTTTTTTTTTAAAGTTACGCATAAATACAGATATTTATTTATATTTTTTCATTTTAATTTATAAGTACATACTACATACATAAAATCAGGTCGAATCACACATACTTCTTTGGAAAATCTTTACTTACATACCCGATTTGTTATTTCACACAGGGGGACGTCATTACGTCATTCGAGTGGTAATCATAGTGTAATATCTATGGTGGTAATTGCTGAAAGTCAGCACTGTTGACGATAGGTTTGTCCGAAGTCACAGTATTTTGCTGAGCAATGACCTGTTCTTGCACAGATACGACCCACGGTTTAATTGTTCGTGATGTAGTTGTTTGTTTGTTACAAAAGTAGTTATTTTTCCACTCGGCAATCAGCATTTTGTTTTTGTTTTGATTGTTTGTTGTTATTTGCCAGTGTCATAATAACATGGTTGTAACATAGAGTAATAATTACGCAATGCAAATTGTCTTTGGTCCCAGGCCCTGGACATCAAGCAATAGACAAGTTTGTAAAACTTTTATGTTTGAATACGAGGCTTTTGGCTTCTTTGTTTGTGTGTTTATGTTATTTAATTGTAATGCGCGTTTTGTTTGTGCATAATAAACAATTTTTCTTTCTTTTGTTTTTCTATGTGATGATTTTGAAATAGAAACTGCATGTTTGCATCATAGAGTTTCCAAGAAACAGTCGTACTAAATGATTTCCGTAAATCGTACTTCTTTATAGACGCTGTGCGTGCTTGAAAACGTTTATTGTCAATAGTAGGCCTGCAAAAACATCTGAGTTTTTTTGTCTCATTTTCTGAGTCATTACGCCAGCGTTTTGGCGAAATGACTCAGAAAAAAGAGACAAAGAAATGACGGTGTATATGATTTAGTGTATATCAGAAAGAAAGAAAAGAAAGAAAATACGTTGTATCAATCATCGGTTGGTGTCTCGTTTCATTAAGAGTGTCTAACGGGCCTCTGTGAGTTGGCTTCGGCCTCTGGTACGACATCCAAAGGTCCTATTATTACCCAGCAGCCAGCAGTACCAACTTTGTACTTGCTTGTCTGACGAATAGGACATTGTGAGATCAAAAATTCGTTGGTCAAAACGATACCGAAACACAGCCCGGCTGTAAAAACAAGTGTACCCGCTCTCACTAAATCCGCAACCTTAATAAGGGATCAAGAGAAGTTTGCACGCTGCCAGCGACACAATTTATTATGCCGACGACTATATACCGCCGACTTTTGCACGACAACGCATGTTTTAATTGTGAACAACGGATGACTTTGTAAGTCTTTGTCTCTTCGCTGTACATTTGCGGGTTTTACTTTTGATAAAAAAGATTTTGGTAGGACATATATCTATATTATATATTTAAACTGTCGGCGATATTACTGTCAGCGTGACTAAGTAATAACAGTTGCGTGGGTCGTTCCATCAGGTTAGGCTACGCTTGCCGTGGTTGGTCCGTGGATGGGTGACCATCTTTACATACCGAGACTCCTCCGTGCCTCGGAAAACACGTTAAGCCGTTGGTCCCGGCTGTCATTCGTGGATCTTTGACAGACGTTACGGGTCGTCAGAAGTCCGAAAGTCTGACAATCAGTCCTACCAAGAGGTATCGTATTACGCAGTTACTGGGTTGTGGAAGTCAGATAGGCAGTCGCTCCATGTAAAATACTGGTATTCAGCTGCATCCTGTTAGCCTGGAGCCGACCCCAACATAGTTGGGAAAAGGCTAGGCAGATAGATTGTCAGCGATATTACGGGTTTGGGGGTTGGGGTAATGTCTAATACGACTTAGGGGGAATCCAGCAGAGATTTTGGTCCTAATTCTGGATTTCTGAATTGAATGTTGCGTCTTCATTTGTTTTGTGGCTCGCAATGATTCTAACAGCGGTTGTATTTTCGCCTCAACAGGATGTTGCAGAATGATTTAGCTAGGAGGCGTCACGGCAGACCACGTAGAACATGGCAGGACGAGCTGGACCAAGCAAACCACCAGTGGTAAAAAGAAAAGCAAGAAAACTCGTTTATTTGCGGTATACATAATGCAATGAAAAAAAAACACGAAATAGCAAATTGGGGGAAAATATGCGTCTTATTCAAGACAAACGGCCATCGCTCAGCATAATGCTGCGACCCTATGCGAGACAACGCTCCAGCGCTGGTTTTCAGCGACAGCCGGCGGCGTTGACGTGATCAACCAGTGCAGCATTTAATTAGATAAAAATAAGAAATAAACACACACTCGGACGACGGGCGGACGGACAGACGGACAGGCACAGACTTGATGTACATTAGCCCTGGATTGCAAGCACTGGAACTCATGGCGAGAGGCCTTTGACCAGCTGTGGGATGATATAGCTAACAGTAACAGTAAGTCGTTTTGCTGTTACTGATATCATAATCAATAACGGTTAAAGGATAAAAATAAATCATAGAAAAAAAAACAGTTATTTCGTAACAATTAAAATAGTTTTAAATAATCCTGAATGGCTTTTTCCTCTAACGCAATAAGTTATGTTATGTATCGACGGCAGCACAATACTTGTGGAAAAATCGAGTCGAATTATGAATAAAAAGTGAATTTCGTAAAAAAAATATTCAACTGCACTTTTAATGATTTTCATATAATTCGACTCAGAATTCTCTGTTTCAATCTCAATTTTTACTTATATTAAAAATCTAATAAGCTTAAGCAATTAACTTAATTAATTATTTTTTGTAGTGTACAAGCGGATAATAATTTATGGCAGTTGACTCATTTGTCTACTTTTTTGTACAAAGTAGATCGAAGTACATCATCATTTCATCATCCATCATGTCATCATTTTTGGAAAAAAGAAATGACTGTAACTGGCCTTAACCATTTCCTTGGTAATGCCCTATTAACTAAATGTTGTAAAATAGAAAAAGATAGCTGTGTTCTTCTATTTGTGTTTCTCTTCTAACGATATAATTATTTAAATATCATTGTCCCACTTCTGATATCGGCGCAGGATAGCCTTTACCAGAAGTGATAATCGTATTAGTGGTTCAGCAGCTTCAATATCATCAGGATTGTGCCGGAATATAGCAGTTCGTCATGGACGTGGTACGACAGCGGCTCCCTGACCTATTCTTCTGTCATCAGAAGACAGCCGTCAGGCAACCATCGATGTGACACCCTGCTAGAGTGACTGTCAGCAGCCTGTGTCACTCTTATCCAACCTTTTCGGCGATTCCAGTAACTTCGTAACAAAACTAGATGGCGCCACTTGCTGCGCTGTCATATAAATCACAGTTTTTCGTTCAAAACGCTCCCCTGTCAAATCATGATTTTTTAGATAACCGTATATACTTTGCAGCCGGCAATATGTATGAACGAGATAGTTTTGAGATACGAGCTCAATAATATGCAATGGAAAGAACTATGTCCATCACTATATTCTCTTTAAGGGTCAGATAATCGCCGTTGACCTTGGACAAATGCGCGTCGCGCTCACAACGCGTCACCATTAACTTTCATATGAAATATTTATTTTCAGTAACGAAAATTTGAATATTAAAAAAAATATATATAATTATAGATAATAAAACATTCTATTAAAAAAAACCGGCCAAGTGCGAGTTGGACTCGCGCACGAAGGGTTCTGTACCATTATCTATAAAAATGGCAAAACAATCACGTTTGTTGTATGGGATATTTGTTTTATTTTAATTTAATTATTTATTTTTAAAGTGAATATATAACTAAATATTATGTCCGTGACTACCGCAGGACCACGAACTCCAATCGCTTCCATATTTGGCAAATAATTAGTGCTGAATTGGTGCTAATTAGTGCTCCGACAACAGAATTGGTGCTTTAGTAGTTTTCGAGAAAATCGACTTTGAAGGTGGTCCTGCGGTAGCCACGCTCTCTTCAGCAGGACCACCATGAGCGCCAAAAAAGGGGGCATGCTAACATGCATTTAGTAACAAAAACAGAACTGAAACATTTGTATTAACCGAGAAATCAACGATGATAACTTTCGCGCGCTCGTTCAGCAGGACCACAACTTTGAATGTTAATTCCAAGTTTGAGGAGCTAGTCGTTTTCCTCAAACCTACATAGAAAAATTAGTGCTCTGCGAGATACAATTGATATCCAAAATTCAAAATTACTACTCCAGTAGTTTACGAGATACACCATACCATTGGTGGGATGGTGGTAGTCACGGTGTTAAATTTTCATTTCAAGATTTCCCTATTAAAATCTCTGTGATTTCTGCCCAAATTTATAAAAAAAATAGTGCTCATAAAGAAGTTATAGTGACCAAAAATTCAGATTCCTATGTGTTATATTTTAAGAGAAATTAGCTTTCATTACTTTTCCATATTAAATCTCCACGTATAACCCGACTAAATTAAGTTGTCAATGGTATTGAGCTGTTTAGGAGATGTACACTCGTGCACATAAATTTATGGATGTCGAAATAGTAATAACAACAGTTCAATATCTATAATTTTTATACAAACTGTTTACCTAGGTAAATATTAAGAAAAAAATAACATATGGTTACCCATCGCCTGTGATACCTTTGTTAATGACGTGGATAGGTAGGTACTTGAATAATTATTTTCCTGTATTGTAAGTACCTACCTTCTGTGTTGTTATATGAATATCATTAAAGACCGATATGTATTTCTTAATTATTTCTTTCCTACTAATTTACCGTAGCTGCAAGCAGTACCTAACTATTAAAAACCTAATTTATTGCATTAACAATATGTTGCTAATAACATTAATATAAAAGTATTACATAAGTAATAGTTATGTATTTTTTCAGTACCTGAAGTCAATTTTATCAAATTTCCACTGACATATCTGTGGCCCTTGGGTGTATTTTAAGTTACCAATTCAATACCGACATTGTTAAAGCTAGGTTATGAATTAGTCCGTGTATTTTTAATAGAAAACACATTTATAAATCGAATAAGTTTTATTAATTATAGATTACAGTTCGATAACAATTTGTAAAATCAGTAAAATTTTAAGTAGGTACTTAAAAATCAACCATATAAAATGTGCAATTAAATTTAATATCACAAAATAATCAACTAAATTAGACTATTAAGATAGGCCTACTAGTAGGTAACTAGGTAGAACCATAAACAAAACTAGAACTATGTTATATATCTAACAAATAGGTTCGATAGAACAGAATAGAAAAAGCTTGGATATACATGCACAGTTACAACAATGAAAGTATAGAATGAATATTAGTTTTAACATTCTTAAAAATATTTTAAAATCACAGATTATTATTATGGCAGGCCCACAAGTCTTAAAAAATGTGCAGAGTCCCTCGTTCGTAATACCTTATTGCATTATTTATACTAAACTTTTTTTTTAATAACTTGAAGTATGTCTATTAATGCTAATTTTATTTTGAGATTATGTTTACAGTTCGCTTATACATTTTTAACCGACTTCCAAAAAGGAGGAGGTTCTCAATTCGGCGGTATGTTTTTTTTTTTTGTATGTTTGTTACGCGATTACTCCGTTAATTATGGACCGATTCATAGCATGTATATCCAAGCTTTTTCTATTTTGTTCTATCGAACCTATTTGTTAGATATATAACATAGTTCTAGTTTTGTTTATGGTTTGACCTAGTTACCTACTAGTAGGCCTATCTTAATCGTCTAATCTAGTTGATTGTTTTGTGATATTAAATTTAATTGCACATTTTATATGGTTGATTTTTAAGTACCTTCTTAAAATTTTACTGATTTTACAAATTATTATCGAACTGTGATCTATAATTAATAAAACTTATTCGATTTATAATTGTGTTTTCCATTCAAAATACACGGACTAATTCATAACCTAGCTTTAACAATGAAGGTATTGAATTGGTAACTAAAAATACAACCAAGGGCCACAGTTATGTCTGTGGAAATTTGATAAAATCGACTTCAGGTACTGAAAAAATACATAACTATTACTTATGTAATACTTACGTTATTAGCAACATATTGTTAATGCAACAAATTAGGTTGTTAATACTTAGGTACTGCTTGCAGCTACGGTAAATTAGTAGGAAAGAAATAATTAAGAAATACATATCGGTCTTTAATGATATTCATATAACAACACAGAAGGTAGGTACTTACAATACAGGAAAATAATTATTCAAGTACCTACCTATCCACGTCATTAACAAAGGTATCACAGGCGATGGGTAACCATATGTTATTTTTTTCTTAATATTTACCTAGGTAAACAGTTTGTATAAAAATTATAGATATTGAACTGTTGTTATTACTATTCCGACATCCATAAATTTATGTGCACGAGTGTACATCTCCTAAACAGCTCAATACCATTGACAACTTAATTTAGTCGGGTTATACGTGGAGATTTAATATGGAAAAGTAATGAAAGCTAATTTCTCTTAAAATATAACACATAGGAATCTGAATTTTTGGTCACTATAACTTCTTTATAAGCACTATTTTTTGTATAAATTTGGGCAGAAATCACAGAGATTTTAATAGGGAAATCTTGAAATGAAAATTTAACACCGTGACTACCACCATCCCACCAATGGTATGGTGTATCTCGTAAACTACTGGAGTAGTAATTTTGAATTTTGGGTATCAATTGTATCTCGCAGAGCACTAATTTTTCTATGTAGGTTTGAGGAAAACGACTAGCTCCTCAAACTTGGAATTAACATTCAAAGTTGTGGTCCTGCTGAACGAGCGCGCGAAAGTTATCATCGTTGATTTCTCGGTAAATACAAATGTTTCAGTTCTGTTTTTGTTACTAAATGCATGTTAGCATGCCCCCTTTTTCGGCGCTCATGGTGGTCCTGCTGAAGAGAGCGTGACTACCGCAGGACCACCTTCAAAGTCGATTTTCTCAAAAACTACTATAGCACCAATTCTGTTGTTCGAGCACTAATTAGCACCAATTGAGCACTAATTATTTGCCAAATATGGAAGCGATTGGCGTTCATGGTTCTGCGGTAGTCACGGACATCTAAATATTCTGTGAATATTTCAAGCGTGTGCCTGTTGCCATTATCAATATCGAGCAAAAACGAGCAAAAAAAATCACATTTGTTGTATGGGAGCCCCCTTAAATATTTATTTTATTCTGTTTTTTAGAATTTTTTGTTATAGCGGCAACAGAAATACATCATCTGTGTAAATCTCAACTGTCTAACTATCACAGTTCATGAGATACAGCCTGGTGACAGATGGACAGACAGACAGACAGACGGCGGAGCCTTAGTAATAGGGTTCCCGTTTTACCTTTTGGGTACGGGACCCTAAAAAAAGCATGAAAATATCTTAAGTAGTTTGAAAGTAATATCGTCTTTTATGCTTTGTCTACCACATTACATACTGAATTTATTTCACAAAGTATTTTATTACAATACTTATATATTCACATAATAGAATTTATGTGTATGCGTTCTAGTTTAGCATATATTTTTTGCATAACTTACTTGCATTATATGAAGGCGTAATAACAGATTTAAAAGTCAAAATCATATATCTGCGCCTTAATAGGCTGATTATGGTTATGTATATGGAAGAAAATACATTGATGATCTAAATGTTAACGATTACGCAGTACTTAGCAACTTTCTATATCGAACAATATCGAAACTTAAAACTACTAATATCTGCACTGAAAACCAGACCGACAAAATACTAGAACAAAATGTACTAACTGCCGCGTACTAACTTACTAACATTTTCAGCTCTACACGCTTTCTACCTAACGAACTACAGGAAACGGGGAAAATTCTACTCATGTGCTGCACTGGCAATACACCTCAATGTGTAGGGTTGCCTGGATTTGGAGTTTCTACTGTTTTTGGCGTTTTTTTTAATGGTTTTTCTGTCTGGCTGTGATTATAAAATAAAATTTAACTGCTTCAGTTACAGTTTATGTTAACTTGGCAAGAATCGTTAGATGTTTATCCCCTTTCTTTAACTTTCTTCTAAACAGACACGTTTAAAAATAAATTCTGGCAATAACCATAGAATAATGACAAATGACAATAAAAGTGATAATTTTGTCTTTGCACTAATTATACATGCGTAAACTTACTCAGACTACGTCAAAACCTTGCCAAGTTACGTGCCGGCCCGGAATATAGCTTTCTTTTAGTCTAAAGTACTGTGCCTATAATTTTTATCATCTTATTATTCATTATTTCTTATGACCGATCTGCGCCTTTCCAAGTAGATTATATTTCTATAATCCTATTTCTACACATAACTGATAAATTAATCTAAGAGAACTTTTTGATTAGGTATTATTATTTTCACAAACAATAACGTTGTACTTACATAGGGCTAAGAAACTCATAAGTTATAAAACGCCCAATATATCCCATTTTCCCAATGACATAAATATATATCATTACTTACGCATATTATCAATGTGGTTGGTGATGTATTTATGTTTCGTCAACGATAACAAATGCTGAAGGGCCGACATACCGCTAATCCTTCTTAGTTTGCTCTCACAACTTACGTCTTATATGATAAGCAATTTAATTCGAAACTTAGCATTTCACTTAACCGCTTAAGGCTTAGATGTGTGAAGTAGGTATAAAGAATTTAGTGATGTTGTAATAGGGTTTCATACGACTGAAGATCGTGATGTACCTCATGTACCTATGGTTGTTCGATCACAGACGATTATAAATTATAAGCGATACGAGATTTCATCCATAACATTGATTATAATTGTTACTACCTTAAGTGATCAAAACCCTAATAATTAAGTAATGTTTAATTTTATTCTGTTTATTTTTATACCGTTCTTTCTAACAACTATTAGATCTTTTTCATATTATGTGGATAACGTTGTGACAGAGTAGTGTATTTGTTACCTCTATTATTAAGTTCTAACCTAGGTTTACTTATTATTACCCTACTGTTTGTTGTCCCTAAATAAATAAATAACATATAATGATGATGATTATTTTCAAGTTTGTATGAAAAACGATATTTTTCAAGCATGATTTACGGTCTTTTTTTGTTTTCATAGAGTTGTAACCACCACATAACGTACTTGTCTAAGAAATACCTACGGATATTATTCAAACGCTTTGCTGTTAGAGATTGGAAACAATTCCTCCATCTACCATATCGACATACTTCGTTACCTCAAACCAAACCAAATACCTTTATGAATATGAATATCTCAGAAATTCGTAGATTCTCAGTCCCTAGATCTGGCAACACCAGTGGCTAGGTATGCCATAGATACTGACCGGCATGGCTATCGCAAACAGAATCGTAATAAAACAAATAAAGCGCGATCTGTAAATAAAAAGAATGTTCCGATTGGGTCCGCAGCTAACTAAGTTTTATGCCATATTTTTTTATAACGTTTTATAATAAAAAGTAAGTTCAAAAACTAATACTCGACTACTGAAAAATGACACTCTAAAAGTTTGAAACTAGAAAATGTTCTCATCTGTAATCGTTACGTACAAAGTAGACAATGTTATCGTTTATTATAGCGCTGACAAGAGGCAAATGATAAAAGTAGGCTTGTCTCAAGAAACTAGATGCTTGATTCCAAATTGCAATGGGGTGGGCCTACATTAGAGCTCATTCATTGCGGGGCGCGCCAATTTTATAGCATTGAAAAAAGTTTTGATTCCAAAGGAGATTGCATTTTTTGGCATTACTAATTTTGGAAAGGTACAGAATTCGAAGCTACTTTAAAAAAAAAGCGATTATTTTTATATATTGATAGCCAGATTAACTTTATTATTGACAATGGGGATACAATCTCGTTAAATATAAGTAACTGGATTTGATTTAACACAGAGCGGACTAGTCTTTGTTTCTAAGGCCATGGATACAAGGCTTTTTGGCCTTGTCATACTATAAATGATAATGTTTTCACTGAATAATCTAGAAAATAAAATAAATTATCAATAAATTAATTTACATAATGTTTTCATTGTTAGTGCATAATTAATAAAAATGAAATAAAAGTTTTATGAGGACTTGATCAAGCTAAGAAAACGAATGTATTTTTTTTTCAACCTAATTGTTTCGATCATCTCTCTTATTTATTTGTGTGTAGGATAACATAACGAGTCAACGTGATGACCATCACGGGCGGCTGCGTAAACTGTAGAATATCTTCCAATCGTTGCAGTACGATGTAATTGCATTGTTGGACGAAGTACAGTAGGATGCTGTGCCCATATCATGTCAATCATCTGATATTTGGCATGGGCACGTCATCAAGATAGTCTGTCTCCCCCTGCACCTTTCTAAGATCATATATTGGTAATATATGATGATGAGCATGAATAAAATATTATGATTAAATACTGGTTTTTTATTGTACCTATAAAAATCCTGTCATCCTTAAGTTATTATCCTTAATAATATTTTATGCTTAGATTCCGATAAGTGAGTCTCTAAAGTCTCCTGAGTTTTCTGTGACTACTGAGTTTAATTGAAACTGACAGAGTACACTTAAACTGTCATCAGGTTTATGATCATTGGGTAAATCATTGAACTAAACAAACTTCAACAAGTAGTTATCATTTTTCAAGTCTTTATAAAGCATAATTATAATTAGCAATAAGTTATGCATACAATAAACTTAAAAGCGTTAAAATATTAATAGAGGTAAAATAACCTAATAAAGTCCTAACATTGATGCACTTAACCTCACTTTTACAAAAATTGAGATTTCTCTTTAACCCCATTGGTATTATTTTTTATATTTTTTTAAATAATAGCTCATAATAATTCCTATCAAACCATGCCACTTTTATTTCTGTAGAAACCAAAAAACTTTAATGCCAGCGTTCTATGAACCTCTGCCATTCTCCTTTTACTTGTCTGTGGCAGCGAACAAAAAAATTGCCAAATCTATATTTGTGGTCGCGGAAAAAATATAATAATTATGTTATACTTGAACATATTTCTCAGACTTGGTCGTTACCAAATCACGTTTAGAAAAAAAAATCTCGATATAAATTAACGGTAAACTAACCCTTTACTTTGAGTTTCAATCAAAAATATCTGCATTAAATATCAACGTACGGTTGGTATTTAATTAATAACAAGAACGTCTTATTTGATTGCAGGGGTCTACTCCGAGGCGCTAAACCGAAGTATCGGCCGAATGTTCGGTCGTTTTATAATTTCCAAAGTTTCATTTTTTGACTTTGAGTCCTTACCCGACTTCAAGTCACAGTTTTGACTTTGGCTGAAATCTCTTCGACTGTGTTTTCTTTTTTTTTTCGCCGTAGGCAGTAATAGTTAGAAGTAGTAAACAAACGACCGAACATTCGGCCGATACTTCGATTTAGCGCTTCGGAGTAGACCCCCAGAACTTGGTTGTTTTTTATTTTCGATTACTCAACAAATTTTTGAGGAAATAGATAATTTGGTATGTAAAGTAAAAATTAACCTATGCCGATTTCAAAACTATTTCGAGATTTTAAGATTTTATGAGTTATTTTTCTATTAATAGGTCTTAAAATTATAAGATCGTATTTATTTTCACAAAAATACTTAAAATCACTTGACTTTTATTTGACCTCTAAATGTCATCCAAAGTAGCCTGAATTGGGAATTTTCAGTGCCTCTTGTAATTAAATAATTGTTCTGTATGTGTCAAGTGTCAATGTCAACGACAAATTTACATGAAGCACTTATTATTATTCTATTCAAATAGGTAAATAGTGTAGTTTTTCACCAGCGGCCGACAGTACAAGTCGAATCACATCGATGTATTGCCTCAGGAAAACTTAACTTACGTTCAAATGATCTTCACAATAAAACAGACGCCGCACAGACTAGTACTCAACGTTTACTTCCTCGCACCATTTCTTTTTTAAGGTTTCTTTTACTAACAATCAATTTGTGTCGGCTATTTGTTGTGGTGTTTATACTTGACGGTATAAAGCACGTAGCAGAAGTAGTCTTTGATCCATTCATTTTATTAATAAGCTATAACTTTAAACTAAGGTACGGAAATCGCTAAAGTATGAAATGTAAACAAATTATCTGTCAAATTTGACTGTTTGACTTTACTGAATTTTGTTTTTAAATAAGTGTTAAACGTGGCAAACATCCTAAGCTATTCAGGCTACTTTAGAAATCAGCACGAACAATACTTTACAAAAATATATAAAAATAACTACAGCTTGTAAAAACAAAAAGATGAAATTATGTGTTTCAAATACTCTTACCTTTAAAATAAAAATATAAAATACATACCTGAAAAATACTTTACATACCGAATTGCTGCATATTTTGCAATGGATTACAAGCGTTGTGTTATCGCGCTTCTCTTTATTCTGTATGCAGTCTGACAGAGACCGCGGTTTGTTGTCAGCGTCTTAATATAATAATATATTACGTGGAAGTTGTACAGCGTGTTTGTACACTTGGTAACCACAAGTAAAGCGCGCGTCGCTTCGTGAGATAAAAATACTATGAAATGGCTATAAAACGCGGCAAATTGAAGTAGTGTGTAAATTTTTTATTTCTCCTTTGTTAATCTTATTGCATAAGTATTCAATAGTATTTCCTCTGGGAGAGGGCACTGGCTCTTGTAACACAGGTTAACGACCTAGCACAAGTGTCAGGGACTTCAGACCATTTGTAACCACTTTCATATGTAATAAAGAAGATTATTATTAATTTGCTCATGGAAACCGGTTGTTTTTTTTTTGTTTTTTATTTTTATTTCTATTTACTCTCAGTCGGAGCACCTGCCATCATATCTCTTCTCCATCCTTGGTTGACTGGTAGAAAATGACTGTGGCAATAAGTCCGCCTGTGTACCTTTTTGTGTGCGAGAAGTTAATATAAATATACTAAGGAGTAGAATACAGTTCCTTCGCCAATATTAAAAGTATAAAAAATAATAAATATTTCATATTCTGCGGAGAATTCTAATCTGATTTCAAGATCAAGCCTGGATTCTAATACTAACCGAAATAATTAATTAAATAATAATTAATAACTTGTAGAGAATGTCTAAGGCATTAAGTTCGCCTTTGTACCTTTTTTGAGTGCAATAAGTTTAAATAAATAAATAATTCTTGACTCCCATTTAATAAGTTAGCAGTCCAGACCTATATTTAAATTGTGTAGGAGGCGCGAAATTACTTTTCTATTTCGGAAAAACCAAAATAAAAAATTATTACTAATACGAATATTTTCTTTATCAAAATACCGAAGTAAGTAAAAAAAATAAAATAGGTAACGACTTGTTAGTCTTCATTGGGTTTATTTTTAGAGCCTATAATATTAGATAGGTATGGGTTTCCGTCCCAATATTTGAACTATCTTTTTTATAATTTATACATAACTAGTAATATATTTTACGTTCATCCTCTAAAAAACTTAAGCATTTGTCCAGCCGATTCGGAGATTAGCCGGAACAAACAGATTGATATACTGATTGATAAGATGAAAGACAGCCAAAAAAATTAAAATGTTTTTGTTTTTAAATGAGTGTACACTTTCATATGCATTTAGTAAAAACCGGCCAAGTGCGAGTCGGACTCGCGCACGAAGGGTTCCGTACCATTATCTAGAAAACCGGCAAAAAATCACGTTTGTTGTATGGGACCCCCCCTTAAATATTTGTTTTATTTTAATTTAATTATTTATTTTTAAACTGAATATATAACTAAATATTCAGTGAATATTTCAAGCGTCTACCTGATGCCGTTATCAATATCAAGCAAAAACGATAAAAAAAATCAAATTTGTTGTATGGGAGTCCCCTTAAATATTTATTTTATTCTGTTTTTTAGTATTTGTTGTTATAGCGGCAACAGAAATACATCATCTGTGAAAATTTCAACTGTCTAAATATCACGGTTAATGAGATACAGACTGGTGACAGACGGACAGACAGACAGACAGACGGCGGAGCCTTAGTAATAGGGTTCCCGTTTTACTCTTTGGGTACGGAACCCTGAAAAGCTGTTATTTTGTCATTACAAACAGACACTTCGTTCATTTACATAATTATATTATAATTAAATACATTATACAATCTAACAGCAAAATATTTATATTATGTAAACGTACATGAAGGAACAAAAGGGGAAGAGCTTATGGGGCATCGAAAATTTCGTCCCCATCGCTGTCAGCGGAAAAAGTACCCAAAAGGCTACTCAATTGTATTTTCAGTTTTTAATATTGTATTTTCCCTCGAGCGATGGGAAATGGATACGAGTTTGTGGCTTAATTAAGCCTAGGGCTTAGATTAATTGATTTGATTGTTTTTAAATTGCCCAGAACACGTCATTTAATCTACACAGTGATAGCCCGCCGGTGTGACCTTTTAACAGCCAACACATAGGTCTCGAGTTCGAACCCAATGCACGCACCTCTGACTCTTCGGATTCATAGTATGCGTATTGTATAATTAAAACTAGAAAAAAAACAAAACAGGGAAGGAAAACATTGTGAGGAAACAACATTCGGCCGATACTTCGGATTATAGCTTTGGAGTAGACCCCAGGTCATTTACGCAAGCCGGTTGTGAGTAGGTAATTCATATCTGACCTTTCTGAAGAACATAACCAATGAGGTCATAATTTCAGCCGAAAGACGTCCATTGCTGGACATAGGCCGCCTCCAAGTACCGCCACTTCGACCGGTTCTGTGCTTCCCACATCCAGCGGATACCTGCGGCCTTCACAAGGTCATCGGTCCACCTTGTAGGAGGCCTTCCAACGCTTCGTTTTCCAATAAGGTCACCGTATTATTATGTCCTTCCAGGGCGTCCCTTCCCGGCGTTGCCACTCAGATCTGCCTTAATTTTCCATTTGCAATTATTTAAATACAAAGCTTTTCCTCAACAATTTAACAAACTAAAGCAAATAATTTTAATTATAACATTTAGTTTATAAATCGAGTCAATAGTCTGGTCCTAAGCGGAAAGAACCAAACAGCATTGAGCTCTCGCTGCGTTTTGCACGTGAGGAGTAGGGCAGCTCTTAAATTAGTGTATTTTCAAGCATTGTAATGAAAATTAAATAGAGAGACATGACCTAATAATTGATACACTTCAGTAATTAGATGGAATTGATGAAGCTCTTAAAACCGTTTTAATTAGCTTTAGTAGGCAGCAGGTTCTTTCATTATAATTAAGTGGAAATTCGAGTTACGGACTCCTCTAAAGCCGGTCTACTGTTTCAGCTGCCTCATGGACGAACTTGTAAGTTGATCATGTCACTGATCGAGGGTAAATTCGTTGTTAAATTTTTAACCTTACATTTATAGCAACATCACGCCTATAATCCCTGCAGGGTTAGGCAGAGGTGTACCTATACTCACAATTCGCCAGCTATGTTTAAGTAATAAGTAGTAGGGCGAGAATAACACATAACATTACGCGTTCTTTCCCTGAAGGGTTGGGCAGAGCCGTGGTGGTTCTTCAAAATGTAGTCTGCAATCGCCAACCCATACTGAGCAAGGGTGGTGATTAATGCTTGTTCCGTCTTTCTATGCGAAGTAGCAGAGGAATATCAGATAAATTGAAAAAATCCCCACGCTTGCTACACAAGCTGCGACCGACCGAGTTTCTATCAAAATGGAGGAAGTTTATATTAGAAGTTCATAGTTTGCTCCATGTTTGAAAAAATCGTCTACTCAGCAACGTAAATAACGCAATGAATATTGTAGAACTGTCAAAATGAATGGCATTGGAATTGCAAAAGTGTGTTACGCTCGTTATCCCACCGGTTGTTTATAGGATTCCGTAGTCAACAAGGAACCCATAAAGTTTTGCTATGTTCATCTGTCTGTCCGCGGCTTAGCTCAGAGAGACTCTTAGTACTAGAAAGCTGTAATTTGGCATAGGTATTTATAAGTATTAATCACGCCAGCAAATTGGTAAATTTTGAAAAAAAAAATTAGGTAAAGAGGGGATATTATTTTTTTCTCGTCTATCCCATGTTCTGGGATATCGTTGGATAGGCCGTTCTAAAATATTGCGGTTGTGTGAAAGCTATTTTTAGGGTTCCGTAGCCAAAGGGTAAAACGGGAACCCTATTACTAAGGCTCCGTCGTCTGTCTGTCTGTCCGTCTGTCACCAGGATGTATCTCATGAACCGTGATAGTTAGACAGTTGAAATTATCACAGGTGATGTATTTCTGTTGCCGCTATAACAACAAATACTAAAAAACAGAATAAAATAAATATTAAGGGGGGTCCCATACAACAAACTGATTTTTTTTACTCGTTTTTGCTTGATATTGATAAAGGCAACAGATAGGCGCTTGAAATATTCTCAGAATATTTCGTTATATATTCTCTTTAAAAATAAATAATTAAATTAAAATAAAACAAAAATTTAAGGCCAAATAACAAACGTAATTTTTTTGCCATTTTTATAGATAATGGTACGGAACCCGTCGTGCGCGAGTCCGACTCGCACTTGGCCGGTTTTTATATTCAGGGATCCGTTTGTATAATATTAAACTTCAAAGTGCTAATTTTTTTTAGACTCAAGTATCTGCCAGCTAAATGGTTATTTCTGAATAAGTGAAAAAATTCACGGAAGTAGTATAAATAACAAAGTTAAAAAGAAAACTATCATAGCTAAGTAGGCTTTACAAGTTGTATGGGGGAACATATTTTTCAACTACAATATTAATTAAACTTGGGATAAATTCATCCCAACTACGGAACCCTTCATTGTGCGTGGTCCGACACGCTCTTGGCCTTTTTTGATCATGATGATGATGAAGACTATAGTTTTAGTACAGGTCCTGTTTAAAACTTATCTAAGGCATACTAAGTGCTTACAAGTTTACTGGACACAGTAACAGCAGAGAGAAATGTCCAGTACAAAGTTTTCCATCTGGCAAGTAAGTAGCTTAAAAGCATCAAGGACATAGTGGACACTTTAAAAGTTATGTTTCCGGTACTTTTGCCAGTTTTTACTGAGAAGTTGAGCTAAGGATCAAGCTTCAAATGGGTCCAGGGATGGAGGACTCGCGGACGTCCGCCACCCCCTATCACATGGGACCCGAGGTGTGGCGCATAAGTTCCACGCGCTCCCCTCTTAGACGTCGCGGGGGGAGTCTAACACCTCACTCCCCCCGCTTGACCAGACGAAGCCCACAGAGAAGGGCTGTCGTCAACACCAGTCGGGGGCTGCGTTGAAGAGTGCAAAAGGGGGATGGGATGCGCTAAGGTAGCCGAAATTCAAATTTTCTTATGTTTTTTGCAGTTTATAGGTACAAATATGGCTTTACATAATTATAACCATTAAAATCAGCATATTTGTTACGGCAAGCCATATTTGTTACGGCCGCGAATCATATTTAGATCAACATACAACCTAATGCACCAACCTGCAAATTGCAAAAAACCTAATAAAATTTGAACTTCGCAGGCTACCTTAGCGCATCCCCCTTAAGTGCCCCGTAGCCCCCGGTGCAAGTGTGCGAGGGAACACGGGGAGGTTTCAGTTAGTTGAACTCTGAAAGACCACTCCGTCCATCTGAGGGCGGGAACATCCATGAGAATTTCCACACCGCTACCAAAAGTAAAAAAAGGTGTGAATCGTCCTAGCAAAAAAAAAAAAAAAAGTCGCGTATATTGTTTTTAGACTAAAATATAAATAACAGGTGATTATGGGACTTTGAATTAGTGAAAGGGCCTGCTTTTGGCCTCAATCTCGCCTAATAGAAAGCGAGGTCTACGATGGAACGAGCGTACCCTATAAGATGCCCGTTCATTCCGGACTTCAAACAATAATAATATTAATACTTTCAGACCAGAGCTGATAGTGAAAAATTACAACCTTTATCATCAGTAGTTTGTATTTATTTTATTTATTACTTATAATCTCACTGTATGCTGCTGGTCGACGTCATCACGTCAACGCCGGCTGTCGTTGAAAACCAGCGCTGGGGCTCTGTCTCGCATAGGGTCGCAGCATTATGCTGAGCGATGGCCGTTTTGCGTGGATGTGACGCATATTTTCCCCCATCTTGTTCTTTTTGTATTTTTGTTCATTCTTTGCGTCATTATTTTTACCGCAAACAAACGTATTTTCTTTCTATCACACTAAAATAAAGGTGAAAGTTTGTGAGTGTGTGTGTGTTTGTTACTTCTTCACGCTCAAATGGCTGTTCCAATTTTGATACAATTTTGTATGGAGGTAGCTGATACCCTGGAATATATAGGCTACTTTTATCCCGATATTCCCACGGGTTCGAGACTTACGCGGGTCAAACCGCGGGGCGCAGCTAGTCTAAACATAACAGGCAAAATGTCTGCTGTCCCGGCGAACTGAAGCGTGATGTTATGCTTAGGAAAACATAGATGAAACTGTATTTCTGTAGTTCTAAACTATAAAGCTGGAACTCGTCAGTCCGTGCGTATGAAGTGATGTCCAAACATACGAGTTACGTTCGGGTAGAGTTTGATACGCTAGTTAAGGCTCCAGGTGGCGTTCGTGGAAATACAATATTTTTGACGTAATACTAATATGTAGAAAAAAAATATATTTGTCACAGAAACTCGTGCATACGAAAACATAATAAACTCGAGTAGGTAAACATTACACAAAACGCATCTGAATTAAAATCACGAACACGAAAAACAAATAGTCGGCAGTTGCACGTCATGACTGTGACAAGAAGGCTTGCACTCAGTATGATGCTGTGCTATGGGGGACCCACAGCACAGCACTGATTGGTAAACTTACCTGCTCTTTGGTGCACTTTATATCTCGAGGGCCGAGATTTTAGGAACGAAGTGCGGTAGGAGTTGAATGGTAGAAATCGTCGTAAGGAAAAAGCGTTATGCCCCTCTTTCTCTTATTTCTGTGTTTCTGGCTTCTATTATATATAATTGAAAGAGACGAGAGAGAGAGAGAGATAGTGTGAATTAAATACGCGTTTTTAATGCAGTGCCATCTAGTAAATGTTTTTAGAAGCTCTGATAAAGTTACCGCACACGTTTTTAGGGTTCCGTACCTCAAAAGGAAAAAACGGAACCCCTATAGGATCACTTCGTTGTCCGTCTGTCTGTCTGTCTGTCTGTCAGTCTGTCAAGACCATTTTTCTCAGGAACGCGTAGAGGTATCAAGTTGAAATTAATATCAAATACGTAAGCCTATGTTGCCTTGATGCTCTTAGAAAATCAAGCTTCCAAGTCTACGCATTAAAAAGATACGGCGATATAAGCGACATTATTGCGACATATTTCGATACTCGCAAATAAATCAAAACCTATACGGTACTTCCCGTTGACCTAGAAACATGAAATTTGGGCAGACGCAAGGTCTCACAGCACAAGTAAAGGAAAAAGTCCGAAAATTGTTAATTTGTAGTTTTATCACATATAAAAATCATTTTTTGCGATTACAAACTTAAATTTTCAGTTGGAAAATTGACCGTGGCGTATATCGATGTATGGGAGAACATGTTTTTCAACTACAATGTTAAGTTTGTTTTAAGGATAAATCCATCCTAACTATGGAACCCTTCATTGGGCGTAGTACGACACGCACTTGGCCCGTTTTTTTATTTATTTTCTAATATATTATTCTCTACGTGTAGATTTTAGCGCAAACAGTTCACACCAACGCAGTCGGTAGCCACAGCCTAGTCTTTTAACAAAAAAACCGGCCAAGTGTGAGTCGGACTCGCGCACGAACGGTTCCGTACCATTATCTATAAAAACGGCAAAAAAATCACGTTTGTTATACGGGAGCCCCCCTTAAATATTTGATTTAAGGGGGATAAAGAGTATTCTATTCTATTCTATTCTATTTATTTTAATTTAATTATTTATTTTTAAAATGAATATATAACTAAATATTCTGTGAATATTTCAAGGGCCTACCTGTTGCTGTTACTTATCAATATCGCGCAAAAACAAGCAAAAAAATCACGTTTGTTGTATGGGAGCCCCCTTAAATATTTATTATATTTTTTTGTATTTGTTGTTATAGCGGCAACAGAAATACATCATCTGTGAAAATTTCAACTGTCTAACTATCACGGTTCATGAGATACAGCCTGGTGACAGATGGACAGACAGACGGCGGAGCCTTAGTAATAGGGTTCCCGTTCTACCCTTTGGGTACGGAACCCTAAAAAACCTTGTTAAGCAAACAGACAGACACACGAACACTTTTCTTTTACTCACTACTACCAAGCGTCGAATTTTTTCAACGAATACTTTCTGGTTCCAGCAAATGATACAGTTCAATTTCATTGAATTTCTCGACATGCATCGCGCGTATTCTATACGCGTCTGTTCCTTTCATCCATTGATGTGTAGGTAGGGACCGAAATAAAACTATTATGTATGTTGTACATGATATTTCAAGCATGATATTGGCATGCAGATATACACGTGGGGTTTTGCATAAAAATGTTACCTTTTATAAATAACTTGAAATAAGTAGAAAGAAGTTTCTGAGTATTATGATTATAATTTTTTGGGAATTTCGAAACTTTTATGTCTAGATAGTAGAGCAGTGGTGGCCCAGTGAGCAGTGGTGGCCCAGTGAGCAGTGGTGGCCCAGTGAGCAGTGGAGGCCCAGTGAGCAGTGGAAATTACATGCTTCATAAAATAATGACTTAAATAATTATTATAACAACTAGGTTGTTCCTTGAGCCATCCTCTCTCACCTATTTAGCTATGTCCGACATGTCCACAACGATCATGTCTTTGAAAACCAACCATCTATAAAGTTCACATTGTGGAATGCAATAAATAAATTGAGTACCTACTAGCTGCTGCCGTTCGGAGTACCGCCGTGTCCTCACGGCGGCGTTCTCTCGCGTCCGGCCCCGGTTCAAGCCATGGTTCGGAGCGACAGTGCATGGGAGGCCGTCACCTCCTTCTGCGAAGCAGTTATGCTAGCGAAGGAGGAGCGAAACGCGTGAGGGAGAGGCAAGGTTCGCGCCCAGGAGACGCCCCGGGCGTCGGGAGTAGCAGGCCGATTTCCAGCCACCGTAGGCGCGGGCTTGCGGACAGTGAGCGATGGGTAGCTCGCCGTCCGATAAGGACCAGGCCCTGGTCGACTCCGGACCTCCTTGAGGCGCGTTGTGTTCCACGCGCGCCTCAAGGAGATGTCAGCACCAACTAACGGGGTCCGTCAGGACCAATGCCTGCCAGGGTTGCGAGTTCGTCCGTAAGGGATATCGTGGCCCTGGCACACAGGCAACGGAAGGAACATGGGTGGGTTTTAGTCAGTAAAAGTCTGACACGCCCCCCCGCTCCGCCCAGAGCGGGAGAAGTTATTTGATAATATCCCACCAAAAAAAAAAAAAACTGCTGCCGTTCGGTTCACCTGCGTGGCTTTTACTCCATAAAACATCAGCTACCCGCCAGTGAAAGTCCCGTCAATGTCGGTCCAGCCATTTCCGAGATTAGCGGGAACAAAAAGACTGACAACGTTTAAAAAAAATGTTTCTTTGTCATTAGTAAAGAAAGAAAGAATAAAATTTATTTGGACACGGTTCATGAAACACAAAATACAAATAACAAAATAATAAGTGAAAATAATGTTCTAACAACAATAGTGTAGGTGTGCCTCCCGGCTGCGCCAAAAAGGTTAATTTCAGCATTAATGCCAGACAGATGCTGTCTAACGGTCTGGTTGCCTAATGAGCCTGAGGACAAGTGACGGGGAGTACAAACAGTTTCAACATACCTAATACATAATTCTTGTAATTATAAATAAATAAAAAAACTAGTAATAACATAACCTAACATCACGCGTAGTTTCCCCGAAGGGTTGGGCAGAGGCGTACCTGAAGTACACCCACATTTCGCCAGTTATGTTTAAGTCCCATGTAATAGGGGGCGAGTCTATTGCCATCAACCGGGCACAAATTCAGACTCCGGGATTCTACTGAGTAATTCGAGATAGAAAATTCAATATCACTGCCCGACCCGGGAATCGAAACCAGGACCTCACCACTAGACCAACGAGGCAACTAAACTCGCGCAACTAGTAAACTACTACTACTAGTTAACTGCTAACTAGGAAACTAGTAATGAAAATATAAAAACAACACAAAAAAAAAAGATACGAATCAACAAGAACTGCCCCAGCAAGTACCGAATATACTTTCTTAAGAATTTAGTAAAAAGCTGTTATTTTGACAAACAAACGGACACTTGGATGTTATTTATTTGTATATTGTATAGATTAAACTCACACACTGACCTATTAGTGTACTAGTGTCCTAATCAAAAAAGCATAATATAAGATTAAGGACTACGTTGAAGACAAGGAAGTTTGGCAATAATTTCTTCTGCACATGTGGCTTCCCTGGTACCTTATTAACGGCATAACTATGTAAATGTCTATTAACTGCTCCTAAATTACGATTTTTATTTCTTTTTTTTACATACTTTGACATAACCTACAATTTTTATTTAATATATTTATTAGTGACTTGTGGACAGAATATTTATTCAGTTTTGTTACAGTTGTAATGACAATGTTGTCATTTGGTTTAAATATGTAGGTTTTTATTTTTATTATTTTAGTAATATTTTATATAGATTCTTTTTTAATTTGTGAATGTGAGAACGTTGTAGGCTTAATAGACTGTAGCTTTGTAAACTTTATTTTATTTTGTTAAGTACTTGGGACTTGTTGACGGGCCTACACTGTCCTTCCATACCTATTAACACTGTAACTTGGAAACATTGTTAAAGCCCACTTTTTTTAAAAGAGTAACCGTGGAGTTTCTTGCCGGCTCTTCTCCATAGGAAACGACCAATTGGAACCGTGCACCTGGATTGTGACGTTTCATAAGTGCCCATGTAGGTTTATGTGAAATAAAAAAAAAATGATTTTGATAATTTTTTTTTTTAGGAAAACATACTTTTACGATGTTTGTAAATATGTGAGCCCATGTATCTATCTCATTAAGTTATTTTTCATTGCTTCATTCTTAATTCTTTTTACCTATTGTGGTATAGTAATTTTATTCCAGGTGTATCGTCTTCACCTAAAATCATAAAATTAATGTACTAAAACGAAATATTGTAAAACATTTTTAAAAGAGTAACGGTGGTGTTTCTTGCCCATTCTTCTCCATACGAAACTACCTTTTGGAAGGGGCAACTAGAATCAGTTCAATTTTTTTGTAAATTTTGACGTTTAAAGTGCCTCTTATGTGCCTATTTGAAAAAAAATATTTGACTTTGACTTTGATTGAGTAAATGTGCAGATCCTAACAATAAACAAATTCATCTCTCTTGTGCGATATCGCGGGCGCGACACGCATCGCGCTGCCACTCGCACCCGAGATATAACGTCAATCTGCACAAGCCTCAATGGATTAATTTGTCAATAATATCGGCAACGTATTCTCAACTGACTAAGCAACGTACTGCCAACCAGTCTGCCAGGGGGCCAAGTCTGCTATTTTCAATGATTGGTAATTATGACGACCATACCAAGGCAACGCCATGACCATTGTGCCAATAGTTTGTAACCTCCTGAATTCATAATGGCGTGACAGTGGTCCATAAGGAAGTCAAAATAATAGGAGCTTGTCAGTACGAGATTACCAAATACAGACAATTTTTCCAATGGCGTATCAGTGGCACGTCATCGTAAAATCATAAAGACGCCTTTCAATTAGCAGATTAGCAAAACTGTCAAACTCTACAATTACGGTGCCAATGATCGGCCATTCGGACACAACTGCGTTAGCAGGCTTGGCCCCCAGGAGTTGTGACTGACCGGCCATTGGAATGCAACTGACAATAATAAGATAGAATAATATTGGTTCGAATGGAATTTATTTTGTCTAGAAGACAATAAAAACCTTGAGGTTTGTATAAGAACAAAAATATTTTTTGCTAATATTGCATTTGTGATGAACGAGGAAAATTCAAAGAAAAATAATTATGGAGCTTCACTCAGGTAGATATCTCTTCTTCTTGCCATAGGTGTGCTATCTATGGCAAGAAGAAGAGATATCTACCCAAAAATTATTTAAGTAAACGCATTAAAGCGTAACAAATAAGTTAATGCCCTAATTCTGCCAAGGTTATCCAAATAAATGTAATGTTACAATAATTGGTACAGAATTCAGACAGGTATCTAATCAAAGGCTTAGAATTGGAATTTTAAATGGGCGAAAACCACATCCCAGCTCGCCTACCTTGGCCATATTCACAAATGGGCTACTATGGGTTTTGGAAGTATGGAGTGAGTTATGGGTGAGATGAGTTCGAAGAAAAATATGTAAAAGACAAGAAAATTATGAAAATGTTTATTCAAAATCAAAAATTTTATTTTAGACCAAGGGATTCTTCTGAACTTTCTTTTTTTTTTGTTCCCGTTGTGGAGAAAATCCTCATGGATGTCGTCCGCCCTGTGGCGGTCGAAGGGGCCTGTCAGACTCGTACTGACTAAAAACCAACCCTATGTTCCCTTCCCACACTTGCACCGGGGATCATGGGATCATGTGCGATTTTTGCAATCCCTGGCCGGACCGCCTGTGCGGGTCACCTCAAGTCTGCGGGAGGGGTGAGGTGTTTGACCCCCCACGACACCTAAAAGGGGCGCGCGTGGAGCACTACGCGCCGCCACTTCGGGTCCATCCATATGAACTTAGCTTATGTTAGTAAACTCAATAACTTAAAAATACAATAACTATACACTAATAGGCTACATGAACATGTGCACGCACATGTCTGCCAGCCCAGAGCCTGATAAATGGTTCATCAACCCGCCAGTGTAGCTAAAATACTGTTAGGGCTACCCCTGAACTGGGCTGGTTATTAAATGCCAGCCTTTTGCAATCTTGTCAAAAGCTACTCTTCCAAAAAGCTATTCGTTCGATTCTACCTGTTGTACAGAACAATCGTAAATAGGGAATACCCTATATACCCCAGAGATAAAACTATACCTTCAAAAGCGACATTGATACTCTTGTATTGCCTCTTTTGAAGGTCATAGTTTCATCTCTTTCTAACGTGATTACATTAATCAGACTTTACTCGTTTTTAAACGATACCTACCTGTTTCTTACAATTTAACTTTTACTCATTGTGTGAACCAGGACATGAATTATTATGTTCAAAACTAAGTCATTATCAAATTCATTTAATTTAAAAAGATACGCCTACTTCCCCCAGTTCTTAATTCTGTTCTCGAATTCACCTCACCCTCGAAGTCACAAACCTTCCTGCTACTTCAAATAGTGAGACCCCAGCACGTTAATATCCATTTCTGCGCAGAAAGGGTCTGAGCCCTTTTCGTCGGGTCGCGGGGTGCTTGCAAAATTTACGATTTGCCTAGATTTACAGCCGTCATAAAGAATTCAGTGGGCCCCGAACATTTTGCTTTTCAAGTTTTGTTAGAGTTTTGGTATAGCCCGTGTAATGTAGTTGTTACAATTTGTCTAGTATTCGGGTCTTCGGTCTAACCTGACGTATTTTACATAAGAAAGGTAGGGTCCAAATTTTTATAGCCTAAGGTCAAAGAGATTGCCTGGTTATATGATAGGTCTTATATACGTGAAAATCACTTTCTTACTCGAGTGTGAAAACGTTAAAGAAATATTTTTGTGTGAAAAATTAGTTTGGGAACATGATAAGATCGGCAGAAGGACTATTCAGGATTCTATACACACTTTTAGGTACTAATATAAAGGTCTGCGAAATCACCAACAAAAAGACTTCAGAACTACTACAAGAGACCAATACTAAGAACACTTTAAAATTAGAGATGTCAGGAAAGGACGACAACAATATAAAGAGGTCACTAGTCCAACCAAAACACGATCCGAAACCCGAACTTACCCCACTCAACCAAACTTTATAGGTACCGAACTTACCCTGAATTATTAAATCTAAATTTATCGATCCGGAAATAAATAAAAGGTATACTGAACACCGTCTGAAAGCGGAGGCGTTCAAAGCTTTTGAAATTGAATTTCAGTATCTCACAGTATCTTTAGTGAACGTGAAAGCTGCAATATGCTTTTGGTCAGGAATAATTTCTGTATAGGTTATGCCCGAAACGTGCAAGACTTGGGAATATTGCAGGGTTATAGAGAAATTAGTATGTATTGGAACTGGGATCATAAACGGATTGGGTGTTCGGGAATAGGAAATACGATGTTTGGTTTCTCCGATCTATGGAGATGGAATGGTTTGCATATAGGTTTAAGATGTTACGTCAGAAAATTATATATTCTGTGCAGATCATTATTTGTTATAGTTTCTTGGTTTAATTATAACTTAAACCCAAACTCAAAGCATTTATTTCAATTAAACCAATTACAGACACTTTTGAATTGTCAGAATCGGTCAGTTAGTCAGGAAGTCGAAGCTATTTTCCCATTCCAAAACGTAGATCTCTATGGAGAAGAACAGGCGAGAAACTCCAAGGACACTCTTTTAAATCAAAATATTACAAAATCCTGAGTACATTATTCTTGACGCTTCTATAATTATGTGAGAACGATGTAAAAAAATAAATAAATTAAAAACAATTCAAAATAATTATAAGATTACAAATAAGCCCTGGCAGTTAAGAGATGAGCAGTATCAACTGACGGCGCCCGTTCACAAACAAGACGCGTGGATCAGCACCATCCAGCTCGTAGGGAACCGAATGATCCAACACACGCGCCACCATGAGCGAGATATTTAAATGAGCATGACATACTCTCAACTGCCAAGCTTTTTAAGTCAACATACTCCTCGTACAATCTTACCATAATTTACGGCTCCATGGTACTCTGAAAAAATGCTTTTATATTATACAAAACTATGGCTTGCAATGTATTTGAAAGATAAATAAAATTTTACTTAAAAAAACCGGCCAAGTGCGAGTCGGACTCGCGCACGAAGGATTCCGTACCATTATCTATAAAAACGGCAAAAAAATCACGTTTGTTGTATGGGAGCCCCCCTTAAATATTTGTTTTATTTTAATTTAATTATTGATTTTTAAAGTGAATATATAACTAAATATTCTGTGAATATTTCAAGTGTCTACCTGTTACCGTTATCAATATCGAGCAAAAACGACCAAAAAATCACGTTTGTTGTATGGGAGCCCCCTTAAATATTTATGTTATTCTGTTTTTTTTTATATTTGTTGCTATAGCGGCAACAGAAATACATCATCTGTGAAAATTTCAATTGTCTAGCTATCACGGATCATGAGATACAGCCTGGTGACAGACGGACAGACAGACAGACGGTGGAGCCTTAGTGTTAGGGTTCCCGTTTTACCCTTTGGGTACGGAACCCTAAAAACGTCGTAATTTGGGAGCAGTTAATAGACATTCACATAGTTATGCCTTTAATGAGGTACCAGGGAAGCCACACGTGCTGAAAGGAATTATTGCCAAACTTCCTTGTCTTCTATATGGTTGTTAAGCTATTTTATGCTCGTCAAAATGCTTACTAATATGTTGAAGCCACCATCAGCTCCAGTTCTCCTGGTTCTTACCAGGAGAACTCCTCACCAATTAACGTCCCTGAAGCGGGAAAAACAATATTCTGTAAAAGGTGATGAGCAGTTCATATTAGGATATTGTAACTTAGATAAATTACAAACTGACCCACTAAAAAGTGAAAAATAAACACATTTTCCAAAAATAAAAGAACGGCTTCCAAAAAAAACACTACAAAGTGAAAAATAACTTTGACTTCGGAAGTCGGTGGCAAAAAATTTAAATACAGATCCAAAGACACTGAATTTTCACTTTGTGGTGTTTTTTTAGAAGTCGGTTGTTTTTTTTTTGAAAAAAGTTTTATTGTATTTAAAATTGGTAATAAATACTGTTATATACCTTTTGGGGCTTCCGCATTAACTACCACCAGTAACATTAATAAGGCATTTGAGCAAGCAGACTATGACCTTAAAAGATGATTATAAAACCCTAGATTTTCTCATAATCATCTTTTACGTTTCTGAGAACCTTATAAAGCGTAAATTACTCCAATTTCTAGCTCCTACTTTTACAATAAATATTAGTTCTTTGACAAAGAGAAATAAACACTCAGTGGCCCGACTTATTCGACAGGTAAGTCAAAGTTTGAGCCGCAAACTGTATTAGTCAAATTATCACCTTTGTTTACTTAATGAAAAGCTTGAATTTTAAGTCAACAGCAACTTTTGAAGTTGAACAATGGATAGATCGTAAATGTTTGTAATAAGATTTAGAATTACCTTTCAGTTTTTACTTCTAGTTTGTTTTCTGGGTGATTGAGCACGAGATTTTCTGATTATTTTGGCACCAGTTCTTAACATAGAACTGACGTCCTAGCACGAACGCGACGTAACGATTTCCTGTCGTAAATTCGAATGATTTTTTAATCGAAAATACATCTACCCCAATTAAGTTTCACTGGGGGTCCATATTTAAAAATAATATGACCGATCCGTGCAGCAGTTTTTAATTAGCCATGAGCCGCTCGATCTATGTACAGACGCCAGCAGGTCAAGCTCCCCGAAACTGTCAAATTTTCCCAATCAACCTTGAACCTTAAACTATAGGAATAAAGTTCAAAATCTATTAAAGAAATCTGACAGATTGTAGTAGCTTGATGTGCTGGCGTCTGTACTACGTTAAGGGTTGGGTTTCCGCACTTAGTCCTTCATGTAGACCATTGTGCGTGGGCCATGGCGGCCGCCAGTTGTTTATTCCAACTAGCCCACCTCCCTCCAGAAGCTGAACATAGAGCCTCTCGATTATCATTGAAATAATGAAACTGAATTAAATTACTTATAATTATGTTTTGTATGTGAAGGGTAACACCGAAGTCACAAGCTAAGACAAGAAAGCATGACAAGACAAACCAAATGAACTCATCACAAATACACATAAAGAAACAGAATTCCACTCATCTCTTTATCACATTTAAGGTGAAGCACTCCTACAAATGAGAAACATTTAACAGATCTTCGCATCAAGGTGATTAAGCAATGCCAGCATTTAGCTTGAAACTGAGACAGGAACCTATGTAGCTTGATTGACGTACACATCAGACATTTGTGCCTCACTTTGAGTGGGTAGTTTGACTTTGAGAGAGCTATAAAGCTCTGTCGTAGGTATGTGGCATGTGCTATCTGTGTGCAGTAGTTAACGAGACGTGTGCAAATTGGGTCTGGTATGCAGCCCGGTTCAAAGAATGGGGGATGCAACTTTAGTACCTAAAAGTCTTTAGTAAATATTCGCCTTTTTTAACCGACTTCCAAAAAGGAGGAGGTTCTTAATTCGGCGCTATGTTTTCTTTTTATTTATTTTTTGTATGTTTGTTACGCTATTACGCCATTAATTATCGACCGATTTTGAGGTGGTCCCATTGCCACCAAATCAGATGAGGGGATCTCATGGAAATCGAGGGAAACCCTCAAATTTTATAGGCAAAACCTATAGCGATTTAGGTATTTTTTATAGTAACTCGTGCATTTGGTCTCGGAAAGCACCATTTGGTGAAGTGTGAATTTCTCCATTTGATGGAGACCACAAATGGCCACCGGAACAATATAATAATGAGTACCCCTATTTAACGGGTTGCGATTAAGCAATTTATGCTCGTCACTATGCATATGGTGAGTGGCAGTTCTCCTGGTTCTTACCAGGAGAACTCCTCAACAAATAACGTCCCAGCATCCGGAAAAGAAATATTTTGTAAAAGGTGATGAGCAGTTAACATTAGGCTATTGTAACTTAGATAAATTCAAAACTGACCCACTAAAAAGTGTAAAATAAAAAACTTTTTACAAAAAAAAATATTTTAAACGTGGATTTTAAAATGGATTTTATTTCGACTTTCATCTGTAATACGACATCCGCAAGTTATGAGCTGGTATTTTTCGCCACTAAAGGTCAACTTAAGTATCTCAAATCTGCGTGTGTTCACCTAAAACCTATTCCAAAAATTCCACAATGCACTTAGTGATAAAAGAAGCCGATACTGTACGGCGAATATAACGAGATGGTAGTCTTAGGAGTTCGACATAACACTCTGTTCTTCCCAGACGGAGGGTGCCCATGAGGAAATCGAAGACGAGGAAATCGCGAGCCGTAGTAAACTAAATAAAATACTCGATTAGAAAAATAGAAGATTTCCAGAACGATAATAAGCACAGGAATCTGTTTCTATGCCAGATTAATTCATCAAGATAAGACCAACTTCTACGCATATTTGATTGCTTAACGCCACGTTTATTCTCTACACAAATCATTAAACATAAGTACCTAGTAAAACTTAACATACAGTAGATACACTACATTCAAGTACATAGTCCAATCCACTCGGAAACTAACATAAATCTAACTTAACCTGCGTTAACTTACGTCGGGCGTAAGTTTTGCCAACTTAATTCTAACTTGGGTACGTACGTATAATGAAATTTTAGTGTGCCCAACCCCTGGTAGGTAGAGAATGAGTTCTTTTTTTTAAGAAATTGTGAATAAATGATGTTATTGAACATTGTTTTATGTAGGAATGTTAATGTGAGAGCAGTGGTGGCCTAGTTTTTACGGGGATCTTACGTGTCGTAGATCATCATCACTGCTCTTAAAACGGTGAAAGAAAACATCGTGAAACAACCGGTAAGCCGGTCTTCTACAACCAAAAAATTCAAGACATGTGACATCCACCGACCCGCACTGGCCCACTCTGTATCACAGACAGGAGGCCTGTTGCCCAGCAGTTGGAACGTTTTAGGTTGATTATGCTAAAGTGGGTATGATTAGCAGCAAGTTGGATAGCAATGGAGAAGAAATGGTGATGACAGGCAAGGATGGTGAGATAAACTAGATTTTCGGAACTAAAATAGATTTTGAACGTCCAAGCCAACCTTGTACAGTCAGTGCTCTGCATAACCCGATCCGTTTACCCCTGTCCTTCTTTGCAAGAGATGTCAGGTAATGCAGAGCACTGGCCGCACAGTATCATCATTATTTTATATTTTAAGCCGAAGAACTTTTAACTTCAAAGCTAGCAAATGATAATTACGAGTAAAATGAAAAGATCTCACTAGTCATTTTCGTCCAAAATCTATAGAATAGAGAAACATTCGTCAGGGTATACAGGGTGTAAGGGACAGCTCTCCGCAGAATGATGGGGTGAATTCAGTAAATCGTACTAAGATGACCGGTACATGAAATTATTTCAGGAACGTTATGGGAATCCAATGAACCTGATTTATTTTATTACCTTACATGCAATGTATCGCTACCGTGGCAAAACGCTCGCAGCGAACGGTAGCGCAGCGAGCTTTCGGACGCCCTCCCCGCCACCCCGCGGAAATTGAACAGTTGATTTTAGGCGTCGTTCGTTAGAGAATTTCTACATCCATTCCTGTTTTTATATTTTAGCAGTGTTATTTAATTTAATTGAGTACTGCGTACAGAGAATGTAATATTACATGAAAATAAAGGAATAGTAACAGAAAAAACGATTCAAAAAATGAAAATTTTCCTAAGAAATTTTTCCGTGGAATATGATTCAAAATAAGGAGCTTAATTTAAGGAGGGCTGTCCCTTACACCCTGTATATATGTTCTGTGGAAACATTGTACCCACAAAATAAACCTTCTACCTACTTACCACCACATAAAGTGTTATGCTTCAAACTAAAAAGCAAAACTCACCATAAAAAAAAAAAAAAACATTCGCCTCTTCATGTAGCTAACACGATACGGGAAGTTTATGTGTTAAAAAATTAACTAAGTTTATTATATATTATAGGGAGCGCCTTCACGAGGTTGGAGGTACAAAAGGATTAGTGAAGTGGCTTTGTTAGTTATGTTGCTGAGATTATTGATAAAATAGTTGTTTGCAAGAAAGTGAAAACACTGAGCTTAGCAGGAATACTGAAAGTCAGGTAGTGAGCTTTGTTGAGTAATTGGAACCTCTATACTATACTAAATGGAAGGAATTAAGTTGCGAAATGTCGTCATCATCATTTCAGCCGAAAGACGTCCACTGCTGGACATAGGCCTCCCCAAGCTCCGCCACTTCGACCAGTTCTGTGCTTTCCGCATCCGGCGGTTACCTGCAGCCTTCACAAGGTCATCGGTCCACCTAGTAGGAGGCCTTCCAACACTACGTTCCGGTACGCGGTCGCCCCTCCAGAACCTTTCGGCCCCATCGGCCATCAGTTCTGCGAGTAATGTGCCCTGCCCATTGCCACTTAAGCTTGGCAATTCTTCGGGCTATGTCGGTTACCTTTGTTCGCCTGCGGATCCCTTCATTCCTGATTCGATCACGTAGGGAAACTCCAAGCATAGCCCTCTCCATTGCCCTTTGGGTGACTTTTAGCCTAAGCCTTTTAGTTTAAGTTGCAAAATGTAATACCTACCTACTTCCATTGAAGGCCTATTCATTTTGCAACTTCCATAATCAGCCTAAATGTTCCAACTGCTGGGACACAGGCCCCCTCTCTGTGAGAGGGAGTGGGCCCTAATCCACCACACGGGCCCAGCCCAGTGTGGGTTGGTAGATGTCACATGTCTTCGAATTTTTGGTGCTAGGACATGCCGGTTTCCTCACGATGTTTTCCTATGCCCGGTTTCCTCACGATGTTTTCCTTTACCGTTTTGAGAGCAGTGGTGATGAAATAATCTACACAATGTAAGGCGCCTGTCAGGGTTTGAACCTACGACCTACAACTCGTAAGTCGCGGCTGTTGCCACTGGACCACGCAACACTGCTCACAGTGCGAGAAAGGAATGCTACTTGACTGAAGATATAGATGCCCAATAAAAAAAGTATGATATACTAAATATAATATTAAAAATGCGAAATTGAGTCTGGTTACGCGTTCACGCAAGACCACTGCTCGTTTTGCAACTTAATTCCTTCCAATTAGTACCTATACGTTTTGTGTCATGGCCACATTAAGGGGCTGATAACAGGTAAACCGCTGTCACTGTCAGATTGCGTACAAAAGAAAGGGATAAAATCAAATGAATCGTATAAAATTAGATCATCATCTGCCTAGCCTTTTCCCAACTATGTTGGGGTCGGCTTCCAGTCTAACTGGAAGCAGCTGAATACCAGTATTTTACATGGAGCGACTGCCTATCTGACCTCTACAACCCAGTTACTGGGTAACACGATATCCCTTGGTAAGACTGGTTGTCAGACTTTTGGGCTTCTGATGACCCGTAACAACTGTCAAAGATCTAGAAGTGACCAACGGCTTAACGTGCTTTCTGAGGCACGGAGGAATGTTGGATCCATCCCCGGATGCAGTTTGGCTTTTGCAATTTTCTGGTATACTTTTAATTATAATTATAACTGTTAACGAAGGGTTTAATAAGGGTTTTGTCTGTTTTTTCTGCTTTTAAAAATAATTAAGAGTTGTCGTTGAAGATTTTTTTGATGTATTAAACTATGTTTAATTATGTTTTGAGTTCCATCAGCGTATGCACAAAAAAATTGAAAATATCATACTGTTTTTGTTTTCGAATAGATATTTACGGTTTACGAGATACACTGCTTTAAAAAACATTTTTAAAACATTTTAAACATTTACGAAAAGAATGCAAATTCAAAAGCGCATGACCAGGCAGGTTAACCATATAATTTTAAGTGCATCGAGGACAAACTACGGTAGAAGGACTGTTGTATATGAGGGGGCTCAACTCTATAACTCTTTACCTAAAGTAATTAGGGAATCGAAATCACTTCCAACTTTTAAAAGGCTATTTAAGTACCATGTTCTGAATGGTGTTTGAACTGTAAGTTTTTACTGTTTTTTCATTTTTGTTTATAACCTAGCGAAACCGTCGCTTATCTTTATCTTAATTATTATGTTTTTCCTCATAGAAGTGAATAATTGTATTCTTTTTGAGTGAAATAAATTTTCTTAAACCGTATATTTTTGACCATTTTCAAGAAATCTCCGCCTTAAGTATTTACTTGGAAAAATGTCACGTGGATGTAAAGACGTTCGCCATCCCTGAAATAGAGTAGCCAGATTTTTTGTAAACGAATGTTAGAAACAGCAGTGCCAGCTTCTAGTATCAGTTAAAACCTTGACATGTTCATGATAAAATGACAAGAATAAATAGTAGTTCGTAGTAGTTGTTCTGTGTTGTGCCGGACGTAAAGAATAGCACCACTCTATTTCTTCCCGTGGGCAAAGGCGACTGAGGGACTTATTAAAGAACGGGCAGCAGCGATCTCTATGCATTTTAACACCATACTGCTATCGCCAACCCGTCTGCCAAGCGTGGCGATTATGGCAAACCCCCCCTTGGAGGAGGTCTAAGTCCAGCAGTGAATGTCTTTCGGCTGAAATGATGAAATAGTAGAATTACTATTCTAATTTTGTTAAACTATCGACTTATCGATAGTCTAAGCTGTATTGCCCACCTCTACTAGTGGGCTAGTTCATCGTACTTAATTACATAAGTCCCTCCGGACTGTCCTGAAAATGAAAAGCTCAGAATTTAAATAAAATTATTGCAATTTTATGGATAACGGCTACAACTGTATCTTTTAGGCTATAAAGTAGAGCCTCAATTAGACTTAGTTAAGTTTTTTACGATGTATTTTTTATTTTTTGACAGATATATACTCAAAGGTTTATGTTAGAGCAAAGTAGAAAACCTTTTTGTCTTTAATACCTAAATTATGTTTTATTCAACCAAGTTACTATTTTTAGGGGTCCGTACCCAAAGGGTAAAACGGGAACCCTATTACTAAGGATCCGCCGTCTGTCTGTCTGTCTGTCTGTCCGTCTGTCACAAGGCTGTATCTCATGAACCGTGGTAGTTTTCTGTTACCGCTATAATAACAAATACAAAAAAAAAACAGAATTAAATAAAGATGTCAGGGAGGTCCGATACAAGAAACGTGATTTTTTTGCTCGTTTTTGCTCGATATTGATAACGGCAACAGGTAGACAGGTCATATATTCACTTTAAAAACAAATAATTAATTTAAAATAATACAAATGTTTAAGGGGGAAAAAAAAAACAGCAAAAAAAATCACGTTTGTTATATGGGAGCCCCCATATAACAAAAGTAATTGTTTTTGCCGTTTTTATAGATAATGGTACGGAACCCTTCGTGCGCGAGTCCGACTCGCACTTGGCTGGTTTTTATTTCATATTCAACTTGCTTTAAATAAAGAAATAATATCAACTTTTTAAACTAAGTAAATCAAGAGTAATTTCAAAAAAGGTCTCTCTTAATCATAACCGCAAGCCATATGTCAGAGCGCCTGCCAAAAACTTAACAGCAAAATTGCACTCACAAGTCACTGCTCTTCGCTTTTACTTTATGACTGCCCGAAAACGGTAAAGTCCGAGTTTTATGTCCGTTACAGAACATCTAGAACATCAAACAAGTCGTTTATGGTGAGACCCGTATATCTTAGAGCAATAAAACCTACATACAATTTCTACCGACCTTGTTAGGGCCGTAATCCTTAGAATTTGTGAAGCGATGCAGGTGAGGATAGTTCAGTTGGCTGCATCATTTATTTCTTGATTGAAGGAATGTCCAATGGGTTTAAATACAGTTGCAAGTCTTCTCTTGCCTCGGCACGAACTTATTAGAATGGCAGTTCATGCAGTAGATAGTTAAAATAGGTACTTATTAGCCAGACAGCAAGGTGGCTGCAGGGCTGACTGTCCAGATCCGCTAAACTGTAATTTTAATTTTAGCCTGTGATGATAAAATATTTTATTTTAAACCTACATTCACTTATGAATCGTCAGAAGCTAGGTACCCTGTTCCAATTGGTCGTTTCCTATGGAGAAAAGACGGCGAGAAACTCTACGATAGAACAGTTATGTAAAATATTCTGTTGTATCCTTTCAAATTTTCCATAGTGCTATTTTCTATTATATCCTTTAAAATTTTCTATACTGCCATGGAGGACTGGCTTATCTACTTAGAATGTCTGTAACACCTACGACCAACTTATTAAGAACTTCATGTCGTTGGCATTTTATTCCTAATGCTCTAGTAACAAGGCTATTGAGAACTTTATTGAATGATAAAAAGTAATATGGTTTTAATGGGCTGATTCAAAAGTCCTTCTGTGGTCATTGAGGACTGTTTAATTTATTTTAAATTCTGATTGTGGATATTATTATATGTTTGCAAAGGGATAAAACTACCAATTATAATAACTGATAATATATATTTTAAAAAGGGATAAAGTATATATTTCTAAATTGATATAACTGCTTTGTAATTGCCTAATATACTGACACAATAATGTCTATATTTTGATAGTTAACCAGAGCGATCCATTGCGCTTTATCTAGTAGTGGAGGACCCTATTCGTCTTTTGTAAATATTCGATGCAACTGCGCATTGAGCTTTGTTGAACTGATAACACAAAAGTTATATCGATGTGAGGCTTTTTGAGTGTGTCTGATCGTAAATCTACTTTATAATAATTAATGGCATGAGATTGTTGCTGAAATCTGAAATGACAAGGCTTCATAAGTCCCAGTAAAGATGGAGAATACCCATAAACTTTGGAATACGGATTGGTGAGTGTGTGATAAGAAAGTGTCACAGAGGCTATAGCGAACAATCGAAAATTTGTAAGAGAATAAAGTAAAATTTATGAATTCTTGAAAATCAACCGCATGAAACACTGAAAAGGCACTGAAAAATAGAGATCTACACGTAATTTTAAAGAAATCTTTTAAGTTCTAATTAAAAAAATCGTCTGCAATTTCAATCATCAAGGTTCACATCCCAGGTGCCAAAGCAAACATAAGACTCAAGATGTAATTCCAACTCAAGAGGTCGGCATTACAGAATTCTGTTGGAAATGTTACCTCAGATGGTGGTCATCTCGCACTGCGCCATTTAAGTGCTATTAAAACTAAGTGTTCGGCGGAAGGTTAGAACGCCTGTAAAGCGAGGAGTTTAACATAACGACTGAGCATAAATAATGGGTGGTTAGCCGATAGCTTCGTAAACACCTAAATTCTTGGAGAGTGTGTTTAGACGATCGGCTATGATGTCCAGATAACTATGACGATAGTCGTAGAGGTTCGTCAAGTCTAGTTTCATAAACCACTGCCTGAGGAACATCTTGACATACATAATCAGCCTATAATGTTCCCACTGCTGGGACACAGGCCTCCTCTCTTCGCGAGGGAATGGGCTGTAAATCTACCACGCGGGCCCAGTGCGGGTTGGTAGATGTCACATGTCTTTGAATTTTTTGGTTCTAGGACATGCCGGTTTGCTCGCGATGTTTTCCTTCACCGTTTTGAGAGCAGTGGTGATGAAATTATTTACACAAAGTAAAGCGCCTGCCTGGGTTCGAACCCACGACCTACAACTCATAAGTCGGGAACGTTACCACTGGGCCACCACTGCTCTCACATCATGACATGACTGCTTCTATTTTCGTGTCGGAAAGGCTTTGCTGAAGAAAACCTTGCTAAACCCAAAGATGCTTCGGCCGTGACGCTCATCTTCCACCTTATATCGGTGGAGATGTATAAACACGTGATGTGCATAATCACAAGTTTGATTTTACTCAAATACGCCTGGCACAATCTTAAAAGTTAGCTTAGCTACCAAAAACCACAACTACGTGCGGCCTCCAGGCGCTCGGCAGAGCATTCGGCCGATACTTTGGTTTAGCTCTTTGGAGTAGACCCCCAGAACCTTAATGAGGCAAACGACAGAGCTGTCCATGTGCGTATTGCGCTGAGGCTCTGTGCCGCATATGGTCGCAGCATTATGCTGAGCGATGGTCGTTTTGCGTGCATGTGACGAATATTTTCCCCCAACTTGTTCGTGTTCTTTCTTTACATCATGGTTACTGCAGCAAATAAACGTATTTTCTTTCTTTCTTTCTTTACTGGTTGGACAACATAATATGTCATCGACACTAGTAGAAGAAGCTAGCATTAAAGGCTGATCCAATTTATGAAGGAGAATGGCACAATGGCGAAACATCGATTTAAGTACCTTTTCTCAGTTCTACCTATCCCTTTGGAGAAAACAGTTGTTATGCAGTACGAGTATAATGAAGGAAGAGAAGTCTAGACTAGAACAATATCCCAACACTGTTTAAGATAACTTCTGATGTCAGAAAATGATCCAGATATACCAACTTACTTACACCAAACAGGATTATAACATTTATTACAGACACATCTCTTAACACACACACACACAATAAAATGTGATAAGGCAACGGTGTGGTTTAAAAAAAGATGTAGTGACAAAAATTTAAAAGAGTAAGATTCGATGGTTTGGACATGTTGAGAGGATGAATAAAAGGCGACTTACAAAAGGTATTTAGAAGGCAGATGTGAGTGGAAACGCCGGGAGGGGGCGCCCTAGGAGGACATAGTGACCTAATTGGTGATGTTCTTCAGAAAGGTCAGATGTGTGGTACTTGCAATCGGCGTGCGTGTTTATCCAGATGATGAGACGTATAATATGAACGTAAACGAAGCAAAAGGAGTACGTAAGGAAGGAGGGAGCAGGTGGCGTTCTATAGTTTCTGCCTACCACATGGGAAGAAGGCGTGAGTTTATGTATGTTACATGTCATAGCACTGTTTTAAAATCAAATTATTTCCACCGCGCCGTCGAAGCAGTAAATGAAGTGTCACTCATTTGCACCAACTTTAATGATATAATCGCTTTTAGTACGTAATTTTAATTTGGTGAAATTCGCGAGAGGAATTCAACGAACCGCGGCTGGAAGGTTTCCTAGGGTTGGTTGCTTTTTGTGAATAATAGATTTTTGTAATGGATTTCGGGATGTGATAAGTTACGCCTTTTTATTTGGGTTCCATACTGGATTAGTGCCGCTAGATTACTTGGGTAGGCAAGTATTATTTTTCCGGATTTAGAAGCTCTTGAATAGAATAGAATACTCTTTATTATGCATATCATACAAATTACAGATATAAATGTTGAAATTTTACATAGGGTGACACAATGGGCGGTCTTATCACTGAAAGCGAGCTTTTACAGACAACCTTTGGATAGATTAAAAGAAGAAGGAGAGAGTAGGTAGTCAGTGGTGTACCAATTTACATATACAATGAATACATACATACATAAAGCATACACTTATCTATGTGAATATATATATACATTTAAAATAATAAACATGAAACAAGAGCAAGGAACTGTATTATCTAATGATGATGTTTAAGGAGAGAGGAAGTATTTTATTACCTTTCAGAATTTTAAAAGTGGACAAAGATTGAGCACGCTTTATCGACACGGGCAAGGCATTCCATAACGGTACTGCTTGAACTTAAAAGACTTGTCATAAAAGCTGGTGGAATGCATCTCTAGTCTCAAAATTCAAAGAAGTCGGAGTCAGTAGTCGTATTTTAATGTCAATTCGATCAAAGAACGGATTAAAGTCCAAACTGTTATTATTTTTACACTACACAGGATACAAAGGTCAAAATAAATTAGCAAAACTCAACAAACGTGATTGGTATCAAAATCTAAACAAGATAAAATAATTTATAAAAAAAAAATGTGGTGTTTTTAATACGCTTTTATTAGGTCGATCTGTATGTAACTATGTGATGGAATCTAAGGTAACTAATTTAACCATCTTCCAAGGGTCGTAGCGTAATGAAAATTGGCAGCTGTATGTAGTTCTGATGACAATACAATAATATGGTACTGTCGAACTGATGTGATGATGGAGCCGGAAGATATGAACTGGACCTTCATGATGGAAAATCCTATCATAGCTGTTTTGGATTTCTTAGAAAAGTCTTGTAATGAACTTTGACCACGATTAGGTTTCAAGGTCTGATGATGAAGCCGGAAGGTAGGCACTGGCATTCCATGATGGAATATCGTATCATAATCGTGTTTTTACGTGAATTTATAAAAGCGTGTTTTTCTAGTGTTTTTTAAACTATAATTTTTTTTTGGGTGTCAACGACCGCTGCTGGTAGTGTTGTTGCTTGAACTATGAGTTAGAAAATATTTTTTTTTTTATCGTGTCTAAATATCAACACCCATAATGTCTTTGATCGTCGTGTGTGTTCCGTGTGGTGCCGGACGTAAAGAATAGCACCATCTTATTTCTTCCCGTGGGTGTCGTAAAAGGCGACTAAGGGACATAATGGGCAGCAGTGTTCTCTATGCATTTTAACAGCATACTGCGAACGGCTGCCAAGCGTGGCGATTATGGCAATCCCCCTTCTTTTGGGGGAGGCCTATGTCCAGCAGTGGACGTCTTTCGGCTGGAATGATGATGATGACGAACGTCTGTGATGAATACACAAAAAAAACTGTTTTTTAAAGCTAATATTTCAAGTGACTACACTAAATGCAGACCCCACAACAAAATCATCAAATTTATGTATCTTTTTTGTTTTATCATGTTTAGATCAAATATTATAAAATAGGTAGACGTACGCCAACAATAGCGTTCAAATAAGTGAAGCCTCACAAGGTTATGACGTCTAGCGCGTTCGGTGTCGCGCGTCGCTCTAGAACACGGTCGGCTTCCTATTTTAAATTTGGCTTACCCTGCGTCATTCTGAGAGCGCCGCGCTCCGTCTACCTTTTTTATTTGGTCTGATATCGATAAAATCTTATGGAGCAGAATTTAGGGCCACAAAAGGGACGAATGAACGGCAATTGCATGTAGCTGAGATGAGAATGCTAAGAGGGATGTGTGGTGTGACACGAATGGATACAATAAGAAATTAGTACATAAGAAGAAGTCTGAAAGTGGCACCGGTGACTGAAAAGTTGTGCAGAAATCGGTTGTCGTTGTTGTTGTTATTATGTGATGCGGAGGAGTGAGGAAAATGTCGTGAGGAAAGTTATGAGTATGGATGTTGATGGCTATAAAAGTAGAGGAAGACCAAAGAAACGATGGATGGACTGTGTGGAAGATGATATGGGTAGAAAGGGAGTGACTACCGAGATGACGACTAATATAGAAGTATGGAAGAAAGGGACATGTTGCGCCGACCCCAAATAAATTGGGGTAAGGAGAATGATGAGATACTCTTCACGTCTGCAGAGTTTTGCTAGTTAATTTAATTTGACCCAGTATTTTGATGGGTAATTTCCAAAATGACAGTTTATCCATTGATTTTCGAAGGTGATTCCCAGAGACTGAATGGCCACTAGAGCAGTGATGGCAGTGGTAACGGCCTCGACTTACGAGGGGTTCGAACCCAGACAAGCGCTTTCCTTTCTGTAAATCATTTCAACACCACTGCTCTCAAAACGGTGAAGGAAAACATCGTGAGGAAATCGGCATGTCCTAGAACCAAGAAGTTCGAAGACATGATTGTGACATCTACCAACCAGAACTGGGCCCGGTGGTGGATTACGGCCCACCCCCTCTCACAGAGAGGAGGCCTGTGTATCAGCAGTGGCAACATTAAAGGCTGATTATGTAAATGACAATTGATACTACGCTTTTTCATCGAGTTTTGTAGTTTGCATATTATTAAACTCTGATTTTCACACTATTTCCCTTTATTTCACTTCATTGTAAAAAAGTTACATTAATTTATATCTCTCCATTGTTCTTTATCTTTCTATAAGTGTGTTTTAGTTTAATTTGTGATCTGTGCGAGTCACAATAAATCCTTTTTCTTTCTTTATTTCTTTCCATCTGGAGCTGCACACCTTAAACAGAAAATTCACAATTACACACCCTACGCATGATCCCTCAGAAGCAATTTTTACGAGTACGTAGGACGAATTTCATCATTATGCCATAACAATTTATGACACTGACATCTTAAACACGGTGAAATAATACACAACAGCAATAATCTAACACACACAATACACAGAATCTTGCTCTCTTTTCAAACCTTCAAACAGCCCACACGACTACCAGCCCTAGTCTCACGTTAATTAATTATTGAATTATGAAAACAAATGAATTAATGAATACCAATGCATCCGCGCAGTGACTCGTGTGTGGCCACCTTTTTTATAGCGGTTGTTGATAATGTTACATTTTGGTACTAGAGAGGTATGAGGAACATAGTGTATATGGGCGCCAAACCATTATGTAGATTTAAATTTAAGCTTGTTTTGGTAATTTAGTACTTAATCTGACGTCTATGTTATTTATTGAATTAATACTTGTTTTTCCGGGTCCTTTTGATTTATTTAAAATATTGTGGTTTCCGGTTGTATTTATGAAAGTTTCTATTTTGTTACTTCCTTTTGATTAATTCAAAATATTGTAGTTTCCGGTTGAATTTATATATTGTTTCTATTTCTAGACTTCCTTTTGATTTATTTAAAATATTGTGCGTTTCCGGTTTAAGTTTCTATGTTGGTATTAAGGATTTATTTTGACACATCCGCTTGATTTATGTAAATTCTTTTTGGCGGGTATTTTGTGTATAAAAACTATTGTAATACGAATGGAAGGATATTCTTGGTTGACTGATCGTGAATTAAACACCCTGAGCTGAAGTAAGGTATTTTCTTTATACTGTCATAATATTTGACTGCCATTTGCTATTGCTGTGTATTTGTGTGGTGCAAAACAATGTCTGACTCCGGCAACGACGGCGATGATGCGCCGACATGTACCTACAGTACACTCATCCTTCATAGAAAAGGGAGGATCCTCCGACCAGACGGGTGTTGCGTCTGGTGGGTAACTGCCTAACGATTGATATCGGGGGGTCTACTCCGAAGCACTAAACCGAAGTATCGGCCGAATTTTCGGCCGGTTTATAACTTCCATAGTTTCTTTTTTTGACTTTGAGTCCTTACCCGACTTCAAGTCATAGTTTTGAGTTTGGCTTATCACTTCGACTACTTTTTTATTTTATTTTTCGCCGCAGTCAGCAATACTTAGCCGTAGTAAGGAAAAGACCGAACATTCGGCCGATACTTAATCAGATTTATGTTCGGAGTAGCCCCTCTGGACGTTGCATATCGCACGGTAAACTCTGGTTGCGCGATGCAGGATTTGTGTGACGTCAGATCTTTAATGTGTAGTTCACTTGTGGCATTGTAGATGCCGCCACAGTACCTAGTAGTTTTTGAATTTGTAGAAAATGTAGTAGTATAAGTATTAGGAAATCAAAGAACTAAGGGACCATTTCACTAAAATCTTTTTTATCCGTGAAATAAAATTGACGTCTGGCAGTTTTTGTATGGAAAAAAATCATTTTCCTTTAAAAAAAATCATAATTAATTCGCAGGATATTATACTAGGTACAAAGGTTTAAACAAATACGTTCTAAGTAGTAGAGCTCCTTGTCAAGAAAATTAACCTCTTGACTTAGTTCATCAGAAATTGAATTTGTTTTTCCTACCATGATCTGATTCCAAGAAAAAGATACGTAGGTACAGAAATGCAAAAAAAAAAAACTTAGTTTTAACAATGCTCACGTTGTTATTTGCTAAGAGACTTCTTCAATGGCATAATTAGCGAGAAATTCTAATCCATAACTTATTATACCATATTGCAATTACCATTCTCACAGATTGTAGTAGTTAATTGCTTTATTAGTTCCCATAACAGCTTACATTATAGTGGCTAAGTAATAACAGCCGCACGGGTTGATCCGCATGGGTACCATCTGTATATAACAAGACCCGTCCTCGCCTCGGAAAGCACGTTAAGTGGATCTTTGACAGTCGTTACGGGTCGTCAGAAGCCCGAAAGTCTGACAACCAGTCTTACCAAGGGGTAGCGTGTTACCCAGTAACTGGGTTGTGGAGGTCACATGGGCAGTCGCTCCATGTAAAATACTGGTATTCAGCTGCATTCGGGTAGACTGAAAGCCGACCCCAACATAGTTGGAATACGGCTAGGCAGATGATGAACTTGAGCTTACATTATAATATGTAAATATGTAGATAGTTGTTACGTAGTACTTAGATCAAGCAATTTAACGCAAAGGAATCACTTTGATCAGACTTCACATATCTACCAAAGTCCGGTCGCGAAGCAGAAAGAATTTCGTACAATGACCCCTCATTACTTATCTCTATCTCTCGCGTGCAATTGTGTTGCCGTCGCACTCGCACATTAGAAGGACCTTAAAATGCGCGAGCGCGACGGCAATACAATTCTGCGCGAGCGATAGAGATATGTACAGATGTTCTATGTCACGAAGTCCGTTTGGCTATGAATGTTGTCAAGCGTGCACATGCACATTGTTTTTGTGTGCGTAACCTCGAGAGCGCTCAGTGTCGATCGGGACACGGTCCGGATCAGTAGTGGTTTTTAGTTCGCGCCAAATTGTTTCACGGAGTAAGGTCAGCATGGCAACAAAACGAAGAAGAGTTGTCCATAGTGAGGTAATATTTATTTATACGTTTTCAATTAAAATGTTATACAAAGATACTTAATATAGCAATAGAAGTATTTATAAAATGAATGTTTTTTTGTGTTATAAAATGTTTATATTACTTAATTATTTTGATTACATTTTGTTTTAGGGTCGAAACATGATAGCTAGTGTTTATCATTTTCTGCGAGAAGAATATGAATTTACAAAATCATTAATGGAACTCAACTGTGATTTGTCTCATTTACGAGACATTACACGCCGTACAGCTGAAGCTACGGGTGTGAGCCAAAAAACAGTTCAAAGAATATTAAAAGAAGAGAAGGAATTCCCATCCACTTCATAAAATACTGAATAGTCCTACTTGTTTCGATTCCATTCTGTAACACCAATGCTTAATTAAATGCCTACATATTCTTAATATTTTTGTATTTATTGCAACCTAATCTAATTTATTTACAAAATGTATATATTTTAAAACCAAAATTTTATTTAGATTATTAAATCTCGACTTGAATATATATCAGATTTTTTTGCTAACGTTACCTACTTTTACACACACAAGCGCGCTTGTCGGGATACGTCACTACTACAATCAAAGCCGAACGGACTTCGTGAAATAGAATATCTGTAACAAGGGGCATTGTACGAAATTCTTTCTGCTTCGCGACCGGACTTTATTTGCTAATTTTATAATAACGCGGTGCGATTATTAACAGTCAATCTAAAGAGAATTTTAACAAAATATTGTAAAACATTTTTAACAGAGTAACGGTGGAGTTTCTTGACAATTCTTCTCCATACGAAACTACCTTTTAGAAGGGGCAACTAGAATGTTTTTTTTTTTTGTAAAATTTGCTTTCAAAAGTGTCTATTATGTGCCTATTTGTAATAAATAATTTGACTTTGACTTTGATCGTCTTCGTATATAATTATAATGAATGTAATTAAACAAAATATCATAAGTACCGTGTGGTGTCGGACGTAAAAATAGCACCATCCCATTTCTTACCGTGTGTGTCGTAAAAGGAGACTGAGGGACTTACACCCCCCCCCCCCCCTTTCTTTGCAGGAGGCCTATGTGAAATTATGAATGATGACGAAACAAAATATTGTTAAACATTTTTTTATAATTATGACGATAAAAAGTGCCTTTTATGTGCCTATTTGAAATAAATAATTTGACTTTGCCTTTGATCGTCTTCACATAAATGAATGTACGTAAACAAAATATTCTAAAACATTTTTAACAGAGTAACGGTGTAGTTTCTCGCCCATTCTTCTCCATACGAAACTACCCGTTGGAAGGGGCAACATGAATCAATATTTTTTTTTTTGTATATTTTGCTGTTCAAAGGTGCCTTTTACGTGCCTATAATAATATGGTATGTATACATATATTGTTTTGGCCCTTCCTTTAAATAACCAGTCACCTTAACCTCACTTAAGAATCAATCAATCTGCCTAGCCTTTTCCCAAATATGTTGAGGTCGGCTTCCAGTCTGACCGGATGCAGCTGAATAACAGTATTTTACGTGGAGCAACTGCCTATCTGACTTCCACAACCCAGTAACTGGGTAATACGATACCTCTTGATAAGACTGGTTGTCAGACTTTCGGGCTGCAGTTCTGACGACCCGTAACGACTGTCAACGATCCACGAATGACAGCCGGGACCAACGGCTTAACGTGCTTTCCGAGGCATGGAGGAGTCTCGGTATGTAAAGAATAAAGATGGTATGGTATGTAAGCTCATTAGAAGAAATTATTTTTTTCATTCTTAGAATGAATAAACTAATTTCTTCTAATGTGTCCATCAAGATTGGACTCGTTTATTCCTATAACTTAAGTTAATCCATTAAACGTGGCATATTTTCAAGGCTCATCCTCAACTGTTTTAGGTCGTGCAATTGCTTACAAGGGTGTCCTAATCGATACCAATTGAATCAGACATTCACAAGGCGAGGGTCATGCATTTTGTATAGGTCTTGTAGGGAGGGTCTTGCGGGTAACAATCAAAAAAAAAAAAAAAAAATAAAATAAATTTTATTCACAAACTTTTTTACAAAAATCCTATGAAAACCCTGACTTCTGAGCTAGGTAAAAACCTGTATTACAGAAGTCAGTGCCCTCTCCCACTTTCTACTTTATACAAATTGCGAATAAAAAATATAAAAAAGAGAAAAAAAAAAAAAAAACAAATAAGATGAAACAAATCAAATAAGTGATGGGTTAGGTTTACTCATGTTGTGTTTATGCATGTAGATAAAGTGTTTGTGTGTACGTGTGTGTGCGAGTGTGTGAGGGTGTGTGTGTGTGTGTGTGATGGATGTTAGATGTAGGTGAGGTATGTGGTAGTATGGAATATTAATCTGTGAGCAATAACATTTCTGTTTGGTCGTAGTTTAATTGAAGTAGCCAGTTCTTAATTTTCATTTTTGTTTCTCGAACAGTAAGTGGATGAATGTTTATTATTTTATTTATTTTATTGTATAAGTAGGATGACCTATAAGATTGCTGTCGTCTAGCCGTAGCTGTCCGACATCTGACAGGTAAGCATACGTTAGTAATAACCCGTTTTCTCTTATACACATTTACGTCACAGGTGGTTTGCTTGTGCTTTTTTAATATAATTTGGGATATATATAATTGTCTAACTGTTAACAATTCGCAATTTTCATATAATTGTTTAGTCGGATATCTGAAGGGTTTAAAAGTCATTACTTTCAATAATGACCTTTGAGCCCTTTCTAATTGCATCATGTGGGTTTTACAGGCACCACCCCAGACCCCTACACAATAGCCAAGTATGGATTGAGCTAAAGCATAATATATATTACGTAGAAGAGGGAATTCCGCGGCGTGCCTAAGCTTTTTGAAAGCCCAGATTAGCTTCCTAGTGCGACCCGTAACAAGACTTATATGGGGTTCCCAACTTAGTCTCTCATCTAAGATAACACCTAAGTATTTGACCTGTGTAACTTTATTAATAAAAAGACAAGAACAGCCATTACTATTAGGATAATTACAAGAATGAACTTTAATATTAACGTTTTTAAGGTTAGTTTTGGAAAATGAAAATTGCATGAATGAAGTTTTAGATACATTGAGAGTAAGGAGACTGGCTCCGAGCCATTGGCCAAGTCGATGGAGGCCGTCCTCGGCAATGCGACGTACCTCATCCCAAGTCTCTCCATGGAATATTACGGCTGTATCGTCAGCATACGTAAATATTTTACCGTTGCAGAGTGGTTGAAGACATAGGTCATTGATGTACACCAGGAAGAGACTTGGGCCAAGTATACTGCCCTGAGGAACGCCATAGACAACATTTGCATCAGAGCTAACATAGTTTCCAATCTTTACCTGCTGTCTACGGTTACACAAAAAGTCCCCAAACATTTTTAGGGCAGTTCCTCTTACGCCAATGACATCTAGCTTGTTCACAAGTGCTGAAATCGAGACTGTGTCGAATGCTTTGGCTAAATCAAGGAAAACTCCTATACACTTTTGATTTCCGTCAACTTTAGATGATACAAAATCAGTAAGCTGACTAACTGCATCATCGGTGCTTTTGGACGCCCTGAAGCCAAATTGAGTGTTAGCCAAAATATGTTTACTTTCAAGAAATTGAATGAGTCTGCTATTAAGTGTTTTTTCTAATAGTTTTGAGAGCGCAGACAATACAGAGATAGGCCTATAATTCGACACATCGTCTCGATTCCCGCCCTTGTGCACAGGAGTAATGAGAGCTCTCTTAAACACATCCGGGAAGATACCTTGAGCATAGCAAAGTTCAAAGAGGTAAGTGAGAGGAGGGACTATAATATTTTTACACAGTTTAAGTAACTGAACTGGAATAGCGTCCCAGCCAGTAGCACAGTTATTTTTAAGGTTTAATATTAATGCTTCAATTTCAGCTTCATCCGGCGGTAAGAGAACAATAGAATTAAGGTTACGAGGGACTATAAAACTGTAAATAGGGTTATGCGTAGGAGTAATGGCATCGGCAAGCTGCTTACCTATTTGTGAAAAATATTCATTGATTTTATTAATATTGTTAGAATTAGAATTTAATAAGCCATCTGCAGTTGATTTAACATCAGTATAGTTAATTATGGACTTTATTGCTTTCCACGAATCTTTGGGAGTTTTGGCGTTTTGGAGTAAGGACTTTTCATAAGTGGTTTTCAATTTTCTTAACAGAGAATTACAATAATTCCGATAACGTTTAAACGTTGTTTCTAAGGTGTAGTTAGTAGGGCTCTTTTTGTGTTGTTTATGGAGTCGGTCCCTATGTCTAATACAGCGCAAAAGCCCACTTGTAATCCAGGGTTTAAGGATTCTTTTTTTACAAGTTGTTTGGTAGACTTTAGTATTCGCTTTTATAATGTTTGATAGTTTATCTACCAAAGCAGTGGCGGCAGCATTTGCATCAGGAATAGACTTAATAAAGGAGAAATCGAGAGTCTCTATTTGACTAACACACGTTTGTATGTCTAATTTTTTTGCACTACAATTTTTGTTCATAATTCTACGTGTGGAAATGCTTAGTGAGACAATCACTGGAAAATGATCTGTTATACAGGAATCAATGACACATACAGTTGCAGGACAAATAGTTTTCATCATGGCGTGGTCGAGGCAGTTGAGCATTCTGGTGGGATAAGTATGAGCAGGCAATAAGCCAATTTCTGCCATTAAGTTCAGATACGATGCGCTGCATCTGTCTGTGTTATTAATTTTAATATCAATATTGATGTCTCCGATCAGTAATACATTATTCTTAGAATTTAAAGGGCGCAAAATATTATCTAACGAGTCTAGGAAACTATCTATACAATGTATAGACGGCGACCTGTATACGGCCAGTATAGATATATCGGGTTCAATTTGTAATAACAAAAAGTTAGCACCCGGATAGTCCGGCTCCACCACAGAACACTTAATTGATTTCCTTACGTACATTACGATACCGTCGCTTTTGTTTAAATAATTTTTAGAAATATATGTGTTATAGTTATCAATAGATGGGACATTTTTATTTGCGTGCAGCCAACACTCAGTTAAAATAATGACGTCATTTTCAAATGCTAGACTGTGTAATAGTACTAATAGATTGTCTAAGTTTTTAGATATGCTACGAATGTTTAGGGAAAAAATATTCAGCGACTTGTTGTTATTACCAATGAGAGTATTACACGTCAACGTGTCGCAATTATAAGCAGACGCAATGGCTATATTATCCAATTCAGTAGAAGTATCAATGATTGAATGAGTCATTGTGTAAGTAAACAAAACGCTGTCGCAGTAAAATTATGAACCAAGAAAATATCAATACCTGCTGTGCGATGACCACAAACAATATACTCCCCGTACATTGTGTTGTGTATACATATCGATGTAAAAATATCCATTTTGTGTTTGTTGTGAGTGTACGAGTGAGTATGATGTTTGAAATATAGTGATTGGTGTAAAAGGATATTAGGGATTGAATACAAAGTGTAATAATTATATAATAAGTGTAAGGTAGGTATCCCAGTACATATGTATATAGATGTAAAACATTTATTTTTTGCTCATTGTTGGTGTGCGAGTGATTAATCGGTTTGAGGTATAGTTTTGTGTGTAAAAATTTCACATAGAGTAAATACAAAGTGTAATAGTTATATAACAAAGTAAAGACAAACAGAGAAGTACAATAACAAATTCCTAGTCACTTATGTAGTCGAAGAATGTCTAAGTCTTCTTCCTTGCGTATTGGAACTTGCTTCCCACCCTCAGCTTGTCGGAGATATATTTTACCGTATGACGTCCAACAGTACTTAAAGGCATTGTCTTTGGCAAATGTTCGCGAGAGATAATATAAACGCTGCGCCTTCAAGGTTAACTTTTCAGCTACATAGACTGGTTTTGCAGGACCCGCTAGCTTTAAATGAGTTGTGTTCAATTTACATGTTTTGTTCTTAATATTAAATTGCCGTACTCCCTTTATTATAGTTTCCTTGGTGGCAGCGCTTGAGAACTCGACGATAATTTGTGACGATGACGGGTCATCTTTTTTGTTGATGCGAAACACATCTTTAATATCCTGATTTTGGATCGGCGTGTTAAGGGCAGTAGCCGTTGACTTCACAAGCTCACAGAGATCAATTTTGGTTTCGCCAGCTCTTTTGGGCACATTTTTTATTTCGATTCTGGTAGATTGTAGCTGTCTTTCTAGATTTTCAACTGTTTCTTCCAGACGTTGAATAAGACAACGGTCTGCCCGACGTTCCGTTTCTAGTTGGCCTATTTTGACGATCAAATCATCGTACTGCTTGGAAATAAATTCAAGACTGGTTTTTATGCCTTCATTTTGAGTACTAATTGCGGTTATCGACGCCTGCAACACCGCGAACTTTGATTCAGATTGTGCTGCAGCTTCAGCCATCAGTTGACGGATCTCCTCCATACAGGTAGGCTCCTCATCCCGTTTACGTTTGAACCTTGTGGTGACATTGTCATGCTCAATTGCGGTTAGGTTCGGGGTTGAACCGGATTGGGTTATCGCACGAGATGAGACGTTGGGTTCAACGGTTTCTTCGGGTGTACGTCGAAGAGGCATAGTAAGGTAGGTATATTATATTACTCTCCGTGCGCAGTCGATCATAGAATTGTCTCACCGCAATGTGCGTTAACTTAAAAATCAGCTGATGCAATAATATATAAAATTTTATATAAATATAAATTATATATAAAATCTTTTGTGGAGCAAAACACAAGCCGTGCACAGCCCACCCCCAAAGCGCAGTCACGCGCGTGAAGCAGTGTATCGGCCGCGGGCAGCGAGGCTATCTTACTGTGGCTAGAGATGTGAGTCACTGCGCGCGGCCGCTAGCCGTAGCGTTAGGTACGTGAAGGAGCAACTTGCGTAGGCGCAGAGCGGTAAGTGCCTGTGTCCATGAGCGTAAGCTATGCTGTCACAGTTGAAGACTACTCACGTGAAAGTATATCTGTCTTTGTCTCGCGCGGACCGTTCTCGCTCGCTCGCTGCTGGTGAAAGTACGCGTCCTTGAGTGTGAGTTATTTGTTCACAGTGAAGACGACTCACGCAAATATATATCGCTCTTTGTCCTACGCTGGGTGCTCTCGCTCGCCGCCGCCGGGTGCTTAGTAATCCACGATGCTATGCGCTCCTGGTACTTCACTTGATTTATTCGGCTACTATTTTACGATTATTTTGATTTAATTAAATGAAATATTAAAAATTGACTGTATTTGTGTAGACACGTCTGTACTGCACAGAGTCCGCGGGGGAAGGGGGAATTTGCAATCACATTGCAAAGTACTTACAACTGTCTTACATTTAGTTAATTCTTTGAATTATTGTTGTTGGTGGTTTGAACTGTTTCAGTAAGACAAAAAACCGGCCAAGTGCGAGTCGGACTCGCGCACGAAGGGTTCCGTACCGTTATCTATAAAAACGGCAAAAAAATCACGTGTGTTGTATGGGATTATATTCTGTGAATATTTCAAGCGTCACCTGTTGCCGTTATCAATATCGAGCAAAAACGAGCAATAAAATCACGTTTGTTGTATGGGAGCCCTCTTAAATATTTATTTTATTCTATATTTTAGTATTTGTTATTATAGCGGCAACAGAAATACATCATCTGTGAACATTTTAACGGTCTAACTATCACGGTTCTTGAGATACAGCCTGGTAACAGACGGACAGACAGACAGATAGACAGACAGATGGCGGAGCCTTAGTAAAGTAAAAGTTTTACCCTTTGGGTATGGAACCCTAAAAATGCCCACAACGATCTCTTCGCCCTTAGGGTACTTTCGGTGTGAAGAATCAGCGGTATTTATTTTCGTCGGATTCAACTTTTCTTTTCACTTTTTTCACACTTCACGAGCTTGTGTACGCACCAGTCAGCAATAAAAGATGATTAATACTTTGTCGGCGTGCCAACTTACAGCTTTCTAGCAGGGACCGAAAACCTTTATAAATTACGGTACAGGTATTGAAGAATTTCGGTTACGTCTACGATTAAGGTTACCGCTATCTGGGTAACCATAGGAAGAAGAAATATGTTACCTCTATTTAGGTTACCGTTTTCCTTAAGCCAGGGCCGTGATTGGTCGGCGCGCGGATCGACTCACACGCAGGCAATGCGCGCCCTTTGACTAATGCCGACGGCACGTGTAAGATAGAGGTAAGCTTTATTTCGGTTACCGGTTGTATTCACCGGTAACCTTTAAAAATACCGGTAAAAATAATAAAAGTTGTAACCGAAAAGTACCGGTATCGATCATACCGGTTTCGATCCCTGCTTTCTAGTACTAAGAGTCTCTGAGCTAAGCAGGGGATACACAGACAGAGGACATGGCGAAACTATAAGGGTTCCTTGTTGACTATGGAACCAGGAAGTGAGCTTGTAGCGATTGCTTACGCGGTAAGAATTGTTTGCGGAACTTCTGCAAGTATTTTTGCTAATCTAAACTTCCCTTTTGATTGTTAATAATCGCACTGCGTTATTATAAAATTAGCAGATAAAGTCGGGTCGCGAAGCAGAAAGAATTTCGTACAATGGTCATTACTTATCTCTATCGCTCGCGCACAATTGTATTGCCGTCACACTCGCACATTAGAAGGACCTTAAAATGAGCGAGCGCGACGGCAATACAATTGTGCGCGAGCGATAGACATCCGGCAGCTGCATCCTAGACTGGAAGCCGACCTCAACATATTTGGGAAAAGGCTAGGCAGATTGATTGATTCTTAAGTGATTCTTAAGTCAAAGTCAAATTATTCATTTCAAATATTTACATAAAAATTTAATTGATTCAAAGTTGCCACTTCCAACGGTAGTTTCGTATGGAGAAGAATGGGCAAGAAACTCCACCGTTACTCTTTTAAAAATGTTTTACAATAATTTGTTTCATCATCATTCATAAATTCAGCCGAAAGACATCCATTGCTTGACATAGGCTGCTCCTGCAAAGGAAGGGGGGGGGGGGGGTTGCCATAATCACCACGCTTGGCAGGCGGGTTGGCGATCGCAGTATGGTGTTAAAACGCATAGAGAACGCTGCTGCCCATTCTCTAATAAGTCCCTTAGTCACCTCTTACGACACACACGGGAAGAAATGGGATGGTGCTATTTTTACGTCCGGCACCACACCACGGTACTTACGATATTTTGTTTAAGTACATTCATTATTATAATAATTTTATGTGAAGACGATCAAAGTCAAATTATTTATTACAAATAGGCACTTAATAGGCACTTTTGAACGACAAGTTTTCCAAAAAAAAACTAGTTGCCTCTTCTAAAAGGTAGTTTCGTATGGAGAAGAATAGGCAAGAAACTCCACCGTTACTCTGTTAAAAATGTTTTAAAAGAGGTAAGGTTTGTGAGTTTGTAGGGGGAATATCTACTGAACTGATTTTAAAAATTCTTCCACTAATGGGGAGCTACAGTATTGCCGAGTAATAAAGGATATATTTTACGTTAAAACAATCAATTTCACGCGGGCCATGTCGCGGGCAGAAGCTAGTTAATTAATTATAATTATATGTGAAGACGGTGGATGCACCTAGAATACAATTACTATACCACAATAGGTAAAAATAATGGTTAATATATACATGAATAACAACTTATATCTAATTAATTTATAAAAATAACAAAATTATATCCTATATAAACTAAAACTATTAATAAACTAAAATATTGCGTCAAAAAATTCCTCAGCATCGCTGTCGACTGGTAAAGTACCCAAGAGACTGGCGGCATTGCCACGTTGTATGGCAATACTTAGCCTCTGGCCAAGGTAAAAGCCAGCCCCATGGTCACGGGAAGTGTCAACCAGCCGTTTGGAGATTTCTTTGAAGAAAACATGATCACTCGGACCCTACGGTCCGAGTGTTTCAACCCCAAACGGCATGAAAATATAATTACCGATAAGGTTATTCCGATAAGGTGCTACTTCCGCAGACGCAGCAGCAGCGCCAGCACAGCACGCGGAGGCAGGAAGATGGGATGGCGCAACAGTATCGACACACGTTGCGTCCCACACTAAAGGCCTACCCACCTTCCATGGAAATAAAGTCATGCCATCCGGTCTTTTGCCATCGTCACGTGCCAAGCCATTGGGTTCTAATACAGCTGGAACGCAGACGGTGACAAGAGCTCGTCGGATGATGTCATTAATGTTCGCGTGCCACGCTAAGCGACCCGCACTACGCCTGCAAGATAGGCCATGGTGTCCGAGGCTGTTGACAACTTCGCCACAGTGACAGCGATGAGGAGAACAACAAGAAGCTCCTAGTCGCAGGGAAGCAGTGAGGTGGAAAGTAGTGTCGTCGAACAAAGTGCCTATGTTCGACGACGGTAGTGCATGAAGCCAAAGACCCGACTCCCATTTGCCCACAGCCAGCAAGTGCGCACGCTCCGCAGTAGTAGCAGACGTGTTAAGTAAACTTTTCTGTCCTACTCTGCAGAGCTGCTCATCCCGCCGTCTCTGGGAAGATGGATTATCGGGTAGATCTGAATTCGGGCAAGCGAGTCTCCAGGCATCCATAGCCTCGGTGAACCACGGCACATCAAAATCAATCAGTGTAGAGGCTAGGATTTTCCTGATTAATTTCTCAGTGCCGTGGACCGAGGATACGAAAGCCGGTAAACTAATACCAGAAATTTTGCAGAAAAAAATAAAATAAAAATGAAGCAATGAAAGATAATTGAATTATGTGATTATGTAATGTTTATTGTGATTATGTAATGATTATGTATTATGTAATTATGTTTATAAAGATCGTAAGAGTAAACGTTTTCATAAAAAATATATATAATCAGTCAGTGTGTGAGTTAAGGTCAATTTACCTATATTAACAGGGTAGTTTGGTGGAGTTGAAATATTTCCAGGAAGGACTGAAATGCGACCAATGTATTTCGGAAAATTGGCACGAGATGAAACTTATTCAAACTTAAAGCATTTATTTCAAAAGCCTTTGCCGGTAGTTTCCCCCGCGTGGTTGTCGGAGATTATCCCACGGGATAGGATAGATAGGGATAAAATGTAGGTGTGCTATGTCTTAGCCCAGGGCCCTGTATATAAAACGTTACAATTTGTAAATTGTAATTTAATTTTTCAAGTTACAAATCTACAAGTTTCTGTTTGATTTATCAAACAGAAACTTGTTTTGTTCTTTAGAATAAAACTTACAAATTTACCATATTGCTAAACTGACCAAATTGCAAAATTGTATCTAAAATTTTACTTAATTCTGTTTAATAAACATTTTCTCTTTACAGGTGACAATTATTTATTTATTTGTAAGGAAAACTGTTTTATTGAACGCATAATTATTGTAATTACATAATTTGTTAATTGTAGAACAATTCCGACAGGTGGACTCGCCTTGTGTCAGAACTTAATAATTTTGTACCTCAATTTAATAAATGAAGAAATTTAATTGTTATACACAAAAAAATGGTTCAAACAACTATTAGTGGAAGTAGTGACATTAGTGATGATGAATATCAGGGGGCCTAAAATGGACGCTTTGGCAGATTCATAATATGATCCGCGTACAATTCATACATCCCGCAATTCATCTGTTAGACAGCTGCTATTTGACATTAGACTTCATTAAAGCAATTCATAATTTGTGGACCATTTTACGAAACTCCATACAAAACTGCCAAACAGATGAATTGCGAGGTATGAATTGTACGCAGATCATATTATGATTCTTTAAATGACCCCCAGCTAGATGGACCGATGACCTTAAAAAGGTGGCTGGAACAGACTGGATGCGGAAAGCGGAGGACAGGGTATTGTGGCGCAGCCTGGGAGAGGCTTATGTCCAGCAGTGGACTGCTATAGGCTGAGTTGATTGATTGATTTTTGATTGAAATGACCAACATTTATTTCACAAACTGGTAAGGCTTACTCAAAAACACGTATTTCCTGGAACAAGTTTTACGAAATTTCCGCACATTATTTTTCGTTCAATGTTATCGCGTTAGTTAATAACTAACTGGTTTGTTAATACTTTTCACTTGCGCTGGATGAAACAACAAACTTTTCGACCATGCTCTCGTTGACGATAGACGGACCGGGAAGGCCCCTCTTAAGTGACAATAACCGTTTTTGTTCAAATTAGTCAATCAAAACACGGGTAGAATCGAAAGATGATGACATTATTGTATCATGATATGAATGCTTATCCAACTAAATAGTTTCTTAAGTATAGTCAGTGCTCTGCATTATCTGACCCCTCTTACAAAGAATAAGAGGGGGAAAGGTCGGGTTATATAGAGCACTGACTGTACATGTCAATTCCTTTTGATTTTTTTAATTCAGACCTTTCGTTTAGAAGTTACGACGGGTATAAAATGCTAAAAGAAAGAAAAATGCCGCAGTGTGAGCGAACAGCCCTACGCTTAGTATATTAGCTACCTACGCATTGATTTTTTTGTAAACTGGAAACAACAGAATTTTAGTTTGTAACAAATTCATAAAATAATGAATAAAAAGATCGCAATCATTCGTTTTCGGAAACTAATTTTTAAACGGAATGGAGAGAGTGTTGATCTTTGTAGGCGAAGATACGAAATCCACGCGGATGAAGTCGCGGCCGAAGCGCTAGTGTTATTATAAACTAGCGGACATGAAATACGTTGTTCTCCCCGACCTCGATCACAGCGCCACCTACCAGGCCGAACTGTGAATCTAAACCATCCTCAAATACACACAAAACATTTCATCGAAATCGAGTTCAGAGACACTAAAGAAACGTACGATAGAGGTTTCGTCCTGTCGGATTCCCAGCAATGAGTTCATAGAGCTGAAGATGATTAGAAACCGAAAACAAAAACAAAAAAAATGCTTCCTAATAAGCACAACCATCAAAAGTAGTGAGGAAACTCATCATTAGCCACCTTCTTTCCTTTTGCTTTTTAGGGTTCCCGTACCCGAAGGGTCCACGTGTCTGTTTGTCCGTCGTCTGTCACACAGTTTTTACAGCCAAACCGTTGGAGCTACAGTCTTCAAATTTTTACAGTATAAGCATTTTTTGACTCAAAGTCATACAAATTGTCAAAAAATATTTTAAATATTGTGATTTTTTTTTTGAAATTTAAAATTTTCCCATAAGTACAGAAAAAGAGGGGCGTGAAAAAAAATATGACTTACCCATCGAGTGGGATATTGTTGTTTAGAACTCGTTAAGTAGATAAATATTGTATTTTTTGTTTTTAAAAGTATTGGAAAACAAAGGAATGAGAAGCCACCAAAGTCGACTTGTTTTATTAAATTTAATTCCGAAGTATTTTTTAACTTCCCATTGAAATATGAACTTGAAATTTGGTGATAATAATTATTATTTTTGTATATTTTACTAAAAAATACCAATATATTGATAAATCAGATATTTCTTTGAAATTCTCTAATGTTTTCTTCTTATTACAACCAACTTGATTTTGCGGCCAAATGCGTAGCACAGAAGGGATTACGGTGGCGGCACCCACTGCTACGGATCTGGTCACTCACTTACTGCTTATTAATAATTCTGCCATTCGGACGGCTTATATGCTAAATTTGGTACGGAACCGTAAGTAAATGTGCGGAGTCCGACACGCACTTGGCCGGTTTATTTTTGCTATTTCTTGATTTGATAATGAAAATAAAAAAACGAGTGAGCCTTACAGTAGTCGCATAATTATGATGTGTGACATCTGACATCTCACCTTGGTAATTAGCAACTAAGCAGTGACAGAAATGATCCCCTCTACTTACAATCTATATAGTAAAGATAAACTACGATAACATGGCTCGCCCCTCCAAATTACTGTCTCAACGTGTGTAGTCACATCCTTACGAAAGAGTTTGTATGTAGTTGTAAGTACTCGTAATATCTCACTTATTACCAGATTTGTTGGTCAACTAATCATAACTAGCCAATCGCGCAAGACAACGCACGTGTCGTTTTCATAGAGTACGTCAGTGTAGCGCCATACTAATAATAATGAGCGATTAATGACGCCACTAGTCGAGCAACAAATTCTAGATTTGTGTTTGTTTGGCGGCCGTCTCATTACGCACACATGCGTACAAATACCTTCAAACGATTTGAAATTTGGAGGGGCGGGCCATATTTCGTATCGTGGTGGGTGGGGACCACGGGTAAAAAAATACCCGTGGTCCCGCCGGGGACTACGGGAGGGACCACGGGTAACAAACTAAGCACATACTTATTCCATGCTCAAGGTGTCACGTCCTGTTACACACTTCCGTCCCTTTTCACGAAATCACTCACACAGAAAGAAAGATGTTACTCATCAAAAATGACTTGCTTAAACTTACTTGCTTAACTAATATTTAAACACATCAATTTAAACAATCGTAAAACAGTGCTTTAACGGAAATAATAGAACCAGTACCCACCCACCACAAAACACTGTTTGGATAGACCCTTTACCGCTGAAAATAGGTGTCGAATGTACCTAACACAAATATGATCCAATTTTCGCAGCAGCAGCACTCAAATACATAGTAATTGGATGTACCTAATTTATTCTGCGCTCCAAACCAAAACGGGAACGGTTCGGTAGTCAAAGCAAAATTGGGCTGGTATAACACCAGTTCCTGCCTAACGCTATTTGTAAACTAGTTTAACTAAAGGGCTAGAGTGTTTATGATTGTGCTGTTTTTGGGGCTTAAACTGAACTTTACGTAGAACGAAGTGGAATCACGCCTCCTACACTATTAGATATTATTTATTGGAAACTTGTAATTGGCTTTTTTCTACTTATTAGTAGACTACTCGAATGTTCTTCTTCTCTTCTTTAAAAAACGTTGCCCCACACTAGGAATTTCTCCTGTATCGTGGGTGCGTTTACAAACACTTAAACTCACATACACAAATAGCCAGACCCAGAACAACTACTTATAGGTCATACAAATATTTGTTTCGTGCGAGAATCGAACCCGCGACACGCAGTGCAGCAGTCAATCGCTTAATCACTGCGCCAACCTTGCCGTCATGTATTAGCTGTAAGTTTTCTTAAAATAAATAAATAATCTATATATATAAAATAGAAGTCCACTCACTGACCACTCATCACGAAATCTCGGAAACTACTGGGCCGTGAGGTCTAAAATTTGGCACAAGCACTCTCTATGGGGTGCAGGCGCGCACTAAGAAAGGATTTTTTAAATTCGCACCCCAAGGGGTTGAAAAGGGGTGTCAAAGTTTGTATGAAAGTCCTATGTTTTTAAAGTTAGAGACATGAATGTTACACTGACTGTTCCTTTCGGATTCTAGGTGCTCACTAAGAAAGGGTTTTACGAAATTCGACCCTTAAGGGTGTAAATAAGGGTGTTTAACTAACTTTTTTCATACAAACAGTATGAAAAAAGTTCCAAATCCAGTTAAGATCCAAATTGAATCTTACGGCAACGCGTTATTGCATACTTTACATTGAACATAGAATTCGGAAGCCGATAAAGATCCAAATTGAATTTTACGACAACGCGTTAATGCATATTTTACATTAAAATAAGAATTTGGAAGTTCCTTGAGGTTTATCTTTAGTTTTTATGCCAATTTCTAGGTGGCCAGTATGTTTCAGTAATATGCATGTATGTATGTTCAGCGATTACTCCGTCAATTGTAGACGGATTTAAAAAAATATTTTTTTGTTTGGAAGGGTATTCTCCCGAGGTGGTCCCATTGCCACCAAATCAGAATCTGATGAGGGGATCCCATGGAAATCGAGGGAAATCCTCAAATTTTACAGTCATACCTATAGCGATTTGAGTATTTTTTATAGTAACTCGTGCATTTGCACTCGAATAGCACCATTTGGTGAAGTGGAACTGATGATGAAGACCACAGATGGCCACCGAAACTACTTAATAATAAGTATTTCACCGTTGCGACTCGATTAGGCACTTTAATATGGTTGCTATGCAATTTATGCTCGTAAAATGCATATGGTGAAGTCACCATTAGTTCTCCTGGTTCTTACCAGGAGAACTCCTCAACAATTAACGCCCCTGCATCAGGAAAAGCAATATTTTGTAAAAGGTGATGAGCATTTGACATTAGGCTATTGTAAATTGGATAAATTACAAACTGACCCACTAAAAAGTGATAAATAAAAAACTTTTTACATAAAAAAAACCACCGACTTCCAAAAAAAACACTACAAAGTGAAAAATAACTTTAATTTCGGAAGTCGGTCGCAAAAAACTAAAATACAGATCAAAAGCCACCGACTTCCGAAATTAAAGTTATTTTTCACTTTGTAGTGTTTTTTTTGGAAGACGGTGGTTTTTATTGTAAAAAGTTTTTTATTATCTTTCAGAATTTGATAAAAATTTCATTTTTATTTCTGAAACTATTATTAGCTCTATCCGGTATTATTTTAATCCATATCCAATAAAATAATTATGTTATTTATATTGAGCATTTAATTTAGATCAGAATATGCTTTTAAATCATATCATTTAACTTGCTCAATCATTTAATTTACTCCCTGTGGTGCCGGACGTAAAGAATATCACCAGCCGATTTCTTCCCGTGGGTGTCGTAAAAGGCGACTAAGGGACTTACTAGAGAATGGGCAGCAGCGTTCTCTATGCATTTTAACACCATATTGCGATCGCCAACCCGCCTGCCACGCGTGGCGATTATGGTAACGGTGGAGTTTCTTGCCCATTATTCTCCATACGAAACTACCAGTTGGAACGGGCAACTAGAATCCCCTTAGGGGGAGGCCTATGTCCAGCAGTGGACGTCTTTTGGCTGAAATGATGATGAATGATGATGTTATTATTTAAATGAATACTTTAAAAGACATCACAGGTTCCTAAATTACGGCTAACAAAATAATTATTATTGACGGTGGCGCGGGAGTCAATGACCTTTACGCCTTACGTTAATGACTCTGCTATTACTGCGACAGAAAAACGACTGAACAGATTTGTGTGAAATTTGGCACACATATAGTTAATAACCTGGATTAACACATAGGATAAATTTATACCGAAATAAAATAAATTTGAACCGGACGATCAAGACGCTTCCTTATTTGTCAAACTATGATAATCAGTTTAGAAGTTATGAGGGAACATAACCCTACTCGTTGCTTCGCAGAAGACGAGTAAAAAAAAAAATATTTACTGCTTTTGCTAAGATCAGAGGGCCTAGACAAAGTGACATTTTGTTAGCGATAAAGATGATAGATAAGACGATGTATTGTCTGTATGGTGCCGGACGTAAAGAATAGCATCACTCTATTTCTTCCCGTGGGTTTCGTAAAAGGCATTTTAACACCATACTGCGATCGCCAACGCGCCTGCCAAGCGTGGCGATTATGGCAACCCCCCTTTGAGGGAGGCCTATGTCCAGCAGTGGACGTCTTTTGGCTGAAATGATGATTGGATGACATTAAGCTACCGAAAAGCTTAATATGTCAATCGTGTTGACAGTCTTTGTAGAAATACGAAGCGCGTTGAAAGCACTACCCAGTTGTCTAGGTTCTTGGGTTCTTCATATATCAAAACACATACACACACAAAACACACCCCCACAAACACACCACACAATAACACACATACTCACAAACAGACACTGCAAAAAAACAACACACACACAAACGACACACGCACACGTTAAACATTAAACGTTTGCCTCGATGGTGTTGTGGTCGCAGGAGTGACTACTGAGTTCCTGAGATTGATTCACTTATTCATACTTGTAGCAATCCGGAGTCAGAACCTAAGTGCCCGGCTAATAGCACCAGGATCAACCGAAAAGTAGGTGTGTTATACTTCTCTGTATACTCCCTTCGGGGAAAACCGACGTCACCTGTAGCAAGGTTCTCATCACCATTTATCAAACAACTTCTCTAGAAAACTCCTCAAAAGACAAAAAACCCAAAAGAATAAATTCAGAAATAACACTTCCAACACTTTTAAGCTTAGCATTATGTGAACAAAAGAAATCATATTCGAGTATGAGATAGCAAAAAGCTACTATTGACTACGTCAGAGGGTCGCCGGGTCTGAATATCTTAGCATTAGGTCGCCCTTTACACGTCATAAACGTCGAGCGGGGATCGCAAAAACTATCATAATTCATACCAGGACCGGCTGTGATTTGCCTCCCGTTTTTGTATAGACTTAGAAAAATATAGACAGTAAGTGTAGCTTACTGTCTATATTTTATTTATTTAAACTTCTCACACACAATAATGTACAAAGGCGGACTTAATGCCTTAGGCATTCTTGATTGAGAGAAAATAATTATAATATTTAAAAAAAAATATATAACATAATTAAATATAAATATAACAGGTAACAAAAAAAATATATAACATAATTATATATAAATATAATAGGTACAAAAGTACATAAATAGGTTATGAACTTAGTTATAATACACATATATTATCGTATATTATCATTATTATTTATCTTTCTTTCTTTCTCTTCTTCTACTCGTTTTTAGGGTTCCATAGTCAACAAGGAACCCTTATATTATAGTTTCGCCATGTCCGTCTGTCGGTCTGTCCGCGGCTTAGCTCAGAGAATATTTGTACTAGAAAGCTGTAATTTGGCATGGGTGTACATATTATGCCGACAAAGTGGTAAAGTAAAATATTGAAAGAAAGGTTTTTGAATATGTGATTTTTCACTTAACCAAAAACTGAATTTTTTCACGGATACAGCATAATTATAATTATTACAAAATTAAAAGGGAAAGCTAAGTAGGCTTTATAAGTTAACGAGTAATAGTCGACCAACTTACATTAATTTGCAGTTGGAACGTATGGGACAACATATTTTTCAACTACATGTTAAGTTTGTTCTTGGGATAAATTCTTCCCAACTACGGAACCCTTCATTGTGTGTGGTCCAACACGCACTTGGCCGGTTTTTTTATCTACTACTGGGTATACGGTCTCATCGTGTCTTTTATATACATAGGTTGATAGGCTTGCCTTTAACGATCGTATAACATAATCAGCCTGTATTGTTCCAACTGGTGGGACACAGATCTCCGCTCTTCGAGGGTGAGTGGGCTGTAATCCACCACGCGGACCCAGTGCGGGTTGGTAGATGTCACATATCTTTGAATTTTTGGTTCTAAGACATGCCGGTGTCCTCACGGTGTTTTCCTTCACCGTTTTAAGAGCCGTGGTGATGAAATAATTGAAATAAAGTAAAACACTTGCCTAGGTTCGAACACACGACCTACAACTCGGTAGTCGGGGCTGTTACCCTTGGTGCCACCACTGCTCGTACTCTCGTATGTCCTAGTTCTTTTCTGTCTCCTGCTTAATCTTCTTCTTAACGCGTCGATGGCATCTAAATTGAGTTGGCCCAGAATTAAAAACACTAGTTCTCTATACATTTAATCACGCCTGTAATCCCCGAAGGGTTAGGCAGAGGTGTACCTTTAGTACACCCACGTTTTGAAAGTTATATTGTAATAGGGGAGCCTATTGCCATCAACTCGGCACAAATCCACACTCCGGGCTGCTACTGAGAAATTCTTAAGGAAAATCCCAATAACACTTTGCCCGACCTGGCAATCGAATCCAGGACCTCGTGCTCAGCAGTAGCTTTTGCAACCACTAGACTAACGAGGCAGTCGTAGTTCTCTATAAGTAACAGTAATTTACATTTCTCTGAATTAGGTATTGGATCACCTATTACAAAGTTATGGCGCGTTTAATTTTGATCACAGGTATAACTTGTGCTCATACAAAAATCAATAAAAGGCTTGGAAATATTTTCTATTCAAAGAACCTATCCGGTCGCTCACAATGGGCCTTATTAGAAGGCTAAAACTCACTCAAAAGGCAATGGAGAGGCTGTGCTTGGAGTTTCCTTACTGATCGAATCAGAAAAGAAGAGATCCGCAGGCGAAACAAGGTAACCGGCATAGCCCGAAGAATTGCCAAACTTAAGCGGCAGTGGACAGAGCACATTGCTCGCAGAGCGGATGGCTGATGGGGCTCAAAGGGTCTGGAGTGGCGACCGCGTACCGGAAGACGTAGCGTTGGAAGGCCTCCTACAAGATGGACCGATGACCTTGTGATGTCCGCAGGTATCCGTTGGATGCGGGAAGCACAGAACCGGTCGAAAAGGCGGTGCTTGGGGGAGGCTTATGTCCAGCAGTGGACGTCTTTCGACTGAAATGATGAACCTACCCGAAACAGGAATTCCTAAGCTTCAAACTGAAAACTGTAAGAACTTTTGAAAAACCGGTCAAGTGCGAGTCGGACTCGCACTTGACCGTGCCTTAGGTGCTCTAGAACTCCTCCACCCGTACTCTGGAGAGCTGCGATCAGATCTCATTCGAATCGTTACCTGACGGAGAACCAAGGCTTCGAAATTACCTCGTTCGTATGAAAATGTTGCTCTAGGCATTTGGTTGTGACGGTAAGTGCCCACTTTTTTTTTAAAGAGTAACCGTGGAGTTTCTTGCCGGCTCTTCTCCATAGGAAACGACCAATTGGAACCGTGCACCTAGCTTCTGACGTTTCACAAGTGCCCATGTAGGTTTATGTGAAATAAAATATTTTGATTTTGAGTGTAATCCTAATCGTGTAATTCTAATGAATGAGGACTGTACATGGCGTGGTGGTTCTGCAAAAGTCTTGAAGCTTTAAAATCAGTCATTACAAAATCTATACTAATAAATAAAATTCTCTGTTTACCCCAGTCGTAAGTCTGTTTGTAATGTCAAAATAACAGCTTTTTACTAAATGCATATGAAATTAAATACTGTATCTAGAAACAGAAAAAAACAATTTTTATAAATTTTGTCTGTCTGTCTGTTTGTTTCGGCTAATCTCCGAAACACCTAGACCGATTTTGACGGGACTTTCACGGGCAAACAGCTGATGTTATTTATAGAAAAAAACTTTTTTATTTTAAACGTTTTTTATTTTTCACTTTTTAGTGGGTCCGTTTTGAATTTATCTAAGTTACAATAGCCTAATATTAACTGCTCATCACCTTTTACAAGGTATTGCTTTTCCCCATGCTGGGACGTTGATTGTTGAGGAGTTCTCCTGGTAAGAACCAGGAGAACTGCCACTCACCATTTGCATAGTCGCAGTAGGCTTAATCGCACCCCGTTAAATAGGGGTACTCATTATTATATTGTTCCGTAGGCCATATGTGATCTCCATCATCAGTTCCACTTCACCAAATGGTGCTTTCCGAAAGCAAATGTACGAGTTACTACAAAAAGTACCCAAATCCCTATAGGTTTGCTTATAAAATTTGAGGGTTTCCCTCAATTTCCATGGGATACCCTCATCTGATTCTCATTTGGTGACAATGGGACCACCTCGGGAGTATACCCTTTCAAACAAAAAAATATTTTTTTAAATCGGTCCATAATTAACGGAGTAATCGCGTAACAAACATACAAAAAAAACATACCGCCGAATTGAGAACCTCCTCCTTTTTGGAATTCGGTTAAAAAAGCCACGCGGGAGAAGCCTTTAGAATAATTGCTAAAATCAGGTGACAGACCGTGCTGTTTGAAATAATGAAGATTTACTCAATAACACTCATGTTATCCCGATTAACCCCTAAAAATTTATCATCAGGCTACAAACCAAAATTTCCCACAAACTACATTGAAACATTTTGATAATTGGGTTAAAACAACTCCGTGGTCCCCAAAAAACTTTTCCGGACTAACAGATGTTACTGAAAATTTAATTCGTTCCATTTGTTAAATGTTATTTGTTTATTTGGGACCTTTTGTAGTTTAATTTTGTTTTGATATATCTCTAAAATTGGCTCCGGTTTGGCCTCTGGTTTGCGGTTTCCACAACATGGTTTCAAATCGCTCTCGATGCATTTTGTATGATGTTTTTTTTTGTTTTGATTTGAGTATAAAACCAATGTAATATATGTTTTTGTGAACTTTATGTGGGGGTTCTCATTAAATGGGGTAGGAAGCCAGTTTGTAAACATTTTATTTGGCGTAAACATAACAATATTTTAAATGAAACAGATCGACGATGAGAATTAGAGGGCTGGCAAAATTGATAAAGATGTTTCTTGATTCTTGGTACTCGTAGTTTCTTAATAGAGAAGTTTCGGTATTCAGTTGGTAATAATAAATTAGTAGCTTTTAGTTTTTTTTTTTGATAATGGCGTATTGCAGTTGGCCCCACCAAACCCCGGTTACGCAGTAAAGGCACTCCGCCTTTACTGCGTAACCGGGGTTTGGCGGGGCCAGAAGGGTCTCTCGCTGGGTTAAGAAATAAATTAAGTAGCACAGCTAAGGGCGTCCCATAGTTGGACTCGAACCTAGGCTTGGGGCGCTACTGACTACTGCACAAGAGGGGACTTGTAGTACCTATCTGTTTATTATTATTAGGGACATTTAATAAAGCTACTTGCACCGTGGGGGTTGGCCGAGGGTTCACGGGACGGGGGGGGAGTAGTTTTTCGACACGACCAAGAGAAGATGGCGACTGGGACAGAGAAGGTGACTTGGACCAGTGTCAAACTGTCGCCTGAGTACCCTTAATTTACCTCGAGAAAGGTTTGAATGTGAATCTAGACTTAAATCTATTTTCACTATTCGAACCATCATTGTAGGTACCATGTTTCATAGTCTAGTCATCATTAGTTCGGAAACTGCACGTCAGAGGTAGCAAACAGTATAAGCTGGACTCTTCTTCTATTGCAGCTACTCACTAAAAGACCAGCCCAAGATCAAAGTGTTACCCCTGAACGTGCACCCAACGTTATCTCTATGTCAAATCAATCTGCCCAGCCTTTTTCCAACTATGTCAGGGTCGGCTTCCAGTCTAAGCGGATGCAGCTGAATACCAGTATTTTACATGGAGCGACTGCCCTCTGGTATCCACAACCTAGTTACTGAGTAATACGATACCCCTTGGTAAGACTGGTTGTCAGACTTTCGGACTTCTGATGACCCGTAACGACTGTCAAAGATTCACAAATGACAGCCGGGATCAAACGCTTAACGTGCTTTCCGAGGCACGGAACGGGTCTTGGTATGTAAATATGGTCACCCATCCACAGACCAACTCCGGCAAGTGTAGCTTAACCTGGAGGCCAAGTCTGCTAACGCAGTTGTGTCCGAATGGCTGATCATTGGCACCGTAATTGTAGACTTTGACAGTTTTGCTAATCTCCTAATTGAAAGGCGGAGACATTCCACTAAGAGCTCTGATTTCAAGAGCACTTGACCGAACCGCACCGGAGCACTTCCACTAACGGTACTAAAACAAATTTTAATGAGTGCGGTTCGGTGGAACAGTTCTCTAATATTACTTTAAGTCTCCGAACGGCACCTGCATACAGTTTGTAGTGATGGGACGTATATTATATTCTGTGTTCAGGACATTACCAACTATAATATAACGAGTAGTAAGTTCAATCGAATACAGTAAAGGGCTCCGATATCGTACGTAATGAATGCGGGTAAATTTTTACGTATGCAATTTCTTTAACGTTGGATTCAAATCACTAAACTATTTCAACATAGCATAATAACAGAGACGCTGAAAAAGTTAGACCAGATGCTGCACAGCTTAAATGGAGCCTCTCGACGGGTTGGCCTCGGTATCAATTTGGACAAGACGAAACTATTAACACGTCTTGCCGAGACCAATCTACATCAAAAGGTCCCTTTTTGAAGTTGTGGGGAAGTCATCCAGCTCGGTAGACACAACTTTGAGAATGAAGCAGACAGAAGGATCTGAGTTGGGTTGCGCAGTGTTTGGAAAACTTCGTCAAGTCTCTTCGTCACCTATCCCGCAATGTTTAAAGACCAAGGTCTTGAACTAGTGCGTCCTGCCCCATATGACATATGGTGACAAAACGTGGACACATACAGTCGGGCTGGTCCACAAATTCAAGGTTGCTCAGCGTACTATGGTGCGGGCTATGCTCGGAGTTTGTTTTTTAGGATACGACCAGAAATTAAACTATCCGGAAAACAACCGGATTTACCGACATATCTTGCAGAGTAAGCAAGCTGAAGTGGCAGTGGGCGACCCATATTTGTTGAAGGACCGATGGCCCATAGACAGACGAGTCTTGGAGTGGAGACCGCGTATCGGCGAGATGGACCGACGACCTTAAAAAGGTAGCTGAGACGGACTGGATTCGGAAGGCGGAGGACAGGGTGTTGTGGCGCAGTCTGGGAGAGGCCTATTTCCTGCACTGGTCAGCGCAAGGCTGAGTTGATAGATCACGTTGACGATATAATAGTTACATATTATGAGGAGTTGATTTGATTCCATTCACACACACCTAGATACATACATAATAATTAAAAAAAAATCTAAACTAAGATCAATTTTGAAAGCAATCGTTTAAGTTACTACATAACACACATACATAATCAGCCTATAATGTTCCCACTGCTGGGACACAGGCCTCCTCTCTTCGAGAAGTAAAAAAGTAACAAGTAGTAAGTTTAAGTTACTAACAAGTCCAAAATGGCGGAAAATAATAATAATTAATAGACCTAGTTCTCGAAAATTACCATGTCACGTTGTACTGGGATCGGTCTATCATTACTAACCGGACTATTGTCGCCAATTTGCCTGATATAGTGGTGATAGATTAGCGATTAGCGCGCCGCGCAATGATTGTAGATGTTGCACATGACGAGAACCTCGTGAAAGCTGAGAAAGAGAAACATAATATCTCGACACGAGCTTGTTGACATGTGGAATGTGAGCTTGGCTGTCATTGTGCCAATTGTCGTTACGGCTAAAAGCCTGATGCCTAAAAGCCTCGATCAACATCTCTCGAGGCTCTCGTTAGGCGGTTGGATCAAGGGCGTGATTCAAAAAGTAGTATTCCTTGATACGGCTCGCATTGTGAGGAAGTTCCTATCTCCTGCGGCCCTAACAACTGGTAGCTCGAACCCTGCTCCCAACACCGGCGGAACTTTTTTTTAAAAATATTTTTAAATGTTTTGTTTTTTATTTTTGACTGTAGGAAATATTTAAAAATGTATTCTGGTAAGAAAACAAAAACAAACGACATAATTATTATTATAAATTAGACATCCTACCTACATGATAACACGCAATTACTAAACTTGCCTCGATGTGACAGCACCGACTCACTGCATACTGAAACATACTTAGATTTCATGTAGCGGTCTATATGTGTGAGTGTGTTCATTCGACCATTTTGTTCCTAGTTGAAATACTGTATGATTTGAACCTCAGAGCAATTTTGAACGAACGAAATCGCTATGAAAAGTGACAAGGTCTCTCATTTTTTGTTTACTGACAGCGACTCAAATAAAACATTACTCTTTGCTCCAGGTGAACAAGGTGGAATTACCCGGAAGACTTAACTTCTGCTGATTTGTATCGATATGTTTTATTTGCTAAGGTCTTGAACAAAAAAATACACCCCATCACTAAAAAAATATTTTACATATTCGGGGACTGAAAATAATATTAATAAACTGTTCCACCGAACTGCACTCATCAAAATTTTGTTTCAGTGCCGTTAGTGGAAGAGCTCAGGTGCGGCTCGGTCAAGTGCTGTTGAAATCAGTGCTCTTAGTGGAATGCCTCGAAAGGCGTCTTTATGATTTTCCAATGACGTGCCACTGATACTCCATTGGAAAAATTGTCTGTATTTGGTAATCTCGTACTGACAAGCTCCTATTATTTTGACTTCCCTATGGACCACTGTCATGCCATTATGAATTTAGGAGGTTACAAACTATTGGCACAATGGTCATGGCGTTGCCTTGGTATGGTCGTCATAATGGCCAATCATTGAAAATAGCAGACTTGGCCCCCTGATGGATCGACCCATGCGGCAGTTATTACTTAGCCACGAGCTCCTCTATGTATGAACGTGTATAGGTTTGTTATTTTGAGATGTTAATGTGCGTTGATATTGGAAAATATGCAAGTAATGTGCCATTTTAGGGTTGGTAGATATTAGACACCCACGCGTCAGGGAATTTGATTGAGCCTGTAAAATAAGCGATATTTTTAGAATTTACTCCATTTTCGTTATGAATAAGTAGGTTTGTCTCTTTGTCACGACACCATTGTGTTAGCTATATTATTTAAGTCTTCATCCTTTGATTATTTATGTCTAGATAGTGTGTCGCGCGGTTTGTCGAAGGACCGATGGCCTATGGAGCAGACGAGTCCTGGAGTGGAGACCGCGTATCGGAAAGCGTAGTGTGGGACGCCCCCCAGCTAGATGGACCGACGACCTTAAGAAGGTGGCTAGGTCAGACTGGATGCGGAAGGCGGAGGACAGGGTGTTGTGGCGCAGCCTGGGAGAGCCAGTGGACTGCGATAGGCTGAGTTGATGGAGTGTGTCGCGCAAAAGGACTAAAACAAACAGGCCAACTTGGTTATGCTGCTGGCGGGGCAGCTACGTCTTACACACGCGCCACGTGATTGTGCTGTCATTGTGTTATTCTAGTGTGTGTGTGTTTTGCGGCCAACAGTTGGACTCAATTTTTTTAGACGATTTCGCAGTTTTGACTGTCTGTCTAGACATATTTATATCTTTGTCCTCATTCGTTCCAGAAGACTAAGTCTACTGCCGTATTATGAAGTGTAGTGTTAATGCGATGATGATATTATAAACATGTTTAATTATCTAAGTAGTTTGTATTTATTTTATTAGGGTTCCGTACCTCAAAAGGAAAAAACGGAGCCCTTGTAGGATCACTTCGTTGTCCGTCTGTCTGTCAGTCTGTCAAGACCATTTTTCTCAGGAACGCTTAGAGGTATCAAGTTGAAATTAATATCAATGTGTGTTTGTAAGAGCCTTAAGTCTATGGATAAAAAGATAGTCCCTTGAAGCTGTAAAAAAATCAACCTTCCAAGTCAACGCAATAAAAAAATACGGCGATATAAGCGACATTATTGCGACATATTTCGATACTAGCAAATAAATCAAAACCTATAGGGTACAGCAAAAAAATAAGAAAAAGTCCGAAAATTGTTAATTTGTAGTTTTATCACATAAAAAACATTTTTTTTGCGATTACAAACTTAAATTTTCAGTTCGAAAATTGACCGTGGCGTATATCGATGTATGGGAGAACATGTTTTTCAACTACAATGTTAAGTTTGTTTTAGGGATAAATTCATCCTAACTACGGAACCCTTCATTGTGCGTGGTCCGACACGCACATGGCCGGTTTTTTCTTATATATAATCTCACTGTATGCTGCACCGGTCGGCGTCATCACGTCAACTATGTCTCGCATAGGGTTGCAGCATTATGCTGAGCGGTGGCCGTTTTGCGTGGATGTAACGCATATTTTCCCCCAACTTGTTATTTTTGTATGTGTTTTTTCTTTGCGTCATGTTTACCGCATATTATCTTTCTTTTCTTTCTTTCTTTTTTTCTTTTAATGCCATCATGATTCCGTCTCTCTCTCTCCCTCTCTCTCACAGTGGAAATATTATTATGGCATTAATACTTGATAATGCGGCCACAGGTCATAAGCCTCGTCAGTTATCACATTATACTGAGCTCAATCCATCCTCTCTTAAAGTATTTTTATCTTACGAAGCGACGCGACCGGCCCCTTTTTTTATGGTTACTGTGGGGACACATATACACACATACATACTCACACACGCACACAGACACACTAACACTTTATAAATGTAAGTATTAAGAAATATAAGACAGTTGGCATTTGACTCTCGAGCCTTTCATTACATCCCAGTAGGCAACCCTAACAGTGGTGACCCCGACGTGATAAAATGAATCCGCAATACTCCACGCCAACTCAACGATATGAAGAACAACCAGTGACGGTGTCAACAGTATCCGTAACAGATAAAATACCAAATTTTTGGGCGGACAACCCACGTCTGTGGTTTTTACAAGTGGAAGCAATTTTGGCACCACAGAAAATGTCCGATTTGAACAAATATTACATGGTGATAGGAAAACTCAGCAAGGATGTGGTTCAGCAAATAGCAGATATTTTGGCAGATCCCCCGGAAACCAGTAAATTCGAAACATTAAAAAAACGCCTACTGCAGATATATGAAGAATCAGAAACAAGACAAGTGCAAAAATTAGTGTCAGAAATGGAATTAGGAGACCAGAAGCCTAGTCACCTACTGAGAAAAATGAAAGAATTAGCAAGAGAAAAAATAAAGGATGACACATTAAAAATATTATGGCAAGGTCACTTACCGTCGGCAGTTAGAGCAGTACTCACCGTCACACCTACAAAGGACCTGGAAGAAATGGCAATAATAGCAGACAAAATAATGGAATCCAACCAGACCGCCCAAGTCAACGAAGTAGCGCGAGGTGATGCGAAGTCCACGACCACATTCGACGTAGCAACCATCATGGCAGAAATAGCGAAGATAAACCTGAAAATAAATGAAATGGACAGAGGAAGAGGAAGATACAGAGGCAGAGGTGGACATAGAAACTTCTCACGTAGCCGCTCAAGGTCAAGACCACGCAGGACATCCGAGAATGCAGATTGGCTGTGTTCGTATCACTGGAGGTATGGACAAAAAGCGAGGAAATGCATCGACCCGTGCAACTGGAAAACGAAGAACTCCCCACCGAAGTCGGAAAACTAGCAGAACTGCAACCGGTGGCGGGAAGTTTGACAGTTAAGGATCACCGCCTAATAGTAAGTGATAGAAAACTTAACATTAAATTTTTAATAGATTCTGGAGCATGTATTTCTGTGTTACCTAAAGTGTTAGTTAAGAAAAAAAGCGAATTAGATTTAAATTCAGATTTTAAACTATTTGCAGCAAACGGAACAGAAATTAAAACGTATGGAACAAAAACACTAATATTAGACTTAAAATTAAGGAGACCATTCAGATGGACTTTCGTCGTTTGTGACGTAAAGCAACCAATACTAGGCGTAGATTTTCTAAATCATTGTATGTTAATTGTAGATATTAATGGTCAATGTTTAAAGGATAAGATAACTAATTTGGCAGTACGTGGAACGATCGCAAGTCAATATGAACCAGCGATTTCTGCGCTACAAAAAAACCATCCGATGTATGATATAATAAAAAAATATCCAGATATTCTTAAACCTATGTCATTCAAAGAGACACCCAAACACACAGTTTATCATTACATTGATACTACGGGACCGCCTATATTTTGCAAACCTAGACCTTTAGCGCCAGAGAGATATAAAATTGCCAAAGAAGAGTTTAAAAATATGTTGGAGGCAGGCATATGTAGGCCATCTAAATCGGAGTGGGCTAGCCACACCGACCCCGGCCCGGCCTTTCATTACATCCCAGTAGGCAACCCTAACAGTTACCAAAAGTATAAACACGCTGTAAATGCGTGTGTAAGGGCAGAAGCTCTTGGTACCATCCAAGACAATGGCTAAGTTGGAAGTGTGTAGTGTGCTGGCGCTACTCGGGTTCACGCACACATTCACAGGATGTTTGTACTTGGTCAAAATTACTTCATTTACCAGACCCTGCAAAGATCATCGCTCTACCTAACCTGAGGGCGTCCTACGCTGTTTTTGCCAACTTGCTGTTATAGAGGTATGAAGAACAGGGTGTAAAGTTCACTCATCCTCTCTATAGAAAAGGGTTGATACTCCGACCAGACGGGTGTTGTGTCTGGTGGGCAACTGCCTGACAATTGGGACGTTGTATTTATATGCTAGTTGCGCGGTAAACTCTGCTTGCGCGATGCAGGATTTTGCGTGACGTCAGTTTGATGTGTAGTTCACATGACATGTGGCGATGTAAATCAACACACTGTGATTCCCACTCATGAACACGTCTGGCCCAACGATTCTATGACTCTTATTAATATCGTTTAAGTGTTTACTTGAAAACAATGTGAACGTAGGCGTATTTTAAATTTTTATTTCCAAGACTTCATGTTCAAAGTGGCAAATTTTCTCGGAAAACCTTTAATTTACGCTTCAGAAGAACTACCCACGTTTCGTTGGTGCAATAGTTAAATGTGTGTTTTTAGGGTTCCGTGCCGCAAAAGTAAAATCGGAACCCTTATAGGTTCACTCGTGTGTCTGTCTGTCTTTATGGCTGGATGTTTGTCTGTCTGTCACAGCCAATTTGCTCCGAATCTACTAGACCGAATAAGTTGAAATTTGGTACACATATAATTATATGATTTTTTGTGACCCGAACACGGACGTGTAACGTAAATAAATGAATTTTGAATATGAGGGTCACTTTTGGGGGGGCCCAATCAGATTATTAAAAATATTGTATTTGCTAACTGTACCGTATGGGTGTGACATATCAAATGAAAGAACTTGTTGTAGGAGATTCAAACATATTTTATTATAATTTAAAAATAATTCATTTTAAAGGTGAAAATTTACCTTTTCTCCCCCTGATCTCCGAAACTACTGTACTAAAAACCTGAAAAAAAAATACAGAAAATAGTTCTTTACTTATAGATTATAGGAAAACCTATAACAAGTATATGGTGTTAAAATAACATGGTAAATCTCTCAATAATGTGCGTACAAACTTACATTTGCAGTTGGAATGTGTAGGAGAACAGATTTTTCAACTACAATGTTAAGTTTGTTCTTGGGACAAATTATCTTGGGATAAAAACATGGTAGATAACATATTCATTGTACGGAACTCTCACCACGCGAGTTCATTTCGCACCTGTCCGGTTTTTTGTACTGCGATTAGGTGACTCACGTGTGTGAGCCCGGTGAAAAGCAAAGCACTAAGCAGCTTACTTATTTACACGAACGGCGAAAAGTGGGTTTACTATAATATAAATACATCTCTGCCCTTCCATTCGGTGAATACAAGCGTATTGTTATAACTTAAGGCCATCTTGTAGTGCGGTGTGTAGCCGGCTGTAACTGGCCGGCCGTTGCGAGCTCTTCAACTGCAAGATTTTGTGTATATTTGCTCCATAGAAAAAAATACTAAGGAAATAATAAAATGTGTTCTCACAAAGTACTAAAAAACAATAAGGCCTATCTTTTGGTATAACTTTTACATGGTTTAACGAAGTCATCTCTTCAAGGTACACGTTTTAAATAGCGATTTAGTGTCATCTTTGTAAAAAAAAAAATCGAGCCAATTAATTTAATTTATGCTTTTATCTTCACACAGTGCGTGATAATAAGTTCAATTTTCTTAAAATATTTTCTTTTTGCGCAAAATTTATATTTTGCTAGATTTACAGATGTTTAAAAAAGTTAAAAAGTACTGCAACCTCGCCTTAAGGGGGATGCGCTAAGGTAGTCCGCGATATTCAGATTTTCTTAGGTTTTTTGCAGGTCTGTGTGAGGTTTTATGCTGATTAAAATATGATTCGCGGCCGTAACAAATACGGCTTTACAGAATACAAATACAAATACAAATTGTTTATTTCTTTACCAATCGTTTGATTTAGTTGTGATTGGAGCCTCCTTTTAAGCATGATGACGCCTGTGTTAGGAGACTCCAAAATCCAAAATAAGAATAATCCTATTGAATGACTATTTCATGAAATAGTATTGATTATCAATGATTCTATGAACTTAGACCATTGTATAGCTGATTGTAATGATTTTAATTCTGTAAAGCCATATTTGTAACAGCCGTGAATCATACCTCAACATACTACCTGTTACTGACCTGAAAATTTCAAAAAAAAACGTAAGAAAATTAGAATTTCGCGGGCTACTCTGAGGCTTTCGCCTTAAGTAATCCAATTTATTGATTACTAGCTTTTTCCCGCGGAAATTATCCCACGAGACCGTACTACCGGGATAAAAAGCATCTTATGTCCTAACTCAGGTCATGGTATCTGTGTTCTAAATTTCACTCAAATCCATTTAGCCGTGTGACAAGGTGATAGACAGACAGACCGAAGGCCGATAGACAGACACAGTTGACAGACATTTACAATCACCGCATCGTAGTAAGTAGGAAGGGATTAACTACGATAATATGACCCTTTTAAAAGTATTTGTAAAACGTTTGAAAGTATTTGTGCGCATGTGTGCATAATCTAGGATTTGTTGCTCGACTGGTGGCGTCATTAATCACTCATTATTATTAGTATGGCGCTGCACTGACGTACTCTACGAAAACGACACGTGCGTTGTCTTGCGCGATCGGCTAGTTATGATTAGTTGACCAACAAGTCTGGTAATAAGTGAGATATTACGAGTTCTTACAACTACATACAAACTCTTTCGTAAGGATGTGGATACACACATTGAGACAGTAATTTGGAGGGGCGAGCCATGTTATCGTAGTTTATCTCGACCTACACTGCTGCTCACCGTCTTATTATATGAAATACTTTAAGCAAATCCTCAAAACAATCTTAATACCACACACATTTTACTCCACAACCGCCTTGCTCCTAGAAAATACTAACAGAAAATCGACTTTTGGAACTTTTAACAACTTAAAACTTACACCAGCCTCGCCATTTTGAATTTGACCCCCTCATTATCGCTAGAAACGTGTAACTGTTTAACCCTTTAGCAAAAAATGTTAAAGAAGGGTTAGCCAACTAACTGTGGTTATACGTAAAGGTCTAAAGTCTGGTGTCAAGTGACATTTTACTGGGGTGGGCCTTCCTGAATGTCGCAGGCAGTGTTTCGTTTCCGGGCTTTGGGTAATTACCTGAATCCGTATGAAGGAAAGCTAGACGGGTTGTTTGGTGATGGAGATAAAAATGAATTGCTAACGCTTAATTAATCCATAGCCAGCCCACTGTCACTTCAGTTTGCTTACTCTGCAAGCTATCAAATCAAATCAAAATTTATTTGTAAAGACAACAGAGATCCATATTGTTAGTAATACCTTATAGCTAGTGTTAGTAAGCAAAAAAAAAATATAATATTATTAATATAGGAGTTTGATGTACCTTGCGCAGAAGATGACCAAGCAGGGTACGAGTTTCTCACCTGGCCATCCTCTCCACAAAATGCCTCAAAATGGGAGAATAAAAACTCTCTGACACTGTTTTCAGAATGCTGTTGCTACTGGCCCGTGTTCTAGTTACTAACGATGCGATTTTTTTTCGAATGATCGCATGAATGCCATCTTTTCTATGAGCATGTTTCTCCGATGGAGCAGACGGGTTCTGGAGTATCGTCCGAATGTTCGGCCGTTTCTTGACTTCCAAAATTTCCTTATTTGACTATGAATCGTTACCCTACTTCAAGTCACGTTTTTGACTTTGACTTATCTCTTTGACCTTCGTTTTTTTTCTCAGTAGTCAGCCATAGTTAGCCGTAGTCAGAAAACGGCTGAACATTCGGCCGATACTTCGGATTTAGCTTCGGAATAGAATTTTTTTTTTTTTGAGTGGGAAATTATCAAATAACTTCTCCCGCTATGGGCGGAGCGGGAGGGCGTGTCAGACTTTTACTGACTAAAACCCACCCGTGTTCCTTCCGTTGCCTGTGTGCCAGGGCCACGATATCCCTTTCGGACAAACTCGCAACCCTGGCAGGCATTGGTCCTACTGGACCCCGTCAGTTGGTGCTGACATCTCTTTGAGGCGCGCGTGGAACACAACGCGCCGTCGACCCGGGCCTGGTCCTTATCGGACGGCGAGCTACCCATCGATCACCGTCCGCAGGCCCGCGCCTACGGTGGCCGGAAATCGGCTAGCGACTCCCGACGCCCGGGGCGTCTCCTGCAGCGACTAAGGGCGCGAGGGCGCGAATCTTGCCTCACCCTCACGCGTTCCGCCTCCTCCTTCGCGAGCATTACTGCTTCGCAGAAGGAGGTGACGGCCTCCCATGCACTCTCGCTCGAAACGATGGCCTGAACCAGGCCCGGACGCGAGAGATTGCCGCCGCCGATCGCCTCCGTGAGGACACGGCGGTGCTCCGCCCAAGCCGGGCCGAACTCCACCGTATGCTCCACCGTGTCCTCCGGGCGCTCCACACAGTGGTGACACCCGGGCGTTTCCTCCCGCTTTATCCTAAACAGGAACCTCCTGAAACAACCGTGTCCGGTGAGGACCTGTGTCAGGTGGAAGGTGAGGACGCCGTGGCACCTCTCTAGCCACTCCTCAAAGAGAGGACTTATCGCCACAATTGTGGCGTGCCCAGGAATAGACCCCCTGGAGTGGAGACCGCGTATCGGCAAGCGTAGTGTTGGACGCCCCCAGCTATATGGACCGACGACCTTAAGAAGGTGGCTGGGTCAGACTGGATGCGGAAGGCGGAGGACAGAGTGTTGTGGCGCAGCCTGGGAGAGGCCTATGTCCAGCAGTGGACTGCGATATGCTGAGTTGATTGAATTCATTCATACTAATTTAATATGTATTATTTAAATGCAAAAGTGTCTTTGCCACTGAAATGATTGTAATTAAAGAGAGATACCGATAGGTAGCCTGGGATCTGTAGAAGGACATAGATTACTTTTCATTCTAGATATTTGCACCTAGCAGGAGAAGTAACGAGCAACAGGTAGTCCGAAATAACGGTAAATTTATCAGACTTCAAGAAGTTCGGCTGTATGTTTTTTTTTCTTATTCTTTTTTTTTTTTTTCTTTTTTTTAAACGTTGCGCCACACTAGGAATTTCTCCTGTATCGTGGGTGCGTTTCCAAACATTTAAACTCACATACACAAACAGCCAGACCCGGAGCAATTACTTGTAGTTCATCCAAATATTTGTTCCGTGCGGGATTCGAACCCGCGACACGCAGCGCAGCAGTCAATCGTTTAACCACTGCGCCAACCGTGCCGTGTTTTTTGTATGTTCATCGATATTTTCTTCAATAAAATTGTGAACCGATTTCGAAAATTATTTTTGGTTCAAAGTCAAAGTCAAAGTCAAACCATTTATTTCAAATAGGCACATAAGAGGCACTTTTGAACGTCAAAATTTACAAAAAAAATAGAATTGATTCTAGTTGCCCCTTCCAAAAGGTAGTTTCGTATGGAGAAGAATGGGCAAGAAACTCCACCGGTACTCTTTTAAAAATGTTTTACAATATTTTGTTTGATTACATTAATTATATGATTATATGTGAAGACGATGCACCTAGAATAAAATTACTATACCATAATAGGTAAAACGAATTAAAAACTAAGCAATGAAAAATAACTTAATTATTAGATAGATACGTGGTGTTCACATATTTACAAACATCATAAAAGTATGTTTTTCTAAAAAAATAAGTCAGTGTGTGAGTATAGGTTATCACAGAATGTAAAATCAATATCATAAAAATAACAGATTTTACCATAAAAATAGCAACCAGTTTGGTTTTGTCTAGAGTCTAGATTGTCCTATGGAGCTGCACCAGCATGTTTCCAAGCATTCCTGTCCTGGATATAATCCTCTAACTTGTAATATGCTTGTTTACAAAGTGTACTTTTAATATGTGTTTTAAATTTTCTCTCATTTAATTTCAATATATCACAAGGTATTTTGTTGTAACATTTAACACAGTACCCCATAAAAGATGTATGTACTTTAGCTAATCTGAAAAATGGTTGATCTATTTTATCTTTATTTCTAGTATTAAAATTATGTCTATCGCTTATCTTGTTAAAAATATGTAGATTTTTCCTTACATACATAATATTTTCATAAATGAATTGAGGTTGAAGGTTGAAGGGGCTTTTGAGGTGATCCCATATAAATTTGGTAAAGTTCTGATGATTGGTTTTTGAGTTAGCTTCAATAATACGTATTTAATCCACTTTCATGTTGATGACGTTATTATAAGTTTCTTTCACTGTTGTTTAGAAAACAAGTAGTCGAATATGAATCTAAAAACAAACTAAAAAGTGAAAAGTAAAACTTAAAAAAAAAATACAACCAACCGACTTCCAAAAAAACACCACAAAGTGAAAAATAACTTAAATTTTGCTAGTCGGAGGCAAAAAATCGGGCCCCAATTATGGAAGTAGAAATCGCGTGAATCGTCATAGATGACGTCATGACATGCGCCATCTTGCGATAACGCCGACCATGGCATGCCCTAAACTAACCACATACTAACACATCATATCTTTAAACTAACGTGGCATTTTAGAAATTGTGCTTCTGGCTACAGTCGCCACCTAACCAAATAAGAAGAAGAAATTTGCGGTTTAAACACAAATAAATACTGTAATCCAACAACCGTGAGTGCGGTCACAAGCGTTCCGAATTGTTGACATTCACACTCGTACACAATATCATACACAATCGTGATATCTAAATTGGAACGCAAATTACCAATGTGAGCGCTGTGAGCGATGATAGCCTAATTCGGAATGCAGCCACAGTGGTCCATTGTTTGATGTCAGGGCAGGTCAAAGACAATACACATTACGCGTTGCGACACTGGGAAATGACAACAAGCGAACAAAACAAAAGAAGATGCCAATTGCAGAGTGGAAATGATCTACTAAAACCCTTTTATTATAGCAATGTAAAATGTCCCTCCGACTAAGCTGAATTGTATGTATGCTTAAGCTGGGTGTGGGTTTTTGTGGGGTTAGAAATGTGACCCTAACCCACGACCCCTTGTTTAACAGTCAGTCTGCGTTCTAAACCTTTGGATGACTGCTGCTTTGTCAGTTGATGACTAAACTCAAGACTCCCATCATTTCTCAATCAGCTTAAACCACCACCCACTTAACAGACATTTCCAATAACGTCGAATTTAACTCTAAACTTCAACACACGGCCCTTGCAGCTACCCCTTTTTAATTCATAGTGGCTTTCCTACAAAACGTGGGGAAGCGGCTATATTTAGAACTTTAGTATAATCCTTTGAAGCAAGATAATAATACATTGTACCGTTTTCAGTTAATATTCTAGCTTCGTGTGTAGGCAGTTACTTATTCATCTAAACTGAAGGGGCGTTGTCTTGGAGTATTTTCTGGTTTGATTAACAAAGTGGGTTTATTTTTTCATTTTGAAATTCAAATTTAAATTCACTTACTGTTTCTTTCGAAAGGCTGTCCTCAAATTATGTCAATAAGAAAGGCAGCGTCATCCAATTTGCGTAAATAGCGCTACAAGGTTTTGGCGCGTGGCCAAAATCGGAACTGACGCCGCCATCTTGATTTTTAAATACGTTTCAAGTGACATTTCACAACACAATCGCGCCGTTTTGCGTGTCAACGTCATTCGAGCGCCAAAAAAGATTAATGTAGCAGAGTAACTACGAATGACAATAGAACATACTTTGATGAAAAGTATTAGGCAGTGAACGTAAATGTATTAGATAAGTATTTAAATTCTTACAAACTGTTGTGTTAAATTGCTGATATTTTCTTTTGCTTGCCGTTTTTACCAGAGTAAATATTCTAAAACTAAAATCGGCAACCGATTGTCATCAGACAGAACCTACCTCAATATTCGTGTAAGGCTGTCAAACACGAAAATCGATGAACTTCCCTAAGGTTGGGTGCATGTTTCGAGGATGTTCAATTACCCCAAAACGACGTATGATTTTGAAGCTCAGTTAAAATAGAAGCTCACTTTTGTTTTATAACACACGTAACATCACGCCTGTAATCCCCAATGGGTTAGGCAGAGGTGTACCTATGGCACACCCACATTTCGTCAGTTATGTTTAAGTCCCATGTAATAGGGGTCAAGCCTATTGTCATCAACTGGGCACAAATCCAGACTCCGGGCTGCTACTGAGAAACTCCTAATGAAAAATCCCAATAACGCTTTGCCCGACCTGGGAATCGCATCTGCTCAGCAGTAGCGCTTGCGACCACTGGACCAAAAGAGGCAGGCATGTTTGTTTTATAGTTTATCATCAGACTAATATTATTAAGGCGACAGTTTGTGTGTGTATGTTTGTTACTTCTTCACGCTCTAACGGCTGGACCAATTTTGATAAAACGTGTCAGACTTACTGACTAAAACCCACCCGTGTTCCTTCATTTGCCTGTGTGCCAGGGCCACGATATCCCTTTCGACAAACTCGCAACCCTGGCAGGCATTGGCCCTAATGGACCCCGTCAATTCGTGCTGACGTCTCTTTGAGGCGCGCGTGACACCCTGCTGACACCCTGGATTAAGACATAGCCTTTTTATCCCGATATTCTTACGGGATCGAAACTTACGCGGGTGAAACCGCGGGGCGCAGCTAGTTATTATATAAAGCATAAAGACACCTAAGTATTTCCCGTCATATTTAAAGTTACATTCATTTTACTACAAACATTGTGTGTTTGTAGTAAAATTATGCACAGTACTTGTATATAAATTATGTAAAGTTAGACACCCATTTTTTAACAGCGTGAACAGATTAAATTAATGTCACAATTTTAAGGAAACATTTACACATTGTCAGACTCTCCGCTAGTTGCACGTAAATCCATTAAATTTAATTCCCCATTAATAGTAATCCTGTCTTTATCTAACGGAACGTAACAGAAAGTGACAGCATTATTTTAAATAGGGAATTAAAAATGTACTTACGTGCAACTGGCGGTATGGCCCGTTGTACACACACGGTTTTTTGCCGTGAAAACATACAGTTGATTCGCCGTATGCCATGGTCGTCTGCTCGTCGTCAGCGCTGTATGGATCACTATGGAAGCTTGACAGACCCAGCAGCAGTACGGAACGGCGCCGTCGCCGTTTGCGTCGTCCGGTGGTTTGCCGTATCATATACAAGGTCACACGATTGTTCTACGGTGCGACAAGCGCGCCGTATTATAAAGAAACCGTGCTATGCACAAAGGGCCTAAGGCTTTTAAAATGATTTTGCCGTTAAGGTAACCGCTATAAACAAAACCGGTCAAGAGCGACTCGGACTCGCGCACCGAGGGTTCCGTACGTATATTTGATGTTGATGATTTCTGAAAAACTGTGCTATTTAGAGACATCATTTTACTTTTCCTGTAATCTTTACATAAATTTCTATCACAGAATTATTTCAGATTTTTCTCTATGCAAACTTCGGAGATAGGGGGGGGGGGGCGGTATTTTTTTTACATTTTTCATCAAAAGTCAAAAACTACGATGCCTAAAAAAAAAAAAAGTTTGAGAATGTGCAAACTGCGTTCTTTCATATGATACCCCACATGCCCTAGTAGACTCCATTCGAATTTTTAAGACCCCCTTTCAGGCCCTGTTGCAAAAAAGATATATTTTTTTAACTTTCTTTCTTGTTTGCAAAATAGTTGGGTAAACGTCATCTAAAATTATTCCAAATTTTAAGTTGATAGCATTAGTAGTTCTTGAGATATCCAGCTGTGACAGACAGACAGACAGACTTAGTCTCACAATAAGGGTTCCTTTTTACCAATTTGGTACGGAACCCTTAAAAGGCATACAGCCTTTTCTTTTATCCAAGAAGCCTTAATTTTACAAAATACATGACAGGTTCCAACAAGATCGCTTCAACGAACGAACATTAAAATATAATTCATAAATTCAATAATCACCCCTCTTTAGAACCAGTCAGGTTATTCACGTCTCTAAAAATATTGACTTGTTCAGACCGCAACTTATCATTTATAACTTGCAGACTTGTCTAATAAAAGCTCATCTTCGTAGCAACAACGACACTACGTTTGTTTCTTTCTAACTTGGTATGTAGGCGCGACTGGCTCGCTCCCACACCCGGCGCTGATCAAGCTTTTCTCGATTCGATACAGGTGCATCTGTAGTATATGTAAGATTTTCGGATGTAAAGTCTTATAGTTTTTTTTACTATATTATACTCGTAATCATTGGCTAGGCACTAGTAAAAAAAACTATAAGACTTTACACACACACACATATACTACAGATGCACCTGTATCGAATCGAGAAAAGCTTTCTTATTTTCAAGTCTCACCTAGCACTACATATTATGTAGTGCTAGGTGAGACTTGAAAATAAGAAACCATCGATGAATTTATTAAAGTAAATGTAGTTATTAATATAATAATGTACAATTAGGCATAAATAATATACTGGCTATACTAAAATCAATGAGTAAAATATGAACCACGTGGTTTATGTGCTACTATAGAACCATATTTTTTTTTTTTTTACTTAATAAAACTTTTTGGAACTTAATAACAACGCAAATATTCACAATCAAAATATTTTATTTCACTATGGACACTACATGGGCACCTACGACACGTCAGATTCGGTTCCTATGGAGAAGTGCCGGCGATAAACACCACGGTTACTCTTTTCAATATTGTCATTGTACCTGTCAGAATGAACATTGACCGATTGCCTTTTATAAAAGTGGCTTATTACTTGTCATAATATTGTCTCCAATGCAGCTGGTTGAAAAATTATTACAGAACGTTCAATATAAATACTTTTTTATCTGAACCTCTTCCATATACTATACGCTCTGCGGTTGACCTTGCGTAACTGTGAAGGATCAAGTTTTTATCACCAGCCACTGCTCGTCAGCGACATGCCCGCGTCATGCCTGACGGGTTCCGTAGCGTAGTTTTATTTGTTAGGACTGAGCTAGTTGCATTCCTTTGACTATTTCAGGCGACAGCTTTATGTAGGAGATAAATTAGTAAGACTTATGTATTCTGTTCCTAACGCTGTTTACTTATACTATGTTTGACGTGAGGTGTTAAATTAAAGCAGTGATTTGCGATTGCAATATTTGTAGTTATAGGATGCTTTAACTTGTTCAGTTCTTCGCCATATGTGTACGATATATTGTAGCAATGTCGTGAAGTGGTTTACAGAACATTGCAATGAGGCTTTTCCAGATTTTTTTATCGAAGTTGAGGAATGTAATTGTTGGGGTACCGTAACTCAGATTAGCTTTGCGAAATCGACGATCTGAAAATCATTTGTTATGTTCATTTGAAAGCTCGTTCATAACAATAAAACTTTCTATTGTGGCTCGTTCAGTGTCCTTGAGCTGCTACTGCTTAATTTTTTCGTCAGAAGCTTATACAGAATTTAACATAAATAACGCACAGCCTCTTAAGGGGTCATTGTACTCATCATTATGAACAACTTTTGCTATGGGACCAAACTTGAAATCGCGATAATTAATCAGCTGTTCCCTAGATTTTGACGAGTTATGAGAACATAAATGGGAACAGCAGATTTTTTTTTTCACGATTACAGTTTTGGCCCCATAGTAAAAGTTGTTCATGATGATGAGTACACTGACCCCATAAGACGTTGAGCGTTATGTATTTTAGGTACATCTTATCGATTGAAAATGATTATAACTGAAAACCTAAGCGGTTAAGAAAATATTATGACGAAGCAAATAATGTACAGTGTGTAGGCCACACGTCATTTGCAACAAAACCAGTATAAGATGGCCTCTTATTATTTTGAAACTCCGTACTGCACTAGGCCCGCACCCTAACTGCGTAATACACTATAATCACAAACTTTATGATTTTAAAGTACATAATTTCTAATTCATTGCTTCATATGTTCGAAAAATTAGTCTGCTCAAACACTTAAATAACGCAATGAATGTTGTTCAACTGTCTACTGACAGTGTGTTACGCAATTACACCCGTGCTCAAGGTAAAAGTGTCACTATTGACTTGCAGTCAACTGTACAGAAATAACTGCCTATTAATGTATCACAAAATTTCAAAATTTATATCTGTAACGTGTTTACATTTTTTTTTTCTGTTTATTTGTTTAGGGGGTTTTATCTTTACAGATACGCCAACCCCATCGTTCCTTTTAACATTGTAAAAATAATATTAACACTTATATACAGGGTGGAAGGGACATCGACGCGAAGCCTGTTACCATGAATTCAGTACATCGTACTTGACATTTTGACCGAGTAGGTATTGCACTTCTGTAGGAAACAGCCAATTTAAAAAAAAAATACCGACGATAAATTTCAACGCACGGGGGTCAAGTATGATGTACTGAATCCATGGCAACAGGCTTCGCGTCGATGTCCCTTCCACCCTGTATAACACACACAAACACATAACTTATTATAATAGTGAACAAAGATGGAAGTTAGCTGTGTGTGCATAGTTAACTGGCGAAATGTGGGTGTACTAAAAGTGCGCCTCTGCCTAACCCTTCGGGGATTACAGGCGTGATGTTGTGTTATGTAAAGATGGAAGTCATAGTTGAAGGACTGTTATTAAACGACACAACTTTTTGGCACCTTCTGACGTTGGTTGTGATAAAACTGACTGAATTAACCTTGGTGTACATAATAAAGAGTGTTCTATTCCATTCACTTCAAATTCATTTTCATCATTATCTGTAGACATGAAAGAAGTTTTGGCATATGGGAACCGCTTCCCTTCGTTGCTAGGATTAAAAAAAAAAAAAAAATATAATTATTATTTATATGTTAGGTATACATTTATTTATTTAAATATATAAATATTTATTTAAATGTGTTTATATTTATATATTTATTTATAACACAGTGCTGGTGCAGTGGTGGCCCAGTGGTAACGTCCCCGACTTACGAGTTGTAGGTCGTGGGTTCGAACCCAGGCAGGCGCTTTACTTTGTGTAAATAATTTCATCACCACTGCTCTCAAAATGGTGAAGGAAAACATCGTGAGCAAACCGGCATGTCCTAGAACCAAAGATTCAAAGACATGTGACATCTACCAACCCGCACTGGGCCTGCGTGGTAGATTTACAGCCCACTCCCTCTCGAAGAGAGGAGGCCTGTGTCCCAGCAGTGGGAACATTATAGGCTGATTATGTATATGTATAAAACTTCTATCTATTCTTCTTCTTCTTTTTTTAATTGTAGCAGCATCATGCTGAGTTAAGAGCCTTTTGACCTGATACAACATACTACATACAACGGACTTTGTTTTTATTTTCTTTTAATTTGATTTTTTAATGCTTTTGTTTTTTATGTTTCTAAAGTCACTTCTCGAAGCAACGAAAGCGGAAGGCGGAGGACAGGGTGTTGTGGCGCAGCCTGGGAGAGGCCTATGTCCAGCAGTGGACTGCGATAGACTGAGTTGATTTCTAAGAGTGTGTTTTAGTTTAATTTGTGTGTGAGTCCCAATAAATATTTTTTCTTTCTTTCTTTATATTCTATCTATCTATATATCTATCTATCTCTATATATAATATTATTTTTAGTTTACGTGAAACCCGAAACACTTGTCTAGTATTTTTATGTAAAAAATCTATGTACAAAATTTCAACACTGTATCATGAAAAATGACATAGTTATAAGGTTGTTATGGTTACCGGGTTGTTCGTACAAAAACATGCTAACGGCGCCCCCGCGCCTCCAGGGTCGTCTTGCGCTCATTGATAATAATTGGGCAGTAGGTACAGGCTAACCGTACGGCGATTGTATTGTAAGTAATTAAATGGTGATAACATTTTCCATCACACTTAAATATTTTTGGGACAACATATGACATGGTGTAAAAATTATTTAGATTCAGTTCCTTATTCTGAACAAACTATATTCAGGTTTCGCATAAACTAAAAATAATGTTGTAAGTATACTATTAATAAAACTGAAGAGTTTGTTTGAACGCGCAATCTCTGGTACTACCAGTCGGATTTGGAAGTATATTTTTCATTTGATATAAACGTTTTTAAACATAACGCTATGACCCATAGGAACGGAGTAAAAGTCAGAAAAAATTCTAAGTAAAAAAAAATTCTAAACGAAGTAATAGCTTAGGCGGGCGATGCGATGTTATAGGATTTACAAGAAATTTTACGCGGGCAGAAGCTAGTCTAACATAGCTAGATCTAGAAAAACATAAACAAGAAATTCATTACTACAAATGACATTACTACTACAAATTCATATTTAATTTAATACAAACATTTGGACATCAACAAACATAATTAACCATTAATTTTTTAATTTAACAATTATAATTTTAAAATGGTATATGACAGAAGCAGGTCACAGCTTAGAGGTCGCAACGGAATCAGAACTTCTGAAAACAAATGCCAAGTTTTATTTAATCAAAGCCGGAAATAATACTGTTTATTATTGTTTTGAACAATTTGTATATTGTAAATCTTGGCCTTTATTAAAATACTTTTGTTGGTCCTGTTGCTTTGGTCTTGTTTCTTTGGAGTAGATGTTGGAGTTGCGTTTTTAATGGTGTTTTGTTCTTATGATTTACAGCAAGGGAATCGTGGTTAAACGATAAGATACGATAGCCGCGGTCGGCTCGTGGATGAATTCGTGCCTCGGAAAGCACGTTAAGCCGTTGGTCCCGGCTGTCACTTTTAGATCTTTGACAGTCGTTACGGGAGAAAATACATCATCTGGTTAGACTGGAAGCCGACTCCAACATAGTTGGGAAAAGGCAGGCATGAATACTTGTAGCGGCATCAACATCGCCACATGCGAACTACGCGTCACATTGACGTCACGCAAATCCTGCATCGCGCAAGCAGAGTTTACCGCTCAACTAGCATATATACAACGTCCCGACTTCAACCTTCGGGCAGTTGCCCACCAGACACAACACCCGTCTGGTCGGAGGATCCTCTCTCTTCTATGGTGGATGAGTGAATTTTACACCCTGTTCCTCATACCACCAAATACTAATCGTATCCGTATGCTTTAAAGTAGGCTATTTCCAGGTCCCACGCTACATATATGTGGGGGTCGTGCAGTCCATGGCCCTTTACGGGGCACTGGTGTGGGCGCGTTCTCTGAGGCTGAGACCAGCCCGCCGCTTGAACGCGTCCCAAAGGTTCATGGCCATCAGGCTGGTCCGGGGTTACCGTACGGTCTCCGGCGAGGCGGCGAGCCTCGTTACCAGGCTACCGTCATGGGAACTGGACGCAAAAGACTTCGCACACATTTGGTAGTGGCGTGATGAGCCGAAACGCCGATGCGTAACTCCGCTACCGCTAGAAATCGCTAGGAGCCATAGTGCATGGGTGGCCGTCACCTCCTTCTGCGAAGTAGTGATGCTCGCGAAGGTGGAGGCGGAACACCTGAGGGATAGGCAAAATTCGCGCCCTCACGCCCCTAGTCGCCGCGGGAGACGCCCCGAGCATTGGGAGGTCGCAGGCCGGTTCCCGGCCACCGTAGGCGCGGGCTTGCGGACGGTGAGCGATGGGTAGCTCGCCGTCCGATAAGAACCAGGCCCGGGTCGACGGCGCGTTGTGTTCCACGCGCGCCTCAAAGAGATGTCAGCACAAACTGACGGGGTCCGTTAGGACCAATGCCTGCCGGGGTTGCGAGTTTGTCCGAAAGGGATATCGTGGCCCTGGCACACAGGCATCTGAAGGAACACGGATGGGTTTTAGTGAGTAAAAGTCTGACACCCTCTCCCGCTCCGCCCAGAGTGGGAGAAGTTATTGGATAATTTCCCACCCAAAACAAAAAAAATCCTAACTACGCTTTCACGCTAAAACGGCTCTAAGGATTTGGATGAAATTTGGCACACGGGTAGACCATGCCCTGGGTTAGGACAAAATAAATCTTTAGTATATAATTTATTGGATCTTTTTCTTTCCATGTTGAAGATAGTTACGTAATTGTAATATTTTCTCTAGATACATTTATTTATTCGAAAAAATCATGTCTTTTTTAAGGATAATTATTAAAAACAACGCACAACATGTTTGGGTTTTATGTCTCAAATAAATATTCACTGCAAGAAAATATAATATAGCAAAAAAATATCTGTGGGTGGACAATAAACTATAGTTTATTTTTCTCTAGATCAAGTATTACTTTAGTTATAAACGAAATAAGAATTGAGACTTACGCTATTACTATTACTTTCGTGTTCGAACACAATCAAAGAGCGCACGCGATATTCAACTTTATTTGTGATGTAATAGCGTTTAGCACATAATGGAGTGGCGGGGAGAAAGGGGCGGAGTTTGCGTGGAAATTTGATTTAGACCCTGGTTTCATGCTTCGGAGTAGACCCTCGTTTTGCCTGCGGCTATCCTATGGATGCCTTAACAAATTAAGGCCTCCAGCCAGGGCATACATTTCTAAACGACTACAACTACACGATAAGGCGGTGCCCTATGGGGTAGGAACCTCGGCTTAGAGCGTCGCTGGGGGAGAGCTGCAAGGGACATGCTGGACCGGATCAAAACGTTTGAATTTTTTGGCCTTTGATACTGTTTGAGGCTACTACGAACCATAATCGTTAACTAAGAAAGGCTAAACATAATAAGTATATTTACTTTCACTTTCATTTAATTTCATCCTATGAATTCATTAACCTACTTATCAGGAATGTCTGAAGAATTTTTCCCAAAAAAAAATCCCGACCAATTCAAAGAAAGGGTGTTGTTTCCTGCTTTTTTCAAAGGAACACAATTAATCACCCGTAATGAAATTCAAAAGTATTATTTTGTACAGTTTTTGACAAAATTAAGGAAGTTCAAGACATTGTTTAGGAGTTGACATTTCATTTGTATTCATTTCTACCCGTAGAGTTTCATATTAAAAATTATAAGTGTTTGTGGACTGGCAAAATTGTGGAATATTTTTAAATTAAGACCGTTGTGACGTCATTATGTTTGTGCGGTTTGCATCAGCGCAGGGATTATGAGAAAATTAAAAGTTTTGTAGTATTTCTAGAAAAAGGTTTGTTCCTACTTGGGAATCTATTTTAATAACTCTTTTCATTGAAATAATTATTTTATTAAGCATTTGATACTTCAATAAAAAGTTAATTTAAAAAATCAATAACCCGACTGCGTTAAAAATGAACTTAAAAAAAGATGGAAACAAGATTTATATAAATTAATAAATACTTTTTAGTTTAGGATTATAAGACGGTAAATTAGGTTATATACTCACTTATAATCGGGTAATAACGACCTCTTACTCACTCACTCCAAAAGTTCGGAATATTTTTTTATAATTTCTCATTTAAATTACTTTTAAACATATAATAAGTATAATTATATTTTTGTAATCACCTTTTAAAATCCTTCATTTTGATACCCCACTCGATAGGCTTGGGAGATATTTTTTTTTCGAAGACACTCCTTTTGTTGCCAAAAACCATTTTAATTTTTAATAATTTTGATATACCCTATGACACTTGCGCAATAAAGACAAATCTAACGACATATCATTCATCCAAATCGGTTCAGCCGTTGAGTAGTTACGAGGGAACATAGGGACAGACATTCATACAAACATACATACATACAGGTCAAACACATAACCCTCCTTTTTTGGCTTCGCCGCAGTCAGGTTAAAAGGCTGCCCTATGAACCTACCTACTTAAATATCTGACTCATATTGTTTATTAAAACACCTAAACTATTTACTACCCCAAAGGAAAATTTACAACAAACTTATATTACCGTAAACTAATAATTTATTTCTCAGTTCCCATTTTCATATTGTAATTTAATTCCAACCGTTGAAAGAAATATTTTCGCCCGAAGCTCATTAGCAAGGAGTTCGGCTTTTAAAATAATAATATCATGGCTAAATAGTTGCAGACACGCCATTCCATAAACAGGTTTAATTATAATTTACTACATTTACTAACGCTACCCATTATAAATAGAGTCCTGCAGAGGCGAGAGAAAGAGAGGGAAATATACATTGAGTCCACGAGTGAAAGTGACGGCATGTATGCACATGTCACAGAGTAATCTTATAAATAGTGTAGGCAAATATTTTAATTGTGAATGTTTGTTCAGATAGCTACGTTAAAGCTGATTCTTTTGTTAAAATTGGAAAAATATTTAGAGGCTGTGTTTATGATTTATTTATAACGTGTGATACTTATTTATATTTCAACGCACAGACTTATATATTGTATACCTTTAAAAACTACGAATGAATTGGCGAATGCACAAAAATTATTGGCTGGTTACACAATAATTTCACACTTTTACGCCAAAACAATATTACGTAAAGAAACAAAATTTTATCTCACTAAACGAACCTCAAAAAAGTAACCTTGGAACAGATTCATAATTGTAATATATTAACCTTCTTGTATATTATTCTAAAACCTAAATAAATAGCCACATATTAATTTTCTAATGTTGTCATAATTCTGAATTACACCCGTCATTACATTCTGACTCTAAACACCAAATTAATGTCACCTTCAAGCACCATTAGCCGCCATAGCTTCTTCCAAAACGTTTAATTACTTCGCGTCATTAAGCGATTTGAAAAAAAACCCTATAAAATGTCGCATCTGTTGTACTTTTGTATACTCTGTGGTCTAGGGCGGGAAAACATTTTCATCCAGTGCCCTGCCAGGCTTCGCGCCTTGCGGACGTCGGAACGTGTTCTTATTCTTTCGAAAATCGAACGTCGCGTTTGACATTTCGTGTTTCTAAATTCAAATAAAATTTAAAAAATATTGCAGCCATTTTGGTTTACTGGAACAATCTGTGAATGAGTTTTGGATACTGATGCTTTGTTGACTGTATGTGTTTTATATTAAAATATTATGTGCGGACATTAGTGAGATTGGATTTTATGGCACAATATTAATGGTAAGTGCGTGTTTTATTATGGTCATAATACAATAGTTTCTACAAACTAGCTTCTAATGTTAGGGAGTGATAATTTTTTAAAATATTTTTCTGTTACATTTTACTTAAAAGTAGTTTAATTGAACGTGTTTTATTTACTTACTTTACTTTTTTATTTGGAAACGTGAATAATTTACAAGCAAGGATTTTATATAGGAAAACCGCTATTTTTCTACAATACCTACTTCTTTATTACGCGATGGAAAGAAAACTACACATTAACATTATTGCATAGATTGGTAATAATTATATCTTATTTTTTCTCATTCAAATATAAATATCACAAAATCGTTACCTTTTCCACCGGTAAGGTTCGAGCTGTAACTATGAAATATTTCCTTAAATTCAGCGGTATTATCTCGACTCTTTGTAAGAGATTTGCGACCAGAACTACCTTGCAAAATTACCTCAATCAAATGGCTTACCAGTTTATTATAACAGCAGTACTTCCTTTGTTGTCCGTCCTCTTAGGATTTGACTATATTGTACAACATTTATTTAATCCTTGTGTACGTATGTTTTCAAAGTGTACAAATATTTTTTTTATTTTATTTACCCTACCTACATAAATAGTTCCATCTACATACATCTTTTTAGCATCTTATTTTTCAAATTTATAATCTTTACATTGGTCGAAAAGGTGTCAATCATTTGCACCTTTTACCAACACCTAAAACCAACATTAGGAAAGGGCTATATGAGTACCTAGAGGAAGACCAAAGAAATAATGGATGGACTGTGTGAAAGATATGGCTAGAAAGGGGGTGAGTACGGAGATGACGTCTAATAGAGAAGTACGGAAGAAAGAGACATGTTGCGCAGACCCCAAATAAATTGGAATTATCGGCAAGAGAATAACATAATCAGCCTATAATGTACCTACTGCTGGGACACAGGCCTCCTCTCTGTGAAAGGGAGTGGACCGTAATCCACCACGCGGGCCCACTGTGTGTTGGTAGATGTCACATGTCTTCGAATTTTTGGTTCTAGGACATGCCGGTTTCCTCACGATGTTTTCTTTAACCGTTTTGAGAGCAGTGGTGATGAAATAATTTACACAAAGTCAAGCACCTGTCAGGATTCGAGCCTACGACCTAAAACTCGTAAATCGCGGCAGCAGTTAGGTACCACTGTGCCACGCAACACTGCTAACAGTGCAAGAAAATTATGAGAATAATTGGCAATGCTACTTGGCTGAAGAGATAGATGCCCAATAAAAAAAGTATGACATCCTAAATATAATATTAAAAATGCGAAATTGAGTCTGGTTACGCGTTCACGCAAGAACGGCTGAACGAATTTGTATGAAATTTGGCACAGTTGAGAGTTAGGACATAGGATACTTTTCATCCCGATATTCACACGGGATCGACACTTATGCGGGTGAAACCGCGGGGCGCAGCTAATTTAGTTAATAGGTAATTCTCTTCTTCATCAAACTTTGGACGCAATGCAGGATAGTTAGTTATTTATGTTAATAAGGTTTAATAGGGTGGTTAGGGGTGGTGGTTTTTTTAGGGTTTAGGTTTAGGGGGGGTTTATGTTATTCCAGTGTGCATGATGATTATCCCCAAGTCAGCTGCATTTTTGGATGCATCAAAAATGATTTGCGTATATAAGTGTCTGCTGATTATTTTATTCTATGACTCGTTTGGTTCGCAAAGAAGATAAGAGATGGCGCTAATAGTCGCAATGAGAGATGAACATCGTCGTGAAAGACATCGCGTGTTAATGGAAATCATAAATGAATTTCTTACATATAATATACATAAAGTGTTCGACACTTTCAGTATGGAAAACTAAAGATAATCACGACAGTTAGGTAAATACGAATTTTACAAGGAGGTGGACGTGCGTTCTTTTTTTTTAATTGGTTTATTGTTTAGTTGATGATGAAAATAATATGGGTGTACCTACTATAGAGAGCTACGGAGGCCTGACCTGCCCCATGCTGAGCCTGTGCTGGCAACCCCTCTACTTCTACCACGTTCTGCCGAGGACGGTACATTAGGTTCACCTCTGCCTAGCCCTTTGGGGATTATAGGCATCATCTTGTTATGTCTTTGAAACCACAATGAAAGACTAATTAATGTATTTAACATGGAAGTTACAGCGAAATATTATTGAACTACATATTAAATACAGTAATACACTGCCTTCGTCTTCGGAGAAAACAGTCGTGATTTTATGTATTAAATCGCATTTTTTCCCTTGATATCAATATACCTACGTAAAGTTCGTTTTTTAATCCCAGATAGTAATTTGACATTTCAAATATTTGTTTCCTACTTACGTGTTTTTTCAATTTGGAGTTTGACATTTGCACCTGTCAAACTACTATCTGGGATTAAAAAACAAACTTTACCAATATATACCTACCTACCGTTTATATAATTAATATTGCTATTACTGCCAAACTATCAAGTACCAATTAATTTACCTACAATACCAAAGCTGTATCAAATCACCCCTAGTTATTGAATACACTTAAAACTTTGCCCAATATTGTACCCTAATTGGTCACAGGGGCACTTAATGATGTCACCTCAGGTCAACGATACTTTAGGTAGCTGTATGACCTAGTACAGGTTATGCTCTACTATCTATAGACATATTTTATACACAAAAGCATAGATACATACAGTTAGTCGTACCTATTCTGTAAAAAAACGAGCGAGCCTTTTTTTAGACTTTTACTGACTAAAACCCACCCGTGTTCCTTCCGTTGCCTGTGTGCCAGGGCCACGATATCCCTTTCGGACAAACTCGCAACCCTGGCAGGCATTGGTCCTACTGGACCCCGTCAGTTGGTGCTGACATCTCTTTGACGCGCGTGGAACACAACGCGCCGTCGACCCGGGCCTGGTCCTTATCGGACGGCGAGCTACCCATCGCTCACCGTCCGCAGGCCCGCGCCTACGGTGGCCGGAATTCGGCTAGCGACTCCCGACGCCCGGGGCGTCTCCTGCGGCGACTAAGGGCGCGAGGGCGCGAATCTTGCCTCACCCTCACGCGTTCCGCCTCCTCCTTCGCGAGCATTACTGCTTCGCAGAAAGAGGTGACGGCCTCCCATGCACTCTCGCTCCGAACCATGGCCTGAACCAGGCTCGGACGCGAGAGATCGCCGCCGCCGATCGCCTGCGTGAGGACACGGCGGTGCTCCGCCCAAGCCGGGCAGACCTCCACCGTATGCTCCACCGTGTCCTCCGGGTGCTCCACACAGTGGTGACACCCGGGCGTTTCCTCCCGCTTAAACGAGCGAGCCTTACCTACAGTAGTCGCATAAGATGTGTATAATAACATCTAACATCTCACCTTGGTAATAAGCAACTGGCTATTTTGTTACCATCGACCTAAAAAAGGTTCATCGCTTTAAATATCACAAATAATACATTAATTTCATCTTCATCATTGCTTACAAAGCCATGTTAAATCTCAATTTCACAGCATAAACACAAACAGACATGGATCCCGAACAATACTGCATAGTCATGCACCCTGTGCCCAAAAAAAAAAAAACTTAAAAACCACAGATCTACATAATTTGTCACACATGGCAACAATTTCGTCACACGACGCCTTAAATCAACTCTCCATAACAAATAAATTCGAAAAAAGAACAAAATCGTTCAGTAGCGTAACACCTGTTGTTGTCTGTGCTTCGTTCCCAGACGAAACCTGTTCCACAGAGAAAAAAATATATAGGAAAAAAAAAGATGGCGGCATCTTAAGGGATCCAGCGACTGATTATTTTGTTTCTTATTTTATTGAATACAGGTGCTTGATAGTTTTTTGAGTGTCATGGCGATGTTTATGGTAAAAGAATGGGACTACTTTGTGTAATTAAAGCTACATTGTAATTGTTTGGGTATGCTGTTCCATATTGGCTGTTAGTATGTTGATGATTTAAAAATAAACTCATGTGGAATAAATGCATTCCGTGTGGTCCCGGTTTGGACTTCTTATCCCTGTTTCTGACAAGGTCGTACTTTAAGGTTACCTTTTAGTAGAGCAATGATTTTTTTACTGAAATAAAATATGGATTCCGGTTTTTCATTTAAATATCTTTCACAATCGTTACTAGTACAGCACGATTCAAACTTTATGGCGGCTCGGAACATGAGGCGAGTCACTGCGCAGTAACGAATTTATGTGTAAGCGGAGGTGAGGGGTGGGTTACTGCGCAGGGATTAGCGCACTTCAGAGCCGCCATTAAGTTTGACGCGTACTGGACTAAGGAGGCCGACCGGTAGCATTTATTACCTAGGCACTTGAGTTAGTGATTATCGACAATAATTGTGGAGGAATGTTATTAAGTCACTCACATCTTTTGTATTTTATCACACTAGTATTATAAAGGCGAAAGTTTGTGAGTTTGTGTGTGTGTGTGTATGTTTGTTACTTCTTCACGCTTAAACGGCTGTACCAATTTTGATAAAATTTCGTATGGAGGTAGCTATCACCCTGGATTAAGACATAGGCTACTTTTTATCCCGATATTCCCACGGGATCGAGATTTACGCGGGTGAAACCGCGGGGCGCAGCTTGTATTTTATAAGCATAGCTTTAAGAACTTTATAAATAAACCTAGGGTTGAAAAAGATAAAAAAAAAACTATTTATTTTTCATTTGTTTATCTTTAATCTCGCTTTCTGTGAGAGTGATTTCGTGAAAAGGGACGGAAGTGTGTAAGAGGAAGTGACAGCTTGAGCATGGAATAATTAAGTACTTTTTAATAGCATGGAATTAGTAAATACTTTATAATAGCATGGAATTAGTGTATTCATGAAATTAGTAAGTACTATAGATTGTCAGTAGAGGTGGTGGAATTTCGACCAGTGGGTGACCACTAGTACAGTTAAACCATTTCACGAAGTCCGTTTGGTTATTGCAATTTGAACCTTATGTTTACCGCCATTAGAGCGACAAGAAAGGAATTCGTGAAATAGAACATCTGTAATAAATAATTATTCGAATAAATATTTCACTATTAAGCTTTTTTAAATGAAGACATGACTTAAGTCACACATTTTATCACAGTTTGAGCGATAAAACTGTTTTGTCATAAAATGCTAGTACAAAGTGACATGACATAATTTATCATGTTTTGTCACAAACGTCTTGGGCACGCCCGTGGTCGGCCCGCTGTTGGTTATTACTAAGGTGAGATATTAGAGGTTACACATCATTTGAGACTACTGTAAGGCTCGCTCGGCCTATCACTAAGGCCTATTTGCAAAAAAAAACTGTTTTCCGTTCTTACTTTTTTGCTCATACCTAAACTGTAATAGCGTTGTATGAAATTTTACTCACGTAACCGCTGTAGGCAAGAATGTTTATCTTATAACATATTTTGTTACAGAAATTACAGAGGTTTTGATCCCAAGGTTGGAAGCAGCTTCTGGAAAAAACCTAACTTCAGTATACGTTACTGAACGTAGGTATTCTTTATTTTTTCAACGTCGAATAATATTGCCCATTTCGCGGTCAAATCTTAACCTAAGTACCTAGACACATTCTTGTCCACGGAAAAAATCACCAACAAATGGACATAATAAATTGCCTTCTGACTTTGTATGTTTAAAGGGAAGGCACGATCAATGAGCATTATTAATCAATTTGGGGTTTGACAGTTAAGGGGCGGGTAATCGCCGTTGACCTTGGTCATACAAATGCGCCTCGCGCTCCTTTTTCTTAGGGAATATTTATTTTTAGTAACGAATATCTGTGTAGTTTTTCAAATATTAATATAAGCATATTAATATTTGAAAAACTACACAGATATAATTAACATCGTTTTGTATGCTTTGGGTAGACCCAAAGGAGGGTTGGTGCTTCCTGAATTTATGTATGTTCACCGATTACTCCGTCAATTGTGGAGGGATTTTGAAAATTCTTCCTTTGTATGGAAGGGTATGCTCCCGACGTAGTCCCATTGCCACCAAATCAAAATCTGATGAGGGGATCCCATGTAAATCGAGGAAAATCCTCAAATTTTATAGGCATACCTATAGCGATTTGAGTATTTTTTATAGAAACTCGTGCATTTGCACTCGAAAAGCACCATTTGGTGAAGTGGAACTGATGATGAAGACCACAGATGGCCACCAGAACTACTTGATAATAAGTATTTCACCGTTGCGATTCGATTAGGCACTTTAATATGGTTGCTTAGCAATTTATTCTCGTCAAAATGCATATGGTGAAGTTGCCATCAGTTCTCCTGGTTCTTACCAGCAGAACTTTTTTTCTTTCTTTTCTTTTTTTAAAAAAAACGTTGCTTCACACTAGGAATTTCTCCTGTATCGTGGGTGCATTTACAAACATTTAAACTCACATACACAAACAGCCAGACCCGGAACAACTACTTATAGGTCATACAAATAACTCCTCAACAATTAACGCTCCTGCATCGGGAAAAGCAATATTTTGTAAAAGGTGATGAGCATTTGACATTAGGCTATTGTTAATTAGATAAATTACAAGCCGACCCACTAAAAAGTGAAAAATAAAAAACTTTTTACAAAAAAAAACACGACTTCCAAAGAAAAACACTACAAAGTGAAAAATAACTTTAATTTCGGAAGTCGGTAGCAAAAAACTAAAATACAGATCCAAAGACGCCGACTTCCAAACATACAGCCGAACATATAACCTCCTCCTTTTTGGAAGTCGGTTAAAATATTTTATTACAATACATATAATATTATATTCACATAAAGAATTGATGTGTATGCATTCTTGTTTAACATACTTGCATTTTTTGCATTACTTACTTGTATTAGGTATATGAAGACGTATTATCAGATTTAAAAGTCACTAAAATCATTTATCTGCGCCTTAAGTAATTTAGATTTCCTACATACTTTGTTTGATATTCGGTGTAGGGTTGCCAGGTGTCCGGCTTTTTACTATTGTGTCCGGCCAAATATATACAAATCCGGCTTGTCCGGTCTTTTTTAGGCTTTTGGTCAACCCCGCCCCGCCAAAAGATGCCGAACGAAAGTACAAATTACTTTAGTTAGAACAAAATGTAATTCATGTCTCAAATGAATAACAGTAATAAAATACACAATTAAAAGTATAATTTTTATTTTCATTTAAAAACCAGTGTGTCATGCTTTCAGGGCATAATATCCGGCTAAATAAGAATCTGTGTCCGGCTTTTCTATTTTTGGGCCTGGCAACCCTAATTCTGTGGTCAGTTTTGTGCAGATGGCACAAAACTGACATGATACTCTATAAATTATATTACATTGCGATAATATTATATAATAATTATATATTATTTTATTACAAGTCGCTTTTTGTGTCTGTCTGTGTCTGTGTGACCGCGTTTTTCTCTAAACAACCTACGCAACGGATTTTGATGCGGTTTTCACAATCATTTATAGAATTTATGCCGGGAGGTTTTTGTGTTTATTACATTAATATTAAACTTAGATATAATACAGAAATCTTGATATTTTGCCAAGGCGTAAACACCGTGGGAAGGCGGGTCGCTAGTATTCTACACTAATAACGATAAGAGTATTATAAAGAGAAAAGATTCGTATTTTTGTATGTTTTTAGGATTTCGTACCTATTTCAAAAGGAAAAACTGAACCCTTATAGAATCACTTCGTTGTCCGTCTATCTGTCTGTCTGTCAGTCTGTCAAGAACCTTTTTCTCAGGAACGCGTAGAGGTATAAAATATGTAAGTCTACGGTCCCTTGGAGCTCTAAAAAAAACAAGCTTCTAAGTCAACGAAATAAAAGAAATACGGCGATTTATGCGACATATTTTGATACTCGCAAATAAATCAAAACCTACAGGGTACTTCCCGTTGACCTAGAATCATAAAATTTAACAAGAAGCTAGGTAACACATAAGTAAAGGAAGAAGTCCAAAAATCGTTAATTTGTAGCTTTAAAACATAAAAAATAAATTGCGATTACAAACTTACATTTGCAGTTGGAAAATTGACCGTGCCCTATATCGACACGTTATAGGAAGTATTCCAGTAGGTAATTTAAACAACAATTCAATGTAGCAGAGGCCACGCGTCCGCATCATTCAGGCGCTAGCAAGCAAGTGCCCACACTACTGCGGGCGCGCGCCACTGCGCTAGTGTATTATGTCGCTACGCTATAGGACCAAACAATAATTTCGTTTTATATAAATAATAAATTCAGGGGCCGAACCTACTGCAAATTGATACATAACCTATGATTATTTCATTAACTGTAAGCATCACATTGACTCTAACTTGGCCACCTACATCAGTTTTTGAGAAAAACGTCTGTAACAGACAGACATTCATAACTACAGGGACACAAATGTAATCTAGTCATAATTCAGTTCTTCTTATATGTAACGGATCTTAATTACATAGTTTAATCCAGCTTCTGCTCTTTTTAAACATTAACGTCACCGGACCAGGGCCTCAAGTCTGCTATTACAATAGTGTCAGAATGGTCGATCATTGATTTCATAATTGTTGATTTTGACAAGTTTGGTAATCTACTATTATAATGGCGTCATTATGACTTTCCAATGGTCGGCCACTGATACTACATTGAAAGAAATTGCATATATTGGTAATCTCGTACATAATGACAAATGAATGACATTTCTACTAATGGGTTTTATAATAATGGCAATACGACAATGCCATTATAATAACACAATTATATTACGAGAACATTGACCGACCAATGATCGACCATTATGAATTTACCAGATTACGAACTTTTAGCAAAATGACAATGGCATGACAATGGGATCGTGTTGGAATGACTAAATTTATAAAAATAGCAGACTTGGGCCCCAGGTATGCTAATATACCCTCATTTATTTAATTGTTCTTCGTCGGAGATCTGGAAATTAAAGGACTAAGGACATCCACCAGTTTTAACAGACAGACGTATCATTAAGTCATTCGAAGTACGTAACCTGTCGTTAATCTGGTCTCCATGTTAATATTACAGGTCTTACTTAGTACTTTGTAACTAACGAATTCTTCATTTTAAGGGTTTCATACCAAAAAGGTGCTAAGGGGACCATAAAACTAAAGCTCCGCTGTCCATCCATCCGTCTGTCTATCACTGGGCTGTATCTTTTGAACCGTAATATGTAGACACTTGAAATGTTCTCAAAGTGAGTACTTCTATGGCCATTGTAATAACAAAATTTCATAGTAAATATTGTATGGTGGTACGGAACCCTTCGTGTGCGGGTCCGACTCACACTTGACCGCTTTTTTGCAAACGTTTTATTTGTCTGGATTCCTAAGCCCGCTTGTACACGTCCGTTTTTTTTTACCGGTTAATGGACCGTTGTTTTCACCGGACATGCCGTTTTATAGATCAAAAACCTTGACCTTTACAATTTGATTTATGTTTGAGTCTAAAGTTCTGGTTAAACTGAGGCGTGCGGGATGCAAGTTGAAAATCGCTCGCGTCGTCGATTGCATCAACAAAAAATTGTAAAATAATATGGTGTTGCAAAAACAAAATCAAAATATTTTATTTCCACCTACATGGGCACTTATGAAACGTCAGAAGCTAGGTGCACGATTCCAATTGGTCGTTTCATATGGAGAAGAGCCGGCAAGAAACTCCACGGTTACTCTTTTTAAAAATAATTGGCTTTTACAATGTTTTCAAATTACAGTGTTAATAGGTATGGGAGGGCAGTGTAGGCCCAGGTACTTAACAAAATAGAAAATGGTCTACAAATCTACAGTCTATTAAGCCTACAATATTGTCAAACTCACAAAGTATTTAAAAAAAAACTATTTAACTGTCGCGAATAGTCTATAGACTTCCTAATTATCAAACAATCGACGCGCGTAGTCGCGTTCCGTCCGTGTTCTGCGCGGGATTGGCCTCAGTCCTTAATGCAGTATCAATGGAGATAAATGTTGCTTCTTGAGATAAATGTTTGTAGAATATAATAGAATAGAATACTCTTACACCTTCTTTCCTTAATTTTTAGGGTTCCGTACCCAAAGGGTAAAACGGGAATGCTATTACTAAGGCTCCGCCGTCTGTCTGTCTGTCCGTTTGTCACCAGGCTGTATCTCATGAACCGTGATAGTTAGACAGTTGAAATTTTCACAGATGATGTATTTCTGTTGCCGCTATAACAACAAATACTAAAAATAGAATAAAATAAATATTTAAGGGTGCTCCCATACAACAAACGTGATTTTTAAGATTCCGTACCCAAAGGGTAAAACGGGAACCCTATTACTAAGGCTCCGCCGTCTGTCTGTCTGTCTGTCTGTCCGTCTGTCACCAGGCTGTATCTCATGAACCGTGATAGTTAGACAGTTGAAATTTTTACAGATGAAGTATTTCTGTTGCCGCTATAACAACAAATACTAAAAATAGAATAAAATAAATATTTAAGGGTGCTCCCTAGTGTTGCCCAAATGCAAGAACAAGACGAGACTTAGCCAGTCTTGGTCTTGGTCTTGCGCCAATACACCTGGTCTTGGTCTTGGTCTTGGTCTTGCGCTCCCAGTCTTGGTCTTGGTCTTGGTCTTGCAGCAAGAGTCTTGCAAGTCTTGCAATTACCTATTAGTCTATTACTATTTATTAAAGTTTACTTTAAATCTTAGAAAAACGTATTAGAATTGGAACATTGTGAGCTTGAATTAACATAGCCATAGTAAAGATCAAGCAGATTAATAAATAACTGAAGATTTGATAAGAAATTCGAAAAATCAACTGACCTATATGTCGTTTTCCATGGAAGTAACTGTTTCTTAATAAACATTTATGATTTATAAGCTTTGATTTATAACCTAATCATAATACTACTTGCGTGATCAGTATAATGTATTCATTTTCATTCTAAGCACTCTGAAACTTATTTATTCTTTGGAACACCTGTAGGTACTCTTAAAAAAATTCGAAATTATTTTGCATGAGTATACCTACGCCTATGGCGGCAATCAAATAGTGTCACAAATGTTATGATTTCGGCGTGGCGGCAACGATTGTTTTAGATTTCAAAAGAAGCCGCCGGCGCGTGTATCATAACCATGTACTTCCGAAAAGCGGCAAATTTCTTTGAGAAGTAAGTACAAAACCTTTGATGCCGCATTATCAAAGTGCCGATGGTTAAAACATAACTATGCATGCACTCAGTTTGATTTTAATAGATATTTTTTTATTCGCTATGTTTATGGTATTAGTCGTAATGCGCATAGGTCCAGTTTTTCATATTCTTTGATACAGTTTTTTGCGTCTCATAGAATTCCTAAGCGTACCTACCTATACACCTAACTACTCAGTGAAATAGCGCCTATATATAGCCTGCAAGACGCAAGAGTCTTGCAGGCTATGTCTTGTTCTTGCTCAAGTCTTGCACGGTCAGTCTTGGTCTTGGTCTTGCTAAAAATACGCGGTCTTGTTCTTGGTCTTGGTCTTGCAAAAACGCAAGAACAAGACCAAGACTGCAAGACCAAGACTGAATTTGGGCAACACTAGCTGCTCCCATACAACAAACGTGATTTTTAAGATTCCGTACCCAAAGGGTAAAACGGGAACCCTATTACTAAGGCTCCGCCGTCTGTCTGTCTGTCTGTCTGTCCGTCTGTCACCAGGCTGTATCTCATGAACCGTGATAGTTAGACAGTTGAAATTTTTACAGATGATGTAGTTCTGTTGCCGGTATAACAACTAATACTAAAAAACAGAATAAATTAAATATTTAAGGGGGCTCCCATACAATAAACGTGATTTTTTTGCTCGTTTTTGCTCGATATTGATAACGGCAACAGGTAGACGCTTGAAATATTCACAGAATATTTAGTTATATATTCACTTTAAAAATAAATAATTAAATTAAACTAAAACAAATATTTAAGGGGGTCTCCCATACAACTAACGTGATTTTTTTGCCTTTGTTATAGATAATGGTACGGAACCCTTCGTGCGCGAGTCCGACTCGCACTTGGCCGGTTTTTTGCTCGTTTTTGCTCGATATTGATAACGGCAACAGGTAGACGCTTGAAATATTCACAGAATATTTAGTTATATATTCACTTTAAAAATAACAAATTAAATTAAAATAATCGACTTCAGCAGTGCCTTTAATTCTGTTGATTTCGACATCCTTCTAGGGATTTTTAATTCTTTAAATTTCTCCTCTTCCACTATTGGTTGGTTCGACTCCTATCTCAGAGGCCGTTCACAGCGTGTTCGTCTCGATGAGTCGTCTTCTGATTGGTGCTCTCTTACCGCAGGTGTGCCTCAAGGTGGCGTTCTCTCTCCTCTTCTCTTTTCTATTTTCATTAACTCTGTCACGAGAGTCATCTCTTCCTACTTCCATCTCTATGCCGACGATCTGCAGCTTTACAATAACTTCTTAAGGGAAGACGCGGCAGCTGCCGTGGCTGCCATGAACAGGGACCTGGACTTGATTAGTGAGTGGTCGCGGTCCTTTGGACTGCTAATCAACCCTAGGAAATCCCAGGCCATGATTATTGGCGGCAGGTATATGCGGAATAGGCTCAATGTTGCGTCGCTGTCTCCTCTCTGCTTGAATGGAGTTCAGATTGAATACGCAAATACGGTTAAAAACCTGGGGGTGACCATGGATTGCTACTTGTCGTGGACTGCCCATGTTCCTCAAGTCAGTCGCAAAGTGCACTACACGTTCCATTCGTTGAAATGTCTCCAGAGATTCTTGCCCTTGAACACCAAAATCTCCCTTGCTCAAACTCTCATTCAGCCCATTATTGATTACGCTGATGCCTGTTACTTGGATGCCACCGAGGAGCTTTTAAATAAACTTGAGCGTTTGCAAAACATCTGTATTCGTTTTGTTTTCAACCTTAAAAAGTATGACCACGTTTCTAACTTTCGCAAGTTACTCAAGTGGCTCCCTATTCGACTTCGCAGGAACTCGCGGATTTTGTGTCTGCTATTTAACCTCCTTCACAATCCTAAAACACCATCCTATCTGCGGGAACGTTTTTCCTACGCTCGTCCTTCTGATGCGCCTTGCAGGTCGCATCTTAGAAATCTTCTTAAGTCCCCTCCCCACACCACCGACTTCTACTCCTACTCCTTCACTGTGCACGCGGTGCGGTTGTGGAATTCACTGCCACCTGATATAAGGGACTGCCAAACTGTTTCAGTATTTAAAAGAAGAGTGAAAGAACACTATCTTTCCACTTCGTCATAGTTGCGTATGTTTTTATTATTTTAATAGAATTATAATTAATATTCTAGTGATATTTATTTTAGAAGTATGTATTTGTGTGTATGTATGTATGTATATTAGTATATTATTTGTTTAGTTTTATTAAGTAAATTGTTTTTGATTATATGTATTCTATTTTCTCTTCTACTCTTACACACGGTGTCTACATCTCTTTATCGACTTTCCTATCGCAGGTATGCTGGAAGAGATTTCTTTAGAAATAAGCATCACCTTTGTACGTATTTTTCTGTTCCTTTCTTCTTGTATGTTTATAATGTGTGTACATAAATGGTTAAATAAATAAATAAATAAAAATAAAACAAATATTTAAGCCCATACAACAAAAATGATTTTTTTGCCGTTTTTATAGATAACGGTACGGAACCCTTCGTGCGCTAGTCCGACTCGCACTTGGCTGGTTTTTCTTCTTCTTCCTTCTTTCTTTGTACACCTTTATGTGACACTAGCCTTTGCCGGCGGCATCGCCCGCGTGGATATTGGAAAATATGTCACGGGAACGTAGTACTACCGGGATTAAAAGTACTAACCCTATGTGTTAATCGAGGTAAACAATGTATTTATTCCGTAATACATTGTATTCTTAAAACTATCTAACGCCGCAGGATAGTTTTTACCAGAAGTAATCATCGTATTAGTGGTTCAGTAACTTCGCTATCATCAGGATTATGCCGGAATTTAGCAGTGCGTCATGGACGTGGTACGACAGCGGCTCCCTTCACATCTTCTGTCATCAGAAGACAGCCGCCACGCAACCATTGATGCGACGCTCTGCTAGAGTGACTGTCAGCAGCCAGTGTCACTCTTATCCGACCTTTTCGGTGATTCCAGAAACTTCGTAACCAAACAAGATGGCGCCACTTGATGCGCCAGTAAAGTCCGCGGATAGTCATCGCAACCCCCTGGCTGTGCAGGCCGCTAGTTACAGGCCTTTTCAGATTAGTCAGACTCACCGACCTAGGCATACTCTTAACGACCCAACTGACTCCACTCTCCTCCAGGAAAGCAGTAGGGCCACCAGTACAGAGCACAAATCACACAGACCGACATTCCGTCGTCGCCGCCGAGGTACCACGCGAAGTCCCAGACTAAATTGTCCCCCCCCGTCCCTTGCACGTCGAAACGTACCGTATTTTATAACCATATTTATCAGCAAATAAATCTTTGACTTTGACCGCCAGCCGCCCGCGCCGAGGCTGAGTGCGCCGTAGCTTTAATAGTAACCCCTGATAATAATCATGATTTAAACTTTGATCCAGCCTGTCCCCAACTTGCTGTTCCCCAACGACGCCCTAAGCCAAGGTCCGTACCCCACAGGGGGTGCCCTTAGTGCGCAGTCGTTTAGTTATAATAATATATTTACGCCCCTGGCGGGAGGCTTTAAGCTCAACCTTAAGGCAACCACAGGAAAGACCGGTTAAGTAGTCACGGCCTCTCAAGGCCGAAGAAACTACGTGATGCCATTCAAAAAAAAAAAAAGCCAGTAAAGCTCCCAGTCGGCATGATTTTTTCTGACATCTTCAAAAATCATCGTCATATTTCAGCCAATTTACACAAAACCGTAATCAATTATACACTTAATCCTTCCTCGTGAATCACTCCGTCCATTGGTGAAAACTGTATGAAACTGCGTTTAGTACGTTTTTGAGTTTATCGTACTCAAAGTTTCAGACAGACAGACGTGCCAGGGGGCGTAAAGCCAATCCCTGTACATGAGCTAACACGGGGTGGTGCTGAATAGTATACAAATATTGTCCTGCACAATTTTGAAAATAATCGTACACATCTGATTCGAGCCAGATTGGTTTTTACCGCACAGAGTTTGCCCTCATATGTTACAGTTAAAAAGACCATCAGAGGGCTAATTGCGTAACACACTATCAGTAGGAATCGGTTTCAATTTGACAGTTCAACAACATTCATTGCGTTATTTACGTTGTTGAGCAGACAATTTTTTCTAACATATGAAGCAATGGATTAGCAATATACTTCAAAATCATTCCGATTCCGATTCAAACAGCGTTACGCAATTAGGGCACACGTTCGCTCAGAAAAAAAAAAAACAAAATCGCTTCATTTGGGTTAGGTTAGAACAGTGGCCAAAACACGCGCGATGGCGAGCAAGCGTAGCGAGCGTGCCGCGGTAGTGGCCGCCGAGCGCCAGATCCCCTCTACAACACCAACAGCGGTGATTTTTAGGTAACAGATATTGTATAATGTTGCGGCTCAGCTCCTCCATACCCGCTTTACGCTGCCGGGGGGACTTTGTTTTATTACATACTCGTATAGTGATAATGAGCCACACAGCCACTATCATTTCGGTGGCGTCTCTTATATCACTCTCGCAGTGAAATGTGATGACATATTCGTAATTAAGGACCACACAAGTTAACTGACGCACGTTATTACAGATATGTACATACATTTAAAGTGCATAATTATACTGTGAAGAGATAACTTTGCACAAAAAAAAACGCACGTGTACTTTTGTATCTAGTCTTTTCAAATCCTTGTTTCCAATTCATATGAGGATCCGCAACGGTAACGTGAAGAAAAAAATTTTTTTGAAGAGATTGTATCTTGATCAAAGTATGATTCGCGACCATAACAAATATTATGTATTTACAGAATTAGAATCATTAGAATAATTATAATAATTTTCGTTAGAATTCTAACTCATGTCTCAAATGTCATGATTTCATGAAATCATTCAATAGACCAAATCTAACTTAGAGAGATGTATTAATGATTCTAATGATTATAATTCTGTAAAAACATATTTGTTACGATCGCGAATCATATTTTGATCAAGATACAACTGGATACTGACCTGCAAATTGCAAAAAACGTAAGATAATTTGTATTTTGCGTTCTACCGTTACGGATCTACCTTAAACAAATTAATTTCTAGTACATCAATAGTATTATTGATAATGTAATTTAATATGACTTTTTGAAGTTGTACCGCAAAAAGAACTTTATGAGCATTGAAGCTGTTTTTCCAAAAAAAAAAATTGTTTACTTGTTTGGAAGCTAAATCGCGAACGCAGTATACGTTGATAATCCATTAACATCACGCTGTATTCTTATTTATTAATATTATTCTCGAGTTAGACAGGTGTCATAACTGCTGTAGGTCACACATATTTTCCTGATAAGATAAGAGGAGCATGCAGTGTAACCTCGATGACTGCAATTTATTGTAAGGTTAGACCTTTACTTGTATGGTAGGTATACACGACTACATAATGTAGCCGTGTCACCGTGTGTACATTTATTTGACTTACGTCATGACTAGTATTAGACTAAATAATAACTAACATAAAAAAAAAAACTGTGACTAAGGACTAAAGACTTTCAGGATGCCTAGGTGAAGTACTTAAGAAAATCCAGGAAACAGAAAACACAACTTTATTCTTTCTCACGACCATCTCGACCAACAGCTGGAGTCAGAATGTTCAACCGACTTTTTCCCGCCTTCCAGGTTTACGATAATTTGCGCGGTAAAATCGAGTTCTGTGATTGATTAACGGTTTAATGTCGTCAACCAATCGCAGTGGACAATGTGCTGGCCTCTTAATTGTTTAGCCAATCAGAAGCATCCAACGACCAACTGACAAACTAAAGTGTTACCAGTACAAAATATTCGAATCAAATAGTTACTGGCCTGGAAACTAGTCTTTTTGCGTTTAAATTTAATTAAATAAAAATGTAAATTAGCGAACCCTAACACTAGTGTACCAATTAAAAAAAAACATAAATATTTTATTTCATATAAACCTGTATGGGCACTTATGAAACGTCAGAATCTAGGTGCACGGTTACAATTGATCGTTTCCTAATGGAGAAGAGCCGGCATGAATTTCCACGGTTACTCTTTTAAAATTAATTGGCTTTTACAATGTTTCCAAATTACCTACAGTATTAATAGGTTTGGACCGTGGTATGGACAGTGTCAGCCTGTCAACAAGTACCAGGTAACAAAATAGAAAATGGTCTACAAATCTACAGCCTTCTTACCAGACATGGAGATCCAAAACATGTCCTCAAGCTAGGCCGTCATTCTTACTACCCCCAATGACGCAGAAAACCTGTAACAAAGCTTTTAAATCAAAACAAAACAATACATTTCAAACTCCCAATCAGTACAAAAACATTGAAACAATCCACCGGTACCTTAAGACCAAAATTCTCAGTATTTCTTTGAACAAGTCAATCAATACTTTTAACGATCGAACATTACAAGACGCAACTGACAAAAGTTCCTCGTATTTGTCCACACATGGTGAACTGATGGGGAAAAATACCCAGTCTAATAATATCGACTGCCAAAGGGTAGGGTAATGCTACGTTGGTAATGTAGGATGCCAGACGTTAGTGTGCTTCTGACATTGTATGAATTGACATTGTATGGAGGAAGCATCTATTGATTTCTTTACATTTTTTTTTAATTTGGGATGCCAGACCTAATTTAGTGGGCTTCTGACATTCTATGGGGGACAAGCGTCAATTGATTTCTTTGATAATTTTATTATTAAATATAAGCGTGATTAAATAATGATTACTGAAAATCTCGTTGGTCTATTTGGTCGCAAGCGCTACAGCCGAGCATGAGGTCCTGGGTTCGATTCCGAGGTCGGGCAAAGTGTTATTAGTTTTTTGTATCAAGGGTTTCTCAGTAGCAGCCCGGAGTCTAGATGTGTGCCTGGTTGATGGCAATAGGCTCGCATATAATACATGTGACTTAAACATAACTGGCGTAGTGTTACTACAGGTACGCCTCTGCCTAACCCTTCGGGGATTACAGGTGTGATGTTATGATGCTATGGACTGAAAGCCGAATCTATAGTGGGACTGATAAATGAAAACTGAAATCAGCTGAAAACTGAAATCAATATTGAAATTAAATGAGAGAAAATTTAAAACACATATTAAAAGTACACTTTGTAAACAAGCATATTACAAGTTAGAGGATTATATCCAGGACAGGAATGCTTGGAAACATGCTGGTCCAGCTCCATAGGACAATCTAGAGTCTAGACAAAATCAAACTGGTTGCTATTTTTATGGTAAAATCTGTTATTTTTATGATATTCATTTTACATTCTGTGATAACCTATACTCACACACTGACTTATTTTTTTAGAAAAACATACTTGTATGATGTTTGTAAATATGTGAACACCACGTATCTATCTAATAATTAAGTTATTTTTCATTGCTTAGTTTTTAATTCGTTTTACCTATTATGGTATAGTAATTTTATTCTAGGTGCATCGTCTTCACATATAATCATATAATTAATGTAATCAAACAAAATATTGTAAAACATTTTTAAAAGAGTACCGGTGGAGTTTCTTGCCCATTCTTCTCCATACGAAACTACCTTTTGGAAGGGGCAACTAGAATCAATTCTATTTTTTTTGTAAATTTTGACGTTCAAAAGTGCCTCTTATGTGCCTATTTGAAATAAATGGTTTGACTTTGACTTTTGACTTTGACAGCATTGTGTTTTTGTTTTGTTTGTTTGTTGTCATTTGCCAGTGTCGCAACACAGAGTAATTACGCAATATAATTGTCTTTGGTCCCTGGCAAGTCCCTGGCATCAAGCAATGACACGATTGTCAAACTTTTATTGTTTGAATACGAGGCTTTTGGCTACTTTATTTGTGTGAAATTTATGTTATTTTTTTGTAAGTAATGTGCGATTTGTTTGTGCAGAATAAACATTTTTTGTTTCTTTTCATTTTTTAGGGTACCGTATCCAAAGGGTAAAACGGGAACCCTATTAGTAAGGCTCCGCCGTCTGTCTGTCTGTCCGTCTGTCACCAGGCTGTATCTCATGAACCGTGATAGCTAAACAGTTGAAATTTTCACAGATGATGTACTTAAAAATCAACCGAAGATGGTGTTATTTGCTGATGACACATCATTGATCTTTAAAATAGATCGACGATCACAAAATCTTGACGAAGAGAATAACTCTATTCTTCAGGTCCAAGATTGGTTTACGGTAAATAATTTGGTACTAAATGAAAAAAAAAACCAAATGTATTAGATTTAAATTACCTAACGTTAGAAGTAGCGAATGTTCATATTGAACGGAGAAAAACTGGAATTTATTAATCAAACGGTTTTCCTAGGAATCACTATAGACGAGAAACTGCAATGGGGACCACATATAACCTCTCTGGCGCATGGCGGGGCGGCTAAGCTCGGCCGCTTATGCTGTTAGAAAGATAAGACAGCTAACAGATATAGAAAACGCGCGTTTGGTTTATTTTAGTTACTTCCACAGCATTATGTCGTATGGCATTTTACTGTGGGGTCGGGCTGCTGACATTGAGTCCATCTTTATTTTGCAAAAGAGAGCTGTCAGAGCAATTTATAATCTCCGTCGCGTCGCCGCGAATCTCTTAGGGAACTATTTAAAAGGATTAATATTATGACGGTACTTTGCCAATTCATTTATGAAAATATTATGTATGTAAGGAAAAGTCTACATATTTTTAACAAGATAAGCGATATACATAATTTTAATACTAGAAATAAAGATAAAATAGATCAACCATTTTTCAGATTATCTAAAGTAAATACATCTTTTATGGGGTACTGTGTTAAATGTTACAACAAAATACCTTGTGATATATTGAAATTAAATGAGAGAAAATTTAAAACACATATTAAAAGTACACTTTGTAAACAAGCATATTACAAGTTAGAGGATTATATCCAGGACAGGAATGCTTGGAAACATGCTGGTCCAGCTCCATAGGACAATCTAGAGTCTAGACAAAACCAAACTGGTTGCTATTTTTATGGTAAAATCTGTTATTTTTCTGATATTGATTTTACATTCTGTGATAACCTATACCTACTCACACACTGACTTATTTCTTTATTTTTTTAGAAAAACATACTTTTATGATGTTTGTAAATATGTGAACACCATGTATCTATCTAATAATTAAGTTATTTTTAATTGCTTAGTTTTTAATTCGTTTTACCTATTATGGTATAGTAATTTTATTCTAGGTGCATCGTCTTCACATATAATCATATAATTAATGTAATCAAACAAAATATTGTAAAACATTTTTAAAAGAGTACCGGTGGAGTTTCTTGCCCATTCTTCTCCATACGAAACTACCTTTTGGAAGGGGCAACTAGAATCAATTCTATTTTTTTTTGTAAATTTTGACGTTCAAAAGTGCCTCTTATGTGCCTATTTGAAATAAATGGTTTGACTTTGACTTTTCGACTTTGTTGCATCTATAATAACAAATATTAAAAAACAGAATAAAATTAATATTTAAGGGGGCTCCCATAACACAAACGTGATTTTTTTGCTCGTTTTTGCTTGATATTGATAATGGCAACAGATAGACGCTGGAAATATACACATACATTTAGTTATATATTTACTTTAAAAATAAATAATTAAATTAAAATAAAACAAATATTCAAGGGGGCTCACATACAACAACCATGATTTTTTGCCATTTTTATAGATAATGGTACGGAACCCTTCGTGCGCGAGTCCGACTCGCACTTGGCCGGTTTTTTTTAATTATATATTTATTACTGCGCAGTGACGGTACTCGCCTCATGTTCCGACCCGCCATAAAGTTTGTATCGGGCTGTTCAACATCTAAAATGAGATTCGGCAGCTTGTTTGCTGATTAAGTTTATTAAGAGGAAACGCGGTGAAGTTGTCATTGGCGTTTATTCCATAACTATGGTCTAATATTCTATCAAATCATGGTAGCTGTTGTAAAAATTTACAACCAATAATACCTAAAAGTTTTATAAAACAATTAATAGCGTTTAGAAAACTTGGACGGGCTCACAGAGTCGCCTGTGTCCCACCAGTGGGAACATTAAAGGCTGATTAAGCGAATTGTATGCTAAACTGGGCTTTAAAAATATGTCATCATTATCATCAGCAGTCCACTGCTGACATAGGCTTTTTTTTTTTGGGTGGGAAATTATCAAATAACTTCTCCCGCTCTGGCCGGAGCGGGAGGGCGTGTCAGACTTTTACTGACTAAAACCCACCAGTGTTCCTTCAGATGCCTGTGTGCCAGGGTCACGATATCCCTATCTGACAAACTCGTAACCCTGGCAGGTCGTAATACGCTAGGAAAATATGTATACTTAACTTGCTGACCGGCGCCTTGTTTTCGCGTGGCCCCCCCCACTACCCCTACTCTATCCCTAACCTACTCCTACCGTACCCCTAAACCTTCGCGGGTATGCAGAAAACCTCACCAAAGTTTCATTAAAATCTGTCCAGCCCTTTCGGAGTCCATAGAGGACAAATAAATAAACATTGATTTTTATTTATAAGAAATTAGATGGACTTATTCCTGTAACTTCTGAGTTCATAAAAAGTTTGTAATATCAAAGTTAATCTAATTCCGTCTATAATAGACTCCAAATCTATAATTTCCTGCCACCATATTTTATAGCTACATTTTTTTTAATCAGTAAACAAAAATCAGTAGTTCAATCAAGCGGAAACTAGAAAAAAAGTCGGCTCAAAATATTCAAACCCGGGAATCGAAGCCCATGATTACCTGCGGTTGTTTTTATTATATTTTGGTATTAGTCATTATGCCATCAGTTTGAAGGCCGCCCTGATTTCTCCGAAACCAATGAGCTTAGGTTAAGTATACCTTGGGGAACAAAACAGCCTTCTTTTATCACTTTTTGTTGGTTATTATTTACGATTTTTGAACGAGATTTTTTGTTCTCTGTTGTTTTTGATTGTTGACTCCTTGGACGCCTGTAAACCCAGAAGGGTTGGGCTGTAGTACACCCACATTTAAACAGTTATGTTTAAATCCTATGTGAAACGGGGCGAGCCCATTGCCATCAACCGGGCATCAATTCAGACTCTAGACTGCAACTGAGAAATTCCTCAACACAATAACACTTTGCCCGACCTGAAAATCGAACTCAGGACTTCATGCTCAGCAGTAGAGATAAACTACGATAACATGGTTCGCCCCTCCAAATTACTGTCTCAATGTGTGTAGTCACATCCATACGAAAGAGTTTGTATGTAGTTGTAAGTACTCGTAATAACTCACTTATTACCAGATTTGTTGGTCAACTAATCATAACTAGCCGATCGCGCAAGACATTAATGCACGTGTTGTCAGTACGTTAGTGCAGCGCCATACTAATAATAATGAGCGATTAATGACGCCACTAGTCGAGCAACAAATCCGTGATTTGTTGCTCGTACAAATACTTTCGAACGTTTTGAATTTTGGAGGGGCGGGCCATAATAATATTATCGTAGTTTTCTCTAACGCTTGCGACCACTGGAACAATGAAGCAGTCAACAAGTATTAATTTTTAGGTGTCCTCTGTTGTTTTTAAATGTCTACTGTTGACTCCTGCGAGATAATTGCATAACACTCTATCAGTACCAATGGGTTGGACTTTGACAGTTCAACAACATTAATTGCGTTATTTACGTTGTTCAGCAGACAATTTTTTCGAACATATGAAGCAATGGATTAGCAATTCAAAATAATTCAGATTGTGATTCAAACTGTGATACGCAATTAGGGTGCTGTATTCTAGAGGTCATGATTAGCGTAGTTTGGCTATAATGTGTAGCTTTTGAGCTTCCAGCTTCGTAAAAGGCGACTAGAGAATGGGCAGCAGCGTTTTCTATGCATTTTAACACTACACTGCGATCGCCAACCCGCCTGCCAAGCGTGGCGATTATGGCAACCCACTCCTTCTTGGGGCTGGCCTATAGCCAGCAGTGGACGTCTTTCGGCTGAAATGGTGATGATGAAGGAGCTTCCCATTCGTTGGTTGTACCTGAGCCTTTCAATAGTATCAATCTCTAGCATCAGGTTGAACTACAGCTCACTTTAACTAAGTTCTTACGTTCTTAACTCTGTCCTTTGACTCAGCGTGATTCCTCTCACTGTCACACAACTGGCAAACTACGAGTACAAGATAGATACGGGAATATATTGTCTAAACTTAAGCATCTGCTAAGTAATGCTTATAGATCTCGACCTTAATTCGTATGTTCTTTGGGCAAATCTAGGGCAAGCAGAAACCATTAAACATGTGATTCGTTGGTTAAAACATGATGTAGAAGAGTAAGCACATAACTACCTTAGGACAGTGTTGCTCATTTTCGGTTTATTAGCACTGAGTTTTTGGCACTGAGCGTTGAAAATCAAACAACTCGCTTATAATTAGGCATTAATTTAGGTGTCATTTATTACGATAGAAGAGAAGAGAGAAGTTCATAATACCTCAGCGCCACCATGGCGCCACCTCAACCTTTATCTCGCTCGCACACTACTGCTCAGACAGGACGACAGAGAGAAGGTTCCAAGGCGCCGATAGTTTTGCATGGGAGGCCGTCACCTCCTTCTGCAAAGCAGTAATGCTCGCGAAGGAGGAGGCGGGACGCGTGAGGAAAAGGCAGGGCTCGCGCCCTCACGCCCCTAGTCGCCGCAGGAGACGCCCTGGGCGTCCGGAGTCGCAAGCCGATTTCCGGCCACCGTAGGCGCGGGCCTGCGGACGGTGATTGATGGGTAGCTCGCCGTCCGATAAGGACCAGGGGGTCTACTCCCTAAGCACGAAGTCCGTTGTGTCGGCCTTCGTTATGGGCGTTTCCTACTCCTTATCACCTTCGGACGGATGATTCGTTCCGGGCCCGAACGAAGAATGAATTACAACACGATTTGACAGTTGTCCCTACTCCCGATGCGTTTTTGCCCGTCCGAAAAGTTCAACTTGACACTTGTTTTTCACACTTTTTTGCTGCAGCGGTTGGGGTCATTTTACAACATACATAATTGAAATTAAAATAAAATAAGTAAGTCCTTCCCGCCTAGTACGAACTCTGACTGACATTTCATTTGAACATTGCCGTCAAAAATAAAATAGGCAAAGGTGTCAACAGGATAATGCCGGTTTCGGAACAAAAATGAAAAAATAATTCAATTATATAATTAGACATAATAAAAAGTATACTGTTTAAAATGCGGTCGTTTCTAACGAGAAAAATATAAATTTTTGATTATTTAAACCTGAAAACCATAAAATAAGTAAACCAGTAATCGACCGGTAAAATTGCGCAACTCTATAGCCATGCGTCATTCGTTCACGAAGATTGTCTATAATTCCGTTGGAAACTGATGAATCCGAAATCATTAGGGAGTATGGTTCACTGCGACGTACCGGACTACTGTCGGACGGGCCTGTTGCTTCGTTAACGGACTTAGGGAGTAGACCCCCTGGCCCGGGTCAACAGCGCGTTGTGTGTTCCACGCGCGCCTCAAAGAGATGTCAGCACGAATTGACGGGGTCCATGAGGGCCAATGCCTGTTTGATATTGATTTGATAATTTCCCACCCAAAAAAAAAAAAAAACGCGCCGATATATTAAGTAGTTTCTTTTTACGCTGAAAATAATGGTAATGTACAAAAAAAATAAGAACATAGTATCTGTAAAATTAGTTCAGTTATTAGGCAAATTTGTATTATCTTATTTCAAGTATTTTTTTTTAATACTAGCGGTTTCTTGTTCAGATTGGAGGTAACTATGGATTTTTTTTTTGTCGAGAAAATTTTATGGAATCCTGTTTTCGTCAACATAGTAACAGTAATCGTCAACTTTACCATAATTATATTTATTTAAAGTTTAATACTGCAGTATTTTCGATATAACTGAAGATCATGCTAGGAATTTTGAGGTATTGTAATAGACTCTTATTCTTCAGCACTGTTTTCTTTTATTTAAAGTCATAAAACATCGACAGTTACCTATATAGAATTAACATTCGATACCTTTTCCCCTAATTCAAATTTTATTCAATTTAAAGGTGTTTCGTTGTTTATTAAACGTTTTAACGTATTGCTTTGAATACAAATTAGATTGGACATGACCTGAATGGTGATTTTATAGGCTTTAACAAATTCTTTTACAAATATTTATTTCTTTGTAATAATACCAACTTGTTCTGTTTATTGGTTGTGCTATAATTTAAAACGTTAATTGGTACTCATTGAATCTTCCTCGTGCTTTCATAGAATTACAATGTTGGGGCGAGTCCTCTTGCCTGCTACAACTTTAATAAATGTTTAAGGGTAACCTTTAATTATCTGAAATACTTAATTGTTACTACAATTTTATTTAACTAGTTTGCTCATACTATAATATTCTTTATGTACGAAATACATACATTTTCAGGGCTCATAGCATATTATGACATTTTGAGGAGTACTTTTCAGTTCAGTCAATGTTTCAAACACAAGACTTTTACTGTACTTTTTGCTTAATTACAAAAATAAAGCAAAGCTTATACCAACTTTTTAGCTACTTACAGACTGTGTACCCATAAATTCAAATAAACACGCGGGTAGTTCCACAAAAACAAAGTTCTTGAAACTCATGAAAGTTCAGTGTTCGGGCTATTATCGTCGGGGGGCACGTATGCAAGTTTTCATGTCTGCTGGCCCCCGGCGAAACGGTCGTAAATTACCAATCTTTTAAGTTCGTTCGACGCGCGGCGACTTTTTACCCGCTCATTCACCCATTTCTTGCGCCCAGGGAGAGTACAAGCCCATTTGTGAGTAATATCGTTCAAACGGTAACGATTTCATTCAGTTATTTATTGTACCGTGTGATGCCGGACGGTACCGTGTTGTTCATTATAGGGCGGGATTTCAACACAAAAAAGACACAAAGTTACCGGTGTTCAAATAACTATATTCCAGTTAGTATTCGCATTGACATAAAACTCACACTTATAAACTTATAACACAACAAAACTAGGTACTAAACATGGGATAGACCGATTTTGGCAGGAACGCCCGAGCGACTCACACGTGTGGTGCCGGACTTAAAGAATACTACCATCCTATTTCTTCCCGTGGGTATCGTAAAAGGCGACTAAAGGACTTACTCTAGTAAGTCCTGAGAATGGGAAGCAGCGCTCTCTATGCATTTTAACACCATACTGCGATCGCCAACCCGCCTGCCAAGCGTGGCGATTATGGCACCCACCCCCTCTTTGGGGGAGGCCTATGTCTAGTAGTGGACGTCTTTCCGCTGAAATAATAATGATGATTTATTGAACATGTAAAATGTTTTTTTAAGGCTTAAACACCCAGACTTAGATACCACTTGAAATGGGTTTAGTCGTATCATTCTGGTAAGCAATTGATATCCGATATATACACATCCGATATCGAATGGATGGGTTAATAAACCCAATAACAACCCTTAACAACTGTTGGATTTGTAGTGGTTTCTAACCCGTTCAGGATGTATGATTGGTTTGAAGGGGCAACTTGTTCGTATGAGATAAGCATCGTAAATAAGGTTTCGTTTTTTAAACCTTTTATGGAACACTTAACATCACGCCTGTAATCCCCGAAGGGAAAGGCAGAGGTGTACCTATAGTACACACACATTGCGCCAGTTATGTTTAATTCCCATGTAATAGGGGGCGAGCCTATTGCCCTTTATAGAACCCTTGTAGAAAACCCTTTTTAACCCATTGTATATTTGTTTTTTTTTTGTTTTACTTAATAAGGTCTAACTTGTCTTTTTTATATGCACGTGTTTTGTAGGGATATTTATGTGTTACTTTTTTCTTTCTTTCTTTGAACGGGTAATTAAAATGGTCCCTGCTTACGTCACTACGTTTTCGAATTTAGAATTGCAAACGTTTTCCGAGCAAGCTTTCCGGTTTCGGTGTTCGATGCCAAATTGAGTATTGCAATTGGATAAGACTGGTTGGTGTCGCGTCTTCTTTTATTACTGTATAACTCAGTGGCGGCATTTACATTGCCACATGCAAACTACGCATCAAACTCGCGAAATCCTGCATCGCGCAAGCAGAGATTATCGCGCGACTAGCATTATACAACGTCCCGACATCAACCGTCGGGCTGTTAAAGCGGTTGCTGGCTCAAAGAAAATATTGTAAAACATTTTTAAAAGAGCCCATTCTTCTCCATACGTAACTAATAAATTCTGCTTTTTTGTAAATTTTGACGTTCAAAAGTGCCTCTTATGTGCCCATTTGAAATAAATGGTTTGACTTTTACTTTGACTTTGTAGCCCATCAGACACAACACCCGTCTGGTCGGAGGACCTCGGCCCTTTTCTATGGAGGATGAGTGAACTGTACACCCTGATCCTTATACCCCCAACCCCAATGGGATTTCCTATCGGCACAAATGACGGACTTCCATACAAACTTTCACGCCTTATTTAATTCCTTTAGGGGGGAGACATTTTCAATAATCCTCCTTTACTTTCATAATTTTTATGAAAGAAAGAAAGAAATATGCGTTCATTGGCATTACAGCAAAAAATAAAAACAGAAAATAATATTATTATAATGTCAAAAGGGCCTCAGCTCAGCATAATGTCAGATGACAAAACAAGGTGTACCACCTGACCCCGATTTGAAAGGAAATCTTATGCAAAATTTAATGCTTCTAGACCTTGTGATTTAGACTGTGCGTTGTTGTTGTCGTGCGGTATGATAAAATAATTCTGATACCGGGTACTTTTATAGGGTGTCAAAGAGCGCCACTCGTAACTTAAATTGTATACCGGAATGCTTTTAAACCGCATATCCTAATTACTAAGAACAATTCTAGTGTTTGTTTTAATTAGTGATGTACAAATGTACACTAAGTAATAAGCGATGAAATACAACCCTATTTACAAGCAGGCGGGTTGGCGAACGCAGTATGGTGTTAAAATGCATAGAGAACGCTGCTGCCCATTCTCTAGTAAGTCCCTTAATCGCCTTTTACGACACCCACGGGAAGAAATGGGGTGGTGCTATTCTTTACGTCCGGCAAGACACGGAGCAGAATAATAATAGGCTGGTAATATTAGTTGAAAATAAGAGACCTATATTTGCAGAAAGTAATCTTAAAAAAAATGGTTGCCATTTTTCTAATACCATACGAATGGATGCCCAAGACCACTTTAAATATTACTAGCTGCGCTCCGCGGTTTCACTCGCATAAGTCTTGATCCCATGGGAATATCTTTTATAATATATTATGGGAATTTGTTTTTGAGTAAATAAACATTATATTTATTTATTATATTTATCTAAGTGATACTAAAGTTGTCAAAAAATAATAGGCCCGTTTTGACATTTAAGTTGAATCCGAGTCTGTATATGAGAGAGTTTAAATATGTATACTTAGGTTAAGGTATTCATCTATGGGTCTTTGTAATCTGAAAATAAATGGTTTATTATTATTATATTATATTGAGTCCAATTATACGTTATTATTATTATTACTAGGCAAAGGTCTTCGATAATGCGATGACGATTGCCAAAGATATATGGAAGAAAAAAATGCCCATTTTCACTAACACCAGGCGACAACTAAATGAATGCCTAAATAAAAGCGCGCTGTCTGATTTTCAACCATCGCGCTTAGCTGAGCGTTGAAAATCCAACAGCACGCTTGTTAGTGAATCGTGCAGAAGACTGCGCAGACGACAAAATAAATTGGAATGGAAGCGGAGTAAGTTGATAATTTATTTATTATTAAAACTTTATGCACAAGTATCTATGTACATATTATATTTATATTTAATTATGTTATATTTTAATATTTTATAATATTATTATTTTCTCTCAATCAGAGCACCCGCCATCTTATCTCTTCACCACCTTTGGTTGACTGGTAGAGAATGCCTAAGGCATTAAGTCCGCCTTTGTACATTATTGTGTGTGAGAAGTTTAAATAAATAAATAAGTATAAAAAAAACTGTACAAAGGCGGACTTAATGCCTGAGGCATTTTGTACCAGTCAACCTTAGGGTGATGCAGAGACAAAACGTGGTAGGTGTAAGATAGGGGATAGATAACTTGAAAAACAGAAAGATATACATTAGTATATCTTTCTGTTTTTCAAGTTACCATAAGAAGTTAACATAGATACATACATACTTATAAACAAAATTAAAAGTGTCAGGAGAAATAACGATTGGTGGAGGAGAAAACGAATCAGCGCTGGGATGATTCTGCTAACTTCTTATAATATATTATATTATATAATATATAGGTATAATATAATATAATATAAATTTATATACACATACACACATACATAAACTCACGCCTTCTTCCCATGGGGGTAGGCAGAAACTATAGAACGCCACCTGCTACGCTCCTTACATACTCCTTTTGCTTCGCCTACGTTCATACATCTGGTCATACACGCACGCCGATTGCGAGTACTACGCACCTGACCTTTCTGAAGAACATCACCAATTTGGTCACTATATGTCCTCCTAGGGCGTCCCCTCCCGGCGTTTCCACTCATATTTATATAATATAATATATTCCCATGCCTTCACTTTAAATGTTAACCGACCGGTTGCCATCCTGATGCTCAGAGGGAGAGCGGATTCCAAAGAAAAACCGCCTGGACAAATAAAGTAGAGTAAATGAAACCAGAGCGGTGAGAAGGACATCGTAGAAGACGATTGTGAACGATAATGATTATGTTCTAGAGGTATCTCATAGTCAGCGCATTTGCCGATTGTGAAAAATCACGAAACTAAAATTAATAAAACTAAGCTTAACTAATAATAATAGTAACAACTCAAAAGCGTTATCTCCAAGACGTTAAATTTTATCACAAACCCTTGTTTAAATTGACAATAACGAACGTTTAACTACAGTTAAGCGTTAACTCAACGTTACCGTATACGCTTAACGGTTATCAGTTTACGTATATCCCTAAATAAATAAGCTTGCAAACTAATAACGCTATATTAACGCCGGCTGTCGCTGAAAACCAGCGCTGGACCTCTGTCTCGCATAGGGTCGCAGCATTATGCTGAGCGATGGCCGTTTTGCGTGAATGTGGCGCATATTTTCCCTCACCTTGTTCTTTCGTGTTTGTGTTTTTATTTCATTGCGTTATGTTTACCGCAAATAAACGTATTTTCTTTCTTTTTTTCTTTTATATTAAGGACTTTGCATAAAATAATGTTGTTATCTTCTATAATGAGCAAATACATAAGAAGAAGTCTGAAAGTGGCATCGGTAACTCGGGTGACTGAAACGTTATGTGGAAATCGGTTGTCATGATAATAGTTTTGAGTAGCTATGAATGTGGATGGTTATAAAAGTAGGGGAAGACCGTCTAAAGAAACGATGGATGGACTGTGTAAAAGATGATATGGCTAGAAAGGGAATGACTACCGAGATGACGACTAATAAAGAAGTATGGAAGAAAGGGACACGTTGCGCCGACCCCAAATAAATGGGATAAGGGTTACAATTTCCATCATGTGGTATCTGTATGATACTTCATTTAAATTTAACCCTGCGGGGAATACAGGCGTCATGTTATGTGTGTGTTGAAGGTATCAAGTTGAAATTAATATCAATCACGTAGGTCTATGGACCCTTGAAGCTTTAAAAAACCGGCCAAGTGTGAGTCGGACTCGCGCACGAAAGGTTCCGTACCATTATCTATAAAAATAGCAAAAAAATCACGTTTGTTGTATGGGACCCCCCCTTAAATATTTATTTTATTTATTTAATTATTTATTTTTAAAGTGAATATATAACTAAATATTCTGTGAATATTTCAAGCGTCTACCTGTTGCCGTTATCAATATCGAGCAAAAACGAGCAAAAAATCACGTTTGTTGTATGGGAAACCCCCTTAAATATTTATTTTATTCTGTTTTTTAGTATTTGTTGTTATAGCGGCAACAGAAATACATCATCTGTGAAAATGTCAACTGTCTAACTATCACAGTTTATGAGATACAGCCTGGTGACAGACAGACAGACGGCGGAGCCTTAGTAATAGGGTTCCCGTTTTACCCATTGGGCACGGAATCCAAAAAATCAAGCTTTCAAGTCAAATATGGTGATTTATGTGACATATTTTGATACTCGCAAACAAATCAAAACCTATAGGGTACTGCCCGTTCAACTAGAATCATGAACTTTAGCAAAAAGCAAGGTCTCACAACACAACTACAGGAAAAAGTCCGATAATCGATAAATTTTGTAGTTTGTCACTTAAATATTTTTATTTTTGCTATTACAAACTATTACAAACTTACATTGCCAGTTGGAAAATTGACCGTGACGTATATTGATGTATGGGAGGACATGTTTTTCAATTGTAGTTGAAAAACATGTCCTCCCATACAGTTAAGTTTGTTTTTGGGATTAATTTCCACCTACGGAACCCTTCATTGTGCGTCGTCCGACACGCACTTGGCCAGTTTTTTTTTGTTTACCTTTATTTAACTACCTAAACAAACGTAGTATTACATCTAGACGACTTTGAGTCCAAGACAAGTAAGCAATCGCTTTCAAGGCGTTTCGTATTTATATAACGACTTTCAACAGGATTGACTTAAGCTTTTCGGTAGCTTAATGTCAATCCCAGACAATTTTGATTTTTCAATCACCGTTATCGCTGATTGAATGTCACTTTGTATAAACTCCATTTCATAAAGCATTAACGGAAAATAACGGCAAAATAACAACGGCTATTGTGTAATATTGTTTAAATTTTTGCACTTTCTAGTTATTTTTTTAATGTAAATGGAAGTTAAACTACATTGCTTTGAAATTAATAATCGTGAAATAACGAAGTTTAGTTTATATCTAAATAACGAGAGAGTGATAATCGTTATTTTTATAATGTTATAATGAATGGATTACAAGCCTTTAGGTCAGTTTCTAGCCTATGATCTGAAAACTAAACTTTAACACAAGTTTAACCGGCTAAACTTGTGTTATCTAATGTAATGTTATGTTATTGCATATTTATAATTGTTTGGTTTAACTGTTTTGATGTTGCACGACTCGAATAATTTTTAATAGGCTCCTGCTTACTTTATTTTTCTCTTCATTTACGTTTCTGTTTTATTACCAAAATAAAAATATTTTTATTTTTTCTCTTGAATTGCAAATCGCTGTTAACCTACATTAGTCAATGCAAGTTTTTGTAACTAGATGTATACATGTGGAAACTTGTAATTAGCAATTTTCTTACATACTAATGATTTTGAATAGTGTTATTCTTATTAGTCTGTAATCTTTCTGTAAAATAAAATAAATAAATAAACTTGTTTATGGTTTGCTTGCAGTTATCATAATCAAGTAATTTGAACCGAGTTAAGTCTTCAGTTAAACACCTGGTATAGTGCTTGCATCTCAGAATTTGATAATATTGTTTTGTTACTAATGAATCCGTGTCTTATCTACATGTATGGTACCATACAAGTGCACGCAGAACTTAGGGTGTCATCAAAATATCATAATTATGTATTGCTGTGGAACAATTGAATGAGTTATTTTATTTTTATATTTTATCAGAATCAGAATGCTTTATTTGTAAACATAGGTCAAATTACAACAGTGTGCGAGATGTTACAGATTGGTAGCTCCTCTATGTTTTGCCCAGAGGCGTAAAAATATATTACAGATTGGTAGATCCTCTATGTTTTGCCCAGAGGTGTACAAATATATTACAGATTGTTAGATCCTCTATGTTTTGCCCAGAGGCGTACAAATATATTACAGATTGTTAGATCCTCTATGTTTTGCCCAGAGGCGTACAAATATATTACAGATTGTTAGATCCTCTATGTTTTGCCCAGAGGCGTACAAATATATTACAGATTGTTAGATCCTCTATGTTTTGCCCAGAGGCGTACAAATATATTACAGATTGGTAGATCCTCTATGTTTTGCCCAGAGGCGTACAAATATATTACAGATTGGTAGATCCTCTATGTTTTTCCCAGAGGCGTACAAATATATTACAGATTGGTAGATCCTCTATGTTTTGCCCAGAGGCGTACAAATATATTACAGATTGGTAGATCCTCTATGTTTTGCCCAGAGGCGTACAAATATATTTAATTAACATTGTCAATATTTTTACTTTTTAACAAAAATTTAATTTTTAAGATATCATATGGTGGTAGAAATATGTAAAATGTCACATTAGTAATAAAGTCAATATTAATAGGAACATACATGCATAACAATACAAATTTAAAATACAATCGATTTCAATAATAATGTCAAATAAATTCAAGTTACATGTCTTATAATGCTAATATCATCAATCAACTCAGCCTATCGCAGTCCACTGCTGGACATAGACCTCTCCCAGGTTGCGCCCCAACACCCTGTCCTCCGCCTTCCGCATCCAGTCTGACCCAGCCACCTTCTTAAGATCGTCGGTCCATCTAGCTGGGGGGCGTCCCACACTACGCTTGCCGATACGCGGTCTCCACTCCAGGACTCGTTTGCTCCATCGGCCATCGGTCCTTCGACAAACATGGCCAGCCCACTGGCACTTCAGTTTGCTTACTCTGCAAGCTATGTCGGTAACTCCGGTTCTTTTCCGGATAATTTCATTCCTGATCTTATCATTCAAAGAGACTCCAAGCATAGCCCGCTCTATATCACGCTGCGCAACCTTAATCACCCTTAATATCATACAAAATTAAAAATCGTCAAAATAAGTGAGGTGATGTACAATTTTCTGAATAGTTATTATAGAATTATCGCCCAAATATTCCTGAAGTGAGTAATAGTTATTTATAGTATGTTTGTTAAATTAGGAGGGGCTTGTGACTAAGTAATAACAGCCGCACGGGTCGATCGATCAGGTTAAGCTACGCTTGCCGCGGTTGTTCCGTGGATGGGTTACCATTTTTACATACCAAAACCCCTCTGTGCCTCGGAAAGCACATTAAGCTGTTGGTTCCAGCTGTTATTTGTAGATCTTTGACAGTTGTTACGACTCGTCAGAAGCCCGAAAGTCTGACAACCAGTCTTATCAAGGGGTATCGTGTTACCCAGTAACTGAGTTGTGGAGGTCAGATAGGCAGTCGCTCCATGTAAAATGCTGGTATTCAGCTGCATCCTGTTAGGCTGGAAGCCGACCCCAACATAGTTGGGAAAAGGCTAGGTAGATGATGTGTGTGTTTGTTGAATGATCAACATAGTTAATGTTTTTATGTGGGATCTGTAAATGCAGCTCGCGAAATTTATAATTTCTTACTGTTTTGTACAAATTGAAGCGCTGTATAATGTATGTTGATCAAAATTTGGGGCAAGTACGATGTAATAATGATTAAATTATAATAATTTAAAACATCAATAAAGCTCTCGATTTCACGGAAATTGGGCTATTTCGTGTAATTATGACGATTTATAGCAAATAGGTATATTATTTCGAGAGTTTTTTTGATGATTTAAAACAGCGTAAACGCAAAACAGTGCCGCAATTTGCGTTACATGCAGAAGATTTTTTTTCATATATTTTCCTAAATAATAAAAAATTGAGGATGTTACATACATTTAACGCAATAGTTTAAAATCGTAATAAGTAAAAATTTGACACCGATTAAATTGATATTGTTTCTCCAAGTTTATCTTCAACATTGTTCTTTTCTTTATCAGTATAAAATTGTCTAAAAAAAACCTAAGTTTCTCACTTAGAAAGATAAACTACTTGTATAAGTGTTTATAAAGCTCGTTTCGTTTAAAATACTAGTTTAAACTTAGCTAATGCCGCTAAACTTTTAGTGAGTTTACTTTGCGTTTTTGTGAAATTTATTTGGAACTCTATAATTGGGGGTCTCGTTTATTCTGAAGAATTTTGTTTCTTCTGCTTATGAGAAAATTTTGAAAGTTTATATATTTTTATACCTAGTTAAATAACTAAATTTATATTATTCCCTTTACTTAACTTAAAATTAAGAAGGCAGTTTAGAGAAGGTATGTACCGACAAAGAAATTGTGCTACTAGTGTCGCATCGCGCCCGCGACATCGCACTAGTCTGTATAGCGCATAATACCCCGGATCGAACTCAGGACCACAGCTTAGAAGTCAGGCTTGTTTCACTGGCACGCCACAATTGTTACGATAAGTCACTTTGAGGAGTGGCTAGAGAGGTGCCATGGCGTCCTCACCTTCCGCCTGACGCAGGTCCTCACCGGACACGGTAGTTTCTGGAGGTTCCTATTCAGGATAAAGCGGGAGGAAACGCCGGGTGTTACCACTTTGTGGATCGCCCGGAGGTCACGGTATACAGTGGAGGTCTGCCCAGCTTGGGTGGAGCACCGCCATGACCCCGCGGAGGCGATCTCTCGCGTCCGGCCCTGGTTCAGTCATGGTCCGGAGCGAGAGTGCATGAGAGGCCGTCACCTCTCGTTCTGCGAAGCAGTAATGCTCACAAAGGAGGAGGCGGAACGCGTGAGGAAGATCCAAAATTCGCTAGTCGCCGCAGAAGACGCCCCGGGCGTAGGGAGTCGCAGGTCAAATCCCGGCCACCGTAGGCGCGGGCTTGCGGACGGTGAGCGATGGGTAGCTCGCCGTCTGATAAAGACCTGGCCCGGGTCGACGGCGTGTTATGCTCCACGCGCACCTCAAAGAGATGTCAACACGAACTGACGGAATCCTCGGGCCAATGCCTGCCAGGGTTGCGAGTTTGTTTGAAAGGGATATCGTGGCCCTGGCGCAGGCAACTGAAGGATCACGGGTGGGTTTTAGTCAGTAAAAATCTGACACGCCCTCCCAACTCCGCCCGGAGCGGGAGAAGTTATCTGATAATTTCCCACCCAAAACAAAAAAAATGTTTCACTAGAGAAACAAAAAGGCAGGCTTCAAATGAATTCCGATCAGTTGACAATGAGAATATGTGTTCCAATTTCTTCGCATAAGCTGTACCTAAGAATAATAGGGTTAACTGTACAAAGACACAATTCAGTTCCAGGTCACAACTAAAGACAATTACGTCCCTAGATACAGGAACGAAATAAATAGCTGGCAATTTGAAGAGTCGCCATTACACCATCAAACACCATTACCTTTTCCCACACTGTCCATTCGTATCCATTAGGGGTGAGCCATATTGTAAGTATAGTGCAGATAAGAGCAGAAGTGCAACTTCGAACAAGTCACCCGATAAGCTGGCGTAAGTGTGTCCAAGTTGCGACTAACCTTTTATTGGTTTAATTTTTCGGTCTTCTCTGAGTTAGGTTGGTTAGTTTTGCCAACAATAATGCTATTGTTAATTTATTTTCATGCGTCATGCTTATTTGCGTTAATACAGCTGAACCAGTAATTTGGACTCACTAGAGAGCAATTATAGCTGCCAAATTTAGTCTTAAAGAAAAAACTCTTACAATTGACATACCTACTCTTCGGAGTTCCCTTTGACTGATACGTCAAACGAGAAAAGACATCATCATTACTGATCGAAACAAAAATAAATACTGTTAAATTCAATTCTCGGTCTCACTTTGAACGTTCAAGAAAAAGAAAATACCTTGATAGCCCTGGTGAGTAACAGCGTTTCTCGTAGTTGAAGTGCCTCAGTCTACTGATGTTTGTACGGCGAATTATTAGTTAGCCTTCTGTGGGAACAGTTTTCTTTAATGTACCAGGTGGGCTAGGTACGGAGGAGCCGGCGGATGGTGCTAAGAGCCTAGCATGCTTAGATTGCTCAGTCTGAGATAGATTTCCTCTTAATTACGGCATTTATTGATAGACCCATGTTACGTCTCTTTGATGGCACATGATTTGCTGTTTATTTTTAACACATAATGGCTGTATTCCTGTTGCTGGTAATTACACCAGGGCCTCAAGTCTGCTATTACAATAGTGTCAGAATGGTCGATCATTGATTTCATAATTGTTGATTTTGACAAGTTTGGTAATCTACTATTATAATGGCGTCATTATGACTTTCCAATGGTCGGCCACTGACACTACATTGAAAGAAATTGCATATATTGGTAATCTCGTACATAATGACTAATGAATAACATTTCTACTAATGGGTTTTATAATAATGGCAATACGACAATGCCATTATAATAACACAATTATATTACGAGAACATTGACCGACCAATGATCGACCATTATGAATTTACCAGATTACGAACTTTTAGCTAAATGACAATGGCATGACAATGGGATCGTGTGGGAATGACAGAATTTATAAAAATAGCAGACTTGGGCCCCTGTTCGTCTTTCTGGCGACGGCAAGCATATTGCCACCAATCAACCAGATGCGATTATTAAATAGCATGGTACTTTTTACAATGATTAGAAATCGAAACTCTTTTAATCCATCCAAAGGTTGTCTTTAAAACATTGTTTTTAGCGATAAGAGCGCCCATTTTGTCACCCTATGTAAAACTACATTTATATCTGTCAGTTTTATGGTGTACAAAGTAAAGAGTATTCTATTTATTATACTACTAGCTGCGCCCCGTGGTTTCACCTGCGTAAGTCTCGATCCCGTGGGAATATCGGGATAAAAAGTAGCCTATGTCTTAATCCAGGATGTCAGCTACCTCCATACATAAAATTAGTCCAGCCGTTAGAGCGTGAAGAAGTAACAAACACACACACACTCACAAACTTTCGCCTTTATAATATTAGTGTGATTCAATTGGTGGTGATTGTGCAGTTTGGGAAAACACATAGAATTTATCACATATTGTCATAAATAGGAAAAAATCTCTGGACAGGTTCACTATAAAATTATCGTCCTTATGGCGGCTTTACAACGTCACATGCGAAGTACGCATCAAAAACTTGACGTCACACAAATCCTGCATCGCACAAGCAGAGTTTACCGCCCCACTTCGTATATACAATGTCCCGACATCCACCGTCGGGCAGTAGTCCACCAGACTCAACACCCGTCTGGTCGGAGTATCCTCCCTTTTCTATAGAGGACGAGGGAACTATAATACCCTGTTCCTCATACCTCTATTATCATCATCATCCATAGCCCGACTTTGCCCACTGCTGAGCATAGGTGCCTTATTTCGTGTGCCAATCCCCACGCTCCAGTGCCAGCCTCATCCTAGTTCTACCAACGCGGCAGCGATGGCAACAGTATCGTTCACCCATCTCCCCGCCGGACAACCGACTATAATTTATCTAGATTTATGAAGTCAAAGTCAAATTATTTGTTTCAAATAGGCACATAAGAAGCACTTTTGAACGTCAAAATTTACATAAAAATAGAATTGATTCTAGTTAGCCCCTTCCAAAAGGTAGTTTCGTATGGAGAAGAATGGGCAAGAAACTCCACCGGTACTCTTTTAATTTTTTTTTTAATATTTTGTTTGAATACATTAATTATATGATTATATGTGAAGACGAGGCACCTAGAATAAAATTGCTATACCTTATTAGGTAAAAATAATTAAAAACTAAGCAACGAAAAATAACTTAATTATGAGATAGATACATGGTGCTCACATATTTACAAACATACCTAGTAAAAGTATGTTTTTCTAAAAAAAAAAAAAAGTCAGTGTGTGAGTATAGGTAATCCCAGAATGTAAAATCAATATCATAAAAATAACAAATTTTACAGTAAAAATAGCAACCAGTTTGGTTTTGTCTAGACTCTAGATTGTCTTATGGAGCACCAGCATGTTTCCAAACACTCCTGTCCTGGATATAATCCTCTAACTTGCAATATGCTTGTTTACAAAGTGTACTTTTAATATGTGTTTTAAATTTTCTCTCATTTAATTGGAATATATCACAAGGTATTTTGTTGTAACATTTAACACAGTACCCCATAAAAGATGTATGTAATTTAGATAATCTGATAGATGAATATTCTAGGTCCTAAATACATAGGCACTAGCTAACTTTACTAATAACTGTTCCCCGAACAAACTAGGTAACAACTAATATAGGTATTGCCTAGAAAATTAGCCATCATGGATTCAAGGAGCGTAATCATAAAGCGAAAATGGTAAAACGTTCCTATCACTTATTTTAATAATTTCTGGGAATAATTCGTTAGTGTTTTGGTCCATTAATATTAATTTATCTTGGGATAATTATAAAGAAATGTGTCCGCCTACGCGGGAGTTGATATTAGAAACAGAATCATACATCAAATTCACAGGCTGATTCAAAGTTTATGGCGGCTCGGAACATGAGGCGAGCCGCTGCGCAGTCTGCGCAGCGAGTGGCGCTCTTCAGAGCCGCCATAAAGTTTGACGCGTACTTTACCTTCATTTATTAGCTGTTGCTCGTGACTTCGTCTGCATGTATTTTGTAAGTCTTGCATCTTAAGAAGAACTAACTCCCAAAATACAAGCTTGGGTTAGTTTGGGAGTTGGTAGATCATCTATTATATTTTGCTGCTGTCAAACCATCAAACTCCTTAATAAATTCAACGATTCTGTTGTGTTACTTTGAGAGTGAAATACATTTATTTAGGACTAGCTGCGTCTCACGGTTTTACCCGTATATGTCTCGATCCCGTGGGAACATCGAGATAAAATTTATCTTATGTCCTAACTCAGGTCATGGTCTACCCATGTGCCAAATTTCATCCAAGTCAGTTTAGCCGTTTTAGCGTGAAAGCGTAACAAACAAACAAACTCACATTCAACATTTATAATATTAAGATTTCATCATTTTTGAATAAAAATATCAGGGATGGAAAGTAGCCTTAATTTGTCCTTCTGCAGTTTTCAGGCTACCTATCTGTTAAATTTCACAGTGACAGGTTTAGTGGTTTAGGATTAGACGTGAAAATGTAACAGACACACACACAGAGTTGCTTTCATATTTATAACTAGCTTTTGCCCGCGGCATTGCCCGCGTGGAGGTCGGAAATTATCTCACTTAGGCCATTAACACACGGCACCGCGCACCGCCGCGGTAGGCGGTGAAGCGGATCTCATGTCGCATTGGCCTCTTATAAATCCGTTGATGCCTAACACACGTATACCGCCCGACCGCGCGGTCGAGCGATGCTCAAACCCTCTCCGACCGCGGCGGTGCGCGGTGTCGTGTGTTAATCGCCTTAAACGTGCTACTGTAACGCACATGGCAGTAAGGCTCCCAGTCGGCATGATTTTGCTGACATCTTCAAAACCTTAATGAATTATACACCTAAATGTTTTTCTTGAATCACTCCGTCCATTGGTATGAAAATCCGTTCGGTAGTTTTTGAGTTTATCGCGTTTACACAGACAGACGCGGCGGGGGGGCTTTGTTTTATAATTATGTAAGGATATTAGTATGGATCGTTATTATAAAGAATACTCTTTATTATGTAAGGTTACCTTACCTTTGACCTTATTAAAATTAGTTGTTATAAGCAAACAAGAGAACTTTAGACATTGTGTTCGACACCCACGTTGACAGAAACTGGGTTATTATTTTAGTTTAAATGAATTCGCGATCCTCCTTATATCTCCGAACATACTTTTGACATGATTTAAGATCTCACCCCGAATGCTAGCATGTTCAAAAAGTTTGAGTTACGAATTTTATCTTCCATTGGCAGTTACTGAATACCTGCAGTAAGACATATAAGTATCTCACGAAGCGACGCGCCCTATACTTATGGGTACATGCCCAATAAGTCTTTGGTCAACTGGACCCACACGAAATGAGCCCGCGGGATCACTCAACCCAATCACATTTTGAATACGTCGACTGGACCCACTGCCCAATTTCATTATTAGTACAGTCACGGAATAAAGCCGAATCTTTTGGTTTTATTTTTATGACTTAAAATATACCATTATAATTCAATTAGGTATTTACACGTCTTATTCACTAACACTAAAACTAAATATTTTTTTACTACGTTGATTTGTATAATTTCATTCATAAATATAGTACTTTTTTTTTTTGCGTTATATTTGAGCATTACATTTAGTTAATATTCTCGTTATAAAAAGGTTTGTCTTGATTTTACTTACAATATCTAATTTAAAATGATTTTAGATTTTGATTGAGAATAATAATGTTTAAACCTAATTGAATTGCGTTCTATTATATTTTGACTAACCAATTTTGCGCTTGACTGTATCCACTGGTAGCTTTAAACAATATTTGTTTTATGCGCGGGTCCAGTTAACCAATAAAAATACAGAAAATAAATTATGTGGTCAAGTGGACCCGCGGGTCCAGTAGCGACCGGGTCCTGCTGACCGAAGACTTGCCCAGTTGCCCAACACATTTTAAAATCTTTGTGAGTTTTACAACAAACATGCATTTTTTTTCCATGGGGTAGGCAGAAACTATAGAACGCCGTCTGCTGCAGCCTGCAATCGGCACATACTAATTTTACTTCGCTTACGTGATCATAGTTTTTCAAATATGTCTAATGATATTTCAGAAAACTAAATGCAAGCTAAAATCCCGCAAATCGTATTACATAGCAATATTTAAAATAATTTAAGGAAGAGCTTGTGGCTAAGTAATAACTGCCGCACTGGTCGATCGTTCAGGTTAAGCTACGCTTGCCGCGGTTGGTCCGTGGATGGGTGACCATCCTTTCATACCAAGATTCCTCCGTGCCTCGGCAAGCACGTTAACTCTTCAAATATCGCGTGATACACCCATGAGTGCATAAGGAATTAAGCCGTTGGTCCCGGCTGTCATTTGTAGATCTTTGACAGTTGTTACGGGTCGTCAGAAGCCCAAAAGTCTGACAGCCAGTCTTACCAAGGGATATCGTGTTACCCAGTAACTGGGTTGTGGAGGTCAGATAGGCAGTCGCTCCATGTAAAATACTGGTATTCAGCTGCATCCGGTTAGACTGGAAGCCGACCCCAACGTTGTTGGGAAAAGGCTAAAAATAATTTAAAACATTTTATACGCACAAGGGCGATACTTTTCATTCACACTGGCCATCAAGTAGACTCGTTATCAGACCAGTTTTCTATTTCTGCCTACTTAGGTAAACCGATCGAGTATTTTACCCCATGTAGTGCAGTCGCTACATTGATTGTAATAAATGTTTCCTGCCTTTAATCTTAGTCCATGATAATAAGGGTTTTCTGTTAGAATTACGATGGCAAGAGGCATTACCTCTGAACGCTCCATTGAACGTAACTGCTGTACTAATTTTATTGTTGATTGACCTGGTATTCGCAATAAAGTCTGTTATCTTTTTATGCGTATAAGCCGTACGGCATTTCATACAAACTTTCAAGCCCTTGTTTTTCGAAATTACTAAACCGATTTTAATGAAACTTCATACACATAAGCAGGATACAAAGGTCTACAAAGTAAGTTACGAACATTTTCGAAATGTCTTATTTAAAAACAGATAACAGGAAGTCTCTGTTTCTATGGAAAATTTAAAATCGGTCTAATTTGGCTGTAACACTATTTTTCGATAATGTTCATAACTAACTTTTTAGAACTTTGTATCTTGCTTTTTTTTTTCTTATTTTGCTTTATATTTTTATATGGTGCTGAAACTTGGTGCATCAAAAGCCGCGAAAGCAGTAAGATCGATGCTTTCGAAATGTGGTGTTGGCGGAGGCTACTTCGTATACCATGGACCGCCATGAGAACGAATGAATCCATACTGGAGGAACTCAGTATTACCAAGCGACTTTCTACAATATGCCAGGAAAGTGCTTTTTCTGACATATTATGCGTTCACCTAAGCATGGTCTGGAAAGGCTTATGATACTGAGCCAGGTGGAAGGAAAACGCGCTCAAGGCAGAGCACCGGCAAGATGGTCCAACGCGATCAAGAAGGCTGTTGGAGTAGCATTTACCGAGCGGTCCAAACTGCAGAAGACCGCATAACTTGGAGACGCGTCGTTTGTGGTTACGATCCTCAGCATTGAGGGAACAACGAAGAAGAAGATCTTGCTTTTATGCGTATGAAGTTTCAGTCATTTCGAAAAACAAGGGCTTGAAAGTTTGTATGAAATGCCGTTCGGCGTATACGCTCTTAATGATGTAGGTAATGAAAAGGCGTTGTGGGGCAAATTTTAAGTAAAATTATGTTGTAAACTTTAACCCATCAGTCATAATTTTTGTATCTATCTCAATAAAGAAAATACATAATATGCGACCAGTAACTCGTCACACCTCATATTCATCATCATCATCTTTTCAGCCAAAAGACGTCCACTGGACATAGGCCTCCCCTAAAAGGAGTGGGGTTGCCATAATCGCCACGCGTGGCAGGCGGGTTGGCGATGGCAGTGTAGTAAAATGCATAGAGAACGCTGCTACCCATTCTCTAGTAAGTCCCTTAGTCGCCTTTTAAACACCCACGGGAAGAAATAGGATGGTGCTATTCTTTACGTCCGGCACAACTCCACCTACATTCAATCATTTCTAAACTATTGGGAAATGATTGGATATAAATAAGTCAGTAAACAATAACCTCAACCACTCCCACGCTCATCATTTTGTGCATTATGGTATAAATCTTAGTTTGAGGAACTAGTTATGAGAAAAGTTATTTTAAAACCAATAATATAGCTCGCAAAACGTCATGAAGTCGTGTACTCACTATCAGACTCACCCAAGTTCACAATGCAACCGTGCAACATTATCTATGGCAGTTGTCTTAGATCATAGAAACAGGGAGATGACTCAAGCTAGTGTTATTACAGATACTTGAATATGCTCAAAAGTGGCATAAAAAGTGTAGAATGCCATAGATTCCGGGAAACTTTAATTTGACCAATAGTGGCGTAAAAATACACACGGTTACATACCAAGCTTTAAGTACTCGTATAATAACTAATTTAGGCTGATCTCGTATTGTATTTTAGGATTTCCGTACAATAAGATGTCAGCTTATCATCATCATCATCAGCCTATAGCAGTCCACTGCTGGACATAGGCCTCTCCAATTGCACGCCATTCAGCTCGATTCTCGGCAACTCTCATCCAGCTGCCACCAGCCACCCTGCGAAGATCGTCGCTCCACCTAGCCTGAGGGCGTCCCACCTTACGTTTGTCGATTCGCGGTCTCCACTCAAGAACACGTCTACCCCAACGGTCATCGGTTCTACGGCTAATATGGCCGGCCCATTGCCACTTCAGCTTGCTTATTCTGTGGGCTATGTCGACAACTTTGGCAGCTTATATCTACTGGAAATGTATAGCTTGTATGTAGCCGTGTGTATACTATCTACTTCGTATAGTATTTCATTGTTTCCGGTGGCAATAGCTACCTATTGCCAGCTTTTAATCAGATATAATATATAAGTGCACCATTAACATTATATTTCGGAATCGAATTAATTGAACTGTATTCTAAGATGCAAAGTTAGTTTACTTTTGTGATTTTAGTGCTTTTAAACTAGCAAAATAATCAATACGAAAGTTTATATATTTATTTTTAAAACACTTAGCCTATTTAAAAGTTTAGTTTTAGTCCCACAACGAAAACTTCTCAGGGTTTAAGTGAGGGCTGGCGAGCCGTACATTTAAATTAAAAAAAAAATGTTAATTTTTTCAATGATACATACAAAACTGAATATTTTTATTATGATAATAATAATTAAAGGTACAATAATACATTAGGAGACATTTTGCGTAAGGAAACGTTTCGATTCGTACTTATAACTTTTTGAACTCGTTTTGTAATTTTATAAAGAAAACAATGTTCTTCTTTGTAAGAGGAGTCAGGTAATACAGGTCACTGAGTGTACTTAATACTTTAGAAAGGTATCAAAAGTAACTGGTGAGCCACTGGTGGCAATATGCTTGCCCCCTATTATATGGAACTTAAACATAACTGTCGAAATGTGGATGAACTATAGGTACTCCTCTGTCTAATCCTTCAGTAAAAACAGGCGTGATGTTATGCTTATGGTGAGACACCTATCCAATTTGCCTATCCTTTTCTCAACTATGTTGGGGTTGGCTTGTTGGATATTATAACATTTTACATGGAGCGATTGCTTATCTGACCTCCACAACCCAGTTACTGGCTAACATGATATCCCTTGGTAAGACTGGTTGTCACACTTTCGGGCTTCTGACGACCTGTAACAACTGTCAAACATCCACGAATGATAGCCGGGACCAACGGCTTAACGTGCTTTTCGAAGCACGGAGGAGTCTCGGACACCCGTCTACAGACCAACCCCGGCAAGCGTAACTGGATCAACCCTTGTGACTGTTACTTAGCCGCCAGCTCCTCGCGTGTATAGTGAGACACATATTATTAAGCAGTATGTACTACTTAAAACTCGTTTTGCGAAGTGTCAACATATCCACTCATTTCTATAATCCAAGTTGGCAGCTAACCCTTTCCGTGTTTACTTCAACCGCAGTCCTCGTGCGGTTAATAGCTAACTGTAGTTAACCATAACCAGCTTGCTAGAAGACGGATTACTTTAAATCATGGTTATGATTTTGAAGTGTGTTTACTTGTGAATTTTGTTAACTTGTTGGTCTTTGATTTGGCAGGATGTTATAGAATAAAAAATAAATTAAATCGCCTTTTAAAAGAAATGAGCTCAATATTATGAAATAATATTTTTATAATCGAAACCAAACGTAGGTACCATCGCGAAAGTTCCCGGTCGACCACTTTTTGCCCTTATGCTCATAGTAATAAAGTTGAAAAATGGTCGACCGGGAACTTTCGCGGTGGTACGTGTCGGTGCCAGTGTCTAAGAAAAGTGCCTATCAAATATAAAAACTGGCTTTGCTGGCACCGACCTCAAAAAAAAAAAACATGCGGGGCAGTCTTTGGGGACTGCCAATAGAAGTGAAAACTAAGTAACTTGTGAAAAGTAATACCAAAAATAACCGTGGAAAAAAATAAATCATCTGTTCCCTACATTTTGACGAGTGATGCGGCCATAAATGTAGGGAACAGCTGATATTTTTCGCGATTTAAGCTTGGTCCCATAGTAAAAGTTGTTCATTATGATTAGCAGAATGAGCCCTTAAGAAATGTCGTGTATGAATAGATACACCTTATATACAGGGTCAAATTAAATTAGCTAGCGAAACTTCACAGATGAGATGGGTATCGTTAACTAAACATAATCAAACAAGACATAAATAAAAGTGTACTTAAAAAAAATCATCTACCGCAGGTAAGTAGTGTAGTACTTGAAATATCCGTTTTACTCTGTGTAAACTTCACAGAAGTGATATCTAAACACGATAAAACAAAAAAATAAACTGATTTTCTCATCTCATACTTTCAGTAACGGTCATTGACCCCATAAACATTATCATAACTTTTTTTTTTGTTGTTGTCTTGTTTAGATATCGACACCCATCACGTCTGCGGAGTTTCGCTAGCTAATTTAATTTGACCCCGTATACGTTTACGTTACATTGACTGTAGAATTATTCCATATTGTGACATTTATAATTTTTGTTTTAATTTGTTTATCATCATTCTATTAATTTTGACATAGCTACCAAATCATTTGTTTGCATGATCAATATTTTATTTCGCATGCAACCATATTTGTACGCCTCTTGGCATAACATAGCGACCTAAGAACTTTAATTTAAGAACGGTATTGTAACTATTTTAAACAAATAAAAAATGATTATGATTAATTAGGTTTTGACAAGTTTGCACACTGGTGGAGACTATAAATACACGACATTTTAATTAATAGATCTCTACAGAATGACTACTAAGTAGGTAGCTACTGTTCTTCTTTTTATTGTAAGAAATTGTTGTCTTATATGAATCACAACTATATATTTTGGTGATGTATGTTATTATTAGACAACAGATGATGCTAATGCCATTCAACAAGTCAAACTCAGAGTTAGTTTTCCGCTTTCTGCTCAGGAAGTCATAAAAATATCCCGCTACGCATTAGGTGCAAGTACATAAAATATTGTCCTTAGTACTTGTATCCATTGATGTAATTTTATCTCCTATCTATGATTACTTGTGCAAATCAAAGTCTAGATGAACGGGCGATAATATTCAAGACTTCCGTGAACGTAGAATGGTGCTAATGATTTTCTCTGACTGCTTACTAAGCTTACGTGTAAGGTTTCATAGTATTTATTTATTATTATATTAATACTTTAAGCACACAACAGTCAGCCTTTGCAGTGGTAGGTGCAATAACGAAAATTGTGGAATAAATATTTATTTAAATATAAGGATATACATACATATACGTTTAGAGGCATGAGGAACAGGGTGTAAAGTTCACTTATCCTCCATAGAAAAGGGAGGATCCTCCGACCAGACGGGTGTTGTGTCTGGTGGGCAACTGCCCAAAGATTGCTGACGGGACGTGTATGTATGCTAGTCGCGCGGTAAACTCTGCTTGCGCGATGCAGAATTTTCGCGTGACGTCAGTGTGCCGCTTAGTTAGCATGCGGCGATGTTGATGCCGCCACATTAAAAACTTTAAATATAATGTATTCTGACTGACTCGTTGGTCCACTAGACGCAAGCGCGACTGTTGAGCATGAGGTCCTGGGTTCGATTCCCAGATCGGGCAAAGTGTTATTGGGATTTTCCATTAAGAATTTCTCAGTGGCAGCCCGGAGTCTGGATTAGTGCCCGGTTGATGGCAATAGGCTCGCCCCCTATTACATGGGAATTAAACATAACTGGCGCAATGTGGGTGGACTATACGTACTATCGGCCAAAGTTCCGCATGCTCACCTTAAAGGCGATAATCGCATAGCACGACTCACGACTCGATCGCACAATGCACGAGTTTTGACCAATAGGATGCACAAAGCGTATTTTAGTGGTGTTCGTATTAGTATAATCATGTATAGAATGTGTGACACTCACACTAGGAGCGTACTATGCTCACTTGTTTCTGCTAAGAGACGAGTTTTTAATGGGCACGGCCAGCGCGGCGCGGCGGCGGCGTGAGCTCTTTGTTATTGAATTGAATTGTTATTTTATTATTGACAAGAATTAATTTTAGTACTCATATCTTCTGTTTGTTTGGTTTAGAAAATGTATTATTGATATTGCAGTATTTACAAAAATAATTTGTAATAACTAATAAACTACAATTTATATGTATTAATCCACTTTAATATTTTCCTCTCTCTATCGGGTCTATAGATATAGGTTATTTATGAACACTTTCACTGCCTCTCCAATTTTCACCATATCCTATGTGATGCCGCATGCCGCAGCAACCGCACCATATTCCCTTCACAATAAGATGAGACATTGAAACGAACCGTTTTATTACAGTCCGTTCCACCGATTTTGACTTCTATTCCGTAGGCTTATGGATGGCATTAAAGGCAAAAAAGTGGTTACAATACCAACTGTTTACTGCAGCTGCCATTTGTCATGCCACCAACACAATAGCATTCAAAATCGATTGAACGGACATTTATGGTTTGTTTACCTTTTATCTCACGGTTCCCTGAATACGTTAGGTATAGGTGCGTTGACCGGCACTGCATGAAGGTATCAAATGTTTATATTGAATTTTTTTGTGTTTAATCGACTTTATTAAAAGTAAATAACTATCTAAATTTCTATGTGTTTGTTTATACTTGGGCAATTTGGGAATACTTGAAAATTACAGTAATATTTGAACCAATACTCTGCGCAGTTCATACAATGTTATCAGAGCTTTTTGTTTGTAGCTAACGCAAGGCCGCAAGCCGCACAACTCTTGCAACTGAAATAAAAATAAGTTCATTATCTAAGACCCATTGTTATTTAGTGGGAATGTCTGGAAATTCGGTTAAACAATAGAGGACGGCTTAATACAAGGGCCATACGTTGTTTTATTACCTTAGGATTATCTCAAATGTTTTGCAGTTGTTCCTTGTATTTGGTTTAATACTTTTAACAGTAGGTAATTGTAATATTACCTTTTATTCATTAAAATAATACAGGGTGAAATTGAATTCATGGGCATCCTTTTAAGGGGTCATTGTACTCATCATTATGAACAACTTCAACTATGAGACCATACCTGAAATCGCGAAAAAAAAATCAGCTGTTCCCTACATTTATGTTTGCATAACTCGACAAAATGTAGGGAACAGCAATTTTTTTTCTCGATTTCATATTTGTTCCCATAGTCAAAGTTGTTCATAATGACGAGTACAATGACCCCTTAAGAGGATACCCATGAATTAAATTTCAGCCTGTATAACGAACAAGGTATCGTTGCAATTAAAATGCCCAGGCATGCCGTGCAGGATGAGCACTTTAAGACTGGATTATAATCAAACCAACACTTTACTCTTTTATAATTCATGCTCTAGTCAAAGTTTGACAATTCATGATTTTAAGCGAAATCAACGCTACAGGCGCGTTACCGGCATTGCATGTCAAGTTTTTTTTTGACAAATCTAACAATGATTCAGTTCCTACGCCACTTTAAAATTCAGAAGCTTATCAAGTAATTAAACTAAACTATAATTTGTGCCTTGGCAGCAGTTAGAGTGATTGAAATAAAATGTTGGGTACTAGTGAAATATATATTTTTAGTTTGTGTTCATTTAACATTATGCAGGATTAAAGATTTATTTAGGTTGATATTTAAATCTTATCTGTATAATAAAAGATGTATAGTAAGTGCTTTTTGTATGAAACTATCGGCTGTAATCTCAGTGTGAAAAAATAAACAGTTAGTTAAAATCTACTTGAGAACAATTTTAAGGATTTGCTGTTGTAGAAAAAAAAACAATATAAGTAACTTCATTTATTTTTAATAGACTTTTTCAAAACATTAAAGATTCATCCAGAAATTAACATATTATAACAAAAAAATACACAGAAATTATCATCAAAATGCAAAATATTATAAGTGAAAAGATTCTTAACTCTTCTTCTAACACAACAATGACAAACAGACAACACAACAACAACAGGCAAAAAGCCTGTCAGTAAATAAGATTAGGAGAATATTGCTCGTGCAGTTCTAATGAAATTGAAAAGTTTTAAGATTAGTACAATTTAAGAATCTTAATAATTTTTATAATTTGCAATAATTACATTACACTACAGACTAGGTTTATCAAGCAAATGAGATCAATTATTTATGAGGTGGACGGATATGATGACACTACTGAATATGTAAAATAACAAACTAACGAGATCGGGACTTACGACAACATTGATTGTAAATAAAACAACAAATCCACCAATAAAGGCAACATGACACTAAATTGACATCAATAATTTTACAAGAAGACTTCAAAATCGTTGGCAATATTTTAAACTATGATTACGGTCTACAGTCTACCCTGTGACATTAATCAACGAAGTAATATAATACAAATTGGAATAATAAAAATAAACCTAATAAAAATAGCTATACAGGGTTATTTGCAAGCCGCCGGAGTCGCGGGTTGTTCGAAAGAGATACCATGGCCCTGGCACAGGCAACTGAAGGAACACGGGTGGGTTTTAGTCAGTAAAAGTTTGACACGACCTTCCGCTCCGCCCAGAGCGGGAGAAGTCATTTGATGATAAAACACTAATAAGCTCGTAGGACTATAATACTAACATCATAAATAACAACTTTTGTTGTATGACTTTTAATAATTCATAAAAAAATAATTTCATAATACAATTAAAAATATTTATTTTGATCGCTCTAAATTTGAACAACTCTACGCGGTACCAAAATATGTAAGTAGTTAAATAAACAAACAGTGCGTTGCGAATGCAGGGTCGCAGCGGTACTTACTACAAAATACAGATCTAAAAAGTGTTATTACAAATATTACAACAAAAACTTGAAAGTTTACTTTTGGTATTCTAAAAAGTCATAGATCAAAAGTGGTTGTACTAATATAGTCCTACCAGGTGTTAGAAAAATAACCCTGTATAATGTAATTATACAGTATGTTAATTAACGAAAGGCGTTCCCGTTAACCCGCAATAGTATAGCGTCCACATGCTACCAAAATATGACCATTCGAAAATTCACGAAAAAAATCTGCTGTTCATTACATTTATGTTCGCATACCTAGCTTAACAAAATGTAGGGAGCAGCTGATTTTTTTTCGCGAATTTTTAAATGGTAATATTAATTGTAGCATGTTTGGACTATTGCGGGTTAACGGGAACGCCTTTCGTTAATTAACATAGTGCATGTTAAAAATTATATTAACTTAATATTTCGTCGCATCTATCACAGCATCGCAACGGCTACGCATGGACCTAGCCAGGACTTCGCACAAATTCGAACCTCTGAATGTGTCCCAAACTTGTTCGCAATGTGTGACAAGTGCTTCCTTCGTTCTTTCTGCTCTACTATCCCATCTCTGGACCATTAAACCCCACAAATTTTCAATGGGGTTTAAGTCTGGCGATCGGGAGTTCCATGGCACTGTTTTAATTTGTGGTTGCCCTCGCAACCACTCTTGAACAACCCGCGCACGGTGTATCGGGCAATTTTCCTGGAAAAAATAAAATTCTGGCACGTCCAGTTGTGGATACACCGTGCGCACTGTGGGTACCATGATGGTTTGTAGCACCTCTAAATACGTTTGGCCGTTTGCCCTCCCTGGTATAAAAGCGAGCTCGCCTGGTCCAGCAGCACTCATCCAGCCCCACATGTTCACTACAATTCTTCCCGATTCTGCATTTGGGTTCACATTTCGAGGTTCGTATCTTGTGTTATCTACACGCCATAAATTCCGACGACCTTGTTGGCTAGACCTAAAGCACTTTTCATCAGAAAATATGGCGTAAGAGAAATCGAAGTCCCTGTAGTCACGAGCGAATCGCACGCGAGCAGCTTTCTGCTCCTGCGTCAAAATAATTTTTTTTGCGGGACGTCTGTGATGGACTCCAGCTCGATGCAACTCGTTTCTAATAGTTTGCATCGAAACTTCGTATTCTTGTGCGAAACTGCGAGTGGGTGTGAACGGGTTCTCTTCATACGTGGCTATCATATTATTAAACTCGTTTTCGTTTATAGCCCGGGGTCGAGGTGCACGAACGCGTTCTGTAATTTCTCCTTCTTCATATCTTCGCACCCAGCGGCGCACCGTTGTTCTCTAACGAAAAAAAAAAAAAAAAAACAATCAGCATCGATTTTTTACATAATATAGGAACTAAGTATAATAATACGAGTACACTACAAAAGTCTTATTCAAAGGGCACAACTAGTACACTATAAATAAAAATTATAAGTATTGAAATACTTAAGGTGTGCTTTTTGGTTGACTTCATGATAAATAAACTCTTAACTTTTCTATAACTAATTTAAGTAGTTATAACATTCATAACTATATTTTAAAATACAAGTTGTAAATGCAATAACTGAAAAAAGGGGTCTTAAGGGGTCATTACTCATCATTATAAACAACTTTTACTATGAGAACCAAACCTGAAATCGCGATAAAAAAGCAGCTGGTCCATACATTTTGACGAGTTACGCGAACATAAATGTAGGGAACAGCTGTTTTTTTTTCGCGATTTCAGGTTTGGTCCCGTAGTAAAAGTTGTTCATAATGATTAGTACAATGACCCCTTAAGAGGTTTTCAGATATTGCAATTTACACCTCGTATACCTATGAGTAAGAAAAATGGCATAGCGTAAATTCCAACATTGTATGAAACTGTCCCAAGCAAATTTGTGCTTTATCTCTACTATTTAAAAGTGTTTATCCCGTGCGGGCTGGCAACGTGGCATTTCTAAAGGTTTTTCGTGGTTAAATACCAACGATCTAGTGCTTGGCCGAAAAAATAGTAAGTACTTGTTATTTTATCGGCCAGCCAAGCACTAAATCGTTAGTATTTAAAACTATGTGTGCTATTTTTTTTAAGTTTTTTTGGTAAGTATTTACGAGCACAACTAACAAAAATTTACATTATTGTCAATTACTTTCCATCTGCAGTATTATGATAAAATAAATGTTAAAAATAATTATAAAAAACAATTATCTTGTGCTTGGGCGAAAAAAAATTGTAGTTTGAAATATAATGATCAAGCCTCTAGAAATGCGACGAATGCGCTCTGGTTTTTCTAATTAAAATGCGGCAACGACGCTGTGAGATAAGGCACCATTGTTTAGGTTGTTTTGGTTTAGGATTTATTATCGGGTCTTAAAAGGCTCCAACAACGTCTTTGAAAGCAAAAATAAATAAAAAGAACAATCTTATTTGAATGCATTACTATAAGTAGGTAATATCTTATGAGACTTTTAAAAAGAATCCATCTGAAAGTTATAATAATTTTATTATTTTTATATATAAATCTGCCTAGCCTTTTCCCAACTATGTTGGGGTCGGCTTCCAGTCTAACCGGATGCAGCTGAATACCAATATTTTTCATGGAATTTGTTTTTAAATTGCAATATAAGGAAAAATGCAAACTATGAAATAATAATATTACTATCACTTTATTTATTTCTATATCTCTCCCTCTATCTGAATACAAAAACATAACTTACTTGCATGTTCAACTCCACTGCTATTTGGGATATATTTAACCCTTGTCTATGCAAAACAATAATTTGATTCCTTTCTTCCTGAATCAGGTTTCGGGTCGTCATGGTTGCACCACGTTAGTCACAGCCCACACACAATACACACACAGTCCAGGATACAAGCTAGGGTCAAGAAGAGGCTTTCGATCACAGTCCGGTATACAAGCAGAGGTCACAGTTAGGCAGGCAATCAGTCCGATAGAAATAAACAGGTCGTAAAATGAAATGGCGATAGGAATTTAAGGGAAGCGTCAACAATTAGCGAGAGCAAATTGGCACTGCCGCGCTCTAGCTAATGTTTGTTATTTTATGTTACTCGCTCATTACTCACACAAACGCATATTGTCTCTAATTGGGGGAAACTAGGAAGGGGTGTGGTTTGTCACTAGCCGCGCTCTCGCAGGAATATTTTCTTAAGTGAGCATGCTTAACTTGGGCCGATAGTACACCTCTGCCTAACCCTTCGGGGATTACAGGCGTGATGTTATGTTATGTTATGTAAATATAATATATATACCTAATTATACAAAAATATAAGTCCAAATTAATACACATAAATACACGATTATACTTAAACAAACCTAACAAACAATAGGAAAACACCGTACCGTTGTGATGATACTGCCGCTTCTTACGAAAGTGGTCGCGAACTTTAACTTGAAAGGCTCTTACACACTCACGCGATATCGCGGGCGCGACAGGCACCGACAAAGACAATTCCTTTGTCGGTGCATGTCGCGCCCGCGATATCGCGTGTGTTTGTAAGAGCCTTAAAGGATAATTGATTGGATACCATCCTGATTTCCTGGGGGAGCGCATTCCACAGAGAGATAGACTGAACGAAGAAGAAAGAGTGAATGAAGTCAATGCAGTGAGTTGGACATTGAAAAAAAACCTTTGTGTGATGAACGTAGATTTTTATTGTGGTTGGCTCAAATATACTGAAAGTCGGGTGGGGGCCTAGATAACTAGGGGAAGAGGGAGAGTCGAGAAATCAAAACAAGGTGGTCAGCGCTCTTTGGTCTCTGCGCTGGCGTATGGACCACTTTAGAAGCGACCGATGCGCAGAGACATGATCATATTTACGCAGATTGAAAACGAATCGAATACAATAATTTCTGTCTTTTACCTGTTTTCTGTACCTTATTGGAATAACAGATCGTAGGTAGATAGATAGGCGGATAGAAATGTAAAAACCGGCCAAGTGCGAGTCGGACTCGCGCACGAAGGGTTCCGTACCATTATTTATAAAAATGGCAAAATTAAATCACGTTTGTTGTATGGGAGCCCCCTTAATTATATTCTGTTTTTTAGTATTAATTGTTATAGCGGCAACAAAAATACATCATCTGTGAACATTTCAACTGTCTAGCTATCGCGGTTCATGAAAAATATATAATATATAAATGCGAAAGCTACTGTGTCTGTCTGTCTGTCTGTTTATTTTTAATGCTAAACCGCGGAACTGAACGTGTTGAAATTTAACACATTTATGGAGCTTGGGACCTGGAAAAGTACATTAAGCTATTTTTCACCCTGGAGATTTGTATTAAAAAAATATACGCGCATAGATACGAAGTCACGGGCAAAGGCTAGTCGTGAATAATTGAATGTATGAAACGCACGGACCTCACCGTGGTTTGACCAGACTCGATTACTTGAATGAATCCAAAGATTCACACTAGCTCGTAGAGCCTCATTCATGGGACTACATAAGTCACGGGCAACAGCTAGTCTAACATAAATCGAAATCCCAAGTAAAAGTGTTTAGAATTTACATAGACATAAACTCACGCTTTCTTCCCATAGGAGTTGGCAGAAACTACAGAAACCCATCAGCTACTATCTTTACATAAATACTCCTTTTGCTTCGTTATGACCAGATGTATGAACCATCTGGTCATACACGCACATGACCTTTCTGAAGAACATCACCAATAAGAATATCTCTTAACTAATTTATAGCTGAAGTGGCAGTGGGCTGGCCATGTTTGTCGAAGGACCGATGGCCGGTGGAGCAGACGAGTTCTGGAGTGGAGACCGCGTATCGGCAAGCGTAGTATGGGACGCCCCCCAGACAGGTGGACCGACGACCTTAAAAAGGTGGCTGGGACAGCCCACTGAGAGGCCTATGTCCAGCAGTGGACTGCTATAGGCTGAGTTGATTGATTGAATTTGTAACATAGGTCCAGATTTTCCACGGTAACGTATCGTATCTCAGGTTGCAACCAGTCAAACATGTCTCCTGTTGTCCAGCCCCATAATCATCATTATTTAAACCTTCCATGACATGCTATATTGCTAAATGCTGGCGAGAACGAACATTATCCGTAATGAGTTCAAACCTGCATAATATATTATGTTGGTTCACCAACACTGACTAATTATGTCTTGAGGAGAGTGCAGATTTGATCGATATTGTCGATCGATTTACCAACAGACTGCAACAGCAACTGCGAAACGTATCAACCAATGGACAAGATTGTCAAAATGTTTAGGGTATTGGATGCGAGGCTTTTGGCTACTTTGTATGTGTGTTTTTGACTTATTTTGTTGTACTGTGCGTTTTGTTTGTGCACAATAAATAATTTTTCTTTCTTTTTTTTCATTTTACTCTTATCGTTTACGTAGAGCCAAATTGGTCCTTATAGACAAATTAAAATTTAACAAATGTTTCATCTATGTCTATCTTATTTTATTCGGTCAAAATGACAAGGAAGGGTATTACTGGTAAGTAATATGGGCCCAACATGTCGTAGGTATTTTCTATTTAATTGTAGTTTAGGCACTCAAAGTGTATACAATAATTTGTTTTCAATATTTTTTAAATATTATTTGCCTATTTTAACTAGGAAATTTACTTGGATTTAATAAAAAACAAGAAGATCCTTGTTCTCTTATCCCTATAAAGAAAGAAAAAATTGAGCCGTCACGGGACGACTGGCAGATGTGAAACATCGTACTACACACACATTTACACATTACTGACTGTATAAGTGTATAGTGACCGATCGCCACGCGGCATGCGTCGCCCCGCCAGTAATCGGTTTTACGTGCGCATATAGATGTTTCACATCAAAAACGAGCGAGCCTTACAGTAGTCGCATATGGGGCGTAACATCTGACATCTCACCTTGGTAATAAGCAACTGAGCAGCGACAGAAATTAACCTCAAAATGTATTCGAATAATTATTCATTACTAGTGGTCGCCCACTGGTCGAAAGTCGACCCCCTCTACTCACCATCTATATAGTACTTACTAATTCCATGCTATTAAAAAGTGATTACTTATTCCATGGTCATGCTGTCATTTCCTGTTACACACTTCCGTCCCTTTTCATGAAATCACTCCCACAGAAAGCTAGAGGCTTTCCTCTCGCTTTCTATGGGAGTGATTTCAGTGTTAACGAACCCAGTTTTTGATGTATAACATCTTTATACATCAAAAACTGAGTTCGTTAATATTTTTTGAAACACATCAAATCTGCAAGCCTCTTTAGCATTGGTTACTTCGCTTGCATTGGACGACCAATGGGTCTGAAATATCAGAAAAAATATTGAAGAGTTTCGAGTACAATAATTATTTGTATTTTTTCTCTTTAAATGTGGTAATTAAGGTATTTAAGGACATATTTAAAATAAGTGCTATATTACTGCCATGTAACTAGTTGACGTACCGTCAGTGCATGTGCACTTATTTAAATTACTTATTTTGCAGCTTTTTTTTACGTAGGAAAAAGTGAGGTTTATTTTTTATTAAAAGGCTCTCACTGCATCAAGTTCTGGGTCCAGGATTGGGATATTTTTTTTTTCTATTTTTTTTAAAGTAAAATGCACGTTGTCAATTATAGATAGGTAATAGGTACCTATCTACGTACGGTACGAATTTAAATAGTAATGATTTAATGATCATGTTTTTTTATTTAGCACTTCAATAATTAATTTCTGGAGACAAATGTGTCTATAGATGGATATAATATATTTTTTCTTACCACTTAAATTACTTCTTCCAACCAATTCTATTCTAACTTTTTTTTTAGCTTGTTCGGTCCGTTAGGTTCGGAGCTAATCAGCTGTGACAGACGGACAGAGAGACACACGAGTGATCCTATAAGGGTTCCGTTTTTTTCTTTCGAGGTACGGAACCCTAAAAACGAATTAAAGTTAAAACTAAGCGAAAAATCTACCAACAATTTTGTATAAAGTAAAGAATACTCTTTAATATGTACACCATAAAAATTACAGATATAAATGTTGAAATTTTACATAGGGTGACAATGGGCGCTCTTATTGCTAAAAGCGATATTTTACAGACAACCTGCATAATACCAAACCCACACTATTTAATAAACTTCACGCTCTCACAGTCCGTACTATTTTAATAATCCCCAAAGCTTTGCTTTATCCTCGCCAATTTGTATACCAACCAATAAAAATAAATTATAACCGCAGCCAATCAGTCACAGTAACACAATATTGGTATTATTAATTCTGTGGTATCAACTTTTTGCCATTTATCATTTCATTTTTGGTAGTACTGCTTGCAAAACAATATCTAGTGGCTTAGTGATTTAGATTTGGCTATAATTACTTACTTAATTATTAATTACAAACATAATATTTTGTTCGCTATCTGTTTATAGCGTACTCTCTATTATTTTTATCCCATCTATTCGAATAGAGCCGAAGGGTTCCTGATTCCTTGATAAATGCGAGCAAAATGGGTCATTCTGGCGCACTTAATAACAGTGACGAAATGAGTTTTGAATTTAGAACATTAATTAAAAAGTTTGAACGCAATTCGCTTCGATATAGTCCTGGCCAGTAATAAAAAAGCGCACCTGCCGATTGCGGCATTGGTTAACCAAATAAAATAAAATAAGTACTTTTTAGCAAAATTTTACAGTCAATTTTTATTTGATTCACACAAATTGATTATGAGTTTTAGCAGTGAAAGTGAAATATTAACACCAGAAAGTATAAAATTAAACGCAGAAACTGTCATAAACAATTTACTACCAAACAAATCGAGATAAATATAAATATTCGTCACTACTAAAAGCATCTCTTATATTCATTTTTCTCATAGAGGGGGACGAAAAGCAGTGTGTGCCACATGGTACCAAAACTATTTAACCTCGAGCGACGTACTTTGAATCACTCGCTACGCTTAGGATTCTACTCTAGAATCCTTCGCTTCGCTCTGGATTCAAACAATCGCTCTCGCCCTCAATAAATTATTTTGGTCCCTTAAAACACAATCTACTATTTCTTATACCACTAGCTTTTGTCCGCGGTTTTGCCAGCGGGGAGGGAAATTATCCAACGGAAATGTACTAACGGGATTAATTTATCCTATGTGTTGATCCAGGTTATTAACTATTTGTGTGCCAAATTTCACACAAATCCGTTCAGCCGTTTTTTCTGTAGTAGTAATAGCAGAGGAAAAAGTCATTGACTCCTGCGCCACCGTCAACCATAATTATGTTGATAAGCGTAATTTTGAATCTGTGATATCTTTTTAAAGTATCTATTATTTAAATGATATCATGTAAGCATATTTTAATCTAAATTAAATGCCCAATTTAAATAACATATTTTATTGGTTATGGATTAATATTATACCGGTTAAAATGGCTTCGGAAATAACAACTATCAAATTCTGAAAGATAAAAAAGGTTACTGTAGGTCATCCTTATAAGATAGACATAATATGCTATTGGCGACTTTTTTGTTGAAATTGTTGAGATGTACAATACTGTAGTACATACATTTTATATACCACGTACGGTTTACGCAGCGCACGCCAGTATAGCTCCCATTTGGCATATTTTTTTCCGACATCTTCAACAATTATCATCATATTTCAGCCAATTTACACATAAAAATAATAAATTATGCAAATAAACCTTCCTCATGAATCACTCCGTCTATTGGTGAAAACCGTTTGAAAATCCGTTGGATAGTTTTTGAGTTTATCGCATTCAGACAAACAGACAGACGCAGCGGGGGAGTGTTTTATAATATGTAAGGATTATTATTGTACCTATGTGAAAAAAAAATGACTTATCGAAAGTTTTTTCCACAAGACCACATGACCATTGATCTGCCTAGCCTTTTCCCAACTGTGTTTGGGGTCGGCTTCCAGTCTAACCGGATGCAGCTGAATACCAGTATTCTACAAGGAGCGACTGCCTATCTGACCTCCACAACCCAGTAACTGGGAAATACGATACCCTTTGGTAAGACTGGTCGTCAGACTTTAGGGCTTCTGACGACCCGTAACGACTGTCAAAGATCTATGAATGAAAGCTGAGACCAACGTCTTAACGTGCTTTCTGTGGCATGGAGGAGTCTTGGTATGTACAGATGTTTACCCATCCATGGATCAACCCCGGCAAGCGTAGCTTAACCTGATAGGTCGACCCGTGCGACTGCTATTAGGTACTTAGCCACGAGCTCCTATTAATACAGAATACTGTATGGTAATTAATTGTTACGCGTATTCAGAATGCACAAATACCAGACCTCCAGGTTAAAGTCCTTATTAAGACCAGGCACTCTAAATCAAATTTCCACGCAAGCTCCGCCCCCATGCTCCCCGCCACTCGGTTATGTGCATTTACATCAGTAATAAAGGTGAATATCGCGTGCGCTCTTTGTTCATGTTCGAGCACGAAACTAAATAGCGTAAGTCTCAATTCTTATTTCGTTTATAACTAAAGTAATAATTGATCTAGAGAAAAAATATCTGGTGGCTGGATAATAAACTATATTTCCTTCCTGTGAATATTTTATTTAGACATAAAAGCCAAACAATCTTGTTTGTTTTTTATAAGAAAATTATCCTTAAAAAGACATGATTTTCGAATAAAAAATGTATCTAGAGAAAATATTACAATTACGTAACTGTCTTCAACATGGAAAGAAAAAGATCCAATAAATCATACACTAAAGTTTCATTTTGATTGTATGTGTCACTGTTTCAGAATATTCATGCAAATTAATCCTCCTCCTCTTAACATTATTTTTTTATTTAAGCTAAAGCAATCAATCGACAATGTTATACACGTATGCTATTATTCAATTTCTTTGGTAATTGCTAAAAGCCATTGCGATTCGACACACAAACATTATGTTTTCGATATGGGGTTTTTATAGCAAACGGCACGGGTTTTGTGTAGCGATGCGTTTCCCATAACTTTATGGTGGAATGGGAATAAGACGTTGAAGTACGATATAGTTTACCTATTTCTAATGAAGATTTATGATAAGATAAGATAATTTATTTTGCAAACAGCCATATTTAACCAGAAGCCATGGAAACGTTCAAAATACATTAGAGATGCTAAGTACATAATAATAAAGATAAACCATTTCAATATAAAGATTGATTAACTATAATTACAATTTAATTATGAAGTACTTCAATACTTATATTGTATAATTATTATACAAAATTCTTCTGCAGTCAACTTATTTCATATTGGAATTAAATTAAATAAAAATTGTCATATTTTTCTAATTTCTAATCATTATAAACAGTAATCAAGAAATTTCAATCTTCATTTAAAATTCCGAACTTTAAAAAAAATCGAACTTTTTTGAACATTATTAAAAATCTTATCTATTATACTGCAGGCCAAATGCCTCTTGTTAAACAGAGAAGGCAGGAGCACTGGGGCCCAAGTCTGCTGTTTTTATAAATTCAGTCATTCCTACACGATCCCATTGTCATGCCATTGTCATTTTGCTAAAAGTTCGTAATCTGGTAAATTCATAATGGTCGATCATTGGTCGGTCAATGTTCTCGTAATATAATTGTGTTATTATAATGGCATTGTCGTATTGCCATTATTATAAAACCCATTAGTAGAAATGTCATTCATTAGTCATTATGTACGAGGTTACCAATATAAGCAATTGCTTTCAATGTAGTGTCAGTGGCCGACCATTGAAAAGTCACAATGACGCCATTATAATAGTAGATTACCAAACTTGTCAACAATTATTAAATCAATGATCGGCCATTCTGACACTATTGTAATAGCAGACTTGAGGCCCTGGTTACTAGACTGAGAAATGTGGTGTTTGCGATTTCCTATGAGTCTCTCGATTCTTAAACCTTTGTATCTTGGAAAAGTTACATAATTTGTGTAATATTTAAATAATTTGCACAATATTAAAAATGTTTGAAAACGATCGAGTGAGCTTTACAGGTAGTAGTCGCCTATGATGTGTAACGTCTGACATCTGACCTGCTAATAAGCAACTGAGTAGCGACAGAAACTAACCTCAAATTAAAAAAAAAACCTAAATACTGAAATATTTATTAGAATAAAATTGTTATTAACTAGTGGTTCCTCACTGGTCGAAATTCAACCCTTACCATCTATATAGAAATGACAAATTCCATGATATCATAAAGTACAAACTAATTCCATGCTCAAGCTGTCACTTCCTGTTACACACTTCCGTCCCTTTTCACGAAATCACTCCCACAGAAAGCGAGAGGAAACATAATTACACATCAATAAGTTATTCTTTAGCGCGATCCAAATTGCCTTAAAAATCAAAAGTAATTTATGCTGAGAATCAGCACTTTTTGAACGTCAAAATTACATAAGACAGTCCCCCGAAACGCCCGCCCTTCACCAATTCCTAGTGCTGTAGCTGGGAAGAAGAAGCGCAACTAACTCTTCCCTTACAAAACCTTCTGTCCGTGTCTTAGACAGATTTCCATCCAACGATTTTGAACCAGCGAAACCCGACCATCTACTACACAAATAAATACTGAGAATTAAAACAATAACTGCCTATAACAAAGCGCATTGCGGTGCATACTTTACTGTTAATGCACCCATTCCCATCAGTTAAGTTTACTGCTTGTGCTGCGATAAGCACCTGATATACTCACCGAGTGTTTATTACTGGTTTTATGGCTAATGGGTAAGCAGGGGTTTAGGTAACTTTAGCATAAGCGCAGCATAATAAACCTATAATGGTCAGGCATCTTCTCTCTTTTCTTCATCGTGAGGGACGCCGCGGCCGCCCAGGTTGGTAGATAAAAAAAAAAGCATTTATTTTGGACCAAACACTTGTATACATGTTATAAACCTGCCAAACTGCGTGGTAGTTTGTCGGCAGGATTAGCGCTCATCTTAAAATATTTGGTTTAAAAATTTAACATCTAAGAAAGTAGTAACTATTAGGTAGTTTTTAACTGGTTCAGTGTCACTCAATTGATTAATTACTGCCATATGTCTTCGAATTTTTGGTCCTAGGACATGCCGATGCCGGTGTCCTCACAATATTTCTCTTCACCATAGGTAACGTTAAGTAGGAGCCAATTAGGAATGAATAAAAATGAACTCTATGACCAGGGGACCTAAAATTGACGTTTTGGCAGAATCATAATTATGATCTGCGTACAATTCATATCCCGCAATTCATCTGTTTGACAGTTTTGTATGGAGTTTCATAAAATAGTCCACAAATTATGAATTGCTATAATGAAGTCTAATATCAAATACTCGTAGCAGCTGTCAAACAGACTAATTGCAGGATGTTGGAATTGTACGTAGATCATATTATGATTCTGCCAAAGCGTCCATTTTAGGCCCTCAGTTCGCGGTTGGTTCCTACCAAAGAGATTGAATCAAGCGCAGATTTTGCAGTAATTTCATTTTTTGTAGGTACGAAGTTTTTACATATAACAACTTAGAAAATGTCAGAAAGGAGCGTGCGGCTAGCGTGGGGCTCTAATTTGTACTGGCATGTTCCACAGATCGCCTGCGTCCGCGCGCTCCTTCCTCACTCACAGACATTTAAAACAAAACCTATACGCAGGCATATCGCACCGCTGACAGAGATTTATACGATTTTTAGGGTTCCGTACCCATAGGGTAAAACGTGAACCCTATTACTAAGGCTCCGCCGTCTGTCTGTCTGTCTGTCCGTCTGTCACCAGGCTGTATCTCATGAACCGTGATAGTTAGACAGTTGAAATTTTCACAGATGATGTATTTCTGTTGCCGCTATAACAAAAAATACAAAAAAACAGAATATTTAAGGGGGCTCGTTTTTGCTCGATATTGATATCGGCAACAGGTAGACGCTTGAAATATTAACAGAATATTTACTTATATATTCACTTTAAAAATAAATAATTAAATTAATATGAAACAAATATTTAAGGGGGGCTCCCATACAACAAACGTGATTTTTTTGCTATTTTTATAGATAATGGTACGGAACACTTCGTGCGCGAGTCCGACTCGCACTTGGCCGGTTTTGGTATCGTAAAGGAGGTAGAAATGTAGAATAGAATATAAATTGTGCATGTCATCTGATGGTATAAGCGCTCGACGACGACACTGCAGAACATCCGTTACGCCAGTGTAATTATTGATGTACTGCCAATCGTAGCAAGAATTTGTAGGAAGACGTTAGTTTTTTCTTGCAGACATTCATTTCCTATATCTACCAGAATACTTATTATATAAGGCGAATGCAGTGTGTGCAGTGGTGGCCTGTGGTAACGACCGCGACTTACGAGTTGTAGATCGTAGGTTCGAACCCTGACAGGCACTTTAATTTGTGTAAATAATTTTCATCACCACTGCTCTCAAAACGATGAATAAAAACATCGTAAGGGTACCGGCTTCGGCATGTCCTAGAACCAAAAATTCGAGGACGTGACATCTACCAACGGATTTACGGCCCATTTCTACTCCCAGAGAGGAATCCTGTGTCCCAACAGTGGGAACATTATAGGCTGATTATGCTCAAGTGAATGCAATGAAAGACGGAAAAGTACTTAGACGTGATAATGAGTTAAGGCTCGTGCAGACTGGCGCGATATAGCGGGCGCGACGCGACACTAGTATCACGTTTTCTTTGTCACTGCCTGTCGCGCCCGCGACCAGTTTGTACGAGCCTTTAGTGACGCTCTCTTCCATGACTTCAAGATTGTTCTTTTAAATGTAGGGGTCCACTGGCTTCCTACTTCTTCTCTACGTGCACTTTAAAAAAAGGTCTGTCTAGAGCAGTGGTCCTCAAACTTTTTTGGAGACGGAACCCTTTTCTAAAACGAAATATTTGACGGAGCCCTAAAGTAATCAAAAATGGTTTTAATGTGTATTCTTCATTAATAATATTACTTGACATTAAAATTTACATATTTTTTTACTTTTGTTGAAATATTTAGATTGATATTATGTTACTCAGGTACCAGAGTAAAATAAAATATAGTAGGTAGACACTCCTTTAGTATTATTTTTTTATTCTGACCAGTATTTTTGCGGAACCCCCACAGAGGCTTTGCGGAACCCTTGGGTTCCGCGGAACACACTTTGAGTATGGCTGGTCTAGAGTTTCAGATCAATGGAGTGAATTTATATTCTACTAGCAACCTGCCCCGGATTCGGTCGGGTAGCTAAGCATATGCCTACATTTATTTTGATGTCGTATATTGTCGTATCAGCTTGTAGCGTCGAGCATGTAGGTTAGATAATGTAACTGATTTTTATCCAATTTGGAGTATTTTGAATGTACCTACATATTTTATTATCAACCTTGCAAATATTTGAAAAAGTAAAGAACATAATTATCATTATCATAAAACTCTATCCCCCTTATTACAAAAAAGGTTTATCTTCAGACCCAGGTTTAAAACATGGAGCCATTATGGAATTTCGAACTTTATTCCGACTATGGTAAAGTTCCTAAACACAAAACTGACAACTTAGTACCGAACTAAGTTTTCAGTTTTGTATAAAGAACGGTATTTCAATCACTGTTACGTTCTTATTACAAAAATTGGCTGCATGGTTTAAGCCATGTCAAAATATAAATCTTGTTTTGTAATAAGGCGGTATTGGTTTACGCGGCGCACGCCAGTAAAGCTGAAGTTGGCATGTTTTTTTCCGATATCTTCAACAATCATCGTTATATTTCAGCCAATTTACACAAAACCATAATTAATTATACACCAAAACCTTCCTCATAAATCACTCCGTCCGTTGGTGAAAACCGTATGATAATCTGTTCGGTAGTTTTTGAGTTTATCGCTTTCAGACAGACAGGCGCGGCGGGGGGGCTTTGTTTTATAAATTATGTAGTGATCCCCATTCCATACAATCATTTTTAGGGTTCCGTACCTCAAAAGGAAAAAACAGAACCCTTATAGGATCACTCGTGTGTCTGTCTGTCTGGCTGTCTGTCTGTCTGTCCGTCTGTCACAGCCGATTTTTTCAGAATCTACAGGACCAATTAAGTTGAAATTTGGTCCACTTATGGACTTCTGTGACCCAAACGTAAATAAATGAGTTTTGAACATGGGGGTCACTTTTAAGGGGAAAATTAGAAAATTAAAAAAAAAAAAACTACCGTGCGACATATCAAATGAAAGGGCTTAGTGTGAGGATTTCAGATATATTTTTTTTATAATTTTAAAATAAATACTTATAAAATTATTTACGAAAATAGATGAAAATAGACCCCTCCTTATCTCCAAAACTACTGAGCCAAAAATGTTGAAAAAAAAAATACAAAAAATAGTTATTTACTTATAGATTACAGGAAAACCTATGAGAAGTCTATGATATTAAAATAACATTTATTTATTTTATTAATTTTTTCAAAAACGTTGCCCCACCTAGGAATTTCTCCTGTATCGTGGGTGCGTTTACAAACATTTAAACACACATACACAAACAGCCAGACCCGGAACAATTACTTGTAGGTCATACAAATATTTGTTCCGTGCGGGAATCGAACCCGCGACAGGCAGCGCGGCAGTCAATCGCTTAACCACTGCGCCAACCGTGCCGCCACATGGTAAGTAAATCTCTCAATATTGTGCGTACAAACTTACATTTGCAGTTGGAATGTATGAGGGAACATGTTTTTCAACTTGAAACTCGCACTCGCACTTTGCCGGTTTTTTTTGTTTCAACTATTAGAATCGGTATACAATCAGCCGCCACAGTGGCGACATTAATTTAACACACAGGTAGGGCTAGTGACCAGGGGCCGATCGCGCTAATTTAGAACGTTAATACCAAAACTAAACCACAACCAAAACGTTACGTTAGACACATTTCGTATCGCGCTAATCATTTCAACGGACACGATTTAGCTTTACTTTGGAAGTTACGTTGGAGGAACGATCGATCGAACAATGCTCTCACAAAAAAAAGCGCGATACCGTTTCTTACACCAGCTAAACCAAAACTAAACTGAAACCAAAAACGTTCCGTTCGAACGGTAATTACGTTGAGAAATAGCGCGATCGGCCCCCAGTAATCATAGAAAATATAATAAGATAAAATCATTACTTTTTTTTTTTTACACAAACTAAGTAATAAAACTCTCTCCTTTCTTTAATTCACCTACAGAATACATGCACGTTATCCATTTTAATTTAATTGATGCGATGTTATGATCCATGACCCTGGCAAAAATGACCTCTGCGCTACAGTTCTTTAAATACAGGTTGTTCCAAGATGCTATTTTAGAAAATTGAGAATAAATCAATAAATAATAACACATAAACACATAACATCACGCCAGTAATCCCCGAAGGGTTAGGCAGAGGTATACCTATAGTAGGTGCACCCACGTTTCGCCAGTTATGTTGAAGTCCCATATAATAGGGGGCGAGCCTATTGCCACCAACCGGGCACAAATCCAGACTCCAGCTACTACTGGGTAATTCCTAACGAAAAATCCCAATAACACTTTACCCGACCTGGGAATCGAACTCAGGACCTCATGCTCAGTAGTAGCGGATGCGACCACTAGACCAAAGTTTAATGAAATTAAAATATCTTCATAAAGCGTAAAGGAAAAACCGTAAACGTGTGTTAAATCAATGTTGCCAACAAAGCGCCACGCAGTAGATAGACCAGCAAAACAATCCGGTCCATAGAGAGCATTCTCTCAAACTAGCATAAAGTATGAAGCGTTTGTCGCTAAACCACCGCTATCTTCCCAGTGTCCCATAAAAAGCAGCTAGAAATAACATGTTGCAAATGATGGTGATATCCTCCCGAGGTACACGCAGTGTACCGTTCACTGCCGGTAGGTAAGACGTCCGTTAGACACCAGCTGTCTATGGTGTAACACCATAGTTAACTTGTAACTCCTTCGAGTATCCTAACTAATAATAAATGTGAAAGTGAGTTTGTTTGTTTGTTACGCTTTCAAGCTAAAACGACTGAACGAATTTTGATAAAATCCTAGCTTCGTGTATCCTGGGCATAAAAAGTTTAGGGTTAACAAAAAGTAAGGTTTTACTTTTTGTTAACCCTAAACTTTTTATATATATACAACTTAAAATTGGAAATAAACGAAACAATAAAAAAAAAACACACAAAACAACAAACAAACCAACACACCACAACCGGACATAACCGGCGAAATGTGGGTGTACTATAGGTACACCTCTGCCTAACCCTTCAGGGATTACAGGCGAAATGTTATGTATGTATTTAAAAAAGAAAATCATATTTTCAACGAATTTTATCCCGCGAATATACTCTTGAGTTGTATTGGTAAATAGTGAGATATACATTCAGTGTGTATCTTGTTGGAATGTTTTTTTTTTAATCCACAACGTGGAAGCTCTTGTCCACCATCTCGCCTGATGGTAAGTGATGATCAGGTCGAAAGTGGCAGCGAGCTTCAAAGTCAAAGTCAAACCATTTATTTCAAATAGGCACATAAGAGCCACTTTTGAACGTCAAAATTTACAAAAAAATAGAATTGATTCTAGTTGCCCCTTCCAAAAGGTAGTTTCGTATGGAGAAGAATGGGCAAGAAACTCCACCGGTACTCTTTTAAAAATGTTTTACAATATTTTGTTGATTACATTAATTATATGATTTATGTGAAGACGATGCACCTAGAATAAAATTACTATACCATAATAGGTAAAACGAATTAAAAACTAAGCAATGAAAAATAACTTAATTATTAGATAGATACGTGGTGTTCACATATTTACAAACATCATATAAGTATGTTTTTCTAAAAAAATAAGTCAGTGTGTGAGTATAGGTTATCACAGAATGTAAAATCAATATCATAAAAATAACAGATTTTACCATAAAAATAGCAACCAGTTTGATTTTGTCTAGACTCTAGATTGTCCTATGGAGCTGGACCAGCATGTTTCCAAGCATTCCTGTCCTGGATATAATCCTCTAACTTGTAATATGCTTGTTTACAAAGTGTACTTTTAATATGTGTTTTAAATTTTCTCTCATTTAATTTCAATATATCACAAGGTATTTTGTTGTAACATTTAACACAGTACCCCATAAAATATGTATGTACTTTAGATAATCTGTAAAATGGTTGATCTATTTTATCTTTATTTCTAGTATTAAAATTATGTCTATCGCTTATCTTGTTAAAAATATGTAGATTTTTCCTTACATACATAATATTTTCATAAATGAATTGGCAAGGTACCGTCATAATATTAATCCTTTTAAATAGTTCCCTAAGAGATTCGCGGCGACGGAGATTATAAATTGCTCTGACAGCTCTCTTTTGCAAAATAAAGATGGACTCAATGTCAGCAGCCCGACCCCACAGTAAAATGCCATACGACATAATGCTGTGGAAGTAACTAAAATAAACCAAACGCGCGGTTTCTATACCTGTTAGCTGTCTTATCTTTCTAACAGCATAAGCGGCCGAGCTTAGCCGCCCCGCCAGAGAGGTTATATGTGGTCCCCATTGCAGTTTCTCGTCTATAGTGATTCCTAGGAAAACCGTTTGATTAATAAATTCCAGTTTTTCTCCGTTCAATATGATATCACATTCGCTACTTCTAACATTAGGTAATTTAAACCTAATACATTTGGTTTTTTTTTCATTTAGTACCAAATTCATCCAAATTCTCTGCAGTTGAGCATTCTTCACCCAGAATGCTCAACTGCAGAGGAACTGGCTATCTTACCTCTAACTGCCGAAACACAACATTGTTGCTATGGCGACAGACTTAGATAAGACGGTAGTAGCTAGCCAGGCGGACTTGGAACAAGCCCTACCACCAACCGAACCGAGCAGAAAAATTTGCAACCGCAGGAATTCGAACCCGGGACCTCCGAGTCTGAGACAGGAGGTTTTACCACTAGACCACAGAGGCTGTTTCCGTGGTAACAACTGGACATTTAGACAAAAAAAGGTTTTTTTTTATCTAATTATTGTGAGAAAGCTTGAAATAATTGAAACATTAAGTCTGTGTAACTATACAAGTACAGTTTTCGTGGTGATAAACCATTCGTGTCAGTCTCAGCCTCTCAGCACATGTTAATAGTTTAATCACTTTTGCGCTCTCGAAAATATAGCTTATTTCGCCGTTCATTTACTTAATGAAGATTATTGTATAATCATAAAATAAAATTTTGATTTTATGACACGGATAGTTGAAGCCCAGTCAGTGTGTGATTTTTAAATTTCGGGATATGGTTTGTTACATAATAGGAAAAAAAACATTACCGACAGTGTTTTTAAAAAAAATATAGGTTTTTTCAAATTATTTTCTGAGAATATTAGTAACATTTTGATAGTTCTTTTTTGCTATCTTTTGAGGCAACGGAAATTATTTTTTACAATATTATAAATCAACATTTTAGAATAAGAAAATGCTACCAATGGAGATGAAGGAGTAATCTATATGTGGCAATTATTAGTAACATTTGGTTTAGTTAAATTTTGCCGCAAAATGTACCGAAAATGTGCAAATTTTTGTCAGATTTTGTGATAGCGTCCTTAAGTAAAACCACTACATCATCTGCCTCGTCTTTTCCCAACTATGGTGGGGTCGGCTTCCAGTCTAACCCGGATGCAGCTGAATAACAGTATTTTACATGGAGCGACTGCTTATCTGACTTCCATAACTCAGTTACTGGGTAACACGATACCCCTTGGTAAGACTGGTTGTCAACTTTCGGGCTTTTTACGACCCATAACAACTGTTAAAGATATACAAATGACAGTCAGGACCAACGGCTTAACGTGTTTTCCGAGTCTTGGTATGTAAAGATGGTCACCCATCCACGGACCAACCGTAGTAAGCGTAGCTTAACCTGATTGATCGACCCGTGCAGCTGTTATTACTTAGTCACAAGCTTCTCCAAGTAAAACCACTTCTAATGTAAAATATAGACACAAAAAATCTGAAAAATATCTTCTGAAAATGAAGCAACGAATTCGATAAGGAAATAAAACAATCGAATAGCATTCATAAACAGCACCATTCCTTAAATGGTCACATAGCGAAAAGATATTTTCTAAGCTATTTCTAACCGCTCCATAGACAAACATTATACCACAAAATGCAACCAACTAAAAAGTGGTCCCACCATCCGCTAAAAATATATGACCTCTATATCTCAATGTAATATACGTTGTAGGAGCTCAAGACATATTGGTCGTTGTCTTAGATACACCAGTTTAAGAATACCCCTAGAATAAGTTTATGTATGGATAAGGAGAGGTCCGGTTAAATTTGACGTTTGCATGTGAGGATTTTTAAGACCCCTAGCATAGTTTTATTTGTGGGTAAGGAGAGCTCAGGTTAAGTTGGTCGATAACATGTGAGGTTTTTTTTTGGGGTCAATAAACTAGAGTGCGAGGGAGAAGACCTTATCAATTATCGATATATTGCGGCGCTAGAAATATACAGGTTGTTCGTTTTAAAGTGTAGCTTTTAAAGTTTAATTTGGGTTGTGTTTGAGATCGAAAATTCTGCCTCTGAATGTCTCGTTGGTCTAGTCTTTCTGGTGGCGAGCGCGATTTTTAAGCGTGAGGTCCTGGGTTCGATTCCTAGGTCGGGGAAAACGTTATTGGGAATTTCTCAGTAGCAGTCCTGAGTCTTGTATTGTGCCTGTTTGATGGCAGTAGACTCGCCCCCTATTTATTACATGGGACTTCAAAATAACTGGCTCAATGTGGGTATACTATGCACTTCTGCTCAACCATTCAAGGTATAGGAGAAATGTTATTTAAAAAAAGTCTTCTTGTGAATTAACTTCAACAAAATCGCTTATTAATATTCTTCCTTCTTTAATATACTCTTAAGCCAGAAGCTACGAAACAATTTGACCCCAGAGTCCAGTTTACGACGGTTCTCAAAATCATTTATAGTCTCCAGATGCTACTAAAAACGTAAAGTTATATTAACTTATTTTAGAATCATGCGTTAATAAGTACCATTATTTAGAGCTTTTCTTTATGTTTATCTATACGAACATAATAAAGCTGAAGTTTTTTTTTTGTTTAATCGTGCACATCTCTATAACTACCCGTCGGATTTGAAAAAAATATTTTGTATTTAATAGCCCGATTAGGCTATTTAACATCACGCTAAGGCCTACTACAAAACCGAGAAAAAACATCACAAAACAATTCGCACTTTTGTCGTATTATCACTATTTGTATTTTTCTGTGTGTACCTACATAAATAATAACATAAACAAATGAAGAAAGAACAATAAGCGAAAACGAATAAATAGCACGAATAAATAATGCGACGCGGTTGGTCGGGGCCCGATATTTCATGCGGACGGAGTCACGGGCAAAACCTAATAGCAAAATAAAAAAAGTTTACCAAAAAACACTACAAAAACTCGGCACCAGAAAAATAAAATAACCATTTTTATCATCGAAACGAAATCGAGAGATAGCCAAAATCCAAAATAAAGTAAGTGCCCTCACATTCCCTACGTTTTTCTATAAAAAATCACAACAGGTGCGGGCTTTACGAAGCGAATACAGTGTTATTCGTGCGAACACTACTTTTACGACGTATTGAATTGATTTTCTACACCATGTATAAGGGGACAAGATGGGTGTATGGTTAGAGGTTGTTAAATTCGTGGTTTGGTGAAGTTACTAGACGGAATTAGATTTGTTAAGACAAGTTTCAGAGTAATTTGACTTTAGAATCTAATATTTATAAAAATGTGTACATGTGGTAAAGGGCGGGCGTTTTTTAACCCCCGATGGAAAAAGAGGGGTATTATAAGTTTAACTTGTTTATCTGTGTGTCGTAGCTCCCGTTTGGGAGCACATAGCCCGGGGCCCATAGCCCGTTTGGGGTTGAATCGATTATGTTTATTGTTTGTTTTGGTTGTGAAAATAATAAATGAATTATGTTTCTCGTTAGAAGTAAGTATGGTGTTACTTACCTAGTATAATTTTTGACAAGAAGTTCTACAGGTATTAAAAAGTTACAAACAAAAAGTGAAAACCAAACCATTGTTATTTACATTATCGCCTCAGTTTTTATAATGAAGGAGTATTAACCAGCGTGTTTTATAAAACTGTCATAAAGTCAAAGTAACTATCAATAAAATAATTACATAATGGCAGCTCAGATTGAGGTCTCACGCAATACAGTAGCGGTTAAATATCAAGAATCTAGATTTTTTCCATGTTATGTAGTTGTAGTGGCTATTACTACTAAGTGATATATTGCAAACTCATTATAATCACGCACGCTCTGTGTTTTTTTTTCATTCAGAAAATGTTCACAAGTATGTAACATAGGTAGTAGGATCAGATATTTTTAATTCAAAAGGTGTTAAGGAAAAAAATTAAATATATTTTCTTAAAAAAAAAAAATAGTAAGAAACAAGGAACTACAGATCAAGCAAAAATATAATATTTTGGCACATCTCTTGCATGGCGCCATGCAACCAACATTAATACGATGTCAACAATCAATAATGTTTAATTAATTGAATAATCTGTACAGAGAGCTGGCAGGAGGCTAGAGAGGCTTTGCCCAGCAGTGGGACGATACGGGCTAGTCAAAACAAAATCGAAGAACTAACTTTTGATTTATGCTATCATAAATAACTACGAACACTCGAAATAAATCAGTAGTCTAAGCAATGCAAATCTTAAAAAAAAAAATACGAAAAGCTCTAGCCATTTCTCAAACTCCCCGTCAATTTAATTCTCGCTGCAACACTCGCATCAAGTACACGCGAAGCGGTACACATCCGCGCGTAGCACCTGCCGCGCTGCACCAATCGCTTATTGCCTGTTTATTTTGTTCTCTCTCTTACTTTTACATACTTTTATTAAGTTTATTTTAACAATTTTATTTGATTTAATGTAGCATCTACCCAGTAGGTACTTCATTTCTAAAATATATTCTTTTTGTTGAGTTGCACAGCTTGTACAGTCACAAGCACCAATATACTCAGCAACTTTTTAAAGTGATTTCCTCCAACTATATTGGAAAAAAAATCGCATCGTTAGTAACTATAACACGGGCCAGTAGCAACAGCATTTTGAAAACAGTGTCAAAGAGTCTCTATTCTCCCATTTTGAGGCATTTTGTGGAGAGGATGGCCAGGTGAGAAACTCGTACCCTGCTTGGTCTTATTAGCTATAAGGTACTAACAATATGTATCTCTGTTGTCTTTATAAATATTTTTTTATTTGATTTTGGTATTGATTGAAATTTTATTTTACTACGAACATAGTATTTTGGAATCCAAACTATTATGAAATAGATCTTTTTTCAAAGTTGCAATCGTTACTCCACGATAAAATCGGTTTTGAATTCTGCTAAGCGTTTACATATTAGTGCTCATGATTGTACATGATTTTATTATTGCATCACTGGCTCTGCTAATTATTTACTACGATTACAATACAGCAGTTAAATCCTTTGTACTTCGAAATTATTTTGGGTGCGTCTCATAACGTATAAACTCATTTGGTCTAATTTCATTTTATTATCGTTCATAAGTTATAATCAACGTGAGATATACCAACTGTTAATATAATTTCTTTACATATAACATTTATTTATTCTAAAACTTAATTAGTATAACGTTTATGTAATCGAAAATCATTTGGTCTAACGTTTAATATATATAAAAAACGTCATTATGGTTAACACCCCGACTCAGAGTACCCCGACTCGGATAGGTCAGGTTAGAAGGCTAAGGCGTTCGTGGTTATTTTTTTTTAAACCACCCAGAAATAGTCGACCTATCTTAGCGCAGGTGGTAATCAGTTACTAGTTATGTTTAATATCTACTTAGGTTACTATTACCTACAACTACGATAGAACTTAGGTACAAATAATAAAACAAAGAAAAAATACTTTTAAATATTTATTAAACAAAATACAAAGTTATTGTTTTTTTAAGCTTAAATTAGAAGCCACAGCTCGTAAAAATTCACACTCTGAATACATTTTTAAAGGAATACTTTAATGATTTTTATTTAACTGAGCAAGATTACGCACACTAAGTGACAACTAACAATATCTTTTGTTGAGCTACCCACAGGCTAAAACATAAAAATAATACTAAATAAACTAACCCGTGTCTATGCAATTTTGCTTTGTGTTTTTAAGTAGTCATCATATTAGACCAAATAAGTTTTATATCTTTTGAGTGGTATGTCAAACGATTTTTTTTTTTTTTTTTTTTTTTTTTTTTTTTTTTTTTTTTTTTTTTTTTTTTTTTTTTTAAATAAAACGTTGCCCCACACTAGGAATTTCTCCTGTATCGTGGGTGCGTTTACAAACATTTAAACTCACATACACAAACAGCCAGACCCGGAACAACTACTTGTAGGTAATACAAATATTTGTTCCGTGCGGGAATCGAACCCGCGACACACAGCGCAGCAGTCAATCACTTAACCACTGCGCCAACCGTGCCGTTAATGTATGTTATGTCAAACGATGTTATGTTTAATGTATGTTATGCTTATAAAAAATTGTTATTTTAAAATTATATCAATCGTTCATTATATTAACTAATCGCTATATATAAAATTATAGGTTCCGTTGTTTTATGTTGTTAATATTAGAGATTTTGTTGTTATATCATCTATTACTTACCCAATTATTTTTATATCGAAAACTGATTAACTCATTCACGCTAAAACGGCTCAACGGATTTGGATCGAATTTGGGACATGGGTAGACCATGACCTGGGTTAGGATAAATTTTTTGTCACGGAATCGAGAGTTATGCGGGTGAAACCGCGGGGTGCAGCTAGTAATAAATAATTTAGGGATGCAAGGGCGAATTACGCAACTTTCAATTCCATTTCTTCAAAAGCATATTCTACGCAGTTTAATCTACTGTCATATTCTGTAATTTGATCAGCTGTTGTTTGTTCTGTCAAGCAAATAAACCTTATTTATTTATTTAACCATTTATTTATTTACCTTCTTACTTTACAACTGACATGACAGCGGGTTTGCTGATTAGAGCCATAATAAACGCAATCGCACATTTAAACCGTGTTCAGGAGCTGTCAGTGTTCCACAACAAGGGAACCGATCACTTTTCCGAATTTTTTTTGTTCGATTTTCATTTTACCGAAAACTATTGAGCGACGTCTTTTTTGCTTTCAGCATTATTTGACATATTTTTAGATCATCGAAGTATCATGTCATGTGTCATTTGTATTATTTTACCGAACTATAGTTCGCCGATTTACAAAATAACTTTTTGCTATTGGCCGAAGCCTCTTTTGTGCCACGGCAGCGGCCGCCGAGCGTCAGATCCTCGTTGTTGTTCCCACTGCTGGGACACAGACTTACTCTCAGTGAGAGGGAGTGGGCCGTAATCCACCACGCGGACCCAGTGCAGATTGGTGATGGATATTACATGTTTTCGAATTTTTCGTTCTAGGACTTGCCGGTTTTCTCACGATGTTTTCCTTCACCGTTTTGAGAGCAATGGTGATGAAATAATTTACACAAACTAAACCTCCTGTCAGGGTTCAAATCTACGACCTACAACTCGTAAGTCACGGCCGTTACCAATGTGCCACCACAGGGGCCCAAGTCTGCTATTTTTATAAATTCAGTCATTCCAACACGATCCCATTGTCATGCCATTGCCATTTTGCTAAAAGTTCGTAATCTAGTAAATTCATGATGGTCGATCATTGGTCGGTCAATGTTCTCGTAATATAATTGTGTTATTATAGTGGCATTGTCGTATTGCCATTATTATAAAACCCATTAGTAGAAATGTCATTCATTTGTCATTATGTACGAGATTAACAAAATATATCCAATTTCTTTCAATGTAGTGTCAGTGGCCGACCATTGGAAAGTCATAATGACGCCATTATAATAGTAAATATAAAAATATTTGCGATTTATTTATTTATTTATTTTATTTATTTATTTATAGTTAATTAAAACGGCACAGGTCCAATTACATTAATTAACATAGAATTATAAAAATTAAAATAAAATAAGCATTCAAATAACATACAATACAAAAAATTAAATTCAAAGATATACAATTCGTGGATAAAATTATTAATAATTATTTGAGTAAATGGTTCAATAAATTAGATACATCAATAAACTAACATGCAACAGTGGACACCCTCGCATATTGTCCCTCACAAAACAACAGACAAGCACGCATTATTTTCTTCCATTCATCGGCAAACACATCACATTCAGGGTCGGCAGTCAGGAGGGCGTTTAGCATCCTTAGGGTTCGACAAACTGGGGATTCGGCTCTAGCAACAGATCTAGACAGCGGTAGTGCGAACAGGTTATGACGGCGGCTTTGACGGTGCCCAAGGTATTTGTCGGGCACAAATAGGCGGCAGAAAAGTCCAATAGAATAGAACAGCAACAGAATAGTAGATTACCAAACTTGTCAAAATCAACAATTATGAAATCAATGATCGACCATTCTGACACTATTGTAATAGCAGACTTGAGGCCCTCCTAGTCTTTAGTAAAAACTTATCCTAAATCTGTAAACAAACGAGAAAGTGGAACAGGATATTAATTTAATACAATGATTTATGTGCTTTTGTTCTTGTAAGCTAATAGGCTGTAACTCCTTGTTTTATGTTGCAAGCTTTATTATTCATTTCATGGTGAAGTACCGATATCGATCTAAGGAGGTATACCGTTATATGAACAGGAAGGTGGGATCCAGGCCTTTAACGATTCAATAGAAAAAAGACGAGTTCTGGAGTGGAGTCCGCGTATAGCAAGCGTAGTGTGGAGCGCCCCTCAGCTAGATGGACTGGGACAGACTGGATGCGGAAGGCGGAGGACAGGGTGTTGCAGCGCACCCCGCGAGAGTCTTATGTCCGGTAGTGGATTACGATAGGCTGAGTTGATTGGTTGTTGATTGGAAAAAGAAGAAGACATAGATACTAAAATAAAAAATAAATACAACGATTATTCCGTTCAGGAGCTATGATGCCACAGACAGACACACAGATACACAGGTTCACAGATACACACTACGAACTTATAACCCCTGTTGTTCTTCGGGGGTTAATAAAAAACCATACCTACATAAAACTTACTTGCTTATACACTGATTCGTCGCAAAAAACAACCGAAAATTGCTGAGTTCATGAAAACAAATATTACTTATGCTATTATTTAAATTAAGTTGTGTCCTTTCCTCTCGAATATCAGGAATATTAACATTCTACTCATATTTCCAAGATAAACCCGCGATCAAAATACCATCGTTCAGAGACGCTCCTTCACACTTTAAATTCCCATCATTACGATAATACTACGACAATCCAAGAATACCTACACAACATAATTACATTACCTGTTAAATTCGAGACCACTTCCAAGAAATTAAAACATTTACCTTATCTCCGAATCGGCCCTTATATCCGACCGATCAGCATCCCTTTTAAATAACTCGATTACCCAAAAGGCTACCAGTACTTATCGTAGTAATCAAATACTTGGATCCTTTAGCTATTAATAAAATCGCTGTTCCCACCGAGGCTTCCATTTTGGTCTGAATAGAGAAGCATAAATCGTATGTGAATGCGTCTTGCACCTGGCATAGCGGAATGCGACCTCCAACGCGAGGTGCGGCTCAAGTCACAGGCGGTTTAAAATTACGCAACGTAATTGGTCATTTGGACCTCAATCGGTGCTTTTAATATTCTACGCATGAATAAGGAACACAGTTCTGGTGGTGTCCTTTTTAATGTAAGGTAAATATGTAGATGAATTGATCTGAATAAGGAGATATAATTACTAACATAGTTTTAAACTTTACTAACAAAGACACAAAAAAAAAAAACTTAATTATTGGCACGGATCTTATCTCGTGTAATTATTATTGACAGTGGTAATAGCTATTTTTCTTGTTTAAATCATAAGCCATTAGCAGAATTTAAACGTAGCTTGACAAAATAAAAATAAAATATAAAAAAGTTTGTCTTGGAATAACGAAATAAATTACAAGAATGCTGTAAATTTGCTTCATCTCCGCTGGATGACGTCGCTTAAAGTGGATATGTAAATTAAATATTTGCTAATCACGCGATGCTCATGAGCTTCAAAGCAAGCAAAAAGTTTAATTAGCATTATTCTATTCCTCTTAATCGAATAAGACGATTTTTAGGGTCCCGTACCCAAAGGGTACAATGGGGACCCTATTACTAAGGCTCCGCCGTCTGTCTGCCTGTCTGTCCGTCTGTCACCAGGCTGTATCTCATGAACCGTGATAGTCAGAGAGTTTAAATTTTCACAGATGATGTATTTCTGTTTCCGCTATAACAACAAATAATAAAAAACAGAATAAAATAAATATTTAAGGGGGCTTCCATAGAACAAACAGACGTGATTTTTTTGCTCGTTTTTGCTCGATATTGATAACGGCAACAGGTAGACGCTTGAAATATTCACAAAATATTTAGTTATATATTCACTTTAAAAATAAATACTAAACTAAAATTTAAGAAATATTTAAGCGGGGCTCCCATTCAACAAACGTGATTTTTATTATAGATAATGGTACGGAACCCTTCATGCGCGAGTCTGACTCGCACTTGGCCGGTTTTTTATTTTTTCTTAATTTATAATCCTAGCTAAGTTATTATGCTTTATTGACTTTTGGTAATTAGTAACATAACATAACATCACGCCTGTCTTCCGCGAAGGATTAGACAGAGGTGTACCTATAGTTCACCCACATTTGTAATAGGTGGCGAGCCTATTATTTTTTATTAGACTCTGGGCTGCTTCTGAGAAATTCCAGATGGATAAACTCAATATTCCCTTGCTAAAGTATTGTATAGTAATACGTGTAACTGTATTTAATTTTAATCATCTTGATTGTTAATTTATTCTTACTTAAGTAACAGGAGTACCTATAAGAAGATTGGCAGATAACCCTAAGATCTGTATTGAGATTATACACAGCGTTTAAAATGCAAACGAACGCTGACGCAGTAAATCAATCTACTAATTTATACCAGATTCCGATTTTTTATGCTTAACACTACAGCGTATGTGTCCGCTTCCTCCTATAACTTGTACCGCGCCATGATTGTTACCGTGTGCAGTACAGTTCTTCAAAGCGTGGTCTCAGCTTTGAGAGGATTACGCAGCTTCCACCTGCTACTAATAACGAAATATTGAGATCATGGTCCGATCTAATGAGAGTCGTGATGTCATTAAGTTAAGGCTCGTACTGACTGGCGTGATATTGCGAGCGCGACAAGCGTCATGTTGCCTATCGCGCCCGCGATATCGTGCCAATCTGCACGAGCTTTGATTTATTGAGGTTATTTGTTATCTTTCGATCAAAACTAGATTTTTTTTTTATCAAATTAATTTTGGTTAAAATTGCACATATCTAATGAATATTACAAAAAAACTGACAAAAAGGAAAAACACCTATTAGGTATCACAGTGATGTTTCTAATGATGTTTGTCACAATTACAGAATATCTACATAAAACTAGTTTGAAAATCATTTGGCTTGGTATGGGCATGTGATGAGGATCCCGAGGAAACGCATGTGAATAAAAGAGTGAATATAAATGTTGATGGATGAAGAGGGAGAGGAATGCCAAAGAAAAGATACATGGATTGTGTGAGGAATTATATGAAAGGAATAAATAATAGCGTGACGATTGACAGGAGAGAATAGAAGAAGAAAACGTGTTTGCGCAAAATAAGCGATAGATTTTCTTAGTTGGACAATGGATGTATAATTATTGTTTGGAGAAATTGAGCGATGAAAAACGACTTGATGCGATGGAGGTCTGGAGCGACGATAGATATGCACTCGTCACGAATTTTCACTTGTTTCTTCAAGTATAAAACACGACACGCCGAGCTGCGCGCGCGGCGCTTTTCGAACACAGACCTACGCGGCTACGCCATATTTCTTTCTTCAAAATGTTGCGACGAGATTGCGCAGCGTGGCACCACTTGGTTTAACCTTCTTGTTCACACGTGAACGAAAAGGCATGTGCAGGAATGGGATAGACGATAGGCAGGTTACAAACCAACTTTATTTATCAATTCATTTGGCAACATAAAAAGAAACGAAATGACAATACTACAGGGTCAAATTAAATTAGCTAGCGTAACTCCGCAGAAAAAATAAAAACTAAAAAGATTTGATGGTTTTTTTGGGGTCAATGACCACTGGTAGTGTTGTGACTTGAAGTTTAGAGTTGATAAAACTGTCTTATCGTGTTGGGATGTCGACACCCATCACGTCTGTGAAATTTACACAAAAAAACTGATTTTTAAACTGATATTTTTAGTGACTACACTACCCGCGGTTAATGACCCAAAAAAAACATCATTAAGTTAATTTATTTTGTGTTTTATCATGTTTTGATATCGATACCCATCATGTCTGTGGAGTTTCGCTTGCTAATTTAATTTGACCCTGTATAATTCTAATCGGATCGGCGCAACCAAAACGTGTTGTGCCGATCCTAAGGAACATGGGACATAGGCAGGAAGACGGTGATGATGACAGGTTAAAAGGAAATTGCAATACATCTGCTAATTATTGCCAATAGCCTGTAGGTAGGTACAGTTTTATTTGTTCCTGTGTGGTTTACAATCGTTATCAGTGTAATAAGTCCATGAACGTTTTTTTTATAGACCAAGGACCACCTAATTATCGCTATACAACGGATTAGTAGCATTGGTCGGTTGGTGGCATTTTTTGCTGAACTGGGCCTTTTTGGCGCAGCCGTGAGGCAAACTTTTCTGCTAAAATTCTTTCATCGCACTTTACACCTTTAACTTGTTTTTTTTTATTTTATCTGGTGTATATTTGTATTCCTTTTAGTCTGTGCTAAATAAATGAATTTTTTCTTTCTTTCCTTTGTAAGTAATTGGCACTTTATTGAACTAGCAATATTGAAACAGAGAATAAACTGCTCGGGGGGCTCGTGTGTGAATAATAACAGCCTCACGAGTCGATCTTCAAGGTTTCCCAACGCTTGCTGACGTTGATCCACTCCATACCCCTCCGTGCCCTCCCTCCCTCCGTGCCTCGGAAAGCACGTTAAGCAGTTGGTCCCGGGTGTCTTTCGCAGATTTTTTACAGTTGTTACGGGTAGTCAGAAGCTTGAAAGTCTTGCCAAGGGGTAACGTGTTACCCAGTAATTAGGTTGGGAGCTTTTTTTATGTTATTGTTTGATTCGCTTATTATTATTGTTAATTTTGATTTTCGGTATTGTTTTTAGAAATGTTCTCGTTTGCGACGGTATCTGCGATTTGATACGGGTACTGTCTTGTTGCAGTTTTCGTTTCTCACGATGGTGGGTTGGGAAGGTTACATAAACAGTCGCTCCATGTAAAATACTGGACTGGAAGCCGTAACATAGTTGGAAAAAGGCTAAGCGAATTATGAATAGCTAGCTAATCAACAGCAATAACCAATTCGATGTCTTTGTTCTCTAAGATAAGAGACCGCTGCTGTGATTGCTCAAGCGGACTGATGCCACCCAGAAATGGGATGATTATTTTTGTCAGTAGGTAACCAAACAAAGTCCTAACTATATATTTTTTGTCTTTTTTTTCTTTTGAGACTCGATGCCATAACTTTTGCACGTACATTAATCGCCAACGTCATTTAACTTGGCCCACACCAATAACTCTCACGATCGTTACCGCGCAGTTTACAGCTCGACTCGAGTTATTGTAACGAAAGGTTTAACATTTAACATACTGTTTGAACTGCTTCGCGTTTATCGTGTAGATTTTAGCGATAAAAGTTAATATATTCTGACAGTGACATGGTAATTGGTTGTTTCGTGGAATATAGGGATGTGTCTTGACGTTTAAAATAACCGTAGGTAGGTTGTTGGGAATCAAACCCAACACACCACTTGCACGCAGTCTGAGACTCCACCGCGACGGACGATACTCCTTCATTTAAATCATTGATTGTTTTTCCACGAACCTTTATAATTTGTAATGAGCACAGCATTAAACCATTGCCTTTTAAATACAGTCCACTCATTTATTGCTCCCCGCGCTAACATAGGTACTGTATTGCGCAATTATTTTGTAGAAACAAATAATCTAACATCACGCTTGTAGTCCCCAAAGAATAGAGAGGAGACCCGAATTAAATCATAATCATCATGATTTCTGCCGAAAGACGTCCACTGCTGGACATATCAACCAAACATTGCCACTTCGACTGGATCTGTGCTTCTCGAATCTAGCGGATTCTAGCGGTCTTCACAGGGTCATCGGTCCACCTTATGGGAGGCCTTTCAACCTCCTATCTTCTGGGACGCGGTCGCCACTCCAGAACCTTTAGCCCCATCGGCCATCTGTTCTGTGAGCAATGTGCCTGCCCACTGCCCACTTTGTTTGGCAATTTTTCGGGCTATGTCGATTATCTTGGTTCTCCTGCGGATATCTTCAATTCTGATTAGATCACGTAGGGAAACTCCAAACAAAGCCCTCTACAAAACCGTATACTGTGGTAAATCAGTATGGCATGCTTATTCTTGGCAATCATTCAAATATCCCAAAGTCAAAGTCAAAGTCAAACCATTTATTTCAAATAGGCACATAAGAGGCACTTTTGAACGTCAAAATTTACAAAAAAAATAGAATTGATTCTAGTTGCCCCTTCCAAAAGGTAGTTTCGTATGGAGAAGAATGGGCAAGAAACTCCACCGGTACTCTTTTAAAAATGTTTTACAATATTTTGTTTGATTACATTAATTATATGATTATATGTGAAGACGATGCACCTAGAATAAAATTACTATACCATAATAGGTAAAACGAATTAAAAACTAAGCAATGAAAAATAACTTAATTATTAGATAGATACGTGGTGTTCACATATTTACAAACATCATACTAGTATGTTTTTCTAAAAAAATAAGTCAGTGTGTGAGTATAGGTTATCACAGAATGTAAAATGAATATCATAAAAATAACAGATTTTACCATAAAAATAGCAACCAGTTTGATTTTGTCTAGACTCTAGATTGTCCTATGGAGCTGGACCAGCATGTTTCCAAGCATTCCTGTCCTGGATATAATCCTCTAACTTGTAATATGCTTGTTTACAAAGTGTACTTTTAATATGTGTTTTAAATTTTCTCTCATTTAATTTCAATATATCACAAGGTATTTTGTTGTAACATTTAACACAGTACCCCATAAAAGATGTATGTACTTTAGATAATCTGAAAAATGGTTGATCTATTTTATCTTTATTTCTAGTATTAAAATTATGTCTATCGCTTATCTTGTTAAAAATATGTAGATTTTTCCTTACATACATAATATTTTCATAAATGAATTGGCAAGGTACCGTCATAATATTAATCCTTTTAAATAGTTCCCTAAGAGATTCGCGGCGACGGAGATTATAAATTGCTCTGACAGCTCTCTTTTGCAAAATAAAGATGGACTCAATGTCAGCAGCCCGACCCCACAGTAAAATGCCATACGACATAATGCTGTGGAAGTAACTAAAATAAACCAAACGCGCGGTTTCTATATCTGTTAGCTGTCTTATCTTTCTAACAGCATAAGCGGCCGAGCTTAGCCGCCCCGCCAGAGAGGTTATATGTGGTCCCCATTGCAGTTTCTCGTCTATAGTGATTCCTAGGAAAACCGTTTGATTAATAAATTCCAGTTTTTCTCCGTTCATTATGATATCACATTCGCTACTTCTAACATTAGGCTTCTAACATTCGCTACTTCTAACATCCCATAACCTGCAGGCCGCTTAACGGTGTCTACTAATAGGACTTGTTTGTTAACCTAGTGTTTAGAACATTTCACATCACCAATTATGTTTTCATATCTGCCTAGCCCTTTTCCAACTATGTTGGGGTCGGCTTCCAGTCTAACCGGATTTTTTTACATGGAGCGACTGCCTATCTGACCTACACATCCCAGTAACTGGGTAATACAATACCCCTTGGTAAGACTGGTTGTCAGACTTTCGGGCTTCTGACGACTCGTAACGACTGACAGCCGGAACCAACAGCTGAACGTGCTTTCCGAGGCACGGAGGAGTCTCGGTACGTAAAGATGGTCACCCATCCACGGATCAACCCCGGCAAGCGTAGCTTAACCTGATGGATTGACCCGTGCGGCTGTTATTACTTTCGCCACGAGTAAATAAAAATATTAAAGAAGAATATTAATGTTCCAATGTAAAACCATGTCCCCCTGCTGGACTTAGGTCTCTCCAATTGCACTATTCGCCTCTCTCATCCTGCCCTTTTTTTTGGGTGGGAAATTATCAAATAACTTCTCCTGCTCCGGGCGGAATGGGAGGGAGTGCCAGACTTTTACTGACTAAAACCCACCCGTGTTCCTTCAGTTTCCCATATGTGCCAGGCCCACGATATCCTTCTCAGACAAATTCGCAACCCTGGCAGGCTCTCATCCTACCCGAAATGCATTTGGTAGCTTCGCTTATAACCTGAGTATATCCTACTAAAAGCTTACTACTACCAACGTTGCTTAAATGTGGTATCGGGTCATGGTATATGACACCTCTTTTGCCACTTATCGGTCGCAGATCTAAGTTAAAAAAAAATCCAGATGGAAAACTATCACTTCATAGAGCACTTCGCCCGCATTAACTAGCACATCGCCCGCGACTTCGTACGTGTGGATTTCGTACTATCTCCTGAAATTTTTGTAAACTAAATACACCCCAATTAAAAGGTAGGTTTATAAAAGTAATGATTAAGATATCATTTCTTTAGATAAGCATTCGGGCCAATTTTCAAGTTTATTAATCATAGGACTAAGATTTATTTCATATAAACTTTTCATCCCCATTTTCTTTTCCCCCTTTTAATCCCCCAAAGGGGTAATTATGGAAAAACCGTTTGTGGCTTTTCTTTTATTTGACATATAGGTTATTTATACCAATTTTCAAGTTAATCAAGCCACCACGCTACGTAAAGTAAAATCCGTAATCTGTAAAATCCTCCCCTGTAAAACTGACTACCCCTGTTCACCACGTTAAGGGTAGCTTTTCAAAAACCCTAATACACGTTATTCTTTATTTTCGGTCTTAAGTAGGTATAAATACTGAGTTTCAAGTTAATCGGACTGCGCGTAAAATTCTTCCATACAAACTTTGAGATCCCCCTCAATTCCCTTTTTGCAATTAGTTTAGAAAAAAAATACAAACTTACTTAGATAAGTGTTCGTTCCAAGTTTCAAGTTTATTTTTTATATTTTTTATATATTATATTTTTTCATACAAACAAAATCCCCCCTTTTCACCCCTTAAAGGTCGAAATCATCGTAATCATAAATCTTTATTTATCTCAACATCATATTACAGGCACTGGTTAATAAAATGTACAATCTTAAATAGAGAAAGGTGTCTGAGGTAGGAGGGTCCTGAGTTACAGATCACCCGGCTCTCTTAGATAGGACATGTTAATTTACAAAAACAGTTATAGTCAAGATACTATAGGATAATAAAAGTCTGAAATTGTAGTTTAGTATAAGCAGAACTTATAAAACTAAAGATATAGTTAGAAATGTACATAATGTTTTTGATAATCATGAAACTGGGGAAAATTGCAAATTATATTGTCCGATAACTAATTTGACATATACATAATTATTATCTGGTTGTTTGAGTTTACAAAATTCAGCAAGTAAAGCAATACAACTAAAATTCAAAGAAATATACAAATTATGTAGGTAGGTACTTATATTAATATTAACTAATACACATTTAAATTATTATAATAATAATGAGCATAACAAAAAATGAAGAATGGAAATGGGGAAAATGAAGAATGTTGTGTGTATTGTATGTTTGTAAGAATAGGTGTGTGAGTGTTAATAAGTGTGTGTTAAGACACTGGTTTTAATAAGTTTTCAGTGGCATTGTAATCTAGATTTAATAGCCAAATGTTTAATTTTCTTTTACAAACAGCTTTTGTATGAGTGTAGATAGATATTTTGTTATTAATTGAGTTATAAAGAAAAGTGCCAAGAAAACAGAAAAACTTTAGGGAGAAACTAGTGTTATAACGGATGATTCAACAAACATTTGTTGATCGTCTATTTTGTGTTAGTAAATCGTGATCTAAGGGGAGTTCAGTGTGTTTTTTTAGTATTGTCATGAGAATGAACAACTGCCGAACCGTTAGCACTTGGCAGTGTTGGTAAAGTTCGAAAGTTGGATAGAGAATTGGGAAAAAGCAACTAACTTTTAATATAGCTCTTTGGGCTCTCTCTAAATTTATCATAACACTTTTAGATGTACCGCCCCAAGTAGTAATGCAATATACTAGCAAAGACTGGCAAAGTGCAAAGTAAACTGTCTTAATAACTGATGTATCAGATATATGTCTTAGATTTTAAAATATGTAAATTAATTTTCGAATTCTTTTAACTAGGGCTTCGATGTGTTGTTGGAAGCTGAGACGGTAATCTATGATTATGCCAAGATATTTGATATAGTTTGTTTTAATTAATACAGGACAAGAACAATAGTTGATGAAATTACATGAGTGGGCTTTCAAGTTGAAGTTTGGTTGATCCTGGGGTCTAAGGGAATATGTCATGTATTTTGTCTTATCGACATTGAGTGTAAGCAAATTGGAATATAACCATTTATACACCGTATCAAGACCTTATTGAGCATAATTATTAACTTCATCCCACGTATTAGCATCGAATATCAAGGCAGTATCATCGGCGAAAGTGATGATTTTACCGTTTTGCAGCTTGATGTCGCACAAATCGTTTATATAAACTAAGAATAATGTCGGACCGAGGATGCTACCCTGTGGAACGCCGTACTGATTAGGAAGTTCGTCGCTAATCCAATTATCTACTTTAGTACTTTGTGTTCTGTCAGACAAATAGTCTATGAATAATTGAAGTGGTAAACTTCTTACTCCCATATTCTCTAATTTTTTTATCAATTTTTTTTATCAAACCCTTCTTAGTACTCCCCTACATTATAGAAGGACCCCGTGTGTAAAATTACACGTTCCTAGTCGCAGTAGTTTCGGTTCTACGTTGATAAATCAGTCAGGACAAGTAATTATAAATTTATAGATTTATCTCGAATTGACTAGGTACCATTGAAGTCAGTACCGCAAGCTCAAAAATCGCACCTGCTTTTAACGACAGACGAACGACACAGAAAAAAGTCTTCGTATTAGACACAGATCTTCTAATACAAAAAAAATACATAATCCCTTAAGGGAAAGCCTCGTAACTCAATACAATATCTTGATAGCAACTGTCTCCGAACTCCAAATAGGAAGAAGAAAATGAAATTTGTCATCATCTGTGGCAATTGTCTAAAAGGGGTCTGACCTACGGTGAGCGTCGCCGAGCCGTGTGTGCTTTTCCTCTTAATATTTTTTTTGGGATATTATTATGTTTTTTTAGGGTTCCGTACCCAAAGGGTTAAACGGGAACCCTATTACTAAGGCTTCGCCGTCTGTCTGTCTGTCCGTCTGTCACCAGGCTGTATCTCATGAACCGTGACAGTTAGACAGTTGAAATTTTCACAGATGATGTATTTCTGTTGCCGCTATAGCAACAAATACTAAAAACCAGAATAACATAAATATTTAAGGGGGCTCCCATACAACAAACGTGATTTTTTTGCCGTTTTTATAGATAATGGTACGGAACCCTTCGTGCGCGAGTCAGACTCGCACTTGGCCGGTTTTTTATTCGTTAAGAAGTTAATTATAGTTGACCAACCGCTTGGCGATGTCTAGAAAAACTAAGTGGGCACTGGAACCCCCATGGCCCTAGTGTTTCAACCCCAAATGGCTCGAACATATAAGTCCCAATAAGATTGAACTATTTGCGCCGTTTGAGCTTTTGCGCACCTGCAGCAGCTGCCCCAGCACAGCCCACCGTGCTAGGAAGATGGGATGGCACAAGGGTGTCGATACCGACATAAATTGTCCGAACATTAAAATCACAAGTCACTACTGTACACACATCACACTTTGACAGTTGAATGAAAATGACGTTGGGTGTCAATTTGAAAAACAATTAATGGTACTCTGGACCAAATCTTTTGACTTGTACCATAAGCTTTCCAAAATTAAAATCCCTCTTCCTACTAATTTCCATTCCCTCTTGACTAACTTTTCTCCTAAAGTAATCCAAGTTCTATCGATTTTTTTTTAATTTAAATGATATCAAATGTAGCCTGGTGTGTAGCAATAATAACTTTGTGAATATTTCTGTAGATTATATATATTTTTTTTGTCTTTACCTGCATGGTTTTCATGACGGTTTCAATTAACAGTGTCCTTATTCTAAATTAGTATAATAATCATAACAAAGTTTCTTGCTTAGATTTCAATAATCTTCTCATAATAAAGCATCAAGTTCAAGACTGAGATACTTACTCATCAACAATTTTCAAACCTTAACAAAACTGTGTAAGTAATATGAAACATCGTACAAGCGTTCTAACAATGAAAAATAAACCTTACTAATGTATGTTTAAAATCTACTTTATAATGTTACCCGCATCACGTTCGCAGTATACAAACTTAACAAGATAAGCTAAACGCAGCCATTTTAGCACAAACTACATGTTTATGAAAGCCTTAACGTACTCAGTGCACTTGCATTTGGCCGCGTGAAATAATTTCTGGAGATAATCTCTAATTCAGCCACTGATAGAATTATTGCACGCGAATGGATGGCTTGGATCGTAGCCAACGAAACGAGCGGGCCCTTGCACCCTTCAAAGGAAATTAATGTTCAATACAAAACCCATAAAGTTCAAATTTCATTGTGCTGTTATCCAATTTTTCGTATAATCCTATTTCGACTCAATCTGCCAAGTTTTAAGATCAGTTTTTGTTAAACCAGTATTTCGATGCAATTACGAATAAAAAAACGAACGTCCAGGAAGTATAGGCTAAAAATAAAAAAGTTATTTTGCATCGAACTTAATGCAATATACTTGGGCTTAATTTTGATACACACATTTTTGCAAAATTAAAAGTTGAAATGTGAAAATAAAAGCTTGAATGGGAAAAGTAGATAGAATACTGCAGAATGTTTCAAACTGATTCCAATAAAAGTAGACGTGAAAAAAAGCGGTCAAGTGCAAGTCGGACTAGGACACGAAGGGTTCCGTATCACCGTACAATATTTACCAGTAGTTACATATTTTTTTAAACACTAAAAAACACATTTATTGTATAGGTATATAAATTGTAAAGGGGGTTTAATGATAATTGATTTTATTTCTGTAAGTAGGTTTGTACAAACACTTTTATACGTCAATCATATTTTGAAAACTAGATGATGAGGTCAGCGTTTCCTATCTGACTTCTCTGAGAAAAAAAGGCTGAATAAAACTCAGTATTCACAGTCTCTTTCAAAGTCCAGATATAATCTTGGTCAGATCATGTAAAGACCATGTAGATTGGTGCCTGAAACGGTATTTTTATGAATGAACCACACAGAATGAGTGGACTTTTCCAGTCAGTGCACGCATTTGTCAGTAGTCGTGCAGCTCAACTCAGAACTTTAGGAGCATAACTTTAATTTTTAAGTGTTGTTATAGCGGCCATAGTAGTACACCCTTTGTTAAAACTTCAATTGTCTATCAACTACGGTTCAAAAGATACAGCCCTGTGGCAGACGGACGGACAGCGGTACCTTAGTAATAGGGTAGGTGGCTGGCACCATTTGGGTACCGAACCCTAACAAAGTGTAGGTTTTCACACTGAAGTAGAAATGTAATTGGTAAACGGTGAATATTATTCAGAATTTTTTCTAAGCATACCTTTAAGGCTCGTACAGACTAGACTAGTGCGATTTTTTTGTCGGTGCCTGTCGCGCCAGCGATATCTGCATTTGAACGAGCTTCTGTTCGAGCCTTTATTCAGCTTTATGTTCTCTTTCAAGATTTCAACAATTCCACCCACAAATAAACAATTAGGCAACGTAAAGCTATTAATATAAATTCAAGGGCCATTCAATGCGGGAGGGTTGCGGGCCAAATTTAGAGTATTTAATAATAATCTTTTAATAAATACCTTTCCACATGAACCAGCCGCTGCGGTTTGCGGTACCCGTTATAATTCCGCGGCAAATTTTAATTCGTTTCATTCATATAATTGGCATGAGTATTAATAAAGGATTTACAATTAATTTTCATATTATTACAGGTGTAACACTAATAAGTTGTTGGTATACGGTTCGCCGTTAATTTCGTTTAATAAGTAACTGATTTAATATAATAACCTTCGTTGGAAAGTATTTTCCATGTTTAAGTTGACGTGACGTGATGAACTCGTGATTAAGAGCTCCGTTTGAGTTCAAAAGTAGTACTCAGGGTTAATGGAAATGTTTCGGAGAATAAGCTTTCCGTCAATATATAGTAAACTAGCTGACCCAGCTAACTTCGTACCGCCATATACCGACAGCAGCGCCACCTCCGGGTCCAATTGTGTTTTCAAACCATCCAGGAACCCGTTGAAATATAAATACAAAATTTCAACCAAATCGGTCCAGCCATTTAGGAGGAGTTAGGTGACAAACACACGTACAGAAGCATTATATGTATATATTAAGATTACCAAAATAAAATATAAACTGCAGTATTTAAAAAAGATTGAGTATGCCAGAAAATAATCACACTAATATTAGGTATAAAGGCGAAAGTTTATGAGTATGTGGGGGTGTGTGTGTATGTGTGTGTGTGTGTGTGTGTTTGTTACTTCTTCACGCTCAAACGGCGGGACCAATTTTGATAAAATTTTGTATGGAGGTAGCTGATACCCTTTTTTTTTTGACGGGACGGGTCGGGGTATGTGGGACTCCTGTCAGAAGTGACAGTATACCCCCTAAAGCTCAGCGGTGCTCCCACATCGCCGTGATTGGAGGGCCATGGGAAACCGGCTCAACCTTTACATCCATGACCCTCTCGGCGCACCTAGCCGGCGGGCCCCGCGTGCCCCCCATTCTCAATGGAATATCAATGAAAACACACAAGTACCTATAATTAAAATCAAAATAAACCTAGATGGGTACCTATCAATCGTCAGAAGCTAGGTTTTATATGGAGAAGATTCAGCAAGGAACTCCAGGGTTAGTCTTGTATAAATAATTGACTTTTATAAATTACAGTGTTACTATATAAGGGAGGAGTAAAGGTAGCCCTGTTAACATGTTTCAGGTACTTGGTCAAAAAATCTACAGTCTTCAATGCCTACAACGTTCTCACATTAACAAAATTGAAAATAATATAATAAATAAATAAAAAGATAAATAAAATAATAAAAATAAAAACCTATTTAAACCAAATGACATGATTGCCATTACAACTGTAACAAATCGGAATTATATCCTGTCTACAAAAGCCACTAATGAAGAGTTGAAATTAAAATGTAACATAACGTGTTAACATTTATCCTTGTCTATTTAAGACAAGGATAAATTAAAAAATAAAATCATAATTTGGGAGCAGTTAATAGACACATAATTATGCCGTTAATGAGGTACCAGAGAAGCCAAATGTGCAGAAGGAATTATTGCAAAAGTTGTCTTCAACGTAGTCTTTAATTTTAAATCCATCAAAATAATAATATTATGCTTCATAAAGAGTATTCTATTCTATTCTTCACACTTGAATAAAAACAAAGCATAAAAATGCAAGTCCATCATCGCAACGATTAATACCGTTCGTGTGATGACTACTTTACGCTCAGAAATTAAAAGAAACATAAAGAGTTCTCATTGACAGACGCAAGTTGAACTCTATGGAATATTTATGGGCCTTTTTATGATGTTTTTTCCTTGTAAGTGATTCTATATTTATGAAGATGTAATAATGCTGAATGATTTCCTGTCGTAAAATATTTTATGGCTTCTGGAAAAATATAATGTTGTGTAAAATTGATGTGGGTATCTGCAATGCATTTGTTTTTGCAATTTTAGTGTGCTATTCATCATTTTTAAGGTTCCGTAGTCAACAAGGAACCCTTATAGTTTCGCCATGTCCGTCTGTCTGTCTGTACGTCCGTCCGTCTGTCCCCAGCTTAGCTCAGAAACTCTTAGTACTAGAAAGCTGTAATTTGGCATAGGTATAGATATTAATCACGCCAACAAAGTCGCCAAAAAAGCTAGAAAAAAATTTTTTTTTAGAGTACCTCCCTTGCACGTAAAGTGGGGATGATATATTTTTTCTCGTCTATCCCATAGTATGGGGAATTTTTGGATAAGCCATTTAAAAATATTGTGGGTCTGTGAAAACCACTTTTCAATTCAGGGATCCCTTTGCGTAAAATTAAGCTTTAAAGTGCTATTTTTTGTTAGGGTCAAGTGTGTGTCCCCCCAGTGTGTCCCCATGCCAGCTAAATGGTTGGTTTTGGATATGTAAACAAAATTCATGGCAGTAGTATATATAACGAAATTAAAAGAAAAACTATCACAGCTAAGTAGGCTTTACAAGTTAACGAGTAATAGTCGACACACTTAAATTTGCAGTTAGAGAATTGACCGTAACGTATATCGATGTATGCGAGAGCATGATTTTTCAACTACAGTGTTAAGTTTGTTTTTGGGATAAATACGGAACCCTTCATTGTGCGTGGTCCGACACGCACTTGGTCGGTTTTTTTACTTGTTCTATTTTGAACTATGTTTGGAATGGCTTTGTCACCAGACCTGGCAGAATATTTTCTAACTTTGGCTACCCGAACCAAAAGTGACCAATGAAACCATCTGAGACCATCTCAACCCTGTCGCAAACTTGCGAGGGAAGGAGCGATCGCAATGCACTTCAAATGGTCAACCATCCACAAGGCAACCACGATGATCGTTGATAACTTCATAGCTGCAAATTCTACGAAAGTATTGATGATCTTTTTCTCCCTTACTATTAAAAAATCACTTCTATGTGGTGCCGGACGTAGAGAATAGCACCATCCTATTTCTTCCCGTGGGTGTCGTAAAAGGCGACTAAGGGACTATTACTAGAGAATGGGCAGCAGCGTTCTCTATGCATTTTAACACCATACTGCCATCCCTAACCCGTGTGATGACAACCCTCCCCCCTTCTTTTAGAAGAGGCCTATGTCCAGCAGTGGACATATTTCGGCTGAAATGTTGATTAAGAAATGATGCCACTCACACTAAAATATTAGCTTGTCAGTAAGATGTAGAACTAGTGGACTTGCGATAATTTAAGAATCGCCATGACAATGGTTGCAGTCCATAATATAACCATACCGCGTGGGTTTTAGTCAGTAAAAGTCTGACACTCCCTCCCGCTCCACCCAGAGCGGGAGAAGTTATTTGATAATTTCCCACCCAAAAAAAAAGGCAAGGAACACGGAAGGATTGAGAGCACAGCGCTTTAAATTAAAACAAATTTTAAAAAATTGTAAAAGGTCTTGGGTATAGTATTTAACCAACTTCCTTTTAACTAAGGAAGCAACGCGCGCTTGAGTTGTGGTTACCAACTGTACAAACACGCTGTGAATGTGTAGGGCAGGAGCTCTCAGTACCGTTCGCATATTAGAATGTACTCTGTGACCGTTCGTGACACGGGCGAAGTGGGAAGTGTGTGTGTTATTTATTTATTTAACCATTTATGTACACACAAGAAGAAAAGAATACAAAAATATGTTATGTGCTGAAGCTACTCGCTTCACGCATACATTCATAGCGTGTTTGTCCAATTAGTTACCACACGTAAAGCGCGCGATAATACTGTAAGTAAAAAAGGCATAATTTATAGAAGACTAATCTAGTTTTAGCGCCCATAAAAAATCTAATATAAATTCAATTACATACCCACCTATATCAGGAAATAGTTCTCATATTTTAGATCTTGCCAATATCCGTTGAAACCAGCCTATTTATTTCATAATTAGTAGCAACATAAAATATATAGGTACAGAAGGTCAGCTCCATACAACGAGCGATGACGTGCAAACTACTACAATCTGTCAAATTTCTTTAAAACATTTTCAACTTTATCGTTATAGCATAAGGTTCAAGGTTGATTTGAAAAGTTTGACAGTTTCAGGTAGCTTGAGCTGCTGGCGTCTGTACATAGACACGCTTCACGTACAGCGACTTGCATTCGTTTGAGATCTCCGTACCATAAATACCGTGCCCTTACGCAATATTAAATGTTTATTTTGGTTGAATTGATTGAGAAGAGCAGTGTTTTGGGTAGATAAGACCCTTTTTACACGACTGCGGTAAAGCCAAAAAAGGAGGGTTATGCGTTTGACTTGTATTGTATGTATGTCCGTCCCTATGTTCCCTTGTAACTACTAAAGCGCTGAACTGATTTTGATGCATGATATGTCGTTAGATTCGTTTTTATTGCGCGAGTGTCATAGGTTACATTAAAATTATTAAAAATTAAAACGGCGGATTTTGGGCGCCAAAAGGTGTGTTTTCGAAAAAATATATCTTCCAAGCCTATCGAGTGGGGTATCAAAATGAAGGATTTTAAAAGGTGATTACAAAAATATACATAAGTTATATGTTTAAATGTAATCTATATAAGAAAAGATAAAAAAAGTATCCCGAACTTTTGGAGTGAGTGAGTAAGAGGCCGTTGTTACCTGATTATAAGTGAGTGAATAACCTAATTTACCGTCTTATAATCCTAACTAAAAAGTGTAAAATAAAAATAGTTAATTAAAAAATCTAAAACCCAAATGCGTAAAAAGTGAACAAAAGATTTTTCTAAATTATAAACAATCTCATCATGCAGTCGGAGGCAATAGGTCGTTATTGTTAAGAAGATGCCTCCGACTTAAAATCAACATTCAACTTGATACCGACTTGCAAATTGCACAAAACGTAAGAAAATATGAATTTCGCGGGCTGTCCTGACGCTTTGTGACTCTGCGCGTCTCTCACAATGTGTGTGTGCGCCTGCTTTATGGAGTCGGCCTTCTGCACCTTATTTATTATGTGAAAACATGCCTAGTCATTAAGCCTAAAACTGGTATATCTAGTCTAAGAGGAAATTAATATATAAATGGGAACGTTAGAAAGGCGACGAGCTTCCAGTTCAGGAATAGAATTAATACTAGTATGGGTTGATGCTGTTTTAGAATTAGTTTTTGATGCAAATTTAGATTCTAGAAAGTCTGAGGATACTGATTGAGCAGTAGCTGCAGGTTTTTTATGGAATTATTGGGATCTTTCCCAACAGAACAAAGATAGCCTTAGTGCCAGATCTCACCGCGCGATTTTTATTCATATGGTTTTTTTTTAAATTTAGTATACGGAATTACGATGAGCGCGTATTTTAAATTGCCAATGCGTGTAGTAGATACATAAGATTTTGTTACGTACCGTTCTCTATAAGGTAGGTTATTACCTCCTACATTAAATCTTAGGATTTTTTTAGGATAGTTAAGGTTCCGTACCCAAAGGGTAAAACGGGAACCCTATTACTAAGGCTCCGCCGTCTGTCTGTGTGTCTGTCTGTCTGTCCGTCTGTCACCAGGTATCTCATGAACCGTAATAGTTAGACAGTTGAAATTTTCACAGATGATGTATTTCTGTTGCTGCTATAACAACAAATACTAAAAAACAGAATAAAATAAATATTTAAGGGGGCCCATACAACAAACGTGATTTTTTTGCCGTTTTTATAGATAATGTTATGGAACCCTTCGTGCGCAAATCCGGCTAGCACTTGGCCGGTTTTTTTTCTCCCCACAACTAGTGATTAACCATTTACGAGTATGTGTAATTGAAGGGGTGTTGATTTGATAAAGTTATCGGCTTCCTCATCGCCTATTGGTTGAGCAATCCGATTGGTCTACGGATGAGCACAGTAGCGCCGCGCTTCCGTGTGTGTTTTTTGACTGCACTAACTGTCAAGGCGTCTACCAACGTATTCCGCGAGCTAAAACTATTTTCTAAAAAAATATGGTCCTTCTATGATTTCGTGCGACAATCCCAGCAAGATGCGAACAATAACATATCCATGTCTGTGAAAAATATATGTAGTGAAGTTTAGCAGGATTAAGGATGACTGAACACTTAGCGGAGCCGACCTCAGCGTTATGGCAGTGGACGGAAGCTTGCTGGGAAACTTTTTTCGAATCCTCACCCTTAACTACTACACAGATTTATTTATTAGTTACAGATTTGCGATAAAAAATTAGTTCTGATTTTTATCGCAGTGTGGGCTAGGCCTTAATCTAGGAATAAATTAGAGACTTATATACCTACATGATAAAAATTATTGGAAAAATATAATTTCAATAAACTATGCAAGATATAACTAGTACTTAACCATGTCAATAAGATGGATGATGATCACAGCGTGAAAATTGCTGTTTATTAACCTCATCAAAATCTAAAATACCCGGGTTTCGAGAGAAAATTAAAACCTTAAAAAAAAACACCCAAAAATGGATTTCTGGCTCATTGTCCAACAGTCAGATTAATTTGATCTGAAGAATAAAATATATATTTTTAGTTAAAAGGAATCTGACTAATGAAAATCAGCCCTTACAGAGTTGTAATTAGCTACCCACTAACTCTTTTGTGAACTAAACCTATAATAGTCGAAAAGTCTAACAATGGTTCCAGTTTTATTTTATTCGATAACCCTCAAGAGACGTGACTCCAAACCTGAATAAAGATAGATTACTGTAGGTAAGTGAACTCTAAAATAAGCTGCTTCCTTTCAAGAATAGAACTAAGTCTCGTATACATTTTGCAATGTTTTAGTTTAAGGTGAATCCGCAGACGTAGCCCGCGAAATTCAAATTTTCTTACGTTTTTTGCAATTTGCAGGTCACTGTTAGGTTGTATTTTTATCATTTTATTAATTCACGAACATAAAAAATATGTATTTACAGATTTATAATCATTAATACAAATTTTATCATAGATAGATTTGTTCCAGAACAAATCTCTTATGGAAAAGTTCATATGGAACAAATCTAAGTTGGATTTGTTCCATACTATGAACTTAAATAAAGAAAATTTTAATTTCGCGAGCTGCCACCGTGGTAATATCACTTTTTATGACATAGCATATAATTTTTTTAAACAAACTATGAAAAGAGATGATGTATCACTCACTTAGTATTGATTTTTTATTTTAAACAAAGATGTACCATTGATTCGAAAAAGATAGAAAGAAATACCGATTTTATTGAAAATGTATTAGCACAATATTAAAAAAAGAAACAGAATTGATTTGAGAGGTAAAATAAGGCAGTTCAAAGAGAAAGAAGACAAATACAACTAAGTAATGATCACACAGCTAAAGAGTCTATAATGAGTACGAAGATGAAAATAAATTATTTACAAGTGCCTCCAAAGGAGGACATTGCTTTTTGTGTCTAAATTACCTATTTAACTTTTGTCAAAAGGAATCTTGACCTTTTCATTACACAGTAAAAATATAATTATTTGTTCCGAAAATATTTTAAAATATTTATTTATTTGTTGATAGAAAACAAATGTTTGATATGAAGAACCATTGGAGGCAACACTATAAATACCTAAGTGAAGATGACTGTGGTCGGAATCTCTCTTTCTGAATACATAATTAAGATAAAGAAAACACATATCACTGTCTCGTTCTAATGTATGTATTCAGAAAGAGAGAGCCGGACCACAGTCGTCTTCACTTATGTATTTAGAGTGTTGCCTCCACTTGTACCTATAAGATTCTTGTGAAGAAAACGGGTCTAAACGGATTTTAATCACGATTGTTGTTTTGATAGACTTGATGAAAGCAAGAAGTGACTGCAGTGTAAACGATATAAAAGTATTGTAATTGACATCAACACATAAGATACAACATTTAATGCCAAAATTAATCACGCAAGTAAGGTAACACTAGAAAACATATTCGTATCATCAAATTCTACAATTATGCTAGAACAGCTTAATTGATGTCGTTATAAAAATCATTATACTGGTTGATAAACATCTGCAGGTGAACTAACTAGCCTATGGCAGTCCACTGCTGGATAAAGGCCTCTCCCAGGCTGTCCCTGTCGTCTACCTTCCGCATCTAGTCTGTCCCAGTCACCTTTTTAAAGTAGCTGTCGTCGGTGATCGTTAGCCTATCTAGCTGGGGGCGTCCCACACTACGCTTGCCGACACGCGGTCTCCACTCTAGGACTTGTCTGCTCCGCCGGCTATTGGTCCTTCTACTAACATGGCCAGCCCACTGCCACTTCAACTTGCTTACGGTAAGCTATGTCGGTAACTCCGATTCTTTTCTGGATTACATTTCTGGTTTAACCCTTTGAACTAAAAAACTAATATTTAATCTTAAAACCCACAAATTGAATGACCAAATCCAACTGAATAAGATTAGAATAACCCTAAACCTATTCATGCAATAAACATACAAGATACAGTAATAAATTAACACAGAACAGGATTATTCATAAATAAGCTGAGCTATATAGTACAATAACTTATTTCACCTACCAACTACAATATGAATATTCATTGCGAATTTTATTCATGAATATAACCCATGCAAATGGCGGCACCCGTATAATTTAATTGAGCTTTTCCTACACCGGAGCTTAAATTAGCTAAAACTATTCAAAGAATCTGCGGCGAGGAGATGATTTGTCGGGTTTATGGCTGCAAGAGCTTGCTAAGTCGACTGGGTACTGACATACGGGGTGGTAGATTGATAGACTGAGGTAATTATTGGATTTGTTTCTTTTGGAAAATGTTCTTCATTTTGTGGATACTTACAAGTAAAGCCAGTTTCGTATTGTCCAAATAGCCAGATCAAAACACAAACATATCATGCCAAAAGAATACACAGTCACTATAAGTGTAGCCGTGGCCTAGTACGTAAATAAATGTAGAAAATATTTATAAGAAATTATGTCCCAGTTAACTAGAACCTTAGCTTATTATGTTAAGCTGACTAATATCTCGTAAATTGGAGCAATTTCTACTGTTGCATTATTTACCTACGTCTAGGAATGTAGGTAGGTCGTAAAAAAGGTTTGAACTAATATCCTTGGTAGAATAATCTCTTCATCAGAACTATAAACTGAACTAAGAGAGGTATTGAATTACCATTTCGCGTCTGAAATCCTCTAATTCCTTATATATTATAGCCGCTCCCAAAATTTTCAATGTAATTCAAGCAAAATCTTAACTTCCACTGACTTAATACTGAACATCTAAGGAAGAATTAAGAACATTGAAATCCAACTTTGCGAACCTAACTTCGTCCCCGTATCTCACACTATGCAAAACTTAAGACAGTGCTGCTTTGTATTTTACGCGAATTATCTTTTTGAATGGATCTCCTAGTTTTGGAGATGTGCCGTCTCATCGAAATGTTTGAGCCTCCGTCTTTTGACAGTCGGGTAGACTTCGTAATTCTCTTTAGTCGAATTAATTGTTAAGTGATAATCGTTTACCTGTATGACTTATGTTGGTAGGAATGTTTGATGTTACTTTGTGTTGTTGGAATCTTCGTTACTATGCTAACTGACTTATCGGTTTTTATTGTTTATCCAAAGTAAGCTACTCGTTTTTGTTAAGAAAAAAAAAACTTTCGCAGAATATCTATTCACAAACCATGTTTCTTTTATAATTCAAATAAAACACTACAGCTCTTTAAACAGACTAGCTACACCCAATTACAGTCACTATAAAATCCCACGCCAAGAAAATTACCAGTGAATAAAAAGCTAGCACAATTCCTTCAAAGCCATATTCTCTTATTTAAGTTTTCACGCCTTACTTAAATCCAGCAGTTTCAACATTTGCTGAACCATCCGTCCAGGATTCCTTATTAACACTCCTCCCATTCAGATCGTTATCTCTGACATCTGCAGCTTCATGGCCTATATCAGTAGACTTTATCTCAACATTCCCAACTATATCCTTAGCAATATAGTTTTATGTTAAAATCTTCAATACATTTAATATATTAAGCTCGTACTTGGTACTCCTGGTTTCTCAACCGTATTTTTGTACAGGCGACAATGTTTTCGGTTCACCAGTTTCAACTTTATTACTAAGGACATAAGGGTGAAAAGTTGTCAACCACCCACTTTGTCGAGTAAACATTATAGTCTAGATTTTTTTAAGCTTATTTATGAATTTATTTTCTTGTTGGTGTACCGAAAGGCGGCGTGTTGGGACCTTTTATCTTTTTGTACAATATTTAAAGATTTATATAAGCGCTGCATTTTTAATTTATATTTTAAACATTAAAGAACCATAAATATTTTTGTGAAAACTTTCATAGTAAGCTTGTTTTCATAAATAATATTTTCAGAAATAACATGCTTGTATCCTTCGACCCTTGTATCATTATTACTCATTACATAGACATTACTTTGTTACTGGTTGATTGTAAAGTAGTTAATTAACTATGCTTCAATTACTGAAATAATTGATTAAATTCCTGCAGATTAACGCATGAGTTTTAATTGAACCAAAAATTTTTTTGTCTATAACCTGTTTTCAATCATTATAAAGAATTTAAAATTGAAAAGTGAACACTATAAACAAAGAGATGGAGTTTCTTCAAAAAAAAGTAATGACACTTTGAAATAGGAAGCACTCTATAGTTAAAAATAAGACCTATTTTAAGATTCCTTTGAAGGAAGTTCTACAAAAGAGCCGTGTTATAGGTACCTTATGTGTATTATCTCTTTCTTACAGTTTAAATTGGTTTAAGACAGAAAGAGATGGGAAATGCGATTCTGTCAAACAAGCGTTAGTCTTACAGAAGCTTTTACTACGTGTTCAGGAGACAGCGAGTTGTTATCGAAATTATTTTGATGTGAACGACGACCGAAAATTGACTAATAAAATAAAGTGATTTACTGATGAATTTACTGCTGTATTTACTACTGACCAAAACTATCTATTTTCATCAGCATTCATTATTAAGCACGTAATCATCCTATGCAGATCCACTGTAGTCATCTCAAAACCCTGATAACGAGAACCATAATATACTCGTAGTATCCGCATAATTTTAATCTCATTAAAACTTCAAAATATGAGAATGAAGAATTTCTATAAGATCTGCAAAATATATTAAAAATAATGCTATAAAAAAATAGCCACTCGGATCCATTATATTTCAAGAAGATAGTAGAAATCCAATCAATAGATTCAAAGTGTATATAACTTTACTCGACTTTTCTAATTGTACATTATATTTTTATTAAAAAGTTGGAAATATAAATGAATAATTAAAGAACAACTTGTTATTTTAATGTTGCACCAATGAGGGTTTTTTGAAGTGACGTTCACTAGGTGGCAGCACTGAGAGGTCCGGTCTGGGCACCAGTCAAAAGTGTTAAACCGCACATTTTCTTTAGTCGTGACTGACTGATGAACGAATGAATGTAACGAATGATGAAATAACGAAAACATCAAGTCGATTGTATATTCATTGTTGAAATGAAAAACATCTTGTCAAAGTGGCGCAAACCCTAATCGAAAGAAGAGTTGGAACAAATTACCCCTATACAGCTTGCTCGTTTAGATGAAGATATTATGTCTGCAGGTACTAGAGACGACAACAAAAGCCACAAAGGTATCATAGTCATCCTGCCTTGATCCCAACTGAAAAAAATTATACAAAACTAACGAGGACCAATAACAACAAACATAATTATAATAGATTTACAAATTATATGGTTAATTTAAAGTCATTGTGAAAAATATACATTTTATTCGCAAAATCAAATATTTTATTTTCTCTTCAAGAACAATGACATGATAAATAATAAAACAAGCTTAAAACGTACGTGACAAAGTTTGTGAGAAACTGGTGTCTGCACCAGGAAACCCTTTATATCAGATCACCAGCACCACCAATACAACCATATAAATCAAATGTAAATCAATAATAAACACCAAATGATAAAAAACAAATCAAAGTGAAAAACTATAAAACAAATAGAAAAGTGGAAAAATGCGTGAAATATTATGACTGGGAACTTTATTTTGCTTTAAGTTACTATCGAGTCTTTCTAAACTACTGCAACCAATAGTAAAGCCTTTAGATATATCTATTCCCCTTCCTTCCGAGGACTATAAACCGGTGCAGTAGAAATTGCCGTCTTTTGCAATGCTCCAGAATGATTTATTCATAACATCCCCTTCTATAATACAGTATGGTTAAGACATGTTTATGCTGTCGTGTACTGAATAGAATTTTGAAAGCGTACCACGTGTTTATGTTTATGGACTAAAGTTTTGGTTATGCGGAAACTAATTTTCTTTCCATCACGAACATATTCATATTTCATAACACTTTTAGTATCTAGAATTTATGATCCTTGTTTCCTTTGAAAACTAAAAAAGCTTTCGTTGAAATGATGACGAGGATATTAAAACAAGGATTGGTTTTCATTTATTTTTATTCATGAAAAATTTTCCTATGAAGTGGGGATTTTAAATGGAAATGTTTGGGTTTGATTGCATCTCTTTTGATGATGGCCGGAATGCGACCAAATTTGGTCAAATAGCACCCGAGTTAATTTAAAAGCTTCATGAAGTAAACCCTGAACCTGTAAAGAGCAGGGTTTTTTTAAGGAAAATGTGATATTAAGGTTAACTGAAATAAAGATGCAATAAAAACACAAAGCAGCTATCGTTACAAACCAACACTAGATTGTATTCCTCCACCATGTTATTGCACACAAGGAAATTACTTAACATTAAATTAAAAAGCTAATTAAGACACGTTCTTTGTTTCAGATGCAGAGCAATGAACCACTTTCAAGCAGAACGACTGAAAAGTTTAACCGGCAAGGAAAATAACATGTGACTTCAAAAAATTATGCACTGATCCAAAATGGGAACTAATGATTCGAGCAAATCGAATTATGAAATTAATTCTGAACAAAGTTTAATTAATATTCATAAAACGGTAGATACCAATAAATATACTGATGTGAAATATAATCAAAACGTCAGTATGAATGATACGAATAAACCTAGAAGTGATTTTAGTGAAACATCTAATGATGTTAAACATAAATCGCGTGTAACGAGTAGAAGTGCCAATGCATTGTTCCTTTTGTTGAGGATATCGATGAAGTTCAACGTTTTAGTGCAGCAATGTTTGTTATTTTTGGTATTGGTTAGTTCTGTGAGTGCTTATAGGGAACAGAGGTTCGCAATTGAGCCACAAGATCAGGTGAGTCTTTTTATATATTGTTTCGTATTTATTTTACTTTGTAGTAATTCCTTTTGATTTGAAACAACACAATCACATAGAATAAAGACATAAAGTAAATAGCAATATCGTTTTTGATATAATATCTAATTTCAGTTCTGTTTCTATGTAAAAACTGTGTTCTGTTATTACCATGATTCAGACCGTATACAAAAACACGATTACCATAAAATACGGGAAATAAATCCTTGTATTTCGTATAAATTCTATCTTCAATTTACTGCGCTGTTATTGTACCGTTACATTAATTTATTTACCCTAAAATCTCTACAATATAAGTCAGCCATCAATTAAAATCATACAAAATTCGTTCAAACAATATTCAAAACATACACTTAATATTGTTTTAACGATTGTTGATTCAATAACAATTTATTTCTGGGCCATAACAGACGAATACTCGGCACTGAATATACAAATTAATGAAATCCTCATTATGAGCATTACTGTTCAACGAATGAATATTATCAGGCAAATAAAATGCGTCAGGGAACTAAGTTATTTCATTAACGACAAATGTATTAATACTGGCTTCATTGGAAATCCCATCGCGTTTTAGTACAGTTTCGTTTTAATCGGCTTTGTTTTATGAATTTGCGTTACTGTCTATTTTAGTTAAATGTGGTGAATAGGTGGGAACACTGGTGTTGTTGTTCGTAAATGCAGAATTTATTTAAATATTTGCCATTTTGGAACGCAGTGGAGCGTGTTGATCACAAATACCCTGCCTCTAGTATTGCTTGCTACTAATTGCTTTTATAGTTGCATTGAATAATAAAATACCGATCATACGAGAAAATAAATCAACAAAACATTTGAAATTAAAACATTTACAATGGAATTCTCTCACAAAAATTAGGATCAACAAAATAACTGGACCAGAAAATAGGAACAGAATTAATTCGAAAAGGTTTGTCATCTATGAAAACATTCGTCCCGACCCAAGAGGATGGAGGGTAGGAATTTTTAATATCACCAGATATTCAATACAAGCCTTTTCTATGTCAACTGAATACTTGCTTACGAAAAGAATAATATTGGGCGACGTTGTGGCTCCGAGGATTCCACCGGGGAATATTTGATTTACGGAACAGGACCTAAATAATTAATGTTGCGAAAAGAGAAGTAATTTTTGGAATAAAAAAAAAAATCTTTGTCTGCCTCTTATAACGGAGAATTTGTATGAATATGTCGGGAAATGGAATTCGTTGTGTGGCCTGTGAAATAGGTGAGAACGTATTTGAAATTGTTAATAGGGAAATGTGTCATTTTTTCTTACAATTTACTTGAGAATTATGGAATCTTTTAAAGGTAGGAAGACTTATTGAAATAAAATGTCGTTTCCAATATGCATTCCTGGAAATGAAGAACTTATAACCTACAGGAGTAAAAGGATTATGCCAGTTAGATTGTAACTAGTTGATGATTTTACTGTAAAACAATATGTGACTTTACACTAAAATAAGGGATATGGGCAGCAGAATGATTATGATACTATTAAGACTCCTATCATGATTATAATACAATAAGAAAAGCACGATAATGTCCTAATAATCAATTGGTCCACAACATATACTTATAAGGAGAAGAAGAAAACAAAAAAAAAAAACGATATTTGAGACATTCGATAATCTGTACTTCGATATTGAGGTCTTTCAATGTCACTTTTGTCGATAATTCCATATTTGATTTTATTTTCATTTCATTCGGAATAATTTAATACACATTATATAATCCAATACTTAGGACACATGACTTTATTTCATGCAAAATTATGACATTCAATTAGTATATATAGTACTGGATATTATGACAGAATAGTATTAGAAGTAAAGACAATGATGTAAAACAAAATTTCGAATTTTTGAACATCATGGATAGTGAAGTTTATAGCAAACGTCTTATGGATAATGGTTTTCGGACAAACAACTTTAGTAGAAGAAAGGGAGTACCTATTGACAAAGTTAAATAAAATCTGTACCTAATGACCAGATTTAACAAAGTAAATTCTATTCCACGGGTTATATTATAAGGGTTATATAAGGATTATAAGGGGTTCGATAAGTTCTTAAGGCTTATCTGACTCTAGACAAATCTTTAGCACATATACTCGTAAAGTGTTTGTTCTACGAGTATATTAACCTAAATGATGACTTTCATTATTTTAATCCTCCTTTCTTTATTTAGAGTGCTGTGGTGGGATCCAGGGTGACACTGCCATGCCGTGTGGAGAACAAGGCTGGGCAACTGCAGTGGACTAAAGATGACTTCGGCTTAGGAACACATCGCCATCTTACTGGTTACGAACGATACAAGATGATTGGGAGCGATGAAGAAGGTAAGCTTTTCTTCAATTTTTTTGTAATGTTATCAAAAGAGACAAAAAAAATAAGAATTATTTTGCATACCATATGACATATCAAATGAAAGACCATGTTATGAGGGTCTCAAGTATTATTATATTATAATTTAAAAATAAATAGTCTTAAAGTTATTCAAGAAAAAAAGAAAAAAAAAGATCGATGATTGATAATGATGAATAAATGATCTTATCTATCTTAAAATTGACCATGCCCACTTATCACCGAAAAAAACGGAACCTAAAATTTTGAAAAAATAGGTAAAATAGTTGTTTACTGATATATATTTCAAGAAAACCTTAAGAAGTCTATGTTGTTAAAATAACACGGTAAATCTCTCAGTATTTATTGTGCGTGCAAACTTAGGTACATTTACAGTTGCAATGTATGTGAGAACATGTTTTTCAACTACAGTGTTAAGTTTGTTCTTGGGATAAATTATCTTGGGATAAAAAACATGGTAAATAACATGTTAATTGTACGAAACACTCATCACACGACTTCAACTCGCACGTGTTCGGTTTTTTACTTTATGTATTTTTTACTATATGGAATATTTACATAGATTTTATTTAACTCAGACTGCAGAGTAAAATAAAATTATATAGTACCCCTTTTTTTTTCATTATGACCAGTATTTTCGCGCAGCCACCATAGTGACTTTCCGGAGTCTTAAGGCTCCGCGGAGCACGCTTTGAGTATGGCTGCTCTAGTAGCTTAGAGCTCTAAGATCCCTTGTAGTACAGTGAACCGCTCTTTCATGGTCACTGGCAGGGTTTTTATCTCATAACAGTAAGCTCAGTTTAAGTAGTTTAAGTATTACAGTAACGTGCGGTTGACATTATAAGTTAAGGTAGCCTTTTTCCGAAATGGATATCGTGGCCCTGGCACACAGGCATCTGAAGGAACATGGGTGGGTTTTAGTCAGAAAAGTCTGACAACCTCCCGCTCCGCCCAGAGCAGGAGAAGTTATTTGATAATTTCCCACCCAAAAAAAAAAGCTGAGGCAGCCTTCGTACGTATAATAAATAGGCTTTAGTTGAATGTTTACGCTGCGGTATCGTGGCGTGAGCTTTGATGCAATTGCGTCCATGCAAGGCTAGCGCGGTGGCAACGCGACGTCTACCAACGCCAGATGCGAAGGCACCCCAAAGGCGCTTCATTTCAGCCGAAAGACGTCCACTCCTGGACATAGGCCTCCCCACAAAGGGTGGGTGTTTGCCACAATCACCACGCTTGGCAGGCGGGTTGGCGATCGCAGTATGGTGTTAAAATGCGTAGAGAACGCTGCTGCCCATTCTCTAGTAAGTCCCTTAGTCACTTTTTACGACACCCACGGGAAGAAATAGGGTGGTGCTATTCTTTACGTCCGGCACCACACAGACAAAAGCGCTTATTAGGCGAAAAACTGAAATAAACCTTAAAACTAGGCTCAAAGAACTAACTTCAGTGCAGACGAGCTTTCTCATGCACTTCAAATTCTTAACATGCCTTTTGCAATGTGCAGCGCTTTTTGCGCTGTAGAGAAAATATTTGCAATGTGCAGCGCTTTTTGCGCTGTAGAGAAGATATTTGCAATGTGCAGCGCTTTTTGCGCTGTAGAGAAGATATTTGATGCTCAGTGCCTCGGTGGTCTAGTGGTTGCAAGCGCAACTGCATGAGCATGAGGGGTTCGATTCCCGGTTCGGGCAAAGTGTTAAAAAGTTTTAAAAAGCACGGAGTCTGGATTGATGGCAATACGCTCGCCTCCTGTTACATGGGACTTAAATATAACTGGCGAAATGGAAATGTGAGTGTACTATAGGTGCACCTCTGCCTAGCCTATCGGGGAATATAAGCGTGATTATGTTATTCGAGGCTTGGTGCATCAATGTGTTAAAGCTTGTTTATCATAGTGCAGCTATACTATTGAACCAACTTATTGACCGTACAAATGCGATTCAACTAAGAATAGCAACGTCAATGACCTCGATCTGTCAACTGAAACTTGAAATATACGGCTTACATAGATTTTTTTTTCATTATCCGTTTATTCAATTTATTGTTATCTGTTTCTGTAATTTGCTTTTGTTATATATCACTGACTTTGCTCCACAATGAGTAAACGAGATGCTGTTTTGCTAAAACATTTTAATGCAAATTCTTTTACATTTTATTTTATAGATTTAAGTTTTATATCTGAACAGACAGCTGTGCTGCTGGGGAGTTTGTTGCGTCACTTCTCCTTCCCAGCTAAAGCACTAGGAAGTGGTGAAGGGTGGGCGTTTTTGGGGGACTGTCTTACGTAATTTTTGACGTTCGAAAAGTGAAAAAAAAAGTAATTTATTCAAACTAGGCTGAGAATCAGTCTCAGCCTAGTTTGAATAAATGACTTTTGATTTTGAATATGGCGCAAGATCATTCGTATTCTTAGTTGAATCGCATTGTACAAGTGACTACCATATTATGTTGTGAATGGAGGCGGTTTAGCGAATTGTCCTATTTGCGGAGAATATGTTACAGTTGCCATCGAAGGTGCGTTCTCTGGCTTGTATGGTCTGTCGGTTGCAAGTTGGAAGCTGTCGCTGCTTAACAACCGGCCAAGTGAAAGAAAGAAAGAAAGAAAATTAATTTAATTTGTCACAGAAACACGTGCAAAACATATGAAAACATAAAGTTGTAAAAACAAATAGTCAGCAGCTGCACGTCATGACTGTGACAAGACGGCTTGCACTCAGCATGATGCTGAAATACGTGTCTGACCACGCAGATTAAGGTTTCCGTAGTTGCGATGAATTTATCCCAAAAACAAACTTAACAATGTAGTTGAAAAACATGTTGCCCTATACATTCCAACTGCAAATGTAAGCTTGTACGCACAATATTGAGTGATTTACCATGTTATTTAAAGACCATAGACTTTTCTTATAGGTTTGTAATCTTTAAGTAGAGAACTATTCTCTGTATTTTTTCAAAATTGTAGGCTCCAAAGTTTTGGATATAGGGTGAGAACTAACTAAACAAAAAATCCTCATAACAAGTCATTGCATTTGATATGTCGCATGATATTTTGTTTTTTTGAATTTTCCCCCAAAAGTGAACCCCATATTCAAAATGCATTTATTTACGTTACATGTTTGTTTTTGGGTCAAACAAATTCATATGTGTACCAAATTTCAACTTAACCGGTCCAGTAGATTCGGAGATAATCGGCTCTGACAGACCGGATAGATAGACAGATAGACAGTCAGACAGACACACACAAGTGAACCTTTATGGGGTTCTGTTTTTCCTTTTGAGGTCCGGAACCCAAAAACTACAAAATAATGAATTATAAAGGGTCTCCTGATAGTTTTGAATGGCTGATCAGCAGTTTGCTCGAATATAAACCCTTAGGAGTTTTCCAACGTGGTTGTGAAAAGACTATACCATTTAGACCAATTGAGGAAGAACCTTGTAACAAAAATATTTTTGTTGATTTTTTTTTTTTGTCAAAATATTTTTTTCGTAATAACGCAATGTATTGGCAACTTTTTGATTATTATGTTTGCTTGCAGGTGACTACTCCTTGGATATCAGGGAAGTAACGTTGGATGATGACGCGTTATACCAGTGCCAAGTTAGCTCCGGAACAAAGGGTAAGCAATTAATTAAGCATTAACATTGTTAATGAGCAAACGTAATATTCTTTTCTACTAATATAGTCCTCCAGACCGAATTTAGGCCAATGGTAACCTATCTCAGCGGAGACTTCTTTCAGCCTTCGGAGCGGGAGATATTATAATACACAAGTGTGTGCTCATTGCCATGTTGTGCGTTGGTCTCGTGCAACTGCAGAGCGTAGAGTCCAGCACCCTAATTGCGTAACACAGTTTGAATCGGAATCGGAATGATTTTGAAGTATATTGCTAATCCATTGCTTCATAAGTTAGAAAAAATTGAAACCGATTCCTGCTGATAGTGTGTTACGCAATTGGCCCTCTGGTTCCTTTCTACTAATGAGTGTACGAATAGCTTTGTCAAAATGTCAAGAATTAAACAACATGACAGACTCTTAATAATACAATTATTTATTATTGTGGGTTCGAGCTAAAAACGGGCCTTAACTATAATAACGAGCAAAAACGCCTAAATTATTATCATAAAAAGCTTTTTAAAATTGTTACGAAATTGTTGGGCACTCGAATGATGCAGAGAGCAGGGACCATTTTGGTACCAATTGAAACCGCTTAGAAAAACCCTATCGAAAACCCTTTCAATAGAAAGGCCATTGAAAGAGTTTTCGATAGGGTTTTTCTAAAATGGTAACCAAAATGGTCCCTGGGTAGAATAGAGATAGAATTGGTCATGCTACGCGTGCTGGGCGGATATCGAAATAACATAATATTATGATTTTTTCATGTCACTGGGTTCCACTGGGTATAGAACCCATTGAATGGTATCATGTAACCCTTTGTCCCTTTCACTGGGTTTCAAGTATAAAACCCATTCAATGGGTAGCATGTAACCCTTTCACTGGGTTTCTAGTATAAAACCCATTCAATGGGTTACCCCTTCGAAAGGCTCCGAACTCGGAACTCTTAACCGGGGTTGTACGGTCCCTGGCAGAGAGAGATGACTGATGAAAAAACAATAGATCATTACAGAACAGTGAAGCAAAAACATCAGGTTTATATCCTAAGTTAAATACGATTTCAAGAGCCCCACAGAGATCACTTAGTACTTTGTATCTCATAGGGAATAAAGCATTAGCAAAGCAGTTAAAGAGTTTAATGTTCTAACTCTTAGTTTATGAGTAAAACTCTAAATAAGGGTTTTCCTTTAGACTTTACGGCAGCAATGAAATTCGGTGTTTTGTCTATTCCTGTGTAATTGGGCCGTAAAACGAACTAGCCATCAGGAAGTACAGGAGTTTGGTAAAAGTTTTAATTATGATTTGAATGTTGGCTTCAACGTTCAACTGTTGGCTGGTTTGTAGATTTTGTTTCGTTAAATTGCTAAAATTTGTTTGAGCGTGTCTCGTGAAATGGAAGGACAGTTTAGTACCTAGTATTGCCAAAACACAGATTACAATGGTAACTTCTTACATAATTTTACAGTTAATACATTTTAAGGGTGGGACTTGTGGATGAAAATTCTTGTTATTACTTTTTGGGGTAGTAATCAAGCAATGATTTGCGTGGCTTGGAATCGCCATATTCTATGTTCAAAAGTGGTTGATGTACTGACAATAAAAAGCTACCAAATCATAACATACATAATATAACATCACACATTTCGCCAGTTAATTTTGAGTCCTATGTATGGGCGAGCCTATTGCCATCAACCGGGCACAAATCCAGACTCCGGGCTGTTACTAAGAAACTCCATTTGAAAACACCCAATAACACTTTGCTCGACCCGGGAATCAAACCCAGGAACTCGTGTTCAGCAGTAGTAGTCGCATTTCTGGCGACCACTAGACCAACAAGGCATTTTACCAAATCTTCTTTACATAATCACAAATAACACGAAAAGTGAGTTCATTTTCTTCTTTCAAAGTCAAAGTCAAACCATTTATTTCAAATAGGCACATAAGAGGCACTTTTGAACGTCAAAATTTACAAAAAAAATAGAATTGATTCTAGTTGCCCCTTCCAAAAGGTAGTTTCGTATGGAGAAGAATGGGCAAGAAACTCCACCGGTACTCTTTTAAAAATGTTTTACAATATTAATTTTGTTTGATTACATTAATTATATGATTATATGTGAAGACGATGCACCTAGAATAAAATTACTATACCATAATAGGTAAAACGAATTAAAAACTAAGCAATGAAAAATAACTTTCCCGACCCAACTCATTACTACCACTTAATTTCACCCCTCACTCAATTCACTCGCCAAAAAACCTTATAACGATTATTAGGTGCAATAAAAACGTAACACAACGAACAATTTTGCACCACAAAATAGAATATACGGAGCTTATACCCGGATAGTAGAGGTTATTCCTTTGAGTCAACCACCAAGCGGCTTTGTAGCGAGACAACGAATGGATACCGCCCCGAGGGAGGTAACGATGTTCGTCAAAGCAGATGTGGTATTTTCATGAACTGATTTTTAGTGGTCCTTTTTAGGGTTCCGCAGTCAACAAGGGACGCTTATAGTTTCGCCATGTGCATCTGTCTGTCCGTCTGTCAGTCTGTCCCCGGCTTAGCTCAGAGACTCTTAGTACTAGATACTAATTTGGTATGGGTATACATATTAATCACACCAACAAAGTGGTATAATAAAATCTTGTAAATAAATGTAGTACCTATCTCCCTTGCACGTAAAGTGGGGATGATATTTTTTTTCTCTCAGTCTGTCCCATGGTGTGGGGTATCGTTGGATAGGCCGTTAAAATTAATGCGGGTCTGTGAAAACAATTTTTCGATTCAGAGATGCGTTTGCGTAATATTAAGCTTTAAGGGGCTAACTTTTGTTGGAGTCAAGTGTTCCCTTCTTTTTGTTAGAGTCAAGTCATACATTTTTATTTTGGGTGGGAAATTATCAAATAACTTCTCCCGCTCTGGGCGGAGCGGGAGGGCGTGTCAAACTTTTACTGACAAAAACCCACCCGTGTTTCTTCACACATATCAAACATAACTATATCGTCGCCTCGTTAATGTATACAACACTCACTTTATGGAGCTTGACATATTTACTCTTTCTAAACATAGTTTCAAGGCGAGAGCAATTGAATTACTAAATTCTTAAGTATATATGTATTTTTTTTTCTTTTTCTTAATAGTATTTTATGATGCACACTGTACTTTTATGTCTGTTTTCTTTTAACTTTTTTTTATTTGTGAATTCGTGGACAATGGTGTGGGTTACATGTGTAGTAACATAAATATGGAATAGATTATATTTAAATGTATTTCTAAGTACTTACTTTGCTAATTTAAGAATCTTTATTTAAGATTTGCATGTAACTGTTTTTTGTCCCTAACAAATAAAATAAAATAAAATAAAAATAACATTCATCACACATAACATTCACATAATCAAAAATAACCATTTAGCTGGTAAGGGGGTTACCAGCTAAATGGTTATTTTTGGTTATATGAAAAATATCGTGGCAGTAATATATAATGAAATTAAAAGGAAAACTATCACAGCTAAGTAGGCTTTACAAGTTAACAAGTAATAGCCGAGCAACATACATTTGCAGTTTAAGAATTGACCGTGACGTATATCGATGTATGACCAAGTTTTCCAACTACAATTTTAAGTTTGTTTTTGGGATAAATTCATCCCAACTACGGAACCCTTCATCGTGCGTGGTCAGACACGCACTTGGCCGGTTTTTACACGTTGTTTTAGGCGGAGAATCCTTAGTGGTCCTTGTGGTCGGGTTATTTTAGGATATTGTTAATGGGGTTGCTAATTAAATGTAAATGAATGATGATTTGTATTGATGAACCTTGGTGTTTCTGTGTTAGAATGTGACCAATGATTTGGTGGACATAGAGAATGCAAAAAATAAATATTTAACTTAAACATCATTTTAGACCTGAGCGTGTGACCAGTTCAGTTTATGGCAGAAATCTAATAAAATCAGAAGGGAAAACAACAGAAAAATACCCCAACCAACCCTTACTAGATAAATCAAAATCAAAATCAAAAAAAAATCAAAAGTCATTTATTCAAACTAGGCTGAGAATCAGCACTCTTCGAACGTCAAAAATTACATAATACAGCCCCCCAAAAACGCCACCCTTCACCACTTCCTAGTGTTTTAGCTGGGAAGAAGAAGTGGCGCAACAAACTCCCCAGCGGCACAGCTGTCTGTTCAGATACTCGTATAAAACTTGAATCTATACAATAAAATGTAAAAGAATTTGCATTACGCAACACAACATTAAATTAAATTATTTGCCTTATTTGCCTTAATAAATGATAAATGTGGAAGCAGGTTCTGAGCACTGAATTTTTCAGCAGGCTTTAGAGAAAACTGATTTTTATGCCCAACAAAACGTAGAAGTCACTGTATAAAAAACAAATTACATAACTTACATTGTACCATAAACATACTAAATTCCTTCACGTCAATGTCGGCCTTGATAAAGCATTCATAAGGGAATATATTACTTACGCCTACGTATAAAAGTGTAAGTAAGAAACGTAGGTGGATCATGTGGGCTAGTATTAGAATATAAATTAGATGCCATCACGCCTGTATCCCTGAAGGGTTGCAGAGGTGTGCGTTAGTTGTAATGTACACCCACAATCCACATTTTCCAGTAAAGATTCGTAGGTTTATATCACTACTTACTAGTTAATACGATAGTTTTGAAACCACGTTCAGTTTTATTCAATTTGGTTACTTCAACTTTTTTCTTTAGTATTTTGTAGAAGCTTTTATGAACTTACACCTTACAAAGACATTTATTATACACTGGCTATACATATTCTAGGGATATCCTTACATTTGTATACCGACCGTGCAGGAGTCGAACCCGCGAAACGTAGGTCAAAAGCAAAAATAATATCAGCGTAATTATCACGCTGATATTATTTTAATGCTAAAGTCCGGTCGCGAAGCAGAAAGAATTTCGTACAATGACCTGCGAGTGCGACGGCAATAAAATTGCGCGCGAGAGATAGAGATAAGTAAGGGCATTGTACGAAATTCTTTCTGCTGACCGGACTTTAAAACAAAAACCGGCCAAGTGCGTGTCAGATCACTCACAGTTAAGGGTTCCGTAGTTGGGATGAACTTATCCCAAGTACACACTTAACATTGTAGTTGAAAAACATCTTCCCTCATACATTTCACGCATAATATTGAGAGATTTGGCATGTTATTTAAAGACCATAGCTTCTTATGTGTTCCTGTAATCTATATGTAAAGAGCTATTTTTCTGTACTTTTATCAAAATTGTAGACTGAGTAGTTTCGGAGATAAGGGAGGAAGCATAATAATATTTTTTTTTTTATAATCTTAAAATAGATACTTTTAAAGTTATTTAAGGAAATAGATGAACATTTACCAATCGCCCATTGGTCAATTTTCATATATTTTATAAAAAAAAAAATATCTGAAATTTTTACAATTATTATTATTATTTTATTTCAGATAAAATTAATCCATACAGTGCAAAATCCAGAGACATAAAATACAGAATAGATAAATAAATTAAATTATTACAATGATATAAACCTATAGTGTTAGTGAAATCTTATGCACTATGTTAGTCAATACCCATCACAATATGCATCCATTTGTTCTGAATAGGGCAGTCCGCACGAGATACAACCATCTGCAGGATACTGTTGTTACTGCCTCGCACGCGCTGCAACAGGGAGGCCACTTTCTTCCGTATAACCGCATGATAGCCGTCCGTTCGCGCCTCGGAAAACATTCCTGACGCACTACAATAGTGAGGCAGCCGCATCAGGATCCTGAAGACGTTACTTAAGCCTAAAAAAAAATAAAAAATATGGATTGTTCCGCGTGATAATAATCAAACTGAAAAAATTTTGATATTGTCACACGGAACAGTCCATATTTTTTATTTATTTTTTCTAATTTGCCCTTACAAGTGACCCCTATGTTCAAAATGTATTTATAAACGTTTCACGTCCGTGTTTGGGTCACAGAAATTCATGTATGTACCAAATTTCAACTTAATCGGTCCAGTAGATTCGAAGCAAATCCGCTTTGACAGACACACGAGTAATCCTATAAGGGTTCCTTTTTTTTCCTTTTGAAGTACGGAATCCTAAAAAGGTAATAGAAGATGAGCTAAAACTCAAAACACACTTGCGACCATTAGACCGATGAATCAAGCATCCTTTACAAAACTACCATATCCATTTCATTCACGCTGTACTCCTGCCATAAGTGGCAATTCTCTTTATTTCGCCGTATTGGGGTGAGAAAGATCGTTGATTGAAGAATGTGAGCCAATGTTTATGCATGAATGTGTATGATACGAACTCATGCGATATTGGTGGGTAGATTATTAAACGAATAATAAAAAGTGTGGCTAGAAGATGCCCGAAAGTCTGACAACCAGTCTTACCAAGGGGTATTGTCAATCTGCTTAGCCTTTTTCCAACTATGTTGGGGTCGGCTTCGGAGGAGCTTGTGGCTAAATAATAACTGCCGCATGGGTCGATTGATCAGGTTAAGCTACGCTTGCCACGGTTGGTCCATGGATGGGTGACCATCTGTTCATACCAAGATTCCTCCGTACGTAAGAAAATACGTTAAGCCGTTGGTCCCGGCTGTCATTTGTAGATCTTTGATAGTTGTTACGGATCGTCAGAAGCCCAAAAGTCTGACAACCAGTCTTACCAGGGGATATCGTGTTACCCAGTAACTGGGTTGTGGAGGTCAGATAGGCAGTCGCTCCATGTAAAATACTGGTATTCAGCTGCATCCGGTTAGACTGGAAGCCGACCCCAACATAGGCTAGGCAGATGATGATGATGTTGGGGTCGGTTGGGGTCGGTAACTGGGTAATATAATACCCCTGGAGTAAGACAGGTTGTCAATCGGGCTTCTGACGACCCGTAACGACTGTCAAAGATCTACGAATGACAGCCGGGACCAACAGCTTAACGTGCTTTCCGAGGCACGAAGGAGTCTCGGTAGGTAAAGATGGTCACCAATCTACGGACCAACCCCGGCAAGCGTAGGTTAACCTGATGGATCCACCCGTGTGGCTGTTATTACTTAGCCATGAGCTCCTCCGGGTATTGTATTACCCATGGCAGTTACTGGGTTGTGGAGGTCAGATAGGCAGTCGCTCCACTTAAAATACTGGTATTTAGCTGCATCTGGTTAGACTGGAAGTCGACCCCAGTGTAGTTGGGAATAGGCTAGGCAGATTGATTGATTGAATCCAAGTGGTGGTAAATAATAATATTGGGAGATGAATTTGATGTTAATGAGATAACTAGCAAGCTAAGGTTTTGAATTGCCTTATAGGTTTGGAGTCTTGAAACTATTGACTGACCGAGATTCTCTTCTCGATTCTGGGTCGAGCGAGGTGTCATTGGCTTTTTCAATGCATAGGAAATTTATTACTTTAAACTTCTCACACACAATAATGTACAAAGGCGGACCTAAAGCCTTAGGCATTCTCTACCAGTCAATCAAAGGTGGTGAAGAGATAATTATGATGGCGGGTGCTCTGATTGAGAGAAAATAATAATATGAAAAATATAAAAATATAACATAGTTAGTTCTAAATATAATAGGTACACAAGTACATAAATAGGATATAAACTTAGTTATAATACACATATATTTACTATAATATATCCCTACATTATATATATATACATACAAATTCAAGGAAAAGACATTAATTATTGTTAAGTTGAATGCACACCTGTTTCCCCATCTATCACATACTGTTAAACGTAACAGGCGGAATGATATGTTACGCGGGCGTAGAGCAAAAACAGCCTTAATGTGGAAAAGCATATTCTGCATAGCTCCGCAAGTTTATAACAAAATTCCTAAATCAATCAAAGAGTTAAACTTAAATGGATTTAAGAATAAACTTAAAGACTTGCTATGTAATAAATGTTATTATAATTTAAACGACTATTTGACTGATACTTTGACATCCTAATTGAATTGTAATATTTTAAACTTTGACATCTAACTCTTTGATACTCTGACATTAAAATGATACTCTGACATCCTAAATAGATTATGTGCGTATATGATATTATTTTGAACTGACAAATCTCAAATTGTAATTATAGTAAGTAACCTAATAATTGTATGTACCTAATATTTGCACGCCACACTTGGCAGAATGTGATGATACCATAGACTAATTCTTAAGACCATAAAATGTACCATATTCTGACAAATAAATGATTATGATTATGATTAATTGAGATGACTCTACGCTATTTGTTTTGAAAATTACTCTGCAATTTTCGCTTAAATGCATAACGACTGGTGGCCGTCCTGATATCGAGAGGAAGCGCATTCCAGAGAAGAATGGACTGAATATGAAAGGAAGAATGAACAAAGTCAGAAGTATGAGAAGGACAGAGTAGAAGAAGATAAAAGAGAGGAGAGAAATTCTCAGTAACAACTAGGTGACAGTGATTTGTGCCCAGTTCTGTTAATAGCAATAAGTTCACACTTCTTTCTACGGGACTCACCTTTATTGTGAATTCGTGACTGGCTGGATGTGGATGTCACATATCATAACATCACGCTTGCGTACCCCGAAGGTTCAAGCAGAGGTGTATCTACCTACATAGTACCTACACCCACGTTTATGTTTAATTCCCATGTACTAAAGACGAGCCGATTGTCATCAACAACAATTTGGATGTTTCTAATAATACGTCTCTGCCTTCTCGTTACTACGCTGAAAATACCTACAAAACGTCTTCATAAAAATCTGAATCAACATAATAAAAACTATTTGTTTTACGTATATTTAAAATGCTAACATAACCACCACAGTTTGGACCGCCCACTGTGCTTCTTCTCCATATAAAGCACTAATATTATGTATGTAAGCAGGGATCAAAGAAATGTTTTATTATAAAAAGTTGTTGATTTAATTGACGTTTGCCAATGACGAGGTGCCTCGATTTAGATACTGCTTCTTCGGTAGGCCATTATAACATTTTAATATTTTTCCAACCAGTCTTACCAAGGGGTATTGTCAATCTGCTTAGCCTTTTTCCAACTATGTTGGGGTCGGCTTCGGAGGAGCTTGTGGCTAAATAATAACTGCTGCATGGGTCGATTGATCAGGTTAAGCTACGCTTGCCACGGTTGGTCCATGGATGGGTGACCATCTGTTCATACCAAGATTCCTCCGTACGTAAGAAAATACGTTAAGCCGTTGGTCCCGGCTGTCATTTGTAGATCTTTGATAGTTGTTACGGATCGTCAGAAGCCCAAAAGTCTGACAACCAGTCTTACCAGGGGATATCGTGTTACCCAGTAACTGGGTTGTGGAGGTCAGATAGGCAGTCGCTCCATGTAAAATACTGGTATTCAGCTGCATCCGGTTAGACTGGAAGCCGACCCCAACATAGGCTAGGCAGATGATGATGATGTTGGGGTCGGTTGGGGTCGGTAACTGGGTAATATAATACCCCTGGAGTAAGACAGGTTGTCAATCGGGCTTCTGACGACCCGTAACGACTGTCAAAGATCTACGAATGACAGCCGGGACCAACAGCTTAACGTGCTTTCCGAGGCACGAAGGAGTCTCGGTAGGTAAAGATGGTCACCAATCTACGGACCAACCCCGGCAAGCGTAGGTTAACCTGATGGATCCACCCGTGTGGCTGTTATTACTTAGCCATGAGCTCCTCCGGGTATTGTATTACCCATGGCAGTTACTGGGTTGTGGAGGTCAGATAGGCAGTCGCTCCACTTAAAATACTGGTATTTAGCTGCATCTGGTTAGACTGGAAGTCGACCCCAGTGTAGTTGGGAATAGGCTAGGCAGATTGATTGATTGAATCCAAGTGGTGGTAAATAATAATATTGGGAGATGAATTTGATGTTAATGAGATAACTAGCAAGCTAAGGTTTTGAATTGCCTTATAGGTTTGGAGTCTTGAAACTATTGACTGACCGAGATTCTCTTCTCGATTCTGGGTCGAGCGAGGTGTCATTGGCTTTTTCAATGCATAGGAAATTTATTACTTTAAACTTCTCACACACAATAATGTACAAAGGCGGACCTAAAGCCTTAGGCATTCTCTACCAGTCAATCAAAGGTGGTGAAGAGATAATTATGATGGCGGGTGCTCTGATTGAGAGAAAATAATAATATGAAAAATATAAAAATATAACATAGTTAGTTCTAAATATAATAGGTACACAAGTACATAAATAGGATATAAACTTAGTTATAATACACATATATTTACTATAATATATCCCTACATTATATATATATACATACAAATTCAAGGAAAAGACATTAATTATTGTTAAGTTGAATGCACACCTGTTTCCCCATCTATCACATACTGTTAAACGTAACAGGCGGAATGATATGTTACGCGGGCGTAGAGCAAAAACAGCCTTAATGTGGAAAAGCATATTCTGCATAGCTCCGCAAGTTTATAACAAAATTCCTAAATCAATCAAAGAGTTAAACTTAAATGGATTTAAGAATAAACTTAAAGACTTGCTATGTAATAAATGTTATTATAATTTAAACGACTATTTGACTGATACTTTGACATCCTAATTGAATTGTAATATTTTAAACTTTGACATCTAACTCTTTGATACTCTGACATTAAAATGATACTCTGACATCCTAAATAGATTATGTGCGTATATGATATTATTTTGAACTGACAAATCTCAAATTGTAATTATAGTAAGTAACCTAATAATTGTATGTACCTAATATTTGCACGCCACACTTGGCAGAATGTGATGATACCATAGACTAATTCTTAAGACCATAAAATGTACCATATTCTGACAAATAAATGATTATGATTATGATTAATTGAGATGACTCTACGCTATTTGTTTTGAAAATTACTCTGCAATTTTCGCTTAAATGCATAACGACTGGTGGCCGTCCTGATATCGAGAGGAAGCGCATTCCAGAGAAGAATGGACTGAATATGAAAGGAAGAATGAACAAAGTCAGAAGTATGAGAAGGACAGAGTAGAAGAAGATAAAAGAGAGGAGAGAAATTCTCAGTAACAACTAGGTGACAGTGATTTGTGCCCAGTTCTGTTAATAGCAATAAGTTCACACTTCTTTCTACGGGACTCACCTTTATTGTGAATTCGTGACTGGCTGGATGTGGATGTCACATATCATAACATCACGCTTGCGTACCCCGAAGGTTCAAGCAGAGGTGTATCTACCTACATAGTACCTACACCCACGTTTATGTTTAATTCCCATGTACTAAAGACGAGCCGATTGTCATCAACAACAATTTGGATGTTTCTAATAATACGTCTCTGCCTTCTCGTTACTACGCTGAAAATACCTACAAAACGTCTTCATAAAAATCTGAATCAACATAATAAAAACTATTTGTTTTACGTATATTTAAAATGCTAACATAACCACCACAGTTTGGACCGCCCACTGTGCTTCTTCTCCATATAAAGCACTAATATTATGTATGTAAGCAGGGATCAAAGAAATGTTTTATTATAAAAAGTTGTTGATTTAATTGACGTTTGCCAATGACGAGGTGCCTCGATTTAGATACTGCTTCTTCGGTAGGCCATTATAACATTTTAATATTTTTCCAAATGGAAAAACCGAATAACATTCTGCACGACCCGGGAGTTATACCCAGGACCTCATGCCCAGCAGTAGCGCTTGCGTCCACTAGACTGTGGCGGCATCTCGATTGCCACATCCGAACTACGCATCACACTGACGTCACGCTAAATCCTGCATCGCGCAAGCAGAGTTTACCGCGCGACATATATATGTACAACGTCCCGACATCAAGCGTCGGGCAGCTGCCCACCAAACACAAAACCCGTCTGGTCGGAGGATCCTCCCTTTTCTATGGAGGATGAGTGAACTTTACACCCTGTTCCTCCAACGAGGCAGTAGGTATAGCTGTAATATATATATTATACACACAAAAATGAAGTATATACACAAAAATGAAGATATTTAAAAAAGGTATACTGTTTCCGGGTCGTGACTCCTGTGGTTCATTAGGTACACTCACTCAGTGATAAATGAGACGTATATACAAAATGTTAGAAGTTTGTTTCATAACAAGATTGTTTTTGTATGGTTTGTTTAGGACTGTTCGCGTGACGTATGATAAGTAGACTGTAGGGTTGTCCCTGGTGTCAAATATTTTTTTGGGATTTTATTCATTTATTGAGTTTGTTTATTTAAGTTTTATTTATTTATTAATTCAGTAGTATATTTACATTATTATACTTACTTATAAGTTGGTGAAAGAAAACCAAACGTATGTTCTTGATTAAAATTAAACAACAATAATAATAACAACAAGGGTATTTATGCGAAATATTTATCTATTATTAAACAAACGAGCGAACATTGGTGACCCGTCTGACCGTCCTTAAAACAAAAAGTGGTAGACGAATGTGATTATGTGACTTAGTCCCGTATTACAGAACGGCAGTCAATACTCAAACATTACGTAAAACTAGTTCCAATCATGCTTGAATCTAATCTTGGGCCTTAGATTGATACAGGTTGTTTCTAAAAGTATAATTATTATGTTTAGCAATAACACCATTAAAATATTTTACCACTTTGTCGGCGTGATTAATATATATGACCCATGCCAAATTACAGCTTTTTCGTACGAAGAGTCTCTGAACTAAGCTGGGAACAGAGACAGACGGACATGGCGGAGATATTAGTGGTTCCTACTTAACTATGGAACCCTAAAAGGGACACAAATATTGAAAACTAGAGTTGAATGGACGGTCAGTTTTTAATCAGGAAAAGAGTATGGTATTCAAGGTAGTACTTACGTTAAAAAAATCGTAAGAGAAATAATGTTAAAATTGTAAGAAGAAAGAATATCTACATAAATATACGATCAGACTGTAAAATTCACTGTTGAATATTATGAGATTCTCAATAAACGAGAATAAATAGGTGTGTTACTCGTATTAATGGAAAATTATGGTTTGAAGAAAATCTTGCTATTATCTTGTTTCCACAGCTCTAAAAGAACTTTTAAATTTGTATGTGTCAAATTATCATAAACATGAGCACAGTATAACCACGTTTGTGTCTCTGTTTAAGATATATTGGTAGGATTTTGGACACAGCACTACGCATACAAATATAATATAAAAACAGGATTATAATTTGCTTTGTTTTAGAAAATCACAAACTCACAGACAATGGAGAGGAGACAATGTATTAGATCTTGATCTAAATTACAGTTAGACTAGGTTTAAGCTTTTAAATTACTATACAAAATGAGCTCTCAAAATGCCCATCAGCCAAAGTTTGTATTACAGAATTACATCTGTAATATTATTTAGGTACGTCTAAAACTTTTAAGTGTACTGTCAAAACCAAAAGTCCGAGATATATTTTCTCCAAACAAAGAATGAATTCTCCAAGGAGTCTAACATAGCTTTATCTAACCATAAAAAAATATTTGTTTTTATCGCATTATTTTATAATCTATAAGTACTTTAAATAATAAAGCTGAATAGTTTGTTGTTTGAACGCGCTAATCGCTGAACTATCAGTCGGATTTGAAAAATTATTTTTGTATTTGATAGCCCAATTCTTGAAAAAGGCTATTTAACATCATGCTAAAAAGTCAGAAAGAACGTTAAGGCTCCGTGCACGAAAAATTTTCGTCAATTTCTTATCTAATTGTGAGAAAGCTTGAAATAATTGAAACATTAAGCCTGTGTAACTATACAAGTAAAGTTTTCGTGATGCTAAACCATTCGTGTCAGTCACAGCACCTGTTAATTGTTTCAAAATATAGTATTTTGCACCTTTGATTTACTTAATGAAGATATTGTATAATCATAAAATAAAATTTTGATTTTATCTCAAAGATAGCTGAAGCTCAGTGTGTGATTTTTAAATTTCTTGATATGGTTTGCTAAATAATAGGAAATAATACATTAAGGACTGGGTTTTAAATAAAAAAAGGTTTTCTCAACATTATTTTACTGCTATATTTTTTATCGAAGTTGAAAAATGTGCTTCCCCACATGCAAGTAGATCATAATTATAATAACGTTGATTATATTTTTTAATTTTCAAAATTAAAAGGAGTGTCTTGTAAAAATATGATCAAACGTCAGTCTCGCGTCATTTTTCGGAAAACTTGTTGCGAATATTAGCAATTTTCCATGAATACTTAATCTTTTTGAAAAATCCCTTTTCGCCACATGCAAAACAAAGAACTCAACATTTCAAATTACAAAAAATTTTGTTTAAATTCTTTTTCCCTTTCTCACAACCAATGAACAAAATTGATCAAAATCAGCTGATTTCGTGCACGTCCCCTTAAGCGGAAACAAAGAAAATGGGCGGGCAGGCGAGGGGCTTTTATAAAAATATGGTTATTATTTTAGTATATCGTGTATCTTACGACTTTCACGCTAACGAAAACGCGGGCAGAAGCTAGTAAAGTATAAATAAATTTTATAATATAAATTTATAATAAAAAATATAAAATATTTTTTTGTATAGTTTCGCTACTCAAAACAGACATACTTTTGATGTCGACTGTAGCTAGTTGATACTTTTAGTTTTTAACTTTTTTTGATGTAACGTGTCAGTCATTATTTTGTTTGATATTTTTTTAATATTAAAGTCTTTTTTTTTTTTGGCTATTAGATGTTTATTTTCGCTAGGCGACAGTTACACATAATAAAGAACTTACAGTCTTACCAAGAGGTATCGTATTACCCAGCAACTGGATTATGAAGGTCAGATAGGCAGTCGCTCCACGTAAAATACTGGTATTCAGCTGCATCTGGTTAGGCTGGAAGCCGACCCTAACATAGTTGGGAAAAGGCTAAGCAGATTATAATATTTTTAAGTTATTCGATAGAGTACGTCAACATTTATGAATAAACTGGAGCCCAAGTCTGCTATTTTTATAAATTCAGTCATTCCAACACGATCCCATTGTCATGCCATTATCATTTTGCTAAAAGTTCGTAATCTGGTAAATTCATAATGGTCGATCATTGGTCGGTCAATGTTCTCGTAATATAATTGTGTTATTATAATGGCATTTTCGTATTGCAATTATTATAAAACCCATTAGTAGAAATGTCATTATGTACGAGGTTACCAATTTATGCAATTTCTTTCAATGTAGTGTCAGTGGTCGATCATTGGAAAGTCATAATGAAGCCATTATAATAGTAGATTACCAAACTTGTCAAAATTAACAATTATGAAATCAATGATCGACCATTCTGAAACTATTGTAATAGCAGACTTGAGGCCCTGATCTGCTTACAGATTACTGTTTTTAGAATGTATTGATGGACCCAAAGGACCTTTGCTGTAGTTTTTCATAATTCATGCAAGCAACCTTCATATTTTTTTTATATATTTGGTGACATTTTCATCTTACGTACATCTTGCGTACTTCATCATTCATAATTTCGACCAAAAGACGTCCACTGCTGGACATAGGCCTCCCCCTAAGGGTGGGTGTTTGCCATAATCGCCACGCTTGGCAGGCGGGTTGGCGATCGCAGTATGGTGATAAAATGCATAGAGAACGCTGCTGCCCATTCTCTAGTAAGTCCCTTAGTCGCTTTTTACGACACCCACGGGAAGAAATGGGGTGATGCTATTCTTTACATCCGGCACCACACGGAGCCGTACTTAATACAATAGAATGATGTATGTCTTATATTTAATACATACATAATAAGTGACATATTTAACCCAAGGGCTTTTATAATATATAATACATAAGCTAACATAGGTACTTAAAAAAATAATATGAAATTTCAACGGCTTTATAATATTATATTTATTATAATTAGTATTTACGTAATAAAACCGGTTTTCTACTTTTTTGGTAGACTTCTAACTTGGCTAAACTATTTCATAAATTCAAACGACATTAAGAAATTAAATTAAAAAAAGAAGAAAAACATCTGAAACCATTTAACAATTCCCGTTAGTGGCAACCCTGCATTCACTCTCTCTTAATTAGGGGCGGGTAACTAAAACGAGCGGACTGTCTCGGATAATTTAGAAAAATATATATTATCCTTAAATATATCCGGAAATAACCGTATCGTTTGTTCCGAAAGAACCTTTTAGTTTTTGGTTGTGCTAATATATATTATATACAATAGCACAGTAGATATAGTTTCATTTGTTAGTTAGCGGAGTTACTTTTGTGCCTACTCTGTATTATATTTTTTTTGTATACATTCTTAATTATAAATGCGAAAGCATTAACGGCTGAACGGAATTCGACGAAGTTTGGCACACAGGTAGACCATAACCTAGTATACTATGTCCTATAGGATACTTTTTAATCAAGGATTACGTTGCCGAGGGATAATTTTTGACCTCAACGCGGGAGAAGCCGCGGACAAAAATGATATAGTAAGCGTATGGCAATCGTGGGCTGCAGCTGAAAACCAGCGTCAGTTCGTAGTACCTAATGTTGCCATGTGACGTTATGGTGAGCTGAGGCCCTTTTGGCATAGGTCTTTTTTACCCGATTGCGTGACGCAAAGGAGCGTAATGTGTTTATCAGCCTATGTATGTATGTATTTTTGTTCCTTTGTGGTACTCTAGAGACCAAACGCGTGGGCCTTTTTGATGATTCTTATTTAATAATTATGTTTAACTTGTTTTTGTTGTATGTATTTATTTCAAAAAACGTTTTCTTTGTGGTAACTTGCGTATATTAAGATACCCTAATCTGTGGGCAATGTGACAAATATGTAATTATCTTAGTTATTGTATGAGTAGAACCAAAGAACCGGTAGTACCGTTATCGTTGGGGCTGTAGTTTGGTTCCAAATATGGAATTTAGACATGTCATGACTGGTAGGACCAGCCCCGGGTTGACGGCGCGTTGTGTTCCACGCGCGCCTCAAAGAGATGTCAGCACCAACTGACGGGGTCTATAGGGCCAATGCCTGCCAGGGTTGCGAGTTTGTCCAAAAGGGATATCGTGGCCCTGGCACACAGGCAACGGAAGGAACACGGGTGGGTTTTAGTCAGTAAAAGTCTGACACGCCCTCCCGCTCCGCCCAGAGCGGGAGAAGTTATTTGATAATTTCCAACCCAAAAAAATAATACCTAAACTATGGAAGTCTTTTGCGAGACCAACGCTAACACTGTCAAAGTGCCCGAATTCTGGTCAAAGTTTATTTAAAATTAATAAAAGGGAATCACCGATATCGATACGACGAAAAAGTTCTTATTGAGGTCGAGCTAAGTGTAGCCAAAAGGCTACCCTGTCCAACGCTAAAATAGTTCTTTTAACATACGATTCATCAATTTTTTACGAGTCTGGTTGAACTAAAAATATATCTGCAAAAATCAGTATCATGTAGCTAGAAAGATATTTGTTCATTTTTTTATCTTTTGAACGGTTGGTGGGCCAACACCAGGAATTCCTCCTATATCGTGGGTGCGTTTACAAACATTTAAACTCACATACACAAACAGCCAGACCCGAAACAACTACTTGTATGTCATACAAATATTTGTACCGTGCGGGAATCGAACCCGCGACACGCAGCGCGGCAGTCAATCGCTTAACCAACCGTGTCGTCAATTAGGCCTTGTTTACGGAGACGCGGGGAATCGCGCGTCGCGTTGGGCGGTCCAACTCGCACTAAATTCAAACATATGGCCTTGTATGAGAGCGTTTACGGAGAAGCGATTTTACACGCGTTTGCTTGAAATGCAGGCGGAGCACGCGGATGCCACCGCCGCGTCGCACGCGACGTTCATCGCGGCGGCGCACGCGGCGTTGCGTTTCTGTATTTCTCCGTGCAGGGTAAAACGTAACAACACCCGCGGAGTCACACGCCGTACGAGCATACGGCGATACCCGCTACGCTACATGCTAGAAGTTCCGCCGCGGCCGCAGCGGGGACACCGCTACTCTTCACGCCCCGCGTCTCCATAAACAACATTGCCATATGTTTGTGTTTGCGCGTGTGATGACGCGGGCCGCTGCACACACCGCCTCTCTGTAAACAGAAAAAACGTCAGAGGTGTCGCGAGACGCCACGCTACATGCGACGCGCGACGCCCCGCGTCTCCGTAAATGAGCACTAAGTTCTGTTTAATGGAAAAGATTTAGCTTTCGACGTATCACTAAAGTGAGGTCGATAAGCCAAACTGTTATATTGTTTTGATTTTCTGTTCGAGGAAGCGCCATTTTAAATCATAATTTCAACCGAAAAACGTCCACTGCTGACCATTTTAAATGAAACTAGATAATTACTCGTTTTAAAATAATGTAATTAACAAAGATATAGATATATTTTTAGGAGTAGTGAAGAGGAAATAGATTGAAGTTATTTCGTAGTCACTGTATTTTGGCTCCGTGCCTCGGAAAGCACGTTAAGCCGTTGGTCCCGGCTGTCATTCGTGGATCTTTGACAGTCGTTACGGGTCGTCAGAAGCCCGAAAGTCTGACAACCAGTCTTACCAAGGGTGTCGGATTACCCAGTTACTGGGTTGTGGAGGTCAGATAGGCAGTCGCTCCATGTAAAGTACTGGTATTCAGCTGCATCCGGTTAGACTGGAAGCCAACCCCAACATAGTTGGGAAAAGGCTGGGCAGATTGATTGAATACTGTACTTTGGTCATGTCACAGCCAAAAGATAAGACAACCCATTTCTTCTCGTGGGTTTCTTTCAAACATAAAGTATTTAAAAAAAAATTCTGCTTTTCAAAAACATGTTTCGGCTGAAACTAGGAGCCTGCGTGGACTAAGGTCCGTTAAGTTCTCGTTTTAAATGATTTGTGCAGGATCCCATTCAACCCTTTTCATACATTATTTGAATATCGTGTCAATTACTCCAATAAGGTCAACAACAACAAAAAAGCGAATTGACACAATTAATCAACCAGATTTTCTTCATCAAAGACACCATAGGCAGCATTCAGCATATCTCAAATATGTCCTTGCCACATTCGCGTAAAAAACGCAGCCTCATAAGATTACAAACTTATTTTAAGAGGGCCCTTCCCGGTCCGTCTATCGTGAACGCGAGCATGGCCGAAAAGTTTGTTGTTTCATCCAGCGCAAGTGAAAACTATTAACAAACGAGTGAGAACGCGATAACATTGAACGAAAAATAATGTGCGGAATTTTCATAAAACTTGTTCCAGGATTTGAGGAAATACGTGTTTTTGAGTAAGCCTTACCAGTTTGTAAAATAAATGTTGGTTATTTGGAATCTCCATTAAATTTGCAAGGTTTCTATCGTAATGTTTTCTTAACATTTACAATTTATGAGTACATTTTGAATGGCCAAAGTTCAGGTAAAATTTGTGCAAAAAAGCAGATTTTTGCAGGCTTATACTGAATTTGTTTTCCAAATTTTTTGAAAGATGTGTAACAACGCCATAATCATGTAGGAACTTTTGTATGAAAAGTATGTCGAGTTGGCCGCCCTTAAGATACCCATTCGAAACTCCCCATTCTATTAGTCATTTCCCTACTTGAGAGGGGCAGAGAAACCATAAAAAATCCCATGCAATATTACTATGAAGTCGTACAAATGTTGCCGAAATGACACGGCGGGGGAGAAGCGTTGTTTATCCGGGGTGGAAGGGGGAATCACGGTGTCCTATGGGTCGAACACCAATGGGGTCTTCCGTTATCATTTTGAATTATTCAGGAGACTCTGAAGATTCCTTTTGCTGGATATGATTTGGGAGAATGGGTCTTAGAATCGTGTCAAGTGTCTTAGGGTGGATCACTAGTGGTAGACCACGAAATTCAAATTTTCCATCAACAACTAACTAATCTCGTATGGAAAAGTTCAAAGGAAACAAATCTAACTAAGAGAGATGGGTTAATGATTCTAATGATTATAATTCTGTAAATACATAATTCTGTAAATACATAATTCTGTTACCTATGGTCACGAATCATATTTTGATCAAGATACAACCTGGCACTGGCCTGCAATTTGCCAAAAAAAATATTTAAAAAGAAACTTCTCGTCCCACTAGATATTCGCGATATTATATCGTAAGTCTATTGAACATTTTTCGAAACACAAAATCTTATTCACTTGCTCATGTAACCAAGTAACCTACCTGAAGAAAACTAAAATGGGTTGGTGTGAAAATCAACAACGGTGACCAGTACCCCAAGTGTAAGATTGCAAGAGAGTAAACGTAACTATTTCGTTTGCGTCAAAATTTGACCGATAGATCATAATGCTAAGAATATAAATGCTAAGAATATAATGGTGAGAATAAAAATCTTAACGCAAACGCGCTAGTTACGTTTACTCTCTTGCAAACTTACACTTGCGGTACAGTACGGTGCCATTAGCAACATTGGTTAAGGTAAATCGGCAGTTGTAGCCCGCGAAATTCAAAACTTCTTACGTTTTTTGCTATTTCCAGATCAGTGTCAGGTTGTATCTTGATCAAAATATGATTCGTGACTATAACAGATATGTATTTACAGAATTATAATCATTGGAATCATTAATACATCTCTTTGAGTTAGATTTGTTCCCCAATGTCATGATTTCATGAAAAAGTCATTCAATGAAACAAATCCACCAGCGCTGGGGCTCTGTCTCGCATAAGGTCGCAGCATTATGCTGAGCGATGGCCGTTTTGCGTGAATGTGACGCATATTTTCCCTCAACTTGTTCTTTCGTGTTTGTGTTTTTATTTCTTTGCGTTATGTTTACCGCAAATAAACGTATTTTCTTTCTTTTTCTTAAATTTAATGAAATTTGGCACACAGATAGTTAATAACCTGGATTAACACATAATTTTATCGCGGTAGTACATTTCCGTTGGATAATTTCCGACCTCCACGCGATTGAAGCCGCGGGCAATAATTGGCAAATTGATACAGCCTAGTTGAATCACCGCCTATTTCCTCCAAAAGAGTCGGTAAGCTGAAAGAGCTGCATTTCCAAATTTAACCAGTTAAGTCCCATGTAAAAGGGGTTAGTTTACAAAATGAATGTTAATAGTACATAATCTCTAACACAATATTGTCGGCAATTTGCAATTTAGAAGCGATCTACATAGATAAACTGTTATCAGTTCAAGTCTATCTAAAGTCTGTATTGTTACGAACCAGTTGTACTTAAGGCTCAATTCTACCTAAACGATTATGAGGAAATTATAAGACAAGGCCCTGATAACACTTTTAGGTTGTAACGATCGATACTACTCCGTTATTGGTACTTACTATTCAGATATAGACAAAGTAGCTCAAATATTCCAATCATACTTTACAGATTTTTTTGTCTTTCGCGACTAGTCAGGGAAAGTGTTACTGGGTTTTCCCATCAGAAATTTCTCAATAGTGAGGTTTTGTGCCCGGTTTATGTCAATAGGCTCGCCCCCTGTTCAATCAATCAACTCAGTCTATCGCAGTCCACTGCTGGACATAAGCCTCTCCCAGGATGCGCCACAACACCCTGTCCTCCGCCTTCCGCATCCAGTCTGACCCAGCCACCTTCTTAAGGTCGTCGGTCCATCTAGCTGGGCGGCGTCCCACACTACGCTTGCCGATACGCGGTCTCCACTCCAAGACTCGTCTGCTCCATCGGCCATCGGTCCTTCGACAACCATGGCTAGCCCACTGCAGCCACTTCAGTTTGCTTACTCTGCAAGCTATGTCGGTAACTCCGGTTCTTTTTCGGATAATTTAATTCCTGATCTTATCCTTCAAAGAGACTCCAAGCATAGCCCGCTCCATAGCACGCTGGGCGACCTTGAATTTGTGGACCAGCCCGACTGTCAGTGTCCATGTTTCGGCATCGTATGTCATGACGGGCAGGACGTACTGGTTAAAGACCTTAGTCTTCAGACATTACGGGATAGGCGACGAGAAGACTTGACGTAGTTTTCCAAATGCCGCCCAACCCAACTGGATCCTTGATCTTCCTGTTACATGGAACTAAAATAAACCTGGCGAGATTCATTCAAATGGCACAAATAATAATTGAAAGATGTCTGATATTACTCGTATATATTTACAAAAAAAATGTTTTATTAGTATTTAATTATTTGTAATTTTGCTTACAGGTCATTTATTTTTTGTAAATCTTTGTAGACATTGTTACTTATAACATCGCCTTGGATGAGTCTGTAAAGGTGTTGTAATTGTGATTTAAATAAATAATAATAAAGTAACTGTGGTTTAGGGAATACATACAGGTGTGTCTGCGCTGGGGCTCTGTCTCGCATAGGGTCGCAGCATTATGCTGAGCGATGGCCGTTTTGCGTGAGTGTGACGCATATTTTCCCACAACTCGTTCTTTCGTGTTTGTGTTTTTATTTCTTTTCGTTATGTTTACCGCAAATAAACGTATTTTCTTTCTTTCTTTCTATGTAATGTTATGTCACTTTTCTGTTCCCCAAGATACAAGCAAATGCCTGCTTTTTATTCACACAGTTTATGTCTGATTTGCGGTGAAGGAAAACATCTTGAGGAAACCGGCATGTCCTAAAACTAAAAATTCGAAGACATGTGACATTTACCAACCCGCACTGGGTCCGCAGGGTGGATTACGGCCCACTACGTCTCGAAGAGAGGAGGCCTGTGACCCAGCAGTGGGAACATTATAGACTGACTATACACCGTGGCCTTTTAATCGTCTTACAACGGCAGGCCACTTCATGTATCCAATGACTACTAATACCCATTCAGGAAAGTATTTTTTTGTTAATTAACATTTGCGCCTAGTACGCAGGAAGTGGGTCAAAGCGGGACAGAGTAGGACCGAACGCAAGGTCCTTTTCTAGGGAAGGCGCATTAAATAGGCGAACGAAAATGGTCAGAATTTACTAACTCATTAAATGTAGTAGTTTTCGATATGAAAAAGTGGTGACAAAGCGAAAATGAATACATTGAATATTTTTTGAGAAAAGTTATTGATATGACTGTGTTCTAGAAACGATACTGATGCTGCAAATGAAATTTTTATATTTTTTTTCTGTTTTAAAAACATAACGAAAATATGTATATCTAAAAATGCTTGAGTTTCATGTTAAAACTTGAATTGCTTTATTTGAAATTCGACAAAAATATTCGCTAGACTCCCCAGTAGGTAGGTACTATTGATAAATCTTAATCATGCTCAGTTTAGAAAATATTTCTGCGGCAAGCACAGCTAGTGACAGACCACACCTCTTCCTGGTTTCATCCAATTACAGACAATATGCATTTGTGAGTACGGGATCGCGTTCAGTTTCAATAATGAAATTCGTACTTGTGAGGCTGACAACAGGTAAACCGCTGTCACTGTCAGATTGCATACAAAAGAAAGAGATGCGCGATGACACAACGTATGACGTAAAAATGCAAATAAAATCGTATAAAATTAGATATTATTTAATTAATAAAAATTAATCCATCACCGGATGCAGTTTGGCATTTGCAATTGTATGGTATACTTTTAATTATAATTGATAACTGTTAACGCAGGGATAAACTGCTTTAAAAAATAATCAAGACTTGTCTTTGAAGATTTTTTTGATGTATTAATTTATGTTTAATTATGTTTGGAGTTCCATCATCGTATGCACGATAGACTTAAAAATATCATACTGTTTTTGTTTTGGAAAAAATATTTACGGTTTAAGAGATACACTGCTTTAAAAAACCACCGTTTTGACCATTTTCAAGAAATTTCCTCCTTTAATGAAGCATCCCCATCCATCGCTCAAGCATCTTGGTCCAAAAATACCACGTCCTTATTCCCACAGGATGTTTTTCACCTCACTTTTGCAAATTGCTTCGATAATAAGTTGCTTCAAGTCGCTAACTTTATTTGAAACTTTAATCTTGACTGGTGTCGCTTTTCCTCCATTAACTTATTAAATGCTGAATCAATTTTTGTCTTCAAACTTTGTGACAATTGGACTTATGAAGTTAGAGACAATAGGTAAGTAAGAAGCGTTGAATAACAACCGTTTGATTGTTGACGTTTTGAAAAACCGGCCAAGTGTGAATATGACTCGCGCACGAAGGGTTCCGTACCATTATCTATAAAAACGGCAAAAAAATCACGTTTGTTGTATGGGAAATTAAATATTTGTTTTATTTTAATATAATTATTTATGTGAATATATAACTAAATATTCTGTGAATATTTCAAGCGTCTACCTGTTGCCGTTATCAATATCGAGCAAAAGCGAGCAAAAAATCACGTTTGTTGTATGGGAGCCCCCTTAAATATTTATTTTATTATGTTTTTTAGTATTTGTTGTTATAGCGGCAACAGAAATACATCATCTGTGAAAATTTCAACTGTCTAACTATCACGGTTCATGAGATACAGCCTGGTGACAGACGGACAGACAGAAAGACAGACAGACAGACAGACGGCGGAGCCTGAGTAATAGGGTTCTCGTTTTACCCTTTGGGTACGGAACCCTAAAAATGGTCTCCCAGTTATTTCTTAATACATCTGTATAAATCTCCGGCTAGGCACTGTTTTTTAATAACCATACTTTATCATATAACTATCTTTATTATCTCATAGTTCGTTGCAACTACATTTTAATTAACTTCAATTCAAACAACAAGACTCATAGTGTTAATAACAAAATACTTACAAACTATGTTTGAAAAACATTAACACAGAAACAATTTGTAACATCACTGCTGCAAGGTGATATGCCCAGCCGATACCTTGCAGCAGTGGCTCACAAACGCACAATCTAGCCTGCTTGCTACCATAGACAGGATGCTGTCTATGGTAGCAAGCAGGCTAGATTGTGCGTTTTCGCATATATTATTTGTGATATGTCGCATTTTTTTGCTCTCAGCATCATAATTCACTTGCTCTCGTCCCAATTCGTTTGAGGTCGATGCTGAATGTCTTCTTCTCCATATCGTCTTTCACACAGTCCATCCATCGCTTTTTTGGTATTTTTCGCTCAAATCATCAATGATTTGATAATTTGGATAAAATTGCTAATAACGTTAACACAGTGTGACGTTTTAATTTCAAAATAGCACTATTTAACTATTCCGTTCTGTTTCACTCTCTCAAAATAAACTTCCATAATATATCAACGAAAACAATACCCCTGACCACATGAGACAAATTATTCATACATCACAAAAACCATATCAGTTCCGCACAAAACAGTAGAACAATACCACAGTACAACTTTACAGTGGTACAAGTTAATTGTGTCCAACTAGACGTTCGTCAAACACGGGTCGGCAAAGAAAAAGCCACTTTTGCACGGTCAAAGGCAAACACACCCACAAATTGTTCAACCACAACGGCTTTGTTCGAGGTTAGGCTGTGGTTTAAGTTGTAGGAGATAGGAGAGTAGCATCAATTAATTAATGAGGAATAAACTACATAATTATAAGCATATCATAACTGGCGTAAAGTGGATTTACTACGGGTACACCTCTGCCCAGCCCTTCGAGGAAACAAGGCGTCATGTTATGTTATGTGTAAATTATAAGAACTCATGTAAAAATAAAAGGAAGAAAATCCATGGCTGCAGTAGGAGCAGATATTATATAACTTATTAACGTTAACGTTTCAAATTGATTATTAAATTTCCATTATCAGCAGTCATCTTACAACTCAAAACTAAGCACCAAGTTTAAGCTACAGTTCGTATCTTGAGCTTATAGAAAAGATCCGAAAATTACATTTTACGATTGTCTCTCACCATGCTCAACGCTCGCGACGCCAAAAAAACCTGACTGACAATGAGAAGACGATCATGTCAATATTGACAGTGAGTATTGTAAACTGAGCATTGTTAATGTAAAATAAATAAAAATCGTCCGAAACGCTAACCGCTCACATCTTGCGTCAACCCCCACTACAGCCGAATTTAAACAGGCGTTGGTGAGTTAAACGATGCAAAGTTGGACAATTTCGCAGTACGGAGACAACGATTGTGTTGTCCAGCCTTTTTGTCGCTAAAAAGGTACTGTACGCGGCTAGTAATATGGCACTTACCGTCTTATTACAAAACAAGGTTTATCTTCAGACCCAGGTTTTACCCATGGAGACATTATTGAATTTCGAACTTTATTCCGTCTATGGTAAAGTTCCTAATACAAAACTGACAACTTAGTACCGAACTAAGTTTTCAGTTTTGTATAAAGAAAGGTATTTCAATCACAGTTACGTTCTTATTACAAAAACTGGCTCAATGGTTTAAGCCATGTCAAAATATAAATCTTGTTTTGTAATAAGGGGGAGAGTTTGAGAAACAGACTCAATCAAAATCAAAATATTTAAATTCACATAAACCTACATCGGCACTTATGAAACGTCAGAAGCTAGGTGCACGGTTCCAATTGGTCCTATGAAGAAGAGCTGGCAAGAAACTTTTACGGTTACTCTGTTATAAAAATAATAGGCTTTTACAATGTTTTCAAACTTCAGTGTATTAGGTATAGGAGGGCAGTGTAGGCCCGTCAAAAAGTACCAGGTACCTAACAAAATAGAAAACGGTCTACGAATCTATAGTCTATAAATGTAAAACCTACAACGATCTCACATTCACAAAATATTAAAAAAAAAACGGTTTAAAATATTATTAAAATAATAAAAGTAAAAAACCTTGTTGAAATTAAAATTGTAGGTATATAATTTCAAATAAAGAAAAGATTATGTCAAGGAAGTATATAAAAAAATAAACATCTTAATTTGGGAGCATTTAATAGACATTTACTTAAGTTTTGCCGTTAATGAGCCACATGTGCAGAAGGAATTAATGCTGAACTTAGTTGTCTTCCTTCGTAATTGAGAGGTGCTCATGGCTAAATGATAATAGCCTCAGGGGTCGATCTCCAAGAATAAGCAACGCTGGTTGAGGTGGATCCGTGGATGGGTGACCATCCATTTTATACAGAGATCCCTCCGTGCCTTAGAAACCACGTTAAGTACTTGGTTCCAGCTGTCATTCGTTGATCTTTGACAGTCGTTATGGGTTGTTAGATGCCCGAAAGTCTGACGACCTCGTCTACTCCGAAGCGATAAATCCGAAGTATCGGCCGAATGTTCGGACGTTCCCTACTAGGAACTTCATTCTATTTCGTTTTGACGTTTGCTGTATCGTAAACCCTACTCTGAACGAGAAAAGTCCGACCGATAATTTGAGTTTGACAAAAGTTACATCGTGAAATTAATGTCAAAACTCACGACAGCAAACTAGGTTTAAGTAATCTTTTGAGTATCATAAGTATTTAATTTAATGAATTATTACAAGTATCCTGAGTTTTATGTTTCTTTAACCGCTGACGCGTTGAAGTGTTAAAGTGAATTTATATAATACTAGCTGCGCCCCGCGGTTTCACTCGCATAAGTCTCGATCCCGTGGGAATATCGGGATAAAAAGTAGCCTTAATAGTAGTATTTTATCAAAATTGGTCCAGCCGTTAGAGCGTGAAGAAGTAACAAACATACACACACTCACAAACTTTCGCCTTTATGATATTAGTGTGATGTTAACATAATATCAATACTTAAAATTGTAGCGAAATGGCATTACGTATGTTTTTGGTCTCTCAGAGAAGAGTGTTTGGAGCGCAGAAGGAATCTCAGACGACTTTTTGACTCCTTCAATACCAATAAAACGCAATATAACATGCAATTATATCAATATAACATGTGAGTTAGTTGCTAATTACAAACTCTGACGATGACTGACGAACCACTGACCGAGACTACGTCTATCCTCTGAACATCACTATGAATATGTATTACAAGTAAATACATAAATATTTATTACGATTAAGTTGTTTATTTGATTTTGTGTGAGCTTTTTTATATTATCAGTTATTTATTCTCTTAATTGATTAAAACAGAGACGCTCACCTATGTGTCTATTATTCTAGCGTATGGCACTCGTGGGTTGCAGCTGAAAATCAGCGTCAGGTGATACACTTTGTGTTTTCATCTGACAATAAGCTGAGCTGAGGCCCATTTGGCATTATAAATCATTGTTTTCTGTTTTTTTATAGTTTCAAGGTGTTTTTTTTTTATGTAATGCATTGGCATTGGATGCAGCTGAATACAAAAAATGCTTTTATTGAAACGCATTTTTTGTATTCAGCTGCATCCAGTAAGACTGGAAGCCGACTCCAACATAATATAGTTCCGAAAAGGCTAAGCAAATGATAACTGACAACACGATATGAGTGACCAAAAAGACGCACTACAAAGCAGATGTGCCATTTTAATGGTTTTTAAGTCCTTTTGTCGTGCAATACTTTCGAGTCCACCCACTTTTCGTAGAGCTCATACGCCATGCCGCCATACGTAAAGCAAGATAAAATGAAAAAAAAAAAATGTTTGTATTTGAAAACCAACCCGTACGAGTATAATATTTAAAACTTGCAAAAATATACAACTGATTTTATTTGCACAGTTTATTATGCTGTATTCGCTAAGAAAAACGGATATTTTAAACGAGCCCTCCACGAGTGCTCCCGGCATCCCATATGCGACTTGAGTGAACCCTCCAGGAGGGCTCCCGGCACTGAGCGTATTATAAGGTGCCTCCTTTTTGTAGTGCACTTCGGTTGATTCAAGATAGACAAGTTCTCAGACATACGGGTTTTCTTTGTCCGGTAATTTAGCTAAATAAGTTGGTAAATGTTTGTTTGGGGACGAGGTTTATTTACGAGGTAAACGTGGTCGATGTATTCGTTTCGTGTGTCTCGTTTGGGACGTTGTTTTGGTCTTGGACTAGCGCAAATGCAGCTTCACTGTTTAATAGCAACATGGGTAACAGGCATTCGGTTTTTTTTTAAGATTCTGTCATATAAGGTTCCGCTTTTGAAGCCGAAAGACGTCTACTGCTCGACAAGGAGTGCCTCTCATCATCGCCACAGCGACCGGTCTTAAGCTTCTCGCATTTAGCAAATTTCCACGACCTTCACCAGGTCATCGGTAGAAATCAATAAACCTACTTAGCCTTTTCTAACAATAATGGGCATTTCTACGGAAAGGAAGGAGATCGCATGTTTTTTGTAATAAGCAGACATCTTAAAAAAAAACCGGCCAATAGCGGGTTCCGTAGTTGGGATGAATTTATCCCCAAAAACTATTTTTTTTTGTATGATGAAACTACTTTACGGTTTTCGGACTTTTTCCTTTACTTGTACTGTGAGACCTTGCTTCTTGCCAAATTTCATGATTCTAGGTCAACGGGAAGTAACATAAAGGTTTTGATTTATGTACGACTATCATCATATTATGTTGCATAAATCACCGTACTTTTTTATTGAATTGACTTAGAAGCTTGTTTTTTTTAGAGCTCCAAAGTACTGTAGACTTACGCATTTGATATTAATTTCAACTTGATACCTCCACGCGTTCCTGAGAAAAAGGGTATTGACAGACTGACAGACGGACAACGAAGTGATCATAGAAGGGTTCCGTTTTTTCCTATGGAGGTACGGAACCCTAAAAATCTCTGAAAGAAGGCTCAATTACTTCCTAAGTTATTTGCAATATTGCTAATCATAACTCCGCTACTCCAAAATTACGCTACACCAGCTCCCATAACTCTGACCCATGAAAATGGTCACAAAAATTCCATTTTGCTATAAAAATAATAAAAGAGAATCGTATACTTCCACGCTGCGGTTATTTTCTAACCAAATACTTTGCTTTATGTGATACGAGGCTTGGATGTGTTTTTAATGTTGTTAAGATGTACGGATTCAGTTTTAGTTTAAAATGCTTAAGACTAGGCAGTCTAAATCAAATTTCCACGCAAACTCCGCCCATTGTACAATCATGCATCATGCTCCATGTGTTTTGCTTTTGCTAAATATTTAGTTTATGTCGTAACAGTTTCAGCGACTTATTCTGAATATTCACATAATATTTTTAGTGAAGTTTAGAATTTATCGTCTAAGGCTTAGCGATTGCGATAAAATTCAAAACCTCACTTATTCCTCTGGTTTAGACATTGGCTTGGACATTTAAGACCAGACAGTTTAAATAAAATTGCCACGCAAGCTCCGCCCCTTGCTCCCCGACCCCCGTTATGTGCTAAACGCTAACACATCAGTAGTAAAGTTAAATATCGCGTACGCTCTTTGATCGTGTTCGAGCACGAAACTAAATAGCGCGTAAGTCTCAATTCTTATTTCGTTTAAAGCTAGAGTACTAATTGATCTAAAGAAAAAATATCTAAAGGCTGGATAATAAACTATATTTTCTTGCTGTGAATATTTATTTTAGACATAAAAGCCAAACAAACTTGTTTGTTTTTTTTTAAATTATCCTTAAAAAGACATGATTTTCGAATAAAAATGTATCTATAGAAAATATTACAATTTCTAGGTCAACGGGAAGTACCTACCCTATAGGTTTTGATTTATTTGCGAGTATCAAAATATGCCGCATATATCGTTGTATTAGGGTTCCGTAGCAAAATGGTAAAACCTTATGGTGAGACTAAGTCTGTCTGTCGGTCTGTCTGTCACAGCTGGATATCTCAAGAATTACTAATGCTATCAACTTGATATTTGGAATAGTTTTAGATCACGTTTACCCAACTATTTTGCAAACAAGAAAGAAATTTTAATAATTTATCTTTTTTGCAAAAGGGGCTTAAAAATTCGAATTGAGTCTACTAGGGCATGTGGGGGGTATCATATGAAAGAAGGCTGCACATTCTCAAACATATTTTTTTTTAAGGCATCATCATTTTCGACTATTGATAAAAAATGTAAAAAAAAATACCACTCTCCCCCCCTTATCTCCGAAGTTTGCATAGAGAAAAATCGAAAAATCAAAAAGAAAAAAGAAAAATCTATGCGATAGAAGTTTATGTAAAGATTACAGGAAAAATAAAACTATGTCTCTAAATAGCACAGTTTTTCAGAAATTATTAACATCATTACGTACGGAACCCTCGGTGCACGAGTCCGACTCGCTCTTAACCGGTTTTTTTTTAATGCGCTGACAAAGCGCAGAAGCTTGATTTTTTAGAGCTCGAAGGGACCGTAGACCTACGTATTTGACAACCAAGATACATTGAAAATGTTATTGTTATCTATCACATATAAATCAATATCAATTTAAAGACCAAAAACTTTTCCAAAAAAAAAAAACATTAGGTACAAAGTGAAAAATTGTCTTTGGATCTGTATTTTAGGTTTCAGCCACCGACTTCCGAAGTTATTTTTCACTTTGTGGTGTTTTTTCAGATTTTTTTCTTATTTCACTTTTTAGTGTGTCAGTTTGTAATTTTTTTAAGTTAAAAAGTCTAATGTGAACTGCTCATCACCTTTTACAAACTCTTGGTTTTCCCGATACAGGGACGTTAATTGTTGAGGAGTTCTCCTGGTAAGAACCATCAGCTCCACTTCATCACCATACGCAATGTGACGAGCGTAAATTTCTAAGCAATCATATTAAAGTACTTAATCGAATCGCAACCCGTGAAATACTTATTTTAAGTACTTCGGTGGCCATCTGTGGTCTTCATCATCAGTTCCATTTCGCCAAATGGCCAAATTTCGTCCAAGAGCAAATGTACGAGTTACTATAAAAAATACCCAAATCGCTATAGGCGTGCCTATATTTGAGGATTTCCTTCGATTTCCATGGGATCCCCCTCATCAGATTTTGATTTAGTGACAATGGGACTACCTCGAGAGCATAGCCTTTCAAACTTAGAAGCGCTTAAATACACAAAGTCACAACGAATGGTTTTGAAGGAATTTTGCCAAAATTTGAGCCCAACTATTACAAAAATCTTCTCTGATTGTATTGACTTTAATATAAAAAAGTAAATAAAAAATAAAAAACCCGACTGCGTAAAAAGTGAACTTTAAAAAAGATCGAAACAAGTTTTATACAACTTAATACTACAAACAATGTCATGCAGTCGGAGGCATCTTCTTAAATTTAACAATAAAGACCTATTGCCTCCGACTGCATAATTTTTTATTTTAATATACCTAGTGACACAAGATAGACTAATCTACTGACATATCATTCATCGAAATCGGTTCAGCGGTTTAGTAGTTACGAGGACACATAGGGACGGACCTACATACAAACATGGTCTAACACGTAACCCTCCTTTTTTGGCTTCGCCGCAGTCGGGTAAAAATATAGTAGAGGACTTCACTAAAATAAACCATTTTAAGATATTTTACTATATACGCGAAACCATAATTAAAACTAACACGAAGTTACAAAGTTATGTAATGCAACACTTTAAAACCAACCTTATAAAATACGCGAGATTAAAATATCTTGCAATTATTCAAAAACTTCCCAGCTACACATGCCAAAGCAAAAAGTACGCGAGAACTTCGGTATTTCAAATGTAAAACTATTAACCGCGAATGTGGAACTATCAGAATAAATCAAAACAACTTGTTCACCTACTGTATACATAAAATGTTTAACGACTCTATTCATAGCTCTTAGGTTCCGCATGTCTATTTAGAAACTTTAAATGGAGAGAAATTTACGAAGTTGGTTTTATTTGTATGTTCCGGACCAGGGGGTCTACTCCCTAAGCACGAAGTCCGTTGTGTCAGCCTTCGTTACGGGCGTTTCCTACTCCTTATCACCTTCGGACGGATGATTCGTTCCGGGCCCGAACGAAGAATGAATTACAACACGATTTGACATGTACATATTTTTTAAAATGCGGTCGTTTCTAACGAGAAAAATATTAATTTTTGATTAATTAAACCTGAAAACCACAAAATAAGTAAACCGGTAACCGACCGGTAAAATTGCGCAACTCTATAGTCATGCGCCATTCGTTCACGAAGATTGTCTATGATTCCGTTGGAAACTGATGAATCCGAAATCTTTAGGAAGTAGGGTTCACTGCGACGCCGACGTATCGGACTACTGTCGGACGGGCCCGTTGCTTCGTTAACGGACTTAGGGAGTAGACCCCCAGTATATGCGTGGCGTTGTAAGACGACAACATAGACTCCTCTGCTACCCGTCTACATGGCGTGCTCCCCGAACCAGCACCACTCCCACCGCTAGAGCAATTAAGTAATAAATGACTTTCTAAATTATATTCCTGAAGCAGATTTATTTTTTTACTCTATGCACTCCTGCATGCTGCGCTGCCACATATTCAAAGATATATCTTCCTAAAAAATACTAAACGCACCCATCACTAGTTTCGCGGTGGCATCCCTAGTGTCTCTTCCTCATCCGTCATTGTTTCAAAGCACACAACTTTCACTATGGGTGAGAATCTGAAACATATTCTGGGTAGGGTTGGGAATGGGATGAGGACGAGATTACTTCACAAAATTGAGGATCGGACGTCACTTGGTAAGTTAGTCCGATCTTTATAATTATGTTCCGTAATCTCGTCCTCATAATTTTATACAATGTAGATGTTTAAAGAAGAAAGTTGTGTAATTAGGATAAAAATTGTTTGATCAATCAGTCTTCCGCTTACTTAATCCAATAATTCTCTCGAATGACAATCGCTAAACATGTGTATCTTTACTTAAATATGAAGAAATTATAAAGAAATAATTGTTGAGTTGCTTACTCTAAGAAGTGTTAATTAAATTAGGCATGTATTTAATGCGGCAACTAAGTAAAATGAATATAGGTTTTAAAAAAAAATAGAGTGGGTACCATATATAATGGGTTGGCAGCTAATAAGGAGTATCGTAATAAGTAATAGGTAGCATATTAATATATTAGTTTTTAGCTTTATTTTAATTTAAACTGGCATCGAATTTTTGTTTTGGTAACTGAATTTACCAACAATAGAGGGGATCTGGCGCTCGGCGGCCGCTATCGCGGCACGCTCGCTTCGCTCGCTCGCCTTCGCTTGTTAATGGTTACTGTTCTAACCTAACCTAACCCAAATGATTCAATAACAGTAGATGACTTTGCAGCGATTAAGAAATAATATTTAATCGCTGCCATGTTATTTTTTTTTGCAGCAAATAATTAGTCGCCCTTTAAGTTATTAGTCGCCTGGAAAATTATTTGCCATTAAATTTGTATGTTTTATATGTATTTATGTGTAGATTTGTAGAATTAGCATAGATATAAGCGATTTGGTGTAAACTGTTAGCTTATATTTGATGAATAAATTAATTGAATTTAGTAGCGTTTGAATTGATGACAGTGTGCTATTTTTGGGTCGAGAGAGGATACAAATAATCGGACGGTAGTGTTAGATAACATAACGCCTGTAATCTCCGAAGTGTTAGACCGAGGTGTACCTATAACTACACCCATATTGCCCCAGTTATGTTTAACTCCCATGTAAAAGGGAGCGAGCCTATTGCCATGAACCTGGCACAAATCCAGACTCCGGCCTGCTACTGAAAAATTCCGAATGGAAACACCAATAACACTTTGTTAATTACCAAATAATATACCGAGCAATTCTTGCTCGTGGCTACATTAAATCAAGTATTGGAGTCTAAAGTAAATTACGGCAAACTATTCCCAGCATGACATCCATTTATTTTAGACTTATTTCAAAGTAATCAATGTAGATTTTTGCTTAGCAATGACAACTGCGTCTTCGCCGACACTTACAAATTACTGTAACGATATTATGCTATTCCAGTATTCCATATCCTCGTGATTTTTGAAATGTGATGTATAATTTTAGACGATTTACAAGAAATCTCAACTTATTAAAAGTTTCGTCAAAAATTGCTGTCATAATTTATTCGGGACCCTACTTAAGATATGTTTGCCCTTACACTGTCTAGATAACTAACGTGGTTCTATCAGAAAAGAAAATGAAAGACAGTGTACCGACCTAGCGTGAAGCTAAACAAGACACCTGAGAATCGAACCTCAGGACCTCATGCGTAGCAACCACTAGACAAACGGGGCAGTTTTAGATCTAGGTTCCCTAACATAATTATGGCAAAATAAAAGTAGCTCTATAAGGCATTAATTATGAATAAGATATTTTAATGTGAAAAAAAAAACACTTGCGCTGCTCTGTATGAATACGGGTGGGATACTCAACTTCAAAACCCAAATCATCAACAATCAAAATATCAACCCATATAATCAACAGTTTAACTGTTGTAACTGAAAACGGGTATTTTTTTTTCAGCAGAGCTGATTGAAGTTTTTCAAGACAAAATGCACCAATGGCGTAGTCTTTTCGTGGCGCCACTGTTACAAGAGTTGTGATACCATTATGATCTTTACTGAGTATTAAATATGGATTATTCTTCGTCGCATGGTGTAATTAACTCGAAATTGTAGTATTTTGTAATAATACAGTATTCTTTCAACCCAGCGATTGATCATGCTAGAGATCCATAATTATTTTTCTCTAATATCTGCGCAAACTGTAACAAAAAGGCTTATTAGTACAAAGATCAGCTAGTTAGCATGGTTGGTAGCGAGACTATACCAACAATACGCCAGACACACTTAAGTATCGTAAGTCAAGGAGACTTTTCATTCCCCCAAGAATGACTATGAACGTGTGTTTCGACGGTAGTGTGATTAGGTAGATGAACACTCGAATGACATAACTATCTTTCTTTTTTTTTTTTGGGTGGGAAATTATCAAATACCTTCTCCCGCTATGGGCGGAGCGGGAGGGCGTGTCAGACTTTTACTGACTAAAACCCACCCGTGTTCCTTCCGTTGCCTGTGTGCCAGGGCCACGATATCCCTTTCGGACAAACTCGCAACCCTGGCGCAGGCATTGGTCCTACTGGACCCCGTCAGTTGGTGCTGACATCTCTTTGAGGCGCGCGTGGAACACAACGCGCCGTCGACCCGAGCCTGGTCCTTATCGGACGGCGAGCTACCCATCGCTCACCGTCCGCAAGCCCGCGCCTACGGTGGCCGGAAATCGGCTAGCGACTCCCGACGCCCGGGGCGTCTCTTGCGGCGACTAAGGGCGCGAAGGCGCCTCACCCTCACGCGTTCCGCCTCCTCCTTCGCGAGCATTACTGCTTCGCAGAAGGAGGTGACGGCCTCCCATGCACTCTCGCTCCGAACCATGGCCTGAACCAGGGCCGGACGCGAGAGATCGCCGCCGCCGATCGCCTCCGTGAGGACACGGCGGTGCTCCGCCCAAGATGACATAACTATCTGAGACTAGTAAAAGAAGTTTGAGATTTTTTTCAGAACACTCAAAGTCACATTATTTATTTCAAATAGGCACATAGATGGCACTTTTGAACGTCAAAATTTACAAATAAAATAGAATTGATTCTAGTCGCCCCTTCCAAAAGGTAGCTTCGTATGGAGAAGAATGGGCAAGAAACTCCACCGTTACTCTTTTAAAATGTTTTACAATATTTGGTATTGGTACATCAATTATATAATTATATGTGAAGATGATGCACCTAGAATAAAATTACTATACCACAATAGGTAAAAAGAATTAATAATGTAATATGTGATAGATACATGGCGCTCACATATTTATAAACATTGTAAAAAAAAAAAAAAAACGATTTCCTAAAATAATCAGTGTGTGAGTTAAGGTAATCACAGAGTGTAAAATAAATGTCATAAAAATAACAAAATATACAATTAAAATAGCAATCAGTTAGATTTTGTCTAGACTCCAGATTGTCCTTTGGAGCTGGACCAACATGTTTCCAAGCGTTCTTATCCTGGATATAATCCTCTAATTTGTAATAAGCTTGTTTACAAAGTGTACTTTTTATATGAGTTTTAAATTTTCTTTCATTTAATTGCAATATATCACAACACACACATACACACACACACACCACACATCCAACACAGTAAATAAAAGATGTATGTTCTTTAGTTAATCTGAAACATGGCTAATCTATTTTATCTTTATTTCTGGTATTTAAATTATGTCTATCACTTTTTTTTTTTGAAAAGATGTAGGTTTTTTCTTACATACATAATATTTTCATAAATGAACTCTCGTAATAAAATATCCAAAGACACTTCTTCCGTCTGCAGTTTTGTCCCAAAGTTACTTGGGTACAGAATGTAATCCTCTACCATTCTCCATCAGCCGTCTCACCACTCCCTCTTCCTCTCACAAAATCCAACCATCTTTCCTTTAGTCTCCCTTTCCTCAGCATCTGCGTAGTCTTTTCAAACGTTTTACGGTCGGAATCCAATCTAACTGGATGAAGCTGAATACCAGTATTTTACATGGAGTAATTGCCTCCACAACCAAGTTATGGTGACACTGGAATCCCCCCCAGGCATCCAAAATGTCACAGAATAAACAAACATAATAATCTCTCTCAATTACTACACTGAGAACTACAAAGGCCATTAAATGATTTAGTAAACAGAGTTGTCTAGTCCTGTCGTCTAGCTCCCCAACTTTCTCTAATGGGTTTAAATAACAATTATTTTAGCTTTAACGCAACGGACGAGCTTTTAGAATTTCGCTTAGATGTTAATTTAGTTAGTTGGTGGCAATCTGTTGTCGCGTAAAATGAGGGAGTGGAGGGGGTTTCGATAGTTTTAATTTATTTAATTGAAGTCAAACTGGTCCTTGAAAAGTCCTCGAAAATTCTGATGAACGACTAAAACACGTAACGGACTGGAGTGACATACATAAAGGGCTGGTCATAATTCTTCTGGAGACGAATTATGACCAGATCCTTTGCAGATTCATACGATGAATCTTATAAATCTGCAAACGTCTAATTCTCAACTGCAAAATGTTAACCACTTGAGTCAAAAGAGAAGCTTATGAAAGAAGTGAATTAAAAAAAAACCGGCCAAGTGCGAGTCGGACTCGCGCACGAAGGGTTCCGTAACATTATCTATAAAAACCGGCCAAGTGCGAGTCGGACTCGCGCACGATGGGTTCCGTACCATTATCTATAAAAATGACAAAAAAAAATCACGTTTGTTGTATGGGAGGCCACTTAAATATTTGTTTTATTTTAATTTAATTATTCATTTTTAAAGTGAATATATAACTAAATATTCTGTGAATGTTTCAAGCGTCTACCTGTTGCCGTTATCAATATCGAGCAAAAACGAGCAAAAAAATCACGTTTATTGTACGGGAGCCCCCTTAAATATTTATGTTATTCTGGTGTTTAGTATTTGTTGCTATAGCGACAACAGAAATACATCATCTGTGAAAATTTCAACTGTCTAACTATCACGGTTCATGAGATACAGCCTGGTGACAGACGGATAGACAGACACAGACGGCCTCAGGGTTCCCGTTTTACTCTTTGGGTACGGAACCCTAAAAACTAAAATCAATATTGCATTGCTGTGAATTGGAACTCAGTAGGAGTAGGCCCACTCAAAAATCAAAACCAAAAGTCACGTATCAGCACTTTTTGAACGTCAAAATTACATAAGACAGAGCCCCAAAGCCCGCCCTTCACCACTTCCTAATGCATTAGCTGGGAAAAAGAAGTGGTGCCAAAAACTTCCCAGCAGTCACCCAGAACTCGTCACTTTGTGCAACATCATAAAAACGAAAAAGAAAAGGATAATTAGGAAAGCAGTAAGAGCAGTGGTGACCCAGTGGTCAACGGCCTCGACTTACGAGTAGTAGGTTGTAGGTTCGAACCCAGACAGGCGCTTTACTTTGTGTAAATTATTTCATCACCACTGCTATCAAAACGGTGAAGGAAAACATCGTGAGGAAACCGGCATGTCCTAGAACTAAAAATTCGAAGACATGTGACATTAACCAACCCGCACTGGGTCCGCGTGGTGGATTACGGCCCACTCCCTCTCACAGAAAGAGGAGGCCTGTATCCCAGCAGTGGGAACATTATAGGCAGATTATGTAATTAGGAAAGCTACTTTCTTTCACAGATCACACAGACACAGGCCGATGCCCCAGCAATGAGAATTTAATGATGAAGTATTTACATATACATACTCGGTTTTCCTTAAAACGTTCAGGAACGAACCTCCCACACAATTAATTCCACTCAGGTTCAGCCGCAGGTATAAATCGGTTTATTAGATTATAATAAAACAGTACAAACTATGGTAATTGTGTTAGGTTTATGCGTTGGCAGTCGTACATGTTGATTTGGTAAGGTATTTACAATTTTGGTAGAGGATACGTGTTTTAGATGAATTTGGACGCTTGGGCTGTATAATTTAAACAATTTTATGGCCGAATATATGTGTTGAAGCAAACAATCTTCTCTTATTCTGTGGTTTTTTAATAAGAATATTTATCTTCTTTCCTTTTTGGGGTTCCATACCTCTCGGATCACTTTATTGTCTGTCCGTCCGCCTGTCTGTCTGTAGGTCTGTCTGCCTGTCAAGACCTTTTTTTTCAGGAACGCGTAGAGGTATCAAGTTGAAGTTATTATCAAATACGTAGGTGTAAAAATAAAGCTTCTAACTCAACGCAATAGAAATACGGCCATTTATGCGACATATTTTGATACTCGCAAACAAATTTTAACATATACTTCTCGTTGACCTAGAGTCATGAAATTTGGCAAGAATGAAGGTCACAATTTTTTTGTTTGCCATTACAAAGTTACATTACCAACAGCAGTTGGAGAATTATTGACCGTGACGTATACCGATGTATGGGAGAAAAAAAAAAACTACAAAGTTAAGTTAGTTGGGATAAATTCATCCCAACTACGGAAACCTTCATTGTGCGTGGTCCGACACGCACTTTGGCCGGTTTTTATTCTTCAGTGTCCTAAAAAGTGTCTTGAATATGTTTGATCATTATCTTTTTCTACTTCCTATAATGCCTACTGCCTACCAAGGTCAAGGTTTTCCGCTTTTAATATTTCGTCGCTGTGACGAAATATCCTAATCTCCTCAATTTATACTGTAGTGTGAAGGTATGTGTGTGATAGGTAGAAATAGGAAGCGAAATAATAAGTCCGAAGTACACAAGATGAAGAATGAAAGTTTATTAGGTACACAGACACAGGTTTCAGTTCACATACACAAGAGTTACACTTAGTTTAATCATTTATTTAGACTTAAGCGTAGGTCACTACATCACCCCCTTCCAGAGACCGTCAAGGGCGATAATAGTCGGGAAATCTAACGCGACGTCCTGACCGCGTCGTTCTGACGACGCTATCGTCAGCGGAAGGTAAGTTTCGGTTATCCGCGTCGGGTGTGTAGTGATGAGTGTTCGTGTTGAGTGGTGACTGTGGTGTGTTGTGATGAGTGTTAGTGGTTGGTGGCGAGGATGATGTGTATGGATCACGCAGTATGAAGGCCGGCTTAATACGGTCTATCGATACGGTGACATGTTTTCCATTTACCATTATTTTAAACACCTTGTCACCTCGTTGAATGACCTTATGAGGACCAGAATATGCCAGTTTCAAACTACCACCAGCAGTGCAGTCCCTAAGGAAAACGTGGGTTGAGGATTGTTGATAATATCCTCGACTTCGGCTGCGTTGCCTGTTATATAATAAAATTTTGTATCGTCTGACTTGATGTTCGCCAGGATGAACTGCGCCTCCATCTGGTTAAACCAGAGACTTGGTTTCTCTAAGTAGAACGGCGGTATGCGCACACCCACGCGAAACGTTTCCGCTGCTGACACGTCTTGGCTCGTGCAAGCTTTGTCCTCAGCCATCTTCGTGCTCTTGAAAGGGGTCACCAATGTAGTGTGAAGGTATGTGTGTGATAGGTAGAAATAGGAAGCGAAGTAATAAGTCCGAAGTACACAAGATGAAGAATGAAAGTTTATTAGGTACACAGACACAGGTTTCAGTTCACATACACAAGAGTTACACTTAGTTTAATCATTTATTTAGACTTAAGCGTAGGTCACTATAATACGTCATAGCAAACAAGAATCTACTACAGCATTTCTCTTGTCCTCAGGAGAACCAGCCATCCGTTCCAGATACGCCCGTCTTCTCGTCCTGGTGCCTCCGGATCCCCCAAAGATACTGAAGGGTCCTGTTCTTCAAGCAGTTGAAGACCGAGAAGTTAATGTGGAGTGTATTTCTGTTGGAGGAAAACCTGCAGCTGAGGTGCGTAAGACTTTACATGAACCGAATGAGGAGGTTTTTCTCACAGAATTACCAAAATGTTGACTAGTACACCCGTTGCTGTCGATAATTGCCTAACGGGAAAATAGTATAAACCTTAATTGAGGAGGGAAGGAAGCGAGTCTGTTTTAGTCCGGACACATTCCATGACGTTTTCATAGAAATAGTTCTACTAGAGTCGCGACGCGCCTGTCTTTACCTGTCTTCCTTTATTGTTGACTGCTAATAATCTGCCTACAAAACTTATTACCGAAATATGGGAGAAGAATTGCCTTATAGAGAAAAAGTACACCTATAATGAAAGAAACATTAACAATAATTAACGCATGACCAGCGAAATTGTTAGCATTCAATCCTGCATACGATATTTTATCACGCACCTATTTGGGTAGGTGTACAATACAACATTCCAAACTACAACGACATATTTATTGCAATTTTTTTTCAGATCACCTGGGTGGATAATGATGGCGGTGTACTGACTCACGGTGTCAATTACACAGTAGTGCCAATGCCTGATGGTCGGAGATTTACGGCTAGGTAAGTTTTGTATATCAGAAATGACGAGATCCGCAGGCGAACCAAGGTAACTGACATAGCCCGAAGAATTGCCAAACTTAAGTGGCACTGGGCAGGTCACATTCCTTGCAGAACAGATGGTCGATGGGGCTGAAAGGTTCTGGAATGGCGACCGCGTACCGGAAGACGTAGTGTTGGAAGGCCTCCTATAAGATCTACCGATGACCTTGTGAAGGCCGCAGGTATCCGTTGCATGCGCGAAGCAAAGAACCGGTCGAAGTGGCGGTGCTTAGGGGAGGTATATGTTCAGCAGTGGACGATTTCGGCTGAAATGAAGTATTGTAAAACTAATTTAGTAGGATTTTTTAAAAGATTCAAACGTCTAGTGTCCTTTGGAACTGCTGAAGTCAGAAGGTATTACGCTGCATAAAGCCGCCCTAAGCAAAATAATTATGATGATATGGATATAATTTTAATAGTGACAGTTTTGCAAAATGGCTTCATTACAGTGAGCTTCTCGTCATCGTTTTGCGAGATCTTTTATTCTCGTTTTGCTAGATAAGGAAGCATTTAAATTTATTATTTCACATGTAGGTCTATAAATATGTATATTTTTCTTTTGACAGGTCTGTACTTCGGCTGCGACCAAGAAGACACCATCATAACCAGACTCTCATATGCCAAGCACAAAACACGGCAGATCGTGCTTACAGAGCTGTTACTATCAAGCTGCAGGTCAGTCCACCTTTTCACAATATGCTGTGTTGTGTGTTTTCTTTTACTATAAACGTACGTGGACAAAGCACGTTTGCAGGGATCGTAGTACGTGGCATACTGTACCGTCTGACTATATCCATGAGGAAAAGCTTTGAATTTACGCAATGTGTCTTTTTCGTTTTCAGTCTATTTGATTCCTTTGTAATGAGGATTTGAAGTTTGCCTAGAGGTTTTCACTGTGGCAACGGTGTTTTCTGCCCAAACGATGATGACTCTCTATATAAGTCTCTAGAGGTGGTGTCTCTTTATGATTGTGTAAAAACGGGAGTTTTTCGAGTCTGACAAGGCTTAAGATGATTATTTTGCGAACGTCAGAATTAGAAATAAGTTATATTTAATTTATGAAAAACCAATCAAAATTACATTTCAAGTTCATTTTGGATCTCGAGCACACAACTTACATGATTACCTTAATTCATTTTGGCATTATTTTACTTTGACACAAACTGAATTAATCTTTAACACAAATTCCAAATGACGTAAGTACAATTAAATTTATAATCCAAATTAGCTAATTGATAACAGACACACATTACATTTCGAATCAAAATCTCGTTACAACGTGGCAGTTTTTGATATATTAACAATTACGAACAATTTATGTGTAGGGAGTTTATATTTCATAAGAATTTGGTTACATTTGGTTTATCTTGTATATCTGATCTGCTGCTACACTTGACTTTGGCAAATATTTGTGGTTTTGTTACAGTCTCAGTGTAAGAGGAACGGATCCCAATTTTGTTGTCTCTTGTATTAAGGTAACAAGAATTTTAGTCGAAATATTTTAGATGTGGTTTTGGGGAATGATAAATGAGAATATCTCTATAGATTATGTACTTCTCAAAGCGAATATTAGTCATGGTATGAAATGAATTTATTTAATAGAAAATTAGATTAGTCCTCGTTGTGTTTTTTGGCGCCTGGCGGTCGTAGATATGCAACAGTTCTTTTTGTATTATTTTGTCCTTCTTTTTCGACACTAGTAGGTACTTACCTATTTTTGTTGTTATATGTATGGTTTACAGTTTTTACACATTCTTACAAAGTAATAGATACACGTTCATCATTACAAAGTCATGCAACTTTTTATTCCGTAGTAAAATACAACTCACGCAGAAACAAGCATAAAACCCAGTTTTTCATTTTACAAACTAGTGCACGTATATTCTACAATAAAAAAATGATAACATGAACATATTCTTTATAAGCAAAACTCACATTCCTTCTTCAATTCTCGTGCAGTGAACTAGATTTTCTAGATTTTGCACGACTTAATAAAAAATATGAAGCAAACGGGTTATATTATATTCTTGTCATCCTGCTCATGTGTGAGTTAACGAAGCGAAATGAGTTATTATTATGCAAATGTGGATATGAATAGTGCTATATTAAAGTTGTACTAAACATATCATTGTACACCAAAAAAATTCAATAAAAAAATATATTAGACAGTCTTGAATTTGTTTTAGACTTAGAAGGACTAAGGTGAAGATGGTGACTCCATTCATTGAGACATTTTGTCCCAAATTGTTGTGGTCTTGTGGTACTCTTGCTTTCTTTTGTTCTCAAGGGTCATGGTATTAAATAAACAGGACCCACAGACACGTTCCAAAGAACACGTGGGCAATAATTTCAATGAGCTTTCTCTTTCGTGTCCAGTTGTGCTATTCTGTAAAACATCCCACCGTGAGAACTAACGTGAAGTGAGCTTGAAGTGAGTTGTCAATAGTGTGTCAATCCCTAGCATCGGATGGTATGACAGTTCACTAGAAGCTCACTTCAACTAATTTTTCACGGTGAGATTTTTACGGAATAGACCGGCTGGTTGAACTTTTCAGCTATGAAAATATGACCAATGGAAAATAAACAAATTCTTTTAACACTATCTTTCTCCTTAAACATAATTTTGTGTTCTTTGCTTTTGTTTCACGATTATTGTCGTTTATATAAATAAGCATATATTATATGTAAATGGGACACCACTGACTACCTGCAGTATTGTATCTCCTTCTCTCTTAATCCATCCAAAAGTTGTCTTTAAAAGATCGCATTCAGCGATAAGCCACCAATTGTGTCACCCTATACAACGTGGCGATTAGGTTATCACATTAAATAGTACAGCGGTTATTACAAGTTGTTATCAGTCTGTTAAAATAATAAAAATAAAAATAGACCTAAAAATAGAAAACCGAATTTTTCTAACAAACTAAATAGCGTAAAAATTGGCAATAAATAATCCACCCTTGATACTACGGCGCACACGCCAAACGACACTAGCGGAGGGTAGGTACTTGCGCTCACGCGCGGGGCGTTATAATACATGATGTTGTTAAATACTAAAAGGGAAAAAAAGGTCTCACGGGTAGAATGTTAACTTTTATTAATTATTTTATTTATGTATGCTTAAAATACGTAATGTAGAATACGTGGTTTGAATTAATGTGATAACCTAATCGCCACGTTGTATAAAGTTTCTACATTTATATCTATATAAGTTTTATGGTGAACATATAATTTGTGTTCCGATTTAGATATCATGATTGTGACAGCTGAGAGCTGTCAACCATTCGGAATGCTCGTGAAGGAGGAGTCTATTCTATTCTTAATCTTTACTTTGACTACCGATATATTTTATTTCGATAACCATCTATCATTAAAAGATTTCTTTGGTCTTTTGGGCAGTTCATGAGGTCACTTTGAATGTCGACAACCACGTACACGGTAGCTATTATAACTATTTAAATTGAAATCAGTAGTTCTATTATTACTAGAACCCTTTCGTGACTCCGTTCGTGTGAATGTTTTACGAGATCCGACGTTATATTTTTAGAGAGTGGTTTAAAATAGTACTACCTGGTTAATATACTGTATAGTTTAATTTTTAAACTGCTATTACATTGTATGAAAGTTGTAATAGGTACCAAATGCGTACCAAATACCTTGTATTAACTGCAGTATTAGGAAAATAAATCACTTGTGTAGAAAGACATTGGAAAATGGTTGAATTCAAAGGATAGTTTATGAATGTGACTAAAATATTTTCATAAAACGTTAAATTGTTTGAAACTATCACACACTAGCAGTGATCGCCTACTGAGGGCCATCTGCTAACGCAGTTGTGTCCGAATGGCCGATCATTGGCACCGTAATTGTAGAGTTTGACAGTTTTGCTAATCTTCTAATTGAAAGGCGTCTTTATGATTTTCCGATGACGTGCCACTGATACTCCATTGGAAAAATTGTCTGTAGTTGGTAATCTCGTTCTGACAAGCTCCTATTATTTGACTTCCTTATGGACCACTGTCACGCCATTATGAATTTAGGAGTTTACAAACTAATGGCACAATGGGCATGGCGTTGCCTTGGTATGGTCGTCATAATGACCAATCATTGAAAATAGCAGACTTAGCCCCCTGGTGTGACCGGCGGACTGCCAAGTCATATATCTCGAGTTTGAACCCAAGGCCTTTGACTTTTCGGATTCATGTGCGTATTGTAAAATTATCACTTGCTTAAAAACGGTAAAGGAATACATCGTGAAGAAACCGGCATGCCTGAGATATATTTTTCGACGGCATATGAAGCCAAGTCAGAGGCCCATGGACAGCGGCATAAAAACTCTGACTTCAGATTAGTCACTAACCACACGAAAAAGAAGACACTAAATCTAATGAATAGATTTATTATACACTTAATGGCTCCCGCAGACAAGTACGACGCGACTCTAGAAAACTAAAAACGTCATGGATTCGAACTGTTCTACCATAATCACTAAATACGAGGAAAAAAAGACAATTCAGGAATGTGAATAAAATAGTTAGCAGTTTTTTAGCAAACGTTGAAAACTATCAAACCAAATCCAATTAATAGATTTAAAATACACTTAACGGACTGAAAATGAAAATAACTTACAGCCACATTATCAAAGCCAGAGTATATGCTATTGATCACTTTATATCCTTAAATTGATGTTTCAGCTTCCACAAAAATGAGATAATTTGATACGACGATTAAACCCGCATTTTGTTTAAGACTTTATGGTTTAACTACCCGTGGGCTCCTATCTTGTTCGTATAATTTTGTATTAAAATGTATGTAGTAAGAAAAAGGGGCACGTTTGCTCCGATCTTTTTGCGACGTACGCTATGCCTTCAAGATGTTTTCTCGAATTACCATACGATAATAAATTGGTTTAGAAAATTCTTGATGTTTTTTGTTGTAGCTTCTTAGGTATTTTGGATTCTTCGAACATACTCAGTTGGTGGTTTTATAATAATGGAGGATTTGTTAAAGAAATTGCTGTTGTAAGAATATTGTAGGATCAAGGTCTTAAAAAAGATCTTATCCAGCTTTATTTTTCTTTTAAAAGCAGGTTGAGATTATAGGACGTAGGCCTATTTCTGAAAACTCTATGGTGTTGAAAATATTATAATAACATACAAAATAATAAAGAAAAGTCAATTATCTTGCTCCCAGATTTTTAATAGTTTCTATAAAGGCATTGTTCTTCACTAAAATCCTTGATCCAAAGAAAAATATCACAAGATACACAAGCAAAACAAACCTTAATTTGAGTTTGTACACACATAAATTACTTCTTAAGCCAAGCTTCCAATAAACGGATATAAAGAAAGAAGAAACGAAATAAGGAAACAGACAGTCGGTAAAAAAAAAATCCGTGCCGCAATTTTTGTACATCCTCCTATTACAAAATTCGCCGATTCGGCTTACCAACTTGCCCAGTCTTCTTTGGCCTATCAAACTTGTATTTTTCTTCGATGTTGTGTTAAGTGGGGTAGATCTATAAATTTTGGACATGGTTTTATACTGGAAAAGTGAAAATAAGAAGGGCCTGTGTAAGGCTTTAATTTCGTGACGACGCTCTGTGATGGTGTCAGCAGATCGTGTATATCATGAGGCGAATGATTTTTTTTTTGCGGTTTTCTAGTCGTTCTGCCAGGTTTTAATGGGACAAATCTTTTGAATTTGTTGCCGCTGTTTTCAGAAATATCATTTTTGCGTTTGAACATTTTTCTCGTTAACAGTGGATGAGTGGGATGTGACAGTAAACTTGGTAACTTTGCAGTATATTGACATTATATTATGTGCAGGTTTATTTTCCTCTTCTAATATTCTTGAGAAATAAGTTTAACTTTATGTTGATTGATATTGGTTACATAAATGCTGTAATTTACGAAATATACCTTTTAGTTTTTCATGTCCAATTCAAAATTGCTTATAAATATACATAGTAAGGTACCTATCCCCAGTTCTCGCCGGTGGTGTATGAACAGTCAACAGATCAATTATTAATGTATCTGACGGCGCAGCAAGTGGTGCCATCTAGTTTTGTTACGAAGTTACTGGAATCACCGAAAAGGTCGGATAAGAGTGACACTAGCTGCTGACAGTCACTCTAGCAGAGCGTCGCATCGATGGTTGCGTGGCGGCTGTGTTCTGATGACAGAAGAAGATGTGAGGGGAGCCTCGGTCGGACCACATCCACGACGAACTACTATATTCCGGCACAACACTGATGATATTGTATCTGCTGAACCACAATGCGATGATCACTTCTGGTAAAGGCTACGCCGTTATACATTTATGTCTCTTTATTTACTGAGACGGTTCCTAAATCTTTTGTAAGTTTCCTGAGCAAGAAAGTAGTCTATACGAGTAGCTAATTGCTTCCTCGTTGGCGGTGGGATAAGTTCCTAAACCAAACATTTTACAAAGGACATAACAAAAAAAAAAATTATAAGCCAAACTCAAATGGGTAACAGTTAACCTACCTTTCATAGGCAATTTATCAATTTACCCCTCATAAATGTTGAAACCGTTTCGACGTACTCATTCAAAGTATCTAATCCCGTAAGTAACAAACAGAATGAAACCACAGAAGATCTTCTTCCGTTCATATTTCGAAATCTGCCTTATCTTCCCTCATATGAAATGCTTGTATGAAAATAACATGTAACATTTTTCTTCTCTCCACAATGGTGAGAGCCTTTCAAATGGTTTATTGTCACTTCAGAAAGGCTTTGTTCGTTTAATTCCCTGCAATGTAAGGCTTCGTCTAGACTTAAAAGGGGTCATTGGTCACAAAATAAAGTATGTGCTACGGCGGATTAAGGGGTATCTTTGCAATTAAACCCATTTGTATTAAGTAGGGCTATTGTTTACATTATAAGTTTTTTATTGGATCAAGTGAATTTGTCATGAGGGTTATGGAAAAACAGCACGTATATACGTTTCATCATTATATTTTATAATGTTTGTTAAAATATTTATCATCACATCGCACTAATCACACTATCACATCACATCACATTAATATTTTAAAGGCGAAAGTTTGTGAGTGTGTGTGTGTGTGTGTGTATGTTTGTTACTTCTGCACGCTCAAACGGCTGGACCAATTTTGATAGCTGACACCTTGAGGTAGCTGACACCCTGGATTGAGACATAGGCTACTTTTTATCCAGATATTCCCACGGGATCGAGACTTACGCGGGTGAAACCGCGGGGCGCAGCTAGTAGTTTTATATTTCTACTACAGTATGTAGTCTATAAATGTGATACTTTATAACCCAGTTTTCAAAAAATGTCATCTACATTATTCACATAATATTTACATTTCGTGTGGTGCCGGACGTAAAGAATAGCACTATCCTATTTCTTCCCGTGGGGGTCGTAAAAGACCGGGTGTCACCACTGTGTGGATCGCCCGGAGGACACGGTGGAGCATACGGTGGAGGTCTGCCCTGCTTGGGCGGAGCACCGCCGTGTCCTCACGGCAGCGATCGGCGGCGGCGATCTCTCGCGTCCGGCCCTGGTTCAGGCCATGGTTCGGAGCGTGAGTGCATGGCAGGCCGTCACCTCCTTCTGCGAAACAGTGATGCTTGCGAAGGAGGAGGCGGAACGCGTGAGGGTAAGACAAAATCAACGCCCTCGCGCCCCTAGTCGCCGCAGGAGACGCCCCGGGCGTCGGGAATCGCAGGCCGATTCCCGGCCACCGTAGGCGCGGGCTTGCGGACGGTGAGCGATGGGTAGCTCGCCGTCCGATAAGGACCAAGCCCGGGTCGACGGCGCGTTGTGTTCCACGCGCGCCTCAAAGAGACGACAGCACCAATTGACGGGGTCCGAAAGGGCCAATGCCTGCCAGGGTTACGAGCCTGTCCGAAAGGGATATCGTGGCCCTGGCACACAGGCATCTGAAGGAACACGGTGGGTTTTAGTCAGTAAAAGTCTGACACTCCCTCCCGCTCCACCCAGAGCGGGAGAAGTTATTTGATAATTTCCCACCCAAAAAAAAAAAAAATTGTAAATAAACATTTTAACACCATACTGCGATCGCCAACCCGCCTGCCAAGCGTAGCGATTATGGCAACACCCCCCCTTGGAGGAGGACTATGTCCAGCAGTGGACGTCATTCGGCTGAAATAATGATGATGATTTACATTCTACATTATCAGCCACCCATTATTTATCGAGGCCCCATCGTGTCTCGGAAAGCATGTTAAAGCAATGGCTGTTGTCCCGTCGTTCTCGGCTGAAATTTTTAGATCTTTGACAGTCGTTACGGGTAGTCAAAAGCCCGAAAGTCTGACAAATAATCTTACTAAGGGGTATCTAATTACCCAGTAACCGGGTCGTGGAGGTCAGATAGGCAGTCGCTCCATGTAAAATACTGGTATTCAGCTGCATCCGGTTAGACCCCAATATAGCTGGGAAAAGGATTTGCAGATGATGTTGATATTATCAGCAGATTTGTTTACGATCCACGTTAATGTTTGTTGAAATACTATTTTGATAGTTACTGCAATAAGTGTATAATTACATGTTATCTACGAGATTAACCCGGCTCCAATGACGCTGGGTAATGCTGACCCGGGGCGACTTAAATCTGTCGTTATAATTTTTTACGCCGACCGTGCAATTTGAGGGTTTGTTTAGCTGAAGGTAAGGCCTTCCTCTACCCTGATCAAGGGTGTGCTAACTGCGACGCCGCCTACACAGCGCAAACCCGTCAAAACGGGTAAATATGACCCAGCGTCATCGCTGACGTAGAATTTTAGTAACATGCTTTCATTCCTTTATTTAGTGTTAAATCGATAAAATCACACTGCAATAGAAAAATATCAACAATAGAACAGACCTATTATTAATTCATTTTTAAGGTTCCGTACCCAAAGGGTAAAACGGGAACCCTATTACTAAGGCTCCGCCGTCTGTCTGTCTGTCTGTCCGTCTGCCACCAGGCTGTATCTCATGAACCGTGACAGTTAGACAGTTGAAATTTTCACAGATGACGTATTTCTGTTGCAGCTATAGCAACAAATACTAAAAACCAGAATAACATAAATATTTAAGGGAGCTCCCATACAACAAACGTAATTTTTTGCTCGTTTTTGCTCGATATCGATAACGGCAACAGGTAGACGCTTGAAATATTCACAAAATATTTAGTTATAATTATATTCACTTTAAAAATAAATAATTAAATTAAAATAAAACAAATATTTAAGGGGGGCTCCCATACAATAAACGTGATTTTTTGCCATTTTTATAGATAATGGTACGGAACCCTTCGTGTGCGAGTCCGACTCGCACTTGGCCGGTTTTTAAATTCTGCTCTCTCTTTTATTCTTTCAAATCTCATTTCAGTTTTCTAATCATAGTAAGCAGGTTTTTAGTTATGAGGTTTTTAGGTAAAATATTTTGTTTTTGTTGGACTTAATTTTAATCTCAAACCAAATGACGAACACACTAACAACGTTTTACAGTAAATTTATTTAGCCTCAGATTTATAAAACTCTAGCGCCTTCTACTCCAGTTCCAATGGCTCAATTCCATTTCAAATTAGAACCATCTTTTCAATTTACTTCCCTCCAACCTCTCCGAATTATATATGGGGACTGCCATATCAGTTTGGCTGGCTTCCAATGCAATACGCCTTTAAAATGCCCGTAATACCCAGTCTTAAACAATCAACTGTAAAATATTAGTGAGGTTATCTGAAACCACGAGCTTAATGGCACTAGACTAGAATGTGTTATAAGTCTATACTGGGGAATGGGTTCTTAGAATGCGCTATAAGTAATTTATAATACATTATGGGAATTGATACTTAGGATATTAGATATACTCTCTCAGATCCCAATATTCCAAGATTAGGTATGCATTATAGTTTTATTTTCAAAAACAAAATATTTTAAATTCACATAAACCTACATGGGCACTTATGAAGCGTCAGAAGCTAGGTGCACGGTTCCAATTGGTCGTGTCCTATGGGGAAGAGCCGGCAAGAAAATTCACGGTTACTTTTTTAAAAATAATTGGCTTTTACATTGTTTTCAAATTACAGTGTTAATAGGTAGGCTTATTTTAAAGCCGGATGATGGGACTTTAGATTAGGTACCAAAAGGATTGAGTGAGTATAGACTCACCACCAGAAATATGAATAGCAACTGGATGATAGCATCCAGTTGCTATTCATATTTCTGGTGTGATCGATGTGTGTCTGAAATTCTAGTGCCGATAAAAAAAGGCCATACAAATGCAGACTGGGAGTTTTACTGGCGTGTGCCCCGTAAACCGTAAGAGATACATAAAACTAATGTTCTACATTGATTTGATTGTACACCTTGAAAAGTTTGTAGCTGCATCAACATCGCCACATGCGAACTACGCGCCACACTGACGTCACGCAAATCCTGCATCGCGCAAGCAGAGTTTACCGCGCAACTAGCATATATACAACGTCCCGACATCAACCGTCGGGCAGTTGCCCACCAGACACAATACCCGTCTGGTCGGAGGATCCTCCCCCTTTTCTATGGTGGATGAGTGAACTGTACACCCTGTTCCTCATACCGCCAAACTGGTGACCCCAAGTTCAATAGAAAAACCCGCAATAGTGTATGTCTATCTTCTAAGGATGATCCTCAGCAACCATTTTTATCTTTTGGACTTTAATAAAAAATTCATTGTTATTTCCGAAGCTATTTTGACTGGTAAATTATTAATCGGCGACCCATAGATATGCCACATGGAGGGATAGTACCTTGAATATTGTAGATGGAACATTTTACTGAAAGAAGACATTATTTGAATTTAAAAAACAATTTAAACTGCATTCATAGATATTTAAATAATTACATGGTTGAACCGGAAATCGAACCCGTTACATGAAAAAAAATAATCACCCCGTAGCTTTATCATACCGACCGAAAGGCTTCATCATAAGGATTTTTTTGCTAAATAACATAGTGTCACAAATAAAAGGACGACCATCAATTTTAACATTTTTAATACAAAATTAATCAATTTATCAAATGGTCAAAATGAGTCCCTTCCTGTTGAATACAAAGTCGCACTCTTTCGATTATTTCGCTCCCTGTCTAAGTGATTATTTTTCTCGTACTCACAATATTCAAGGTACTTTCCCTCCATGTGGCATATCCGTGGGACGCCCTGTATATATAAAACAGAGTAGTTACACAATTTATAACTCAAGAACGGCTGGACCGATTTTTATGTTTTTGGGTTTGTCTTCGTCCGGAATAGGATAATAAGTATTAAAACATGATATTCATGAATAAAAAAAAATTACAGTCAAAACATCAGTCTAGCCGTTCATTTGTTATAAATGGTAATTTGAGTCACTACGAACTGTTAATGGTATAATATGCCCAACATATAGTAGGTAGGGTAGGTAGGTAGGGTATGTAGGTAGGGTAGGTGGATAGGTAGGTAGGGTGGGTAGGTAGGGTAGGTAGGTAGGGTAGGTGGGTAGGTAGGTAGGGTGGGTAGGTAGGGTAGGTAGGTAGAGTAGGTGGGTAGGTAGGTAGGGTGGGTAGGGTGGGTAGGTAGTTTAGGTAGGTAGGGTATGTAGGTAGGTAGGGTAGGTAGGTAGGGTAGGTGGGTAGGTAGGTAGGGTGGGTAGGTAGGTAGGGTAGGTAGGTAGGGTAGGTAGGTAGGGTAGGCAGGTAGGGTAAGTAGATAGGGTAGGATTGATGGTTAGCGCTACCCGTGCGAAGCCGGACCGGGTAAAAGTAGTCCTTAAATAAATAAATAGAAAAACGGCTGATTGGATTTGGATGAAAGGCACACACATAGTTAATAACCTGTATTAACACATAGGTAAATTAATCCCAGTAGTAAGTATCTATGGGATAGTTTTCGACCTCCACGCGGGCGAAGCCGCGGGCAAAAGCTAGTACAATAGCATTCAAGCACGATGCACCCAATACGAAAACTACTAAGACCTCTGCTTAATCCAGACAAAAGAACAGAGAAGATAAGAACAATCGGCCGCAAAAGATTAGTGACAACAGCTTACCCTCGTCGAAATGCAGAGGAAACCTTACATCGAAGAAGCAAAAGAGATCTTCCATGGAAACACGAGACTTGAAAATAGGTGCATTGTGCATTGTCGGAAAACAATAAAAAATAAATGTCGAAGATACGATATACAATATGTAACAAAAACCCTGTTGTCCCTTCTACATACGTTTTAAGAATCGGTATACATACGTAATAAAACAAGTCATTTATAAAAAACTGTTCAACAAAAATAATAAAAATAAATATTTAATTATTAATATTTGTAATGTTTAACTGATTTCTTACCTCTGCAATTCTTTGATTTTGACTTCTCGACTAGCCAATGCTTAATTTTTTTAAATTATAATTCCATCAATGTTGTGCTTGTAGGTAAATGTATACATCCCTAAAAGGAACAACAGGGTTTTTGTTACAAACTGTATAACGCAAATGTTATAATAAAATAAAATAAAATATTTGTTTATTTATGACAACTAGGCCCCAATAATTGTTAAAAATTATTATAATTGTTGTAAAGGAGAAATATTTATTATTGTGTGCATTTTCCAAAGGATGAACACCATCTTCATTGTGCTGTCTTGAATACCCCAAGTGGTGGTCAGTGGCCCATCGTCATCTGCCCCTGTCACATATTACTTGGGGTCAGTGCAACGTTTTTTTCATCCAGTCGTCCCTGTCAACAAAATCAAAATATTTTATTTCACATAAACCTACATGGGCACTTATGAAACGTCAGAAGCTAGGTGCACGGTTCCAATTGGTCGTTTCCTATGGAGAAGAGCTGGCAAGAAACTCCACGGTTACTCTTTTAAAAAGAATTGGCTTTTACAATGTTTTCAAGTGTTAATAGGTATGGGAGGACAGTGCAGGCCCGTCATCAAGTACCAAGTACTTAACAAAATAGAAAATGGTTTACAAAGCTACAATCTATTAAGCCTACAACGTTCTCACATTCACAAATTAAAAAATAATCTATATAAAATATTACTAAAATAATAAAAATAAAAACCTATTTAAACTAAATGACAAGATTGCCATTACCATTGTAACAAATCCGAATAAATATTCTGTCCCAAAGAGATTTAAGATAGATACTATAAATAGGCCATCAGAAGTAAGGTCATAGAAAAATGGTGATCCCATGTCTCAGTGGCGCCATCTAGCGTAATATAGCAAAATTTAATAAAAGCTAAGTTTGACACGTCAATCTTTTACGGACACCTTCGATTACGAACTGTCAAATAGTTTGAAACATCTAAGAAAATTATTTATTTTATCTAAATTCAGGGTAAATTACAAAATATGAACGAAAATAAACCGTGGATAAACCTAGTCGTTTTATCACTACGAGATTTGCAATACCATATTGCATAATTTAGGCATATACTTCGAAAATAATTTTCTTTTGGTGGACACGAATGTGACTTGACATGCAGGCGTACCACACTAGACTGAGCAACTTTTACCCGCTAGGACAAATGTATCGAATTACGATTTTGTTCGATATGTCCCGTCTATTGTATAAGTAAATAATTTAATGTCTTTATTCTGTCCAAAGTCACTAATAATATTTTAAATTAAAATTGTAGCCGTCATGCTATCATTCACTCATTTTTCTTTTATATTATTATCATCCCTCACAAATTTCATTCCGTGTTAAAAGAGGAGACAAACGAGGTTTTTTTCTACATCTTGCAAAAGCTTTGAAAAGTCAATTTAGTTTGTAGTAAAAGTAATACCTTCTCCCTTTCTTACTTGCTCCTTGTAAAAAAGTATGCAACGAACGCAGCTATCGAAGTTTCTCCTACTAGATGCTTCACTTGTATTTATTTTTCTTACTCTTTTGTTACTCCGTATGTTTTACTACTGGAAAACAGCCCTGATTTGGACACAACGAGAAATAGTCGGTTTTACGTTTATTTTTAAAACCGTCTTTTTTAAAGTTCCGAGTGAAAAATTGTTGGGTATTTTTAGGTCAAGCCGATTCGTAGTGGTTGGTTCCCGGCAGTATTGTTTCGTTCTTGGAGAATTGACGATGTTTTCTGCGACATTTCTTTCATTTTAAGCTTGGTTTTTCACAATTCTGACTTGTGGAAAATACTGGTGTTTTCTAAAGTGTATAAAAAGCTTCGACTTCATTGTTGCACTGTCCGCTTGATAAGTTAATTTAATATTACAGAGTATTATAATCTCTATCTACATTCTCATTTATAGTATTATTTTAAAATTACTTACTTACGGAATATCATTATTTTGTAGGTTTTCATTGTCTACTAACTTTTAGTACCTAGAAGTACGAATTGACACAGAATCTTAATATTGGTATACCTAATCATCGTGTTTGAGCACAGTTCTGCTGATAAAAGTCTACCAAAAGCAAAACTAGAATTCATTTTGTTACAGGTACAATACGCGCCAAAAGTTCGCATGTTCGTGAAATCTGGAATATTGAAAGGCAATATCCAAGAAGGAGACACTGTAGTTATTGGTAAGTTTTGTAATATTTACCCGTTATATTATTACCCAATTGATTTCGATTTATACATTAACTTTTTTAATCAACTCATAAAAGTTCATTGCTATTCGTAGGCATACCCCAAGGGTCGATTCTGGTGCCCCTATTAATTTTATTGAATACTTACGTATAAAAGCCGTGTAGATGGATACAAAATTCTGACACTTTCAAGGCTACTAAATTAATTAATTAGTTAATTCCTTTTAATAAGTATCCTTTTGAATTCGATCCTTTGAATGGCTTACCTTCTTATCTGTGGCAACCTTTAAAATTCTTGCAAATTATTTTGTGAAATAACATTGCCGAGATTCTTTTATTGGAAGATTTGAAAGCAGAAATGATATTTCCTTATATATTATTCTTATTATTTCCCAGGTTGCCAAGCGAGTGCGAATCCAAACAACCTGACATATAAATGGTATGTTAATAATGAGCACATAGCCGGTGACATCAGTAATGAATTGGTGAGTATATGAACACAATACATTGTTTATTTTTTGTATTGTACATACAATAGTTTTTTTTTCTTGACTTAATTTCTAAACAAAGATAAGCTATAGGTTTTGATTTCTTGTCGTGTTTGTTTATCAAAAAAGGCACGAAAGAAAAATACACTGTACCTAATTAGCTTAAACACCTAATTGTGTTTAGGAGATGATAATAAAATATAAATCACCTAATTAGTCCGGTACCAAAGCGACTAAAGTTCAGCCTAGGTTGGTCAAAGTTTAATTAGGGTTCACTATTAAAATTCTAAATTAGACAAAAAGGTCTGTTAAGGGATATTTTGTGAACATTCCAGTTACGAAACTCTGCTTTAATGTTTTCAGAATGTAATTTATCTAGGTCATCGCTTTAGTTCAACTGGGTCGAGCTCGAATTCCTTCGAAGACCAACCATTCGAGAATTCGCGCGAGTCATTTAGCCATTATCGATTTTAAATGGCGTTTTTAATCAGGCAAATGGGGTGTTCATAGGTGAGGCTACCAACCATGCTGCTGTCAATACAACCGTTGCAGCTACATGTCAATCGGTTTTGTTGATACTGTCATTGAATAAACAATTAGGTTAATTTATTTTGTGAAAACTGTTCAACGTGGTGGTTAGTGCAGATATATTTATCTATGTTTTCAGCCATTAAGCACATGAGGCTTTCCTAAAATCTATTTCGTTTCGGGACGGCTAGCAGCGACAGGTTGGCTCCAATTTCTAATACGAAGGCACGGCACAATCTGCCAGTGTATCTCGGTGAAACCGAGCGTCCGGCCCCTTGTTTATGTGACACAGGTACTTCCCAAAGCAGCCATGCCCTGAAAGTACCTGTGTCGCCCGAAATGACAGGGAGCCTCTCGAGCCATTCCTCAAGCACTGTTCGGATCGCCTCAATGTTAGCCTGTCCCGCCATTTCGTCACCAAGACCTCGCGGAGCTGTGACCAACAAACCTCGATCTCTCGTGGAATCGGTCTACCGCTCCACGTTCGCGCCTCCTCGCGCCACCGGTACGATGAGGCGAGGGCTCTTGCCCCAGGCTTGGCCTTCCAGCCCCTCTAGTCCCAGGGCGCGGATCCGGACAGTGCACAAGCCGCCTCGAGGAGATCGTGCGATACCCCCGGATAGTAGTTTTGACAATATTGCGATGCTGCCGCTCGTCAGGACAATAGCCCACACCCGGGCCCCGTACAGGACCATAGATCGCATGATTCCCAACTAAAGCCGTCTACAGGCAGCACTCGGGCCCCCAAGATTGGAAAGCAGCGTTGCGTTAACATTGGGGTCAGCTGTCGAAAGTGACTCGACAGCGATTCCAGCTCCTCCTACCACAGTGTGTTCCCGGCGATTTACCAACTCCCTGTTTCAATACAGTTACCTCAAAATACAACATCACCTAAAAATTCCACTTGGATCCACACGAAAACCGTAAGCAGAGACTAATATATTCCATTTTTGGGAAGCTCCATTAAAAATCCAAAATAAAGTAACGGCCTTGTATCTTATATCATCTCAAGTGTCGCTTCGCCATTAATTCCGTACACTATATTAAATTTTACCATCCTTATTTGCATCTTCTGTAGGAGGCGTTCTCCGAAAATATAAGAGAGAATTTTCAAATTTCTTCTTGGCACAACATATACCTGCAATATGCATTTTACATTAGATGTTTCATACTAAGGAGTATGTTGGGAAATTTTGGGCTTATTAAATGTTTTGTTTTCTCCTGTAAGTATTTTTATTCTTCCTTCTTCTGAAATGTTTAGTGCTATATGGTAATTGGAATCGTCTTCTTAAAGTCTTGCTAGGAGTCTTGTTTTAACTAGTACGCTGAATATTTTCTTTTGCGTCTACCTTAGCTTTTGCGCTTGTTAGTGTAATTTTAAGCACTAGATGAGAAAAGTTTCTTGTTTCTGGAAACAGTGGCGTGTTACGGAAATGTTCCTTGTTTCTTTTAACGTAACATTCTAATTATCTATGTGAAAATATTTTGAAAACATAGTGTAAGAATTATTTGAACCTTTAGACGAAAAATAAAACAAAAGAAAAAAAATGGGCTACTTCAAAGTAACATTCGGCGTATTTTTTAATTTAGGAAATAAACTGAGCTTTGTAATCTAACAATCTAATCTAAAATATTTATCAGCCTTCTAATTTAAAAAATCCACCCCTAATTTAACACCAGTACCCTTGTTACAGATACTATCAAACATATCCAGAAGATTCAACGAAGCGACCATCAAGTGCGAGGTTCACAACCAAGTCGGCAAAAGTGCTGACACCAAAACTCTGGAAGTGGTCTGTAAGTGCCGACTCAAGAATTATAATACCTCGTCAGGTCTGCGGTTCGATGGGCTCACGGAAGCTTGGTGTGAAAAAAGTATTCGAGCGTAGTGTCTTTTGTTTTTCCGTATGATATGATTTAATTCCATGATCTTTTTACGAATTTGTCATTTAAGAAGGGCAGCATCAAACTTCAATGCTTATTAGATCACCAATTACTATGCGTGTATTATAACTTGACTTCAATACTAATAGAGTTCAAAATGGCGACTGAAAGAACAGAACTACCAATCATATGTCTGCAAAATTCAGTGCTACCAATCACGTCACGCGTCAAGTTATAGTGAAAGCACTATAGTAGGTTTGCACGGTGCGATTTAATTGCCAGTTGCTGTGTCCGTAGCATAGCTTATGTTGAAGCAACAATATTGCGCCGTATTAACGGTGTTTAGGCGATGCAAGTCATTTGTTGCTTCATTTGCCACAGGCAATAAAATTGTTGTATATTTGGGGATTTTGTCGAACGATGATTGAGCTGGGTTAAGTTTATTTACTTTAATTACTAAAGACTTGTTTCATTTTATAGAGATCGCGGATGTCACTGTCAAAATTGCATGAATCAGCGATTTTAGAATGTTCACGTTACGAATATTACGTTGTCTTCGTCACTGTTTCTGGGAAACTGTAGGTATTAGTTTATTAAAAAGTTTAGACGAAATTAATACTATTAATATGCTTTTAATCTCGTCTACATGCTATATCAAAAAATACTATCATCTCTCACTTTATCACGCTCAACGCTAACTTCCGTGTCGACGACTCAGCCAGCCAAATCCATATTTGAAAACCGATTCCAGTACGCCCTGGAAAATATTCACTTCCAAAATTATTTCTGAGAATTTGAGACTAGTTTCTTGCCGCATACGAAATATTATTCATGAGTTTTCATGAGGTCTTTCCTAACATGAAAAAGACGTATTCACAGAAAAGCTGAAAGCATTTATTGTTTTATCCGTCGATGCGCTTCCAAATAGTCCATTCAATAGGTTTTATGGCAAATCCCCATTATTTTGGCATAGATTACGTAGTGTGAAGTATTAAATAGATCTATTTGTTAGTTGGTTCATCACATCTGGCTGAAACTTAGGTCGCGAAAAAGGGGCTTTTTTCTCAGAAAACTATAATACGAGTATTATGGCATTGAGTCGCGCGATCTCTGGCGTGTCATACAAATATAGATCGTGCGATTAGAAAATGTTAGATTGTGTGTACTAATTTTGTGTGCCGTTGCTCAGCAACTTTTTAATTTGAACTGAGTGTCCTATATGCGGTAAGAGTACCTACTAACCGATCGATTAATTCTAAGTCTTAGCTAATTTACATTTGCTGGTAACCCATTCGTTATGCGTATAGGAGACTTATTTCATGGAAACCGATTGAATGATCGATTGAACGTTTTGTACTCGTAACTGAAATGAAATGAGTACCTACTGATAATTTCTGATAACGAGAATAAACTATTAATACTTATTGGTTGGGTTTTTATTGTGACGTATATTTGATTTACTAAGCATGGTTTTTTGTTCTTAGAACGTTTTCGTTTTGACGGCTCTGCTTGGGATATTATACTTGACTAGCTTTTACCCGCGGCTTCGCCTGCGTGGATGTGGAAAAATATCCCACGGGAACGTACTACCGGAATTAGAAGTACCTTATGTGTTAATCGCGGTTATAGACTTCAGGTTAGAGTAGGCCCTGTTTCCTCGCACTGCTTATATAGTATCCGAGGAGCGGCGTGCGGATTGATATATGATTGCTGGAGAATAAAAAATCCTAAAACCTAACAACAGTCCTAACGGAATATATAACGGCACGGAAAATTACCTAATTGGATGCCAAAGTTGAAGGCAACTTTAAAGTGAACGTATAAAACCTATTTAAGGCTCTTTCAAACACACGCGATATCGCGGACGCGACGTGCACCGACAAAGGAATTGTCTTTGTCGGTGCCTGTCGCGCCCGCGATGTCGCGTGAGTGTGTAACAGCCTTTATTCCCTATCCCGTCGGAATTTCGAAAAATTTCCGTACCAGTAATTATTTAGGTAACATTTCCTAAATAATTACTGGTACGGAAATAAGGAAAATTTAAATATTATTCTCGTTTGATCCCTTAGTAAAGTTATTGTTCTTTGAATTACTAAAGTGTCTTTGGCGATGGCGAAAGTCGGGAAGAGCGATTACGGGTTTTCCCATATAAACTTTACATCCCCTATTTTACCCCCTTAGGGGATGATTTTCCAAAAACGTTGAGACACATGCTAAATACCAATTTTCATGGTTTAAACTACAATAATGACGATTTTTCATACAAACTTTCACCCCCAATTTTACTCCCTTAGGGGTTGAATTTCGAATATACCTTGTTTACAATAAAAAGGGAACCTCTGTTCAAAATTTCATCTTTCTAGGTCTAAGGGCAAATGGTCTGAGCATTGATGAGTCAATCCGGACTTTTCTTTTTATTTATATGGATATTGTAAATGCGACATGTTCTCAGTCTGTTTGTATATATATTTTGATAGTTAGTTAGAGAGATGTCTTGATCCTTGAGTTAGGACATAGGCATACAAAACACAACAAGAAGTACATATATAAAATTAAAAACAACTTCGTATGAAAAATCTATACGTAGACTAAACTGCGGGCAAAGAGCTAAATTCAAACCAAATGCTAAACAAAAAGAGAAAAGCAGAACAGTGCGTGGGAAGAGTTTGCCCAACAATTGATCCGCTATCTATGTCAGATTCTATCACAGGTCAAATCCAATACCAATATTTAAAAAACAGCCCAAAGCTTTGTTGACCCTTTTGTTTTCCCTCAAAAAACTGGATGACAATGAAATTTGGCATACAGGAAGCTGGCTCAAAGGGCTATGTTAACTTTTTCCCCTTTTATTCCTTAGGGATATATGGAATGAAATATGATTCCTCTTTGTTACCCAATCACGTATTATATATACCATACAATAACCATTCGATTGTTTTGACCTAAACTCGGGTTTGATGTTTTGTTGCTTTCGTGAATTGCATTTTTAGAGTCGGTATTATGCTATAGCTGAATGTGAAATTCTGCTGTACTATTTGATGGTATGACTTGATAACATAGATTGTACCAACGTACATCCTACGTTATCAACTGCATTTAGTTATTCTGTAGACATTGTAAGTTGTTACAATGTCTACAGAATAACTAAATGCAGTTTTGCATCCTTACTCACCTCATCAGAATATTAAAAATCTAGGTAGCTATTTCGAATTACGAAATTCAAAATATTAATACTGTTAACACTTTAATGCGTGGTCTTAATAATTACTCTGTTCATGACTTTGAAAACAATGTCGAACAACACAATGAAAAGAATATAATTAAGTCCTACTAAATTTAAATTACCATCATTTTCGAAGCACAATTACAAGTCCAAACGATTACCTATTATAATCTAGAACTAAACAAAAAGCCGTACCGTCCGTCAATTCCGAGTGGGTTGACTAAATCGGTATTATTAAAAGTTTCAAGAGTCCTTAACACAATACCGAATTATAGTCATTTGTCCACAATTATGTGGTTTCAGGGCAATTCTTGACGTCGAATGAAGTGCCCTCTATTGTGAAATGATTGGACTATTATTTAATTTGCATTCTATACAGACTTACCTATTGTTCGGTGGCTAAGTAGTTTGTGATACGAAACTTCGAATGAAATAAAAGCCTTGGTAATTTTAACGTCATCGTGGTTTTGTAATTGGAGCTATTACGATTTGGAGATGTTTATATTTTAATGACCCTGTATAATTGTAAATTTAAAAGTAGGATTATCTAAAATGTTCCCTTGGCTGGTTAGGAAAGGTTTTCAGAGCGTGTGAGCACTATGTGGGTATTTTTTTTTTCTTTAAATATTTTCCCATTTTTAGGGTTCCGTACCCAAAGGGTAAAACGGGAACTCTATTACTAAGGCTCCGCCGTCTGTCTGTCTGTCCGTCTGTCGCCAGGCTGTATCTCATGAACCGTTATAGTTAAACAGTTGAAATTTTCACAGATTTTGTATTTCTGTTGCCGCTATAACAACAAATACTAAAAAACAGACTAAAATAAATATTTAAGGGGGCTCCCATACAACAAACGTGATTTTGTTGCTCGGTTTTGCTCGATATTGATAACGGCAACAGGAAGACGCTTGAAATATTCACAGAATATTTAGTTACTTATATATTCACTTTAAAAGTAAATAATTAAAAAAAAAAAAAAAATCGAATATTTAAGTGGGGTTCCCATACAACAAACGTGATTTTTTTTTTGCTGTTTTAATAGATAATGGTATGGAACCCTTCGTGCGCGAGTCCGACTCGCACTTGGTCGGTTTTTTTTTTTCTCTTCTCAGTCTTAATGATGGTCTGGCATTTTGAGCACTTTATGCGGCCTACTCAAATGACCTTTCTTTGGTATTGGTCATCGAGTCGTTGAGCTCCATAAATCTTGAGTCGAGCCGCACGATTACTGACAAATGCTTGCACTGATTGGACAGGTCCACTCAATTTTGTGTGGTTCTTTCCTCAAAAGACCATAATATTCTGGGTAGCTTCAGTTTTCAGATTCCCTCTTTCCCCATACATAACATCACGTCTGAATTTCCCGAAGGGTTACAAAGATGTGCACCTATATACAATATTAGTTTTAGTATATACGAAACCCGAAACACGTGTCTAGTATTTTTATGTAAAGAATCTATGTACAAAATTTCAAAACTGTATCATGAAAAATCAGTTAGTAGGTAAAGTTATAAGGTTGTTATATTACCGGGTTGTCCGTATAAACACATGCTAACGGCGCCCCCGTGCCTCCAGGGTCGTCTTTGCGCTCATTGATAATAATTTGGCAGTAGGTACCTAACGGTACGGCGATTGTTTTGTAAGTAATTAAATGGTGATAACATTTTCCATCACACTTAAATATTTTTGGGACAAAATATAACATGATGTAAAAATTATTGATATCGATTCAGTACCTTATTCTGAACAAACTATATTCAGGTTTCACATATAATAAAAATAATTTTGTATAGTACTCATATTTCGCTAGTTATGTTTAATTCCCATGTAACAGGGGGCGAGCTTTTTGCCATTAACCGAGCACAAATACAGACTCCGAGCTGACAGACTAGGACATTTTAAAAGGTTTAATAATACATACTCAAGATAAGAAAAATTAACAACGAACATTATACGAACAAAAAGCTTCTTCAACAAACATAATACACAACAAGATCTCTCCAATTACAAATTTGTTGTTATGAGTCTTCCTTCAATATGGAATCCCCTTATGTGCTAAGAGTAATGTTCTGTGAGATATTTTTATTTTCTCCACTAAGACTGATGGGCTAATAATTTTTTTAACTTTTCATACGCTGCAGCATTGCAGTGTTTACATGGAGTAGAAAGGAATGGAGCGCTCACTGGCGAGTGCTCGTTATGGTAATATTACATGATTCACTTAATTATGCATTTTATTTTGGATGAAGCAACCAAATTGAATCGTATACCTAAACATAAAAGTAAATTAATTTCGTTGAATCGTGTTTTATTGCCATTAGTTGCTACTGTGCCTAATATGCATTGTATTGTTTGATTTGCCTGTGAAAGTTTCTACTTTGTGGGTCTTATTAGTTATTAAAACCCCGTTTTTTTTTTTTTTACGTTCTGACAAAGTTTGTTTAGTGAAAAAGCGAAAAGGACAACCCTTTTCGCTTTTTCCAAAAATAAATAAAGAGAGTATGACTACTACCTAGCACTCCATGCTTGTTATTTCGTGGTAATAAAGCTAGCGTTATATGACATGGTATGTAAGTGGGCTATCAACGCGGATTCCGGAAAAGTTTTACGTTTTTCGCATTGTTTATTGTTTTTGTTACGTCATTTCTGACTGAGCTGTTTTGAACAATGACTTATTTGTGAGTACGCGCAAGCTTACGGTGAAATGTTTTTAATTAAAATGAAAGTGACTTTTTTTAAGTTACTCTAAAAGTATCGATGAAAGAGACGAGTAAGAAAAACAAATATTGTCACTGAAATACATAAAACAAACACGCGCATAAAAACGGTTAAGTTAATTGCAGACTGTAACTAAATAAAATAAAAATGAACTCATGAACTCCGTTTCAAAATGGCCGGCCGAAACTTTTAAAATTAACGGTCGAAATACGCTGCAAATTATATTTTCACGAATATCGAGTTAAACATACGCTGTTTATTTTCACCTCTGCTACATTTTAATTAACTGCCAGGTATATTATTTTCTAATAAATACGGGTATTTACTTTGCATCCAAATTGTTGATCCGGGTCTTTTTGATTCTTTTAGCGAAAATAGAACACGTTTACACGTGTAAGTGTTCGCTAGTTGATCATAATAATTTATAATATAATATTAAAAACAGGTCAATTTGTGAGAGCTTGTGGCTAAATAATAACTGCCGCACGGGTCAATCAATCAGGTTAAGCTACGCTTGCCGCGGTTGGTCCGTGGATGGGTGACCATCTGTTCATACCAAGATTCCTCCGTGCCTCGGAAAGCACGTTAAGCCGTTGGTCCCGGCTGTCATTTGTAGATCTTTAACAGTTGTTACGGGTCGTCAGAAGCCCAAAAGTCTGACAACCAGTCTTACCAAGGGATATCGTGTTACCCAGTAACTGGGTTGTGGAGGTCAGATAGGCAGTCGCTCCATGTAAAATACTGGTATTCAGCTGCATCCGGTTCGACTGGAAGCCGACCCCAACGTAGTTGCCAAAAGGCTAGGCAGATGATGATTATGTCCTGCCGGGGTTGCGAGTTTGTCCGAAAGGGATATCGTGGCCCTGGCACACAGGCAACGGAAGGAACACGGGTGGGTTTTAGTCAGTAAAAGTCTGACACGCCCTCCCGCTCCGCCCAGTGCGGGAGAAGTTATTTGATATTTCCCACCCAAAAAAAAAAAAAAAAAAGATGATGATTATGTACGAGGAATTACTGATCCGATTCCGATAATTCTTTCACTAATGAGAAGCTACAGTATTAACGAGTATCTCATAAGATATATTTTACATGCCGCTGAAGTGGCGGCCAGAAGCTAGTCATTTATAAATTATAGGGTCATACTGGTTCTATTTCAATTCAATGTATTTCATTCAATAACAATTCACATGCTGGATTATATCCAGCTCCGTGTGGTGCCGGACGTAAAGAATAACATCACCCCATTTCTTCCCGTGGGTGTCGTAAAAGGCGACTAAGGGACTTACTAGAGAATGGGCAGCAGCGTTCTCTATGCATTTTAACATCATACTGCGATCGCCAACCCGCCTGCCAAGAGTGGCGATTATGGCAACCACCCCCCTTAGGGGGAGGCCTATGTCCAGCAGTGGACGTCTTTTGGCTGAAATGATGATGATGATCATTATATTCGAACGCAATGTGAATTTTTACTGAATTAATTAAATTGAATTGAAATTGGACTGGACATTCTTTCAAGTGCCATTTTGAACCATATTTAGACGTATTAAAAGTTGAGGTTAGAGGCTTTTCTTGCCTATAAAATATAAAAAAATGAATGTATGATATTATTCTTTCTCCGTTTGGGTTTTTACTATAATGACAGACACAATGATAGTCGCTGGATAATCTGGATCGTATATCTGAGCATCCTGTAAGGAGGACGCTAGTCCTGAAACTGGAATTACAACCTGGTCGAGTTAAGTTTGCATCTCGCGTCGATGACGTCACACTGACGCTTAGGTGTGGTATAAAAAAAGGGCACTATGACTTTAAAAAAATTAAACGAATGTTTGTTAAAAAATGTTGCTATTTTAACTTTTACTAATTGACGACCGAGAGGAGATTTCATTGAGGTGCAAACTTAGCTCGACCAGGTTGTAGTTTTGAAAATGATATCTACGAATCAAATGATTAATTTTAGATTGCAGAATTTTCAATGGTATTCTAAATTCCCCTTGTTTGCAGATGGACCTTCTATCAAAGTAAGACCCCAGAACGTGGAGGGTGAGACAGGGTCTCTGGCTACACTGTCTTGTATGGTAGATGGTCATCCTGCGCCGAAAATACAGTGGCTGCGATATGAACATGAGAGATTTATTGTAAGTATATTGTCAATCAATCATTTATTTCTTTAAGCATAGGTATGGTTACAGATATTATATTATCTAAAATATGTGCATTATGTTTTGCCAATATATTATTATGGCGTACAAAAATAACATAAACAAGCAATTAAAATTAAGGTGGCATGCCAATAGATTATATTAAAATATTTATTCAATTAAAAAGAAAAAAAATTGACACGGGAACATTTATTTTTTTGGAGACTGTGGACACAGTTGTTGGTATTTCCATGATTAAGGCCTGCTGTACCAGGTTTTTTTTTTTTTTTAGGAAAACGTATACTTTTACGATGTTTGTAAATATTTTAGGTCATTTAAGTATCTATCACATAATTAAATTATCTGTCATCGCTTAATTTTTAATTATTTTTACCTATTGTGTTATAGTAATTTTGTTCTAGGTGCATCGTCACATATAATTATATAATTAATGTACTTAAGGGTCGGGTAATCGCCGTTGATCTTGACCATATAAATACGCGTTGCGTTCACGCCGCGTGGACGCCGACGGCGACGCCACCGTTCTGTTTCAAAGGGAATATTTATTTTTAATAACGAAAATATGAATATTTGGAAAAAGTTACAAATATAATTATAGATCATAAAATAGTCTGTACATATAAAAAAAAAACCTGAAAATATCTTAAGTAATTTGAAAGTAATGTCGTTTTTTATGCTTTGGGTAGACATTACGTCCCTGAATTAATTTTTTCAAGTGTTTTACTACAATACTTAAATATTCACATAAAGAATTGATATGCATGCGTTCTAGTTTAACTTGATTTTTTTTCATAACTTATTTGCATTATATGAAGGCGTAATAATAGATTTAAAAGTCACTAAAATCATATAGCTTTATAACCTTAAACAAAATATTGTAAAATATTTTTAAAAGAGTAGCGGTTGAGTTTCTCGCCCATTCTTCTCCATACGAAACTACCTTTTGGAAGGAGGAACTAGAATCAACTATATTTTTTTGTAATTTTTGACGTTCAAAGGTGCCTTTTATGTGCCCATTTGAACTAAATAATTTGACTTCGGCTTAGTATTTTGTGGTGATGTGGGTGATCTTAGAATGGAGGTTTTATGAAATATATGTATGCTTTGATATTACTACAACTATTACACTTAGGTGGCATGACCCGAATTAAAATACTAAATCCTGAAACTAAAGTAAAACCGCGAGCTTAATAATAGAGGCCAAAGAATACGAAAGGGTTATGTACGAGGCAATCGGGTGTTCACTCCTATCTGATGCTGTTACCGTTGTTTCTAATCAAACTATATTAATGTTTGAAAGTATGTTAACACGTTCAGGGACACTAAACGCCCATATGCGTCATAACAATAAAACTTTTATTGTGTCTCGTTCAGTGCCCGTGAAAGCAAATCAAATCAAAATATTTTCATTCACATTTAAACCTACATGCGCACTTATGAAACTTCAGAAGCTAGGTCATTATTAATCATTATTTCAGCCGAAAGACGTCCACTGCTGGACATAGGCCTCCCCCTCAGATCGTGTTCTCCCCCAATATAGTAAACATAAAAAGCTAGGTGCACGGTTCCAATTGGTCGTTTCCTTTGGAGAAGAGCCGGAAAGAAACTCCACGGTTAGGTACTCTTTAAAAAATAATGGGCTTTTACAATGTTTTCAAATTACAGTGTTAATAGGTATGGGAGGACAGTGTAGGCTCGTCAAGAAGTACCAGATTCTTAACAAAATAGAAAATGTTTAATAATAGTTATTAATACTACGATATTTTTGTTTAACAGAGAGTCGGAAAATCAGCAAACCTGACACTCACAGTGACACCTCATTCAGCTGGACAGTACTGGTGTAAAGCGAGCACTGAGAACAGGCAAGATGTTCAAGCTCCCGCCATGGTTTATATTAAAGGTAAACTAGTCAATATTAGCCGTATTAAAAACCGGCCAAGTGCGAGTCAAACTCGCGCACAAAGGGTTCCGTACCATTATCTATAAAAACGGCAAAAAAAATCACGTTCGTTGTATCGGAGCCCCCCTTAAATATTTGTTTTACTTTAATTTAATTATTGATTTTTAAAGTGAATATTTAACTAAATATTCTGTAAATATTTCAAGTGTCTACCTGTTACCGTTATCAATATCGAGCAAAAACGACAAAAAAAAATCACGTTTCTTGTATGAGAGCCCCCTTAAATAATAGGTTGGGGAAAAAGTTTCTTCGCATTTTTTAAGAAAATTCAAAACATTTTTTAATATAGTTTATTTACATTTAACTAAAGTATGTAGGTACCATTTTGTTCTATAACTTTTTGCCATTTTGTAGGTAGGGACATGATCTCATTGCTATAGAAACTTTGGGACTTCTGATCAAAATACCGCGACAAGTGGTTTTGGCAGTCCTCTCGTGATGTTAACCTGACACTGCCTAAAGAATTCTGAAGAGACCGAAACAGGTGAAAATCTGAAGGTGCAAGGTCAGGACTATACAGCGGATGCATTAACACCTCCCAGCCGAACTCTCTTAATTTTTGCTGAGTGGCTAAAGATGTGTGAGGTCTAGCGTTATCATGATGAAACACCCCTTCTGTTGATTAATTCCAGCCGCTTTCTCTCAACTTCTTGCTTTAATCTCATCAGTTGTTCGCAGTAGAGTTCAGAATCGATGGTCCTGCCTGGTGGTAACAGCTCATAATGAATAATGCCCTTCCAATCCCACCACCACCAGCATCCTAGTTGCGAGTTAACCCGGGTTTCGCCACAGTCTGTGAAGCCTGGCCGGCCTTTGACCACGACCTTTTTCGCACGTTCTTGACGTACGTGATCCACTTTTCATCAGACAGACAGACAGACGGCGGAGCCTTAGTAATAGGGTTCCCGTTTTAAAAGCATGCAAAGTAATATTTTTTTTGTATGTGAGATTTTCATAAATAATTATTGTTATTGTCATTAAGGGGTAAAAATGGGTTAAGTAATGCCATAAAGACAGGTTTTTTTATGGCATCTTATTCTTTCATTTTTATTTTTAGGGTTCCGTACCCAAAGGGTACAACGGGAACCCTTTTTTACTTTTATTACTAAGGCTCCGCCGTCTGTCCGTCTGTCACCAGGCTGTATCTCACGAACCGTGATAGTTAGACAGTTGAAATTTTCACAGATGATGTATTTCTGTTGCCGCTATAGCAACAAATACTAAAAACCAGAATAACATAAATATTTAAGTGGGCTCCCATACAACAAACGTGATTTTTTTGCCGTTTTTAGGGTTCCGTACCCAAAGGGTAAAACGGGAACCCTATTACTAAGGCTCCGCCATCTGTCTGTCTGTCTGTCTGTCTGTCCGTCTGTCACCAGGCTGGATCTCATGAGCCGTGATAGTTAGACAGTTGACATTTTCACAGATGATGTATTTCTGTTGCCGCTATAACAACAAATACTAAAAAACAGAATAAAATAAATATTTAAGGGGGCTCCCATACAACAAACGTGATTATTTTGCTCGATATAGATAACGGCAACAGGTAGACGCTTGAAATATTCACAGAATATTAAGTTATATTCACTTTAAAAAGAAATAATTAAAATGAAACAAATATTTAAGGGGGACTCGCATACAATAAACGTGATTTTTTTGCATTTTTTTTTTATAGATAGATAGAGTTTTTATAGATAATGGTACGGAACCCTTCGTGCGCGAGTCCAACTCGCACTTGGCTGGTTTTATTGATAATGGAACGGAACCCTTCGTGCGCGAGTTAGACTCGCACTTGGCCGGTTTTTGTAAGAACTCTGACTGACATCACTACTTGATGAGGCGCTTTTTTTATCTCTAATTCAGCGGCATGTTTTCGAAATCCCTTGGGTAGTGTGGGTATTGAAAAGGGCGGGTAATCAGTTTCCATCGGGTGGACTATTCGTATTTTCATCTACAATTTACAATATTATATGCCTTATAATTTATGTAACACGGACTCTGCACTTAAAACCTTCCAACTACCCAAAAACCGCTCACAGAACTTCTAAAATATACAAAGGCCTTAAGACGTAGATCTAAAACTCTGCCAAGCCAACTCGACCCATACGAACTCTGCAAGTGCTGCGTCGTACCCGAGGTCATTTCAATTTGAACATCTTGCGAACTAGTCAAGTTTCAGTTCGTAACTTTGTGGTCCCAACTTTTGCCCGTATAGGCAACTCAGTTTTGCATGTTCTGTTTCAACTTTCATTTTATGCAAATTGAATAGTGCGTTGAAAGGTCTTATTTAAATTGTTGTTGACTCAGTATCTATTAGGTATGTCTTTATTAGACAAGCATTTTGGAAGTTCTTGGTCCTTATTTGGACTGATTTGAATTGAGAGTTTTGGAAGCTGTTTGGCTTCTGCAGGGGTGTTTGTTGCGCCATTCTTCTTCCCAGCTAAAGCACTAGGAAGTGGTGAAGGGCGGGCGTTTTTGGGGGACTGTCTTATATAATTTTGACATTTGAATAGTGCTGATTCTCAGCCTAGTTTAAATAAATGATTTTTGATTTTGATGATAGGTGTACGCTGTAAAACCTTTAGATATAATTAAGTTTTTGAAGGCGTATCGACTAAGTAGAATTGTAAACAGTATTGTATATTTCACTTATGGACACTTGAAATTAGAACTTAATTACAACTCTGAATTAACTCTGATTATTAAGTTGCTAGACGAAAATGACATTTGGTGTCGACATAAAAGTAACCTCGTAAATAATCTCCGAGTAACTCTCACCAAAGCACCACTGAATCATTCTCTGCAGGAAGACCTTCACTGTTGTCGGGTTGTCTCTGTAATATTAATATTAAACGTGTTTTTTTTTTTAAGTTAAACCGCAGCTGTCATTTTGGACTAGCAAATAAAAAATCAGAATTCAGTTCTGTTATTATATGCAGGTTTTTAGGTTGATATGTTGGACCAGAATTTTATTATCTTTGCTCAAACTTAACATCACGCCTGATTTACCCCAACGGTTAAGCAGACGTGTATCTATAGTATTCCCATAATTTCCCTAGTTACTTATATAATGGCATTTATTTCTGCTACCTAATATAATATTTAAAATAAATAAAAAGCACTCAATATAAGCCTACTTTCGGTATACCCCTGCAAAAATATCTTGACGCAATTCCCTTAAAGTGTCGAGGAATAAAAAGGAGAAAATTGTATGGGGTTCTTTATTCTGCATGTTTTTATAGGACCACCGAAGATAATGTCAAATCAAACACAGTATGGCGTCGAAGGGGACAGTGTGAGGATAGAATGTGTTTCGTTTTCCGTTCCTAAACCTGACTACATTGTGTGGACCTTCGGAGGGAGCGAGATCAATTCTTTTCATAATCAGGTAATTATTATTGTTTAAGCATGTTATGGATAGATCGATGTTGAGGTTTATTGTGTATCCTCCTTACTAATAATGCTTAAAATTAAGAAACGGTAACGTCAAAAAATCTAAGCTTTAAGCACCGTTTATAAGTTACGAGATTAGTACGAGTACCTATACATAATTATGTAGTTACACATTCAACACTAAAGATTTCACTAATACTTTTGTAAAAATATAATTTAAAAGACTGTCCATGGAGTTTCTTGGACGTTCTTCTCCATAAGTACCTACTATGCTTTGGAACTAGCTTCATATTTCTAACTGACCGACTCCTTGACAATTCAAAAGTGCCTTTAAATGGTTTAATTAAAATAAATGCTTTGAGACATCGCCAAGCGGTTGGTCGGCTCCTCACGTGACCAGAGGGCTGGCCTATTTTTGGCCAAAGAATCGGCATACAACGTGGCAATGCTGCGAGCATTTTGGGCACTTTTCCTGTTGACAGCGATGCGGAAGAATTTTTTGATGCCTCATGATTTTTGCCCCTCCTTTGTTATATACTTACTTGTACATATTATTATTTTTCGTCTGTTTAGTTTTTAAATTTGAGTTTTGAGTATTTTAATGAGTGTTTTCGTGTTAGCTATTTTAATTTTAATTAATATACTTAAATAATTAACCTGAACCATATGTGGTTCATGGAACAGGTAAAGGGTTTATCACTTAGTATGAATTATGATATTCTGTGAAAACAAGTGCCTGAATTGCATAATTATGCATACATTTTATTTCTATCTAGATGTGAAAGCATCTCACTCACGCTTGAAGAATTCATTCAATCTAGTTACTCTATATTGTAGATCTCAACAAACGATAAAACGTTGCCATAAACTTGCACAGTTAAGTGCACATTTCGCAGAACGGGAAGAAAACTGGCAAATTTGCCTCCATCGCTTATTTAAAATAGGGGGCTCCCGAAGAAAAGTTAGGCCAAGATTTCTCAAACGGGCAACATGAAAGCAGAAAAAAATGTATGCACAGCACAAAACTCGAGATAAAACAATTCTTTTGTTTTACCGCTAAAATGTATTCAGCAAACAGAAATTTAAAAATTCTGTTTTACTTAGAGATACAGAATGAATATGTTTCTCTACTCTTATCTTTGAACAACTTTTGTATAGAACTTTAAGTTTGGAAAGTTTTGCTGTCCTCCGTATAGTTTTTATCGTTAAATTCGAAGTGTTCTTTCAGGAATATGCATTTTTGGAAGAAAGTTTAACAGACAGGATGACGAAATCGATTTTGATTATACGTAGAAGTGAATCGAAGCATTTTGGGCAGTACAATTGTACTGTCGTCAATGTTTATGGCATGGACAGCATTGAAATTACCCTAGTCCCAGCAAGTGAGTACAACATCACGATTCTAAACTAAGAGCGAATTTCACCAATGAATCTGAACGCTATCAGCACATCTAAACTGCCTTCAAGAGCTGTCAGGGTGATCTTGCTATAAGCTGTCAAGGGCATGGTTGTTGTGGAATATTATCACTGACAAGTTTTCGACGCGGTTTCTATGTGCTGATCGCGTTCAGATTAATTGATGAAATTCGGCATTAGTGTTACCCAAAGTGCCTGCCAGGGTTGCGAGTTTCTCCGAAAGGGATATCGTGGCCCTGGCGCCTGGCAACGGAAGGAACACGGGTGGGTTTCAGTCAGTAAAAGTCTGACACGCCCTTTCTTCTTCAGAAGAAAAAAAAAAAGAAAAAAAAAAGTGTTACCCAAAGTGAATTCCTAGCTCTTTTTCCGCACTGAAAATTATTACGCGTTAATTTTAAAAGCAGCGAAATATTCCTTTGAATTATTTCTGAAAGAGATTATTAAACTCGATGCAGTCTTACCGTTTTAAAGACATTTTGTATTTCCTGAAGAGAATACTTTTCTGCTGTAAATTGTTCGAATTTTAACTCTTAAGATTCTTACGTCAAAAATTTCTTGCAGAGGCTTTTCCGATCGTATTTATAATTGCTGGAGGGTCATCAGCAGTAATCTTCGTTTTGGTAATCATGCTGATTATAATGCTGTGTCATAAGAATACGAAAAAGACGGATGTAAAGAAACCAGATATAACAGACTTGGGGAAGACTTGCGTGGACCAGTTCAAGGATTGTGATAGAAGTTCGAATATCAGTGATCTGAAGTTGGAACTTAGGCAGGTTGAAGGCAGTTGTGATATGGTAAGTTCAGTGACTTTATAATCCATGCATAATCAGCCCATAATATGGTTTCCATTGCTGAGACACAACTCCACTCTGTGATAGGGATCTATAACCTATTAAAAGAAACAAATGCAAAACCTTCACATTTAGGCTTGATTGCACCACTAATGCATTGCAATGCAAGCGCTCAACGTATTAAATCATCCTTCAGTTTCTGTTCATCGTTTAAAGATGACAGAGACAGAATGATGATTTAAAGTTTAGCGCTAATTGCATTTAGTGATTTGTGATCCAAGTGGCTTTACGATCAATATTGTTTATTAGCCAGTAAGATTTGCTTCAGCTCATCTTCTACCATTAGATTCTATTTGTAACTTTTGTCTAGTAAGAATGGTGGCACGTAACTCAAATAACTTATTAAGTATAAGCTGACTTTCTCTGAGCTTTCCATCTATTGAAAGGTCAGCTTAGCTGGATTACCTTCAATTGTAATCCACATGCTTTTTCTCTCTCGTATGTTACTTACTTTGCTAATTGATCTAAAATTCCACCCAAAACAGGACAACTCAAACGCGGGTTCCGAAACAGACCTCCATCCGACTCTTCACCTAACATCTAATCTGGGTCTACCTTTAGCTGGTCCAGTACCTCTCCCAGATTCAGGGTACGACAACGAGCTAATGAAACAGTACCAGAGATACAGTGGGGACTTCAACCAGCCCATCAGTAACCTGAATTTTAAGGTACGTGGGATTTATTGTCAGAATGTACCGAGTCGGTATGTGTGGAATTAGAAATTAAATATTTAGGCTTGGAGCGTTAGTTCGTGGAAGGTGGGATATTCTTCTGTTTAAGGTTGTGTATGAAATTGTGGTGTATTTCTGTATTTTTTCTCCTTAGGTCAAAACTCTCTTAATTGTAATGGTCGACAATGTTCTACGGCTAGGAAGAATAGCACGATATAATTATTGGAAATTGAATGTGCTAATTATTTTCAAGATGGCTTTTACAAAACAAAAAAATATATTTTAATAACGTGACCAAGGGACACCCCTTCATTTACCAAAGATTTCATCAGAACTCATTAAGCCACATACGATTAGTAAATTGGTTCATATTTAAACAGAATATTTTTTTTTTAAGCAGCGTTTTGTAACATGACTACTTTTTAAATTTTTTATTCCTTCTCACGAACAAACGGTTCTCGGAAATTCATTCGACCAGACCTACTTCTCAACAAAAACCGTATAAAATAATTCTTGGCAAGACATAATTTTATACGTGGGTAGAATTTCAGTTTGAAAAGCATAACAATGCTGAATTATGAGAAAATAATAATACGAGAGCCTTGTTACATACTAACATCATGCCTCGTCTAGAAATTTTAAAGTGTTCTCATTCTTGAGGGTTCCGTACCTCAAAAGGAAAAACGGAATTCGTCTGTCTGGCTGTCTGTCAGTCTGTCCGTCTGTCACAGCCTATTTGCTCCGAATCTACTGGACCGATAAAGTTGAAAAATGGTGCACATGTGAACTGCTGTGACTCAAACACGGACAATAACGTAAATAAACGAATTTTGAATATGGGGTCACTTTTGGGGGCAGATTAGAAAATAAAAAGTGAGCCTGGCAGATGTGAAACATCGAAATTATTTATCATATAACGTGACGACGCGTCGCCACGGCATGCGTCGCCACGCCAGCAATCGGTTTTACGTGTGTTTGTATGTGTGTTTTACATAAAAAAAATTGCTAACTGTACCGTGTGACTTATCAAATGAAAATTTTAAGGATTTCAGATATATAATTTTAAAATAAGTGGGTACTTTTAAAATTATTTAAGAAAATAGATGAATATTGACCCCTTATCTCCAAAACTCCTGAGCATTAAATTTTTTTTTTAATCCAGAAAAATTATCTTTACATATAGATTACAGGAAAACCTGTAAGAAGTCTATGATCTTAAAATAACAATAGTAAATCTCTCAATATTGTGCGTAAATACAAACTTACATTTGCAGTTGGTATTTAAGAGGGAACATGTTTTTCATTTACAATGTTAAGTTTACACTTAGGATAAATTAGTCCCCACTACGGAACCCTTCATTGTGCGTGGTCCGACACGCACTTGGCCGGTTTTTACTGTTGGTTCAATATCTACTTTAGATTTCATAACGAACTTGCTCTTTCCAACTTTATTCGAATAAAAAAGGTTCAAAGGGACCTTGTTTTAGATTACTCAAATCTAATAAGAACTTTCGTTTCTGTAATTTACGAAATAAAAATAAGAATTATGAATAATGATGAATTTTTTTTTGAAGGATACCTATATTTTTTGAAGACGTAAGAAGCGTACCTCTTAATAAATAATGTCTTTAGTAAGAAGAAAATACTTTTCAAATGAGTCGATTAACTGGTATTTGCCAGAGTGGTTTCTGGAACAAACCTAAGAACAGCCTAAGATGAGAGATTTCGGCTTATTTTACAGTTGGTATCGTTAAAAGCACTGAGTACTGAGGCAGTTTATGAAGAGGTCATAAGCTCCTTATGTTGCCTTCTTTTGTGAGTTTGTGACTATGGTAACAAGATTTTGGCGATATTAAATGTAATAATGCCAAGATCCTTTAATCATCATAAACCAACCACCCATCATTTTTGGGATTTATACAAATAAATAAAATTGATGTTTGTAATGTCAAAATAACAACTTTTTAATTCATGAAATATCTCTTTCTTTCTTTTTTTTTTTTAAAAAACGTTGCTCCACACTAGGAATTTCTCCTGTATCGTGGGTGCGTTTACAAACATTTAAACTCACATACACAAACAGCCAGACCCGGAACAACTACTTGTAGGTCATACAAATATTTGCTCCGTGAGGGAATCGAACCCGCGACACGCAGCGCAGCAGTCAATCGCTTAACCACTGCGCCAACCGTGAAATATGAAAGTATAATACGGTACTTATAACAAAAAGCAATTTTTAATTTTTTAGTCTGTCCGTCTTTTTTTCCGGCTAATCTCCGAAACGGCTGAACCAATTTTGACGGGACTTTCACTGGCAGATAGCTGATGTAATAAGTACTAACTTAGGCTACTTTTATTTTAGAAAAAAACACGCGGATGAAGCCGCGGGCAGTAGTTAATATACAATATTAATTTCAATGATTTTGTTAAAACGTGTAATATACAATTTTAATTCCTAGTGCCTATTTTATGATTAGTGTATTTGTCTCTATCAGTTGCCATTCAATCATGTTTGGAGTGTAAATAAAAAAAAAACTGTAGATTATTTCAAATAAAAGATTCAACTCTGTGCACTCCGTGCTTGATATTCCGTAATTCCGTAGCTTGCGTCGTCCGGCCCTGGTTCAGGCCATGGTTCGGAGCGAGAGTGCATGGAAGGCCGTTACCTCCTCCTGCGAAACAGTAATTCTCGCGAAGAAGGAGGCGGAACGCGTGACGGAAAGGCAAAATCCACGCCCTCGCGCCCCTAGTCGCCGCAGGAGACGCCCCGAGCGTCGGGAATCGCAGGCCGATTATCGGTCACCGTAGGCGCGGGTTTGCGGACGGTCAGCGATGGGTAGCTCGCCGTCCGATAAGGACCGGCCCGGGTCGATGGCGCGTTGTTTTCCACGCGCGCTCAAAAAGATGTCAGCACCAATTAACGGGGTCCGAAAGAGCCAATGCCTGCCAGGGTTATAAGTCTGTCCGAAAGGGATATCGTGGCCCTAGCACACAGGCATCTGAAGGAACACGGGTGGGGTTTTAGTCAGTAAAAGTCTGACACCCGCTTCACCCAGAGCGGGAGAAGTATTTGATAACTAGCTGCACCCCGCGGTTTCACCCACGTAAGTCTCGATCCCGTGGAAGTATTGGGATAAAAAGGAGCCTATGTCTATCGTGGCCCTGGCACACAGGCATCTGAAGGAACACGGGTGGGGTTTTAGTCAGTAAAAGTCTGACACCCGCTTCACCCAGAGCGGGAGAAGTATTTGATAACTAGCTGCACCCCGCGGTTTCACCCACGTAAGTCTCGATCCCGTGGGAGTATTGGGATAAAAAGTCTATGTCTTAATCCAGGGTGTCAGCTACCGCCATAGAAAATTTTATCAAAATTGGTCCAGCCGTTTGAGCGTGAAGAAGTAACAAACGTACACACACACACACTCACAAACTTTCGCCTTTATAATAGTAGTGTGATGATGATTATAGTGTGATTTTCCATCCCACATAAAAAAATATGATACAGCAAATAAGTTGGCTATCAACGCGGCTTCTGGAAAATTTTACGTTTGTCAACTATGTATATCTAGTATAAGCTTTTATTGATCGAAGAGTATAAGAGATTTTATCAACGCATCATCATTCTTGACAACCTTATTGCACCATTTGTTCAGTAAAAGCCATCTCCTGTTTAAGATGCCATTGTTTTCAGTGCTGTGCTAATCGTATCCAGCTCTTACCCGAAATCTTAAAGATTGATTATGTAAGGCTCCGTTCACAGCCTTGGGTATTGTGACTTGCATCAAGCGACATGCGCGTGCGTCCCCTGTTTCAGTCCGTCATTCTGCAAGTCGCGTCGCGGTAATGCACGCATGCTCATCACAGATGCATGGGCATGCTCTCCTACAAGTACTTTCTTTTGTTTTCTTCGCAGATGCTGTCGTAAGACGTATGTCGCTTGAGCATGTAGCTCGTGGTCACAGTATAAATACGGACAGTAAGGACAGTAGGCCTAGTTGTTGGAATAATTACCTACGCGCGTTAGGTGTGGCGACCACTCCTCTCAACACGGCAACCACGACAGCTAACCTTGTAGAAAAAATATCGATACATCGATAGTTTTTGGCGATTTCTATTATATCGATTCATAGTTATGTGTCGATATAAAATAATTTACCAAGTATCGAAAATGTAACAAATACTCCCAACAGCAACACCGTTGTCGCCATTGACTAAAACCGCTGGAATTCAGAGCCGTAAAAAAGTAGACTTATTTTTATCAATGTTTTATTAATTTATAATTATTGTACATCCTCACCTTAAATGTAGACAAAACTAAGTTACCACGTACCGTAGTTGCTACCTATACACTCGGAAAGCAAGACCTACCAAATCTTCCCATTACCTCACACAATTGCAACTCACCATCCAACAGTTCATGTGATTGTCCACATTTGTCAAAAACAAACACCATCAAATATTTGGGAGTTGTAATAGATAGCCGACTAAATTACCAATACCACATTGAGGCCTTGGTTCCTAGAATTCGTAAACTTATTTATATATTTAAATCTCTTCGTCACATTGCTGATACTTCCATAATTAATGCTGTTTATCTCGCATTGTGCCAATCTTTACTGTCTTATTGTATAACTTCTTGTGGTGGAGCCTCTAAAGTGTACCTACTGAAACTAGAGAGAGCCCAAAGAGCCATATTAAAAGCAAGTTATTTCCTTCCGATGCGATACCCTACGTTTGATCTATATCAGCGCTGTAATGTGCTGACTGTTAGACAACTTTTTATTCTGCTGACAGTGACTAAGAAGCACTCGAAACTTTATTACGACCCCAAAACAATATCAGGTAAGAGAAGAACCACCGATGTCTGCACGACAACTGGATATAAATTCAGTTTGGCACATAAATTTTACGGTTTCCTGGCTCCGTATTTATATAATAAGATGAACAAGCAGCTGTTAATTTATCCTCTTTCTAGGACTGAGTGCAAGAAAAAAGTTTGTTAGTGGCTTCAAGGCATTGATTACAATTCAACGGAACATTTATTAAAACCCTTAAGGTAGCGTTTACTAGCATGGAACGATATACATATAATACATTTAACATTTAACACAAACGCACCCATCACACCATCACCTACACTCACTCACCGACACACCCCCACACATGTCAATATTAGGCCACTTTTACCACCAGACTTGTTTTACTTTAGTTTTTAATTTTCCATTTTGTTTCACTTTTCTTATTAATTTGTAGATATTTTATTTTTTACAATCTTACAATTTACCTATATATCGAAATAACAATGTTTTGTTTTTCGATATTTCGAAATAAATATCAATATTTTTTTTTAAATATCGATAGTTTTTGGCACTTCTTGCATCCCTACTGACAGCACTGCGAAAACCGCTTTGGGGTCTCGTCAATGAGCGCGTCTGTGTGAGTATGCCGATTCGAAGGTTTCCTACGAGTACCTAGTTTCTGTACTGTCCATATTTATACTGTGTCCGGTCAACGGGTAAAGCAGCATTTTAATAGCATTTTCCTTCTACAGCACCACGGCCAGAGCAACGGTTACGTTCCATACGTGGACTATTCCCGGGATTACGCTCCACCAGTACCATCCGACTCCTTATCAGGATCCCTATCTAGAAGTACTGATGGGTCCACCTACCCTAGTCACTGCGGGTCTTTGAATCGGCAGCAGAGCTGTGGAAGACTTGGTGGCATCGTTGGTCCTGATGGTAAGTCTATTTACTTAACTGAATAATGTACACTCATATTGTAATGCTGTGTATGTCTGAATGATTGTAAGCGTCGTTTGTATTTAAACTTATCTGCGAATTCGATATTGCATGGTCCTTTTTCCGGATGAACAAAAAAGCCACATTAAGAGTCATAACACATCTTGCGGCTAGTAATAACAGCCGCACGGGTCCATCCATCAGGTTAAGCTACGCTTGCCGTGGTTGGTCCGTGGCTGGGTGACCATCTTTACATACCAAGACAGGTGCCTCGAAAAGCACGTTAAGTCGTTGGTCCCGGCTGTCATTTGTGGATCTGTAACAGTTGTTACGGGTCGTCAGAAGCCCGAAAGTCTGACAACCAGTCTTACCAAGGGGTATCGTGTTAACCAGTAACTGGGCTGTGGCAGTCAGATAGGCAGTCGCTCCATGGTAAATACTGGTATTCAGCTGCATCCAGTTAGACTGAAAGCCGACCCCAACATAGTTGGGAAAAGGTTGGGCAGGTGATGACACATCTAGCGTATATACCTGTACTTGTCAAGCAGAATTCTACTAACACGTATTTCGTCTATATGACAAAAGAACAGGCATGTGTGTAGATTGTTTATATTAAGAAGATTTTTATAAATAACAGTTGATTTTAATGTAATTAAACATAATACAAGGTAGGTAAGTAAGTTTAATAGTATCATAATTTATATACAGCGTGGCGCTTTAGTGGTGACATTAATTTAACACACTTATACAGTTTCGCCTTTACGTTTTATGAAAATATTTTTATTTCATTAACCGTTATTATTTATTGATTTATTTACAGTTTTCTAAAATAGCATCTTGGAGCAACCTGTACTTAAAGAACTGTAGAGAGGTAATTAGCCGGGGTCATGGATCCTAACATCGAATCAATTAAATAAGGAGTAGGCGAATTGAAGGAAAGAGAGAGCTTTATGATTTAGTTTGTTTGTTTTTTTTTATTTTTCAATGTATAATTATTTATCTTAATATAATATATTAAAAAAAAAATATATTTAAAAATAAAAATAAACATGATTACTGGCCCGTGTGTTGAATTAATGTCACCATTATGGCGACATGCTGTATATATATAATTTATATATCGTTTAACTTTTACTTCGCAGTACATTTTGAACAGGCACACCGTTCAGGAAACTGTTGAGGTTACCTACGAATAGTTTCATAAACCTATCGACTGAAGGCGTACGAAATGCTTATCAATATTTCTCCAGTTTCCATTTATAAAAATGTGCACGACGTCAGCTGAAATAAAAAAAAATGTTAATTAGCATAACATCACGTTGTACTGTACAGCTCGATTCAAACATGATGGCGGCTCTGAAGGGCGCTACTCGCTGCGCAGTAACTTTCCCCTCCCCCTGCTGACACGTGAATTTGTTACTGCGCAGTGACTTGCCGCATGTTCCGAGCTGCCATAAAGTTTAGATCGGGCTGTAGATGACGGTGTAGGTACTCATGATTATGTAGGACTCATATTTCGCTACTTATGCTACAAGCCCCAGTAATAAGAGGCGTGCCTATTGTTCTCTACTACCCTGGCAAAAATCTGGACAGTCTAGGCTACTACTGAAAACATCGTAGTAGAGAAACTCTCTGACACTGGCCAGGCATTGAAAGCAATACGCAAGTAATGGGAGCACTAGATTAACGAGGCTGCCATTTTCCAGAATCAATTACTGAACAGAATTTCTTAAATTTCACCTGTAATACTCACACTTTTCTTTATTTCTATTAAAAAGGTTCGTGATAATGAACGTGACCATTCCTTTAGATTCATCATTAACAGTATGACCTTTGATTCGGACATGAGTTTTATTCTCTTCGCCAACACTTTTCTCATATTCGCAGTTGAACATGAAAACGTAATCATCTGTAATGAAAAATTCAAGTTATTCATAATGGTGACTTTACGGTTTTGAAATCTGGTGCTGTCAGCTTCATTTTGTACTGTTTAAGAGACCTTAAGATTTAAGTTCTCGGACACTACTGGTAATATGATTGATCGCTCGTGTCTTAATGTATATTATGAACTAGTGTCACCCACTTTTAATAGACAGAGGTAATTAAGTGAAAATCGCTTTGAAAGCGTTTGGTATTTCTACAACGATTTTGACAATGGCATTGACATAAGCTTTTCGGTAGCTTATGTCAATTCAATACATTTTTGACTTTTCCATTACTGTTATCGCTGATAGAATGTCTGCCTAGGCCCTCGGGATTGATAGATTTTAAAAAAGATTTCCACAATGTTCACTGTCATTTTTTTTCATACTTTTGTCACGTCATACATTTTATATATTTATAGTAGTATTCAGTCCCATGATTGAGTTCAATGGACGAGCTGCAACGCAAAAGTTACTCATGGAAGACTCCATGAGTAACTTTAGAAGTCCTAACAACAGTTCATTAAAACTTAAATTTGTCCCAGAATCTCAGATTCAGTGGTCAGCCTTATCTTTTACAAAAACACGACAAAGGTCAGTTTTATATTTCAAGGTAAAATACTTATCAGCAGTGATTGTTTATGTTCTCTTCCCTTCAACATACAAAGCTAGAATGTTCCCTTTCACTTCATAATCAGTTTTAACAACGATACGAGGATATTTCAAGTTGAACAGGAGAGCTAATGCTTCTTTTTTGAAGCGTCGCTCGCGCGAGGGCCCCCACTGGTTAAAAACGTTTATACTATAACATGTTCTGCTAACTCCTGGCAGTCTTCGATGTCAAGAATGTTGTATACTGATACAAATGATTTAACTTAAGTATATGTTGTACCTGTATTTAAGGATGACGGTAAAATATCGTAAGGAAACCTGGTGTAGTTAATAAGAGTCTGAAATCACAACCCATGTTTAGCAATCGTGGTGATCAACGCTCATGCCTTCTCTGTATATGAAGAGGCCTTTGCCTTGCAGTAGGACAGGCAACGGGCTGGTATTATTTTCACACTAATATTATAACAGCGAAAGTTTGTGAGTGTGTGTGTGTGTTTGTCACTTCTTCACGCTCAAACAGCTAGACCAATTTTGATAAAATTTTGTATGGAGGTAGCTAACACCCTGGATTAAGACATAGGCTACTTTTTATCCCGATATTCCCACGGGATCGAGACTTACGCGGGTGAAACCGCGGGGCGCAGCTAGTTTATTATAACATTCGCATTCTTTGAAATAATGGACGCCACATTCCAGCAGTAATGATATAGGTTCCACGTTATCATCAACATCTTTTCCAATATTGTTTAAGTTAGTTTTTTGGTCTAGACGAATATGTCTAAAAGCTAGAACTTTACAAGACGCAACTGGCATTTGAACCCAAAATCCAGTGACCTACTTGAATTTGCAGTTGTACTTCTTTCTTCCTTTTAGCTAGATACAGACAAACGTCATAGTCTATAATGACCACCTTGTTGGTCCAGTGGTTGTAAGTGCTTCAGCTGAGGTTCTGGGTTCGATTCCCAGGTCAGGCAAAGTGTAATTGGGTTTTTCTATTAGGAATTTCTGGATTTTATGGAGTCTGGTTTTGTGCCGAGTTGATGGCAATAGGCTAGTGCCCTAGCATGGGACTTAAAAATAATTGCAATGGCGAAATGTGGGCGTACTATTATTATAGGTAGATAATATATACCTCTACCTTACTCATGCGTTTCCTCCTTCCTCATCACATGTCCATACCAATCCAAATGATTTCCTTTCAACTTTTCTGTCGCTACTTTCAAACTTCCCCTTAGATACTCATTTCTTGCTTTATTTGCAAAAACTACACTGTACAAAGGCGGACTTAATGCCTGAGGCATTTTCTACCAGTCAACCTTAGGGTGATGCAGAGACAAAACATGGCAGGTGCAATAAAGGGGATAGATAACTTGAAAATCAAAAATGATAATAATACTAATACATACATACTTATAAACATACTTATAAACAAAATAAAAAGTGTCAGGAGAAATAACGATTGGTGGAGGAGAAAACGAATCAGCGCTGGGATGATTCTGCTAACTTCTTACGTATTCCCGTGCCTTCACTTTAAATGTTAACCGACCGGTTGCCATCCTGATGCTCAGAGGGAGCGCATTCCAAAGAAAAACCACCTGGACAAAGAAAGAAGAGCGAGTGATATGAAATTGTAGGTTGCTTATCTTTTATAAGATCTAGTCGTATAGGGTCCGAAGCTTCGACTATCAATACCATGGACAAAAGCACGATAACTATTGTTTGCCTCCTTAGTTATGCAGTCATGGTCGGCACCTAAAATGGTAAAATCAATAGCATAGATATCATCCTCGAGAACGTGTCTCTCAGTTTAAATACCTAGGGCACATAGTGACTGAGACCCTTAATGATGATACAGATATCGAGCGGGAGCGAAGGGCGATGCGGTTCGTGCAAATATGTTGGTGCATAGATGTGCAAGCTGTGTAGTTGACGTAAAAGTGACACTGTTCAGGGCATACTGCCAAAGTTTTTACACCTTTACACCAGCGCTCTGTGGACCAGCTACACGCAGCGGGCCTACAACGCGTAAAATATAATATAACGCCTTCAGAATTCTGATGGGGCACGTTTCTGTAGCGCTTCAGGCATGTTTGCTGACGCAAGGGTTGACGACTTTTATGCCATAATGCGTAAAAAGCAGCATCTCTGTTGTGTAGGATCCGGGGGAGCGCCAACGGATTTCTGAAGATGATGTCAGAAAGGCCGGAGTCTGCAGTGGTCGAGAGGCTTATTCGGTTTCACGTGATGATGCATGATTTTATGTTATTTTTGTTTTATTTGAGAATGCCGAAAGAAAAATTATCGCATATTTATTATATAATTTATAAAATTATTATTATTAAGAGAAATTGTCATCATCGCCACGCTTGGCAGGCGGGTTGGCGATTGCAGTATGGTGTTAAAATGCATAGAGAGCGCTGCTGCCCATTCTCTAGTAAGTCCTTTAGTCACCTTTTACGACACCCACGGGAGAGAGAAGAAATAGGATGGTGCTATTCTTTACGTCCGGCTCCACACGGTACAGCATAGATATAATAGAATAGAATTCAATATCGTGGTCTGATTACTTTGCGTTTCAAGTCATGGTTATGTTCTTGCTCAGAGCAAAACAAGATTTCCAATATGAATAATAATTAATATAAACTAGCTTTTGCCCGCAGGCTTTGCCTGCGTGGAGGTCGTAAATTATCCTACAGAAACGTACTTCCGGTATTAATTTATCCTTTGTGTTAATCCAGGTTATTAACTATCTGTGTGCCAAATTTAATTAAATTCCGTTAAGCCATTTTTCTATCGTAGCAATAAACCATAATTATTTTGTTATGTGTTATTTTGAATTTGTGATATCTTTGTTTTATAATATGTTAGGATAAGACATAACATAACGCCTGTTTTCCCCGAAGGCTTTGGCAGATGTGTTACTATAGTATACCCTTAAACCGCCAGTAATGTTTAAGTCCCATGTAATTGGGGGCGAGCCTATTGCCATCAACCGGGCACAAATCCAAACCTGCTACTGAGAAATTCCAGATGGAAAATCTCAATAACACTTTACCCGACCTAGGAATCGAACCGAGGATCTAATGCTCAGGAGTAGCGCTCGACGCCAACACGCGGAAGTCGGTGGCTTTGGATCTGTATTTTAGTTTTTTGCCACCGACTTCCGAAATTAAAGTTATTTTTCACTTTGTAGTGTTTTTTTTGGAAGTCGGTTGTTTTTATTTGTAAAAAGTTTTTTATTTTTCACTTTTTAGTGGGTCAGTTTGTAATTTATCCAATTTACAATAGCCTAATGTCAAATGCTCATCACCTTTTACAAAATATTGCTTTTCCCGATGCAGGGGCGTTAATTGTTGAGGAGTTCTCCTGGTAAGAACCAGGAGAACTGATGGTGACTTCACCATATGCATTTTGACGAGCATAAATTGCTTAGCAACCATATTAAAGTGCCTAATCGAATCGCAACGGTGAAATACTTATTATTAAGTAGTTCCGGTGGCCATCTGTGGTATTCATCATCAGTTCCACTTCACCAAATGGTGCTTTTCGAGTGCAAATGCACGAGTTACTATAAAAAATACTCAAATCGCTATAGGTATGCCTATAAAATTTGAGGATTTCCCTCGATTTCCATGGGATCCCCCCATCAGATTCTGATTTGTTGGCAATGGGACTACCTCGGGAGCATACCCTTCCAAACAAAAAAAGAATTTTCAAAATCCATCCATCCACAATTGACGGAGTAATCAGTGAACATACATAAAAAAAAACATACAGCCGAACATATAACCTCCTCCTTTTTGGAAGTCGGTTAAAAATTGTGATCCCATGTGTCAGTGACGCCATCTAGGTAATATAGCAAAATTACATAATAGCTAAGTTTGAAACGTTACAGTTACCGACACCAACCTTTGATTACCAACCGTCAGATAGTTTGAAACATCTAAGAAAATTATTTATTTTATCTAAATACTGGATAAATTACAAAATAATAACGAATATAAACCATAGATTTTGTAAATGAAAGTACCTTTATCACTACGTGATTTGCAATACCATAATGTACAATTCAGTTTTAGACTTCGAAAATAATTTTCTTTTGGTGGACACGAATGCGACTGGACATGCAGGCGTACGACTGAGCGTCTTTTGCCCACTAGGACAAATGTATCGGTTTACGATTTTGCTCGCTATGTCCCGTCTATTGTTAACTACAAATTTCAATGACTGTTTTTGACTTTAGTTAGTATGTTTAAGTTCAAGGTTCTTTTACGTTGCACGTGTCATTTTTGTATCATTTTAATTATTATAATATTACTTCATTCTTCATTTTTATTTTAAATTTGTTTTAATTGAATATTGACGAAGTAATCTTATTTTTTATTTCTCTTTTAACATGTATATTTTTTTTTTGAGTAAATCAAATAATATCGTTTGATTAATGTATCAATTTTAGTAAGTAAGTCAATGACATCTATGAATATTTGTACGCCTTCTGGTATAACATAGCGCGCTTGTAATTTTCTTTTATAACAATTATTTTATTGTACCTATGTTAACAAATGAATAAATGATGATGACAATAAATGCTTCAAATTAAATATAAATGCAATTTCGAATTTTTTAGCTTAAAATAATGACAATGTTATTTATGTATTAAAGTTTTTTTTTTATGATTGTTGTTATATTCTAATTTGACATAAGTAACAGATTTTGACATTACCAGATTATCTAAATTCTATACCTAGTATAAATTGTGATTGTTGTTAATGTTTTGGAATATTTTGACATTAACCTTTTTGACATTACACATTACGACATAATTATATTTTTCATTGTATGATTTGCGAGTTATTTATATTTCATTTATTAATTATGTTGATTTTTTTTTGGTGTGATCTGTAACTACCTATTAATTTCGACTATGGCTAATAATAATCGTAATAGCTGTACCTATCTGTATTACCTACAACCTAATTCAAACCTAATATTTTGCATGCCGTAAGGTAAAATGTATCGGGACACTAGTTTAATAATTATTCCAACTTATATGTATACCTCCATTATCAGCAAATAAATGATTTCTTTCTTTCTAAATAATTTAATGTCTTTGGTCTAAAAGCATTCAGAACCTGATCCTCGCTATGGACATAAAAAAATCTGTACCTTTTCATCATTATATTCCTGCCCTTGTTTCTTATTACTTTGGGGTCGGCGTTATACGTTTTCTTCATCCATTACGCCTATCAACCGTCACGCTATCGTTGATTCCGTTCTCTTTCCTAATATTCCTCACACAATTCGTCCATCTTTTCGTTGGCTTTCCACTGTCTCTCCATCCATCAACATTGATATTTATCACTCTTATAGTCACATGCGTTTCCTCCCTCCTCATCACATGTCCATACCAATCCAAATGATTTCCTTTCAACTTTTCTGTCGCTACTTTCAAACTTCCCCTTAGATACTCATTTCTTGCTTTATTTGTAAAAACTACACTGTACAAAGGCGGACTTAATGCCTGAGGCATTTTCTACCAGTCAACCTTAGGGTGATGCAGAGACAAAACATGGCAGGTGCAACGTACGGGATAGATAGCTCGGAAGTAACTATAAAATACAAGCATAAATACAAATACATAGATAAATAGATACATACATACATAATAGGATAATAATTTTTCAGGTGACTAATAACTTAAAGGGCGACTAACTATTTGCTACTAAAATAATAACTTGGCGACTAATAACTTAAAGGGCGACTAACTATTTGCTACTAAAATAATAACTTGGCAGCGATTAAATATTATTTCTTAATCGCTGCAAAGTCATCTACTGTTATTGAATCATTTGGGTTAGGTTAGGTTAGAACAGTAACCATTAACAAGCGAAGGCGAGCGAGCGAAGCGAGCGTGCCGCGGCAGCGGCTGCCGAGCGCCAGATCCCCTCTATTGTTGGTAAATTCAGTTTCCAAAACAAAAATTCGATGCCAGTTTAAATTAAAATAAAGCTAAAAACTGATTATTGAGCTGCTACTTTCTACTTAAAATAATACTTCGCTGTAGCTGCCAACCTATTATTTTTGCTGCCAACCTATTATTTTTGCTAACGGCTTTAATTATTTTTTAATCCCAAATTCACATTAATTTGTCGCCGTGTTAAATACATGCCTACATAATATACCAAAATAAACTTTATCCATTTTCCTTGTACCTTTCATTAAAAGTAATTACAAGAATATTACTTACACAGAGCAGATTTCATCCAAAATACTACGAGAAACCACAACACAATGAACATTTTAGATGAAAGATGAAAAACTAAAAATAGGAATATTTTTATGATGAGAATATTATAATTATAGTTTAAATTAAAACTGTGGTTTTCATTGTAACAAGTAAATACTATAAGTAAAGGACCAAAATCAATCATTATGGTCGTTGTATTTAATATTTTTGGTTGTAAGGGTAATTTTATCACACTCTTACAGACCTAGGATTCAAAGTGTTCATGTATTGAAATTAAATTTTTAACTCTCACCAAACAATCAATCAATCTGCCTAGCCTTTTCCCATCTTTGTTGGGGTCGGCTTTCAGTCTTACCGGATGCAGTTGAATACCAGTATTTTACATGGAACAAACTGCCTATCTGACCTCCACAACCCAGTTAATGAAAGTCAAAGTCAAAGTCAAAGTCAAACCATTTATTTCAAATAGGCACATAGGCACTTTTGAACGTCAAAATTTACAAAAAAAAATAGAATTGATTCTAGTTGCCCCTTCCAAAAGGTAGTTTCGTATGGAGAAGAATGGGCAAGAAACTCCACCGGTACTCTTTTAAAAATGTTTTACAATATTTTGTTTGATTACATTAATTATATGATTATATGTGAAGACGATGCACCTAGAATAAAATTACTATACCATAATAGGTAAAACAATTTAAAAACTAAGCAATGAAAAATAACTTAATTATTAGATAGATACATGGTGTTCACATATTTACAAACATCATAAAAGTATGTTTTTCTAAAAAAAAGTAAAAAAATAAGTTAGTGTGTGAGTATAGGTTATCACAGAATGTAAAATCAATATCATAAAAATAAGAGATTTTACCATAAAAATAGCAATCAGTTTGATTTTGTCTAGCTCTAATGAGTAATACAATACGCCTTGGTATGACTGGTTGTCAGACTTTCACGCTTCTGACGACTCGTATCGACTGCAAAGATCCACGAATGACAGCAGGGACCGAGGCACGGAAGGTTCTTGGTATATAAAGATTGTCATCCATCCACGGACCAACCGCGGCAAGCATAGATTAACCTGATTGGTGTAGCTGTTAAAACTTAGCCACAAACCCTCCTTTCTTGGAAGCTAATACCGAAAATAAATGAACGGTTTTAAGAATAGACTCAACTTTGCTATTTCTAAGACCGGTGCTCTCTAGCTTTCGAAATGGAAATTGATTAATTTCTTTTTCTAATGAAGGTATTTTTCTTTTTTCTGAGTGGACATAGTGATGTACAATTGTACATAATAATACAGAGTGTAAGGGGCTGTCCCTTACACTCCGCAGACTGATGGGGTGAATTCAGTATATCGTACTAAGATGACCGATACATGAAATTATTTCAGGAACGTTATGGGAATCCAATGAACCTGATTTGTTTTATTACCTTACACGCAATGTATCGCTAACGTGGCAAACGCACGCAGCGAACGGTAGCGCAGCGAGCTTTCGGACGCCCTCCCCGCCACCCCGCGGAAATTAAACAACTGATTTCAGGCGTCGTTTGCTAGAGAATTTCAACATCCATTGCTTTTTTTTATTATTTTAGCTCTGTTATTTACATTAATGGAGTACTGCGTACAGAAAATGTAATTTTACATTGAAATATAGAAACTGAAAAAACAAATTTAAAAAAAAATCCTGAGAAAATTTATAGTGGAATATGATTCAAAATAAGGAGTTGAATGCAGCCTGTTAATGTGCGGAGGGCTGTCCCTTACACCCTGTATAGTAGACCCACATTTCACCAGTTATGTTTAAGTCCCATGTAATAGGGGGCGAGCCTATTGCCATCAACCTGGCATAAATCCAGATTCCGGGCTGTTAATGACAAATTTCTGATGGAAAAACCCAATAACACTTTGCCCGCTCTGGGAATCAAATCCAGGACGACCACTAGACCAGCGAGGCAGTTCACAGATTACTTATACAGAAGCATTAATTACGGATTTTATAAAAAAAAAAATACAAATGATATCGAGTTATTTCTCAGGGAACTCTGATTATTTTCATTGTAATTTAATGTATATTTCAATTATTATGATTATTTTATTTTAATGTATGACTTTGCATTCATATATTTCTGTGGATTTTACGTGATTAAAATGATGTACCATTGTTTTCAATTCCATGTAGTACTTGTAAACTACGATAACATGGCTCGCCCCTCCAAATTACTGTTTCAATGTGTGTAGTCACATCCTTACGAAAGAGTTTGTATGTAGTTGTAAGTACTCTTATATCTCACTTATTATTATTACCAGATTTGTTAGTCAACAACTCAAAACTAGACGATCGCGGAAGGCAACGCACGTATCTTTTTCATAGAGTACGTCAGTGCAGCGCCATACTAATAATAATGATGCCACTAGTCTACGAATAAAGAAGCGGTATTTAAAGCCCAGAAGAAATGTATACGAGCCATAACTGGTATAAAAGTAACAGACAGTTGCAGACCATCATTTTTAAAATTTAATATTCTTACGTTACCATGTTTATAATTATATATTAGAGGTTATAATGTTCGTTAGGAAAAATACAAACCTCTTTAATAAGTTGCATAGCAAAAGATACAAATTCAATATATGTTTACTTTTTAATAAAACAGCGTTGTTAAATAAAAGTATATTATGTATGGCTCCACGCATATAATATAACCATTTACCAAACTCATTCTTGAAGATAAGTGATATAAGTATATTTAGAAACAATATCAAAACACTGTTACTAAAAAAAGCGTATTACTCTGTCACTGAATATTTACAGGATACAAATTTTTATATAATGTGTGTAAATTTGCATGCCTTACGATAGGATATGGCTAATGGACACTATTGTTTGTTTTAAGACCTTCTTTTTGTTACCCATATTCGCAAATTAATAAATGATTATGATTATAACTAGTCGAGCAACAAATCCGTGGATTTGTTTTTGTTTGACGGCCGCCTCATTACGCACACATGCGTTGTGAGTCTTGGTGGCGCTTTGTAAATACTTTCAAACGTTTTTAATTTTATAGGGGCGCGGCGGGCCATATTATCGTAGTTAATCTGTAATGGATATTTATGCGAACAAAATTGTGTTTTTGTTCAAGTTTATTTATCTTCTACTGATGAAACTGATGGCACTGTTTCTAAAGAGAGTAAAACCAGCCTCGGAGTATTTGCGTAACACACTACCAGTAGCAATAGATTTCCTTTTGTCAGATCAACAACATTCATTGCGTTATTAAACGTTGTTGAGCAAACAAAATTTTCGAACATATGAAGCAATGGATTAGCAATATACTTTAAAATCATTCAGGATAAGTTATTACGCAATTAATCCATAAGCAAAACGGACCCTGCCAATGAATCCAACGATAATGATTTGAGAATAACCTATGAAGAAGATTAACATAGTGATTCTTCCTCAGTGATACCTATGTCTGGTCCTGGAGTGGTCCTTACAGGAGAAGATGTAAGGTATGCTGCTACTTACGGCAACCCTTATTTAAGAGGCAGTGCACCTGTTGGTAAGTGAATGTGTTTGTAAACTTGTTCTTAGTACTAACAGAAAACTTGGGAAGAGTCAAAGAGTCTTTGTAGTTTTAGTATATAGTTAGTCTTGAAGGCAACTTTAGTATATCTTTGAATAGATTAAGGTAGTATACCTTATCAGAATCAGTCAATGATCGGTTGCTACCTACTAGGTCCAAGTAATATGATAAAACTTACTTACTGCATCAATACGAAAGAAGATAATTATAGAGCCTATAGAGGTATGAGGAACAGGATGGAAACTTCCTCATTCTTCATAGAAAAGGCAGGATCCATCGACGAGATAGGTAGGCTACTGGCTGACGGTTGTTGTCGGGATGTTGTTGATTTATGCTAATCACGCGGATAACTTTACTTGCACGATCAAGGATTTTGCGTTACGTCAGTGTTATGCTTAGTTCGCATGTGGCATTGCAGGATATTCTTCCACATATATAAAGAAAAGTTGACTCCTCTAATATAGGTACATATTGTATTTTTGATTCACCTATTATTTTAAAATTAACATTGTCAACAGCATACGTGCCACAGATGAACACCAATCCAGTAGGCAAGCCAGCTCCACCACCGTACTACTCTGTAAGAAATGCCAATCATCCTCCAGGTAATCTCTATGGTAATGATGATTTTTATTAAGGTATTGCTCATCTTTTTTCCCTATTTTTTTGTAATTTTAAGTGTTTTCATTTGGTATCTTTTTACTATCTACTTTTACTACTTTAATCTATATAATAATAATCAAACAGTGTTTCCTCATTGACACTTATTATCCTTATTTTTTTTATTTGGTCTTTTCACCTCTGCAGTTTAAGACCAAATACCTAATTGCAGTAAAGTCATCAGGGTTTATTAACTCATTTAAATATTGATTAATTAAAAAAGGCACAATATTCATGAAACTGAGATAAGTTTCTTTGTACTATCTTCTTTTACTAATTCCGTGATGTTCTAATCATCTAAGTGACAAAATCGTAATGTGACTATTATGTCTTTATCAGTGCCATCAGTAACTTCACCATCATCGTCATCATCTTCGAGGCCCGTCACCAGTCCATTGGCGTCGTCATCGTCAACCAACAGTGGTGCTCAGCCTCAAGTAAGTTCAACATTATAAATTTACATTATTGTCGCCCTACATATGGAAGGATACATAGGTATAGGATGTATGAGGAAGATGCAGAACTTAGGCCGAAATTGATACACGTTACTTAGCATGTAATTTGGCTAAGCATTATTTATGTCACTATCGAACAACTGTCAAACGAGAAGTGCAAGATAAAGACTGTAACATATATAATATCAAAGGTTCGGCCTAAGCTTCATAACATAACACTGTTTTTACGTCTTATCGTAACTTGATGCTGGTCTGGAATAAATCAAGTTTGCAACAGTTCTTGATGAATAATGTGAAATCTGATGAACCATATTATGATTACTAGAAATCATGACAATAATAAATACGCGCTCCATACAAACCTGTCATACCCACCTATCATGACCTTTATAATAATGTAACTTCCATCTTTCATAATTATTAGTCAAAAAAATCAGCTAAATGACTGCCAAAATAGCGGGTCTTTTGATTCGAGAGTTGCGTGTATTGTTATTGTAGTAATGACTCAATGCCATGGAAAGTCTAAATGCCGAAATAATTGCTGAGTAATTCAAATACAAACAAGTAAAGATTATATTCCCGACAAATTTTAGTGACGGTTGTTTCTAATTTAGGTGAGCAACCAACTCACATATTGGTCCTTCGGGTATAGCAGGAAAAGTTACTAAACAATAGCTGGTCCTTTAACTGAATAATATAATATCCTCCATAGTTAGTTAACGACCTTTGAGGCTTGGTTGTGGAAATGACGGATATTTTCACATGAATTTATGAAATTATTTTAACACGTGGTAGAAATGAAAGCCGTTATTGAAATTAAAAGCAATAACCACAAGGGTATATGACTGTGTTTCATACTTAGATTATTCCAACGCCACAGTAAAAAAAAATAGTTTTAATATCTCAAAACATGCCGAAGTTGTATGCGTTTTAAAGTATATTGTAGACAGAGACAGTACTGCTGCGATCTGACGTCACAACACAGGAATGCCATAGTAACTTCGCGCCATTCAGTACAATTATCGTTTTACGTGACAAGGATAGTATAATAATAATCAAAAGCGTGTAACTTCTCCATTTTCCCACCGATTTTTTTTTTTACAAATCAACTTTTTTTGTAACACCTATAAAATAAGCATTAATTCATATATATTTTTGATAGCTGTCAAATACCTTAGCTAGCCCACATTATCTTTTTGCTCTTGGTACTTGAACTCATTAGGCATAACATCGCTTTTACTTACACCATTTTCTCCTATTCTTCGTCTTCTACGTCACTTATTGTTTCTCCGTTTGTAAGCCTCAATTGTTTTTACACAGGTGCCTAAATCATCTTCGCAGTCGTCAGGAGCTTTGTATATTCTTCCGCCGTCCAGTCAAGGAAACTTGCAGTCCAATCAGATTACTACCAAAGGTATGTCTCAAATTAGAATAATTTAGTGGAAAGAAGTTTAAGATTTTGTCTCTAATAATTTAACGTATCCTGAATTTTTGGTCCTTTTAGACGGAAACGAACGACTACGACGGTTTTATAATTGTGATTTTGTTATGCCTTTTTTAAATGCATTCACCTTACTTATTGCTAAGAATTATTTAAACGTCACTACCAGTACTCTTTTTTTTTTTTTTTTTTTGGGTGGGAAATTATCAAATAACTTCTCCCGCTCTGGGCGGAGCGGGAGGGCGTGTCAGACTTTTACTGACTAAAACCCACCCGTGTTCCTTCCGTTGCCTGTGTGCCAGGGCCACGATATCCCTTTCGGACAAACTCGCAACCCCGGCAGGCATTGGTCCTAACGGACCCCGTCAGTTTGTGCTGACATCTCTTTGAGGCGCGCGTGGAACACAACGCGCCGTCAACCCGGGCCTGGTCCTTATCGGACGGCGAGCTACCCATCGCTCACCATCCGCAGGCCCGCGCCTACGGTGGCCGGAAATCGGCTTGCGACTCCCGACGCCCGGGGCGTCTCCTGCGGCGACTAAGGGCGCGAGGGCGCGAACCTTGTCTCACCCTCACGCGTTCCGCCTCCTCCTTCGCTAGCATTACTGCTTCGCAGAAGGAGGTGACGGCCTCCCATGCACTCTCGCTCCGAACCATGGCCTGAACCAGGGCCGGACGCGAGAGATCGCCGCCGCCGAACTACCAGTACTCTGTAATTATAATCTTGTCGAATAACAGAATAATTATTACCATGATATCCAATACGTTCTCAACACGATAAATAATCAGAAAACATTTTACTTCCGCAAAATTATAATTATCACATCCAATATTTCAGCCTGCCTCTCAAACATGAAAAATCCAATAAATTATGATTTCCGATGCATTTTATTAAAATTGAGTCCAATTTCAGGTAATGGCGCCCAGTTGACAGCCGGGACCCACGTTTAATTAAATGATGTGTAGTTAGGTGAAATACATGAAATGTTTTAAAATAAAATCAGTTTAAATATAAATAATATACGTAAGCTTAAAGATGAATCGCCCTATCGTGTCGAAGACACTGTGTAAATTGTTTATTGATGTTATTGCACTGATGTTAACTAAAGAAAATATTGATATTCAAATAATTATTTCTCATTAACGTTTCTTTAAGTAATTATTATTTTAGAATTGGTCCTTTTGGTCTTTCCGATGATAGGAACCAGAAAATCTCAGTAAAGTCGTTATTGTTTGTTTTCTTGAGCATTTAATTATATCTTCAAGAAGGCACAATAATATTATTTAAGATACTGATCGGGTAGTTTTGTATGTTTTACCCTTGTTTCGTCAGATTATCAGTGCGGTTTTTGTTTAAATTTACACATATTTTGAAGGTACGAGTATTACATTCATTGTATTGGATTAAAATTATTGGTCTTTTTATTCGCAGATAAATTTACAATTTTTGGATAGCATGAATTTTCTTAAATATTTATAAAGACATTTATTTAATGTTTTATTAATTCAGTTCTACGGCTCATTAATAAAAGAGATTAAAAAAAATATTGTAATACTTTTAGAAAAACTGAAAACTAATGAGAGCACGTAGTTATTATAAAGCAAACTGCTTTAGTTAACGTTGGTGCAAAAATAAAAGTTTAATGATAAAATATTTGTCTCCTTAGTATACTTCTCACGACTTTAATTATTTACGTCAAAAGTTTGACAAACGAGCCTAAAATTAAAAAGCTTTAAGTGTTCATGTCAAAGAAAAACTAACCTAAGTTATGTTACGTTTAAGGGTAAAATTAAGTTGTATTTTTTAAGTAAGTTTTGAATTTGCTGTCTTACTTTTTACATTGTAGATAATCAAAATATTGATATTTAATCTAAGATGTGTTTAAAAAAAAATCATTTTTGTTTATTCAAATAAATGAAGGATAATTATGTGCTCATCTCATTTTATTATGTAGAAATGTTTTAATTTGTTTGTTTATAAAAATATTGTCAATTAAGTTGTCAATGTTAATTTTAATAGTATTTTAACCTCGAATTATCGATTTTATTGAAAATCCTTTTATGGGACTAAAAATAATATTTTAACCTGTAATGTCTATTGCTAAAAATAATATTTTAACCTGTAATGTCTATTGCTAAATAATTTTGTTAGTATTAAGTATCTAGTTTATGTAAATAACTTCAGAAAAACCTTCTGACTGAGACTGAAAATTAATTTTAGATTAGTATCTGGGTTAGTTACTATGTAAATACTACTTGTAGTCCATTTATTGATTCTAAAAAACCTAATTATAATTATTTTGTTAATCTTTTGCATGTATTTAACGTGTAGTTTTTGTTAATTTATATATTTTTTTGACTTTATTCGGTCACTGTATCTTACTGCGTATTTCAAATAAAAGATAATGTTATCTTTTTATTTTTTTTAATACTTTTTATAATTTTAATAAAATAATTATATAGTCCAAAGGTTTGTAGTAGATTAATTTACTGAAAATGGTTTTAATTGAACTGTAATATTAATAAGGTAATTAGAACTATTTGTACTGCTAGATAATCAAATGTTTTTGGAGTTGAAAAACAAGATTAATAAAAGTTTTGAATAATAATAACATGATTTTTATTTACTTCAACATTAAATCGTTTGAAACATAGTAGGTAGTATGATGGAAACTACAAAAACAACGTCTAAATTTTTTATTCTTGTTTTGTCCGTAGCTAAAATAAATTGCTATGTCCGACCAAGACATTCTAAGGTAAACGTGAAAAAAAAAATAGCCTAATTCACGGCAGGTTTGTATATCTAAATAGCTGAATAAACAACTCCGTAATCCTGAATTTTCATACTACCTTTTGCAACAAACATAATTATGGAGCATTCACGAAAAACTGAACAATAATTTATTTATCAACATTAAAAAATATTGTTAACTATAATATATAGACTAAACTTGTTAACGTGGTTTCACCGGAATAAGTCCCGATCCCGTAGGAATCTTTGGATACAAATTATTCTATGTCCTAACCCAAGTCATGGTCTAACAATGTGCTAAATTCCATTCAAATCTGTTCAGCCGTTTTTAGCGTGAATACGTAACAAACAACCAAACTCACTTTCTCATTTATACTAGCTGCGCCCCGCGGTTTCACCCGCGTAAGTCTCGACCCCGTGGGAATATCGGGATAAAAAGAAGCCTATGTCTTAATCTAGGGTGTCAGCTACATCCATACAAAATTTTATCAAAATTGGTCTAGCCGTTAGAGCGTGAAGAAGTACAACAACGTAGTAACAAACATACCCACACACTCACAAACTTTCGCCTTTATAATATTAATGTGATACTAGCTTTTGCCCGCGGCTTTGCTCGCGTTAATATAGAATTTGACAATCAATTCGGGTTGTACTCTGCTTGTTGTTTGGCCGTTGCAATCGTGGGCTCAGAACGGAACATTATTCTAGGACGCTCCTAAACACAATTTTGTTAGTATGTCCTTCTATTTAGCCCTAATACGTATAAATTATGGGCATAGCTTTTCCAAATGCACCCCTGTTGCCTGCAATGTTTGCCCTTCCGCTTTATTAATTTGTAATAGCAAAACTTCGTTTTATTGGAAACTGGAGTCTTTTAAATTGAAATGGTAGGTCAGTGGGGATTATTGAGATTCGAGGTATAATGACAAATACTCCTGCACCTTATTCAAAATGTCAGTGTTTATCTAGTTAATAGTTTCGTTTTTATTAGGGTTACGCAGTCAAAAAGGAAACCTAATAAAAACTATAGTGAACCCTTATAGTTTCGCCGTGTCCGTCTGTCTGTCTGTCCATCCGTCCGTCTGTCCCCGGCTTAGCTCAGAGACTCTTTGTACTAGAAAGCTGTAATTTGGCATGGGTGTACATATTAGTTACGCCGACAAAGTCGTAAAATAAAATCATGAAAAACATTTTTTTTTAGGGTACCTCCCTTACACGTAAAGAGGTTATGATATTTTTTTTTCTCGTCTATCCCTTGGCGTGGGGTATCGTTGGATAGGCCGTTCAAAAATATTGCAAGTTTGTAAAAACCATTTTTTGATGCAGGGATCAGTTTGCGTAATATATATAGCTTTAAAATGCTTCCAGCTAATTAGTTGATTGAGGACGTATGGAAAAAAACATGGCAGTAGTATATAAATTATAGCGAAATTAAAAGGAAAACAAAGTAGGCCTTACAAGTTAACGAGTAATAGTCGACCAACTTAATTTTACAGTTGGAGAATTGACCGTGACGTACATCGATGTATGGGACAACATGTTTTTCAAGTGCAATCATAAGTTTGTTTTTGGGATAAATTCATCCCAACTCCGGAACCCTTCATTGTGGGTGGTCCGACACGCACTTGGCCGGTTTTTTTAGATGCAAGGATTGCTCCCGCACATAGCCACTAATCACAATTTAAATGTACTTGTAAGTCTGGGTAAACTTTAGCAATGAGTTCAACACTGCTTCCTACCAAATCACAGAATTCCCCCGTCAGTAAAATACAACCATCAGCATCCGTGTCCAAACGTCCATCGTCAATTTTCAACAGTTTTTCTGCATAATGTTCTGAATCTGCGTCATTATAAAGGTGCACTCTCATATTCGGTGATAAGCTTGATGACTTGACAGGCTTTGAATTCATCTGCAGGTGTGCCTCTCTGGATGACCGGTAGAGTTTGTCGGAATTCACGAGGCAGTAAAACTACCATGCCTCCCATAGTGTCATGATGATCGGTTCAGCGGTTTAGGGCGTGAAAAGGTGACAAACAAACAAACTTACTTTCAGATTTATAATTAGTTAGGAAGTTAGGATTAGGATAGGAGAATGAAAAGCTGGTCTATCGACACTCTAGGCTCACAAAATATATCAGGTACTAAAATAAAAAATAAAACTTAACACCCTACTAAAGTTTCTATAATAATATAATCCAATCATGGTTCGAAAGACAGATGGCGCTTATCATAAGAAAGTTTTAGTTGTTTTCCTCGGGAACAGTGGTTTTTTCGGGATAAAGGTCCGTTTCTGTAAACCTGGCAACGTATATGAAAAATTTCAGGATGATCGGTTCAGTGGTTTAGGCGTGAAAAGGTAACAAACAAACAAACTTACTTTCGCATTTATGATATTAGTGTATATTTGGAAATTTGAATGAATCGGATGTTTGTTACTCAATCAGGCAAAAACGGCTGAACGGATTTGGATGAAATTTGACACACAGATAGTTTACAACCATATTTTTTTTAAATCCTTTTAGGTAGTAGGTACGTTCCTGTAGAATAATTCCCGACCTCAACGTGGGCGAAGCCGCTGGCAAAAGCTACTTGAACTAGTGGCTGTAGGGCAAAGTCTTCATCCCGCGGCCCGCGGTGGCTTCCTTGCTGAACTGGCAATAGCTGGGCAACATTAAATGTATTTTTTACTATTTGAGTATGTCTAGAAATTAAAACGAAACTATTGATACCTCATTCACCAAAATCGGTACAGTATAGTTCAGGCTATAGTTCACACACGTAGGTAAATACAAAATTACATAGACTGCTAAAATCATAAACCTTCCTTTTGGATTTGCCGTAGTCGGGTAAATATATAGATGTGTTTTCTCAAACATTACTACTCTTCCAGTATATGCTGACCTATCATTGTATGGAAATCCTATACAACGCGAGATCAGCTTATACTGGACATTTATAGCGTGATATGTAGCCGTGTGTACTAGTTTTTTTTTTTGTTTTTTTTTTTTCTGAATGTATACCGTTTTCGAGATTCGGCTCAACTCGTCAAGTTTTCGCTGTGATTGGTGATAAAGAGATAATAATGCGCGGAGATTGATGTTCTGCATAATCGTTTTTTTAGGGTTCCGTACCCAAAGGGTAAAACGGGAACCCTATTACTAAGGCTGCACCGTCTGTCTGTCTGTCCGTCTGTCACCAGGCTGTATCTCATGAGCCGTGATAGTTAGACAGTTGAAATTTTCACAGATGATGTATTTCTGTTGCCGCTATAACAGCAAATACAAAAAAAAACAGAACAAAATAAATATTTAAGGGGGCTCATACGTGATTTTTTTGCCGTTTTATAGATAATGGTACGGAACCCTTTGTGCGCGAGTCTGACTCGCACTTGGCCGGTTTTTGTATTTTGATAAATCTATCAGCAACATATTTACGTTAGGATAAAAAAAACACATAAAGGGTTAGAAAAATAAATCCGTCAAAAATTACAAATGATCTCCAAATTAATTTCATTATATCCCTAAGAAGTATAATGAAAAAATGAAATTTAATGAACTAGTAACAAACTCGTTCATTAAAACGCCCGCAAAACACAACCCGTCCACCATTTTAAAAATAAAACTCTTTATACCTGTTAAAACAATATCAAAGACGATCTCAAGTCCGTGGCACACCCTTATCTACAAAGAGGACCAGCTGAGAGTGGAAAACAATGGCCGAGAAGAAAGCGACTACGGATGGGCACTTGTGCACTTTTCTGGCCCAAAGTGCTCTCACTTCTTTTGTGTCGAAGAATAGAGCTTTGACGAATAATGTTTAGTGAAAATCGGTTATGTAGGTTAGGTGTTTTGTATCGGATAAAAATGTTGTGTGCTTTGGAAATGCAGTATTTAGTTCAGGATGCATTGGGTGCCTAAAAACGGAAAACTAAATGCTGGCGTGATTACTTTGAAGTCCTCACGAAGAACTGAACTGATGACCGATAGAATCGGTGGATGTCCTTCCAAGGGGTCGCAAAACAATGCCATTTTTAGAGGTTCCGTACCAAAATGGTAAAAAGGAAGGAGACTAAGTCTGTCTGTCTGTCAAAGCTGCATATCTCAAGAACTACTAATGCTATCAACTTGAAATTTGGAATAGTTTACCCAACTATTTTGCAAACAAGAAAGAAATTTACAATAAAAAAATATACCTTTTTTGCAACAGGGCCTGAAAGGGGTCTTAAAAATTCGAATGGAGGGTACTAGGGCATGTGGGGTATCATATGAAGGACTGTTTGCATATTCTCAAACATTTTTTTTTTAGGCATCATCGTTTTCGACTTTTGATGAAAAATGTAAAAAAAAAACAGTTCCCCGAAAACCGTTCTATATCTCCGAAGTTTGCATAGAGAAAAATTTTAAATTATTCTATGTGATAGAAGTTTATGTAAAGATTACAGCAAAAATAAAACGATGTCTCTAAATAGCACAGTTTTTCATAAATCATCTACATCATATTTATATACGTACGGAACCCTCGGTACGCGAGTCTAACTCGCTCTTGACCGGTTTTATTTGATATTATCTCTCTATTTTGAGCATGACCCACAACATAATATTTACTTTGTACTGTCACAGGTTTAAGATAATTAGAAATAATCGAATGGCACGTGGCTTATATATTTCTGTCTACTTTAATAGAAAATGAGTAATTTAAATAACACCATCATACATAGATACATAGGTACATATTCAGCCTATAATGTTCCCACTGCTGGGATACAGGCTTCCTCTCTTCAAGAGTTAGTGGGCTGTAATCCACCACGCGGGCGCAGTGCGGGTACCAACCCACACTGGGCCCGCGTGGTATATTACAGCCACACAGATGTCACAGAATGTCTTCGAATTTTTAGTTCTAGGACACGCCGGTTTCCTCACGATGTTTTCCTTCACCGTTTTGAGAGCAGTGGTGATGAAAATATTTACACAATGTAAAACGCCTGCTTGGGAGTCTTTTCCCAACTATAAAATATTACAATTATCCCGCTGAAAATACACAGGTCATCCATAGCCACTCCATGTAAAACACTGGTAGTTTTACATGGAGTCGCTTTGGCCTATGTCCTGCAGTGGACGTCTTTGGGCTGAAATGATGACTTGGAGCGACTGCCTATCTTATTTCCACAAATCAGTTACTATGGGTAACACGATACCTCTTGATAGGACTGGTTGTCAGAATTTCGGGCTTTTGACTACCCGTAACGACTGTCAAAAAAGTACGTACGACAACGTATGTATGATTTCCATAAAGTCAAAGTCAAACCATTTATTTCAAATAGGCACATAAGAGGCACTTTTGAACGTCAAAATTTACAAAAAAAAAAAATGATTCTAGTTGCCCCTTCCAAAAGGTAGTTTCGTATGGAGAAGAATGGGCAAGAAACTCCACCGTTACTCTTTTAAAAATGTTTTACAATATTTTGTTTGAGTACATTAATTAAATGAATATAATTATGTGAAGACGATACACCTAGAATAAAATTACTATACCATAATAGGTAATAAGAATTAAAATCTAAGCAATGAAAAATACCTTAATTAGATAGATACATGGTACTCACATATTTACAAACATCGTAAAACTATGTTTTTCAAAAAAAATAAAAAAAATTATGTTTATTAGTTTGTGAGTATAGGTTATCTCAGAATGTAAAATCAATATCATAAAAATAACAGATTTTACCATAAAAATAGCAACCAGTTTGATTTTGTCTAGACTCTAGATAGTCCTATGGAGCTGGACCAGCATGTTTCCAAGCATTCCTGTCCTGGATATAATCCTCTAACTTCTAATATGCTTAATATGTAATATAATCTCAGACCAAATAAAAAACCAAGATAGCACTGCTGCGCTGTCAATGGTGACGTGAGGCCGGTTTCGTAAATATGTGTGCAAATAGTGAGTGTTTGAAAGTAATTTGGTTGACATGGGTTGTACATGTGTGCGTGTGAGCGTGTATGCACAGAGCGAGGTGTAGTTTTGGCATGGCTTCACTGTATTCTCTGTAGTCTGCAGCGCTATGTCTTGGTTTTTATTTGGTCTGAGACTGTAATAGAGAAATGACGCACAAAAAGTTTAAACAATCTTCCCCTATTCCAAAAGACCAAAATCTGTCCTAATTTAGATATAAGCACTGAAGCATACGCGGGCTTAGCCTGGAGCAATCTAGGCGATGTTTACGTTCAATCTAGACCTACGTGCTCCAGGCAATGGATATGAAAATAGGATTAGCGTCTCTATGTGGCCTTTGTTTCGGGTAAGCTGGCCTATTTTCGGGTAGATCGTAGTCATTTCATCTTGGCTGTCGCAATTGTGAATTTGGCAATTTTGTGACTAGTTTTCAGATGGGTCTTTCAGTTTTATTATTATTTGTTTTGTTTATATTTTTGGTTTGGTTCCGTACCTCAAAAGGAAAAAAACGGACCTCTTATGGGATCACTCGTGTGTCTGTCTGTCCGTTTGTCACGCCGGTTTGCTCCATATCAACTGGACTGATTGAATTGAAATTGGGTCATCATCTGCCTAGCCTTTTTCCCAACTATATTGGGGTCGGCTTCCAGTCTAACCGGATGCAGCTGAATACCAGTATTTTACATGGAGGAACTGCCTATCTGACTTCCACAACCCAGTTACTGGGTAACACGATATCCCTTGGTAAGACTGGTTGTCAGACTTTTGGGCTTCTGACGACCCGTAACAACTGTCAAAGATCTACAAATGACAGCCGGGACCAACGGCTCAACGACATGGAGGAATCTTGGTATGAACAGATGGTCACCCATCCACGGACCAACCGCGGCAAGCGTAGCTTAACCTGATGGATCGACCCATGCGGCAGTTATTATTAAGCCACAAGCTGCTGCAATAAATTTAAATTAGGTACACATATAAATTTTTGTGACTCAAATACGGAAGTAAATAAATTAATTTTGAATACTCGTATGAGGTTCACTTTTGGTTGCATTATTAGAAAATAAAAATAAAGTTTTGCTAACTGTACCGTGTGACATATCAGATGAGCTTGTTGGGTGGGTGTCATTTATTTTTTCTATTTTAAACGAAATAGTTTTAAAGTTATTTAAGAAAATAGATGAAAATAGGCCCCTTCACATATAATCATATAATTAATGTACTCAAACAAAATATTGTAAAACATTTTTAAAAGAGTAACGGTGGAGTTTCTTGCCCAGTCTTCTCCATACGAAACTACCTTTTGGAAGGGGCAACTAGAATCAATTCTATTTTTTTGTAAATTTTTGACGTTTTTGGCCTCTTATGTGCCTATTTGAAATAAATAATTTGACTTTGACTTTGACCTTATCTCCCAAGCTATTGAGCTTAAAATTCTGAAAAAAGTACAGAAAATAGTTCTTTACTTATAGGAAAACCGATAAGAAGTCTATGGTGTTAAAATAACATGGTAAATCTCTCAATACCTATTGTGCATACAAACTTATATTTGCAGTTGGAATGTATCGGAGAACATGTTTTTCCATTACAATATTAAGTATGTTCTTGGGATAAATTATCTTGAGATAAAAACATGGTAGATAACATATTCATTGTACCACGCGAGTTCAACTCGCACTTGTCCGGTCGTTTTATTTGTTTATCAACTAGGTAGGGCCGTCTATTCTCTCTGAGGCTCGGAGAGGTCTGTCGCTGTGAAGAATGGACGGGCAATAGCAAGAGAAAATATTTTGTGAACAATTATTTTAAACCACAGCTTTTGGCAACCTTTGCTACTTAATGTACAGTTTGACGCTCCATAGTGGTAAACGAACCAGTTTAAGCTGGCTTCTTATTATATTGAAAATCCTTACTACCCTAGGCCAGCTCAAGGTCAAGGTGTTCCTACCGCCGTACGATCGACTGTACCTTTTCAAATGCAATCTTGATATTTACGAAACCCTAAAAAACTCCATAAACTATTCAATCTTTTAAAATATCCCTCTTAAATGCTCGTGCAGCCTGGCGCGACAGGCAGCATGACCTTGTCGTGCCCGCGATATCACGCCGGGTCTGTACGAGCCTTAATGCATGTCTTTATTTTATTTTTAGTCTTATAAATCAGAAAACACTATTCAGAAGTCACATTAAACTCCGCATACAATGGCCCTGGTAATCAGACCTACATTGTTGTCTTAATGCGCCATATATAACATTTCAACGAATACATCGCTTTTAAAGCGTTACCGGGAATGATGCAAACAATTGTGGGATTAAATTGCTAGTACTGGTGTTTCTAAAGAGTCCCGTTTGAAGAATCTGCTTTACATAATCAGCTTATAATGTTTCCACTGCTGGGACACAGGCCTCCTCTTTCTGTGAGAGGGAGTGGGCCGTAATCCACCACGCGGACCCAGTGCGCGTTGGTAGATGTCACATGCCTTCGAATTTTTAGTTCTAGGACATGCCGGTTTCCTCACGATGTTTTCCTTCACCGTTTTGAGAGTAGTGGTGATGAAATAATTTACACAAAGTAAAGCGCCCGTCTGGGTTCGAACCTACGACTCGTAAGCCGCGGCCGTTACCACTCGGCCACCACTGCTCACTCTATCTCTTGTCTAGAAGAATCTGCTTTGTTCATCATTATTAGCTTGTGAACTGCTGCATACTATCATCTTTAAAAACAGGTTTAAAGAACAAGAATATATATATCGACACAAGACATCGGGGAGACGTCATACTTCCTTCCTGTGACATCGTTGTGGGCTGTTTGTGGATCTCGGGAAATTTAAAGATGATATCAGCTTCTTATACTTAGTTTATACATTAACACAAATCACAATTAACAACTATTGTCCTAATTAATATTGTCCATCAATAATAACAATAGAAATAAAATAATAAAACTGGATGGATCACTGTGCGCACGCGCCTCATGAACGCGTGACAGTTCCTAGGCCTGGGGGCCAATCGCGCTAATTTTGAACGTTAATACTAAAACTAAACCACAACCAAAAACGTTACATTAGACATATTTCGTATCGCGCTAATCATTTCAACGGAAACGATTTAGCTTTACTTTGGAAGTTACGTTGGAGGAACGATCGATCGAACAATACTCTCACAAAAAATAGCGCGTACCGTTTCTTACATCAGCTAAACCAAAACTAAAACAAAACCAAAAACGTTCCGTTCGAACGGTAATTACGTTGAGAAATAGCGCGATCGGCCCCCTGAAGGGTGACTGGCGCTCCTGTTATTTCCCGCGCCCTTGTCCTCCGGTCCGTAGACTCCGTCATAGCGCACCGACTGCATACAGTACTTCAGTCGGCAACACTGTATTTCATGCGACATATAGTTTAAAAGAGCCTCCAAAAATGTATTACTGTGATGATGTTCAAATACTTACTAACACCCGGAGAACTTTGGGAAGTTAGCTTCATTGTCTTTCGTACTGACTAGCTTATCTTTTGTCATGACGGATAGAAGATTGCTGATTGTGTGTGCACAGCCCGACTTCACCCTCTGCTGGCCATAGGCCTCTCTTTCCAAATTCAAATTAATTTATTTCGTGAACACAGGGTACATAATTATACGAGTAGAAGGTGTTATAATACATAAGATCCGAAGTGTCCCAGCAAAAGCCATACAAAATATAAAAAGTTTTTTTTTTTTAAACAAATTCATTTTAGATAATCAAAAGTCGGTACAATCACTAAAATGTCTAATTAAATAAAGTAAAAAGAATCAAAAAATAAAAAAATTATGTCACCAATTCATTAATACAACAATAATCAAAATTAACAAAATTATTTAGAATGTCATAGAGCAATAGATTGGATTTAGCTATCAGGTAATAAAGTTAAAATTTGTCATTTAAATATTCGTCAACAGAATAATACACCTTGTTATTTTAACAAATTGAAAAGATTTCTTTTAAACTCGTTAATGTTAACTTGTCCTGGTAACTTATTTTAAAGTTTTTGAGCCATTGCATAAAAGCTGTTGCTATAAAATTTTGTTTTTGTTACTAACACCTGCAACTTTTAAGTGTGCCCCTACGCTCCTTTCTTTTTTTTTTTTTTTGTTCACGGGGTGGAAAATCCTCATGGATGTCCCTCCACCCTGGGGCGGGTGGAGGGGTCTGTCAGACGCTTACTGATTAAAAACCACCCCAGTGTTCCCATCCCACACTTGCGCCGGGAATCTTGGGATCTGTTATTACTTCTGCAATCCCCGGCTAGTGCCGGCCCGCCACTGCGGGCCACCTCAAGTCTGGGGGGGTGAGGTGTTAGACCCCCCGCAACTTTTGAAAGGGGCGTGGAACACTTCGCGCCGCCACCTCGGGTCCAGTGTCATAGGGAGTTGCGGACGTCCCCGAGTCCGCTGTCCCTGCACCCATTTAGGGGGGCTGGAAGAGGGCATTGTCTGCCCTCTGCCAACGCCCAGTGCGCCTGCTGCGATTTAGGGGGGCCGGAAGAGGGCATTGTTTGCCCGACTGCCGACGCCCAGTGCGTCTGCTTGTTTTTATTTTTGTTGCTAACACCTGCAACTTTTAAGTGTGCCCCTGCGCTCCTGTGTCAGCATCATACAGATTTTACCCGCTATGGCAACTTAATGTCGTTTTTCCATCTGGCCGCCGGGTGACCAACACTTCTTTTTCCGGGTCTTATGCGCCACTTTTCGCTATTCACTTCAAAATGCCCGTAGTTCACCAGTTGGTATTCTAGCCGAAAGAAAAGTAGCATAACGAACTCCCCAGTAATCACTTCAATATTATTATTCAGTACCATATCAATCAAACTGAGTCCATTGTTTCCATACAGTTGAAAAACAAACGCTTTTGGATCTTGACCTATAAATATTAACAAGGATTCCAGCCCGTATATCAAACTTCTGAACATTTTTTTGCTGCCACTACAAAGCACATCCGAATGACAGGAAGTGGTAGCAAACACAGCATTTCCGCATTCGGAATTGTGTTGTTAGCATCCGTTTCCGGTTGATAGTGTTGCGAGCAGTAGCAAAACGGAATTCATAACCTAAATCTATGTTTTAGTCCGTTTTGTATCGCTGTTATATTATTGTAATGTTAATTTTCAGTTGTAATTCAGTTGGATTGTAGGAAGTGCATTTGATGTTATATTGTATTGTTTTTGGCAAAGATTACGTAAAATACCGGCCAAGTGAGAGACGGACTCGCGCACGAAGCGTTCCGTACCATTATCTATAAAAACGGCAAAAAAATGACGTATTTTGTATGGGAGCCCCCCAAAAATATTTGTTTTATTTTAATTTCATTATTTATTTTTAAAGTGAATATACTCGTATTACAAAATATTCTGTGAATATTTCAAGCGTCTACCTGTTGCCGTTATCAAGATAGAGCAAAAAGGAGCAAAAAATCACGTTTTGGGTACGGAACCCTAATTAATGCTGATTGTATTCAGGTTGTGTCCCCATGTTTAAGGTGCCGATCACTTACTATCATGTGGTGGTCATCACGATCTGCTTAGATTTTTCCCAACTATGTTGGGGTCGATTTCCAATCTAACCGGATGCAGCTGAATAGCAGTATTTTACATGGAGCGACTGCCTATCTGTCCTCCACAACCCCGTTACTGGTAACACGATACCCTTTAGCAAGACTGGTTACCAGACTGTCGGGCTTCCGACTATCCTTAACTTATAATAGAAGAATTATGTATTGAATCCATTGGTAACTGCCTAACAGGTTGTGTAACCTGTATAACCTAGCTACAGAAGACACAAACAGCACACAGCTATTGCTGCTTTGATTCTAGATGTGAGATATGTATCAGGCGTTTGTGTGTTTGTGTTTGTAGGTACTTAGATTAATAACCAAGATATTTGACTAATGAAAATCATGATCATATCTGCCGAAAGACGTCCACTGCTGGACATAGACCACTCCCAAACGTCGCGTTCATCCAGTCCGGTTTTGTTTCCTAAAATGTATGGATATTTTTAGTTTTCCAGTACGATGGATAATTCAAATTATGTTTTGTTTTACATTTGAATGAGCAACATCAAGCAGTAATTCTTCTTTTTGAATCGATGATACAACACCTATCATAACATTACACCACGCCTATTTTCCCCGAAGGGTTAGGCAGAGGTGTACCTTCCTATATTTCGTCAGTTATGGATTGTCACCGTAAGATTGTATATTTTGTAGTGTATATTTTTTTTCTGGTGTAATGGTCTACAATAAAGTATACATAAATAAATAAACTGTTTGTTTATAATCTATCGGTATTATTTCCGTTATAAACTGTTGAAAAATTGTAAATGGCACGAGCAAGGGAAATCGATCTACGCACGAGCCGAGCGAACGTAGCGAGCGCGGTACAGCGGCAGCAGCCGGCGAGCGCTACTTCCACGCTGCTCGCAGCTAGGCAGGCTATTTAGTATTGGCACAAGGTGCGATACGTCTCAAGCAAGTTTGATACCAGTTTACAATTTGTCGGTTTCCCATGGACACATTATAAACTATCGAAAAAGAATGCGTTAAATTGTAAATGGTTTGTTGCAGTTTACAATTGATCTATATCCTACGGAAATAATACCGATAGATTATGAACTAATGAAATTCATAATTATACGGTGACAGATACAACGAACAAAAATAATAAGCACTCAGTCTGACATTAGGAAAATGCTTTTTTTACCCTTGTAATTATTTACTGTTTATTTCCAAAAATCTCTTTATATCATATACTCTCAAAAATCTTCCCATAATCATAACATAAGCTGCGCACACACAAAGACGCCACAAGATTTCCATAAGACAAAAGCCCTTATATTTTAGGCTGGAAACACACGTAAATCACTAAAGCCATCATCGGCGTAAACAGAGACATTGTACAGAGCCAATCTCAGTGCCTGTTTGGCATTAATCAGACTATTGTACCCATGACAATGGACTGTGGAGTTGACACGAGGTGGTGCAGAGAGCGGAGCGATTTGTGACACACGCGGAGCGATGAATTAAATTAATTGTAGTTGTTTTGACGGCTGTTTTGTAGCAGTACAACTGTTGTTCGAATACGGAACGTACTCGTATAGCTTTGATGTGAAGAAAAAGAGATAGTGATAAACTAAATAGGTATTTAGAATTTATCACAATATTTCACTCGTGAAAATACAGTAGAGTTGAACGAATTGTGTCGACTTTGTTAGTGTAATAAACCTTGAGCGAAAGTGAAATCACATTGTTTTTAGAATTATTTTAATTTTAAATTGTTTGCATTCTTTGAACTATTGGCACTATTGATATTATATTGTTAGATATTAAACTCCATCTACGGTTAAAACATCAACGACATAATAATAATACCGTGTCCCGTGTGGTGCCCGACGTAAAGAATAGCACCATCCTATTTCTTCCCGTGGGTGTCGTAAAAGGCGACTAAGGGACTTACCAGAGAATGGGCAGCAGCGTTCACTATGCATTTTAACTCCATACTGCGATTGCCAACCCGCCTGCCAAGTGTGGCCATTATGGCAAACCCCCCCTTTGGGTGAGGCCTTAGTCCGCCAGTGGACGTCTTTCGGCTGAAATGATGATGTTAGAATACAACCATTTCACGTTGAACCCCGCTTTCATAATAACCTCAGCCCTACCCCTCCCCGCTAGTATTACTATTTGATATACCGTCTTGATTGCGACGAGACAATGTTTAATTAAAAAACTGAGTACCCAGCAGTGCCACAGTGTACCACTCGAGTAAGTAGGTCGATGCGTTCATTACGTATCGTGCGTAGCAAGCTTTAGACGTTTTTGCGATTCGATTTCAAGTATACTCTACATTTTTTTTTGAAAAAAATTGTTAATTACATAAGTTTGAGTAACTTTTTCTAGTGGAGATTATCTTAAAACAGGATTATCTTGGATAGTTTTAATAATTGTGAGCAAATTTTTCAGTCTTCAGATAAAGTTATCTGAGGAATAAAAAAATCGGTTTGAAAGCGTTTTAGAGAAAAATACATAATTCCAAACCACCATATTTATTCATCAGATATACATAGCATAATAATCCCTATAATGGGCCCACTGCTGGGACACAGGCCTCCTCTCTGCGAGAGGTAGTAGGCTGTAACCTAGTTTCCACGCGGCCCAGTGCAGGTTGGTATATGTCACATGCCTTCGAATTATTGGTTCTAGGATATGCCAGTTTTCTCACGATGTTTTCCTTTACCGTTTTGAGACCAGGTGGTGATGAAATTATTTACACAAAGTAACGCGGCTGCCTGGGTTCGAACCCACGACCTACGACTCGTAAGTTGGTATTACAGATACGAGTATAAGTTAAGCATCTAAAATCGACTAAACTATTCGACGTCCATATAGAACGCTGCGAAGAAAATCTTGTAACAGTGTTTTCCATAATCACCAAGCCAGCAGTGCTATTCTATAAACATCTCACCGTGAAAACTTAGGTGAAGTGAGCGTGGAGTGAAATGTCAGTGAGGGATTGACACTATTAACAACTCACTTCTAGCTCACTCCACCTACGTGTACACGGTGAGATTTTTTCAGAATAGATCGGCTGGTTTACGAATTACTGATCGCCTTTTGTTTTTCCTTTCTTCTGATCACTTTTCACGCCCCCCACAACAAAAGGGGCTGTTTCTTTTGTAGTGAGCTGCTATGCCAAGTACCTCGCTTGACCTCGCTTAACAAGATTTTCTTTCTCCTTTAAAAAAATAGTTGTACGTAAAATGAACCAGTATAATACGTGATATTTATCGTTAAATTCAAGCTCAATTTACGCTTGTTATATTTTAATACCTTACTTAATAATTAATAACCGCTGCATATGATACGCATTAAGATATACTGTCGACACAGAATACCTAGTAATACAGAAGGTCAGTAATACAGTGCACGAAATCGCCACGCGCCGCGCCGCACAGACGGGTATTTGACCCTAAAACGTGGCCAAAACTATTTAACAATATTTTTTGAATATTTCGGTGCTTGTATAGCCTAATTTATTGAAAAATCATTATTCAAAACCTAGTTGATGGCAAAATATCAATTGGAAAGGAATCTAGGTGATGGAGAAAAGGTAAGAAAAAAAAAGCACATTCTTACATTTTTATTTTATTAGACATTAAAAACCAACTATAAAACGGTATGGTAAGTACTCCTAATCTTAATTGTCCTTGTCCGAGTCACCACTGTCGTGAAATGGCAGTAACATATCTTTTACGGAAGAGGTAAAAGGTTTAGAACTTTTCTTAGGTCTAGGCCTAATTGAGCTAAGATACGGGTCTGATGTGAGCAGCAGCCTATACAGAATATCCCTATTGCAATCTTCACGGGAAAACTTTCGCGAATAATTTTCCCTATAATCTCGAAAATGCTTGTTCCTAGCTTCTGCTGCTTCTTCAGACAAAGTTCCGATTGGGATCAGAGCGTTTTTCACAATGAGTGGCCCGTGCATCAGCACTTTGTGTACAGTGGGTGTCATCGGATGCCAGCTGTATAAGCTAACATAAAGTTCTGCTGTACTGTCACAATATGAAGAAAACTTTTCAATATTTATGTCATATCCACTCGAAATAACTTCCAAAATTGTTGCGAACCTTTTTTATTAATTTCTCATTGATACCAGTTATAGCGGAAGCCTCCGCAGAACATTAAAAACATCTCCTACTCGTATTTCCGTCATTGGTATTGTTGACCAGCTTTTGGAATATCAACCAAAAGACCAAGTTCTTCTCGAAACCTTTCTTGGATTTCTTGCTTTTTAGTTTTTACGATGTATTTTTCTGCTTGCGACCTAATTTGCCACTTCCCTACAGGAATCTTATATGCGACATGAAGAAGGCTTTCGAAGAATCTGATTCTAGCATGAAGAATTGAAAGCCCAAATTTAAAATTTTCCTTGATTACCTCTGAGCTCCTCACTTTATCGAGATTGTTAAAATCTGTTGAAGTTAATTTGCAGAGATAACACCTAATTGTAGATTTAGTATCTGTGGCAGTATTACATACCTTACCATCAATCATTGTGAATAATAAGGTGTGTTTGACAGAAACTTCGAGTGCAGCACTTGTTAATTTGGTAGTATTCAAATCTTTAATTTGGTCTTCAAAATGCTTAATTTCTTCTTTCGTTGTTTCGGAAGTTTCTTTGATAAATCGTATCCTCATAGGCCTGCAAAATCTGGGTGAAGATGGAGAGTTGTTGCGCCAAATGACATTTGCATTTGTCATAACAGAACTAGGGTTATTGTTGCGCTTGCAAACTAATTAAACAGGGACCAAACTTGACTGAAATATATTAGCATCTGTATTGCTTGAGTTTTCAAACTTTTGCTTATATTCAGCTTGTTGTGATCCATCACATCCCCACTTATATATAAGTTCAAGTGATGACAACTCCTCTACTGATAAAGTAGAAATAACTTCCTCTAAATATAGTAACAATCGCTTAGCTGTGTGGTCCAGCAATGCTTGCAGTTTTATTTCAGCACAGGTCTCAGATATGGTAATGCTTTCAGGATCTGGATAGCATTGCTGTTTTTCTTTTTGGAGGATGGTGTAGCAAGGATAGAACTTTTTATTTGTCTCACGCACTATATCGTACTGTCTCCTTGTTAAATTAGCTTCGACAAACATGGATAACGCTGCAGTTGGTGTTATTTGTGTTGCTGGTAATGATGACGTGTCACTTTTGCGCAAGGCGATGCGGTACTCATGTCCACGGCCACGAGTCGGTGATTCTGTAATTTCCTTCATAACATTTGCTCCATCAGTATCTCCACGCTCTCGAAGTGCCATTTGACCGGCATATAATAGCTCTCGAGTTTCGTGACTTTCACGAAGATTCTCAGTTTTTCTGCGTTTGCTTCGTTCAGATAAATCGTCAAAGTTTTTTTCTGGGCGCCCTGCATTACCGCTAGAAAGTCTTTTCCGAGGTATTTCAAGAGTGCCTTGAAGCCATTGTTTGTTGTTATTTAAAAAAGTATGTTTAGTCCTGTTTGCTGCTTGCCATCTTGACTTAAAATCATGCTTGAATGTCGCAAATTTACGACGAAAAACTTATTTTTTTCGTCATCAAAAGAATAGTCATTAATTAACTCTCCTTCAACTTCATGAAGTTTTTTAATCGTAAATCCATCAGAATGGTTATGGATCATGTTGTAAATATCCATTTGCGTCAACACTCGAGCTCCTGACGTTCCTAGAACAATTAAAATTCAAAAATATAATCACAACCGCAAAACAAAGTTTGTTTTATGGAGATCTTAAAACATAAAAATAAAGGAAATCCATATAAGAGGCAAAAAGTGGCAATTTTTCATTCTATACAATATATCACAAATTAATGTCCTACCAAACCTTATACTAGATATAATCCGATAATGCCCGATTATCTTACTTTTAGTCTTTTCTAAATTTGATTGCGAGAATGATTAGTGAAAAATAATGCAGTTATTCAAAAACACTATAACTCTATATAAAAACAAATTATTTTAGAAATAACAATATTTTTGAATAATACATACCTGGTTCTGCAATATCCATGTTGAAAATCTTCGGCGGAAACAGAATTTATCAATTTTATCAATATTTGAAAACTAGAAACTTTTCAAACGCAGTCGAAACTCGTCTGACTAGGTGTGTTCTGACAAGAATCAGGTAAAAAAGATGGCCGCCCATTGTTCCTTAATCCCTTGGGTATAGGCAGGTAAGGCTAATTTCTAGGAAACGGGACCTTTTTGAAATGGAATTTTGGCCGCTAAAACGCGGTCAAATACCCGTCTGTGCGCCGGCACGGTCTAGGCACAGCAGCAGAAATCAAATTCATGGCGTCGAACGTGCGTTGAGCGTACAACTTCTGTCAGGGACCGCCATTCAAAGCAGCTGTCAGTTTCGATACGTCATTTGAGTCGTAGTGGGAAAATACAGTGACACTCGATATACGTGAAGCGTGTCTATGTGTGCGTGCGTTTTTGCTCGTTGTATGGAGCCGACCTTCTGTATTACTCTGTGGCATCGGTCTGGGAATTAATGCTTCAGCACTTAAGTGACGTATGTACATGTTTATTTACTTTGTTTTATTTATACGGTGTGATGAAGTTTGAATTTTTAATAAAATAAGGAACGTGGGGATGGGTTAGGTTAGATTGTATTTTGAAGATAAAAATGTTTACTTTTAAAAGTTAGCAGAGTTCAGTAATCTAGGGTTGACGACAGTCATGGGACCTTGCTTGTAAATACAAATGCACGGTCAAGTCTTTGATATCTTCTTCACACACACACAATGTTCGACACATAATACCGAGTTCGCGTATCACTGGTCAGTTTCTCTTTTGAAGCTGAGCAAACTCAGCATAGTAAAACCACCGACTTCCAAAATAAACACTACAAAGTGAAAAATAACTTTCATTTCGGAAGTCGGTGTCTTTGGATCTGTATTTTAGTTTTTTGCCACCGACTTCCGAAATTAGTTTTTTTTTTGTAAGAAGGTTTTTTATTTTTCTCTTTTTAGTGGGTCAGTTTGTTATCTAATTTACAATAGCCTAATGTCAAATGCTTATCACCTTTTACAAAATATTACTTTTCCCGATGCAGAGGAGTTAATTGTTGAGGAGTTCTCCCGGTAAGAACCAGGAGATCTGATGGTGACTTCACCATATGCATTTTGACGAGCATAAACTGTTTAGCAACCATATTAAAGTGCCTAATGGAATCGCAACGGTGAAATACTTATTATTAAGTAGTTCCGGTGGCCATCTGTGGCCGTCTTTATCATCAGTTCCACTTCACCAAATGGAGCTTTTCGAGTGAAAATGAACGAGTTACTATAAAAATACTCGAATCACTATAGGTATGCCTATAAAATTTGAGGATTTGCTTCGATTTCTATGGGACCCCTCATCAGATTCTGATTTGGCAGCAATGGGACTACCTCGGAAGCATACCCTTCCATACAAAAAAGAATTTTCAAAATCCGTCCACAATTGATGGAGTAATCGGCGACCATACATACACAAAAAAAAAAAACAAACATGCAGCCGAACATATAACCTCCTCCTTTTTGGAAGTCGGTTAAAAACTACATTTAATTTCTTGATAACAAAGATCAAAATAACATACACCTTTGATCAATGTCGAGTTGACATTAGCCTAAAAAATTATTAATTGTGGTCCTTAGTAGCTCAGCGCAACCTCACTCTTTATCTCGCTCGCACACTACTGCGAGACAGAGCGGCAGGGAGAAGGCTCTAAGGTGCCGATAGTTTAGGTAATATCTTTTTACGGTGAAAATAATGTTAGTTAAAAAAAAACATAGTAATATCTAGTTCTGTAAATAATAATAGAACTGTGGCGGCAATCAAAATCTAATTTGAAGTATTTTTTTATTATTCGGTTTGGAGGTAACTTTGTAATTTTTTTCCGTCGAGAAAATCTTATGGAATCATGTTTTCGTCAAACAGAGTGCTTAAGATTAATCTTCAATTTTACCATTTAGTTATTTCAAAGACTCTTAACGGTCTGGCGGTTGTATGAAATATAAATCTCTTTAATTTGATTGTCAGTCTGCCAGTGTCACATGTTTAATTTGGTCTAAGATGTAAAGAAGACAAGAAAGTAAAGAAGACAATGAGCAGATAAAAATAGCCCTTAACGTGATGTGACCTGTACCTAAAGAGCGGCTGCGGTACTCAGGTTGATCTCCGACTGTAGGCTCGCTCCTTCTTCCAAGATTCATTCGTATCAAACCAGACAAAACCTACACAACAAAAACGACAAAACAAAAAAACCTATAAATAGACTATAAGAAGTAAATACCTCTGTTATATAAGTATAACAGAGGTATTTACTTCTTATAGTCTATTTATAGGTTTTTTTTTTCTATTTGAAATAAGATTAGAAATTTAAATAAACCTCTTTTACAGTAGGTTCAACCGATTTTGACTTCTATTGCGTTGGTGGGGTGACAAATGGCAGCTGTAATAAATAGTTGGTATTGTTACCACGTTTTTGCTTTTAATGCCATCCTTACGGAGTAAAAGTCAAAATCGGTTGAACGGACTGTAAAAAAGGTTTGTTTAAATTTCAAATCTTATTTCAAATGGAGTATATGTACCCCTTCAAGGAATACAGGCGTGATGCTTTATGTACAAATCCAAAGAGACTACTTATGTTGCACCTATATTAAAATATGGTATAATATTCTGGGGCAACTCGATAGACAAGGCATTTGTATTTAAAGCCCAAAAACATTACTTTATAAATTAAAAAATTCTAACATTACCTTCCTTGTACCATACACGAACTAAATATTTTTGTAAAATCTAACAAGCTATCATAAAACTGCTTCTAAAAGATATCAAAGACGTTACGTGACAAAAAAGGGTTAGACGTAGAAATACCGTATAGGAAAACGGCATTACACAATAAAAGTATTATTCGTATGGATACTGATTTATATTAAATTGCCAAATGTCATTAAGAAGTTACCTAGTCATCTATTTACACATTCCAAAAGTGTTATTAAAATCTAAAAGACTACTTCGAAGATAAAGTTAGTGTATTTTGATTATAGCAAATATTTGTACATTAATTCAATATGATAATAATTACAATTAATATGACATGATTAATTTGCTTGACATTAATGTTATAATTTATCAGTTCATATAACATATACATACATAATCAGCCTATAATGTTCCCGCTGCTGGGACACAGGCCTCTTCTCTTTGAAAGGGAGTGGGCTGTAAATCTACCACGCGGGCCCAGTGTGGGTTGATAGATGTCAGATGTCTTTGAATTTTTGGTTCTAGGACATGCCGGTTTCGTCACGATGTTTTCCTTCACCGTTTTGAGAGCAGTTCAGATTGTATTATTTTTAATGACAATGTAATTTAATAAGAATAATTGTTTTATAATGTTCCTAATAATATCGAGCCTGAAAAGAAAGAACATCATAAGCGACATAAATTACACACACACACACACACACGCACACACACATACACACACATACACACACACACATTATTACTTTTATGGTGTACATAATAAAGAGTATTCTATTCTATTCTATTCTAAATTAAAATTTACAGGAGATTTATTGATTTATTTAATTTTATTATTTATTGAAAAAGTGAAATACCTACATTATGTCGTTAACGAAGTTCTTCCATATAAGGCTCGATATTTGCACACCTCATGGTTATAATACGGTGTACTTTATGATTTTTTTGTAACATCCTCTGAACCTGTGTTAAGCAAATAAATGATTTGATTTGATGTTATTCTCATCAACTCAGAACTTCACCCGTACTAAGTATTTCTTCACTTAACTTTCCTGTTATACATTATATAATCACTAGATTATTCTCGGATTCTTAGTTCACAACCTTGCAAGGTATTATAAGCGTCCTAAGTCTAACAAAAACCGCTAAAACACCTGCTTGATAATTAAATCACAATTTCCGATTACGCGTAGGAAGTGAATTCTATTGTTATCAGAGTTCGTTTGATAATGCGTATGCGACGGATTGAGGTGCAACTATTGAGTAACATAATTATAAGTATAAGTTTTATTTCATAATCAACAGGTTGTGGCGAACTAACTAATTATCTATGGTTCCCACTTTAGACATAAAGGACTCCTGCCAGGGTTACGAGCCTGTCCGAAAGGGATATCGTGGCCCTGGCATACAGGCATCTGAAGGAACACGGGTGGGTTTAGTCAGTAAAAGTCTGACACTCCGCTCCGCCCAGAGCGGGAGAAGTTATTTGAAAATTGCCCACCCAAAAAAAAAAAAAAAAGACGTACAGGACTGTTATATTTTGATCTAGAGCAGATAGTCGATAGTAAGGAAGATTTTGTATCTGAATGTAAAAGATATCCTAATAATATCACTTATATTGTGTCAATAACTAACAAGATTATTATCCCGTGTTTGTGTATACGGATATTCTTCCGCTGTCGCTTGGATACTGTGTTGTAATAAAAATAAATACACATCTATTACAACTGGATTGAGTTTCATTCAAATTAGAAGGACGCCATAATGCGCCTTAAAAAGGTTTTAAAAAATAAGTTAAAAAAAAGTCAAATTATTGATTTTTATTAAATCACTTTTGAACGTAAAAATTTACAAAAAAATAGCTTCCAAAAAATAGTTTCATGTAGAAAAGAATGGGTAAGAAACTCCACCGTTACTCTTTTAAAATGTTTTACAATATTTTGTATAGGTGAATTAATTATATAACTTTATGTGAAAACAATGCACTTTGAACAAAATTATAGGTAACAGGTAAATATAATTAAAAATGAAGCAATGAAAGATAAATTAATTATTTGATAGATACATGGTGCAGAGTTACTCTTACAAGATGTAGAGGCCTTCTTTTAAGTATGGAAATCCCTATAACAGAAGACCGGGATATCTATGTGTACAACAAACAAAGCCTATCAATAATAGAATTTTAACAACGTAGGTACAATAACTAAACTAGAACTAGAGAATTAAAAAATAATAATAATTTATGGTAGAAATTTATTTCTCACTAAGAAATAACAAGGATCATTTATAGAACTTAAAAATATAGTATTCTATAAACTTTGACATACAAACTAAGTAGGTATTGTTTTTCTATATATCAAATCATTACTTAACTAAATAAAATTTCATTTCATACGTAAATAACATTAATTTGGCACTTGGATTCGTAATCTCAGATAATTTAAAATTCAGGACTTACTCACCTGTCTATTTCAGCATGATGCATTCTAAGTTGGTTTCGAAGCGACGGTTTGTGACAAAAAGGTACTTATTAAACAACAAAATAAAATTGATACAATGGAATTTGAACCCTGCCATGTATGACATTGCCCTTGCTTTTCTAAATTTGATAGTTATCTCAGATTCTGATTTTAGGTATAGACAAGTGAGTAGTGTAAGTGTGTCGGGGTGTGTGTAGGTTTGTATAAGTGCGTGTGTGTGGGGGTGCTTCGGTGTGTGTTGAGGTGCGTGTATTTGTAGAGGGTGGGGTGTGTGAGTGAGTAAGAAAGAAAGAGAACCCAAAGGCATATTATGCAGTGTACAGTATGTGGTAGACAATTGTTGACCACATGTTTGAAATAATATGGAGGTGTTTGAATGTATTAATTCAGTGTGGCTGTGTGGGATATAAAATAATCAATAAAACTCCAAATTAAAATTAAATGAAATTAAAATTAAAATTCATTTATTTCAGGTTACATAACCCATATTTTAAAACATCTTTAAATTACCCTATTGAATTACTATTTCATCTTGACCTTTGAGGTCAATCCGAACTTCTATGATTATAATTCTAATTCATATGATTCTAATGATTATAATTCTGTTGATACATATTTGTTACGGTCGCACATTATATTTTGACCAACATCCAACCTGAAATTTACCTGCAAATTGCAAAAACAACTTGACCTTTGAGGTGAATCCGAACTTCTATGATCATAATTCTAATTCATATGATTATAATTCTGTTATACATATTTGTTACGGTCGCAAATTATATTTTGACCAACATCCAACCTGAAATTCACCTGCAAATTGCAAAAACAACTTTGACCTTAAGTATTGTCATTTTGGCACACAAAAGGTATATAGATCTAGAATCTATTAACAGAAAAAATGATAGAATCTCTAAGTAGCCCTAAGGACCCTACTTCAAGAACATTTATCTACTGACAACGATAAAAAAGAACTCAAGTTCCATCTCAAACTGGCTCAGCAATAAAAAAACAATACGGCGCGCACTTGTGACGTCAAATGCTTGGCGCTTTATTAGCAATACCAAAGATTATGAAAACCGTACAAAGTATTTGTTAAATACCGGGTGGTATTTGGGGAAGGTTGACCTGAAGGTACACTTGTGATGATAATTATTAATAAAACCACTGTGTACTGATCTAATGTGATAGCTACTTTATTAAAAAAAAACCGTTTCCTTAACCTAATCGCGGTAACGAAACCATTGCGAGATCTAATTTGTCGCCAACGCCATCTATTGAGCACGCCGGAAGCTTTACAAATAGTTAAGTCGTAAACAGTACTTCCGAAATTAAAGTTATTTTCACTTTGTAGTTTTTTTTTTAGTTATCGTACCAATTCCTATGCAATATGTAAATAACAGTGACAGGAAGTATTATACCATCATCAAGGTACACAATGTGGTTAAATACATGTTATCGAAACTAACTCAAAAAATTACCCAAGCGAAATTAATAAAAAAGCTTTACAATCACTTCTTGAAGCAAGATGCGGAAGCAGCCGTGTCTGCCATGGACAATTACCTGGATTTGATTAGCGAGTGGTCGCGGTCCTTTGGATTGCAGATCAACTCTAAGAAATCCCAGGCCATAATTATCGGCGGAAGGTATATGCGGAATAGGCTCGATGTTGCGTCGCTGTCTCCACTCTGTCTGAATGGAGTTCAGATTGAATACGCAAATACGGTTAAAAACCTGGGGGTGACCATGGACTCTTTATGGGTTTAATTGAAATAAATGCTTTGAGTTTTCAGTTTTTGAGTTCTTACCTATCGTGGTCTGCCCATGTTGCTCAAGTCAGTCGCAAAGTACACTACATGTTCCATTCGTTAAAATGCCTCCAGAGCTTTATACCCTTGAATACCAAAATCTCCCTTGCTCAAACTCTCATACAGCCCATCATAGACTACGCTGATGCCTGTTATTTGGATGCCACCGAGGAGCTTTTAAATAAACTTGAGCGTTTGCAAAATATCTGTATTCGTTTTGTTTTTAACCTTAATTAAGAAGTATGATCATGTTTCAAACTTCCGCATGATACTCTAGTGGCTCCCTATTCGACTTCGCAGGAACTCTCGGATATTGTGTCTGCTATTTAACATCCTTCACAACCCTAGAACGCCATCCTATCTGCGGGAACGCTTTTCCTACGCCCGTCCTTCTGAAGCGCCTTGCAGGTCGCGTCTTAGAAATCTCCTTAAATCACCTCCCCACTCTACCGACTTTTATTCCTACTCCTTCTCTGTGCACGCGGTTCGGTTGTGGAATTCACTTCCGCCTGACATTATGGACTGCCAAACCGTTGCAGTTTTTAAAAAAAGAGTGAAGGAACACTATCTTTCCACTTCGTCATAGTTGCTTAATAAGTACCTATAGTATTTATTATTTTTTTACATAAATATATTTTAGTGATATTTATTTTTAGAAGTATGTATGTAAGTATATTCTCTTATTGTATGTTTATATATAAATTAGTGATCAGTATAGTAATAATATAAGTAAGTTTTTATTTTGATTTTATGTATTATGTTTTCTCTTCTAATTTTACACACGTTGTCTACTTTCCTGTCGCAGGTATGCTGGAAGAGATTTCTTTAGAAATAAGCATCACCTTTGTACGTATTTTTCTGTTCCTTTTTTTTCTTATCTGTATAAACATATGTGTGTACATAAACTGTTAAATAAATAAAAAAAAATATATGGGACCACCGCGTAAGCTTGCTCTAACAAATATTTTCTTTTTGTTTTCAAATTCAGTCCACAATTGACGAAAATACCGATGAATATACAAAAAAAATGACATATACAGTCTCACACAATAACCTCCTCATTTTTTGAAGTCGGTTAAAAAGTAACCAGTTAAGCACAAACTCAAATAACCAATGAATAGTCAGAATGTCATAGCACTAGTATTCCAGTCTGTGTTTCACTCAGCCAATCACAAACTAGTTGATAACGCGTTAGTAAGTCGCCTGTGATGTTTTGGCTACTCATTGGTGATTGAGTTTGTAACACGTAACTTTTGGGTAGCGCCGTGGAAGATGGACCTTAGTTTTAATTGAACGTTCAACTAAGATCAAAATAAAAGAATAAATAAAAATTATATAAAAAGAAACGAGCGAGCCGCAATAGTCGCTTATGATGTGTAACATCTGACATCTCACCTTGGTTATAAGCAACAGAAACTAACCTCAAAATTTAAAAAGCTAAATACTGAAATATTTACTCGAATAATTAATCATTACTAGTGGTCGCCCACTGCTCGAAATTACACCGCCTCTACTTACAATCTATATAGTACTTACTAATTCCATGCTATAAAAAAGTACTTACTTATTCCATGCTTATGCTGTCACTTCCTGTTAAATAATTCCGTCCCTTATCACGAAATCCCGCAGAAAGCAAGAGGAAATATGTTTACACATCAAAAATTACAATTTTATATGAACATTTTGCCTACAATGACATAAATTAATAATAATGAATGAATTTAAATAATCAATTTCAGGACATAAATGTTCTGAAATTGGAGGCATAATATTTCAGTATGTCGAGCCTGTTAAGGACATCGTAAGCGATATAAATTAAAATTTACAGGAGAGGTATTTTATTAAATTATTTTTTGAAAACATGTAATACATACATTAGCTTACGATGTTCTTCCATAATATCAGGTACGATGAGTTCCGACCGGGAGTTTCGCTTCTATAAATTGTTACTCTATGGCGATACTACGACTCTGCAGTTTTAAATCGCCCTGCATTGTCTTTCAAAGGAAAGGGTGTTTATTTTTATTTCAAGTGAAAAGTTATTCCAATTTACTGTGGAGTTCTTTGTTGGGTGTTAGTTAGTCCATGATTATTTTTAAACGATTTTATTCAGTTTCTTATTTGTCTAATATTGATCATATGTCTGAACATTTGTGACCACTTTTCAATCACTTCTGGGAATCCACTGATACATAGAGACTGAGACGAAAAGTCTATTAATGATTTTTTTTTTGTGAATAAATATGGTTAAAATTTCATGCTAAGCATTGCGGCATATTATTATTATGTGGCTTGGAAACACGTACCGCTTGTACATGTTTCCAAGCCACATAATAATAATATGTAAAAGCCTTTAGAAAAAACAACCAACAACAACAAATTTGATGTTATAAATCGAAGAGGATCAAAATGTAAACACTGGATAAACATGTTATTCTAAATTAGCTAACAAACTTTTAAAATTAAAATATAATAACCTAACTTAACTAAAACTATTAACAAACTAAAATATGGTGACGAAAAATTCCTCCGTATCGTTGTCGACTGGTAATGTACCCAAGAGGCTGGCAGCATTTCCACATTGCATGGTAATGCTTAGCCGCTAGCCAAGCTAGAAGCCAGCCCTTGGTCACGGGAAGTGTCAACTTGCCGTTTGGAGATTTCGTTGAACAAACCATGAGCACTCGACCCGAGGGTTTCAACCCAAAACGGCTCGAAAATATAATTACCGATATGGTTATTATACTTTCGCCGCTTGAGATTGTCCACAGCCGCAGCAGCAGCGCCAGCATAGCACGCCCAGCCAGGAAGATGGGATGGCGCAAGAGTATTGACACAAGCTTCGTCAAGAGAGTCAGTCTAAAGGCATACCCTTGGAAATAAAGACATGCCTTCCAGTCTCCTGCCATCGTCGCGTGCCAAGCCATTGGGTTATAATACATCTTTAACTTTGACGGTGACAAGAGCCCGTCAGATGATGTCATTAACGTTCGCGTTTCTGCCTGACGCAGGTCCTCACGGGACACGATTGTTTCAGGAGGTTCCTGTTCAGGATAAAGCGGGAGGAAACGCCCGCGTATCACCACTGTGTGGATCGCCCGGAGGACACGGTGGAGAATACGGTGGAGGTCTGCCCGGCTTGGGTGGAGCACCGCCGTGTGCTTACGGAGGCGATCGGCGGCGGCGTATCTCGCGTCTGGCCCTGGTTCAGGCCATGGTTTGGAGCGAGAGTGCATAAGAGGCCGTCACCTCCTTCTGCGAATCAGTAATGTTCGAGTAGGAGAAAGCGGAATGCGTGAGGGGAGGCAAAATCCGCGCCCTCGCGCTCCTAATCGCCGCAGGAGACGCCCCGGGCGTCGGGAGTCACAGGCCGATTCCCGGCAACCGTAGGCGCGGGCTTGCGGACGGTGAGCGATGGGTAGCTCGCCGTCTGATAAGGACCAGACCCGGGTTGACGGCGCGTTGTGTTTCATCAAAGAGATGTCTGCACCAATTGACGGGGTCCAAAGGGCCAATGCCTGCCAGGGTTGCGATTTTGTCCGAAAAGGATATCGGGGCCCTGGCACTTAATGAACACGAGTGGGTTTTAGTCAGTAAAAGTCTGATACGTCCTCCCGGTCCACCTAGAGCGGGAGAAGTGTGTTGATAATTTCCCACTTAAAAAAAAAAACTTTAAACGTGGCGCGCTAAGTGACCCACACTTTGGCTGCAACACACCGTGGTGTCCGAGGCTGTTGACAACTTTGCCACAGTGATAGCGATGAGGAGAACAACAAGAAGCTCCTAGTCGCAAGGAAACAGCGAGGGGAAAGTAGTGTCGTCGAATGAAGTGCCTATGTTCGACGATGGCAGTGCATGAGTCCACAGACCCGACTCCCCATTTACCCACAGCCAGCAGGCGCGCACGCTTCGCAGTAGTAGCAGACGTGTCAAGTAAATTGTTCTGTACTACTCTGAAGAGCGGCTCATCCAACCTTCTCTGGGAAGATGAATTGTCGGGTGAAGCTGAATTCGAGCAAGCGAGTCTCAAAGAGTCTCTCTCTCTTCTCCGAACATAAATCCGTAGTCTCGGCCGGATGTTCGGTCGTTTCTTTACTACGGCTAACTATCGATGAAATACGGCGAAAAAAAAAGGCAGTCGAAGAGATAAGCCAAAGTCAAAACTGTGGCTTGAAGTCAGGTAAGGACTCAAAGTCAAAAAAGGAAACTATGGAAGTTATAAAACGGCCAAAAATTCGGCCGATACTTCGGATTTGTGTTCGGAGAAGACCTCTTTGAGACTTGCTTGCTCGAATTCAGATCTACCCGACAATTCATCTTCCCAGAGAAGGTTGAAGGTAAAAAACAAATTAATGAGCGCCTTGCTCGAAATTTTTAATTATTAGGTAGTATTTAAGTAGATATGTATTAACTATTTGGTTTTAAAATTACGAAATAATTGTATAATTGTATTGTGTTGTTGTGTATTGTGTGTTGTATTGTTGTGTGTTGTTGTTGTTGTGTGTTGTGTATTGTGTGTTGTATTGTTGTGTGTTGTTGTTGTGTGTTGTGTTGTTGTTGGTATTGTATTGTTGTTGTTGTTGTATTGTTTTTTTTAATTTACCAAAACTGTATCTTTTATGCTAGTAACACGTGGAAACGTAGTGGATTGTACATTTACTTATAGCATACTGTGTATATCTAGATTTAATATACAATGTACGATTGTTTGTCTTCCCAAATAAAATAAAATAAAATACTAGTTAATTTCAATCATCGCACTTACACGAGTCGCGTGTCTAATACCTCTCTGCCAATCTGTAGAACTAACAAGAACTAACAAACAATACGTATCGTGAATCTAATCCTCTTTTTATTTCTAACAGTACCTCGACAGTCTCTACGTGGGAGGAAATATCGTACCTACCTATAGAACTAAAATATGACAAAAAGTCTGCTAAAGGTACGTTATTTTTCAAATGAAATAAATATAAGAGTGTTTTTGTTGAAAGGCCACAAAAAGATACAAAAAAAAAATACGTTTAAAACGAAAACCTTTTTTCATCGTATTATGGCTAGGTATACAGCGCTATAAGGTTCTTTTGGCGCGTGGCCAAATTCGGAACTAACGCCGCCATCTTGTTTTTAGGGTTCCGTACCTCAAAAGGAAAAACGGAACCGTTCGTTGTACGTTTTTCTGTCTGTCCGTCTGTCTATCAGGAACGCGAGGAGGTATCAAGTTGAAATTAATATCAATTTACGGTCCCTTGAAGCTCTACAAAAATCAAACTTCTAAGTGAACGCAATTTATGCGACAAATTTTGATACTCGCAAATAAATCAAACCCCCCCCCCCCCCCTATTTCTCGTTAACCTAGAATCATGAATTTTGGCAAGAAGCAAGGTTTGTAGTAAAAAATATTTTGTTGCAATTACAAACTTACATTTGCAGTTGAAAAATTGACCGTAGCATATGTCGATGTATAGGAGAACATGTTTTGCAACTACAATATTAAGTTGGTTTTGGGATAAATCCCAACTACGGAACCCTTCATTGTGCGTGGTCCGCCACTCTGTTGCCCGGTTTTTATAAATATATTTCACAAAACAATAATTGTACGAATGTCAAAATGTTTTAGAGCTTAGTGCGGTTACTCACTTTTTAAGTTTCCCAGCATTAATTAAATGCACTGCGCTGCGTGTCGCGGGTTCGATTCCTTCACGGAACAAATATTTGTATGACCTATAAGTAGTTGTTCCGGGTCTGGCTGTTTGTGTATGTGAGTTTAAATGTTTGTAAACGCACCCACGATACAGGAGAAATTCCTAGTGTGGGGCAACGTTTTAAAAAGAAAAAGAAAGAAAGAAAAGAAATAAGCCAATTTAAAAATAATTTTAAACATTTAGCTACACAACAATCCAACGATATTTTCTCTTGTCATTATCGAAACCGTATTAATTACCTACGTAACGCGTTCGTGTCCCATTAGCCAAGTGTATTTATTTGACCATGTCAAACTACGGCTATTTATGGCTGACTACGGCGAAAAAAAGAAAAATACAGTCAAAGAGAAAAGTCAATGTCAAAAATTTGACATAAAGTTGGGTAAGGACTCAAGTCTAAAAAGGAGACTTTGGACGTCAAGAAACGGCCGACAATTAGCCAGATACTTCGGATTATCGCTTCGGAGTTGACAACCTGATTTTGAGCTCAGAACAGTAACTTAATGCATCATCATTGAATGCACTAATTGTGGGTTTGGATTGGATTGGAGGGTTATAATTAAGCTTTAAAAGCCCAAGAATCCACCACAATTCCAACAATATTTTCTCATCTCATAATCTAAACCGTGGAAATACGTACCGCGTTCTTGCCTAATACGACGGCCTTGCGCAAAGCTAATCTAGCTTTATACCCAGGATTTAGGTCCGTAAGCGAATTACCTAAATATACGCGTATAAGATAATTATATTATTTATGAAGGCACCTGATAAAATTGGACTCGATTTTGAGATAAAATTAGACGGCAAAGTCTGTTTAGAAAAGGTAAATTAAGTTTGGAAGGTCAAAGTAAAAATAGTACACAGATCTAATTTCATGAGGATTTGTTTGGTGAATAAATGTGGTTTTATGATTGTTTAAATTAAATTAAATAAGGTTAAAGTTCCCTGAAGAGAGTTGTTATAATTGAGGCTGCGAAGAAAATATTTTAAATCACGCTAATATTATATAGGCGAATGTTTGTGAGTGTGTGTGTGTTTGTTACTTCTTCACGCTCAAAGGGCTGGACCAATTTTGTTTAAATTTTGTATGGAGGTACCTGACACCCTGGATTAAGACATAGGATACTTTTTATCCCGATGTTCTCACGGTATCAAAACTTACGCGGGTGAAGCCACGGGGCGCAGCTAGTTACATATAAAATAATATTACTAGCAAGTTAGTATTTTAAAAACTGCTTTGGTAGCTAGATACTATTAGTGACAAAAGACTATTAACACTTTCTAAATTATAATTATTGAGCTTGTTTAATTAACATGGGAATAGACGTAAAACTAAAAGAATATGAGCCCTTAGCTAGTTTAAGAAATGCTGAAAAACAATAACTCGAATAATATTGTGTCAATTTAGATTATGTGTAATAAACTTGTGCAATTATAAAACGTGACTGCCTAAGTCACGTTTTATAATTGCACAAGTTTGCGTGACACCAAATGGCTCGGATACTTGTGCTAATTCATCCCACACACGTTAACAATTATATTCTTGTCTTGTGCAAGCATGGACCTAAAAAAAAAGTCGGACGGAACTCCCGCTAAGACAAAACTGTGTCCCGTAATGGCGGCGACAGTCTTAGGTGTGAGTGAATTTAGGGTTGTCATGATAGCCAAAATTACCCACTTAATATTTTAAGAAAATATTATGTCGTTTTCGTAATTTCAAAATAAATGAAAAAGGCGTGTTGTTACATATATGTAACATCACGCCGGAGTCCTCCTTTAGTTGTATAAAAGTCATTCGTTTCAAAATGTAAACTGCAAATGACACTGTATTTGTGTGGAATCCAGTCATTTTGACAGTTACAATTTCGATTTTTTTCAATCCAATCATTTCGCCATACTTCATTTACTTTAGGAAATCTAGTAGAAAGAATATAAAACAACTAGTAATATTTAACCTAAATAAATTGAATTGATTAAAAAATATATTAATTACCCATATATTGAGGGTAATTTACACACGTGAATATTGGCAACACTGGCCTTGTGATGAATTATTTTGTTCTGGTGAATAAATATTGATTGTAATCTATCAAAATCGGGAACTAAGTTATTGAATTATTCATTTACCTATGAAACGTGGTTCCTGTATTTTTTTTCTTCCGATCGCTACGGTTTTTGCAACATTTCACCACACAAGACATGCTGTATTTCAATACTTTTTTTGCCGCATAGACGTGTCGACTGTGTTGACGTTTGCACGCGTAATGGGTGAGTATGCTGTGAATGTGTGCGTGGGGGCCTGTACGTACAGCGAGCTGGCTGACTCTGAGTGACACAGTTTTCTGTTAGCGAGAATCCGTCCGAGTTTTATACGTCCATGTGTGCAAGTATACCATAACGTGTATCGCCTGCATAAAAGTAGCAATGCCAATCGACGTTACTCGCCGATTATCTCGGTCCAAGATAATTTACTATTTCTTTTTCGAAAAATGTGTAGCAATAAAGAACCTACTGCTAAGAAAAGCAGTACAAAAATGGTCTTGCTTAAACAAAAAGTTTTTTATATCTATTTTAGTTCTACAGTATCCTAGTTCTTCTAACTTAACATGCAATGAAATCCAATTGATTTCAAACGTCATTTAAATAAAAAGCAACATCCATTGTCTCACTCACAGAGCCATAAAACATCCAGTAGCAACTCGAATAGACTCCATTAATCGATTTCAAATCGATATAAACTAAACTTTAATCGTAAATTAAAGTACTGCACACTCGTAAATTCAATCGTAAAAACAAATCGAATCGGGATTTGATGTTCTAAACTGTGATTGGTGGAATTCGTAACGATCCTGTATTTTGGAAATTCCGAATTTCGAACGTAATGGAATGTAATGTTCGATTTACAGTTTGAATTTAGTAAAATTATTTTATGTGGCCGTTAATTTTCTGGAGGTGAATTTGTGAGATAACAAATGAGTTCTCATTATTTTTGGCTTTTTTATACCTACGTTAAATAGTTATCAATAAAAAAATATTGATCAAATAGTTGGCTGTACATTTTTTGTTTTAATTAATACACCAAAAATAAACCTTCACCAAGTTTTACCAACAGGTAAATAGTCATAATTAATAAATACCCGTGATTATTGACTTTGAAACAGTAGGTAGGTAATAAAAAATGGCAGTTTATTACTGATTGCAAAATTTAAATTACCAAACCATAATTAAACAAACAAATATTACTACGTATTACGTACAACTATTACGTTGTTAAATTAATCTATAAATGGCAACATTTGGCCCAACAAAAATATAAAACCCAGTATAATTCGAAATTCAAAGATAACTTTCCGGAAAATTTTACGCTGGCAATTCTTAACACATTACTAAGGCCATGTGCTCCAAAAAAACAATATTTTTCAAGTCAACGATTCTTTTAATTCATCCAAGTCCGTAAAGTTTTCCTCATAAAGCTTTCAAAGCGTTTGATTAAGCCTCTCAGGGGGTTGGATAAACATGAAATGAGAAAACTTTTGTAAACAAGGTACAAATTACTTGAGCGGTGGACATTTGAAGAAACAAAGGGCAACACTGAAGTTATAATTGACGCTTTTGAAATTTCATTTCGTTTTGATGAAGAAGTTATTGTGAGCCTCTTCAATCCGCGGCGTTCCGGGTCATTGTTAATTCGATTTGTGTAAAGAAATCGGCTGGTTATAAGCTGCGGGATAATTGCCTATCACACTAACAATGACAATGCCTTTTATTTTTGACAATTCAAAAACATTCATTGCGTGATTTACGTTGTGAAGCAGACGATTTTTTCAAACATAAGAAGAAATGGACAAGTAATGTCCTTCAAAATCCGTCGGATTGTAATTGAAAAAGTATGTTATAAAAATGGGGTGTTTGTTGAGAATATTCTGTCCTTTAAATTGATACAGAACAGCAGCGGTAAAAAATTGAGAAAGTAGGGAATCTATACAAATAAATAAAATTGAAGTGATGTGTTTGTAATCCTATCACACTTCACACTAATATTATAAAGGCGAAAGTTTGTGAGTGTGTGTGTGTGTGTGTTTGTAACTTCTTCACGCTCAAACAGCTGGATCAATTTTGATAAAATTTTGTATGGAGGTAGCTGACACCCTGGATAAAGACATAGGCTACTTTTTATTCCGATATTCCCACGGGATCGAGACTTACGCGGGTGAAACCGCGGGGCGCAGTAAGTAACTAATATATTTGCGAAAGTAAGTTTGTTACCTTTTCACGCCTAAAAATAAAAATTTGCATGTACGTTGTCAGGTGTACAGAAACGGACATAGGGTACCTTTCATCCCGAAAAAAAGTACTTTTCCCGAAGGTAACGTACAATAACGTTCTTATGATGATAGATGAACGGAGAAAAACTGGAATTTATTAATCAAACGGTTTTCCTAGGAATCACTATAGACGAGAAACTGCAATGGGGACCACATATAACCTCTCTGGCGGGGCGGCAGACAGATAAGACAGCTAACAGATATAGAAACAGCGCGTTTGGTTTATTTTAGTTACTTCCACAGCATTATGTCGTATGGCATTTTACTGTGGGGTCGGGCTGCTGACATTGAGTCCATCTTTATTTTGCAAAAGAGAGCTGTCAGAGCAATTTATATATTATGACGGTACCTTGCCAATTCATTTATGAAAATATTATGTATGTAAGGAAAAATCTACATATTTTTAACAAGATAAGCGATAGACATAATTTTAATACTAGAAATAAAGATAAAATAGATCAACCATTTTTCAGATTATCTAAAGTACATACATCTTTTATGGGGTACTGTGTTAAATGTTACAACAAAATACCTTGTGATATATTGAAATTAAATGAGAGAAAATTTAAAACACATATTAAAAGTACACTTTGTAAACAAGCATATTACAAGTTAGAGGATTATATCCAGGCCAGGAATGCTTGGAAACATGCTGGTCCAGCTCCATAGGACTATCTAGAGTCTAGACAAAATCAAAGTGGTTGCTATTTTTATGGTAAAATCTGTTATTTTTATGATATTGATTTTACATTCTGTGTTAACCTATACTCACACACTGACTTATTTTTTTATTTTTTTAGCAAAACATACTTTTATGATGTTTGTAAATATGGGAACACCATGTATCTATCTATTAATTAATTTATTTTTCATTGCTTATTTTTTAATTCGTTTTACCTATTATGGTATAGTAATTTTATTCTAGGTGCATCGTCTTCACATATAATCATCAATTAATGTAATCAAACAAAATATTGTAAAACATTTTTAAAAGAGTAACGGTGGAGTTTCTTGCCCATTCTTCTCCATACGAAACTACCTTTTGAAAGGGGCAACTAGAATCCATTCTATTTTTTTTGTAAATTTTGACGTTCAAAAGTGCCTCTTATGTGCCTATTTGAAATAAATGGTTTGACTTTGACTTTGATGGCGCCACGTGTCTTTAGAATCATGATGGAATTGCGATTGTGAGTTTGTTTGTTACCCTTTCACGCTAACACGGCTGCAAGGATTTGGATGAAATTTGGCGCATGGGTAGACCATGGTCTGAGTTAGGACATAGAATACTTTTTATCCCGGTAGTACATTACCGTGGGATAATTTTCGATTTATTCTAGAAATCCCCACCAAAAAATCCCCACCAGTGGGGATTGTTATATTTTTGTCCAGAAATCCCCACTGGTTAAATAAACTCAGCCTAGTGGGGATTTTTGGAAAAATAAGTAACAATCCCCGCCAGGTATTGTTGTTTCTTGATCGATTGCAATTCCCTAACGTAATAACGATTTCCCACATATGAGTCAAGTAAAAGAGGGTACATACTTAATATTTTGTTTAAGTACCCTGAAGTAACTAATATTATGTCTAACTACCCTACACGCGACTGTTAAACGAGCAATATAAAATTACCAGTAGAACTATGCATTAAAATAAATTCTTCGTGACTGAAGTTTTGTAATATTTACTGTGAAATCAATTTTATAATGAAATCTGAAATAATTAAAACGATTAACGCATTTTTTGTTTATTATTTAGAAACAACAATACCTGGTGGGGATTGTTACTTATTTTTCCGAAAATCCCCACTAGGCTGACTTTATTTAACCAGTGGGGATTTCTGGAAAAAAAAAATAACAATCCCTACTGGTAGGGATTTGTCGGTGGGGATTTCTGGAATAAATCTAATTTTCGACCACCACGCGGGCGAAGCCGCGGGTAAAAGCTAGTATTAAAATAATAGCTTTTTACTGAATGCATAGTATGAAAGTGTATACGGTAATTATAACAAAAAAAAAAAAATTGTCCGTCGATCTGTTTGTTCCGGGTAATCTTGGAAACGACAAGACTCATTCTGACGGGACTCATTTTCACTGTCAGATGGCTGATGTTGTAAGGAGTAAATTAGGCTACTTTTATTTTAGAAAAAGCTACGCGGGCGGAGCCGCGGGCAGCAACTAGTAATACAATATTATTTCAGTACGTCCTTTACAAATTCAGTCCCAACTGAGTCTAGAAAATTAATCCAGTTTTACTAGGTACCTAAGCTCGTATAAGAATTTGTTTAATGTTTATTCAGACATAGAAACCAAGATAAAGTTTTAACACATAACATTAACATTATGTCTTGTTCCCCGAAGGGCCAGGCGGGGTTGTACAGTCACGGGCACCAATATGTGTACACTCAGCAACTTTTAAAAGTGATTTATTTTGTTTTACTACGAACATAGTATTTTGGAACCCAAACTATTATGAAATAGATCTTTTCTCAAAGTTGCAATCGTTATTCCACGAGAAAATTGGTTTTGAATTCGGCTAAGCGTTTACATATTAGTGCTCATGACTGTACACACGGCTACACATCAAGCTATAATTTTTAGTAGAAGCTGGCCTCTCATTGTACGAAAATCCTATACAATGCGAGATCAGCCTACACTGGATATGTATAGCTTGATGTGTAGCCGAAGTTTTTCATGTACAACATCTTTTCTCTCGCCTTCTGTGGGAGTGATTTCGTGAAAAGGAACGGAAGTGTGTTATAGGAAGTGACAGCTTGACCATGGAATAACTACCTATCTACTTTTTAACGACATGGAATTAGTATCTGAGTATAATATATATTGTAAGTAGGATTGTGGGGTCGAATTTCGCTTATTCGAATAAATATTTCAGTATTTAGCTTTTTAGGGTTCCGTAGTCAATAAGAAACCCTTATAGTTTCGCCATGTCCGTCTGTCTGTCTGTCTGTCCGTCCATCCGTCTCTCCCCGGCTTAGCTCAGAGACGCTTAGTACTAGAAAGCTGTAATTTGGCATGGGTACATATAAATCACGCCGAAAAAGTCGTAAAATAAAACCACAAAAAGCATTTTTTTTAGGGTAGCTACCTCCCTTGCACTTAAAATTATATTTTTTTTTCTCGTCTATTCCATAGTGTGGGGTATCGTTGGATAGGTCGTTTAAAAATATTATGGGTTTGTGAAAACCATTTTTCAATTCAGGGATCCGTTTGCGTAATATTAAGCTTTAAAGTGCTATTTTTTGTTAGAGTCAAGTGTCTCTCCCCTGCCATCTAAACGGTTGGTTTTGGATAAGTGAAAAAATTCATGGCAATAATATATATAACCAAATTAAAAGGAAAAATATCACAGCTAAGTAGGCTTCACAAGTTAACGAGTAATAGTCAACCAACTTAAATTTGCAGTTGGAGAATTGACCGTAACGTATATCGATGTATGGGAGAGCATGTTTTTCAACTACAATGTAAAGTTTGTTTTTGGGATAAATTCATCCTAACTACGGAACCCTTCATTGTGCGTGGTCCGACACGCACTTGGCCGGTTTTTAGGGTTCCGTACCTCAAAAGGAAAAAACGGAACCCTTATAGGATCACTTCGTGGTCCGTCTGTCTGTCTGTCTGTCAAGACCATTTTTCAGGAACGCGTAGAGGTATCAAGTTGAAATTAATAAAAAATACGTACGTCTATGGTCCCTTAAAGCTCTAAAAAAATCAAGCTTCCAAGTCAACGCAATAAAAAAATACGGCGATATAAGCGACATTATTGCGAGATATTTCGATACTCGCAAATAAATCAAAACCTATAGGGTACTTCCCGTTGACCTAGAATCATGAAATTTGGCAAGAAGCAAGGTCTTACAGCACAAGTATAGGAAAAAGTCCGAACATTGTAAATTTGTAGTTTAATCACATTAAAAAAAAATTGTGAATATCTCGCACATAAATCAAAACCTATAGGGTACTTCCCGTTGGCAACAAGCAAGGTCTTACAGCACAAGTAAAAGAATAAGTCCGAAAATTGTAAAATTGTAGTTTTATCACATAAAAAAAACATTTTTTTGCGATTTCAAACTTTCAGTTGGAAAATTGACCGTAGCGTATATCGATGCATGGGAGAACATGTTTTTCAACCACAATGTTAAGTTTGTTTTAAGGATTAATTCATCCTAACTACGGAACCCTTCATTGTGCGTGGTCCGACACGCACTTGGCCAGTTTTTTGTCTTAACCACACTGAACCGATCATTCTGAAATTTAGCATATACGTTGTCAGGTGTACAGAAATGGAGATAGGGTACCTTTCATCCCGAAAAAAAATACTGTTCCCGTAGAAAACAACAATAACGTTCTTGTGATAATAGATGGCGCCACGTGTCTTTCGAATCATGATTGAATTTATGTTATGGGATGTATTTAATAGTGCTTTGAATTTCAAAAATCAGAGTACAACCCGAAATGATTGTCAAAATCTAAATTACCGCGAGCGAAAAAAAAGCTAGTTAAAAACAATTCCAATTCTAGAATTCAGCAATCACAAATGCAATTGCATTTCCAAATCGCTCTTCTCTTCTTGCCCGACTTAGTAATTGAATCCAAGACTTGTAGCGAACACTAGACTATTGAGGCGACAACCAATAAATTATGAAAAACCTATTTAAATAATCCTACATTCCTACTGGAACGAAACTGGAAATCTTACCAGAATCAGTACAAAATAATGGGTAGATAAAACAGCTGTATTCTGTAACCATCTCACCGTGAAAACTTAGGTGAAGTGAGCGTGGAGTGAACTGTCAGTGAGGGATTGACACTATTAACAACTCACTTCTAGCTCACTACACCTACGTTTACACGGTGAGATTTTTTCAGAATAGATCGGCTGATCTATGAGGTTGGATGTGCTATATACAGGTTGGATTTTTGAGATAGGGCAGTAAGGGCTACCTTAACCTTTGTAGCTACAGGAAATCGGTCATAAGAGACTGTCCTTAACTTTTTGAGAAATTTTGATTTGCATTCACAGATTTTGTAAAATATTAAGGAAACGTCCAAAAGTATTTGTATCCATGTGTGCGTAATGAGACGGCCGTCAAACAAAAACAAATCACGGATTTGTTGCTCGACTAGTGGCGTCATTAATCGCTCATTATATTTTTTTTTTCTTCTTACTTGTACCATTATAGGGTAACCCAATGCGATAAATGCGCTTACCCTAAGTTTATTATCCTAAATATCAACGGTACCTATAGAAATATATATATTTTTTAATTAATATAATTTGTAATTACAAACAATGCATTCCTTGTGAATTCACTCAGAGAACAACAAAGTGTTTCCTACGGTGGATATAGGCAAGATACGCCATGGTAACTTAATAAACAATAATGCTAAAGTGTAAGAAACGACAATAATTTTTTTATTAATTAAGGTATTTTTTTTACCTTGTGTATTTAATTAAATTTTATAATATTATATCATCGTCTGCCTAGCCTTTTCCCAACTATGTTGGGGTCAGCTTGCAGTCTAACTGGATGCAGCTGAATACCAGTATTTTACATTGAGCGACTGCCTATCTGACCTCCACAACCCAGTTACTGGGTAACACGATATCCCTTGGTAAGATTGGTTGTCAGACTTTTGGGATTCTGACGACCCGTAAAACTGTCAAAGATCTACGAATGACAGCTATAATATATAATCTACAAATATTAATATATATAATTCTTCTGTACGTGTGTTTGTCACCTAACTCCTCCTAAACGGCTGGACCGATTTGGTTGAAATTTTGTATTTATATTTCAACGGGTTCCTGGATGGTTTAAAATACAATTGAACCCGGTAAGTGGCGCCACTGGGCATAAGGCGGTAGGAAGTTCGCCGGGTCAGCTAGTATATTTATAATATTTTAAATTATAAGCTCTAAAATACCCACTTCAAATATACTGAAATAATTATTTAATAATTCAACCAATCACAACAAGGTCCCAGTTAACTCTAAATCAACCAGTAAATCTCAGGAGCGCCCGGGATTTATAATAGTTGTCAGTAATTTTATCAGACAGCATCTGTTGTTACAACAGTAGCATCTCAGAAATCTCTGCAAAGACTCTTGAATCCAAGAAGTGTCAGTAAATCCGGAACACGGGAACATCCCGAGGTACTTGATCGTCTAAAGCTGCAGCCGGGTGCAGCTGTAATAAACACAAACAACATTGATTACTGCGTTCACACTACGACGGATCGGTTTATGCTAGACAGAGCAAGTTATTGTTGGGCACGTTAGTAAAAAATATTGCTTTTTTGCAATGGTTACTAAAAAAAGGTCATGACTACTTTGACAGGCAGTCTAAATTAAATTTCCACGCAAGCTCCGCCCCATGCTCCCCGCTACTCCGTTATGTGCTCCGTTACGTGCGCTAACACATCAGTAATAAAGTTGAATATCGCGTGCGCTCTTTGATCGTGTTCGAGCACGAAACTAAATAGCGTCAGTTTAAATTTTTATTTCGTTTATAACTAAAGTAATAATTTATATAGAGATAAAATAAATGGTGGCTGGATAATAAACTATATTTTCTTGCTGTGAATATTAATTTTAGACATAACAGCTGAACAATCTTGTTTGTTTTTTTAATTATCCTTAAAAAGACATTTTTGAATAAAAAAAAGTATCGAGCGAAAATATTATAATTACGTAACTGTTTTAAACTTGGAAAGAAAAAGATCCAATAAATCATATACAATTTTTGTTTTATTGTATGTGTGACTATTTCGGAATATTCATGCAAATTAACATAAAAAAGGGAGCCTCTTAATAGTAATAAAATGCATATTTCATCCGTGTCTAAAAAGTCTGGAAACTACATCAGTACGAAAGTACAGACGCAAGCACATCAAGCTACTACAATTTGTCAAATTTCTTTATAAGATTTTCAACTTTATAGTTAAAGCATAAGGTTCAAGGTTGATTGGGAAAATTTGACAGTTTAGGGTAGCTTGACCTGCTGGCGTCTATACCGTAAAACTTTATTATTGCATAATTCCTTCTCTCCTTTTGTTAGCTTATAAATAACCTATTAAATAATTCCCATTTTAATCAATTAGGTAAATGAGTAGTTTTGACAAAAAAAGCAACAGAATTACAGTCACAATCGGTATCATAATGATGACGAAACTGTATTTTTTTCAGTTAAAGTAAATAAAACCTTTTCTTCTGATCGAATTCAAAAAGTGAAGCCAATTAAAATCATTCAACAAAGCCTTGAATGAAAGACAGCACAAAAAAAAAAACAGCAATTGAACGTAAATCACGGGAATGTCATTGAATTCGGAATACCTGTGAATGCGCGGCCCGAAACTGCAACGTAGTACTGCTATAGTAAATACAAACGACATTGATTACGCCGTTCACACTGCGATGGGTCTGTTTTATGCGAGATGTATTGAAGAAATAAAAGATTAACTTTAAAATATTCTCTTGTGTTGGCTCAAACTGTATGGAAATAGCTCATCTATATTATAATATGGATGAGAGTATTGAAGGGAAAGCAAGAGAAGAACACAATTTATTAGTAACCAAAAATAGGTATGTTTTGTTGATTATGGCATACTCAGTTATTATTTTTGTTCTTTAACAGAGACTTACCTATAGGTACTAAACTGACGATTGGAACATAATAAAACGTATGAAACCAAATAAATCATTCCGATACCTAACAAAGAAAACCCAAAACCTCTAAAACTTCTATTAATATTGAAGAATTTTTATATTAATATTGAATTATAAAAATGTATTTATATTATTATTGAATTATAAAAATGTGTTTAAATTATTATTTGAATGAGTAATAATAAATTATTGAAATTATTAATGTAAAATCGTGTCAATAGCATAGTTATTTTAATTTCTAATGTTAAATAACCCTCAAATTTGCGATGCCTGGAAAAGTTGTAACTACATTATAAAATAACATCAAAATGTACACTTAGTTTGCAAATAAATCTTTGACTTTGACTTGATTATATTAATAAAACCAATCCCCCAAATTGCCTGAATTCCACCTAAAAATAGCTCACTCTCTCATAACGCCGTCCACCCCTACACAAACAGGGAGGCATCGTCCTACAAATATTAATTGTATTTAAACCAAACACAAATATTCGCAGCAGAAAGCATTATTTGGTGTTCCGATCGAGTCTACTGGGAATGAAATTTACTAACCATTTTAGTTTACTATTTTGTCGAAACATGGAGGTTGGATTAAGAATATAAAGAATGTATGCTAAGGTATGTCCATATTTAAATCTGTGTTATAGACTGTCGTTACGTTGACCTCCTCAAAATACCATTTCAGAAACGGACCTACAAGGTCCTCACCATGATTAGGTCTGGACTTTAAAAGAGACTTTGACACCTGAGTTTATTTCGCCATTTCTTTTCAGGGGTAGTCAGTAAACTTCATCTAGCTTATTTTTTAATTTTTAATGTGACGTGTTATGTAGGTGAAAGTGATTCCGATATCCTATTTACATAATAAACAATTTCATTTCATTTCCTTAAGTTCTGAGTTAAGGACGCTATCACAAAATCTGACAAAAATGGCTCCACCACGGTCGGTAGTCACTGTGCTAACCTAACCTAACCCAAATGATTCAATAACATTATACGTTACTTATAGATTTGGAATATTATAGTAAATTAATATTAGGTATACTAATTGAATCATTCAAATGGATTCATTTAAATTCAAATTTCAGGCACCAATCTACATGGTATTCACATAATCTGACCAAGATAATGTCTGGAAAAGAGACTGTAACCTCTGAGTTTGTTTCGGCCTTTCTTCTCAGAGTAGTCAGATAGGAAACGCTGACCTCATCTAGTTTTTAAATATGATTGACGTGTAAAAGTGTTTGTACAAACCTACTTACAGAAATAAATCATTTATCAAATGTGCAATAGAGAAAATGTTCATTATAACATATAAAATTAGTTAAAATGAAATTATAATATATCAATAATCCATTATATCATTTCATCGCTAAATAAAAAAAAAATATAGGTATTATATGAAATTAGGTCATAATTATGACCATTAGAACTTTTGTTATTATTTCAAACGTTACACACCCAGTTTTTGAAGCTTTGTAAATTTAATGTAAAGAGGCTTCACACAGAGTCGAGAATAAAAGGGACTGATTTACATATAAATAAAAACTTTTATCAGCTGCACTCGGTCAATGGATCTCTTTGCAGTGGTTTTGTGGTAGTTTTTATAAATATAAAAGTCACAAAGCCTTTTGCCATTTACGCTCACTGCGCAAAGATAAATATTAAATAAAGTCTGGCAAAAATGGACATGCTAAAAAAAAGATCGTTGTTTAAATAAGGATCAAAATATATTATATTTCTTTCAATTGCCTTTTTTCATCACGATCAAGAATAATCATCATTTCATAATTTCAGCCGAAAGACGTCTACTGCTGGACATTGGCCTCCCCTAAAACGGGGAGGGGGTTGCCATAATCGCCATGCTTCGCAGGCGGGTTGGCGATCGCAGTATGGTGTTAAAATGCATAGATAACGCTGCTGCCCATTCTCTAGTAAGTCCCTTAGTCACCTTTTACGACACCCACGGGAAGAAAAGTGGTGCTATTCTTTACGGTACCACACGGAAAAATAAAAAAATACATAACATAACATCACGCCTGTAATCCCCGAAGGGTTAGGCAGAGCCACACTTATAGTACACCCACATTTCGCCAGTTATGTTTAAGTCCCATGTAATAGGGGGCGAGCCTATTGCCATCATTCGGGCACAAATCCAGACTCCGGGCTGCTACTGAGAAATTCCTGGTGGAAAAACCCAATAAACACTTTGCCCGACCTGAGAATCGAACAGGACCACGTGCTCGTCAGTAGATCTGGCAACCACTAGACCAACGAGGCAGTGAGCATTAGGTAGCGAAACTCCGCAGACGTGATGGGTGTTGATAATTATCTAAACATGATAAAACAAAAATTAAATTAATGTAATGATTTTTTTTGGGGGGTCGTCGACCGCATTTAGTGTAGTCACTTAAAATATCAGTTTAAAAAATCAGTTTCTTTGTGTAAACTTCACAGACGTGATTGGTATCGATACCTAAACACAAAAAAAACAAAAGAAAACAGATTTTCTCAATCATACTTTAAGTAAAAACACTACCAGCTATCGTGGATCCCCAAAAAAGAAACATAAAATCTCTTTTATTATCGTTTTTAGATATCGACCCATGGGTAATAGGTAATACGGGCTGGTGTCCGCAACTCCACGTCAATTTGCACGTATTTTGCGTACGGGTGGGAAAATCGATTATTCGATCCACCCCAACTCCTTAAAGAAGACCAGCAAAGCCTTGGTGTTACTTACAATCTCACAGAGGGTATCTGGGTTACCGAAGTACTTTGCTGTGTATGTGGCGACCACCAGGCAGTAGCATGAGTTGCTGTCTCGTCGTCCTCTATGCAGGCCCTCGACAGCGGACTGTCTGTGACTCCTATGACAAAGAGGTGTTTATTAAAGGACCCATGGCCAGTTATAGCTGCTGTCATTGTACGCAGCTGTTGCTTAGTTAGTCGGTGAACCTGTTTCGTGATATCGATCCATCACATCTGCAGTGTATCGCTAGATTATTTAATTTTACCCTTTAGACAGCGTGTATCAGAAATACGCAATCATATTATACGAGCTGCTAAACTGCCCGGTGGTCGCCACATATAGGGCAAAGTACTTCAGTAATCCAGGTATCCTACGTGAGATTGTCAGTGACGCCAAGGCGTTGCTGGCCTTCTTTGAGGAGCTGGGGTGGATCGAATAACCGATTTTCCTACCTGCACGCAAAATACGCCAATTGACGTGGGGTTGCGGACACCAGCCCGTATTACCTATTACCTAAGGGACTATACAGAGCATTAAATTAATCAAATGGGACCAAGATAGTAATGAAAAAATTGTCATCTGTCCCAAAATAAACTTTAATACCTACTCGACCCAAATGTATAAGAGAGCTTAAAAATAAACACCCAAAACGATGAATTCTCAAACAAAATTATATAACAGACATTAAAACGGTCCAATTTAACCTCCGGTCCAATTTACACTGCGGTTCAATTAAGACCTGCCAAACGTGCAAAAATAACTGAACTTTTCAAATATGATCCGTGAAAATACCTTGAAGGTTGTTATACGTGGACGTGGGGTATCCCAGTTTTATCTGTCGGCCATTTTGTCCCACCTGATCGTAAAAAATAATTGAATGGCACAGGAAATGGTCCGTAATGCCTATTGCCTCCTATGAAGGTGATCCAGGAATTGGGTCTACTGTTTCAATTAGATAGTGGCAAGTGATTCATTTTTGAGATAGGATAAGTAGGGTTTTTGTCAAAGGTCTTCGTTACCTACGGTGCTGAGACCTGGTTGCTAACCGAGTCGTAAAAGTTCCGCCTTGGGGTTTGCCAAAGAGCAATGGAACGCAGCAGTTTGGGCGTCAAACGAACAGACAGAATACGAAACACCACACTGCACTCCAAAATAGGGATCCTAGACGTAGGCAGAATCGCTGTCAAGCTGAAATGGGATTGGGTGGGTCACGTCAGCCTCATGCACAGTGACCGTTGGGCAACAGTCTTCACACGGTAGGTGCCTGAGGATGGACGGCGCCGCCGATGCCAGCCCAGAAAGAGGTGGCGAGATGACGTAGACGCGTACCGCAAGAGTTGGATCGAGGTGGCTTTGGAAAAGGATGCCGATGATGATCTTTTGGCCTCCTTTAGGACTTTCTGTTCTTATTTTCATTTTACTTTTGTTTTTTAGGTATATATATATTTTTAAATATTTCTATGAGTGTGTTTAGTTTAATTTGTGATCTTCCTGTGCGAACCTCAACAAAAACTTTTTTTTCTTTCTTTCTTTGCTCAGCAACGGTACAGTGCCTGCTAATACAAAAGGAGGGTTTTTGCATAAGTATGGTGTTTTTGGAGGGCCAAGGTTATCTAGAATCGAAAATAAAAGTGGTCTTGAGAATGTTACATTAGATTCAGATTAGATTTTACATAGCATTGCGTCATGGTTAATGAAATATAGGTATGGTCCACATATTTTTTTTTAAGATATTGGTAGGCAGGTACAGGGGCCCAAGTCTGCTATTTTTATAAATTCAGTCATTCCAACACGATCCCATTGTCATGCCATTGTCATTTTGCTAAAAGTTCGTAATCTGGTAAATTCGTAATGGTCGATCATTTTCTTTGCAATTTCTTTCAATGTAGTGTCAGTGGCCGACCATTGGAAAGTCATAATGACGCCATTATAATAGTAGATTACCAAACTTGTCAAAATCAATAATTATGAAATCAATGATCGACCATTCTGACACTATTGTAGTAGCAGACTTGAGGCCCAGGGGCCCAAGTCTGCTATTTTTATAAATTCAGTCATTCCAACACGATCCCATTGTCATGCCATTGTCATTTTGCTAAAAGTTCGTAAGCTGGTAAATTCATAATGGTCGATCATTTTCTTTGCAATTTCTTTCAATGTAGTGTCAGTGGCCGACCATTGGAAAGTCATAATGACGCCATTATAATAGTAGATTACCAAACTTGTCAAAATCAACAATTATGAAATCAATGATCGACCATTCTGACACTATTGTAATAGCAGACTTGAGGCCCAGGTCGGTTGTTTCGTTCTGTTAATTAAACACATAACATATATTACAGTTAACACAAAGCTCTCTAGGTAAGTTCATTCATCTTGACAAGCAAAGTTTCGAATTAATTATTTAATTACATAAAAATTTTGCCGAATTTTAAATTTGAAAAAGGGCCTTTTTTCTAAAAAAAAAAAACCTAAGACAACCACATAATTTTTCGCTATGAAATTAACGTGTATATGGTATAATTACCTACAAACTAAAAAAAAACTCGCTGAATGTATAAGTAGCCCCCATTTTTTAAGTCTTGTTTTGAAGTCGGTTTAAATAGTAATTTTTGAATCTGAAAAAAAGAATCGATAGCACGTTGGAATAATTTTTTGAAGATTTTTCTCAGCTGTAACGGTTTAGCAGTGTAACGAATCGGAAGTAGCGTTACTTAGCGCCACAAAAAAATAAAATAATATATCATGTAGGTAGGTACTATAAAGATCCAAGTAAAAACAATCAAAAAGAAAAGTAATTAAAAGAAGCAGAAAAAAGATCTACTAGACTTTTCAAACTAACACGAATCAGAGATTTGTAAGAATAAAAACGTCAAAAGCTAGAGTTGTAAAAGAAACTAGGATTCCACAAGTTGATAAGTTCGTGATAATAACAGTAGAATTAAGTTTTCATCGTTGAGCACGAAGTTCAGCCGGTATTTAAAGACGAACTTCAGGCTTGATATTATATTATTGGATAAGGTACAAGTTATGAACTTATGACGGGTTATTCCCAAAGTATTAAATATTCTTTTGTTCTAAAAAGATAAGAATCTCATACATTATTTCCCAAGTTGCTCCAAGGAATTATTATTATTTAAAATACTTATTATTTTGTTCCCATTCTGCTCCATAGGTATCTGTAATTATTCTCAAAGTACTCCACCGATTATTCGTTATCAATTCTCAAACTGCTCCATCTACATAATTACTTATAAAATACATATTATATTTCATTACAGTCAGTCAAAAAAATTCTTAAAAGAAATCCGGTACATATATAAATTAGCTTTTTGATTAAAATGGAGTGGAGTACTTTGAGAACATTTTAATGTTCTCATGGAGTAGAATGAAACCTAACTAAAAATTTTATATTTTTCATGGATACTTTAACTCTTTCTGGAGTACTTTGGGAATAACCCCTTATGACAGATAGCGGTATTGTATAATACATTTGAAAGATAAAAAACTTTTTACAAAAAAAAAAAACAACCGACTTCCAAAAAAAAACACTACAAAGTGAAAAATAACTTTAATTTCGGAAGTCGGTTGTTTTTTTTTTTTGTAAAAAGTTTTTTATCTTTCAAATGTATTATACAATACCGCTATCTGTCATAAGGGGTTATTCCCAAAGTACTCCAGAAAGAGTTAAAGTATCCATGAAAAATATAAAATTTTTAGTTAGGTTTCATTCTACTCCATGAGAACATTAAAATGTTCTCAAAGTACTCCACTCCATTTTAATCAAAAAGCTAATTTATATATGTACCGGATTTCTTTTAAGAATTTTTTTGACTGACTGTAATGAAATATAATATGTATTTTATAAGTAATTATGTAGATGGAGCAGTTTGAGAATTGATAACGAATAATCGGTGGAGTACTTTGAGAATAATTACAGATACCTATGGAGCAGAATGGGAACAAAATAATAAGTATTTTAAATAATAATAATTCCTTGGAGCAACTTGGGAAATAATGTATGAGATTCTTATCTTTTTAGAACAAAAGAATATTTAATACTTTGGGAATAACCCGTCATAAGTTCATAACTTGTACCTTATCCAATAATATAATATCAAGCCTGAAGTTCGTCTTTAAATACCGGCTGAACTTCGTGCTCAACGATGAAAACTTAATTCTACTGTTATTATCACGAACTTATCAACTTGTGGAATCCTAGTTTCTTTTACAACTCTAGCTTTTGACGTTTTTATTCTTACAAATCTCTGATTCGTGTTAGTTTGAAAAGTCTAGTAGATCTTTTTTCTGCTTCTTTTAATTACTTTTCTTTTTGATTGTTTTTACTTGGATCTTTATAGTACCTACCTACATGATATATTATTTTATTTTTTTGTGGCGCTAAGTAACGCTACTTCCGATTCGTTACACTGCTAAACCGTTACAGCTGAGAAAAATCTTCAAAAAATTATTCCAACGTGCTATCGATTCTTTTTTTCAGATTCAAAAATTACTATTTAAACCGACTTCAAAACAAGACTTAAAAAATGGGGGCTACTTATACATTCAGCGAGTTTTTTTTTAGTTTGTAGGTAATTATACCATATACACGTTAATTTCATAGCGAAAAATTATGTGGTTGTCTTAGGTTTTTTTTTTTTAGAAAAAAGGCCCTTTTTCAAATTTAAAATTCGGCAAAATTTTTATGTAATTAAATAATTAATTCGAAACTTTGCTTGTCAAGATGAATGAACTTACCTAGAGAGCTTTGTGTTAACTGTAATATATGTTATGTGTTTAATTAACAGAACGAAACAACCGACCTGGGCCTCAAGTCTGCTATTACAATAGTGTCAGAATGGTCGATCATTGATTTCATAATTGTTGATTTTGACAAGTTTGGTAATCTACTATTATAATGGCGTCATTATGACTTTCCAATGGTCGGCCACTGACACTACATTGAAAGAAATTGCAAAGAAAATGATCGACCATTATGAATTTACCAGCTTACGAACTTTTAGCAAAATGACAATGGCATGACAATGGGATCGTGTTGGAATGACTGAATTTATAAAAATAGCAGACTTGGGCCCCTGGGCCTCAAGTCTGCTACTACAATAGTGTCAGAATGGTCGATCATTGATTTCATAATTATTGATTTTGACAAGTTTGGTAATCTACTATTATAATGGCGTCATTATGACTTTCCAATGGTCGGCCACTGACACTACATTGAAAGAAATTGCAAAGAAAATGATCGACCATTACGAATTTACCAGATTACGAACTTTTAGCAAAATGACAATGGCATGACAATGGGATCGTGTTGGAATGACTGAATTTATAAAAATAGCAGACTTGGGCCCCTGTACCTGCCTACCAATATCTTAAAAAAAAATATGTGGACCATACCTATATTTCATTAACCATGACGCAATGCTATGTAAAATCTAATCTGAATCTAATGTAACATTCTCAAGACCACTTTTATTTTCGATTCTAGATAACCTTGGCCCTCCAAAAACACCATACTTATGCAAAAACCCTCCTTTTGTATTAGCAGGCACTGTACCGTTGCTGAGCAAAGAAAGAAAGAAAAAAAAGTTTTTGTTGAGGTTCGCACAGGAAGATCACAAATTAAACTAAACACACTCATAGAAATATTTAAAAATATATATATACCTAAAAAACAAAAGTAAAATGAAAATAAGAACAGAAAGTCCTAAAGGAGGCCAAAAGATCATCATCGGCATCCTTTTCCAAAGCCACCTCGATCCAACTCTTGCGGTACGCGTCTACGTCATCTCGCCACCTCTTTCTGGGCTGGCATCGGCGGCGCCGTCCATCCTCAGGCACCTACCGTGTGAAGACTGTTGCCCAACGGTCACTGTGCATGAGGCTGACGTGACCCACCCAATCCCATTTCAGCTTGACAGCGATTCTGCCTACGTCTAGGATCCCTATTTTGGAGTGCAGTGTGGTGTTTCGTATTCTGTCTGTTCGTTTGACGCCCAAACTGCTGCGTTCCATTGCTCTTTGGCAAACCCCAAGGCGGAACTTTTACGACTCGGTTAGCAACCAGGTCTCAGCACCGTAGGTAACGAAGACCTTCGACAAAAACCCTACTTATCCTATCTCAAAAATGAATCACTTGCCACTATCTAATTGAAACAGTAGACCCAATTCCTGGATCACCTTCATAGGAGGCAATAGGCATTACGGACCATTTCCTGTGCCATTCAATTATTTTTTACGATCAGGTGGGACAAAATGGCCGACAGATAAAACTGGGATACCCCACGTCCACGTATAACAACCTTCAAGGTATTTTCACGGATCATATTTGAAAAGTTCAGTTATTTTTGCACGTTTGGCAGGTCTTAATTGAACCGCAGTGTAAATTGGACCGGAGGTTAAATTGGACCGTTTTAATGTCTGTTATATAATTTTGTTTGAGAATTCATCGTTTTGGGTGTTTATTTTTAAGCTCTCTTATACATTTGGGTCGAGTAGGTATTAAAGTTTATTTTGGGACAGATGACAATTTTTTCATTACTATCTTGGTCCCATTTGATTAATTTAATGCTCTGTATAGTCCCTTAGGTAATAGGTAATACGGGCTGGTGTCCGCAACCCCACGTCAATTGGCGTATTTTGCGTGCAGGTAGGAAAATCGGTTATTCGATCCACCCCAGCTCCTCAAAGAAGGCCAGCAACGCCTTGGCGTCACTGACAATCTCACGTAGGATACCTGGATTACTGAAGTACTTTGCCCTATATGTGGCGACCACCGGGCAGTTTAGCAGCTCGTATAATATGATTGCGTATTTCTGATACACGCTGTCTAAAGGGTAAAATTAAATAATCTAGCGATACACTGCAGATGTGATGGATCGATATCACGAAACAGGTTCACCGACTAACTAAGCAACAGCTGCGTACAATGACAGCAGCTATAACTGGCCATGGGTCCTTTAATAAACACCTCTTTGTCATAGGAGTCACAGACAGTCCGCTGTCGAGGGCCTGCATAGAGGACGACGAGACAGCAACTCATGCTACTGCCTGGTGGTCGCCACATACACAGCAAAGTACTTCGGTAACCCAGATACCCTCTGTGAGATTGTAAGTAACACCAAGGCTTTGCTGGTCTTCTTTAAGGAGTTGGGGTGGATCGAATAATCGATTTTCCCACCCGTACGCAAAATACGTGCAAATTGACGTGGAGTTGCGGACACCAGCCCGTATTACCTATTACCCATGGGTCGATATCTAAAAACGATAATAAAAGAGATTTTATGTTTCTTTTTTGGGGATCCACGATAGCTGGTAGTGTTTTTACTTAAAGTATGATTGAGAAAATCTGTTTTCTTTTGTTTTTTTTGTGTTTAGGTATCGATACCAATCACGTCTGTGAAGTTTACACAAAGAAACTGATTTTTTAAACTGATATTTTAAGTGACTACACTAAATGCGGTCGACGACCCCCCAAAAAAAATCATTACATTAATTTAATTTTTGTTTTATCATGTTTAGATAATTATCAACACCCATCACGTCTGCGGAGTTTCGCTACCTAATGCTCACTGCCTCGTTGGTCTAGTGGTTGCCAGATCTACTGACGAGCACGTGGTCCTGTTCGATTCTCAGGTCGGGCAAAGTGTTTATTGGGTTTTTCCACCAGGAATTTCTCAGTAGCAGCCCGGAGTCTGGATTTGTGCCCGAATGATGGCAATAGGCTCGCCCCCTATTACATGGGACTTAAACATAACTGGCGAAATGTGGGTGTACTATAAGTGTGAGTCGTGTGTCATGTGAAGTCGGTGGCTGGTATTGCTGACCCTTCTTATACAGACAAGGCAAGAGCATGAACACAACGCTTGCTCAAGACAGGTTGGCGATTTCCGACTTATTTTTAACTAATAAAAAAAAAAAAACTCCAAACTCAAATTTTCTCACGATGTTTCTGAAATTATCAGCCAAAATTCCAGTCTAGATGCGATATTCGACTCAATGATTGATTGATCACGGTTTTTAAAATCCCAAAAAACTTACACCTCAACCCACACCCAAGTTATATAGTGGGTGCAAAACACGCAATAGGCCCCGTTAGTCCACAATTACCTTCATTACAAGGAAAGTCACTCCGCCAAATTTTCTCCAGCCGACATTCCCCTCAATTAGCCTGTTTTAATGGCAAATTATGGGCAAACATGGACCCGGCTCTCGTCTTGTTTAGTTGACACATTTTTATAGGGGAATTAGGGCAGGGGATTGTCGGTCACCCCCTGTGTAGTCCTTTGGCCGAGATCTTTGCATAGTAGTTGTTTAGTGGAGCAGAGTTAATCTTAAAAGGTAAGACAGGTCATTTGAACCCAAGATACTAGGTGACAAGGCGAATTATTTTGTGGCCCAGTGATAAAGGCCGTGACTTACGAGTTACAGGTCGTAGGTTCAAGCCCAGACAGGCGCTTTACTTTGTGTAAATTATTTAATCATCACTGCTCTCAAAACGGTGAAGGAAAACATCGTGCGGAAACCGGCACGTCCTAGAACAATTTGAAGACATGTGATATGTACCAACCCGCGCTGGGCCCGCGGGGTGGGTTACGGCCCACTCCCTCTCACAGAGAGAAGGTTTGTGTTCCAGCAGTGGGAACATTATAGGCTGAATATTTATTTATTTGAAAAAATAAAAAACGCGGAATATGTATTTTGAGATGCCCATTTAGCAGTAAATGCTTGCAAAAAAATCTGTAATTATTTCCAAACAAGCCAATTATTTTTTACGCAGTCATATTATTGATGACAATACATTCAGGAAAGCTTATGGCTAAGAAAAGACATTCAATTATTTACTTAAAAATAGATGGGACATAGCGAACAAAATCGTAATCCTATACCTTTGTCCTAGTGGGCAAAAGTCGTTCAGTCTAGTGTGGTACGCCTGCATGTCAAGTCGCATTCGTGTCCACAAAAGAAAAATATTTTCTAAGAAAATATGGCCGAGTTGCGCATTACGATATTGCAAATCTCGTTAAGGTAAAACGACTGGACCTAACTTCGGTTTATTTTCGATATATTATGCTAGATGGCGTCACTGAGAAATGGCATCACAGTTTTTCTATGATATTTCTTCTCATAGCCTCTCTATAGTAAGTATCTTAAATCTCTTAGTGGTTAAGTAATAATAGTCTCACGGGTCGATTAATCAGGTTAAGCTACGCTTGTCGCGGTTGGTCCGTGGATGGGTGACCATTTTTACATACCAAGGCCCTTCCGTGCCTTGGAAAGCACGTTAAGTCATTGGTCCCGGGTGTCATTCGTGGATCTTTGATAGTCGTTACGGGTAATCACAAGCCCGAAAGTCTGAAAACCAGTCTTACCAAGAGGTATCATATTAACCAGTAACTGGATTGTGGGTCCATTTTAAGTACTGGTATTCAGCTGCATCCATTTAGACTGGAAACCGACCCCAACATAGTTAGGAAAAGGCTCGGCAGTTGATTTATGATAGCATCCATGAAAGCCAGGTGAACTAGTTAGTGTAGAATCGTCAAACAACCTAATTAACAGAAAAAAAACGAATGTTATTGTTTTGTAAATAGACTGACAGATGCTATGCTATGGCATTAAGTCTGCTTCTGATGTTCAAATATGAACAAACCTCCATTAAAAGATTTAATAAAAAAGTCTGCTTCTGTACATTTGTGTGCTTGAATTACCTATTAAATAAATACAAATTATTTAATAAGTTATCATAATTATTACATTGTTATTTTTATATTATTTAAATAGTTTATTAAATAATTTAAGTACCAGTTAATAATAATTCTTTAACAAAAAAAAAAATGACAACATTGTTAAAGACATTACATTTACTTAGACAACATACAGAAGTATTGTCTTAAAATAGGTGTCCTGGCTCCCAATCTAGGTTTGACTTGTAAGAAAAGTAAAAAGTGTAAAGGTCGACTCATCTTAAAAAAAACCTGCCAAGTGCGAGTCGGATTCGCACAAGAAGGGTTCCGCGTACGACCCCTTTTAATTTTTAACTTTGTTTTATTTTTATTATTTGTTATTATATCGGCAATAGAATACACAATCTGTAAAAATTTCAACTTTCTAGCTATTACTTTTCATGAGATACGGCCCGTTGACCGACAGGTGGACGGACAGCGGAGGCTTAGCAATAGGATTCGGTTTGGCACCCTTTAAATAATAATGCTCATTAAAACATCAACAATGTAGCTTTACTAATAGAGTTACAATTCATTAAACCCTACTTTTAAAACTAAGTGCCATGAGCTCAATTGTGTCATTTGCAAACTGATTGCTACCACCGAATTCAATGCGACCACATCTATTTTGGGGCAACATCACACTATGTAATTCCAAACCTAATCCAAATGGAATTAATTTGCTAACTGGCTCCAAATTGGTTTATTTTGAAACATTTGAATTGGAATCAAATTAATTGAATAAAAATCAATTCAATTGATTCTGACGATTGAAACAAAATTCATTTGTGAATTTGGTATTGTTAAAGTATGGCCACAGTCATGCTCGTTAGTGTTCTTTCATTTTTACTTACTTAAATTTTTTAAAATTAAATACTCTTTGTTATTTTTAGGGTTTCGTACCTCAAAAGGAAAAACTGAACCCTAATATTATGATCACTTCGTTGTCCGTCTGTCCGTCTGTATGTCTGTCTGTCTGTCTTTCAAGACCCTTTTTCTCAGGAACGCTTGAAGGTATCAAGTTGAAATTAATATCACTATGTATGAATGATACCGAGCTCCAAGTTCACTTTAGATACGTAAATATTGGAATGGTGTTGAAACTCCATTATTTATTTTGATAATTAAGTGTCGGTGATACTAAGCACCGAGTTCGCTTTATGTATTGGAATGGTTTTAAAACAATTTACTATAATATTTGTGACCATAGAATATAATAGAATTATCTTTATTCAAGTATCATAGTTTAAATAAAAAACACTACAAAGTGAAAAATAACTGTAATTTCGGAAGTCGGTGGCAAAAAACTAAAATACAGATCCAAAGCCACCGACTTCCGAAATTAAACTTATTTTTCAGTTTGTTGTGTTTTTTTTTTGGAAGTCGGTTGTTTTTTTTTTTGTAAAAAGTTTTTTATTTTTCACTTTTTAGTGGGTCAGTTTGTAATTTATCTAATTTACAATAGCCTAATGTCAAATGCTCATCACCTTTTACAAAATATTGCTTTTCCCGATGCAGGGGCATTAATTGTTGAGGAGTTCTCCTGGTGACTTCACCATATGCATTTTAACGAGCATAAATTGCTTAGCAACCACATTAAAGTGCCTAATCGAATCGCAATACTTATTATTAAGTAATTCCGAAAGCCATCTGTGGTCTTCATCATCAGTTCCACTTCACCAAATGGTGATTTTCGAGTGCAAATGCACGAGTTACTATAAAAAATACTCAAATACTATAGGTATGCCTATAAAATTTGAGGATTTCCTTCGATTTCCATGGGATCCCCTCATCAGATTCTGATTTGGTGGCAATGAGACCACCTCGGGAGCTTAAATTCTGTTCAAAATTGACGGAGTAATCGGTGAACATATAACCTCCTCCTTTTTGGAAGTCGGTTAAAAATGATTAATAAGACTTAAAACTATATTAGTAAGAACTGACACTTCACAAAACAAACAAACGGCAGTGGATCACCGTTGTGGCAACCCATGAGAGATGGCACAACAGCGAACCACGAAAACAGAGTCTAGGCGCCTTGAAATCATGCATCTATGCAATGGTGATACTTTTTTTTTTTTTTTTTTTGGGTGGGAAATTATCAAATAACTTCTCCCGCTCTGGGTGGAGCGGGAGGGAGTGTCAGACTTTTACTGACTAAAACCCACCGTGTTCCTTCAGGTGCCTGTGTGCCAGGGCCACGATATCCCTTTCGGACAGGCTCGTAACCCTGGCAGGCATTGGCCCTTTCCGACCCCGTCAATTGGTGCTGACGTCTCTTTGAGGCGCGCGTGGAACACAACGCGCCGTCGACCCGGGCTTGGTCCTTATCGGACGGCGAGCTACCCATCGCTCACCGTCCGCAAGCCCGCGCTTAGGGTGGCCGTTAAATATTTGAACGTTTGGTCAGTATTAAAAATAAGTTGAACTTAACATTTTTGAGTAAATTAACTTTCCTTCATTGTTCATCCAGACTTAGGACTGGCCAAACCCTCCTTGCCAAACTACCGCCATGGGATCTGGAGGCAAAAGTCCTCGCGCATATCTGGGAGTGTCACGAGGAGGCGAAAAGCCGCAGCCGGGGCGAAACTCCGCTGCCGCGAGAAATCACGGCACAGCGGACTGAGCTCCGGCGGGATCTCATGGCGACATGGAGAGTGCGATTGTCGCTACCCAGCGCTGGGCACGCCACTATTGCGGCTATAAGTCCCCTCTTTGAGGAGTGGCTAGAGAGGCGCCACGGCGTCTTCACCTTCCGCCTGACGCAGGTCCTCACCGGACACAGATGTTTCGGGAGGTTCCTGTTCAGGATAAAGCGGGAGGAAACGCCCGGGTGTCACCACTGTGTAGATCGCCTGGAGGACACGGTGGAGCATACGGTGGAGGTCTGCCCAGCTTGGGCGGAGCACCGCCGTGTCCTCACGGAGGCGATCGGCGGCGGCGATCTGTCACGTCCGGCTCTGGTTCAGGCCATGGTTCGGAGCGAGAGTGCATGGGAGGCCGTCACCTCCTTCTGCGAAGCAGTAATGCTCGCGAAGAAGGAGGCGGAAAGCGTGAGGGAGAGGCAGGGTTCGCGCCCTCACGCCCCTAGTCGCCGCAGGAGACGCCCCGGGCGTCGGGAGTCGCAAGCTGATTTCCGGCCACCGCAGGCGCGGGCCTGCGGACGGTGAGCGGTGGGTAGCTCGCCGTCCGATAAGGACCAGGCCCGGGTTGACGGCGCGTCGTGTTCCACGCGCGCCTCAAAGAGATGTCAGCACCAAATGACGGGGTCCGGTAGGACCAGGGTTGCGAGTTTGTCCGAAAGGGATATCGTGGCCCTGGCACACAGGCAATGGAAGGAACACGGGTGGGGTTTAGTCAGTAAAAGTCTGACACGCCCTCCCGCTCCGCCCAGAGCGGGAGAAGTTATTTGATAATTTCCCACCCAAAAAAAAAAAAAGGCGCAGGACTGGCCACAAATTAGTTTGGACTTTAGTTCCAGTTCGTATTATAATATTTCAGAAGCGCTCGGCTCGGTCCGCCCGTGGACCGTCACCCTAATTGCGCAGTTTAAATCACAATCGGAATGATTATGAAGTATATTACTAATCCATTGCTTCCTATGTTAAAAAAATAGTCTGCTCAACAACGTAAATAACACAATGAATGTTGTTGAACTGTCAAATTGAAACTGATTCCTACTGATAGTGTGTTACGCAATTAACCCGCAGATTGGGTATCAATTGGGTGTTGTCCTAGTGACAACACCCGATTGATACCCGATACAGTACACCAGATACTCGGTAATTCGTCATCGCGTATCAAGCCAATTTGATAAATCGTTTTGCGCAATACATAGTTATTGTGGAATCAATCACAGTCGTATCGCAGTCCACTGCTGGACATAGGCATCTCCCAGGCTGCGCCACAACACCCTGTCCTCCGCGTTCCCGCATCTAGTCTGACCCAGCCATCTTCTAAAGGTCGTCGGTCCAGCTAGCTGGGGGGCGTCCCACACTACGCTTGCCGATACGCGATCTCCACTCCAGGACTCGTCTGCTCCATCGGTCCTTCGACAAACATGGCCAGCCCACTGCCACTTCAGTTTGCTTACTCTGCAAGCTATGTCGGTAAATCCGGTTCTTTTCCGGATAATTTCATTCCTGATCTTATCCTTTAAAGAGACTCCAAGCATAGCCCGCTCCATAGCACGCTGAGCGACCTTGAATTTGTGGACTAGCCCGACTGTCAGTGTCCACGTTTTGGCACCGTATGTCATGACGGGCAGGACGCACTGGTTAAAGATTTTACTCTTTAGACATTGCGGGATAGGTGACGAGAAGACTTGACGCAGTTATTGTGGAAGCCAATACCATATTTAAGGTATTACACCAATACATACATACTTAGTTATTGAAACTATTTATGGTTTATACTACCTCTACACTGCATACTCCCCCCTACTCTACTCTACATCTCTAATTTCTACACTGCGCCTGTTTTCATCATGCCGGACAAGCGGCAGCGTGAGGTAAAGGCATCCGCCTGGGTCCAACTATTTTTGAGGCATAAGTTCTGGCGACACACGCATGCTTCAGAAGAAAATATAAGACCACGACGAAAGCGGGCGAGTGTGGACTAGGATTGTTGATATTTTTTTAAATATTAGATTTTCGATAAATCGATATTTTTAATTATATCAATAGCGGAGTTTGATCTTTCGAAAATAAAGGAGAAGTCAAAAGTGGTATAATATTCCGAAGATTTTTAAATGCTATTGTGATGTACCTTATTAGAAAGCTTATTTATTATGCTACTCGATTATAGTTAAATCTGATTTTTCAGGCGCGCTTTTTTGTGAAAAAGTGAAAAGTGTTTCAATACAAACAAAACGCACATAGTATTTCTTTATTAATTTTGCAATATAATTATTTTAAATGTGGCTAAAGTTTCCGTTTCTATTAAATATTTTGAGATTTTACTATAATTTTAGCTGCAGCTCCATGAAATTAAGACAAAAATATTGATTATCATGACAATGCAATAACAAAACGTGTCGAAAAAAAGTCAAAGCTGTAATTAATGTTAAGCCGAGTCCTGCGGGGCGAGCACGGCCTACTGTGACATGACTTGAGTCACACATTTTATCACAGTTTGAGCGATAAAACTGTTTTGTTATAAGCATTTTATGACAAAAAGTACAAACTGACATGACATAATTTATCATAATTATCTTGTCACAAATGTACGCGCACGTGTTCGGCCCGCTGCTCACTGACATTGTCATTGTCACATCATTTGCCACAGGGCTGCCATCCCTAAAATATAAATAATGTTTGTAGTTAGTTATGCAAACATTTTATTTTTCAACAATTGTTTTAAAAAAAAAACGGGTGGCTATAAAATAAAAAAAAATGCCCAAATACATCAAAATAATTACCCTCTTTAAGCCTATATAGGTCAGAAGGCTGTTTAAATTTTCAATTATTTTAGTACCAAGCCCCATACATTTCGTGAACGTTTCCTTTCGATATTTTGTTAATTCGGCTTAAATAAATTAATAATGAATAAACACGTGTTTTGCCGCTAAATCACAACACAACAATAATTTTACATAACCTCTCGTTTTAACTCTTTTTTTTTTATAATAATCTTTTAATGGCCTGGTTGCTGGGACCTTTTAGCTTAGTCTTTATTTAGTTACTTTGTTATAGGTAATGATGACATGAATTGAAACAATGCATGATAGATGATATCCCCACCCGTGTCTTTACTGAAACTTAAAGGGAGCGTCCCTTTAAGTTTCAGTAAAGACACTTTACTGAGACCTCACGCGGACTTCTTGAGAGAACTTGAAGTGATTATGTTGCACTGTTTTGTTTCATTTGCCTACACCAGCCATACTCAAAGTGTGTTCCGCGGAACCCTAGGGTTCCGCAAAGCCTCTGTGGAGGTTCCGCAAAAATACTGGTCAGAATAAAAAAATAATACTAAAGGAGTGTCTACCTACTATATTTTATTTTACTCTGGTACCTGAGTAACATAATATCAATCTAAATATTTCAACAAAAGTAAAAAAATATGTAAATTTTAATGTCAAGTAATATGATTATTAATGAAGAATACACATAAAACCATTTTTGATTACTTTAGGGCTCCGTCAAGTATTTCGTTTTCGAAAAGGGTTCCGTCTCCAAAAAAGTTTGAGAACCACTGGCCTACACAAATGCACGTTCACGAACCCTTAATGGTTAAAAATCCACCATTATTACACATTAATATTCGGCTAAACACATGTTTTAGAAAATAAAACAAAACTCTAATCATGACGCTTCACTTTCCCGCCAAGAATCCAGTAAGTAAAGTATTTACTAAGTATCATAGATTAATTATAGTAATTTTTATACCACAGAGATCAAATTCTATGAAAAATTATATTACGTTTTAATAAGAAAATAAGCAGACTTCTTGGCGGGAAAGTGAAGCGTCATGTTAGCAGTTTTGTTTTATTTTCTAAAATTTGTGTTTAGCCGAATATTAATGTGTAATAGTGGTGGATTATTAACCATTAAGTGTTCGTGAACCTGCATTAATGTAGGCAAATGAAACAAAACAGTGCAACATCACTTTAAGTTCTCTCAAGAAGTCCGCGCGAGGTTTCAGTAAAGTGCCGCGTCTTTACTTAAACTCAAGGGGAGCGGGGCGGGATATCATCAATCATCTTTATCATGCATTGAGTGGAGTTCATTTCATAATTATTATAACTTTGTACTTGTTACCTAATTTTACATGACACTGGCTAAATGCACAAACCGTGCGAAGCCAAAAAGAAAAAAAAAAGAAAATAAGCAAACAAATAAACTTTGGTAAGAGGAAAAACACAATATAGTGTAAATAAAGTACAGCTTAGAAGTACAGCATAACGAATAGGTTACATGGGGGCTTTGCCGGTTAAGTTTACGATGATTTTGTAGTTAAAATTATTTAAACACTTTAAAAAATTTATATCGACCGTCGATATAATTACATAATTATTTCATTATCAAATTATCGATTTATCGTCCAAAAAACATTATAAGTAATTAATATCGATATTTCTAAATAATAATATCGATATGTTCTCAACAGTCGTAGTGTGGACAAACCTTTAAAGGTTTTTTTTTTTTTCAAAATTTTGTGCCCTATTCTTGCAACTTGATCTCATTGTTTGGTATTTTATTTTTCAGTGAGTATAAAGGCTCTTACAAACACACGCGATATCGTGGGCGCGACATACACCAACAAAGGAATTGTCTTTGTCGGTACCTGTCACGCCCGCGATATCGCGTGGGTGTCGCCTTAACCGTCCACAATAAAAGTCTCTGATCTCATTGTTACGTTAACCTTAGTCTGTCGTATAACTATACCAAAAATGTAAAATCTGTTATAAATTAGTGCTATATTATTCTGTGATAATAAGGACTGTAAAATGTAACATTGTCTGAACTATAGATTGAATTGCTTTTTGATTTTGACGATTGCCTGTAGCTGTAGGTATTACCCGTAGGGTTAGCTAATGGTGTACCTATATTAAAACCAATATTGCCATCAGCATGGCGCGAATCCAGACTCCGGGTTATTACTAAGATACTCCTGATGGAAAAACTCAATAACACTTTGCCCGAACTAGGAATCGTGGACCACTAGACCAGCGAGGCAATCATTCAACGATTCAATTGAATAAAAACTTCGTGTAGCTACGTTTTTATGGAAGCAACAACTTAAGATCTTAGATAATGGTCCGTAATGTCTCTTTTAAAAGTTTTTTTCGGCGAGTGTCTAGAATTCCTTCCAATTTATTTGAAAATGGGAAATGTTCAGTGCAATCTTGATTCCGCTGGCGTTTCATTTTGAGATATTAAGAGACACTTAACTGATTTTATCGTTGAACGTTGTGGCACACTTTTGGTAGTCTTCTTGCTCCATGCGAAACTCATTGTTTTAGGGCTGCCTTCTACGAGTGTAAGGAAAAATGTCGAGCCTGTTTGAATACTCGTCAACAACAAGAGACACTTGGACACAACGTGTTTACACAGCTGCTGATTCAACACTAATTATTGGGTCACAATTAGAGACATCCGTGCGCACACATGGACGCTTGGAGTATAGTGTCGTAGTCTAAACTTAGAGGCTCGGTGTATAAACTGAGTGTACGGTGTACAGTGTCGTAGTCTAAACTTAGAGGCTCGGTGTATAAACTGAGTGTACGGTGTATAGTGTCGTAGTCTAAACTTAGAGGCTCGGTGTATAAACTGAGTGTACGGTGTATAGTGTCGTAGTCTAAACTTAGAGGCTCGGTGTATAAACTGAGTGTACGGTGTATAGTGTCGTAGTCTAAACTTAGAGGCTCGGTGTATAAACTGAGTGTACGGTGTATAGTGTCGTAGTCTAAACTTAGAGGCTCGGTGTATAAACTGAGTGTACGGTGTATAGTGTCGTAGTCTAAACTTAGAGGCTCGGTGTATAAACTGAGTGTACGGTGTACAGTGTCGTAGTCTAAACTTAGAGGCTCGGTGTATAAACTGAGTGTACGGTGTATAGTGTCGTAGTCTAAACTTAGACGCTCGGTGTATAAACTGAGTGTACGGTGTATAGTGTCGTAGTCTAAACTTAGAGGCTCGGTGTATAAACTGAGTGTACGGTGTACAGTGTCGTAGTCTAAACTTAGAGGCTCGGTGTATAAACTGAGTGTACGGTGTATAGTGTCGTAGTCTAAACTTAGAGGCTCGGTGTATAAACTGAGTGTACGGTGTATAGTGTCGTAGGCTAAACTTAGAGGCTCGGTGTATAAACTGAGTGTACGGTGTATAGTGTCGTAGTCTAAACTTAGAGGCTCGGTGTATAAACTGAGTGTACGGTGTATAGTGTCGTAGTCTAAACTTAGAGGCTCGGTGTATAAACTGAGTGTACGGTGTATAGTGTCGTAGTCTAAACTTAGAGGCTCGGTGTATAAACTGAGTGTACGGTGTATAGTGTCGTAGTCTAAACTTAGAGGCTCGGTGTATAAACTGAGTGTACGGTGTATAGTGTCGTAGGCTAAACTTAGAGGCTCGGTGTATAAACTGAGTGTACGGTGTATAGTGTCGTAGTCTAAACTTAGAGGCTCGGTGTATAAACTGAGTGTACGGTGTATAGTGTCGTAGTCTAAACTTAGAGGCTCGGTGTATAAACTGAGTGTACGGTGTATAGTGTCGTAGGCTAAACTTAGAGGCTCGGTGTATAAACTGAGTGTACGGTGTATAGTGTCGTAGGCTAAACTTAGAGGCTCGGTGTATAAACTGAGTGTACGGTGTATAGTGTCGTAGTCTAAACTTAGAGGCTCGGTGTATAAACTGAGTGTACGGTGTATAGTGTCGTAGTCTAAACTTAGAGGCTCGGTGTATAAACTGAGTGTACGGTGTATAGTGTCGTAGTCTAAACTTAGAGGCTCGGTGTATAAACTGAGTGTACGGTGTATAGTGTCGTAGTCTAAACTTAGAGGCTCGGTGTATAAACTGAGTGTACGGTGTATAGTGTCGTAGTCTAAACTTAGAGGCTCGGTGTATAAACTGAGTGTACGGTGTATAGTGTCGTAGTCTAAACTTAGACGCTCGGTGTATAAACTGAGTGTACGGTGTATAGTGTCGTAGTCTAAACTTAGAGGCTCGGTGTATAAACTGAGTGTACGGTGTATAGTGTCGTAGTCTAAACTTAGAGGCTCGGTGTATAAACTGAGTGTACGGTGTATAGTGTCGTAGTCTAAACTTAGAGGCTCGGTGTATAAACTGAGTGTACGGTGTATAGTGTCGTAGTCTAAACTTAGAGGCTCGGTGTATAAACTGAGTGTACGGTGTATAGTGTCGTAGTCTAAACTTAGAGGCTCGGTGTATAAACTGAGTGTACGGTGTATAGTGTCGTAGTCTAAACTTAGAGGCTCGGTGTATAAACTGAGTGTACGGTGTATAGTGTCGTAGTCTAAACTTAGAGGCTCGGTGTATAAACTGAGTGTACGGTGTATAGTGTCGTAGTCTAAACTTAGACGCTCGGTGTATAAACTGAGTGTACGGTGTATAGTGTCGTAGTCTAAACTTAGAGGCTCGGTGTATAAACTGAGTGTACGGTGTATAGTGTCGTAGTCTAAACTTAGAGGCTCGGTGTATAAACTGAGTGTACGGTGTATAGTGTCGTAGTCTAAACTTAGAGGCTCGGTGTATAAACTGAGTGTACGGTGTATAGTGTCGTAGTCTAAACTTAGAGGCTCGGTGTATAAACTGAGTGTACGGTGTATAGTGTCGTAGTCTAAACTTAGAGGCTCGGTGTATAAACTGAGTGTACGGTGTATAGTGTCGTAGTCTAAACTTAGAGGCTCGGTGTATAAACTGAGTGTACGGTGTATAGTGTCGTAGTCTAAACTTAGAGGCTCGGTGTATAAACTGAGTGTACGGTGTATAGTGTCGTAGTCTAAACTTAGAGGCTCGGTGTATAAACTGAGTGTACGGTGTATAGTGTCGTAGTCTAAATTTAACTGATTAGCGATTTATCTTTGTCTAATAGTGCTTTTTTATCGGGTAAGTTGATAAGCTAATGGTGCCGTTTTTAATTTTTAATCATTATTCTTCATCATTTATTTAATTTACATAACATAACATCACGCCTGTATTCCCCGATGGGTTAGGCTGAAGTGCACCTATAGTATACCCACATTCACACACATATTCATATTCTTTCATTTAATTTAGTAAAAAGTACCTTCAGCCTTATAATTTCGTTAGGTAAAAGTGCATTTAAGTTGATTTTAATTACACGTACCTAATTAACGATTTAAGATTTTGATTGAGAATAAACGTTTAAACCTATTTGAATTGTGTTTTATTATATTTTGACTAAACAATTTTGCGTTCGACTGTATCCACTAGTAGCTTTAAACAATAGTTTTTTTTTGTGTGGGTCCAGTTAACCAATAAAAATATAGAAAATAAATTATGTGGTCAAGTTGACCCGCGGGTCCAGCAGCGAGCGGGTCCAGCTGACCGAAGACTCGTAATAAAAATATTTTTTACATCCTTAGCATTGGGCAGTAAAAACACATAAACAAAATCGCACTCATCTACATTTAACTTATATAACCTATAACATAACCCAGTGACAGCAAAAATAACTAAAATTCTTCAAGAACAGCAAATCACATCTCCAATTTATTTTTAATAAGCAACTGCTTCCGCGGAAATGTAAAGCAAACTTACTGGTGCCAAGTTTTTTATTTCTTACTGAACCGAGTCTGCCATAGTACTAACCGTTTTTTCAAGAAAATTAATATTTGCTTTATGAAATTAAAAATTGTAGTGTGTGCTTGTATAAATGTTTAGCGGACAAAATAACCTGGTACGTTTCAATATAAGGGACTGTTGTAATATACAAGGTGTAACATAAATATTGCACAACCTCTTAAGGGGTCATTGTAATCATTATTATGAACAACTTTTACTATAGGACCAAACCTGAAATCGCGAAAAAAATTTTGCTATTCCCTACATTTTGAATAGATTGTCCTATGGAGCTGGACCAGCATTTTTTCAAGCATTCTTATATTAAAATCCTCTACTAAATAAATGGTTATAATATTTATTTTTCAAGCAACAATGTAACTGCAGTCTTAGCATGACGATTTCTATCTCTACTCTACTGTAGAATAGAAATCGCTTGTCTAACCTCCGTGGTAGAAAACTGTCAACTGTCTACACGGAAACGCAATTTTTGTCTACTCTTCCATCGACAAAATGCTTCTCTACGGTTCTTGTGCTAAGCCTGCTGGTATTCTTGGGAAGTACTACCTCTAAACCTATTCCGTCACCAAGCAGCGTCGCTGTGTTCTGGTTCGAAGGCTTTACCACTACGATGGTACCTGCAACGCCTCTGATATTGAAAATGTCCATAGGAGGCTGTAACCACTTGCCATTACCAGGGTAGTTTGCGTATTTGCCACCATGTAACATAAAAGTAATGCTATCTTAAAATACCAAGATAATAACTGCTAGTAATTTTTTTTTTCGGTAAATTATCAAATAACTTCTCCCGCTCTAGGCGGAGAGGTCGTGTCAGACTTGTACTGACTAAAACCCACCCGCATTCCTCCGTTGCCTGTGTAGATCTGACCTCCACAACCCAGTTACTGGTTAATACGATACCGCTTGGTAAGACGTTACTGGTTGTCAGACCTTTGGGCTTCTGAAAATTCGTAACGACTGTCAAAGACATTATGAATGAATGTCAGCCGGGACCAACGACTTAACGTGCTTTCCGCGAAACGGAAGATTCTCGGTATGTAAAAATGGTCACCTATCCATGGACCAACCCCGGCAAGCATAACTTAACCTGATGGATCGACCCGTGCGTCTGTTATTACTTAACCATGAGCCCCTCCTCCTCCATCTTCAGCAATGTATCAACATTTCAGTCTAAATACGTACACTGCTGGACATAGGCCTCCCCCAAGCACCGCAACTTCGACCGGTCCTTTGCTTCCCATATCCAGCGGATACCCGCGACCTTCACAAGGTCATCGGTCCACCTTTTAGGAGGCCTTGCAAAGCTACAGTTATGTATATGTTACGGATATTACTTATATTTCTTTGAAATATTTCCTAATAATGTAAGCTAGAGTGTTCGTTATTATCTGGAAATTACTTTGCTGTTTCGATTTATTACGATTCTAGTAATTTGGATCGGAGATCAAACTGAGATGATTGTGTGTCTTCATTTCTTATGTTGTGAGATAAAGCTTGTAGGTAAGTAACAATAACATTTTGTGATTTATTTGCGAATGAAACTCGTTTCATACGTTTTTTCTCTATTGGATCTCTTCTAAATTCTTTCTTCATTCTTTTTACCTATTGTGGTATAGTAATTTTATTCTTGCTTATTTTTCACATTTAATTATATAATTTTAATGTACCGATACAAAATATTGTCAAGCATTTTAAAAGAGTAACGGTGGAGTTTCTTGCAGTATTAGAATCAAGAAAGCATCATCATCAGTTCAAAAAATCCTACTGAAAGATTATTTCTGAAATAATCATTCAGTAGGATTTTTTGAACTTAGAGAAATGTAATGCCGATTCTAATGATTATAATTCTGTAAAGCCATATTTGTTACGGCCGCGAATCATATTTAGATCAACATACAACCTGTTACTGACCTGCAAATTGCAAAAAACGTAATAAAATTTAAATTTCGCGGGCTACCTTAGCGCATCCCTCTCAACAAACAGTTTTTGTTTTGTAAACTTCATTGACGTAATGGGTATATCTAAATAAGATTAAAAAAAAAAACTCAACTAAATCGATCTGCCTAGCCTTATCCCAACTATGTTGGGTTAGGCTTCCTGTCTAACCGGATGCAGCTGAATACCAGTATTTTACATGGAGTGACTGCCTATCTGACCTCAACAACCCAGTTACTAAGTAATACGAATCCCCTTGGTAAGACCGGTTGTCAGACTTTCGGACTTGACGACCCGTAACGACTATCAAGGATACACGAATGACAGACGGTACCAACGTCTTTACGTGCTTTCCGAGGCATGGAAGAGTCTCGGTATGTAAAGATAGTCACCCATCTACTGACCAACCCCGGCAAGCGTAGCTTTACCTGATAGATCGACCCATGCGGCTGTTATTACTTAGCCACGAGCTCCTGAATTCATGAATTTCTTAACACATACTTGAATTAACAACACTACCAGCGCACAGCGGTCGTTGACCCAAAAAAAACATCAAATCTGTTTTATTCTTGTGTTTAGATATCGAGACCCACGTCTGCGGAGTTTTGCTAGATAATTTAATTTGGCACCCTGTATATTTGATTGTGTAGTATTTCAGCTTACGTTAAAATTTGTTTATGCCGTCGTAAAGTGTAGGTACCTGAGTGATCAAAGTACTAATCAAAATCCTGAATTTATTTCCATATCATCATCACTAAATAGTATAAAACAAAATCGCTTCCCGCTGTCTGTCTGTCCCTATGTATGCCCAGATCTTTAAAACTACGCAACGGATTTTGATGCGGTTTTTGTAATAGTGATTCAAGAGCAAGGTTTATATGTATAATACATGCATAATATAGTAGAGAAACACTGATAATGTGATGTCATAAATAAACACATTTTTTTGCGCTTACATTGTAAATGCTGGCTGAATACTACAGTATTGTACACCTTAAAAAGGTCTACAAAAAAGTTCGCGATGTTATATGTCTATCTCTTAGGGATAACGCAAAATAACCATTTTTATCCTTTACTTTTTACGAGAAATAATGGCTTATTTACGAACCGATTTTAAGCAATACAGCATTTAATCCTTATCCAATCGGTCTTTCAAGAGTAACCTCTAAAGAAAACATGTTTGTATTGTCTAAAGACAAAAAGCTGTGAACGTTTTATATAAAAACATTCTGTAGTATATTTAGTATCAGCATTGCATCCGTGCAAAGCCGGGGCGGGTCACTAGTACAATATAAACAAGACTTCAAGACCTAATTTTGAAGAAAGAGAGATGACAAAGTGCCCAAATTTAATTTATCGAGTCCGCCATCCGAATTATAACATCAAAAAGGCCTTAAAATTAAACAAACGAAGTTTTCCTTTTGAGCAAAAATGAAAACTCGGGATCAAAACGTTTGAGATCATCCTATCATGTGCTTTTTATAAATTACCTGGAAGAAATGTCATTATTTTTGCATTTAAATATTCATGTTGTTTATTCTCTGTGACAGGATGTTTAAAAGCTGGAATGGAAAATGGTGTATATTCTGAAGCAGCCTCCAAGAGTAGTGATACTTAAATAATTATGATGATTGACGCTGGTAGCCCATCTCCGCCGCGAAATCATAGCAGCGAAACCGCGGTAGTTCAATTCAACTGGTTCGCGTCATGTTCCGCTAGTCGCATCCGATTCGAGTAGCGAAACATGACGCGAGCCAGTTGAATTGAACTACTGCGGTTTCGCTGTGATGGTTTCGCGGCGGAGGTGTGCTACTGGCGTGATCATGGGCAACACGCTCAAGGGACACGTGTCTTGCAACAGCGACTGTGGAGAAAACAAATGAAAGTAGTTGTTTAGAACTTTAACCCCCTTATTACAAAACAAGGTTTATCTTCAGAGCCAGGTTTAAAACATGGAGACATTAAGGAATTTCGAACTTTATTCCGACTATGGTAAAGTTCCTAAACACAAAACTGAAAATGGTAAAGGCCGAGAATGGGACCAACGGCGCACCCTGGGCAGTTATTTCCGCAACTACGTGTACTTGTTGACGGGCCTATACTGTCCCCCCCATACCTATTAACACTGTAATTTGAAAACATTGTAAAAGCCTATTTTTTTTTAAAGAGTATTTATGGAGTTTCTTGCTAGCTCTCTATAGGTACCGTGCACCTAGCTTCTGACGTTTCATAATAGGCTTTTAAGAAATAAAATATTTTGATTTTGAACCACTTTGCTAGTTCACTCATATTTTTTTTATGGCATTTACTATTCAAATATGTGCCAAGACTTTGTAAGCAATATAACATTTTAGCCAAAACTACGAATTTGGACATCTGGGAGTCTCTGTCTAAATATATGAAATGTTTAATAGATTTAATTTAATTTAAGCATCTCTAAATGTATTACTTGCTTCTCTTTATGTCCTGTAATAAAATTACGGCGCAGAATAGCCTGTACCAGAAGTGATCATCGTAATGGTGGTTCAGCAGCTTCAATACCATCAGGATTGAGCCGGAATATAGCGATTCGTCGTGGACGTGGTACGACAGCGGCTCCCCTGGCAACTTCTTCTGTCATCAGAAGACAGCTGCCACGTAACCATCGATGCGACGCTTTGCTAGAGTGACTTTCGGCAACCAGTGTCACTCTTACCTGACCTTTTCGGTGTTTTCCAGTTACTTCGTAACAAAAATTGCCAGCGCCACTTGCTGCACCGTCAAAATTAAATGTTTCATACCTAATTAATATTTTAACTTTGTTAGCTTAGTTGTTAACTTTATTGAACATGCTGTGGTCTCCTATAAGTGAAGGATTATGTGTATAATATATATATATATATATATATATATATATAGGTCTTTATTTATGTGTCATAGAATAGAATAGAATGAAAAAAAATGAATGAATGAATGAATGTGTTGAATGTGTCATGTATTGCGTACATCTTTTATTGGAGATCATAAATCAGTAAAGACATAAATAAATATTATTATCATAGGTCGTGATTTTACGAGGGTAGGCAGTTAAGTAGTAGAGAAGAGAAAGATAAAAACTAAATTAACACCAAAAGAATTTTACAAAATAACAATGACAAAATGTATCACCTTAGTACGTATTTTTCTGTTCCTTTCTTCTTGTATGTTTATATATGTGTGTACATAAATGGTTAAATAAATAAATAATAAATAAATACAATACCAAAAAATATAACCCAACTAACATACACACCAAAATTCATTGAAAACCAGCAAAGAGCGAACACCAATTAGGCTCCCCAAAGAATACAGTATTCAATACAGTTATCCGTTTGTACCGATAAGGCAATTATCATAACGATTTATAATACGGACGCCATTAAAAACGGTTCTGTTGCCTCGAAAATTCTCAATTTTTGCCCATTTATCTTTGAGTAATGGTGGAAAACAAAATTATTTTGAAGTATAGGAAGTATAATGTGAGGATGAAAGGTAACTTGGAATGATTGGGAGTTTGATATTTAAATTAAAATGTGCTTACCCTTAAGACTGTGTAACAACAACAACATAATCTGCCTATAATGTTCCCACGGCTGGGACACAAGCTTCCTCTTTCTGTGAGAAGGAGTGGGTCGTATTCCACCACGCGGGCCCAGTGCGGGTTGGTGGACGTCACATGTCTTCGATTTTTTTAGTTCTAGGACATGCCGGTTTCCTCACGATGTTTTCCTTCACCGTTTGAAGAGCAGTGGTGACGAAATAATTTACACAAAGTAAAGCGCCTGTCTGGGTTCGAACCTACGACCTACTACTCGTAAGACTGTGTAAAGTGGATTATTATTAGCTACTATATTGTATTATTATGAGTGTCCGTGGAGTTTCTTGCCCGTTCTCCTCCATAGGTACCTACTACGCTTTGGAATGGGCAACTAGTACTAATCTTTCTTAAAAAGGTAAACAAAAAAACCCACGTGACGAGAGAGTTGTCAAGTAACCGACTAAACGTAATACCTGGCACTTCAGTTGGCATGCTACGTCACAGTTGTACTCTTCAATTTAGAAACGTTTTATTTCGTTGACGTTAAGAGAACCTGTCTTTTTGGGCTCTTTACAATAGACAGATTACAAAATAATATAGTGATATATAAATCTAACTAAATAATTGTGCTCAAGCAATTACATCTACGAAGAGTAGTTTAAGAATAAATAATAAAGTTTATCTACTACCGTAATAATAATAAAAAATAAAAAATAATTTGATTATAAGTTACAAAGTATTTATAAACAAGAAATTGTCATCTATAAAAACCCTTTTTATGATTTGTTTACCTTTATTTAAGTACCTAAACCTATGGAGTATAACTAATCTTTCTGACTGACCGACCCCTTGACAATTCAAAAGTGCCTGTAATTGGTTTATAATATGAAATAGCTTTGAGTTTGTTTTATTAGCATGGATCTTGTCTATCTTCTGTGACAGACACAGCTGACTGCCTAGCTTTTTCCCAACTATCTTGAGGTCGGTTTCCAGTCTACATAGATGCAGCTGAATACAATAATAAAAACCGACTTCCTAAAAAAATACTACAAAGTGAAAAATAATATTAATTTCGGAAGTCGGTGCAACAATTAAAATAAAGATCCAAAGTTGTAGTGTTTTCCTTCCCATTGGTGTCATAAAAGGTGACTAAGGGACTTACTAGAGAATGGGCAGCGTTGTCGATGCATTTTAACACCAAACTGCGATCACCAACCCGCCTGCAAAGCGTTGAGATTATGGTAACCCCACTCCTTTTTGGGGAGGCCTATGTCCAGCAGTGGATGTCTTTCGGCTGAAATAATGATGATGATTGTTTTTTTAGGAAGTCGATTGTTTTTTAGGGTTCCGTACCCAAAGGGTAAAACGGGAACCCTATTACTAAGGCTCCGCCGTCTGTCTGTCTGTCTGTCCGTCTGTTACCAGGCTGTATATCATGAACCGTGATAGTTAGACAGTTGAAATTTTCACGGATGATGTATTTATGTTGCCGCTATAACAACAAATACTAAAAAACAGAATAAAATAAATATTTAAGGGGCTCCCATACAACAAACGTGATTTTTTGCTCGATATTGACAACGGCAACAGGTAGTAGACGCTTGAAATATTCACAGAATATTTAGTTTTATATTCACTTTAAAAATAAATAATAAAATTAAAATAAAACAAATATTTAAGGGGGGCTCCCATACAACAAACGTGATTTTTTTGCCGTTTTTATAGATAATCGTACGGAACCCTTCGTGCGCGAGTCCGACTCGCACTTGGCCGGTTTTATGTAAAATGTCTTTTTACCTTGCAGTAAGTGTAAAAGTTAGAGTATTCTCCTCGGGCATAAAGGCATCTTCGTCTTGGATGAGCTTGAATCCATAATGCACCCATGGCATTCAAATTCAAATTCAAATATTTTATTTCAGATAAAGATCCATATAATGTAAGTAGTAGCATAACTTAGCCTAATGTTAGTATTAAATTAGGTAAATGAAGAATAATAATAAATAACCAATTATTAAAAAAAAAAACTATTTATTTCTTATAACTTTTCATGGCTTTGGTAAATTAAATATAGCGCTTAATCTAAATACAATAAGATTATGTGAGCTATAAGCTGATTGTATATAGTTGCTCACTTAAAGTTTATGGCTGAGAACCTACACGTTTATTTGGATATCTCTTCCTCATTCCGGTATTCAAAATTGTTACTATATGCTGATGACATGAAGATAATGAGACAAATAAATACAGTGGCTGATGCTCATCTATTACAGACAGACCTTAATAGTTTCCAAGACTATTGTATTAATAATAAGTTGGATTTGAATGTCTCCAAGTGTTATGTTTGCTCCTTTACACGGAAACCTATCCCGATCGTCCATAACTACACGCTTTTGGATACAGCACTAAATAGGGTCAATACTATCAGGGATCTGGGAGTTACCTTTGACGCTAAGCTTCTCTTTGATGCACACATAGACAATGTAGTCAAGAAAGCATCAAAGGCACTGGGTTTCATTCTCCGGGTGTCCTCTGAGTTCAAAAATATAAAGACTATTAAAATATTATCTATTGTTCGTAGGCATTTGGAGTATGCCTCTCAAGTCTGGAACCCCAATTATAATGTCTATATAAATCGTATTGAGAGCATACAGAAAAGGTTTTTAAGGCACATTCAATATCGATCTAAAACGTTTTTAACTACGTATACCTACTGTTGCAAAAAGTTTCATATCCTTCCACTTTACGAAAGGCGAAAAATATCAGATCTTGTGTTTCTTTTCAAGATAGCCAATGGAACAACTGGTGTCACCGAGTTGTTACACAAAATCAGGCTGCGAGTGCCATCAGTGTTCTTGCGTAAACCTCATTTATTGCACACCCCGGTGGTAGCCACTCCGTACAGACAGAACTCGTACATGATGAGAGCGAGTCGTATGTACAATGCAACCGGCCGGGAATCTGATATCGACATTTTCAATACCAGTGTTGCTCATTTGAAGATACGCTTATCTAATGGCTTCTTCGAGCGTAAATAGTAAATTTTCTGTTTTTTAAAGTCTACTATCAATTTTCTATTTTGTTCATAGACTACATGAGGAAACTTGTAATTGGCCATATTTTATGTATGCTATTACTCATTGTATCTGTTTAGCTGTAAGTTTTCTTAAAAATTAAATAAATAAATAAATAAGTGTGTCTGAACACTGACCCACCTTCGTAAGAGGGGAGAGTCCCACCAGTCTGAAAACACACTCAGGATGCCGTTGGAGGAGGAGCGCAAGCGCGCCATCATGGAAGCGCATCGCTTCCACATAATCGCGGCGAACCCGTCGACCGACGCTTCCGCGAATATCCCTGACGCGCTACATAGCCACGGCAACCCCAAAAGCATCCTGAATGCGTTATTGTACTGTACGTGCAGGTCGCTATATGCCCACTGGGTACACTTGGTCCACAGGCTGCACGTGTAAAACGACTGGCAGGGGGCGATTAGACACTGCTTTATCCCCTTAGTAAATAATCTATTAAAATACAATGTTCATTAAACAAACAATTGAACGACGGTGCTAAATATTCTGGTCTGCGATTTCTGCAGATACCAGCAAATTCAGAATTCAAATTGCATTACTATTTGATTTAGCATTCTAGGTATTACACTTACTTAGTAATTCTAACACAATAGTTTACTGCCATCGTTCATAATAACACGTTCTGACAGGAATATGATTAAGCTCATTAATATTTACCAATAGTGCATAATTCATGAGGTTCCTATGAATTTGCGCGATACAATTTATTGACCAAATACATTACAATGGTAATGTTAAACTATGTGTAATAATTTGTGGAATAGCATAGTTTCATAGAGTTTTGTATTTTAAAGAGTAACTGTGGAGTTTCTTGCCGGCTCTTCTCTATAGGAAACGACAAATTGTAACCTAGCTTCTGACGTTTCATAAGTGCCCATGTAGGTTTATGTGAAATAAAATATTTTGATTTTGATTAATGCATCATTTCTAATAATTATGCAGAAAAAATTGTTTCAAAATATTTTGGAATTTTATAAAATATGATAAACACTGCCCGACTTGGGAATCGAACCCAGGACAGCTCAGCAGTAGTGCTTGTGACCACTAGACCCATAAAGCAGTCGAAAATATAAAAAAAAACTAGCTGCGCCCCGCAGTTTCACCCGCGTAAGTCTTGATCCCGTGGGAATATCGGGATAAAAAGTAGCCTATATTATGTTAATCCAGGGTGTCAGCTACCTCCATACAAAATGTTGTAAAATTGGTCCAGCCGTTTGAGCGTGAAGAAGTAACAAACACACAACCACTAACAAACCTTGGCCTTTATAATATAGTGTGATAACTATGAATATCATAATGATAAACTAAAACTAGATATCACACAGCTTAATTGAACGCTAAACAAAAAGATTAGGGTAATATCTACCAATCAAAACTCCCCAAATCGAAGCAGATAATCGATTCTGATCAATTGCGCCCCCAAACCATTCTTATAGAAAACAATCTCCCATTGACTAAAACGGAAAATACACTCCATTTATCGTTTTACTCTCAATTTACATAATCTTACCTTAAACTCCAGGGGATGCGGGGAGGGGGGAACTAAATTGATAAATTCCCCTCCTTAATAAGACGAAAAATTGTTTGTTGATCGGCATCCCCTTGGACCACAAAATACATAGATACAGAAGGTTGGCTCCATACAATCAGCGAAAATGCACGCACACATAGACACGCTTCACGTACAGCGATTGTAAATGCACTCGGGCGGAGTGTACGACTAAACGCCGACAGACACTACGCCGACAGACTGAACACCGACAAGACTTTACTTCGACGGGACTCTTCGCCGACAGGACACTTCGCCGACAGGACTCTTCGCCGACAGGGCTCATCAGCGACGCAATTTATCTCCGATAATCAGATACTTACTTTGGAAATCGATTACTTATGCGTTTCTTGTAATTATACAATTCATACAAAATAAACGACGTTACAATGTTTTCTATTAATGCAAGTCGTTTCTGGCACTCGCCGGCCGCTGCCGCGGCACCGCTCGCTTCGCTCGCTCGGCTCGTGCGTAGGAGGTCACAGTTTTAACCTTTTTTTTTTTTTTTTTTGTTGCCGGGGTGGAAAATCCTCATGGATGTCCTCCGCCCTGGGGTGGGCGGAGGGGTCTGTCAGACTCTTACTGACTAAAAACCACCCCGGTGTTCCCTTCCCACACTTGCACCGGGGATCTTGGGAGCTAGTATTACTTCCGTGATCCCCGGCTAGTGCCGGCCCGCCTCTGCGGGCCACCTCAAGTCTGCGGGGGGGTGAGGTGTTAGACCCCCCCGCGACGTCTCAAAGGGGCGCGCGTGGAACACTACGCGCCGCCACCTCGGGTCCAGTGTGATAGGGGGCGGCGGACGTCCCCGAGTCCGCCGTCCCTGGACCCATTTAGGGGGGCCGGAAGAGGGCATTATCTGCCCTCTGCCGACGCCCGGTGCGCCTGCTGCGGGCCGGGTGAGCGGACGAGATCTCCCGCTCCCTTTCCGCAGCCTCCTTCTGCGACACGACTGTTTCGCAGAAGGATACCACCGCGTCCCAGGACTCCTCGCTGCCGGCCATCGACTCGACCACGGCCGGCAGCGACAGGTCACTGCCTACTTCTGAGATGAGGGCACGGCGTGGCTCCTCCCAAGCGGCACACTCTGCCAGCGTATGCCGCGCCGTGTCCCCCCGGCAGCCACAGTTTTAACCTAACCCAACCTACCTGTCGGCGAAGAGTCCTGTCGGCGAAGTGTCCTGTCGGCGAAGAGTCCCGTCGCAGTAAAGTCTTGTCGGTGTTCAGTCTGTCGGCATAGTGTCTGTCGGCGTTTAGTCGTACACCGCTCGGGCGACTGGCATTTTTTTGAGAACCCCGTACGTGCGCTTCTATGAGTGCGTGAGCATGTTTACGCTAGTTGTATGAAGCTGGCTTTCTGTACTTATTTATTTTGTGCTTGCACAGTCCGTTTGAAATATGGGGATGTGGGGCATTGTTGAAATTTCAAAAGAATGAAGGTATATTTTTCTCTTTTTTTTTCTAAGTAATTCTGTTTTAAGCTCGAGCGGGGTGCAATGGTAAAGGTTGATTTATTTTGTTTGAAATTTAATATTAGATTTCGAAATTCGTGAAAGTTCCGTTAACAAATCTAATTAAGAAGTCAAGTAATTTGTCTGAAATGGCCCAAAAAATGTGCGCACCTATTTATTTGTATATTCAGTTACATCTGCGTCTTTGTATTAATACATGTAAGTATCTGGTGATCTTTAAGGTAGTGTTGCTTTAATAATGCACCTGCATAAAGGTCGCAATACACTTTACCTTTACGAGCATTGCATAAAAGGTCACTGTAACATAAAACTGCAGTTCTACGTTTAGTAAAAGTGACTAATTTTATTAGACACACAATGTAAAATGCTTAAATGATAAATGATGATAAATGATTTTTATTTCTGTAAGTAGGTATGTAAAAACACTTTTACACGTCAATCATATTTTTAAAACTAGATGAGGTCGGCGTTTCCTATCTGACTACTCTGAGAAGAAAGGCCGAAACAAACTCAGAGGTCACAGTCTCTTTTAAAGTCCAGACATAATCTTGGTCAGATCATGTGAAGGCCATGTAGATTGGTGTCTGAAATGGTCTTTTGAGGAAAGAACCACACAGATTGAGTGGACCTGACCAGTCAGTGCACGCATTTGTCAGTAATCGTGCAGCTCTACTCAGAACTTAAGGAGCTCAACGATGCGACGATCAATACCAAAGAAAGGACATTTGGGTAGGCCGCATAAATGACTCAAACTGCGAGACCATGATTAACACTAACTGAGAGTAAAAGACAAAGGGAAAATAAAAATAAAAGAGCAATAACCCACATAGTCTTCACATTCACAATAATTAAAATAATATAATACGTTACAAGTAAATATTCATGTCATTACGTTACATTACGTATATAAAATAATAAAAGTTAGCAAAAAAAAACATCAAACAATAAAAATAAACCACTTCAATAAGTAAAATCTAATCATCCTAAATATTCATGTCAATTGATCTCCTCGAAGAATGTCTTCAAAATTGAAGGATGGAGGAAACATTTCCATTCTCTATTACAGTAGTCACCTTCGTACAACGATAATGACAAGGCTGAAGCACACTTTTTACACCAACGTCTTCCTCCCCCAAAAGCCGTGGCATCAAATGCTTCCAAAAAAAAGTCCCCTTGCTAACAGATTCTCCTGAGTCCTTCCCCTTTTTCCAAGGGTCCTCGAGCCTTCCAAAGTGGTCATTGTTCTATGGTATAATAAGAGACCATTTTGTGTAGTCCGTAGGTAACGTCGGCAGTTTTTGCTCCTTAATACTGTTTTTATGGCTAGTTCCCTCATATTTAACATTGTGCTCATGAATTATGTATGCCTATATGGCCCTGCTCTGATTTTATGGGCATGTAAGACGTGTCAAGGAATTTTGTGTTTAGTTTTTATTGTGTATTGAATATTTTTTGAGGAAAGGCGTGAATTTTGTCAAAGTATCTGTATTATTATTTGCGTTTTAATTGTATTAGGATATGTTGTTTCCATGACCTATTTCTTCCCGTGGGTGTCGTAAAAGGCGACTAAAGGACTTACTAGAGAATGGGCAGCTGCGTTCTCTATGCATTTTAACACCATACTGCGATCGCCAACTCTCCTGCCAAGCATGGCAATTATGGCAACCCCCCTCCCTTTAGGGGAAGCCTATGTCCAACAGTGGACGTCTTTCGGCTGAAATGATGATAATGAATGATGTTTCCATGTCTGGCTTTTAAAGTAAAAAGAAAACTCTTTGTTAAAAAAAAATAGGCCTATAACTTTGCTTCCAAGAAAAAAAATTCGTTGCCGTTACGGGACGCCTGGCAGATGTGAAACATCGAAATTATTTACACACCTCTACTAGACTGTATAGTGGTGAGGCGTCGCCACGCGGCATGCGTCGCCCCGCCAGCAATCGGGTTTACGTGCGGCTATAGATGTTTCACATCAAAAACTAAGTGTTCTGTAAATATTCAATTTAATAATATAATTATTTAGAAAATAACTGGATAAAAATGTCAATAAATTTATTTACGTCAATAGAGGGGTGGCTCGCGACGAGCAATTAAATAATTAGATTGAATATTGACAAAACACTAATTGATATACGAGGTGTTGTCAATGCATTAAAAGAACTGTGTAACAACATTAGAGATAGAGAGACACGATTCATACGAAACATTACTCAGTATTGAAATAAAATTGGTCTTGTGCATTTTACAATTAAATAAATAAAGCCTTTATTTCCCAAAATAGTTTCATAACATTTCCATGCACATTAAAATACCATTTCATATTAAATGACTGACTCGTTGGTCTACTTGCTACTTACTACTTACTCGGAGGTCCGGGGTTCGATTCCCAGGTCGGGCAAAGTGTTTATTGGGTTTTTTCACCAGGAATTTCTCAGTGGCAGCCCGGACTCTGGATTTGTGCCCGAATGATGGCAATAGGCTCGCCCCCTATTACATGGGACTTAAACATAACAGGCGAAATGTGGGTGTACTATAAGTGCGCCTCTGCCTAACGCTTCGGGGATTATAGGCGTGATGTTATGGTATGGTACATTCTAAGAGTATATTCGATTAATTATTTACAATTTTCATTAAATTACAATTTTAATCATTATTTCAATAACACGTTTGTAGACACCGATATTTCTAGGTAATCATTATATTAATTTTAATTAGTTTTTTCGGAATTCTGTGTCCACATTATTGATACAAGTATATTATTGGGGTACCCATTTACGGGTGTAGGCCTCCTCCAATTCTTTCAAGTGCTGTCTGTCTTGTGCTTGACGAGTCCATGTTGTCCGGATACTTGGTTGATATATTACAATTTACCGGTACAAAATACTCTGTTCACCTTACTTCATCAAATTCTAAATCCATCATATCATTTCCACAAAACTCCTAGCTTTTCACAAACTTTTTCTGTGTCCGCTTATGGACAGAATCAAGTTTGCCTCCATATTTCACGTATCGCTTCCATAGTAGGCACCAAACTACGACACGTTATACTGTGATTTATAACAGTTCCGTTGTCACCGTGACCAGATATTTTGTCACTGGTCCATCCCTAGCGTTCTTTTTGTTTTTGTATGCAACTTCAGTTTTTTTGCGGTGGTTATTTTTAGGGAGGGATATGAAGATTCGAATAACGTTGTTCTGACGCACGCTGTTGCGAAAAACTTTGCGAGTGTTACGCCAGTTCGAAAACATATTGACTTGTTTTGACCATCAACCTGTTGAACATGTTGAATTCAGAGAAGAAGTTTGCGCGCTTTGACCACACTTTTTTCCCTTCTCAACTCTCCGAGCCCTCCTTCTAATCTTATGTCTCACTTCCAATATCTATGTTCTTCACACGCTTAGAACCTCCGTTCTTCCAACAATCTTCTTCTACTCTGTCCATCTCATACTTCTGACTTCGTTCATTCTTCCTTTCATATTCAGCCCATTCTTCTCTGGAATGAGCTTCCTCTCGATATCAGGACGGCCACCAGTCGGTATGCATTGAAGCGAAAATTGCAGAGTTATTTGTCAAAACAAATAGCGTAGAGTCATCTCAATTTAATGTCTTTTCATTGAATTTGTATGTATATACAGGGTGGAATTTTGTAATGCCACCTGGAGGGAAAGTACTCTTAATACTGCAGATAGAAAGTTTTATTCAAAGGAAACATTCCTTTATTTTTGAATAGAAAGCAAACTGCATTCAAAGATTTTCGAAAATTCTCTTCTCCCACACCCGGGAATCGAACCGGCTAAAATCTGAAAAAATTATACCCTGTACTTTTATTGCATCGATCGTTAGGGTCAATTATAAGCATGAAATCTCTTTAACAAACATGATAAATTAAATGAAAGGAAAACCAGGAAATCTTAAATTAATTTAATTATTTACAAAAAATGGTAAACTAACTAATTAGTTGCTCGAAATGGGCTCCATTCTCTTGGATACACAAATTTATTCTTTTAACGAATTCATTTCTAGTAACCTTTAATAAAGTGTTGTGGTGAATATTATAAATCGTATTCTGAACTTCAACTCTCAACTCGTTGTCATTCGCATAAGATTTCATGTAAATTTGATTTTTTACATATCCCCACAAAAAAACATCTAATGGGGTGAGATCTGGCGATCTCGCAGGCCATCTGATTGTGCTGTTTGTACCAATCCAGGTATTAAAATGGTTATTAATGTAGGCAGTAGTGATTCTGGTGTTATGTGCTGGAGCACCATCTTGCTGTAGAATTATTTGGTTTCGCTCTTCCTCGGGGAAACCATTTAACTCGTTTCTTAAGAGATCCAGTATTTCAATATACTTGACAGTGTTTAAATGACCTTCGTACACGTGGACTAACACTACATTATTTCTCATAATTCCGCACCAAATGTTGAAAGAAAATCTTACTTGATTGTTAGTTTCATGAACACGAACAGGATTCACTCGAGACCAATAATGGTTATTGCGGCGATTGTACATGCCATTATTGCTGAAGTTGGTTTCGTCAGACCATACAATGTTACTCAAAAAATTAGGGTTTCGGTCAATTTCTCCAAGCATGTTTTCACAAAATTGTAATCGTCTGTCACGATCCCCAATATGCAATTTTTGCACCAACCGACCTTCACGATAGCATTTATACTTATACTTTTTCAGCACTTTAAGTACGCGAGTGTGGGTTGTTCCTAATTCATCGGCAGCATTTGGAAATGATTCAAAGTATGTTAAAACATGTAGTTCAAAATCGAACTAGTTTTGCTGAATAGTTTGCCGTCTCTTCTTGAAACCATCCGTATTCTTTAAATTTTCTACCATTCTTTTCAATACGAACCGAGTTGGTGACTGTCGGTCTTGATATCTCTCTCAATACCACCGCAGAGCTAGATTCACGTTTTTGTTATTTAAAAAATAAGCTTCCATTAAATCAAACTGTTCTTGATAAGCCATTTTCACCGTGAGACAAAATGTGAAATGAGTTGTAAAAACAATCAAATGTGAATAACAACTATGACAATCTAATTTTCAAATTTTAATCTAACATTCCATATTTAAATTACCTCATACACGCAGCTACGAGTATGTCGCAAAGGAGTCTGCATTACAAAAGATGGATGTTAGTTAAAGAGCTTTAACTTGACTCATTGAATTTGTAACTTCAGATTTCCTGGTTTTCCTTTCATTTAATTTATCATGTTTGTTACAGAGATTTCATCTTAATTGACCCTAACGATCGATGCAATAAAAGTACAGGGTATATTTTTTTCAGATTTTAGTCGGTTCGATTCCCGGGTGTGGGAGAAGAGAATTTTCGAAAATCTTTGAATGCAGTTTGCTTTCTATTCAAAAATAAAGGAATGTTTCCTTTGAGTAAAATTTTCTATCTGCAGTATTAAGAGTACTTTCCCTCCAGGTGGCATTACAAAATTCCACCCTGTATATAATGTTGGGATATATTATAGTAAATATATGTGTAGTATAACTAAGTTTATACCCTATTTATGTACTTTTGTACCTATTATATAATATAATATTTATATTTAATTATGTTATATTTTAATATTCTTTAATATTATTATTTTCTCTCAATCAGAGCACCCGCCATCTTATCTCTTCACCACCTTAGCTTGACTGGTAGAAAATGCCTAAGGCATTAAGTCCGCCTTTGTACATTATTGTGTGTGAGAAGTTTAAAAAAATTGTAAACCATTATACTGAACTACGATATTGCGAACACGCTGATGCGATTTTTTTTAATGCGGCATCATGCTGCGGTAGCGGCATCAACATCGCCACATGCGAACTACGCATCACACTGACGTCACGCAAATCCTGCATCGCGCAAGCAGAGTTTACCGCGCAACTAGCATATATACAACGTCCCGACAGCAACCGTGGGGCAGTTGCCCATCAGACACAACACCTGTCTGGTCGAAGGATCCTCCCTCTTCTATGGTGGATGAGTGAACTTTACACGCTGTTCCTCATACCACTAAATTACGCTAGTACGAAAGTCAATATAAATCGACATCCACTGTTGCATTAATTTGTCTGGCAATCAAACTCGCGACCCAGTGATTACCGAGAACTACTTACGCTACGATGATAAATCTGACACTGAGCTATTTGTCTATACCACTAAGTCTGACAAAGATTAGGTTTAGTACTTATTGTAATTTAGCTATGCATCCCTAACATAAATAGCTATTATTAATACAACCTATTTATCATAATGGAATCACAACAATACAAACAAACGTAGTCAGAATTGAATTTCCTTCCACCATCCAGTCCGGTTGCTTATTCCATCTGGGCCAAAACATTTGGAGAAAGATACAAGGGAGTCGGCTGGGTGAGATATATGGCACAGACAGTGAGTTTGCCCTGAAAATGTGATATTATTATGTAGCTTTGGCCTACTTGTCTCCGGAAGATATATTCCTGATGTCTTTATACAGTTGAAGGGAAGCAAAAGCTGTCACTAAATATTTCAAATAATATAGTCTATTATTAAAATTCGCATGTCAGATAGAAAAATCCTAGTACCACGAATGCAACTCTGGTTTCCACCTAGTAGTGGTCCATTGAATGAAATAATAATAATAATTTACGTCTTCCGCGAACTCAAAACAGCATAAAAGCATGGTTGGTACCGGCGATGGAATTTTTTAATGGACAATCGAAAACTTGGGTTGTAGAGCTGTATACAAAAGCTCATTGATGAATAGAATACAACCATCCATAAGATTTAGAGAACTGTGGATAATATCAAATAAACTCCGCCACCAAAAAAAAATTTTACGAACGAAAATTCTATTAGTTACTGTACAGCGATTTTACTAAAGAAAAACATAATGAGCACTATGGAATTTCTATGAGCTAACATTAAATACTGGTTCATATTGAGTTTTTCTATTGTTTCTGACTATTTTAATAGTAACTCGCATAGCTAATGAATCTACTATTTTTTTTCTTATCAATATCGTTACTTTTGGTGGTGAGTACCAAAATGTTGATTTGTTGATTTCTATTCTTAAGTTAATTAAAAATTTAACTTAAAATAATACTTCTCACTGCTCATATATGTCCTAAACCCTATCCAAAAAAGAGGCTTGCTGTGTCTCATCGGGGTCATGAGTTCAATTTCCAGACAAATTAACGCAACAGTGGATTTTGATACTGGTACGGCATTTACATCGCCACATGCGAACTACGCATCATACTGACGTCACACAAAATCCTGCATCGCGCAAGCAGAGTTTACCGCGCGACAAATATATTAAATATACAACGTCGCGACATCAATCGTCGGGCAGTTGCCCACCAGACATAACACCCGTCTGGTCGGAGTCTCCTGCCTTGTCTATAGAGGATGAGTGAACTTTACACCCTGTTCCTCATGCCTCTATAATACCATGACTTTCATACTAACGTATAGATAAACAACGATAACATATTGGCACGCCCCTCCAAATGACTGTTTCAATGCGTGTAGTCACATTCTTACGAAAGAGTTTGTATGTAGATGTAAGTACTCGTAATATCTCACTTATTATTTCATTCTTTTGTTGGTTAACTAATCATAACTAGCCGATTGCGCAAGACAAAGCACATGTCGTTTTCATAGAGCACGTCAGTGCAGCGCCATGCTAATAATAATCTGCCAGGGTTACGAGTCTGTCCGAAAGGGATATCGTGGCTTCGGCACACAGGCATCTGAAGGAACACGGGTGGGTTTTAGTCAGTAAAAGTCTGACACGCCCCCCCGCTCCGTCCAGAGCGAGAGAAGTAATTTAATAATCTCCCACCCAAAAAAAAACCAAAAATAATAATTAGCAATTAATGACGCCACTTAAGTCGAGCAACAAATCCGTGATTTGTTTTTGTTTGACGGCCGTCTTATTACACACACATGCGTACAAATACTTTCAAACACTTTGAATTTTGGAGGGGCGTGCCATGTTATCGTAGTTTATCTCACCCATTCAAAAAGATTTTCGCATCAACGTGTTAACGTGTGTTGTTTCGAACTGACGTCATCATTCTCCTGTCTTTATCCTAATTTATTTGGGGTCAGCGCAACATGTCTTTTTCTTCCATTTTCTTCTCTATTAGTTGTCATCGCAGTAGTCACTCCTTTTCTAGCCATATATCATCTTTCACACAGTCTATCCATCGTTTCTTTAGTCTTCCCCTATTCCGTGTAAATGGGGCTTAACGCAGTAAAACTGAAAGCCAATTCTCGTAATTATAAACGTATTTTTAATTACGGGATTGCCTTCAGTTTTAACTTTATTAGTACTAGTTATCGTTCTCGTTTTTATATTATTATAGCAAAGGTTAGGTAGGTAAGTTTAAATTAATATTTATTTGATTACAATCATAATTCTGTACCTTTAGTGAAAAGTGGTATAACTCGATTTATAACAGTTTTGAGTTCTGCTGTATGAAGCTTAAATTTTGATTTGATTTTTCTATCTAATCGGTTTAACGCTATCTATTATAAAACGAGAAATAAGTTTCGTGTAGAATAATACAAGTTGCATTCTTGGTTAATTTTGATGATAATTTTAATGTATACTGATATTTCTTTAGTAGTATTAAATTGAACTAAAGCTTAAACTTAAACGTGTACGTGTAAATAAGGCTATCTCTATTTGTAATACTTGAAACATTTAATATTAATTACATGAGCTTTGTGCTTGTTAAAACACCTCAATTTATATTAGGTGACACAAAAAATACCATACAATTATCAATTGTGAATGTTAATATAACTCAAATTATATATCTTAAGTATAAACAGCATTAAATACTACCAACGTGTTAAGTGATACAACTAAACCTCTATCAAATTACACGCGAAATATTTTAAGTAACGCGTTTAGTTTTTTATAATATAAATTTATTTATATCGCTGTATTATAGGATTTTTAGAAACCGATGAATAGTGGTTACCGTGTAAAATGATATAAGCAGTTTCGTCTTCCCACTTCTGTTTCTTTCTGTCACGGCCGTCTCCACAGTAAGAAAGCGAGAACGGCAATGATAGCGGGGGGGAGGCAATCGCGCTCAAACGCCAGTCGGCCAGTCTCGTTTTGGCGTGAGTGGCGGGAACACGCGTCCATATTTCGCAAATGAAGCGTATGGTAAGTAGTTGTATCATTTTACACAAATTCATGATTTAATGTATTTATAGAATAAAATGACTTATTTTCGTTATAAGTAGTTTGGCGCGCAACGATTTTTTCACAAACGGGATTACTGATTAGGGTAGAAATGATTAACAATAATCAAATTAGGTACAGATAGTTGATTCACCTGTGCGGGCGGCGCTATGTGTGGGTTAACCTTGTATGAAGCGATAAGGACACGTGTTGCTCGGACGACGAGTGCCGCATCACTGCCACTCAAATTAAAGCTGTATAATTACAGGCGCAAGAACATGTGGCGCCGCGCACACAGATGAGTTGAACTATCTGTAGATGTTTTAAAGTATTGTATTTAGAGTCGAGTATGGTATGATTATCAACCGGATTTGTTCTTCAATATAGAGAGTATTTTTCGTTGAGCTACCATTATTTTCTAATGCACTGAATGTAGAGTCGAGTTTACCAAGTATTATTGTCGCCTTGTCGTTTGTTTTTATTCTGTGTCCACAAGTTTTTTGACATCGGTGTCGGTTTCATGGCTTTCGGAAGTACTAATGCTGGGATAAAGTGTACATCAAAATCAAAGATGGCGACCATTCAAAAATGCAAGTTTTCCGACATGGGTGTCGTTTTCAAGATTTTTTAAGTCTCTTGATGTCGAAAATGAACTCCATTTTTAAAATCAAAGATGGCGAATATTAAAAATGCAAATTTTTCGATATAGGTTAGTTTCGTTTACGTTCGTTTTTATGGTTTTAGAGGTTAGTGATGAGAGAATGAATGCTGAAAATCAGGTTTAAATCAAAATTCAAGATGGTGGCTCTTTATATATATTTTTTTACAGACTGCTGCTAAGCTACGTGTACGAAAAATGGTAAAACTATTCAATCGCCAAGAAAATTAAGTAAAACAATATTTAGAAGAGCCACAGACTAATATTCAACAACTTGAAAATTCATCCAAAGAACAAACTGAAGAGCTATATACTAACACACTACCTGAAAATTCATCCAAAGTACATAGAGAAGAGCTAAATAATAACACACAACCACCTGAAAATTCATCGAAAGAAGACATACTAAAAGTTATAATTTTAAATCAACGAATATCGTCTCAGGGGTTTATTTAAAAGCGTTGATTAAAGTTAAGAGACGTTTTAACGTCAAATATGTATAAGTTAAGCAGTCGTTAATCATTAATTAACTATAAGCAACGTTTATAAGTATGTCGTGACCGTAAAGGTTTCTACAGACCGGCGCGACTCGCGACGCGACACAAAGGAACCGCTAGTCGCGCGACACACGGGACCTTTGTGTCGCGTCGCGTGTCGCGCCGGTTTGTAGAAGCCTTTATGCTATTCTATTAAGTACTACTAATATGGAACTTAATATTCAGTGATTTTTTTTTCTTAGACCTGGCTCGTTTTTGTTATAGTGGATAAGTAATAATACAGACTGATTAAAGTGAGACTGTTATTGATTTAAGTAAAACACTGTTGCTTAGAATAAATAATAAAAGTATACTTACTTAATGTATTTACACTTCTTGACCCCCCCCCCCCCTTTTTAAATGAACATAGACCTCGACAGTTTACGTACATGTTATTAGGTAGTGACCATAGAAATAAAATTAAACTTATATTACTTTACACCTTGAAAGTTTTGTAGTTTATTTGATATAATTAAAGATAAATCGATAAACACCACATTTTTTATTGTATTTAATGTGTGTAAAATGATATAAGTTTGATTTTATCACAGCACACTAAAAATATACAGTACCCATGAAATCACAATGTTTTCTAAACAAAATTAGTGCTAGTGTTTTTATTATTTATAACTCTATTGCTATCAAAAATATGTTTAAAAGATACTTGTAACCAGTACTTGTACCAGTGTATTTCATAATATGCTAAATGATATAATTTAAATTATAACATTATACACACAGGAACTTAAATGTGGCTAATTATATAAGTCTAGTTTTTTTTTTAATTATCTCAGATTCTAATTATGTTTGAAGAAAATCAAAGCTTATCCGATATAATAATAACAATTTCCAATTGATAAAAGTCAGAACGTCACCAAAAATCTCAGTAATAAAAAAGTTGTAGCTGTTTAAAAAATTGAAAAACTTTTTATTCATTTTCTCAAAACGAGACTTTGTGACTTGTACTACTTTTCACTAAAGGTACAGAATTATTATGCGTATTTTAGAAGGGGTAGTATTTAAACGAATGACTGTAAATTAAAGTTTTAAGTGACAAAAATAATTAATTTACGTTATAGTATTACTAAGTGAGCGACTGACTGCGAGTGACGAGAAATCAACAGTACAGCGACTTACAAACATTAATTTGAGTTACTTAAAATACAAAATGAGAAGCTTTTATTTATATTTATAACGTTCAGTTGACCTAATTTTCATATTCACAACCTCATCTAACCCCAATGATTCACCAAGAATAGAGGGAAATCTGGCGCTCGGCGGCCGCTGCTGCGGCACGCTCGCTTCGCTCGCTCGCCTTCGCGCGTTAATGGTCACTGTTCTAACCTAACCTGACCCAAATGATTCAATATCAGCACCCTCTCTGTGTTTCTAGTCGCTCACTTAGTCATTTAGTCGAACGGCTAGAATTTTAATATCTGAGATGGATTAATCACAACCCACATTTAGTTAAAGTTAAGTTATTAAAACAGTATCTCATCATCAGTCGCTAAGTTTTTTTTTTATCGTTCGTTTTATAATTTTCCTTTTAGGAGCAGTTATAGCGAGGAGCTTGTGGCTAAATAATAACAGCCACGCGGGTCGATCGATCAGGTTAAGATACGCTTACCGCGGTTGGTCCGTGGATGGGTGACCATCTGTTCATACCAAGATTCCTCCGTGCCTCAGAAAGCACGTTAAGCCGTTGGTCCCGGCTGTCATTTGTAGATCTTTGACAGTTGTTACGGGTCGTCAGAAGCCTAAAAGTCTGACAACCAGTCTTTCCAAGGGATATCGTATTACCCAGTAACTGGGTTGTGGAGGTCAGATAGGCAGTCGCTCCATGTAAAACACTGGTATACAGCTGCATCCGGTTAGACTGGAAGCCGACCCCATCATATTTGGGAAAAGGCTAGGCAGATGAAGATTTTAGGAGCAGTTATGCAGAGTTTTTATTTAGGCAAGACCATTTTTGTATCCGTTTAAAACGTGGCATACTTAAACCAAACAGTTTTAAATTATATTCTGAGAAAGATCCTCAATCGTCACATACCAGCCCAAATACAAATCAACTTACCTAAGTACCAACATAAAGGCAAAATCCAGCCTAATTTTTCGTAGCGTCACCCAAAGCCTATTACGTAGCTTCCGCACCATTATTTTTTACTCATACAATTCACATGACGTCATCGGGCCACACTCCGCCAAAAAACTGCCTTATTACAAAAGAATCTGCGATTCTTTGGAACCAGGGTAATTCCAATTCGGAATTTTTCCGAAGCTAGGGTAATTTCGACTCGGAATTTTCCGACACTTACGAGAGGAATTGATACCATAATTGTATTACGGCATTACTTAAATTGTTATTTTCTGAGACGCTATGCAAGGGTGTCGATTTTTATGGAAGTATAAAATGGCACTTCTCAATATTATTGGCAGAAAATTCAGTTTTCTTTCGTGAGGAGAAACAAGTAATTGGTAACTTGGCTCCATTTTTAGTGCTAATTTGGAGACGAAATAAAATATCTCAGGTCTATGTTTTAAGCTTAATTTCTTAGGTAGTCATGTTTTGTATAAGCTTCATGCAGCAATAAGCCTTGAATGTGTCCAATGAATGAAGATAATCTTATTGCTAAAATGATTTGACAAAAAAATTGTTGCCTATGGGAAAAAAGCCCAAATTTCGTAGTGAAAGTATTAGCCAGTTTGCAAAACGCTTGGAATGACAGCTGTCGTCGGTGCGCCAGACGAACTTAAGTATCATTTTACTTATGAGGCTCTTTTAATGTATCCCAACACAGTTAATTATAGCTAGAACTTAAGATACAGAATGGTACCTTTGTATTTTATATTTAAACTAAGCCTGGAATGGTTTACTACTAAACAAAAATAGATTAACAAGGAAAGGAAATTGCAATTCAAAAATCATTTGATATTCTGTAATAGGTAGGATATAGTCAGAGGGGCTTATGGCTAAGTATAAACAGCCCCACCGGTTGATCGATCAGGTGAAGCTACGCTTGCCGTAGTTGGTCCGTAGATGGGTGACCATCTTTGCATACCAAGACCCCTCCGTGTTTCGGAAAGCACTTAAGCCGTCAGTCTCGGCTGTTATTTATAGATCTTTAACAATTGTTACGGGTCATCAGAAGCCCGAAAGTCTGACAACCAGTCTTACCAAGGGGTATCGTGTTGGGGTAACTAGGTTGTGGAAGTCAGATAGGCAGTCGCTCCATGTAAAATTCAGCTGCATTGGGTTAGAATGGAAGCTGACCCCAACATAGTTGGGAAAAGGCTAGGCAGTTGATGAGGTATGAATTAAGATATTATAGTTTTTTTATTATAGGAATTAGGATATTGACTTTGTGCGAACTACTTGCAATTTATTTTTTATAGTATGCTTTTCTTTGAATTTGTGACTCAAAGGAATATTACTGGATGCGTTGGTAACGTAAGATTTTCAGGGAATTTTCTCGGTATTTTTATTCGCCGGAATAGTTTTTAACCCTGAATAGATAACCTGGAAGTTTAGTATATTACATCTCGACTGTACTTATGACTCTTTGATATTCTCATAAGCAGACAGGAGGGTGCTTTAACCAAAGACACGTGTGATGTCACCAGTGATTGTACTTTATAACTTGATTTAAAAGAGATACCCGAGCTTCTTGCCCGTTCTTCTCCGTAGGAATCTACGCTTTGGAAACTAGCTTCAACTTTCTGACTAACTAAACGACTTTTTACCAGTTCATGCATATAAATATTTAAATTTTTTACTTTGGCTTAGATTGGTCATAATTTATACATTATGTAATTCCATTGTCAAATTTTAAGATAGACACGAAATTAAAAAAATTCAATGACATTCAATCTTTTACAAAAAAATACCATATTAGTCCTTCGAATCAAATACAGGGAAAGCTTCCCCCACCAGGAAACCATGAAAGATGAATTCCCTCTTTGAGAGTCACTTGGAACGTGATTCACAGTTATTTAATAACATTTTCCTGTTGGAAGTGAGTTTTTTGTAGTGAACACTATGAGGAAAATTTAATATAGTTAATATTATTCGTTCGCTCTACGATCTGCCTGGAAACATTGATTTATGGAGACTATCCTACAGTGAATGAAATGATATTAGAATAATGTCTTTGTATTTTTTTTTTATATATCATCATAGCCTAGCCTTTTCCCAACTATGTTGGGGTCAGCTTCCAGTCTAACCGGATGCAGCTGAATACCAGTATTTTACATGGAGCAACTGCCTATCTGACCTCCACAAGCCAGTTACTGGGTAACCCGATATCCCTTGGTAAGACTGGTTGTCACACTTTTGGGCTTCTGACGACCCGTAACAACTGTCAAAGATCTACAAATGACAGCCGGGACCAACGGCTTAACGTGCTTTCCGATGCACGGAGGAATCTTGGTATGAAAAGATGGTCACCCATCCACGGACCAACCGCGGCAAGCGGCCATATCAGAAGGCTAAAAGTCACCCAAAGGCCAATGGAGAGGGCTAAGCTTGGAGTTTCCCTACGTGTTCGAATCAGATATGAAGAGATCCGCAGGCAAACCAAGGTAACTGACATTGCCCGCTGAATTTACCATAGATTTTACAGAGATTTCCAGCTATCTGTTTTTAAATAAGACATTTCGAAAATTTTCTTAGCTAACTTTTTAGACCTTTGTATCCTGCTTATGCGTATGAAGTTTCATTATAATCGGTTCAGTCATTTCGAAAAACAAGGGCTTGAAAGTTTTTATGAAATGCCGTACGTCGTAAACGCTCTTAAATGAATCCTCGTTTCGTTTTAAGAAGCGTAGCACTCCCCTGATATCGTAGCATCGTCGGCGTCTCGTAGGGTAAGCCCGTAGCGTAGGTCGTGCGAGCAGTATAGTAGACTTGCTTCGCCTACGTTACAGTTACTACACCCACGAAATATAATTTAAGATTCAGGCGCCGGGCGGCCGGGCTTACACGCGCGGTTCAAAGAGATGTCAGCATCAACTGACGGGGTCCATTAGGGCCAATGCCTGCCAGGGTTGCGAGTTTGTCCGAAAGGGATATCGTGGCCCTGGCACACAGGTAAATGAAGGAACACGGGTGGGTAAAACCCAGTCAGTAAAAGTCTGAGACGCCCTCCCGCTCCACCAAGAGCGGGAGAAGTTATTTGATAATTTCCCACCCAAAAAAAAAAAGGGGTCTACTCCGATCATAAATCCGAAGTATCGGCCGAATGTTCGGTCGTTTCTTTACTAAGGCTAACAAACGCTGACTACGGCGAAAAAAAACCGGCCAAGTGCGAGTCGGACTCGCGCACGAAGGGTTCCGTACCATTATCTATAAAAACGGCAAAAAAATCACGTTTGTTGTATGGGAGTCCCCCTTAAATATTTGTTTTATTTAATTTAATTATTGATTTTTAAAGTGAATACATAACTAAATATTCTGTGAATATTTCATGTGTCTACCTTTTACCGGTATCAATATCGAGCAAAAATGACCAAAAAATCACGTTTGTTGTATGGGAGCCCCCTTAAATATTTATGTTATTCTGCTATAGCGGCAACAGAAATACATCATCTGTGAAAATTTCAACTGTCTAGCTATCACGGATCATGAGATACAGCCTGGTGACAGACGGACAGACAAACAGACAGACAGACAGACAGACGGCGGAGCCTTAGTGATAGGGTTCCCGTTTTACCCTTTGGGTAGGGAACCCTAAAAAGACAGTCGAGAAGATAAGCCAAAGTCTAAACTGTGACTTGAAGTCGGGTAAGGACTCAAAGCCAAAAAGAGAAACTGTGGAAGTTATAAAACGGCCGAACATTCGGCCGATACTTCGGTTTAGCGCTTCGGAGTAGACCCCCTGGTTTTAAAACGATCGAGAATACATTATACCTTATACAGCGGGTAATTTTAAACAGAAGAATTGTTCGTTATTATAAATTACGAAAAGTATTATTTTAGAGAAACATGTTCCACTTCACATCTGTTTCTCCGAAGGGCTAAGGAGGAACCCAATAAGACTTTGCCCGGCCTGGGAATTGAATAGGGTGGAGCGTTTTGCCCGTATTTATCCATACGAAACTACCTTTTGGAACCCAACTAGAATCAATTTTTCTTGTTAATTTTGATGTTGAAAAGTGCCTTTTATGTGCCTATTTGAAATAAATTATTTGACTTTGAACTTAGGGAGCGTGGCTTAGTAATAACAGCCGCACGGGTCGATCCATCAGGTTAAGCTACGCTTGCCGGGGTTGGTCCGTGGATGGGCGACCATCTTTACATACAGAGACTCCTCCGTGCCTCGGAAAGCACGTTAATCCGTTGGTCCGAGCTGCCATTCGTTGATCTTTGACAGTCGTTACGGATCGACAGAAGCCCGAGAGTCTGACAACAAGTCTTACCGAGGGGTATCGTATTACCCAGTTACTGGGTTGTGGAGGTCAGATAGGCAGTCGCTTCGTTTACAATACTGGTATTCAGCTACATCCGGTTAGACTAGATACCGACCCCGGCTTGCGTACTGGCCGGATCCCAGCCCTGGGACCTCAAGGCGAAAGTACTCACGTCACTGTACCGGTGGCGCGAGGAAGCGAGGGCGCGGGGCGAGTGGCTAATGCAGCGACATGTGGAGTTACGTCGGTCACAGCTTTGCGCAGCCCTGGTGGCGGAATGGCGCGACAGGCTCTTTTACCGCCGGCCTCGCCACCATCGAGGCGGTCCGGCCGGTACTCGAGCCCTGGCTCGGGAAGAGGCACGGCTCTCTGTCGTTTCGGGTGACTCAGGGCACGGTTGCTTCGGGAAGTACCTGTGTCGCATAAACAGGGAGCCGGACGCCCGGTGTCACCACTGCGTCGACTGCCGGGAGGACACGGCGCGGCATAAGCTGGCAGAGTGTGCCGCTTGGGAGGAGCCTCGCCGTGCCCTCATCTCAGGAGTAGGCAGTGACCTGTCGCTGCCGGCCGTGGTCGAGTCAATGGCCGGCAGCGAGGAGTCCTGGGACGCGGTGGTATCCTTCTGCGAAACAGTCGTGTCGCAGAAGGAGGGTGCGGAAAGGGAGCGGGAGATCTCGTCCGCTCACCCGGCCCGCAGCAGGCGCACTGGGCGTCGGCAGACAACTGACAATGCCCTCTTCCGGCCCCCCTAAATGGGTCCAGGGACGGCGGACTCGGGGACGTCCGCCGCCCCCTATAACACTGGACCAGAGGTGGCGGCGCGTAGTGTTCCACGCGCGCCTCTTTCAGACGTCGCGGGGGGGGTCTAACACCTCACCCCCCCTGCAGACTTGAGGTGGCCCGCAGAGGCGGGCCGGCACTAGCCGGGGATCGAGGATCACGGAAGTAATACTAGCCCCCAAGATCCCCGTTGCGCAAGTGTGGGAAGGGAACACTGGGGTGGTTTTTAGTCAGTAAGAGTCTGACAGAGCCCTCCATGAGGATTTTCCACCCTGGCAAAAAAAAAAAAAAAAAAAAGAGGCCGACCCCAACATAGTAGTAGTTGGGTTGGTTGACTTTGAACTCAGGACCTTCTGCTTAACAGTAACACCTGCAACCACTAGAGGAACGAGCCATTCAAGTCGTTTTCCAGAAATAGCAAAAAAATGAAACGTCACTTGTTCTTTCCAGACTTTCACAAAGTTACAAAGCATAAATGAACGACAAAAAAGCACCATCAAACATTTTTATCATCCATTATACGAGTTAACCCTACCGACGCGAGACATCTGTCCTTGGACATGCGCGACCACTCCCCTCGAGTGGCAGCGGAAGGGTTAAGTTCGCGTCACGGGAATCGTTATACTTTTCACTTTTAAAAAGTCCGCTTTTGTCAAAGAAATTGTACTTTTTGGGGAGTTTTAATGAGTGAGGTTGATGAAGATGTTTATAATGGTTTAAGTTTATTTTGGTTTAAACCTGGGAAGCGGGTTTTAATAACAGGGTTATTTTTAGAATTTTGGTAAGGATGGTGCTCTGTATTACCTGACACCTGTTACAAAGAAGTTGAGGTGAAGAGGAATTCGGTTATGCAGGTCACTGACTACCTGTTTCGAAGGAGTAGGTACTAGTCATTTGGTTAGGAGCAGTGGTGGCCCAGTGTTAACGATCGCGACTTACGTGTTGTAGGACGTAGGTTCGAACCCTGAGAGGCACTTTACTTAGTGTAAATTATTTCATCACCACTGCTCTCAAAACAGTGAAGGAAAACATCGTGAGGAAACCGGCATGTCCTAGAACCAAAAATTCGAAGACATGTGACATCTACCAACCCGCACTGGGCCGCGTGGTGGATTATGGCTTACTTCCTCTCATAAAAGGAGGCCTGTGTCCCAACAGTGGGAAAATCATAGGCTGATTATGTATTTGGGTTGCTCCAAATAAACTAAAAATGCTTGTATTTGGAGTGGAGGTGGTTTTGGAGTTTGGTGCAACGGGTTCTGTGGTTCTCGCATCCAGCAGATAAGCATTTTTAAAAGTTGCATATAATACTCGTACGTAACATGCCTCTTTCATTGCATTCTATTTTAAAAGCTTTATTATTAAATAACATTTCTAATCGACTGTCACGTTGGTCTAGTGGTCGCAAGCGCTACAGTTGAGCATGAGGTCCTGGGTTCGATTCACAGGTCAGGTAAAGTGTTATTCGGATATTCCATTAGAAATTTTTAATTTATTGGCAATAGGCTCGCTCCCCTATTACACGGGACTTAAACATAACTGGCGAAATGTGGGTGTACTATAGGTACACCTCTGCCTAACCCTTTGGGGATTACAGGCGTGATGTTATGTTATGTTATTTATAATCTTTTTACGAATAGAGGTGATTTATATTTATTGTACACCAGAAAAAAGATACTTAACAAAAATCAAAATTGGTTTAAGTTTATTCCCTTAAAATAAAATGTGTCTTGTATTTGTTTAAAATTGTAGTTAGAGAAAATCACAAGAATTTTCGATCATCTTTTATGTATTCTAGCGAACGCCATCTGTTGCGAAGGCTAACTGCAGGCGATACAGAATGCTTTACACGTGAGATTGTTCCTAATATCCTTTTAAAGAAGCGCAAGTTTCTGTGCTGGGAGTTAAACGGGTAAAAGAAAAACTCGGGTAACGGCTATCTTTTTGTACCTTGTGGGTCGGTGCCATAATTAAAAAGCTTGGCGTTCAAGTAATTATGGAATATGAGTACCGTCGTGGCAGCAACCTATCACACTAATATTATTAAGGCGAAAGTTTGTGAGTGTGTGTGTGTGTTACTTCTTCACGCTCAAACGGCTGGACCAATTGTGATAAAATTTTATATGGAGGTAGCTGACACCCTGGATTAAGACATAGGCTACTTTTTATCCCGATATTCCCACGGGATCGAGACTTACGCGGGTGAAACCGCGGGGCGAAGCTAGTTATTAATATAAATTCTAAAAGTGAACATGCAGCAATAATAATAAAAAAACATGGCTACAAAAATCAATAATAATAAATAAGACGGTAGACTCATTTTAATGGGACTTTTTGAGCTAAATGTCTCAAGTTCCAAGCTTAGTAGTGGAATGAAAATGGTAACCTTCCTATACTCGCGCATTGGTCTGTAACACCGAGAAAATACTGTTTCGTGATTTATTTTTTATTTTTGTCAATGCTGGAAAATAAAAGTTTTTCCAATTAGCTGCCTGATTCGTTGCTACGCTTATTCTAGAGCACAAAGTGTGTTCGTTCAAGTAGCACGTGTGGCCGTATTTGGTGAAACTTCGTTTGTGGGACCGACGCGGGTATTCACAGGGTTTACATTTTGTACTAAGCAAAAATGATAACACTTCTGCCTTAAATTTATTGTATGTTTATTGTTCCTCGTTTCTCATGAGGTTCTCTTTTAGATTTTGTAAGTTTGATTTTGATTGTTAGAAGAAAACATATATTTTTGCTAATATTTTGTTAACTCTTACGAAAATCTTACTATTTCAGAGATTGTAATAAAAGAGACTGTTACTCAGTAAATAAATGGTGTATTGTCAATAAATTGGATTAAAATTTATCTTGTTCACGATATTCCCTAGTTTCTGAAAACAAAATTTCACCGTTTTTTCTTTAAAAAAAAACCTGAAACTGTGATCCAAACTTACGGTTTATAAGAGAAACCGTACGTGGATAGTTGTCACAGAATTTGGCGCGGGTATAGGGAGGATAATTATGCATAAATAGAACAAAAATAGAAAGAAAAATGTGTTATAGAATGGAACGATGCCTCACAGTTAGACAGTTGACTTTGACTGCTAAGCAAACGTCAATTGTCAGGTGTCAAATTCCGCCCACTGCAAATTCAGCCCGAGCACGAGAACCAAAGGCAGATTGTACTAAAGAGGTAATAAAAACCTATGAAAACAAGGGAAATAAAAGTTGGTTAATTAATAAAAATAATTGACATAACACATTGTTTACGTTATAAACGTTAGGTACTGTCAATATTTTGACTGGAAACGACTATTCGAAAATGTGTACTTATGAAACGTCAGAAGCTAGGTGCACGGTTCCAATTAGTCGTTTCCTATGGAGAAGAGCCGGCAAGAAACTCCACGTTACAGTGTTCCAGTCACAAATTACAGTGTTAATTTTTATATGGGCGCTAAGCTACAGGGTTGTGGCTTCAATATGAACGCACTAGCTTCACACACTTCGTTTATTACAATGTAAGCGCGAATGCAAGCTCAAAATGATGACATAGAATGGGAATTTAATGCAATAATTTAGAAAAGTTAGAAAGCCATAAATAAGTCGCAGTAAGAATTTAAACACTTGAAAACGGAAAAATGCGTGGGCATGAGCAGAGCGTAAAGCGACGCGGGTGTCCTTTGGGAAGGCTGACTGCGCACTGGCGCGGGGGCGCGGGTACTTTACAAAATAGAAAGTGTTCTACAAAACAGTCTATTAAGGCTACAACGTTCTAACATTCACAAAATATAAAAAAACACATCAAATATTATTAAAATAATAATTATTTTATTATTAATTCATTTATTTCAGACATAGTCCATACAATCTAAAAAATCTAAATCCAATAAAACATATTACATTAGAATAATCAACAGTAATTAAATTACATAATAAAAGTTAAAACATTGTTGAAATTAAAATTATATTTGCGTCTGTACACACAAACCAATACACATTTAAAATAAGATGCACACACAACTTCCTTCCAGAGTCTTCTATTTCCAGTCTATACAGGAACTGAGTTACTTGAGCGGATATTACCAACGTACTCACGTGGAAACCACTCCGTGTAGTAAACTTATGCAGTTATACCCAGGAAATGTTGCCATAAACCTTTTGAAGCAAAGTGGCCGATTTTTATGCACTTGCGTGTACGAATGTGACTCCTTAAATGTTATTATCTCAAGAAGTTCTGTCTAGGATGTAAAACTTCTTGATATAAGTGTAAGATAAAAAAACTTTTTACAAAAAAAAAAACAACCAAGCAAAAACTAAAATACAGATCAAAAGCCACCGACTTCCGAAATTAAATTAAAATACTACAAAGTGAAAAATTAAATTTTTCACTTTGTAGTGTTTTTTTTGGAAGTCGGTTGTTTTTTTTGTAAAAAGTTTTTATTTTTTACTTTTTAGTGGGTCAGTTTGTAATTTATCCAATTTACAATAGCCTAATGTCAAATGCTCATCACCTTTTACAAAATATTGGTTTTCCAGATGCAGGGGCGTTAATTGTTGAGGAGTTCTCCTGGTAAGAACCAGGAGAACTGATGGTGACTTCACCATATGCATTTTGACGAGCATAAATTGCTTAGCAACTATATTAAAGTGCCTAATCGAATCGCAACGGTGAAATACTTATTTTAAGTAGTTCCGGTGGCCATCTGTGGTATTCATCATCAGTTCCACTTCACCAAATGGTGCTTTTTAAGTGCAAATGCACGAGTTACTATAAAAAATACTCAAATCGCTATAGGTATGCCTATAAAATTTGAGGATTTCCCTCGATTTCCATGGGATCCTCTCATCAGATTCTGATTTGGTGGCAATGGGACCACCTCGGGAGCATACCCTGCCAAACAAAAAAATAATTTTCAAAATCCGTCCACAATTGACGGAGTAATCGGTGAACACACATAAAAAAAAAAAAAAAAACAGCCGAACATATAACCTCCTCCTTTTTGGAAGTCGGTTAAAAACCAGCAGACTTAGCACGAGAACCGTTGAGAAGATTTTTGTAGACGGAAGAGTAGACAAAAATTACGTTTCCGTGTAGACAGTAGACAGTTTTCTACTGAGAAGGGTAGACAAGCTATTTCTATTCTTTAGTAGAGTAGAAATAGAAAGCATTATTCTAAGCCAGCTGTTCAGCACCCTAATTGCGTAACATAGTTTGAATCACAACCGGAATGATTTTGAAGTATATTGCTAATCCATTGCTTCATATGTTAGAAAAATTTGTCTGCTCAACAACATAAATAACGCAATGAATGTTGTTGGACTGTCAAATTGAAACCGATTCCTACTGATAGTACACGACAGGACACAGGACAGGACGTAATTAGGGTCCTGAAATTTTGAAGATTCAACACTTATTTCAACTGTTACTGTTTGAATAACTCTATTAAATTGTAATTAATCATCAATTACAGATGATTTAAAATTATTAGAAAAGTCATGGTTTGAGTTTTCAAATAATCATTTTATTTCTTTCAATCACTCAATTTGTAAGTGACACTACAATTTTCCATCCACGGTTACGTTTTCTGACCTTTTTGTTTACATATACCTACATTAAATTATTTACTTAAAGATGGGACATAGCGAACAAAAAAAAATCCGATACATTTGTCCAAGTGGGCAAAAGTTGCTCAGTCTAGTGAGGTACGCTTGCATGTCAAGTCGCATTCGTGTTCACCAAAAGAAAATTATTTTCGAAGTAGGCTAATTATGAAATATAGAAAGAAAGAAAGGAAAGAAAAATAATTTTATTTGTCACAGAAATACGTGCAAAACATATGAAAACATAAACTCGAATAGGTAAAAACAAGTAGTTGGCAGCTGCACGTCATGACTGTGACAAGAAGGCTTGCACTCAGCATGATGCTGTACTATGGGGGACCCAAAGCACAGCGCTGATTTTCTGTGGTCACCCAAAAAATACGTACGGTTTAATGAGTTTTACATAATAGCTAACAAAATAAAATAAAACAAACAGTACTTAGAATATAATGGATATACAACCAAATATATAAATAATAATAATATATAAAATAATAATAATATGGTAAAGGTGGGGGTAGGGGGGGGGGGGGCTGGTATGGTGCTTTATAATATGGTATTACAAATCTCGTAGTGGTAAAACGACATTTTCGTTAATATTTTGTAATTTACCCAGAATTTAGCTAAAATAAATGATTTTCTTAGATGTTTCAAAACTATTTGACGGTTCGTAATCAAAGGTTGGTGTCGGTAAAAGTGTAACGAGTCAAACTTAGCTTTTATTGAATTTTGCTATATTTCGCGAGATGGCGGCACTGAGATATGGGATCACAATTTTCTATAGCATTACTTCTGATGGCCTCTCTATAGTATCGATCTTAAATCTCTTTGTCACAACTTAAAAATACAGATCTTTATTTAAAAAAAAATGTCTTTAGCAAAGGTTTGCTAATGACATTTTTTTTTAATTAAAGTATTTAGTCTAGGTAGACTAAATACTTGCCAACAAAACTGAGAAATCGTGATAATCTTCTTTTCTTTTCGCGTCAATGACAAAAGTAAAAAAAACTTTTTACAAACAAAAAAAACAACCGACTTCCAAAAAAACACTACAAAGTGAAAAATAACTTTAACTTCGGAAGTCGGTGTCTTTGGATCTGTGTTTTAGTTTTTTGCCACCGACTTCCGAAGTTAAAGTTATTTTTCACTTTGTAGTGTTTTTTTTGGAAGTCGGTTGTTTTTTTTTTGTAAAAAGTTTTTTATTTTTCACTTTTTAGTGGGTCAGTTTGTAATTTATCTAATTTTCAATAGCCTAATGTCAAATGCTCATCACCTCAGAACTGATGGTGACTTCACCATATGCATTTTGACGAGCATAAATTGCTTATCAACCATATTAAAGTGCCTAATCGAATCGCAACGGTGAAATACTTAGTATTAAGTAGTTCCGGTGGGCCTCTGTGGTCTTCATCATCAGTTCCACTTCACCAAATGGTGCTTTCCGAGAGCAAATGCACGAGTTACTATAAAAAATACTCAAATCGCTATAGGTATGCCTATAAAATTTGAGGATTTCCCTCGATTTCCATGGGATCCCCTCATCTGATTCCGATTTGGTGCCCATTGGACCACCTCAGGAGCATACCCTTCCTAACAATAACAAAAAAATAATTTTCAAAATCCGTCCGCAATTGACGGAGTAATCGGTGAACATACATAAAAAAAAAACATATAACCTCCTCCTTTTTGGAAGTCGGTTAAAAATAGACTGGCAAGTGTTTTTTTGTTTTTGGGATGGTGGTATTCTTTACGTCCGGCACCACACGGGAAATTTCTTCCCGTGGGTGTCGTAAAAGGCGACTACGGGACTTACTAGAGAATGGGCAGCAGCGCTCTCTATGCATTTTTAACAGCATACTGCGATCGCCAACCCGCCTGCCAAGCGTGGCGATTATGGCAAACCCCCCTTTGGGGGAGGCCTCTGTCCAGCAGTGGACATCTTTCGGCTGAAAAGATGATGATGAAGTATATTATTACTTTGGCCATCGACGTGGTGTGGGGTGCCTTAGGCACTCTAGACCTCCTCCATCCGTACTCTGGAGAGCTGCTATCAGGTTTCATCCGAATCGTTACCTAACGGAGAACCGAGGCTTCGAAATGACCTCGTTTGTATGAAAATTTTGCTCTGGGTACTTAGTTTTTACGGTAAGTAACACAGTAAAGTTACGTACGGTAAGTGTATTTGTCATGTTAGATGAGTTGAGCCTGTGATGATCAATGCTCGATCATTTTTTACTTTTGCGTCGTAGCGTAATTTAACATGTTTGTTAAAATATCTAGAAAAAAACAATGTCTGCATATCAATCTCTTTTTTAAGTCGGTTTAAAATAAAGCGTGAGCTAAATAGGACAATCGGTAAAGCCAAGGGCCGAATAAACAAACCAACTTTGAGACTTCAAATGTAAGTAGGACTTATTAAAAAAAACCGGCCAAGTGCGAGTCGGACTCGCGCACGATAGGTTCCGTACCATTATCTATAAAACGGCAAAATAATCACATTTGGTGTATGGGAGCCCCGCTTAAATATTTGTTTTACTTTAATTTAATTATTTATTTTTAATGTGAATTTATAACTAAATGTTCTGTGAATATTTCAAGCGTCTACCTGTTGCCGTTATCAATATGGAGCAAAAACGAGCAAAAAATCACGTTTGTTGTATGGGAGCCCCCTTAAATATTTATTTTATTCTATTTTTTTAGTATTTGTTGTTGTAGCGGCAGCAGAAATACATCATCTGTGAAAATTTCAACCGTCTAACTATCACCGTTCATGAGATACAGCCTGGTGATAGACGGGCAGACAGACAGACGGCGGAGCCTTAGTAATAAGGTTCTCGTTTTACCCTTTGGGTACGGATCCCTAAAAACATCGTATGTATTACACACTTCTTACCCTATAGTTTTAAACTCGGTAAAAATATCGGAAAATCCTTTCGATCAATAGCTTCGGAAAATTGCACTTTGCAAGTCTTCCAAATACGACAGGTTCTCGACAATAGATTGACGGGGTCGGATTTGTCAGCCTCTCCGATTGATCGGTGAGGTAGACAAATCTAGAGAAGATTGCAGGTTTCGTTCCAAAAATACTCACATTTTTAGCGGGGAGATTTTTGAACACTGAGTTTTGAGTTACTTATCTTCTTGGCGGATAAGGCTAAACACAACACACAATATAACACAACACAGCACACAACGTTGCATTAACACAACACAAAATACACACACTATTGTTTTCTTCCTACTAACGCCAAAGCTCAAAACAACTTTTTAACTGACTTCCAAAAAGCAGGAGATTATAATGTTCGCCTGTAAGTTTTTTTTTATGTATCTTCGCTGATTTCTCCGTCAATTTTGGACCGATTCCGAAAATATTTTGTTTGTTTGATAGGCTATGCTCTCGAGGTAGTTCCATTGTCACGAAGTCAGAATCTGATGATACCATGGAAATCGAGGGAAATCCTAAAATTGTATAGGCATACCTATAACAATTTGGATATTTTTTATAGTAACTCATACATTTGCTCTCGAAAAGCATCATTAGGTGAAGTGGAACTGATTATGAAGACCATAGATGGCCACCGGAACTAATTAATACTAAGTATTTCAAGGGTTGCGATTCGATTAGATACTTTAATATGGTTGCTAAGTATTTATGCTCCTCACAATGCATGTTGTGAAGTAGAGTTCCAGTTGGAGCTTCTGGTCCTGACTAAAAGAACTCCTCATCAATTAACGTTCCTACACCGGGAAAAGCAATATTTTATAAAAGGTGATGAGCAGTCGACATTAGGCTTTCGTAACTTAGATAAATTACAAACTGACCTACTAAAAACTGAAAAATAAAAATCATTTAAAAAAAAAAAAACAACTTCCAAATAAAAAAGACACTACAAAGTGACAAATAACTTTAATTTCGGAAGTCGGTGGCAAAAAATTAAAATTCGGATTCAAAGACACCGACTTCCGAAATTTAAGAAATTTTAGTAATTTTTCACTTTGTATTGTTTTTTTTTTTGGAAGTCCGTTGTTTTTTTTTGGGTAAAGTTTTTTTATTATTATTTTTGCATTCCACAGAGTCCCAGTTAGTTTTATGTCTCTTCTAAATTGAGAGGAAACGCGGTATTTACTTAACCTCCAGTAAGTTTCCGGACTCAAAGTTTGTAATTTAAACTAAAATCACTTACAAAATCATACAACAGCCAACGTAAATACAATGAATTGAAACTCCTAAAACTCTCGAACAGTACATTGGGAGCGATTCCATTCGCAAGCCAAATCGAATTTTAATTGATGTCGACAGACAAAAAAACGATCCATTCATTCGCTAAAATCACTGATTTCGAACACAGTAGAACGCTTACGCCTCATCGCCCAGTGCTCTAACACGCAATTCTTTAAGAAAAAAATAAATCGAATAGGTATTTAAAGCTTTTATAGTCATAATCTTTGAAAAATTGCACCCATTTTATCATTGGGACCGGTATAATGAATTGAAAGGGGAAGTTCGGGTTCCCTAAAGGTGATGGATTGTATGTCACTTTGATTAAGTGTCCCATGGAAATACCCTAGGTGAATGAATGGTGGTGGCCTAGATAGGGCAAAATGTAAAATGGCAGAGACCTACTTTGATAACTATGCAAATTGGAATATTTTAATTATTCTTCGGGTGTTTTATTAATATAGCTTGTCGTTGGCTTTTGTTGTTAAGGGCGGCCAACCCGACATACTTTCCATACAAACGCTCGTACGTGATTATGGCGTTGTAACACATCTTTCTTTGAAATTTTTGAACTAATAGGTATCTCGGGCACTATATCTAGGTTTCTATGCAAGCAGAAAATATTTTTTTTGAAAAACAAAGTCAGTATAAGCCTGCAAAAATCTGCTTTTTTGCACAAATTTTACCTGAACTTTGGCCATTCATAATGTACTCATACATTGTAAATGTTAAGAAAACATTATGATAGAAACCTTTCAAATGTAATTGAGATTCTAAATGACCAACATTTATTTCACAATCTGGTAAGGCTTACTCAAAAACACGTATTTCCTGGAACAAGTTTTATGAAATTTCCGCACATTATTTTTCGTTCAATGTTATCGCGTTCTCACTCGTTTGTTAATAGTTTTCACTTGCGCTGGATGAAACAACAAACTTTTCGACCATGCTCGCGTTGACGATAGACGGACCGGGAAGGCCCCTCTTAATGGTACCTCTATGCTAGAATATATCAAGATCATTTTTTATTTTTAGTTGTGACTTTGGGAAATTGGAGGAGCTTGTGGCTAAATAATAACTGCCGCGCAGGTCGATCGATCAGGTTAAGCTACGCTTGCCGCGGTTGGTCCGTGGATGGGTGACCATCTGTTGATACTAAGATTTCTCCGTGCTTCGGAAAGCACGTTAAGCCGTTGGTGCCGGTTGTCATTTGTAGATCTTTGACAGTTATTACGGGTCGTCAGAAGCCCAAAAGTCTGACAACCAGTCTTACCACGGGATATTGTGTTACCCAGTAACTGGGTTGTGGAGATCAGATAGGCAGTCGCTCCATGTAAAATACTGGTATTCAGCTGCATCCGGTTAGACTGGAAGCCGACCCCAACATAGTTGGGAAAAGGCTATATAAAAAAAAAATACAAAGACATTATTCTAATATCATTTCATTCACTGTAGGATAGTCACCATAAATCAATGTTTCCAGGCAGATCGTATAGCGAACGAATAATATTAACTATAAATTAACTTTTCCTTATAGTGTTCACTACACAAAACTCACTGATGATGACTTTGGGAAATTGGAATTGTATACATACTTTGTGATAAAATAGATAATTTCGAACAGAATTTTAATGGCCTTTTACTAGGATAATGAAAAAGACTAAGTTTAGGCTAGATTAGGTTTTGTCACGTTCAGTGCCGGGAGCCCACCTGGAGGTTTCACTCAAGTCGCTTATGGGATGCCGGGAGCCCTTGCGGAGGGCTCATTTGATATATCCGTTATTCTTAGCGAATACAGCATTATAAACTGTGAAAATAAAATCAGTTGTATAATTTAGCAAGATTTAATAGTAGCTACACCTACTCTTTGGTTTTCAAATACAAGCATTTTTATTTATATTTATTTTCATATTTATTTTTTTCTTTATAACTTGCTTTATATATGGCGGCATGGCGTATGAGCTCTACGAAAAGTGGGTGGAGTCGAAAATGTTAAACGGATACCTTAACAGCTATCTATTCAAATAAATAAAACTAAAGTGTGTTAAATCTGCCCCAATAAAACTCAATTTTATGCTACGGCTACATTTAATACTTTTATTACATCACTTGCTTGCACCACAGTTAGTAACAGACTGCCTCAAGAGCCAACGCGCTAGGCCGGCCACCAACAAGAGTGGGGATCGGATGTAGCGCGCCACCTTGTTTGGTAAAACAGTATCACTAATTGACATCTTGTTGATGTGTTCTTAACTAACTTTTTAGACCTTTGTATCCTGCTTATGCGTATGAAGTTTCATCAAAATCGGTTCAGTCATTTCGAAAAACAAGGGCTTAAAAGTTTGTATAAAATGCCGTACGTCGTATACGCTTTTAATTTGCCTGAGAAAGTTGGCCAGAGCTTTGTTCTTTATTCAAATCAAATCAAATCATTTATTTGCCTAAATAAGGTACAGAAGGTTGGTAAAAACGTACAAAAATGTTCTCTTATTCTGCCTTTAATTTCGGCGTGCAAATACAAAATAAAGCTACTTATTTTACTTAAATTAATTGATCATAAATAATCATGCAGTCATTAAACAGAAATACTCCCCTTAAAATTGTATTATTGAATTAAATAAATGTCAATTTATCAATGAAAAATAATAATCATAAATGTCAATAATAATCATGTCAATAATAGGAGAGATTCGCCACAATAATCATAACATCATAATTTAAAATAACCGTGCAATTTACAAAACCTACAATTTATAATCTAAAAACTCATGTACACTATAAAAGCATTTTTCAATTAAAAACGTCGTCAAATTATTTTCAAATCTAGAAAATGGTAGCGTTTTTATGGAGTTTGGTATTTTGTTATACAATTTTATGCACATAATATAGCTGTTGTTACCTGTAAAAGTGAGATTCGTCCTCGGTTGAAATAACTTATTAGTATACATAGATCGTGGGGCATAGTAGCTTGTCGCTTGCTGAAAGAGTCTCTCATGTTTGAAAACAAATATACAGGATTCTAATATACAATGTGGAGACAACAATACGACAATAAATGAAAACACTGGCAATACTAATGCATAAGAGTATTTTGGAACAATCAAATAAATTCTAGCATCGAAATTAAAAAAGTGATTTTTTCAAATAAACTAAATAGCAGTGGTGTGCCGACTATGGGTTTTGCCAATCTTTGACTAGCTATAGCGACTAAACTATTGGATATATTTGATTGAATTTTCGTGTGCAGACTGCGAACGTCATTAGATATACGTAGTTGAATTTATTGTTATATTGTCGTCTCCACGTTGTATAAATACATGGTAGAGTTAGTATTTTATATTTCCTAAAGAATGGACGACATGACTCTATTTGCTTCAACCCAAATATAGCTCTTAGACACTTTTTTTGCATTACGAATGCTTGATCAATCTCCACACAACGACCCCACAGGATAATACCATACCTTAGAGTGGAGGTTATATAGCCATGGAAAGCCGTTATTGCGGCATTTCTAGATACCTCACAGCTAATACGCCTCAAAGGGTATATAAAATTATTTATTTTAACACAAATGTCAGTTAAATGATTTTTCCATGAACAAAATTTATCTAAATGTATACCGAGGAACTTAACAGAGTCAGTTTCCGCCAGGGCGACCCCTTTAAAAGATATATTTAGGGCAAGCGGTTTTGATCGATAGGTATGGAATTGCATAAATTTTGTTTTATTAATATTAACTTTTAAATTATTAGCCTCTAGCCACTCTATAGTTTTTTGAAGAGCAATGTTTATTTCTTGTTCGTACGAACTTTTATCTTTTCCTATAACTATAATTGTAGTATCGTCGGCAAACAGCACACATTTATGATTTATAACATCTGGGAAATCATTTATGTAGAGCAAAAACATTGGCGGCCCTAAAATGCTGCCCTGTGGCACGCCATATCTATTAAACATAAAGGAAGATTGGCATGATTCTAACGTTTTAGTTTGCTCATTATAATTCGTTATTTCCACTGATTGTACTCTGTCGGACAAATATGATTCCAGCCAGTTATATGCCGTTCCTCTGATTCCATGTCTGGAAACCTTTTCTAATAATCGTTCATGAGAGACGTGATCAAACGCTTTACTCATATCCATGAATAAAACTGTAACAGGTATTTTCTTGTCGATACAGTCTGTTATTTCTTTTATTAATTGAAAGGCTGCTAAAGATGTACTTCTATTTTTACGAAACCCATTTTGTTCGTTCTTAATAATACTGTGCTTTTCAATGAAGTTTGCTAATTTGTTATGAAACGCTTTTTCAAAAATTTTAGAAAATATAGGTATCAATGCCACTGGTCTGTAATTGTCCATTTGAGTGCTATCCCCTTTTTTAAATATTGGTTTCACTACTGATATCTTTAATAAATCGGGAAATATTCCTTGTTCTAGAGAGAGGTTTACAATATGTAGAAGTGGCTCTAGAATTATATTAACTGGCAGTTTTATGATATCAGTGCGAATATTATCATAACCACTAGCTTTGGAATCATTTAGAGACATCACAATTTTTTTAAGGTCACAACCATCCAGTGGGTACAAAAATATTGAATTACTAATTGATTCAATATGATCCATTTGTTTTAATCTTGAATCTACTTTATTATCAAGGCTATTATTGGTAACCGTGTTTATGAAAAAGTTATTGAAACGATTTGCAATAGAATCGGGACTTATAAAGTCACTGTTTCCCATAGTAATTTTTGAAATACAGGAGCGTTTTAAATCTGTGCCGGTATGCTTTTTTATTACATTCCACGCTGCCTTGCACTTATTTTGGGCTTTGTTTATGTATTTGGTATTATTATTTTTCCGAGACGTTAAAATGCATTTTTTCAATAAATTACAATAGCTTTTGTACTTGTTTTTATGAGATTCATTATTTTTATATTTTAATTTATAGTGTAATTTACTTTTATTCCTATAGCTTATTTTTATTTGTATAACATTTGTAGGTAGTTTAATTGTGATTTGTTTGTTATGGCAACACAAGTAATTTTAATGTACTCTTTGTTACGTGGAAAGTGGCAAAGGATCAACTGAATGCAGAGGACTAAATAATATTGTTGAGACTATAATTGGATAGTGTGAGGTCCGACGCTGGACTTAAGCATAGGATTATGATTAGGTTACTAACAATAGACTTAGGTTTTCTTTACTAACGCTGTATGGATCCCAGTGATCTGATCACACTAATATAATATTTTAAAGTTTGTGAGTGAGTGTGAGAAGTTACAAACATACACACACACACACAACTTTTTTTTTTGTTGATTTTATCAAAATTTTCATAAAACTGATGAATCAATTTTGATAAAATTGTGTATAGAGTTAGCTGATACCATGGATTAAGACATAGGCTATTTATCCCGATATTCCCACGGGCTCGAGACTTACGCAGGTGAAACCGCGGGGCGCAGCTAGTAATAATAATAAGGTGGTTGGTGTCTCATTTAATTAAAAACGTCTAACGGGCCTCTGCGAGTTGGCTTTGGCCTCTCGCACGCCTTCCAAAGGTCCGGGACCCAAGGGTCCCGAGATAATGTCAAAGATGAAAAAACAAATATATATATATATATATATATATTATACTTGGTTTCTGAATTGAGAATTTGAAGTTGAGAACTTGTCAAACTCTAAGTTAGCATTACTTCAGGTGATTCCTTCCTATTTTACAAAGTTATTTTGAATTTCGCCCATTATACCTTAACTAGGTGAATGGTGACCATTCACCTAGTTAAGGTAGAGTTTTGTAAGTTCTCAACTTCTAATTCTCAAATCAGAAACCGGTTGATAATCCAATTTTTTTAATTATGTTCCTCCGCGATTGTAGCTTTTTTCCGGCCCACAGTCAATAAACAACCAAATCGATCTATTGGATAAATTTTATCCAATCTGTTACCGCTTATCCTGGAAGACGATGTTTCAGTGAATTACTTTCAATCTCTCCGCTGATAATTAGAAGGCTGCGTAAATCAATCCCGATGAAGTGAAGTGGCTGGATCTATTTCTTTGGACACACTGGTTCGTAGTTCCTTGAGCTTAGGCTGAACGATAATGCAGTTTGACGACGAAAACAACAATAACAACAACAATTTGCTGTTGTTTGTTGAACAAATTTTCTTTCTCTTTTTTTTTGCTTTTCAGTTCAATCTTCCTTTTCTTCTCGTATCGATGACTCATATATTTTGCCCGACCAATACGTAGCCGAGGAAAGCTCTGTCGTTTGCATTATTTAAGTCCTGAAGGGTCTCGCCCTTCTAGTTAAGCGTACTCTACCTGCGTAGTTAAGTACGACGGGCAGGGGAGATGGTGCGGCATATTATTGCCCTGAGTGAAGGCTCGTGAAGACAACTTATCGCGTGATGCGACCCCGGTAGAACAATTTCCATGAAATTTTTATAGAAATTGTTCTACCGGTGTCGAGCCGGTCTGTATGAGCGTTTGGTAACTCTTCCTAACAAAACATTCAAGCATGCAATCACACAGAACACACACACCCCAATACACACACTCACACACATATACAAAAAATATACTTTCGCGCAAAACAAGAACCAAGTAATGTTGTATTGTAATTATTGTATTATTTTTCTTTTTTGTTCTAGGTCTTTTCGGATCTTTTTAAAGTTATTAAGTCTCTTTTATTTCCTTTTTATTTATTGTTTTGTGTTGTCTTAAAACAACAAAAGTGTATTTTTATTACGGGAGGACACTGGGTCCTGCAACACATTTATAACTTGCGCAGGAGTCAGAGAATTCTATTATTCGTTGTACAACTTGTTTTATGCCATTTTTTTTTGTATCCTGCGTCGGGCGCAAAGTCAAAGTCAAATTATTTATTTCCAATAGGCACATAAACGGCACTTTTGAACGTCAAAGTTTACAAAAAAATAGAATTGATTCTAGTTGCCCCTTCCAAAGGTAGTTTCGTATGGAGAAGAATGGGCACGAAACTCCACCGTTACTTTTTAGGGTTCCGTACCCAAAAGGTAAAACGGGAACCCTATTACAAAGGCTCCGCCGTCTGTCTGTCTGTCCGTCTGTCACCAGGCTGTATCTCATGAACCGTGATAGTTAGATAGTTGAAATTTTCACAGATGATGTATTTATGTTGCTGTTATAACAACAAATACAAAAAAATTGAATAAAATAAATATTTAAGGAGGCTTCCGTACAACAAACGTGATTTTTTGCTCGATATTTATAACGGCAACAAGTAGACGCTTAAAATATTCACAGAATATTTAGTTATATATTCACTTTAAAAATAAATAATTAAATTAAAATAAAACAAATGTTTAAGGGGGGGCTTCCATACAACAAACGTGATTATTTTGCTATTTTTTATAGATGTTGGTACGGAACCCTTCGTGCACGAGTCACTTGGCCGTTTTTTTAAATGATTTACAATATTTTTTATAGGTACATTACTCCAAACTCACCATATGTTTGTGTTGGGTTGATTATATACCCCATATGGCTAGATTGAACGATGACAATGGGCGATGGAGTACAGTAAAGAATTCCAGCTAGATATAATTATAGAGAGTGATAATCTGCTTGAAAAACAGACATAAATGCAATAATGTTAACATTTTCCTCTACAACCAGGCCAAATTTTCACCTAATCCTTTAACCATAATTTTGTAATGTTTATGTTATGCTCCAATTTCTCTTAGTTACATTGTGTAATACATAGAGATGGAGAAGAGCAAGTTACCTTACAATAGGTATACACAAAATTATTTTAGTTATACGAGGATACAACGTACTGCCTCGACTGCCTCGTTGGTCTAGTGGTAGCAAGCGCGACTGTTGAGCATGAGGTCCTGGGTTCGATTCCCAGGTCGAGCAAAGTGTAATTGGGATTTTCCATTAGAAATTTGTCAGTTGCAGCCCGGAGTCTGGATTTGTGCCCGGTTGATGGCAATAGGCTCGCCCCCTATTACATGGGACTTAAACATAACTGGCGAAATGTGGGTGGGCTATTATAGGTACACCTCTGCCTTACCCTTCGGGGATTACAGGCGTGATGTTATGTTTAAAACGTAAGTACGTCGTGGTGGCCTTTGATACAAAACTAATGGTATCACTATTACCACGATCTTCAGAAATCTTTGCTCCGCAGGCGTTAAAGCACCTAGATCTAAGGGCTCAATTCTTGGCCCATTTTTGTTTTTCTTATTTATATAAATGAGTTGCCTTACCTCATAAAGGATCATGTTATAGTGTTGTTTGCAGACGACACTTCAATTTTATTTAAACTCAAACATCAGCAGTTGGTTACTGACAATGTAAATAGCTCCCTCACAAAAGTAGTTAACTGGTTTAATGTTAATAACCTACTTCATAACGAGAAAAAACCGGCCAAGTGCGAGTCGGACTCGCGCATGAAGGGTTCCGTACCATTATCTATAAAAATGGCAAAAAATCACGTTTGTTGTATGGAAGCCCCCTTAAATATTTGTTTTATTTTTATTTAATTATTTATTTTTAAAGTGAATATATAACTAAATATTCTGTAAATATTTCAAGCGTCTACCTGTTGCCGTTATCAATATCGAGCAAAAACGAGCAAAAAAAGCACATTTGTTGTATGGGAGCCCCCTTAAATATTTATTTTATTCTGTTTTTTAGTTTTTGTTGTTATAGTGGCAACAGAAATACATCATTTGTGAAAATTTCAACTGTCTAGCTATCACGGTTCATGAGATACAGCCTGGTGATAGACGGACAGACAGACAGACGGGGCGGAGCCTTAGTAATAGGGTTCCCGTTTTACCCTTTAGGTACGGATCCCTAAAAAACGAAATGTACGAGTATTAAGTTTACGATACCTCATGTTAGATACGTAAAAACTAGTGTGCTCATAAGGTGAAGAGTTGAAAGCCGAAGATACCACAGTGTCGTACGGTATTCTGTTGGGGGGAATGCTGATATTCAGACAATTTTTGTTTTACAAAAAAGGGCTTTTCGTTCAATTTATAAATTAAGTCCTAGATCCCTTAGAGACAAATTTAAAGAGATAATTATAATGACTGTGCCTTCTCAGTATATTCATAAAAATCTTTTGTTTGCACATAAAATATTAATCTGTTTAATAAATACAATGATATCCATAAAATTTAAATAGGCTCGTTTAGATGCCAATGTATACGTTTTATAATAAACTTCCTAGCTACATTCAAAAACTAAGCCGGGCCTTAATATATTCAAATTTTTTATAAAGCGGAAACTTTTCCAGAAAGCCTTTTATATGGCCAGAAGGCCTTTTAGACTATATTGAGGATGAAAAGGCTTGGGATTCAGCTGCTCCAATAAATTTACACAGTGAATGTTGATTTTTTTTTTTGCTTACTGTATATATATAATTATAATCTTTTTCTAATACATAATTATACGATGACATGAATATTTATAATCATTGTGAATGTGAGGACTATGTGGGTTATTGTTTTTTTTTGTCTCGGTTTTAATGATGGTCTTGCAGTTTAAGTACTTTATGTGGCCTACCCAAATGTTCTTTCTTTGGTATTGTTCGTCGAATCGTTGAGATCCTTAAGTTCTGAGTTGAGCTGCACGATAACTGACAAAATATGCCTGCACTAACTGGATAGGTCCACTCAAATCTGTGTGGTTCTTTCGTCAAAATACTATTTCGGATACTGAGAACCATGTACCATACGGAATTTGAGGACCATGTAGATGGGTATTATAAAAATCCGGACATAATCTTGGTCTGATCACGGATTTTTATTTACACATTGACATTCATGAATTTTTATTTAACACGTTCGCGTGAGCAACGTCTTCCGACGTCGTATTGGTATAATTATGAAATGATGCAACGTTATATGGCGGCCTCTAGATTGTCATATTTATTTCGACGGAACGTCTTTGGACGTCTGTTTTATGGGCAAATTTCTATGGCGCATCTATTTTGCGCCGCAACTCATTCGATTTTCATAGGCTATACCGCCGCGTGACTTAATTTTTTTTTTGTTTTGTTTTGTAGGTACACATGTAAAAGTTGCGCGCATATGCACAACGTCTTATGACGTCCTTTCTTGCACCATTATCCACACCGGCAGTTAGGCTGCGCCGCGCAGCAAGCCAGCCATAACTTTGTATGAGAAAAAGTTGCGCCTCAGTACAAGCATTCAGAGATGAGGTGGCTCACGCGAACGTGTTAAGTACACAATGACAAAAATATTTACATTTTTAAAGTATTATATCATTTAAATTATTATGAATGTGAAGATTATGTGGGTCATTGATTTTTTTATGTATTTTTTTTCTCAGTCTAACTTTTTATCATGGTCTGGCAGTTTGAGTAATTTATGCGGCCTACCCAAATATCCTTTCTTTGGTATTGTTCGTTGAATCATTGAACTGTTTAAGTTCTGAGTTGAGCTGCACGATTACTGACAAATGCATGCACTGACTGGTTAGATCTACTCAATCTGTGTGGTTCTTTCATTAAAAGGCCAATTCAGACATGGTCTTCACAAGATCTGACCAAGATTAAGTGTGGACTTTAAAATAGACTGTGACCTCTGACTTTGTTTCGGCCTTTCTTCTCAGCGGCGACCTCATCTAGTTTTAAAAATATAGTTGACGTGTGAAAGTGTTTGTACAAAGCTATTTACAGAAATATTCATTATCATATTATTTATATCATTTAGACTACGAAGGATCTTCACTCAAACTTTTTCACTAAAAGCACTTCAGGGATTTGCACTACAGAAGGTCGGTTTCTTTATTTTATTCTATTGGCCATTATCATATCAACTTCAAAAAATGAATTGTTGTTATTTACCCAATGCTCCGTATGGTGCCGGACGTAAAGAATAGCACCACCCCATTTCTTCCCGTAAGTGTCGTAAAAGGCGGCTAAGGGACTTACTAGAGAATGGGCAGCAGCGTTCTCTATGCACACCATACTGCGATCGCCAACCCGACTGCCAAGCGTAGCGATTATGGCAAACACCCCCCCTTAGGGGGAGGCCTATTTCCAGCAGTAGACGTCTTTTGGTTGAAATGATGAATGAATGATGACCCAATGACAAAAATCAAATAGCTGTTGCAGTTTTTAACTTAACAGACTTCAATCCGCGCTCTGCTGTGGGTCCCCCATAGCACAGCATCATGCTGAGCGGAAGCCTTCTTGACATAGCCATGACGTGCAGCTGTCGACCATAATATGTGTTTAGTGCTCGTGATTATTATTATGTAGATCTTTTTTGTTTACCTACTCGAGTTAATTATCTTTTTGTATGCACGTGTTTCTGTGATAAATAAACTTATTTTCTTTCTTTCTTTTCTTTCTTTTCTTTTTTTTTTATTTCCTTTTCTTTCTTTCTTTTCTTTCTTTCTTTTCTTTCTTTTCTTTTCTTTTTTTTTTATTTCCTTTTCTTTCTTTCTTTTATTTCTTTCTTTTCTTTCTTTCTTTTTCTTTCAAATTCAGCTTTCAGGAACCCAATAACTAGATAATTTTGATAGGAGTTAATCCTAACGGTTAGATCAGAGTTCCGTCCGTGTGTCCCCTTCCAACTTCATTAACTCCGATGTAGAAAGGATTGCCAGTTCATTAATTATAAGGGCTTCACAGTACTTATCTAGTACAATCGTTTGTTATAGAATTTTCACTTATTATTTTGATTGTTTGTTGTTCCCGATGAAAGGATTTAGGGATTATGTTTCTTGGAAGTTTACTGAAATGGGTTTGGTTTCTAGTGGCTTGAAATAAGAGAATTTGTAAGATTTGTGCTATTAAAACTTTATTCTAAGAAATATAATTTTATGCCATTTGGGAAAGGGGGGCTTGTGGATAAGTAATAACAGCAGCACGGGTCGATCGATCAGGTTGAGCTATGGTTGCTGCGGTTGGGCCGTGGATGGGGACCAATCTTTACATACCAAGACGCATATATGTATGCCAAATGACAATACATAGAGATAGTGTAATAAATTAATAATTATAATCATTTGTAAAATCTTGCACACTGATGTAACCTATGTTTATGAATAAAGACTTAATTGATTTATTGATTGAAGACCCCTCCGTCCCTCGGAAAGCACCTTAAGCCGTAGTTCCCGGCTGTCATTTGTAGATCTTTGACAGTTGTTACGGGTCGTCAGAAGCCTGAAAGTCTGACAACCAGTCTTACCAAGGAGTATCGTGTTACCAAGTAACTGGGTTGTGAAGGCAGTCGCTCCATGTAAAATACTGGTATTCAGCTGCATCCGGTTAGACTGGAAGCCGACCCAACATAGTTGGGAAAAGGCTTGACAGATGATGATAATAATTCTATTCCTTTGCTGCTTAACACTTGTTTAAATTGTAACCTAACTGGAACAAGTCAATGGCTCCTGAAATACAGGTAGAGGCTAGAGGTAGTCTGGAGTCAGGGTTTTGCATTTTTCTGCAACCTTCATTTATGCCAATCAGGACTTTATGTATTTATTGTGCAGCCATCAAACTAGTCTTAACAAAAAGTTGGCAGACATAGTGAGCATTAGAATATTTACACTACAAGTAGAATTAGATTAGCAGTGATGTAAAATATTAGTATTAACAAGTAATTTCCAAGATTTACTCAGTCATTTACAGGGCTTAAACATTCTCATATAGATAAACAAGCTCAGTGACAGTAGTAACATTGGCTGACTAACAGAGAACGCACAGCCCAAACACTAAAGATAAGGTCGTAAAGCTTTAAGCATGCATGAGAAAGAAATATTTAAAACTTCACCCTTAAATGGGTCAATTGGATGAATGGGATTCAAGTTTCAAAATCACGAGCAACAGTGTAATATGTAGGTATATAAAATATTTTCGATATAGAAAAGAAATGCAATGAATGATAAATGATTTTATTTCTGTAAAAAGTTTTTTACAAAAGAAAGAAAGAGAATACGTTTATTTGCGGTAAACATGACGCAAAAAAGAACATAAAGACAAAAATATGAAAAGGTTGGGGGAAACACATCCACGCAAAACGGCTATCACTCAGCATTATGCTGCGACCCTATACAAGACAGCCCCAGCGCTGGTTTCAGCGACAGCCGGCGCTGACGTAATGACGTCGTCCGGTGCAGCAAACAATTAATAGGACGCTGTACCGGTACAAAAGGTTTTACACGTCAATCATATTTTAAATCCTAGATGAGGTCGGCGTTTCCTATCTGACTACTCTGAGAAGAAACGCCGAAACGAAAAATCTAGACATAATCTTGTTCAGATCATGTGAAGACCACATGATCTTCCACTCAATCTGTGTGGTTCTTTCATTGACAGACTACAGATACCAATCAACATCGATTGGTGTCTGAATAAATTAGTCTGTTTATGAAAGAACCACACGGATTAAGTGGATCTGTCCAGTCAGTGCACGCATTTGTCAGTAGAAACCTCATTATGGCCTTTAATCCCACTCACATAAACTATAAAGAAAAGGTGGAGGGCGGGCGTTTCGGGGGACTGTCTTTTGTAATTGTGACGTTTGAATTTTAAGATTTTAAAATTACGGTCTCCTAGAAAAACGATGGTTGCCACAGACATAACGTCTGCAATTTACCGGCGAATGACAATGACGTCACTGAAAGTTTTTTAAGAAAGTTAGTTGGTGCGTTTTTAGACACCGTAAAGTCAAACTCAGTTTCCATCATTATCATGACAGCCGTCTTTGCGTGTATAGTTTAATAATGCTTTTAGGATGCTGTTGGGACTGCCATGGCGATGTAGCGCTTCTGGAATGTTCGCGGAGGCAATACTAACAATACTAAGCTATTTAGCTAAGCACTATTGTTACTAACACCAAAATACAAAAAACGAGTGCGAGTCGGACTTGGGCACGAAGGGTTCCGTACCATTATCTATAAAAACGGCAAAAAAATCACGTTTGTTGTATGGGAGCCCCCTTAAATATTTGTTTTATTTTAATTTAATTATTGATTTTTAAAGTGAATATATAACTAAATATTCTGTGAATATTTCAAGTGTTTACCTGTTACCGTTATCAATATCGAGCAAAAACGACCAAAAAAATCACGTTTGTTGTATGGGAGCCCCCTTAAATATTTATGTTATTCTGGTTTTTAGTATTTGTTGCTATAGCGGCAACAGAAATACATCATCTGTGAAAATTTAAACTGTCTAGCTATCACGGATCATGAGATACAGCCTGGTGACAGACGGACAGACAGACAGACGGCGGAGCCTTAGTAATAGGGTTCTCGTTTTACCCTTTGGGTACGGAACCCTAAAAATCACGTTTGTTGTATGTGAGCCCCTTTAAATATTTATTTTATTTTGTTTTTTTGTATTTGTTATTGTAGCGGCAACAGAAATACATCATCTGGAAAAAAATTCAACTGTCTAAGTATCACGGTTCATGAGATACAGCCTGGTGACAGACGGACAGACAGACAGACAGACAGACTGACAGACAGACAAACAGACAGACGGCGGAGCCTTAGTAATAGGGTTCCCGTTCTACCCTTTGGGTACGGAACCCTAAAAATATGGACCTTAGTCTGAAATAAAGTTTTATTTAATTTAAGTTAATTTTAATATTGCGGCCGCTAAGTGGCGGCAACAGCTTTTCTAGGAAACCAAAGCTTTATACCCTCATAATGACTGTAAACTATGCTAGTTGTGTGTCACGTCAAAGTACACAGCGCCCTCTAGCGGTAGTAACATTAAAGGTACCTTACCACACAAAGAATGGATTATACAGTCATGTAACGCTCCTTCACACACCGGCTCTAAATTTTATTTAGCCGGGTTTAATGGGCGGGAAGTATGATGTAATTTTACTGGAATGACTATCTACGTGAATTTTGTTTTTCATTAGACACATAGAATTAGCTATCTGGTCTGTACCATGGGGATGGTACTTTAGGGTACGTAAGTGCCGTGGGCTATTAGCCCTCTTTGATAACTGGATGATCTTGGCACAGTTCTTCTTCTTCTGAGCGTATCGATGGAAATCCAAATGGACTCAACCCAAAATTTGGCTACGTGTTTGGCACCATCAGTTCCTGTAACGTGTCGCTGACAGGACATGATAGAAAGAAAGAAAATACTAATTTGGGACACGCACAAGAAATACAAAAATAGCATTTAAAACTAACAATGTGCACAAAAAAAAAACACTCAAGACTTGTGTGATGCCAAAAAGTCTCCTATCTCAGCATAATACTCCGAAAAAAAAAAACCACAGCACTGGTATTCTGATAGGGCCCGCTGTGATGGCACGGACTCACCGACGGATACATATAAATCCCACTAGTGTGATAAAAATAAATATAACAACACCATAAATAAAAAGAAAACAAATTTAATAAATACAAAAACGTAAATATCGAAAATTAATATTACGACTCACTCCCGACACTCAAAATATCACTTGTCCATGCCATAGACTATTGTCTAAGTGTCTAATAGGACAAACTGCCTGTGTGATACTAAGTGTCCCATCGTTTGTGGAACAGCACTACATTTACACTCCAAGGCGGAGTCGTCTATGAATCTCAACCTGAACAGGTTTTCCTTGGTTCGGCCAACCTGAGTCTAGAGTCTGTTTAAAGACTTCTAGGTTAGCCAAGGCAACTCATGTCTAAGTGGGAGATCTTCAGAAGGTGGGACGATTGGTTTTGGTAAGGAAGCACTATCTCGCCACAGCTTTAGTCTTTCTTTTGATCGGTTGCCACACTTTAAAAAAACAAGAGCAAGTCGGACTCGCTCACCGAGGGTTCCGTATGCATATAATTATGATGTTGATGATTTCTAAAAAACTGTGCTATTTAGAGACATCGTTTTATTTTTCCTGTAATCTTTACATAAACTTCTATCACATAGAATAATTTCAAATGTTTCTCTATGCAAACTTCAGAGATAACGGTATTTTTTTTTACATTTTTCATCAAAACTCGAAAACTATGATGCCTAAAAAAAAATGTTTGAGAATGTGCAAACAGCATTCTTTCATATGATACCCCACATGCCCTAGTAGAGTCCATTCGAATTTTTAAGACCCCTTTCAGGCCCTGTTGCAAAAAAGATATATTTTTTTTAAAAAAAATCTTGTCTTTTCCAAATCTCAAGTTGATTGATTAGTGGTTGTTGAGATATCCAGCTGTGACAGACAGACAGACTTAGTCTCACCATAAGGGTTCCTTTTTATCATTTTGGTGCGGAACCCTAAAAACTGTTTCAGCCTGTGTGCCCGCAATTGTGTGTGTTCCGCAATTTGTTATTTGTTTTCTTGGTCTCTTGTTATCATAATCTGCCGTAACAAGTTTTCAAAATCAATCAAAATCAAAATCAAAAATAAATATTTCACATAAACCTACATGGGCACTTATGAAACGTCAGAAGCTAGGTGCACGGTTCCAATTGGTCGTTTCCTATGGAGAAGAGCCGGCAAGAAACTCCACGGTTACTCTTTTAAAAAAAGTGGGCTTTAACAATGTTCTTGTGTAAAATCAACTTGCTATGTCCAATATGAAGCTCCTTCCATAACCTCTACATCTGTAGCCCGCTTGATAACGTTAGCATGTCAGTTGTTCCACGCTAAAGTAAAACTTTTCATTTCGAAAACCTACCTGAGGCGTTTTAAATTACTATGAGCGTATGTACGGAACGCTGCTTGTTACTGACATTATTTCAGTGTATGTTGGTTAGCGACTGTTTTCTTTTTTAGCTAGCGAAACTCCGCGGACGTGATGGGTATGACGGATAATATAATATATTATGATAACATGGAGCTGATCTGAGGAGCTCGTGAAATGAAATGAAATGAAATGAAATCGTTTATTCTGTAAATAGGATATCGGAATCACTTTTACACGTCATATTAAAAAGTAAAAAATAAGCTAGATGTAGTCGACATTTCCTATCTGACTACCCGTGAGAAGAAATGGCGAAACAAACTCAGGGGTCAAAGTCTCTTTTAAAGTCCAGACATAATCTTGGTCAGATCATGTGAGGACCATGTAGATCTGTGTCTGAAATGGTCTTTTGAGGAAAGAACCACACAATTTTGAGTGGACCTGTCCAATCAGTGCAAGCATTTGTCGTAATCGTGCAGCTCGACTCAAGACTTAAGGAGCTCAACGACTCGACGAACAATACCAAAGAAAGTACATTTGGGTAGGCCTCATAAAGTGCTCAAAATGCCAGACCACCATTAAAACTGAGAAAAAGCATAAAATAATAGGAAAATATTTAAAGAAAAAAAAAAATGACCCACATAGTGACTAAGTAATAACAGCCGCACGGGTCGATCCATCAGATTAAGCTACGCTTGCCGGGGTTGGTCCGTGGATGGGTGACCATCTTCACATACCGAGACTCCTCCGTGTCTCTGAAAGCACGTTAAGCCATTGGTCCCGGCTGTCATTCGTGGATCTTTGACAGTCGTTACGGGTCGTCAGAACCCCGAAAGTCTGACAACCAGTCTTACCAAGGGGTATCGTATTACCCAGTTACTGGGTTGTGGAGGTCAGATAGGCAGTCGCTCCATGTAAAATACCGGTATTCAGCTGCATCCGGTTAGACTGGAAGCCGACCCCAACGTAGTTGGGAAAAGGCTAGGCAGATAGATAGATAACATGGAGCTGATCTGATGATGGAACTGGAAGGTGGCTATTCCTCAACTAAACAAGATAGCCCGGTTGTGATTCGGCCATTTGAACTTATCTTGATAAGTGAAGGCGATAGAACAGATCACGAAATGGCTAAAATCGAAAACGTACGAAGAAGTAAAATGTTTAATACAAACAGTAAACAACGGTTAGTGGAAGATGTTGACCTACAACATCTTCTGATCCCAAGCTTGTCGTAGGGCTAACTCCAAACTCCAAACTAATACTTCAATCGAGTAATACTTCAAACCCCCTGTCACACCAATCCTCTCCCCCTACTCACATCATAGCCCTTACACACACACATGTACACGCACACATAGACACATTCACACACACACAATCACACGAGTGCGCGCGCTCACTTAAATTACCCTCTTTTCATTTTGCTTTTTGTTTTGTTTATTTTAGACTCCTTTGAAATTGAGTGATTTTCTTCGTCTTCTTCTTTTAATTAAGTTCTATTCAATAACTTAAATACAATTAATACTCTAACCATTGCAAGGGCGAAATGTTCTAACACAAGCATCTGTTTTGCTTAAAAGGACATTCCTAAAAATAAAAATGTAACAAATTGTAAGTTGTTGTAATAAACATTTTATTTATATACCCGCTCAAGGACACTGAACGAGACACAATAGAAAGTTTTATTGCTATGACGCCCATGGGCGTAGATGGGCCCCTATGCGTCATAACAATGTTCTGCGTATCCAATAAAATAACGCATTCAGGGTATTGTTGCGATTGCCGCGCTTCTGAAGTGCCTCTGCAATGTTTGCAGACGCACTCACTGACGGCTTTAATGCACTGTGGCGTAAAAAATCTGGCTCGCTACTCCTTAGGCTGCGTGGTGGTCCCAACACTATCCTGCAATCGATAGCCGCCGGCGGGCAGACAGCCCGCTAGTGTGGGCGCTTGCAAACCGCACCCGATCAGGGGGCCGACCAAAACGAAACTACAACCAAAAACATTACGTTAGACACATTTCGTATCGCGCTAATCATTTCAACGGAAACGATTTAGCTGTACTTTGGAAGTTACGTTGGAGGAACGATCGATCGAACAATACTCTCACAAAAAAAAAGCGCGATACCGTTTCTTACATCAGCAAAACCAAAACTAAACCAAAACCAAAAACGTTCCGTTCGAACGGTAACTACGTTGAGAAATAGCGCCATCGGCCCCCTGTTTTAGTTATTAAGTACTAACATAGGCTAAGCTTTTTTGTTACTAAGATTATAGACCCCATTGTAGTCTGGAAAATGAAGATAATAATAAAGCACAAACCGTTTACATTGTCCCCAATGTTCTTTCATCTACTGGTATAATACCAAAATCACTCTCACAAAGCCTTAACACCCTACAGATGCCTACTCACAGACTTTACATGCTCCAAAAAGCCACAATCCTTAACACTTTTCGCATCACCCGAAAGTTCCTGACTTCTTCAAAACTGTCATCCACCTTCTCTATCTAAATTTTGCTTTATATACTTGATCCTGACCCGTATAATAATAATAAATAAATTCATTTATTTCAGGTAAAAACACCCATTGACAAACATAACTAAAAGAAACAAACCATAGCCGCACTCACACATCCAAATCACAAACAACAGTATAAAACTAACATAAAGTTGTGACCAATAAAATTAAAAAAAAAATATATAATTAATTAATGAAAAATTGCGAAAATAAAATATAAAATGTCAGAATCTACAAAAATTAAAATGTCAATTAAAAAATAGTAAAAGCCAAACTGTAAAAACGTCAAAAATAAAGACAAGGTATGTATGTGTAGGTGGGGTGTATGAAAGGTCTCTTAACCTCTCTTAAACGAGAAGAAACATAAAGAACCAATAATAATAATAACAATAAAACTGCAGCAGTTTAACCCACATAAGTTTCGATCTAGTGGATATATCGGGATAAAAACAATTCTATGTCCTAACCCAGGAGTGGCAAACCGATGGCACGTGTGCCATTGATGGCACGCGACAAAATCTTTTGGGCACGCCACCGATCAAAACGAAAAGATTGCCAAGCAATCTAATTAAAAATGCTAGTAACAAAATTTTGGAAACATGGAATTCGATTCCAGACACATTCACCTGTTTGAAGATGCTGGCTCGTGCTCTTTTAACCATATTTTCATCTACCTATGTGTCATTATTAAATACTCGCTTAGAAATAGTTTGGCGGCTGACTCCAGTTTAGCACGCATTCTGCTAAAAGTAACATCTTACCAGCCTAATATAATTTATTTGTCAATCTGCAGCAACAGAAGTCACACTAATGACAGCACGGTTGGCGCAGCGGTTAAGCGATTGACTGCTGCGCTGCGTGTCGCAGGTTCGATTCCCGCACGGAACAAATATTTGTATGACCTACAAGTAGTTGTTCCGGGTCTGGCTGTTTGTGTATGTGAGTTTAAATGTTTGTAAACGCACCCACGATACAGGAGAAATTCCTAGCGTGGGGCAACGTTTTATTTAAAAAATAAAATAATAAATAATGTTACTTTAATTTGAATTACACGTATAATTAAGTAATTACTACAATACAGTGTATATCAAATTTAAATTATTACTAGATATAGAATGTAACATTTTTTTATTCCACCCCGGCGTTTCCACTCACACTTGCCTTGTAAATACGTTTTGTTAGTCGCCTCTCATTTATCCTCTCCACGTGACCAACTCCATCATCGTCTTTAAATTTTTTGTCACTACATCTTCTTTTAAACCGCACCGTTGCCCACAGACAAATCCAAGAGATTTTTTTATTGAAAGAAAGAGAGATAGAAAAAGTATTTATTGGGACTCGCAAAGGAGTTCACCAATTAAACTAAAACAGATTCATAGAAACATAAAAAAAGAAAAGAAAAGAAAATGAAAATAAAAACAGAAAATCCTGTACAAGGTCAAAAGACTCCTCAGCATATTGCTGCGACATTTAAAAATAAGTGTTGCAGCGCTGGTAAGGCCGGCTCTGGTGTCACGGATAGATACAGAAATAAATAAAATAAAATAAAAAATAAATGTCTGAAATAATAATTAAAAATAAAATATTTATTTAATAAAACTATGCGTAAACCACGCATCAGAACCCGACGTAACATCAGATTGAGACTTTGATGAAAGCTGAGTTTACCAAAAGCCTAATTACCTACGTAGGTAGTCTTTACGATGCTTTAGGGCATAAAATGAAATACATTTTTGATTCCGAATCATGTATTACGAAACAAATTATTCTTATCACGCATTCTATATGCACGACGTTCCCAAATATAGGACGAACGATCCCAATTCCCGAATCACTTCCAATAAAACCGTAGACGGCGATAACGACGAGAATCGCTTGCGTTCGAATCTAATCGGCTCATCAAACAGAACGGCGTGGCTGATTCCGAGCTCATGCGAAATAACACTTTATGGCGCATAAGCTTGTCCATTACTACATTTTATATGGATATGCACCACGGAGAGAGAGTATAATGCAAATTAATGTGCCGTGCGAGACTCGGCAGAGTAGGGTTGACGATGTTATTAAAGTTCATTACGTTGCAACGTGGGATTAAAAAATCTAATGCAGAACCTCATACATGTACGGAAAATATATTTTAAAGAAGACATGTTAGAGTAATTTGTTTACGGTTTTTATGTCAAACTAGCTACTGTCCGCGGCTTCGCCGCATTTCGTTTTGTAAAATAAAAGCCTACTTACTCCTTAGAACATCAGGTATCTGCCAGTGAAAGTGCTATCAAAATCGGTCCAGGCGTTTCGGAGATTAGGCGGACCCAACAGACAGGCAGAGAGGCAAAAAAAAAATAGGTTTTTTGTTATAAGTACCGTTTATACTTTCTTATGCATTTAGTAAAAAGCCGTTATTTCGCAGCATTATGCTGAGATAGGAGCCTTTTTGGCATCGCACAAGTCTTGATTGTTTTTTTTTTTGTGTGTATTGTTAGTTTTAAATGCTATTTTTGTATTTCTTGTGCATGTCCCAAATAAATATTTTTTTTCTTTCTTTATTTTCTTTTCTTTTTTCAAACAGACACTTTAATTTTATTTATTTGTATGTTTATACAAAGCTCTCATAGTATTTTTTTTGCATTTATGCGTCTCAGTATAGGGCTTTTATATCTATTATATGCAAATAAAATATAGACTGGCAAAAAAATCATACGCAAAAGGCATCACACTAATATTATAAAAGCGAAAGTTTGTGTGTGTGTGTGTGTGTATGTTTCCTCTTCACGCTCAAACGGCTGGACCAATTTTGATAAAATTTTGAATGGAAGTAAATGACACCCTTGAGACATAGGCTACTTTTTATCCCGATATTCCCACGGGATCGAGACTTACGCGGGTGAAACCGCAGGGCGCAGCTAGTCACACTAATATTATAAAGGCGAAAGCTTGTGAGTGTGTGTGTGGGTGTGTATGTTTGTTACTTCTTCACGCTCAAACGGCTGCGGCGGCACTTACGTGGGTTAAACCGCGGGGCGCAGCTAGCCATACTATAATATTATAAAGGTGAAATTTTGTGAGTGTGTGTGTTTGTTACTTCTTCACGCTCAAACGGCGTTACCAATTTTGATAAAATTTTGTATGGAGGTAGCTGACACCCTAGATTAGGACATAGGCTACTTTTTATCCCGATATTCCCACGGAATCGAGACTTACGCGGTGAAACCGCGGGGTGCAGATAGTTATTATTATAAATGTGAATGTTTAGATGTATGTTACTTAATCACGCAAAGACGGCTGAACGGATTTGGATGAAATTTGGCACACGAGTAGACCATGAGTTGGATTACGACATAGAATACTTTTAATCCGGGAGCACGTTTCCGTGGGATACTTTCTGAGCTTCACGCGAGCGAAGCCACTGGCAAACCTAGTTTTCTTATAGGTACCTAATTTATAGTATCACCTATTTGTTTTGCTATGCCAAAAGCAAAGGAATTACGTTATATCGTTACAAATTTATAAAGCTTTTGAAAATTGTGAAAAATACAATTCAATTAAACAAAAATTCACAATAATTCCATTTCATTTCTTAAAAATGAAGTTAATGAAGTAGGTAACCAAGAACAAATTAATTAGCAGCCAGCCCTACAAACCACACAGTATCGAGCGAACTGCAAAGCTCTAAGGACCAGCGTGTGTTACTACCTTTACGCGATCCAATTAAGGCTAGGCTAGACTGAAATACTAGCTTCACTTTCACTCGATAAGGACCAGGGGGTCTACTCCGAAGATAATTCCGAAGTATCGGCCGAATATTCGGCAAAGTCAAAGTCAAATTATTTATTTCAAATAGGCACATAAGAGGCACTTTTGAACGTCAACATTTACAAAACAATAGAATTGATTCTAGTTGCCCCTTCCAAAAGGTAGTTTCGTATGGAGAAGAATGGGCAAGAAACTCCACCGTTACTCTTTTAAAATGTTTTACAATATTTTGTTTGAGTACATTAATTATATGATTATATGTGAAGACGATGCACCTAGAATAAAACTACTATACCATAATAGGTAAAAATAATTAAAAACTAAGCAATAAAAGTATATTAATTATGAGATAGATACATGGTGTTCACATATTTACAAACATAGTAAAAGTAAGTGTTTTCCTAAAAAATAAAAAAAATAAATTCAGTGTGTGAGTATAGGTAAACACAGAATGTAAAATCAATATCATAAATTTAACAAATTATACAATTAAAATAGCAACCAGGGGCCCTAGTCTGCTATTTTTATAAATTCAGTCATTCCAACACGATGCCATTGTCATGCCATTGTCATTTTGCTAAAAGTTCGTAATCTGGTAAATTCATAATGGTCGATCATTTTCTTTGCAATTTCTTTCAATGTAGTGACAGTGGCCGACCATTGGAAAGTCATAATGACGCCATTATAATAGTAGATTACCAAACTTGTCAAAATCAACAATTATGAAATCAATGATCGACCATTCTGACACTATTGTAATAGCAGACTTGAGGCCCAGTTTGATTTTTTCTAGACTCTAGATTGTCCTATGGAGCTGGACCAGCATGTTTCCAAGCATTCCTATCCTGGATATAATCCTCTAACTTGTAATATGCTTGTTTACAAAGTGTACTTTTAATATGTGCTTTAAATTTTCTCTCGGCCGTTTCCCGACTACGGCTAACTATAGCAGACAACGTCAAGAGAAAAAAAAAACCATCCAAGTGCGAGTCGGACTCGCGCACGAAAGGTTCCGTACCATTATCTATAAAAACGGCAAAAAAATCACGTTTGTTGTATGAGAGCCCCCTTAAATATTTATTTTATTCTATTTTTTAGTATTTGTTGTTATAGCGGCAACAGAAATACATCATCTGTGAAAATTTCAACTGTCTAACTATCACGGTTCATGAGATACAGTCTGGTGACAGACGGACAGACAGACAGACGGCGGAGCCTTAGTAATAGGGTTCCCGTTTTACCCTTTGGGTACGGAACCCTAAAAACGACGGTCAGAGAGACAAGTCAAAGTAAAAAACGTGACTTAAAGTCTGGTAAGGATTTAAAGTCAAATAAGGAAACTTTGGACGTCAAGTAACGACCGAACATTCGGCCGATTCTTCGGATTATCGCTTCGAAGTAGGCCCCCATGCTTCATGGTACACTTGGAACTGGATATGTTTTTCTGTGTGCCAAGATGTATACAGGGTTATTTTAAAGCTGGCTAAACTCCATTGAAGCAATGGGTCTCGATAGGTAACCACGATAAAATATAAAATAAAAAGCTATGATGTTTTTATTTTTTGTTTAGTCAACGGCAGCTTTTAGTGTTGTCACTTGAAGTATGAGTTGGGAAAAACTGTTTTCTTATGTTTTATTGTATGGGTACAGTATGTAACAAAAACCCTGTTGTTCCTTTTAGGGACGTATACATTTACCTACAAGCACAACATTGGTGGAATAATAATTTAAAAAAATTAAGCATTGGCTAGTCGAGAAGTCATAATCAAACAGTCAAAGATGTAAGAGATCAGTTAAACATTACAAATATTAATAATTAAATATTTATTTTAATTATTTTTGTTGAACAGTTTTTATTATAAATGACTTGCTTTATTACGTATGTATACCGATTCCTAAAACCTAGGTAGAAGGAACAACAGGGTTTCAGCAGTGCTATTCTGTAACCATCTCACCGTGAAAACTTAAATGAAGCGAGCTCTTATTTATATATTAGTCTATGAAGTGAGCGTGGAGTGAACTGTCAGTGAGGGATTGACACTATTAACGACTCACTTCTGTTACATATTGTATATATTGATGCCCATCACGTCTGTGAAGTTTACACAAATAAACAGATTGCATTTCATGTGACTACAATAACTGCGGCCGATGACCTCACAAAAAAGAAAACATATCATTTTTATTTTATCATTATTAAGATAACGAGTATGCGGATAACCCATCGTGTATGCGGAGTTTAGCTAGCCAATTTTAAATAACCTTGTATGGTGTAGTGACATTCGTTGCTGTGTTAGTGGATGCAGGTAAGTTTTTGTTTTGTAATTATCCAAATTAAAGATCCAAAGATCGCCAAAAAAAATTGAAATTTTTAGTGGATAGTCTGCATTTGCGTCATGTGTAGTGAATTTTATTTTTGTTTGTTTTCGTAGTAATTATAATTATCAAGTATTGTGTTAGTTAGAGATAAGTATATCCTCTTTTTTCTCTTCCTATCTTCTTCTTTGTGTTTTCGTAACTTGAATACTGTGTCTTCACTGTACCTGTAATCTGTGAAAATGTCATGGATTGTTCATTTACTTAGTTTCCAATATAATCTGAGATACTTACCTTCCAATGTAATCTGACATGTACTATATATTGTACAATTGTTTGTTTTTCCTAACAAAATAAATATGTCGCCGCAAGAGCATCTATCTCTTTTATTTATTTATTTTATTATTTATAAACACACAGTAAAATAGATACAGATACGACATACATACATACATAAACTCACGCCTTCTTCCCATGGGGGTAGGCAGAACCTATAGAATGCCACCTGCTACGCTCCTTACATACTCCTTTTGCTTCGCCTACGTTCATACATCTGGTCATACACGCACGCCGATTGCGAGTACTACGTACTAAACCTGACCTTTCTGAAGAACATAACCAATTTGGTCTTTGGTGGAAGATACGACATATTACTATGTATTAAAGTACAAAGGAACTGCTTATTTTTAACTCGATTTAGGTGAAATTATCGTGTAACTTAACAAAGACCACCCACAAAATAATTTGCCAGCCAAACAGACTAATCAAATATCTCTAGGAATCCAAACACCTCAGGTTTCTATTAAAACGCTCACGAAATAGGTAGGCAAACGCTAAGCAAACAAGATTTCTGAACAATAATTCCACATAGACCCGAAACAAAGGAACGATTAGGGCTCGACCAGAGTGAATACGCGGTGAATGGCGCGGAAGCGGACGCGACTAGCGGCTTGTTCCAGCGACCTATTTATCAGTGCTTTGACGGTTGTACGTTGTTTTATAGAAAATAGTTTCATAGAATTTCGTTTCACATAAAAAAAATCTCATATTATCATTTCATAGAATAATCAATACGTAGAATACTTACTTTGAAGAAATTTAAATTGATGATTTTTGTTACAAATAAAATTTTATGTTTTAATATTCATATCATAGAATAACCTAACCTACTATTCTGGTAGCAGCTCTTTTCTGACGGGGTCGCAATTCTAGCCTAACCTTACCTACTATTCTGGTAGCAGCTCGTTTCTGACGAGGTCACAGTTCTAACCTAACCTACATTTCTGGTAGCAGCTCGTTTCTGATGGCGATTCGTTTTCGTTCTAAAAAAAAATATTACTATAAAATTCATTGAATTGTTACTGTGAAATTATGTTTCATTCAACTAAATAGTCGTTGAAACAATATTATTCGAAATAAAAATACAAGGAAACAAACATTTTCTACGAAACAAAATTCTATGAAATTTTTGTCTGCGAAACAAGGGAACACCGTGCTTTGACATATTGATCATTCGATACATTTTTGCGTACCAATAACACTTTTGTTCTATCCTCGGATAGCGCATGAAGAAGCGGGTAGATGTGTTTTGTTTTTACGGACGTTCATGAGCTAGAACAGTAGTGCTATTCTGTAACCATCTGGCCGTCAAATATAATAATATGAAGTGAGCGTGGAGTGAACTGTCAGTTGTCATCCCACCTGATGCTAGGGATGGACCAAGGATTACATTTACAATCATTATCGAGATTTTGAATAGAAACTAACTTTTTTTTTACGTTTTATTGAGTTTGACTAAATTTCTGTTTTCCTATTTTATTTAAAAACACACACAAATGCACATAAATACTAGCTTTGAAATAATATAAAATAATCAATAGAATTAGTATAAAAATATTATTAAAATCTCGATTGTGATTGTAAATGTAATCCTTGGTCAATCCCTAGCATCAGTGGAATGACACTGACTGCAACGGAAAGTTGTGTCAGAAACCCACGTGTGCTCTCGCGCTAGTAGGCTTGACGTGCTTATAAACTTCACTGTGGACGTAAAAAAATAATTTGTATGGCTTAAATAAGGTTGAACCAGATCTAACCGCCCAGGTTTGATTGGCTAGAAAGATTACTTGCAAGCGATTCTTACCTATATTGGCCGATTCCGAGACTGTTTCTTTCTCGCTCTACCGAAAGCTGCTTTTAAGAGGAGGCTATTGTATGTTTATTTGCATTCATATTCTGAAACAGTCACTCATACAATCAAAATGGAACTTTAGTATATGATATATTGGATCTTTTTCTTTCCATGTACAAAACACTTACGTAATTGTAATATTTTCGCTGAATACATTTTTTATTCGAACATCAAGTCTTTTTTAAAGAGAATTAAGAATAAAAACAAGATTGTTCGGCTTTTATGTCTAAAATAAATATTCACAGCAAGAAAATATAGTTTGTTATCCAGCCACAAGATAAATAAGAATTGAGACTTACGCTAATTAATTTTGTGCTCGAACACGCAACTTTATTACTGATGTGTTAGCACATAATGGAGTGGCGGGTAGCATGGGGTGGAGCTTGCGTCAAAATTTGTTTTAAGAGTGCCTGGTCTAAAGAGACAGCAAGGGATATACTCACGGGAATATGCGGGCGGATAGGTCTGATTCAGCCCGCTTCAGCAACCGCACAAACTTATCACTCTGGCCTAACACTTAAAATTATTACAAAGCACTTTAATTAAATTCTGTGAAAAGTCAAAACAGTGAAGCAGATTCAAAGAGATTGCGATGCTGCGTTAATAGGATAATTACGTATAATTGAACTGTTAATTATTGTTGTACATAAATTTTGGCCTAACTAATTGCTCTAGTCTAAGACGGAGGTTCTAGCTCAAGGCTTTATTTTTGCTTGTAACAGAAATTCTGAGTTGCCAGTTTCTAGAAATAGTCGAATGATTATTGGGTCCGGCTTTTCTATGACTTTGTGAATATTTTTAAATTCCTAGTATGCGAAATGTAACAGTGAGGAGAATTTACAAAATACAAATAGTTTATTTTCTTTAACAAGCTTGGTACTGCATAGCTAGTGATAGCAAACACTCCAAACTTCCGCAACATAGATTTACGTAATGTACATTCACATATAAAAAATATGCCAGTATTTACTATTTATATAATATAAAAAGAGAGAAATAAAGAAGACAAATATTTTACATCAGCTACAAATCAAATAGGTAGGTAAAGTCGCCAGCACATCAGGTTACACCAAACTGTCAAATTTCCCCAAATGATTTTAAACCTTATAAATGTTGTTCGTTAAGTTCAAAATCGAATGAGAAAATTTGACAGTTTGTGGTAACTTGTTGTGCTGGCAACTACATGTTTATTTTTCCTCTTCATCAAAACCTTTCAATTCAGTCGCTAAAATTTGGTTTTCTTTCTATTTACTGTGCATTGAATGAATGAATGAATGAAATGCACCGACCCCAGCATGGTTTAACCAGACTCGATTGCTCGAATGAACCCAAAGATTCACACTAGCCCCTGAAGCCTCATGTTTCATGAGACTACAGAGACCATTGTATATCAGAGAGTAGACCGGAGGGCGCGATAATGGTAGAGAAGACGTGCCCATGGGGTATGGAAGGATTATTAGAGCCTACCGAATATGCATCCTTGTGTGACACCCCCCCGAGGTGGCGGCGCGTAGTGTTCCACGCGCGCCCCTTTCACGTCACAGTCCAGTGTGATAGGGGGCGGCGGACGTCCCCGAGTCCACCGTCCCTGGACCCATTTAGGGGGGCCGGTAGAGGGTATTATCTGCCCTCTGCCGAAGCCCAGTGCGCCCGCTGCGGGCCGTGTGAGCGGAAGAGATCTCCCGCTCCCTTTCCGCAGCCTCCTTCTGCGACACGACTGTTTCGCAGAAGGAAGGTGTATGCCATAAGGTAGCCCATGAAATTCAAATTTTCTTACTTTTTCTACAATTTACAGTTCAGTGTCAGGTTGTATGTCGAATAAAATATGATTCGCGAACGTAACAAATATGCTTTTAAAGAATTAGAGTCAGCAATACAACTCCATAAGAGGGGCCTTCCCGGTCCGTCTATAGTCAACGCGAGCATGGTCAAAAAATTTTTGTTGTTACATCCAGCGCAAGTGAAAACTATTAACAAACGGGTGAGAACGCGATAACATTGAACGGAAAATAATGTGCGGAAATTTCATAAAACTTGTTCCAGGAAATACGTGTTTTTGACTAAGCCTTAAAACTTTGTGAAATAAATGTTGGTCATTTAGGGTTATATTTATATATATTTACTGTCGGGTTGGCCGCTCTCAAGTTAGAATTGGCCTCAAATATGTCACTTTAATGAATTAGTCATTGAAATAGAATTATATTATGAACTTAGAGAGTTGTATTGATAAACTTTATGATTAAAATTCTATAAATAAGCATTTGATACGGCCGTGAATCATATTTAAATCAACATACAACGTGATGCTGACCTGAAAATTGCCAAAAACGTAAGAAAAATTGAATTTCGCGTGTTACCTTGACGCTTTCTTAAGTTAAGGTCATTATAATCCTTTGAGTCTTTATGACTCCGGATAGCCTGGACAGGAACGGCCTGCGCCTGGTGACGGGGACCATCACGGACCACTGCTCACTAAACAAGCACTTCCACAGAATAGGCATAACGGACAGCCCTCTGTGCTGGGCTTGCATGGAGGCTGAAGAAACCGTTGCACACATGCTCTTTGAATGCAAAAGCATCACCCAGTTCAGAACAGAAACCCTCAGGTCACCTAGATCCTTCACAGATATCTTAAGCAGAGGCAGGAGACCTAATCAGCTTCAAGAGGGAGGTGGGCTGGTTGGAATACACACCGACGGCCGCCATGGCCCACGCACAATGGTCCACATGAAGGACTAAGTGCGGAAACCAAACCCGCTAACATAGAACATGAGTCCAGATCCGATTTTTAACCTGTTTATACTGAAATTATTATCTTCCTGGTCCCATGTTACTTGAGGTCAACACAACCCTTTTTTCTTCTTTCACACTCCCCTGTCAACCTTCACACTGTCATTCAGTGCCTTCTCTTAAATATCACTCCTCACACAATCCATACATACTGCATACACGGAAATCATCACCTGCCTAGCCGTATCCCAACTATGTTAGGGTCAGCTTCCAGTCTAACTGGGTGCAGCTGAATACCAGTATTTTACATGGAGCGACTGCCAATCTGTCCTGCACAACCCAGTAACTGGGTAATACGATACCCCTTGGTAAGACTGGTTGTCAGACTTTCGGGCTTCTGACGACACGTAACAACTGTCAAAGATCTACAAATAACAGCCGGGATCAACGGCTTAGTGTGCTTTCCGAGGCACGGAGGGGTTTTGATATGTACAGATGGTCACCGATCCACAAACGCGGCTGTTTTTATTTCGACGCAGAGTGGCTGTTTTTATTTAGCCACAAGCCTTCGCATACACTGAAATATAGGTCCTGAAATCACCCCTAAATGTACCGAAGAAACAAAAGACATGACTACTTCATTTTTCCATCGAACAAGCATTGAATGTAACATTATCTATTCTATCGTCTACAATACGAACAATACCGTATTGTGAAGCGTCCGATACTAGAACCATTGTACTGCCAACAATAAGGTTTTGCACTGAAAATGTTCTATAGACGAGTGCGGACATGCACAACTTTGTGGATACGGTGTACGTTGTTAGAATTGTACTTTTAAGGCTCCCGCAGACCCTGCCAGGGTTGCGAGTTTGTCCGAAAGGGATATCGTGGCCCTGGCACACAGGCAAATGAAGGAACATGGGTGGGTTTTAGTCAGTAAAAGTCTGACACGCCCTCCTGCTCCGCCCAGAGCGGGAGAAGTTATTTGATAATTTCCCACCCAAAAAAAAAAAAAAAAAGGCTCCCGCAGACAAGCCCGATGTAACGGAGAATAATTTCTATGAATTTTTCATAGAAATTGTACTACTCGTACTACAGTGTGTCGCGCCTGTTTGCGGGAGTCATTATTCTGGTTTTGAAGGCGGAAAAAAGTTTTACTAGATAGACCAAATGTTTATTGTGATGTTTCCGCTATTACATGGAACCTCTTAACAAAAGAGAATGGCGTATTACTAAGGCGTACTGTTTTACTCGTATAAGACACTATCAACGCGATCGTTTGAGTATGAATTATGACGTACAAACGTGACTTGATTGATCGTGCAAGTATACCTTATATTCTTAAAAAAGTTAACGACGATCATACTCGCGTGACGTTCGCTTTCCTTTGGAACAGGGGGTTAGACAATGAAACGTTCGGTGGTCACAATTATGGCAGCCAAACTTTATAAAAAAATTGGGACACAAGAAACATTTGAAAATGACAATCGGCGTCAGTGCGCGCTAAGGCGGACCACAAGACCCCGGACTATTTGGCGCTGTCGTGAGGCACACTTTCCTATACTTTTTTTTCTGTGTATTTTATTATGTGCCTTTTAGTCTGTGCCATATAAATGTATTTTCTTTCGTTCTTTATAATGCTGAAAAGATGATTAGGATGGCTCTGAAGCAGCTCAAAAACAACAAGGCAGTGATGACGGAGTTACGGTCGAACTCTTGAAGGCCAGCGGAAAACCCGTTCTGTAGGTTCTCCAGAAGCTGTTTGATTCCGTCATACTCGAGGGCAAAACGCCACAGCCATGGAACACAGGTGTGGTGATCCTTTTCTTTAAGAAGGGTGATAATACCCTCCTTAAGAATTATAGGCCCATCTGACTTCTGAGCCATGTCTACATGATATTTTGAAGAGTCATTACAAACCGTCTCTCTCGCAGGTTTAACGACTTCCAGCCTCCCGAACAAGCTGGATTCCGTAAAGGCTTTAGCACAGTAGACCACATACATACGCTGCGGCAGGTTATATAGAAGACCGAAGAGTATAACCTGTCTCTCTGCTTAGCGTTTGTGGACTACGAGAAAGCCGATTTGATTGAGACGTGGGCTGTGCTGCAGTCTCTTCAACGGTGCCAGATCGACTATCGGTACAATCAGGTGCTGAAGTGTCTGTACAAAAACGCCACTATGTCAGTCCTACTCCAGGACCAGACCTCAAATCCTATGCTTCTGCAGTGAGGTGTGAGGCAGGGAGACGTTATCTCTCCGAAAATGTTCACCGCTGCACTGGAGCAGACATATCCCGAAGAATTGCCAAGGTTAAGTGGCAGTGGGTAGGGCACGTTGCTCGCAGAACTGATGAACGATGAGGCCGAAGAGTTCTGGAGTGGCGACCGCGTACCGGAAGACGTAGCGTTGGAAGGCCTCCTACAAGGTGGACCGATAACCTTGTGAAGGCTGCAGGTATCCGCTGGATGCGGGAAGCACAGAACTGGTTGAAGTGGCGGTGCTTGGGGGAGGCCTGTGTCCAGCAGTGGACATCTTTCTGCTGAAATGATGGATGATAATGCTGAAAGTACCCGCAGGAGCATCCCCTTATCTGGTCCTATGAAATTGATACAGTTGAATGGATTCCTTTGGATGATAGACATCTAATTACTATGCCATAGCATCATTACCACAATCAACAGTCCTTATGTCCTTGTGTGTGACTATTTATGTTCTGTGCTCGTGATTATATAAGTATCTATATTGTTTATTTATATAAGTATCTATATTATTTAAGTTATTAGGTTTCTGTACCCGAAGGGTCCAAACGGAGCCCCATTGCTGTCAGTCACGTCTGTCCGGCTGCCACACAGGTTTTAGAGCCAAACGGTTGGAGCTACAGTTCACAGTATAAGCATCTTGTTGACCCAAAGCCATACAAAAAATATTATCAAATATTAAAAAAAATATGTTTGACGTACCCCATCGAGTACGTTTTTGTTTTAAAACATATTGGAAAACAAAGTATTGAGAAGAAGCCACCAAATTCAGCTTTTCTTACAAAAATTTGTTCGTTTTTTTTTTTAACTTCCCATTGACCTACGTAACTAGAAGTTACGTTTATCTTACTAACAGATACCAATATAATTGATAAACCAGATTTTTTATTTCAAATGCTCTTATTTTTACTATTAAAACCAATTGGTTCGAAATCCTAAATGTGCGAAGTCTGACACACACTTGGCCGGTTTTTTTTGTATTATTCGAGTGTACTTAAATTTTTAAATGCACGTATTTCTGTGACAGATAAACCAATATTCCTTTTTTATATTCTTGTAAACTCATTTTCTTACCTTTTTAGTCCAAATTTTCAAGTATAGACTAATAATAAAATGGTTTTTACGTGAAAGAAAAAGTTGTCTATATCTTAATTACTTATATCAGCAACTGGGGCCCAAGTCTGCTATTTTTATAAATTCAGTCATTCCAACACGATCCCATTGTCATGCCATTGTCATTTTGCTAAAAGTTCGTAATCTGGAAAATTCATAATGGTCGATCATTGGTCGGTCAATGTTCTCGTAATATAATTGTGTTATTATAATGGCAATGTCGTATTGCTATTATTATAAAACCCATTAGTAGAAATGTCATTCATTTATCATTATGTACGAGATTACCAATATATGCAATTTATTTCAATGTAGTGTCAGTGGCCGACCATTGGAAAGTCATAATGACGCCATTATAATAGTAGATTACCAAACTTGTCAAAATCAACAATTATGAAATCAATGATCGACCATTCTGACACTATTGTAATAGTAGACTTGAGGCCCTGGTTACTATTACTTCCTTATCAAAAGGAATTAACAAAATGATAAGAATCACAATTTTGTGACTTGAGAAAATCCTAAAACCTACGCTGGTGGCAATAATTAATCTTCTTATAAAGTAGGTCAAGAGCAAACAGGTAGGTTCTTTTAAATCTATAGCTATGTAACTGTATTTCATGAAATATTGGGATCTTTAAATCATGACAAGTTGGCAGTGATGGGCAAGGTAAAAGAGAAAAGACCTCGCGGCCGTTCACTTAACCACTGCCATGCTGGTCAGACCAAAATAGGTAATATGTAATACGGGCTGGTGTCCGCAACTCCACATCAATGCGCGTATTTTGCGTACGGGTGGGAAAATCGGTTATTCGATCCACCCCAGCTCCTCAAGGAAGGCCAGCAACGCTTTGGTGTTACTGACACTCTCACGTAGGATACCTGGGTAACCGAAGTACTTGGCCCTGTATGTGGCGACCACCGGGCACTTTAACAGCACATGAGCTGCCATCTCGTCATCCTCCATGCAGGCCCTGCACAGCGGACTGTCTGTGACTCCTATGACAAAAAGGTGTTTATTAAATGACCCATGGCTAGTTATAGCGGCTGTAACTGTACGCAGCTGTTGTTTAGTTAGTCGTAGAACCCGTTTCGTGAGGCGGCCGTCGATAGTAGGGAGTGCCTCCTTCACCTACCTGCACTCACTTTGGTTCAACCATAGTTTGTGATGTTGGTCATCGGTCGGTTCGTTTCATTACCAGAGTGCGTAGATAACCGAAGGGGAGTGGTGCGATGGGTTCAGGTCCCACAGGTGCCATGCTAGACCCCCTTCTGGCGAGTTCGTCGGCTGCATCATTACCTAGCGCACCGCTATGTCCTTTGATCCATTGAATGGTTATATTATTAAGGCAACCCACGTGGTTGAGGGGCTGGTGGCATGGTCGTATGTATTGTTTTGTTAGGGTAGGCGGCATATGGCCACGGCTATTCTCTGAACATCACCATGAATAAATATGTAGGTACTATATACATTTTTTAGTTCATGAACTGATTCAACTTAATGTGACGTCACATAGCCCTTTTTTTTTGGGTGGGAAATTATCAAATAACTTCTCCCGCTCTGGGCGGAGCGGGAGGGCGTGTCAGACTTTTACTGACTAAAACCCACCCGTGTTCCTTCAGATGCCTGTGTGCCAGGGCCACGATATCCCTTTCGGACAGACTCGTAGCCCTGACATTGGCCTTTTCGGACCCCATCAATTGGTGCTGACATCTCTTTGAGGCGCGCGTGGAACACAACGCGCCGTCGACCCGTGCCTGGTCCTTATCGGACGGCGAGCTACCCATCGCTCACCAGCCGCAAACCCGCGCCTATGGTGGCCGGGAATCAGCCTGCGATTCCCGACGCCCGGGGTGCTCCTGCGATGACTAGGGGCGCGAGGGCGTGGATTTTGCCTTTCCCTCACGCGTTCCGCCTCCTCCTTCGCGAGCATTATTGTTTCGCAGTAAGAGGTGACGGCTTCCCATGCACTCTCGCTCCAAACCATGGCCTGAACCAGGGCCGGACGCGAGAGATCGCCGCCGCCGATCGCCTCCGTGAGGACACGGCGGTGCTCCGCCAAAGCAGGTCAGACCTCCACTGTATGCTCCACCGTGTCCTCCAGGCAATCCACACAGTGGTGACACCCGGGCGTTTCCTCCCGCTTTATTCTGAATAGGAACCTTCCGAAACCACCGTGTCCGGTGAGGACCTGCATCAGGCGGAAGGTGAGGACGCCGTGGTGCCTCTCTAGCCACTCCTCAAAGAGGGGACTTATCGTCAAGACGCTTCCAACGATACCTCATTTGTAAAATTGTGATAAGTATTTATTTCTTATGAATGACCAGATGAACATTTAATATATTATACATCCGGTCGAAATCATAACCCATATTTTTACTTCGCCGTAGTCGGGTAAAAATCCACGAAGGCCTTTCAGAAGAAGTACATGAACAAGAAGGACACGAAGAAATCATGACGAAAATCACGCTTGTATTCTTAAAAGGCAGAATTGTCACACAGTAACACCCACGTTTCGCTAATTATGTTTTGTCTCTCATGTAAAAGGAAGTGAGCCTATTACCATTACATATTCAGCCTTTAATGTTCCCACTGGTGGGACACTGGCCTCATCTCTGTGAGAGGGTGTGGGCCGTAATCCGCCAGGACCCAGTGCGGGTTGGTGGATCTTAGACTCCGTGCTCATATCAAGAAGTTTTGAATGGGAAAACCAATTTAATTTCATTAGTGGCCTTATGTAGGTACTCAGACACATTTTTATTGCCTGATAGGATCTTGCCTGATGAAAAGTAATGGTCTAAATTAAATAAATAAATAAAATTCTTTAATGGCATAAAAAATGTTGTAGTGAAGCAAACAAAGTGAAGTCCTGACTGCTGCGCTAGGTAAAAACCTGTGTTACCTGTCCTGTGCGTGTGTGGTACCTATGGGCCAATTGGAACGAACATGCCCAGAAGATGGTGACATTAGACAAAAAGTGAAATGCCATTCGAATTTGTCCCTTAACGCACCGGCTATAACCTTCACACTCCCTGTAAGTCGCTTGTCCTGGTGGTGTCATCAACCTAAATCAATCCTCCTAGCCTTTCCCAAATTTGTTGGGGTCGCCTTCCAGTCTAACCAGATGCAGCGGAATACCAGTATTTTACACGGAGCGACTGCCTATCTGACCTTCAACACTCAGGTAAGACTGGTTGCCAGACTTTTTGGGCTTCTAACTACCCGTAACGACTGTCAAAGATTTACGAATGACAGCCGGGACGAACAGCTTAATGTGCTTTCCGAGGCACGGAGGGTTCTCGATATTTAATGAATGGTCACCCATCGACGAACTGACTGCGGCAAGCGTAGCTTAATCCTTAGCCACGAGCCCCCAGCTAATTATGGTCCTAAACAGTGGCGTAGCTAGGGACGGGCGTCGGGGGAGGTCCGCACTGGGTGCCACCTGAGTGGGGGTGACGACTGACCGTGAAAAAAAAAAAATCAACATACCATCACGTTATTCAACGATAATCCACTTAGGCTTGAAGCCATTGCTACCAAGTTATCCAAACTAAATAATTTAAATAAGCAAAAAAGAGAAGGCAATAATCACGGCAGTATTAGTAAGGAAGTTAAAAGGAAAGCGAGTAATAGTTGACCAACTTACATAAATTTGCAGTTGGAATGTATGGGAGAACATGTTTTTCAACTACAAGTTAAGTTTGTTTTTCGAATAAATTCATCCCACTTGGGATGAATTTATGAATGAACTAGCTTTTTCTAGCGGCTTCGCTCGCGTTAATTTAGAATTTGACGTTTGTTGGCGTTTGGTGGCAAATAAACTCTTAACACACTATTAAAGTTTCTATAATAATAACATTCAATCATGATTCGAAAGACACGTGGCGCCGTCTATCATCATAAGAACGTTATTGTTGTTTTTCTCGGGAACAGTACTTTTTTCGGGATGAAAGATGACCGTTTCTGTACACCTGACAACGTATACGCAAAATTTCAGGATGATCGGTTCAGTGGTTTAGGCGTGAAAAGGTAACAAACAAACAAAAAAACTTAGTTTCGCTTTTATAATATTAGTTATATTCTTGGGTGACACAATTATGCACGCCGAGTATCACCCATGCTAGATACACTACTGGGCCTCAAGTCTGCTATTACAATAGTGTCAGAATGGAATGGTGGTGGTCGATCATTGATTTCATAATTGTTGATTTTGACAAGTTTGGTAAAGTCATAATGACGCCATTATAATAGTAGACTATTATAATAGCGTCATTATGACTTTCCAATGGTCGGCCACTGACACTACATTGAAAGAAATTGCATATATTGGTAATCACGTACATAATGACAAATGAATGACATTTCTACTAATGGGTTTAATAATAATGGCGATACGACAATGCCATTATAATAACACAATTATATTACGAGAACATTGACCGACCAATGATCGACCATTATGAATTTACCAGATTACGAACTGTTGGAATGACTGAATTTATAAAAATAACAGTCTTGGGCCCCTTGTCCTAAATACTACCAATACGCGCAATGTGTGCGACTCCAAAAAATCGTTTCCAGAAAACAGAAAATCTCTTTATAAATGATGAGTCAAATCTACTGGGACACGCTTCACTACCGTTCCTATGTACAATCACATTCACAACACGTTACATGTGGAATAGACGTGACTTTTGTTCGCTACTACTAACTAGCGAAACAATGTTCAAAACATTTTTGGTACATTTTTGTATTTTGATTTTTGGGTACCAAAATTTTGGTGACGTCTGAGGGAAATGTGACTGTTTTTTTCGATAACATAAACTAATTGAAAAAAATAATGCTTGTGTTACCCGAATTAGATTCTAATGTTCATGATGACAGTTTTGACTCCACATATATAGGGATTGATTATGGCTATAATGTTCCAACTGCTGGGACATAGGCTTCCTCTCGGTAATCCACCACGTGGGCCCAGTGCGGGTGAATGTTCAGTCAATGAACGATTGCCTAGATAGTAAAAAATGAATTTTCAGTAAATATTGTTATTTTTTTTTAACCGCCATATTTTTTAGTTGTTGGTTAAACTTTAGGAATCAGGAACTTACGAAAACTGATTAAAATAATTATGATTTATACTCCTAGGATTATGTTTGTTTGACTGTAACACCATCTGTGAGTGAACATAGGTACTAACTGGTGGAACTTATATAACGTGAGATCAGTGAAATATTTTATATTTTGTAGCGCTGGGTTGCGACAATCGCACTCTCCATTCCGCCATGAGATCCCGCCGGAGCTCTGTCCGCTGTACCGTGATTTCTCGCGGCAGCGCAGTTTCACCCCGGCGTTTCGCCTCCTCGCGCCACTCCCAAATGTGCGCGAGGACTTGCCTCCAGATCCCATGGCGGTAGTTTGGCAAGGAGGCTCGCCGCCTCAAGGGAGACCGTGCCGTAACCTCGTACCAGCCTGATGGCCAAGACCTTTTGGGACGCGTTCAATCGATTGGCTGGTCGGAGCCTTAAGGAAAACGCCCACACCAGTGCCCCGTAAAGGGCCATGGACCGCACAATCCCCGCGTAGAGTCTCCGGCAGGAGGCGTTTGGACCCCCTAGATTGGGCAGGAGCCGTTTCAAGGCAGCCCCGGCCCGCTCCAGTCTGGGAGCCAAACGTCGAAATTACTCCACGAAGTTCCACTGGCTGTCGAGGACGAGTCCCAGATACTTAATCGTCGACTCCACGCCGATGTGAAACCCTCCTGCCGTTATGTGGGAACCCGACAGTGGCGCGTTCTGAGGACCATAAAAATATATGGCCTCGGACTTGTGCAAAGCCACCTCGAGTCCCAATTGCCGGATCCTATTGACGATTGTCTCAACCCTACGTGCCGCCAGTTCGGACGCCGCCTGATGCGACCTCCCCTGTGCCAGGACCAGCGTGTCGTCAGCGTAACAGACTACGCTAACGCCGCTAAGGAGGTCGGCACGCAGCACCCAGTCCTAGCCGATGTCCCACAGATGCGGCCCTTGGACCGATCCCTGTGGGACACCGCACGACAACTCTCACCGGTTCCACTCTCCTTGGTGACCGGGGTAGATGACGGCCCTGTCCATCAAATTGGCCTCGACCACTCGACAGAGGTAGGTCGGCATCCGGTGATACCGAAGTACCTCCCTAATGCAACACCACGGTATTGAAAGCATTGGCGATGTCAAGAGACACCGCCAAGAGGACCCCACCCCGAGCAACAACATCCCCGTCGTGAGGGCTCGAACGTGCATGATGGCATTCACCGTAGAGCGCCCCTTGCGTAAACCAAACTGGCTCTCCACCAAATCCGGCCCAACCCACACCAGCCGCCCGACAAGGCGGTCTGCAATAACTCTTTGAAAGAACTTGCCCACCTCGTCGAGCAGCACGGTGGACCGGTAAGCGGACGGAGAGGCCGCCGGGCGCCCTGGCTTCTTAATGAGGACCAGTTTCCCGTCTTCCAACGAAGTGGTAACTGGCCCCTCTCCAAGCATGTGCTTAGGAGCCCCCTTAGTCGAAGCCCGAGAGCCTCCAAAGCCAGAACCCAGGCTTTTTCAGGTAAGGCATGAGGTCCTGGGTTCGATTCCCGATTCAGGCAAATTGTTATGAGGTTTTCCGTCTGGAATTTCTGAGTTACAGTCTGAAGTCTGAATTTGTGCCCAGTTACATGGGACCTAAACATAACTGGCGAAATTTAATGAGGGTTACTATAGGTAGGTCCACCTCTACCTAAACCTTCGGGATTGCAGACGTGATGCTATCTTATTTTTATAAAACTTATATACATATATATAACTTATATACTCACGCCTTCTTCTCATGACGGTAGGCAGAAACTATAGAACGCCACCTGCTACGCTACTTACATACTCCTTTTGCTTTGTTTACGTTCATACAACTGGTCTTAAATATACGTACATATAAGTAGCTGCTGCCAGTGGTTTCGACTATGTTGCTTTTTCTATTATAAAAGTACCCTATGGTACTTCTTATAACATCAGCTATCTGCGAGTGAAAATGTCGTCAAAATCGGTCAAGCCGTTTCGAAGATTAGCCGGAACAAACAGAAAGACATATTATTATATTTTTGTTAAGTTCCGTATTTTCATATGCATTAAGTAAAAAGCTGTTAACAAACACAAGCCGACAAAGTCGTAAAAGAAAAACTTGAAAAAAAAAATATAGTTTATTATGCAGCCACCAGATATTTTAACTCTAGATCAATTATTACTTTAGTTATAAACGAAATAAGAATTGAGACTTACGCTATTTAATTTCGTGCTCGAACACGATCATAGCGCAAGCGATATTCAACTTTATTACTGATGTGTTAGCGTTTAGCACATAACGGAGTAGCGGGGAGCATGGCGCGGAGCTTGCGTGGAAATTTGATTTAGACTGCCTGGTCTTAACTTACGCAAGACCGAAAATCTATGTCAAACGGGATTCGCAAACAAAATACAGGTATCAAACTTATACCCACAAAAACATGTTCACTTTAAAAAACTCAGAAAACTGCACACTGAAAATAATTACAGCGAAAACTGTTCGACCTACATTCATATCGAAACTGTAATTTTCATGTCAGCTAAATCTGAATGTATTTTTTTGCTGACGACTTAAAACGCTTGGGTTATGTGAAATAACGATTTGGAGGGTATTTCGATTGGTTGGCGTTTTTTTTTTGTATGATATTCAATTTTTAGATGGTTTTAATTAAAACGGGTGATGGAAGTGATTATTTTTAAATATCAAATTATTTCCCCCAAATAAGTCCCCTTTTAGTCGCATTACGGTACAAATGACATGTAGAAATTGACGGATTTTATCTGTGACAGAAGTTGTGCGGTCAAAATACTTTTGGGCGCCACATATTTTTTGAGTACTGCTGTCTCTAGACGTGGTGATTTGTGTGCTGTTGAAATTTTCTCATTCGATTTTGAACGTCAACCTCAATATTTTAATGTTTAAAATCGTTTCAAGAAGTTTGACAGTTTAACCTGATGAACTGGCGACTGTACATTTTTAGTCTGTCTAAAGAAAAAACACAGTACTAGTACAGTGCCTCCGATCATGGTCGATGGGACGGCATTGAAAATTGAGCAGAAGTATAAATATCTGGGTCATTTGGTCACGGAGAACTTAAAATATGGCCCAGATATAGAAAGATAACGTATAGGTACTGGCCCGTAGGTTCACTCGAAGTACTAAGGAAGTAAAAATAACCCTTTTTACTGACAATCTTTTTACTCGAGCGGCCTGTGGGTTCGGTATACGCAACTAACCTTTACGCCATAGCACACCTCCGCCACGAAACCATAGCAGCGAAACCGCAGTAGTTCAATTCAACTGGCTCGCGTCATGTTCCGCTACTCGAATCGGATTCGAGCAGCGGAACATGACGCGAGCCATAACATGCTACTGGTTTCACGGCGGAGGTGTGCTGTCGGCGTCAACGTCCTACGTGTACAATATTATAATGCTTTCAGAATGCTGTTGGGGTTGCCGTAGCATTGTAGTGCGTCGCAAATGTTCGCAAATGCGCGTATTGAGGGTTTCCATGTGCGTAAGAAAGTGGAGTCACTGTTCCAAAGACTGCGCGGTAGCATCAACAGCATTTTTCAAATGATTGCATCCCAAAATGACTGTGCTATACAGACACTAGGTGGGCTACAGTGAAATTATAATTAAACAAATGTTACCTTCTTGTATTGGATACCTACTATCTTCTGTCTTTTTCTTGGATCTTAAGAACATTGTTACGAACACAAACAGCGTGCCGCTTTAATGATGACATGAATTTAATAAACCTATACCGCCTTATTACAAAACAAGATTTATATTTTGACATGGCTTAAACCATGCAGCCAGTTTTTGTATGTAACAGTGATTGAAATACCGTTATTTATACAAAACTGAAAACTTAGTTCTGTACTAAGTTGTCAGTTTGTGTTTAGGAACTTTACCATAGTCGGAATAAAGTTCGAAATTCCATAATGGCTCCATGTTTTAAACCTGGGTCTGAAGATAAACCTTGTTTTGTAATAAGGGGGATAAGGTTTCGCGTTTTCTTTTTATGAATATATTTTAAATTCATTATACGTTATTATTTATTGATCTATTAACAATTTTCAAAAAATATTTTTTTTTATAAAAAAATTTAAAAAACTGTAGGGCAGATGTCATTTGCCGGGGTCACGGATCATAATATTGCATCAATGAAATTAAAACGAATAACGTGTAAAAGTAGGAGAATTGAAGAAGAGTGAGCTTTGTTATTTAGTTTGTTTGAAAATTTAAATTTTTCAATGCACGAATTATTTTATCTTATTATATTTTTTATGATTACTGGCCTCTAGCCCTACGCCTGTGTTAAATTAATGCCGCCATTGTAGCGGCACGTTGTATATGGAGTCGGTCCGAAATAAAATAAGTAAATAGATGTCGGATCCGGTCATTAGTACGGACAAGAAACGAATCGCAATTACTGCTGGCGACATCGCATGATCTACTCACACCTCTAGCGCGCTTCTACAGAGTCGTGATGTTTTGAGCCGATGGGCGAGGAGGACATTCAAGATTCAGTGTCTGATCGCATCGGAGTTAAGACGTCGCGGGACTGTACTCGATTCGTTGTGCTCAGTTATTGTGGTAATTGTAATTTGTAGTGATTGTGTCAATTTGTGATTTTTATAAACGATGTGTACCGTACATTCGTACCCAGTGTGTTTTCATTGCACGAAACCCACCATACGTGATGTCTGAATCTAACAGAGTAAATCCTGACGATCCAACATAGATATTATTATTAAAGATGGTCTTGATTCTGATCTACTCACAGCCTTACATAATATGAGGCGGGGCTTTCTTCTGACCTTTAGTGGATGGGTGACATGATTGACATAGGAGCAATTTTAGGCGTTTTTTACAGAAAAAAAAGCACCCAGAATTATCAAAAGGCTAGAAAAAGCACACATTATGATTAATCCCAATGATCTCATTTCAGCCAAACGACATCAATTGCTGGACAAGGATCTCCCCCAAGAATGACCACAAAGACTAGGGGTCTGCTCCGAAGCGTTAAACCGAAGTATCGGCCGAATATTCGGCCATTTTATAACTTCCATAGTTTCCTTTTTTGACTTTGAATCCACACCCGACTTAGTCACATTTTTGACTTTGGCTTATCTCTTTGACTGTCCTTTTTTTTTTCTTTCGCCGTAGTCAGCCACAGTTAGCCGTAGTCAAGCAACGGCCGAACATTCGGCCGATACTTCGGTTTAACGCTTCGGAGTAGACCCCCTGGTCTTGCTCTGCGATGCCGAGTAATTGATGGAGTCTATGGAGTTACATAATATCCATTCTTCTCCTTATTCCTATACGAAACTAACTTTTGGAAGGAGCAACTACAATCTATTCTATTTTGTTTTCTAGCAAATCTTTGCTCAAAAGGTGACTCTAAAGTTAACAATGTAATTTATATAAGTTGATGAAATAAACTTTTTATTCTTGTAAATTGTGACGTTGAAAATTGCCTTTTAGAATAAATGATTTGACTTTGCTTCAAGATTCAAGAGTATTTATTTGTGGAAACATGAGTACACGTACAGAGCATGCAAGTTATTTAATACATTGTAGTTAGTAGTCATGTTTGGCCTTAGTGGCGTACAAATATTTAAATTTGTGTACCTAATAAAAGTAATTGGATAAGTACCTATTAGATTACATAACGATAAAACAGTAAATAGTAATTTATGTAAATTTTGATAGGAGTAAAATAAAATAATCACACTAATATTTTAAAGGCGAAAGTTTGTGAGTGTGTGTATGTTGATAAAATTTGTATGGAGGTAGCTGATACCCTGGATTAAGACATAGGCTACTTTTTATCCCGATATTCCCACAGGATCGAGACTTACGCGGGAGAAACCACGGGGCGCAGCTAGTTATGGTCATAATTAAGTAACAATTACTAAATCATCATCATCATCTGCCTAGACTTTTCCCAACTATGTTGGGGTCGGCTTCCAGTCTAACCGGATGCCGCTGAATACCAGTATTTTACATGGACCCACTGCCTATCTGACCTCCACAACCCAGTAACTGGGTAATAGGTTGTCAGACTTTTGGGCTTCTGACGACCCGTAACAACTGTCAAAGATCTACAAATGACAGCCGGGACCAACGGCTTAACGTGCTTTCCGAGGCACGGAGGAATCTTGGTATGAACAGATGGTCACACATCCAAGTGAAATTACTAAATGTCAGTTAAAATTATCGTCATAGCAATAATATGTTGCTTTATGTACAGATTTTGTCAAATATGTGTTTGCATCCAGATAATTCCTGCAGCCTATTTACCTACACAACTGTATCACTTCTTGATTGAAACTACATTTCCAATCCCAGAGCCTTAACGCCGGTAGCACATCTCCAACGCGAAACCATAGCAGCGAAACCGCGGTAGTTCAATTCAACTGGTTCGCGTCGTGTTCCGCTAGTCGTATCCGATTCGAGTAGCGAAACATGACGCGAGCCAGTTGAATTGAACTACTGCGGTTTCGCTGTGATGGTTTCGCGGCGGAGGTGTGCTACTGGCGTAAAAGCCCACAATAATAAACCTTTCATAAGAAAATGTGGTTCAATAAACACAACTATCAGCACAAAGCCGAACTTGACCCTCTAATCTACATATTATTTGCTGTGATGCAAAAACAATAAAGATTGCTCTTACGAAGTATGCTGGGGTAGTTGTTATTCATGCTTTCAAGATGTGAAGAAACTAGATGTGGTATTAAGTTTTCCGTTCCATTTTTGTTACACCCGCAAGCATTACTGTTAAAGGCTAGAGTAATTTCTGATGATATTTAAAGATGATGGCCCTGTTTATCATGGTTGACAGACGAATCCGAAATTGCAACGTAATTTATGTAGGTACGAGTAGTATATTTTTCCAATAGTATAATTATGCCTTTTGCATCATCAGAGATCGGATATTCAGATGCATATTTACCTAAAGTACGTTTTTTTTTGGCTTCTAAAAATATTTTTTTTCCCGGGATCGCGGGGTTTCAATAATAACAGTGTATAAAATTTTGTGTTGCTAAGCATAACAAATATTTCTTACCTTTTTAAAACTAGGAAAAAATTTAATGGAAAATATAACCCGTAAAAAATTACTCTTCAAAACTTTTAAATCTAAAACGAAATATATTTATTCGCCCGCATCACAGTACAAAAGAGTAGGTAGTTCTTAGAAATACGTCGGTCCTGGAAACCGAAACTTTTCCCGTACCGAAGCGTACTCCATACTAGTCAACTCTCAAACTTTAGGTAAATATGCATCCGATTATCTGACCTCTAACATCATTTTTGTGAGTAGTTAATCAAATAAATCGAAGTCTCATAAATTGTAAATGTTAAGAAAACATTACGATAGAAACCTTGAAAATGTAATGGAGATTTTAAATGACCAACATTTATTTCACAAACTGGTAAGGCTTACTCAAAAACACGTATTTCCTGGAACAAGTTTTATGAAATTTCCGCACATTATTTTTCGTTCAATGTTATCGTGTGCTCACTCGTTTGTTAATAGTTTTCACTTGCGCTGGATGAAACAACAAACATTTCGACCATGCTCGCGTTGACGATAGACGGACCGGGAAGGCCCCTCATAAGAGATAGAACTCAGGGCCTGCTTAGAAGTTACACTTACAATTATAGCCAAGGAGACAGTCTAAGCCCGATCTAGTTGGTCTAACTCTATAACACTACATATCCGTTATAACATACAGACATATTGTGGTAAATTGTGTGAGGTTATGATACACGACTGATTGTGTTAGTACTGTATATTATTGTTATACAGATAGTGTTTTGATGTATAGTGATGGTTCAGTTTAATATGTGTAGTGGGATAGTATTTAGGAACGATTTATGATACACCAGCGACCAACCTTTGCTTCGCACAGTTTTTTTTAATTTAAATGAGTTTATAGATGAGAGATTTTGATTGTGTTTTACTAATTTTTCTTGTTTTTAATGATCTTTATATTGTAATAACATGAAATTTTTAAATTAGACTCGGAGTGACATTTTACTTAATTTTATTAATTTGCATGGCATTGTTTAAGGCAAACGGGATGATTTGTTTTATTCCTCTACTTTTCACATCTCTTGCATGCTGACAATTTGTGTTGTATGTATTGTACTCAGGTTTGAGCAAATAAATGATTCTTTTCTTATCTTATGACTTTCAAAAGCATTGAGATTTTTTTTGAACGTAATAATTTCAATAATTGCATTTAATCTATTTATTTTGGAATCTTAACTAAATACTTTAAATTTTAGAAATGAATTTAATGGTTAATTTTATTAATAGTACTAAAATAATTTACTGCTTATGTATGACATGTAGTCACTGTGGGTGAAATGTATTTGTGTGTACAATGCCTGAATTACATTTGTTTTTTTTAAGTAAGTTTAATATTAATCTAAACTAATATTTTATAGAGAAAAGATTTGATCTTTGTATCTTTGTTTGTTACGCTTTCACGCTAAAACTGTTAAACGGATTTAAATGAAATTTGGCACGTGGGTAGACCATTACCTCAGTTAGGACGTAAGATACTTTTTATGCCGATACTCCCACGAAATCAAGACTTATGCTGGTGAAACCGCGGGACACAGCTAATGTATACACATACAGGGCTTGAAACCGATTAATTTTTATTTCCGATGATACAAATTATTTTTGATACAATTGCTATTAGCTTCAAAGATTGCTTCATAAAATTAAGTTCAGCATTGATTTTGTATGAAAATATTAAATAATTAACTAAATATCTTCGAAAACCTTTTTAATAACTGTTAAGGTTACATAGAAAATTAACCGGTTTCCGAGCCCTGTACTTAAAAAAAAAAAACTTTAAACTTTCAGAATAAATTCTCTAAATGATGGTGAAAACCGCATTAAAATCGGTTGTGAAGTTTAGAAGAACAACGCAGTCACATATAGACAGACCGACTTTAATTTATAATACATTTAGTATGGATCATAAATGTACATGTAATGATTAGCCTGTCATGGCTCTAATGATGTTCTTCTAATTAGCGTTACTATCCCCAATTCTTTTCAGTGGCATATTACAGAGACATATAGTTCTCTTAGTTATTAACAGTTAATTCTTTCATGCGTCTACCATCGTCAACAGCCCAATCGTTTTATAATTATGTATAGTCTTCAGCATTTCACCCAAAAGACATACACCGTTGAAGATAAGCCTCCCCCAAGCGTCGCCACATTGACCGGTCCTAATCTTCTCGCATCCAACGGATTCTTTTCTTCTCCTTAAACAAAACCTTAAAGGAGTTTGAAATAGACGACGACAGAAAAAGTAGAGTAGATACTCGCAGAAAAGATCTTCCTAATATTCTGCTGGCAAAGCTTAATATTGTCAAACACACGTCACGCGTGCAGTCTGTCAATCTGTTTAACAAATTACCATCAGAATTAAAGATTATTCAGACTGTGAACAAGTTTTAAAATAAACTCAAACTTTGTTAATTAGTAAAGGCATGTATTTAATGCGGCAACTAAGTAAAATGAATATAGGTTTTAAAAAAAAATAGAATGGGTACCATATATAATGGGTTGGCAGCTAATAAGAAGTATTATTTTAAGTAGAAAGTAGCAGCTCAATAATCATTTTTTAGCTTTATTTTAATTTGAACTGGCATCGAATTTTTGTTTTGGTAACTGAATTTACCAACAATAGAGGGGATCTGGCGCTCGGCGGCCGCTGCCGCGGCACGCTCGCTTCGCTCGCTCGCCTTCGCTTGTTAATGGTTACTGTTCTAACCTAACCTAACCCAAAATGATTCAATAACAGTAGATGACTTTGCAGCGATTAAGAAATAATATTTAATCGCTGCCAAGTTATTATTTTAGTAGCAAATAGTTAGTCGCCCTTTAACTTATTAGTCGCCAAGTTATTATTTTAGTAGCAAATAGTTAGTCGCCCTTTAACTTATTAGTCGCCTGGAAAATTATTATCCATTAATAAAGCCTATATGTTGGCATTGACGAATTTTGTAATGACAAAAATCTTAAAACTAGTATTAAATTAAACTTAAATTCAATACGTGTACTCATTGCTCTAAATTGTTATAAATGTTGTTTTTTTTTATACTAAATATTTCGACATTAAATTTATTTTGCTAGGGACTTTGTTCTGTATCAATAAGAATATTTGTTTGTAAAGTTAGTATTTTTTGAAATTTGGATAGACGTTCTAACTTTGGTGATGGGTGAGGAACGAGGTTATTTATAAAATTTATTATTGTTTATGTTGCTTCTTTCGTGTACCTTCTGTGCAAATATTTCGACACAAATATATTTTTGTTATGAAATAAATAACTTAAACTAACTTGAACTTCATTCTCGCGATTTTCACAATAACATATTTCTATAGCGTCAGTCACAAAATACTTAGGTATTTATATCAACAATCTCAAAGCTCGCAGACTGCACTCTAGACAAAACACACTCAAACGTAATTCACAAGTCCATACATTCATAAACAGCACTACAGAACAAGACTCGGAAACAAACATCCGAATAATCGAGAAGTGGAATCGATTAGAACAATCGTTGTCTCAGCGAATCGGCGCCAACTCGTTATTTACGACTGGCAGTTGCGCGCTCCGCTCTATAATTCAGAGCCGCGAGGATATTCGATTATCGAGAGATATGTTCCGAATAGTTTTGTATCGATTTATTTGCATAATGGTCTCTGAGGTTTATTCGTGTGCATTGTTCTTGGGTAGTGGAAGTAATGTTATATTTATTTAAAGAACGAATAGGTCACTTTTACAAAATTTATATTTTCTATCCACGGAACAGCAGCGACTTTTCAATTCCATTTCATAAATGCTGCTTAAAGTGAGTAGCTGAAATTACGTTGTATTCGATTTCATAAATCGCAAACTGTCTACATTAATATTGTCGAAACAATCTTCTATCTTCTTTATAAAGGTTGTTTTAAAGGTTGTCTGTAAAAAAAGATCGCTTTTAGCGATAACACCGCCCATTGTGTCACCCTATGTAAAACTACAACATTTATATCTGTCACTTTTATGGTGTACATAATAAAGAGTATTCTATTATATTCTATCCAGACCAGACCAAACCAGATGGTCTGGACACATGATTAGAGGGAAAGGACAAATGGAGCAAGATATTTACACAGTGGTACCCAAGAAACGGCCAAAGAAAGAAAGGTAGACCACAGAAAAGGTGGGACGATGACATCAGACAGGTCGCTGGAACAACATGGGGCAGAGTGGCCTGAAAGAGGCAGGAATGGAGAAGGTTGGAGGAGGCCTTTGCCGACTGGCAAACGGACATACAGAACTTAACTAAAAGCCAAATACGAGACTGAATACTACACTCTATGTTTGTCTGACTGAAAAGGCTAATAATAATAATAATAAATAAGGCAACACTGGCAAATCAACACACGTCAAATTTCTTTATTTATTTATTTCCACAGCCATTTTAGTCCCAGAAAGTTAAAGAAATACATTTAAAACCTTTAGAAACACATATACAACAAGAAAATGAAAAACCAAATAAAAAAATACGGAAAAAGCAAGATTGACGGCTGTCAAATTTGACCAATAAATGTAAAATGTGAAGAAAACCAAGAAACGGAATGTTGACGAGATCAGCAGCTCGCCGTGCACGCCTACCACCTCCGGACTCGTCGCGCAGCTCCGCCTCGCCGCCACCGGTACCCAGCCCCATTGTGAACGCTGTGACAACACCGGCCGCGATAGTTGCGTCGAGCTCGAGCGACGAGTATTTCTCTCCGCCCACGACGCCACCACCTGCTCGTCGACGGGGAGGACGCCGGCCGTCGGACGGCTTAGGACCTTGAGGCCCACCGGCCTCTGATAGGGTCCCAGCTCCCGGCGGAAGTGTGCAGCGCATGAGATGGACACAATCCATCAATGAGAATGTCATGCGCTCATACTATGGGGCTACAGAGGGGGGAAACAATCTAACTGCGTACCGTGTTCGGATGCTCTCTCTTTTTCAGGTGCTTGAGCCGGCTGTCAACGTTTCGGCACAACGACTGTCGAATCAGGTGCGGGTCATCCAGCGTAATCATATGTTGGATGACATTGTACTTGATCGCCTGCGAAATGAAATGCAGAGTAGCCATGTCATCGCCCCCCTATCCCAGACTGCTGTAGTACCACCACAGCCCAACACAAGCCAAGCTGGCGGGGGGAGTGATGATAGAGCTACAAATGTAAGTACCCAGTGCAATGACAAATTGAGGAGTGCTTTGGAGGATGTGATTCGGGAATATCGGTTTATGTCACCCGAACTTAGACCACGCTTACCTCGTTTGCCCATGCATAACAAAAATAGGGCGCTGGTGACGGCTCTGGATTCGCAGTTGTCAAACTATTTTGATGACTGCGAAGACCTCACTGATACTCATTCGATTCTGTACTGCGCGGCTGTAGCGGCATGTCGTGTAGCTCGTGTAAATTTTTCTAATGCCTCTATAGCTACACGACCGAAACCAGTCGTACCAGCTTGGCAGTGCAGAATTGAGCGTCGTATTGATGGGGCCAGAGCGCTCATCGGCAAACTAATCTGCTTCAGGGAGGGCAATACTCGCCCAAGAGTGATGCGCTTTGTGAGGCGGGCGTTCTCGGGGACTGATACCAACCCTGAGGACTATTTGTCTCGTGTCACAGAGCGCATAGACTTCCTGAAGCAGAAAGTGTATACCTGGGCGAACCGTATTCGTAGGTATAAGAGGCGGGTGGACCGATACACTCAGAATCGCACCTTCCAAAGCGATGAAAGGTGGGTTTATAGGGCTTGGGAGCGACCGAACCAAGATGTGGCTGACACGCGCCTGCCGGATAATGATGCCATGTGTTCTTTCTGGCGCAGGTCGGTGCCTGTCAGTCACACTGAAGGTGACTGGTCAGGAAGTCGAGCGAGCCTGCGATCCAATACCAGAAATGGGGGCTATTACCATCTGCCCCCAAGTTGTAGCTCGTGCAGTCCGTTCGTTGCCTAACTGGAAGTCTCCAGGACCGGACGGGCTGCACAACTTTTTGATTAAATGGTTTATTGGGTCGCACGCTCGCTTGGCGGCTCAGTACCAGACTGCTTTGGAGTCTGGTTCGCTACCCCAGTTTCTAACGACAGGAATAACCCACCTGCTCCATAAATCAGGTAGCACCGTGGAACCCAAAAATTATAGGCCGATCACGTGTTTACCGACGGTCTATAAAGTTCTTACATCCATTTTGAGAGCTAAAATTAACAAACATATAGAGACCAACTCCATCATGTCTGCCTCTCAAAATGGATGTAGGAACGGGTCCCGCGGTACTAAGGAGTTACTCCTCATTGATATGGCCATTAGCCAATAGGTTCGTCGTTCTCGAAAGGATCTGTCGACATGTTGGATAGATTATAAGAAGGCCTATGACTCGGTGCCACATACATGGCACATGAGGGTGCTGGCGTTGTATAAAGTAGATACAACTCTGCGCACCTTCCTGATGTCGTGTATGAGGCAATGGAGAACGGTCCTTCGCTATCCAGGATGTCGAAATATCCAGAGGAATAGCGAGCCGATAAGGATCGAGCGAGGCATATTCCAGGGTGATAGTTTGAGTCCGCTTTGGTTCTGCTTAGCCTTGAATCCTCTAAGCACACTGCTGGAGGATTCAGGTCTAGGCTATCGGTTGAGGAGAGGTGGTCAGGTTATATCTCACCTCCTCTACATGGATGACCTAAAACTTTTTGCTCCCAACAATTTGCAACTGATGGAGCTACTGAAAGTAACTGAAACTTTCAGTAGCGCCATCAAGATGGAATTTGCTGTGGACAAATGTGCGGTTATGCATGTAAAGCGAGGGAAGATTGTGGAATCCGTGGGAACCCAACTCTCGGATTCCATAAACTTTAGAACCCTCTCCGCATCCGAAACCTATAAGTATTTAGGTATGTCGGAAGCGTTGGGCATCAATGTTGCTGACATGAAGCAATCGTTGAAGGAGCGCTTCTTTGGCCGCCTGAAGAAAGTATTTAATAGTCTTCTATCAGGCGGAAACAAGTTGCGCGCCTTCAACGGTTGGGTCATGCCGGTTTCGATGTACTCTTTCGGCATACTCAAATGGACTCAGACCGAGCTCGACGCCCTGGATAGGAGGGTTCATACGCTGCTGACTGCATATCGAATGCATCACCCACGGTCCTCGGTAATGAGACTGTATATCCCGCGAAAATGTGGAGGTCGAGGCTTTTTAAACGCTAAGACTCTCCACAATCGCGAGATATGCAGTCTCAGGGAATATTTCCTAGAAGCCGACGTGGGGATGCATCGAGATGTAGTCGTGGTGGACAAGGGCCTCACCCCGCTCTCCTTGGCTACAGAGAACTGGCGCAAACCTGTAGTGCTTGACACTAATGATCGCAGGGAAGTATGGCAAAGTAAGGTCACGGACGCTTTTTCCGGGCCCTACATGAACCCGATGTAGACTTTTTAGCGTCCGTAGCCTGGCTGCGTTTCGGTGACCTCTTTGGGGAAACCGAAGGTTTTGTCTGTGCAATTATGGACGAAGTTATTATGACGAAGAATTACCGGAGATTTATTGTGAAGGACGGCACGGTTGACGTGTGTCGGGCATGCCACCGTCCGGGAAAATCAATCCGACACATTATCTCCGGGTGTTCTCGTCTAGCTAACGAAGAGTACGTGCATAGACACAACCTTGTAGCCAGGATTATCCATCAGCAACTTGCTCTGAAATACAGCCTTGTGGAATCGGACGTGCCGTACTACAGGTATGTGCCCGACCCAGTTCTTGAGAATGGAGATATCACATTGTACTGGGACCGATCCATTATCACTGACAGGACTATTGTTGCCAATAAGCCTGATATAGTGGTGTTGGATCGAATTGAGCGGCGCACAATGATTATTGACATAACGGTTCCTCATGACGGGAACCTCGTGAAAGCCGAGAAAGATAAACAAATCAAGTATCTTGACTTGGCTCGCGAGGTTGTCGACATGTGGGATGTGGAATCAGCAATCATTGTGCCGATAGTTGTATCAGCCAATGGCGTAATTGCCAAGAGCCTCGACCAACACCTAAGGAGGCTCTCGTTGGGCAGCTGGATTAAGGGCCTGATTCAGAGAGCAGTACTTCTTGACACGGCTCGCATTGTTAGGAGGTTTCTCTCTCTGGAGCCCTGACCGCCGGTAGCTTGGACCTTGTTCCCGATACCGGTGGGCTCCTATTTTTTATATTTTTAAATGTTTTTTATATTCTAATATTTAAAAATGTAATTTATATATGTATTAAATGAAATAAAGGAGATAATAATACATTTTATTCTATAAATGATAAAAAACTATTTACAAAAAAAAAAAACAACCGACTTCCAAAAAAAACACTACAAAGTGAAAAATAACTTTAATTTCGGAAGTCGGTGGCTTTGGATCTGTATTTCAGTTTTTTGCCACCGACTTCCGAAATTAAAGTTATTTTTCACTTGGTAGTGTTTTTTTCGGAAGTCCGTTGTTTTTTTTTTGTAAAAAAATTTTATTCTTCACTTTTTAGTGGGTCAGTTTGTAATTTACAATAGCCTAATGTGAAATGCTCATCACCTTTTACAAAATATTGCTTTTCCCGATGCAGGGGCGTTAATTGTTGAGGAGTTCTCCTGGTAAGAACCAGGAGAACTGATGGTGACTTGACCATATGCATTTTGACGAGCATAAATTGCTTAGCAACCATATTAAAGTGCCTAATCGAATCGCAACGGTGAAATACTTATTATTACGTAGTTCCGGTGGCCATCTGTGGTCTTCATCATCAGTTCCACTTCAGCAAATGGTGCTTTTCGAGTGCAAATGCATGAGTTACTATAAAAAGTACTCAAATCGCTATAGGTATGCCTATAAAATTTGAGGATTTCCCTCGATTTCCATGGGATCCCGTCATCAGATTTTGATTTGGTGGCAATGGGACCACCTCGGGAGCATACCCTTCCATACAAAAAAAGAATTTTTAAAATCCGTCCACAATTGACGGAGTAATCGGTGAACATACATAAAAAAAAACATAATTAACATAATTAACCTCCTCCTTTTTGGAAGTCGGTTAAAAATGAAATAATGTTCGTTGATAAGCGCAACACTTGAGATCGGCTGGACCGATTTGAAATATTTTGTTTTAAAATATTCGAATAATGTTTTTAGGGAAAGAAAAATTTGAAAAGTTTCCCGGAAAATCGTAAATATGGCAAAAATTGAAAATCATTTTTTATTTCCTTGTTGTTGTGTTACGTTTCAAGTTGCATTACATAAAAATATATTTGGACAGCTTATTTGCAACATTAGAATGCGAGCCAGACCTGAGCAAAGACCGAAGGTCACTCCGAAGCGTTAAACTGAATTATCGGCCGAATGTTCGGTCGTTTTATAACTTCCATAGTTTCCTTGTTTGACTTTGAATACATACCCGACTTAAAGTCACATTTTTGTCTTTGGCTTCTCTCTTTGACTGTCGTTTTTTTTTTCTTTCGCCGTAGTCAGCCATAGTTAGCCGTAGTCAAGCAACGGCCGAACATTCGGCTGATACTTCGGTTTAACGCTTCGGAGTAGACCCCCTGCCTCTATTTGTCTATCTCTTTCCACCTTTACGCCTAATTGAAAACACCTACAACACATTACCATAATATTGCATCGTTTTCCATAAAGCTTTTACAACAATAAAATACAATGGAAGGCAAATCTGATGCAAATTGCATTTGCAAAACGACAAATATTTCGCTGCGTGAATCGATAGAGGAATAATTCACAAACATGCATACACCTTTGTGTACCCATGTCGCTGGTAAACTGGGAAAATACGGCAGCGTGCCGAATGGCTAGATGATTTCGTGGATGGGTGCGTTATTTCATCTCTCGTATCATCACGAACTATAATGTTAAGTATAATTATAATTTGAAATAGATCAGTGTGCCGAGTGCGGGTTTTTTTAACAATTCGATCGCGTGAACATAAACTTAAATGTGTACAGAAACTGATAACTACGTCTAGCGACAATAATAGGAAACCCAAATTATTCCATACAAATTGACGTAAGTGAAATTAAAACACCACGAAGATACTTGGAGGCACTAGGCACTCTGCAGGCAACTATAAATCACTTCGGGAAATATTATATTTCTGACTCTTACGTGAGTTAGGAAACCGTTATCAATATAAATTTTAATGTATTTTATTTTAATGATCTAAAGAATTTTAACCAAAAATTCGAAGACATGTGACATCTACCAACCTGCACTGGGATCACGTGGTAGATTACAGCCCACTCCTTCTCCAAGAGAGGAGGCCTGTGTCCCACCAACGGGAACATTATAGGCTGATTGTTTGGAACATTCTCGAACGATGACGTTGGCGGAGGCAGCACCGGCGACAGCGGCGGCGTCGGCGCGGGCACGGCGGGACTCGGGCGAAGAGGCGCGCCACCTCATATAAAAGAGTAAACACGGCGGGTAGCGCGTTACTGTCGTTTAGTTTGTAATAATTATATTTACGCTCCTGGCTGGAGGCTTTAAGCTCACACCTTAGGGCAGCCACAGGAAAGACCGGTTAAGCAGTCACGGCCTCTCAAGGTCAACTGCGAGATGCCATACAAAAAAAAAAGAAAAAAAAAGGTAGCGCGACACACACGACCATGGAACAATCAGCCTCGAGCATTGTACGCGTTAAGTCATTTTATTGTAAATTCAGCAATAAATAATTGAAATCAGTAATTAAACCATCGTCATTTAATACAGTCCTAAAAACTCCTTAACACTGATTTTGCTATGCTTATGCTTTAATGATGATGTAGGTAGGTAATGTTTTTTTTTTTAATTGGTATATTAGGACTTGGTGCCTTAATAAATAAACAAATTATCATCATCAGTATCCTGTCATCCCCCCACAACTTTGTTGTTTTCTTCAGCTTCTCATCAGAAACTTGCAGCCGTGTCGCGACCCACATGACTATCACACAGTAAGTGTGTGAACAGCGTTGCTATTTTTTGAACTACATGCAACGCTAGTGTTTTATGAACTTAGCCGAGTTTTTACACAATGACTGTAGCGTAAACATGTATGTATGTGTATCGTTATTGATTGGCAGTTCACGTGCGTAGGTATGTACGTCCGTATGTGTCATCCTAATACATATTTTAGATAGTTTCGTTTGTTAACGGTTTACATGAAAAGGCACTATCGGATTGATATGAAAGGATTCATGTTCATTGAATACCTTTAATGGTGTTTGAGTAACAGACGGTTTTATAGTTGGCTTCTTAATTTGTTTTTAATTATTTATTTGGTTTTTTTTTACTAACTACTAACATAGTTTTGTAAGATTAACAAAATATGGACCAAAATTTGCCTGAATTAAATGTTTTTTTTTTTTGTAGTCTCTTCTGGCGCGGAAATATAAAATACTCCAGTATTGTTCTCAAAACATGTACTGTGATTTTTTAAACTTCTGTTCTTCTCTAAATCACTAATATCTACAAAGAGAAAGTGTGGTGATCAATGCTTGTGTCTTCTCGGTATGAGAAGAAGCCTCTGCTGTGCACTAGCAATGTATCTGGTCTTCTCATTCAATACAATTCATAAAGTTATTATATTAAAGGTCCGAATTCGTGCTTGAGAAGCGACTTCTTAACTTCAACGGGCTAATTCCGTAACACCAATAAAATGGCAATCGATCTCTATGCCTTTAATTATGACAGCTCAGTCACGTTCATTGCTTTATTTACGTCGTTTGTATTTTTCAAAGCTATGATGAAATGGATCTCAAAATAAAATGCATTGCGAAGGATTGCCATTTTATGTGGGATACGTAATTACTAGGGATGGGCCGAAATTCGGTTCACATTCGGTTCAACCGAATTTCGGCAGCTTGAACCGAACTTCGGTATTCGGCCGAAATTCGGTTCAGATGCCGAACATTCGGCACAAGAAAATTAATACAACAACTCAGCTGAACTTGCAATATTTTGACTGAAACTTAATAGAATTAGAATAGCATTACTGTAAAATAAAATTAATATGTCTTTTACTCACTCATGGTCATTTATTTTAGTTAGGAACATTGTAATGTAAATCTTAAATTAAATCAGTTCTTCTTATTAGTCTTGATAATCTCTGCCTAATTAATTAGACATAAAAATTAGACATAATATTACAAAAATGAAAAAAGCTTAGTATTCTTCTAGCAAACATCAGTACAATTAGTAAATTGAATAAAAAATTCACGTTTTTGGTTCACAAACTATAAATTCATTAACGTCAATTATTTTTTATTACAATTAAAGGGTATTTTTTTTTTAACAATCAAATTAAACAAACTTTTCTCTTCTAACTACTCACTCATATTTAAAATTTACTAGAGGCAGGTTATGGTACAAAAACACAAAAGACTCTGCCTTATCTGGCAGAAGTTTGTTACGTTTTTATATTAAAAAATATTAAATAAATTATATTAATGAATTTTGTTATATTTTTGTTGAATATAAACAATTGCACAATACACGCCGATGATGTATTTGCTAATGACCGGCCGGCTCCGGGCCACGCGGCAGGGTACATCTAGCATTAAGACTCTTACAAACACACGCGATATCGCGGGCGCGACATGCACCGACAAAGGAATTGTCTTTGTCGGTGCCTGTCGCGCCCGCGATATCGCGTGAGTGTGTAAGATCCTTTAAGTGAAGTAAATGCGTCAACAAGTCACGACGTGTCGCTCTCGAGAAAGTGCGCAAAATTGAACCGAACTTTTCATTTTAACCGAATGTTCGGCCGAAGTTCGGATTCGGTTCAAACCACATTCGGCCCATCTCTAGTAATTACCCCTCTGGGTTACCAAAATATTAAGTTTATCTTATTGAGAAGACATACTAGATTTTTAAAAGATAACTAAGACTTGTTGAGAGAAGACATGCTAGATTTTTAAAACCACGCTAGATTAATCAAAAAGTTTTTACAAACATCTAAATCCTGAATAAGTGGCTTTAAAATATTTTTTATGTTTCCTGCAATGCAATGCAAAGGTAATTTGTGTCCGTATTATACTTCCTATTTTTCTCTGTAATGCACCGTCGGGAAATAAGATGCTGAGCATAAAAGTTTTTAACCCCCGACCCAAAAAGAGGGGGGTTATAAGTTTGACCGCTATGTGTGTCTGTGTGTGTGCCTGTGTGTATGTCTGTGGCACCGTAGCTCTTAAACGGATGAACCGATTTTGGTGTGGTTTTTTTTATTTGAAAGCAGGTCTTCTAGCGGTGGTTCTTAGACATGTTTTATCAAATCGGTTCAGCCGTTTCAAGGTCATCCACTCTTTCGTTAGATGTGGTGGAGATCTTAGACCCTTAATGGGTATTTACTTTCAAACATATTATATGTATGGGCGCTAAGCTACGGGGTTGTGTTTTCAATATGAACACAGAAGCTTCACACACTTCGTTTATTACTATGTAAGCGCGAATGCAAGCTCAAAATGATGACAGATAGAATGGAAAAATAATGCAATAATTTAGACAAGTTAGAAAGCCGAGAAGTAAGAATTTAAACACATGAAAACAGAAAAATGCGTGGGCGTGAGCAGAGCGTAAAGCGACGCGGGTGTGCTTTGGGAAGGTTGGCTGCATACTGGCGCGGGCGATCGTCGACTGGGAGCAGGTTCTTCGCCTCTGTCCCCGCGCGCCGCGGATCCACCCGCTGACGCCTAGACCGGTTCAACGTAAGGATGTCTGTTGCTTGCGCTAGTGTTGTACTGGCGACTGGAGTCCGTCCGCCACATCACCCCCTTTGGAGACTTAATGTCCTGCGGAATAGAAATCAGGAAACCTGACTATGCGTCCTGAACGAGTGGTTTTTGGAAAAGGAGTTTGATTGGAATGAGAAGGAGGAGGAACGGGGTTGTCGGGAATGACAAAATCGCTATTGGCTTGGATGTAAGCTGGTTTGCATCTATCAATTGAGACGGTCACTGGTCCTCTATTTAATTCTACAGTGATGGTCTTATCTGTTCTTGAATTAACTTTGTGTGGTCCCGTATATGGTGCTTGTAGTGCACCACGCAAGGCATCTTTTCGGAGAAAAATGTGTGTACATTTTTGTAGGACAGATTTATTTGAATGTCTAGAAGCAGGTTGAGGTCTGAGCTCAGACATGTGGGCTTTTAGTTGAGAAACGAAATCTGATCGTAAAACTTTCTGAGATTTAGTTGAGTGAATGAACTCACCAGGGATCCTCAATGGCTCACCATATACCATCTCGGCTGCTGAGCATTTGAGATCTTCTTTCCACGCTGTTCTGATGCCGAGAAGGACCACGGGGAGAATGTCCGTCCATCTCTTCTCGCCATGCGCCATGATCGCTGCCTTCAGGGTGCGGTGTAGCCTTGGGCGGAGCACCGCCGTGTCCTCACGGAGGCGATCGGCGGCGGCGATCTCTCGCGTCCGGGCCTGGTTCAGGCCATGGTTCGGAGCGAGAGTGCATGGGAGGCCGTCACCTCCTTCTGCGAAGCAGTTATGCTAGCGAAGGAGGAGGCGGAACGCGTGAGGGTGAGACAAGGTTCGCGCCCTCATGCCCCTAGTGGCCGCAGGAGACGCCTCGGGCGTCGGGAGTCACAAGCCGATTTCCGGCCACCGTAGGCGCGGGCCTGCGGACGGTGAGCGATGGGTAGCTCGCCGTCCGATAAGGACCAGGCCCGGGTCGACGGCGCGTTGTGTTCCACGCGCGCCTCAAAGAGATGTCAGCACAAACTGACGGGGTCCGTTAGGACCAATGCCTGCCGGGGTTGCGAGTTTGTCCGAAAGGGATATCGTGGCCCTGGCACACAGGCAACGGAAGGAACACGGGTGGGTTTTAGTCAGTAAAAGTCTGACACGCCCTCCCGCTCCGCCCAGAGCGGGAGAAGTTATTTGATGATTTCCCACCCAAAAAAAAAAAAAAAAAAGGGTGCGGTGTAGCCTTTCAACCATGCCATTCGCAGCAGGATGGTAGGCAGTTGTGTGGTGTTGCTGGACTCCACAAAGATCTGATAAAGCCTTGAAAAGGTGGGAGGTAAACTGTCGGCCTCAGTCTGTTGTCAAAATCTGTGGACAACCAAAACGTGAGATCCAAGTGTCACAAAAACCTTTTGCTACTGATTCTGCTGTTATGTCCTTGAGTGGGAATACTTCTGGCCAGCGGGTATATCGATCTATGGCTGTGAGACAATATTTGTAGTCATCTGATGAAGGGAGTGGGCCAATCAAGTCTATATGGACGTGGCTAAATCGTTCCCCTGGAAGTTGGAAGTTGCTCAAAGGGGAAGAAGTGTGACGTTGTACCTTACTTCTTTGGCATGCTTCGCAGGCTCTGACCCAGGTACGACAATCCTTGCGCACGGAGGGCCAGACGAACCTTTCTGTGATGAGTTTGATGCTGGATTTGGTTCCAGGGTGGCTCATGGAGTGAAGAGAGTTGAAGACCTGCTGACGCAACTCCTTAGGAACATAAGGACGAGGCCTCGACAGAGAGACATCACAATTATAGAGTGTGTAACTGGTACCTGGCACAGGGACTTTCTCTATTTTCAAGGAAGAAGCAATCGAGGAAATGAGTTCCTGTAATTCTGCGTCATCCCGCTGTTTGTGTGCCAATGTAGCTGTGTCGGGGGGAGTTGAAATGGCTTCGATCCTCGAGAGAGTGTCGGCTGGGACGTTGTCCTTACCAGGGATGTATCTGATGTCCGTTGTGAACTGCGAGATGTAATCCAAGTGATTGAACTGTCTTGGCGAACAGTGACGATCCTTCTGATCAAAAGCAAACGTGATAGGTTTATGGTCAGTATAAATCACAAAATGCGTACCTTTGACCATGGCGGAAGTGTTTCACGCTTTCATAAATTGCTAATAGCTCCCTGTCATAAGCACTGTACTTTTGTTGGGCCTTATTCATCTTTTTGGAATATAAAGCAAGTGGCTGCCACTCCTCATCTACCAGCTGTTGGAGAACTGATGCTACCGTAGTTGATGAGGCGTCAGTGACGAGAGCAAGTGGTGCGTTATGAACTGGATGAGACAGAAGAGTACATTTGACCATACTAGTCTTACAGGTGTCAAAAGCTTGAAGAGTCTCTGTTGTCCAGGTGAGTGGTTGTGAGCCTTTCACTTTTGGTCCAGCGAGCATGTCGTGTAGAGAAGCTTGATCTTCAGCAGCGTGAGGGATGAAACGTCTGTAAAAATTCAACATTCCTAAAAATCTGCGTAAGCCATTGACGGTTTTTGGTGGTGGGTAGTCCTGTATGACCTGCACCTTGTCATCCATGGGACGCGTGCCATCTTCGATAATGGTGTAACCAAGAAATGTTACCTCTTTTTGGCCAAAACTGCACTTGCCCTCGTTGATGAGTAAACCATGCTTGTGTAGTCGCTCAAAAACCTGCTGGAGATGGTTCAGGTGCTCTCCCTCGCTTCTGGAAAATATTAAAATGTCATCGATATATGAATAACAGTAATCCAGGCTCCGAAGCACTTCGTCAAGGAATCTCTGGAAAGTCTGTGCTGCATTGCGTAATCCGAATAACATCAATGGAAATCCAAACATTCCGAACGGTGTTGTAATCGTAGTTTTTGGAATGTCCTCTGGAAAGACCGGTGTCTGGTTGTATGCATTCACCAGGTCAATTTTGGAGTACAATTTGCATCCTGCTAGCCTGTGTGAATAGTCCTCAATATGCCTGACGGGATACCTATCTGGAATCGTGCGTGCATTGAGGGCACGGTAGTCTCCGCATGGTCTCCACCCATCCTTTTTGGGTGCCAGGTGCAGTGCAGACGCCCAAGGTGAATCTGAAGGGCGAGCTGTGCCATCGCGAACCATGTCGTCAAACTGTTCCTTGGCTATCTTCAAACGATCTGGTGCAAGTCGTCGTGGTCTGCAGAAAACTGGTTGGCCTGGCGTGGTTCGGATATAGTGTACAGTTGAGTGTTTGATCTCTCGATAAACACCGGATGGCTTTGTTAAAGCTGGATACTGAGCCAATAGCTTATGGTACTCACTGTTACCGGAAATCACCTTGATGCTTGACACGTGGCATTTTCTGAGCGACCCTGCTGGTGACAATGTGGCCAGGCTGTCTAGTAACCGACTGTTTCTGCAATCAACAAGAAGGCCATAATGTGAGATAAAGTCGGCACCAAGGATAGGCTTGTCCACGTTCACTACCACAAAGTTCCAAGTAAAATCTCGCCGCAGCCCCAGATCCAGGTGTAAATTCAAAGTGCCGTATGTATGAATAATGGTGCCGTTTGCTGCTGTGAGACTGTAGTCGGTTGGATTTCTAGCTTGACGTAGAAACCGACGTGGCAGTACACAGAGGTCGGAACCGGTATCAATTAAGTATTGCACCTTGGTTTTCCTGTCTGTGACGAATAGGCGGCTGGTAGCCCGGCAGTCTTCGGCCGCTTCTACTGACTGCCGTGGGAGTTTCCCGACTTGAAGTTACACGGAGATGTACACTTACGTGCCTTGTCACCAAAAATATTATGCTACCAGCACATACCTGGTGTCCGGTTTTGGCACTGACCTCTGCTCCTCGATCGTCCTGAAGAATGGCTGGATGAGCGTCCACGGTTACGGTCACGATTCACGGTAAGCTGAGAAATTTGTCGTGACAGCTCTGACTGGATGCGTGACGTTATCAACTGGTCCATGCGCTGCAATAAACTGTCAACATTAAATGAGGTGCTGGCCACCTGGTTTGACGATGGGGATACCTCGGAAATCTTGTCCGCGAGATCTGCCACGTCATCAAGGCTAGCAGAAGCCTGAGACATAATGATGGCTTGCACGTGCTGCGGGAGACGGCTCGACCACATGTTGCGCAAAAATTCATCCGAAATCCCCCCGTCGGCTAGGGTTTTGAGGTGACGTAAAAACTGTGAAAGCTTACGGTCACCTAATTCCTCGTGGGATAGAAGCTGGCTTATTTGGTATTCTCTAGAAATTCACAGGCGTTTCGTTAGCTCTTGCTTTAATTTTACATATTTCTCTGTGCGCGGCGGGTTCTTTATGAGGTCTTTCACTTCCTTTACATACCTATGATCAAGTTAGGCAACAATGTGGTTGAATTTTGTTGCATCATCCTTAATACCAGAAAATTGTGCCTCCACTTGGGCGAACCATACGTCCGGGTCTTCAGCCCAAAACGGCGGCAACCGTACTTCCACGCGGTCGACTTAACCGGAAATGGACGCGTCGCGAGTGCTGTCGCCCTCCAGCTGCGCTCCAGACCCCGGCATCGTATTCCCATCTATCGGCATCTTGCTATCGGCGCTCGAGATCGTGTCCTTATAACACACAGGCGGGTCACCAATATGAGCGCTAAGCTACGGGGTTGTATCTTCAATATGAACACAGTAGCTTCACACACTTCGTTTATTACTATGTAAGCGCGAATGCAAGCTCAAAATGATGACAGATAGAATGGAAAAATAATGCAATAATTTAGACAAGTTAGAAAGCCGAGAAGTAAGAATTTAAACACATGAAAACAGAAAAATGCGTGGGCGTGAGCAGAGCGTAAAGCGATGCGGGTGTGCTTTGGGAAGGTTGGCTGCGCACTGGCGCGGGCGATCGTCGACTGGGAGCAGGTTCTTCGCCTCTGTCCCCGCGCGCCGCGGATCCACCCGCTGACGCCTGGACCGGTTCAACGTAAGGATGTCTGTTGCTTGCGCTAGTGTTGTACTGGCGACGGGAGTCCGTCTGCCACATATGTGATACTTGTGAAATATGACAAAAATTGTGACCCAAATACAATATTACAAATGAATCTACAGACAGTAAAACTTTGGCTACATGATCACAATTTAGAAATTAACTATAATAAAACTAAAATTATGCAATTTAGATTGTATAAACCGAAAATTTAGATTGTATAAATTGGAAAAAGCATAAAGAAACAGTTAAATCTAAATTATCTAAATTTACCTATGCCTTGTTTCAACTTAAGTACAGCACAAATACAGAAACAGCACTATCGGTATACTACGCCTACGCAAACTCGTGGCTAAGATATGGAGTAACATTATGGGGACGCAGCGTCAACACAAGTGAAGTATTTATAATAAAAAAAAAATATGTTATAATACTGGCCCATATTGACAATACCCAAAGCTGTAAGGCATATTTTGTTAATTTTAAACTCTTAACTTTATCTTCTATATAATAATAAGACCTTTGCACATTTGTATTTAAAAATTGGCAACATTTTTCCAAAAACAAAAGATATCCATAACTTAAACACATGCTATAAAAATCGATTACATTTTCCACCCTCCCGGATCAAAATGCTTAGCATACCATAGCCCATAAATTACATTGCAGTAAAAATTTTCAACAAAATACCGGAACCAAATTCAATATATTTAACAGAAAATTAAAAGAAAATCTAACAAAAAAATGCTTTTACTCGGTCGCAGAATACCTAGAACAAAATATTAGTAAAATAATTATGATTGCTAGATAAATAATTATATAATTATTATTATATTCATAAAAAAAACACACTCTAATTATTATTATGTTAAAAAATTTATGTTCCTTTGTTATATAATATGTAACAAAGGAACATAAATTTTTACACATCAATTAATTTTAAATATTTTTATAAAATCATTTAAAAATATAAAATATACTGGCTCATCGGCGTCAGTAACAGGGTCCAAGCTACTGGTGGTCAGGGGTCTAAAGAGAGGAACCTTCTCACTACTCGTGCCGTGTCCAGGCGTACTGCTTTCTGAATCAGGCCCTTGACCCAGCCGCGCAATGAGAGCCTCCCCAAATTATTATTGTTATTATGTTGCCGTGCCCTAGCCGGGTTTCATGTTGAAACTTACATAAATAATTGTAACAACTAAATGTACACATGAATGCAATAAATAATTTGAATTTGAATTTGAGTTATGCTTTGGGCCTTTGTTGAATTGGTTTTGAATTCAAATGATTCATTTTATTTGTAAACAGTTGAGTGGAGCCCGTCTAAGTGAGAGTATTGCAAGTTTTGTATGCCCGCATGCGGTTTTGTTTATGCGGTTTTTTAAGTACTATCACACTTCTTTAGGCGCATATCGCGCTCTTTCTGAACAGTGAACGAAACTGAACCATCACGCTCAGGTCGGTGACGAGGAATTGGGTATACTCGGGTCCAGAATAGAATACTCTTTATTATCTACACCATAAAAGTTACAGATATAAATGTTGTGTTGTTGTCTGTGTGTGTGTTGTGTTGTTGTTGTTGTTCAGTTGGTTGGTGACACTGACTCGAGTATACACGGCTCCCGTCGTAAGTGTTCACTTCTTTCGTGTGGTAAGAAATTCGCACACACCTTTTTTGATTTGTTTCTTTCATTTTCGCATCCCTTTCTGTCCATGGCACTGCTGACTTTAATGTAAATTATGTGATATGAAATTAAAAATAAATTAAATACATTGAAAATCATCTTTCTCTCATAATTTAGGTTCAGTAATTGATGTAATACCAATGAAAATCTCCTCACTCACACATCAACAGCAATATCAAATCCCAGTAACTAGATAAATAGTAAATTTCGAATACAAAATTAACTTAATTATGCGGGGTAATATCGTAACAGACTATCAGTAGCAATGGGTTAGCGGGGTAATATCATAACATACTATCAGTAGCAATGGGTTAGCGGGGTAATATCGTAACCGACTATCAGTAGCAATGGGTTAGCGGGGTAATATCGTGACAGACTATCAGTAGCAATGGGTTAGCGGGGTAATATCATAACATACTATCAGTAGCAATGTGTTAGCGGGGTAATATCGTAACCGACTATCAGTAGCAATGGGTTAGCGGGGTAATATCGTGACAGACTATCAGTAGCAATGAGTTAGCGGGGTAATATCATAGCAGACTATCAGTAGCAATGGGTTAGCGGGGTAATAACGTGACAGACTATCAGTAGCAATTGGTTAGCGGGGTAATATCGTGACAGACTATCAGTAGGAATGGGTTAGCGGGGTAATATCGTGACAGACTATCAGTAACAATGGGTTAGCAGGGTAATATCGTGACAGACTATCAGTAGCAATGGGTTAGCGGGGTAATATCGTAACATACTATCAAAATCTATCGGTTAGCGGGGTAATATCGTGACTGTCCGCAATATCTGCAATGCCCGCTGCGGAAGATGCACCTACTGCGGAAGATGCACCTGCTGCGGAAGATGCGCTTGCTGTGGTAGATGTGCCTGCTGTGGAAGATGTACCTGCTGTGGGAAATTCACCTGCTGCGGATAATCCGCCTGCCATGGAAAATCTACCAGCCGTGGAAGATCAGCCCGCGGAGGACTACATTCTAGGGCAAAACGTAACATTTCACCTTCCCGGAAATTATTGCCGAGCCCCGAATACGTCAAATGCTTGCATGGTGTACAATTGCACAAATAATACTCGTCGGCGACTACCAAAAAGTCTGAAAGTGCAGTTACTTATTAATAATAATTATTATGTTCCACCATACGCACGTGTGTGTCAGGAGCATTTAGAAGACAACACATGGGATGATATTTTTACGGCACCAAATCGTTGTTTTGATTTTAGTCCCCAACAAGTTTTTGATATGTTAGAGTTACTAAAAGAACCCAGAAGTCAAATTATCAATTTTGAGAAGCTTAATGCGCTGCATGATCAAGAATTGCATTATTGGACAGGCCGCACTCGAAATGAATTCGAAAGATTATTTAATCAAACTCCACTTTTAGCACAAAGGTGTCAAAATCCACGAACCGCATTAGGTATAATACTTGCCAAAATGAGAACTGGAGAATCCAACGAACGACTCGCTACGTTTTTCAACATGTCTCGTCCAAACCTAGAACGAAAAATATATTAATTATTATTAATATATTTTTCGATAATAATATATTTTTATATATTATATTATATTTAGATAATATTTTTTTTTTTTATATTTTCCTGAAGAGATGGCACGAGCACTGATCACTGAGCTATCTATTATGAGAAAATTAGTTAACCCTTTAGGCTGCTTTAATTCGAATCTAGACTTAAAATATGACTCTGTAGAGTAGTATTTTAAGTCTAGATTCGAATTAAAGCAGCCTTGCGTTGCAATTAAAAATTACAGGTCGGTATTTGCCGGACATAAAGAATAGCACCACCCTATTTCTTCCCGTGGGTGTCGTAAAAGGCGAGTAAGAGATTTACTAGAGAATGGGTAGCAGCGTTCTCTATGAATTTTGAACACGATACTGCGATCGCCAACCCTTCTGCCAAGCGTGGCGATTATGGCAACCCCCCCCCCCCCCCCCCTACTTTCAGCAGTGGACGTCTTTCGGCTGAAATGATAATGATGAATATCTTAATCCAGTTTGTCCTTGGTAACTCCTCAACGTTGAAAAGCATTATACGCGAATACGTACATGCTGTTCATCTTTGAGGAGTTCCATATACCTACCTTCAAAACCCAGGGTGAGTTGATCACTGTTAGGTTAAGTTAGCTGTGATCAACTCGCGCGTCGGCAGAGGGCACCCAATGCCCTCTTCCGGCCCCCTAAATGGGTCCAGGGACGGCGGACTCGGGGATGTCCCTCGCCCCTTATCCCTGCAGAGGCGGGCCGGCACTAGCCGGGGATTGCGGAAGTAATAAAAGATCCCAAGATCCCCGGTGCAAGTGTGGGAAGGGAACACTGGGGTGGTTTTTAGTCAGTAAGAGTCTGACAGACCCCTCCACCCGCCCTTGGGCGGAGGACATCCATGATGATTTTCCAACCCGGACACAACAAAAAAGCTGTGATCAACTAATCTTGGGTTGAAAGATGAACAGCATTACACAAGGTCCTGATTATTACGAAACGGGCTCGCTTGGAACACTAACTTTTCAGTCTCAATAAAAATGTGTACGAAAAACATTTTATGTATTGACATAAAAACATTTCGAGGCTAAAAAAAAAAAAAACAAGAACTCTTCAACCCATTAGCAAGGTCATAATGCCCTAATTCTAATGCCTTCACAATATTAACAGAGAACGGATTAATGGATTCCTGCCAAACTCACAGCAATATCCATAGAAGTTAAGCAATTAGGCTTCTGATTTATTACCGGCGTGTAATATCAAGTACTTGAGGGCACCATTATAACTTTTTTTTAATATTCACACCCTTGTACATTAATCTGTTGACCTACGTGAGTGTCATGTGCGATGTGGAAATATAACACGCTATAAAATAAATGCAGAAGCGCTTTCTATCCGACTGCGGCGAAGCCAAAAAAAAGAGGTGTGTTGGACCTGTATGTATGTCCGGCCCTATGTTTCCTCGTAACTACTAAATGGCCGAACCAATTTTGATGAATGATATGTCGTTAGATTTGTTTCTTTATTGCGCGATTGTCACTGGGTAAAATAAAATTGAAAAATCAAAATAGCGATTTTTGTTGCAGTCGGAGGCATCTCCTTAAATTTAACCATAAAGACCTCACTCAAGATGGCCTCCGACTGCATGAAATTGTTTAGTAATAAGTTATACATATAAATTTTGTTTCCATCTTTTTTAAAGTTCACTTTTTTTGCGATTCTTTTTAATTTTATTTCTCATGACGTCGTCTTTCGATACAGAGAAGACAGAAGATAATTTGGGGAGAAGTACCAAAATCTGAACCTTGGGTACTTTGGTTCAAGTTTTGGAGTGGCTGTAATTAGAATAAAGGACTTAACCTGATGACTTTGATATTATAACAGTAGACTCATTGCTCCTTTATATTTCAACATGTAGACTTTAATTAATTAATTGTTTGTACCTTGTTTTAAACATCACATTATCGCATCGCCTCATATCGCAAGACTCTCGCCCAGAACGGTGGATTATCCCTTAAGATCGGGGTATCATATTTTACCCGGTTTCTTGTACGGAGCTAATGAAAGCGTTTGCAGTGTGCGGTGATTTTTCATCGTCCACGTCAATAGATACCTTTTGACTGCTTGTTACACCGTAGCGAGCGAGTTTACAGTTTTATAATAAACTAGCTTTTGCCCGCGGTTTCGCCCGCGTGGATGTCCGAAAAAATGTCACGAGAACGTACTACCGGAATTAAAAGTACGCTATGTGTTATTGCAGATTATAAACTATGTCACCAAATTTCATCTAAATCTGTTAATCCGTCGGATTTCCGATCTGAAATATAAATATCGAGTTTCAAGTTAATCGAACCGCGCAATGTATCTTTCCATACAATTATCCCCCCCCCCCCCAATTCAACACCCCCTTTATAAGGTGGTTATCGAAAATGTATGTTTATGGTCGTTTTATTTATTAAGATAATACACGGGTCAATTTTCAAGTTTATTGATCAAAGGAAACATAATTTTGATATAAACCGTGTCCCCCTTTTCACCCCAAAAAAACTTTATTTTTGAAAAATATTCAAACATGTGTTATTCCGTTACTTTGGAGTTTATCAAGACGCACAGTAAAATCCATCCCTAAAACTTCCTTTTTGCCCCGTAAGGGTTACATTTGAATAAACCCAAAAACATGTAAGGCTTTATATTCTGTGAGCATTCGGCAAATCGGACCGCGCGTTAAAATTCTTCCATACAAACTTTAACATCCCCCAATCGCCCTTTAAAAAAATAATAAATACAATTTTATAATTTACTTCGGTAAGTATTTGTGCCAAATTTCAGGTTTATTAACTCAAGGAATAAGATTTTTCATACAAACAAAATCCCCCCCTTTCGCCCCTTTAAAGGTAGAATTTTCAACAACCCCTTCTTAGCGGATGCCTACGTCATAATAAGTATCTATGTGCCAAATTTCAACCCAATCTGTTCAGTGATTTGAGCTGTGTTACCAGTCAGTCATTTCCTTTTTGACTACCCCTTTTCACCCTGTTAGGGGTAGATTTTTGAAAAACCCTAATACATGCTTTTCGATATTTTTGGTTTTAAGTATAAATACTGATTTTCGAGTTAATCGGACTGTGAGTTAAAATTCTTCGGGAGTAACTTTCGGGAGGAATCATTCGGGGGTAACTTTGAAAAAACTAAAAATGGAAAACTTTATGGTCTATTTAAGTTAGTATTCGTGCCAATTTTCGAGTTTATCAAGTTTATTATTTTTACTTCAATACAAAACTTTATCCCCCTTTTCACCCCCTTGTGGATTGAAATTAAAAAAAAACAACGATTTACGCTGTATAAGCCAACCATAAGCCGAACTATTAGTGATTGTAACTTAGAAAATAAAGAACTTTAATTAAAAACAAAATTGCATCCCCCTTTTCACCCCTTAATGATTAAAATTCTAACAACACCGTTGCGTTAGCTTCCGTCCATAAGCCTAAGTCAAAGTCAAAGTCAAAGTCAAACCATTTATTTCAAATAGGCACATAAGAGGCACTTTTGAACGTCAAAATTTACAAAAAAAAATTGAATTGATTCTAGTTGCCCCTTCCAAAATGTAGTTTCGTATGGAGAAGAATGGGCAAGAAACTCCACCGGTACTCTTTTAAAATGTTTTACAATATTTTATTTGATTACATTAATTATATGATTATATGTGAATACGATGCACCTAGAATAAAATTACTATACCATAATAGGTAAAACGAATTAAAAACTAAGCAATGAAAAATAACTTAATTATTAGATAGATACGTGGTGTTCACATATTTACAAACATCATACAAGTATATTTTTCAAAAAAAATAAAAAAATAAGTCAGTGTGTGAGTATAGGTTATCACAGAATGTAAAATCAATATCATAAAAATAACAGATTTTACCATAAAAATAGCAACCAGTTTGATTTTGTCTAGACTCTAAATTGTCCTATGGAGCTGGACCAGCATGTTTCCAAGCATTCCTGTCCTGGATATAATCCTCTAACTTGTAATATGCTTGTTTACAAAGTGTACTTTTAATATGTGTTTTAAATTTTCTCTCATTTAATTTCAATATATCACAAGGTATTTTTTTGTAACATTTAACACAGTACCCCATAAAAGATGTATGTACTTTAGATAATCTGAAAAATTGTTGATCTATTTTATCTTTATTTCTAGTATTAAAATTATGTCTATCGCTTATCTTGTTAAAAATATGTAGATTTTTCCTTACATACATAATATTTTCATAAATGAATTGGCAAGGTACCGTCATAATATTAATCGTTTTAAATAGTTCCCTAAGAGATTCGCGGCGACGGAGATTATAAATTGCTCTGACAGCTCTCTTTTGCAAAATAAAGATGGACTCAATGTCAGCAGCCCGATCCCACAGTAAAATGCCATACGACATAATGCTGTGGAAGTAACTAAAATAAACCAAACGCGCGGTTTCTATATCTGTTAGCTGTCTTATCTTTCTAACAGCATAAGCGGCCGAGCTTAGCCGCCCCGCCAGAGAGGTTATATGTGGTCCCCATTGCAGTTTCTCATCTAAAGTGATTCCTAGGAAAACCGTTTGATTAATAAATTCTAGTTTTTCTCCGTTCTATATGATATCACATTCGCTACTTCTAACATTAGGTAATTTAAATCTAATACATTTGGTTTTTTTTTCATTTAGTACCAAATTATTTACCGTAAACCAATCTTGGACCTGAAGAATAGAGTTATTCACTTCGTCAAGATTTTGTGATCGTCGATCTATTTTAAAGATCAATGATGTGTCATCAGCAAATAACACCATCTTCGGTTGATTTTGAAGTAATTGGGGTAAATCATTAATGTAAACTAAAAAGAGGAATGGACCCAATATCGAACCTTGAGACCCTAATGAGTTAACGCCGTTTATTTGAACTTTAACCTTTCTATCTTTTAGGTATGATCTTAGTAAATCAAGAGCTGCATTCCTAATCCCATAGTGCTCTAGTTTCAGCAAAAGTGTCTCATGGTTCACGCAATCGAACGCTTTAGAGAGGTCGCAAAAGATTCCAATGGCATCTTGTGCTTCCTCCCAGGCGTTAAAAATGTTCTTTATTAGGGTAACACCGGCGTCAGTGGTACAACGCCCTTTAGTGAAACCGTACTGCTGTTCATGAAAGATGGAATTTTTATTAAAGTGACGTAACATTGGATTGAGCATCAACTTTTCAAACACCTTACTGAGAACTGGCAGAATTGACACAGGCCTATAATTATTGGGTTCTTTACTATCTCCGGATTTGAACAAAGGAAATACTTTACTGTGTTTCATGAGATCCGGAAAGACTCCTTGATCCACACTGGTGTTAAATATAAAAGCTAAATAGGGCGCAATGGTTTCTATTATAGATCTACAGACTTTTACAGACATGCCCCAGAGATCTTCTGTTAATTTAATTTTAAGATCTTTAAAAGTTTTTATAACAGCCTGGGGGTTTGTATGTTGGAACCTAAATTCCAAAGGGCATACTTTTTCATTCTTTCTAAGTAAGGCAGCAGAGAGCGCGGGTGAGGAATTTAAAGTTTCAGTAGTTTTAAGGGAAATATTAGCAAAAAAGTTTTCAAATTCCTGAGCTATTTCTACCTCTGAAGTGATGGGCCCATGTGCAGTTTCTAAATTTAATTCAGTATTACGTCGTTTTTTCCTACCTGTTTCATTATTTATTATTTGCCAGGTAGTTTTTATTTTATCATCAGCTGATTTTATTTTATTGCTAATATAAAGAGCTTTAGCTATTTTGCACACACTTTTAAAAGTTTTAGAATATTTTGCAACATATTGATGAAAGCTTGTATTATTCATATGTTGCTTTAGGCCATAAAGTTCAAAAAGATTTTCCCTGCTTTTATGAATACCTGGAGTCGCCCAATCACTAAATACGAACTTTGTGTAAATACTTTTAGTCTGTAGTGGAAAAGTGTCATTAAATTGTGTGTTTAATAGTGAAAAGAACTGGGCGTAGAACTCATTTGGGTCACAAATATTATTAAATCTCTGAACACATAATGCACTGGCCAAAGAATTATTTAATTTCTCTAAATTTTTACTTGTAATTGGCCTAAACCTTATTTGAGTTTTTTGTACAGGCATATAGGAGCAAAATGTTATTGTTTGTCCACTGTGATCAGATGGCAACTTATTTACAATTTGTTTGTGTAAGTAATCACAATTACAAAAAATATTATCTATACAAGTGGCAGAAGAAGCTGTCACTCGGGTTGGTTCAATAAAAACATTTGACAAATCAAATGACCTAAAAAGACTTAATAATCTGACAGTGTTCGAGTTATTTTCTAATAAGTTAATATTAAAATCACCACATATGATTATTGACTTACTATTAGTACTAAGTTTTTTTAACACATCTCCAGTACATAATCAAACAAAGATAGATTCTGGTAACTTGGAGGTCTGTATACGCATACTATAATAACATGCTTATCAAGCTCAATACAGGACAATTCAATGGTGTGTTCAACAGACAGTCCGATGATGTATTTCCGTTCTTTCGATTTGATAGAATTTCTAATTAATATTAACGATCCGCCATGTATCATACGTTTTCGGCTAAAATGGCTAACTACACAATAATTTTCATAATTAATTGACATCACTTGATGATCTTTTAACCAATGTTCTGTTAAACAAATGACATCAAACTTGGTATTTTCTAAAAACAATTCTATTTCCAGTAATTTGGAAGAGCAACCTTGGATATTTTGATGAAATAATTTTAAAGTATGTCGCACTCTCTTTGTTTTATTTTTATGAATTGAATGGCCAGAAGATACCTTTTTATTATTCGCTAATAATAATAATTGGTTATTTGAATGGGTAACTTCTGTTGTCTTACAGTCTAGTTTAAAGAATTATCTGGAGTGACCTCCACAACTACAACTGAAGAGTCTAGTCCTAGATAGTAAATTTAGTGATTTTTACATTCTAAAATGAAGGACTTTCCATACACAACTTCAACCCTCTTTTTAACCCTTCGGAGGTGGAATTATCAAAAACACTAAAACATATTTATATTAATTTTCAATTGTCAGCCTAAACACAGAATTTGAAGATCCTAACTTCAAAACTGACGGACTTTCATATAAACTTACATCCCCTATTTTACCCCTTTAGGGGTGGAATTCCCAAAAATCCTTTCTTATTCCTTGTCTACATTATAAAAAGAACCTCTGTACAAAATTTCAGCTTTCTAGGTCCAAAGGTTTAGGCTGGGCGTTGATGAGTCAGTCAGTCAGTCAGTCAGTCAGGACTTGTCTTTTTATTTATATATAGATATAAAAATAAAAAATAGTTTAGTGATAAATGATTTATTTCTGTAACTAGGTTTGTACAGACACTTTTACACGTAAACGATAAAAAATTGAAAGAATTAAAATATATCAATTTTACTCTTCTTTCTAAACTCACTGGAAAACTGGAAAAAATCTTTATTTATACAAAAACCTTCAACAATGCTTCACTGCTTTATTTTATGTCTGTGAGAATTTGAAGTATTTTGCTAATCCATTGCTTCATAATTTAGAAAAAAGTTGTCTGCTCAACAACTTAAATAACGCAATGAATGTTGTTGAACTGTCAAATTGAAACCGATTCCTACTGATAGTGTGTTACGCAATTAGCCCACAGAATACACAATAGTTGACAACCCGTGATTAGTTCATGACAAAGGCCTAGAGTTAAGTGCGAAACTAGGTGGCCGAAAAAACGTGAATGAATCCGTAAATATTCCTAAACGTAAATGTCTTGCATGTCATCCAAAGAATGACTAGTAAATTAGCTTCCTTTCCCTTCAGCCTGTTGCATCGCTCCGACCAACAATTCAAAGATTCGTAAAATTGTTTACAAGTATGATACTCATGTGTTGAACTGAAGAATGTTCGCTGTTATCGCAAAAATGTATGGCTTATGAAGGAAATTAGATTACTCACTGCTTCATGCTTTGAAGAATGTGAAGAATGTTGTGTGTCTGTGTGTGTGTGGAGAATGTTAGCAAAACAAGTGGCGGAAAAGTTTAAAACTTTGTTGTGGTTGTAAAAATATTCGTATGATGGATTGGAATTTTATAGCTCATCATAAAGATACTTTGTTCTACTTTACGTGATATCGTGGCATCGCTGACTCCTTCAACGGGCGTTCATCTTATAAAAGCAAAACATCTTGAAAAATCTTGTAAAATGGAAATACTTCTTGAATTTATCATAGTGGTCAGTGAGTACAAAAATATCAGTCGAGAGTTGTCGTGGGACACCCAGTTGGAACGCAGTTCCTTTTGCTTTTTGCACCTTTAGAGTATAACGAGTGATAAGGAACTTCGTTCCAAAAAAAGAAACAGCCATTCGACAACTTTGAGTTCAGTTTCTAACCAGTTAGTTAGATATCTGAATTTTATAAAACTTCTAGAACTCGCTGTCATAACCTGTTACGGCCCCACCGTCGCCAGATGGTGCGCTACGGCAGAACTTACCACCGCCGTGACTGCGTAGCCGATTTCTTACGAGGATTTTTCAAAATATAATAGATATTTGGGAACATAGATATTCTGTAATCCAATCAAAATAAAGACACACTATCTTAAGAATATGTTTGATTTACATACTCGTATTATTTTGGTGTTACGTTTGTATGAACTACGTATGCTGCCCCATATGGATTGTTACGCTACGGTGTGAGCGAAGGTCATCTTATTACCTTTAATATAAAAAGCATTTTTACTCAAGTCATCACTTAAAATGATGATGTAAATAGGATAAATTATTAAACGACTCGGGAAAAAAGTGCTTTGAAATTTATGTAATACCTAAACCATCACGAGAATGATACTAATGATTTAACCTGATTATAATATTACATACATAAACTCACGCCTTCTTCCCATGGGGGTAGGCAGAAACTATAGAACGCCACCTGCTACGCTCCTTACATATTCCTTTTGCTTCGCCTACGTTCATACATCTGGTCATACACGCACGCCGATTGCGAGTACTACGCACCTGACCTTTCTGAGGAACATCACCAATTTGGTCACTATATGTCCTCCTAGGGCGTCCCCTTCCGGCGTTTCCACTCACCTCTGCTTTTTAAATACCGTTTATTAGTCGCGTTTCACTCATCCTCTCAACATGACCAAACCATCTAAGCATACTCTTTTCAATTTTTGTTACTACATCTTCTTTTATACTGCACCGTTGTCTTATCACCTCATTTTTCAGCCTATCATTCATAGTCACGCCAGATATGCTTCGCAAGGAACGCATTTCCACTGCATTTATTCTGATTATAATATTGTGTACCTATAACCTAGTTTAGCTAGGAATAACTTTTAACAGCCCTGAAAAATCAACTCGTCATAAACCAATAACAGCTAACACTAAAGAGGGTGTTACAAAATATAACCTCTAAGTGTGACGATACATATTGTACGTCTGGCGCAATCTGGCCCGAATAGAATATTGTAAAACATGAGTTTATATATTATGAGCAAGGTTTTAAAATAACAGGTAGATCTGCATGTTTTGCCATCTATGGCGTACACAACAACATATTTTTGGTTTAGAGCACAGGTTTTGAGTTATCCCCACTACCAGCCTAACTCAATCTGCCTAGGCTTTTCCCAACTATGTTGGGGTCGGCTTCCGGTCCCCGGATATAGCTGAATATCAGTATTTTACATGGAGCGGTTGCCTATCTGACCTCCACAACCCAGTTACTGGACAACATGATTCCCCCCAGACTCTGGTTGTCAAATTTTTGGGCTTCTGAGTACTCGTAACGACTGACAAAGATCTTTGAATGACAGCAGGGAGCAACGGCTGAACGTGCTGTCCAAAGCACGGAGGGGATACACGATATGTAATGGATGATCACACATCTACAATCAGGGCTGTTATAATTTAGCCACGAGCCTAACTATATAATACAAATCTTTTGACCACACCATGAACTTTTGAAGTACTGAGACAAAATAGATAAAATCTTTTTATATTTACTTTATACATTTTTTTTTTTTTTTTTTTAAACGTTGCCCCACACTAGGAATTTATCCTGTATCGTGGGTGCGTTTACAAACATTTAAACTCACATACACAAACAGCCAGACCCGGAACAACTACTTGTAGGTCATACAAATATTTGTTCCGTGCGGGAATCGAACCCGCGACTAACAGCGCAGCAGTCAATCGCTTAACCACTGGGCCAACCGTGCCGTCAAACATACATATAATTATATTGCTTGCTGTAAAGTACCTCAATCATCGATTCCTCCTGCAAAACTTAGTGATTTACAACATTTTGCATTATTATTTTTCTGTTTACTGCAGTAATTATAACATCCTTATGTTGATAACGAATATTGAAAGGTTTATTAAAATCTGATGATTACTCTCAAGTGCAAAATAAATCTGTACTGTCCTTTTAACGAGGTTTTATATTCAACAAAACACATAATCAGCCTATAATGGTCCCACCGCTGGGACACAGGCCTCCTCTCTGTGAGTGGGAGTGGGACATAAAACACTTTCTTTAAAAAGTCAGTACAGATTTACACAATGTTTTAATGTCAAAATATTTTGACTACGGGGAAGGACGGCGTTGGTCTAGTGCTCGCAAACGCTACTGCCGAGCACGAGGTCCGGGGTTCGATTCCCAGGTCAGGCAAAGTATTATTGGGTTTTGCCACCAGGAATCTCTGTCAGCCCGGGGTCTGGATTTGTGCCTGGTTGATGGCAATAGGCTCGCCACGTTTCGTGGGTTTACTATAGGTACAACTCTGTCTAACCCTTCGGGGATAACAGGCGTGATATTATGTTATGTGATTGATAATTTAAATAAATTCTACTTAAACTTTTGACTTTTACTCAAATCTTTATTTAACCCATTTAAAATAAATTACAAACCTCATAAACATAAAAATTCAGTCCCATTTCGACTTCTTTTTCTCAAAGTGCTCTTGACCATCTTGGTCTTGACTCACATAATACCCCATGGATTCGTATTTGGATTTCGTGTAGGCGATATAACCTAATGCCGACGTGAAGCAGCAGAGTCCAAAGCCCATAATAAACATATTTGGTTTTATGTATAGTTCAAAATTCGTCATTCGAAAAGCTGGGGAAGATTTTAAAGATCGAATACCGTCTCCTGGTGTTTCCGCCATGATAGCTTTGTTCTTCAGAAGCAGCTGTAGACTGATGCTGAGATGTTTATAAAGCCAACTATTGATGACCATTTCAAAGTTAGAGGGCTTTTGAAGCAGCTGCCGGCTGCCTGCCTCTGCTAATCAGTGGATTGCTGGTAGGTAGTGTCAATACTTTGGTGGTTAAGTCAAGTTATAGCACGTGAAATTTGATCTCTGATGAGAAAGTCTCCACAGGCCAATGTAAGATTAGAGGCACCATTAAAATTACTATGAATTTTGTTTAAAATTAAATACGGTTTGCTATGTAATTTTTTTATTTGACACCCGTTTGACAGAAGGTTGCTCTTGCCGTTAGAAACAGGCAGGTAAAAAGAAAATATAGTTAAAGGTTTTTACCAATAAAAGTTTCTACTTCAATCCATCTACTTGAATGAACAATCTTTATTAATTCATTGTGAAAAATATCTTATCCATTTTAAAACATTATAATTATGCACCTTTTAACTTTAAATTTAATTTATTCATATGAAAATCATTTTGAAAATGGGTTTAGTTCATCTAAACTTAATATTATGACGAGAAAAGATATGTTTTTGTTTTTCAGAAAATCAAAAGTCATTTATTCAAATTAGGCTGACAATCAGCACTTTTCGAACGTCAAAAATTACATAAGACAGTCCCCCAAAAACGCCCACCCCTCACTACTTCCTAGTGCTTTAGCTGAGAAGAAGTGGCGCAACAAACTCCCCAGCAGCACAGCTGTCTGTTCAGATACATCTATACAATAAAATGTAAAAGAATTTGCATTACGAAACACAACATTAAATTAAATTATTTGCCTTATGTTAGTTAGCACACGCCACTATACAAAAAAAAAACATAAAAATCGTCGAAAACTATACTCAAGCAGAAATAACGTAAACAGAACGTACCTAAATGAAAGCCTCCAGGCATAATGGGCGTGCCCGCTTACATAAATCTATACCTCTAACTCAAAGTCAAAAATGATAAACTAGCACCATCGAAGTAAAATAAACAACAGTTAATCGTTAATAACAATAACAAAAGCATGGTCAGCAAGACGACCAGTCACCACAAGCAGCACCCGTTCACGAGCATAACGCAAAGATCAGCAGAAAGGTCAGGTGCGTAGTAGTTTGCAACCGGCGGCGTGCGTGTATGACCAGACGTATGAACCTAGCCGAAGCAAAAGGAGTATGTAAGGAGCGTAGCAGGTGGCGTTCTATAGTTTCTGCCTACCCCCATGGGAAGAAGGCCTGAGTTTATGTATGTATATATGATTTGATTTTTTTTATGTTTGTTTGTTACGCTTTCGCGCTAAACCGGCTGATCGGATTATGTTATTTGGCACATAGGTAGACCATGAACTGCGTTAGGCAAAGTATACTTTTATCCCGATATTCCGGATCGGAATATACGGGATCGAGAATTGCGGGCTAAAACAGCGGGGCGCAGCTAGTAACAAATGAATTGAAATAAAGGCGTGGTATGTATGTAATTTATGATCATTCATAGCTCAGTTAAAATTTAAGCTAAGCCCGCGAGGCTTTCTGAGCTAGACTCTTCATCATCACCGTGTTACTGCATCGTTGAGCTACAAATATCTAGAATAACATTTTAAAGCTTTTCAGGGGCAACAATGTGTATTCTGTGTGATTCAACGAGATAGGGGAGTTCATCGAACTGAAACTATTATTAGGCCGAGCTCAGGTTCCCTCCAGCAGCGATGCAACTTGCAACGTCACTTGCGGCAACGAAACGCGCGCGGGTCTCCTGTTTCCGTACGGCACTCCTCAAGTCGCGTGGTTAGAGGAATTTCGAGGAAAAATTGCATTCAAAGATTTGAATATGGCAGATGTAGTCGAAACTCGGCCCGATGCCGCATCTATCAGCAGGTGTTTAAAAGTTTATTATAATATATTATTTTATATTTATATGTAAAGTTATTCTACAGCTTGGTGACTGAAATACGCTAACTACAAAATATGCAGGGTGGCTCGATGTAGGTGTCCGGGACACGTGAATCGAGCCACCCAGCATATTTTTGTATAAAGGGCTCTATCTTTTTTAAAAATGGGAGAAAAAGAAAATCAATTGTGTTTCTGAGGCCACTACCATTATCTGTTTGTGATTGTGTGAACAAAAAAAACACAGTTTCTTTGCATAGGTCGTCTTTTTGCGTTTCACAGGGCTAAAAGGAGACGTTTCATTTTTCTATAGGACTCCGGCCATAACATATACCATTTAAAAAACCTGGGAAACGAACCCCTGAATAAAATAAAGAATGTTTTTTTCATAATAACTAATATTTTTAGGCACTAAATAAAGACTGAAAATGCTTGACGTTTGTCATGAGAGTTACGACCATCGACAGCCACCCATGACAGCTTGGAAAGATGACGTTTTTCGTTCAGCAGTACCTACAAATATACAATCCACAAAAGTAGATTATATATTTTATTAACGATCACTTTCTTATAATTAGTCAAAAAAATTGTCGAAGACAGCTATCTTTTATCTTTCTTAATAGCACAGAAATACATGCCTTTCATATTTATACAAATAAGGTCTACGTAATATTATTATGTTTTAATGTAACATGATTTCTGGGCGAAAGCAATAGGCAAGTAACACGACGCCATGATCAAAATATGGCAATAATTTGGAAAACTATTATTTTTGTGCCGAAGTAAACATTCAGGAAATAATATTTTTCCTCAATCCGTGGAAATCCTCTTTTTCATTACCGTACACTTTATGACCGAAAATGAAACATCTCCTTTGCGTGGATTTTTTGAAGAAAACAATGTTTTTCATAGAGAAAACGTTTATTTAGTAACTTGTGTTACCTCCAAGAGCATTTATGGCCGTCATAAGGTTCGCCATGGAATTATTTAATGCCACTATGACGTGCTATGGAATGTTCTCCCATACTTCCAAGATGGCAGTTTTCAGCTCCTGCAAAGTTTCTGGAGCTGGTTGTTTAGGTTGAACACGCCTGTTTAGCTCATCCTCTAGCTCTCTATTAGATTCACATCAGGGCTTCTTTTTGGCTACGCCATTACTGCGATACTAACGTCATGCGGGTATTCTCGAACAATCCCTGCAGTGTGCGCCCTTGCATTACCATGCAAAAAATGACATCCTGGCCCACAAACTCAGCTTATGGCATCTCTAGAGCCTGTAGGTATTGACGAATGTGTAGTTTGCCATTTAGTAGTGGCAACCATGGTCCCGTCACAACCTCAAGGTCAGTTTTTCCTTCGGTGAAAATTCCGCTTCAGACTGTCTATGACCCACCGCCACAATTCATCTTCTCTTCAATGCAACATTGCTGAAAATATTCTCCCTATCTACGGTAGACTTTTCCGAAAAAAGAATCTGGCTCCGTTGACGTTGAGTCCAATGCAAATGTTCGCGTGCAAACTGTAGGCACGCCATTATGTGAGCTCGTGTCAGTCTGGGACCATTGGTTTTACACTACGTTCTTCGAGTTTCTTTCTAACAGTTCGTGTGCAAACAGTCAGTCCATGAAACTCTCGAAGCTGTTTTTGGACATGTTCTGAGGTCAGGTGACCATTACGCAGGCTAGTTGTAAAGATAAACCGATCTTGACGTGCTGTAGTGACCCGGTTTCGTACTTCAGGTGCAGTATCTATAATTTGGACGTCAGAATAGAAAAACAATTTCGATACTCTTTTTATTCAAAACAAAACAAATAACGAAATAACTATTGACTTATAGATGCTCTAATCAAAGCTTATTGCTTCTTTAAGAGCGACCACAATCCGATTTCTTCATTTCTTCTCTTTTTCAAATTCCTGAATTCAAATTTGGAACATTGGTGATACTGACCAAAATTTCGTGGTCAGTATGTCAGCTTCAAAACTGCATAAATATTTTTCTCTTACTTATCCTTAATTTATTGATTTTTAGGACTATAAACATAAAAAATGCACTGTAGCTCGATTTAGGAGTCCGGAAGTGTTATTGTGTCCAAAAATTATAGCTAGGTAATATATAGGTATTCCTGACATTTACATTGCCACATGCGACTTACGCATCGCACTCATGTCACGCCAAATCCTGCATCGCGCAAGCAAAGTATACCGCATCCATATACAGCGTGCCGCTTTAAGGCCGGGACTCCACCAAAGCGGAGACGAGACGAGCAGAGAGGAGATGTTTTTTAAACAACCAATAGAATTGTGTTATTGACACATCTCCTCTCCGCTCAGCATCAGTTGACATCGCTGTGCGGAGATGTGTAATATTTGTATGGCGCGATGGAAGCGGAGATGTGAGCTGTGCGCGGACGACGCGCAGTGGAGACGAGAGATGTGAGCGGTGTCACCCTCCCCCCCCAAGTGATTTCTTCTCCAAAACCGATGTCTTCTTTTGTTTAGGTAGTCGGACTCGTATAAAGCTATCAATTCTGCTTCTTCAGACTGTAGTTCTTCTTCTTCAAGTAAAAGAAGATACTTTTTTTGTAATAATAGCGACATCGTCTACCTTTCGTATCAGAATGCGTACTGAGCACTCAACGTCTCGCACCCGAGCTGAAAAACATCTCTTCTCGCACAGCACACCGCACACATCTCCGCTTTGGTGGAGTCCCCCGAGCTGAAAAACATCTCTTCTCGGACAGCACACAGCACACCGCACACATCTCTGCTTTGGTGGAGTCCCGGCCTTGGTGACATAAATTTAATACACCTATATTTTTTTTATGAATATATTTTAAATTCATTAAAGGTTATTGATTTATTAACAATTTTCTAAATTGCATTTTGGAGCAACCTGTACTTAAAGAACTATAGCGCTGAGGTAATTTGCCGAGGATTGGACCATAACATCGCTTTAATTAAATTAAAAAAACAATGTACGAATTATTTTATCTTATTATGTTTTTTATGATTATATACAACATCCCGACATCAACCGTCGGGCAGTTGCCCACCAAACACAACACCCGTCTGGTAGGAGGATCCTCCCTTTTCTATGGAGATTGAGTGAAGTGAGTCAGTTTCGTTATTGGAAACTGAAAACAACACAAACACTGTCTTAATAATCCACATTGCTCCTTCTATATCTGTCGGTCTATTCTGTGAAATATCACCGTAAAAACAAAACTGAAATGACCTTGAAGTGAGCTGTCAATAGTGCTGATCCCTAGTATTATCACACTGACAGATCTTGCCCACGAAACGCACATTATACCAACCAAAATAAATACGACTTACTCAAAACACAATAGCAATTCGTAGCTCCACGGTCTCGACGTTTGACAAATGACCTTTAGAAATAGGATAAGGACAGCAGTTGACCTTTGCGCCTCAGGGATTGTGCCTGGGTCTAGCCCAATGAAATATTCAGTACAATTGTATCGTAGTTACAACTGTTTTTGACATACAATCTTGCTTATTAAGTTGGGTCTTAATTATGGTGTGTTTAGGGATATTCTTGGGAGAAATGTTTTTTTGTAGTTTCGATTATGAAAATGCATGAAAGAAAAGAAAGAAAGAAAGAATATGCATTTATTTAGCATAGGCTAAAGGCCACACAACAAAAAAAACAGGCTATAAGGGTAGGGGAAGACAAAAGAAACGGTGGATGGACTATGTGAAAGATGTTAGGACAAGAAAGGGGGTGACTGCCGAGATGACGACTAATAAGGAAGACATGCGCGAACCCCAAATAGATTGGGATCTGAGGGGCAATTCTACTAATTTTAAGAACGTTCACAGTCTGATCTCAGTCTCAATCTGTCAAAAATACCTCTTTATTTCCCTACATTTTGACAATTTTTTGACGTTTGTTTGTCGCCAAGATGAAATTGCGACTAGATTTTGAACGTTTTAAATTACGAGAATTGGCCTTCAGGTCATAAGAATAATGATGACAGACTATGAAAATATAGTTACAGCCTGTAGGCAAATAGGTGGGAAATCTAAAGAGTTCGATTATAAGCAATTATTTTGTAGGCTCTTGAGATTGCTAACAAGAGACGTATTTTACGGACAAACTTGAAAGACTAATTACGTTGTAACGGCGTACCTAACCTTTAAATCTAAACTGGACAATGTTGCTTGGTAGTTATGTTTTCTTTAAGAGCTATAATAATATTTCCACTGAATAACCTCTGAATTAAAAAAATAATATCTTGTCTTTTCCTGCAAATTTACGTAAACGCGTTGATTACATAAAATTTCAGCCGAAAGACGTCCACTGCTGAACATAGGTCTCCCCTAAAAGGAGGGGAGGGTCCATAATTGCCACGCTTGGCAGGCGGGTTGGCGATCGCAGTATGATGTTCAAAGGCATAAAGAACGATGCTGCCCATTCTCTAGTAAGTCCCTTAGTTGCCTTTTACGACACCCACGGTAAGAAATAAGATGGTGCTATTTATTCTCTACGTCCGGGCACCACACGGATTTTTTTTTATTTACTAACCAAAAATACTCTGCCAAAAAAATACCATTCCATTTCTTAGTCCCAATTAGTCCAATGTTCCCAATTAAAGGCTTAATTTCTCCGCTACTTTATAACCCACAACTTGCAAATTGTTTAAGCTCAAGTTCGAATTTAATATTGCAATAGTTCAAAACGTAACAGGTGCAATCTCTACCGACTGGTGCCTTGCAAATAACACAGACTTAATTATCGCTTTTGGAGCCCATTTGGGAGTCAATTTACTAAATATTGAGAATGCATAAGTTGCAGTTAAGGAGTGAGTTAAGAACTTATAGCAGAAGTGCTAAATGATGTCAATAATTGCAAATGTGTCGGTATTTTATTTATTTATGTCTAACATCTTTCCTCTCGCTCTCTGTGGGAGTGATATCGTGAAAAAGGACGGAAGTGTGTAACAAGAAGTGACAGCTTGAACATGGAATAAGTAAGTTCTTTTTCGGCCGCCATGGCCCACGCACAATGGTCTACATTCAGATTCAGATTCAGATTCATTTATTTGCCTGAAATATGGTATTTTACAGATTTTATAACAAATACACAATAGTTCTACATATTCCGCCAACTAAATTCGGCATGCAAATTTTGTGACAATAACAATGATTCTAATTTAACAAAATAATTAAATTCCAATGTCAGAAAAAATAAGTACTAAATCAAGAATTGCCTAAATTATCAAATTACAAATGTCAAATAAAAATAATTCAATTACAAATTTCCTATAAATCGAATTACAAAAATAAATAATAAAAATTAAATTGAAAATTAAATTACAAAATATTATGTCAACAGCTTAAAATAAAAATGTCAAATGTAATTTACATGTCCTGCAATTTTCCTATTTGTTCTAGAATTCATAAATTCTTTAATACTATAAAAACAGTACATGACGGACTAAGTGCGGAAACGAAACCCTCTATTAAAGAACATAGAAGTAAGTATTTTTAATAGCTTGGAATTGGTGTACTAATTTAATTAGTAAGTACTATTTAGATTGTAAGTAGAGGGGGACGAATGTCGCCCAGTAGTAATTAATAATTTATTCGAATAAATATTTCAGTATGTAGCTTTTTTAAATTTTGAGGTTAACATCTGTCGCTGCTCAGTTGCTTATTACCAAGGTGAGATGTCAGATGTTACACATCATATGCGACTACTGTAAGGCTCGCTTGTTTTTTTTTATCTTACTATCTCCTACTTTTGAAATCAAATCGGATATACAGTTTTCTTAATAAAACTGCAACAAAGTACGAAAGAACAACAAATATCTACTATTTATCACACATATTTTGGAAACCTTCAGTTCTTAAGAGGTCTTTCCAGGACAACGCCAGTGACACCTTTTGAAGAAAAGATCATAGCAACTTACTTTGAGTCAATCAATCTCAACGCTCAAGAGATGTAAAGCATTTTGTCAAGGCATTCAAAATTTTCGAGTTAAAAAGAACCCATTGCACCTTCAAACCTTCCTCGATGATCAACATCGACCTTTAAAATACCTAGACATGACTGTAACCTAGAACCTACCACAGATTGCGTATGCCAGCTGCGCGCGGCGCTTTGAGTTTTTGCTGACGTTACGGAATGTTGCCATTTGAATAATATATTTATAATTATTTATTTTATTTATTTATTTACATTTAATTATAAACATTTAGAACCAATAATTGTATATATTTTATTTCTTATTTCATTAATTTTTATCTCATTAAATGCTGCACTGGTTGACGTCATCACGTTAACGGCTGTTGCTGAAAACCAGCGCTGGTGTTCTGTCTCGCATAGGGTTGCAGAATTATGCAGAGCGATGGCCGTTTTGCGTGAATGTGACGCATGTTTTCCCCCAACTAGTTTTTTCGTATTTGTGTTTTTGTCTTGCGTTATGTTTACCACGATATAAACGTATTTTCTTTCTAACCTAACCTCTAAAACCTAAAAACTCAGAAAAACTTTAGCACCTCTACTACAACAATAGGGTTGTCAAAGACTCAACTTTCATCCGATTAAAGTATGGAGAGGCCCTCACGTCGCTGATTTAATCTACATAATTGCATCACGTACACATATAAATTTTATCTACGTGCAATGTTTGCGTAAATAAATAATAATAAATAAGTTGATAATAAAGTTTTGAGCGAATTATCGATGTTCTATGTCTATTAATGTTTAGTTAAATAAGCTAGCCGCATACAGAAAATGATAATAAGTATGTTTATCAAAGGTTAAGACCACCAGAAACTAAATTTAGCACACATTATACACCTATCACCACCTTGACAGCATAAACATCTGCTTAGCCTTTTCCCAATTATGTTTTATTACATAAAGCGACTGCCTATCTACCCTCCACAACCCAGTAACTGGGTAACACGATAACCCTTTCTAAAACTGGTTGTCACACTTTCGGGCTTCTGACTACCAGTAACGACTGTCGAAGATCTACAAATGGCAGCTCAGACCAACGGCTTAACTTGCTTTACGAGGCACGGAGGTGCCGCGGTATGTAATGGATCGTCACCCATCCACTGACCGACCTCGGCAAGCGTCGTTTAACATTGAAGATCAACCTTTTACGGCTGTTAATATATTGCCACGATCGTACGATAGACAGCAAGAACATGAATTTTATATTTATAAGCAATCTTAAAAAAATATGAATGGAAATTGGTAAAATCGTTTATGAATTTTAATAAATAGTTTTTGTTTTTATTATAAATTAAATTCTATAAAAGGCACTTACTTAGTTTGAAATTAACCACACCACAAATAAGACACTGACAAACATTTCCATAATTTTAACCGAAAGCTACGAACATAATTTACCTAACAAATTACCCGGAAAAAGCAGCAGAGTACAATCAATAACAAACCCCCTGTCCATTGAATGGCAGGGTAAAATCCAATGTAAAAAATAAGCTAGTCAAATGGCAGTATCTGTATTATCGCTAAATCCTAAATCCAGCCAATAAAATTAGTCCGTTCTTCTGTTCGGCGCAGTGTTGTAGACGTGTCGATGAAATTGTTTAAATTGATTTTAATTTTGCAGTCTGAACACTTAAATTTTTCGTGGACCAGTATTGCTATTAATTAAGACCAGCAAATTGAATTAATTCATTCAATAAGATTATAATTGTAGCTTTGTTTTATGTCGATGGCGGGCAAGGTGCGATGACCCGTTGAAGGTCGCGGAAATCCGCTGGATGCGAGAAGCAGTACCTGTCGATGTGGCGAAGCTTGGGTGATGCTAATGTTTAGCTGTCTTTCGGCTGTAATGATGATGTTGATGAAGTAAAATGAGGCTTGTTTAAACAGACCGAAACCATTATTTTCAAAATCAATCAATTATAACCATAGTGAAATAACATATCAGGGATAGCCTAGCGGTGTGTCCGTCAGACTACCAAGTCATAGTTCAAACCCAAGGCACGCACCTCTTGACTTTTTGGATTATAATGTGCGTATTGTGTATTTATTACTTGCTTAAGAAACGGTAAGGGAAACATCGTGAGGAAACCGGCATGCCTGAGAGATATTTCTCGACGGCATGTGAAGCCAAGTAAAAGGCCCATGGGCGGCATAAAAACTCTGACACTAACCACACGAAAAATAAATAAAGAAGAAGATAGTGAAAACCGAAGCCTTGGATATTATAAGATTGCCAATGAAGTAAAAGAAATAAAAATAACTCTTTATTTCAATTCATAGACTAAACGTTTTTTTAGATAGATATACAGACTATCACTATCGACATATCCTTAACAACTTCAGTCTCGTCACTATTCCTTTATCGGAGCGCAGCCAATCGGCACAACGTCCCCATGACGTATTACACTACATTCTTCTAGCTCAAGCCCCTGATACCTATTTATTTTGGACGCCCAAATCCAAGTGGATTTTCGGCCCCATACGGTTATTGTAATTTTAGCTACTACTGCATATCTTGGGGGAGAATTCTTTACAGAGGATGGATTGAGGCAATTTCCTTAAGATTTAACTTTCTTTTTTGTAATAGTGCACAATTTTGTGGCGATAACCTAATTGGTGCATTTAATTTACTTAATTTAGTGTCGTTTCTTTTGTGGTTCATACATAATCAGCCTATAATGTTCACACTGCTGGGAAACAGGCCTCCTCTCTTCGAGAGGAAGTGGGCTGTGAATCTACCTCGCGGGCCCAGTGCGGGTTGGTAGATGTCACATGCCTTTGATTTTTTTTGGTTCTAGGACATGCCGGTTTCCTCACGATGTTTTCCTTCACCGTTTTGAGAGCAGTGGTGATGAAATTATTTACACAAAGTAAAGCGCCTGCCTGGGTTCGAACCCACGACCTACAACTCGTAAGTCGGGAACGTTGTGGTTCATATTCTTGTACATTTCAGAAATTTTGAAATTGTAATGAATTAATTTCGTCTAAAAAATGTTATCAAGAAAAGTGAAAATTACAAAGTCAACTTCTCGGTCGTTTTTAGAGTCCCGTACCCGAAGGGTGCCAAACAGAACCCTCTGCCAATGTGGAAGTACACTATTACTAAGCTTCCGCTGTCCGTCCGTCTGTCTGTCAGCGGGCTGTATCCCATGAACCGTAAAAGGTAAACCGTTGAAATTTTGGCAGATTAAAGAAATGCGTTTTTTTTTTCGGCGTTTATCATCGATGTCGGATCGAACATGATACGAAACCCTTCGTATGCGAGGCCGACTCACACTTGGTTTTTATACTGTCGTTGCGAGTAGAAAATTCTGCGAATAGCAAAATATTATTTCATAATTTTCCACAATTTTCAGTATATTTTTAACTTACATAAAGTCCCCCGTAAGGACATTTTAGTACAATCACGGGCGAAAATCTCGACCACACTGTGAGCTATTAATTTATGCCAGAAATTAAATTTTACAACGTAGAGACGGGCGGACAAAGGATTAATAAGGTTTTTGGACGCGAACCTTGGGTTGCGCCTGAGGGACCATAACAAACCGCAAGTACTAACCAAGGGGGACCAGAGGAGAAAGAGGCTAGGAGGGCTAGGGAAGAAGTGAATATTTTATGTTCGTCTTAAGGTGAGTGCAAACTTGAGCATTTCTATGAAGTGTAAAATACACGAAAAATGTTACTTCAAAATGCGTTTTTGTATAAGTTATTGTCGACAAAAAGCATGTATCGTTTGAAGAATTATTTTTATGATTTATCTGAATCATCTTTTATCTTTACTTTCTCAGTTAGTTTTAATGTTAATCTGGCAGTTTCAGTTCTTTATGCGGTCTACCCAAATGCCCTTTCTTTGGAATTGTTCGTCGCATCGTTGAGATCCTAGAGCTGCACGATTACTGACAAATGCGTGCACTGACTGGTCAGGTCCACTCAATATTATGTGGTTGTTTCCTCGTAATACCATTTCAGACACCAATCTACATGGCCTTCATATTGTGATCAGACCAAGATTATGTCTGGACTTTAAAAGAGACTGTGACCTCTGAGTTTGTTTCGGCCTTTCTTCTCAGAGTAGTCAGATAGGAAACGCCGACCTCGTCTAGTTATTAAAAAAAATATGATTGACGTGTTAAAGTGTTTGTACAAACCTACTTACAGAAACAAATATCATTTGTCATTTATCAAAATATTGTGCACTTTGAGATTTTTTTTAATGGACCATTCGCGGAAACGTTGCGTGGATTCATTCGATCTTTAATTTACATTAAATACTAGTTCGGTTCGACAAATTGTACGAATTTCTCGATGATTTGTTACACAAGTGAATAAAGTGTTCAGTTAGTTCTCGCCCTAACATCAGAGAAAAGAAGTTCTAATACAAAATGTTTTACTTTTAATATGTTATGAAGGAGACCTGAAAAAACCAGTGGGCAACCAGGCCTGAGGCTTTTTGAAAGGTTGTGAAAAAACTAATGTTTGACGAAGCAAAATATAGGATCGGATAAAAAGTTGATGAACAAAGAACTAAATAAACGAAAAAAGGACTTGAATTTAGAAGTATCTAAGTAATTTCGCCTAATTGAGAATAATGGAAGGGTTGAATAATGAATTTTGTGTTTATTTTTTATTTGAGATCAGCTTCTCTTTAACCTTTTATTCTCTAAAATTAACAGACTATCTCTTTAATAAAAACCCAGTAGCAAGCTGTGCCCGCGGCTCCACTCAAAAATATTGAACTAATTGAAAATCAAAGGCCATGTAAATTGGAATGGTCATGGTCATGTAAAGTGGAACGCGACTAACAAAAGGTATTTATAAAGCAGAGGTGAGTGGAAACGCGGGACGCCCTAGGAGGACATATAATGACCAAATTGGTGATGTTCTTCAGAAAGGTCAGGTGTGTAGTACTCGCAATCGTGTATGACCAGATGTATGAACGTAGGCGAAGCAAAAGGAGTATGTAAGCGTTGCGTTCTATAGTTTCTGCCTACCCCCATGGGAAGAAGGCGTCAGTTTATGAGACGTAAATTGGATATTGTGGTTTATTAGTTATAAGCACAATTACGGACTAAACATTGTCTTTTATAATATAAAACCACCGCCTCTGTGGTTTAGTGGTAAGACCAACTGGCACCAAAAAGTTGTCTCTAGATATACAAAGCGCTATCTACTGATGCACTTTTAAAAATCAACTTAAAAGTTTCCTGTTTAATAAGTGTCTTTATGCTGTAGAAGATCTATAACAATTTATATAGGATATATTCCTTAAGTAATTTAATTTTCTGTTATATACCATTTAATTTCAGATACAATTTATTGTTCATGAACTTATGTCTCAGACACAGAGGTCCCGGGTTCGATTCCCAGTAGGGGCAAGATATTTCTGCTCGGTTTGGTTGGTGGTAGAGCTTGTTCTAAGTCCGTCTGGCTAGCTACCACCATCTTATCTAACTCTGTCGCTATAACAACAATGTTAACAGCATTGTTGTGTTTCGGCAGTTAGAGGTAAGATAGCCAGTTCTGCTGTCTGTGGTTGAGTATTTTCATTAATGTATTTTCTTATTTTATTACATTTTCTTTTCTTTTGATTCTCTTTAACTTGCCCTAATGGATTTTTGTATATAATATGTGTCCAATTTTCTATATGCTCATCACTTTGAAGGGACACTGGCTTCTAAGATACAGGTACCTACATAAACCTAGTTTAGAAGTAAATGTTTTTCACTCTGGAACACTAGCTTGAGCCATATTTTTAGATTTAGATAATGTTAAATTTTTTTGGAGAAATAAAAATTTATTTATTTATTCCGGGTGATGCTCGGTTCCACCTTTCGCCTTATCATCACTTACCATCAGGTGAGATGAAGGCTAAGAGTTTCCCCGTTGTGAAACAACGAAAAACACATCACATGCAAACAAAAAAAAAATACACACGCCACCATCACTCACACACACGCCATATGCCACGTGGTTCAAGCAGGGCTTAAAATACTGGTATTTTTGGGATCCGATACCATTGAGAAAGAGACTGACCTCTCGATTTTTTTTTGGCTTTTCTTCTCAGAGTAGTCAGATAGGAAACGGCCGACCTCATCTAATTTTTAAAATATGTTTGACGTTTAAAACTGTTTGTACAAACCTACTTACAGAAATAAATCATATATATGGTACTTGTTGACGGGCCTACACTGTCCTCCCATACCTATTAACACTGTCACTTGAAAACATTTGTAAAAGCCCACTTTTTTTAAAAAGAGTAACCGTGGAGTTTCTTGCCGCCTCTTCTCCATAGGAAACGACCATTTGGAACCGTGCAGCACCTAGCTTCGGACGTTTCATAAGTGCCCATTTTATTTTTATTTTATGCCAAAAACTTTGTGAAGAGCTAGAAATTATTTTAAATCTTTTTTCTGTAATATGCTAGCCAGCTGGATTATTCATTTAAGGTTAAACTATTTTTTTTTTTTAAATTAATTTGTGTTCATTATAACGATGGACACGCATTCCATTAAAACTTTCAGTTAGAAGTGCCTAAAACTGCAAAAGAGAACCTTAACATTCCTATATAACCAGGTATCATCCTGCATGTCACCATCATAATATACATTTTGAATTCTAGGTCACTCACAAAAACGTCACCAAATCCTCTTTTATCCTTCAAACCTCCAGTTCTACAGGTATTAATGATCTCCCATTCAGTCTTACACTTCAGTCCCGATCATTAAGGCCTTCCAAATCTTCTTGGAGTGAGGATATATCCAGTGTTCGCTGGTCACCGATTGATGGCACTCAGCAGTCACCAAACATTCTCGGTAGAAATATTGAGGCTATTTATAAAAGGGACGGTGTAAGTGAAGAGCGTGGACTAGCAAAGGAAAAATGTCTTGACTGTGTTGTTAGAATTATTTTAGGTCCATAGATTCTCCAAAGCAAGGCCTGATAACAGCGAATTGATGCTTGCTGCGACCACTCAGAGGATTATTCAGTGTTTGGCGATAAAATAGAATATGGACCATTGTGGGCATAAATGGGCCAGTCATTCAGAATTTAGCCGCGTGGACAGCGCGGCATCGCGAGCATTGGCCTCACAAAGGTCTTTTAAAGTACAGTTGGTCTGGAATATATAGACAGGTGACAAGAGATCACGCATTGTTTGTGATGTGGCTACACATGACATTGTGGCTCATCGGAGTACCCCCCTAAGTGGTACCTTCAGCGGCCCACCTCGTTTCGTAGTCGGTTTAGAGACTTCCAGATGAGCCATGGTAGTGGCCCGCTGGGAGTTTTATTCCAGGCTCAAAATTGTCACTCAGCTGGTAAGGCGTTGGAATGCAGGATTTCTAGTTCAGAACTTATCTTTAGCACTATTATTGTGAAGTGTAGACACAGCTGATAATTTTAAATTGCGACCTGGGTTAAGTCTCCTTTTTGCAAAAATTCTGATCCCGCTTTTGCTCTTCTCTTGGCACCCGACAAAAAAGTCTCTACGAAAGGGTTCAGTAATCCTGAGCGTGTGTGTTTTATTTGATCGCGTGTCGCAGAGCTTATGGCTTATGTTTTACAAATATCGACGTCACTCTGAAGGTTACTGAGACTAGTTCGGATGTGGGTTTTGAAAAATTGGAGGTTCGGAGTTATTTTTCTTCTTCTTGCGAACTTTAGTTGAGGTTATTTTCGTCTTTCGTAAGGCCTACCTTCTCGGTTTTGCTTTGGCGAAATCAGGTAATGTATGGTCCCATTTGTAAACTTTAGTACAAATTGATTTTTCGAATATCCACTGCCTTAATACTTATAAAATCCATCGTTTTATTTCCAAATTTTATACTTTTATCTTTACCCTACAGGTTGGTTCGGTTGGCTTGTAAGATCTTGTTAGCATTATACATAGAACGCCAATGAATATGAATAACAATTTGCAAGATATTTAGTATTCAGCGTCAGTGGGGTGCAGCTGAAAATCAGCGTCAGTGGTACACCTTGTGTTGTCATCTGCTGAGGCCCTTTTGCCATTATAATAATTGTGTTGTTTTTATAGTTATAAGATGTTTTTTTAGGGTTCCGTACCCCAAGGGTAAAACGGGAACCCTATTACTAAGGCTCCGTCGTCTGTCTGTCTGTCTGTCTCTCTGTCTATATGTCCGTCTGTCACCAGGCTGTATCTCATGAACCTTGATAGTTAGACAGTTGAAATTTTCACAGATGATGTATTTCTGTTGCCTCTATAACAACTAAATACTAAAACCAGAAAAATAAATGTCTAAGGTGGCTCCCATACAACAAACGTGATTTTTTTGCTCGATATTGATAACGGCAACAGGTAGACTTGAAATATACACAGAATATTTAGTTATATATTCACTTTAAAAATAAATAATTAAATTAAAATAAAACAAATATTTGACTTCTAAGATACATTGGCTCCCATACGACAAACGTGATTTTTTTTGCCATTTTTATAGATAATGGTACGGAACCCTTCGTGCGCGAGTCCGACTCGCACTTGGCTGGTTTTTTTTGGTTTCATGCCTATAAACGATTTGTTCTGTCTTTCCTTCTACTTTATTTGACTTTCTAACTTTGACTGACTTTCTGACTTTCTAAAGTGTGTGTAGTAGGTATTTTAATTATGTATACAATTTACGTTGAACATAACTCCTAGACAAGATCACAGAAACTCAACAAAATAATGAAGTTGTTACCAAAACAAACATTAATAGATACTCGAGTTCAATACCCAACCTCCATTACATAAAATCACCAACTTGTAGTGTAAAACGCCAAACAATATATCACCTCTGCCAGACCCAAACTACAAATCCACTTAATATTAATCGCTGCCCCAAATTTCGTGTTAGATCCTAAGTCTTTCATGTCTTATATTGACCAAAATTGCTGAGGCTCAGACGGTTTTTGCAAAGATTTATGACCAATAAGATGGGCTGTTCTATATGTCTAGCTTGTATAGTCAGGTAAATTAATTGCTAAGCAAATTGACTCAATCTGCCTAGCCTTTTCCCAACTACGTTGGGGTCGCCTTCCAGTCTTACCGAATATAGCTGAATACCAGTATTTTACATGGAGTGACTGCCTATCTGATCTCCACATCCTAGTAATTGGGTAACACCATACTCCTTGGTATGACCGGTTGTCAGACTTTTAGGTTTCTGACTACCCGTAACCACTGTCAAAGATCTACGAATGAAAACCAGGAACAACGACTTAACGTGCTTTCCGAGGCACGGAGACCCTCGATATGTAATAGATGGTTACCCATCCACGAACTGACTGGGGAGGACAGCAAGGGACAGGCTGGATCCGATTAAGCCGCGTATAGCTTTAAGTGCGAACATTTTGTAATTTTCTAGACGTCGGGCTTTGAAAGATCCCGCGTGACAGGGTGAGGATTAATTGAGTGTCATTAATGCAGTCTTCAACTGGATATTAATAATACCAGGCTATTTTTATTTTTGTACCAGTGAGGGCAAAAGCCTCTTCATAGAAAGAAGGCACGAGCATTGATCACCACTCTTGCTCAAAACGGGTTTGCGATTTCGACTTTTTTTTTTGGCTTCGCACGGTTTGTGCATTTAGCCAGTGTCATGTAAAATAAAATTAGGTAACAAGTACAAATTATGAAATGAGCTCCATTCAATGCATGATAAAGATGATAGATGATATCCCGCCCCGCTCCCCTTGAGTTTCAGTAAAGACTTTACTGAAACCTCGCGCGGACTTCTTGAGAGAACTTGAAGTGATGTTGCACTGTTTTGTTTCATTTGCCTACACTAATGCAGGTTCACGAACACTTAATGGTTAATAAGCCACCACTATTACACATTAATATTCGGCTTAACAAATTTTAGAAAATAATATAAAACTGCTAACATGACGCTTCACTTTCCCGCCAAGAAGTCCGATTTCAGACTTTACATAAAACAAAGTCAGGCTGGTATACACTATTTATAATATCTCAAGAACGGCTGGACTGATCTCTGATTTGTTGGATTCATCTCCGCCCTGAATAGCAGAATAACTATTAAAATATCGGACAATTCACGGAAAAAAATTATACAGAAAATTATTTTTTAAATAAATTAGGTTCGGAACTCCGCCATCTTCTGCAATTAACAGCTCACGTCACGGATGCTTTTACCTTATCTTTGTGCATAATTTCTGAGCTGTAAACCTACCAAAAAGTACTAGGGTTGCATGAATTCACGATAGTATTTCAATCATTAGTACAATAGGATTTGGATGAAATGGGGTACCTACCGTATTTCATCCAAATCGTATACCTACCCCACCCTACCTACCTGCCCTACGTACCTAGGCAGGGTAGGGTAAGTACCCGGGTACCAGGGTAAGGTAGGTGGGGTAAGGTAGGGTAGGTAGGTAGGGTAAGTAATGCAGGTTATTATAGATGCTTTTTATCCCGATATTCCTCGGGATCGAGACTTACGCGGGTGAAACCGCGGGGCGCAGCTAGTCACACTAATATTATAATGGCGAAAGTTTGTGAGTGTGTGTGTGTGTGTGTATGTTTGTTACTTCTTCACGCTCAAACGGCTGGACCATTTTTTATAAAATTTTGTATGGAGGTAGGTGACACCCTGGAAATAAGACAGGCTACTTTTTATCCCGATATTCCCACGGGATCGAGACTTCCGCGAGTGAAACCGTGGGGCGCAGCTAGTTAACTATAAATCCTGGTGCCCCCCGATGTTTCTCATTCATCGATGTCAATAATGTTATGCAATAATGGCTGATTATGTAATAATGTTCGGAATAAAAAAGTATTAAAATTATAAAAATGCAGTCGCAGTAATCCAGTAGGTAGCTTACTACAACGAGATAACGTACTAGAAAAACAACAAGCTTTGGCCTTGAGCTAACAGTATTATCTCGTTTCTTCCTATGGCATTCAATATCAAAGCCAATTTGCAGTTTTATAATTTCTAACGTGACGATATTTCCGTGGACATTCACGTTCTGCGTTCATTAAATGTACGGAAATACGTGCACGATATAACGTTATCGTGTACGGAAATACGTGCACGATATAACGTTATCGTGTACGGAAACAAAGCGTCTTCATATAATTATTTTCATACATGTTACTTCCTTGTGTTATAGTAAGGCCGTGGACGTCACAAAGTCAAAGTCAAACCATTTATTTCAAATAGGCACATAAGAGGCACTTTTGAACGTCAAAATTTCCATAAATATAGAATTGATTCTAGTTGCCCCTTCCAAAAGATAGTTTGGTATGGAGAAGAATGGGCAAGAAACTCCACCGGTACTCTTTTAAAAATGTTTTACAATATTTTGTTTGATTACATTAATTATATGATTATATGTGAAGACGATGCACCTAGAATAAAATTACTATACCATAATAGGTAAAACGAATTAAAAACTAAGCAATGAAAAATAACTTAATTATTAGATAGATACATGGTGTTCACATATTTACAAACATCATAAAAGTATGTTTTTCTAAAAAAAAAAAAAAAAAAGTCAGTGTGTGAGTATAGGTTATCACAGAATGTAAAATCAATATCATAAAAAAGTCACCGCCATCCAACCGCACAATAGATATCACATAGATGAAAAAAACTAGTTCTATGATTGCTAACGAGTACCAGGAACCCATCAATAAAAGGAGGCTTTAATACAAACACAACATTCAAATCCTCAACGAAGCATCAACAAATTCCATCACTCAATTACCTGGGGCTAAAAATTAAAGTAAGTTTCCCATACATCGTATGGTAACGAAGAACAAACAAAAGAGTCCCCATCCACAATCACGGCTGTAAGGGAAGTATCGTCTAATTGGTCACGCGTTCCCTCTCAATATGAGAGTTGGGGTAGATTTCATGTACCTACGTTATTAGTGTATGTTCATGATATTTATTTTTGGTTTTCCTTGTTGGATTTATGGCGTTTCAACAAGTAACGTTACATAACGTTATTTTGAACAGGATAATTTTATTAATAAATAATATGTTCTGGTCGGATTCAGTCTATTGACATACTTACATAGAAAATATGCAGAATCTAATCAAAATCTTACAAGATAAAATTGAATAATTGAATACTCTAGATAAAGATCATATAATTAATGTAATCAAACAAAATATTGTAAAACATTTTTAAAAGAGTACCGGTGGAGTTTCTTGCCCATTCTTCTCCATACGAAACTACCTTTTGGAAGGGGCAACTAGAATCAATTCAATTTTTTTGTAAATTTTGACGTTCAAAAGTGCCTCTTATGTGCCTATTTGAAATAAATGGTTTGACTTTGACTTTGACTTTGATAGAGATATATCAGCTATAACAGAGTACATCAGTTCTTATTTTAAACGTAATATTCTCAAGCTCAATTAGTCTACCCATGTCGGGTATGCAATAGTATTTATTACAAGGCAAAATAAAATGTAAATAGTAATCTATTTACATTTTATTTTGCCTTGTAATAAATACTATTACGCGATGTAATGACTATGCGACAAATTACTAATCTGTTTAGGATTAAGCGGGAGACGCCCGGGTGTCACCACTGTGTGGCGCGTCCGGAGGACACGGTGGAGCATACGGTGGAGGTCTGCCCAGCTTGGGCGGAGCACCGCCGTGTCCTCACGGAGGCGATCGGCGGCGGCGATCTCTCGCGTCCGGCCCTGGTTCAGGCCATGGTTCGGAGCGAGAGTGCATGGGAGGCCGTCACCTCCTTCTGCGAAGCAGTTATGCTAGCGAAGGAGGAGGCGGAACGCGTAAAGGTGAGACAAGGTTCGCGCCCTCGCGCCTCTAGTCGCCGCAGGAGACGCCCCGGGCGTCGGGAGTCGCAAGCCGATTTCCGGCCACCGTAGGCGCGGGCCTGTGGTCGGTGAGCGATGGGTAGCTCGCCGTCCGATAAGGACCAGGCCCGGGTCGACGGCGCGTTGTGTTCCACGCGTGCCTCAAAGAGATGTCAGCACAAACTGACGGGGTCCGTTAGGACCAATGCCTGCCGGGGTTGCGAGTTTGTCCGAAAGGGATATCGTGGCCCTGGCACACAGGCAACGGAAGGAACACGGGTGGGTTTTAGTCAGTAAAAGTCTGACACGCCCTCCCGCTCCGCCCAGAGCGGGAGAAGTTATTTGATGATTTCCCACCCAAAAAAAAAAGACAAATTACTAATAAATTCCATACCTACCTACATATATTATTTTTCAAAAAAACCTCATGTAGATTATAAAATACATTATCAATTAACATTTTTAGCATAAATACAGCATAATCTGTCTTTAACCTTCCCACAGCTGGGTAACTGGTTTCCTCTCTGTGGTTGATGGATGTCACAAGTCTTCGATTTTTTGGTTCTAAGATCCACGCCATTTTTTTCATGAGTTTTGCGAGCAGTGGTGATGAAATAAATTTTACGTATAGGTTGGTAACAACTAGGCCACCACTGCTCTAAAAATCTGACCAGGAACCTATTCAGCAAAACCTATGCATATAAGACAATAATACACATTTGTTTTGTAGCCTGGTCATCATAACTCACAGCTCTTACTGAACTTTCGATCTACGCTTGCAGTGATAGCCAAGTGGTGTGACCTTCGAATTGCCAAGACATTGATCTCGAGTACGAACCCAAGGCACGCACCTCTGACTTTTTGGATTCATATGTGTATTGTATAATCATCACTTGCTTAAAAAACGGTGAAGGAAAACATCGTGAGGAATGCCTGAGAGATATTTCTCGACGGCATGTGAAAGCCCATGGATGGCAAAACTCTGACACCAGGTTAGTCACTATAACCACATGAATAAAAAAAACGATCTACTCTTCGGAACTTAACTCACTACCGAATAGTTTAGTACAAATTATTTTCAAATTACTATCCTGTAAAGCTCTTTAGAAAAGCTTCAACCGTGTTTCTATTGAAACATAATTATTTTCATTTTCATTAGTCTCGTTCTTTTTATGGATCACATTATGCTGCTTGAGTATATTACTTCAAAACGCAGAATTTGGGTACCATACCAACATTTGAGGCAATTTCGTAATTTGAAAATTATTGTCCCGTCCAAGTGCAAGACAGGCATCTATCTTTCCAAAAAGCTGCGGTGATTAAAAACATGGTCATCCTTTTACAAGAGATGGGATGATTTTTCAGCCATCAACCAAGGTCAAAGTACTTTAAGTAAAATGTCGTATTTTGGGGTACACAATTTCCAGTACTAAAATTCCATACATGACAACACAACATGAGCTAACTAAATAAGGTAAACCATTTCAGAAACATACTATATAATCAGCCTATATAATAAATAATACGTTCCCACTGCTGGGGCACAAGCCTCCTCTCAGTGAGAGGGGGGCCGTAATCTACCACGCGGGCCCAGTGTGGGTTGGTAAATGTGACATGTCTTCGAATTTTTGATTGTAGGAGATGCCGGTTTCCTCACGATGTTTTCCTTCACCGTTTTGAGAGCAGTGGGAATGAAATAGTTTAGACAAACTCTAGTCTAGTCTGGGTTTGAATCTGCGACCTACAACTCGTAAGTCGTGGCCTTTACCACTGGGCCCTGTTCGCCTAAACAGAGAAATACTTACCGTCCCCTTTTCCCGATAACTTCATACAAGTGTACCATTAAAGCATTCATTACGGGTACCATATCATTCGTCTTCAATATTGTCCTGTTCGTCTGAAGTGGATGAGTCAATAGAAAATCACCGAAAGTCACGTTTTGATTTGTCATGGGGTAGCAAGAGCTGCTACTTACAGCCCTAATAATTTGAAGGATTTCGGTGTTGGCGCAATGTTATGAGAGAAGCGAGGTTCGCGTAGGTTTTTAGTACTTATTGTAGGTTATTCATCATTTCATTCGAAAGACGTCCATTGCTGGACATTGGCCTCACCCAAAGGGGGGACGGGTTTGCCATAATCGCCACGCTTGGCAGGCGGGTTGGCGGTCGCAGTATGGTGTTAAAGGCATAGTGAACGTTGCTGCCCATTCTCTAGTAAGTCCCTTAATTAAGGTTATTACTTTCAAGTAAAATGGCAGGGGAAGCTTTTACGGCTTAGGTATTTAATATAATATATAAAAGAATACACTGAAGCACGGAACATTAGTAGGTATACCTAACAGTGTATGTCACAGTCAGTTACTTTTAAATCCTCGAGTTCATTGTTAGATTTTTCATTTTCTAGTTTTTTAACAGCCCCGTTGGCCTCGTGGTCGCAAGCGCGACTGCGAGCCCGGTCCTGGGTTCGATTCTCAGGTCAGGCGAGTGTTATTGGGTTTGTCCATTGGGAATTTCTCAGTTCTGAGAATATTAGAGATTATTAGAATATTGAAGACGAATGATATTATTATGGTACCCGTAATGAATGCATTTATGGTACACTTGTATGAAGTTATCCGGAAAAGGGTAAGGTAAGTATTTCTTTGTTTAGGCGAACAGTGGTGGCCCAATGATTAAGGCCACGACTTACGAGTTGTAGGTCGCAGATTCGAACCCAGGCACTTTATTTGTGTACATTTTTTCATCACAGCTGCTCTCAAAACGGTGAAGAAAAACATCGTGAGGTAACCGGCATGTCCTCCTAGAACCAAAAATTCGAAGACCAACCCACACTGGGCCCGCGTTTTAGATTACGGCCCACTCCCTTCTCTCACTGAGAGGAGGCTTGTGCCCCAGCAGTGGGAACATATTGTTTATTATATAGGCTGGTTAAGAAGTATGTTTCTGGAATAGTTTACCTTATTTAGTTAGCTCACGTTGTGTTGTCATTTATGGAATTTTACTAATGGAATTTATGTATCCCAAAGTACGACATTTTACTTAAAGCACTCAAAGCTTGGTTGACGACCGAAGAATCCTCCCATCCCATGTAAAAGGATGACCATATTTCTGCCCATCGGAGCTTTTTGGAAAAATGAAAAGGAAGGAAAACGAGAAATTGTCCGCGTGGCACGCGTTGCCGGAACATTAATTCCCTGGCCGCGGAGGGTATGCGGTGGTCCGCTAAAACAGACCCCTCTCGGTGGGCGCCTACACGGCTAGTAGCGGCAGACGCATATGGTAACGCGCCCATGTGAGTGATTACTATGTGTAAATCTGTAGGCGCGCCGCGATGCTAGTATGTCAGCGCCGCTTTCTTCACGACACTAGGTCGGTCAATCCCCACCGAGTGAGACCCCCGGTTACCCCGGAGAGGCCCAGTGAAGGCGACCAGCGACGTGAGTGCCGACTCGACGCTTCTACAGAATAGGTGATTAGTCAGGGCTCGCCCCGCTCTCAGATCATCATGATCATCTGCCCAGCCTTTTCCCAATTATGTTGGGTCGGCTTCCAGTATAGCCGAATGCAGCTAAATACCAGTATTTTACATGGAGCGACTGCCTATCTGACCTCCACAACCCAGTTACTGGGTAACACGATACCCCTTGGTAAGACTGGTTGACAGACTTTCGGGCTTCTGACGACCCATAACAACTGTCAAAGATCTACAAATAACAGCCGGGACCAATGGCTTAACGTGCTTTCCGAGGCACGGAGCATATGGCATATGTCCATATGTAAATATGGTCACTCATTCACGGACCAGCCACGGCAAGCTTAGTTTTCACCTTTTATGTAGTACAAAATAAAAAATAATAAATAGCCGTAAGTTTCTTTTTTGCACCACATAAGTCAAAGATCGCTGTTTTGTCGGGGATTCTGTTTGCGAAAGCCACGGTGGCTTTACCACTGATTAGTAGCTTGCCACGGATTTCCTACAATACCCTTTTTTATATGGTTTCTATAGGAAAATTTTGATTGTCTTCCCATCCAAGTTTTATTCTGAAAGGAAATTTTATTTTCTTTCGATTTCTTGGAAACCAAACGAGTGTTCCATTATTGCAGTTTTATTTATTTAAGGTACTTTTCTGATATCTATCTGTGGTTATTTTTATAGGAGTACCTATGTACTTATATCCTGGTATCCAAGAAGGAATATCAACATCAATTATCATCATAATCATGACTTCAATTTTAAGTCCATTTTACAAATTGCTTTTAGCGATTTCATACCATTTTGACCAGATTTCAGTGTGTTCAAGATAAACTTAGAAAAAATTAAACTTACTAAAACTAAAACAGGTATTCCTAATAATTAGATTTTGCAAAACGTTGCTTAGCAGAACCTTTTGCCTATGATCTCCATGAATAATCGATTGATCCATAGTTCTCGATAGCCAAATATAACCATTTTCATAGTGCAGTCAACACAGAAACAGAGAACTAAAAAAAAACGGCCAAGTGCGTGTCGCAATGAAGGGTTTCGTAGTTGGGAATTAGAAAGAAGAGAAAGAATTATCCCAAGAACAAACATAACATTGTAGTTGAAAAACATATATATACATACATTCAAAATGCAAATGTAAGTTTGTTTGTACGCAGAATATTGAGACATAACATAACATCACGTCTGTAATCCCCAAAGGGTTAGGCAGAGGTGCACTTATAGTACACCCACATTTAGCCAGTTATGTTTAAGTCCCATGTAATAGGGGACGAGCCTATTGCCATCAACCAGGCACAGATCAATTTTTTCAACATTTGAAGCTCAGTAGTTTCGGAGATAAATGGTAAATTTTCATCCATTTTCTTAAATAACTTTATAATTATTTATTTTAGATTTATAAAAAAGACCCTCACGGTAAGCCTTTTCATTTGATAATTTTGTCACCATGGTACAGTTTGCCAAACCTTTTTTTTTACTTTTATTATAAATGCCTCCCAAAAGTGACCTCTATTCAAAATTCATTTGTTTACGTTATAGGTACGTCCATTTTTGGGTCACAGAAATTGTTTCAGCTTAATCGGTCCATTAGATTTGGAGCAAATTGCCTGAGACAGACGGACATACCGACAGACAGACAGACAGACACGAGTGTTCTTATTTGTGGTAGGTTTTTTTCTGTTTGGGGTACGGAACCCTAATAACTATGGTGCTCAATCATTATTAAAGAACATGTCCTTTTAAAAGTGCCTCTAAAATTCGTACTTAAGAATGTAGGAGGATAAGACATATCGTCTGCATTTCTTTGGCGGATTAGCGATCACTCAGCACACTCACAGCATCATGGTTTGTATGCAGGCTTTCTTACCCAAACCGCACTGCAAATCTTACCCTTTCAGGAGAGCGAGACACATAATCCGCCATCAATCAGCATGAAAAATGTTCCCCATATTGTGGGCGTAGTTCATGTTATTTGTCATAGGGGGCGTCACTTGCTTACTTTTTAGGGTTCCGTACCTCAAAATTAAAAAAACTGCACCCTTATAGGATTACTCGTGTGTTTTTGTCTGTCTGTCACAGCCGATTTGCTCCGAATCTACTGAACTGAAATTTGATGCACATTATGTAGTTCTGTGACCCAAACACGGACATGGGCAAATAAAAAAAATTGTTATGCAAACTGTATCGTGTTACATATCAATGAAAGAACTTGTTTTTGTTGGTCTCATTTTTTTGTAATAATTTAACATAAAAAATTATAAAGTTATTCAAGAAAATAGAATATCCTTTAAAGTTAAAGTTCGCGAACACATTCACAAGAAGATGGCAGTATCATCACAACGGTAATGTTTTCCCATTGTTTGTCTTATTTGTTTTAATATTTATTTATATATATTTATTTATACCAGATTAATATATATGTAGGTGTATATATTATATTTATAGTTTTAATAGGTATATGTGTGTATGTTGGGCTTTAAATTTAAATAATATTTATTCCTCAATTCTCGCTCGGGTTGACTGGTAGAAAATTCCTATGGTATTAAGTCCGCCTGTGTACATTTGTGTGCTTAAAGTATTAAATAAATAGATGAAAATTGACCATTACCTCCCTTATCTCCGTCACTACTGCGCCTAAAATTTGGGAAAAAATACTGAAAATAGTTCCTGACTTGTAGATTACAGTGAAATATATAAGAAGTCTATGGTGTCTTGAAAAAGTCTAAAATTCCATAATTAGTCAGGTAACGCACGTGTGTAATCATTTTAATGGGTAAACAATACGAGCCCTGGACTGGAAACATCTGGGCCAGTTCTTTGTTTAGTCTTTAGCAAGTTAGGACAAGCTTAGCATGGTAAATCTCTCAATATTATGTGTACAAACTTACATTTGCAGTTGGAATTAAATGGAGAACATGTGTTTAGTAGCCTAGTTCCTCACGATGTTTTCCTTCACCGTTTTAAGAGAGAAATAATTTATGCAACGTAAAGCACCTGTCAAGGTTCGAACCACTGCTCTTCCGTTCTTCTAACCTTGCACAGACTTACTGGTTTAAGTACGAAGTAGATCTTACAAAGCCAAGTCCAAAGAAAGTTGTTTTAAAACAAACTGCGAACAGGGGCATTAAATTTCAATCACAACACAATATGGCGACCTAGTTCCGGATACCGACTTTATCCTTAAAGCTGGCTACGGATATGCGATTAGTCGCTGCGATTGTTGGATTAATTTTAAGGATTGGGTGTGGAGGAAAATGTTGAGGAGTGTAACGGTTTTGTGAAAAATTGTCACCAGCTGTCATGTTTATTTTATTTTGCTACTTTTCGTCATCATTAGACTCTACTGATACTTTTTTAGAGTTTCGTACCTCAAAAGAAAAAACGGAACTCTTATAAGATCACTCGGGTGTCTGTCTGTCTGGCTATCTGTATGTCTGTCCGTCTATCACAGCCGATTTGCTCCGAATCTACTGGACCGATTAAGTTGAAATTTGGTACACATCTGGACTTCTGTGACCCAAACACGGACTTGTATCATAAATAAATAAATTTTGAACATGGGGGTCACTTTTGGGGGCCAATTAAAAAAATTTAAAAAAAGTTTAAGTTGTAAGTGTTTCAAATATATATTTTATTTTTTAATCAAATACTTTTAAAATTATTTACAAAAATAGATGAAAATTTACCATTCCCCCCCCATTAACTCCGAAACTACTGAGCCTAAAATTTTACAAAAAAATACTGAAAATAGTTATTTACTTAAAGATAACAGGAAAACCTATGAGAAGTCTATGGTCTTAAAATAATATGGTAAATCTCTCAATATTGTGCGTACAAACTTAAATTTTAAATTTACAGTTGGAATGTATGAGTGAACATGTTTTTCAATTACAACGCTAAATTTGGTCCTAGGATAAATTTAATCCCCACTACCGGATCCCTTCATTGTACGTGTTCCAACACGCATTTGTTTTTCAATATTTCCTACCTTCCTCCTGTCCTGTTAACCCCACCAGCACCTACCTTCCTAGAATCAACCTCTTATGATTACCTCAAAACGAGTCTCAGTAAAGGACCTTTTTTCCAAGAATTCTTTATGAACTCGACTATTACAAAGAGACTACCAAGATTATTTTGTCGTACCGTGCACAGGCAGCTTTAAAGTCGGTTCCGTTCGCTGGAATAGGTAATAAACTTCGATATTAGTTTTAGAGTTGCGCTCAAAAGTGTCAAGTTAGTTGCGGACATGTTATTGTGTGGCTGACGTGGAGCCTTGTCTGCTAATAGAACTAATGTAATGATGTGGGTAGTTTTATTGAGGTGAACATTTATTTGGCCTCGTTGAGTGATTTTAGGTAGGGACAAAACTTATGACGTTCTCGCGTCACCGATATGCTAATGGGACGTGCTACGACAGACTGGCAACGCGCAGCGGCCTGTGTACATGTAAACGCATATATCCATCACCTGCCTAGCCTATTCCCAACTATGTCGGGATTGGCTTCCAGTCTAACCGGATGCAGCTGAATACCAGTATTTTACATGGAGCGAATGCCTATCTGACCCCCACTGTAGGATAATTCTTCGGTGCTGGAGGTAGTGGGCGGAGGCTTGATGGCAGAATTTAAACTTGATTTCTCACTTTTAGACGTTTATTAAAGGCCAAAAAAAAAAAAAGCAAAAGCAAAAGGAAAGCAAAAGGGGACAAGGGGGGAAGGGGAAGAGGGGGAAGTAAAAGGAGTATGTAAGAAGCGTAGCAGGTGGCGTTCTATAGTTTCTGCCTACCCCCATGGGAAGAAGGCGTGAGTTTATGTATGTGTGTATGTGTAAAGGCCACAAAAGTAAAACACGTCTGTGTCACAGACGACTCATTTCGAGAGGAAAAAAAAACCGGTGAACCGAACGAATGAAACTTATAATGAGGCAAAATGTTACCAAACTTAAAAATGTAAATAACTACAGCTTTAATTGCATGTTATGCTTTGTTTTTGCCAACACCCACAACCCAGTTACTGGATACATACCCCTTGGTACGACTGGTTGACAGACTTTCCGGCTTCTGACCACCTGTAACAACTGCCAAAGATCTACAAATTTTAATGACACCCGGGACTAACTACGGCTTAACATGAATGGGGTACACTCTTTGCAAATAAAAATGGTGACAGACGGAATCTGCTAAAATCATAATACTGCTGTCACCAATATAATCCTAGCATGGTGATTATAGATATAAGTAAAGGTGTGTCCAAATATTTATCGGCAAAAGCGCGGCAGCAACACGCGGCGTTCGCAGGACACATTTCTGCCGCGCTCTAGTTAGGAGTGAACCGATGAATGTTTTCGCGGCAGTACTGCGCGGCACATCCGAGACATGCCGCACACTGCAGTTGCCATCAGAACTAAAATGAAAGCGGTTGCGTGTGTCGTAGTTCTGCTTATTATTCGAAAATTGCGAAGAAGAAATAAGAAAAAACCTATTAAAATAAGAAAATGCTGGATGAAACCACTTTATCAGCGGAGTTTTTTGAACTCGGAGTTTTTTGTTTTTTGAACACCACAGTTTTTAAGATTATCCTTGGAGGAGTTTGAACTTTATTACGTATATATATTATATATACTCGTACTATACTTGGAGATTTATTTTCACCAATATGCAATGTAAGCCACACGATTATATTAATTTGTTAAAAACTGTTTAATCAAATATATCAATACTTTTTGTGTAGACAAAATAAATTTGTGTATGTGGTTTCCATGGTCATTAATATTATTGATTGACAAAACGTCAAATAAGAAAAAAGATGTTTCAAATAAGTTACAAAACTTTTATATGATTTCAATAATATTATATATTGCCAGCTGATATAAGCTCATACCTAGTACCGAATTTCTATTTACTATAAGGTCGAGCAAAAACTAACCTGATCCAGTGGTGTTGGTTGTTTTTTCCCTATTTCTTTCACGTCTGTATGAACTTAGAAGACTTTTCATTTTAGATTTTAATTCCTTCTTAGGAAGATCTAAATTGTTGGCTATTTCATCCCATATGTCTTCACGTTTGTTTTTATTATGGTATTCTTTTTGTCGAGGATCCTTTATCACATTAAAAGATCCATACATTTCAATCAAACGAATCGATGTTTCGTTGTCCATTTTTATACGCATCAGATATACGTCCAAACACAACTACTGACGATTGTTCACTGCAAATGTTTGTGCGCGGCAGGTTGACACAAGCGTTCGCGCGCGGCAGTCGTCCAATCAACGCGCGGCAGGCCGCGCGCGGCAGCCGCGCTCAAATGCCGCGCTATGTTTGGACACACCTTTAGTATATTTCTGGTTTTCGGACTGACACTCAAAATTCTGAAAAAAAAATGGTTGCGAGGAATTATTTGAAACCCTAGAAGCACCGTAGTTCTAGAAACTCAGTTTTGAAAGTTAACCTGAAACAACTGAAATTGAATTTCTATTTTATATTGTCTGTAACAAAAGCAAACTTTATTTTATTGACCAACGCTTTCTACTCTACAATTAGTTTAATGGCTCTCACCTGAATCATTTATTTATAAGCAGAACAATAGACTATTTTATATGACCGACCAAACTTATAATTATCAATACATATTATTGGTCACAAAACGCTATATTAGTTGGTTTTAATTAACGTCCTGTGTGGTGCGGGACGTAAAGAATAGCACCATCCTATTTCTTCCCGTGGGTGTCGTAAAAGGCGACTAAGGGACTTACTAGAGAATGGGCAGCAGCACTCTCTATGCATTTTTAACAGCATACTGCCATCGCCAACCCGCCTGCCAAGCGTGGCGATTATGCCCCCCCCCCCATTGGGGGAGCCCTATATCCAGCAGTGGACGTCTTTCGGCTGAAATGATAATGATGAACTAGGGTAACGTAAACGTGAAAAACATAATTTAAGTTCGCATTAAATTGAGAACTTGTACCATCAAATCAAAAGTCATTTGTTCAAATTAAGCTGATAATAAGCACCTTTTGAACATCAAAATTAGGTACTTAAGACAGTCTCCCACGACACCCACCCTTCACCATTTTCCAAGTGCATTAGCTGGGAAGAAGGAGTGGTGCAACAAACACCTGGGGTATATTAACCCGACGCAAAGAGAAAGTACAAAGCGATAGAAAATAAAAAACTGTATTTTAAAGAAGAACACTATTTTCTTGCTAACAATTTTATTCCACACAACTGCACTATTCCGCAACTAAACGCTGACTGGCTCTGCACTACATTTTACTATTTGAAAATAACTATTGCTCCACTAAGAATAACGATAACATCATAACCGTTATTTCTAAATGTTGCCAAAGTAAAATAATACATTCAATCATTTGTACAGACGCTAGCACATCAAGCTACATCTGTCAAATTTCTTTAAAAGATTTTCAACTTTATCGTTAAAGCATAAGGCTCAAGGTTGATTGGTAAAATTTGACAGTTTCGGGTAGCTTGACCTGCTGACGTCTGTACTTTGACAGTGTTGCCGCAGTGAATATTATAATTCGGTATTAATACATTTTTTAAATTAAATCAAAGAAATCATGACAGGTATTTACGCATCATTTAACTCGCGCGGGTATCTGGCGCATTTAACTTGCACTTATTTTTTTTTAATGTTTATTTTATGTGTAAAAGAACCTTCAACAAATGTTTTTATTGTTCTTATTCCTGAAAAAGGACACGCACTCACGCTCAGACCTTGGCAATACTAGCTGAAATTTACCTCTCGATCGATACTCCCAGTTCTTAAGCCGCAAACCCTGAAATTGTGCAGTTCAGTAAGCTTGTACGTTCCAGCCGAAGTACTCGTAACTTTGAACGACGTGAACTACCTTTGAGCTGGCTCGGCTGCAAACATACACTGCATATTTAGCTTTAAAGTTATATGAAGGTAGGTATATATGGCTATGATATGCCTACGTGTTATAGTGAGCATAAACTTGGAACGTGTTGCGGTAGCTAACACTGATGTTGTAAGGTTGAAATAGGAATCAAAGTAAAATATGATAGTTCCTCTTGATGTCAGGACGGCCACCAGTCGGTATGCATTGAAGCGGGAATTGCAGAGTTATTTACAAAACAAATAGTGTAGAGTCATCTCAATTACTTCTTTTCCTTGAATTTGTATGTATATTTATATATATATATATAATGTAGGTATATAAATATTATAGTAAATAATTATGTATGTAGGTGTATTATAAGTTTTTAACCTACTTATGTAGGTACTTGTGCACCCGTTTTATTTATAATTAATTATGTTATAATTTAATATTTTTTAATATTATTATTTTCTCTCAATCAGAGCACCCGCCATCTTATCTCTTCACCACCCTTGGTTGACTGGTAGAGAATGCCTAAGGCATTAAGTCCGCCTTTGTACCTAATTGTGTGTGAGAAGTTTAAATAAATAAATAGTTTTAACTTGAAAAGTGTCTAGATTTTTTAAATAATTTGTGATTTTTTTATTTTAGCCACCATGATTTTTTTTCGTATAGGTCGAGAATCATGCCTCGAGAACGTACTACTGGCAAAAAAGTTTTTTTTGCAATTTGCAGGTTAGCATCAGGTTGTATGTTGATTTAAATATGATTCGCGGCCGTATCAAATATTTATCTATAGAATAATAATCTTACAGATAAATAAAATAATTACAACTCTCTAAGTTCATATAATCCTATTGACAGACACTAAGACATATATGACATCCACCTCTCGCACTGGGCCCGCGTGGTGAATTACGGCCCACTCCTTCTCACAGAAGAAGGAGGCCTGTGTCCCAGCAGTGGGAACATTATAGGCTCATTATGTTGTTACTGTTTTATGTCCCGAGTCGTTGCCGTATGATTGCCAACGAGTTACAAATTAACATGGTGTCTGTAATTTTACCAGAAGTCAAATTCTATGTCAGCATTTGTGATTAAGTTATCCAAAAATTCACTTGACGACAGATTAAAATAATTAAGCTTTCAAAAACCGCGGTTTGAGAAATCTTATCATATAGAAATACACTTTTTCGTCCTTCTTTTGATGTAGCGACAACATAAAAAACCAATATCAAAAAGTCTTTCATCCCACTAATATAACTCTGAAAAAATAATTTTGCTAAAATATTGTCGCAGATAGGCTGTAAAAAAAAGATAATATTTATTTTTTATTAATACTTACAAGTCCATATTTTTTATCTTAAAAGAGCCACAAAACGTGATGTGCGGTAAATTTCGTTCAATTAGATGGTAGTTACTTTAAGTCTTGTAAGTACTTGTTTTATTTGATAGTTGCGGGCTTGTAAGCTGTGTGCCTGCGGCTATGACTGGGGTTTATATAAAGACTAGCTGTGACCCGCGGTTTCACCCACGTAATTCTCGATTCCGTGGGATTATCGGGATAAAAAGTAATCAGCTACGTTTGACTCCCAGACTGGAGCGGGCCGGGACTTAAAGATTTTAAATATTTTCTAGATATTGTGGTGTATAGATTAATGTTAAAATAACACACTTTTTTTTCAAAAATTATTAAATGATTAAACGAATCAAGAAATAACATAATCTTTGAAATGATACTGCGCAAGGTGTTTTCTTAGTAATCCATAGATACTTCATCCATAACTACTATTATTATAACATAAACATACATACATAAACTCACGCCTTCTTCCCATGGGGGTAGGCAGAAACTAATAGAACGCCACCTGCTACGCTCCTTACATATTCCTTTTGCTTCGCCTACGTTCATACATGGTCATATACGCACGCTGATTGCGAGTACTACGTACCTGACCTTTCTGAAGAACTTCACCAATTTGGTCACTATAATATGTCCTCCTAGGGCGTCCCCTCCCGGCGTTTCCACTCACCTCTGCTTTATAAATACCTTTTGTTAGTCGCGTTTCACTCATTCTCTCAACATGACCGAACCATCAAAGCATACTCTTTTGAATTTTTGTTACTACATCTTCTTTTAAACTGCATCGTTGCCTCATCACCTCATTTTTCAGCCTATCATTCATAGTCACGCCAGACATGCATCGCAAAGAACGCATTTCCACTGCATTTATTCTACTTGCATGCTTCTTTTGCCACACTCAACATTCACTTCCATACATAAGTGTAGGCACCAGCACACCATTGTGAACAGCCAGTCGAGCGTTTTTGGGCATCGACTGATTGGTCACAATCGCATGTATAGCACCTTTAACTTTATTTCCCGCATTTACTCGCTTTTTACTATTATTATAAATGCAAAATTAACTCTGCCTGACTGTTACCTTTCAAAATTTCTTACGTTTTTTGGAATTTGCTGGTCAGTGACAAGTTGTATTTTGATTAATACAAGATTCGCGACCGTAACAAATATTTATCTATAGAATAATAATCTTACAGATAAATAAAATAATTACAACTCTCTAAGTTCATATAATCCTATTGAATGACTATTTCATGAAATCATGACGTTTGAGGCCAATGGGAGTTGTATTGTTGATTCTTATGATTATAATTTTATTATATAAAACCATATTTGTTACGGTCGCGAATCTTGTATTAATCAAAATACAACTTGTCACTGACCAGCAAATTCCAAAAAACGTAAGAAATTTTGAAAGGTAACAGTCAGGCAGAGTTAATTTTGCATTTATAATAATAGTAAAAAGCGAGTAAATGCGGGAAATAAAGTTAAAGGTGCTATACATGCGATTGTGACCAATCAGTCGATGCCCAAAAACGCTCGACTGGCTGTTCACAATGGTGTGCTGGTGCCTACACTTATGTATGGAAGTGAATGTTGAGTGTGGCAAAAGAAGCATGCAAGTAGAATAAATGCAGTGGAAATGCGTTCTTTGCGATGCATGTCTGGCGTGACTATGAATGATAGGCTGAAAAATGAGGTGATGAGGCAACGATGCAGTTTAAAAGAAGATGTAGTAACAAAAATTCAAAAGAGTATGCTTTGATGGTTCGGTCATGTTGAGAGAATGAGTGAAACGCGACTAACAAAAGGTATTTATAAAGCAGAGGTGAGTGGAAACGCCGGGAGGGGACGCCCTAGGAGGACATATTATAGTGACCAAATTGGTGAAGTTCTTCAGAAAGGTCAGGTACGTAGTACTCGCAATCAGCGTGCGTATATGACCATGTATGAACGTAGGCGAAGCAAAAGGAATATGTAAGGAGCGTAGCAGGTGGCGTTCTATTAGTTTCTGCCTACCCCCATGGGAAGAAGGCGTGAGTTTATGTATGTATGTTTATGTTATAATAATAGTAGTTATGGATGAAGTATCTATGGATTACTAAGAAAACACCTTGCGCAGTATCATTTCAAAGATTATGTTATTTCTTGATTCGTTTAATCATTTAATAATTTTTGAAAAAAAAGTGTGTTATTTTAACATTAATCTATACACCACAATATCTAGAAAATATTTAAAATCTTTAAGTCCCGGCCCGCTCCAGTCTGGGAGTCAAACGTAGCTGATTACTTTTTATCCCGATAATCCCACGGAATCGAGAATTACGTGGGTGAAACCGCGGGTCACAGCTAGTCTTTATATAAACCCCAGTCATAGCCGCAGGCACACAGCTTACAAGCCCGCAACTATCAAATAAAACAAGTACTTACAAGACTTAAAGTAACTACCATCTAATTGAACGAAATTTACCGCACATCACGTTTTGTGGCTCTTTTAAGATAAAAAATATGGACTTGTAAGTATTAATAAAAAATAAATATTATCTTTTTTTTACAGCCTATCTGCGACAATATTTTAGCAAAATTATTTTTTCAGAGTTATATTAGTGGGATGAAAGACTTTTTGATATTGGTTTTTTATGTTGTCGCTACATCAAAAGAAGGACGAAAAAGTGTATTTCTATATGATAAGATTTCTCAAACCGCGGTTTTTGAAAGCTTAATTATTTTAATCTGTCGTCAAGTGAATTTTTGGATAACTTAATCACAAATGCTGACATAGAATTTGACTTCTGGTAAAATTACAGACACCATGTTAATTTGTAACTCGTTGGCAATCATACGGCAACGACTCGGGACATAAAACAGTAACAACATAATGAGCCTATAATGTTCCCACTGCTGGGACACAGGCCTCCTTCTTCTGTGAGAAGGAGTGGGCCGTAATTCACCACGCGGGCCCAGTGCGAGAGGTGGATGTCATATATGTCTTAAGACAAGAAGAAAGAAGAAGAAAATACGTTTATTTGCGGTAAACACAACGCAAAGAAATAAAAACACAAACACGAAAGAACAAGTTGAGGGAAAATATGCGTCACATTCACGCCAAACGGCCATCGCTCAGCATAATGCTGCGACCCTATGCGAGACAGAGCCCCAGCGGCCCCAGCGCTGGTTAGCGTTCGTTAGCGTCCAAGCTAGTCAGACCTTTTTAAAGTGTATTATTATTAGTGAATTATTTCGAAATTGATTTTATTAGTTAAGTGTTGTAATTATCCAGTTAAATTATATAAAAAGTGATTAATAAATAAAACATAATGAATAATGAAGATGCTTTCAATCGTGAAGACACCCCTCCTCTTATAATGGGCGGTTGGATGGTCTTCGAATTTTTAGTTCTAGGACATGCCGGTTTCCTCATGATGTTTTCTTTCACGGTTTTGAGAGCAGTGGTGATGAAATAATCTACAACAAAGTAAACTAAGTACTCTCACTGGTAACGGTAACAAAAGATTTAAATGTTAGACTGTACTCAAGTCGTGCGTAAAAGTCCACACTGAGAAAAGTCACGTCACACATCCCGCATGGAAACATAGATACGATTTTCAGTATGAGTGAGTGAGACAATGATTGTCATTGTCAACGAAACAGAAACACGACCATCTTTTGATGCGGTAGGGCGAATCTAACGATTTGAATCTTTGACGGGAACATGCCGCAAACCTTTTAATTCTTCAGCTAAGCCGTCGTCAATGTAAACCTCGTGTTTGTACACCGTGTTTGTGCCGGACATAAAGAATACCACAATCCTATTTCTTCCCGTGGGTGTCGTAACTGCGATCGCCAACCTGCCCGCCAAGCGTGGCGTTTATGGCAACCCCCCTTTGGGGGAGGCCTATGTCCATCAGTGGACGCCTTTCGGCTGAAAAGTTTCGAAACCTAATCCTGATTACACCTAAAAATAAAAAATAGGCATTCATGGGGACTACCGACAATAGTGAAAATTTAAAACTTTGGAATAAAATTTAGGTATACAAAGTGTAAATGCAAAACCTGAAAACCTTTTAAGGGATGACTGTACTCATCATTATGAACAACTTTTACCATAGGACCAAACCTGAAATCACGAAAAAAAAGTAAGCTGTTCCCTGCATTTTGACGAGTTCTGCGAACATAAATGTTGGCCTTTTGGGGAAGGCGTATATCCAGCATTGAACGTCTTTCGGCTGAAAAGCCGTCCTCATATTATTTGCCAATGTAGATGAGCCGTAATTGTTTTTATTTAAAAAAAAAATTACTCCCATGTTTTTTTTCTTACACAGTACCGGTAACAGCGATAATGCAGCAACAATGAAAAAATTGGCAGCAATTAAAATGTGGATAAAATAAAACCTGGGTATTAAACAAAGAGGTTTAATATTATATAGTGCATGGCTGTTGGGGGTTGACGGGGTGCAAAACAATGAAAAATGAATGAACTGGTGATGGTAAAATATGTCACTTAGTTTTATTCGATTTATTCCAGAAATCCCCACCGACAAATCCCCACCAGTGGGGATTGTTATTTTTTTTTCCAGAAATCCCCACTCGTTAAATAAACTCAGCCTAGTGGGGATTTTTGGAAAAATGAGTAACAATCCCCACCCGGTGTTGTTGTTTCTAAATTATCAAACAAAAAATGCGTTGATCAATACGTTTAATTAGAAAAGTAAGTAATTATGTCAATATTATAATTAACTTTCATTATAAATCGTTTGCATTGAAACAAAAATCAATTGACTAGCTAGATCACTAGCTTCAAACAAAAATTATTTAAACGTTATAGGATCACGTAAATCGTGATTGTGAATTTATCTCATTCTTTCCAAAAATATTAGCACTGTAATGAGAATGAAGACCCGAATTTGCAGATTAATAACGCATTTTTTGTTTAATAATTTAGAAACAACAACACCTGGTGGGGATTGTTACTTATTTTTCCAAAAATCCCCACCAGGCAGTGTTTATTTAACTAGTGGGGATTTCTGGAAAAAAAAATAACAATCCCCACTAGTGGGGATTTGTCGGTGGGGATTTCTGGAATAAATCTTTTATTCCCATGAAATCCTTCATCAGCTTTTTTCCCAATTTTATTGCGGCTCGGCTACCAATCAGCTGAATATACCTGTATTTGACATGGAGCGACCGCTTTACTTACCTCCAAAACCCAGTTACTGGGACCCCTTACTACTCGATGCTCTGGTTTCAATCAATCAATCAACTCAGCCTATCGCAGTCCACTGCTGGACATAGGCCTCTCCCAGACCAGGACAAGGTGTTGTGGCGCTCCGGTTTACTCCTTCTGAATTTAAATTAGTAATACTTAGAGAACGGTTTGATGTTTGATTTATTAGTTCAAAGTATGGGCTTTGATCCCATGCTCACTTGCTCTGGCAAGACGCCTTGGGTAATCAGAAACAAAAAAAAAGATTTATACAACTAGAACTTCAATTTTCTCCAAGCAACGCTGGTCTTCATTTATTTTAAGTCGTTAAACGATCTATAAAACGGAGGCTCATCATAATTTCAGATAACATACACAAAACTGTCATAGTTCCCAAGTTTATCGATATAATTAATCGGTTACTCGATTATTCGCGCTCGCTACGTGATTCGCATTTGCAAAACGAGTAATTATGTGTAGATTTTACGTTAGTTTGTGGTAGTAATGAAATAATAATGTATCTGACATCTCTTGTTTACAGGAATTACTTATTTATAATTATTTTTATTTTTACCGTAATTGTAATTAATTTTCAAAGAAATTCCTTATCTAACTTAAATACATTTTTCTAATGCAAATGATGTCTACCAAGGAAAAGGGGGGAATAAGGCGGAATTCACCTAGGAGTCACAAGTGGGAGGAGGAGCCGGAAGTTGTCGCTTCCCCCCCTTTCCTGTTGCTGGCTTTGCGTCGTGTGGAAATGGGTTTCCCCTTTAGTTTTTATAGGATGCTGTGATTTACACAAGTATGGCGGATGTGCTCAGTGTATATTTTTCTACGTAGTTGTTGTTTTTCTTTATAAGGATTACATAGAGAGGTCTAGGTTTTGTAAAAGTATACTGTTAGAAAAATGTTGTCATAATTATGTAGGTTCACAAAAAAATGTTGTTAACCAGTTAAAGAAATGACGAGTTAAAGTAAATACAGTCAAAGATAACAACACACATAATTATATTCATAAACTTACGCCCTTTTCCCATGGGGTTAATAATAGTTATCTTTAAAAAAACCAAATAAATATATATTTTTTGGCAATTGAGCCGATATGGACTATTCTGCCAGCGAGCGTTACGTTTAGACGGCAGTGCAGAGAGGCGGGCCGTCAACTTTGCAGTTAGTGGTAGATCTAATAAAAACATTAGTCGCTAAAAGACGAGGACAGAGGTTAGTACAACATAAATATTCTAAATTTCAATATTATTTATACAGCACAAAAACATACAATACATATTTACATAATTACTACGCGCCAGTTAAAATTTAATAACATTTTCGTTTAAAAAATTGTTAAAATTTTAATAATTTTGGTAGAGAAGTGAGAGGGAAAGAAAATTAGATGGTAGAGGAATGTTACATTTGGAAAACCTGTTTTGAGATACGGTCCGGGCGTCGAGAGAATCCGTTCTTCACACACGACAGTATAATACTAACGATTAGGTGTTTTGCGAATTTGATCCTTATTATAACCAGAAATTGTCCAACTTACAAAGTTACAAGTGTCAGAAATGCATTTTCTCAACGGCCGGACTGTAGGATAATTTAATTGGTATTCATGGCTTTGCAAAATCATAACTTTTCTTCGTCGCTTGTATTCTTACTAAATCTTTGATTGCTTCTCTTGTCTTGAATTGTTAGTGCAACCATTTGATTATGAAAACCATTTAACTATGACAACCATTTAACTATGACAACCATATAACTATAACAACCATTTATCTATGACAACCTTATAACTATAACAACCATTTAACTATGACAACCATTTAACTATGACAACCATTTAACTATGACAACCATTTAACTATGACAACCATATAACTATAACAACCATTTAACTATGACAACCATTTAACTATGACAACCATTTAACTATGACAACCATTTAACTAATGATAACCATTTAACTATGACAACCATTTAACTATGACAACCATTTAACTATGACAACCATATAACTATAACAACCATTTAACGATGACAACCGTTTAACTATGACAACCATTTAACTATGACAATCATTTAACTAATGATAACCATTTAACTATTATAACCATATAATTATGACAGCCATTTAACTAAACCATTTAACTATGACAACCATTTATCTTTGAAAACCATTTAACTATGACAACCATTTAACAATGAGCCTATGTAAGCTTTTTAATTTCTAACGTGGCGATATTATAGTGGACGTCCACGTCAACGTCACGGCATCACGATAACACAAGGAAGTAAAATTTAAGGAAATATTATGAAGACGCTTTTAAAGATCAATGGCGAGAAAATTGATTATGGAATTATTTTGGGTCTACTTATGTCACCGTGACCGACGAAATAATGTACAAAGTTTTATCAAATCAACCGTATCGGCCTATCAAAGTATGGCAAAAAGTCGTCATAATTGAAAACTTAATTGACTAGTTTAGTGATGGGACTTGGTCAAGTTACATACAATGCTATGCTTTACGTATTGCATTAACCCTTAATTGGTCGCGTGGGGTGTCATGCACCCCAAAGCAGGTTTCCAGGCTCACAACTTTTGAAAATTTGAATTTAGCGCGTTGGCCTTCTAGGTAGCTTCGTAAACACGTAAAACGTACACGATTCAGTTGCGAGCGACGCTCTGATGTGGACGGTTGGGCTCGGACAGCTAGAATAGAAAAAGAAATATATAGAATCTATTTCTGAAGCAGGCCGATCGCAATCATACAAAAGGTGCCATGTATGTCCAAGAAGTAAGGACAGGAAAACAAAGACTGAATGTTCGAAATGCCAAAAACATGTGTGCAATGACCATATGAATATAGTCTGTCAAAATTGTGACGATAAAAACTAGGATTAGTAAAAAAATATTTTTCATATTTAAAAAAAAGTTAGTTATGTTAAAAATACGTTTAAAAGTTGATTAATATGTAAGTTCAAATGTTCTAATTAATAAAAGTCTGATTTTGCATGTATTTCGTATTTTATTTAATTTCCTAAATCTGGGGTGCTCGCGACCGCTTATGCAACTTTTTAGGCGCGCCCAATTGAGGGTTAATATACTTAGAAAATACATTTCTGCATCAGAATATAAGATGTGAAAATAAAAATGATTGTTTGTGCTAATATTAAAACGGTCTGTCTTTCCGTCTACGATAACCTTATAACATGCACGTATTTCCTTACATTTGATAAACGAGGACGTGGATGCCCACGATAATATCGTCACGTTAGACATGATAACAACGCCCAATCAAAAAGCCTTTAATAATAACGCTACAAAATATATGCTTAGCTTAAATCAAACAAAAGCAAACGACCAAATCCAATAGAAAACTTTTTATATAATATATAATAATTTACACCCTAAACAAAATTCCTACATCATTAGAAACACGAGTAAAACCACAAAATAACAGGATACAGGTATAAAATCATTTGTAAGCCAAACTAAATATCTACTGAACAATTTTAGTCCACAAATTAGTGCCATACTACTCGCAGCGAAGGCTTAAGTGGGCTTACAGTTGAAATTTATTGATAAAAGGCTTTGCACGCTTGAAATGTGGGAACCTATACTGATAAAACTGTTTGTCTGTTTGTTTTGGGATTTAAAATTGCGTGAATTGGTTATTTTTTTCGATTCGTGTCGCTTTTTATGGTAATCTCGTTGGTTTGAGGGTGAATTGGAACTAACTTTAGGGTAGTGTGGATCTATGCGGGGATCGTGCGGTCCATGGCCCTTTACGGGGCACCGGTGTGGGCGCGTTCTCTGAGGCTGCGACCAGCGCAGCGGTTGAACGCGTCCCAAAGGGTCATGGCCATCAGGATGGTACGGGGATACCGCACGGTCTCCCGTGAGGCGGCGAGCCTTCTTGCCGGATTGCCGCCATGGGATCTGGAGGCGAAAGTCCTCGCGCACATTTGGGTGTGGCGCGAAGAGGCGAAACTCCGGGGCATAACTCCGCTGCCGCAAGAAATTGCGGCACAGCGGACGGAGCTCCGGAGGGATCTCATGGCGACATGGAGAGTGCGATTGTCGCAACCCAGCGCTGGGCACGCCACAATTGTGGCGATAAGTCCCCTCTTTGAGGAGTGGCTGGAGAGGCGCCACGGCGTCCTCACCTTCCGCCTGACGCAGGTCCTCACCGGACATGGATGTTTCGGGAGGTTCCTGTTTAGGATTAAGCGGGAGGAAACGCCCGGGTGTCACCACTGTGTGGATCGCCCGGAGGACACGGTGGAGCATACGGTGGAGGTCTGCCCAGCTTGGGCGGAGCACCGCCGTGTCCTCACGGAGGCGATCGGCGGCGGCGATCTCTCGCGTCCGGGCCTGGTTCAGGCCATGGTTCGGAGCGAGAGTGCATGGGAGGCCGTCACCTCCTTCTGCGAAGCAGTTATGCTAGCGAAGGAGGAGGCGGAACGCGTGAGGGTGAGACAAGGTTCGCGCCCTCATGCCCCTAGTCGCCGCAGGAGACGCCCCGGGCGTCGGGAGTCGCAAGCCGATTTCCGGCCACCGTAGGCGCGGGCCTGCGGACGGTGAGCGATGGGTAGCTCGCCGTCCGATAAGGACCAGGCCCGGGTCGACGGCGCGTTGTGTTCCACGCGCGCCTCAAAGAGATGTCAGCACAAACTGACGGGGTCCGTTAGGACCAATGCCTGCCGGGGTTGCGAGTTTGTCCGAAAGGGATATCGTGGCCCTGGCACACAGGCAACGGAAGGAACACGGGTGGGTTTTAGTCAGTAAAAGTCTGACACGCCCTCCCGCTCCGCCCAGAGCGGGAGAAGTTATTTGATGATTTCCCACCCAAAAAAAAAAAAAAAAAAAAAAAAAAGGGTAGTGTGGATAGAGTAATTTATGTTCAGTTATTTAATGATTTAGGCATATTAGAAATTGGTTTGTCCCACTTAGGCGATTAACACACGACACCGCGCACCGCCGCGGTCGGAGAGGGACATGAGATCCGCTACACCGCCTACCGCGGCGGTGCGCGGTGCCGTGTGTTAATGGCCTTACCGTCTGATGAGCTTTGTAGGCTTGTTTGCCATCTAATAAAAAACCGGCCAAGTGCGACTCGGACTCGCGCACGAAGGCTTCCGTACCATTATATATAAAAAAGGAAAAAAAAAAACCCGTTTTTATATGGGAAAAAATATTTGTTTTATTTTAATTTAATTATTTATTTTTAAAGTAAATATATAACTAAATATTTTGTGAATATTTCAAGCATCTACCTTTTGCCGTTAGCAACATCGAGCAAAAACGAGCAAAAAAATCACGTTTGTTGTATGGGAGCCCCCTTAAATATTTATGTTATTCTGGTTTTTAGTATTGGTTGCTATAGCGGCAACAGAAATACATCATCTGTGAAAATTTCAACTGCCTAACTATCACGGTTCATGAGATACAGCTGGGTGACAGACGGACAGACAGACTGACAGACGGCGGAGCCTTAGTAATAGGTTTCCCGTTTTACCCTTTGGGTACGGAACCCTAAAAACGAGTGTGCCATATAGTCGTCGCATAAGATGTGTAACATCTGACATCTCACCTTGGTAACAAGCAACTGAGCAGCGACAGAAATTAACCTCAAAATTTAAAATAGCTAATTATTTAAATATTTATTCGGACAACAATCATTATTAATTACTAGTGGTGGCCCACTGGTCTAAATTCGACCCCCTCTACTTATTATCTATAATAGTACTTAGCATGAGTACACTAATTCCATGCTATTAAAAAGTACTTACTTATTCCATGCTCAAGCTGTCACTTCCTGTTACACACTTCAGTCCCTTTTCATGAAATTACTCCCACAAAAAGCGAGGAAAAAATGTTACTCATCAAAAAGTCACTGAGTTCTATAATTCTACTCTGATATACCTCATCATTTCAGCCGAAAGACGTCCACTGCTGGACATAGGCCTCCCCCAAGGGGTGGGTTTTGCCATAATCGCCACGCTTGGCAGGCAGGTTGGTGATCGCAGTATGGTGTTAAAATGCATAGAGAACGCTGTCTCTAGTAAGTCCCTTAGTCGCCTTTTACGACACCCACGGGTGGTGCTATTCTTTACGTCTGGCACCACACAGACTACCCGATTGTTAAAATAAGTGCAATGATTAATTGCATAAGTGTTATTGGGTTTTTCCATCTGGAATTTCTCATTGGCAGCCCGGAGCATAGATTTGTGCCCGATTGATGGCAATAGGCTCGCCCCCTATTATGCTGCGGTCCCACTGCCCGCATTCTCACAGGCCAGATCGCGCCAGGCCAAGCCGACAGGCCGTGGTAACCATCGGCCCGTAGAGGCCTGTGGTGGGAATGTTCGGCATTGGCCGCGACAAGCCTCGGCAGGCCGTGGGACCGCGGCTTTACATGGCACTGGCAAAATGTGGGTTTACTAAAGCTACATCTCTACCTATCCCTTGGGGTAATACAGGCGAGATTTTTAGGGTTCCGTACCCAAAGGGTAAAACGGAAACCCTATTACTAAGGCTCCGCCGTCTGTCTGTCTGTCTGTCTGTCCCCAGGCTGTATCTCATGAACCGTGATAGCTAGACAATTGAAATTTTCACAGATGATGTATTTCTGTTGCCGCTATAACAAAAAATACTGAAAAATAGAATAAAATAAATATATAAGGGGGCGCCCATACAACAAACGTGATTTTTTTGCTATTTTTATAGATAATGGTACGGAAACCTTCGCGCGCGAGTCGGACTCTCACTTGGTTGATCTTTTTTGTTATGTTACTATAGCATAATATGAAAGCAAACAGTGTCTCATCCTACTATGAAAAGCAGGACGAGACACTGATTTTAAATACCGAAGTAACAGGAAATTAGGGGATGATTGAAGAACGAAAGGTAACCAAGTGTTTATTGAACCGGCAACGGTGAAGCTGTGTTTCAATTTGCCTTACACAAAATTATTCATATCCCTTAATTATTCATAGCCCTTAGAATACCTTAGCCCCACCCCACGTGTTGTCGTCGACAACCAGTTTACGTAAAGGCTGATGAGCTATAACATTTTTTTTTAAAGAAAATGATCATTGCCTGATTTCTATGTCGTGAGGAAAACCGACTTCCATTGTCCAGTTATGAGGGTTAGGGGCTTAAACCTGGACTAGGAACTCCATTTTATAATACGAGCATCCATAAGTGGTCAATTTATCAAAAAGGTAGGGGTGTGGCTCACTTACTTCATGACATTCAAGCAAGGTCTGATAAAACACCACCAGCCTATAACAGGCGGGCACGCCACTATTGCGGCGATAAGTCCCCTCTTTGAGGAGTGGCTGGAGAGGCGCCACGGCGTCCTCACCTTCCGCCTGACGCAGGTCCTCACCGGACACGGATGTTTCGGGAGGTTCCTGTTTAGGATAAAGCGGGAGGAAACGCCCGGGTGTCACCACTGTGTGGATTGCCCGGAGGACACGGTGGAGCATACAGTGGAGGTCTGCCCTGCTTGGGCGGAGCACCGCCGTGTCCTCACGGAGGCGATCGGCGGCGGCGATCTCTCGCGTCCGGCCCTGGTTCAGGCCATAGTTCGGAGCGAGAGTGCATGGGAGGCCGTCAGCTTCTTCTGCGAAGCAGTAATGCTCGCGAAGGAGGAGGCGGAACGCGTGAGGGAGAGGCAGGGTTCGCGCCCTCGCGCCCCTAGTCGCCGCAGGAGACGCCCTGGGCGTCTCCTGCGGCGTTTCTGGCCACCGTAGGCGCGGGCCTGCGGACGGTGAGCGATGGGTAGCTCGCCGTCCGATAAGGACCAGGCCCGGGTCGACGGCGCGTTGTGTTGCACGCGCGCCTCAAAGAGAAGTCAGCACGAATTGACGGGGTCCATTAGGGCCAATGCCTGCCAGGGTTGCGAGTTTGTCCGAAAGGGATATCGTGGCCCTGGCACACAGGCAAATGAAGGAACACGGGTGGGTTTTAGTCAGTAAAAGTCTGACACGCCCTGGAGAAGTTATTTGATAATTTCCCACCCAAAAATAACAGGCCACTGCTGGGCATAATCCTCTCCCTCGACACTCGATCCCAGCATCTCTCATGCAGCTAATATCTGAGCTACTTGTGCTGCTATTTATTTCCAAATTCAGAAATAATTATAAAACAAAATTACTCCAAGTACAATCAGGTTCAAAATCTAGTTTATTTCGTTAATGTTACCCTAATAGTAATATTAATGGCTCATAGTAAACACGGGAATAAATCCATCGTAATTTAAACACCAATATAAACGTGTAAAACCAAGTATTTATACTTGCGTAATATTCAGGAAGTAGGAATCATCATCTGCATAGTCTTTTCCCAACAACTTTGGGATCAGCTTCCAGTCTAACCGGATGCAGCTGAATACCAGTATTTTAAATTGAGTGACTGCCTATCTGAGCTCCACAAAATTTAGTGACTGGATAACACGATACCCCTTAGTAAAACTGGTTGTCAGACTTTCAGGCTTCTGACTACCCGTAACGACTGTTAAAGATCTACAAATGGCAGCCGGGTCACAGCTTCATAACGTGCTTTTCGATGGACCATCGACCCGTGCGGCTGTTATTAGCCATGAGCCCCTTCATTATTCAGGAACTAGCAATAAATTGTAAAAAATATCTAGTTCAAATTTTTGCAACCAATGCCTGCAGCAAAACAATGAATTTAATTGGTGGATATTTATGTTCGTTTAAACGAACGTTGTTTTGGCAGCGTGCATGCCAAAAATGTATTCGATTTAAACTCTGGCTCGGAAATAATTTAAGGCATACACATACAGTTTGATCAAACTCAAATCAAAGCATTTATTTCAATTAAACCAAATACAGGTACTTTTGAATTGTCAAAGAGTCGGTCAGTTAGTCAGAAAGTTGAAGCTATTTGCCCTTTCCAAAACGTAGATCTCTATGGAGACGAACAGGCTAGAAAATCCAAGGACACTCTTTTAAATCAAGATATTACAAAATCCTGGGTACGTTATTCTTGTCGCTTTTATATGTGAGAACAATGTATAAAAAAATAATATTTAAAAACAATTCAAAATAGTATAAGATTAAAAGATTACAAGTAAACCCTGGCATTTAAGAGATGACCAGTCTCAACTGACGGCGCCCGTTCACGAACATGATGCTTGGTGTCAGGATAATTCGGCGGGATACTAACTCTGTAAGCTGCACCGAAATTCAAAATCTCGGTTTTATAGACTAACTAGCTGCGCCCCGCGGTTTCAACCACGTAAGTCTCGATCCTGTGGGAATATCGGGATAAAAAGTAGCCTGTGTCTTAATCCAGGGTGTCAGCTATCTCCATACAAAATTGTATCAAAATTAGTCCAGCCGTTTGAGCGTGAAGAAGTAACAAACATACACACACACTCACAAACTTTCGCCTTTATAATATTATGTTAGTGTGATAATGATTTCATGAAGTGGCGAGCAAACAAAAAATAAAATATTTTAGAAAAACTATTTTTTTTATGTCCATAGATTCGAAATGAAAAGTAGAGTGTTTACCACGGGTGAAGGTCTACTCGGACTAAAGCCGCCCTCGCTACACTCTGGCGTTTAATACCTCTTATGGGAACCTATTCCTTTCGACCCTTGTATAACAATCTACTATTATACACATTATGAATATGATTACTTTGACAAATGCTTCAATATGATAAAACTGGCTAATGCTGAAGACTAGGTATACTACGCACTGATTTCGGCAAAGATGCCAGACTGCTAGCCTTAAACCCCATTTACACGATGTACCTAAGTTTCTTGTCTGTGGCTTAAAATAATATTATAGCAACAAATAACTTGCATCGTTTAACTAAACACTGTTTAGACGGTGCAACTTTGTAACGATTCAACATAACGCACCTTTAAGACAAACCGTAAGTAAATTAAAATACAAAAATTTACACAATTAATAAAAAAAAATGCACGGAAAAATAAAATAGAAAAAACATGGCTTTAAGATCAGCGAAAAAGCCGAGCATTTTTTTATTTATGCTCCTGTGGAAAATTTTGTATTTTCATTTAGTTACGGTTTGCCTTTAAATGTGTGATAAGGTATGCCACGGGAAATTAAATCGCACCGTGTACATCAAGCTTTGGAGTAACGGTCAGTAATATACTTCAATTAGTAGAAAAACATTATTTTTTTGGGTTCAGTACCTCAAACGGAAAAAACAGAACCCATAGAGGATCACTCGTGTGTCTGTATGTCCGTCTGTCAAAGCCAATTTTTCCGAATCTACTGGACTGATTCAAGTTGAAAATTGGTACATAATATGAATTTCTGTGACCTAAATACGGACGTGGAACGTAATAAATGAATTTTAAATATGGGGGTCCCTTTTAAGGGGCAAATTAGAAAAAATAAGTTTTGAAAAGGTACCGTGTGACATATCAAGGGCTTGCTGCAAGGATTTCAGATATATTTTTGTAATAATTTTAAAATAAATACTTAATGTTATTTAAGAAGATATTATTATATGAAAATTGACCACTGAATCCCTATCTCCGAAAATACTGCACCAAAAATGTTCAAAAAACTACAAGGAATCTATGATCTTAAAATAACGTGGTCAATCACTCAATATTGTGCGTACAAAGTTACATTTGTAGCTGGAATGTATGAGGGAACATGTCTTTTAACTAATGTAAAGTTTTTGGGTTAGATTCATCCCAACTACGGAACCCTTCATTGTCCGTGGCCCGACTTGCACTTGCCCGGTTTTTTACAGAACAAGAGAGAAAAAATACCAAATTAAAGTAAAAATAACGTTTTTTATTTTTAAAACTCTCAATACCCCACCATAATTCCGTCAGCCCCAACATAATGAACAATACATTTACATGCTTATTAAAAGTATACACACCGTTCTCAACAACATTACAGGATTTACAGGTGACCGTGTCGAAAGAGTTGTTGGCACAGTATGGAGCTGACAACACTCTGATAAGGGTCTACCCTCAATCTAGTTAATTTATATGTTTGCTGGGCTCGTGATTTGTATGAAGTTATTTTGGACTATGATATTATTGTTGAGTCTTACAAATGCGTGTTGGGAGGAGGATTTTTATATTTTTGCTGAGCGAAAAATGAATTGTGTTTTCCTTTTGTGCGTAGAAAAGGGGATTGAAGGATCATGTCGGCATTATTAAGAACATTCTGTTTTGTGTAAGCAACAATACTACGATCATCAGTGTTTGCAAAGTGTGTTGATTACAGTAATATTTATTTTTCCAACGGAGCCCAAAAGGAGGGTTTTAGGTAATAGAGAACTATCCAAGAAGCAAAGATTGTATCTATTATCTATCTTTATCTATACAAGGTTGTCTGTAAAAGATCGCTTTTAGCGATAAGCCCGCCCATTGTGTCACCCTTTGTAAAATATCAACATTGATATCTGTAATGTTTATGGTGTACATAATAAAGAGTTTTTTTTTTCTTTCTATTCTATTCTATAATATCTATAATGATACATTGTATATAAAAAAGTAAATCGTATAAAAGAATCCCTTTTTTGGTGCGGAGATCAGTTGACGGACGTCAGACAACTAACGTTAAAAAGCCGGCCAAGTACGAGTTGGACTCGCGTACGACGGGTTCCGTACCATTATCTATAGTAAGAAACTTTTTACAAAAAAAAAATAACCGACTTCCAAAAAAACACTACAAAGTGAAAAATAACTTTAAAATCGGAAGTCGGTGTCTTTGGATCTGTATTTTAGTTTTATGCCACCGAGTTCCAAAATTAAAGTTATTTTTCACTTTGTTAAAAACAGTTTTTTATTTTTCAGTTTTTAGTGCCGAAAAAGAATTTTCCAAATCGGTTCGTAAATGACGGGGTTATGCGCGAACAAAAAACGCAATGCATAGTAAACGAAAAGACCGTTAATGTAGACAATGTAGATACATTTTTAGATGTTTGTTGATTTTTCAGAAACCGCTTGTCCGATTTCGATAAAATTTTCATGGGGCTATTTGGGAAAAAAATAATTTTTCAAATCGGTTGGCAAGCGACTAAGTTATGCGCGAACAAACATAAAAAAAACAAACCTCTGAATTGAGAACCTCGTCCTTTTTTAGAAGTCGGATAAAACGGCAAAAAAAATCAGGTTTGTTGTATGGAAGCCTTAAATCTTTGTTTTGTTTTAATTTAATTATTTATTTTTAAAGTGAATATAATATTATAACTAAATATTCAGTGATTGTTTCAACCGTCGACCTGTTGCTGTTATCAATATCGAGCAAAAAAATAACGTTTGTTGTATGGGAGCGCCCTTAAATATTTATTTTATTCTGTTTTTCAGTATTTGTTGTTATAGCGTCAAGAGAAATACATCATCTGTGAAAATTTAAACTGTCTAACTATCACGGTTCATGAGATACAGCCTGGTGACAGACGGACAGACAGATGGCGGAGCCTTAGTAATAGGGTTCCCGTTTTACAGTTTGGGTACGGAACCCTGAAAAAGAAGGCTACGCGTCGTCTATTTTTATTTTAAGGAAGCTTTTATAATGTTCTAGAAGCTTCTACCAAGCTTATTGGCCGAGCGGGTATGAGAGGCGTTTCCGCTTGAAGCATGCGAAATGTGGCGGGAGCGGTTGGAAATCGAATAGAATAAACTATTTTTCTACCAATTTAATGCTTGTCCAGACTGGTGCAACATCGCGGGCGCGACGCGACTCTAGTAGCACAATTTCTTTGTCGGTGCCTATCGCGCCCGCGACATCGCACCAGTCTGTACGAGCCTTTACACAAAGGCGATAGGTTAGAACTATGGCAATTTTTTTTTTTTTTTAATTGCTTATATAACTGATGGTGCCTGAGGTAATGACCTCCGGCACCCTAGCTAAGATTAAACTTGTGTTGTGGGTGCCAGGGCTCTCTCTGTTAATAAAATTTTCCAATGTATTATAGGTATACAAACTAGTACGGAATTGCGTTGGGTTAGTAGCCTATTGTTTCAGTACAAAAATAAAATAAATTTATTAAATTAATAATTATAGCCTCTCTCTAGTGAATTTGGGTGTGTATGTGTGGTGTATGTTTCAGTAAATAACGAAATAAAGTTTCAGTAAATACAATAAAGTAAAAACGAAAGTTTCAGTAAACACGAAATACTTTCGTGTTATACATTATTTAAATTAAAGTCTTTTCGTGTCTATCGTATATGCGTTTTTCTTTTAAACTCCTCAACCGATTTGAATCCGGTTTTCCCCATAATTTAGATAATTGATTCCGGAAAGTTTAAGCTCGTACAGAATAGTGCGATATCGCAGGCGCGACGCGACACTAGTAGCACAATTTCTTTGTCGCTGCTTGTCGCGCCCGCGATATCGCGCGAGTCTGTACGAGCCTTTAAATTTATAATACATTAAACTTACATATAAATAAATAAATCTCTATGTTTTGTCAAGTCGTAAAAACCGGGCAAAGCAGGGGCGGGTCACTAGTGGATAATAATTGTTGAAATGAAATCATGTCTGCTTCTTCTATTTCCGTATACGAATTATATCAAAACTAATTAAAAGTTTATGTCTTATTATACAGATGAACTAGTCATTAAAATATTTGCAAGGCTGACTGCCCAGGGTGTGCCAAAAGAACTTGAATATCATCATTTCTTATTTGCACTTAAGTCAGATTTATTTTATTAAAATTATTTTGTTCTTAATTATTGTGTTGACTATAGTATTGTTTTGTAATTTATGAAATTGTCTAATTGTAATGATAAGTTTTGCATGCCTGATTTGGTACAACATAGTGGACTACGCATGCACTTGACTTCTGGAAATGTATGATTATGTACTGTGTTGAGCAATAAACTTTTGAATTTGATTTTGAATTGGTGGCAATTATATTTTAAGTAAAAAAAACTTTTTCCAAAAAAAAATAACCGACTTCCAAAAAAACATTACAAAGTGAAAAATAACTTTAATTTCGGAAGTCGGTGGCATAAAACTAAAATACAGATCCAAAGACACCGACACGAAAAAGTTTTTTATTTTTCACTTTTTAGTGCCGAAAAAGAATTTTCCAAATCGGTTCGTAAATGACGGAGGGTTATGCGCGAACAAAAAACGCAATGCAGAGTATACGAAAAGATCGTTAATGTAGACAATATAGATACATTATTAGATTTTTGTTGATTTTTCAAAAACCGGCTGTCCGATTTCGATAAAAATTTTCATGGGACCATTTGGAAAGTATACGCTTTCCAACAAAAAAATAATTTTTCAAATCAGTTGGCAAGCGACGGAGTTATGCGTGAACAAACATAAAAAAAAACAAAAACAAACATTCGAATTGTGAACCTTCTCGTTTTTTAGAAGTTGGTTAAAAGTGGTAGATAGGCTATAGGCGCTCCCCAAGTGACACGTTAAAATTTAGCTAATTAGCCAAAAAAAAATTCGTCTTGTCTCTTTTTCGCTCCCGATAATTACGACAGCCGTCCTACTTCCACGTGTCTTCTAACAATGTGATATTGTGCCGCCCATAGAATCTACCTCTTTTTATAATATCATTGATTTATGGAGGTTCGTTAATATTTTACTAACACTTTTCGTCAAACAACAAAATGCCCAAAATATTTCAAAGAAATGCACTTAAAAAAACAAATACACTTTCTTACAGCTTAACCCTTTAAAAAAGATTAATTTCAGGGCGGTAACGCACCCAATTTCCTTTCTGTCATGGCCGCTTCATTAAGTGAATAATTTATCATTCTTTTAGGTAATAGACCTGCACTGTTTACGGGTTAAGTATTTTGAGCATGATTTGTTTTTGAAATGGTTATAGTTAAAATAATGAGACACGTACCCTTCTCATTATTAATTAGTAACTACCTTAATAAAATGCCTTAAAGTTAATTTTGTAATGTGGAGTGGATTAGTATCATAATAACATAACATCACGCCTGTAATCCCCGAAGGGTTAGGCAGAGGTGTACCTACCTAAAGTACACCCACATTTCGCCAGTTATGTTTAAGTCCCATGTAATAGGGGGCGAGCCTATTGCCAGCAACCGGGCACAAATCCAGACTCCAGGCTGCTACTGAGGAATTCCTAATGGAAAATCCCAATAACACTTTGTCAGACCTGGGAATCGAACCCAGGACCTCATGCACAGCAGTCGCGCTTGCGACCACCAGTAGTACCATAATGAGACCGCTATAAGTTAAAATTACGACTCGTTTAATCATCATCAGCCCATAGAAGCCCACTGCTGGACATAGGCCTCTCCAATTGCACGCGATTCAGTTCGATTCTCGGCAACTCTCATCCAACTGCCACCAGCCACCCTGCGACTCATTTAATATATCTCAAAAAGATTAGCCTTATTAAGAATTTGCTGTTAGTTACTACGACTGCTATAGTGTATAGTCAAAGTCAAAGTCAAATTATTTATTTTAAATAGGCGCGTCTATAGCACTTTAGAAAGTCAAAATTTACAAAATAATAGAATTGATTCTAGTCGCCCCTTCTAAAATGTAGTTTCGTATGGAGAAGAATGGGCAAGAAACTCCACCGTTACCTACTCTTTTACAATATTTTGTGTAGGTACCTACCTAAATTAAATATAAAGTGAAAACGAAGCACCTAAAAAAAAATTGTATAGATTTTTTTTATTTTTTTATTCAGCCGTTTTAGCGTGAAAGCGAAACAAACTCCTTTTCGCAGAGGAGGCTCCATATTTTTATGTTAATTTGCATGAATATTCTGAAATAGTCACACCTACAAGCAAAATTAAACTTTAGTATATGATTTATTGGATCTTTTTCTTTCCATGTTGAAGACAGTTACGTAATTGTAATATTTTCTCTCAGTAAATTTTTATTCGAAAATCATGTCTTTTTAAGGATAAAAAAAAAACTTTTATTAAAAGTCTATCTAAAACGTTATTGAAAGTCTAAATGTACTTGGATACATTTAACACCAAACTGTACCATTTTTATGTTGATTGTGATAAATATACTAAACGAATGAATATACACAAAAAATCCACACTTTTATTTCTTAACTGTACCTACATAACTTAAAAAATATTATCTATATCATCAAAACTGTTTAAACGATCACTGCGCTCGATTTTCAGGCGTGTGTGCGTGAACGGTGCTCACAAACATAGCATCGCAATGAATATGCCTAAACTCCAGCGAGTGAATTTTGTGCACGGGCTCTTAAGAGATACACTGCTTTAAAAAACGCCTTTTTGACTATTTTCTAAGAAATCTCCGCCTTAATATAAGTTGTAGGTAATACCTAGGTATGAGTATGTTTTTGTCCCCAAGGGTGGAATTATGTTTTGCTTATGAATGAGTAAATTATATTGTATGTAACTGATGGTTTTCATTTTCTATCGATATACCTAGTCAGAAGTCCGGGAACAATCCCTACTGCCATGGAACCACGGGTAATTAAAATTACCCATGGACCCGGTAATGGGTCGACCCACCGCCGGGACCACGGGTAACGAGTGACTTATTTTGATCCAAGCGTCGGTCGTCGCGGCGGGGGACGGCTACACTAGCATAAATGTATTATTGCTAGAAATAAGTCTCGTCTGTTTGTCGTTTTCATTAGCCCCCCCCCCCCTCTTTTTCGTCCGTTACGCCTACCCATCCATGAGCAGACGGCGTGAGTTTATGTATGTGTACATACATAAACTGCTATATTTTTTTTTCTGTATAATTTTAGCCGAAAAATTGTCCACTGTTGGACAGATAGGCCTCCCCCAAGCGTCTTTTATACCAATATTAGGTCAAATTTTTGAACATACCTTATATTATTTATTTCCTAAATCCCTAATCCTACGATCTCCCCTTTACAAATAAACCACGATTTATTTCAAAATCGAACCATAAAAAATCCCTGAACTTACTAACGATCACATTTAACGAATCTCCTGGTAATCTTGTTCGATCTAAAAACTCAGTCGTGTAAAACGGGTAGTAACCTATTTAACCTAATGACTAGGGCTGTAACAAGTGAAAAACTAACGTGATCTGAACTCAAGTGAACCGAGTGGAATCAGAACTGAGTAGAATCAGTTGAGATATCCCGAAGACTCGCATATACTCTAATTTGCCAATCGAGGGAAAAATTCACAAGGTTTTTTCATGAAAGAGGGAGCCAAGAAAGATATATATTTTTTTTTAGAAGCAAAATAAAAAACATCTTTCTTGGCTTAAGGATTGGTTATCTAGGGTATAAAGCAGTGATGCTACTTTTACATAGGAAACTTAGCTAAGAAATTATAGTGTTTGTAGTATACCAAAAGAAAATACAGTGCGAAATAATTCAATGATTAAAAACTACGACACGATTTTTGTAGTCTATGTGTTGATGAGTGTGTATGTGATAATTTTAATTTCAATTATTTGTTATCAAGTTTAATATCATAATCACATCGCGGCTGTATTTCCTGAAGGGTTAGGCAGAAGCGTAATTTATATATAAAACATACACTTTTCAATTGAAAGAGCCTATTGCCATCAACCGGGCACAAATCCAGACTCCGGGCTGCTACTGAGAAATTCGAAATGGAAAAATTCAATAATACTGTGTCCGACTCTAGAAATTGAACCCACGATCTCTCTCCTATGCAGCAGTAGCGCTTGCGACCATTAGACCAATAGGCAGTTAAGTTTACTATAATGTATCAGGAATATAATAAAATTATTTTGTGCAGAAATCGGTAAGAATCATAAGCCTTTTTTTCCAGAATGCCAAACATAAAATGGCACTCACAGCTGTCATAATCCCGCTAAAAAAATACCCACTTACTCAAGTGACTACTACTTACAACTTAAACCAAAATATTTACTAAATAAGTGCATGAATAAATTAAATAGTATACGTGTGTAAATTTTATATGTATTTATATAGATATGGTATAGTATAGGTATATTTAACATTTTAGTTTAAGACTTCGCATATTCATATTTTTCTCTTTTAGTTCTCACACACTATTGTCTACATTTATCCTTTCGCAGGTCTGCTGGAAAAAAAATCTTAAAAAATAAGCAGTACATTTGTACTAATATTATACTATTTCTAGTAATTATGTCTTATCTCTCTGTATTTTACTGTGTGTACATAAATAATAAAATAAATAAATATTAGGGGAAGAAAAACATAATCATAAAATAAAAATACAATTACCAGAATACATTAATAATATCTCCTACTATGCTGTGCCTGACAGGGGTCTTTAATTTTGAGCCTACCACCTGTTTTACTAACATTATGGAATGCAATAAGGATTTGTGAATTGTGAAAATAAATTACCGTGACACGTGTTAAATGTTCCTGATTTTGAACATAACGACTCGTCACCCTTAATACAAAACCCGTCATCACACGCACGAAAATTGACGACTTCTCGGAAATTAAACTCATCAGAACCTGCACATTTATTCATCACTACATTTGGCATAACACCATCCTATACGTGCCTGAAATATTTATAGCGTCAGTAGAGCGATTCCGCTTTAACTTTTGACTCTACCTGTCGAATCGTAATGAAGCTTAATATCTACTTTCCAGTTGGATCAGTCGTAGAGTTTCAAATATGTTTGGTAATACGGTAAGTTTTTTATAGGGATCGATCTGTAGAGTTTGTGAGCCACTTTTAATGTTTGAGATCAAAGAAGGTGTGTCTGCTTTGGTAAGAGGATCAAAGTGTATGTGAAGGACAAATCAAATCAATTTAGTTTGTAAAATATAGGTTAACTGATCAAATGGTTTATGATCAAACAGTTCTACAAGTTTTAAGGATTAGTTCTGAGCATAAAGCAATAAAAAGGATTTTTCTAGAAGCTTAGCCAATTGACTTTCCAAATCGTGGTGTGGATTTGATAGTTGGTTCTCTAAGACGAAATCTAAACTAGATACATAAGAACATACCGATTTATTTCATGAGGGACCACCGCGTGTTAGTTAGGCTTTCTAGGAATATTTATGGGGTTCTATGTTCTATGTGAGAAGGTTTGTTTCCGCACTTACCTAGTCCTCGGGCGGACCATTGTGCTTGGGCCATGGCGGCCGTCGGTGGTTATTCCAATCAGCCCACCTCCCTCCAGAAGTTGATTACGTCATCTGGCCTGTTTAGAACGTCTGGAAGAATCTGGGTGCCCCGAGGGTTTCTGTTCTAATCTGGGTGACGTCTGTGCATTCAAAGAGCACATGCGTAAAGGTCTCCACCACCTCCATGCAATCTCTGCACAGAGAGCTATCCGTTATGCCTATTGTGTGGAAGTGTTTGCTAAGTGAGCAGTGTCCTGTGATGGTTCCCGTCATCAGGCGCTGGCTGATCCTGTCTAGGCGTAATAAACGCTTGGTTAGCTTACTGTCTAAGGATGGCATAGCCTCCTTGAACTGCCTGCACCCCGGTGTCAAGGACCACCACCAGCTCATCGCTTTTGTGTGGGTATTTATGGGGTTTGTCATTTGTATTATTTATATTTTTTATTTCATTAATTAATTATATTTTTAAATATTAGAATATAAAAAGATATATAAAAAAATTAAGAATATAAAAAATAGTAGCCTACCGGTATCGGGAACAGGCTCCACGTTACCGGCGGCGCGGGCGGTCAGGGCTCCAGAGAGAGGAATCTCCTAACAATACGAGCCGTATCCAGAAGTACCGCTTTTTGAATCAGGCCCTAAATCCAGCCGCCCAACGAGGTGTCGGTCGAAGCTCTTGGCAATTAAGCCATTGGCTGATACGACTATAAATATTGGCGTAATGATCGCTGAGTCTTATCTTTATTATTTTATATTATGGTTTGTTTGTTCAAATCAAATCATTTATTTGCTTGATTTGATGCTGTTTGTATTTAATTTATCTTTTTATCGGATAATCCTTATCCGATGTATGCTTCATATTAATTAGGTATTTGTAAGTATTTTGGCTAATTGGTGCTACCAATGGCACAATTTTAACTTTAGCTACTCGTAAACTAACTATCCGCTACTGTCGCATATTTACAAACTAATATTTACATTCTGTTAAAATGCACAAGTAATTCAGTTACTGTAGTAGTATTTTCAAACAAGCGGATCCAGCTACAATTAGGTCTGAATATTCAGCGTTTCATAGCTGAAGTAATGGAAATTTATCGCCCGGATAAGACACGACTTGTTTTAATAAGGGTTGGTTTTGTTAGTTGAATAGTGCGCTTAGTAGAATTCTAACTAATATTAAAAATGCGAAAGTGAGTTTGTTTGTTTCACTTTCGCGTTAAAACGACTGAACAAATTTGGATGAAATTTGACACATGGGTAGACCATGACCTGGACATAGGATAGTTTTTATCCCGGTAGTACAGTCGGTGAACAGCATTACCGGACCCCTCCCAAAGTAGAATGAAAGCTAGTCATTCATGAAATCCAAAGTTTCACACAAACACACACACACAGTTTTCACTTAAAATGTAAAGTAATACCTTCATCACATCTCACACCACCATATCACATTACATTGGCACTTTAAGGCTCGTGCAGACTGGCGCGATATCGTCAATCTGCACGAACCTTTATTCACCGTCACAAACCAGTGTTGACGCAAACTCAAAAAGAATAATTAAATCTTAATCTTTTAAAACGGATTTCAAGTAAAGATGAGGGTATTAAGTTAAAGGATTACCGATGTGGTTTTTGTTGATTAGTTTCACGTCAGTTTCCGACGCTGTAGTAATTATTTTCACTTAATCCAATACTGTTGAACGCGGAGTAGGAAGGTTTTATATTTTCTTTAATAACTAAGAAAGAGTGCTGGAGGTTTATTATAAGGTCGTGTTATTGGTGATACTTTAACATAGTCACAGCTGTATTTCTAAAGGGTAGGCAGAGGAGGAGGTACACTCACACTTCGCATGTTATCGACTGTATCGCACAGTCTGACTGTTTTCGCTGGTACATAATTATTAACATTGATAGACGTGTATAAAAAAAAAAACAAATTACATAAATTTAAAATATTAAGACCTTATTAATTCAAGCCACTTGAACCACTGCTCCCAAGACCTATGAGACCCCATACCTATGAGTGGATGAGCCGTTATGTTCAAGCCCCATGTCATAGGGGACTAGGCTATTGTCATCAACTGGGTACAAATCCTGGCTCCGGGAAACTTTTTGAGACCACATGGACTGATTTATCAAAATTTTTTTTTTTAAAACGTTGCTGCACACCACGAATTTCTCCTGTATTGCGGGTGCGTTTACAAACATTTAAACTCACATATACAAAACAGCCAGAGGGTCTACTCCGAAGCGCTAAACCGACGTATCGGCCGAATTTTCGGCCGTTTTATAACTTCCACAGTTTAATTTTTTGACTTCGAGTCCATACCCGACTTCAAGTCACAGTTTTGACTTTGGCTCTTCGACTGTCTTTTTTTTTTTCACCGTATTCAGCGATAGTTAGCCTAGTAAAGAAACGACCGAACATTCGGCCGATACCTACGTCGGTTTAGGTAGAAAGAAAGAAAGAAAGAAAAAGCATTGATTGGGACTCGCACAGATCACAAATTAAACTATACAAAAACACACTCATAGAAACATAAAGATCAAAAACAAAAATAAAGTAAAAATGAAAATAAAAACAGAAAGTCCACAGGAACAGGAAGTTTAGCGCTTCGGAGTAGACCCCCAGACCCGGAACAACTACTTGTAGGTCATACAAATATTTGTTCCGTGCGGGAATCGAACCCGCGACACGCAGCGCAGCAGTCAATCGCTTAACCACTGCGCCAATCGTGCCGTCAAACGAACGATCGTGTCGTAGTCGTGCGTGGGGTAAATATTAGTCCCAAGTATGGGCAATATTTTTGATAAGTCAGTCAGTTTTCATTCTGATCCAATATCGTTTACAAAGAATCACATCACACTATCACACTAATATTATATAGGCGAAAGTTTGTGAGTGTGTGTGTGTGTATGTTTGTTACCTCTTTACGCTCAAACGGCTGGACCAATTTTTTTTTTTTTTAAAAAACGTTGCCCCACACTAGGAATTTCTCCTGTATCGTGGGTGCGTTTACAAACATTTAAACTCACATACACAAACAGCCAGACCCGGAAAAACTACTTGTAGGTCATACAAATATTTGTTCCGGGCGGGAATCGAACCCGCGACACGCAGCGCAGCAGTCAATCGCTTAACCACTGCGCCAACCGTGCCGTCTAATTTTGATAAAATTATGGTAGTATGGAGGTAGCTGACACCCTGGATTAAGACATAGGCTACTTTTTATCCCGATATTCCCACGGGATCGAGACTTACGCGGGTGTGGAACTGCGGGACGCAGCTAGTTAGTCTATAAAACCGAGATTTTGAATTTCGGTGCAGCTTACAGAGTTAGTATCCCGCCAAATTATCCTGACACTTGACCTTTCTGAAGGACATACTTTTTATCCCGATATTCCCACGGGATCGTGACTTACGCGGGTGAAACCGCGGAGCGCAGCTAGTCCACTATAAACACAAGAACAACTTTAAATGGATCATACCCCACCATACACCGACCGACAAGGCTCTTTGAAAAAAATGTTGCATAAAATTTCCTTTCTCCCGATTATCCCTATGAGGGGTCCCTTCACGACCCGACAATGTGATGAAAAGTGACACACAATAAGAGCTCTCGACCACCACTCCAAGGTCTTTGTCTCACCATGCATTGTTCAGACGCCAAAGTCGGGTTTTTTAACACAATAGAATTTTTTCAACACAATTTTTTGTATGTTCATAGTGTTGAGGAAATGCATTATTATATTGTGTGAAGTTTGTGGTTTTTATCTATCGTTATAGTGAACCTATTTATTACACTTGTGTTCGTGGACGTAAAGTATTTTTTTAGTGTAATTGAACGAAATTCTTGAACGACAGCTGTTTTTAGAATTCGTTGAAAATATCCGTTTAAAAAAATATATCAAAAAATTCAATTGCCATTCCTAAGCTTAAAATTCAATATTTTTTTTTTCTCAGAAACCGATCAGCACAATGGTGGAAATATTTACGTAAACCGTTTAAAAACCTGACCTTTTTCAATTCCATTCACACATTTTTTCCAAAAATATTTTCCGATCGGTCCAGATCCGTCCACCAAAAAATAAGACCGAATATTTTATACCAAAACGAGAGCCGCAAGAGTATTTTTTCTCCCTTTGCATTGACAGGTGTGGTTGTTCCAACGTTTACCCACAAAATATGTAGATAGGTACAGAAGGCCGGCTCCATACAACAAGTGAAATCGCACGCACACATAGACACGCTTCACGTACAGCGACTCGTAAACGCACTCGGGACTGGCCATTTTGTTTGACAGAATTTGAGATAGCATGCGTACGTGTCTATGGGTGCATAATATATGCCTGTGTTTGCACATTTTATAATGATATTAGTTAATTTTTATCTCACGAAGCGACTCACGTTTATCTAGTGCAAACTAAGTGTAAAAATACGCTATGAATATGTGCCTGAAGACGAGTAGCGTCAGCAGATAACGCACACACACACATCCTTTCGACTTCGCCCTTGTCTCAGACAGTACCAAGAGCTCCTGCACACACATCCTTCCGACTTCGCCCTTGTCTCAGACAGTACCGAGAGCTCCTGCACACACATCCTTCCGACTTCGCCCTTGTCTCAGACAGTACCGAGAGCTCCTGCACACACATCCTTCCGACTTCGCCCTTGTCTCAGACAGTACCGAGAGCTCCTGCACACACATCTTTCCGACTTCGCCCTTGTCTCAGACAGTACCGAGAGCTCCTGCACACACATCCTTCCGACTTCGCCCTTGTCTCAGACAGTACCGAGAGCTCCTGGTAACACATCCTTCCGACTTCGCCCTTGTCTCAGACAGTACCGAGAGCTCCTGCACACACATCCTTCCGACTTCGCCCTTGTCTCAGACAGTACCGAGAGCTCCTGCACACACATCCTTCCGACTTCGCCCTTGTCTCAGACAGTACCAAGAGCTCCTGGTAACACATCCTTCCGACTTCGCCCCCCTTGTCTCAGACAGTACCGAGAGCTCCTGCACACACATTCACAGCGTGTTTGTACACTTGGTAAACGCAAGTAAAGCGCGCGTCGCTTCGTAAGATAAAGAAAGTTATTTAAAAAAATCAAAAACCCGACTGCGTAAAAGGGAACTTTAAATAAAAAAGATGGAAACAAGATTTTACCATAAACAATCTCATGCAGTCGGAGCCCATAGGTATTTATTGTTAAATTTAAGAAGATGCCTCCGACTTTACGTAAACGAAAGTTTTTTTTTTTTTAGGTTCGCACGGTTTGTGAATTTAGCCAGTGTCATGTAAAATTAAGTACAAATTATGAAGTGAACTCCATTCAATGCATGATAAAGATGATAGATGATATCCCGCCCCGCTCCCCTTGAGTTTCTCGCGCAGACATCTTGAGAGAACTTAAAGTGATGTTGCACTGTTTTATTTCATTTGCCTACACTAATGCAGGTTCACGAACACTTAATGGTTAATAATCCACCACTATTCAATTCAATAAAATTCAATCAATTCATTTATTCAATAACAATTTTCACATCGTGTCTGAATTTCTGTAACTAAACATATTACATGCATGCAATCAATATTTAAATCATTATAATTATACAAAATCACATAAAAATAAAAAAATAACAAAATTAAAAAAATATAAAAGTAAATGTCATAATTCATAAGTCAATTCATAAAAAATCATTATTCAATTCAAATAAATAAAATTATGTTACTTCAACCTTTGTATTAATTTATAAGTCATCAATAGAATATAGACACTTATTTAACAAGAACCGTTTAAGCTTAGTCTGAAACCCACTTGTATAAACTAGACTTTTTAACTCTGTCGGCAGTTTATTGAACATTTTTAATGACTTGTGGTAGGCGCTATGCTTTACCACGTTCAGGTGAACTCGAACACTTGCTTCATCTGGAGATCTTTTCTTCTTGTACTCTCCCTGTTTTGCCTTTCATCTTCAGTCTCATATTCAAAGATATATTTTGATAAGTGAGTAAGTAGGACCAAAATGTAGTTATAAGCTTGGGACTGTCAATATATTTAAGTCATTACACATTAATATTCGGCTAAAAACAAATTTTAGAAAATAAAACAAAACTGCTAACATGACGCTTCACTTTCCCGCCAAGAAGTCTTGTATGTAGTTGTACGTACTCGTAATATCTCACTTATTACCAGACTTGTTGGTCAACTAATCATAACTAGCCGATCGTGCAAGACAACGCACGTGTCGTTTTCATAGAGTACGTCAGTGCAGCGCCATAGTAATAATAATGAGCGATTAATGACGCTACTAGTCGAGCAACAAATCCGTGATTTGTTTTTGTTTGACGGCTGTCTCATTACGCACACATGCGTATAAATACTTTCACAAATACTTTCAAACGTTTTGAATTTTGGAGGGGCGGGCCATATTAACGTAGTTAATCTCTACCGGTATGGTGTTGCGTGTGTGCTGCCGGTGTGTTTGTGTGTGTGTTAGTAGTGCAGTCCTTTTATTTGCTAGGATTAGTTGAGACAAAGTTTTCGATTTGTTCGTAGACTAATTTGCTGAGCCAGTTTAGTATGCACTTTCCGAAACCCGAAGCCGGGCTTCTGTGCATATCTATTCTGTGGTTAAACCTTGCACTACCGTGGGTGGTCGTTTCGCGTCACTAGGCACTTGGTGACGTCATCCGGTGATGTACTCGGTCGGCTCTCTATTGAAGTGAATTTTTGATTCAGGAGCTGCTGTTTCTTCGGGTGATTGATGAATGGAAATTGTTGGTAATTTCATTTAAGAGTCGGTTTGGTCTGGCTTGTATAGACTGCAAGATAAGGATTTGTTATTTCGGGTGAAAACATTAATCTGCGATGCGATTTATTTTTACTTCTTATATGGCTATAGACATATCAAAATGATCCTAATCAGTAAGTTAACTATTGTTTAGCATTGTAGCATGGGCAGAAGTTCTTCATACGCTGTTAATTAAATGTGATGTTGACAGTGGACACCCATTAATCATTTCTTGTAGTGATATAGGTATGCATGTAGTTTCAATAAATAACGAAAAAGCTTAAATTCATTTTTTCGACTTTCCTATCCTCACTGCTAATCATTATGATCCACATTTGTTTTTCTTTTAAGGTGAATCTGTAGCTATAGCCCGCGACATTCATTTTTTCTTACGTTTTCTGCAATTTGCAGATCAGTATCGAAATATGATTTTTCTAGCCTATGCTGTCCCACTGCTGGGCAAAGGCCTCCCTTCACTCCATCTTTCGCAAGCCCGCGCGTCCTCCTTCCAGTCTTGACGGAACCTATCCAGTTCGTCCCGCCGTCTCCTACGTGGTCTACCGCGACCCCGTCGCACTGTCTCCGGGCACCAATTCTGTGCCATTTGGGCCCACAGTTGGTCATGTGACAGACATGTCCTGCCCAGTCCCATTTAAGTTGGGCAGCCTTTTGAGCCACGTCAGCGATCTTTGTTTTGGACAGCAGTATTGTGTATTGAACACGATCAGTTAGTTTAAAGCCTAGTATACTGAGCTCCATTGCTCGTTGGCAGACCTTGAGTTTGGACTTCTGGATGTTAGTCAAAGACCAAGTCTATATTTACATAATTATAATCATTAGAATCATTCATACATCTCTCTCAGTTAGATTTGTTCCATTGAATAACCTTTTCATGCAATCATGATATTGGGGAAAAAGTAAATACATATATAATCATATTTTGATCAAGATACAACCTGACACTGGCCTGCAAATTGCAAAAAACGTAAGAAAATTTGAATATCGCGGGCTACAGCTGCGGATTCACCTTAAATTATGTATGTTCTTCTACAACGTTTCTGCACGCATTACACCCAGTTTATTATTCATTATCAGTATTTTCCTGTCTCCTCCGCAAAGCATTTTCAAAGACTTGCAATGTCCGCGGCAGCTAAGACAGGATAATTAACTCTCTTAAGGTCAAAACACAAAAGGGTATTACATTTTCTTGAGTTAATTTTCTTTATGCAGGCGAAGACAGTTTCAATAGAGTCGCCTTTGAAAATAACGTTTTTTTTTATTGCCATTCTTTTGTTAGACTTTTATGCGAGCAAAAAGTGTGTTGCCGTTTTCTTGGATAAACTTTTTTGGGAAGAGTAGTTTTAATTTTAACTTTATTAGTGGCTTTTGTGGACTGGATATTAATTCAGACTTTTTACAGTTGTAATGGCAATCATGTCATTTGGTCTAAATATGTTTTTATTTTTATTAATATTTTATATAGATCTATTATATATAGATATATTTATAGCGAACGTTGTAGGCATAATAGACTTATAACCATTTTCTATTTTGTTAAGTAACTGGTACTTCGTGCATTTGGAATAAAATGGTTCCATCGAACAATTTGAGCATAATTTATATAATAAATATTAATAATTAATAATGTATATATTTTTTTTTTATAAAAAACGTTAATTTGTTCTAATAATTTTCTCCAATTTTTTATTATTTAAAACACCCAAGTGAAACCCATTTAAAAGTTTTTTGCGGTTTTCTCGAAATGTATGTTGGAGCGATTACACCATTTTATTAGAAAAGCACGAATTGTTGACAGGCCTACACTGTGCTCCCATAACTATTAACACTGTAATTTGAAAACATTGTTAAAGTCAATTCTTTTAAAAGAGCAACCGTGGAGTTTCTTGCCGGCTCTTCTTCTTAAGAAACTCCCAATTGGCACCGTGCACCTAGCTTCTGGCGTTTCATAAGTGCCCATGTAGGTTTATGTGAAAAGTTTTGATTTTGTTTTTGAATGGCTAAGTCTATAAGATGATTTTGTAATTTCCTTTTTAATGACCTTAGTAAGAAATTTTGCTTTTACATTCATACATAAACTAACGCCTTTTTTATGGTGGTAGGCAGAAACTGCAGAATGCCACCTTCTACGATCCTTACGTACTCCTTTAGCTTCGTTCAAGTTCATACATCTGGGGGTCGATCGCGCTAATTTTGAACGTTAATACCACAACTAAACCACAACCAAAAACGTTACGTTAGACACATTTCGTATCGCGCTAATCATTTCAACGGAAACGATTTAAGCTTTACTTTGGAAGTTACGTTGGAGGAACGATCGATCGAACTTTTAGTATTGGGTAACGTCAACGATTTGATCGCTTCGAAAAATAGCGCGATACCGTTTCTTACATCAGCTAAACCAAAACCAAAAACGTTCCGTTCGAACGGTAATTACGTTTAGAAATAGCACGATCGGCCCCCTGGTCACACATGCACGCCGCCGGTTGAGAGTACTACGCACTTGACCTTTCTAAAGAAAATCACTAATAATTTCACTATGTGTCCTCCTAGGGCTTCCCTTCCACTGTATCTGCCTTGTACATACCTTTTGTTAGTCGTCTTTCATCCTCTTAACATGATCAAACCATCTCAGCAAACTCTTTCAAATTTTTGTCACTTCAGTATTAGTAACACCACCCATGCTTCGCAAGGAACGCATTTCCATAGTATTTATTCTATTTTCATGCCTCCTTTGCCATACCCAACATTCACTTCCATACATAAGCGTAGGCACCATTATGTTTTTATCAAACAATCAATTAGCTCATCCTATCGTAGTCCACTGCTGGACCTAAGCCTGTCACAGGCTGCTCCACAATACCCTGTCCTCCGCCTTCTGCATCCTGGAAGGCAGAGGACAGGGCTTCGGCTTCCTTCATTATTTTTGTATTACCTTTATCAATATGGCTTTTAAAAAAAGGTATAGATCCAAGGTCTTTGACTTAGTAGTTATTTTAGAACTGTCTTACGAAAGAGTGACGAAGAAAACATTTTTTAATGAATAGCAGGAAGTTATACATTGTGCTTGCACTGGTTTTGAGTGTCAGTTTGAATCCAACTAAATTGATCAAAATATTATTTTCATATCTTAATAAAGTTGTATTTAATTAATAAAAGTACATGATTTTAATTTATTAAACTAGCTAGCATTTAAAAATATGTTAAAAAAAAACCAGTCAAGTGCGAGTCGGACTCGCGCACGAAGGGTTCCTTACCATTATCTATAAAAACGGCAAAAAAAAAACATGTTTGTTGTATGGGAGCCCCCTTAAATATGTCTTTTATTTTAATTTAATTAAGTATTTATTTTTAAAGTGAATATATAACTTAACATTCTGTGAATATTTCCGAAATTAAGGTTATTTTTCACTTTGTAGTGTTTTTTTTTGGAAGTTTTATTTTTCAGTTTTGAGTGGGTCAGTTTGCTCATAACCTTTTACAAAACACAGCTTTTTCCACTGCAGGGGCTTTAATAGTTGAGGAGGTCTTCTGGTAAGTTCTCCTGAACTGGAACTGATGGTGACTTCACCATATTATGCATTGTGATGAGCATAAATTGCTTAGCAACCATATTAAAGTGTCTAATCGAATCGCAACAGTGAAATACTTATTATTAAGTAGTTCCGGTGGCTATCTGTGGTCTTCATCATCAGTTCCACTTCACCAAATGGTGCTGTTCGAGTGCAAATACATGAGTTACTATAAAAAATACTGAAATCGATATAGGTGTGCCTATAAAAAATGAGAATCGTCCTCGATTTCCATGGGATCCTCTCATCAGATTCTGACTTGGTGACAATGGGACCACCTCGGGAGCATACCCTTTCAAACAAAAAAATAATTTTGAAAATCGGTCCACAATTGACGGAGCAATCGGTCATACATAAAAAAAAAAAAAAGATACAGCCAAACATATAACGTCCTCCTTTTTAGAAGTCGGTTAAAAAATCTAAAACTGCTTTATCGTAGCTCGGCCTAGATTTTTCTCGGAAAATTATAGTTGTTAAGTTCTCTTTTCAAAGGATATCGAGTATCCAACAACTATCCACCGTGTCAACAAAACTATTTAATTTCAGTCTTAAAAGAAGTACCATCATCAGCTAAAAGAAAAGCTGAAGTCTCGTCTAGAAAAACTTTTTACAAAAAAAAACAACCGACTTCCAAAAAAAACACTACAAAGTGAAAAATAACTTTAATTTGGTTAGTCGGTGGCTTTGGTGCTGTATTTTAGTTTTTGCCACCGACTTCCGAAAGTTATTTTTCACTTTGTAGTGTTTTTTTTGGAAGTCGGTTGTTTTTTTTTTGTAAAAAGTTTTTATTTTTCACTTTTTAGTGGGTCAGTTTGTAATTTATCCAATTTACAATAGCCTAATGTCAAATGCTCATCTCCTATTACAAAATATTACTTTTCCCGATACAGGGGCGTTAATTGTTGATTAGTTAGTAGAACTGATGGTGACTCCACCATATGCATTTTGACGAGCATAAATTGCTTAGCAACCATATTAAAGTGCCTAGTCGAATCGCAACGGTGAAATACTTACTATTTAGTAGTTCCGGTGGTCATCTGTGGTCTTCATCATCGGTTCCACTTCACCAAATTGTGCTTTTCGAGTGCAAATGCACGAGTTACTATAAAAAAATACTCAAATAGCTATAGGTATGCCTATTCAATTTGAGGATTTCCCTCGATTTCCATGGGATTCCTTCATCAGATTTTGATTTGGTGGCAATGGGACCACCTCGGGAGCATACCCTCCCAAATAAAAAAAGAATTTTCAAAATCCGTCCACAATTGACGGAGTAATCGGTGAACATACATTAAAAAAAAAAAACAAACATACAGCCGAACATATAACCTCCTCCTTCTTGGAAGTCGGTTAAAAAACAATGGCCACCAACCCTAGACGATGAACACTGGTCACCACCATCGATTCTCAAAATAAATCTGACTAGCCTTTTCCAAACTATCTTGACGACTTCCTGTCTCACTGGATGCAGCTGAGTACCAGTATTTTACATACCCTTGGTAAGACTGGTTGTCACTTTCGGGCTACCGACTACCCGTAACCACTGCCAAAGATCTACGAATGACGGCCGGGACCAACAGCTTAACGTGCTTTCCGAGGCACGGAGGGGTCTTGATAATATTTAATGGATGGTCACCCATCCACGAATCGAGCACGGCAAGCGTAGCTTAATCTTCGATCGACTCGTGCGGCTGTTAATTATATAATTAGCATCATTTTTTTTTTGGGTTGGTAATTATTAAATAACTTTTCCCGCTCTGGGCGGAGCGGGAGGGGCGTGTCAGACTTTTACTGACTAAAACCCTCCTGTGTTCCTTCAGTTCCCTGTGTGCCAGGACCACGATATAGTTAAGATATACACCGTAGCATTTTAATTGTCTTACAACGGCAGCCCACTTCATGTATCTAATGACTACTAATCATTCGTGAAAGTAAGAAAAATATTTATTAACATTTTTTTTTTATATTATTCACTATGACGCATGACGTAGTTTGAGACACTCCGTTACGAGCGCGGTGATAATGAATTTTTTTTTTTTTGTAATTATTCAAATGTTAATAACCGAAATTATTGGTTGTCAACATTTTCGTCAACCAACCAACTACACAGCACACACACAAAAAAACACATATACCATACATATGCCATGCAAAACACAGCAAATAAATGACATTAGCAGATTTGGGAGCTGTCAAAAACTGGAAGTAACAAAAAATAATCGACAGAAGAAAGAGGTGTTAATACATTAGAAGATTAAGAGGATGAAGGATCATGCGGTGAATGAGTAAAGTTGATGTGTAATTACAAAGCCACAGACAAAGCCAGGGTGGAGTACTGTGTACGTACACAGACTCATCTCGTTGACATACGGGCCGGATTAGGAAAAGCGTAGGGTTGAATTACTGCTAAGATTTTATTGTTTGTTTATTTGAAATCATGGAATATTCGTCAGTTTTAAGTGTGGTCTAAGTGAAATGACATGAAGTCGATTATTCTGTAAATAGCAAATCGGAATCACTTTTACACGTCATATTAAAAAAATAAGCTAGACGTAGTCGACATTTCCTATCTGACTACCCCTGAGAAGAAATGGCGAAACAAACTCAGGGGTCAAAGTCTCTTTTAAAGTCCAGACATAATCTTCGTCAAATCATGTGAGAACCATGTAGATCCGTGTCTGAAATGGTCTTTTGAGGAAAGAACCACACAAAATTGAGTGGAACTGTCCAATCAGTGCAAGCATTTGTCAGTAATCGTGCACCTCGACGTGCAGTAAGCCTTACTTTCCGAGACAGTGGATCAAATTCATTAAGACATTGTGATATTTATAATGATATTTTCCACACATCGTTCAAGCACGTTAAGTTGTCTGTCCCGGCAGTTATTTGGTGGATCTTTGACAGTCGTTACGGGTCGTCAGAAGCCCGAAAGTCTGATAACCAGTCTTACCAACGGGTATCGTTTAACCCAGTTACTGGGTTGTGGAGGTCAGATGGGCAATCGCTCTATGTAAAATACTGATATTCAGCTGCATCTGGTTAGACTGGGAGCCGACCCCAACATAGTTTGAAAAAGGCTAGGCAGATTAATTGATAATGAATTTTCCATTTAAAACTAAAAACGGTTTGTTTATTATAAAACTTTACTCGTGGGCCTTGCTCTTGTTTCATGTTTATTATATATATATATATATATATATATATATATATAGATAAGTGTATTGCTTTATGTATGTATGTATTTATTGTATATGTAAATGGTACACCACTGACTACCTGCAGTATTGTCTCTCCTTCTCCCTTTAATCCATCCAAAGGTTGTCTGTAAAAGATCGCTTTTGGCGATAAGACCGCCCATTGAGTCACCCTATGTAAAATTTCAACATTTATATTATCTGTCAGGTGGACATAATAAAGAGTATTCTATTCTATTCTATTCTAATGTGGCATCTAATACCATCTTGTTAAAGTTGACTGTTCTTTGTTGGAAAAAGTCAACTAATGACCTAACCTAATTAATCTTAGCACAAAAAATACTGACCTCTCCACACATTTCCCTAGCCTAGAAAACATTAACATTCACCAAATCCTAGTTGACTTCGCCTATTGCAATCGTTTGCATATGTTTAGCTAATTGTTACTCTGTGCTACACAACCTCAGGTTGACTTCATGAGTGGGGTAAATAGGTTTTGCAATTACGCATCCTGGGTTAAATTTGCGTTTGAATTGTGACGGCGTTTGATTTGTGCTCGAGTTCTTGTGATAAATGATAAATGAGATAAACAGTGACGGTTTTGTGATGCCTTGCATCTGAGCTCTGGTTGATGTCTCAAAGTCAAAGTCAAATTATTTATTTCAAACATAAGAGGCCCTTTGGAACGTCAAAATTTACAAAAAAATAGAATTGATTCTAGTTGCCCCTTCCAAAAGGTAGTTTCGTATGGAGAAGAATGGGCAAGAAAGTATTTTGTTTGAGTACATTAATTATATATGATTATAGGTATGTGAAGACGATGCACCTAGAATAAAATTACTATACCTAAGGTAAAAAGAATTAAAAACTAAGCAATGAAAAATAACTTTTTTATGAGATAGATACATGGTGTTCACATATTTACAAACATCGTAGAAGTATGTTTTTCAAAAAAAAATAAAAAAAAATAAGTCAGTCTTGGAGAATAGGTAATCACAGAATTTAAAATCAATATCATAAAAATAATAAATTTTACAGTAAAAATAGCAACCAGTTTGATTTTGTCTCGTTAAAGCTACATAAATATAGTACTTCAAGAATCTTTTGAAAAACATTTGTTTAATTGGTTTCTGTAATGTATTGAAATAAGAAAATCGCCGTGCTAGTTCCAACGAATTCGTTCCGAAGATCCTTGTACAGCTGTAGATGCTGCGTTACGGCGAATCCACACGATGCGTTGCGACGCCTCAGCGGTGACGCTGCGTCACAGTGACATGCCACACGGTGCGTTGCGACGACGTACAACAACGCAACGCACCACGGACAAGGAGCCCAGAGAAACGAAGCGGGGAAGGATGTTGCGGGGCGATGCCAACTGTCATAGCGGAATCGTAGCGGAGCGCAGTGTTGCTTATACTAAAGCAAACACCCTTGACACACCCAACACCGAGACGCTGTGATGTCGTAGTAAGTGGCGTTGCGTTGAGACACCGCATTGACCGTAAGACGTTGAAATCATAGCGATGCGATGGCACAACGCAGCGCAACCATATCAACCAATCTAGATGCAAAGTCTGACAGAGTTTCATAAGTTTTTAGTCCCAATCGTATATTTTTATCCTCCAAACACTCCAAAGAATGAGCACTTAAATATTAATGATAAAAATTCCAATATGCTCGCAAATATAGTGGTATAGTGGTGGGGCTAGTGGCTAAGTAATAACAGCCTCTCATGTCGATCGATCAGGTTAAGCTACGCTTGCCGTGGTTGGTCCGTAGTTGGGTGATCATCTTTACATACCAAGACCTCTCCGTGACTCGGAATAACGGCTGTTATTTATGGATCTTTGACAATCGTTACTGGGCGTCAGAAGCCCGAAAGTCTGACAACCAGTCTTATCAAGGGGTATCGTATTACCTAGTAACTAGGTTGTGGAGGTCAGATAGGCAGTCGCTTTATGTAAAATACTGGTATTCAGCTGCATCCAGGTAGACTGGAAGCCGACCTCAACATAGTTGGGAATAGGTAGGTTATGATGCTCGCAAATATACGGAAAAAAAACTTGACGCTCTTCCGACATTAGGTCTTGGAATATTCTGCGAACCAAACGAACATGCCAGTTTGAGGGTTTAGTCAAACGACATGAGCATTGCTAACTATGTAAATAGTGAATACGTAGGAAACTAAATACGTTTTGGTCACCGTCCGAATTGGGCTTAAAATCATAATGGTTCAAAGTGCAGATAGACAGTGTTATATTCTCTAGGGGAAATACTGATGTGAAGGTCTAATTTAGGCTTCAGTCCTGTGATCCCTAGTGTGGCTGGAAATAGGCTCGCGCTTTTAGCTGTCTATAAATTTAGAGAGATGGTGAGAATAATTCATTAATTTTGAAAAAATCAACCCGTGTCGATTCCCAGGTCGGGCAAAGTGTTATTTGGTTTTACCGCCAGGAATTTCTCAGTAGTAACCCGGAGTCTGGATTTGTGCCCGGTTGATGGCAATAGGCTCGCCGCCCTATTACATGGGACTAAAATATAACTGGCGAAACGTACTGTACACCTCTGCTTAACCCTTTGGGTATTACAGGTGTGATGTTAGGCTGTCTTGAAAAAAACATGACGTACAAAAAAAATTGTGAATGATAGTATAAATATTTATTGGAACAGAAAGATTAACAATAAGCTACATCAGTTCAAAAATACATCAGTGTCAACATATAAATTGGATCTAAAGAAATTTAATTTAAAATAATGGTTTCATTTTATTTCAATATTAGTTTCACTTAGTATTACAAAATTAAAGTACTCAATCCTCAATATATTATGTATAAGTAGGGGGAATCGTTTAAGCCTTGCATTGAAATGGAACGTAAAAGTATTTTCTAGGAAATAAAAACGGGAATTTATAGAGGCTTACTGACGTACCTTTAATAAGCATTTCCCACCCCTTCATTTCACATTTCCCACCCCTTCATTTCACATTTCCCACCCCTTCATTTCACATTTCCGACCACTGCTCTTGACTTGGTTCTTGGTTTGACTATACGGTGTCAAAAAACGCTCTCTATGAAAACACACCAAGTTACATAAATAACATTCAGTGACCTAATTCGACGGTAAATTGCGGACTCTATAACCCTAGCTTAAGGTTAGTAGAGAGACTGGCTTCTCAAAGTTCACTGAACGTTGTATAATCATCCTTCATTAAGGTTCTTATAATGCACCATGCGTAAATTGTGCATATCTCACTGACTAAAATTCACTGGTAATATTATCTCCCTTTTTTTTGGGTGGAAAATTATAAAATAACTTCTCCCGCTATGGGCGGAGCAAACTTTTACTGACTAAAACCCACCCGTGTTCCTTCCGTTGCCTGTGTGCCAGGCCCACGATATCCCTTTCGGACAAACTCGCAACCCTGGCAGGCATTGGTCCTAACGGACCCCGTCAGTTTGTGCTGACATCTCTTTGAGGCACGCGTGGAACACAACGCGCCGTCGACCCGGGCCTGGTCCTTATCGGACGGCGAGCTACCCATCGCTCACCGTCCGCAGGCCCGCGCCTACGGTGGCCGGAAATCAGCTTGCGAATATTATCTCCCTTAGTGTGTTATTATTTCCTGGTGTCTATACAATATTGCGCATCCAATTAATTTGTTTAAAGCAGGCTAACAGAGTCTACAAACAAAGGTTGCTTGATATTAATATTCGTTTGCCGACGTGCACAAAACATCCCTATATTTATACATACCGACATATTGTTGCAGGAGTAGATATTAAACAGAGATCTAGCTTCAAAAATTATCCTACTATATTTGCTGCGGCCATGTGTGCTGGCCATGTTTGTCGAAGGACCGATGGCCGGTGGAGCAGACGAGCCCTGGAGTGGAGACCGCGTATCGGCAAGCGTAGTGTAGGGCACCCCCCAGCTAGATGGACCGACGACCTTAAAAAGGTGGTTGGGACAGACTGGATGCAGAAAGCGGTGGACAGGGTGTTGTGGTGCAGCCTGGGACAGGCCTATGTCCAGAAGTGGACTGCTAAAGGCTGAGTTGATGTGTGCGTCTAAAGGTGGACTCGTCCTGACAAGCAACGTCCTTTTTTTTTGGGTAGGAAATTATCAAATAACTTCTCCCGCTCCGGGCGGAGCAGGAGGTGTCAGACTTTTACTAAATGAAACCCACCTGTGTTCCATCAGTGTCCTGTGTGCCAGGGCCACGATATCCCTTTCGGACAAACTCGCAACCTTGGCAGGCATTGGCCCTAACGTACCCCGTCAGTTCGTGCTGGCATTTCTTTGAGGCCCGTGTGGAACACAGCGTGCCTACCCATCGCTCACCGCTACCCATACGCTGGCCGGGAATCAGCCTACGACTCCCGACGCCCGGGATGTCTCCCGTAGCGACTAAGGGCGCGAGCGAGCGCGCGAACCTTGCCTCTCCCTCACGCGTTCCGCCTCCCCCGTCGCGAGCATTACTACTTTGCAGAATGAGGTGACGGCATCCCATGAACTTTCGCTAAAAACCATGGCCTGAACCAGGGTTGGACGCGAGAGATCGCCGCTGCCGATCGCCTCCGTGACGTCACCTAGTCTCGTTACTGCTTGTTTTTATGTTCATAGAGTTCAAAATGTTTTTCTTTTGCATTAAGAAAATAAACGTAATACCTATAAAATTTACATGCAATTATGTATTTTAGTAAAAATGCTCAACGAAACTCTGTTCGAAACCAAAACTCACTGAAATAAATAAATACATAGAATATAGTTGATTGAGTAGTCATAATTATATACACTATTTATCTAAGATTGTGCATTCAAGAATAGATAAGGTCGTTGGTAATAATTATGAAGGGGAATCATTGTAACGATGTTTTAGAAAGCTTAGTCTCTGTTAACAATCTACTCCTATGCTGTCAGTGCGTGTATTTTACCCCTAGGGGAGTAATAAAACAGCAGTGCGCGGCTATTTCATATTTTAACTTTTTAATGCAAATATGTTGTTTAGATACACCGTTTTGGATTTTTGCGGTTTAGTTTTTGAATTTTTAGCGAGGGACGGCCGTTTTTTGTATTTTTTTCTAAACTTTCAACAACAAAAATGTGTTTTATAATAGCATCAGCTTTTTTTGTGAAACCTGTGTCCGGCCATGTTTTACGGTACGGTTTACCAAAATTAATAGGCCATTTAAATGATATTATCACGCCTGTATTACTCCAAAGGCAGGCAGAAGTGTATGGTACACCCACAAATATTTGTTTGCTCATGGGGGCTCTTAAAATACATCCATATTTTTACCCTTAAATAAAAACAAACAACTCGTAAAGCGATAATACTTTGCTGAAATAAAAGATTACATAAATACACCTAAATTATTCTTTACTCTGTTTCTGTATTAAAATATTTTCTAACAAAAAAGGTGTTTATTGTGACAAATGTCTTTATTTTAACGTTTGCATTTTAGATGGCGGTGCTGAGTTTAGAAGTTTTATTTTTATTTGTTTTAATACTCTTTAACAGGTCGGGGATGCCAAATAACGATGCGTTTCAACAGCAGTCCCTTTTTTAACCGACTTCCAAATAGGAGGAGGTTATAATTATGTTCGTTTGTAAGTTTTTTTTTTATGTCTATGTTCACGAAAATTATTTTTTGTTTGAAAGGGTATTTGCCCGAGGTAGTTCCAATGTTACCAAGTCAGAATCTGTTGAATGGATCCCATGGAAATCAAAGGAAATCTTCAAATTTTATAGGCACAGCCATAGCGATATGGGTATTTTTTATAGTAACTCGTGCATTTGGCCTAGGAAAGCACCATTTGGTGAAGTGGAACTGATGATGAAGACCACAGATGGCCACCGGAACTACTTCATAATAAGCATTTAACGGGTTGCGATTGGATTAAGTAGGTACATTAATATGGTTGCTAAGCAATTTGTGCTCGTCACAATGCATATGGTGAGTAACAGTTCTCCTGATTCTTACCAAGAGAACTCCTCAACAATTAACGTCTCTGCATCGGGAAAGGCAATATTTTGGATGTAATGAGCAGTTAAAATCAGACAGATTTATTTCAGTGACAATCACTGAAATAAATTACAAACCGACCCAATAACAAATGAAAAACAAAAACTTTTTACAAAAAAAAAAAACAAATGACTTCCAAAAACCGGCCAAGAGCGAGTCGGACTCGCGCACGAAGGGTTCCGTACCATTATCTATAAAAACGGCAAAAAAATCACGTTTGTTGTATGCTTAAATATTTGTTTTATTTTAATTTAATTATTTATTTTTAAAGTGAATATGTAACTAAATATTCTGTGAATATATCAAGCGTCGTCCTGTTGCCATTATCAATATCGAGCAAAAATGAAAAAAAAAAATCACGTTTGTTGTATGCTAGCCCCCTTAAATATTTATTTTATACTGTTTTTTAGTATTTTTTGTTATAGCGGCAACAGAAATACATCATCGTGAAAATTTCAACTGTCTAACTATTACGGTTCATGAGATAAAGCCTGGTGACAGACGGACAGACAGACAGACAGACGGCGGAGCCTTAGTAACAGGGTTCCCGTTTTACCCTTTGGGTACGGAACGCTAAAAACACTACGGAGTGAAAAATAACGCGATAATAAAGCGAAATTAGTAGTTACCACAGCTACAAAGTGAAAATAACTGTAATTTCTGAAGTATTTTCGTTTTTTGCCACCGACTTCCGAAATTAAAGTTATTTTTCACTTTGTAGTGTTTTATGGAAGTCGGTTGTTTTTTTTTTCACAACTGTTTGAAAAGTAATACGTGGGCGTGCGTGCGTGTATAACATGACATGACACAGATGTATGAACATAAACGAAACAAAATGAGTATGTTAAGGATCGTAGCAGGTGGCGTTTTGTTGTTTCGGCTTCCCCCCATGGGAAGTAAACGTGAGTTTATATATGTGTGTGTATCTCTGAGAAAAGATAATCAGCAGTCCAAGAAAAACATCTATAGATACCTGCCGACTATACGCGTGTTTTAGAAATGTCTGGGCATATTTAAGGGTAGCAGTGGGGATTCATTTATCTTAAGAACAATAAAATTTAACAAACTTAACATTGTAGTTGAAAAACATGTTCCCTCATTAATTCCAATTGAAAATGTAAGTTTGTACGCACAATATTGAGAGATTTACTATGTTATTTTAAGATCATAGACTTCTTATAGGTGTTCCTATAATCTGTAAGTACTGAAGAACTATTCTGTATTTTATTTAAAATTTAAGGTTCAGTTTACGGTATTTTTTTAATTTTCCTCCAGTTACATTTCCTTTTTAAATTTTAATCCCGTTATAAATGGATTTTGGGCCTCAGAAATTGATATGTGTATCAAATTTCAACTTAATCGGTCTCACAGATTCGGAGCAAATGGGCTGTGACAGACAGACATACAGACAGACTGACAGACAGATGAGTGATCCTGTAAAGGTTCCGTTTTCCTTTTGAGGTACGGAACCCTACAAACGTAAAAATAATAAGCTAACCACACATTTCTGATACTCTTCGAATTTTGTGTTTTGGTTTGTGACATTGCTAAATAACGCTTTTGTATCATTTAATGCCATGCTATGTCAAGTAACCGTATAGTTTAATTGCTATTCCGTATAAGTTATATTTATTGCAAAATAAGAGTAAGTTCAAATCAAATCAAAATATTTTATTTCACATAAACCTACATGGGCACTTACGAAACGTCAGAAGGTAAGTAACGTACCAACGGAGTTATGCCCAACGCATCTCCTGTTAGATATGCGACCCCTTATTGTCAGAATCAACTGAAAAATATTGATCAGAACCTAAGAAAATAGGCTAAGGACTTAAGAAAAGCTCTTATATGTAGTTTTAAGTTCAGCATGTATATTTCAACGCTGAATTAAAAACTGTATGAGATATGTCTTAGAGGTCTATATTATAACTCTTAATCATGTGCTAAATTTAATTTCAAAATCTACATATTTTATTTCACATAAGCCTACATGGGCACTTATGAAACGTCAGAAGCTAGGTGCACGGTTCCAATTGGTCGTTTCCTATGGAGAAGAGCCGGCAAGAAACTCCACGGTTACTCTTTTTAAAAAAAGTGGGCTTTTACAATGTTTTCAAGTTACAGTGTTAATAGGTATGGGAGGACAGTGTAGGCACGTCAACAAGTACCAAGTACTTAACAAAATAGAAGATGGTTTACAAAGCTAGTCTATTAAGCCTAGAACGTTCTCACATTCACAAATTAAAAAAGAATCTATAAAATATTACTCAAATAATAAAAAAGTTTTTACAAAAAAAAAACAACCGACTTCCAAAAAAAACACTACAAAGTGAAAAATAACTTTAATTTCGGAAGTCGGTGGCAAAAAACTAAAATACAGATCCAAAGACACCGACTTCCGAAATTCCGGTTGTTTTTTTTTGTAAAGTTTTTTATTTTTCACTTTTTAGTGGGTCAGTTTGTAATTTATCTAATTTACAATAGCCTAATGTCAAATGCTCATCACCTTTTACAAAATATTGCTTTTTCCGATGCAGGGGCGTTAAATGTTGAGGAGTTCTCCTGGTCAGAACCAGGATAACTGATGATGACTTCACCATATGCATTTTGACGAGCATAAATTGCATAACAACCATATTACAGTGCCTAATCGAATCGCAACGGTGAAATACTTATTATTAAGAAGTTCCGGTGGCCATCTGTGGTCTTCATCATCCGTTCCACTTCACCGAATGGTGCTTTTCGAGTGCAAATGCACGAGTTACTATAAAAAATACTCAAATCGCTATAGGTATGCCTATAATATTTGAGGATTTTCCTCGATTTCCATGGGATCCCCTCATCAGATTCTGGTTTGGTGGCAATGGGACCAGCTCGGGAGCATTTTCATACAAAAAAAGAATTTTCAAAATCCGTCCCCAATTGACGGAGTAATCGGTGAACATACATAAAAAAAAAAAACAAACATACAGCCGAACATATAACCTCCTCCTTTTTGGAAGTCGGTTAAAAACCAAAATAATGACAAAGTTAATAGAATGACAACTAGTTCACAGACCAATCTGTTCAATCTGTTTGTTTCAACAATTTCATAGTTCTAATTTCACGATTTTTCTAAGATTTATTCACCAAAACTACGATCTCTAACAATTTTATTATTAACAATAATTGCCCTGTCTTTTTTGTCGAAAGCCGCAAACGTGGCTTTAATTAAAACGTTCGGTAATAAGATTCGGTACTAGGCGAGCAGAAAGTAGGCAGAGAACTTAATGCTACTCCATTCATCGCTAACCTCTATCTGGATAACTGGCAATTTGAAATTTAAATCGGTCGTTCAGTTAAGCTGGTGTAAAAAATAGTCAGAAGGTGAACTGCTAAATACTTAGTTTGATTATTATGAGAAGTTTCTGAACTGCGAATAACTATAATAATCAACAGCCTTATTCGTCACACTGCAGTCTGCGTCCTTATACGCCATCGAAAAATGTTTATAGTGGTTAAAAAAATTAAAAAAAAGTTACTTAACCCATTTAATTAAAAAAAAAATAACATGAAAAAAGTTTTTTTTTTTGGAAGTCGGTTGTTGTTTTGTAAAAAACAAAACAACAACCGACTTCCAAAAAAAACACTACAAAGTGAAAAATTACTTTAATTTCGGAAGTCAGTGACAAAAAACGAAAATATATTACTAAACCAAAGACACACCGACCTCCGAAATTAAAGTTATTTTTTATTTTTCGAAAAAAAAAATCAACTGTTCCCTACATTTTGACGAGTTATGACAATATAAATGTATAGAACAGCAGATTATTTTTCACGATTTCTGGTTTGGCCCCATAGTAAAAGTTATTCATAATGATGAGTACAATGACCCCTTAAGATGTTGGGCGTTATTTATTTTATGTAACACCTTGTATAAGCTTACCAACTAAACGCATAGCATTAACCCAAAGTCTTTGTCATAATAATTATAAATCTCTCACGTATCTAAATTATAGGAACACACGGCACTATCAGTTAATTAGTGTACTAGCTAACTATATGCAAATTTTTTATTTTATTTTATATAAACATCAAATAATATTAAAAGCATAAAATTCGAAATGTTGACTACCCAAAGGGTAAAACGGGAACCCTATTACTAAGGCTCCGCCGCCGCCGTCTGTCTTTCTGCCTGTCCGTCTGTCACCAAAAAAAGAAAAGAAAGAAAATACGTTTATTTGCGATAAACATAACGCAAAGAAATAAAAACACAAAGACGAAAGAACAAATTGAGGGTAAATATGCGTCACATTCACGCATAACGGCCATCGCTCAGCATAATGCTGCGACCCTATGCTAGACAGAGCCCCAGCGCTGGTTGGTTGGTTCTGGCGCTGGATACCAGGCTGTATCTCATGAACCGTGATAGTTAGAAAGTTGAAATTTTCACAGATGATGTATTTCTGTGCGCTATAACAACAAATGCTAAAAAACAGAATAAAATAAATATTTAACGGGGCTCCCATACAACAAATGTGATTATTTTGCTCGTTTTTGCTCGATATTGATAACGGTAACAGGTACACGCTTGAAATATTCACAGAATATTTGGTTATATATTCACTTTAAAGATAAATAATTAAATTAAAATAAAACAGATATTATAATATTATTTAATATAATGAAAGGTCCAACTTGACAGATTACCCTATTGATATTTACTCCATGAGTTTCGCTTCATACAGGCGTTCCCTTTTTAAACAGTGCGAAGACTGCACGTCTGTGTAACTCAAATTGGTTTATTCTATTTTGTACTGTTCTAGATTTAAGTCTCTAGACACACTTTGAATTTGAATTTTTCTTTTTGTCTCTAATATTCATACGCTAATGTCATGCATACCTGTTATTTGCATGGTTACTAAAGTTACAATGTTAGATGTTATTTAATTTTGAATTGTAAGTGGCTGTGCTGTTGGTGTGCTTATTTTAAATAAATAAATAAATTTAAGGGGCTTCCATACAGCAAACGTGATTTTTTTGCCGTTTTTATAGATAATGGTACGGAACCCTTCGTGCGCGAGTCCGACTCGCACTTGCCCGTTTTTTTTTTTTAAATAATAACACTACATTTTATTAAAGTAGGAGTAAGTTTTCACTATCCCAGTAACTTGTAACTGCCCCATAGGCTTTCTTTTAAACCTGTCATCCACCTCAATCTTGTGTTAGTAACCTTATCTGATGTCGTCACCATAATGCAGGATGTGTTACATTTCCCCTACTTAGTCTCGACCACCATTCTATTAAGACTTTGCTATATCTGCAATCCTCTCTTCTACTAATGTGACGTCCTCAATTTTATTTTCATTCCAAAATTTAACTTCTGAACTACTTGCCACTTGCGGTTAAATCGTCGACCGAAATCGTTTGCAATGATTTTCAGGGAAAAATCTCCAGACGTTGCGTTTTCAACTTTAATCCTTGAACAATATGGTGTAATTTGGAATCAATGGGGGTGCTATTGTGGAGTATATGACAGATGATTCTACACGGGTAGGCCGCTTTGGTATCAATGTAGATTTCCGTCATTGTTTTATTGCCGTTGAGCCTTTTCGGGCGTCATGGTGATTTGCAAGCTGAATAATTTGGGCAGTTTTACTTCGACATGGGGATAAAAATTGTGTTTCCTAGCCATGGAACAGTAACTCAGTGGTAACATCCCCGACTTATGCGTCGTAGGTCGTGAGTTCGAACCTAGGCAGGCACTTATTTGCATCACCATTGTTTATTTATTTTATTATTTATGTACACACAGTAAAATCTAGAGACATAATTATAATTTTAGTACAAAGGTACTGCTTACCACTCTCAAAACGGTACAGAAAATATCGTGAGAAAACCGGAATGTCCTAGTACTAAAATAAAATTAGAAGAAATATGACATCGATTAACCCGCACTAGATATTCCTTCGCACAAAGATACCATATTCAGACTTTTAAAGAAATGTTGGTTATCAATAACACGAACACGATAAAATAAAAATAAAACAGAATTACTCTACCAACAGTCATTGACCCCAAAAAAAATGGATAATAATTTTCCAGGCGACTAATAACTTAAAGGGCGACTAACTATTTGCTACTAAAATAATAACTTGGCAGCGATTAAATATTATTTCTTAATCGCTGCAAAGGCCGCCGAGCGCCAGATCCCCTCTATTGTTGGTAAATTCAGTTACCAAAACAAAAATTCGATGCCAGTTTAAATTAAAATAAAGCTAAAAACTGATTATTGAGCTGCTACTTTCTACTTAAAATAATACTTCGCTGTAGCTGCCAACCTATTATTTTTGCTACCGGCTTTAATTATTTTGAATCCCAAATTCAGATTAATTTGCCGCCGCGTTAAATACATGCCAAAAAAAATCATATCATTTTATTTTTTCGTGTTCAGATGTCGATAGCCATCACATCTACGGAGTTTTGCTAGCAAATTTTTATGACCCTGTATAGTGACCAACTTAAAAACTAATAGAAATATCAATCAAACGGTTAAAATGTTACAACGGCCTATATTATACCATTTTTGCTGCTGGAAACTGCTTATCCATGTCTTTCTCAGACCTCAGTGTAAAGTTATCTTGATAACGTCAAAAACACAACATCAGCAAGAGTATTCTCAATTATAATTGTCAGGGATCTCGGGAGGCCTGCCAGGGTTGCGATTTGTCCGAAAGGGATATCGTGGCCCTGGCACACAGGCAAATGAAGGAACACGGGTGGGTTTTAGTCAGTAAAAGTCTGACACTCTCCCGCTCCGCCCAGAGCGGGAGAAGTTATTTGATAATTTCCCACCCAAAAAAAAAAGAAGAAAAAAAGGGATCTCGGGAGAAGTGACGTATTAATAAATATCTTCTTAAGGAAGAATTGATCCTCTAATTTAAGTTACAAAGCCTTCGACATTGGCAGTGATACAAAGAACCATCAGTAAACTATTAGACATCGCCCATAAGATCAACACAGACCACCAATCCCCCTAAAATTGACAAAACACGTTACAATTTACAATGCGTTGATAACAGCCTACATATCTTTAGTATTCCGTTTTCGAATCAGAAGGATACTGTTTCCTCTAACTGGTCCAATAAACAATTAAATTTAACGGGTTTAACAATAACAGTTGGTATAATTTTAGGGTGAAATGGGTAGGGGGTAAGGGTCACATATTTTGGAATCCGTGACCTCACTGTCCTAATAACGTTATGGTGGATATTTTAAGGGTGTTTGTTTTGTACGGGGCCGTTGGATATTCTAAGGGAATCGTTATATTATTTAATAACAGACTTAAAGTAGTAGAGAATTATCTGCAATGCGTTTTAAGGGTACCGCAGTCAACAAGCAACCCTTAAAGTTTCTCCATATCCGTCTGTCTGTCTGGCTCAAAGATCCTTAATACTAGAAAGCTGTAATTTTGAAATGTAATATAATCTATTGATACTAGAGCCCTGCCCTTGTTACGCCCGGTTGTTACGGCTTGAGAGATGTATTTATTATATACATACATACATAAAATCATGCCTTCTTCCCATGGGGGTAGGCAGAAACGTCAGAACGCCACCTGCTACGATCCATATATTATACTCCTTTTGTCTTGTTTACGTACATACATCTGGTCATACACGCACGCCGTTTGCAAGTACTATGCACCTGATGTTGTTTATTATATACTAGCTGCTGCCCGCAGCTTCACCCGCGTGGCATTTTCTAAAATAAAGTTACTACCCTACCTACCTAAGTTACTCCTTATAACATATCTGACAATTAAAGTTCCGTCAAAATCGGTCCAGCCGGTTCGGATTTGGCCGGAACAAATGATTTATTCTTCGTTCGTCCTAAAGTTATGTCCCATATTCCAAAAAAATCTTAGTTTGTCCCATATCACTATTGAAGTAGTGCTTCGTCCTAAATTACAAGTACTTTAAAGGTACAGTTAACAAAAAAAAATTACTTATTTGAAATTTAGAAACAATAATCTGTATAAAAATTAATCCCTATTTCCCTTGGTCACGCCATAACTTGAGAACGACTTTACCGAATTCAATCATCTATTTTTGAAGTTTTCCAATACTTTGTAGAAGATACTTACGGAAAGAACAATTAAGAAAATTGCGCAAAATTTTTCAGAAATAGCAAATAATATTTTCTCTCTATGTAGTAATAGCAGTAATCTAACTTAAAGTACTAGGTTTGCATGAATTCAAGATAGTATTTCAATCATTATTATTATCACACTAATTAGGATTTGGATAAAATAGTTCATAACCTGTATACTTTTTATCCGTAGTAGGTACAAGACGGTATTCTGTTCACGTCACGACACGACAAGTTGTGCACAATTTCGAGCAGTAGACCTAAAAAAAAGTAAAGCTGCAAGAATAATGTTATTATAAAATAATTCTCGCCGAGAAGACAGAGAGGAGTGGTTGTTTTAAATAGTCGATTGATGTTAAATAATATGTATTTAATAAATCTAACCCTTTTTGCCGATTGTACAAAAAAAGTAAGTTTGACCTATACAAAAGAAATATGGGCCGTAGAAGGAATATAAAATAGGACGAAACGGGAATAAAATAATTAAAATTACATTTTGGGACGAAGAAAGCATATTGTTTGGGACAAACCGGGATTTTTTTATGTTGAACAAAACTCAGTGGGCCGAAATAGACAGACACACAAACAGACAAACGAGTTAAAAATTGTTTTTTTGTTATAAGTACCGTTTATTAGTATACTTTATACTATTATTATAAAAACTGTTATTTTGAAATTACAAACAGACACATCAATTTTATTTATTTATATAGTTGGGCGTTTACGACATTATATTTTTGATGTACCTATCACGACCTGATATTATGGCTGAAAAAACAATTTACCTTTAGTTTTCGAAAGTAATTTATTTCTTTAGATAAAAATGGCTAACTTATTGAAAAGCAGTTACGCCAAAAATATCGCCTCGTAAGTTTCCAACTTGACGTTGACAAAATATCTACCTCAATTGACTTTATAATTTACACCCCATCCAATCAGACCCAGTCGTCTGTCTGTCTGACAATCGACTTAACTTTAATAAAAACAAACAAACGGAGAATTCCTAAAAATTTGGAAACATTAAAGGCTCGTGCAGAATGTTGCGATACCTATTGTGCCAGTCTGCACGAGCGTCTTTAAGGCGGAGATTTCTCGAAAATGGTCACAAAGGTGGTTTTTTTAAAGCAGTGTTTCATCTCTTAAACCGTTAATATTTTTTCCAATACAAAAACTGTATGATATTTTCAAGTCTTTTGTGCATACGGTGATGGAGCTCAAAATATAATTAAAGATTTTTTTTTTAATTTAATTATTTTTTATTTAGATTAATTTATTAATACATCAAAAAAAATCTTCAAAGACAACTCTTAATTATTTTCAAAAGCAGTTTAAATCCCTTCGATAAACAGCTATAATTAGAATTAAAAGTATACCATAAAATTGCAAACGCCAAACTGCATCCGGTGATGTTAATTTTTATTAATTAATTAAAACTAATTTTAAGATTTTACTTGCATTTTAACGCCATATGTTGTATCATCGCGCATCTCTTTCTTTTGTATGCAATCTGACAGTGACAGCGATTTACCTGTTGTCAGCCTCTTTTTTTTTTGGGTCGCAAATTATCAAATAACTTCTCCCGTCCTGGGAGCGGGAGGGCTTGTCAGACTTTTACTGACTAAAACACACCCGTGTTCCTTCATTTGCCTATGTGGGCCACGATATCCCTTTCGGACAAACTCGTAACCCTGGCAGGCCTCCCGAGATCCATGACAATTATTGTTGGAGGGCTTTGACATTTTTGACAGGAGCCCGGACCTGCCGTCTCAGTGCTGCCATCTAGTAAACGGCATTTCAGAAAACCCTCACTAACCCGTTAGGCTGTCCCATTAAAAAAAAGAAAAATAAGTACTATCAAAAAATTGAAGTCGCACATTAATTTGCAGCCACGCGCACAGCCAACCTGAACAGCAAAACCAATAAATAATAACTTGAAATAAAAATTACACACAAACAATTAGCATGAATTGAGTACAAGTAAATTAATCCACTTAAGTCGGCCATTATTTCACTAAGAATGATGTATACCCGCCCTGCGCACACCACTTGAACGAATGCTAGCATTAATACTAAAGCAAAAACGTGTTGAGTTCGAGAAATGTGTCGCTACGATGGATATAATTTAGCACGGAATGAGCGGATTGTGGATTTTTTGAGTAAGAAGATAATATTTGTGTTTACTGTTGGTCAATCCAAGGTCTGTTTTTCTTCAAGGTGAGGCCTTGTGCACACAATATCAATTAATTAAAATACCTATTGTTATCAAATTGACACTAAATACCTACAATTTTAATTTCAACAAGGTTTTAACTTGTATTATTTTAATACCTGCCTTTTTTTTTTTTTTTCTGCCTCGTCGGTCTAGTGTTCGCAAGTACGACTGCTGAGCATGAGGTCCCGGGTTCGATTCCCAGGTCGGGCAAAGTGTTATTGGGATTTTCCATCAGGAATTTCTCAGAAGCAGCCCGGTTGATGGCAATAGGCTCGCCCCTATTACATGGGACTTAAACATAACTGGCGAAATGTGGGTGTACTATAGGTACACCTCTGCCTAACCCTTCGGGGATTACAGGCATGATGTTATGTTATATGTGTACTTTATTAATCTTTCTTTTTTTTTCTTTTTATATTTTGTTTTAGGCATAGACCATAGACTATATTTGTAGACCATTTTCTATTTTGGTAAGTACCTGGTACTTTTGACGGGCCAACACAGTCCTCTCATACCTATTAACACTGTAATTTGAAAACATTGTAAAAGCCAATTATTTTAAAAGAGTAACCGTGGAGTTTCTTACCGGCTCTTCTCCATAGGAAACGACCAATTGGAACCGTGCACCTAGCTTCTGACGTTTCATAAGTGCCCATGTAGGTTTATGTGAAATAAAATATGTAGATTTTGAAATTAAATTTAGCACATGATTAAGAGTTATAATATATACCTCTAAGACATATCTCATACAGTTTTTAATTCAGCGTTGAAATATCCATGCTGAACTTAAAACTACATATAAGAGCTTTTCTTAAGTCCTTAGCCTATTTTCTTAGGTTCTGATCAATATTTTTCAGTTGATTCTGACAATAAGGGGACGCATATCTAACAGGAGATGCGTTGGGCATAACTCCGTTGGTACGCTCGACGCATTAACACATTATCGATTGAGTGGCTGAATGTTTGATTATTCTTTTATATTATTTATTTTACTATTTAAAAAAAAGCAAGACTAATACACAACAAAATAAATGGTAACTAAATAGTCAATCAACAATCAACTCAGCCTATCGCAGTCCACTGCTGAACATAGGCCTCTCCCAGGCTGCGCCACAACACCCTGTCCTCCGCCTTCCGCATCTAGTCTGACCCAGCCACCTTCTTAAGGTCGTCGGTCCATCTAGCTGGGGGGCGTCCCACACTACGCTTGCCGATACGCGGTCTCCACTCGAGGACTCGTCTGCTCCATCGGCCATCGGTCCTTCAACAAACATGGCCAGCCCACTGCCACTTCAGTTTGCTTACTCTGCAAGCTATGTCGGTAACTCCGGTTCTTTTCCGGATAATTTCATTCCTGATCTTATCCTCCAAAGAGACTCCAAGCATAGCCCGCATAGAAACTAAATAGTAACAACTGACAATTGCTAATTAAAAGCTTCCACATTTTTATTGCAATGTTGCAAAAAAGAAGACCAAAGAAAATAGGCAGGTAAGTGCCTTATCCCTAATGAACCGCGAACATTCACCCATTAAAATATTCATTGCTCAATATTTTCCTGATTCTTAATGGACTCGTGCAAAATAAATCGACTTCTAAATAAGATGGCAGGTTTTTGAATAATATTGCACTGCGTATACAAAAAGCGTTACGCCGGTAATTTTTTTTTGTAAACGGTACCTGTAATAATGGTTGTTTTGATCGGTGCGAAGATAAATTTTACTAAGTAAATCAGGACAATTGATTATTTTCTACGAGGTGTCCGTTCTAACGATATGCGACCCACGATACGAGACGCATCTTCCGTCAGATGTGCGACCACCCTTAAGTGTCGAAAGGACTTACCGAACCCCCGTCCCCTCCGTCCTTTTTATTTTGTCCTCTGAATCATGATTGGGTAACCCTGATCCCGAAAACTAAATGACGGAGCTTGTGGCTAAGTTTAGTAATAACAGCCGTACGGGTCAATCGATCAGGTTAAGCTACGCTTGCCACGTACGTTGGTCCGTGGATGGGTGACCATCTTTACATACCAAGACCCCTCCGTACCTCTGTAAACCCGTTAAGGCGTTGGTCCCGGCTCTCATTTGTAGCTCTTTGACAGTTGTTACGGGTCGTCAGAAGCCCAAGTCTTACCAAGGTGCATCGTATTACTCAGTTACTGGGTTGTGGAGGTCAGATAGGCAGTGGCTTCATTTAAAAATACTGGTATTCAGCTGCATCCGGTTAGACTGGAAGCCGACCCCAACATAGTTGGGAAAAGGATAGGCACATGATGATCCCGAAACCTAAGTTATCTCTCATAAACACATTTAAAAGCCAGCCTCACTATTCATTTGTATTGCATTTCCATGTCAAGTACGTACTTATTCTTTTCTAAATTATAAGCATGGTCTACACATGCCTTCCTCACCTTATTGATTTGCCAAAAACAAACCAATAATACATACATAAACTAACGCCTTCTTCCCATGGGGCTAGGCAGAAACTATAGAACGCCACCTGCTACGCTCCTTACATATTCCTTTTGCTTCGCCTACGTTCATACATCTGGTCATACACGCACGCCGCCGCCGGTTGCGAGTACGTACTCGCACTACGCACCTGACCTATTTGAAGAACATCACCAATTAATTCACTATAATTATGTCCTCCAAGGGCGTCCCCTCCCGGGCGTTACAAATACCCTTCCAATTCCCGAAAGCATACCAATTAAATCAACCGAGTATAATAACACAAAGAATGAGTGTTTCCTCCAGCCCGACCTAAGCAGCTTCTAATAAAACGAAGCGAAAAACTGTTACATTTCAGATTTGAATAGAAACCTCCCCCATTTTGTGCGAGATCGATTAATTTTTATGCTTTTGTTTCTGAGCTCCATAACAGGGGCATTAACGTCGGATTTTTGAGTAAGAAAGCCTTCATTTTGAAAGAAAGTGCGCTATTGAATTTTATTCGTCGGAGCGGAAGAGAATTTTGGCCTATTTGTGTAATTAGCTGACAGAATTTAGTGGCAGTAAGAGGTTGTTTTTTTAGGGTTATTCTTTTTCGAGCTTTTGAAGGGAGATGGTGTGGAAAGGTGACTCTTAGAAAATCTTTTCGTGATTATTTCTTTTGGTTAACTAATTTCCGCTTCTGAATAATACTTCAGCTTTGACGGATGTTGTCAAATTATCAGCCGGTTAACGTGTCTGACTTCAGACCATAGTTAAATTTATGTCGAGAATAACGTACTTGAATGGCAGTGCTCCTTGAACAATCGAAAATGGAACGCGATTGGAAAGGACAGAGGCCTCTCCAATTGCACACCGTTTTACTCCATCTTCAGTTACTCTCATCCATATGCTGCTGGCCACTCTGGAAAAAATAATGCTGAAACTAAACCTAGGCTGCCGGCAGCCCTGCCTGGAGGACACGGCATGGCATACGCTCGCAGAGTATACTGCTTGGGAAGAGCCGCCCCGTGCCCTCGTCTCAAGAGTAGGCAGTGACCTGTCGCTGCCGGCCGTGGTCGACTCGATGGTCGGCAGCGAGGAGTCCTGGGACACGGTGGTATCTTTCTGCGAAATAGTCATGTCTCAAAAGGAGGCTGAGGAAAGGGAGCAAGAGATTTCTCCCACTCACCCGGTCCCCAGCAGGCGCACCGGGCGTTGGCAGAGGACAAATAATGCCCTCTTCTGGCCCCCTTAAATGGGTCCAGAGACGGCGGATTTGGAGACGTCCGCCGCCCCTATCATACAATACCCGAGATAACGGTTAGAATATAAAAAAATGATTTTTTTAACTTTTAAATTAACGGGCACTTGTTCAAAAATAGTGAAATAGACGTTTTTGAACCTTAAACTTTATTTCTTCTATACCTAATTTCGTTCCATTTAACCCAAACTCATTTTAGAATGGGCAGCCATTACGTTCCCACTTAACACGTCATGGATTTGAACGTGGTGCTAAACCAAATTGGATTACAGGACCTACCCTTTCTAAATTAGGCACCCCCTTTAATTGCTGTCCTAATTAGGACATACTGTATGTACTTAATAAGTTGTTTAGTGAGCTTCTGCGAAATGGCAATTATATCATAATAATTTGGGGTACTATGAAAGTCAGAAGATTTATTAGCCGTTGGTCTAATTCAGAGTGATTAGCGTTTAGTTTGACCTGTGACAATATTTCTTAGAGATTCAGTTTCTTCAATAATTAGATATAGTAAGTAGCATTATGTGCTATGAATCTTAAGTGCATGGAAATAAGCCAGAACAAAAATTGAAAATGTAGTCTGGTGTTGAAGACAAACCATGACATTTGGGAAAAGAATTGCATGAGTTTGGGCTGAAATAAATCGAAAAATAATTGCATAATGGTTATTTTTATCCTAAGTGACGTTGTGACAAGGCCTGCTTCATAGAATGTTGTTGTCACCAAAAACATCTGTAACACTAATGAGTTCTGTGAAAGAGTTGGTCATTGAATTGCCAACTTTTAGAAAAACTTTCGAAATCTCTGATATTGGTGTAATTCTAGCAGCACATATACCTTCGAAACTGTACCCAGTCTATTTCCCTTTCACACGGAACCGTAATCAGCCTATAATGTTCCCCACTGCTGGGACACAGGCCTCCTCTCTTCGAGAGGGAGTAGGCTGTAATCTACCACGCGGGCCCAGTGCGGATTAGATGTCACATGTCTTCGAATTTTTGGTTCTAGGACATGCCGGTTTCCTCACGATGTTTTCCTTCGCCGTTTTGAGAGCAGTGATGATGAAATTATTTACTCAAAGTAAAGCGCCTGAGAGGGTTCGAATCCACGACCTACGACTCGTAAGTCGGGGCCGTTACCACTGATGGCCACCACTGCTCCTAGGAACTATTGTTACTAACATTTGATGAATCTAGGATGCTTATTACAAATTTACTTTCTCCAGTTACCGAATAACTCATCAAGGAGGTTGCCTTTATGCTCTAAAGATCTAAAGCGGAATAAGTTTGTATAATTTGCAAAGCACTATAAGTTTGGCATTAACGCTAGCTACTAGCTACTTTTGCAAGTTGCCAAGTTATTAAATACTAGTTAACTAACAATGACATGGAGTAAAGGAGTTAAGATGATTTCGTAGAAAATTGCTTGTTCTAGTTCTTAATTGATGTGGTATGAAGGAAACCTTATGAATAATTTCTAGTTGTTATTTCTAGTATTGTACCTACTGTTGTTGTGTTTTTGTTGGTCTGTTTTTTTATGTTTGTTATTTATACTTTGGCCTTCTTCATCGTCCTTGACTTTGTCCCCCCCACCCTGTCAAGCAGTATTGCTGTATTTTGGGATGATGAGCAAATGTTTTTTTTATGATTTGTGGGACGAAGTTCAATGCTATAACATAGGCACATGGTAAATGAACGAAATCTTGCAATAAGCAAAAGAAACAGCTTATCTTAAGGCCTTAATACAGTATTTTCAGTTAAGTACTTAATTTAAAAATCTTCTCTTACGTCTAAAACACAGTTCTAAAACCACTATTCGCTTATCGCTCAATAAGAAACAAACGCCCGAAGAGTCCCGAAATCATCTAGAACCACATTGCTATTTGTCATGCGACATCTGGCAAAAACCAGTTCACACCGGTCTCAGGCGCTTTCGGGAGGTGTTATACGGCCAAATGGCGGATATTTCTTCAGTTCAAACTAGTAAGAGCCCAGTTTCGGAGGCACGGCCGTTTGTTTTTATTGGCCTGTAAGTGCTTGTAAGTGATTTTTGATGGGTGAGAGCGAATACGTGAGAATTTTCGTAATGATCGGTCAGATTTTTGTGGATTAATTGGGGTTCTATTGATTTTTGTAGAAAGCGTAACGGGATTCGTTTGTTTTTTTTTTTCATTCTCGTTGCGGTGGGAATTTCAGGGGAAAAGATATCAAATTATTTGCAAAAGCTTTTTTTATTATTGTGTTTAGCGTTCCGTACTTTAAAAGGAAAAAACGGTACCCTTTAGGATCAATCGTGTGTCTGTCTGGCTGTTTGTCTGTCCGCCTGTCACAGTCGATTTGCTCCGAATCTACTGGACCGATTAAGTTGAAATTTGGTACACATATGAAGTATGAACTTATGTGACCTAAAGACGGGCGTGTAACGTAAATAAATGAATTTTGAATAAGGGGGAAATAAAACAAAAATAAGTAGGTAAAAAAGGTTATCTTTAAAAGTACTGCGCCAAAAAATGTATAAGAAGTATATGCTCTTAAAATAACATAGTAAATCTCTTTTTATTTTGCGAACAAACTTATATTTAGAGTTGGAATATATGAGGGAACATGTTTTTCATCAACTACAATTTAAGTTTGTTCTTAGGATTAATTAACCCCCACTACGGAACCCTTAATTGTGCGTGCTCCGACACGCACATGGCCGGTTTTTTTGAAAGAAAATAAATGAAGAAAAAAAAAAGCATTTTTTTTTTAGCAAATCCTGTATTATGAAAACGTTCCATATCGTCTTTTTCTGGCCACAAGGTGTTGCAAGCCTAAAGAAAACCGTGTTTTATGTAAATTTTAGAGAACATTCGTAAGACCTTCATTTAACTACTGCACAAACTCCACGAAAGATGCGATATTTCATTGCATTTTCCACAACAAAGAACTTCAATTAATACTATAAATCTGTATTAATAAAATTATTCCCGCTCGATTCCTGCATGAATTAAAACTATCACACAATTTTATTCGTCCGAGATAATATTTTAATCGCAGAACAAATCGTAAAATGACCTACTTTCGGAATAAAATCAAGCCAATGCGTACAGTCACGAGCAAAAATATGTACACACTTCAAAAAATTCAAAAGGTTATTTCTTCAAAAGTACGCAACTGTGAGTGAATACTCGTACTACGAAAACAACTGGATGCAATTTATTTGATCGATATAGTAGGGTGAAATCGCTTTTGAATTACGCACTTCGTATACATATTTTGACATGATTCTTAACATCATCTGCTTAGCCTTTTAATAAAACCTATTCATGTTTTCCATATTTGTTTTGCTGTAAATAAATAAATCTACCTGCCTTTTACCAACTATGTTGGGGTCAGCTTCCAGTCTAACCAGATGCAGCTGAATACCAGTATTTTACATGAAGTGACTGCCTATATGACCTCCACAACCCAGTTACTGGGTAACATGATACCCCTTGGTAACGTTGACTTGGTTGGTCAGGACTACGTATTTGACCTCCACAACCCAGTAATGACTAAAGACTACGTTGAAGACAAGGAAGTTTGGCAATCATTTCCTTTGCACATGTGGCTTTTCTGGTACCTAATTAAAGGTATATATGTAAAAATCTATTTATTAACTGCTCCAAAATTACGATGTATTTTTTTTTTACTTACTTTCTTAGCATAATATTTTTTCATTATTTGACATTATATACCTACAATTCCAATTTCAACTAATAGTAGTACTTTTTGTGAACAGCATACTAATTCAGATTTGTTACAGTTGTAATGCCAATCATATCATTTGGTTTAAATATCACGCGTTGTTTCCCCGAAGGGTTGGGCAGAGGATATTATTAGGAACCTCCTCCTATTATTCAATTATTTATACCGATTCTTTTATTTTTTGTGAATGTGAGAACGTTGTAGGCTTAAAAGACCGTAGATTTGTAAACCATTTTTTATTTTGTTAAGCACCTGATACTTTTTGACAGGCCTACACTGTCCTCCCATACACTGTAATTTTAAAACATTGTAAATACCAATTATTTTTAAAAGATTAACCGTGGAGTTTCTTATGGTCTTCTCCATAGGAAATCTCCTACCTACGAGTATTATCCAGTACTAGTACTAGGTACTACGATATCCCTTGGTAAATCTGGTTGTCAGATTTCCACGTGACTGTACCTAGTTTAATAAATTTTGCATTCGTAAATGCAAACTGGGTTTGTTTTGTTATTCTGATCAGATCGAGCAGATGTCGTCTGTCAACTGAACTGTTGTGTGTCCGGATGCGTTCAAAATATTTGTGCATTGATTGACTAAATAAATATGGCGGTAGGACTTGTGGTTACGTATCTGGGATAATATGTTTTGTTGATTGGCCGTTTTGTGGAACAAAATTCAGCCATGTGCGTGTCGGACTGACTACGCACAATGAAGGTATCCGGAGTTGGGATGAATTTATCCCAAGAACAAACTCAACATTTATGGTCTTAAGATTAGTCATGAATGTAACGTTACGATTGGCCGGAAGGTCAGCCGTAAGTCACAAGTTAATTAATATAAAAAAGATATAAAAGTAATTCGGTCTTCGAGGCTTAGAGTCAGGATAGCAGGTACGGGTTCAGGATCTTCAGCCAGCTTCCGGACAGGAACGGAAGGGGCTACAGCGTCAGTATCCCTCAGTTGGATGGAATAGCAGGGTTTTTTATATTTATATTAATTAACTTGTGACCTACGGCTGGCCCTCCGGTCAACCGTAACGTTACAGTCAATGGTATCATCACATTCTGCCAAACGTGGCGTGCGAATATTAGGCAGGTACATACAATAATTAGGTTAGTAATTTTATAAACATTACTAATCTCTACTCAGCATCGTTAAGAATGTAGGGACCGTAGCTGGTGGCGTTATTTAGTTTCTGCCTACCCTCAGGAAAGGAGGCGTGAGTTTAATGAGTTATGAAATCGAATCTAAATAAAAAGTTACAGAAGAAGAAGTAATAAAGTAAGCTTTTACCGGTCTTATTCATAAAAAGTTATCGAACACCTAAAACCTATTTTAGTTAAATAGGTTTTGTCACTTTCTAACAAACACAAAGGTCAAAGTGACAAATAAGGACAAACGAACTTTAGCAGAATTTTAACTAAAATAGGTTTAAAAGACGTTTACGAAGAAGAGCCTGAGTCTATAAACACTTACCGTCTTATTAAAAAACAAGATTTATCTTCAGATCCAGATTTAAACCATGGACCCATTATTGAATTTAGAAAATAATACAAAGTAAAGTTCCTAATACAAAACTGACAACCTAATACCGAATTAAGTTTTCTGTTTTGTATAAAGAACGGTAAGTATATCTAGAAAAGTTACGTTCCTATTACAAAAACTAGCCCCATGGTTTATGCCAAATATAAATCTTGTTTTGTAATACAACGGTAAATGCTGAACCTAAATTAAAAAAAAAAACGGCAAGGTGCGAGTCGGACTCGCGCACGAAGGGTTCCGTACCATTATCTATAAAAACGGCAAAAATATCACGTTTTGTGTTATGGGAAATTAAATATTTGTTTTATTTTAATTTAATTATTTATTTTTAGAGTGAATATATATCTAAATATTTTGTGAATATTTCAAGCGTCTACCTGTTGCCGTTATCAATATCGAGCAAAAATGAGCAAATAAATTACGTTTGTTGTATGGGAGCCCCCTTAAATATTTATTTTATTCTGTTTTTTAGTATTTGTTGTTATAGCGGCAGAAATACATCATCTGTGAAAATTTCAACTGCCTAACTATCACGGTTCATGAGATACAGCCTAGTGACAGACGAACAGACAAACAGACGGCACAGCCTTTTTTTTTTTTTGGGTGGGAAATTACCTGTGTGCCAGGGCCACGATATCCCTTTCGAATAAACTCGCAACCCTGGCAGGCATTGGTCCTAACGGACCCCGTCAGTTTGTGCTGACATCTCTTTGAGGCGCGCGTGGAACACGACGCGCCGTTGACCCGGGCCTGGTCCTTATCGGACGGCGATCTACCCATCGCTCACCGTCCGCAAGCCCGCGCCTACGGTGGCCGGAAATTGGCTCGCGACTCCCGACGCCCAGGGCGTCTCCTGCGGCAACTAGGGGCGTGAGGGCGCAAACCCTGCCTCTCCCTCACGCGCTCCGCCTCCTCCTTCGCGAGCATTACGGCTTCGCAGAAGGAGGTGACGGCCTCCCATGCACTCTCGCTCCGAACCATGGCCTGAACCAGGGCCGGACGCGAGAGATCGCCGCCACCGATCGCCTCCGTTAGGACACGGCGGTGCTCCGCCCAAGCTGGGCAGACCTCCACCGTGTCCTCCGGGCGATCCACACAGTGGTGACACCCGGGCGTTTCCTCCCGCTTTATCCTGAACAGGAACCTCCCGAAACAACCGTGTCCGGTGAGGACCTGCGTCAGGCGGAAGGTGAGGACGCCGTGGCGCCTCTCTAGCCACTCCTCAAAGTGGGGACTTATCGCCACAATTGTGGTGTGCCCAGCGCTGGGTTGCGACAATCGCACTCTCCATGTCGCCATGAGATCCCGCCGGAGCTCTGTCCGCTGTGCCGTGATTTCTCGCGGCAGCGGAGTTTTTCCCCAAGCGTTTCGCCAAAAAAAAACTATCGAAAAAAAATCAACTGTCTAACTATCACGGTTCATGAGATAAAGCCTGGTGACAGACGGACAGACAGACAGACAGACGGCGGAGCCTTAGTAATAGGATTCCTGTTTTGCCATTTGGGTACGGAACCCTAAAAAAGGAAAGAAGATAATGATAGCTCGTCAAATCCATAACAAATCACTGTTATTGAGCACGGATTGATAGAAAATTCAGGTATCCCGCAAAAATGCAAATAATTGAAAAATCGAGCCACGTGATTCATTTTCAATACGCAGAACCAAACCGATATTCTTTTGTTGTGTAAGATTTCCGGTATTATAATAATTGAACTTTTGTATGATTCAATAAGTTCCTTTGGGACTGATTTGTATATTTCGAGTTATTCATCTCAACATCGGATCAAATGACGATCTTTCGTAGGCCCGGTTACGAGTACTTAATTTTGAGGAAACATCGACTACTTAGTAGTTTCAGTTAAAAAATCTACTGAAGTGAAAAGCGACAATGTCGTTACATATTATAATTCAAATTCAAAAAATTTATTTCAGACCAAGTGATTCATATAGTGTTAGTATGAACTTAGCCTGTTAGTAAACTCAATAACTTAAAAATATGTACCATAACTAAACACTGAAGCACAGGCCACACCGCCAGCTAGCGGGCGGGCGAAGCGAACGAAGAAACTATACAAACTACGTGAAATGGGTAGCTCGCGGTGTGAACCGAAGTATGTAAAGAGGTGAAACGATGTTCGCTTCGCCCGCCCGCCCGTTCGCTACCTGGCGGTGTGGCCTGCGCTTAATTGGCTACATGAATATGTGCACGCACATGTCAGCCAGCCCAGAGCCTGATAAATGGTCCATCAACCACAGCTACAGTTAAGCGCAGGCCACACCGCCAGCTAGCGGGCGGGCGGGCTAGGCGGGCGAACATCGTTTCACCTCTTTACATACTTCGGTTTACACCGCGAGCTACCGACTAACTATGTAAAGAGGTGAAACGATGTTCGCCCGCCTAGCCCGCCCGCCCGCTGGCTGGCGGTGTGGCCTGCGCTTTATACATCTACTTAAGAATTTACGACGTAATATGTAAGTACTATCGATCGGAGGGGCTCGTGGTTGGGTTCTGATCTGGTGATCGGAGACCTGATTAAGCTACGCTTGTCGCGGTTAGTCTGTAGATGGGTTTTATCCTTTATTAAAAGAACCAGATCCTTAATAATTACTTACAATCGAGCCTATAAGACTAATAAGTAATTTAAATCTAACTTATTTTTTTAGGTGATAATTATTTTTAAACTTAGAATAGTGTTGATTGTACTTTACACAAATCCGTTCCACTTTCTTCGAGTCTGATATAATAATACAAACACTATGTATATGTGTTATAACTGTGTCATGTCTACACTTTTTACATGTAGATAGGAGACCATATTTACATACTGAGACCCTCCATACCTTGGAAAGCACTTTAAACCGTTGGTCCCGGCTGTCACTCGTGGATCTTTGATAGTCGTTACGCTTCGTCAGAACTTCGAAAGTCTAAAAAGCAGTCTTACCAAGGAGTATCGTATTACCCAGTAACTGGGTTGTGGAGATCAGAAGGCCAATTCTCGTATTTTAAAACGTTCAAAATCTAGTCGCAATCTCATCTTGGCGACAAACAAACGTCAAAAAATTGTCAAAATGTAGGGAAATAAGAGGTATTTTTGACAGATTGAGACTGAGATCAGGCTGTGAACGTTCTTAAAATTAGTAGAATTGCCCCTCAGATAGGCAGTCACTGCATGTAAAATACTGGTATTCAGCTGCATCCGGTTAGACTGGGAGCCGACCACAACATAGTTGGGAGAAGTCTAGGTAGATGATGATGAACTAGTAGAAGAACTAGTAAGTACGATGCCAAAAGATTGCCACACATTTTATTCAGTGTTTGTGAACGTTCCACAGTACAGTGACTGTGAGGACTATGTGGGTCATTTTTAGGGTTCCGTACCCAAAGGGTAAAATGGGAACCTTATTACTAAGGCTCCGCCGTCTGTCCGTCTGTCACCAGGCTGTATCTCATGAACCGTGATAGTTAGACAGTTGAAATTTTCACAGATGATGTATTTCTGTTGCCGCTATAACAAAAAATACTAAAACAGAATAAAATAAATATTTAAGGGAGCTCCCATACAACAAACGTGATTTTTTTTGCTCGTTTTTGCTCGATATTGATAACGGCAAAAGGTAGACGCTTGAAATGTTCACCGAATATTTAGTTATATATTCACTTTAAAAATAAATAATTAAATTAAAATAAAACAAATATTTAAGGGGGGCTCCCATACAACAAACGTGATATTTTTGCCGTTTTTTTCCGCCCGCGATATCGCGTGAGTTTTTAATAGTCTTTAATATCGCCGTTGTGGCGGCACGTTGCATATATTTTTTCTATTATCTCATTTAGTTTTAATGATGGTTTGATAGCTTGAGTACTTTATGCGGCCTATCCAAATGTCCTTTCTTTTGTATTGTTCGTCCAATCGTAGAGCTCCTTAAGTTCTAAGTTGAGCTGCACGATAACTGACAATTGCGTGTACTGACTGGACAGGTCTACTCAGATGTGTGTGGTGCTTTCCTCAGAAGACAATTTTAGACACCACAAATGATCTAACCAAGATTATTTCCGGATTTTTTTTATACACATTGACATTGATGAATTTTATAGACATTCGGTTGCTGCCACTGACAGGTCTGTCAAAATCACAATGATCTTTATTGTGGTTTGTAACGAATCTACTAGCCTAATAAAAATAAAAGGGTAAGTAGACAAGTTAAATATATATATTGCTGGAGTTAATTTAAAAAATACAGGAAAAATAATTAAAAAGATAACTAACCTACCTAGCACTCTCAGAAAGAAAAAGGTGGGAGGTTTTATAAAGAAGGTACGATACGGCGCTCAGGTTCGACACGTCATGCGCTCAGGTTCGACACGTCATGCGTCAGGCCTCGTCAGCTCTGAAGCATCCAGATCCGCTTCCCAGTTATTTTGATAGGATTACAGGCAGTGTAGAAGACGTCAGGCTTCGTTAGCTTAGGGGCCTGAAGATCCGCTTCGCAGTATCACAGGCAGTCCAGTCCTGGTCTCTTAGGTAGTGGATGGTCCTCTTGGCAAGAACGTAGTACCGAGAAGACTAAGTATGTTATCAAGGTGAAATGAATATAGACCAATTGCAAGACTTTTGTAGAGGAGATGATTCCTTGAGCGCTTCCAGATCAGATCTCCCCTTTATATCCCCTTATCCCAGATAGTCCCTTTTATATCTGAGTCTGAGGTGTTCTTTTTTACATCATCTGTTTTTTTCTGTTCTTTACAGAATTTAATTTCAAATTCAGTGATCGAAAAGGCCAGACATATTCGTACCAAAAAACCTCTTTGATGAATTCTAAGAGCGTTTCAATTATTATTATAAATGTAAGTTAGTATACAAATATTATACAGTAAACAATTATAATTGTCTATAAAATACAATATTTGAGCTAAACATATTGATAAAAATAATTTAAATTATATAAATCAAAAGTAACCTTCATGGACTAAGCCAGTAAGAAAACTATGAGAGAAAATTAGAAGAAAAAATTATGACAGCTTGACAGCCTGACGTAAGTGTCATAACATTGAAAAATATGAAGATTAAAGAAAACTAATCGTTTTAGAACGATTCGCAAAATAATAATGCAAAACCAATAAAAGAGTATAATACATAATATTAATGAATGCAAAGTGTAAGTAACTATATGATGTAGTGTCTGTAGTATGTAGATACTATAAAACACAATGTAATGAATATTTACTTTGCAAAGATTATATTAGTTTAATTATTGTGAATGTGAGGACTATGTGGGCCATTGTTTTTTTGTCAGTAAGTTGAGCTGCACGATAACTGACAAATGCGTGCACTGACTGGACAGGTTTGCTCAGCCTGTATGATTCTTTCCTCAAAAGACCATTTTAGAAACCAAGCTACATGGTCTTCACAGTCATGATCTGATCAAGATTATGTCTGAGCTTTAAAAGAGACTGTGACCTCTGAGTTTGTTTTGGTCCGAGTTGTCAGGAAAACGCCGACCCCATCTAGTTTTTAAAATAATGATTGAGATAATACTCATAAAAGTGTTCAAACTTATTTACAAAACATTTTGTTTTGATGTGAAACATCTATAGGCGCACGTAAAACCGATTACTGGCGGGGCGACGCATGCCGCGTGGCGATCGGCCACTATACACTTATACAGTCTATATGTAGTAGTGTGTAAATGTGTGTGTAGTGCGATGTTTCACATCTGCCAGTTGTCCCGTAACAGCTTATTTTTTTTCTTTTATCGTCTTTCATTTTTCAAAATGTCGATATTGATATGAGGAAACAGAATAAACGTTGGTAACGTCGTCGGTCTAGTGGTCCCAAGCACTATTGCTGAGCATGATGTCCCGGGTTCGATTCCCGGGTCGGGTAAAGTGTTATTGAGTTTTTCGATTAGGAATTTCTCAACAGCAGCCCAGGGGGTCTACTCCGAAGCCTTAAACCGAAGTATCGGCCGAATTTTCGGCCGTTGCTTGACTACGGCTAACTATGGCTGACTACGGCGAAAGAAAAAAAAAACGACAGTCAAAGAGATAAGCCAAAGTCAAAAATGTGACTTTAACTCGGGTATGGATTCAAAGTCAAAAAAGGAAACTATGGAAGTTATAAAACGGCCGAACATTCGGCCGATACTTCGGTTTAACGCTTCGGAGTAGACCCCCAGACTCTGAATTTGTGCCCGGGGGATGGTAATAGGCTCGCCTCCTGTTACATGGGACTTATATTATGTATATCTAGCGAAATTTACTAGAAATTGATTCTGCCTATCCCTTTGGGGAATACAGGTGTGTTGTCATGGGTTATGACAGAAATGTATCATAATCAGCCTTTATTGTTCCCACTGCGAACAAATAAACTGTTTAAGAAACATAATATCCACTTTTACAATAAACTCAGATTGGTTTGAAATAGAAAACTCTTTAAAGTTTTTTTTCCTTTCCCGTTGAGCTGAGCGAGTGGGCTCTAAAAATACATTATGTCTATATTGTAAAAAAAAATATACACATACCTACCCCTACAGCACATTAATCTCCTCTTTTTTTGAAGTCGGTTAAAAAATACATAGGTACTGCTAAATGTTTTCTCGTCTATCAAACATGTACCCTTTTATTTCTCTTTTCTACACCCACGATTTAAAATAAATGGTATAAATTATAAACATTAATTCAATTCAAACGTAATAAAAAATCTTTTAAGGGCAACCTTGATCTGCATATTCTTTTAAACCTACGCATAAGTACAAAAATAGAACTGCATTCATTCATTTTTAACTGACTTCCAAAAAGGAGGAGGTTATTATGTTCATCTGTTTGTTACACACACATGTGTTTGTTCACATAGTTTTGTATAATTTAAAAGCATTTTTTTCATTTTTGTAAATGTGAGTACCATGGAGCCGTTTATTATGTTATCGATGTATGTTGACTTAAAAAAAGCTTGGCAGTTGAGAGTATGTCATGCTCACTTAAATGTCTCGCTGATGGCGGCGCGTGTGTTGGATCATTCGGTTCCCTACAAAGTGGTTGAGCTGGATGGTGCTGATCCACGCGTCATGTTCGTGAACGGGCGCTGTCAGTTGAGGCTGGTCATCTCTTAACTGCCAGGGCTTATTTTGTAATCTTATATTTTGAATTGTTTTTTTTTGTTAATATATTTATTTTTGTTTTTTACATTGTTCTCACATATAGAAGCGACAAGAATAATGTACCTACCCAGGATTTTGTAATATCTTGATTTAAAAGAGTGTCCTTGGAGTTTCTTGCCTGTTCTTCTCCATAGAGATCTACGTTTTGGAATGGGCAAATAGCTTCCACTTTCTGACTAACTGACCGACTCTTTGACAATTCAAAAGTGCCTGTAAATGGTTTATTTGAAATAAATGCTTTGATTTCTGTATGTTTTTTTTTAATTTTATAAAACTAAAATATAGCTAAAGACACCCACTTCCGAAATTATAGTAATTTTTCACTTTAGAAGTCGGTTGTTTTTTTGTTGTAAAAAGTTTATGCATTTTTTTATCGAAAGCCACATTCACAAAGGTCAACTATTGTTAACATAAATATAGTACACTCACCTTTCGTCAGTTATGTTTAGGTCCCATGTAATAGGGGGCGAGCCTATTGCCATCCACAGGGCACAAATCCAGACTCCGGGCTTGCCATCCACCGGGCACAAATCAGCTGTTACTGAGAAATGTCTGATGGAAAAACCCCAATAACATTTTGCCCAACCTGGGTATTCAACCCAGGACCTCATGCTCAGTATACAATGTGGAGACAACAATACGACAATAAATGAAAACACTGGCAATACTAATGCATAAGAGTATTTTGGAACGATCAAATAAATTCTAGCATCGAAATTAAAAAAGTGATTTTTTCAAATAAACTAAATAGCAGTGGAGTGCCGACTATGGGTTTTGCCAATCTTTGACTAGCTATAGCGACTAAACTATTGGATATATTTGATTGAATTTTCGTGTGCAGACTGCGGACGTCATTAGATATACGTAGTTGAATTTATTGTTATATTGTCGTCTCCACGTTGTATATAGAGTGAGTAGCGCTTGCGAACAGACAGCCCTATTTTTCGGAACCAACGACCCACACAACAATTTCTTTAACTTTATTTTCGTAAGACACAATTCCAGCAGAAAATTGCAATACAAATATACAGTCTGCTTATGTATCCGTTCATTCAGCCATTCTTTCCGCTCAGATATGTATGCAAATCATTCGTTCATAACAAGGGACCTTCAATTCGTTCATTCGCTCAGTACGACATACAAATATGCCCGTTTTATTGCATTAGCACAGATTTGCGTTTGTGTGGGGCTGTGAAATTAGCGATTTTGGCAAGCTGAACACGATTAAATAATATATATTTTCATCTACTCGAAAAGTTAATGACATTATTAGGGGTTCCGCCAAGGCCAACTTTCGATATTATTTTGTCCCCAACTTTTGGATTAGTCTTGAAGAAAATCTCTGCCTGACAATATTATGAGTATTCTATGTACATACATAACATCACGCCTTGTTTCCCCGAAGAGTTGGGCAGAGGTGTATCTTTAGTACTCCCATATTTCGCCAGTTATGTTTAAGTCCCATGTAATAGGGGGCGAGCCTATTGCCCTCAACAGGGCACACATCGTATTAGTATTATCAACCAATAATACTTTCTGGGTACGTACTCGAGTAACTTGGAAAATAGCGAGCTAATATTCTTTGTACTAGGTATCTAGCAAGCTTATCATGAGACACTTTCAGCTCAAGGAAGCATTTCCCGTTATAACTCCTTTTATAGTATTTTCAAAGAAACGGGATTAAATTATTTTGTAATAAGGTTATGCAAATCTTGCTGTTTCCTCACTGTTCCAACTGCTGGGACACTGGCCTCCTCTCTGTGAGAAGTGGGCCGTAATCCACCACGCGGGCCCAGTGCGGGTATTATCGCAGTAATGCAGCTGCATCCGGTTAGACTGGAAGTCGACCCCAATATACTTGGGAAATGGCTTGGCAGATGGCGATGAGACTATTGTGACGATGTTTGGGGAATTTATAGAATAGAATACTATTTCGGCTGTTCAATGTTTTGCAAGAATATCACTAACTCGCTCTCGTTTCTGCTCCATGTCTCGCAGTTTCCATAGCCCAACTTTTAGACATAATAAAACAAATAGTCACGTCCTCAGGAAGGGATCAGAACTGCGACAGGCGGTAATGACGCTCAGTTCCAAATGACATTACGTGCGTTACCATGATTTATATATGCGAGATGAGTTATAATAACTAGGTTCGACAGTTATACCGAACTATATTAGAATCGTCGAGGGAAATTGTATACCTAGTTACCGTTATAGTTTATTTTCTTTTGAATAGAAATGGCACTCAGACACCAATCTACATGGTATTCACTTGATCTTATCAAGATTATGTCTGGACTATAAAGAGACTGTGACATCTGAGTTTGTTTCGCCCTTTCTCCTCACTCACAGTTGTCAGATAGGAAACGTCGACCTAATCTAGTTTTTTTTAAATATGATTGACATGTAAAAGTGTTTGTATAAAACTACGTACATAAATAAAATCATTTAACATTTACTATCTAGGTATTTGCTTACAAGTTATACCTCAATCAACTCAGCATATCGCACTCCACTGCTAGACATTGGCTTCTCCAAAGTTGCGCCACAACACCTGTTCTTGATCTCAGGTATAGCTTTTGGTGATACGAGGAATAGGGTGTAAAGTTCACTCATCCACCATAGAAAAGGGAGGATCCTCTGACAAGATGGGTGTTGTGTCTGGTGGGCAACTGCCCAACGATTGATGTCGGGACGTTGTATTTAAGCTAGTTGCGCGGTAAACTCTGCTTGCGCGATGCAGGATTTGCGTGACGTCAGTGTGACGCGTAGTTCGCTTATGGCGATGTTGATGCCGCTACAAGCTCACGCGGCATGCCCAGAGAAAAAAAATACCCAGTCACCAAGATGACAGCGAAACTTACTACAGGGTCGCGCCGGACTAACATGTATGTAGTATTGCAACTTATGGAGGCTGGTTCATTGATAATAGTAATCATTCCAACTGAAAGACGTCCACTACTGGACATAGGCCTCCTCCAATGTGGGGAGGTTGCCATAATCGCCATGCTTAAGGCAGGCGGTTAGGTGATCGCAGTATGGTGTTAAAAACCGCATAGAGAACGCTGTTGCCCATTCTCTAGTAAATCCCTTAGTCGACAGTACGACACCCATGGGAAGCAAAAAGATGGTGCTATTCCTAAGATTAATGGAAATTTCAAGAGACGGAAAAATGGACCAAAAAGGTTACAGAATGGTACTCAAGGAATGGAAAAAGACGTAGAGGAAGACAAGTGAAAAGGTGGGAGGATGATCTGCCCAAAGATTGGGGAAGAACAGCACTGGACAGGAGTAAGTGGAGGGAGACAGAGGAGGTTTATGTCGCAAGACAGCCTGACCTTGTAGGTGATAATATTTAATTTGCTAAAGTAGGGTTAACAAGGAGAACTTATAAGAGCAGTACTGGCTCAGTGGTGACGAATGCGACTAACAAGTTGTAGGTCGTAGATTCGAACAGACAGGTGCTTTACTTTGTGTAAATTATTTCATCACCACTGCTCTCGAAACGGTGAAGGAAAACATTGTGAGGAAACCGGCATGTCCTAGAACCAAAAATTCAAAGATATGTGATATCTAACAACGCGCACTGGGCCCGCATGGTAGTATAGCCCATTCCCTCTCGAAGAGAAGAGACCTGTGTCCCAGCAGTGGGAGAATTATAGACTGATTATAATGATGATGATGATGAAGCAGAATTAAATATAATTAAATGTTATTAGTTTATAATTACTTGTTATGTACCAACGGTCAGAGGAGCTTGTGGCTAAATAATAACTGCCATACGGGTCGATTGATCCGGTTAAGCTACGCTTGCCACGGTTGGTCCGTGGATGGGTGACCATCTGTTCATATCAAGATTCCTCCGTGAATCGGAAAGCACGTTAAGCCGTTGGTCCCGGCTGTCATTTGCAGATCTTTGAGAGTTGTTACGGGTCGTCAGAAGCCCAAAAGTCTTACCAAGGGATATCGTGTTACCCAGTAACTGGGTTGTGGAGGTCAGATAGGCAGTCGCGCCATGTAAAACACTGGTATTTAGCTGTATATGGTTAGATTGGAAGCTGACCCCAACATAGTTGGGGAAAGGCTAGGCAGATGATGATGATGTACAAACGGTCAGAGGAAATAAAGGCTATTTTTATTTTTGTTTTATTTCATGACTGTAATTTAAAGCCTTTTGTTTCCAGTTCAAGGATAACTGGAAATGAAGTCGAAGCCGCGGCTATGTTACATTTATTATACGAAATCCCTTATTCACTTTTAACGACCCTCTCTCGACGATTCTATCAAACTACGCGTACGCATGAATATTCGTTTTTAACCGACTGCCAAAAAGGAGGAGGTTATATGTTCGGCTGTGTTTTATTATGTATGTTCACCGCTTACTCCGTCAGTTGTGGACGGATTTTGAAAATTCTTTTTTTGTATGGAAGGGTATGCTCTCGAGGTAGTCCCATTGCCAGAAAAAGACAAATCAGAATCTGATGAGGGGATCCCATGGAAATCTAGGGCAATCCTCAATTTTTATAGGCATACCTATAGCGATTTGAGTATTTTTTATAGTAACTCGTGCATTTGCACTCGAAAAGTACCATTTGGTGAAGTGGAACCGATGATGAAGACCACAGATGGCCACCGGAACTACTTAATACTAAGTATTTCACCGTTGCGATTCGATTAGGCACTTTAATATGGTTGCTAAGCAATTTATGCTCGTCACAATGCATAATATGGTGAAGTCACCATCAGTTCCAGCTCAGGAGAACTCAACTATTAAAGTCCCTGCATCGGGAAAAGCTATATTTTGTAAAAGGTGATGAGCAGTTGACATAAGCCTATTGTAACTACAACAGTAACCCACTAAAAACTGCAAAACAAAAAAACTTTTTCTAAAAAAGAAAACAACCGACTTCCAAAACAAAAACTACAAAGTGAAAAATAACCTTAATTTCGGCAGTCGGTGGCAAAAACTAAAATAGATCCAAAGACACCAACTTCCTGAAAATTGTCTTCGTATATTGCAGAGCGTCTAAGTAAATTTGACATTTCCCTAGAAACTGACATCGTGGCTATTGTAACCGATGGACCGAATGTTATGATAAAGGTGGGGCGGCTTATTTGCACTGAACAACAACTGTGTCTCGCACATGGTATCAATTTGGCGGTCTGTGATGTGCTTTATGAAAAACATAATAATTTGCAAGATAGCCCTACCTCAGATGATACTATAAATGAACCAGCTGTGACTGTTGATTATATGGACGACAGCGATGATGAACACCATTTAGAAGACTTAGACTGTCCAGAATCAGGTTTAATCGTAATGTCACAAAATGATCTTGCGCCAGAACACGTACCAGAGTTAACACAATATGAAAATATTAATGAGCTGATAAAGAAAATCCGCAAAGTTGTAGTGTATTTCAAAAGATCTCCATTGAAAAATGAAACAGTACTTCAAAAATATGTGAAAATTGAACATGGAAAAGAGTTGTCACTTCTTTTGGACTGTAAAACCAGGTGGAATAGTCTTTTAACAATGCTGGAGCGATTTTATCTTTTAAAAGCATGCATTCAAAAAGCTCTTATAGATCTCAATCATCCAATTCATTTAGAAGGTGTTGATTTTGAATTGGTAAATAAATTTGTTGATGTGCTGACCCCAATTAAATTGACAGTAGAAGCAATCTGTCCGCGAGATGCTAATTTATGCACAGCTGATGCCGCTTTGAAATTTCTTATAAAACAACTGTCTAGCAAAAACTCAGCACTTGCCAAAAAAATTAAAACATCCTTAGTGGAACGTATAAAGCAACGACGAAGTGATGATTTAACTGGCGTGTTAAATTATTTACAAAATCCACGAATGGATGTTGAAAATCAGTTATTATCGGATTTGGAATGGCACGACTTATTTCCAGTTCCGACACAGGCTTTAGTGAGGAAGCAAATAAAGAGTATTGTTAAAAGACTTAATAGTCGAGATTACACGGAAGAAGAAGCAAGGTCAGGATCACAAACAGATGATGAGCTAAGGTCAAAAACCTCCCAACCCCAATTGACATTAAAGGAAAAGTTACAGCTGGAAATTAACAAGAGTATGAAATCCCCAGATCCTGAAGTACAAGTACAAAATAAATTGGGGTTGGCAAAAAGTATTAGACGTGAAATGAGCCTGTTCGAAAATGGAGGTGTTCGTGGATATCACTTAGAAACAGCATATAAGTATCTATTGTCTATTCCTCCAACCAGCGTAGAAGCTGAACGAGCGTTTTCAGCTGCTGCTTATGTTGGCAATAAACTACGAAGCAGGCTCGGAAGTCAAACATTGGATGCTTTGATATTTCTGCGATTATATTTTCGAAATTCTAAATAGTTATTTTGTGCTGTTTTTTAATTTCTTGCAAAAGTATAGTATTTTTTGGTTTGTATTTTTTCTTTTCTTATTATTATTCTGATTTGTGTTGTGCAAAGTACTTTTTAATAGCATGGAATTAGTAAGTACTTTAAAGATTGTAAGTAGAGGGGCAGATTCGATCCCCCTCGAATTCGAATTTCGACCAGTGGGCGACCACTAGTAATGAATAAATATTTCAGTCATCATCATCATTCTCCTGTCCTTATCCCAATTGATTTGGGGTCGGCGCAACATGTCCCTTTCTTCCATACTTCGCTATTAGTCGTCATCTCGGTAGTCACTCCCTTTCTAGCCATATCATCTTTCACACAGTCCATTCATCGTTTCTTTGGTCTTCCCCTGCTCTTATACCCATCGACATGCATACTCAAAACTTTCGTCACGACAATTTCTTCATTCCTCCGCATCACATGCCCATGCCATGACAACAGATTTCCGCACATTTTTTCAGTCACCAGTGCCACTTTCAGACTTCCTCATATGTACTCATTACTTATTCTATCATTTTTTGTCACAAAACACATTCCTCTTAGCATTCTCATCTCAGCTACAACAGAATAAATATTTCAGTATTTAGCTTTTTTAAAATTTTGAGGTTAATTTCTGTCGCTGCTCAGTGGTACCTGGCAAGCTGAGATGTCAGATGTTACACATAGAGAATACAACCCCGAGCATGTTTTTCAATCCCGGGCTTACGGGATTTTTGAAGCCTTTTCCCGGGATCCCGGGCTCATCCCGGGATTAGACTATGTGGTTTCTAATTGGGCTAAAATAAAAAAAACACGAGTAATTAAAAAAAAATTTCTTTAATGTCTTTGCACAACACAAATCAGAATAATAATAAGAAAAGAAAAAATACAAACCAAAAAATACTATACTTTTGCAAGAAATTAAAAAACAGCACAAAATAACTATTTAGAATTTCGAAAATATAATCGCAGAAATATCAAAGCATCCAATGTTTGACTTCCGAGCCTGCTTCGTAGTTTATTGCCAACATAAGCAGCAGCTGAAAACGCTCGTTCAGCTTCTACGCTGGTTGGAGGAATAGACAATAGATACTTATATGCTGTTTCTAAGTGATATCCACGAACACCTCCATTTTCGAACAGGCTCATTTCACGTCTAATACTATTTGCCAACCCCAATTCATTTTGTACTTGTACTTCAGGATCTGGGGATTTCATACTCTTGTTAATTTCCAGCTGTAACTTTTCCTTTAATGTCAATTGGGGTTGGGAGGTTTTTGACCTTAGCTCATCATCTGTTTGTGATCCTGACCTTGCTTCTTCTTCCGTGTAATCTCGACTATTAAGTCTTTTAACAATACTCTTTATTTGCTTCCTCACTAAAGCCTGTGTCGGAACTGGAAATAAGTCGTGCCATTCCAAATCCGATAATAACTGATTTTCAACATCCATTCGTGGATTTTGTAAATAATTTAACACGCCAGTTAAATCATCACTTCGTCGTTGCTTTATACGTTCCACTAAGGATGTTTTAATTTTTTTGGCAAGTGCTGAGTTTTTGCTAGACAGTTGTTTTATAAGAAATTTCAAAGCGGCATCAGCTGTGCATAAATTAGCATCTCGCGGACAGATTGCTTCTACTGTCAATTTAATTGGGGTCAGCACATCAACAAATTTATTTACCAATTCAAAATCAACACCTTCTAAATGAATTGGATGATTGAGATCTATAAGAGCTTTTTGAATGCATGCTTTTAAAAGATAAAATCGCTCCAGCATTGTTAAAAGACTATTCCACCTGGTTTTACAGTCCAAAAGAAGTGACAACTCTTTTCCATGTTCAATTTTCACATATTTTTGAAGTACTGTTTCATTTTTCAATGGAGATCTTTTGAAATACACTACAACTTTGCGGATTTTCTTTATCAGCTCATTAATATTTTCATATTGTGTTAACTCTGGTACGTGTTCTGGCGCAAGATCATTTTGTGACATTACGATTAAACCTGATTCCGGACAGTCTAAGTCTTCTAAATGGTGTTCATCATCGCTGTCGTCCATATAATCAACAGTCACAGCTGGTTCATTTATAGTATCATCTGAGGTAGGGCTATCTTGCAAATTATTATGTTTTTCATAAAGCACATCACAGACCGCCAAATTGATACCATGTGCGAGACACAGTTGTTGTTCAGTGCAAATAAGCCGCCCCACCTTTATCATAACATTCGGTCCATCGGTTACAATAGCCACGATGTCAGTTTCTAGGGAAATGTCAAATTTACTTAGACGCTCTGCAATATACGAAGACAATTTTCAGCTGTGATACTATCGTAAATAGGAACAAGTCCTAAGTTCCAAAATTTTTTATATGAATGAACGTTGACCGCCATGTATCGTTTATTGGAAGTTGAAGTCCACTCGTCGAAAGAAAGACTAAATCTTTCACCTGCACTTTTCAAATGTTTTAATTCTGCGGTTACTTGCTTTCTGATTTTTTCACTGTAATTCATAACACGTTTTCGAACAGTGACGGCTGACTTTGGTAAATCCGTGTATTTTGCTAAGAGCAATTTTCTCAATCAATTTGATTTAAGAAAATTATTCACACTGAATGGAAATCCATCTAATGCAATCATTCTTGCCAAAATATCATCCAGGCTATCGTCGGCACCTTTAGTAAAATAATTATCTAACTTTCGCTTGGCTGGCGGCGGTGCTGTGTTCAGATTTTCAAAATCTTGACTTGTTGAAGCTGATATAACCTTGATGTTATGTTTTGATAACAAATGTGTATGTAATCCCTTAGTTGATCCACCCAAAGTCTTGAGGATGGCTGGGCATCGCTTACATTTAGCACTATTCCCGTCCTTCTCAACTAAATAATAACTCCACACTGACGTCGTATCACTGTCTTTTTTATGTCTAACACAGTCTCCCGCCATTTGAAATACTTAATTTCAGATAATTGACTTTTAAATTTTAAAGACGTAGCCTACGTAACCCGTCGTCACTGACAGAACAATAAATGAATTTTTTTTTTTTTTTTTTTTTTTTTTTATATATGGCATCTCGCAGTTGACCTTGAGAGGCCGTGACTGCTTAACCGGTCTTTCCTGTGGCTGCCCTAAGGTATTAGCTTAAAGCCTCCAGCCAGGAGCGTAAATAAAAGTATTAAAAACTAAACGACAGCGCTCTAAGGGCACCCCCTGTGGGGTACGAACCTCGGCTTAGGGCGTCGTTGGGGAAAAACAAAGCAAATTGGGGACGGGCTGGATCGAAAGTTTAAATTCATGATTATTAACGGGGATTACTATTAAATGCTACGGCTCACTCAGCCTCGGGGCTGGCGGTTCGACGTGCAAGGGACGGGGGGAACAATTTATTCTTGATCTTCGCGTGGTACCTCGGCGGCGAGGACGGAATGACGGTTTGTGTTTGTGCACTGTACTTGTGGCCCTATTGCTTTCCTGAAGGAGAGTAATGGGGTCATCCGGGTCTAAAAGAGTATGCCTAGGTCGGCGAGTCTTACTAATTTGAGATGGCCTATAGCTAGCTGCCTGCACAACCAAGGGGTTGCGATGTCTATCTGCGGACTCGAAGAACCGCTTTGTCGCGCGTTTCAAAAACTGCTTAATGGTGGGGATTCTAAGATCTACGTGTAGGGTTTCGTTCCGAACGAACCATGGAGCGTCCGTAATTTTACGGAGAAATCGGTTTTGAAGTGCCTGCATTCTGTGAATGAGATGGGGACGGGCGTGTGCGAAAGCGGCACACGCGTACGTCATAATCGGCCGGATGCACGCTGTGTAAATACGCAATTTGCCCTTAAGGGACAACTTGCTGCGTGAGTTCAGAACGCAATGAAGCCTACCGAGAGCGAAAGCAGCGCGCGAACGCACTTGCTTTATGTGCTCAGCGAACGAAATGTGGTGATCTAAGATCACACCGAGATATTTGGCTCGCTTCTCCCAAGGGATAGGCTTGCCGAACATCTTGATCTGTCGTGGTAGGTCCGGTCTACGCCGGGGCCTAGAAAAGAGGACCGCTTGGCTCTTATCAGGATTGACCTCGATCCTCCACTTCCTGAACCAGTCACCGAGTCTGTTGACTTCGGTCTGTAGGATGCGGGAGATCTGGTCTTGACTGCGGCCGGTGTAGTAGATGGCCGTGTCGTCTGCGAACAGAGCTAACTGCGCCTTTCTACTTTTCGGGATGTCACTGGAGAACAGCGTAAAAATGAGCGGAGCCAGCACAGACCCCTGAGGGACGCCTGCGCGGATCGGATGAGGGGAAGAGAGCGCACCCTCGATGCGATAGCGGAAGGTGCGGTTCAACAAATAGTCCCGTAAGATGAGCACGAGACGATCTGGCACACCGAATTTGTATAGCTTATACAATAAGCCGTTGTGCCAGACTTTGTCGAACGCTTTCGCGATATCGAAGAACACAGCACCCGTCATGAACCCGCGCTGGAAACCGGCGCTTATGTGTTCTATGATACGGTGGACCTGTTGTACGCAAGAATGTTGGGTTCTAAAACCGAACTGTTCGTTGGGGATGAGCCCCTTCGTCTCGGCGTAGTCTCTGAGACGCTTATAAATAAGCCTCTCATAGACCTTGCCGAAAACGTCGAGCAAACTGATGGGACGGTAACTGGAAGGCTCGGTCTTAGGCTTGCCGGGCTTCGGGATACCGATGACGGTGGCATTTTTCCACGATTGTGGAAAAATGTTATTACTAAGAGCACCATTGAAGATGGTGGTCATTAGCATGATCAGGTGAGCCGGGAACAACTGGACCACCCTATTGGTGATACCGTCTGATCCAGGGGCTTTACGGGGTTTCAGACCCTTGATTATATCGTGAACCTCGTCCGGGGAGACGGGGTCTAGAGGACAATCAGGGTCTTCGACCGGAGGGAGAGAGGCTCTACGCTCGACTTCGGCATCCACCTCGGCGAGGTGAGCCTGGTCTACTGGTTGAGAGCTGGGCGAGCACTGGGTCTCGAGGCTGTCAGCTAGGCATTCAGCCCTGTCGATGTCGTCGAATGCTATCGCCCTGTCGGGTCGTGTCAGGGGAGGCATAGAGACTACTTGCTGGGACTTGAGTTTCCTCTGAAGTTCCCAGAATGCCAGATGAGTGGGCTCTAGCTCGCTCAACATCTTGTCCCAGTTACCGTCACGCAGCTCGGCCATGCGTGTCTTTACAGATCTCTGCAAATAGCGCATGTGAGCTTTGTTGGCGTCACAGGGGAAGACGTCGTAGGCACGAGTAGCCGCGTTCTTCTCAGTCAGCAGTTCACGCACATCGTCCGGCAGCCTCAAGCGATGTTCGTCCATCGCCGGAGCTTGCCTTGAACAATCGTTCAGGACCGATTGTACGTGTTCCGTGAGTGAGCCGATCGCGGCCGTCGTGTCAGCGATTGAGGTAAACTGATCTGGTATAGAGTCTAGTAGAGGGGAAGTGGTGGATTTCAAGCGATCGCTTACTTTCCTCCAGTCCGTGACTACTTTGTTACGGGAGGGTTCGTCCGGGTCAGGGAGTCCGTCGCGAGGGACCAGTCTCATGACGACTGGTCGGTGGTCAGAAGTCAGTTCGTCCATCGCCTCTATCGAATCCAACCGGAGGTTGATATTCTTTAGGAGCGCTATGTCCAATACGTCAGGGGTATGGTTGGGGTCGTGAGGGTAGTGGGTGGGCGTCATCGGGGCGATGACGTCAAAGTTTAGGACGGGGCAGAGGTCAAACAAGTGTCTGCCTCGGAACGTGGTACTGGTACTATTCCAGGCCGGGTGTTTGGCGTTGAGGTCACCCGCTATGATAACGGATTCGCTCAGGCCAAAAAGAATTGAAAGATCGTCAGAGAGCAGTTTGAGACCGTCTGCTGACGAGGTCGCGGTGGGCGGCATGTAAGCCGAAACTATCGTAATCGGTCTATGACCTGACATGCCTAGTCTACATGCAGACACTTCAAGACACGAGAGAGTTGGAGGATCGAGAGGAATACAGTATAGAGGGGTTCTATAATAGATCAAGGTGCCGCCCTTGTGGCATCGAGACCTGTCGTTGCGAACTATGCGATAGTTCGCAATTGACGGGTTTCGATGACTCGGCTTGAGGAAGGTTTCCTGTACTAGGAGAATATCTAACTTGTGGACGCGGAGGAACTCGGCGACTTCGTCGCGTTGTCCCCTAATGCCGTTGGCATTGAAAAAGCCTTACTTTGAGGGATCTGAGTTTAGTTCTTGCGGGGGCCGTATTATACATATTAGGGCCGTTTCGCGAAGGTGTTGAGGACTTGCGTAATTTCCGGGTACGCATTGAATATGCTCTGGATCTGATAAAGATTGCCAGAGGATTGAGCCTTGACTAATTCCCCGGCCATTTGAATGGCGCGAGGAGACATGAACACGTTGAATGTGCTCGTGATCACATTAAACGCGTCTAGTGCGTTAGCAACGGCGCCAACTGAAGAAGTCGCGGGTTTAGGGGGCGCGCGAGTGGTGGCGACGGGAGCGGCTTTAGGAGCTGGCTCAGGTACACGGGGCGCGAGAGGCGCGCGGGGCGCGCCGGGCGCGGGAGCCGCGCGGGGTGCGAGAGGCGCGCGAGCCGCGGGAAGCGCGGTATTAGCGGCGGGTGCCAGTTGAGCGCGTTGAGCGCGAATATTGGGGTCCATCATCAGAGGTTGAGGATGGAGAGGAGGGGCCATATATTGGCCGAAGGCAGGGAAGGCCTGCTGGTGGTTGAAGTAGTTCCACGGACTAGACCTTTGAGGGCTCAGTCAGAGTCATCAGGGGATATCGCACGATCTCCTACGAGGCGGCTTGCGTACTGGCCGGATCCCCACCCTGGGACCTCGAGGCGAAAGTACTCGCGTCACTGTATCGGTGGTGCGAGGAAGCGAGGGCGCGGGGCGAGTGGCTGATGCAGCGACATGTTGAGTTGCGTCGGTCACAGCTTCGCGCAGCCCTGGTGGCGGAATGCCCTACCACCGGCCTCGCCACCATCGAGGCGATGGGTACTCGAGCCCTGGCTCGGGAGAAGGCACGGCTCCCTGTCGTTTCGGGTGACGCAGGTGCTCTCGGGGCATGGTTGCTTCGGGAAGTACCTGTGTCGCATAAACAGGGAGCCGGACGCCCGGTGTCACCACTGCGTCGACTGCCGGGAGGACACGGCGCGGCATACGCTGGCAGAGTGTGCCGCTTGGGAGGAGCCTCGCCGTGCCCTCATCTCAGGAGTAGGCAGTGACCTATCGCTGCCGGCCGTGGTCGAGTCGATGGCCGGCAGCGAGGAGTCCTGGGACGCGGTGGTATCCTTCTGCGAAACAGTCGTGTCGCAGAAGGAGGCTGCGGAAAGGGAGCGGGAGATCTCGTCCGCCCACCCGGCCCGCAGCAGACGCACCGGGCGTCGGCAGAGGGCAGATAATGCCCTCTTCCGGCCCCCCTAAATGGGTCCAGGGACGGCGGACTCGGGGACGTCCGCCGCCCCCCATCACACTGGACCCGAGGTGGCGGCGCGTAGTGTTCCACGCGCGCCCCTTTGAGACGTCGCGGGGGGGTCTAACACCTCACCCCCCCGCAGACTTGAGGTGGCCCGCAGAGGCGGGCCGGCACTAGCCGGGGATCACGGAAGTAATACTAGCTCCCAAGATCCCCGGTGCAAGTGTGGGTAGGGAACACCGGGGTGGTTTTTAGTCAGTAAGAGTCTGACAAACCCCTCCGCCCACCCCAGGGCGGAGGACATCCATGAGGATTTTCCACCCCGGCAACAAAAAAAAAAAAAAAAAGGGTAGCGGGGTACCCGGGGTGCTCTCGTTGCTGCCTCGCGTCGAAACGCTTGGTCAGCTTCGAGGAAGATGACTTCGGAGCTTTAGGACAGCCACGGTAATTGGCTGGGTGACCCTGTTGGCCGCATAGGACGCAGCTGGGAGGCTCGGTGCAGAGGGCACGGTCCTTTGGACGGGTGCACTCAGAAGTGCCGTGCTCGCCCAGGCACTTGACGCACCTGGGTTTCGCAAAGCAGTTCTTTTGCGCGTGACCGTATAATTGGCATCTGTGGCATTGGCCTATGTTGCTTGATTTGTGGGGCTTCTGGACGTCGAAGCCCTTAAGGTAGCATATCGAGCTGACCTTGAAGATTGGGTGATGCCCTTCAGTTTGTGGGCACACGACAAGAACCATGTCGTATGCGGATCCACCTCTGGATCGGTGCATCCTGTGCACTTCGAGGACAGGGATCCCCTGTCTCTCTAGGTCTGCCTTTATGTCGTCCGTGGCGATCTCACTGGGGATCCTACGGATCACCACGCGTATCTGACGATCCTCGGGGAGGGTGTACGAGTGGAATGAGATTCCTCTCGCCCGAAGAAGTTTTGTAAGTTCCCTGTAGTCGTTCGACGTTGGAACGGAAACTTTGATGCCTGGCTGTGTGCTGATGGCACTGGTGAAATTGATCCTAAGATCACTGCACCTTTGTGAAACTTCCGTCCACCTGCCCTTATCTTGAATGATAATGGGTGGGGGACGGGATGCCTTCTTGGAGGCAGAAGGAGTCTTGGCGGACGCGGTCGCAGTACCGGAAGTGGTAGCTTGCGACGGCGCGGACGGAGCCGGGGTAGGGGCCCTAGTGGCGACTACCGCGGGGGTAGAGGGAGCGGAGGTCGAGGGAGCCTCGATTGCAACCATTTTACTAGGTTGCGAAGACCTGCTCTTGTTCTTCTTCCTCTTGCCAGGGCCTGAGGTGATGCCCCCTTCCTCTGGTCCAGAGGAGGAAGAACAAGAACCTGACTCCGCATCCGAGGAGTCTGAGTTTAAGTTCACCGCCGCCGCGTTATTGTCCGCGGGGGCGGTGGTGTCCATTGACACTATTGGACTATCCGACCGACTCTGTGAGTCAGAGTCATCTGAGTTGGAAGCGAGCGCATCGCTGAACTGTGAGAGGCTCGCTGATGGCGTAGCCCTCAACCCACTAATTTGGGAAGCGTACTTCCTGAGGAAGTCCTGGTCCTTGAGGAGGACCTCTCTGACGAACGTCAGTAAGAGGTCGTCCTCCATACTACCGAGAGGGGGGATCCTATCGGAGGAATTTTGGAGCCGGACTCCACTACTAGAAAATGAAGCCTATCGTGGCCCTACGCCTAACTCCCCGGGTGGATTGGCCCAGGGATGAGTTTCGCTCCCTGTCGGGTGTAGACAGGGAGGATGAGTACCTATGGTGAGCCCTGAGCTTGTGATCCCGTTGCCAATCTTATTGTGCAAGGGGGCCCTATTTGGTCTAGCGCGAAGGGTGTAGACACACCCTAAAGACACTAGGTGAGTCGCTGTGGGAGGAAAACTGTCACCAGAGCCGACTAGGAGATCCCCCAAGGCCGGTTAACTCTGGGACCCGTCCAAATTATTGCCTCTCCCTGAGGGGGTTCGGCGGGTGCGTTTGGGTCAGCACCCCACTCGGCTTCGTTGGCACCGTAAGGTATCCACCGAGGACCACGAAACTGTGGTTTTACCCAGAAGGGGCCTAGTGAATTTAATAACGTTTTCCTGTTATAGAAACACCTGTCTTGAAAAAGACAATTTTTGTGATCCAGGTCTTTCGATTGAATTGATTAATAAATTAATCGACCCAATCAATCGACGATCGGATGTAGTCGGGGCGACTACGAGAGCGTTACGCAAGCGTAACAATACCGGGCACGAGAGAGCGGCAGGAGGGCGGGAGCACACCGATAGCAGCACACAACACGACCGTCCGCAGCGAGATCCGAACGCAGTATATGAAAAAAAAAAAAAAACCTGATTTGCATATTTATACTTTCGTACAGGGAATCCCCGACCGACGGGAAATACCCGCAACAATATTATGACATGAGATGATCGGGTGATTCCCCTGTTGGTTCGTTGGGGAATTACCTTAAGAGTATTGTATTAAAGTATTCCGAGTGGGGAAGTCCCTTCTAAGTTCTACGACAAACATATTATTAGGACTGTACCTGTGTAGTAAATAGTGGGTACCTACGTATTGTACGAGTTGCTTTTTGTCGTAATGTATTAAAATAATCTAGGCAAGGTTATTTTCAAGGCGCAACGGACTACGGAATACAAACTAGACTTGTAAAAATTATTAATTATAATTATAAAAGTTAGAGCTGAAAATTAACAAGAGTATGAAATCCCCAGATCCTGAAGTACAAGTGCAAAATGAATTGGAGTTGGCAAATAGTATTAGACGTGAAATGAGCCTGTTCGAAAATGGAGGAGTTCGTGGATATCATTGTACATATATAATATAATTACCTACAGTACACAGTATATTACTTTTGTATTATATAATGCCTGTTGGTCCCAGTCAAGACTCCAGACAATAAGTAAGTCCAGTAAGTCTTCAATAAGTTATTATCTAATCTCTCTAAGTTGCCTAGTGACCTTCTAATGTCACTGTTTTACCCATTACCTTTGTACGGGTGATTGGGACATCAATGCTTCACAAGCATTATCTCAAGATACTAGGCATAAAATAATAAATGGTATCTTGAGTTAAGTATCTCAAGATGGTGTCTTGAGCTAAGTATCTCAAGACGGTGTCTTGAGCTAAGTATCTCAAGATGGTGTCTTGAGCTAAGTATCTCAAGACGGTGTCTTGAGCTAAGTATCTCAAGACCCATAAATATGGGTAATTGATTGACAGCAAATAGTTATTATCGGCACCTACTCCATATATTTTACATGATTATGGTCTGGAGCTCTACAGCATTTATGATCAGTGATGCAATGCAATGACCTGCTGGTCCCAGTTAAGACTCCAGACAATAAGTAAGTCCAGTAAGTCTTCAATAAGTTATTATCTAATCTCTCTAAGTTGCCTAGTGACCTTCTAATGTCACAGTTTTACCCATTACCTTTGTACGGGTGATTGGGACATCAATGCTTCACAAGCATTATCTCAAGATACTAGGCATAAAATAATAAATGGTATCTTGAGCTAAGTATCTCAAGATGGTGTCTTGAGATAAGTATCTCAAGATGGTATCTTGAGCTAAGTATCTCAAGATGGTGTCTTGAGCTAAGTATCTCAAGATGGTATCTTGAGCTAAGTATCTCAAGATGGTGTCTTGAGCTAAGTATCTCAAGATGGTGTCTTGAGCTAAGTATCTCAAGATGGTATCTTGAGCTAAGTATCTCAAGATGGTGTCTTGAGCTAAGTATCTCAAGATGGTATCTTGAGCTAAGTATGGCAATATGGGTAATTGCTAACTTAAAGTTTAAACTTTAAGGGGGATTTGATAAGGCTTTTCAAACTGAATATTAGTAATAATAGCAGAGCAACAATAATTTCATCAATTATCCTCAAAGATTAACTTGAAGCCCATCTCCCATGCTCTTTGAAAGACTGGTGATTTTCATTTATTACACAAAATTAAAACTCTAAAAGCAGGCTTAGCATGATGCTTTCTATTTCTACTCTATTGTAGAATAGAAATGGCTTGTCTATCTTTCTTCGTAGAAAACTGTCAGCTGTCTACACAGAACAGAAGCGTAATTTTTATCTACTTTAAAACACTTCTCTACGGTTCTCATGCTAAGCCTATGGAACCAGGAATGGTTGGTTAAGTTTCTTTTAGTACTAACCTAATAAGCAATGTGGAGATATGAATAAGCAGTTTTTTATACATGTATAAGATTTTGCAATATCAGGTGACGATGACAAAGATAGGGTCAAAGTAGGTCTAACAAAGTCTCCCGTCATTTGAAATACTTAATTTCAGATAATTGACTTTTAAATTTTAATCACGTAGCCTACGTAACCCGTCGTCACTGACGTAGCCTACGTAACCCGTCACTCACAGAACAATAAATGAAAAAAATAAAACCTGATTTGCATATTTATACTTTCGTACAGGGAATCCCCGACCGACGGGAAATACCCGCAACAATATTATGATATGAGATGATCGGGTGATTCCCCTGTTGGTTCGTTGGGGAATTACCTTAAGAGTATTGTATTAAAGTATTCCGAGTGGGGAAGTCCCTTCTAAGTTCTACGACAAACATATTATTAGGACTGTACCTGTGTAGTAAATAGTGGGTACCTACGTATTGTACGAGTTGCTTTTTGTCGTAATGTATTGAAATAATCTAGGCAAGGTTATTTTCAAGGCGCAACGGACTACGGAATACAAACTAGACTTGTTTGTGGCAATCCCGAAAATCCCGAGATTAGCCAAGTACAGTCCCGGGATTTTCGGGGCCAGAAAACGGTATTCTCTAGTTACACATCATAATTATGCAACTACTTTTTGGCTCGCTTTTTTTATTAATTAATGCTATGCTGTCCCAAGTCCGGCCAAAGGACTCCACCATAGACTTCTACATCTCTCGTTCGCTACTTTTTCGGGCCAATACATCATGAAAGAATTCTAATTCTAAATTATAATTCTAATTCAATGTACACGTCATGTGAATTTCTGTGACCCAAACACAGACGTCTAACTTATAGGTATAAAATAATTTTGAATATTTTACTAGGTCACTTATTCTGAATAAGGAGGCAAATAAGAAAATTTAAAAAAATGTTAGCAATTGATTTCAGATATTTTTAAATAATTTAAAAATTAATACTTTTAAAGTTAATTAAGGAAATGTATGAAAATTGACCGGTCCCCCCACCCCCTTTATCTCCAACTACTGAGCCTAAAATTTTGAAAAAAATATAGAAAATAGTTCTTTACTTATAGATTACAGGAAAATCTATAAGAAGTCTATGGTCTTAAAACAACATGATAAATTACTCAATATTGTGCGTACAAACTTACATTCTCAGTTGGAATGTATGAGGGAACGTTTTTTTCAACGACAATGTTAAGTTTGTTCTTGGGATAAATTATTTATTTATTTAAACTTCTCGCACACAATTAGGTACAAAGGCGGACTTAAAGTCTTAGGCATTCTCTACCAGTCAACCAAGGGTGGTGAAGAGATAAGATGGCGGGTGCTCTGATTGAGAGAAAAAAATAATATTAAAAAATATTAAATTATAACATAATTAATTGTAAATAAAACAGGTGCACAAGTTAAATTCATCCCAACTACGGAACCCTTCATTGTGCTTGGTCCGACAAGCACTTGGCCGGTTTGTTTTAATTATCCTTAAATGTATCAAAATAAACGAAAGGCTTGACAATTCCATTGAAGCGTAATATCCAACTGTGTGCCGTTCAAAAGTAAAGGTATGATTTACATGAAATGTACGCACCTGACATGAAATTTACGAAACGACACGTAGTCAAATAGTGATGTTAAATCTCTTCCCGGGACTCCCAGATGTGCGCGAGTACTTTTGACTCCAGATCCTATGGCGGTAGTCCGGCAAGGAGGCTCGCCGCCTCACGGGAGACCGTGCGGTAACCCTGTATCAGCCTGATGGCCATGACTCTTTGGGACGCGTCCAACCGCTGGCTGGTCGCGCCTCAGAGAACGCGCCCACACCGGTGCCCCGTAAAGAGCCATGGACCGCACGATCCTCGCATAGAGCCTCCGGCAGGAAGCGTTTCGACCCCCAAGATTGGGCAGGAGCCGCTTCAAGGCATCCCCGGCCCGCTTCAGTCTGGGAGCCAAACGTCTGAAGTGCTCCACGAAGTCTTACCGGCTGTCGAGGACGAGTCCCAGGTACTTCATCGTCGGTTTTATTGAGCTGGATTGTGAAGCTTGTCGAATGTTTTCAAGGCAAATGTTACATCTGCTGTGCCCTGTGGTCCTGAGTTCGATTCCAGGGTCGGGCAAAGTGTTATTGGATTTTTCCACCAGGAATTTTTCAGTAGCAACCTGGAGTCTGAGTTTGTGTCCGTTTGATGGCACTAGGCTCGCGGTATTACATGGGTGATAAACATTACTGGTGAAATGTAGGTGCACAATAATAATAATAATAATAAACCATTTATTTTCAGGTCACAAAGACCCATAGACAAATACCTTAACCTAAGTATACATAATTATATTAACAAATGTGTTAGTAAATAAAACTTAAAACAATGTTAGTATCACTTAGATGCACTAAGTCTTTGTGCGTTCTGGTGGCACTTGACCGCGAAAGCGGCGGAACACCACATCCTGAGGCCAAAAGCTTTCTTCCATCACCTGATGCAGGTAGCACGTTGGTACGCGCACCACAAACGCCTTAAAGTTGACGTTGCGAAGCGACTCCAGCAGCTGCACTCTCGGCGCGTACTTCAGCCTTATAGGGTACACCTCTGCCTTACCATTCGGGGGTTACAGGCTGGATGTAATGTTACGTTACATCAACGCCTAGACCGCCTAACATAGTTAAAACTAAGCTTAAGCGTAAATTGCTGCCGCACATCGGGCAGGCGCTAATGTTAATTAAAAATTACTTTCAAAATAAAGAAAATCATATTGGATTTTGTGTCTAATATTATGCATAAATTAAATTAAAATTAAACGTGTAAATTATCCATACGGAATTGTTTACACAACGATATTCCGCTGTGTAAACAATTCCGTATGCATAATTTATATGTTTACCTCAAAACGTGCTATTTTAGAATACCTTCTTCAGAGAAAGACAAGTTTGTTATTATCATAAACAAACACAATTTCTAACTACAAATAAAATAAGGTATTCAGCTTTGTTGGTGTATTGGTCACAAGCACGACTAATGTGCGTGAGATTTTGGTGTTAAATTTTCTAGTCAGGCATACTGTTATTGTAGTAGGGAATGTGGCAACTTCAACATGGCTGGCGTAACATGGCCGTAAAATATTCCTCTACCAACTCCACGAGAATTAGTGGCGTGATGATAATTTCTAGCGCTTAACATAAAAACTTAATTACCTCATCATAAAAATGACAGACCCGACTAAACTCAACTAAGTTCACTGCCATGCAAATTCCTGGGATTTTAATTTGAATCCCGGCTCGCTACAACACTACATACGCGAAATACACGGTTCGAGTCTGTCGCAAAGCAGTGACCGTTAAATTAACCCTTTAACACTCGCGTCAGAATGACCCCGGGAATAGGGCTGGCGATATCCTGAATGACATTTAGTAATGACTTTAGGGTTTTAATGTAATTAAGAAGGTTGGTGATTATTAAATTTTTCTGTAGAGGAAGTTTTACGTGTGTTTTATAAAAGTGTTTGAGGATTATTTTTGAGCTTTCAGGTTTTGGGTAATTTAATTGAATCGTCCGTGTGGAGCCGAACGTAAAGATTAGCACCATCCAATTTTTTCCCGGGGTGTCGTAAAAGGCGACTAAGGGACTTACTTTCAGGCCCTGTTGTAAAAAAAAAAATGTCTTTCTTATTTGCAAAATAGTTGGGTAAACGTCATCTAATACTATTCCAAATTTCAAGTTGATAGCATTAGTAGTTCTTGAGATATCCAGCTGTGACAGACAGACAGACAGACAGACTTAGTCTCACCATAAAGGTTACTCCAGAAAAATAATACTAGGCGTTTCTTCGCGTCCACGAATTTAGGTGGAACAGATATGCAAGAAGCGCCCGAATCACAAACTAAGTATCGTCCGTTACATTGGAGAACTTTTTCAATGCACGTCTCATACCTCTTGTCAAAGGCTTGCTATCTCTGTGTCTATTTGAAAGATCTTTGAAAGGTTTATAAAGGTACACAGCAAAACGATTTTTTGACACTCTACCCTAGGGGATCTACTCCCAAATCACAAAATCCGTAGTTTGGCCGAAGTTTTGGGCATTTCCTACTCCTTATCACTTACGAGATATTATATATAAGATTAATTCAGGACCCGAATTAAAAATGAATGACAATATGATTTGACAGTTGTCCCTAATCCCGATGTGTATTCACCCGTTGGAAAAATTTAATTTGTCACTTGTTTTGACGGATCAACTAGAGATAAACTACGATAATATGGCTCGCCCCTCCAAATTACTGTTTCAATGTGTGTGAAAGAGCTTTTATGTAGTTGTAAGTACTCGTAATATCTCACTTATTACCAGATTTGTTGGTCAACTAATCATAACTAGCCGATCGCGCAAGACCACGCACGTGTCGTTTTCATAGAGTACGTCAGTGCAGCGGCATACTAATAATAATGAGCGATTAATAACGCCACTAGTCGAGCAACAAATCCGTTATTTATTCTTGTTTGACGGACGTCTCTTATCGCACACATGCGTACAAATACTTTCAAACGTTTTGAATTTTGGAGGGGCGGGCCATATTTTCGTAGTTAATCTCTACTTTCAGACGGGCCCGTATCTTCGTTGACGGACTTAGATAGTAGACCCCCTGACCTGCGGGGTGATTGTGAAATACACAGTAACAATGGCTTTCTTTTTGACAGTTCAACAACATTCATTGCGTCATTTACGTTTCTGAGCAGACAAATTCTTCGAACACATGAAGCAATGGATTAGGTAGCAATATCCTTCAAAATAATTTAGATTGTGATACGCAGGGGTTGTTGGCGGGAAACTAAAGCGTCATGTTTAGCAGTTTTGTTTTATTTTCCAAAGTTTGTGGTTAGCCGAATATTATGTGTAATAAGTTCGTGAATCTGCATTAGTGTAGGCAAATGAAACAAAACAGTGCAACGTCACTTCAAGTTCTCTCAAGAAGTCCGCGTGAGGTCTTAGTAAAGTGCCACCCACATCTTTACTGAAACTCAAGGGGAGCGGGCGGGGATATCATCTATCATGCATTGAATATAATTCATTTCATCATTATTTAAACAAACTTTGAACTTGTTACCTAATTTTACTTGATACTGGCTAAATGTGCAAACCGCACGTAGCCATAACAAAAAAAGGTTTATAGGGTGCTGGTCAAACGAGGGATAAAGCAGCTTGTTCAATATAATATTGATTTTATAAGATCAACTTTCACAGACACTCATTCATCTTTTGTTATTTTCTTTTCTCAGTCAGCACAAAAGACCATATTTCTATGATCTTCTTTCTATCGTCCTTTAAGAGGAGGCTCCCTATTTTTTTCATGTTAATTTGCATGAATATTCTGAAACATTCACACATACAAGCAAAATGAAACTTTAGTATATGATTTTTTGGCTCTTTTTCTTTGCATGTCAGTTACGTAATTGTAATATTTTTTTTCTCAATTTTTTATTTGAAAAACATGTCTTTTTTAAGGATAATTATAAAAACAAACAAGATTGTTTGGCTTGTATGTCTAAAATATTTTATTTTTTATTTTTTCATAACGGAGGGGCGGGGAGCAAGGGACGGAGCTTGCGTTCGAATTTTGATTTAGACAGCCTGCTCTTAACCCTTAACAATTTACTATACGGGGTCGTTACGGCCCGCCAACCCTACACGGCAATAACAGTACAGCCACGATGCTCGCTCTAATAAATACGTGAATTCAACGCACAAAAGGTCCCGGTTGAGTTTAATTAATTTTTTTTTTTTTTTTGCGAAGTGCCGCGCGTACCGAAATTACTGATGTTTACGTAATGGTGACACGTGGTGGTTTAGGGTTATGCTTTTATGACTGTTCGGGGGTCAGTTTTTGTGGGTGGGTTAAGTGGTAAGGACTGGATTAGCTCCCGAGTACCTAGGGTCCTTGTTCGCAGTTTGACACAAATGCAAGTATGGATAAGGACGCTCTTGGCTACATTTGGCAGACGCGGTTAGGACCAAAGTCCAAAACCTTTATATGGGGGGCATAGGCATGCCATAGTACGCGCAAGAACGAGCTTAAACGGGTCATAATTACTCTCATTCTAAAATGGTCCTTTCTACGTGGATCGAAGATCGTTCTTTAAATAATTATAAAAAAATTGTCAATTTACTATGAAACAGTAGACAGACTATTTCAATGCATGTATGAAAAGTTAGTTTTTTTACATGAAACATGAGTCTTTGGGTTCATTCGATTAATCGAGTCTGGTCAAACCATGATGGGGTCGGTGCATTTCATTCATATATATGATATGAGTTTCAAAGTGGTTAAGTATGACGGGTAGAATCAAACCTGACGGATGTGGGTGAATAAAAAGCCAGATTTCGAAGACACTTACAGTTTTCTATGTACATGATCTAGAAAACTGAGATCTAGAGTGCCTTCGAAATCCAGCAGTCTAATGTCACGAACAATTTAAACGACCTCGATGATGTACATTCGGAACCTTTATAGGAAAAAGATGTGCATCCCTGATGTCGCGTGTACGTGGCAGCACCAATAGTATTCTCAGTGTGTTCACAGATCGGTGGGATTCCCCGATGTGGCGGAGGTGGATGCAGCTCCACGCTGAATTTTAATTTTAATTGTTTTGTTAATCTTTGTCTGTACTAACACTAGATAATAAGTAAGAAGAAAAGAAAGAAGAAAGAAAATACGTTTATTTGCGGTAAACATAACGCAAAGAAATAAAAACACAAACACGAAAGAACAAGTTGAGGGAAAATATGCGTCACATTCACGCAAAACGGCCATCGCTCAGCATAATGCTGCGACCCTATGCTAGACAGAGCCCCAGCGCTGGTTTTCAGCGACCCCGGCGGCCGGCGTTGACGTGATGACGTCAACCGGTAGTAGTAATATTAAGTAAAATTGTTACTAACCCTATGGACATTTGTCTGAAATAAAATTATTCTATTCTACAAGTCAATAAATCTGCCTTTTTTTCAACTATGTTGGGGTCGGCTTCCAATCTAACCATATACAGCTAAATACCAGTGTTTTACATGGAGTGACTGCCTATCTGACCCCCACAACCCAGTAATTGGGTAATACGATACCCCTTGGTAAGACTGGTCGTCAGACTTGGTTGTCGAACTTCTGACGACCTGTAAGGACAGCTGGGACCAACGGCTTAATGTACTTTCCGAGGCATGGCGAAGTCTCGGTATGTAAAAATGGTCATCCATCCATGCACCAACCCCGGCAAGCATAGCTTGACCTGTTGGATCAACCCGTGCGGCTGTTACTTAGCCACGAGCTCCTCTAGCTTCGCGGATCTTTCATATGTATGCACTTGAAATGTACAAGCGTTTTTGTTTAGCGCTGTGCGGAGTCTAGGATTGAGAGAGAGAAAAGAAAAAATATTTATTCAATCCCCATGGATTGAATAAATAATTTTTATTTTTATTTCTTCTTTCTTTCTTTCTTTCTATGGTGTCCGATACGGAGTCGGACCATGGAGTGAGAGTGATCGTGGAGACGTGGTCGCGGCACAAACTGATCTAGGAACTGCTCAGTGTTTCCTTTTAACTTCAGAGTATTAATCAGTACAGTAGTGTTGGTACGAGTAATTCATTTTGTAACAATAAACTGTGTAGAAGTTATAGAGGTATCAGGAACAGGGTGTAAAGTTCACTCATCGTTTATAGAAAAGGGAGGATCCTCCGACCGGACGGTGTTATGTCTGGTGGGCAACTGTCCAACGATTGATGTCGGGACGTTGTATAATGTATATATGTCAGGCACGCGGTAAACACTAAACTCTGCTTGCGCGATGCAGGATTTGTGTGATGTCAGGTCTTGGGTGCGTAGTTCGCATACGGCGTTGTAGATATCGCCACAAAGTTAAAGGAGCTATTTCTCTCACTTACCCGTATCCCAATTCTGCGCCCACGACTGTATATCTGACAATATCTATGTAACTAAGTATGCCTGATCACAATCCTATGTACCTGGATTCGACATAATTATAGAATAATCTTTTCATCAGAGCATTCATCTTATTATTAGAAATAAAGAAAAATAATTTTTTTTGTCACAGAATCACGTGCAAAACATATGAAAACATAAATTCGAGTAGACAAAAACAAATAGTCGGCAGCTGCACGTCATGACTGTGAAAAGAAGGCTTGCACTCAGCATGATGCTGTGCTATGGGGGACCCACAGCACAGCGCCGATTTTCAGTGGTCACCCGAAAAATACGTACTGAACCCAAGTCAGGTTTAATGAGTTGTATTATATATTACTAGAGCTGCAGTATCGCTGTCAGTAATTTATTAACGGACTATTATTACCTAAACATCCAAGACAAATCACAAGACAAATTCACATACAAATCAAGGAAATCATTCACAAGATGTAACGGAAAAATCTTCGTAATTGCTATCAACAATAGTGAGAGACGGTTGTTTCTCATAAGTTGACATCTGCAAGCTTCCTGGTATAAACCGCTTCCTTACTTGTTGGCGACGTCTGTCTTATTATGACTGAATTGAATACCTCGTGGGTAAATGATAACAGCCGCACCGGTTGATGCAAGGTAAAGCTACACTTGCTGCGGTTGGTCCGTGGATGGGTGACCATCTTTACATACCGAGACCCCCTTCCGTGCCTCAGAAAGCACGTTAAGCCGGTTGATCCCGTCTGTCAATCGTAGATCTTTGACTACCTCGTGGGTAAATGATAACAGCCGCACCGGTTGATGCAAGGTAAAGCTACACTTGCTGCGGTTGGTCCGTGGATGGGTGACCATCTTTACATACCGAGACCTTCCGTGCCTCAGAAAGCACGTTAAGCCGGTTGATCCCGTCTGTCAATCGTAGATCTTTGACTACCTTGTGGGTAAATGATAACAGCCGCACCGGTTGATGCAAGGTAAAGCTACACTTGCTGCGGTTGGTCCGTGGATGGGTGACCATCTTTACATACCGAGACCCCCTTCCGTGCCTCAGAAAGCACGTTAAGCCGGTTGATCCCGTCTGTCAATCGTAGATCTTTGACTACCTCGTGGGTAAATGATAACAGCCGCACCGGTTGATGCAAGGTAAAGCTACACTTGCTGCGGTTGGTCCGTGGATGGGTGACCATCTTTACATACCGAGACCCCCTTCCGTGCCTCAGAAAGCACGTTAAGCCGGTTGATCCCGTCTGTCAATCGTAGATCTTTGACTACCTCGTGGGTAAATGATAACAGCCGCACCGGTTGATGCAAGGTAAAGCTACACTTGCTGCGGTTGGTCCGTGGATGGGTGACCATCTTTACATACCGAGACCTTCCGTGCCTCAGAAAGCACGTTAAGCCGGTTGATCCCGTCTGTCAATCGTAGATCTTTGACTACCTTGTGGGTAAATGATAACAGCCGCACCGGTTGATGCAAGGTTAAGCTACACTTGCTGCGGTTGGTCCATGGATGGGTAACCATCTTTACATACCGAGACCCCTCCGTGCTTCAGAAAGCACGTTTATCCCGTCTGTCATTCGTAAATCTTTGACAGTCGTTACGGGTAGTCAGAAGCTCAAAAGTCTGGGGTACCAAGGGGTATTGTGTTACCCGCAGTAGATCAGATAGGCAGTTGCTCTATGTAAAATACGAGTATTCAGCTGCATCCGGTTAGACTAGATCGCCGACTCCAGCACAGTTGGGAAAACGCTAGGCAGATTAATTTTGACTACCTTGTTGGTCTAATGGTTGCAAAGAACAATTGCTGAAGTATGTCATTTTATTTTTGAAGAAACACTGCTGGACATTGGTCTCCCCCAGGACCACTAACTGTGTTAGATTTTAAGATTTATTCCCCGGGCCTAGAAAACTCTTTTTAAATCTTTCTATAGCCTTTAAGGCTTGAACTTAACTTTGGAGTGTGTGTATCTTCCTCAGTCCAAAGTTTGAAACCGTCTCCAGAAATTCACAACAGGATCATCACCTTATACGTCCATGCCTATTACATTGTAGGTACCTACTTAGCTGGCAAAAGTCGATGTATTTAACACATCTGCTAATAGCTCTTGGCTCTTGAGATACAAGTATATTGTTACTTAGTTCAGGGAGCCAGCAGTTCAACCTGGTTTTTGACCACAACTTGTACAATCATGTTTAGTGTATGACTAATTGTATGTGTTTCTCTTCACACTAGTATTATAAAGGCGAAAGTTTGTGAATGTGTGTATGTTTGTTACTTCTTCACGCTCAAACGGCTAGACCAATTTTGATAAAATATTGTATGGAGGTAACTGACACCCTGGATTAACATATAGGCTACTTTTTATCCCGATATTCTCACGGGATCGAGACTTACGCGGGTAAAAACATGGGGCGCAGCTAGTTGTACAATAAACTTATATTTGATTTGATTTTGAGCTCTCTCAAGCTACGACTTCAAAAGTTGATACTTTGCTGGTCTGACGGAAATGCTCATGGTACAATCAATGACCTGCATAACCTGATCCCTCCCCTCTTCTTCTTTGTTTGTAAGAGGGGTGAGGAAATGCAGAGTACTGACCGTACAAATAGAACACCTGTCCTAGGTTAACCTGCTAAGTAGACCTGCCATGTAATTTGAACATTGATGGGCCCCTGGACAAAGACTACTTCTCATACGGAGAAGGCACGAACATTTATCACCACGCTTGCTCAAGATGGATGAGCGATTTCTGGCTTATATCACACTTCACACTATAATCACACTAATTATAAAAAGGCAAAAGTTTGTGAGTGTGTGTGTTTGTTACTTCTTCACGCTCAAACGGCTTTTGATAAGACATCTGTACGGAGGTATCTGACACCCTGGCTTAACATATTATAAGCTACTTTATATTCGGAAATTCCCACGGAATCGCGACTTACGTGGGTGAAACCGCGGGGCGCAGCTAGTCATACTATAATATTATAAAGGTGAAATTTTGTGAGTGTGTGTGTTTGTTACTTCTTCACGCTCAAACGGCTTTACCAATTTTGATAAAATTGTGTATGGAGTTATCTGACACCCTGGATTAATATATAGGCTACTTTTTATTCCGATATTCCCACAGGATCGAGACTTACGCGGATGAAACCGCGGGGCGCAGTCAGTTGACTATAAGTCCAGGTTTCCTCTCGATGTTTTCCTTCTCCGATGTCGGCAATGTCCATGATAAACTTTATCATCATCATCATTTCAGCCGAAAGACGTCCACTGCTGGACATAGGCCTCCCCCAAAAGGAGGGGCTGCCATAATTGCCACGCTTGGCAGGCGGGTTGGCGATTGCAGTATGAAGTTAAAATGCATAGAGAACGCTGCTGCCCATTCTCTAGTAAGTCCCTTAGTTGCCTTTTACGAAACGCAAGGAAAGAAATAGGTAAGTGCTATTCTTTACATCCGGCAACACACGGCACTAGATAAACTTAGAAAATACATAATATGAGTTGAACAAGTCACATTGGTACTTACCCGGATTTGAACCAATAACCGTTTATGAGAGGCGAGACCTTAACCACTCGGCCTTCATGACACGTTCTGTGGTTTAAAACTGTGTATAACAAATATATTTTTATTGTGACATAAACAACTTAAGCTATTACCTATGTTCTCAAGCTTGGGTACCTTAATAGACAAAGAGACGATTGAAGAATAGACAGAATTAATCAAGAAGATACTCCTAGCTCACACAAGACCTCACATATCAATAATTAGGCAGCAAATTAAACCGGACCGCTAATTACACCCATGATTATTACAGTACAGGGTTATCAAATAGATTGGCACAGAAGGCTAGCTCCATACAACCGGGGGGAAACCAGGCGCACGCACACAAATACACGTATACGGCGATCTCAAACAAATGCCGGTCACTACTGCGCTTGCACTCACTGTATCTACGTGAAGCGTATCTATGTGTGCGTGCGTTTTCGCTCATTGTATGGCGCCGGCCTTCTGTACCTATCTATTCTGTGATATAGGGTATCAAATAGCCAGTCTACAATTACCTACGCATGTCTAATTAGGGAGCAATCGATCCACTATCGAATTGTTGACTAACGTGCGGTGGGCGGGGCTGTATGGTGACAGTAGTTTGGTTGAAAAGTGGGATCGCCATGATTAATTTGGTGACATCACGAACTTTTATCTTTTTGAGGAAAAATTGTGGCTTCATAGACACCACTCGTTATTATTTTTAAGAACAAAGATTGTCTCCAAGTTCATTAACAGGCATGGAATATCAAAACATAATTTTATTCACAAAAAAGAGTTTTGAATAGAGAATTAGTAAAAACCGACCAAGTGCGAGTCGGACTCGCGCACGAAGGGTTCCGTACCATTATCTATAAAAACGGCAAACAAATCACGTTTGTTGTATGGGAGCTCCCCTTAAATATTTGTTTTATTTTAATTTAATGATTTATTTTTTAAATGAATATATAACCAAATATTCTGTGAATATTTCAAGCGTTTACCTGTTGCCGTTATCAATAACGAGCAAAAAGAGCAAAAAACTCACGTTTGTTGTATGGGAGCCCCCTTAAATTTTTATTTCATTCTGTTTTCTAGTATTTTTTGTTATAGCGGCAACAAAAATACATCATCTGTGATAATTTCAACTGTCTAACTATCACAGTTCATGAGATACAGCCTGGTGACAGATGGACGGGGACGGGACGGTTAACGGCGTGAACTCATTGGGGTCTGAAATGGCGTTCCTCAAGGTTCGATATTGGGTCCATTCCTCTTTTTAGTTTACATTAACGATTTACCCCAATTACTTCAAAATCAACCAAAGATGGTTTTATTTGCAGATGACACGTCATTGATCTTTAAAATAGACCGACGGTCTCAAAACCTTGACGACGTGAATAATTCTATTCTTCAGGTCCAAGATTGGTTTACGGTAAATAATTTGGTTCTAAATGAAAAAAAAACCTAATGCATTAGATTTAAACTACCTAATGTTAGAAGTAGTGAATGTGATATCATATTGAATGGAGAAAAACTGGAATGTATTAATCAAACGGTTTTCTTAGGAATCACTCTAGACGAGAAACTACAATGGGGACCACATATAACATCTCTTGCGGGCCGGTTAAGCTCGGCCGCTTATGCTGTTAGGAAGATAATACAGTTAACAGATGTAGAAACCGCGCGTTTGGTCTATTTTAGCTACTTCCACAGCATTATGTCGTATGGTATTTTATTGTGGGGTCGGGCTGCTGACATTGAATCCATCTTTATTTTGCAAAAGAGAGCTGTCAGAGCCATTTATAATCTACGTCGCCGAGAATCTCTTAGGGAACTCTTTAAAAGGATTAATATTATGACGGTACCTTGCCAATTCATTTATGAAAATATTATGTATGTAAGAAAAAACCTACATCTTTTCAAAAAAATAAGTGATAGACATAATTTCAATACTAGAAATAAAGATAAAATAGATCAGCCATGTTTCAGATTATCTAAAGTACATACATCTTTTATGGGGTACTGTGTTAAATGTTACAACAAAATACCCTGTGATATATTGCAATTAAATGAAAGAAAATTTAAAACTCATATAAAAAGTACACGTTGTAAACAAGCTTATTACAAATTAGAGGATTATATCCAGGATAAGAACGCTTGGAAACATGCTGGTCCAGCTCCATAGGACAATCTAGAGTCTAGACAAAATCTAACTGATTGCTATTTTAATTGTATATTTTATTATTTTTAAGACATTTATTTTACACTCTGTGATTACCTTAACTCACACACTGATTATTTTAGGAAAACTTTTTTTTTTTTTACAATGTTTGTAAATATGTGAGCACCATGTATCTATCACATAATTAATTTATCTCATTGCTTCTTTATTCATTCTTTTTACCTATTGTGGTCTAGTAATTTTATTCTAGGTGCATCGTCTTCACATATAATTATATAATTGATGTACCAATACCAAATATTGTAAAACAATTTAAAAGAGTAACGGTGGAGTTTCTTGCCCATTCTTCTCCATACGAAGCTACCTTTTGGAAGGGGCGACTAGAATCAATTCTATTTTATTTGTAAATTTTGACGTCCAAAAGTGCCATCTATGTGCCTATTTGAAATAAATAATTTGACTTTGACTTTGACTTTGGACAGAACGACAGACAGACAGATAGACAGACGGCGGAGCCTTAGTAATAGGGTTCCTGTTTTACCCTTTGGGTACGGAACCCTAAAAATCAAAATGCAAGAAAAATTTTAATGAGATCTTGTGATCTATTGAAATTTTCTAAGAATTATTTTCTAAAGATTACCTACGAGTACCCGCAGCCAGTTACTTTGTGTAATAGAATATAATATTTTTTAATATCTACATATTTAATATTAATAAGTGTAGAAATTTCACAGAGGGTGACACAATGGGCGGCCTTATCACTAAAAGCGATCTTTTAAAGACAACCTTTGGCTGGATATAAAGGGAGAAGGAGAGACAATACTTCAGGTCGTCTGTGGTGTAACATTTAACAATAAATACATACATTCATAAAGCATAATACTCGTTATCAATATGCTCTAGGTCTGTAAAAGCATAAGATTGCTTTTCCACCAGAGCATGCAGCTATGCTGCGAGGATGTGGAAGTTTCCACTAATGCTAAGCTTTGTAGTGGAGCGAGTCAGATGTCCTATGAAGATGCGCCGCCATGAGGTAACTGTGAGAGGAAGGTGTGCAGCTCGAGCTATGCGATGCATTGACAGTAGGGAAGGCACGGGGATCGGCTGCAACGTAGCGAGGGGAGAGGCGCTCGATATCAAACGCATCCATAGCACGCATCCTTCCATTAAAAAACATAGCTTCGTTGAACCCTTTTCCACCAGTGCTATGCTATGTGGACCAATGAATATGACTGTTGGATATCAGATGCATCCATAACAACGTAGCATAGCACACCTCTGCTGGAAAACAGCCCAAGTAATGTAAGCTGTGCTCTGTAGTAATTATCAGTGTATTTCCCAAGTATCCATGAAATCTTGTCATCATCATACTCCCTCTACAATACTATGCATGTATGTGACAGACACAACCCCCCCCCCCCCCAGTACTTGAGCGCCCTATGGATCAACTGTACCAAACGTGCCGCCAATGCGCTGCGCGTCCAATATAATAACGTCTTCAGGGCGCTGATGCGGCTGCCAGGTTGCTGCAGTGCGTCAGAGATGTTCGCAAAAGCCCGATTCGACAGCTTCTCAGCTGTCGTACGGAAGAAAAGTGCATCTCTGCTCGCTAGGTTGCGTGGCAGTGGCAACAGCCTCCTGAAAGTGATAGCTGACAGGCCTGATGAGAGCCCCATAATGGGCATCTCATCAATATAACACTGTCTGTCGTAGTGTATAAGTACTAACTTAGATCATAAGCCAAATTGTTACTAAAATCCTAGATTATAAGTACTAACATGTTTTATGATTGTTGCTAACATTCTTTTATTAGGTATTTGTTATTCGTCACTTCGGACCTTTTGTTGTCTGTTAAATAAATAAATATATATATAAAATATTTACTGGAACAGGGGCCCAAGTCTGCTATTTTTATAAATTCAGTCATTCCAACACGATCCCATTGTCATACCAAAGTCATTTTGCTAAAAGTTCGTAATCTGGTAAATTCATAATGGTCGATCATTGGTCGGTCAATGTTCTCGTAATATAATTGTGTTATTATAATGGCATTGTCGTATTGCCATTAATATAAAACCCATTAGTAGAAATGTCATTAATTTGTCATTATGTACGAGATTACCAATATATGCAATTTCTTTCAATGTAGTGTCAGTGGCCGACCATTGGAAAGTCATAATGACGCCATTATAATAGTAGATTACCAAACTTGTCAAAATCAACAATTATGAAATCAATGATCAACCATTATGACACTATTGTAATAGCAGACTTGAGGCGCTGCTTTATTGTCAACATAATGTTTTTGTTATGAGAACAAAACTGCTCTCAAAATGGTGAAGTAAATTATCGTGAGGAAACCGGCATATCCTAAAACCAAAAATTCGAAGACATGTGACATCTACCAACCCGCACTGGCCCGCGTGGTGGATTACGGCCCACCTCTCACAAAGAAGAGGACTGTGTCCCAGCTGTGACAACTTTTTTTAACTTTTACCTTTAGCAGCTTTGTCACAATACTGACTATGTCATGCCATCATAGCCAAATTTAGAATTTTAAATTATTTTATATGATTGTAATATATTTTGTACAGAGTTCTAGCCTCGTCCGACATAAGCTTAGCTAAAACACTATTGGAAACACCAATTCCAAACTTATTTTGGGAATCAAACAGATTTCTCCTGAGGCATTCGCCCCGCTCACACTCGATCAAGATGTGATGTACGTCCTCGATTATTCCACATTTCTCGCAATTAGGTGAAGGTGTGATACCCATAAGGAACGTAAACTTCCGCGAGGGGATGTGACTGAATCGAAGCCTCATGGCAGTAACAATATCTTTTCTATCGAGTGAACAGTTAACTATCCAGTGAATTATTAGAGACAACATTATAAAAAAAAATAGTGCTAATCATTAATCAGTAATAAGAATAATATTATTAGGTAATCATTATTGAGCAGATTCTCTGATTATTATATACCGTAGGTATCATTATCATCCATGTTTCCAGGGCCTCAAGTCTGCTATAACAATAGTGTCAGAATGGTCGATCATTGATTTCATAATTGTTGATTTTGACAAGTTTGGTAATCTACTATTACAATAGCGTCATTATGACTTTCCAATGGTCGGCCACTTTTTTTTTTTTTTTTTTTTTTTTTTTTTTTTTTTTTTGGGTGGGAAATCATCAAATAACTTCTCCCGCTCTGGGCGGAGCGGGAGGGCGTGTCAGACTTTTACTGACTAAAACCCACCCGTGTTCCTTCCGTTGCCTGTGTGCCAGGGCCACGATATCCCTTTCGGACAAACTCGCAACCCCGGCAGGCATTGGTCCTAACGGACCCCGTCAGTTTGTGCTGACATCTCTTTGAGGCGCGCGTGGAACACAACGCGCCGTCGACCCGGGCCTGGTCCTTATCGGACGGCGAGCTACCCATCGCTCACCGTCCGCAGGCCCGCGCCTACGGTGGCCGGAAATCGGCTTGCGACTCCCGACGCCCGGGGCGTCTCCTGCGGCGACTAGGGGCATGAGGGCGTGAACCTTGTCTCACCCTCACGCGTTCCGCCTCCTCCTTCGCTAGCATAACTGCTTCGCAGAAGGAGGTGACGGCCTCCCATGCACTCTCGCTCCGAACCATGGCCTGAACCAGGCCCGGACGCGAGAGATCGCCGCCGCCGATCGCCTCCGTGAGGACACGGCGGTGCTCCGCCCAAGCTGGGCAGACCTCCACCGTATGCTCCACCGTGTCCTCCGGGCGATCCACACAGTGGTGACACCCGGGCGTTTCCTCCCGCTTAATCCTAAACAGGTACCTCCCGAAACATCCATGTCCGGTGAGGACCTGCGTCAGGCGGAAGGTGAGGACGCCGTGGCGCCTCTCCAGCCACTCCTCAAAGAGGGGACTTATCGCCACAATTGTGGCGTGCCCAAATGGTCGGCCACTGACACTACATTGAAAGAAATTGCATATATTGGTAATCTCGTACATAATGACAAATTAATGACATTTCTACTAATGGGTTTTATAATAATGGCAATACGACAATGCCATTATAATAACATAATTATATTACGAGAACATTGGCCGACCAATGATCGACCATTATGAATTTACCAGATTACGAACTTTTAGCAAAATGACAATGGCATGACAATGGGATCGTGTTGGAATGACTGAATTTATAAAAATAGCAGACTTGGGCCCCAGGTAGCTAGTAGCCGAAAATATCTTTCAAAGTCCTTAGTGCTCTAATAACAAGTATTTACATTCTAAACTTACCAAAACATTACTATCTAACCAAATGAAGACTGTCCAAACAAAAATCCCTCCAATCCGTCTTACTTTACAAAAATACCGTGATATTCAATATCAATTAGTTAGACAGATAACAGTGTTAGCAGACCCATAAAAATCATGCCATGTCGCGTCACCGAGACAGCTTTGTCGCATTTTTCAACAAAACTAATTATTTCAGTGTCCATTGAAAAGTTAGAACGCCTGTTGAAAAACTTGGAGCAAAGAAACGCAGCGGTGTAAAAAGTGAAGTTGGAAAAAACTAAGATATTTCAAAAGGAATGTCAACACAATAGGCAGTTGGAAACGCGATGTGGTCACGCGAAACTCGACATTCAAAGGATTTTCACCTTTCTGGCTCAAAAAATAACCTGTAGTTTCCTTTGATTTTTTTCTAGAATAAAAGTCCTTTCAAATTCTTTGTTGCCTATCTAAACAATGACATCCAACTGTTATAATGACAAATTACGGGGGGTATAGTGCACGAACAAAAATCCTCAAATAATTAACGTTTATATTTTCGCCTGATTGTGTTTGAAAAGACCTTGTTCTGAGGAAAAGACGCTGGTATAAGTTGACAATAGAAAATAAAAGGCAGGTAGATACTTATCGTTCTGTTGATGAATTAATAAATAGTATTCGTTTACAAAATGAATATTAGCATATTATATTGGACACTTAAATCATGTCCGGCGTCTTCTGTTGTTTGCACACTATAGAAACTAATTTATTTATTTTAGTGCATGGAGGACTTACAGCTAATAAAAACATACAAAAAAAGAAAACCATAGGCACCAGAAAGCCAATTACAAATCCTCACGTATAGAATGGCAACAGTGAAGGTGCCAAGCTAGTAGCCAAATTCTTGGCTGACATTATAGATTTATTTATTTAATGCCATAGGCATTTTCTGCCAGTCAACCTTTGGGTGATGATGCAGGACTATCACTGACAGATAGCTTAATTTTATAACGAGTAACTGAGGCTACGTTTATTTTAGAAAAAAGCCAAGCAGCAGCTAGTCTCTAATAAAGAAGAATCTCTCTATGTTTCGCTGATTGAGAAAAACACTTTTGCATCTGGGTAGCTAAAAAGTTGAAACCATCAAAAAAATAAAACTGACATATTACTCTCACAACAAGCAAACAAACAAACCTATTCTCCATAAATACAAATCTCTCTGTTTCGGTAATTGAGAAAAAAAATACAGTTGCATCTGGGTAGGTAGCTAAAAAAACGAAACCTACAAAAACAAAAAAAAACCGGCCAAGTGCGAGTCGGACTCGCGCACGAAGGGTTCCGTACCATTATCTATAAAAATGGCAAAAAAATCATGTTTGTTGTATGGGAGCCCCCTTTAAATATTTCGTTTTTTTAAATTTAATTTTATTTGTTTTTAAAGTGAATATTATAAAAGCGTCTACCTGTTGCCGTTATCAATATGGAGCAAAAACGAGCAAAAAAATCACGTTTGTTGTATGGGAGGCCCTTAAATATTTATGTTATTCTGTGTTTTAGTATTTGTTGCTATAGCGGCAACAGAAATACATCATCTGTGAAAATTAAAACGGTCTAACTATCACGGTTCATGAGATACAGCCTGGTGACAGACCGACAGACAGACAGACAGACAGACGGTGGAGCCTTAATAATAGGGTTCCCGTTTTACCCTTAGGGTACGGAACCCTAAAAACTGACAAATTGCGCTTGGTAAAGACCAAGAAAAAAAAACCAACTACCTGAGCAAGCAAACAAGTTCTCCAATATCAAACAGCACATAGTGTTGAATCAATAAATGAAACACATAAGCACGTGTTGTGTTGCAAGAAAATTGGAATTCAAAGCAGAGTGTAAGTACATTGAAACAGTACAGTTTCTAAGCTAACAAGAAACTCCAGTCTCGAATTATAAACTTGTCTGGCTAGGAAAGCATATAATTCTTTTGTACAGAATTGCTTGTGGAGTGTGTTCTTGAATATATTTTTAAGAGCAACATGTGTAGACCCGATGGCTACTAGTTTGCCAAAAGAAAATTAAATTCTACTACTGAACTATTTTGGTATTAAACTAGGTACCATTTTGTATGTTTCTTAAGAATGCCAGTAGTGTATTATTGGGGATTCTCCGTCACTCACCTCGCTTTCGCTCGGTTTTCAACGCAGAGCGCCCCAATAATACACTACTACAATGCAATTCTCAACGTAATTACCGTTCGAACGGAACGTTTTTGGTTTTGGTTTAGCTGATGTAAGAAACGGTATCGCGCTATTTTTTCTGAACGACAAAATCATTGATGTTACCCAATACTGAAAGTTCGATCGATTGTTCCTCTAACGTAACTTCCAAAGTAAAGCTAAATCGTTTAATGATTAGCGCGATACGGAATGTGTCTAACGTAACGTTTTTGGTTGTGGTTTAGTTTTAGTATTAACGTTCAAAATTAGCGCGATCGGCCCCCAGGTTTTCCAACATTTACTAACAAAATCTCTGTTTCAGACACTCATTAAAATAATCTCTTCCTTTAACAGCATTCAAATACACTCGAGAACAATGAATAAGGAACATTTGATTGTTTATAAACACAATTTATTTAATTAACCTAATATTCTTAGTTTCCGAGACTTTCAGTGTGTCAATTTCAATGTCTCAAAAGTAAAATTATTCACATCAACCATTCTCATTTACCTTCGTCTATTGATTAAATATTAAAATACTATGTGGGTTATTTAAGACTATGTAGGTTATTGTTTATTTATCTTTTTTTCTCAGTTAGTTTTTATCATGGTCTGGCAGTTTGAGAAATTTATGCGGCCTACCCAAATGTCCTTTCTTTGGTATTGTTCGTTGAATCGTTGAGCTCCTTAAGTTCTTAGTTGAGCTGCACGACTACTGACAAATGCGTGCACTGACTGGACAGGTCCCCTCAATCTGTGTGGTTCTTTCATCAAAAGATAATTTCAGGCACCAATCTAGATGGTCTTCACATGATCTGACCAAGATTATGTCTGGACTTTAAAAGAGACTGACCTCTGAGTTTGTTTCGGCCTTTCTTCTCAGAGTAGTCGGATAGGAAACGACCTCATCTAGTTTTTTTTTTTTTTTTAATATGATTGACGTGTAAAAGTGTTTGTACAAACCTACTTACAGAAATAAATAATTTATCATTTATCATTTAAAAGTTCTCTCCTTTTCTGATTCCGTCTTTCTGTCATGCCATTCAGCTCCTAACTACGCAACAATCGTCCTTATATATTAGGTACCACGTCACATTTAACAATCATGCTGACTCCTTTCATCTCTTTAGTCCTACAAAAGCGTCCATGCAACGTACCAGACGTGTCTCACCATTTTAATATGCTAATGTGCCTCTTTGAAGTGCCACGGTACCTTCGTCCGTGCATTCTCACCCTTGTTAACTCCTTGATTAATAAAGGTGTCTTTTATAATCAAAAGAAGAGGGTTTTTCTTTTAGAAAGATTACTGGGGGCCGATCGCGCTATTTCTCAACGTAATTACCGTTCGAACGGAACGTTTTTGGTTCTGGTTTAGTTTTGGTTTAGCTGATGTAAGAAACGGTATCGCGCTATTTTTTGTGAGAGTATTGTTCGATCGATCGTTCCTCCAGCGTAACTTCCAAAGTAAAGCTAAATCGTTTCCGTTGAAATGATTAGCGCGATACGAAATATGTCTAACGTAACGTTTTTGGTTGTGGTATTAACTTTCAAAATTAGCAAGATCGGCCCCCTGTTGTGGTAATCTCTGCGGCGCAACACACTATCCGTAGCAATGGTTTTTTTTTTTACATTTCAATAACGTTCATTACGTTATTTACGTTGTTGAGAAACAATTTTTTGGAATGTATGAAGCAAATGCCTTTGCTTTTGATTATTTACATGCCTAGATAGACTGTCGCGCTGCAAAATAACTAAAACAAACAGACCAACTTTGTTGTTCGTTACAGCTACGTCTTAGGCCTTATTTACGGAGACGCGGGACGTCGCGCGTCGCGTTGAGCGGTCCGGCCCCTACTAAATTCAAACATAAGGCGTTGTATGCGAGCGTTTACGGAGAAGCGATTTTACATGCGTTTGCTTGAAATGCAGGCGTCGCACGCAACGATTATCGCGGCGGTGCACGCGGCGTTGCGTTTTTGTAATTCTCCTTTTATGGTAAAACGTAACAACACCCGCGGCGTCGCACGCCGCAGTACGAGTATACGGCGATACCCGCTACGCTACACGCTAAGTTCCGCCGCGGCCGCAGCGGCGGACAACGCTACTCTTCACGCCCCGCGTCTCCGTAAACAACATCGAACATTGCCATTATGTCTGTGTTTGCGCGTGCGATGACCCGGGCCGCTGCACGCACCGCGTCTCTGTAAACAGAAAAAACTGGCCAAGTGCGAGTCGGACTCGCGCACGAAGGGTTCCGTACCATTATCTATAAAACGGCAAAAAAATCAAGTTTGTTGTATGGGAGAGCCCCCTTAAATATTTGTTTTATTTTATTTTAACTATTTATTTTTAAAGTGAATATATAACTAATTATTCTGTGTATATTTCAAGCGTCTACCTGTTGCCGTTATCAATATAGCGCAAAAACGAGAAAAAAATCACGTTTGTTGTAAGGGAGCCCCCTTAAATATTTATTTTATTCTGTTTTTTAGTATTTGTTGTTATAGCGGCAACAGAAATACATCATCTGTGAAAATTTTCAACTGTCTAACTATCACGGTTCATGAGATACAGCCTGGTGACAGACGGACAGACAGACAGACAGACAAACAGACAGACAGACGGCGGAGCCTTAGTAATAGGGTTCCCGTTTTACCGTTTGGGTTACCCTAAAAACGCCCGACGCGCCGCGAGACGCCACGCTGCACGCCACGCGCGACTCCCCACGTCTCCGTAAACGAGCTCTTACACTCGTGCCATTTCATTATGCTGTCACTGTATTATTCTAGTGTGGTGCATTTTGCGGCCAACAGTTGGACGACTTTTTTTTTCGACGAGTTCATTGCTTTGACTGTCAATCTAGACATATTTATATCTTTGGGATTAGCAATAGACTTCAAAACCATCCGATTCTAATTGATAGTGTAATTAGATCGGAGTCGGAGGAGGGGGATAGAGGTGTGTGATTAGTCTGTGTTGAGGTTATGAGGGTGCAGGTACAAATAAGTTTTGCTATTGTGTTCAATAAGCATCTTTTTTATAAAAAATATTTAGTGTTTACATCTTGGTTTAAATACTTAAAGCATGCATCACCCATTTAGTAATTAGCAACAACATAAAAATACTAATAGGGAATCGATCTAGGAATTCCTTTCTATGTCAAGGCATATATTCCGGAAGGCAGGGTATATATTCCGAAAAATTGGTGATACTTGCACGCATAAATAATAGTTATACACATCAATCTGCCAAGCCTTTTCCCAACTATGTTCGGGTCGGCTTACAGTCTAACCGGATGCAGCTGATACCAGTGTTTCGCATGGAGCGACTGCCTATCTGACCGCCACAACCCAGTTACTGGGTAATACGGTACCCCTTGGTAAGACTGGTTGTCAGACTTTCGGGCTTTTGACGACCCGTAACAACTGTCAAAAATCTACAAATAACAGCCGGGACCAACAACTTCACGTGCTTTCCCAGGCACGGAGGGGTCTTGGTATGTGAAGATGGTCGCCCATCGACGGACCAACCGCGGATTACCAACGACTATACAATAATATTATCTTATACAATATTAAAACTATTATATTATACCATATCAGTAAATTGACACTCAATTACAGGTAACCACAACTTACATTATAATAATTACAGTAGGATGTCACATAAAACCGGCCAAGTGAAATTTTCAAAATCAAAAGTAGGGTCTTGTAAAAAGATGATCAAACGTCAGTCTCGCGTCATTTTTCGGAAAACTTGTTGCGAATATTAGTGATTTTCCATGAATACTTAATCTATTTGAAAAATCCCCTTCCGCCACATGCAAAATAAAGAACTCGACATTTCAAATCACAAATAACTTTGTTTGAATACTTTTTCCCTTTCTCACAACCAATGAACAAAAAACCGGCCAAGTGCGAGTCGGACTCGCGCACGAAGGGTTCTGTACCATTAACTATAAAAACGGCAAAAAAATCACGTTTGTTGTATGGGAGCCCCCCTTAAATATTTGTTTTATTTTAATTTAATTATTTATTTTTAAAGTGTATATTTATAACTAAATATTCTGTGAATATTTCAAGCATCTACCTGTTGCCGTTATCAATATCGAGTTAAAACGAGCGAAAATATCACGTTTGTTGTATGGAAGCCCCCTTCAATATTTATTTTATTCAAATTTTTAGTATTTGTTGTTATAGCGGCAACAGAAATACATCATTTATGAAAATTTCAACTGTCTAACTATCACGGTTCATGAGATACAGCCTGGTGACAGACGGACAGACGGCGGAGCTTTAGTAATAGGGTTCCCGTTTTACCCAAAGGGTACGGAACCCTAAAAACTACATCTACTTCGTTTCAGCATAAAGTTTTCCCAATTTTTTTTTTTAATGTTTATTTCAATCACAATAGGCATTTAGATACATATTTTTGGAGATCTCCTTTTGAGCAAAGAATTGCTTGTATTAGGAGTCTCCGCACTTCCAGTTATCATTTATTACAATGCAATTGAAATTGAAGTGTAGACAAAGTAAACAAAGTAATCATGCAATATTAAAAATAAAAATAAAAGTAAAAGTGGTAAATTAACATTATACAAACGGCACTGCAAAAGAATGAACGTTGTACACACGGCTACACATCCAGCTATACATTTCCAGTATAAGCTGGCCTCTCACTATACGAAAATCCTATATAATGCGAGATCAGCCTAAACTGGATATGTATAGCTTGATGAGTAGCCGTGTGTACAGGAGAAAAAGGCCAAATCGTGCGAGTACGTGTGATGCGTGTGTTACGAGTGAGTAATGTTGGTGTGTGAGTGAATGAGTGTGGGGTGTGGGTGTGAGAGTGAGTAGTGAGGTTGTATGGAGTATGTGAGTTATAATAAGCGATGTTTAGTTCATTTATCGTGAATGAAAATCCTGACTAGCACTGAATACAAAAGTACAAGAGTGCGCCTATTTTGTGTTATGCGGGTGAAACCGGAAGGCGATGCTAGTATAGGTAGGTATAAGCGTACGCTAAATTGTAGGTTGTTGGTTGTTGGCTAGCCTTATGACAATGTCTTGGGATCGAAAGAAGCGAAATAAGTCTTCTTTCACTAACCATGCGGGAAAAGGACCACTTTGGCTATTGTAAATTTATTTATTTCTTTAAGTTCGGACAACAATATGGTCCAATTGTTAGTAAAATACCTTATCACTAGTGTTAGTAGTACACAAAACAAAAACAAAAATAACAATAGGTTGTGACTGTGGCAGGATGTGCAGAGAACGATAAAGCAAGGAATATGCTACCTGACCATTCTCCCCACATAGTGCCTCAGAAATGGGCTGTGACTGACCCGCGTTCTACGCATCAATGATGCGACTTTTTTGCGAATCACTGCATGGAAGCCATCAGTTCGGTTCTGAGCAAACATCTCCGATGCGCTACAGAAACGGGGCAGTTTCAACAGCATCCTAAAAACATTGTTGTATGCCTTGAACAGGGTGATTTTGACTTGGTCCGCACAACGAGAGAATCTACGGGCCAACATGTTCCCTCGGACCGCCAGTGCCCTTTTTTTTTTTTTTTTTTTGGGTGGGAAATCATCAAATAACTTCTCCCGCTCTGGGCGGAGCGGGAGGGCGTGTCAGACTTTTACTGACTAAAACCCACCCGTGTTCCTTCCGTTGCCTGTGTGCCAGGGCCACGATATCCCTTTCGGACAAACTCGCAACCCCGGCAGGCATTGGTCCTGACGGACCCCGTCAGTTTGTGCTGACATCTCTTTGAGGCGCGCGTGGAACTCAACGCGCCGTCGACCCGGGCCTGGTCCTTATCGGATGGCGAGCTACCCATCGCTCACCGTCCGCAGGCCCGCGCCTACGGTGGCCGGAAATCGGCTTGCGACTCCCGACGCCCGGGGCGTCTCCTGCGGCGACTAGGGGCATGAGGGCGCGAACCTTGTCTCACCCTCACGCGTTCCGCCTCCTCCTTCGCTAGCATAACTGCTTCGCAGAAGGAGGTGACGGCCTCCCATGCACTCTCGCTCCGAACCATGGCCTGAACCAGGCCCGGACGCGAGAGATCGCCGCCGCCGATCGCCTCCGTGAGGACCGCCAGTGCCCTACGTTCCCTTTCGATGTCTACATTATCCTTAAGGTCGTCGGTAAGTATGTGCCCCAAGTACTTAAATTGGTGGACTTTATTTATGCTCATACCATTTAGATAAAAACTTGGTTCATGATTAGGGCACTTACATGATTAGGGCCTTAAAGACCATGTATTCACACTTACAGACATTGTACACAAGGCCGTACAAAGCAGCATACTCCTCGCAGACCTTCAACATTTCTCTGATAGATCCCTCAGTCGGGCCCAGAAGCACCATGTCGTCCGCATAGCTGATGCTGTTAATACTAACACCACCCACCCGGCAGCTGACACGCATACCACTGAGCTCGATTATGAGAAAATATGTAAAGTAGATACACTCGGTTACAACTATTTTACATTCCCGGTACTTCATGGAATACATACGTATTTCTTTATTTCGTAAATTGTATAGGTGAGATGATTGCCTTGGGTGTTGTCTTTTGGCGAAAGCAGATCTTACCTTGACAGTTGGAGCGACTAAGTAGCTCCTTCTGCTGTTAGGCCTAGAGGGATCATACGGAAGGGTTGTGTGCTTTCTTAGAACAAGTTGAAGCAAATAAAGCTTTCTTACAGACAGAAGATCTGCCAATTGGTAAAGGCTTTGGGTGGGGTATCTGTAGGGTTTAAAGAACATGACTTTAAGTAAGGTTCTCTGCGCCCTCTCAAGTTCCAAAAACGTCATTTTTGTTGTCCCTCCCCAGCAAGGCAGACAGTACATGAGGATAGATTGGGCCAACGATGCGTATACTTGCTTCAGAAGTTGCTGCGAGGCCACATGTCGCAGTTTTGAAGGTCCATATCAACTTCCTAACTCTTTTCATTATAACTTCCGTGTGCGCTGGTCAATCATAACACCTAGATATTTAATATGCTGTACCCTGTCAATTTTTAAGCATGGGCAGTCAGGGGTGGGGTGGTTGGGACAGTTGTGTATTTTTATTTGGAAATCCCGGGACGGTTGCGAGTTATTATACTTAGTAAAGCAGATGTAATTGGATTTTGAAGTATTTAGAGCGAGGAGACTATGGTTTAGCCAGGCTGCTATCTTGGAAAGGCCACGTTCGGCCAACCCTGTAACATCAGCCCAAATCTTAGGAGTAAAGACAATGGCAGTATCGTCGGCATACGAAAAAATGAGTCCGCCATCAATCTTCATGCTGCAGAGGCTATTAATGTAGACGAGGAACAAGGTCGGCCCAAGGACACTGCCCTGGCCGACTCCGAAAGTGACGGTTGACTCAGAGCTGGTGTACTTCGCAATTTCAACCGTTTGTTTGCGGTTGCTGAGGTAGGATTTAAAAAGCTCAAGAGTAGCTCAAGTTCAAAAGTAAGCGTAATTAGCACATTACATACTCACCACTCCATTCCAACCAGTTGTTTGTTACAATCACCAACAATGTATTATATGCGCACATAACAATGTTATGGGCGGATGAACATTTTAATTGAATTAACAACTTAGTTAAAATTCCGCATCGTCAAAACATAACGTTGAATAATTTATTGAATGACTGCGGAGTGACAAATTTATCGTGACAGATATTGTGTTTATGCAGATGTGATTAAAAAGTTCCATAGGCCTTTTTCGTTCTTTTCTTGCCACTCTATTCACGCCACCAGTTGGTGCCACTTTGACAAGCGGTCTTCCATTTCGACAATGAATATAAATAAAATATATTGAGCCTGATATGGAAGAACATCGTAAGTGACAAAATGTAGGTGTTTCACTTTTTCAAAAAATTATAAAATAATCTTTAAAATACCAAGCGATATGAAGATGGGTACGGAACCCTAAAAAGTGTTACAATTAATCGACTAAATCATCGCGCGCTGTCATGTATTTGTTGACTGTACTTACATAACTAATGTAGGTACTCGTACTTAAGCCAGTTTGTTAGTACCAGCTGTCAGTCATTGAGGGTTTTCTGGAATGTTGTTTACTAGATGGTAGTAATGAGATGTCCGAGCACCTGTTAAAAGTGTCAAAGCGCCTGTATTTTCTTCTGTCGTAACTGAATGATGAACGAATGATAAACGTCATCAGAGAGCCTGATAGGTAGAACACCGTAAGCGACCTAAATTAATATTTACAGGAGAGGTATTTTATGTAAATTGATTTAGGGTATTAAAATAATATAAACATAAATAACAACACCTCATTAATTAATAAAAATAACAAAATTATATCCTAACAAAAAATATTTACAAACTAAAATATATATATTTTTTTTTGTATTAATAAGAACTAAAGTTCCTAATAATTTATTACAATCTAGCCTAATAGACTAATAAGCAATTTAACTCTAACTTATTATTTTACGAGATAGAATACGTCATAACTAAGAATAGTGTCAATTTGCACTGTTACACAAGTCCGTAGCACTTTCTTAGAGTCTGATAATTAATAAAAACACTTTGTTCATGTTACATGTATAGCACAGCATTGTTACTATTATTCATTCACTATTTATACACTACACTAACTCAAATGGTTTAGTTCACTTTAGCCTACGCACTATGTCCGTGTTGTCTAGCAGCTGAATTGCCTCTACATTCACATGTCGGTGAAGTCTGTGTTCGTGGGCTTCAGCAAATTTTTGGGTGATGGTGTTGACGAGTTCCATTTTAAGGTCTCGGTGGAGGTCGTCATTTCTAATGTACCATGGTGCATTTACAGCGTCCCTGAGTACTTTATTTTGGAATTGTTGCATTATTTTAACGTTGCTTCGTTTAGTACAGCCCCAAAGTTGGATGCCATACGTCCAAATTGGCATAAGAATATGCTTGTATAATATAATTTTATTATGTATTGATAGGCAGGATTTTCTCCCGAGTAACCAATACATAGTTTTATAAGGCATGTCAAGTTCCCGTCTTTTCTTTTTAACGTGAGATTTCCAACGCAGTTTGGCGTCTAGAGTTATGCCAAGGTATTTGGCTGTATAAGTATAAGGCACTTGCATGCCGTTTATATGGATTGGGTAAACTAAAATATGGCGTCGAAAAATTCATCCACATCACTGTCGACTGGTAATGTACCCAAGAGACTGGCGGCATTGCCACGTTGTATGGCAATGCTTAGCCTCTGACCAAGGTAAAAGCCAGCCCTTGCGTCACGGGATGTGTCAACCAGCCGTTTCGAGATTTCATTAAAAAGACCGTGAGCACTAGGACCCCACGGCCCGAGGGTTTCAACCCCAAACGGCTCGAAAATAAAATTTTCATCAAGGTTATACTTACGCCGCTTGAACTCAAACTCAAAGTATTTATTTCAATTAAACCATATACAGGCACTTTTGAATTGTCAAAGAGTCGATCAGTTAGTCAGAACGTGGTAGCTATTTGCCCTATCGAAAACGTAGATATCTATACGGATATATCGGAAACGTAGACTCTATACAGAAGAACAGGCAAGAAACTCCAAGGACACTCTTACAAAACATCTACAAAAAACAATCATTACAAAATCTTGGGTAATAATATAATATTTAAAAAAACAATTCAAAATATAAGACTAAACGATTACAAAATAAGCCCTGGCAGTTAAGAGAGAACTTGGAAGTAGCGCTCGCCGGTCGCTGCCACGGCACCGCTCGTTCTCGTTTCGCTCATTCGGCTCGCGCGCGTGTGGTCTCATTTCTAACCTAACCTAACCCATTACACCCAGTTCATAATTTTTCGACAGTTTATCAACGGAAATAATACCGATAAATTATACAGGGTGGCAGGGACATCGACGCGAAACCTGTTACCATGGATTTAGTACATCATACTTGACACCCGTGCGTTGAAATTTCCCGTCAATAATTAAAAAACCGTGGGTAATTTAAAAAAAAACAGCCGTTTCCTACACAAGTGCAATACCTACTCGGTCAAAATGTATGGCACAGCGAATTTTTTTTTTAATAACCGACCAAAAATTTTAATGTAGCCAGAAACAGGTGGGTCAAGAATGATGTTCTGAATCCATGGTAACAGGATGCGCGTCGATGTCCCTTCCACCCTGTATACTAACGGTTCTTACAATGTTACGGTGACATTAAACATTGATAAGAAATCATTTGGTTGTATACAATTTTTGTTCCCTATTATTATAATCAGTATGTAGCCAGAAACATAATATTACAGAATAGGTTTTTTATTGATACAGTAAACAAACTGTAGACAAACGGAATACAAACTGTAAACAATCAAATGAATTTTTGTCGATGTAAACATGTTTTTGAGGCTGACTGTGCCTACTTTCGTCTTTTTTTGTCACTTTACTTCACAGTCTATAGACGTTAAGTAGGTACTAACATATTTTTTTCTTAAACCCACTCCTCACTTTGATTTAAGATGAGCCCGTATTTTGTTTGCAAATGTGTGAATGTTTACAAAATAAACCAAATCCTAATACGTTCAGGGAAACTAAACGCCCGTAGGTGTCATAACAATAAAACTTCTAATGTTTTTCGTTCAGCGTCCTTACAAAGCATTAATTAACTCTTTACTTTTTAAGGTCAAATTAAATTAGCTAGCAAAACTCTGTATACCAGTACCCTAATTGCATAACACACTGTCAATCACAATCTGAATGATTTTGAAGTATGTTGCTAATCCATTGCTTCATATGTTTGATAAATTGGTCCAACAACATAAATGACGCAATGAACGTTGCTGAACTGTCAAAATGAATGACATGAATTTGACTTGTACGAGTATAATGATTTTGTATCCAGACCCAGCCGCAAAAAAATATATAAAATAAATAATATACAAATTACCTGATGGCTTTAAAATTCTCAGCCTGAGAACATTTAAATGTAAATTATTTAACTTTCTATTAAGCAAATGTTATTACTCGACTGAAGATTTTGAATGAAAAATTTGCCTAAATATTTGACATGATTGCCTATAAATCATTTTTGACCTTGACGTTATTGCATTTTGACTTATATTATTAATCTCTTTTACAACTATTGACCAATTTCAATTATTTGTATATGTAATTCTAATGATTAATAATTTAATTTTAATGTAATAATGACCCATACTTTTACAGACAATATTATGATCGTAATACATAATGAAAATAACAACTTTGTACACTTTTCTGACAAATAAATGCATTCTATTCTATTCTATAATGAACCATGAGTTTTTTTTTTGGGGTCATCAACCAGCGGTAATGTAGCTACTTGAAATATCACAGAGGTGATGAGTATCGATAACTAAATACAATAAAATAAAAATTAAATATTTTCTGAACTTATACTTCCAGTAAAAATACTGCCAGAGGTCGTTAAGAAGAGACTCCCTATTTTTATGTTAATGTGCATGAATATTCTGAAACTGTCACAGATACAATCAAAATTAAACTTTAGTATATGATTTATTGGATCTTTTTCTTTCCATATTTAAGACAGTTACGTAATTGTAATATTTTCGCTCGATACATTTTTTATTCGAAAATCATGTCATTTTTTGAGGGTATATTCCAGCTAGAATTCGGCATAATCTGAGGTCTTGCAGCTGCTGACGGATGTTGGCGTCTGTTTGTAGGTAATTCTACGCTTTCTTCAGACGAACTTTCATGAGAATACCTGTTCATGCTCTCCGATTCTTCGTCTGTAGACGGCTGGTAGTCATCCTCTGAGTCCGACATCACGATAAGTCCTTCGCACAAGTAACGAAATGAATGAGTAAAGAAAGCAGTGAAATTCCTCAAAAAGCGCGCGTAAATGCGACCGTCACAAGCCGAGCGGGCAGCCGGCGGGCTAATGATTGATTATTATGTGTGGCGTGACAGACTCGGTTACTATTTAAGTAAAAACAGAAATATTGTTAGATTTTGGCGCGAAAGATGCGGGGCGCCGCCCACTGTGCGACGCGCCGGCGCGGCGGCGGCGGCCCATACGGCCTGCTGATCTCGCTCAGTGCAACATATAGGTGGCGTGCCTTACTCGAAAAGACACGTCCCGCCGGCGGACCGTATGGCGGTGAGAGTGTTAAGGATAATTATAAAAACAAACAAGATTGTGCTTTTATGTCTAAAATAAATATTCACAGCAAGAAAATATAAATTATTATCGAACCACCAGATATTTTTTCTCTAGATCAATTATTACTTTAGTTATAAACAAAATAAGAATTTAAACTTACGCAATTTAGATTCGTGCTCGAACACGTTCAAAGAGCTTACGCAATATTCCACTTTATTACTGATGCGCTAGCGTTTAGCACATAACGGAGTGGCGGGGTGCATGGGGCGGAGCTTGCGTAGAAATTTGATTTAGACTTAACCCAGTAAAAAAATATCTAGTCTTTTTAATTTTTTCGTATTTAGATATACCCATCACGTCTGCGGAGTTCCGCTAGCTAATTTAATTTGACCCTGTTTAGAAGCTAAGAATAAATACAAGACATGTTTGAGTTGATTTCCGCTTACGGCAGTAATATATACACAAAAAAAATTTTCAAAGCCATGCACAATAAAATATCATAAAAACCGGTAGTAATAAAGTTCTACTCTATAAAATGTTAGTTTTATTTATTATATCCAATGCCTGTAATAAAGATTTATACGACACACGCACGTTGGAAGGAATCAGTGTAAAGGGTTAACTTATAAAGAAACAAGATGAGTCGATGGTGGCAGGCAGTGAGTGAAGGTTGAATCTTTAGTAAATTTCGACTTGGAGAAATAACTTTGTATTTAGTTTACTGAAACTAAAAGCAGTACAGCAGTAGTAGCAAAAATAAAAGCGGTGATATTTTATACAGGTTTAAATAGTTAAATATTAAATGGATACTACATTATACCTAACTGGGCTGCCCCGTTAGTCTCGTGATCTTAAGCAAGACGACTTTCCGAATTGCACGCGGGCGAAGCCGCAGGCAAAAAAAACAAAAAAACCGGCCAAGTGCGTGTCGGACCACACACAATGAATGGTTCCGTAGTTAGGATGAATTTATCCCAAAAACAAACTTAACATTGTAGTTGAAAAACATGCTCTCCCATACATCGATATACGTTACGGTCAATTCTTCAACTGCAAATTTAAGTTGGTCGACTATTACTCGTTAACTTGTAAACCCTACTTAGCTGTGATAGTTTTCCTTTTAATTTCTTTATATTATATACTACTGCCATAATTTTTGTTCACATATCCAAACCCAACAATTTAGCTGGCAGGGGGGCGGGGGCACTTGACTCTAACAAAAAAATAGCACTTTAAAGCTTAATATTACGCAAACGGATCTCAGAATAAAAAAATGGCTTTCACAGACCCACAATATTTTTAAACGGCCTATCCAACGATACCCCACACCATGTATTAGATGAGAAAAAAAAAATATCGTCTCCGTTTTACGTGTAAGGGAGGTACCCTAAAAAAAAAATGTTTTTCATGTTTTTATTTTAATTTTTTTTGGCGTGATTAATATGTACACCCATGCCAAATTAAATCTTTCTAGGACTAAGCGTCTCCGAGCTAAGCCGGGGAGAGACGGACGGACAGACAGACAGACGGACATGGCGAAACTATAAGGGTTCCTTGTTTACTACGGGACCCTAAAAACAGTTTTTTTCAAAATCTTTCGGTTAAAAATAAAGCTGAGTTTAGAAGTTGAGATTTTAATATCTGTCAAGTTTACACATAAAAATAACTGTTTTCACCCAATCTCACCCTTAACATCCAAGACATAAACAATTTTAAATGCCGAAATTAGACAAATGAAACTCAGAGTGAGTACATAGGCCTCGTAGAATAAATTACAAAACTTCGGAAGACGGGTAAACATAAAAAAAGTTGAAAAGTTAAACGAATTACTTGAAGGTTTATACTTGTGTTTGTTACTTGGCTCCGGTGTTAGGAATGTGTTTATGCCTTTTAGGGTTCCGTTATGCAAAGACCCTGAAATCATCTTATCCGTTAAGCTACTGTTTTTTTTTTTAGTGTCTACCTTTATAGAAATATTAGTTAAAGCACTAGAATGTGGTGAAGGGCGCGTTTTGGGAGATTGTCTTATGTAATTTTGGCGTTCAAAAAGATTCTCAGTTTTTGAATAAAAGTCTTTAATTTTGGAGAATGACTTTTGATTTTTAATTTCAGACACAATCTTAGATTACAAAATGTGCATCGGGATTCGCAAGCCAATTTCCGGCCACCGTAGGCGCGGGCTTGCGGACGGTGAGCGATGGGTAGCTCGCCGTCCGATAAGGACCAGGCCCGGGTCGACGACGCGTTGTGTTCCACGCGCGCCTCAAAGAGATGTCAGCACGAACTGACGGGCTCCGTTAGGGCCAATGCCTGCCAGGGTTGAGAGTTTCTCCGAAAGGGATATCGTGGCCCTGGCACACAGGCAAATGAAGGAACACGGGTGGGTTTTAGTCGGTAAAAGTCTGACACGCCCTCCCGCTCCGCCCAGAGCGGGAGAAGTTATTTGAAATTTCCCACCAAAAAAAAAAAAACAAACTGGGGTTCGTAGCCACGACCTACTTACTACTCGTAAGTCGTGGATATTATCATTGGGCTACCACAGCTCAAGAGAGAAATATTATTAAGTTGCATAAATTTTGATTTGAAAGAAAATGTACGCTTATGCACTTTGTTCATTCCATAAATCATCTCCAAAACGTCGCATTTATTTGACTTACCTAGATTTGACGGACTCATGAAATTAAATTAAATCAACCCCTCTCCAACCCCCTGGCGTTTAACGCTAAAATCAAAACAAGAAAACTCCAAACAGGGATGCACGGAGGTAATCATTTTTCATCACAAGTAATTACATTATTTTAAAAGGACATTAATGTTCATTGGATTGCTGTGGGCTCGCCATTGATAAAGCTATGGGATTAGTAAGGTGGACTGAGATAACTTCTTTAAGATAAGAATTGCTGTTGACCAGGGCCTCAAGTCTGATATTACAATAGTGTTAGAATGGTTGATCACTGATTTCATAATCGTTAATTTTGACAAGTTTGGTAATCTACTATTATAATGGCGTCATTATGACTTTCCAATGGTCGGCCACTGACACTACATTGAAAGAAATTGCATATATTAGTAATCTCGTGTCATAATGACAAATGAATGACATTTCTACTAATGGGTTTTATAATAATGGCAATACGACAATGCCGACCGACCAATGATCGACCATTATGAATTTACCAGATTACGAACTTTTAGCAAAATGACAATGGCATGACAATGGAATCGTGTTGGAATGACTGAATTTATAAAAATAGCAGACTTGGGCCTCAGACTATGGAGATGCAAGAATCGGCAGTATCGACATCATTAATGATGTCATCAAAGCACTGCAAAAGCCACTGGGTGACCATCCTTCTACGGATCTATTCCATATAGCAATAATTCGGTATTTATCTCACTAGATCATCGTCCGTATGTCACTACAGGGATCCCGTAGAATATCAGCGTCAGATATTGTATTTGTCTGACACATGCTGAGCTGGACTCCAATCTGGTGCAACCTTGAGATGCACACCGGACTTTGTATTATAAATGTTCGTTATTTGATTTAAAGTGTGTCATAGTCATAGCGAAGACATTTGACATCTCCAACCCGGACTGAGCCCGCGTGTTGGAATAGCCCGCTGCCTCTCACAGAGAGGAGCCATGTGTCCCAGCAGTGGGAGTGATAAGATTATGCTATAGGTAGTCATAGTTTCATTTTATGTGCTGTTTGTGTATGTGAGTTTAAACGTTTGTAAATGCACCCACGATACAGGAGAAATTCTTAGAATGGGGCAACGTTTAAAAAAGAAAAAAATACTTGACAAAATATTGGAACTGGATTTTGTCTATATTTTTGAACTGTACATGTATATCGTGACCTCCTCCATACGAGAAATCCTGTTTAGGCTTTGCTCTTAGGTACTGACATAATAATATCAGTGTACCAAGTAGGTTATTTCATAGCACATATTAGAACCTACCACAGCATACTTAGATGTAATATCCACGAACCCGCACTGAGCCCGCGAGGTTGATTATGTCCTGCTCCGCCTCACAGAGAGGAGACCTGTCCTAGTGGTGAGAACCATTTTATGTACAGAAAATCACTGTCCATTCCAAGGTTGACTGGAAGAGATAGCAGTAAGCGATTAGGCCATAGGCCTCTGGTGTACAAACAAGTATATACAAATCAGTAAATAAACATTATATTCATTATTGATTACGCCACCATAACCAGCACCATTGGCAGCCTTGTTTCATCCACTGCCGTGTATTTCAGCTTCGTTCCTTTTTTCCATGTTTCTTTGATCTGACTGAGTGATTCTCATACAGGTTTTCTTCTGATTATTCTATGGCCTAAGCACTTTGAATACGTAGAACGACCCAGCTCTTAATTTTCCTTTATTTTTTTCCTATTGCCCTTTCCCGACTATGTTGGGTCGGCTTCCAGTCTAACAGGATGCGGCTGAATACCAGTATTTTAATTAAATAATAATAATAAATCCATTTATTTTCAGGCAATACAGGCCCATAGATACCTTAACCTAAACATACATATTTTTATTGTAAACAAAACAAAACTTGTGTTTTACATGGAGCAACTGCCTATCTGACCTCCACAACCCAGTTACTGAGTAACACGATACCCCTTGGTAAGACAGGTTGTCAAACTTTCGGGCTTCTGACAACCCGTAACAACTGTCAAAGATCTACAAATAACAGCCGGGACCAATGGCTTAACGTGCTTTCCGAGGCATGGAGGGGTCTTGGTATATAAAGATGGACCCATCCACGGAGCAACCGCGTCAAGCGTAGCTTAACCTGCGCGACTGTTTTTACTTAGCCACAAGCCCCTCCAAGGTATTTGGAATTACATAATGCAGCTTATTTAGAACCATTGCAAAATCCTAACCATCTTAACATCAATTTATGACACTTAGTACAATAGCCTTACCATAAAGAGATGTACCACAATCACTTTCTGCTTTGAATCTACTCCCAGACTATAATAGATTTACATTGTTTTACAATTTTAGGGTTCCGTACTAAATAAGGAATGTTTAGTGGGTAGTTCCCATTTATAAACAGCGTTTTAAAGCAAATTGTTTTAGTGTGAGTCACACTGTTTCGGTTTTAAGTTTAGTGTAACATAATAATTTGTGCTAAAAGGTTCCGTAGGGCGTTGACTAATGTTGGTTATTTGTTTTAAGTGTATGTGGGAATATTGCAACATTTAACAGCAAAGCGGTTATATTTAACGTGAGTTCCCACTTCCGGTATTCAGTAAGCCTCATATGTGTGGGCAGTAATCCACCACGCGAACCGAGTGCGGGTTGGACGTTACATGTCTTAGAATTTTTGGTAATATGACATACCGGTTTTGCGGCTTGCCACGATTGGTGCGTGGATGGGTGACCATCTTAACATACCAAGACCTCTTCGTGCCTCGGAAAGCACGTCAAGCCGTTGGTCCCGGCTGTTATTTTTAGATCGTTGACAGTTGTTACGGGCAGTCAGAATCCCGAAAGTCTGACAACCAGTCTTACCTAGGGGTATCGTGTTACCCAGTTAGTGGGTTGTGAAGATCAGATAGGCAGTCGCTCCATGTAAAATACTGGTATTCAGCTGCATCCGGTTAGACTGGAAGCTGACCCCATCTTAGTTGGGTAAAGGCTAGGCAGATGATGATGATATGCCGGTTTTCTCACGAGGTTCTTCTTCAAAGGTTTTTGTGTCGTGATAAAGCAATTTGCAAAAGGCAAAGAGTGATCGTACCTGGACATCAGCCCAAAACTCATAGAAAGAGAAAGACAACATCTTTAGTTAAAATAATTGCCACTTTTTAAACTCTTTTCCTATTATCGTTAGTATTCTTAAATAATTACCTAGTTATAATTCAAAGAAACTATATCTGCCTAGCCTTTTCCCAACTATGTTGGGGTTGGCTTCCAGTCTAACCGGATGCAGCTGAATACCAGTATTTTACATGGAGCGACTGCCTATATTCTGACCTCCACAACCCAGTAACTGGGTAATACGATACCCTTTGGAAGACTGGTTGTCAGACTTTAGGGCTTCTGACGACCCGTAACGACTGTCAAAGATCCGCGAATGACAGCCGGGACCAACGGCTTAACGTAATAACTAATTAATAATTCAAAGAAACCATCTACTTATTAAAAATATGTCATAAATTAATAACAGCTAATCATCTGCCTATTACAAAGAACTCGACTCCACAATAAATAAATAATAAAATTAATTCCATGTGACATTCACCTTATTTACGCAACGCGGGCCGAACGCCGAAACAATAGCTCTATAAACTCCATATAAGGGTTTATATTGCTTGTAAACGCATTCAATATTTCAAATTTGGAAACTTAGTTTGTTGCGCAAGCGCCGACGAATGTGGCGCCAACGGCAATGTCGTCAATAAGAGTTCGCGATGGTTTAGTGTGGATATGCCATTATTTGTGATGATTCTTCAGCGAATCGGGCAGTGGTGGCCCAGTGGAAACGGTCGCCTCTTCCAAATTGTATCACTTCTGCTCTCAAAACGGTAAAAGAAAACATCGTTTGGAAACTGGCATTTCGTAGAATGAAAAATTCGAAGACATTTGACATCTACCAATTCACACTGAGCCCGCGTGGTTGATCCACTCACTCTCGCAGAGAGGAGACGTGGAGTTGTGTCCTGGGAACACTAAAGTCTGATTATACTTTAGCAAATGATTAAGTTTGCTATCAGGTGCTCATATTGGTAACTCTAGACTATTCCAGAGACCTACTCTTAGCATGCGATACCAAAATTATGCTGTAAATTGCAATTTAATGCATTTTTAAAACAATGTGGAAATTTGACCCATATCCAGCAGGGTAAGTAAGCTGAAGTGGCAGTGGGCTGGCTATAGTTGTCGAAGAACCGATGGCCGATGGAGCAGACGAGTCCTGGAGTGGAGACCACGTATAGGCAAGCGTAGTTGGGATGTCTATGTCCAGAAGATGTCTGCGATAGGCTTAGTTGAATGATTGACGTGTGACCCTTTATTCACCATATAATAAAGGCTCCCGCAGATAATCTCGACGTGACGGTGCGATGCAATTCTGGCAGAACAATATCCATGAAGTTTTCATATAAATTACTTTAATAGAGTCACGTCGCGCCTGTCTGCGTGGGCCTTAACCCATGTCTTTTGCAATAATTATAACAAGGAATTGATATAACAATGCAATGAAAAATCAATAATTCTACAAAAAACCAACGTCGTATCCACTTTAAGCGAACTATAACAAACAAGCAGTAATCTGACAGAGCCTTCTAAGATTTGCGTAGGAGTATATATTTGGGTCGGCGCGTAGATCTCACTACAAAACTTACGTAACTGACACACTAAAACTTATAAACATTAAAGTCTAAGTTGTAATTTGTAATACGAGAAACACGTACTATTAAATAGTTCTCATAATGGTTTCACAGCTGTGATTCTTTCAGAGAGGGAAAGATTCTAAACACAGCACCCTATCTGGGCAATACATAGGTAATCTCAGTTGCTTTTATTTCGGCAAAAGAACATCCATTGTGTTGATACTGTTGTCGAGCTGCGAGTTCTGTGCTGGTAGTTACCGGAACGGGTCTAGGGTAAGAAGCCAGACCAAGAGAGATACAGAAACCCGCAGGGCAGCATGTGGCAAGCTGTTGGGCAGTAGCGACCCCATGGGCCCTATCTCCCGGGAGAAGTCTTGTTCCTCATCTCTGGTTTGTCGTTATTGGCCGGCTAGACTTAAGTAAACACTGACGAGGAACAGAGGTCCCATCTCATTTTTGCCTGGCTTGAGTGGAAACTGGAGTTTTGCAAGAGCAAACATGCTCGGAGGAAAAAAGTATTCCAGTAAGTGCTGGTATGAATCTTGACCCTCTTCCGGGCTCTGAGATTGTTCTGAGAGCCGTGGAATACCTCTCCACTTCTCAAGCACCTCAGGAAGTGTTGCCGCCTTGTCGCTACATCACTATGTGCTAGCGACCGTTTTCGGGGGCCCATTATTGACTGTACAACTTACCTCCTCCTCAGGCAGCGGACATAGTCCTTCCATAGTTCTAAGTAACCAATCCTCTATAGCCACCCAAACTCACATCCCAATGTTTTGTTTCCATATCCTGCAATAGTCCTACACCAACTGGGGGTTGTCCTTGGTTGCACTTGCATAGTGCGAACAGGGATAATCGTCGGTTGGTGCCTCATTTCATTAAAAACGTCTTACGGGCCTCTGCGAGTTGGCTTTGGCCCTTCGTATGCCTTCCAAAGGACCGGGACCCCACAGTCCCGAGATAATATGTCAAAGACTAAGTAATTATAATTTATTTAGGTAGGTATATAATGGTTTTGTAGTATATGAAGGACTTCCGAAATATGCATTATTAACCACATGGTGTCGGTACAATGAAATTGTTGGATGAATTGCTGCTCTCCTAGCTAGATCTCTGAGTAATCTGTATTTAGAAGATCTGATGAATTTTGCAAACATTACTTAAGGAATAATGGATTTTATTGTATACCAAACCTTAGCAGACGTGATGGGAATCGATCAACTTGACAAAACAAAAAAAAATACATTTTATGTTCTATTTTTGGGATCAACGACCGCTGGTAGTAGAAGAATCTCCAAGTATCCGTGTTACTTGAAGTATGAGCTGTTGAGAAAATCCGTTTTTAGTTTTTATCATTAAATCATTTTGTTTTTGCTTTGTCCCCATTTGACCCATCTGCGGAGTATCGCTAAATAATTTAATAAAATTTAACGCTGTATTTTCAAGTCGAATGGATTAGGCTACCAGTGCATTACGCAATTATAATAATTATTGTAAGTAATCGCGCATTTCGCCTGTTATAAATTCCTTACTGAGAAAGAATTTTGTATACTGTGTGAGTCTTCATAATGTGTAAATATCGAAATGAGAGAAACTAAGCTTAATTTTATCGACAGAATTTTTTTAAAAAAAAATCGAAACCCAGTCATTACAGTTTGTTTCATCGTAACAGATCGTTTAGTTTAAAATTTATACCGATTTGTTTACAGAGGGGTCACAGCAGCGAACAAGAATTTAAAAAATGCTATAAAAATATAATTGTTTTTTAGATTTTTTTATTTTTTTTTCCATCGATAAAATTAAGCTTAGTTTCCCTCATTTTGATATGTGCACATTATCAAGACTCACACTGTACATAAATTGTGTGGTAGTGATCTAAATACGTTGTGATTTAAGACTCTTCAATGTATCTTAAAATTGCCTTTATTGTTATAGCGTCAAATTAAAACGTTTGCATGCCTATTGGTAAAATATGTCTGAACCGATCTGTTATCAATTTTATCACCATATTTATTGTACCCATATTTGCAAAATAAACGACTTACTTATGTCTAAGTCTCATGGAATATGGAGAGAAAGTACTGCCATTATCTGAAATTTATAATTAAAAATCCCAATAACAGTTTGAGCCGTTCGGGCCTGTAGCTTAAACTAAAGACCTCACGTTCAGTGTTAAAATCCTTCGTTTTAACATAAATAATACCAATCACAACTTTATCGAGAACGTTATAACAATTTATCTTACCTCCAATAATCGCGCAGGAACATTAATTACAACAAAATTTCTTACTTCAGAAGTATTTTATCATTTAACCTTTCTCGAATTGGACAAAAACTTCGAGTCAGAGTTCCCTTATCGATTCCAGTCACAGTATAATACAGCTTTGTACAAAGAGGTTGGGACACTGGACGTGCTTTTACAGCAGTAAATTACTTTTTCATCACATTTGCTCAAAAAATGCATTTACGAAGTCTGTATAGATTGTTCGAAAGTTAAAAATTACGCACCATACCACGGAATGTGCGATAAAATAGGTACTCTCATCTAAGTACATGTTTTACCGCATACTCTGTTGTATTATAGCACCGGGCGTATCCGTTACGTTTTTTTTTAATTTCCATAAAAGTATATAAGAAGTCCACCTTCAAGGAGTTTCACATTACGAGAATAAATAAGCTGAATGATTGAACCTCCTTGGAAGCGCTTTTGCTCAATACGTTTATCTCACTTTATTAAGAGAAAATACGAAAGATGTAGTACTAATTTTCACCACGCGCAAGTGGCACCATTTGCAAATTCGTGCCATTTTCATATTAGAAACGTCAAAGATTGTTGCGAATTTCTGACTGAAATGTTATAAACAAAATAATACTATGAGTTCAAACCACGAAACCGATATTAATATATAATCTACTCCACCTCCATGGTCTATTGCCGCCAAAATCGCGAGAGCGCTATTTAATGATTTACAAAAAAATTATAACATGGAAGACTCGAAGGTACTCAATAATTCCCTGAAAATGTTTTGATGGCTTGTTTCATTACATATTGTACTGTTTTCTCGCAAATGTGTTGAAAAATGTTGTATGACACACGTGCGGAAATTGAGATTTACAAACTCGTGACTCTGGTAAGCCCTCGATTACGTCTCGGGCTTACATTCGTAGCAGTTGCTAGTATCATAAATATGTATTATTCCACTTTTCACTCATATCCTGGGATAAGACTGTTTCTTCCTAGGGTGCCTGAAGTATAGTTAATAAGTTACCATGCTCAATAAAAAGTTTAAATTTAGTCAATTTGAAGCGTATACAGAAATGTTACTATAGTCTCAGTGACTATTTTGATGACAATTCTTTGACATAACAGTGTTTGTATACTCGTAACATGACTATTTATGCATGACGACTCTATTAGTAATCCTGTAGACATCTTTTTTTTTTTTCATATCAATAACTTATTGACATTTTGAATATGTATTATTGACATTATCGCATTTCGTTAAATATTGACATTACCAATTGCATTTTATTAAATTACATTAAAAACAAAATTGATACTACTGAAATATTATAATTTAATTTACAACGCCTTCCGTATACAACGTGGCATTTGAATCGTCTTACGACGGCAGCCCACTTCATGTATCCAATAACTACTAATCATTCATGAAAGTAAAAAAAAATATATTTACATTTTGAATAATTAAAAAAAAACAATATAACGCATGACCAAGGGTCCCAAGGGCGGCGCGGAATGGAGCGCAAGGCGCGCACTTTATTTTATTTATTTATTGAGCAAGCCACACCAACGACATATTTACAGCTATATTAACAGTAGGTAATTACGGGTCTTCAGTTCTGTGCAAATACGTCACTTACAGGCATGCACAACATCCTTATTTACGTAATTAAAAGATGAACAACTATTCAATACATTTTAAATATTACAATATTAGCAACAAAATTTGATAGGTACTTAATAAAATAACCAAAAAAATAATTTTAAAATAATTAAATTAAATTACAAACAATACATTTCGTCACATTACAAGAGAGCAATACAACCATACAAATAACAATAAAATATTTACACATACGGCAACAAAATTATACATGGATTAAGACAAAACAAAATGACGACTTAAGCTAAAATACCCAATAGGAAAAAGTAGAAAATCAATTTTTAATAATAATCACTTCGCTCATCGGGTGTTTCAAACTACATCCAGCGTAATAATGAATAATATAATAATATTTTTTTTAATTATTCAAATGTTAATAAATATTTTTTTTACTTTCATGAATGATTCTTAGTCATTGGACACATGAAGTGGGCTGCAGGACGAATATAATACCATGGTGGAGGTATATTTGTACGCCAAATGGCAAAACATATAGAAACTTTAATATAACAATTGTAACATGTTGCACACTCTTGTAACTTATGTTTATAAATAAAGACTATTGATTGATTGTTTAGTTAAATTTTAGTATATACGATTTCAAGGCAGCAAAATATTGTAATCAATGCTAAGTACGCCGTAATTGTCATGTACATTAGTCCATTAGTTATTAAGATTATTTCTAGCATAAGTTTAATGTATGTGATATGGCTGTGCTTTGTTAAATAAATTATTAAGAATCTATAACGTTGTGTAAAAATACGCATAATCAAGTCGAGAGTCATTGTCATTTTTTTTTTGTACTGGACCATACTTGGGAACCATTATTGTTACTAAAAAATTTGAACAAGTTAGGTTAATGTCCGAAATAAAAGTAAAATAAAATCAATAAAAAATAGAATTTAGACAGATAAACAACATAACAATTAGGTAAAAATTATATCCTATCCCATAACTAATATAAGTTCTAAAGTGAGTTTGTTTGTTTGTTTATTACATTCACGCTAAAACGGCTGAACGGATTTGGATGAAAATTAGCACATGGCTAGACCATGACCCGGGTTAGGACACGGTATACTTTTAAAAGAAAGAAAGAAAAATTCGCATTAATATTTACACCAAACAAAATTATATCCCCACGGAATCGAGATTTTTGCCGGTGAAACACGGGGCGCAGCTAGTTTCGTTAGTTTCTTAAGTTATAAATAACCTTCAAACCTGCCACTTCGCTTCTATCTACATCCTCGTCCCTGAATTTCCCAAACCTACCCCGAACTGGGAACTTTTCTACTGAACTCCAATTAATTATATCGCGTAATGAGCGGGGCCCCACCAACTTGCTACGTGACTCTGGTCAATGCGTCTCTTTTCAGCCACGTTCCTTCTTGCAGCTATGTTACTTCTATTGAAAGTAGTTGAAGAGTTGCTGAGTTATGTTGTAAGGGGTCCCTGGCGGAAGTTGGTTAGTAAAGGTGTGTTGAGAGGGAAAAATGTTGGTGAAGATATTCGTAATGATGATTTTGAAACATAATTAAGGTCAAACCATAAGAACATAGGAGCAAGTCCAGCATTTGGTGATTACGATATTATGGCTGTTAATTTCATTTTATTACAAGCATCTGTATGAAGGATCATTTCAGATGATGTTGATGATGATAAACTTAACGGCGCAGATTAGCCTTTACCGGAGGTGATCATCGTATTAGTGGTTCCGCAGCTTCAATATCATCAGGATTGTGCCGGAATGTAGCAGTTCGTCGTGGACGTGGTACGACAGCAGCTCCCCTGACATCTTCTTCTGTCATAAGAAGATAGCCGCCACGCAACCATCGATGCAACGCTCTGCTAGAGTGACTGTCAGCAGCCAGCGTCACTCTTATCCGACCTTTTCGGTGATGCCAGTAACTTCATAACATAAATAGATGGCACCACTTGCTGCGTCAAACTTATGTTAGTTTACAGAAAATAGAAATACAGAATTAAGTAATAGAAGAAATACGAGCAATTATAATTGTGGGTTAAGTAAGTAATCTTAATGAGTACCAGCCAGTGACGTTATTTGCATTGTCAAATGTAGATCATACATTCTTTCATAGATTAAAGTTCGAGTTATTTAAAATTCCTTCGTATCAAAATCCTTATAGAAAAGATTACCATGAAGAAAAAACCTATATAATACAATACCTCCTTCAACCCTACCAGGAAAACAGAAACATCGAATAGAAAACAACCCATCCTTTAGGTTGGCATCGACATTTTTTAATTTAACTTTGCGCGCACCAGCAGGCAGAATTGCAACACATAAAGAATTGGAGCCAACAAGGAATTGGATTCTTGGTATCTTTGTACAGAATTTTTCATATTCAATAGTAGAGGATTTTAATATTACTGTATAGGTATTTCGAAGTTTAAGACATTCTTGTGTAGAAGCAAAGGTGTTTTGTGAGATATTGTTGCTGAAACATGTTTTTAGGGTTCCGTACCTCAAAAGAAAAAACGGAACCCTTATAGGATCACTCGTGTGTCTGTCTATCTGTCAAAGCCAATTTTGAAACTTAATACACATATGAATTACTGTGACCCAAAAACGGACGTTAATAAATAAATTTTGAATATGGAGGTTTCTTTTGGGGCAAATAAAAAAATAAACGTTTTGCAAGTAATGGTACCGTGTGAGATATCAAATTAATGAATTATCTTCTGACGATAGAAGAAGATGTGGAGGGCACCACTGTCGTACCACGTCCACGACGAACTGCTATATTCCGGCACAATCCAGATGATATTGAAGCTGCGGAACCACTAATACGATGATCTCTTCTGGCAAAGGCTATCCTGCGCCGTTATATATACTATACATGAGATAAATGCGCTTATAACTATGCTGAAACATCTATGTCACCTAAAACGTCCTTTGTAGAAATAAGCACTCCAATAATCGTTTTTAATCTTCGAAAGTATGATCATTGTGTCTGCGCACCAATTGCTTTTAAAATGGTTAACCATACGTCAGCGTAGAGAGTTGAGGGCTCTGTCAATGTTGTGTTATATACTCGACAAACCTACTTCTCTTTCTTATCTGACTTTCCATGTTCAGTACTTATGCTCTGCTCATAGTAAAAATCTTCGTTCCACCAACAATCGTCTTCTACGATGTCCATTCTCACCGCTCTGATTTTATTCACTTTTTTCAGGGGTATTTCTTTACAATTCACTCCTTCTGAACTTTAGGATGGCAACCAAACGGTTATCTTTCAAAGTGAAGGTACGTTAACATTATATTCATAGGAAGTTGGCAGAATCATCTCAGCGCTTGTGTGCTGAATTCATTTTCTCATCTACCTATCGTTATTTCACCTAACAAAGTGTATTCTGTTTATATGTATTAGTATTTATTATTTTTCGAGTTGTCTATCCCAATGTGTGTATGTATTAGTATCTATTATTTTTCGAGACATATATCCCATATATTGGCACCTGCCATGTTTTGTCACTGAACGTTAAGGTTGACTGATAAAAAATGCCTCAGGCATTAATTTCACCTTTGGAACAGTATTTTTTCCCTTGTGCTAAAAGTTTTAAATAAATAAATAATTATGCATTGCATTTTATGAAATGTTTCATGTCAAAAGTGCAGTATAAAACTTCGAACTCACTACATTTCGTTTGACAGTCATACGCCATAACTTATAAACTATTGCCGCTTCATAACACTAAATATTCCTTTTCTCTTTCGCAACAATAGTAAAACTCACACTTATAACTTTAACAATGAATATAAAATATTAATATGTGTTTGCGAAAGCCGAAATTATCCATTCTTCATTTTAGTGGGTTAATCATTTATGTACTACATGAAACGGTGCCCATTTCTTTGTGGGCAATAACGTAGTAAGAGTTTTTACAATGGTCAATTAACTTTTACTGGCAAAAGTGACGGATGCTGGTATATATTTAGTTAACAAGGCAATATATTTTGAATCAACGGTGTTGCTACTAAAGCCCATCTTACAATGTGGAGAGGCCAAACTGAACAGCCAAAACTGTGTAAAAGCCTGAATGGATGAGTGCAAATAATTGAATTGTTGAGACTGGATCATATACACATGGTCTATAAATCATCCGTCAAAGGCCTTAAGGTGAATCCAGACATTGCATTTTTTTTTTGCCTCATTCTTACCAAGGGGTATCGTGTTACCCAGTAACTGGCTTGTGGAGGTCCGATAGGCAGTCGCTCCATTGGAAATACTGGTATTCAGCTGCATACGGTAAGACTGGAAGCCGACCCCAACATATTTGGGAAATGACTAGGCAGATGATGAGATGCCTCAGCCTTAGGCATGCATCGGCCATGGTTCGGAGCAAGAGTGCGCCCGGCCACACCTCCTTCTGCGAAGCAGTAATGCTGGGAAAGGAGGAGGCGGAACGCGTGGTGGAGAGGCAAAGTTCGCGCCCTCGCACCCCTAGTCACCGCAAGAGACGCCCCGGGCGTCGGGAGTCTCAGACCGATTCCCGGCCACCGTAGGCGCGGGCTTGCGGACGGTGAGCGATGGGTAGCTCGCCGTCCGATAAGGACCAGGCCCGGGTCAACGGCACGACGAGCGCCACAAAGAGATGTCAGCACGAATCGACGGCGTCCATAGGGCCAAGACCTGCCAAGGTTGCGAGTTTTTCCGAAAGGGATATCGTGGCCTTGGCACACAGGCAACGGAAGAAACACGGGTGGGTTTTAGTCAGTAAAAGTCTGACACGCTCTCCCGCTCCGCCCAGAGCGGGAGAAGTTATTTTATCACATGCGATGCACCTTTTGAAGTTTTGACATGACAATCGCCACACTCTGTAGGATGTTCAGGAAGATTCATAAATCCAATCATAATTATGTTGACATTGCTCATATTTTAAACAATAACATGGAACCTTACATAACGGGCTGGTAATCTGGTATAGCAGAGCATTTAATTATTCGTAGTTGATTAGTAACAGCTTCAACGCACCCGAACTTTTATAATCGCGTGTGCAAAATTAATCTCCTCAGCCTGAACACGGGTCAATATATCAAACCAACTGATTAACTACAGCCTACAGAGAGAGAACAATGCAAGGTCAACAATAAGTAGATCATAATTGTGTCTTCATACAAACTCAACATTGTTTCATGTTGAATACCAAGGAGTGCCAAGTGCTTTTTAAGATGGAGAAGGCAATGGTACTTTTTTTTACAAAATTACTTATATACTGTATAAATCGGCATGCTGGGCCGTGGAGAAGAGACGAATAAAATGCCACGGTGTATAAGGAGAAGTTTGAAAGTGGCACCAGTGACATAAAAGTTGATATTAGATTGTTTTGCTTGCTACGGGCATGTGATGAAGAGGGAGGAAACGCATTGGCTTGGTATGGGCATGTGATGAGGAGGGAGGAAACGCATGAGTTTGAGTGTAGCATGACGGTTGACAGGGGAGAATGGAAGAAGAAAACATGTTCCACCGACCCCAAGCAACATGGGCAGGAAGATAAAGATGTAATTACTTTCTTAAATTTTGGGTTAACATTTTTTGTGTATTTCTTTCGTCGCTACGTCGCTTGATAAATGAAAAATAAAATAAATGATAAATGATTTATTTCTGTAAGTAGGTTTGTACAAAAACTTTTACACGTCAATAATATAAAAAAAAAAAAACTAGATGCGGTCGACGTTTCGTATCCGACTATTCTGAGAATAAAGGCCGAAACAAACTCAGAGGTCACAGTCTCTTTTAAAGTCCAGACATAATCTTGGTCAGATCATGTGAAGACCATGTAGATTAGGGCCTGAAATTATCTTTTGATGAAAGAACCACACAGATTGAAGGGACCAGTCTTGTCAGTGCACGCATTTGTCAGTAGTCGTGCAGCTCAACTAAGAACTTAAGGAGCACAACGATTCAACGAAGAATACCAAAGAAAGGACATTTGGGTAGGTCGCATAAATTACTCAAACTGATAAAACTAAATAGATAAAACAAACCATGATAAAACTAACTGAGAAAAAAAGAAAAATAAACAATAACCCACATAGTCTTCACATTTACAGTACTGAATTAAAACAATATAATACTTAACAAAGTAAATATTCATGTCATTGTATATATATAAAATTAATCAATGTCAATGTGTATATAAAATACGGATATAATCTTGCTTTGCCTCAATTGTATTTTTTTTGGTTTTTTCCTCTTTCGCTTTAGGTCTTTTTCTAAGCATTCATATAAGCAATTCTCGGGTCTCACATTGAGTAGTTTTAGCTGTGGAGTCAACTTTGTCTGTTATTTGTTTCGACTCCCATTTTTATTCTTACAAATATCAATTTGAAATTCATAATTTCATATGATTTTTATAAGAAATGCTTACTTTCTAATAACCAAATTGTTGGTATTGCATCTTATAAGATTTTCTAACAAGTATCAATGTCGATGCTTAAAAGAAGAGACAAAATATAGGTATTACAAATGGATTGTGTGACACAATGTTATGACAGGGAGGGACACACTAAAACGACGGCTGACAGAGATATATGGGATAAAAATAGTTCCTTTAGTGACCACAAATAATTTTTTGACCCAGATTGTGACGGACTTAAAACTGTTATTGGAGAAATTGTGATTTATACAACAAAATAGATGAGAACATTATTATTGTTTATTTATTTTGAATTAGGTATCTACTAATATATTCGCTAATTAAAATGAAGAGTTGATACAATTTTGATGAGGAATTGTTTTATTTTTAATAAATAGCTTGTCCATTCGCAAAACAGAAACAGCCAAGTATTGTTATTATAGAAAGCTTCCTCGTTAAATATTCCAAATTATTTAATATAACTCAAAGACTTTTGAACACAATACTGTGGAATATCGCCATAGATAGGAGCAGTACTTTGACTAATGAGATATCCACGCCAAGCAGGTACTTAGCTTTACCAAAAGTCTAATACAGCATCATAAAATTATAATATGAACTAGCTGCTTCGCAGTTTCACCCGTATAGGTCTCGATCCCGGGGTAATATCGGGATAAAAGTATTGTATGTTCTAATCTAGGTCATGGTCTACTCATGTCTCACATCTATTCAGCCGTTTTAGCGTAAAAGCGTAACAAATAAACAAACAAACTCACTTTCGCATTTAAAATATTTGTTAGGATTGTCAATAAATTCAATAGTAAATAGCAATCTACCGTCCAACTTTTAGATGTTTTGTTTAAACATAATTACCTTTTGTTAAGACTTTTGTATTATTTTATTTTATTTCACATAGCATTGAGATTCAATATAACACAAATACCACATCCAATCCAATCCATTCAAAGAACAACCGCTTAAAAAACCTAGTAGAAGCTTCCATGCTCTGCTTGTTTTCGTGGGAGAGATCAAAAGTGTACGGGTCGGGTAAATGCCATTATGTACAACATGCGGTTAGGGATGGCAGGCGAGAGGTTATTTTTAAAATTAGTTGTTTATGTGAAGGAGTTGTGGTCACGTGGTCAGTTTCACATAAAATATAGATCATTATACAATGTGTAACAGAATGAATGCATATTATGAAAGCATTTTGTTCAGAATCGTTTACTGAATCGATTTCTGACATTTTTAATATAGGGAATTTTTTATACCAAAAAAAATTAAAACTATCTAAATTATGGTCACACTTCCGCTGCATACAATCAAAACAAACCAAAATGGACGAAGTACCTACTACGCTAGAACGTTATATGTGTGCGTGCGTAGATTTGTAATGTGACCACAATTTAATAAATAAACAATGTTTTATACAAAATAATAAAAATTCAGTGTATGTATTATGATTATAAAATAATATTCTAATTGGGGTGTTTCGTGGTGTGTGTTAATTTCGGGATATGTTGTATATCGGACATTTTATTTCTCAAAGAACAAATAACAGTTCACTTGAAGAGAAACTTAACTAAATTAGCAATAGGTACATTATTACATTTAGCATTACGACGTTCAAGCCATCCATGAAACTGAACACCATACCAATTACAAAATATATAGCAGGTAGGTATGTACTTATGTCTAAATAAAATACAAAACAGTTTATGGTAAGCTTATGTGTATAATATTTAAAAAAAAACTAAACTTTTGTGTCTAATATAAGATTCCTTAGGCCTTTTTTAAATGTTGGTATGCTTGTACACTCTCTGACTTTTTTAGGTAGTTTATTGTATAGCCGGACCAGGTCATACTGTATACAGGGTGACTGGAAAATAGTGGCGGAGCCGTTAAGGGGAGGTAGTCTAGGGTTATTCCGACAGATATCACTATGAGACCTACCGTCCTTTTTTTTTAAAGAAAATTGATGTTTTATCAGCCATCAAAGTATTTTTTTTACATTTTCCGTTTTTGTTTAGCAGTTTTTGCATAAAATAATGACAGTTGCGGAAATTTAACAATTAATATTACTTATTTAGAATATCATTGTTGCAAAACAAAAAAAAGTAGACCAAATTGGGTTACACTCTTTAAGTAGGAATATCTTGGAAAGGGTTAAGTAAGGACGGTAGGTCTTATAGTGATATCTGTCGGAATAACCCTAGACTACCTCCCCTTAACGGCTCCGCCACTATTTTCCAGTCACCCTGTAGTTTTCCTGCCGTACAGGGTTCTCACTCTTGGTACTTCTAGGTCATCTTGATTACGGGTATTATATCTATAAGTCTTTTGTGTAATGGAAATATTTGCGTGTATGTTGGTCTTAAGGATTTTTCGAAAAGGCATACATGTTTGGTATGTATACAATTGTTGTAGGTTAAATAATTTTGTTTTCTTGTAGAGTAATTCTGTAGGAGTATAGTAGTTATAATTGAATTGAATTGAAATGTATGCATTAAATAGTTTTAGTATTGAATGTTTTTATTCTATGTAGTTGATACGTTAAGAGAGGTGGTTAGATAGGTTTTATTCTAGTCGTTCTGAAATTTAATATTGGTATTATAGGGGCATGAGGAACAGGGTGTAAAGTTCACTCATCCTCTATGGAAAAGGGAGGATCCTCCGACCAGACGGGTGTTGTGTCTGGTGGGTAACTGCCTGACGATTGATGTCGGGACGTTGTATATATGCTAGTTGCGCGGTAAACTCTGCTTGCGCGATGCAGGATTTTTGCGTGACGTCAGTATGGCGCGTAGTTTGCATGTGGCGATGTTGATGCCGCCACAGTATTAGACATTGTTTTTTCATTTGTGGTGACTCAAATATAAAACAAAGCATTTCTGAATTATTCTTGTCGTGCTAAGCTAAAGTTTATCTTTCTTACTATAAATACAGGTCATCTTCTTTACGTTTCACCTCTAAGTAACATACCTAAAGGCCATTTGCAGTTATTTTTGTAAATTTATCTATGTATATTTTTACTGTGAATTATTTTACCAGTCTCAAAAGCAAAATAAAAAATCAAAATATTTTGGTTTACATACCTACATGGCACTTATGAAACGTCAGAAGCTAGGTGCACGGTTCCAATTAGTAATTTCCTATGGAGAATCGCCGTTAAGAAACTCCTCGGGTACTCATTTAAAAATAATTTGCTTTTACAATGTTTTCAAAATATTACAGTGCACCTATTGTACGGGAGGACAGTTTAGGCCCAACAACAAGTACCAGGTACATAACCAAATAGAAAATGGTCCGCAAATCTATAGTCTATTAAGCCTACAACGTTCTCACATTCACAAAATACAACATTATTTTTAGTATATGCGAAACCTGAATATAGTTTGTTCAGAATAAGGAACTGAATCGATTTCAATAATTTTTATACCATGTTATGTTTGTCCCAAAAATATTTAAGTGTGATGGAAAATGTTATCACCATCTAATTACTTACAATACAATCGCCGTATGGTTAGATACCTACTGCCAAATTATTATCAATGAGCACAAGACGACAACGCGGTAAAATAACAACCTTATAACTTTGTGATTTTTCATGATACAGTTTTAAATTTTGTACATAGATTATTTACATAAAAATACTAGACACGTGTTTCGGGTTTCGCATGTATTATAAAACTAATATTGTATTAAAAAAAATCTATACTATAAAATATTGTTAAAATAATAAGCAACACGCTTTGTGCATTATTGATGGAAATGAAATAGGTGAAATAATACTTTTGGTGCACCTTCCAGTTTCTTTTATTTACAATGGACCCTAATATTTATATTTATAATGGTAGCAGGTATATAAAGATCACCAGCAGGCTTAATAATAAATTAATAAATACTAATAAAAAAATTATTTCAGGCTACCTTACAAACTAACATTTGATATATAGTATTAAACGAAAACTCGTGTTAATAAATATAGCTTAAAACAATGTTAGTTGCTCTTCACTTGACTAGCTTGTCTTTGTGCTGTCCTGTGATACTTGTCCGCGGAAGCGACGGAACACCACCCCCTGCGGCCTAAAGTCTTCTTCCATGACAACGGACCGAAATCAATTCGGTACTCGCGCCACGAACGCCTTGAAGTTGACATTGCGGTGTGACTCCAGTAACTGCACCCTCGGCGTGTACCTCGGCCTCGGCGTATACCTCGGCCTCGGCCTCGGCTTAGCACGAGAACTATAGAGAAGCGTTTTGTCGACGGAAGAGTAGACAAAACCGGCTAAGTGCGAATCTAGACTCGCGCACGAAGGGTTCCGTACCATTATCTATAAAAACAGCAAAAAAAATCACGTTTGTTGTATGGGAGCCCCCTTAAATATTTATGTTATTCTGGTATTTGTTGTTATAGCGGCAACAGAAATACATCATCTGTCTAACTATCACGGTTCATGAGATACAGCCTGGTGACAGACGGACAGACAGACAGACGGCGGAGCCTTAGTAATAGGATTCCCGTTTTACCCTTCGGACAGTTTTCTATCGAGAAATGTAGACAAGCGATTTCTATTCTACAGTAGAGTAGAAATAGAAAGCGTCATGTTAAACCTGCAGGTAGTATCCCGTCCACCCTGCTTGCTAACAATCACATAGATCTTCAACCAGAAATTACCCTTAACAACATTCACACCGTGGCACCCCTAAACGCATTACAGTTACCGACACGGAATGCATCGCGTGCGCACATCACGTTAGTCGCATCGGTGTAATTGAGGACGCTCTGTTATCATTTAGGACTTAACTTCAAAACTTACTGATAGTTAATTAGTTTTAACATTAACGAGCGGTTTTATTGGTGTTTTATCAGTCCATTAGGTGCGGGATGAAATGGTATTAATTGGATGTTTGTGATGCTTATTTGGACCAATCGGATATAATATTGACTGGTACTGAAGAAGTGTCCTTATGGGATGCGCACAAGAACCAACTTTGTGTTTCTGAATCAGAGAAATGAAAATTAATAATGAATGCCATACCATTAGGTACAATATTATAAATGGCCATGTGATCATATAAAAATATTAATAGGGTTCCGTACCCAAAGGGTAAAACGGGAACCCTATTACTAAGGCTCCGCCGTCTGTCTGTCTGTCCGTTTGTCACCAGGCTGTATCTCAAAAACCGTGATAGTTAGACAGATGATCTATTTCTGTTGCCGCTATAACAGCAAATACTAAAAAACAGAATAAAATAAATATTTAAGGGGGCTCCCATACAACAAACGTGATTTTTTTTCTCGTTTTTGCTCGATATTGATAACGGCAACAGGTAGACGGTTGAAATATTCACAGATTTAGTTATATATTCACTTTAAAAATAAATAATTAAATTAAAATAAAAAAAAATATTTAAGGGGGCTCCCATACAACAAACGTATTTTTTTGCCGTTTTTATAGATAATGGTACGGAACCCTTCGTGCGTAAGTCCGACTCGCACTTGGCCGGTTTTTATTAATAGATATTTAAGTTCTTATTTACTAAATTAGTACTGAAAAATTTAACTAGAAACCGTTTTCATTAATTTCCTTATTAGAAGTAATTCCGAATATCATCATTGATTTTCTGCTCCCATTAATTTGACCAAGTATCTTGTGAGAAGAGAACACAAGTCAGTAGTAGCGTTGAATCCTATAATAGGTCTGGTAATAGATAGTAAGGTACAGAAGCTGTTTGTATATCTTTATAAGTAAATAAATAACACACCAAATTGTATTCATTACATTATTTATTAGATACAGCTCGTTAACAAAAGCACAAAGCTCCATACACCCCCAAGGGTAAAACAGATCCTACAAAAGAAGCAACAATATTATAATTATATTTAAATCCATCAAATACTAAACATGGACGTTAAGACAAAGATGAAAGTAATATTAACACTACAGTAATTACTACAAACAGTGAATGCCTTCATAGTACCTCTGTTATTATTTTGACTATACATTTTTTATTAAAATCGTTGACTTAAAGCTTACTGTGTAGTGGTAGCGACGCGATAGAGATGTTAGCATCTGGAAATATTCAATTTGTGTATCTTCCATCAAATTAATGCCTGGCAGTGCTACACGGAGTTTGAGAGAAGAATGTCATAATAATAATAATAATCATAATCTTAATCATTTATTTGTCAGAATATGGTACATTTTATGGTCTTATGATTAGTCTATGGTATCATCACATTCTGCCAAGTGTGGCGTGCAAATATTAGGTACATATAATTATTAGGTTACTACTATAATTACAATTTGAGATGTGTCAGTTAAAAATAATATCAAATACACACACAATTTATTTAGGATGTCAAAGTATAATTTTAATGTCACAGTATCAAAGAGTTATATGTCAAAGTTTAAAATATTGGAATTCAATTAGGATGTCAAAGTATAATTCAAATAGTGGTTTAACTTATAATTATAATTGTCATTCTATGATCAATCAAGGTCATTCTAGTGAGAGACAGAGAGATGGAAGATAATTTTGTAAGACAGCAGAGAAGTCTTCACAATCTCTCTTCTCTGTTTCATTCTTCTGTAGCAGACTGTGGTGGCACCTACAACGCCACATGCGAAATACGTATAAAATACCTGACGTCACACAAATCCTGCATCACGCAAGCAGAGTTTACTGAGTGGCTGGCATAAATATAACATCCCGACATTAACCGTATCGGGTAGTTGCCCACCAGAGACAGCACCCGTCTGGTCGGAGGATCCTTCCTTTTCTATGAAGGATGAGTGAAGTTTACACCCTGTTCTTCATACCTCTATACTATGTTGTTCCACTCCTTAGAAATATCTGTACTATGCCACAAACACGGAGTACACACTTGTGCACTATGATATTTGTCATGTCGATGGCTAATCTCTACTGAGGTTGTCCGCTATGGCCGAAGTTCGGTCTTGAGGACTATACTGTAGCAGCAGCAATTTAAATTTTAATAAGCTGTGTTTATTCTATCTTTTGTATGATAATGGTCTTTTTCGCACTGTAAACAATAATAGTTTAGAATACAAACTCTGTCTTTTTTACAGATGTCACAAAAATAACACTTTCCAATCGGTACTTTTATTAGGTAGGTAATTCTTGTAGCATGTTTACGGCGAATTTAGAAATGTGGTCAAATAAAACTTAATTATGTAGTTAGCTACCTTTAAACTATAATCAATATTATAGCTCATACTATACACATGCTGTAAACCTAGCCCCAAGCTAGACACGTGTTGGTTTAATACATGTATAACTCAATTTACATGTGTTATGTCGCAACGCGTTATAAATTACATTATTATAATATCAAATAAAGTGGCAAATTATTATCTGATTACATGGTTTAGAAAATATTTTCATTTAATTCTGTTAATAAAATTTGTACCTGTCGTAGTTTTGTGCTGACATTTGTAAAAATCATTATCAACATCTCATAATCTTCCTGCTTTGTGCCATATCTTGGGGTCGGCGCAATATGTTTTCTTCTTGCATTCTCCCCTGTCAACCTTCACGCTATCATTCACTCCCTTCCCTGTCCCTTATACCCTTACCCCTTGGTAAGACTGGTTATCAGACTTTCGTACTTCTACTGACGACGCGTAAAAGATCCACGAATGACAGTCGGGACCAACGGTTTAACCTTTTGTTCGCAAGAGTCCAACTTTTTCAGGAGTCCAACAACTTTTGTAACATCCATACAAGCCTTCGCATGAGTCCAACTTTTATGTACTTTTATTAGCACTATTCCAACTGTACAGCTGGACCGAAACTCATTATGGTTTTTAACAGACTTTAAAAAAAAGGGGGAGGTTCTCAGTTCGTCGCGTATACAGGGTTACTGTTATTTTTTCATTAGTAATTTATATCAATAATTATTGGTACTTAATCGGAAACAACGTTTGTTTCCATGACACCAATGGATTCTTTTTTATTTTTCATAAAATAAAACATGACATTGTTATTTTCCTCTTTAAAAACAACAATGAGTTTCTATCAAATAGTTTATGTGCGCAATTGTACCGTACAGTTGGAATCGTGCTAATAAAAGTACATTAAAAATAAAAGTTGGACTCATGCGATGACTTGTATGGATGTTATAAAAGTTGGACTCCTGAGAAAGTTGGACTCTTGCGAACAAAAGTGTGCTTTCCGAGGCACGGAGGAGTCTCGGTATGTAAAGATGGTCACTCATCCACGGACTAATCTCGGCAAGTGTAGCTTAACCTGATGGATCGACCCATGTGGCTGTTATAACTTAGCCACGAGCTCCTCAACGAACAATAGCACATCTATGATAACAATTTGATTTTTACAACACCTTTATTTCCTAACAGCAAGAGCTGTTTTCGTAGTTCAAGACGTATTACTATTGATATGCGATGGACTCAAGGGATGTTGAAATCAAAATTAAGTAGTTTATTTCTCAAATACGAGGATTCTGCTTTTACCGAGAAATAAATTCACAACATAAATGGCTTATACTCTTAGTATCATTATTAGGTAGTAATCTATGATTCACATTAAGACCAGGCAGTCTAAATCAAATTTCCACGCAAGCTCCGCCCCTTGCTCCCCGCCACTCCGTTATGTGCTAAACGCTAACACATATGGGCGCTAAGCTACGGGGTAGTGTCTTCAATATGAACACAGTAGCTTCACACACTTCGTTTATTACTATGTAAGCGCGAATGCAAGCTCAGAATGATGACAGATAGCATGGAAATATAATGCAATAATTTAGACAAGTTAGAAAGCCGAGAAGTAAGAATTTAAACACATGAAAACAGAAAAATGCGTGGGCGTGAGCCGAGCGTAAAGCGACGCGGGTGTGCTTTGGGAAGGTTGGCTGCGCACTGGCGCGGGCGATCGTCGACTGCCAGCAGGTTCTTCGCCTCTGTCCCCGCGCGCCGCGGATCCACCCGCTGACGCCTGGACCGGTTCACGTAAGGATGTCTGTTGCTTGCGCTAGTGTTGTACTGGCGACGGGAGTCCGTCCGCCACATCACCCCCTTTGGAGACTTAATGTCCTGCGGAATAGAAATCAGGAAACCTGACTATGCGTCCTGAACGAGTGGTTTTTGGAAAAGGACTTTGATTAGAATGAGAAGGAGGAGGAACGGGGTTGTCGGGAATGACAAAATCGCTATTGGCTTGGATGTAAGCTGGTTTGCATCTATCAATTGAGACGGTCACTGGTCCTCTATTTAATTCTACAGTGATGGTCTTATCTGTTCTTGAATTAACTTTGTGTGGTCCCGTATATGGTGCTTGTAGTGCACCACGCAAAGCATCTTTTCGGAGAAAAATGTGTGTACATTTTTGTAGGTCTTCATGAATGAAGACAGATTTATTTGAATGTCTAGAAGCAGGTTGAGGTCTGAGCTGAGACATGTGGGCTTTTAGTTGTGAAACGAAATCTGATTGTAAAACTTTCTGAGATTTAGTTGAGTGAATGAACTCACCAGGGATCCTCAATGGCTCACCATATACCATCTCAGCTGCTGAGCATTTAAGATCTTCTTTCCACGCTGTTCTGATGCCGAGAAGGACCACGGGGAGAATGTCCGTCCATCTCTTCTCGCCATGCGCCATGATCGCTGCCTTCAGGGTGCGGTGTAGCCTTTCAACCATGCCATTCGCGGCAGGATGGTAGGCAGTTGTGTGGCGTTGCTGGACTCCGCAAAGATCTGATAAAGCCTTGAAAAGGTGGGAGGTAAACTGGCGGCCTCGGTCTGTTGTTAAAATCTGTGGGCAACCAAAACGTGAGATCCAAGTGTCACAAAAACCTTTTGCTACTGATTCTGCTGTTATGTCCTTGAGTGGGAATACTTCTGGCCAGCGGGTATATCGATCTATGGCTGTGAGACAGTATTTGTAGTCATCTGATGAAGGGAGTGGGCCAATCAAGTCTATATGGACGTGGCTAAATCGTTCCCCTGGAAGTTGGAAGTTGCTCAAAGGGGAAGAAGTGTGACGTTGTACCTTACTTCTTTGGCATGCTTCGCAGGCTCTGACCCAGGTACGACAATCCTTGCGCACGGAGGGCCAGACGAACCTTTCTGTGATGAGTTTGATGCTGGATTTGGTTCCAGGGTGGCTCATGGAGTGAAGAGAGTTGAAGACCTGCCGACGCAACTCCTTAGGAACATAAGGACGAGGCCTCGACAGAGAGACATCACAATAGAGTGTGTAACTGGTACCTGGCACAGGGACTTTCTCTATTTTCAGGGAAGAGGCACTCGAGGAAATGAGTTCCTGTAATTCTGCGTCATCCCGCTGTTTGTGTGCCAATGTAGCTGTGTCGGGAGGAGTTGAAATGGCTTCGATCCTCGAGAGAGTGTCGGCTGGGACGTTGTCCTTACCAGGGATGTATCTGATGTCCGTTGTGAACTGCGAGATGTAATCCAAGTGATTGAACTGTCTCGGCGAGCAGTGACGATCCTTCTGATCAAAAGCAAACGTGATAGGTTTATGGTCAGTATAAATCACAAAATGCCTACCTTCGACCATGTGGCGGAAGTGTTTCACGCTTTCATAAATTGCTAATAGCTCCCGGTCATAAGCACTGTACTTTTGTTGAGCCTTATTCATCTTTTTGGAATAGAAAGCAAGTGGCTGCCACTCTTCATCTACCAGCTGTTGGAGAACTGATGCTACCGTAGTTGATGAGGCGTCAGTGACGAGAGCAAGTGGTGCGTTATGAACTGGATGAGACAGAAGAGTACATTTGACCATACTAGCCTTACAGGTGTCAAAAGCTTGAAGAGTCTCTGTTGTCCAGGTGAGTGGTTGTGAGCCTTTCACTTTTGGTCCAGCGAGCATGTCGTGTAGAGAAGCTTGATCTTCAGCAGCGTGAGGGATGAAACGTCTGTAAAAATTCAACATTCCTAAAAATCTGCGTAAGCCATTGACGGTTTTTGGTGGTGGGTAGTCCTGTATGACCTGCACCTTGTCATCCATGGGACGCGTGCCATCTTCGGTAATGGTGTAACCAAGAAATGTTACCTCTTTTTGGCCAAAACTGCACTTGCCCTCGTTGATGAGTAACCCATGTTTGTGTAGTCGCTCAAAAACCTGCTGAAGATGGTCCAGGTGCTCTCCCTCGCTTCTGGAAAATATTAGAATGTCATCGATGTATGAATAACAGTAATCCAGGCCCCGAAGCACTTCGTCAAGGAATCTCTGGAAAGTCTGTGCTGCATTGCGTAATCCGAATGACATCGATGGAAATTCGAACATTCCGAACGGTGTTGTAATCGCAGTTTTTGGAATGTCCTCTGGAAAGACCGGTATCTGGTTGTATGCCTTCACCAGGTCAATTTTGGAGTACAATTTGCATCCTGCTAGCCTGTGGGAATAGTCCTCAATATGCCTGACGGGATACCTATCTGGAATCGTGCGTGCATTGAGGGCACGGTAGTCTCCGCATGGTCTCCAACCATCCTTTTTGGGTGCCAGGTGCAGTGCAGACGCCCAAGGTGAATCTGAAGGGCGAGCTGTGCCATCGCGAACCATGTCGTCAAACTGTTCCTTGGCTATCTTCAAACGATCTGGTGCAAGTCGTCGTGGTCTGCAGAAAACTGGTTGGCCTGGCGTGGTTCGGATATAATGTACAGTTGAGTGTTTGATCTCTCGATAAACACCGGATGGCTTTGTTAAAGCTGGATACTGAGCCAATAGCTTATGGTACTCACTGTTACCGGAAATCACCTTGATGCTTGACACGTGGCATTTTCTGAGCGACCCTGCTGATGACAATGTGGTCAGGCTGTCTAGTAACCGACTGTTTCTGCAATCAACAAGAAGGCCATAATGTGAGATAAAGTCGGCACCAAGGATAGGCTTGTCCACGTTCGCTACCACAAAATTCCAAGTAAAATCTCGCCGCAGCCCCAGATCCAGGTGTAAATTCAAAGTGCCGTATGTATGAATAATGGTGCCGTTTGCTGCTGTGAGACTGTAGTCGGTTGGATTTCTAGCTTGACGTAGAAACCGACGTGGCAGTACACAGAGGTCGGAACCGGTATCAATTAAGTATTGCACCTTGGTTTTCCTGTCTGTGACGAATAGGCGGCTGGTAGCCCGACAGTCTTTGGCCGCTTCTACTGACTGCCGTGGGAGTTTCCCGACTTGAAGTTACACGGAGATGTACACTTACGTGCCTTGTCACCAAAAATATTATGGTACCAGCACATACCTGGTGTCCGGTTTTGGCTCTGACCTCTGCTCCTCGATCGTCCTGAAGAACGGCTGGATGAGCGTCCACGGTTACGGCCACGATTCACGGTAAGCTGAGAAATTTGCCGTGACAGCTCTGACTGGATGCGTGACGTTATCAACTGGTCCATGCGCTGCAATAAACTGTCGACATTAAATGAGGTGCTGGCCACCTGGTTTGACGATGGGGATACCTCGCAAATCTTGTCCGCCAGCTCTGCCACGTCATCAAGGCTAGCAGAAGCCTGAGACATAATGATGGCTTGCACGTGCTGCGGGAGACGGCTCGACCACATGTTGCGCAAAAATTCATCCGAAATCCCCCCGTCGGCTAGGGTTTTGAGGTGACGTAAAAACTGTGAAGGCTTACGGTCACCTAATTCCTCGTGGGATAGAAGCTGGCTTATTTGGTATTCTCTAGAAATTGATAGGCGTTTCGTTAGCTCTTGCTTTAATTTTACATATTTCTCTGTGCGCGGCGGGTTCTTTATGAGGTCTTTCACTTCCTTTACATACCTTTGATCAAGTTGGGCAACAACGTGGTTGAATTTTGTTGCATCATCCTTAATACCAGACACAGAAAATTGTGCCTCCACTTGGGCGAACCATACGTCCGGGTCTTCAGCCCAAAACGGCGGCAACCGTACGGCCACGCGGTCGACATAACCGGAAATGGACGCGTCGCGAGTGTTGTCGCCCTCCGGCTGCGCTCCGGACCCCGGCATCGTATTCCCATCTATCGGCATCTTGCTATCGGCGCTCGAGATCGTGTCCTTATAACACACAGGCGGGTCACCAATATGGGCGCTAAGCTACGGGGTAGTGTCTTCAATATGAACACAGTAGCTTCACACACTTCGTTTATTACTATGTAAGCGCGAATGCAAGCTCAGAATGATGACAGATAGCATGGAAATATAATGCAATAATTTAGACAAGTTAGAAAGCCGAGAAGTAAGAATTTAAACACATGAAAACAGAAAAATGTGTGGGCGTGAGCCGAGCGTAAAGCGACGCGGGTGTGCTTTGGGAAGGTTGGCTGCGCACTGGCGCGGGCGATCGTCGACTGCCAGCAGGTTCTTCGCCTCTGTCCCCGCGCGCCGCGGATCCACCCGCTGACGCCTGGACCGGTTCACGTAAGGATGTCTGTTGCTTGCGCTAGTGTTGTACTGGCGACGGGAGTCCGTCCGCCACACACATAAGTAATAAAGTTGAATATCGCGTGCGATTGTGTTCGAGCACGAAACTAAATAGCGTAAGTCTCAATTCTTATTTCGTTTATAACTAAAGTAATAAATTGATCTAGAGAAAAAATATTTGGTGGCTGGATAATTAACTGTATTTTCTTGCTGTGAATATTTTTTTTTTTAGACATAGAGCCAAACAATCTTGTTTGTTTTTAGGGTTCCGTACCCAAAGGGTGAAACGGGAACCCTATTACTAAGGCTCCGCCGTCTGTCTGTCTGTCTGTCCGTCTGTCACCAGGGTGTATCTCATGAACTGTGATAGTTAGACAGTTGAAATTTTCACAGATGATGTATTTCTCTTGCCTCTATAACAAAAAATACTAAAAAACAGAATAAAATGAGTATTTAAGGGGGCTCCCATACAACAAACGTGAATTTTTTGCTCGTTTTTGCTCGATATTGATAACGGCAACAGGTAGACGCTTGAAATATTCACAGAATATTTAGTTATATATTCACTTTAAAAAAAAAAAAATATTTAAGAGGGGCTCCCATACAACAAACGTGATTTTTTGGCCATTTTCATAGATAATGGTACGGAACCCTTCGTGAGCAAATCCGACTCGCTCTTGGCCGTTTTTTTTTATAATTATTGTTAAAAAAGACATGGTTTTCGAATAAAAAATGTATCGAGCGAAAATATTACAATTACGTAACTGTCTCAACATGGAAAGAAAAAGAATAAATTACATACTAAAGTTTCATTTTGCTTGTATGTGTCACTGTTTCAAAATATTCATGCAAATTAACATAAAAATAGGGAGCCTCCTCTTAAGGGTTCTGTCAAGCCGGCGCGGGCGGGTTACGGACACGGCTCTGGACACAGACACTTCCAGACCGATACGTACTTAGAATCTGTCAGTTTCCGCGGCGTCTGCACCTCGTCCGCGAACTGTGAAATAGTGCATAGTTTGTAGTTTTAAGGTAAGATTTTACTATCTAGATTATATTTTGTGTATGTAAAACTACAACATTTATATCTGTAACTTTTTTGGTGTACATAATAAAGTGTATTCTATTCTATTCTATGTTAACAAGCGCTTCTCGCCATCATATTAGAAAATTTGGCGGTAAAATTGTAAAAACAACAAATAATGTACCTATGTTTGAGAGTAATAAAAAATAACTACCTATGAAAGTATTCTACAAACTACATGGTACCTTGACATTGCCCCCAGCGCGACACGTGTCGACTCCAAACCTACACATAACTCAATTAACATGTTTCGTGTCGAGACCCGTTGTTTTACAATTATACCCTCGATAATGTGCTTCTCGTGACTGTAGCAGTTAAAGGGTTAAAAGTTGAAGAAATGTTACGAAACTAGTTCAGAAACAGTTATCCTCAATGTCAATAAGGGTGGATTTGTTAAGGGTTAAGAGGTATGTTTGTGATTTATTAGGGTTTGTAGGTCATAACACAAAAAGAAGCGGATTTCTAGCATTCCAAGACAGCAAATTAACAATTAAGAATAGAATACGTAACTACTCTTTATTATGTACACCTGAATTACAGATATAAATGTAGACATTTTACATAGTGAACAGGCTTCAGGATGCTTTCCTCAGTCCTTCCTTTACCTCCCGTTTTAAATTTTCCGGCACTTGCACTTTTACACTTACGCCGCACTTGCACACTTACGCCCATCGCTGTAAGTGCAACAAGGACGACGCATCGCTCCCGCCATCTGATGGCGTGAAGACAAAAACTTTAGTTCGAACTCAAAAAGAAGTCCGGCCGCATCTAACCGACGCGCGGTAAAAAAAACACTAAAATATGGTGAAATACGACTGCTAGTGATACCGTGTTGTGATCCCCTGGCTCCCAGCATCCCGTGAGTACCTGACCTCTTTACGTTTAAAATCTTTAGCCTGTTTCTGAATAGGGAACTTTTAAAAGCGTCCGTGGCTATACGCGATACTCAATCACATAGGGTGCCGCAATGGGCGGTTATATCACTAAAAGTGATATTTTAAAGATAACCTATGGCTGGATTTAGAGGAAGAAGGAGAGAAGTAGTTGTAATGGGTTTCTCCATTACGAACTTTCCCAATAGTAGCCCGGAGTCTGGATCTGTGCCCAGTTAATGGCAATAGGTTCGTTCCCTATAACAAAACATAACTGGCGAAATACAAGGTGTAATTTATTGCAAAGCTTCAAAAACTTTTAGAACAAGCCTGAAATCGGGAAAAAAAATCAGCTGTTCCCTACAGTTTGACGAGTTATGAGAACATAAATGTAGGGAACAGCAGATTTTATCATCACGATTTCAGTTTTGTTCCCATAGTAAAAGTTGTTCATAATGATGAGTGCAATGACCCCTGAAGAGGTTTTCAGTTATTTCGATTACACCGAACCTTTGACTTTGACTTTGACCGTGCACCTTTTCGCACATCATTCTGTCTCTCCCTTCAGAGATACAGGCGTGATGACCTGATTTTCTTGCTTTAATTTATATTTAATATTCGATGATCACAAACAATAAACAAATTGTTGTTAGCTCGAAAGTACGTCAGTTTTTAAGGTTCCCTACCTCCAAAGGAAAAAAATGGAATCCTTATATGATCACTCGTGTGTCTGTCCGTCTGTTACAGCCGGTTTGCTCGGAATCTACGAGACCGATTAAGTTGAAATTTGGTACACATATTAATTTCTGTGACCCAAACTGTAACCCAAAGTGTAACGTAAAAAAATGATTTTGAATAATGAGGGTCACTTTTGGAGCCAAATTAGAAACTGAAGTTTTGCAAACTGTACCGTTTGTCATGTTAAATGAAAGGGCTTGATGTGAGGGTCTCAAATATATATTTTTTATAATTTTAAAATAAATAGTTTTAAAGCTATCTAAGAAAATTGATGAAAATTGACCATCTCACCCTTACCTCCGAAACTACTGAGCCTAAAATTTGGAAAAAATACAGAAAATAGTTTTATAGATTACAGAAGAAATACTATAAGAAATCTGTGGTGTTAAAATTACAAGGTAAATCTCTCAATTTTGTACGTACAAACTTACATTTTTGTAGTTGGAATGTACGGGAGAACATGTTTTTATTATTTATTTATTTATTTAAACTTCTCACACACAATAATGTTCACAGCTGGACTTAATGCTTTAGGCATTCTCTACCAGTCAACCAAAGGGGGTGAAGAGATAAGATGGCGGGTGCTCTGATTGAGAGAAAATAATAATATCATAAAATATAACATAACTCAACTACAATGTCAAGTTCTTGGGATAAATTCATCCCAACTACGAAACTCTTTATTTTCCGTGATCCAACATGCACTTGGCCGGTTTTTTTTCGCTCGTAAAAATATTATTAAAATAGTTTAATACCTTTTTACACCGACCTAACACGTCACACATTATTGTTTCATAGAATAAAATAAATCGCACCAACACGACTATTTCCATAACATTTTGATCGTGAGTAAAACCAATAAAATGTTACCAGTCTAAAACTAGAAAGTTGGAAGTTAACACTCGGATTCGTCGGTTTGCTAACAAAAGTGGCCGACTGTCACACCGTAGTGTATCAACTGCAGATTTTTTAAGTGATAACTTCTTCAGGCGCATTTTGCGCTCTTTCTGAGATGAACCGTCACGCTCGGGCCGGTGACGCTGAATTAGGTATTACTTGGCTCTCAGGAGTAGGCAGTGACCTGTCGCTGCCGGCCGTGGTCGAGTCGATGGCCGGCAGCGAGGAGTCCTGGGACGCGGTGGTGTCCTTCTGCGAAACAGTCGTGTAGCAGAAGGAGGCTGCGGAAAGGGAGTGGGAGATCTCGTCTACTCACCCGGCCCGCAGCAGGTGCACTGGGCGTCGGCAGAGGGCAGACAATGCCCTCTTCCGGCAACCCTAAATGGGTTCAGGGACGGCGGACTCGGGGACGTCCGCCGCCCCCTATCGCACTGGACCCGAGGTGGCGGCGCGTAGTGTTCCACGCGCGCTCCTTTCAGACGTCGCGGGGGGGCTCTAACACCTCACCCCCTCGCAGACTTGGCACTAGCCGGGGATCACGGAAGTAATACTAGCTCCCAAGATCCCCGGTACAAGTGTGGGAAGGGACCACCGAGGTGGTTTTTAGTCAGTAAGAGTCTGACAGACCCCTCCGCCTACCCCAGGGCGGAGGACATCCATGAGGATTTTCCACCCCGGCAAAAAAAATAATTATCTATTGTTTGTTCATACCTAAGCACTCACAATTATTTTTTAATACGTATAGCTATGTGGAGATTGTAGAGACTTATCATCAGTGGCGTGCTTAGAGGGCAAGCCGACAGATTTTATACTATTAATAAAAACCGGCCAAGTGCGTGTCGAATCACGCGCAATGAAGGGTTCCGTAGATGGGATGAATTTATTCCAAGAACAAACTTAACATTGTAGTTGAAAGACATGTTCCCTGATACATTCCAACTGCAAATATAAGTTTGTACGCACAATATTGAGAGATTTACCATGTTATTTTAAGATCATAGAGTTCTTATAGGTTTTCCTGTAATCTATAAGTATTTTCTGTATTTTTATCAAAATTTTAAGCCCAATAGTTTCTGGGATTAACCCCATAAATGGTGAATTTTCGTCTATTTTCTTAAATAATTTGAACAGTATGTATTTTAAAATTATAAAAAAATATATCTGAATTTCTTACCACAATCCCTTTCATTTGGTATGTAACACGAAACAGTTCGCTAAACTTTTTTTTTTTCGTTTTTCTAATTTGCACCCCTAAAGTGACCCCCAAATTAAAAAAAAATATTTATTTACGTTACACGTCCGTGTTTAGGTCACAGAGGCTCATATGTATACTAAATTGAAATTTAATCGGTCCAGTAGATTCGAAGCAAATCGGCTTTGACCGACGGACAGACAGACAAACAGGTTCCGTTTTTCTTTTTGAAGTACGGAACCCTAAAAAACAGCCTACTGAGGGATTTTCTCATATTGTTCATGGTTGTTAGTATTACTAGTAACATCTTTATTATAATTTTGGTTAGAAAACGTTTGTTGTGAATTTTGATTTTATTAGGGCAAGCTGAGTCTTTTGGCTTCTATGAAGGTATCGCCACTGCTTATCATCTCTAGCTGATTATGACGACAAATTAATTTATTTTTACCTCTAGCTTACCGTTTTTCTCAAAGATATAAATATGTCTAGACAGACAGTCAAAGCTTATAAGCTTCTACACGGAACAGTACTCGGTTTATCACCAACCTCCCACGACACTAGTTCTTATCAACTGGAATCTAAGCTGGCTGGCAATACCTTAGGTTACCGTTATTGTCACCTACCTAATTTAAGTTAGGCTATATTTTTATAAATATATATATTGCTTGAGACAGTTGTTAGTTTCCTTTTATTCTGATACCAACCCTCCTTACATCCGGACCACTATAGGGACAAAATCCAAATTGTAACAGTGGCACAGTGGTGTTACTTGTCGAAAAAACGCCTTAACTCCTGAACGGATTCCGATGTTTGACACACAGGCAGACAAAAAAGTATTCTATATCCATCTCATCATAACCTGGGTTAGGATTAGAACATAGGATACTTTTTATCCCGTGTACGTTCCCGTGAGATAATTATTGATTTCCACGCGGGTGGGGCCGCGGGCAAAAACTAGTACCTAATAAACTGCCGTTCAACTGATCAGCGAGACTGTTAAATAGTATATTACTGCAGCGGCCTGCAAAAGGGGCATTACATTACATTTCACGAACGTGAAAATGTGGGCCGAGGCGAATCCGCCACTCATACGTGAGTCCATCTATGCCAGGTTGCGGCCAAGGCTTGTATAGTGGTTTTCTCAAATAATTTGCGGAAATTCAAACTAAGTAAATTATTTATATATTCCAGATTCAATGACGAACAACGATAATTTTTCATGCGCCATTAAGTTCATTCGTTTCTTGTTTACTTTTAACGGCTTTATTTGCAAACTAGTTCGAAATTTAGGCAAAAACTTTGATAAGTTACCGCCTTTGGAAGTAAAAAGTTCGTTCCATTTTTAAATTACACGACAGGTGAGTTTTTATAGTAATTTATTCGGCCGCTAAACACGACAGATATGGATTTCCATACTAACATTGCCGGCAGCCTGCTCGTATGTATTTGACCAGTACAGCATTTTTGATTTATCTCGAAGAAGGTTGTCAAAATAATGCTAGAATAAGCATGTTTGAGAAAATACCGTTTTTTACCTGTAAAAGTGTTTTTTTAAACAACTTTTATAACTAAATATCATTTATCTGAAAAACATCGTGAGGAAACCTGGACTAGTTAAATAAGTCTAAGCAAGCTTGAGAAAGACGCATTGATCCCTAGATCAATGCGTCTTTTAAATGTCAATCGTGCCTTCTCTGTATCAAAAGAGGCCTTTGCCCTGCAGTCATGGGACAATAGACTTGGTGTGATATTATCTGTTTCGGGATAAAGTTGTAATTTGTAGTTGGAAGCTTAATATGTATGACGTCTGGAACCTTTGAAAAAAGATCTTGGCCCAATGTTTTGACTCTTCATCACAGAAACACCATGGTCCTAAACCAAAAGTTATTTTTAACCGACTTCAAAATAAGGAGGAGGATTCAACGGGTTTTTTTAAGATTGTATGTACATACAATGATTTTTCCGTGATTACTGGGCCGATTTTTTTGGAACGAAGTTCTTTAACGCGGCTTGCGGTAGGATTTGACTGGTAAAATCGTCATGCAACGAAATGCGGTATGGACTTTGAATATGATCAAAATGAAAATCTAAGATGGCTGCGGTGAGATGAACTTCAACGCCTGACGCGTCAGTGCGCGGCATCGTGTGAGCATCGCCTAAGTGGGTGGCAAAAAAAGTAAAATACGGAACCAAAGACACCGACTTCCGAAATTTTGGATTATTTTTCACTATGTAGTGTTTTTTTTATGGAAGCCGGTTGTTTTTTATTTGTAAAAAAAAATGTGTTACACGACGATCTAACCCACCGAACTCAAACGGCAAAACTGACGAAACTTTAAACGCCAGTGGGAAAGACTATATTTGCCTCGCTCCGTAGTACCTACAGCGTAGTTACAAATTACGTCGTAAACAACATAGTATTTAATTAGCTTACCTAACTCCATTACTTATTTTAACATTAGAAAAATAACGGTTATCACAATCTCATTATTTCGATATAATACGAAGCAATGTAATCTATTCACCATTTACATTTTAAAATAAATGTAAATCGCAGTTCATTTCAACAATATTACACGATAACTGTAGTTGTTTGGCCCTTACTTTTCTAATATTATAATAATTAATTGTTATTAAAATTGTTTGAATTAAAGTTTATTTAGATTTATAATAATGAAGATGTAGTTGCATTTTCTGTAAAGAAGTAAGTTTGTTTGTAAGTTTCCATTTTCCTTCAAGAAACTTGAGACTTCAAATCTGGTAACCATGATCAACGCTTCTTTTTAAAATTTTGTTCGGAAAATGAAATCCAAATCCGCATCCTAACTATACTAATCCTTTTTTTTTGGGTGGGAAATATTATCAAATTAGTTCTCCCGCTCTGCGCGGAGCGGGGAGAGCGTGTCAGAATTTTACTGACTAAAATCCACCCGTGTTCTTTCAGTTGCCTGTGAGCCAGGGCTACGATATCCTTTTCGGACAAACTCGCAACCCTGGCAAGAAGCTTGACCACCCTAAGGTTGAATTTCACTTGCACGTCATAAAACGACAAAATTATTTCAAATCGAGACCCCCTATATGCCTCGGGAAGCACGTTAAGCCATTGTTCCGGCTGTCATTCATATACCTTTGACAGTCGTTACGGGCCGTCAGAAGCTCAAAAGTCTGATAACCAGTCTTACCGAGCGATATCGTGTTACCTTGTAACTGTGGAGTCAGATAGACAGTCACTCCATGTAGAATATTGGTATTCAGCTGCATCCAGTTAGACAGGAAGTTGATCTCAACATATTTGGGAAAAGGCTAGGCAGATTGATTGGTTCAAGAGTGGTAGAGTAACTTTGAGGAAGGTTAAACATAATATGTATACCACTGTCTACCCTTTTGAGGAAAACAGGCGAAATATTATGAAGGTATAATAATGTGTCTTACCCACACCTCTTATCCATACATTGAGACGAAAAACTTCTTAGGCAACGATGCTTTCACACTTTTTAGTAAAGGCTCCCGCAGACGAGTGTGCCGCGACAAAAAGTACTCGTAGAACAATTTTTAGGAAAACTCCATGCAGATTGTTTTACCAGAATTGTGTCGCACCGTCGTATCGAGCCTGTCTGCGGGAGCCTTTAGAGGTGGTGAGACTTCTTAATCCCGGTGTGTTCCCGTCTTATCGTCTACTTGAAGAAGGCACTTAGTTTATATTGCTCATTAGTGAGTACATCGCCGGTTATTTTATCCATAAAACTACTCCGATTATGGTGATTTTCTCACGGGTGCACTGTTGTTTGACTTGTTTAAAAGTTGGGGGTTTTTGATGTCTATATTAACCTCTGTATGTGAGGTGTTATATACTTATAGGCAAGATTGTAATTAATTATTAGGTACCTGATTCTTTTTATTATAGGATGAAAAAAAAAAATCCTCTCGGTCCTGTGCCGGCCGCATAACAAGAAGGCAACTAAAATACTAGCAATAACTCCGTATAAAATAATACCAAATTACTGCTAGTATTTTCGTTGTCTTCGTGGGTCATCATCATTTCTTGTCTTTTAGCCGAAAGACGTCCACTGCTGGACATAGGCCTCCCCCAAAGGAGGGGATTGCCATAATTGCCACGCTTGGCAGGCGGGTTGGCGATCGCAGTATGGTGTTAAAATGCATAGAGAACGCTGCTGCCCATTCTCTAGTAAGTCCCTTAGTCGCTTTTTACGACACCCACGGGAAGAAATGGGATGGTGCTATTCTTTACGTCCGGCACCACACAGACAATCAAAATATCACAAATCATCACTATCACTGCATATTATAAAACAAAGTCCCCCCGTCGCGTCTGTCTGGCTAAAAACGATAGACTCAAAAACTACCGAACGGATTTTCATACGGTTTTCACCAATGAACGAAGTGGTTCATGAGGAAGGTTTAAGGGTACAGCCAAACGAACGTAATTTTGTGAGTTGTGAGTCGTAGAATTTCGGTCGCAGAAATTCTGCTGCATTCGGTTTCATAAAAAAGTCCTATTTGATTCACACGGAGACGCAAAATGAGTTGTCTGCCCAGTCACACGCATTATTCAGACAGAATTGAGTTAGCGGGGGGCGAGGGGGTACAGATTGCGTGAGAGTCGACACGTATTTTTACTCACAATATGCTGGACACAGAAAAAATGATAATTGAAATTGGTTCCATTGCATGACACAAACATCCGCTATAAACGTTGGAGAGTAACTGAATAAAATGCGCTCGTCTGGCATCCCAACAGAATTTCTGCCGGGCAGAATTTCTGCGACCGAAATTCTGCGACTCACAAAATTGCGCTCGTTTGGCCTCACCCTAAGTGTTTAATTAATTAAGGTTTTGTGTAAATTAGCTGAAATATGACAATGGTTGTGGAAGATGTCGGAAAAAAAACATGGCTGGGAGCTTTACTGGCTTGAGCCGCGTAAACCAATAAAGTTATAATTATGAAAACAATGTAAAACATAGGATACTTTTATCTCGGCAGTATGTTCCCATAGAATACTTTCCTACCTTCACGCGGTAGTTATTTCATAATTCTAAAATAGTAATTTAAAGCACTATTTAGTTGAGCTGGAGATCGATCGAAACCCTAAATTGTTCAAGAACCAACAGATAGAAGTTTTTTTTACGAATTAATCATGCCTCACAGTTTGATTTAAAAGTGGCTCTCTATATTTTGAATTATCGTCTTCAAGATAAGAAGAAAAGGAAGCTGTTTTAATAAATAACTTGTGTTACTGGTGGGCGTACACCGATACAAATGTTAGCTACCGACATTGGAATATTGATGATACAGTGCAATACAAAGACATCGTATATTGTGTGCCGGTTGCAAATCTTGCTTTGATTTAAATTCAAATTCTGATTCATTTGTACACATAGGTATAATGTTGGTATAATGATGTAATAAAATAAAAAATATATTGTGTCACTATGTTCTGCCCTGTAAGGCGTACAAACATTTCTTTCACATTAGGTAATAGGTGTGCCTATAAAATTATAAAATATAGCTAAATAACAGTTTTTAAACTTTAGCAATAAACATAAACAAAATAATAAAAATTAGTTATTAACTATATATAATAGTTAATAAATACATCTGAGAAAAAGGTATTACGTTTTTATTTTTCTTCTAAATATTCATTTATAGTATTTATAATGCTCTCTGTATTAAGGAACTTATGGAGTGTTTTTTTTTAAAGATATAAGTCTTTTTAAGCTTTTATCGATTAGTTAGTTTGTTTAATATTTTTGAAGCTATTCCTAGCAAACTTTTTGAGAATAGGGTGGTTTGATGTATAACTGGATAAGTATTTTCACTTTATACCTAGAAAGAAAAGAAAGAAAAAGCATTTTAGGGACCTGCACAAGAAGATCACAAACTAAACTAACACACAATCTTATAAACATATTAAACAAAAGCATATGAAAACAGAAAGTCCTGTACGAGGCCAAAACGCTATCCTATCTCAGGATGATGCTTGCAACATTTAAAAAAACCGGCTAAGTGCATGTATAAGGACCACGCACAATGAAGGGTTCTGTAGTTGGGATGACCTCATCCCAAGAACAAACTTTACATTGCAGTTGTAAAACGTGTTCCCCCATACATTCCAACTGCAAATGTAAGTTTGTACGCATAATATTGAGAGATTTGCAAGAAAAGAAAATTGTGAAATGGCCAATTTTCAACTATTTTCTTAAATAATTTTAAAAGTATTTATTTCAATATTATAAAAAAAGTATATCTGAAATCCTTACACCAAGCCCTCCAAGCCCTTACATTTGATATGTCACACAGCACAGTTTGCTAAAAAAAAAATCTAACCCCCCCCTCCCCAAAGATGCCCATTTTCAAAATTTATTTATTTACGTTACACGTCCGTATTTGGGTCATCAAATTTCAACCTAATCGGTCCTGTAGATTCGGAGCAAATTGCCTGTGACAGACGGACAGGCAGACAGACACAATAATGATCCTATAAGGGTTCCGTTTTTACTTTTGAGGTACGGAAGCCTAAAAGTCATTCACCTCTCACGGCTGTATTCCCCAAAGAGGTAAACAAAAGTGCATAGAGAGAGCTGCATTGATTTCGATAGTTATGACAGAGCCCCATGTAAAAAAAAAAAAACTCCAAAGCATTTATTTCAAATACACCAATTACAGGCACTTTTGAATTGTCAAGGTATCGGTCAGTCAGAAAGATGAACCTAGTTGCCCATTCCTAAGTGTAGTCGGTTCCATATGGAGAAGAACGGGCAAGAAACTCCACGGACACTCTTTTAAATTTCAATTAATGTTACAAAATATTGGTTACATCATGCATGTTTAAATGTTATACATGTGAGAAAAATGGAAAAAGACGTGCACGTCAAAAGCGTCCGTAATCAAAAAGATAAAAACAATTGATAAATGATAAAATAAGCCGTGGCAGCTAAGAAATTACCAGTCCCTACTGACGGCGCCCGTTCACGAACATGACGCATGGATCAGCATCATTTAGCTCAACAATTTTCAAGGGAACTTAATGATCCAACACACGCCACCACCAGCGAGACATCTGAGTGAGCATGACATACTCTCAGCCGCCAGGGCACGTTCAAGTCAATGAAAAACGTGCCCAGTAAATGGTACCTTCATACATGCGCTATGCAAGTATACAATACTAAGGGAGAGAGAGAGAGAGAGTTAATAGTGGGTGAGCTTATTGCCAGGCATAAATTGAGGCTCCCGACTACTTTTGAGAATTTCCTAAGGCAATGATGCTGACATGGAGAGAGAGAGAATATCTTTGGCAATCCGGTGCAATATACTGGCCCGCAGGTTTGGACGTTGTACTAGAGAAGTGAAGGTGCTACTTTTTAAGGCCTACTGCCAGTCCTTTTACACGTGCAGCTTCTGGGTCAAGTATACCCGGAGAACCTATGACATCCTCCGTGTGCAATACAATAATGCCTTCAGAGTGTTGTTGCGGCTGCCCCGGCTCTGTAGTGCATCAGGCATATTTACTCAGGCTCGTACAGATGATTATTTCGCAACTTTGCGCAAGAGAGCTGCCTCCCTGATGCAGAGGAGCTGTGATAGTGGTAACAGCATTATAATAATAAATAAATAAAATAAGTTTATTGACACAAAATACCCTTTTAAACAATTCCAATACATTTTGAAGGCAATCTATGAAAATATTGATAGTCCAATGCGGAAGCACTGGGGGTTTTTGCATTGGGTTTGTCTTGTAGAATTATTGCTTTTATTGATCTCATATTAGTGTGATAATTTAAGTAATAACTTAAGTACCTACTGTATGTGTGTAACTAGCTCTATGGATTCCTAGTTATCTGAAATAAATGAATATTATTATTTTGGTAAACAAGTTTTGATTCTTAGCTCTTTGGCTAGTTTAAGCTACATTAACGGGACCAAGCCAATTCAATGTAGCGTATGTGTGGTGGTGTCTTTTCGTTTTGAAGATTATTATTATGAAGAGTGATTTAATTTTCCTCAATTTGCATGAACTTATGAACTTTCTCACTATTCTGCAGGTGTTTAAAATTGCAGCTTTTTGGAGTGTTATGGAAATTGAGTCTTTCAGGTCTATACGTTTAAGGCTGTGGTGGAGGTGATTGGGTATAACACCCGTCGTGGAGACAACAATGGGTACTACGTAGATATTATTATTATTATTAAAACACCAAAGCCAGACCAAACCCAGAATCATTCTTAACAGTCACGCTTGCGAGCACTAGGCCAGGCTGTTTTGAATCGTCAAAGAAGAGAAGCGAACTCCTTTCGCTAATCCCCATTTTCCATGTCACTCAAAAAAAAAAATTTTTTCTCCCAATCGACAGTTCCATAATGCGGCCATCACGCGTGTACACAGTGGTGACTAATGGCCTAGTCGTGACGATCGATAGCATCGCTGTTTGTACAACATTTATCGATAGTTTGTATCTTTAGAACTGTATGTTGTTAAGAAATCGACCGTTTTTTGTCTTGTTTTAGTGTTGTTGAATATGTTGGCGTATAGCGTTGAGTTGCACGAAACCAAAATTAGTTTAACGGATACTTTAAATTCATGCTATCCCTTACATTTTGTATCAAAAAAAAAAAAAAAAAAAATTTAAGTCTTCGTTAAACGTAACCGTAAGACTCATTAATGTAGTTTGGTACATACCTACTTGTTTATTATTTAATTAATTTTCCTATTGTAATTTCCAATTTAAATGTCTTTGGTTCTGTATTTTCATTTTTGGCCACCGAATTCCGAAATGCCCGACAGAGCCCGACGGATGATGTCATTAATACTGGCGTGCCGTGCCATCCGACCAGCGCTCTTGCTGCAGGATAGGCCATGGTGTCCGAGGCAGTCGACTCCTTCACCGCACTCACAGGGATGGTGGCGCCCAGACGCAAACATGTAGCGAAATTTGATTTGATTTGACATTTTGTGTTAAAATTAAGAGTCTCAAGACTCTTAATTTTACCACAATTATGAAATTTAATTAATGTAATACGCACTTATAAAATTGACATAATTGTACATTGTTTTTTTTATTTAATATGGGTCAAGGACCAGATTTTTTTTTTTTTTTTAAAGTCAAAGTCAAAAGTCAAACCATTTATTTCAAATAAGCACATAAGAGGCACTTTTGAACGTCAAAATTTACAAAAAAATAGAATTGATTCTAGTTGCCCTTTCCAAAAGGTAGTTTCGTATGGAGAAGAATGGGCAAGAAACTCTACCGGTACTCTTTTAGAAATGTTTTACAATATTTTGTTTGAGTACATTAATTATATGATTATACTATGTGAAGACGATGCACCTAGAATAATATTACTATACCATAATAGGTAAAACGAATTAAAAACTAAGCAATGAAAAATAACTTAATTATTAGATAGATACATGGTGTTCACATATTTACAAACATCGTAAAAGTATGTTTTCAAAAAAAATAAAAAAAAATAAGTCAGGCAAAAGAGCCATAATTCCTACTTATACTTTGGGAGGAGCTCGGGGCTAAGTAATAACATCCGCATGGGTCCATCCATCACGTTAAGCTACGATTAGCTAGTAACTGGGTTATGGGGGCCAGATCCGGTTAGACTGTAAGCCGACCCCAACTTGGGAAAAGGCTAGGTAGATGATGAACATCAAAGATACGATGAATAGACTATATGGAAGATGACAACGGCTAGAAATGGGGTGAAAACTGTACATGAAGGTTGATAGAGATGGTTGTAATATAATGGTGTACATAATAATAAAGTGTTCTATTCTACTGAACAAGAAAACCCCGAAAAATGGGATAATGGGAATGATGATCATAGTGTTAAAAAGCCAGTAAATTAGCACAAGAGCAGCATAATAATGTGTGAAAGTCATCAAAAGCCAGTTAACTTAACCAAATACAAAAAACTAAGAACACAAGATCGATGTCAAAATGTTCAAAGTTACGAAGTAAAGTGTCGTATGTCCCGCGGTGACCGCAAATGAGGGGCACACAGAAAATAAAAATAATTTGTCAAACTAGTCTGGTGAGTTGGCGGCTACCCGACCGCGGTTTACATGGAGAGTGAAGAAGAATGGAGTCGGTGAGCACAGTTGAAAATACATTCGGAATTAAGAGTACTTAGTTTTGAATGGACTTCTATTGCAGCTTATAGTCTTCCAGTGTTCACTAACAAGGGTCTCTGCATGTCCTTTAAAGGAAGGAAATCGGATCAACAACAAAAAAAAGTTAATTTTAAAAATCAAAAACCCGACTGAGTTAGGGTTATAAGACAGTAAATTAGGTTATATACTCACTCATAATCGGGTGATAACGACCTCTTACTCGCTCACTCCAGTTCGGGATATTTTTTTATAATTTCTCATTTAAATTACTCTTAAACATATAATAAGTATATGTGTGTGTGTATGTGTAGTATGTGTGTGTGTGTGTGTGTGTGTGTGTGTGTGTGTGTGTGTGTGTACCTTTCAAAACCCTTCATTTTCATACCCCGCTCCATAGGCTTGGGAGATATTTTTTTTTCAAAGACACTCCTTTTGGCGCCAAAAACCCGCCATACTGATTTTTAATAATTTTAATATACCCTATGACTCTCGTGCAATAAAGACGATTCTAACGACATATCATTTATCAAAATCGATTCAGCCCATTAGTAGTTACGAGGGAACATAGGGACAGACATACATACAAACATACGTACAGGTCAAACACATAACCCTCCTTTTTTGGCTTCGCCGCAGTCTGGTAATAAAACTTTCATTATAATAATGTAATTCTGTCAATATCTGCCACATTATAGAAAGCACACTGCGCAGGGAACATTTGGATAAGAAAAGACAGTGCTAGGTAAAATAAACCACGATATTTGGCGAGTTTAATCTGAAAAGCTGGATCTGAAAGCTGGATCAAAAGCTGAGCTGGATGCAAGAAGCTCAGGACCGTCGATGCGGCGACGCTTAGGGGAAGCCTTTGTCCAGCAGTGGAAGTCAATAATGATGCTGAATCCGAAAAGGACTATGCTGGTTCCATCGTTGTTGATATATAAATATTTACTCAGTAGTTAAGAAATTACAAATCCCTACATAAAATGTCTTTACCACTTAGGCAAAACAGGAAAGATTAAGAGTCCCTAATACCTCAGCGCTATTTTACTCTTTATCTCGCTCGCACAGTACTGCTCGCGGTCACGTGGGCAAGCGAGGCAAGGAAAAGGCTCCAAGGCACCGATAATTTAGCTAATTTATTTTTACATTGAAAATAATGGTAATTAAAAAAAACAAAACATAGTATCTGCTTTATATTTAGTTCAGTTACTATGCACAGTTTCATGATCAAATTTGAAGTATTTTTGTAATACTAGTGGTTTATTGTTCGGTTTGGAGGTAACTTTGTAATTTATTTATGTCTAGAAAATGATGTATATGAATCGCTTTTTCGTCAAACATAGAAATTAACATTAATCCCCAACTATTTCTTTCAAAATTAATGCTGTCGATATAATGGCGGACCATGCTAAGCAATTTGACGTAATATGAATTCAATATTTCTACTACATAACGCATCTACACATTACTGAATCAATGTTTATAGATGGTATCTTAGCACACAGTCCGTTAACGCGTATTAGACACTTGATCGATCTGGTGTGGCGCCCGAAACAGCTTGTATGTCGATCACTACACACTTAAGGGGAATTGTAATATCTTAGAAGGATAAGAAAAGTACTTATATATAAATAGATGGGTACTTTTCGACGATAGTAAAAATGAATTCACTATATCGCCTAATTTTGTAGTGCTTTTGAATCAAATCTTTCAATATAGTATAATTCTGAGGCCTTATTTTTCTTTTGAAGGTTTAGTAAAATTAGATTACTGACAATGGCGTGCACTGACTGGACAGGTCTACTCAATCTGTGTGGTTCTTTCATCAAAAGACCACTAGAGACACCAATCTATATGGTCTTCACATGATCTGACCAAGATTATGTCTGGACTTTAAAATAGACTATGACATTTGATTGTGTTTCGGCATTTATGCTTAGAGTAGTCAGATAGAAGACCTCATCTAACTTTGAAAATACGAGGCATTCCACTAAGAGCACTGATTTCAACAGCACTTGACCGAACCGGATTGGCGTGTAAAAAGTTTTCGTTCAAACCTATTTACAGAAATAAATCATTTATCATTTAGAGCTTCTTATACAGGGCTCATTATATTATAGGTTTCTAGACCTATTAAAATCGTCAAGCAGCATAGGATGGTTATGTGTGTCGATAAAATTACTCGATTTACAATTAGTTGAGAAATATCTCACACAATGTTCCCCTCCTCAAGATGTTTTCCTCCACCGTTTTTTAGGGTTCCGTAGTAACCAAGGAACCCTTATAGTTTCGCCATGTCCGTCTGTCTGTCTGTCTGTCTGTCCGTCCGTCCGTCTGTCCCCAGCTTAGCTCAGAGACGCTTAGTACTAGAAAGCTGTAATTTGGCATGGTATATTAATCACGCTGAAAAAGTCGTAAAATAAGCCATGAAAAACATTTTTTATAGGGTACGTTGTACCCTTGTACGTAAAATGGGGATGATATTTTTTTTCTCGTCTAATCCATAGTGTGGGGTATCGTTGGATAGGCCGTTTAAAAATATTGTTATGGTTTGTGAAAACCATTTTTCAATTAAGGGATCCGTTTGCGTAATATTAACCTTTAAAGTGCCATTTTATGTTAGAGTCAAGCGAGAAGAAGAATATGTGAAAAACTTCATGGCAATAGTATATAATAACGAAATTAAAAGGAAAACTATTACAGCTAAGTAGGCTTCACAAGTTAACGAGTAATAGGCGAACAACTTAAATTTACAGTTGGAGAATTGACCGTAACGTTTATCGATGTATGGGAGAGCATGTTTTTCAACTACAATGTTAAGTTTGTTTTTGGGATAAATTCGGAACCCTGCATTGTGCGTGGTCCGACACGCACTTGGCCGGTTTTTTAAGCAAGTGATATTAATCAATATCCACATGAATCCGAAAAGCCAAAGGTGCCTTTGTTTTGAACCTGAGACCTATGATTTGGCAGTCCGGGTCACACAACTCGGTTATCACTGCTGCAATATGTATATGCATAAAAAAAAAAGTTTATTTCAATTAACATACTTGGTTTGCATTATATGATTTGGAGACTCCTTTTAAGAAAGGAAATGTTGTGTTAGGAGACTCCGCTCTTCCACTTACCTTTATCCAAAATATATATAATTGAGAAACACGTATTTAGAAAAAAACATGCAAGTAGATTTAAACAATAAAAAAAAAGAGGCGCGTTTGAGTGAAGTGTGGTGTAAGGCATGTGGGGGTGTGTGTGTGTGTGTGAGTGTATGGGGATGAGTGAAGGTGTACAGAGATGAGTGTAATTTAATTAATTTAGGTATTGTGGTTAACCCTACGACAGCGTCTTGGGCGCAGCGTCATATATCATAAAGATATGATATTTAGAGTGACGAGACGTGCACTAGACATGCCAAGAATATTACACACATACTTCTAAAAGCCCCTTAAGGGAGCAACATTCTGGAACCGGACATATCACAAGAATAAGCTGGCTCATGACACGTCGATTACCAAGGGACACTAAGCCATTATACCGCCATCTTGGTCGACGCTCCTTGACATCGTAGGAAGCAACTTTCGTATTTTTAAGAAGTCTTCATTCAAATGGGTTTTGAAATCAGAGGGAATCAGATGTAATACCGCCACATCCAGGGTTCTTTAGTTATCAAAAAACCGACCAAGTGTATGTCGGACCATGCACAATGAAGGGTTCCGTATTTGGGATGAATTTATCCCAAGAACAAACTTAACATTGTAGTTGAAAGAAATATTATGTTCCCTCATACATTCCAACTGCAAATGTAAGTTTGTACGCACAATATCATATACTTATCGTCAAAGATCTACAAATGACAACCGGGACTAACAGCTTAACGTGCTTTCCGAGGCACGGAGGAAACTTGATGTGAAAAGATGGTCACCCATCCACGGATCAACTGCAGCAAGCGTAGCTTAACCTGATCGATCGACCCGTGCGGCAGTTATTACTTAGCCACAAGCTCCTTATATAGCAATCATGCTACTTTTTAAATGCCGGAAGCATAATACGCCTCTAGGCAAACTGCGTCTGAGTGTAGAACCTACCTGCCTATTTCAACTGATATACTAAGATATCTCATAGGTACATAATATGTGTATTTATGATAATTGTATATAACTCGGGGCTATATAGCTACCGGGTAGATCAATCTGTCTGGAAGATTAAAGGCCTATTCAGATATAAGCGGTAACGCTGTTTCGCTCGGTAGCGATACTGGTCCAAAGTAACTAACCTGGGGGCCAAGTCTGCTAACGCAGTTGTGTCCGAATGGCCGATCATTGACACCGTAATTGTAGTGGTTGACAGTTTTGCTAATCTCCTAATTGAAAGGCGTCTTTATGATTTTCCGATGACGTTTCACTGTTCCATTGGAAAAATTGTCTGTATTTGGTAATCTCGTACTGACAAGCTCCTATTGTTTTGACTTCCCTATGGACCACTGTCACGCTATTATGAATTTAGTAGATTACAAACTATTGGCACAATGATCATGGCGTTGCCTTGGTATGGTCGTCATAATGACCAATCATTGAAAATAGCAACTTGGCCCCCAGAAAGCGGACCAGAGGGCCTAGATAAAGTAACATTCGATTAGCGATAACGCTAGTAGAAAAGCCACAAAATGTATGGGGTTGACATAAGCTATTGAAATGTCACGTGATCATTAAGTCATCGAATATAAATTATAAAAATATAAAATATAAATTATAAAAAATTATAAATGTTATCATCATTGACATTGACCATGAAAAGAAACGACAGCGTCGAACGATAAAATCCATAGAGATGCGTAACCAAGCGGTACTTTTTGACAAGCGTTGTCGCCAGTTTTCGATTCGCTTGAAGGGATTCGAATCGAAAACTAGCGATAACGCTTGTCAATAAGTGAAATAACGATAGCGATTGTAGAAATAGAAGCGAATGCCATTTGTATAGGCCCTCAGTATCGAGCTGACAGTGATATCGCATACCGATTCGGTATCGCTGCCGAGCGCGATAGTGATACCGCTCATATTATCTGAATAGGCCATAAGCAGTAGTCATAGTGTCTTGTCGACGTCGTTGTATGCTTTTTGAACAACTAGATTTTCCAGCTGGGTCGTTTTGGGATGATCAACGCTAATTAAAGATTAAGTGATTTCGTGTGGTGCCAGACAAATAGAATAGCACCATCCTATTTCTTCCCGGGGGGGTCATAAAAGGCCATCTAGGGACTTACTAGAGAATGGGCAGCAGCGTTCTCTATGCATTTTAACACCATACTGCGATCGTCAATCGGCCTGCCAAGCGTGGAGATTATGGACCCCCCCCCCCCCCCCCCTTGGGGGAGGCCTATGTCCAGCAGTGGTCGTCGTTTGGCTAAAATTAAGTGATTTGTGGTGCGTGAGGGCTTTAAAGTATCTATGCCCTTTTAGTTCGTAATCATTAACCTCTGGTTGTAGTACTTTTTACTATCTTACAGTTGCCACATATATACATTTTATTTAGAAACTTGCTGCTGCCCGTGGCTTTGCCCAAGTGGGTTTTTCTAAAATAAAAACCTTAGTTACTCGTTATAAGCTATCTGCCAGTGAAAGTCCCGTCAAAATTGGTCCAGTCGTTTCGGAGATTAGGCGGAACAAACAGACAGACAAAATTAAAAAAAACAGAAACTAAATGCCGTACCTATATACTTTCATTATGAATATAGGAAAAAGTTGTTATTTTGACATTACAAATAGACTCTTAAACTTTATTAATTTGTATGCATAGATCAAATTAATGTACGTACCACTTCCCCTTAACGAAGAACTTGAGAAAACGGTCATCTAATCCGCTTAAAAAAACATAAAGTAGAAACAATCTAACTGTAGATTAAAATCATTGATAAAGTTCTGGGTCCGGACATAATTCTTGAGAAGTGACCCGTTTAGTAACAGTACAATAAGTTTAGTTGTGACTTTATGATTAGTACGACGTACGACGTAGGGCCAATGCACACGATGCGTTGCGGTGGTGGCAAAACGCAGGAACGGAGTCACGGAGTTGCGGACTCCTACATACAAATATCCATGGTATATCACAGGGTACGTTCCGGTGTCGCACCGTACGCGTACGTGCGGCGGACGTAGTGTGCAACCCGCGAGACGAGGCGTGAAGGGGTGTACGCGTTGCGATGCTGGAGCGGCATCGCTCAGTTGTTTGTGCGGCAGAAGAATGACTCTTTGCGGTGCGGCGAAATACATCATGTGAACAGGCTCTTGTACTTACTACTTTATGAGTTTGAAGACTCGTTTACCATGTCTCCAGTGTTTAGGAGAGTGAAAGTTTAGTGTTATAGAAAATTCTACAAAGATATGATAATAAATAAAGAATTGCAACTTAAATACAACTATTCTTAGCAAATAACTGTACTGTGTACAGCACGGTCACTGGAGAAAAAATCATTAATAGGGCAGAACATTTATTTAATTTGTTTTTTACAATCATGGTTTGTTTCAATTAGTTACATTATACAATTTTACTTAAAAATACTTATACTGTTTAATAAAGTTTTAAAAATTTAGTAAGCAAATTAATAAAATTTAAATATAATTAAAATCATCTATTAACTCGGTCAGCTCTGCAGGAATTATATTTTTGATACATTTTTAATCCTCGTAAGTATTCAAATATTTTAATCCGCATCAGCAGTTTGTATAATCCTAATAGTTTATGCTGATGATGCTTAGCCTGTTTTCAATTTATTTTAAATTAATATTTAAATATATCATAACATAACATCACGCCTGTAATGCTCAAAGGGTTAGATAGAGGTGTACCTATAGTACACACAGTACTTCGTCAGTAATGTTTAAGTCCCATGTAATAGGGCGAGCCTAATGCCATCAACCGGGTACAAATCCAGACTCCGGGCTGCTACTGAGAAAATCCTAATGGAAAATCCCAGGAACATTTGCCCAACCTGGGGATCGAACCCCGGACCTCATGCTAAGCAGTAGCGAAAAAAAAATTGAAAACAAATCCATTGAAATTTATCGATACCTATTTTAAATATCAAATTAATTATTTCCGCAAAAACTCTAGTCGTAAAGGCGTATGAGATTAACCTGACACCCTATAAATGTTTTCGTAGGTTTTTCCCAACGATGTAGGTAGGTACACTTGTATAGTCAGGGAAATTAATTATTAAGCAAATTGACAAACGCCCGTCAAAGAATGATGACAGTTGTGATTTGATTAAACAGAAAATGTAAGTTGGTAGTCAATTTGCTTAACAATTAGGTATTTTTTCTGACCTTATTATTGGGGTTTACAGTCAGTCTCATCATCTGCTTTTCCCAACTATGTTGGGGTCGGCTTCCAGTCTAACCGGATGCAGCTGAATACCAGTATTTTAAATGGAGCAACTACCTCTCTGACCCCCACAAATCAGTTACTGGGTAACACACTTTCGGTCTTCTGACGACCCGTAACAACTGTCAAAGATCTACAAATAACAGCCAGGACCAACGGCTTAACGTGCTTTCTGAGGCACGGAGGGGTTGGTATGTAAAGATAGTCACCCATCCACAGACTAACCGCGGCAAGCGCAGGCTTACCTAATCGAACGACCAGTGTAGCTGATAATACTTAGCCATAATTCCCCTCATTTGACATTCAGTCTAACACAAACAAAATATCAGTGCTTCCCACCTGATATCCCTAAACCGGTATATAGGAAATATTAATGTTCTAGAATGTTTTATCGGTTATCAGGCGTTTGATCCAGTGCCTTCGAAAGAACTGCCATCACCACTGTCCACCGTTTAGTTATAACTAAATGGACTTATGTTTAAATAGAAGGAGAGTTTACACGAACTAAAAATGTCACTATCTTAATAACATAAATTCATAATAATTTATTTATTTTCACTTCAAAACACAGACATCAGTGTAGCTCTGGCTTTTTTACGAGGACTTTCTGTATTACAAAAGCCAGATCTCTCAATTTACAGGGAATATTGTTATGTTAGTAGGTAGTTCCAATAAATAACCCATCTACAAAATCCAGCATTCTATCAAAAGATTAATAACTATTGATAATTTTATTCAACGTTTGACAATAAGTTATTATCTGGTAACACGTCATAATACATTCAAGATTTATGTATATGTAAATAAAACTAATCAACTCAAATGATGGGCTTGTACAATTTTGTGTAAGAAAACTTTAAAGTCAAAAGTCAAATTATTTATTTCAAATAGGCACATGAGGCACTTTTGAACGTCAAAATTTACAAATAAAAAGGAATTGATTCAAGTTGCCCCTTCCAAAAGGTAGTTTCGTATGGAGAAGAATAGGCAGGAGACTCCACCGTTACTCTTTTAAAAATGTTTTACAGTATTTTGTTTAAGTACATATGTTTTCCAATACTTTGTTAGGCAGAGATAGATTTAAATAATAATAAATAACTACATTCTTCAATAGGTGGCATAGGGACTTGGAACTAGGTATACCCAGCCCAAATATCAACTTTTTTCATTGCCAAAGCATTAATGACTTACTTATTCTAGTAGATAACTTCCTTTAAGAGAAAAATAGAATACGCGAAAACAGTGAGCAACGAATCCACCTTATACAAGACTAAATAGGTAAACACACACAATACAAAACCTTTCTCTTTTCAAAAGTCGGTTAAAAATAGCGAACCACAAATCCAACATCAGGTCTTAAAAACATTATATTCAACGAAACTCATACACAAGAACTCCAAAAAACTTCCTTCACATTCACGTATAAAATATGCTCAAAGTTCCAAAGAACAATAATTAAAATAGCGTTTTGGATGGCTCGGGGCCCTATAATTAATTACAGACTAACATTCAAATCGTTAAGTTTCGTGCCGGGTTCCGAAATGGATGAGAGTTAAATACTGGTCTAAGTTAACATTATAATTGGTGTAGATATATTTCTTTTGTGATGGTTGAACTTGGCTTTTGCACTACCGGGTTGGGATTTGGGTCGATAAAATCTTGTTTTCAATTATAATTTGCTTCTATTCGAGATTTTTTTCCCCACACGATGGACCGATGACCTTGTGAAGGCTGCAAGAATCCGCTGGATACGAAGAGCACAGGATCGGTCAATGTGGCGACGCTTGGGGACGTCTATTCTCAGCAGTAAACGTCTTTCGGCTGACATGAGATTTTTTCGGAATATAATTTTTTCTAGCTCAAATTCTGGTAATTTTACAAAAATACTAAATTTTGTCATCATAATCCCGAAAGTCTGACCACTATCTTACCATGGGGTATCGTGTTACCCAGTACTGGGTTATTGAGGTCAGGTAAGCAGATGATGAGTTTTGTCAGATTTATCGCTGTATCTCTACTAACAAAAGATACATAGATGTGTTACACATGATTGTCGCTAAGAAAGTAGCATCGATAAGATGACTAATTGAGATGGATGGAACAAAATACGTGTTGTACTTATTTCATATAATCTGGGATAAAGACCAAGAGGTGGACTAACTTCACTGGGTGTAATTAAAATGGGTATATGTGACAAATGCCTGTGACATTTGTATCTTGCAATACTCGTATCATGTGATGTTGCGAGAGACCGACAGATCCCTTCTAATGTTTAAGGAGACAAAGAGAGAGAGGAAGGTAGGAGGTCCCTCCTCCTACTAAGTGGAAAGAGAGTAGGCCTTTGCCCTAGCTGAGTTGATTGATTGACTAATCAATCAACTCAGCCTATCGCAGTCCACTGCTGGACGTAGGCCTCTCCCAGGCTGCGCCACAACACCCTGTCCTCCGCCTTCCGCATCCAGTCTGACCCAGCCACCTTCTTAAGATCGTAGGCGTCCCACACTACGCTTGCCGATACGCGGTCTCCACTCGAGGACTCGTCTGCTCCATCGGCCATCGGTCCTTCGACAAACATGGCCAGCCCACTGCCACTTCAGTTTGCTTACTCTGCAAGCTATGTCGGTAACTCCGGTTCTTTTCCGGATAATTTCATTCCTGATCTTATCCTTCAAAGAGACTCCAAGCATAGCCCGCTCCATAGCACGCTGCGCAACCTTGAATTTGTGGACTAGCCCGATTGTCAGTGTCCACGTTTCGGCACCGTATGTCATGACGGGCAGGACGCACTGGTTAAAGACTTTAGTCTTCAGACACTGCGGGATAGGCGACGAGAAGACTTGACGCAGTTTTCCAAATGCCGCCCAACCCAACTGGATCCTTCTGTCGGCTTCTTTGTCAAAGTTGTGTCTACCGACCTTGATGACTTGTCCTAGGTAGACATACTCCTTCACAACTTCGATGTGGATTGGACTCGGCAAGACGTGCGAATTGTACATGACTTTTGTCTTGTCCAAATTCATGCCGAGGCCAACCCGCCGAGAGGCTCCGTTTAGGCTGTGCAGCATCTGGTCTAACTGTTCCAGCGTCTCTGCCATTATGACGATGTCATCAGCAAAGCGAAGGTGTGAGATGTACTCGCCGTTCACGTTGATACCCTGTCCAGTCCAGTCCAGCGTCTTGAAGACGTCCTCCAACGCATTGGTGAACAGTTTACCAATATAATATAATTATTGCCCTACAGTAGGGCAATAATTAAACAGGCTCTTAATAATGTTTGTGAGGTGGACAAACCTCACTGAGTGTAGGTAATTAAAATGGGTCTATGTGACAAATGCCTGTGACATTTGTATCTTGCAACATCATGCAATGTTGCGAGAGACCGACAGATCCCTTCTGATAATTTAAACAAATGTTTGTGCTAATGTTTAAGGAGACAAAGAGAGAGAGGAAGGTAGGAGGACGGAGTGTTAAGTGGAAAGAGAGTGTAGAGGCCTTTGTCCTACAGTAGGGCAATAGGTACGGGTTCATAATAATGTTTGTGAGGTTGTAGTTAGTAAATGATATAAAAGGAATACCTACGTGGCATCTCTCGTATCGGGCGTGAACTATTCCTTCACGACATGGTAAAAATATTAACCAATTAACGAAGTTATAACGGCACCGACTGTTCAGGGTGCTCTTCAAATAAACCTACTTGGGCACTTATGAAACTTCAGAAGCTAGGTGCACGGTCCTCATTTGTCATTTCTTATAATAGCCGGCATGAAACTTCACCGTGTATTTAAATATCACCACTTCAATAATCAATCTGCAACTATGTTGGGTTCGGCTTCCAGTCTAACCTGATGAAGCTGAATACCAGTATTTTACATAGAGCGACTGCTTATCTGACCTCCACAACCCAGTAACTGGGTAGTACGATACCCCTTGGTAAGACTGCTTGTCAGACTTTCGGGCTTCTGACGACCCGTAACGACCGTCAAAGATCCACGAGTGACAGCCGGAACCAACGTCTTAACGGTCTTGGTATGTAAAGATTGTCACCTATCCATGGACCAACCACGGCAAGCGTGGCTTAACGTGATCGAGTCGAGTCCGCGGCATCACAGCGGGCCCCACCACAGAATACCAGCGCTGCGAAATTTATTTTTTAAATATCGCAGCATTATGCTGAGATAGGAGCCTTTTTAGCATCGCACAAGTCTTGATTGTTTTTATTTTTGGATATTGTTTATTATTTATTTATTTAACTGGTTCACCAACAATTATATACACTGGTTTATGCAATTGAAAAAGAAGCTACAAATCAGAATAGAGTGTAACAATCACTTATAGGTAAACTCTGCATGCACACAAAACATTGTTGTAATTAACAAAAAAAAATATAAAGAATTAAAAGACTATAGTATAAAGTTGCACTGAATAGAACTTATACACTAAATTAAAACAAAAACAAATTAAAACAAAACCAAAACAAACAAAATTAGGTAATACAAAAAATATATATATATAAGTAGCCTAAATTCACCCACCCAGTGAGATAACGCAGGGCCAAGAAACTCAATGTTCTTAGGGGAAGAAACTTATTTTAGTAGTAGCTGGCTTTCAATTTGCCTAAACTGTCAAAATGAAGGTCATATATATTGTTAGTTTAAATGCTATTTTTGTATTTTTTGTGCGTGTCCCAAATAAAATATTTTTCTTTTCTTTTTTCTTTTTTTCATGCAGCTGTTTTCGTCGCTCCATGTAAAATATACCGATATTCAGCTGCATCCGGTTAGACTGGAAGCCGACCCCAACATAGTTGAGAAAAAGCTAGATGATCATGATATAGGGATCCGAAGGTAAAACGGCCCAGCTATAATGTAGCCTTTCAATGTAATAAAGCAATCATTCCCTAGCAACTATACAAGGAACCTTTACTTTTTAGGGTTCCGTATCCAAAGGGTAAAACGGGAACCCTATTACTAAGGCTCCGCCATCTGTCTGTCTGTCTGTCCGTCTGTCACCAGGCTGTATCTCATGAATCGTGATAGACAGTTGACATTTTCACAGATGATGTATTTCTGTTGCCGCTATAACAACAAATAACAAAACCAGAATAAAATAAATATTTAAGGGGGCTTCCATACAACAAACGTGATTTTTCTGCTCGTTTTTGCTCGATACTGATAACGGCAACAGGTAGACACACGGAGCCAAAATCTGACAAAAATACATTAATTTTTACCAAAATATTCATAAATCCGAGGACAACAAATGTCCTGTAATAATTGCATATCGATTTTTGTAAATACAGTTAGTAAATATTACATGTAACATTTTTATAATCTCAAGATTGTTTTAGTATAAACGAAAATACTAATTGTTTTGTAATTCTAAGAGTTCAATAGCAATATCGGAAATGATGACGTCATATACAAAAACCTACTGTTTTGTAATTTCAAGAGCACAATAGTAATATTGGAAATGATGACGTCATAGACAAAAACTAACTGTTTTGTAATTTTAAGAGCTTGATAGTAATATCGGAAATGGTGACGCCATAGACAAAACAAACTGTTTTGTAATTTTAAGAGCATAATAGATATAGCGGTACTATTTTTTAGTATATTTAGTGCTTTGCTTTTAGTAATTTATCTAGTTTAGGTAAAGACCCATACAGAGTGTTGGAACAGAGGTATCGAAAGAGAGTTTAGTGGGCGATTCTATCCGTCATTGTGAGTACGTAAGTACCATAATTTTTGCTCATAATGACGTATAGTTTCACCTCTTAAGAAAATCTCTTTCAACCCCCTCTGTTACAGCCACCTGTATGGGTCTTTACATAAACTAGATAAATTACTAAAACCAAAGCACTAAATGAACTAAAAATTAGTACCGCTCTATGTATTAAGCTCTTAAAATTACAAATTTGTTTTTTATATGACGTCACAATTTCCGATATTACTATCAAACTCTCAAAACTAAAAATTGGTATAGATGTTTACTTTGCTTATTTAATGAAACACTCATTTTAATTTTTCCTATTTTATTTATTAATGATAAAAAATAATTTTCAAAATCGGTCCATAATTAACGGAGTAATCGCGTAACAAACATACAAAAAAAAAACATACCGCCGAATTGAGAACCTACTCCTTTTTGGAAGTCGGTTAAAAATAATAATAGTTACAACAACTATGTTAACAGCAACCTAAAACACAAAATAGTTATTTAAGTACAGGATGCTACACAATGCAAAGAACACCTAAGTAGAGCCACTAAAAATAAAAATAAAACTTGATCGTTTTGGCATATCCATGGTTATGAACAAATTTTTATTTGGCGCTCAAATTGGGCATACCTACCTAATACTAAAACGATCAAATTTTCTTTGCTTTTGAAGACGTTAATTTTTACAGCAACTTGTCACTCGACTCACGCGCAAACTCGAAATGGTGTACAATCGCGGAATCGCGGATGCACGTATGCTTGTGCCGCATCGAATTACAAAATCTTGTAATAGCATTATTTTATGAAATGCGTTTAGTAATTTCAAGTAAACCGTTTGTAAATTTAACAATGTTGTTAGTTTTAGATCACTAAATTTCGTAATGTTGCCATATACTAAAACCCTTTCCTGAAACTACAAATTACCTATTTACAATAAAGTGTTTTTGATTTGCAAAAATTGCAAAACTTTATCAATATTTACTATAATTTGCGATTACTATGAAAATATGTATTATCTAACATTTACTACAACTGACTTTTAGAAATTGCAATTACAAATACTAAGGTTTTGCTAAAAAACACTAGTGGTTGCGAAAACAGCAAAACTTTTGTATTTAATAATAAAACTTAGTTTTTTCGTAAAATACATTACAGTTTTGTTATTTCTGGTGATCACTTTTTTCTCCGTGCACTTGAAATATTCACAGAATATTTAGTTATAATATATTCACTTTAAAAGTAATTAATTAAATTAAAATAAAACAAATATTTAAGGGGGGCTCCCATACAACAAACGTGATTATTTTTTTACCGTTTTTATAGATAATGGTACGGAACCCTTCGTGCGCGAGTCCGACTCGCACTTGGCTGGTTTTTCTCTTTCTCTATTACCTACAGTGTTTTCACAAGCTCTCTAGAGACGATCTAACGTTACTACTATTAAATGCCACGTGTATTCTTCAGAGGTTTGCGCAAAGAGTTTCCGTATTGTTTTCAATTGTTTTTATAGGACTTCAATCAAGAAGGACGTAGTTTCTTTTGTATTTTTTTCTTCAAAGAAAGGACCTGAAGCAGTAATTATGTTTATGTTGTGGTTGGTGAAATATAAAAAAATGTAATTGTATGTTTTGTACTATTTTATTTGCAATTGTGACTCTTTGGTTTCCCACAAATTAGGTTTGGTAGATCCAACCATTGAGATGCTGACAACAGGCAAACCGCGGTCACTGTCAGACTGCATACAAAAGATTGAGAAGTGCGATGACACAGCGCTTGTAATTTACTGCAAAATCTGAAGCAATTATCTATTTACTCAAAAATGAGTTGAGTAATCGAAAAAAAAAAACAACTAAGTTCTGCATACAAATAAGACGTTCTTGTTATTAATTAAATAGCAACCGTTGATATTTAATACAGATATTTTGGATTGAACCTCGAAGTAAAGGTTTACCGTTAATTTGTATTGAGATTTTTTTTTCTAAACGTGTTTTGGTAACAACCAAGTTCTGAGAAATATGTTCAAGAATAACACCGACAACTGTCCTCAGTTAATTCCCCTTTTCATATTGACTGCGTAAGGAGACAGACATAATTTCGTCCCTGTTAAACGTCAAATATAATAAACGTTATTCAATTCAAAGTACTACTTTTTAATTCACACCCGAAACCTAATTTCCGACACGTCTGTTAATCTTCACAGTCAAGAAGGTTCAGTCAAGGTTTCAATCACAACAATAAAATTACAGCAGCAAAACTTCGCTTCATTTCCTACTTACCAAATCCGAAAAAGAGTCGGAGGATAAGCAACGAACTTATTCCTAGACAAAAAAAAAAGTGCCAAGCGCTCAACTGGCAGTGTTCCAATTTTAGGCAATATTGCCCGCTAGACTGCAAGCTTTTCCTCTGTTTAAGGTAAATGCCAACCTCTTGTCACGTCTAAACGTGGCTTTTATGCTGAAATGGCAGACTTTAGTGGTTATTTGACTTTGTGTTAGTGAGTTTGTTGGGTGACTACAAGTTTAGTGAAAATAGTGTTTATCATGGGGTCTGAGGTTTGAGAGCGGTGCAACGGGGGGGGGTAAGATTGGTAGACTGAGTTAGCTTCACCATTGTCTACCTCCTAAGTATCACCACGCAGTTACCTCAGGCGGTAACCAGCACTTACGCTCAGACTAAAGAACGTGGCTTGGAATAAACTTCCAAGCCACGTTCAAGATCTAAGCCTTAATAAATTCAAATCATTCATTAAACGTAAGTTGTGCCAGAAAGCCTTTTATACCGTTAAAGATTATATTGAAGACAAAAAGGCTTGGGATTGAGCTGCTCCAATTTTTACTTATTGAAGTGGTTTATTTTTATTGTTTGATGTTTTTTTTTGCTAACTTTTATTATTTTATATACGTAACGCAATAATACGTAATGTAACGGAATGACATGAATATTTACTTGTAAAGTATTATATACATATATTATTTTAATTATTGTGAATGTGAAGACTATGTGGGTTATTGCTCTTTTATTTTCCCTTTGTCTTTTATTCTCAGTTAGTGTTAATCATGATCTAGCAGTTTGAGTCATTTATGCGGCCTACCCAAATGTCCTTTTTTTGGTCTTGAACGTCGCATCGTTGAGCTCCTTAAGTTCTGAGTAGAGCTGCACGATTACTGACAAATGCGTGCACTGACTGGTCAGGTCCACTCAATCTGTGTGGTACTTTCCTCAAAAGACTATTTCAGACACCAATCTACATGGCCTTCACATGATCTGACCACGATTATGTCTGGACTTTAAAAGAGACTGTGACCTCTGAGTTTGTTTCGGCCTTTCTTCTCAGAGTAGTCAGATAGGAAACGCCGACCTCATCTAGTTTTAAAAATATGACTGACGTGTAAAAGTGTTTGCACAGACCTACTTACAGAAATAAAAATCATTTATCATTTATCACGACTATAATTAAAATTGCCTTTAAAAAATGGCGCTATTTAAATGTCGCCAGGCGAACCCTGGGAAGTAAGCCCCGCTTTCTTCTTGTTGACAGACTAATACTCCTACCACGGCTGAGCTATTTTAAATAGTTCGTGCTGATACGAGACTTGTTAGTCTTAGTAAGATAAACATTCATAAACTCTGGTCTTATTCCCATTGGGGTAGGCAGAATCTATAGAACGCCACCTGTTATCTTTACAAGATAAATCCGAAGTATCGGCCGAATGTTCAGCCGCTTCCAGACTACGGGTGACAATGCCTGACTACGGCATAAAAAAAGACGACAGTGAAAGCGATCAATCAGAGTTAAAATCGTGACTTGAAGTCGAGTAAGGACTCCAAGTCAAAAAAGGAAACTGGAAGTCCAGAGACGGCCGAACATTCGGCCGATACTTTGGATTATCGGATTATATACCTCATGGGCACGCCACAACTGTGGCGATAAGTCCCCTCTTTGAGGAAGACTAAAGAAGCGCCACGGCGTCCTCACCTTCCGCCTGACGCAGGTCCTCACCGGACACGGTTGTTTCGGGAGGTTCCTATTCAAGATAAAGCGGGAGGAAACGCCCGAGTGTCTCCACTGTGTGGATCGCCCGGAGGACACGCTGGAGCATACGGTGGAGGTCTGCCCGGCTTGGGCGGATTACTGCCGTGTCTTTACGGTGGCGATCGGCGGCGGCGATCTCTCGCGTCCAGCCCTGGTTCAGGCCATGGTTCGGAGTGAGAGTGCATGGGAGGCCGTCACCTCCTTCTGCGAAGCAGTAATGCTCGCGAAGGACGAGGCCAATGCCTGCCAGGGTTTCGAGTTTGTCCGAAAGGGGCATCGTGGCCCTGGCACAAAGGCATCGGAAGGAACACGGGTGGGTTTTAGTCAATAAAAGTCTGAAAGGCCGCCCGCTCCGCCCAGAGCGGCAGAAGTTATTTGATTATTACCCACCCAAAAAAAAAAAAAAGATTAGACCCCCAGGCCCTGATTACAACCAAATTTGGTTGCAGAGTCCTAATGGATACCTAGACAGTCAAAATTGCTTGATAAGCGCGAAAAAATACACAATCTCTTCAAGCTTTTTGACCGTCTAGAGACGCCATTAGGATGTTGCGACCTAATTCATTCGTAAAGCGATCGCTATCTATGTCGAGACTGCAGGCCCTAGGGGTCTACTCCGAAGCGACAATCCGAAGTATCAGCCGAATGTTCGGCTGTTTTATAACTTCCAAAGTTTCCTTTTTGGACTTTGAGTCCTTACCCGACATCAAGTCACATTTTTGACTTTGGCTTTAAATCTCTTCGACTGTCGTTTTTTTTTTTTGTTTCGCCATAGTCTGCCTTATTTAGCCGTAGCCAAGAAACGGCCGAACATTCAGCCGATACTTCGGATTTATCTTCGGAATGTTACTCAACATATTATTATTATTATGCGACTACTGTAAGGCTTGCTTTTTAGGGTTCCGTACCCAAAGGGTAAAACGGGAACCCTATTACTAAGTCTCCACCGTCTGTCTGTCTGTCCGTCTGTCCCCTAGCTGTATCTCATGAACCGTGATAGCTAGACAGCTGAAATTTTCACAGATGACGTATTTCTGTTGCCGCTATAAAAACAAATACTAAAAAAACAGAATAAAATTAATATTTAAGGGGGCTCCCATACAAAAAACGTGAGTTTTTGCTCGATATTGATAACGGCAACAGGTAGACGCTTCAAATATTCACAGAATATTTAGTTCCACTAGTGAGAGACACGAGTGAGTGGGGTGTGAGTGTTTAGTTGCACTTTACAAAAAATATTTAAGGGCGGCTCCCATACAACTAACGTGATTTTTGCCGTTTCTATAGATAATATAGGTACGGAACCCTTCATGCGCGAGTCCGACTCGCACTTGGCCGGTTTTTATAGATAATGGTACGGAACCCTTCGTGCGCGAGTCCGACTCGAAATTGGCCGATTTTTTATAATTTGATTTGCATTGCATTGCTCACATTCTACTTTGGTTAATCACTTGCATCTTCAACAGACGGCCATCAGAGTTTCGCTCTTAAATCGCTTTATTACCTACTCCAAATCACTCATTTTGTTTTGAGGCATCAAAATGGTCATTTACATTAACATTATTGGGTATTACAATGAGATTAAGTTTAAGCTAATGATAAATTTTGTTCACACACGAGCGTAGCAAATTAAGGGTTCGGTCTTAGTGGTTGATAGTTATTTAATGCGAGAGGGGAATACAATCATCATTGTAATTGTTCATTGGCTGTTGTAAAAGTTTAGGGATTTTATTAAGAGGACATTTAGAGATGTAATATGTGTTTAACGTTGCTTAGAATAATTACCAATATTTCAAGCGTGGTCATCATAAAATAGCAATAAAACCTTTTATTGATTCCTTATAATACATAGGTACTTTGGTGGTGTGAGGAACAGGGTGTAAAGTTCACTCATGCCCCATAGAAAAGGGACGATCCTACGACCAGACGGGTGTTGTGTCTGGTGGGCAAATGCCCGACGGTCGATGTCGGGACGTTGTATATATGCTAGTCGCGCGGTAAACTCTGCTTGCGCGATGCAGGATTTGCGTGACGTCAGTGTGACGCGTAGTTCGCATGTGGCGATGTTGATACCGCTACAGTACTAACATTTTATTATTTGTAAAAAATCGTTATTCCAATTTAATTATAATAAAATCATAAATGAGGTAGGTATTGTTTACTTTGTCATCAGTCAAGCGAGTATGTAAGGCGGCGTTCTGTCTACTGCCTACCCCCATGGGAAGAAGGCGTGACTCGTGAGTTTATGTATGCATTCATGTGTATGTAATTCAAGCGTGGTGATTATGGAAAATAATTTATAACTACTCATGGGACCTTACCAATTATACATTCAGGAAATTGAATTATTAAGCAGATTGACACACTTCTCCAATTGACCGTGTTATATAGTCTTTTGAAACGACTGACAAAGAATGACAGAAGTATTCTGATTATAGAACTATGGAGACAATTTAAGTTTATAATCAATTTGGTAAATAATCCGTGTCCCTTGACAACCGTAGTGGTTATGTTAATATTACAATTAAAATGGCGTGAATTGTTGTATTCTAATTAATATAGCTGTAAAATACCAAAGGGATTAGCTATAAATAGACGTCTTAGTCCTTAAGTTGTAATAAATCCCTCTCGTGGGAGTTAAAGCAATTATTTATGGACAAAATTAGGTTGACCACATCCTAATTTTGTCCTGTACGTCTGCCAAAAGACGAGGTACACGCTGAAGGTACAGTTACTGGAACCGCACCGGAACGTCCACTTCAAGGCGGTCGTCGTACGAGTACCGAACTGTTTTCTGCCTCTCGTCATGGAAGAAGATTTTTGGCCGCAGAACGTGGTGTTCCGCCGCTTTCACGGGACAGCACAAAGTCGACCTAGTGCAAAGTGAAGCGCTGCTAACATAGTTTTAAGCTTTTTTATTAACACAAGTTTTGATTTTATTAAAATATGTATGTTTAGGATAAGGTAATATTGTATGGGCCTGTGTCGCCTGAAATAAATGGTATTATTGTTATTATTATAAATGATAATGTAAAATTTCGTTTCCTGTCTCAAAAAAGTAACATATAGCCAACTTATGAACTAGAACAACAGATTATAAAACATTAAAGAGAAGGTCTTGTAATATTTCTAACTCCCGAATCTTTTGCTAAGTTTGTAATTTTACCTTATCCGCTAACGCTACCGCTTATCACTAAAGTCTCATCCAAAAGCGATCACTTACAGAACACTTAAAATATATGCTCAGTTTAAGTGGAGCAACCTTAATTATGTACGGTCAAGCGCAAGTGTGACTTGAACTGAGAAGTTAACCCGTACTGCTACAACATAAAGGCTCTGTCAATATCAATTTGTTACCATTACTTGGGGTTGACTGTACCAGAATGCACTGTATGCGTTTAACAGCTATTCTCACGAACTTCCCCGATTTCCGGCCAGCGGTGTTATATAAAGATTAATTACTGAGTAATTTAAATATTTATTTTGTAATTAAAAAAATATATTGTGGCTCATCTAAATGAAAAGGTTTCAAAGTCAAACTCAAAGCATTTATATCAAATAAACCAATTACAAGCACTTTTAAAATTGTCAGGTCGGTCAGCCAGAAAGATAAAGCTAGTAGCCCATTCCAAAGTGTATAGTAGGTTCCTATGAAGTAGCTCGAGCAACTCCATGGATACTCTTTTAAATCAACATATTGGTTACATCATTCATCTGATAACAATGTAGAAAGACGTCCACGTTAAAATCATCCGTAATAAATAAAAAAACCATTCAAAAATTGAAATTAATATAAAATAAGCCGTGGCAGCTAAGAGATGACCAGCCCCTAGTGACGGCCCCCGTTCACGAACATGACGCGTATTAAGAGCTGTTGTTCTGGGTCTGGCGTGTGTATGAGACAAGTTTTTGCCTGTGGCTACGCCAGCGTGGAAGTCGGAAATTATCCCATGGGGACGTACTACCGTAATAAAAAGTATCCCATGTCCTAACTCAGGTCTTCCGTGTGCCAAATTTCATATAAATCTGTCCAGCCCTTAAGGCATGAAAAGTTAACATACAGACAGACAGACTTACTTCCGCATTTATAATAATAAATAAAGTATGGATTAGTAAGCACTAATTCATACTAGATTTTTTCTTACATACATAATATTTTCATAAATGAATTGGCAAGGTTCCGTCATAATATTAATCCTTTTAAATAGTTCCATATGAGATTCTCGGCGACTTAGATTATGATGTGAAACCTTCAAATCACATCATAAGGAGTTGTTATTTCTAACGTTGCTCTTGGAAAATCTTATCCTAAATAAAGTACGAATTAGTGCTTACTAATCCATACTTTATTTATTGTCTATTTCTTTGGCACGCTCTGTAGCCTAAACGGCTTGATGGATTTTAACATATTATTAAGAGGTATCGCTGGATTTGTTTTAACTGTGGGAGTGACATAGGCTATACAATTTTGATATGGCAACTGCGAATCAAAAAAGAGAGGGGGAATAAAAAAAAATATTTTGTGATTATAATAATATGGGTATCAAATAGAAGCTAGTAAATAGCCGATTCCAAATATAAATATGTATTGCATTTTGACACAAACTACAGAAAAGTACATTTTCTATACTTAAACTAACACTAAAAAGCTTAAGATAAAACAAATAAATAAAAAAAAAACCTGACTGCAAAAAAATTTACTGAAAAGATGGAAACAAGATGAAAAGAAAACGAGTATCCTTTAAGTACCAAAAATAAATAAATGCGGTCGGAGGCAAATTTTAAGACGTTGGTAACATTCTAGATGCCTCCGACTGCATTTATTTATTTTTGACACTAAAAGGATACTCGTTTTCTTTTCATTTTGTTTCCATCTTTTCAGTAAGAATAGTTTTAGATGCCGTTTGCCCAACTATTTTTCAAACAAGACAGAAATTAAAAAAAAAAAAAAAAAATTTGCAAGAGGGACTGAAAGGCGTCTTAAAATTTTTAAGTGGGGCTACTAGGGTATGTGGGGTATCATATGAAAGAGCGCTGTGAGCACACTCTCAATTTTTTTTTTAGGCAGCATAGTGTCAGACTTTTGATGAACAATGTAAAAAAAAAAAGCATCCTCCCTTATCTCCGAAGTTTGCATAGATAAAAATCTGAAATTATTCTATGTGATAGAAGTTTATGTAAAGATTACAGGAAAAATAATATGATGTCTTTAAATAGCACAGTTTTTCAGAAATCATCAACATCATAATAATATACGCACGGAATATACCCTCGGTGCGCGAGTCCGACTCGATCTTGACCAGTTTTTTTTTTAAATAGGTTAAAGTTGTATTTGGCTAACAAACAATAATACATCATTACCTTCTATGTACTCGATAAATCGAACGACAAATATGTTTATTACTTAAGATATTTCGTTAAGTTTTCGTTAAGAGGACAAAATTGTTCTTTTGTGAAATAAATTTCTTTAAACCGGATTTAATTTCTAGAACAAAGGTATTCATGAATGAGCTCTGAAACAATGTTGAACTTCATACTTACTTTATATCTCCACCCACCTGTTTTTAACACTGAAACAAAAGGAATTTGTTTCTCCGCACAATAGATTTATTAGAAGTTTTAACTCACTCAGCTTAACGCACCGCGGGCGATTAACGAGAAGCAATTAGAGCTAGCAACTAAAACCGAGTTGACGAGCAGCGAGTGTACGACGGCGGTGATTACGTACCATGTGGCGTATATACCAAGCGTGAGTTTTTAAGTTTTGGAGGCCTTAATTTATTAAGTCACCCACAGGAAAAGCCCAGTTAAGCACCCGACAACCTCCTTTTTTAGGGTTCCGTGCCCAAAGGGTAAAACGGGAACCCTATTACTAGGGCTCCGCCATCTGTCTGTCTGTCCGTCTGTCACCAGGTTGTATCTCATGAACATAGTTCATAGTTAGACAGTTGAAATTTTCACAGATGATGTATTTCAGTTGCCGCTACAACAACAAATACTAAAAACAGAATAAAATAAATTTTTAAGGGGTCTCCCATACAACAAACGTGATTTTTTTGCTCGCCTTTGCTTGATATTGATAACAGCAACATGTAGACGCTTGAAATTTTCACAGAATATTTAGTTATATATTCACTTTAAAAATAAATAATTAAATTAAAATAAAACAAATATTTAAGGGGGGCTCCCATACAATAAACGTGATTTTTTTGCCGTTTTTATAGATAATGGTACGGAACCCTTCGTGCGCGAGTCCGACTCGCACTTGGCCGGTCTTTATTACTCGGGTTAGAAATCCTCATGGATGTCCTCTGCACTAGGGTGGGCAGAGGGGTCTGTCAGACTTTTACTGACTAAAACCCACCCATGTACCTTCATTTGCCTGTGTGCCAGGGCCACGATATCCCCTTTGGAAAAACAAGCAACCCTGGCAGACATTGGCCCTAATGGATCCCGTCAATTCGTGCTGACATCTCTTTGAGGCGCGCGTGGAACACAACACGCCGTCGACCGGGGCCTGGTCCTTATCGGACGGCGAGCTACCCATCACTCACCGTCCGCATACCCGCGCCTACGGTGGCCGAAAATCGGTTTGCGACTCCCGACGCACAGGGCGTCTACTGCGGCAACTAGGGGCGTGAAGGCGCGAATCCTGCCTCTCCCTCACGCATTCCGCCTCCTCTTTCGCGAGCATTACTACTTTGCAGAACGAGGTGACGGCCTCCCATGCACTCTCGCTCCGAACCATGACCTGAACCAGGGCTGGACATGAGAGATCGCCGCCGCTGATCGTCTCCGTGAGGACACGGCGGTGCTCCGCCCAAGCCAGCCAGACCACCACCGTATGCTCCACCGTGTCCTCCGGGCGATCCACACAGTGGTGACACCCTGGCGTTTCCTCCCGCTTTATCTTGAACAGGAACCTTCCAAAACAACCGTGTCCGGTGAGGACCTGCGTCAGGCGGAAGGTGAGGACGCCGTGGCGCCTCTCTAGCCACTCCTCAAAGAGGGGACTTATCGCCACAATTGTGACGTTCCCAGGCTTGCCACCGCTTCCAGGAAGCCTTCGCTGAAGTATATTTATTAAAACAAAAGCTTTGTTTCTCCTTATTCTCCTCAACTTCAAAACTTCTTTGTAACCTTTTCAGTTTCCAGAAAGGTTTTCCTTGAAACAAGTTGAAATATAATTAGAAGATTAATTTAATTTGCTAGACAGACGGACAGTTTCAGCTGAAAACAGATAGAGGCAACATAGTTGAAATATGACTGAGTAAGATCTGCAATCAACAGGTACACTGAATTGTTAGGGAATGAGGGCGGTATTACGTGTTGGAGATTGAATTGAGATTGTTGATTAAAAAAAATTTAAATTGGAAACTACCCTATTGGGCTGCCTCGTTGGTCTAGTGGTTGCAAGCGCGACTTTTGAGCATGAGGTCCTGGGTTCGATTCCCAGGTCGGGCAAAGTGTTATTGGGATTTTCCATTAGGAATTTCTCAGTGGCAGTCTGGATTTGTGCCCGGTTGATGACAATAGGCTCGCCCCGTATTACATAGGACTTAAACATAACTGGCGAAATGTGGGTGTACTATAGGTACGCCTCTGCCTAACCATTCGGGGAGTACAGGCGTGATGTTATGTGTGTAAATTGTAAACTAAAGTTTCTGGAAGTAATATTATTGTGGAATAGTTATTCAAGATAAATATAGAGATATTTTTCTTTGAAATGAGTATGCTTACATGGTTTGGTCATGTTGATAAGATGAACTAAAGGCAACTAATAAATAGTACATTACTGCAGCGGCCAGCAAGCAGAAAGCTGGTTGCGGCCAAGGCTTGTATAGTAGTTTTCTGAAATAATGCGTGGAAATTCAAAACAAGTTAATTATTTATAAATTCCTGTTATAATTTGATTATTTTCAGAGTTAATCAATTAAATAAAACGAACGTGCTCGACTGCCAAGTCGGAAGGGAAGTATATTTGCTTTTCACAGATATTGAATAGTCTTAAGCAAAGGAAACAATATACATACAGCTTACTCCTGTACATTAGAGGTGGCACTAGTAATTACTATTTTGAGCTAATTACAACAATTCCAGATTCAATGACGAACAACGATCATTTTTCACGCAATATTTTTTTTTTTTTTTTTTTTCAGTAAACTGCTTACTATTTGCAAGCCAGTTCAAAATTTCAATAAAGTATTTATTATAAAATTACTAAAAAAAATATCTGAACTCCTCACAACAAGCCCCTTCGTTTGATATGTCACACGGTTCAGTTTGCAAAATATTTTTATTTTATTTTTTTATTTGCCCCATAAAAGTGACCCCCATATTCAAAAATTAATTTATTAACGTTACTCGTCCATGTTTGGGTCACAGAAATTCATAAAAATGTACCAAATTTCAACTTAATCGGTCCAGCACATTCGGAGCAAATCGGCTGTGACAGACGGACAGACAGACAGACACATGAGTGATCCTATAAGGGTTCCGTTTTTTCCTGTTGAAGTACGGAACCCTAAAAGCTCTTTCTATAGCCATCATTTGACCTCAAAACAATAGCAAAAGCCGCACTAATCAACACAACACGTAATACGAACTTCCACAGATCTTTGTGTTCGTTTTAATTTCGTCACTGTCTTGTTTTCACAGAGATGAAAAAGAGGGGAATAACTTTGTTACAAAAAAATGGGCTTGCTTTTGTAGAGAGTTGTATTTAAAGTTGTCTCGTGTTATTTTTATACTCGGTTTGTTAAAACCTAGTTTAATTACAAATATCACAACAGATTTTCATGAAAATACTTAATATTCTTTTTCGTGTCGATGACGCAACAATGTTTTAGTTTTAATATTATGTAAATCATATAATTTTATTTTTTTGCCCCAAATTTCGCCACTCCCACGGCATCTTCGGTGGCAGCGCAGAGGTCGCTCTGACCGCACTTTTTGGGGCATAACAAAATAAGATGTGGGATATAGTTTCCGCCACAACAGTAGTTCCACATCCCCACATTCGAAATTTACCCATTAAACGATTTAAAAGCTGTATTAAAACCAAACTTTGTAAAAAAGGGTACTATAAAATTTCTGATTATTTAGAAGACAAAAAAGCTTGGGATTGAGCTGCTCGCTCTGCAAGCCTTGTGATCAAACTGGAAAACTTGACATCTAATGTTATTATGCACGATTTTATATAAATATTGACATTGCAGAATATTATATACAATATTACATTAATGTTTACTTTGAAAAGTATTATATTTACTGCTTTCATTTATTGTGAATGTGAGCACTATGTGGGTCATTTTTTTTTCTTTAAATATTTTCCTATTATTTTATGCTTTTTCTCAGTTTTAATGGTGGTCTGGCATTTTGAGCACTTCATGAGGCCTACCCAAATGTACTTTCTTTGGTATTGTTCGTCGAGTCGTTGAGCTCCTTAAGTCTTGAGTCGAGCTGCACGATTACTGACAAATCCTTGCACTGATTGGACAGGTCCACTCAAAATTGTGTGGTTCTTTCCTCAAAAGACCATTTCAGACACAGATCTACATGGTCCTCACATGATCTGACCAAGATTATGTCTGGACTTTAAAAGAGACTTTGACCCCTGAGTTTGTTTCGCCATTTCTTCTCAGGGGTAGTCAGATAGGAAATGTCGACTACATCTAGCTTATTTTTTACTTTTTAATATGACGTGTAAAAGTGATTCCGATATCCTATTTACAGAATAAACCATTTCATTTAATTTCCACCCTGCTGCCGTACCGTCAAGATAGCCCCCACTTTACCTATTTATTTACATCGAAACACAAGGATCATACAGTAAAATACTCTGGGGGTCTACTCCGAAACGTTAAACCTAAGTATCGGCCGAATGTTCGGCCGTTTTATAACTTCCATAGTTTCCTGTTTTGAGTTCGAGTCCTTACCCGACTTCAAGTCACAGTTTTGACTTTAGCTTATCTCTTCAACTGCCTTTTTTTTTTAGCCGTAGTCAGCCGTAGTTAGCCGTTGTAAAGAAACGACCGGAGTAGACCCCCTGGTTTTAACTAAGGCGAAAAAAATATTATCGAAATCGATTGGGACTAAATGGTTATCAGTGGTAATTGGGTATATATTACCTGGCCTGGGCCAGATACGAAGATAACTTTATCCAGCCCGCTGGGTTTTTAGATTATCTGCTAACAGATCATCATCTGCCTAGCCTTTTCCCAACTATGTTGGGGTCGGCTTCCAGTCTAACCGGATGCAGCTGAATACCAGTATTTTACATGGAGCGACTGCCTATCTGACCTCCATAACCCAGTTACTGGGTAACACGATATCTCTTGGTAAGACTGGTTGTCAGACTTTTGGGCTTCTGACGACCCGTAACAACTGTCAAAGATCTACAAATGACAGCCGGGACCAATGGCTTCGCGTGCTTTCCGAGGCACGGAGGAACCTTGGTATGAAAAGATGGTCACCCGTCCACGGACCAACCACGGCAAGCGTAGCTTAATAATTAAAATAAATATTTTTCGTAAAAAGATTGTCTTTTTTAGTGACCAGTAATAATTATAAACTGAAATGATTAATAGTAATAAATACTAAATATATTACCGATATTGCAAAAACTGGTAAAAATCACTCATGATTTTTTTCATATTTATACTTTGTCAGCCTATAGCTCATATACCCCTTATTTAAATTTTTTTATATTATTATCTATCTATAACTTGGTGACAAAAACAATTGAACAATAATTTGCTACAGAGATGTGAGACTAATTTATCTCCTGGCTCCCAAACTAGGTTTATTGCCTGTGACTTGGGAGTCAGTGATTCCAAAACTTATGCTAACATAAACTGCGTCGATACACCAATAGATTTATTATATATTTATGGTTACTTATTAACTAATTTACAAAAGCATTAGGAACATATAAGAGAAAAGAAATGTGTGTGTGTTTGTGCGCGCGCGTGTTTGTATGTGTATGTGAGTGTGTGTGTTGTGTTTATTGATTTCGGCATTGCGCTTTCGGTGGGGTAAATTATGCATTATAATGAAACTACTGATACCCATTTAGTCCCAATCGATTCTGGGTTTTTGGTCCATAATTTTAATTCCTACTAAGGATTAGTGCAGTGGTGGCCCAGTGGTAACTGCCCCAACTTACGAGTAGTAGGTCGTGGGTTCGAACTCAGACAGACGCTTTACTTTGTGTAAATTATTTTATCTGACTGCTCTCAAAAGAAAAACGCAAAAGACGAGAACTACTGCCGACAAACTGTTATGCAGTTTGGCAGACTTTATGCATGTTATTGTTATTAGTATTAAATAAAAAATAAAAACGGTGATGGAAAACATCGTGAGGACGTATGTCCTAGAACTAAAACTATTAAAAACCCGCACTATGCCCGCGCGGTGGGTTACGGCCCACTCCACTCCGTCTCACAGAAAGAGGAGGCCTGTGTCCCAGAGTGGGAACATTATAGGCTTATTGTGTATGTTTATTTATTTAATACTACCTGCGCCCCGCGGTATCACCCGCGTAAATCTCGACACCGTGAGAATATCGGGACAAAAAGTAGCAATGGTAATCCAGGGTGTCAGCTACCTTTGGGCACGCCACAATTGTGGCGATAAGTCCCCTCTTTGAGGAGTGGCTAGAGAGCCGCCACGGCGTCCTCACCTTCCGCCTGACACAGGTCCTCACCGGACACGGTTGTTTCGGGAGGTTCCTGTTCAGGATATTGCGGGAGGAAACGCCTGGGTGTCACCACTATGTGGAGCGCCCGGAGGACACGGTGGAGCATACGGTGGAGGTCTGCCCAGCTTGGGCGGAGCACCACCGTGTCCTCACGGAGGCGATCGGCGGTGGCGATCTCTCGCGTCCGGGCCTGGTTCAGGCCATGGTCAGGGCCAGGAGCGAGAGTGCATGGGAGGCCGTCACCTCCTTCTGCGAAGCAGTAATGCTCGCGAAGGATGAGGCGGAATGCGTGAGGGTGAGGCAAGATTCGCGACCTCGCGCCCTTAGTCGCCGCAGGAGACGCCCCGGGCGTCGGGAGTCGCTAGCCGATTTCCGGCCACCGTAGGTGCGGGCCTGCGGACGGTGAGCGATGGGTAGCTCGCCGTCCGATAAGGACCAGGCCCGGGTCGACGGCGCGTTGTGTTCCACGCGCGCCTCAAAGAGATGTCAGCACCAACTGACGGGGTCCAGTAGGACCAATGCCTGCCAGGGTTGCGAGTTTGTCCGAAAGGGATATCGTGGCCCTGGCACACAGGCAACGGAAGAAACACGGGTGGGTTTTAGTCAGTAAAAGTCTGACACCGCCCATAGCGGGAGAAGTTATTTGATAATTTCCCACCCAAAAAAAAAAAAGGGTGTCAGCTACTTTCATACAAAATTTTATCAAAATTGGGTTAGCCGTTTGAGCGTGAAGAAGTAACAAACACACGCGATATCGCGGGCGCGACATGCACCGACAAAGGGATTGTCTTTGTCGGTGCTTGCTGTAATGCCAATAAATGCATTTTTCTTTCTTTTCACACACATACTCACAAACTTTCACCTTTATATTAGTGTATAATCATCACACTAATATAAAGGTGAAAGTGAAAATTTTAAGGTGATAGTATTACCTACATTTGATTTTTACAAATGGGAATCCAATGCAACAGTGTAGTCATAATTTCCACACTCAGAGCCGTCACCCAAAAACGAATTAGAAATTACCACCAACAAAAATGAAATCTTAAGCTAATCATAATCTTAATGAAATCTTATCTTTCTTAATCTTATCTTATCTTCTTTTCTTGTTATGTAAAGATGTGCGTCTGTATTTCCGAACGTATACAATCCTAATCTCTTCAAAGTGAGAGTGAACAGGCTTCTTCTGGGTAAGCTCACTCCATCGTCGACATTGTCTCTGTTACCTCTGACCTAGACTAAGGTCAAGAGCAAAACCACCCCAAAAAAAAAAAAAAAGTTCAGTAGCACATTTAATTTACTTTTTAGATAAACTGTGCCCTAAAAGCTGGATACTACATCATCATCATCATCATCATCACCATCTTCCTGCCCTTGTTCCATGTTACTTGGGGTCGGCGAAACACGGCGTTTTCTTCTTTCATTCTTCCCCGTCAATCGTCACGCTATCATTCACTATACTGCGATGGAACAATAACCAATAATTGAATTGCTAGTAAGTAAAATTGGCATCAAGCTTAAATAATATTCTGGACAATAAAATCGACCACATTCAAAATCTGCCTATCCTTTTTTAACTATGTTGGGTTTGGCTTCCAGTTTAACTAGCTGCACATTTTACCAGGAGCGACTGTCTACCTGACCTCCACAGCCAGTTGCTGGGTAACACAATACCTCCCCTAAGTCTGGTTATCACAGTTTCGGGATTTTGACTACCCAGATTTTCAAAGATTTACGAATGACAGCCGCGACTGACAGCATAACGAGCTTTCTGAGACACGAAGGGGTCATCAAATCAAGCACATTATGCTACATTTTTGCTACCTCTACCCTCACTACCCAAGACTTCAAAAACCTAAGCTAAACCTTAACCAAAGTGATACACAAAATATCATCCTTTCAAACCAAAACAAGAATAACACACGAACAACCCTCCTCCCCTGAAGTGCCCATCCTGCAAAAGCCCAAAAACTTCGAAAAAAAAACTGTAAAAATAATAAAATATCATTGTTATTCGTTATTCAACTTCACACGAGTCTCTCTGCCTCCCCAAAAGCCGCGACGACGTGATGCGAATACTAAATAATAATTATTTACTAGCTTCTGAGGTAACCTTCGAGTAGGGCCGCCATGTTGAGTTTAGGAATGGGATATGTGTATAAATAAAAAAGGTATTATTTTGACTGGAAAATAATCACGCTGGATTTGCTAAAAACCTAGGCAAAAGTCTCGATGCACATAATTATACTGATGGGACCGGGCGCAGACAATGAAATGGTGACGTAGCAACTTTTCACACTTTGATTGTGACTTATGTATGTTCGTACCTTAGATATTGTCATTTTGTACCTTAACCCCGAAATTACCTTGTCTGTCTAAATGGAACAGAAGATTATGTGTCAAGAGATTAACCATGAATAACAAGACATCGCAATTAGAAACAAAAATACAGTGATTATGATTAAGGACTGCTCTCAACGAGGTAAAGGAAACATCGTGAGGAAACCGGCATGTCCTAGAATAAAAAAAAATGAAGACATGTGACATCCACCAACCCGCACTAGGTCCGCGTGGTGGATTATGGCCCACTCCCTCTCACAGAGAGGAGGCCTGTGTCCTAGCAGTATGAACAATATAGGCTGCCTAAGCTGTAAAAGGATAAAAAAGTAAGCTTGTTCCAAATTCAAACCAATCTTCCCAGTCCTTGAAAAATCCTCACAGCACAGCCACCCTACTTAAGGTGGGGGATGAATGTGTTCGTACGTATTCGGAATGTTACTAAGTTCTCTTTTTTTCCTGAAAAAGATTTCAGAAGGCCTTATTGACCTCCTGTAAGGTCGCGGGAGACTCCATTATCAGTATAATTTTATGAAGTACTTCTAATATTGTGTGTGTGGGTTTTGAAGACAGTATTTTTCTGAGATAAACTTGAAGAGAATATTGAGCTACCTATATAATGTAATACTGAAATGGCAAAAAAAATGGGCAGATGTGGAAAAATACTTACGAAAGTAACTTAGACATTACGAGAACTCTACCTTTTAAATTCATTTTCTCTTTCGATTCTAATCTTACAGTTTTATTATATCAGAGTTAAAACTTTTGTTGTCTTTATTTTTTGTTCGGAGACTTTGGTTTGCGGTAATTGTGGCGATTTCAGGGGTGTCTGATGTCCAGCTATGGACATTAGTTTAATCAGCCAATAATGTTTCTACTGTGGGGACACAGGCGTCCTCTCGGTGAGATGGAGTAGGCCGTAATCCACCACGCCGGCCCAGTGCGGGTTGGTAAATGTCACATGTCTTCGAATATTTGGTTCTACGACATGCCGGTTTCCTCACGATGTTTTCCTTCACCGTTTTGAGAGCAGTGGTGATGAAATAATTTTCAGAAAGTAAAGCTCCTGTCTGGGTTCGAACCTACGACCTTCAACTCGTAAGTCACGGACGTTACCACTGAGCCACGATTGCTCTTAAAGACATTGAGATGAAATTCTGATGCTATTGTCCTTACGCTTTGCTCCAGAATCTCTGTACACTCTTTACTAAGTGGACATCAAATCCCTTACATAGCCACATTAGCTTTGAGAAAATTCAAAACACGCGTCTCAGCTTATACGCACACATTTATTATTTTACACCTCTTCTGGGACGCCGAACACCCAAATGAACAAGGACATTACGTTAATAATAATCAAAGCACACGTTCTCCGCCTTCAAACGTCATAATTTTCAATATGCTCTCGAAATAAAGAAATAAAACATACAAAATGTTCTGTTAAAATTATCTTCGTCTGTACGTTAGGGCGTGTCATTTGTATCTGACAAGCTAAGATTACCTGCGAACTGAGTTTTATGTGTTCTGGCTCGGTTGTAAGTTATATTAGATGATATACGTTTGTTTGGATGTCAGTTTTGAGCTGTGAGGCTGTTATGATTTTAAACAAAATGTTGGACACCTATTTTTGATCCGTGGGTTATGTAGAGATCACATGATAATGTCACATGATACAGTTTGCAAAACCTGTTTTTGTTTTTTCTAATTTGGCCCCCAAAACTGAACCCTTTATTCAAAATACATTTATTTACATTACACGTTCGTGTTTGGGTCACAAAAATTCATATTTGTTCCAAACAACTTGATCGGTTCAGTAGATTAGGAGCTAATTGACTGAGACAGATGGACAGACACACGAGTGATTCTGTAAGGGTTTCGTTTTTAGGGTTCCGTGCCCAAAGGGTAAAACGGGAACCCTATTACTAAGGCTCCGCCGTCTGTCTGTCTGTCCATCTGTCACCAGGCTGTATCTTATGAACCGTGATAGTTAGACAGTTGAAATTTTCACAGATGCTGTATTTCTGTTGCCGCTATAACAACAAATACTAAAAAACAGAATAAAATAAATATTTAAGGGGGCTTCACCCGCGTAAGTCTCGATCCCGTGGGAATATCGAGATAAACCATCGCAATGAAAAGGTAGCCTATGTCTTAATGTAGGGTGTCAGCTACCTCCATACAATTTTTTATCAAAATTGGTCCAACCGTTTGAGCGTGAAGAAGTAACAACCATACACACACACACACACATACTCACAAACTTTCGCCTTTATAATATTAGTGTGATGGTACGGAACCCTTCGTGCGCGAGTCCGACTCGCACTTGGCCGGTTTTTTTTTTCCTTTTGAGGTTCCCTTCGGTTATAATATAAACCGAAATTACACTTATTTGGACCCAACTAGTAGCCTTATTACGAGTATTTCCTTTCTGCAGTGTGCTTTAAACAGTACTATATCTATTTATCCACACCCTGTAGACCATCACTGCATATTAACCTTTTCCTAACCAAGGCGTGGCAGAATCAAGCCCTTATAATATCTACAACTTAGGTTCTACGCAGATCGTTAGCATAAATTAAGTAAACGGGTCATTTAAAGGTCATCGTAGGTGATTGGCTGGGCACCTTTCACTGATTGCAGTAGTGCGAACTTTGGACTAGTTAGACCTTCACTATAACTTATATTAGACGGATCTGCAGGGTGTGGCTTGTACTAGGTCTTCAATACATTCAAATGCAATAGGCTGACCTTTCGAATGAAGTCGAACGCTTGTGCAAACACTGTTTTCTCAATTCAAAGCAGAGACCATTTTGGTTACCCATTGAAAGGGTTTTCGATAGGGTTTTTTTAAGCGGTTAATCAAAAACCCATAAGATATGGGTAACCCTTTTGAACGGCTTAAATTAAATTTTGGCTACCCGTTGAAAGGGTTTTCGATAAAAACCCATACGGTGTGAGTAACTCTTTTGAACGGCTTAATTTACTCTTTTAACGGCCATTCAAAATTACCCACACCGTATGGGTTTTTGATTAACTGCTTAGAAAAACCCTATCGAAAACCCTTTCCATCGAAAGGTTTTTCGATAGGGTTTTCTAAAATGGTAACCGAAATGGTCCCTGGGTAGAATAGAGATAGAATTGGTCATGCTCCGCGTGCTGGGCGGATATCAAAATAACATAATATTATGATTTTTTCATGTCACTGGGTTTCAAGTAGGTATAGAACCCATTGAATGGGTTATCATGTAACCCTTTCACTGGGTTTCTAGTATAAAACTCATTCAATGGGTTACATCCTGATAAAGGTAACCCATTGAATGGGTTACGCCTTCGAAAGGCTTAACTCTTAACCAGGGTTGTACGGTCCCTGATTCAAAGTCTGCGGTGATTATCACACGACAACACAAGCTTGGGGTATTCAGACTAGTTATTTATTTATTTCCTTTGGAAGACTTACAGCTAAACAAAACAGACTAAGAAATAGAAAATGTAACTGACAGACAATTACAAGTCTTCACATAATTATAATAATATAACAAATCTGTGAACAACACAGTACTGCCAACAAAAACTATAAACCGCCAAAGCCAAAACTATATATAAATACTTTATACAAACAATATTTATAATATAGGTGATAAAACTAAGCTACTCTGTGTAAGATAACCTAAGCAGCATCAAACATCAGGTGGAAAAGTTAAGGCTCGAGCACTTTCTGGCCACAAACACATCTGCAGTGATATTCTATAAATATCTCAGCGTGAAATCTTGCGTGGACTGAGCTGTCAGTGTCATCTCACTGATGCTAGGGATGGACCAAGCATTACATTTACAATCATAATCGAGATTTTATTAATATTTTTTTATGCTAATTCTGTTGATCATTTTATATTATTTTAAAGCTAGTATTTAAGTGTCTAAACATTACTAATTAGGAGGTTTTTAAATAAAATAGCAAAACAGAAATTCAGTCAGAAACTCAATTTTGTATTTTTTTTCATTTTTGTCCTAGACTAGTCCTTAAACATTACTATGTTTAGACACTTCAATACTAGCCTTTAAATAATCAACAAAATGAGCATACAAAATATTATTAAAATCTCGATTGTGATTGTAAATGTAATTACGTGGTCCATCCCTAGCATCAGGTGGGATGACACTGACAGTTCACTCCACGCTCACTTCACGTATGTGTTCACGGTGAGATGATTACAGAATCGACATGCAGTTGTAAAAGGATCGATGTCATGCTGTTCACACACCCTATTAAAGTTTCTGCTTGCACGAACAAGGAACGAGTTCTGCATGTAGTTAGTCAGTTTGACTTGTCGCCAAAGACTCCAATTATCTGCTGTCTAACTATCTTCAAAAGCTCCACTGAAGGAGGTCTAATGGTCCAAAAAGAAACGTTGAAACCTTTACTCATGTCTTAGACGCCTTCTAGCTTCAACCAAATCTCAAGTTGTATTTAAGTATCCAAGTCATCATCCTCCTAGTCTTATCCAATTTACTTTAAGGTCGGCAGCAATGTCTCCTTCTTGCCTAGAAATCTGCTTTAATCTTATTAGTCACCCCCTTTCCAGACATAAATTGTCATTTTCAATTAACAATATTTTTTCTTACTTTTTAGGGTTCCGTACCAAAAGGGTAAAACGGGAACCCTATTACTAAGGCTCCGCCGTCTGTCTGTCTGTCCGTCTGTCACCAGGCTGTATCTCATGAACCGTGATAGTTAGACAGTTGAAATTTTCACAGATGATGTATTTCTGTTGCCGCTATAACAACAAATATTAAAAAACAGAATAAAATAAATATCGTGTTTTATTTTACGTGATTTGTTTGCTCGTTTTTGCTCGATTGATAATGGTAACAGGTAGACGCTTGAAATATTCACAGAATATTTAGTTACACATAATATATTCACTTTAAAAATAAATAATAAAATAAAATTAAAACAAATATTTAAGGGAGCTCCCATACAAGAAACGTGATTTTTTTGCCATTTTTATAGATAATGGTATGGAACCCTTCGTGCGCGAGTCCGACTCGCACTTGGCCGGTTTTTTAGCTTTTAAACTATACATTCATAGTATCTTTGGTTTCATAGCAGACGATTTTGTAACGAATGCGAACATACGGAACGAATTGACGGGTCCCGTGCATCTTGCACGGGACCCGTCAATGTGGCAACCCTTGGGGAGCCTTATATCTAGCAGTGGACGTCTTTTGGCTGAAATGATGTTGCTAATGATAGTACAATTGAAAACGAAACCTTGATAACAAAACTCCACAGGAAATACCACCATTTTTCCTTCAGCAAATCACAAACTCCTCACATGACTGCTGATTGACCAAGAAGTGAATATGAAATACATATTCAGTACATAAATCATGCAGTGTCTGTGTTTGGGCGGCGCTCGCTGATTGCTAGCTACTAGCCCGGGTTTGGACGGCCTTCCGTTTCGAATGGGCTGGAGAGGAGTGGAGTACGCTTGCGAGAAAATAAACGTTTTGGGTTGAGTAGGTATCGTGATTCGACATTCTAGGAAAAACAAATGAGGAACTTGTGAGTAATAATGATTATTTTGTAATTTCTCAGTATTGAGAATTTGAGTTTGGTCTCTAATAAGTAAAATAGATCATCAAAGAGTCGTTCGCAAAAGAAAATGTTTACCACAGACACAAAAAAATTTTGGGAAATGTTTTATGTACAAACAATGTTTCTTTCTTGTTTTCTTGTTTTATTTATTTAATTAACGAATATTGATATCTATATTTCAAATTAGTGTCGGTGTTATAACAGCTTAGAAACAGCCATCTGCGGGCCGAGCACGGGCGTGCCAAGACGTTTGTGACAAGACATGATAAATTATGTCATGTCAATTTGCACTAGCATTTCATGACAAAACAGTTTTATCGCTCAAACTGTGTGGCTAAAGTCATGTCACAGTAGGCCGTACTCACCCCGCTGATTTCACTCAAGGTGAGGTAGAAGAATTACACATTTCGGCACTTCGTTGAATATAATCTACGCGATATTACTGTTATTACAGGTAGATGTACTGCTAGTACTTAGCCAGTTGAGTCCATTTCTGTTTCTATAAATATAATTATTGTCAAATCATTATATCATATTTTGATATTTTTCTCCTTCACCCAAACGCAAGTTCAAACTTTGAAGGCATTAAAGCCTACTCCACACTAACCTTGCACTAACCGCAGGTTACTTGTGTCAGGTGTATAAGTAAAAAAAAAACAAAATAAAGTGGCGGCACAAATGAAAGGCCCCGGATCGGGTTTGCGTCGTATTATGTTCATTACTACTTACCTAACCTTGACTTTTACCGTATCAATTTCTACTAGAGGTTACGGTTCTATTTTTAAATTGTGTCCCGGGCATTTTGAGTTTTCATATTTTGTATCATTAGATGTTTCATGGACCTTGTATACAATATTAGTTTTATTATATGCGAAACCCGAAACACGTGTCTAGTAATTTTTTGTAAAGAATCTATGTACAAAATTTCAAAACTGTATCATGTAAAATCACAAAGTTATAAGGTTGTTATGTTACCGGGTTGTCCGGACAAAACCTTGCTAACGGCACCTCCGCGCTTCCAGGGTCGTTTTGCGCTCATTGATAATAATTTGGCAGTAGGTACCTAACCGTACGGCGATTGTATTGTAAGTAATTAGCATCAACAATTTGCATTACACTTAAAAAAAATTGTGACAAAATATAACATGGTGTAAAAATTATTGAAATCGATTCAGTTCCTTATTCTGAACAAATTATATTCAAGTTTCGCATAATTATACTAAAAATAATTTTGTATATTATATGTATTGCTTTTTTTTTTACTTTTCGTAACTGCCTCTTTGGTCTAGTGGTCGCCAGCGCTACTGCTGAGCATGAGGTCCTGGGTTCGATTCCCGGATCGGGCAAAATGTTATTAGATTTTTCTATCTGGAATTTCGCAGTAGCAGCCCGGAGTCTAGATGTGTGCCTGGTTAATAGCAATAGGCGAAATTTGGGTGTGGGTACACCTCTGCCCAACCTTTCGGGGAAACAAGACGTGATGTTGTTTACTTTTCTTTACATCCTAATATTATAAAACAAATAAAATTTTAACAAGTGTGCGGCTTCGCGGCCGTTGTTCCGTGTCTGAGTTGCGCCTTGATAACTGTCTTTGAAATGGCGTATAAAAACGAGTCCGCACGTGTTAATCTTGTTACAGCGGCAACATGTAAAACTAATTACCAAGGAGTATCGTATTACTAACTGTAACTGGGTTAAGAAGGTCAGATAGGCAGTTGCTCCATGTCAAATACTGGTATTCAACTGTATCCGGTTAGACTGAAAGCCGACCCCCAACATAGTTGGGAAAGGGCTAGGCAGATGGTTATGTATAACTAATTGAACATCTATTAGAAAGAAATAGAAAATAAAATACGTTTATTTGCGGTAAACATAACGCAAAGAAATAAAAACACAAACACGAAAGAACAAGCTGAGGGAAAATATGCGTCACATTCACGCAAAACGGCCATCGCTCAGCATAATGCTGCAATCCTATGCGAGACAGAGCCCCAGCGCTGGTTTGACGTGACGACGTCAACCGGTGCAGCATAATGACATAAAAATAAACAAAATAAAATTCTATTCTATTCATGGAACAGTAGCTTGCTTTGTCATCAATTCTCATGTACCTTCATTGGTAAACAAAACTTATTCTGTTATTGTATAACCAACCTCTTAGGCCTTAAGTCGAGCTGCACGATTACTGCCAAATGCTTGCACTGATTGGACAGGTCCACTCAATTTTGTGTGGTTCTTTCCTCAAAATACCATTTCAGACACCGATCTACATGGTCCTCACATGATTTGACCAAGATTATGTCTGGACTTTAAAAGAGACTGACCCCTGAGTTTGTTTCGCCATTTCTTCTCAGGGGTGTCAGATAGGAAATGTCGACTACATATAGCTTATTTTTTTTGTTAATATGACGTGTAAAAGTGATTCCGATATCCTATTTACAGAATAAACGATTTCATTTCATTTCTGCCTAGTCATTTCCCAACTAAGTCGGCTTCCAGTCTAACCGAATGCAGCTGAATACCAGTATTTTACATGGAGCGACTGCATAACTGACCTTCACAACTCAGTTACTAGGTAACACGATACCCCTTGATAAGACTGGTTGTCAAACCAAAAAAAAAAACATTAAAAAAAACCCATAAAACGAATACCCATATTCAAAAATTCAACGACAAATTTGTATGCCAAATATTTTAGCGCCTAACTAAAACTGAATCTTGAGAGCGAAATCTACACATTAACTACAGCAGAAGTACGTAAATGAAAACTAACCGTAAAAGGTGAATTCATTAATTAGATTATCGTCACACTTATTTAGCGTTACGCAACCGGTTTCGGTATTTTTTTTATGTACCTAGATAAGTCCAGGTTAATTTATCGCATGACTTACATAAAAAATACTGAAGCAGAAGGTTTACTGCTACCCATTTGTCATACTTCAACCGATGGTCTAGTTGCAGTAAAATTAAAGTAGAAACTTGTAACAAAATATCTAGTATACCACATAGAACTGTTATTTTGGCAAAAGTTTTTTGAACTGGCATCTAAAATTAAATTTACGATAAAATGGAAAATTTAAACACCAAAGTAATCCCACTATTCAAATATAAATTACGTAATTAGGGTTCCGTACCCAAAGGGTAAAACGGGAACCCTATTACTAAGGCTCCGCCGTCTGTCTGTCTGTCTGTCCGTCTGTCACCAGGCTGTATCTCATGAACCGTGATAGTTAGACAGTTGAAGTTTTCACAGATGATGTATTTCTGTTGCCGCTATGACAACAAATACGAGTACTAAAAAATAGAATAAAATAAATACTATATTTAAGGGGGCTTTCATACAACAAACGTGATTTTTTTGCTCGTATTTGCTCGATATTGATAACGGCACCAGCAGGGCTAACATGACACACGCGACAATTACTCACTCTCGCGCGAGTAATTCTTGTCTATTTCTGTAACCTATCTCGTTTTCTGACAGCGCTCCCATACAAAATACTCAACTCGTTCTGTCAAACTTGATGTTTTCTCGACAAAGCCTAATATGGCACGTATTTTATCTCGAAATTTGACATTTCAACACGAGATATCTCTGATTTTTCTGTCATTTACTCGTCCTCGATTTTGACGACGAGAAGAGTAGACAAAATTATGATACAAAAAAAGGCATTAACTGGCGACAGACGTGAAAAATGAAAACTTTGGAATAACATAATAAATACGTATACATGTACACAGGCTGCTGTGGGACGCTAGTCTGCTGCAACACGTCACATTAGCATTTCGGTAACGTGGCTAACATGTTGGCGAATCGGTAAGCATGTCGGTGAAGCAGTTAGCATGTCGGTGATGCGGTTAGTCAGTCAGTCTCGGTTAGCATGTCGGTGTTGCGGTTAGTCAGTCAGTCTCGGTTAGCATGTCAGTGACGCAGTTAGCATGTTGGTGATGCGGTTAGTCAGTCAGGCTCGGTTAGCACGTTGGTGATGCAGTTAGCATGTCGGCACTATTTTAATATGTCGGTGACGCGGTTGACACGTCGTGCATTAGTTTACGTGTCGGGGACACTGATATCACGTCGGTGACGCTACTGACATGTCGGTGACGCTACTGACATGACGGCGATGCTACTGACATGTCGGTGACGCAGTTAGCAAGTCAGACTTGGTTAGCATGTCAGTGACGCGTTTAGCATGTTGATGACTCGGCCCCTACCAAAAATGTCTCACTCATTTTCATTTGCGTGATTTTGTTTTGTATTTAATTTCGGCATGCCAAAGAAAAACATTTAATTTTAATCAAAAAGTCTCTAACACAAAAAAACTAAACATAAATTAAAAGAGGTGGATGAAAATCATTATAGTACAAACTAATTCAATGCGTAAAATCGAATGAATGAGCTGATGTGGCTATCATAAAAATTATTTGTTTTTAATCATTTGCTACATCAGTCTCTCGTTGCGAGATAAAGAACTGTCAAAGTGCCTTTTTCGAGATATCTCGAGCTTAGCGGTCATATTAGTGTTTAGAATGACGTCAGAATCGTCGACAAATTGCGAACGAGAGCGTTCTCGCGCATGTCATGTTAGCCCTGCAGGTAGACGCTTGAAATATTTACAGAATATTTAGTTATATATTCACTTTAAAATAAATAATTAAATTAAAATAAAACAAATACGAGTATTTAAGGGGGCTCCCATGCAACAAACGTGATTTTTTTTGCCGTTTTTATAGATAATGGTACGGAACCCTTCGTGCGCGAGTCCGACTCGCACATGGCCGTTTTTTTTAATTGACAAAGCTTACTACATGATCCAAGATTTTTTTAATAATTAGTATACCTACTGCCATCTATCACCGTATACCTAATTCTTATTTTGTATGATTTGCTTTATAAGTGATACCTATGAAATTTTATACACTGCATGTTGACATAATTTATTAGATATTGTCTGCCTACTAGGCAGGACATAATGGATCTGTAATTTACCAAACATCTGTCCGTATAACGAGAAAAAGATTTGATTTGGTTTGAAAATATTCACATAAAAAATAGGAAGAGAGAGAAATCTGGAAAATGTGTTGTCTGTTTAATTACGAGCATTTTGTTTTTAATCAGACAATTGTGATACTGGCTGATTACAGGGGCTTGTGGCTTCAGTAATAATAGCCGCACGGGTTGATCTATCAGCTTTAGCTACCTACGCTTGCTGGGGTTGGTCCGTGGATGGGTGACCATCTTTACACACTCAGACCCCTCCGTGCCTCGGAAAGCACGTTAAGACGTTGGTCGCGGTCGTCATTCGTGGATCTTTGACAATCGTTCCGGCTCGTCAGAAGCCCGAATGTATGACAACAAGTCCTACCAATGGGTATCGTGTTACCCAGTAACTGGTTTGTGAAGTCAAATAGGCAGTCGCTCCACGTAAAATATTGGTATCCAGCTGCATCCGGTTGGACTGAAAGACTTGGCAGATGAAGACTGGCTGATTACTGTTACTGTGTAAAGTTGATTCTTGTGGTGTTATCAGCCGTGGGATCGAATACGCCTAAGCAGCTATCTAGTTTTTTGGCTAACCGTGCCATCTATTAGTATTATCTTGATACATCTCCGATGTAAGATAGCTTGACGCCTGAAATAAACTCTTTCGGCCTTATTACAAAACAAGGTTTATCTTCAGACCCAGGTTTAAACCATAGTGTAATTTTTTAACTTCGAACCTTATTTCGTTTGAGATAAAGTTCTTAATACAAAGTTGACAACTTAGACTCGGATATAAAATCAGCTTTATTTATTTATTTTATTTTTAAGATAACAAGAACAACTAACTAAACAAACAAGAAAAAACTCACTCATTAAGAACTTTATCTCAGACGGAATGAGGTTCGAAATTAAAAAATGACACGGTGGTTTACACTTGGCTCTAAAGATAAACCTTGTTTTGTAATAAGGCCGCTTACGTTTATCTTCAGACCCAGGTTTAAACCATGGAGCCATTATTGAATTTCAAACTTCATTCCGTCCATGGTAAAGTTCCTAATACAAAACGGACAACTTAGTACCGAACTAAGTTTTCAGTTTTGTATAAAGAACGGTATTTCAATCACAGTTACGTTCATATTACAAAAACTGGCTGCATGGTTTAAGCCATGTCAAAATATAAATCTTGTTTTGTAATAAGACGGTTAGAATTAAAAGGTGTCTGGGAGAAACCTGCAGGTAAAATGTAGTGTACAAAATTGAACTTCTGTGTAGTATTTGTGGTACAAAAACCGACAATTGGAGCGTAATAAGAAGCTGTCGGTACTTAAGTAATGACAAAAATATTCTTTATTTGGTCGTCTTATCAATCTTCGCCATTAATACAGACATCAACCGACCTTAATCCATCTGGGAATCTCCGAATTACATAATAACTTGGTAATTATTGGCGAGAGTAATTGGGGCCTGTTACATTGTCAATAATATCACGGTACCGTGATGGTGTAATAGGCGGCATCGTGATAATATTGACAAATGTAACATGCCCATTGTCTGTTCCTCTATCTGTATGACTTCAGGTTATTTGTTACGAGCTGTTGACTTTGGGGAAAGCAGACGTGATGTCCTCCTAGTTTATTATGATACGTCAGTTTACTAAAACGGAGCCAGAGAAATCCCTCACAAAGAGCTTTACTACCTATCCAAAAACATTAAACACAATATAACATCAAGCTTTTTACAGTTCCGTAGTCAACAAGGAACCCTTATAGTTTCGTCATGTCCGTCTGTCTGTCTGTCTGTCCGTCCGTCCGTCCATCTGTCCCCAGCTTTACTCAGAGACTCTTAGTACTAGAAAGCTGTAATTTGGCATGGGTATAGATATTAATCACGGCGACAAAGTCGTAAAAAAAACCTTGTTTTTTTTATAGTACCTCCCTTGCCCGTAAAGTGGGGATGATATTTTTTTTTCTCGTCTATCCCATACTATGGGGTATCTTTGGATAGGCCGTTTAAAAATATTGTGGGTCTGTGAAAAGCATTTTTCAGTTCAGAGATCCGTTTGCGTAAAATTAAGCTTTAAAGCGCTATTTTTTGTTAGGGTCAAGTGTGTCCTTTCAGCTAAATGGTTGGTTTTGGATATGTGAAAAAATTCATGGCAGTAGTGTATATAACGAAATTAAAAGGAAAACTATCACAGCTAAGTAGCCTTTACAAGTTAACGAGTAATAGTCGACCAACTTAAATTTACAGTTGGAGAATTGACCGTAACGTATGTATGGGAGAGCATGTTTTTCAACTACAATGTTAAGTTTGTTTTTGGGATAAATACGGAACCCTTCATTGTGCGTGGTCTGACATGCACTTGGCCAGTTTTTTTCGATGAAGGGTTAGGTCGAGGAACACATAATAGTTAGCACACATTTCATCAGTTATGTTCAAGTCCCATGTAAGGGTCAATTGCCATCAACCGGGCACAAAACCAAACTCCGAACTGCTACTGAGAAATTCCTAAACGAAATATCTTGGACCTATCTTCTCCATTTCTGACAGCAAAACCTAAGCCCAAACTAAACCTAAGCCTAGCTAAGGTTGACTGGTAGAAAATGCCTCAGGCATTAAGTCCGCCTTTGTACAGTGTAGTTTTTACTTGTGCATAAAGTTTTAATAAATAAATAATAAAATAAATAAATAAAATCTTACTAATGTAAACTTTTCAGTCTATATTATTATTATTTTCTTTATTAATTTAGATACATACAAATTATATTTTTAAATATCAGAATATAAAAAATATATAAAAACATTTAAAAATATAAAAAATAGTTGTCCACCGGTATCGGGAGCAGGGTCCAAGCTACCGGTGGCTAGGGCTGCAGAGATAGGAACCTCCTCACGATGCGAGCCGTATCGAGGAGTACTGCCTTCTGAATCAGGCCCTTGATCCAACCACCTAACGAGAGCCTCGAAAGATGTTGCTCGAGACTTTCGGCCATCAGGCCATTGGCCGATACGACAATCGGCACAATGATAACCGAGCTCACATTCCACATGTCAACAACCTCGTGTGCTAAGTCAAGATATTTTATTTGTTTCTCTTTCTCAGCTTTCACGAGGTTCTCGTCATGCGGAATGGTAACATCGATAATCATTGCGCGGCGCGCTAATCGATCTATCACTACTATGTCGGGCTTATTGGCGACAATAGTCCTGTCAGTAATGATAGACCGATCCCAGTACAACGTGACATGGTCATTTTCGAGAACTGGGTCGGGCACATACTTGTAATACGGTACCTCAGAATCCACAAGTTTATATTTCAAAGCATGTTGCTGGTGAATAATCCTGGCTACTTGGTTATGCCTGTGCAAGTACTCGCCATTAGCAAGACGAGAACAGCCAGAGATAATATGTCTGATGGACTCACCCGGACGGTGGCATGCCCGACATACGTCAACCGTCCCGTCCTTCATAATATGTCTCCGGTAGTTATTCGTCAAGATATTATTATTATTATTATTATATTCTTTATTTTTCAGACAACAATGATCTAGCGGGTTAGTAAACAATATTACAACATAATACTAATTATAAAAATACAATAGAGAAGACTGTTTACATAGTATTGTGAAAAGGACATCCCCAAATTAATGTTTAGTGATTGTCCTTCTCACAAAGCTTTTAATAATCGGAGAGTCGATACTCTCCGCCAAAGTTTTAAGAATGCTGTTGCCACTCGGCCGCAACCTAATGTACTTGATATACACTAAATTTTTTATTGGTAACACCAAGTCAGAAGTTCCGTTGGTTTAGTGGGGTAGCGGCCTGGTAGTGGGGATTAGTCTACGTCCAGGCAGAAACGATTCCTTTCTAAGATTATTCTTGTTCTTGAGCCCATGGTGGGCAGTCACTCCCAAAAAAGCCGACCAGTACTTATTTGCTAGATATTTCTAAGAAATAAACATCTAATAATAAATAATACTTAAAGGTTATACTGTAAAATCAAATGATTGTCAGTCCTAAATAAAAACGTTCATTTAACAATCCTGCTGTTTCAATTCTGGTTGTTTCTACACTAATAAATAACATTCAGAAAACCGTCTCGAATTGGTTTCATGCTAATTTTCCAACTCCTATACTTCCCTTGCAGCATCGGACTGGGTTTAGATTTCCAAGAATATTGGGAGCAATAATTAGGGTAGTATTGAAGCAAACAGATGTTAATAATAGGTGCCGCGGCAGGGGCTCACGAGCGCTACTTCCAAGTTAGTCACAGTTACTTGCTCTTAGTATTTTTAAGACTCTGTTTCATAAGACTCTGAAAGTATTATATTAAAATCGTCCTTATAAGTTAAAATCTGGGGGCACGGTAGTGCCCAAGCTAAGCCAATTAAAACAGGGGGACACAACCTACCTTTTCTCGAAGCGATTCGTTGTATTTTCAAACCCTCATAGCTTCGGCCTGGATAATGCTAAACAGCTCAAATTCTCAGGATAAGATATAGTTAGCAGACATAAATAAAACACACTGAGTTTGATTTGTCTAGCTTTTATACTTCGTATTTTATTTATACATAAAATACGTCGACTTCGTCACTTACTCACTCACTCAGTCATCAAAACCAGGCACTTCCCGAAGTCCTAAAAAAATTGGTATGGCTCACAGTTTTAAGTAACTAGAGCTGATAAAGGAGTCAACGGCTGCTGGTAGTGTGATAAAGTAATTTATAAGTTAAAAAAAAAATGTTTTATTTAAATTATTATTAAAAATTTATTAAATTATTATATAATATATATTTAAATTAAATACCTATCGATACTGTTGTATTTATTTAAAATGCGCGCCTTCTCTAATCAATGTTATTACTAATCGCACCTGCTATTATAATATGTTACGTCACTAATGCTCTGCGTGGACATCCCTACCTACGAGTATTGCTGTAAATTGCAACATATTAAAAAAAATCTGCTTTTATATAAATCAATTTGTGAAGTTCTGTAAGCTAATTCAATTTGACTCAGTAGAGAAAAGTTGTCATGTTATTTTTATTATTAGTAATTCAGTGTATAGTTTTTATTAAGAAATGCATGTTTTTCCTAAATTTTTGTCAATTATGATAATTTTAGGAATTAACAAGAAATCTAGGAATTGTACAAGCATCAGAAGAAGTTACAAACGTTTACCAGCATGAATATTTCTTTACTGCATAAAAGTAAATTGCGTGAAAAACTCAGATAGAGATCTTTAGGAAAAATAAATAAGCCAGTCAGTGTTGTCCAGCGAAAAATATTTATTACTGGGCGATGCCTTTTGTTCATTTACATCTTTTTCAACACGACTAAGAATCTTAGCTTTTTTTTTAAACAATCGTCACGCCGCTTTATCTTGACGGTGGAACGTTTAAAAAAACACAAATTCCTCTTTTGAAAACTTTTCAAATAACCACGCTGTGTAAATGCCATTAGTATATCCCGGTGATGTTGGGGATCAACGTCTTTTTAGAACAGGGACGTATTTGGGTCAAAACGCTGCATAAGAGTGACTGCACACGCAGCTATAATACACAACATTATTTTTAGTATAATATGCGAAACCTGAATATAGTTTGTTCAGAATAAGGAACTGAAACGATTTCAATAATTTTTACACCATCTTATATTTTGTCCCAAAAATATTTAAGTGTGATGGAAAATGTTATCACCATTTAATTACTTACAATACAATCGCCTTACGGTTAGGTACCTACTGCTAAATTATTATCAATGGAGCGCAAGACAACCCTGGAGGCGCGGGGGCGCCGTTAGCATGTTTTTGTACGGACAACCCGGTAACAGAACAACCTTATAACTTTGTGATTTTTCATGATACAGTTTTGAAGTTTTGTACATAGATTCTTTACATAAAAACACGTGTTTCAAATATACTAAAAATAATATTGTGTATTTCTGTGACGTCACCAAACTATTTTGTAATTTATATATCATTGTATATTAATACACAACATGTAACAAAGGAGTATGTAAAGAGTAGCAGGTAGCGTTCTATAGTTTCTGCCTACCCGCATGGGAAGAAGGTGTGAGTTTATGTATATAACATAAATAATGCACAACCTCTTAAAGGGTAATTGTACTCATCATTATGAACAAGTTTTACTATAGGACCAAACCTGAAATCGCGAAAAAAAATCAGCTTTTCCCTACATTTTGCGAATTCAATCAACTCAGCCTATCGCAGTCCACTGCTGGACATAGGCCTCTCCTTGGCTGCGCACATCCAGTCTGACCCAGCCACCTCCTTGAGGTCGTCGGTCCATCTAGCTGTGGGGCGTCTCACACTACACTTGCCGATACGCGGGCTCCACTCCAGGACTCGTCTGCTCCATCGGCCATCTGTCCTTCGACAAACATGGCTAGCTCACTGCCACTTCAGTGTGCTTACTCTGCAAGCTATATTGGTAACACCGGTTCTTTTCCGAATAATATCATTTCTGATTTTTTCCTTCAAAGAGACTCCAAGCATAACCGCTCCATAGCGCGCTGGGCGACCTTGAATATTTTGTGGACCAGGCTGACTATCAGTGTCTACGTTTCGGCACCGTATTGCATGACGGGCAGGACGTACTGGTTGAAGAGGTACTTGGTCTTCAGACACTTTCTCGTCAGCGTCTCTTGCGAATTATGAGAACATAAATGTAGGGAACAGCAGATTTTTTTTTCGCTTTTTTTACGTTTTGTTCCTTAGTAAATTTTGTTCGTAATGATGAGTAGGTACAATGACCCCTTAAGAGGTTGTGCGTTATCTATGTTACATCTTGTAAAATATATTATTATGGTATAGCAAGACGCTAGGCACACCGTCAATAAAATGAAGATTAAATAATATTATAGCTACGCCTGTGGTGGACTTAATGACCATGACTTCAGAATGTCACTTTAAAAACACTGAAGTTATTTTTTGTTTTTCTTTGTTGAGATGCCACTTGATGGCGGGTAGTTGGATGTGAAATTGCTAGCGTTTTCTGTTTGAATTTTCTGCAAGGTTGGAAATAGTTGTACTTAAGTTTTTTTTTTTTTATGTTGTCAAGCAGCAAACGAAAGGAACGGTTCTAAGAAAATCTTGTGATCAGATTGAAAAGGTAGTTTGTTTTCTCCGTATTATTTTCTAAATAATTAATTCTCTTCCACATAATTAGCTTTTCAGTACTCGCACAAAAATAACTTTCTGACATTAACAAAAAGAAATACAACCTTCAAATTGAAGTGTCCAAAAAGCAAAACCAATTTACAAACATCTTTGCACTCTTAAAAAGTTTTTCAACCTCTCGAGGCAAAACGAGTGCCTCCCTGGCAAAACGACCCGAAATTTGAGGGTCTAAAAGAAAACTTAAATTGGACTTTTGTGAGGTTTTCCTGGTGCTCTGAGTTTCTTGGGTAACTTCTTCTGAAATTAGATTTTCGTCAATGTTGACCCGGATAGTTTAAATGGAATAATTGTATGTTTTTATTTTGTTTTTAATTACAATTATCAAGAAATGGCGATGCTTGGGGAATAAAATAAAACAGAATATCTTTATTTTGCAACAACATAACCCATAGCATCACGCCTTGTTTCTCCGAAGGGTTGGGCAGAGGTACCTTTAGTACACACACCAGACATACACACACACCAGGACATGGACACAACGCCATGGATGGTGGACATTTCGTCAGTTATGTTTAAGTCCCATGTAATAGGGGGCGAGCCTATTGCCATCAACCGGGCACAAATACAGAATTCGAAATCGTAAAACCCAATATCATTTTTCCCGTCCCAGGAATCGAACCCAGGACCTAATTTGGCATAAAATGTGGTATAATTCCACATAATTTGTTTACCTATGTGAAAAACACCTTAAGGCTTGTCCTAGTAGCACAATTTCTTTGTCGGTGCCTGTCACCCCCGCGATTCCGCACTAGTATGTACGAGCCTTTAAAATAAAATTATAAACAAAAAGTCTTCAATTATTACTATAGAGATCATGATGCCTGGTGACAGACGGACAGACAGACATACAGACGGCGGAGCCTTAGTAATAGGGTTCCCGTTCTACCTTTTGGGTACGGAACCCTAAAAAGTGACTTTTTCAAACAAACTAAATAGCAGTGGTGTGCCGACTATGGGTTTTCCCAATCTTTGACTAGCTATAGCGATTAAACTATTGGATATATTTGATTGAACTTTCGTGTGCAGACTACGAACGTCAGTAGACATACGCAGTTGAATTTATTGTCATATTGTCGTCTACACGTTGTATGATGGATGGTCACCCTTCCTCGAACCGACCACGGCAAGCTTACCTTATCATTCGATCGACCCATGGGGCTGTTTCGTTTAGCCACGAGCCAAATAGCTAATTAAAAAATACAGCAATATTTGATGTGTTAGATAAGCTTTAGCTTGAAACCAAACAATTAATTCAAGATCCTGTTCAAACCTAGTTATATGTGCATGCTGTGGTCTCCTGTAATTGAAGGAGCACACGTAAATAACCTTTTTTATTATTGTGATTTATATTGTATATGTTGTGTATCCTTTGTTGGAGACCCTAAATAAATAAATAAATAAATAAGATGTATAAACGAATACTATTAATTTATTTTGCCAACTGCTCAGAATCGTACTAATAAAAAATATTTATTTTTAATACAAAAAAAAAAATACAGCAACAAGCTATTTAGTTCCCAGTTTCCACATAACAATAAAAAACAAAATGCCAATTTATATTAATGACGATTCGTCATAAAACGCAATAAGTCCTCCATCGTTTAAATAATAAATTCATTTAAATCATAATAATGGAGTTCCATTGCAGTGCTTATTAAGGGCCCGATCACACGTACCACCACACCAGCCAGTCAATTCTGTAAAAACCTAACCGTGAACATTTGGGTGAAGTGCGCTTGAAATGTTATCCTACCTGAACCTACGGAACCTAGGGGCTGACAGCTCACTTTAAACTCATCATTCAGAACCTCAGTTTTCAGGGTGACATTTTTACAGAATACCAGTGGTCGGTAATTTCTATTTTATTTTTTATCGCTGATGGAGACGCCTCGGCGGCAAAGTTGGAGGCGGCTTTGTCAATACTTTCCATAGGAACCTATCCTATCACCGTTGTCTAGCGCTACGACACTAAAGACCAACAATATTTTGTAACCACAATCATGTCAATTTAAAAGAGTGTCCGTGGAGTTTCTTGCCCGTTCTTCTCCATGCACACAGGCATCTGAAGGAACACGGGTGGGTTTTAGTCAGTAAAAGTATGACACTCCCTTCCGCTCCACCCAGAGCGGGAGAAGTTATTTGAAAATTGCCCACACAAAAAAAAAAAAGGTACCTACCTACTAAGCTTTAGAATGGGCAACTAGCTTCATCTTTATGACTGACAGACCCCTTGATAATTCAAAAGTGCCTGTAATTGGTTTATTTAAAATAAATGCTTTCGGCGTTATTACAAAACAAGGTTTATCTTTAGACCCAGGTTTTAATCCATAACAGGTTTAAATCCGTTTTTGAACAAATCTCAACCAATCACATTTCATTTTCTAACTCAATAATTTTGTATTAGTCACAGTTTACACTTAATTGCTCAAAGTCAACAATTACATGGCTAGAGCAGTGGCCATTACGATTACTTTTAACTTCGTTTTTCTCTATTACGCGGTCGGATAAACCAATGTTGCTTCATTAGACACGTTGTTTGTTTAAAAATGTTTATAGTATTAACCTTTGTAGATAATAACTCATTTGTAAAAAAAATAAAAAAAAACAACGAGTAAGCCTTACAGTAGTCGCATATGATGTGTAACATCTCACCTTGCTAATCAACTGAGCAGCGACAGAAATTAACCTCAAAATTTAAAAAAGCTAAATGCTGAAATATTGTAATAATTATTTATTACCTAAATATGGTCGCCTACTTTCCAAAGTTGGACCCCCTCTACTTACAATCTATATAGTACTTACTAATTCCATGAGTACACTAATTCCATGCTATTCAAAAGTACTTAGTAATAACTAAGTACTTTTGAATAGCATGGAATTAGTGTTAGCTTGAGCATGGAATACCATGCTCAAGCTGTCACTTCCTGTTACACACGTCCGTCCCTTTTCACGAAATCACTCTCACACAGAAAGCAAGAGGAAAGAAAGAAAGAAAGATAATACGTTTTATTTGCGGTAAACAGAACGCAAAGAAAAAAAACCGGCCAAGTGCGAGTCGGACTCGCGCACGAAGGGTCCCGTACCATTATCTATAAAAATGGCAAAAAAATCACGTTTGTTGTATGGAAGCCTGGAAGGAAATATTTATTTTATTTTAATTTAATTATTTATTTTTAAAGAGAATATAGAACTAAATATTTTGTGAATATTATATTTCAAGCGTCTACCTGTTGCCGTTATCAATATCGAGCAAAAACGAGCAAAAAAAATCACGTTTGTTGTATGGCAGCCCCCTTAAATATTTATTTTATTCTGTTTTTTAGTATTTGTTGTTATAGCGGCAACAGAAACATATAATCTGTGAAATTTCAACTGTCTAACTATAACGGTTCATGAGATACAGCCTGGTGATAGACGGGCAGACAGACAGACGGCGGAGCCTTACTAATAGGGTTCCCGTTTTACCCATTGGGTACGGAACCCTAAAAACACAAACACGAAAGAACAAGTTGGGGTAAAATATGCGTCACATTCTCGCAAAACGGCCATCGCTCATCGGATCATCGGATTTATAAATCCATCTGCCAATATGCCTGGTCTTTTCACAACTATGTTAAGGTCGGCTTCGTGTCTAAGCGGATGCAGCTAAATACCAGTATTTTACATAGAGCGACTGTCCATCTGACCTCTACAACCCAGTAACTGCGGGGTGTGGAGCTATTATACAGTATTTTTGATAACGGCACGGACTAGATTACTTTGATTGACCAAAAAGCTAGTGTTTCAACTGATTCTTGGGTGCGGTTTAGCTAAGAATCATACAAAAGAACCACCACCGCCATCTTGAATTTGACATGTTCAAAGACAGGCCTATTTTCTAAAGGCTATTAAATATTCGTCCTATAAGGAAATTTAGCTAAAAACCAGTACTTATTTAGCCATATATCAGAATTTTATCTGATTGCTAAATAAGTAACTTGACTTTGAAGTCAAGTTACTTATTTAGCAATCAGATAAAATATTCGATTTTATCTGTTTGCTAAATATTGATTGCACAGCGTGTTTGTATACTTGGTTACCACAAGTAAAGCGCGCGTCACTTCGTGAGCTAAAAATACTGTAGAGTCTGACACGTTCTCAACTTCAAATTACTTATGCTATCAGCTGCCCGCGGCTACCGCCGCGTGGCTTTTTCTAAAATAAAAGTATCTATCCGTCGGTGAAACTCCCGTCAAAATCGGTCCAGCCGTTTAGAAGATTAGCCGGAAAAACCAGACAGTAAAACATTAAAAAAAAATTGTTATGAGTACCGTGTATATTTTCTTATGCATTTAGTAAAAGGCTGTTATTTTGACATTACAAACAGACACCAATTTTATTTATTTGCTAATAAAAAAAAACTAATAAACTCTATAAACTAATGCCTTATTCCCATGGGCCATGGCACGAGGCAGAAACTACACAGAACGCCACCTGCTACCATCCTTTCATACTCCTTTTGTTTTGTTTACGTTCATACATCTGGTCATACACGCACGCCAATTGCGAGTACTACTCACTTGACCTTTCTGAAGAACATCACCAATAATATCACTTTATGTCGTTCTTGGCCGTGGGTGGAATTTCAAATTATCAATTCAGGAACCGGTTGTTAACCTAATTCCGATCACCCACCCATATTACGACCGCTGCAAGTGCAACAGAACTTCCCAAATCGCATTACCAGCCATTTTCATGCCACCCAACAATAATCTCCCTTCTACCATTCAATTAAATTGTAACTTTGCTTCCACACATTGGTCTAATGCCTTCGAATTCTGTCCATTGCTCCGTAACTAATTACTTTGATGGAGTCTTTGAATTTCAGAGGGGTGATGGATGTAATTATTATGATTTTAGACCGTGTTGGCTGGGCCGTGTGTGGTCTTGTTCACGCTTTTGGGAGAAAAGTAAAGTAGCTAGTGTACTGATCAATCATTAAGTGAGGTTAAGAGCAGGCAGTCTAAATCAAATTTCGAACGCAAGCTCCGCCCCTTGGTCCCCGCCACTCCGTTATGTGCTAAACGCTAATACATCAGTAATAAAGTTGAATATTGCGTGCGCTCTTTTTGTTTAAATTTTTATTTCATTTATAACTAAAGTAATAATTGATCTAGAGAAAATATATCTGTAAGTGGATAATAAACTATATTTTCTTGCGTTGAATATTTATTTTAGACATAAAAACCAAACAATCTTGTTTGTTTTTTATAATTATCCTTAAAAAAAACTAGCCAAGTGCATGTCCGACCACGCACAGTGAAGGGTATTTTTGTTGAAAAACATGCTCTCCCATACATCGATATACGTCACGGTCAATTCTCCAACTGCAAATTTAAGTTGGTCGACTATTACTCGTTAACTTATAAACTCTACTTAGCTGTGATAGTTTACCTTTTAATCAAGGTTTTCTTTTACGACTTTGTCGACGTGATTAATATCTATAACCATGCCAAATTACAGTTTTCTAGTACCTAAGAGTCTCTGATGTAAGCTGGGAACAGACGGACGGACGGACAGACAGACGGACATGGCGAAACTATAAGGGTTCCTTGTTGACTACGGAACCCAAAAAAGACATGATTTTTGAATAAAAAATGTATTGAGAGAAAATATTGCAATAACGTAATTATCTTCAACATGGAAAGAAAAAGATCCAATAAATCATATACTAAAGTTTCATTTTGCTTGTATGTGTGACTGTTTCAGAATATTTATGCAAATTAACATAGAAATAGGGAGCCTCCTCTTAAGGTAGCTTTTCTACGGCGAAGAAGGCAATGGTATTATTTCACATGGTATTCTCATTCAGCTGTAAGTTCTGCTGCGGGGTAATTACGCAACATACAAAAGCAATGTCATACATTTTGACAAGTCAAAACATTCATATACAATGAATGTTTAACACAAAAAGAAAACATTTAAGATTGTTAGCAAGCAGGGTGGATGGGATACTGCTTGCAGGTTTAGCATGACGCTTTCTACTCTACTGTCGAATAGAAATCGCTTGTCTACATTTCTCGATAGAAAACTGTCAACTGTCTACACGGAAACGTCATTTTTGTCTACTCTTCCGTCGACAAAACGCTTCTCTACGGTTCTCGTGCTAAGTTTCCGATAAAATATTAGTCGAAAGCCCCAATTATTTCACATTTATAAAAATAATAATACCCAATTGTCAGCTCCAGACAGCTGGAGGCCAAAAAACCTTTGAAACAATACAAATACTGCAATCATGTGTTATTAAAAAATATCAGGTAGGACTTACGGACCGAATAATATTATTAATATTGCAATGTACAGTCAGCCTCAAACAGATGTATAGAAGAATTCATTTAAATATGTCTACAATCTTTGTTCCATAATCTATACTAATAATATATTTTATACAGGTAAATTTCTTGTTTTGTAAGTTTGTATGTAGGGGTAATCTCCGAAACTAATGAACCAATTCTAAAAATTGTTTTACTGGTAGGAAGCTACATTATTCCTTAGTGTTGTAGTCTTTTACAGTTCAAGCAGTACGGTTGTGGAATGCCTTGCCCGTGTCGATAAGGCGTGCTCAATCTTTGTCAACTTTTAAAATTCTGGTAAAAAAACACTTTCTCTGTTCTTAAACAGCATCATTACAGAATACAGTTCCTTGATCTTGTTTCATGTTTATTATTGTATATATATATTATGGATAAGTTATGCTTAGTGTATGTATGTATTTATTTTACATGTAAATAGTTCACCACCGACTACCTGCAGTACTGTCTCTCCTTCTCTTTTTAATCCATCCAAAGGTTGTCTGTAAAAGATCGCTTTTAGCGATAAGACCGCCCATTGTGTCACCCTGTGTAAAATTTCAACATTTATATCTGTAACTTTTATGGTGTACATAATAAAGAGTATTCTATTCTATTCTATTCTAAAATTATATTTATATCATGCATATTGGGCGAGCTGTCATAATTTTTGTTTAGCAAGACGGAAAGAAATACAGCTAAATTATTTAATAATCACAAGGAGATTATAAGATAAAAATTTCCCTTTACAGTATGTCAATGAGGATAAAAACTGCCACTTGCTCACTTCAGATATCACTACTATCCAACGTCTTTTCTTTTTTTTTGGTAGTGGGAAATTATCAAATAACTTCTCCCGCTCTGGGCGGAGCAGAGGGCGTGTCAGACTTTTACTGACTAAAACCCACCCGTGTTCCTTCATTTGCCTGTGTGTCAGGGCCACGATATCCCTTTCGGACAAACTCGCAACCCTGGCAGGCATTGGCCCTAATGGACCCCGTCAGACGTGCTGACGTCTCTTTGAGGCGCGCGTGGAACATAACGCGCCGTCGACCCGGGCCTGGTCCTTATCGGACGGCGAGCTACCCATCGCTCACCGTCCGCAAGCCCGCGCCTACGGTGGCCGGAAATCGGCTTGCGACTCCCGACGCCCAGGGCGTCTCCTGCGGCGACTAGGGGCGTGAGGGCGCGAACCCTGCCTCTCCCTCACGCGCTCCGCCTCCTCCTTCGCGAGCATTACTGCTTCGCAGAAGGAGGTGACGGCCTCCCATGCACTCTCGCTCCGAACCATGGCCTGAACCAGGGCCGGACGTGAGAGATCGCCGCCGCCGATCGCCTCCGTGAGGACACGGCGGTGCTATCCAACGTCTAACAATTTGGCAGCTAGCTTTCGCTATCCATAAAAGAGTAACGGTGGAGTTTCTTGCCCATTCTTCTCCATACAAAAATATATCTTGGAAGGGGAAACTAGAATCAATTCTATATTTTTTTTTGTAATTTTTGACGTTCAAAAGTGCCTCTTATGTGCCTATTTAAAATAAATAATTTTACTTTGACTTTGACCATACATTTTTTGTAGAAAAGCGAATTCTTTTACGCATAATAAATTGATATGTTCTGTTGTGTAGCTGTTGACTGCAAAAATACGGAGACCCATGTTAAAAGACGAAAACTGTGGAAGAAAGCTCTCGGAAAAAAAAGGAAACCCGATATTTCGTCGAGACTATGTGCTATCCTATTGAAACCAGAAGACTTTTATGGAAGAAATTCGTATACAGGTGATGCTCCTAAGAGAACTAAGTCTGTTTCCTTTACCGACAGGCACTTCTGATGTGATGTGATATTTTGTAAATTAGAATAGAATAGAATAGAATACTCTTTAGTATGTACACATATGTATGATATATGTTCAAATTTTACATAGGTTGACACAATGAGCGGTCTTATCGCAAAAAGCGATCTTTTACAGACAACCTTTGGATGGATTAAAGGGAGAAGGAGAGACAATACTGCAGGTAGTCAGTGGTGTACCATTTACATATACAATAAATACATACATGCTTAAGCAATACACATAGCTGTATAAATATATATATACAATAATAAAGATGAAACAAGAGCAATGAACTGTATTATCTAATGATGATGTTTAAGGAGTGAGGAAGTGTTTTTTTAAGTATATTAGTTTATAGTAAAGGTGTTTGTGTGTTTTTTATTATCATATTAGATCAGTGCTAGAATTAACATGTCTGAAGTTTTTCAGTCAGGAAGATCATCCTCGAGTTGGTAGTTGTAACTCTGATCAGGTTATTTCTGTCGTACGCTTCCAGTCTTCAACAAAGAATAACTTAAAGTCAACAAACACAAAATAACCTATAAATTATAAAACATTCATAATTTATTGACTTTTCCACTACAGCGGCTTTTTTACCAGTGGTAGACGCTTCCCCTGTCATTAGTTCGTCTTTTAATAGTAGTACACTCGAAGTCGCATACATATTTATCTAGTTTTCGTTTAATTTGTGATCGACTATAAAGTAGACATAGACTAGACATAACCAAAACAATAGCGGTTTGTAGATGGACAACTGTGCTAGCCGAGCTTTCAGTTTTTAAACCCATTGGTCTTATAGCAATTGACTATATAGAAATGCGAAAGTGAGTTTGTTTGTTTGTTTGTTACGCTTTTACGCTAAAACGGCTGAACGGTATTCGGATAAAATTTGGCACATAGGTTTTGGCACCTGCGTTAGGACATTATAAAACTTTTTATCTCGGTTATAATATATTATTAAGATGTATGTTTCCGTGGGATATCGTGTTATCGTATTGGTTCCGTAGTGGTGATTAATTTATCTCAAGAAAAACATGGAAACATGGATTGTAATTGAAAAACATGTTCCCTCATACATTCCAACTGCAAATGTAAGCTTGTAATCACAACATTGAGAGATTTACCATGTTATTTTGAGATCATAGACTTTTATATGTTTTCCTGTATAAGTAAGTAAATAACTTTGTTTAGTATTTTCTATTGAATTAGTTAGTTTTAAATTAATTAGTAGTTTCGGAGATAAGTTGTGGTAAATGGTAAATTTTCATCAATTTTCTGAAATCATTTTAAAAGTAATTATTTTAAAATGAAATAAAATATATATCTGAAATCCTTACAACAAGACCTTTCATTTGATATGTAATACGGTACAGTTTGCAAACCTTTTTAAAAATTACATTGCCCCCTAAAAGATTTTATATTTAAAATTTTGTTTATGCAGGCCACTTAATCAAAAAATAATTTATTTACGTTACACATCATTAGGTGTTTAGGTCAGAGAATTTCATATAGGTACCAAATTTTAACATAATCAGTCTAGTAGATTCGGTGCAAATCGGCTGTGACAGACGGACAGACAGACACAGACCCAGGATAGATCCATTAAGGGTTCCGTTTTTAGGGTTCCGTAGTCAAGAAGGAACCCTTATAGTTTCGCCATGTCCGTCTGTCTGTCTGTCCGTCTGTCCCCCGCATAGCCCAGAGACACTTAGTACTACAAAGCTGTAATTTGGCATGGCTATACATATTAATGACGTCGAGAAAGTCATAAAATAAAACCTTGAAAAACATTTTTTTTAGGGTACCTCCCTTGCATGTAAAATGGGGATGATATCGTCTATTCCATGGTGTGGAGTATCCTTGGATAGGCCGTTTAAAAATATTGTAGGTTTGTGAAGACCATTTTTCAATTCGGGAATCCGTTTGCGTAATATTATATTAAGGATGAAGTGCTATTTTTTGTTAGATTCAAGTGTGTGTCCCCCTGCCAGCTAAATGGTTGGTTTTGGATATGTGAAAAAATGTATGGCAGTAGTATAAACAATTGGATATATATTCAATTAGCTTAGAAAAAAGTACTAGGAAATACCAAATTAACACAGAAGACTTGCGGTATGAACTTGACCAACTACAGGAGAAACTTACTTCTATGACCATTAAATATACAGCCTCTGAAAAACAAATGAGGGAATATGCATATTACAATGAAATTAAAAGGAAAACTATCACAGCTAAGTAGACTTTACAAGTTAACGAGTAATAGTCGACCAACTTAAATTTACAGTTGGAGAATTGACCGTAACGTATATCGATGTATGGGAGAGCATGTTTTTCAACTACAATGTTAAGTTTGTGTTTGGGATAAATTCATCCCAACTACGGAACCCTTCATTGTGCGTGGTCCGACACGCACTTGGCCCGGTTTTTTCTTTTAAGGTACGGAACCCTAAAAAGCCATTTAGCTTGCTTGTCTAGTAAGTCTTAGGTTTACTAATGTTGTAAGCGCTTAACGTGTTAAAACGCCCGCAATATCAATAAAAGTGTGGTGCAAATCTAATCATTTCTTGCCTGTAAACCAATTTCTTTTGTCGACTGTACTTTGGTTGGAAGAATTCAATTATTACCTTGTCACACTGTATGAAAGAGATGACGATTTATTATTGGATTCTGAATGAGGACATTTATTGTTACCTGGAAAAATGTGAAGATTATCGGAACGAAGTTCTTTAACGCGGCTTGCGGTAGGATTTGACTGGTAATAAAAATCTTTTTACAAAAAAAAGAACAACCGACTTCCAAAAAAACAGTACAAAGTGAAAAATAACTTTTATTTCGGAAGTCGTTCGTCTTTATTTTGGGATTCATCAGATTCTGATTTGGTGGCAATGCAACAATTTCGGCATAAACCCCATTTGAACAAAAAATAATTTTGCAAATCCGTCTACAATGACGGAGTTTTCAAGCCTTAAAAAAAAAACATTTAAAAAATAATATCGACGCTTGAAAGGCAAAAATTACCAAACGACATTTTGGGCGATATTGAGTTATATATATCATTGAAATCAGAAAAAAAATCCGCGTCGATTGATCATACTCTCGTACCGCTAGGAAGAGTTTTGTTGTCGCTTGGTAATCTATAAAAACACACATTTTCACCGTTTTCGGCGACTAAACGACTAAAATTTTAACGATTTATGAATAACTTTCACTTGGTGGGTATTCGATTTTAACTTTTTACGCTTAGTAATTTTTGCTTTGACTCGAATTAACGCGTTTAAACATAAAGTATTTTTTTCCTTACGGTATCTAGGGTATGAGCATTGCTTAAGAAATTTTACCTGAGTATTATTTTATTTGTTTCTTCATTTAAGACTTTTTAACACACCTTAATTATGGACTCATTTTCATTTAGTATTTTCTTCCTAAATACAATGTACTGTAAAACGTAATATAGTAGTATTTTTCCTGCCTAAAAAGAATATATTTTGTCGTTTGGTAATATTTTACCTGCCGTTTTTTTTACTATTTTTGTTACTTAGATATCTCTTTCAGATATGAAATTTGTATAAAAATGAGCTTATCCCCGTTCCACCTATTTTGGGTCGTCGCATAGACGCGTTGTAAAGCAGAATTTGAATGGCTGATGGTAAAAAAAAATCGATTAGTCTTCACTGAATCGTCGCATAGACGACCCGCGTGCTCGCGCGCACCGCACTAAGTACGTCGCCTGCCATGCTATTCTGTAAACACCTCACCGTGAAAACTTGGGTGAAGTGAGCTGTCAATAGTGTCAATCCCTGTGGAATGACAGCTCACTCCACGCTCACTTCACCTAAGTTTTCACGGTGAGATGGTTACAGAATAGCACTGCTGCTCGAGATAGTACCTACTCGGTAAGTGTTTTTATTATAAAGATTGTATGAATGTTGATGAATAGTATGAATAGTAATATAACAATGTAAGACTGCTGAAAGAGACAATTTTTTTTTTAATAGCCTTGAATGTCCCACTGCTGGGCAAAGGTCTTTTTGAATTGTTTTATCTACCTGTACTGATTTTTTAGTTACTAGTATAGTATAACGGGTGTTCGCAACTCCACGTCAAAGCGCATATTTTGCGTACCTACGGGATTTTTTTAAATTTTTGTAATGACTAATAAATACCTTTTAAAATTAAAATGCCTTATTTATTTTAGTTTACCTTTACAAGGACAAGGGCTGTCATGATGATGATGGAAACCTTTGTCTGAAAGTTTTTGATTTTGTGTCTTAAAACCTAAATTCATTGTTACTTAGTCAATAAAATCCTACACTCACCATATTTAATTTGTACTATAATTAAAATTGGCTGACAGAAAAGTGTTTAAGTTTTCTATTTAGATCATTTTACCTATTATGTCAAACATGCGCCACCATGGATGCGTCATTTTTCTTTAAACAAAATTATAAAATAATGGAGTTTAGTTAATTTTACTTGTTTTATAATAAAATTTTGATGTCGGTAAGTAAGTTTTACCTGTTTGTGATTTTGATGAAATTATTACTAACCGACACTATTTCATAACCTATTGAGAAAGTTCATAATCTTTAAATGCCAGTTTATTAAGCCTTTAAACTGCATTTAAAATTCGTTGAAATTAAGTAGTTATGACAAATAGGCGATTTTCTAAGATTTTTTTCTAAAAAAAAAAAACTTTAAAATGCTCTACTGTAAAGTTGCCAATATGTCGCTTGGTCATTTTTGCCTTTCAAGCGTCGATATAAACATCCGAATTGATTGATTTTTGATGTCGGTTAAAAATCGTCACATAGGGAAAAAGCGCTTCATGCGACTTACTCTCTCATGTGTATGGTTTTCTCTCTCTCTGTCTCTTTCTGCTACTAACCTGGCACAAACCCAATAACACATTGCCTGACCCTTGATACGAACCCAGGACCTCATGCCGTTTTCTATAAACATTTGGCTGTTATTTTAGTATTTTGAGGTATCCTACGACTTCCACGCGAACGAAGTCGCGGGCAGAACCTAGTATCGAATAAATTTTTGAATCTACGGTACTGTTACATCTTTTTAGAAAAACAATGTTGGAAAAAGTTTTCTTGAATCGAACTAAAAGCTTCTTGGGAACACCGAAGAATGCCATGAGAATCGAACTTAAAACCTCTTGGCAACATCGCTGAAAAAATAATGTTAAAATTTTAAACTTGCTACTAAAAAACGAAGAAAAAAGTACAACGGTAAAACAAAAAAAAAAAAGATATAAAAAGATGCAAAAACCTCACAATCTAATTATAAAGTTATAATTACTTGATAGCCTAGATTTTAATGTTCCCTGCAGAGTTAGAACTGGATGGCAAAAAAAAAGAAGAAGAACAATACAGTTCACGTTACTGTTTTTTTGTGAGTCTTACCAACGGGTATCGTGTAACCACGATAACAGATAAATCTATTCCGTGCGTGTAACCCAGTAACTGGGTCGTGGTCAGATAGGCAGTCACACATAACACACACATAATCAGCCTATAATGTTCCCACTGCTGGGATACAGGCCTCCTCTCAGCGAGAGGGAGTGGGCTGTTATCCACCACGCGGGCCCAGTGCGGGTTAGGAGATTTCTCATGTCTTCGAATTTTTGGTTCTAGGACATGCCGGTTTCCTCACGATGTTTTCCTTCACCGTTTTGAGAGCAGTGGTGATGAAATAATTTACACAAAGTAAAGCGCCTGCCTGGTTTCGAACCTACGACCTACAACTCGTAAGTCAAGAACGTTAGGGCCACCACTGCTCTGATAGGCAGTCGTAAGCTAGGCAGTCGATCCATGTAAAATACTGGTATTCAGCTGCATCTGGTAAGACTGGAAGCCGACCCCAACACAGTTGGGAAAAGATAAGATTGAAGGAGACAGTTCAGGCGACTGGCGATTTTATTATTTTGCAAAACTATGCCCCAAATCTCTAGTGCATAGAAAAACCCAATCAATGATGTATTTATCGGCATGTTATTAATTAATACATCCACTGATCAATCTCCGAACTCTGTAGATAACCAACAATACACCTTACAATAAACTTATAAGGTTGCTTTTCGAACAAAAAAATGATGACGCAAAGCTATTTAGTTTTTTTTTTTGTGTCTGGCTGTTAATCGACTTCCTTTTTAGTGATTGTCAGATCAAGCATCATTTATGATCAGATTAATGATATAAAATATCTATTGTTACAGGTATTTCTATAAGCATTGCTCCCGACGCCGATTGTGTTAAATACTCCTTTGTGGTTCAAAGATAATAGAGTGCAGATGCTTTTATTTTATTAATTGACTATGGTATTTAATATTATTGAATGGTTTTTTAGAATTTTGATTAATAGTGAACAATATGATACTAAATACGAGTAGTGGCCACTTAAGATGCCGACAGTGGCTGGCTACCTATGCTATCTATTACCGCCTGATGCAATAGGTACCTATAATATCAAAGATTTAAAGGCTCGTGCAGACTGGCGCAATATCGCGGGAGCAACACGCGTCGCCCTGCTTGTCGCACCCGCGATATCTTGCCTATCTGCCTTATTTCAGTATGAATGAGACAATATTATTCAAATGCCAATGTCACTGAATCAGAAACATGGTCATTTTTGACGCGTTATCGAATCTTACGATTTTAATATTTTATTCTATGAACGGTCCGAGTTAGCTAATTGAGAATCGAAAAAGTATTTAGTAGTATTTATTTAGTGTTAATTTGTGTGTTTAGTAGTAAAAACATCATGCCTGTATTTCTCGAAGGTGTAGGCAGAGGTGACCCACATTTTGCCAGTTATAATGTCCTATTGCTATGGAGGAAACAAGTAAACGGGCAAACAGACAATCAAAATCACTTTAAACACAGATTAATGATATTTTTTTTATTATGTCTCGACTTTAATCTTATAGATCATTTTTTTATAAATAAATCAATCATTTTCTAGTTGTGTGTCTGTCTGTATGCAAACCTTTCGATACAAAATGATGGAGAGATAATAATTGCATGACAGTCTGATTTGCATACTAGTTGTGTCCTGCGGTTTGGATACCAGTGAGAAACAAGAACTTGTGTGGCCTAGAGATAATTGTTTTGGATGTGCATATCTTATAAATGATACAGGAGATCTCATGAGCAACTTTGTGGTCAAATTGATTTTCTTTTCTTTAGTAGAGGGTATAATTGTGTCAGTACATTTTAGTTTACTTAGTTTTCTTTGGTTTGGATTTTATGTTTCTGTCTTATTTTAATTTGTAATCTCCTGTGCGAGTCCCAATAAATACTTTTTCTTTCTTTCTTTCTTACATTGACATGTATTGAAATGTCGACATACATCAGCGGGCCGAGCACGGCGTGCCCAAGACGTTTGTGACAAGACATGTTAAATTATGTCATGTCAATTTGTACTAGCATTTTAAGACAAAACAGTTTTATCGCTGAAACTGTGATAAAATGTGTGACTTAAGTCATGTAACAGGAGGCCGTGCTTGTCCCGCTGTATGTGGCAAAATGTCACATTTGTGCACTATAATATCTACCACGCCGAAGGCTGGTCTCTTCTGAGATTTGTCGCCATGGCCGAAATTCGGTCTATGGGACTATTATTATGTGGCGAAATGTCAAAACTTCAAGCTTTATGTGCTATTTTGAAGTATATCATGAATGTGTTATACACACAAACTGTTTTGGATATGAATGAAAATCTTCTTCGATAGTAATTAGGTGTATAATTAATGATTTTGGGTTTTACAAAAATAGCGATGTGCGTGTATGTCGGGCGGTTGATTCAGGCGATGACTGCTAGCAGCTGAATTGACTTGGCATTCACAAGATGTGAAGTCTGTGCTCGTGCTTCTCTGCACTCGGGCTTCAGCAAATTTTTGGGTGAGGGTGGTGAAGGGTTCCAGCAGTAAGATGATGCATACTATTATTATTGGAAATCAGCCAAGGTTAAACAAATAAAGCTATTTATCATAGAATAACACAGTAGACACATTTTGTTTGTGTTAAAGCGTAACTTGGCATTCTCTAAGGGTTATACACACGGCTACACATCAAGCTATACATTTCTAGTATAAACTGATCTCACATTGTACAGGATTTCAGTACAATGAGAGGTCAGCTTATACTGGAAAAGTTTAGCTCGATATGTAGACATGTACCTGCTAACAAAATTATTACTGTGCGCAGTGACAGGTTGAAAACCTTGTCCCAATTGTCCCCAGATACCGAGATAAAGTATTATTTTATCAGCTTGATAAACATACCAAGCTAGGAGGAACCTGTATCTCATCGTAACAATTTATAAACTTATACTAGCGAACCCTGCTTCTCACGATTTCTACAAATTGACAAAACACAGACATTTCTTTATTATACGTAAAATTAATATTAATGCATTATACATCAAGGCTCACTCAGACTGGCGCGATATCGTGGGCGTGACTGGCAGCGCGACGCGTAGGGTGACACTGTCCATGAAGTTTTCATAGAAATTGTGCTACTAGTGTCTCGTCGCGCTGTCGCATCACAGTCTCGCGTCGCGCTGTCGCATCACACTCTCGCGTTGCGCTGTCGCATCACACTTTCGCGTCGCACTGTCGCATCACACTCTCGCGTAACGCTGACACACTACACTCTAACGTCGCGCTGTCGCACCACAATATCGCGTCGCGCTGTCGCATCACACTCTCGCGTCGCGCTATCGCATCACACTCTCGCGTCGCGCTGTCGCATCACACTCTCGCGTCGCGCTGTCGCATCACACTCTCACGTCACGCTGTCGCATCGCACTCTCGCGTCGCTCTGTTGCATCACTGCCGCGTCGCGCTGTCACATCACACTCTTTCGTCGCGCTGCCGCATGACACTCTCGCGTCTCGCTGTCAGATCACATTCTCGCGTCGCGCTGTCGCGTAGCGCTGTCACGCCGCTCTGTCGCGTCGCGCTTGTCAGCGGGAGCCTTAACCATCCTGAATATATTCTCTAAATGATGATGAACACCGTATCAAAATCCGTCGCGCATTTTATAAGAACATCGCAATCGCACAGAGAGACACGAAAATCGAATTTGATTTACAATATACTAGCTGCGCCCCACGGTTTAACCCGCATACCTAAGTCTCAATATAGAGGAATATCGGTATTTGTTCACACACGCACCCTCTCTCTCGCACACATACACACCACACACTTACACATAATGCACATTGCTCTCAAAACATTATTTTATCAGTCTTTAATTTATTTTATTTTAACAATTAATGTAATGCGCATTTGCATATGGCAATACCACCCAAGGACTCTACGAGATAGGACCTAGTGTGGAGTTCTTAGGTAAAGTTCTTCCTTTGCGTCTTATCTAATAATGTAAACCTAGCTTTTAATGTAGGTAGACTATAAGGAAATGTAAAGCACTTTTTTGGAAAATAAACAAATAAATAATGTCCTATTTCAGGTCATGTGTTACCAAATCCGTTTAGCCGTTTTAGCGTGAAAGCGTAACCAACAAACAATTATACTAACTTTCGCATTTATGATTATTAGTTAAAATATATTATTCGATTTAGATATAATTTATGTAGGGCGGAATAGGTATAGCCTTGATCACCACATTTGAAAAACGTAAAAATGATCTTAGAATAAAAGGCTCGTGTAGACTAGCGCGCTATCGCGGGCGCAACAGGCAGCTCGACACTTTCAGTTAAGTTTTCATAGAAATTGTGCTACTAGGGTCGCGTCGCCTGTCTGCGGGCGCCTAATAAGAGGGTCAGTTTCCTTTTCATCCGAAGCCATAGATTGCCATTTAGCGTTCACATAGAATAGTTTTCCACCTAACCTGAGAAAGGCTAGCAAACATTATAAATACAAGCCCAGCAAAGCAAAGGATGTGGAATGTCAAGAATAAAAAAAAAATTGTAGAAAACTCCAGCTGTTTAACAGGCGAGCAATTCCACGCGTTTAGCCATAACTCCTTCATAAATCACTTAAGTAATTAATGTTTTAATGATCTTCCATTGGTTCGATCATTCTTCACGATCCGTACATGGTATTGTGGTATATATTTCAAAATGTAACATCGTTTGATTCATGTCATCGTTACATTTCTCATGTGATTGAGATTTCTTTCTTCTGTGTTTTATAATCTATTAAAATGTAATTGGATTCCATTTTTTTGTTGGTATTTTATTTTATTTTATTATATTCTATTCGGGAAACGTACACCTAACCTATACAGTGTTCTTATACTTTACAAAATTGATAGCCATTTACAAATTTCCACTGATAAACACTAAAAATAAAAAAAAAGATCTTAAGGTCTTCGGACTTATAGGTTAGGTTTTAATCAGATTCGCATAGCCTACATAATTATCATTTTCCCACTGCTGGGACACAGGTCTTCTCTCTGTGGGAGGGAGTGGGCCGTAATCCACCACGCAGGCCCAGTGCAGGTTGGTAGATGTCACATGTCTTCGAAGTTTTGGTTGTAGGACATGTCGATTTCCTAACGATGTTTTCCTTCACCGTTTTGAGAGCAGTGGTGATGAAATAGTTTACACAAAGTAAATCACCTGGTAGGGTTCGAACCTTCGACCTACAACTCGTAAGTCGCGGCCATTACCACTGCCACCACTGCACACTGGCACTATTAAATGACTTATTCTAGTAGGTGGGAAGACGTGTAATAAAATATTTTGACAAGAATTATTAAAGAGTGACATTATTATCGTTTAGACCTTAAGTTTATATGACAATGAAGTCATGAAAATCTGCCTAGCTTATTCACAATCTGTTGGGGTCGGCTTCCAGTCTTACCGGATGCAGCTGAATACCAGTATTTTGCATGGAGCGACTGACTATCTGACCTCCATAGCCATGGGGGTCTACTCCGAAGCGATAACCCGAAGTTTCGGCCGAAATGTCGGCCGTTTTATAACTTCCAAAGTTTCCTTTTTAGGGTTCCGTACCCACAGGGTAAAACGGGAACCCTATTACTAAAGCTCCGCCATCTGTCTGTCTGTTTGTCTGTCTGTCTGTCTGTCTGTCTGTCCGTAACCAGGCTGTATCTCATGAACCGTGATAGTTAGACAGTTGAAATTTTCACAGATGATGTATTCTATTTCCGCTATAACAACAAATACTAAAAAACAGAATAAAACTAATAATTAAGTGGGGCTCCCATACAACAAAATTGCCATTTTCATAGATAATGGTACGGAACCCTTCGTGCGCGAGTCCGACTTGCACACGAAGGGTTTTTTTTTACTTTGAGTCCTTACCCGACTTCACGTCACATATTTTTTATTTCACCGTAGTCAGCCATGGTTAGCTGTACTCAAGATACTTCGGATTTACCATCGGAGAAGACCCCAGTTATTGGTAATACGATAGAATAGAATACTCTTTATTATGTACACCATAAAAGTTACAGATACCAAGGTAAGACTAGTTGTCAGACTTTCGGGCTTCTGACTACCCGTAACGACTGTCAAAGATTTGCAAGTGACAGCTGGAACCAACAGCTTGACTTGCTTTCCAACGTACAGAAGGGTCTCGATATGTATGGATGGTCAGCCCACCCATCCAAGAACCGACCGAAGTATTACTTTTATAATCGTTCAAAATTTTTACTCGCGTTGCTAACTTTATATCGGATATTGGTCCACGCTTTGCCGTCTGACAATCTCTTTGATGCTCACTCGATTTTCATATTCCCTTTATTGGCCATACCTTATGTAAGAAATTGTATCTGTAGAGGTATCCGCTGACAGGATTCTAAGGCGGATATTACATTTCTGGTTCCTTGAAACTTTGGGATATTATTTGACGGTAATATCGGTATTTTTAAGGTGTTTGTTGAATTACGGAGTATCAAAGTAATTTTAAGAGTTTTGGGGAGAGGGAGGGGGCCTTTGGCTAAGAAATAACAGCCAAATGGGTTGATCCATCAGGTTAAGCTACTCTTGCCGCGATTTGTCCGTGGATGGGTGACCATCTTTACATACCCAGACCCCTCCGTGCCTTGGAAAGCATGTTAAACCGTCTAAAACCTGTTAAAGCCTGACAACCAGTCTTACCAAGGGGTATCGTGTTACCCAGTAACTGGGTTTTGGAGGTCAGATAGGCAGTTACACCATGTAAAATACTGGTATTCAGCTACATAGTTGGGAAAACGCTAGTCATTTGATGAAGAGTTTAAGAGTTTCTAAGGAGTATCAAGGTTTAATCTATCACCAGATCTTGCAGAAACGGTACAAATACTGATTATTGGAGCGGTAGTAATAATAATATATAAGTATCTTGACTTGGCTCGCGAGGTTATCGACATGTGGGATGTGGACTCAGCAATCATTGTGCCGATAGTTGTATCAGCCAATGGCTTAATTGCCGAGAGCCTTGACCAACACCTGAGGAGGCTCTCGTTAGCCAGCCGGATTAAGGGCCTGATTCAGAGAGCGGTACTTCTGGACACGGCTCGCATTGTTAGGAGGTTCCTCTCTTTGGAGCCCTGACCGCGTAGCTTAGACCCTGTTCCCGTTACCGGTAGGCTACTATTTTTATATTTTTAAATGTTTTTATGTATTTTTTATGTTCTAATATTTAACATTATAATTGATATGTTATAAAAATAAAGGAAATAATATTTATTAGACATAAAATGTACACAAACACAGGGTGAATCTTAATTTACGCGTGCAAATAGCCTGGTACAAAGTAATTGATCAATTAACTCCCATGCTAGGAAAAACCTGCGTTACTGGAGTCATCCATCCGATCATTAAGGACGTTATAATAATTACAAATGAGTTATGTGCACTTTTTGTAAAAATAAACTAGACTACAATTAATAGGAAAAGAAACAGCTTACAATATAAACATATACATACATACATACATAATTATGACGCCGGTAACCCCCGAAGGGTTAGGTATAGGTGTTCCTATAGTACACCCACATTTCCCCAGTTATGTTAAAGTCCCATGTAATAGGGGGCGAGCCTATTGCCATCAACCGGGCACAAATCCAGACTCCGGGCTGCTACTGAGAAATTCCTAATGGAAAATTCCAATAACACTTTGCCCGACCTGGGAATTGAACCCAGGACCTCATGATCAACGAGGCAGTTAGCAATAAAGAAATAAATAAAAATATTTTATTTGGGACACGCACAAGAAATACAAAAAGTTAAAAGAGAGCATTTAAAACTAACAAAACTGACATATTTGTCGGAATAAACAAAATGCAAAAAAACAGAGGTCTACTTCGAAGCGCTAAACCGAAGTATCGGCCGAATTTTCCGCCGTTTATAACTTCCACAGTTTCCTTTTTTGACTTTGAGTCCTTACCAAACTTCAAGTCACAGTTTTGACTTTGGCTTATCTCTTCGACTGTCTTTTTTTTTCGGCGTATTCTGCGATAGTTAGTCGTAGAAAATAAGAAACGACCGAACATTCGGCCGATACTTCAGATTTATGTTTGGAGTAGACTCCCTGGACCTATGTGACGCCAAAAAGGCTCTTATCCCATTATAATGCTGCGATATTTAAAAAATAAATAAATAAATACCGCAATGCTGGTAATAAGGTAACACTAAAAGGTTCACTGCCAAGTAATAGCACGACAATACTTCAAATAAAGTTCTGTCTGAGTCTTCACTCAGACAGAACTTTATTTGAAGTATTGGTGGAAAAATTAGTCGTGAAGCTTCCTTCACGACTAATTTTTCCACCGTATGCCAACTGATGTAATCAGTTGTTGAGTATAGTCAGTATTGTAATAATATATAGTATTTTTATTGAGTAACTACTCGTATTATACTATATTTGAGTAAGTATTTACTTAAACAACATTATTTTTAGTATATGCGAAACCTGAATATAGTTTGTTCAGAATATGGAACTATATATGGCATGCATGTATATGGCTACTTATCTATAGGCTTTATATGGCATGTAAGGTGTTAACAGTACGTCAATTATTTATTTTGAATGTAGTTTTATTCCAACATACTGAACTCTATTTTAGCCCAGTATCTTCAGATAGGAAAATAAAAGATTTGGTTTGTGCTAACTCTCAGACTAAACATGCTTTTGCTAATCGATTTTATTTATTTTTAGGGCCCTACTTGTATAACCAGTTTTACAGAGTGAAGAAGAATAGAATAAAATAGAATATTTATTTGCGTAAAACATGGTATACAGGGGTGTTAAATACAAATTGAGGCACAAGCATGTTTAGCTAGGATAAAACATAGCATGCAACATTTTAAAGACAAGTTAAGCAACAACAATCGTTTTTTTTTTTTTTTATAAACATCAACATTTTTTATCTCTAAATTCTTTTAAATGAGAGAATTTTGATTGAGAATGAGTTAAAATAATATACCCAAAGAGTTACTCTTTAAGTCATAGAAAATATTATGTCTTCATTTTAATTTAGCTTAGTAATAAACTTATTGTTGTCTTCTTTTTAAATGATTGATGTAAATTGATGGCCTGAAACACAGGTTTTTCATAAACTTAGTTCAGGCAGGTCTAAATTTCAGTTAGAATTAAATTTTCCCCGATTGTAATTAATCTAAATCATAATTTTACTTTACTTTATACTTGAATATTTATTTTTTTTAAACTAGTATTTTGCAAGTATGACACACTGGGCAGACACCTTTGCCGACCAGTGAATATTGACGACTGACGAGTGACCTGTATTAATTAATAATCATTTTTAACTGACTTCAAAAAAAGAGGAGCTTCTTTGTTCGTCACTTTTTTATTTTTATTTAGTACCTATGTTCTTCGTTATTTTCATCAATTCTGAACCGATTTTAGATATTATTTTTTCATTTGGTAGAACAAGTATGCGCGGTGGTCCCATATAAATTTCATTAATTTTGCTTGGGTAGTTTTTAACTTAGCTTCAATAATACGTATTTTTCCCAGTAAGTCTATGAGGATGATGATAAAATAACTTCCTTATTCAAATTTGTGTGGAGTAGGTCCTACAACTAAAAAGTGAAAAACAAAAAAAAAAACAACCGACTTCCAAAAAAAGCACTACAAGGTGCAAAATAACTTTAATTTCGGAAGTCGGCGGCATAAAAACGAAAATACAAAACCAAAGACACCGACTTCCGAAATTATGTTATTTTTCGAAGTCGGTTGTAACAGTTTCACGATCAGCAGTGCTATCCTGTAACCATCTCACCGTAAAAACTAAGGTGAAATGAGCGTGGAAGGAACTGTCAGTGTTATCCCACCCGATGCTAGGGATGGACCAAGGATAACATTTACAATCATAATCGAGATTTTAATTAGTGTCTTTACATTACTATCTAGGAGGTTTTTATATAAAATAGCAAAACAGAAATTCAGTCAGAAGCTCAATTTTGTTTTTTTTTACATTTTTTTCCTAGACTAGTCCTTAAATAGGCTGAGGCGCGAGCGCGTCATGCAGGTACAATAAATATAATAAAACATACGTCTAAGCTAATAAATAAATTAAAATCTCGATTATGATTGCAAATGTAATCCTCGGTCAATCCCTAGCATCAGTAGAAAGACACTGACACCTCACTCCACGCAAGAATTCACGGTGAGATTTTTACAGAATCGACATGCTGTTGATAGATCAAACTTGAAACTGTAAAAAAGTAGTTGTGCTCAGATGTCCAGAGGAAATCAATGTTTCTGATAACTTCCTTCAGAAAAAGGGGAAGGTAATGAATGGGTAATGATTTACTGCTAAAGGTAATGGACGTTTTATTTACCTAATCAAATAACTTAACAACAAAACACACAAGTAGTAATGATTACTTATCAAAACTTACCAAGCAAACATACTAACTCAAATATCCCTTTTGCTAGGTCATTGCTCTCAAGGTCAAAAGTTAAACAACAAAGGTCAAACAACATAAAGCCAAACGTAACATATTACTTACAGTTGGTGTCACATGTTGAACATATAAATGAGGCATCTCTAACTTTGCCAACATAACTGAGAAGCACGCACATAAGTTTGTTGTAAGGGATGTTGGGCAGTGAAAGCGTTAACATTCTGGGGAATAAATTGTTGGGTTATTGGGATAAGGAAACATTATTTTCTTTCTTTTCTTTTTTTTTTAAACGTTGCCCCACACTAGGAATTTCTCCTATATCGTGGGTGCGTTTACAAACATTTAAACTCACATACACAAACAGCCAGACCCGGAACAACTACTTGTAGCTCATACAAATATTTGTTTCGTGCGGGAATCGAACCCACGACACGCAGCGCAGCAGTCAATCGCTTAACCACTGCGCCAACCGTGTCGACATTGGACTTGGTACTCTGAAAATGTCAAGACAATCTTTTTCTTCCTCATATCAATGCAAACAGTACTAATTCAATTCATACAGCGAGCAAGCTTCGTGATCAACGCCCTTCTCTGATATAATTATTATTGCTAAAGCAACAAAATGAAAGAACAAAGGTTGGAAGTCACTATATTTTGATAAAAGAATTCTGCTGCCCATTATAGCTTCTATTTATTTATTTAAACTTCTCACACTCAATAATGTACAAAGGCGGACTTAATGCCTTAGGCATTCTCTACCAGTCAACCAAAGGTGGTGAAGAGATAAGATGGCGGGTGCTCTGATTGAGAGAAAGTAATAATTTTAAAAAATATTAAAATATAACATAATTAAATATAAATATAATAGGTACAAAAGTACATAAAGAGGATATAAACTTAGTTATAATACACATATTTTTCCTATAATATATCCCTACATTATATATATATTATACATACAAATTCAATGAAAAGACATTAAATTGAGATGACTCTACGCTATTTGTTTTGACAAAATAACGCTGCAATTTTCGCTTAAATGCAAACCGACTGGTGGCCGTCCTTATATCGAGAGGAAGCGCATTCCAGAGAAGAATGGACTGAATATCCAGCATGCATTTCTATCTAGCATGTGTTATCACAAAGAAGACGTGAGGTTGCCTGAGCTTTGCCGAAACCATGCTGAATTTTCAAAAAAAATTACAGGATGAACAGGAATTTGGCTAATGGTGTTCATCCAGTAATTTTAGGATATATTTCAATTGCGTGCAATGGGATAACCCTATCCCCAGTAATGGACAGCTTTAAGTTGTAATGATGATCGATAGATAGAATACTCTTTATTATGTACACCATAAAAATTACAGTTATAAATGTAGAAATTTCAGATAATGGTGACACAATGGGCGGTCTTATCGATAAAAGCGATCTTTTAAAGACAACCTTTGGATGGATTAAGGGGGAAGGGGAGACAACTGAAGGACTACTGAAGGGTGCATTATGATAACAACACGAAACGTTATGTTTCCATAAAATCATTTAAGAAAACGTATCCACTTGACTACGAGTTATCCTCTGTCCCAAACGTTACAGCACTTAAAATTTATAGCAATGGGTTCTAAAACTAAGTAAAGTGATAGTTAATGTAATGCTAATATCCAAGAAGACTACTAAAAGCTCGCTCGGTTCGAGCTACAGCTTTTACCTTAGACGGATTTGAAGCTTATTAACAGCTTGGGATATTTTGGTAAGTGTGTGATTAACTGATTATGTCGCTTATGTTATTGGATGGGAAACAATGTGATGATTTTATAGGAGAATGATGCGTAAAGACCTTAAAATTAATATTTTCTAGTTCGTTTTCATTAATAGAAGGAGATCAGTACTGTTAGCAATTGCTTAAAATACTTATCATAGCTAAATGAATAATTGAGTCCTCAAAGTAGTTAAAAAGTTAAGTTAAAAAAAGGCGTGACTTTATGTTTGTATGCCATTGTATTTATTGTATTATCTTTATTTTTTATTGGTTTTTTTTTATGGATGGTGTGGTCTGCAATAAAAAAAAATCATTTTGATTTAATCAATTAATTAGTTATATCCCAGTCTTATGAATAACTAAGATGTTATAGTAATCATTATTCTTCCCTTAAAAAAACAACTGTCATGCTTAGTGCACTAATAAAACTAAGTAAATAACATCTAAGATTACCTCAAACAAAAACCATTAAGTGGAAATCACCAAGTTGGGTCAGTAAGTACACTCAAAAAACTCCTGAAGAACCATAACATAAGTAAAACCTTAACAAAATCAATATTAAACAAAGCCGCGGTAATAGGGTGACAATGCAAGGACGATCACGCAACAGGAAGGGAATAATTTAGTAAATTACCATCTGTACCGCGACCGGACCAACGATTGTTCAACGAAACGGATTTAAAGAAAGCCTGACATTGTGAGAACAGAATTCAATCTACTCTTTCATTTGCGAAGCATTTCACATTTGAAATTAACGCTGTACCTACATACTAACCTATTTATTAGAGTTCCGTACCTCAAAAGGAAAAAATGGACCCGTTATAGGATCAATTCATTGTCCGTCTGTCGGTCTATCTGTCTGTCAGTCTGTCAAGCCCCTTTTCTCAGGAACGCGTGGAAGTATCAAGTTGAAATTAATATCAAATACGTAGGTCTATGGTCTCTGGAGCTTATCGGAAATCAAGTTTGTAAGTCAACGCAATAAAAAAATACGATGATTTATGCGACATACAGATTGACCGCTTCAATTGTACTCTGAGTGAATTACACACAAACACACACAAATTATATCTGAGTATACCTACGTATGCCCAGATATAATTCATTTGATCGTATCATTATTATTTGTAGTTATGAATGAATATCCCATGTAATACGGGGTGAGCCTATCGATCAGGCACAATTTTGATACTGACATTTTAAAAACTCTCTGTCTCTTGCTCCGGGATAAATAAATGATTATGTATTTTGATTTTGTACAATTCCCAAAAAGTTCTGAGGAGCCTGCAAGGTATTAATGGCTTGGCCATAGAAAAAACCGAGCTTAGGACGAGATAAAATTTGATTTACAATTTAAGGCTCGTACAGACTAGTGCGACATTGCGGGCGCGACACGACACTCTAGCACAATTTCTTCGTTGGTGCCTGTCGCGCCCGCGATATCGCGCGAGTCTGTACAAACCTTTACAAGCGTGATCGTGAAATCATGGAGAAACTTAACACCACGATTCAGCAAAAAAATAAAAATATACTAAAAAATGAACTGGCTGGACCATCACCGAACTTGAGGTAGAGTTAGGTCGCATTAACTGGTATATACTGGGGTTTTCTGAAGTCCGGAGACAGGGCGAGGACACGATAACCCTGGAGTTAGGCCACCTATTCTACTTCCGCGAAGGTGATCAGCTCTCCCAAGGTGGGGTCGGCTTTCTAGTCAACAAGGAACTCACTAGCAGCGTTGTGGAAATCAGTAGTGTGTCAACACGGGTAGCGTACCTTGTACTGAAACTCACTGACAGGTACTACTTGAAAGTGATACAGGTATATGCGCCGACTTCGACATGCTCTGACGAGACAGCCGAGGCCATGTACGAGGATATTGCCAAGGCAATGCACAGTACAACAAAGGCCCACTACAACATTGTTATGGGGGACTTCAATGGCAATGTGGGAGTACAAGAACGCGGTGAATCGAAGGTCGGATCGGTCGGTTTGGGGCGCAGGAATCACAGGGGGCAAATGCTGGTCAACTTTTAGAGTCGCAGGGGCTATTCTTGATGAATTCATTCGTCGAAAAGAAACCCCAAAGGAAGTGGACCTGGCAAAGCCCCGATAACGTGACAAGAAACGAGATAGACTTCATCATGACGGATAAGAAGCATATATATAGAGATGTCTCCGTGATTAGTAGGTTCAATACCGGAAGCGATCACAGGCTTGTCCGAGGCACTCTAAATATCAATTTTCGAGCTGAAAGAATCCGTATGATGAGGCCTACCCTCTGACCTACGCAGCTTCAAGCCGCTCTAGGATCCGAAAAGTTCCAACTGGAACTTCAAAATCGATTCGGCCAATTGGAAACCATAGACATTGTTGAAGAGAAAGCTGACGAGGTGGTCAAAGCATTACGCGACGTGTCCCGCAGACATTTCCCGTTGCAGCGAAAAAGTAAGGTTTCCAAACTTTCCTCGGAGACTCTTGGGCTTATGAGGGAAAGACGAGAGCTGCCATCCACGCAGCTGTCTTCATCAGTTAGGAGAACCTTAAACCTAAAAATGAGGAAACTGACGCGACACGACCTTCGGTGCTCCAACACGCGCGACATCATGGTCGCGGTTGAGCAGAACTGAGGGTCGAAAGTGTTCGCTCAGCAACTAGGGAGGTCTCATCTGACGAAACTAAGAACTGCGGATAGCAGAATCGTGACTTCGAAGCCCGAGATATTCGAGGAAGTCGAGGACTTCTACGGGCACCTATACTCAACGCAGACGCCAAAACCAGCGGGGCATAGTGCGGATGACTATCGAGCCAAATTAACGCAGAGGACATCCCGGATGTCGACCAGAGCGAGATTAGGGCGGCTCTCGAGCAGCTTAAGAACAACAAGGCACCTGGTGATGACGGAATAACGACAGAGCTCCTTAAAGCGGGCGGGCTCCAGTCCTGAAGGAGCTAGCGAGTCTCTTTAACTCCGTCATCCAAGAGGGTACAACGCCCGAATCGTGGAGCAGAGGTGCGGTGGTTCTGTTCTTCAAAAAAGGCGACAAAACCTTGCTGAAGAACTATAGACCCATCTCACTTCTGAGCCACGTATACAAAGTGAGACTTGACGAGTTCCAGCCGCCAGAACAAGCCGGTTTTCGAAAAGGCTTCAGGACCGTAGACCACATCCATACTGTTCGGCAAATTGTACAGAAGACCGAGGAGTACAACCAGCCACTGTGTATGGCATTTGTGGACTACGAGAAAGCCTTCGACTCCATCAAAATATGGGCAGTTCTGGCCTCTCTACAACGATGTCGAATTGACTGGCGCTACATAGTGTGGAGATGTTTGTATAACGCTGCCACGATGACTGTCCAGATCCAAGATCAGAAAACCAGTCCCATCCAACTGCTTAGAGGGGTGAGACAGGGGGAGTGATATCCCCAAAACTGTTCACTAATGCGTTGGAGGACGTCTTCAAGACGCTGGACTGGACTGGACAGGGTATCAACGTGAACGGCGAGTACATCTCACACCTTCGCTTTGCTGATGACATCGTCATAATGGCAGAGACGCTGGAACAGTTACACCAGATGCTGCGCAGCCTAAACGGAGCCTCTCGGCGGGTTGGCCTTGGCATGAATTTGGACCAGACAAAAGTCATGTACAATTCGCACGTCTTGCCGAGCCCAATCCACATCGAAGGGTCGGTTCTCGAAGTTGTGAAGGAGTATGTCTACCTAGGACAAGTCATCAAGCTCGTTAGACACAACTTTGACAAAGAAGCCGACAGAAGGATCCAGTTGGGTTGGGCGGCATTTGGAAAACTGCGTCATGTCTTCTCGTCGCCTATCCCGCCATGTCTGAAGACTAAAGTCTTTAACCAGTGCGTCCTGCCCGTCATGGCTTACGGTGCCGAAACATGGACACTGACAGTCGGGCTAGTCCACAAATTCAATGTCGCGCAGCGTGCTATGGAGCGGGCTATGCTTGGAGTCTCTTTGAAGGATAAGATCAGGAATGAAATTATCCGGAAAAGAACCGGAGTTACCGACATAGCTTGCAGAGTAACCAAACTGAAGTGGCAGTGGGCTGGCCATGTTTGTGGAAGGACCGATGGCCGATGGAGCAGACGAGTCCTGGAGTGGAGACCGCGTATCGGCAAGCGTAGTGTGTGCCCCCGCTAGATGGACCGACGACCTTAAGAAGGTGGCTGGGTCAGACTGGATGCGGAAGGCGGACGACAGGGTGTTGTGGCGCAGCTTGGGAGAGGCCGATGTCCAGCAGTGGACTGCGATAGGCTGAGTTGATTTAACAAATGAACTTAACAGCATCTATCGATATGAAGGAACTAAAAATTCAAAATATGAAAGTTTGACATTTGACACTAAACAGATTTTGTAGTAGACATAACACATAAATATTATCAGCTATGTACCTAATAAGCAGCACGTCATCAAACATATGCCACTAAAATATTGACCAAACTCCGTGCTATCACACAAAAAAAAAAACGTTTTTCGTCAATTTCTTATCTAATTGTGAGAAAGCTTGAAATAATTAAAACATTAAGTCTGTGTAACTATAAAAGTACAGTTTTCGTGGTCCTAAACCATTTGTGTCAGTCACAGCACCTGTTAATAGTTTCATCACTTTTGTGCTCTCGAAAATATAGTATATTGCACCTTTGATTTACTTAATGAAGATATTGTAAAATCATAAAATAAAATTTTGATTTTATCTCAAGGATAGCTGAGGCCCAGTGTGTGATTTTTAAATTTCTTGATATGGTTTGCAAAATAATAGGAAAAAATACATTAATGACTGAGTTTTAAAAAAAATATAGGTGTTTCCAACATTATTTATCTGCTATATTTTGTATGGAAGTGGAAGAAAGTGCTTCCCCCACATGAAGTACCAAAACATAATGTTGATTATATTTTTTAATTTTCGAAATCAAAAGTAGGGTCTTGTAAAAAGATGATCAAACGTCAGTCTCGCGTCATTTTTCGGAAAACTTGTTGCGAATATTAGTGATTTGCCATGAATACTTAATCTATTTGAAAAATCCCCTTCCGCCACATGCAAAATAAAGAACTCGACATTTCAAATCACAAATAACTTTGTTTGAATACTTTTTCCCTTTCTCACAACCAATGAACAAAAAACCGGCCAAGTGCGAGTCGGACTCGCGCACGAAGGGTTTCGTACCATAATCTATAAAAATGGCAAAAAAATTACGTCTGTTGTATGGGAGCCCCCCTTAAATATTTGTTTTATTTTAATTTAATTATTTATTTTTTAAGTGAATATATAACTAAATATTCTGTGAACATTTCAAGCGTCTACCTGTTACCGTTATCAATATCGAGCAAAAACGAGCAAAAAAATCACGTTTATTGTATGTGAGCCCCCTTAAATATTTATTTTATTCTGTTTTTAGTATTTTTTGTTATAGCGGCAACAGAAATACGTCATCTGTGAAAATTTCAACTGTCTGGCTATCACGGTTCATGAGATACAGCCTGGTGACAGACGGGCAGACAGACAGACAGACGGCGGAGCCTTAGTAATAGGGTTCCCGTTTTACTCTTAGGGTACGGAACCCTAAAAATGATCAAAATCAGTCGATTTCGTGCACGGTCCCTTAATACAATCTATTTATTTTATCAGTACCTAGTAAATATGATGTTAACTAGCCCATGATGCTGTTATTGCGCAAATTAACTGAGCACAAATTGAACGTGATTAGAGCTCAATTATCTATGTATTTATGCTGATTCTAGTTAAAATACGGGGATAACCAATCTAAAACAGTCCTCAGTAGGGTAGACCTGAGAGTCTAGACAAAGTGACATTCTGTCTGCGATAACGATGATGAAATGTCAAAAAATGTACTGGATTGACATAAGCTACCGACAAGCTTATGTCAATCCTGTTTGTAAATCAAAACGCTTCAGGAATTGCTACTTGTTTAAGCCCTCTTGTAGAGGTTGCTGGAAAATAGGCCTTTCTGAGGCACAGGGTTACCACACCATCAACTTTGTAACTCCGGGCTGATACTGAAAAACTGGCTAAGTGCGTGTCGGGCCACGCACAATGAAGGGTTCCGTAGTTGGGATGATTTATCCCAAGACCAACGTTAACATTTTAGTCGAAAAACATGTTCTTCCTTTACAAACTTACATTCCAACCGCAAATGTAAGTTAATACGCCCAATTTTTTTTTTTTTTTTTTAAACCCACACTAGGAATTTCTCCTGTATCGTGGGTGCGTTTACAAACATTTAAACTCACATACACAAACAGCCAGACCCGGAACAACTACTTATAGGTCATACAAATATTTGTTCCGTGTGGGAATCGAACCCGCGACACGCTGCGCAGCAGTCAATAGCTTAACCACTGCGCCAACCGTGCCGTCAATATTGAGAGATTTACCATGTTATTTTAAAACCATAGGTTTTCCTGTAATCTGTAAGTATAGAACTATTTTCTGTATTTGTTTCAATTTTTTTGGCTCAGTAGTTTCGGAGATAAGTGGGGAATGGTAAATTGTCATCAATTTTCATACTTAAAAATTATAAAAAAAAAAATTTGCTACTCTCAGAACAAGCCCTTTTATTTGATAAGAAACACGGTACAGTTTGCAAAACTTTTATTATTAATTTTATAATTTACCCCCCAAAAGTGACCCTCATATTCAAAATTAATTTGTTTACGTTACACGGTCATGTTTGGGTCACAGAAATTCATATGTGCTACCAAATTTCAACTTAATGGGTCCAGTAGATTCGGAGCAAATCGGCTGTGACAGACATACAGACAGACACACGAGGTATCATAGGATCACTCTTACAGAAGGGTTCAGTTTTCCCTTTCCGACCTAGGAATAGAACGCAACAAATCAAGTCGCAGAAGGTCACGGGATTCTTGCGAGAAGCACATAACCACTCGATGTGGCGATGTTTTGGGGTGGCCCAAGACCAGTTGTGAACGTATTTCGACTGAATAATGATGAATTGAGACGACACCGATCAGATGATGCCATAGAATCATTGTTATGCTGTTTTTAGGGTTCCGTACCTCAAGTGGAAAAAACGGAACCCTTATAGGATCACTTCGTTGTCCGTCTGTCTGTCTGTCTGTCAGTCTGTCAAGACCATTTTTCTCAGGAACGCGTAGAGGTATCAAGTTGAAATTAATATCAAATACGTATGTCTATGGTCCCTTGAAGCTCTAAAAAAATTAAGCTTCCAAGTCAACGCAATAAAAAAATACGGCCATTATTACGACATTATTGCGACATATTTCGATACTCGCAAATAAATCAAAACCTATAGGGTACTTCCCGTTGACCTAGAATCATGAAATTTTGGCAACAAGCAAGGTCTTACAGCACAAGTATAGGAAAAAGTCCGAAAATTGTAAATATGTATTTTATCACATAAAAGAAAATTGCGAATATCTCGCACATAAATCAAAACCTATAGGGTACTTCCCGTTGACCTAGAATTATGAAATTTGGCTACAAGCAAGGTCTTACAACACAAGTAAAGGAAAAAGTCAGAATATAGTAAATTTGTAGTTTTATCACATAAAAAAAATGCGAATATCTCGCACATAAATCAAAACCTATAGGGTACTTCCCGTTGACCTAGAATCATGAAATTTGGCTACAAGCAAGGTCTTACAACACAAGTAAAGGAAAAAGTCCGAAAATTGTTAATTTGTAGTTTTAACACATAAAAAAACATGTTTTGCGATGACAAACTTAAATTTTCAGTTGGAAAATTGACCGTGGCGTATATCGATGTATGGGAGAACATGTTTTTCAACAACAATGTTAAGTTTGTTTTAGGGATAAATTCATCCTAACTACGCAATCCTTCATTGTGCGTGGTCCGACACGCACTTGGCTGGTTTTTGGGGTTCCGTACCTCAAAAGGTAAAAACGGAACCCTTATAGGATCACTTCGTTGTCCGTCTGTCTGTCTGTCGGTCTGTCTGTCTGTCAGTCTGTCAAGACCATTTTTCTCAGGAACGCGTAGAGGTATCAAGTTGAAATTAATATCAAATACGTATGTCTATAGTCCCTTGAAGCTCTAAAAAAATTAAGCTTCCAAGTCAACGCAATAAAAAAATACGGCCATTATTACGACATTATTGCGACATATTTCGATACTCGCAAATAAATCAAAACCTATAGGGTACTTCCCGTTGACCTAGAGTCATGAAATTTGGCAACAAGCAAGGTCTTACAGCAAAAGTATAGGAAAAAGTCCGAAAATTGTAAATATGTATTTTATCACATAAAAGAAAATTGCGAATATCTCGCACATAAATCAAAACCTATAGGGTACTTCCCGTTGACCTAGAATTATGAAATTTGGCTACAAGCAAGGTCTTACAACACAAGTAAAGGAAAAAGTCCGAAAATTGTAAATTATGAATTTTTACACTTAAAAAAAAATTACGAATATCTCGCACATAAATCAAAACCTATAGGGTACTTCCCGTTGACCTAGAATCATGAAATTTGGGCAGAAGTAAGGTCTCACAGCACAAGTAAAGGAAAAAGCCTGAAAATTGTTAATTTGTAGTTTTGTCACATAAAAAAAACAAACGATTACAATCTTAAATTTTCAGTTGGAAAATTGACCGTGGCGTATATCGATGTATGGGAGAACATGTTTTTCAACTACAATGTTAAGTTTGTTTTAGGGATAAATTCATCCTAACTACGGAATCCTTCATTGTGCGTGGTCTGACACGCACTTGGCCGATTTTTTCAACTAAGAATATAATATATATCACTTGATTTTTGCACGTAAAAATAGATCGATAGATATTTTATTTACGGACTTACGCACGTACGTCCTATCTAGAAGTATCAAGAAAATATACCTAGCACGTAAGTATAGCTACATGAGGCTAAAGTCAAATGTAGCAACTTCTCGCGTGGGCATAAAGATCAAAAGATCACTTTTACAGAGGACTGTTGAGCCATCGCTACTTAGTACAATAATATAGGTACCTCCTTTACTTGGACTTACTTGAGTGGGTTAACCAGATACTGATTATATACTGCAGCTAATAAATTGGATTATTTTATGGTCACTCCTATTTGGTTGAAATTCAATGCGTTCTTGCAACATGTCGTGCGATGCAGCCGCCAAAGTGCACATTATTTAGTGAATGTTATTTTGATGATATCATAATGAAATTGCATGACTATATAAACCCGACAGTAAGCTACATAAAAATATTACTCCCGTCATAGCAAAAAGATAAGTTTGTAATATTTTTAGCAAGATTTGTTTTCAATTGTTTTCTCTAACTTCAATTCCATCGGACCAGGCTCCGTGTGGCGCCGGACGTAAAGAATAGCACTACCCCATTTCTTCCGTGGGTTTCGTAAAAGGCGACTAAGGGACGTACTAGAGAATCGGCAGCAGCGTTCTCTATGCATTTTAACACCATACTGCGATCGCCAACCCGCCTGCCAAGCGTGGCGATTATGGCAAACACCCCACCATGGTTTCTGCTGAAAATCAGCGCTGTGACGATAGGTTTGTCCGAAGTCACAGCATTTTGCTGAGCAGAGACCTGTTCTTGCACAGATGTGACGCACGGTTATTGTAATTGTTCATAATTAGTATAGTTTGTTTGTTTCAAAAGTAGTTATTTTTCCACTCGGCAATCGGCATTTTGTTTTTGTTTTCATTGTTTGTTTGTCGACTTTGTTGTCATCACATAGACCATAGACTAATATATATATAATGAGTTTTTATACTAGTAAACAGTTTGTAAATTGTCTTTGGTCCCTGACATCAACCAATGAACAAGATTGTCAAAATGTTTAGGGTATTGGATGCGAGGCTTTTGGCTACTTTGTATGTGTGTTTTTTGACTTTTAGTTGTACTGTGCGTTTTGTTTGTGCAGAATAAATAATTTTTCTTTCTTTCTTTTTTTCTTTTCCCACCTTAGGGGGAGGCCTAAGTCCAGCAGTGGACGTCTTTTGACTGAAATGATGGGCCAGGAGCAATTTTTTTTAAACCTTATTTTCATGTACTGGTTTAATTCTACCTACAAAATCATTGCAATACCCAATTTGATATGGAATTATTAAACCAAACCGTATATTATTAATTCAAAGTGAAATCAACACAAGTGCCAAAATAATCTACCTAAAGTAACTATCAAACTTGGAATCTAGATATTTCACAGATAAATCTACAATAATATCATCGTATTCAAATGTACTAACGACTACATCCAACTCACATTTGCGATTAGCCGCTCCTATTATAATTGAGTGTAGTGTTGCGACTAATCTATCGACATTATCGATAATACGATGTGCAATTGACATGCCGTGTGTGTATATTAGTTTAGATTACAGCGTAATTAATCTAACAATTATACAATAATTATTGAGCGACCAAATATTGAGTGATATTGATATTTTGGCAGGTGGTAGGTAGGGTAGTGGTTTGTACGAGTTGTTTGTTATCGAATCACAGCATTCCAATTTGAATTGGTAGTATTTTGAAACCCAAAATATGTTGTTTACTGTTTTATTGATAAAATTAAGGAGTTTTATTGAGAATCGTATCCACAAAATTTAATTAATTTAATACCTCCTTGGTATTAAATTAATAAAATTTTGTGGATACTTTAGTTCTAAATACTTAAGTCATTGAAACACAATTTCTTGACTATTGTATAAAAAGAAAAATATTCAGAAATCGTCGCGTCGTTTCCTTACTAACCACAACAAAACAACTGAAATTACCTCGTTTTATATTATAACAATTTCAAATCCAACCATTTTAACGTTAACACGTTCCCACCTCTAGCCCCAACCGCAGGTCTGGCGGTTACATTACAATGCTATCATACGAACTAAGAATGTCGATATTCTTTCCATCTCGATACATATCGACCGGTCGCAACACTATCGGTTCATTGTATCGAACAAATGTGCATTGCACAAATTTTTGTGGTCATCCCTATTCTTGTATTAATATTTTGATGGAGAAATTATTTTGCGCTTAAACGTTAAATACATTTTAGTGGAGTTAATATTAAATGAATTCAATGTTTTGATCAGGGAATTGAACAATAAAATAAATTAGCATTATTTGTTGCTCATTTTGCACGATTTGCATGCATGTTGGATTGTTTACGTATAGTGTACGAATTACAGTTTCCTATTTTATCAGTTCATTGCTATACCACTTTGATTTCGCTTTTGATTCTTGTCAGTTTGATTATTCCACAGGTTTTCTGTATGTCGCTGGACGAAGATTATTGTTTTTTTTTTCTGCTTCATGGCAACCTGTTCTAGGAACAATAAACCATTTCCTACGGTACGCGGTCGTCACTCCAGAAACTTTCCGACCCGTCGGCCATCTGTTCTGCGAGCAATGTGCCCTGCTCACTGCGATTTAAGATTGGCAATTTTTCGGGCTACGTCGGTTACCTTGGTTCGCCTGCGGATCTCTTCATTTCTGATTCGATCACGTAGGGTAACTCTAAGCATAGCCCTCTCCATTGCCCTTTGGGAGACCTTTAGCCTTCTATTATGGCCCATTGTGAGCGACCACGTTTCAGTGCCATAGGTCGCCACTAGCCGAAACACGCACTGGTCAAAGAATTTCATCTTGAGACACTGCGGTATGTGGGACGAGAAGACAGTGCGTAGCTTGATATATTTATTAGTAATTATTACCAACATTTTATAAATATACCAACACTAGTGTTTAAGATGTGAATGTAATTACTAACGAATAGGATTTTATGATCTGTAAAATAAATGATTGGATTTAGTTTAGATCTCAAAGGCATTCTGAAACACGACGCACACTTAATACCAAGACATGCCAGTTTCCTCACAATAATTTTCTTAACAGTTTTTAGAGCAGTGGTGGTGAAATAAATTGCGCCCAGTAAAGTGCATGCAGGCGTCTTGGTTGGAAACCATGAACTGTGACTCCTATGACGCAGATATTAAATATCTAATGATAGATACTAAGATAAGATACGATACTAAAATCATACATTTTATGATTTGAGTGACTTTTAAATCTGTCAAATACTTATTGCAATTAATTTATGCAAAAAATGTACGATAAACTAAAACGCGTATGTCTACGCCTACACATCAATCAATCAACAAATAGTCTTAAAGCTTCTACATACTGGCACTACTCAACAACTCGTAAGTTGGGGAACTTACGAGTTATAGGTCGTGGGTTCGAACCCAGGCAGGCACTTTACTTTGTGTAAATAATTTCATCACCACTGCTCTCAATACGGTGAAGGAAAACATTGTGAGGAAACCGGCATGTCCTAGAACCAAAAATTCAAAGACATGTGACATCTACCAACCCACACTGGGCCCGCGTGGTAGATTTACAGCCCACTGCCTCTTGAAGAGAGGAGGCCTGTGTCCCAGCAGTGGGAACATTAGAGGCTGATTATGTAGGTATTGAAAAAACAAGACGGCGGTATTAGTTCTGATTTTGGCCACGCGCCAAAAGATCCTTTTACAACTATATCTGCTAATGATAAAAGTCGAAGCAAAAGTATGTATAAATTGCCAATAATCTATAAGAAAAATACTCGTACATACGAGTAACAGCTACAATATGTAGGAAGACGGTAAAGATCCAGCAGCTTGCTACCAATTACGGTGATTACGTCCCAGGTAACCCAAGACCGATTGTCTTAAATTCCACCTAATGAAGCCCATTTATTGGGTAAACGGTGCGTGTGTTCGGGACACACGGATGTAAAAATATGGCAATGGAACTTTTCTTTTTTTCTTTTTTTTCTTTTTCTACGCACACACTGCTACAGATCAAGCTATAAATAAATAATGATCCGCCTAGCCTTTTCCCAACTATGTTGGGATCGGCTTCCAGCCTAACCGGATGCAGCTGAATACCTGTATTTTACATGTAGCGACTGCCTATCTGACCTCCACAACCCAGTTACTGGGTAACACGATATCCCTTGGTAAGACAGGTTGTCAGACTTTTGGGCTTCTGACGACCCGTAACAACTGTCAAAGATCTACAAATGACAGCCGGGACCAACGGCTTAACGTGCTTTCCGAGGCACGGGGGAATCTTAGTATGAACAGATGGTCACCCATCCACGGACCAACCGCGGCAAGCGTAGTTTAACCTGATCGATCGACCCGTGCGGCAGTTATTATTTAGCCACATGCTCCTCGACAAGCTAAAAATAAATAATAATAAAAAAAATATACGAAAAACTCAGTTTATAGAAACTTTGTGGTCTATACCAACTGCATTAGTATAATACTGAACTAAGAAAAACAAAAATAAAAGAAATTAAATTAAATATAATAAAACTTATACTAGAAATAATATATAGCTTAATGTGTAGCTATCCAAGTATTTTGAAATCCTACTGTTATTATTTTATGAGCTAGTGTGATGGTAGTACTTGCCCAAATATATTTTTTTAAAGCGTAGTATTTTGCAGTTTTATTAAGAAATCTATTTCTAGTTTTATAAAGTTTAATAGTAGTTTACAATAAATGAAAAAAGTTTTCCCATATACATAAAAATATAAATCATGTACTTAAGCTTTATCAGTTTTGTTGTTTTCATGATTATTAAAAATCAAGGTTATAAATATTATTATGAACCTTGGTTGTCAACCACGTAATATTCTAAATTGCTATGATTATTCTGTCTTAACATTTTCAAGTTAGTGCAAAAAATAAACACGCAATTTTCTTTGGCTAACCCTTCTTTACTCCTGTGTGTCTCTTAATTACGAGTCACCGGCGAAAATCACAGTTACAATTGACGCGAAGCTTTATTTTCATTTTGGCACTCATTCTACAAGGCCTGACTCAATCTTTCAGTTTTATTGGAGCAAAAATGTTCTTCTGGAAAAATCTCTGAGCGCTGATTGGTTGGCGGATACCGGGTGAGTTTGATCACTTTTACCAAGTATTTGACATTGTGTCGAATGTATTTTGTGAACATTGTTAGGTCTTATTGGAAGGATAAACTTAGGTATGATTTGTGCTGAATTCTAGATCGGACCAATATTGAATTTAGTGGTGTTTTTTAGGGTTCTGTACCCAAAGGGTAAAACGGGAACCCTATTACTAAGGCTCCGCCGTCTGTCTGTCTGTCCATCTGTCACCAGGCTGTATCTCATGAACCGTGATAGTTAGACAGATGAAATTTTCACAGATGATGTATTTTTCTTGCCGCTATAACAACAAATACTAAAAACAGAATAAAATAAATATTTAAGGGGGCTCCCATACAACAAACATGATTTTTTTGCTCGTTTTTGCTCGATATTGATAACGGCAACAGGTAGACGCTTGAAATATTCACAGAATATTTAGTTATAGATTCACTTTAAAAATAAATAATTAAATTAAAATAAAACAAATATTTAAGGGCTCCCATACAAAAAACGTGATTTTTTTGAGATAATGGTACGCAGCCCTTCGTGCGCGAGTCCGACTCGCACTTGGCCGGTTTTTTTTAAAGTAAGTTAGATGTTTTTGTACTTTATTTCGTTTTTATGATACAATTTTGACGAGACGATGTTTTATGACATACTAAGCGACACGCTCCTGACTTGCACGATTTTTATGTCTGGAATAAACCTATTGGAATAAATTCTTAACATTATGGTGAAAACTCCATCAAATCAAGCGGTCATACAGACAGACACGAAAACTTTACGAAAACGAATTTGCGACTTTGTTTTATTTATTTATTTATTTATTTATAGGGGAACCAACAGCTATAACATATGGATAACAATTTGATATGAACCGCAGAGCCAATTACAGGTTCTCACGAGTAAAAAAACAGAAAATCCGGCCAAGTGCTAGTCGGACTCGCGCACGAAGGGTTCCGTACCATTATCTATAAAAATGGCAAAAAAATCACGTTTGTTGTATGGGAGCCCCCTTAAATATTTATTTTATTCTGGTTTTTAGTATTTGTTGTTATAGCAGCAACAGAAATACATCATCTGTGAATGATAATCTATATATGAAGGTAGCTGACACTGGATTGAGACATAGGCTACTTTTTATCCCGATATTCGCACGGGATCGAGGCTTACGCGGGTGAAACCGCGGGGCGCAGCTAGTAGATAATAAAACCAGTTCAGAAAGAAAAGTGTCCCCTTTTGTCCGGCTTTAAATTCACCAATTCCCTTAAAAAAACTCAATAGTATATTATAATATTTTTACAAATAATAACGTTGAAATAGTAAATTTTCCGATTTGTTAAAATATTCATAGTCGGCTTCCAGCCTGTGGGCACGTAAATAAACTCCAAACTGGGCCAGTGATCTAATTCCAGATCTACAACCATGGTTCGTGTAACCGAATTTTCACAAAACTAGCCCGATTTTTTTTTTCTATCGATTTATCCTACACCGGAGAGTAATTAATTATTTTAAACTATCAACAAATACATTGTAGGTAATGGATTAGGTAATTATCTTTTCAAGCCGTTTGGGGTTGAAACCCTCGGGCTGTGGGGTGCAGCAGTTTGTTCAACTAAATCTCCAAACGGCTGGTTGACACTTCCCGTGACCCAAAGGCTTTTTTTTTTTTTTGGGTGGGAAATCATCAAATAACTTCTCCCGCTTTGGGCGGAGCGGGAGGGCGTGTCAGACTTTTACTGACTAAAACCCACCCGTGTTTCTTCCGTTGCCTGTGTGCCAGGGCCACGATATCCCTTTCGGACAAACTCGCAACCCTGGCAGGCATTGGCCCTAATGGACCCCGTCAGTTTGTGCTGACATCTCTTTGAGGCGCGCGTGGAACACAACGCGCCGTCGACCCGGGCCTGGTCCTTATCGGACGGCGAGCTACCCATCGCTCACCGTCCGCAAGCCCGCGCCTACGGTGGCCGGAAATCGGCTTGCGACTCCCGACGCCCGGGGCAAGTCATCCAATTTTTGGCAATGGCTGGCTTTTACCTTAGCCAGAAGGAAAGCATTGGCATACAACGTGGCAATGCCGCCAGTCTCTTGGGTAGGTACATTACCAGTTGAGAGGAATTTTTCGACGGCAATTTTAGTTATTAATAGTTTACTACTCTATTTATTACGACAGTTAAAGAAATAAGTTAAATATATGCGTACACTGTACATCAATATTTTTAATGGGTACGTGTTCTAGTTTAAAATACATTTTTTAATTTATTTGCATACGTACATTTTTCGGTAGACTTAATTACTTTTTTAATAGTATTGTCGTAAAATATAATTATGCATACACAGCAATTATTTATATTTTAATAACATACATTTTTTTATAACTTACTTGCATTATTCGAAGGCGTAATGACACACTTAAATGTCACTTAAATCACACCACATGCTGATGGGGTTGAGGCTAGTTTTCCAGGCTAGGGTAGCAAGACAGTGATAGAAAGATAGCGAGCTAGTGTGATTGTTGATTCAAACTCAAACTCAAAGCATTTATTTCAATTAAACCATTTACATGCACTTTTGAATTGTCAAAAAGTCGGTCAGTTACAAATATGAAGCTAGTTGCCCATTCCAAATACTAGGAACGGGAAAGAAACTCCACGGACACTCTTATAAAATAAAATATTTGATACAAAGTATTGGTAACATCATTCTTATTGAAAATATACATGTGAGAACGATACAAAACGTCAGAAGCGTCCGTGATAAAAAATAAACAATTAAAAACTAAAATAATTAAAAATAAGCCGTGGCAGCTAAGAGATGACCAGTCCCAAATGACGAACATGACGCATGGATCAGCACCATTCATCTCAACCATTTTGAAGGGAGCTAAATGATCCAACACACGCCACCATCAGCGAAACATCTGAGTGAGTATGACATACTCTCAGCCGGCATATTCAAGTCAATGAAAGACATATTACTTTTTTTTATTATTAAGATGTATTCAATATTTGGGATAGTAGCGCCCCCCCACTACAGATTTTTCTATCCTGGCTTGTATACCTACTAGCATTGTGTGGCCGGGAAAGCTAGAATCCAATTGGATCATTTTACTCGATGTCCTGCCGCTGCAATGCTTGAGGCTTAATATTTCCAAGCATCATGCAGTAAACAGGTCTAGCCATTTACCAATCCAGAATATTAAGCCATGATATTACTTGTTTGCTATCCTAGCTTGAAAAACTGCTTACACCTTGAAAGAATACGATATGATTATTACGAGTGTGCAATGATCTTGATCCAATGGTTCCATTACATAATCAGCCTATAATGTTCCCACTGCTGGGACACAGGCCTCCTCTTTCTGTGGGAGGTAGTGGGCCGTAATCCACCACGCGGGCCCAGTGCGGGTTGGTATATGTCACATGTCTTCGATTTTTTAGTTCTAGGACATGCCGGTTTCCTCACGATGTTTTCCTTCACCGTTTTGAGAGCAGTGGTGATGAAAATAATTTACACAAACTAAAGCGCCTGTCTGGGTTCGAACCTACGACCTACAACTCGTAAGCCGCGGCCGTTACCACTCGGCCACCACTGCTCTATGTTTGTGTCTATGTTTCCATTGTTGTGTGTCTATTTCTTGTTTTCTTATTATATTATTTACCTACCAACGATAGTCATTTATCTGAAATAAATTGAACAATTGAATTGAATTACGTTATGTCAAAAACTAAACACATAGGAAAAGTCAGGGAAACAGTTTCTAAAAACGAGTCATGCAGCTCTTGAACGCAGCAATCTTCTCAAACTCGACATATTATTAATTTTGAAACTCCGAACGTTGGAATCAAAGCAATTATTATTAATAAGAGTGTTATCTAGTGTCGGTATGTAGAGTGCTTGTTTTATTATTTCCGTTGGCTCCGCACCGGATGAGCTAGCGTTATGATATTTAGGGTTCCTTAGGCTATTGGTTCAATTTGGTATTTTTTTTTTTTGTTTAATATAATATGTTCGTGTCAATCGTGAACCGATTTTGAAAATTTATTTTTTGTTTAAAAGGGTTATACTCTGGACTCTTGAGGTGGCCCATAGAAATTTGGTGAAGTTCTGGTGAGTAGTTTTTGAGTTAATTTCAATAATACGTATTTAATCCAGTTTGTGTATTTTGATAATTTATTTTATTATAAGTTCCTTTCACTGTTGTTTACATAGCAAGCAGAGGAATATTTATTTGTTTGGAATAGGTACCACACAAAAAAGTGAAAAAAAAAACAACTGAGTTCCAAAAAAAAAAACACTGCTATGTGAAAAATAACTTTAATTTGGGAAGTCGGTGTCTTTGGTTATGTATTTTCGTTATTGACACCGACTTCCAAAATTGTTATCAAAAATTCTGCTTACATGTCGAGTCATTGAAATAATTTTCAGTGCAGCAAATAACTATCCATTTATTTATTTTTTATAAGAATATATAATATACTCTTGATTTATGCTGTAGGTAGTTCAGGTATTCCAGTTTCGTCTATGTAATTGACAACGACTCAAATATTTTTTCTCTTTGTATAATTTTTTTTTTTTTATTATTATTAATAATTTCAAAGCTATGATGGATTTCATGCTATTGTAATAAGAGTGATACAATAAGTCTTTTTTAAATATTCATATTTTAACACTGTTTTATAAAAAATATTGTATATTGGTATATACACACATAATATACATAACATCACGCCTGTAATCCCCGAAGGGTTAGGCAGAGGAGCACTTATAGTACACCCACATTTCGCCAGTTATGTTTAAGTCTCATGTAATAGGGGGCGAGCCTATTGCCATCATTCGGGCACAAATCCAGACTCCGGGCTGCTACTGAGAAATTCCTGGTAAAACCCAATAACACTTTGCCCGACCTGGGAATCGAACCCCGGACCTCGTGCTCGCCAGTAGCGTTCGCGCTCGTATTGGTAATTGTAGTCCTCAAATCAGTTAACAACAAAAGTGACTTAGACAAAATATGTGTAGAGTTTTTCCCAACTCATCACGGACTAACTACGGAAACCTACAAAATCAGGAGTAAAAACAATCTGTAGTAAGTAACTACTGAACCCACTTGACCACTCCCGATTCTCGCTTGCCACATTTTTGATATATTAATATCGATTTATACCATCGTATGTTTTATATTTTTCTGCATTTATAATCTAACTACGCTTACATCGTATGCCGTGAACACCAGCTAAATACGAGTATAACAAACATATATTATTGCATAAGATAAAAATATAAACTTTAAAAGAATACATACAGAGTTTATTTTTGCATAACAAGATTTTCTTAAAACAATTTTTATTGCAATTAAAACTTAACTATAATAAAAAACCGGCCAAGTGCAAGTCGGACTCGCGCACGAAGGGTTCCGTACCATTATCTATAAAAACGGCAAAAAAATCACGTTTGTTGTATGGGAGCCCCCCTTAAATATTTGTTTTATTTTAATTTATTATTTATTTTTAGAGTGAATATATAAATAAATATTCTGTGAATATTCCAAGCGTCTACCTGTTGCCGTTATCAATATCGAGCAAAAACGAGCAATTAAATCACGTTTGTTGTATGGGATTAATTTTTTATTATTTATTTCTTTATTTTTAATTTTTTTTTAATTATTTATTTAATTCTGTTTTTTAGTATTTGCTGTATAACAACAGAAATACATGCAGAAATACATGGAGTATTTTTTGTTATTGCGGCAACAGAAATACATCATCTGTGAAAATTTCAACTGTCTAACAATCACGGTTCATGAGATACAGTCTGGTGCCAGACGGAGAGACAGACGGCGGAGCCTTAGTAATAGGGTTCCCGTTTTACCCTTTGGGTACGGAACCCTAAGAAACCGCCCGAATGCGTGTCGGACCACGCACAATGAAGGGTTAATTTATGCCAAGTAGGAACTTGACATTGTAGTTGAAAAACATGTTCTCCCATAAGTATATTCCAACTGCAAATGTAAGTTTGTACGGAAAAAATTGAGAGATTTACCATGTTATTTTAAGACCATAGAACCCGTTCCTGTAATCTATAAGTAAAAAACAATTTTCAGCATTTTTTTCAAAATTTTTGGCTCAGTAGTTTTGGAGAAATGGTAAATCTAATTTTAATCTGCTTTCTTAACTATCTTTAGAAGTATTAATTAAAAATAAAATAAAAAGATATCTGGAATCCTTAGAATAAGCCCTTTAATTTGATACTTCACATGTAGTAGTGTAGTCACATACAGTTTACATTTTCTTATTAGTCTCCCAAAAGTGACCCCCATATTCAAAATTAATTTATTTATGGTACACGTCCGTGTTTGGGTCACAGAAATTCATAATATATGTGCGCCAAATTTCAACTTAAACGGTCCAGTAGATTCGGAGCAAATTGGCTGTGACAGACGGACAGACAGACAGACACACGAGTGATCAAATAAGGGTGCCGTTTTTTAATACGGACGTACGGTACCTTAAAAAATCAGACGAGAGACGAGAGGCGACGAGAGGTGACTTCTCACTTATAGACGATGTAATTTTTTTTTTCTCTTTATTTTTTTAGGGACTTGCAACCTTTAACAAGTTATGTCAGCCCCATCATTTCCTTAAGCAATTTACTTACAAAAATTTCATAAGACTATCACATCACCCTATCACAATAATATTATAAAGGCGAAAGTTTGTGAGTGTGTGGGTGTGTGTGTATGTTTGTTACTTCTTCACGCTCAAACGGGTGGACCAATTTTGATGAAATTTTGTATGGAGGTAGCTAACACCCTGGATTAAGACATAGGCTACTTTTTATCCCGATATTCCCACGGGATCGAGACTTACGCGGGTGAAACCGCGGGGCGCAGCTAGTTAAATATAAACTTATAAATAAGCTTGGCTGAATTGCTTGCAGGGTAAGCCAGAATACATTGAAATTTACCTAAATGTAATGCAATTAATTTTTAATTTTTTACATAAATGTTGTCTTTCAAAATCATTGCGAATACAATATACAAGGAGGTGTCGGACATCTTCTGGTTCATCACAAGCAGTACAGTTAGGTGAAAACAGGGATTTCTTCATTAAAAAGGTAATTTTTTAAGGCTAATAATTTTCGAGGCGACTTACAACTTAAAGGGCGACTAATTATTTGCTGCAAAAAAAAATAACATGGCAGCGATTAAATATTATTTCTTAATCGCTGCAAAGTCATCTACTGTTATTGAATCATTTGGGTTAGGTTAGGTTAGAACAGTAACCATTAACAAGCGCAGGCGAGCGAGCGAAGCGAGCGTGCCGCGGCAGCGGCCGCCGAGCACCAGATCCCCTCTATTGTTGGTAAATTCAGTTACCAAAACAAAAATTCGATGCCAGTTTAAATTAAAATAAAGCTAAAAACTGATTATTGAGCTGCTACTTTCAACTTAAAATAATACTTCGCTGTAGCTGCCAACCTACTATTTTTGCTACCGGCTTTAAGAAAAAAAAAGAAGAAAGAAAGAAAATACGTTTATTTGCGGTAAACATAACTACCACTGCCGCTGCCTGCTGCTTTCATTATTTTTTAATCCCAAATTCCGATTAATTTGTCGCTGCGTTAAATACATGCCATTTTTTAAGTGGTACATGTCCAGATCGTATTCTAAAAGCTATTTTATGTAATCGCCTACCCAGTTTAACATCGGCAAACTACGGTATCCGAGGAGGCTCACATTGCATAGTTTTGTACCATATTCCTTTTTCTAGAGATCTGAGGTCAAAATGTTCTTTCCACTTTTGTTGCCATATTGTCTTGTACCGTGAAAAATATTCTGAGTAATCAGGAATTATGATACCTCACTTCCGTCTGCACAAGATCTTTTAGCATTAATGAATGTGGACCGGTCTTTGTTAGGTCCTGTGCTAAAAGATTTGCATTACCAACATGTCACTCGTCTTAAATTATTATTCTAGTTGTATCCTCCTTAGCTTTCTATTGACGTATTGATTTATGCTTGTAGAACATATGGCGAGGCTAGTCGACTACTGATGACTAATGTCTATTTTGTAGATAGATTGATTTCAACAATGAATATTTCTCAAAACAGGAACAACCGGTATTTCTTAATCAGCCTACGAGTATAATGTTCTCTCTGCTGGGACACCGCGTAATCCACCACGCGGGCCCATTGCTGGTTGGTAGATGTCACATGTCTTTGAATTTTGTGTTCTAGGACATGCCGGTTTCCTCACGATGTTTTCCTTCACCGTTTTGATAGCAGTGGTGATGAAATTATTTACACAATGTTTAGCTCCTGGCAGGGTTCAAACCCACGCCCTACAACTCGTAAGTTGGGGCAGTTACCATTGGGCCACCAGTGCTCACCTGTATTGGGCTACATAATACAAACCTAATATACAAAAGAGAAATTTATAAAATATAATAGTATTCCCCACGCCATATTCTTGTTAGATTCGTAGTAGAAAAAAAACCTACCAAGTGCGTATCGGACCACGCACAATGAAGGGCTCTGTAGTTGGGATGAATAAAATTTATCCCAAGAATAAACTTAACATTGTAGTCAAAAAACATGTTCTCCCATAAATTCCAACTGCAAATGTAAGTTGGTCGACTATTACTCGTTAACTTGTAAAGCCTACTTAGCTGTGATAGTTTTCCTTTTAATTTCGTTATATATACTACTCCCGTGAATTTTATCACATATCCAAAAACAACCATTTAGCTGCCAGGAGGGGGACACTTGACTCTAACAAAAGTTTGGACTTTAAAGCTTAATATTACGCAAACGGATCCCTGAGTCGAAAAATGGTTTTCACGACCATGTTTTTGAACGGCCTATCCAATAATGCTCGATAATATGGGATAGACGAGAAAACGAAATATCATCCCCAGTTTACGTATAAGGGAAGTACCCTACAATTTTTTTTTTTCAAGGTGTAATTTACCACTTCGTCGGCGTGATTAATATGTATGTATACCCATGCCAAATTACAGCTTTCTAGTACTAAAAGTCTCTGAGCTAAGCCGGGGACAGACAGAAAAATACAGAGAGACGGCCATGGCGAAACTATAACGCCGATAGCACACCTCCGCCGTGAAACTATAGCAGCGAAACCGCAATAGTTCAATTCAACTGGTCATGATCCGCTACTCGCATCCGATTCGAGTAGCGGAACATGACGTGAGCCAGTTGAATTGTTGTTGGCGGTAAGGGTAGGAACCCTCATAGTTTCGACATGTGTTGACTTTGGAACCCTAAAAACACATAAAAGCGCAAGTAGAAAACCGTTAATTATCACAGAAACCCATAAGCTCATCAAATGAACGAAAGCCTCTTCTGTGGAGATTGTTATTGAACCACAATGAATTATAAAGTAATACGAATCTGGCGACCACTGCCTGATTACCATAAGAATGAAGCTTATTTTCATACATCCAATTCAGGCCGCATTCGGCATTACTTAACCAAAAAGACAAAACTTAACGCCGAAATTTTTACACTGCATTTCAACGAAATTGGAACCACAATTTCAGTATAAGCCATAGTAATTACATGGCACCGGAAAACGGAACAAAAAAATATAAAAATAGTACCCGAAAACCTCTAATTACTGGGCCAAACACGTAGGAGAATAAATGTACACCATAATTTTTAGAAGTAACGATTGCAATTTGACATTTATTGTGGACATTAAGGCGAACGATACTGACCACAAATACGAGCAGCCATTTTGCACACGAGATGAATTCATAAAATGGCGGATTGTTGATGCGTTGACAGAATGCTGTTGTTTTTAATTTGACTAGAATTTTTGTTAGTGTGCTGTGCTACCTTAGTTAGACCTAGTGATTGTTCTGGCATCAAAAATAAAATAAATTGATAAATAAAACGAAAATCACGATAATCAAACAGAGGAATACAGACTACTAGATGGATCTAATTAAAAGTAGTTGGTTTCTCTGTTAATTCTGGATAAATTTAGTTTTAAAACTAGCTTCAATTCGAGTTTTTATACTTCTCAATTGCATAACTGATGATAATTGGGGGTCCTGATTATCAAAATTTTATGTCATGGCTATAATTGATTTTAATTCGATTTATAACCAATCTGTGTTGATATTCAAGTCACTTTTACAGGTACCATCAACCGCACATCAGTGATAACATTACGAAAACCATCCATACATACACGACGCTAGTTTTTTAAGCTAAGATAGCAAGAATGTAATATCCTGGCTAACTATCATGTCTTGGTACAAGCAAGAGCTGTTTGCACTATGCTAGTAAACATTAAACCGACTAGTGACTTATTCCGTGGAGTAAAATGATCCGATTGGATGCTAGCTTCACCAGTCATACGAGGCTAGTACACAAGCCAGGATAGAAAAATCTGTAATGGCGGGACCCTACATGCCCAAAAATTGAATACAATCCTATTTAACTACCACACTAGCTCGGTATCTTTCTAACTAGCTTAGAATAATCAGCCTATAATTTTCTCAGTGCTGGGACAAAGGCCTCCTCTCTGTGAGAGGGAGTGGGTCATAATCAACCACGCGGGACCAGTGCGGGTTGGTAAAAAATAAAAAACTAACAGTGACAGACGGACAGACAGACACACGACTGATCCTATGAGAATTCCCTTTTTTCCTAAAAATGAGGATAGTTCTGAATAAACGATGCTAAAGTGACCAGCTTGCTGGCTTACTAGCTATATCTTCCTATCCTAGCTTCAAAAACTAGCCTCTAATAACCCGGACATTATGACTACGATAAAAAGGAGCTGTCAATGTCAAATTGATACCACTGATTTACTGTTGACATTACGTTTCGTACTAATAATGCTGCATTTAAATTAAGAACCACGAGTACCCAATAATAAACATAAAACATATCATGCCAGTATTCTCCGCAGGGTTAGGCAAAAGTGTACCTATAGTACACCCACATATCGCCAGTTATGTTTAAGTCCCATGTAATAGCGGGCGAGCCTATTGCCATCAAACGGGCACAAGTTAAGACTCTGGGCTGCTACTGAGAAATTTCCGATGGAAAAACCCAATAAAACTGCCCGACCCTGGAATCGAACCCACCTCATGCTTAGCAGTAGTGCCTGCGACCACTAGACGAACGAGGCAGTTACCTTAATAAAACCAATGTAGTAATAAAACAAAATTAGCAGCTTCGCAGGAAACACACAGTAAACTGACAAGGACTCAACACGATATACAAAATGGTTGTGCAACTGATAGTCGTATATTAAAGTCCTTTCTAAGTGAAGGGATAAATTCTTAAAGGCCTCGCCTCTGGTCGGGTTATTCGGCACGTCTGCTTTGACATTGCGAATGCGTTGCTAAACCTAACCTGTTTATACTGTGGGACAGAATTATTGGGCCATTATTTTAGTTTGTCTAGATATTTTACACTTACTGTTTGGCATTTTACAAGTCTGACCGAGGGGATAAATTGTAACTACATGATTATTTACTACTAAAGTCGTGACATACGGATATCAACCAATCTTTTAGCGTGGTTTTAGAGCAGTCTAGACAGCGAAAAACCCTTGCACTGACAGTGGCAATAATTTGTTGAGTTTACGTTGATACTTACGATAGCTTATCTAACCATAGCTTCGATGAAATGAAAGTGCAACGCTAAACAATAAGTTAAGTTTTCGTCTCTGTTATTGTATACAATATATTGACCTTATTATAAAATCTATCTGCTTAGCCTTTTCCCAACTATTTTGAGGTCGGCTTCCAGTCTAACCGGTTGCAGCTGAATACCAGCATTTTGGCACGGAGGGGTCTCGGTAAGGAAAGATGGTCACCCATCCATGGACCAACCCCGTCAAGCGTAAGTTATCCTGATCGATAGACCCGTGCGGCTGTTATTACTTAGCCACGAGCCCATGATCTTACTATAAAAAACACACAACATTTTTTAACAGTTCCGTTTTGTGCACATTAGCTGTGAACAAAATAATCCTTTGCTGAGACTGATCTTTTTAATTTGTATACAAAGAAAAAAAAATACCGAGCCCTATTTTTTATGTAAATGATGGTACATTAATGAATAAACATTAACAAGTTACTCAGTAATAACAGTAAGCATACTTTAGGCTGTGTAAGTCAGTGGGCTAGTATCTGGAGTACTCGTGATCGTGGGATTTCGTACAATCACAATAGCAATCGCAATGAGAGCACTATTTATCTTCATGCTCTCGTTATGGTTACGATGTGAGCAGAATTCCTAGCGGTTCATCATCACAGTTAGATGAGTAACACTGTTTTGATGAGATTTAAATGTTGTAGTGTTGATTGCGAACTTCTTCTATTTTATAGCGTTTACTGATTACAGTGCTTATGTGTTGTATGAAATAAAGGTTACATAATTATAATCTGATGGACAGATATAACAACATGTTACATAGTGTTAAAAAACTATAATAACTATATCATAATTATATATCATGAAATTTTTTTTTATTTAAAATTGCTAATTTTAGTTATTATATAATATTAGTTTCATAGTTTAGTGCTTGTAGCACACCTAGTTTATGGGGCATGCGGTGCTAACCTGTAAGAAATTGTTCCACTAACGTTAGATCATATTAGATATTACTTCAACTATTTACAGTGTAAACAATTGTTGGTTGGCCAATAAAAAAAAATAAAAAACTTAAATTAACTTGTCGAGTTTTATTAATAACACTTAACAATGAATTCGATATTATCATACTTCGAATCTTAGTGGCATTTAGCACACAATGTAAACATGACATATTTTACAAATACAATAAAACAAAATCGTGATCACGTTATTATAACAAAGAAACATAACTGTTTCCCTTACTTTGTCCTGCAGTGTACAATAGCTTAGAAGCTGATATAATCGATGAGTACCGAATACCGAGATATTGCACTGTGGAGCATTTACACAGATTCTCCTTCGAGATATCGTAATGCACCTTGCATAGATGTATTCGTTTAATTTTGTTGAACTAATTTAACTAAGTACCTACCTAATATTACGGCCCGTTTGCACCACAAATAATTAAATGCATTTAGCAAAGAAATTAGTATTAATATTATCGTAGAAATCCAACTTATAAAAAACTAGCTTTTTTCCGCAGCTTCACCCGCGTGGAAGTCGGAAATTATCCCAAGGGAACGTATTACCGGAATAAAAGTATTCTATGTGTTAATCAAGGTTATAAACTATCTGTGTGCCAAATATCACCCAAATCCGTTCAGCCGTTTTTTCGTGATTGAGTTACAAACAACCAAACATACAAACTTTCATATATTATTATAATATATATATAATAATTATTATTATATTATAGTAAGCATATCGTTCCATTTCTGTCTATCATTTGAAGATGACAGAGACAGAATTATGTGTTAGATACGTTTAGCGCTTAATGTAATTGGACCTACCTCTGCTTGTCTCTGCATCACCCAAAGGTTGACTTGTAGAAAATGCCTATGGCATTAAGTCCGCCTCTGTACATTTGTGAGCTTAAAGTATTTAATACTTTTAATAATTTTGACGGCACGGTTGGCGCAGTGGTTAAGCGATCGACTGCCGCGCTGCGTGTCGCGGGTTCGATTCCCGCACGGTTCAAATATTTGTATGACCTACAAGTAGTTGTTCCGGGTCTGGCTGTTTATGTATGTGAGTTTAAATGTTTGTAAACGCACCCACGATGCAGTAGAAATTCCTAGTGTGGGGCAACGTTTAAAAAAAAAAAAAAATGTATTAAATTTAGTGATTGGTGCTGCAAGCGGGTCTTAATAATGTAATTTATATTAGGTAATACATAGGGACCATATATTATAAGAAAAATTAACGCATGTGTGTAACTTACGTGGGTTATATACAAGGAAAGTATATCTTGTATTCTTTAGATTCTGCCTTCCGTGAGAAAATAAGCTTGATCTTTATGATATGTATCTATGTAAGAACATTAAAAACCGGCCAAGTGCGAGTCGGACTCGCGCACGAAGGGTTCCGTACCAATATCTATAAAAATGGCAAACAAATCACGTTTGTTGTATGGGAGCCCCCCTTAAATATTTGTTTTATTTTAATTTATTATTTATTTTTAAAGTGAATATATAACTAAATATTCTGTGAATATTTCAAGGGTCTACCTATTGCCGTTATCGATATCGAGCAAAAACGAGCAAAAAAATCACGTTTGTTGTATGGGAGCCCCCTTAAATATTTATGTTATTCTAGTTTTTAGTATTTTTCGCTATAGTGGCAACAGAAATACGTCATCTGTGAAAATTTCAACTGTCTAACTATCACGGTTCATGAGATACAGCCTGGTGACAGACGGACAGATAGACAGACACACAGACGGCGGAGCCTTAGTAATAGGGTTCCCGCTTTACCCTTTGGGTACGGAACCCTAACAATGAGTGGTTAATTAAGTATGATTAAAAATCTGAATTGTTTCATGTTAAACAATACTTGTGGTTAGTCAAACTTGTTATAATTAATTGTTGTTCAAAATCTCAGCATTAAAAAACGAAAACCAAGTGAAAGTGAAAGCTACATTGCAACAACAATATTTAAATGAGATGTTACCCTTATCTCGGCCTCAAGTGTAATAGCGATACTATCAGTAACAAGGTGTACACTGTAGGACATTCAAACAGATTTAGATTTACGATAAATACTTATAAGGCACGTTATAAAGATGTTTCATAATAAAAACATCATGCATAATTATGTATTCATAATTTCTATAAAGAGGAGGCAATTTCATTAAATATATTTAACATTTCTGATTCCTCAGCCCCTAAAGGTACAGGTTTGAAAAGAACAAAATATATAATTTATTCTTTGATGTTTTTGGTTTATATTATAATTATCTTTCCTTCTATATTCGAAAATAGAGTCACGTAACTCAAAAATCATAAAAGAAAAGTTAAATCTCACACCCTCATTCTTAAAAGCTCATTAGTCCATTCTAAGAACAAAAATCCTTGAAACTCTTGAAATAGGGTTTTTCAAAAATTGCATCCCAAATGGTTGGCAAAATTAAATAAGGCGTTCATCTCTTAATTAGGCTGTGAGCACAATTATGACGGCAAACCTTATCTTCATGAGAATTACAAACTCAGGTGCGCAATAATGACCCGTGTGAATATGGACGTACGTACGGACGGGACTGACCCTGTGTCACACTTGCACCGGAGGCTACGGGGCCACTTAACACGCTTCAACGCGGGCTACGTAGAAGAGTGTTTAAGTGCCCCCGTAGCCTCCGGTGCAAGTATGACACAGGGTGGTTTTAGTCAGTAGAAGTCTGACCCCTTCCTCAACCCTAGGGCGGAGAACATCCATGGGGATTTCCACCCCGTTACCAAAATACAAAAATCTTTCCTACTCACCCGGCCCGCAGCAGGCGCACAGGGCGTTGGCGCGCCACCTTTAAATGTCGCGGGGGGGTAAAACACCTCACCACTCACCCCAGACTTTAGGTAGCCCGCGACGGTGGGCAAGTCGCATTAGATCTTATGATCCCCGGTGCAAGTGTGAGAAGGGAACACCGGGGTGGTTTTTAGTCAGTAAGAGTCTGACAGACCCCTCCGCCCGCCCCAGGGCGGAGGACATACATGAGGATTATCCACCTAAGGCTTCCAGTCTAACCTGGTACAGCTGAATACCAGTATTTTACAAGGAGCTACTTGCTGGCTCTGACGTCGTGGCTGTTTTTTTAAATCTTAGGTTTACGGAAATGATTAATTATGTTATGTTCTTTTGAATTTGAAATTCTAAACGATACTTGATGAGGTTTGGTATAACAGCTAGGGTTGCCAATTTTTTTTCATATCAAATATAGTATTTTCGAAGTCATTGCCTGTAAAAATATAGTAAAAGGCGAAAAAAAAAAACATACCTAATTAAAAAAAAGTGTTAAATATTTTATATTTAAAAGCATATTTTTTGTTACTTTAAGCCGTTATTAACAGTTGTATGTTTTTTCTTAATGTCTCATAACAGTCATAACTATAGTACACTCAAAAATAAGGTTAAAAAATAACATTATTTCAAATTTTATCAGATTAATACTGGCCTATTGCGATCATCTTGCCAGTTTGTATTCACATAACAACACGCATGTAATCCCCGAAGGGTTAGGCAGAGATGTACCTGTAGTACACCCAAGTTTCGCCAGTTATGTTTATGGGGCGGCTGAAACTGAGCAATTCCAGATGTAAAAACCTATAACACTATATCATATAATTATATTATACTTGTGAGTGAGTATTCGTAATTGAAAATATGCAACCAGCTGAAGTTGCATTAACCAAAATTTTATCTAACTGATTTTTAGACTACAAATTGTTGGTTTAAAAGTTAATCCAATTTTTCATCTAAGACAGTAATTATATAATTAATATATAATTTATAATAAAAATAAAAAAAATATATAATTTTTAAATATAGTATTAAGGCCTTTAATATAGCAGGATACTATTTATATAGTAGGATTAGCAAACAAACTAGGTAAGCCTGCGGCTTCGCTCACGTGAATACGAATTCTTTTGGAACTAAAAAAAAAGCCAGCTTTTATAAGTGTCTTCCCAAACAATGAGTTTCTTGGCCCTACGTTATCTCACTGGGTGGGGGAATTTAGGCTACCTCACATCATCTGCCGCCTAGCCTTTTCCCAACTATGTTGGGGTCAGCTTCCAGTCTAACCAGATGAAGCTGAATACCAGTATTTTACGTGGAGCGACTGCCTATCCGACGTCCACAACCCAGTTACTGGGTAACACGATATCCCTTGGAAAGACTGGTTGTCAGACTTTTGGGCTTCTGACGATCCGTAACAAATTAGGCTACCCATTTTTTTTTTTAATACCTGATTTTGTTTAATTTTATTTGTTTTTGTTTGTTTTGATTTTGTTTTAATTTGTTTTTGTTAGTTACAACAATGTTTTGTGTGCATGCAGGGTTTACCTATAAGTGATTGTTACACTTAATTCTGATTTGTAGCTTCTTTTCCAATTGCATAAACCAGTGTATATAATTGTTGGTGAGCCAGTTAAATAAATAAAAGAAAACGTGAAATCATTGCATATTTATGAAGAAATAATTCAATGACGTAACAGATTTTCTGCTCGTCGCGTTTCTGATCATGATAATAAAGATTACATGTGAAGCATTTACTCCAGGCCCGAGATCAACTTTTTATTACTCGGAGACAAAGCTAGAAATAATATATTAGATACTATCTAAAAAATAAATAAAATTGATGTGTCTGTTTGTAATGTTAAAATAAAAACCTTTTACTAAATGCTTACAAAAAACAAATTTGTATGTTTGTTTGTTCCGGCTAATCTCCGAAACGGCTAGCCCTATTTTGACGGGACTTTCACTGGCAGAAATCCGATGTTATAAGGAGTAATATAGGCTATATATAGGGTGTTTACGGAGACGCTGGATGGGCCTACAATGGGGAGGTTTATCGAGCTACACGTTGGCAACAAAGCTTGTTAAACCTTCTTGTGTTTTTTTTTTATTACTGTTCCTGCATGTTACTAACATAGTCTTTAAGAAAGATGTAATACTAACACCCTATGGGCCTTGATGCCTGACAATAAAATATTTTTATTTATTATATTTATTTTAGCCACACGGGGTCATTTAAAAAGCCACGCGGGCGATGCCCCGGTCAGTAGCCATATAGTCCGTAATGAAGGTAATGTATCTGTGCGTCTGTTATCTTTTTCCTTACCCTTTTAATTTACCTAAACCACTGAACCGATCGTTATGAAAATTTCCAGCTAGGTAGCTTGGAACTTGAGGAAGGACAATGGGTGCTTTTGATCCTGGATAACTGTACTTAGATAACTTGAACTTTAACTTGTGATAACTTTATTTAGACTTCGGCTGCCAACAATAAAACTAAAATTATTTAAGCAAAATATACGTATACTGAATGTGGATTATTATTTAAAATCATTTACCGATTTTTAAATAGTTTTCAAGACTTACCGTTGACAATGTTTAAAAAAATACTTTTTAACCTCAAATATTATAGCATTAAGGACTATTTAGAAGACAAATTATTAAATTATCTTTATTTCCAAAAAAAACACATACAGATAATTGTACCATAAGTATACAATTTATGAATTTATGGTAGCAAACAATCACATAAACATAAAACATTTGGATGCTGCAGAAATCTGTACACAATAGATTAAACTCTGTCTCTTAAACTAGGGTATCCTGTATCTTAAGAGACAGTGTATCACAATGAGGTTCCAATTGATATATGTATGAGTGGACTGTGTCGATTTACCTTTGGAAGGGAAAAAAGTTACAGTTAAAATCAATAGAATATATACATTCACACCCTATACCTACACTACACACTCCACACTCATTCATACCCTACATCCACACTACACACACTCACTTACATCACTCACCCGTCAAGTTCTAGACTTAATTACCTCCTTTCATAGTCTAAGTTATTTAATTTTGGAATTGCCATGTATGAAATTTTTAAGTTTTTTCACCTAATTTACCACGGAAGAGCACTGTTTTCCAAGATAGGTTTTTACCTAGTTTGGAATTCAGGAGTTCATATAGTTCTAGCCGTCTACTCACTTCCATGATTTGTATTCTAGTTCTTAGGAATATGACTGTATTAGGCTATATTTTATTGAGTCCAAATAAACGTTATATTATAAATTATATTAATATGTAATTTGTAAGTTGATTAATTGACATCGCTGATTGTAAATACATTTGTACGCCATGTTATGGCAGGATATGCTGAAACAAATTTACTGTAACACCTGATGTACCATACTCTAGCAAATAAATATTTTTGTTTTGATTGATTAAAAATTGTTGAAATACAAAATACACGAAGACGAAGTCGCGGTCAACAGTTAGCAATAATCTAAGTCTACCCACTAAACAATATTCTGCGAATTAGAATAACAAGAAGATTTCATTTTTCACACCCCATTCAATTACATTTTCATTACTTATAACAATAATACCGGCAATTCGTTTTTCCGTGTTGAAGAACTTAAAATTAAATTAATATTTTATTTTATTTCACGGTAAGTAATGTCGTTAAGACTTTTATAATTCTTATAAAAGACGCGTTCTATAGAAAAACGACATTATACATTCTTTATGGATATATATATATATAAATATATACTAGCTGTGCTCCGCGGTTTGACCCGCGTAAGTCTCGATCCCGTGGGAATATCGGGATAAAAAGTAGCCTTAAGTAGTCTTAACTCAGGGTGTCAGCTACCTCCATACATAATTTTATCAAAATTGGTCCAGCCGTTTGAGCGTGAAGAAGTAACAAACATACACACACACACACACACTCACAAACTTTCGCCTTTATAATATTAGTGTGATGTGATGTCTAGATAGACAGTCCAAGCTGTGAACTCATCGAAAATAATTGCGTACAACTTCTGGCGTCAACATGCACGCACACTAGAATAACACTATGACAGCACAAAGACGTGGCGCGAGTGTAAGACGTAGCTGTCACGCAGACCAGCATAACAAAGACAGCCTGTTTGTGTTAGTTATTTTGCAGTTCGACCCTCTACCTAGACATAACAATTGATATCGGTACCCATCACGTCTGGAGAGTTTCGCTAGCTAATTTAATATGACCCTGCAGATGGTGTCTGTCTAAAAAAGAATATCAAGAAGATGCCTAGGGAAAGTATACTTTTGAAGTGCACCAAATTAGCCAAACAGCTTATCAAATTATTATTTTCGTACTTTTTTTCTATCCACAAAGGGCCAGGTCTTTACCTTCATCTCACCTATGGTAAGTGTTGATAAGGCCGAAAATGAAAGCGAGCTTCACCCGGAATCCTCAACCAAAGAGGAACTGGCTATCTTACCTCTAACTGCCGAAACTAACAATGCTGTTAACATTTTTGCTATGGCGACAGACTTAGATAAGATGGTGGTAGCTAGCCAGGCGGACTTACAAAATACCTGATATAATATACCTTACAGCATCATGCACCTTACATAGTTAGGAAAGATAGGAAACTATTTTTAATGGGACATCTAACTAAAATAAGCGGTTGGTCGACTCTTCACGTGACCAGAAGGTTGGCCTATTTTTAGCCCAAATAATCAGTGACAATGCTGCCAGCCTTTTGGGCACTTTTCCCATTGACAGCGATGCGGACGAATTTTTTGATGCCCAATGAGCACTTCCCCCTTTTTAATTATTTTATTATATACCTACTTGTACATACTATTCATATTTTAGTGTTAGCTTGTATATTTTAATTAAGGACCAATTGTTATACTTAAATAAATTATTTAAACTTTTTATTATATACTAAAATAATAAATAAAATAAAAACATTTATTTGGCACTTAAAATATTAAACATATTACAAACAAGTAGATCGAAATAATATAGCGCATTCTTACAACTTTTGTAAGAATGTCAGTCTCAACTCTCAGCCTGACCAGATTCGACTGAATCACAATTTTTTGCAACATACAAACGTGCAAAATAAAATACCGATACAATCACAAAATTACCGAAAAAAGACAAACAATGCATTCTTTAACAACTAAAATTAATCAATCAATTGATTCGCAAAAACCGACATGACATGGCGTGACCAAGAGATAAACTACGGTATATTTTTATCTTCGACAAAAACTGGAATTCTATCGAGTACCCATACAAGTCATACCACATAATATGCGCAATGTTGGAATGAGATAGATACAGAAATATACACAAGAGTGAGAGAGATGGAAGAAGTCGCGTGGCTCAAACAGGATGACTCTAGGTCCGTCAGTTTTTATGACAGAACTTGCTTTGTACACCTGATGAATAGCTATGGTTTGCAACGGGAGAGGTTCCTTCACGGTTGTCTTCGATTATGAGGTAGATCAAATATTTTTGAAGCAACAGGTGCGTCGGTGTTGTGATTTTAACAACCAAAGATTATATTTCCCTAAAGAGACATTTTTCTTTAAGGGGCAGGCGCTAAGGTAGCCAGCGAAATTCAAATTTTATTACGTTTTTTTGCAATTTGCAGGTAAGTAACAGGTTGTATGTTGATTTAAATATGATTCGCGACCGTAACAAATATGGCTTTACAGAATTATAATCATTAGAATCGGCAATACAACTAACTCTCTTCGTAAAATCCTATTGAATGACTATTTCTGAAATTTCATTCAGTAGGATTTTATGAACTTAGAGAGTTGAAATGCTTTTTAGTTTAATCACATATAAAAATATTTTTTTGCGATTACAAACTTACATTTTCAGTTAGAAAATTGACCGTGGCGTATCCATGATGTATGGAAGAACATGTTTTTCAACCACAATTTTAAGTTTTTTGTTGAGATAAATTCATCCCCACTACAGAACCCTTCATTGTGTGTGGTCCGACTCGCACTTAGGCGGGCGCTTTTTTTAAAAAAAAACACGGTAAAGAAAAATTATGAGTACTAAGCCAGCTAGAAAAAATAACTAATAGGTTTTAATTGGCAAAGGTAACGCTGCAGCCTAGTTTTGTGATGACAAGGTGATCACAGATGCTCCATCAATCCCTACCTAGTAGTTACAAGGCCGGTTCCACTGGTAGAAATTTAAAAGTGAGTAATTTACTGAATTTTGAGGAGCTATTCTGCTCATCACGCCGAAGATCCTTATGAGACCTTCATTAAATTTCTATGAGACCAACTTAAAGTTATTACCTTTCAAATAAAAAAGAACCATCAAAATCTCATGAGGCGGAGATATCCAGTAGCCCCCTTTTTGCCCCTTTTTGGAGGAAGTACCCCTCTAATCGAAAATCCCCGAGGATAAAAAATCTATATAGTCGTAAAATCTAATACCAGGTTTCGTCCAGATCGGTTCTAAAATACCACTTGTAGAGGAGCAGCAACAAACTAACAGAGGAAAGCAAATTTTGCGACTTGAAGCAGAGACGCTTCGCTGGCTCGGTTAATTCAGATAAGGGCAAGAGTATTATGTTGATGTCCTTATAAATCAAATGAAAAGAATATCGAAAGAAAATAAGAAATATTATGGACTGTCAAGAAAAATTAGTGACAGTCAAAGATATAAATATGTCTTGATAGACAGTCAAAGCTGTAAACTCGTCGAAAAAAATTGCGTCCAACTATTGGCCGCAAAATGCACGCACACTAGAATACACAATGACGTGGCGCGAGTGTAAGACGTAAATGACACGCACATCAGCATAACAAAGTTGGCCTGAACCCTAATTGCGTAACACAGTTTGAATCGGAATGGGAATGATTTTGAAGTATATTGCTAATCCATTGCTTCATATGTTAGAAAATTTGTCAGCTCAACAACGTAAATAACGCAATGAATTTTGAAACCGATTCCTTCTGATCGTGTGTTACGCAATTAGCCCGCTGTTCGTTTTAGTTCTTTTGCAGCGGGACACTCTCTATCTTGACATTTAAATAATCACAGGTGAGTATTACTTTTTTTTTCAACGGGCGTTGTTAGCTGCGACATGGTTAATAAGTTCTATAGATCATCGATTCTATTGTGCCTAATTATGTCAATTTGTTGTTGTTCCAAAATAAAACTTTTACTTTTTTTTATACTAGAACTAAAGATTTTCATTAAAGGTGCCAGTGCAAATATTTGTAATAATTATTTTAATGACGATTTTCTATTTCAAAAGAAAAATAATAATAAAAACTTTATTGTTAAAAAATATTTTTTTTTTTTTTTCTTTTTGGCTTCGCACGGTTTGTGCATTTAGCCAGTGTCATGTCAAATTAGGTAGCAAGTACAAAGTTATTTAAATAATTATGAAATTAACTCCACTCAATGCATGATAAAGATGATTGATGATATCCCGCCCCACTCCCCTTGAGTTTAAGTAAAGACGCGGCACTTTACTGAAACCTCGCGCGGACTTCTTGAGAGAACTTAAAGTGATGTTGAACTGTTTTGTTTCATTTGCCTACATTAATGCAGGTTCACGAACACTTAATGGTTAATAATCCACCACTATAACACATTAATATTCGGCTAAACACAAATTTTTGAAAATAAAACATAACTGCTAACATGACGCTTCACTTTCCCGCCAAGAAGCGTTAAAAATATTAAGCTAGCCCCAAAGTTTTTTTTTTTTTTAAAACGTTGCCCACACTAGGAATTTCTCCTGTATCGTGGGTGCAAATACAAACATTTAAACTCACATACACAAACAGCCAGACCCGGAACAACTACTAACTAAATATGTAACCATTTAACCATTTATTTTAAAAACATGTTCGGTAATAAAAAAAAATAACAGAACATAACTTCTAAAACGTGATTAAAATTCAAAAGAAAAAAGAAAACAACTGTGCCAAAAGAAAATACGGTCTACCCAAATTACTTTCCTTAAGGAAAGAGGAAATAACCAATATGCAAGAAGATGAATGAATTCGAAAAAAAATTAACATTTTCTCTAACTGTGGGGTATAAGAGGAAAAACGCACAAAACCCAATTTCCGTAGTTGTCAACTGTATGGGGTTTATTCGGTAATGTAAAAACAAAATAAATGCCAGTTAAACTACAGTCTTTTTAAACCTTTGCTTTCTATGATTAAAAATTCAGGTGTGCAACCTGTCCTGCCAGGGTTGCGAGTTTGTCCGAAAGGGATATCATGGCCCTGGCACACATGCAACTGAAGGAACACGGGTGGGTTTTAGTCAGTAAAAGTCTGACACGCCCTCCCGCTCCACTCAGAGCGGGAGAAGTTATATTTAATAACTTTTTACTCAAAAAGACAGTGTTGCTACTCACAAAATGTACTTGCCTATGGTCAGTCGTAAATTTTTGTCATCAGATGGGCGATGACGACACTATGTTTCCTAATTTAATTATATTTCATCTTTAAAATTCGACTTTCTATCCCGAATCTGGGCGATAGGTAATTGATTCACCAGGTGGAAAAAGAAGTCTGTAGATTCCAAATCATTTCATCTCTTTGCTATCTCTCCATTTGGACGCTGTCGGTAAGCAGAAATTCCAAATATATTATGCAAGTAATATGAATTTGATCCATTCACAATAATTAGTTGTGAGTTCGGCCAGAATGCGCCTCAATTTTTTCAAGTAGCGTTCGGTTATATTTTTTTGTTTTTGTTTTTAATAATTATATTTTTTTTGTCATAATATTAGTCAAACCAAGTATTTATATTGCTTCTTACTATAATACATTAAGGCGATGTGTTTTTAGGGTTCCGTAACCAAAGGGTAAAACGAGAACCCTATTACCCTACATTAACGTGATTTTTTTGCTCGTTTTTGCTCGATATTGATAACGGCAACAGGTAAACGCTTGAAATATTCACAGAATATATTGTTATATATTCATTTTAAAAATAAATAATTAAATTAAAATAAAACAAATATTTAAGGGGGGCTCCCATACAACAAACATGTTTTTTTTTGCCATTTTTATAAATAATGGTACAGAACCCTTCGTGCGCGAGTCCGACTCGCACTTGGCCGGTTTTTTGTTTTTGTGCTCACACCATTATTATTATAAGTCTATATGTGAGGATTTGTAATTGGCTTTCTGGTGACTATGGTTTAATTTTTTTCTCTGCTTTTATTAGCTGTAAGTCTTCCATGTACTAAAATAAATAAAAAGTTCTTGATCGATGCACCACTACAAATGCATTTCGACAAAAAAGAGAAAATACAACCTACATTTTCCCGTACCTATCTCTCCTCGCAAACTAGTCCGCGAAACGTATCGTTACAATAATGGTTCCAGTACACAAACCAATTGGATTGAAAATATTGTGTCTGACCAACTGTTCCTGTATTTTATTCAGCGCCCGAACCCAACCTGGGATACTAGAACATCAAGCCGATTGTTACCTAAAAAAGAAAAAAAAAACACTTCCGACTTATTTCTGCATCCATTTTTTTTTGTTCAAATCATCCAGTAGTTCATATTAACTTCTCATTTCTACAAGAAATGGCGCAGACAAAAAAAGTTCATAGAGTCTTCAAGAAAAATTGCCAGTAAGATCAAATGAACGAACTGAACCAGTCTACACTGTGGTCAGTGTAAAGGAAAAATTTCTTATTCGGAACGCGCACGTTGATAGTACGGTGGTTCTACCTCGTTTTTGAGGCTCTGCAGTGATGCGGAACAGAGACGGATATATACGACTACGCTTTGACAGAGCGAGACAGGGGTATTATTGCACCGGTAGTGAGGAGTGAAAGAGATCAATAATGAGACGCACGAGGAGTTGAAAAGGGATTTCAGATTAAGGTCGTTGTCGAGTCAAAGAACAGGTTAGTGGGAAATTTTGTAGATACGTGTTTTGGTAGAATAATCAGAGACTTTTAGGGTTACTCAGTGAGGACACAGACAGAGCGTTCTAAACATTTTGTACTTTCATATGGAAACTTGCTTTATTGTTTATATATATTTTTTTTGGCATTCGAGTATCCTATCCGGTTAGCTCATTATTCTTGTTTGCTATAATAATAATTAATATAATCAATAACAATGAAAAGATAAGAACACGACCTTTAATTATAGTATAGTTTTGTATGTTGGTTTCACTTACCTTTTATTGCCATTTAATTAGTATTTTCGGTTTGTGGTCTTATAAAGCGCGATCTAAATTACTTTGACACAACATAATCCACTTTTTCAATGCCTTGATTTTAACACTGATATATGCGACGATTACAAATAGTATTATAATTGTTAGGTTCTTTAAGATTTTGAAACATAAATATTTATATATTTAACTCTACCTACGGTACCATTTTCACAGTAACTATCAGTTGAATCTGAATGACAGCAGTACGTATTTTGATAAAGGTGGTTTCGCCAAACCAACTCCTAACCTTGGGCAAGTTTACTAAAGACAAGTTCAATAGGTCTACTTAACTGAAGTTCGTTTTTTAATCGCAGATACTAATTTGACAGGTGAAATGTCAAACTCCAAATTGAAAAAAACGAACAACGCACACTTATTTTCCCAACTCACTTTAAACATTGGCAGAATAGTCGACACTGGCTTTGCTCGCTTATAACAAAAATAGAATAGAATAGAATTATTTGAAATGTCTAATTAGTCTCTGGGAATAAAAAAACGAACTATACAGTACAGCAGAAAAATAAATCAAAAACTTTCACATGGTCATAGGCAGAAACTGTCGCCATTTCTCCCGAAAGCCTACTCTTTGGTGCCCAGTCTGGCCGGGCGAGCGCAGCTTTACATACACCCTCAGTCACTAGCTGAACGTCGTGGGTGTCAGTGCGTTTCGTCGCTCCAACACGCGTCATTACGCGGCATTTTGAAAAACGAACATTAAAAAAAAACCTTAAAAACAAAAACAATTCAGTGTTTTTTTTCTGTGAGTGCCAGTGCGAAAAGCAACTGATTTTTTTAGTCTGTGGTGGATTTTATTTTCGTGGATTTCTTTAGTGTTGTGCTGTTTTCAGATATTGGATTTTTAATGTGAAAGATTACAGGATTACCTAAGTAATGAACGTTTTCTTTCGTGATAACGAACCTGAAGGTTAGTGGACTATTATTTTTTTGGTAAAATTGTCGTTTTTGCGCGTGATTCTGGCGTGTTTGTGCTGTGAGTGACTGTTTTATTTTTGTTATGAATAAAATGTGTTGATGGTGCAGTGTTTCTGGACGATATGCCAGACAAGCTGTACGCTTTCATGAAAATGCCGGTACCATTTTTCGTGTAGTAAATTTCATGCTACGGGTGTTTTATATCTGTTTTATTTCTATAATGAAATATAAAATGTTGACTGTCTCTGCTACAGTGTCGCGCAAAAAGCCACTTACAGTTTCTAGGTATTACAAAATGTATGAGAAATATTTGCCAAGATTTTCCGCCACGCGTTTTTCGAGCAAAATTCCCGAAGGTTTTAAGTTTTTCCTGCAGGTAACAATATTATGAAGAAAGGCAGTGGGTTTATGTTGTATCCATACCATAAACTCTAAAATAAATCAACCGATTTTGTTTATTCTCTTGCTGTTTGAGACCTACAGGAACACTTAAAGACTATGTCATTTTTTTAATTGAACAACCGCTTCAAAATCTAGGTTCAAGTAGGTACTAAAGAAGCCTAAAAGCCTAAGCTCACGCACATTAATGTTGAACATTAGTACTGTACCAACATATTCCTCGATGTTCTACATAAAATGATTACGAACAAAACTCATTAACATAATCACAACATGGAGTTATTGTGGCAAAACATTTTCTTGGCGTAAGCAAATTATCTTTTGTATACACATGCCGTTAATTTTAGGAGTACAAGCAGTGTTTTTAGTTTAATTCGAGGTTACTTAGAACGTTGAAGGTATGTTATTACGAAAGTCATCGATAGTAATTTTGTTACGCGTGTTATTATTTCGACTACTGCTTTTAGTTAACTTTGATTAAAGTGGTATTTTTTTTATTATGATGGCATTTATTAGTCTTAATAATAGATGAGAATTATAGCTGAGGTTTTATTTTCAATAAAAGCCGGTTATTTTTGGGGTTTTGTAATAAGTATTAGAACATTTGGGTGGTTGTCTTTTTGGTTCTTCAACTGGTTGAACACTTAGGCCCGTTTGTACTACAAAACAGTAAGTTAAGTGGAATACACATGTTACCTAGTAGTACAAGAGTATTCTACTTTATTTATTTAAACTTTTTACAAACAAAAAAGGTACAAAGGCGGACTTTTTAATGCCTTAGGCATTCTCTACTAGTCAACCAAGGGTGGTGAAGCGATTAGTTGGCTGGTGCTCTGTTTGAGAGGAACAATGAGCAATCTTACAAAAATATATCATAAAGAATTATAAATTAAATAGGTACACAAATACATATCACATGGTATCTTATAAAAACATGCTTTAAAGTACCAAACGTTCCATAATAAGCGGATTAATTTGGAGGATGCTCTAGTATGATGATGGTCTAGGATGGTTTTAAACTTATAAGATATTTATTTTTTGTAAAACATATACAATAAATTCCATGGTCTTAAAATAATATTCGGAAAGGATCTACATGTTTTGCCATGTATGGCGTACAAAATTTTATTTTTATTTTTGGTCAAGTTAACCATTTGAATTTATACATAAAAAAATAAACAACATAATTTAACCCAGACAATACACATGCATACATATTTACTATAACATATACATAACTCACGCCTGTAATCCCCGAAGGGTTAGGCAGAGGTGTACCTATATAACATAAACCTATATTATAAATATACATAATTATTAAACAAATTCAAGGGAGAGAGGTGTTGAGAAGATTCTACGCTATTTATTTTATTTTGTTTTCGCTAAAATGCATACCGACTGGTGGCCGTCCTGATATCAAGAGGAAGCTCATTCCAAAGAAGAATGGACTGAATATGAAAGGAAGAATGAACAAAGTGGGACAGAGTAGGAGATTGTTAGAAGAACGCAGATTCTTAGTGTGTGAAGAACTTAGATTTTGGAAGTGAGACTCAAGATAATAAGGAGCAGTGGGAGAGTTGAGAAGGGAGAAAAGCGGGGTTTGTGGGGGACTTTCGAGCAAATTCTTATTAGCTTTCAACTAGCAGATCTATACGAAAAGAGTATGAATATTTTACAGGCACAGAGATCATGTTATTAACGAGCATGCTACTTAATAGCAAACAAGCATGCATATTGTGTATTCCGGGCTTTCTAAAGGTATGTTTAAAACATCATTCTTTTTATGTGTCGTCTTCAAGCAATTGACAGAAACAGAACGATATTTTAAATACATTATGCTTAACGCTAAACGTATTTATTGATTAATAGTGCAAGCGGGTCTTCTGTGGTCACCAATGATCGGAAAAGGTGAGCTAAAATACCTAAAGTTTGAAAAAGAACAGACACAAAGTGGAGACTTCCTAACGACATTTTTTTTTCAGAAATTCAAATATCTCGAAAACGGTGCGTCCTAGGCAAAAAAATACAGAAATTTAACGGCCTGTGTCACCCGCGTGCAAGCACCATGCGAACATGAATTCGAGTAAAAAAAAAGCAACAATATATAAATATTTAACAAATATTCCGAAAAAAAAAATTGTCTTAAGGAAGTCTCCACTTTTTTGACTTTGTTCTTAGAACTTTAGTTATATTGGCTCTATTATTACGATCACTGGTGATCACCAATAAGTTTGCCAAGCATGTTGATTAGGGATAACGATAGGTATAGCTCACCGTACCTGCACCATAATTGCGTAGCACACTGAATCTTAATGATTTTGAAGTATATTGCTAATCCATTGCTTCATAAATGTTCGAAAAATGTGCCTGCTCAACAACGTAAATAGCGCAATGAATGTTGTCGAAATGTCAAAATAAAACCCATTACTCCGATAGTATCTGAAATTGGAACGTTTCATATTCAGTATGGCGTATTTGTGGCCTGAGAATCTGGATTGCATATTATGTAGGTATGCCTATATGTCATCCATGGGGCTTCTACTCATATTATAAAAATAATTACACTCCAATCTCATTTATTAAATAATTATACATATATACATAAACTCACGCCTTCTTCCCATGGGGGTATGCAGAAACTATAAAACGCCACCTGCTACGCTCCTTACATACTCCTTTTGCTTCGCCTACGTTCATACATCTGGGGGCCGATCGTGCTAATTTCGAACGTTAATACCAAAACTAAACCACAACCAAAAACGTTACGTTAGACACATTTCGTATCGCGGTAATCATTTCAACGGAAACGATTTAGCTTTACTTTGGAAGTTACGTTGTAGGAACGATCGATCGAACTTTCAGTATTGGGTAACGTCAACGATTTTGTCGCTCAGAAAAAAATAGCGCGATATCGTTTCTTACATCAGCTAAGACAAAACTAAACCAAAACCAAAAACGTTCAATTACGTTGAGAAATAGCGCGATTGGCCGCCTGGTCGTACACGCACGCCAAGTGCGAGTACTACGCCCCTGACCTTTCTGAAGAACATCACCAATTTGATCACTATATGTCCTCCTAGGGCGTTTCCATCTCTCTCATTTCTTAAATAATTATCTGACTTCATTTTGCTTTCAGAACAATCCATTAAAGTGGTATTGTAAATACCCCTTAAATATCCCGAGCTGATACAATCCAACTTCCACGTATTACACAAAAAATATTCTCTATTATTCTTTTGAAACTAAAACAACAAAAATATAAAACGAAAAATCTTAATTATTATTACCCCCGCTAATATGAAAAGGGAACTAAACACAATACTTTGAACTTTGGGGGGTAGATTATCCACTTCACCTCGTTTCTCACCCCCCTGGCACCTAATTCAGAGAAGTGTCACGAATGGGTGACGTCAGGTGAAAAATGTCGAGGGATGATGAAATATTCAACTTATTGTTCATATTATTTTTTTGCTGAAAAGGGAACAATTTGCTGGGAATTAAAATGGTAGGTATTTTCAGTAAAAATTAAAAACAAAATATTTTATTTCACATAAGCCTACATGAGCACTTATGAAACGTCAGGAGCTAGGTGCACGGTTCCAATTGGTCGTTTCCTATGGAGAAGAGCCGGCACGAAACTCGGTCGGACGGTTATTCTTTTAAAAATAATTGGCTTTTACAATGTTTTCAAACCACAGCGTTAATAGGTATGAGAGGACAGTGTAGGCCCGTCAAAGGTTTGATAGGTATACCCAGCGTGCGTGTATGACCAGCGGGATAATTTCGTAACACACATAAACTAGCAGTGACTTCATAATGGGCCCTATCAGAATACCAGCGCTGCGGCTCTTACTTTAATTGTCACAGCATCATGCTGAGATAGGAGCCTTTTGGCCTCGTACAGGACTTTGTTTTTATTTTCATTCTTCTTTGTTTTTAGGGTTCCGTACCTCAAAAGGAAAAAACGGAACCCTTATAGGATCAATTCGTTGTCCGTCTATCTGTCTGACAGTCTGTCAAGACCCTTTATCTCAGGAACGCGTGGAGGTATTAAGTTAAAATTAATACGAAATACGTAGGTCTATGGTCCCTGGAAGCTCTAAAAAAATCAAGCTTCCAAGTCAGCGCAATAAAAAAATACGGTGATATAAGCGACATTATTGCGACATAAGTATAGGAAAAAGTCCTAAAATTGTAAATTTGTAGTTTTACCACATAAAAAAAAATTGCGAATATCTCGCACATTAATCAAAACCTATAGGGTACTTCTCGTTGACCTAGAATCATTAAATTTGGCAACAAACTAGGTCTTACTGCACAAATAAAGGAAAAAATCAGCAAATTGCAAATTTGTAGTTTTATCACATAAAAAAAATTGCGAATATCTCGCATATAAATCAAAACCTATAGGGTAATTCCTGTTGACCTAGAATCATGAAATTTGGGCAGAAGCAAGGTCTTACAGCATAAGTAAAGGAAAAAGTCCGAGCAATGTTAATTTGTAGTTTTATCACATAAAAAAATACTTTTTTGCGATTACAAACTTACATTTTCAGTTGGAAAATTGACCGTGGCGCATATCGATGTATGGAGAACATGGTTTTCAACTACAATGTTAAGTTTGTTTTAGGGTCAAATTCATCCCAACTACGGAACCCTTCATTGTCCGTGGTCCGACACGCACTTGGCCGGTTTTTTATTTTTTAAATAAATACTTTTAAATTTATATAATAAAAAAAACAAAATTTACCATTCCCCTTATCTCCGAAACTACTGAGCCTAAAATTCTCAAAAAAAGTACAGAATATAATTCTTGGCTTAGGTATAGATTACAGGAAAACCTACAAGAAGTCTATGATCTTTAAATAACATGGTAAATCTCTCAATATTGAGCGTAAAAACTTACATTTGCAAATGGAATGTATGAGGGAACATGTTTTTAACTACAATGTTAAGTTTGTTCTTAGGATAAGTAATTATTGATCCCCACTACGGAACCTTTCATCGTGCGCGGTCCGACACGCACTTGGCCGGTTTTTTGTTGGTTTTTAGGGTTCCGTACCCAAAGGGTAAAACGGGAACCCTATTACTAAGGCTCCGCCGTCTGTCTGTCTGTCTGTCTGTCTGTCTGTCCGTCTGTCACCAGGCTGTATCTCATGAACCGTGATAGTTAGACAAATGAAAATTTCACAGATGATGTATTTATGTTGCCGCTATTACAACAAATACTAAAAAACAGAATAAAATAAATATTTAAGGGGGCTCCCATACAACAAACGTGATTTTTTTGCTCGGTTTTGCTCGATATCGATAACGGCAACAGGTAGACGCTTGAAATATTCACAAAATATTTAGTTATATATTCACTTTAAAAATAAATAATTAAATTAAAATAAAACAAAAATTAAAGGGGCCCGGCTCCCATACAACAAACGTGATTTTTTTGCCTTTTTTATAGATAATGGTATGGAACCCTTCGTGCGCGAGTCCGACTCGCACTTGGCCGGTTTTTTCTATGTAACAAGCTAGGTTATAGTCCAGGATGATGATAGAAAAGGTGTGCCTCCTATAATCACGGTAATGTGGCAGTTACCGTCATTGTAATGTTTGTATAAAATGACCGATGAGACATCAAGGTATGGGCTTTTTGCGTGTTTATTGCTTCTTTGTTTAACTTTGTTAAGGAGTAACTTTTATGAGAAACACTAGAATATTATTCTAGTGGCACTTTGTATTCAACCTCAGTAAAAGATTTCATCTCTTTTTACCTAAATGCCTAGAAGGACGGTTATGTTTTTTGCTTTAAGGCTCTTACAAACACACGCGATATCGCGGGCGCGACATGCACCGACAAAGAAATTGTCTTTGTCGGTGCCTGTCGCGCCCGCGATATCGCGTGAGTGTGTAAGAGCCTTTACAAGATTAGCATAGAGCATCCTACAAATTAATCCGTTTGCTATGGAATGTGAGAGAAGACACTTTAAAGCATGTTTTTATAAGTTTCCATAGTCGTGCTATGGCATAAACTAATTAAAAAAAAAGGATTTTTAATCACTACACTTGATATTAATTTTCACATCAACTTAAAACGGCACTAAAAAACTAAAATTATGCTTCTGTTTCCAAGAATCTAGCTTACATAACAAGCTTTTCAGCCTAAGAAATTATAGCCATTTAGCCAGCTAATTTATGGAGGCTTTAGAGACGAATAAGCGAAGGTAACAATCAAAGGGGCTATATTTTTCAGAATTCAATAGATTTTGGAAGTTTGCCATCAATTATTTAGGAGGTCGATATACTAATTTTCGTGATTTACAATTACATTATTAATAGAAAGGTATAATGGATTTAATTGTTAAAGAAAAAGAATAACTCTAGTATGACGCAATTGGTACTGAAAGAAGCACGGAAATCAAGCCTCGGAAATCACGTAAAGCCGTAGGTCCTGGCTTTTATTCGTTGATCTTTGACAGTCGTTACGGGTAGTCAGAAGCCCAAAAGTTTAAGAAACAGTCTTACCAAGGAATTTCGTGTTACCAGTAACTGGGTTGTGGAGGTCAGATAGGCAGTCGCTCCATGAAAAATACTGGTATTCAGCTCCATCCGGTTAAACTGGATCCCAAAATCTCAGGTCTGGAAAAAGGCTATATGCAGATTGATTGGTAATGTTACTTTATCAGTAGGTAGAACCCATTTTACAATTGTGAAGTAATTCCCTCTTTAGCATCCCCTTTTTGATAGAATTTGCAAATGATTCTCACGGTGAAATTCTAAACCAATTTTGATAACCAAAGTGTAGGTAGTTTGATTCAACTTTTAAAAGATACAATAACGGTTTGAATTCTTCTTCTTCCCGGCTAAAGCACTTGGAAGTGGTGAAGTGCGGGCGTTTTGGGGGACTGTCTTATGTAATTTTGACGTTCGAAAAGTGCAGATTCTAAGGCTAATTTGAAAAAATAATTTAGATACTGTACTAAAAAAAGAAATTGTACAGTGCTGATACCTCCTATTCAGTTAAAATTGTAGTGACTTTTAAATTTATAATACATAATAATGATTATGTGCGTTTTTCAAGAAAATAAATACATTCACGAAGCCACCGGGCAAGTAATAACACAAAACAGCACTTGACCGAAACCCTCAAACGCTGTGTTACATTTGATCGAGTCTGTTCTCGAAACCAGTCGACTTAGAATAAAAATAAACAAAGTACGGACACACCTGTTGGTCAATTATCCCAGGGCACAAAAACCCGCTCCCTGTATTAAGGAGGGTTACTAAGGTTTCGAGTTGAGTTACTGGGTGCCGGTCGATTGATTATCACTCAATAATCAAAACTATTGTTAACTTTTAGATGTGTAGGTACCTCGTTAGTTATGTAAAAGCAAGAATATTCACTTTATTTTTTTGCGTGAGATTTCGATGAGTTATTGTGTCTTCTTATTTTAAGCTTGATTCTGTATCATATTAAATGTAGCTTATTATCTTTTTCTGCTGGATCATTATTCCTTATGATTGAGGTGTTTATTTAGTACTAGCTTCTGCCCACGACTTCGTCGGCGTGTTTGAACTTTAAATCATATCATAAATGGCACTCAGCGATAGCTTGGTTTGTATCAGTGAAATAACTTTCAGAGTGGGATCAGTCGTTCCGAATATTCCCCAGATACAAACTCACGAATTTTACCTCTTTTTAACCGACTTCCAAAAAGGAGGAGGTTATATGTTTTTTTTTTATGTATGTTCACCGATTACTCCGTCAATTGTAGACGGATTATGAAAAGTTTTTTTTCATATGGAAGGGTATGCTCCCGAGGTAGTCCCATTACCACCAAATCAGAATCTGATGAGGGGATCCCATGGAAATCGAGGGAAATCCTCAAATTTTATAGGCATACCTATAACGATTTGACTATTTTTTCTAGTAACTCATGCATTTGCACTCGAAAAGCACCATTTGGTGAAGTGGAACCGATGATGAAGACCCACAGATGGCCACCGGAACTACTTAATAATAAGTATTTCACTTTAATATGGTTGCTAAGCAATTTATGCTCGTCAAAATGCATATGGTGAAGTCACCATCAGTTCTCCTGGTTCTTACCAGGAGAACTCCTGAACAATTAACGCCCCTGCATCGGGAAAAGCAATATTTTGTAAAAGGTGATGAGCATTTGTCATTAGGCTATTCTAAATTAGATAAATTACAAACTGAACCACTAAAAAGAGAAAAATAAAAAACTTTTTACAAAAAAAAAAATAACCGACTTCGAAAGTCGCTTGTTTTTTTTTTTTTGTAAAAAGTTTTTTTTATTTTTCTGATTATTAGTAATATAGATTGAACGATACTTATTTTATCACTTTTTTTCTAAAACTAAAATAAGCTTAGCGATCTTCGACTTTAGCACAATGAATTTTATAAAAAGGATTACAAATGAAATAATTTTAGTTGTCTATGATTTGACATTGTGCACAGATGTTAACAATTTCAAATTGCGTAGGCAGGGAGAGATGATTAAAGGCACAATTCATTCATGCGAAGTCTTTCATATCTAATCGAGAATCGAGTGATAACGGCTGAACTAAAGTGATAACCAAATGAGATTTTGACCTTATTCTACCGTGTACTGTCAGGTCCTTTCACAGGTTGCTTTTAGACGATCAGTTACTGATATCAGATATTTTTTGTAATGGTTCACCCATTCATGTGTGTGTTAAGTTCGTAGTTTTTTGCGCGAGTTTTGGTTAAAAGGAAAGTTTTTTAACTATAGTGTAGCGAATTGATTGTTTCGTTATACTCGTATTTAGGATTTTTTAGTTATTTTAGGGGATTTAAGTACCTACTAGTGATAATATTTGAAGACAGATTTGAAAAACCTGTCTTTGTTTTTTCGATTAAAACATTATAGTTATCTCTGAATATTCATTTCTTTGCTTCTAAGAATGACATTTTTTAAATTAACTTCGAAGAATGCTATAACTCTATGATTGCTGAAGATGAATCCTAGGGAGCTTTTACAATCTTAAAGTCAATTTAAAAATTAATGGAACTGCATAATAAAGATGTCTCCACTCAATTGCCACAACATTGTCTTTACTAACAGACTCAAACTGAATTAATTTATCAAACAAAATGGGTAGGTAATTAAACCAAACTTGCGAACCTCAGAACAAGTTTTTATGACCACATAAAGCGTTTTTATCATAAATCAATTCAACACATAATCGACGTAATGTATTATTATAGCCTTTTAACATCTATTGTGTTATGTAGGTAGACCATAACAATTCAGCTCCCCTATAGCCTTATCAGAAATGAAACTTTATTATCGTCTATGGAACCCGATACACGGCTTATCAGTCACGTAAAAACCACTTAACCCAGCTATTAAACGAATTTAGTATTTATTTAGAAGAGGTTAAAGTTTTAAATCGTTATGCAGAGATTTGAAATTTAATTAGCGAGCGATTTGCAACTTTCTTGTGGCGAGCTGAAAGTTCTAAATTTAATTGTAAGAGTTTCGTCGTTCCTTTGTTTCGAATTCTCACGGAAAATTGATATTTTGTGTTTGATATTAGGGTTTTTTGAAAAGCTTTTACAAAGGAATACGTAGTAAAGAGTATTGAGTATGCTGAGTTGTATCGGAATTGCCCGAACTCATTGGCGAACAGACAGATAGTATTTCATAGCTTATTTAAAAAAAAACTGCTGTTTCATACAAAAGTACATTACCTACAAGGTTAAAATGTATGGATCAGCTGTTTTTTTTTTATAACCGACGAAAAATTTCAACCCCAAGGTCTACAATCATATACCTACTGAATTCATGAAATTAAATTGTTTATTATTAGAATATTAATTTGTTAACAGTTTGCGCGCCGATGTCATTACCCTGTATAACTCTGCCTACACCTTCGCGTACCACAAGCTTGGTGATTATGTTAATAAGTAGCCTAACTAGTTTCGAGCTTAATCGGCCATGAGTAGACTCCGGCCAACGTTGAAATAGTCAGGAAATCCCGATAAATGCATGTAAGTATAATGCAGATACAACATTATCATTACAATAGCCCACTGCTAAACAAATCCCCCTTCACACTTCTGACCACTCTCATCCATCAAATAAAGTCATAAAACACCGTGTATTTTCTATAGAAATTGAAGGTGTGGAGTATACATAGGAAATTGCTCATACATTCTACTACATCGGCAACGTGCAACCCACGTGAATTCTTGGAATCACTTGTGGTCGAAAGGCTACCTACCCACATATTTTAGCGGTGTTCTTAGTATTTTTAACTGCTTTCCTTATGTCAGAACCATTTGTGGGATTTGCAGAAGTTTTTGTGAAATTGTAAGACCTGTTACTTTGTTAGTTTTCTTTGGCTTCTCTGGATTTATTTTTAAGAACACACGGCTTTATAATTTTATCTTTGACACCACTGAATGAAGAACAACGGTTTGAGGAAATTTGGATTTGTACACATATGTAATATCACGCCTGTATTGCCCGAATGGCTCAGCAGAGGTGTAAAGAACACCCTCATTTTGTCAGTTAATTTAAAGTCACAAATGGGGACAAATTCAGACTCTGGGCTTCTACTGAGAAAATTATAATTGATAAAACGCAAAAACACTTCACCCGACATAAGAATCGAACCCAGGGCTTGCGACCAGTAGATCAGCAAGGCCCATAAGATTTCTGTCAGGCAGAAATAGTCAACACGCAATGAGCAATCGCAAAAGTCATCACTCGTCGAGTGCCATTATTAGTCAACACGCAATGAGCAATCGCAAAAGTCATCACTCGTCGAGTGCCATTATTAGTCAACACGCAATGAGCAATCGCAAAAGTCATCACTCGTCGAGTGCCATTATTAGTCAACACGCAATGAGCAATCGCAAAAGTCATCACTCGTCGAGTGCCATTATTAGTCAACACGCAATGAGCAATCGCAAAAGTCATCACTCGTCGAGTGCCATTATTAGTCAACACGCAATGAGCAATCGCAAAAGTCATCACTCGTCGAGTGCCATTATTAGTCAACACGCAATGAGCAATCGCAAAAGTCATCACTCGTCGAGTGCCATTATTAGTCAACACGCAATGAGCAATCGCAAAAGTCATCACTCGTCGAGTGCCATTATTAGTCAACACGCAATGAGCAATCGCAAAAGTCATCACTCGTCGAGTGCCATTATTAGTCAACACGCAATGAGCAATCGCAAAAGTCATCACTCGTCGAGTGCCATTATTAGGAGTCGATGTTCTGCCACCAGAAATTGATGCAATTCTTATGGGGTTTACAAAACTTTAAACTCTGAAAGTTTTCATCTCAGGGTATAACGTTCCCACTGATTGGGCACAGGTCTCTTTTCTGTGAGAGGGAGTGGACCGTAATCCTGCATGCGGACACATTATGGACAGATTTAACATGTCTTTGAATTTTTAGTTCCTTGACATACTGGTTTCCTCACGATAGTTTTCTTCTCTTGTTTATTTACTCTTTATTTCATAAAAGCAGAAGTAATTCTTTCACATTAACTAAAGCCAGGAATACCATACGGATGCCGCCTCACCCGACCTAATAATACGGATCATTTTATCGCCATCCACTCATCCGTAAATATATCATTATCTGAATTGGCTTTTACCGGCGTAAACACTTCTGGCTTAGCACTTAGCTGAAGCTGAATTATCAGGAGGATGATGGATGTATGTGGATGTTTTGTGTATGGAGCGATGAAACCATACATCAGACTGGCTATTGAGATGTTTTACTTTAAATTCTACAAATGATCCACGACAGCAGCCTAATTGCGTACCATAATATCAATCAATACCCAAGGGTTTTAAGAAATTCCTAATCCATTGCTTCATTGGTTTAAAAAATCTCTCAATAATGTAAATAACGCAATGAACTGTGGCTGAACTGCCATTATGAAAGGCATTGCTATCGATTGTATGTATGTTACGCAATTATCCCGCAGGACCTATTCCCTGTTAGAGTCTAATATTTAAAAATTGATACAATCCATCAAGATTCTTGTATAAAACGATTATTACGGCCAATTAATCGATAATGTCAGCAAAAATGGAAATTTTGCCATTCTTAGAAAGTTTGAGCAAGCGCTGGTAAACATTGCTGATACTATCATGAATAATACACCCCGTGTTTGCCTAGTTTTCGATAACGCTTACATATAAGTTAAATATTACCCATCTCAATTATTACTAATTTTATTCAGACCTGACCAATATTATGTCTGGACTTTAAAAGAGACTGTGACCTCTGAGTTTGCTTCGGCCTTTCTTTTCAGAGTAGAAGGATACGAAGCGCCGACCTCATCTAGTTTATTTTTATTTTATAATATGATTGACTTGTAAAACTGTTTGCACAAACCTACTTACAGAAATAAATCATTTATCATTTATTCACTTAAGTATATTCTGACTTTTTTACACCCCAAAGAAAATATTAAAAGCTAAAAGCTCGCTTTGAACAACCATCCCAGTCCCTTCGGAATCAAAACCAAAACCAACTAAAATCTTTAAACAACAACCTACCTAACACAATACCATCATTCGGTATTCGTATGTCGTTTGCTTACGGATTTCGGAGACCGTTAGAGATCGCGCGATGGTCTGGTCCGCCCACGACGTCCCATGGCCTCGTCCCGAGTGAATGCGCGGTGAGTAGTAGAAGCGGGCGCGGCAGCGGGCTGATATCGGCTTGTTCGCTTTTGCCTTTCGTTCGCCATCTTTCACTCAAAGTGAAATGTTATTATCTGCCAAACCTTTTCCCCAACTCTGGTCGGCTTCCAGTCTGACCAGATACAGCTACCAGTATTTTACATGGAGTGACTGCCTATTTCACCTTCACAACCCAGTTACTGGGTAACACAATACCTCGTGGAAAGGCCATATTCCTACACTATGGACACAAACAGTGGTTTTATAAGTTTGATACTTCTCGCCCACCTTAGCATCCGCGCCAGCTCCTTACCTTAGACCAGTCACATAGCTTTCGGGTCAGACGGTGAAAAATATTGTGCTCTTGCAAAATGTTGATCGTTGTCTTTTTTATTTATTGTGTTATGTAACTTGGGTTCGTAGAGGTGATATTTGAATCTCTGTTTGTTTTTAATATAAAAAAATAGCAGGTAGGATAGGATACAAAGGATTCTGTTTACAATGAGTTATATTCCAAGATAGGACACTATTGTAAGTAACAAAAAGAATTTGACATCATTATTGTGTTCATAACTGTGCATATTTTTATTACAACTCGACTTAGTTAGGTAAATATAAATATCTAATAGACAGAATACGAAACCCCACGCTGCGCCGTGGCTACTGGGCAACAGTCTCCACACGGTGGGGGCCTGAGGATGAACGGCACCGGCGAGACCGGCGAAGGAAGTGGTGGCAAGACGAACTAGACGCGTATCGCAAGGGCTGGATCGACGTGGCTCTAGAAAAAGATACCCGGACGAATTTAGGCGAAGCCTTTGCTCAACGGTGGGACAGTGTAGGCTAATATAAAAATAAACTAACCCACAGCAGCGGGTCCGACAAAATTAAAGGAAAAAGACGGACAAAAAAAGAAAAAAAAAGAGATATAAAATATAAACAAAATTATGACACAACGCGGGTTTAAAATTATCAGCAAGAATTCGTTTTAAAAATACTAATTAGTAAGCGCTTTAAATGATATATCATCCCATCACATCAACATCATTTGTATCAGTTACAGACGATATTAACGTAAAAAGCAGAGATTATTTTTTTCATCATCGAAAGGCTGATTTCCCTATAGAAATCTGGGAAAATATTCTCGTGATCGGACGAACAGATTGGTACACTATTGACTCAAGCTCTCCTAAGTTTTCACGGTGAGATTTTTACAGAATGGCACTACAGGTTTTATCCATCAGGAAACGAACCTCTATTTGCCTGTCAATTACCTTTGTAGATCAGGTAGCAAGTTAATAAACAACTAAATTGGTTTCCTATAGAACCTGTCATATGTAGGCTAATTTTGAATGCACTTACGATAACCACATAGATGGCCCATAAAACGAAGCGAATATACTTTCTAGCGCCTACTTTTGCACTTTCTATGAACCTTATTACAAGGTATTTTGATGCAAGTACTCCACATCTTACAAACCTAATAAGGTAAAAATAATTAGATCGGTTACCACAAATGTTGGTCACAATCACAAATTGGTTCGGTCCAATAGTTGGCCAATGGTGGCTTAGAATTAAATAAAGCTGATTGGTCATTTATTTTTATTTTGCACCTTTTCTTGTGATTGAAAGCATGGGAAATAGTCAGTGGATATTATGGGCAAGAAATAAAATGGAAATTGCTTGACAGAGGAGTAAATTGGCTCTTTAAAAATTGCGTGTTTTCTATAGATTACAGTCACTAGCATAAACAAAACATGCTTTAAGACAGTTCATAAGCTGTCATTGCTGTAGATGGATATTTTATTACCACAGCCGTAGAATGGTTATCAGGGATGTTTTCATAATCACCGTATTAACTGGATGGATAGTCGATCACATTTGTTTTTCTAGACAAGAGAACTAAGTTCATTTTGCCGCGTTCATTCTGTTCCATCATTAATATTATTACGTGTACAGGGTGTAATTGACATCGATACGCAAATTTTTAACATGAATTCAGTAGGTACCTGATTTTAGACCCACCAAACTTACCGAAATAGCTTGCAGAGTAAGCAAACTGAAGTGGCTGTGGGCTGGCCATGTTTGTCAAAGGACCGATGGCCGATGGAGCAGACGAGTCCTGGAGTGGAGACCGCGTATCGGCAACCGTATTGGGGCGTGCCCCCATAGCTAGATGGACCGACGACCTTAAGAAGGTGGCAGGGTCAGACTGGATGAGGAAAACGCCCAAGGACAGGGTGTTGTGGCGTAGTCTGGAAGAGGCCTACGTCCAGCAGTGGACTGCGCAAGGCTGAATTGATTAAAACTTACCGACATACAATTTCTGCCCTGTGGGGTCTATAATCATCATTGTGCTGAATTAATGGTATCAGTTTTCACGTCTATATCCCCTTACACCGTGAACACCTACTTATTGCTATTAACAGCACATTAAATTGTACGGAACCTACCACTTCAATTCGCTCTTATAACCATTTCAAAAATAACCTTCGCAAGCATTTTTAACCCATGATTAAGCTAAATGTCATATGCAAATCTTAAACCTGCGCTAAATATGTACAAAATGAAACTTTTAACTTAATATTATAATTTTAGGACATTAATTCAATGATATATTGTTTTTAGAAGATAAAATGAGTATCATACAGACAGACAGTCATAATTTATTGCTAATAAATCAATTTCACCCACGATGTAGTTTTATGGGGTCACATATTGTAAAATGCAGATTATGGATGTTGTTACATTGTTCTTAGTTTAATGCCTTATGCTCGTATAACAAATATCTAGAAGATTTTTAGAGAATGTTTTCTTTAACCGATTGATGACAATTGGCTTACGTGGGACTTAAATGTAACTGGCAAAATGTGAGTGTACCTCTGCTTAACCCTTCGGGGAGAACAAGCGTAATTTTATGTGATATCTTATGTTTTAAACTCATCTACATTTTACCTCCAGTCGTTTTCATGTTTACCAAGAAGTGGTTCGCCAAGTGTGGGCGTTTTAGGGCTGTCTTATAAAACTTATGGCGTTCAAATACTACTGATTTTTTACTATATTTTTTTAAACTAATCCTTTCGAATTGTCATACGCCTTGGTGTCTCATCTTCTTTAGTAGGTTAGGCTTAAAAGTATTGCTGTGATTTTCATTTTGTTCTTCTACAGCTATCTGTACCAATGTTGGCTAAACTGTACCCATTTCATGGTTAATTCTGAAACAATGTGTTTTAATGTTTAGACGGGTGCTGATAGGTGTTAAACAGTTATTAAGTTTTGTAGCTAGTTGTTTCTACTGTTTATATGCCAGTTTGTTGTTGTTCCAAATATAAAACCTTTTAATTTACTGTACTTTTTAATTTCATCTAAAACCATCATGGCAGTTACGGTATACTCAAAGCAATTTGCTAAACAGAATCCAAGCTACTTCGTACTATGAATCAACTAACTTTTTACAATCACCATAATTACATCCCGCACCATAATTGACAACATCCATTCGCTTATCAAAGTTTTTGTCACCCAACATTTAAAAAGTAACGGTCGAACTAAAAAATTAGAAATCCACGTAACGAGGTCTGTATTATAATAATAGTACCTACATAACTATTTTTTGCACATAAATACTTGGTAGACACACAATGGACTGTTTCACACTTTCCGCAAATGAATGTCGAAATAGACAAGCTAGTAAATGAGGTTTTTACTGATACTCAAGTAAAACGATAGACGTGCAATCTGACAGTTTTTCTTTGGGCTATAGTTTTTCTCGGCCTGTTGTTGAGGCTTTTATTTATCGAGCTTTAAACAAGTTCGTGTTCTTATCAAAATGTGCAAGAATAAGAAAAGCAAAATGTGCAATGTGGAAATAGAGCTCTTTGTTAAAGAGTCCATACGGAGAAAATACTGCCACAAAAATTCAAAACTAGTTTTAATTCTTTATTATTATCATCCTCCTGCCACCCATTACCTATTTACTTTCTTTCATCCCGATTTATTAGGGATCAACCAACGCAGTATACATATAACATATTTTTAAAGCAGACATCTGTATTAGCTGATCTTTCCATACTTTCCATATACATTATCATCTTTCCTACAATGCATCCATCCTTTGTTTTTTCGTCTTCTGCCACTTAATCCTTACTTAATCCTCTTCTTCAACGCCAAATATTTTTTAAAGTTTTTCTGTACATCCACAAATAACGACATCATTTCTTTTAGTTTTATCTTTTCCAAATTGATTTATGGTTTATAATCTGATTGACCCATCCTCTTTGTAACATATTCAATTTTGTTTCTTTATGATATTGAATTCATTCACATAATTTTTTTTCTATAGCTTTTTGTAAACTATTTTATGAATAAAATAACCACCAATCTCTATGTTGACGTCTCGAATCTGTCCATGAATGATTCAGTCACATTTTATTGTTGAAAAATGTAAATTTTATTACATACAGACAGATGCAAAAGTGAAGACTACAAGACAGTAAATTCAAGATTTATTGGAGTCCATTTCACTTTGTAATTTTATATCTTAACAGCATATTATGCGTACTGCTAAAAGGTCTCTATCACTATCACTATTTTGGAAAGGTTCAAATGAAATGTTTAGATCTTTGGCAGGAGTATTTTGATGAAAGATCAAAAGAAAAAGGGATATGGTATCGAACTATCCAGCCATAGATTTCTCGGGTCCCGTGGATTGATTGTGACCTCAATAAAAACCTAATTACATGACATATTCCATCAAATAAGTTTTATTACTTAATGAGGAAGGCTTTGTCTCCAAATTGTGATGACTGTGGTGGTGTGATTGATAATGTATTTCATTTTCTAATGGAGTGTGTCCAGAATGAAAATACTAGAATTAATGTTTTCGGACAATATTAAAGGTATGATATTGGCTTTTGTAATACCATCCTTGCTTTTCCAATGTCCGATAAGGTTAAACAATTGTACAAGTTAGTGATAAGGTAGATAGTAATCAACAATTTTGTGTTTTTTCTGCACTGGCCGATGTGGTCGCTAAGCGACAAAGCCCTAATAAAAAAAAATCACTATCACTAGAAAGAAATAAAGAAAATTTATTAACACCCACTAAAGCACACAATATTAGCAATAGAGAGATTTGCGATGATGATTATTATTATTTAGTGAAAGCAACCTACAGTACTTAAAATTTATAGGGATGTTCACTTGCTTTTACATTCAAATAATGATAGATTTTATTATGCACTCTATGAGGTCTCCAGTCATAAAAGTTTCATAAAAAGTTCAAAATAATTTTACCTCCATGATGACTGTTATTAAACTTGGTTATTTCAATATGAGAGATTGGCAATATTCTGATTTCTTGTAATTACTATTTTTGTATTAGGTGACTGATTCTTTGTAATTCGTCGTTTTTAACCGAATTTCAAAAAGGAGGAGGTTAAAGGTTCGACTGTTTTTTTTTAAAATGTATTTTCACCGATTGCTCCGTCAATTGAGGACCGATTTTAAAAATTATTTTTTTGTCTGAAAGGGTATGCTCTCGAGGTGGTCCCGTTGCCACCAAGTCAGAATCTGATGAGGGGATCCCATGGAAATCGAGGGCAATCTTCAATTTTTATAGGCACACCTATATTGATTTCAGTATTTTTTAAAGTAACTCATGCATTTGCACTCGAAAAACACCATTTGGTGAAGTGGAACTGATGATGAAGACCACAGATGGCCACCGGAACTACTTAATAATAAGTATTTCACTGTCGCGATTCGATTAGACACTTTAATATGGGTGCTAAGCAATTTATGCTCGTCACAATGCATAATATGGTGAAGTCACCATCAGTTCCAGCCCAGGAGAACTCCTCAACGATTAACGCCCCTGCATCGGGAAAAGCTATATTTTGTAAAAGGTAATGAGCAGTTGACATTAGGCTATTGTAACTTAGATAAATTGCAAACTGACCCACTAAAAACTGAAACATAAAAAAAACTTTTTCCAAAAAAAAAACAACCGACTTCCAAAAAAAACACTGCAAAGTGAAAAATATCCTTAATTTGGGAAGTTGGTGGAAAAAACCTAAAATAGATCCAAAGACACCGACTTCCTTTTGATACCCACTTATTTTTGTATTAGGTGACTGATTCTTTGTAATTCGTCGTTTTTCGATAATTTTGTTTAACACATTTGGAAATTCAATATATATTATGTAGGAGTGATCCGGTGACCTTTTACACTGTTTGCATTTCCTACATTCATTATTTTTATCATACGAGTATAATAATCTTTGAAGAAATTGATAGTTCGTCAATATCTCAAACCCACTGCCCTGAACCTATAAGATAAATATCCACTTAATTTCCACTTTTCAAAGGGTACCGAAAACCTCTCATTTCTTTACGATAACGTTGCAGATAGTTTTAAGGAAACCTTATACTTTTACTGGCCATATAAATGATTTACCGCAACCCGTTTTGGGAAATATACAACCCATATAAAATATATACTAACAAAAAATATAAAACATTATTTACGAGGTCTTTTTGCGGTAGAAAAAAGGAACGTATCCACGTATTGTTAAGAAGCAATAAAGCCGAAAACTGTGTAAAATTACTTTTTATTGCCTTTAAATTTTTGAAAGTTGTTTTTACGGCTTTTTAAGCCGGAAACGTAAGATTTGAGGAAAAAATCGGGACTTGTTTTACCGGAATAAAAAACCGATAGTTTATTTATACGTATAATTATTTTATGACAAATAATATAGAAAAATGAAAGAAAAAAAAACATGTTTCGCAGACCCCAAATAAATTGTGATAAGGGTAGTTTTTTTTATTATTTTGATATGCTTTGTAAAGGCCAGTGGCGACCAAGTATACGACAGGGTATTATTAAGCACAAATAATTGCCAAATGGTAATTACAGGCTTTTAAAATAACAGGGATATTAACAACGTTTTTATGACTCGCACATATTTATGTTAAAGTGCAAATAATTCATCGGTATTGTCGGCATTTGTTGGATAATTTACAAGTTTTTGAAATATAATTGAATGTTATTTTATGAGCCAGTCCATCATTGTGTGAAAAAAAATAACATGATTCCTACTCAATTTGTTTCCATGGTCTTTTTTGTTCAACACCAACATTCGGTATTTTAATAAGTTTTACTTTTAGAATTTCATTTCATAAATAGGTTAATAAATTTTTGTTTTAACTCACCCCAAATAATTTATTCATAAAAATTCCATGAATTTGTGTAATTGGATTTAGTTGTATTTGATTTAAAACTCGTCTCATTAGTTAAATTAAAATGAAAAAATGTACCTAGAAACTCCGTACCAAACGACCAAAACAATTTATAATCAAATTAGAAAACCCGATACGTGGTCACTGAGATACCTACTGGTAGAGTGAGATAGCGAACAGTCGACCACAAACTGGCTGCTGGGAGGCTGCGACCGGTCACACATCCGCTCTATACACCTGTCGTGAACGGCGCCTGTACAACCAACAGGGTTGGACAGAAGGTCTAGTTGGTATGGGTTTTGTTGGCAAATCAATTCTAAAATCTTTTACAGGACAAGCAGTACGGTTATGGAATGCCTTGCCCGGGTCGATAAGAAGTGCTCAATCTCTGTCCACTTTTAAAATTCTGGTAAAAAAACACTTCCTCACTCCTTAAACATCATCATTACATAATACAGTTCCTTGCTCTTGTTTCATGTTTATTATTGTATATTATATACAATATATTTATCTAATCTATCTTCACAAATAATCATATAATTAATGTACTCAAACAAAATATTGTGAAACATTTTTAAAAGAGTACCGGTGGAGTTTCTTGCCCATTCTTCTCCATACGAAACTACCTTTTGGAAGGGGCAACTAGAATCAATTCTATTTCTTTGTAAATTTGGACGTTCAAAAGTGCCTCTTATGTGCCTATTTGAAATAAATAATTTAACTTTTGACTTTTTTATATAGATAAAGGTACGCTTTCTGTATGTATGTATTTATTGTATATGTAAATGGTACACCACTGACTACCTGCAGTATTGCCTCTCCTTCCATCCATCTAAAGGTTGTCTGTAAAAGATCGCTTTCAGCGATAAGACCGCCCATTGTGTCACCCTATGTAAAATTTCATTTATATCTATAATTTTTATGGTGTACATAATAAAGAGTATTCTATTCTATTCCCTTAATAACATATTACGAGGAAATAAATTAAAATTTTATTGATGTGTAACATCTTTCCTCGCTTTCTGTGGGAGTGATTTCGTGAAAAGGGACGGAAGTGTGTAACAGGAAGTGACAGCTTGAGCATGGGATAAGTAAGTACTTTTTAATAGTATGAAATGAAGTACATTATCCTTCCTGATACCAATATATGGGTTCGCCTATCTCAGAACACTCTCCCGAGAGAACATTACCCACCTCAACCAAAATGCCCCAAAAATTAGAGATAGCAGTAAATTAAATAAAATAATGATAAAAACATCAACTTGAAACAATATTCCATAACGTTATTTACGTTCGCTGTAGCTTTTATCGAATTTCATGGCTTATTAACATCGAAGAGCATTATCAAATAATTGAATCGGGCGACAAACGCCGCACATTTTTTCTCACACGCGATTTTAACTAATTCAATATTTTTTGTACACAATACAAATACTCGTTGAACTTTACCTATACACTGGTATATATAGGTTTTTAAAATATTAATAATATTCTGTAACAGATCCCATAATTTTGTCATTACTGAGTACAAAATTGAATATGATGTGTAGCAATGCTTGAAAGAAAAGCGAGAACATTCAAATCAATCAATCTGCCTAGCCTTTTCCCAACTATATGAGGGTCTCCTTCCAGGCTAACAGGATGCAGCTGAATACCAGTATTTTACATGGAGCAACTGCCTATCTGACCTTCACAACCCAGTTACTGGTAACACGAAATTCCTTGGTAAGACTGTTTCTCAAACTTTTGGGCTTCTGACTACCCGTAACGACCGTTAAAGATCAACGAATGAAAGCCGGGACCTACGGCTTTACGTGATTTCCGAGGCTTGATTTCCGTGCTTCTTTCAGTACCAATTGCGTCATACTAGAGTTATTCTTTTTCTTTAACAATTAAATCCATTATACCTTTTCTATTAATAATGTAATTGTAAATCACGAAAATTAGTACATCGACCTCCTAAATAATTGATGGCGAACTTCTAAAATCTATTGAATTCTGAAAAATATAGCCCCTTTGATTGTTACCTTCGCTTATTTGTCTATAAAGCCTCCATAAATTAGCTGGCTAAATGGCTACAATTTTTTAGGCTGAAAAGCTTGTTATGTAAGGTAGATTCTTGGAAACAGAAGCATAATTTTAGTTTTTTAGTGCCGTTTTAAGTTACTGGGTAATACGATACCCCTTGTTAAGACTGGACAGCCGGGAGCAACGACTTAATAACGTGCTTTCCGAGGCACGGAGGAGTCTCGGTCACCCATCTACGGACCAACCCCAGCAAGCGTAGCTTAACCTGAAGGATCGACCCATGCGGCTGTTATATACGGGGATAAACTGCAATAAATAAAGAAAGGAATAGCTATAACTAGTCTATAAGTACATGGTCAATGAATGATTGTTCTTAATTTTATTAATAATCAAAGGTTTCAAAATGGGATTCACTTAGGGTAAAAGGATCAAGACTGAAGGACCAGACGTACACGTATTTTGTGAAATTAAATTCTGAGCAAAATAAATTATTGTTTTAGATTATACTAGCTGTGCCCCGCAGTTTCACCCGCGTAAGTCTCGAACCCGTGGGAGTATAGAGATAAAAAGTAGCCTATGTCTTAATCCAGGGTGTCAGCTACCTTCATACAAAATTTTATCAAAATTAGTCCAGGCGTTTGAGCGTGAAGAAGTAACAAACATACACACACACTCACAAACTTTGGCCTTTATCACATTAGTGTGATCACCCCAACAGACTTTTTTAAACAGAACCTCAATAACCATGCCACTGAACCTTTTCAACATTTTCCTCTACAGTGGCCGGATGCAGGTACGTTTATTTTGTTTAGTTACATACTTGTGACGCCTCGGTGCCTGGCTGCCACTGACGTGACTTTAGATGACTCGCATAGACTTCAACCGAGGTTAATAAGATTGCCGTATAGTTATTTTATGGAGGCAGTAGAACTACAGGGGATTTAAAGTATTGGTCATTTATAGCAAGTTAATAGCGTTGAGGTTAAATAAAACGGTGGGTCACGGTAGTGGATTAAGTTATTTAGTTAATATTATATATTGTTTGTGGTAAATTAACAGTCAGTATTATCTATATGGCGGAGCTTAGTGGAAGCCCATCTCCAGCAGTGGGCGTCTTTCAGCTGAGATGTTGATGATGATCTGCATGGTGAGATGGAGAAATTGGTTTTGTTTTTTTTTCCATAAATTAAGAAAGAAAATATTATTTATTAACAAAGAAAAAAAAACACAAGCGAGCTTTACAGTAGTCGCATATGATGTGTAACATCTGACATATCACCTAGTACTTACTAATTCCATGAGAACACTAATTCTAATTATTATAAAGTACTTACTAATGCCGTGCTATTAAAAAGTACTAAGTTATTCCATGCTCAAGCTGTCACTTCCTGTTACACACTTACGTCCCTTTTCATGAAATCATTCCCACAGAAAGCGAGAGGATAGAACACATCAAAAAGTACATACAATTCTCTTACGCGCACTTAAAAGTTATTAAAATATTTGATTTGATTTCAATATTAAAAAAAAAAAATACGAAGCCTGTTTCTGTATTGTCACTTTATTTTGGTACTTACGCTTATGTTTTAAGGTTCATTTACACGGTTCGGTTACAACTTGACAAAAACTATAAGCTATTAATTTTTATGAAGCCATCGTTAGAATGTCCCATACGATTACAACATAAAGATGTGTAAACGTCAAGATTTATTATTGATTTTGACACAAAGTAAAAAATATGACCAAAGACCATGAAAACCTCATATTTTAAATACGAAACACAAATATAAAATATTGCCATTTTTTAAACAATAGCATAAAAATAAAGATTCCCAACGTTTGAGCCGAAGCAGCAAAAAAATACGAAAAAAAAGAAAAATACATAAAAAGAAAAACCAGTTGAGTCCCCGCAAGTACTTTACGCGTGGCGACATTATCTTGACATAGAACGTCGTATACACAGTTTTCCTTTCACCCCAAATTGGCACTTACTTCCAAGGAATAAAATCCAAAACGGCTTTTAGGATACCAAAGCGTTCGCGTGGCCGTCGAACGTGCATACAATTCCAGAAACAGCACAAGCGTCAGGATGGCTGCGATCAAAATAGCACTTTGGCGTATCAGGATTAGGTTGAATGTTTATTGAAATGTTCTTTGGTAGTTTATAGGCTGCAATGTTTTGCGACGTCTCAACCCGTCATTTAGCTACCAGTTTTGTTCGTAGTGCGTTAAAACTTACCTACGACTAGGATGAAGACAGAAGTACCATAAAACGGGCTTGAAGTTATGCGCACAGTCGGCTCAGTTGATACCTACACCGCGTTGCACGGCAAAGGAATTAGTTTACAAAAAACATTATGATTATGTCCAGTGTAATCAGTTGTTAGGAGATGAAGAATAAATTATAGTTGTTAATATTCTTTAAGTTTATAAGTAAAAAAAATGGTTAGTCGTATATTTTTTGTGGTGTGGTCGGTTATGTAAAAGCTGCATGGTTCTCAAGCATAAGGGAAGTAACTATATTTAGTTACGTATAGTTAAACTATTTCACGAAGTCCTCTCTTGTCGCTGTAATGGCGGTAAACATAAGGTTCAAATTGCAATAACCAACAGGACTTCGTGAAATGGTTTAACTATACTAGACAATCGCGTTTTTATTAAATTAAAGCTGTTATTTTATGAGAAATTGAAGTAATCACACTAATAATATAAAGACGGAAGTTTGTGTGTGTGTGTATGTTTATTACTTCTTCACGCTCTATAGGCTGGACCAATTTTGATAAAATTTTGTATGAAGGTAGCTGACCCCTTCGATTAAGACATAGGTTTATTTTATCCCGATATTTCCATGGGATCGAGACTTCGCGGGTAAAACCGTGGGGCGCAGTTAGTCTTTTATAAAGTTACTAGTTTCGGCTCCACCTTCATAAGTCTTGATCCCATGGGAATATTGGGATAAAAAGTATCCAATATCTTAATTCATGTAAAGGTGTACTCATGTGCCAATTTCATCAAAATCCGTTCAGCCGTTTCAGCGTTAAAGCGTAACAAACAAACTCGCTTTCACATTTATATTCGTTAGGATTTCTGTCAATAATAAATTACAAATAATGCTAATTAAAGCATTGCCAAAATGCATTACTGAAGCTCAAGTTTATTTTCGAATTATTTTATCTCATTAACATCTGGAATTCGGGATACGTTGAGTCGTTGAATGAATGGGAAATGCAAAGAATGAATCTGTATGAATGCGTCATGATTATCAGTTAAATCAACAGTTACATTGGTACCCAGGGCCCAATACTTGTTATTACCGTTAAAAGAGACAACTGGTTTTTGGTCCTTTCGCTTGGGAGATGTTTTTTGTCCTGTGGAGGTATATAAATAAATTAAATTATGATGTACTTTATCCCCTGGCTGGAGGCTTTAATTTATTGAGGCACACAGGAAAGTCCGATTAAGCAGCCGACAACCTCCTAGGTTGATCGGCAAGATACTATTTCACAAAAACCGGCCAAGTGCGGATCGGACTCGCGCACGAAGGGTGCCGTACCATTATCTATAAAAACGGCAAAAAAATCACGTTTGTTTTATGGGATAAAATGTTTGTTTAAATATTTATATATATATATATTATAAATATACCCTTAAATATTTGTTTTATTTTAATTTAATTATTTATTTTTAAAGTGAATAAACTAAATATTCTGTGAATATTTCAAGCGTCTATCTGTTGCCGTTATCAATAACGAGTAAAAACAAGCAAAAAAATAATCACGTTTGTTGTATGGGACCCCCATATTTTTTTTTTTTTGTATTTGTTGTTATAGCGGCAACAGAAATACATCATCTGTGAAAATGTCAACTATCTAACTATCACGGTTTATGAGATACAGCCTGGTGACAGACGGACAGACAGACGGCGGAGCCTTAGTAATAGGGTTCCCGTTTTACCCTCTGGGTAAGGAACCCTAAAAACGATGTAATAGGGACATAAAATACCTAAGTATTGTAATGACAGAGCAGTAGAAGGAAAATAATTATGAATACACTAAACACTTGAACTGCAAAGTGACAATAATTATAACGAAAGATAAATTAAAGCCTTTGTAAGGGTTCACACTCCGCCAACGATAAAATTATTTTTCCAATATCGATAAAAAATCGTTTTTAAACTGCTACTAATTTGACTGCAGTTTAACAGATACTTATTCGAAATGTACAGTCAACCAGAAGGCCAAGAAAAACAACTAAAATGTTTATTTTACATGGGCACTTATGAAACGTCAGAAGCTAGGTGCACAGTTCCAATTGGTTGTTTCCTACGGAGAAGAGACGCCAAGAAACACAACGGTTACTCTTTTAAAAATAATTGGCTTTTACAATGTTTTCTAATTACTGTTTTAATAGGTATGGGAGGGACAATGTAGGCCTGTCAACAAGTACCAGGTACTTAACAAAATAGACAATGGTCTTCAAATGTACAGTCTATTAAGCCTACAACGTTCTTACATTCGCAAAATATAAAAGAATATGTAAATTAATATTAATAATAATAAAAACATATTTAAATCAAATAACATGATACCCATTACGCCAAGACGCTGGGCAATCGCTTTCAAAGCGTTTCGTATTTCTACAATAATTTTCAACAGTATTGACATAAGCTTTTCGGTAGCTTATGTCAGTCACATACATTTTTAACTTTTCCATCATTGTTTATGCTCATAGAATGTCACTTTGTCTAAGCCTTCAGGTACGCCTATTGTAAAAAAATGACATTTACAGCGCCTTTTTGTCATAGCACTTCTAGCAGTAAAGACGAATTACCTATTGTACTATAGTAATTTTATTCTAGGTACACACGGCTACCTAAAAAAACCTAGCATTTTAAGGAAATCCTATACAATGCGAGGTCAGCTTATACTGAAAAAGAATATCTTGATATTGTGTGTACACCGTCTTCACATATAATTAATGAATACAAAATATTGTAAAGCGTTTTATAAGAATAACGGTGGAGCTTCTTGCCCAATATTTTATATAGATTCTTTTTAATATTTTATATAGATTCTTTTTTAATTTGTGAATGTGAGAACGTTGTAGGCTTAATAGACTGTAGCTTTGTAAACTATCTTTTATTTTGTTAAGTACTTGGTACTTGTTGACGGGCCTACACTGTCCTCCCATACCTATTAACACTGTAACTTATAACATTGTTAAAGCCCACTTTTTTTAAAAGAGTAACCGTGGAGTTTCTTGCCGGCTCTTCTCCATAGGAAACGACCAATTGGAACCGTGCACCTAGCTTCTGACGTTTCATAAGTGCCCATGTAGGTTTATGTGAAATAAAAAAAAATAATTTTGATTTTGATTCTTCTCCATACGAAACATACCTTTTGGAAGTGGCAACTAGAATTATTTTTTTTTTGTAAATTTTGACGTTCAGAAGTGCCTTTTATGTGGACACATAATATACAAGGCACTCTTAAACGTCAAAATTAACTTTTGAAATAAAAGATTTGACTTTGACGAATTTCGTAGTTTAAGTGTTACCAGTGCAGTGAGATGCGGTTGCCTGTACTACTTTCGTTATCTCTCCATGTGTGGTCTGTTGTACTGATCATTATTCAGATAAACTTTAAATGAAGATACCTTTTATGGCACTGCAGTTTACAAAATTAACGTCTCCTGTTAACGATCCACTTTGTAATAACTTGTGCGGATTATAAACTTTACTTTTTACTCGGTAGAATGTGAAAAAACCGGCCCAATGCGAGTCGGACTCACGCACGAAGGGCTCCGTACCATTATCTATAAAAACGGCAAGAAAAATCACGTTTGTTGTATGGGAGCTCCCCTTAAATATTTGTTTTATTTTAATTTAATTATTTATTTTTTAAGTGAATGTACAACTAAATATTCTGTGAATATTTCAAGCGTCTACCTGTTGCCGTTATCAATATCGAGCAAAAACGAGCAAAAAAATCACGTTTGTTGGATGGGAGCCCCCTTAAATATTTGTTTTATTCTGTTTTTTAGTATTTGTTGTTATAGCAGCAACAGAAATACATCATCTGTGAAAATTTCAACCGTCTAACTATCACGGTTCATGAGATATAGCCTGGTGACAGACTGACAGACAGACAGACAGACGGCGGAGCCTTAGTAATAGGGTTCCCGTTTTACCCTTTGGGTACGGAACCCTAAAAATGGCTTTAAAGTGTATGAAAAAAAGAAAGAAAATACGTTTATAATATATACATATTACTTATATATACCTACATATATACGCAAAGAAAGAACACAAATACAAAAAAGAATGAGTTTGGGGAAAATATGCGTCACATCCCCGCAAAACGGCCACCCACCACTCAGCATAATGCTGCGACCCTATGAAAAAATATTCGTGCCTAAATTCGTCTCTACTTTGCATCTGGTCCTTTTATCCTAAGTTAAAAATAAAGCTTACCACAAAAACCAACGGTTATCGATCTCAATGCTTTTTATGTTATTTTTTTACTTTACCAACTGGAAAGTGCAAACATCGTAAATTAAACACACGCGATACAATGGTTATTAAAATTCGTCAAACAGGTTTCTGATTCGTCACTTGAAAAAAGATGCTAAGGTTGATTTGAGATTAGGGATCGGGTTCCGGCGAATTTTTTTTTACGAAGTCAATTTTAATGGCGACAATGGTATCTGAGCTATTTTTTAAAAGCATTGAGTGAAGGTTTTGATTCAAATCTTGAATCTTTGAAACGACTTCGACTGAACCAACTCTACTAGCAAGTACACACGGGTACACATCAAACTTTAAATTTCCAGTATAAGCTGATCTCGCATTGTATAGGATTTCCGTACAATGAGAGGTCAGCTTATACTGGAAAATATAGCTAGATATTATGTAGCCGTGTGTAACATAGCTTAAAAATAGTACAGCTGTTATTTTAATAATACAAATTATATAACATCACGCCCGTATTCCCCGAAGGGTTAGTAGAGATGTACCTATAATACACCCACACTTCACCAGTTACGTTTAAGTCCCATGTAATAGGGGGCGAGCCTATTGCCATCAATCGGGCACAAATCCAGACTCCGGGCTACTACTGAGAAATTCTAGATGCCAATAACACTTTGCTCGACCCGGGAATCGAACCCAAGACCTTTGTAGCGCTTGCCACAACTAGACCATTTTTTATACCTAAAAAAACATGGTGGTATACAAAATACAATGATACTTAGTATCTTGTATTGTTGTTTAAATTTGCGCTCACATAAAAACTCACGGAAAAGTTCGTTGAGCTCTGCCCACAGCGTTTCATACGTTGAACTACGGAACCCTAAAATAAAACAGAAAAGCCACAGCCAGTCAGACAAGGTGTCAAGTGTGAACAGAATTCCAAAAAAGAAGTCGTAAAGTGGCCAGCACACTGACTGTCAAATATTCTCATTCGATTTTGAACAAAACCATCAGCATTTTAGGGTTCAAAATCTGACTGTACTTATCTTAGAGATTACAATGATTTACGTTTTTTTAGAATATTTGCAGTTTTTTTTTACAACAATTAATATAGTACGATGATCGGATATCTCAAGGAAGTTAAGCTTCATTTTAAGAAATTAATAGAGATAATTGCGTAGATGTTAGATTTTATTACGATTGAGATGGATTTTGTTTGTCAACGTGCTTATGATAATAGTGTGGTTTTCGATATATTATTATATAGACTATCTATATGCTTAGATGGTTTGGTCATGTTGAGAGGATGAGTGGAACGCGAATAACAAAAGGTATTTATAAAGCAGAGGTGAGTGGAAACGCCGGGAGGGGACGCCCTAGGAGGACATATAGTGACCAAATTGGTGATGTTCTTCAGAAAGGTCAGGTGCGTAGTACTCGCAATCGGCGTGCGTGTATGACCAGATGTATGAACGTAGGCGAAGCAAAAGGAGTATGTAAGGAGCGTAGCAGGTGGCGTTCTATAGTTTCTGCCTACCCCCATGGGAAGAAGGCGTGAGTTTATGTATGTATGTATTATATAGACATGTTGAATGTTAGCTGACTTAAAGTATTTATTTAAGACTAAATAAGGAACAAAACGATCTTATGTACTAAAAGTTGAAAACACTATTTGGTATAGCCATGAATTTCATATTTTTTAAGTATTTACATTATCTACACTGTACAAGTTAACTGTAAGATTCCTGAATAAAATAAAATAAAAAACCCTCCCTCCCTCCTTAAAAAGGTGGCTGGGACAGACTGGATGCGGAAAGCGGAGGACAGGGTGTTGTGGCGCAGCCTGGGAGAGGCCTATGTCCAGCAGTGGACTGCTATAGGCTGCGTTGATTGAAATAAAATACAGGCAGCAAACTTTTATTTTATCTTTATTTATTTAAGTATTGTATACACCAAATTTTGAACAATGTTGTGAGTGTGCTGAGTACGTTATTCCTACATACAAACTCACAAAATTTTCCTCTTTAAAATATCTATACAATCAATCAATCTGCCTGGCCTTTTGCCGAAAACATTGTGAGGAAACCGGCATGTCCTAGAACGAAACAATTCGAAGATATCTACTTACCCGAACTGAGCCCGCGTGGTGGATTACAGCCCACTCCCTCTCACAGAGGCTTGTGTCCCAGCAGTGGGAACATTATAGGATGATTGCTATGCTTATGCTACACACGTTCATCAAGGCATATTATACCTTATTTACTGCGTTTATAAAGACCAAAACATTTAATCAAATTATTTACTTTTTAGGGTTCCGTACCCAAAGAGTAAAACGGGAACCCTATTACTAAGGCTCCGCCCTCTGTCTGCCTGTCTGTCTGTCTGTCCGTCTGTCACCAGGCTGTATCTCATGAACCGTGGTAGTTAGACAGTTGAAATTTTCCCAAATGATGTATTTCTGTGGCCGCTATAACAACAAATACAAAAAAATAAATATATAAGGGGGCTCCCATACAACAAACGTGATTTTTTTTTCTCGTTTTTGCTCGATATTGATAACGGCAACAGGTAGACGCTTGACATATTCACAGAATATTTAGTTATATATTCACTTTAAAAATAAATAATTAAATTAAAAGGGTGATTTTTTTGCTGTTTTTATAGATAATGGTACCCTTATATATGGAACCCTTCGTGCGCGAGTCCGACTCGCACTTGGCCGGTTTTTTTTGTTAGCACCGTACCTACACCCAACGACAAAGGTTAATTCATTATAGCAAACATCAACGTTGTACGCAAAAACGTTTGTAATGAAAACTGTTTTCAACACAAAATAAATTCTAATTAACGCCCTACAATTATTTGTCACACGACTGAAACAAATACGCGCGTATGCAAATACTATTCATTAACATAATAATTTGTAATTTGCTGGAAAGTTAATTTAATAGTGATTAGGGAATAAGAATTCTGGGCAGATATTAAGTTTGTTTGTCTATAAGAATAGTCATAATACCTTTGGGTGTCGTAATGGGTAAATAAGTGATTATGTTTGGTCAGGCGACAATATTTTGTCGTCATATTTTATCGTTTTGGCGCGACCGAATGTGATGATAAAATTGCGACTGCCTCGTTTGTCTAATGCCAGTTTTTACTAGTAGTAGGTGACACCTAAATGTTGCCAGGTTGCCTAGTAACATAATATTTCTAACAACTTTGACAGCGGAAAATTTTTGAAGTGAAAATATCTTTAGGCGCGTTGAGCACTTTTTGGGTGAACAAAAATCATGGAACGCGTCAGCGTCACCGAACGCTTTTTCACAAGTTACTTCTATCGGCAGTCCCCAATTTACAAAGAAAAAACAACAAATTGCCAAAAAGAATACTTGATACAAACTGGAAAATTACTTTCTTTTCGGAAATCGGTGTTTTTTGTGTTGTATTTTGGTGATTTGCCACCGACTGCTTTTTTGAAGTCGATTCAAAACCACACAGTGTAATTGGAAAACATGTTCCCTCATACATTACAACTGCAAATGTAAGTTTGTACGCACAATATTGAGAGATTTACCATGTTATTTTAACACCGTAGACTTCTTACAGGTTTTCCTGTAATTTTTATGTAAAGAACTATGTTCAGTGTTGCCCCTGTCCTAACAGGCATATTTAATCAATGTTTAGACAGCGGTACGTTTCCTGATTTAATGAAACATAGTAAAGTAGTACCAATTTTCAAATCGGGTAGTAAGAGTGATCCCTCTAATTACAGGCCTATATCTGTGCTACCAGCATTGACTAAAATATACGAAAAAATAATGCTAGACCAGATGTTGTCACATTTTAATTCAAATGGGATTTTACATAGTCGCCAGTTTGGTTTCACGAAAGGTAGGTCGACGACTGACGCAGGAGTGAAACTCATCAGTCACATTTTGGAATCCTGGGAGAAATCCCAGGATGCCATTGGCATTTTCTGTGATCTCTCAAAAGCGTTTGACTGCGTTGACCACAATACACTAATCTGAAAATTACACCACTACGGAATTCGTGGACAAGCTGCTGATCTTGTTTTTTCCTATCTATCAAACAAGCAGCAAAAAGTAAACGTTAACGGGGCAACGTCCTTGGGGTCTCTAGTAAAGATGGGCGTCCCTCAAGGTTCAATTCTTGGCCCTTTCTTATTTCTAGTTTATATTAATAATCTACCTTACATGATGGCTAACTTATCGAATATAATTCTATTCGCTGATGACACTTCCCTTATTTTTAAAATAGATAGAAAAGATACGGATGTCTTACAAGTCAACGATAGTCTGGCTGTTCTTTCAAAATGGTTCGCAGCTAATAATCTTTTACTTAATGCGAACAAAACAAAATGTCTTAAGTTTTCATTACCAAATGTACCCCAAGTGAGTCTAAATTTAAAACTTGATGGCAAGAAACTAGATGCTATTACGGAAACTGTATTTCTAGGAATTACTTTAGATTCAAAATTACAATGGGGTCCCCACATTAGAGCTCTTTCAAGTAGATTAAATTCAGCTGCATATGCAGTAAGAAAAATAAGGCAGTTAACTGATATAGCCACAGCTAGGTTAGTGTACTTTGCTTATTTCCACAGTATTATGTCATATGGCATTCTGCTGTGGGGATCGGCTGCTGACGTAGATTCAATTTTCATTTTACAAAAGAGGGCAATCCGCGCGATCTATGGAATGGGTCCTCGTGAGTCCCTTAGAAACAAATTCAAAGAAATTGATGTACTAACTCTGCCTTCCCTTTATATCTTAGAAAGTATTTTATATGTTCGCAAAAACTTAGGACTTTTCAAAATAAGAAGCGATTTCCATAATATAAATACACGTAGTAAACATGAAATTGTGATACCCAAATTTAGATGAACTAAAACAAGCAAGTCGTTTCTTATAAACAGTATCCGCTTCTATAACAAGTTGCCAAAGTCGGTTATAGAACTTAGCGATGGAAAGTTCAAAACCCACATCAAACGTGTCCTAATCAAAAAATCATACTATAAGATTAAGGACTACGTTGAAGACAAGGAAGTTTGGCAATAATTCCTTCTGCACATGTGGCTTCCCTGGTACCTCATTAACGGCATAACTATGTGAACGTCTATTAACTGCTCCTAAATTACGATTTTTATTTCTGTTTTTTACATACTTTGACATAACCTACAAATTTTAATTTAAAATATTTATTAGTGACTTGTGGACAGAATATCTATTCAGTTTTTTTTTTACAGTTGTAATGACAATGTTGTCATTTGGTTTAAATATGTAGGTTTTTTTTTATTACTTTAGTAATATTTTATATAGATTCTTTTTTAATTTGTGAATGTGAGAACGTTGTAGGCTTAATAGACTGTAGCTTTGTAAACTATCTTTTATTTTGTTAAGTACTTGGTACTTGTTGACGGGCCTACACTGTCCTCCCATACCTATTAACACTGTAACTTATAACATTGTTAAAGCCCACTTTTTTTTAAAATAGTAACCATGGAGTTTCTTGCCGGCTCTTCTCCATAGGAAACGACCAATTGGAACCGTGCATCTAGATTCTGACGTTTCATAAGTGCCCATGTAGGTTTATGTGAAATAAAAAAAAATGATTTTGATTTTGTTTTTTTAGAACAATTTTTCGTTCTGGAGATAAGGGGGGAAATTTTTCATCTATTTTCTTAAATAACTTTAAAAGTATTAATTTGAAAACATTACAAAAAAATGTTCTGAAATCCTTCCAACAAGCCCTTTCATTTGATATGACATATAACCTCTGAGTTAGTTTCTGACCTTATTCAATCAGACCAAATCATCTAGTTTCAAAACATAATACATTGTTGAGGTGTAAAAGTGTTTTTTGAACCAATTGTAAGATAATTAATATCATTCATTATTTACTCCTAATGTAGCGCAGTACCCTTGGAGTTCCACTTATCAACCGGATACGGAACACTATACTGCGGTCCAAAACACTCAAGTGTGACTGGGCCGGACACGTTTGCCGCATGTCGGATGTATTGTGGGCTAAGAACGCAACAACACGGGTCTTTGAAAACGTCCAGCGGCATGGCGAGAGACCTAGGCGTCGATGGCAGTACGAGCTAGACGCTTATAAGTGGGATTGGTCCATGTTGACGAAGGATCGTGTTGAGTGGGAAAAATCAAAATCAAAATATTTTTTTTCACATAAACCTACATGAGCACTTATGAAACGTCAGCACGTCGTGGCATGGTTCCAATTGATCGTTTTCTATGGAGAATAGTCAGCAAGAAACTCGACGGCTACTTTTTTTTTAAGATTTGACTTTTACAAATCAAAATCAAAATCAAATCATTTATTTTTGCTGAATACACTGTTACAATGGTGTTATAAGAATTACATGTTTCAAGTGATTCTACCGTAAGGCATGCAAAATTTATACAGTCATAGTTATTCATCAATTAATCAAAAAAGACTGGCTATTGGTTGACTGGTAGAGAATGCCTAAGGCATTAAGTCCGCCTTAAAATACATTGGAATAAATAAAATTAGATGAAATAAGCACGATATAGTTATAATAAGTTAAAGTCATAGTGGATAATAAATTATAAATGAAATAATAAAAATAATTAGTTTTTTTTTTTTTTTTTTAAAAAAACGTTGCCCCACACTAGGAATTTCTCCTGTATCGTGGGTGCGTTTACAAACATTTAAACTCACATACTCAAACACCCAGACCCGGAACAACTACTTATAGGTAATACAAATATTTGTTCCGTGCGGGAATCGAACCCGCGACACGCAGCGCAGCAGTCAATCACTTAACCACTGCGCCAACCGTGCCGTCAGATTATTTCAATGTCAATGTCAAAATTAGTTATTAAGAGATACATGCATAATTCATTGAATAATTGATTTTACTTGATGTCACTGTGAGGTCTTTAGTTTGGCAAAATTATCATTGAGGAAGTCATTCAAGTTATAGTAGCATTTATTAATCAGAATTTTTCACAATCACACATCACAATGTTTTCAAATAATTAGAACACTGTAATTTTTTTTTGTACAGTGTTAAAAGGTATGGAAGGACAGTGTATACCCATTAACATGTACTAGGTACTTGACAGAATAGAAAATGGTCTACGAATCTACAGTCTATTAAGCCTACAACGTTCTCACATTCACAAATTTAAAAAAATATTATTAAAAGTAATAACAGTAAAAACCTTGTTGAAATTAAAATTGTAGGTATACAGGGTTACTGGTAACTCGACGTATTCCTTGCACGACGTCATAGTAAGGTTAAAATGCAACAAATTAAGCTACCAAATGTTCTACCGAAATTCAGTAGTTTTTGAGTTTTTTTTAAATAAAGTAATGACAAAAATTACGAAAAATAAAATGTTTAATTGGTGATCTCTGCCAAGTTTTCGGCATTTTGGATTTTTTAATTATTAACAAAGATTTGCTACGGCATCAGCTATGATAATAAAATAAATTCCGGTATAGTCGCACCGTAAATCATTTTTAAATTGTATTTTTCATAAAACAACTAAAAACCTAATTAACTCAAAAACTACAGAATTTCGGTAGAACATTTGGTGGCTTAATTTGTTGCATTTTAACCATACTATGCCGTCCTGCAAGGAATACGTCGAGTTACCAGTAACCCTGTATAATATCAAATAATTAAAAGATTGTGTCAAGAAAGTACGTGAAAAAAAAGCATCGTAATTTGAGAGCAAAGACACTTACATAGTTTTGCCAATAATGAGGTGGTACCAGGAAAGCCATAATATGTGCACAAAGAATTATTGATCGTCGCATCGTTGAGCTCCTTAAGTTTTGAGTAGAGCTGCCCGATTACTGACAAATGCGTGCACTGACTGATCAGGTCTACTCAATCTGTGTGGTCTTTCCTCAAAAGACCATTTCAGACACCAATCTATATGGCTTTCACATGATCTGACCAAGATTATGTCTAGACTTTAATAGAGTCTGTGACCTCTGAGTTTGTTTCGGTCTTTCTTCTTAGAGTAGTCAGTTAAGAAACGCCGACCTCATCTAGTTTTTAAAATATGATTGACGTGTAAAAGTGTTTGTTCAAACCTACTTGCAGAAATAAAAATCATTTATCATTTATCATTGCCAAACTTCCTTGTCTTCAACGTAGTCTTTAATCTTATAATATTATTATGATCAATAAATCTTATAATATCTTATAAAAAGAAAAGAACAACACAGGCTGATTTATTTCTCTGTTAACTCTTCGAGGAATGCAGGCGTGAAATTGTAAATAATGTGACGACAAAATGTTGTCCGACAGTAACTGTCTACCTGTAGGTATGTACTATTATTGTACGTTGTTCATGTCATATTGTGGTCAGCAATATGCTACCCAAGCGTTATAGCACAGTCTAACTACCCTCTCCAGGCAGTGGTTTGATAAATGGTTAGAATATTCTGCTAGTATCTGAGTTTATGTATATTCTATCTGTGGCTCCTGAATAGTTGGTAATGATGTTCTAAACTGAAATATGCTTGAAAATAACAAGCGTACCTACACCAGATTTGCAAAACCCTTTGCAGATTTGCAAAACCCTTTGCGTTGACCAACTATTTAGGTACTGGTTGATTTGGTAGATTATTTTAAGAAAAAGTGCGGCCGCTTAGATAATGTGTTCCTAACACGGAACACCTGTCATTTTCATACAAACGAAAGTGTGTTTTTAGAATTTAAACTCTATTAGTTCTTAATCTTGTACATAATCAGCCTATAATGTTCCCATTGCTGGGACACAGGCCTCCTCTTTCTGTGAGAGGAAGTGGGCCGTAATCCACCACGCGGGCCCAGTGCGGGTTGGTAGGTGTCAAATGTCTTCGAATTTTTAACTCTAGGACATGCCGGTTTCTTCACGATGTTTTCCTTCACCGTTTTGAGAGCAGTGGTGATGAAATAATTTACACAAAGTAAAGCGCCCGTCTTCGGTTCGGGTTCGAACCTACGACCTACAACTCGTAAGCCGCGGCCGTTACCACTCGGCCACCACTGCTCTAATCTAATCTTGTACAAATGACATGTATCAGAAACGCTTTCTCTCGGTGGCCGGAATATAGGCTGGGAATCAGCATTATTTGAACGTCAAAATTACATAAGACAGTCCCCTAAAACGGCCCTTCACCACTTCGTAGTTTGTACCTAAAATCAACAATAACAACTTAATCAACAGCAATAGAGGGATTCAAACTCCAAAATAAAGATAGCTGACGCTGCCTTAAAACGCTGCTGATCTTAAATGGGACTGGGCAGGACATGTCTGCCGCATGCCGGACAAACTATGGGCCCAAATAACATAGAACTGGTGCCCTGAGACAGTGAGACGGGGTCACGGCAGACCACGTAGGAGGTAGCAGGACGAGCTGCATAGGTTCCGTCAAAACTGGTCGGAGGACTCGCGGGCTCGTAAAAATGGAAGGTGTGGAGGGAGGCCTTTGTCCAGGAGAGGAACAGCATAGGCTAGTAAAAAAAAATGGGAACTTACTTACCTATTTAATAAGGGATTTCATGAAAATTTATGCCACCAGTTGGCACCACTTTGACAAGAGGTCTTCCATTTTGACAACGAAAATAAAATATATGATGACGTTCATCATTCGTTTCAATCATTCGTTCATCATTCAGTCACAACTAAAGAAAATACAGGTGCTTTGATACTTGAGTTGACAGGTCCTGACCTGACGTCTCAGTGCTGCCACCTAGTGAACGTCATTTCAGAAAACCCTCATTAGACTAATAAATTCAATACTTGTCGACAAAATAATATCAAACTTGAATACAAACAAACATCTTAAAGATCAGGACACTGATTCTGATGAAATCTCGCCAATACAGAAATATAATTATAATTTAAAAATACCCTCATTTAGACGACTTTTGTAAAAAGCTGGTGAATGATAAAAAATACATCTGCCTCGGTATTTTTCCATCAAGTCTAGCCACTGGGGACCATAGGCTATTAAGCGTAAGCGAGAGGCTAGATAATTTATTATCCTATACGGCAGTGGGTGTTTTATCGTGTTTCCTCAGTTTTATTTGATTTTAATTGCATCCGTTATAGAGTTAGGTATAAAAATGTTATATTTTTGAGGAATTTAAGAAATGTTAAAGTTTAGGATTGTGTCCGTTACCCATTACAGACAAATGAACAGAAATCTTATATCGTAACATGACTGATAGATACCTCCATAGTCTCCAAAACGTTTACACTTGCAATTTTCTGAATCTTGAGCTCAAGTTAATGATGAGGAAATTGCTCGAAGCTGCGCAAATTGCCTATAACAAAAATAGACCTTCGCAAGTGGGCCCATTGACTTTGTTAATTATAGTCAAGACTTTTTTACATTGGGAATTCCTTACACGAAAATTCGCATGGCCAAATATTTATTGGTTTCGGAATAAGAGATTTCATGTGAAGTGTCTCTAACCGCAAAAAATCAATCGATCAATTTGCATAACCTTTTCCCAACTAAGTTGGGGTCGGCTTCCAGTCTAACCGGATACAGCTGAATACCAGTACTTTACATGGAGCGACTGAGTGTCTGACCTCCACAACCCAGTTACTGGGTAATACGATACCCTTTGGTAAGAGTTTTTGGCTTCTCACGACCCCTAACGACTGTCAAAGGGGACACCCTGTAAACGCAAACATGATGATATAATTAATGTTGACATATCGTTGACAAAAACGGCACGAGTTTTATTATAAACAATTCAAGCAAATTTTGTTTCAAACAGAGCGTTGATACTAATTGGATTACCATTTTATATCCAAAAACCATTAAAAAACTCTTTTTTATTCAACACAATTTGTAGGTGTTTTAAGCCTTTTTGACATGGAAGTGTCTAATGATAATAAGGTTTTTAATTGGATGTCAAAGGTCATAATATCGACTAAAGCGAATTGAAGCAATATCGGCGCCATTTTGTTTTGTTTTACGATTTGTGAACGATCCACCGTTGATAGAACTGGCTGGATACGTGTTTATTGTTTTGATGAGGATCGGTCCTATAGTTAGAAAAGAGCGATGATTGACTGTAGATATTAATATAAAATAAATCATTATGCTATAGCTTGTACCTTAAAATATAAGGATTATTTTTACCTACTGAAGTTGATAAGCCAACCAACTTTTCAGTACTTAGTAGGAGCCTACGAAGTTTACAATGCCAGTATTCATCATCATCTGTCTAGGCTTTTCCCAACTATGTTGGGGTCGGCTTCCATTCTAACCGAATGCAGCTGAATACCAGTATTTTACATGGAGCGACTGCCTGTCTGACCTCCACAACCCAGTAACTGGGTAGCATGATATCCCTTGGTAAGAGTGATAGGTAGACTTTTGGGCTTATGACTATCCGTAAGAACTAACTGTCAAAGATCTACGAATGACAATCAAAATCAAAATATGGTATTTCACATAAATCTTGACTGGTTGAAGACTGGTTGTCAGACTTTTTGGGCTTCTGACGACCTCAATGCCAGTATTACTATAGAATATTGCCCCAGAATGTAAATGTAATGTACATTAGTGCTGTAAAATGCCATTTTATTCCTGCTTTGTGAAAGACTACGTTTAGCCAATTCAAAAGTTCTAGGAAATTGCAGTTTTATTTTCGATTTCGATTTTTATAATATAATAATATAATGTTTATTTACTCAAAAACAAAGCATTGTAGTACACGTTAAAAAATATACAGTTTTACATAAATAAGTACTATATATCTACAAACGTGTGGGTGAGCACTGTTCTCCTAGCTAGGTTATGAAAACCTGTGTTAAGGAGAAGCAGTCCGGGCCCCTAAGGTATAATGTTGTAAAGGTTACATTACATTTTGTCGACTACTAATTTATAACAATATTATAAACGAACGAAAAGGAGTATATTATAAGGATAGTAGCAGTTGGCGTTCTGCAGTTTCTACCTTCCCCTATGGGAAGAAGACGTGAGTTTATATATGTGTATCTTTTAATCAGGAATATTATAAAAATAACATCATCATCATTTCAACCAAAAGACGTCCACTGCTGGACATAGGCCTCCCCCTAAGGGGGTGTTTGCCATAATCGCCACGCTTGGCAAGCGGGTTGACGATCACAGTATGGTGTTAAAATGCATAGAGGACGCTGCTGCCCATTCTCTAGTAAGTCCCTTAGTCGCCTGAAAATATACCTATATTTATATAATTTTGTGTTTTAGAAATAGAATTGATTTTTTGAATATTACTACCCTCGGCTACTTAATAATAATTTCATTTTTTTTTCGACTTAATAAAGTTCATCAATATCCCGCTAACAATCGGACCAGAACTTTACATCAATACGACTATTTAATTTGGTAGCTAACGCGATTTTAATGTCAAAACTTTTGTGGCGCCTCGCGTATAAATTATACAAAAACACATTAGAGATTATATATTATGTACGTAGGTATATAGAGGATGTATTTTTAAAGTAGAGTATGAAATACCGGTCGAGTTTGTTTAATGTTGAATAAGTGGTAAAACCACCACACTCGATTACTTTATTAGGTTGTTGAATTAGTTAGGACGTTGATGCTAATGATACTTTAAATCTTTAGTCTTATCTTTTGTACTATTTTCCGGATACCAAGGCATTTTAAACAATACACAATAAGGACCTACGTGAAGATCGTAGCAGGTGGCGTTCTGTAGTGTCTGCCTACCCCCATGGGAAAGAGGCGTGGGTTTATTCATGTATGTATTAGGATTTTAAAATATAATATTGTTTTTTTCAATTACTTTTATTATATTATATTATTTTATCTCTCTACGACATCTTTATATCTCATAATAATTATGGCATTAAAATGAAGATAAATATAAAAAAGGAGTATGTAAGGAGCTTACCAGGTGGCGTTCTATAGTTTCTGCCTACCACCATGGGAAGAAGGCGTGAGTTTATGTATGTATGTATGTAAATATAAAAAAGGTTTGACTTCGAATTGATCGTCGCGCGTCGTTGATATTTTTTGCTAATTTTCTATTAATTCCGGAGTCAGAGGTTAACTAAGTATTAAATCTTCATTTTATCGTGTTGTTTGTAATAAATTAAATTAATTGTTCATTAATAAAATGCTTATCTATTGATCGGCGCCATTCATTATAGCTATTCGTCTTCTGGCGAAGTTTTTGGCCAACAGAATTGGAATAACTGTCGCGACACTGAGAAGAAGTTATTTAGTCGCTAGCTCGTAGTTAACATTGGACATTTTTATCTTTAATGCAGAAAAGTTTTTAAATTGTCATACAATTAAAATATGAATGTGGATGGCTCTAAGAGTAGAGGAAGACCATAAAGCGATGGATGGGCTGTTCGAAAGATGATGTGGCTAGAATGGGGTGACTACCAAATGACAACAAATGAGCAAGAGAAAGTACACCTAAATTAAAGTGTTGATGGGTATGTGTCACATTACAATCACACTAATACGAGTATTATAAAGGCGAAAGTTTGTGAGTGTGTGTGTGTGTATGTTTGTTACTTCTTCACGCTCAAACGGCTGGACCAATTTTGATAAAATTTTGTATGGAGGTAGCTGACACCCTAGATTAAGACATAGGCTACTTTTTATCCCGTTACGCGGGTGAAACCGCGGGGCGCAGCTAGTAATATTAATATATTTGTTACTTCATCACGCTCAAATGGCTAGCCTAAATTTGATAAAATATTGTATGGAGGTAGCTGATCAATCAATCAATCAACTCAGCCTATCGCAGTCCACTGCTGGACATAGGCCTCTCCCAGGCTGCGCCACAACACCCTGTCCTCCGCCTTCTGCATCCAGTCTGACCCAGCCACCTTCTTAAGATCGTCGATCCATCTAGCTGGGGGGCGTCCCACACTACGCTTGCCGATACGCGGTCTCCACTCCAGGACTCGTCTGCTCCATCGGCCATCGGTCCTTCGACAAACATGGCCAGCCCACTGCCACTTCAGTTTGCTTACTCTGCAGGCTATGTCGGTAACTCCGGTTCTTTTCCGGATAATTTCATTCCTGATCTTATCCTTCAAAGAGACTCCAAGCATAGCCCGCTCCGCTCGCGCTAGGTAGCTGATACCCTGGATTAACATATAGGCTACTTTTTATCTCGATATTCCCATGGGATCGAGACTTTGCGGGTGAAATCGCGGGGCGCAATTAGTATTGCTATAAAAACATTGACCAAATTTCTTCAACCAAATCAACCTTTTCCAGTCCACCGTTGGAAACAAATCTCTCCGTACCATACATACATACATTAAATTCAATTATTTTCTTTCCACAAGTCTGCTTACACCAATTTCACATAGGATATTAAAAGCTAAGTACCTTTCTACATATTATAAAGATAAAAAAAATCTAATAGGAAGGATGTAGATTAGATACGGAGGTAACTAAAAAACATTTATTAAATGCACAATCGCTTCCTGTGTGTCATGACAAAAATTCAAATTGATGTCTTAAAACTGTATTTGAGCCACAGAATAACTGGTTTGTACCAAGAATTGTTAGTAAGCCATCATCCTGGTTCTATGAACTGCTTATGGTAATAAGTGGCGACATCTATCCGGTTTGGAATTAATTAGACTGGTTAGGTAGTCTTGGGTATGCGATTTTGTATCGAAGAAAATATCTGCGAGTAATAATATTGTATTAGGACTGTTATTACATAATAAGATTAAGGGTCAGTTTCCAACAAACGGAATAATCCTCGTGGATGCTCGAGCACTTTTTTAATTTCACTGAACAAGTAACTGCATCAATATTGACTTTGAGTATAAAATTAAATGCAGACATGAAGCGTTTACTTGCATGCTCGAGGAATTCGAGGATGCACGAGCGTCCTCGAAGCCGCGCGAGCACACCCGAAGCAGGAGGCGCGCGAGCAGAGCGCTGCCCACACTACCGCGACTCAGTGTCCGGAAGTTTACATGTCCTTTTTATTCATCTTCCTCTACCAATAGTGCAGTAACAACCATCCTAGTCTATCATTTTCAACAATCACGCACGTCACGTGCAAACTGAGCAACCCCAGAGGGCTTCGGCGCACAGCTTTGAGCATCCTCGCGCAGCCTCGAATATCCTCGAGCATTCTGCGGTGCATCCACGTCTGAAGCGCACTTTTGCCTTTGGTGTGAATGAGTGGCCGGGAGGATGCCCGAAAATTGTCGAGGATTTTTCAGCTTGCTAGAAACTAACCCCAATAGGTACTGGACTTTCTGTCTGTCTCGTTGGTTTAGTGATTGCAAGCGCTACAACTGAACGTGTGGACCTGGGTTCGATTTCCAAGTCGGGCAAAGTTTTTTTAGGAATTTCTTAGTAGCTAGCAGCCCGAGTAGGTATAGATGTGTGCCCGGTTGATGGCAATAGGGTCGCCCCTATTACATGGGACTTAAACATAACTGGCGAATTGTAAGTGTACCTACTATAGATGCACCTCTGATTTACGCTTCGGGGATTACAGGCGTGATGTTGATACAACCAGTAAACCGTAGAGGCAGTTCTCAAACATTAAATGAATAGTAAAATTCATATCCTGCAATAAAAAACTTAATATTCGGAGCAAACTAGGTGATTTAATTAATTGGTGTCGCTTAACCAGATTATAAATATTTTTATCCAAAATCCTTAACGAGGCTATAACTAAAGAAAACTAAGAAAATATTACTTCTAAATAATCTATATTAGGATGCCCTGACGAAATAATTAATAATTAACACCAGAGGAAGTTAGTGCTAAAACAGCTCATTAAATAATCTCGTAAACATTTTGGTATTTCCTGTAAATAGGTATTAAAACCTACCAAGAACAAGTAATCCACGTACGAGACAGGGTTCCGCAGATGAGGTTTGAAATAACTTTATTCTCATAAGAATACAATGATCCACTTATATGAGAATTTTAAAAACTAACCATTAATTGGAAATTGGTTTTTAATTGCTTAAACCCTCTTAGCATTCTCATCTCTACTTCATGCAATTGCATTTCATTCATCCCTTTTGTGGCCCAACATTCTGATCCATACAAGACAGCAGGTCTAACCATTGTTTTATAAATCTTCCCCATAAGTTTAAGGGGAAGATGTTCAGTTTTAAGTATGAGTGTGGATGGTTATACGAGTAGGTGAAGACCAAAGCAACGATGGATGGACTGTGTGAAAGATGATATGGCTTGAAAGGAAGTGACTACCGAGATGACGACTAATAGAGAAGTATGGAAGAAAGGGACAAATTACGCCGATCCCAAATAAATTCGAAAAGCTCAGGAGAATGACGATGATGAGACACTATGTAAGACTGTGTTCGGGGTATCAATCAAAATTGCACCCTATGTACGGACAACAGAAGGTCGTAATTAAAAACGTTAAGAATCAAGTCGCAATTTCAACTCAGCGACAATCAATGTCAAAATGTTGTCAAAAATTTAAGATTTTTTTTGACAGATTGTGCCAGAATAAAATATGACAATAATGCAGACTAACTGCAGTATTGTCTCTCCTTCCCACTTAAATCCATCCAAAGGTAGTCTTTAAAATATCGCTTTTAGCAATAAGACCGCTCATTGTGTCACTCTTTGTAAAATTTCTACATTTATATCCGTAATTTGTATGGTGTACACAATAAAGAGTATTCTATTCTATTGTATAGAATATAATATGTAGAATACTTTGTATTGTTCGTAAATGTAATCTACGAACTTTCTTAAAATACGGAAATTATTCCTCTGTGGTCATTTAAAATCCTTTCCTAAAGAATTCTGTATGCACGAGGAGAGCCAATAATATTGGGTTCGGCTTCATGTCAAACCAGATTCAGCTGAATACCAGTATTTTACATGGAGCAACTGCCTATCTGACCTCCACAACCCAGTACTGGGTAATACAATACCCCTTGGTAAGACTGGTTGTCAGACTTTCGGGCTTCTGACTGTGAGTACCCGTAACGACTGCCCAAGATCTACAAATGACAGCCGGGCCCACAGTTTAAAGTGCTTTCCAAGGCACGGACGGGTCTCGAAATGTATTGGATGGTCACGCATCCACAGACCGACCTCGGCAAGCGTAGCTTAACGATATATGATAAGTGATTTTATTTTTGTAAGTAGGTTTGTACAAACACTTTTACACGTCAATCATATTTTAAAAACTAGATGAGGTCAGCGTTTCCTATCTGACTACTCTGAGAAGAAAGTCCGAAACAAACTCAAAGGTCACAGACTCTTTTAAAGTCCAGACCTAATCTTGGTCAGATCATGTGAAGACCATCTAGATTGGTGTCTGAAATAGTATTTTGAGGAAAGAACCACATAGATGGAGTGGACCTATCCAGTCAGTGCACGCATTTGTCAGTAACATGACAAACACACACACATTGACATTGACATTGTATAAGAACATAACCTTATAAACTTCGACGGAACCATAAAGATGAAAAAGAACCTGTTTACATAGGTCCATACCTCTCCATCAACATCGGACGAAAGTGTTAAATAATTAAATACCTACTACAGTATGAAACAGGTTTAAGATTCTAAAAAATGAATTGAGTCATTTTAATTGGAACTATTTCAATGGTATGGGAATATAAAGTGGAGTATTTCAAACACTCACCCTGTTTTTTTTTTTAATTAGGTACACTGTGAATTGCGGAAATGAGTATTTTGTTAGAGATTAACAAGCAATTATTTGTTATTGTTTATTTGTAGTAACAATAATTGAAAAGAGTATGCTTAGATGGTTTGGTGATGTTGAGAGGACGAGTGAAAGGCGACTAAGAAAAGAGGTGAGTGGAAACGCCGGGAGGGGACGCCCTAGGAGGACATATAGTGACCTAATTGGTGATGTTCTTCAGAAAGGTCAGGTGCGTAGTACTCGCAATCGGCATGCGTGTATGACCAAGGGGCCGATCGCGCTATTTCTCAACGTAATTACCGTTCGAACGGAACGTTTTTGGTTTAGTTTTGGTTTAGCTGATGTAAGAAACGGTATCGCGCTATTTTTTCTGAGCGACAAAATCGTTGACGTTACCCAATACTGAAAGTTCGATCGATCGTTCCTCCAACGTAACTTCCAAAGTAAATCTAAATCGTTTCCGTTGAAATGATTAGCGCGATACGAAATGAGTCTAACGTAACGTTTTTGGTTGTGGTTTAGTTTTGGTATTAACGTTCAAAATTAGCGCGATCGGCCCCCAGATGTATGTACGTAGGCGAAACAAAAGGAGTATGTAAGGAGCGTAGCAGGCGGCGTTCTATAGCTTCTGCCTACCCCCATGGGAAGAAGGCGTGAGTTTATGTATGTGTATGTGTGTGTATTTGTTATATTTCTTTAAAAAAATCTACTGGTGAAAGTGGTCGTGGTCAAAAAATCTACTACTATAACGTCGGGATAGTAAGAGAATTAACGCCGTACTTAATGTTTTTTAGACTGTCATGGCTTACGTTTTCACCAAGACATCATAAAATAACTTTCAGTCTAATAAAATGTTAATGGTAGTACTTAAATTTACGTAGTACTTAACTATCCAGAAATTAATATGAACGACCACTTCAATAATTATGATAGAAAGCTTATGCTAGCCATAATAAACCATTTATTATATTCTAATGGATGAAAGTTTAATAATATTGAGCTGTACAAAGCTTTTAACCAAAACCACATCCCATAACATCACTCCTGTTGTCCCTGAAGGGGTAGGCAGACACACAAAGTACACCCACATTTCATCAAGTATGTTTTAGTCCCATGTAATAGGGGTCAAGCCTATTATCCATATCTCCGGGCTGTTACTGAGAAATTTTAGATAGAAAAACTTAATAACAGTTTTCCTTACCCGGGAATCGAACCCAGGACCTCATGCTTATCAGTATAGCGCTTCGGACCACGTAACCAACGAGGTAGAGCTTTCAACTTTTTTCTTTCATCTATTTTAAATGGATTACGTTTTGAATACACCCAATAAACTTAAAAAACAGCAGTCATCTCTGCCTACCCCACATCAAAAAAGTTATACCTTCCAGGATAGCAGGGAATTTACAAAACAAATATATCATACAGCGTTATTTAATTCATTCGTATCTTTTTTTACGCCCAAAAAACACGAGAAAACTTCCACCTGTCAATTGATACGCCTGACATTTCCTGACACCAGAATTACCAAGCTTACTAAACATCTCAATAACATAGCAACACCCTTAACACAACTGCATAAAACTCACAATCGAACGCCAACAAACTTTTGAACTGTACAAAAACTTGTGTAATAAATCGAAATTGAATATTTCGCTGTCAAAAAGTTTCGGTGTTATTTTTTTAATAATGAGTCGAGGGAAAGCTTAAGCCATGCGAATCGAAGCCGGATTCCATTAAACCCTCTTTGTGTATTTTAGTAGTACGTGGCTTATTAAGCTTATCTGGAAAAAAGGTTTCAGGGAAATACGGTCAAACCGGGATGAGACAACTCTAAAGTATCACATCTAGCGACCGCCATGATGGATTTTCTATGATGAATTATTGGTAAGAAAATTTCAGAGAGGGTCTTGTGGCAAAGTAATAACAACCGCACGGGTCTATCGATCGAGTTAAGCTACGCTTGCCGCAGGTGGTCTGTGGATGGGTGACCATCTTTACATTCCAAGACCCCTCCGTACCTCGGAAAGCACGTTAAACCGTTGGTCCTGGCTGTCATTCGTGGATCTTTAGCAGTCTTTGCGGAGGGGTATTGTATTACCCAGTAACTGGGTTGTGGAGGTCAGATAGGCAGTCGCTGAATGTAAAATACTGGTATTCAGCTGCATCCAGTTAGACTGGAAGCCGACCCCTTGCGAAAAAGCAAGGCAGATGAGGATGGTAAGATTTTGACTGATATTTTGTAATTAAGATACAATTGTAAGCACGTTACTTTTTTAATATAATAACTTCGTACTAAGTAAGTCTTGTTTTGCTATTAAATTAATCTACATTAAGACGCAGATAACAGGTAAACCGCTGTCATTGTCAGGCTACATACAAAAGAAAGAGAAGCGTGATAACACAACGCTTGTAATTTATTGCAAAATAATAAGAAGCAATTATCTATAATATTTACTCAAAAATGAGTTGAGTAATCGAAAATAAAAAACAACCAAGTTCTGCATACAAATAAGACGTTCTTTTTATTAAATAAATATCAACCGTAGGTTGATATTAACTACAGATATTTTGGATTGAAACTCAAAGTAAAGGGTTAGTTTTCCGTTAATTTGTATCAAGATATTTTTTTTCTAAACGTGTTTTGGTAACAACCAAGTTCAGAGAAATATGTTCAAGAATAACATAATATATTTTTTCCGCTACCACAAACTATATAGATTTGGCAATTGTTTTGTACCCACATACCAGTTTTCTATACTTTTGCAGATTCTTGGAGCTAAACTGGTTAAGACCTACTTTTATCATTTGCCTCTTGTCAGCGCCTTAAGTATTCTTTTTCTACTTACAAGCGTGTGAAAGGGGATACCAGCGTATGTATATCAGATTGTATGCCCAGTGGCTACGAAATAAAAATATATTTGCAAAAAAAAGGTATGCGTGAGACTATTAAATTACATTCTTCCACATTTGTATTATTCGTTTTTAGGATTCCGTAACAAAATGGTAAAAAGGAACCCTTATGGTGAGACTAAGACTGTCTATCTGTCACAGCTGGATATCTCAAGAACTACTAATGCTATCAACTTGAAATGTGGAATAGTTTTAGATGACCCAACTATTTTGCAAACAAGAAAGAAATTTTCAAAAATATATCCTTTTTGCAACAGGGCCTGAAAGGGGGTCTTAAAAATACGAATGGAGTCTACTAGGGCCTGTGGGGTATATACATTTTTTTTTTAGGCATCATAGTTTTCAACTTTTGATGAAAAATGTAAAAAAAAAATACCGACCCTTATCTCCGAAGTTTACATAGCGAAAAATCTGAAATTATTCTATGTGATAGAAGTTTATGTAAAGATTACAGGAAAAATAAAAACAAAAAAACATCATAATATATATACGTACGGAACCCTCTGTGCGCAAGTCCGACTCGCTCTTGACCGGTTTTTTTATTGTATTCTTAGTCGTTTCGTTCTCCCAGTCTGTGAAATCCCTGGCAAGTCGACTTAGTGAGTTTTCAAGGCCCTAGAAGGCTGTACATATCTGTTGTTTTAGTGCTATGACATTATCCATTGACATTATCCATATTGTATAACTTGGTTCTTGAGTTGATCCTGTAAAGGGGGATCAAAAATGAGCTGCATCCTATTTCCGTAACAGACTTTGTATCACCCGCCACCTCACACTTCAGGTCCAGTCGAAAACCAGCGTCAGGCACTAGTTGTCTGGCATTTTTGCTGAACTGGACCTTTTTGGCGCAGCCGTGAGGCACACTTACCTGCTAATTTCTTACATCCCTCTTTGCACTATTTACTTGTCTTTTTTTTCTGTTGTATATTATATTGTGTGCCTTTTAGTCTGTGCTAAATAAAAGTGTTTTTTTTTGCTTTCTCTTTCTTTCTATCACAATTTTGAAAGAAATTCCTAATACACTGCTTCATTGGTTTGAAAAATTCGTCTGCTCAACAATGTAAATAACGCAATGAATGCCGTTGAACTATCAAAATGAAAGGCATTACAATTGTAAGTGAGTTACACAATTACCTCACAGATCTTGCCTTTCCTGTGATGGTTTGAAGTTAAACGATTTAATTTAATGTTTTGTGTTGCATAATGCAAATTATTTTACATTATAATTATTGTATAGAATCATGTTTTCTATCTGAGCAGACAGCTGTGCTGCTGGAGAGTTTGTTGCGCCACTTCTTCTTCCCAGCTAAAGCACTAGGAAGTGATGAAGGATGGGCGTTTTTGGGGGACTATATTATGTAATTTTTGACGTTCGAAAAATGCTGACTCCCAGCCTAGTATGAAAAAATGACTTTTGAGTTTGATTTTGCGAGATTTTATTTGGTAGAAGTTGAAGAAAACCTTCCAGATTTGCATGAGGATTTTCACACGAACCCAATAAGTTGGGACCATACACTTACTTCATCTACTTAGCTTTCTCCCCACTTTGTTAAGATCCGTTTCTAGTCTAAACTGATGCAGCTGAATACCAGTATTAAGGCTCTTACACACTCACGCGATATCGCGGGCGCGACATGCACCGACAAAGGAATTGTCTTTGTCGGTGCCTGTCGCACCCGCGATATCGCGTGAGTGTGTAAGAGCCTTTACATGGAGTATCTGCCGATCTGGCCCTCATAACCCAGTTACTAGGTAATACGATAGCACTTAGTAAAACTAGAACTTACCTACAAACACTCGTAATGAACACATTGCTCAGTTGCCAAGCAATAAAAATAATGATAAGTTCTCATCACTTTTCGATTGACGTGTTACAATGTTATGACGGTTACTCGCCACTGGATGTTCCAATCAATATGCTAATGAAATGAACAACTTAGTGATAGATGTAGTTAAGAAAGTTTTTTGTGTGGATTCTTTGGATGTAATTGAAAATTGTAGGTAGCTTTTTGGCTTTAGTTTGGTTTAAATGAGAATGTATCTCATATATCAGTATGACCTTACGATTAACAAGCTGACTTCTGAAAGCCACAGACGGTTTCTCATTCTGGCCCAATTTTTGTATAAAGCCTAATTCCTATGACGAAAAATTTGGTTTTTTAGCACATCAAATCACCGTTATTTAATGTTTATTCTTTTATAATGACTATAGTTCGTTTTTTAACCTAGAGACTAATTTAACATTTCAAATGTTTGTTGTTCGTTTTTAGGGTTCCGTCATACTTCAAAAGGAAAAACGGAACCCTTATAGGATCACTCGTGTCTGTCTGTCTGTCCGTCTGTCACTGTCAATTTGCTCTGAATCTACTGGACCGATTTAGTTGGAATTTGGAATACATATGAATTTCCGTGACGTAAATAAATGAATTTTGAAATCGGCTTGCGACTCCCGACGCCCAGGGCATCTCCTGCGGCGACTAGAGGCGTGAGGGCGCAAACCCTGCCTCTCCCTCACGCGTTCCACCTCCTCCTTCGCGAGCATTACTACTTCGCAGAAGGAGGTGACGGCCTCCCATGCACTCTCGTTCCGAACCATGGCCTGAACCGGGGCCGGACGCGAGAGATCGCCGACCACTTAAAGCATATCATAATCAGCCTATAACGGTCTGGTGCTGGTGCTGGGACACAGGCCTCTTCTCTGTGCTAGCGAGTGAGCCATAATCTACTACGCGGGTCCAGTGCGGGTTGGTAGATGTCACATGTCTTAGAATTTTTGATTCAAGGACATGCCGGTTTCCTCACGATGTTTTTTTTCGCCGTTTTGAGAGCAGTGGTTATGAAATTATTTACACAAAGTAAAGTGCCTGTCTGGGTTCGAACCCACGACCAACCGTTACCACTGCTTCACACTGATTCTGTATGGCTTTGCAGACGGTCCCACTCCTGGGACACAGGTCTTCTCTCTGTGATAGGGTGTGGGCCATAATCTACCACACGGGCTCAGTGTGGGTTTGTGGGTGTCACATATCTTTGAATTTTTGGTTTTAGAACCTCATTATGACATTGTGTTTCTTCACCGTTTTGAGAGCAGTGGTTCTGAAATTATTTACACAAAGTAAAGTGCCTGTCTGGGTTCGAACCCACGACCAACCGTTACCACTGCTTCACACTGATTCTGTATGGCTTTGCAGACGGTCCCACTCCTGGGACACAGGTCTTCTCTCTGTGATAGGGTGTGGGCCATAATCTACCACACGGGCTCAGTGTGGGTTTGTGGGTGTCACATATCTTTGAATTTTTGGTTTTAGAACCTCATTATGACATCCGTGTTTCTTCACCGTTTTGAGAGCAGTGGTTCTGAAATTATTTACACAAAGTAAAGTGCCTGTCTGGGTTCGAACCCACGACCAACCGTTACCACTGCTTCACACTGATTCTGTATGGCTTTGCAGACGGTCCCACTCCTGGGACACAGGTCTTCTCTCTGTGATAGGGTGTGGGCCATAATCTACCACACGGGCTCAGTGTGGGTTTGTGGGTGTCACATATCTTTGAATTTTTGGTTTTAGAACCTCATTATGACATCCGTGTTTCTTCACCGTTTTGAGAGCAGTGGTTCTGAAATTATTTACACAAAGTAAACTGCCTGTCTGGGTTCGAACCCACGACCAACCGTTACCACTGCTTCACACTGATTCTGTATGGCTTTGCAGACGGTCCCACTCCTGGGACACAGGTCTTCTCTCTGTGATAGGGTGTGGGCCATAATCTACCACACGGGCTCAGTGTGGGTTTGTGGGTGTCACATATCTTTGAATTTTTGGTTTTAGAACCTCATTATGACATTGTGTTTCTTCACCGTTTTGAGAGCAGTGGTGATGAAATAAATTATACAAAGTGCCTGTCTGGATTCGAACGTCAGCCGACATACGGCATGTTGGGGTCGTTATTACTAGGCTACTATCTATCCACACTTATAGCTCATATTTTTACCTGGATGAGTTTTTCCAGTCCATTTCAATACTAGACAAGAACTGACCCAGTTCTGACAAAAAGCATCAGGTATAACTTACAATATGGAATGATAAACAACTACTTCTGTTAATTAAAATTCTATATTGATTTATTGCAGTCAACAACTTACTACGCGTAGAGTTGATGTATTATATTTATGTTCGAATCGTTTTGTTAAACCTGTTCCTTCATGGTTTTTATGATTTATTGGAATGTGCTTTGAAATAAGGTAATTATCGTTGGGGTTTATGCTTAATGTTCTTAAGTACAATATTGTTATTTTATCGTCTCTGTGAAGATCGACTAGCAAGTCAGGAAAGTTAGAAGCAGAGCTGACTTTCCAGGCCAGACGTACGTCGTACGCCAATGGCAAAAATACATGTTTATACTGGCCTTTTATTTTACTGAAACTCTAGACTACACTAGGCCAGCTCAAGAGCAAAGTGAGTGAGTGTAAGTGAGTGGTGAGTGAAATGACTGAGTGAGTGAGTGAGAGGCAAGTGACTGACGTACAGCCTACTATACAAGGCTTACATAAGTATAGACTCTTTTCATGCAATTACTATACAATGGCTTTGCTGCATGCTCAGTAATTTTGTCAAATTATGGCTGTAATTGACTGCCTTTAAGATAAATAAAGTCAGGGAAATTAATTGTTAAACAAATTGACTACCTACTTAAATTGTCCGTATATTCAAATTACAACTGTCTTTCTTAGACAGTTGTATAAAATGGCTATATACCACGGCAAATTGACGTAGGGTGTATATTTGCTTAAAAATAAGAATTTCTCTGACTGTACATTAATTTTGCCTTATAACTAAAGAACTTTACAACGAACATAATAATATAACTTCATCTTTTTCATCTTCCATAAACTTTTAACAATTTTTAAAGCATTATTCTTTCTCAAGTAAAAATTAACAGACTTACATTTTAAAGTTTAGCAAAGTAAAAATATTCATAACAAGCGAGCTTTGAATAAACCAGAAGAGGGGAACTAACAACCCTTAAAGTAAGTTGAATAGACCGACCCCTAATATTTGACTTCCAGCTTAAGATAAGCTATACGTATACGTTTTATCCCGTTTCATTTGTCTTACATTACATGAGTAAGACCTTATTTTATGTTATGAGAGTAAGACTGCCTCGTTGGTATAGTGGTTGCATGAGGTCCTAGGTTGATTCCCGGGTCGTGCAAAGTGTTATTGGGTTTTTCCATCTGGACGAAAGTACACCTCTGCCTAACCCTTCGGGGATTATAGGCGTGATGTTATCTATCTATATAAATGAGCAAGTTTTCGGACTTCAGTAGTTAGTAAGTTTTTGGACTTACATAAGTAACAAAAACACCGGCTAAGTGCGAGTCGGACTCGCGCACGAAGGGTTCCGTACGATTATCTACAAAAACGGCAAAAATATCACGTTTGTTGTAAGGGAGCCCCCCTTAAATACTTGTTTTATTTTAATTTAATTATTTATTTTTAAAGTGAATAAATAACTAAATATTCTGTGAATATTTCAAGCGTCTACCTGTTGCCGTTATCGATATCGAGCAAAAACGAGCAAAAAAATCACGTTTATTGTATGGGAGCCCCCTTAAATATTTATTTTATTCTGTTTTTTAGTATCTGTTGTTATAGCGGCAACAGAAATACACCATCTGTGGAAATTTCAACTGTCTAACTATCACGGTTCATGAGATACAGCCTAGTGACAGACGGACAGACATACAGACAGACGGACAGACATACAGACACACAGACAGACAGACGGCGGAGCCTTAAAAACCAACCTTCAGCCAACCTTTTTGGTAGAACCAAAAATTCGAAGATATGTGACATCTACCAACCTGCACTGGGCCCGCGTGGTAGATTGCAGCCCACTCTCCCGAAGAGAGGAGGCCTGTGTGTCCAAGCCGTGGGAAAATTATAGACTGATATTTTTACCGTCTATCCGAAGCTTCTTCTTCCAAAAGTAAAAATATGCAGCCAAAGCTAATCTTTCACTGCAACCCAACCTAAAAAACTGGTTGAACAACAAAATTGGCCCTACCTAATGAGATTTACCCTCACGTCCTCTTAACACATTCGATGTTCAGTACGAAAGTAAACACAGCATAGAGGAATCGAGTGGAACTAATCGACTAAATCGATTGTTTAGTCGATTAGAAAGGGCCCGTGAAGAGAAGGGTTATTTTTTGGAGTTTTCTGTTTAATTGATTTTACTTTGCGTTGGTCGTTTTTGCGTCGGATCTCATTGTCTAGGTCAGGTTGGCTGGGAGTTAAGGTTTTAATTAGTCTGGGAATTGAATGAGTCAGCATTGTCTTTTAAAATTGTAAACGTAGATACCTACTGCTGTCGAGCATCCAGTGTTTGTTAATAGAATAGAATATCATTATTCAAGTATCATATGACTCAAAAATTATTAGTGAGACTTACAACTATATTAGTAAGAACTGACACTTCAGAAAAACAAATGGTAGTGGATCACCGTCATGACAACCCATGAGAGATGGCACAACAGCGAACCACGAAAACACAGTCTAGGCGACTTGAAATCATGCTTAGGGTACAGTTGGAGCTGCCCCACACCCTGCGCACCATAGAAGCGCACATTTTGCGCATGGTTGTGTAGAAACAATCTACATGCGCATCCGCGAATAATTATATCCCTGATGCACTATAGAAGCGGAGCAGCTCGGCGGCCAGCATCCTAAACGCGTTATTATACTGAACGCGGAAAGCGTTGTACGCTCTTTGCGTATATCTAGCCCACAGGATGCTCGTGTAAAAAGACATACAGTAGGCTCGAAAGAGCGTTATCTTAACAAGAAGTGAGCATCGTGCAAAACTGCGAGCCAGCATGTTCGCCCTAACCGACAACGCTCTCCGACGCGCGCGTCTCTTAATGACAATGATTTTCGATGGTCGTGTCTAACGTTTAGTTCTGTTTCTCGAATGAAAATTATGGCAAAATTACTCACAAATTGTCAAGCGTGCGTGAATTGTTGCAGTTGCCTATTGATTTCGTTTAAGGGGGATGCGCTAAGCATCAGCATTACATTTCAAGTTCAAAAAATCCTACCAAATGTTTATTTGAGAAATCATCTTTCAGTAGGATTTTTTGAACTGATGATGATGCTTTTTTGATTCTAATGATTATAATTCTGTAAAGCCAAATTTGTTATGGCCGCGAATCATATTTAGATCAACATACAACCTGTTACTGACCTGCAAATAGCAAAAAACATAATAAAATTTGAATTTCGCGGGCTACCTTAGCGCATACCCCTTAACCAATCACAGCAGTCTAAGCGCTTGAAAATTTGTTTCATTAATTGTTCGAAAAACTGACCCTAATGCCTGGGATACACGAGGCTAGTTTTTGAATCTAGTAAAGTAAGCTAGTGTTAGTAATAATAATAAATAAATAAAAAAAACCTTTCCAAAAACCTGACGGCACGGTTGGCGCAGTGGTTAAGCGATTGACTGCTGCGCTGCGTGTCGCGGGTTCGATTCTCACACGGAACAAATATTTTTATGACTTACAAGTAGTTGTTCCGGGTCTGGCTGTTTGTGTATGTGAGTTTAAATGTTTGTAAACGCACCCACGATACGGGAGAAATTCCTAGTGTGCGGCAACGTTACATTTGTGTAACATCGGCTGGTAAGATTTGTTGCCAGAGTATAAGCTAGCAAGCTAGTTACTCTGGCTTCGCGTAGGTATACAGAAATAGTTTCATTTCTAGGCTAGTAAGAAAGCTAGCGTCTCAACCCAAGATGGTTTAATAGGATGGGGTTCTATTTTTTATCTAGGAGCGCCCCCCACCACTGATTTTACTATCCTGGTTTGATTACTCGCCTCGTGTGGCCGCCGAAGATAGTATACTCAATCGGTTCATTTTACTCTACGGACTAAATCACCGCAATGCTATTAGCTTAAAATTTACTATAATCGTGTAAACAGCACTAGCTTGTGCCAAGCCAGAACAGCGAGCCAGTATAGAAGAACTGCCAACACTCATAAAATTCACATTCGCACCCGTCTCGAAGCTTTACTTGTTTGCCTTCTCACCAAGATTTATTTAGTTGGTAGCGCCATAAAATAGATGGGTACAGAAGGTCAGGTCCATACAATGAGCAAATTGCACGCACACATAGACACACTTCACCTTTCGGTTAACAATACCAACTAGATAATATCGAGTCGAACGTCTAAAATACGTCTCGGTAAAGAACAGTGCACTTGTGAAGTGAGCTCTTATTTTGTTTGATTCGCTTGAAACAGCCAATGTAGACACGTTTCACAATGCTGCAATGTGTATTCAAAAGTTGAAAAATTAGTGCTCGAAAAAACAATTTAACGGCCGGAGTGTCTTCTTTACTTTTGGTAAGCATCGTAGACTTAGACCTTAGACCCTAATTAACTCAAAAACTACTGAATTTCGGTAGAACATTTGGTAGCTTAATTTGTTGCATTTTAACCTTACTATGACGTCGTGCAAGGAATACGTCGAGTTACCAGTAACCCTGTATATTCACGCGGACAGTACTTAGCTTTGATTTTGTTCGGTTTTGTTCGACTAGTTGGTAGCAACAGACTGCATTCACACCCGTGACTGGCATTTGTTTCAAGTCAGTTTAGACCCCACGAGCGAATGCACATTCTTTTCCACTCTTCTAAATTACATACATACATAATATCACGCCAGTAATCCCCGAAAGGTTAGGTAGAAGTGTACCTATATAATACAGTACACCCACATTTTGCCAGTTATACAACGTGCAGCCACAATGGCGACATTAATTCAACACATGGGTAGGGCTAGTGACCAGTTTAAAAAAATAATAATAATTGAAATTAAAAAAAAAAACAATCAAACTACATAATAAAGCTCTCTCTTTCCTTCAATTTGCCTACTCCTTGCACGTTATTTGTTTTAATTTCATTGATTCAAACCATGACCCCGGCTAATTACCTTACAGTTCTTTAAGAACAGGTTGCTCCAAGATGCTATTTTAGAAAATTGAAAATAAATCAATAAACAATAACGTTTAATGAAATTAAAATATTTTCATAAAACGTAAAGGCGTAACTGTATTTGTGTGTTAAATTAATGTCGCCACTAAAGCGCCACGCTGTATGTAGGTAATAGAGGGGCAAGCCTATTGCCATCAACCGGGTACAAATCCAGACTCCGGGCTGCTACTGAGAAAACCAACGGGGCAGTTAGTCTTCCAATTATTTTAGTGTCAACAGGGACATAGCATTCTTTGGGGATTAGGCTCGATTGATCAGGTTAAGCTAGTCTTGCCGCGATTGCTCCTTGGATGGGTGACCATCTTTACATACCAAGACCCCTCCGTGCCTCGGAAAGCACGTTAAGCCGTCGGTCCCGGCTGTCATTCATGTATCTTTGACAGTCGTTACGCGTCGTCATAAGCCCGAAAGTCTGATAATCAGTCCTACCAAGGGGTATCGTATTACCCGCAGTAACTGGGTTGTGGAGGTCAGATAGGCAGTCACTCCATGTAAAATACTGGTATTCAGCTACATCCAGTTAGACTGGCTAAGCAGATAATGAGTGACAGAGCATTCTTTCGTTTTATATCAAGAAAAGAAACCTCTTGTTTTTATTCTGGTTCGTTTGGTTCAATATAAACCCATTTTGAGATAGTTTGAATTCACCGTACACCGCGTCTATGTGTGCGTGCGCCTGTTGTCAGCCGTTGTATGGAGTTAACCTTCTGTGCATTTTGTTAAGTTGGTAACGCTAACTTATGACAGTGATGGCAACAGGTGCCACCTCATTAGCGATGCTGTACTAATTACACGTGAGGAATGAGTCATAGCTGTGTTTTTCTTTAGTCTAGCAACGGTTTTGTTGAGAAAAAGATGGTCTAAATCTTCATACATAAATTGAGCGTATGTTTAATACAAGTTTCGTATTTTAGAGTGCATTTAAGGCTCCCGCAGAAAGGCGCAACGCCTTACCTACTCTAGTAGAACAATTTTTATGAAACTTCATGAAAGTTGTTTACCAAAATCACATCGTCGCGTCCGATTAGTATAATCCCAGTATAATTGAGAATAAAATACAGGCAGACTATACTGGGTTCTCCCTTGAGGTGGATCAGTATGGACGAAGGACGAATCTGAAACTATTAAAGGAAGAGAGAGGTCTAAGAAACCACGGCCTCGATTTCACTTTAGTTGCGCACTGACTAAATGCTATGGGGCAAATTTAGCAGAATAGAAACGAAAATATTACAACGGTAACTATTTGGTTGTTAGGGCCGTGCACGAAATCGGCTGATTTTGATCAATTTTGTTCATTGGTTGTGAGAAAGGGAAAAAGAATTTAACCAACATTATTAAGTGATTTGAAATGTCGAGTTCTTTTTTTGCATGTGGCGGAAAGGGATTTTTACAACTCCGATACAAAATATAGCAGGAAAGTAATTTTGAAAAAACCTATATTTTTTTTAAAACCTAGTTATTCATGTATTTTTCCCTATTATTTATGAAACCATATCAATAAATTTAATAATCACATACTGGGCTACAGCTATCCTTGAGATAAAATCAAAATTTTATTTTATGATTATACAATATCTTCATTAAGTAAATCAAAGGTGAAATATACTATATTTTCGAGAGCACAAAAGTGATGAAACTATTAACAAGTGCTGAGACTGACACGAATGGTTTAGCACCACGAAAACTGTACTCCTATAGTTAGTTACACAGACTTAATGTTTCAATTATTTCAAGTTTTCTCACAATTAGGTAAGAAATTGACGAAAAGGGATTTTTTTCGGGCACGGAGCCTTAGGAGAAGCAGCAAAGGAAACAACAGCAATTACAAAACTGTAGATACGACAATAAGTAGGTACCTACTTAACAATCAAGAAATTTTTCACTACAGCACTAAGATCCAAAATACATAATATAATCAAAGTAACGAATAATAATAAAAAAGTTACTACTTGCTATCACTAGCTGATAAAAACAGACCATAACTTTCCGTTGAAAATGCCTGTCCAATAATTTATAAAATAAAATTATCCTGTTCTCACGTAACTACTCTTCACAGACATAAACTGTCAGAGATTATCACCTTTATGATAGTGCAAATTACATCGTTGCGAATTAAATTACCTATGCAAAATAAGGAGCTCATTCGATTGCAATTTTTTATGAATGCTAAACCCATATTTACTTGGATATATTGCACAAACAAGCCGTTGATTACTTACGAACAGTGTTGAAGAAATTTGAACTCATTAATGAGCCTCTTTTTAACAGTCATCAAAAAAGGAGGAGGTTTTGTTTGTCTGTATTCATCATCGATATTTTCGACAATCGCTGACTGATTTTGAAAACTTCTTTTTTATTTTGGTAAAGGAAGCTTGCGCGGTCGTTTCATATTCAGTTTTTGTGTTAGGCTTCGATTAATACGTATTTTAATCCAGTTTGTGTATCTTCATGAGGTTATAATCTTGTCACTGTTGTTGACATAGTAAATAGTGGTAAATGAATTGGTAGGTACCTCAACTAAAAGTGAATAATAAAAAAAAAAACTTCTATAAAAAAACAACTGACGTCTAAAAAAAACACTACAAAGTGAAAAATAACTTTATTTTCGGAAGTCGGTGGCAAAAAACTAAAATGCAGATCCAGACACCGATTTCCGAAATTAAAAGCTATATTTCACTTTGTAGTGTTTTGTTTTAGAAGTCAGTTGTATTCTTTTGCAAAAAAGTTTTTTATTTTATTCATTTATAAAATAATGGAACTTCCACCTTCTCTCTCCTCTCTCTCGGGTATAACTGATGTTGGGACCTTTACTATTAGGTGGTTGGAGAAGGAGATAAAATAAAATTCCAGTTTACCGAATAAAGTGTATTGTTATAATTGGGAGATACGGAGTACAGTGACTCTTATACATACAATAGTACATGAGTTAGGCGCGGCGGCGGGGGCGCTGGCGGACGACTGACGCTTAACTCTATGTGCAATGAATATTACATTTTGCACCGCTATCAAGATTGTCACCTGTAGTTCCTACAGCTGACTCCGAAAAATGGAGGAAGTTATGCATTCGGCGAGTTTTTTTTCCACTGATTATCCGATGAAGTTCTATTTTAAAGGCAAACTTCAATCTCTAGTGCTAGTTTCACGATCACCCATGCTCATTAATACAGAAGAAAGCAATGCTGCTTAGCAACAGAAATATTTACGGTGATACTTCTAACCCGGTGGAGTCTTAACAAAAAGCTATATTTACTGCTTGATTGATTGATTCTGTAACATCAACAGATTCTCTTATGTTCATAATGTTAATGTCCCCATTGCTGGGACACAGGCCTTCTCTTTTCGAGAGGGAGAGGGCTGTAATCTACCATGCGGGCCCAGTGCGGGTTGGCAGATGTCACATGTCTTCGAATATTTCGTTCTAGGACATGCCGGTTTCCTCAAGATGTTTTCTTCACCTTGATGTTTTCTTCTTTTTTTGGGTGGGAAATTATCAAATAACTTCTCCCGCTCTGGGCGGAGCTTGAGGGCGTGTCAGACTTTTACTGACTATAACCCACCCGTGTTTCTTCATTTGCCTGTTTGCCAGGGCCACGATATCCCTTTTGGACAAACTCGCAACCCTGGCAGGCATTGGCTCTAATGGACCCGTCAATTCGTGCTGACATCTCTTTGAGGCGCGCGTAGAACAAAACGCGGCGTCGACCCGGGCCTAGTCCTTATCGGACGGCGAGCTATCCCATCGCTCACCGTCCGCAGGCCCGCGCCTACGGTGGCCGGAAATCGGCTTGCGACTCCCGACGCCCAGGGTGTCTCCTGCGGCGACTAGGGGCGTGAGGGTGCGAGCCCTGCCTCTCCCTCACGTCTGGGTTCGATGTCTGGGCAGACTCTCTTAAGCCAGTTTATTACGTTGAAGACTCCCTTATTTGTCTGAAGTAACATTTTTATTGCAAATCTCAGTGCCATGTCCTCAGACCATACCTTTAAACCGATTATGATATTCTCACCCATTAAGTACCTACCTACCGGATGAACAAAAAAAAAAATATTTACACGCACACAGAATCGGCACCCTTTTTGTAAAAATAAAGAAAAAGTGAGCAATAAAATCGAATTCGTATCTGTTTCATTTTTTTCTTCTCTCCGGCCAGCCACATCATTAAGTTCCCCACTTTATGCGCAGTTCACCTCTGAGGTACTGATATCATCACGGAAATTGTACACCCGATTCTCACCTTTCCGTTTCTTAATATAAAACCTACATTGGTTTAAGGTTTATCTCCGATGGTAGTCAGTTGTTTTTGGATTGTACGATTAAACGGATGCTCTGGACATCCGTTCTCAGAAGGATTGAAACGGTAAAAAAAGTGTTAAGACATTTGGTTATGTAGTTTGAGGAGCTTGTTGGAGAAATTATTATATTTTTTGTACGTTTCAGGCAATTTTAAAGCTACTATAGTAATAAATATTTTATCAAACCAAGTTAGTTGTTATTCGCTACTATTTTAGTATTTTTATATCACTTTGCCCTTGTTGTTGAAAGAATTAAAATATTGTTTTAGTGTGTCGTTCGCTTATTATTAATTAACACCGATTAGGTGTTTATGCGTGTAGCATTTGATACAGTATTTTATTAGTTAATTGGCATTTTGCAAACCTTTTCAATTTCAGCGGAGTATTTTTTTTTATTTTATTACTTCGTCTCTGAAACACTTGTTTTTTATTACTTACTTAAATAATATCAGCAAGAAAAAAATAATTACAAAGATTTAGTGAGAGAGACAGAGAGAGTTATATTTTTCCTCGTCCAATTATCGAATCGCCGCAAGAAGTTTAACTTCAAAAAGTTGTTCGTTACTCACCAAAGTTTCTAACCGTGTGTCACGCAGCATCACGTTTAACCCTTCAAAAACATGGTTACGGTAATAAGATGATTGTTTTAACAATAGTTTTTAGTTTTAATAGCTCAAAACCCGCTCCATATGGCTCAGAAAACAAATAATTGGAATCAAATCGTCGAAAATAATTGATATAATGAGACATACTTATTTTAGGGTAAAAAAAAAATTCTCGGTCATTGAAATTATTATCGTTCGTTCATGTGAATGAATCATCTGAACCTGTTTTCTCGTTTGCGTGAATGAGTAAATAAGGACACGTAATTTTATGTATAATATTTCAAAATTACGCATGTTACCCTTGGCGCGGTAAAATTGTAACATAAGGAACAATTATTGCTAAAAATACTTTTCGGCGTCGTTTTTGGCATAATTATAATAATATTATGTAAACGAACAAAATATACGACTCTTTATGCACACGTTCCTCTATTTTAGGTCTTATTGTACGTCATTCTACACGTGCAGCCTGTGGGCCGACTATACTCAAAAGTCTTACAGTGCCCTCCGAGTCCAATTTAATAATGCGTTTAGGGTGCTGATGGGGCTGCGGCGATCCTGTAGTGCATCAGGGATGATTGCTGATCGTCGCGTAGACTGCTTTTACGCTACGATGCGTAAAAGGTGCGCATCCCTGGTGCGTTGAGTGCGTGGCAGCGCCAACAGCATCCTTAGCATGATCGCTAGTTGGCTGGACTGTGGTTACATCAGTCATTGCTGCGCCATTTGCTGCGCCAATATCATTATTTCATGGAGTGCGTGGCGCAGTAGTGCTTGTTGTTGATTGCTGATTACTTTCTTTTATATGTTTTGTTGTGGGTAGTTTTAAGTATTACTAACACTAGTTTATAAGAACACTGTTACTAACAAAATGGACCTATGGTCTGAAATAAAGTATTTAATTTAATTTAATTTATTAAATGCCAATGACTGACCATTTCCATTGAATGACTTTTTCATGAAATAATGATATTGGGGAACGAATTTAGAGATGTATTCATAAGATTATAATTCTGTAAATGTAATATATTATCTGTTATAGTCGCCAATCATAAGAAAAACCGGCCATGTGCGAGTCGGACTCGCACACGAAGGGTTTCCGTACCGTTATCTATAAAAATGGCAAAAAAATCACGTTTTTTGTATGAGAGCCCCCCTTAAATATTTGTTTTATTTTAATTTATTTATTTATTTTTAAAGTGAATACATAACTAAATATTCTGTGAATATTTCAAGCGTCTACCTGTTGCCGTTATCAATATTAACCAAAACGAGCAAAAAAATCACGTTTGTTGTATGGGAGCCCCCTTAAATATTTATTTTATTCTGTTTTTTAGTATTTGATGTTATAGCGGCAACAGAAATACATCATCTGTGAAAATTTCAACTGTCTAACTACCACGGTTCATGAGATACAGCCTGGTGACAGACGGACAGACAGACAGAGACGGCAGAGCGTTAGTAATAGGGTTCCCGTTTTACCCTTCGGGTACGGAACCCTAAAAACATAGTAGGTGTCTGCTTTATATTTAGTTCAGTTATTACGCAAAGTTTCATGATCTAATTTGAAGTAATTTTGAATACTACCGGTTTATGGTTCGGTTTGGAGGTAACTTTCAGATTTTTTCTTTCGAGAAAATTTTATGCAATTATGTGTTCGTCAAACAAAGTAACATTAATCTTCAAATTTATCTTATACGTATATTTAGAGAGAGCAGTGGTGGCCCAGTGGTAATGGCCTCAACTTACGAGCATTAGGTCGTGGGTTCGAACCCAGACAGACGCTTTACTTTGTGTAAATTATTTCATCACCACTGCTCTCAAAAACGTTGAAGGAAAACATCGTGAGGAAACCGGCTTGTCCTAGAACAAAAAAATCGAAAACACGTGACGTCCACCAACCCGCACTGGGCCCGCGTGGTGGATGACGGCCCACTCCCTCTCACAGACAGAGGAGGCCTGTATCCCAGCACTGGGAACATTATAGGCTGATTATGTATATTTTTTTCATAATCAATGAAAAAAAAAATCATTTATTTTATTTTATTTTATTTTGAATTTTTGACATTTATTATGAATTTTACTACTATTGTACTTTTATTCAATTTTATTATATTATTAGTGTGATATGTTTTGTAAATTGACTTCTATGGGCCCAGTTACCCGAAATAAATGAATTTTATTTTTTTTATTTTTTTAATGCTGCAGTATTTTCGATATATCAGAGGATCATGCTAAACAATTCCAGGTATTGTAGACTCTTATCAGTTTTCACACTTAATCTTTTAATTTTTAATATCTGTGATTAATAACCACAAGTAACCTATTCACTAGTGACTGAAAGGCTTAAATTTGTTTACCTGTGCGTGTGTCTGTGTGGTGCCGGACGTAAAGAATAGCACCACCCCATTAATTCTTCCCGTCGGTGTCGTAAAAAGCGACTAAGGGACTTACTAGAGAGTGGGCAGCAGCGTTCTCTATGCATTGTAACACCATACTGCGATCGCCGACCGGCCTGCCAAGCATGGCGATTATGGCAAACCCCTCCTTTGGGGGAGGCCTATGTCCAGCAGTGGACGTCTTCGGCTGAAATGATTATGATGATGATACCTACCTAATGATTTTTAATTTTAAATGATTGACATGCTAACACGCTCCTGTTTCGGAGTAATCAGTGAGTCACGAACATATGAAGGCGATATGATTCTGAGAAGATATAATTAGTAAATTGTTTTTACTTTTTATAATAATGTCAAACGCACATGTTAATTCTTTGAAAAAGTATGACAAACGAGTGCTGATGTTTTTACCCGACTGCCCCAGAAGGAGGGTAATGCTTTTATTATTATTTATACGTCATCATCTTCCTAGCCTTTTCCCAGCTATGTTAATATTTGAATACCAGTATTTTACATGGAGCGACCGCCTATCTGACCTCCACAACCCAGTTACTGGGTAACACGATACTCGTAGATATTCCTTGGTAATCTGGTTGTCAGACTTTCAGGCTTCTGACAGCACAACCCGTAGTAACTGTCAAATATCCACGAATGACAATCGGGACTGACGGCTTAACGTGCTTTCCGAGGCTCGGAGGGGTCTTGGTATGAAAAGATGGTCACCCATCCACGGACCAACCGCGGCAAGCGTAGCTTAACCTGATCGATCGACCCGTGTGGCTGTCTTTACTTAGCCACAAGCCCCTCTTATGTATAGGTTTGTGTCTTGTATTCATTGAAGGGTTAGGGAGATGTGGTGTAATGTTCTCCAATAGTAGTTGATAAAGTCAAATGTTATTATAAAATATAGGAAGTGAGTTTCCTTTGTCTGTATGAAACTGTATAGAGGTAAATATATACCCGTTGATGCCGTGGGTGCTAGCTGGCTGTGTGCCTCGCCACTTGCAAGCTTAAGGAAGTGATGATGACGTCACTCTGAACTAGGTGCTTGAAGGCTGCGTCAATATCCATATTTGGGGTCACCAGTACAGAGGCATGAGGAACAGGGTGTAAAGTTCACTCATTCTCTATAGAAAAGGGACGATCCTCCGACCAGACGGGGGTTGTGTCTGGTGAGCAACTGACCGACGGTATATAAGCTAGTCGTGCGGTAAACTCTGCTTGCGCGATGCAGGATTTGTGTGACGTCAGCTCTATGTTGCGTATTTTGCATGTGGCGTTATAGATGCCGCCACAAAACTAAGAATTTTCTCTAAGACAGACAGAAAAACAAAGATAATTCTGTCTGTGATTTAAAGGAAACATTGCCTCTGATCATTATTTTCAGTAACTGTTTGAGAACTACAAAATACAGATTAGCAAGGTATTTCAACTTCATCTGTAAAGTTAAGAGCATTATGGCCCCGCATAATTAGGCCCCCATATACTTCGTATGTTGCATAATTATGGTGATGTGGCAGTAACCATCTTCTATTTGGTAAGCTATATGGCTCACAGGCCCGCTTGCTAACCACACAAATAAACTCATGTTCTCACAGTGTAATTCAACCATACTGTCTGTAAAACATTTTTAAACAAAAGAGAAAAACAATCTTCTTGCTCCATTGGTTAGCTATAACCAGCACGACCACACCAAACCATATAATTTTCAATGTATTGACTCTGAACCCTACTTTTGTAACAAACAGTAATTAAATGATAATCATAACAAGAACACCCAAAGGTCATGCTAATAGTGATCTATATACATAGATCAGGAATAACTATAGTATTCAGTTCAACAATATGTAATTAGCGTTTTAGTTTTGTTTTCTAATGATATGCTTTCTGATGAATATTTTGATGTACTGACATTAATGACTTTTTGTTAATGGTATATAGAAAATGTTTGCTCGGTCTATATGAAGTAGGAGAATTAGGAGCCTCCCGCGTATAAAGTACCTCCTTGGTCTAATGGTCGCAGGTGCGCATAACGTCCTGGGGGTCTACTCCGAAGATAAATCCGAAGTATCGGCCGAATGTTCGGTCGTTTCTTTACTACGGCTAACTATCGCTGACTACGGCGAAAAAAAAAAAGAAAAGACAGTCGAAGAGATAAGCCAAAGTCAAAACTGTGACTTGAAGTTGGGTAAGGACTCAAAGTCAAAAAAGGAAACTTTGGAAGTTATAAAACGGCCGAACATTCGGCCGGTACTTCGGTTTAGCGCTTCGGAATAGACCCCCTGGGTTTGATTTTCAGGTCAGGCAAAGTGTTATTGGGTTTTTCTGTTAAGAATTTTACAGTGCGCCTGATCTCACCCCGGTCGGTCGGATTGCCAGCCCATCGCATTATGAGAGTAAGGGAACCGAGAGTGCACTTGATTCTGCGCACACATTTTTATGCTTGAGTCGTATATATCTGGTTCCTACGTACTTGGCTAGTCTCCGTTCAGATTGGCCGCCGAGACCAAAATTCTGTCGGGAGGATATTTATATTTTTTTATTAAAAGCATCAGGAATCACGAATCACCCTCAAGCATCAGGGTTATCTTGTCAAACTTTTTTAGGAATATTTTTCTATTGCATAACCTTCACGAGTTTAAATTGTACAATACTAGTTTTAAGTATATGCGAAACCCGAAACACGTGTCTAGTATTTTTATGTAAAGAATCTGTACAAAATTTAAAAACTGTATCATGAAAAATCACAAAGTTATAAGGTTATTATGTTACCGGGTTGTCTGCGCCTCCAGGGTCGTCTTAAGCTCATTGATAATAATTTGGCAGTAGGTACCTAACCGTACGGCGATTGTATTGTAAGGAATTAAATGGTGATAACATTTTTCATCACACTTAAATATTTTTGGGTCAAAATTATTGAAATCTATTCAGTTCCTTATTCTGAACAAATTATATTCAAGTATCTGAAGATACAGGACTCAACAGACTCTTCAGATACTTCTATTCGTAATAATAGCTTTCATAGCTTTTGTTTTCAAGGGTTTATATTTAAGATCACGTTTAATACTCTGTGAATCATCATTATCTTAGCCTTTTCTCATCAATTTTGTGATTGGCATCCAATTTCATTTTATTTTAGACGGAAGAATGCTCTCTAATATCCGTAATCCAATCTCTGCTTTTAGTATCACAATCATTTCCGTTTGTATATTTTTATTTGGAAATAAATAAATGACAGTCTACAAAAACTTAAAGCATCACCAGATTTTCATTTATTTCATTGTTATTATTTTTCTGTTTTGCATGTCATTCAGCAGAATTCGTAAAAACCAATTGTATACTTTTCTGATTTCAATACCTACTTCGTTATTTATAAATGGCGTTTATCTACTTTTAAAAGCTTCTCTTTGTGTAAAGAAAAGGAATTAGTTACACATGATGAGATTTTTCCTTTTTTCTTTACCGTTGTTACACTTTGACCGTTTTTGTTTCATTGAAGCGTAACACACGTACCAAATAAATCTCTAAAAGTAACAAACAAATAAAAGCTACTAAAGTATCCTATTTTTTCTCAAGCAGTCCCTAAAAAACTTGATCATGTCGAAACTTGTATCTATCGGTACCCAAAATGCAGTCCATTTCCGGACAGCCAATAGAGACTCAGAGTTTAAATTTAGAACCATTTCTAAATTCGAACCTGGAATGGCGTCTTCCCCAGTGCTATCTGTTTGGCCGTTAAGGTTTCATTTTGAAAAACATTTTTGTTTTGAATGTTCAGATTTAGGCATTCATGAATTAACCGAATGTAGCCATTGAATCGTCTGAATTCAAATTAACTGAAGCTTTCAGTTTGCTGACACCATTTCCAGTTAATGTCATAATATATTTTACTCCTAACTTTGCTTAGTATGCGTTTTAAAGTCGCTAAGACCGATTTAAATTTTGAAAATGCGTTTAATGTGATGTCGAAAGTTCAATTTGGGTGAAACTATTTTAATTGAAATTGATTTTACGTCCGTTAAAGTGTTCTGTTTTAGGAAACTTGAACTAGCGTGAGTGATAGCGGTGTTTTAATTTTAGTCAGATTTCGATAAAATATTTTTTTTTATTCTTACCTTAATTATTTTTCAAATTTGTTAGCGACAACACTTATTTTTTTTTTTTCAATTTGTTATTATAAATAATGTATTAGTTAGTTGATTTCCAAAATTCCATAGTATTGACAACTCCAAAAATAACTCCCGAATCTTTGTTACTTACCTTATTATTTTTAATCCCATAAACAACGAAACATTACCCATACATTCCTGTCTGTAATCACAACCAACTGTAGAAACACATTCCCAAACTTTGTTTATTTATATCCCGTCTGCATTAAGGCCTATTTTTAACACAAGAACAACAGAAACAATTAATTAATTACTCGACCGGAGATCACTGGATTGTGGCACCCTCTATGACTCAGTTCCGAGCCAGACTAAGCTTCCGAGGGGGTAGGTTAAAAATATCCGTCGGTAGGCTAATATTCAAATATCGGGACAGTCGCAAGGCACGGGTTGGCTGGTCACACCGCGATTGTACGTCTGCAGTGGCAGGGTTACGTTTGGTGTTTTAGAATAAATTGTGAATTAGTTTTGGCTGTGATATTTTTGTTGGATAGGTAAGTCTGTGTGTTGTTGCATTTATAACTATTTTAATAATATTAGTCTGAATATTTTTCTTCGTTCTGTAAATACGAAACAGAGAGACATTCACATTCTTTTACACCATTGAAACTGTCACCAAGAATGTTTTGATGTTTGTTTTAGTATTGAGATCGTACCTATCGTAGAGTGACTTAAGTGAAATTATAACCACATGGTTATAGATAATGTATTTTAATTTGATATTAATAATCACATTTCAACATAGTGACCAACAAGTTTCAATCTTATAAAAGTGGAGATAAAAGCCCCAAAAATGGTGTTCAATTTCAAGCCACTCATAATTTAATACTTAAACTTATAACCGAATAAAAAAATCAACTAACTATTATACTAAAGTCTCTTTATCAACATACTTAAAACTCACTAAAACTTAATACAGAACACGTGGTACCGTGAGACTCAAACCAATCGAATTATATGATAGAAATTAGTTTAAATCTTTATCTATACCATCCACTTTAATTTGCTTATCAGCTATAAATTTAAATGGTCACGATAATGGTTCAAATAACCTTCTTTAGTTAGAGATTACTGATGATGCGGTTACTAATTAGGTAGTGGTATCCGAAACATTAGTTTTTATTGGAACGATTGATATTTCTTTAGATCACAGAATAGATAAATACAGAAGGTCGGCTCCATACAATGAGGGAAAACGCACGCTCACATAGACAAGCTTCACGTATAGCAAGTGCAAGCGCACTCGCGACTGGCATTCGTTGATACCCTTCTACAAGTTGTGCTACTTGTGTGTCTAAAACATTTATCATAATAATATTGACGTTATTTTGACATTGTATTGTTAACCGTTTTGTTCACGTTTTTTGTAATTTTTGACAAATTTTCTACAAATAAGTATTGATTACAACTTACATAGTCTTTACGACTTGTTTTAGGTGTAAACGATTAATTAAGACAGTAGACACAATATGTCGAAATCATCTTTTGTACCTTACAAACTCAGGATTTGAGATAAATTGAGATCTCTGTACGCGTCTGAATGCGTGCGCCTGTTAAGTCGTGTGGAGCCGGCCTTCTGTACTTATCTATTCTGTGGCTTGATATCTAATAAGGCTATAGTGTAACGATAGGGAATGATATGAAAATGTAGAGTTATCAGTGTTATATCAGGTCATATCGGATGTGAAGTTGATTTTGAGTATGGTAAAGTTAAAAATGGTCTGTGAGACAAAATAAAGACATGAAAGAGCCCACCATCTAAACAAAACAGTATTTTATTATTATTGCTGGAACAGTTTTGTCTTATCTTATGGCAGATAAGTTTTTCAATGCTTCGTTGGTCTACTGGTCGCAGACGCTATAACCGAGCAGGAGGTCCTGGGATCAGTTCCCTGGTGGGGCAAGGTATTATTGAGTTGTTCCATCAGGAATTTCTTAGTAGCAGCCCAGAGAGTTTCGATTTGTGCCTGGTTTATGGCAATAGACTTGCCCCCTATTACATGGGACTTACACATAACTGGTGAAATGGGGGTGTACTTTCCTCTGCCTAACTGTTCAGGAAAAACAGGCGTGATGTTATACTATGTTTTTTAGAAGATTTTTGTAACTTTGAATCTGAGCGAGGAAAGAAAACAAAGGCACATTACAAAAAAAGAACATAAATAAAATACATACACAAAAAGTAGCCAAAAGCCTCGTGAGACAGGCTTTCATGGTTTTCAGCCATAGTCTGTCGTAGGGATAGACAAAGACAATATTTAGTCAGTCTCCAACAAACCCAAGTACCCAAGTAGCCAAGCATATTACAAGTTAGAGGATTATATCCAGGACAGGAATGCTTGGAAACATGCTGGTCCAGCTCCATAGGACAATCTAGAGTCTAGACAAAATGAAACTGGTTGCTATTTTTATTGTAAAATTTGTTATTTTTATGATATTGATTTTACATTCTGTGATTACCCATACTCACACACTGACTTATTTTCAAATATGTGAACACCATGTATCTATATCATAATTAAGTTATTTTTCATTGCTTAGTTTTTAATTCATTTTACCTATTATGGTATAGTAATTTTATTTTAGGTGCATCGTTTTCACATATTATCATAATTATAATTAGTGTACTCAAACAAAATATTGTGAAACATTTTTAAAAGAGTAACGGTGGAGTTTCTTGCCCATTCTTCTCCATACGAAACTACGTTTTGGAAGGGGCAATTAGAATCAATTCTATTTTTTTGTAAATTTTGACGTTCAAAAGTGCCTCTTATGTGCCTATTTGAAATAAATAATTTGACTTTGACTTTGCCAACTTCAAAATACTTTAATAAATAACGTCATGACGTCACGCCTTTTTATCCCGAAGGGTTAGGCAAAGGTGTACCTACCTATGGCACACCCACATTCCGCCAGTTATGTTTTAGGTTCCATGTAATAGGGGGCAAGCCTATTGCCAGCAACCGGGTTTAAATCCAGACTGCACGCAACTGCTTAGAAATTCCTGAAGGAAAAGCCCAATAACACTTTGCCAAACCCTTTTTTTTTTTTTTGGGTGGGAAAAGCCCGCGCCTACGGTGGCCGGAAATCGGCTTGCGACTCCCGACGCCCAGGGCGTCTCCTGTGGCGACTAGGGGTGTGAGGGCGCGAACCCTGCCTCTCCCTCACGCGCTCCGCCTCCTCCTTCGCGAGCATTACTGCTTCGCAGGGATTTTAGTTCGTGTGAAATTATGTTCTATATGGTAGCAGGTTTTCTATCTGATGAATTGAAACGAAACATGAAAATAGTTCACTTTTAACATAAACATAATCAGCTTTTAATATTCCCACTCCTGGGACACAAGCCCACTCTGTGAGAGGGAGTGAGCCGTAATCCACCACGCGGGACCAGTACGGGTTGGTAGATATCACACGTCTTCGGATTTTTGGTTCTAGGACGTGCCGGTTTCCTCACCATAGATGGTAAAATTGTCGATTGCTATCAGTTTTCCCAAAGAAATCACTTTTCCCATGTATCTATAATCAAAAGACGAGCCATTAACTCCCAAAAACGTATGAATGAACTTCATAAAACATTAATAAAACTAACTTCTACAATGCAACAACTAATTCTAATTGGTAAATACATCAATTTTAATTTAACTAAACATTATTTTCAATTTCAATTAACATAAAAACGCGGCTTCGATAATTGAACTTCTGTTAAACAAAATAAAAATTATTCGTTTTGAATTTATGAGTGTTGAAAGCACATAATATTTTGAGTTATAACTAATTCAATCCGATTTATTAGATCGGTTTATTATTATTGTATCTATGGGAATGAGAAAAGAAACAAACCCAATGTAAAGTAGGTACTTACATAACGAGATATTGAATACCTATATCGGAGAATTTGACGCCTTTCTGCGCATTTTATAATAATTTTAAATTTTATAATTATAAAATTATATTTTTTTTTTTAGTTATTAAAACGAAAAACTCAGTTTGCAGAAACGAAGTCAAAGTCAAATTATTTATTTCAAATAAGCACTTACGAGGCACTTTTGAACGTCAAAATTTACAAAAAAATAGAATTGATTCTAGTTGCCGATTCCAAAAAGTAGTTTCGTATGGAGAAGAATGGGCAAGAAACTCCACCGTTACCTCCAAAAAGTCCAGACAAAAGCAAAATTATAAGAAATTAAATAAAAATTAATAAAAATCTGAATATTGAAATTTTGGTCTGGATTCGTGCCTGGTTGATGGCAATAGGCTCGCCCCCTGTTATATAGGACTTAAATAAACCGGCAAAATATGGGTATACTATAGGTGCGCCTCTGCCTATCCCATCGGGGAATACAGACGTAATGTTATGATATGTAACAGATACAAAAAAATACTGACAAATATTGGCAGATCTAATTTTAAGGGTTACAAGTTTTCCATGAGTTAAGATCCAGATAACTTATCTCACACATAATTTCAAACAAATTGAGTTCGGTTTAAAATTTATCATCATCACAGTGAAAAAGGGTTTATTAAAAATATCAGTCAGTTATAAATTAATCATTTATCATCATCATCATTCACTCGTCAGACGTCCACTGCTGGACATAGGCCTCCCCCAATGGGAGAGCCATAATCGCCACGCTTGGCAGGCGGGTTAGCGATCGCAGTATTGTGTTAAAATGCATAGAGAACGCTGCTGCCAATTCCCTAGTAAGTCCCTTAGTCACCTTTTACGACACCCACGGGAAGAAATAGGATGGTGCTATTCTTTACATCCGGCACCACGCGGACAAATTAATTAATCATTTTATTTTAATTCATTAACCTATGGAAAATGATTAGCTTTTTGAAAAGTAGGTACTATTATTATTATTTATTATTTATTTATCTATATTAAAAAACAAGGTTAATCAGTCATAGTCATAAACTATAGGTTATCTAAACTATAATCCTAACTAATATTATTAATGCGAAAGGGTGTTTTGTTTTATGCTTTCACGCTAAAACGGCTAAACGGGTTTGAAAATGAAATTTAACACATGGGTATACCATGACCTGGGATAATACATAGGATACTTTTTATCCCGATATTACCACGGAATCGAGACTTATCCGGGTGAAACCGTGGCGCGCAGCTAGTAGGTACATAAAAATAAGTCACACCACAAAAAATTGCCCTAGGGAAAATGATAATACGGCTAGATTTTTCCATCTCTCCACAACATGCAAATAACACTAAAATATCTATAATAACTGATGTTATTGTATATATTTTAGTGTGAGTACCGTGTACCTTGGTATGAGATGTTTCCCACACCAAAGTCCATGAGAATCAGAGCAAAATGACATAATTATGCATAAATCTAGACATTATTCTAGCCTAGTCTAGTTATTACGTCTAATACTGATTAGCTTTGACCAGAAACTAATAACTTTGGACCGGTTTTAAGTTAAACTGTCGTAATGATAATTTTGTTCGGTCTACTTTTTATTTTGTAACCCGTTTCAAGTGAGAATTTGTTTTACACTAGCTAGACTTTGCACGCTAGGTCGTAAATTGCTGTGAACTTGTATTTTTTCTAAGAAAATTTTATAAAGGAAGGGAATATACGCAAACACAAGCTTTTTTCTATGAGGGTAGGCTGAAACTAAAGATAAAAATAACTAAATTCAAATTCAAATTCAAATTCAAAAATTTATTGCTAGCTAATGCTAGCTAATAACTACTACTAGCTAATGGTCAAAAATGGTTGCACCGAATTAAAAAACCGGCCCATTCCGTATTGGACCAGGCATAATGAAGGCTTCCGTAGTTGGGATGAATTTATCCCAAAAACATACTTATCATAGTAGTTCCAAAACATGTTCTCCCATACATCGATATAAGTCACGGTCAATTCTCCAACTGAAAATGTAAGTTGGTCGACTATTGCTCGTTAACTTGTGAAGCCTACTTTAGCTGTGTGTTATCCAAAAACTACTATTTAGCTGGCAGGGGGCCCCAGGGATAAAAATAAATGTTTACTAACTTATTATTCTAATTGGGGTGTTTGGTGGTACGTGCGTTAATTCCGGGCCATATTTTTTTTATCCACAACGGTGAAGTTCTTGGCCTTCATCTTATCTAATGGTAATAATCGCCTTTCGTTCATTATCCCAAGAGTTTACTTACACTTTCATTTGTTTATTTGACAGAACAAAACCGACACAGTTTTACTAAACTGTGTCGGTTTTGTTAAAACAAATGCATATGGAACAAGAACACGCAGTGAGAACTAGAACATTCTTAGCTTGGAATTTAAAGAAGATTTGGTATTGTTTTAAAACGAACCTCGAGTAAACGCTTATCCTATTCTTGCTACTGTTTAAGATTTAATTAAAAAGGTCAAACAGGTGTACGCTTGAACTACATACCTACATTATTCCTAATTCCACTCGATCTATCTGTATCAGAATTATTTCTAGAGGATATTATCCAGCGGCAAGTTTAAGACAAAGAAGCTTGACAATTTAATAGGATCACGAAACCAACCTGGAAGATAATCGTGTTAGCCCTTGAATAGCCTGTTGTATTGTCTATCTTTACTAGTACACGAGAACGGACTTTTAAATACTGATGATCTTCTTTGATCTGAAGGCATCCTTTTCCGGTGCACTCAAACATAATAAAGTAGCTGATTTTCAAAAAGATCTAATTAACGATAGTTAGTGGTAGAAAATTTGTCAGACCGCTGATGAGCAGTCTGAAAAAATTTCTACCGTGAACCAATCGCATATTTCACGCCCAAATCGACTCTTTTTGTCTCTAAAATAGCTTTACAATAACAGTCCTCTTAATTAATATTAATAGTCAATGACTATCGGCTTCTGAATTCCTGAATTCAGCTAGTTGATTCGGTATCAAAACGGTAAGGTTATTTTAAAACTGCCGCTGATGACAGATTTCAACATTTTGTAAAAAGGAATGGAGGAGGTTACTTCAAAATCAACCGAAGATGGTGTTATTTGCTGATGACACATCATTGATCTTTAAAATAGATCGACGATCACAAAATCTTGACCAAGTGAATAACTCTATTCTTCAGGTCCAAGATTGGTTTACGGTAAATAATTTGGTACTAAATGAAAAAAAAAACCAAATGTATTAGATTTAAATTACCTAATTTTAGAAGTAGCGAATGTGATATCATATTGAACGGAGAAAAACTGGAATTTATTAATCAAACGGTTTTCCTAGGAATCACTATAGACGAGAAACTGCAATGGGGACCACATATAACCTCTCTGGCGGGGCGGCTAAGCTCGGCCGCTTATGCTGTTAGAAAGATAAGACAGCTAACAGATATAGAAACCGCGCGTTTGGTTTATTTTAGTTACTTCCACAGCATTATGTCGTATGGCATTTTACTGTGGGGTCGGGCTGCTGACATTGAGTCCATCTTTATTTTGCAAAAGAGAGCTGTCAGAGCAATTTATAATCTCCGTCGCCGCGAATCTCTTAGGAAACTATTTAAAACGATTAATATTATGACGGTACCTCGCCAATTCATTTATGAAAATATTATGTATGTAAGGAAAAATCTACATATTTTTAACAAGATAAGCGATAGACATAATTTTAATACTAGAAATAAAGATAAAATAGATCAACCATTTTTCAGATTATCTAAAGTACAAACATCTTTGTGAGTTACTGTGTTAAATGTTACAACAAAATACCTTGTGATATATTGAAATTAAATGAGAGAAAATTTAAAACACATATTAAAAGTACACTTTGTAAACAAGCATATTACAAGTTAGAGGATTATATCCAGGACAGGAATGCTTGGAAACATGCTGGTCCAGTTCTATGGAACTGGACAATCTAGAGTCTAGACAAAATCAAACTGGTTGCTATTTTTATGATAAAATCTGTTATTTTTATGATATTGATTTTACATTCTGTGATAACCTATACTCACACACTGACTTATTTTTTTAGAAAAACATATATGATGTTTGTAAATATGTGAACACCATGTATCTATCTAATAATGAAGTTATTTTTCATTGCTTAGTTTTTAATTCGTTATACCTATTTTGGTATAGTAATTTTATTCTAGGTGCATCGTCTTCACATATAATCATATAATTAATGTAATCAAACAAAATATTGTAAAACATTTTTAAAAGAGTACCGGTGGAGTTTCTTGCCCATTCTTCTCCATACGAAACTACCTTTTTGAAGGGGCAACTAGAATCAATTCTATTTTTTTTGTAAATTTTGACGTTCAAAAGTGCCTCTTACGTGCCTATTTGAAATAAATGGTTTGACTTTGAATGTATTTTTACACGACTGCCCTTATAGGACTATATAATGTGTTTAGCGTTCATGGATGTATGTATCTATGTGAGTTTTTTTGTGCCACCTTAACTTTTAAATGCCTAAACAGATTTAGATGTATGGGTTGGTATGGTATCGTTAGAATCCTTACATCATCCCGAGTGACATATGCTAAAAATCAATATGGCGGTAGTATGGCTCGATTTACGGATGTGAAAAAAAAAATAACTTTAATTTTTACAATATGGGTATCAAATTGAAGACCTTGATGAGCACATGCTAAAACTATAAAATGAGTATGGCTCCATTTTCAAATGTGAAAAAAAATCTTCATTACTTAAAAAAATATAAACACGACTGCTATGCCAAAAAAAAACTAACTATTGGCAGGGCAGGGGTTACTGATATCATCAGATTATATATCGTGTCTGGCAGAAAGCAGACTCCTCGATTCTATGACTGGATGTCTTAAATAGCTACTAGATTATGTCAGTTGATCTCTTAAGCTCCATTTACACGGGGCAAGTTTATTGCCCGTGGCATACCATAACATTTAAGGACAACTAACTGGCACCATCTAAACAACACGTACAATATTGTTGCACGATACGAGTTGCCGTTCAAAACTAGTATAGGTATAAACAGCACGTACAATAAAATTGGACGTGCAATAAAATCGCATTCAACTCTGCAAGTACGGACGAATGAAATAAGTTAAAAAAAAAACTGAGAAGACGTTCAATACAATTATAATGTAATATTTGGCAGCGCAAATACGGTCAATTGTACAAGGACATGTAAATCTGTATTAGGACGAGGCAAAACTTGAGGCAATAAACACCTTGCAATAAAATTGCGTTGGTGTAAATCGCATGCTGTTGATGTGAAATTGCATTGAACGGAACTTGCATTCAATTATTGTATGCCATTTTATGGAAATCGCATGCGTGTAAACACTTGCATGCAATAATTCTTGAAAGGCAATAAAATTGAACGTGCTTTAGTACGATTATTGCTCTTGAACGTTCCAGAAACTTGCACCGTGTAAATGGGGCTTTAGATTCATTAATTCAGTGATAGACAATGCACAGCCTAGACCGCTGGGCCTCGAAGTATGAAATTTTGTACAAGAGTTTTTTTAAGAAGATTGTGTGATTTTTCCGTTTGTCTCTTTTTTAACCTTCTAGTAACTTGCAAAGAAGATTATTTTCATAAGAAAGTCATGTAGGACATCTTTATTGCGTATAATAAATTGTTAAGGTAAATTTATGAGTTACAGCAAATATATTATTTAACAGGCGTTAGGTGATATTAGCCATTCGGATATGCATAGTATTTATATATGTAGTCGTATTTCTGCCTAGATCGTTTTCTGCTTAAATTATTTTAATACTTCCAGAACATTGGGCTGAAGCTGGCAGTAAATATTTATTTATACAGTATTTAAATTTTATGAATACTGCACATCCTTACTTCACTACGCTCTGAGCGAAATTAAAACTAACGAGCTTGTAGTTAAAGTCCTTTTCACTTTGTAAGTCTCTGTGTATTTCATATTTAAGTTCTTGTTCATAATATGCAAATTAATATGAAACTGAACAACATACAAATTAAGAAAACAACTTACAACGTTGTAGTGCATGTTATCAAAGAAATTATTAACAAAACAATTTTCTTTCTTTCCTTTCTCAATCTTTCTTTCTGCAGTTGGCAAACTGAAGAGAAATTAGTTTTTATCACGAGATTTTTTCTAGAAAAATAAAAAAATGTTTTGAAAGTGCGACCGAAGCCTAGAACAATTCTTGCTACGGTCTTGGAAGTTAGTCAGAACTTTATGTTTTCTTAGTAATTTATTATTTTTAGACTTCGTGCAAACTAAGGTTATGAGCAGACAGCGGTGGGCGCACGTTTTGCAAAAGTTTTGATGTGACGTTGTTGCAAGATTTTTGTTTAGTATAGGCTGGTATTGTGTTTCAATTTTAAAACTAGCAAATTTAGTAGGGCGAATTGTAAAATCTAAATAAATTCATCATCATCATCTGCCTAGCCTTTTCCCAACTATGTCGGGGTCGGCTTCCAGTCAAACCGGATGCAGGTGACTACCAGTATTTTACATGGAGCTACTGCTTTTCTGACTTCCACAACCCAGTTACTCGGTTATACGATACCCACTCAGACAGAAAAAAACCGACCAGACCGGCCCGCCGACCGGTCAGACTAAAATCTAAATAAAGAACTGACTGAAATTGCAAACAACTGACGTTATGTTGCCTCAATTTTAAAAAGAAATCATACTGTTATTAAAACACTAGCTGTTGCCCGCGATTTCATCTGTGATCTAGAATAAAAAGTAGCCTAGGTGCCAGGCTACCTATCTGTGATATTTCATAATGATCCATTCAGCAGTTTTAACGTAAAAGCGTAACAAACAAACAAACTAAAATTCGCATTTTTAATTTAGGATACACCTTTTTCTTTATGCCGTGTGGTGCTGGACGTAAAGAATAGCACCATCCTATTTCTTCCCATGGGTGTCGTGAAAAGCGACTAAGGGACTTATAAGAGAATGGGCAGCAGCGTTTTCTATGCATTTTAACACCATACAGCGATCGCCAATCCACTTGCCAAGCGTGGCTATTCCTGCCACGGTTGCGAGTTTGTCTGAAAGGGATATCGTGGCCTGCCAGGGCCACGATATCCCTTTCAGACAAACTGCACATGCAACGGAAGGAACACGGGTGGGTTTTAGTCAGTAAAAGACTGACACGCCCTCCCGCGTGGCTATTACGGCAAACCCCCTTTGGGGATACCTATGTCCAGTGGACGTCTTTCGGCTGAAATGATGTTGATGATACACTTTTTTAACCGACTTCACAAAAAGGAGGAGGTTCTCAAGTCGTCTGTATGTTTTTTTTTTGTAAAAAGTTTTTTCTTTACTTTTTTCAACAACATGAATATTAAATATCCTGACAAGCACAAGTTCTTACTATTTGTCGTAAATATACCGTTATCTTTAAAGAAACTGAGCGTTCGAAAAATCAAAAGCTTCATGCTGCTGAAAAATATGAAATACTTAATTTGAAGCAAAATCTATACTTTTCAAAGAAAATATACATTATTTAGTTCGCTATATCAATGGGTTACTCTACAAAAGTAGGTCAAATGTGCAAGGGTGCAAGAATTTAAAATATGATCAATAATTTTATGGCATTATAGGTATTAGCAGCACAGTTAAATAAATTTTGATAAAATTATTTTATTTTATCTCTGTTTCTTCGCATTCTTTTGTTTCATCAGTATCTAATCACATCACATTAATATTATAAAGGCGAAAGTTTGTGAGTGTGTGTGTGTGTATGTTTGTTACTTCTTCACGCTCAAACGGCTAGACCAATTTTGATAAAACTTTGTATGGAGGTAGCTGACACTCTGGATTGGCTACTTTTTATCCCGATATTCCCACGGGATCGAGACTTACGCGGGTGAAACCGCAAGGCGCAGCTAGTTATTAAATAAAGCTGAGTTAACTAGTTATTTAACTTTTTTTGTTCTTGTTAGTACCTATTTTATTTATATCTTAAACTAAAACTTATGATTTTATGTATTGCGTTTACCGGCACAAATCTCTTAAGGACAAATACCCAGTATTGTTTTTGTTTTTGTGGAAAACACACCGTGAAATCTTTTCGTTAATCCATTTAGCAAATGATGTCGTCAAATGTCAACTTTTGTAATTTTAAGCATGGCATATTGTTTGATATTCCATCTGAAAATACATTAAAAAATATATATTAAACACACTGTCAAAAGCCAAGTGACAACAAACACGACAGCCTTCATTTCAACCCAAAATTCCTTCCAACACCAGAATATTTTCATCAACCAGCATTAAACTAATTAACTCCGTCATTTTCTATTTGTTACAGATACACATCAGCGGCCGCTTTTAAAACCCGAAAAACAATAAATCATAATACTAAAAAGGATCCAAAAATAAAGCTATGGCATTCACACCAAAACTGTGCGTTTCAAAAATAGAACGTTCGCGTAGGGGAAACTGAAGCTTCCGTTAAAATGTGAATGCCTAAAAATAAAACCCGGATATCCTTGTTATGGTGGCAGACGGATAATAGTACTGTGTGTAGTGTGGTTAAAATGATGTTGAAAATTAGTTTTAGAGTGAGACTTACTAGTAGAGGGGTATCACCATTGTTTCTTTTGCTGCGGACTCAGAATGTGAAAGTGATTGGACTTTGTACAGTGTTGTTTGGTGTTTTTGGTGTGTGCGGTGGATTTCAGGAGCAAAAGTTTGCTATGGAGCCTCAGGATCAGGTACTCTTTGTTTTATTTTATCCCACTTATGTATTATGGCTAAACCTTTCAAGGAAAACTGTGTAGGTATATTGCAATTCTTATTACCGCTTTTAAGAATTAATATGGTAATATATGAAACAAAAAATATAAAAGCTAGCCCCATCAAAATTGTAGTGAAACCATTTATAAAACTGACGTAGTGCCCATTGTTCAGTCATCACTCTAGACGAACTGTTCACTGTCTACTTAAGTACTGTTCAAAATATATCACAAGGGAATTCAAACCAGTTCTATACAGTATATTACAAAACTCTCATTAAATCTTAATCTGCCAAAAAAGTTGAACCAACTTCAGAAGTTAAATATCCTTGGCCTCAAACCCACGACAAAGGCGAAGATTAAGACCACACCGGTAGCGACACGGATGCAGTGGAAACAGGAAATGGGACTAAAATTACCGTCGCCACTCTGAAATGGACACATGTCATTAGTTGCTAACCAAATGTAGGAAGGAAGACGAGAAAGGTGAATTTCAAACGTTTTTAGAGGTTTTTTTTTGGTAAATTAGTCAAAGACTAAAAGGGATGGTATAACAAACACTTTATCATACAAGTTTTATTAAACTATCATTGGAAATTGTACAAAAAAACGCAACTTTTTTGCAGACAGAGAAGATAACACGTCAAATTCGGGTCCACCTAAGCTAACCTCATCATGAATGTAATAATTTTCATAAATAAAATGTGATTCCATCTGTGTACCGCATTAATTAAATGGTTTCTAAACTAAAGATCCAATCATCTAAGACGTATTACATAATGAAATTACTGATTATAATGATTGGATGCTAAAACAACATAAAACACTATCAAAAGAAACAGAATTAGATTACTTCAAAATAAAATAAGAAACGAACGGGCTCCAAAGTTTAATTTAAACGAAAAATCCCTTAAGACTAATCCTAGACTACGAATTCCAAGAACCTATTTTTCTAAGCCAATATAACTTGACGAGCAATCTCTTTAATTGTTGCACCGAATAAAACATTTATTATGTTAGTTTGTAAGTTAATGCCAAAGACGAGCCTCTCAACTAGCTCAGATTAATTTGGCCCAAAATAAATGTCAGTTTATTTGCCTTAGAATTTATGTTCTTAATCATGTTTAGTGTCTCTGGTTAAACATTTGCTTAATTATTCAGTATCAAGTTTGCTTTCTCTTGCTATAAATGAATGACCATGTCATTCATTTATAGCTAGACATGTTATTAGGATATTTTCAGATGAATTTCTGAACTGTTTTCTGGTAACTTACCTTTATCACCATCTGGTCGGTGTTAAAATGCTATAAAGGGTTTATATTAAGACGAATTAGCAGTAGTTTTCAAATTCACTTGCATTTTAATAACACTATGCTGCTTTAAAACTCTTTCGTTGATCGTGTACTTGGATGATACAATTATTCAATCCGTAAAAAGTACTAAATGAGCAATATAATGAAAAATTCGTATTGTTTTTAGACTCTTTCGAAATTTATGAATTAAACATTACAATATAACAATACCTCTATTCCTTAACCAACAGACAGCAGTAGTCGGATCTCGAGTGACGTTACCATGCCGAGTGGAGAAGAAAGCGGGACAGCTTCAATGGACGAAAGACGACTTCGGTCTCGGCCTGCATCGAGAACTAAGCGGCTACGACCGGTATAAGATGATTGGGAGCGATGAAGAAGGTAATTTTACGTTTCTTAATATTTCTTTACTTTGTTGTTAAGCATTGGGATTTGTTAGAAATGGGCCGGAGTAATTACAATTTCAGAAGGCTATGTTTTGTCGAGAATGAAGTAATACTTTCTTACGACTTAGGCATGTTTAAATAGGCTTGTATTGGAAGTATCTTCCTTTCTGTTTGTGAAGTTTAATGTCTCGACAGGGAAACATCAATATTTAAGTTTTCGATCTCTTACATAATTATGTACATTCTTAAGATAAGATCAACGTCGCATATACTACCTAAGAAAAAGGAGTAATCAATCTCCTAGTGCAGCAGTTTGTATAAATCTTAAACAAAAGATTCATCCATCATAGATTCACCCTTCAATTAATAAAGTGTCACCAAGATCAGTTTGTTGTGAACAAAAGCTATTAACGCCACCACAAACTGCTAGTACTGCCACAAACTGTTTGTGGTTTTTTGCAGTTGCAACTCGTTAAGCCACAACTGATGTTCCATGGGAAAACATTTTGTGTCCAGAGCTGAAAGATAAATCTATTGAGAACATAAAACTGACTGACTGGCTCACTAGTAGGCAACGCACAGCCTAAACCACTGAAGTTGGAAACACAAAACGATGCATTGAGGATCAATTCCCGAGGGGTGTTAATGTTTGTATGCGGACATAGTCCCGGACAATAGCTAGTTCTAAATATATCATCGATTCCGCATATTCAATTGAGTCTAATAATTCTACAGCAAAGCCCAATTCTAAAGGAGAATCCATCTCTATATAGTAAAAGCTAAACATTTCGTCAGGTTGAATTCGAAGTGAATTATCTTCAGCTTTCAAGCCAATCGAAAAGCCATTTAAATTCAACCATTTTGCTTGCTCGAATTCTAAAGCAGCTGACAGACCTTAGATATTATTCGCTGACGCTGCATTCAGCTTGCATTAGCTATCTATTGATCTATTCTATTTGTTTGTTGAATGATAATGCAGTGTGCTCGAAATTTAAATTTATCTTTGCTTCAGTGAATGGGGATCTTTTCGATTACCGGTCGGTAATCGAATAATTAATTTAATTCTTTTACTTGCTTTACGAGATTGAATATTGTATCTTTGATGTTTCAATTCGGTTTATAATTTTAACGCGGGCTTACGAGATACAAAAGCCTAGTCGAGCTGAAAGCTATAAAATTTACCTGCCCTAAAGATTTTATTACACTTTTGCCGTATTAGATTTTACTCATAATATTTTAAGGAACAAATCCCTCAGCGGCTATAAAATATGAAAAATATTAAAATTCCTATAAAACATCAAACGCCCCTAATTTTAATTTTTAATTAAAGCGTAATATAATTACTAACTTAGCACTACCCATTTTATGGAGGTCTGTTTTTCATAAACCTACTTTACGTACACAATCTTCTTTATTCACGCTCTTAACGTAATTAATGTGAATATTATCTTCAAGGGAACCTTTTTTGCTTTCGTAAACATGTCTTGTAAGGAGCGGTAATAACTCATACTTATTAGGGTTCCTTGGATTAACATAAAACTTGCTCTCTACATGATTATGGTCTGTCTCGTTATTTACCGTTTTATTATATGTCTAGATAATTTTAGTCTGTAGGAAAGTTTCTAGCCTTATCATTAAACGTGGGAGGACTAGTAGTTATATTATTTCGTTTAGGTTATTTTTGGATTATATTAATATAGGTCTTATCCGATTTATAATATTCCAAGAATCCAAGAAATTTGGAAGTATGACCGTCAAATATTTCTATTCAAAATACGTTTTGTCATTGATTGCTATATTAAAATCAATCTTTGTAATGGAGGACAAGAAGTTAAGCTACACACATTCCCGTTTATTGAAGTCATCAGATAATAAACCCTCATTATCTAATGATTTACCGAGATGACAACTAATAGAGAAGTAGGGACGAAGACATGCTGCGCTGACTCCAAATAAATTGAGCTAAGGACAAGAGAATGATGATGATGTATTGATTTATCAGAATTAACCATATACAACATTATTTTTAGTATATGCGAAACCTGAATATAGTTTGTTCAGAATAAGGAACTGAATCGATTTCAATAATTGTTACACCATGTTATATTTTGTCCCAAAAATATTTGAGTGTGATGGAAAATGTTATCACCATTTAATTACTTACAATACAATCGCCGTACAGTTAGGTACCTACTGCCAAATTATTATCAATGAGCGCAAGGCGACCCTTTTTTTTTTTTTGGGTGGGAAATTATCATATCCTTTTCGGACAAACCTCGCAACCCTGGCGGGCATTGGTCCTAATGGACCCCGTCAGTTTGTGCTGACATCTCTTTGAGGCGCGCGTAGAACACAACGCGCCGTCGACCCGGGCCTGGACCTTATCGGACGGCGAGCTACCCATCGCTCACCGTCCGCAGGCCCGCGCCTACGGTGGCCGGAAATCGGCTTGCGACTCCCGACGCCCGGGGCGTCTCCTGCGGCGACTAAGGGTGCGAGGGCGCGGACCTTGTCTCACTCTCACGCGTTCCACCTCCTCCTTCGCTAGCATTACTGCTTCGCAGAAGGAAGTGACTCCGCCCAAGCTGGGCAGACCTCCACCGTATGCTCCACCGTGTCCTCCGGGCGACCCACATAGTGGTGACACCCGGGCGTTTCCTCCCGCTTTATCCTGAACAGGAACCTCCCGAAACAACCGTGTCCGGTGAGGACCTGCGTCAGGCGGAAGGTGAGGACGCCGTGGCGCCTCTCTAGCCACTCCTCAAAGAGACTTATCGCCACAATTATGGCGTGCCCAGCGCTGGGTTGCGACAATCGCACTCTCCATGTCACCATGAGATTTCGCTGGAGCTCTGTCCGCTGTGCCGTGATTTCTCGCGGCAGCGGAGTTTCACCCCGGCGTTTCGCCTCCTCGCGCCACTCCCAGATGTGCGCGAGGACTTTTGCCTCCAGATCCCATGGCGGCAGTCCGGCAAGGAGGCTCGCCGCCTCACGGGAGACCGTGCGGTAACCCTGTACCAGCCTGATGGCCATGACCCTTTGGGACGCGTTCAACCGCTGGGCTGGTCGCAGCCTTAAGAACCGCGCCCACGCCGGTGCCCCTTAAAGGGCCATGGACCGCACGATCCCTGCATAAAGCCTCCGGCAGGAGGCGTTTGGACCCCCTAGGTTGGGCAGGAGCCGCTTCAAGGCAGCCCCGGCCCGCTCCAGTCTGGGAGCCAAACGTCGAAAATGCTCCACGAAGTTCCACCGGCTGTCGAGGACGAGTCCCAGGTACTTCATCGTCGACTCGACGCCGATGTGAACCCCTCCCGCCGTTATCTGGGAACCCGACAGTGGCGCGTTCCGAAGACCATAAAAACACATGGCCTCGGACTTGCGCAATGCCACCTCGAGTCCCAATTGCCGGATTCTATCGACGATTGTCGCAACCTCGCGTGCCGCCAGTTCGGCCGCCGCCTGATGCGAACTCCCCTGCGCCAGTACCCGATGTCCCACAGATGCGGCCCCAGGACCGATCCCTGTGGGACACCGCACGAGCACGTGGCAACCCTGGAGGCGCGGGGGCGCCGTTAGCATGTTTTTGTTCGGACAACCCGGTAACATAACAACCTTATAACTTTGTTATTTTTCATGAAACAGTTTTAAAATTTTGTACATAGATTCTTTACATAAAAATACTAGACACGTGTTTCGGGTATCGCATATACTAAAACTAATGTTGTATTTAAACCTGTTAATTAAGTTATGCTGTTTATTTATACCTGTTAATGATATTTCAGAAATCAGAAATTTATTATTTGTCTTACCTTACCAGCTTACTGAACCCAGGGTCTCAGTATATAGTCTAACCTTTATTATATATGTACTGTAATAATCATTAATTATTAATATCTCTATAATAATTCATAGTAAGTACATATCTACATGTAATAATACTTAATTCGACTAATCTATGAAACGTCCTTAGCTTCACCTTTTCATGAAATATAATGTCTGAAAGAATAAGTAATTCGACCGTGTTGTCCTCTAACGTTAGCAAAGATATTAATATTTGAAATTACGTGATGTTATTCGTATTTAATATTAGTTATTTGAATTGTTACTTTTAAATGAAATAATATTCTTTTGTAATATATATTACAAATTCATATCACATTTTTGAACAACAATAATTGTTAGTCTGGGTGGACTATGTATTTAGTTTTTATTCCAAATTGTTTTGTAACTCCACTCACTTGTGTGTTGTGTATGAATAATATATATATTAATTATATGGTATTATTATGAAGTTTTTTTTTCTTTATTTTTATGTGTAGACAAATATGAAACAGAGTTATCGCTACATACAAAATGAGAAATGTCATGAGAAAGATTTTGAACGGCTTTCTAAGGGCAAACAGACAAACCACGTCCTGGATCAAAACAAAATTACATTTTAGCCATCCACACGAAGTAGCTCCCCTAAGATTCGAATGAAAACCAGCAACATTCACTGCTTATATTATAGCATTGACAATGTCATAGTATACGACAGTACAGTACTATATCTCTAAAGAAACTACCGCTTTGTTGCACACATAATACACGCCCGAACGAGCTTTCCGTATTCAATGCACGTGGCAAAGGAAGATATTGTTGGTACTACATAATATTATTATCTTATAGCTACCGTAGTAATGTACTGTGGTTGTAGACTATAATAAATAGGTGTTACAAAGATATAAATAATATAAGTATGTAAATAATAAGACAGTCAAAGTTGAAAACTTGACGAAAAAACTAAACCTCGTCCAACTGTTGCCGCAAAATGCACGCCAACTAGAATAACACCTGCCAGGGTTACGAGCCTGTCCGAAAGGGATATCGTGGCCCTGGCACACAGGCATCTGAAGGAACACGGTGGGTTTTAGTCAGTAAAAGTCTGACACTCCCTCCGGCTCCGCCCAGAGCGGGAGAAGTTATTTGATAATTTCCCAGCCAAAAAAAAAAAAAAAAAAACTAGAATAATACAATGACGTGGCGCGAGTATAAGACGTAGCTGTTACGCGCACCTTCACAAAGTTGGCTTGTTTGTTATATTTCTTTTGCAGCACGACACTATCTATCTATTTTATATATCACTATGTAAAATAATCCAAGAGGTGTTAGTATTATTGTTCATTCAAATGATTTTTACGTCCTATCATACCTATTAACACTATATTATGGAAACATTTAAAATCCACAGTTTATTTTTAAAAGTAACTGTGGAGATTATTGCCGGCTCTTCTCCATGGGGAACGACCAAACGACGCGCGCGTCGGTCGTTTGGTCCTGGCGACGTTGCATAAGTGCCCATGTAGGTTTATGTGAAGTAAACTATGTTGAATGTGTTGATTTTATAAATAAAAATATAATTTTAAAATGATACACTGGCAAAGGAAACAGAGAGAGACTAACAGTGGTTAGAGCTCGAGAGAAGGGCCCATAGCATAGCTTAGTGAATTCTTGACTCCTGGTAGTTGTAGAAACATCTTGGTGATTGAGTCTGAAGGATTTTGTCATAGTCCTCCATTCTGCTAGGATGAAGGACATCCTTAATTCCACGAGTTAGAAATACAGTCTCTATATGTAAGAACCTCCTCAAAATGCGTGCCATAACGAGGAAAATTCCTTTTTCTTTTATTTCTTTGAACTATAAGTCAATCAATCTACCTAGCCTTATCTCAACTATGTTGGAGTCCACTTCCAGCTTTATTGCTTGTCTGACCTCTACAGCCCAGTAACTAAGGAGTATCGTGTTATTCAGTTTGGTTTATTCAGACTTTTGGGCTTCTGGCTACCCATAACGACTGTCAAAACATCTGCCTTACATATTATTATTATTTGACTAATTGGTCCTTCTGTCTACAGGTGATTATTCTTTGGACATCAGAGACGTGACGTTGGATGACGACGCGAAATATCAGTGCCAAGTCAGCTCAGGGATTAAAGGTATATATTTAAATATTAAGTACTGTTTTATTTATATGTAATAATTAAAAATACTAGTTGTTAGAAACAAAGTTTTAATTCGAATTTAAATATATGATGATGGAACTGTATTGTTCAAAAATTCTGTAGTTTTGGTGTAAAACTGAACACTACTGAAAAATAATCCCTTGGAACAGAAATTACTTTAAGGGGGATGCGCTAAGGTAGCCCGTGAAATTCAAATTTTATTACGTTTTTTGCAATTTGCAGGTCAGTAACAGGTTGTATGTTGATCTAAATATGATTCGCGGCCGTAACAAATATGGCTTTACAGAATTATAATCATTAGAATTATAGAACGCCAAATCAATCTCGATTTCGGAATAAAAAATCTCCCTCATTTTCTTAAAATTAAGCTCTCCTTGATTATCTCCGTGATTAACTTCCCAATATTGAATAAAACATACACGAACCACTGAACATACACGATCAAAATAATAATTATTAAAACAAGCACTACTTAAGCCCACAATATTGCACTTAACAATAAAAACCAACACATATTATACAAATAATTGCGCCCAAAATAAATTGGACTTTCCAATAATATCCCTAATTTTGGATAAAGTAATCTTCCACGAAACTCCTTGTAATTGGGAATAATAAATCAATGGTCGACACATAAAATTACGACACGGTAGCGTACAAACAGATGCTTGTTAGTACGAGCATGCAAGGAAAAAATGAATTTTCGGGTCCAAGTTTTGAAAGAGAAGCGGGGAAAGAAAATCGAAATAAAATTGAAAAAAAAAAAAAATTGTAAATTAGGATTATGTTGAATTCCGTTTAATATTTATGAAATATGAAAAAAATATATTTCAGTGGACGTTGAAATAGGCACCAAATTTTTATAGCTAATATAATATTGACAACTGTATGCAGATGAAGACAAACCGCTTAATTTAATTTATATTATTGTGTCGTAAATGCGATTAGGTTTTAAATTATTTTTACATTATTTAGTCATGTTGCATTTTTCCTGGCTGAAGTCTTTTCCAGACATATCAATCTATATTACACATTAGACTCTTAGGACCATTTGTATGGGTAATACAAGCAGAATAAGTGATAAATCACATATTATTAAATCACATATTTAATGCCATCCTCATCTGTTATGCCAGGTTAATAGGGAAGTTAGGACAATGACTTAGTTAGAAGATGTAGTCTGATTCATTACGTAGTCAATTGCCCATTTACGTAAAATTGCGACATCTTTGGGAAGGTAGCAAGTTAGCAACGATTTGTTAACTTAATTTGGTACATCAGTATCTAAACCAGGTTGAATATACAACGAAATAAAAATAACTACAGCAACCATAATGAATTTGGTAATTTTGGTAACAGTAAAAAATAAAAACAATCGCACTTACTGAAATAGAAAAAGCTAAGACATCAATTCTTTGGAGTTCTACTAGTGCTTTCCAGTTGGAAGATTGCCAACCCCGTAATCGAAAAAGAGCGCGAAGATAAGTGAGACTAGTACTTGACATAAAGTAAGAGATAAATACGACAATTTGGCATCGTAAGTTTCCAGAATAATTTGATTTTGTAATCAAAATTGTTGGAGTAGTCGAAAGGCAAAGAGGTTAAGCGTTCGTCTTGTACATTTAAGATTTCAATTCAGTTAGAATTGAGACAAATACTTTTAAGCCTTGAACTAGAAACTTGTTTGTTGTTATAACCTATTGAAACTCCTGTCACTAATTTTCTTACGCCACTCGCTACATCTACAATATTCTCTTTAATCAATGAACTCAGCTTATCGCAGTCCACTGCTGGACATAGGCCTCTCCTAGGCTGCGCCACAATACCCGGTCTCCGCCTTCCGCATCCAGTCTGACCCAGCCACCTTCCTAAGTTCGTCGGTCCATCTAGCTGGGGGACCGATGGCCCATGGAGCAGACGAGTCATGGAGTCACCGTCGGTTTTCCAGCATAATTTGAATATATTATTACGTTAACATAGTAATAGAGAACTCAGCTATATTCTGCAAACTCCCAAAGGACAAGCAAACAAAGTTGTGGACAAAAGATTATATAATACTCGTATATTTGTTCTCGCATTGAATTTCCTAGATGCAGCTATTTTATGGACTTAGTACTACATAACGTCACGCCTGTATTCCTCAGTTGGATAGATAGTACGCTTACATTTTGCCAGTTATTTTGAAGTCCCATGTAATAGGGGGCGAGCCTATTGCCATCATCCGGGCACAAATCCAGATTCAGCGCTGCTACTGAGAAATTCCAGATGGGAAAACCCAATCACAATTTGCCCGATCTGAGAATAGAACCCATGACCTCATGCACAGCAGTAGCGCTTGTGACCACTAGACCAACGAAGCAGTAACCAATTGGTACTAAAGTAAAGAGGCAGTCAGTAAGTAGACTTAGTAAAGCCCGAATCAAACTTTATGGCGGCTCGGACCATGAGGCGAATTGCTAAATAATAACAAATTCACGTGTCAGCGGGGGTGAGGGGGGCGGTACTGCGCAACGAGTAAGTGCACTTCAAAGCCGCCATCAAGTTTGAATCGAGCTGTACTACTATACTTTACAACTACTTGTAAGAATTTATTACCACTAAATGAGATGGTATCTTCTTTTGGATTGGAGTTATCGATTTTGATTACAAACCCGGCTCAACTATCATAGGATGAGCTAAACTCGTATCACTTGTAACCATACAAGGCAATGTAAGATTAAATACCCATAATTGATAATCCCTCGAGAGAGAGACAGAAGTTGCCTCATTATCTGACTGAATAAAATTATTGTACATTTTGATTCCCTCAATTTGTTAAGATATAGATAGATAATGCCTGTTAGTATTAGTAACCTATTCACTCAAGATAGATAAATTACTTTTGTTGATAATGATTACATTTTTATTAGTCAATTCAAAATTAGTCAGTTCCGTTCTAGCATTAGTGGATCGATTGACGAATAAACTATTGTTCAACTTTCACCACCTATTAATTGAATCCAGATCTGACGAAATAAAAACGTCGAGCAACTGTTACGTAAGAAATCGCTTAACACTCATCCTTTGTACCAAAGATAATTCTTTCGAGCCAAGTAACTATTGTTTTCGTACTTGAGCCAGAGCCCGCGAAATTGTGTTTGCCTTTAATAAATTGAAAATCTTGACTCGCATTTTATTCTTGGCCTGTTTTCAGGCCTTCGTCTCACGATTTTTCTCCCCATTTTATATAATACCTATATTTTTAGGAGCTTGTAATCCGCCCTGATGGATTTTGAAAGTTTGCTTCGTGAGGGAAAAGTCTGATTGTTTCTTTCTCAGCTGGGTAACATCAATTTGGGAAAGCAGTTTATGTCGTTGGAGAAATCATTTACCACCGAGCTGACATTTTGTTAATACTTCCGTCTTTTTATTGTTCTACCTACAATTATTTATATACTAAATATTTCTTATCATGGTGTATCAATAGAAATACTTATTCAACTTTATTACTTCAGTCACCTTTTACTATTTCTTCGTTTATTGTAGATATTATTATTCACAATATCTGTCTCATCATTCTACACATCCTGTAGTCACCGTTAATCAAAGTATCCTAATTCACTATTTTCATCGAGTCCATCAACAACATCATCGCTAACCATTCATAGCTCAGTATTACGGTCTAAATGCTTGTCAATACGTCTATTCTCTTCGGCAAGAATCTGTATCTGTAATATCAATTGTATTTGTGAAATGTCTGCTGACAGTACCTGTTCGCTGTGACGTATTAGTCCAATGCCCGCTTGCCGGTGTCAGTCAAGTCTAGGTGTAGTGAATTTGGCTTTGTTTGATATTGACGTTTGTGATAGGTTGCCTCTGAATCGTGAACTGCCGAAAGATTGTTGCTTCAAAGCGCTGTTTCTGCTTCACTAGTTTTGGTAGTGGATTTCTGTTTAACGTCTTTATCTACTGGTGCAGTATCTTTAGATGGTGCATATTCTTGTACTTTCCTATTAAACTGGTGTCATTATCTTCATTTTTATTACCGTATTAATTGTTTTCATTCTAACCGTTTAAGAAGTTGAGCACATTCAAGCCTTTTTTTTTTTTTTGTTTTTTTTGTTGCCGGGGTGGAATATCATGGATGTCCTCCGCCCTGGGGTGGGCGAAGGGGTCTGTCAGACTCTTACTGACTAAAAACCACCCCGGTGTTCCCTTCCCACACTTGCACCGAGGATCTTGGGAGCTAGTATTACTTCCGTGATCCCCGGCTAGTGCCGGCCCGCCTCTGCGGGCCACCTCAAGTCTGCGGGGGGGTGAGGTGTTAGACCCCCCCGCGACGTCTGAAAGGGGCGCGCGTGGAACACTACGCGCCGCCACCTCGGGTCCAGTGTGATAGGAAGCGGCGGACGTCCCCGAGTCCGCCGTCCCTGGACCCATTTAGGGGGGCCGGAAGAGGGCATTATCTGCCCTCTGCCGACGCCCGGTGCGCCTGCTGCGGGCCGGGTGAGCGGACGAGATCTCCCGCTCCCTTTCCGCAGCCTCCTTCTGCGACACGACTGTTTCGCAGAAGGATACCACCGCGTCCCAGGACTCCTCGCTGCCGGCCATCGACTCGACCACGGCCGGCAGCGACAGGTCACTGCCTACTTCTGAGATGAGGGCACATTCAAGCCTGAGACAGCTTCAGCGTTACGATTCGGACAAATTTGCCGCAAACCAACTTGGTTCATTCCATTGGTTATCTTTCAATAATCTCTATTATTTAATGCCAATCCCGGTTTTGTGGTGAACCTTAAATTGTAATTAATTCATCCACAACCCTTTCATTCCGCTTCCATTTTTGTTTTGTAATTTTTTATAACGCCTGATTTGCATTTCTCGCCGCAAAGATCTTTTTATTCTGTGGATTGAATATAAAATTTACATTTTAAAAGAAATATTAATGTAACTTCTCAAGTTTTTTTTTTTGTAGCTAATCTGAGAATGGAGCTAGATTTAGTCTATTTGAACAGGTTCCTTGGGTAATTTAACATCTTGACAAGATTATAATTATAGGGACACTCAATCTGCCTAGCCTTTTCCCAACCGTGTTGGGGTCGGCTTCTTTCAGTCTAATCGGATACAGTTGAATACCAGTGGCCTATCTGACCTCGACAACCCAGTTATTGGGTAACATGATAGCCCTTGGTAAGACTGGTTGTCAGACTTTCGGGCTTCCGACTACCCGTAACGACTGTACGAATATTAGCCAGGACCAACGGCTTAACATACTTTCCGAGACATGGAGGGGTATCGATATATTATGAATGGTCACCCATCCACGGACCAACCTCGGCAAGCAAAGCTTAACCTTCAGTCGACCTGTGCAGATATTATTTATATTTATATATTATTATAAGATATTATTTAGCCACGAGCCCCTTTGATACTTTCTGTACAATATTATGTATTTTGTATAGTAACTATTTCATAAGCCATAGCATATCATATATTTAAGAAGCCCTGTTTTCGGACATCAAATTTTTATCAAAATTTAGATGCAAAATTTTATATCTCCATTGAGCTAGCACGTCTAGTTCTTGAGATTTTTTTATTTGAAAATATTCCCTTTTCATCCGGATATTTAGATTTTTTTTAAGTTTCTATATAATTGAGATCTTAAAATTTGGGGAAGTAAAGCACAATTTCAGTTTATCAATACGGATGTTTGAAGAAAAATAAGAAAATCTAAAAAATATCTTGATATATACGAGGTTAATTTTTGCTCTAAACTATGCAGCATAATGGACGCCATCGATGCTTCTAACATATTTTTTTGCATATTAAGCTTAGTTTGAGATCAATAAGTTCCTTTCAACATTTATATCATCAACATTTTTTTCCACAAAAGCAAAAACATGCTAGCTAAATGGGGATACGAAACCTTGCATTTAAATTATTATATTATTATCTATCCGATTTTTTAATTTAAATGCGATTTCTGTAAAATGGGTTTCTTAAAACACTCTGTAATAAAAACCTAAATTCAGCAGTTGACTGTGGCTAGCTAAGTTAGTTGAAAAAGTTGTATTGTTCTCATTGTCTACACTCCACAAATTCTGATTCAGAATATAATGGTGGTGCCCGATCGATGTATTGGCAAACAGCGGTACTTACCTAATAACTAATTCTGTCACCCTACAAGGATAGCTTACCAATTATCTGTTTCCACTTAAACGAAACGATGGACTTGATATTGCTTATTTTCTCAACGATAACATCTCAACGCTTATTATCTGCAATATGCTTAACCCTACCGTTAAAGTCATCCAAATTAATTTCTCTAGCATCATCTTGAGATATAAATACGAATTTATAATATTCTATCTCAGAAATTTCAAGTACTTCGATCCTTTTAGCCTCGAGTGGCGAGACTCTATTCAAACGAAAAGGTCTATAATATTAATTTACATTACCCTTTGTATAGAACGTAACCTTTGATAAATTTCGCTTTTCCTTTGGAACATCTCTGTTAGTATTCTTATCTCGTCTAAAGCGGGCTCTTATGGGCTATTCAGCTTTTGTTTCAAGATTTAGATTCTGTATTTCTTTAGTAATCTTATACATTTGTTATTCATGATCCTTTTAGTGTGGATTTAATTATTTTTAAGGGTTGTTTATGCAAACCTTCAGAATTGTATATAATTATATTTAAAGTGTTTACATTATAGGGACCCTTATATTCATAAAATATATCTAAACTTTGTAGAATCCATTTTGTAGAAGGTATAATAGTTTGTTATTTTACTGAAATATAATAAAGAAAGAAGTAAACTAGAATAATACTGAAACAAATACATCCCTTTAAATATCTCTATTCCATTTAATTAGAATCATAATGAGATTCCATTTATATTTACCTTACATTTTAATCCGCATAGAAACTAAAATTTGATGCGATAATAACGCAGAATTCCAAGAATTAAACCGTGTTTAGTAGAAATGTTCTCTTCGAGAACAAATCCTGTATCTCAATAATAAGCTCCGTGTTTAGAGAAGCTGGATTCAGGATGATTCAGATTAAAATAAATTAAACCGCGAACAATTCTTAGTACATTTTGTTTTACTGCTATCTTTTAAGCCTCAAGGCGTTTGTCGCTGTTCGTACTTTTGTTAATTACGTTTTCATGTGTGATGTGCGTTGTTTTGTAATTTTTTGGTTTAATGGAATTCAACGTGGGGTAAATATGGGCCGTATTAAACATTATCCGTTGTCTAGGTTCTAAAGGTCAAGGTCATCAATAATGAAGCTACGACTAAGCTAATGAACCAGTTTCATACATAGCCAGGTTGTAACATATTATTATTAGGAAATCCCGAAAGAAAAACGCATCATAGTTGTGTCATCATAGCTTTTAAGTGAAGAAAAACACATCTTAATGACGCCATAAAGGCTCATACAGACTCGCGCGATATCGCGGGCGCGACAGGCGCTGACAAAGAAATTGTACTACTAGTGTCGCGTCGCTCCCGCGATTTCGCACTAGTCTGTACGAGCCATAACGTTAATAAAAGTAGAAGATATTAACAAGAACTTACATACACCGGCTAATCTTTACACCCTTCTTCCTTAACAAACGCAATCAACTCATATAATACCAACAGAACCAATATAATAACTCCACCCAACAAACAAGAACAAGGAAAAGACAAAACAAATAGGTACACAATAAAGAAACGATACGCTATATTTTCTCGCAAGGACCAACAACAGTCCCCTCACAGCCTCAAATTAAATCCATCAGCAGAAAACTTTGGAAAAAGGACCAAGATTTACATGAAAACTACAGTAACTTTGTTTTTTTATCATCGAAAGTACAATGGACAGCAGTCTTGCGGCTAAATTGTACAACTTTGCACTATTTAACTTTACAAACTTTGGTCAGAGTTCTGAAGAAACTATCTCGAGGCGGCAAGGCATTGTCTCTGTACCTTCCAGTTAAATTGTGATCCGTGATGCCGTGGGTTCCCGACCACGAATTCACAAACTTCCTTATTTAATTTATTTCTGGATTTAATTTCGTTTCTGCTAGAGTTATGAAGGGTTAATCATTATTGTTAATACAGTTTATAGTTGATATGGAAAACACTTACGTACGTATAGTTGAAAACATGTTTTGCTGATGAAGCTAATCGTTTTTAACCGACTTCAAAAAGGAGGAGGTTCTCCATTCGGCAGTGTTTTTTTTTTGTACGTTTGTTACGCGATCACTCCGTCAATTGTGAACCGATTTTGAAAATTCTTTTTTTATTTGAAAGTGTATGCTCCCGAGGTGGTTCCATTGTCACCAAGTCAGAATCTGATGAGGGTATTCCATGGAAATCGAGGGCAATCTTCATTTTTTATAGGCACACCTATATCTATTTCAGTATTTTTTACAGTAACACATGTATTTGCACTCGGAAAGCACCATTTGGTGAACTGGAACTGATGATGAGGACCACAGATGGCCACCGAAACTACTTAATAATAAGTATTTCTCTGTTGCGATTCGAATAGACACTTTATTATGGTTGCTAAGCAATTTATGGTCGTCACAATGCATATGGTGAAGTCACCATCAGTTCCAGTTCTCCTGGTTCTTACCAGGAGCACTCCTAAACTATTAACGCCCCGGCATCGGGAAAAGCAATATTTTGTAAAAGGTAATGAGCAGTTGACATTAGGCTATTTTAACTTAGGTAAATTACAAACTGACCCACTAAAAAGTTAAAAATAAAAAATCTTTATACAAAAAAAAAACAACCGACTTCCAAAAAAAACAATACAAAGTGAAAAATAACCTTAATTTCGGAAGTCGGTGGCAAAAAACTAAAATAGATACAAAGACACCGACTTCCGAAATTAAGGTTATTTTTCACTTTGTAATACTTAATTACTGCAACATTTTCATTACTCCTTAAGTTACAACTAAATCATTTTACCTAGTAGAATAGAATACTCTTTATTATGTACACCATTATTCCCGTTCACCCTTCTTCACTATTTCTTCCCGTGGGTGTAGTAAAAGGTGACTAAGGGACTTACTAGAGAATGGGCAGCAGCGTTCTCTATACATTTTAACACCATACTGCGATTGCCAACCCGTCTGCCAAGCGTGGCGATTATGGCAACCCCCCCATCCTTTTGAGGGAGACCTTTGTCCAGCAGTGGCCGGTGAGTAGTTTATTTTTTATGAGGATAAGTATTTAATATAGTGAGAATTGAGCCATGTCCTAATCTTTTGCTATGAAAATAAAAAGGTAATATCTCTTATAGTCAATTCTATTTAAAGAAAAGAGACGTATTTGAAACAAAGACAGGTCATTGAAAAAAACTTTTAACAAAAAAAAACCGACTTCCAAAGGAACACTACAAAGTGAAAAATAACTTTAATTTCGGAAGTCGGTTATTTTATTTGTAAAAGTTTTTTATTTTTCACTTTTTAGTGGGTTAGTTTTTAATTTATCTAAGTTACAATAGCCTAATGTTAACTGCTCATCTTTTACAAAATATGGCTACTCCCTGTTGAGGACTACTCCTGGTAAGAACCAGGAGCAACTAACCATATGCATTGTGACGACCATAAATTGCTTAGCAACCACATGAAAATACCTAATCGAACCGCAACTCGTTAAATACTTATTATTATACTGTTCTGGTAGCCATTTGTGGTCTCCATCATCAGTTCCACTTCACCAAATGGTACTTTCCGAGAGCAAATGCACGAGTTAGTATAAAAAATACTGAAATCGCCAATTTGATTTCCATGAGATCCCCTCATCAAATTCTGATTTCGTGGCAATGGGACTACCTCGGAAGCATACCCTTTCAATCAAAATAAGAATCATCAATCAAAATCGGTCCATAATTGACGGAGTAATCGCGTAACAAACATACAAAAAAAGAAAAACATACTGCTGAATTGGGAACCTCCTCCTTTTTGAAGTTGGTTAAAAAGTGACCAGCGGGGCAATGACAATTTTTCGAATATAATTATGAAGCAATGGATTTGTGAGTTTCGCAAATAGTGTGCTGTTAAATTACAATAATACTCTAAAGCTACTTTTATTACATTGTCATTGTTAGAAAAACAGTTATTATTTGTAATAACTCTTTTTCTAACTATGACAACTTGATTGACTCTAAAAATTAAACTCTTTACTAAATTCTTAAAACTTTTTTGTAATGCCAAAGTTTTTATTGTCTAGTTTATGAATAATTACAGGACGAAATTGAAACTTGTTGCGATATTTTAGTTCAAACTGTTTTTTGTTTAAAGATAATGAATCATTAGCAAAACTTTGATGATTAACGACCGGCTAAAGCTATAAATAAATGTAAATGATTTTAATAGTGTTTAGTTTTAAACTATATTTTGTATAAATGTATAATAATACCAGCCATTTATTGTCACACAACAGAGCAAATGCCTCTTCTGATACAGAGAAGGCACGAGCATTGATCACCACGTTTACTCAAAAGAATTCAAACGTATTGTTCACTAGATTGTGTTCTCAATTTGCATGCATTGTTAAAACTAAATAAAACTCAAAACATTTATTTCAAATAAACCAATTACAGGCACTTTTGAATTGTCAAGGGGTAGGTCAGTCAGAGAGATGAAGCTAGTTGCCCATTCCAAAGCTTAGTAGGTACCTATATGGAGAAGAACGGGCAAGAAAATCCACGGACACTCTTTTAAATTAACATATGGTTACAAAATATTGGTTACATCGTTCATGTTAAAACTATACATGTGGGAACGATGCAAAACGTCAAAAGCGTCCGTAATAAAAAGATAAAAAAAAACAATTACAAAATTAAATTAAAATAAGCCATGGCCGCTAAGAGATGACCAGTCTCTACTGATGGCGCTCGTTCATGAACATAATACACTGGATCGTCAAAACTAAGAACCCAGAGCAACATTTACATACAAACGAGGTCATTTCGAAGCCTCAGTTCTCCTTCAGGTAACGATTCGGATGAGATCTGATAGCAGCTTTCTAGAGTACGGATGGAGAGGGTCTAGAGCGCTTAAGGCGCTATTGATCAAACTGACATTTCATACCGGAGTTGTTCATGAACCAAAAAACCTCAAAAATAGCAGCAAAATGTTTAAAAATACGAACACTCATAACTCTACACACTCTCTGGTGTAAATGGCTTGTCTGATCAGTTGGGTACCTTAGGCACTCTAGACCTCCTCCATCCGTAGGTACTCTGGAAAACTGCTATCAGATCTCATATAAATCGTTACCCGACGCAGAACTGAGGCTTCGAAATGACCTCGTTTGTATAAAAATGTTGTCCTGGATACTTAGTTTTGACGGGCAGTGTAGTTCGGATATTGCTACTTATTGAAATACAAATTTTAGTTATCAAAAGCTACATTGAATACATCACCAAACATTCACGACTTAATCCAATACAATTTTAAAACCTCTATAACATTGTCCAGTACCTGGCATCAATCCATAAAATTGTGTCCTGATGTGATAACCCATATAATATTACAGCCCCTCACAACTTTACAGCACTCACGAAACAAAATTGCCTGCCATTTTAATCTCCTCACAATTTTATAACTTCCAATATTTTTCCCGATACCCGTTTTCGATACAGAGTAATATATTAAAACCGTTTTGACAGGAGAACCGGCGATTCGATCCCGGTACGCACGACTTACCGTGTTGGTGCCGCCCGAGCCACCGCGCATCGTCGAAGGCAATTTCTTTTCGACGATAGAGGACAGAAATATCAAATTGGAGTGCGTGTCTATTGGTGGAAAACCGCCGGCTGAGGTAAGAATTGATTTCTGTGTTTTTGTGTGTGTGTTTCATTGTTTCGTGGTGAGTGGATTGGAAGTGATGATGAATGCTTTTATGTGTGTGACATGGATAGTTTTATTGCAAACACAATAAATGTAAGTAACTATGACAAAATCTCTAATCTCTTTCTATTATTTTGCACCTGCCATGCAGATAGTTTTAATAAATAAATGTTTCTCTCGTTAGAAATAACTTATTTAAGCCGTATGAAATAAGACAGACAGTCGTTTTTCTGTAGATACATAAAAAAAAATGAATAAAAATACACTTTTGGGATACTTTTTCAACATCACTTTTAATAGAATTTTTGTTAAAAAACTTTCTTAACTAAATAAACTAATAGATGTCATTATGAATGTTTTCACAGCAATATTTTCTCGGTTGTCAACCAAATTTGTGAGCCCCTGATAATGTTAATTAATCAATGTCGCTACTTTAATGGCATTTTACAGGCTTGCCACCGTACTACCTCGACCTTTTCATATTTTTTGTCATTTTTCTTAATATGTCACGTACTTTTGAAATATCTATTCCTTTCTATTAAAAAGCTTTTAAAATGTATTGTAATGGAATCTTTTGAGTACTTTAATGCACCTAATTTATGGTTTCTGGCGCCTTTCAGTCAGGTTTCAAAAGTCATTAATCTACTTAATGTTATTTTCTAGGCTATTGAAGAGGTTCAATTTAGGTCTAAAAGCTTGGTATTGATATTTTTCGCACAAATAAGTTTCTAGCAAGATACACTGAATAAAATATAATTTTCATGCTAGCTAACCTAGTCTGTATATTTCAACCTTCATAAAATAAAACTGTTCGGCTTCATTGTGGTTGCAGTTTCTCACTTCAGGGGGATGCGCTAAGGTAGCCCGCGAAATTATTATATTTGTACGTGTCTTGCAATTTGCAGGTCAGTGTCAGGTTCTATGTTGATTAAAATATAATTCACAACCGTAACAAATATCGCTTTACAGAATTATAATCATTAGAATCAGCAATACATCTCCTAAAGTTAGAATTGGCCAAAAAACCTAAGAAAATTTGAATTTCGCTGGCTACCCTGACGCTTTACCCTTTAGTGCTTTCCTCTAACTTTATTTCAGTTCTTTTAAACAACGTTTATTTTGTCTCTCATGACCTCACTTTTCAGAATCCAATTTCAAATTAAAACTAAATTTTGTTGAACAATTCACTAATATTTTGATAGAATCATAAGATAACATTACTTATCGCCTGTAGTCCTCGAAGGGTTAGGCAAAAGTGTGTCTATAGTACGCCCACATTTCGCCAGTTATGTTTAAGTCCTATGTAATAGGCGGCGAGCCTATTGCCATCAACCGGGCAAAAATCCAGACCCTGGGCTGCTACTAAGAGATTCCAGATGAAAAACCCTAATAACACTTTTCCCGACTCGCGAATCGAAATCAAGACCTCAGCATCATCTTCCTACCTTTAATCATTGTCATCATTGTCTGCCTTGTACCACCCACTGCCGAATATAAGCTCCTCCTTCTTCTTCTTGACTGTATTAAAATTAATTTATATTAATGGTTTTCCATACATTTCTATAAGTAAGTCACTTATTTCCTAGCCATAATTATCTTCATCAATATTACTATTATTAACGTACTAAAATAAAAATACATGAAAATACCCACTCCCATATCAAGCCATACCAAGAACTACTGGCCTACTTACCGACAAGTGAGAAATATGAGAGGTACGTGCATCGGGAGTAGTGCCGAAGTATGAAGCATGATCTCGAACAGAACATGAGGAATCGAACACAATTTGTGAGCGAACGGGAACTGTTTATAATAAAATTCATGTCGTACACGCTCGTGTGAGTAAGGAGTTATGGAGAAGTGTTGTGACGTGTATTTGGAATACAAACTTAAGACATAACATTGTGCCTGTATTTCTAGAAAAGGTAGATATATGTTTAATTATAGCTATAGTATTTAGACATACTGACAGTTATGATTAATTAAAATGTAATGAAAGGCTAACTTGTTGCCACTATCCGGGCACCAATTCAAACTAAAGTTTGCTTCTGACAATTTCATTAGGAAAACCTAACAACACTGCCCGCAAATCAAATTTTAAAACTAAGACCTTACCTTAGCGTTAGAAACTAGGGTTATGTTAAACTTTTATTTTATTATTTTCTTAAAAGTTCCTCAGAAAATTCTCAGCCGCAGCCTGGAGTCCAGATTTGTGCCCGGTTGATGGCATTAGGCTCGCCCCCTATAACATGGGGCTTAAACATAACTGGCGAAATGTGGGCCTAACCTTTCGAAGAAAACAGGCGTTATGTTATGCAATGTTATGTGTCAAGAACACTATTTCCGTTATAAATCCCGAATGCCATGCGAACCCAAGTCATCGTTTGTTCTAATCCATGAATACACTTCCGTATTTTTCATATAGCATTTGTAGGTGACAATAAGGTTAATTGTATTTATCAGAATTAATTTTGATACAACTGCATAATTCCATACGAGTAGTTCACGAACATTGCGATACAAATTGGAGCTGGTATTACACAAGTGGTGTTAGTTTCGATGAAAATTAATAGAGGACTCGGTTTCAATATTACATGAAATTGAGCTTCGCACGAAATTGTTGGCAAATTATACTTCGGTTTTCATGATTGGTGAATTAGGGAATATTGGTCATTAGTATTAGGGGTTGAAGATCTTTCAATTTTGTAGTCATCTGTCTCATTAGTTTTGAATTTGAACTCATTAGTGATAAGAGTAACTAAACGACTACATAATGAAAAAAAATTGGTCTTACGTTCCAAAATAAAATTAAAAATAATGGTTTTGGTCCTTTGTCCCAGGACTTTTCAAATAACTTACAAGCATAAAAGGTAAAAGCTTTACAAAGTAATAAACCGCAAAATAATCCTAAAAACTAATTTCACTCTCGTTCCAAACGTAACCAAGAAATTATGGCATGCGAAGCAAAAAATTTAAAATTGTCACATTCTACATAAACAAATCCGCTGAGACCCAGTCTGTCCAATTTATTTAGCTCTGTGTCAATTTGTTTGTCCCGGTATTAACCAAGAGAATATTCCATTTAAGCTTTTCAAGTAGAGTGAATAGGTATACCGCCCTAGGGACGCTCGCACAATTAGGAGTTAAATTGAAAATGATGTTGCGTCTGTATTGTGGGTCCTTCGAGGCTGCAGCGTTTTGATTGCACAAATATTTTATAATGAAGGATTAGGATTGGCTCAAGTAATATCTGTAATAAGACTGGGATTTGAAGAGATGCGGAAAAGATTTTCTGAGGGTTTTAATCATCTTGTGTAATGAATGTGTTTGCGAATATTTGGTAGAGTGAATTTTGTGGCGGTGTTTCTTCTTGATTATAATTAGGATGGGGATTCAAATTATGAAGTTAATGAAATAAAAGTATTAGATACTAGCTGTGCTCCGTGGTTTCTCCCGCATAGGTCTCGATCCTGTAGGGTATCGGAATAAAAAGTATAATGTCCTAATCCAGGTCATGCGATCTACCCATGTGCCAAATTTCATTCAAATCTGTTAAGCTATTTTAGCGTGAAAGCAAAACAAACAAACAAAGTCACTTTCGCATTATTAGTAAAGATAGTAGAGATGAATGTGGATGGCTATAATAAAATAGGCAAATATGTGAAATATGATAATGGATAGGAACAAAATGAACTCTGTGTTGGTGGCTAATTAGATGATGGAAGAAAACGATATGCCGTACGCCCAGATTAAGGCTGTCTGTCCAATGGAGCGGAGAAGTGAGGAGAGGAGCGGAGCTGTGCCAATACTAACCAATAGAATCTAAGCTCCGCAGCGGAGTTTAGTTTGGCAGCCTAATTAGGATAAGGGCAGAAGAACGATGAAACAATATTCATTCTTGTCTACTTTTAATAACAAAAGACCTATAAAAGAGGCTAGCTCTTGCAAAGTTGTCGCTAGTTCTTGTTAAAAAGTTAGACACGGCCCCATAAACCCATATTTTTCTTTTGTAATACCAATGTGCGAGACATTCTCAAAGAACTATTTTGCATTTATATAGTTCTCATCTTCACACGGTCGGTGTCCTGAATACTTAGTAACTGTGCTCTTCCTTTATTTTAGATTACGTGGGTAGACAGTAATGCTGGTGTATTGACGCAAGGAGTCACGTATAGCGTTGAACCGATGCCTGATGGTCAAAGGTTTACAGCTAGGTAAGTCAACCTTTCTATCTAGTTTCATTGTACCTGTATATTAAGAAATAAATCTCCATTTGGGAGACAATAAGTATCGATACAGTTCTAGATACCATAACAGTTTCTACGTAATTATACAGTTTGGTTTATCTTCTTCTGCATCTAATCGATATTTGTTCAAACAGGTCAATTATAAAGATGACTCCAAAGCAGGAACACCACAACCAGACATTCACGTGCCAAGCACAGAACACAGCTGACAGAGCATACAGGGCTGCAAGCATACAAATAGAGGTGAGTCTTATAACTTGAAAAGTTTTCTAATATAAAAGATACAGCTATGTACAAATGTAAAACTTTTTAAACAGGCTAAAAATGAGAATATCGGAAGTGCAGGAGAAACTTAACTCTACCAATTTTACCAACACTTTAACAATTTATAAATATTAACGCTGGTAATAAAAATTGATCAGGAATATAATTATATAGACGATGAGTGTGCATCTGTTTTCTAACGATGATTTTAATATTGGCTTTAGCTGCTAAGCTAAATATATCCCGAAAGTTTAATAAAGCCTTTCTATTGTACACAACCACCTAGATAGACTATCCAAAAGACAATAACAAAATAAACAGAAACCAGAACCGACCCGAAAAATATTGACAAAAGTGACTGGACACCGAGTCGGATGGGCGATACGTGTCGCCATTTGCAATACGAAAGAGATTTAGCACTGACAGAGGCAAGCGCAGTAAATATGGGTACACTCCCAGAATACAGAATGAAGTTAGAAATATGAAAATTGTTTCTGAAACGTTGTCGTATTTTTACGGCTTATATATTTATGACACTGGAATTAGGAGAGGATGTTCGTTGAATATAATTTGCATTGTAAATTTTGTAACCTGCGAATGAAAGTGATGCAGCTAATTAATTAATCCAAGAATTTTGTAAAGAGGTCCTTGGATCCGCGGATGAAGTACTAACAAGTTGACTTCATTAATCTAATATACATTTTTGTATTTCAAAGAATACCTCATTCTCTATACTCAAAACGACTTTATCAAAATGTAACACATCCACTGAAAACTTATCTTTATTTTCATCATTCTCTTTTGAAAATACTGTTGAATTCACTGCTGTCTGGTTCAACAGAGTAGGGCTCTGTGGAAAAAACTTTTAATGTCTACGTTATATAGTCATTACGTGAATTGCGGTAATAAGTATCAATGTCATGCAAATTGATGAATTGAAGATTTAAACCTAGTGCTAGAATCCAAAACATCAATACCCTAATAGCTCTTTTCTGAAAAGTTTGTTCTTTTTTGGAAAAAGAGTACCAACAAATTCTATATATTAAAAACCTCCTTCTCCTAATTAGGAAAATACGTAGCGAACCTACATCGGATCCCTGCTTAGTATTGTACCGTGATCTCTTTACTTATTCCAGCCGTGTTCGGAATTCCCAGAAAAACCCGCGTTTTTCTACCAAAGAGCTAAGAAATGTTTCGAGTAAACAAAAAGGGCTTGGTCTGATAAATATTTGTTCTGTGATGATTAATGATTATCTATCTTTTATTTTCTAGAACCTTTCTATTTCCTAGTTTTTCAAGTTTGTGCTTTACCAATTACACGTTCCTGATAATAATGGAAGTATAACCATAGATCCATGCATCGGGTATACCTACCTACACCTATACCTACACAATGATCTATGATATAAATATGTAAACATTTATTTCCCGTCTATAAATATCTCCCTCTAAACTCACCCTAGCTCTGCAAAGCAATCGGCAGCCCCTCAGCATGGGATCTCATAAAATATTGAGATAAAACTCCAGTCGTAGCTATTTGCTATCTTCAACCCCTAGTAAACTTTTAGGCCCGTGTATTTGTTTTCTCTTATAAAAATATTGCTATCTGCAAAGAAATTGTTAGATCGATTTTAGAGAAGCAATCGTGAGAATGATTGTGATAGTTCGCTGTTTTGTATTTTGATATTCTAATATCGGTAAGTATATCTTCTTCAGCATTTGGTTTAGCATTAGAATAGTTTGTTTCGTATTTCTCTTCTTGATCTTGTCCCTTTGGGGTTGCTACAAAATGTTTAGCATTAGAATGATTTGTGGCATAGTACCTATAAATCATTTCTCAGAAATCTTTGAATTAATAAGTTTTGTTATCCGTGCTACAGTTTCGATCAAAATCGAAAACATATAAGCATCACAACAGATTCACTACCCGTGCGTGCTACGAAAGAATCATTATTTTCTACAGTCTTTATCTTTTCCTCATTTCTCAAAATTACACAATTTCTAAACGAACGCTCTTTACTATATCTTTTACCGACATCGAACCTATCAAAAGAACTACTACCCAATATTTTTATATCCCAAATACTTTTTACTCACAATAAGGAAGCATTATGATATTTCATCACTACTTACTGTACATTCAGTGGTCTATAAAAATACTTACACTGATGCCTATAAACATACACATACATTGATGAATGTAGCGTTAGTATGTACCGATGTAAAAATTATTGTCGTCCCCAAAGTCAGTAGGAAATTACTATTCCGGTCGCGTATACAGAGAAACTGGATGTGGTATTAATATTAATATGTTCCTCCCTTTAGTAATAAGATTTCGTTTATTGTTTTACTTGGATATTGAAATCTGGATGTGGTTCCAGTTATTTTAGATGAATCAAAAGGAAAAACTGAGCTTTATGTACACAAAAAGTGATATTTCAGTGGAAATAGACCACAAATTATTTGGTATTTAAAGAGTTTTAACGTGTATTTTTATTTTCATCAGCCATCATACTTTGCAGATTCAAATCAAAAGAAGTAGCAGAATACTTCATAATCAAATTGATACCCGTAATAAACTAATGCGTGGATATAATAAATGCAAATCATGAAGTCAAACATCAGTCTGTAACACCTGAAAGAATAAAATCAACAGTGCTAAAGATACCAAAGTACTTTACACCGAAACTGCGCTAACAAACAGCCAATTCCTACACCGAAACCGCATCTATTCTCTCTAAACCCACGCCGTTGTTATGACGAGAAAAGGCCGATATGTTTATCATATATTTTTTCGTTGGTCATAAAATAAAACCCCTTTTTACGGGCAACCCAATTACTTTTTACGATCTGATGTGCTATGATATCGCTATGATACCGAGATACTTGCCATTTGTACATGTACTATCGTTGTGACCGTTTTTCTTTTTTAATGGTGGCAAATATAAATTTTCATGGCGTCTCCAATTTTTTTGGAATTGAAACTTGTAGGTGGAATTTATGAGATCTTTATGGGCATCGATCTTTATGGGTTTAGGAGGATATTGTGGTTCGTCGATAATTTAGGAAGTGGATTGTGTACGTTATTTATATCGGAGATTAAAGATGATAAAGGTTGTTTGGCGTAGCATAGGGACGGTGTTGTTTATTTGAAAGAAGGTTTTATTCGATAGAATGAAGCAAAGTCACATAACGAAATATCTGAAAATAGGAAACGGTTTTAATAGGAAAGTTTAATTTAGGTATTAGTATACTACCTACATCATGAAGGTAAATTATCGATACAGCCAACAATTCTAAAGGGTGTTAATTTAATTCCACATAACAAGCCAACTGATAGTCGGACTACACAGTATGCATATTTCAAGAATGCTGCCGAACGTTTCAAAGAGAACCATCCTCTAAACATAAATCAAACCAATGAGCATTCTATAATAATACGAAAACATCATTACCAAGCAGGAAAAGCACAGCATAGACAGTAAATTCAAAGCCCATTTATACACAAACAGCAAAACAACCACCAATAATGCTGCAGCTTTTAAAAATGCACAAAAACCGTTCCTCGTGTATACAGAATATTTTGTGCGTCTACTCCATATTTTTTACTCTGTATTCATTAATTACACCTGCAGGTACAGTTTTTAGTACTTGCTAGGTGCAATGAATCATTTTTATTGTCTCTAGTTTGTTTTTAAACGGCAATAAGGTCTTCCTGGTTGTTTTTAAATGAAATGCTTTTACTTCCTTCTCTTTCTTTTTTTTCAAATATCTCATTTTACAAATTTCCTTTAAGGAAAGTTGTAAAATGCTCTTGTTTTGTTTGTGAATATATACATTGGGGTTACTTCTACGGAGGTGGAGCTTTTGGCTAAATAATAACCGCCACACGGGACGATCGAAGGCTATAAGCTTCTCTTGCTGCTGTCAATTCGTGGACCATTCATTACATATCGAGATCTTTCCGTGTTTTTGAAAGCACGTTAAGCCGTTGATCCTGACTGTCATTCATAGATCTTTGGCAGTCGTTACGGGGAGTCAGAAACTCAAAAGTCTAACCACCAAGGGGTATTGGGTTACCCAGTAATGGGTTGTGGAGGTCAGATAGGCAGTCGCGCCATGTAAATACTGTAATTCAGCTGCTTCCAGTTAGACTGGAAGTCAACCCCAATATAGTTGGGAAAAGGCTAGGCACATTGATTGATTTGAAATTTACTTCTATTAGAGTTCATTTTTCAGAAAGATTTTGTTGCTAGTCATTATTTGTATTGTCTCGATTTCTTTTAAGCAATACTTTGGACTTTTTGAAGTTAATCACATTCTTCTTCTTTGAGAATTGTTATCACAACCTTTTCGAAAATATTATCAGTCTGTGATTAATAGCTAAGTCAACCGCTTGCTAGGTAAAACGGCTGCGATCGATTTTCCCGAGATGTCAGATTTTATTTAAAGCGTTATCTCCTCTAAGGTTTTTTGAGGTTTTGAAGATTTAAAAGTGTTATAAACTCATTGTATTCTTATTAATTCAATCTCAGTGGTCGTAGTAAAGAGTAAGAGCATTATTGAGTCAAATAGTTAAAGCCTTCTTACAAAATACCACTACAATTTTGGAAGAATACTGTAACCAGTAATGCTGTAACTTCGGAATTAATGATCACATTTCCCAGTGAGATTTTGCACTCTCTTACAAGAGCTTCAACTCATTCCTTGCAGTTGATTCATATAACTTGTAAGTAACTGCAAGCATTTGTTTGATTGCCTCATTGGGCTAGTAGATTCCAAAGGCAGTGTTGAGAGGTCCTTTGTTCTCTCCTTATTTGGGTTCGGCGATCTTTGCCTTTTCTGTACGCTCATTCTCAGTGTTAGAACAGAGTTTGGTATCGAGGGCATTATGGTAATTTGCTTCGTGGTTGTTAGATGGGACTGGCGTAATAACGTCATTGGGTGAATGTCAGAACAGATCAGGGATGGTGATACTTATTATGGCTATAGGTACTTCAATTCTATACTTTAGGGTTATTGGGCCAATGATAATTTTTGAGTGACCATTTGTGATGAGGACCTTAATAAATTCTGTTTGTAATGGAATCTGAACTTTTTCATGAATATTATATGTTCCAAATATATTTTTTTTTAATATTCTGAAACCTACTTGATGTTATTGGGGCTTGTGGCTAAGTAAAACCACCGCACGGTTCGATCGATCAGATTAAGCTACGCTTGCCACGGTTGGCCCATGGATGGGTCACCATCATGCCAAGACCCCTCCGTGCCTCGGAAAGCACGTTAAGCCATTCGTCCCGGCTGTCATTTGTGGATCTTTGACAGTCATTAAGGGTCGTCAGAAACCCGAAAATCTACAACCAATATTACCTAGTACCTGGGTTGTGAAGGTCAGATAGGCAGTCGCTCCATGTAAAATACTGGTATTCAGTTTCATCCAGTTAGACTGGAAGCTGACCCCAACATAGTTGGGAAAAGGCTAGGCAGATGAGCATGACCTACTTGATGTTATTGGTTTACTCATTTTCTCTTCAGTTTAACATCATCCATTGTGTAGTTCTAAAAGTCTATTAATTGCTGGAATCCAAATCTTAGTAACAATTTCTTGAAAGTTTTGTCATCGAGACTTTGAACAAAATTAATATTTTGCAAATCTTCGTTTAGTATCAAAAGTAATTGCTACCATTGCGAAGTAATTTTCATTGTTAGTTTTGAATTGTTTTTGTAATAGAATTTAAACCGTTAGGATCGTAAAGTTTGAGTCTGGTTATTTTATTGTTAGTTGTAGTCTTCTATTGTAAAAAAAGATAATGGAAAAGATAAATTGGATGTAAAAGATTCAAAATGTGTGAATATTTTTCACTATGATAAATTACTAGCTGCGCCGCGCGGTTTCACCCGCGTAACTCTCGATCCCGTGGGAATATCGGGATAAAAAGCCTGTCTCAATCCAGGGTGCCAGCTACCTCCATACAAAATTTTATCAAAATTGGTCCAGCGGTTAGAGTGTGAAGAAGTAACAAACATACACACACAAACTGTCGCCTTAATGATATTATTGTGATACCTAACTCATCTATATCTTTGCGTAAACTATTATACTGATAGAGAGATAGCATTAGTTGTTGTTAAAATTTCCGTCATGAATTCATGATTAAATAAGAAAAACAATATTTCTTTATCAAAGTTAGTTGTGTTAGAAACAAGAAATATGGTGTCCTTTTGAGTTGGAAACAAGCTGGACAAACACTAAGCAAACATCAAACATACAACCAAACACTTTTAAACATTAATAATTGATGAGCTCGTGGCTAAGTAATAATAGCCGCACGGGTCGTTCCATCAGGTTAAGCTACGCTTGCCGGGGTTGGTCCGTGGATGGGTGGCCATCTTTACATACCGAGACTCCTCCGTGCCTCGGAAAACACGTTAAGCCGTTGGACCCGGCTGTCATTCGTGGATCTTTGACAGTCGTAACGGGTGGTCAGAAGCCCGAAGGTCTGACAACCAGTCTTACCAAGGGGTATCGTATTAACCAGTTACTGGGTTGTGGAGGTCAGATAGGCAGTTGCTGCCTGTAGAATACTGGTATTCAGCTGCATCCGGTTAGACTGGAAGCCGACCCCAACATAGTTGGGAAAAGGCTAGGCAGATAGCAGACAGATTATTAAGAATTGAGGATTACGAAGACTTCAGATTATATTTACCATTTTTTTTTTGGGTGCTATATCCAGCACTGGGTGTTTTTCGGCTGAAATAGTGGTGATGAGTATTCTATGAATCACTTAGCCATTAATATTTTTAACAGAACAAAATAATCATCTTAATCGGCTAGGTGAACAGGATAAAAATCCATTAGAACATTTTAACGATTCTCCAAACTGTTGTTTGAATGACAATCGATAATGTACTTGATCCACTTCAGAATTTCAGCAGATAGGCTCTCTCATAGAAAATTAAATGCTTAACCGTCTTCCCAGTTCAAAATTTTAAGCAAAATCACGCCCTTAGATTTTCTCAGTCAGTAACCATACTACCTTAGATCAAGCTACGCTACATGTATAAGCCCTAGTTTTGCCCCATGTATTAGCCGTAGTTTCGCCCCATCTCGTAAAAAACGTATCTATGTGTGTGGTGTGAATATTAACTAATGAAATTGTTTCGTTACTTTATCCTTCCAATTTGGTTGGCCCTTTCACGTATTGCTTCAGAGAACTGTTAAATACCGCTATACAGAGTCAAATTAAATTAGTTAGCAAAACTCCACAGACGTGCAGGATACCTACCTATCTATAGACTACAAAACATTAAAAAAATGCTTTTTATTTTAAGTAGGTATAGCAGTTAGGCAGCTGGTAGTGCAGTTACTTGATATTATGAGATTCCATTTTTTTATCGTTTTTCGTCATTAGATAATGTAGCTAGCTACCTTATTTAATTTGTCCCTGTACGAGTATACTGTCACAGATTCGTAAAAATCTAAACTCATAGTCGTGGTCTCCAAGACAAAAAGAGCCAAAAAAAACGAAAAAGCCTCTATGATCCCAGGACAAAACACTTGAAGATCGATCCACGCAGTCTTTATTTAGCTTCAAACCATCGTACTCGAGTCTTTATTAAAAATAAATTAACGACAGTTCCTCCATACCCACTTTCTTTTGATGATAAAGATTGGAAGCCTCTTAACACCGTTGAAAGATGGGAAGTAATAAGGTTCTACCACAAAATAGATAGGTACAGAAGGTCGGCTCGATAAAATGAGCGAAAACGTTCTCAAACATAAACACGCTTCACATGTACAGTGGGTTGCAACAACTATACTCGCGCGACTTGCATTTGTTTGAGATATCAGTAAGTACGCGTCTATGTGCGCGCGCCTGTTTTCGATCCTTGAATGCAGCTGACCTTCTGTACTTATCTATTTTGAGGTTCTACATAGAATAGAATAGTATTATCTTTATTCAAGTATCTTAAGACTCAAAAATGATTAGTAAGACTTACAACTATATTAGTAAGAAAGAAAGAAAAAAGAAAGAAAGAAAAATTATTTATTCTGCAGAAACAAAACGCACAGTACAACAAAATAAGTCAAAAAAAAAAAAACATACTAAGTAGCCAAAAGCCTCGCATCCAATACTTCACAAACAAGCACACAAACAAGAACAAGAACTGGCACTTCACAAAAACAAACCAATGGTAGTGGATCACCGTTGTGGCAACCCATGTGAACACAGTCTAGGGGACTTGAAATCATGCTTAGGATACTGTTGGGGCTTCTCCACACGTTACCCACCGTGCAAGCGCACCTTCTACTCTTAGTACATAGATAATTAGTTTAATATTAATAACGGTGTTTGTTAACAGGTAAAATATGCTCCTAAAGTGAAGATGTTCATCAAATCTGGTGCCAATGGGAAGATTCCAGAAGGAGATGACGTTGTTATAGGTAACGTTACTTTATGACTTCTAGTTGACACGAAACTCACTACAAATGAGTATCTATAGGGAAAAACTTACTTGAATTTTAATCACTTGATTTTTCTATTGGAAAGCCATTAAAAGTGTTTCATCAATTAATGTCAAAGGCTTCATTGTTCATTATTAAAGTAATGATTAAATTATCAATTTGGCTATCATTATATTAAGTAGGTAGTAAGTTCTTGTTTACCCTGTATAAGCTTCTAATGTGTATTATATTCAATTTTGTTTAAAACTAGGTCATTTATATTGAAGCGTTTTCCAATATTTATTCATAATTATGCCACTTACTGCATATTTTAATTTAAAATTGTAAAATTTCAACAGCCTGCAGAGCCGATGCAAACCCATCCAACCTCACATACAAGTGGTTCTTGAATGAAAAACTTATTGAAGGAAATACCACTGAATTGGTAAGCTATTTAAAACAAATAAATATTATATGATAATGAATAAATGCCCGGTTGATGGTAATAGATGTGACATACACATAACTGGCGAAATGTGGGTGTACTATATAGGTACACCTCTGCATTATCCTTTGGAGAATACAGACGAGATGTTGATGTAAATAAAAAATGAGTAAATATAAAAGATAAAAAAAAAAGAAAAAAAAAAAGTAAATTCCTTAAATCTGAAAGATTTTGTTTTGACTAAAATTACAATCTAATTGAATTAGAAGAAGAACTATAGCAACATGATAATGCATACGTTAATCGATCACTAGACAATGGTGATGAAAATATTAATAAGTTTAATTGAAAATAACATTTATTTTTTCAACAGAAAATATACAATATTACAAGAAAATACCACGATGCAACGATAAAATGCATTGTCTACAATGACGTAGGAAACAGCGAAGAAATAGAGACTCTTGAAATTACATGTAAGTAGAAAGAGCATGTAAGTAAAATAGGCTACAAGAACATTTTGAAGGCGACTTGATTCATGCTATTCATAACGTGTAATGTCATGAGCATATATGATTCGAGTGAAGCTACGAGCATCTAGTTAGTAAAAAAAAAATATAGTTTGCCTGTTTTCTCTCTAGTAAAATTTACTAAGATATTCTACTTAATTGAAGACATTCTGGATTAGCAAATGATAAAGCTGTCTTTGAAAAACATATTATTTTCTAAACCAAGACTGTACTTTTTAGATGCCCCAACATTCCGAAACCTACCAAAAGACGTAGAAGCAGAAGTAGGTACTTCTGTGACTCTCAGCTGTGACGTCGATGGTTATCCTCCACCAGAGATCAGATGGCTACATCATGAAGAAGACCAGATGATTGTAAGTAAATGGTTATATTTTTTATCATGTTCTCCTGGTATGCTTACCAATTTCTGTTAATTTGGAGATCGTGGCCGCACTGTCCCTATGTATATTATTTACATTCATTCGTCTTTACCATAATATAAAAAAAACAAAGTTTGCATACAGAAAATCAGGCCATACGCTTTGGGAAAGAGTATCGGCCCGAAACTTTTCGATTAAATACGTAGATATTACAGGATGAGCACTGAGAATACTTTTAGTTGGACACCTATTATCATGAAAACTTTCTGAATTTATTTTACTTTTAGCAGAATAATTACTCAGCTAAATAAATCTTGAAACCACCAGTGGGTGTCTATTAATTTTTTCCTGAGAAATCTATATATAGCATACTCTTTCGAAGCAATCACATTGATGTTTCTCGGATTTATTTGATGCCTTCCATCCAAAGTTTGGAACTGGCAGAATGTGTGGGTTTGCTTACCTAGTTTAATTTTATCAGAATAATTAGTACTTTTCTTCAAAAAAAATATTGCCTCGTTTGCTGAGCTTGAGTTCTAGTTTCGATTCCCGCGTCGGGCAAAGAGTGGCTTTTACAGGGCACAAATAGAGACAGTAGCAGACCTGGGTCTTTATAAGTGCCCGGTAAAATATGGCAACAGCCTTGCCGTCTATTACATGGAATGGGACTCATATTGCTAGTGAAATGTGGGTGTAGTTTAAACCTATTTATGTATGATATTCAAGAAATTCAAGTGTAATGTAATGGTAAAATTCGACAAAAGGAATAAAACAAAAAAAACGCGCGAACCAACAAAAGAATTCTCAATTAGAAGCGAAACAAATGGGCAAAAATAACCGACACAATGAAAACCGTATAAAGTCAGTTGGTCATGAGTAATTACGTAACACATCAAAAGTTTTGTGTGAAATCGATGACCAAAGCGCTGTTGTGGACAATTTTAAACCATAAGTTTCACCGTTAGCTTGTAGGTTATCGGTTATGTGGTATTTAGGTTTCGGCTGTGGTGTTGAACTTATAATTGTTTAACGAGGCGTCATTGTTAGATCTTGCACATTTACTATTGCATTCACTATTTGTTGATTGTCTGACTAGTTTCTTTATCATATTTGTCATTGACGTGATAGGTAGGACTCTTAAGAATGGTGTAAAAAAGGGATGGATTGGCAGCAAAAGGCATAAAAATTCTTTACTTTTCTTTGTAGGGTCCACTTTGTTCACATTTTGAAAAAGTTTCAACGATCGCCTTTTTTACCCTCTTACTACATATTTTTAATCTTTACTAGTAACTTTAATAACAGGAATTTATAAAACTAGTTAGCGATAGTGCTCAAAGGCATAGAACAAGAAGTGCGTTACTAATTACATATTTTTAACGGCTCAAACAAAACAGGTTTAGCTACAAGCAATACCATGCATTAAGTATTACTAATTCTTAGTATTTTATCAATGTCAATCCTAGTGACTCCGTCGAGGCACATTTTATCTTCACTTACCATTTAATTGGCTATCTTCTTTAAGCTCTGTACATCAGTGCTGAGGATTGGGACCCATCTTGTATTTTTTGCATCCCAAGTATTTCGGTCCTGGGCCATTCTTGAGACTTAAATAAAGTTTCAAGGCAGACCCTGAAACTTTTCAGGAAACAGTTGACAGGCCTGATACCCCAGAGGGCCTGACACCCGTTTTGGTCATAGATTCTTGTTTTTTTGCTACTGACAAGGAGTCTATTCAAATTGCTCCTAATTGGATATGCACAAAAGCCAATTTCAATCACTAATTTTGTTTCAGAAATATCTATAACATTTTCAATGATATCTCCGATATTAGGTGGAGCTGTACCAGTATCAATATCGATTCCTAATTGTTCGGCTCTACCAAAAGTTATTTCATTTGTGGTATTTACTTTGTATACACGAATATCAGAATTGTTTTGTCCATTAGAATTTCGGTCGGAAAAGTCTGTTTTTTTATATGGAACCTACGCAGTGGATATTCTTGTATTTTTTGGAGTAGATATCAATATCAAAATGAGAGTACTTCCCACGCATATAGAAAATATCTAAATTACGTTTCAAACAGGCAAACATTTTCAATAATATTCACAGAGCTACCAATCCCTTTCTAAGTGTGGGTGTAGTCGAAAAATGATTTCTCGAAAACTAAAAGTTCCAAAAATATAGGTATATTTCGTCTACAAAATACGAAACTATCTCGGGGCAATCTCATTACTTACTAGTACACATATAACTTTGCCTGTGGGCGCCATGGCCGCCGCTCTATTACGAACTTGTCATATCTCTCAGAGATTTTGATTATTGTACTAACAAGGTATGAGATAGCCCTGTTTGCTTGAATTTGGGTACTATTGTCTCGTCATGAATTTTGATATTCTTTGTTTAAGCGTTTTAAGTCGTACTAAAATTTTATAATTATGTATAATATGCTATTCTAGCCCTGCAATAAGTTCTAAGTAACTATGTTACATAAGAGAATAAAAACTTAAAAAAAAAAGTTTCCTGCATTTCGACACCATAATTATTATTAGTACAGCTGAGCTGAGAGCTAAAATATATACATAATTGGAAGAAGAAGCCACGCTACGCCAAACCCAAATAATTTACGATAAGGCCAGGTGCTTGATAAACAATAATATATGATGCTAATAACCATCGCCAAATGTAAATGGAGATTATATTAAAACCACAGCTATCCAACGACCTCTATATAATTTTCTCTTATTCTAATTGTCTGCATTCATTGCTCAAAGTATTAACCAAAACGTTATGTCCACAGCGAGTTGGAAGAACTGCAAACCTGACTCTAACATTGGACACCCACACTTCTGGCCGGTACCTATGTAAAGCTAGCGTCGATGGGTATACGGAAATAGAGGCTGAAGCTTCAGTTTTTATCAAAGGTAAGTGGAACCTTAAGTTTAGTAGTAGAAGGTCTAGATTCATTCTTATCAACGAACGCAGAGAAGTCCTAAATGACTTCTAGACTTGCACGTCATAAAACGTTTATTTTTGTTTTAAGACTAATGTGACAGTTACTTATAGTTTCAACCTTGTGATGTTTCAAATTACAAAAACCTTTTCGGAGTTTTTTGACAAAAATGGTAAAGCAATTTCGACAATCATCTGTCATGTATTAGAATTTAATATCATGTAACAGCCGCACTGGTCGATCGATCATGTTCAGCTACACTTGTCGCGGTTAGTCTGTGGATGGGTGACCATCTTTACACACCAAGACCCCTCGTGCCTCGGAAAGCACGTTAAGTCGTTGGTCCCGGCAGTCATTCGTGGATCTTTAACAGCCGTTACAGGCCTTCAGAAGCCCGAAAGTCTGACAACCAGTCTTACCAAGGGGTATCGTATTACCCAGTAAATGGATTACGGAGGCAGTCATTCCATGTAAAATAATGGTAGTCAGCAGCATCCGGTTAGACTGGAAGCTGACCCTAATATAGTTGGGAAAAGGTTAGGCAGATAATTATCCGTTGTTGAAAGAGAGGCTATCTACAAATAGGTTATATTATATACTCCTAATGTATCGAAAAAACAAAAAAAATGAAAGAAAGCAAAAAAAACAAAAAAAAAAAACGAATGAATGAATGATAGAAATTTCCTAAAATCGAACATTACTCGAAATTTGAACAAACCAGTATACATAAGACATATTCCAAGAGTCAGGCGTTTCTAGAAACAACAAAACAAAGTTCTTCTTCTGCGAACCGCAAACTTACTAAGAAAAATCAATGTCATACTTGGTATTAATGAAACTAGAGGAATTGGATTCACATTATACGTATCAGAAACGATTAGCTAATACGTGACCCAAATAAATTCTACGTATAAACTTAACATAATTATTATACCAAATACAGTATAAAATTCCTACTGAGGCCATTTAATTTTCCTATAAATATATAATTGAAAGTTTCCATAGAAGCCTCGTTTCTTACGACTAGTACGAAACGCTTTCTTTCATAAAAAATAAATGAATTCCACCCTTGGGTTCGTACTCTGAATAGCTCACACATTTCTAATGAAGAACGCTACTATTTTCCTCCGCTGTAATTAATTATTTTATTAGGGCATCGTATATTATGTTAACATCAAAGATGGTTAATGTAATTAAGTTGTGTGCGTCTATGGTAAGGTATTTATTAAAATTTCTCTAAAAATATGGTAAGGTATTTATTAAAATTTCTCTAAAAATATGGTAAGGTATTTATTAAAATTTCTCTAAAAATATGGTAAGGTATTTATTTTATTAGTAAACATCAAGAAAATACGTTACTCTCGTTAATTGTGTAAGTACTTTTTTGTTCATATTGACAATAGAAAATATGAAAATGTATAGAAACATTACACATTGGAATAATTATGACATTTGTAACGTTTGATAAGTAAATTAACACGAGTTGATAATTCTAAGCAGCGAAATTCTGAGAGCAGTGGTGGCCCAGTGGTTAACGGCCTCGACTTACGAGGTTGTAGGTTTGAACCCAGACTGGCACTTTACTTTGTGTAAACTATTTCATCACTACTGCTCTCAAAACGGTGAAGGAAAACATCGTGAGGAAACCGACATGTCCTAGAACCACAAATTCGAAGACGTGATATCCACCAACCCGCGCTGGGCCCGCGTGGTGGATTACGGCCCACTCCCTCTCACAGAAAGAGGAGGCCTGGGTCCCAGCAGTGGGAACATTATAGGCAGATTATGTGATAATTCTAAAAGATTATGTTACATAATTCTCTAATTGGATAATAATTATGAAAACACAGCAATTACAATTTTAATAATGTAGGTATCTTATATAATCTTAGGCTATGTCAGCGTAATCGGAGTAGTATTTTATATTCAAACGTAATATTCAGTGAAGTTTACGTTTGATATTATTATAACAACATTTTCAATTTCTAGGTCTTCGTTACCATTAAATTAATGAAAGTATTATTATGAACTATTTAACACCGAAGCCTACCTAGGCTGAAGCTCTAAACAGAATATTAAATGATTCCCGAGCCTCGTTTTTCACTAAAATGGGTAGTATCTCCGAATGTAATGCTAATGAATCATTAATTTAAATCTTAAATGTTAATGAATTCTACCTGAACTTGTAAGTAATAAGTTATTAACTGTATAATTTTCTTGAATAATTCTTGAGTTTCTAATAATGGTATTATTTGTAGGTACAGTCCGTGAAATTAGTTGATAAACAAATGAACAACCTACGTCATTTTGCCGTGTTATAAAGTCAAAGTCAAATTATTTATTTCAAATAGGCACTGTATGAGGCACTTTTGAACGTCAAAATTTACAAAAAAATATAATTGATTCTAGTTGCCCCTTCCAAAAGATAGTTTCGTATGGAGAAGAATGGGGAAGAAACTCAATCGTTACTCTTTAAAAAAACTGGCCAAGTGCGAGTCGGACTCGCGCACGAAGGGTTCCGTACAATCATCTATAAAAACGGCAAAAAAATCACGTTTGTTATATGGGAGCCCCCTTTAAATATTTGTTTTATTTTAATTTAATTATTTATTTTTAAAGTGAATATATAACTAAATATTCTGTGAATATTTTAAGCGTCTACCTGGTGCCGTTATCAATATCGAGCAAAAACGAGCAAAAAAATTACGTTTGTTGTATGGGAGCTCCCTTAAACATTTATGTAATTCTGTTTTTTTGTATTTGTTGTTATAGCAGCAACAGAAATACGTCATCTGTGAACATTTCAACTGTCTAACTATCACGGCTCATGAGATACAGCCTGGTGACAGACAGACAGACAGACGGCGGAGCCTTAGTAATAGGGTTCCCTTTTTACCCTTTGGGTACGGAACCCTAAAAGTTTGACAATATTTTGTTTATGATAATTATATGTAAAGACGATGTATCTAGAATAAAGTTACTATAAAAAAGGTAAAAAAAAAATGAAGCTGACAGATAATTTATTAAAAGATAGATGCTCGCATATTTACAAACATCGTAAAATAAAATATTAAGTCTATGTGTGAGTGAAGGTAATCACAGAATGTAAAATCAATGTCATACAAATAATAAATTTTACAATAGCAACCAGTTTGATTTTGTCTAGACTCTAGATTGTCATGGAGCTGGGTCACCATGTTTCCAAGCATTCTTATCCTGGATATAATCCTCTAATTTGTAATATGCTTGTTTACAAAGTGTACTATTAATATGTGTTTTGAATGTTCTTTCATTTAATTGCAATATATCACAAGGTATTTTATTGTAACATTTAACACAGTACCTACCCCGTGTGTACTTTAAATAATCTAAGAAATGGCTGATCTATTTTATCTTTATTTCTAGTATTAAAATGATGTCTATTACATGTCTTGTTAAAAAGATGTAGAGTTTTCCTATATAGCCATTGGGACTTGAATATACAGGCAATTTAAGTCTGTAGTCAATTTACTTGCAATGAATTTCCCTGAATTTACTTGAATTTATAGTTAAGTATTTGATAGTTGAAGGCTATAAAGGAGTATCAATGTGTTTCTATTAGGTACTGAAATAAATTCGCTCAATGTTTTTGTATTTATAAGATAATTTTAGAACGAATTTCTTTAACGCTGTTTGCGGTAGGAATAAACTGGCAGAAATCGTCACGTAACGAAAAATCGTTATTTTCGAAAAAGTCAGTTTCAAGTGTCAAGTAGTTTTATTTTTGTTTTTTTAATACAGCGCCATCTAGTTATAAGTTTTTTATATACAAGGTTTTAGTTTGCTAAACACTTATACTAGATGGCTCTGTATTAAATAACAAAAAAATACACTTTATACTTGAGACTGTACTAGATGGCTCTGTATTAATACATAATATTTATAGCAAAAGGAACTTCGTTCCAACCGGGTGTTTTATGACATCTCCCAACTTTTTTTTTGTATAACTATCACTATCTATAACTTTTGCATAGAAATAACAGCAATACCGGCCAGGCGTTTTTGTGAGATTTTTTTTAAGAGCTTTTAAGTAGGTATTTTGAACAATTTTTATTAAAGTAGTCTACGTTATAAGTTAATAAGGCAACATAAAATAAGACACTGAGTTTTTACCAAATTTTAATCACTAGGAATAGGAAGTCATTACATAATAAATATCAATAAAAAAAAATACGCTACTCTCAAACCAACAATTCTCCTAGCTTCTGACGTTTCATATAAACCTACATGGGCACATGTAGGTTTATGTGAAATAAAATATTTTGATTTTGATTTTTGAGAATAAAGAAAAGAAAGAAAAAACGTTTATTGTTTTTGTTACGTTTCCAACCATTTGTAAACCACCACTGCCTTTACCTTTTTTTTTTCACTTGGAACCAGTCGAAATCCAGTACCCTTAGTAAGGGTTTCACGATGTAACTGGGGTGGTATGCGACTGTAGCTACCTCAGGAAAGGTGAATAAGAAGTTTCATACAACTCGCTCGTCGTTTCCACAACGCCGTTCTCACGCTTTGTCTGTCATTACTGTCATGTAGATGAATATATTGTCTAACAAAATGTTAAGGAATAACTCGACTTCTGGTAACTTCTGTAGTAGGTGGAACGTGGTAATGTGTATTTATGGCTTCATTTGCGTGTTTGAGAATCTAGATTTTAGAATGTTTCGTGTGAACCTTCTATAAATCTATCTATATAGCCCGTAATGTCCCACTGCTGGGCAAAAACCTCTCTTTCCCTCTTCCACACACATCAGTCTTATGTCATTGTGGACCAGTCCTTTCGGTAGTAGTCAAGTTCATCTCTACATCTTCGTTTTGATCTGCCGCGTTGTCGCGTAGCATTTAATAGAACCCAATCAGACATTAATCGTAGTATTAATGTTACTCCTATATCAATATTTCTTTCTTTCTTATCAGTAACAAAGACCACCGAAGTCTCAACTCATTTCGTACTTTATCTAGTATATACTTATTAAGTTTTGTTAAGACGGTAAAGATAAAAAGAAACGGGAATGACTAATTCTTTGAAAACGCGTACATTATTAAAGTCCTTGTAATAATAAATACTTAAAAAGCAACGTCCATCAAACTAATGACGCATTTCAAGTAAATAAAGTGCTTCGTAATAACAAGTCTTGAACCAAATAACCGTCTATTCAGAGACCAACAATACTAGGCGAACAAAAGCAGACATTTTGAAGTCATACAACCCGGTATTTAGGCCTCTCGCGCACTGGGCTACCACGACTGCGACCATAGTCGCATGAACTTCCTTTATAATTATTAGTAAAACCATAGTCACTGCGACCACGACCGCTTCTTTGGCCACAGAGACGTTTTACTAGTAAAATTTGGCAAAGCTACGCTCGCCGAGGTCGATCAGTGGGTGGGTGGCCATGCCTCGGATAGCACGTTAAGTCGTTGGTCCCGGCTGTCATTCATAGATCTTAGACAGTCGTTACGGGTAGCCACAAGCACGAAAGTCTGACAATAACCCTTACCAAGGAGTATCGTATCTCCCAGTAACTAACTGGGTTATGTAGCTTAAATAGGCAGTTGATCCGTGTAAAATACTGATATTACTAATTAGTTTAGTTAAGTAGTGTAGAAAGAGTTAAAGAACGATTAAGATTTAGTTTCAAATCAAATCAAAATATTTTTTTTCACATTAACCTACATCGGCACTTATGAAACGTTAAATGTTTGGTTAGTTTAGTGCTAACCAAACTAAATTATATTATTTCGATAGTTTTAAAAAGGCTAGGCAGATAATGATGATAGTACATAAAATTTTGGTCGCTGTGACTAAAGACGTGGTCATGGTCGCATAGTGCGCGAGACCCCTTACCTAGAATAATTTGTAATTTTAATCACAGGTGTAAGTAGGGCAGCTCTAACTAGGTTAGTAACAAAGGGGTTGATTTCTAGCCCTGAAATACTTGCTACTCCAATTCAATCTAAACTTGATATGCATAATGAAGCCTCGTAGTATGGTAGGTAAATAGAGATTCTAGAACAAATTAGACAGGTGATATATTCGGTGTATTAATAATGCTTGTCGATTAGTTGGTTGGCCTAATTTAATGATATGGTTGGACAGTTCAATAACACATTTGAGTTAATATTCAAATGTGGAAATAATTTTAATATCGATCATATTTGTAGGTCAGACGAAAGTTACCTCGAGACTCATCCCAAAGACAAAAAGAGATGCTTCAGAAATTAAGTCTTTTAACAAACAGATTCATTTTTAAAAAAATCAACCGTTTAGTAAATAAGCCTAAAGCTACTAAACTCCGACCATATGTATAAACGGTGGGCATCATAGATGGTATAGTAGCAAGTTACGGTCATTAAACTGAACATTATGACCACACGCGTCGTTTATGACATGTATATGACCGTATATGTTATGAGCTCAATTTGTAATTAATGCCCCTACTACTAAATAATGTAGCTCTTGAAATCTTGATTAAGTCGGTAAGAAATATAATCAGAATTACGAAAGAATAATAAACAATATTTTGAATTTTAATCAACCGTTATGTTTAATGATGATCATAGAATTTATTTACTTCTTCTTCCTCTGTACTAATAAACAAATTATGAAATCCGTTTCCCAAGCATGGTGATTATGACCAGTGGCTATGGCATTTGTACTAACATAAACATTCTTTGCAGGACCACCAAAGATAGTATCAAATCAGACCCAGTTTGGAAATCAAGGAGAAACAGTGAACATAGAATGTGCAGCTTTTGCAGTACCCAGGATAGACAATATAATATGGACCTTTGATGGAATAGAAATTGATGCCATACATGATCAGGTATTAAATTAGAATGAAGACATTATTGAAAAAAAAATATATAACTTACGTAAAATAAACATCAAGCGTGAAAATTAGTAAATCATAGGCAATAATGAAGCAACGTTTGATGCCAAAGAAAAATTTCATAATAATATTGCAATGAAAATAATTGGCGATATCGAAAGTTCATGTCATTCTATACAATTGCTCTTCGCCGTAATGATGAATGGTGTCACTCATTAATAACGAACGAAACTCGTTTCAAAGTATACGCCAATTTCAATTTAAAGAGGGAAAATATCATTCCACCGTGTCATTATGATTGTGATGCTGAAATTAAAAATAATTGTGTATTTTGGCTTGACACAGGGTAAACAATGTCACACATATCAAATATTAAGTCTATGTGAACCAACATCGATGTCGTTTATTACATTTAAAGTATATATATTTTGTTCTTGATCATTATTTATTATTACGTAATCAAAATGTGTCCCTACAGTGTTGAGAAAGATTGTAATGTAGAAACCTCTTTCGCCCAAAATGTCTTGTAACTGTTGTACAACTATAAGTACAAAATCCATTACATCCATCCATTCCTCCTAGCCTGTATTGTATCACTTATGGGCAAAGCCCTCCGTTGCCACACTATTTTGTGGGGCAGTCTTTACGCTAGAAGTCAAATGACATCAATAATCAATACACCTTTTCTATCCAGGACTACGCATTCCTGGAGGAGCTCCAATCAGGTGGTGTAGTGAACTCAACACTAATCATTCGAGAGAGCCAGTCCAAACACTTCGGGGTCTACAAATGTAACGTTTCGAATGACTATGGAAGCGATACTATGGAAATTGTGTTACGGCCTAACAGTGAGTTTCTCTTTTTTAAAATAATTATGTTATAGAAACTTGTTAAACTTGAATACCTAATCTTAGATAATTACCACGTCTAAGTTGATTCGATTGACCGTAGGTAATAAAAAGGTCTTAAAAATTCAGTTGCAATGGAATTTGAACTTTTTTATGTAAGACAAGTAGTTTGTGATCCCAAAACTTGATAATTATCTGATATTCTGAATTTGAATACACATTAGTACCTAGTTCTTTCAACTCACAAGCGCGCCTACTGTGACTCTTTTGTCAAAGTATCAATTGCTATGATCGACCCGCGTTCGTAAAACATAAGAAGAAATTATAATTAGAATAAGAAACTCTGGTCTAGTTATTTTGTGTCTTATTTTGAGCTCAAAACAATGGAAAGGATAGTATTGACCATAACCCAATAACCTTTTAAGTGAGAATCTAGGATTAATTACGGCCCTTACTCTAGCAATCTTTTAAATCACGCCCTCCCCCGTATCACATACCTCAGACCGTAACTAGCAGTCGAGCGCGGACTTTAGTGAAGAAATTTTGAATTAGGCTACTATTACTCGATTCAACTAACAAATTAATCCTAGATTCTTACTTAAAAGGTTATTGGGTTATGGTCAAGACTATCTTTTCAATTGTTTTGAGCTAAAAATAAAACACAAAATACATTTAAAAATCTCTCCAATTTTCTTTTATATTTTTAAGGTTTCCCAAATAAACATCCTGTTTCCTGTTGTTTTAGGTTCAGACTAAAATTAACATCTCTGTTATCATGTTTCCAGTTTCATTATTCCCTTTCTATACTGCTTCATACTTATCTAATACTATAAAGAAAGTAATATTAGGAAGTGAAAAAAATCTTGTTTCTATTTGGTCTTAAAAGATGATGAGGGTCGTCATTACAACCATTGTTTTTTATTAAGTATTTTATGACAGCTACTTTACGAGTTTCGAGTTTACGACTGTTCGTCGAGGAAATTGAAAGAAAAGGATAATCTTTTGTTTGATGGTCTTTAAAGACCTTTAATTTGTTTCAAAAATTTACTTTATAGTTTTTATAGAGAAATGTTTCTGATAGGAGTTGATAAAAGTTCGAGCGTTTAAGTATCTTTATATGTTGTGTTATCTCGTAATTATAATATCCCTATCTTAATGATAGATTTAAGAGAATAGACGATACAAACATTTTAAGTATAAAAACCAGTATAAGATAGCCTCGTATTACACTAAAACTGCGTATCTCACTAGGCCAGTGTTACCATCGACATGCGGTCAATTGTACCGTAATCTACTTTTATTTGAAATACACATTAAATAAAGATAAAATCAATTAAAATATTTATAGTGATTCTCGATTCTTTGTCTAGCTATCCGTACGTTTTGGCTGCTATAGAATCACACGAAAAAAGTGATTGTTCTCTATCAACTATCGAAATCGTGAATAACTCTATATCTTCCTGTCATTCATTCGAAAATTCGTTAAAAGCTCCCGTCCCATCGGTCGAAAGGACACTATTACTCTCTCGGCTGACAGAACCGCTATTACAGTTTCAACGGCCGTGCATTATCGTAAATGTATCGCCATTTTGACTTTATAACCCTCACATAACTATAGCTCATCGATCTTCGGTCTCTTTACAAAATTCTCTTATATTTTTTCGGAAAATGTTCACACTAGATTGGTTTCAGGCTTTTGTACTTCGATCAATTTTGATCGAGGGTAAAATTTTGTCTAAGACTGGAAAAAATATATCGTAGCTTGATAGATGCTGGATTTTTAGGGATTCGTTCATATTTTTCGGTAATCCAATCTTTTAAAAATCTGACTATATATCTTAACATTCAAAATGATTGTTCGAATCTATTGTTTGACCTCTTGTTGATTGAAAGGTATTATAAATATAATGAATATAAGGCTGAGATAAATAGAAATGGAAAAGGAATGCCCTCCCATTGCTATCACTGTCGATCAACTGTCAAACTACAAGTGCACGATAGAGACGGGAACATATATAAGCCAAAGCACATGCTTAGTAAAATTCATTAATCTCGAACTTAGTGACTTGAAGTTAAGCACAAAAAATATCTAACTAAAACATTTTGTTTCAGAAACATTCCCACTACTCCTAATTTTATTCGGAGTAACATCAGGCACAATAATGGTAGGAGCAGTGATAATATTAGTGATACTATGTCAAAGAAAGCAGAGGAAGAACAAACAAACACAGGTGGCTGAGAAACCAGATGTCACTGTTAGAGCAGAAGAATTGTATAAAGAAAATGATAGGAATTCTAATATCAGTGATCTGAAGCTCGAATTGAGGCAGGCGAATGGAAGCTGTGAAATTGTGAGTGTATATTTAGATTTTTGTGAATTTGTACTTAAATAGTGACGAAGTTATGCTTTAATCGTAAATAAAGATAACGATAATATTGATATTGGAAAATTAATAATTGATATAGTAGTAGAATCGGTTAAGTAAAAGGTAACATTCAAAACCACTTATTTTCAACTTAATAATTTAATTTTCAGTGAGTAAATTATTAAACCAAAAGGGCTAAATAATAACAGCCACACGGGTCGATCGAAGGTTAAGCTTCGCTTGCCGTGGTCGGTTCGTGGATGGGTTACATTTATCGAAACCCCTCCGTGCCTCGGAAAGTACGTTAAGCCGTTGATCCCGGCTGTCATTCTTAGATCTTTGACAGTCGTTACGGTCCCAAAAGTTTAACAGACAGTTTTACCAAGCGGGGTATCGTGTTAACCAGTAACTGGGCTGTGGAGTTCAGATAGGCAAACGTTCCATATAAAATACTGATATTCAGCTGCACCCAGTTAGACTGGAAGCTGATCCCAACATCGTTGGGAAAAGGCTAGGCAGATGATGACGAGAAATTTATCACTGAAAATGAGACGCCTTCGTAAGGAGCAGTACAGGTAGCATACAACATAAATATGACCTTGAAATGGCAATTTTATTGATGGCGGTTTTTATATGAAATTAGAACATGCCTAGCAATCCTTTTAACGTTAAAGATACGATATGTACTGCACATGACCCGCGTTTTGTACAGTAAATGTTTCAGAATAATGAATCTAACCTGAAAGTTACATAATTATTGTCAAGTTTTTTAAGATATTGTGTCTCGTTGTTTTGATTCTAAGATATTCCATTAACGCATAAACAATTTAAAATGTTTCAATGCAATAAATTATTACAGTTACTACTGTAGAAAATCTATTAATCTCCCAGTTACAGTTCATAATTGCTTACTTAATTCAGTACATGTCACAATTAAGCCATACTCATTAATCTTTTGCTCGTATCATAATAGCAGGAAGCGATTATCTCCATATTTAATATCAATACAATTTTTTTCTAGGATTACTCAAACACAGGATCGGACAGCACACTGTGTTCGAATGCTAAACTTGGAAGCGGTATACCGCTCGCCGGTACAGTGCCTCTTTCATCTATAAACCAGACGAATACATATCAGCCGTATAGATATAGCAATGACTACACGGATCCCGCGTACGCTGATTGTTATAAGGTAATGGAATTTGTAATATGTCTATCAATATTCTATTCCATATTATCTTGTATGATCTTGGGAGAATGTAGTTTGATGTAGCTGTTTGTGTCTGTATAAGGGGATTGATTTTCTTTTCTTTATTTGTAAAGACTTTTGGTTTCTGTAAGCTTCATCAAATTAATTAATTTAAAACTTGATACGATTGTTTATATTTTCAATTTTGATCGAATCATCATTCTCTTCAGATTCGACAGCAATATTTCACTGATTAGAATCGATCAAGCTTCGGGTTCAGGAATTAAAATCGGTGACTTAAATGGAAATTCTAACTACAGTAATAGCGACACAGTATTTCTATATAGTATATATAGTTGTGGTGATTCTTCTTCAATTTTTGTTCATTTGTTTTAAGGTAAACAACGGCTTCAACAACGGTTACCAAACGTACGTGCATTATGGTCACGACTACACCCCTGGATCTTTGAGGGTGCAGTCTCCTACCATTAGCAGTGATAAACTTACACCAAATAGGTAAGGTTATAACATCATAACTAATATTATAAATGCGAAAGTAAGTTGTTACCTTTTAACGCCTAAACCACTGAACCTATCATCCTGAAATTTTGCGTTTACGTTGTCAGGTGTACAGAAACGGACTTATGGTACCTTTCATCCCAAAAAAAGAGTACTGTTCCCGAGGAAAACAACAATAACGTTCTTATGATAATAGATGGCGCCACGTGTCTTTCAAATCATGATTGAATTATGTTATGGAATGTATTAAATAGCACTTTAAATTTCAAAAAGTAGAGTACAACCCGAAATGATTGTCAAATTCTAAATTAACGCGAGCGAAGCCACGGGCAAAAGCTAGTATTTTAATAAATCTTTACCAGTAATTTCTCTGTTAATATTCTTCGTTGTTCTTTCAATCAATTTTTTCTCAATTAAGTATCAAAAATTTGGTTTACTCTTTTTTTCTTATGAATGATATAGATAATTTAGTACCTTTGTCAAACAGAAAGGAAACATCGTGGAATCAATGTAGATCCTACTATTAACACCATCTTGTTGTCATCAATCTACCGTTATTGTGCATCTAGTAACTGTGCTATCATTTTTTTTTCTATGTTTTATGCTAGATGATTTGGTTTCCGCACCTTAGTCTTTCTGGTAGGCCATTGTAGGTGGGTCATGGCTGCCGTCAGTTCTGTTGGTTTAGTTTGATTCATTTGGAATTAGGATATACCTTTTTCTGTGCCGTGTGGAGCCGGACGTAAAGAATAGCACCATTCTATTTCTTCCCATGGGTGTCGTAAAAGGCGACTAAGGGACTTACTATCAAATGGGCAGCAGGGTTCTCTAGGCATTTTAACACCATACTGCGATCGCCAACCCGCCTGCCAAGCGTGGTGATTATGGCAACACCCCCCCCCCCCCCCCCCCCCCCCCCCCTTAGAAGAGACCTGTATCCAGCAGTCTTTGGGCTGGAATGATGATGATGATGAAACAAATTTGCATCTTATTTTGGGCTTTATTCGGTACCTCTTTTTTTTCCCATGAATGATCCTACCAAAGTTACTTAGGGCGAATTTTACCAATGAAACTGTATGCGATCAGCACTCGCACTGCAATGAATCTGCACGAGGCTTAAACTGCGTTCAAGAGCTGTCACTTTCATTATTGTCATGATAACTCTTGAACGCGGTTTATATGTGCTGATCACGTTCAGTTTCATTGGTGAAGTCGGTCCTTACTTATAATATATTACTAACCGACTCTTCCTTCGCGTACCAGAAGACGTAGCGTTGGAAGGCCTCCTACAAGGTGGACCGATGACCTTGTGGTGGCCGCAGATATCCACTGGATGCGGGAAGCACAGAACTGGTCGAAGTGGCGGTGCTTGGGGGAGGCCTATGTCCAGCAGTGGACGTCTTTCGGCTCAAATGTTGATGATGATGACTCCTTAAAAAAGGAGGAGGTTCTCAATTCATCTTTATGAACCTACATTTTCATTTTTGTTACAACAGGTCTGTAAACGGCAGTCTACCTCGTAGTGTGGACACGCCTTCAACAGTCCAGTTCAACACTGGCAACGGGTCACAGAACAACTCGTTGCAGCGCAAACAGAAGAGACAAGATAGCAGCAATGCGCTCAATAGTCTTGGACTTCCTACCACTGAGGGTGAGTTTAGATCATGATGTATAAGGAGCGCAGCTGGGGGCCATCTAGCAAACCTTGTATTCATGTGCTAAAAATTAGACTCTTTTTTGCAGTTTATTTAATTTTATCTAATTATTCTTACAAGCGTTTTATTTATTCAGAATTAACGAATTAATGAAAATAATAATTTAATAGAGGCCAGAGGCTAAACATTGCCATACAACGTGGCATGCCCCCAGTCTCTTGGGTACCTACATTACCAGTCGACAGCGATGTGGATGAATTTTTCGACGCCATATTTTAGTTTGTGTTTATTAATCTCGTGTTATTCTTCAAGTGGCACATGGTTGGCCGATGAATGATGTTTATTTTGGCTTTATTATGACATTTCAATATTGTACCCTGATTTCTTTCAACCTATTCGTTGCATGTCTATTTAATTAATCATAATCATAAATCTTTATTTATCTCAACATCATATTACAGGTACTGGTTAATAAATGCATAATCTTATACAACGCTACAATGGTGACATTAATTTGAGACTCGGGTAGGGCTAGTGGCCAGTAATCATAAAAGATATAATATGATAAAATAATTCGTACAATGAAAAATTTCAATAAAGCTTTCTCTTTCCTTAAATTCGCATACTATAGGCAAGTTTTTCAATTTAATTTAATTGATGCGGTGCTCCATGAACCCGGAAAATGACATCTGCGCTACAGTTCTGTAAGTACAGGTTGCTCCAAAATGCTATTATAGAAAATTGATAATAACGTTTAATTAAATTAAAATATTTTCATAGAAATAAAACGCGAAACTGTTTATGTGTATTAAATTAATGTTGCCATTTAGACGAGGCTCCCTATTTATGTTAATTTGCATGAATATTCTGAAGCGGGGAGCAAGGGCGTAGCTTGCGTGGAAATTTGATTTAGACTTGGTTTGAAAGCGGCATGCTGTATAGAGAAAGGGGCCAATAAGTAAGGTTCTTACTTACATATCACCTGGCTCTCTTAGATAGGACATGTTAATTTGAAAAAACTGTCAGTCAAGATATTAATATATAATAAAAGTCTGAAATTGCAAATAAGTGTAAGCAGAACCTACAAAATTAAAAGAAAGTTTAAATAATTATTTTAATACGGCTTTTAGAAACCAGGGAACAGCTAAAGGAATTATTATATTTTCTTAACTGCTTATACCAAAGTTGTATAACCCCTTACACTTCTCTTTTTTAGCACGAAGCCATAAACTGTAGCCTTAGCGCTGTGACGTCAAAGCATACAATTTTTTGACATAGGTACTCTTTGTATCGTGCTTTCTAACATAGTACTTTAAAGGCTTTTAAAAAAAATCGTTCACGAAATATTTCCTTCATACCGTATTCGATAAAATTTCGCTTCAATGTTTCAATGTAAAGGAATTTCGTTTGGGGTGAGGAATATTTTTGTATAGGTACATTCTAGTAATAAATTCGATGAACTCATCCGAAACATATTAATATTTATAACTTTTTTGTACCTACCTACCTACATACTTTAAGTATTCTATTTTCTCTTCTACTCTTACACACGGTGTCTACATCTCTTTATCGACTTTCCTATCGCAGGTATGCTGGAAGAGATTTCTTTAGAAATAAGCATCACCTTTGTATGTATTTTTCTGTTCCTTTCTTCTTGTATGTTTATATATGTGTGTACATAAATGGTTAAATAAATAAATAAATACTACATTTTCCTTAAAAAAAAACTATGCCAGTTGTCTTCGTGAACGGGTACCATCAGTAGGGACTGGTCATATCTTAGCGGCCATGGCTTATTTTAATTTTTGAATTGTTTGTTTCTATTAATCTTTTTATTACAGACGCTTTTGACGTTTTGCATCGTTCTCACATGTATAATTTCAACACGAATGATGTAACCAATATTTTGTAACAATATGTCAATTTAAAAGAGTGTCCGTGGAGTTTCCTGCCCGTTCTTCTCCATAGGTACCTACCTACTAAGCTTTGGAATGGGTAACTAGCTTCATCTTATGACTGACCGACCCTTGACAATTCAAAACTGCCTGTAATTGATTTATTTGAAATAAATGCTTTGAGTTTGAGTTGAATTCTAGTAATAATTTTTGATTTTAAACATCTATAGGTGCACGTAAAACCGATTGCTGGCGGGGCGACGCATGCTGCGTGGCGATCAGTCACTATACACTTATACAGTCTATATGTAGTAGTGTGTAAATGAGTGTGTTGTTGTTGTAGATGTTTCCGATCTGCCAGTCGTCCCGTGACGGCTCAATTTTTTATTTTATTTAAACTAGCCCCTGTAACCAGGGGCCCAAGTCTGCTATTTTTATAAATTCAGTCATTCCAACACGATCTCATTGTCATGCCATTGTCATTTTGCTAAAAGTTCGTAATCTGGTAAATTCATAATGGTCGATCATTGGTCGGTCAATGTTCTCGTAATATAATTGTGTTATTATAATGGCATTGTCGTATTGCCATTATTATAAAACCCATTAGTAGAAATGTCATTCATTTGTCATTATGTACGAGATTACCAATATATGCAATTTCTTTTAATGTAGTGTCAGTGGCCGACCATTGGAAAGTCATAATGACGCCATTATAATAGTAGATTACCAAACTTGTCAAAATCAACAATTATGAATTCAATGATCGACCATTCTGACACTATTGTAATAGCAGACTTGAGGCCTCAATCTTCAACGGATACCCACCGGACTTACCTTCTGACTATTTCTTAACCCCCAAGAGTCAATCAATCAACCAACTCACCCTATCACAGTCCACTACTGGACAAAGGCCTCTCCCAAAACACCCCGTCCTTCGCCTTTCGCATCCAGTCTGGCCAAGCCACCTTTATAAGATCGTCCGTCCATCAACCTGGGGCATCTACGTTTGTCAATACACCCAAGAGCACCTACCAGCAAAAACCTAACCCTCATCTTCTTTTCAGTGAACCGTATACCAAACGGTGGCATCATCCACGGCGTAGACGTCCGGTACGCGGCCACTTACGGCAACCCCCATCTCCGGACGGGTGCTGGACTTGGGTTCGCTAACACGGTCAATACGGCGAAACCGGCGTCCACTCCTGCGCCGCCGCCGTATTCATCTGTTAGAAGTTCTGTTGTATTACCGTCAGGTAAGTTTAAATCAACAGAATTCGTTTATTGTTTTCATCATCGTACTTAGGTTTTAGTTTTTAGGGTTCCGTACCCAAAGGGTAAAACGGGAACCCTATTACTAAGGTTCCGCTGTCTGTCACCAGGCTGTATCTCATGAACCGTGATAGTTAGACAGTTGAAATTTTCACAAATGATGTATATCTGTTGCCGCTATAACAGCAAATACTAAAAAAACAGAATAAAATAAATATTTAAGGGGGCTCTTATACAACAAACGTGATTTTTTTGCTCGATATTGATAACGGCAACAGGTAGACGCTTGAAATATTCACAGAATATTTAATTATAGATTCACTTTAAAAATAAATAATTAAATTAAAATAAAACAAATATTTAAGCGGGTCTCCCATATAAAAAACGTGATTTTTTTGAGATAATGGTACGGAACCCTTCGTGCGCGAGTCCTACTCGCGCTTGGCCGGTTTTTTAATTTTATTTTTATTTCAATTATTTTGGGATTTGGGGCTTTGCCGTAGTCGGGTAAAAATAATATTATTATTCGTTCTTCAGGTAATTCGTCCCACTCAATAACGTCACCCACCAGTCTGGCGTCACCACAGTGTGCCACCAGCCCAATCACCACTTCAACCATGTCTACTGACAGTGCGCAACCACCAGTAAGTTAAATAAATTATTCTCTTTAACCAATAGTTAATTAACCCTGGTACCTAATTGATAGTTTTCATGAGTAAAAAAAAAAGTATTCATTTTATACACACGAAAATAAATTGCACAATAGTTAAAAAATTTACAAAATAAGTGTATCGAATTATTTTGTTACATTTTTAACTGTTGTGCAATTTATTTTTATGTGCTAAAAAGGTAAGTTCACACAAAAGTTCCACACAATATATAATTGTGAGGGATGCTATTATTAATATTATAATTATAACATAATCCTTTTTTTTCTCTACTACTTTTTTTAAATAATTATTCGGAGAATGTTTACTAGGACAAAACCTAATAGTTTTCTTCGCTATTAGAGCGTCGAGCTTCGTATGAAGTTTTGTCTTGAAAGTGATTTTTTTTTAAACATTTTTTTAACAATAAACATTTATCTCAGGTTGGTGTAGCGACGTCATCAGCGACGCCACAATCGCCTAGTGCTCACTATATCTTGGCGCCATCAAATAGGACTATTAGTAATGCAACCGTTACTAAAAAAGGTAAGAAAAAATTCTAAATTATAATTTTGTTCTGTTTAGTAATAGTAAACTACAATAAAAATACAGTCTGGGATATGAATAGATGACTTTCATGCTATCATGCGCAAACGGTGTGCATCGATGTTGCGGCGATTCAGGGGTAGCCCTAACAGTATTTTAGCTACACTGGCGGACAAGGTTGATGGACCATTTATAAGGCTCTGGGCTGGCAGACATGTGCGTGCGCATGTTCATGTAACCAATTAGTGTTTAGTTATTGTACATATTTATAAGTTATTGAGTTTACTAACATAGGCTAAGTTCATACTAACACTATATGGATCACCTGGTCTAAAATAAAAAAAAAATGAATTTGAACTAATTGTCAGCCAAATTACGTGAATTTGCCGTGATATAAACATTGCTTAAAACTGTCAAGGAATGACAATTGTGATTTGAATTGAATGCTAATAATATTTTAAGGTGGTACTTAGTCATTTTACATAAAAATGAATTTCCATTACTTTACAAAAAACTTATAAGAACTTATTTCAAAAATAGTCAGCATGATTTTATCCACACACACGTACTCGCACCATATTTTTTGCAGAACTTTTTTGTTGTATAAATTATGTAAGTATTGGAAAACACTATTCAGCTTCTCTAATTTGTAAATTCCTAAGGTAAGTATGTATATGTCACCGTATGATTATGAACATCGTTAGTTTATAATTTATCTTTCTTTCTTTCTTTTTTTTATTAAAACGTTGCACACTAAAAAAATTCTCCTGTATCATTTAAACTCACATACACAAACAGCGAGATCTAGCGAGAATATAATTATACGAGTACTATCGAAAAATTGTGATTTGCAACAAACCATTTACAATTTAACCCATTATTTTTCGATAGTATATAATATATCTCTATAGTTTTATTTTGTTTTTTTCGATTTTATATTTTGTTTTTGTTTTGATTTTTTTTAAATTTTATTTTTGATATTTTAAATTTTATTTTGATTTTTTAATTTTATTTTGATGTTAGCTATGTATCTGACATAATTTTTTGCTGTGCCCTGACAGGGTCTTCAACGGCTCTTAGCTCTAAGCCTTTTGTTAACATCTTGTTTTTAACTTGTGGAACGCAAATAAATGAATATGAATATGAATCTATCCATGGCAAACCGACAAATGGTAAATTGGTATCAAACTTGCATGTGACGAACGAACCTTGCCCTAATACTAAATAGGCAAGTAACTGCGACTAATTTGGAAGAAGCGCTCGCCGGCCGCTGCTGCGCCACCGCTCACTTCGCTCGCTCGGCTCGTGCGCGCTTGATCACAGTTCTAACCTAACCTAATTTGGTTCGGCCTTGGCGTAGTTACTGTGACCAATTCGGCTACTGCCAACACCTACCAATCAGAGATGGTTCACAATTTTACGGGTGATAAAATCGGACACATTATGAACCCTTTCGAGAGGTGCAGGTTCGTTCACAATTCTATTTCACATTGCGTTATATTGAAACAGAAGGCCAATTCTCGTAATTTAAAACGTTCAAAATCTAGTCGCAATCTCATCTTGGCGACAAACAAACGTCAAAAAATTGTCAAAATATAGGGAAATAAGAGGTATTTTTGACAGATTGAGACTGAGATCTGAGGGGCAATTCTACTAATTTTAAGAACGTTCACAGTCTGATCTCAGTCTCAATCTGTCAAAAATACCTCTTATTTCCCTACATTTTGACAATTTTTTGACGTTTGTTTGTCGCCAAGATGAGATTGCGACTAGATTTTGAACGTTTTAAATTACGAGAATTGGCCTTCAGACTGTGAACGTTCTTAAAATTAGTAGAATTGCCCCTCAGTTCACAATTTTTCGATAGTTTATAATCTCGCTACATATATTAGGTATAAATTAACTGTGCTCATAATCTCGCGGAGACATAATTAAACACTGGGCATTAATTCATAGTCAGCTAGACTTTAATATATTTAATTTTATATGTGCATCCATTTCAACTATTCAAAGGACTTTGCTATTACGATTCCAGTGTCCGGAAATCGAATACGGGAATATATCATGTCACGTCAAACGGGTAAATAATTCACACTATGTTGAAAACGAGGTACTAAATCATGGATAGTATTTTGAAATCCTCGCGATAGATCTGTGTGCTTTCGTTTACGTATTAAAATGGTATTGAGTGAAAATGATGTAGGAAATAAAGGAAGAATAATTGATTACAAAAGTAAAGGCTCCCCCAGACAGGCGCTACGCGACCCTAGTAGAACAATTTCTATGAAAACTTCATGGAAATTGTTCTACTAGGGTCGCGTCGCGCTTTTGCATCGCGTTTTCGCTTCGTCTGTGGGCAGGCCTTAAGAGGGCACGCCACAATTGTGGCGATAAGTCCCCTCTTTGAGGAGTGGCTGGAGAGGCGCCACGGCGTCCTAACCTTCCGCCTGACGCAGGTCCTCACCGGACATGGATGTTTCGGGAGGTTCCTGTTTAGGATTAAGCGGGAGGAAACGCCCGGGTGTCACCACTGTGTGGATCGCCCGGAGGACACGGTGGAGCATACGGTGGAGGTCTGTCCAGCATGGGCGGAGCACCGCCGTGTCCTCACGGAGGCGATCGGCGGCGGCGATCTCTCGCGTCCGGGCCTGGTTCAGGCCATGGTTCGGAGCGAGAGTGCATGGGAGGCCGTCACCTCCTTCTGCGAAGCAGTTATGCTAGCGAAGGAGGAGGCGGAACGCGTGAGGGTGAGACAAGGTTCGCGCCCTCATGCCCCTAGTCGCCGCAGGAGACGCCCCGGGCGTCGGGAGTCGCAAGCCGATTTCCGGCCACCGTAGGCGCGGGCCTGCGGACGGTGAGCGATGGGTAGCTCGCCGTCCGATAAGGACCAGGCCCGGGTCGACGGCGCGTTGTGTTCCACGCGCGCCTCAAAGAGATGTCAGCACAAACTGACGGGGTCCGTTAGGACCAATGCCTGCCGGGGTTGCGAGTTTGTCCGAAAGGGATATCGTGGCCCTGGCACACAGGCAACGGAAGGAACACGGGTGGGTTTTAGTCAGTAAAAGTCTGACACGCCCTCCCGCTCCGCCCAGAGCGGGAGAAGTTATTTGATGATTTCCCACCCAAAAAAAAAAAAAAAAAAAAAAGGCCTTAAGAGGAGGCTCCCTATTTTTATGTTAATTTGCATGACTATTCTGAAACAGTCACACAAACATTTTCTTTCCATGTTGAAGACAGTTACGTAATTGTAATATTTTCTCTAAAAAAAAAATATTCGAAAATCATGTCTTTTTTTATGAATAAATGAAAAACAACCAAGATTGTTTAGTTTTTATGTCTAAAATAAATATTCACAGCAAGAAAATAATATAGTTAAGTATCCCGACACAAGATATTTTTTCTGTAGATCAATTATTACTTTAGTTTTATACGAAATAAGAATTGAGACTTACGCTATTTAGTTTCGTGCTCGAACACGATCAAAGAGCTCACGCGATATTCAACTTTATTACAGATGTATTAGCATTTAGCACATAACGAAGTGGCGGGGAGCGAGGGGCGGAGCTTGCGTTCGAAATTTGATTTAGACTGCCTGCTCTTAAGGGCAGATTTTTCATCATCAGAAAGTGCTTCAGCCTAAACTTTTTCACCTGATGCATGATGTTGCTTAGGTTATGTTAGACAGACTAGCCTAGTTTTACCACATATATTGTATTTTTTATGTTTAAAGTATTATTAACATGTATAGTTTTAGCTTTGGCGGTTTATTGTTTTTGTTGGCAGTACTGTGTTGTTCACAGATTTCTTCTATTATTATTCTGTTAAATATATGTGAAGACTTCTAGTTGGTTTTCATTTTCAATTGCTTAGTCTGTTTTGTTTTGCTGTAAGTCTTTTAAAGGAAATAAATAAATAAATATTTTTTTACCAAGAATAAAAAAAACATTGAATAGAAAAAAAACACTACTTAAGGTACGTGTTAGGTTTGTAGGAGGAAGGTAATTAAACGCAGAGAAGTGGTTTACGCACTGACGCTTTATTTCAAGACACAAGTGACAACAGGGCGGGGCTTAAGTCATCCTGACAGATGTGTCACATATTGAGTAATCGCAGCTACGGCTGCGTTCGCCCATCATAACTCAATATACAACAGTACGTTTTCCAAGAATAGCGGTGGCCGCCACATAGCGTCCGCAATTTACCGGCGAATGACGTCACCGAAAAGTTATTTATGAAAATAAGTTGGTGTGTTTTCCTAGAAAGCGTTTTTGGGCACCGTAAACTCAAACCCCGCTGCCATCATTCAGGACAGCCATCACTGCGGCCGTGATGTGGCGGCGACCGTTTTTCTAGGAAACCGTAGCTTAACTGACAGATTATTATTGCTATGTTAAGTTTTTTATTTATTTTATTTTTTATTTATTATTATCTATAACTTGGTGACAAAAACAATTGAACAATAATTTGGTACAGAGATGTGAGACTAATTAATCTCCTGGCTCCCAAACTAGGTTTATTGCCTGTGACTTGGGAGTCGATGATTCAAAAAGGTATGCTAACATAAACCGCGTCGATACACCAATAGATTTATTATACATTTATGGTTACTTATTAACAAATTTACAAAAGCATTAGGAAAAATATAAGAGAAAATAAATTTGTGTATGTGTGTGTGTGAGTTTAATTCAATATTCTATGTATAATATATATTTGTGCCTAAATTTATATATAATTAGGTGTATATAAATATATTGTATTTATAGTTTTTAATAAATACATCTTTATATTTAAATAATATTTATTACTCAATTCTCGCTATTGCACTTACCACTGTTTGTCTCTACATCGCCCAAAGTTTGACTGGTAGAAAATGCCTTTGGCATTAAGTCCGCCGTTGTACATTTGTGTGTTTAAAGTATTCAATAATATATAATAATATAAAGAAAAAAAGAAAGAAAGAAAAATGCGTTTATTGGCATTACAGCAAAAAATACACCTTAAAACTAAAAAAAAACAGAAAACAATATTATTTTTTTAATTATATTACAATAATTTTTAATTAATATTCACAGTTTTTTCTTTTCTTTACAGGTAACGGTTACCAAACCCCATTAGCGACCCACGTATAAGTTAAGTTTAAACATTTTTCTATAAGACTTTGGATGAATTTACTACGCATACATTTGCGTAATATATCTGTGTAATATAGTTAATTTTTTATTTAATTTTAATTTAGATGTATTTTCTTCAGGTCACTTCTACGGTCAAATTAAAGGAATGTAATCAATTAAACTTTTGTAAACCATTACAGTTTTTGTTCAAGCATTTTCTGTAAATTTTAATAAAATGTATACTAAAAAAACTGATTGGACAGCAAAATGTTTGAATGGAAACTGCGAGCCTCTATTGTCTTTAAGTTAGTTAGCATATTAGTGTTCAAAAAACTAGATTATAGATCACCACGAAAAAGCTCTTGTCACAAGCGAATTAGGCAAAGATTGAACGGCTTAAACCATTCATGGTGTTAAGTTAACCTGTCGCGTGTAACCATGTAGGTGTTTTATTTATCTGGGAATACTGAGTGGGCGCCATTTTGTTTCTAGGCTTGAAAAAAAAAAACCCCACCCACGATTGTATTCCCCATAGCGGGGTAATTGCGAAGCACACTATCAGTAGCAGTAGGTTTCATTTTGACAGTTCAGCAACATTCATTGCGTTATTTACGTTGTTGAGCAGGCAAATTTTTCGAACATATGAAGCAATGGATTAGCTATATACTTCAAAATCATTCATATTGTGAGTGATTGTGTGTTACACAAAGGGTGCTGATCTATTAAACATTTAAAAGTTATATTATTTTTTATTTATATTCATATTTATTTCATATATATTATATTCATAATATGTAAGTCTGGAGTTCTGCGAGAACAGTGTGTTTTTTTTCTTTCTAATTTTATCTTTAGCTAATGTAATTGGCAGATTACCGTTTTATGTTTTATGTTAAGTATAGTAAACACAAATCAATAGTAATAATTTTCCTTATACAGATTCTCCCGTATTCATAAATAATATAGTATTTTATTTTTTTATAATTTGTAGTATGGATTAATTTTATCTGAAATAAACTGAATAATAATAAATGGTTTATTTAAAAAAATGGTGCACTACAGTACTACAATTTTAGTCAATACTTTGAAAGTTGTTGAAAAAAATATGTAAATTTTCGTCAATTTCGTATAACCCGACTGAGACTGGTCTTGTTACTATTGTATTAAAGTGTAAAAATATTAAATTAAATATATTTGAATGTAATGGCGGTAATTTCTTGAACGAGCTGTAATTTGTCTGAAAAAGATTGTCCTTTGATGAGCTTAATATCTGGGTAGGTACCTACTTTGTGTGATATATAAACATAGTCACAATAACCAAAGTCAAGAAAAATATCTGTAACATCGGTTTTTAGAAACCTTTTCTAAACAGCAATTAGGTTTAGCTCATGAAAGGACATTTTATAGATAAAGTTTTAAAATAAATTAAAGGACATGCCCCACTCTCTTCGAAGGTATGTTATACACATTTCCATTAAATCATCGCCTTTTAGATACATAATAATATTAATATTATTTCGGGTAGATAAAATTAAAGTCAATTTTATTAAAAACTTTTCGTAATAAATACGTAGTTTTCTTATGTTCGTACTTAACTTTTTTTAATATTTTTAATACCTAAATTAAAATAAATCTATAGTGTATCTGTAAAAATAAAAGTTATTATTCTGTAGTTTTCAGTTACACCGTTTATTTTCTAGAAGAGTACATATCAGGATATGTAAACATTAATATCGTTTCTATGAATCCTGACAATAAGACATATCTTATAATTATGAAAAGCTTTAATTTCTCTAAAATGTGCCATTTTCATGATAATTATCTCAAACATATCGTAAATACATTTTAAATTTTGCGTGAAATGCACAGTTCTTCCAATAATTTCTATAGTGCAATGTCAATTTATATTTTATTAAAAAATTACTGGGCATATTTTGAAAGATACATTTTATTTTTATTTTTGCAATGTTATTTTTTGGATAAATATGTCCAGTAGAGAATTGAATAGCAAAAATAAATCAATTACTAAATTAAAAATAGTTATTAAATATTTACGGCTTATCACAATATGCTCAATAATCTATAGGAGATTTACATTTTATTTCAAATTTTCAATTCAAGACTGATTAGACTAACCTACACCACACGCCTAATATTTTTTTTCCTATTGTTTGATTTGTACAATTTTTAATTCAAATTGTTATATTTATACTGTCACATCAGCTTTTAGAAAAAGTTATAGGTATTCGTTCGTATTTAAAATAAACACTTCATTTAAAATATCGATTACATTATTTCAAGGTTTGCAAAAATAAAATAAAAATACATATTTTCCTAATTTTGCCCAGTTTTTTCATAATCGAGAAAAAAACTCTAATTAACAAATAAAAGAGAGATAAATAAAAACAACTTTGAATCAATCTATTTTACTATTTCAACAAAACAAATTTATTTATAATTGAGTCAATAAAATTGCTTCAAGAACAAAATGGCCTAGAAATTACAATTTCATAATATTTATCGGAACATTATAATCGCCTTAGGAATCATCTCATCCGTCTTGTAATGTTAAATTTTATCTCGATATTTTTTGTGTTTTTTTCCCAACAAATAATAGTTAACTGTAAATTTGAATACTGACAATGATTTATTTCTGTTAGAAAAAAAAAATAACATTATTATTTAGTTAAAAAGTACAAAAAATATCGAGAATGGCACTAACTAAATATAAAACTGCTTACACACTCGCGTTTTTATCTTTCGGAACACGCAAAACCGTCTGTGTGTAGGGTGGTTTATGTCGATTATATCTCTTGTAATAAAAAAAAAAACTATTATTATGCTAGATAAATAATTATTTTTTCTGTGATACATAGATTAAAGTGTTTTTTGTACATATTAATCGCTATATTAATATGTGAGTGAAATTGTTAAGAAAAATGTACTACTTATTAATAAAAAATGTAAGGCTTTTGACTTTGTGAACTAATTTAGCCGATAGAGGAGAGGAGAGTTATGTTTTACGGAGTGAGGGAAAAGTAGATAGAAAAACGTAATGATCGAGTTAAAAAAAGTTGCAACTTGTAAATTAGTAAAATTGTACAAACTACTTTTCTAAATAAAACGAAACTTTGGCCTATGTAACATGTGTTTTCTTTTACCCTCCAGGGAATCTAATTTTGTTTCCCGATGTCAAAGTAGAGAACTCTTTGTGAATAAGTGAGGGAACATATTGAGTGATCTCTTTTGGCATTTCCTATGACTACACGTTTCATTTTGTTATTTTTCGTGGAAACCAAAAGTTTCGAACGGTTACTTTTCACTTTTTCATCAATCCGAATTGCTGTATATTTTTATTTCGATGAAATGTTTCGTGACATTTGAAGACCGTTTCTTTCATGTAGGTAGAAATGTTAGTAAGATCTGCCAGTTTAGGAACTTTAGCAGAGTTTTTAGAGAAACTGTAAGTAAAAAGTTTATTTGTCTTACGAGCATTTACAAGAATTTAATAGATAGATACATTTATTTTTACTTTAAGTACTGAAACTAATTTATACCTGAACTAAACCAGGGCTTGCATAATAATTATATCAGAAGTCCTAATTCAAGATTTAAGAAGAACAATAATTACTTAATTTGGTAAGGAATTAAAAAAAAAGAAGTTTCTCGTCACAATTAAGAGCATTTACAAGAATTCGACACATTTAACACAAATATTTAAAACTAGCTGTTGCCCGCGACTTAGTCTGCAATCCATGATAAAAAGAAGCCTATGTCCTTATCCAGATCATGCTCTACCCATGTTGCAAATTTCATCTAAATCCGTACAGCCGTTTTAGCGTGAAAGCGTAACAAACATACAGACTCACTTTCGTAAATATCTTATCCCATTTATTAAACCATTAAAGGACAACCTGTTGACTTTGACTTTGAGTAGACTCATTGATCCTTTCCTTCCTTTCCTTTTTTTTCTATTTTCATCAGCAAGCATTTTAAACACATAGGTAGACCATAATTTATTGTTCATCACCACTGCTCTCAAATCGGTGAAGGAAACACCGAGAAACCTTGTCCTAGAACCAAAAATTCGAAGACATGTGACTTCTACCAACCCGCACTGGGCTTGCTTGGTGGATTGCGGCCCACTCCCTCTCACCGAGAGGAGGGCTGTGTCCCAGCAGGGGGAACATTATAGGCTCATTATATATAAAATATATAGATGTTAACCATAGGTATTAGAACAAGGGCATACAATGTTTATCACCCCATAATTACCACCCGACGACAAAGAGGTATCCTTATTCTTAGAGTCTATTTTTATTCTGCAGAAAAGTGCCATCAGAGCATTATATGGCCTCCGCAGGCGTGATTCCCTAAGGGAGCTGTTTAAAGATATTAACATCATGACGGTACCTTGCCTATAAAACATCATGTACGTAAGGAAAAATATGAATCTTTTCAGTAATGGAGGTGAAAGCACAGTTATAGGACTAGAAATAGGGACCAATTAGTTCAACCAGGTTTCAGACTGGCTAAAGTAGCTTTTTCCTTCATGGGTACTGTTTAAAATGTTACAATAAAATACCTCCCCACATACTCCAACTTAAATGAAACTAAATTTAAATCTTCTATAAAACGCACACTATGCAGCCAAGCAAATTATAAGTTGGGAGATTATATCGCTGACAAAAATGCTTGGCGCAACACTGGTCCTGCTCCACAAGGGCGCAAAAAATAGTTGATTAGCATTCGAAAATATTGTTGAGCTGCTGAAGATTGTAAAAACTATCTTTGCATTGTATAAATTCAATCTCGTATTATTGTATAATTGCATAGCAAAGTAAAAACGAAACTACTATAAAACTACCATTTACTGGGTACGAGCAAAAGCTACACCATATTGCAGGTTATTGGTTTGTCTAGCCTGCAATACCAAAATTCTATAGATTATATAAAATGCTTTTTTTTGGGTACGAAATTATCAAATAACTTTTCCCGCTCTGGGCGGTGCTGGGAGCCCGTGTCAGACTTTTAGTGACTAAAACCCGCCGGTGTTCTTTCAGTTGCCTGTGTGCAAGGGCCACAATATCCTTTTCGGACAAACTCGCAACCCTGGCAGGCATTGGCCCTAATTGACCCCGTTAGTTGACATCTCTTTGAGGCGCGCGTGTAACACAACGCGCCGTCGGTCGACCCGGGCCTAGTCCTTATCGGACGGCGAGCTAGCCATCGCTTACCGTCCGCAAGCCCACGCCTACGGTGGCCGGGAATCGGCCTGCGACTCCCGACGCCATGTGGTTTTATCTTTTCAGTTATGAGTTTTTATTGCAATCGGGTTTTTTATTTTTAGTGAAGACTTCTTTAGGCGCGTTTAGCGGTTTTTGATACGCAAAAATCTTATGGGTTCGCGTCAATCAATCAATCAATCAACTCAGCCTATCGCAGTCCACTGCTGGACATAGGCCTCTCCCAGGCTGCGCCACAACACCCTGTCCTCCGCCTTCCGCATCCAGTCTGACCCGGCCACCTACTTATGATTGTCGGTCCATCTAGCTGGGGGGCGTCCCACACTACGCTTGCCAGTACGCGGTCTCCACTCCAGGACTCGTCTGCTCCATCGGCCATCGGTCCTTCGACAAACATGGCCAGCCCACTGCCACTTCAATTTGCTTACTCTGCAAGCTATGTCGGTAACTCCGGTTCTTTTCCGGATAATTTAATTCCTGATCTTATCCTTCAAAGAGACTCTAAGCATAGCCCGCTCCATAGCACGCTGCGCAACCTTGAATTTGTGGACTAGCCCGACTGTCAGTCGCGGTCAGGGTTCGCGTCACCGACATGCTAATGTTAACAGTATTCTGTAGCTATGGCTATGAGTATGACGTGTTGCATTTGGCCAGGAGTGAAAGCATTATGATGTACAGTCGCCAGCCCATATGCACTATATCAAACTGTCAAATTTCTCCAAATGATTTAAAACCTTATAAAATGTTGATGGTTAAGTTCACAATCGAATGAGACAATTTGACAGTTTGTGGTAACTTGATGTGCTGGTGACTACCTATTTTAATTTATATTTTTTATTTATTTACAAATTATGAAAATATTTTGATACTCCAATTAATCCTAACTAATACTCGTATCACACTATCACATCAATATTATAAAGGCGAAAGTTTGTGAGTGTGTGTGTGAATGTTTGTTACTTCTTCACGCTCAAAGGGCTGGACCAATTTTGATAAAATTTTGTATGGAGGTAGCTGACACCCTGGATTAAGACATAGGCTACTTTTTATCCCGATATTCCCACGGGATCGAGACTGACGCAGGTGAAACCGCGGGGCGCAGCTTGTTGTAAAATAATGCAAAAGTGAGTCTGTTTATTTGTTTGTTACGCTTTCCCGCTATAACGTTAATACTCACGAACCAATGAATAACTGATACTTACTGGGACCAATTAGTTCAACCAGGTTTCAGACTGGCTAAAGTAGACTCATCCTTCATGGGGTACTGTTTAAAATGTTACAATAAAATACCTCCCCCACATCGTCCAACTAAATGAAACGAAATTTAAATCTTGTATAAAACGCACACTATGAAGCCAAGCATATTATAAGTTGGGGGATTACATTGCTGACAAAAATGCTTGGCTTAACACAGGTCCTGCTCCACAAGGCGCATACACTAATTGATTAGCATTCAAAAAGATTGTTGGAGCTGCTGAAGATTGTAAATACTATCTTTATATTGTATAGATTCAATCTCTTAGTATTGTATAATTTCATAGCACATGTGTGAGCATTATGTACCTACCATTTACTAAGTACGTCTCTCATTGACTTGAATGTGCCCTGGCGGCTGATTGTGTCATGCTCACTCAAATGTCTCGCTGATGGTGGCGTGTGTGTTGGATCATTAAGTTCCCTTAAAAATGGTTGAGCTAAATGGTGCTGATCCATGCGTCATGTTCGTGAAAGGGCTCCGTCAGTGGGGACTGGTCATTTCTTGGCTGCCACGGCTTATTTTAATTGTTTTTTTTTATGGTTTTATCTTTTTATTGCGGACGCTTTTAACGTGCACGTCTTTCTACATTGTCATAATTTCAACATAAATGATGTAACCAATACTTTGTCTCAATATTTTGATTAAAAAGAGTGTCAGTGGAGTTTCTTGCCCGTTCTTCTCCATAGGAACCTACTACGCTTTGGAATGGGCAACTAGCTTCATCTCTCTGACTGACCGACTCCTTGACAATTCAAAAGTGCCTGTAATTGGTTTATTTGAAATAAATGCTTTGAGTTTGAGTTTGACTTATTTCTCCAAAAAATATTCACTGAAAATTGTCTCCACGTTTGAGTAGAAAAATAAAACTACGGTAAAAGTGGATGTAAGTGGGATCCTTCAACACTTTGTAAGTATGAAACAGACAGAAGAACGTAGGTACTTTGTAGATGTTATGAGGAAATTCATATTGCAGATGGACGTGGATGTGAAATGTTTATCACCCCGGTTAGCGTGGGGCCAGGAAAATAGGGGTTGACTTATAGAGATATATGGCTGTCTTAGAATTTTGTAATATCCATAAAAAAAAGAAGAAGTGGTGGTCCAGTTAGGTCGTAGGTTCGAGCGCCAAGCAGGAACTTTACTTTGTATAAATTATTTCATCACTACTGCTCTCAAAACGGTGAAGGAAAACATCGTGAGGAAACCGACATGTCCTAGAACCAAAAATTCGAAGACATGACTGTGACATATATGTACCAACCCGCACTGTGCCCGCGCGATGGATTACGGCCCACTCCCTCTCACTGAGAAGAAGCCCGTGTCCCAACAGTGGGAACATTATAGACTGATAATGCATAAATAAGTCGGATATTGTCATTGGTGTTCTATTTATGATGACGCTACAATTATATTTGGTGCGCGGCCAAAGTCGGAACTAACGACGCCATCTTATTTTTTAAACATTGTGGTGCCAGAAGATGCTTGTTGCTCTTTAGTAATGTTTTTATCCGTGTGGCACCGGACGTAAAGAATAGCACCATCCTATTTCATCCCGTGGGTGTCGTAAAAGGCGACTAAGGAACTTACTAGACAATAGGCAGCAGCGTTCTCTATGCATTTTAACACCATACTGCGATCGCCAACCCGCCTACCAAGCGTGGCGATTATGGCAAACCCCCCCTTTTAGGGGAGGTCTATGTCCAGCAGTGGACGTCTTTCGGCTGTAATGATGGTAAATAATGAATTAAATTGTCAGTTTAGCCAAAACATCACAAAGATATACTTTTCGGTTCCGGCCTTGACAATAAAGGAACTTTCTGAAACATTAAATATAAAAACTAGGTAACCCAGATCATCCAGTATTTATTTTCAAGTAGCTGACCCGATGAACGTTGTCCTGTCCAAACAAAAGTCCATACAAATCCCATAAAAATGGTCTTTCAGTTTTTACCAATTTTCTGATAGTTTTCTAATTTTTCTTTCCCTAAAAACCTTAATCGGATTATAACGGATATTTTAGACTATCAAGTAATCAAATCAGTCCAGCTGTTCATAAGTGATCGCTTATCAACGAAAAGCATTTAATTTTTATTATTTATACATAGAAGATGCTCTCAACTACGAAAATGTTAGGAAAACAACTCATTTTCTTCAAAATGAAAGAAAACAAAAGATGGAAAAATAAGTTTATTTAAAGCTTACTCTGAAGCCTTACTTTGAAGGTAAGAGGATTAAGACAGACATCAGATATAAAGGTTATAGTGCACGCCGGGAATACTTTTATAGGTGTACTAGCTTTTGCTCGCGGCTTCACCCGCGTGGTGGTCGGAAATTAGTAATGTTGTCGCTTCTGAGACAGACATACATATTCACATATAAAATTAGTTATTTTGATTTATGATTTAATTATTAGTTGATTTATTTGTTAAAAACATATTTAATTTTTCTCCTTCCTAGGGGCTTCCTAGGGTTCCTTTCTAGGGCTGCTCAAAATTAAATTCGTTTACCTATTTAAAATGAAACATATTATCCGATTAATATTTAGGTTGGCAACACTGGTGTCACGCCATTATTATTCCGTTGCGAACTTCCGGAGCAATGGTGGGGGGACGCTTGCCACACGTATATTGGAGAGAAGGATCGGCAGTTGGTCATGCGATACAGTGCGAGTAACAGCTCTAGAATTGTCATTAAATGGTGAGGTTATAGTGTGATTATACTTTAGACTAGAAAATACAGTTTTAATTATTATTTATTGTGCAGTTTTATTAAAGTCGTTTATAGTAATAACGTTTAATAATAATAATAACGTTTATTTGGAATCAATAAAATATAGCCTAATACAGTCATATTCCTAAGACCTAGAATACAAATCATGTGATGTCAAGTGAGTAGACGGCTAAAACTATATGAACACCTGTATCTTCGAAAACAGTGCTCTTCCGTGGTAAATTAGGTGTAAAAACTAAAAAATTGAATACATGACAATTCCAAAATTAAATAACTTAGACTATGAAAGGAGGTAATTAAGTCTAGAACTTGACGGGTGAGTGATGTAAGTGAGTGTGTGTAGTGTAGGTATGAGGCGAGGGTGTGTATGCGAATGTGTAGTTGTGCTTTCGGTATGTCAATTCTATTTTAAAATATCCAGTGTAATTTCCGTATTTATATAATCAAGGGTTAGGAGCCAATTATCCTTCATAAACATACTACCGGGGTAAAAGTATTCTTTATCATGCATATATATTCATTTTAATAGTTTCACCATTAAGGCGATGACAAGAGGTAAATGATAAAAGTAGGATTGTCATATACAAAAAATTGCCAAATCTATATAGTTTGTGGTAGCGGAAAAAATATATGTTATTCTTGAACATATATCTCTGAACTTGGTTGTTACCAAAACACGTTTAGAAAAAAAATCTTAGTACAAACGAACGGTTAACTAACTCTTTACTTTGAGTTTCATTCCAAAATATCTGTATTAAATATCAACGTACGGTTGGTATTTAATTAATAACAAGAACGTCTGATTTGTATGCAGAACTTGGTTGTTTTTTATTTTCGATTACTCAACAAATTTTTGAGTAAATAGATAATTGCTTCATAATTTGCAATACATTACAAGCGTTATGTCATCGCGCTTCTCTTTCTTTTGTACGTAATCAAACAGTGACCGTGGTTTAGAGTGTTGTCAACGTCTGAATTTGAAATACTCTCGCCATTTATCACCCATTTTTATCCGTGAACCAATTCTGTTGAGTCTTGGCATATAATAATTTACACATAATTATGTTATCAGAAAACAATTTTTTCCAAAGTGTCACTGAAGGCTCATTTTTAATGGTCGATAGGGCGCACGTCTTAGGGCCTGCATGCGGGGAACCATTTTCATTAGTCGATAGGGCCTGCATGTGGGGTGCTCGAGATTTCTATAAAGCATGCTATAGGGCCCGTATTCGGGGAACTGTTTTAATTGGTCGTTAAGAAATGATTGCGGTATACGGAGTACCTGTACCGCACGTTTGGCAGTTGCTTTGAAGGCTCATTTTTATTGGGTGTGGTCTCCGCACGCTTTTCACCGACCGATGAATTTCATTGTTCGCTGCGCCCGCTACGGGGATTCCCCGCAGACGTTGTACCGACCGCGATTGTTAATGGAAGCAGTTTGTTATCTGCCCTCAGGAGGTAGTCGGTGTTAATTATATGGAGCCTATGCTCATACTGCCAGCTGAGAAGCTTTGCCAGGGAGCAAAGTAAATGATGTTTATTTCTGTAAATAAGTTTAAGCAAACACATTTAATTGTTAATAATGTTTTGATGAAATGAAATCGTTTATTCTGTAAATAGGATATCGGAATCACTTTTACACGTCATATTAAAAAATAAAAAAATAAGCTAGATGTAGTCGACATTTCCTATCTGACTACCCCTGAGAAGAAATGGCGAAACAAACTCAGGGGTCAAAGTCTCTTTTAAAGTCCAGACATAATCTTGGTCAGATCATGTGAGGACCATGTAGATCTGTGTCTGAAATGGTCTTTTGAGGAAAGAACCACACAATTTTGAGTGGACCTGTCCAATCAGTGCAAGCATTTGTCGTAATCGTGCAGCTCGACTCAAGACTTAAGGAGCTCAACGACTCGACGAACAATACCAAAGAAAGTACATTTGGGTAGGCCTCATAAAGTGCTCAAAATGCCAGACCACCATTAAAACTGAGAAAAAGCATAAAATAATAGGAAAATATTTAAATAAAAAAAATGACTCACATTCACAATAAATTAAAGCAGTAAATACAATACTTTTCAAAGTAGGTAAACATTAATATAATATTGTATATAATATTCTGCAATGTAAATATTTATATAAAATCATGCATAATAACATTAAATGTCAAGTTTTCCAGTTTAATCACAAGGCTTGCAGAGCGAGCAGCTCAATCCCAAGCTTTTTTGTCTTCTAAATAATCAGAAATTTTATACTACCCTTTTTTACAAAGTTTGGTTTTAATACAGCTTTTAAATCGTTTAATGGGTAAGTTTCGAATGTCAGTAGGATATTTGTTGTAAAAGCGTATACATTGACGCATGAACGAGTTGCCTACTCTGTGGAGGCGAGTGCGATGTACAGGAAGATTGTGTTTATTCCTGGTATTTAAACAATGAATATCGGACAATTTCTTTAAATGTGATATATTTTTGTGTACATACAATAGGTTTTCAAATATATATTGAGAGGCTACAGTCAGAATATCTATTTCTTTGAATTTTTCACGAAGTGAATCTCTTGGACCTAGATTGTAAATGGCTCGAACAGCCCTTTTCTGTAAAACAAAGATAGTATTAATGTCCGCACAGGTTCCCCAGAGAAGAATCCCATATGACATAAGACTATGAAAATAACAAAAATAAACAATTCTGGCAGTATCTACGTCAGTTATCTGTTGAATTTTTTTAACAGCATAGGCGGCCGAACTAAGCCTTCCTGACAATTTTTCTACGTGTGGGCCCCATTGTAATTTACCGTCAATAGTTATCCCAAGAAAAACTGTCGACTCAACAAGGTCCAACTCTATTCCATTAAGTTGAACATTGGTAGTTAGCTGCCTGACATTTGGCATTCAATTCGATAAAAACTGGATATGGTCTGTGTTTCCTACCCGACTACTCTGAGAACTCAGAAACACCGAATCAATTTCAGAGATCATAGGCTTTTTTAAAGCCCAGGCATTATCTTGGTCAGACCATGTGCTGGATTTTTAGAAAAGAAAACCATACAGATTTGAGTGGACCTGTCCATTCAAAGTCCAAATTGGTAGCGGACTCACCTGGAATACAGTACCTACTTACTTAAATCAATAGAATCTTTTTAACACTTCATATGCCGTGCCGAACGTGGATCCACGCGAGACACAATAGCTTTTTAATTGTTTCTGTAATTAATCACCGGCGAATATGCGAGTGGTTCAATGCAGCCACGAAATTATAAAAAGACCAGCATACCTATTCGTAATCAATTAATTTTGACAGGCTGAGGTGTCCAAAATAACACATTTTCAGTTGCCTGATTTGCATTGCCCCTAACAGAAAATGGCTGATGGAAAAACAGGTCGTATTTGATTTACATACATACATAAACTCACGCCTTCTTCCCATGGGGGTATGCAGAAACTATAGAACCTTGCTACGCTCCTTACATACTCCTTTTGCTGCGCCTACGTTCATACATCTGGTCTCTAACCAGAACCTGGTTTCTCGGTGGATCCTGGTGGTCCAGGTCCTGGTGGTCCAGGTCCTGGTGTCTGGTATCTGGTCTGGTGGTGGTCTATTTGATTTAAATGGTTACAATTTTCGTTGTTAGTTTAAATGACTTCTTCGATAACATTGACTTTTACTATTCATTAACATACTTTACTTCGGCACGGAAGCATTGCCATTGAATGGCTGTGAATTGCTTCAATTTTTCTATTGTCTTACCATAATACTATTAAACTCCCCCACCCCTTCCTTTTTTTTTTCTTTATTGTTTTTATTAATATTATTAGCCGTTTGTGTCCTACTACAGGGAAAATTACTCCCTGTACTCCTTCCACTTATCCCTTTCAACTTCTGTTTGTGGCCAATCCTTATGAAAAAGTCGAGGTCATCCCGTCATCTGCTCCAGGGCCTGCCGCGTTGTCGTTTGTTTATATTTTAGTAGCTGCGCCCCACGCCCACCCGCATAAGTTTCGACCTCGTGGGAATATCGAGATAAAAAGTATTATATGTCCTAATTCAGGTGATGGTGTATCTATGTGCCAAATTTCTTCCAAATCCGTTTAGCCGTTTTAGGGTGAAGGCGTAACAAACAATCTCACTTTCAGATTTATTATATTACTAGCTGCGCCCCGCGATTTCACCCGCGTAAGACTCGATCCCGTGGGAATATCGGGATAAAAAGTAGCCTCTGTCTTAATCCAGGGTGTCAGCTACCTCCATTCAAAGTTTTATCAAAATTGGTTCAGCCTATTGAGCGTGAAGAAGTAACAAACATACACACACACACACACACTCACAAACTTTCGCCTTTATAATATTAGTGTGACTAGCTGCGCCCCGCGGTGTCACCCGCGTAAGTCTCGATCCCGTGGGAATATCGGGATAAAAAGTAGCCCATGTCTTAATCCAGGGTGTGAGCTACCTCCATACGAAATTTTATTAAAATTAATTCAGCCGTTTGAGCGTCAAGAAGTAACAAACATACACACACACACACACTCACAAACTTTCGCCTTTATAATATTCGTGTGATGATTAACTCCTATTAAAGCTACTAATTATTTTTCCACGCGGCGCGCTTCAAACAGAGTAACAGTTAAAAAGCTTTAACGCCTAACATTTTTAAAAAGCAGGTTGTATGTAAAAAGTATATTTACCGAGCGGTCAAAGGTTAAGTTATTTTTAACCTAGTTTCGGAAATGTTAAATGCATTTCCTGAGAGTACCTACTGGAGTTGTGTTTAAATATGGCGAACACGATGAAAGTTGCCGATTACATAAAGGCTCGTGCAGACCGGCGCGACACCGGTAGAACAATTACCTTTGTTCTGCCGGTCTATACAAGCCTTAAAACGTTGGTCCATACACAATTTATGTTGCCGCAGTCTTTTTTTTCTTTTTCAATAGTTGTATATTCAATTTAGGGACTCGTGGTTAATTAATAATATCCACACGGGTCGATCCTCAAGGTTAAGTAACGCTTCCCGAGGATGGTTAGTGGATGGGTGACCATCCATTATATACCGAGACCACTCCGTGACTCGGAAAGCACGTTAAGGCTCTTATAGACTGCAATGAAATTGGGGGCGCGAAAGGCAGCGTGACCCTTATACCGCCCCGCCCTTGCCGTTTTAGCTGTTGGTCCCGGCTGTCATTAGTAGATCTTTGACAATCGTTACAGGCAGTTAGAACCCCGAAAGTCTGACAACCAGTGTTAGGAAAGAGTATCGTGTAACCTAGTAACTGGTTTGTAGAGGTCCGATACGTAGTCGCTCCTTCTAAAATACTAAAGTAAAAAAGTTGATTGACAATATAAAAGAACAAACAATTATTTATTTACTAAAAAAAGAGTTGAGTAATCGAAAATAAAAAACCAGCCAAGTGCGAGTCGGACTCGCGCACGAAAGGTCCCGTACCATTATCTATAAAAATGGCAAAACAATCACGTTTGTTGTATGGGAGCCCCCCTTAAATATTTGTTATATTTTAATTTAATTATTTATTTTTAAAGTGAATATATAACTAAATATTCTGTGAATATTTCAAGCGTCTACCTGTTGCCATTATCAATATCGAGCAAAAACGAGCTAAAAAAAAATCTGTTGTCTGTAAAGTAGGTTTACTGACGATAGTTGAACGTGACAACGTCATAAGCCTTAAATGGAACGCCTCAGAGCGAGGTAACGCCGCATGAGAGTTAACGCCGCATGCGTCATGTTTTTTCGTGCGTGCAGCCGGCTCCATCGAAATATAAGACGTTGTCACGTCAAAAATCACGTTTGTTGTATGGGAAAACCCCCCTTAAATATTTATTGACGTGACAACGTCTTATAATTCGATGGAGCCGGCTGCACGCACGAAAAAACATGACTCATGTGGCGTTACCTCTTAATAAAACAAAGCTAGCATTGATACCCGCTTTCGCATTATGGTTGTTATAATGTTAATATTTTTGGTATCAATAAATAAATAATAATAAATAAATAATACATAAAAAATCCATTAAAACCCAAATAATAGGAAACTATTTTTTCTTTTCTTTTTTTATGCACTTCAAACACAGCCACCCCACTACGAGTACTCAGCTCTACCCCTAGTCAAAGGTCCTCACCGTACGTCAAGTCTTTATTCTTCGGGCTGTCTTTGGCAGACATTCTATGATCCCTGTCTACGAAAAACTTATTGAAAAACTGGCCAAGTGCGTGTCAGACCATGCGCAATGAAGGGTTCCGTAGTTGGGATGAATTTATCCCAAAAACAAATTATTAGTAGTAAAGTTAAGTTAAAGTTATTAAGTATTGTAAATGAAAAACATGTTCCCTCATACATTCCAACTGCGAATATAATTTTGTACGTACAATATTTAGAGATTTACCATGTTATTTTAAGACCGCAGACTTCTTATAGGTTTTTCTGTGATGTATTTCTTTTTTAATTGTAGGTTCAGTAGCTTCGGAGATAAGCAATGGTAATGGTCAATTTTCATCTATTTTCATAAATAACTTTAAAAGTATTTATTTTATAACTATAAAAAAATATATTATCTGAAATCCTTATGAACAAGCCCTGTGATTTGACGTTTTTTTTTTTTTAATTTTCTAAATTTCCTCCCTCGTCGCTGCAGCGGCAGCGGCTCGCGCCTCAGGCTATATAGCACTGTTCAGTGCTTCCGCATATCAAAGGTTAAGGACTAGTCTAGGAAAAAAATGTAACAAAACAAAATTGAGTTTCTGACAGAATTTATGTTTTGCTTTTTTATTTAAAAACCCCTAAATAGACACTTACACTTAGATACTAGCTTTGAAATAATATAAAATGATCAGTAGAATTAGCATAAAAATATAATTAAAAACTCGATAATGATTGTAAATGTAATCCATGGTCCATCCCTAAGATCAGGTGGGATGACACTGACAGCTTACTCCACGCTCACTGCACCTAAGTTTTCACGGTGAGATGGTTACAGAACAGCACAGCTGGATTAGTAGTTGGTTGCAGCAGTTACCATACGAACAGACTGAAGAACTTCAACGGGTCCCCGATACGTCAAATAAAATTGTAGTAATATTGTCAATTGTTTCAACTGCATTGTCAAAGGTCAAAGATTTCCACTATTTTAACTCACAGCTGAAAACTTAACTATAACAATTTTGTACACAAGCCAATTCGGCTGTCCCTTACAACTAGCCCAGGCTAGCAAGATTATGTAATAAAACGATGTACGAAAGAAAGTGTCCCTTACTAGGTTTTGAAATGGAACAGCCGATTTACTTTTATATTATAGGCAACCAAGTTAAATAATATAATTATTATGTTCCGGACACATCTGATATAAACCTGCTATTTCGGCAGAACTCCCAGGTTTTCCAATTTCCGCGGGTTGCAGGTATATTTCTAACATCAGTTTGAGATATTCAAATAAGTATTATTATGCAACCGGCGTGCGTGTATGACAAGATTTATGAACGTAAACGAAGCAAAAGGAGTATGTAAGGAGCGTAGCAGGTGGCGTTCTATAGTTTCTGCCTAGTGCCTACCCCCAAGGGAAGAAGGCGTGAGTTTATGTATATGTATGTATTCAAACTCAAACTCAAAGCATTGATTTCAATTAAACCATTTACAGGCACTTTTGAACTGTCAAGGAGGCGTTCAGTTAGAAATATGAAGCCAGTTGCCCATTCCAAAGCGTAGTCGGTACCTATGGAGAAGAACTGGAAAGAAATTCCATGGACACTGTTTTAAAGTATAATGTTACAAAAATATTGTTACATATTTAATGTTTAATTTATAAATAAATGTGAGGATGAACAAAAAATACTAGTCCATATTACAACTAATAGAAACAAACAAACAAAAATAAAATAATTAAACAAAGTCGTGACAGCTGAGAGATGACCTTGGCCATTCCCAACTGACGGCAACCTTTCACGAACATGACGCATGGATCGGCACAATTTAGCAACCATTTTGGAGGGAGCTAAATTAAGCAACATACGAGCTCATCTCAGCAGCCAGGACACATTCATGTCAATGAAAGACATATTCCCCGGTAAATGGTAGCTCTATTGCCTATATCTGCCTGGGTTGCGAGTTTGTCCGAAAGGGATATCATGGCCCTGGCACACAGGCAACTGAAGGAACAGGGTAGGTTTTAGTCAGTAAAACCCTCACTGAAAATAAGTTATAATACTCAAAAATCCTTGACATTAATTACCTTAATTGAAAACTTCTTCAAAACTCAAGAAAAAGAGTCAAATATCGGGAATATTCCAAGAGCCACGTAGCAACAAACTATCGTTAAATATCATCGCGTATTCTAAGGTCGATATTCCCTTACCACCAAAGTAATTTAATCGATTATTTTTCCAATAAAACTAATTGCTTTCTTATCTTAATCGATTTAGTCAGTTTGTTTTAGGAACTAGATAGTTATCGATTATTCGATTATTACATTATTTACGCGGATTAATGAAGTGTCCATCATTGACATATTAATTTAATTCGCAAAGTGAGTCTCGTTTTTAGGGTTCCGTACCTCAAAAGTTAAAAACGGAACCCTTAATATAATAACCCCATAATTGTTGCATAAAAACATATTAGTGCACTATACAAGGTCAAATTAAATTAGCTAGCGAAACTCCGCAGACATGACAGGTAAGATCGATATTTAAATATGAAAAAGATTCGATGATTTTTTTTGGGTCAATGACCGGTGGTAGATTTGTTACTGGAAGTATGAGTTGAAAAAATCTGCTTTATTTTATTTAAGTGTTTGCTTATCGATACCTACAGCTGCATCTGGTTAGACTGGAAGCCGACCCCAACATAGTTGGGAAAAGGCTAGGCAGATTGATTGATTGACCCATCACGTCTGTGAAGGTTACACAAAAAAAAAACAGTTTTTTTTGGGTACCTCAAAAGGAAAAAACGGAACCCTTATAGGATCATTCGTGTCTGTCTGACTGTCCGTCTTTCACAGCTGATTTGCTCCGAACCTACTGGACCGATTAAGTTTCAATTTGGTACACATATGGAATTTTATGACCCAAACACGGATGTGTTACGTAAATAAATTAATTTTGAATATGGAGTTCATTTTTGGGGGACAAATTAGAAAATTAAAAAAAAGTTTTGCTGACTGTACCGTGTCACATATCAAATGAAAGGGCTTGTTTTAAAGATTTCATGTATATTTTTTTTATAATTTTAAAATAAATACATTTCAAATTATTTAAGAAAATAGATGAAAAATTACCATTCCCCCCTTATCTCCGAAAGTACAGAGCCTAAAATTTTGAAAAAAAAATACAAAAAATAGTTCTTTACTTATAAATTACAGGAAAACCAATAAGAAGTCTGTGATCTTAAAATAACATGGTAAATCACTCAATAATGTGCGTACAAACTAACATTTGCAGTTGGAATGTATGGAGGATCCTGTTTTTCAACTACAATGTTAAGTTTGTTCTTGGGATAAATTTCCGGTTTTTATTTCTCGAAGTACTGGACATTTTTTGTTATAAACATAACATTACATCACGCCTGTATTCCCCGAAGGGTTAGGCAGAGGTATAGGTACCCATGGTAGTACACCCATATTTCACCCATTTTATATATTTAATTCCCATGTAATAAGGGACGAGCATAATGCCACCAACCGGGCACATAGAAAGAAAGAAAGAAAGAAAAAATATTTATTTGGGATACGCACAAGGAATACAAAATAGCATAACTTTCAATATACTTAAAACAAAAACACTTGATTGTTTTTGTTTTAAGTACTTGTGCGATGCCAAAAAGGCTCCTATCTCAGCATAATGCTGCGATATTAAAAAAAAAAAATACCACAGCGCCGGTATTCTGATAGGGCCCGCTGTGATGCCACGGACTCACCTACGGATACATATAAATAATATAAATATAATAAAAATAAATATAATAACACCTGCAATAAATAAAAAGAAAACAAAATTAAATAAAAAAAAATAAAAAAATCGTAAGTATATAGAATAAATATTACGACTCACGCCCGACACTACTCAAATTATCAATTTAACTCAAAATTCAAAGCCGACCCTCGAAACATCACTTTGTATATCCAGACTCCGGGCTGCTACTGAGAAATTACTGATAGAAAAACCCAATAACACTTTGCCCAACCTGGGAAGCGAACCCAGAACCTCATGCTGAGCAGTAGCACTTGCGACCAACGACCAACGACCAACGTTTTGTTTATTGCCTTGTACATTTTACTGCTAGGTACATAATATTTTTTATTACAATTGTATACTCCACACAAAGAAAAGAAATAACCAATGACCCCTTTTTTTAACCGACTTCTAAAAAGGAGGAGGTTATATGTTCGGCTGTATATTTTTTTATTTTTTTTAGTTTTTTATGTCTGTTCACCGATTACTCCATCAATTGTCGATGAATTTTCAAAATTATTTTTTTAAATGGAAGGGTATGCTCCCGAGGTGGTCCCATTGCCACCAAATCCGAATCTGATCAAGGGATCCCATGGAAATCGAGGGAAATCCTAAAATTTTATGGGCATACCTTTAGCGATTTGAGTATTTTTTATAGTAACTCATGCATTTGCACTCGAATAGCACCATTTGGTGAAGTGGAACTGATGATGAAGACCACAGATGGCCACCGGAACTACTTAATAATAAGTATTTCACCGTTGCGATTCGATTAGGCACTTTAATATGGTTGCTAAGCAATTTATGGTCGTCACAATGCATATGGTGAAGTCACCATCACTTCCAGTTCTCCTGGTTCTTACCAGGAGCACTCCTAAACTATTAACGCCCCTGCATCGGGAAAATCAATATTTTGTAAAAGATGATGAGCATTTGACATTAGGCTATTGTAAATTAGATAAATTACAAACTGACCTACTAAAAAGTGAAAAATAAAAAGCTTTTGACAAAAAAAAAAACAACCGACTTAAAAAAAAAACACTACAAACTGAAAAATAACTTTCTCGATTCGATCTGTATTTTAGTTTTTTGCCAGCGACTTCCGAAATTATTAAAGTTATTTTTCAGTTTGTAGTGTTTTTTTTTTGTAAAAAGTTTTTTTATAGTTACAATATTTTCTGCAAGTTGTGTAAAGGTCATATGCGTATCATATGGGAAACGCAGTCACGTGGTCGTTGGCGTTCATTCCATAGATAAAACTAAACAGTTAAACTAATACGAATACTTTTTTTACGATATAATTCAAACTCAAACTCAAAGCATTTATTTCAATTAAACCAATTACAGGCACTTCTGAACTGTCAAAGAGTCGGTCAGTTAGTCAGAAAGTTGAAGCTGTTTGCCCATTTTCCAAAACGTAGATCTCTATCGAGAAGAACTGGCAAGAAACTCCAAAGACACTCTTTTTAATCAAGATATTATCTAGTTGTTTCTATGTGAGACCAATGTAAAAAAAAAAACAATAACAGATTAAAAATTAGCTTTGACCAGCCTAACTGACGGCTCCCGTTCACGAACATGACGCGTAGACAGCACCATCCAGCTCAACCATTTTGTGGGGAACCGAATGATTCAACACACGCGCCATCACCATCAGCGAGACATTTATGTAAGCATGTTGTACCACTGCCATGATGTTTTGTTTTATATTAATTATAGAAAAATAATATAATAATTACGCCAGCACTTCACGCGGTCGCGTGAATCATCATGTGACCGAATGTTCCCCTTCTAAATAGTCCAACGCCACTTTAGATTTCTGTGTAAGAAATTCTCTTTATCTTGGAAATTGAAATCTTATAGTTTCTTAAATATTCACACTAGGATTTTTTGCTAGCCCTCAAAAACCATTCCGGTGTTTTCAAAGCTATCCCAGATTTAAATCGCAGGTTACCGTAAGCCTCAAAAGTCAGTCCGTGGTCTCACTTCTAAGTAAAAATGGCACGCTGCATAATTTCCAGAACCCTTCAAAGCAAAAACAACAATACCCTCGAAGAAAACACTAAACTTGAATCGCCCAAACCCAGGAAAAAAGGTAGCCAGCCACATCCCATATAAATTCATGTCCCAAAAGGTACCTATTTTAGGAAAACGAAAACGACGAAGGCTAAACAATCTGGCGACCCTAATATTATGCAAAATGTCGCCGTGAGGATATTGAGGGAACTGTCTATGGCAGTTTGGGAAACAATGGATGAGAGTGGCGCCTTTCAAATGGGCTGATAGGTAGCTTAAGGAGGTCGTATGTAGGCTCCTTTTGACTTCCCTAACGTTTTAAGAAAAGGAGATTCGTAGGATCGTCTTGTTTGTGATAATAGCAGAATTTGACCCAGTTGTGTTCAGCTTTTTAATAGGTTAGTTTAGTTTAGTAAATCATTTCATAAAATATAATGGGACGTAATAGGACGTATAATAAATTTAGTTGCTAAAGAAAACACTATTCAGAGAAAATAATATCGTTCTACCGAAGAGGAAGATCTCACGTTAAAATATTATGATTCCAATAGTTACATGTTTGTGGTTAGCAAACTTGGTGGATACTATCTTTTCAAAGCTGGTCATTTTAAAAACACGATTCAAACTCATTTTCTGTCTAAAGATTTGAAAATTTGCTGAATATTTTAGATCTAAAATTTCTATTCAGATCTGAAATATGATTACGACGTACTCTGACTTAATTTCAAATACTGAAAACTGTACTTGATTGTCGCGGCAAGTAATATTTACCAGATCTCAGTAACTCTTTGTGTTATGGAAACTTAAAGTACCTTCTACTGTTTTGAAAAGCGCTCAGAGTAGATTGAAAATCGTATATTATGAAGAATCTAATTTGGTGATCAGACCACTCTTCATCATTCATATAAGACGTTACTAAAACCACACATTTTTACATTACAGACACATACATACATAAACTCAAACTTTTTTTCTATGGGGATAGGCAGAAACCACCGAACGCCACCTGCTACGATCCTTACATACTCCTGCTTTGTTTACGTTCATACATCTGCGGGATAATTCTGTAACACACTACCAGTAGCAATGGGTTTAACTTTGAGAGTTCAACAAAATTCATTGCAGACACAGATAAAGAGCCGAGAGGAGCTGAGCCAACCCGGCGACGAATCTATTAAAAGATCCCATAGATAAATATCACCCGTCTCTCCACTATTCCAACGCTTGCTCAAGGATGCATATCCGGTAGGCTCTAATAATCCTTCCATATTTTTTTTATTTTTTTATTTATTATCGCGCCCCCCGGTCTACTCTTTGATATACAATGGTCTATGTAGTCTCATGAAGCATGAGGCTTTAGGGGCTAGGGTGAATCCTTGGGGTCGTTCGACCAATTGAGTCTGGTACAACCACGCTGGGGTCGGTGTATTTCATTCATTCATTCAACAAAATTCATTGCATTATTGGCAAATTTTTTGATCATTATTATGAAGCACGATTAGCAATACACTTCAAAATCATTAAGACTGATTGATAGTGTATTACGCAGGGTGCTGGTCATACACGCACGCCGGTTGCGAGTAATCTGTTCAATGAGCCATGAACAGACGTCTCGAACAAAGTACAGTCGAACTAGGATCATCATTATGTTCAAAAATTAATCCCAAGATATCATCAATATAAAAGTGATTTTTTTATTATTAGAATGACTTCTTTCTTTTCTCTTTGTGTGATGTGAAGTACAGTCAGCACAATACCGTACATGGTAGCAACTAGAATTCTACAGGGAAAAACAACCCTCGTAGGTAATAACCTAAGGGTAAGTTTCTAAGGGAATACCCTCAAGAAATTTGCGGCATACCAGTAAAGATTATTGCCAGTGCGTCAGCTAAAATATTAGATAACAAAAAAAGGCATAAGGCATACAATATTGTGGTTTGTTTCGACTTTTATCTCCCGATGTACCGGCGAGATCGTAAAGTTCTTTTATGTGCAAATGTGTCTGCCAATAAAGATTCTACGTGATATTTTTGACAACAGGTCCTGGGAGATGTTTTTGTTAGAATTAAATGTTCAATATGAGTAATGGGATCGTGATATGGAGCTGTTCGGATAATTGAGACGTAGTTTCTTAGTAAATCTTCCTGTTTATTGGTGAGGATAATTTTTGGTACCATTTTCCTTATATTAAGAACCGTTAGTTATTCATTATCCTCTTACGATTAATTAATATAGGTAATTTCAGGGATAAGCAGAAACTACAAAACACTACGTGCTACGAATCGATTCCTTCATACCTACTCCTTTTGCTTGGTCTACGTTCATAAACACTCACTGGTTGCGAGTATCCACCTGACCCATACTTCTTTAGCAAAATAATTAAGAATTTATAATAAAAGACCAGCTTCTTCATGACGTAATCAAGCATTACTTTGAGTGTTTCAAAGATCGAGGCACTTACACTCATGCTAGAAAAGAAACGACGTTACGTGAAAAGTGAAGTTTCATGCTTATTTGTGCCTTGGGTTCACCAAACCTGCCTGCTTGGTTCATCATCTGTCTAGACTTTTCCCAACTACGAGTATTTTGGAGTCGTCTTCCTGTCTACGGATGCAGCTGAATACATTTTACATTGAGTGACTGCCTATCTGACCTGCACAACCCAGTTACAGGATAATACCTCTTGGTAAGTCTGGTTGTCAGAATTTCGGGCTTCTGATTACCCATTACCACTATTAAAGATTTACGAATGACAGCCAGGACTTTAACGTGTTTTCCGAGGCACGGAGGGTCCTCGATATTTAATGGATGGTCACCCATCCACGGACCGACCTCAGCAAGCGTAGCTTAACCTTCGATCAAACCGTACAGCAGTTATTATTTAGCCACAAGCCTGGTTACATGCTAAAAAAATCGGCCAAGTGCGAGTCGAACTCGCGCACGAAGGTTTCCGTACCATCATCACACTAATATTATAAAGGCGAAAGTTTGTGAGTGTGTGTGTGTGTGTGTGTGTATGTTTGTTACTTCTTCACGCTTTAACGGCTGGACCAATTTTGATAAAATTTTGTATGGAGGAAGCTGACACCCTGGATTAAGACTACTTTTTATCTCGGTATTCCCACGGGATCAAGACTTACGCGGGTGAAACCGCGGGGCGCAGCTAGTTATCTATAAAAATGGCAAAAAAATCACGTTTGTTGTATGGGAGCCCCCCTTAAATATTTGTTTTATTTTAATTTAATTATTTATTTTTAAAATGAATATATAACTAAATACTCTGTGAATATTTCAAGCATCTACATGTTGCCGTTATCAATATCGAGCAAAAACGAGAAAAAAAATCACGTTTGTTGTATGGGAGCCCCCCTAAATACTTATTTTATTCTGTTTTTTAGTATTTGTTGTTGAAAATTTCAACTGTCTAGCTATCACGGTTCATGAGATACAGCCTGGTGACAGACAGACAGACAGACGGCGGAGCCTTAGTAATAGGGTTCTCGTTTTACCTTTTGACAAGCCTTTAAAAAGATAACACAAAACTAGCGAAATATACATATTTAAGAGACTCAATTCATTGAACTAACTATCGTCACACAATGGTCCATTGAAAGTGTTTCCGTGTATTCGAGTGTGGCTAATAGTTCGACTTACTGAGGTGTTAATACCCGATTTAACAATATTGCTGATATTGCTCTTCTGTATTTTGTTACAGAAAAAATGATAATATAACCTTTAGACGTTTTGTTATAAGGCTGATATTGTTTTAATCATCATGTATGGTGATTACAGTAAGATTCGTTGGTGCTAAGCATAAGGTCCTGGGTTCGATTCTCGGGTCTGGCAAAGGGTTATTGGGTTTTCCGTCTAGAATTTCCCAGTAGATAGATAGATAGAATACTCTTTCATGCTCTTTACTCATTTTTAGATTTCCGTACCCAAAGGGTAAAACGGGAACCCTATTACTAAGGCTCCGCCGTCTGTCTGTCTGTCTGTCCGTCTGTCACCAGGCTGTATCTCATGATCCGTGATAGCTAGACAGTTGAAATTTTCACAGATGATGTATTTCTGTTGCCGCTATAGCAACAAATACTAGAAACCAGAATAACATAAATATTTAAGGGGGCTCCCATACAACAAACGTGATTTTTTTGCTATTTTTTGCTCGATATTGATAACGGTAACAGGTAGACACTTGAAATATTCACAGAATATTTAGATATATATTCACTTTAAAAATCAATAATTGAATTAAAATAAAACAAATATTTAAGGGGGCCTCCCATACAACAAACTTGATTTTTTTTGCCGTTTTTATAGATAATGGTACGGAACCCTTCGTGCGCGAGTCCGACTCGCACTTGGCCGATATTTATTATTTTTTCTCAGTAGCAACCCGTAGTCCGGATTTGTGCCCGGTTGATGGCAATAGGCTCGCCCCTATTGCATGGGACTTAAACATAACTGGCGAAATGTGGGTGTACTATAGGTACATCTCTGCTTAACCCCTTGGGGAATACAGGCGTGATTTTGTGTGTATATTTCACAAGGGGGATGAAAAACCTGTTTAAGATAGTTTTTAAATGACACCTACAGTTTCGTAGTAGAGCTTTTGTAAGGAAGCAATTCCAGTGAAGTACTAACACCGTACTTATTCTGCTACTAAGCAGCATTCCTATTTCCTCCCGTGGGTGTTGTAAAAGGCGACTAAGGGACTTACTAGAGAATGGGCAGCAGCGATCTCAATGCATTTTAACACCATACTGCGATCTCCAACCCGCCTACCAAGCGTGCCAATTATGGCAACCCGGCCCTCTTTTGGGGGAGGCCTATGTCCAGCAGTGGACGTATTTTGGCTGAAATGATGAAGCAGCATTGCTGAAATTCGGTTTAAAGCATAATCAGCCTATATTTTTTCCACTGCTGGGACACCTCTCCTTCTCTCGATGAGAGGGAACGGGCCGTAATTCACCACGCAGGCCCAGTGCGGGTTGGCAGATGTCACATGTCTTCGAGTTTTTAGTTTTAGGATATACCGGTTGACCTTACAAAAAAAATATACAACTGATTTCAAAGACACAATATGGTAAGCTCAAAATGAGACCAGTTCCAAGCCAAGCCTCTTTTTCAACTAGCTAAATTACCTTACGCAAAACCCATTTTTTCAGCACCAAAACAAAATCTAAGAATTGTTCCAGCAAAGCTGTTACTGCACTTCCAAAACTATATTCAAATTTTACGAGTTTTTTCGGGTTTTTATTGATATTATCTGGCCCTGAATAGAAGAAAATCGTTCCTGAAAATACTTTTGTTTGAAATGTGTATAAAGTTTGCCTTGTGAACTGCGGAATTTTAAGTGGTGTTGACTCATCGCGGTAGTTCCCAAAGTTGGGGAAGGGGTTGGTATTTTCACGCTCTTTAACGTTTTGGGTGGGACAGAGATAGAGGATTGTGTTAGGCGGGAGGTTGTATAAACGCGATTTTGGTTTAATCTTTATTTGATTCTGCACTACTTGAGCAAATAGTTTTTAATTCTTCTTCTTATCGTGTCGATGGTTCTTTGTTATTGTTCCGTAGTCAATATAGTATAGTAGTTATAGTTTCGCCATATCCGCCTGTCTGTCTGTCTGTCTGTCCCCGGCTTAGCTCAGAGACTATTAATACTAGTAAGCTGTAATTTGGCATGGGTATACATTTATTAACCACGCCGACAAACTGGTAAAAATCTTGTTTTTTTTATTTTTATGGTATGTCCCTACTCTCTTTTTTTTTTTTTTTTTTTTTGGGTGGGAAATTATCAAATAACTTCTCCCGCTCTGGGCGGAGCGGGAGGGCGTGTCAGACTTTTACTGACTAAAACCCACCCGTGTTCCTTCCGTTGCCTGTGTGCCAGGGCCACGATATCCCTTTCGGACAAACTCGCAACCCCGGCAGGCATTGGTCCTAACGGACCCCGTCAGTTTGTGCTGACATCTCTTTGAGGCGCGCGTGGAACACAACGCGCCGTCAACCCGGGCCTGGTCCTTATCGGACGGCGAGCTACCCATCGCTCACCATCCGCAGGCCCGCGCCTACGGTGGCCGGAAATCGGCTTGCGACTCCCGACGCCCGGGGCGTCTCCTGCGGCGACTAAGGGCGCGAGGGCGCGAACCTTGTCTCACCCTCACGCGTTCCGCCTCCTCCTTCGCTAGCATTACTGCTTCGCAGAAGGAGGTGACGGCCTCCCATGCACTCTCGCTCCGAACCATGGCCTGAACCAGGGCCGGACGCGAGAGATCGCCGCCGCCGATCGCCTCCGTGAGGACACGGCGGTGCTCCGCCCAAGCTGGGCAGACCTCCACCGTATGCTCCACCGTGTCCTCCGGGCGATCCACACAGTGGTGACACCCGGGCGTTTCCTCCCGCTTTATCCTGAACAGGAACCTCCCGAAACAACCGTGTCCGGTGAGGACCTGCGTCAGGCGGAAGGTGAGGACGCCGTGGCGCCTCTCTAGCCACTCCTCAAAGAGGGGACTTATCGCCACAATTGTGGCGTGCCCAGCGCTGGGTTGCGACAATCGCACTCTCCATGTCGCCATGGGATCCCGCCGGAGCTCTGTCCGCCGTACCGTGATTTCTCGCGGCAGCGGAGTTTCACCCCGGCGTTTCGCCTCCTCGCGCCACTCCCAGATGTGCGCGAGGACTTTTGCCTCCAGATCCCATGGCGGCAGTCCGGCAATGTCCCTACTCCCTACACGTAAAGTGGGGATAGTATTTTTTTTCTCGTCTATCCCATGATGTGGGGTATCGTTGGATAAGCCATTTAAAAAAAAGGGTCAAAAAGGGTATTAAGGGTCTGTCAAGACTATTTTTCTATTCAGGGATCCATTTGCGTAATATTTAGTTTTAAAGGGATTTTTTTGTAAGAGTCAAGTGTCCCTGCCACCCTCCACCCCCTGCCAGCTAAATGGTTGTTTTCGGATAGGTGAAAAATTCAGGGCTTAGTACATAATAACGAAATTTCACGGACCGCGCGGCCCGCGGCGCGGCATCCGCGCTCTCACGCGGGAGACGTGTGGGCCGCGAGTAGTAAATGAAAAGTACGAGTATCACAGCTACGTATGCTTTACAAGCTAAAAAGTAATAGTCGAAAAACTTACATTTGCAGTTCGAGAATCGATCGTTCGGGAGAACCTGTTTTGAACTACAATGTTAAGTTTGTTTTTGGAATAATTGCATCCCAACTACGGAACCGTTAATTGTGCGTGGCATAACATGCACTTGGCCGGTTTTTTTTTAAATATTGTTTGAGCCCAATAGGTGACCGGCCACTTTAATTGCGGCATTAGTGGCGTTCATTAGGTATTCTTTAGTGCAAGTGAACGGGACCTAAGACACTCCAGCAAGTGGGGCATGGTCTGATCAGAAACACCACAATGAACTGGATGTGCCTTTAGCAGATGGTACGCAATCGGTTGAGAGCTTTTCTTATAGTTTACCTGCAGATTTGAAGAAGGGAGGTGCAGGTGAATGCTTGTCTTCCCACAACTTGTTTCTCTTATTGGATGGTTTGTTCTGGATAGCCTGCGTAGACCGTAAGAAACTCTGGGGACTTTTAAGCCTACACGTGGTCGTTGTGTAATCGTAGAGAGGATGTCGGGAATCTGACAATTCAAAAGTGCCTGTAATTGGTTTATTTGAAATAAATGCTTTGAGTTTGAGGCTAATTCTTGTTTTTTTAGGGTTCCGTACCCAAAGGGTAAAACGGGAACCCTATTACTAAGGCTCCGCCGTCTGTCTGTCTGTCTATCCGTCTGTCACCAGGCTGTATCTCATGAACCTTTATAGCTAGATAGTTGAAATTTTCACAGGTGATGTATTTCTGTTGCCGCTATAACAACAAATACTAAAAAACAGAATAACATAAATATTTAACGGGGCTTCCATACAACAAACGTGATTTTTTTGCTCGTTTTTGCTCGTAATTGATAACGGCAACAGGTAGATGCTTGAAATATTCACAGAATATTTAGTTATATATTCACTTTAAAAATAAATAAACAAATTAAAATAAAATAAATATTTAAGGGGGCTCCCATACAACAAACATGATTTTTTTGCCATTTTTATAGATAATGGTACGGAACCCTTCGTGCGCGAGTCCGACTCTCACTTGGCCGGTTTTTATTCAGAGCGCATGCGTCAGCCCGTCGTACGGCAGGTGGTGCGATTCTTGTGATGCGATTTGTAAAGTTGTTCCATGTGATAGACTCACAGCAGAGTTTTCATATTCACACATTTAAACGATTCATGGGAACGCTTTATTTATAAAAAAGTCGCCTTAAATAAAATTAAATAAATATACTACGTTTTAGAATAAATAAATTTAATTGTTGTTACAGGTTTTTACTTATTTAATTTTGACAATCTTTATTTTATATTTTTTTATAAAATAAACATTGTCAAAATTAAATACGAGTAAGTAGGTATCTCTGTTCTACTCGTGTAGGGCTTGCAGAGTAAACAAAAAACCGGCCAAGTCGGACTCGCGCACGAAGGGTTCCGTACTATAATTATCTATAAAAACGGCAAAAAAATCACGTTTGTTGTATGGAGGTTTATTAGTGATCGATGTATGGAGGCCCCCTTAAGTATTTATTTTATTTTAATTTAATTATTTATTTTTAAAGTGAATATATAACTAAATATTCTGTGAATATTTCAAGCGTCTACCTGTTGCCGTTTTCGCAAAAAAATCACGTTTGTTGTATGGGAGCCCCCTTAAATATTTATTTTATTCTGTTTTTTAGTATTTGTTGTTATAGCGGCAACAGAAATACATTCATACAGCCTGGTGACAGACGGGCAGATAGACAGACAGACAGACAGACGTCGGAGCCTAAGTAATAGGGTTCCCGTTTTACCCTTCGGATACGGAACCCTAAAAATGAAGTGGCAGTGAACTGGCCATGTTTGTCGAAGGATCGATGGCCGATGAAGCAAACGTGTCCGACCAGGCCGGAGTAGAGACCGCGTATCGGCAAGCGTAGTGTGACCCCCAGCTAGATGGACCGACGACCTTTAGAAGGTGGCTAGGTCAGACAAGATGCGGAAGGCGGAGGACAGGGTGTTGTGGCGCAGCCTGGAAGAGGCGTATGTCCAGCAGTGGACTAAGATAGGCTGAGTTTATTGACATAATTACTTATACAACATTATTTTTAGTATATGCAAAACCTGAATATAGTTTGTTCAGAATAAGGAACTGAATCAATTTCAATAATTTTTACACCATTATATTTTATCCCAAAAATATTTATCACCATTATTATAGTGATGGAAAATGTTATCACCATTTAATTACTTACAATACAATCGCCGTACGGTGCGCTCATTGACAATAATTTTGCAGTAGGTACCTACTGCCAAATTTTTGTCAATGAGCGCAAGACGACCCTGAAGGCGCGGTGGCGCCGCGCCGCTGTTTTTGTACGGACAATCCGGTAACATAACAACCTTATAACTTTGTGATTTTTCATGATACAGGTTTGAAATTTTGTACATAGATTCTTTACATAAAAATACTAGACACGTGTTTTGGGTTTCGCATATACTAAAACTAATATTGTATATGACGACGTCAGCGACGGCGGAGTGATAGGGTCGCCACCATCTTGATTAGGTGGTAAAGGTTCCATTTCGTTGGTGTAGTTGAATTATTACACGAAGTTTAAACATAACCTCACTTTTAATCAGAAAAAACTAGATACAAGTGATAATAATTTAACTAGACAAACCGACAGTATCGTTTTGGAGAAGTGGCTAAGTCCGCGTCTCGATGCGAAGTGCCCGTTCGACAATCCCCACCTTCTAAAACGACTCTGTCCACGTGCCGCCATTACAAAATTAATCAATTGATCAACTTTTATTAAAAGAATATCATTATCCACGATTTATACATTTGGATAGCACAGCATTGATGAACACAATCAATTATATTAAAAAGATTTTAATGAATACAATTGAGTATCAATCTCTCAAACAACAATACCTATTATTCGGCTATAACTAGCTTATTACAAGCAATAATACCTAGCTGCCTGTGACGCGATTCCTAGTACCTACCGAAATTCCCAGAAAGCATTCTAGCGTTCCGAGTAATAACAGTAGAATCAGCTGTAATAAGTCGTGATTTTGAGTAATGATGATAAGGTTTTGAGGTAATGCTCTAATAATAAGTTTAGATACTAAATGGACCTAAGGAAATGTTTACCTAGAGATAATATCACACATCACATTCTACCACTAATTGAGCGGAGAAATATTGCCGACATGGTATTTTTGTTCAATTTGGCAAATGGTTCAACCGACTGTTCTGAATTGATGAGCAAAATTGGGCTGCATGTTCCATCCTTCACCTTAAGGAATCATCAACGTCTGTATGTTCCTTCAGGGCGGTGCATATATCGACAAAACTCTTAATTGATAAGAGCTAGTAGGGCATACAACTCGATGTGTCAGAGTGTTGATGATCTTGATTTATTCTCCACCAGTGTTCCTAAACTTAAAAAAAATACTATGTAAAAACTTCTTTGAAAATCACTAAAACCTGTCTTTTCTTAACTCTCTCCGAGTGTTTACTTATTCTTGTTTTCGCTTATCTGTCTGCTGTTTCTTATGCTACCCTAATATTGTCAGTGAAAACTTTTAATTGGCCTTCTTTCACTACCTGTTAACTATCTGTATCCTGGCTGTTAGTTTTCTTAAGAAAAAAAAAAAAAATTGCAAATCAAAATATATATAGTATAAATCATTTTATAGCTTCTTCTTCCCAGCTAAATCACTAGGAAGTGGTGAAGGGCGGACGTTTTTGGGGGACTCTCTTATCTCATTTTGACGTTCGTAAAGTGTAGGTTCTCAGCCTAGTTTCAATAAATGACTTTTGATTTTGATTTTATCGAACTTTAGTTATGTGAGATACCAAGTGAATCCAAACGTAAAAGTCGCAGGAATCATTGTCATAAGACTTCAAAAAGATTTCGGTTTGCGTCCCGTTCCTTGCGTAAAATGAGTGACACTGAATTTTATATTAAGACCTGGAGTCCATTGCCACTCCCAGCATTTACTCCTTGGAGTAAATTAATTAAATTGAATCTTGTTATCAATTATTTTATTCTGATTTTATCCCAATTCTATCTAATTTAATCCTATTTTGTCTAACTTTATAATTTTTTCTCTAATTTTGTATGATTTTAAGATTATTTTGTGTCATTACTAATATTGACCGATGCAAACTGTAAATATAAGTTGATTATTAATAAAAATAAAATAAATTTATGAAATTCATTTTGAGCGACTTAAGTTAGTTAATGAGCTGGCCCATTCTTTGCAAGTTTCTTAACTACGCAGTGGAAATTAAATAATTAGGCACGTTTCAGTAGCTTCTACTATTTTCAGAAGGATTTCCTCAACCATAAAAAGTCAAAGTTAATCTAAAAAGGTTAAGAAGAAGAACATAAATCGTGCCAGATAAACTTTTATTCCAGGAAGCAACAAAATATCTGTTTTTTAATTAGCACTATGAAAGGCGTCGACAATAAAAATAAATAAGGTCGAAGGATAATGAAGCGTCTTTATCTCAAAGATAAGGGAAAAGGAAACAGTTGAAATAAGAGCTCAAGAGACAAAAACTCTTAATGAAGAAGGGGACAAAGTAATTTAAATTCGTTACTTCTACGCCATCTGCGCCAAATGCACTTCATTAAAACGTGCTAACTGTAGCACAGCCAAACGTCGACTGACACGGAACGAATTCGAATTTCAAATTACCGCCGCTCTTTTTCAAATTTCGAATGCAATTCTTAAGTGACAAAAAATTGCGGTTCTTTAAAATGAAAACGGTTACTATGAAAAGTTTTGTATTTACATTTTGGTCGTTGTTTTTGTAACTAGAGCTAATAATTTACACTTTATGTCAAGAGGATAAGACTTTTATTATATTTTACGGATTTCAACATTTAATTAAGGTAGGTATATAAAACCAGGTAAAACAAATAACTGTTTTTAGTCAATTGACAGCTGTAGTACTCGTAGCACATAAAAGTCCACTCTACGAAGTTCTTGTCTTTCAAAAGATAACTATTTTCATTCTTACAACAAGGATCAAATAACACAATAATTATGCCGTAGCTACCAAGAATTCGTGCAAATAGCAAGGTTTCGGAAACGTGCCAAGTCTGGCAGCATTGCTGCATTGAATGGCAATGTTACTTGTTCAAAATATTTACTTTGAATGTCTTTATCTTCCGACTTTTGTTTGTCTATGAAATTAATATTTTGAATGGGGAATGTAGCACAATTTAGTTCAAATAAACATAACATCACGGACTTCTTGGCGGGAAAGTGAAGCGTCATGTTAGCAGTTATGTTTTAGTTTCTAAAATTTGTGTTTAGCCGAATATTAATGTGTAATAGTGGTTGATTATTAACCATTAATTGTTCGTGAACCTCCATTAGTGTAGGCAAATGAAACAAAACAGTGCAACATCACTTTAAGTTTTCTCAAGAAGTCTGCGCGAGGTTTCAGTAAAGTGCCACGTCTTTACTGAAACTCAAGGGGAGCGGGGCGGGATATCATCTATCATCTTTATCATGCATTGAATGGAGTTCATTTCATAATTTTTACTTGGTATCTAATTTTACATGACACTGGCTAAATGCGTGCGAAGCCAAAGAGAAAAAAAAACATAACATCACGCTTGTAATCCCCAAAGGGTTAGGCAGAGGTGTACTTATAATAATCCCACATTTCGTCAGTTATGTTTAAGTCCCATGTCATTGAGAGCGAGCAATTTGCCATCGACCGGGTACGTAATTATCAAAAAAGTGAATAATTATCAGTATCATCATTATGTATGGGCCGGCCATATTAGCCGTAGAACCGATGACCGTTGGGGTAGACGTGTTCTTGAGTGGAGACCGCGAATCGGCAAACGTAAGGTAGGACGCCCTCAGGCTAGGTGGAGCGACGATCTTCGCAGGGTGGCTGGTGGCAGCTGGATGAGAGTTGCCGAGAATCGAGCTGAATGGCGTGCAATTGGAGAGGCCTATGTCCTGCAGTGGACTATAGGCTGATGATGATGATGATCATCATTATGTCTATATTATTTAGATTTTTGGTAGCAAATATAAGCTAGGAAACTACGAGACAAAACCCAAGGCCGATATTAATTAACGATACTTAGCTTGTACTTTGGCTTATAGGTATGTTCCCGTCTCTATCTTACACTTGGATTTTACAGTTGTGAGACAGTGATGGGTATAGTCTTAGCCAAACCACAAGCTAATACTAAGGGGCTGATTCATTGATTTCACCAATGAAACTGGACGCAATAAACTGCGTTCAAGAGCTGTCAGTGTCCATATTCCAATGACACTATACAATGACGATACTGACAGCTCTTGAACGAAAGAAAGATAGAAAGAGAAATGCGTTTATTGGCATTACCTACAGCAAAAAAAAAAGAATACACCTTATAACTTTAAATAACAGAAAACAATTATTATAATGCCAAAAGGGCCTCAAGTCAGCTCAGCATAATTTCAGATGACAACACAAGGTGTACCACCTGACGCTGATTTTCAGCTGCAACCCACGAGTGCCATACGCTAGAATACTAAGAGAATAAATTAAGGTGATAATATAACAAAACTCATACAAAATAAAATGTTGTGACATACATGTGTGTGTTGTGTTGTGATTAATGGAAAACTAAAATAAACACCCAATATCTGTGTATTACCTACATTAAAACATTATAAATAAAAAGTTGCTTCATTGCAAAATCGTGTGACTGCGTTGATATTCTGAACTACGAAACGGATTTTGACGCTGTTTTCATTACCACTTAAAGTATATGACAATAACAATTGACTAATAAAAATATATAAAAATGGTAAAATTGATAAAATTTATAATATTGGTAAAACTGAAAAAAATTGGTAAAATTGATAAAATTGGTAAAAATGATAAAAAAGTTAAAATTGATAAAAATGGTATAATTGATAAAATTGGTAAAAATGGTTAAATTGGTAAAATTGATAAAATTGGTAAAATTGATAAAATTGGTATAATTGATAAAATTGGTAAAATTGATAAAAAATATTGTTTTTTATAATGGCAGATAATGTCAGCTCGAAAAATTTCAAAATATTTTTGTTGGTTTAATAAAAATATTTTTTAATTTAAATTTGAACGCGCTTGTGATATGACGTTCAGTTTCATATGTGAAACTTGCCCTAACTAACGTTTAATAAACGCCTTAATTTATACATTCATACTTTGACATCACAAGATCCCTATCAGCAAGTTAATAGGTACCTAAGACTGTGCTGTCTTTAGAAATTCTTGTTGATTTAATTATTTTTGTTAAGGTCTTGACCCCATTTCATCGTCCTGACAGCCTGTTTCACTAATTTAACTTGCTAACTAAATGAAACTTGAAATCTTTGATATTTTAATCAGATTCCGTCAAAACTAATGAACCCGATTTAATGATTGAAGATTTCTCTGAATATTATTTATTTTGTTAACTGATACGGGAACAAAATTTAAATTAAGGCTATAAATTGGTAATGTAATCCTTTCTTTGACCCAGTTATAATGAATGGAGGAAATGAAGGCGAAATTGATAAATTCAAAAATAGAATATTAAACAAAAAATCTGTATCAGCGTGTATTTTTTCACTCCTAGATAAATGCCTTATAAGCAGTCACTATTTCAAAAGAAAAAAGTCCAGGTTTTACCATAATACCATTCATTTTCTTCTCTTGTATCAGCATGAAATTAAAAAAAAAGTACAAGTGCGAGTAGGACTCGCGCCCTGAGGGTTCCGTCTCACCTGCCAGGGTTACGAGAGGGTTTTACTCAGTAAAAGTCTGGCACGCCCTCCCACTCTACCCAGAGCGGAAGAAGTTATTTGATAAATTCCCACCCGAAAAAAAAGAAGAAAAAAAGGGTTTCGTCTCAAAGCTGTGCCCGGCTGCCCGTGGCTTCACTCAACTGATACGAAGGACAAACTTAACATTATAGAAACATAATATTAAAAAATGTTCTCCCATACATTCCAGCTGCTTTATGTTCGTACGCACAGTATTGAGCCTTCAACTACAGGCATTTCCTATGCCTATAATATGGAGGCTCCTCAACATGCAATGTAAGCCAAATAAAATTTATATGAAATGAATTTATTTTATTTTTTATTTTAGTGAGAGATTTTCCATGTTATTTTAAGACAGAATTCTTATAGCTCTTTCTGTAATCTAGAAGTAAAGAACTAATGTCTGTATTTTTTTCGAAATTTTTGTCTCAGTATCTTGTTTCGGTAAATTTTCATCAATTCTCTTAGATAACTGTATATTCAGAGCCCTTTCATTTTTTATGTCACATGGTACAGTTTGCAGTACTTTTATTTTTAATTTTCTAATTTGCCACTTTTAGTGACCCCCTTATTCAAAATTAATTTATTACCGTTACAAGTCCGTGTTTGGGTCACAGAAATTCATGTGTACCAAATTTCAAATTAATCGGTCGGCTATGACTGACGGATAGACAGAGACACATTCAAGTGATCCTATAAGAGGTCTGTTTTTTTATTTGGACGTACGGAAAACTAAAAATACTCGTAGCTAAAGTCAATATGACACAATTTAATATCTTTAATGTTCTGTGTTGCGTAATGCAAATTATTTTACATTTTATTGTATAGATTCTATTCAAGTTTTATATCTGAACAGACAGCTGTGCTGCTGGGGAGTTTGATGCGCCACTTCTTCTTCCCAGCTAAAGCACTAGGAAGTGGTGAAGGGTGGGCGTTTTTGGGGGACTGTCTTATGTAATTTTGACGTTCGAAAAGTGCTGATTCTCAGCCTAGTTTGAATAAATGACCTTTGATTTTGATTTTTGACACAAATATTAGCCAGTTAGCAATTCATCATTCTCCTGCCCTTATGCCAATTTATTTGGGGTGCAATAGATTTTGAACGCTATTTTTTTTTTATCCTTTATTAAAAAGAACCAGGTTCTTAATAATTAATTACAATCTAGCCTATAAGACTAATAAGTAATTTGAATCTAACTTAATTTGCTACGTGATAATTATTTTGAAACTTAGAATAGTGTTGATTGTACTTTACACAAGTCCGTTCCACTTTCTTAGAGTCTTTTTGTGTGTGTTCCAGGGTAGTGTGTGCGGAGAGAAATAATAGATGTCACGTGCTATATAAGTCTTTACTATAGTTGAATATTACAAAGTTGTATTTGCGACTCGTGTATAGCGGAAGGCGGTTTCGGGCGAACTCGCTTCGCCGGGCGCTGCGCATGCGAGGAATATAAAACGACCGCGTCAGCGCCCCTACACTATTCCTCCCCTTTTTTTTAAAAAACTGTAGGTTTTTTTACAATAAAAATCTGTTACTCTAAAATGTGTTATTAATTACATCTATGGCTAAAAGTATTACTTATAAATTACAATCAGCATTTGGTTTGAATAACAATGTTGTAACCGGATGTCTGGCGTGATTGCGTCACCTGATATTGACGCCTTATACATTGTTATGACTTACATAGCTAAGTTTAAACATCTTTACGCTATGATTGCAATGGTATAAGCAGTGTACAATTTATTTGAATGTACAATTGCTTCACAAGGTTGCTATTATTACAGATTCTTACAATGCTGCAAATGATATAATAATAAAAACACTTTTTTAATGTGTTATAATGTGTGTCATTGTCACTATTATGTCTACACTTTTTACACTACACTAACTCAAATGGTTTTGTTCGTTTTAGTCTTCGCACTATATTTGTGTGGTCTAACAGCTGAATTGCCTCGATGTTCACCTGTCGGAGGGGTCGGTGTTCATGGGCTTCTGCAAATTTTTGGATTATGTTGGTGACTGGTTCCATTTTCTAATTAACTGTTTAAGGCATGAGATTGTTTAAACCCAGTTACTAAGACCATCATCATCATCATTATTTCAGCCAAAAGACGTCCACTGCTGGACATAGGCCTCCCCCTAAGGTGGGTGGTTGCCATAATCGCCACGCTTGGCAGGCGGGTTGGCGATCGCAGTATGGTGTTAAAATGCATAGAGAACGCTGCTGCCCATTCTCTAGTAAGTCCCTTAGTCGCCTTTTACGACACCCACGGGAAGAAATGGGGTGGTGCTATTCTTTACGTCCGGCACTACACGGAGCTACTAAGACCACCAGTTGAAAAAAAAATCTCAGTCGTAGTTTTGTCTGTTAAACCTTCAATTTCAAAGTTTCCTTAACTTCCATAGTTTCTCAAGGACAAGCTTCAGCAGTTGTGCCACACTAAACTATGAGAAACATCACAAGTAGAACTAATTGACTTTTAGATTAAAATCCTCATGGAAAGTTTAACTTCTCAAGATTCTCCCTATTTGTCTTCCTTAAGACAATATTTGATTTCTTCCTACACTTTATGTTAAATGCTGAATTTGGTTTGACTTGCCTGTTTGAGATGTATTCTCATCTTTATTGTTTTAACCTATTTAACTTTTAATGCCTTTATCTTGAGGAAAAGGTAAAACCCAATAATTGTGGGGTGTAACGTCTTCGGGTTATGTATGTAAGTCAAATGTTTTCTTTTTGTGATAACAATCCTTTGTAGAAAAACTCGTTGATCAATTTTAAGATAATTCTGTTAATAAAATCCTCCAGAATGATTGTTTTTAAGAGCGAATTTTACCAATGAAACTGAACGCGGTTTGAGCTAAACGCATTCAGCTTCATTGGTCAATTTTACCCTAAGGTTTAACACTTAATTCAATTTCTAACTCTCAATAAAATTATCGTCTCTATTCTAATTATCTTCATCGTAACAATCTTTTCGCGAAATAAAAATTAATGCTCAAAAATTCTATCCTCGATATTTTCTCTGAAAAATGTTCACCTCACCAAACATACAAAAACCCGTGTTTACATAAACACCATATATATTATGTTACCGGTCGGACCAACCGGAAGGGACGGCGATGACGTCATAAAAATGGTAGGGAATACTATCACAACGTTTTATGGGTATGAGACGTAAAACGAGTCGGATAACTCATGTACTTGTGTTAAATTCTGGTTATCTACCCCTTTAGGTGCCTCGTTAGTTAGGTTAGGATAGCTTACGTTAGCTTTTGGAATTGTGAGATATATTGCAGTACCACTATTGTGTTTTGAAAACCTTTTTGCTCTGATAGGTCTGCTTAATTCAACTAAACCCTTCATAGTTTCATCAGACATGTTAATGTCTATAGCCTAAACCCGTTAAAGTTCATCTTCACCCAAAAGTTCTTTAGCCACAGTGTAATCCTAAGTGTGTTTGCGTAAAGTAACTTTAACCTCTTCGAAAGACCAGACACTTGCATTTGACCTTATCAGCTGTTGAACCTTTTACCTAAATGGAATTCCAAAGTCTTGAATATCACAGATCAGCTAATTAGATCAAGACATTCAAACCGGATTTCATAAACAAACATTTTAGTCCCCTACATTATGCCAAAACAATTCTTATTTTAATATGTAAATTCGTTGAAAGCATCGTGGCTTCGTATAAATTGAATTTTCTTGCTTTCAATTCAATGACCTTAAAGATGGGTCCCAAATTCTTAGTTCGCTAAATCGAATGGAAAAATCCGAGTTGGATAAGAAAGGGTCTCGGATAAGGGCAGTTTTACAGCGGTCAGTCTGCTAAAGGTCACTTGTAACAGGTTTTTTAAAAAGGTTACGTACTTCCTTTGTGAGGGAATGTCGGTTTTGACGCGCGGTATCTGTCCGCTCATTACGGAGACCCGAGTTGGAACTGGCTCGGAATTGCGTGAATTTGAAGCAGGTCTAACTGGCAAATGAGTGGGTACTTCTAACTAATGATGTGTCGGAGTTTAGGATTTTTTATTGTGATATAAGGTCGTTTAGGGATTTTGGCGTGGTTAAGGTTGATGTTGATATTTTTGCGAATGTCATGGTATAAAAATAAAACATATAATTAAACCCTGGATCAGGCTATTCGTCAAAAGGAAAGGGCAGTAAAATCGTATCGTTAATTACGATAGCCTGTGATTCCGAATCCAGTTGCCATTAGCAAAATAGCAAATGGCTTAGCATGATCCTCCGTTATGTCTAAATACTGCAGCTTTAATTTCGAAATAAATATATGGTAAAGTTGAGGGTTAATGCTAAGAACTATGTTTGACGGAAATAAGATTCCATAAAATTTTCTTGTTAGATAAAAAATCCAAAGTAAGGTAAGGTATCCAAACCAAACAATAAACCGCTGGTATTCAAAAAATACTTCAAATTAGATAATGAAACACACATAATAACTGAACTAAATCTATAGCAGGTCTTATGTTATTTATAATTTTTACTTATGAAAATCCTGTATGAATGGATGACAGTGTTCTTTAGTGGGATTGACAGGTTTTACGAATTTATTATATTAAAAATATACAATTTGGAATTTATAATTCTCAAAAGAAATATAATTTCTTTTTTTTTTTTTATTCTAATAAGATATTTTTAAGTTTATTTTATTTTTGAGCTTTAATTTCTATTTCTTAATACGTGAAATGAAAACTTTGTACCCCTTTGTACAAAAATTACGCGCAAGGAGGAGTATGAAATTTGGCACAATTAAAGTGTTTATGGAGGAGGAGTGCAGAAAAATAATATATATTATATACAATATAATAATAAATATTTATTATAAATAAACTAAATTCTAATCATTACACATACTACCATGCGTGTGACACACACACATGGTACCAGGGGCTCATGACTTGAAGATAGATAGGTGACAGGAGTGACAGCTTGAGCATGGAATTAGTAAGTACTTTATAATAGCATGGAGTTAGTGTACTCATGGAATTAGTAAGTACTACACAGATTGTAAGTAGTGTCTAATTTCGACCAGTGGGGGACCACTAGTATTTTTAATTGCGTAATAATTCTGATGTTAACATAAAAAAAAATATTGAGTGGGTTTTATTGGTTAATTGTGAGGAGTGTTTGTGTGAGTGTGTTATTGTGGAGTTTAACTGTTGGGGTTTGATGATACTTAGATGCTTGTCACAATTCAAAAGTTGTATTTTCCGTTATAAAATCGTTCGAATCAACTTTACGTTTACTTCAAAGAACAAAAACCGGCCAAGTGCGAGTCGGTCTCGCTCACGAAGGGTTCCGTACCATTATCTATAAAAACGGCAAAAAAATCACGTTTGTTGTATGACTTAAATATTTGTTTTATTTTAATTTAATTATTTATTTTTAAAGTGAATATATAACTAAATATTCTGTGAATATTTCAAGCATCTACCTGTTGCCATTATCAATATCGAGCAAAAAATCCCGTTTGTTGTATGGGAGCCCCCTAAAATATTTATTTTATTCTGTTTTTTTAGTATTTGTTATTATAGCGGCAACAGAAATACATCGTCTGTGAAAATGTCAACCGTCTAACTATCACGGTTTATGAGATACAACCTGGTGACAGACGGACAGAAAGACAGACAGACGGCGGAGTCTTAGTAATAGGGTTCCCGTTTTACCCTTTGGGTACGGAACCCTAAAAATGAGAAAAGTTACCAACTCATCAACTTAGCAACAAGATAATTTCATCCTATATTATATGATATAACACACAAAGTCAACAACCACGCCGAACTTCCAAAATCAAGTAACACGAAATCAAACTCAGTATAATACACACAAAATCTTGCAAACTCATAACAAGCAGAACTTGGATCAATCATATCGAATTGAAATCCGAATTGTAGGGATCGAACATTTCCTATTATACAACTACTACGGAACTCTTAAGTGGCTCTAAGCGATCAGTAAGTAAACCGATTCGAGTTAGCTCGTTACCGATGCCCAGAGCTTGCTGCGTGAAGTTGATTCGATCGACGATTTTGATAGTTATTAATTGAAGTGTTAGATTTGATCTAAATATTTTGATTGACACTTAAACTATATCTTCCTATAGCATTTTTTATTTTTATTTTGGCACCTTCCAAAAAATCTAAACCTTTTTACCCGACTGCTCCAGAAGGAGGGTTAGTTGAGGGGAAGTTTAGTAGTAGTTAGTAGAAGAAAATTTGTAGGATATAATATAATAATAATGAAAGAAAAATATTTTATTTGGCACACGCACAAGAAATAAAAAAACAAATTATTAAAAAAAAAAAACAAAATAGCCGACTACAAAAACATGAACTTAAAAGATGGAAACAAGTTAAAAAAAAACGAGTATCCTTTAAGTACCAAAAATAAATAAATGCAGTCATTCGTAGATCTTTGACAGTTGTTACGGGTCGTCAGAAGCCCAAAAGTCTGACAATCAGTCTTACCAAGGGATATCGTGTTACCCAGTAACTGGGTTGTGGAGGTCAGATAGGCAGTCGCTCCATGTAAAATACTGGTATTCAGCTGCATCTGGTTAGACTGGAAGCCGACCCCAACATAGTTGGGAAAAGGCTAGGCAGATGATACAGTTAATTTATACACACAGTTAATTTGAACAAATAAACAAAAAAAAAAAACCAGCCAAGTGCGAGTCGGACTCACGCACGAAGGGTTCCGTACCATTATCTATAAAAATGGCAAAAAAATCACGTTTGTTGTATGGGAGCTCCCCTTAAATATTAGTTTTATTTTAATTGAATTATTTATTTTTAAAGTGATTATACAGGATGGAATTTTGTAATGCCACCTGGAGGGAAAGTACTCTTAATACTGCAGATAGAAAGTTTTACTCAAAGGAAACATTCCTTTATTTTTGAATAGAAAGCAAACTGCATTCAAAGATTTTCGGGGAATTCTCTTCCTCGGGGAAACCATTTAACTCGTTTCTTAAGAGATCCAGTATTTCAATATACTTGACAGTGTTTAAATGACCTTCGTACACGTGGACTAACACTACATTATTTCTCATAATTCCGCAACAAACGTTGAAAGAAAATCTTACTTGATTGTTACGAGTAGTTTCATGAACACGAACAGGATTCACTCGAGACCAATAATGGTTATTGCGGCGATTATACATGCCATTATTGCTGAAGTTGGTTTCGTCAGACCATACAATGTTACTCAAAAAAATTAGGGTTTCGGTCAATTTCTCCAAGCATGTTTTCACAAAATTGTAATCGTCTATCACGATCCCCAATATGCAATTTTTGCACCAACCGACCTTCACGATAGCATTTATACTTATACTTTTTCAGCACTTTAAGTACGCGAGTGTGGGTTGTTCCTAATTCATCGGCAGCATCTCTACTTGAAGCCTTTGGAAATGATTCAAAGTATGTTAAAACATCTAGTTCAAAGTCGAAATAGTTTTGCTGAATAGTTTGCCGTCTCTTCTTGAAACCACCCGTATTCTTTAAATTTTCTACCATTATTTTCAATACGAACAGTTTTGGTGCCTGTCGGTCTTGATATCTCTCTCCATACCACCGCAGAGCTAGATTCACGTTTTTGTTATTTAAAAAATAAGCTTCCATTAAATCAAACTGTTCTTGATAAGCCATTTTCACCGTGAGACCAAATGTGAAATGAGTTGTAAAAACAATCAAATGTGAATAATAACTATGACAATCTAATTTTCAAATTTTAATCTAACATTCCATATTTAAATTACCTCATACACGCAGCTACGAGTATGTCGCAAAGGAGTCTGCATTACAAAAGATGGATGTTAGTTAAAGAGCTTTAACTTGACTCATTGAATTTGTAACTTCAGATTTCCTGGTTTTCCTTTCATTTAATTTATCATGTTTGTTAGAGAGATTTCATCCTTATAATTGACCCTAACGATCGATGCAATAAAAGTACAGGGTATAATTTTTTCAGATTTTAGCCGGTTCGATTCCCGGGTGTGGGAGAAGAGAATTTTCGAAAATCTTTGAATGCAGTTTGCTTTCTATTCAAAAATAAAGGAATGTTTCCTTTGAGTAAAATTTTCTATCTGCAGTATTAAGAGTAATTTCCCTCCAGGTGGCATTACAAAACTCCAGCCTGTATAACTAAATATTCTGTGAATATTTCAAGCGTCTACCTGTTGCCGTTATCAATATCGAGCAAAAATGAGCAAAAAATTCACATTTATTCTATGGGAGCCCCCTTAAATATTTATTTTATTCTGTTTTTTAGGATTTGTTGTTATAGCGGCAAAAAAAATACATCATCTGTGAAAATTTCAACTGTCCAACTATCACGGTTCATGAGATACAGCCTGGTGACAGACGGACAGACAGACAGATGGCAGAGCCTTAGTAATAGGGCTCCCGTTTTACCCTTTGGGTACGGAACCCTAACAACATTCATTTGCATGTTAACTGAGATCTATTTCAGCCAAACAGGTACTTGTCTAAACGAGGTTAATCTTAGTAGTTCCCTATAAATCGACATTTCCTCATCTCCATCCCTTTCCAGGGTCCCATGTAATCGGAACTGTTACCGGCTATAAACTTGGGGTCAGTGGGTCCCACTTGAGTTCAAGTACAACTACGTCATCATTGAAATTGGTCTGTCAGTTACAAGTACCCTAGCCAGTACTTAAGTAGGAGTAACTCGGGCCTCGAACGATGGATTGAAATTATGATGATTGCAGGTTTCATTCTTATTGCATCCAAATCGACAGATTTGGATGCAATAAGAATGAAATCGGATGATTCTTGAGGCACAAGTGTGGCGTAATATTGGCTTGTCACTGCTAAAATTAAATTGGTAATAGTATATGGTGTATTGATGGTTTTGACGCCATCATAAGAAAAAGATGTGCATCCCTTTTTTTTTTTTGGGTGGGAAATTATCAAATAACTTCTCCGGCCCTAAGTGGAGCGGGAGGGAGTGTCAGACATTTACTGACTAAAACCCACCCGTGTTCCTTCAGATGCCTGTGTGCCAGGGCCACGATATCCCTTTCGGACAGGCTCGTAACATGTGCATCCCTGATGTCGCGTGTTCGCGGCAGCACCAATAGTATTCTCAGTGTGTTCACAGATCGGTGGGATTCCCCGATGTGGCGGAGGTGGATGCAGCTCCACGCTGAATTTTAATTTTAATTGTTTTGTTAATCTTTGTATGTTCTAACACTAGATAATTAGAAAAAAAAAAAAAAATCTATTCTATTCTAATATAAATAAATATTTTAGTGTTAGCTTGTATATTGTTTAAAAGATATTATGTCAAAATGAATATTGCTTGAGGTAATAATAGTTTTAATTATATTTTGGTGTCGTAAAGAAGCGTGGTGATTGAAGAAGATCGAGCTGCAATAATGTTTCATTTTTGTGCGACATTCAGTCGCATTTTGTCCGATTTTTGAGTGTTTAATATCACCCGTCGTTGCAAATTTAAATTCAGCTATGCGTATACCACTTCGGTATCACCAGATACACCTACCTCTGTCGCGTGGTCGAGGCATATTTGACGGACAGGGCCGTCATCTACCCCGGTCACCACGGAGATTGGAATCGGCGAGAGATGTCGTGCGGTGTCCCACAGGGATCGGTCCTGGGGCCGCATCTGTGGGACATCGGGTCCGACTGGGTGCTGCGTGCCGACCTCCCTAGGGGCGTCAGCGTCATGTCGTCAGCGTAGCAGACTACTGCTACGCTGACGACATGCTGGTCCTGGCAAAGGGGAGGTCGCATCAGGCGACGGCCGAACTGGCGGCACGTGGGGTTGCGACAATCGTCGATAGGATTCGGCAATTGGGACTCGAGGTGGCTTTGCACAAGTCCGAGGCCATGTGTTTTTATGGTCCTCGGAACGCGCCACTGTCGGGTTCCACATCGGCGTCGAGTCGACGATGAAGTACCTGGGACTCGTCCTCCACAGCCGGTGGAACTTCGTGGAGCATTTTCGACGTTTGGCTCCCAGACTGGAGCGGGCCGGGGCTGCTTTGAAGCGGCTCCTGCCCAATCTAGGGGGTCCAAACGCCTCCTGCCGGAGGCTCTACGCGGGGATCGTGCGGCCCATGGCCCTTTACGGGGCACCGGTGTGGGCGCGTTCTTTAAGGCTGCGACCAACCCAGCGGTTGAACGCGTCCCAAAGTGTCATGGCCATCAGGCTGGTACAGGGTTTCCGCATGGTCTCCCGTGAGGCGGCGAGCCTCCTTGCCGGACTGCCGCCTGGGATCTGGAGGCAAAAGTCCTCGCGCACATCTGGGAGTGGCGCGAGGAGGCGAAACACCGGGGTGAAACTCCGCTGCCGCGAGAAATCACGGCACAGCGGACAGAGCTCCGGCGGGATCTCATGGCGACATGGAGAGTGCGATTTTCGCAACCCAGCGCTGGGCACGCCACAATTGTGGCGATAAGTCCCCTCCATGAGGAGTGGCTAGAGAGGCGCCACGGCGCCTCACCTTCCGCCTGACACAGATCCTCACCGGACACGGTTGTTTCGGGAGGTTCCTGTTCAGGATAAAGCGGGAGGAAACGCCCGGGTGTCACCACTGTGTGGAGCGCCCGGAGGACACTGTGGAGCATACGGTGGAGGTCTGCCCGGCTTGGGCGGAGCACCGCGGTGTCCTCACGGAGGCGATCGGCGGCGGCGATCTCTCGCGTCCGGGCCTGGTTCAGGCCATGGTTCGGAGCTAGAGTGCATGGGAGGCCGTCACCTCCTTCTGCGAAGCAGTAATGCTCGCGAAGGAGGAGGCGGAACGCGTGAGGGTGAGGCAAGGTTCGCGCCCTCGCGCCCTTAGTCGCCGCAGGAGACGCCCCGGGCGTCGGGAGTCGCTAGCCGATTTCCGGCCACCGTAGTCACGCGCCTCCGGACGGTGAGCAATGGGTAGCTCGCCGTCCGATAAGGACCAGGCCCGGGTCGACGGCGCGTTATGTTCCACGCGCGCCTCAAAGAGATGTTAGCACCAACTGACGGGGTCCAGTAGGACCAATGCCTGCCAGGGTTGCGAGTTTGTCCGAAAGGGATATCGTGGCTCTGGCACACAGGCAACGGAAAGAACACGGGTGGGTTTTAGTCAGTAAAAGTCTGACACGCCCTCCCGCTCCGCCCATAGCGGGAGAAGTTATTTGATAATTTCCCACCCAAAAAAAAGCCTATGCGTATATAGAAAAACAGGTAAAAAAACTTCGAAGCACGAAATAGGCGCAAAATTGTAATGCTTGACGTTGGGTGACATAAATATTTAAATAATCTTGTTTTTTATATAAAACTGTTACTAAAAACTATCATGTGTACATCAAACATATATGACATTTAGATTTACAATTAAATGTAGGCTCATACTTGAGATTTAATGAATTAAATGAATGAAATCCACCGACCCCACCGTGGTTTGATCAGACTCGATTACTCAAATTAACCCTAAAAATCACACTCGCCTCTGGAGCCTTACGTGTCATGGGACAACATAGGCCATTGCATATCAAAGAGTAGACCGGCGATAATGGTAGGGAATACGTGCCCTTGGGATATATAATGATTATTAGAGCCGTACCAGATATGAATCCTTGAGTGGCAATGGAATAGTGGACGGACGGGTGATATTAATCCATAGGTGGGCGGGCATCTTTTAATGACGTCACTCCCACCCTCAGACTTGAGGTGGCCCGCAGAGGCGGCCCGGCACCAGCCGGGGATCGCGGATTTCGCGCTAGATCCCAAGATCCCCGGTGCAAGTGTAGGAAGGGAACACTCCGTCTGCCCCAGGGTGGAGGACATGAGGATTTCCACCCAGATAACAAACAAAAAGGTCCATTCTCACCAAATCTTGATACCGCTTTTAAAATAACTGCAAAACTCATTAGGAGGACATCCATGAGGATTTTCCACCATGAAACAAAAAAAGATGTAAATGGGTCCAGAGACGGTGGACTCGGAGACGTCCGCCGCCCCTATCATACAATACCCGAGGTGGTGGCGCGTATTGTTCCACGCGCGCCCCTCTTAGAAGTCGCGGGGGGAGTCAAACACCTCACTCCTCCCGCTTGACCTGACGGGGCTCACAGAGGCGAGTCGGGGGCTGCGTTGAAGAGTTCTTAAGGGCCCCCGTAGCCTCCGGTGCAAGTATGTGAGGGAAAACGGGGTGGTTTTAGTCAGTAGAAGTCTGAAACACCCCTTCGCCTGCCCCAGTATGGAGACATCCATGAGGATTTTCCACCATGAAACAAAAAAAGATGTAAATGGGTCCAGAGACGGTGGACTCGGAGACGTCCGCCGCCCCTATCATACAATACCCGAGGTGGTGGCGCGTATTGTTCCACGCGCGCCCCTCTTAGAAGTCGCGGGGGGAGTCAAACACCTCACTCCTCCCGCTTGACCTGACGGGGCTCACAGAGGCGAGTCGGGGGCTGCGTTGAAGAGTTCTTAAGGGCCCCCGTAGCCTCCGGTGCAAGTATGTGAGGGAAAACGGGGTGGTTTTAGTCAGTAGAAGTCTGAAACACCCCTTCGCCTGCCCCAGTATGGAGACATCCATGAGGATTTCCACACCGATACAAGAAAAAAAAAGTTTCATCTTCACCAAATCTTGATATCGCTTTTCAACTAACTGCAAAGGTCATTTTCGACAAAAATGTCACTTATGAGATTTAAAAGTGGGTAACGAGAACGACGATTTGCCGAATTTAGTCAGGCTAATTTATCGATCGTCCGCAATATAAACAACAAAACATCCCCATTTTCATCTTATTTTTACTTATATATCCCACGTGTATGATAATTAGGTACTTTTGGTACTACAGTTCTGATTTCTGATCCTGCCGCATGATGAGATCATGAAAAGAGCTTAGTTTGGGTCCAAAACTAATCAGAAAATCTCGAACCATAGATGTGAGCAAAACTAAAGCGAGGTCAAAATATCGGTAATTTAAGCAGCCACGTGTTTTTCGAATTTCATATCATGCCCTTATTTTATCGAGAAGTTTAGTAACAGTTAGTAGAAAAAAAATTGTAGGATGTAATATTAATAATAATGAAAGAAAGAAAGAAAGAAAAATATTTTATTTGGGAAGAAATACAAGAATAGCATTTAAACTAACAATATCCAAAAAAAAAAAAACAGTCTAGACTTTTGCGATGCCAAAAAGGGTCCTGTCTCAGCATAATGCTGCGATATTTAAAAAATAAATACCGCAGCGCTACAATGGAATAATAATAATAATAATGAGACTGTACATCCCGCGGAAGTGCGGGGGTCGAGGCTTTTTAAATGCAAAGACCCTCCATAACCGCGAGGTGTGCAGTCTCAGGGAATATTTTTTACAAGCCGAACTGGGTATGCACCGTGATGTGGTCGCAGTGGACAAGGGACTCACCCCGCTCTCCATGGCTAAAGAGAACTGGCGCAAACCTGTAATACTTACTCCCGATGACCGCAAGGAGGTATGGCAAAGCAAGGAGCTTCACGGACGCTTCTATCGGGCTCTTCATGAACCCGGTGTAGATTTCTTAGCGTCCGTATCCTGGCTACGTTTTGGTGACCTTTTCGGGGAAACCGAAGGTTTTGTCTGTGCAATTATGGACGAAGTTATCTTGACGAATAACTACCGGAGACATATTATGAAGGACGGGACGGTTGACGTGTGTCGGGCATGCCACCGTCCGGGTGAGTCCATCAGACATATTATCTCTGGCTGTTCTCGTCTTGCTAATGGCGAGTACTTGCACAGGCATAACCAAGTAGCCAGGATTATTCACCAGCAACTTGCTTTGAAATATAAACTTGTGGATTCTGAGGTACCGTATTACAAGTATGTGCCCGACCCAGTTCTCGAAAATGACCATGTCACGTTGTACTGGGATCGGTCTATCATTACTGACAGGACTATTGTCGCGAATAAGCCCGACATAGTAGTGATAGATCGATTAGCGCGCCGCGCAATGATTATCGATGTTACCATTCCGCATGACGAGAACCTCGTGAAAGCTGAGAAAGAGAAACAAATAAAATATCTTGACTTAGCACACGAGGTTGTTGACATGTGGAATGTGAGCTCGGCTATCATTGTGCCGATTGTCGTATCGGCCAATGGCCTGATGGCCGAAAGTCTCGAGCAACATCTTTCGAGGCTCTCGTTAGGTGGTTGGATCAAGGGCCTGATTCAGAAGGCAGTACTCCTCGATACGGCTCGCATCGTGAGGAGGTTCCTATCTCTGCAGCCCTAGCCACCGGTAGCTTGGACCCTGCTCCCGATACCGGTGGACAACTATTTTTTATATTTTTAAATGTTTTTATATATTTTTTATATTCTGATATTTAAAAATATAATTTGTATGTATTTAAATTAATAAAGGAAATAATAATGATAATATACCAGAGATTATTACTATCCCACTTTCTACTAATTTCATGAATGTAAAGTTTTGAAGTGTGTATAATAATAATAAATAAAAAACCGGCCAAGTGCGAGTCGGACTCGCACATGAAGGGTTCCGTATCATTATCTATACAAACGGCAAAAAAAAATACGTTTGTTGTATGGGAGCACCCCTTAAATAATTATATTGTTTTATTTTAATTTTAATTATTTATTTTTAAAGTGAATATATAACTAAATGTTCTGTGAATATTTCAAGCGTTTACCTGTTGTCTTTATCAATATCGAGCAAAAACGAGCAAAAAAATCACGGTTGGCGCAGTGGTTAAGCGATTGACTGCTGCGCTGCGTGTCGCGGGTTCGATTCCCGCACGGAACAAATATTTGTATGACCTACAAGTAGTTGTTCCGGGTTTGGCTGTTTGTGTATGTGAGTTTAAATGTTTGTAAACGCACCCACGATACAGGAGAAATTCTAGTGTGGGGCAACGTTTTTCAAAAAAAAAAAAAAATTGTTGTTATAGCGGCAACAGAAATACATCATCTGTGAATATTTCAACTGCCTAACTATCACAATTCATGAGATACAGCCTGGTGACAGACAAACAGACAGACAAACGGCAGAGCCTTAGTAATAGGGTTCCCGTTTTACCCTTTGGGTACGGAGCCCTGAAAATTTGTTTGTACACTTTGAAAAACATACTTCTATGATATTTCTTTAATCCTAGTGTTAAGTACACTAGGATTAAAGAAATATCATAGAATAGAATCGCGTTAAATGGCGAACTGATGCGTCCTAAACCAGACCTAAAGCCTGTGTTTTAGGAGCCGATGTTCCTCCAGATATAATGGCATACAACTGGTATTGAGTGTCTTTCAAATTTTTATAGAAAGAACAACTTAAATTAAACAAACAGTGGCCTAATTTAAATACAGTATAAGTTCTATTAAGAGAATAAAATTGTTTTATGATTCTCGGTTTCGTCATACGTTAACTTCTGCAACCAGTTAGCTAGTTTGAATTTAACTTCGTGTTTGTCAAGGAGTATAAGGGTATGATTGTTACACGATCAAGCTATATCTAACAGCTGAACGAATTTTGATGAATTTTGGCATTGAAGCCTCCTCATCACATCACATCACACTAATATTATAATGGTGAAAGTTTTTGAGTGTGTGTGTGTGTGTGTATGTTTGTTACTTCTTCAGGCTCAAACGGCTATACCAATTTTGATAAAATTTTGTATGGAGGGAGCTGACACCCTTGATTAAGACATAGGCTACCTTTTTATCCCGATATTCCCACGGGATCGAGACTTACGCGGGTGAAACCGCGGGGCGCAGCTCGTTTAAAATAAAGGATATTTTTATACGGGTCAATGTACTATTTTCCTTAGGAGGCGAGTGAAACCACGGGTAATTGCATGTCAGCCACCACGTTATCAACAATTTCTCAAGAAAAATGTACGAACATAATAATATTTTCATCAAAACAGCTTTGGTGAGCTTCTCCAAACTTGTTACCTTCATTCTTATAAGTACTTTGTAAGGCACAATATTCCTATTACTGACACACTACACTGACAGTGTTGAAAAACATGCTTAAAAGATAAACAAAACTTGTTTATTGAGTTTTAGACATGCCATTTTATTTATTTTTTGGGTGGGAAGTTATCATATAACGGAGCGGGAGGGCGTGTCAGTCTTTTACCGACTAAAACCCACCCGTGTTCCTTCAGAGCCACGATATCCCTTTGGGACAAACTCACCTGGCAGGCATTGGCCCTTTCGGACCCCGTCAGTTGGCGCTGACATCTGTCTAATAACGTATCTACTATCTATATCTACAGCGTGCCGCTTTAATGGCGACATTAATTTGACCCACGTATACGGCTTCGCGATTTCGTTTTATGGAGATATTTTAATTTCATTAAACGTTATTATTTATTGATTTTTTCACTTTTTTCAAATATAGCATCTTGGAGCAACCGACCGAAATGAACATTAAGAACTGTAGTGCAGAGGTCATTCGCCGGGGATTGGATCATAACATTGCATAAATAACATTAAAACGATAAGGTGCAAGGAGTAGGCAAATTGAAGGCAAAAATTAATAATTTCAATATTCATAATTGCGTGGCATCACAGCGGGCCCTATCAGAATACCGCTGTGGTATTTTTTTTTTTAATATCGCAGCATTATGGTGAGATAGGAGCCTTTTTGGCATCGCACAAGTCTTGATTGTTTTTGTTTTGTGTATATTGTTAGTTATGCTATTTTGTATTTCTTGTGCGTGTCCCAAATAAATATTTTTTTCTTTCTTTCTTTTCTTTTCTAATTTCAAATGACGAGATATACAGGGTGGCAGGGACATCGACGCGAAACCTGATACCATGAATTCAGTAAATCATACTTGACCCCCATGCGTTGAAATTTCTCGTCGGTAATTTAAAAAAAATAACAGCTGATACCAACAGAAGTGCAATACCTACTCGGTGAAATGTACATATGGTACAGCGAATTTTTTTTTAATAATCGTTGAAATTTCTCGTCGGTAATTTAAAAAAAATAACAGCTGATACCAACAGAAGTGCAATACCTACTCGGTGAAATGTACATATGGTACAGCGAATTTTTTTTTAATAATCGAATTGAATTTAAGAAGAGAATTTGAGATTTTGAATTTAAGAATCGAATTAAAAAAAAGAAGGATGTACTGAATCCATGGTAGCAGATGCGCAGCAATGTCTCTTCTACCCTGTATATGACGGCGCGCGATGATTTAGTCGATTTATTGTAACACTTTTTTAAAGTTGTAATCGATTAGTTTTGCTCTGTGGTTTAGAATTTATTTCTTTGGTGGTATTTTTATTTAGATTGATTAACACCAAATGGGGTTGTGAGTGTCATGGCAGTGGAGGGATCTCTCTTTTGATGCGATCGTTACGCGGTGCATACGCACAAATTCATTGGCTCTAAATGCAAGCTTAAAAAAATATTGTGAGTTGACTTAATCAATGACAATCATTGTAATCCTTATTTTTTATGATTGAATTTTGTGAGTAAATTAAGTGCGTTATTTTGAGAGTATTATTTTTCAAACACCTGCGCGTATACACGCCCGTGGTGGAGGAGCAACAGATGACGATTCAACAGCAACTCGTGGTGTCTCACCCGCTCGACCATACGTTATATACATAGATAAACTCACGCTTTGTTCCAATGGGGTAGGCAGAAACTAGAGAACACCACCTACTACGATCCTTACATTCCTACTCATTTTCGTTCGATAACGTTCATCGTTCATAAATGACGAAATGATGATAAATCAAATGTAATTATTCCTTTATTTTTGACTGCCTCGTTGGCCCAGTGACTCGCAAGCGCTACTACTGAGCATGAGGTCCTGGGTTCGGTTCCCAGGTCAGGATAATTGTTATTGGGTTTTTCCATTAGGAATTCCTCCGTAGCAGTCCGGAGTTGTCTCCGATTGATGGCAATAGGCTCACCCCTATTACATGGGACTTAAATATAACTGGCAAAATCTGGGTGTAATATAGGTATACCTCAACCTAACCCTTCAGGGATTAAAGGCGTGATGATATAATATATCAACAATTTCTGATTCCGAAACACCGAAATATGTGAAGATTGGACGGGCCCTTAACAGTTGAGATGATATTACAGGAATCAATAGACAAACGAAAGCCCTCATACAGCCCTAGACATTATTATACCTTACAACAATTGTTGGGGTTGGCTAGGGTTGGCACTTCAACAAATAGTTGTAACATTAGAGTCTTGGAACCTGTTGCAATAAACCACTTGGAGTAACTTAAGATGTTGATTTTATTTATAAACATTATTTAAACAGTACCTAATTATAGGTGTTTTAAATAGGTCTGCCAACGAGCTATGGAGCGCAGTATACTAGATATTAAATTAGCCGATCATGTTCAAAACACAATACTGCGTTCCAAAACAAAGATAGCTGACGTGGCTCAAAAGGCAGCCCAACTTAAATGGGGCTGGGCAGGACATGTCTGCCGCATTCCAGACCACCAACTGTGGGCCGAAATGGCACAAAATTGGTGCCTTGATACAGTGAGACGTGGTCGCAGCAGACCACGTAGGAGATGGCAGGACGAACTGGATAGGTTCCGTCAAAAGGAACCTATCCAGTGGTAGAGAAGGACGGAAGGAGGACGCGCAGGCTCGCGAAAGATTGAAGGAGTGGAGCCATTGCCCAGCAGTGGTACAGCGTAGGCAAGAAAATAAATAAAAAATAAAAAACTGAATCTATTGACAAAGGAAAATGAACTAAAGAAAATATGAATGGACTGTGAGATTAATGATACGGCTAGAAATGAGGTAAATACTGAGATGACAGGTAATAGACATTTGTCTATATGACACAAAAAGAAAACAGTGACGAACCCAAAAGTTAAATTAAGTTAAGTGTAGGAGGATTATGGTGATGACGTTTTGACAGCCCCTCTCAGGATTTGTCATTTAAACAGCTTTAGATACCTGTAAGACCTAACCACCATCCTGATAAAACATAATATTTAGGAATAAGGGAGTAAGGTCCAAAATTACTGAACACAGTGAACACGCACGACATCGTTAAAAGCGTAAAAAAATCAAACGTTTACTGTTAAAGAAAAAAACACACTACTGAAACATGAAAAAAATATTTCTCAGTACAAAATAATACATTCAAAGTAAATCTAGGCTTTAGTTTTTTCCCAAAAAACTAGAATCAACAAACGAACAGATATTGAAAAGATAGTCACACACTATTATCCCTCAAAAAATGCTTACAAAATATCAAGTTAGCAACCCTGAGCAACCCGAAAAATCCCCGGATTGTTTCTAAAAGGATATATAGGCGATATTAACACATCAAAGGGCATCATGCGATCTGTCATGTAACGTAACACAATGGTAGAAATACACGTGCGTGTGTTTTAGTATATCTGTGCGGTTTAATACATAGTTGAGTGGAGTGTGGTGTATTCAGTTTCTTTCTTTCTTTCTCTTCTTTTTTTAAAAAAACGTTGCCCCACACTAGGAATTTCTCCTGTATCGTGGGTGCGTTTACAAACATTTAAACTCACATACACAAACAGCTAGACCCGGCACAACTACTTATAGGTCATACAAATATTTGTTCCGTGCGGGAATCGAACCCGCGACACGCAGCGCAGCAGTGAATCGCTTAACCACTGCGCCAACCATGCCGTCAATTTGGATTGTCTTTCAAATGATTTTGGAGGGATTGAAATATGATATTGGTCATGAATCACTGGCATTACCTTCATCATAGAAATAGAATAGAAAAAGAAAATAGTTTACTGTCCAGGTAATTCAATAAGCAGGTTTACAGGTTAACACCAAGTTGAGATGACATGAATAGTTTAATACATTACCTATAAATAGCTAGGTTACAAATAATTATTTGCCAGTGAGCCCCAAACTAGACAGCCTGTATCTTAGGGCTCGGGGTACGAATTCCAGAGTGGAGACTAGAGAGCTGATTTCAGGTGTTGTATGGTCCATCTGGTATGTTTGAGCATGTGTCATGTGTGTGTGTGTTTGTGCGTATATGTTCCCATTGTGCGTCGTTTGATTCAGTGTCAGATCAGAGTATTTATATTAATTGTTCCGAGTCATCATAACCAGAGCTTTGCAACATATTTTTTATAATTTTTTTGCAACTGAATGTGATAGTATTTTTAAGTTTGCAGATTTTTTGTACGTATTAATGAAAGAGTAAACTGGGGCGCGTCTAGCTAGCAATGACGTGTTGTCAGGTGTTGGGATTCTATAGTTTCTTTTGCTTATGATTGATGTGTAGTTGGATTTGCTTTTAATAGTTTTATAAGTTTTGTTGCAGGCAGAAAGAATGAAAAGCCGTCGGAATATGAGAACTCACATTTCACGATAGGTAGGGCTTCTTAAAAGTAACTTTAAGAAGCGCTCTTTGTGCTCGTTCTACTTCAATCAAGTAGGTATTTCCAGCACCCTACACGCTGATGCAATACTGAGTTATGGATTGGCATAGCGCTAGGTAAACTTGTTTTAGTGTATCTATGGGTAGACAGTCTCATAGGCACGGTGTGGACGAGTTTTCTTATTCTGCCAGAAAGGTTTGATATAATGTTACTTAAATATTAGGTGGCCGTTGATAATATTACCTAGGTATTAAATGAAAGTGGTACATTCAAGAGGAGGACAGTTACAAGGGAAAGTAGAAATAGTAGAAGAGCAGTAATGCAGTTTGAGTTTTAGGTGTTCTGGAGGTTTTGAAGCGGTGGTCTTGGAGAAAACAATGTATTTTATAGTACTGCCATTTAACGTAAGGAGGTTTCTGTACAGGTTATTTGCGATTAGTGACAATCCCTCTTCTGCTAGATAGTGTACACGTTCCAACGTTTTCGCGTGAAATATGTCGGTTGTATCATATGATTAAGGATAAGTTATAATTTCAACATTATTCACAAGTCGTTAATATAGACAATGTAAAGCGTGGGACCAACTACACCGCCCTGTGCAACTTCACAGTTAATGGGGAGTTGGCCACTAGTTAACGAGCTTACTTTTGTGTTATTTTTTTTGGGTTATCAGGTTTTTAAACCATTCAAGGCCAATTTCTCATATTCCTATCTATTCTATAGTTTCTTGAAGAGTAGGCCAGTTGAAACCGTGTCAAATGCCTTTGCAAGATCAAGCAAGATGGCAAGGCATTTTTTATTTTTCTCAATATGAGAAGAGAAACACAGAAGACAAAGAGAGTGGCAGCGTCCTCGGTCGACCTGTTCTTTCGGAAACGAAATAAAATGTCAGAGATGATATTTTTGAATGAAAGAAATAAGACGGTTTTAAATATCCTCTAATATTTTAGAGACAGAGCTAACTAGTACTATAGGTCTGTAGTTATCTTATGCATGTTTGGGACGTTGTTTACGCTTTTGTGGATAGGGGAATCCACAGCTATTTTCCAACATTCTGGAAAATCTAAACAAATCAAAAGTCATTTATTCAAACTAGGATGAGTATCAGCACTTTTCGAACGTCAAAATTATATAGGTATAGATAGTCCCCCAAAAACGCCCGTCTTTCACCGGGAAGGTACCGGTTATAAGGCTTAGCTTAAAGATGTGCATCATTAGTACTAGTAAGGACTTTAAAGCTCTTTTGATAAGAATAACTGAAATTTTGTGAGGGCCAGGAGCAGTTTCGACTTTAAGGTAAAAGGACAGGATGATGTTACAGGAGTTCAGTGTTTCTTTTTCTCTATTGATGCTCAGTAGTAGGGAGCTTTCATTGATTCTAGGAGATATGTGACCTATTGATTTGATTGTTTTTCAGAGACTTTTTGGATTGTCAACAATCTGTTGGTTATTGTAGTCAGACCTGATTTTTGTTTATATTTTATTTCGGACGGGTCCTCAGGGTCAGATTTACAGTCATTATGAAGTTTGTCGCGATGAATCATGCATCTCATAACGTGATTCATGGTGTGATGCATGCTAATTACCTACCAATTTTTACTTGGCGCGTGTTTACAGTAGAAGAAATAATGTTTGTGAATTCTGTGGTTGCAATATTAACATTTGTGTCATTTGTGATGATAAACCAGTCCACGCTGTTTAGGTCCGCAATAACTACTTCAGTGTCTGTTTTAATTATCCATATTTTTGCATTACTAGTTGATGGTTTACTTAAGAAAATATTAGTGATAACTATATCATGATCAGTGATTGAAGACTTGCAAACGATCCCAAAGCATTTGTTCTCAGTCTTTGATTATTATTATTTGCATGCTTGTAGTTTAGGCAGAATTTATCCCTAGTTGCCCTGGATAAGTCAGGTAGTAGCCCATGCCAAGACATTAGACATAGGTACTCTGATGACTGACTATTGGTAGTGTTGCAAATATCAATATTAATATCGCCAGTGTTAATTAGTGATTGTTTATTTGCCAGTAAGCTCAGTGTAATATATCCAGTGAGTTTAGGAATAGGTCAATATTACTAAAAGAAGGAGATCTGTAAATGCCTAAAATTTAAAACTTTATATTCGATGGTTATAAAAGTCGATCTGCGTCTAGTATTTCAGGTTCAATTGCTACACTGTTGTAATCAGTTTTAACAAAGCAAATTATATCTCCATTTTTATTTTGCTCAACCGACATGCAATATGCATTATATCCTGGCAGAGGATTTATAATACTGCCGACAGATCGCCAGCATTCCGTTACTATAAAGCAGATAGAAGTTCACTGTAGTATTACCATAAAGGTGTAAAAATTGTGTTGGAAGCTTCTAATATTGAGCAATAGAATGTAAAAATTAAATTTGGTATTTTTATTAATGTTTGGCAATATTCAATAGTTTCAACGGTGTAACAGTTTACTTGTAGATTTTCGTCTAAGGCTTGCACTATGTTAGGTAATACAGTATTTTAATTTTGAGAAAGAAAGTCTATTTAAAAGTGCTGTCAGTGACCAACAAGTTACTATGTTCCATTTGCCAAAATTAACGAAAATACCTTTTGAGAAGAAAACGTCACGACTGTGTTCCTGGAAAGAACAATCAGAGGTTTCCACCTCTGATTGTTCTTTCCAGGAACACAAAATTTGCGAATTGTGGTTGTACTATTTTCCAATAGTACAACCACAATTCGCCAAATACAGGTTCCCTAGGACGAGCCAATTGCAATCCAGACTTCAAGATGCTATTATGATAATTTCTGAATGGTAATTTTTTTAACACTTAGGCTGTTCTTTATTGGTTGGATCACTTTGATTGGATCCAGAATATTTATTTTAATAGTGATTTAAAAAAAAAATACGTAGCTGTTTCTGTGCCGTTTTCTATGTTCAGCAATCCTTATGATCCTAATCATTAAGGACCTGATAACCAAGACAAGTGACAATCACTTTCAAAGCGTTTCGTTTTTATACAATGACTTTCAACGAAATTGAGAGAAACTTTTCGGTACCTTAATATATCAGTCCCATACCCTTTGACATTTCCAGCATTCTTATCGTTTATACATAGACTTTGTCTAAGGCCTCTGTGTGTAAATCAAAGTCATGTAAACCTTCTTTTGTTTACTTCCACATTGTAACATATTGTCGCCATTGTACCCGTTATTAAATGTTTAGTAGCTGATTATATTTCGTTCTATATTTTGTTTGTCGCCCAGACTCATTGATAAGGTCTCTTTCCAAACGTTTGTATTACCTTTTGTTATTATTTTCTTTGTTATTACAACTCTTTTGTTGTATGTGCTCTAATAAGGTTTCTTGTTTTCTTAACAATTTGTTTGAATTTAGCAAATTGGTGATGTAAATGTTTGTCGGTAAAACGGTCGGTGTGAATTCATATAAAGTTTGTCAGTAGAAAGAGGAGTTTCTATTTGTCGCGCAAGGCAACATGAACGGGTAACTTTTTCTGCGTAATTGTACAGATTCAATATTGCACGTGACTAAGACCCCGACTCCACGAATTTACAAAGTTTCAGTGGTCTCTCTATTGTGTGTTCTCGACAGATTTGTTATGAAAAATATTTGCTAATTAGTGTTGTTTTTTAGGGTTCCGTACCCAAAGGGTAAAACGGGAACCCTATTACTAAGGCTCCGCCGTCTGTCTGTCTGTTTGTCTGTCTGTCTGTCGCCAGGCTGTATCTCATGAACCGTGATAGTTAGACAGTTGAAATTTTCACAGATGAAGTATTTCTGTTGCCGCTATAACAACAATTACAAAAAAAACAGAACAAAATAAATATTCAAGGGGGCTGCCATACAACAGACGTGCTTTTTTTGGCTATGTTATAGATAACTAGCTGTGCCCCGCGGTTTCACCCGCGTAAGTCTCAATCCCGTGGCAATATCGGGATAAAAATTAGCCTTTGTTTTAATCCAGGATGTCAGCTACCTCCATACAAAATTTTATCAAAATTGGTCCAGCCGTTTGAGCGTGAAGAAGTAACAAACACACACACACTCACAAACTTTTGCCTTTATAATATTAGTGTGCTGATGGTACGGAACCCTTTGTGCGCGAGTCCTACTCGCACTTCGCTGGTTTTTTTCTTCTTTTAATCATGTGATAAACGAAAAAACATAACATTTTTAAAACCATATTTTGGGCAAGCACCTCAGAATTTCCGAAACCACCATGCTTAGTATATTGTTGTTACTAGCTGACAGGAGGATGCTGTTGCTCATTTCTGCAACTTTTTGGGTTGTTTTTTGGATGGGCGATCGTCCATAATATACCTAGGCCACTCTGTGTCTCGGACAGCTTGTTATGGCGTTTGTCCCAGCAGTCATTCGAAGATGACAGTCGACAGTCATTACGTCAAGACAGTCGTTACGGGCAAACGAAAGTCTGACAACCAGTACCCTCAACTCACTTTAGACATTGGCAGAATAGTCGACACCGGCTTAGCTTGCCATACAACAAAAACCGGCCAAGTGCGTGTCGGGCCACGCACAATAAAGGGTTCCGTAGTTAGGATGAATTTATCCCTAAAACAAACTTAAGATTGTTGTTGAAAAACATGTTCCATACATCGATATACGCCACGGTCAATTTTCCAACTGAAAATTTAAGTTTGTAATCGTAAAAAATGATTTTTTTATGTGATAAAACTACAAATTAACAATTTTTAGACTTTTTCCTTTACGAGTGTTGTGAGACCTTGCTTCTGCCCAAATTTCATGATTCTAGGTCAACGGGAAGTAACCTATAGGTATTGATTTATGTGCGAGATATTCGCAATTTTTTTTTGTGTGATTAAACTACAAATTTACAATTTTAGGACTTTTTCCTATACTTGTGCTGTAATACCTTGCTTCTTGCAAAATTTCATGATTCTAGGTCAACGGGAAGTACCCTATAGGTTTTGATTTATTTGCGAGTATCGAAATATGTCGCAATAATGTCGCTTATATCACCGTATTTTTTTATTGCGTTGATTTGGAAGCTTGATTTTTTTAGAGCTTCAAGGGACCATATACTTACGTATTTAATATTAATTTCAACTTGATACCTCTACGCGTTCCTGAGAAAAATGGTCTTGACGGAGTGACAGACAGACAGACAGACAGACGGACAACGAAGTGATCCTATAAGGGTTCCGTTTTTTCCTTTTGTGGTACGGAACCCTAAAAATTGAATAGAATAGACAACCAGTACCAACACATACCAAGGGGTATCGTGTTACTCATTAACTGGGTTGTGGAGGTCAGATAGGCAGTCGCAGTACAATACTGGTATTCAGCTGCATAATTTTAGACTGGAAGGTGATCCCAGCATGGTTGAGAAAAGGCTAGGCAGAATATGATGAAGTTATAGGAAGTCTAGGGTTTCTACACTTTAATAAAACGAGTTACGGGTAAAATCACTTGGAAGATTATATGTTCATCTCCGTTAAAGTACAAACAAGATGTAAAGTGACAAAGATGGTGGGTAGTAAAGTAAGCAGCCTTCCATTTTAAGGGTTCCGTACCCAAAGGGTAAAACGGGAACCCTATTACTAAGGCTCCGCCGTCTGTCTGTCTGTCTGTCTGTCCGTCCGTCTGTCACCAGGCTGTATTGAGATACAGCCTGGTGACAGACGGACAGACAGACTAGACAGACAGACAGAAATAAAAGAAAAAAGAAGAAGAAATTTCAATTGTCTAACTATCACGGTTCACTCATGAACCGTGATAGTTAGACAATTGAAATTTTCACAGATGATGTATTTCTTTTGCCGCTATAACAACAAATACAAAAAATAGAATAAAACAAATATTTAAGGGGGCTCCCATACAAGAAACGTGATTTTTTTGCTCGTTTTTGCTCGATATTGATAACGGTAACAGGTAGACGCTTGAGATGTTCACAGAATATTTAGTTATATATTCACTTAAAAAATCAATAATTAAATTAAAATAAAACAAATATTTAAGGGGGGCTCCCATACAACAAACGTGATTTTTTTGCCGTTTTTATAGATAATGGTACGGAACCCTTCGTGCGCGAGTCCGACTCGCACTTGGCCGGTTTTTTATAAATATGTACGTACGATTTATATTTTTACAGAATGTGTTACAATAGAGATTTTGTCCCTCTAGACGAAAGTACAAAAGCTCTGATGTAAGGGTGGGTTAGTATCTGCACACAAAGAAACTACAAAATGTATCAAACAATAAATATATTTATAACAAATATAAGTAGCCTAACTTAGATTAGGTAGGTGACAATAAAACCTAAGGTATGCCAGCCAGCTTAGATTCTCTTTAATAAGAACTAGGGTCGTAGGGGTTTGGTGATAAACCGAGTACTGTTCCGTGTAGTAGTTTAATTAGATTAAATATTAAAGTATAAACGAGATTTACCCTAACCTAACCTTCCAACCTTCTTCTTTTGATAACCTTCCAATTAATTTAAGTGTTATAACTAATAAATGGGCGCCAGGGACTTTGGGGGTCCCGGATCCCGGAGCCGACGAAGAGGTCCAATATCCTTTCTGATGAAAGTAGGTGTCGGACCCGGAGTACTTAATTTAAATTTTGTGTAAGACCGGTTTCCGATTTTGAAACCAGCCAGGTATTAAACCGGTTATTTAAATATTAACTGTAGGTAATAAAAAGTATTAGAGAAGAAGAAAAAAAAACCGTCCCGCCAGCGCAATCGCTAGGCGGACTCGGAGCTGCTCGAGGAACGGGTCTCGCGTCCAGGCTTCGGACGCTTCGCCAAATCCTGGCGGCGAGACGAATCTCTCGAGGTGCCTCTCGGTTGATTATGTGTGATGGTACTTGACTGCTGGATCTTCGACTGGCTGGAGAACTATCGGCAATGCGCTGCTTGGGAATCCTTTTAAGACATGAAGTAAGATTTGTAGTATCACTTTAGCGTGTTCGTTGGCAAATAAGCTCTCGCATTCCTCGACAATACGTCACGGTCAAAAGACCGGAAATATCTTGACCAAGTGACCACTTAAGAAAAACTCCTCTACGCTAGGTAAAATTCACCACAAGAACACTAATGATAAATATTACACCAAGCCATTCGACTCTGGAAAATCACTAACAACTCTCCAACCTGTAGAGTAACGCCAATACAATAACCTATTATACAATAACGAGTTATTTACAATCGGTAATATCGAAATTTGGTGATTGAAATCAACAAAGGGGTAATTAACCTTTTTTTTTTTTTTTTTTTTTGGGTGGGAAATTATCAAATAACTTCTCCCGCTCTGGGTGGAGCGGGACTTGAATTCGGCAATTACTAAATGTGTCACTTACAACACCGTGCCACAGATAAAATATGGATTGAGTTTACATCGATCTTTCTAGAAGATTATCCATATTGAAAAAAATATTTTACTTCCGCTTTGGACTAAATAGTTTGAAATGTTTATTATGATTTTTTACCAAAAGCTGAAAATTATTAAGGATTGGTCCATACGTTATTATTTTGATGGTTTCAAATCAATAGTAAAGCAAAGTAAATAAAATTAACTAATATCGATTAAAACTGCAACTGTGTATCGGCTGCCATCAGGTGTCGCAACCGCCGCTTTCAGCTGTCAAATGTGACGTTCACTATATGACATTTGAAATGTAAATACTGGAAACTTAATTAAAAGATTTTTATCTACTTTATTGTGTAAACCTGTAATACAAGTGAATTATCATCAGAAAATGTTACCAAAGAGTCTAGTGATGGAATACAGTTGAAGGAATGAATCCTTCTATAAATTTCAGGCTAAAGTCCATTGTACAAACTACCATGAAACATTTTGGTTGGAAGCATCATATTCTACTACGTATAATTTCAGGTAAACGCTTTTTTATATGATTGGGTCGCTGCTGTGAAATACCAACCAGTGGTAGGTACAAAAAATACAACGTAACAAATGGATTAAAGATTGATTTTTGTAAATATAAGTAAATCAACAAAAGTAACTAAATTATCATGCTTTATTTAATAAAGTACCCACCAAACCGACATACAGCTTCCGTAATTTTTCCTCCCAAATATAGCCAAAGATATCAACTTTCAATAACAGAATTATGAAGAACGAAAACCACTCGGCTTCCATGAATAACAGAGGATGATTAATTAATGAAACCACGAATGGAGGCTATACTGTGCCCGCGGCTCTGCCCGCCGCCTCACCCGTTTTTCATACGAGCCCAACGTTAATATTTTAGATAGAAAAGGTCGTGGACGGGGATGTGGGAATTATTGGAGAAGGTATATTTGGTACAATGAATAAATTTTATATGTATAAAATGAGTTAGTAGGTTACTATTTTGGTAACCGTATACATTATCGCTTTACATCGAGATGTAAGGGCCCATAAACACAACCAAACCACATCGCAGCATCAAAATGTGGGCAACAGTGTTTTAAAAAAAATATATTTATATTTAGTCTTTTACCTTACAAAGGTACGTCAGCCTCATCATACCCTTTTTTTGTTTTTGTTCGCGGGTTGTAAAATCCTCATGGATTTCCTCCACCCTGGGGCAGGCGGAGGGGCTGTCACATTCTTACTGACTAAAAAAACCACCCCAGTGTTCTCTTCCCACACTTGGGCCGGAGATCTTGGGATCTGTTGTTACTTCCGCAATCCACGGCTAGTGCCTGCCCGCCTCTGCGGGCTCAAGCCTGGGGGGGTGAGGTATTAGACCCCCACGCGCATGGAACACTACGCGCCGCCACCTCGGGTCCAGTGTGATAGGGGGCGGCGGACGTCCCCGAGTCCGCCGTCCTTGGACCCATTTAGGGGGGCCGGAAGAGGGCATGGTCTGCTCTCTACCGACGCCCAGTGCACGTGCTGCGGGCCGGGTGAGTGGACGATATCTCCCGCTCCCTTTCGGCAGCCTCCTTCTGCGACACAACTGGTTTCGCAGAAGGACACCACCGCTTGCCAAGACTCCTCGCTGCCGGCCATCGACTCGACCACGGCTGGCAGCGACAGGTCACTGCCTACTCCTGAGATGAGGGCACAGCGTGGCTCCTCACAAGCGGCACACTCTGCCAGCGTATGCCGCGCCGTGTCCTCCCGGCAGCCTCATCATACCCTTTTTTTTTTTTTTTTTTTGTTGCCGGGGTGGAAAATCCTCATGGATGTCCTCCGCCCTGGGGTGGGCGGAGGGGTCTGTCAGACTCTTACTGACTAAAAACCACCCCGGTGTTCCCTTCCCACATTTGCACCGGGGATCTTGGGAGCTAGTATTACTTCCGTGATCCCCGGCTAGTGCCGGCCCGCCTCCGCGGGCCACCTCAAGTCTGCGGGGGGGTGAGGTGTTAGACCCCCCCGCGACGTCTCAAACGGGCGCGCGTGGAACACTACGCGCCGCCACCTCGGGTCCAGTGTGATAGGGGGCGGCGGACGTCCCCGAGTCCGCCGTCCCTGGACCGATTTAGGGGGGCAGGAAGAGGGCATTATCTGCCCTCTGCCGTCGCCCGGTGCGCCTGCTGCGGGCCGGGTGAGCGGACGAGATCTCCCGCTCCCTTTCCGCAGCCTCCTTCTGCGACACGACTGTTTCGCAGAAGGATACCACCGCGTCCCAGGACTCCTCGCTGCCGGCCATCGACTCGACCACGGCCGGCAGCGACAGGTCACTGCCTACTTCTGAGATGAGGGCACGGCGTGGCTCCTCCCAAGCGGCACACTCTGCCAGCGTATGCCGCGCCGTGTCCTCCCGGCAGTCGACGCAGTGGTGACACCGGGCGTCCGGCTCCCTGTTTATGCGACACAGGTACTTCCCGATGCAACCATGCCCCGAGAGCACCTGCGTCACCCGAAACGACAGGGAGCCGTGCCTCCTCCCGAGCCAGGGCTCGAGTACCGGCCGGACCACCTCGATGGTGGCGAGGCCGGCGGTAGGGCGTGAAAGCCTGTCCCGCCATTCCGCCACCAGGGCTGCGCGAAGCTGTGACCGACGCAACTCCACATGTTGCTGCATCAGCCACTCGCCCCGCGCCCTCGCTTCCTCGCGCCACCGATACAGTGACGCGAGTACTTTCGCCTCGAGGTCCCAGGGCAGGGATCCGGCCGGTACGCAAGCCGCCTCGTAGGAGATCGTGCGATATCCCCTGATGACTCTGACGGCCATCGCTCTCTGCGGCTTCCGCAGGACTGCGATGCTTCCAGCCGTCAGGTCAGCCGCCCAGATCGGCCCCGTAAAGGGCCATCGATCGCACGATCCCCACGTAGAACCGCCTACAGGCGGCGCTCGAGCCCCCCAGATTGGGAAGCAGCGTTGACAACGCCCCAGCCGCGCCCAACAACTTGGGCGCCAGCCGCCGGAAATGGGGGCCAAAATCCCACCGGCTGTCGAGCACCAATCCTAGGTACTTCATGGTGGACTCGCGTGGATGGTGGAGCGCCCGTGCCGAAAGCCGAACTGGCTCTCGGCCAGGTCAGGCCCCTCTCCGCACAAGTGGCCGACGAGGCGGGCAGCGATTATCCGCTCAAACATCTTACCCACCTCGTCTAGCAACACTATGGGCCTGTACCCGGACGGTGAGTCCGCAGGGCGCCTCGCCTTCCTGAGCAGGACCAGACGACCAGATTTCCACAAAGTGGGAAACTGGCCCTGCTCAAGGCACGCTGTGTAGAGTCCTCTCAAGTGGGGCTCTAGCTCCTTCAGAGCGAGGGCAAGCGCTTGGCCGTGGATCCCGTCGGGCCCCGGAGCCACGTTCTTGGCCCGGAGCCGCGTCACGGCTGCCCCCATCTCTGTTTGTGTCACCTCTGGGACGCTGATGGCGTTCTCTTCTTCTGCAGACTCTGCGGCTGTGGGCAAAGCCATCGGCGGCGGAGTATGCTCCGCTCTTGCCGGGAAGAGGGTTGCGACGACCTCCTCCAGCAGCTCAGGTTGGAGACTCTCCGTGAGTGGAGGCGCCGCGGCTCGAAGTTTCCCTCGAACCACACGATAAGGGCGCCCCCACGGATCTCCGTCTAGAGTCTCCAACATCTCCTCCCTGGCTCGCGTCCTCGCTTCGCCGATGGCCAGCCACAGGGCCTGCTTCGCCGCGCGGTACACCTCATACAGCGCGGCTTCTTCGTCAGGGACCCGACGACGTCTCCTCCGGTATCGGGTGTACCGGCGTCTAACCGCTACGCACTCGACACGTAATTGTGCGATCTCGGTAGACCACCAGTACACCTGGCGCTTTGCTGGATGTGAGTGGACGCGGGGCATGGACGCGTCGCAGATTTGTGTCATCGCCCCGCGGAACCACAGCGCCTCCTCTTCGACGTCGATGGGTCCGTTTGTTGCCGACTCCCGGATCCAGGCCTGAACAATAGCGGCCTCCTCGAGAACCTCCCTGTCGATGCGCTTACGCGTCCAGCGCGGACCGTCCCTTCGCGGGGCCGATGGACTACGGCCGCCGGTGGTCTGGGTGGAGACGTCGAATCGGATGTATCGGTGATCCGACAACGTCTCCACCTCCACGGCGACACGCCAGTCACGGACACAGCCTCATCATACCCTAATCTAACTTATTACACGTAATTATAATATTATTATTAATCATCATTTCAGCCGAAAGACGTCCACTGCTGGACATAGGCCTCTCCTAAAGGAGGGGGTGGGGTTGCCATGATTTCTACGCTTGGCAGGCGGGTTGGCGATCGCAGTATGGTGTTAAAATACATAGAGAACGCTGCTGCCCATTCTCTAGTAAGCCCCTTAGTCGCCTTTTACGACACCCACGGGAAGAAATAGGATGGTACTGCTATTCTTTACGTCCGGCACCACACAGTACTATTAATACAAATATATTATTGCGTAAGCGAGGGAGATAGTGATGCAGCAACCATTTCAGAATTAGGTGTAGATAATATTCTAATGAAAGCCCCAACATCATACCTGTTAACTTTTAACTCCCGCATCATCCACGAAGTGGTTAGTGGGTGTGATCTGTATATAGTTTTAGTGTCTGTGGCTTGACCGGAACTTCACCCACGCCTCACCGTATGCGGTGGCTCCACTGTCTTTCGAAAAACACCGACCGTTCATATCAAATACGCGCGTGGCTCCTGACAAAATATTGAGGTTTCTCAAGAATTTTCGTAATCCAAAACATTCTGTGAAAGTGGAACTGGTGCTGTGCATAAGAGAAACTGTGTCCCGGGATAGGAACCAGGTGATTCCAGACGTTGGTTTTTTCTAGTAAAATTGTTCAAACAACTGCAAGAAATTGCAGCGACACTATTCAGATTGTTTACTCCGATAGCACATCGGAGTAAACAATCTGAATAGTGTCGCTGCAATTACTTGCAGTTGCGTTGTGGTTGCGTTGTCGCTAGTCTAGGGTTGCGATGTGGTTACGTTGTGGCCAGTGTTTGCAGCCAGACAGATCGTTGTGTTTACAATGTCGCCGGCCGCTATTGCGTGATCTCGCTGGTAGTTGCGTTGTGGCTTCAACGTGGCATTGATTTAGTCGGTATCGCCCAGACGGTTGTTTTTGTCGGTCAAATGTGGTACGTGTGAATAAACTATTCGTTTTCATACAAATTAGCACCCGTCCACGTGTTGTTGTTGTGGTGTGGTTGCAGTACGTGTGATGGGGCGCTTACAATGGTCAAGATTGTGAGTGTCACATAACAGGCAGGCTATCATGTTGTAATAAATAGTTCATAGTGTCTAAATGACTAGGTTTCATCTGAGCTTAGAGGGTCAATTACTGGAAAGATCACAATCTCCAGATTCATAATTTCAGCCAAAAGACGTCCAATCTGTATAATAATCTAATCTGCCAATCTCAAGATTAGAACTAAGTTAACTAGATTAGACTAGACCGTAGACTTGACTACGGGCAGACTAGATATAACTAGATGTTGTGACATTTTTTTTTTTTTTGATAAACGTACTTTTACGATGTTTGCACCATGTGTGTGTGTTTGTATGTGACCACCATGTATCGATCTCATAATTAAGATATTTTTCATTGCTTAGTTTTTAAATTCTTTTTACCTGCACATATAATCGTATAATTAATGTACTCAAAAAAAAATATTGTAAAACATTTTTAAAAGAGTAACGGTGGATTTTCTTGCCCATTCTTCTCCATACGAAACTACCTTTTGGAAGAGGCAACAATCAATTATATTTTTTTGTAAATTTTGATTTTCAAAGGTGCCTCGTATTTGAAATAAATAATTTGACTTTGACTTTGACTTTGATGTGTGAGAGAAGTGGTGGCCCAGTGGTATTTCATCAACACTGCTTTTAAAACGTTGAAGGAAAACATCGTGAGGAAACCGGCATGTCCTAGAAAAAATTCGAAGACATTATATGACATCTCCCAACCCGCACTGGGCCCGCGTGGTAGATTACAGCCCACTCCTTTTGACAGAGACGAGTACTGTGTCCTAGCAGTAGGAACATTATAGTCTGATTATGCTAAACTTACTAAACAGCAGCGTTATCTATGCATTTAACACCATACTGCGATCGCAAACCCGCCTGCCAAGCTTGGCAATTATGGCAAACCCCTCTTTGGGGGAGGCCTATGTCCAGCAGGGACGTCTTTCGGCACAATAAGGTATTGGCTTGAAAACCAAGGCCAACAGTTTAATTTTCTCCGGCACGGCTCCGGCCGGTAGCCGTAGGTATCGGTGTGGAATACTCACCATACACATGTACAAATTCATGTTCAGTGCAATTAGATTTACCTGGGCAGTCAGTCGATTCGTACGCTGCTGTTATTTAGTTATCTGTAAATCCCCAAAGCATGTAAAGCCGGACCTTAACATGCTTTGCGAGGCACGACCGGGAGATCAGGCACAAGACTCGTAGTTCCTGCACCTGATCTCTCTCCGGTCGTGTCCGATTGCCCATTGGGTATGAGAGAGAGTGCGCCTGTGCCACGGACACACTTGTGCACCATAATATTGCCCGCGCTGAAGGCTTTTGATAGGTCACCATGGCCGAAATTTGGCCTTCAGGATTATTTAGTTATCAGCAGTACCTATTTACGAATTTCTTATCTAGTATTGTTTCGAAGAAGGGTAGTGGCTAAATGATAATAGCCGCACGGGTCGATTGAAGTCGGTTCGTGGATGGATGACCATCCATTACATATAATTACTCCGTGCCTCGGAAAGCACATTAAATCGTTAGTCCTGGCTGTCATTCGTAGATCTTTGACAGTCGCTACGGGTAGTCAGAAGCCCAAAAGTCTGACAACCACTATAACGAAGGGGTGTCGTGTTAAACAGTGAATGGGCTGTGGAGGTCAGATAGGCAGTCGCTCCATGCAAAATACTGGAGCTCAGCTGCAACTGGTTAGACTGGAAGCCGACCCCAAAATAGTTGGGAAAAAGCTAGACGGATTGATGGTTTCGGAGAAAAGAAATTTGAAACTATAGTTACCAGGTTACTGCCAACGAACTATTCCGAGTAAGACGTGAAAATCACTATCGTTGTTCAAATATGTACCAAGTAGCTCCATTTTACTTCCAACATCATAGCAAAGGGAGGGTTGAATAAACATAATGTTTGTAGCCCGAGCGTACAAATATGAAATGTAACCCTTTCACTGCTTCAGGTTGAAATAGTGGGACTAGTTGTTATATTTCTGACGGGTAAGGGATCTAATTTGGAGGGTGGAGCATTCATTTTTTATTTGGTCTTGCCAAGTAGTTTCAGGGAATTTGGATAATTATCCTCGCCTAAGTTTAATATTGTAGAGGGGTAATGCTTCTCTCTAATTAGGTTATTAAAACAAATTGCTTTTCTTGTATCTGACAATTACTCGTATGTATGTTAAAACACGTCTTCATAATAGATAGTTCTGTCTTTTGTTTATTTAAAAATTTATATAAATTAAACTTAAAAATATAATACAAAAAAGGCTAGTAAGATAAAATATACGAAATTTTGTCTTGTTTAATTAAATTAAGTTTAATAAATTAAACTTATAAAAAAGGAGATATTGTCAAAAAAACTGTTTTTGGGCGCCATTTTTAGGGTTCCGCACCCAAAGGGTAAAACGGGAACCCTATTACTAAGGCTCCGCCGTCTGTCTGCTTGTCTGTCTGTCCGTCTGTCACCAGGCTGTATCTCATGAACCGTGATAGTTAGACAGTTGAAATTTTCCCAGATGATGTATTTCTGTTGCCGCTTTAACAAAAAATACTAAAAAACAGAATAAATTAAATATTTAAGGGGGGCTCCCATACAACAAACGTGATTTTTTTTGTCATTTTTATAGATAATGGTACGGAACCCTTCGTGCGCGAGTCCGACTCGCACTTGGCCGGTTTTTAAATATGGCGGCTAAGATCCGAGCGGCAATGTTATGAGATAGCAAAGTGAAAATTCGAAATAAGCACGTCGAAATCAATAAAATCACGAATTTTCTAAACTCCTTTAACAATATTTGCCAGGTAAAACTACCAAATAACGTCTAGTCATTTGGCAGTTTTACCTGGTCACAAAAGCTACTGCTGAAGCTGTTTATTATGCTTTATGTATTTGTAAGTTTTTACAAGTGTGTACGTGTATTTATACGTGTGTATACTAAGTATTTATTTATTTATCCTCTCACTGGAACGCCATACAGCAATTACACCAACGGAGCAAAAATTACATTATGTGGTGCTATCCATCCATCCATCCTGTGCGCGATGGACATCGAACGGGCGGCGATGGATCACGCACACTCACGCAGCGTCAAGAGACTTCTCCATATTTCCATCACTCCATCCATATAGCGCACATTCTTTGCAATGTTTGAGACTTAAAGATTGTTTTAACATTAAAATTGAAAAAACGGAAAATTTTGATGTGTCGTCCTGCCTGACTGATGACACTGATTATGATATATTACTCGGTTATGGTATAGTGAAGGTGTATTTAACATTTTAGTTTAAGACTTCGCATATTCATTTATTTTTCTCTTCTTGTCCTCACCACAGTTTTTTTTTCATTTCTCTTTTCGCAGGGCTGCTGGAATAAATTTCTTAAGAAATAAGCAGTACCTTTGCACTAAATTTATAATTATGTCGTATCTCTGCGTATTTTACTATATGTACATAAATAAATAAGAGCAACCTTCAAAATTTCCAAAAGAACTTAAAACCACTCTATAAGTCCTCAGAAAATAATAAATAAATCAAATTGCTACCAAAAGCGCCATAACGAATTTTCACTTAAAAAAAGTAAATGCTTGATCATCACTTATTCAATATCGACTAAAAACTCGAGCAATCTGATATTCAATTCAGTATTCGAGCTAAAAAAGAATCTATTACACTTACTGCCCGCAAAACTGAGCACAATATAAAAAGAGCTGGCCGAAATTCAGGTGCCAAATGAACTGTTTTTGCTCTATCAGACCACCAATGTAAATTAAACTTCCACAGTTCGCAATTGTTTTCTTAAACGGAGCTCTGAAAAGAATTTTGTTTAGATTAGAGGGTCAGGTTATTTTGGCCGATAGTGTCTTGCATCGTTTCAAGGGTTATCGAGTATCGTAGGTATTCGATTTTCGAATGAAACTCGATAGGGCTGCGGTTAAACTAGTTGTAAGTTTGTGTTTCTTTTTTTTTCTGTAAAGTGATTGTTTTTTATTCGACCAAGAAGGAATAGTTTTTAAATGAAAAGATTTTTCTCTTTCTTTTTAAAAAGCGAACGTATGTTCCTAGAAACACTGAATGTTAGTTGTTTATTTGGTGAAGCCAATATATCAAGTGTAACTGCGGAGCGTAGGGTCTAAGGTTCGATCGCCAGGTCGAGTGTCATTTGAATCATGAATTGCAAAATTCTCAGCCTAGAGCCTAAAATTGCTTGCCTCTGCGCTACGGTTTTACAGACAGGAAAATTATTGTTAAGCTAATAAAATTGACACCCTACGCCAATTTGCTGGGTTATAGTAATTTTAAGGATTAAAAAAAAAAAGAAAAAACGGAACCATTAATAGGATCACTTCGTTGTCCATCTGTCTGTCTGTCAGTCTGTCAAGACCCTTTTTCTCAGGAACGCGTGAAGTTATCAAGTTGAAATTAATATCAAATACGTAAGTCTATAGTCCCTTGAAGCTCTAAAAAAATCAAGCATCCAAGTCAACGCAATAAAAAAATACGGCGATATAAGTGACATTATAGCGACATATTTCGATACTCGCAAATAAATCAAAACCTATACGGTACTTCCCGTTGACCTAGAATCATGAAATTTGGCAAGGAGCAAGGTCTTACAGCACAAGTAAAGGAAAAAGTCCTAAAATAAAATTGTAAATTTATAGTTATATCACATAATAAAATACTTTTTTGCGATTACAAACTTACATTTTCAGTTGAAAAATAGACCGTGGTGTATATCGATGTATGGGAGAACATGTTTTTCAACTACAATGTTAAGTTTGTTTTAGGGATAAATTCGTCCCAACTACGGAACCCTTCATTGCACGCGCACTTGGCCGGTCTTTTTTATCTCAAGAAGTGACGCGCGCTTTACTTGTGATTACCAAGTGTACAAACACACTCTAAATGTGTGCGTAAAGGCGATTAGCATCAGCACATAACTCACACACGCACACAAATACACACTTTCGAGTTCACCCGTGTCTCGATGGTACCGAGAGCTCCTGCGTTTATACGCAGATTCACAGTGGTAACCACAACGTAAAGCGCGCGTTTCTTCGTGAGATAAACATACTGTAAAGAATTACAGTTGTGATTTGAATATACGGACAGTTAAAGTCGGAAGTCAGTTTAATTAACAATTTATTACCCTGAGTTTACCAACTGCAGTGCCATTCTGTAAATATCTTACCGTGAAATTTTTCGTGGAGTGAGCTGTCAGTGTCTTCTCACTTATGCTAGGGATTGACCAAGCATTGCATTTACAATCATAATTGAGATTAAAATAATATTTTTTATGCTAATTCATTTGTTCATTTTATATTATTTCAAAGCAAATATTGTGTGTCTAAACATTACTAATTAGGAGGTTTTCAAATAAAATAGCAAAACAGAAATTCGGTCAGAAACTCAATTTTGATTTTTTTCCATTTTTATCCTAGACAAGCCCTTAAACATTACTATGTTTAGACACTTAAATACCAGCTTTGAAATAATATAAAATGATCACAGAATTACATAATCTGCCTATAATGTACCCACTGCTGGGACACAGGCCTCCTCTTTCTGTGAGAGGGAGTGGGCCGTAATCCACCACGCGGGCCTAGTGCGGGTTGGTAGATGTCACATGTCTTCGAATTTTTAGTTCTAGGACATGCCGGTTTCCTCACGATGTTTTCCTTCACCGTTTTGAGAGCAGTGGTGATGAAATAATTTACACAAAGTAAAGTGCCTGTCTGGGTTCGAATCTACGACCTCCTACTCGTAAGTCGAGGCCGTTAACCACTGGGCCACCACTGCTCTCATCACAGAATTAGCATAAAAAAATATTATTAAAATCTCGATTATGATTGTTAATGTAATACTTGGTCCATCACTAGCATCAGGTGGGATGACACTGACAGTTCACTACACGCTCACTTCACATAAATGTTCACGGTGCGATGGTTACAGAATCGACATGCCGTTCCTACCTACAAATACACCTCTGCCCACTCTTTCAAGAAAACAGGTAAAATGTAATGCTTTGCTATTAATATTCGTGAAATTATAACATAACATCTTGCCTGTAATCCCCAAAAGGTTAGGCAGAAGTGTAGGTACCTATAGTACAGTGTACATTTCACCAGTTATGTTTAATTCCCATGTAATAGGGGGCGAGCCTATTGCCATCAACTTGGCACAAATCCATACTCCGGGCTGAGAAATCCGAGATAGTAAAGTAAAACCCAATAAATCTTTGCCTGACCTGGGAATCGAACTCACGACCCCATGCTCAGCTGTAGCGCTTGCGGCCAAAGACCAACGAGGCAGTCTCTATTGATAATCGTAAAAATTTAATGATGTTACGCTATTAATACAATAACACTCACCTTAAGTTCATTGATGTATTATTTAATTGCCCCATCCTCGGGAAATGTATAGGAATTGCCATTTGTGCCGGAAACCGCAGGGTAAGCTTGGATGTGGAGCACAATGTAATGTGTTGAATACAGTCATGAAGGTGGGTACGCTGAAATGAATGTTTGTCTGTTAACTGACAATATGTGTTTAATTTGCTGTAAACTTTCAAGTTTGGCAGTAGACTAGGTAACGTATACAGTGTGTTCAGAACATCGGTGTGTTTAGTGTAACGGTGGAGTTTCTTGCTTGCGTGGAGCTTCTTCTCCATACGAAACTACCTTTGCAAGAGGAAACTATAATCAATTCTATTTTTTTGTAAATTTTGACGTTGAAATAATTAATTTGACATTGACTTTGACATTATTCATCATCATTTAAGCTGAAAGACATAGGACATAGGCCTCCCGCGACCAGGGACCGTACAACCCCGGTTAAGAGTTTGGCCGTTTATGAGGTTACCTTTATCATGAAGTATCTCCTTGAATGGGTTTTTGCTTGAAACTCAGTAAAAGGGTTACCCATATCGTATGGGTTTTTGACTAACCGCTTAGAAAAAAAACCCTATATCAAAAACGCTTTCAAAAGGATCAGCGAAAAAAAAAAATTTTTTTTTCCTTAAATTAATGTTGTTTTTTTTTACTTAAATTCATGTTGGTACAGTGCTTGCACGGGGGTGACACAGGAGGATTAAATTTCTGTAATTTTTTGCCTAAGACGCACCGTTCTCGAGATACTTGAATTTCTATTTTATTTTAAATTAGTTTAAAAAAGACATATATGATCATTATTGCATGTAAAGAGTTCATTTTAGCTTCGCTACTTACCGAGCAGCGTGTAAACGTGTAAAGGTTTACAAGCCGCTCGGTAAGTAGACACACCGTATGGGCTTTTGATTAACTGCTTAGAAAAAACCCAATCGAAAACCCGGGTAACCAAATTTGAATGGGTAATTAGCCCCTAACATCAGTGTTTAATCTTGCAATAAGATGCACAAGCATTATTTATAACACTATTCCACATATCAAGTCGATAGCATTAGTAGTTCCCGAAATAAACAGCTGTGTCAGAAATAAAGACAAGATCATACCATTAGGGTTTTTTTTCACCATTGGCAAGGAACCCTTAAATAAAATGGAGTCAAAAAATCTTTCGCTAAATCCTTTACATATCCAATGATGCAGTAACAAAACAATCAGAATCCTTCCAAAATCAAAGCCACTATTCCAACTCCTTAAAATTCGCTCCATTCGACAGACATTCGATACGGATTCGATACCAAACATATCCCTTTAGCCCCCTAACGTCAGTGTATAATTGATTTTGTTCAAAGTCCCGAACTCGAGAGGATAATCTACTATTTTTCGCATACTAACCCGATTCCGCATAGTTTGTTTGCTCTTATCGAAATTGTTTTTCGAAATCTAAATATTTTTGCTGTTCTTGATCCTGAAAAGGGATAATTGGGAAATGGGGAGGAGGGATTAAAGTTTTATAGTCATTAATAGTTCTTTTAACAACGTTGTTGGATGTTATCACATGGATTTTATTCATGCAGTACGCTTGCAGTAAGAAATGTCCTCGTGCACCAATCAACAGTGAAACTGGGCCTTAAAATGGCCCAGTTAGCAACTGGTCTATACCTGCTAGGGCCGTAAAGGGTTGGATATGACGTGATTACCAAATCTTCGACTAAAGGAGCAAGAATGAAGGAACATCACAGTTTCATCTGAAATGATCCTACATCCTCCCTAAAGTCATGGGAATTCAGGGCAACTTTATCCCATGAAATCAAAATATAAACGAGCAAAAGCTAAAGTGATGATAAGCGGGGTTTAAAACCGGTTAATTATTATTTCCGAATTAGATATTAGCTTCAAAGATTGCTTCATCACATTAACGTCGCGCGCGCGTGGATCTAGACAGGTTAAGTTCAGCATTGATTTTGTAACAAAATATTAAATAATGAACGAAATATGTTCGAAAACCTTTATAATAACGGTTAAGGCTACATAGAAAATTAACCGGTTTCCGAGCCCTGACGATAAAGAAGCAAAGGACGAAATAATCAGATCTTTCAACTCAGCCTACAGGCCTCTCCCAAGCTGCCCCACAATACTCTGTATTTGGCCTTCCGCATTCAGTCTGTCCTAACTACCTTTTGAAGATATTTAATATGTCAAAAATATGATGACAATAGTAGGTCAAATTAAATGAATTAGGGTCAAATTAAAGACGTGATGGGTCTAAACCTAATAAAACAAAAACGAAATTAATTTGATGAGGTTTTTTTTTGGGTTCAACAACTTGAAATAATAATTTAAAAAATCCTTTTTTTTCTAGTAAAGTACCTGATGTAATAATGAATGATGATGAATGATGATGACATACCTAAACTACCATAATAATACCGTCATATTTATTTTCTATATTACACATTCTATATTACGTCATTTTATATATTACATAAACATCACTTTTAGCCCACTTTCGCACGGGCCCTTTTTTATGGCTACGGTTTTTAACCGTACTCTGGATTTTCAACGCTCAGCTTAGCGCCGAAAGTTGAAAATCGAACTGTGCACTGTACAACGTGCTAGGATGTGCTCTGTTGGATTCTCAACGCCAAGAATTGAAAATTTAGAGTACAGTAAAAAATAAACTGGCCAAGTACCTGTCGGACTACGCACAATGAAGGGTTCCGTAATTGGTATGAATTTATCCCAAGAACAAACTTAACAATATTGAAAAGCATGCTCCCCATACAATCCAACTTCCAATGTAAGTTTGTACGCACAATATTGAGAGATTTACCAAGTTGTATTAACACCATAGACTTCTTATAGATTTTCCTGTAATGTAAAAGTGAGGAACTATTTTTTGTATTTTTTTCAAAATTTTTGGGTCAGTAGTTTCGAAGATAACGGGGTGGGAATGGTAAATTTTCATCTATTTTCTAAAATATCTTTAAAATTATTTATTTTAAATGATAAAAAAAAAAAAAAATATTTGAGACCCTCGCAATAAGCCAATAATAAAAAATAACAATAACCCTTTCATTTCATAAATCACACTGTACCGTTTGCAAAACTTTTTTTATTAATTTAATTATTTACCCCCCAAAAGTGACGCCTATATTAAATATTAATTTATTTACGTTACACTTTCGTATTTGGTTTGCAGAATTTAATATGTGTGCCAAATTTCAACTTAATCGGTTCTGTAGATTCGGAGCAAATCGGCTGTGGCAGACGGACACACGAGTGATCCTATAAGGGTTCCGTTTTTTCCTTTTGTGGTACGAAACCCTAAAAAAGTCACGTTAAAAAAGTGCCCATGCTTACGTGGGCTTACAGTTACAACGCCAACACCAAAACTCACAATTACACTACAATAACATCTAAAGTATTCGTTCAAACACACACTTCTCACTAGTTTTTGTGGTGGTGATATTTTCTTTCGGCTGTTCCGAGCTAATGACACTATCTTAATTCAATTGTGGATATCTTGGAGGTAATAACTCTGTTGTGGTAGCCGATGTACGGACGGACGTAAGTCCGGTCGCTGTTTTTGTTGTGCGAGAGAAAATACTTGGAAATCGTTGATAAAAATACCTTTTGTTTTTGTACTGCTCAGGATTCTGAGAAAACGGTCAGATTTAGTGTGAAATTCAAGATGACATGAATTGGTATAGTCTGTACAATTTTACCTAGTAGTAGATATTTTGGAGGCGACCACCTAATTTAATTTATCTTTTTTTCAGACACACTTCCATATTTTTTACAAAGATAGCGTTAGTAGGGGTGTTAGTAGAAGTACACACAAAAGTAAAAATATAAAAGTAGTAAGTGTTAGTAAACAAAACAATTTACACAATAATCTCCTAATATATTTCCTATTTCTGTGCAGCTGTAGGTAAACTGGCCCAGTACACAGTAAAAGGAATATCAATTTTGTACACTAACGTTCTGAGGACAGTGTTGATGATACCACGGACCTTACCGAATGGCGAAGAAATCATCGATGGAACCATCCGCAAACATTGCGGAAGCACTGCAGTCCGGGGTTTTCTCAACACTACCCTCAGAGCATCGCTGTATTGAACACGCACGCGTTGTAAGCCCGCCGCATAAAGTAGACCGTAGACTGTGGCTCTAAAAAGAAACAGTTTCACATTTGTGATACATCCTGGGAATCTGCAAACTAACTTATTGCAGTGGCAGTGGACTGGCAACGCTCAACAACAACAACAAACAACCCTACAACATTTTGCACTCACACAACAGAAAAAAAAAACGGTCAAGAGCGAGTCGGACTCGCGCACCGAGGGCTCCGTACGTATATTATGATGTTGATGATTTCTGAAAAACTGTGCTATTTAGAGACATAGTTTTATTTTTCCTGTAATCTTTACATAAACTTCTATCACATAGAATAATTTCAGATTTTTTTCTATGCAAACTTCGGAGATACGGGGGGAACGGCATTTTTTTTTTAAATTTTTCGTCAAAAGTCGAACAATAAAAAAATTTTTTTTTGAGAATGTGCAAACAGCGCTCTTTCATATGATACCCCACATGCCCTAGTAGACTCCATTCGAATTTTTAAGACCCCCTTTCAGGCCCTATTGCAAAAAAGATATATTTTATTAAATTTTTTTGTTGTTTGAAAAAATAGTTGGGTGTACGTCATCTAAAACTATTCTAAATTTCAAGTTGATAGCATTAGCAGTTCTTAAGATATCCAACTGTGACAGACAGACAGACAGACAGACTTAGTCTCACCATAAGGTACCCTTTTTACCATTTTGGTACGGAACCCTAAAAACTAAAAAAAATTGTGAACATTCTATTAGGTTGGGGAAAAAGTCTTTTCGCATTATAGTATGTATGAACTTGTAATAAAATCTCTTTGGCTATACTATTTGTATCTGGCTGGTTTTGGTATCATTGAAAGTTTAAATTTTAAAGAACATAATTCCAAATTCAAATTAGGAAAATGTGTGATTTTCATTTGTTTTACGTACTGTCAAGATGAGTGAATCTAATGAAGAAATTCGATAGATTTTAAAATTTTACTACAAAAAAGGTAAATATGCAACGCAAGCCGCGAAAAAAATTTGCGATGTTTATGGACCTAGTGCAGTGTCTATGAGAGTAGTACAAATTTGGTTTAAGCGTTTTCAATCCGGAAATTTTGATGTCAAAGATGCACGTCGCTCTGGTCGCCCTATTACGGATAAAATGGATGCCTTTTTTGAAAAAGTGAAGCAAGATCAGTAGTTACGACGTAGCTGAAGAACTGGGAATTGACCACAAAACAGTTTTGGCACATTTGAAAAAACTGGGTACACAAAAAAGCTCGACATTTAGGTACCTCACGAGCTCACTGAAAGAAACCTAATGAACCGTGTACTCATTTGTGATTCTTTATTACGACGTAATGAAACCGAACCATTTTTGAAGAAGCTGATAACTTTTGATGAAAAGTGGATCACGTACGACAAGAACGTGCGACAAAGGTCGTGGTCAAAGGCCGGTCAGGCTTCACAGACTGTGGCGAAACCCGGGTTAACTCGCAACAAGGTGATGCTGTGTGTGCGGTGGGATTGGAAGGCAGCTGACCACCAGGCAGGATCGATTCTGAACTCTACTGCGAACAACTGATGAGATTAAAGCAAGAAGTTGAGAGAAAGCGGCCGGAATTAATCAACAGAAGGGGTGTGGTTTTTCATCATGATAACGCTAGACCTCGCACATCTTTAGCCACTCAGCAAAAATTAAGAGAGTTTGGGTAGGAGGTGTTAATGCATCCGCCGTATAGTCCTGACCTTGCACCTTCAGATGTCCACCTGTTTCGGTCTGTTCAGAATTTTTTAGGCAGTGTCAGGTTAACATCACGAGAGGACTGCCAAAACCACTTGTCGCGGTATTTTGATCAGAAGTCCCAAAATTTCTATAGCAATGGGATCATGTCCCTACCTACAAAATGGCAAAAAGTTATCGAACAAAATGGTACATACATACTTTAGTTAAATGTAAATAAACTATATTAAAAAATATTTTGAATTTTCTTAAAAAATGTGAAGAAACTTTTTCCCCAACCTATTATATCATTTTTAGCCAGTGCTCAAATAATAATGTTTCTGCGATTTCATTTAAAATCTTCAATAAAAAGAATACTCCGTACTTTCTTACGCCCATACAATAAACTAAAAAAGTCTTACCGCGACCGCATCAAATACGTAATGACGTAACGTAATTACGATCAGTAGCGGTACGTACCGCATACACGCTTTTTATCTACAAATACATATTAGTAGGTACCGCCATAGATGAAGAATGTCTAGAAGCGACAGAGAAATTAAATTCAGAATTCTAGGTGTGAAAAATTACACCGGTCAAATGCGGGTCGGACTTGCGCACGAAGGGTTCCGTACCATTATCAATAAAAATGGCAAATAATCACGTTTGTTGTATGGGAGCCCCCCTTAAATATTTGTTTTATTTTAATTTAATTATTTATTTTTAAAGTGAATATATAATTAAATATTTTGTGAAAATCGCAAACGTCTACCTGCTGCCGTTACCAATATCGAGCAAAAAAAAACAAAAAAAAATTTTGTATGGGAGCCCCTTTAAATAATTATTTTAATTCCGTTTTTTAGTATTTGTTGTTATAGCGGCAACAGAAATTCATTATCTGTGAAAATTTCAACAGTCTAACTATCACGGTTCATGAGATACAGCCTGGTAACAGACAGACGGACTGCGGAGCCTTAGTAATAGGGTTCCCGTTTTACCCTATGGGTACGGAACCCTAAAAATTACTTGATTACCTCGTTGGTTTAGCGGTCGTAAACGCTACTGTTGAGCATGAGGTCCTGGGTTCGATTCTCGGGTCGGGCAGTGTTATTGGGTTTTTTCATCTGGAATTTCGCAGTAGCAGCCCGGAGATCGGATGTGTGCCCGGTTGATGGCAATAAGCTCGCCCCCTATTACATGGGACTTACACATAACTGGCGAAATTAGGGTGGACTATTAAGGTGTACCTTTGTCTAATCCTTTGGTATTCACCAAAGGATTAGGCAAAGGCACAGGCGTGATGTTATGTTAAAAAATAAATAAAATACCAAAAAAGCTAGAAAGCGCATATTAAAATTTGATCTCAAAGACGTTGCCAGTATAAAAAGTCTTCTGGCTGAAATGAGATTGAGAGGTCACGTCAGTCGCATGCATAATAATCAAAGATTTAAAGGCTCGTACAGACTCGCGCGATATTGCGGGCGCGACAGACAGCGACAAAGAAATTGTGCTACTAGTGTCGCGTCGCGCCCGCGATATCGCACTAGTCTGTACGAGCCTTAAAATCGTAGATTCATCCGACTTCGACAAAATTTATGGTCGCGTTTCTGTTTAATTTTGGGACCTCTGACCCCACTCAATGATCTTATCCTTCAAAGAAACTCCGAATATAGCCCGCTCCATAGAGCGCTGAGCGGCTTTGAATTTGTGGACCAGCCCGACTGTCAGTGTCCACGTATCGGCACCGTATATCATAACGGGCAAGACGCACTGGTTAAGGACCTTAGTCTTCAAACACTGCAGGATTAGCGACGAGAATACTTTCTTCCAAACGCTACCCAATCTAACCAGATCCTTATGTCGGCTTCTTTATAAAAATTGTGCCTACCGAGCTAGATAACTTGCCCTAGTTAGACGTACTCCTTCACAACTTCGAGAAGTGAACCTTCAATAAATTTACTAAAATTTATAATATATTCAAATCATAACTGTCATTCTTTGACAGTTGTATGAAATGGCTATAACTTGGAAAATTGATGTACAGTCCGGCCGTGGAGAGAATGTGTTCCTGACACCTGTCACCTGTCAGTTGAACAACTTCTAGTTGTAATAATATAGATATAATATATCGCAAAACACATATTCTTTAATATGAAACCGACAGATTTCAGGAACGCTTTCTATCGATGGCTAGTTGTAGTGTGTGTGTGTTTGTTTCGCTTTTCGTTCTCAGGGATAGTCAGATAGGAAATGTCGACTCCATCTAGGTTTTATTTTTTTAATATGACCTCTAAAAGTAATTTCGATATCCTATTTACAGAATAATCAATTTAAAATCATTTATTAAACTTACACATAGTTCACAAATACACAATATGCGTGCAATTTTTACCAGAAAACTTAGATTTAATTTAATTACATTTCATTTCCTGAATGTCGTTTCTATACGATTTTATTATTCTATGTAACCACATTTCCGCGGTAGGCATTTATTTCTGGACGATAATATTGATGATTGTACAATAGATTTGTATCTCTCGTGTACAATATGGTACAGGAAATAGGGTTCAATGCTGTGAGTAATAGAGAAACTGGAACTGGTAGTGACGGAGCTCATTGTAAAAGACTCATCCGGTTATGGACTACCATATATTTTTCTACCGCCTAGCAGCTTTGCCGTGTTCCGGTTTTAAGAGTGTACCCCAGTGAAATTATAGTCTCACGACCAAGGTCCAATGATGACATATCAAATAATCGAGATTTTTTTATATTAACGCCTCAAAATCAGTTGTGTAGTGTAGAAGATCTAAGTGATTAAACCGATATACATGAAAAACGACTTTGTTCTATGATGAAATTAAATAATGTCTCCATTTCCACTTTGTTGGCAAAAACACAGGTATGTTTTGTTTATTACTGCCATCGTATAAACCATGCGGTTCTCTATTGTGTTCCCTAACTTTTTTATCCATATTCTAAAGTGGCATAATTGTTTTTGTCCCAATCATGATTTGCCCGAAATTAATGTCACATAATATCACATGCCATCATATTGAAATCCCTAAATACCATAAGCCCTAAATTTGTTAGTCATAAATATTACCATCAATAATATACAAAAGACTTTAAACCGTTTTCAATTAAAGTTATAAGTCCTAAATTATATTTTAGTATTAAATAATATAATTTAAACTTCCTTTATAATGTCGAGGCAATAAGCCTCGTCATTGCACATAGTACTCGATATTATGACAGAATAGTATTAGAAGTAAAGACAATGATGTAAAACAAAATTTCGATTTTTTGAACATTATGGATATTGAAGTTTATAGCAAAAGTGTTATGGATAATGATTTTCGTACAAACAACTTTAGGAGAAGAAAGGGAGTACCAAACCAGGCATATTAAGTTTTTCAACCAAATATGGTTGCATAATTATATAAATTTAAAAAATATCACTAATCCATAATTTTTCGTAATAGGTAGATTATTTACATTCAAAATATCAAAAGTCAATATCCAGCAAAATAGCACTCACAAAATATGAAACAGAAAACTATTAGCGAATGTTAGAAACACAAAATATATATTTTATGGTCTGCAAACGGCAGAGTAAAACCGTAAGAGAACCAACGGGTTAAAGCGAGGTTGCAGTACTTTTTAACTTTATTAAACCTCTGTAAATCTAGCAAAATATAAATTTTGCGCAAAAAGAAAATATTTTAAGAAAATTGAACATATTATCAAGCACTGTGTGAAGATAGAAACATGAATTAAATTAATTGGCTCGATAAAAAAAAATCACAAAGTAGACACTAAATCGCTATTTAAAACGTGTACCTTGAAGAGATTACTTCGTTAAACCATGTAAAAGTTATACCACATGAACACATTTTATAATTTCCTTACTATTTTTTTCTATGGAGCAAATATACACAAAATCTAGCCGTTCAAGAGCTCGCAACGGCCGGCCAGTTACAGCCGGCTACACACCGCACTACAAGACGGCCTTAATAATTAATTCTTATTTGTAGGTATCTTGAGAACTGCGGTAGTAACCGCACCTGTGACTTTCTGGATAACCAGTTATTTATAGCTTCCCTTTGCTGTTGAAATAGAGTCGAAATAGCCTCTTCCTGGACGTATTGAATCTCAGAAAGTACAACCATAGTTTTGCTTAAAGTGAGAAAAGAAATCAAGTCTGAAAGTCGTCAGCTATTCGAACAATTTTTGTGGTTTTAACCATAGACTTCCAAAAAAGAAGAGGTTAAATATGTTTGGCCAGTTTGTTTTTTTTTGTATGTATTATCACCGATTTGGGTATCGTATTACCCAGTAACTGGGTTGTGGAGGTCAGATAGGCAGTCGCTCCATTTTAAGTACTGATATTCAGCTGCATCCGGTTATACTGGAAGCCAACCCTAACATAGTTGGGGTAAGGATAGGCAGATGATGATGTAAGTTCTTCGATTTCTCCGTTAATTGTAGACCAATTTAAAAAACTCTTTTTTTCGTTTGAACAGGTATGTTCCCGAGAAATCCCGACAAATCAGAATCTAATGAGGGATCCCATGGAAATCGAGGGAATTCCTCAAATGTTATAGGGTTATTACTTACGTTAGTAACTCGTGCATTTGCTCTCGGAAAGCACCAATTGGTGAAGTGGAACTGATGATGAAGACCACAGATGGCCACCGGAACAACATAATAATAAGTATTTATAGGGTTGCGATTCGATTAGGTACCTACTTTAATATGGTTGCTTAGTAATTTATGCTCATCACAATGCATATGGTGAGTGGCAGTTCTCCTGGTTCTTATCAGGAGAACTCCTTAACAATTAACGTCCCACCATCGGGAAAAGCAATATTTTGTAAAAAGGTGATGAGCAGTTGACACTAGGATCATATCCTAATGTCAACTGCTCATCACCTTAAACAATATTATAAAATAAAAACATTTTTATTTTTCACTTTTTAGTGGGTCAGAAAAGTGAAAAATAAAAAACTTTATTTTATAATATTTTTTATATTATTTAAAAAAAAAAGCAACTTACTTCCAAAAAAACACTACAAATAGTAGGCACATGACATTACAACGTCTCTACTCGTAGATGAAGTCTTTTAAAACATTCGCAATAACAACTACTCAAATCAATTTTTGCAACACGGAGAATTCATGAAAACACACATAATAAATAACAAAGCGATAAAATACTGCTACATATTTCTTTTACTTTTATATTTCCTATCTTTAGAAATAAACATAGCAAAGAACATGAACACAATAGATTCAAGAATTTGCTTCAACTCGTGTCAAGACAAACATATCTTGCTTATTTTGTATTTCTGTTTTCATTTGTAAACTAGATTTTCTGATGTTTGTTTTGCGATCTCCATGAGTGTGTTCGTCTTTTTGTAGGTGTAGAAGAAAATATACGGTAGGTTATGGAAACAATATGCAACTCCCACATTCCCCTTAAACATATGGGGAAGATAATATGTAGAACAACGGTTATTCCTGCTGTCTTCTATGGAGCAGAATGTTAGGGCAAAGAAGGGATGAATGAAAGGCAATTGCATGTAGCTGAGATGAGAATGCTAAGAGGGATGTATGGTGTGACACGAATGGATAGATTATGAAATGAGTACATAAGAGGAAGTCTGAAAGTGGCACCGGTGACAGAAAAGTTGTGCGGGAATCGTTTGTCATGGTATGGGCATGTGATGCGGAGGAATGAGGAAAATGTCGTGAGGAAAGTTATGAGTATGGATTTTGATGGCTATAACAGTAGGGGACGACCAAAGAAACGATGGATGGACTGTGTGAAGGATGATATGGCTAGAAAGGGAGTGACTACCGAGATGACGACTAATAGAGAAGCTTGGAAGAAAGGGCCATGTTGCGCCGATCCCAAATAAATTGGGATAAGGCAGGAGAACGACGATGAGAAGAAAATATGGTTTATTTGAGTTATACTTTTTTAAGAAAAAGATGGGCGTGTGTTCAAATAGAGCAATGAAACCGGTTTTCCGGTTGTATCCATACCAAAAACTAGTCCTTTCGGCTACTTTCTACCAGCTATGTTTAAGCTATGTTTTTAGGGTTCCATACCAAAATGGTAAAAAGGGACACTTATGGTGAGACTATGTCTGTCTGTCTGTCTGTCACAGCTGGATATCTCAAGAACTACTAATGCTATCAACTTGAAATTTGGAACAGTTTTGGATGACATTTACCTAACTATTTTGCAAACAAGAAAGAAATTTAAAAAATATGTCTTTTTTTGCAACAGGGACTGAAAGGGGTTCTTAAAAATTCGAATAGAGTCTACTAGGGCTTGTGGGGTATCATATGAAAGAGAGCTGTTTGCACATTCTGAAACTTTTTTTTTTTAGCCATCATAGTTTTTGACTTTTGATTTCGTTTTCCCCTTATCTCAGAAGTTTGCATAGAGAAAAATCTGAAATTATTCTAAGTAATAGAAATTTATGTAAAGATTACAGGAAAAATAAAACGATGTCTCTAAATAGCACAGTTTTTCAGAAATCATCAACATCATATATGCATACGGAACCCTCGGTGCGCGAGTCCGACTCACTCTTGACCGGTTTTATTTTATATTGAAGGATGCGTGCTATGGGTTCCCGAGCTATGGATGCACGAGTGGTGTAGCTATGTGCAGAGCAGAGTACCTACAGTAGGCGCGCGTTTGTCGCCGAAAGTTCGAGATGCGCATCTTCCTCACCCAGCTACTATGCGCCAGCGCATCTGTATAGCACATCTTACTCGCTCCGCTACACAGCTTAGCATTACTGGACATGGTCATATAGTTTGGAAGCATAATTATTATACTTGTAATTATTTTTTAACTAGCTGCACCCCGCGGTTCCCTCCGCGTAAGTCTCGATCCCGTGGGAATATCGAAATAAAAAGTAGCCTATGTCTTAATCCAGGGTGTCAGCTACCTCCATACAAAATTTTATCAAAATTGGTCCAGCCGTTTGAGCGTGAAGAAGTAACAAACATACACACACACACACACACACTCACAAACTTTCGCCTTTATAATATTAGTGTGATTCTGGATGAGAGTTGCCGAGAATTGAGCTGAATGGCGTGCAATTGGAGAGGCCTATGTCCAGCAGTGGACTGCTATGGGCTGATGATGATATCAATTTATGTTTAGCGTCCGTGTTTGGGTCAAAAACAGACACATGAGTGATAAAGATTGCGTTTTTTCCTTTGAGGTACAGAATCCAAAAAATAGAAACACAAACTTATTTTTGCGATCAGTAAAATTATTCAAAATACGAGTACTGCAACTAGGAGGTCTACTCCGAAGCGCTAAACCGACGTATCGGCCGAATGTTCGGTCGTTTCTTTACTACGGCTAACAATAGCAAACTACGGCGAAAAAAAAAGACAGTCGAAGAGATAAACCAAAGTCAAAACTGTGACTTGAAGTCGGGTAAGGACTCAAAGTCAAAAAAGGAAACTGTGGAAGTTATAAAACAGCCGAACATTCGGCCGATACTTCGGTTTAGCGCTTTGAAGTAGACCCCCCGTTTTCGTATTCATTACACTTTCGAACCCTCCGGCAAAAACAAAATTGTAGTATATCCATATTATGACCACTAATAACGCCCCATCTTTAGAAATTATTTCAGTGCAAAATATAGGTTGGGGAAAAAGTCTTTTCGCATTATAGTATGTATGAACTTGTAATAAAATCTCTTTGGCTATACTATTTGTATGTGGCTGGTTTTGGTATCATTGAAAGTTTAAATTTTAAAGAACATAAATTCAAATTAGGAAAATGTGTGATGTTCATTTGTTTTTCGTACTGTCAAGATGAGTGAATCTAATGAAGAAAATCGATACAGTTAAAAATTTTACTACAAAAAAGGTAAAAATGCAACGCAAGCCGCGAAAAAAGTTTGCGATGTTTATGGACCTAGTGCAGTGTCTGTGAGAGTAGCACAAGTTTGGTTTAAGCGTTTTCAATCCGGAAATTTTGATGTCAAAGATGCACGTCGCTCTGGTCTATTGTATAGAACGTATAGGGTATTACGGATAAAATGGATGCCATTTTTGAAAAAGTGGAGCAAGATATATCAGTAGTTACGACGTAGCTGAAGAACTGGGAATTGACCTCAACACAGTTTTGGCACATTTGAAAAAAACTGGGTACACAAAAAAGCTCGATATTTAGGTACCTCACGAGCTCACTGAAAGAAACCTAATCAACCGTGTACTCATTTGTGATTCTTTATTACGACGTAATGAAACCGAACCATTTTTGAAGAAGCTGATAACTGGTGATGAAAAGTGGATCACGTACGACAAGAACGGGCGAAAAAGGTCGTGGTCAAAGGCCGGTCAGGCTTCACAGACTGTGGCGAAACCCGGGTTAACTCGCAACAAGGTGATGCTGTGTGTGTGGTGGGATTGGAAGGGCATTATTCATTATGAGCTGTTACCACCAGGCAGGACCATCGATTCTGAACTCTACTGCGAACAACTGATGAGATTAAAGGAAGAAGTTGAGAGAAAGCGGCCGGAATTAATCAACAGAAGGCGTGTGGTTTTTCATCATGATAACGCTAGACCTCACACATCTTTAGCCACTCAGCAAAAATTAAGAGAGTTTGGCTGGGAGGTGTTAATGCATCCGCCGTATAGTCCTGACCTTGCACCTTCAGATTTCCACCTGTTTCGGTCTGTTCAGAATTCTTTAGGCAGTATCAGGTTAACATCACGAGAGGACTGCCAAAACCACTTATCGCGGTATTTTGATTCAGAAGTCCCAAAATTTCTATATCAATGGGATCATGTCCCTACCTACAAGATGGCAAAAAGTTATCGAACAAAATGGTACCTACATACTTTAGTTAAATGTAAATAAACTATATTAAAAAATGTTTTGAATTTTCTTAAAAAATGCGAAGAAACTTTTTCCCCAACCTATTATTATGTAGAAAATTGATATGGTCACCAATTTCTACTTAATCGGGAATCGAACCCGTACTAATGATTAATTAGCTTCAAAGCGTAAAGCGTAGCGTAAGCGAAAGGATGAAAGAATGATGCGAGTACAGATGAAGAAATGAAGAATATTATTAAAACGATTATAAAGTTATATTTGAATAATTACACGGACAATTAAATTAACAGAACACAATAAAGCAATATTAAGCGCGGCGCGATCCGAATGGTTTGGTAGGCGGTCGAATGAAGACTGTTTTATTGTGTTAAGGAGCAAGCAGTTTCATTGAAGCAAGAAGAGTGGTGATTCAACTGGTGAACTGATAGTTCGGGTGACTCGGGGTCACCAGTTTGGTGTTATGAGGAACAGGGTGTAAAGTTCACTCATCCACCATAGAAAAGGGAGGATCCTCCGACCAGACGGGTGTTGTGTCTGGTGGGCAACTGCCCGACGGTTGATGTCGGGACGTTGTATATATGCTAGTTGCGCAGTAAACTCTGCTTGCGCGATGCAGGATTTTGCGTGACGTAAGTCTGACGCGAAGTTCGCATGTGGCGATGTTGATGCCGCTACAATTATGTAAGTAGATCATATGTATGTCTTCATTCACAAACATGCCATCTATCGCTTTATGCTGCATGAATGCCAGTACGAAATAGAACCCATTAATATTCATTCAAAGAGCCATTTTCTGTTCATTTATAGAGCAAAATGAATAGTCATAGCATTCGTCTAGGCAAGCATCATCATTATTTTGCCAACTGTTTCTGTGTTTCAGTTTAAAGGGTATACATTTCGGTTGAAATAATATTGGCTTTGGTAGGGAAAATTGCAATGAGATAGCTAGGACACCTTTCGTTTAAAATAGAGCAACAATAGCAACACAAAAGCTTAGAGTAATGGTTATGGTCACCTCTGAAGAACAGACCAAAATATATATATCACATTTATCCCGCATTTTACAATGCTCACGAAAAAAATAAGGGTAGCCTATAATGTGCACGTAATTTAAAACTTATCTATTATCTTCTATATATACAGCGTGTAAGGGACAGCACTCCGCAAATTAACAGTGTGCATTCAGCTCCTTATTTAGAATCATATTCCACTGAAAAATTTCTCAGGTTTTTTTTTTTTTTCGTTTTTTCTGTTACTATTCTTTTATTTCAATGTAAAATTACATTCTCCGTTCTCCATTAATGTAAATAACACAGCTAAAATAAAAAAAAAACAACAATGGATGTTGAAATTCTCTAACGAACGACGCCTGAAATCAGCTGTTCAATTTCCGCTGGGTGGCGGGGAGGGCGTCCAAAAGCTCGCTGCGCTACCGTTCGCTGCGTGCGTTTTGCCACGGTAGCGATACATTGCATGTAAGGTAATAAAACAAATCAGGTTCATTGGATTCCCATAACGTTCCTGAAATAATTTCATGTACCGGTCATCTTAGTACGACATACTGAATTCACCCCATCAATCTGCGGAGGGCTGTCCCTTACACCTGTATAAAAGGAAAGAGTGACTGACTCATCATCAAGCCACAGCTCAAAATGTTAAACGGATTGGGTTGCAATTTGGCACACAGATAGCTACGGGCACTGAAAATTTCGGGAATCAAGGAAGTGACACAACATTACTATTTAAAAATGTATTTATTGCTTTTCGAAGTATTCTCCGCGAAATTTGACACATTTTTCCATACGATGGAACCAATCATTGAAGCAACCATTCCATTCGGAAGTTGGGGTCTCCAAAATGGCCGTTTTGTAGGCGTCCACAGCTTCTTCAGGTGATGAAAATCTCTGTCCACGCAATTTATTCTTTATTTTAGGGAAAGTATAGAAATCATTAGGGCTTAGGTCGGGGCTGTACGGCGGATGGTCTAATAATTCTATGTTTTCTTGCTCTAAAAACTCTTTTGTTCTGTGCGCGGTGTGAGAACTCGCATTGTCGTGATGGAGGATGATGCGGCGGTTGCAGTTCTCTTTACGGAGTTCAGAAACGACCTGTGGCAAACAAATGCTAGCGTACCATTCTGCATTAACCGTTCTTTGTCCCTCAAGAGGAATAATCGTAACATGGCCGGTTTTGGAGACAAACGTGGCCACCATTTTTTTTGCAACACTCCGTGAACGAACAATTTTTGTTGGCTTTAACTCATTTTCGAACACCCAAACTCGTGACTGGTTTTTTGTTTCGGGTTCGTACGCGTATATCCAGGATTCGTCACCTGATACAATGTTGTGTACAGCATTTGAGGATCCTGCGTGGAATCTTTCGAGAGTTCTGACGCACCAAGTAACGCGAGCCGCTTTTTGCTCTTCACAGAGCGAATGCGGTATCCATCGGGAAAACAACTTTTTTACACCTAATTGTTCATGCAAGATTATTTGTATTTGACTCATGCCAATGTCTAAAGTTGCCTGAATTTCGCGGTATGTCACATGTCGATCTTCCTCAATCAGCTTACGCACAGCATTAACGTTTTCTTGGGTGACTGCAGTTTTTGGACGACCTTGACGGGGATCATCACTGAGCTTGACACGTCCACGTTGAAATTCAGCAAACCAGCGATAAATTGTGGTTTTGGATGGGGCTTCATCACCAAATGTAGAAATCATCCGGTCAACACACTGTTTTTGTGTTGAACTACTTCGAAAGTCATAATAAATCATCGCTCTTGAATTTTCTCGAGTCAATTCCATTTTCTCAACGACTAAACAAGTTTGACAAAACCTTGTGACAAGACCGAGAATCTTTTTTTAAATAAATAAATGGTATTGTATTTTTAAAACCAAGGAGTTTTCAATTAAAAAGATTTTAATATGACAGGAACAGTGGAAATATTCCATTCCCGATACTTTTAGTGCAGCCCTTTATGAAGTAGGCACCCAATAAGAAGGGATTTTTGGAAACTCGACCTTTAAGGGGGTAAAAATTTTGTTTGTATGAAAAATCGTATTCCATGAGTTAATAAACTTAAAACTTGGCACGAATACTTTCCTATATTCCGTTGGTTTAGGTAGTTAAATAAAGGTAAACAAAAAAAACCACGTGACGAAAGAGCTGCCAAGTAACCGACTAAACGTAATACCTGGCACTTTAGTTGGCATGCTACGTCACAGTTGTACTCTTCTATTTAGCAACGTTTTATTTCGTTGACGTTTACAGAACATGTCTTTTTTGGGCTCTTTACAATAGGCAGATTACAAAATAATATAGTAATATGTAAATCTAACTAAATAATTGTGCTCAAGCAATTACATCTACGAAGAGTAGTATAAGAATAAATGATAAAGTTTAACATACAGTAATAAAAGAGGAAACTATCGTAATAATAATAAATAAAAAAACGATTGTAAGTTACAACGTATTTTTAAACAAGAAAGTGGCATCTACAAAAACCCTTTTTATGATTTGTTTACCTTTATTTAACTACCTAAACCTATGGAGTATAAGTAAATTATAATGTTTGTCATTTTTTGTTTTTCTAAAATACCCCCTAAAGGGGGATTGGGGGTATAGAAGAATTTTAACGCGTGGTCCGATTAACTCGAAACTCAGTATTTATAATTTAAAACAAAAATAAAGAATAATATGTATAAAGATTTCGAAAATTGACCCCTGACGGGGTGAAAAGAGGTAGTAAATTTTACAAGGGAGGACTTTATTGTGTGGCTTGATTAACTCGAAATTATGACGTAGGCATCCGCTAAGAAAGGTTTATGGAAATTCGACCTCTAAGGGGGTGAAAAGCAAGGGTTTTGTTTGTATGAAAAATCTTACTCCCTGAGTTAATAAACCTGAAACTTGGCACGAATACTTACCTAAGTAAATTATAAAGTTTGTCATTGTTGTTTTTTTTAAACTACCCCGTAAAGGAGGAATGGGGTATGACAAAGTACTGGGTGTGCGCAAGGGGAAACTGTATTTGTACCACAAATTTCGAATGACCTTGTGTTCGAATTCAAACGATTACAGTTTCCCCTCAAAGTGCTTTGCAATGACTTTAGGTAAGTCTCAAGGGCAAACACTAAAATTTTCAAGAATAGACTTGAGAGAAAACTGTTTCTCACACTGGCAATTCTACGTAGCTTGCTCACGCACAAGCTCGCCCAGTAGTTTGGTGGTTTTGGCACCAACTAATTTCGTGAAAAATATTGTCTATAAAGAAGTTTTGTAGATAATATTTTTTCTATCCGTATGACAGTATTCGTAAAACCTAAAATAAAAACGCTAAAACTAAAACTTATCAATCAAAATAAATGTTGGCGCGAGCGAAGCTGTGGGCAAAAGCTAGTTTTAATATACATTGTGGAGTCAAGAAACCAATTTCATTTTTTTTTACATTTTTTAATGCAATACTTATTTCACAATTAATTATTTTATGGTGCGTTTTTTTGGTGGAACGGAACGCATACTTAAAACGCGTCCTGTTCGAAAATGCCGGAAGTGACGAAAACTCATAGGATTGAATCGTCACTTCCGGCATTGAATAAAATCTATTCTTTCTTTGCTTGAAATCTCACTAAGATAAATAAATAAGTGCGAATTCTGCGGAAACAAAGAATAAACAATAATTTAATTTAAATGATTTGGGGCTAAAAAACAGATGTAAACAAACCAGTCCCGTGGAAAATGACGTCACATCATGACCGCGACAGAAACGGACGTTTGAACTGTAGTAAAAAAAAAATGGAGTTTCATAATTTTTTTGAGCAACAAGCAGTAGTTCAATTTTACTTTTAGCAGTTTTCTTGGGTTGATTATTACTGTCTATTATTGAATTAGTAAAATAATAATAATATGCATATTCCCTATTCTACGTAAAAAGTACACTGATAAAAAAGGGCAGTTTTCTAAAGTAACCAATCATGTCAAAAAGAAACTTAAAATAAATTTCCTGTAGGAACTTGCTCCCTTTAGCATGACTTCTCTTATAAACAACATCACTTCGACATCTATATAAATCAGTCAGACTAAACAAACTGGCATGAAGCCAGGGGTTGCAAACTTTTAACATCAGTTAATCTAACACTGGAGAATGTTGGCGGGAATTCAAGATACGTTCTTTTTTTTTCAAAATTTGGCACAGGCACGAAATAAAACCAAATACGTTAATTGCTGTGACCTGAATTGGGGCCTCTTTGTATTGTGGCACTAATTAAAAAAGTAAAAGGAATGGAGGATTAGTCGAGGTGCTATTTTAAATTGCATTGTCATTACACTTAATTGGAGTGCCTGATTTTGGTGCAAGGATTTGAAGAAAGTTTAAATGGGTTTTTGAATGTTCCGGGTTAGATAGAATGCAAGTTTCTTTGTTGTAATTGTTAATTATCAAAACTGTGAAGCGAATGGTAGAAACTGGCCAAGCTGGCAAAACAGTGTGCTGATAGCAATGGGGTTTACTGTAGAAGTCAAATTAGAGAGGACTATAAGTAGCAGTGATTGTTTTAAACCCGATACAATGAAAAGATAGAAAATACATTGTTATGTGTCGAATTGTAAAAATCAATTACCACGCCTTTTCAGACTAGTTACTTTAGTGGGTGCCTTAGCAATAATCCAAGAAATCTCAACTATAAACAAGTTAGTGAAACTTAGTGACAAATCTCAAAAATGCCTTCAACAATTTCACCATTATTCTTTACTTTGCCTGACTAATTATGCAAACCCCGACCGCCTTTTTACACCCGGTAACAACAGCAGTAAAAAAGAAGATACAAGTTAATTATTGAATAAATCAAATAATTTACCCCAGAGGCAAGAGAAGCTAGTTAAAAATAGAAGAAAAGAAAAAGGTGGAGGCAAGTTTTTTACCGTTTATTAAGAATTTAACACAAATCGCGGTCAAATGGCCACGTCTTGAGTCCCTTGAGAAATCATTGGACACCGCAGTTGGATAAAAGATGTACAGATTGTGAATCTTTCTCACCTAGTTATTCGTAGGTAGGTATTTTAATCATTGATGTGTTGTTGACAGCCAGAATGGAGTTAAGAATATAAGCCTTAGAGTTGGTATTTTCGGGTGTCGCGGCTGTGAGGATTGAAGAAGTTGTAAAATGTGGCATTTTTTTTTAAAGGACAGCGTTTTTCCGCAACCCTCCTCTGTGTATAAGGGGTTTTTAAAAATTATTGTATTATTTAAAAGTCATTTTTGTAGTTCAGTTCGAATGAATTGGTTCTACTATTGATATGAAACGAGAGGCAATAAAATGATGTGACGACATTGCACTAAATTTATAATTGGCGATCTATGGGTTGACAACCCCTGCTTTTAAAATGCTCGTTATTGGTATTCCTAAAGTATTTAGAGTAACAGAAAAATACTTACATTATGTGAACTGAAACTTATTGACCCCGATAAAAGTATCTTCTTACCTCCTCCACATATTACATTGTATCCCTCATTACAGAAATTAACTATTCAAAAACTGTGGATCAGAATTAAAAATAAGCTAGGATCAAGATTGTCTGTGACACTTTGCATTACATTTTCTTTTAATTCAAAAAATGTAAGACGAAGACTGTGGCAAGTCTCACGAGATGTAGATGCAAATACGGTTTGGACCACAGAAGATGACGTAACTGGAGTAAACTGAAAGACAATTGGATACATGCAGTAGCTAAGTTGGAACTGATGCGTTTGGGCTGGCGCACGACATCAAAACCGCATCAGGCCACAGCGCGTCCCATTCAACAAAGCACGTTGCGACCCGGCTGTAGTGTACAATTATCGTTGAAATAAAAGTATTTATTCCAAAATGTTCTCTAAGAATGAAATTAATATTATTATAATTAAAATAGTAAATATGTACGAAACTGATTTAGGAGAATTTTTTGCCCCGATTTTTTTACGGCCCATATGTGCGCTGCGATAAAGGTTTGTTGTCTCCCTCATAAACAAATATATTTTGCAGCACACTGCTCTAAGACAGATTCTAATCAAATTATAGGTTATTAGTCATTAATATGAACCATGAAAGCTGCAGATTCCATTTTTATTTACGTTATTCATCATCATTCATGTCATTTCCTAACAACCGCCGCACAGTGGGCCCATACTGAAAATTAGTGGACTTAGGCAACAAAGTTCCTATATCGATGCGATTTTTTTTTATATGACGTATTATATTATTCCTGACAACTTTTATTCTTATAAAATTTCTTCTAAAGTTGATAGTTTGTCTTGAAAAAAATTAATTAGATTTTTTTGTATGGAGCGAATCACGTTTAATTTTTTTTCTTCAATTGTACTAATATGTTGAGTGTGTGGCGTGAGTATATGATAGCAAAGGTCATTCTCTATCCATGAAAAAAAAATCAGCGCCGGCCATCTGCGGCAGCGCGAGTAATCATTCGGTAAAAAAAAAAAATGATTTGGAAGAATTTTTTTGTCATTTAAAATAAATTCAAAGCATATTTTTTGTCTCATTTGGCTGTTTCACCTTCTTTTTAGTTAAATAAATAGTTTTAATAGCGCATACGTACTTATAACTAGTAATTCTGGTAGAGATTTCGTTATTATTGCATGTTATCGGTAGCACCTGCATTGTGATTGATGACTCATTTGTTTGTGCACTCGGCTAAGCGCATAACTAATGAGTCATCGAAAAATGCTCGTCTCTGATTGGCTGAATAATTTTCACTCACTGTTATGTCCACTACTTGAGTAATTAACACTAACTATAAATATAAAGACATTCATTAAGTCCATCTAGTTTCGCTCTTGTCGCTTGTTTGTGAACACAGTGAAATACTTGTATTTTTATATTTACATTAGAACTATGGCTGGATTTTGTACCAACCTAGATCTTTTTGTGAAATTAAGAAGTGGCGGTGATCTGAAAAATCATATGTTTCTGTATGAAAGTATCATTTCTGTCTTGACTACCGAAGTTTCTGAAGAAGACAAGAACCGAATCAAGGAGTTCTGTCGAATTTTTTGTGTAAATTTAAATAAAAAGTGGATAGAGTCAAGTAGAAATCAAAAAACTTTTATGAATCGTGTAGTTAATCGCAAGTGGTTGGAAAAAAACATCAACTGGCCTGTTTGTGACAGTGTTGATCTGAGAAGTGTGATGGGCTTTTCGGACGCAGCCTTATCTGAGCTTGTGGATATAGATTGCCATGTTCCTACTCTTGCAGTATGTACTGCGGAAGCGGGAACATCTACAGAAAAGGAGCACAGAAAACCGTTCGAAGAGTTAAGTAATAAGCAAAAGAAAAGACGTTATACTTCCATAGTAGAAGAAAATTCCGAGGAAGAGTTGCAGCACTGGTACATAACAAAATTGAAAGACAACGGCAAAACGAATCTGGCAAAAGTGGTCGAATACCTTTCCAGTAATCCAGATGCGCTATCCGAAGTAGAAGAGAGACTATTCCAAAAGCAGAGCTTAAGTACTGTCTCTGAAGATAAGTTTTTAGCTCTTTATACATCAGTTGCGCTCTCGAAATGGACGTACTTAGCTCTTCGACAATTTCTGAAAGAAGAAAACTGTGCTGCCTTTCCATCTTATCCAAAGCTTGTAAATGCCAAGAAAAGATGTTACCCACCACAAGAGAGTATGGAGATTACCGAAAACGGAGCTCACATTAAATTGCAAGCGCTATTGGACCACACTGTGGAGAGGATATTACTTGATATAAATACTGGATAGGTCTCAAAATGAAGAACTCAAGTTGACCTGGAAATGGGGACTTGATGGTTCTTCGTCGCAGAGTAACTATAAACAGAAAACGTCAAACACAGCTACAGAGTTCGATGATTCATCAGTAGTCATGATAAGCATCGTCCCTCTTCGGCTAGTGTCTACTAGGCCATCATCTGGGAATGAAAATCTAGTTTGGGAGAACCCCACACCTTGCTCAACTCTGTACTGTCGACCAATGAAGTTCACTTTCACTTCGGAGACAGCTGATTTTATAAAGTCTGAAGAGTCTGAGATGAAAAAAAAAATTGATGAACGAATATCTACACAGTGTGGAAATATTATTGTATCACATGAATTGCATATGACCATGATTGATGGAAAAGTGGCCAATATTATTGCTGGAGTACCATCATATGCAACGTGTCCCATTTGCTTGGCAAAACCGAGTGAGATGAATAATTTAGACGCTTTGACTTCTAAACCACTTCGTGAAGAAATTTACAAACAAGGAATTTCTTCACTGCATATGAAGATTCGGTGTATGGAATGTCTTCTCCATATATCTTATAATCTGGATTTTCAACGATGGACTGCTCGCGGCGAACATAAGGCTTTCAAACAAGCTAAAAAAAATACCACACAGCAAGAGTTTCGTGAGCAAACTGGAATGCTGATTGATATAGTCAAACAGGTATGTATTTAATTTTCGCTCTCTTTATGTTGTTTGTGAATTATATCTCTATGTATTGTATATTACAGTATTGTTTTCCCATTTTAGGGTTTTGGAACTACAAACGACGGGAATACAGCGAGGCGCTTTTTCCAAGATTACAAAAGATCTTCCAGAATAACGGAAATTGACGAAAATCTGATTTTCAGATTTTCCGTTATTCTACAAGCCATATCATCAGGCAAAAACATTGACTGTGAAAAATTTAGAAGATACTGTAGAGAAACAGCTGATGTGTACATGCAACACTATTCTTGGTACTACATGCCAGTTAGTGTACATAAACTTCTAATGCACGGTGCAGACATCTGTAACCACTTTGGTGTTTTGCCAATCGGTAAGGAAAAAATAAATATAGTTTGATGTATTATTTGACTCGATTGCGTTTTGAAATTAAAATGTATGTACTTATTCGTTTTAGGTACCTTATCTGAAGAAGCTTCGGAAGCCCGTAATAAGGACTTCAGAAACGTCAGGGAGAGGCACACTCGGAAAACGGGGAGAATAGCAACAAACGAAGACATCCTCCATGGACTTCTAATAAGCTCTGATCCCCACATATCCTACATAAGGCCTAAAATAATGAAACAGGTTCATAATGAGTTGTTGCCTGAAGCAACTCAGTTGTTACAGACTACTGTAACAACTGAGTTGCTGCCTCCCTGTGACAGTGAAATTATGGAGGAAGAAGAATGCCTCATAGCAGAGTCCGAAAATTTGCCAGACCCACTAGCACTTCTGGAACAAGAAATAATGTGATCCGGCTCTAAATTATTCCCACAAAAGCCCATCTAGGTTAGGAATATGACAAACAGCCCTTTTCAGGGCTACATTACTTCACAGTTTCATATTGATCATACGTACGATAACTTATACTATAATAATATACATACAGTTGATTATGTAGATAATTATCAACGACTTGCCCGTACAAATTTAAATTATTTCACCTATCATTAACAAAATTAGTATAACCTGAAACATTACGATATATTTATTCAACAATAGATAACGTGCAGTTAAAAAATAACACAGCCAATCAGAGACGAGCATTTTTCGATGACTCATTAGTTATGCGCGCACAAACAAATGAGTCATCAATCACAATGCAGGTGCTCTGCATTGTGATTGATGACTCATTTGTACCGATAACATGCAATAATAACTAAATCTCTACCAGAATTACTAGTTCTAAGTACGTATGTGCTATTAAAACTATTTATTTAACTAAAAAGAAGGTGAAAACAGCCAAATGAGACAAAAAATATGCTTTGAATTTATTTTAAATGACAAAAAAATTCTTCCAAATTATTATTTTTTTACCGAATGATTACTCGCGCTGCCGCAGATGGCCGGCGCTGATTTTTTTTTCGTGGATAGAGAATGACCCTAGCTATCATATACTCACGCCACACACTCAACATATTAGTACAATTGAAGAAAAAAAATTAAACGTGATTCGCTCCATACAAAAAAATCTAATTAATTTTTTTCAAGACAAACTATCAACTTTAGAAGAATTTTTATAAGAATAAAAGTTGTCAGGAATATAACACGTCATATAAAAAAAAATCGCATCGATATAGGAACTTTGTTGCCTAAGTCCACTAATTTTCAGTATGGGCCCACTGTGCGCCGTTTGGCCGTTTTGCATGAATGTAATGCATATTTTCCCTCAACTTGTTCTTTCGTGTTTGTGTTTTTATTTCTTTGCATAACGCAAATAAAGGTATTTTTTTTCTTTTTTTCTTTTCTTTTCAACAAAAGTAAATAAATACGTATACGTTTGAGTACTCCAAATACTAGTTATTCAATGTCCTAGACAGACGGTAGAAATTCTGTATTACCATGTAAATCCTGTGACATAATATTTTTAGTAGTAGTTAAAAATGAACACGTAGTTTTTAAGTCTAAAGGTAAAAGAAAAGGCAGTTAACTCGAGCTATCTTGTGAAGTTTTAATTTATTTATAAGCTTTTGTAGTCTTGGCTATAAAAGACCAACCCGTTTTCCCGTGTGGATAAAAATACTTGATTATAAGGAATGTTTTAGAGGCTTGGTCGGTAGATCCGTTTAATGGTGTATAGTTTTCTATTTCACAGAATATAAAATCTTTATTTAATAAAAAAAATCTTACGTTTTTTTTTGCAATTTTCAGGTAAACAGTGGTAACCCCCCAAAGGACGGGTGGCTTTATCATTTCAGCCGAAAGAAGTCCACTGCTGGACACAGGCCTCCCCCAAGCACCGCCACTTCTACAGGGTGGCTTGCTTGTTTGCAATCGAAAAATATTGTTATAAGAACGGGCGTTAAACTAGGGTTTCTTAAGACTGCGGTGGCAGCCACATAGCGGCCGCAATTTACTGGCGATTGACGTCACTGAAACGTTATTTTTAAAAGTAACTTAGTGGTTTTCATGGAGAGCGTTTTTTGACACCGTCAAGTCAAACCCCCAATGCAGTGTATTCATCTCTATTCTAGGAAACCGTAGTGTTACTCTCAATATTACAAAACAAAACAAACACCCTTTTAAATGGAATAAACAGACTAGCTCAAAAATAATAAGCTCAACAGCGAACTATAACCTTGCCACTACACTTTGCACATGGCTGCGTGATAAAATTCAAATTCCTAGCGCCAAGAGAAGCCCATGTGGGCAGTTAACGGCTTGACTTGCAATAGTTCTGTTACTACGTTTGTAGTGGTACAAGTTAGGGGAAGGCGCGGTGGTGACGCGGTTCAAACTATCCATTTTCAATTCAGTCCCATAAGTAATGTGTATCAAGATTTTTAATAAAAATACAGTCTTTAAAAGAAATAAAGAGCAACAATATAATTAAAACAAAATTATTCACTTATTTCAACCAGAATTGCTACTACCATTGCAAGAATTTTTTTAAGAAAATAAATAAAACGTAATGGAATAAATTGCTCGTCATAATTTGTGCACATACCTACATATTTAATTTATTTAAATTGATTAATTTTATTTTGATTTGACTTAGTTTTATTCTTTGATTCCTATAATAACTATGTAATATAGTTTGAAAGCTACAGTAACAACAAACAATAATTATTCTATTCTATTTATTTGAACAGTTTTTTTGTAAAAAGGACATGTATGTACATGTATTTTAATGTAATTTATTAATTCTGTTTTGTTAGAAATTTTGGGACTTCTGAATAAAGAAAAAATACCGCGACAAGTGGTTTTGGCAGTCCTCTCGTGATGTTAACCTGACACTGCCTAAAGAATTCTGAAGAGACCAAAACAGGTGGAAATCTGAAGGTGCAAGGTCAGGACTATACGGCGGATGCATTAACACCTCCCAGCCAAACTCTCTTAATTTTTGCTGAGTGGCTAAAGATGTGTCAGGTCTAGCGTTATCATGATGAAAAACCACACGCCTTCTGTTGATTAATTCCGGCCGCTTTCTCTCTACTAACTTCTTGCTTTAATCTCATCAGTTGTTCGCAGTAGAGTTCAGAATCGATGGTCCTGCCTGGTGGTAACAGCTCATAATGAATAATGCCCTTCCAATCCCACCACACACACGGCATCACCTTGTTGCGAGTTAACCCGGGTTTCGCCACAGTCTGTGAAGCCTGACCGGCCTTTGACCACGACCTTTGTCGCACGTTCTTGTCGTACGTGATCCACTTTTCATCACCAGTTATCAGCTTCTTCAAAAATGGTTCGGTTTCATTACGTCGTCATAAAGAATCACAAATGAGTACACGGTTCATTAGGTTTCTTTCAGTGAGCTCGTGAGGTACCCAAATATCGAGCTTTTTTGTGTACCCAGTTTTTTCAAATGTGCCAAAACTGTTTTGTGGTCAATTCCCAGTTCCTCAGCTACGCTATGTCGTAACTACTGATATGCCGAACATGCTCCACTTTTTCAAAAATGGCATCCATTTTATCCGTAATAGGGCGACGAGAGCGACGTACATCTTTGACATCAAAATTTCCGGATTGAAAACGCTTAAACCAAATTTGTGCTACTCTCACAGACACTGCACTAGGTCCATAAACATCGCAAATTTTTATCGCAGCTTGCGTTGCATTTTTACCTTTTTTGTAGTAAAATTTTAAAATCTATCGAATTTCTTCATTAGATTCACTCATGTTGACACTACGAAAAACAAATGAAAATCACACATTTTCCTAATTTGAATTTGGAATTATGTTCTTTAAAATTTAAACTTTCAATGATACCAAAACCAGCCAGATACAAATAGTATAGCCAAGAGATTTTATTACAAGTTCATACATACTATAATGCGAAAAGACTTTTTCCCCAACCTAATATATGGCTTTGGCGGTTTATTGTTTTTGTTGCCAGTACTGTGGTGTTCACAGATTTGTTAATTATTATGTTAATTATATGTGAAGACTTGTAATTGGCTGTCAGTCACATCTTCAATTTCTTAGTCTGTTTTGTTTAGCTGTAAGTCTTCCAAAGTGAATTAATAAATAAAGTTGGGGGAAAATATGTGTCACATCCACGCAAAACGGCCACCGCTCAGCATAATGCTGCGACCCTTTGCGAGACAGAGCCCCAGCGCTGGTCAAGCAAAACAGTTATCTTAAGAGTAAACATTTGTTAAAATGGGTTTGGCAAGCGTTATTTACGTCTGTCACCGCCTAGGATTTATCATGATCCAGCCTCTGTTTTGTTTGTGTTTAGAAACGCAGTCTTAATTATGGTAGCTAGTTTAGAAGTAGGACTATTTGCCGAGTGAGCCAGATGTGCTCGAATATGACTCGCCTAAACGATACTAAAAATATTGCCAAAATCGCTTATTTTATAAACTTGTACCTCATATCCACCGAAGACTTTGCTGTAACTACATGCATGGAGAATTGTTAACATATATTATATAGGCTACGAGTTAATAACGGAGCTGAAGATTATCTTGTTTCATATTATACCTCAGGTTCAGCAAAGGTGTTTAATATAAGCTGTATAGGATTAATAGCAACTATACGTTCTTAAGACTGGTTTACTATTCGCTTCAGATCAGGAATCTCTATTAAACTTAGCTGGTTTGCAGGCAAATACAAAAAAAAACCCTCCAAAAAAGAAAAATCATCACCTTTTCAACCAAAGAATGAAGACAGAAAACACATTTATTTGCGGTAAACATGACGCCAAGAAAGAACACAAACACAAAAAGAACAAGTTAGGGGGAAAATATGCGTCATGTCCACGAAAAACGGCCATCGCTCAGCATAATGCTGCAACCCTATGCGAGTCAGATCCCCAGTGCTGGTTTTGATGTCCTGCGCCCTGGGGTGGGCGGAGGGGTCTGTCAGACTCTTACTGACTAAAAAATACCCCGCGTTCCCTTCCCACACTTGCACCGGGGATCTTGGGATCTGTTATTACTTCCGCAATCCCCGGCTAGCACCTCACCCCCCCCCCGCGATGACTGAAAAGAGCGCGCGTGGAATACCAGGGCGGCGGCCGTCAACGAGTCCGCCGTCCCTGGACCCATTTAGGGGGGCCGGAAGAGGTCATTATCTGCCCTCTGCCGCCGTCCAGTGCACCTGCTGCGGGCGTGGTGAGCGGACAAGATCTCCCGCTCCCTTTCCGCAGCCTCCTTCTGCAACACGACTGTTTCGCAGAAGGGTACATAATAATGTAATAATAATAATTTCACACCTATTTTAACCAAACGTTAATTAGGGTTATTTTAGTTTATATTTTAGCGATTAGGTGGTCGAAGATGGTGCATATTTCGCAAGTAAACTATCCGCTCGTGTTTCGAAGAGAGCTAGTCTGGTTATTTCGAGCCTGCAGGATGCATAGGTTTATTGGAATCGATCAATCAATCAGATCTGATTGATTGATTGCTCGACACACGATGACTGCAGTAATACCTGAAAATACCGGCCAAGTGTGAGTCGGACTCGCGCACGAAGGGTTCCGTACCATTATCTATAAAAACGGCAAAAAAATCACGTTTGTTGTATGGGATCCGCCCTTAAATATTTGTTTTATTTTAATTTAATTACTTATTTTTAAAGTGAATATATAAATAAATATTCTGTGAATATTTCAAGCGTCTACCTGTTTCCGTTATCAACATCGAGAAAAAACGAGCACAAAAATCACGTTTGTTGTATGGGAGCCCCGTAAATATTTATTTTATTCTGTTTTTTAGTATTTGTTTTTGTAGCGGCAACAAAAATACATCATCTGTGAAAATTTCAACTGTCATGAGATACAGCCTGGTGACAGACGGACAGACAGACAGACAAACGGCGGAGCCTTAGTAATAGGGTTCCCGTTTTACCCTTTGGGTACGGAACCCTAAAAAAACCAGCCAAGTTCATTTCAGACCACGCAAAATTAAGGTTTCCGTGGTTGGGATGAATTTATCTCAAGAACAAACTTAACATTGTAGTTGAAAAACATGTTCCCTCATACATTCGAACTGCAAATGTCACAGTCAAAAATACATCATCTGTGAAAATTTCAACTGTCTAACTGTCACGGTTCATGAGATACAGCCTGGTGACAGACGGACAGACAGACAGACGGCGGAGCCTTAGTAATAGGGTTAACGTTTTACCCTTTAGGTACGGAACCCAAAAAAAACCAGCCACACATTAGCACTTACATTTGCAGTTCGAATGTATGGGGAACCTATACGCACAATGTTGAGAGATTTACCATGTTATTTCTTACAGATTTCAGACTTCTTATAGATTTTCTTGTAATCTTTATGTAAGTAAAAACTATTTTATTTTAATTATTAAAAAAATTTGGAAATATTATTTAGAATAATTTTATTATTAAATTATAAAAAAAATATCTGAAATCCTTACAGCAAACCCTTTCCTTTGATTTTGTAAACGGTGTAGTTTGCAAAACATTTTATTTTTATATTTTCTCGTTTGCCCCCCAAAAGTGACCCATATTCAAAAGGCATTTAGTTACGTTACACGTCCGTGTTTGGGTTACAGAAATTCATATGTGTACCTACCAAATTTCAACTTAATCGGTTCAGTAGATTCGGAGCAAATTGGTTGTGGCAGACGGACAGACAGACTCCCAGCTCTCAGCTTTTTCCTTTTGAGATACGGAACCTAAAAATAAAAAAAAACCTCATGTATTAAAATCTACCCAGCCGTTAAAATGCTTCGATTATAAATAATCCCACATGGAAAGACATAAACCTGTATATGCCGTCGCGCAGTTGAGTAAGAAGTGTGTACAATTTCCAATTTAGACCAATAATAAATATTACAAGAAGAAAATGTCCTTTTTCAAAATGAAATCTATTTCTCCGGTACAAGCAAAGTTCTTTTGTAGAACTTGCGTTTTCCGTTTTTCCTAGAATAAAATATGAGAAGACGATCTCACTCTTTTAGCTAAAGCATTAGTGTTTACGTTGTAAGTTCACAAAGAAATATGATATTCGCTCAACTGGCAGTTTGTGCCGCGAATCAGAGCATATTACTTATGAAGAGTTTGTGCCTTTTCCGAGAAATTGAAAGAAATAAAACCTTGTTGATCTTTGAATGAATAGGTTGGTTTTTAGAAGTAATAGTAGATTTTTTTTTTTGAGATTTCTTCAGTAGTTACTCGGCATTGTAAATTGTATTGGTCGATCCATGATTTTATGGAAAACGCTCCACAAATTTTATGTTAACGTTTAAAGTGGATAATAGAATAGCTAACCTAATTGGTAAATCAAACTTAAAGTTGCATTTTTAAAACCACTTAAATCAAAATCTTAACTTCTTACATCAGTAAAAAGTAATTTATTTTATTTTATATATTATCGGTAATCATAATGATACCTAACTAAAATCTGATAACTGATACATCTAGGTAAAGCACTATACAAATCGTTTTTCGTTTCCCAACAATTTTAAATTATTTCTTTTTTTTTTCATTCTCATGATTTTTTTGCAATAAAGTTTTAAAAGTCAAATACGATCCAATCTAGATTAAGAAAAGGTCTGTAGATACGCCTCTGTCTTTAATTGGTTTAATTTTCAGATACTTTTGTAGGAGTGAGCGGTTTATAATTCAGGAAAAAGGGCACAATAATAAGCCTTAATTAAAATATACAAGGTAACACTAAAATATATATAGTCATCATTTCAGCCAAAAGACGTCCACTGCTGGACATAGGCCTCCCCCAAAAGGGTTGCCATAATCGCCACGCTTGGCAAGCGGGTTGGCGATCGCAGTATGGTGTTAAAAAGCATAGAGAACGCTGCTGTCCATTCTCAAGTAGGTAAGTCCCTTAGTCGCCTTTTACAACACCTACAGGAAGAAATGGGTTGGTGCTATTCTTTACGACCGGCACCACACAGGACTAATATATATATAGTATGTACAAGTATATAAAAAAAAAGGGGGAAGAGCTCATTGGGCATCAAAAAATTCGGCCCCAAAAGGCTAGCAGCATTGCCACGTTGGATGGCAATGCTGATTCTTTGGGCTAAAATAGGCCAGCCGTCTGGTCGCGTGAAGAGTCGACCAACCGTTTGGTGATGTCCCGAAATACTCGATGAGCACTCGGACCGCAAGGCTCTAGCGTTTCAACCCCAAACGGCTCAAATATTATAGCTCCTAATATGGTTGTTATATTTGCGCTGTTTGAGGTTTTCTGCTCCTGCAGCAGCCGCCCCAGTACAGCCCGCCGTGCTAGAAAGATGGGATGGCGCGAGGGTGTCGACACAGGTTGCATCCCACGCCAAAGGCCTACCCTACTACCACGGCATTAGGGTCATTCCGTCTGGCATCTTCCCATTGTCGCGTGCCAAGCCATTGGGTAAAGAGAATAGTTTTATAGTATTTGTTCGCGTCGATTGTTTACTCAATCAGAGAGAGAATTTTGAGTTCATTCACTTTCTTTTGAGTACGTGTAGAACGAAAGGACGGAGAGGTTGGAACGAAGATCAACCATTCATCTTCGTTCATGTTCTAAGTTGTTCGTTACACACAGGGCGTCTAAGGTGATCCTGGCTCAAAGGACTCGTTCACTTTACAGGCACTGACGCGTTTCGCAAATGTCTTTGTCAATCCGGGAGTATGGAGTATGAATGGATATGTTATGACAATGTGAGGAAAATAAAATAAAACAAATAAAATCAAATAAAAGTGAACTAGACTTGCTTTGAAGTTTATGATAGTAGTATCAGACCTATCTTAAGTGAGAGAATTATATTCTATAAAGTAAGAGAAAATACCATGAGAGCAGTGGTGGCCCAGTGGTAAACGCCGGTATCGAGTTTGTACCGTACACAATTGGCATAACGTTAATTACGCTCAACTTGTAAATAAGTACCAGGGCTTCTTAGTGCGTCCACCTTTAGCCAGCGGCAAAAACCAAGGCTGAATATACTTTGAAGTATTTTCTTCCTGCGTCGAAAATTTATCCGTAAAGTCATTATAGATAAGGACTACAATCGCGTATGCAGAAAAGATACTTCCATACCTACGTAAAAATACTAGCATAGGAAATTGTTCCGTGCGGTCTTACCGATAATGATCATGATCGCATTTGCGAAAAAGTAATGCGACCAGAGCATTGGTGGCCCAGTGGTAACGGCCGCGACATACGAGTTGTAGGTCGTAGGTTCGAACCCAGACACGCGCTTTACTGCTGCTCTCAAAACAGTGAAGGGAAACATCGTGAGGAAATGGTGGCATGTCCTAGAACTAAAAAATCGAAGACATGTGACATCCACCAACCCGCACTGGGCCCGCGTGGTGGATTACGGCCCACTCCCTCTCACAGAAAGAGGAGGCCTGTGTCCCAGCAGTGGAAACATTATAGGTTGATTATGTAAGAGAAAATATATATATATTCTATGATAAGGCAAGTCACGCACTCATAAAAACCTGCCTAGCTTTTTCCCAACTTTATTAGGGTCAGCTTCCAATCCAACCGGATGCAGCTGAATGCTAAGTCACGCACTTATCATTGTCCGTGGCCTCTCGAGATCTTTTCAGCAAAATTCTGTGAGCAATGTGCCCCGCTGACAGCCAGTTAAGTTAAGCGATACTGTAGCGGCATCAACATCGCCACATACGAACTACGCGTCACACTGACGTCACGCAAATCCTGCATCGCGCATGCAGAGTTTACCGCGCAACTAGCATATATACAACGTCCCGACATCAATTGTCGGGCAGTTGCCCACCAGACACAACACCCGTCAGGTCGGAGGATCCTCCCTTTTCTATGGTGGATGAGTGAACTTTACACCCTGTTCCTCATACCATACTTACATACTTTACGAGTTGCGTACCTCAAAAGAAAAAACGGAACCCTTATAGGATCATTCGTGTATCTGTCTGTCGGTCTGAAAACAAAAGAAAGAAAGAAAATACGTTTATTTGAGGTAAACATAACGCAAAGAAATAAAAACACAACCACGAAAGAACAAGTCAAACAAACAGACAGAACAAGCAATAAAAAAACAGTAAATTTGCTCCGAATCTACTGCACCGATTAAGTTGAAATTTAGTGCTTGGATGAATTTCTGTGACCAAACGGACGTGTAACGTAAATAAATGAATTTTGAATATGGAGGTCACTTTTGAGGGCAAATGTTAAGTTTGTGCTTGGGATAAATTCGAACCCTTCATTGTGCGTGGTCCGTCACGCACTTGGCCGGTTTTTTTATTTAATTTTTATTTTTTATTAAATTCGTCAGTTCATCTAACAGGGGGCGTCCCACACTACGCTTGCCGATACGCGATCTCCACTCGAGCCTGTCCGAAAGGGGTATCGTGGCCCTGGCACACAGGCATCTGAAGGAACACGGTGGGTTTTAGTCAGTAAAAGTCTGACACTCCCTCCCGCTCCACCCAGAGCGGGAGAAGTTATTTGATAATTTCCCACCCAAAAAAAAAAAAAAAAGGACTCGTATCGACGTACTCGTATCGTCGACGGCGCGTTGTGTTCCACGCGCGCCTCAAAGAGACATCAGCACGAATTGACGGGGTCCATTAGGGCCAATGCCTGCCAGGGTTGCGAGTTTGTCTGAAAGGGATATCGTGGCCCTGGCACACAGGCAAATGAAGGAACACGGGTGGGGTTTAGTCAGTAAAAGTCTGACACGCCCTCCCGCTCCACCCAGAGCGGGAGAAGTTATTTGATAATTTCCCACCCAAAATGGCCAGCCTACTGCCACTTCAGCTAGCTAACTCTGATCTATGTCGGTAACTCCGGTTCTTTTCCAGATAATTAAAAAACAAAATAATTTTTGTAACAAAAATTTTGCCACATCCAAAAACTCACTTCAACACAACGTCACTCGTGCACTCTCTTTAGCTTTATGCTTTATTGTTTTAGCAGAAAATCTTCAGTTTTCATTGTACACCGCCTTATTTAACCATGCTTCGCAGACGCTTTTATATTCAAATGAATTTCTGATGAGTTTGAATACGTAAGATGATTTAAAGTCAAATGCTTTGTTGTAATCCGATTACCGCCGTGTGTTTTACTGCTTATACGTATGTGAAAAAGCCGTTGTCTATTTTGTCTTCTTTGATCGACTCAGTGGTTCCTTTGAAGTATTATGTCTAAAGTGATAGGTAAGTACAAGACTTCCTGATGGTACGACATTTTAAAAGATTCATCGTAGAGGTATGTTGTAGAGATGCTTTTTCAGTGATCTTAGTGGTGATGGTCTTCAGAAAGTTCAGGTGCATAACTCTCGCAACCGGCGCCAGCGTGGCGTGCAATCGTGCATATTATGACCAGCACTTTAATGGCGTAGCATACTATCAGTCAAAATCTGAATGATTTTGAAGTAGAGATAAACTACGATAACATGGCTCGCCCCTTCAAATTACTGTTTCAATGTGTGTAGTCACATCCTTACGAAAGAGTTTGTATGTAGTTGTACGTACTCGTAATATCTCACTTATTACCAGATTTGTTAGTCAACTAATCATAACTAGCCGATCGCGCAAGACAAACCACGTGTCGTTTTCATAGAGTACGTCAGTGCAGCGCCATACTAATAATAATGAGCGATTAATAACGCCACTAGTCGAGCAACAAATCCGTGATTTGTTTTTGTTTGACGGCTGTCTCATTACGCACACATGCGTACAAATACTTTTAAATGTTTTGAATTTTGGAAGGGCGGGCCATATTATTGTAGTTAATCTCTATATAGCTAAACCATTGGTTCATATGTTCGAAAACCTGTCTGCTTACCAACGTATATAACGCAATGAATGTTGCTGAACTGTCAAAATTAAACCCATTGCTACTGATAATGTGGTTTGCAATTACTCCGTTTATGTATGAACATAAACGAAGCAAAAGGACAATGTAAGGGTCTCACCAGATGGCGTTCTATAGTTTCTGCCTACCCACGTGGGAGAAAGGCGTGAGTATGGGTGTATGTGTTTATGTTTATACATTTTTTATTTTCACCAACTTATTTTTTTACTTTTCAACAAATAATATTCTATTCTACATTATCCATTTAATGTTCATTGTTTGTTAAAGATTTGGAACATTAAGTACCTACAGTTTGGCTTTTCGACCACCGATTTTGTTACCGTAGGTGTGTAAATTAGTGGCCTTTATATAATATTACCACAATTTAATAACACTATTAAAACCACAATTGCAGTTCCATAATTATAATGTAAACTTTACATTAAATGAAACAAACAAATCTGGTTTTATTAATGAATAAAACTAACAATCAATTTATTTCTACCAAATAAAAAGGTACACCGTTTCTTTTATAAAAACCGGTTTTTAACCGTTAACAATTTGACAAAGTCTCTTCCGACGTCATAGGATGTATCAGATACGGTTGGCCCAATATTTATGTGGTGTATAAGAGATGGTGGCCCATTGGTCGGGAGCGACAGGTGTGTCCCGGCTCTTAATGAATCGGTTTCGGTGATATACAGGGTGGTACGGCAATGTTTCTAGGTTTTTTTCAAAATAATATATTTTTTTAATCCTTAAGCTGATTTATTATGTTTTCTTTTATTTAACAATTGGTGTGTGTGAGTTTATGTTGGTATGTAGGTACCTAGGTACTTCAATTTTAAAGCTAAATTATTTCATTAATTTATAGAAAGTTATACTTAAATGTTTGCATACCATCATACGGTACATGGATGTTTATTTACTTACGGATATTTATTGTAAAATCCTAGACAAGAAGAAAACGAATATAATTCGTGGATTACCTAATGTTTTATTTAGGCTTGTAGTCGACATTATTCTTAAGTTGCTACACAGATCTCGTTCTTAGATGGTTATCAAAATCAAAAGTTGTTAATATTCAAACTTGGCTGAGAATCAGACTTTTCAAACGTCAAAATTACATAAGACAGTCCACCAAAACGCGCCCTTCAGCACTTCCTAGTGCTTTATCTGGGAAGAAAAAGTGGCGCAACAAACTTACCAGCAGTACCTGTTCAGTTAGAAAAACTTGTGATCTATTCAATTATATGCATAATAATTTACATTACGCAACACAAAACATTAAATTCTAATAGTCAACCAGATATTAAATAACTAATCTCGTAAACAGACCTTAATACAAGCTTTCAGACATAAAGGACGTGCCTGCTTACATATAGCTATCAGTCGTTTAGTTTTAATATAATTATATATTTACGCCCCTGGCTGGAGGCTTTAAGCTCACACCTTAAGGCAACCACAGGAAAGACCGGTTAAGTAGTCACGGCCTCTCAAGGCCAACTACGAGATGCCATACAAAAAAAAATTTTAAGCTATGGCTGTAACTCGAAGTCACAAATGATAAACTAGGAACATCGAAGTAAAATAAATGAACAGTTAATTACTAATTAAAGCCAGACGCCAGTCACCACAAAAAGCACCCGTTCTGCATAACGCAAAGATCAGCCACTACCCTCCACTAGCCATATTTGAGGGAAGGAGGCAACCCGACCCCCTACGCTACCGCAAGTAGTGACATCTAAGGGAGCATGACAAACTTGCTGCCGGTTGCTAAGGCATTGTCGAGGTCGCTAGCTAACCTCATATTGCAACACAACTCATAAAAACTGGCCAAGTGCATGTCAGACCACGCACAATGAAAGGTTCCGTATTTATCCCAAAAACAAACTAAACATTGTAGTAGAAAAACATGCTCTCCCATACATCGATATACGTCACGGTCAATTTTCCAACTGCAAATTTAAGTTGGTCGACTATTACTCGTTAACTTGTAAAGCCTACTTTGCTGTGATAGTTTTCCTTTTAATTTCTTTATATATATACTACTGTCATGATTTTTTTCACATATTATCCAAAACTAACCATTTAGCTGGCAAAGGGTGGGGACGCTTGACTCTAACAAAAAATAGCACTTTAAAGCTTAATATTACGCAAGCGGATCCTTGAAAATGGTTTTCACAGACCCACAATATTTTTGAACGGCCTATCCAACGATACCCCATACTATAGGATAGACGAGAAAAAAAATATATCATCCCCACTTTATGCGCAAGGGAGGTAGTCTTAAAAAAAAAACAAGGTTTTCTTTTACGACTTTGTCGGCCTAATTAATATCTATAGCCATGCCAAATTACAGCTTTCTAGTACTAAGCTCTAAGAAAGTCTCTGAGCTAAGCTGGGGACAGACGGACAGACGGACGGACAGACGGACATGGTGAAACGATAAGGGTTCCTTGTTGACTACGGAATCCTAAAAATTGTAGTAGTACTAAGTATTGGAGTAGATTATGTCAATAATAAATGAAATTGACATAAACAGTCTAATAAAATAAACAATTATATGAACTCATATAACCTGTCAGTAGGTAAGCTAATTCTGGAATCAGATCATAAACATTGTCCAGCGACCAACTATTCTTATCGTTTAAGTAGTCGTTGATAGTCTTTGAAAAAAGGTTGGATTTTACTTTAGCTTTAAATGCAATAAAAGGCTGATTTAGCAAAAAAGATGGTATCTTATTATAAAAAAAATATAGCAAGCCCAACAAATGAGTTATGAACCTTATGAAGCCGGTGAAATGAAGCACGTAATTTGTCCTTATTTCTGGTGTTAATATTGCGAATAACACTGTTTTTAGTGTATATTTTGCCTAATATAAGATGTTGGCGAAGATGAATTGTGATGCCACCATGAGAATACCAATATCTTTAAAAAATCTGTCATAGACACTCTGGTGAATTGCTCGAACAGCTCGTTTTTGAAGAACACATTATACTATATTTTTAATATTCGTTAAAAAAATATACTTACACTAAGTTTTGTTCTTTAGTTAGGAACACCATAAATCTACCAATAGGTACCTAATCAAGTGTTATTATAATACTTGTATATTACTGGTATACTGGTTACCATGGGAACTGGGAATATTGACCAGTTTCTATTAATATGTACTTGTACCGTCCATGCTTGAGATATAACGATTTATGTCCAGAAATAATTAATTTGAGTTATTAGAAAACTAGAACGAATATGTTGCATTTTTAGTAACAAATCAAAATACGACTGAATTTTGATATCTACAGGCTCATTGGAAAAGCGATTTACTTTCTTACTTTATTTTATTTTATTTATTTATTTTATTTATTTATCCTCTCACTGGAACGCCATACAGCAATTACACCAACGGAGCAAAAAATTACTTCATGTGCTGCTATCCATCCATCCTGTGCGCGATGGACATCAAACGGGCGGCGATGGATCACGTACACTCACGCAGCGTCAAGAGACTTCTCCATATTTCCATTACTCCATCCATATAGCGCACATTCTTTGCGATTTTTGACTTATAGATTGCCTTAAAATAAATACATTAAAATTGAAAAAACGGAAAATATTGATGTGTCATCCTGCCTGATTTCCTACGATCATTCCCAGATTTGAGTGTACTTTTTTCTTTTTTTTTTAGCCAGGCCCGGAACAACTAATTGTAGGTCATACAAATATTTGTTCCGTGCGGGAGTAGAACCCGCGACACGCAGCGCAGTAGTCAATTGCTTAACCACTGCGCCAACCGTGTCGTCTCTATATTTGGCAGTTACAGATAAGTCAAAATAAATTGTTTTTATAATTTTGTAGGTTTTAACAACACTTTTTATTGGTTTTAGCCACTATCAAAATTTTTGAAGTTAATTTATTTACAAAATATTTTTACCAAAATTATATTGAATTTTATTGGAACCAAAATCAAGTAATTTTCCTTACTTTTTAAGATAAATCTCGACTACCTTATGAAACAGGTGCATAAAAAATCAATAAATACAGTTTTTATAGTTCATTTCCGAACAAGTAATATTTCATTAGGGGCATAAAAGTCGGATTATAACCGGGCTAACAATGGAGTTATCATAAAAAATATTATCGTAATAAATTGGTTACAGCGTAATAAAAAAAATCACTCATAAACTTTGGTTCCGTATGTTACTTCAAGATTTAAACTCTTTATAGTCCATTAGATCCTTTATATGAGAATAAGGCTAGGAAACTTAATGATGTAAACAAAAATCTAGAATAGAATATAAATACTTTTTTATGTACACCATAAAAGTTACATAATATAAATGTTGTAGTTGATCTAGGTTCTATATCTAGGCACCACGTTGTTTTTTCTTTCTTTATTAATAAGAACTAAAGTTCTTAATAATTTATTACAATATAGCCTAATAGACTAATAAGCAATCTAACTCTAACTTATTATTTTACGTGATAGATTACGTTATAACTATACTTCATTTGAAATAGGATTAGACATTTAAATAACCCTTTTTTAGGGTTCCGTACCCAAAGGGTAAAACGGGAACCCTATTACTAAGGCTACGCCGTCTATCTGTCTGTCTGTCCGTCTGTCACCAGGCTGTATCTCATGAACCGTGATAGTTAGACAGTTAAAATTTTCACAGATGATGTATTTCTGTTGCCGCTATACCAAAAAATACTAAAAAACAGAATAAAATAAATATTCAAGGGGGCTCCCATACAACAAACGTGACTTTTTTTCTCGTTTTTGCTTGATATTGATAACGGCAACAGGTAGACGCTTGAAATATTCACAGAACATTTAGTTAAATATTCACTATAGAAATAAATAATTAAATTAAAATAAAACTAATATTTAAGGGGGGCTCCCATACAACAAACGTGATTTTTTTGGCGTTTTTATAGGTAATGGTACAGAACCCTTCGTGCGCGAGTCCGATGGCAGCTGTAATAAACATTTGGTATTGTAACCACGTTTTTGCTTTGAATGCCATCGGAATAGAAGACAAAATCGGTTGAACGGACTGTAAAAAAGTTTATTTAAATTTGTAATCTTATTTCAAATGGAGTAGGTATACCTCGTTAGTCTGGTAGGTACAAAGGTCTTCAACCTGCAGCCTGCGATGGCTTCCTTGGCGTCTGGAAATAAATTGGCAAAATTAAATTTATTTAGTACTACATGTCTAGAAATAAAAACAAAATAGACAGGTACAGACGCCAGCACATCAAGCTACTACAATCTGTCAAATTTCTTCAATATATTTTCAACTTTAACCCTACAGTATAAGGTTCGAGGTTGATTGGGAAAATTTGACAGTTTCGGGTAGCTTGATCTGCTGGCGTCTGTACTTGCACGAACGCGTGAAATCAGTTTGAGAATTGTAGCAACCACTATTGGGGCAGATATTGATAAATTAGTTAAGAGTTCATTAACAAACATCTCATTGGTTGTGTTTTATTAGTATCATTTCCTGTTTCTAGCTAGCCTTGTAAAATTGTACAATAAATAACTGCGATCAAATCAAATTTATTTATTTGCCAGAATGGCCGGGTCCGTGTATATGTGTGTTGTTCTTAATTACTTACCTACATATAAGTTTAAAATGGAATATAATTAATTTCCCTTGTTTGCGGCCCGCTGATTCAAAATCGAAGTATTCGCGGCCCTTGACTTCAAAAAGGTTGACGACCCGCCTGGTCAAGTAGGTAGTCGCAATGCGCGACAGATGATGGCGAGGTCCTGGGAAGGATCTTAGGGGTGGGCAAAAGATTACCTATTGGACTTTTCTGTAAAAAAAAAAACTGCCAAATCCTGGGGTCTGTCAGATTTTCAGTCACCATCACCGTCGTTTCTGTTGTCACCAACCGTCATAACAATGCTCACTAGTATTATATATTTTTTTTTTTTTTTGTAATAAGTTTTTATTTTTGTCACTTTTTAGTTGTGTTACCTACCCCACCACCAATTTGAATACCACTACCTGCTATGTAAATAACAGTGAAAGGGAGTAATTTTACCATCATCCATATAGGTAACACTAATTGGGAAAAATACGTATTATTGAAGCTAACTCAAAAACTACCCAAGCAAAGTTAATAAAATTTATATAGGACCACCACGCAAGCTTCTTATACTAATTGAATAACGGATTTCCGTAAATAAGTTTACAATAACGATAATATCGGAAAAAAAATACACACAGCCAAAAAAAGAACCTCCTCCATTTTTGAAGTCGGTTAAACATTAAGTGAATTGAGTAAACCGGTGAAGGAAAACCGGCGTGTCCTAGGACCAAAAATTCGAAGACATGTGACATCCACCAACCCGAACTGGGCCCGCGTGGTGGATTACGGCCCACTCCCTCTCACCGAGAGGAGGCCTGTGTTCCAGCAGTGGGAACATTATATGCTGATTAAGTTAAAAATTAAGTGCAAACAAAATTACCAAAAACAACACAGAACAAAATAATTGGATCCATAATTAAATTACCCAATGATTTCCAAGTACCGATTTCAATTCCAAACAATAAGACCGAATTATTCCAATTATTCGAATACTAGTATAAACATTCAAAGAATCGTTTTACAATCGATAAGTACGTTCCTAATTGAATTACGGCCACTTCAAAAGATTAATTTAATTAAACATAATCAGATGCACTTTCCGACGTAGCATAAGAAATGGTCATAATTATTATGGAAACAACACATTGGATTTTTTGTCACGCTATTGTTAAGAAGCATTTACACTCTTTTAAGCTTTATGCTGTGTTCACGGATCAGTCCCTACCTACATAAATTAGATTTTCTTCATTTTACTTACTTCTTACCAACTGCTTCGTTGTTATAGTGTTCGCAAGTACTACTGCTGAACTTGGTTCGATTCCCTGCTTAGACGAAGTGTTATTGGGTTTTTCTATCAGGAATTTCTCAGTCACAGCCCGGAGTCTGGATTTGTGCCCGGTTGATGGCAATAGGCTCGCCCCCTATCACATGGGACTTAAACATAACTGGCGAATTGTGGATGTACTATATGGTGCACCTCTGCCTAACCCTCCGGGAAAAACAGGCGTGATGTTATGTTATCTTACTTCTAACCGAAAATATTCAAATTTCGAAATAATATGTGCAAAAATTTAATAGGTGCATAAAATAAATACTAAGCACTAATTTTAATGCAAATTTTCTAGAAATTGATCAGAAATGTTAAGAATTTCGTCACAAAAAAGTTAAGATAGATCTAAAAGTCTCTTCTGAGATGAAAATGAATAAAATGGAGTAAAAATCGTTTTTATGTTAAATTCACAAAAAGATTTAAAAACTTTTTTTTTCTAAAGTCTGAATTATCTGTGACAATACACTTGAACAAGCGAACGTAATCTGCTTTAAAAAGTCATAAAACTTTCAACTATCTCTTAAGAACAGATAATCCAACTTTTTGGACAATTTTTTCCGTTTTAAAACAAGCTTAAAATGTTGGTGTCCTATCTTAATTTACATATTTTTTTTTGTGGAGTAAACCGGGTTTAATTTTCAATCAATTTAAATAATAGGTACCTACCTACCTATCGATTGATTTTATATTTTATTTTCCTAATATTATCACATGTTTGATAATGTAAAGGTTAAATTGTTCTATTTTTCATATAATCTACTCAAAGTTTTTACGTATCTCAATGAATTTGTACCCTTATTATTCGCTTGTGTACCCATTGAACTTATCGGGCAAAAATAATGTAGGTGTACTATTAATTTTAAGTGCATCTCAGCCTAACCGTTCGGGGATACACGCGTGATGTTATAATATGGTTAATACCCGTCAATTTTCATACCTAGTATTTAACAAAAATATAATATAAAAATTAATGATTTCCATAATTCAAGTATGCACACTCCCTAACATTATCACAGCCCAGTGCCTTAATTCAACGTATATAAACTCAATAATAAAACCAAACCGCTGCTGATGAATTAACATTCAATACACGCCGTAAACATCGAGCGGCGATACAAAGACATTACGGTGATAATATGGTGATTAATGGAGATTAAGGGGATCGCGGTACGTCTCTGTTTATCTTGTTTCGTGTTCCTTTGAAACGGTAGGTGAGTGCTTGAGTTTGGGCGAGATTAAGGAGTTAGGTTTTGATAGTAATAAAAGGATCTGTCGTCTTGGTAGTGAATGTTGTATAGTTATTAATTAGGTGGGTATTTTGATAGACTTTCTTCTAAAATAGGTATATCGGATTTTTTTTTAATTTGGTCCATGCTAAATTTTAGTTAACGATCGCTACTATCTGAGTGGAACATCAAGTATTTTAAAGAACATTCACATAGAAATCTAATTCGCACTCACAAACTCCTTTTAATTTACCAACATTTTTTATATCTGATTGTAACTCGATTTTGAACGTTTTTAAACTCGATTCTGATCAAACCTAACCTTTTCTAAATTTCGAAATGAACTTATATCATCTTATGACAACCATTCAAAAATTAACTAATTACTAACTTGTCTGTATAATAATACTTTCATAACAATTCCCTTCTTTGTTAACTGTACAGTCAAGCACATAAAGTTACCACAAACTGTCAAATTTTCAACTAACTTAACCATCAACATTATAAGGTTTAAAATCATTTGGAGAAATTTGACAGTTTGGTATAACCTGATTTGCTGGCGACTACCTATCCGGACACTGTGTACCAAGACCTGCACCCTTATTGCCTTATTTATTTATTTTTTAACAAAAAGTACCTTTATAATTTTTAAGGAAAGAAAGAAAATGAAACAAACACAAAAATGAAAAGGTTGGGGGAAACATGCGTCACATCCACGCAAAACGGCTAGCACGCAAGTTTATGCTGCGACCCTATACAAGACAGAGCCCCAGCGCTGGTAGGAGAGACCTAGTAAAAATTAACTATGCTGTGCCCGAAAAATAATAATAATAAGTCAGCGTGTGAGTATAGGTTATCACAGAATGCAAAATCAATATCATAAAAATAACAGATTTTACCATAAAAATAGCAACCAGTTTGATTTTGTCTAGACTCTAGATTGTCCTATGGAGCTGGACCAGCATGTTACCAAGCATTCCTGTCCTGGATATAATCCTCTAACTTGTAATATGCTTGTTTACAAAGTGTACTTTTAATGTGTTTTAAATTTTCTCTCATTTAATTTCAATATATCACAAGGTATTTTGTTGTAACATTTAACACAGTACCCCATAAAAGATGTATGTAGGTACTTTAGATAAGCTGATCTCGCAGTGTATAGGATTTCCGTACAGTGCGAGATCAGCGTAAACTGGAATTGTATAGCTTGATGTGTAGCCGTGTGTACACAATATGGAATGCAATAAAGTATTGAATATTGCATAAAACAAAATCGATCACTATCTGAATGATTTTGAAGTATATGTTGCTAATCCATTGCTGTATATTTTCTAAAAATAAAAATAAAAACCGTGGCGCAGTGGTTAAGTGATTAACTGCTGCGCTGCGTGTCGCAGGCTCGATTCCCGCATGGAAAAAAATATTGTATGACCTATAAGTAGTTGTTCCGGGTCTGGCTGTTTGTGTTTGTGAGTTTAAATGTTTGTAAACGCACTCACGATACAGAAGACATTCCTAGTGACGTTTTAAAAAAAAAGTCCAGCAGTGGACTGCTTTATGCTGAGTTGATTGATTTGAGACGGGACATAGCAAACAAAATCGTAATCCGATACATGTCCTAGTCGGCAAAAGTCGCTCAGTCTAGTGTGGTACGCCTACATGTCAAGTCGCATTCGTGTCCTCCAAAAGAAAATTATTTTCGAAGTATAATGTCTAATTATGTAATATGGTATTGCAAATCTCGTAGTGATAAAACGACTAGACTTATTTTATTTTCGTTAATATTTTCTAAATTTTCTTAAGGCGTGTACGCACGAGCGAACAAAACGTGGTGAACATGAACATCGAACACGAAACATATGGTTCGTACGTGTGGACGTAAATTAGCAAAGCGAACACGAACACCATATTCTCCGAACACCGTCTACAGAGAAAAACGAAATTGGATTGCCACGAACATTTTTGACGAACATAGTGTTTGATGTTCGTTATTAGTACGCATATGCGATACGACCAAAATGTTCGATGTTCGTGTTCGCCATGTTCTTCTATTCTATTATATTTTTGATAAATGGCAAGCAAAGCCGGTGTCAACTATTCTGCCAATGTCTAAAGTGAGTTGAGAAAACAAGTGTGCATATTACAAAAAAATAATAAAAACATAAATGTTAAAAAAAAAAATATTGATACGGTTGAATACAATATAGATCTTGTTGGATTAGTACGGGACTGAAACAAACAAAAAAATAATTAAATATTATAATTGTCTTGTTAGGCTAGGTGGAGCGACGATCTTCGCAGGGTGGCTGGTGGCAGCTGGATGAGAGTTGCCAAGAATCGAACTGAATGGCGTGCAATTGGAGAGGCCTATGTCCAGCAGTGGACTGCTATAGGCTGATGGATAATTGTCTTGTTCGTTCACTAAGTTTGACACCCTATATAAAATGTACTCGGGACTTCTTGGCGGGAAAGTGAAGCGTCATGTTAGCAGTTTTGTTTTATTTTCTAAAATTTGTGTTTAGCCGAATATTAATGTGTAATAGTGGTGGATTATTAACCATTAAGTGTTCGTGAACCTGCATTAATGTAGGCAAATGAAACAAAACAGTGCAACATCACTTTAAGTTCTCTCAAGAAGTCCGCGCGAGGTTTCAGTAAAGTGCCGCGTCTTTACTTAAACCCAAGGGGAGTGGGGCGGGGATATCATCAATCATCTTTATCATGCATTGAGTGGAGTTCATTTCATAATTATTTAAATAACTTTGTACTTGTTACCTAATTTTACATGACACTGGCTAAATGCACAAACCGTGCGAAGCCAAAAAGAAAAAAAAAAAAAAAAAAAAAAAAAAAAAAAAAAAATGTACTCTGTGGTTTGACACGTCTTTAGATGTTTCAAACTATTTGACATTTCGTAATCAAAGGTTGGCGTCGGTAAAACAGTAACGAGTCAAACTTAGCTTTTATTAAATTTTGCTTTAATTTTGCTAATTTTGAACTGAGACATGGGATCACAAATTTTCTATGACATTACTTCTGATAGCCTCTCTATAGTATCTATCTTAAATCTCTTTGCATAACCCGAATTAAAATGAAATTTCCATACAAACCCAGCGTGGTATTGTCACGACACTAAAAAAACAACTAACGAAAGAATAAATAAGAGCCGATATAGAAGAGAACTCTTTAATATTATTTACTGGCGTACTTTCGTGCCAAAACTTTGCACTCACTGGGATTTTGGGTCACTTGTGCCTTGTACACACGAACTGATAGTGTTTTATGGTATTGTTCTGTTGAGGGGCTATTATGGTTTAGTGGTTGTTTTTTTTTTTATTGTATGTTTTTTGTTTTTGTACTAACTATGATCCCTCGTTGGTTTAAAACAGCCATACTCAAAGTGTGCTTCGCAAAGCCTTTGGGCTCCGCGAAAATACTTGTCACAATGAAAACAAAACACTAAAAAGGGGTACTATAAATTAATTTTACTCTGCAACCTGAGTAAAAAAAACCTCTATCTAAATATTCCAACACAAAATAAAAAAAAATATGCAAATGTAAATGTCAAGTAGGTTTTCTTTATTTATTAATAAATAATAGGTACTTCACATGAAAATTTGCATATTTCTTTATTAATAAAGAATACACCTAAAACCATTTTTAATTATTTTCGGGCTCCGTCAAATATTTCGTTTACCAAAAGGTTTCGGTCGTTAAAAAAGTTTGAAAACAGTGTCTAGTATAAATAAACATTATTTATTTATTTTGTAAATATTCGTCTTCATGGCTGCCTCGTTGGTTTAGTGGTGGTAAGGACGACAGCTATACGAGAAGCCCAAGGTTCGATCCCCAATTCTGGCATATTTTTCTTGTTTTTTTTGGCTGGCATAGTTTTCCAATTTCCCAGTAGTCTTCTACTGGGAAATTGGAAAACTATGCCAGCCAAAAAAACCGACCGAAACAGATCGAAACCTGGATTTTTGCTCAGTTGATGGCATATAAGTGCAGGCTGGTTAATATTTTTACCAAAAAGTCAGCTATTGTCATAAGCTTATTACAAATTAGGTAAGCACAGTCGACTTCATTAACAAACGTACTTTAGTGGTGAAACTTGGACTAGGAAACACTCTAACTGCTTCGGAATTAAGGCGCTCTCAATGTCAAATTGTTACCCCAGACGTGCAGAACTTGACTGTACCAGGTACAATACACAATTCTTATGTCACAACCTTACCTCTCTCGGAAGGACGATTTCCAAGATTTTCACAAAAATAAATCATAAGACTTTTATTTTTCTTATAGTATGAACCAGCCTTTACGGCAAGTGTTTTCGTAAAGTTGTGTGTTAGTTGACAATTTGTTATGGGTTATAATGCTTTCAATAAAGGCAGCTTCTCCATTGGAAGAATCCTGTTTTTGTTAGCAAGTCCTTCGAAGTTTTCTATAGTTGAGGAGTAGTTTTGTAAGAAGGTGCTTTATTTATTTTGAAGATATTATAATCTTTACACCTTCTTAGATTCAAATATTTGTTTTATTTACGTTATCACTAATGAAAGAGGGGCACATGACTAACTAATAACCGCTGCAAGGTTCGATCAATCAGGTTAAGCTACGCCTGCCGAGGTCGATCCCTGAATGGGTGACCATCTTTTTTTTTTAGAGAAACATACTTTTACGATGTTTGTAAATATGTGAGCACCATGTATATATCTCATTTTTCATTTCTTAGTTTTAATTATTTTTACCTATTATGGTATAGTAATTTTATTCTAGGTGCGTCTTCTTCCCATATTTTAAGCAAATGATTAATGTACTCAAACAAAATATTGTAAAACATTTTTACCGGTGGAGTTTCTTGCCCATTCTTCTCCATACGAAACTACATTTTAGAAGGGGCAACTAGAATCAATCCTTTTTTTTGTTGTAAATTTTGACGTTCAAAAGTGCCTCTTATGTGCTTATTTGACATAAATAGTTTTGACTTTTTTGACATGTTGAGACCCTTCCATGTCTCGAAAAGTACTTTAGGACTTTAATCTGGGCTGTCATTCGTGGATCTTTGGCAGTCGTTACGGGTTGTTAGAAGCCCGAAAGCCTGATAACCAAGGCCTATCGTGGTATCCAGTAACTGGTTTGTGAAGGTTGGGAAGACAGTTGCTCTATGTAAAATACAGGTATTCTGCTGCAGCTGGTCAAGTGGAAGCTGACCCCAAGATAGTTAGTAAAAGGCTGGGATATGACGAATAGGAACGAATGAATGAATCTTACATGTTTTTAGATGTTTGGAAACAGAATGATTTTCTGCTAAGTTTACTTCTAACCTCACTCAAGTGACCGCTTATACCTAATTCAAAAGTGAATTCGTTAAATACAATTAAATCATGGCAGATTCACACTCGACACTGTTTGAATTTCGAAGCAATTTTTTAAGGCAGTAACACTACAAAGGCTCAGGCATTTAAGGTACTTCAGAGTGGCCTATTCTGACGGCTTTCTGAATTAAACCTTTGACCTAATTGAATAACCTAACAAGAGATCTTTGACCAATAGTATTATTCTCTAAAGCTGATATCAGAAGCTTCATTGTTTGTTCATTTATGTCTTTCATTCGGCATCTTTCACTCGAAGTGATAATTTAGAACGCAAAATGAATCAAAAGCGAAAAAGTACATTCATTAGTGAACCGATCCAACGGTGTTGGATTTCGGTATTCACTCTCGCTCGGAGCGAGATATGAAATTAAATGAGCAAATGCATGTTCATTTTATAATTTTTTGTCGGTGCCGTGTGGACGTGGAATCTTTGATTATTTATATATATATATTTTTTTTTTTTTAATTAAAAATACCGTTTTCATGAATTGTCTGTGGGAACAGAACAAACAGTATTACTCCAATAAGATTTATTAGTGCGGACACTTATTTTCAGTTATGTACTTATTTACAGTTATATAGTAACCAACAATAATATAACTTATATAATTATTATCTTTACGTATATAAATTACTTATCTTAATGTATACGAAATACCCCAACAATCAACAATATGTCTAGTCTAGATAGAGTGTCACGCTGCAAAAGAACTTCGATAGGCTTTTCTTTTTTTTTTGGTGGGAAATTATCATAAAACTTCTCCAGCTCTGGGCGGAGCGAGAGCGCGTGTCAAACTTTTACTGACTAAAACCCACCCGTGATCCCTTTCGGACAAACTCACAACCCTGGCAGGCATTGGCCCTAATGGACCCCGTGAATTCGTGCTGAAATCCCTTTGAGACGCGGGTGGAACACAACGCGCCGTCGACCCGGGCCTGGTCCTTATCAGACGGCGAGCTACCCATCGCTCACCGCCCGCAGGCCCGCGCCTACGGCGGACTCACGACGCCCAGGGCGTCTCCTGCGGTGACTAGGGGCGTGAAGGCGCGAGCCCTGCCTCTCCCTCACGCGTTCCGCCTCCTCCTTCGAGAGCATTACTGCTTCGCAGAAGGAGGTGACACCCATGCACTCTCGCTCCGAACCATGGCCTGAACCAGGGCCGGACGCGAGAGGACGCCGCCGCCGATCGCCTCCGTGAGGGCTCGACGGTGCTCCGCCCAAGAACTTCGATAGGCTGGTGTGCGTGACTACTACGTCTTACGTCATGGTGCTGTCATTATATTATTCTAGTTAGCGTGCATTTTGCGGCCAACAATTGGACACAATTATTTTCGACGATTTTACAGCATTAACTGTATATCACATAGGTATTTTATATCTTTGCGTGGAATTAAATAAAAATGAACATTCAATTCTAGTGAAGCGTCTGATATCAGCTTAAACATCACTTCAAAATTCGAACGGTGTCTTGTTCTTAATCCGCGATGGGTCACTTTTAAAACAAATGGATTCGCTTTCGAATGGGGTATTTGACTGTTTTTTTTTTTATAATAGTCTTTTCAAAACCATCAAAAAAATTAAGCCACAGTAAAAAAAAATGTGTTTAATCAAATCAAAATTTATAAGCAAAATGATATTATTATTATAAGAGTTTGAAGCACTTTGCGCAGAAGATGACCAAGCAGGGTACGAGTTTCTCACCTGGCCATCCTCTCCACAAAATGCCTCAAAATGGGAGAATAGAAATTCTCTGATACTGTTTTCAGAACGCTGTTGTTACTGGCCCGTGTTCTAGTAACTAACGATGCGATTTTCAAATATCTCAAAAATGCAAGTTGTATGCGTTTTAAAGCCTATTGTAGACAAAGACAGCACTGCTGCGATCTGACGTCACAACACAGGAACGCCATATATCTTTACTAATCTTTTTTTATTATTATTACTAATCTTGTTATTATTGATTTACCAATCTTATTATTATTGCTTAGAACTTTTAACTTTTTACGTAATCGATAAAAAACAAACTTAAATTGATTACCTTGGTGTTGATTCCCTTGGCGTTTTTGCCAGGGTAATCAATATTATCTAGTTCGTCTAGTACATTTATTGACCGTCTTATTACAAAACAAGGTTTATCTTGAGACCCAGGTTTTACCCATGAAGCCATTATTGAATATCGAACTTTATTCCGTCTACGGTAAAGTTTTGTATAAAGAACGGTATTTCAATCACAGTTACGTTTTTATTACAAAAACTGGCTCCATGGTTAAGGCCATGTCTAAATATAAATCTTGTTTTGTAATAAGGGGGTGAGTGTTTTGTTTTGCCTGGTTATCTAAGTATTTATTCAAATAACCTGACCATAATAATCCTGAGGTTTTAGCAATGACGCGGCTTAGTTGTGATTTGGGGATATCTTCTCAAGAATCTGTGCAATGTCCACATGGGCAACATATTGGCTTTTATAGCATTGGCGATACGATGTCAAACAATACCAATCCATCAAAAACCAGGTCGACAACAAGACGATTGAAAAGCAATTTCGTTTCTGGTAGAAATAATATAACCAATGATAATTATGTGTAACTTAGATCCAGAACTGGGTGAAACTTCAGCCATGAACCGTCAATACGATATTTATGTACCCTCCGATGATAGCTTCTGGGCAGAAGTTCCTTCAATAAATGAAAATTTGTCAGCTTCTACAACTAACGCAGCTCTTCACGGCGAACATTCCAGTGCTAGTGATTCTGATAAAACAAGGTTATGATTCTGATCTGATTAATATTTTTTTTTTAATTGTGTCACCCAAAGAAAGGTTCCTAATTTTGTTAAAATTTTTGATTATGCTTAAAAAGAAAAGATTTGTTTTCAATTTTTATTATTTAGTATGTATATTTTATCATTATTACTTAGGAATAAACTGATTGATAATTAGGTACAAAAGTGCCAAAAACTGTGAACAAGAGACTGATTATTAAATAAATAGTATGTTTTATTACTTACCTTTGTTTTAATTTTGATTCCCTTGTCATCGTATTTTTATTCCCCTGGCCAAAAAAAAAATGTTTTCAAATATCTTTGTAATGCGTCGTTCAAAAATGACCTATTTGATAAATGTGTTTATAATTCGGCTAAAAATCATACTAAACTATAATTTGTAAAAAAAAATGATAATAAAATGCGCCACGGGAATCAACTGAATATTCTCAATCTCAAGATTTACCCTTAAAAGGCAGTGACGTCATCAAACCTTCATATTGGGCAGTATGAGTAACTAACAAAGGAATGTGTCCAATCTTAAAACTTCACATTATTTAACAATAATTTCCAACCACCTTATTGAGAACTATTTGTAGTATTTCCCAACTTGCAATACGGTTTTAAAAATAAATATTTAACATACTTTTAGAAGAATAATTGTTGTTGGAATGTAGTGTGTTAAAAAGGTGTCCCTACACTAAGAGCGAAGCGAAAGATTTAAAACAAATTGACTAATGACAACGTAATACCACAAAAATGCCTACTACGCTTCTTTTTAGGGTTCCGTACCCTAAGGGCAAAACGGGAACCTTTTTTTTTTTTTAATTGCTAAGGCTCCGCCGTCTGTCTGTCCGTCTGTCACCAGGCAATATCTCATGAACCGTGATAGACAGTTGAAATTTTCACAGAAGATGTATTTCTGTTGCCGCTATAACAACAAATACTAAAAAACAGAATAAAATAAATATTTAAGGGGGCTCCCATACAACAATCGTGATTTTTTTTGCTTGTTTTTGCTCGATGTTGATAACGGCAATAGGTAGACCCTTGAAACATTCACAGAATATTTAGTTATATATTCACTTTAAAAATAAATAATTAAAATAAAATAAACCAATATTTAAGGGGGGCTCCCATACAACAAATGTGATTTTTTTGGCATTTTTATAGTTAATGGTACGGAAACCTTCGTGCGCGAGTCCGACTCGCACTTGGCCGGTTTTTTTTTTATACTCAAGCATTCGTGGGCAGAAACTACACTACACAAAGTGCAGTTTATGTGACTCCTTTTGCTCCAGTCACTAAATTTAAAGGTTAAATAAATAAAATAAAATAATTCCCGAAAAGGACAATGACCAATCAATCCAATCACTATGGAAAAAAGTAAATTTAATTTTATACCGCGGCCATCGTTGAAACCTTAGTTGGTATTGGAAAAATCTATTACAAAAATGAATTGATAAACGATTTTTCTACAAATGCAGTCCGAGATGATATTATTATATATTTGAACTTGAAATTTTTAAATAAAAATATGCTTTAAACTGTACAAATCTGCTTTTAGATGACAAATAAGTAAAAAAAAAATACTATTTTATTGCTGATATTATAAGGAGTAACTTAGGCTACTTTTATTTTAGAAAAAGTAACGCGTTTGAGGCCGCGGGCAGCGACTAGTTTATAATCTGAAAGAATATATATAATTCATATAAAATATAGATATTTATTACTCATGGTCTTTAAAAATATACAGTTTCAAGCTTATATCTTGCAGATGAAGCTGTAATTAATTGAGTGCTAGACACAGCGGGTGAGGCTTGGCACCGGAACACTGTTGGCACACCTACCGCGAAGACAGGATAACGTTAGTTTTAATTAACTTTAACGGATTTTTATTGCCAGAGGATTGTGGGGAAAATGACTTAACTAAAGCTGCAATGTTATCGTGGTAACGGTATAGCAATTTTGTGCGTTTTGTAAAACAGATAATAAGACCATGCTTGGGCACACCACTATTGTGGCGACAAGTCCCCTCATTGAGGAGTGGCTAGAGAGGCGCCACGGCGTCCTCACCGCCTGACGCAAGTTCTCACCGGACACGGATGTTTCGGGAGGTTCCTGTTCAGGATAAAGCGGGAGGAAACGCCCGGGTGTCACCACTGTTTGGATCGCCCGGAGGACACGGTGGAGCATCTGAGAGCAGAGCCCTGGTTCAGGCCATGATTCGGAGCGAGAGTGCATGGGACGCCGTCAACTCCTTCTGCGAAGCAGTAATGCTCGCGAAGGAGGAGGCGGAACGCGTGAGGGAGAGGTAGAGTTCACGCTCTCGCGCGCTTAGTCGCCGCAGGAGATGTGTCGGGAGTCGGGAGTCGCAAGCCGATTTCCGGCCACCGTAGGCGCGGGCCTGCGGACGGTGAGCGATAGGTAGCTCGCCGTCCGATAAGGACCAGGCCCGGTTGGACGGAGCATTGTGTTCCACGTGTGCCTCAAAGAGATGTCAGCATGAATTCCCGGGGTCCATTAGGGCCAATGCCTACCAGGGTTTCGAGTTTGTCTGAAAGGGATATTGTGGGCACACAGGCAAATGCAGGAACACGGGTAGGTTTTAGTCAGTAAAAGTCTGACACGCCCTTCCACTCCGCCCAGAGCGGAAAAAGTTATTTGATAATTTCCCACCCGAAAAAAAAACAGACCATGATGAACATTATAAAACATATAATATAATATGACACTCTGAGCATTATAAAACAGATAATGAGACATGCTGAACATTATAAATAGATAATAAGACATGCTGAACATTATAAAACAACCTAAGCAGCCAATAAGGTTATCACTGCTTGTACACAGACCTCCTCTCTGTGAGGGGAAGTGAGCCATAATCCACCACGCGGGCCAGAGCAATATGACTTTTAATATAAATATTAATAATCTTCAGATTTTGTGTTATAACTTTATAAGACATGTTCACCAATTTATTGTAGGAATTACTATTTAATTAGGGTTCCGTACCTCAAAAGGAAAAAACTGAACCGTAATAGGATCACTTCGTTGTCTGTCTGTCTGTCTGTCAGTCTGTCAAGACCCATATTCTCCAGAACGCGTGGAGATATCAAGTGTAAATTTATATCAAATACGTAAATCTAAGGTCCCTTGGTGCTCTGAAAATATAAAGCTTCTATGTCAATAAAAAACTTCGGCTATGTTAACGACATATTTTGATACTTGCAAATAAATCAAAACCTATAGGGTACTTCCCGTTGGCCTTAATCATTAAATTTGGCAAGAATCAAGGTCTATAGCATAAGTAAAGGAAAACGTCCGAAAATCATTAATTTATAATTTTATCAGAATATATATTGTTTTTTGGATTACAAACTTAGGTACATTTGCAGATGAAAAATTGACCGTGGCGTAATATACGAATAATATATCAATAAAAGGGAGAACATGTTTTTCAAAGAAAATGTTGAGTTTGTTTTAGGATAAAGGGGAGGTCAAAATTGGTATAATATTCCGACGATTTTTAAACGCTAATGTGATGTACCTTATTAGAAAGCTTATTTATTATGCCACTCGATTATAGTTAAATCTGATTTTTTCAGGCGCCCATTTTTGTGAAAAAGTGAAAAATGTTTAAATACAAACATAACGCACATAGTCTTTATTTATTCATTTCTATGCAATATAATTATTTTATGTGGCTAATGTTTCCGTTTCTATTAAATACTTTGAGATTTTATTATAGTTTTAGCTGCAGCTCCATGAAATTAAGACAAAAAATATTGATTATCATGCCAATGCAGTAACAAAACGTATCGAAAAAAGTCAAAGCTGTAAACTCGGACTAAATATCCGATGTAAATGTCAAGCCGAGTCCTGCTGACTGACGTTGTCATTGTCACGTCATTTGCCACAGGGCTGCCATCCCTAAAATATAAATAATGCTTATAGAACATTTTATTTTTCAACACTTGTTTTAAAAAAAACGGCGGCTGTAAAAAAAAATGAAATGCCAAAGACATCAAAATAGTTACCCTCTTTCAGCCTATATAGGTCAGAAGGCTATTTAAATTTTCAATTATTTTAGTACCAAGCCCCATACATTTCGTGAACGTCTCCTTTATTCCAACTACGAAGCCCTTCATTACGCGTGGTCCGACACGCACTTGGCCGGTTTTTTTTTATGGATTGCTTGTTCATTTTTCCAATTTATATATGGCTCATGCAGTGTTTTTGATATTCCAATGTATTATTAAAACTACTTTTTAAGCAGCGCATCGCTCCATCACTGGTTGGTTACCGTATCAAATGAATCATATAAAAGCTTCGAAATTTTCTAAAAAACGTGTAACTGATAAGCGTTAATGTAGGCAAATGTACCATTAAACAGTATTTTAAAATTATAAATCACAATTTAAAATTGCTTTTGAGAAAAAGTATTGTCTGTCCAACATAAAATGTCGTAATGCCAAGTGGGTGCACTTTACGTAAAATTTTATCGGAAATTATTGAATAGTGGTAATTTTAAATTCGTTCGTTATTCATTCATTATGAGTCATAATTTAATGAATTGCTGACTGCAACCGAATTCCAAATGAATGAGTTTTTAAAGATGCTTTTGTGTTTAATGCAGTGGTAATAAAGAAGTATTTATTGTTGTAATATTATCACATCAGAAAGTAAGGTGCTCGATACTGAATATCGAGCTACTATAACAATTAACTAAATAGATGCAGTCAATAATAGGGAATATGCATGTATTTTTTTTTCACTAAATCAATAATAGACAGTAATATAATCCTAAGTATTGATAGTTAAATTGAACTACTGATTGATGCTCATAAAAATTATGAAACTCCAACAATTTTCTACTACAGTTCAAACGACCATTTCTGTCGCGGTCATGATGTGACGTCATTGTTCACGAAACTGCTTTGTTTACATCTGTTTTTTAGCCCCAAATCAGTATATATAGTACCCTAAGTATACATATATTAACAAATGTGTTAGTAAATAAAACTTAAAACAATGCTAATATACGTCGTGTTAGTGTGTCTGTGTATGCTTTATTCAAGTAGAAATCGCACTTACATATTAACCTTAGTGAGATTTCAAGCATTTAGCAAAGAATAGATTTTATTCACGTGTTTTGTTTCGTCACTTCCGGCATTTTCGAAGAGAACGCGTTTTGAGTTTGCGTTCCGTTCCACCATAAAAACGCAACATAAATTAATTAATTGTAAAATAAGTAATGCATTAAAAAATGTAAAAAATATTGGAATTTGTTTCTTGACTCCTACACAATGTCTATTAAAATAATGGATAAGTTTTGAATTACGTGCATATTCCAATGATTAGTGAATGTACCGTGTAGCTGTTCTGCAGCTGTAATGTCACAAATAAAATTACAAAACATTGTACATTTTCTCAAAATTTAAAGGTCAACGCACACTTAATCGCCGTCAAAAATAAACAGCAGCTAATTAGTTACACTTTACGCTTATGCGCTGCAATCGTGAGCTTCCAATAAAGTGTTGTTATCTCTTTCCTACGCGAAGAGTCGCATAAGGTTGTCTCTTTTCCCCGGCACGCTTAGTCATGTAGTATACGAAATACGCTCAGATAACCCAAAAATCTTATGATTGCTTAAGTTTTTAGACGTGATTATATCAAATCTATTTTATTTGTGTAGAAATGAATAGGTAATAAATTGGCGAGATAGATTGCAATTTTTTTGTAAGGTTTTGTTTAGCAGGTGGTGTTCTGTAGTTTCTGCTTACCCCCATGGGCAAAAGGCGTGAGTTTATGAGGTGATCAATGATGGATTTGTAGGGGCGCTGACGCGGTCGTTTTATATTCCTCGCATGCGCGGCGCCCGGCGAAGCCAGTTCGCCCGAAACCGCCTTCCGCTATACACGAGTCGCAAATACAACTTTGTAATATTCAACTATAGTAAAGACTTATATAGCACGTGACATCTATTATTTCTCTCCGCACACACTACCCTGTAACACACACATAAATTCGAATAAACCAAAAGGTGTTATGACAGCAGTTTTTTCAATGTCATTTTCCGCGACAGGTATGCAATTGTATGCTCGGTTAATATCTAATTTTGAGAATATTTTCTTACCTGCCAACATATATGTAAAATCATGCAGCCGAGGTACAGGGTAGCGATCCGGTTTGGTGATCGCATTTAAACGTCTGTAGTCTCCGCATGGCCTAATATTCCCGTCTTTCTTGGGTACTACGTGCAGAGGACTTGCCCAAGCGCTGTGGCTCGGCCTGCAGATCCCCAGCTCTTGCATGACCCTGAATTCGTTTTTCGCTTTTACGTACCTGTCTGGTGGTAGCTGTCTCGCTCGTGCGTGCACTGGGGTACCTGTTGTTTCTATAATGTGACGTACGCTATGTCTAGGTGTCTCTTTATATGAAACTGGTTTAGTTACCTCTGGGAACTTACATAATAGCTCATGATAGGGGCACCCATCAACAATGGTCTTTATCGTGGGCTCAGTCGACTCGGAGAGGTTTCCTCTCGCGCCTAACTTAGTTGCCTGGTCGACTAGCCTTTGTCCGTTCAAGTCAATTAATAAATTATGTTTTACTAAGAAGTCAGCACCTAATATTGGTTGCTGTACGTCTGCTATCGTAAATAACCAACGGAACGCTCGTCTAAGATTTAAGTCTAGTTCTAACATGTGTGTACCGTACGTAGTTATTTCGGTTCCGTTCGCAGCATATAACTTATAACCGGCACTTTGTGCGTTATTTTTCTTGAAAACCACTCTGCGAGGTAGAACTGACACATTTGCACCACTATCTACTAAAAAGTTCAAACCTGAGTTCTTGTCCCGGACGCTTAGACGGTGATTTCCGTGCACGCGGTCGCAGCCACCCGTCGCTGACTGCACCGACACTAGTTTTCCGCTGGCTTCGACTTCTTCCAATTGCACGGATGTTCACACCTCGTCGCCTTGTTACGGAACCGGAAATGGTACCGGCACAACCAGTTGGGGTCATCACTTGTCATCGCCTTGGTAGACCTGGAGTTCGATCCCGACCTGGATCTGCTGCTTCTAGATCTAAAGTTTCGCGAACGACCTCTGGGTGTGCTCTCGAGCCTGCGTAATCTGTCACCAAGTTGTCTTATTTCGGCTATCACTGCGTCATCCTTGTTCGTTGGGTTTGACGCTTCTTTCGCGCTAGCGACACTGTGGACCGGCGTTGCGTTTTCTGCTACCTTGTCTGCGATCGACGCTAATTTTTCTAAGTTTGCCTCGTCGGATACTGCCAAAATGCTGCGTATAGACGGTGGTAATTGGTTCTTCCACATCACCCTGAGTGTTTCGTCTGTCACCCTTCCTCTGGCTAACTCCCTCATTTTTCGAAGAAGGTGTGATGGCTGCTGGTCTCCCAGCTCCATTCCGCAAACCAGCTTTTTGATTTGACATTCGTCCGACTCTCTGTAAACTGAGAGTAACTTTGCCTTCAAGGTCTCGTATTTTTTTTCTTTGGGTGGTTCAAATATAATTGATGCTACTTGTTCTGTGACTTCCTGGTTGAGCTTCGAGACTAATATTCGGTACTTGGAGTCGTCGGACATCTTCTGCGGGTTTATAATCGTTTCCGCTTTGGCGAACCATAATTCTGGCGACGTGGTCCAAAAATTTTCTATCTTGTCGGTCACGGACACGGGTGAGAGAACGTATTCTCCAGCGGTCGCTTTTTCTTCCATCTTCAGGCTTGACTTTGTGACTTTTTCTCAATAAGCACTGTGGGTTTTCACACTATGCCGCGTGGATGTTAGGTTGAGTTGCCCGCTCTCGATCAACGCACACACTTTAGGATCACGTCGGGGTCACCAATTTTGTGTGTGTTCCAGGGTAGTGTGTGCGGAGAGAAATAATAGATGTCACGTGCTATATAAGTCTTTACTATAGTTGAATATTACAAAGTTGTATTTGCGACTCGTGTATAGCGGAAGGCGGTTTCGGGCGAACTGGCTTCGCCGGGCGCCGCGCATGCGAGGAATATAAAACGACCGCGTCAGCGCCCCTACAGATTTTATAAGTCGACAAATCACAATGAACTAATCCACTTTTGATCAACATAATTACTTAGGCCTATATAATTAAAAACCCAACAAGAAAACACGAGTATCTGAAATCCCTGCGTATACTATAATCTTTAATTACCAACGTGCGAACTAAGAAAGTTAAACTATATCTGGGAATTATCGCTGCGTCTATCAAACCTTCCTTTTTTCTTTTATTTTTTATCTACATTTTTGTGTACTACACGCTCTGCTTAACACGCTGTTGACAATTGACTATTGTAAGTTTTGATGAACTTCAAGATGACACTAAGATATTTACAGTTGGGTTCTGTAGAAAATTGTTTTAGTTGACATTATAAGTTGACAGTTTTTGAGAAACCAATTAGTAATGTTACTTGTGGTTTATTTTCCTTAAAATTATAAATATTCCAGCAAAATAATAACATAAACAAAACAAATTTTTGATTTTTATAACACAATTTAATTTAGATTATCAAAACGGGGCAGTTTCATGGCGGCTCAAGTAGCATCAAACTTTTTCCGTCGAATCCGTTTTTTTTTACAGTGTTGCCTACACATAAAATTATTAAACTCTGCCAAACAAAAATCATAAGTTATTTTTCTTATTAACTAAGCCTATTGTCTGGTAGTACAAGTCAGATATTATAGTTGTAGACGTTTGAATGTTAGTTTGTCTTATTTAATAGAAAACTTGATGCTATTAAATCCAGACACTCGCATTTTTTTATAATTTTCAAAAGAAAATTTCAAAAATGATTAGCTTGGCAAAGACGGTTTCTCTCAGCACCCACATTATTCTGTGACTACTAATTATTAGTGGTTATTTTAGCTTACAGCACCTAATTCATCTATTAATTACTAAAAGTGTCAATTCATAAAATAGAGGCCAATTTTAGGAAGTGAGAATAAACGAAAATGAAAAAGGCACCACGCCAATAATTACTACTGCCTCGTTGGTCTAGTGGTCCCCATCGTTACTGCTGAGCATGATAGGACCTCATGCTTGGTTCGATTCCCAGGTCAGCCATATTGTAATTTGGTTTTTCCATCTGGAATTTTCAGTAGCAGCCCAGGGTCTGGTTTTGTGCCCGGTGGATAGCAATAGGCTCGCCCCCTATTACATGGTACTTAATCATAACTGGGGAAATTTGTACTATAGGTACACCTCTGTCCAACCCTTCAGGGAATACAGACGTGATACTCAGTTAATTACTATTAATATTATTTATCTTTTGTCGTGTTATGTCTATTCTTAAAGATGGATGGGTGACCGTCTTTACATACCGAGACTTGTCCGTACCTCGGAAAGCTCGTTAAGCCGTTGGTCCCGGCTGTCATTCGTGGATCTTTGAGAGTCGTTACGGGTCATCAGAAGCCCGATAGTCTGACAACCAGTCTTACCAAGGGGTATCGTATAACCCATTACTGGGTTGTGGAGGTCAGACAGGCAGTCGCTCCATGTTAAGTACTGGTTTTTAGCTGCATCCGGTTAGACTGAAAGCCGACCCCAACATAGTTGGGAACAGGCTAGGCAGATTGATTTAATTGTCGTATTATGTCTCTATTCAGCTGTGACTTTAATTAACTTTGTGTGAAGCAATTACCTTTGACACCACTATTACGAGGCGTTTTGAAGTTCTATGCAAAATATTTTTGCAATTATCATCCTTATCATCATTTCAGCCGAAAGATGTCCACTGCTGGACATAGGCCTCCCCCAAGCACCGTCACTTTGACCGGTTCTGCGCTTCCCGCATCCAGCGGATTCCTGCGGCCTTCACAATGTAATCGGTCATAGTGGCATAGCACCTCACCACATTTTTGCAATACGCATCTCTAATAATAGGTATGCCTTTTGCTATTCATTTTGCTTTGACAACCTTACCAATGTCCAAAAGGAACCCTAATTTCACTTAAAATAAAACAAAACACATTGGCCGGATGCAACGGTCATTGGACATGAACCAAACTTAATCAGAAATGTCAATGTTAAAACACTATGACTTAGATATCTTAGTACCTACGCTGAGATTAATTATCAGGTTTTTTAGGGAATAATAAATTATCTTGAATTGTCGGCTCAGTAATTTTGTAACCATATACAACGTGGCGATTAGGTTATCACATTAAATAGTACAGCGGTTATTACAAGTTGTTATCAGTCTGTTAAAATAATAAAAATAAAAATAGACCTAAAAATAGAAAACTGAATTTTTCTAACAAACTAAATAGCGTAAAAATTGGCAATAAATAATCCACCCTTGATACTATTAGTTTACTGACCTGTAAAAGCGGCAACGCCGCGGCGCGCGGCGCGGGCGTCTAGGCGGCGGGCGGCGCACACGCCAAACGACAGTGAGACTAGCGGAGGGTAGGTACTTGCGCTCACGCGCGGGGCGTTATAATACATGATGTTGTTAAATACTAAAAGGGAAAAAAAGGTCTCACGGGTAGAATGTTAACTTTTATTAATTATTTTATTTATGTATGCTTAAAATACGTAATGTAGAATACGTGGTTTGAATTAATGTGATAACCTAATCGCCACGTTGTATACAACATTATTTTTAGTATATCCGGAACCTGAAAATAGTTTGTTCAGAATAAGGAACTGAATCGATTTCAATAATTTTTACACCATGTTATATTTTGTCCCAAAAATATTTAAGTGTGATGGAAAATGTTATCACATTTAATTACTTACAATACAATCTCCGTACGGTTAGGTACCTACTGGCAAATTATTATCAATGAGCGCAAGACTACTCTGGAGGTGCGGAGGCGGCATCAGCATGTTTTTGTACGGACAACCCGGTAACATAACAATCTTATAACTTTGTGATTTTTCATGATACAGTTTTGAAAATAAAAATACCTATACACGTGTTTCGGGTTTCGCATATTATACTAAAAATAATATTGCATAAGTGCAAATTGTTACCATGAATTCAGCAAATGATTCAAAACCCCTAGCGTAATTTCGTCGGTTATTAAAAAAAAAACCGGCGAAGGCCGTGTCGGACCATGCACAATGAAGGGTTCGGTACTTAGGATGAATTTATCCTAAGAACACACAAAAAATTGTAGTTGAAAAACATGTTCCCTCATACATTCCAACTGCAAATTTAAGTTTGTACGCACAATATTGAGAGATTAACCATGTTATTTTTAGACCATAGACTTTTTACGGGTTTTCCTGTAATCTATAAGTAAAGAACTATTTACTGTATTTTTTTTTAATATTTTAGGCTCCGTAATTGCAGAGATCCGGTAGGGGGAATGATAAAATTTCATTTATTTTCTTAAATAGTTGTATTAGTATTTATTTTTAAATCATACAAATAATGTATCTGAAATCCTTACAGTAAGCCCTTTCATTTGATATGTTACAAAGTACCGTTAGCAAAACTTTTTCTATCTTTGTATTTTTTTAAATTTCTAGTTTTCTTCCAAAAATCACCCTTATAGTCATGTTTTCTTGACGCACTGGGATATGCTCTGTTTGATTCTCAATACCTTTTCAGTACGAATATTTGAAAGAAAATAAGAAAAAAAAGAAAGAAAGAAAAATTGTTAAAAAAAATGTTGTTTGTTTTGTTTGTTTGTTGTTATTGTTTGTTGTTGTTGTTTGTTATTTATTTCTGTATTTATCTTCTTGCACACATACAAACTTGGTGGGTATGTAGCAATATTTAACGAACTATTTTAATAGGTACTCAATATATAATATCAATATAGACTTTAGGCATCTTGAAGAGAACCTTTAGGTTCCGAAGATCAACTACGTGACGCCCCAAATATCATGTTTTTCATTCCATTCAGTTAAAGAACCAGTACTTTTACCGTATCTAACTGTCAAATGAGATACCTACTTTTAAATTTCATGACTGATACAAATCACATACTTCCAATGTCATAATTATTTAGTATTTAAAATCACTACAAATCTTATTAATATTTGGAAATTATGACAATTTTGTATATAAAAAAAAATAACCATCATTTGCTGTCCAATATTGGTCCAAACTATGAAATGACGAGAGGTCTTTCAAATATTACTGTCCATCTCCAATCGCAACTTGATAAAAAACAGTTCTCTTAGGGTATCCGTCTTGATGAAAAATAAGAAACAGAGGCTTGACTGTAAACTATTCCAAATACTGAGATTCATTTGCATCTGGTGAGAAGGGAACCCTCTTAAAGCTAAAATACTGCATAATAAGTTTATAACGTTCCTACTGCTGGGACACAGGCCTCCTATTTGTGAGAGGGAGTCGGCCGTAATCCACCACGCAGGCCCCAGTATGGGTTGATGTTTCAACACATGTGACACCACAATGAAAAGTTAAAAGAGAAATAAACAAATAAAAACTTTATTTCCGGTGGCATAGACCCATAGAACGTACACATTTCTTTACATTTTTATATGCCATGATTCAAGACATGCCCCACTGATTCCGAAAGAGACAGTCAAGCTATTGCGTTCAGAATGCCATTGTTGCTACCCCGTTATACGGGCCAGCAGGGAAGCTGCTTTTTGCGCATGATGGCCTGGAAACCATCACTGCTAGGCTTGTGTAGTACATGTATTATGTAGGTACTATTAAGAATTCATTCCTGACACTGTACTAGAATGAACTATTCTGTAAGCCTTAGTAGTACTTCGGTCATTTAGTACTTCGTTCCGATCACGTTCCGTGATATGTCCGATCGCTCGCTCGGACTTGGATCCACAGACTTAAGTACACTAAGATGTCGTTCACGCATATTCTCGAATTTCTCAATTTTTTTATTATTATTTACCTTTTAGCATCTGTCAGCAACTTTGGGTAAGTTGTAAAACAAAATAACACAAAAACTAGCATAATATACTAACATATCAGTAGTACCTCATCCAAGCACTCGTTTTAAAACTCCTCATTCAGTCAGTGTACTAATAGTACCAGAAGGCCGAACTAGTACTTTTCACAGATTGTACTAGATCGGAGCGCTCCATTCAGTGATCGAGCCAGAACAAGTCTAATCACTGCGCGCTTGAGAAAACATCCCAGACGCGCTACACCCCGCCACGGCAGACCCAACAACGTCCTGAACGCATTATTGTACTGAGTGCGCTTGTCTGTAGGCTCGCAGCGTATATCTCACCCACAGGCCGCTTGAGTAGAAGGATAAATAAGGCAAAAAAAATAGGGCAATAAGCTTAAACAAGTCAAAATTATCTTTCAGTGACACTAGCAGTTCCTTCCTAATAAGTAAGAACAAAAAACTGCCACTCCAATTTTAACTAGGTTGGTCTCATTCCATAATCGTGTCTACATCAGCTAAAACTCGCCTCAATTATTTTTTGCCTCAGTCTTATCAGGGGAATAATTGTCTCTTTGTCTTAGACATTTCTTGAGGAAGGGCTGTGTCGAGAAATAAACAGATTTAGCAAAGGATTTCGGGTAAGGGAGATTTTTAATGCTTCCTAAGCTTTTAGAGTGTACAGAATATGACGTTTTTGACCGTTTAGGGTTAACATTGAAGATTGCACAAGAATTGATCAAAAGCGAGTTTAAGTTTTATTGCACTGTGTTGGGTATTGCGCAGATCTTGCTCACGCAAAAACATTGAAACCGTCAATGATATTGCGTGATAATAATGTATCGTTTGAGTGCAGGGGCTGATTCAGTCATATTGCGCATAACGAATATAAATATTAAAAACATTTTCAGTCGCACGGGTCGATCCATCAGGTTAAAGTACGCTTTCCACAGTTGGTCCGTGGATGTGTGACCGAGACTCACATTAAGCCGTTGATCCCGGCTGTCATATTGGGATATTTGACACTCGTTAGGGGTCGTCAGAAGCCCGAAAGTCCGACAACCAGTCTTACTAATACTTAATACTTACTTTTGAAGAGATATAAACTGTAAATGCTTGCTTAAATTGATTGATTTTTATCCAGATCCTCTCGATATCTATGTATTTTGCTGCTGTTACGAGAGCGAAAGCAGACTCGCTGGTTTTTAAGTACCTAAACCGTCCCGAATTTACACTTCGCTCGAAATAATTAGAATTTTGAAGAGAAATTGAGGATAACACTACATTTTAATCTATCGTGGGTGTATAACTATGGGTACACCTCTGCCTAACCCTTCGGGGATTACAGGTGTGATGTTATGTTATGTTTTAATCTATCTTTCTATATACATATAAATTGAATGCTGTTCATTGGTAAGCGCATCACTGAAAACGGCAAGACTGATTTGGTTAATTTTCTTTTTAGGGTTCCGTACCCAAAGGGAAAAATGGGAACCCGATTACTAAGGCTCTGCGGTCTGTCTGTCTGTCTGTCGGTCCGTCTGTCACTAGGCTGTATCTCATGAACCGTGATAGTTAGACAGTTGAAATTTTCACAGATGATGTATTTATATTGCCGCTATAACAAAAAATACTAAAAAACAGAATTAAACAAATATTTAAGGGGGGCTCCCATACAACAAACGTGATTTTTTTTGCCGTTTTTATAGATAATGGTACGGAACCCTTCGTGCGCGAGTCCGACTCGCACTTGGCCGGTTTTTAAATAATCGAGTCCAAATAAGGTTTTTAGGAAAAGAACAATGGGAAAAGTTGCAGGAAAATTGAAAAAATCGAGATAAACTGTTTTGCGACAACAAACGGGGTTTTGGTTTGCGGTGTTTTGGTTTGCTGTGTTTTGGTTTGCTGTTTTGCTGTGTTTTGTTTGTGTTTGCGTTTTGGTTTGCTGGTTTGCAACTGTTGTGTTTGCTGTTTGTGGTTGTGTGTTGGTTTGGGTGCTGTGTGTTTGGGTTTGGTTTGTTTGTTTGGTTGTTTTTGTGTTGTTTGGTTGTGTGTGTGTTTGTGTTGTTTTGCTGTGTTTGTGGGTACTGTTTTCTATAGGCTTTTTGGATGAATTATTAAAATTTGGACATGACCACGTCTGTCGAGTCAGCTAGTATAAAATAAAACTAAAACAGTCGCTATAATAATAAGCATTAAAACACGAACCTATTTCAAACCACTCTCGTCACAATCCGCTCGTCAAATAAATAGAATATAATGTTCTAGAAGCCGTTTGTGAAACAGACGACGCACACCTTTTGAAGTTAATTGGCTGACGTCCGTCAACTCGGCTCATCATCATCATTCATCATTTCAGCCGAAAGATGTCCACTGCTGGACATAGGCCTGAGGTTGCCATAATCGCCACGCTTGGCAGGCGGGTTGACGAACAATTATAATTAAGTATGTCGTATCTCGGTGTATTTTACTGAGTGCACATCAAAAATTAAAAAACCGGCCAAGTGCGAGTCGGACTCGCGCACGAAGGGTTCCGTACCAGTATCTATAAAAACGGCAAAAAAATCACGTTTGTTGTATGGGAGCCCCCCTTAAATATTCGTTTTATTTTAATTTAATTATTGATTTTTAAAGTGAATATATAACTAAATATTCTGTGAATATTTCAAGTGTCTACCTGTTACCGTTATCAATATCGAGCAAAAACGAGCAAAAAAATCACGTTTGTTGTATGGGAGCCCCCTTAAATATTTATGTTATTCTGGTTTTTAGTATTTGTTGCTATATCGGCAGCAGAAATACATCATCTGTGAAAATTTTAACTGTCTAGCTATCACGGATCATGAGATACAGCCTGGTGACAGACGGACAGACAGACAGACAGACAGACGGCGGAGCCTTAGTAATAGGGTTCCCGTTTTACCCTTTGGGTATGGAACCCTAAAAAAGAAGATAATACTAATTCAAATAATAAGAACATAAAAAATATATTGCAAGATCAACCTAATTTAGTACTACCTATTTACCAACGCGTTCGATAGTAGGTAATTAATTAAAGCATTAAAACAATTAAAATCATTTTAATTCTAAACGATTGCTATTTTGAGTTAGTTTGAATTTTCTTTTGGTGGACACGAATGCGAATTGCGACTTGACATGGAGGTGTACCACACTAGACTGAGCGACTTTTGCCCAGTAGGACAAATGTATTGGATTACGATTTTATTCGCTATGCCCCGTCTATTGTTAAGTAAATAGTTGAATGTCTTTGTTTGAAACAAACAGTAACTATTTATGGAACTCCTTACCTCCAAAAATGCTAGAAATGATTTGATGGAACAAAAGCTTTGAATAGCTGTACAAGGATATTTTAGCGCGTGCGCAAACATGGAACTAACACCGCCATCTTTATTTTCTCATATTCGTTCTTTCAATACATTTCACAAAAGTTTACCAACAGAGCGCCTCCATGTCAATGTCACTCGAACATTGCAAAAAAATATCCATGTAACACTCATCATCCTCACCATTTCAGCCGAAAGACGTCCACTGCTGGACATAGGCCTCCCCCAAAGGGGGTTGGGTGGGGGTTGCCATAATCGCCACGCGTGGCAGGTGGGTTGGCGATCGCAGTATGGTGTTAACGTTTATATACATGGAGTTCATCTTAACAGGGAAGTTTTAAAAACTAGAGACTGGACTTTATAAGGTTAATATATTTTTAGGTAAGTAGAAATAACTTGATATATAATATAACAAAACAGAAAAAAAACTTGACTCAATAAAAAATTTGCACTAAAAAGCTTAATATTACGCAAATGGATCCCTGCATCAAAAATTTGGTTTTTACAGACAGATATTTTTGAATTGCCTATCCAACGATACCCCACACCATGTGATAGACGAGAAAAAAAAATATCATCACACGTAAAGTGGGGATGATATTTTTTTTAGTTTTTTTTTTTTAGATTTTATTTTACGACTTTGTTGGCATAACTTATATGTACACCCATGCCAAATTACAGCTTTCTAGTACTAAGAGTCTCTGAGCTAAGCTGGGGACAGACGGATGGACGGACGGACAGACAGACAGACAGACGGACATACCGAAACTATCAAGGTACCTGGTTGACTATGGAACCCTAAAAATCGATGTTTTTTTTTAGAATTTTTGCCGTAAAATCTATCGTCACCATGTTTCTGTCTGTGAGGCGTGAACTTTTGGATTTTCAAAAATTTTACTTTTTAGTGTTCTATCTAGGGTACCCTTTGGGGTAAAACGGGAACCCTATTACTAAGGCTCCGCCGACTGTCTGTCTGTCTGTCTGTCTGTCTTTCCGTCTGTCACCAGGCTGTATCGTATGAACCGTGATAGCTAGACAGTTGAAATTTTCACAGATGATGTATTTCTGTTGGCGCTATAACAACAAATACTAAAAAACAAAATAAAATAAATATTTAAGGGGTCTCCCATACAACAAACGTGATTTTTTTGCCATTTTTATAGATAATGGTACGGAACCCTTCGTGCGCGAGTCCGACTCGCACTTGGCCGGGTTTTTCATCATTATTATCGCCACCTTTTCTGATCTGTGATTATCGCTGTTATAAAATACAAATTAATAATTATGTCAAAAACAAACTAAATACACATCCTATACTTTTACAAAAGGAATGTAAACATCACGTAACGGCAACTGTTCAAAAGAATCACGGGACCATTTCGAGCCACTGAAAGAACTCTGAAAAAGCCGGAAAAAGTTCGTCTGTCCGGCCAAGCTAATTACATCCGTAATGACGCGACGGCTAAAACTCATTCCGAATAATTAATTTTAAGAGAGTTCATGTTTTTGGGTGACATGTTGCAGAACTTGGCTTTTGGTGCAAATTTGGGTAGTTATGTCAGTGAATCTAGTTTTGGAGACTAAGTGGGTAGTTATTAGTACTGGTTAATTAAAATTTTAGTGTAGCAGTTAATGAATTAGTGCATATTACCGTGACTTAGTAGTTGTTGTTTCAGGTTTAATATTTACACTGATTCAGATTATACAGTGCTACAAATGCTCCGTGTGGTGCCAGACGTAAAGAATAGCACTATCCTATTTCTTCCCTTGCGTGTCGTAAAAGGCGACAAAGGGACTTACTAGAGCAGCCATACTCAAAGTGTGTTCCGCGGAACCCTAGGGTTCCGCAAAGCCTCTGTCGGGGTTCCGCAAAAATACTGGTCAGAATAAAAAAATAATACTAAAGGAGTGTCTACCTACTATATTTTATTTTACTCTGGTACCTGAGTAACATAATATCAATCTAAATATTTCAACAAAAGTAAAAAAAATATGTTAATTTTAATGTCAAGTAATATGATTATTAATGAAGAATACACATAAAACCATTTTTGATTACTTTAGGGCTCCGTCAAATATTTCGTTTTCGAAAAGGGTTCCGTCTCCAAAAAAGTTTAAGAACCACTGTACTAGAGAATGTGCAGCAGTAGCCTCTATGTATTTTAACACCATACTGCGATCGCCAACCCACCTGCCAAGCGTGGCGATTATGGCAACCCCCACCCAACCCCCTTTGGGGGAGGCCTATGTCCAGCAGTGGACGTCTTTCGGCGGAAATGATGAGGATTATGAGTGTTACAAGGATCTTTTGATGTTCGTGTGACATGGACAGGGAGGCGCTCTGTTGGTAATTTTTTGTGAAATGTTTTGAAAGAACGAATATGAGAAAATGAAGAGAGCGGTGTTAGTTCCATGTTTGCGCACGCGCCAAAATATACTTGTACAGCTATTCAAAGCTTTTGTTCCATCAAACCATTTCTAGCATTTTTGGAGGTAAGGAGTTCCATAAACAGTTACTGTTTGTTTCAAACAAAGACATTAAACTATTTACTTAACAAAAGACGGGGCATAGCGTATAAAATCGTAATCCGATACATTTGTCCTAGTGGGCAAAAGTCGCTCAGTCTAGTGTGGTACGCCTGCATGTCAAGTCGCATTCGTGTCCCCCAAAAGAAAATTATTTTCGAAGTATAATGTGTGCAATATGGTATTAAAAGTGTAACGTGTCAAACTTAGCTTTTATTGAATTTTGCTATAATTACGCTAGATGGCGCAACTGAGACATGGGATCACAATTTTTCTATGACATTACTTCTGATGGCCTCTCTATAGTATCTAGGTATCTTACATCTCTTTAGTTTCAAAGGATTTAATAGATAAAAAGAATCACGAAAATCCATGGTCACTGTTGTGAACTCCTGCTCCATTACGCACATCAGGGACTGACAGCGACATCTCGAGGCAAGAAACGATAGCATTCGCTACGTCATACCTATCTCTCGACCGTGATTGGTTTTTACTTAAAATATTTTTCCCACACCCATCTCTTTGAATGTTGTTAAATCAAGATGGCGACTACAGAATTTGCTCGTTTTACTAACGTATCGTTTTTATTGAAAATTCTCAACACAATCAAACACCTAAGTTTTCACCAAACCTCACCGCTCTGCTGCTACAGCTACCAATTTACACAATACAATTACTGAGTGATGACGTTGGTCTAATGTTTTGTTATGTAGTAGGTATTAATTATCAGCTTCATAACTTTTCCTGAGGAAATAGGACGTGTGAGAAATCCTGGGAGCCACAGATGTTTCTCGTTTTGGAAAGAGTTGTCACCCATCCACTGACCAACCGCGGCTCCGGTAGTTTAACCTCTCTTGCTAAAAAGTACTACCACTTATTCTAGGTCAAGTACTAACTTGTTCTTTCGTGTTTAAAAATAAAAACATAAAAAAAATATTGCAAGATCAACCTAATTTAGTAGGTAGCTACCGCCGTTTTGCGTGAATGTGACGCATATTTTCCCTCAACTTGTTCTTTGCCGTGTTTGTGTTTTTATTTCTGTGCGTTATGTTTACCGCAAATAAACGTATTTTGTTTCTTTCTTTCTTTACTAACTTCAAATAGCAATCGTTTAGAATTAAAATTATTTTATTTGTTTTAATGCTCTAATTACTTACCTACTATAGAACGCGTTGGTAAATAGGTAGTACTCGTACTAAATTAGGTTGATCTTGCGATATTTTTTTTATGTTTTTATTTTTTTTGGTTCTTATTTTAATTTTATTTTTTGTTGTTTTTTATTTTTCCTGGGTTTCTTTATCGATACTGAACCTACCCCTAAGCTATGGCACGCAATTTCTTTAACACCCTGTATATCTATTATTTAATATTATTTAATAATTGTATTATCTTCTTTTTTAAATTATTTACAGTAAAATACACCGAGATACGACATACTTAATTATAATTGTAAGTACAAAGGTTTTTTTTTTTACTAACTGTATCTTAGTCTGGCCATGCTCCAATTAGAAATAAGGACATTAGGAAGAGATGCCGCTCAATAACAGAGCAGACCAGTACATTCCGTACTACATGGCTCCAATTAGAGGGTGTAACACACAAATGATTGCCGTTTCGCAAAGGGAATTATTAAAGTTTACCACAGAATCAGATGATGCTAGATGTGACCAGAAATTGTTATGCCTTGAAATTATTTGACACAGTGCCAATGACTGTGTTCTTTCATGTTTAAACGCTGAAAACTTGATGCTTTAAAAATAAAATAAAATAAATCTTCTTATTTCAGACATAATGTTACAAATTAAAAAAATAAATACAAAAAAATGTTAAATTAACAATTTAAACCAAACTAAATTAAATTAAATCATAACTAAATCAAAAATTAATTTAAATACTTGCCGCCCCCGGGCACACGCATTTGTGCTTGAACCCAGTGCCCCAGAAGGGAGCTGTCCAGCTTGTGGCTGAGCACGCTCAGAATGGTGTTTGCGCTCCCACGCGTGCGGAACATCAGCGAAGCGATGCGGCGCCGTAGTACAGTGTGAAAGCCGTCTGTCTGCGCAAACATCGCAGACGCACTACAGCAGCGTGGGAGCCCCACCAGCACCCTGAACGCGTTATTATATTGTATTCGGAGAGCGTTGATGGCCCGCTGCGTGTAGTTGACCCACAGATTGCAGGTGTAGAGAGTTTGGCTTTAATATACACACCAAAATATATTTAACATACGCACATCAAAATCTTTATATAAAAACAGTAGGGTTCGGGGCGAAGATCGAGTTTTCGTAAATAGTATCACAAAGCTTTTCTTCCTTTTTCGGTGCATAGCCGTTCCGTGTGGTGAACGTGTGTGGACGTAAATAATAGCCCTACTTCTTCCCGTGGGTGTCGTAAAAGGCGACTAAGGGACTTACTAGAGAATGGGCAGCAGCGTTCTCTATGCATTTTAACACTATACTGCGTTCGCCAACCCGCCTGCCAAGCGTGGTGATTATGGCAACCTAAGGCCTATGTCCAGCAGTGGACGTCTTTCGGCTGAAATGATGAATGATGATGATGAGCCGAGTTGACGTCTGTTTCACAAACGGCTTCTCGAACATTCTAGAAGCGGCGCCCTTATTGGACGAGCGGAATGTGACGAGAGCGGTTTGAAATCGGTTCGCGTTATAATGCTTATTATTATAGCGACTGTTTTAGTTTTATTTTATACTAGCTGACTCGACAGACGTGGTCATGTCCAAATTTCCATAATTCATCCAAAAACCCCATAGAAAACACAATTTTCAGTTTATCTCGATTTTACGGCTACTTTTTCCATTTTTCTTTCCCTAAAAACCTTTTTAGGGTTCCGTACCCGAAGGGTAAAACGGGAACCCTATTACTAAGGCTCCGCCGTCTGTCTGTCTGTCTGTCTGTCCGTCTGTCACCAGGCTGTATCTCATGAGCCGTGATAGTTAGACAGTTGAAATTTTCACAGATGATGTATTTCTGTTGCCGCTATAACAACAATTACTAAAAAAAAGAATAAAATAAATATTTAAGGGGGCTCCCATACAACAAACGTGATTTTTTTGTTCGTTTTTGATCGATATTGATAACGGCAACCGCTAGACGCTTAAAATATTCACAGAATATTTAGTTATATATTCAATTTGAAAATAAATAATTAAATTAAAATAAAACAAATATTTAAGGGCTCCCATACAACAAACGTGATATCTTTGCCGTTTTTATAGATAATGGTAAGGAACCCTTCGTGCGCGAGTCCGACTCGCAGTTGGCTGGTTTTTTTTTGTACTCTAATATTTAAAAAATAATATTAATTAAATAAGTCTTGCCGTTCTCAAGTGATGCGCTTGTCATGAACAGCATTTCATTTATATTAAGATAGATTAAAACATGACATAACATCACACCTGTAATCGGTTAGGCAGAGGTGTACCCATACTACACCCACGATAGATTAAAATGTAGGTTATTGTCAATATCTCTTCAAAATTCTAATTATTTCGAGCGAAGTGTAAATTCGGGACGGTTTAGGTCAGCTATACTCAACCTGCGGCCCGCCAAGCCTTTGTTATTGGCCCATCTGAAGTTAAAATTTTCCAAAACTATGACAAAAACTACAGAGGACGATACTAACATTTCGGAAAAAAACTGTTCCGTAATTTCAAATTATATAACTGCACTATTGAACGAATTTCGAAAAAGGTGCCAAGATATAAGAAAAATAAAAACAAACTTACAGATTCTTATCTGGATGACGTTATAAGGATAGCATGTAGCGACAATCCAGATGTCTATGAGCCAGATCTTGATAAGGTTTTGAAAAAGTGTTCACAGTATCAAAAATCGCATTAAAACATATAAACATCTGTGTTAAAACTTATTTTTTCATTAATAAAGTAACTAAGTACATCGTTAACTTGGAATTACGTTTTAATTATAATAATAATAAAGCCTTTTATTCCGAAACCAGACAATTACACTAACAATAATGGTGAACATAAAAATCACAAGATGTCTCGAATTTTGGTGTGCCTCGCGGCATACGTCTCCTCTAACAATTTCCATTGACGTCTGTCGTGAGGTACTCTCCTCCAGTTTGGACCTGCTGTCAGCTTTATTTCTTCCTCCCAGCACGTTTTAATTAAGACCTAAATAAATAATTTTTGCTTGCGGCCCTCGACACCATGACTGAAACGTGTTTGTGGCCCCTATAAAAAAAAAGGTTGAGTATGGCTGGTTTAGGTACTTAAAAACCAACGAGTTCGCTTTCGCTTTCGGATAAAAATCAACAATTTAAGCAAGCATTTCACAATTCTAGTCTTGGAAAGAAAGCAAGCCACGGAAAAGAATATTTAAAGCAACCAGTACGAAGGAGAGGCCATTAGTTCGATGTTCAAACTTCACTCATTGCACTATTGAGGCACATAATAGATAGGTACAGAAGAACAGTTCCATATAACGAGGATAAACGCACGCACACATAGACATGCTTCACGTACAGCGAGTGCAAGTGCTCTCGCGACTACAGCTACGGATAGCAGCTTCAGATCAGCGTACATGCGTGTCTATGTGTGCGTGCGCCTATTTTCGCTTGCTGTATGGAGCTGAACTTCTGCAGCCATCTATTTGGTGAATGAGGCGTACTTACACAGGCGTTGTGTAAAAATAAATACAGACTGGCGGATTTTTTTTTTAGCTCTAATTGCAGTTATGTTTGGATGTATGTTTTATTTTATTGGAAACAGCTTAAATGTTTACCAAATCTAGTTGCAATATATTGGTTATCAAACAAGTCTAAAACTGTGTTCATTAATAGGAAGGTGGATATGACACAAAATTGCTCAATGCTTATTTTAGAGCTGTGACCTCAGACCAAATAAAAAACCAAGACATAACGCTGCGAAAAATACAGTGGAGTATGTCAAAACTACACCTAGCTCTGTGCATACACGCTCACACGCACACATTTACAACCAAACTACACCTCACCGGAACACAATATGTGCACACATGTTTACGTAACCGGCCTCACGTCACTGTTGACAGCACTATGTCTTGGTTTTTTGTTTGGTCTGAGGTAGTGACATAGATAAAAAGCAAGTTAGTTAAGAATTCGATTCAGTGGTGATTAAAAAAAAATCCTAATATTATTAATTTCGCTTCACGTTGCAAGCGAAGCAAAATACTCACCGGTTTGTTTTTGTATGTTATTTTATAGTTAAAAACACTGACTTCCAAGAAAAAATTTTGCTTTTCCAGATGCAGGTACGTTAATTGTTGAGGAGTTCTTCTGGTTCACCATCAGCTCCGCTTCACAATATTATGCATTGTGACGATCACACATTTCTTAGCAACCATATTAAAGTAATCGAATCGCAACCCATGAAATACTTATTATTGAGTAGTTCCGGTGGCCATATGTGGTCTTCATCATCAGTTCCACTTCTCCAAATGGTGCTTTCCGAGAGCAAATACACGAGTTACTATGAAAAATACCCAAATCTCTATAGGTGTGCCTATAAAATTTGAGGATTTCCCTCGATTTCCATGGGATCCCCTCCCATCAGATGCTGACTTGGTGACAATATGACCACCTCGAGAGCATATCCTTTCAAACAAAAAAATAAATTTGGAAATTGGTCCACAATTGACTAGAAATAGGTAAAAAAAAAAGCGTACACACGAACATGATAATAATTATAACCTCCTAGCCTTTTCGGATGTCGGTTGTATTGTTTTTTAATTCTATAAAAACTTAAACGATTCTAGTTACAATTATTTCCTCCAAAAAAAGCCCCTTCGGCAATCCATTCAACCCTACACCGCTGTCAAGAGGCGTATCCCCAACCCTTTGTATACGATATTTAAATAACATTACCAATTTATTAATTGTGCACTAATAGGATACCTACCAATTATAATTTTACCTTTTAATCTGCTGGTGTTTATTTTAATTATTATTGGGTTAATATTTTAATAAAGTATAATTGAGTAAGTTGTTGAATTTTTCTAGAGATATTATTTTTGTGTTAAAAAAAAACAAAAAAACGAAATGACGACGACGACGTGTTGTGAAAACATTATTAATTATTATTATTATTAAATTCTTTATTCAAGTAACAAGGACTCAATGTGTTAGTAAACTTACGAACTATGTTAAGTAGGTAGTTTTTTATTTTACATATATTTTATTTCATTTTACATTTATTTCATCCCATGTGAGACGGCACTGCAGTGTGTGTGTGTTTAATGATTCATTAAAGTCGCTTTTCGTATCTATCTGTGTGATCCCGTATTTTTTCTAAACTACGCAATAGATTTTGATGAGGTTTTCAACATCATTTTCAGAATTTATTTCGGAAGGTTTTTGTGTATTATACATTTATATTAAACTTACAGAAAGAATATTAAAGAAAAAGAATAAAAGAAAAATAATGAAAAAAAAGAAAATAAAAAGAAAGAACTCTCGATGTTTTGTCAAGTCGTAAAAACCGTGCAAAGCAGGGGCGGGGTGCTAGTTAAAGATAAACATTGTTGAGTATTAGATTATAAATCATTCCTAATGATCTTTGGAAATGATGGCTTTAATCGATAATAATTTAGAGCATTGAAGACAAAATTTGATAGCCACGCTGTCAAATTAGGTCTGTACAGAAAGCTATTATGAACAAAAAAAAAATGTATGAATACATTACATTACATCATCCATAAAACAGGACCCTCGCACACCCACAATAATATAAAAATACATGTATTTTCATATAATTTCACACATCCAATTTACGTGAAAATTATTACTGTGCAGCATGTGGTTTCCGCCACATTAATTTTCTTTTTTCCTGTTTTTATCAGCGTAGGATCGCCCCTTATTTAGGCATACGCCCCTGCGATGCTCCCCAAATGTAATGTCCCCCGTTTTTCGCATTCAAACCAAATTTGTGATTTTTAAAATCCGTATCGTCAGTGGAAACCAGAAAATGCTAAAGCGCAAAAATTGTACTTTTGAACAATTATGTTTATAGCTTTTTTTTTATTTTTATTAATTCATTTATAATTACGAGTAGGTTTAAATTATTGGCTTTAATAAAAAATAATTGTTGCATAAAAACATATTAGTGCACTATACAGGGTCAAATTAAATTAGCTAGCGAAACTCCGCAGACATGACAGGTAAGATCGATATTTAAATATGAAAAAGATTCGATGATTTTTTTTGGGTCAATGACCGGTGGTAGATTTGTTACTGGAAGTAGGAGTTGAAAAAATCTGCTTTATTTTATTTACGTGTTTGCTTATCGATACCTACAGCTGCACCCGGTCAGACTGGAAGCCGACCCCAACATAGTTGGGACAAGGCTAGGCAGATTGATTGATTGACCCATCACGTCTGTATAGGTTACACAAAAAAAACTGATTTTTTGGGTTACATACCTCAAAAGGAAAAAAAAACGAAACCCATATAGGATTAGTCGTGTGTCTGTCTGTCCGTCTGTCACAGCCAATTTTCTCCGAATCTACTGAACCGATTAAGTTGAAATTTGGTACACATATGAATTTCTGTGATCCAAGTACGTACTTACGTGTAACGTAAATAAATGAATTTTAAATATGGGATAAAATAGAAAAAAAAAAGTTTTGCAAATTGTGCTGTGTGTCCATAGCAAATGAAAGAATTTCTTGTTGTAAGAATTCCATTCAATTTCAATTTATTACACTTTTAAAGTTATTTAAGAAAATTTATAAAAATTTTGAAAACAAAAATTGTTTTTTTTTGTACAAAATACCGAATAGTTCTTTACTTATTTATTTATTTGTTCACTTTGGAAGACTTACAACTATATAAAACAAACTCAGAAATTGAAGACGATGACAGATGAACACCTATAAGAAAACCGGTACAGGAACTATTAGAAATCTATGGTCGTAAAACAATATGGGATCTCGGGATAAATTCATCCCAACTGCGGAACCCTTCATTGTGCGTGGTCCGACATGCACTCAAAAAAAACACATTTTAGCGGATTTAAAATATTAAGCCATCTTCGAGTATTGTACCCACACTTGCACCGGGGATCTTCTATCTAGTGCGACTTCCACGATCCCCGGCTAGTGCCGGCCCGCCTATGCGGGCCACCTCAAGTCTGCGGGGTGAGGTGTTTGACCCACCCGCGACGTATGAAAGGGGCGCGCGGGGATCACTACGCGCCGCCATCTCGGGTCCAGTATGATAGGGGGCGGCGGACGTCCCCGAATCCACCGACCCAAGTGTTGAAAGGCCTATGGAACGATGACCTTGTGAATGCCGCAAGAATCCGATTGATGCCAGAAGCACAAGGCCGGTCAATGTGGCTAAGCTTAAGGAAGGCATAATAATATCCAACAGTGGAGGTATTTTGGTTGAATTGTGATGAGAAAAATTGGCCAAAGATCGAGCTCAATGGCAAGCAATTGAACTATACGCTGCCAAATTCCCAGACAAATGAATCTACCTAGCCTTTTCCCAACTATGTTGGGGTCGGCTTCCAGACTAACCGGATGCAACTGAATACCAGTATTTCACATGGAGCGACTGACATAACATAACATCAAATCCCCGAAGGGGGGAGCGCCTCTGCCGGGTTAGGCAGAGGCGCTCTTTTAGTACACCCATATTTCGCCAGTTATGTTTTTAGTCCCACGTAATGGGGGGCGAGCCTATTGCCATCATACAGGCACAAATCCAGACTCCGGGCTGCTACAGAGAAATTCCTGTTGGAAAAACCCAATAAACACTCGTACAAACACCTCGTGCTTGCCAGTAGATGTTGCGGCCACTAGACCAACGAGGCAGTCTGCCCTAAGTAACTGGGTAATACGATAACTCTTGGCAAGACTGGTTATCAGACTTTCGGGCTTCTGACGACCCGTAACGACTGTCAATGATCCACGAATGACAGCCAGGACCAACGGCTTAACGTACTTTCCGACGCATGGAGGAGTCTCGGTATGTAAAAATTGTCACCCATCCACGGACCAACCCGTTTATTAAGTACTTAGCCAAAAGCTCCTCAGAAAAACAATGGTTTACTTTTACTTCTAAAGTTCTAAACAGTACTTATAGGCTATGTCCTAAATAATACTTAATAGGGACAAGTTAGTAACTTGTTACATTATGTCGGAAACTTATGTCGCAAATACTAACTGACATATGTTATGAGCAAAGTCTACAAGTAAGTAATGTTATATGAAGTTATATCCGTAAGGACATTATCGTAATTCGGCCGCCATGTTGTGTCAATTTCTCGTCTTCTAAGTACAGTTAGTGACCTGCATAACCCGACCCCTCTTCCACTCATCTTCTTCAGGTATTAATGCAGAGTCAGTACTCTGCATTACCTGAAGAAGAAGACTGTACTGAATATCTTTATTTTAAAGTTAAGTATGTAATAACTTGTCGTTGTAGAAATCACTTTCCATGTATAAACCTTCAAGATAGAGAGCAATTAAGAGGGCCCTTCCCGGTCCGTCTATCGTTAACGCGAGCATGGTCGAAAAGTTTGTTGTTTCATCCAGCGCAAGTGAAAACTATTAACAAACGAGTGAGAACGCGATAACATTGAACAAAAAATAATGTGCGGAATTTTCATAAAACTTGTTCCAGGAAATACGTGTTTTTGAGTAAGCCTTACCAGTTTGTGAAATAAACGTTGGTCTTTTAGAATCTCCATTACATTGGCAAGGTTTCTATCGTAATGTTTTCTTAACATTTACAATTTATGAGTACATTATGAATGGCCAAACTTCAGGTAAAATTTGTGCAAAAAAGCAGATTTTTGCAGGCTTATACTGAATTTGTTTTTCATCATTTTTATTTTTTGCTTGCATAGAAACCTAGATATAGTGCACAAGATACCTATTGGTTCAAAAACTTCAAAGAAAGATGTGTTACAATGCCATAATCACGTATGAGCGTTTTTATTAAAAGTATTTCGGCTTAAGCTTTATTTCCTTAGATGTATCCAATTTATGAGCGAAAAAAAAAGATGGTAATTCAAAACGTGCTTGTCATCCTGGTGGCGTGCGCCGGCCGATGGGACTCAGTACTGATGAAATGAAATGTAAAAGAGTTTATTCACATAAATATTTTATGGACATAATATAATATTTACTTCTGCCAAACTGCACAGCAGTTTGTTTGCAGACGTAGGTAGCTCCTTTTTGTTTTTGTAAGTAAAGTAATATAATTTGGTTTTTATAATGGCACTTTTTCATACAGGTATAGGTTAAAACTATCTTGCATTAGAATTTACATACAAACAATTTGTTATTTTCTTTTAAGTATTCTCTGCGAGGCTTTCACAAAACACAATATGAAAGAGGTACTTATGTATTTCATTTTTAAAGGAGGTTTTTGTGATACATCTGTTTATATCTACTGGAAGGTTATTAAAAATAGTTGGGACTAAAAAAGTTCTACACCTTCGACCATAATAATTATTACAAGTGGGCACTATAAATCTTTTCGTGTTATTAATCCTTTGAGATCTTGTGCGTATTATATTGTTTTTAAATTCTTTGCTACCATACTGTTCTAAAGCTACTGACAGCACTACCCTCTCATGAACCGGTAGCTTTTTACATTCCAAAAACAAGTCTTATGATGTATGATGGCTCTCTATGAGATGGCGCACTGGATAGGTATGCACCCGAGGGCAAGCGCCTGACCACTATTAATTACACCTTTCACGATATCCTATGCGATGCCGCCATACAAATCGCAGCGAACGCGCTAGGCAATGCTTACGCTGGTAGCACACCTCCGCCGCGAAACCATCACAACGAAACCGCAGTAGTTAAATTGTACTGGTTCGCGTCATGTTCCGCTACTCGAATCGGATGCGAGTAGCGGAACATGACGCCAACCAGTACAATTTAACTACTGCGGTTTCGCTGCTATGGTATGTTTCTGGCGTTAAAGGTATAAAATGTTTATATTGTAATTTTTTTGTGTTTTATTATCGTGTGAGGGACTTGTTACATGTTCAGTGCTTCTGGAAAGCAAATAAGTATAGGTACTTCAATGTGTTTAAACTTGGGAATATGTCAGAACAGAAGCAAGTTACGTAATTTTGTTTGATTACAGTAGTATTTGAACCAACACTTGGCGCAGTTCATACAATGTTATCAGAGCTTTTTGGTTTATTGCTGTTACAACTGCGATAAAAATACGTTCATTTTCTAAGTACCATTGTTATTTAGGATCCCTTCTTTTCGCATAATGATTTTTTTACTAGATTTTGGCATAATTGTTTTGGTTTAAATTTTTTTGGTATATTTTTTTTGCCATTGTTGTTTTTGGCATACAGTTGATGTTGACATAATTATCTTGTTGGATAATTTGTTTTGGTATAAATTTAATACTCATAATTACTTGGTTACGTTAAATAGTTACTTGGCGTAATGACTATTATCATAAAAATTAACGGGAACGGCAGGGTGGGCCTTGGGCCACATCTAGGCCGCCAATATGTTTTACATACTATTATTTCATTAGAGCAATATTGTAATAAATGTGTAGTTGTGTTTAAAATTGTTGGAGTTAATTATTATGCGTATTTGTGTATTATGCCTATAATAATATGTTTTAATGTCATTATGCGTAAATATATTATTTTAAGTTGTTGAATGTAATTAATGTAATATACATTATTATGATTAGAGAAATTATGCTTAAAATAATTATGCGTAAGCTGTTATGCGTAAATATAATTTGGTTAAACAAAATTATGCCATGTTATCAAATCAAACCTTGTTAATTAGTGAAAACGTCTGAAAATCCGGTTAAACAATAGGACGGCTTAATATATAATATAAATAATAAATAAAAGCCTCTTTATTTCATGCAAACTTTGTTACAGTGCAGATATTTTTTATATAATATTTCGATTTTCATTAAACTAATTTAAACTAATGTCATGCATTAGGTTATGGAACATAATTTGAACATAATTTATTATTAAGTATAGAATAAATCATAAGTTTCAAACGCCTCATTTGACATAGTGATATAACCATAGATAAATAAATAATCAATTAGAGTTTTTAATATTAATTAAAATAATTTAAGTTATGAAAAATACAATATTTCGTTGTTACCAAAGTAAGTAAAAAATATTATTGATAGTTATAATTTAGTCTTTAAAATTCATATAATAATAATCAATAAATAATTCCAGATAAATTGAAAGTAATAATAAATAATTTGATATTTTTAAATAAGTAAATAAATAACACTTAAATTAAGTTGCATGAACTCCTCTGTGGGTAAAGGCCTCCTCCAGAGCCTTCCATTCATCTCTATTTGATGCGGTAAAAGTCCAATTATTACCGGCGACCGCCGACTCGTCCTTCCATCGTGCCTTTGGTCTACCTATGCGCCTGTAACTGGTGGGCCCTCTCCACGCTGTGACTGTTTTAGTCCATCTAAAGTCCTTGTATCTGGAAACATGTCCAGCCCATTTCCACTTTAGGTTTTTAGCGAAGGAAACAGCGTCGATTACTTTTGTTTTTTTCCTTATAGCAGAATGTTTAATTTTATCTCGTAGTTTAATTTTTAGCGTACTTCTTTCCAGCGCTCTTTGACAAGAGGTTAGTTTTTTCGTGGCTAGACGACGGCTTAATAGAAGGGCCATAATATACATTCGCGAAAAAATGCCAAAATATTTTTTGCTATTTTTTCTATTAGAATTTGTGTGTACTCACACAAATGCATATTGTCTCTAATTGGGCGAAACCTGGAAGGGGTGTGGTCTGTCACTAGCTTCGCTGCCGCAGAAATATTTTCTAAACTGAGCATGCTTAAGTTTTGCCGATAGTACATAAACGGTCTTAAATATTCTATATATTTTGCTTACTTATTTCAGCATGCTAAATACCTTAAAAATAAAACTATAATCAAAAATACTTGAAATTCCGACTGAGATCATGACAGTGATCATAAAAAAATTTGAAAAGAATCTGCCATACCAACGTCTAAAACTAAATAACATAGAAAAATGAGGTCGTGTCCGTAATCCAGTCGCCATATTGTAACTATTTCTTCACGGAGCGTCGATCCTTAAATAATTGGCGTTCAGATAAAAACATCCTTGACAGTATGTTCGTAATAACTGGGAGAAATTTTTTGCTGAAATATTAGAAGGAAAATGTCTTCTGTATATACTTTTTTCGATACTCAAGCGTTCGTGGGCAGAAACTACACTACGCTTGATGATGTTCCATAAGAAAAAACTTTATTTAGTTCAAAAACATGGTACATCATAAAAAAAAAGTAGGTAATAGTTTACAAAGGAGCCATTAGTGCTAGATTTTTACAAATTCCCTGGGGCCCAAGTCTGTTATTTTTATAAATTCAGTCATTCCAACACGATCCCATTGTCATGCCATTGTCATTTTGCTAAAAGTTCGTAATCTGGTAAATTCATAATGGTCGGTCAATGTTCTCGTAATATAATTGTGTTATTATAATGGCATTATCGTATTGCCATTATTATAAAACCCATTAGTAGAAATGTCATTAATTTGTCATTATGTACGAGATTACCAATATATGCAATTTCTTTCAATGTAGTGTCAGTGGCCGACCATTGGAAAGTCATAATGACGCCATTATAATAGTAGATTACCAAACTTGTCAAAATCAACAATTATGAAATCAATGATCGACCATTCTGAAACTATTGTAATAGCAGACTTGAGGCCCTGAACTCCACACTAGGGTTCCCTGTGTTGTGGGGTCCAGTCTCTTCCCAAGTAATGTAAACATTTGTTTATAAATTTAGGTGAAGTAATTAATATAATACCTACAGTTTAGAATAGAAGGTATAAACCTTAGTAAGGCACAACTGATTTTTTTTTCGATTCCAAAGTTAGTCCCTTATAAAGTACACCTAAAAGTTATTCCGTTCCTGAGTTCGATGCACTAAAGCACTCCTTCAACTTTGTAAGATTAATTTTTAAACACCTCATACAATATTAGGGTTATGCGAAACCCGAAACACGTGTCTAGTATTTTTATGTAAAGAATCTATGTACAAAATTACAAAACTGTATCATGAAAAATCACAAAGTTATAAGGTTGTTATTTTACCGGGTTGTCCGTACAAAAACATGCTAACGGTGCCCCTGCGTCTCCAGGGTCGTCTTGCGCTCATTGATAATAATTTGACAGTAGGTACCTAACATAATTAAATGGTGATAATATTTTCCATCACACTTAAATATTTTTGGGACAAAATATAATATGGTGTAAAAATGATTGAAATCAATTCAGTTCCTTTATTCTGAACAAACTATATTCAGGTTTCGCATATACTAAAAATAATTTTGTATATCTGACTACAGAGGTCAGCAGAGTTGTCAAGGTTTTGTCAGCTTTAGTTCTTCTTGCCTTGTCTCAGCTCCAGTACTAGCTTTAAAGGTACTGACTGACACACATGCTCTGCAGCTGTTCACGGTTGCTAGCAATAAGCATGTCAGTTTTCCTAAATAAGCGAGCTTAAAGCAAACAATTGGACACACATGCCAATTAAGCACTGGCTCTTGGCCAAAATAGAAGCTTAGGAAGAAAATAAAAATCGTAAACAATGGTTGCGTAAACTTATAAAGATATAATAGTGTCAGTTTTTTCTTCTCCCAAACGCTACATATTTATTTTTAGGGTTCCGTACCAAAATGGTAAAAAGGAACCCATATAACTCACCCCCCGTGAGACTAAGTCTGTCTGTCTGTCACACCTGGATATCTCAAGAACTACTAATGTTATCAACTTCAAATTTGGAATAGTTTTAGATGACGTTTACCCAACTATTGTGCAAACAAGAAAGAAAATTTAAAAAATATATCTTTTTTGCAAGGGGGTCTTAAAAATTCCAATGGAGTCTACTAGGGCATGTGGGGTATCATATGAAAGAGCGCTGTTTGCACATTCTCAAACATTATTTTTGTAATCATCATAGTTTTCGACTTTTGACGAACAATTAAAAAAAAAATACCGTTCCCCCCGTATCTCCGAAGTTTGCATAGAAAATAATCTGAAATTATTCTGTGTGATAGAAAGCTTATGTAAAGATTACAGGAAAAATAAAACCATGTCTCTAAAATAGCACAGTTTTACAGAAATCATCAACATCATATATACGTACGAAACCCCCGGTGCGCGAGTCCGACTCGCTCTTGACCAGTTTTTTTTGAAGGACACACACCTGTCGCGGACTGGATCAAATTGATATTAGCATGCTCACAAGCAAACCCGTTCAGACGTGCTCGGAGCACGCCCTCTTCTACCAAAACCTTAGGTAGCATGCTCAAAAATCAAACGACTGTTGATTTTTGAGATTTTCGAACTAAGAATGCTCATTTCTAGGAACGTATCGACACACATTCTCATCATCATCGTCATTCCAGCCGAAAGACGTCCACTGCTGGACATAGGCCTCCCCCAAATTTGGGGGGGGGGGGGGGGGTTTCCATAACCGCTACGCTTTGCAGGCGGGTTGGCGATCGCAGTATGGTGTTAAATTGCATAGAGAACGCTGCAGCCCATTCGCTAGTAAACACACACATTCTACTAAGAAGCAATTGTTCAATAAAAATGAGCATGCTTTCGTGCTAGTAATGAACTGTCCGTAGCTTTAAGCATACACGGAGAAGGCTTAGTCAGTCGTAGAATAGAATAGAATAGAGTACTCTTTATTATGTACACCATAAAAATCAAAGATATAAATGTTGAAATTTTACATAGGGTGACGCAATGGGCGGTCATCAAGATTGGTAACGTGCTGATACAGGCTGTTTAGACTATTCATTTGAAGTGCAGTCATCTGCACTACGCTTGAATACTCCAGAGGACCTAGACAAGTGGTAATCGCTTCCAAAGCGTTTCGTATTTCTACAAAGACTTGCTACAGGATTGATATAAACTTGTCGGTACCTTATCGCTGATTGAAAGTCAATTTGTCTAGGCCCTTTTGTCTCCTTATAGCGTCAATAATCCAATAATAAAAATAAAAAACCCGACTGCAATAAAACGAACTGCGAATAGGTTATTGTAGGTTTTAGAAAAAAAATACTTTTTGTACACATAACATCACATAACATAACATGACGCCGCTAATCCCCGAAGGGTTAGGCAGAGGTGTACCTATAGTACACCCATATTTCGCTAGTTATGTTTAAGTCCCATGTAATAGGGGCGAGCCTATTGCCATCAAACGGGCACAAATTCATACTCCTGGCTGCTACTGAGAAATTCGTACTGGAAAATCCCAATAACACTTGCCCGACCTGGGAATCGAACCTAGGTCCTCATTCTTAGCAGTAGCGCTTGCAACCGCTAGACCAACGAGGCAGTCTTTTTGTAGTTTTTAGTACTTTTTGTAGTTTCTGTTAAAATATATAATTATTTAGAATTGGCAATTTATTTTATTATTTATTTGTTATATTTTTTTCCCGCAATTAAAACTCATATGTTAAAAATCCACCAAGCCGTTTAGGCTACAGTGTGTGCCAAAGAAATAGACATAGGTACATAAATAAAACAAAACACCATCGGGAATTTTTTACATTACGAACGTATAAAAGGCCACAGGAAATAAAAATGGACCCAATAACTAAAATCCTATGGAGACTGGAGATAGTCTCCACTCCATTCAGCGAATGTACAGGCAATCAATTACTCTGAAACCAACGCACAACGCTGAAAGTGAAACAGAAGAGAATCGAAACTAAACAGTAGCGGACAGGAATTCTGTATAACATGTTTTTGGTCCATTTCATTTCGATCCACACTAGGCGAACTGGGAATTTTACAGCTACAGCGGCATCTCGATAATAATCTACAGTCTTAATTTTTCACTATAAAAATTACAAGCTAGGGCAGGCATCTTCTCGGTTCCCGGGAGGACACGGCGCGGCATACGCTGGCAGAGTGTGCCGCATGGAAGGAGCCTCGCCGTGCCGTCATCTCAGGAGTAGGCAGTCACCTGTCGCTGCCGGCCGTGATCGAGTCGATGGCCGGCAGCGAGGAGGCCTGGGACGCGGTGGTATCCTTTTGCGAAACAGTCGTGTCGCAGAAGGAGGCTGCGGAAAGGGAGCGGGAGATCTTGTCCGCTCACCCGGCCCGCTGCAGGTGCACTGGGCGTCGGCAGAAGGCAGATAATGCTTTTTTCCGGCCCCCCTAAATAGGTCCACGAGATGGCGGCGCGTAGTGTTTCACGCACGCCCCTTTCAGACGTCGCGGGGGTGGTCTAACACCTCACGCCCCCCCCAGACTTGAGGTGGCCTGCAGAGGCGGGCCGGCACTAGCCGGGGAACCCGGAAGTAATAACAGATCCCAAGATCCCCGGTGCAAGTGTGGGAAGGGAACACTGGGGTGTTTTTTAGTCAGTAAGAGTCGGACGGACCCCTTCGCCCGCAACAAAAAAAGAAAAAGAAAAAAAAGGCATCTTTTCGGTACGCTCGTTCCAACTTAGACCTCATCCATCGTTTTCCATCAGGCGAGATCGACGTCAAGAACAGCTTTTTGCTTTTATAAGAAAAACTGGCCAAGTGCGTGTTGGACTTCGCACATTTAGGGTTCCGTACCAAATGTAGAATATAAGCCGTTTGAATGGCGGAATTATTGATAAGCAGTAAGTAGGTAAGTGACCTTAGTAACACTTTTTGCGAGGCTCCAAATCTTAATATATTGGTATTTGTTACTAAAATATACACAATAATAAACATTATCACCAAATTTCAAGTTCATATCCCAATGGGAAATTAAAAAGTTCTACGGAACAAAATTTTGTAAAAAAGGCTGACTTTGGTGAAAACTTATTTATGTAACTTATTACTATAAAAAATCCCATGCATAGCATAATAAGCCTATACTCCCACTGCTGGGACACAGGCCTCCGCCTGTCCGCCTTTGTACCCTATTGTGTACGAGTACACAATAAGGTACAATCATAATAAAGGAGGAGGTGGAGGTTATTTATTTAACCTTCTCGAAGTTTAAATAAATAAATAATTAATTTGTTATAGGTAATAATCCAGTGAAAATCGCGCAGCAAAGAAGAATCTTTCAACTTTATCATTAATCAAAGTTTGTTCAGCTGTTTAGAAGTTACGAGGGAACATATAATGAATTCATATATTAACTATGTAAATGTCTATTAACTGCTCCTAAATTAAGATGTTTATTTCTTTTTTTTACATACTTTAACATAACCTACAATTTTAATTTAAAATTCTTGTTAGTGACTTGTGGACAGAATATTTATTCAGTTTTGTTACAGTTGTAATGACAATGTTGTCAATTGGTTTAAATATGTAGGTTTTTATTTTTGTTATTTTAGTAACATTTTATATAGATTATTTTTTAAGTTTGAATGTGAGAACGTTGTAGGCTAAATAGACTGTAGCTTTGTAAATCATCTTATATTTTGTTAAGTACTTGGTACTTGTTGATGGGCCTACACTGTCCTCCCATACCTATTAACACTGTAACTTGAAAACATTGTTAAAGCCTACTTTTTTTAAAAAGATTAACCGTGGAGTTTCTTGCCGGCTCTTCTCCATAGGAAACGACCAATGGGAACCGTGCACCTAGCTTCTGACGTTTCATAAGTGCCCATGTAGGTTTTTGTGAAATAATTTTTATTTATTTTGATTTTGATTTAAAAAAAAATGTTTTTGATTTTTTTTTGACATAGGTACGGAAATACATGCATACAGGTCAAAAACATAATCGTCCATTTTTGGCTTTGCCGCAGTTGGGTAAAAAGCGATCATCGCTTATTTGTAGTCGCGTTTTAGCGATTTGTGGAATTGTGGTTGCTTCCAGTCCTCGCAACTGGATGCCCTAGTCTGTACAGCTATAAGTATAATGCATGGTAATAACTATGCCGTGTTATTCGACGAATAAGTAAGTACTTACTTGTGTTTATGAGCGTCTTTACACAAGCACCATAAATAATATTGCACTGTTCTGTACACAAAATAATTCCTCGAATAATTTCCTCAATATTTTATGGCAGACAAGGTCCCCACCATTTAGTCACTAATTTTAGTAACAGCCAATAGATCATAACCAAGGTTTTATGAACGCATAAATGAATCAGGATCCATTGTCATACAAAATGAATGGTCGATCCATTCATTTAGAAATACTATTCAGAGGTCGGATGGGGAGAAATGATATTGAAAAGGTAATTATTATTATTAGATATTCTTGTAACCCTCTGTTGTTAGGGTTTTACGATGATTTGGTTATGAAAAACCGTGTTAGTACCTAATATGCTTCAATATGGCCATCGGTCCTTAGGCAAACATGGCCAGGACACTGCCATTTCAGATTGCTTACTCTGCAAGCTATTTCGGTAAATCCAGTTCTTTTCCGGATAACTTCTTTAGTTATTAGTTGGCTATGTTCTGCTTACCTATATCCTTACTTATTATAAAACAAAGTCCCCCGCCGCTTCTGTCTATCTGCCTGAATGCGGTAAACTCAAAAACTGATTTTCAAAAAGTTTTCACCAATGCACGGATTTAGTAATGAGGAAGGTTTAGACGTAATTTGGCTGTAATACGACGATTATTGTTAAAAATGTCGGAAAAAATCATGCTGACTGGGAGCTTAACTGGGGTGAGCCTCGTAAACTGTAAGAGATACATAAAATTAATGTCCTACAGAATTGTTAATCTTAAAAAGATCAACAAAAAATCCGCAATAGCTTAGGTCTATCGTCTAAGGATGACGTCACCCCAGCAACCATTTTTATCTTTCAGAATTTGATAAATAATTAATTTTTATTTACGAAGCTATTTGACCGGTATATTATTGATTTAAATTGGGCATTTTATTAAAATTAAAAATGCCATGATATCATGTAATTTAAATGAATACTTTCAAAGATATCACAGCAACATTACAACATTTCAACTTCAATTTCAATTTCAACATTACGCGTAACAAAATAATTATGGTTGATTGCTTCGATAGAAAACGGCTGCACGGACTTGAATGTTTGGCACACAGATAGTTAATAACCTGGATGAACACAGGATAAACGAATACCGGTAGTACGTTTCCGTGGGATGATTCCCGACCTCCACGCGGGCAAAGACGCGGGAAAAAGCTAATATTATATATAAGACTAATACAAAGCTAATAAAACACTCACACTACACTCATATACACACTCCGCAAAATTTCCGACTCCTAAGATACAGGTCTGCGCACCTAGTTTAGGAGCCCGGAAAGCTGACTATAATTTTAAACTTGGTAGTACAACTCTCTGTTTCCATATGCTATGTACTGTGTTGTTGTTTTGATGTACTAATAAACTTATAATAATAATAATAAATAAGACAACTAACTATTTACACTAGATCTAAATTAAATGACTAACTAACTTTGACGGCACGGTTGGCGCAGTGGTTAAGCAATTGACGGCTGCGCTGCGTGTCGCGGGTTCGATTCCCGCACGGAAAAAATATTTGTATGACCTACAAGTAGTTGTTCCGGGTCTGGCTGTTTGTGTATGTGAGTTTGAATGTTTGTAAACGCACCCACGATACAGGAGAAATTCCTAGTGTGTACAAATAAATACAAATACACAAACAAAAGGACACTTATGCGTCAAAGTACTCGTCTGCATCGCTGTCATCCGAAAACGTGACCAGACGACTGGCAGCATTGCAACGTTGAATGGCAATGCTAATTCTTTGGCTACAGAACCAGCCAGCCCTCTGGTCACGTGAATTGTCGACCAGTCGGCGAGATATTTCCTTAAAAAAATATATACGCATCGACTTGAAAACCTGCTCCTTTTTTTCGTCGGTTAAAAACGAGACGCGCACTCGGGCTCCATGACCTGAGCGTTTCAACCCCAAACTGCTCAAAACCGTAGGAAAATTGCGAGTATATTGTTTCTTTTTTAAGAGGCCCTGAGAATCTCCTGGAGATTACATGTGAATAAGAATTTATAGTACTTCTATGGCTCAATCCCCTTCTTTTTATCCATCACATAACTATAAATTATGTGCCTATGTTTAGGTGTGTAATACAGGAAACATAAATACACAGTGTATATATCTTTTCAAGAATCGCGTAATGCAATATGTATAAGATATATCGCTTTGCAGCGAGGGGTCACCCTCTGATTTGAAGTAGAGATAGCGTAAAAAGTATAAATTCTAACATTTTTACAAACAAAACATACCTTGACAAAATAATGTGTAATCTTAGTGAAAAAAATCAAGAAAAGAGATTCTTTTCTTGATTTTTTTTTACACAAAAACATTTGAATATATTTTATTTTATTGTATTGTATGTTATCTGTGCGCACAACGCGGCAACGGGCATAGAGAAGAGACATTTGAATTTGACATTTAAAAAATAATAACTTGATTACCTACCTTCCTTGACAGTGTAACGCAAATTACGCAAAGGGTTTTCATTATGTGACACTAGATGAACTATTTAGATTAGTCGTTGTGATTAACGTTTGTGAGTTTTAAGTTGGAAGCTGTAAAAATCATGTGTAGGTGACAAAAAAAGTTCTCAAAGGTAATAATATTAAATGGGAATACTACAAAGGTAAGTTCGTTGTTTAGTAAATTAATTATAATTTAGTTGAGTGATGGCTTTAAGGATACGTACACACGGCTACATATCAAGCTATAAATTTCCAGTATCATCTGGCCTCTCATTTTACAAAAATCCTATACAATGCGAGATCAGCCTAAATTGGATATGTATAGCTTGATGTGTAGTCGTGTGTACCACTTTACTGAGACGATTAAGTTTTATTTAACTTTTCTTTAACTTTGTGATCATAATTAATTATAATTAATCAAGAAGGTAGGTTCTGTTAAAAAATACGTTTTTTTTGCAAATTCGTCTTTCATTTTATGATTTGAGACACAAAATATATACAGCCAAAGATAACAAGGATAAAGAATTTTAAAAGGTTTCGTATCGACAAACAAAATAATGAGACCCAATTTCGTAACAGAATTCCAAGTATCATATTTAAACGGTACTTACTTTGACAATTTCTCTAATTGAGTTGTTGATATTTGTTAACTTTATGCCAAGCCGTGCCAGACTAAAACTAAATTCCATCTGTCATTAAAGATAAAAAGGTACCTATCATAGTGACATTGAACAATATAAATAATATATATTTTTTTAATTATAGTTTTTATTACATACAAATTATCATAATATCGAGATTCCTTAAACAATTATTCTAATTCAGTTAAATAATTGTGCAGATTTTCAATTTAAAAATAAAATGGTTTTTAATTTATTTTCGGCAAACTTTTTTTGCTGTCTATATTTATTTTTTTGGTTTAAGTCCGCCTCTGTACGTTTTTTTGTGCTTAAAGTATTAAATAAATAAATAAATAAAACTACAAGAACAGTACAGTGTATTCGGTGGAACAGTCTAACTAAAGTAAGGAAAGTATAATCTTACTGGCAGTTTATCCTCCATGTACAGACGCCAGCAGGTCAAGCTACCCGAAACTGTCAAATTTTCCCAATCAACCTTCAAGGTTGATTGGGAAAATTTTATATATCTATACTGTAAGGATAAAGTTGAAAATCTATTAAAGAAATTTGACAGATTGTAGTAGTTTGATGTGCTGGCGTCTGTCATACAACTCACTTTGATAATGCCGTAAGTCCACAGGTTTTTCTTATTTTTACCCTTTGTAGGTACATCACGTCACGTTCATACTGAAAAATTTGACTTCAATTGTATAGAGAAATGAGTCACATGTGACTCATGAACTTATTCCGTCTCATATGAGTCATATATGAGTCATTGGACAGCGAAGTTGTTAAGATCCTCGAATGTGCGCTTTTTTAATTTCTACCGTCACGATATTATCGTCGTCGTCCACATTATGTCACGGCAGCACGATAACACAGGGAACTAAAATATATGAACATAAATTATGAAGACGCTTTTAAATTGACACACACGATAACGTTATAAGAGAAGAAGCTTAGAAGAGCACGTCCCTGTTTATAACTTCACGGTATTGTTCGCAGCACACCAAACTCTCCTGTATAACCGTCGCGATATTAATAATAATAATAATAAGAATCGTTTCTTTGGAACAAAACGTCAACACTCTTCCGAAATCCTGTAAAAGTCGAAAGACAATTTGAGAGTTAATTTGCATGAATATTCTGAAACAGTCTCACACATACAAGCAAAATTAAACTTTAGTATAATATTATGATTTAATATTTTTTCTAGATACATTTTTTATTCGAACATCATGTCTTTTTAGGGTTCCGTACCAAAATGGTAAAAAGGAACCCTTATGGTGAGACTAAGTCTGTCTGTCTGTCATAGCTGGATTTCTCAAGAACTACTAATGCTATCAACTTGAAATTTGGAATAGTTTTAGATGACGTTTACGCAACTATTTCGCAAACAAGAAAGAAATTTTAAAAAATATATCTTTTTTGCAACAGGACCTGAAATCTGTCCTAAAACTCGGTCTAAAAAATTCGAATGGAGCATGGGGCATGTGGGGTATCATATGAAAGAGCGCTGTTTGCACATTCTCAAACTTTTTTTTTAGGCATCATAGTTTTTGACTTTTTATCTCCAAAGTTTGCATAGAAAATAATCTGAAATTATTCTGTGTGATAGAAGTTTATGTAAAGATTACAGGAAAAGTAAAACAAAAAAAAAAAACACAGTAAATAACAGTTTTTCAGAAATCACCAACATCATAATTATATACGTACGGAACCCTCGGTGCGCGAGTCCGACTCGCTCTTGTTTAAGAATAGTTATAAAAAACAAACAAGATTGTTTGGCTTTTATGTCTAAAATAAATATTCACAACAAGAAAATATAGTTTATTATCCAGCCACCAGATATTTTTTCTCTAGATCAATTATTACTTTAGTTATAAACGAAATAAGAATTGAGACTTACGTTATTTCGTTTCGTGCTCGAACACGATGAAAGAGCGCACGCGATATTCAACTTTATTACTGATGTGTTAGCGTTTAGCACATAACGGAGTGGCGGGGATCAAGGGGCGGAGCTTGCGCGGAAATTTGATTTAGACTGCCTGGTCTTAAAGCGTTGGTTCCGGCTGCCATTGGTAGATATTTGACAGTCGTTACGTGTAGTCTGAAGCCCAAAAGTCTGACAACCAGTGTTATAAATACTGCTATTCACCAAGACGCGCCCTTCTCTTCTTTCTAATCGCTTACAGTACAAGTGTGCATACCTTCGCTTGTGTTGAAGTGCTATCGATACGTACGAATTTCCTATGAGTGCACACTTCGACGAATAAATCAGCTCGGATCAAACTCTCCACAGCCCGCGGCTCCCTCGATCAAGAAATAGTGGGGCGCGTCTTCGTAGATGCCACTATCTGTACCTAGGAGTATCATGTTACCCAGTACTTAACTGGGTTGTGAAGGTCAGATAAGCAGTTGCTCCATGTAAAATACTGGTATTCAGCTGCATCTGGTTAGACTGGAAGCCGAACCCAAAGAAGACTAAGCTTGGGATTGAGCTGCTCGCTCTGCAAGCCTTGTGATAAAACTGGAAAACTTGTCATTTTTAATTATTATGCATGATTTTGTATACATATTGACATTGCAGAATATTATTTACAATATTACATGAATATTTACTTTGAAAAGTATTTAATTTATTGTGAATGTGAGCACTATGTGGGTCATTTTTTTTTTCTTTAAATATTTTCCTGTTTTATTTTTCTCTTCTCAGTTTTAATGATGGTCTGGAATTTTGAGCACTTTATGCGGCCTACCCAAATGTCCTTTCTTTTGTATTGTTCGTCGAGTCGTTGAGCTCCTTAAGTCTTGAGTCGAGCTGCACGATTACTGACAAATGCTTGCACTGATTGGACAGGTCCACTCAATTTTGTGTGGTTCTTTCCTCAAAAGACCATTTCAGACACGGATTTACATGGTTCTCACAGGATTTGACCAATATTATGGATTATTATGGACTTTAAAAGAGACTTCGTCCCCTGAGTTTGTTTCGCCATTTCTTCTCAGGGGTAGTCAGATAGGAAATGTCGACTACATCTAGCTTATTTTTTACTTTTTAATATGACGTGTAAAAGTGATTCCGATATCCTATTTACAGAATAAACGATTTCATTTCATTTCACTAGCGACCCAACCCTGCTTTGCATGGTTTTTATAACTTGACAATACATTGGGATTTCTATAATAAATGTAAGTTTAATATTAATGTGTATTATTATTACACAATAAATCTTCCGGAAAAAAATCTCTAAGTGATGGTGAACCGCACCAAATGCTGATGCGCAGTTTATAAGAACTATGCGGTCACACGTAGAGACACGGGAAGCGACTATATTTAATAATACGTATAGAAATATAAGCATCGATTTAAAAATGTCTAATTTACTAGAAAGCCAATTAAATTGGAAAGCCTGTCTTAACTCCTTAAAAATATACTTTGTAGAGACCGGATTGCTTTGAGTATCCGCATGCTTCACAAAATTATACTCATTTAATCCAAAATTTGGGGGAGATGAAACGGCCCCTCTGAGAGAGTTTATCAAACTGGTCGCCGCCGCCGGACTAACGTTGGACAATCAACAAGATTGCACTGCACCCCACTGTGGCACAGGAGTCTACGTTGTGACTACGCATACCTATGGAGCATAATAGAGGAAGGGAGGAATAGCAGAAGGTCGGCTCCAAACAACGCGCAAAAACGTACGCTTCACGTACAACGAGTGCAATTGCCGTTCGTGCGCGTCTTGGTGTGCGTGAGCCTGTTTTCGCTCTTGTGGTACATACATATTTTGTGGTACAGGGATATTTTTTGTTACGACCGCACAGAAATTTAGATACCGTCAAGGGCACGTCAGTATTGTACTTTTAACTTAAGGAGTGACGCGTGCTTTACTTATGGTTATCAAGTGACAAACACGCTGTGAATGTGCGTGTAAGCGCAAGAGCTCTCGGTGGGTACGCGCCTACTCGACCCGCTTAGACTTAACCCGAAGAATAATACCAGATGTTTTACTACCAATTAAGTGCCATTTGTACAGTCAGACAAAGTGATACGAGTATTAACTTATTATACATAGAATGTTTAATATTTTGTGTAATGACACATAATTTATCCTGGTAGTCAGTGATTTCGTTTAAAAAATGTAGCTTTACAAAGGTAGCCTCTACCTCTAGCGTGCTACTAGCTATAAGATTGTAATGACAATTATCCCAACCATAATCTGTAATTTTTACTACAAATTACAAAGCGTATACTATATTAAAAAAGGATAATTACTTACTTGTTTAATAATTGATATATTTATCCAAACATTATTTAAATTTTAGACTCTCTGTGGTGCAAGCGTTAAATCGACACTTTTCTGTCTGACTATACATCGACGTTCTTACGCCTATCAAAACAGAAATATCCAGGTATTATTCTTCAGGTCAAGTCTAAGTGGGTCGAGTCTAAGCGGACCCTTCTCGGTACCATCCGAGACAATAGCGGAAGTGTGTGTGTGTTATGTGCTGACACTATTCGTCTTCACGCACCTATTCACAGCGTGTTTGTGTATTTGGTTACCACAAGTAAAGCGCGCGTTGCATCGTGAGATAAAAATACTGTAGTAAAAGTTAAACTACCAAAACCACCCTTCCTACAACGAAATAAAGGTGAAAATTCATTGATGTCAAAAACTGTTACCGTGTTGCGAACACGTATTCCTATGGTAACAAGAGGGTGTTTGGGTGTTTATGTGGCCGCATGTAACCCTTTGGTGGTTGATAGCATAGAGGAGGATCTATAGGGCGGCTATTGAATTTAAATGGCGGTATTAAAATAGTTGCAAGGGCAGTTTTAAACGGTAGTGGATTTAACTCAGAGTAAAATACAAGATTTTTATTCTTTTGTTATGTGTGTATAATTTATTATGTTCAGTGGTCAGTCATTTGCTGTTCCCAGTAAATAGTAATTAGATGAAGAAATTGGCTCTAACAAAAATTGGGAAGGTGCTCTGATAAGAATGTGGCAATTAAGTAGTAGCGGAATCGGAAGCAATAATTTGGGGATGGCGTTTATCCATAGATTAGTGATCCTTCTCTAATACAGTACTTTTATCTTACAATGTGACGCGCGCTTTACTTGTGGTAACCAAGTATACAAACACGCTGTCAATGTGTGTATAAGCGCAGGAGCTCTCAGTACCATCCGAGATACGGGCAAAATTGGAAGTGTGTGTTACGTGCTGACGCTACTCGTCTTCACGCACACATCCACAGCGTATTTTTACACTTGGTAACCACAAATAAAGCACGCGTCGCTTCGTGAGGTAAAAATACTATAGAGGAAACTGTTGCAATAATTTGGGGATTGTGTATAATTATACATATAAACATAAAATAGATTAGTAATCGTTCTCTCATACGTATTAGTAAGATAAATCCTGTTTTTGGAGCTCCAAAGCTTTTCATAGTGTTCGGCATGTCGGGTCACTCTCCAGTTTCCAAGGTTTTGTCTTTTTATTGATTGATTTTTGATTTTTAAAGGGTTTATTAACAGAAAGTTTATTATTACAAGTTAACAAAAGTTAACTAAGATAATCCAAGCAATGTTAAATAGGCTAAATCACCTCTTTTTACATACAAGATGTTTGATTATCAGTGTGTCTACTAATATTAATAGACACAAAATATATACTCGTAAGACTACTGCTGTTATGTAGGGTTTGTAGACCCACATTTTTAAATAATCACAAAACGTTTATGGACGATGATATTATCACAGCCTGTATATGTATGTCCCCCATATGTATGTCTATTTTTAATATTCCTGTTTATTTTATTCTATCACGTTTAAATTAAATTACATTATTTTTCTTTATGTATGCTGTATCGGTACAGCGTCCTATTAATTGTTTGCTGCACCGGACGACGTCATCGTCAGCGCGGCCTGTCGCTGAACACCAGCGCTGGGGCTCTGCCTTGCATAGGGTCGCAGCATAATGCTGAGCGATAGCCGTTTTGCGTGGATTTGACGCATGTTTCCCCCAACCTTTTCTTATTTTTATGTTATGTTCGTTTTTGCGTCATGTGTACCGCAAATAATTTATGTATTTGCTTTCTTTCTTTCATAAAAATAAACTGTAGGCATTACTTTTCTCCGATCCTTTTGGTACGGTAAATCTAAATACCCACAGACCAATTAATATTTAAAAATTCGTTAATTAACTTTGCATCATTCCACCATTTCAGAGATGAAATATATGAATAATGCACAACATCTGCGGAGTTTCGCTAACTAATTTATTTTGACTCTTTATAGGTACTATGCTATACGCACTCACACGTAGCTTTAGCATAATGTATGTCTAGCTAGCCATAAATGTCATCATCTACCTATAACTACTATCAATCCACGCTGCACCCTCCAGCCATATTTCAACAAATAAACCTATTCGTATGGAGGGTCGGTCAAGGGAGAGTTTGTTAAATAATTGGTTCCAGTCTGTAATAGTGTTAGTAAACAATGTTAGTTTGTATTATGTTTGTATGTTAGGTTTATGGTCATGGATGGAATACATTTTTGTGGATAATTAATAATGGTCATTTTTAGGGTTCCGTAACTCAAAAGAAAAAACGGATCGCTTATAGGATCACTTCGTTGTCCATCTGTCTGTCTGTCAGTCTGTCAAGACCCTTTTTCTCACGAACGCGTGAATATATCAAGTTGAAATTAATATCAAATACGGAAGTCAACAGCCCCTTGAAGCTCTAAAAAATTCAAGCTTCTAAGTCAACGCAATAGAAAAATATAGTGATTTATGCGACATATTTTGAAACTCGCAAATAAATCAAAACCTTCTATCAACTACCTAGGGTACTTCCCGTTAACCTATAATCATGAAATTTCGCAAAAAGCAAGTTCTCACACCACAAGTAAAGGAAAAAGTTCGAAAATCGTTATTTTTAGTTTAATCACATAAAAAAATACTGCGATTGCGAAGAACATGTTTTTCAACTGCAATGTTAAGTTTGTTTTTAGGCTAAATTCATCCCAACTACGGAACCCTAAACTCAAACTCAAAGCATTTATTTCAATTAAACCATTTACAGGCACTTTTGAATTGTCAAGAAGTCGGTCAGTTACAAATATGAAGCTAGTTGCCCATTCCAAATAGTAGGTTCCTATGGAGAAGAACGGGCAAGAAACTCCACGGAAACTCTTTTAAAATAAAATATTTGATACAAAGTATTGGTTACATCATTCTCATTGAAAATATACATATGAGAACAATGCAAAACGTCAGAAGCGTCCGTGATAAAACAAAAACAATTCAAAACTAAAATAATTAAAAATAAGCCGTGGCAGCTAAGAGATTACCAGTCCCAACTGACAGCGCCCGTTCACGAACAAGACGCATGGATCAGCACCATTCAGCTCAACCATTTTCAAGGGAGCTAAATAATCCAACACACACGCCACCATCAGCGAAACATCTGAGTGAGCATGACATACTCTCAGCCGCCAGGGCATATTCAAGTCAACGATAGACATATTACCCGGTAAATGGAAGCTCTATTTTAAATAGTACTCACACCTGTGCTATGTAATTATACTCGTATCGTCGTCAAAGGAGATTGAGTTTATACAATGAAAAGATAGTCTTACAATCTTCAGCAGCTCCAACATTATTTTCAAATGTTAATCAATTAGTTGAGGTTGTGGACCAGCATTGAGCCAAGCATTTCAATCAGTGATGTAATCCCCCAGCCAATTATTATATTATATAGCCTTTTGGCCTCGTACAGGACTTTCTGTTTCTATTTTCATTTCTACTTTATTTTTTTGTTGGTTTTGATTTTTATGTTGCTATGAGTGTGTTTTATTTTAATTTGTGTTCTGTGCGAGTACCAATAAATGCTTTTTCTCACTTTCTTGATCATCACCAACATCATCATTTCAGCCGAAAGACGTCGTCTGCTGGACATAGGCCAAACACCGCCACTTCATTCGATTCTGTGCTTCCCGCATCCATTGGATTCCTGCGGCCTTCACAAGGTCATCGGTCCACCTTGTGGGAGGTATTCCAATTCCACGTCTTCCTGTACGCGGTCGCCACTCCAGACCTTTCGGCCCCATCAACCATCTGTTTTGAAAGCAATGTGCCCTGCCCACTGGTTAATGTTGTTTTATGTAACAAAATGTCCCACGTCTGGTGCAAATCACCGCGTTGGCAAAATATGTCCAGTTTAAGACTGTACCGAGGTCAATCTTCACATTCTTCACCCTTGGTTCACATTGGTTTCCAATGAGTTGTGATCACTGAGAGAACTCAAGCATTTTTCCAGTTATCACTTTGTTCTTTCGCGCCGTCACGAATCATACGACTGGGCCTTTTTGGCACTGCCGTGAGGATTAGCTTTCCTGTTAATTTCTTACATCGCTCTTTACACTTTTAGCTTGTATTTTTTTTTCTGCTGTAGGTATATTATATTTTCTGCCTTTTAGTCTGTGCTAAATAAATAAATTTTCTTTCTTTTTAGAGTTCCGTACCCAAAGGGTAAAACGGGAACCCTATTACTAAGGCTCCGCCGTGTGTCTGTCTGTCTGTCTGTCTGTCTGTCCGTCTGTCACCAGGCTGTATCTCACGAACCGTGATAGTTAGACACTTGAAATATTCACAGATGATGTATTTTTGTTGCCGCTATAACAACAAATACTAAAAAAACAGAATTAAATAAATATTTAAGGGGGCTCCCATACAACAAACGTGATTTTTTTGCTCGTTTTTGCTCAATATTGATAACGGAAACAGGTAGACGCTTGAAATATTCACAAAATATTTAGTTATATATTCACTTTAAAAATAAATAATTAAATTAAAATAAAACAAATATTTAAGGGGGGCTCCCATACAACAAACATGATTTTTTGCCATTTTTATAGATAATGGTACGGAACCCTTCGTGCGCAAGTCCGACTCGCACTTGGCCGGTTTTTTATTTCTTTCTTTATGAGATGAATTCATATTGTGGTGGAAATAAACCAATTAACAAGATTGGTATGAATAGCAAGTGTGCTGCAGGCGTTCTAGGGACGCTAGGTTGCTACTCAAAAATACTCTTTAGATCCACCCCAATCTTGAAGTCTGTAGAGAGGGGAGCACTGATAACTACGTAACAAAAAAAATCATATACACAATATTTTTACGTTGTAATCCAGTTATCTATACTTTTGTTAGTTAGTTATATTATACCAGTTCATTATATCTCGAGTTTCCTACAAAGTGGTTGAGCTGGATGGTGTTGATCCACGCGTCATGTTCGTGAACGCGCGCCGTCAGTTGAGACTGGTCATCTCTTAACTTCCAGGGCTTATTTTGCAATCTTTTAATCTTATATTTTGAATTGTTTTTTTTAATATTATTTTTTTGTTTTTTACATTGTTCTCACTTAAAGAAGCGACAAGAATAATGTACTCAGGATTTTGTAATATCTTGATTTAAAAGAGTGTCCTTGAAGTTTCTTGCCTGTTCTTCTCCATAGAGATCTACGTTTTGGAATGGGCAAATAGCTTCCACTTTCTGACTAATTGACCGACTCTTGATAATTCAAAAGTGCCTGTATATGGTTTAATTGAAATAAATGCTTTGAGTTTGAGTTTTCTTTCGTATCCGTAGAAACATACGAAACGAAACGGGTCACGATACCACACCATAGGGAAAATAAGAAGATTAGGAAACATATTCGTAATAATGATCTGATTTTCCTTGAACTAAACGTCGAGAGGAATGCGGTGGATGTGGCAGTGAATTAAATATTGAGAAGGTTAGAAGTAGTTTAAAATAGAAGACGTGTAGTACACCGAAAGCCTCTAAGCACCGTAGTCTGAAAGTGATTGAGAAGTGTATAAATAATTTCGCTGTGACGTTAGCCCTACATCACGGCTCGCGAACGCCGTCGTGCAAGTGGTTAGGATGCTCATTTGCGATCAATGTTGGTTTGATAAAAAATCTCCGAAATCCATCCAATATCTTTGAACTTCGCTATGTAACGATCAAAATACAATAAAATATCTGAACAAAAAGAAACCTTTAAAAAAACCGTTTCTTAACAAATATTGGTACCTATATATCTTGACTCCGAGTTTCAGATTTCTTGCAAACAGAGGCGAGCGTTTTCTGATTAACTTTGTAGCATCGATGGAAAGAAATCCATACTGCGTAGAGTTTTTGTAGGATTTCTTGAGGAACTTAGCTGAAATTTTACTGAAGTTTGTTTGTACCCGCTAATCTCTGGAGCTACCAGTCAGATTTGAAAAAATATTTTTGAATTTGATAGCCCGGTTCTCGAAAGGAAGAGGAAGGATAAATAATGTTTTTAAAATCACGGTATGACCATTAAGAGCCGAGCAAAAAGAAAAAAAAGTCAGAAAGAACGCTAAGCGAAAATAAAGTATTAGCGTGGGCGGGCGATGCGATGCGACGCAGTGGGTCGGGGAGCAAGACATTTTACGCGGATGAATCCGCGGGCATTAGGTAGAAAATAGATAGTTATAAGTTATATCATTTATTCAGTGCACACAAAAGACAGCAAAATGTCAGAATTTAGTTGAAATGCGATATAGGCTATTGATTTTAGAAGTGTAATCTTTTAGTTATTGTTGTGTGGGTACATTTTTACGTTGGAAGTGAGTGTCATCCTATACCACTAGATGGCGTTACTTTTGGTATCTAGTTATTATCAATTTCTATTATTTTACGTTTAAAGTTATGTATTAATTCATTACTGTAATTTAGAACATTAAAACTAACATTTAGAATTGTTTTGGTTTGTATTCAAGATGTCAATTAATGATACTGTTTCACCAAACAAGGTGGTACGCTACATTCAGTCTCCCAGACTGGAGCGGGCCGGGGCTGCCTTGAAGCGGCTCCTGCCCAATCTAGGGGGTCCAAACGCATCCTACCTGAGGCTCTACGCGGGGATCGTGCGGTCCATGGCCCTTTACCGGCACCGGTGTGAGCGCGTTCTTTAAGACTACGACCAGCCCGCCGATTGAACGCGTCCCAAAGGGTCATGGCCATCAGGTTGGTACGGGGTTACCGCACGATCTCCCGTGAGGCGGCGAGCCATAATTGTGGCAATAAGTCCCCTTTTTGAGGAGTGGCTAGAGAGGTGCCACGGCGTCCTCACCTTCCGCCTGACGTAGGCCCTCACCGGACACGGATGTTTCGGGAAGTTCCTGTTCAGGATAAAGCGGGAGGAAACGCCCGGTGTCACCACTGTGTGGATTGCCCGGAGGACATGGTAGAGCATACGGTGGAGGTCTGCCCGGCTTGGGCGGAGCATCGCCGTGTCCTCACGGAGGCCATCGGGGCGGCGGCGATCTCTCGCGTCCGACCCTGGTTCAGGCCATGGTTTGGAGCGAGAGTGCATGGGAGGCCGTCACCTCCTTCTGGGAAGCAGTAATGCTCGCGAAGGAGGAGGCAGAACGCGTGAGGGATAGGCAAGGTTCGCGCCCTCATGCCCCTAGTAGCCGCAGGAGATGCCCTGGGCGTCGGGAGTCACAAGCCGATTTCTGGCGACCGTAGGCGCGGGTCTGTGGACGGTGAGCGATGGGTAGCTCACCGTCCGATAAAGACCAGGCCCAGGTCATCAGCGCGTTGAGTTCCACGCGCGCCTCAAAGAGGTGTCAGCATGAATTGACGGGATCCATTAGGGCCAATGCCTGCCAGGGTTGCGAGTTTGTCCGAAAAGGATATCGTGGCCCTGGCACACAGGCAAATGAAGGAACACGGGTGGGTTTTTGTCAGTAAAAGTCTGACATTCCCTCCCGCTTTGCCCAGAGCGGGAGAAGTTATTTGATAGATTCCCACCCAAAAAAAAAAAAAAAACGCTACATCCAGTCCCCACTCTTGGGGCAGTCTGTTACTAACTGTGGTACAAGCAAGTGATATAATAAAAGTATTAAATGTAGCCGTAGCTTAAAAGTGAGTTTTTTGGGAGCAGATTCAACACAACACACAATAGCATAATAAAATTATGAATAGTTAACAAATAAAATTTTCAAACGTATTAATAGCAATGGATTTGAAATTTCCTTCAAAATCCGTCGGATAGTGACAAAAAGCATAACGTGTTACGCAATTGAGATGCAGGATCCAAGGTGCTAAGAAATTCCTGACGACAAAAACTCAGTGTCACATTGCCCGACCTGTAAATCGAACTCAAGACCCCATAGATCAGCAAAAGCACTTACAAATATAACACCAACGAGGCAGTTATTCTGAACCGTTATAATAATAGAGCATTAGTGGCGGAGTGGTAACGGCCCCGACTTACAAGTTGTAGGTCGTGGGTTCGAACCAAAGCAGGCATTACTTTGTGCAAATAATTGTTATCATCACTGCTCTCAAAACGGTGAAAGAAAACATCGTGAGGAAACCGGCATGACCTAAAACCAAAAATTCGAAGACATGTGGCATCTACCAACCCGCACTGGGCCCGCGTGGTGGATTACGGCCCACTCCCTCTCACAGAGAGGAGGTTTGTGTCCCAGCAGGGGGAACATTATAGGCTGAATACGTTATCAAATCAAATAAAATTTTATTTATAAAGACAACAGAGATCCATATTGTTAGTAAAACCTAGTGTTAGTAAGCAAAATAATATTATTAATATAAGAGTTTGAAGTACTTTGCACAGAAGATGACCAAGCAGGGTACGAGTTTCTCACCTTGCCATCCTCTCCACAATATGCCTCAAAATGGGAGAATAGAAATTCTCTGACACTGTTTTCAGAAGGCTGTTACTACTGGCCCGTGTTCTAGTTACTAACGATGCGATTTTTTTTCGAATGATCGCATGAAAGCCATCAGTTCGATTCTGCGCAAACATTTCCGACGCACTACAGAAACGGGGCAGTTTCGAGAGCATTCTGAAATTATTATTATATTGGACGCGCAAGACATCCAGCGACCTTTTGGTGTAGCTGGTCCATAGACCTCCCGTAATCATAAGTTATGATATTATAATAATAGGTAAAGCAAACCTTATTTTACACCAAGTAAAGCTCAATTCTAAAAGCAATTACTTTCAACAAATCTATCGATCAAAAACTTGAGAAATTGAGGACGGAAAAACCCATGAACGATAAAGCATCAACTCTTCACGATCTCTGTTAAAAAATATTGCAAGACGAACTTGTTGACGGGCCGCCAACCTTCGGCACATCATTTATCAACGTCTGGTAGAAGAGCGGGGTATTATTAGCAACGACAAATGGTTGGCGATCGCTTATCTATTGATTCGAACATCCATTCGGTAGGATGTGTTAATATATTGTGTTGGTTTTTAGGGGCCCGTGGGGTTTTGTGAATCTTTTCAGGTAGCATAGACGTACCGTTTTTTTTTTACATTTTACATTACCTTATTATGATCTCGTGTAAAAACCAATACTCGAAGTAATATTGTAATGTGTGATGGTTTCAACACTTTCCCAGCTTAAAAAATAAAAGCTTATAAATGACTTTAATAATCTAATCGCCTTACACAAAACTTTTTCTATGAATTAAAACTATTCATGATTTTTGCGCATCGATACTTTTTAGTAAGAAAAATCTCTGTGATACTTTTTTTTTTTAAATCAATATTTTTTTTTACGTAATTATTTATTTTTATGCAATATGTAACTGAATTAATGCACATTATGAAATTAGTTTGTTCAGAATCGTTTACTGAATCGATTTCTGTCATTTTTAGGGTTCCGTAGTCAACAAGGAACCCTTATAGTTTCGCCATGTCCGTCTGTCTGTCTGTCTGCTGTCCGTCCGTCCGTCTGTCCCCGGCTTAACACAGAGACGCTTAGTACTAGAAAACTGTAGTTTAGCATGGCATACATATTATTCACGCCGAGAAAGTCGTAAAATAAAACCATAAAAAATCATTTTTTTTTATGGTTTATTTCTCGTCTATTCTATTGTATGGATAATCGTTGGATAGGCCGTTTAAAAATATTGTAGGTTTGTGAAAACCATTTTTCAATTCAGGGATCCGTTTGCGTAATATTAAGCTTTAAAGTGCAATTTTTTGTTAAGGTCAAGCCCCCCCCCCCTGCCAGCTAAATGGTTGTTTGGATATGTGAAAAAATTCATGGCAATAGTATAAATAACGAAATTAAAAGGAAAACTATCTTAGATAAGTAGGCTTCACAAGTTAAGGAGTAATAGTCGACCAACTTAAATTTGCAATTGACCGTAACGTATATCGATGTAAGGGAGAGCTTTTCAACTACAATATTAAGTTTGTTTTTGGGATAAATTCATCCCAACTACGGAACCCTTCATTGTGCTTGGTCCGACACGCACTTGGCTGGTTTTTGAATAATATATTATGAGTAATTTTATATCCCAAAAATAATTACTTCTACTGTACAGTGAAAACAAATCAAAATGGACGAAGTACTTACTACGCTAGATTATACGTGTTCGACTATGTCCATGCGTAGATTTGTAATTGTGACCACAATTTTTTCCCACAATCAGTACAACTAATTTAATAAATAAAATCAATGTTTTATACATAATAGTAAAAAGTCAGCTTATGTATTAAATGTGTAAAATGTGTCTGTGTGGTGCCGGACGTCAAGAATAGCATCACCCCATTTCTTCCCGTGGGTTTCGTAAAAAGCGACTAGGGGACTTACTAGAGAATGGGCAGCAGCGTTCTCTATGCATTTTAACACCATACTGCGATCGCCAACCCGCCTGCCAAGCGTGGCGATTATGGCAAACTCCCCCTTAGGGGGAGACCTATGTCCAGCAGTGGACGTCTTTCGGCTGAAATTATATATTAAATAAATCAAAATACAAATGTCTATTTCATCGTGGTTTCATTGTGGTTAAGTATAACTTATCATTCCTATTGGGGTGTTTGGTGGTGTGCCTTAATACCGGAAAATGATGTATTTAAAAAAATCATATATTAAACTAAAATACCCCTAATCTTAAAGAAATAGGTTATAGTACAATCGGAAAAAAATACCAAAATATGAAAATAATATTTGTATACTGAACCCGAGCACCAAGCAGCCATTGTACATAATTACGTGACCATTTTGTTTATTATCCCTACGAAACGAATATTACGAATTTACGATAACATATTGTGGCCAAAAGATATCATATTTATGGAAATTCCTTGTGTTAATATAATATTTTACGAAATGTAGAAAATATTGTGCGAATATTAGGCACAAAGAAAATACACTGAAATATTTTTTTTGGGTTTCGTGATAGTACGAAAAAAATCTTCGCTGTTTGATTGGGCTTATAAAATAAAATGTGTTTTTCTTTTATGTTAGTTACAGGATTTTTCTTGAAAATAGCTTTTGTTTTTTATATTGATAGGTATCTTGGTTCGTTACAAAGAAAATTGATGTTGTGGATTATCTTGTACATTTGAGTTCATTGAACTTTTAGATATTATTATCTCATTACCACAGTGTTACCTACATGTAACCAAAGTTAGCAAACCAAAGTTATAACTAAAACACTAAATTTTAACGTGAATTATTTGCTTTTTAAGTACGAGACTCGCGCACTATTAATGGGTTATGTACAACCAAAACTGTTATATTATTTTTATTTTCTTTTAGTTGTTTATTAGAAACAATTAATTAAATTAAAATAAAATGATTAAGTAAATGATAAATGATTTTTATTTCTGTAAGTAGGTTTGTACAAACACTTTTACACGTCAATCATATTTTTAAAACTAGATGAGGTCGGCGTTTACTATCTGACTACTCTGAGAAGAAAGGCCGAAACAAACTCAGAGGTCACAGTCTCTTTTAAAGTCCAGACATAATCTTGGTCAGATCATGTGAAGGCCATGTAGATTGGTGTCTGAAATGGTCTTTTGAGGAAAGAACCACATAGATTGAGTGGACTTGACCAGTCAGTGAACGCATTTGTCTGTAATCGTGCAGCTCTACTCAGAACTTAAGGAGCTCAAGACAATAAGGCATAGTAACACAGGTGTTCTATCAACATTTCAACTAGCTACCTATTACCGGTACAATATACAACGTGCTTCTATAATGGCGACATTAATTTACAATGGCCAGTAATCATAAAAAATATAATAAGATAAAATAATTCGTACATTGGAAAATAAAAAAATTGAAACAAACTAAATAATAGAGCTCTTCTCGTTCAATTCACCTACTCTTTGCACGTTATTATACATGCACGTTGCACGTTGTATTGCCTGAAAATAAATGGATTTATTATTATTATTATTATTCGTTTTAACTTCATTGATGCGATGTTATGATCCGTGACCCCGGCAAACGAACTCTACGCTTCTTTTAAATACAGGTTGCTCCAAAATGCTATTTTAGAAAATTGTAAGTAAATCAATAAATAATAACGTTTGATGAAATTAAAATATCTTCATAAAACGTAAAGGCGAAACCGTATACGTGTATTAAATTTATGTCACCACCAAAGCGCCACGCTGTATATAAGGTGTATCTATTCATACGCGAAATCTTTTAAGGGGTCATTGTACTCATCATTATCAACAACTTTTACTATGGGACCAAACCTGAAATCGCGAAAAAAAAATCAGGTGTTCCTCACATTTATGTTCTCATAACTCGTCAAAACGTAGGGAACAGCTCGTCCCCGTAGAGCGAAAAGTCACTAAGTCGAAAAATGGCCAAAATGAGTTATCAATGTCACTAAAATCAACATTTTCTTCTCTAAATATTTGTCTAACTGACATTTTTGGAGCTGGTAACGTTTTTGTTTTATGAAATGTGAAAAGTAAGTAAGTCTACCCTTTGGACCCCACAGCATAATGGGAGAAATAACTAACTTAGTAAATTATTATACATTTGTCGAAAATATACATCACTCGAAATTAAAACGACTTAATTACTTTTTCTCTTGAGTTATCTATGCATACTTACGCCTTTAGGTAGTCTAAAAATCACTAAAATGATTTAGTGAGTTTTTAAAATCGGTAGTTTGCTTTAAACCCAAAAAAGCGAAAATTACCTAACTAGACTTAGTGACTAATCACTCTTTATTTTTAAATGATTTGTACAATACTACAAAAGCGAAAAATCACCAACCCATTTTAATGTTTTTTTTTATTCTAAAAGCAGAACATTAGATCTATTGCGAATAATAATTAAAGTCTTTTAATTATTATTTATACAACTTCGACGTACATTGATACAATTAAGGTACATTTCGCCCGCGAGTTAGTGAGTTTGTCGGGGCTATAGTGACGAGGGCAGCGCGTGGTGACTCATTCGCGGAGTCGAAGCCGACCGAGATTCATGCGTTTCGTTGTTGTTAAAATTAACGTAAACATTAGCTGCTGAATAACAATAAGTCTACAGAATAAAGAGATGAGATGGGGAACTATACAGGGAAGGATAGGCGTGGTTCTCGAGTCCCAATAAACAAAACCAGTTTAGAGTCTGAACAGAAAACCATCGACCACATCAACTCTTTTCCCCGGCTCGAATCTCACTACTGCAGGAAGAAAAGTAAGAGCCTGGAGAGCAAACTGACAATCGCCAAAATGTACGAATTGTATAAAGAGCTTACGGTCAATTCTTCAACTGCAAATTTAAGTTGGTGGACTATTACTCGTTAACTAGTAAACCCTACTTAGCTGTGATAGTTTTCCTTTTAATTTCGTTATATATACCTACTACTGCCATGAATTTTTTCACATATCCAAAACCAACCATTTAGCTGGCAGGTGGGGGGGGGGACTTCACTCTAACAAAAAATAGCACTTTAAAGCTTAATATTACGCAAACGGATCTCAGAATTGAAAAATGGCTTTCACAGACCTACAACATTTTTAAACGGCCTATCCAACGATACCCCATACCATGTATTAGATGAGAAAAAAAATATAATCCCCGTTTTACGTACAAGGGAGGTACCCTAAAAAAAATGTTTTTCATGGTTTTATTTTACGACTTTTTCGGCGTGATGAATATGTACACCCTTGCCAAATTACAGCTTTCTAGGACTAAGCGTCTCCGAGCTAAGCCGGGGACAGACGGATGGACTGACAGACAGACAGAAAGACGGACATGGCGAAACTATAAGGGTTCCTTGTTTACTACGGAACCCTAAAAATGAAGCACAGGAAGCTAAAGAATCGGACGAGCAGCGGTCTATTATTGATGACAATTACCTAGTCATAACGGCAGACATGCAGTCTACTTTGCATATACCAGTCAGTGGTGTTGGTATTTTATATTACACCAGAAAATTAAACGTTCAAAACTATACGATTCACACGTCTAAACCACCCCATGAAGCATTTTGTGTAACTTGGAATGAGATTAATGGTAAAAGGGGTGTGGAAATTGCCAGTGCAATGAACTGGTGGATTAGTCAGATACCAACCAATATTAAAGAAGTCACCATGTATAGCGACACATGCGCTGGGCAAAATAGAAAGCAATTTATCACGGCGTTTTTGGTTCATTTAATTCAAAGATCGGATGTGCAGCTGGAAGTTATTGAGCAAAAATATTTAGAGAGTGGTCACACTCATATGGAAGTGGACTCCATGCATAGTGCGATAGAAAGACAGCAAAGACATACACCTGTTTATTCCATGATTGACTGGAAGTCGATCATGGAACGTGCTCGCTCTAAAAGAAACAGAGATTCAGCACCGCCTTATATTGTTAAAGAATTAAAATACACGGAAATGGTTGATGTAAGAGCTCTTAATGAAAAAATAACAAAAAATACAAGCAGAGAAAAAGAAGGCAATAAAATTAAATGGCTAAAAATTAAGTGTCTTCGTTTTGAGAGAAAATGTCCGGGTCTCGTTAACTTTAGATATCAACACAATGGTCCCTATCTAGAATTTAATATTTTAGAATGTCCGACAAAAACTACATTTATTACTAGAAAGAGGAGGAAACAAGAAGAACAAACGGATGGACAAGGGACAGAAGGATTGATGCAAGGACTGAAAAATTATAAAATACCACTAGCTTACTCCTCGCGACTGCCTATTTCAGAGGCAAAAAAGAAGGACCTCAATAATTTATGTGCAAAGGGGATAATCCCACAAGAGCTCCACTTGTGGTACCAGTCTTTACCAACAAGTAAAGACGTAGTAGACCGAATTTTGGAGCCAGACCTCACAGAGGAGGGAGAAGAAGAAGTAGTGGACTAAATTCCGTTTTTTTTTTAATAACAATTGTCGATTCGTTTTATTATTTTTCAGTTTGTGTGCATGAGGTTGTTGCACGTTTTTATTTTTTGTTTAATTTATGTAGTGGATTGTCGATTGTTATTGAATTTTTCAAAAAAAACCTTCCATTAAACTTGATTTATTACATAATTAATGTCATAATATATTTAAAACAAAACTTACCACACAAGCTTCGAATATTCAGTTAAGTAGAATTTACAATACACATTTCGTACTCTAACAGTTAGTTCCACTTTACTTAAGTCTAGATAATTTTCTTCAAAATAATTTAGAATTGAGAGAAAAACCACTAACTACGTTCGACAATTAACTAATTCACAACTAAGTCAGAGATTATATAGAGAATAATTAATTAGATTGATGTTTTTAACTTTTCTCAATTATAAGAGGTTTTTCACGTGTTTTAGCTCATAAAATATAATTCTAATTTTGTTTCCTTCAAATTAAAGCTAAGAACATAAAGATATGTAATGCAAGCGAAAGTTATAACGATTTTTATTTTTAAAAACTTTAACTCTCATTATCTCAAAACATGATTTTTCGACTTAATGACTTTTCGCTCTACGGGGACGAGCTGTTTTTTTTTTCGCTATATCAGGTTTAATTTCATTGAGTACAATGACCCCATTTGAGATTTCGTGTATGAATTGATACACCTTATTTAAGGATACAGCTCTGTGACATACAGACATAATATTCAGATCGAAAGACAGATGGCGCTCGGTAAGGGCATATAGGGTATTGGGTATGGTAAAGATATGTACCAATCTTTCATCATCAACTGCCTGCCCATGTGCCATGTTATTTGGTGTCGGCGCAACACATTTTCTTCGATTCTCCCCTGTCAGCCGTGACGCTATCATTCACCCTTCTCTTTCAAATCTTTCCTCATACAATCCATCCATCTTTTCTTTGGCCTTCCTCTCCTTCTCCACTCTTCAACATATTCATCGTTTAAAGTCACATGCGTTTCGTCCCTCTTCATCACATATACCAAGCTAAACGAATTCCTTTCAACTTTTCTGTCACAGGCGCCACTTTCAAACTTCCCTTTATACATCATTATTTTTAGTATATGCGAAACCTGAATATAGTTATTCAGAATAAGGAACTGAATCGATTTCAATAATTTTTACACCATGTTATATTTTGTCCCAAAAATATTTGAGTGTGATGGAAAATGTTATCACCATTTAATTACTTACAATACAATCGCCGTACGGTTAGGTACCTACTGCCAAATTATTACCAATGAGCGCAAGACGACCCTGGATGCGCGGGGGCGCCGTTAGTATGTTTTTGTACGGATAACCCGGTAACATAACAACCTTATAACTTTGTGATTTATCATGATACAGTTTTGAAATTTTGTACATAGGTTATTTACATAAAAATACTAGACACGTGTTTCGGGTTTCGCATATACTAAAACTAATATTGTATACTCATTTCTTACTTTATCCATTTTGTTCACTCCACACATCCATCTCAACATTCTCATCTCTGGTGCATGCACTCTTTTGTCATCCTTCGTCTTCACGGAGCAGCATTCCGATCCATACAGTACGACAGGCCTTATCACGGACTTTTAAATTTTCTCCTTTAATTTGAGGGGCATCCGTCGGTCGCAAGTAGTTCCTGTGACGTGTTGATATTTCATCCATGCTGAGTTGATCTGGTGCGTTACGTTACTCTCTCTAAACTTCCACTTCACCAATTTGTACCAAAGTTTATTCTTAAGAATTTTCACTGCCCATACAAAGTTCTGACATAAACAATTATTATCTCTTTTCAATATCAGGTCCTTTAAGCCCCAAACGTTATCGAACATCGCTTTAAGCGCTTTAATGTACACTCACACGGCGGTGGACAAAGCGCTGAAAGTATTGCGGTTTTGGGTATCAGACTGAAATGTTGCAGCGAGGTATCGCAGGCTGAATTTAATCAATGAAACACAACAGCTTTTCCACAAAGGGGGAGTTTACACGACCACTCAGGATGGGGTTTCCCTATAGGCTGTAACAAATAATATTTGCGGATAGAAAGAAGAATTACGAGTTATTTGAATACCAGACGTACTGGTGTCTTCTTAGACAGAAAAGAAATTAGCATTGATCCCAATGCTTCTCCACTGCTTGGCAATCAAAAACATGATAAGAAAACCTGGACTTAAGATTACGTCTGATTTAAGTCCTATTTTCCCACTTTTTTTTCAATATCTCCGTTTCCATTAGATTTTGTCAATTCGGTTGCTTCATGAAACCTTCGATTTTGTTCACCAATTCTTAAAGAAATCACATAAAAAGGCAACAGGCATGCAACTTTGAGGCAAGAATGCACCATTTCTTACAGCGTACCATCAGTTCAAAGGTTAGAGCAGTGAAAGACAAGCTTATTCAAGAAGGAAGTTCTCGTATGTGTATTTGCACCGTCCGCTTTTGCTTAGCAAGAGCCAGACGGCAGTTACCACTTCTATTTTATAAATCCTACCCATTTCCCCGCACTTTGCTAACAAGACAAGACTAGTTTCAGTTCTAATATAATAATCGTGACCTGCCTCACCCGCATAAGGAGGCTTTTAAAGCTCTGTTTCACCAAACAAGATTCGACGGTTGATCGTGTGGTAGTAACAAACTGTAAACTGTAATGCGTCTCCCTCCCCCTGCCCCCCTCATTTGCATGGCCTGAGCGGGCGATCTCAGCGCTCCTGCGGTTTGTTAATCTTTTAATGGAATTAACCCACGCCCGCCGATGTCACTAGCAAAATAGCGGTGGACAGAACTATAGTGCTGGATGGGGTAGGTCTTAATCTTGGTCTTTTGTATGGGATTTTATGTGTCTTGAGAATTCAAATGGCAGCTTTTCCATGGTATACTTTAGATAATGCAATTATCTTCCTAGATCAATAGTGCAACAAACATGTTTTGCAATGGTTGGTTACAGGCTGCAGAAGTGCACTAAGAAAACACATATTATTCACAGAGTTCTAACGAAGGATTAAAGTTTACGTGCGAGCAGTCCTGGATAACAGCTAGACCTAGATAGGTTTGAAAATACTTAATTTTGTTGGAATCAGACATACCTACCCCTTTGTTTTCTCCAGTCCAAAAACAAAACAAACAATAAACAAAAAAACAAACAAACAAAAACAAAACAAATAAAAACAACACAAAACGACAATTTTTCTTTCTTTTTTCTTCCTTATCTTTCAGTCAGAAGATGGTTTTTGGTGTGCTTTCTTCGCAGTCATGTTTCAACATTATCATTTCAGCCGAAAGGCGTCTTTCGCTGGATACTGGAGCTCCCCCAAAGGGGGGGGGGGGGTCCCACAATCGCCAAGCACGAAGGCGGGTTGGCGAACGCAGTATGGTGTTAAAATGCATAGGGAATGCTGCTACCCATTCTCTAGTAAGTCCCGTAGTTTTGTTTAGAGAACATTATTACCATTCTCTTGTCCTCAACCAAATTTATTAAATAATAATAATTAATAATAATAATTTATTTTGGGTTCGGCGCAATATGTATTTTTCTTCCACACTTTTCTAATAAATATCATCTCGGTAGCCATTTTCTAACCATAAATATAATTTTTAACACAGTCCAACCATCGTTTCTTTGGTCCCTCCCCGCTCCGAACCATGCCCTGAACCAGGGCCGGACGCGAGAGATCGCCGCCGCCGATCGCCGCCTCCATGAGGACACGGCGGTGCTCCACCCAAGCCATGCATACCTCCACCTTATGCTCCACCGTGTCCTCCGGGCGATCCACACAGTGGTGACACCCGGGGTGTCCTCCGGGCGATCCACACAGTGGTGACACCCGGGCGTTTCCTCCCGCTTTATCCCGAACAGGAACCTCCCGAAACAACCGTGTCCGGTGAAGACCTGCGTCAGGCGGAAGGTGAGGACGCCGTGGCGCCTCTCTAGCCACTCCTCAAAGAAGGGATTTATCACCACAATTGTGGCGTGCCCATTCTTTGGTCCCCTACTCTTATTGTCACCCACATATTCACACTCAAAACTTTTCCGAAAATTGTGCTCCAAATGTATATTTGTAATTAGCGTTCAAATTATAGTTTCGGTGCCAACGCCTCTTTTGATAGATGTTCTACACCTGTTTTTTAAAGCACCATCGTAGCCACTTCCATCTGCTCTAACTCCGTTCATTTGCCTAGTAGATTGTTTCGTTCCTTGCATAATTACTTAGCTTTTGTTACTTAATTACAAAGAGAGGAGTGGGGTTTTTAGTACAATGAGATGAACGGTTAAAAGGCTGATTTATATTATTTGCAACAACATTAATATTGTTGTAGGACTAACTAAAATGCCAGAACGAAATGGAGAAACTTTTGTCTTGTTTCTTGCTAAATCTTGGTTGATTTGAAATATAAATAGAAATCACATCAAAACATTTATTTGTTTATAATGTAGGTATATACGATGGTTTTTTTTATAAATAGGCCTTACGGCATGCAACATTTTCAAATAATAGAATTTTTACAGCCTTTTTCCAACTATGCTGGGGTCGGCTTCTAGTCTAACCGGATGCAGCTGAATTTTACATGGAGCGACTATCTATATGATCTCCTTGGTAAGACTGGTTGTCAGAGTTTTGGGCTTCTGACGACCCGTAAAAACTGTTAAAGATATACAAATGAAAGCCAAGACCAACAGCTTAACGTGCTTTCCGAGCACGGAGGAATCTTGGTATGAACAAATGGTCACCCATCCACGGACCAACCGCGGCAAGCGTAGCTTAATCTGATCGATTGACCCCAATAACATACCTAGTCAATATTATTTTAAAAATATTTTTTTCCGTTTATTACATGTTCATACCTACATAATTATTTAGTTAAATTTTTAATTTTTTGTAGGTAAGTATAATTTGTTTTTAATTATACTACTTATTACAAAAATATTATTATTATTTCTTCTCCAGTTTAGTATTTAGTAAAAAAACAAGTAGGAAGCTAACACATAACATAATAATATATAATAATAATGATATAATTATGACGGATGTTCAAGCGGCTGAAACACCACGTGTCGCTGCTGATCCGTCATCTGTTAGTCCTCCATCATGGGCGTGTACGTGTAGGTGTTCGAAAATAATGCTTTCAAAATAACGCTCTTAATTTACTTACAAATTACGGAACGAAACATAAGCATAAAAAAAAACCGGCCAAGTGCGAGTCGGACTCGCGCACGAAGGGTTCCGTACCATTATCTATAAAAACGGCAAAAAAATCACGTTTGTTGTATGGGAGCCCCCTTAAATATTTGTTTTATTTTAATTTAATTATTTGTTTTTAAAGTGAATATATAACTAAATATTGTGTGAATATTTCAAGCATCTACCTGTTGCCGTTATCAATATCGAGCAAAAACGAGCAAAACAATGAGGTTTGTTGAATGGGAGCCCCCTTAAATATTTATTTTATTCGGTTTTTAGTATTTGTTGTTATAGCGGCAACAGAAATACATCATCTGTGAAAATTTCAACTAACTATCACGGATCATGAGATACAGCCTGGTGACAGACGGACAGACAGACAGACAGACGGCGGAGCCTTCTAATAATAGGGTTCCATTTTACCCTTTGGGTACGGAACCCTAAAAACGATCACAGTGAATATCACTAATTAAGTCAAATCACTATATTTTTTAAGCTTGCATTTAGTTCCAATAGATGAACCGCGTAACGATCGCATAGTGTGATCGTGATCGCCACCATTACACTCACAACCCAACCCAAAACAGAATAAAGGTAATCAATTACAACTTTAAAAAAAGTGTAACTTTCCATAAATCGACTAAATCACGCGCCGTCACGGTCTGGAACTCTGGACCATCATGGCACATCTTTTTTACATCCATGTGCCATTTTTTCCAAACAAATATTGCCATAACTTTCCACTAACTGCTGGAGCTGCCAACAAACAACTTTGTGATTGTAACCTCAACTTATAAACACCTTCTGACAAATCCGCAGTCGCAACCAGGGGGTCTCCGAAGCGCTAAACCGAAGTATCGGCCAAATGTTCGGTTATTTCTTTACTAGGCTAACTATCGCTGAATAAGGCAAAAAAATAAAAACAGACAGTCGAAGAGATAAGCTAAAGTCAAAACTGTGACTTGAAGTCGCGTAAGGACTCAAAGTCAAAAAAGGAAACTGTGGAAGTTATAAAACGGCCGAACATTCGGCCGATACTTCGGTTTCACACTTCGGAGTAGGCCCTTTTTTTTTTGAAACTCATTGCAATTAATAGTGTGTTACGCAATTAGTGGAGGGGATGGAGATGGAGATTCATGGAGGGGTCTCGTATGTAATGAATGGTCATGGATGGTCACCCATCCACAGGCCGACTATGGCAAGAGCTGCTTATCCTTGGAGATCGACTCGATTGGCTGTCATTACTTAACCACGAGTCCCTTATTGGCGCTTGTACGAGTACAAGCTACCTTAAATCGTCAGGGGCAAAGCTTTGAAACATATTCCTAGCTTGCGATTCACGAGCTAAGTGAATACCAAAGACAATCATCAAACTCTGCTAGTCAGAATATCTGGCAACCGGTCCAAGTTAAACCAACTACCACAAAATTACGACGGCTAACTTGTTGTGAGACAAACTTTAAGTCAGCGTGTGCAGGTAAGTTAGCAGCTCGTCACAGCCGCTTAGTAAGCTAATCTTTAACTTAAACAAGCTATCCTGTTCAAGGAGTTTCCGTTTTCAGTTTTGACGAAAATGTGCTAAAGTTATTGTGGTAGTAATGGTTTTACATACATACATAAACTCACGCTTTCTTCCCATGGGGGTAAGCAGACACTATAGAACGCCACCTGCTACGCTCCCTACATACTCCTTATGCTTCGTTTACCTGACCTTTCTGAAGAACATAATTGATGTACCTATACAAAATATTGTAAAACATTTTAAAAGAGTAACGGTGGAGTTTCTTGCCCATTCTTCTCCATACGAAGCTACCTTTTGGAAGGGGCGACTAGAATCAATTCTATTTTATTTGTAAATTTTGACGTACAAAAGTGCCATCTATGTGCCTATTTGAAATAAATAATTTGACTTTGACTTTGACATAACCAAATAGGTCACTATATTGTCCTCCTAGAGCGTTTCCACTCACTTCTGCCTTGTAAATACCTTTTGTTAGTCGCCTTTCATTCATCCTCTCAACATGACCAAACCATCTAGATGCATACTCTTTAAAAATTTTGTACTAATTCTTCTTAATTGTTTTATTGTATTCAAAAGCTGTTATTTTATTTATTTTTATTTTATTTTTAGTGTGTTTGGGTGGCTTACAGCTATCAGTACAAAGGTAATAGTGAGGTAATTCACGACAAGCCATTTACAAGCCTCCACAGTTAGCAATGGAGTATTGTTGTACAAATTTTTAAAGTTTTAAAAACTATTCATTAAGCATAACACTGACTAAATATAACATTAAATTAACTGTTAATTACCTACATAGACAAAAATGCATGCACATACGCTAAGCTGCTTGCAAACGAATCGATTGAGGGGTGTTCAATCTTAACAATTTGATTAAATGCTTTGACTGAGCGAATCATATATGAATTACTACGGTAAACCGTGCGAGCGTAAGGAGTATGAAGAAGATTTCTCAAACGAGAATGTCGAGGTGGAACATTCAGAGACAGCTTAGAAATAAGTTTAGGACATTCAATCTGTGATTGTGCTATTCTCCCTAACATCATATAATATCTTTATTCCTTGAAAGGGTAGCCAGAGGTTTATTAAATACCCTCATTCCGCTTGGGGCTCACCCATTGCCACTTACCGGGCACCAATCCAGACTCCCAGTTATTACTGTGAAATACCCAATTGAAAAACCCAATCATACTTTGCCCAACCTGTGGATTGAACCTAGGTCCTCATGCTCAACAGAAAACAATACTATTTTTCAGCTCAGTAAACTTATTTTCTTTACTAATAGATTGTGATTTTGTAACCTTGCCTACATATCTTTTAAAACAATTACAATGTATATGTCGCAGCCGAATTGTATAATCCGCGTATTACAAAACAACTATCCAAAATACATTACGGCTAAATACACGTACGCCGCATTGTGATAACGCATCGTGTCCTACAATGCGGCTGTTCAACGTTCCGCCATAATACAATTTGTGTTCGCTTTGTAAATTGTTAGTTCCAAATACCATTTCTGTGACCGACCTGGATGTAGCACTCGCCGGCCACTACCACGGCACTGCTCGCTTCGCTCGGCTCGCGCAGTTGGACACAATAATTCTAACCTAACCAAACCCATTTAGTCGGGATGCTACTAGCGGCGATAGGGCTACAAGTTGCCCGCCGTTTTAGCGAATGTATTACACGACATTTTGGCTGAACGTCAATCAGCCGTAATAGAAAAAAAGCGCCTTTATGTATTTCGGCTAGACGTTTTTAATACGTCGTATTATACAATTCGGCTGCGGCATATACACATAAGCGACTAAATATTATTTCGAAATCTTTAAATGAAAAGCCTCCTTTTCAGCCTTTTGATGTCACATAAACACAATATCAAGACCTTATTCCCGAACAATAAAAGAACATTTCTTTTGAACACAAACGTCAACGCCAAATGAAAATAAATGTATCTTTTATCAAAAGCAAAAATAAGGCTGATGTTATCCCTTTTCCCGTATCGTAAAGTGGTACGGTTCAATCAATTCACCTAATTTTATTTCGCGTACATTCCGACCACATTGAATGGAATCGTCTAGATTGGTAGGTTCGGGCGGTGAAATAAATAATTATGCTGGTTGAGTTATGGAAGTTGTAATGTTTCGTTATGTTTTGTTTTGTAATTATAGGGGATAAAACTTGAAACAAGCATGTGGTTTGCAAGAAAAAAGTTGACTTTGTTGAGATTCCTGGCAAATAACGGGCAACCTTGCCTCGAAAAATGGATAGCCAGCAGTTTCTTTGTACAGTAAGCACAAAACTTTATGAGCACTCTGAAGTTGCTCGCGAGTGGCCTTAAAGTATTTTATAGCTAATTACATAACATATCATTACTTAAGATAACATTTTTATAGTACCGACATACAAAAATATCGGGTATACTTTTTTAAAGGTTTTATTTTACCACTTTGTCGGCGTGATTAATATGTACAGACGCCAGCACATCAAGCTACTACAATCTGTCAAATTTCTTTAATAGATTTTCAACTTTATCGTTAAAGCTTAAGGTTCAAGATTGATTGGGAAAATTTGACAGTTTCGGGTAGCTTGACCTGCTGGCGTCTGTACACCTATGCCAAATTACAGCTTTTTAGTACTAAGAGTCGCTGAGCTACGCTGGGTAAAGACAGACAGACATGGCGAAACTATAAGGGTTCCTTGTTTACTACGGAACCCTAAAAAGGACAGAATATAACGACGACCCGTAAAATACATATTTACAGTACACACAAAGTAACGTCCATCCCAAAGGATTAGTAATGAGAAAATTGCATTAAAAACACATTTGAAAGCTTCCAATACAGTTAAATATAAAAACTCTCATTTTGTAGCCTACTCTGACATTGCAGACACGTGCCACAAAGAAGATAGACTTGAGCAGAAGTTCCTCTCTGTAACTAAATGGTATGTGTATCACGGACAGCACCCGAATAAATTGTGTAACACACAAAAACGGTGAAGGAAAACATTGTGAGGAAACTGACATGCCTTAGAGATATTTCTCGGAGGCATGTGAAGTCAAATCAGAGGCCCATGGACGGCATGATTACTCCATGTTAGTCACTAACCACAAGAAAATTAAAGAAAACCCCACAGGAGCTTACACCTGGGCATTATAATTTCCAGTTTTATTGTATTTAATGTTCTCATTCACCTAATGACCTTACACAAAAAATTATTCATTTGGACATGTACTTACTAATGCCAAACTAAGATTCATTGAATTATTTTAACACAACACACAGAATGCCAAACGTGGTAACATCCCAACATAGCAGACCAATTTCCCAAAACCTTACGTACGTAATCCTTATCACCCGTCAAGTGTGCCTTTTGTACCTTTCACGGCCTTGTCAACCCCTCACCGGTCATACAGACCGAATGAATTAATTCTCCTCGCCGGACCACTGAAGGGTAAAAAGTCTGTCAGCGTAACAAATTCCTCTTAATTAGATGGTCTAACCATGGACCTTTTAACTTTTTCGCTCGGCTTTAGAGACTAGCACGAACGTGCGACCTAAATGTTTATTTTATTTATTTATTTATAGGAGAAACGACAGCTATAACTACAGATCGGATATTCGGATGCATATTTACCTAAAGTACCTACGTTTTTTTCCCGGCAAACGATACAAAGTATGGAAACGGCTTCTTAAAATATATTTTTATTCCGGGATCGCGGGTTTTTCATTAATAACAGTGTGTAGGTGTACAATTTTGTATTCCTAAGTATAACAAGTATTTCTTATCTATTTAGAATTAGGCAAGAATTTTGTGAAAAAAAAAACACGTTTAAAACACACTATTAATATTTCTTCAAAACCTTTTATTCTAAAATGAATTATATTTATTCGGGGATACACAGTACAAGAGCAGTTCTTAAAAACTTGTCAGTCCTGGAAACTGACACGTTTTCCTGTACCGAAGCGCACTCCATACTAGTCAACCCTCAAACTTTAGGTGAATATGCATTCGAATATCCGATCTCTAGCTATAACAGTTGGATACCAATTATTTATGTGACACAGAGCCAATTACCGGTTCTCACGGAAAAAGTGATAGAAGTCTGAGGATCACTATCACGATCGAAAAGAACGATCGCAAATAATATATAGGTACAATAAGCACTATACACTTTAAAAAAAAGTCGGCGTTCAGCTGAGTGCGTGCAGAATAGGTTTTGGTGGTAAATGGGTAAAATGAGTTCTCTTTACAAAGCATATTAAAGTCCTTACTTGCTCACACTATGTATGAGTTTTGCCTGTAGTTAGAAGAGGAAAAGGAATGGAGATAGGATTAAATTATTAATAAAATTCTAACGATTTTTGAATCGAAAATACAACTACCTTATAGCATTTTGATTAGAATTTTTGCGGCAAGGACAATAATAATTAGTATCATAGAGATCTTTCTTTCATTTCTCATAAAACGTGACCCCACCCTATGAATTTCTCCTGTATCGTGGGTGCGTTTACAAACATTTAAACTCATATACACAAACAGCCAGACCCGGAACAACTACTTATAGGTCATACAAATATTTGTTCCGTGAGGTAATCGAACCCGCGACACGCAGCGCAGCAGTCAATCGCTTAACCACTGCGCCAACCGTGCCATCAAAGATATGAGTAAGGTCTTAAAATTAAGTAAATATTATGTACGAAACAGTTATTATTTTCTCTGCCCCGACTACCTCCGTCTAGCGAGCGCTAGGTAGTGCTGAGCATGAGCTCCTGGTTTCGATTCCTAGTTTGGGCAAAGTGTTATTGGGATTTTCCATCAGGAAATTCTCAGATTTTAGTGAATTTTCTGCCCGGTTGATGGCAATAGGCTCGCCCCCGATTACATGGGACTTAAACATAACCGGCGAAATGTAGGTGTACTATAGGTGTACTTCTGTCAAACCCTACGGGGAACGCAGGCATGATGTTATGTATGTATGTAGTATTTTCAATTTTAAAGTCTAGAATTTACTTTTACTCCGTGCGTTCGTGTTAGTTCCTCTGTATAAAAATATACAAGTGCTTAATTTGAAGTAAGAATAGTGTCAAAGTGTCAGTAATGGCGGATGAAGTTTATGTTTTATGATGAAAATAGTTTTCTCGTTACCAGGAATTTGTTATTAAATTTAGCATTCGTTGAATATTGTTCAACGAAGCTCTGGTTTATGATATCGCATTTAAATGTCGAACTGTGGGGTAATTGCGTAAAACACAAACCATATTACAATGGCTTTCGCTTCGTCGATTTGACAACAGTCATTGCGTTATTACGTTGTCGAGCAGACGAATTTTTCAAACATATGCAGCAATGGATAGGATTTTTTTTCAGAACTCTTCCGATTATTAAAGAATGTGTGTTACGATTTTTTTATTAATTGGAGTACAGGTTTGGCTATTATAAAATCCGAGTCGTAGTCTTCTGAATATTCAGGATGACTTCCACTAAAACATCTATCTATATAATATGTTGTACGTTTGAAGTAATAATAATAATAATATAATTATGATACATTGAGCTAAGGAAAAATAAATATTTTTAAATTTTTTGGAACAATCCCAATCGGCCATATTAATGGCCGGTACTGTAAGTACCATTTATTATACATATTATATATGAGGAGCTTGTGGCTAAATAATAACTGCCACACGGATCGATCGATCAGGTTAAGCTACGCGTGCCGCGGTTGGTCCGTGGATGGGTGACCATCTTTTCATACCAAGATTCCTCCGTGCCTCGGAAAGCACGTTAAGCCGTTGGGACCAACGGCTTAACGTGCTTTCCTTGCTGGCTGTCATTTGTAGATCTTTGACAGTTGTTACGGGTCGTCAGAAGCTCAAAAGTCTGACAACCAGTCTTACCAAGGGATATCGTGTTACCCAGTAACTGGGTTGTAAAGGTCAGATAGGCAGTCGCTCCATGTAATATACTGGTATTCAGCTGCATCCGGTTAGACTGGAAGCCGACCCCAACATTGTTGGGAAAAGGCTAGGCAGATGATGATGTAAGTACCATATCATGTTTTTATTATTTTATACAACTATTTAATACAATTATATAATAAAATATTAGTGATATTTATTTTAGAAGTATGTATATAAGTATATTCTATTATTGTATGTTTATTTTTAAATTAGTGAATAGTATTTTATTTTATTTTATATATTTTGTTTTCTCTTCTACTCTTACACACGTTGTCTACATCTCTTTGTCTACTTTCCTATCGCAGGTATGCTGGAAGAGATTTCTTTAGAAATAATCATCACTTGTGTACGTATTTTTCTGTTCCTTTCTTCTTGTCTGTTTATAGGTGTGTACATAAACTGTTAAATAAATATATAATTGCACAAGAATATTTTGGACCGCGGCCAAAATTGGAAGCGACGCCGCCATCTTCTTTTTCAATACAATTTCACGAAACATTTTCATAAAACCAAGATAAATAAATAAATAAATAAGTACATTACACTCATTAAACTTGATACACAAAACCATAACATTTCCTCTTAAATATTGACCAAGGAATTTCCAAGACATTTTCCCCAACATCAAAAAAGATGACCGTCTTTTAATTACAGCTCACCCCGTGATTGACGTTGAATTTTTTTATCCGAATTTTCAGAATAATGATGTTAGTTACCTAACCTTAAATTATGTAAAAAGTTTTGATGACCGGGTGGTCGTAGAATGACAGCTGATTGATTGACTGACGTAATAATTATTGATCGGTGATAATATGCATTCTGTGTTTCTTTTAGGATCTACAGAACTAGATACTTGAGTATGTCTGGCGCACCCTGGGAAGCAAGGTTCTCTTCCTACCTTGCTGGCTGACTTATATTTTAACCACTTCCACTATTTTTATCACTTGACTTTTAGTTTTGGCTTATTTGTAGGGTTCCGTAACTCAATAGGAAAAAACGGAAAATTTATAGGATCACTCCCCAGATAGCAATTTAACCTTGCATCTGACTTGCAATCAGTTTGATGTATCAAAAGTAAAGGTTTGATCCAAGTTTGTCATGGCAAGTATATACACTTGCGGCAAGTTTGAATCAAACTTTCTAGTTTCCCAACAACAAACTTGCATAATGTCTGTTTCTATAAAGTTTAGGCAACTTTGACGTTTCAAACTTGCATGATGTCGGTTTTTGCAAACTATACAAAGTGGCGCGGTCCTCATCACATTAAATGATACCACGTATACTACCGGTATATACTTTGACCATAAACAAAATTTGAATGAAATCCATTCACTAAAAAATCTGATGTTCCATACATTTTGTTAGGTACCTACACAAACCGCAGTTTTTTTGGGAATGGATTTCATTGTAATTTTATATAAGGTAGAGTAGGTATATACCATGTGTTATACGTATGTGATGAGGTCCGCGCCACTATGTATACAATGTTGACACATCAATTACGAAGGTGGCAGCCGGAGGACTTAAAGAAAACCGAAGTTATTTAAATAAAGGTTTAATTATGTAAAAAAATACAATAGTATAAACTTAAAGCTAATTCCTAAGTCTAGATTCAGACGATGCTAGTACCGAAGTGTCGAAAATTAGTTATCTCTAACATTAAAATTAACTATGACGATTGCTAGACGTCGATGCGGCATCAGCAGATTTGGAAGTAGGTGAGCGTGCGGCGACACGAGGCGTCAATTCGTTGATTCAGCAAGATGGTGTATTGCGATTTTATGTGGAATCATCCGATTGACGTAGTTAGGCTATCATGTCGCTATTCTGGTTATTTGGTGTAGGCAGGGTACGTAACACACCTGCTTTTCTTTGTTGCACATCCTTTGAAGGCTTGAAGACCTCTTGATAATATTATGGTATTCGGCGTATTCACTCAATTTGTTGATATTCGGCCCAATACCGAATATTGAATCTCTTCGGCTGAATACCGAATAGATACTTATAAACAGGTAAAAATAACATAAACACTATAAATTAATCATGTAACTTTTATTAAAGTTACATGATTACATGCTAGTTCGAGAAAGCGTAATTTTTCGTTTTATTTACCTATCTAAAATGTCAATGTATAGTAATAGTAACATGCATGCCTAAATATTTTTTCTAAGAGATCATAAACAAGCAACTAACCAAATTAAAACAAATAAATACCAACAACAAAACAAACAAACAACAAAAACAAACAAACACAATAAACAACAACAAAACAACAACAACAACAACAACAAACAACAACAATAACAATTACATTAGTATATAGTTTGATCATCATCATCATTTCAGGCGAAAGACGTCCACTGCTTGACATAGGCCTCCCCCATGCACCGCCACTTCAACCGGTTCTGTGCTTCCCGCATCCAGCGGATACCTGCCGCCTTCACAAGGCCATCGGTCCACCTTATAGAAAGCCTTCCAACGCTACGTCTTCCGGTACACGGTCGCCATTCCAGAACCTTTCGGCCCACTGCCACTTAAGCTTGGAAATTCTTCGGGCTATGTCGGGTACCTTGGTTCGCCTGCGGATCTCTTCATTTCTGATTCGATCACGTAGGGAAACTCCAAGCATAGCCCTCTCCGTTTCCCTTTGGGTGACTTTTAGCCTTCTGATAAGGCCCATTGTGAGCGACCACGTTTTAGACGTTTCGCAGGTTTCGTTTTCGGTTGTAGTTTAGTCATGACAAAATAAACGCTAACAAAATAAACAGAGGAAGAATATCACCGATCAAACTGAACGCGATCAGCACATAAACTACGTTTTAGACCTGACCGTGTCATTCTTTTCTGTGGAATATTGACACTAACAGCTCCTGAACGCGGTTTAGATGTGCTGAGCGCGTTCGGTTTCATTGATATTTTTTTTTATTATAATACTTACTTATTATTTGCAAAACAAAAACCGCAAGTTTGTGACAACCTTAAAACAAGTTTGATACTTTCCATCTTTGGAATATAGCGCAAAATGCAAGACTGCTAGAAACTTACTTTAGACTTCAATCAGAAGTAGAGTAAGTAAAATAGCAAACATGAACATAAATTACCGAAATAATAAGATCCAGGAAGTAGACGTTACGAGATTTCTGGGTATAAAGATAGATAATAATTTAAATTTTAAAGAACATATACATACATTATGCACTAGATTAAATACCTTTTCTTATGCATTGTTTAAACTTAAACAAACGGTCAGTACTTCTACGGTCTTTACAGCCTACAATGGCTATTTTGCACCTATTCTAAAGTATTGTGTTATTTTTTGGGGTAATTTTACGAATAAAGAAGCGGTATATAAAGCTCAGAAGAAATGTATACGAGCCATAACTGGTATAAAAGTAACAGACAGTTGCAGACCATCATTTTTAAAATGTAATATTCTTACGTTACCATGTTTATATATATTAGAGGTTATAATGTTCGTTAGGAAAAATACAAACCTCTTTAATAAGTTGCATAGCAAAAGATACAAATTCAATATATGTGTATCTTTTAATAAAACAGCGTTGTTAAATAAAAGTATATTATGTATGACTCCACGCATATATAACCATTTACCAAACTCATTCTTGGAGATAAGTGATATAAATATATTTAGAAACAATATTAAAACACTGTTACTAAAAAAAGCGTATTACTCTGTCACTGAATATTTACAGGATACAAATATTATATAATGTGTGTAAATTTGCATGCCTTACGTTAGGATATGGCTAATGGACACTATTGTTTGTTTTAAGACCTTCTTTTTATACCCATATTCGCAAATTAATAATAAATAAAAAATAAAATTAATAAATGATTATGATTATGATTATCATCATCTTTAAATTAACAAGCTTGCAGCAACATTGCCATAAAGTTAATTTATCATATTTGAGGTGACAATTTAAATTCAAATAAAAATCAAGTTTGTAGCAAACTGATCTGCTATCTGGGTTGTGTATCTGTCTTTTTTTTTTTAATAATTTAAAATAAATAGTTTTAAATCTATTTAAGAAAATTGATTAAATTTGACAATTCTATCAATTGAAAATTATCTCAGAAAAAAGTAATGCTAAAATTTTGAAAAAAATACAGAAAATAGTTCTTGCCATAGGAAAACCTATAAAAAGTCTAGTGTTAAAATAACATGATAAATCTCTCAATATTGTGCGTACAAACTTTAATTTGCAGTTGGAACGTATGATCATGAACTCAAAAACTCAAACTCAAATCAAAGCATTTATTTCAAATAAACCAATTACAGGCACTTTAGAATTGTCAAGGGGTCCTTCAGTCATAAAGATGAAGCTAGTTGCCCATTCCAAAGCTTAGTAGGTAGGTACCTATGGAGATGAACGGGCAAGAAACTCTACGGACACTCTTTTAAATTGACATAATGGTTACAAAATATTGGTAACATCATTCGTGTTGAAATTATACATGTGAGAACGATGCAAAACGTCAAAAGCGTCCGTAATAATAAGATTAAAAAAAACCGGCCAAGTGCGAGTCGGACTCGCGCACGAAGGCTTCCGTACCATTATCAATAAAAATGGCAAAAAAATCACGTTTGTTGTATGGGAGCCCCCTTAAATATTTATGTTATTCTAGATTTTAGTATTTGTTGCTATACCGGCAACAGAAATACATCATCCGTGAAAATTTCAACTGTCTAACTATCACGGTTCATGAGATACAGCCCATCTACGTATGGTATTCCGAAATACCGCTCACCGAAAGGACGGTTTTCCGATAACACTCTACTCCGACGGTTTGTTGAACGAAAAAATGATTGGCCGATGAAACGTTTCGCCGAAAATGAGAGATTCGTCGATAGAACGTTTCACCTATGGATGTTTCGCCGACAGAATGGTTCGCATTTGTTAGTTTCGACGACAGGACTTTTCATAGGTTACCCGGAACTCAACTATTTCGATTGGGTTAATTTCTTCTTTAAAAAAAATGTGTAGGTTAGGTTAGGTTAAAACTATGACCTCCTACGCACGAGCCGAGCGAGCGAAGCGAGCGGTGCCGCGGCAGCGGCCGGCGACTGCCAGAATTCATTCGGACTACCAACCGTCGATGAATAATATTTTCGGCGAAACGTTTCAACGGCCAATCATTTTTTCGTTCAACAAACCGTCGGAGTAGAGTGTTATCGGAAAACCGTCCTTTCGGTGAGCGGTATTTCGGAATACCATACGTAGATCGATACAGCCTGGTGACAAACAGACAGACAGACAGACGGTGGAGCCTTAGTAATAGGGTTCCCATTTTACCCTTAGGGTACGGAACCCAAAAAAACAATTCAAAAGTTAAATTTAAATTATGTGTAATGTTCTTGGGATAAACTATCTTGGGATAAAAAACATAGTAGATAAACTTATCACATAACATAATCACTGTACGGAACCCCTTACCACACGAGTTCAACTCGCACTTATAATATAATCTAATAAATTTCATAGGAGTGTGAGATATTCAGAAGCCTATCGACGGCGATCCACATTACATGGAAAGAAAATTACAAGAGTTATGAAAACAGGGTATTCTGTGAAACCTGTAAAAGTAAGTACTTTGGAAAGCATGATTTTATTGTACGAAACCTCTTATTTTAAAATAAACCTAACGGTTTTCAATAGACTTCATACGTATTGTATAATTAAGTACCGTGCTTCTATTTTCTTAATGTCTCTCTGAAATCATCACATTTCTGACCTTAGCAGCTTTCCTCCCATTTTATAAATTATTTACATAATAAGTAAAAAGAGAAAGAAAAAAAAAAAAAACAACAATGTATACATCCAAGTGGATTGAGAGCGTCCGGCCTGCATCAAGTGAGCAAGGGCAACTGATAGAAATCCGACAACCGACGAAACACCCCATGTTTGGGTGGCATTCGATTCGGCGGTAACAACGCTGAATGGGACTCATGGCTAAATGATAACAACCGCAAGGGTTGATCGATGGTTAACCTACGCTTGGTGCGATCGGTTTGTGGATGGGTGACCATCCATTACATCACCTCCATGCCTCTGAAAGCACGTATTGCCGTTGGTCTTGGCTGTCATTAGTGGATCTTTGACAGTCGTTATGGGTCGTCAGAAGCCCGAAATCTGAAAACCAGTCTTATCAATGGGCATCGTATTACCCAGTAACTGGGTTTTGGAGGCTATATAGGCAGTCGCTTCATGTAAAATACTGGTAGTCAGCTGCATTCGGTTAGACTGGAAGCCGACCCCAACATAGTTGGGGAAAGGCTAGGCAGATTGAGGTAATCGGCTTACATTTGTCTCGTGCCGATCGGCAAACTTCGTTCGGCATAATATGCCGCAAAATTCACGTCGAGCGGTTTTTTCTCGAACTTATAATATTCGATGTTTCTGCCCGGCTGTACCGAATCATGCCGATCCGACCCAAACATAGTCTGCAGCTCGCTTTACTAAAATTGATGTTTTAGTTCGTTTTATTGATATGTGGTTTTGGTCTTGGCAATAGGCTCGCCCCCGCATTACTTGGAACAATATCACATCTGGCTAAATGTGGATGTATTTATTATACAACTCTACCTAGTTTGAGGAATCAGGCGTGAAGTTATGTTATGTAAAAACTCATGTATGTCTACTGTGGAAATATGTTCCAAAATTGTTAAAAAAAGTTTAAATTTCCCTTTTTTCTTTTATTTTAATATATAAAAAACAAAACTAGCTTATCTGTGATCACCATAAATTACTCCACCATTTAAAACTAAAGTTATTTTCTCTTTTATTTCTGCGAGCGCAAAATCAGACCATAAACTGTTCCTCAATATTTTTACAGGTGAAAATTAAGTTAAGGTGTTTTATCTCAACCGAAAATAGCCACTGAAGTGTACTAAAATAAGAACCATTTTTGCTTAAATAAATGAAGGGAGCGCAATACCACGCTGCCATATCGTATATAGCGGATAAGCTTTACGTGCTGAGCAAAATGAAACCGTGTACTTTGTAAATTAAGGTTGATTTTTTCGTGTGTGAAGTTGAATTATTGTTGGTACCTGATAACAAAGGATGAATTTGCATAGAAATAAACAAGGGTTGATTTCTAACGATTTATGGCTACAGCAGCCTCAAATCGGCTTTGTTTTGATCTTACTAATGTCTGTCTTGCGCCAAGCTTGTATCAATTTTACCCCGGTCTAATGGAGGGTTGAAATTATTAACGAAAGGTCCTGAAAATGTATTATATTCAAATTGGTGATAGTGAATTTTATAGGTGTCTTTTCGAGTAATGTGTGAAACTGGAACAGACGAGTCCTGGAGTGGAGACCACGTATCGGCAAGCGTAGTGTGGGACGCCCCCCAGCTAGATGGACCGACGACCTTAAGAAGGTGGCTGGGTCTGACTGGATGCGGAAGGCGGAGAACAGGGTGTTGTGGCCCAGCCTGGGAGAGGCCTATGTCCAGCAGTGGACTGCGATAGGCTGAGTTGATTTGTGTGAAACTGTGATCACTTTTCCGATAACCAAGTTGTATTAGGAATTTGTGCCTCACGATCTTTATTTGTAACTTATGTCCAAAATTGCTCTGCTATGGGCTGAATATGATGTTATGGTAGGAAGAGAACAGCCTTTTTTGCAGTGTTTGATGTGTACCATCCTTCCTAGAACAGGACTTTCTTTTTTTATTTTCATTTTTACTTTTCTTGTGGCTAAATAATAACTGCCGCACGGGTTGATCGTTCAGGTTAAGCTACGCTTGCCGTGGTTGGTGCGTGGATGGGTGACTATCTTTTATACCAAGATTCCTCCGTGCTTCGGAAAGCACGCTAAGCCGTTGGTCCCAGCTGTCATTTGTAGATCTTTGAACAGTTGTTACGGGTCGTCTGACAACCAGTCTTACCAAGGGATATCGTGTTACCCAGTAACTGGGTTGTGGAGGTCAGATAGGCAGTCGCTCCATGTAAAAAACTAGTATTCAGCTGCATCTGGCTAGACTGGAAGCCGACCCCAACATAGTTGGGAAAAAGGCTAGGGAGATGAAGGAGATGATTTATTTTTATTTTTCTATGAGTGTGTTTTTAAGAATTTTTTTGGGGTAAGTACCTCACTTGTACCTACCTTCGTAAAGTGGGGATGATATTTTTTTTCTCGTATATCCTATAGTATGGGATATCGTTGGAAAGGCCGTTCAAAAATATTGTGGGTCTGTGAAAATCATTTCTCAATTCAGGGATTCGTTTGGGTAATATTAAGCTTTAAAGTAGTATTTCTTATTAGGGTCAAGTGTCCCCTCCCCCCCTGCCAGCTAAATGGGTTTGGATATGTGAAAAAAATAATGGCAGTAGTATATATAACGAAATTAAAAGGAAAGCTATCACAGCAAAGTAGGCTTTACAAGTTAACGAGTAATAGTCGACTAAATCTGTAATGGTAGAAGTAAGAAGAAAAAAAAAAAAAAAAAAAAAAAAAAAAACTAAAATTTGCAGTTGGAGAATTGACCGTAACGTATATCGATGTAATGTTTTTCAACGTTTAATGTTAAGTTTGTTTTTGGGATAAATACGGAACCCTTCATTGTGCGTGGTCCGACACGCACTTGGCCAGTTTTTTAATAATAGCCATAGAATCAATTCTATAGAAATCTAATTTTCACACGCAACACGTTAGGTTAGGTTACAATATTTTTCTTTCGGCATAAGATAAGATAAGATTATCTTCTTATTATGTGCAGACGCCAGCAGGTAAAGCTACCCGAAACTGTCAAATTTTCCCAATCAACCTAGAACCTTATGCTGTATGGATACAGTTGAAAATCTATTAAATAAATTTGACTGATTAGTAGCTTGATGTTTTGCCGTCTGTACTACACTTACGATATGAACAAACTTCCTACCTAACTAAACATTTAAACGAAGTTAGTTTTACATATCAAAGTTTCCGTGCTTCGGAAAGCATGTTGGTCCCGGCTGTTCATTCGTAGATCTTTGACAGTCATTACGAGTTGTCAGAAGCCCAAAAGTCTGACAACCATTCTTACCAAAGGGTATCGTGTAGGGGGATCGTGTCGACCCAGTAACTCGGTTGTGGAAGGAATTATGCAGTCACTCTATGTAATATATTGGTTTTCAGCTGCTTCCGGTTAGACTGGAACCCGACCCCAACATAGTAGAGAAAAGGCAAGGCAGATTAATATTATATGAAGTAAGTTTAGCGATCTCTCAAAAGGAATGAATAAGAAGGGTGCTAGTAAAAATGCCGGAAGGGAAAACACAGTCTTATAAAATAGTGATATCCTTCAAAAAGGACAAATGCGTAGTACTCACAAACGGCACTCGTGTATGACCGGTTATATGAACGTAAACGGATAAAAACGAGTATGTGGGAATCGCATCAGGTGGTTTAGGTAAATAATAAAAAGTACTTAAATAAATGATTTCAACCCCATTGCGCCGAAGGATACATCGTGAGGAAACTATAATTATTTTAGAGCCGAAAATTTGAAAACACTGTGACATCCATAAAATCGCACCGGGCCTTTTTGGTTGATCGTGGCCCACTCCTTCTCACAGAGAGGAGGCCTGTGTCCCAGTAGTGGGAATATTATAGAACTGATGACCGTTGGGGTAGACGTGTTCTTGAGTGAAGACCGTGAATCGGAAAACATAAGGTAGGACGCCCTCAGACTAGGTAGAGCGACAATCTTCGCAAAGTGGCTGATAGTTTTTATTTTTTTAAACTCTTACTGTTTGTACTTAACTTTACTTACTAAAAATCTTTGTGCGTTTACAAACATTTTAACTCACATACACAGCAGCCAGACCCGGAACAACTACTTGTAGGTCATACAAATATTTGTTCCGTGCGGGAATCGAACCCGCGACATGCAGCGCAGCAGTCAATTGCTTAACCACTGCGCCAACCGTGCCGTCAGTTTACATCACTATCCAGCAGGTGAACAGCTGTATAGTGATGTAAACATGCTACATCTAAAAAATTAAATAAACTCCAAAGCCAGTGTCAATGTGATTTCCAACCAATATTTTTTTATGTCCTCAGTAAACGTTAAGAAACTAATTAAGTAACATTATCTCTAATGTCATCTTAACCATAGTGATGTGACGTAACCAGTCATCCGTGAATGTAACGACGATAATATCGAGTTGATGCCGAGCTTATGTAGGCAATTGTCATATCAGACATGTTATAGGGGGAGCATGGTAACCAGAAAGAGAAAAAAAAAGTGTTGTTTTAGTCATAAAATGGAACACACTACACATTTAGAATATGTCTGCAAAAGAATTAATAAATCCTCATTTGCTCTCTACAAACTCTCAAAAACGGGGTCCCTATGTTGTTTCGAACGCCGCTGTTGCGACACACGCTGTTGCGAATTATTTTTCCACTGCCTCACAGGTTCGAAAGCTCACGGACTCGAATGAAGTAGTCGCGAAAGACGCTGTTTCGAAAAACATTTTCACTGCCTCATACGCTCGAATGCTTGTGATTTCGATTTATTTAGTCATAAAGTGTACAGAAAGTATTTAATCATTTGGGTTAGGTTAGGTTAGAACAGTGACCATTAACGCGCGAAGGCGAGCGAGCGAAGCGAGCGTGCCGCGGCAGCGGCCGCCGATCGCCAGGTCCCCTCTATTGTTGGTAAATTCAGTTACCAAAACAAAAACTCTTCATCAATATCCAATTTAACTAAATTACTATACGTTATATTAAATGATGATGTTGACACCGAATTTGTTGATTTTATTTAATTACTGCTTAAATACTTTTCTGTACACTTTATGACTAAATAAATCGAAATCACAAGCATTCGAGCGTATGAGTCTTTCGCGACTACTTCATTCGAGTCCATGAGCTTTCGAACCTGTGAGGCAGTGGAAAAATAATTCGCAACAGCGTGTGTCGCAACAGCGGCGTTCGAAACAACATAGGGGACCCCTCAAAAACTGTTAATAAAGAAGCCGTATTAGCTGCTTATCACGGTCTTGTTGCACATGTCCTAAGATATGGTATTCTGTCTTGGGGCAACGCAATCGATAAGGAATCTGTATTTAAAGCTCAAAAGAAATGCATTAGAGCAATGTGTAATGTAGACAACACTACCAGCTGTCAACCCTACTTTAAAAGCTTGAAAATTCTGACTCTGCCTTCATTATACATATATGAAATAAATGTTTTTGTTAAATTGAATCCTAATTATCATAGGACTGCTTTTAAAAGCTACTATAGACAACTACGTGACAAAAAAGATTAGAAATTGATATACCATACGGGAAAACAGCACTAATCAATAAAATTATTCTTTGTATGGCATCATTGATTTACAACAAGTTGCCTGATTATGTCAAAAATTTACCTGTTCATCAATTCAAGTCGAAGCTGCACAAATTCCTGGTGAATAAATGTTATTATAGTGTCAAGGAGTACTTACAGGATAAAAATATAGATAGCTTTCTAAAGTAAGAGTAATTTATTGACACTGAATATTATGACAATACAAATAATGTGACATGATTTAATAATTTAAAACGACATCTGTATAATTATATTTTAATTTGGACCATTATTTTAATTTACTTTATTCGACATGTATAATTCATCTGACAATTTTAATTTTTAATTTTTATTTTTAAACCGACTTTTGCAGTATTCTGAATTTATTTTATTATTGTTTTATTTCTTTTATTAGATTTTTTTTTTGGGTATAATAATTTTGTAATGTTACTTTAATAATTATTTAATTAGATAGCCAATAATATAAATATTTGCACACCTTGTTCGGCAATGATACAGTGTACTTTATATTTATTTGTATCATCTGTGTGCATGCACCTGTATTAAGCAAATAAATAATTTGATTTGATTCGATGGCACTAGGAACAGAGAAAGACAGCATAAAAGATGGGAAGGCTTCTATGTTCTATGCTAGAAGGTTTGGTTTCCGCACTTAGTCCTTCATGTGGATCATTGTGCATGGGCCATTGCAACCGTCAGTGGTTATTCCAACCAGCCCACCTCCCTCCAGAAGCTGATAAGGTCTCCCGGTCTGTTTAGGATATCTGTGAAGGATCTGGGTAACCCGAGGGTTTCTGTTCTGATCTGGGTAACGCCTGTGCATTTAAAGAGCATATGCGCAACGGTTTCTTCAGCCTCCATGCATGCCCTGTACAGAGTACTGTCCATTATGCCTATTGTGTGGAAATCTTTGGTTCGTGAGCAGTATCCAGTGATGGTCCCCGTCACCAGGCGCAGGCCGTTGCTGTCCAGGCAGATGGGAAGGCTTACAGCGGGTCTATATTGGACAAGAGTTGCGTGAGATAGGAATAGTGGAAGATGTTGAAGGAAGCCTTGCCACACTGATCTAAGAGATATTCTCTTGCTGCAGAAAGATAAATGTTCTGAATAACGGCCACTTTAATTGTATTACAGCGTTTCTGTGAGAAAATGTTAGCTGCAAAGGAGGCGGTGGAAAGTTTCTCCCTTTCTGACGGCCGTTATTTCCTTGAAGATAAGCCATGGCAGATAAAGCTGGCTTCACAAGGTGCATGATATTGCGAATCAGTCCGAACTGACGCACCATGGGAAGACTATCATTTATGGTAGCGTAAAAACGTCCGTCGCGTTGCGTACGATCCGCGGGGAGTCGGTAACTTCAAAGGTGCGGTGCGAGCTCTCTTTACGAGTTCTCTAGCTCTTTACACAGACCGACATGCACTGTCGGAAGAGCCACGATGTGCGGTGCATGGCTGTTTGTGGTCGTCGGCCGTGCGGAAGCCGCCTTAAGAGATGACCAGTCCAAAATGACGCTCGTGAATGAACATGACGCATAGATCAGCACCTGGTTACACGTATCTACCGAGCGTTGGAGCTACTCCTTCGTTAATTTGAGAATGAATCAAGAACATAATAGTCTCCTCTCAATGAGAGCACCTACCATCTTATCTCTTCACCATCCTTGGTTGATAGGTAGAGAATGCCTAAGGCTTTTTTACCTTATTGTGTGCGATAAGTTTAAATAAATAATAAGTACCTACATTATAAGTTTTTAAAAGACCTCGAAGCCAATCAACAAACATTAATTCATTTCATACCCGTACTGATAATTGTCAAATTTGTTCACACGCATCGCTTCTCCATTCTGATGTTTATCAATCGATGATTCTGATAAGTTATTATAATTAGTGTGTCTCATAATAATTGATGCTTAACTAACAGGATGCGCTACTGGTTTTTATGGTGTTTTATTTTTATATGATCGGTTGTTGATACCTTGATGGATAAAGAAAGTTTAGTTAATTTCGTTATTGTAGAGGTATTTATTGAATGGGAGAAATACCTTACTTTTTTGTAAGATGACGGGAAGCTAAAACGTTTTTGTTTGCCTAATTACAATAGTCCTCCAGAACGACCGACCATGGCGACCAATCTCAGCGGAGATCAGCTGTTGGGAGATGATTGAAACGGACGTAAACAGCAATAAAATAATAGATTTATTTTAATAAGATAGCCGAGACATAAATATATATATGTATAGAGACTTATTTTATAAGATTTAAAGAGACGTGCACTCGGTATTAGCTGCTGTCTGAAATGTGGCGGGGCTCGCGCGAGTGCCCCGCGCAGCTAGTGTCCCCCCGCGTCTCTCCATCGCCGTTGATTTGGAATGCGCATATGCACAATGCGCACGCATGTACACCAGCCTTCGACGCGGAAGATATTACAGTGCACATGTGTGTGCGCAGACACAGGTACACTCTCTCTTCCCTCACTCTCATAGTCTGATAGGACGGCAATCTGACACGACGAGAGAGAGATCAGGCGCAGGGCCATCGGCTTAACGTGCTTTCTGAGGCACGGTTTGGAAGTTCACGGGCTGATACCCCTCAGCCTTGAGAAATTCCTAATAGAAAAACCCAATAACACTTTTCCCGATCCGGGATTTGAACCCAGGACCACGGTCAGTAGTCGCGGTTGTGATGCCATGAGACCAACGGAGCAGTCATTATGCCCAATAGTCAGTGATTCTAGTAGCAGTCCGTAACTGGAGAACTATTTACTGCAGTAGCTAATAATTTGGTTATCTGTACAATGTTTTCTCTTAAATTTTAAAGTGCATTGGACCTCCAGTTAGTGACCACTTGCACCTTGAACTGAAAGAAGAAAAGAAAAAGAAAGAAAATTTGATATAATTGGCACAGAAACATGTAATATGAGCTTATGAGCCGTTCTCTATTCTTATTGCTGAGAATGAAAGAAACAAAACATAAGGTGTGATGTCAGCTAGACCACACGATCTATCAAGCTTACCTTAGCGTCTGCGTAAAACTTATCGAGAAAACATTATCGAAATCTATTTTATTTGATCTACGTTAATACGCTAGCGAGTTCTTTTTCGATAACAACTCATGGTAGACGTACTGATTCAAACGCAGATTTTGCAGTAATTCCGTATATTGTAGGTACGAAATCTTTACAAAATGGCAGAAACTAAACTTCGAAAATGTCAGAAAGGAGCGTGCGTTCCACAGATCGCCTGCGTCCGCGCGCTCTTTCCTCACTCACACACATTCAAAACAAAACCTATACGCAGGCATATCGCACCGCTCACACGTACTGAACCTAAATAGTCGGCAGCTGTATGCTGTGACAATAGCGAAGGCTTCCACTCAGTATGATGTGGGACCCACAGCACGGCGGTGATTTTCAGTGGTTACCCTAAGACGACGTACGGAAAACAATTGGTGTCGCGTAGTCTTACCTACGGAGTTCCAGTAGAATGCGACGGCAGTTTAGTAACGTTTGCTTTAAATAACGTGCGACCTATTGTTCTTACAATTTTTTAAAGTACCTATACCTAGGTTCTGAAGTGGCGACCGCATACCGGAAGACGAAGCGTTGGAAGGCCTCCTACTAGGTGGACCAATGACCTTATGAAGGCTGCAGGTATCCGCTGGATGCGGGAAGCACAGAACCGGTCGAAGTGGCGGTGCTTGGGGGAGACCTATGTCCAGCAGTGGACGTCTTTCGGCTGAAATGAATGATGATACCTAAATATGAATTGGTACCAACGAACTCTTTATAAGAAATAAAATATATTTTAGGTTCAACGAAAATACGCATCAAATTTGATTAATTCAACAAAATAAAAGCCTAAACAGGCTTGACGTAGGCATTTTATAATAATACAACAAAAAAATACACTGAAAGGTTTCCATGAAAAGACAAATTTTTCACGGCTCTTTTCAATAGGTAAATGGTCTGTTTTGTAAAAAGCGCTTGGAAAAAATAAAAGCTGTACTTTGCAATATTAATACAGAAGGGTAACATTGTACAATGTACGAGAATAATATGCATTGGTATCGTCATGGCCATGGTCCGTCAATGCAGTGGGCTGATTCTAAAATCAGCAATTTATGATAGGCTATGAAGCTACGGGACTAAGCGGACCATTGCACAGAAAATTTTATTTAATTACTTAAGAGGAGGCTCCCTATTTTTATGTTAATTTGCATGAATATTCTGAAACAGTCACACATACAAGCAAAATGAAACTTAAGTATACGATTTATTGGATCTTTTACTGATGTTGAAGACAGTTGTGTAATTGCAATATTTTCGCTCGATACATTTGTTACTCGAAAATCATGTCTTTTTAAGGATAATTATAAAAAAACAAACAATATTGTTTGGCTTTTACGTCTAAAATAAATATTCCCTGCAAGAAAATATAGTTTATTATCCAGCCACCAGATATTTTTTTCTCTAGATCAATTATTACTTTATTTTTAAACGAAATAAGAAGCTCGAGCAAGAAGCTCGGATCAAAGAGCGCACGCGATATTCAACTTTATTACTCAAGCGTTTAGCTCATAACGGAGTGGCGGGGAGCTGGGGCGGAGCTTGCGTGAAAATTTGATTTTGACTGCCTGGTCCTGATAACAAAGACCAAAATAGCACACCTTTGGCCAAAGTCGAGTTGCCATTTTATGAATCATATTATAAAATAAAAAAATGGTCAGTCTATCAGTGTCACATTTGTGTATTCGGTCTGACATGTTAAAAAATATGGCTGAATGTCATTCTGCGGTATGGACATTACGACGCAACATCTACACTTATATTTTATAAAGGTAAAATTTGTTTGTAAGTTTGTATGTAGGGATAATCTCTGGAACTAACAGTCCAGACCAGTTTCAACCAGATTCGAAAAAATATTTGAGGCAGTTTATAGGCTATTTAACATCACGCTACGACCCTTAGGAGCCGAGCAAAAAGGAAAAAAAGTCACAGAGAACGATATGAGAAAACGAAGTATTAGCGCGGACGGGCGATGCCGATGGGTCGGTGGAACAAGAAAGTTCACGCGGACGAAGTCGTGGGACGAAGCTAAAAGATAAAGTAGAGCAGCAGATGCAGAAAATAGCCCTTAAGGTGACGATCATATTTTTGATGTGACTGCACCAAGGTACAGTTTGATTGCGCATCTTTAACTATCACGCCTAGCTCGTAAGGCTGGCCTATAAGTGAGGAATCAATGGGGAGCCTTGACGAGACCATCGCTTGCCGTGTCACCGCGACTAGTGTGTCCAAAGCCAGTCATCATGCCTCCCGGTCGTGAACTGCAGTGGCCTATTTGGAAAGCTCTGAATAGATTGCGTACCCAAGTAAGCCAATGCAAACATAATCTGGCGACGTGGGACATAATCGATTCACCCAACATCAATGCGAGTCCAGTGCTTCAGAATAGACATAGACATAGACTGAGATATAGACCTTTGACGCTGCAATAAATGTGGCCACCTACTGAACCCAAACAGTGTATACAATATTAGTTTTAGTATATGCGAAACCTGAAACACGTGTCGAGCATTTTTATGTAAAGAATCTATGTACAAAATTTCAAAACTGTATCATGAAAAATCACAAAGTTATAAGGTTGTTATGTTACCGGGTTGTCCGTACAAAAACATACTAACGTCGCTTCCGCGCCTCCAGGGTCGTCTTGCGCTCATTGATAATTATTTAGCAGTAGGTATCTAACCGTACGGCGATTGTATTTTATCAATGAGGTATGGTTGTTTATTTTTTAGTAATGGTGATAACATTTTCCATCACACTTAAATATTTTTGGGACGAAATATAACATGGTGTAAAAATTTATTGAAATCGATTCAATTCCTTATTCTGAACAAACTATATTCAGGTTACGCATAAACTAAAAATAATATTGTATTATGTACTATCGAAACGAAAAGGAGAAGAAGCCACAGTTATTTGTTTTAGCCACTCTACCATTTGCCTTGTGCTGCTTGTCAACCTCGCACAGCTGCATTATAATATTACCAGCCTATTAGTTTCAAACTGTAGGGCAAAGGCTTCTTTTCAAACAGACACGACAGTTATTTATTTATTTAACATTTATTTCAGAAACAATCCATATTTCATGACACATATTTTAAAAACAACCAATACACAACAAACAACACACAAACAAACTACACACAAAAAATAAAATCAGTCAAGAACACAGTTACACACATTAGAACCGGGAGGAACTGTCCACTGCTCACAGTGCAGTATGTAAACGTATCCAGTGGCGCAGCAGTGGAGAGTCCCACCTGTCCACGAACACGCTTATTATACTGTTGCTACTGGACCTAACACGACTCAGCAGCGACGCACACTGCTTCCTTATAAGAGCATGAAACCCATCAGTGTGCGCTTCTGCGAACATAGTCGAAGCACTGCAGAATCGTGGTAGCCCCAGCAGCACCCTAAACGCGTTGTTGTACTGAACATGTTACATTGTTATGAGCATTGATCACCACGCTTCCTCAAGACAGATTGGCGATTTCAGACTTACATCCTAATCCTAACTAATAAATGCGAAAGTGGGTTTGTTTTTTACGCTTTCACGCTAAAACGGCTAAACGGATTGGGATACAATTTGGCACATGGGTGGACCATGACCTGAATTAGGACATAGAATACTTTTTAATCCGATATTCTTATGGGATCGAGACTTATGAGGGTCAACCCGCGGGGTGCAGCTAGTTGATTATAACTCCAGGTTTCCTCACGGATGTTTTCTTCATGGATGTCAGTGATATCCAAGAAAAACTAGAAAGTTCATATGATATTGAGAAATTCATATTGGTACTTACCTGGATTTGAACCTACAACCTCTCAACCAACCCGCATGAGAGACGAGGCTTTAACCACTGGGCCATCACGAAATTTTACATTGCATTTTGTATTTTGCTCAGGCGCATTGTAAGTTGCCTTTGTGAATTTATACATGCTCCCACTGCCGGGGAGTAAGTGAGTGGTCCCCAGTGTGGGGACCACTCAAAATTTACAACCATATTCCAAAATGACTAAGAGAACTACCATTTAATTTCTACAAAAAACGTCTAAAAACTTGCGTTCTCGAAATCATTTTTACACAGTAAAATAATTCATTGATTATAAGGGTACCTAATAAAAATTAGATTTATTTAATATTTTTAATACAAATATTGGTGTTGTTGTTGTTTTTTTTTATATTGTTCATTAGAGTTTATTTGTATCTTTATGTCTATAATCTAAGTGTTTTGTATTGTAAAATAGAGTAAAAGTAGTATTTACGCCCTAAGTAGGTTTTATGCCCCTGTGCAATACAAACATACGTATGCCGCTTTTAGCGGTGGATGTGTCCTGAACATAACTCAAATAACGAACTTTGTACCTACCATATCAGACGAACAAATGTCTTTTTGGTCAATAAACTTACGTGTCGGTGATTTTTTTTTGTTGAGGATTGTTTAGCTACGTGAATGTGAAGTCTAATTTCATACGACTGACAAAGAATTAAAGTTACCGTTGTTTTTTGATTATGAGGACAATTTAAATTGGTAGTTAATTAGTAAAACAATACATTTTCCTGACTGTACATAATGCATGCGTAAGCGCTGTGCGTCTCTGGTGCATGGGGTGTGGGGCAGCAACAACAGCATCCTGTCTTTAATTTCGAGTAGGCTGGACTGTCCGTACGTGAATCGCTGCTGCGCCATTTCCCATGGAATGGTGCAGCCGCGGTGAAGCGTCGGACAGTGCTGCCGCTGTCAATGGTAGGTGTACTTTTACTTTTATATTTATTTTTATATGTGAATAAATTTTTATCTTAATTACTAACGTAGGATAAGTTTTTTTTACTAACAAATGAGTCTTGGTTACTTGAATAAATGAATTGAATTGATTGATAATTATAAAATTAATAAAGAAGATCTAATATAAAGATGATTTTATTATAAAGATAGCTCGAGCATGCCTTGTACCTACGTCCAGTATGATTCGGTTCTGACTAGGGGGTCTACCACCAACTCTTATAGAAGTATTATTTTAATCTTACTTCAGTATGGGAAAGACATGGAGCATTACGTCTTAAACAATAACCTGTCTGACTGTCGTAAAATATCATCCAATAAAATAAAAACACGTTACAGTAGTCCTTCTGCAGTTTTCTGCAACATGATTCATCTATTGTCATTTTTCAGTCAATTTACTCAAAGTAACCGTTTTTTGTACAAAATCTCTCCTGCTTGATTTTGTTTTGTGTGCTTGTTAATGTATTTTATAATGGTACGCTAATTTACATTCAAATTAGCGTGTTAAAGATTAATGGAGTGTCTTTTTATGCTTATAACTAGATAATGAGTTTATGGGACAGTCTTATAAGAGACGGTGGTGGGGCTGTATCTCAATCGGTATTAATGAACTATTATAGATTCATATTTTATTCTCTAATTCATTATTATTCATAATTATAAATAGGTTAGAAATATGGGCTTCGTTTTTAGGGTTCCGTTCCCAAAGGGCAAAACGGGAACCCTATTACTAAGGCTCCGCCGTCTGTCTGTCTGTCCGTCTGTCACCAGGCTGTATCTCATGAACCGTAATAGTTAGACAGTTGAAATTTTCACAGATGATGTATTTCTGTAGCCGCTATAACAAAAAATACAAAAAATAATAATAAAAAAAATATTTAAGGGGGCTCCCATACAACAAACGAGATATTTTTTGCTCCTTTTTGCTCTATATTGATAACGGCAACAGGTAGACACTTGAAATATTCACAGAATATTTAGTTATATATTCACTTTAAAAATAAATAATTAAATTAAAATATTTAAGGGGGGCTCCCATACAAAAAACGTGATTTTTTTGCCGTTTTTATAGATAATGGTACGAAACCCTTCGTGCGCGAGTCCGACTCGCACTTGCCGGTTTTAGTATATTGATATTTGTACGCCATACTATGGCAGGGTATACTGGAACCGATATTATAACATCTATTGTACCCTATCCTAACAAATAAACATTTTTGATTTCGTTCGAAACGACCGCATTTTTAACAATATACTTTTATTATGTCTAAATATAGAATTGAATTATTTTTGCCATTTTTGTTCCGAAACCGGCATTATCCTGTTGATACCTTTGCCTATTTTGTTTTTAACGGCAATGTTCTAATGAAATGTCAGTCAGAGTTCGTACTAGGCGGGAAGGATTACTTATTTTATTTTAATTTCAATTATATATGTTGTAAAATGGCCCCAACCGCTGCAGCAAAAAGTGTGGAAAACAACTGTCAAGTTGAACTATTTGGACGGGCAAAAACGCATCGGGAGTAGGGACAACTGTCAAATAGTGTTGTCATTCATTCTTCGTTCGGGTCCGGAACGAATCATCCGTCCGAAGGTGATAAGGAGTAGGAAACGCCCGTAACGAAGGCCGACACAACGGACTTCGTGCTTAGGGAGTACACCCCGTCTATAGCGGACCGCGTGCTACCCATCACTCACCGTCCGCAAGCCCGCGCCTTCGGTGGCCGGGAATCAGCTCGCGGCTCCCGAAAGCCAGGGCGTCTCCTGCGGCGACTAGGGGCGTGAGGGTGCGACTTTTGCCTCTCTCTCACCCGTTCCGCCTCCTCCTTCGCGAGCATTACTGCGTCGCAGAAAGAGGGGATGGCCTCCCATGCACTCTCGCTCCGAACCATGGCCTAAACCAGGGCCGGACGCGAGAGATCGCCGCCGCCGATCGCCTCCGCGAGGAGACGGCGGCGGCGATCTCTCGCGTCCGGCCCCACTTGGCCCCACCCAAGTCGGGCAGACCTTCACCGTATGATCCACCGTGTCTTATACATCGCACTCTGGCTCTTGGATTCTAATCCAACCAACGATCTGTTTGCGGATAAATGGACGAAGACTTCATTGGCATGTCAGATGTACCTACTGCGAGAGGGATCCATAAAAGTATCGTACATTTATATTGTTTTATGTTTGTTACCTGAATTTTATATTTTCGTTTCTATGTGTATTTCTCTGCGTTTAAGTATTGTAATTGGTTTTTAACCGTGTTAATTACAGTTAAGAGAATAGCTTCAACAATTATTGCTGCAACTTTTAACTTAGTATTTTAGTAGCGCTCCCGTCAAGCTATACCGAGATACCTACCTATAAACCTTACAAAATGATTTCTTGACAACTGCTCTTACTTATTTGAATTCATCACTAACTAAATCCTATGGTGATAGAGCATCTTAATGTGTCGTCAATGTAACAAGCATCGCAGAGAGTGTCGGGACAATGTGTTTGAAGTAATGAAATTCGAACAAACTAGTTTCGCACTAAAATGCACTGTCCTCCCATACCTATTAACACTGTAACTTGGAAACATTGTTAAAGCCCACTTGTTTTAAAAACAGTAACCGTGGAGTTTCTTGCCGGCTCTTCTCCATAGGAAACGACCAATTGGAACCGTGCATCTAGCTTCTGAGGTTTCATGAGTGCCCATGTAGGTTTATGTGAAATAAAAAGTTTTGATTTTGAATAGAACACCCGAGAATACTTTAATTTTATTCAAAATTCCTGTCATTTGAGTTCTGTACCTCTAAAGGAAAAAAACGGAACCCATATAAGATCACTCTAGTGTCTGTCTGTCTGTCCGTCGGTCACAGCCGATTTGCTCCGAATCTACTGGACCGATTAGTAAGAGAGAGTCTAAATCAAATTTCGAACGCAAGCTTCGCCAGTAATAAAGGTGAATATCGCGTGCGCTCTTTCATCGTGTTCGAGCACGAAACTTAATAGCGTAAGTCTCAATTCTTATTTCGTTTATAATTAAAGTAATAATGTATTGATCTAGAGAAAAAATATCTTATGTCGGGATAATAAACTATATTTTGTTGCTGTGAATATTTATTTTTGACATAAAAGCTAAACAAACTTGATTGTTTTTTTAGAATTATCCTTAAAAAAGACATGATTTTCGAATAACAATTTTATTGAGAGAAAATATTACAATTACGTAACTTCAAAATGGAAAGAAAAAGATCCAATAAATCATAATTATACTAAAGTTTCATTTTGCTTGTTTATATGACTGTTTCAGAATATTCATGCAATTTAGCATAAAAATAGGGAGCCTCCTCTTAACTTGAAATTTGATACACACATGAATTTCTGTGACCCAAACACGGACGTCTAACGTAAAAAATGAGTTTTGAAAATGGGGTTCACACCTGGGAGAAAAATTAGATTTTAAAAGAAAGTTGTGCAAACTGTACCGTGTGACATACTCGTATCAAATGAAAGGACATATGAGAATTTCATTTCTTTTTTAAATTTTTTTTTAAAGTTATTAAAAAAAATAGACGAAAATTGACGATTCCCACCTTATCTCCAAAACGACTGAGCCAATAATTTTGAAAACAATACAGAGTATAGTTCAATACTTATAGATTACAGGAAAACCTATGAGAAGTCTATGGTCTTAAAATAATATGGTAAATCACTCAATGTTGTGCGTACAAACTTACATTTGCAGTTGGAATGTATGGGAACCATGTTTTTTCAACTACAATGTTAAGTTTGTTCTTGGAATAAATTATCTTGGGATCAAATACATGGTTGATAACATATTAATTGTACGGAACCCTCACCGCGGGTTTCCATCCACGGGTCCTCGCCCGGTTTTTGCTCACAGAGGCCTCATTTTGAACCTCTCTCCGCTATTCCTAACCACTTAAAACCTTATACACATTTCCACATCTGTTTGCCCTATCAAATTCATATTTACTTATCGCTGACGCGTCACAAGTTCTCGGCCTCGCCGCCAGAGGGCGGTAGAAGCTCAACTGTCATTCAGACCACGTGACCTGTAATTTGGCGAACGGAAATGTTATCAAACTATGTTTCCGGTTCCGGTAGTTCATAATGGAGCACCCTGTATTGTAGTGTAGATATGGTTAAGTTATTTTGTGGGAATAATTTTTGCAATGTAGTTGATAAGTACGACTGGGTATTAATTACAAGGTAAGTACATTACTAACGTGTTTTTTTTATTTTAAATGTATTCGTGATTTCATCATAATCATTTTTGCCAAAATACATCGACTCCTTGACATAAACCTCCCCCAAGCTTCGCCACATCGACCGGTCTCATGTCCACCTTCCTGTAACCTTCAAAAGATAAATTAAAGATTTATAAACCTTTTCGTTTTCGACATTAGAAAGTTTTGAAGACTAGCCCGTGGTTTCGCTCGCGTTAATGTAGATTTTGTAAAGTTCTTTTTCTATCCCTCGGGAATAGTACGTTTTTCTGGATGAAAGGTTATGTCCTTTTTAACCGACTTCCAAAAAGGAGGAGGTTATATGTTCGGCTGTATGTTTTTTTTTTTATGTATGTTCACCGATTACTCCGTCAATTGTGGACGAATTTTGAAAATTATTTTTTTTATAGAAGGGTATGCTCCCGAGGTGGTCCCATTGCCACCAAATCAGAATCTGATGAAGGGATCCCATGGAAATCGAGGGAAATCCTCAAATTTTATAGGCATATCTATAGCTATAATGATTTGAGTATTTTTTATAGTAACTCGTGCATTTGCACTCGAAAAGCACCATTTGCTGAAGTGGAGCTGATGATGGAGACCACAGATGGCCACCGGAACTACTTAATAATAAGTATTTCACCGTTGCGATTCGATTAGGCACTTTAATATGGTTGCTAAGCAATTTATGCTCAACAAAATGCATATGGTGAAGTCACCATCAGTTCTCCTGGTTCTTACCAGGAGAACTCCTCAACAATTAACGCCCCAGCATCGGGAAAAGCAATATTTTGTAAAAGGTGAAGAGCATTTGACATTAGGCTATTGTAAATTACAAACTGACCCACTAAAATGTGAAAAATAAAAAACTTTTTACAAAAAAAAAAGCAACCGACTTCCAAACAAACACAAAGTGAAAAATAACTTTAATTTCGGAAGTCGGTGGCAAAAAACTAAAATACAGATCCAAAGCCACCGACTTCCGAAATTAAAGTTATTTTTCACTTTGTAGTGTTTTTTTGGAAGTCGGTTGTTTTTTTTTTGTAAAAAGTTTTTCTGTATCCCTGACAACGTGTATCAAAATTTCATGATGATTGGTTGAGTAATTTACAATTTAGGATTTACTCAATTATTTAACTTCTATACAGTTTCCAGTCCTATCCTTCCTAAATTTTATAAATGCGAAAGTGAGTCTGTTTGTTACGCTTTCACGAAAAAACGGCTAACCAGATTTGGATGGAATTTGATAAATAGGTAGCCGGAACCTGGAGAAGGACATAGGCTACTTTAAAATCCTGGATCGCAGACAAAGTCACGGGCTAGTCAGAAATAAGTTTCAGATTATAGACCAACGTTTGTACAATCTCACAGGACTTGCTTTTAAGAAACTTGCGACTTGCTTTGCCGACTGTCTCTGAAAACCAGCGCTGGGGCTCTGTCTCACATAGGGTCACAGCTTTATGCTGAGTGATGGCCGTTTTGCGTGGATGTAACGCATATTTTCCCCCAACTAGTTTTTTCGTATTTGTATTTTTTTCTTTGCTCTATCATCATCTGCCCAGCTTTTTCCCAACCCATGTTGGGGTCGACTTCCAGTCTAACCAGTTGCAGCTGAATACCAGTATTTTACATGGAGCGACTGCCTATCTGACCTCCACAACCCAGTAACTGGGTAACACGATATCCCTTGGTAAGACTGGTTGTCAGACTTTTCGGCTTCTGACGACCCGTAACAACTGTCTAAGATCTAGAAATGACAGCCGGGACCAACGAATTAACGTGCTTTCCGAGGCACGGAGGAATCTTGGTATGAACAGATGGTCACCCATCCACGGACCAACCGCGGCAAGCGTAGCTTAACCTGATCGATCGACCCGTGCGGCTGTTATTATTTAGCCACAAGCTCCTCTTTTTTAGCTCTATGTTTACCGCAAATAAACTTCTTTTTTTTCTAAAATATAAGCAGATAATAGTAAGTTTAATGTTGTCTTCTTACTTTCAAAATAATACACTCATTTTGTTTAAGAGATTTCTTACACATACAATTTCTTTAATTAAAAAAAAGAAGAAAAATAGTTTTACAAGTACCCTAATCCGAACACGAACCCTGATCTGCATTCATTTCACGTGGGTACAGTCAGCAAAAATTCTGGCCCTGCGGTGTTCCTCTGAAAATAATGTATGTATGAATTTCACGACTAAACCTAGTGAACAGACGCAACGAAATTATGGTAATGAAATTTTGAGTACAGGTGTTTCTACCCTTTGAAATAAGAGGGAATGGGGCAGATATTCGATAGTTTAGCTGTCTTTTTTGCACAGTCTTAAATTTAAAGCAACTGACAATTTCTGAACCTACAAGATATATGCAGTTTCCAGTGTCTACTAGAATCTCTCTAAAATCTTCCATCACATATTATACATACATAAACTCACGTCTTCTTCCCCCGGGGGTAGGCAGAAACTATAGAACGCCACCTGCTACGCTCCTTACATACTCCTTTGCTTCGCCTACGTTCATACATCTGGTCATACACGCACGCCGATTGCGAGTACTACGCACCTGACCTTTCTGAAGAACATCACCAACTTGGTCACTATGGTTATGTCCTCCTAGGGCGTCCCCTACCGGCGTTTCCACTCTCTTCTGCTTTATAAATACCTTTGGTTAGTCGCCTTTCACTTACCTCTCAATATGACCAAACCATATAAGCATACTCTTTTCAATTTTTGTTACTCTATCTTTTAAACTGCACCATCATTCCATCATTCTGTTTTTAATATATACTTACGTAGGTTATTATTTATTTATGATAATGCATACCAAGGTATAAAATACATTTAGCTACTTAACTATATTATCATTTTGAAACATTAACAAATTTAAAAATATTGATAGCTTGAAAGAAAGAAAAGAAAGAAAAATAATTTTATTTGTCACAGAAAAAACGTGCATACAAAAACATATCGAATAAACTAGAAGGTAAACATTACACAAATTAAACAGATCTCGACACATACTCACGAGCACAAAAAAACAAATAGTCGGCAGCTGCACGTCATGACTGTGACAAGAAGGCTTGCACTCAGCATGATGCTGTGCTATGGGGGACCCACAGCACAGCGCTGATTTTGCTACTATTGACAATGAGTAATTGCTATTGACTGGCCATCAAGAAACGACATGTAAATTGTACGCTCACTTTTTCATGTTACCCACAAAATTGTTAGAAAAAAAATACAAATTTGTGTATCTACTACTTACTTTTATAGATTACTAGCTGCGCTCCGCGGTTTTACCCGCGTAAGTCTTGATCCCGTAAGAATATCGGTCATATAATTACATTTAATTTTATTAAAATTGGTCCGGCCGTTAGAGCGTGAAGAAGTAACAAACATACACACACACACACTCACGAACTTTCGCCTTTATTATATTAGTGTGATGATTTACGAGTGCCTACCGTTTCTTCATAAGTTCGTGTATTTAGTATTAAGATTAACTTGTATTTCTCATGTTAAGTGAATTGTATTATTTTTGAGGAATAAATGTCTTAAACCATAAGTGTATTTACTGCTTCCCTTGCTGAAGATTTAAGAAACTAATTATAATACTTCATTCCATACATCTATTTTATCTCATACAATAGTATTATCTCCAGATACCCCACCCACATAATACTACCATATCCTACTTACCAAACCACTACCAAAGAATAAAGTCTGTACCTAGTACCTATACATATCATGGTATAGACTCTTAAACCACAAAAGTTGTAGGCAAAAGTCAAAAGACAGAATTAAAGTAATTTTGCTAGTGTTTAGTGAAAATAATTCTGTCTTTTGACTTTCCTACAGCACCCTAATTGTGTAACACTATGAATCACAAACCGAGAGTTTTGAAGAATATTGCTAATCCATTGCTTCATAGGTTCGAAAAATTCGTCTGCTCAACTACGTAAATAACACAATGGACGTGGGTTAAATGTCAAAATGAGACCCACGATCAATGGGAAAGGTCAGTCAAAGCTAATTGTAGATGGCGTGGCCATAGTCCCTACTGCCTATCAATAAATATGACATTTCGTTCATTCATTCTATTTTATGTTCATTCATGAGTTTAGTTTTATTCCACTACTAGCTGCGCCCCGCGGTTTCACCCGCGTAAGTTTCAATCGCGTGGGAATATCGGGATAAAAAGTAGCCTATGTCTTATTCCAGGGTGTCAGCTACCTCCAAACAAAATTTTATCAAAATTGGTCCAGCCGTTTAAGCGTAAAGAAGTAACAAACACACACACACACTCACTCGCAAACTTTCGCCTTAATAATATTAGTGTGATTTGGTTATTTTCAGTGATTCATCGTCATCATTCATCATTTGAGCCGAAAGACGTGCACTGCTGGACATAGGCCTCCCCGAAATGGGAGGTTGCCATAATCGCCACGCTTTGCAGGCGGGTTGGCGATCGCAGTATAGTGTTTAAATGCATAGAGAATGCTGCTGCCCATTCTCTAGTAAGTCCCGTAGTCGCCTTTTACGACAACCACGGGAAGAAATGGGATGGTACTATTCTTTACGTCCGGCGCCACACGGGAGAACAATTTCGGTGATTATTTTAAATAATTTGTTTGACATGCAAATTGACAGAATTAAAAACCTTAAATATTTTTATTATTTACTTCTTCGCAATCACTTTCTTCAAAATGTTTCCAACATAACCTCGACATATGTTTAATTAAAATAATTCACTACGAACAGCTTTAAGCCACAATTTTCTAATTTTGGGGGTTTTTTGAAAACGGTGGACTCCAATTTCCAATCATTTAGGAATACAACAACGAGTAATTTTTGCAAAAAAAACTTTTTACAAAAAAATAAGAACCGACTACCAAAAATAACACTACAAAGTGAAAAATAAGTTTAATTTCAGAAGTCGGTGTCTTTGGATCTGTATTTGAGTTTTTTGCCACCGACTTCCAAAATTAAAGTTATTTTTCGCTTTGTAGTGTTATTTTTGGTAGTCGGTTCTTATTTTTTTGTAATAAGTTTTTTATTTTACACTTTTTAGTGGATCAGTTTTGAATTTATCTAAGTTACAATAGCCTAATGTTAACTGCCACTACCTTTTACAAAATATTTATTTTCCCGATGCTGGGACGTTGATTGTTGAGGAGTTCTCCTGGTAAGAACCAGGAGAACTGCCACTCACCATATGCATAGTGACGAGCATAAATTGCTTAATCGCAACCCGTTAAATAGGGGTACTCATTATTATATTGTTCCGGTGGCCATTTGTGGTCTCCATCATCAGTTCCACTTCACCAAATGGTGCTTTCCGAGAGCAAATGTACGAGCTACTGTAAAAAATACCCAAATCGCTATAGGTTTGCCTATAAAATTTGAGGGTTTCCCTCGATTTCCATGGGATTCATCTGATTCTGGTTTGGTGGCAATGGGACCACCTCGAGAGTATACCCTTTCAAACAAAAAAGAATTTTCAAAATCGGTCCATAATTAACGGAGTAATAAAAAAAAAAACATAACGCCGAATTGAGAACCTCCTCCTTTTTGGAAGTCGGTAAAAATAAATAAAACCATCTCACGCTTTGTATTATTAGTTTGTTTTGGGAACTAGCAACGACAAAGCCATTTTGACAGTTGCCTTCCCCTTTGTCATTTTATGTGTGTTACGCAATTATCCCACTGGTCTCTACAACACTGCTATACACGTACTATAGCCACTATTTTTCATTATTTCTTTCATACAATAACACACCTACAGTACACTCAACGAGTTCTAGGAATAGTTCGGCTTTGTAGCCTATGCTTTCTTGTGTGGCACTTTTTCAATAAATTGGATGATACATATTAACACCCGGGTACTAAGAATTCATAGACACTCCAGCTGAAAACTCTATGGCTTTTCTTGATGAACCTGAATCAAATTTTTACTGGAATATACCAAGAACCTACTTTTGCCTTAATTTGTCAAAATCACGAATTGCTAAGGCGTTTCTCCTACTCCCTTTGCTGTGGACATTACAACCAACAACTTTATTCTTTGTAATAGCGTTGTTTTTGAAAGTCTCTTTCACAATTAAAACTATTTTACAAAAACAAAAGGGTTCCAAAAAAACAAGTGAAATGTAACTTTAATTTGGGAAGTCGGTGTCTAGTTTTGTATTTTCGTTTTTTACCACCGACTTCCGAAATTAAAGTAATTTTTCACTTTGTAGTTTTTTTTTTGGAAGGCGGTTTTTTTTTTAAACGTTTTATTTTTCACTTTTTAGTTGTGGTGCCTACCCCGCACAAATTCGAATTACACTACCTGCTATGTAAATAACATTGACAGGAAGTTATTACAACATTATCCACATAGACTAAGTGGAAAAAATACGTATTATTGAAGCTAACTCAAAACCTACCCAAGTTTACTACAAACAAAAAAAGAATTTTCAAATATGTCCAGCCGTCTTCGAGTAATCGGGGAACATACATTCAAACAAAGATTCCGACGAACTGAAAACCGTCTCCTTTTTTTTAAGTCGGTTAATAAAAGCAATCGCTCCGGTCTCTCTGTCCTAATTGATTCAACACCAAGCAATCGAGAGGGTCCTAATCTCGTCCATATTTTAGCAATTTTTTTAAAATCAACAAACTAAATACAGATGAGCCTTTTCTTAATGAACCTATATCCAAACCTTAACTAACACAATAATAGAACCACAACAAACACACAAATAACAGAACACACACCCCCAGATAAAAAAATAAAATAAGTAAATAAAATCTCTCTTTAATGTAGTGTCTGTCTTTCTCGCCATTAAACTTTGGTTATGAAATTAAGCGACCCCTTTTTTATTTCTTTGCTGCTCTGGATTTATGAAAACAATTAAATAACTACATTGCCAATAACAACAGCAGCTTTATCTCATAAACAGCATCCTTTTCATAGAGCTACCTCTCAATTATAAAATAATCCTACTCCAGTCTCCCTTGTCCGGATTGACACAGCACCAAACAATCGAGCGAGTCCTAATCTTGCAAATAAATTACTTTTATCTCCAAGATTTTCCAAGTAGCCCCCGATCTGGCTGAACTAAAGGCTTTTATAAATAATGTGACAATCGGTTTCGAAAATAATGTTGTTTCTAGATCGGAGAAAAGGGCTGAGATTAAGGACAGTAAAAAGGTATTGTTTATTAGGACCAAAACTCTTTATCGAAACATTAACATTATTATCAATATCAATGCGTCCAAACGTCAGTTCATAGTGTTTTTTATCACAAAAAGCATTAAATAATGTAGTGTGTCTGATTTTTAGTATAGATATTAATATAGTACTCGTATATAATTATAATAGATTTTAGTAGTTCTATTACATGGGAATTAAAAATAACTGGCAATACGTCGTGGGGACATCGTGGAGTACGTGCGCCAAAAGACGAGGTACACGCCGAGGGTGCTGTTACTGGAATAGCACTGGAACGTCAACTTCAAGGCATTCGTCGTGCGTGTACCGAACTGTTACCTGCCCCTCATCACTTTTGGCCGCAGGACGTGGTGTTCCGTCGCTTGCGCAGATAAGTTCCACATGACAGCACAAAGTCAAGTTAGTGCAAAGTGAAGTGCTACCAGGGACTTCTTGGCGGGAAAGTGAAGCGTCATGTTAGCATTTTTGTTTTATTTTCTAAAATTTGTGTTTAGCCGAATATTAATGTGTAATAGTGGTGGATTATTAACTATTAAGTGTTCGTGAACCTGCATTAGTGTAGGCAAATGAAACAAAACAGTGCAAAATCACTTTAAGTTCTCTCAAGAAGTCAGCGCGAGGTTTCAGTAAAGTGCCACGTCTTTACTGAAACTCAAGGGGAGCGGGGCGGGATATCATCTATCATGCATTGAATGCAGTTCATTTCATAATTATTTAGTAACTTTGTACTTGTTACCTAATTTTACATGACACTGGCTAAATGCACAAACCGTGCGAAGCCAAAAAGAAAAAAAAAAAAAGAAAAAAAAAGTGCTACCAACATAGTCTTAAGCCTTTTTATTAACGCAGGTTTTGTTTATATTAAATTATGTATGTATGTTAGGTAAAGGTATTTTTCGATGGGCCTGTGTGATGGGGGTATGTAAATAAATTGTATTATTATTATAATATGTTGGTCTGCCAACTATTACCTTCATACCTCTGTCTACCCCTTACAGAAATACTGGCGTGATCCAATTTTGTTTTAACCCTACCTGGGCTCCTGGGCAGTTTGTCAAAAATATTTTCGTAAATAAATTAAAAAAAAGAAACGAACTTTTGAGCATTATTCGACACTTTTTTTTTGGGTGGGAAATTATCAATATCTTTTTCCGCTCTAGGCGGAGCAGGAAAAGCGTGTCAGACTTTTACTGACTAAAACCCACCCGTGTTCCTTCAGTTGCCTGTGTGCCAGGGCCACGATATCCCCTTTTAAATATTTTTTTAAGTAAGTATTTATTTTAAAATTATAAAAAAAATATATCTGAAACCCTTATAACAAGTCGTTTCATTTGATATGGCACACGGTACCGTTTGCAAAACTTTTTATTTTAATTTTCAAATTTGCCTCCATACTTTTGGGGGCAAACCCCCATCCTGAAAATTCATTTATTTACGTTACACGTCCGTTTTTGGGACAGAGTTATAATAATTGCGTAACACTTACAATAGCAATGCCTTTTATTTTTACAGTTCAACAATATTCATTGCGTTATTTACGTTGCCGGGCAGAGGATTTTTTCAAACATTTGTAGCACAGAGGGGCTACTCCGAACATACATCTGAAGCATCGGCCGAATGTTCGGTCTTTTCTTTACTACGGCTAACTATTGCTGACTACGGCGAAAAAATAAATAACAAGGCAGTCGAAGAGATAAGCCAAAGTCAAAACTGTGACTAGAAGTCGGGTAAGGACTCAAACTCAAAAAAAAGAAACTATGGAAGTTATAAAACGGCTGAACATTCGGCCGATACTTCGGTTTAGCGCTTCGGAGTAGACCCCCTGGATTTGCAACCACCTTTAAAATCTTTCGGATTTTGATTGACAGTGAGTTACGCATTAACCTGTGTCGGTTTCGAATCAAATATCCTAAAATTACATCTTGCCAATTGAAAGACACAAGACTGGCCCCAATAACAAAACAAAATAGAGAATGAGGAATGGTGTCTATGTTCTATGTTAGAGGGTTTGGTTTCCGCACTTAGTCCTTCATGTGGACCATTGTGCGTGGGCCATGGCGGTCGTCGTTGGTTATCCCAACCAGCCCACCTCCCTCCTGAAGCTGATTAGGTCTCCTGGTCTGTTTAGTATATTTGCGAAGGATCTGGATGATCCGAGGGTTTCTGTTCTGATTTGGGTGACGCCTGTGCATTCAAACAGCACATACGCAACGGTTGGATGAGGAATGGTCAATAATACCTAACAAAATGAAGACAAAACAGCTTTTATCAATACCCAATTAAACCTTAATTACGCTCAATTGCTTTTACATAACTTTCAAACAAAAAACTCGCCCTCAATCAGTACCACAATGAAAAAGTAATTAATCTTCCATGTCCAATCATTGACGATTTTTATGCATACAAAAACATTTACATTTAAATTGGGCAGCGAATGTTTGAAAACAAATTGTTGGTGTTTGTTGGGCCAATATTCGATTCTGACCATAAAAGAAGTTTAGATGGTCATGTTTGCCCAACATTTGGGTAACTACATTTTTGAGCTTTTTTGGGGTCAACAACGCTCGGGTCATGGGGCCCGAGTGCGTGTCTCCTTTTTAAGAAAATTTCTCGCCAACTCATCGTCACTTCACGTGACCAGAGAGCTGGCTCGTTCTTTGGCCAAAGAATTAGCATTGCCATTCAACGTGGCAATGCTGCCAGTCTCCTGGGCACGATTCCGGATGACAGCGATGCGGACGAGGACTTCGATGCTTAAGTGTGCTTTTTTGTTTATCTCACAAGAAGTTTAGTATTTTGATTGTAAAGGTGCATCCACACCGAAGTTACTTTTTGTCGAGCAGAAAATATTATGTAGTAAAATTACCTACTAAAAGTTATAGAAAATTACATAATGTTATCATGTGGCAAAATGCTGCTCTACAAAAAGTTGCTTCGGTCTGGATTGCAGGTTTTATAGGAAAAGAATACATTTTTTGTAAAGATTGTTGACTTGTGACTGTGAAATACTGTCTTTTTTTGGTTTTAAGAAAAATGTGGGGTATCGATATAAATGTTTGATTGAGGGAGTACTTGTAACTTTAAAGTAGGTACTCTTTACGTTTATTTATTTATTTAAACTTCTCGCACACAATACGGTACAAAGGCGGACTTAAAGCCTTAGGCATTCTCTACCAGTCAACCAAGGGTGGTGAAGAGATAAGATGGCGGGTGCTCTGATAGAAAGAAAATAATAATATTAAAAAATATTAAATTATATCATAATTAATTATAAATAAAATACATAAATACAAGCACAAGTACCTAAATAGGTTATAAACTTATAATACACATACATACATAATTATTTACTATAATATATCCCTACATTACGTTCCATAGCAAAAGCACAATATTATAGTTAACGTTAATCTAAACTGTAGGCTTAAGCAATAAAGTGTCATCACTATCTGTTTAGCCTTTTTCCAACTATGTTGGGGTCGGTTTCCAGTCTAACCAGATGCAGCTGGATACCAGAATTTTACATGGAGCGACTGCCTATCTGAACTTCACAACCCAGTAACTGGGTAAAACGATACCCCTTGGCAAGACTGTCTTTTAGACTTTAGAGCCTTTGACGACCCGTGACGACTGTGAAAGATCCACGAAAGACAGCTGGGACCAACCGCGGCTTAGCGTGGTTTCCGAGGCATGAAGTTGAAAGGGGTCTCGGATATGTCATGATCGTGGTAAGTGGCAAACATAGAATAATCTGATTGATCGACACGAGCCTCCAGGTATTCCTACGTGACAATTATCGTAAACAAAAAATACAACATAAACCAAAATAGAAATTAACAAACAAACTTAACCACAATAATAAAATAAGCATACTGTATCGAAATACACTGAAATGTACCAGATAAATACAATCGAAACTTGAACTCCCGAAGGGATTTTTGAAAGCAAAAAAAAAAAAGAATCGTAAAACATATTTTTCTTTATCACCAAAAAGTTTGGGGTGACGCATCACTCCCAAATGTATAATTGATCTCGTATTTTATCACTTTCCACGGGGACATTCTTCGATAAGGCAGCCGAAACACGCAGGCAATTCACTTGTTTTGAATACATAGGATTCAAATTTTACGTGATTTTTTAGAACTTGGTCTGGTACGCATGTGAGACTACTGAGCGTGAGGTTTCGATGCCTTAGTTGGTTCAAAGTGCTATTGGATTTAGCAATTAGGTAATGTGCCCATCATCATCATAATTTCAGCCGGAATACGTCCAATGCTGGACATAGGCCTCCCCAAATGGTGGGATTTGCCATAATCGCCGCACTTGGCAGGTGGGTTGGCGATCGCAGTATGGTGTTAAAATTCATAGAGAACGCTGCTGCCCATTTTCTAGTAAGAAATGTGCCCGGTTTAAGTTAATAGGATCTCCCCTTATTTCAATTCAAATTTATTTATTTTAATTTATTTTTTACACAATAGATTTTAGTAGTTCTATTACATGGGAATTAAAAATAACTGGCAATACGTCGTGGGGACATCGTGGAGTACGTGCGCCAAAAGACGAGGTACACGCCGAGGGTGCTGTTACTGGAATAGCACTGGAACGTCAACTTCAAGGCATTCGTCGTGCGTGTACCGAACTGTTACCTGCCCCTCATCACTTTTGGCCGCAGGACGTGGTGTTCCGTCGCTTGCGCAGATAAGTTCCACATGACAGCACAAAGTCAAGTTAGTGCAAAGTGAAGTGCTACCAGGGACTTCTTGGCGGGAAAGTGAAGCGTCATGTTAGCATTTTTGTTTTATTTTCTAAAATTTGTGTTTAGCCGAATATTAATGTGTAATAGTGGTGGATTATTAACTATTAAGTGTTCGTGAACCTGCATTAGTGTAGGCAAATGAAACAAAACAGTGCAAAATCACTTTAAGTTCTCTCAAGAAGTCAGCGCGAGGTTTCAGTAAAGTGCCACCCACGTCTTTACTGAAACTCAAGGGGAGCGGGGCGGGATATCATCTATCATGCATTGAATGCAGTTCATTTCATAATTATTTAGTAACTTTGTACTTGTTACCTAATTTTACATGACACTGGCTAAATGCACAAACCGTACGAAGCCAAAAAGAAAAAAAAAAAAAGAAAAAAAAAGTGCTACCAACATAGTCTTAAGCCTTTTTATTAACGCAGGTTTTGTTTATATTAAATTATGTATGTATGTTAGGTAAAGGTATTTTTCGATGGGCCTGTGTGATGGGGGTATGTAAATAAATTGTATTATTATTATAATATGTTGGTCTGCCAACTATTACCTTCATACCTCTGTCTACCCCTTACAGAAATACTGGCGTGATCCAATTTTGTTTTAACCCTACCTGGGCTCCTGGGCAGTTTGTCAAAAATATTTTCGTAAATAAATTAAAAAAAAGAAACGAACTTTTGAGCATTATTCGACACTTTTTTTTTGGGTGGGAAATTATCAATATCTTTTTCCGCTCTAGGCGGAGCAGGAAAAGCGTGTCAGACTTTTACTGACTAAAACCCACCCGTGTTCCTTCAGTTGCCTGTGTGCCAGGGCCACGATATCCCCTTTTAAATATTTTTTTAAGTAAGTATTTATTTTAAAATTATAAAAAAAATATATCTGAAACCCTTATAACAAGTCGTTTCATTTGATATGGCACACGGTACCGTTTGCAAAACTTTTTATTTTAATTTTCAAATTTGCCTCCATACTTTTGGGGGCAAACCCCCATCCTGAAAATTCATTTATTTACGTTACACGTCCGTTTTTGGGACAGACAGACAGACACACGAGTGATCCTTTATGGGTTCCGTTTTTTCTTTTTGACGTACGGAACACTAAAAAACCGGCCAAGTGCGAGTCGGACTCGCGCACGAAGGGTTCCGTACCATTATCTATAAAAACACGTTTTTTTTTATGGGAGCCCCCTTAAATATTTGTTTTATTTTAATTTAATTATTTATTTTTAAAGTGAATATAATTATAGGTAACTAAATAATCTGTGAATATTTCAAGCGTCTACCTGGTGCCGTTATCAATATAGAGCAAAAAGGAGCAAAAAAATCACGTTTGTTGTATGGGAGCCCCCTTAAATATTTATTTTATTCTATTTTTTGTTATAGCGGCAACAGAAACACATCATCTGTGAAAATTTCAACTGTCTAACTATCATGGTTCATGAGATACAGCCTGGTGACAGACGGACAGACAGACAGACGGCGGAGCCTTAGTAATAGAGTTCCCGTTTTACCCTTTGGGTACGGAACCCTAAAAACAATTCCAATAATACCTAATCTAGATTCTGGTAAAGATTCCAAATAAATAATTAAAACCGTATCCTCGATTTCCTGACAGACTATTTAATCACGCCGTTTCATTTGAGGCGCTTAATATTCTGTGCTCTTCCTTTCCTAATCCTTATTCCATTTCATTTGGGGTCGCTCCTTCTGTGGGTCTTCAGGTCAATCTGTCTTGGGTCATCGACGACTTAATTGCATGCAACCGTCTTTTCCTTAGATGAACTCTTTTGACCTACTAAAGTAGAAAGACCCTTTTGGAGAAAAGGATGTTTCTTGTGGAATGTTATTCGTTTCTCATGGTGTACTACAGTCAGCCTATCGAGGTTCTTAAGAACAATTTTGAATTTTAGGGTTTTGTACATCAAAAGGAAAAACGGAACCCTTATAGGTACCATAACTAAGTTACAAGTAAAATTAGAATAACTGAGACAGGTACAAACAGACAGATCAGATACAGGTACAAAATATGTCAAGATACAGATACAGTTTCAGAGACTGATGATTCCTAAGAGACATGAATTAGATTAGGCACATATTCAAGATGACCATGATATCCACAACATAGCCCCCTAATATTGACTGATCTGGGCGGTTGCCATTTAGATAATGCAGGGGCTCGTAGCATAAGTAAAGTGGCACATGGCTCATATTTTAATAATAGTACCATTCAGCGATTGTCAAGCCATATTAGCTTGAATATTTTTAGTGCAGTTACCGGTTACGTAATTAGTAATTATGTTCTAATTGTCTGATATTCTTAGCTCAGTAGTAAACATATTAACTGTCTTCGTTTCTTCAATTAATTCTTATCTTTCAGACGCTGACAACAGCTCATGTGTCTGTCTGTCCGTTTGTCACAGCCGATTTGCTCCGAATCTACTGGACCGATTAAGTTGAAAATTTGGTACGCATATGAGTTTCTGTGACCCAAAGATGAACGTGCAACGTAAATAAATGAATTTTGAATATGGGGTCCCTTTTAGGTGGCAAAAATATTTTTTTTTTCAAATCCTTGCCATAAAAATACTTGAAATTATGATTGTAGAAAATCTTTTTGAAGTGAAATTCTTAGGCGGCGATAAATTGTATGAGAATTGAGACTGAAATTTCAAGGACGCTTAAGAACGATTTAACATAATACACACAAAACATCACGCCTTGTTTCCCCGAAGGGTTGGGCAGAGGTGTACCTATAGTACACCCATATTTTGCCAGTTATGTTTAAGGCCCATGTAGTAGGGGGCGAGCGTATTGCCATCATCCGGCCACAAATCCAGACTTCAGGCTGCTACTGAGACATTCCAGCTGAAAGAACCCAATAACATTTTGCCCGACCTGGGACTCGAACCCAGGACCTCATGCTCAGCAGAATTTAATTTAACCTTGTAAAATAATAATTTACCTTACTTAAAAGTATAAAACATTATACAAATGCGTCATGAGATAGAGAAGAGTTTAAAGACTTGTACAGACTAGCGCGACGCGACACTAGTAGCCCATTTTTTTTGTTACTGCCTGTCGCGCAATGGCTCCAGTCTGTACGAGCCTTAATGCCACAAAGTATAAAAGTACCTATACTTGTCAAAAAATATCAATCGCGAGGTAACTAGTGAAGTAACCATACGACTCGATACTCACGATAAATCGATTCAAGTTAAATGTCAAAACGGGCCTATTATTTTTTGACAACTTTAATCAACGGTTTCGTAAGGTTGTACTCTTAAAAAAACTTCCTTACAGAATACCTTTATCGAATCTACCGCAATTGTACACTGAAACTATGAAACATAGAGATGACCTATAAATCAATTTCGCCAACTTACCCCAGAAAAGACGGCCAAGACACTTCTATGACATCTGCTACGAAGCTCATACAGGAAAATCTACCTTAAGCTGTGAAGAATAGGGTTTAAAATGTGTTGTCAACAAATTCTGACTTAAAAAAAAAAGGTCTTAGTAATGGCCACAGCTCTTCTGATAAGGCATAAAATAGTGCCTGAGGTTGTAATTTAAGTGATTTTGACAGGATATATTGCCCTGAGGGACGATTCGCTAATACTATTTTATCTCAAATGCTTTATGCGGCTGTGTGACGCTCGTTTTTATGCCTCTCGACTGAGATACTGATGCGAGTGCCGATAAATGTAAGCCGGATGGAGAAATACGACGCACCACGTGAGTTATTATGTTTTCATATAAGTTTCCAAGTATATTTTATACCAAGAAAATCTTTGGCTGCAAGGGTCGATCCATCAGATTAAGCTACGCTTGCCGCGGTTGGTCCGTGAGTGGGTGACCATCTTTGCATACCAAGACTCCTCCATGCCTCGGAAAGCACGTTAAGTCGTTGGTCCCGGATGTCATCTTTGGCAGTCGTTAGGGGTCGTCAGAATCCTGAAAGTCTGACAACTAGTTTTACCAAGGAGTATCGTATTACCCAGTTACTGGGTTGTGGAGGTCAGATAGGCAGTCGCTCCATGTAAAATACTGGTATACAGCTGCATGCGGTTGGACTGGAAGCCGACTCCAACATATTTGGGAAAAAAGTAGGCAGATTGATTGACTTGCAAAACAAATCTAGCTTGTATAAACAATCTAGATTTTTTTAGCCCTATGGCTATTATTAATAAGGAAATATACAGAATGCAATAGACATAATACATTGTCTCATGTACACCAGCGGAGGGGGTAGCTGTCAATCTGTTAACCGGCGTTAGACGCGGTACAGGTGGGACGTGCGCCTGCGCTCGGAGCTGGCCGTAGCGGTGAGCCAGTGTGAGATGTATACATACAATACATAGTTAGTGTTGAGATAGTGATCATTACAAGTCTGATGTCGCTAAGTTCTAGATCGTGTCAATGAAAATAGCCTCCAGAATGAAATGACGAGGAAAAAAAAAAACAAAAAACACTTTGTCCAGTTAAATTATCACTAAGCTCTGTAATAGAACGATGTACTTAGGCCCTCAAATCCCTAAACATGTTTAGCACTAACCATAAGCATTTATTAAACATAATCAGCCTATAATGTTCCCACGCTGGGACACATGCCTCCTCACTACTGTAAGAGGGGGTGGGCCATAATCCACCACGCGGGCCCAGTTCGGATTGGCGTATGTCACATGTCTTCGAATGTATGGTTCTAGGACATGCCGGTTTCCTCGCGATGTCTTCCTTCATCGTTTTGAGAGCAGTGGTGATGAAATACTTTACTTAAGGGGGATGCGCTAAGGTAGCCCGCGAAATTCAATTTTTCTTACGTTTTTTGCAATTTGCAGGTCAGTAACAGGTTGTTAGTTGATCTAATTAGGATTCGCGGCCATAACAAACATGGCTTTACAGAATTATAATCATTAAAAAAGTGCCTGCTTGGGGTTCGAACCCACGACCTACAACTCGTTAGTCGCGGCCGTTGCCACTGGGCCACAACTCTTAATTTGAATTTAAATCATTGTTCTATTTTTGTAGTATTGTTTGATGTTGACAGGAACCGAATGATGTTTTGAACATGTTAGTGATTTGTGGCACAAGCTCCAATTAAAAACTGGCCAAGTGCGTGTCGGACCACGCACAGTGAAGGGTTCCGTATTTATACCAAAAATAAACTTAACATTGTAGTTGAAAAACATGCTCTCCCATACATCGCTATACGTTACGGTCGATTGTCCAACTGCAAATTTAAATAGGTCGACTATTTCTCGTTAACTTGTAAAGCCTACTTAACTGTGATAGTTTTCCTTTTAATTTCGTTATTTAAACTACTGCCATGATTTTTTTCACATATCCAACACTTACCATTTAGCTGCCAAGGGGGGGAGGACACTTGACTCTAACAAAAAATAGCACTTTAAAGCTTAATATTATGCAAACGGATCCCTGAATTGGCATGGCGAAACTATAAGGGTTCCTTGTTGACAACGGAACCCTAAAAACGATAAAATTCCACACAAATCTAGATCTTGCCCAAAGTCATTGCCCATTCATTCTACAAATCCTTTATCTAATCTATCTGTACATTGCTACCACAAGATAACATGGAAATACCACCACTATCCTTACTCTTCGTTGAACTGTTTCGAATACTACCAACAATACCGTTACCCTCATAGCTGATGTGCATACAGTTCTCGCATCAATGGCTTCTATACAGATAGCAAGAAGCAATGGAGCTCTTGGTTGAGGTTGTGTGGCGATGGAATATGTGCTTTGTCGCTGGTAGTCGAAAATGGCGTGAATGTAGCTCTCGCATCAATGGGTTCTATCCAGATAGCAAGTAAAGGAGGCTCTTGGTTGAGTTTGTGTGGCGTTGGAATATGTGCTGGTAGTAGAAAATGGCGTTACAGTTCGTAGAGTGGATCAATTTCGTGCTAAAAACCATAATAAGTTACAGATACATAGCAAACAAAAATGGTACCTACCGTTACTGAAAATTTTAACTTACTTTGTTGAATTGTTCACGGTTGTTATTGATTTGGCAAATAAATATGTCCTTTTTTATTATTATTGAGAAATTATTTATTTATTTATTCACTCAAAGTAGATATCATTTAAAAATACAGTAGCATTGCATGCATCTAAATTATAGATAAGCACAGCATTTAATTAAGAGCTCATTATACAATAATAATTAACATAAAGATGGATAACAATGTAATTATAACTAATACCAATAATGTTTTATACTTAAAATTAACTTGAGTTAAGATTTTTTATAAGATTGTATTAAATTAAATTGAAATAAATAACAAACTAAAAACATAATTAAAAAACACACACAAAATTATATCTGAAACCGTCACAATCGGCACGGTTGGCGCAGTGGTTAAGCGATTGACTGCTGCGCTGCGTGTCGCGGGTTCGATTCCCGCACGGTACAAATATTTGTATGACCTACAAGTAGTTGTTCCGGGTCTGGCTGTTTGTGTTTGTGTATGTGAGTTTAAATGTTTGTAATCGCACCCACGATACAGGAGAATTTCTTAGTGTGGGGCGACGTTTTTTTAAAAAAAAAAAAAAAAAAAAATCAATCAATCAATTGGTCAACCAATCTGCCTAGAATTTTCCAACAGTTGGGGTCAGCTTCCTGTCTAACCGGATGCAGCAGAATACCAGTATTTTACATGGATCGACTGCCTATCTGACCGCCACAACCCAGTTACTGGGTAATACGGTACCCCTTGGTAAGACTGGTTGTCAGACTTTCGGGCTTCTGACGACCCGTAACGACTGTCAAAGATCCACGAATGGCAGCCGGGGCTAATGGCTTAACGTGCTTTCTGAGGCAAGGAGTAGTGTTGGTATGTTAAGATGGTCACCCATCCACGGACCAACCCTAGCAAGCGTAGCTTAACTTAATGGGTCGACCCGTGCGGCTGTAATTACTTAGCCACGAGCTCCTCTACAAGCTGGTATGCAATATTAAGCTTCCTGCTGGCAGACTTGACGCGACTGTGCGATACGATTCTGGTAGGAGAGTTGCCATGAAGTTTTTAAAGAAATTGAGCTACAAAAGTCGTGTCGCACCTGTCTGAGGGCCTTTATTCAGATAACTAAAATTTGATTTTCAAAAGCAAAGTGGCAAACAAACGAAAGCGTCGTAATATTTCTGACGACCCATTATTTTTGATCCATCATATTTTATGATACAACCTGACACTGAGCAGCAAATTGCAAAAAACGTAAGGAAATTTGAATTTCGCGGGCTACAGCTGCGGATTCACCTTAAGGTCCCCTTAAGATATCCTTAGTTATACTTACAGCATTCATAGGTTTTGAACAACACGGTATGAAAGAAGAGCCCGCGTACCACTGGTTAGTTTCCCATCAGTCGTCAGTTTATTGAATTTGTCAGTTTCGTTGATTAGTCAGTTTCACTGATTGGTCAGTTTTACCGAATAGACAGTTGCGTTAAATCGACAGTTTCCAGTGTTTGCCAGTTTCCTCGATTCGTCAGTTTAGTACACTCAACGTAAAATATATGTTTACGTTTAAGTAAACAAAAAAGGATCATGTAAGGAACACAATTTAAATCAAACTTAAAGTTGTATTTTTACATTCACTATATATTTTTTTTAATATATATGTTTTCTAACATCATCATGATGATGATGACCAATCAGCGAAACTGACTAATCAACGAATTATATAAACTGACAAGTGAGGGAAACTGACCAGTCATACGCGAACTATGAAAGAAGGGTGTGGTGGATAGTGGCTATGCCAAACTGTGGTATTGTTTCCTGAATATGACGATGACATCGTTTGTCATTCATAATAAGCTCGAGTTTGACTACGATCTGACATAATCGTGAGCGATGATGTGGTCGATGATGGAGTACTTCATCGGCATCAACATCGCCACATGCAAAATACGCGTCACACTGACGTCACGCAAATCCTGCAGCGCGCAAGCAGAGTTTACCGCGCGACTAGCATATATACAACGTCCTATTTTTTTGGGTGGGAAATCATCAAATAACTTGTCCCGCTCTGGGCGGAGCGGGAGGGCGTGTCAGACTTTTACTGACTAAATCCCACCCGTGTTCCTTCCGTTGCCTGTGTGCCAGGGCCACGATATCCCTTTCGGACAAACTCGCAACCCTGGCAGGCATTGGTCCTAACGGACCCCGTCATTTTGTGCTGACATCTCTTTGAGGCGCGCGTGGAACACAACGCGCCGTCGACCCGGGCCTGGTCCTTATCGGACGGCGAGCTACCCATCGCTCACCGTCCGCAGGCCCGCGCCTACGGTGGCCGGAAATCGGCTTGCGACTCCCGACGCCCGGGGCGTCTCCTGCGGCGACTATGGGCGCGAGGGCGCGAACCTTATCTCACCCTCACGCGTCCCGCCTCCTCCTTCGCTAGCATAACTGCTTCGCAGAAGGAGGTGACGGCCTCCCATGCACTCTCGCTCCGAACCATGGCCTGAACCAGGGCCGGACGCGAGAGATCGCCGCCGCCAATCGCCTCCGTGAGGACACGGCGGTGCTCCGCCCAAGCGGGGCAGACCTCCACCGTATGCTCCACCGTGTCCTCCGGGTGATCCACACAGTGGTGACACCCGGGCGTTTCCTCCCGCCTAATCCTAAACAGGAACCTCCCGAAACATCCATGTCCGATGAGGACCTGCGTCAGGCGGAAGGTGAGGACGCCGTGGCGCCTCTCCAGCCACTCCTCAAAGAGGGGACTTATCGCCACGATTGTGGCGTGCTCAATATACAACGTCCTGACATCAACCTTCGCGCAGTTGCTCACCAGACACAACACCCGTTTGATCCGAGAATCCTCCTTTTTCTATGGAGGATTAGTGAACTTTACACCCTGCTCCTCATTCCTCTAAATACTTTTGCCTAGAAGTAACATATTGACTCTCTTCTTATAGAGAGGTTACAGCTATGAGGAAACAAACTCCGACAGGGAATTCCACTCGAATTGTACTATAATAATGATATAGATAGAGAGATACAGTCAAGGAAATTGGCTTTTTTATTCATTACAAATACATTAAAATCATTGTTTAAACTCTCGCTCGTTCTTTGACCATAGAGTTAGCATTGCCATTCAACGTGAAAATGCTGCCTGTCCTCTGGGCACGTTTCCAGATGACAGTGATGCGGACGAGTACTGCGAAGCCTTTGTGTCCTTTTGTATTTATTTATTATTTATAGGTAGTTTGTTATATCGGTCTCACATTAATTATTAATTCAACATTAAATATGTTACAATATTTTTGTAATATTATAATTTAAAAGAGTGTCGATGGAGTTTCTTGCCCACTCATTTCCCATATGTACCTACTACGCTTTGTAATGGGCAACTAGATTCATATTTCTAACTGACCGACTCCTTGAGAATTCAAAAGTGCCTGTAAATGGTTTAATTGAAATAAAAGCTTTAAGTTTGTATTTGAGTTAGTCATTTTAGTACCAAGTGTAAATAGTCAGTCAAGGACCAATTCCAGGTTCATCTTCTATGACTCAATCTTGTTTACGACGTTGACTGAAGTCGACATTCAGACAACATCGTAAACAAGATAAAGCTCAAGGTCAGGCATCACCAATTAACACTTTAAATTTTCGTGCCGTCAACCTTTAGTCGATTCTCTGCCTAATTACCATTTAGACAAAGAGTTGACAATTTAATCCTCACAAATCCAACAAAACAACTGCTTAACTGACAGATTAAATCAATCAGAACCCTTAAAAAATTAAACAAAGTTTCTTTACAATGTAAATCTGACCGAGAGTCGGTCTTAAACGGATGAACGGCTCGAAGCCCCGTAACCGGGCAATGTCCGGCGTAATCCGGGTAAATCGTGGTCGTATTTGGGTGTTGGCCGGTTAAGCATGCGCTACAGGTGGTCAGGTACCTTAACTCTTTGTCTTTGTGATTTTTTGGTGAATGATTTCTTAGATTTTTTATACGGTGACAGCCAATGTTAGGGTTTTTCCAGTTTCCATAAATCGAAGGAGCTAAATAAAGAAAGAAAGAAAGAAAAAGCATTTATTGGTACTCGCACAGATCACAAATTAAACTAAAATACACTCATTGTGATTGGGCGTGCGTTGTGCGATTGGGGTGCTGGTTGTAAGTAACATTTTGTCATCTTTTATTTTACTTTCTTATTTTTTACTTATTACTTTTACTTTTTTATTATTATTTTTTTCTTCTCATCCCTGGCGATTATTGTTTTTTTTTAATATTATTATGATAACCCGTGGACAGTGTTGTGGGTTACATTATTAGCAAAATGCAAATATGGTTGTACTAGTTTTAAGTTTTCATAATGTAACTGTTTGCTGTTCCTTTTAATAAAAATAAAATAAAAAATAAAATAGAAACATAAAGAACAAAAATAAAACAAAGTAAAAAAGAAAATAAAAATAAAAACAGAAAGTCCCAAAAGGCCCCTATCTCAGCATGATGCTGCAGCACTTAAAAATAAATGTCGCAGCGCTGGTATTCTGATAGGGCCCGCTGTGATGTCACGGATATATACGGAAAAAAAAAATGATAATATGTCTATCTCGAGTGTTAATTATGTGATCGTCATGAGATGATCATGATTTACTCTCCATCAGAGAATGGAAGCCCTTTACCCATATCAGGCTTTACTTACGAACTTACGAACTTAAATTTCTCATAATATCTTGCCTGTTTCCCTAAGGGTTAGACAGATGTACCTATAGCCCCAATATTGCTCAGGGGTTCATTCCAAGTAGGTTTTGCTGTCATCACCAATTTCGTCAAACCGAGTCATTACAACAATGATACGTATTATGTAAGGATATTAATTTATTTTGTAATTGAAATACATACAAAATATAATATCCTGACTTATTTAAAACTAATAACAAAGTCAAATATGGCATCGAAAAATTCCTCCGCATTGCTGTCGACTGATAATGTACCACAGAGACTGTCGGCATTGCCACGTTGTATGGCAATGCTCAGCCTGCCAGCTCTTGGGTCACGCCAAGACCTGGCTTTTACCTTGGCTGGACGTTGCTTGGACGTGTCAACCAGCCATTTGGAGATATCTTTGAACGAATCATGAGCAATATGAGTACTAGGAACCCACGGGCCCGAGGGTTTGAATCTCAAACAGCTCGAAAATTGAATTACTGATAAGGTTATTATACTTTCGCTGCTTGAGGTTTACCGCAGCTGCAATAACAGCGTCAGTACCAGTACGACCGGCCAGGAAGAGGGGATGTCGCAAGAGTATCCCACACTAAAGGCCTACCCACCTTCCATGGAAATAAGGATTATCTACCTAGATTTTCATTATAATTAGCGTAAGAAAATACGCTCTGTCTTTTTTCGACTCAATCCCTGACCTATATTTTACAACGCCTAACATAAACTACACTATATTTTCCTTAATTCCACGGACAATATTTTTCTACAGTAAACCTGAAAATACTCTCTCATTTTCTATTGTAAACACAAAAACAAGAAAATAAACCGTCAAACAAAGGGCGCCTCTAAAAAAAACATTCGATTAAAAATCGAACAGGAAAATTCTGTATGATGCGGAGAAAAAACTCGAATAATCGATTACTATAATCAATTAGGGATCCCTCTGGAATCGTATCAATATCATTCATTGAAAAGGTACCAGTACTTAATCTTGTAAATCAACATTCTCGATTGGGTTCCGATGAACTGGAATTGCGAAAAATAAATTTGGAACATGTTAATTGTGTTCAAGATATCCATATTCATTACAGCTGATTCATTTTACACGATTACGCGACAGTAAAGACAAGGGGGTCTACTTCGAAGCGATAATCCGACGTATTGGCCGAATGTTCGGCCGTGTTATAACTTCCAAAGTTTCCTTTTTTGATTTTGAGTCCTTACCCGACCTCAAGTCACATTTTTGACTTTGGCTTATCCCTTTGACTGTTGTTTTTTTTTTCACCTTAGTTGTAGTTAAGAAACAGCCAAACATTTGGCCGATACTTTGGATTTATGTTCGGAGTAAAACCCAAGGCTATCTTTTGTAGCGAAAAATCTCTCCGCTAGCACAAAACGGGAACTTGGGTCCCGCCGCGCGAGTACGGATAAAATAAAAAAAAATCTTTCACTTCTTATAATAAATATAATTTTGAACTAAATAAATAAAACAATATAAGACTAAAGAAAATGTAAAGTACAAAAAAATGTTGAGTTGAAGGTTTAGTAAAAAAAAATTAGTTTAAGAAATCTTAAATCTGCTATTTTAATCGAATAAAGAAATACGCATGGAAATACGAAAAATGATTGCAATCACCTACTATTTCGCACGATAAAATAAACGTGTTACTTTAAAATAAATTGTTTTAAGCTTTCTTAGATCAATGAAATCATATTATTGAATCACATTGAATTTAGTAAGTATTATTAAATAAAAAGGTCGTTCCCGGTTTCGCCGTAACCACACCTGGGACGAGTCGCTCGTCACCGAAAAGTTGCCCAAGCTGTGCTTGAGATAGACACGGTGACGTGGAGCTCCTCTGCTGAAAATTTGTTGCATTCGTACTGCTCTCTTCCGCGCTTTAATGTCGGACGGACATCAGAATAGGAGAGGCGTTCGCAACAGACAAGATTCTTAAGTGTTACCAAAAAAAGACTCCGTGGCACAGCGGTCTTCTCTTCGAAGCTGGATGGAAGTCGAACTAGGTGAAATGTAGTAATCTGTTAAAATCTAGCCGGTACCTTGGACCAAAAACCTGGCCCTTATGGTTGAGTCCCAACCATTAAAAGAAAAACGCGAACAAACAACACAAAAATACCGTCACAACGGTTAAAATATGCTTTTAAGCATCAATGATTCGGATAATATGAGAAAAAAAACAGGCTGAACACGCCAACGCTTCAACTCAACTGAAAAAATTGGTATTTGAACAATATTTTTTCGAAGCTTATTGAGAAAAAATTTGAATTTGAAATCAATCAATTTAAAAAAATAAATAGCCCAAAATACACAAAGAGTTCGAATGCGGAACGCGCAAAAAAAGTTTTAATGCAGGAATTATGCCGGCCGCAGTTTGTAGGTTATGTGGAATTTATTATACCCTTGAAACATCGTAATAGTTTCATGGATTTTAACACACGAGGTGGCGTCTTCTAGGTCATGCGACGATCATTGGCTAGGTTTTCTAAACTAATATTAGAAACAAGAAAAGATTTTATTTTTTGTATGTTTGTTTGTAACGCTTTCACGCTAAAATGGCTGAACTGATTTAGATGAAATTTTGTACATGGGATACTTTTTATCCCGATATTACTACGGAATCGAGACTTAAGGCTCTTACAAACACACGCGATATCGCGGGCGCGACATGCACCGACAAAGGGTGTCTTTGTCGGTGCCTGTCGCGCCCGCGATATCGCGTGAGTGTGTAAGAGCCTTTATGCGGTTGAAACCGCGGGGCGCAGCTAGTGTATTTATAAAAATCCAAATGTCAGATTTTAGACGTCAATAATATGGAGTCTTGAAAAAAAAATACGAGAGAGCCTTACAGTAGTCGCCTAGGATGTGTAACATTTGACATCTCACCTTGGTAACTATGCAACAGACCAGCGACGGAATTTACCCTCAATATTTAAAAGGAAAGTGTTGGGTTTTTTTCGGATTACTTTAAAATTGCCATGAGCACTCTACTCGTGTGATATCCATGCATTCGTTAGATTAAAAACCGGCCAAGTGCGTGTCGGACTATGCACAATGAAGGGTTCCGTAGTTGGGATGAATAATTTATCCCAAGAACAAACTCACACATTCCAACTGCAAATGGATGTAAGTTTGTACGCAAATTTATGGTCTTGAAATAACATGGTAAATCCTTCAATATTGTTAAGTGACCGACCATGTTATTTTAAGAGCATAGATTTCTTATAGGTTTTCCTGTAATCTATAAGCAATAGAACTATGTTTTTTTCTGTATTTTTTTCAAAAGTTTAAGCTCAGCGGTTTCGGATATATGGAGGGTCAATTTTAATCTATTTTCTTAATAAAGATAAAACGAATTGCTCCAAAAGATCCTCATAGCAAGTTATTCCTTTCTTTTGAAACAGTAGGTAAGTGCGCACAACGTTTTTTTTTTTCTTGTTTTTCTCCATTTATGAATCCCATAACTGGGGTCAAACCCAAAATTCATTCATTTACGTTACACTTTTATGTTTGGTTCACAGAAATGTATATGTGCGCCAAATTTCAACTTAATCGGTCCAGTAGATTCGGCGCAAATCGGCTGTGGCAGACGGACAGACAGACACACGAGTGCTCCTTTAAGGGTTCCGTTTTTTCCTTTTGAGGTACGGAGCCCTAAAAAGAAGCGATGAGTCGTTTATGGTACAAAGTAAACGAAGTAATTTTGTACCTAGGTTATTGTAGGTGGTATATTGTGGTGCAGGAAAGAACAATCTTTTGTGATGTTTCGTAATTTGTTCTTCTCCATTTTATTCTTGCTATATTTAAAATGCTGATGGACTTTTAAACCAGCTCTTACTAAGCTATCATTCGTTTAACAACTCAATCAATCTGCCTGGCCTATTCCCAACTATGTTGGGGTCGGCTTTCAGTCTAACCGGATGCAGCTGAGTACCAGTATTGTACATGGAGCGACTGCCTATCTGAAAGAAGAAAGAAAAATAATATTATTTGTCACAGAAAAACGTGCATACAAAAACATATCTAATAAACTCGAAGGTAAACATTACACAAAACAGATCTACTTATAATCACGAGCACAAAAAAACAAATAGTCGGAAGCTGCGCGTCATGACTGTGACAAGAAGGCTTCCACTCAGCGTGATGCTGTGCTATGGGGGACCCACAGCACAGCGCTGATTTTGAGTCGTCACCCGAACAATACTGACTTCCACAACCCAGTAATTGGGAAATAAAAAAGTAAAAACGACCCAGGGGTCGTCAGAAGCCCTACAATAATACTATAAACAATTATAACAGCACAACTGTTCTTTCCTGGACCACAATTACACAGCTTAGCAATACTAATACCCCGCAGAGCAAACGTAACTCAGCCCTTACTGACAAATTACAAACGTAAATTTGTTCTTAGTCAACAAATCGTAAATCTATCTTCTAAACAGACTGTGATAGTGAAGCGATAATGAGCCCTATTGGTGCAAAATCACGGGCGAACGGCGCTCATGACAAATTCACTGCGAGAGGGCACGCCGAGTCGACTGATTTACGTTGGTGACATATTTAGCTTATGCTACGGGAGGATTAAGGTGTATACTGCCTTGCTAAGCCAAAAGACGCTATCTCTGAGATACGCCCCTTTGGGTTTTTTATACCATTCAATAGCTACTGCTGACTGCCCCGTTGGTCCAGTGGTCGCAAGCACGACTGCTGAGCATGAGGTCCCGGGTTCGATTCCCAGGTCGGGCAAAGTTATATTGGGATTTTCCATTAGGAATTTCTCAGAAGCAGCCCGGAGTCTGGATTTGTGCCCGGTTGATGGCAATAGGCTCGCCCCCATGCATGGGCCCATTACATGGGACTTAAACACAACTGGCGAAATGTGGGTATACTATAGGTACACCTCTGCCTAACCCTTCGAGGATTACAGGCGTGATGTTATGTCAATAGCTATAACAATTTCGCATGTAATTTTATAAGCCAAATAGCGCCATCTAATTAAATATTTAAAAAAACCACTAACAAACTAAGAAGTTTTTTTTGTATCTCAATTTTGTGCGAAAATACAAAATACAAAATGTAAATTTTCTCAAAACTTACTCCGATTGAGATAGCGCTTTTCGGCTTATCAGGGAAGTATAATAGCCTATTATTGTCCTACTGCAAGATAAAGGCTTCTTCTCTTCCAGAGAAGGCACGAGCATCGATCACCACGCTTGCTAAAGACGGGTTGGCGATTTCAGGCGACGGTGTATATATGTGAAAACAAAGATTAAAATCGTTAGATGTTCTTCAACGTACTTAGGTCCCGTGAAAAAGTGTCCAGAGTGAGAGAAGTGAGTTTACACATCCCACATAGAACTATGATTTTCAGAATGAGTGAGCGAGACAATAATATAAAATAATATTCAAGTGTCATTGTCAACGAAACTGAAACGTTGTAAACGTTGATGTAAATCTTTGAGTGAAGAAATGCTTAATAATTTCATTTCATCCGTAAATTAGAATATTTTCTACAGAAAAATAGAGGTATTGTTGAAGTAAATATCGCAGAGTATTACCTAAGAAACCACTGCAAATTACAAATAAATATATTGTATATCTGTACGTATTTGCTAGCGTTGAGTCTTTCCATAGTTCTCGTTTTCAATTTAAAGTAAATTCGTTTCATGAGAAATTCTCTATAGTAAATTCTATCTGCTAATAAAATTATGCAGTTCAGATATGTATTATATTTACGTCATTATTTCAGTTGTTTTTAATTAATTCAATCCGTAACTAAATACCGTTGTTAACCAGCGTAACTGACAGATCAATTAACGAAGAATTATAATATTCATCCATAATGATGTACACTAATTGACATAAATATTAAATTCAGTGAAATTATTCATCAGAAAAATATGCAACGTAATACTTTACCTTCGCAGTTTCAGATTCAATCTCGAATATTTATTATAAAATTACAGCAATATTTTTTCTACAGTTTTTATGATTACAATCAATCTTAAAACCAATCTGTTTGTCGTGCATTGTGTATTACAAATAAATTTATTTAACGTGAATGTCAATGAAAACATGGAGCATTTTTTAGGACAATTAGCAAAACTTTTGGAGTAGTTCATAGTTTATTATTTTTTGGTAGATATCTATTATAATCTTCAAGACTATAGAGAGTTATATTGGGGTCAAATAATTATTGCGTCACTTGCTTAGTCAGTTCCCAACTGACCTCAAAACGCAGACGATTATAACCAAAAGTCGGTGACTAAAAAGAATCGGCAATAATAATTATTCGACCGTTTTTAAACCGATATCATTTAGTCAGCTTAAACTAACTCCACTGACAAAAAAAATTCGTATGTAATGCCTGTGTAAAAGCAAATCTAAGCAATAGAGTGCTTACGAGACTAACTTAAGAGTGTCCGTGGAGTTTCTTCCTCGTTCTTCTCCATAGGAACCCACCACGCTTTGGAATGGGCATCTTTTTCAGCAGCTTCATCTTTTGGACTGACAGACCCCTTGACAATTCAAAAGTGCCTGTAATTGGTTTATTTGAAATAAATGCGTTGTGTTTGAGTTTACGCTTAGAAAGTTGAATGGCGTGGCATATACTAAGTACGTCTTACCCTTTATCGTTTCGCGTGGCATTCGACAAAACGCTAAGATAGACAGAGCCCCAAATATGTTGTGATTTTATTTTCTAACTTCAGGAAATATTCGTCTCGGAAAACGAAAAAATTGAAATATATATTCCTTCGGTTATTTTTTCAATAAATTCCAAAGACGTATGTCGTAAGCTTTATTGAGAATTTATTTTATTCTTTGTGTTCTTTTATTTGCTCGTAATTCCCTTTGGGTACGGAACCCTAAAAATTGACTCTTCAGCAGATTCACATACTTGCTATAAATGAGTTGCACGAACTAACATGCCTTGCTAACTGTAATAGTCCTCCAGACTGAATTTCAGCCATGGTGACCAATCTCAGCGGAGACCAGCCTTCGGCGCGGGAGATATTATAGAGTACCTACAAGTGTGTGCAGACACAGGTGCACACTCTCTTCCCTCTCTCTCATATTCCGATGGGACGGCAATCTGACACGACCGGAGAGAGACCAGGCGCAGGGCCAACGGCTGTTATTAAGAAACTTCTAATGGAAAAATTCAATAACACTTTTCCCGACCCGAGAATCAGGACGACACGCTTAGCAGTCGTGCTTGCGAGCACGAGACCAACGGGGCTGTCTAGTGCTTAGTGTACGTTGCGTACGAGGTATCTAGATCTTTTTCAAGAGTTTTCAAGCTATTAGCTATTGGTTCTTAAATTTTGGCACGCCTGACAGTCAGCCCCCTAACTTTATACCTTTCTAGATTTTATTTCTAGCACAACGTGAGTTACTCGTTAGATCTTATAAATAAACCTTGTTTGATAATATCAGCAGTTTCAGCAGTGCATGTCCCTGCGGTAACATCGACTTACGAGCAGTAAGTCATAGGTTCGAACCCAGACAGGCGCTTTACTTTGTGTAAATTATTTCATCACCACTGCTCTCAAAACGGTGAAGGAAAGCGTCGTGAGGAAATTGTCCTTGAACTAAAAAATCGAAAACATGTTACACCTACCAACCCGCACTGGGCCCGCGTGGTGGATTATGGATCCATCTCTCTTACAGAAAGAGGAGGCCTGTGTTCCAGCACTGGGAAGATTATAGGCTGATTATGTAAAAAAACATTGTTTTAATATCTCATAAAATGCCGAAGTTATATGCGTTTTAAAGTCTATTGTAGACAGAGACAGCACTGCTGTGATCTGACGTCATAACACAGGAACGCCTAACTTCGCGCCATTCAGTACAATGATCGTTTTGCGTGACAAAGCTAGTAGAATAATTTCAAAAGCGTGTAACTTCACCATTTTTCCATCGATTTTTTTTTTACTAGTCGTTTTTTAGTACCACCTATAAAAATAAAGCATTCATTCATATACCTATTATATTTTTGATAGTAGTCAAATATCCTATTAAAAGTCACATTGTTACTTGTTCGGATTGTGCCTCTTCTAGAGAAGAATCATAAATAAAATTAAATAAGTTTATTGACACAAAATACCTTTCTATACAATTCTAATACATATCACTTTGGGAAAAGGCTGCACAAATAGTGAAAAACCCTGCCTCCTACTCTAGGGGAACCCTGTGACCTAGGAGTCAGTGTTTTACTGTAACTTCGTGTACAAAAGAAACCTTTTTTTATCATTTAAGAGATCAACCTTTCCTATAGATTTCCGTAAGAAATTCTAGGATATCAATATACCACTTTAATTTCCAACAGCCCTGGTACTCAGCCGACTGAACCCCGTTCCGTACAGTTTACCCCGCAAACGAAAACGGATTGAATAATAACATTTTTAATACCGACTGCGTCGTTAAAAAATGCAATTTTCACGCGCTGTATTCATAGCGGAGTAATAAATTATTATCGGGAAGTAAAATATTACTTTTTATTATAGTTTGTAAAGGTTTAAATAAGAGATTATTGGGTGGCTATATTGCAAGCTTCACGGGAAGTTTTTGTGGGATAAATGGAGTTGTTTCTGAAAAAAACATTTTTCGGTGTAATTTAGTCGTTGATTCACATTCACAAAACTAATTTTGAGGAGTTATTACATATTTTAAACAATTTTTACACGAATCCTCAATGTTTTCAGTAGTCTTATTATTATTTCTTAAAGTGGATAGATATAATTAGGTTTTCGTTCATTTGACTTTTACAAACATTTAGCTTCTGCCGCGACTTCGTCCGTGTGAAATTTCTTTGTCCCCCGACCAACTGCGTCGTCATTGCATAGCTCGGCCGCGCAATTACTTTAGCGTTCTTTCCGACTCTTTTTCTCGGCTTTTAAGAGACGTAGATGTGACGTTAAATAGCTTATAGCCTTCCTCAAGAATTGAGCTAATAAGTGCAAAAAGAATTATTCAAATCCGACTAGGAGTTCCAGAGATGACCCCTATACAAGCAAACTAAATGTCCCGCTGAGGGTGGTGCATGTGTTTCAGTTCCCTATAAAATGCTGAGAGCTATGAGAGCTGGATGGTGCTGATCCACGCGTCATGCTCATGAACGGGCGCCGTCAGTTAAGACTGGTCATCTCTTAACTGCCAGGGCTTATTTGTAATCTTTTAATCTTATATTTTGAATTGTTTTTAAATAATTTATTTGTTACATCGTTCTCACCTATAGAGGCGACAAGAATAATGTACCAAGGATTTTGTAATATCTTGATTTAAAAGAGTGTCCTTGGAGTTTATTGCCTGTTCTTCTCCATAGAGATCTACGTTTTGGAATGCGCAAAAAGTTTCAATTTTAGGACTAACTGACCAACTCTTTGACAATTCAATTTTTTTTTAATAACTATTACCTTTTTGTAATATTATTATAGATTGACTTTGTCGCATTTTTAAAGGTTAGGATAGTTAGTTATGGTAAGTGCCTATTGACAATAGACGTAACACATTTTTTTATTGTAATTAAAATGTCCCTGCTAGACGTTAACACACATCGAGTCCGACTATATTTAGATACGTACCTATGCCTTTATCATCTTCTTAGCATCACGCTTTGAAAATGGTTTGCAATCATTTTCGTTACTAAAAACTTCATTCTAGAATCCATGTCCAGAGACCTATCTAGTTTTAATGTTCCTACGTTTACGGCAAGATATAACAGTTAAAAGATTTTTATTATTTGTTTATTACTCTACGTCTCTTTAGACAAGGAAATGGTTAATGTCGTAAAAGATAATAGGTTGGCAAACTTCTACTATTTTAAGTGCATTTTAAGTATACTGTAATCGGAAGAGTACAGTCAGGGAATTAAATTGTTTATTAAATTGACTCTACGCCAATTTGCCGCGTTATAGCCATTTCCTATACTGTCGGAGAATGACAGCTGTGATTTGAAATACCGTTTGTAGTCAATTTGGTAAATGCCTCTCTTGACTCTCAAAATTGAGGATATGTATTCCAGTATTTAGGGACCGAATCAAAATGATAATGTCCCTAAAGGTCAAAATGTTTATAAGGAAAGTTGAGGAAAGCTGTAGATTGAGGGCGCGGGAGGAGAACCTTATGTTAAACCCAGAAATTACTTAAACAAATTAATTTAAAATCACCTTTTAATTTTATTTTAAAAGGCGCAATTTCAGCAAGGGCGACAAAGTAACTGGTGGCTATATTAACTTTAAATGCCCTGATTGTGGATACTGCCCTCCTGCATAACCACCTTCCGCCTGACGCAGGTCGTCACTGGAAACGGTTGTTTCGGGAGGTTCGTGTTTAGGATGAGGCGGGAGGAAACGCCCTGGTGTTACCACTGTGTGGATCGCCCGGAGGACACGGTGAAGCATACGATGGAGGTTTGCCCGGCTTGGGCGGAGCACCGCTGTGTCCCCGTGGAGGCGATCAGTGGCGGCGATCTCTCACGTCCGGCCCTGGTCCAGGCCATGGTTCGGAGAGAGAGTGCATGGGTTGCCGTCACCTCCTTCTGCGAAGCAGTAATGCTCGCGAAGGAGGAGGTGGAACACGTGAGGGAGAGGCAAATTTCGCGCCCTTACGGCCCTAGTCGCCACAGGAGACGCCCTGGGCGTCGAGAATAGATACCCGGCCAGCGGAGGCGCGGGCTTGTGGACGGTGAGCAATGGGTAGCTCGCCGTCCGATAATTTCCCATGCAAAAAAAAAGAAAAAAACACAGAAAGTATGTCTGAAGTAAGTAAGTACTTTTGTATCGATACTCGCGTAGGCTTTTCGGGTTCCGTATCTCAAAAGGAAAAAACGGTACCCTTATAGGATCACTCGTGTGTCTGTATGTCCGTCTGTCACAGCCAAATTTGGTACACATATGAATTTCTGTGACCCAAACCCTCCGTGTCTAGGTCAGTAACGAAAATAAATTAATTTTGAATAACACTTCTGGAGGGCAAATTAGAAAAAAAAAAAGTTTTGCTTACGGCTTTTAAAGTTATTTAAGAAAATTGATGAAAATTTACCCATAACTCCAAAGCTACTGAGCCTAAAATCAATAAAAAAACTAACAGAAAATTGTGTTTTACTTATAGATTACAGGAAAACCTATACCGGTCTCAAAATAATATGATAAATCTATCAATATTGTGCGTACAAACTTACATATGCAGTTGTAATAAATGAGGGAACGTGTTTTTCAACTACAATGTTAGGTTTATTCTTGGGATAAATTCATCCCAACTACGGAACCCTTCATTGTGCGTGGTCCAACACGCACTTGGCTGGTTTTTTAGACTATCTATACCTAGTTACTTACACCACAAGAGAAAACACACTCGGATAACTATCAATTCAGCCCAAAAGCATCCTAACTATAATAATATATAGCTTTTACGAAAGTCCATTTTGTACTCCGGGGACAAATATTTCTAAAAACATAAAGGGTTGGAACCTTCAGTGGTTCCATTGGGGACAACCCTAACATGTCAAACAAGTCATATTTTCAGAGGAAATTGTAGGGTTATGTATAAGTTTTTGGGTTACGGCGATTTTGGGTTAAATATTGTGTGGGCTGGCTGGAAATTTTTCATGTTGATATTCATTTTAGAAGAAATAGGTACTAATAGCCTCTTTCCAGAGAATTAAAAAAAAAACATTTATTTTATATCTAGCGAAAAGAACCGAGTATTTAGGGCATCGCAAATCGAGTAACTATCGAGTGTTTGAATATTAATAATATAAATTTGTTATTAATAATCTACACTTTGACAATTATTGAACAACTAGCTGCGTCCCGCGGTTTCACCCGCGTAAGTCTCGATCCCGTAAGAATAGCGACTGACTTATGACTTATTCCAGGATGTCAGCTACCTCCATACAAAATTTTATTATAAGCGTTTATTTTAATAGCGTGAAAAAGTAACAAACACACACACACACACACTCACAAACTTTCGCCTTTAAAATATTAGTGTGATTTGATCCTGATGGTGATCTGTGTAAGTTATTTTTTTCCAAAAGCAAAGGGAAATCTTGTCTAGAGAAATAGATTATTCGAAAATCGAATAATACGAGTATATACCATTTTAGTTTTCATCAACATCCGCCCCATGAATCCTTTGGCCCAGTTTCCACCAAGCGGAAAAATCCTCGTGCATGTTCGGGTATCCTCGTGGCCGCTCATTCACACCAAGAGCAAAAGTGCGCTTCGGACGTGGACGCGCTGCGGAGGATCAGAATAATGCTCGAGAATGTTCGCGGCTGCGCGAGGATGCTCGAGGCTATGTGCTGAAACCCTCTGGGGTTGCTGAGTTCACACTGGTAGTTAACAGAGACGTGACGTGCATGCTTGTTGAAAATGATAGAATGGGATGTATGGTTGTTATTGCACTATTCGTGGAGGAAGAAGGAAAAAAATAACATGTAATTTTCCGGTAATACCGCGGCGTGGGCTTCGCGGCGCCCCACTCACGCGCTGTCTGCTTCGGGTGTCCTCGCGCGGTCTCGAGGACGCTCGGGTGGGCTCGAGGATATCCGCGACTGGACGCTCGCGCATCCAAAACCATGCACAAGTAGACGCTTGATATCTGCGTCGAATTTTATACTTAAAGTCAATATTGACTTGATTTCCTACGCCCGTCCTTCTGATGCGCCTTGCAGGTCGCGTGTTAGAGAAATCCCCTTAAATCACCTCCCCACTTTACCGACTTTTACTCCGACTCCTTCTCAGTGCACGCGGTTTGGCTGTGGAGTTCACTTCCACCTGAGATTAACGACTGCCAAACTGTTGCAGTTTTTAAAAGAAGAGTTAAAGAACACTATTTTTCCACTTCGTCATAGTTGCCTAAAATGTATTTATTCATTTATACTTCTATATATTTTTTTTGTGATATTTATTTTAGAAGTATGTATGTAAGTATATTCTCTTATTGTATGTTTATATATAAATTAGTGATTAGTTTAGTAATAATATAAGTAAGTTTTTATTTTGATTTTATGTACCTATTTTGTTTTCTCTTCTACTCTTACACATGTAGTCTACATCTCTTTGTCTACTTTTCTATCGCAGGTATGCTGGAAGAGATTTCTTTAGAAATAAGCATCACCTTTGTACGTATTTTTCTGTTCCATTCTTTTTGTATGTTTAAATGTGTGTACATAAACTGTTAAATAAAATAAATAAATAAATTGATACAGTTACTTATTCAGTGAAGTTTTAAAAGTGCTCGAACATCAGCGAGGATTTTTTGCGTTTGGTCAAAACGCCCTTCGAGTATTTTTCGCCATTTCTTATAGTTTAGAATCTGGCCATGAACGTACACTTGAAAAAAAATCCCTGTAGGTATAAGCGGACATTAATTTCAAGTCAACAATGAACTTTTATTTTCGTCTGCACATTCTTGTGCAATCCCAGTAGACATAACGACTCCAACTTGTGCCAACATAGTATCCACAACGGATCAATATCAGCTGTACTATATTGTATTTAACACCATAAGTCAATTAAGGGAAGCAGTTTGGTAGTTAGGAAACAGATTAGATGGCCGATAGTTATGGGTCCGGCAATCTGTCACTAATTATGTAGTTGGATCATTGACCTGTTCCAATGTTAGGTCGCTTTATGTAAGATAACATTATTAGTATAGTCAAACAATAAAAATCCTGCAATGAAGTGTTCCGTAGTCGGGATCAATTTATCCCAAGAATAAATTTGACATTGTAGTTGAAAAACACGTTCCATCATACATTCCAACTGCAAATGTAACTCTGTACTCACAATATTGTGAGATTTACCATGTTATTTTAGTACCCTATACTTTTTTTATGTTTTTCTGTGATCTATAAGTAAATAACTATTTTCAATATTTTTTTCAAAATTTGAAACTCAGTAGTTCGGAGATAAGAGGGGTGAATGGTAAATTTTCATCTATTTTCTTAAATAACTTTAAAACCAATTATTTTAAAATTATTAAAAAAATATATCTGAAATCCTTACAAGAAGTTCTTTTATTTGATGTATCGCACTGTACAGTTTGATTTTTTTTTTCTAATAGGCCCCCAAAAGTGACCCCCATATTCAAAATTCATTTATTTACGTTACACGTCCGTGTTTGGGTTACAGAAATCCATATGTGTACCAAATTTCAACTTAATCGGTCCAGCACATTCGGAGCAAATCGGCTGTGACAGACGGACAGACAGACAGACAGACGCACAAGTGATCCTATAAGGGTTCCGTTTTTTCTTTTGAGGTACGGAACCCTAAAAAGAGGGAAAATAATCCTAGGGCATCAAAGGATGTAAGAATCTAGGATTTCTTCGTTTACGTTCATACATAATAGACATACACGCACGGTTCATTTTTACTGTGTTTTTACGTTAAATATGTAGGTTTTTATTTTTATTATTTTAGTAATATTTTATATAGATTCTTTTTTAATTTGTAAATGTGAGAACGTTGTAGGCTTAATAGACTGTCGCTTTGTAAACCATCATCTATTTTGTTAAGTACTTGGTACTTGTTGACGGGCCTTCACTGGCCTCCCATACCTCTAAACACTGTAACTTGAAAACATTGTAAAAGCCCACTTTTTTTTTGTTTTAAAGAGTAACCGTGGAGTTTCTTGCCGGCTCTTCTCCATAGGAAACGACCAATTGGAACCGTGCAGCTTCTGACGTTTCATAAGTGCCCATGTAGGTTTATGTGAAATAAAATATTTTGATTTTGATTTTGTGTGCGTAATAAGTTTTTAAGCTTATGGCATATTATTTAAGAGAGTCAATTAAAAGTAGTAGTTGCAAGGCTGTATAACAAAAAGGTTTTTGTACTACTCTATAAGCTTGAAGAATTATATTATTGCAGAGTAATAAACGTGAATGATAAAACAAAGGTCACTAGTGCCCGCGAATTCATTAGTTTCTATGAAAGGAACTGAAACATAAAGGTAGGTTACAAAAAAACTGGCTAAGTGCGTGGCGGGCCACGTATAATGAAGGGTTCCGTGGTTGGGATGAATTTATCCCAAAAACAAACTTAACATTGTAGTTGAAAAACATGTTCTCCCATACATCGTTAAACGTCACGGTCAATTCTCCATCTGCAAATGTAAGTTGGTCGACTACTACTCGTTAACTTGTAAAACGGAATTAGCTAAAATAGTTTTCCTTTTAACTTCGTTGTATATACTACTGAAATGATTTTTTCTGCATATCAAAAACAACTATTTAGCTGGCAGGGGGACACTGACTCTAACAAAAATTTGCACTTTAAAGCTTAATATTACGCAAACGGATCCCTGAATCGAAAAATGGGTTTCACAATCCTGCAATATTTATGAACGGCCTATCCAACTATACCCCACACCTTGGGATAGACGAGATACAAAAATATCATCCCCACTTTACGTGCAAGGGGGAGGTACCCTACAAAAAATGCTTTTTCAAGATTTTATTGTACCGCAGTGTCAGCATGATTAATATTCATACCCATGCCAAATTACAGTTTTTTAATACGAAGAGTCTCTGAGCTAAGCCGCGGACAGACAGACAGGCAGGCGGACATGGCGAAACTATAAGGGTTCCTTGTTTATTACGGAACCCTAAAAAGAGAAATCTCTTGTAAAGGAACTGAGATGAGAGGAGTGCGTATCGTCATCATCATCATTTCAGCCGGAAGACGTCCACTGCTGGACATAGGCCTCCCCCAAGCACCGCCACTTCGATCGCTTCTGTGCTTCCCGCATCCAGCGGATACCCGCAGCCTTCACAAGGTCATTGGTCCACCTAGTAGGAGGCCTTCCAACGCTACGTCTTCCGGTACGCGGTCGCCACTCCAGAACCTTTCGGCCCCATCGGCCATCAGTTCTGCGAGAAATGTGCCCTGCCCACTGCCACTAAAGCTTGGCATTTCTTCGGGCTATGTCGGTTACCTTTGTTCGCCCGTGGATCTCTTCATTTCTGATTCGATCACGTAGGAAAATTCCAAGCATAGCCCTCTCCATTGCCCTTCGGGTGACTTTTAGCCTTCTGATAAGGCCCATTGTGAGCGACCACGTTTCAGTGCCATAGGTCATCACTGCGTATCGTATTTGATATTAATTCTCAAATGGTTTTCGGTAAAATAGTAACTACTAAGGCTAATTTGGTACCTATGACAACTATTGATAGCCCTTAGGGAATCCACCCAGGGTAGAATGGTAGAAAAAATGCCAAAGGCATCTGGCATCACTGGTAGAAAATGCGTGAGGCAGACCGCCTTTGTTGTTTGGCGGACTGCCTGCCTGCCGGATAAATTCATCCCAACTACGGAGCCCTTCATTGTGCGTGGTCCGACAAGCACTATACCGGTTTTTATTTTATTTAAACCTAATAAATGCTACCTTTTAGTTCAACAGTCGCTTCCTCTCGTGGTTTGTACCACTCATCTCCAGAGGCGCCACGTTTGTCAATGTCTTCATATCTCTCCGTTATGATTTGAACCATCCTCAAATGGTGACTTATCTTACATCTCTTGTTTTGTACCTAATGCGCTTTTGCTTATGTGCTGAATATAAATAAGGTGAACGCTGGAAGAATTTGAACTGGATGAGCAAAAATGTTAGCTATTTTAGTATGTTTTTATATAAAAATCTGTGTACGTATTTGTGTAAAACAATGGAAAGATATACGAGTACTTTCGGCACTAGTTCAAAATTCAAAAGTACGCTTTTATTTCGGCATTTATGTGTCGCCTAATTTTAGTGATAACGGGCATGAAGAGGAGGCTCCCTATTTTTATGTTAATTTGCATGAATATTCTGAAACATTCACATAATTATAAAAAACAAACTAGATTGTTTAGCTTTTATGTCTAAAATAAATATTCACGGCAAGAAAATACAGTTTATTATCCCGACACAAGATATTTTTTCTCTAGATCTACTTCATTCATATTCATATATTTATTTGCATTCCATAATGTCTAAGTAAAGGTCTTACAATGGCTTAAAGCTAAGGTACAATAACGGACCCTGTAGGGCACAGCAAAATGTATAACAAAATTAATTCTTAAAATAAAATAAAAATAAAATTAGGAAACAATTAGCAATCAACAATTTTTGAATAGATTAGATTATTAACATTATTTAAATAGATATAAACTTTATTTTATTGAGATCAGTGTCCAATAATTACTTCAAAAGGTCAATTAAACATACTCGTATTATAATATTTATCTTTATGTATGCGTGTGTCTGACGACTAACTGTTTGTGTTAAATCATTTTTTTTGTCATGTATGTATTCGTATAATGTGTAGTATGCTTTTAGAATTAATATTTGCTTAAGCTTATTTATAAATGTCATGTCGCTGGTTTCGTCTTTTAGTGCATCTGGCACCTTATTATATATTTTTATGGACATTACGTAGGGGTGTTAGTTTAGTTAGAAAAGAAATAAGAAATGAGACTTACGCTTTTTAGTTTCGTGCTCGAACACGATCAAAGAGCGCACGCACATAACGAAGTGGCGGGGAGCGAGGGGCGGAGCTTGCGTTCGGAATTTGATTTAGACTGCCTGCTCTTAATATTGTAATTCTAATTTTTTATTTTGGAATTCTACATTATTGATTTGATTTTGCTTACAGATTTTAACGGTTACCTGAGAGCGTTGTGCAAGATTCCGTATGAGAAAGTACCAAGCAACCTACAGTTCCACCATCGCCATTTCTACTTCCAAACTTCATGGACGTGTGACTGGATCGAAGAAAATTTCTTGTCTGACTTGACTTATTTAACTTGTTATACAGCTTGTCGCTACAATGAATGGCGACATTAATTTAACACACGGTCAGAGCTAGTGGCCAGTAATCATAAAAAAAATGATAATAAGATAAAACAATTATAATTAGAAAAATTCAACAAACTAAATAATAAAGCTCTCTCTCCTTCCTTCAATTAGCTCCTTGCACGATATTCGTTTTAATTTCATTGATGCGATGTTATGATCCGTGACCCCGGTAAATGACATCTGTGCTACAGTTCTTTAAGTACAGGTTTCTCCAAGGTGCTATTTTTGAAATTTGTAAATAAATCAATAAATAATAACGTTTAATGAAATTAAAATACTAATAAGAATAAATAAGTGTAAAATTAATGTCGCCACTAAAGCGGCACGCTGTATATTTATAGTCAGCATGACTCCTTCAATACTCTGAGCTCCCCGTCCCCCTTTCTGACCAATTCTTTAAACACAACCCAGATAAAATTCCCCATATTACAGGACATCCATAAATTTTAAAACCTCAGCCACAAAAGAATTATGAATACATTTTCGCTTCCATAATACGCAGTCGAGCTTGTACCCCATATCGTTTCGATACGAGTAAATGAGCGATAACTCTTACGCTCTCCCCCACATTATTCGATAAATCGCCAGACGTTTGTTTGCTGAAATCGTTCGGAAAATCTATCGAACGATAAAACTGAGTGCGGTCGAAAGCCGTACTATTGTGTGGAGAGGTGAGCTGACGTGATTTATGTAGGAATGTAGGACGTGTGAGTTTTAGTAGTGAGACCGAGAGGTAAACTACGGTCAAGGTTTGTATTGGTAGAAGAATTTTTGAGGACTGTCTTTTGTCTTCACATCATATTAACTCTTGAAATGTCGCGTGATACACCCATGAGTGCATAAGGAAATACGATGGATTCCTATAGTGATTCTAATGAATGATTCCTATATTGTTCTTACTGCTGGGACACATATCTCCTCTCTCCGAGAGGGAGTGGGCCGTAATCTAACACGCGAGCCCAGTGCGGATCACATGTCTTCAAATTTTTGGTTCTAGGACATACCGGTTTCCTCACGATGTTTTCCTGCACCGTTTTCAGAGCAGTGGTGATGAAATTGTTTACACAAAGTAAAGCGCCTGCTTGGGTATGAACCCACAACCTACAACTCTTAAGTCGAGGGGGGGGGGGGCGTTACCACTGAGCCACCAATAACCATCAATATTATTTTATGTTATAAAATGCCAAATAATGTAGGTAATCAAATTAAGTTGGTAACACTGGTCGAAGGTTGGCAACACAGTTAGAAAGACTTTTGAAATCGTGTACGGAAAAATAAGGATATCAATAAAATAATGGTTATGGCTATTAAGTTATCAGCTTCCTTATTAATCTCTAATTATCTTTAAATGTTTTTAGTCTAATTGAATACCTATGGAATCTCGAGGTGTGAAGTTATGTTTTTATAAAATAATTTTTATGCGATGTTTATTTTACACTATATGAACAATTAAATCCATTTTGAAAAGTTTGGTCAGTTATTAAAAAAAAAAACTGCTGTTTCCTACAAAAGTGCGATACTTGCGCGGTCAAAATGTATGGAACAGAAACTTCTCCAGAAGCAGAATCATGGTGCTGAATCTATGGTAATACGTCGGGTGTAGAAAATTACATAAGACAGTCCCCCAAGGACACCCGCCCTTCACCACTTCCTAGTGCTTTAGCTGGGAAGAAGAAGTGACGCAACATACTCCCCAGCAGCTCAGCTGTCTGTTCAGTTAGACAACTTGATTCTATACAATAGTACCTATGTAAAATAATTTACATTACGCAACACAAAACATTAAATTAAATTATTTACCATATGTCAGCGAGCACACGCCAATATACCAACAAAAAAAAACATCGAAAAATATGAGTATACTCAAGCAGAAATAAAAAAAATCAACTAAAAACGTAAACAGAACCTAATACCTAAATAAAAGCCTCCAGGCATAAAGGGCGTGCACGCTTACATAAAGCTGTAGCTGTAACTCGAAGTCACGATTGATAAACTAGCACCTTCGAAGTAAAATAAATAAACAGTTCATATAATAACAATAACCAATTCAAACATTATTCAATTATTCATTCTAATTATTCCTAGAATGTATTTACAGTGCTCAATTTTATTCACTACTCACAAAATTAATGAAAACAAGCCTAAAATAGCACATTATACATATACAATTCAACAATAAAATTAGAATATTCTACAAACTAGGGCAAAATTAACAATAAACTTTTAAGACTCAGGTGATCTTAAATACAATAAAATAAAGGATAATTATCTGATGGAGCAAAGTTAATAAATAAATAGGAATGTCTACAATGAACAAACTGTTAGTAGTCGTGTTCCAATTAAATGTTAACTTTATGCGATCTCTCAAGATGATAAGATACGAACATAATTATTGCCTTCGGTTTTGTCTGGGTTGAATACTGATTTGTTTGAATCGAAATACTAATCCTTAATCAGATCCTTGGTTTAGTGCTCGCAAACGATACTAATGAGCTTGGGGTCCTAGGTTAGATTCCCATTTCACTAGTATTGCGGCCATACGTGACGTATTTGTTTCGGGAGTTTCTATTAGGAAAATCAGGCCGGAGTTTGAATTTATAGTCAAGTCGAGAGCATAGGTTCGCCCCTAATTCTTATACATACAAAATGTGGACACCGCACTACAAACGTGTACTACACACCTCTGCCTACATCTTTGGGAATACAGGTGTGACTATAAACTGTTCTTAGAAATAATACCATTAAATTGGTTCAACTCTGGCCAACACTATCAAAATCCCAATAAAATAATTTAACTAAGGAAATGTCACTTTGTAATAAAATATAAATTGAATCGATCTCATTCGTGATATTTTGTGCTAAAGAACGTTAGTGAATATTTTAATCCTTTAACGTAGGAATTCAATCTATCCGAGGTATTTTACGAGGGCGTTTATTTATTGGAAGTCTTAGTGGACTTTATTTGTAAGTTCTGTTTATTTAAGAAAGAAAGAAAGAAAGAAAATACGTTTATTTGCGGTAAACATAACGCAAAGAAATAAAAACACAAACACGAAAGAACAAGTTGAGGGAAAATATGCGTCAAATTCACGCAAAACGGCCATCGCTCAGCATAATGCTGCGACCCTATGCTAGACAGAGCCCCAGCGCTGGTTTTCAGCGACCGCCGATTTCATTTTTTTGTTTATAAGGTGTATCTATTCATACACGAAATCTCTTAAGGGGTCATTGTACTCATCATTATGAACGACTTTTACTATGGGACTAAACCTTAAATCGCGAAAAATAAAACAGCTGTTCCTTAAATTTTGACGACTTATGCGAACATGAATGTAGGGAACAGCTGATTAAAAAAAAAAAGTAATTACAGCCATACAGGTCGATCCATCAGGTTAAGCTACGCTTGCCGGGGTTACCGGGGTAGATGGATGACCATCTTTACACACCGAGACTCCTCCGTGCCTCGGAAAGCACGTTAAGCTGTTGGTCCCGGCTGTCATTCGTGAATCTTTGACAGTTGTTACGGATCGTCACAAATCCGAAAGTCTGACAACCAGTCTTACCAAGGGGTATCGTATTATCCAGTAACTGCGTTGTGTAGGTCAGATAGCCAGTCGCTGCATGTAAAATACTGGTATTCAGCTGCGTCTGGTTAGACTGGAAGTCGACCCCAACATAGTTGGGAAAAGGTTAGGCAGATTGTTTGATTAATAAAGTTATATTAATAAATTTAATCTTTGCAAATTTTTACTTAATTAATATTTTCGATTCTATATTTCACTGGGAGGCAACTCACAGCCTAAAGGACTACACATCTAAGCCACCGACAGTCAGTAACAAATTAATGTCGGCGACCTTTGTCGGCGACTGTCGGCGGCTTAGGTGTGTTGAATCTTTAAGGCACGTGTCCCACTGCCTACGGGGAAGCGACTAACTATCAACTATTTTCTCGCTCCAGAACCGTAGAAAAGATTGTAACATAGCAGCACACCTGTAATCCCCGAAGGGTTAGGCAGAGGTGTACCTATACTGCCATATTAAGCGCAAAAGCGGCATCTCAAAAAAAATCGTTAGGCTGATTTTTATGCCATCGCATAGCTTTTAAAAATACGCATCTAATGAACTAAGCCTTTGAGCGCTATCTTGTTCAAAACATATAAAAAAAACCGGCCAAGTGCGAGTCGGACTAGCGCGCGCACGAAGGGTTCCGTACCATCATCTATAAAAACGGCAAAAAAATCACGTTTGTTGTATGGGAGCCCCCCTTAAACATTTGTTTTATTTTAATTTAATGATTTATTTTAAAAGTGAATATATATCTAAATATTCTGTGAATATTTCAAGCTTCTACCTGTTGCCGTTATCAATATCGAGCAAAAACGAGCAAAAAAATCACGTTTGTTGTATGGGAGCCCCCTTAAATATTTATTTTATTATGTTTTTATTAGTATTTGTTGTTATAGCGGCAGCAGAAATACATAATCTGTGAAAATTTCAACTGTTTAACTATCACGGTTCATGAGATACAGCCTGGTGACAGACGGACAGACAGACAGACAGACAGACGGCAGAGCCTTAGTAATAGGGTTCCCGTTTTACCCTTTGGGTACGGAACCCTAAAAACGTTAAGAAAGATTTCCCTATCTCAGTTTTACCTTAACGCTGCTTGCACACCTCCGCCGCGAAACCGCAGTAGTTCAATTGTACTAGTTCGCGTCATGTTCCGCTACTCGAATCGGATGCGAGTAGCAGAACATGACGCGAGCCAGTACAATTGAACTACTGCGGTTTCACTGCTATGGTTTTCGCGGCGGGAGTGTGCTCTCAGCGTGAATCACTAAGGGTATTAGTAGAGGTATATCAATATTTCGTAGGCAAACAGCCGTATATTTGCACTCTATCACTGCGAGCACAATCGGCAATAAAATTTTGAAAACTCTAGTTTTGCCACCACCGAAGAAGAAAATTGCAACGGAAGGCATTTCTAACAGCAAAAATGAAAATATTTTGAAATCTTTTCAAAATATTATATCTCAAAACAGAATGTCTTATCTGCCTACTTTTGACTAGATTAATTCATAGAATCCGTTTTTTCTTTAAATATTTTTATGCCAATAAAAATTTGAATATTATAACACTTTATAAATATACTTTGTTTGCTTTTTTTCCTTTAAAACAATACATATTTTATTCGATAGAAAATTCATATTCTTTTGTATACACACATGTAGGAGAAAAGCTAACAAAAACGCGGTAACTCAAATTTTTATTTTAAAATTACTATGTGGTGTAGCAGTATGTCATGAAAAAGGTATATCCACCTTTTGAAAAAAAAAAAAAAAAAAAAAACAGGTATATCCACATTTTGCCATCCTTAGATGGTAGACTAACCAGGCGTTTGCTACGCCTGGACAGGAACGGCCTGCGCCTGGTGACGGGGACCATAACGGGACACTGTTCACTAAACAAACACTTACACACAATAGGCATAACGGACAGCCCTCTGTGCAGGGCGTGCATGGAGGCTGAAGAAACCGTTGCGCATGTGCTCTTTGCCTGCACAGGCGTCACCCAGATCAGAACAGAAACCCTCGGGTCACCCAGATCCTTCACAGATATCCTATGCAGACCAGAACACCTAATCAGCTTCTGGAGGGAGGTGGGCTGGTTGGAATAAACCACTGACGGCCGCCATGGCCCACGCACAATGGTCCACATGAAGGACTAAGTGCGGAAACCATACCCTCTAACATAGAAGGTATATCCACATACATTTTTGATATTTAACTATTGTGGTAACAAATAGATCCAATATTATAAAGGCGAAAGTCTGTGAGTGTGTGTGTGTATGTTTGTTACTTCTTCACGCTCAAACGGCTAAACAGATTTAGATGAAATTTGGCACAAGGGTAGACCATGACCTGGAAAAGGACATAGGATACTTTCTATCCCCATATTTCCACGAGATCGAGACTTATGCGGGTGAAACCGCGGGGCGCAGCTAGTAATATATAAATTCTATTTAAAAAGCAAAAAAGTCAATATATAAAGTTAAAAAAAAAAAACTGTTTTTACAGAACTACAATTATCTCAAAACTCGCTTTCATTAAGATAACGCTTTTGTGCTTAGTTGGGCAGTATAGTACACCCACAAGATTTTAGGTCCCGTGTAAGAAAAAGAGAGCGCTGAGCGAGAGAACTCGCTCAGCGAGTATTAAAAAAATATTACCAACTTACTATTAGATAAATGTTATTACTCCGTAGCTAGCCGAGCCGTGTGGGGCCGGACGTAAAGAATAGCACCACCCTATTTCTCCCCGTGGGTGTCGTAAAAGGCGACTAAGGGACTTACTAGAGAATGAGCAGCAGCGTTCTCTATGCATTTTAACACCACACTGCGGTCGCTTGGCAGGCGCCAAGCGTGACGATTATGGCAACCACCCTTGGGGGGAGGCCTATGTCCAGCAGTGGACGTCTTTCGGCTGAAAAGATGATGATGACTCCCTAGCTGATTTTCTTGCTGATAATTTACTATAATTAAATAATTTATTTGTATTCAGACACCGTAAGTTAGTTTATTTTTATATTTATATCGCTATAATGCTTATAATATGTTTGCATGCCTTATAGGCAGAATGTACAAGGACTCTAATATTACTTATGACATCAGGGCCACAAGTCTGCTATTACAATAGTGTCAGAATGGTCGATCATTGATTTCATAATTGTTGATTTTGACAAGTTTGGTAATCTACTATTATAATGGCGTCATTATGACTTTCCAATGGTCGGCAACTGACACTACATTGAAAGAAATTGCAAAGAAAATGATCGACCATTATGAATTTACCAGATTACGAACTTTTAGCAAAATGACAATGGCATGACAATGGGATCGTGTTGGAATGACTGAATTTATAAAAATAGCAGACTTGGGCCCCTGATTTGTAGTACCTACATTCTTAGCAAAAAAACGAAGCTATTGCCTTTAACTGGGCACAAATTCAGACTTTGGACTGTGACTGAGAAATTCCAGATGGAAAACCCAATCACACTTTGCCTTACCCGGGAATCGAACCCAGGACCTAATGCTCAACAGGAGCGCTTGGGACCAATAGACCAACGAGGCAGTTTTTTATAAAAATGTGGCTGGTATTTGTATATTTTGGCGTCTTACGACTTCCACGCGAACGAAGTCGCGGGCAGAAGCTAGTAGCAAATAAATATAATTATTCTATTCTATTTTAACTCTCATGCCTGTTTCCACTAACACTAGCCGATCAAAACCTAAACGATTGTCTGGATTATCAACGTTTGACAATGCGCCGATGGTTGAAATTTCAACTTGCAATCATATTTACCCATTAAATTCAGTTGTCGCCTAGTATCAATGAAAACAGGCATCAGCCTTACGCAGTCATCCAAAGTTTCAAACTCGATACGACAAAAGTTCAGCTTTCTCTCTCGGAATTGCCGAGAAAAGCCTTAAATTTGCTTATCCATTGCCCATCCGCTGTTGTAGTACCAGCGTTTTCCTCAATAGTTGCTTATGACCTACACGAGCCCTTAAGGCGCTGACAAGAGGCAAATGATAAAAGTAGGCTTGTGTTAAACAAAAAAATTGTCAAATCTATATAGTTTGTGGTAGCGACAAAAATATATGTTGTTATTGAACATATTTAAGTAGGTATATAACAATTTAAAGTATAAAACATTATTGATATTAGTTATAATTACATTGTTATCCATCTTTATATTAATTATTATTGTATAATGAGATCTTAATTAAATGCTGTGCTTATCTATAATTTAGATGCATGAAATGCTACTGTATTTGTAAATGATATGTACTTTGAATGTCTTTGTGAGTATTTAGTTGGTTTCCCTAAATTAATAAATAATAATAATATTTCTCAGAATTTGGTTGTAAAAAAACACCTATAGAAAAAAATCTTGATACAAATTAACGGTAAGCCAACCCTTTACTTTAAGTTTCAATCCAAAATATCTTTATTAAATATCAACTTACGCTTGGTATTTAATAAATAACAAAAACGTCTTATTTGTATGCAGAACTTGGTTGTTTTTAATTTTCGATTACTCAACTAATTTTTGAGTAAATAGATAATTCCTTCATATTTTGCAATAAATTATAAGCGTTGTGTCATTGCGCTGCTCCTTCTTTTGTACGCAGTCTGACACTGTCCGCGGTTTAGCTGTTGTCAGCGACTTAAGTGCCTCGTATATTTAGTTCATCGCCGTAATACCAGTGACATGTAGCAGCAAACGTTTTAAGTTACAATTTAGAGCAGTGGCCACGTTTTAACCGAAGAAGTGTAATAGTTTTTTTTTAAACAATAAAATGGTTGCCACACACGAACCCATATCGTATATCACGTTTTTTTTTAAATATTTAATCGGTTTAAGGTGTGAAGTAGTTAAAGACAAAATAAGACACTCACTGCTTCGTTCATGCCTCTTGCCTTTGGTCGCAAGCGCTACTGCTGCGCATAAAGTCCTGGGTTCGATTCCCAGGTCGAGCAAAGTGTTATTATGGGTTTTCGATCTGGAATTTCTCAGTAGCAGCCTGGAGTGTGGATTTGTGCCCCAACTGGGCATATAATGATGGTAATATGCTCGCCCCCCTGCATACAGGCGTGATGTTATGAGTAATTTTTTTACACAAAAAAATGGTTGCCACATACGATCCCATATTGTAAAATATCTTTTTTTGTTCGGTTTTAGGGTTCCGTACCTCAAAAGGCATAAACGGAACCCTTATAGGATCACTCGCGTATTTGTCTGTCTGTGTGTTCATCTATCACAGCCAATTTGCTCTAAATATACTGGACCGATTAAGTTGAAATTTGACACATATAAATTTCTGTAACCTAAACACGGACGTGTAACGTAAATGTTTATAGTTTGAATATGGGGGTCACTTTTGGGGGGCAAACTAGAAAATGTTATAAAAGTTTTACAAACTTTACCGTGTGACATATCAAATAAAAACCTTGTTGTAAGGATTTCAGATATATTTTTTTCATAAGTTTAAAATAAATACTTTTAAAGTTATTTAAGAAAATAGATGAAAATTGAGCACACCCCCCCCCCCCTTCCCTATCTCCAAAACTGCTGAGCCTAAAATTTGGAAAAAAAATACAGAATATAGTTCTTTACTTAAAGATTACAGGAACACCTATAAGACGTTTATGGTTTTAAAATAACATGATAAATCACTCAATATTGTGCATACAAACTTACATTTGCAGTTGGAATGTATGAGGGAGCATGTTTTTCAACTACAATGTTAAGTTTGTTCTTGGTATAAACTATTCATCCCAACTACGGAACCTTTCATTGTGCGTAGTCCGACACGCACATGGCCGGTTTTTTTTTATATAGGTGTAAAGTTATTAAGGAAAACACAAAATCCTCTTTATCGCCCAATCTTTAAGGTGCGAACAGTTTATTAGGTGTCAAACTCTTAACCATATAATCGATTTAAATCTATACAATTTATCATTGATTCATCTGATTCATATCGTGTTTCGTTAGTATCGGATAACGAAAATCGATTAAAATAATCGGTAATATTGAGGGATGGTGTTTTGATATTTATCAATAGGAAACTCAATGGTGTCAATATTTTATTAAATGTCTTTTGGGTTTGATTGTGTAATTTTGAGATAAGATATTAATTTAAATCTGATATTAAATAAGTTTTGTATTCAAACACGCATAATACTACGGTTGATTCTAGTTTGAGATGATCTTATAGATTTACCATCCAATATAATTTTCTGGTTCATTCTTGATTCGTTTTTTGAAAGATTGTTAATTTCTTATTTATAAAAAACCGGCCAAGTGTGTGTCGGACCGCGCAAAATGAAGGGTTCCCTAGTTGGGATGAATTGTTCCCAAGAACAAACTTAACATTGTAGTTGAAAAACATGTTCCCCCATACATTCCAACCGCAAATGTAAGTTTTTACGCACAATATAGAGAGATTTACCATGCTATTTTAAGACCATAGACTTCTTATAGATTTTTCTGTAATTTATATGTAAAGAATTTTTTCTGTAATTTTCAACATTTTTGGCTCTGCAATTTTGGAAATATGGGGGAATGGTCAATTTTCATCTATTTAAATTTATTTTAATAACTTATTTATTTAAATAACTTTAAACTACTTATTTTAAAATTATAAAAAAAAAATATTTGAAATCTGTACAACAAGCCCCTTCAAGTGAATTGTATGTATTTATTACACACGGTTTAAGAGGGCACATTATTTTATTATCTAATATGCCCCCCCCCCCCCTACCAAATTTCAATTTAATCAGTCCAGTAATTCAGAGCATATTGGCTGTGTCAGACGAACTTTTTGAGGTACGGGAAAAAAAAATCCCAAAAGCTATAATTTACAAACAGTACAAAACAATGCTGTTAGCATTGTTGTGTTTTGGCAGTTAGAGGTAAGATAGCCAGTTCCTCTGTGGTTGAGAATTCCGGGTGAATCTCGCTTCCACCTTCGCCCTGATCATCACTTACCATCAGGTGAGAAGAAGACAAAGAGCTTCCTCGATGTGATTAAAAAGAAAAGAGACTTTATCGGGGTTATCAACTATCAGATCCAGTCAAATTCCTGACCCTGCCAGGGTTGTGAGTTTGTCCGAAAGCGATATCGTGGGCCTGGCACACAGGCAACTGAAGTAACACGGGTGGGTTTTAGTCAGTATAAGTCTGACACGCCCTCCCGCTCCGCCCAGAGCGGGAGAGGTTATTTAATCATTTTCCACCCAAAAAAAAAGTCAAATTACTGACACTGGTTTTACCCATTTTCTTCCTTTTCAAGTTCATCCCTAGAGCTTCCAATTAGTTAGAAATATAGATCACTTGAAAGTTTTCCAACTAAGGCTAGACCACTTTTAACTTACTTACCCATGAGAGAGCTTAGACCTTGTATATGGGCAGCAGCATTCATGCGGCGACCGCTAAAGCTCCCTAGATCACAGTCATTACGTCTTAAACTATGTAGTTCTGCTTACCAAACCAACAGTAAAGCTCCCTGAAAGAGTTCATTAAGATAGAACTTAGGTAAATGATAAATTATTTTTATTTATCATTCACCTACCTTTTTTTTATTTACTACTATAAATTACAATCGCCTTGATCTGCCTAATAATTAAATAAATAATTTTTGGACTTTTTCCTTTACTTCTGCTATGAGATCTTGCTTCTTGCCAAATTTCATGATTCTAGGTCAACAGGAAGTACCCTATAGGTTTTGATTTATTTGAGAGTATCGAAATATGTCGCAATAATGTCACTTATATCGCCGTATTTTTTTATTGCGTTGACTTGGAAGCTTGTTTTTTTTAGAGCTTCAAGGGACCATAGACCTACGTATTTGATATTAATTTCAACTTGATACCTCTACGCGTTCTTGAAAAAAAGGGTATTGACAGACTGATAGACAGACAGGCAGACAGACGGACAACGAAGTGATCCTATAAGGGTTCCGTTTGTATCTTTTTAGGTACGGAACCCTAAATGAAAAAAAAATATCCACATAATCCTCACATTATACAATAATTAAAATAATATTATACTTTACAAAGTAAATTAGTATCCATGTCATTGTGTATGTAAATTATGGTATAATAAACAAAAAAAATATAGAAAAAAAACAAGATTCACTGTCTAAATTTATTGGAGCACCTCAATCCCAAGCCTTTTTTTTACCACTACTTTGTTTAGGTTCCGTACCTTAGAAGGAAAAAACAGAACCCTTGTAAGATCACTCCTGTGTCTGTCTGTCCGACTGTCATAGCAAATTTGCTCGAAATTTAATGGACCGATTAAGTTGAAAGGTACACATAATTATTTCTGTGACCCAAAGACGGACGTGTAACGTCAATAAATGAATTTTAAATACGGGGTTCACTTCAGGGCGCAAATTAGAAAAAAAAAAGTTAAGCTAACTGTACAAGACATATCAAATGAAGGGCCTTGCTGTAAGGATTTCGGATATAATATATTTTTAATTATTTTAAAATAAGCATTGGAAAGTTATTTAAGAAAATATATATATTTGATATTGATTTTACATTCTGTGATTAATTATACTCACACACTGCTTATTTTTTTTTTTTTTTTTAGGAAAACATATACTTTATGTTTGTAAATATGTGAGCACCATGTATCTATCTCATAATTAAGTTATTTTCATTGCTTAGTTTTTAATTCTTTTTACCTATTATGGTATAGTAATTTTATTCTAGGTGCGTCGTCTTCACGTCTAATCATATAATTAATGTACTCAAACAAAATATTGTAAAACATTTTCAAAAGAGTAACGGTGGAGTTTCTTGCCCATTCTTCTCCATACGAAACTACCTTTTGGAAGGGGCAACTAGAATCAATTCTATTGTTTTGTAAATTTTGACGTTCAAAAGTGCCTCATAAGTGCTTATTTGAAATAAATAATTTGACTTTGACTTTGAATATGATGGTCTTAAAACAACATGGTAAATCTCTTAATATTGTGTGTACAAACTTACATTTGCAGTTGGATTGTAGGGGCCTACACGCTTTGCAACTACAATGTTAAGTTTGTTCTTGGGTTTAACTTTATTCATCTCAACTAGGAACCCTTCATTGTGCGTGATCCGACACGCATTTGGCCGGTTTTTTTATGTAGGTGTAAAAGTTATTAAGGAAAACACAAAATCCTCTTTTATCGCCCAATCTTTAAGGTAGGAACAGTATAATAAGCACACGCACTTGGCAGGTTTTTTTTTTTGTTCTGCTACTTACTATTTCAACCACCACGCAGTATTACTGTTTTGTGGGTTGAAAGTTAGTACCTTCCGGTAAAGAATAGACACATAACATAACATCACGCCTGGAATCCCCGAAGGGTTCGGCAGAGGTGTACCTAATAGTACACCCACATTTCGCCAGTTATGTTTAAATCCCATGTAATAGGGGGCGAGCCTATTGCCATCAACCGGGCACAAATCCAGACTCCGGGCTGCTTCTGAGAAATTCCTAATGGAAAATCCCAATATCACTTTGCCCGACCTGGGAATCGAACCCGGGACCTCATGCTCAGCAGTCGTGCTTGCGACCACTTGACCAACGCGGCAGTCGAGGGAGGTAAAGAATAGAATATAATAGAATACTCTTTATTATGTACACCATAAAAGTTACAGATATAAATGTTGAAATTTTACATAGGTTGACACAATGGGCGGTCTTATCGCTAAAAGCGATCTTTTACAGACAACCTTTGGATGGATTAAAGGGAGAAGGAGAGACAATACTGCAGGTAGTCAGTGGTGTACTATTTACATGTACAATACATACACAAAGCATAACTTATCTATATAAATATATATATACAATAATAAACATGAAACAAGAGCAAGGAACTGTATTCTGTAATGATGCTGTTTAAGAAGAGAGAAAGTGTTTTTTTACCGGATTTTTAAAAGTGGACAAAGATTGAGCACGCCGACACGGGCAAGGCATTCCATAACCGTACTGCTGGTCTGCTGCTGGTAAAATTACTGGAAAGATTTTTACTACAACTAGGTAAACAAATACCTAATTGAATCACCATTAATTCAAAAGCGCATGACGAGGCAGGCTAACCATATAATTTTAAGAGCACCGAGGACAAACTACGGTAGGAGGACTGTTATATATGAGGGGGCTCAACTCTATAACTCTTTACCTAAAGTAATAAGGAAATCGAAATCACTTCCAACTTTTAAAAGGCTATTATAGTACCAGGTTTTGAATGGTGTTTGAACTGTATTCTCATTTTTGTTTATAACCCAGCGAAACCATCGCTTATCTTAATCTTAATTATTATGTTTTTCCTCAAAGAAGTGAATAATTGTATTCTTTTTGAGTGAAATAAATTTTCTTAAACTGTAAACCGTTAATTGTGAGTGACTTTCTCCGAATAAGGAAAACGTTAAATACTTATTACAATATAGTAGAAAAGATCTAACTGACTAGGTACTAAAATTAACTTAAATCTTGTACCAACTTGCTACAAACTCCCAAACAGCTTACATAACTGATATAGCCAATCAGGGCAAGTCCATTCAAAATCAGCTTTTGTACTAAACAATAAAGGTTCCCTAATAAACTGAGCCCGTTATCACCTAACTGAATATTTGTTTTCGTTAAGATTAGCCTGTTAACGAAGTTTTTACTCGAACTTAGCTCGTTTTAGCATCTTAAATGAAAATATATCTATTCGTTTACGAGTTGCGCTCGATTTAAGGTGATTACTGTTTATAAGTTACCAGTCTTACCAAGGGGTATCGTGTTACCCAGTGGCTGGGTTGTGAAGGTCAGATAGGCATTCGTTTCATGGAAAATACTGGTATTGAACTGCATCCGTTTAGACTGGAAGTTGAGCCAAATTTTATTGGGGAAAAGGCTCGACAGATCATGATGAGCATGGTGTGTTTTGGTTAAATCTTTCGTATAGCAAATGATCAACACTTGATGACAGATGTTTAATCACACTACCTAATATTATGAAGGCGAAAGTTTGTATGTGTGTGTATGTGTTTGTTACTTCTTCACGCTCAAACGGCTGGACCAATTTTGATAAAATTTTGTATGGAGGTAGTTGACACCCTGGATTAACATATAGGCTATTTTTTATTCCGATATTCCCACGGGATCGAGACTTACGTGGGTGAAAACGCGGGGCGCAGCTAATGCTGCGACAACTAACTGTAAACTGGCTGCTGATTAACCAATGTCATGCAGAATCCGGAGGGTCTCCTCCGAAGCGATAATCCGAAGTATCGGTCAAATGTTCGGCCGTTTCTTGACTTCCAAAGTTTTGACTTTGAGCCCTTACCCGACTTCAAGTCACGTTTTTGATTTTGACTTACTCTCTTTGACTGTCGTATTTTTTTTCTTTGGCCGTTTTCAGCCATAGTCAGCCGTAGTCAGGAAACGGCCGACACTTCGGATTTATCTTCGAATTACCAAGCGTGGTGATACAAATGTTCTTATGTAGATATATCTTTTCAGTATGAGGTGAAGCCTTTAACTTTATCATAGCATAGAATAGAATGGAATACTCTTTATTATGTACACCATAAAAATTACAGATATAAATGTCACCATCATCGTTTTAGCCGAAAGACATTCGTTGCCGGACATAGGCCTCGCCTAAACATCGCCACAACGACCTGACCTACATTACAACATTATAATGCTCATATTAAAACAGCTTACTAGAGAATGGGCAGCAGCGTGCTCTATGCATTTTAACACCATACTGTGATCGCCAACCCACCTGCCAAGCGTGGCGATTATGGCCTATGTCCAGCAGTGGACGTCTTACGGCTGAACTGATTATGATGGTTATAACAGCTCAGTTGTAACGGCTAAGGCTTTGCAGGGAGGCTGCGCAGGCTGACATGATATTAACACCGGTTATCTATTGCAGAGGGTCCAGTATAATGACTAAATTAATGAGGAACTCACCCTAGTTTGGGGTACACAGATCTTGAGGTTCAGGGATAAAGCCCTTGCTAGCTATGCCAGCGGATATCGAAATGTCCGAGTGATCTTAAGAAATTAGTGTTGTACCACGTTTCTAGAGTTGTGCTTAGCAACTAACTAATTGTGAGATTTTTAGCGTCACTCGACTATTTACCGTTGAGACACGCAACGCTACACAGTGATGTCATAATATTCAAATGTATGCTTTAAAACTACTGCAATTATTTACTGAAAATAGCTGTCACTAACAAATCTCGGGTAGCAAGCAATACGAAACTACAGCTGTACTTAAAATGTTTCTACCAACAACTCCAAATCGCCATGACACTTCGAAACCAAATTCGACCTTTCCCGCACTGAAAGCTGAAATATTCTTTCAGTGAACACTCTAGTTCCATTTCCTAGACTTGGCGATGGCTAAATCTACGCTTAAACCTTTTCAGCCAACTTGACCTACTTGGTCGGAGCTGGCTTAAGTTAGAAGCGAGAGATGGTTTGTGGGAGCGAAACATAACTTAAACAGCTTGTAATGTTCCCATTGCTAGGAATCAAGTCTCTTGCTCTGTGAGACGGAACGGATCGCCAAACCACGCGGACCCAAAGTGGGTTGGTGCATGTCAATTGTCAACAAATTTTTGGTTCTTGGACATACCGGTTTCCTCAAAGTGTATCGAGGTATCAAGGAGCAGTGGTGATGAATTTTGCACAAAGTAAAGAGAATGTATGCATGTATGTGTGTGTGTGGGCATTCAAATTGGTTTAAATGATGGTTGACCGTTATTAATAAACTCTAGCAAAGGAAAGAATGTCTCTTAGGTTTTGCTCAAATCACGGTACATACAAAAAATCCGGCCAAGTGCAAGTCGGACTCGCGCACGAAGGGTTCCGTACCATTATCTATAAAAACGGCAAAAAAATCACGTTTGTTGTATGGGAGCCCTTAAATATTTGTTTTATTTTAATTTAATTATTGATTTTTAAAGTGAATATGTAACTAAATATTCTGTGAATACTTCAAGTGTCTACCTGTTACCGTTATGAATATATTATATTATAAAATAAATTACCATGTAAAAAAATGATTCCGGTTAACGATTAAGAAAAAACCGGCCAAGTGCGAGTCGGAGTCGGACTCGCACTTGGCCGGTTTTTTCTTAATCGTTAACCGGAATCATTTTTTTACATGGTAATTTATTTTTAAACAAACCAAATAATTTGCAAGTTCATACGACATTTAAGATCAGTATTTGGGTTATAAACATTAATAATAAACCCTGTTTTTTGTAAAGATTTCTTATAACTTAATCCACAAAATGGGCACTTCCAAAGTTTCCAATGTTGACTCTAACTTTCCTTTTAGTATCGATTTATTGTTTGTTTAATTTTATTTTTCTCTGTAAATCCATTAATTAGGCTTCGAACTTCGGTAGCGCGAAAAAGAACTTAAGTGCTAAAATCGAAGTTTTGAAAAATACTTAGGACTTAAGACATTAAAGTTAAGTTTGAAACATTGCAGTTGAAGGATATTGGAAGTGAGGTACTGTTTCTATACGACTAATCGCAAAGCTGTATTCAAGTGCCAGTAATTTATTATTCAATGCAAGGGGAATGTGTTTCAAGAGATGTAAGGTACAGATCGATTGAACTGGAATCAAGGTTCTGGTTTAAAATGATTTTACAATTGAAGCTGACAAAATTGTACCATTTTTTTTTTTTTGGGTGGGAAATTATCAAATAACTTCTCCCGCTCTGGGCGGAGCGGGAGGGCGTGTCAGACTTTTACTGACTAAAACCCACCCGTGTTCCTTCCGTTGCCTGTGTGCCAGGGCTACGATATCCCTTTCGGACAAACTCGCAACCCTGGCAGACATTGGCCCTAACGGACCCCGTCAATTGGTGCTGACTGACATCTCTTTGAGGCGCGCGTGGAACACAACGCGCCGTCGACCCGGGCCTGGTCCTTATTGCACGGCGAGCTACCTATTGCTCACCGTCCGCAAGCCCGCGCCTACGGTGGCCGGAAGTCTGCCTACGACTTCCGATGCCCGGGGCATCTCCTGCAGCGACTAGGGGCGCGATGGCGCGAACCTTGCCTCTCCCTCACGCCTTCTGCCTCCTCCTTCGCGAGCATTACTGCTTCGCAGAAGCAGGTGGCGGCCTCCCATGCACTCTCACTCCGAACCATGGCCTGTACCAGGGCCCGACGCGAGAGATCGCTGCCACCGATCGCCTCCGTGAGGACACGGCGGTGCTCCGCCCAAGCCGGGCAGACCTCCACCGTATGCTCCACCGTGTCCTCCAGGTGATCCACAGAGTGGTGACACCCGGGCGTTTCCTCCCGCTTTATCTTGAACAGGAACCTCCTGAAACAACCGTGTCCGGTAAGGACCTGCGTCAGGCGGAAAGTGAGGACGCCGTGGCGCCTCTCTACCCACTCCTCAAAGAGGGGATGGGATTACGATTATTGTTTTTGCAGAAATATAACTAATGCAAGTATTTTATTTCGAGACGTTTTTACGAGGGCTTTCGTTTTTCGGCAAAACTGTTGCTTGGTTTCATATTTATGACATACATTGACTAAGGTTTTCTGCCTAAGGTAAATGTATAATGGACTATTATATTATAACTAGCTTTTGCCCGCGGCTTCGCTCGCGTTAATTTAGAATTTGACAATCAATTCGCGTTAAGGCTCTTATATTCGCGCGACATGCACCGACAAAGGAATTGTCTTTGTCGGTACCTGTTGATTCCGCGATATCGCGTGAGTGTGTAAGAGCCTTTATACTCTGCTTGTAATAATATAATTTAATCATGATTCGAAAGATACGTGGTGCCATCTATTATCATAAGAACGTTATTGTTGTTTTTCTCGGGAATAGTACTTTTTTTCGGGATAAAAATAAATGTACCCTATGTCCGTTTCTGTACACCTGACAACGTATATGCAAAAATTCAGAATGATCAGTTGTGTGGTTTAGGCGTGAAAATTTAACATATAATTTCCCTCGACTTGTTCTTTCGTGTTTGTGTTTTTATTTCTTGGCGTTATGTTTACCGCAAATAAACGTATTTTCTTTCTTTCTTTCTGTAACAAACAAACTTACTTTCGCATTTATAATATTAGTTAGGATAATATGAAGGGAAATTTAGTTTAGCGTCAAGTGAAAAGCTATGTTAGGAATTTTATTTTACATATTTTACGGGAAACTATAGAAAAAAGAAACATTTAATAAGCACTACCTAGTGGTGATTGCGTTTGTATAAAAAGTTTTTTTTTTACTATTGTAAAAAACAAAAAAAAAAAAGAACAAAATAGCATAGCCTGTTAAGGCTATGCTATCTATAAAGACTGCAAGCATTCGTAATTATAATTAACGCCTGCATAGAATAATACTTTTGGGGATTTATTTAAAAACGTTGCATAAGGTTAAGTAAGGATTAACGTTGCCTGACCTTTTTACATTTAAAGGTCTCATATAAATAAACTCCGTGATGTTTAAATGTGTTTTTATCAACTAGAATTGTAATGAGAACATAAGAGTCAAACATTATTTTTGCTTAAAACATTGGTTTTAAGCAAAAACAATAATTTGACATACCACTTTCTCTCTGTTCTCTGAGAGTGGTAATTAGTTTTTAGTAATTTATACGTTGGACCTACTATCGACTGGATCATGTGGTCCAGTTGCAAGTGCAAGAATGACCAGAGAGTCAAGATATTGAACCATTCATAAATAAATCTATCCATTTAAAATGTTCATGCAACTGAGTGGCAGAATAATTACTTTTTTTTTTTTAATAATAGTTTATTGGCCTGGTTGCTGGGACCTTTTAGCCAAGACTTTATTTAGTTACAAACTTTTTTGAAATAGGTACTGATGAAAATAATGATATTTAAACAATGCATGATAGATGATATCCCCGCCCGTACGCTCCCCTTGAGTTTCAGTGAAGACGTGGCACTTTACTGAGACCTCACGCGGACTTCTTGAGAGAACTTGAAGTGATAATTATGTTGCACTGTTTTGTTTCATTTACCTACACTAATGCACGTTCACGAACACTAAATGGTTAATAATCCACCATTATTACACATTAATATTCAGCTAAACACAAGTTTTAGAAAATTAAACAAAACTGCTAATTATGACGCTTCACTTTCCCGCCAAGAACTCAGAATAACTACTCGTAAATATCAGGCACAGGCTAAATGAAAAATATTAACAGGTTTAAACTGTACAAGGTGGGATTATAATTACTAATAACCTGAAAAGAGGTCATTGTACTCATAATTAGAAACAACTGTTACTTTGAGACAAAACCTAAAATAATTGTGTGCATAAAATTATGTATGTAATCCCCGAATGAAAAAGAAACAGGAACAGAGGAAATTTTGAGTAAATCCATATATTTATACAATGAATTAAGACGGAAGTCATTTCAAAAGGAAATATGTAGCGCTAAAAATATGTAGGAATGAGAAATTGCGAGAGCCAACTGCGAAATACCGACTGAGAATTGACGCGCGTGGCGCTATGCAATGGTACAGCGTCGTCGTGCCGTTGCACGGTGATGGCGCCGCCGCCGTGCCGTTGTACGGTGGCGGCGCCGCGCCGTGTTGGTGGGGACGGGCCCTTAGGCAGGCTGTAATATACATAGACATTTTATTCGCGTATGTCGAAAAAATTTAGGGAACAGCAGACATTTTCGTGATTTCATGGTTGGTCCCCCAGTCAAAGGTGTTCATAACGATGGAGTTACAATGAACCTTTTCCAGATATTCAGTTACTTTAGTACCTGATGTATATTCGAAAAAAATCGAGCAACAGGCATTAAATTTAAATCCACCCTTACAAAAGCAGGGGTTGTTCCCTACCTATTGCAAAAAACATTAAACTTAGCCCCAATAACTTCAGATAGACAACTAAAAGAAGGAACTAAGAACTCAACTAACCCCTTTCCCGGTCTTAAATCAAGGTGCAGCTAATGAGTGGCGCTCAGAAGGATGAATGGCCTCAAATTGCAGACGGAACGAGATCGACTTCGATTAATTGAGGGAAACTTCCATTTCGTAAAGGTAGGTGTTCATCAGCGGGGTAAGGATTTATTTGAAAAGGATGTTGTTAGGTAGGGAACTTCTTACTTTGACCAGTTGTTTGAGAAAACTAAGAGGTTTATAAGGCTTTGTTTCTTAACATATTTTTTTTCCTGATAAGAATTCAGGTGTAAGCAGTTTACATTGCATTAGGTAAATCAAATCAAATCAAAAGTCATTTAGTCAAAGTAGTCTGAGAATCAGCACTTTCCGAACGTCAAAAATTACATAAGACAGTCCCCCCAAAACACCCACCCTTCACCACTTCCTAGTGCTTTTGCTGGGAAGAAGAAATAGCATCACAAACTCCCCAGCAGCACAGCTGTCTGTTTAGTTAGAAAAATTGATTCTATACAATAGAATATAAAATAATTTGCATTACGCAACACAAAATATTAAATTATTTGCCATATTATGTTAGCTAGCAGACGCCATTATGCCAGAAAAAAAAATCTTCGAAAACTAGCCTCTAGAAGAAAAAAAAAAGAAACGTTACAAAACGTACCTAAATAAAAGCCTCCAGGCATAATGGGCGTGCCCGCTTACAAAAAGCTATATTTAGCTCTAACTGTAAATAATGTCGTCTCCAATTACTGTATGGGATCAACTGGCAAAACTAGAGTGTAATATGCCTCTCCTTGACGTTGAAAACTAAAGTAATCAGCTTATAATGTTTCCTCTGCTGCGATACAGGCCCCCTCTCTATGAGAGGGAGTGGCCCATAATCCACCACGCTAGCCCAGTGTGGATTGGTAGATGTCACAAATTTCTTCAAATATTAGTTCTAGGATATGCTGTTTTCCTCACGATGTTTTTCTTCACCGTTTTGAGAGTATTGGTGATGAAATAATTTACACAGAGTAAAGCTCGTAATACGTTACCACTGGGCCACCGCAGCTCCAAAAGTAAAATGCCGATCATTACCTAATAATTGTATCAACCTAGATTATCCCACCCGTTCAGAGTTTTAGACAGGACAGTTATCAAGCTTTCTGACGTCAGCTACCTACGGATCAGTATTCTTAAAGGTCATTACGACATTCTACCAAAAATACTGGCCATATTAAACGGAACCTGCTGGGTGGCTGCATACTCTATTTATACATTTCTCACAAACATCACAGATGTATGAACATAAACGAAGTAAAAGGGGTATTTAGGGACCGTAGCTGGTGGCGTTTTTTAGTTGCTGCCTACCCCATGATAGGTTTATTTCCCATGAAAAAGGCGTGAGTTTATGTATGTATCATCTCAAAAAAAAAAATTTATTTTTTAACAATAATAATTATAAAAGGAATACCTTGTCTACTCCGGTCCTTAGCCACGACAAAAGTAAACTACAAGACCTGACTGTCACTGGTTATATTTTTCTCTCAACGTCCGTGAGAGCAGGAAAATCTTAGTTCTTCGTATGACAGCCTTTGAGGCCAGCTCCTAGATAAATGGCTGTTGCTATTTTATTATTTTTGGAAAATCATTTTGCTGTTACTTCTTAAGTAATGGACTTCTTAGTAAAACACTAGTAAAATACAGATGTTTTGGAACACAAAGCAGTGAGTTTAAAATGTTGCATAGATTTTGTCTTGGTTCATTACCGGCTAATTAAAATGTTATTCTCTAACAAGCTTTTGCTCGCAGCTTCGCCCGCATGAAGGTCGGAAACTATCCAATGAAAATGTACTACCGGGATAAATTGATTCCATATGAAAGGTTAGGTTATTAATATATCCAGGTTATTAACTATATGTGTGCCAAATTTCATCCAAATCAGTTCAGCCGTTTTTCTGTCATAGTAATAGCAGAGGAAAAGTAATTGACTGCCGCGACACTGTCAACCCTCAGACCAAATAAAAAAGGTAGACGGAGCGTGGCTCTCTCAGAGTGAAGAAGGGTAAAGGAAGCCAAATTTTAAATAGGAAGCCGACCGTGTTCCAGAGCGACGCACGACACCAAACGCGCTAGACATCATAAACTTGAAAACGAGGTTTCACTTATTTTTGTTTGAGCGTCAACCATAATTATTTTGTTACGCGTAATTTTGAATCTGTGATATGTTTTAAAGTATTAATTTAAATATTATGATGTAAAAGCATATTTTAATTTAAATTAAATGCCCAATTTATAACATATTCTATTGTATAAGGATTAATAAAATACCGGTTAAAATAGCTTCGGAAATAACAATTCAATTTATTCTGAAATCAAATTCTGAAAGAAAAAAATGGTTACTGTGGGTCATCCTTAGAAGATAGACATTATTATGCTATCACCGACTTTTTTATGAATTTTTTTAAGATATACAATCCTGCAGAACATAAATTTTATGTATCTCAGCAAATTTTATGTATTCATGTAGGGGCTCAAAGGGGGATGAAATTTTCTTTTTAATTAAAGTATTTTTATTTTTAAAGTTAAAATCACTAATATTTCGGCTTATGGAAAAATGATTAATAAATGATAAATGATTTATTTTCTGTAAGTAAGTTTGTACAAACACTTTTACACGTCAATCATATTAAAAAAAAAAGGTGGAAACTAACACACAGCTCAAATCGCTGGTCCTAGAGACCCTAGAGACATGAAACTTGGAGGATGTGTTCTTTGTGAATAGTAAGTATCCACTAAGAACGGATTTTTGGGAATTCCACCCCAAAAGGGGTAAAATAAGGGATGGAAATGTATATGAAAGTCCGTCAGTTTTGAAGTTAGGATCTTCAAATTTTGTGTTTAGGCTGATGATTGTAAATAATTTATACGTGTGAGACACATATAAATTATTTTTTGATAATTTTACCCCCGAAGGGTTAAAAATGGGGATGAAGTTGTGTATGGAAAGTCCTTAAGTTTCGAAGTAAAAATCACAAAATTTATTGTCTAGGCTTATGGTTGGAAGCTAACGCAACGGTGTTATTAGAATTTCAACCCTTAAGGAGTAAAAACGGGGATGAAATTCAATATTTTCAAGTTAAAATAACTAATATTTTGGCTTATGGTTGGAAACTAACAGAACGTAAACCATTGTTTTTTGTTTTATTTCAACCCACAAGGGGGTGAAAAGGGGGATGACGTTTTGTATTGAAGTTGTTCATTCGCTAAATTTTGTATTCAAGTAAAAATAATATAAGTACACGTGTACCGTTTCTAACTTTTCATAGAATGAAGTGATTGCGATGAAACAAAACGAAATGTTACTAACTTATACAAATACACAATCATTATTTAAATATAAGGTCGTGGGACTGACTGGCTAAACACAGCTCAAACCACTGAACGGATTGGGCTGACATTTGGTACATAGATAGTTATGACGTAAGCATCCGCTAAGAAGGGGTTTTTGGAAATTCGACCTTTAAGGAGGTAAAAGGGGGAATTTTGTTTGTATGAAAAATCTTATTCCAAGAGTTAATAAACCTAAAACATGGCATGAATACTTAGGTAAGTAAATTATAAAGTTTGTCATTTTTAGTTTTTTTAAACTACCCCCTTAAAGGGGATTTGAGGATGTCAAAGTTTGTATAGAAGAATTTGAACGTGCGGTTTGATTAACTCGAAACTCAGTATTTATATTTAGAAACAAAAATTAAGAATAAAATGTATCAAAGTGTTTCGAAAATTTAACTCTTTTTTTTTTGGTGGGTAATTATCAAATAACATTTCCCGCTCTGGGTGGAGCGCGAGGGCGTGTCAGACTTTTACTGACTAAAACCGACCCGTGTTCCTTCATTTGCCAATGTGCCAGGGCCACGATATCCTTTTCGGACAAACTCGCCACCCTGGCAGGCATTGGCCTTAATGGACCCCGTCAGTTAGTGCTGACATCTCTTTGAGGCGCGCGTGTAACACAACGCGCTGTCGTCCCGGGCCTGGTCCTTATCGGACTGCGAGCTACCCATCGCTCACCGTCCGCAAGCCCGCGCCTTCTGTATCCGAGCATCGGCCTGCGACTCCTGACGCCCGGGGCATCTCCCGCAGCGACTAAGTGCGTGAGGGCATGAATTTTGCCTCTCCCTCACGCGTTCAGCCTCCTCCTTCGCGACCAGAACTGCTTCGCAGAAGGAGGTGACGGACTCCCATGAACTTTCACTCCGAGCCATGGCTTGAACCAGGGCCGGACCGACGAGAGATCGCCGCCGCCACCGTCGCCTCCGTGAGGACATGGCGGTGTTCCGCCTAAGCCGGGCAGACCTCCACCGGTGTTCTCTGGGCGATCCACACAGCGGTGACACCCGGGCGTTCCCTCCCGCTTTACCCTGAGTAGGAACCCGTAAATATAACAGGATCCGTGGCGCCTCTCTAGCCACTGAAACTGACCCCTGACGGGGTGAAAAAGGGTAGTCAATTTGACAAGGGAGGATTTTACTGCGTGGCTTGATTAACTCTAAATAATGACATAGGCGTCTGCTGAGAAAGGGTTTTGGGAATTCGACCTTTAAGGGGTGAAAAGGGGGGATTTTGTTTGTATGAAAAAATCTTATTCCTTGAATTAATAAACCTAAAACTAGGCATTAAAGTAAATTATAAAATTTGTTTTTTTTTTGTTTTTTTAAACTACCACCTAAAACGGGTTTTGGGGATGTCAAAGTTTGTATAGAAGAATTTTAACGTGCGATCCGATTAACTCGAAACTCGGTATTTTATATATACCTAATGCTCACAAAATATTAAGCCTTACATGTGTTTGGGTTAATTCAAATGTAACGGGGCAAAAGGGGGTAATTAAGTTTTTAGGGAAGGATTTTACTGCTCGTCATGATAAACTCCAAAGTAATTGAATAAAACATGATTTAATATTTTTTTTAAATAAACTATTTTCGGGGTGAAGAGGGGGAGACAGTTTATACCAAAATTATGTTTCCTTTGATCAATAAACTTGAAAATTGACTCGAATATTTTCATAATAAATAAAACGGCCGTAAACATAAATTTTCGAAAACAACCTTTTAAAGGGGGTGTTGAATTTTGTGGGGGAAAATAATTGAATGGAAAAATTTTAACGCGCGGTTCGATTTACTTGAAACTCGGTATTTATATAATATTTAAGATCGGAAATAAACGGAAATCTAAAAGAGGTAGTCAATTTTAGAGAGGATGATTTTATGTTTCTGATTGGCGCTAAAACGGCTGAACGGATTTAGATGAAATTTGGTAACATACATATAGTTTATAATCTGCATTAACACATACTACTACTCGTACTTTTAATTCCGGTAGTACGTTCTCGTGACATTTTTTCCGACATCCACGCGAGCGAAGCCGCGGGCAGAAGCTAGTGAATTATAAACTTAAACTTTCCTCATGAATTACTTCGTCCATTGGTAAACACCGTTTGAGTTTTTGAGTTTATCACGTTCAGACAGACAGACAGACACGGCAGGACCTTGTTTTATAATATGTAAAGATTAGGGTTATTGATAAAAGAGAGAAAAAAAAGTTTTATAAACAGTGGTTCAACATGTACTTCTTTATTCGTAAAGCAGATTGTTTAAAAAATAAAGTACTTCTTGCTTTAAACTCTGGTCACAATGAGGTGAACCTCGCGCGAGATGTGGGACGCAAATGCGTCAATGGTTTTAATGATTAGGAAGGGTCGCTACTATTCGCGCCAGTTCAAACACTTGCATGACAAGTGAGTGGACACAACCGGCGCGCGGCGCGAGCGAATTTCATCCAGTATCCCGCGCGGGATTTGCCTCAGTTTAACCAGAAACCAAGTTTTCCCATTGTTTGTTTGGTTTATGGGTATATTCGTGTATATATGTATTTATTTGGTCTTTTATTTATCTATAATTAGGTATATATATATATACATATATATATTATATTTAAAAATGTTATATACATGATTTCACAATTTTTGTTATTGCACCTACCACTGGTTGTCTCTGCATCACTCAAAGGTTGACTGGTAGAAAATGCCTATGGCATTAAGTCCGCCTCTGTACGTTTTTTGTGCTTAAAGTATTAAATAAATAAACCAAAGCTTTATTATAGGACACACATAATAAATAAAATCACACGTTCAGATACCCAAAAGGACTAAACATAAAGAATACACATGTAAAACATAAATCCTTATGAAAATATCGTGAAGACGAGAAGCTATAGCAAATATTTTCTGTGATACTCGCGAAAATGTCGCAGAATTCGCCTCCGAGGGAACAATGATAATACTGAGAGGGCCCTAGGGAGTTGTGCCTACGCGGACAGTGGGGCTCGCGTGAATGTAGACGAGTTAGATAGTTCGGTATTTAAAATAAATGTGATTTGTTTTTGGTAAGAAAGTTGTTTGAAATGGCGTGTGTCTACTTTTAGGTGGATTTAGACCTAGAAATGTCGACATGGTTGGTAAGAATAGGTCCCTTTTGTTCATCTGATTTATTCTGTTATAATAATTGGTAACTTCAATTGATGTTTGTTTGATAAACAAAAAAACACTGGCAAAACCCATAATGGTTTTACCCAAATTAAATACTTTTTTTGTTGTAGCAACAACAGTTACGAGTCTTTCGACTTAATCTCCAAAAGACATCTCATCTCACTTTTTTTTTTTTTTTTTGTGTGGGAAATTATCAAATAACTTCTCCCGCTCTGGGCGGAGCGGGAGGGCGTGTCAGACTTTTACTGACTAAAACCCACCCGTGTTCCTTCCGTTGCCTGTGTGCCAGGGCCACGATATCCCTTTCGGACAAACTCGCAACCCCGGCAGGCATTGGTCCTAACGGACCCCGTCAGTTTGTGCTGACATCTCTTTGAGGCGCGCGTGGAACACAACGCGCCGTCGACCCGGGCCTGGTCCTTATCGGACGGCGAGCTACCCATCGCTCACCGTCCGCAGGCCCGCGCCTACGGTGGCCGGAAATCGGCTTGCGACTCCCGACGCCCGGGGCGTCTCCTGCGGCGACTAGGGGCGCGAGGGCGCGAACTTTGTCTCACCCTCACGCGTTCCGCCTCCTCCTTCGCTAGCATAACTGCTTCGCAGAAGGAGGTGACGGCCTCCCATGCACTCTCGCTCCGAACCATGGCCTGAACCAGGGCCGGACGCGAGAGATCGCCGCCGCCAATCGCCTCCGTGAGGACACGGCGGTGCTCCGCCCAAGCTGGGCAGACCTCCACCGTATGCTCCACCGTGTCCTCCGGGCGATCCACACAGTGGTGACACCCGGGCGTTTCCTCCCGCTTAATCCTAAACAGGAACCTCCCGAAACATCCATGTCCGGTGAGGACCTGCGTCAGGCGGAAGGTGAGGACGCCGTGGCGCCTCTCCAGCCACTCCTCAAAGAGGGGACTTATCGCCACAATTGTGGCGTGCCCAGCGCTGGGTTGCGACAATCGCTCTCTCCATGTCGCCATGAGATCCCTCCGGAGCTCCGTCCGCTGTGCCGCGATTTCTTGCGGCAGCGGAGTTATGCCCCGGAGTTTCGCCTCTTCGCGCCACACCCAAATGTGCGCGAGGAATAATGAACAGTCTATGATGATCAATAGTGAACCTGTAAAGTTCTTCCCGCCGCCGCGCCGTCTGGGCTACTTTCTCTGTGCGATAATTTTAGACCGAACTTGCATCTCGCACAAAGGGCACTAGAAAATTATATACCTAGATCATGTTTTATAATTCTAGAATAAGATCGCTAAAAATGTTTTCGCTTTCATTCTGATAGTGCTCTAAAAAAAAAAAAATGCTGTTCCATACCAAAGTTTATACTTACTGTTCTAAACTGTTTTTGTCGCAGTTTCAAAGTAGGTTTAAGTTATTCAGTTCAATTTAAAGCACTCCTTAAAGTTTATACGGTTAATTTTTACAAAAAAAAAAATACACAAAAAATACAAAAAAAAAAGTACGTCCGAATACCACAACTTTACCCCGAGTGTACTTATAAAGGGTCTACTTATTGACGTGTGACGACAAACGTATCGATGTTTGTCAACGTCGCCGCTCTATCTGCGTAAGTAGCTATTCTTATTGTCTTCTTCAAAAGAATACGACGTGATGTGACTTTTTGTCAGCTAGTTCAGTTTATCTTCTATGTGATGTATGGATGTAACTTTTTGGTGGGTACGCAAAAGAGAACAGTACTACAAGTGTAAGTTTGCAAGAGAGTAAACGTAACTATTTCGTTTGCGTTAAAATTTGACCGATAGATCATAATGCTAAGACTATAAGGGTGAGAATAAAAGTCTTAACGCAAACGCGCTAGTTACGTTTACTCTCTTGCAAACTTACACTTGGGGTACTGGTCTTGTTGAGTGACTTAAATTCCAAGAACTGTTTTTTTGAGATAAGTACAAAGAATAGGAATAGGAAAACCGGTCAAGTGCGTGTCGGACCACGCACAATGAAGGGTTCCGTAGTTAGGATGAATTTATCGCAAAAACAAACTTAACGTGGTAGTTGAAAAACATGTTTTGCCATACATCGATGTACGTCACGGTCAACTCTCCAACTGCAAATGTAAGTTGATCGACTATCACTCGTAAACTTGTAAAGCCTCCTTAGAAAGAAAGAAAGAAACATATTTTATTTGAGACACGCACAAGAAATACAAAAATAGCATTTAAAACTAAAAAAAAAAACAATCAAGACTTGTGCGATGCCAAAAAAGCTCCTATCTCAGAATAATGCTGTGCGATATTTTTAAAAAAAGCAGCTTAGCTGTGATGGTTTTCCTTTTAATTTCGTTAAATACTGCTGCCATGATTTTTTTCACATATACAAAAACAACCATTTAGCTGGCATGAGGCATAGCTGGCATACTTGACTCTAACAAAAATAGCACTTTAAAGCATATTACGCAAACGGATCCCTGGATCGAAAAATGTTTTAAACAAATTTTTGAACGACTTATCCACCAATACCATGGGAGACAAACAAAAAAAAATTCACCCCTCTTTACATGCAAAAGAAGTACCCTAAAAAAAATACTTTACCACTTTGTCGGCGTGACTATACCTATGCTAAATTACAGCTTTCTAGTACAAAGAGTCTCTGAGCTAAGCCGGGGACAGACAGACAGACAGACAGACGGTTAAGGCGAAACTATAAGGGTTCCTTGTTGACTAAAAAAGCAGTCCTCTGGAGATAAATTGAGAAGAATTTTTTGTCTGTTCCTGGAATTCCAATGAGAAACATTTGTAGAAGATAGGTGTACTGTCCTATGACCTGTCGGATTGGAGAACCATACTGCGAAATTCTAGTCTTGCTTCGAATAAGGCATGACGATGCTGTGCCAAAAACGATCATCTTTGTTATTGGTAAGTGTAGTAACTATTGCAGCATTGGCTACGAGGCTTTTGGCTACTTTGTATGTGTGTATTTTGACTGTGTTATTTTGCTGTACTGTGCGTTTTGTTTGTGCAGAATAAATAATTTTTCTTTCTGAGGAGCTTGTGGCTATGTAATGACAGCCGCACGGTTCGATCGATTAGGTTAAGCTATGCTTGCTGCGGTTGATCCGTGGATGGGTGACCATCTTTTCATACCAAGATTCTTTCGTGCCTCGGAAAGCACGTTTAGCCGTTGGTCCCGGCTGTCATTTGTAGATCTTTGACAGTTGTTACGGGTCGTCACAAGCCCATAAGTCTGACAACCAGTCTCACCAAGGGATATCGTGTTACCCAGTAACTGGGTTGTGGAGGTCATATAGGCAGTCGCTCCAAGTAAAATACTGGTATTCAGCTGCATCTGATTAGACTGGAAGCCGACCCCAACATAGTTGGGAAAAGGCTAGGCAGATGATGAGGCAGATGATGAAATAATTTTTCTTTCTTTCTTTCTTTATAGACAGTAATCTCTATGTTACCATTTATTACACCTACAAGTAGTGATAGTGGCCTATGTAATTCACATTTAGACCACCCATATAAAAGATAAAATCCAAAAGATAACAAGCAAGATCATTTCTCTTTTACCCCGCCAACACTAACAAGAAAGTGCCAATTTTTTCCCCAAATCCGGACATTTTGCGATAGTCTTGAAGATTCTGTCCATTTGTCAAAACCGACAGCTTGCTACGTTACGTCTCGTAACATTTTGTGGACATTTTTGCTGTTTTCCGCAGTTTTTTAGGCGGCCGCCATATCGTTGGCGTGGGTGAAATGGTTATTAGAGGGATAGGTGTACATACCTATAGTGTGTTTTGAAGACGGGACTGTGAAGATGCTTTTCTCGATTAAAAATATCCTTATCAGTAACATTATCAACAAACCGTGTGGTGTCGGACGTAAAGAATAGTACCATCCTATTTTCAATTCGTGGGTGTCGTAAAAGGCGACTAAGGGACTGACTAGAGAATTTTATTCTAGGTGCATCGTCTTCACATATTATTATAATCATATAATTAATGTAATCAAACAAACTATTGTAAAACATTTTTAAAAGAATACCGGTGGAGTTTCTTGCCCATTCTTCTCCATACGAATCTACCTTTTGGAAGGGGCAACTAGAATCAATTCTATTTTTTTTGTAAATTTTGACGTTCACAAGTGCCTCTTATGTGCCTATTTGAAATAAATGGTTTGACTTTGACTTTGTTTGACTTAGAACGGACAGCAGCGTTGTCTATGCAAACACCATACTGTGATCGCCAACCCGCCTGCCAAGCGTGGCGATTATGGCTACCCCCCCTTTTGGCGGAGGCCTATGTCCAGCAGTGGACGTCTTTCGGCAGAAATATGTTATTTAAAATAACAACATGTGTGTTATGTATGTGTGACTTATGCATTCAAATGTTCTGTATATTAATTTGTAATTATTTAGCTTTATTCGATTGAAAATATATTAAAATTGTATAGATTCTGATTTAAATATAAAAACATACAATATGAGAATATACTTTACTAAACTAAATACATCTAAAATAAATAGCACAAACAAACAATAATAACATAGCAAATAAAAACATAATATTTTTTGTGCTATAAGCTCAATATTGAGCTTATAGCACAAAAAATGTAAATGTAAAACAAGTAGCAGAAAATGTTAAAAAGAATCATCTATGTACTGACTGATTAACTGGGGTCTGTGGCCAGCTCAGCCCGTGATGACGTTGTCAGTCACCGTCCAAAAAAAAAACTGTGATAAAATAAAAACAGTAACCTCATTTACCCTCCACAAAAACAATTGAATCAAGCCTTCGTCGAATAAAATAAAAATATTTACTTATCATCACGCCTGTATTCCTCAAAGGGTTAAGCAGAGGTGTACCTATACTTACTAAATTTCGTCAGTTATGTTTAAATCCCATGTGTAATAGGGGGCGAGCGTATTGCCATCAACCGGGCACAAATCCAGACTCTGGGCTGCTACAGAGAAATTGCCGATGGAAAACCCAATAAGACTTTTCCCGATCGGGAGTCGAACCCAGGACCTCTTGCTCAGCAGTAGCGCTTGCAATGACTAGACCAACAAGCAGTTTTAGTTCTCATAATATATTTACTTAATAAATAAAAAATGGGAAATAATAAACAATGACCTATTAAGTCAGTGTTACCCGATAAAATAATTAAGTGGACGTAAGGCGTGACGGATCGATATTTAACGTGATGGACTTAAAAGGGTTGGGGGAGAGGGGTTAAAAAATATACGGGTTGATTTTTAGGGCGCAGCCGTTAGGAGTTGTTAAGTTTAATTCGGACACGGATTTTTGCGACTATGCAACGTCAAAGGACTATTGATTTTAACAGGCTATGTATGTATGTTTATCTGTTCCTTCATAACTCATAAACTTCTCGTAGTATTTTGACAAACGTGGTATCTTTGGAAGCGTCATGCTGTTCCGCGGATTATAAGCTAGAAGACGTCACATAAAATCCAAGATGGCGGGTTATAGCGGATGTAAAGTGACCCACTTTTTTTTTCATGTTTTGTTAATGAAAGGTAGTACTTTCTGAAAATATATTGGTTATATGTAATTATGTATACATAAACCGCAAATTTTACTGTTGAATTTTTGCAAACCCTCAATGATCCCAAACCCCAAAATAATTCAAATAAAAACTTAATTAAAAACTAACCCGACTACGACAAAAACTCCAACGAAAAAGGTTTAGCTTTTACAATGTTTTTAAATTAAAGTGTTAATAGGTATGGGAGGACAGTGTAGGCCCATCAAAAATTACCAGGTACATAACAAAATAGAAAATGGTCTACAAATCTACAGTCTATTAGGCCTTCTACGTTCTCACATTCACAAAATATTAAATAATCTGTATAAAATATTAATAAAAATAAAAACCTGTTTGTAGTAAAATGGCTGTGTGTTAAGCCTACAACGTTCTCACATTCACAAAATATAAAAAAAAAAAAAACGATATCTCTTTGCAGTAATGAAACGTTAGAAAATAGTCCTACTCCGGTAAGGTTTTTAATTTAAGGCCCTGTGATTATTTAATTTTGTTTTTTTTTTTGTTTTTCCACCTTTTAAGACTCCATTTAATTTTAAAACGCTCGCTTCTGTTACATTGGACTAAAACACAACTGGCGAAATATGGGTGTATCAATAGGTTGCCCTCTGCCTAACCCTTAAGGGATTACGGGCGTGATAGTATATATTATGTTATGTTTTCAAACGCTGCGTTCCTTTACAAAATCCACCCCCCTATCCAATCACCCCATGTAAATGAGGGGTCAAACATAAACTTGTAATATTGACTAATTGTTTCCCAAAGATATGTAACTGTCTCCAACTGTAGGAAACTTACCCTACGTTGGGTAATTTATTAAATAGTTATGCAAACTAATGATTTATAGTGTCAACTTGTGAATGTTTGCGTGGAGTTACGTGTTTCGGGTATTTGGAGGTAAGAACGGGTGGCGGATGATTGATTTGAATTTGTTGGTGTACGGATGTTCTATGTCACGAAGTCCGTTTGGCTATGAATGTTTTCAAGCGTGCACATGCACATTGTTTTTGGGTGCGTAACCTCGAGAGCGCTCAGTGTCGATCGGGACACGGTCCGGATCAGTAGTGGTTTTTAGTTCGCGCCAAATTGTTTCACGGAGTAAGGTCAGCATGGCAACAAAACGAAGAAGAGTTGTCCATAGTGTGGTAATATTTATTTATACGTTTTCAATTAAAATGTTATACAAAGATACTTAATATAGCAATAGAAGTATTTATAAAATGAATGTTTTTTTTGTGTTATAAAATGTTTATATTACTTAATTATTTTGATTACATTTTGTTTTAGGGTCGAAACTTGATAGCTAGTGTTTATCATTTTCTGCGAGAAGAATATGAATTTACAAAATCATTAATGGAACTCAACTGTGATTTGTCTCATTTACTAGACATTACACGCCGTACAGCTGAAGCTACGGGTGTGAGCCAAAAAACAGTTCAAAGAATATTAAAAGAAGAGAAGGAATTCCCATCCACTTCATCAAAATTCACTTCACCTATGAAGAAAAGGAGAAAGCGAGATAATAAAGTGGATATAGATAATTTTACAGCCGATGTGGTTCGCAGTACTGTACAAGATTTCCATATTGTCCATAAAGAAATTCCAACATTAGCTAAGTTAAGAACAGCATTGAATGAAAAAATCGGATTCGAAGGTTGTTTAGAAACTGTTCGCAAGTTACTGTTGAAATTAGGTTACAAGTGGCGCAAAACAGAGAACAACTGTAAAGTCTTGACGGAGCGTCATGATATACAAATGTGGCGTTTAAAATATTTTAAAAAAATAACAGAGTACCGCTCTCAAAGTCGGCCCATTGTCTACACCGATGAGAGCTACGTCCTTTCGACACACGTGCGAAACAACACCTGGGCAAAAAAAAAGGAAAGAACTCCGTTTTTAAAAAAAAATAGCACAGGCACTCGCTTTATTTTAGTGCACGCGGGAACCAAGGATGGTTTTATTGAAAATGCTTCCTTGGTTTATAAGGCCAACTCAACAGCTGGTGATTATCATTCAAATATGAGCTATGATAACTATGTAAAATGGCTAAATGAAAAGTTGCTACCCAATTTACTTCCGCGGTCTGTCATTGTCTTAGACAATGCATCTTATCACAACACACGGGCTGAACGACTACCGACGCAATCTACAAAGAAAGCCGATATGCAGCAATGGCTCAGGGATAAGGGTATAGCATTTGATGAATCTCTTCTTAAATTGGAATTGTACGATACAATAAAGAAGTACAAAGCCCAACACGTAATCTACAAGATTGACGATTTTATAAAAAACAAGGGTTTTGATGTCTTACGCCTTCCCCCTTATCACCCAGAATTAAATGCGATTGAAAATATTTGGGGGATCGTTAAAAATTATGTCGCATCTAAAAATATCGAGCAAAACATGACGAATACGGAAAGACTGATCAATGAAAGTTTGGGCCAAGTTAGCAGTGAAACGTGGCAAAAAACTTGTGCTCATGTTGAAAAAATTTAAAAAGACTACTTGAAATATTTTGATCTCGATTTTGAATTTATAATCAATGTACAAGATGATTCTGACGACAGCAAAACGGAATCGGAAATCGAAAATTTATCTGATAGTGATTGAAAATACTGAATAGTCCTACTTGTTTCGTTTCCATTCTGTAACACCAATGCTTAATTAAATGCCTACATATTCTTAATATTTTTGTATTTATTGCAACCTAATCTAATTTATTTACAAAATGTATATACTTTTAAAACCAAAATTTTATTTAGATTATTAAATCTCGACTTGAATATATATCAGATTTTTTTGCTAACGTTACCTACTTTTACACACACAAGCGCGCTTGTCGGGATACGTCACTACTACAATCAAAGCCGAACGGACTTCGTGAAATAGAATATCTGTAACAGGTTTTATGTATAATAGTGGGTAAGGTATTTGGAAAACTGCGTCAAGTCTTCTCGTCGTCTATCCCGCAATGTCTGAAGACTAAAGTCTTTAACCAGTGCGTCCTGCCCGTCATGACATACGGTGCCGAAACGTGGACACTGACAGTCGGGCTAGTCCACAAATTCAAGGTCACTACCAAGGTCTCAAGGTCTCTGGGGGTCTATTCAAGGGTGCTATGGAGCGGGCTATGCTTGGAGTCTCTTTGAAGGATAAGATCAGGAATGAAATTATCCGGAAAAGAACCGGAGTTACCGCCATAGCTTGCAGAGTAAGCAAACTGAAGTGGCAGTGGGCTGGGCATGTTTGTCGAAGGACCGATGGCCGATGGAGCAGACGAGTCCTGGAGTGGAGACCGCGTATCGGCAAGCGTAGTGTGGGACGCCCCCCAGCTAGATGGACCGACGACCTTAAGAAGGTGGCTGGGTCAGACTGGATGCGGAAGGCGGAGGACAGGGTGTTGTGGCGCAGCCTGAGAGAGGCCTATGTCCAGCAGTGGACTGCGATAGGCAGAGTTGATTGATTGTGTAGGTAAAGTTGTAAAACTCTCTCAAATGAGAAGAAAAATAAAGAACTCAATATAACAATACCGTTTAGTTCAGGCGACACAGGCCCATAGCAAAATACCTTAAGAGGGCCCTTCCCGGTCCATCTATCGTCAACGCGAGCATGGTCGAAAAGCTTGTTGTTTCATACATTGCAAGTGAGAATGTGATAACATTGGACAAAAAATAGTGTACGGAAATTTCACAAAACTTGTTCCAGGAAATACGTGTTTTTGATTAAACCTTACAAGTTTGTAAAATAAATGTGTGTCATATAGAATCTGCATTACACGTGCAAGGTTTCTATTGTAATGTTTTTTCTACATTTACATTTTTTGGGTACACTATGAACGGCCAAAGTTCAGGTAAAACTTGTGCAAAAAGCAGATTTTTGCTGGCTTATGCTGAATTTGTTTCTCCAAATTTTTATTTTTTGCTTGCATAGAAACCTAGATATAGTGCACAAGATACCTATTGGTTCAAAATTTTCAAAGAAAGGTGTGTTACAACGCCTTAATCACGTACGAGCGTTTGTATGCAAAGTATGACGGGTTGGCCGCTCTTAAGAGCGTATACGACGTACGGCATTTCATACAAACTTTCAAGCCCTTGTTTTCCGAAATGACTGAACTGAATTTAATGAAATTTCATACGCTTAAGCAGGATACAAAGGTCTAAAAAGTTAGTTGAGAATATTTTCGAAATGTCTTATTTAAAAACAGATAACTGGAAATCTCTGTTGCTATGTAAAATTTTAAAATCGGTCTAATTTGGCTGTTTGTTTGCTATTTTTCGAAAATGTTGTTAACTACTAACTTTTTAGACCTTTGTATCCTGCTTATGCGTATAAAGTTTTATTAAAATTGGTTTAGTCATTTCGAAAAACAAGGGCTTGAAAGTTTGTATGAAATGCCGTACGCATACTTAAGAGCGTATACGTACGGCTAACCTAACCTAAACATACATATTTTAATAACAAAACTTGTGTTAGTAAAAAATCTTAACACTATGTTAGTAGCACTTCACTTTGCACTAGCTTGACTTTGTGCTATCCTGTGGAACTTGTCCGTGGAAGCGACGGAACACCATGTCCTGCGGCCAAAAGTCTTCTCCCATGACGAGGGGCAGATAACAGTTCGGTACACGCACGACAAACGCTTTGAAGTTGACGTTCCGACTAATGGCTGGATTGACTGAATAACTTCTGTCTCTAAAGAAGGTTTAGAAATAAAACTAATAATAGAATAGGTACTCTTTATTATGTACACCATAAAAATTACAGATATAAATGTTCAGATTTACATAGGGCGACACAATGGGCGGTCTTATCGCTAAAAGCGATCTTTTACAGACAACCAAATCCAACCAAGTCAAGCCAAGTCTTTTTCAAAGACTATGTTGTTCGATTTGAGAGAAATGGCGAGGTACGGTAGAATAACCTCTTAATTTATATTTAGGTAGAGGTTAAATTAACAGTCAGGGAAAATTGCTAAGCAAATTGACACTCTACGTCAATTTTCCGAGTAATAGTAATTTCATACAAGTGATTTGAATATACGGATAATTTGAATTGGTAGTCAATTTGCTTAACAATTATGTAGTATGTAGGTTTTACGTAGTTTTTGAATTTATCTCGTTCAGACAGATATGGCGGGGGAGAGTTTGTTTTATAATATAGTTATAGTGATTTATTTCCTAATTGGAAACGAAAATTGATAATGAAATTAAACCCATTTTGAACTCATGGATTATAATATTATCATCAAAGACTTTGTCCCTTATTCACCAGTAAACTAACGACTGGAACTAGAAGTCTTACGCACGAGACAAACATTAGTTTAACGGAGACTTTAAATTCATGCCATCTCTTACATTTTGTATCAAAAAGAAAGAGACAGCATCAATTTAAAGTCTCCGTTAAACTAATGTTGGTTTCGTGCAACTCACCGTTATTACTCAATACTCAATACTCAATACTTTATTGCATTCCATAATGTGTACATAATATTAAAGTATGTAAAGAACAAAACTGCAGCAAAAATTAAAAGTATAAACTTTCAAAGTAATTAATGCATGGTAAAGTCAAAGGAAAACTTCCCGGGGTAAAGTTTGTAAGTTTTTTATACTTTTTAGGGTTCCGCACCCAAAGGGTAAAACGGGAATCCTATTACTAAGGCTCCGCCGTCTATCTGTCCGTCTGTCTGTCCGTCTTTCTAAGGCTGTATCTCATGAACCGTGATAGCTAGACAGTTGAAATTTTCACAGATGATGTATTTCTGTTGCCGCTATAACTATATATACTAAAAAACAGAATAAAATAAATATTTAAGGGGGCTCCCATACAATAAACGTGATTTTTGCTCGATATTGATGACGGCAACAGGTAGACGCTTGAAATATTCACAGAATATTTAGTTATATATTCACTTTAAAAATAAATAATTAAATTAAAATAAAACAAATTTAAGGGGAGGTCCCATACAACAAACATGATTTTTTTGCCGTTTTTATAGATAATGGTACGGAACCCATCGTGCGCGATTTAGACTCGCACTTGGCCGGTTTTTTACAACTTTCTGGCTTGACGACATTTCCTTTAACTACTATTGTTTTTTGTTATTAATTATGTAAGGGCTCCGGATCCCTCTCTCCCGCAGAAAGGCACGATACGACAGTGCGGTGTGACTCTATAGTAGAACAATATCTATGAACATTTTTTGTAATTTTTTCTACCAGAATCTCGTCGCTCGGTCGCGGCGCGCTTGTCTGCGGGAGCCTTAAAGCAGTAGCTTTGACTGTAATTATGATTTTTGAAGTTTTTTTTTTTTGTGCTTTATTACCAAGAACCAGGTTCTTAATAATTAATTACAATCTAGCCTTTAAGACTAATAAGCAATTTTAATCTAACCTAATTTTTTATGTGATAATTATTTTAAAACTTAGAATAGTGCTGATTGTACTTTAAATAAGTCCGTTCCACTTTCTTAGAGCCTGATATCATAATAAAAACACTTTGTCATGTGTTTTATGTGTGTCATTGTCACTATTATTTCTACACTTTTTTACACTACACTAACTCAAATGGTTTTGTTCGTTTTAGTCTTCGCACTATATTTGTGTGGTCTAACAGCTGAATTGCCTCGACGTTCACATGTTGGTGGAGTCGGTCTTCATGGGCCTCAGCAAATTTTTGAATTATGTTGGTGACGGGTTCCAATTTTAGGTCACGATGGAGGTCGTCATTTCTTATATACCAGGGCGCGTTAACAATACTCCTGAGTACCTTATTTTGGAATGTCTGTATTATTTTGATATTGGTCGATTTAGTACAGCCCCACAGTTGGATGCCATACGTCCATATCGGCATGAGAACATGCTTATATAATAACATTTTGGTATGTATCGACAGGCAGGAATTCCGTCCAATCAACCAATACATGTTTTTGAAACGCATGTCTAGTTCTTGTCTTTTCTTTTTGACGTGCGCTTTCCAGCGCAGTTTCGCGTCAAGCGTTATTCCAAGATATTTGGCTGTGTTTGCGTATGGCACTTGTGACCATTCATGAAGATAGGGTGGTAATCACAATTCTTGTTGGTGAAATCAATGTGAAGTGACTTTGATTCATTCAATTTGATTCTCCATTTTTGTGCCCAGTCATGAACTGTATTTACAGCGATTTGCACCTTTTTGACTGCTTCCTTGTAGCATGACCCTGTAGCCATAATGGCAGTGTCGTCTGCAAAGGTCGCAATAGTATTATTTTCCAGCTCAGGTATATCATACGTGTACAACAGGTAGAGGACTGGACCCAGCACACTACCTTGAGGCACGCCAGCTTTAATAATATTTAAATCGGAATAGGCATCCTCGTGCCTTTTTGAAGTGAAAACTTCTTTAGGCGCGTTGAGCAATTTTTGGGTGAACAAAAATCATGGAACTCGCGTCATCGTCACCGAACGCTAGTTTTCACTTCTATCGGCAGTCCCCAAAGACTGCCCCGGTCTTTTACTTTAGTTACTATTGTTTTTCGTTATTAATTATGTAAAGGCTCCCGCAGACAGGCGCGACATGACAGCGCTTGCAGACTAATTGCGTAACGCACTATCAGTAGGAATCGGTTTCAATTTGACAGTTCAACAACATTCAATGCGTTATTTACTTTGTTGAGCAGACAAATTTTTCTAACATATGAAGCAATGGTTAAGCAATATACTTCAAAATCATTCCGATTCAAACTGTTACGCAATTAGAGTGCTGATTCTCGTAGAACAATATCTATGGAAATTTCATGACATTTTTTCTACTAGAATCGCGTCGCACCGTCGCGTTGTGCCTTTCTGCAGGAGCCTTAAAGCAGTAGCTTTGACAGTAATTATGAACTTTTAATAAAAATTCTCCGTGTGGTGCCGGACCCTATCTTCATGAATGGTCACAAGTGCCATACGCAAACACAGCCAAATATCTTGGAATAACGCTTGACGCGAAACTGCGCTGGAAAGCGCACGTCAAAAAGAAAAGACAAGAACTAGACATGCGTTTCAAAAACATGTATTGGTTGATTGGACGGAATTCCTGCCTGTCGATACATACCAAAATGTTATTATATAAGCATGTTCTCATGCCGATATGGACGTATGGCATCCAACTGTGGGGCTGTACTAAATCGACCAATATCAAAATAATACAGACATTCCAAAATAAGGTACTCAGACCTTATTTTGGAATGTCTGTATTATTTTGATATTGGTCGATTTCAATTGCATTCCATTTCCATTGCATTCCAAAATAAGGTACTCAGACCTTATTTTGGAATGTCTGTATTATTTTGATATTGGTCGATTTAGTACAGCCCCACAGTTGGATGCCATACGTCCATATCGGCATGAGAACATGCTTATATAATAACATTTTGGTATGTATCGACAGGCAGGAATTCCGTCCAATCAACCAATACATGTTTTTGAAACGCATGTCTAGTTCTTGTCTTTTCTTTTTGACGTGCGCTTTCCAGCGCAGTTTCGCGTCAAGCGTTATTCCAAGATATTTGGCTGTGTTTGCGTATGGCACTTGTGACCATTCATGAAGATAGGGTGGTAATCACAATTCTTGTTGGTGAAATCAATGTGAAGTGACTTTGATTCATTCAATTTGATTCTCCATTTTTGTGCCCAGTCATGAACTGTATTTACAGCGATTTGCACCTTTTTGACTGCTTCCTTGTAGCATGACCCTGTAGCCATAATGGCAGTGTCGTCTGCAAAGGTCGCAATAGTATTATTTTCCAGCTCAGGTATATCATACGTGTACAACAGGTAGAGGACTGGACCCAGCACACTACCTTGAGGCACGCCAGCTTTAATAATATTTAAATCGGAATAGGCATCCTCGTGCCTTTTTGAAGTGAAAACTTCTTTAGGCGCGTTGAGCAATTTTTGGGTGAACAAAAATCATGGAACTCGCGTCATCGTCACCGAACGCTAGTTTTCACTTCTATCGGCAGTCCCCAAAGACTGCCCCGGTCTTTTACTTTAGTTACTATTGTTTTTCGTTATTAATTATGTAAAGGCTCCCGCAGACAGGCGCGACATGACAGCGCTTGCAGACTAATTGCGTAACGCACTATCAGTAGGAATCGGTTTCAATTTGACAGTTCAACAACATTCAATGCGTTATTTACTTTGTTGAGCAGACAAATTTTTCTAACATATGAAGCAATGGTTAAGCAATATACTTCAAAATCATTCCGATTCAAACTGTTACGCAATTAGAGTGCTGATTCTCGTAGAACAATATCTATGGAAATTTCATGACATTTTTTCTACCAGAATCGCGTCGCACCGTCGCGTTGTGCCTTTCTGCAGGAGCCTTAAAGCAGTAGCTTTGACAGTAATTATGAACTTTTAATAAAAATTCTCCGTGTGGTGCCGGACGTAAAGAATAGCACCACCCCATTTCTTCCCGTGGGTGTCGTAAAATGCGACTAAGAGACTTACTACAGAATAGGTTGCAGCGTTCTCTCTGCATTTTAACACCATACTGCGATCGCCAACCCGCCTGCAAAGCGTGGCGATTATGGCAAACACCCCCCTTAGGGGGAGGCCTATGTCCAGCAGTGGACGTCTTTTGGCTGAAATGATATGATGATGATGATGTGTATATTATTTCTGTGGGATAGGTCTGAATAAATAATTAATTTGTAAAAAAAATAACAATACTGACTTATTAACCTAAACACTATTGTTACTAACACCAAAATAATAAAAAAAATATGGACCTTAGTCTGAAATAAACTTTTATTTAGTTTAATTTAATTTAGAATTCGGTTTGTAAAACTTCAGCTCCAAACAATTTTCATGCAGGTATCTACTTAGTAAGTTTCTAAATAATTTGTCTGTATACAACGATGCACGATATCCACTAAGAAATCTTTAGCTAAAACCAGCCTATAAACTGGTAATAAAGATAAAATAATTTCGCTATGGTCTGCGAAACCTGGGGATTTTATTTACTATTCGGAGTCAGCAAACATGGAAACGTAGGGGTGGTAAATACTTCCAAACATCTTTCTTACAAAATCTCTAACCAACGCAGAGAAAAATCACCACCCGAAATTAAAAAAAAAAACTGTATTGTATTTGGGCCAAAAACTAAGATTAAGTTTAGTGTAAGTAAATAAGGTTTACTGAATTTGTAATTATTGTTTTATGTCATTCCTAAAAATCTAATTTAATTAATGCAAAAATTACTCCGTCTATTGTTCATTGCAAATCACAGTAAAGTTAAATCGTAAAGTTTTGTAAATTCTGCAAAATATACTTAGTTTTTCTTAGAAAAGTTATTTGCATTTCCAAGTTTTAAGTTTTGTAAATGCAAAATAATAGAGTTTAATGTGTTTTATTAATTGTTACTAGATTTTACAAAACTCAGCTATTGAAAGTACTAAAGCTTTACTAGATATTACAAAACCTATTTATTACATTTACAAAAATCTATTTGTTCAATTATATTAGAATTTAATGAATTAATTCACGGGAAAATTGTTGTAAATTTTAATAATAATCACAACTTTTTTTCGTCATCCGTTCTCTCTGTGAATAGTAAGAATTCTATTTTTAATTAATCCTACCCATTTGGTATTGAATGGGAAATGCGTATTAAACTAACTTTTGTATGTCAATTTGAGGTTACCATTGTTTTAGCTAGTACTTCTTCTTGTTTTTAATTCTTGTTTCTTTCATTCTTCATTTCAGTTCTTGTTTTTAAGAGTTTATAAGTTAAGAATATAAGGCTGAGGATTTTGGAAATAATGATGGTGTTTTCCCTTATTCATATTTATGTCTATTAACTAAAATAATCTCGAATGCTCTCGCTTCATTCGAAGATGCAGTGCAGTGTGATGTCTAGCTTCGAAGATGTTTGCGGAAGCAAGGGTTGATGGCTTCCACGCCCTCATACGTAAAAGAACTGCTTCATTATTGAGCAGGTTGCGCAGTAGTTCCCATAGCTTCTTGCATGATATTGCAGAGAAATTCGATTCTCCAATTCGAAGGCCTTCATCCGGGCTTTGATCGAACAACCTCTCAGTAGGATATTCGATCGAAGCTAAAATAAATAGTCCTACTTGTAATTTTCAATTTATAATTTTCTATTTATGCTCAATTTCTTGCTAACATAGTATAAAAGTCAAAAAGTTAATAACAAACTGAACTATATGTCTGAAATAAAGAATTTATTTTTATTAATGACATGAAAATTACAGGGACAGGGCGAGTTTTTTTTTTTTCTAGCCTATGCTGTCCCACTGCTGGGCAAAGGCCTCCCTCCACTCCTTCCATCTTTCGTGAGCCCGCGCGTCCTCCTTCCAGTTTTGACGAAACCTATCCAGTTCGTCCCGCCATCTCCTACGTGGTCTGCCGCGACCCCGTCGTACTGTCTCAGGGCACCAGTTCTGTGCCATTTGGGCCCACAGTTGGTCGCGGCAGACATGTCCTGCCCAGTCCCATTTAAGTTGGGCAACCTTTTGAACCACGTCAGCTATCTTTGTTTTGGAGCGCAGTATTGTGTTTCAAACACGATCAGTTAATTTAATGCCTAGTATACTGCGCTCCATTGCTCGTTGGCAGACCTTGAGTTTGGACTTCTGGATGTTAGTCAAAGACCAAGTCTGTGCACCACAGGTTAAGACGGGAAGAACACACATGTCCATGAGCCTACGTTTCAGTGCCATAGCACTGCAGTGCCGTATCTATGGCACTGAGTTTCTTATTAATAAGAGCAAAACTGATTTCCATCAAATTAAAAAGCCAGGCTGTACTAAATGACCTTATTAAACATCAAGTTCAAAGAAGCTAATCAGTTTAGGATTTCAGTTTTTTCTTAAGGAGAAATGAAAAGGCCTCTTTGACTTTTGTAGGTACTTAATACAAAAAGAAAAGTAAACGATACAATATTTATTTAGACTAATGAGCTCTTCAAACTTTCCAATCCATCTTGTTTATATTGTTAAACAAACAATCAAAAACTTTGAATTTCAAAGTCTTTGGAACAAAAGTAAGTATTTTTGAATAAACCACTCCGCCTTTCAGTTGTCCCGGTTTGGTTTCTGATTTTAAATACCATTTTACTCTTGAGTGGAATCAAGTTTCGCATTCTGGTTGATTTATTAATGTACTTTGGGACTATTATTTTGTAATTGAGATGAATAGAAAATACAAACCTGTGGATTTCGATAGAAAATATAAAATAACATGACTTTTTCACACTCTCTTTTTCCCTGTAAAGTCAGTGTTATAGTTGTAGTGGTAGACGGGCATTTGAACTAAGGGCAACGTGGGTGTGACGTATGGGACAGGCAAGGTTCGCGCCCTCGCGCCCCTAGTCGCCGCAGGAGACGCCCCAGGTGTCGGGAGTCGCAAGCTGATTTCCGGCCACCGTAGGCGCGGGCCTGTGGACGGTGAGCGATGGGTAGCTCGCCGTCCGATAAGGACCAGGCCCGGGTCGACGGCGCGTTGTGTTCCACGCGCGCCTCAAAGAGATGTCAGCACCAAATGACGGGGTCCGTTAGGACCCATGCCTGCCAGGGTTGCGAGTTTGTCCGAAAGGGATATCGTGGCCCTGGCACGCAGGCAACGGAAGGAACACGGGTGGGTTTTAGTCAGTAAAAGTCTGACACTCAACTTCTCCCGCTCCGTCCAGAGCGGGAGAAGTTATTTGATAATTCCTCGCCCAAAAAAAAAATAGGGTGTGACGTATAGTACGTAAGTATGTCTACAAATGTTTAGTATGCTTGGGCACTTTAAACAATTATTGAGTAACTAATTACTCTTTAAAAACTCCACCATGAAACCATCAAAACATTCAGCAAACATCACTTTATATACAAAACTTTGAACAAGAAATCCGAAGTAAAGATCGACAAAGTTTCGCCCCGTATGTTATCAAGCCGGTTGTTCGTAGCGGTATAAAACTTAAACTTACTGCCTTAATATGGCTTAAGTTTGAAAGGAACGGCGCAAGAGTTGAGGCTTGGACGAAATTTATGTTTTTAAGTATGTTTTCCTGCTATAGATGATTCATGTTTACTGATATTGCTGAGAGGATAAAATCAGGGAATTATTGGGTAAGACCATACCCCTTGGTAAGACCGGTTGACGCAGGCTTTCGAGCTTCTGACGACTCGTAACGACGTCAAAGATCTACAAATAATTGCCGGAAATAACGGCATAACGTGCTCTCCGAGACAGAGCCCCTCCGTGTCTTATCTCTCGATATGAAAATATGATCACCCATCCACAGACCGGCCCTGGCAAGCGTAGCATAACCTGGTCGATCGACCTGTGCGGCTTTTATTACCTACTCAATCACGAGCCCCTGAACAAAAATAACATTTTATTTCATAGTTGTTATTGTGCTACTATGTCTACTTGTTATTGTATTATTTGCAATTCGCGGAAATCAGTATTTTATGTTGGCTTCGTAAATATGAAATTAATTTTTAGGTAATTTTGAAACATTTTTCATCACTATAGAATTTCTCCTGTATTGTGGGTGCTAGCACATGTTCCCAGAATCGCAAATGAATGCAAATTATATTTGTACTAGCTGTGCCCCGCGGTTTCACCCACGTAAGTCTCGATCCCGATATTCCCACGGGATCGAGACTTACGTGGGTGAAACCGCGGGGCACAGCTAGTACAAATATAATAAAAAGTAGCCTATGTCTTAATCCAGTGTGTCAGTTACCTCCATACAAAATTTTATCAAGATTGGTCCAGCCGTTTGAGCGTGAAGAAGTAACAAACATACACACACACACACACACACACTCACAAACTTTCGCCTTTATAATATTAGTGTGATGTGATGTGATGTCCATCAGATGAATATTCGAATAATATTAATAATTATGTACTTTTCTTTTCGTTCGTTTATTCAGAATTCAAACTGTAGGTACCGAATAGCTAGCCACACCACAATTGTGGTGACGAGTTACCCTTTGAGGAGTAGCTAGAGAGGCGCTACAGCATCCTTCCCTTCCGCCTGACGCAGGTCCTCACCAGTCCTGTTCAGGGTACGGCGAGAGGAAACGCCCGGGTGTTACCACTATGTGGATCACCTGGACGACACGGTGGAGCATACAGTGGTGGTCTGCCCGGTTTGGGCGGAACACCGCCGTATCCTCGCGGAGGCAATCGGCGGCGGCGATCTCTCATGTCCTGCCCTCGTTCAGGCCATGGTTTGGAGAGCGAGAGTGCATGGGCGGCCGTCACCTCTTTCTGTGAAGCAGTAATGTTCACGAAAGAGGAGGCGGAACGCATGAGGCAGAGGCAAATTTCGCGCCCTCACCTCCCTAGTCGCCGCAGGAGACGCCCTGGGCGTCGGGAGTCGCAGGCCGATTCCTGGCCACCGTAGGCGCGGGCTTGCGGACGGTGAGCAATGGGTAGCTCGCCGTCCGATTAGGACCAGGCCCGGGTCGGCGGCGCGTTGTGTTCCACGCGCGCCTCAAAGAGATGTCAGCACAAACTGACGGGGTCCGTTAGGACCAATGCCTGCCAGGGTTGCGGGTTTGTCTGAAAGGGATATCGTGGCCCTGGCATACAGACAACTGAAGGAACACGGGTGGGTTTTAGTCAGTAAAAGTCTGACACACCCTCCCGCTCCGCCCAGAGCGAGTGAAGTTATTTAATAATTTCCCACCCATAAAAAAAAAACCTTCACAACCCAGTTACTGGGTAATACGATACCCGATGCTACCGATAACACGGAAAATTAACGCAGTGTATAAATTTGATAAGCAATTAATTTCCCTGAATATATTTTGGTACAGCTCATCACAAACTATTAATTCTATCAAAATTAGCTATTCAAATCCGAAACTTACCTAAGGTATGTAATTAATCCATTCTTCAGTAAGTATTTAACCTTCTACCCGTATATTATATTCTATAACCTCACAAAATAAACTAATATTTTACTTATTAATCCCTAAGCCAGCCTTTATCGTGAATTACGACCACCTCTTGTGAAAACTTAACTAACATATTTGATACTTAGGGACAATTTAGTTTATTGGAACGTAGATTAGCAGTTTTGCCTTCCGAATTATTATTTAAAACCAATTTTGTACCTACTTTTGGGCATAATTTCTTCCAATATTCGCGATTCCGTGCTTTTTCTTTTCAGTATTTTAATAATGCATCCATTTCTCCTTGCTTGAGTTGCAGAGTTTAAGTAATATATAGGTAAATGCCCTTCATAAATCCGGTAATGTAATTGAAAGACTTTGGAAAATGAGTATTTTTTACAAAATTTTAACCGTTGTTATCTTCTATTCTAATTAATTTATTAAAACTGCACTCATAGCTACGGAAAACACGGCTAAAGGCTCGTACAGACTAGTGCGACATCGCAGGCGAAACGCGACACTACTTAGTAGCATAATTTCTTTGTCGGTGCCTGTCGCGCCCACGGTATCGCGCGATTCTGTACGAGCCTTAGAGTTGTTATGCATTCTTGATTAAGTATGGCGACTATTTAATTATGATCATAAGTATAATAAATAAAAACCAGCCAAGTGCGAGTCGGACTCGCGCATGAAGGGTTCCGTACCATTATCTATAAAAATGGCAAAAAAATCACGTTTGTTGTATGGGAGCCCCCCTTAAATATAATATGTGTTTTATTTATTTATTTTATTATTTATGTACACACAGTAAAATACAGAGAGATACGACATAATTATAATACTAGTACAAAGGTACTGCTTATTTCTTAAGAAATTTCTTCCAGCAGACCTGCGAAAGGAGAAATGAAAAAGAAATGTAGACAATAGTGTGTGAGAACAAGAAGAGAAAAATATGAATATGCGAAGTCTTAAACTAAAATGATAAATATACCTATACTATACCATATACATATAAAATTTACACACGAATACGTACACGTACACACGTGCAAAAAACTTACATATACCGAAACAAATACATAAAGCATATTATATATACAAACATATATATAAAAATATTCACAGTTGAGAGGAAAGGTAGTGCTCTTTTAATTGATATTTGAATGAGGAAATTGTTTTTAAATCACGAATGCTAGGCGGAAGTGAGTATGGTGGGGTGGTGTTTTATTTTAATTTAATTATTTATTTTAAAAGTGAATATGTGTTGGGGCTTCAGTGATCTCCAATGAAACTCCCGTATCGAGGTATGGTTGTATAATTAGGTATAAACTATGTTTTACATTAAAATATGTGGAGCGTACAAGTTCGCGACACTGATGAAAATTTGGAATGACAATTAGAATTATAAGAAGGTATGAGCAAAATAAAAACACTGCAGGCGCCTAGCCCTTTATATTAGCAACGCGACGCACTGAACATCTTGTCAATTAACACAGGCGTAAACATCCTCCCCCCGTGGAAACTGGGAGGTTTCAACCTTTAAGTAGCTCCTCTTCGGTTGGTAAGGGGCAAAATCGAACCAGAGGGCGCCGTATAGTTCCTCTTTTCGTGTTTATGTCGGCTACTCGTGCAACTCCATCTTGTCCTGGGAAGAGCCGTGTAATGCGTCCAAGCCTCCAGCATAGGGGTGGGACGCCATCTTCCTTGAGCAGGACCATGTCCCCAATTTTGACTGCGCCGGCGTTGGTCTTCCATTTACGGCGAAGTTGCAACTCGGCGATGTACTCGCATTGCCAGCGCCGCCAAAAATGTTGGTATATTTGCTGCAGCCTGGCATAGCGCTGCAAGTTTGTTGAGTGGCAGTCTTCCAATGACCTTTCGGGCAGCGCGGTAAGAGCCCGACCAATCAGAAAATGCCCGGGAGTAAGACAGTGGAAATCGTCAGGAGAGGCGGATAAAGGACAGAGAGGTCTACTATTTAACACAGCTTCTACCTGAGCGAAAAGAGTTTGAAGTTCTTCAAAACTTAAATGGGAATTACCCATTACTCGCCTAATGTGAAACTTTGATGAACGGATACCGGCCTCAAAAATACCGCCAAAATGAGGAGCGTAAGCTGGTGAAAAGTAAAACTGAATGCCTTCTGAACATGCAAAATCTGATAGTTCGTTTTGGTAAATCTTAAAAAAATCATTAATTTCTTTAGCCCCTGCGACAAAGTTGCGTCCATTGTCGCAGAATACCTCCGCTGGCCTGCCTCTTCGTGACACAAATCTTCGGAATGTCATAACGAAAGCGTCCTTTGATAGATCGCTCACGGCTTCGAGGTGACAAATTTTATATCGAAGACAAATGAAAAAGCAAAGATAGCATTTGACTAACGAAGCACCGCGTCCCTTTCTGTTTACAATTAGGAATGGGCCCGCGAAATCAATTCCCACTGTTTGAAATTGAAAATTTGGCATGACACGTTGTGACGGCAAATGTCCCATTATTGGCGCAATAGTCTTGCCCTGCATGCGTCTGCACCTGGAGCAATTATGAAAAATGCGTCTAGCTAAATTTCTGCCGTTAATCGGCCAAACGTATTCCCTAACAACAGCCAATAATAATTGTGGACCAGCATGTAATTCGCGTTTATGTTCGTACTCGAAAATCAATTTGGTAAAATGATGCGAAGCATGGAGGAGAACAGGGTGTTTTTTATTATAGTTATAATCAGAGGAGCCTAGTCGGCCACCAACTCGGATGACCTTGTCGTCACTTAAAAATGGAGTCAATGATAAAATATTTGATTTGGCACTTAAAGCCTTATTGTGACATAGTAAATTATACTCACAGAAGAATGATTCTTGCTGTGCGAGACGACATAAAGAAAGAAAGGAACTATTTAGTTCATCAACAGTCAGATTGCCGAGAATTTTATCTTGTTTAGTTTTTAAATTATTAATAAATCTTAGCACATAAGCGAAAGATCGCTTTATTTTAGTTAAGCTAGAAAAGTTTTTAAAATTGATTATAGGTTCATTTTGAGTAGCAACATGAGTGGTAGTACAATTAGATTTAGTTTCCGGTAAGTCTTTCGTATTAATTTTATTGGGTTTTAAGATAGGCCAATCACTTTCAGGCTCCGTGAGGAATGGAGGGCCTGACCACCACAGCTTAGTAATGCCGAGCTTATCAGGGCCGACTCCTCTAGATATGAGGTCTGCAGGATTGACAGATGTGGGCACATAGCACCACGAGGTGGCATCTGTTAGCTCACAGATCTCCGAAATCCTATTAGCTACAAATGTTTTCAAATTTATAAAACTGGTGTGGAGCCAGGCTAGCACTACTGACGAATCGCACCAGTGTACTTGATGCAGAACTTCATATCGTAGTGACTCCCTGACAGCCTTGCATAACCTTGCTGCCAGTAAGGCAGCGCACAATTCTAGACGAGGGATAGTCGTACATTTAATCGGAGCTACTTTGGACTTAGAACAAAGCAAATTGACTGTGACCTCGTTCGCAGCATTAACCGAACGTAAATAAATGCAAGCTCCGTATGCATGTTGGGATGAATCACTGAATGAATGTAATTCTACAGATGCGGGTTCATTACAGAGCACACGACGTGGAACTTCTAGAGCTAATATAGAAGGTAAATACTGCATAAAATTGTTCCAGTCTCTTTGAACTTCCTGTGGGACTGGAGAATCCCAAGTTAAATTATGCCGCCAAAGTTGTTGTAACAACATTTTCATTTTTATTACACACGGACTAATCAGTCCTAAGGGGTCAAAGATCTTAAAAAGAGACGATAGAAAAGATCTTTTAGTTAAATTATTATTAGAAGAAAGTGGGGATTTGATAGGGAAATGTAACTGATCGGTTGATGAGTTCCATCCCATGCCTAGTGTACTAGTTGACTCGCTTATTAAAAGATTATCATCAGTTTGAGTATTTGAATCGAACAATGATGGTAAATTTGTCTTAAATTTACGAAGATTAAAGCATCCTTTCCTCAATTCTTCACTTACAGATTGGTGAATATAACGTAGGGTATCCTCACTTTCAGAACCGGTGATGAGATCGTCAACAAAAAAATCATGTTGAATTATGTCCTTAACCATAGGATCAGATGATTCTTCACCAATCTGCCATAGACTTCGAGTGCTCAAGTAGCTGGAACTTGCCATGCCGTAAGTCACAGTACCTAGCTGAAGGGTTTTGATGGGCAAAGACTCATTCTCTCTCCACAAAATAAGTTGAAGATTGCGATCCTCCTCATGGACACGGATTTGACGGTACATTTTCTCGACGTCACCCGTGAGGAGGTACTTATGTTGTCGAGCTCTTATTAAGATGGAGAACAGTGAGTCCTGCATATTAGGCCCAACCATGAGGATGTCATTGACAGACTGACCCGATGAAGTAGTAGCTGAGCCGTCGAATACGACCCTAATTTTCGTGGACTCACTACTGTCTTTGAAGACAGCGTGATGGCAGAGGAAGTAAGATGTAAAAGGTGTAGGTACAGTGGATTCTGAAAGGTGACCTAAGTCTGCGTACTCACGAATAAAATTGACGTATTGCGATTTCACATGTGGTTGTTTGCGAAATCGCTTTTCTAAATTTAACAAGCGTTTTTTAGCTAGTGAATAAGATTCACCAAGACAATCAGGTGTATCCTTTAAGGGTAAACTAACTGAGAATCTACCGGTTTCTAAACGAAAGGTGTGCGATAAAAAATGTGTTTCACATGCCTTCTCGATATGACTCATATGTGGTTTAGTTTGAGGAACATTTTCTAAGTCCCAGAATTTTGTTAGTTCTTGATGTATTTTGTCAACAGACGACACATAAGAAACCACTGAATGATTAGAATCTATATTATTACCAATTTCCTTTAACTTATTGTTTGTAGGTAAATTAAAATACATAGGACCTGACACCAACCAACCGAACTGTGAACTTCTCAATACAGGTGAGTTAAGACCGAGAGAGAGTTGATCGCGGCCAATAATGTCCCAGAAAATGTCGGCACCGATGACAATATCAACAGGTGCTGGTTGGTGGAAGTAAGGGTCCGCTAAAAAGTAATCACTTGAAATATTAAGTTTTTTAACGTCAACGGGTATTCTAGGTATGTTACCGGTCAACACTGGCAACACCAGAAAAGAAGAAGTGACGGTGAAATGCTTCATGAAAGATTTCAACTGAACCACGCAAGTTTCTGTAGCCTGAGTGGTGGTTTTATTTCCTATGCCAATTATATTAACATGCAAAGTGGTAGTCGGTTCTAAATGCAGTTTTGTTTTAAGAGATTGAGTAATGAATGATGACTGACTACCGCAATCCAAAAGAGCACGAACCTTCTGTGTTTGATTGGTCACAGGATTAGCCACCTCAATATAAGCAGTAGACAGTAAAACTTGATGGTTATTTTGATTTGAAAAATTAACGATAGTGTCGTCAGTGATGTCAGGTGAAATGGTGACAACACTGGAAATATTTTTGTTACCAGATTGTTTATGCAAGAGTCTGTTGTGCCTTGTATTGCACATGCGACACGGATGCATGCGACAATTGCGTGCCGAATGGCCAGCCCTTAAGCAGTTGTGACAAAGCTTCAATCTGCTGACTTCACTGATACGGTCATCCACACTCTTGGCCAAAAAGGTGGGACAATCATAAAGACGATGATTAGCATTACAAACGCCACACGATATAATATCAGAAGTATTATTGTCTTCACTATTAGAAATGTATGACTGATGAGATTTTATTTTATTATTAGAATCTATAGGTTTTGACGTTGTCTGAGTCTTAGATTTAGAGTATGGATGGCTGCTATTTATTGACTCAAGTACATCAGCGCGATCAATAAGAAACTTGAAAAAATGTTGTAAATTTGGTATATTAGTGTCCAACGTGCCGCGGTATTCTTCCCACTTGGATTTGGTGTGGCTATCAAGCTTCGGGCTCATTATGTGAATGAGTAAAATATCCCAGTCACGTGAACCTAGACCAAGACTAGTTAAAGCACGTAAGTTTTTATTAATATGATCCACAAGGAATCGTAATGATTTTTCAGACTCGTTTGTGATTGGTTTTATGTATAATAATGAGTTTATGTGATGAGTTATTAATTGTCGTGCATTGTCATATCTGTCACATAATAATTTCCAAGCACACGCATAATTTGCGCTGGATACCTCTAAGTTAGCAATAATGCGCGCTGCATCGCCAGTCAAGTACGAAATAAGATAATGGAATTTATGAATGGGAGCGATGCGGTCGTTTTTGTGTACTATAGATAAGAATGTGTCACGAAACTCAAGCCAACGAAAGCAAGACCCGTCAAACTTAGCAACTTGAATTTGAGGTAATTTAAAACCTAAATCATGATGATCATGATTACATGGACCTGTAGTTATCTGACTTGAATTTAAATCCTTGTAATTACTTTCATCATGACGGTTCGAGTTATGTTTTTGTGTAATACTTTGAGCAATTGCAATGTTCGATATAAATAGTTGTTCGATAGTATCACGTTCATCAATCTCATGGGATAAATTGTCAGAATTTAATACTTCTATCTGATTTTGCAAGTCATCATAACGGCTATAAATAGATTCAAATTTGCTTAATTTTAATGTTAACTCAGCTAACTCAATCTGAGTAAGCGCTTCTTTAGAGGTAACATTTGATAAAAAGTTTCTAAATTTAGTGATTTGACCTTTTATGGAACTACGTTTCACTAAAAGATCCTGTAGTTCTTGAGGATTGTTTGTGCTAGATTCACCTCCACAATCTTTACCCATTGTTAACTCAAACCTTGCCAATATAATATGTAAATGTTAAATCGGATTGAATAGATAAATTGATTCCAAGTAGGTTTGATTATGGATATAATATAATGACACAAACTAGGTGAAGATAATGTAAATAAAAACAAAAAACTTAGCTCACGCTCCTCGCCTAACGTCACCTGAGGCCGGCCCGGCGCAGCTGTGGGTAGGGCTCCGCTCCGATCACACGGTGACACGGCAGGCGGACCGAAGTTGCGGTACACGAAGAAATCGGCCTGGAATGTTCGGCGAGTTGGGTGAAATATATGCTTATATTACTATACGTGACTTATAGCTGATACCAGCTATAAGTCTGTTGGGAAACACGGATAAAAACGATTAGAATATTATAAGAAAATAGCCTATTATTATATTCGTATTGAGCGTTTACCTATTAATAATGTGAATTTACTTTATTGAACTGCGTGTGGTGTATTGATGTAATTACTTTAAGGCACTACAATGACTACAGACACCAATGCACTGATAATTAGAAACTATTTTAAATAGGTATTGGGTAGATTTATTAAGGGTAAGGGTATAAAAGGTAAGGTTGAATAGGTAACAGGGAATTCACAAGGAAAACGGGCACTTAGCTGCATTGGCCGAGGCTGCGGTACGATGCTGAATGCTGATCGCTAACCGGCGGTGGCTGCAATGGCTGGTACACCTCCAGGGAACCCAGGTATGATGCTTGATTTAGATGAAAAGGTAGCTGCGGCGCAATGGTCACACCGGCAGCGCGGGGTGGTCGCAAAGATCGAACTTGTTTTTCGCCAAAATTGCAGGTTTTGTCGTAGGTCGCCAGATGTTGGGGCTTCAGTGATCTCCAATGAAACTCCCGTATCGAGGTATGGTTGTATAATTAGGTATAAACTATGTTTTACATTAAAATATGTGGAGCGTACAAGTTCGCGACACTGATGAAAATTTGGAATGACAATTAGAATTATAAGAAGGTATGAGCAAAATAAAAACACTGCAGGCGCCTAGCCCTTTATATTAGCAACGCGACGCACTGAACATCTTGTCAATTAACACAGGCGTAAACAATATGTAACTAAATATGCTGTGAATATTTCAAGCGTCTACCTGTTGACGTTATCAATATCGAGCAAAAAAAGTCGCATTTGCTGTATGGGAGCCCCCTTAAATATTTTTTTTTCTGTTTTATTAGTATTTTTTGTTGTTATAGCGGCAACAGAAATACATCATCTGTGAAAATTTCAACTGTCTAACTATCACGGTTCATGAGATACAGCCTGGTGACAGACGGATAGACAGACAGACAGACAGACGGCAGAGCCTTAGTAATAGGGTTCCCGTTTTACCCTTTGGGTACGGAACCCTAAAAATGAAGAATAGCATAATTTAAATATGATCATAGAATTAGACAGATATAAAATCATATTTGTATCATAAATATGTATATGATAGTGTAATTGGGGCCTTCTTGACATTTTATTATACAACCTTAGCTTCACTCATTACAAAAACTATACACACACTATTTAATTCTCACAAAAAAACAAACAAAACAACTTAAAAAACACCCAATATCCTCAACTCGAAGAATAAACTAGGTTATAAATAAAAATAAAATGTCGACGAATTCTGCCAAAGCACAATAGGGTTGGCTCATTAAGCCGACAACGGTAGCGCAAGCGCAACGAAGATTTTTTTTTAAAACATCTCTGCAAATGAAGTGAGAACAAAAAAAATTACAGTAAACGAATATTTTTTATTCCTCTCCTGAACTTTGCAGGCAACTGGGAACACAGTGTTGTGTATTTTATTTCATAAGGAGTTCGTTTTTAAATTGTGAAGTCTCTATTCCGTTCATTGTGTCATTTATTTTGTTTCAGTATTTAATATAGTGAGGTTTTTCGTCATTGGAGTGTTTCAGAGCCCTTTCCTTGAAATGACAAAGACCAAAGTTAAACCAGTACAGCGAATAGTGTACCTGGCGAGCACAAACTTTTTTGCCTTTTTTTTGCCATTCCACTGGTAGAAATCTAAAAGTGTGCAAATTACTGCATTTTAAGGAGCTATTCTGCGCATTACGCCGAAGATCCTCATCAGATCTTCACCAAGTTTCTATGAGACCAATTTAAAGTTACTACCTTTTAAATAAAAAAAGAACCACCGAAATCGGATCTCATAATTCGAAGATATATCCAGTAGCCCCCGTTTTGCCCCTTGTCGTCGGGATTTGATTTTTACCGACGACAAAAAGAATCTCTATAGTCGTAAAACCTCTAAATTAAGTTTCGTCTAGATCAGTTGTAAAATACCTGTAGAGGAGTAGCAACAAACTGACAGAGGAAAGCAAATTTTACCAGACTTGAAGCAGAGACTCTTCGCTCGCTCGGTAAATTATTTTATTTTAAAATATTGTGTAAATAGTAACTATTATTTAGGGGAGACCGGGGTAAAGCCTCAGGGTTGTAGGGCATTCATTTTAAAACGTTGTTGTGTCAAACCAACGTTTTGTAATTAGCTAGTCGCAAAAGTATACAATGACATCAACATAAAATCCTATCCTAGCCTATCCTTGGGCGCGCCACAATCGTTGCGATAAGTCCCCTCTTTGAGGACTGGCTAAAGAGGCGCCACGCCGTCCTCACCTTCCGCCTGACGCAGGTCCTCACCGGACACGGATATTTCGGGAGGCTCCTGTTTAGGATAAAGCGGGAGGAAACGCCCGGGTGTCACCACTGTGTCGATCGCCCGGAGGACACGGTGGAGCATACGGTGGAGGTCTGCCCGGCTTGGGCGGAGCACCACCGTGTCCTCACGGAGGCGATTAGCGGCGGCAATCTCTCACGTCCGGCCCTGGTTCAGGCCATAGTTCGGAGCGAGAGTGCATGGGAGGCCGTCACCTCTTTCTGCGAAGCAATAATGCTCGCGAAGGAGGAGACGGAACTCGTGAGGGAGAGGCAGGGTTCGCGCCCTCACGCCCCTAGTCGCCGCAGGAGACGCCCTGGGCGTCGGGAGTCGCAAGCCGATTTCCGGCCACCGTAGGCGCGGGCCTGCGGATGGTGAGCGATGGGTAGCTCGCCGTCCGATAAGGACCGGGCCCGGGTCGACGGCGCGTTGTGTTCCACGCGCGCCTCAAAGAGATGTCAGCACCAACTGACCGGGTCCGGTAGGACCAATGCCTGCCAGGGTTGCGAGTTTGTCCGAAGGGGATATCGTGGCCCTGGCACACAGGCAAATGAAGGAACACGGGTGGGTTTTAGTCAGTAAAAGTCTGACTCGCCCTCCCACTCCGCCCAGAGCGGAAGAAGTTATTTGATAATTTCCCACCCAAAAAAAAAAAAAAGGCCTGAAAATTGTTTGGAGCTGAAGTTTTACAAACCGAATTCTAAATTAAATTAAACTAAATAAAAGTTTATTTCAGACTAAGGTCCATATTTTTTTTTATTATTTTGGTGTTAGTGACAATAGTGTTTAGGTTAATAAGTTAGTATTGTTATTTTTTTACAAATTAATTATTTATTCAGACCTATCCCACAGACATAATATACACATCATCATCATCATATCATTTCAGCCAAAAGACGTCCACTGCTGGACATAAGCCTCCCTCTAAGGGGGGTGTTTGCCATAATCGCCACGCTTGGCAGGCGGGTTGGTGATCGCAGTATGGTGTTAAAATGCATAGAGAACGCTGCTGCCGATTCTCTAGTAAGTCTCTTAGTCGCCTTTTACAACACCCACGGGAAGAAATGGGGTGATGCTATTCTTTACGTCCGGCACCACATCGTTTCGGATAGTTTTGATAATATAATGTTTAATAGGGACTGACGATGACGTCGTATTTTAGAAGTTTAAATCGCTGCTTCGTAGTTTGCGATTATTTGGTTCATATATAATAGTTCAGAATTGGGGGTTAAGTGGTACATACAAACCGTCTTCTAACCTCAAAGGTCAAGCCGTCTGGAGTACCACGGAAACGGTTTAGTATTGGCACAAACAAAACAACGTGATGGACGAGGGTACGACATAATGTACGCCTTAATAGCTTCTTAAGGATACCTTGTTTCCTGATTATTTAGTTATGTCTCATGGAGTTTTATTCCCAAGTCAGGCGACGTATGTCATGTAGGTTTTTCAATCAGTATTTTTTTTTATCAGCGGCCTGGGGTCAAGTCTGCTAACGCAGTTGTGTCCGAATGGTCGATTAGCACCGTAATTGTAGAGTTTGACAGTTTTGCTAATAAAAAGGCGTCTTTTTTAGATTTCCCAATGACGTGCCACTGATACTCCATTGGAAAAATTGTCTGTATTTGGTAATCTCGTACTGACAAGCTCCTATTATTTTGACTTCCTTATGGACCACTGTCACGCCATTACGAATTTAGGAGGTTACAAACTATTGGCACAATGGTCATGGCGTTGCCTTGGTAATTGGTATGGTCGTCATAATGACCAATCATTGAAAATAGCAGACTTGGCTCCCTGGTTTTGTGTTTGTTTAATGGCGTACAGTAAATTTCTATACCAACCTATTCCGAGACTAACAATGACATGAAATTATTTACTTAACAATTCTTAAAATGTTATCCGTACCTCTGAAAAGTTTTCTACAAAATCAATTAAAACTTATATAATAGTTAGAACTTAACCTATTTTACCTTTGGATCTAAGGATCTAATCATCTGCCTTAATCGGAAGTTAGATCACAACAATAATATTAGTTAACTGGTAAATATAATTTTCGTTAAATTTGGAGCTGAAAAATATTATTTTTTTACACATAATTATGATGTGATTTTTCGTTATTTTTGGAGCTGCTATTATAATGGAAGTACACGTATTTATTTTTAATATGTACACAAACGATGTGATGATTTTTTATATTAGGGTTCCGGGTTTTGATGTTCCGTATCCAAAGGGTGCGAACGGGACCCTATTACAAATGCTCCACTGTCCGTCCCTCTGCCACAGGGCTGTATCTTTTGAACCATATTAGGTAGACACTTGAAATTTTCACAAAGTGTGTACTACTGTGACTGATATAACAACAAATAATAAATATAAATTAAAGTTATAAATTATAGGGGGATATAAGATACGGGTTTTTTTATAATAATATTTTTTTTTTAAATAGGAGTAGAATACTCTGACTAAACTACTGTATATATTATGTAGTTTTAAAATAATTATGTAGGGTTAAATATTATATGGTGGTACGGAACCCGTGGAGTGCGAGTCCGCATTTGGCTTTTCTTATACCCGTTTCGCACCCAAATAATGACAAATTGCTCAATTCAAGTATTAATATTCCATAATTCAATCAACAGCTGCTCCCATTAAACATCACCAAAATTCTGCACCCATGCGGAATCCCACTTCAATTCTCAGCAAATCCGAAATCCTTAACAAAAATAACTGCACTAGGAGAATCTTTGTGAGATATAAATCATTTCCTATTATTCGTGGCCATGAGCTACACGCTCAAGCGACACGCGTCATCGCGATAGCGATTGCGGGGAAAACAAATTAATAGAATGGAATAGAATTTATCTAGTCTCTGGAAATTATATAGGGTCAAATTAAATGAACTAGCGAAACTCCGCAAAACAAAAAAAAAACAACCAAAAAAAAAAAACAACAAACAAAAGAAACAACCCAAAAAATAAACAAATTAACAACAAAAAACAATACAAAAAACACAAAAACAAAAAATAAACAAAACAAACAAAAAATTGAGTTTTTTTGTGGTAACTTCTGGTAGTGTTGTTACTTGTAGTATTAGTTGAGAAAATCTGTTTTTTGTTGTTTTATCGTGTTTATAATTATATCGATAGTTTGATACTGAACACGTTTATGAAGTTTACAGAAAGAAAACTGTTTTTTTTACTGATATTTCAAGTGATTACACTACCTGTGGTTGATGATCCCAAATAAAGTCATCAAATGATTTTTTTTTTTGTTTGATCATGTTTGGATATAGATACCCATCACCTCTGTGGAGTTTCGCTAGCTAACTTAATTTTACCCTTCAATGTACACCATCAAAATTAAAAACAAAAAAACAATTCAACCAATTCAATAAATTCAATCATCATCATAATTTCAGCCGAAAGATGTCCACTGCTGGACATAGGTCTCCCCCAATTAGGGGCGGTTTGCCATAATCGCCACGCTTGGCAGGCGGGTTGGTAATCGCAGTATGGCGTTAAAATGCACAGAGAACGCTGCTGCCCATTCTCTAGTAAGTCCCTTAGTCGCCTTTTACGGCACCCACGGGAAGAAATAGGATGGTGCTATAGTTTACGTCCGGCACCACACGGAACATTTTACATAGGGTGACACAATGGGCGGTTGGGTGGGGGATTTGTTTAGAGCAATTATGAACGCGTTTTTTGTTCTGAAAACCGGAAGGCACCCTATATAATCACGACTGCGCGTCAGGGTTTGCTGAACAAAATGAACACGACGATCGGTTTGGTTAGGACGCGGCTTGTGGGTCTACTCCCAAAGTTCGAAATCCGTAGTTTCGGCCGAAGTTACGGGCATTACTCCGATTCACTTACGGACATAAGATTAGAAAGAAAACAACACCAGAACACTAACACAAAAGAAAGAAAGAACACTATCTTTCCAGTTCGTCATAGTTGCGTATGTATTTATTATTTTAATAGAATTATAATTAATATTCTAGTGATATTTATTTTAGAAGTATGTATGTTTGTGTGTATTTATGTATGTATATTAGTGTATTCTCATATTATTTGTTTAATTTTATTAAGTAAATTGTTTTTGATTTTATGTATTCTATTTTCTCTTTTACTCTTACACAGGGTGTCTACATCTCTTTATCGACTTTCCTATCACAGGTATGCTGGAAGAGATTTCTTTAGAAATCCAATCCCTTGTACGTATTTTTCTGTTCCTTTCTTCTTGTATGTTCATTTATTATGTGTGTACATAAATAAATAAATAGTTTGGGCCCCGAACTAATAATGAATCACATCACAACACGATTGACAGCTGTCCCTACTCCTGCAGTGCTATTCTGTAACCGTCTCACCGTGAAAACTTAGGTGAAGTGAGCGTGGAGTGATCTGTCAGTGAGGGATTGACACTATTAACAACTCACTTCTAGCTCACTTCACCTACGTTTACACGGTGAGATTTTTTCAGAATACATCGGCTGATATGTATTTGCCCGTCCGAAAATAGTAGATTGTTGCATCAAGCGCCAAAGAAAAGTAGATTAGCTTAAGTGAGTAAATAATGCACTAAATTACACTCGTGCATTAATAATTACTCACTTAAGCTAATCTACTTTTCTTTCAACTACCAATTTACCTACCGTGATAAAATATACCTACTCAAAATAAAAACTCAAGTTAATGAAAACAAAGTTTTTCACCAAATTGGCCTTTATTCAGCCGACATTTTTATTTGCAGTCAGTATCTTTTTGATCTAATGCATACATTTTATATTAAAGTTCTGTGGTAAATTTATATCTAAATAAAAAATAAAAAACAATGCATTAATGAAAAACAGTGCAACAATGAGATTTCATATAACATTTCTGCACTGTTTTGGTTCTAAGCAAAAAATACGTCCTTTGTGATCGGTTTTGTAGTGATTAATGATAACATTACTACGTAGTTAAGACAGAAAACACAATGTAATTTGTCACTTGTTTTGACGGATCAACTACTTTCGGACGGGCTCGTATCTTTGTTGATGGATTTAGATAGTAGACGAGTCACCATGATGCGACTTGCGGAGCTACGGACGGAATCAGGAGGTCTAACTCCGAAGATAAATCCGAAGTATTGGTACGTTTCCTGACTAAAGCTGACTATGGATAACGAAGGCGAAAAAAAAAAACGGCAGCCAAAGAGGTAAGTCAAAGTCAAACATTTTACTTGAAGTTGGGTTAGGATTCAAAGTCAAAAAAAGAAACTTTGGAAGTTTAGAAACGGCCGTACATTCGGCCAATACTTCGGATTAACACTTTGGAGTAGATCCCTAGGGGGCCAAGTCTGCTATTTTCAATGATTGGTCATTATGACGACCATACCAAGGCAACGCCATGACCATTGTTCCAATAGTTTGTAACCTCCTAAATTCATAATGGCGTGACAGGGGTGCATAGGGAAGTCAAAATAATATGAGCTTGTCAGTACGAGATTACCAAATACAGACAATTTTGCCAATGGAGTGTCAGTGGCACGTCATTGGAAAATCAAAAAGACGTCTTTCAATTAGGAGGTTAGGCAAACTGTCAAACTCTACAATTACACAACTGTGTTAGCAGACTTGGCCCCCACAGGGTCTCAAGTCTGCTATTACAATATATATACAAGTGTCAGAATGGTCGATCATTGATTTCATAATTGTTGATTTTGACAAGTTTGGTAATCTACTATTATAATGGCGTCGCTATGACTTTCCAATGGTCGGCCACTGACACTACATTGAAAGAAATTGCATATATTGGTAATCTCGTACATAATGCAAATGAATGACATTTTTACTAATGGGTTTTATAATAATGGCAATACGACAATGCCATTATAATAACACAATTATATTACGAGAATATTGACCGACCAATGATCGACCATTATGAATTTACCAGATTACGAATTTTTAGCAAAATGACAATGGCATGACAATGGGATCGTGTTGGAATGACTGAATTTATAAAAAAAGCAGACTTGGGCCCCAGGTGACGTGCGCGCTTGTCGCAAATCGCATCGCTCGATGCCGTGAACGGAGCCTTAGATTCTATCACGGTGGTGTCAGAACCCATGTCAGAGACACCAGTTACGTATTGTGGGTATCTCATTTTAACAGATTATGGGACAAATTGCCTTTCCTGAACCTTTGCGGATTTTGTTTGAGGCAGCTTTCGTATTGTTTGTTAAACATGGGTTTATTATTTCCTATGGTTGTTGTACATAATTGATGATTAAAATAACATGGCTAAATCTATACTAATAATATAATTAAAACCGGCCAAGTGCGTGTCGGACCACGCACAATAAAGGGTTCCGTAATTGGGATGAATTTATCCCAAAAACCAACTTAACATTGTAGTTGAAAAAACATGTTCTCCCATACATCGATATACGTCACGGTCAATTCTCCAACTGCAAATTTAAGCTGGTCGACTATCCTTAACTTGTAAAGCTTACTTAGCTGTGAAGTTACCCTTTTAATTTCGTTATATAAAAAAACAATATAATAAACAAAACTACCTACTGCCATGAATCTTTTTAGATATCCAAAAACAACCATTTATCTGGCAGGGAGAAGGACTTAACTCTAACAAAAAAATAGCACCTTAAAGCTTAATATTACGCAAATGGATCGCTGAATCGACAAATGGTTTTGACTGACCCACAATATTTTTGAACGTCCTATCCAACGATACCCCACACCTTGAGATAGACGAGAAAAATATCATCCCTACTTTACGTGCAAGGGTTAAAAAAAATATTTCAAGATTAAATTTTTGCACTTTGTCGGCGTTATTAATAAACACCCATGCCAAATTACAGCTTTCTAGTACTAAGAGTCTCTGAGCTAACCTGGGGACAGACGGACAGGCGGACTGACAGACAGACAAACAAACGGACATGGCGAAACTATTAGGGTTTCTTGGTGACTGCGGAACCCTAAAAAAACCTTAAAGCCTTACTAAATTTAATGAATAAATAAAAATAATCTATCTGTTCTGTATAAATTTCACCATGAAAACTTTGATGAAAAGAGTATATTTTTTTTTACCATGTATGGACTTCTATACCTACTATTGCGCGTTAAGGGGAACGCCTCTCATTAATTAAATAGGTGCTGTAAGTATATAAGTAATATGTTTTTCAATGTACGTATGTCGCCAATAGTGGTTTTGTTTTTTTTCGTAAACGGAGATAAAATATAACACGTGACTTATTATTAGTTTTATTATTTTATTTTTCTTTTTATTAGTTTTCGAGGTGAAATTTTAACAGCAGATAGGCAGGAGGCCCTTTACATTCCAAATTCATGTTATCACGATGCAATCAAACAAAAACAATTATAAAAGTAACTTATAATATTATAATACATGATAATATTACATATTCAATGGCGAAACGGACTCTTGATTCACAACAGAGGTCGACGAAGTCGACGGCCGGGGCGGGAAGGGTACGATGGGTCTGAAAAGTAATTGAATATTTTGAAGACTTCTGAGTATCTTATTAAAACAAACTATTTATAGGAAGATCATTTGATAATTAAGTTGATATTTCACCGAACAAAATATGACACTTTTTGATACAGATATGCTAAATATAGCACAAGACTGAACAAGTGGATCTCTTTTTACCGGACTACGTCGAAGCAAAAAGAAGGGTTATGATTTTGACCTGTATCTATGTGGGTATGTATGTATGTTCATCTCTTCCCTCTTAACTTAAAAAACCGGCCAAGTGCGAGTCGGACTCGTGCACGAAGGGTTCCGTACCATGATCTATAAAAACGGCACAAAAATCACGTTTGTTGTATGGGTGCCCCCCTTAAATATTTGTTTTATTTTAATTTAATTATTGATTTTTAAACTGAATATATAACTAAATATTCTGTGAATATTTCAAGTGTCTACCTGTTACCGTTATGAATATCGAGCTAAACCGACCAAAAAAATCACGTTTCTTGTATGGGAGCCCCCTTAAATATTTATTTTATTCAGTTTTTTAGTATTTGTTGTTATAGCGGCAACATCAGTACATCATCTGTGAAAATTGAAACTGTTTAACTATCACGGTTCATAAGATACAGCCTGGTGACGGACAGATAGACAGACAGCGGAGCCTTAGTAATAGGGTTCCCGTTTTACCCTTTGGGTACGGAACCCTAAAAACTACCTATCATCATTTTTATGATGTTGGCAGATGCCCGAAAGTCTAACAACCATTCTTACCAGAAGCCTCAAAGTCTTACAAACAGTGTTACCGAGGCGAGGGGGTAAATGATAAATTACATATGATTTCTGTAAATTGGCTGTAAAAAAACAGTTTACACGACAAAAGAAATAATAATATTTTTTAAATAGTTAAGGTTGGTTTTTCCTTACTGACTGCTCTCAGAAGAAGCACCGGAACAAACACAAAGATCACAGTCTCTTTTATGTAAAATCCAGACATGATTTTAGACAGGCCATGTGTGGACGATGCAGTGTCTGAGATGGACCTTTGAGGAAAGAACCACACAGATTTGGGTATGGTGTTACCCATTAACTGGATTATGGAAGTCAGATAGGCTGTCACGTCATGTAAAATACTGGTATTCAGCTGCATCCGGCTGGATTGGAAGCTGACCCCAAAATAGTTGGGGAAAAGGCTAGGAAGATGATAATCATGGTTGCCACAAGAAGTAAAAAAAAACGAAAATGTCTCATGTTCCTATAGAGGTATGAGGAACAGGGTGTAAAGTTCACTCATCCTCCGTAGAAAAGGGAAGGTCCTCCGACCAGACGGAGTTTGTGTCTGGTGGGCAACTGCCCGACGGTTGATGTCGTGATATATGCCAGTCGCGCGGGAAACTCTGCTTGCGCGATGCAGGATTTGTGTGACGTCAGCTCGACGCGTAGTTCGCATTAGGCTTTGTAGATGCCGCTACATCACTCTTCTCCGGAGACCGGAGGTCGATAGTGGGCTGAGTCTTTGCATATAGTGATGTGTGCCAGGGCCAGTTGTGGTTCCAGAGAGTCGAAACCGAGTGTGCGGTTGTTCTCGGTGAGCAATTCTCTCGACTGTGTGCATAAAAGTGTGACAGGGGTTTATGATATGTGTATATGGCGAAGTTTCTACCTTCAACCATGTGTTGCGGATTTGCTAGTACACTGCTACAAGGTTTTCTTGGCGGTAAATGACGTTCACTCTGATGGTAAACCATTGCGCACTTTTTTTGTGAAATGTATTCGAAAATCTCGTCCAAGTGCGTGTTGGACCACGCACAATGAAGGGTTCTGTAGTTGGGATGAATTTATCCCAAAAACTAACTTAACTTTGTTGTTGAAAACCATGTTCTCCAATACATAGACATACGTCACGGTAAATTGTCTAACTACAAATATAAGCTTGTAATCACAAAAAAATGTTTTTACATTTGGTAAAACTACAAATTAACAAGGTTCGGACTTTTTCTTAAACTTGTGCTGTAAGGTCTTGCTTCTTGCTAAATTTCATGATTCTAATAAGTCAACGGGAAGTACCCTATAGGTTTTGACTTATTTGCGAAAATCAAAATATGTCACATGTATCACCATATTTTTTATTGCGTTGATTTAGGAGCTTGATTTTTTTAGAGCTCAAAGGCTTACTTATTTGATATTAATTTCAACGGGATACCTCCACGCGTTCCTGAGAAAAAGGGTATTGACAGACTGATAGATAGACAGAAAGACGAATAACGAAGTGATCCTATAAAGGTTCCATTTTTTCCTTTGGAGGTACAGAACCCTAAAAGCAAGATGGCATCGTTAGTTCCGATTTTGGCCATATTCCAAAAGAACCATTTATCGCTATAAAAAATTATGACAAGCATCCATACCCAAGACGGAACCCGGTAACGCAACTATGCGACAGTAATTCGCTTGACTCAAAGTCTCTAGCTTTCCATGTTGATTTTTCGACGAACGAGCTGCGACTGTAATTCCTAAAAAATAACCAAACGCATTGTTATTCTTTCCATTATTTCTTAAAGCTCACGAGCAGTCGTCGACTCTTATTTCATTGTAATAAGGTGTAAATTAGAATGAATGACGCGCGTTCTTGAAATGCATCTTAACAAAAACTTTGATTGATAAATCAAAACCAGCAATTTGTATTACGCTAACTTGAATTCTGGGCAAATGCTGTTTTTAACGCCTTATTGTTTATAGTATCTTCTACAAATTAGTACAGAAAAATATATAATATTTTTTTTTTTTAATAGTGAAGTCACAAATTTAACAAAATGAAAAACGAAATGTGTGTGTATTTTTTGTAATAAGTGTAAAAAATAATGTCATTCCTTGTAACAAAAGATCTGACAACATACATTAATTATATAAATAATTATGTTTATTTAAAACAAAGTTTTCACATTTTTCTTTAAAGTAAAATCGACATTTTCAAGTTAGCGTAGTGTTCATTGCTAGTGTCGAAATGATAAATGCTTTTATTTCTGTAAGTAGGTTTGTACACACGGCTACACATCAAGCTGTAAATTTCCAGTATACCTCCTCTCACTGTACAGAAATCCTATATGATGCGAGATGAGCTTATACTGGAAATGTCCTGCCGGGGTTGCGAGTTTGTCCGAAAGGGATATCGTGGCCCTGGCACACAGGCAACGGAAGGAACACGGGTGGGTTTTAGTCAGTAAAAGTCTGACACGCCCTCCCGCTCCGCCCAGAGCGGGAGAAGTTATTTGATGATTTCCCACCCAAAAAAAAAAAAAAAAATACTGGAAATGTATAGCTTGATGTGTAGCCGTCTGTACAAACACTTTTACACGTCAATCATTTATTTAAAAAGTTAAATGAGGTCGGCGTTTCCTATCTAGCTACTCTAAGAAGAAAAAGGCCGAAACAAACTCAGAGGTCACAGTCTCTTTTAAAGTCCAGACATATTGGTCAGATAAAACTTTGGACTAGGTACTTTCGGACATTGTCACATTAAACCTGTCAATGGGGAAGGCAACTGTCAAAATGGCGCTGTCGTAGCTAGTTCTCAACACAAGCTAATAAAACAAGGCGTGAGGCGGTGGTGGGTTTATTTTTGGGACAATGACGCATTGTTGTTCCTAGACACTCCGACATTGGAGTCCGCCGTTTCCTGACAGCCCCTAAAATTAGAAAATTCACAGGCTTACAGTGCTCGGCGATTACGGTATAATAACGCGTTCAGGGTACTGTTCGGGCTGCCACCCACTACAGCGCTTCAGCAATGTTTGCGGTGAAATGCGTGGATGGTTTCCATGCCATCATGCGGAAGCGTTGTGCGTCTCTTATGAAGCGCATGCGGGCCAGCTCGAACAGCCTTCTGAGCGCGTTCGTGGGCCGCTGGGACACGCCGATGTGGCGGCACTGTATGCGACTACACACTGCGGGTGGACGCGTCCAGGGCTTGGCATAAACTGGCTCTCCTGTGCGGTGCCACTTTGTGATTTTTTATTTTATATATATACTAGCTTCTGCCCGCGGCTTCGCCCGCGTGGATGTCGGAAAAAATGTCACGAGAACGTACTACTGGAATTAAAAGTACGTGTAGTAGTATGTGTTAATGCAAATTATAAACTATATGTATGTTACCAAATTTCATCTAAATCCGTTCAGCCATTTTTGCACCAATCCGAAACATAAAATTATCCCCTCTAAAATTGACTACCTCTTTTAGATTTCCGTTTATTTCCGATCTTAAATATGAATACCGAGTTTCAAGTAAATCGAAGCGCGCGTTAAAATCTTTCCGTTCAATTATTTTCCCCCACAAAATTCAACACCCCCTTTTAAAAGGTTGTTTTCGAAAATTTATGTTTACGGCCGTTTTATTTATTAAGAAAATATCCGTGTCAATTTTCAAGTTTATTGATCAAACGAAACATAATTTTGATATAAACTGTCTCCCCCTTTTCACCCCGAAACGAGTTTATTTTTGAAAAATATTAAATCATGTTGTATTCAATTACTTTGGAGTTTATCATGAAGCGCAGTAAAATCCTTCCCTAAAACTTAATTACCCCCTTTTGCCCCGAAGGTTTACATTTGAATAAACCCAAACACATGTAAGGCTTTATATTTTGTGAGCATTAGGTACATATAAAATACCGAGTTTCGAGTTAATCGGATGGCACGTTAAAATTCTTCTATACAAACTTAGACATCCCCAAAACCCGTTTTAGGGGGTAGTTTAAAAAAACAAAAAATTACAAATTTTATAATTTACTTTCATGCCTAGTTTTAGGTTTATTAACTCAAGGAATAAGATTTTTCATACAAACAAAATCCCCCCTTTTCACCCCTTAAAGGTCGAATTACCAAAACCCCTTCTCAGCAAATGCCTACGTCATAATTTAGAGTTAATCAAGCCACGCAGTAAAAAACTCCCTTGTCAAATTTACTACCCTTTTTCACCCCGTTAGGGGTCAGTTTCAGTGGCTAGAGAGGCACCACAGTATCCTGTTATATCCACGGGTTCCTACTCAGGATAAAGCAGGAGGGAACGACCGGGTGTCACCACTGTGTGGATTGCCCAGAGAACACCGGTGGTCTGCCCGGCTTGAGCGGAGTACCGCCATGAGGCGCCATGAGGTGACGCTGGCGGCGATCTCTCGTTAGTCCGGCCCTGGTTTAAGCCATGGTCCAGAGCGAGAGTTCATGGGAGTCCGTCACCTCCTTCTGCGAAGCAGTAATACCAGGCCCGGGTCGACGGCGCGTTGTGTTACACGCGCGCCTCAAAGAGATGTCAGCACCAACTGACGGGGTCCGTTAGGACCAATGCCTGCCAGGGTTGCGAGTTTGTCCGAAAGGATATCGTGGCAAATGAAGGAACACGGGTGGGTTTTAGTCAGTAAAAGTCTGACAAGCCCTCGCGCTCGAGCGGGAGAAGTTATTTGATAATTACCCACCAAAGAAAAAAAAACAATTTTCGAGAAACTTTGATACACTTTAGTCTTAATTTTTGTTTCCGAGTTTCGAGTTAATCGAACCGCACGTTCAAATTCTTCTATACAAACTTTGACATCCCCAAATCCCCTTTAGGTAGTTTAGTTAGGTAGGGTAGTTTGAAAAAACTAAAAATGACAAACTTTATAATTTACTTACGTCAGTATTAACTCTTGGGATAAGATTTTTCATACAAACAAAATTCCCTCTTTTACCTCCTTAAAGGTCGAATTTCCAAAAACCCCCTCTTAGCGGATGCTTACGTCATAACTATCTATCTACCAAATTTCAGCCCAATCCGTTTAGTGGTTTGAGCTGTGTGTTGATAGCCCAGTCAGTCCCACGACCTTCTTATATTTAAATAAATATTGTGTATTTGTATAAGTTGGGAGTAACATTTCGTTTTGTTTCATCGCAATCGCTTGATTCTATGAAAGTTAGAAACGGTACACGTGTACTTATATTATTTTTACTTGAAATCAAAATTTAGCGAATGACCAACTTCAATACAAAACGTCATCCCCCTTTTCACCCCCTTGTGGGTTGAAATAAAACAAAAAATAATGGTTTACGTACTGTTAGTTTCCAACCGTAAGCCAAAATATTAGTCATTTTAACTTGAAAAATAATGAATTTCATCCCCCTTTTCACCCCTTAAGGGTTGAAATTCTAATAACACCGTTGAGTTAGCTTCCAACCATAAGCCTAGATAATAAATTTAGTGATTTTTACTTCGAAAATTAAGGACTTTCCATACACACTTCATCCCTATTTTTAACCTTTCGGGTGTAAAATTATCAAAAAATAATTTATACGTGTCTCACACGTAAAAATTATTTTCAATCATCAGCCTAAACACAAAATTTGAAGATCCTAACTTCAAAACTGACGGACTTTCATATAAATTTCCATCCCTTATTTTACCCCTTTAGGGGTGGAATTCCCAAAAATCCGTTCTTAGTGGATACTTACTCTTCACAAAGAAAACACTCTCCTAGTTTCAAGTCACCCTCCTAGGACCAGCGATTTGGGCTTTTTTTTTTTTTTTTTGTGTGGGAAATCATCAAATAACTTCTCCCGCTCTGGGCGGAGCGGGAGGGCGTGTCAGACTTTTACTGACTAAAACCCACCCGTGTTCCTTCCGTTGCCTATGTGCCAGGGCCACGATATCCCTTTCGGACAAACTCGCATCCCCGGCAGGCTCACCGTCCGCAGGCCCGCGCCTACGGTGGCCGGAAATCGGCTTGCGACTCCCGACGCCCGGAGCGTCTCCTGCGGCGACTAGGGGCGCGAGGGCGCGAACCTTGTCTCACCCTCACGCGTTCCGCCTCCTCCTTTGCTAGCATAACTGCTTCGCAGAAGGAGGTGACGGCCTCCCATGCACTCTCGCTCCGAACCATGGCCTGAACCAGGCCCGGACGCGAAAGATCGCCGCTGCCGATCGCCTCCGTGGGGACACGGCGGTGCTCCGACCAAGCTGGGCAGACCTCCACCGTATGCTCCACCGTGTCCTCCGGGCGATCCACACAGTGGTGACACCCGGGCGTTTCCTCCCGCTTAATCCTAAACAGGAACCTCCCGAAACATCCATGTCTGGTGAGGACCTGCGTCAGGCGGAAGGTGAGGACGCCGTGGCGCCTCTCCAGCCACTCCTCAAAGAGGGGACTTATCGCCACAATTGTGGCGTGCCCAGCGCTGGGTTGCGACAATCGCACTCTTCATGTCGCCATGAGATCCCTCCGGAGGTCCGTCCGCTGTGCCGCGATTTCTTGCGGCGCGATTTGGGCTGTGTGTTAGTTTCCACCTTTTTTTAAAATATGATTGAAGTGTAAAGTGTTTGTACAAACCTACTTACCGAAAATAAATTATTTATCATTTAACCATAAGCCGAAATAAGTGATATAAACTTAAAAAATAAAAAAAACTTTATTTAAATAGAAAATTTCATCCCCCTTTCACCCCATAAGGGTTGAAATCCTTACAACACCGTTGCGTAAGCTTTCAACTATAAGCCTAAATAATAAATTTATTGATTTTTACTTCGAAAATTAAGGACTTTCCATACACAACTTCATCCCTCTTTTTAACCCTTCGGGGGTGGAATTATCAAAAACGTTGAGATACGTATAAATTAATTTTCAATCATCAGCCTAAACACAAAATTTGAAGATCCTAACTTCAAAACTGACGAACTTTCATATAAACTTCCATCCCCTATTTCACCCTATTAGGGGAGGAATTTCGAAAAACCCTTTTTAAGTGGATACCTACTCTTCACAAAGAACACACCCTCCAAATTTCATGTTTCTAGGATCAGCGGTTTAGGCAGGTCCTTGTTTGCATCGTTTATTATGACAACGTTCTAAGCATGTTTAAGGTTTCGTAAATCGATCGTACAGTAGGCCACATGTAATAAAACCAGTAGGTATAAGTTGCCTGTTATTCTATTGAAATTCCGTACTACGGAAGGCCAGTTCAAGGTCAAAGGGTTACTACTGTCGTGCGGTCAAGTATACGAATGTTAAAAATAACTATTACCTGCAAAATGGCGAATTACACGATATCTGGTCCAATCTCCACGTAGGAAAAAATTTCTTTTGCCGAATCAATTTTACTTTGTTAACGGTTCTTGGGCCGGCACTGTAACAAAAGTAAATTAAAAACAACATAAGTATTTATGTCTTTACTAGCTGCGCCCCGCGGTTTCACCCGCAAATAAGTCTCGATTCCGTGGGAATATAGGGATAAAAAGTATCCTATTTCCTAATCTAGGTCATGGTCTACCCATATGCCAAATTCCATTAAATAAAAAAACTCATTTACTCAATGATTTTAAAGCATGCATGATTTTATAAATTATGTTTATTTGTTGAAATGTGCGTTTAGTTTGTGCAGAATAAACATTTTTTCTTTCTTTCTTTCTTTTCTTTCATGCTACTTTTCTTATTGGGTGATATTGTGTAAGATTGTTGTGCCCGACAGGGTCCATGTGAACATTATAAATATTTTTAAGACCTTGTACACACATGAGATAAGCAATAAAGATTTGAATTTGAATTTGAAATCCGTTCAGACGTTATAAAACGAAAAAAGCGTAAACAAACAAAAAAAAAAGCGTAAACAAACAAACAAACTCACTTTCGCATTTATACTTTAAGTACGGATTTTTAACCCATAATAATTCATAATGTTCGGGTAACCCTTACACCATTGAAATTAAATGAGAGAAAATTTAAAACACATATTAAAAGTACACTTTGTAAACAAGCATACTCGTATTACAAGTTAGAGGATTACGAATATATCCAGGACTATCTAGAGTCTAGACAAAATCAAACTGGTTGCTATTTTTATGGTAAAATCTGTTATTTTTATGATATTGATTTTACATTCTGTGATAACATATACTCACACACTGACTTATTATTATAATTTTTTTTTTTTTTTAGAAAAACATACTTTTACGATGTTTGTAAATATGTGAACACCAAGTATCTATCTAATAATTAAGTTATTTTTCATTGCTTAGTTTTTAATTCTTTTTACCTATTATGGTATAGTAATTTTATTCTAGGTGCATCGTCTTCACATATCATATAATTAATGTAATCAAACAAAATATTGTAAAACATTTTTAAAAGAGTACCGGTGGAGTTTCTTGCCCATTCTTCTCCATACGAAACTACCTTTTGGAAGGGGCAACTAGAATCAATTCTATTTTTCTTGTAAATTTTGACGTTCAAAAGTGCCTCTTATGTGCCTATTTGAAATAAATGGTTTGACTTTGACTTTGACCATGAGCGGATTAACTTAACTTTTACTATCGGAAAGGGTTACCCCTTCAATCTAGTATAATTAATTTGAACTCTCGCTGCTTCGCTTTAGGTACAAAATTGTATTTCGTGCATTAGGTGGGCCCTAGACTTAATAATATTGGCCAATATTTAACACCCAGACGATCTTGAATGCCAACCTTTAACGGCCAATAACATTCGTAATACTCGTATTGCGCAAAAAAATTGATCGTCTAGGGTGTACCTTAGCCTGTTTTGAGCCACCATAGGTGAATTTCTAGTGACATAGTGAGGGGCCAATATGCGGTCGGTTGGGCGTTTTTCCATTGGCCGGCACGGCGTCAACACTGGTACAAACATGGGAACGGCCCGGCAAAGATTGAGGCAAATGTATGAATTGGAGTTGTCGCTGTCACCGGCAAGTGGAAAAACGCGTATTTAGAATTCATACAATTTTGCATCCACCTTAGTCGTGCCGTCGTTGTGCCGTTGCTGAGAAAAAACACCCATTCTCGAGACCCTGCTGACGTCACTGCGGTGGACATCGCACCCCCGCCGTGCCACAATCGAAACGACCAGCGATCGCCGCTCAGACTAGTCGCAGAGGTAACTGACATGACCTACTACTGCAATATAGAAAAACTTTTTTAACCGACTTCCAAAAAGGAGGAGGTTATATGTTCGGCTGTATGTTTTTTTTTTTTTTTTTATGTATTTTCACCGATTACTCCGTCAATTGTGGACGGATTTTGAAAATTCTTTTTTGTATGGAAGGGTATACTCCCGAGGTGGTCCCATTGCCACCTAATCAGAATCTGATGAGGGGATCCCATGGAAATCGAGGGAAATCCTCAAATTTTATAGGCATACCGATAGCGATTTGAGTATGTTTTATAGTAACTCGTCTATTTGCACTCGAAAAGCACCATTTGGTGAAATGGAACTGATGATGAAGCCCACAGATGGCCACTGGAACTACTTAATAATAAGTATTTCACCGTTGTGATTCGATTAGGCACTTTAATATGGTTGCTAAGCAATTTATGCTCGTCAAAATGCATATGGTGAAGTCACCATCATTTCTCCTGGTTTTTACCATGAGAACTCTTCAACAATTAACGCCCCTGCATCGGGAAAAGCAATATTTTGTAAAAGGTGATGAGCATTTGACATTAGGCTATTGTAAATTAGATAAGTTACAAACTGACCCATTAAAAAGTGAAAAATTAAAAACTTTTTACAAAACAAAAAAAAAAACAACCGACTTCTAAAAAAAACACTACAAAGTGAAAAATAACTTTAATTTTGGAAGTCGGTGGCAAAAAGCTAAAATACAGAACTAGAAGACACCGACTTCCGAAATTAAAGTTATTTTTCACTTTGTAGTGTTTTTTTAGAAGTCGGTTGTTTTTTTTTTTTTGTAAAAAGTTTTTTATTTGTTTTAAACGTAACTGAAACTCTAATATTACGTAGAAAAGTGATTCTAATGAACTTCTTATAATTGAATTATCTACCAACTTTACTTTGATCAATACTACTAATATCAACGATACGATAAGGTAAGATTACCACATTCACAAACCGTTTATGGAAACTAATAGCAGATTTTTGTTTATTTTGAACCACAGTAGTGATAACAGTCTATTACTCTTTCAAGGTATTAGGTACCCATCCAATCAGTTCATCATCATAATTATACCCAATCCACAGTCTGACTTTACTCCCGAATCTCCACGCTTCAGTGCCTCATTCATGTTCTACTCACGATGCCAACAATATGCGCCTATCTCACTTAATCGATTTCCAAAATAAAAAGGCTTACCTTTTCAAAGACTTATCTTTAAGAAGAGTAACCCTTTCATTATGTTATAAAAGGTTAACCCATACAAGATGTTACTCAATCCACAAGAGTAACCGAATGAGCGGCTTTGAAGGGCTTAACGCTTATGTGATCTTTATTCCAGTGTTATTACTTTGAAAACAAAACTGTTTTATGATATAAACAGTGTTCAATGCTTGTGCTTTTCCACACAAGCGGAGAAACACAAGCATCTGGACTTTTTATCGAATTTAATAGATATGGTCTTCTACTTGAAAGAAGTGTACCCAGAAGTTGGGTTTCCTTATAGGAAAGTTTTGTCATATAATAACGGCCTGCATGAAAATCTGTATAATAAGGTGTCAAAAATCGCTCTGTATTTGCACAGCCGTTATGAGTCGCTTTCTTAGGAAAACCAAAGCTTTACCTATTTAAGACACTGACAACAGCTAAAGCGCGGTCACTGTCAGACTGTATATAAAATAAAGAAAAGCGCGATGACACAACGCTTGTAATTTATTGAAAAATATGAAGAAATTATCTATATATTCAAAAATAAGTTGAGTAATTGAAAATAAAAAAACAACCGAGTTCTGCGTCCCAATAAGACGTTCTGGTTATTAACTAAATAACAACCGTACGATAATAATTATTAAATACAGATATTTGGGATTGGAACTCAAAGTAAAAGGTTAGTTTACCGTTAACTTTTATCGAGATTTTTTTTTCTAAACGTGTTTTGGTAACAACCAAGTTCTTAGAAATATGTTCAAGAATAACATAAATATTTTTCCGCTACCATAAACTATATAGATTTGGCATTTTTTTTTTCTTTAAGACAAGCCTACTTAGTTAATTTGCCTCTTGTCAGCGCCTTAAGTTTGGATTTTGGTGGCACTTACCTTGTTACGAGAACGGCATGAACATGAAATCTGCGCTGGTTACCCTTTTAGCCATTTTCTTCGGTTTTAATGACTTAAAACTCTTAAATTTGCTACGTATTGCAGGTAGATTTGGTTTCATCGACTTAACAGCTTTGAATGCATTGGTGACTTTGTTTATAGGCAATACCGGTAGGCTTATGTTTATGTTCGCGTTGAATCTTGCTTGGGATGGTAAAGCACTGGAAAGACACTTCCACGCTAATCTGCGTACAAAAGAAACATAGGTTGTTAAAGTGCTTAACATTCCAAGCAAGATTCTAAGACGATGGAGGCACATATTGGGCGTTTTGTAAAAAAAATTCACGAACCAATTGCGTTTTCTCAGGTGATAATTTAAAAAAAGGTAAAAAAGTCGTCCACGTAGATAGGTATAGTAGAACAAGCTATTTCGTATAAAGGCAGCTAATTTGCAAATCGATGGTGGAAATTGCAAATGTCGTAGGAAATATTTTAATCACTGACAATTTGAAATTTCCTCCAAAAATACTTTTAAACAATGTTGTGACTATGCTATGTTTTTTTTTTACTCTGGAATAGAGCTAAGTAAATTTGAAGAGTAATAAATAACTCTTACGATAAAAATGAATACTGGCAGTGTAGTGGAAAGATGAATATTTTTTCGTATACAGGGTGGAAACTTTCAGCGGGGCAGTAAGGAGAAGTACCTTATCCGTTGCAGCTACGCGAAAATGTACATATTGTAATATATATGCATCACCAAACAGTTGTTCAAAACGGTAATTACGATTATGATTTTGAACTTTTTCAATCCTAAAGTCTTTAGAAAACTTTAAAATAATAAAGAAAGTATATATACCTGCTGAAATAACTCTTCTGAGTTTTAGGTGGCTTGTACGAGCCGAAAGAGCCGAATCTTTTCTTTCTGAAAATTGAGATAGTTCGATCAATATTAAACTAATACTACCTACAAATGTACAGTACAGTACAATACAGACTTACGTAAACCTTATCCATTATTTAAAACTTGACATGATACGATGCAATTGTGCATTTTTAGGGTAAAACGGGAACCCTATTACTAAGGCTCCGCCGTCTGTCTGTCTGTCTGTCCGTCTGTCAGGCTGTATCTCATGATCCGTGATAGCTAGACAGTTAAAATTTTCACAGATGATGTATTTCTATTGCCGCTATAGCATCAAATACTAAAAGCCAGAATAACATAAATATTTAAGGGGGCTCCCATAAAGCAAACGTGATTTTTTTCGTCGTTTTTGCCGTTTTTATAGATAATGGTATGGAACCCTTCGTGCGCGAGTCCGACTCGCACTTGGCCGTTTTTTATTATTTCGAACGTCACGATATTGACGTAGACATCCCCGTATATTCATAAAATGTGCCCACAATAATATCATCACGTAAGAATTTAAAAACGCGCACAATAGTGATGTGATTTTTTTATGCTTTATTAAAAAGAACAAGGGGGTCTACTCCGAAGCGCTAAACCGAAGTATCAGCCGAATGTTCGGACGTTTCTTTCCTAGGCTAACTATCGCTGAACACGGCGAAAAAAAAAAGAAGAAAAAGACAGTCGAAGAGATAAGCCAAACTCAAAACTGTGACTTGAAGTCGGGTAAGGACTTAGAGTAAGTCAAAAAAGGAAACTGTGGAAGTTATAAAACGGCCGAACATTCGGCCGATACTTCGGTTTAGCGCTTCGGAGTAGACCCTCAGGTTCTTAATAATTTATTACAATATAGCCTTTAAGACTAATAATAAATTTTAAAAACACTTTGTTTCGTTTGTTATATAGGTTTTGATTGCCACAAATTGTTTACTTTTGAAATGTGAAAAAGTGGCATTTAAAATCAAATTGGCAAGTAACGAGTTTATGTGTTGTACACAATTTATCTAGACTCGCACTAGCTGACTGTCTATGTTTCACTATGCAGTCTATCCAAGTCCATACCTACTATTATTTGTGCGTGTTGCTCAGGTTAGGTATCTAGGACTATTTATTTTGGTCACGGAGGACTTATATGATGATGCAGATTTGGACAGGGAGCGTAGGGCGTTGGCGGCTCGGTGCAATATGTTAGCCCGCAGGTTTGCGCGCTGTAGTGGAGATGTGAAGGTGTATCTTTTTAAGGCTTACTGCCAAACCTTCTACACGTGCAGCTTGTGGGTGAATTATACACAGGCCTATAGCGCCCTACGCGTTAAGTATAATAATGAATTTACGATGTTGATGGAGCCTCCGCGCTTCTGCAGCGCTTCGCAGATGTTCGCGGAAGCCCATGTCAATGATTTTCATGGTATAATGAGAAAGAGGGCAGCGTCAATTATGGGTAAATTGCGCGGAAGCTCCAACAGCATCCTTCCTTTATTAGGCACTGGGTGCGGAGGCACGTGCCAACATGTGTTGAGCCACGTAGTTAATAGTTGTTTGGTTAGTTTGTAAGTTTTACTAACATATTTTTTTTAAGTTGTCGTTACTAATTATATGGAACATGTGTATTTTTATGTGTGATCCGAAATAAATGTGAATATATAGCTTAAGGCTGATTTTAGTGACTTTTTATCTGTTATTATGCCTTCTGCAATATACAACATTATTTTTAGTATATGCGAAACCTGAATATAGTTTGTTCAGAATAAGGGACTGAATCGATTTCAATTATTTTTACACCATGTTATATTTTGTCCCAAAAATATTAAGTGTGATGGAAAATGTTATCACCATTTAATTACAATAAACTCACCGTACTGTTAGGTACCTTCTGCCAAATTATTATCAATGCGCGCAAGACGACCCTGGAGGCGCGGGGGCGCCGCGCCGTTAGCATGTTTTTGTACGGACAACCCGGTAACATAACAACCTTATAACTTTGTGATTTTTCATGATACAGTTTTGAAATTTTGTACATAGATTCTTTACATAAAAATACTAGCCATGTGTTTTGGGTTTCGCATATACCAAAACTAATATTGTATATAAAACAGGTAAGTTATGAAAAAATGTATGTTAAACTAGAATGGATACACATCAATTCAATATGTGAACATTTACGTGTTATAGTAAAATACTTTATGAAATAAATTCAGAAAGTAATGTCTACCCAAAGCATACAAAACGTTATTAATTTCAAACTACGTAAACTATTTTCATGATATTTTTTGTACAAACAGACTATTTTATTATCTATAATTCTATCTGTAATTTTTTTCAAATATTCATATTTTCATTACTAAAAATAAATATACTATATAAAACCGAACGGGGGCGGCGCGTCTTGAGTGCGACGCGCATTTGTTGTTGACCAAGGTCAACGGCGACTACCCGACCCTTAATAGCAGAGTCCGTCGTCCGTTTGCCCGACGTTTAAGTAGTATAACATTCTTCACTGGAGTGAATATTCATTTTTATTTCAATCCACGATCGCAAGACATCGTCAAAATGACAAAGGCATGAACATTCATCTAAGAGACTTACTAGAGAACGGGCAGCAGCGTTCTCTATGCATTTTAACACCATACTGCGATCACCAACCCGCCTGCCAAGCGTGACTGGAGGCCGCAGGAATCCATTGCATGCGGGAAGCACGGAAACGGTCGATGTGGGGGTGCTTAGGGACGCCTATGTCCAGCAGTGGTCGTCTTTTGGCTGAAATAATTAACGTTCATCCGCTCATTTCATTTTGTAGATGAATGAAAGATGCAGTGCCGAAATCCAACATCGTTGATAACTCAACTTTAGTTAAGGAAATAAACTTTGCTTAAACAAAAAACAGCAAAAAACTGTTGTGTTAAATTAATTAATTATCTTTTTAATTAATTTAAAAAACTGTTTTTTGAATAGCATAACAGGGTTATGTAACAGACTAGCTGCGCCCCGCGGTTTCACCCGCGTAAGTCTCGATCCCGTGGGAATATAGGGATAAAAAGTAGCCTATGACTTAACCCAGGGTGTCAGCTACCTCCATACAAAATTTTATCAAAATTGGTCCAGCTGTTTGAGCGTGAAGAAGTAACAAACATACACAAACACACTCACAAACGTTCGCCTTTATAACATTAGTGTGATAAAACCTAGTTCGCAAGTCACAATTTTTATGTAAACAGTAACCAAAGTTTTGTTACAGTTACGCAAACATTTATTTCAGTGCAATGACTTAATTGTTCACTTTTGATTCATTTTGTGTTAAGAGATTTCACTTCGAGTGAAAAATACGAATGAGAGACAAAAATGAATAAAAAGTGAAGCGTCTGATGTTTGCTTTGTTTCCTAGGTAAAAGTATAATTAGACCCAGAAATAAAATTCCTATTTACAATATACATAGTTTATATAGGAGGACGAGGGGCTTGAAGCTAAATAATAACTGCACGGTCTGTTCGTGGATGGTACAGTCGGTGAACAGTATTACCTGACCCTTCTAACAAAGAAGAATAATGGAAGAGAGGTCAAGTAATGCTGGTCACCGACTGTACCATCAATTACATATCAAGACCCCTCCGTGCCTCGGAAAGCACGTTTAGCCGTTGGTCCCGGCTGTCATTCATAGATCTTTGACAGTCAGAATCCCAAGTCTGACAACCAGTCTTACCAAGGGGTATCGTGTTACCCAGTAGCTGAGTCGTGGAGGTCAGATAGGAAGTCGCTCCATGTAAAATACTGGTATTCAGCTGCATCCGGTTAGACTGGAAGCTGACCCCAATATAGTTGGAAAGATTGATTTAGTAGGTCCCAACACAAATCTTTGAATTTAAATGACCAAAACGTTAAATTGGACACGTGTAAAAACTAATTAGGGGTGGATTATAAATGAATTAGGTTTTAAATTTTAACTAGATAGATTAAAATGTCCATGTCCGTTACGGTACTATTGTATTTTTTTCTGGTTTGTCACAGAGATACTTAATTAAGGCACTGATTCATTTATGTTACAGTTATAGTGTGGCCATTAGTGCTGTGCACTCCCTGAGGTATGCGCGGCGAGGTGGGAGGCGAAGAACGACACGCGCGCCACGAGCGCTGACGGCGCACTGACAGAGCGCAGCAGCCGATTCTCCCCCCCGTCTTGCCGCGCGCATACCTCAGGGAGTGCACAGCGCGATAACGCGACCTGCACTTCGCGCGCTCTCTGTTGTACAGCTGGACGTCAACCGGCGTGCGAGAGAGAGCGCGCGAGTGTAAGTCGCGTTATCGCGAAAATGTAACCGTAACATTAGAATGATTAATTCTTCTTTATAATCAAGAGATTGTATGTCTGTATGTGCATGTTTCAATCTTTACTAGGGACTAAAGTGTATAATTATATCCATTTGCAGAGTGGAATAGAGCATTAGAACTACCAGAACAGAAAATGCACCGCGTAATCAGCCTATTTTGTTCCCACTGCTGGGACACAGGCCTCCTCTCTTCGAAATCTGTCTGTAATCCACCACGTGGGCCCAGTGCGGATTGGTAGATGTCACATTTCTTCGAATTTTTGGTTATGGGACATGCCGGTTTCCTCACGATGTTTTCCTTCACGGTTTTGAGAGCAGTGGTGATGAAATTATTTACACAAAGTGCCTGCTTGGATTCAAATCCACGACCTACAAACTTGTAAGTCAAAGCCTTGACCACTGAGCCACCACTGCTCTTGAAAATGTATGGCATAAACATGTAGTGGCATCAACATCGCCACATGGGAACTACGCGTCACACTGACGTAACGCAAATCCTGCATCGCGCAAGCAGAGTTTACCGCTAAACTAGAATATATACAACGTCCCGACATCAACCGTCGGGCAGTTGCCCACCAGACACAACACCCGTCTGGTCGGAGGATCCTCCCTTTTCTATGGTGGATGAGTAAACTTTACACCCTGTTCCTCATGCCACCAAAAACATATCTTACTTTTGAGGATAATGTATAGTGACTCCTTTTGGTGTCACCTTTTGCTTGCAAGGACCATCATTGCCACATGGACACCCATTCGCTGGACGATACTTTGGCAAAGGCACCACTCTGAAATAAAAAGCACTGCTTTAAAATATCAGGTGCAACAGAATACACAGGTTAATCAGAAAATGTATGCGTTTGGGAAATTGTCGTGTTCCGAATTCTACGCTGCGCTGAGGGTATGCTTTTTCGTGGAACCGTTTTTGAACTTAAATTACATTTCTTAACATTTATTATTCGGAATCATAACATAAAATCAAGCCTGTTACCGCTTTTTTTTTTGGATGGGAAATTATCAAATAGCTTCTCCCGCTCTGGGCGGAGCGGGAGGGCGTGTCAGACTTTTACTGACTAAAATCCACCCGTGTTCCTTCCGTTGCCTATGTGCCAGGGCCACGATATCCCTTTCGGACAAACTCGCAACCCTGGCAGGAAGCCTGTTTCCCCTAAGTGTTATACAGTGTGAGTCTTGATAATGTGCACATAACGAAATGAGGGAAACTTAGCTTAATTTTATCGACGGAAAAATATTTAATAAAATCTAAAAAAACAATTAAATTGTTTTGTAGCATTTTTTAAATTCTTGTTAGCTGCTGTGACCCCTGTGTAAACAAATCGGTATAACTTTTAAACTAAACGATCTATCACGATGAAACTCAGTAATGACTGGAAATAATAGGTCGTCTATATAAAATAAAAACTAAAGAAAAACTCGCCCTCAATTGAGAATTAGGGGAACTTTATAACAAAAATCTGATAATTTTTTCATCAATTTTAACAATAATTGTAAAATATCTCAATAAAAGTCGGAATCACCTACTCTTTTTTATTACTTTAAATTATTTTCCATTGTATCAGCTTTCTAAAAGTAAAAATACCATGTCTATAACTCCATCACAACGTTTCCTATCAACTGTTAAAGAAAGGCCTTGCAATCGGCTACGTACTTTACTTTAACAGGTAAAGACAGTCGCTCCATGTAAAATACTGGTATTCCGCTGCATCCGGTTAGACTAGAAGCCGACCCCAACAAAAGGCTAGACAGACAATTATTATATTTACAGTAAAAATTATTACAACTCACTCTTTCTTTTTAAAAACTTTCCATTTTGGTTTCTCAGTTATAACGTAACGTAAGTTAGATAAACTGCAACAGAAAATAAGAAATTTATTAAGAATTGGAGAGAGGCCACAGGAGAAATTTCGCTTGTAGCATGGATTTTTTTTTTCTTTTTGGCTTCGCTCGGTTTGTGCATTTAGCCAGTGTCATGTAAATTTGGTAACAAGTACAAATATGGAATGAACTCCATTCAATACATGCTAAAGATGATAGATGATATCCCGCCCCGCTCCATTGAGTTTCAGTAAAGACTCACTTTCCTGAAACCTCGCGCGGACTTCTTGAGAGAACTTAAAGTGATGTTGCACAGTTTTGTTTCATTTGCCTACACTAATGCAGGTTCACAAACACTTAATGGTTAATAATCCACCACTATTAGACATTAATATACGGCTAAACACAAATTTTAGAAAATAAAACAAAACTGCTAACATGACGCTTCACTTTCCCTAAAAAAATATTTAAAAAATATGGTGAATATCAAAGTTGGTCCCTACAAAAATGTCTGAGCAAAAATCAAAGAACAAAATAATTTTAATAAATCTTCTGCTGAATTGAACATTGTACATTATAAAGGACAATAACGACCTCTGGGAAAAACTTCTGGGTGGTCCAGCAGTGTACGTCTAATGGTTGGTTGATGCGGTGGACCCTCTCTTACAGAGAACGTATCCATGGAAGACAAATTATTTAATTATATGAAAAGTTTTCAATTTCTGTGACCCCAACCATGACATTAAGACGCTGACAACAGGTAAACCGCGGTCACTATCAGACTGCATACAAAAAAAGAGAAGCGTGATGACACGCACGACGCTTGTAATTTATTGCAAAATAACGAAGCAATTATCTATTTACTCAAAAATGAGTTGAGTAATCGAAAATAAAAAACAACCAAGTTCTGCATACAAATAAGAAGTTCTTGTTATTAATTAAATACCAACCGCACATTGATATTTAATACAGATATTTTGGATTGAAACTCAAAGTAAAGGGTTAGTTTACCGTTAATTTTTATCGAGATTTTTTCTTCTAAACGTGTTTTGGTAACAACCAAGTTCTGAGAAATAGGTTCAAGATTAACATAATTTTTTCCGCTGCCACAAACTATATTTATAGATTTGGCAATTTTTTTGTTTAAGACAATCCTACTTAATCATTTGCCTCTTGTCAGCGCCTTAACAGTCATGAGAATTGACTAAAGATATAATAATATTGATACCTGGTGTTACTGGTAGCTTCATCTATCTTTCTAAAGTCTTTACTATTTATCATTCCCATTATTCCAATCTCTTACTTCCTCTTCAAATTTTATATTTCCCTGGTACCCAGCGTTATCTCAGATACCAAGAGTTTTTTTAATAATTATTCTCTAAACAATTTCCTTTATGTTTGCATTGATTATGATGCATTTTGGTGCGGTTTTTTTTATAATTTATTTCAAGTTTGTGTTTATAAGTTACTTCTTTGATTTGACATTTTGTTCATGACAGAACAATCTTTTCTAAAATGTTGGTTGTTAAAAGTTTTTGACATTGGTTTTGTAAGGAGGATATTACATCTGTGAACGTAGTTTTCAAACACAAAAAGGCACTGTTGTTTTCAAGATACAATTTTATTGGGGCACATTTTTTTTCGACGTTGCATTTTGTTCAAAATCAAAATATTTTATTTCACATAAATGGTCACTTATGAAACGTCAGAGGCTAGGTGCACGGTTCCAATTGGTCGTTTCCTATGGAGAAGAGCCGGCAAGGAACTCCACGAAATTTTAAAAATAATGTTATTATTTATTTCTGAAATATATATCGTGCATATTAGATTTTTAAATAAGTAAGAATGCAACCAGACCGCAGTCGATTGACGGCGACCGTTGGCTCAAAATATGTCATGAATAATAAAATTCATGATGTTATCAATCGAGAGATCGATCTTAAGAAGCGTACGTTGCTGCGTGGTTATGTTTATGTATGTAATGTAAATGACATGTCAATGGAGAAGGCCGGCCAAAGCTATTAGATGGTGTGACCCATGAAGGAATAGATAAAAGTGGAAACAACACTCTAAATACCTAAGTGAAGACGACTGTGGGCCGACCGTCTCTTTCTGAATACATACATAAGAACGAGACAGTGATAAGTGTTTTCTTTATCTTATATATGTGTTCAGAAAGAGAGAGTCAGCCCACAGCCGTCTTCACTTAGGTGTTTAGAGTGTGGCTTCCACTTTTATCTATACCTTCATTGTGTGACAATAGCTAGGTCCCTCCAGCTTATACAAAATTTGACATTTCCTCTATTCAATGGTCATCGTGTTCATTGACTTTGGTTTTACTTCACTATTTCGTTATTTTCAGTGAGTTTGAATCATTATAATTATGATCAACATGGAAAGTGTCAGAATTTAAAACCCTTAATTATTGTTTATGTCCTCGTAATCACTTTCTTCAAAATGTTTACGACATAACCTCAAACACTGTTTAATTACAATATTTTCTCTAGCCTTTATGCCACAATCTTCTAATTTTAAAGTCTTGGAAAGTGGTGGATTCCAACAATGAATCATTCTCGAAAAAAATAAATTAAACCACCTCTCGCCTTATAATATTATTATTATCTTGTTTTGGAAACTAGCTACGACAGCGCCATTTTGACAGTTGCCATCCCCATTATGCCTGTTCTTTCGCTTTTACTGGTCATGACATGTTATGTTACCCACCAGATGAAAACAAAACGCCATCCATCACGCGGTGAACTATCTCTCAAAGCCTCGATAATAATATTGTCTACCACGACTTTCTTCAGCCTAGATATCACCTTGTAACTGGCCATCCAAACTTGGGAGAGCAGTCATGGTGGCCCAGTCGTAACGGCCGCGACTTACGAGTTTGTAGGTCGTAGGTTCGAACCCAGATAGGCACTTTACTTTGTGTAAATTATTTCATCACCACTGCTCTCAAAACGGTGAAGGAAAACATCGTGAGGAAACCGGCATGTCCTAGAACCAAAAATTCGAAGACATGTGACATCTACCAACCCGCACTGGGCCCGCGTGGTGAATTACGGCCCACTTCCTCTCACAGAGAGGAGAGCTGTGTCCCAGCAGTGGGAACATTTTAGGCTCATTATGTGTAACTGGCCATAATCATCATCTGCCTAGCCTTTTACCAATTATGTTGGGTTCAGCTACTAGTCTAACCGGTAGTGTAATTGTGTAACACATATAAAATGGCAATGGATAGCAATAGCTTTCATTTTAACATTGCTTCATCGGTTTAAAAAATCGTCTGCTCAAAAACGTAAATAACGCAATGAACTTGGTTGAGCTGTCAAAATGAAAGTCATTACTATCGATTGGCATTTTATGTGTGTTACGCAAATACTTCGCGGATAAAGCTGAATAATTTTGTATATGCAAATTTTCCATTATCTTCATACTAAATAACCTTGACATTTAGGCCTATAGAACACCATTCGGGGGGAAAACTTCGATGTTTATACACCCCAACGTTCCCATTGATCTGTAAAGAACAACCGGGCCCTAAGCAAACAAACATAACTCTGCGGAAACTTCTAACAAAGAGGGTGCTGAGGTATATGGATTTTATTCTTCTTGCGTATTATGCGTAGCTTAGAGAGGGTTAAATGGGGTTGAAGAGCAAAAAACCCCTGAATGAATAGCTAATAATTGTTTTTGGAGTTTACTCCTTAAGAATCGATTTTCATACTAGGCCCCTGTGTGGAAATTTTATGAGGAGTAAAATTATTTCAAGCGTTTTTTCTGCGCAACGTACCTTACGCATCTTTCAAGGAGTAAACTGCAGTCGTGTGTCGGAGCTGACACACACACACACACTTTTTATGAAGACACGTGTGATTTTAAGGAACCGATAGAATACAGAATGGTATAACTCCATTCATAGCTTCATTCATTCCAAAAAGCAGCCTTAGACGCGTGCTACAAATGAAGACAAACCTTAGCCTACCATGAGCACGGCCGGGAATTAGTTACCGAGCGGTGACCTAGCCCTGCTTTACGACCACCGGGTCACCATGCCCGATTCGACAGCTTGTAGGTCTAGCTCTACCATCACGCTCCCACAGTATTACAATCTGCGACCTTGGCTGATATTAACCTAAATATTATACAATAAGTAGTCATCGACTGGATGTCAGAAACACAGAACCGGTCGAAGTGTGACCTGTAATCAGCTGCCTACTTACACTTATTCTAATAAAATAGTAACGTAATTTTAGTTAAATTGTGTTGAATTTTAATTTAAAGACGTAATAAATTTCAGTAATAATTAAATTTGAATTTAGTTTAATTAAACTTACAACATTAGTTTTTTTTTTGGACCTTTAAACTTTGTTATCATTATTTCATTCTGTGTTTAATTTTCTTCCCTTAAGTATGAATATTTTTTTTTTTTTATAGTTGTATTGCTCTATTGCAATGTGACGAAATATTTATTATTTTTAATTTAATTTAATTTTGTAATCTAATTTTATTTGGTAATTATAATTAGTATACAATTGTTATTGCTAATATTGCAATGATCTAAAAATTTAATTAAATAGTTGTTCACGTTTTAAATAAGAATGTTGTGCAGGGTTTTAGGTGATATATTTATAAGCTTTCTTCACGATCACGTTACGTTATACAGATACAACTTGTATTAGTTGAGCATCCACCTTAAAAGGATATCCTTATTTCTTTGCATACAAAACGGTTCTAACCCTTGCAAGATCGCTCGTAATTTTATAGATTGTATGGAGTTTCAGGAAGTATTATATTTCGTTGATATTTTATTGTATTTTTGAGGAGAAAAGGGTGTTTTTCCGGACTGCAGGGTTAAGTAACAATTTTTTTTCTTTTCTATATTTTGTCATAACGTAACATCACGCCTTGTTTCCCCGAACGGTTGGGCAGAGGTGTTCCAATAGTACACCCACATGTCACCAGTTATTTTTAAGTCCCATGTAATAGGGAGCGAGCCTATTGCCAGCACAAATCCAGAATGCGGGCTGCTACTGAAAAATTCATAAAAGAAGAAAATATATTTACATATTTGAACAATATTTATTAAGTTCAAAGTTTAAACCATGCTCAGCAGTCACAAAATCAACGACATAGTTTATAAATAATACATAAACTCACGCCTTCTTCCCATGGGGGTAGGCAGAAAATATAGAACGCCACCTGCTACGCTCCTTACATACTCCTTTTGCTTCGCCTACGTTCATACATCTGGTCATACACGCACGCCGATTGCGAGTACTACGCACCTGACCTTTCTGAAGAACATCACCAATTTGGTCACTATATGTCCTCCTAGGGCGTCCCCTCCCGGCGTTTCCACTCACCTCTGCTTTATAAATACCTTTTGTTAGTCGCGTTCCACCCATCCTCTCAACATGACCACACCATCTAAGCATACTCTTTTCAATTTATGTTACCACATCTTCTTTTAAAGTGCACCGTTGCCTTATCACCTCATTTTTCAAACCTGAAGTTTACAAATAAACATTAAAAAACATAATGTTTCTATTATGTAAATAATTCATATTACTAAAACGCCAATACACTTATGACAATCCATTGTACCGTCGCGTCGTCGTTCCAAACGCCTATTGATTCGTCTATGTTGGCACTTGTCACCTTATGACTATGATCGATTGCTACCTATAAGACACCTGGGACTCGTGCCACAATTTATAAGAAAAAGAGGAGTTAAAAAAAACTTTTTCCTTTATCCGAATTGGCAACCCGCCAATTCGGATGTACACAAACTTTTTTAGGCCCCATTCTGATGTTACGCCAACATTTTCAATTGTTTCATGTTTATTATTTAGTAAGATTGCGGAATTTTTCCGTGTGGCGCCGGACGTAAAGAATAGTACCACCCCATTTCTTCCCGTGGGTGTCGTAAAAGGCGAGGGACTTACTAGAGAATGGGCAGCAGGGTTCTCTATGCATTTTAACACAATACTGCGATCGCCAACCCGCCTGCCAAGCGTGGCAATTATGACAACCCCCCCTTTGGGGCGGCCTTATGTCATTCTAACATTCTGATCCATGTATGGATCAGAATGTTGGGGATGGTTAGACCTGCTGTCTTGTAAGCTGTTGTCTGTTGTTGACCTGTTGTCTGCTGTCTTTAATTGTTTTATATATCTTCCCCTTAAGTTTAAAAGGAATGCCGGAGTCGCAGATTGTTCCCGTGACCTGCCGCCATTTCATCCATCCAGTGTTAATTCTGTGCTTAACCGTCCGATCTACTTCGCCATTGCTTTGCATGAGTGAACCGAGATACCGAAAGTCGGAGCAGACCGGTAGATGTGCTCCATCAAGCTCTATGGCTCCAGAACTGGAGAGACAGTTTTGGTTCTGCTGATTTTCAAGCCAACATTCTCCAGCTTCTGTTGTCATTTCTCCAATCTGCTCTGGATCTCAGGTCCATCTTCACCGACAAGAACAATGTCATCGGCAAACTGCATGCACCTGGGTGCCTCTTCCTGTATGTAAGACGTCAGAGCGTCCATAATCACCTGGAAGAGGTAAGGACTTAAAGCCGACCCTTGGTGCAAGCCTACAGCCACACTGAACTTGTCGGTATTTCCAGCAGCTGACCGGACGTAGGTACAAGATTGGCTGTACCGTCAATAAGACCTTAACTACCGCAATACTTTCATTAATTTTATTCTAAAGTTCTTAGTAATAATAATGTAATTTTTAGGGTTCCGCACCTCAAAAGGAAAAAATTGAACCCATATAGGATCACTCGTCTGTCTGCCTGTCTGTCTATCCGTCTGTTACAGCCAATTTGCTCCTAATCTACAGGACCGATTAAGTTGAAATTTGGTAAAAATATGAATTTTTGTGACCCAAACACGGACGTGTATTAGGAAATAAATGAATTTTGAATAGGGGTCACTGTTTGGGGCAACATAGAAAATTCAAAACAAAATGTTTCCCAAACTGTCAAAGTCAAAGTCAAAGTCAAACCATTTATTTCAAATAGGCACATAAGAGGCACTTTTGAACGTCAAAATTTACAAAAAAAATAGAATTGATTCTAGTTGCCCCTTCCAAAAGGTAGTTTCGTATGGAGAAGAATGGGCAAGAAACTCCACCGGTACTCTTTTAAAAATGTTTTACAATATTTTGTTTGATTACATTAATTATATGATTATATGTGAAGACGATGCACCTAGAATAAAATTACTATACCATAATAGGTAAAACGAATTAAAAACTAAGCAATGAAAAATAACTTAATTATTAGATAGATACGTGGTGTTCACATATTTACAAACATCATACAAGTATGTTTTTCTAAAAAAATAAGTCAGTGTGTGAGTATAGGTTATCACAGAATGTAAAATGAATATCATAAAAATAACAGATTTTACCATAAAAATAGCAACCAGTTTGATTTTGTCTAGACTCTAGATTGTCCTATGGAGCTGGACCAGCATGTTTCCAAGCATTCCTGTCCTGGATATAATCCTCTAACTTGTAATATGCTTGTTTACAAAGTGTACTTTTAATATGTGTTTTAAATTTTCTCTCATTTAATTTCAATACATCACAAGGTATTTTGTTGTAACATTTAACACAGTACCCCATAAAAGATGTATGTACTTTAGATAATCTGAAAAATGGTTGATCTATTTTATCTTTATTTCTAGTATTAAAATTATGTCTATCGCTTATCTTGTTAAAAATATGTAGATTTTTCCTTACATACATAATATTTTCATAAATGAATTGGCAAGGTACCGTCATAATATTAATCCTTTTAAATAGTTCCCTAAGAGATTCGCGGCGACGGAGATTATAAATTGCTCTGACAGCCCTCTTTTGCAAAATAAAGATGGACTCAATGTCAGCAGCCCGACCCCACAGTAAAATGCCATACGACATAATGCTGTGGAAGTAACTAAAATAAACCAAACGCGCGGTTTCTATATCTGTTAGCTGTCTTATCTTTCTAACAGCATAAGCGGCCGAGCTTAGCCGCTGTACCGTGTGACATATCAAAATGAAATTGCTTGTTGTAAGGATTTCAGATATTTATATTTTTTTTCTAAGCACTATCTATACGAGTATAAGTATTATTTTGAAATAAACACTCTTAAAATTATTAAAAAAAATAGAAGAAAAAGCGTTCGTAAAACCATCGAAATCGTACCGCACCCATTATATCAAAAACTACGAGGCCAAAAACTTTGAAAAAAAATCAGGAAATTGTTCTTTATTTATACATTACAGGAAAACCTAATGAAATCTGTGGTATTAAAATAAAATGGTAAATCTCTCAATATTGTGCGTACAAACTTACATTTGCTGTTGGAAGGTATGAGGGAACGTGTTTTTTAACTACAATGTTAAGTTTGTTCTTGGGATAAATTTATCCCAACTACGGAACCCTTCATTTTTCTAACAAATCTTTAAGAGTAACGAATGCCATTTTGATCACTGAGGATTTCACGACACGTCCTTATTTTTTTTCTATAGGGTTATCAAAAGGGACGTGGTCAATCTTGAATACGAAAAGCAGGATATTTGTGACTTTGTTAGTGGGGTGCCTACCTAATAAAGTGTGCGAAAATTTAATGAAAGACACAATGAAAAGAGATCGCATTTTTAAGAATAAAAAAGGAGAAGAGGCAGATCTTATTTACCGCAAAAAAATGCCAATCCTGAATAATATAATTATAGAACGATATAATAATATATATGTAATTTTCGTTTGTAATAAAAAATATCTTTATTTAAAGTTGTACTCTTTCGAATTGGCCAACTTGTATGAAACAGATATTTTCTCACGGGAACTTACGCCCAGAAAAAAAACGAGTGTGCTTTAGACCACACGACTGAAGTAAAACTTAGAAATAGTAATATTAATTATACTTACAACAATAGGCCTGCACTGTGTCTTAGTTAGGAGCAGTGGTGGCCCAGTGGTTAACGGCCTCGACTTACGAGTAGTAGGTCGTAGTTTCGAACCCAGACAGGCGCTTTACTTTTTGTAAATTATTTAATCACCACTGCTCTCAAAACGGTGAAGGAAAACATCGTGAGGAAACCGGCATGTCCTAGAACTAAAAATTCGAAGACATGTGACATCCACCAACCCGCACTGGGCCCGCGTGGTGGATTACGGCCCATTCCCTCTCACAGAAAGAGGAGGCCTGTGTCCCAACAGTGGGAACATTATAGGCAGATTATGTGTCTTAGTTATACGAAACGCAACTAGCTATGGGAGAAAGAAAAGGTGTGCTTGCACCTCTCATACCCCTAGAGTAATATACGAAACGTAACTCTCTCTCCTTCTATCTTCACTTACTTATATCTCCCTCTCAACTTCCGTTCGCTCGCTTCCGTAACGCTCTCGTCACGCATTCACCATCTTACTCCCCAATTCAAGCGTGCGTAAAGAAGTTTTACTTCAAAAAGTATCCTATATCCTAACCTACGTCGTGGTTATTCAATCCTTACAGGTGTTAGGATGTCAAAACGTAAAGTAACATTTATCTTTTTTAATAATAAATTAATCAAATAAACAATTCAAAAGTGCCTGTAAATAGTTTAATTGAAATAAATGCTTTGAGTTTGAGCTTACCTAGCATATAAAATGGTAGAATAATTTTATTGAGATACTGTCAAAATAATGCCTCATCTGCCGGAATTGTCTGTTCTTTTTTTTTTTTTTTTTAAACATTGCCCCACACTAGGAATTTCTCCTGTATCGTGGTTGCGTTTACAAACATTCAAACTCACATACACAAACAGCCAGACCCGGAACAACTACTTGTAGGTCATACAAATATTTTTTCCGTGCGGGAATCGAACCCGCGACACGCAGCGCAGCACTCAATCACTTAACCACTGCGCCAACCGTGCCGTCGTCGTCGTTCTATACCAATCACATTATCTACAGCGCTAACATTAATATTATCGTGACCGATCCATCACCTAACCGATGAAAAGTTATTAAATTTTGACTTGTTATATAATTAATGTTGAAATTATACATGTGAGAACGATGCAAAACGTCAAAAGCGTCGTTAATAAAAATAAAAAAAAAACAATTCTAAAATTAAAATAAGCCATAGCCGCTAAGAGATGACCAGTCCCTACTGATGGCGCCCGTTCACGAACATGACGCATGGATTAGCACCATTCAGCTCAACCATTTTGAAGGGAGCTAAATGATCCAACACACCCGCCACGTTCAAGTCAATGAAAGACGTACCAAGTAAATGGTAGCTTTATAGTAAGTACATAGTACTCACACATGTGCTATGCAATTATATAATACTAATAGATTGAATTTATACAATGCGAAGATAGTTTTTGAAATCTTCAACAGCTCCAACAGTACCTATTTCCAAATGCTAATCAATTAAGTTTTTAAGCCCTTGTGGAGCAGGACCAGCATTGAGCCAAGCATTTTTATCAGCGATGTAATCCCCCAACTTATAATATAGGCTGCATAGTGTGCGTTTTACAGAACGCTCCTTCTCACAAAGAGGATGCCTGTGTCCCAGCAGTGTGAACTTTATCGGCTGATTTACACACCTTTTCAATTGACTTTCAGTAACCTAAAAATAAATTTAATCTCGTTTCTCAAAACAAGATACGCTAACAATAATTCCACGTAACTAGTCAATACAGAACAGTGACATAGTAGCTACTAAAGGCTTTTTCCACAAAGTGCCCCACTGGCATTGCTTTGTGCTTTCCATTGTCTAAAGCCTTTGCGAGACTACAAAAAAAATTTTATTTTTAAAACGCTTATAGCCTAGAATTTGTAAAACTGCTGGAATCGGTTGGATGATTTATAGGAAAATATTTACTGGTAATAGGTATTGGGGTATTGTAGGTGTATTTTATTATTTGTGGGTGTACTGTACATGTACACTCCAAATACGCCATTTCAAGAAGGACAAGCGTGATGTTCTTTGTATGTGTTTGGGTTAGTTCCAAGAAGGGTTCCTAATGTGGGACCTAAGAATAAAGATTTGATTAAGAAATAAATCCTAAAGGCTAAAGTTGTTAAAATAATTACCATTTATAAAAAAAAGGAAAATTTGTTTTTTCTCACCGTCGCGCGTCGTCGCGGTCGTTTGGAATTTTGATAACAAACAGACATATCCTTTTTTTTTTTTTTTTGGGTGGGAAATCGGCGGGAGGGCGTGTCAGACTTTTACTGACTAAAACCCACCCGTGTTCCTTCCGTTGCCTGTGTGCCAGGGCCACGATATCCCTTTCGGACAAACTCGCAACCCCGGCAGGCATTGGTCCTAACGGACCCCGTCAGTTTGTGCTGACATCTCTTTGAGGCGCGCGTGGAACACAACGCGCCGTCGACCCGGGCCTGGTCCTTATCGGACGGCGAGCTACCCATCGCTCACCGTCCGCAGGCCCGCGCCTACGGTGGCCGGAAATCGGCTTGCGATTCCCGACGACCGGGGCGTCTCCTGCGGCGACTAGGGGCGCGAGGGCGCGAACCTTGTCTCACCCTCACGCGTTCCGCCTCCTCCTTCGCTAGCATAACTGCTTCGCAGAAGGAGGTGACGGCCTCCCATGCACTCTCGCTCCGAACCATGGCCTGAACCAGGCCCGGACGCGAGAGATCGCCGCCGCCGATCACCTCCGTGAGGACACGGCGGTGCTCCGCCCAAGCTGGGCAGACCTCCACCGTATGCTCCACCGTGTCCTCCGGGCGATCCACACAGTGGTGACACCCGGGCGTTTCCTCCCGCTTAATCCTAAACAGGAACCTCCCGAAACATCCATGTCCGGTGAGGACCTGCGTCAGGCGGAAGGTGAGGACGCCGTGGCGCCTCTCCAGCCACTCCTCAAAGAGGGGACTTATCGCCACAATTGTGGCGTGCCCAAAACAGACATATCCTAACATGCAATCTAGACGATAATGCCTTGGAGCCTAAATGTAGTGCTGTTCCACAAAAGATTGGACACTTAGTATCGTGTCCTGCGTGTCCTGTCATTTGCACAAAACAGGAACTGATGGATGCTGATGATGGCACCAAACACGTAGTCAAATTCTGGGCCGATTCCATTTAGATTGTCATCATTACACTAAGAAGAAGATGCAATCCAGATAATCTAAGGAGGTTACATAACACATAATCATTAATCAGCCGATAATTTTGCCACTGCTCGGACACAGGCCGCCTCTCTGTGAGAGGAAGTAGGCCGTAATCCACCACGCGGGTCCAGTGCGGCTTGGTAGATGTCACATGTCTTCGAATTTTTAGTTCTAGGACATGCCGGTTTCCTCACAATGTTTTCCTTCACCGTTTTGGAAGGTTGGTGGGTTTTGATGCTGCTCCTCAGCAGTTAGTTTACAGAAACTGTTAGATTACGACTTCAGAACGAACACATCTTAATACCTGTGTATTAAGATGTGTTCGTTCTGATAAAGTCTTGTGTCGTAATCACCATGACCCTTCCATGTTAGTATTCCATATTATTTATTTATTTACTTAAGGTTCACCCACAGCACATACATACTTAATAATACGGTAATATTCTAATATATTTATGCCAATTACAGGTAAATACAACATTGACAGCAAAGACGCCAGAATACCGCTTAGTTGCTAACTTAAATCTAGGTGTACAATTGATTAAGAAAAAGGAATATGAATTTTATTACGAAGAAAAAGAAATGGAAACGAGCAACTCATTCATAACCTGTTCAGATAAATTTTTGACTACGTTTCATTGGTGTGACGAGAGGCCAAGACTCTTGATTTAAACTTCACCTTACGGTCATTAAATATATATCTGCCTCCGGTACAGACTTATTAAATGAATTAAGGTTGTCACACATCTTAACGAGTGGTGAGTTTAGACCTGTGTTTGTAGAGGTAGTAGGGCACTGAACATTATCATCTGGATATAAACTAAGATTCTGTTTCCCAGTTAACATCAAAATCAGTTTTCTCCCACCGTCACATCCAGTAAACTGTGTCTCCACCCACTTGTCGATTCCGTTTAGAGAATAAACTAAGCACTGATTACTTCAACGACGATGGCGTTTCGCAATGGTCTTGTCTTGTTGAAATAGATAGATACAGAAGGTCGGTTCCGTACAACGAGCGAAAATACGCGCAAACATAGACACGCTTCACGTACAGCAAGTGCAGGAACACTCTCGAATGGCATTTGTTTGAGATCGCCATACGTACACGAGTATTGTCTGCTCTAAAATTATCAGATGAAAATATAAACAAACGGATCATATTACGTACTAGTAAAGTCGAATTATTAATTCACAGGAGTAATCTGACATGTGCTCTCTGTCACTTTGTGTAATAAAATGGTCATATTTACTGTAATAAAAACGAAAAGAAAAAAATAACATATGTATTAAAAAAAAAAACTTAGACAATTTTTGGTAAATAAAAGCTACTACTCGATAAACGAATATCTAAGTGATACGAGTAGACATATAAACTCATAACTTAATACTCGAGACTTTAAGTTTTACTTGTTATTAATTATTATTACATCTCTCAACGTGTTTATATTTTAAATAAAAGCTATTAGCTTATCTCAGAAAATACCTACATCATTATTATAATATTGTAGTTTTGCTAAGTAATGTTATATAATTAACAAATGCTTCCTCTCTTCTAACTCACTGCATCATTTCAGCCGAAAGACGCCCACTGTTGGACATAGGCCTCCCCCAACATTTGGGAGGTTGCCATAATCGCCACGCTTGGCAGGCGGGTTGGCGATCGCAGTATGGTGTTAAAATGCATAGAGAACGCTGCTGTCCATTCTCTAGCAAGTCCCTTAGTCGCCTTTTACGACACCCACGGGAAGACATAGGGTGGTGCTATTCTTTACGACCGGCATCACACGGAACCCGGAACCTAACTCACTTATAAGATCTAATATAAGTTTATCACCTTGAATACTTACATGTGGAATGCAATAAGAGTATTGAGTAATGGTGATCATTTAGTAGATCAATTTATTTAAATGTAAAATAAAATATATAATAACACATAACATAACACCTGTAATCCCCGAAGAGTTAGGCAGAGGTATAGTCACTCACATTTCGCCAGTAATAATAAATACGTGTGTAGTATAATAAGTGTAAAATTCTAGAATAAAATAAATATTACCATTTTATGACAGCTAGCACGTGTCAGATTACTCCAGTGAATGAATAATTCAACTTTAGACGTCAAATTTGTAGTGTCACTTACAAGTTGAGTGCTTAGATCCGAAATTCAAACAATAATTGTAGGAAAGGTGAGACATAAAGTTTAATCCTTCCAAATACAGATGAATATGTTACTAATTCCCTTTTGTTGAGTGATTACGTAAGTCTTCAACCTGAATAGGATTTGTTTACATTTTCCTTAGGTTTTTTTGGAGCAGACTATATCGCGTGCTGCTTTAATGGCGACGACACCTTTACGGTTTCGCGTTTTCTTTTTATGAAGATGTTTTAATTTCTCTAAACGTCACTATTATTGATGTATTACCAATTTTCTAAAATAGCATTTTGGAGCAACTTTTACTTAAAGAACTCAGAGGTCATTTGCCGGGGATCGGATCATAACATCGCATGAATGAAATTAAGACCGCATCAGTGAATGACTTTTTAAATGATATGAATTTGTCCAGATTATGATTGTTTTAATTAATTGCAAGTTTGTTCATGTTTGACATAATATTATGTACCTGACTATGTTATTATTAATTGACTTTACTTTAATTTCAGCATGTCGATTCTGTAACCATCTCACCGTGAAAACTTATGTGAAGTGATCATGGAGTGAGCTGTCAGTGTCATCCCACCTGATGCTAGTGATGGACCAAGTATTACATTTACAATCATAATCGAGATTTGAATAATATTTTATAAGCTAATTCTGTTGATCATTTTATATTATTTCAAAACTAGTATTTAAGTGTCTAAACATAGCAATGTTTAAGTACTCGTCTAGGAACAAAACAAAATTGAGTTTCTGACTGAATTTCTGTTTTGCAATTTTATTTAAAAACCTCCTAATTAGTAATTTTTTAGACATATAAATACTAGCTTTGAAAAAATATTATTAAAATTTCGATTATGGTTGTAACCCAATCCCTGCATCAGTGAGATGACATGATATCACTGACAGCTCACTCCACGCAAGATTTCACGTTGAGATTTTTACAGAATAGCACTGCTGTTTTGTTTTGTTGACATTATTTTGTTTGTATTAATATTTAAGTAATAATTTGCACGCCGTAAGGTAGACTGTAGCCGATCTCATTAAATTTATGTACAACGTCTTATACATTCATAATCAAATAATGTTCTGATTCTGATTCTAAGCTTTATTATTTAGTTTGTTTAGAATTTTTTTTTTTTAATCTACGAGTCATAATAACTTATTATATTTTTATGATTCTGGCCACTAGCTCTACCCGTGTGTTAAATTAATGTTGCCATTGTAGCGGCACATTGTATGTGCGTGCGCCTGTTTTCGCTTTTTGTATAGAGTCGGCCTTCTGCAATCTTCTGTATTAATATAGTTCATCGAGAGTACAAAGAGTTCTAGTGGGATACTCGCTTTGCTTAAGAGCGGCCAACCCGTCATATTTTTCATACAAATGCTCGTACGTGATTATGTCGTTATAACACATCTTTATTTGAAATGTTTGAATGAATAGGGATCTTGTGCACTATATCTAGGTTTCTATGCAAGCAAAAACTAAAAACATGGAGAAACAAATTCAGTATAAGCTTTCAAAAATGTGCTTTTTTGCACAAATTTTACCTGAACTTTGGCCGTTCATAATGTACTCATAAATTGTAAATGTTAAGAAAACATTAATAAACAAACAATATATTTCACAAACTTGTAAGGCTTACTCAAAAACACGTATTTCCTGGAACAAGTTTTATGAAATTTCCGCACACTATTTTTCGTTCAATGTTATCGCGTTCTCACTCGCTTGTTAGTAGTTCGCACTTGCGCTGTATGAAACAACAAGCTTTTCGACCTTGCTCGCGTTGACGATAGACGGACCGGGAAGGTCCCTCTTAAGGTCTGTTCACGCTACTTTTGCTTTTTTAATGCAAATTGGTTAAACGGCACTGGTAGAATTATCATGCCGTATTTTTGATGAATTCATTTCACTGTGCTGTGAGGTAGATCATTCGGTGTAAGTCGAAATAACAGGAAATGGCGTAGAAGGAATGTTTATGTATATTTTGAGGTAGTTCCATCATTAGCTAGTGCCACTTTTGAGGACGTGAGAAAAGAATTTCGGAAAAAAAAGCGTATTTCAATTTAAAAAAAAAATATTATTCCTTAAGGGGGGTGCGCTAAGGTAGCCCGCGAAATTAAAATTTTCTTACGTTTTTTGCAATTCGCAGGTCAGTAATAGGTTTTATATTGATCCAAATATGATTCGCGGCCATAACAAAATAATTATATGGCTTTACAGAATTATAATCATTAGAATCAGCATTACAACTCTCTAAATTCAAAAAATCCTACTGTATGATTATTTATGAAATAATCATTAAGTAAGATTAGCAAAAACTTAAGAAATAATAATATAATAATATTTTATTCAGTATAATACAATTGGTAAAATATTAACACAAAATTAAATAATTTACAAAGGTATTATAATGTTAGATGCCTTAAACCTGTATCACAGGCGGCATGAGCTCTTACTTTATGGTAATTGTAGGACGATACAATTTTTGACAATATTTAACATTACAAGTCTTGAAATAATGACAAAATTTAATTACTAATTCAATATCTTATCCAGTTTACTTAAATACTATTTTATTTACCTTAAATATAAAAATAACAAAAAGTCTTTTATAAGACTCAAACGACTCAGACGCAAACTAAATAAGAAATTACGTTTATACGTAATTTCTTATTTAGTTTGCGTAAAATAGTTTCTTGCACGTTTTAACCTAGTTAAACACATAAATAAGTTATGATTCTGCGTCAGCAGAATCGGTAAGTCAAATTGTTGCACAATCACATCATATTCGAGGCTTTGTGTATATTCGATTTTGCTGCGGGTGACTGATGTGCTTAGACATCAACAAAATCGAGCGTTTGTAGGTCAGTGCATTGTTTTATTGAGTCAGCAGCAGGCATTAAACACGAAACTCTGGCTTTGATTATGACGCTCTAGGCGCCCTCATAGTCGATAGAGTTGATGTACCTGTATTCCGCTATTTTCCTAACAGGGCACGCAGCATCTCGCGTTTTATGGTTATTGGGCTTTTTAAAGCGTGAGCAAGTTGCACATTTCGGTGTGTCAGCTTTCTTTGCGCACTCTGAAATCGAGTGTTCTGCTTCACCGCAGTGACACGTAGATTTCAGCTCTCTGCATGTTTTTGCTGCATGACCATATTGTTGGCATTTGTAGCATCTGGTAACCCAATATGGTAAGTCCCTGACAGGGCAGGACGTCCAATTTATAAAAATCCTTGATTGGGACAATAGAGCTTTACGTATATTGGCTGTAACTTCAATAACGTAGTTACAAGTCAACGCATCGTTCTTACCAGATTTGTGGCTCAATTTAACTAAGCTCAAAAAGGACTCCATAGGCATTTCTGGAAATTTGTCAGCTACGTTCTGTTCGTAAATGCAATTGAAGACTTCAGTTTCAGCTAAAGTAGTCGGCGCACCTACAACCACGATCCGAGCCGCGGCGGTAAGTCCGGATGTAGAGAGCTGGACCGCGTGCTTCAGTTTATCAGTGTCATGTTTTGTCTCTGTACTAATAATAACGCCTCCATTTTTTGTCTTACGGACACCACGTACATGCAGCTTCATTTGATCAGGGTGAATGATTTCTTGCACGAGGACTTTTGTTTCGTCACTCGACTACAATTTATCGTTAGGATAAATAGCTACAGAGCTTAAATTGTTCGGTCGAATGAAATCATTTGCTCCCTTCTTCACCATATCGGCAAACGAAACATTTCCCGCAGAACCAGAGTCCTTAATCGTCTGCTTGAGCTCCAAAATATGATCGGTCAGGTCGCGCTTTTCTTGAAGGGTATCAACCGCGCTATATGCGTGAATTGCTTTCTGCTTGAGCGACTGATATAGTACTGCCATTTGTGAGGTTCCAGATTTTACTTTACGGCATGGGGCAGAAATTTTCATTTTCTGCTCCGAGTTGAGTTTGCCTGCCGCGGCAATAGAGCAAATATTATTTAAATGCTGTTCGATGGCTGACATCCATTTTTGAGTCTCGGGCGTTGAAACAACATCAACCCTGACCGACTCAAGGGCAAGGTTTGCGTCGTCGTCTTGGATTAAAGGGGCTGTTATCCATTTTGTATTTTTACAAGTTCACTATTTCGTGTCCATATTCACTAACTACACACTAAGCAGAATAAATTACAGTTGCATTACGTCAGTAATGTTTTCAAAAAAAATGAATTTCGCGGGCTACCTTAGCGCATCCTCCTTATGAGTGTTCAGCCCGCGTGAGCTGGCAACGTTGCATTTTTAGATGGGTTTCGTGATTATTTTATTAATCAAAATACAATTTATTTTTTCAGCCAAGTCATCATCATGTATGCCTAGTCTTTTCCCAAATATGTTGGGGTTGGTTTCCAGTCTAACCGGATGCAGCTGAACACCAGTATTTTACATGGAGCGACTGCCTATCTGACCAAGTACTAGGTCGTTTTATTTTATAATTATTATTAGACTTACCGTAATAAGTTGACAGTTGAAATTTTCACAGATTGTGTATTTCTATTGCCATACAAGAAACGTGTATTTCGGCGTTTTTTGCTTGATCTTAATACGATACAGAACTCTTCGTGTGAGAGTCCGATTAGTTTAATTAGGGCAATCAGCCTTCTGGTATTTCCCGCGACTTTGGTAATATCGTTGGCCCAACGCGTCCTTGGTTCAACTTTTTTTTTTTTTGTTGCGGTGGAAAATCCTCATGGATGTCCTCCGTCCTGGGGCGGGTGGAGGGGTCTGTCAGACTCTTACTGACTAAAAACCACCCCAGTGTTCCCTTCCCACACTTGCACCGGGGATCTTGGGAGCTAGTATTACTTCCGTGATCCCCGGGTAGTGCCGGCCCGCCTCTACGGGCCACCTCAACTCTGGGGTGGGGGGTTTCCCTGGCCTAGCCTTGGCCACCATTCAGTCAACACAACACCAACAACTTACTCCAGTGGCCATTTCTGAGTCTAGCCAGGGTGTCTACTCCGAAGCGATAATCCGAAGTATCGGCCGATTGTTCGGCCGTTTTATAACTTCCAAAGTTTCCTTTTTTGACTTCGAGTCCTCACCCTACTTCTTCAAGTCACATTTTTGACTTTGGCTTTATCTCTTTGACTGTCCTTTTTTTTTTCGCTTAGTTTCCCATAATTAGCCGTAGTTTAGAAACGACAGAACATTCGGCCGATGCTACAGATTTATGTCCGGAGTAGACCCCCAGGTGTCCTAATTATTAGTAGCTAATAGTAGACGTACTGAAAATTACCCACAGCGTACCAATATATTTTGATTTAAGCTGGTTGGTATACGGAAATTGAACTGTACTTGTCGATACATAATAATATTTTACGGAGAAATATAAATTACAATGATCTATCGGTTCTGGCTCCCAACCGTACCTATACCCTATGCCATACAAGAAATATCTCGTAAATAAATAGCGATCCCAATTTATGGCCACTTTGGGAATATATATTTATCATACTAAAATCATGTCACTCAATATGGGTCGAGTTTTGACTCTCATCTTGTGGAACTATCTCCTACTACCCTACCCAGGGAATAATCCATCATTTAATTTTGGATTCAGACCGATTGCCTAAACCTATAATTTTCGGTCATTTGTTGTTTTGAGAGGGAATTATTATATTCTACTGCCTACGAGAGTTCGTATTATTAGTATCTTTGAATAAACAAAATGTGGTAAAGGAAACATGCATCTTCTAGTGTAGTCCGAACCTTGTTTCCTAATTTAAGAGATCTTGCAACTATTAAGGTTTTTTACACAACATACATAATCAGCCTATAATGTTCCCACTGCTGGGACACAGGCCTCCTCTTTCTGTAAGAGGGAGTGGGCCGTAATCCATCACGCGGGCCCAGTGCGGGTTGATAGATGTCACATGTCTTCGAATTTTTAGTTCTAGGACATGCCGGTTTTCTCACGATGTTTCCCTTCACCGTTTTGAGAGCAGCGGTGATGAAATAATTTACACAAAGTAAAGCGCCTGTCTGGGTTTGAACCTACGACCTACAACTCGTAAGCCGCGGCCTTTACCACTGAGCCACCACTACTAAGGTTTTTTGCTAGTCCAAAAAGATAAGTATTCTATCTTTTTATTGGACTACAATCGCCGATATTGTCGAATGGTGTTCAAGATGACAAAAAAAATCACTTTATTAATGTATAAGAAATATACATACATAACATCACGCCTGTATTCCTCTAAGGGTTAGGCAGAGGTATACTTACCTATAGTAAACCAACATTTCGGCGGTTATGTTAAGACCCATGTAACAGCAAGCCTATTGCCATTAACTGGGCACAAATCCAGACTCCGGGCTGCTACTGAGAAATTTCAAATAGAAAAATCCAATGATACTCCCCGACCCGGGAATCGAACCCAGGACTCCATGCTCAGCAGTAGCGCTGGTGACCACTAGACCAAGCAGGCAGTCAAGTCAGTCAGTATAAGAAATATTCCATTGCAATACGTACTTAATAATAAATTATATACTAATGCAATAATTAAAAAACCGGCCAAGTGCGAGTCGGACTCGCCATTACTAAGAAAACGAGCGAAAATCGGGAACATCAAATGGATTACTTGATGATAATTGAAAAAAACCAGCCAAGTGCGAGTCGGATTGGCGCACGAAGGGTTTCGTACCATTAACTATAAAAATGGCAAAAAAATCACGTTTGTTGCATGGGAGCCCCCTTAAATATTTATTTTATTTTAATTGAACTATTTATTTTTAAAGTGAATATACAAATAAATATTCTGTGAATATTTCAAGCGTCTACCTGTTTCCGTTATCAATATCGAGCAAAAACGAGCAAAAAAATCACGTTTGTTGTATGGGAGCCCCCTTAAATGTTTATTTAATTCTGTTTTTTAGTATAAATTTGTTGTTATAGCGGCAACAGGAATACATCATTTGTGAAATTTTCAACTGTCTAACTATCACGGCTCATGAGATACAGCCTGGTGACAGACGGACAGACAGACAGACAGACGGCGGAGCCTTAGTAATAGGGTTCCCGTTTTACCCTTTGGGTCCGGAACCCTAAAAAAATGAGTCGTCACGGGACGCCTGGCAGATGTGAAACATCGAAATCATTTACACACTACTACATATTATAAACTGTACAGTAGCGACGAATCCCCACGCGGCAAGCGTCGCCCCGCCAGCAGTCGGTTTTACGTGCGCTTATAGATATTTCACATCAAAAAAGATTTTTCTTGACTCATTATCTAGCTGTGCTGTTAATAAGGAGACTATTGTAATGAAAAAAAACAACAATAATATTCCCAGTAACTTCAAAAATCAAAGTCAACAATTATTACATAAACATAAACTCACGCCTGCTTCCCGCTGTATGGGGGCAGGCAGAAACAACAACAAATCTGCTACAATCCCTGCATGAAGTCCGTTTGATTCATTTACGTTCATACGCACGCCCGGTTGAGTGTACTATGCACGTGACCTTTCTAAAAAATATCACCAGTAAGGTCACTCATTAATTCAACCAATATGTCCTCAAAGATTATTCCAGTAAAAATACTTACCTAAGTAACAAAGCTTTCATATTGAAGAAAATACTTCAAACAACTTGCTAGACATGCTTGACATCTAAAGCATTAACGAATTTCACGCAGTGCTAAGTGGACTAAATTCATAAAAAAAAAATGTTATTTGATTTCTGTCTTGTACCATTATTGGAAATATGTCCTAGACTAGTCACTAGGTAAGGACTTGTGATAAATGATAAATGATAAATGATTTTTATTTCTGTAAGTAGGTTTGTACAAACACTTTTACACGTCAGTCATATTTTTAAAACTAGATGAGGTCGGCGTTTCCTATCTGACTACTCTGAGAAGAAAGGCCGAAACAAACTCAGAGGTCACATTCTCTTTTAAAGTCCAGACATAATCTTGGTCAGATCATGTGAAGGCCATGTAGATTGGTGTCTGAAATGGTCTTTTGAGGAAAGAACCACGCAGATTGAGTGGACCTGACCAGTCAGTGCACGCATTTGTCAGTAATCGTGCAGCTCTACTCAGAACTTAAGGAGCTCAACGATGCGACGATCAATAAAGGACATTTGGGTAGGCCTCTTTAATGACTCAAACTGCCAGACCATGATTAACACTAACTGAGAATAAAAGACAAAGTGAAAATAAAAATAAAAGAGCAATAAACCACATAGTCTTCACATTCACAATAATTAAAAAAATATAATACTTTACAAGTAAATAATCATGTCATTACGTATATATTACGTTACGTATATAAAATAATAAAAGTTAGCAAAAAAAAAACATCAAACAATAAAAATAAACCACTTCAATAATTAAAAATTGGAGCATCTCAATCCCAAGCCTTTTTGTCCTCAATATAATCTTTAACGGTATAAAAAGCTTTCTGACACAACTTACGTTTAATGAATGATTTGAATTTATTAAGGCTTAGATCTTGAACGTGGCTTGGAAGTTTATTATAAAAGCGTATACATTGACATCGGAACGAGCCACCTATTTTCTTGAGCCTTGTTGTAGGTACAACAAATTTATGTTTGTTTCTAGTATTTATATTATGGATATCACTGTATTTTTTAAACAATTTTATATTTTTATGGGCATATAAAAGATTTTCAAAAATATACTGAGAAGGTACAGTCATTACATTAATCTCCTTAAATTTCTCTCGGAGAGAGTGTCTTGGACCTAATTTATAAACTGATCGTACAGCTCTTTTCTGCAAAACAAAGATATTCTGAATGTCGGCGGCATTTCCCCACAACAGAATACCGTACGACATTACACTATGAAAATAGGCAAAGTACACTAAACGGGCTGTCTCTACGTCAGTTAAATTACGAATTTTTCTAACAGCATATGCTGCGGAGCTTAGCTTTTTAGACAGTTTATCTATATGTGGGCCCCACTGAAGCTTAGCATCCAAAGTTAAGCCCAAGAATACTGTGCTTTCTTCAGGATTCAATTCTTCGCCCTTTATCAACACATCAGTTTTCACCTGCCTAACGTGAGGTAGCGTAAACTTAATGCATTTGGTTTTTTTTTCATTTAGAAGTAAATTATTAACATTGAACCAGTGAACTACTTTTGAGATCGCGCTATTTACATCGTCAGTAACCAGCTGCTGACGTTTAAGTTTAAACAAAAGTGAAGTGTCATCTGCAAACAACACTATATCATGATTATCCTTTATGAGGTAAGGCAAGTCATTAATATAAATAAGAAACAAGAAAGGACCAAGAATTGAGCCCTGTGGAACTCCCATATTTACTATAGATCCGGGAGATCTTTTTCCATTGACGTCAACGCTCTGAATCCTATTACTCAAGTATGAAGTAAGAAGATCCAGAGCGGTGTTCCGGATCCCGTAGTGGCGGAGTTTCCTGATTAACGTTTCATGAAAAACGCAATCGAAAGCCTTGGACAAATCACAAAAAATGCCCAAGGCATCGCATTTATCTTCCCATGCATTATAAATATGTCCTAACAGTTCAACACCATCAGTAGTCGAACGACCCCTTGTAAAACCAAACTGTTTGCTATGTAGTAATTTATGTTTATTAAAAAATCTTTGCAATTGGTCCAAAATTATTGTTATTTATTGTTTTTGTGGTTATTTGAAAATCAAATGAAAAAGTCTTGTTAAAATAAATAAAATCAACTATGACGTCTTGTTATTTATTTTTGTTTTTTGTAAGTGACTTTTGGCTTATGCTTTGCTTTTTGAGCCTTGGCCTTTCATCTTATTTTATTGACTTGACGACATTAGTTTCTATTTTATTGTACAAATAAATTGTTCTTATAAAAATCAAGGTATCTCTTAAAAAAAAACAAACAAAAGCCAATGCAAGGCAAATACTTGTCAGAGAGAGAAAATAAAAGCTTGTAATGATCAAATCAAAATCAAAATATTTTATTTCACATAAACCTACAACTACATAATCACTTATGAAACGTCAGAAGCTAGGTGCACGGTTCCAATTGGTCGTTTCCTATGGAGAAGAACTGGCCAGAAACTCCACGGTGATTATTAATTTATTTTACTTTATCATAAAACGGCCAAAAGCCAATTACATCAGTTAAAGATACAACACATTATATAAGTACAAAAACAAAAGAATACAGCTACTCGACTGTCATACGCTCATCTCACAATTCTCCCGACATGTTGACAAGATCTTCTTCCATTCATCCGCGAACACATCACAGTGAGGATTAGCGTCCATGAGAGCGTTGAGCGCAGAGAGTGTGCGAGGGACAGGACACTGGGCTCGAGCGAAGGTTCGACTCCAAGGCACGGCGAACAATCTGTGCCTCCTGCTACGGTTATAGTTAATCGGAGCAAAAGGATGGGACAGTTCGTCATGCAATTCAGGAGCATCTGTTTTTGTGATCACCACTATTTACCTATATACTTATTTGAGCCGGGGTCTGGAGTCTGAATTTGTGCCCGGTTGCTAGCAATAAGCTTGCCCCCTATTACATGGGACTTAAACATAACTGGCGAAATGTGGGTGTACACCTCTGCCCTATCTTTCAAGGAAACAAACCGTGATGTAATAATGTATGTTATGTTATTTGAGATTTTAGATAATAATAAACACGATTTTCAAGCCCTCAATTAGAAGAAAGGAAAATTATTTTCGCACAAACTAAACTAAACACAATCAAAGAAAAACAAAAGTTTATTTTAGTTTTTTTTGAATGGTGCATACATGCGATTGTGACCAACCAGTCGATGGCCAAAAACGCTTGACTGGCTGCTCATAATGGTGTGCTGGTGCCTACGCTTCAAGTGAATGTTGGGTGTGGCAAAGCATGAAAGTAGAATAAATGCTGTGGAAATGCGTTGCTTGCGAATCATGTCTGGCGTGACTATGAATGATAGACTGAAAAATGATTTCATAAGACAACGATATGGTTTAAAAGAAAATGTAGTGACAAAAAATTATAAGAGTATGCTTAGATGATTTGGTCACGTTGAGAGGATGAATGAAAGGCGACTAACAAAAGATATTTACAAGGCAGAAGTGAGTGAAAATACTGGGGGACACCTTAGACGGATACATAATGACCTAATTGGTGATGTTCTTCAGAAAGGTCAGGTACGTAGTACTCGCAACCGGCGTGCGTGTATGACCAGATGTATGAACGTAAACGAAGCAAAAGGAGTATCTACAGAGCGTAGCAGGTGGCGTTTTATGGTTTCTCCCCACCCCCATGGGAAGAAGGCGTGAGTAAATGTATGTATGAGTTAAAAAAAAAAAAATGATCCGAAAATCATCACTTGACCCCAAATTTCCACACTATTAGTAACAAAAACAGTAATTTATCGCCCCTCACAAACAACTCAAAAACCCAAAGATCCCAGAGATATGAAGGGTTGTATTCAAAACCCTTCAGATCACTTCAACATAATACCTAAAAAGCCATCCAATGACAAATCCTAGTAATTTACGCCGCACATTGCACCCCTACATTGTAACAAAGTTATAAGAAGAGGGGTGAAAGGGGGGCGAAACAAATGTACGCAATTGACAACTCAAAAACTTCTGATGGATGTACATTTGTCATCCTCAATCATGCTTTTAAACATATTGGAATTGGTAAGATTGAATGGGACCATCCATTTTTCTTATTACATGTCAGATAGGTAATTTAGTTTTGGTAATATGTGGATTGTCTTTTTAATAGCAGCGTAGGCTTTGTTATTAAAGGGGATAATCTAGGACGAGTAGTTTTTTTGAGAATTTTTTTAATTTTTTTTATTTATTCATTCCGTACAATTCAATTTTCATACATATAGGTTGGCGCAAAAAAAAACTCATTAGTTTTTTACCGTGCACCAAAATCATCGACCACATAATTTAGAGAATTAAACCAAACTTAAGTTCTTAATTAAAATTAAACAACAAAAATAACAACGAGAGTATTTTATAGCGAAATATTTATCCATTACTAAACAAACGAGCGAAAATCGGGAAAATCAAATGGATTACTTTTTTTTTCTTTTTCTTTTTGGCTTCGCACGGTTTGTGCATTTAGCCAGTGTCATGTAAAATTAGGTAACAAGTACAAAGTTATTTGAATAATTATGAAATGAACTCCACTCAATGCATGATAAAGATGATTGATGATATCCCGCCCCGCTCCCCTTGAGTTTAAGTAAAGACGCGGCACTTTACTGAAACCTCGCGCGGACTTCTTGAGAGAACTTAAAGTGATGTTGTACTGTTTTGTTTCATTTGCCTACATTAATGCAGGTTCACGAACACTTAATGGTTAATAATCCACCACTATTACACATTAAATTCGGCTAAACACAAATTTTAGAAAATAAAACAAAACTGCTAACATGACGCTTCACTTTCCCGCCAAGAAGTCCAATGGATTACTTGATGATAATTGAAAAAAACCAGCCAAGTGCGAGTCGGATTGGCGCACGAAGGGTTTCGTACCATTAACTATAAAATTGGCAAAAAAAAAACACTTTTGTTGTAGGTTCCCATACAACAAAAGTGTTTTTTTTTTGCCAATTTTTAGCCCCCCTTAATATTTGTTTTATTTTAATTTAATTAATTATTTTTAAAGTGATTATATAATTAAACATTCTGAATATTTGAAGCGTCTACCTGTTGCCGTTATCCATATCGTGCAAAAACGAGCACAAAAATCACGTTTGTTGTATGGGAGCCCCTTAAATATTTATTTTATTCTGTTTTTTTGTATTTGCTGTTACAGCGGCAACAGAAATACATCATCTGTGAAAATTTCAACTGTCTAACTATCACGGTTCATGAGATACAGCCTGGTGACAGATGGACAGACAGACAGACGGTGGAGCCTTAGTAATAGGGTTCCCGTTTTACCCTTTGGGTACGGAACCCTAAAAACAAAAAAATATAATACGTCATGCATACGTACAGTCGAGTTGATGAAACCAGTTTTCAAGTTATATTTATTTCGAAGCTACGGGACTGAGCAGACTTTGCTGCATGAAAAACTATACTAACTACTTGAAAACAAGGGACAATATAGCATAACCTCTGCCTCTAGACCAATGTCTAGTTGACTTTACCTTGAACTTTTTTTAATGGACTAGCCATTTTAAGAAATGAAAATTATTCCGTTTTATTTTATTGCCAGTGTCACATTTTTAAATATCAAATGTCATTCAATGACATTGTTAATAAAACAATTGTTAAATACCGAACACCATGCTGGTACTCAGTACTTAAAATTTGACCTTGTTGTGTATACTAGTAGGGTTGAAGCTTTAAATAAAACAACCAAACTGTATACTGTTCTATAGCTGGTAATATATTTGCTAAAATTCACAAGACCCTAACAATTTCCTTGTAACGAAACCATAGCGCCTTCTAATTCGACGCCAACGCCATCTAGTTGCGTCGTGTACAACTTTGAAATAAAATACAATTTATTTGGTTAACTTGACGAGTGGCTTTTGATCATGCATGATCATGAACATACCGCCCACCAAGGACATAACTGTCGGAATGTCCTTTCTGAACTACATTATAGATCCGAATTTGTAACAAATAATTTGATCTTCTAGGTTTGATCTAAAATCATAATAATAATAAAACATTTCAACATGATAAACTCACATACTGTAAACTTAAACTACTAACATTAAGTTAGATTTGCCGAAGAATAAAAATGAAAAAGGGTACAAGTAAAAGGTCAACAATTGTAAAAAGCAAGTTAAAAAATCCTGTTGGGAAAAATATACAATTTCTTGTTTAAATGCATCTAAAAATATCTTAACAATAACAACAATAATCACCTAAAGTACAATTATGTAAAATTTAAACAATGTAAAATAAAGCCATATTGTGTAAAACATCTTGTATAAATAAAAAGTTTGTAAAAGTTGATCTAAAGTTAAAATATAATAAATTCATAGATCTGTAATCGGTAAAATACAAAGTTTGGATGTTGGCCTCTTGATAGTAGAGGTCTTAGTGCGCAATGTGACTACACGGGTGATATTATCATCACCGGGATGCCTCTCTATTACGCGACCTAACAACCAACGACTTGGCGGCAAATCGTCTTCTTTAATTAAAACAATGTCTCCAATTTTTGGTTCAGGAACCTTTGAAGACCATTTGTACCGATTCATAAGGTTGGACAAATATTCTTGGGACCAGCGCTTCCAAAATGACTGTAGCATTCTTTGAATGAATTGCCACCGCGACAAATAACTGTCGTTTGTGCTCTCATATTTATCATCTGGTACATTTACAATCGGTTCTCCGATCAGGAAATGTCCAGGAGTTAAAGGTAACAGTTCACCAGGATCAGTAACGTTAATGACACTCATCGGACGCGAGTTCAAACAAGCTTCTACTTGATTGAGGAGTGTGCTCATTTCCTCGTACGTCAAAGTAGCATCACCAATGACCCGTTTAAGGTGAAATTTTGTAGACTTCACCCCTGCTTCCCATAGTCCGCCAAAATTAGGACTATGTGGAGGAATGAAGTGCCACTCAGTACCGTTGGCCTCGACTTGTTCTGCTATTGATGCCTGAATAGATGCCAATTGTTGCAGCTCTCTGGAGGCACCTACAAACGTGGTACCATTGTCGCTCCAAATTTTGGCACAATGACCTCGCCTAGACACGAAACGTCTGAAGGCAGCTAAAAAGGCTTGTGTGCTCATGTCACTGACGACTTCTAAATGAAGAGCACGAGTGGACATACACACAAACAAACATATGTAGCCCTTGTACGAACGGTGTCCGCGACCCTTCGTTGTCCTAATATTTATAGGGCCAGCATAGTCAACACCGCTATGCAAAAACGGTCGCGCTGGAGAACATCTTACAGATGGAATAGAACCCATCATCTGATTCTTGATGCTAGCGCGATGTTTAACGCATGTCACACATTTGTGCACATGGTGTTTGACCAAATTCCTGACTCCTATGACCCAGTAGGCTGTCCTCAAATAATTTGTCATCAGCTGTGGACCCCCGTGCAGAGTTTTTAAGTGAGCATCTGCCACTATAAGGTTTGTCAGATGACAAGAGTTTGGTAGTACTATTGGGTGCTTTATCTGTTCACTTAATAGAGACTTCTCCAGTCTACCTCGAACTCTGATTATGCCCTTCTCATCAAGATATGGACAGAGTGAGTTTAGCTTACTGGATTTTAATTGTAAATAGCCTTTGTCTTGCAATTGTAAATATTCTATTGTAAATATTTCTCTTTGCGTTTTTCTTATACAGCATTCTAAAGCTGCTTCTATTTCTAATTTCTGTAAATAACTTTGCTTAAATGTGTTAATTTTTAAAAATCGTCTGCAATATGCAACAATTCTGACTAGTTTTTGTAATGAGGAATATCGTTCGAACATGGAGCACTCTGGCACTATCGAAATGTGAGCTTTTGTTGTTTCTTCCAAGTCAGTATTCAACTCATTTGGCCTTTTATATCCTATAGATTTTTCGGTGAGAAAAGGTGGTCCGGAAAACCATAAACTATTGTTTATGAGTGCACTTGGTAATATGCCTCTAGAGGCGCAGTCTGCTGGGTTTTCCTGCGTTTTTACATGAAACCATTGAGATGCCTTCATGTTGGTCAATATTTCAGAGGTGCGATTGGCTACAAACGTCTTCCATCTGCTTGGATGGCTGTTGAGCCAAGCTAACACCACGGTGGAATCTGTCCAAGCCTTGATTCTGTCTCTCGAAATATTTAAGACATCTGCTGTTTCTGTCAGAAGATTTGACAGCAGAACTGCTCCACACAACTCTAAACGAGGAATGCTAATTTGTTTTACAGGAGCTACTCTGGTTTTTGCAACCAACAACGAAATATGGATTTTGCCGGCAACATCTACTATCCGCAAGTAAACAACGGCTGAGTATGCTGATTTGGAGGCGTCACTGAAGCCATGCAGCTCCAGATCATCGTTAGACTTGGTGCCAAGCCAACGAGGTATCCGTATTTCCCTAAGTTGTGATAACTCTTCACGGTAAGTATCCCATTCCTTCACTAATTGAGTGCTTAGTTCTTCATCCCAACTAACACCTGCAAGCCATAATTTTTGGATGAATGTTTTTGCTAAAACCACACTAGGCGCTAACCAGCCTAGTGGGTCAAATAATCGAGCTATGTCCGAAATAATTGATCTTTTAGTTACAGGTGCAGTCGTCAGCGGAGGAAGATTCACCGAGTATTGGAATGTATCTTTGTTGCGGTTCCAGGTAAGTCCTAATATTTTTATTGTGCTATCTAACTTGATTTCCAACCCTTTCTCTTCTTTGTACTCTTTTTTCTCTATTTCATTATTTTGTATAATATCACTTTGTCCTATTGTGTTGTCCTTGTTTTCAGTTGTTCTAGTTTGATCTGTTTGTTCTTTATTTATTTCAATTTTGTCTATGCTCTTCAGTATTTCCGGACTGTTGCTGTTCCACTTTTGTAATATAAATCCTCCTTTTCCTAATAATGCTATCATTTGCTTATATATTTCTATGCCTTCTTCTACACTATTGCATCCTGTCATTAGGTCATCCATGTAGAAGCAATTTAATACCTTATCTGCAGCAAGTGGATAATCTGTGCCTTCATCAACTGCGATCTGAATCAAGGTTTTGACTGCTTGATATGGCGCAGAAGCTGTTCCAAAGGTCACGGTCACAAGTTCGTAATCTTTGATCTCTTTGTCTGGACTGTCACGCCAGAGTATCCTTTGGAACATGACATCTTCTTCTGCAACCCTAACTTGGCGGTACATTTTAATAATATCCGCTACAAGTCCTATGGGATGAATCCTCCATCTTAAAACCGTGTGACGTAAATCAGCCTGCAGTGACGGACCAACCATAAGCGTATCATTAAGCGACACTCCTTTGCTGTTCTTTTCAGAGGCGTTAAAAACAACACGAACTCTAGTTGTGGTCTTGTCGTTCCTAATGACTGCGTGGTGTGGCAAATACACTGCTTCTTCCTTTTTATTGTCATCTTCTTTCACTTGTCTCATATGTCCTAACTGTAAATATTCATTTATTACTTCTGTATACTTTTCTTTTAAATCTTTGTTCTTTATTAATCTTCTTTCTAATGCGTTAAACCTGGATTTAGCTATGCCACGTGAATTTCTCGACTTGCAAAGAGGATCTTCGTCTCGGAAAGGTAACTTAACTATGTATCTGCCATTGCTATCTCTCCTCGTGGTCTCATTATAAAACTCTTCGCATTTCTTCTCATCCGGTGTAAATATCCTTTTATTAGTGCTAATTTCTTCAAGTTCCCAGAATTTTCTTAAAATATCCTCCACCTTGCAATGCATTACATTTATATTTTTTAGTTTTCTAAATAGAAAACTAAAAAATATAAATGTACAATAATGTAATAAGTGTGTGCGTGTGTGTGTGTGTGTGTGTGTAATGTAATGTGTGTATGTGTGTGTGTGTATGTGTGTGTGTATGTGTGTGTGTGTATGTGTGTGTGTGTGTATGTATGTGTGTGTGTGTATGTGTGTGTGTGTGTGTGTGTATGTGTATGTGTGTGTGTGTATGTTGTGTGTAAGGCACGGCTAGTACAAATGTACTAGCCGTGCCTTCAGGACCAACAGCACCCGACAGGACCCACCCTAATGTAGTGCTCTGTGCGATCAGTGTACCAGAAGGACTCTTCACTAAACCTTCCTTAATGATGCAACTATAAACATCAGCACCCAAGAGAATATCGATTTTGTTGGGTGTGTTGAACTCCGGATCCGCTAAACATAGGTTGTTAATACCTAACCAGTCGAAGGTGTCTGAATTAAGACTTCGCTCAGGTAGGTAAGAGGTGATCTTATTTAACACATAAGCACGTAACGGAAACTTAAAGCTAGGATCGACACGAGATTTAATCGTTAAATGTACCATGTACTTTGTCATGGTTGACCTATTATCTCCTAATCCTGACACAAACCCTTGAATTGGGATCCTTTTCAGGCTAAGATATTGCACTGTGGCCTTTGTTATGAAACAAGCCTGTGAACCCTGATCGAGCAAGGCCCGGACCGTCTGGAATTCACCTGTCTTTGACGAGACTTTTATTAGCGCAGTGGCTAATAAAACCTGTCTTGGCTTTGATACCCTCCCTGTCGACAAGCAAGATACTATCTGAGTAGCACTAGTTGAAGGACTAGCACTATCAGTAGTAGGTTTTGCTTCAGGGTCTTGGTCTTTAATATCCAAATGAAGCAAGGAATGGTGGCGCTTCTGACAAACTCTGCAACTAGTATTTTTTTTGCAGTTGTAAACAGTATGGTTACTTCCTAAACAGTTGAAGCAAATTTTGTTCTTACGGACGAAATCCCGTCTAACTTCGAGAGATTGTTTGGCAAACCCCTTGCAGAAGCAAAGTTTGTGACGCTCTGAACAGTATTCGCATTTCATTGACGATGACGAGTCTGTGGCTAACAATGTTTTAGGCGTATGATTGTTATTGACCTGGTGACCTGAACCCTTTTTTGGTTCTATGCATTCAAACGCGCGGAAACGTTGCTCCAAAAAAACTTTAAATTGATTAAAGGTAGGAAATTCATTGCTGGAATCGCTACCACTGACACTTAATTCCCATTGCTTACGCGTTTCAGGATCTAATTTAAATGTCACTATATGTATGATAACAACATCCCATGTACTCACATTTATACCTAAGTTTGTTAACGCATTTAAACAGTCACTGGTGGTGTCTGAAAGCTCTTTTAATGATGTCGCTGACTCAACTTGCATACGTTTGATACCAAATAACCGTTTCAAAATACAATTGGCGAGATATCTTTTATTACTGTGCCGCTTGTCTAACAGATCCCAGCACTGACTGTAGTTGGCATCAGTAATTGGAGTATTCCGTATCAATTGTTCAGCTTCACCAGTTAGATGACTTTTTAAATAATGCAGCTTTTGTACATTATCTAACGAACTATTTTTATGAACTAATGATACAAAAAGATCATGAAATGTCGTCCATTCTTCATATTTGCCAGAAAACATTGGAATAGCAATCTTGGGCAATTTGACCAGTGAATGGGCAGACTTAATTGCACTACTAGAAGAACCATCCCCTTGTGGTACTGGTTCACATACAACTCTAATTTTATTAAGCATTGTTTTCATTAAACTTTTATATGTAATGTAAGTGTCCTCGGTTGTATCATAAATATCAATAACCTTTTTATCAATATCGTCTAATTTAAAATTGTGATAAAGTTTGGTATTTGTATCTTTAAACGACTCCCAATCCTTTTCTAACAATTCTTGTCTAGTTTCAATATACTCGACAGTCAATCTTTCTTTAGGACTCTTTTTAAAATTTGCTAATCCTTTAATAATAACAGTTTGAAACCCCCTCAATACGTTAATTAATCCTTCCATGTTTGAAACAATTAAAAATGATAAACCAATATACTATGTAAATTAAAATTAACTTAAAAAGGGTATAAGTTCATTTAAAATCAGTGACACTTAATGAAAATATAATATATAATTTTAAAAGTTCATAGAGACTAACTAACTAATGTAAACAATTCAACAAGTGTATAAAAATAACGTTTGTTCTAAAATAAAGCAACACTATTTCAAAATAAAATACAAGTCCAATAAGACCAAAATATTCGAAGTTCCAATTCGTTGCTCAAAATTTTACAAGTGTTTTGAAACAACTTATAATTTGTCGGAAATCGGGCATAGGTTCCCCGTTCCGTCGTTTTTTGAGAAACTATTCTAAGTTCTAAACTAACATGCACAAATTAATACAAATCTCTAATATCTAAGGGTAAAATTTTCTAAGTGTAAAATGTACTTAAAATAATTCTACAAGTCCAAAATTCTTCAAAAATCTTCTAAGTTCAAATCTCTGAATAAATAAACTCCAAAATTGCTTGTCACTATTGTCTTTGTATAAAGTAAAATGTACTCACAATTTGCACTTCACTCACACAACACGATGATTTGGTGTATGTGGCGCACCCTGGTGGCGACACGTTGAACTAGGGATGTAGCGTGACGTCAGTCTTCTGATGTCACGTTGAACTGGGTGTGACGTCCTTTTTATGACGACACGTTGAACTACGAGGGTGACGCAGTCACCTCACGTTTGAACTAGCCGCAAGTGGCGCCCTCTATAACGTCACTTTTCCGCCGCTGCTGCTGACCCCGTCCACAACACTGGACGAAGCTGTTGCTGCCGATGCGGGGAACCGTGTACTTTATCCGCAGCGATCCACTGCGAGTACTACGGACGAACTCAAAAAAACCGAAAAGTTATCCGGCTCGAAGGACCAATGTTAAATACCGAACACCATGCTGGTACTCAGTACTTAAAATTTGACCTTGTTGTGTATACTAGTAGGGTTGAAGCTTTAAATAAAACAACCAAACTGTATACTGTTCTATAGCTGGTAATATATTTGCTAAAATTCACAAGACCCTAACAATTTCCTTGTAACGAAACCATAGCGCCTTCTAATTCGACGCCAACGCCATCTAGTTGCGTCGTGTACAACTTTGAAATAAAATACAATTTATTTGGTTAACTTGACGAGTGGCTTTTGATCATGCATGATCATGAACAACAATACTAAGTCAATAAAACAGATTTTATTGCGCACGGAGCAAACGAAAATAAACCTTAATGTAACGAACGTTTTTTACAATATTATGAAAGTCTAGTAGTCGCGTAGCTTGAGGGACTGCTACGAATATCTACTACGAGAGCGTAGCATGACAGCATCACTGAAGCTACGGCGTAGTAACTGTAGCATCGTTTCGTGTAACATCATAATCTCGCAACTCATCAAAGACATTAAGAAAAATCCGTTTTTCGTCAATTTCTTATCTAATTGTGAGAAAGCTTGAAATAATTGAAACATTAAGTCTGTGTAACTATGTACAGTTTTCGTGGTGATAAACCATTCGTGTCAGTCTCGCACCCGTTAAGTTTCATCATTTTTGCGCTCTCGAAAATATAGCTTATTTCACCGTTCATTTACTTAATTAAGATATTGTATAATCATAAAATAAAATTTTGATTTTATCACACGGACAGCTGAAACCCAGTGTGTGATTTTTTAATTTCTTGATATGGTTTGTTAAATAATAGGAAAAAAAACATTACCGACAGTGTTTTAAAAAAAAAATATTGGTTTTTTCAACATTATTTTCTGAAACTATTTGTACCATTTTGATAGGTATTTTTATTCACCCGTGTATCACGTTCACGTACGACGTTTTTCAATGCACTTGTGGGAAATAGTAAAAAACAAATCAAAGAATTAATTGAAATTTCCAGAAAATGGCGCGTTTTTGCAACTGAACATTTTTTTTTTACAACATAAACAACCTATACAGCCTATTCGATTATTTACAAATATTGATGTGAAAATAATTAAATTTAAACTGGTAATTAAATATAATTATTAAAGAACCATTTAAAAGACTTTTGAGAATTCAATGCTAAGACGTACGGACTCGTTCATTCTTCCTCGTATAAAATCTATCCCATTTAATTCTATGTATGAGAACTCCTTGCTACTAAACTTTTTAAATTTACTTATTTTAAAACCCAACTGCAAAACTAATGATAGAGCTCGTAAACAAAAGTCACGACCACGTAACAGAAAGATGTCTATGCGAAAGGTTTAATTTTCTAATCATAATTATAACCTCTGAAAGTACGCCATGTTTGACAACTGTATTGAAAAATAATTAGAAAATAAAAATCTAACTACTACTTACCAGCTTACATAATGTCCCCAATGCTGGGACAGAGGCCTCCTCTCTTCGAGAGGGAGTGGGTCGTAATCCACCACGCGGGCCCAGTGCGGGTTGGTAGATGTCACATGTCTTCGAATTTTTGGTTCTAGGATATTCCGGTTTCCTCACGATGTTTTCCTTCACCGTTTTGAGTGCAGTGGTGGTGAAATTATTTATACAAAGTAAAGCGCCTGCTTGGGTTCAAACCCACGACCTACAACTTGAAAGTCTGGGCAGTTACCTTACCCTTTCCTTAACAGTTGATAGGAAACGTTGTGATTGATTTATAAACAGGGTATTTTTACTTTTAGAAAGCTGATACGACGGAGAATAATTTTTAAAGTAATAAAAAGTGGTAGGTAACCCGGACTTTAATTTTTTTTTTTTAAATATCAGATTTTTGTTATAAAATCTCCCTAATGCGCAATTGAGAGCGAGTTTTTCCTTTAGTTTTTATTTTATGAAGACCCCTATTATTTCCAGTTATTACTGAGTTTGTTTCATCGTGATGGATCGTTTAGTTAAAAAGTTATACCGATTTGTTTACACAGGGGTCACAGCAGCGAACAAGAATTTAAAAAATGCAAAAAAAAAATGAATTGTTTTTTTTAGATTTTTTAAATATTTTTTCCGTCGATAAAATTAAGCTAAATTTCTCTCATTTTGATATGTGTACATTATCAAGACTCACACTGTCTAAAATCTACGTCAAATGTGACTGGAAACGTCGGGAAGGGACGTCCAAGAAGGACATACAGTGTGTTTCTGCATCGCACTGATGTGAGATGTCTTGCACATCAAAAATGAAATTAAATCGTTTATTCTGTAAATAGGATATCGGAATCACTTTTACACGTCATATTAAAAAGTAAAAAATAAGCTAGATGTAGTCGACATTTCCTATCTGACTACCCCTGAGAAGAAATGGCGAAACAAACTCAGGGGTCGAAGTCTCTTTTAAAGTCCAGACATAATCTTGGTCAGATCATATTATGAGGACCGTGTAGATCTGTATCTGAAATAGTCTTTTGAGGAAAGAACCACACATATTTGAGTGGACCTGTCCAATCAGTGCAAACATTTGTCAGTAATCGTGCAGCTCGACTCAAGACTTAAGGAGCTCAACGACTCGACGAACAATACCAAAGAAAGTACATTTGGGTAGGCCTCATAAAGTGCTCAAAATGCCAGACCACCATTAAAACTGAGCAAAAGCAAAAAATAATAGGAAAATATTTAAAGAAAAAAAATGACCCACATAGTGCTCACATTCACAATAAAGTAAAGCAGTAAAAATAATACTTTTCAAAGTAAATATTCATTCAACACACACTCGAAAGTGTACCTGCGCCGCGACAGTTCATTCGTCTATACCATACATATTCTTTCATAAATTCATTCCCTCGCTCAACCTCAGCTAACGTGGCATTAACTCGTAAACCATCCCTTGTAAAAAGAAGAAATAAACGCATTTAAAGTTGGAGTCAGATTATTATTCATCAAACCTGGGTCGAAACACAGTGTGTAAGGTCACAACCTTATTAGTGATGTTCTTCAGAAAGGTCAGCTGCGTAGTAATCGCAACCGGCGTACGTTTGTGACCTGATGTATGAACGTAATGAAGCAAAAGGCGTATGCAGGTGGCGTTCTATAGTTTCTGCCTACCACCATGGGACGAAGGCGTGAGTTTATGTATGTATGTCAAATATATAATTCACTACTGAAATGATGAATCAAATGCTGCCTGAACTGATTGCTACGCATGACTATCAAATGAGGTGTAATGATCAATCTTGGACCAAATTGGTAATTGTAACGCAACATCACGCTTGTATTCCGCAAAACATTTAGGCAGAAGAGCAAATTCACACACACACAATACACACACTAAGACGCCCCGTCATACACACACACGCTCACACATACACAAACCCACCCTCATAAGCATAAAAAAAAATAAAGAAAAATTATTTATTCTGCACAAACAAAACGCACAGTACAACAAAATAAGTCAAAAAACACACATACAAAGTAGCCAAAAGCCTCGCATCCAATACCTTAAGCATGTCAGAATGCTTAAGGTATTGGATGCGAGGCTTTCTCTCTTTCTATCTTGTCCATTGGTTGATGTCAGGGACCAAAGACAATTTACAAAGTGTTTACTAACTAGTTTATAATCTCATACATACACACGGGGCACTGTAAGTCTGAGGTGCTCCAAACTGAGTAATTCCTAACCGTAAAAACTCTGTAACACTTATTTCGCTAGTTAGTTAGCGTTTAGTTCACTATATTTAAACAAAATTAGCTCCGTTCAACTTTAAACATTATTTGTAACATTGCCAATAAATGGGTTTGTATTTTCTCCTAAGATAACTCTAAATAAAATGTATTTATCCCTCCGCTGGAGACACTTTAGGGACTTTCAATTTAATTCAAAACTGTCGAACTTTATTTTAGAAAGAACTTTAGAATAACTAGATCAAGAACTTTAAATGTCTGAAAGGAATCCCGAATTTCCGATGTCCAAAAACAAGTGCTGGAGTAGTCAAATAAATGAAGTTCAAAGTGCCTTCAGAAATTGAGTTTTGGGATTCGGACTAAATGAAATATGTACAAAAGGAGTTTCTTTTTGCTTTCTAGCGGAGTTCAGAGCGTGTGTTCACATTAAAATAAAAATTAAATGATAAAGACATTATTAGGATGCGTTTAGGACGCCCTAGGAGGACAATAGTGACCAAATTGGTGATGTTCTTCAGAAAGGTCAGGTGCGTAGTACTCGCAATCGGCGTGCGTGTATGACCAGATGTATGAACGTAGGCGAAGCAAAAGGAGTATGTAAGGAGCGTAGCAGGTGGCGTTCTATAGTTTCTGCCTACCCCCATTGGAAGAAGGCGTGAGTTTATGTATGTATGTATGTATGTTTCTTGCGAAACGTGTGTAGTGTAACTATGAATGCCTGAGGAATGTTGTGTTAAGACAACGACGGTCTAAAAGAAGATGTAGTGACAACAATTTAAAAGAGTACGCTTAGATGGTTTGGTCATGTTGAGAGGATGAATGAAAGGCGACTAACAAAAGATATTTACAAGGCAGATGTGAGATGAAACGCCGGGCGAGTATCGAAAATAAATAAAATAGTGTAATACATGTTTATATTAGTCATAAATAACCACAAAACGTCCGCGAGGCTATAATGTGGGCGTCCAAGCAAAAAGGGTCCAGTTCTCAGCATTTAGTTTCCGAGATATGGGTACGCAGTTTTGTGGCTAAGTAATAACTGCCGCACGGTTCGATCGATCAGGTTAAGCTACGCTTGCTGCGGCCGGTCCGTGGATGGGTGACCATCTTTTCATACCAAGGTTCCTCCGTGCCTCGGAAAGCACGCCAAGCCGTTGGTCCCGGCTGTCATTTGTAGATCTTTGACAGTTGTTACGGGTCGTCAGAAGCCCAAAAGTGTGACAACCAGTCTTACCAAGGGATATCGTGTTACCCAGTAACTGGGTTGTGGAGGTCAGATAGGCAGTCGCTCCATGTAAAATACTGTTATACAGCTGCATCCGGTTAGACTGGAAGCCGACCCCAACATAGTTGGGAAAAGGCTAGGCAGATGATGCTGTAGGTATTAGAGAAGCGCGATGACACAACGCTTGTAATGTATTGCAAATTATGAAGCAATTATCTATATACTCAAAAATTTGTTAAGTAATCGAAAATAAAAAACCGGCCAAGTGCGAGTCGGACTCGCGCACGAAGGGTTCCGTACCAATCTATATCGACCGGCCAAGTGCGAGTCGGACTCGCGCATGAAGGGTTCCGTACCATTATCTATATAAACGGCAAAAAAATCAGGTTTGTTGTATGGGAGCCCCCCTTAAATATTTGATTTATTTTAATTTAATTATTTATTTTTAAAGTGAATATATAACTAAATATTCTGTGAATATTTGAAGCGTCTACCTGTTGCCGTTATAAATATCGAGCAAAAACGAGCAAAAAAATCACGTTTGTTGTATGGGAGCCCTTTTAAAATTTTATTTTATTCTGTTTTTTAGTATTTGTTGTTATAGCGGCAACAGAAATACATCATCTGTGAAAATTTCAACTGTTTAGCTATCACGGTTCATCAGACCTCACGCATCACGGGCGCACAGCGCTTACGTATTCTGGCAAAGAAACAATCCACATGTGCGTCCGCTTTCATCCCTGATGCGCTATCTTTGCGGGGCAGCCTCAACAGCACCCTGAACGCCTTGGCATGATCTATTCTCAAATTCGTCGTGTCAAAACAAGAATCATTTTCAATTACATAACTCTATACTTGAAGCGCCATAATCATCACAGCCTCGGTTAGAATAGTTTTTGCAAGCACTACTACTGAACATTAGTTCCTGGGTTCGATTCCTAGGGCTAAGTGTTATTAGGTTTTTCCATCAGGAATTACTCAGCAGCAGCCCGGAGTCTGGATTTGTGCCCGGTTGATGACAATAGGCTCGCTTAAATATAACTGGCGGAATAGGTGGGTGTATACCTCTGCTTAAACCTTCGGGAATTACAGGCTTGATGAAGTTACGTTATGCAGCAGTGATTATCCGGTCTTGTTTTTTGGACACCGTCAATTCGTGCTGACGTCTCTTTGAGGCGCGCGTGGAACACAACGCGCCGTCGACCCGGGCCTGGTCCTTTTCGGGCGGCAAGCTACCCATCGCTCACCGTCCGCAGGCCCGCGCCTGCGGTGGCCGGAAATCGGCTTGCGACTCCCGACGCCCAGGGCGTATCCTGCGGCGCCTAGGGGCGTGAGGGCGCGAACTCTGCCTGAACTCTCCCTTACGCGTTCCGCCTCCTCCTTCGCGAGCATTACTGCTTCGCAGAAGGAGGAGACGGAACGCGTAAGGGAGAGGAGGCCTATAATCAAGACATATTTTAGCATAATTCAACTTCCAAAAGTGACGATTTACTATCAAACCCTTCAACCCGATATTAAAACACTCTTTAAAAAGTGTAACATTACTTTCCGCTGAGTGCTGTGAAGTCAGTGTGAATTCATTCATTCCCCGCTAACGCGTCGATTCACTATTTTTTGTGTTGGCAACTCCAATTCGAATCCGTGACGTGTCTACTAAAGAGTTCCGTTCATTCATGTAGAATGTTTATGGATGTGGCGTTAAAGGACGAAATTGCTATCGAAGCTTTTAATCGCACCTACTGAAAATATTTTGACATACGCACACCTGACGTGACGTACCACACCTGACGACAGTCGCATGCGACAGGTAAGCGTCAGTCTTGCTGTGAGCACTTAGGAAGATGCACGTGTATTTGTATTGCGAATCTCAACATGTCTACGTTAGATGTTGATGTTTTAAAAAAACCGGTCAAGTGCGAGTCGGACTCGCGCACGAAGGGTTTCGTACCTATAAAAATTGCAAAAAAATCACTATAAATATCGTTATAAATCACAATATTTTTTTATTTTAATTTAATTACTTATTTACCAATATCTATAAAAATGGCAAACAAATCACGTTTGTTGTATGGGAGCCCCCCTTAAATATTTGTTTTATTTTAATTTATTATTTATTTTTAAAGTGAATATATAACTAAATATTCTGTGAATATTTCAAGCGTCTACCTGTTGCCGTTATGAATATCGAGCAAAAACGAGCAAAAAAGTCACGTTTATTGTATGGGAGCCCCCTTAAATATTTATTTTATTCTGTTTTTTAGTATTTGTTGTTATAGCGGCAACAGAAATACATCATCTGTGAAAATTTCAACTGTCTAACTATCACGGTTCATGAGATGCCTGGTGAAAGACGGACAGACAGACAGACAGACGGCGGAGCCTTAGTAATAGGGTTCCCGTTTTACCCTTTGGGTACGGAACCCTAAAAACACGAATCTATGCGTCTTGCTGCAGCCACAGCGACAAGACGCACAGTTTGCGCTGGCACTAAACATTTTCATTGCATTGTTAGACGAGAAGACAAATTCATAATCATCATTATTTCAGCCGAAAGATGTCCACTGCTGGACATAGGCCTCCCCCAAAAGGACTTTAGGCCATAATTGCCACGGCAATAGGCAATAATTATTAAAAAAATCAAGTCATGTCTGTCTCATTTCTTAAAATCTGAAGCAAAAACGTCGAAAGCTTTGTAGGAAATTAAATATCAAGTATTCTCTGGAGATTATTCCATGACAGGAAAAATTCGCTTTATTAAGTCAAGCGCTCATTACAGCTACAACTGCCCTTAGTAGACATATTATTTTGTTTATCATGATAGATTATGAATTATAGCACGTTGTACGTCTTATAAAGACAACAAGGATTATACAAGCAATAAATACAGTTAGATCATCAAAAGAACCAATACTCAATTTACTGTAAAATTTGGCATATTGTGTCATAAATCAATGATCATTATTTTTTAGGGCTCCGTACCCAAAGGGTGTCAACGGAACCCTATTACTTAGGCTTCGCTGTCCGTCTGTCCGTTCGTCTGTCACAGGGCTTTATCTTTTAAACGGGACGATAACGAGAAAGATAACTTTAAAATTGTTTATTTTAAAATTATAACTCGAGGCCCTCCCATAAATCCCTTTCATTTGACACACGGTACAATTAGCAAAAAAAAAAAATTTTTTTATTTGTCTCCCAAAAGTGACCCCCTTATTCAAAATAAGTTTATTGACGTAACACTTCGGTGGGTCACAGAAAATTAATGTGTGTATCAAACAACTTAATCGGTCTTTTAGATTCGGAGCAAATCGGCTGTGATAGACGGACATACAGACACACGAGTGATCCTATAAGGCTCCGTTTCTTTATTCGGACGTACGGAACCCTAAAAACAACTATTTATTTGCAGTCACTACAGAATTATAATAAAAATAATCTCGAATCAAAACTTCTCGCTTAATTTCTGTATCCGCGTGGTGAGAGCACCAACAATCGGTCGTCAGGTTTGACTGACGCAGCGGCAACTCGTTGCACTACGCCCTTTGTAACTTTTTCATTTCACCGTCAGCCCACCCAGCCCATGTTGATGTAAGTTTTTGAACACGCTTGAAATTCAACGTCAATTTGTGTGTGATGCAGCTTTGAAATGTTGTACCTGACGTTTTAAGATGAAAATATTATTTTGTGCAAGTTTATTTTGCTCGAATATCTGGTTTTTAGTTTGCATGTTAAATGTTGTGCGGGATTCGAACTACGAATTGCTTTGATACAGTATTTGCCTTGTTACTTACTATTTTTTATATTATTTTTTATTGAAGTTTTTCAAGAGTTTCAAAAATATTTATTTTTATATATTGACATGAAGTGTGAATGAAAATCTTATGCAAAAATAAATAAACAATGCAATCATAACTTAATTACAACGCCACAAACCTAAAATAAATATAAAAAAGGTATATTTTTATTAAAAATGCGGAACTCGATTTTTATTCGCAGTATAAAAACAGCTAATAACTACGACCTAAATTGAAAAACAAAATCAATTTTTGAAAACAAATATAACGAAAGCTATCGCTCATAATACATACGGGTGATGTGCAAACAAATCAGCTAAAGTAAATAATATCATGCTTAGCAATATTTGTTTAACTCCACGCTCAGATGAAACGTAAATAAACAGACGAGGGTGACTGACTGTAATTTGGATTCAAGAAAATTTGTTTTCTGGAAAATCGTTTCCGTTTTCCCGAATTTTAGTATGTGATGAGAATTGGTGTTTCTCCTCATTTATTGGGAGTATTATTTAAAGTTTCGATTTTGGGAACGATCAGTTGGAATTGTAGTGCGTTTTTTGAAAAAGAAATACCTTAATTATACGCGCTATGCCAAACTTATCTACCGTAATAGACTAAGAAAATTAAATTTCCCTAACCTTAAATTTTCCCAACTATGTTAGGGTCGGCTTCCAGTTTAACCGGATGCAGTTATTATAGTGACGTAACAAACATACGATTTTTATGTTTTTTTGCCGACGATTTTTATGTTTTTTGGTATAGTGGCGTGTGCTAGCTAACATAAGGCAAATATTTTAATTTAATGTTGTGTTGCGTAATGTAAATTCTTTTACATTTTATTGTATAGATTCAAGTAACATATCTGAACAGACAGCTGTGCTGCTGGGGAGTTTGTTGCGCTACTTCTTCTTCCCAGCTGAAGCACTAGGAAGTGGTGAAGGGTGGGCGTTTTTGGGGACTGTCTTATGTAATTTTTGACGTTCGAAAAGTGCTGATTCTCAGCCTAGTTTGAATGAATGACTTTTGATTTTGATATTATTTCCCTTCAAAACATTTTCATCTATATAGTTAAATTGAAATGTATTTTTTTATGTATGTATAAAATTTTTACACCAGTTTATAAAATAATATGTACATAAATAACCTACTTAATTCATTAATAAAAGTAATAAAATTATATCGTATCTAAAACTATTCACAAATTAAAATATGGCGTCGAAAAATTCATCCACATCACTGTCGACTGGTAATGTACCCAAGAGACTGGCGGCATTGCCACGTTGTATGGCAATGCTTAGCCTCTGGCCAAGGTAAAAGCCAGCCCTTGGGTCACGGGAAGTGTCAATTAGCCGTTTTGAGATTTCATTAAACAGACCATGAGCACTCGGACCCCACGGCCCGAGGGTTTCAACCCCAAACGGCTCGAAAATATAATTGCCAACAAGGTTATCATACTTACGCCGCTTGAGGTTCTCCGCAGCCGCAGCAGCAGCGCCAGCACAGCACGCCGAGCCTGGAAGATGGGATGGCGCAAGAGTATCGACACACGTGGCATCCCACACTAAAGGCCTACCCATCTTCCATGGAAATAAAGACATTCCGTCCGGTCTCTTGCCATCGTCGCGTGCCAAGCCATTGGGTTCTAATGCAGCTGGAACGCCGACAGTGACAAGAGCTCGTCGGATGATGTCGTTGATGTTCGCGTGCCGTGCTAAGCGACCCGCACTTCGGCTGCAAGACAGGCCGTGGTGTCCGAGACTGTTGACAACTTTGCCACAGCGACAGCGATGAGGAGAACAACATGGAGCTCCTAGTCTTAGGGAAGCAGCGAGGCGGAAAGTAGTGTCGTCGAACAGAGTGCCTATGTTCGATGACGGTAGTGCATGAAGCCACAAACCCGACTCCAACTTACCCACAGCCAGCAGGCGCGCACGCTCCGCATTAGTAGCAGACGTGTCAAGTAAATTGTTCTGTACTACTCTGCAGAGCGGCTCATCCCACCGTCTCTGAGAATATGGATTATCGGGTAGATCCGAGTTTGGGCAAGCGAGTCTCCAGGCATTGATAGCCTCGGTGAAGCACGGCACATCAAAATTAATCAGTGTGGAGGCTAGGATTTTCCTGATTAATTTTTTTTATAAAATAGGCTAGGATTTTCCTGATTAATATTTTTTAAACTAATACTAGAAATTTTGCGGACGCCGAGGCCTCCCATACGAATGGAAAGAGTAGCTTGTGCCAAAGCTCGGTCGTCCATGGCCACATTTAAAATCGAAGTTAATGTATGTCGGATAATTTGGTCAATTTTATCTAAAAGGTGAGTGTGCTTCCATAAATGGGAAGCGCGAAGGAAATATGTTAATTTGGGGCCGAAACAGCAGTAACGAATTAAGGTGATGGCCGAATGCATATTAATTTGGAACAATCTTTCCGAAACGTTATTGAAATTTTATTTTTGCTCCATAGTTAAATTGTAAAACCTTATTAATTTATAATCCTCTCCTAATCAGCTTTTACACGTGTCCAATTTAACGTTTTGATAATTTTAATTCAAGGATTTGTGCTAGACTTACTATATTAATTTGCGTCGGGTATTAATTACTCATGCACACCATTATATTCAGATTGGCTCGGACATGTCAAAGATCTATGCAGACAAAGATGGCACGAATATTTTGATGAACGATCAAAGTTAAAGGGAATCTGGTATAAAACCATACAGTCTGAACCGCTTCGTTACCCATGGTTTTAAAGTACTGAGGTAGATAGAAAATTTGTAGTAGCTCTGTTGAGCATCCCATCGAATAAGTTTAAATATTAATCAGTAAAAGCACTTCACCAAACTGCGAAGTTTGTGGGGTGATTGAGGATATTTACCACGTGCTGATGGAATGGGACCGGAACATACATGATAGACAATATTGCTTGGTTGGGATTTGAAGTGGGGGCATTTAACAGCATCCTAGCGTCTCCTTTGTCGGAGGAGCCTAGGATGTTGAGACTGTTGGTTATTTACCAAAACGAATAGGGTCAACACTATTAAGCAGGTAATAATTATAATAATAACTGTTTATAACCCATTGTTTAGTTTTAAGTTTTTGAATGTTTCTGTTACGGGGGTGACATTATCACTAAGTGATAAAACCCTTTCTAATAAATAAAGATTTAAAAAAAAATCTGCCTAACCTTTTCTCAACTATATTTTCAATTCAATTCAATTTATTTCAGATAAATTAAAATCGTTAGTAATTTTTATAATCACCCATACATGTTTTTTTTTTAAATAATATAATTAGAATATAAGAAATAGACACACAACAATGGAAACATTGGGTCAGGACCGCACTGCTCTTACATGTAGTTTGGTCCAATACTCTTCCCAGCTACTCGGGTCCATTCTCCCTACAATAAGCTGCAGGAAGCTGTTGGGGCTGCCCCGTATCAGCAGTCTGCTTTTGCGATGTATCACTTGAAAGTCATCCACTTGAGCGTCTGCAAACATACCTGATGCGCTACAAAAGTGTGGCAACCCCATCAACATCCTGAACGCATTATTGTATTGGATACGCAGGGCACTGTAAGTCGGGGTATAATATTGGGGTCAGCTTCCAGTCTAACTGGATGCAGCTGATTACCAGTACTTTACATAGAGCGACTGCCTATCTGACCTCCACAACCTAGTTACTGGGTAATACAACACTGTTTGGATAAGACTGGTTTCCGGACTTTTGAGCTTCTGACTACCCGTTTGGTAACAGTACCAAGAAGTATTGTTGTGTTCAAAGGGTGTTCATTAAGAGGCTATCAAGTTGACTTCTGATATCGAACAAATAAGCCACAGTCTTACTATGTTGATATGAAACCTTGTTAAAAGTTAGTTTAAGTCCTGACTCAACAACTAAACTGAGTTGCAACTTCTATTACCTCGACAAGATAACAATAGAATTGTAACTACATTATACTACATAATGGTGTACCAACGAATGCAGATTGTAAACTCGACACTGGAGTTGTTCTGTCCACTGGGACAGGTTGTCCAACGAAGTTGCATGAGCTGCATTGACAATGAAGAGTATCGAAACGATAGTTTTGGAAATTTATAAATACACTTATAACTGTGTCGCTGATAAATGGTAGTCGCAAGAGCTACTGCTAAGCATCAGGTCCTGCGTTTGATTTCAGGGTCGGGCAAATATTTTCCCAAAATTGGATTTAGAAGTATTCTATGTGTTACTCCAGGTCATAAATTATGTGTGCAAAATTTTATCCCAATTCGTTACGCCGTTTTTGCAAATATTAGTAGCATTAGAAATCGCCATATCGTTGCAAACTATAATTGCCATGATTCAAAATCAATAAGGTTAATTATCAAACAACTCTGCAAGAGGGAACGATCTTGCCATTAATACTCAAACGACATACTATCTACAGTTGACAGAAACTCGAAAACCGACCTATATCAATTACCTTTAAGACGATAATACTTCTAAATCTACGCTCTAAACTACGTAAATTCTAACAATATACAAAGTTAATGTCTGCTGGAAACTATTCCGTTGTTCACATTCATCTTATGATTAAATTCCTGTCTGGAATCAGGCGTGGCTTAATTTTCGGGTGCCTCGCGCATGTGTTATAAACTTAGTTTGGGTAATTGTATTGTAGATGCGTTTGTTTTATGTGTGTTTGCTGGATTTTGGTGTTTGAGAATGTAGAATTTGTTGTAGAGAAGTTCTGTTGCCGCCTCTCTCAAGTCTTTGCCCAGAGCATGTTGCCAGTGATGACCTAAGGCACTGAAACGTGTTCGCTCACAATGGGCCTTATTAGAAGGCTAAAAGTCACCCGAAGGGCAATGGAGAGGGCTATGCTTGGAGTTTCCCTACGTGATCGAATCAGAATTGAAGAAATCCGCAGGCGCACCTAGGTAACCGACATAGCCCGAAGAATTGCCAAACTTGAGTAGCAGTGAGCAGGGCACATTGCTCGCAGAACAGATAGCCGATGGGGCCGAAAGGTTCTGGAGTGACGACGTTGTGTTGGAAGGCCTCCTACAATTTAAACCGATGACCTTGTGAAGGCCGCAGGAATCCGCTGGATGCGAGAAGCACAGAACCAGTCGAAGTGGTGATGCTTGGGGAGCCTATGTATTTTGGCTGGAATGATGATAAAGATGAAGTTCTGTTGACTCTATTCGTGTCGTGGTCAAAAAGGCTTCGTTACGGGATTGACTAAGCATTGGTTTGCAGCATTTATAACCCTATTACTAAATTATCCTCTTAATTAGGGTTCCGTACCTCAAAAGGAAAAACGGAACCCTTATAGGATCACTTGTGTGTCTGTCTGTCTGTCCGTCTGTCACAGCCAATTTGCTCCGAATCTACTGAACCGATTAAGTTGAAATTTGGTACACATATGAACTTTTGTGACTCAAACACGTGTTACGAAAATAAATGAATTTTGAATCACATTGGTTCACTTTTAGCAAATTACAAATTTAAAAAAAAAGTTTTGCTGACTGTACCGTGTGACATATCAAATCTAAGGGCTTATTGTAAGAACTTCATGTATATTTTTTTACAATTTTATAATAAATACTTTTAAAATTATTTAAGAAAATAGCTGAAAATTTAGCATACCCCCCCTAACTCCGCAATTTCTGAGCCTAAAAGTTTGAAAAAAATTCAGAAAATAGTTCTTTACTTATACATTACAGGAAAACCTATAAGAAGTCTGTGATCTTAAAATAACATGGTAAATCGCTCAATATTGTGCGTACAAACGTATATTTACAGTTGGAATGTATGGGGGATCATGTTTTTCAACTACAATGTTAAGTTTGTTCGTGGGATAAATTCATCCCAGCTACGAAACCCTTCATTGTGTCTAGTCTGACACGCATTTGGCCGGTTTTTTTTATTATCAGCTCAGAATAACTTGTGTCATGGTGAAATCTTTAACCAGCATCCAAATGTAGTAGTGGAGTTTTCACTAATACACATACACATATATAAACTCACGCCTTCTTCATATGGGGGTAGGCAGAAACTATAGAACGCCACCTGCTACGCTCCTTACATACTCCCACAGTCTCACTCTTATATTAGTTTTCACTAATAGTATGATATAATATAATAACTGCCTCTGTGGTCTAGTGGTGATACTACCTGTCCCAGACCCTTTTCGGTTCGATTCCCAATTGGGGCAAAAATTTCTGCTTAGTTTGGTTACCACCTTCTTATCAGAGTCTGTCGCCATAACAACAATGTTAACAGCATTGTTGTGTTTCGACAGTTTTATGTAAAATAACCAGTTCCTCTATGGTTGAGGATTCCGGTTGAAGCTCGTCATTACTTACCATTAGGTGAGATGAAGGATAAGTACTTACCGGTGGCGAATTAAAAAAAAAAAACAAGGCGACACCTAAATTAATAAATGTTGTTGTCGGCTATACTCCATTTGAAATAAGATTAGAAATTTAAATAAATATTTTTTACAGTCCGTTCAACCGATTTTGACTTCTATTGCGTAGGCACAATGATAGCATTAAAATCAAAAACCTGGTTAGGGTAATAGTAATACGGACTGGTGTCCGCAACTCCACGTCAATGCGCGTATTTTGTGTACGGGTGGGAAAATCGGTTATTCGATGCACCCCAGCTCCTCAAGGAAGGTCAGCCACGCTTTGGTGTTACTGACAATCTCACGTAGGATACCTGGGTTACCGGAGTACTTTGCCCTGTATGTGGCGACCACCGGGCACTTTAACAGCACATTAGCTGCCATCTCGTCATCCTCCATGCAGGCCCTGCACAGCGGACTGTCTGTGACTCCTATGACAAAGAGGTGTTTATTAAATGACCCATGGCCAGTTATAGCGGCTGTAACTGTACGCAGCTGTTGTTTAGTTAGTTGTAGAACCCGTTTCGTGAGGCGGCCGTCGATAGTAGGGAGTGTCTCCTTCGCCTGCCTGCACTCACTTTGGTCCAACCATAGTTTGTGATGTTGGTCCCTGGTTCGTTTCCTTACCAGAGTGCGTAAATAACCGAAGGGGAGTGGCGCAATGGGTTCAGGTCCCACATGTGCCATGCTAGACCCCCTTCTGGCGAATTCGTCGAAAAACAAGGTTACAATACCAACTGTTTAGGTATTACAGCAGCCATTTATCATGCCACCAACGCAATAGGAGTCAAAATCTGTTGAACGGACTGTAAACAAGGTTCAAGGCACGTACAGACTGGTGCGATATCGCGGGCTCGACAAGGGTCGCGCTGCCTGTTGCGCCCGCGATATCGCTCCAGTCTGTACGAGCCTTTATTTAAATTTCAAATTTTATTTCAAATGGATTATAGTGTTGGTGAAAATGGGCATTAAGTACTGCTCGGAACGCGCAAGCATCTGAACTTGAAGACTTATATGCTACGTTTGATGCACACCGAAATCTAAGTCAACAAAAGTTATTCAAATCGCAATATTCCATACTTTATAACAACCAAAATTCGGCGTGATAATCTTCCCAAAATCCTTATAATAAGATTATTACGGTACCCTCACTCTGTTCCTTTGATTTCCCAGTGCCAATATCCGTCCCGGTGAATATCTGCGAATTAACAAATTAGATTTTATTTAATTTAATATTTTTCGAGGCCAGAAGTATTTGGATGAATATAATTCTCATTTTATTTGAATACATGACGAGGACTTTTAATAAGCCTTCGTAAGTAATATGGATGTTTAATTAATTTTATCTCTGGTGGGCAAAAGATTGTCTGCGAGGCAGATTTGCGAAATGTATTTTTTTAATATTATACGTTAATGTGGAAACCATTTTTCTATGAAAATTTTAATGGAACCTGATATGGTGATAGCTTCTGTACCATCGCGGATACTGTTGGTGGACCACTTTTCTAACCTTATTAAGAGTATAGGGGTACAGCAGCAGTATATTGTAGACTAGCTTTTTGCCACGGCTTCGCATGCGTGGATGTCGGAAAACATCCTACGGGATATAAAATATATAATATCCCGGGATTCAAAGTAGTTAATCCAGGTTATTAAACTATCTGCCAGGGTTACGAGCCTGTCCGAAAGGGATATCATGGCCCTGGCATACAGGCATCTGAAGGAACACGGGTGGGTTTTAGTCAGTAATAGTCTGACACTCCCTCCTCCACTTCCTCCACCCAGAGCGGGAGAAGTTATTCGATAATTTCCCACCCAAAAAAAAAAATAAGGTTACTAAACTATAAATTAGTACTGTTGACTGATTGAACAAAACCGGTTATTGTGACTAACTAACTATAATAGTTAGAAATATAGCCTCGCGGGCTTTTTTGTGAGTAATGCTGAGTTCTATAAACATGTAGAACATTATTTTATGTATCATCAATATTTTGTACATAATAAAGAGTATTCTATTCTATTTTTCGTTCGCGTGGAAGACGAATCTATTGTTATTATTTAAATTATTCCCATCTCTATTCCATCCACTCAATAACTTCTTCCTATTTCTTAAAAAATATTCCAACATTTCACACTAACACTTTACTCGAAAATAAGGCCCTAAACACACACAGAATAATTTATTTCAAGCACAAAAGAGAAACAAAATAAACAATATTACCAAGAGATTCCGCCCGAAAGCCTCTGTAGAAGGAAAAAACTGGCCAAGTGCGGGTCGGGCCATGCACAATGAAGGGCTACGTAGGTGGGATGAATTTATCCCAAGAACATCCTTAACATTGTCTGCGTGGTGCCAGACGTAAAGAATTGCACCACCCGATTTCTTCCCGTGGGTGTCGTAAAAGGCGACTAAGGGACTTACTAGAGAATGGGCAGCAGCGTTCTCTTTGCATTTTAACACCATACTGCGACAGGCCACCCGCCTGCCAAGCGTGGTGATTATGGCAAAGCGCCCCCTTTGGGGGAGGCCTATGTCCAGCAGTGGACGTCTTTTGGATGAAATGATGATGATGATACTTATCATTGTAGTAAGTAAAACATTTTCTCTCATAAAATCCAACTGTGAATGTAAGTTTGTACGCTCAATATTCAGAGATTTACCAATTTATTTTAAGACCATGGACTTCTTATAAATTTTCCTGTAATCTTAAGTATGACACAAAGTGGTTTTACAACTTTGTGTCAATTCGTTTTTTTCGTCAATTTTCATCTATTTTCTTAAAAAGCTTTAAAAATATTTATTTTAAAATTATTAAAAAGTAATATTTGTTTGCCTTACCTTTCATTTGTTGTGTTACACGGTAAAATGTGCATTTAAAAGAAAACCTTTTTTTCCTCCCAAAAGGGAACCCCATATTCAAAAATCATAAACATTACTGGTCGGTGTTTGGATCACAGAAATTTATATGTGAACAAAATTTCAACTTAATTGGTCCATTAGATTTGGAGCAAAATGGCTGCTAGAGACGGACACACGAGTAATCCGATATGGGTTCTTCAAGGGTTTTTTATTCGGACGTACAGAACCATAAAAAATATAAAATATGCAAAAAAAATCAAAGGGTGAATTTGTTTCGAAACACCGTCCTTGGGGTACAAAAGCCCCCAAGCCCCCAACGTGTTTAAGTGGCACTGTGGCTTCATAAAAAAATGGTTCTATTATATTTTGTTTACCCCATATTCGCATTTTCAATTGACATAATAAACGGCGAAATAAAATGGTTAGGAACGGGCTATTTTTGGGAGAAATAATGTAGGAAGCCCACGCAATCCGATTTTGTTAAAACCACAGTTACTTCTAGAGGACTTTGAAATTACGAACAGTTTTGACTGGTAGCTTGTCCCTATATAGAAATAATGATACGTGTTGTTATGACGATCAGATGCCAGTCATTTATTGCTTCAATTTTATTGTGTGCAGCTTGCACCGTGTAAATGTTGCCTTTGACCTGACAATGTCTCCATCAACCAAAATTGCGAGTTAGAAATTAAGCCAATCAACTTCTCAGTCTGATTGCGTGGACAGACTCAAGAACAAAAAGTGAAAACTTTCATGCTTCCACGCTTCTAGTTTAAGAAGCATAGTTCGGATCAATCAACCAGTCAGGTTAAACTAAGTTTGCCAGATTCTGGCAGAGTGTGCCACATTGGAGGAGCCGAGCCCTCGTATCAGAAATTGGAGCCGACCTAAACGCTGCCGACCGTTGCTTGTTCGATTGTCGGGAGCGCTGAGTAGTGGAATGCGGTGGTCTCCTTTTGTGAAATTGTAATTTCGCAGAAGAAGGCTGAGGAAAGGGAGGGCGAAAACGAGACCACTCTCCTGACCCGCAGCAGGCAGACCGGGCGTCGTTGGAGGGCAGACAACGCCCTTTTCTAGCCCCCATAAACAGGTCCGGAGGGATGGTGGTCTCGGCGACGTCCGCCACTCCCCATCCAGCAGGACCCGAGATGGCGGCACGTACTGTTCCACGTGCGCCCCTATTGGACGTCGCGAAGGGAGTCTTACACCACATGATCCCCGGTCCAAGTGTGTGAAGGGAACACTGGGGTGGTTTTTAGTCAGTAAGAGAGAATAAAATCATTTATCATACCATGATCATTTTTAGGCCAGTTTGAGCGCATGGCAGATCAAAGCAATTGAAATTTATAGTCGTAAACTTGCAACGAACACGGGACAAAACCACTTGACACTTTGTGAAGTGTCAAGAGATTTTGATCCATGACTTTTACTAACTTTTTGACAAATATTGGGCTGGTGGACCATGCTGTTGTTGAAGGATAAGAAGACTATTCTCTTATATGTTCCCACAATGACGGTAATGTAGGTAATAATAATTTAATTCTCACCCAATGGACACACCTGGAATTACGTGTGGATGCGTAATTAGACCGTATATATACTTAATGAGCAAGAAGCTCATCTGATTGGAGACAAACCATTTGCCATGGGTAAATCGCTTAACAGTTCGTTAAAGGATATTATACCTCAGAAGGGTTTTAGGTTACAAATAGGATTGTGTTATGGATTTTAATTTCTTGTGTTTCAAGGGTCGTGAGTGGCGTGACCAGCGTGTCCTTTTGTTTGCACTTTACATGAACTGGTGGACACAACTGTAGGTGCCAAACTCGTTTCCAAATTTTGGGCCAAATCTATTTAAATTCACATCAACACGCTAAGAACAATTTATAAGGCCCGTTGTCCTTTGGCGGCATGGCATGGCAAGGTATTTTTAGGTGCCGAATAAAAATATAAGTTAATAGTATGGAAATAAGGTTGAAATTTCAATGTTAACGGTCGTAAGTAGAAACACATTACCGCGGTATGCTAACATTCTATTAACATTGAAATTTCAACTTTATTTTCATACTGTTAAGTTATATTTTTATTTGTCGCCTAAAAATACCTTGCAATGCCGTGCCGCCAATGGGCGCCGGGCCTAAGAGGGCTACTAAAGAATATCGTCATCAAGAGGATTTCAGGCAGTAGTGACGTGCTTCTAATCACAGAAGAATTAGCGATGTAGTAATTTCTTCTGTAATCAACTAATCATTCTTTGGAAAGCTAATTTCGGAAGATTAACTTCATCAGTAGCATTTTCTTATCAGTAAATCAAACGACTTTAATCACTAATCAAAGGGAAGGTGATTACGGAAATTTTGTCTTTGAGCCTAAATTCAAGTAGAACTTCTGTTACTTTAAATTCGCTTTCTCTAAACCAATAGCTGTTCCTAATACAAGATGGACCACATAAAGTCCGAACTAACAAATAAACAATAAGGAAAAACAAACACAGACACAATTTCAATTCCAACATGACCATACAATAGTATCCTACATTAACTTCGTGTAAAACTAATTTCCTCTTAAATTCCGACTCAATAAAGATGTACAGAACATTGCCTTAAGGCCATTACGCCGCTTTTTACATTAGGGACTTGGCAGATGTCCAAGGAACTGGAATTATAACTATTGGTCCAGAAAGTTCCAGTCGTTATGTCTCTTTGTGTGACTGCAGCTGAGTTTGGCCTCTCAAACAAGTCCGGAATATCCGGTTTAGAGTTTAATTTTCAAATAAGTTTCAGAAATTAACTCTTTGGAACTATAGAGGTATGAAGAACAGGGTGTAAAGCTCACTCATCCTCCATAGAAAAGGGATGATCCTCGGCCAGACGGGTATCGTGTCTAGTAGGAAACTGCCTGGTGATAGATATTGGGAAGTTGTATACAATATTAGTTTTAATATATGCAAAGCCCGAAACACGTGTCTAGTATTTTTGTGTAAAGAATCTATGGACAAAATGTCACAACTGTATCATGAAAAGTCACAAAGTTATAAGGTTGTTATGTTACCGGGTTGTCCGTACAAAAACATGCTAACGGCGCCCCCGCGCCTCCAGGGTCGTCTTGCGCTCATTGATAATAATTTGGCAGTAGGTACCTAACCGTACGGCGAATGTATTGTAAGTAATTCAACGGTTAAATATTTTTGAGACAAAATATAACATGGTGTAAAAATTGTTGAAATCGATTCAGTTCCTTATTCTGAACAAACTATATTCAGGTTTCGCATACATTAAAAATAATGTTGTATATTCTAGTCGCACGGTAAACTCTGCTTGCGCGATGCAGGATTTTGCGTGACGTCAGTGTGACGCGTAGTTCGCATGTGGTTATGTAGATGGCCGCTACAGGACTATGGTTGCTGTGGGAGTGAGGCCTAATGAGAAGTCTGACAAAAGCTCCATTAACACGATACAACTAATTAAATTGTATAATAATTTATTTTTTAATGTAATTATTTCATATAGGTACATGTCATCTGTCAGGCAGGATGACACATCAAAACTTTCCGTTTTTTCAATTTCAATGTATTTATTTTAAAACAATTTTTTATTCTCAAAAATCGCAAAGAATGTGCGCTATATCAAATCAAATCAAAAGTCATTTATTCAAACTAGGCTGAGAATCAGCACTTTTCGAACGTCAAAAATTACATAAGACAGTCCCCCAAAAACGCCCACCCTTCACCACTTCCTAGTGCTTTAGCTGGGAAGAAGAAGTGGCGCAACAAACTCCCCAGCAGCACAGCTGTCTGTTCAGATATAAAACTTGAATCTATACAATAAAATGTAAAAGAATTTGCATTACGCAACACAACATTAGATTATTTGCCTTATGTTAGCTAGCACACGCCACTATACCAAAAAAAAACATAAAAATCGTCGAAAACTATACTCAAGCAGAAATAACGTAAACAGAACGTACCTAAATAAAAGCCTCCAGGCATAATGGGCGTGCCCGCCCACACAAAGCTATAGCTGCAACTCGAAGTCAAAAATGATAAACTAGCACCATCGTAGTAAAATAAAAAACAGTTAATCATTAATAAAAATAATAAAACCATGGTCAGCAAGACGACCAGTCACCACAAGCAGCACCCGTTCACGAGCATAACGCAAAGATCAGCCATCACCCCCCTCGCCATATTTGAGGGAAGGAGGCAACCCGACCCCCGACGCTACCGCAAGCAGTGACATCTAAGGGAGCATGACGAACTTGCTGCCCTTGCTGCCGGTTGCTCAGGCAAGAATAATATAATCAATTGTCTAGGTCGCTAGCTAACCACTTATTGCAATACAACTCACAAAAAAAAAAAAATATGGATGTAATAATGGAAACGGGAAGTGTCTTGACGCTGCGTGAGTGTGCGTGATCTATTGCCATCGCCGCCCGTTCGATGTCCATCGCGCACAGGATGGATGGATGCACATGAAGTATATTTTTGCTCCGTTGGTGTAATTGCTGTATGGCGTTCCAGTGAGAGGATAAATAAATAAATAAATGTGGATGAAATAAAATAAATATTTATATATTATATTTTTCTATAATTTCAGCATTATAATATTAGAAACTAATCATCATCATCTGCCTAGCCTTTTCCCAACTATGTTGGGGTCGGCTTCCAGTCTAACCGGATGCAGCTGAATACCAGTATTTTACATGGAGCGACTGCCTATCTGACCTCCACAACCCAGATACTGGGTAACACGATATCCCTTGGTAAGACTGGTTGTTAGACTTTTGGGCAAAGATCTACAAATGACAGCCGGGACCAACGGCTTAACGTGCTTTCCGAGGCACGGAGGAATCTTGATATGAAAAGATGGTCACCCATCCACGGACCAACCGCGGCAAGCGTAGCTTAACCTGATCGATTGCCTCGTGCGGCAGTTATTACTTAGCCACAAACTCCTAAACCCAAGCTCCAAGCTCTAATATTAGAAACTAATATAATAATTAAAAAAATATTTATTATTAAAATTATTATTTATATTAAAATTATTAAACTTTTTGAATTTGCCTGTGACATACCTACAATCAAATTGGGGCAACAAATGACTTCCATCATTTAAATACTTTTTAGACGGTGTAACTTTATTGTTGCTGGAAATTATGGTAGCTATACCGTAGTGAAATCACACCATATATATTTTTTTCACCATGTTGTATCTTGGAGGAAGCCGGCATGTCCTAAAACCAAAAATGCGAAAGACATGTGACATCTACCAACACGCACTGGGTCCGCGTGGTAGATTATAACCCACTCGCTCTTGAAAAGAGGAGGCCTGTGTCCCAGCTGTGGGAACATTATAGGCTGATTATTATTAATTAACAAACAACATCAACAGGAAAACATCGTGAGGAAACAGGCATGTCCTAGAACCAAAAATCAAAGACATGACGTGACATCTACCAACCCGCACTGGGCCCACGTCTTTTTTAAGGATAATTCTAAAAAACAAACAAGATTGTTTAGCTTTTGTGTCTAAAATAAATATTCACAGCAAGAAAATATAGTTTATTACTCCGACACAAGATATTTTTTCTCTAGATCAATTATTACTTTAGTTATAAACGAAATAAGAATTGAGACTTACGCTATTTAGTTTCGTGCTCGAACACAATCAAAGAGCGCATGCGATATTCAACTTTATTACTGATGCATTAGCGTTTAGCACATAACGGAGTGGTGGGAAGTGAGGGAAGGAGTTTGCGTTCGAAATTTGATTTAGACTGCCTGCTCTTAACAACTATTTACCTACAGGCTTATTTGGGCAACTTTTAATGTATACAGGGTGGAATTTTGTAATGCCACCTGGAGGGAAGGTACTCTTAATACTGCAGATAGAAAGTTTTACTCAAAGGAAACATTCCTTTATTTTTTAATAGAACGCAAACTGCATTCAAAGATTTTCGAAAATTCTCTTCTCCAACAACTCCCGGGAATAAAACCGGCTAAAATCTGAAAAAATTATACCCTGTACTTTTATTGCATCGATCGTTAGGGTCAATTATAAGCATGAAATCTCTCTAACAAACATGATAAATTAAATGAAAGGAAAACCAGGACATCTTAAATTAATTTAATTATTTACAAAAAATGGTAAACTAATTAATTAGTTGCTAGAAATGGGCTCCATTCTCTTGGATACACAAATTTATTCTTTTAACGAATTAATTTTTCACCTTTAATAAAGTGTTGTGGTGAATATTATAAATCGTATTCTGAACTTCAACTCTCAACTCGTTGTCATTCGCATAAGATTTCATGTAAATTTGATTTATTACATATCCCCACAAAAAAAAATCTAATGGGGTGAGATCTGGCGATCTCGCAGGCCATCTGATTGTGCCGTTTGTACCAATCCAGGTATTAAAATGGTTATTAATGTAGGCAGTAGTGATTCTGCTGTTATGTGCTGGAGCACCATCTTGCTGTAGAATTATTTGGTTTTGCTCTTCCTCGGGGAAACCATTTAACTCGTTTCTTAAGAGATTCAGTATTTCAATATACTTGACAGTATTTAAATGACCTTCGTACACGTGGACTAACACTACATTATTTCTCATAATTCCGCACCAAACGTTGAAAGAAAATCTTACTTGGTTGTTAGTTTCATGAACACGAACAGGATTCACTCGAGACCAATAATGGTTATTGCGGTGATTGTGCATGCCATTATTGCTGAAGTTGGTTTCGTCAGACCATACAATGTTACTCAAAAAATTAGGGTTTCGGTCAATTTCTCCAAGCATGTTTTCACAAAATTGTAATCGTCTATCACGATCCCCAATATGCAATTTTTGCACCAACCGACCTTCACGATAGCATTTATACTTATACTTTTTCAGCACTTTAAGTACGCGAGTGTGGGTTGTTCCTAATTCATCGGCAGCATCTCTACTTGAAGCCTTTGGAAATGATCCAAAGTATTTTAAGACATCTAGTTCAAAATCGAAATAGTTTTGCTGAATAGTTTACCGTCTCTTCTTGAAACCACCCGTATTCTTTAAATTTTCTACCAGTCTTTTCAATACGAACCGAGTTGGTGCCTGTCGGTCTTGATATCTCTCTCCATACCACCGCAGAGCTAGATTCACGTTTTTGTTATTTAAAAAATAAGCTTCCATTAAATCAAACTGTTCTTGATAAGCCATTTTCACCGTGAGACAAAATGTGAAATGAGTTGTAAAAACAATCAAATGTGAATAACAACTATGACAATCTAATTTTCAAATTTTAATCTAACATTCCATATTTAAATTACCTCATACACGCAGCTACGAGTATGTCGCAAAGGAGTCTGCATTACAAAAGATGGATGTTAGTTAAAGAGCTTTAACTTGACTCATTGAATTTGTAACTTCAGATTTCCTGGTTTTCCTTTCATTTAATTTATCATGTTTGTTAGAGAGATTTCATCCTTATAATTGACCCTAACGATCGATGCAATAAAAGTACAGGGTATATTTTTTTCAGATTTTAGCCGGTTCGATTCCCGGGAGTTGTTGGAGAAGAGAATTTTCGAAAATCTTTGAATGCAGTTTGCTTTCTATTCAAAAATAAAGGAATGTTTCCTTTGAGTAAAATTTTCTATCTGCAGTATTAAGAGTACTTTCCCTCCAGGTGGCATTACAAAATTCCACCCTGTATAATGATGTCTATTTATTGTATATTTCTGTTCTATGCTAGTGATTATAGATCTTATCTTTTTGCATTTTTTTAATTTTTGTTTATTTATTTAACAGTTTATGTACACACATAGACAAGAAGTAAGGAACAGAAAAATACATACAAACGTGTTGCTTATTTCTAAAGAAATGTATTCCAGCATACCTGCGATAGGAAAGTAGACAAAGAGATGTAGACAACGGGTGTAAGTGTTGAAAAGAAAACAAAGTACATAAAATCAAAAAGACAACGGGTGTAAGTGTTGAAAAGAAAACAAAGTACATAAAATCAAAAAGACAACGGGTGTAAGTGTTGAAAAGAAAACAAAATACATAAAATCAAAAAAACAACGGGTGTCAGTGTTGAAAAGAAAACAAAGTACATAAAATCAAAAATACAACGGGTGTAAGTATTGAAAAGAAAACAAAATTCATAAAATCAAAAAAAAAAGAGTTGTTTATGTGAAAAACAAACATAATATTTTCCTGCCTTTCTATTTGTATTTAATAATCAGTATTTTTAACAAACACACAAACAAGTGATCTGCAATCACGTAATATTGACAAATGCGGGATGTTTAAAGACAATGAACTAGAACATCAACATAGCACTCTGTTTAGTCAATGACGTGTCAATCGAAGTCCTAATTAGTACGACATTAGTTAGCCCATTAGTCCCGAACAATTGGTAAGCTCTAAGGACACAATACAAAATTACATTATTACTATAGAAAAAAATCTGGGGATAAAGTTTAGCTTCGGTACCTAAGTAATAGTCCTAACTATTAATAAAATGTTTGAAGTATGAAAGTAGTTCATTAAAACAGGCAGATCAATGGCAGGTCAAAAGGTTGATAATGTGTCGGATGCTGTGGGACTAGATAGTAGAAAAAAAAACACTACAAAGTGAAAAATAACCTCAAATTTCGGAAGTCGGTGTCTTTGGATCTATTTTTAGTTTTTTGCCACCGACTTCCGAAATTAAGGTTATTTTTCACTTTTTAGTGTTTGTTTTGGAAGTCGGTTGTTTTTTTTTGTAATTTTTTTTTTATTTTTCATTTTCTTGTGGGTCAGTTTGTAATTTATCTGAGTTACAATAGCCTAATGTCAACTGCTCATCACCTTTTACAAAATTTTGGCGTTTCCGATGCAGGGCGTTAATAGTTCAGGAGTTCTCCTGGTAAGAATCAGGAGAACTCGAACTGATGGTGACTTCACCATATGCATTGTGACGAGCATAAATTGCTTAGCAACCATAATAAAGTGTCTAATCGAATAGCAACAGTGAAATAATTATGATTAAGGAGTTCCGGTGGCCATCTGTGGTCTTCATCATCAGTTCCACTTCACCAAATGGTGCTTTCCGAGTGCAAATGCATGAGTTACTATAAAAAAATACTGAAATCGATATAGGTGAGCCTATAAAAATTGAGGATTGCCCTCGATTTCTATGGGATACCCTCATCAGATTCTGACTTGGTGACAATGAGACCACCTAAGGAGTATACCCTTTCAAATAAAAAAAGAATTTTCAAAACCGGTTCATAATTGACGGAGTAATCGCGTAACAAACACAAAAAATAAATAAAAACATACTGCCGAATTGAGAACCTGCTCCTTTTTGAAGTCGGTTAAAAAGGCATGCTACACATACCAGGGAAGGAAGATAATGGTGGCAAAAGGAATCGATGACAACGTGTCCTTTTAAGAATCATCATTTCAGCTGAAAGACGTCCACTGCTGGACATAGGCCTCCCCCAAAGGGAGAGATTGCCATAATCGCCACGCTTGGAAGGCGGGTTGGCGATCGCAGTATGTTGTTAAAATGCATAGAGAACGCTGCTGCCCATTTTCTAGTAAGTCCCTTAGTCTTCTTTTACGACACCCACGGAAAGAAATAGGATGGTGCTATTCTTTACGTCCGGCACCACACGCCCGTTTTAAGGGGTTATAGAATGAGTAATACTTTTTTTTTTTTTTTTTTTAATAAATATTATATTTAATTTTATTCAAAGAAATCTACAAACGGCTGGTTGACACTTCCCGTGACCCAAGGGCTGGCTTTTACCTTGGCCAGAGGCTAAGTATTGCCATACATTGTGGCAATGCCGCCAGTCTCTTGAGTACTTTTACCAGTCGACAGCGATGCGGAGGAATTTTTTGACGCCATGGTTTAGTTTATACAGGATATAATTTTTTTATTTTTATAAATTAATTAGATATAAGTTGTTATTCATGTATTATATAAAGTAATTCAAAGTCGTTCAAAAAGTGCTAATTCTAAACCCGTTTTGCATATAAATTGATTTTCAACCGACTTCCAGAAAAGGAGTAGGATCTCAACACGGCGGTATGTTTTTTTTTTTTTGTATGTTTGTTACGCAATTACTCCGTTAATTATGGACCGATTTCAAAAATTCTTTTTTTGTTTGAAAGGGTATACTCCCGTGGTGGTCCCATTGCCACCGAATCAGAATCAGATGAGGGGATCCCATGGAAATCGAGGGAAATCCTCAAATTTTATAGCCATATCTATAGCGACTTGGGTTTTTTTTATAGTAACTTGTGCATTTGCTCTCGGAAATCACCATTTGGTGAAGTGGAACTGATGATGGAGCCACATATGGCCACCGGAACAATATAATAATGAGTACCCCTATTTTTTTATTTTTTTTTATTTTAACGGGTTGCGATTAAGCAATTTGTGCTCGTCACTATGCATATGGTGAGTGGCAGTTCTCCTGGTTCTTACTAGGAGAACTCCTCAACAATCAACGTCCCAGCATCGGAGAAAACCAATATTTTGTAAAAAGTGATGAGCAGTTAACATTAGGCTATTTTAACTTAGATAAATTCTAAACTGACCCACTAAAAAGTGAAAAATATTTTTTTTTACAAAAAAATAAGAACCGACTACCAAAATAACACTACAAAGTGAAAAATAACTTTAATTTCGGAAGTCGGTGGCAAAAAACTCAAATACAGATCCAAAGACACTGACTTCCGAAATTAAAGTTCTTATTCACTTTGTAGTGTTATTTTTGGTAGTCGATTGTTATGATAATCAGTTTCAATAAAACCGACCTATGTCATTGACCATTAAAATTTTGCATGCCATGGAAGCCCTTAAGTGTAGCATAACAGCTTAATCACCCTATAAAGTTCCCACTGAGACACAGGCCTCCTCTCTGTGAGAGCGAGTGGGCCATAATCCACCACGCGGGCTCAGTGCAGGATGGTAGATGTCACATGTCTTCGAATTTCTTCGGTTCTGGACATGTTTCCTTACGATGTTTTCCTTCACCGTTTTGAGAGCAGTGGTGATGAAATAATTTTCATTACCTGGTGTCGGCGACGAGGCCCTATCTGCGCCCAATAATTTATAAACCAAGTCGTGAGTTAGATAGAATTTTGTAATGTCTAATTAGATTTGTTATTATAATGTTTTTTCCATTCTAATTAGTTAATCTAACTTATAATTGTTACTAGTTTTCTTATCCAATCTAATAAGACTGAAACGAACTAACTTTGAATAAGATTAGGAATGTAGTATTATATAATTACGTAACTAGAAAATGTGATTTTTTGTTAATAGTTACATTTTGATAGTTTTAGTTTTAATTAATAGGATCTTGTATAAAACCAATATTCCAATTGTTTTAAGCTAATTAGACAACGCGTTTAGAAATTATAGACGAACTTGTGTAATAATGTTAATTAGTTAAGGAATTATAAGGAATCGAATCTGTTGCACATTTCTAACGCTAGCGGCGCCACTTGTACCATAACATAGAATAAGCTTAAGTACTAAGAACCCTTTACCGTAACGAGAGCCGTTACAGAATTTTGCCATTTTTAAGGTTTAAATTAAGGTTTTTTGATACAGTTTTTTGTATAAAGTTAAAATAAGTCCATCCCTATGTTAGAAAAATAAGATAAAAATTGTAAGGTGTGTTTTACCATAGAAAATTGCCAAAAGTAAGTTTCCCATACAAAACTACATTAGTGCCTTGAAATGCTCTGATTGGTTTAGATAAAAAGGATTAGTGCCGTGTGCAAAATTAGAGTATTTCGATTGGCTAGAGCCGTCTATAAAACAAGAGCAAATTTCTACGGCGAGACTCCGGTTGGATTCGATAGAGGCGATGGACGAACTGACTTCCGACCACCGACCAGTCGTCATGAGACTGGTCCCTCGCGACGGACTCCCTGACCCGGACGAACCCTCTCGTATCAAAGTAGTCACGGACTGGAGGAAAGTAAGCGATCGCTTGAAATCCACCACTTCGCCTCTACTAGACTCTATACCAGATCAGTTTACCTCAATCGCTGACACGACGGCCGCGATCGGCTCACTCACGGAACACGTACAATCGGTCCTGAACGATTGTTCAAGGCAAGCTCCGGCGATGGACGAACATCGCTTGAGGCTGCCGGACGATGTGCGTGAACTGCTGACTGAGAAGAACGCGGCTACTCGTGCCTACGACGTCTTCCCCTGTGACGCCAACAAAGCTCACATGCGCTATTTGCAGAGATCTGTAAGGACACGCATGGCCGAGCTGCGTGACGGTAACTGGGACAAGATGTTGAGCGAGCTAGAGCCCACTCATCTGGCATTCTGGGAACTTCAGAGGAAACTCAAGTCCCAGCAAGTAGTCTCTATGCCTCCCCTGACACGACCCGACAGGACGATAGCATTCGACGACATCGACAGGGCTGAATGCCTAGCTGACAGCCTCGAGACCCAGTGCTCGCCCAGCTCTCAACCAGTAGACCAGGCTCACCTCGCCGAGGTGGATGCCGAAGTCGAACGTAGAGCCTCTCTCCCTCCGGTCGAAGACCCTGATTGTCCTCTAGACCCCGTCTCCCCGGACGAGGTTCACGATATAATCAAGGGTCTGAAACCCCGTAAAGCCCCTGGATCAGACGGTATCACCAATAGGGTGGTCCAGTTGTTCCCGGCTCACCTGATCATGCTAATGACCACCATCTTCAATGGTGCTCTTAGTAACAACATTTTTCCAATCGTGGAAAAATGCCACCGTCATCGGTATCCCGAAGCCCGGCAAGCCTAAGACCGAGCCTTCCAGTTACCGTCCCATCAGTTTGCTCGACGTTTTCGGCAAGGTCTATGAGAGGCTTATTTATAAGCGTCTCAGAGACTACGCCGAGACGAAGGGGCTCATCCCCAACGAACAGTTCGGTTTTAGAACCCAACATTCTTGCGTACAACAGGTCCACCGTATCATAGAACACATAAGCGCCGGTTTCCAGCGCGGGTTCATGACGGGTGCTGTGTTCTTCGATATCGCGAAAGCGTTCGACAAAGTCTGGCACAACGGCTTATTGTATAAGCTATACAAATTCGGTGTGCCAGATCGTCTCGTGCTCATCTTACGGGACTATTTGTTGAACCGCACCTTCCGCTATCGCATCGAGGGTGCGCTCTCTTCCCCTCATCCGATCCGCGCAGGCGTCCCTCAGGGGTCTGTGCTGGCTCCGCTCATTTTTACGCTGTTCTCCAGTGACATCCCGAAAAGTAGAAAGGCGCAGTTAGCTCTGTTCGCAGACGACACGGCCATCTACTACACCGGCCGCAGTCAAGACCAGATCTCCCGCATCCTACAGACCGAAGTCAACAGACTCGGTGACTGGTTCAGGAAGTGGAGGATCGAGGTCAATCCTGATAAGAGCCAAGCGGTCCTCTTTTCTAGGCCCCGGCGTAGACCGGACCTACCACGACAGATCAAGATGTTCGGCAAGCCTATCCCTTGGGAGAAGCGAGCCAAATATCTCGGTGTGATCTTAGATCACCACATTTCGTTCGCTGAGCACATAAAGCAAGTGCGTTCGCGCGCTGCTTTCGCTCTCGGTAGGCTTCATTGCGTTCTAAACTCACGCAGCAAGTTGTCCCTTAAGGGCAAATTGCGTATTTACACAGCGTGCATCCGGCCGATTATGACGTACGCGTGTGCCGCTTTCGCACACGCCCGTCCCCATCTCATTCACAGAATGCAGGCACTTCAAAACCGATTTCTCCGTAAAATTACGGACGCTCCATGGTTCGTTCGGAACGAAACCCTACACGTAGATCTTAGAATCCCCACCATCAAGCAGTTTTTGAAACGCGCGACAAAGCGGTTCTTCGAGTCCGCAGATAGACATCGCAACCCCTTGGTTGTGCAGGCAGCTAGCTATAGGCCATCTCAAATCAGTAAGACTCGCCGACCTAGGCATACTCTCTTAGACCCGGATGACCCCATTACTCTCCTTCAGGAAAGCAATAGGGCCACAAGTACAGTGCACAAACACAAACCGTCATTCCGTCCTCGCCGCCGAGGTACCACGCGAAGATCAAGAATAAATTGTTCCCCCCGTCCCTTGCACGTCGAACCGCCAGCCCCGAGGCTGAGTGAGCCGTAGCATTTAATAGTAATCCCCGTTAATAATCATGAATTTAAACTTTTGATCCAGCCCGTCCCCAATTTGCTTTGTTTTTCCCCAACGACGCCCTAAGCCGAGGTTCGTACCCCACAGGGGGTGCCCTTAGAGCGCTGTCGTTTAGTTTTTAATACTTTATTTACGCTCCTGGCTGGAGGCTTTAAGCTAATACCTTAGGGCACCCACAGGAAAGACCGGTTAAGCAGTCACGGCCTCTCAAGGTCAACTGCGAGATGCCATATACAAAAAAAAAAAAAAAAAACTACGGCGAGAGACTGCGTTCGGATCTCGCTGCGGACGGTCGTGTTGTGTGCTGCTATCGGTGTGCTCCCGCCCTCCTGCCGCTCTCTCGTGCCCGGTATTGTTACGCTTGCGTAACGCTCTCGTAGTCGCCCCGACTACATCCGATCGTCGATTGATTGGGTCGATTAATTTATTAATCAATTCAATCGAAAGACCTGGATCACAAAAATTGTCTTTTTCAAGACAGGTGTTTCTATAACAGGAAAACGTTATTAAATTCACTAGGCCCCTTCTGGGTAAAACCACAGTTTCGTGGTCCTCGGTGGATACCTTACGGTGCCAACGAAGCCGAGTGGGGTGCTGACCCAAACGCACCCGCCGAACCCCCTCAGGGAGAGGCAATAATTTGGACGGGTCCCAGAGTTAACCGGCCTTGGGGGATCTCCTAGTCGGCTCTGGTGACAGTTTTCCTCCCACAGCGACTCACCTAGTGTCTTTAGGGTGTGTCTACACCCTTCGCGCTAGACCAAATAGGGCCCCCTTGCACAATAAGATTGGCAACGGGATCACAAGCTCAGGGCTCACCATAGGTACCCATCCTCCCTGTCTACACCCGACAGGGAGCGAAACTCATCCCCGGGCCAATCCACCCGGGGAGTTAGGCGTAGGGCCACGATAGGCTTCATTTTCTAGTAGTGGAGTCCGGCTCCAAAATTCCTCCGATAGGATCCCCCCTCTCGGTAGTATGGAGGACGACCTCTTACTGACGTTCGTCAGAGAGGTCCTCCTCAAGGACCAGGACTTCCTCAGGAAGTACGCTTCCCAAATTAGTGGGTTGAGGGCTACGCCATCAGCGAGCCTCTCACAGTTCAGCGATGCGCTCGCTTCTAACTCAGACGACTCTGACTCACAGAGTCGGTCGGAAAGTCCGATAGTGTCGATGGACACCACCGCCCCCGCGGACAATAACGCGGCGGCGGCGAATTTAAACTCTGACTCCTCGGATGCGGAGTCAGGTTCTTGTTCTTCCTCTTCTGGACCAGAGGAAGGGGGCATCACCTCAGGCCCTGGCAAGAGGAAGAAGAACAAGAGCAGGTCTTCGCAACCTAGTAAAATGGTTACGATCGAGGCTCCCTCGACCTCCGCTCCCTCTACCCCCGCGGTAGTCGCCACTGGGGCTCCGTCCGCGCCGTCGCAAGCTACCACTTCCGGTACTGCGATCGCGTCCGCCAAGACTCCTTCTGCCTCCAAGAAGGCATCCCGTCCCCCACCCATTATCATTCAAGATAAGGGCAGGTGGACGGAAGTTTCACAAAGGTGCAGTGATCTTAGGATCAATTTCACCAGTGCCATCAGCACACAGCCAGGCATCAAAGTTTCCGTTCCAACGTCGAACGACTACAGGGAACTTACAAAACTTCTTCGGGCGAGAGGAATCTCATTCCACTCGTACACCCTCCCCGAGGATCGTCAGATACGCGTGGTGATCCGTAGGATCCCCAGTGAGATCGCCACGGACGACATAAAGGCAGACCTAGAGAGACAGGGGATCCCTGTCCTCGAAGTGCACAGGATGCACCGATCCAGAGGTGGATCCGCATACGACATGGTTCTTGTCGTGTGCCCACAAACTGAAGGGCATCACCCAATCTTCAAGGTCAGCTCGATATGCTACCTTAAGGGCTTCGACGTCCAGAAGCCCCACAAATCAAGCATCATAGGCCAATGCCACAGATGCCAATTATACGGTCACGCGCAAAAGAACTGCTTTGCGAAACCCAGGTGCGTCAAGTGCCTGGGCGAGCACGGCACTTCTGAGTGCACCCGTCCAAAGGACCGTGCCCTCTGCACCGAGCCTCCCAGCTGCGTCCTATGCGGCCAACAGGGTCACCCAGCCAATTACCGTGGCTGTCCTAAAGCCCCGAAGTCATCTTCCTCGAAGCTGACCAAGTGTTTCGACGCGAGGCAGCAACGAGAGCACCCCGGGTACCCCGCTACCCTGTCTCAACCTCCGCAGCGTCTGAGCCCTCAAAGGTCCAGTCCGTGGAACTACTTCAACCACCAGCAGGCCTTCCCTGCCTTCGGCCAATATATGGCCCCTCCTCTCCATCCTCAACCTCTGATGATGGACCCCAATATTCGCGCTCAACGCGCTCAACTGGCACCCGCCGCTAATACCGCGCTTCCCGCGGCTCGCGCGCCTCTCGCACCCCGCGCGGCTCCCGCGCCCGCCGCGCCCCGCGCGCCTCTCGCGCCCCGTGTACCTGAGCCAGCTCCTAAAGCCGCTCCCGTCGCCACCACTCGCGCGCCCCCTAAACCCGCGACTTCTTCAGTTGGCGCCGTCGCTAACGCACTAGACGCGTTTAATGTGATCACGAGCACATTCAACGTGTTCATGTCTCCTCGCGCCATTCAAATGGCCGGGGAATTAGTCAAGGCTCAATCCTCTGGCAATCTTTATCAGATCCAGAGCATATTCAATGCGTACCCGGAAATTACGCAAGTCCTCAACACCTTCGCGAAACGGCCCTAATATGTATAATACGGCCCCCGCAAGAACTAAACTCAGATCCCTCAAGTTAGGCTTTTTCAATGCCAACGGCATTAGGGGACAACGCGACGAAGTCGCCGAGTTCCTCCGCGTCCACAAGTTAGATATTCTCCTAGTACAGGAAACCTTCCTCAAGCCGAGTCATCGAAACCCGTCAATTGCGAACTATCGCATAGTTCGCAACGACAGGTCTCGATGCCACAAGGGCGGCACCTTGATCTGTTATAGAACCCCTCTATACTGTATTCCTCTCGATCCTCCAACTCGCTCGTGTCTTGAAGTGTCTGCATGTAGACTAGGCATGTCAGGTCATAGACTGATTACGATAGTTTCGGCTTACATGCCGCCCACCGCGACCTCGTCAGCAGACGGTCTCAAACTGCTCTCTGACGATCTTTCAATTCTTTTTGGCCTGAGTGAATCCGTTATCATAGCGGGTGACCTCAACGCCAAACACCCGGCCTGGAATAGTACCAGTACCACGTTCCGAGGCAGACACTTGTTTGACCTCTGCCCCGTCCTAAACTTTGACGTCATCGCCCCGATGACGCCCACCCACTACCCTCACGACCCCAACCATACCCCTGACGTATTGGACATAGCGCTCCTAAAGAATATCAACCTCCGGTTGGATTCGATAGAGGCGATGGACGAACTGACTTCCGACCACCGACCAGTCGTCATGAGACTGGTCCCTCGCGACGGACTCCCTGACCCGGACGAACCCTCTCGTAACAAAGTAGTCACGGACTGGAGGAAAGTAAGCGATCGCTTGAAATCCACCACTTCCCCTCTACTAGACTCTATACCAGATCAGTTTACCTCAATCGCTGACACGACGGCCGCGATCGGCTCACTCACGGAACACGTACAATCGGTCCTGAACGATTGTTCAAGGCAAGCTCCGGCGATGGACGAACATCGCTTGAGGCTGCCGGACGATGTGCGTGAACTGCTGACTGAGAAGAACGCGGCTACTCGTGCCTACGACGTCTTCCCCTGTGACGCCAACAAAGCTCACATGCGCTATTTGCAGAGATCTGTAAAGACACGCATGGCCGAGCTGCGTGACGGTAACTGGGACAAGATGTTGAGCGAGCTAGAGCCCACTCATCTGGCATTCTGGGAACTTCAGAGGAAACTCAAGTCCCAGCAAGTAGTCTCTATGCCTCCCCTGACACGACCCGACAGGACGATAGCATTCGACGACATCGACAGGGCTGAATGCCTAGCTGACAGCCTCGAGACCCAGTGCTCGCCCAGCTCTCAACCAGTAGACCAGGCTCACCTCGCCGAGGTGGATGCCGAAGTCGAGCGTAGAGCCTCTCTCCCTCCGGTCGAAGACCCTGATTGTCCTCTAGACCCCGTCTCCCCGGACGAGGTTCACGATATAATCAAGGGTCTGAAACCCCGTAAAGCCCCTGGATCAGACGGTATCACCAATAGGGTGGTCCAGTTGTTCCCGGCTCACCTGATCATGCTAATGACCACCATCTTCAATGGTGCTCTTAGTAATAACATTTTTCCACAATCGTGGAAAAATGCCACCGTCATCGGTATCCCGAAGCCCGGCAAGCCTAAGACCGAGCCTTCCAGTTACCGTCCCATCAGTTTGCTCGACGTTTTCGGCAAGGTCTATGAGAGGCTTATTTATAAGCGTCTCAGAGACTACGCCGAGACGAAGGGGCTCATCCCCAACGAACAGTTCGGTTTTAGAACCCAACATTCTTGCGTACAACAGGTCCACCGTATCATAGAACACATAAGCGCCGGTTTCCAGCGCGGGTTCATGACGGGTGCTGTGTTCTTCGATATCGCGAAAGCGTTCGACAAAGTCTGGCACAACGGCTTATTGTATAAGCTATACAAATTCGGTGTGCCAGATCGTCTCGTGCTCATCTTACGGGACTATTTGTTGAACCGCACCTTCCGCTATCGCATCGAGGGTGCGCTCTCTTCCCCTCATCCGATCCGCGCAGGCGTCCCTCAGGGGTCTGTGCTGGCTCCGCTCATTTTTACGCTGTTCTCCAGTGACATCCCGAAAAGTAGAAAGGCGCAGTTAGCTCTGTTCGCAGACGACACGGCCATCTACTACACCGGCCGCAGTCAAGACCAGATCTTCCGCATCCTACAGACCGAAGTCAACAGACTCGGTGACTGGTTCAGGAAGTGGAGGATCGAGGTCAATCCTGATAAGAGCCAAGCGGTCCTCTTTTCTAGGCCTTGGCGTAGACCGGACCTACCACGACAGATCAAGATGTTCGGCAAGCCTATCCCTTGGGAGAAGCGAGCCAAATATCTCGGTGTGATCTTAGATCACCACATTTCGTTCGCTGAGTACATAAAGCAAGTGCGTTCGCGCGCTGCTTTCGCTCTCGGTAGGCTTCATTGCGTTCTGAACTCACGCAGCAAGTTGTCCCTTAAGGGCAAATTGCGTATTTACACAGCGTGCATCCGGCCGATTATGACGTACGCGTGTGCCGCTTTCGCACACGCCCGTCCCCATCTCATTCACAGAATGCAGGCACTTCAAAACCGATTTCTCCGTAAAATTACGGACGCTCCATGGTTCGTTCGGAACGAAACCCTACACGTAGATCTTAGAATCCCCACCATCAAGCAGTTTTTGAAACGCGCGACAAAGCGGTTCTTCGAGTCCGCAGATAGACATCGCAACCCCTTGGTTGTGCAGGCAGCTAGCTATAGGCCATCTCAAATCAGTAAGACTCGCCGACCTAGGCATACTCTCTTAGACCCGGATGACCCCATTACTCTCCTTCAGGAAAGCAATAGGGCCACAAGTACAGTGCACAAACACAAACCGTCATTCCGTCCTCGCCGCCGAGGTACCACGCGAAGATCAAGAATAAATTGTTCCCCCCGTCCCTTGCACGTCGAACCACCAGCCCCGAGGCTGAGTGAGCCGTAGCATTTAATAGTAATCCCCGTTAATAATCATGAATTTAAACTTTTCTCTCTCTACTAAACTTAACTCGAAAGTCAACGTTGTCACTGGGCCACCACTGCTGTAGTTGGTAAGCTGGATTTAATATGATTACGAATCAGGCAAGCTAGTTTTTAGGGTTCCGTACCCAAAGGGTAAAACGAGAACCTTATTACTAAGGCTCCACCGTCTGTCTGTCTGTCCGTCTGTCTGTCTGTCTGTCCGTCTGTCACCAGGCTGCATTTCATGAACTATGACAGTTGAAATTTTTACAGATAATGTATTTCTGTTGCCGCTATAACAACAGATACAAAAAAAACAGAATATAATAAATATTTAAGGGGGCTCCCGTACAACAAACGTGATTTTTTTGCTAGTTTTTACTCGATATTGATAACGGCAGCAGGTAGACGCTTGAAATATTCACAGAATATTCAGTTATATATTCACTTTAAAAATAAATAATTAAAATAAAATTTAAACAAATATTTAAGGGCGGCTCCCATACAACAAACGTGATTTTTTTGCCATTTTTTTTGATAATGGTACGGAACCCTTCGTGCGCGAGTCCAATTTGCACTTGGCCGGTTCTTTTAAACGTCTGCGTCTTTGTACTTACCCGGAAATTATAAGACGACACATATCTGTAATTAATAACTAAATTGTCACCTATTTTACTATTTATCTTTTATCTACCCACGTTTCCATACCACTGAAAAAGCCTATTTAAATCCATGGGGTTATGGGGGAATACTCCATAAATTGCGTCGACTGCAGATTCCACGCATTTATCATTGTTTTATTGGTTTCAAATAAATTCGAATTCGGTTTATTTTTTCATTCATTTGCAACCGCCGCCTTTTTACGTTGGGGCCCTCTGTTCTGTTTCAGCTATCATTAATTTTAATTGTTTATTTTTGTTTGATTTTATACGGTTTTGTTTTTGGTGATGAATTTCCGTTTTTTGGGGTGTCTGTTCGAATCAGGTTGGTTTTCCTTTGTGAGTGTATATTTGGAAAAAGTTAATCACCGTTAACTTTTTTCTAGTTTCGATTAGTTACGCCCAAAAAAAAGATGTTAAAAATACCTTTATTAACTGGACTTATTTCAGGGATCTTACTTTATCATGCTGGGTCGTCAGAAGCCCAAAAGTCTGACAACCAGTCCAAGGGGTATCGTATTACCAAGTAACTGGGTTGTGGAGGTCAGATACGCAGTCGCTCCATTTAAAAGACTGGTATTCAGCTGCATCTGCTTTGACTGGAAGCTGACCCCAGCATTGTTGGGAACAGACTAGGCAGATGATGGTGATGACTTATTAATGATGTCTTCCTTCAAAACTACCTACTATCTTCCAACCTCTACTACGAGTATCAGGAAAATTCAGGAAAGTTAACCAATTGACTTACGTCAACTGTCAATGAATAACAGTTGTGATTTTGAAATCACAACTTAAGTTATTGTACGAATAACTTAAGTTGTTCTAATCTAAAAAGATCTACATTGTGTTCAACTGTATCAATCGAAGATTTTTCTTTTATCATGTCGGATTCCAGTCTTACCGGATGCCGCTGGATACCTGTATTTTAAGAGCTACCAGCTTTGTTTGACATATATTAAAAACTAGCTTCACGCCTTGGGTTTAGCCAAATAAGTCTCGATCCCGTAAGAATATCGGGATAAAAAGTATTCCATGTCCTAACTCAGGTCATGGTCTACCCATGTGCCAAATTTGATCCAAATCTGATTAGCCGTTTTAGCGTGAAAGCGTAGCAAACAAGCAAACAAAGTTACTTTCGAATTTATAATATTAGGACAGAATAGAACAAAACTTAAATTGATAGTTAATTTGGTAAACAATTAATTTCCCATAATTAACTAGGTATCTAGAGGTCGCCTACTGGTCAAAATTCGATACCATAATATCTACTTTCAATATATACACTAATTCCATGAAATAATAAAGTACTTAGTAATTCCATGCTCAATCTGTCACTTCAAGTGACGGCACGGTTGGCGCAGTGGTTAAGTGATTGACTGCTGCGCTGCGTGTCGCGGGTTCGATTCCCGCACGGAACAAATATTTGTATGACCTATAAGTAGTTGTTCCGGGTCTGGGTGTTTGTGTATGTGAGTTTAAATGTTTGTAAACGCACCCACGATACAGGAGAAATTCCTAGTGTGGGGCAACGTTAAAAAAAACAAAGAAAGAAAAAGACAAAGAAGTCATAAGGCCCTGTTACTATGTGTGTGTGTCAAACACACGGTAGTGTGTGTCATGTTTTTTTTTATTAATATAATTCATTTCTAGTAGAATATAATAGAATTTATTTCTGAGTGTTTGGTGGTGGTGATAATTATTCTTATTATATAATAATATTAGCTTTATGCACTCCTCCTCCTTATAAAATTTAACTGTGCCAAATTTCATAATCCTCCGTCGGCGTAATTTTCATAAAAAGGGGTATAAAGTTTTCGCTTCACGTATTAATATAATGATAAATTTAGAATTTTTAATCTCAACAGAAAAATTTGCATCACAATTATTATCAAACAAATATTCCTGAATCTGAACCTGCCTACAGTACAAAACCGTGTAATATCGCCTAGCTGTTGTTCAAGACATTAATTTTAACGGATTATGAGATGTTTTAACAGTTTCATCCTACGAAAATGCTAGTAAGCAGACTTCCTTTGTGTATTTAGGTTATGAAGCCTTTAGTTTGGAGATCAGAGATGTAAGATTATAATTATTAGAAGCTTGTAATTTTTTGATACAGGGATATCGCCCCTTCTAATTAAAAGCGGCCAAACGCGTGTCTTTTTTGCCTCTCCAAAGTGAGCTCTATATTCAAAGTTCATTTATTTACGACACCTTAGAGACACGTCCGTGTTTGGGTCATAGAAATTCATAAATGTGTACAAAACTTAAGGCGGAGATTTCTTGAAAATGGTCAAAAAGGTGTTTTTTTAAAGCAGTGTATCTCAACCGTAAATATTTTTTCCAAAAAAAAAAAAAACAGTATTGTATTTTCAAGTCTTTTGTGCATACGGACACAAAAGCTAGCTAGATGGACCGACGACCTTAAAAAGGTGGCTAGGACAGACTGGATGCGGAAAGCGGAGGACAGGGTGTTGTGGCGCAGCCTGGGAGAGGCCTATGTCCAGCAGTGGACTGCTATAGGCTGAGTTGATTGATTGATTGTGCATACGGTGATGGAACTCAAAACATAATTTAATACATCAAAAAAATATTCAAAGACAACTCTTAATTAATCTTAAAAGCAGTTTATCCCTTCGGTAACAGTAAAAATTATAATTAAAAGTATACCATAAAATTGCAAATGCCAAACTGTATCCGGTGAGGGATTATTTTTTATTAATTAGATCTAATTTTATACGATTTTATTTGCATTTTTACGCCATACGTTGTGTCATCGCGTATCTCTTTCTTTTGTATGCAATCTGACAGTGACAGTGGTTTACCTGTTGTCAGCTCCTTAATCGGTTCAGTAGATTCGGAGCAAATTAGCTATGACAGACGGACAGCAGACACGAGTGATCTTATAAGGGTTCCGTTTTTCATTCAACGTACGGAACCCTTAAAAAAAGCATTAATAAGTATTATAATTTGCTGTTCATGTTGAAATTATACATGTGAGAACAATGTAGAAAGATGTGCACGTAAAAAGCGTCCGTAATAAAATGATAAAACAAATAACAATTCAAAAAATAAAATAAGCTGTGGCAGCTAAGAGATGACCAGTCCTTAATGACGGTGCCCGTTCACGAACATAACGCATGGATCATCACCATTCAGCTCAACCATTTTGAAGGGAACCTAATGATCCAACATATGCGCGACCATCAGCGAGACATTTGAGTGAGCATGACATACTCTCAGCCGCCAGCAGGGCTAACATGACATGCGCGAGAACGCTCTCGTTCTCGATTTATCGAAATTTGTCGAGGATTATGACGTCATTCTAAACACTAACATGACCGATAGGCTCGAGTAAACTCGAGAAAGGCACTTTGACTGTTCTTAATCTCGCGACGAGAGACCGATGTAGCAAATTATTAAAAATAAATCATTTTTATGATAGCAACATCGGCTCATTCATTCGATCTTACGCATGGAATTAGTTTGTACTATATTGATTTTCATCCACCTCTTTCAATTTATGTTTAGTTTTTTGGTGTAACAGGCTTTTTTGTTTAAAAATAAATGTTTTTCTTTGGCATGCTGAAATTAAAATACTAAACAAAATCACGCAAATGAAAATGAGTGAGACATTTTTGGTAGGGGCAAAATCTGTGGTGTCGTGTCATCGACGTGCTAACCGAGTCATCAACATGCTAAACGCGTCACTGAGTTGTCAACAGCGTCACCGACATTCTGTCAGTGTCCCCGACATGTAAACCAATTCACGACTTGCCAACCGCGTCTTCGACATGCTAAAAGCGTCCCGACATGCTAACTGCATCACCTTCTTGCTCACAGAATCCCGACATGCTATTAGCGACCCCATTATACCAGCTGCGTCACCGACATGCTAACTGCGTCACTAACGTGCTCACTGGGTCCCGACATGCTATCAGAATCCCCGTCATAGTACCTGTGTCACCGACATGCTAACTGAGTCACAGCAATTCGAACCGCGTCCCGACATACTAACTGCGTCCCGACATACTAACTGCGTCACCAACTCGCTAACCTAGTCACCCAGATGCTACTTGCGTCCCCGACATGCTACTTGCGTCACCTACATGCTTACCGATTCGTCAACATGTTAGCCACGTTACCGAAATGCTAATGTAACGTGCTGCAGCAGACTGGCGTCCCACTGCGGCCTGTGTACATGTATACGTATTTATTATGTTATTCCAAAGTTCTAATTTTTCACGTCTGTCGCCAGTGAATGCCTTTTTTTGTATCATAATTTTGTCTACTCTTCTCGTCGTCAAAATCGAGGACGAGTAAATGACAGAAAAATCAGAGATATCTCGTGTTGAAATGTCAAAATTCGAGATAAAATACGTGCCATGTTAGGGTTTGTCGAGAAAACATCAAGTTTGACAGAACGAGTCGAGTATTTTGTATGGGAGCGCTGTCAGAAAACGAGATAGTTACAGAAATAGACAAGAATTACTCGCGTGAGAGTGAGTATTTGTCGCGAGTGTCATGTTAGCCCTGCAGGGCACATTCAAGTCATTGAAAGACGTACCCAGTAAATTCTAGAGGTACATAGCGCTCAAACACGTGGTCTACACTATCACACTTATCACAAAGTCCCATTATATTCGCGATACTACAAAACTCAAAATTTGTACTACCCCTAACTCGCCCCCAACTCGCCCCGACCCTTAACCCATAACTCTTCATCTACCATTAATCCTCAATTATTTGTCTGCGTGCATATTTTGAAATTAAAAACACAATAGGCTGGCTACACAATGCGCGACGCTCGATTCTTTTTACGGCATGACAGTTGAGGTTATTTAAAAAACCTGCAGTATCGTGAAATTAATATTACCGCCTGTATTCACTGAGGGGGTAGGCAGGGGTGTACAGTTCGGCATCTGCATTTTCTGCTTCCCCCTTTTGCTAATGTATTTGTGGCGATAAAGGGACCGAAATAATAGAAGCGTATGTACTCAACATAATTATGTCTAGTCGGAAAGCTACCTATTATTAAGTGAAATGAGCTTTAGGCGAGTTGTCATTACACCTGATGCATTCAAATTTTCTGAAGTTTTTTGCTATTAATAATTGGTCTGTATCTGGTTGTATTTTGATTAAACTATGATTCGCGGGCGTAACAAAATATGGCTTTACATAATTATAATAATTAGAATCAGCAATACAACTTAGTCTCTTCGTAGAATCCTATTGAATGACTATTTCGTGAAATAGTCATTCAATAGGATTATATGAACTTAGAGAGTTGTATTGCAAATTTTCTTACGTTTTTTGCAATTTGACAATTCGCGGCTGTAAGAAATATGGCTTTATAGAATTAAAATCATTAGAATCAGCAATACAACTACTGGACAATACTGACTGACAATATTATTTTATTTTATTGTAATGTATAATAATATGTATGTAAAATTTCTAAGTTAAGTAAGTTTTTTTTTTTTGCCAAACTATAATTTATAAAAAAAAATTGTTATGTAACTTCATTTTAATCGTAAATACTTAATTGATTTATTTCTTTTATTTTGTTAGTTTTTATATTTGTACGCTGACTTTTTTATTATAGTACTATTAAACTTTATGGGTTGTATCTGAAATAAACGTTTTTATTATTATTATCCCCTTTATTACATTTGTATACACATTAATTACATTTTTAAATATTTTTATAAAAATCATTAAAAAAAATACATTTAAAATATAAAAAGTAGTGGCCCATCGGCACCAGGAACAGGGTCCAAGCTGCCGTTGGTCAGGGCACTAGAGAGAGAGAAACCTCCTCACTATACGTGCCGTGTCCAGGAGTTCTGCTTTCTGAATCAAGCCCTTGACCCAGCCGTGCAAAAAAAGCCTCCTGAGGTGTTGGTCGAGGCTTTTCGCTATTAGGCCATTCACCGTTACAATTATCGGTACAATAATTGCTGAGTCCACATCTCACATGTCGACAACCTCGCAGCTAAGTCAAGATACTTGATTTTTTTATCTTTCTCAGCTTTCACGAGAGCTTTCAGTTATGAGGGACAGCAATATCAACAATATCGCTGTCCCTCATCATTGCCGGCGCTCTCGTCAATCTATCACCACAGTATCAGGCTTATCGGCTACAGTAGTCCTGTCAGTGATGATAGATCGATCCCAGTACAATGTGGCGTGACCATTCTCGAGAACTGTGTCGGTTACATACCTGTAGTACTCGTATGGTACTTCGGACTCCACAAGGTTGTACTGTAAGGCAAGTTGCTGGTGGATAACCCTAGCCACTAGATTGTGTCAATGCAAGTAATCGCCGTTAGGAGAGAACAACCAGAAATAATATTTTGGATTGATTCACCGGGACGATGGTATGGCTGACAGATGTCAACCGTACCGTCCTTGACAATGTATTTCCGATAATTATTCGTCATAATAACTTCATCCATAATCGCACAGACAAAACCTTCGGTTTCCCCGAAAAGGTCGCTGAAACGCAGCCAGGATAAGAAAAGAGAAAAGCCAGAAAGTCTACATCAGGCCCATGGAGGGCCCAAAAAAGCGTCCATGAAGCCTTCCTTGCCATACTTCCTTACGATCGTTAGTATCAAGAACTGTAGGTTTGCGCCAGTTCTCTTTCGCCAAGAAGACCGGAGTGAGGCCCTTATCCACTACGACCACTTCTCGGTGCATCCCCACGTCAGTTTGAAGGTAATACTCGTACTCCCTGAGACTGCAAATCTCGCGGTTATGGAGGGTTTTAGCATTTAAGAAACCTCGACCCCCACACTTCCGCGGGATGTACAGTCTCAGGGAATATTTCCTTCAAAGTGACGTGGGGATACACCGACATGTGGTCGCAGTAGACAAGGGCCTCACTCCGCTCTCCTTGGCAAAAGAGAAACTGGCGCAAACCTACAGTAATTATTATTATAACTTTAATTTGCCTGAATATTTATGAGAAAAGATGCGACTGTGCCTATGTTTATTTTTCGGGTTATTGACGGGTTTATTTTGCTTTAGTATTTTTATCTTACGATGGGACGCGCGCTTTACTTGTGGTAGCCCAGTGAACAAACACCCTGTGAATCTGTGCGTGTAGACGAGTAGCGTCAGCACATAACACACACACGCTTCCGAAATCACTGCTGTCTCGAACGATACCGAGAGCTCCTGCGCTTACACTCACATTCACAGCGTTTTTGTGCACTTGGTAACCACAAATAAAGCGCGCGTCTTTGCGTGAGATAAAATAACTGGAACCCCTCTGCACCACAACAAAGTCGACACTACATACACCAGGTGTGAATATTTTTACCGCAAAAAAGCCGGTGACACACCCGCGACGCACGACTGAGCGACGATGTGACCACAACGCAGTTTTGTTGTTACCAACGTATTCATGATTGGAAGCCTATCGACATGGGTTTGGTGGCGGCGGTAAAATGCTGCTGGTATGAGAAAATTGTTGTCAGTAGTTTTGGAAGGTGTGTAGAGAAAAAATAATTTGAAATAGACCTTTCAAAGTCAAATCATTACAGTCAAATAAAAGGCACTTTTGAATGTTAAAACAAGAAAATAGATGATTCTAGATGCTCCTTCCAAAAGGTAGTTTCATATGGAGAAGAATGGGCAAGAAACTTCATTGTTACTAAAGAGCCCTCTTACAGGTCGGCGCTGCGGTAACTTAGGTATTTTTTTTTTTATATATTTACACTATATTTATATTATATTTACACAACGACACGACAAAGAGCGCGAAATCAATTGACATAGGTCGGTCCTCGACAAGCGTTCGTTCAATATTGAGCGCACATCGTGCGGGTGAAATATAGGTATAGTACTTTTATTTTATTTATAAAAAAAAAGAAGCAATGGAAAAAAAAATGCCATTATTTAAGAAAATTTTGCAGATTATTTTGGTATAAAAACTACTTCAAAATAATGATGTAGAGCTTCGGAGATATTCAGACTTGTTTCCAACCCTTGTCAGTAGAAAATTGAATTAGGTCCACTCATTTTTTCTTCATATAAAAGGCATAAAACAAAAATGTATTTATTATTATAAAAGTATAGGATATTTTTAATATGAGAATTTATTTTTTATGGATTATATTCAACAGAATCTGCAAATTAGAGCTCTCAAATCAGCTCTCCATGAGCTTTTGCCTAAACATGCATCAGAAGATTATTGCTAAATAAGTAAATAAATAATTAAAAAATCGCTGTATTATTATTTTAGAAGAGAAAACGAACTATATTTCCAAGTAATTATTATTTGTACAAACCAACGAATAGAATTCAATTTCAACGAGGAACTTATGCATCTACGCGTATTTTTGTAATACTCCTCGTATGAAGTTACTAACTATATAATATATGCGTTGCGTCATAAAAACAGATTAAATTTACCTCGCCTTAAACTGCACTCTTCTAGTCCATGCGCTATGTCAATAAAATATTATAGCATAAAATATTAATATCCTATGTCACTAATGATTTTAGGATTCTAACGATAACATCTAAATCTGTTCAGGCATTTAAAAGTTATGGTGGCACAAATAAACTCAGATAATTACATACATTAGATACATGAACGCTAAACACATTACACTCCTTTTTGGGCAGTCATGTAATAAATATTGTAAAATATAAGTAGTCGATTTTTTTTGTAATTCTTTGATTTGGGCCGTTACCATATGGCTAATAAATAGAATATATTGCAATTTAAACTGACTATTTATTGTGTACAGTCGGTTGCTCGTCGACGGAAACACTTTGACCTTGAGCTGGCTAAGTATAGCACGGAGTTTCAATATAGGTCAGCTTATACTAGTTTCACTACCACTGACGTGCGACTTACTGTAAGTACTATCAACAACAGTAGTTCAGTAGCAAATCCTACGTTCCTTCGTTGGTTATTCGGACGTTTCATAAGTGCCCATGTAGATTTATCTATACCAGTGATTCTCAAACTTTTTTGGAGACGGAACCCTTTTCGATAACGAAATATTTGACGGAGCCCTAAAGTAATCAAAAATAGTTTTATGTGTATTCTTCATTAATAATCATATTACTTGACATTAAAATTTACATATTTTTTTACTTTTGTTGAAATATTTAGATTGATATTATGTTACTCAGGTACCAGAGTAAAATAAAATATAGTAGGTAGACACTCCTTTAGTATTTTTTTTTCTGACCAGTATTTTTGCGGAACCCCCACAGAGGCTTTGCGGAACCCTAGGGTTCCGCGGAACACACTTTGAGTATGGCTGATCTATACAAATAAATAAAATTGTAGTGTCTGTAAAACTAAAATCTGTTGTAAAAATAACAGCTTCTTAGCGACTGCAACGCCGCCGCGCCGTCATTGTCTGTGCTCAAAATTAATTAAACAAACAAAACCAGAGCCTGAATCATATAACTTCCCATTAGCACGGCCTAAACCTTGTAAAACTCGTAAAACTATCAGCCCGTCCCGGGACGAATCGGAACCGCTTCAACATCCTGGGCGCAGAGCCGGTCAGCGGCGGGTAAGTGAGGCCATATTTCAAATCTATTCAAATTCAATACATTTTTGGTCCTTCGAGCCGGATTTGAACCAGCGACTTATGAATGCATCTGAAAGTTTAAACGGTAAAAAAATATTTTTTTTAATTTTTTGCCTGTCTGTATGTTTGATCCGGCTAATCTCCGATACGGCTAAACCGATTCAGACGGGACTTTCACGGGCAGATAGCTGATGTAGATAAGGAGTAATAAGTTACTCCTTATCAACTTTTTTTTTTTTTAAGCCACGCTGGCGAAGCCGCAGGCAGCATCTAGTGTGGTATACAATATTATTTTGAGTTATTTGACGTACATTCAGTATGTCAAATAAATTATTATTTGAACCTGAAACAATACAACAAACAGCTTTGAAGTACTTATTAAAACGTACCTAAACAAAACCGAACACCATCAGCAGCCACAACAACACTTCACTTTTAACTTAGTTATATCCCAACAACATATTCATTGCGCCATTTTACCGCCCTCAAGCATATCAGTACATAATAATGTATGCGCATAACATTTGTTTCGGATGTCGTGTCGGAGGCCTATCGGCCGAGTGTAGAGGCCCTAACGCCTATGAAAATGTTTTAAAAACATAACATAAGGCACCCGTCCCAGTGGCAACAGTGGAAACTGGCAACTAAACACAAGTTCGCGAGCAACGAGCAGCGAGTGCGCTATGGCGATAGGCGATTACTCGCTAATATGCGTTTTCAGAAAATTGAAATAGGTCCACTCGTTTTTAGAGTTCCGTACCCAAAGGGTAAACGGGAACCCTATTACTAAGGCTCCGCTGTCCATCCGTCTGTCTGTCTGTCAGTCTGTCACTAGGCTGTATCTCGTGAACCGTTATAGTAAGACAGTTGAAATTTTCACAGATGATGTATTTCTGTTGCCGCTATAACAATAAATACTACAACAGAATAAAATAAATATTTAAGGGAGCTCCCATACAACAAACGTGATTTTTTTGCTCGTTTTTGCTCGATATTGATAACGGCAACAGGTAGACGCTTGAAATATTCACAGTATATTTAGTTATATATTCAATTTAAAAATAAATAATTATACTAAAATAAAACAAATATTTAAAGGGGGCTCCCATACAACAGACATGACTTTTTTGCCGTTTTTATAGATAATAATACGGAACCCTTCGCTCGTGCACGAAGGGTTCCGGTCAAGTGGCTGGTTTTTTTCTTTATATAAAGGCATAAAACAAAAATGTAGGTACCTATTCTAATATTATAAAAGTACAGGATATTTGTAATATGAGAAAAAATATTTTGATGGATTATATTCAACAGAATCTGCAAATTAGAACTCTCAAACCAGCTCTCCATGCGTTTTTGCCTAAACATGCAGGAGAACGATTATTGCTAAATAAGTAAATAAGCCCGAAGAATTGCCAAGCTTAAGTGGCAGTGGGCAGGGCACATTGCTCGAAGAACTGATGGACGATGGGGCCGAAAGGTTCTGGAGTGGCGACCGCGTACCGGAAGACGTAGCGTTGGAAGGCCTCCTAAAAGGTGGAACGATGACCTTGTGAAGGCTGCAGGTAACGCTGGATGCGGGAAGCACAGAACCGGTTGAAGTGGCGGTGCTTGGGTATGTCCAGCAGTGGACGTCTTTCGGCTGCAATGATGATGAAGTAAATAAGTAATTACAAAATCGCTTTATTATTATTTAAGAAGCTCACGAAAAGAGGCTTCATCAGCATGTGAACGTCGAAGCAATCCAGTTTCTCGATCACACAAACATAGTAAGAAGACAGAAAAAAACCGTTCGAGTTAGTGTTAATTAATAGTGTAAAGTACAAAAGTGCCAATCAAACACAAGAATGAAGTGTATTCGCCTCAATAGAGACCATAAGAAAAGTGCTATTGGACACATTCTTAGTAAAGACAATTTTGTAGTTTAGGTTATATTTTAATTACTTATTAGTCTATCTATAACGCTAGATTGTAATAAGATTAGGGTTCATTCTATTGATGAATCCTAGCACAAGCGAAAAAAAAAATTTTTAAGAAGAGAAAAAGAACTATTTTTACCAAGTAATTATTATTTATATGAATCAACGAATAGTATTCAATTTCAACGAGGAAATCATGCATCTACGCGCGTTTTTATAATACTCCTCTTAAGAACCAAGCGTGAGTCTTTAAGCGATTGTTCCACCCGCCAAGCGAGCGTCGCGCGTCGCTGAGTGAGTTCTCTCTTTGATAGCTTTTGTCGCTGGGACAAACGAGTACTCAGCGTGTGAACAATCGGCGATCATCATCTGCCTAGCCTTTTCCCAACTGTGTTGCGGTCGGCTTCCAGTCTAACCGGATGCAGCTGAATACCAGTATTTTACATGAAGCGACTGCCTATCTGACCTCCACAACCCAGTTACTGTGTAACTCGATACCCCTTCGTAAGACTGGTTGTCAGACTTTCATCGTACAGACAAGTGCGATATCGCGGGCGCGACGCGACAATAGTAGCACAATTTTTTTGTCGGTGCCTGTCACGCCCGCGATATCGCTCGAGTTTGTACGAGCCTTTATGACGACCCGTAACAACTGCCAAAGATCTACAAATAACAGCCGGGACCAACGGCTTAACGTAGTATCCGAGGCTCGGAGGGGTCTTGGTATGTAAAGATGGTCCACGGACCAACCGCGGTAAGCTTAACCTGATCGATCGACCCATGCGGGTGTTATTAAGGCGGAGATTTCTTGAAAATGGTCAAAAAGGTGGTTTTTTAAAGCACTGTATCTCTTAAACCGTATATTTTTTTCCAAAACAAAAACAGTATGATATTTTCAAGTTGTTTGTGCATACGGTGACGGAACCCAAAACATAATTTAATACATCAAAAAAATCTTCAAAGACAACTCTTAATTATTTTTAAAAGCAGTTTATCCCTTCGTTAACAGTTACAATTATAATTAAAAGTATACCATAAAATTGCAAACGCCAAACTGCACCCGGTGATGGATTAATTGTATTAATTAGTTAATATCTAATTTTATACAATTTTATTTGCATTTTTTACGCCATACGTTGTGTCATCGCGCATCTCTTTCTTTTGTATGCAATCTGACAGTGACAGCGGTTTACTTTTTGTCAGCCTCTTAAGGGGGGAGTTCACCGACTTTTAAAACGGCTGTTTATCATTTAAACAACTGATTAAATCATTTTGAATGTTCACCACACGTTAACCAGTGTTTACAGCCCTTAAACAGCCGATCTTTTTAACCGAGCTCAACAGCACCGTTTAACCGTCCTTTAATACCATATATTGAAATTTGCTGTGACTTTACAACAGTTGAAACATTACGTTTTATGTTTATTTCAAATTTTCGCTGTTTTTGTGAATAGATAAACATGCAGTCAGTGTTCAATGTATTAATTGATAACTATGAAGATTACTATTTAGGCCTTCTTGAAAATCTAGAAGGTATAGAGACCAGAACAAGGTGACCTAGACTATTTCAAGTGCAACGTTTTAAGATTGCGTGAGTTCGATAGCAAAACGTGCTGATGGTGTTGAACTCTTCGGCTACACGGATCCACCCTTTCAACTTAGCGGAAATCGTGGTGGCATCGCATCGGTGCGCAACACCAACTCCGTTATAATACACTTCTCATTGCTTGAAGATTGTTTGTTCTCATTTTAAGAGCCACCATTTCTCAAATAGAAGGTAATTTTAGAACAAAACACTTTCACAATACAACAAAATAATATTCGACACGGAGAGTAAAATGAACACGTGCAGTAAGTGGACGTGCAAAAAAGCAATAACAATGGACATTTGACTTTGACGGTGTCAGCGCCTTGGCTGTATTACCCATCCAAATTGGACTCTACAGGCAAGCATAACGTTCCCAATGCGTTCTCAAACTTCCTTAGTTCAAATCATTTTAATTTATGCTACTACATAAAGATGTCACCAAAACTAGTGCTAACAAAATATAACGACATGACTTTGCTAATGAGTAGAGTTATAGCATTCATTCATTCACTCTCGAGCGTATGGTGATTGCCCGATTTATTAATCACGGTTAAAATATTCGTGGTGAACAGTGAATACTTAACCGGCTGCTTAAACTATGTTTAGGAATTCATCGGCCGATTACTTAAACATTGGTCAAACGAAGTCCGTGAACTCCGCCCTAAGTAAGTCACAATCAGCAATCTACTAGTTATTGATATGTGTCTCTTTTACTTACACGGGACCTCCAATCTTTTGCACGTGTCTTGAGCGAGAAAATCGTAGTTACCGCTAGTCGCTTCCTCGTCAGGCGGCAGTGGGACAGATGCCCAAAGCGGCCTACACGCTGGCGACAATATTCATATTGTCGAAATGATTGACCGGCTGAAATATGTTAGGGTTTAGACCAAATTTTTATACGATTTTGTTTGGACACAAAGCTTGGGTTACTTTTTTTTGCAAAAAAACTTGTTTTGAATACTGAAGTGTAGCATATTTTTGTTGGAATGTTGTAGCTGAAAAATTGGAGTTTTTATATTGCGATATCGGAAAATGTTTACAAACTCACAGACTATCAGGAGTAAGCCTCTTAAAATGTAGTACAATCAATATGTTTCGTGGACTTTCTGCAAAACAATTCCTGCTTAAAGTTGTAAAACATTTTTCATAAAACCAGCCAAGTGCGTGTCGGACCACGCACAATGAATGGTTCCGTAGTTGGTAAGAATTATCCCAAAAATAAAGTTAAAATAGTAGTCGAAAAACATGTTCTTCCATAAATCGATATACGTCACGATCAATTCTCCAACAACAAATGTAAGTTTGTAATCGCAATTTTTTTGTATGTGATAAAACTACAAATTATAAATTTTTGGACTTTTTCCTTTACTTGTGCTATGAGCTTGTTTTTGGCCAAATTTTATGGTTCTAGGTCAACGGGAAGTACCATAGAGGTTTTGATTTATTCGCGAGTAACAAAATATGTCGCATGAAATTATTTTTTTATTGCGTTGACTTAGAAGCTTGATTATTTTCAGAACCAAGGGACTGTAGATTTACTTATTTGATATAAATTTCAATTTGATACCTCCACGCGTTCTTGACAAAAAGGGTCTTGATAGACTGACAGACAGACGGACAATGAAGTGATCCTATAAGGGTTCTGTTTTTTCCTTTTGAGCTACGGAACCCCGATCTTATGGTGTTCAATCACGGTATTAGTCTACAGTTTCAGGAGTATGATACGACCACTTTCACTTTTAAGCAAAGTATTATATCTTATTTAATTTTATCTATAAAAGCATGACGACAAGATAATATGAAAAAAAAAATAACATACAATGGCCTGCGAATTCTACTTCATCGTGTCGAAGCTTAATAAGCTTCGCATCCATGTGATGCCGGACGTAAAGAATAGCACCACCCTATTTCTTCCCGTGGGTGTTGTAAAAGGCGACTAAGGGACTTACTAGAGAATGGGCAGCAGCGTTCTCTATGCATTTTAACACCATACTGCGATCGCCAACCGGCCTGCCAAGCGTGGCGATTATGGTAAACCTCCCCAAATGTTGGGGGAGGCCTATGTCCAGCAGTGGATGTCTTTCGGTTGAAATGACGAATAAGCTTCCAGCAGCAGAGGTGGCCCAGTAGAACCAGCCTCGACTTACGAGTAGTAGGTCGTAGGTTCGAACCCAGGCAGGCGCTTTACTTTGTGTAAATTATTTCATCACCACTGCTCTCAAAACGGTGAAGGAAAACATCGTGAGGAAACCAGCTGTCCTAGAACTAAAAATTCGAAGACATGTGACATCCGCCAACCCGCACTGGACCCGCGTGGTGGATTACGGCCCACTCCTTCTCACAGAAACAGGAATCCTGTGTCCCGGCAGTGGGAACAATAATAGGCTGTTTTTAAGATTGCTTGAAAGTGTTTCAACATCCGGACAAACCTATTGAGGTTTTTGTGATGTTTCTGTTTACATTCTGTTTTGTTCCCTAATTAATAAAAAATAAAAAAAATGTAATAAGCTTCAATCAGCAATCGATCACTTCAACAGAGCGTTTCGCTGACAAAGGCCTTCTATAGTGCAGGGGGTATACTCCGTACATAAATCCGAAATATCAGCCGAATGCTCGGTCGTTTCTTCACTACGGCTAACTATCGCTGACTATGGCAAAAAAAAGATAGTCGAAGAGATAAGCCAAAGTCAAAACTGTGACTTGAAGTCGGGTAAGGACTCAAAGTCAAAAAATGAAACTCTGGAAGTTATAAAACGGCCGAACATTCGGCCGATACTTCGGAGTAGAGACCCCCGGTATTATTGCAAAGAGAGCACGCTATGAGGTGAGGCATCGTCTGTGATGTGGCTCTATGGTTCATGAGAGTACCTCCACCTGACTAACTTGTTCCTGCAGCAGCTCTGTTGTACCTGAGAAATGTGGGGCCTATTTTTAGGTTAGACTTTTCCAAAGCAAATAATAATTACTTAAACCTACCATTATTACAGCATGAAATTCTACTAATTACTTTCCTGCCACAGTTAAAACTTAACCAGTACACTCAAAACTAAACTACAAAGAAACCTAAGTTATTAAGAAACCTAAGTACGAACACAGCAATTAAGTAATAATAAAGTGAACTATGCCACGACATTGTCACTATCATTAACGTTAGAGCTTCAGTTAACTGTAATGGTTACATTTAAAGTTTAATCGTTGACTTTTGTTACTTTGTATGTAAATAGAACAATATCTGGGACGTTTGTGTTTCAAATGACATTACGCTTGCATTCCCCAAAGGGTAAGGCAGAAGTGTACCTACAATGTACAAGTGTACCTAATATTTTTTGATTTTTTCGTGTTAGACCTCGGGGTGCACTTGTCAGGTATTTTTAAAATAAAATCACGCCTATAATCCCGAAAGGTTAGACAGAGGTGTACCTATAGAACACCGACATTTCGCCAGTTATGTATAACTCCCATGAAACAGGGGGCGAGCCTATTGCCATCAACCGGGCATAAATCCAGAATGCTACTGAGAAATTCCAGATGGAAAAATACAATACCACTTTGCCCGACCTGGGAATCGAACCCAGTCCAACGAGGCAGTCCAGGTTTTTATTTGTTTAGCATATAAAGGCCTCCTCTCTTCGAGAAAGAGTGGGCTGTAATCTACTACGGGAGTCCAGTTTAGGTTGGTAGATGTCACATGTCTTCGAATTTTTGGTTCTAGGTTCTGCTCCCACTGGGCCAACACTGCTCCACGTAAGACCTTACTGTATTAGATCATTTCTGTAATAACTTGTTTAATTTAGTAGAATTATTTTCTTATTAATAACAAGCCATATGCCCGATGGATTTTCCATCGGTCGAAATGAGGAACTACTGTATTAACTTTCATCCCCGAATTGACTCGGCAAAAAACATAAATTTTAAAAAATCTTCCTAGAAATCACTCTCGTGCATGATTTCATGCGTCTAAACACAGCGGTTTAGGCTGTGCGGGTTGGTGGATGTCACATGATTTAGAATTTTTAGTCCTAGGAAATGCCGGTTTCTTCACTATGTTTTCCTTCACCGTTTTGAGAGCAGTGGTGATGAAATTATTTAACAAAGTAAAACGCCCGTCTGGGTTCGATGGCTGTGCGTTATCTGTCAATGAGTGTATTAATTATTAATATAAATATAATAAATTTATGATTTATATTGAGTAGATTTTGGACAGAATACTAACTTAAGATGGGTGTGGTTTTAAGTTAAGTAATTTATTCATGTCATTATTTGTTGAACAAACATCTTAATCTGTTGCACAAAGCCTTCCCAGTGACATCACTATCCTTTCAACTCAATATCAAATTATAATATTCTCCACGTTAATAATGCATCGGATAGGGTTAAATGATAAATGATTTTATTTCTGTAAGTAGGTTTGTACAAACACTTTTACACATCAAAACTAGATGAGGTCCTATCGTTTCCTATCTGACTACTCTGAGAAGAAAGGCCGAAACAAACTCAGAGGTCACAGTCTCTTTTAAAGTCCAGACATAATCTTGGTCAAATCATGTTAAGACCATGCAGATTGGTGTCTGAAATGGTCTTCTGAGGAAAGAACCACACAGATAGAGCGGACCTGTCCAGTCAGTGCACGCATTAAAATTTGTCAGTAATAGTGCAGCTCAACTTAGAACTTAAAGCGCTCAACGATTCGAATTCAAACCTGTTTTATTCGGTTATACTCCGTATTTTAATACCAATAAAACCTAAAACAACAAACCATTCAATAAACCGTTTAAACGCCCCAAAAACCGACTATTATTCCAGAATGGTTCGTAAGAATTCCGAACGCGCCCCGTCGACCAAAGGCTCGTGGTTTAGCAATAGAACTAGGGTCTACATTCTGGAAGGATCTGGCTGCTAATAAAGCTATCCTGTGACCACAATCTGGGTAGTCAAACATCTCTGGAATTTTAGGCTGTGATCCCAATAATATAGAGAATAACAGGCATTGTTAGGTGGATCTTGAATGGCTGATTAATTTTGTGTGAAAGAAAAATAATAGGCATTTTCATTCGAATTTGTCTGTGTGACCGCGTTGTTCTTCACAACGGATTTTGATGCGGTTTTCAACTTAATTTAGAGAATTAATTCCCATTCATATTTACATAACATCACACCTGATATCACCAAAGAGTTAGGCAGAGGTGTACCTATAGTACACCCACATTTCGCCAGTTAAGGTTAAGTCCCATGTAACAGGAGGCGAGCCTATTGCCATCAACTGGGCACAAATCCAGACTCCGGGCTGCTACTGAGAAGTTCTTAATGGAAAATCCCAATAACACTTTGCCCGACCTGGGAATCGAACTCAGGACCTCATGCTCAGCAGTACCGTTTGTGACCACCGACGAGGCAGACATATTACGGACAACAACCGTCGGGCAGTAGCACCCCCCTTTCAATTGATGGATGGATGGAGTATTAGGAACTATCCACCCTATTCCTCATACCTCTAAAAAGTCATGGAAACAGGGAGAGTTGAGGACGTCTAATCCTTACAAAACAAAGTCTACCCGCCGCGTCTGTCTATCTGTCTAAACATGATAAACTCAAAACCTACTAAAAGAATTTTCAAACAGTTTTCACCAATGGACGGAGTGCTTTATGAGGAAGGTTTAAGAGTGTAATTCATTAAGGTTTTGTGAAAATGGCCTGAAATATGACGATTATTGTTGAAGATTTCGGAAAAAGTGATGCTGACTGGGAGCTTTACTGGCGCACGCCGCGTAAGCCGTACGAGATACGTACAATAAATGTTCTACAAGATTGTAGATCTTAAAAAGTTCAACGAAAAAAATTGCTGTAGCATTATGTCTATCTGCGAAGAATGACCGACAGTAACCATCTTTCAAAATTTGATAAAAAATTCATAGTTTTTACCGAAGCTATTTCAACAGGTATTCATTAATCCAATAAAATATGTTATTGTAATTAGGCATTTAATTTATATTAAAATATGCCTTTACATCATATTATTTAAATTAATACTTTAAAAGATATCACAGATTCAAAATTACGCGTAACAAAATAATTCTAATAATAAATAAATAAATAATAAATCATCATTTATTTCAGATTCATCATTATGATTACATCCATATTTCTTAGTACAATTGCAAGCTTACAAAATAGTGTTTGTAATAATTAATAGCGTTGGTAATAATAATTTAATTAAACAATATATAATAATAATTTAATATAATAATTTAATTAAACAATATATAATAATAATTTAAAATAATAATTTAATTAAACAATATATAATAATATTTTAAAATAATAATTTAATTAAACATTATATAGTAATAATTTAATTAAATCTAATTATGGTTGATGGCGGCGGGTGCTGCGCTAGGAGTCAATGTGTACGTATGAATGGATCGGTTCGCGTGAGGCTGTTCGCGTCAGTAAAAAGTAGCAAATAGGTATCAATTTTTGGTCACCTGCCTGACACGAATCGGTGCCATTCCGACGCACCTTTTCCTCGGCTATGAGGTATGTCATCGCTTCGTTTCCTTTTAATCCGGTAGTCCGTTCCCTTGGGTATTTTCCGACATCCACGCGGGCCAGGCCGGGGGCAAAAGCTAATTCTTTATATCCATCTCTGCAGTCGGGTGACAAGGAAAAGGTCCAGAGCCCAGGGCCTAAACAGTTGTAATACATAATTACTTTATCCCATAGTCGGGTGCTATGACAAATATACTCGGATGCCAGAGCAGCCTACATGCTTAGTTTATCATTTGTGACTTCGAGTTACAGCTATAGCGTTATGTAAGCGCGCACGCCCATTATGCTATATTTAAGTATGTTCTGTTTACGTTATTTCTGCTTGAGTATAGTTTTTTGACGATTTTTATGTTTTTTTTTTGTATAGTGGCGTGTGCTAGCTATCATAAGGCAAATAATATAAATATCTTTAATGTTCTGTGTTGCGTAATGCAAATTATTTTACATTTTATTGTATAGATTCAATTCAAGTTTTATATCTGAACAGACAGCTGTGCTGCTGGGGAGTTTCTTGCGCCACTTCTTCTTCCCAGCTAAAGCACTAGGAAGTGGTGAAGGGTGGGCGTTTTTGGGGGACTGTCTTATGTAATTTTGACTTTCGAAAAGTGCTGATTCTTAGCCTAGTTTGAATAAATGACTTTTGATTTTGATTTTGATTTTAGAGATGTGTGAAGATTATGTAGAATCATTTGTCAGATACTTCTGAGATAGGCTAGGGGGCTGGTAGGGTAGTATTCTCCCAAATAAGTAAGATGATGATGTAGTTTATTACTGAGTAATTTTAATAGGTAACATTTGACGTCTGTCAGTTTAGTGAAAGCAAATCGTAAAATTACTCGTATCGTTCATTATTACAATAAATATGTAATCGTTATTGAAAAAAATTGTGCAGTTCTAACAAAACGAAAAATTATATTTATTTAAACTTCTCACACACAATAATGTACAAAGGCGGACTTAATGCCTTAGGCATTCTCTACCAGTTAACCAAAGGTGGTGAAGAGATAAGATGGCGGGTGCTCTGATTTGGAGAAAATAATAATATTATAAAATATTAAAATATAACATAATTAAATATAAATATAATAGGTACAAAAGTACATAAATAGGTTATAAACTTAGTTATAATACACATATATTTACTATAATATATCCCTACTATATATATACATATATAGAACATAGACATGTAATCTATACACATATAGATAGAGATATAGATGTATAGACCTAGTATTTTTTTTATAACACAGTCGTCCTGACTAAACGTAAAACGTTTGAGCACACTACTCGGTCTTCAAGCACATTAACAGCGCGCCGCACACGAGTTCACGTGTGCCTGCTAGCTGGCTAGTTAGGTAGGTACTGCAAGCGTACGCACTAGATGGTTTGATCATGTTGAGAGGATGAATGAAGGGCGCCTAACAAAAGTAGCTGTTGTGAGTGAAAACGCTGGGAGGGAACGCCCTAGAAGGACTTATAGTGACCTAATTGGTGATGTTCTTCAGAAAGGTCAGGTGCGTAGTACTCGCAACCGGCTGGACAAGATGTATTCAATGAACGTAAAAGAATTTTATTGTATTACAAAAGTGAAAAATAACCTTAATTTCGGAAGTCGGTGTCTTTGTATCTATTTTAGTTTTTTGCCACCGACTTTCGAAATTAAGGTTATTTTTTACTTTGTAGTGTATTTTTTGGAACTCGGTTGTTTTTTTTTTGTAAAAAGTTTTTGACGTGACAACGTCTTATAATTCGATGGAGCCGGCTGCACGTACGAAAAAACATGACGCATGCGGCATTACCTCTCATGCGGCGTTACCTCTCATGCGGCGTTACCTCGCTCTGAGGCGTTCCATTTAAGGCTTATGACGATGTCACGTTCAACTATCATCAGTAAACTGACTTTACAGACAACCAATTTTTTTATTTTTAACTTTTTAGTAGGTCAGTATGTGATTTATCTAAGTTACAATAGCCTAATGTCAACTGCTACTTACAAAATATTGCTTTTCCGGATGCAGGGGCGTTAATAGTTTAGGAGTTCTCCTGGTACCAGGAGAACTGGAACTGATGGTGACTTCACCATATGCATTGTGACGAGCATAAATTGCTTAGCAACCATAATAAAGTGTCTAATCGAATGGCAACGGTGAAATACTTATTATTAAGTAGTTCAGTTGGCCATCTGTGGTCTTCATCATCAGTTCCACTTCACCAATTGGTGCTTCCCGAGTGCAAATGCATGATTTACCATAAAAATAATGAAATCGATATAGGTGTGCCTATAAAAAATGAGGATTGGCCTCGATTTCCATGGGATATCATTGATCTGATTCATCAGATTCTGACTTGGTGACAATGGGACCACCTGCCGAATTGAGAACCTCCTCCTTTTTGAAGTTGGTTAAAAATGGCCTATATTCATATTTGTTCCCCAATCTTTGCTACGGTTTATGGATGATTTAAACAAATCTTATCCACATTTCTTCCTTCGTCGCCTCCTACTTCAAATTCCCGTGAAGTAATAAAAGTAAACAACGCAGCATTGCTTTAATTTCCTCTGTCGCATTACGCAACGTACGTTATCTGGGCCTACTTGTGTGGCCATTAAAACAGCGGCAACGCATTTAAAAACGACTGTTATCGAGACAGTCGTTTTAAAATGTTATTATCCTTTGCACTTACGGATTTAGTTTTTTTTTTTAAAAAAAAACGTTGCCCCACACTTGGATACACAAAGGATAAACTCAGATACACAAACAGCCAGACCCGGAACAACAACTTATAGGTCATACAAATATTTGTTCCGTGCGGGAATCGAACCCGCGACACGCAGCGCAGCAGTCAATCGATTAATTACTGCGCCAACCGTGTCGTGCCGCGTTGTTTATTATTTATTTATTTACTTATTTAAACTTCTCACACACAATTAGGTACAAAGGCGGACTTAATGCCTTAGGCATTCTCTACCAGTCAACCAAGGATGGTGAAGAGATAAGATGGCGGGTGCTCTGATTGAGAGAAAATAATAATATTAAAAAATATTAAATTATAACATAATTAATTATAAATAAAACGGGTGCACAAGTACATAAATAGGTTAAAGACTTATAATACACATACATACATAATTATTTACTATAATATTTATATACCTACATTATATATATAAATATACATACAAATTCAAGGAAAAGAAGTAATTGAGATGACTCTACGCTATTTGTTTTGTAAATAACTCTGCAATTTCCGCTTAAATGCATACCGACTGGTGGCCGTCCTGACATCAAGAGGAAGCGCATTCCAGAGAAGAATGGCCTGAATATGAAAGGAAGAATGAACAAAGTCAGAAGTATGAGAAGGACAGAGTAGAAGAAGATTGTTGGAAGAACGCAGATTCTTAGCGTGTGAAGAACATAGATACTGGAAGTGAGACATAAGATAAGAAGGAGGGCTGGGAGAGTTGAGAAGGGAGAAAAGTGTAGTCAAAGCGCGCAAACTTCTTCTCTGGCGAATGGACATCCATTTGAGCTCAGTCCTATAACTCGAGACATGGTCATATTTTCTTAGATTAAATATGAACCGAATACCATTGTTGAGTAGTCTGTCGAGCTTATCCAACAAAACCGCATTCAAGTCAAAGTAGCACACGTCACCATAGTCGATGATAGGGAAAATCAAAGTCTGCACAAGCATAGTCTTCGTCTTAGCGGGCAAAAAGTTTCTCAGACGATACAGGGATCGCAGAGTACCGTTGACCCTTTGACTAACACTAGAAACCTGGCGTTGCCAGCCCAGCGTTGAGTCAAGATGCAAACCGAGATCTTTCACTGTAGGATTAATGGGTATGACGGTACCATTAAAAATAAGAGGAGGAAGAGAGCTAAGTGCCACCCTACCCATCATTCGCGAGCTTCCAATTACAATGGCCTGACACTTTGAGGGGTTTACTGACACCCCAAAACTATCAGACCATTTTTTGATAGACTCCAAGTCTCGGTTTACATCTGCTATAGCGTCCGATAAACTCTCCACCCGCCCAGCCGCATACAACTGAAGATCATCAGCATAAAGATGATACGAACATCGAAGACAGAGAGTTATAAAATTAATGAAGATGGAGAATAACAATGGAGAAAGAATACCGCCTTGTGGAACACCAGCATCCAGGTCGCGCCAACTCGATGAGCTCTCATCAATGCGAACCGATTGCTGACGTCCTCGAAGATAAGAAGAGAACCATTCCAGAGCCTCGGGTGAAACTTTAAGATGAGAGAGGATAGAAAGGAGAATATCATGGCTGACGGCATTAAAGGCATTGGAGAAATCAATTAATACCAAAACGGTAACCTTGGTATCCTCCATTGCTTCTCTAATGTCACCAGTCACTTTAAGGAGAGCGGAGGCTGTACTGTGCCCAGGCCTGAATCCAGACTGAAAAGAGCTAACAAGGTTGTTCTGATGAACAAACCCCGTAAACTGCTTGTGTACGCAGGCCTCAAGCACTTTAGACAGGAATGGGAGAATGGAAATAGGTCGAAAGTGGCTGGGTAGGGAGGGATTTGAAATCTTAGGGAGTGGGCGGACATGGGCCATACGCCACAGGGATGGGAATTGTCCAGAATCAAGAGAAAAGTTGATGATGTGAGTAATCGGAGGGAGAAGGATATCAAGCATCCAAATGACCATACTGCGACTGATGCCGTCATAGCCCACAGCCTTGGATTTTATTGAAAGGATAATCTTTTTAATTTCGTCCAAGGTGACAGGAGAGAAGTGAAATGGTTCTGGTGGTTGGTTTATTCCCAGACAAGTACTGGTGCAGTGGATTTAAGTCATCTTATTCGTACGATCATCATCAGGCACCTTAGTTTTTTACACAATTTTCAAGTGACGTTTGTTAATTGGATTGTCTTTCACATAAAGCTAATCATCAATCAACTCAGCCTATCGCAGTCCACTGCTAGACATAGGCCTCTCCCACGCTACGCCACAACACCCTGTCCTCCGCCTTCCGCATCCAGTCTGACCCAGCCACCTTCTTAAGGTCGTCCATCTAGCTGGGGGCCGTCCCACACTACGCTTGCGGATACGCGGGCTCCACTCCAGGACTCGTGTGCTCCATCGGCCATCCATCCTTCAACAAAAATGGCCAGCCCACTGCCACTTCAGTTTGCTTACTCTGCAAGCTATGTCGGTAACTCCGGTTCTTTTCCGGATAATTTCATTCCTGATCTTATCCTTCAAAGAGACTCCAAGCATAGCCCGCTCCATAGCACGCTGGGCGACCTTGAATTTGTGGACCAGCCTGACTGTCAGTGTCCACGTTTCGGCACTGTATGCCATGACGGGCAGGACGCACTGGTTAAAGACCTTAGTCTTCAGACATTGCTGTATAGACGACGAAAAGACTTGACGCAGTTTTCCAAATGCCGCCCAACCCAACTAGATCCTTCTGTCGGCTTCTTTGTCAAAGTTGTGTCTACCGAGCTGGATGACTTGTCCTAGGTAGACATACTCCTTCAACTTCGAGAAGCGACCCTTCGATGTGGATTGGACTCAGCGAGACGTGCGAATTGAACATAACTTTTGTCTTGTCCAAATTCATGCCGAAGCCAACCCGCCGAGAGGCTCCATTTAGGCTGTGCAGCATCTGGTCTAACTGTTCCAGCGTCTCTGCCATTATGACGATGTCATCAGCAAAGCGAAGGTGTGCGATCTACTCGCCGTTCACGTTGATACCCTGTACAGTCCAGTCCAGCGTCTTGAAGACGTCCTCCAACGCATTGGTGAACAGTTTTGAGGATATCACATCCCCCTGTCTCACCCCACTGAGCAGTTGGATGGGACTGGTTTTCTGATCTTGGATCTGTACAGTCATCGTGGCAGCGTCATACAAACACAAAAGCATAATAACTACATTCAAATAAATCCCTGTTTAATTTTATAGACATAATAAAGGCCAAACAAAAAACCTAACAGGCTTGGCTTGGCTCATAATACATCTAAATAAATCATAGTTTACAAACTACCACACTAAACATCCCTAGTTCTATAAAAACATCGTAATAATTATGAGAAACTAGATTACCCGCCCCTTCGTTAAGTAAAAAAGGGGTTCGCAGTTAAACTTTGATTTACATTCGGGGCTTCCATCCATCAGAACTGAGTTGGGAGTGAAACTACAAACAAACAACACGACCTCTTTATCATGGCGGTAAATTTAACATACCTACCCAGTTTTCGTCAAAGGAACTGCTTCGGTATGAGGTTTTTTAAATATTGTTTTTATCCTGTACAGGTACAAAGTTATTATTATAATTTTAGAATCAATCCAGAATTTTATATGAAGCGATTAAACCCGGATAAGAAACTTCGGCTGACTATCAGATTTGAATGTCATTATTGTGAGTGACTGGGAACGAGTGTACACGGTGGCACATTAATCGATTCAGACATTTGCTATTCAGCCAGAAGCCACTGTTTACTAATCTCACGGGTATTGTATTGTATTCATGTAATCTTTTATGATAGCATGTAAATTGTTTATTTTTATGTATTCCTAATTTAATTATGTATTCTGAGCACGTGTATTCGATCATGTGTGAGTGGTTACGTGTAATTAAGTGTGCATTACAGGATAATGTTAACTCGTTCAGGACTGCTAAACGCCCATAAGCGTCATATCTATAAAACTTCTATTGTGTCTTTTTCAGTGTTCTTGAGCTGTATATTACACAAGTTTCAATATTGTAGAAGATAATTGTATTTCTTTGGTAATCCTACGGTAACACGGTGTTATTTTTGTCACTGTTCTTACTGGCTAAGAAACGCTAATTTAGTGTCCCAACACAACGCAAGTAGAACAATCATTCGCAAAATGAAATTATCGCACCACAAGCTTCGCTGTTCCTCTGGCCCTTACGATCTGCTACTGTTAACATTTAATACAAAACTCTGTACTTTATACACCAAGAAAGAGTTTGTGCAGAAACAGATTTCCACAATATCTTAGCCTTGTATCTTACACAAGGATAGAAGACGATTTCATACTAGGATACGTAGTTAGAATAACAAAAAACGACGCTGAAAACAATTTTGTTTTAATAATATTACACAAAAGACATATACACCACAGCTACATCACAAAACACACACACCACACCTACAGCACAAAACACACACACACCACATCTAAATCACAAAACGCACCCACCACACCTACATCACAAAACACACAAACACCACATCTAAATCACAAAACACACACACCATACCTACATCACAAAACACACACACACCACATCTAAATCACAAAACGCACACACCACACCTACATCACAAAACACACACACACCACATCTAAATCACATAACACACACACCATACCTACATCACAAAACACACACACACCACATCTAAATCACAAAACGCACACACCACACCTACATCACAAAACACACACACACCACATCTACATCACAAAACACACACACTCACACCACACCTACATCACACAAAACTCACACACATACTAACAATTTACATAGTTAGTTGTTAACATCTCTAACTCTTCTCATTAATAAATTAATCATTAAATTAAATATGATCGGAATAAATTATAAACTATGTACACGTAGAATTATGCAATCATATACATATACTATGTATTTTAAACCTGTAGGTAGATGTACTATATACAACGTAATATAAAAGTCCTAGAACTAGTGTTCCAGAAATACATAGTTTCGAAGATAACATCATAAATACTTAATACACTAGACTCTCGGTGTGTGTATCTAAGTTTCATTGATAAGTACGGGTAAATCATTTTCATTCAAACCTCATCTGATCATCTGCCTAGCTTTTTCCCAATAATGTTGGAGTCGGCTTCCAGTCTAACTGGATGCAGTTGAATACATTTATTTTACATGGAGCGACTGCCTATCTGACCTCTACAACCGAGTTGGGTAACACGATATCTCTTGGTAAGACTGGTTGTCAGACTTTTGGGCTTCTGACGACCCGTAACAACTGTCAAAGATCTACAAATGACAGCCGGGACCAACGGCTTAACGTGCTGTCCGAGGCACGGAGGAATCTTGGTATGAAAAGATGGTCAGCCATCCACGGACCAACCGCGGCAAGCGTAGCTTAACCTGATCGATCGACCCGTGCGGCAGTTATTACTTAGCCACAAGCTCCACCACATTCAAACCAATCATTCATATTTAAAGCTATGAAAATGCGACGTTGTCGTATTTCACGTGAACCTGTTTCAGATAAAAATAATCGTGACTTGCCGAAACACTTTGTATGAAAAATTAAAACGAATAAAAATCACACTAATATTATAAAGGCGAAAGTTTGTGAGTGTGTGTGTGTGTGTGTGTGTATGTTCGTTACTTCTTCACGCTCAAACGGCTGGACCCATTTTGATAAAATTTTGTATGGAGGTAGCTGACACCCTGGATTAAGACATAGGCTACTCTTTATCCCGATATTCCCATGGGATCGAGACTTAAGCGGGTGAAACCGCGGGGCGCAGCTAGTCATTCATAATTCTAGTTGATTCTTTGACATAGTCTCGTCAATACCCTACCGAACCGCACTCATCAAAATTTTGTTTCAGTGCCGTTAGTGGAAGTGCTCAGGTGCCGTTCGGTCAAGCGCTGTTGAAATCAGTGCTCTTAGTGGAATGCCTCAACTCTGAGGTATTCCACTCAGAGCACTGATTTCAACAGCACTTGATGGCACTGAAACAAAATTTTGATCAGTGCGGTTCGGTGGAACAGTTTTCTAATATTACTTTAAGTCTCCGAACGGCACCTGCATACAGTTTGTAGTGATGGGACGTATATTATATTCTGTGTTCAGAACATTACCAACTATAACATAACGAGTAGTAAGTGCAATCGAACCACGTACAGTAAAGGGCTCCGATATCGTACGTAATGAATGCGGGTAAATTTTTACGTATGCAATTTGTTTAACGTTGGATTCAAATCACTAAACTATTTCAACATAGCATAATAGCAGAGACGCTGAAAAAGTTAGACCAGATGCTGCACAGTTTAAATGGAACCTCTCGACGGGTTGGCCTCGGTATTTATTTGGACTAGACGAAAGTCATGTAATATTCACACGTCTTGCCGAGACCAATCTACATCAAAGGTCGCTTTTTGAAGTTGTGAAGGAGTATGTCTACCTAGGGAAAGCCATCCAGCTCGGTAGACACAACTTTGAGAATGAAGCGGACAGAAGGATCCAGTTGGGTTGGGCAGTGTTTGGAAAACTTCGTCAAGTCTCTTCGTCACCTATCCCGCAATGTTTGAAGACCAAGGTCTTGAACTAGTGCGTCCTGCCCGTTATGACATATAGTGACAAAACGTGAACACATACAGTCGGGCTGGTCCACAAATTCAAGGTTGCTCAGCATACTATGGAGCGGGCTATGCTCGGAGTTTCTTTATTAGGATAAGATCAGTAATGAAACTATCCGAAAAAGAACCGGATTTACCGACATATCTTGCAGAGTAAGCAAGCTGAAGTGGCACTGGGCGACCCATGTTTGTTAAAGGACCGATGGCCTATGGACAGATGAGTCTTGGAGTGGAGACCGCGTATCGGGACCGACGACCTTAAAAAGGTAGCTAAGACAGACTGGATGCGGAAGGCGGAGGACATGGTGTTGTGGCGCAGTCTGGGAGAGGCCTATTTTCTGCACTAATCAGCGCAAGGCTGAGTTGATAGATCACGTTGACGATACAATCACATCACACTAATATTATAAAGGCGAAAGTTTGTGAGTGTGTGTGTGTGTGTGTATGTTTGTTACTTCTTCACGCTCAAACGGCTGTACCAATTTTGATAAAATTTTGTATAGAGGTAGCTGACACCCTGGATTAAGACATAGGCTACTTTTTATCCCGATATTCCCATGGAATCGAGACTTACGCGGGTGAAACCGCGGGGCGCAGCTAGTAGCTACATATTATGAGGAGTTGATTTGATTCCATTCACACATACCTAGATACATACATAATAATTTAAAAAAATATAAACTAAAATCAATTTTGAAAGCAATCGTTTAAGTTACTACATAACACACATACATAATCAGCTTATAATGTTCCCACTGCCGGGACACAGGCCTCCTCGAGAGGAGGCTCCTCCTTCGAGAAGTAAAAAAGTAACAAGTAGTAAGTTTAAGTTACTAACAAGTCCAAAATGGCGGAAAATAATAATAATTAATATGCCTGACCTAGTTCTCGAAAATTACCATGTCACGTTGTACTGGGATCGGTCTATCATTACTGACCGGACTATTGTCGTTGCCTGATATAGTGGTGATAGATCGATTAGCGCGCCGCGCAATGATTGTAGATGTTGCCATTCCACATGACGAGAACCTCGTGAACGCTGAGAAAGAGAAACATAATATCTCGACACGAGCTTGTTGACATGTGGAATGTAAGCTTGGCTGTCAATGGGCCGATTGCCGTTACGGCCAAAAGCCTGTTGCCTGAAAGCCTCGATCAACATCTCTCGAGGCTCTCGTTAGGCGGTTGGATGAAGGGCGTGATTCAAAAGGCAGTATTCCTTGATACGGCTCGCATTGTAAGGAAGTTCCTATCTCCTGCAGCCCTAACAACTGGTAGCTCGAACCCTGCTCCCAACACCGGCGGAACTCATTTTTTTATATTTTTAAATGTTTCGTTTTTATTTTTGATTGTAGGAAATATTTAAAAATGTATTCTGGTAAGAAAACAAAAAACAAACGACATAATTATTATTATAAATTAGATATCCTCCTACCTACATGATAACACGCAGTTACTAAACTTGCCTCGATGTGACAGCCCCGACTCACTGCATACTGAAACATACTTAGATTTCATAGCGGTCTATATGTGTAAGTGTGTTCATTCGACCATTTTGTTCCTAGTTGAATTACTGTATGATTTGAACCTCAGAACAATTTTAACAAACGAAATCGCTAAGAAAAGTGACAAGGTCTCTCATTTTTTGTTTACTGACAGCGATACAAATAAAACATTACTCTTTGCTCCAGGTGAACAAGGTGGAATTATCCGGAAGACTTAACTTCTGCTGATTTGAATAGATATGTTTTGTTTGCTTATGTCTTGAACAAAAAAATACACCCCATCACTAAAAAAATATTTTACATAGGTGCCGTTCGGGGACTGAAAATAATATTAATAATCTGTTCCACCGAACCGCACTCATCAAAATTTTGTTTCAGTGCCGTTAGTGGAAGTGCTCAGGTGCCGTTCGGTCAAGTGCTGTTGAAATCAGTGCTCTGAGTGGAATACCTCCTAGAGTTATGGTATTTATATGAAAAAGAACACGTTGTATAGATAGATACATTAAAGAAAATTACTTTTGATTTTCTTTAGTGGGTTCTACACCGTGATTTTACCCAATTTTTTAAAGCGAATCAACAATTTTTTTTTTTTATATTGGGCCCTTGTGTTTTCTGTATTTTCCTTAGTTTTGTAAATAAATGGTTCTATCTTTCTAACATTTCTTATCTTACTTACACTCAAATCAAAATCCTACATCATAACCCGACATACTTTAAACCGTATCATCTTACAACAATTTCACAGTAATCCATCTGGTGCGGTACATTCGCGCTCACAAGTGCTTCTACTTGAAAATTCCATTTCGTAGCGTCTTTGTCCGCACCACTCTCGCCGACTGTCCGATTGTACGATACCCTGACGGATTACATGAATAATGCTGTACGCGTATATTCTGTATTCAGAAATATTAAAAGGTAAGGAGGTTAGCAGGAAAATGAGTTACGGTTATTTGAATGTAGAACGTTTAATGGTGGATCTGAAAAAAATGAAGAACGGTGAAGTTGATTATCATTCAGTTGGAAATGGAAGCGGCAGGGGATCACCATATCGTTTATGCGAATTGAATACTGAATAAACGATTTCATCTTTTGGTATCGTAACAGGCGATTAGGGAACATCAGAGAGATGAGTAAAAGGAATCGAAATCTGTGCTGTTTTTAACAGAAAATCGATTTTGTTATGCGCCAATGCTGATGCTGTTTCATTCGAAATTTTAGCTTGTTATTCTCCAATCACTCCTAAATATTAAACCCGTAGTGATTCTCGGTACAATGTTTAGTGTTAGTACTGTACTGAAAATTTATTTTGTGTCATAAATAGGCATGTTGAACTGGAATTAACGCAAATTGGGAAGATCTCGAAACATGAATGGTTCAAAAACTAGCCTCATTTGCCTAGTGGTCCACGCGCTACTGCTGAACATGGGGTCCTGGGTTCGATTCCCGGGTCGGGTAAAGTAAGATTGGGTTTTCTGGCATCTGGAATTTCTCTGTAGCACCCCGGTGTGGTGGATTTGTGCCCGGTTGATGGCAATCAGCTCGCCCTCTATTCCATGAGACTTCATCATAACTGGCGAAATGTGGGTGTACTATATATAGGCGCACCTCTGCCTAACCCTTCGAGGAATACAGGCATAATGTTATGTGTATTAACCAAGCTCCCAGGCAAAAAACCAAAAAAGTTTAATTCCTACAAAATGAACCATCAAATTCGTACCTAACGTAACGTAATTACATCTCATTTCACAATTTTCTCTCAGAAACCATTTTCTAGAAAACGATTATTCACTTAAGACCCTACTCAGTATTGTCGTCGGCATAAAGGTGTAGCCACACTAGTCGAAAGGACGGCCGCATTATACATTCTGAGTTGGTGCACTCTTGTTGCGTGTAGCGACGCCGAATAAAAGCTTTATTTTAACATTTTGTTTTTGAGAGAAGAGAAAAATATTTTTATTTTGTTGTTTTTTTTTAGAATTTTGTGTGGAGTTTTGCTTGTCGACAATTTTGGATATTGTTATTGCAGCTACGCATAAAACTTTAACTATAGATAAACTGTTATTTCATGCATATATATTTTATATAATATAATAATAGTTATGTAATAATTTACCGTTTTTTTTTTATTTTTATGGAAAAATCCACTATTACCTACTACCTGAACTGAGCTGTGACGGAAAGCTATAGACCAAATATTCGACATTTTATGCAGAGGTTGCTCAGGTAGGAAATAAATGTTTTATTTTTTGGTCGTCCGTCGTGTGCACTGAACACTAGAATATAAGTTGTTTTGTAATACTAACATAATATGGATCACTGTTGTCTGTAATAAGTTAATTTGATGTGAATTGACTACATATAAATTTGTGTTTTTTTTATTACAACATGATCGATATCTGATCGTGACAAATACAATATTTTCTGCACTGAAATCGAAAATCATTTTTATTTTACGTGTATGAATTGTCGCTTATAATTTTGACCCGGTATGACTACATTGTTAATAGTTCGAAAGAAGGGTGAAACTACACTAAAGTCTGTTCAAAATATATCTGAGGAAAATGTCAACAAATCGATCGGAAAACCAACCTGTGGTTGCTAATCAGTAGTGTCATATTCAAATTGCGTGCTTTGATTTGATTATTTTTAAAACTTAAACCCGAAATTCTAATTTCAAATCACCTTAAAGATTTTTTACTCGTACTCAATACTTTTATTGCATTCCACACGTACCTAGGTATTCTTAGGTGGTAAACTTATAATTAGATCTCTAGGAGAGAGGAAGCATTTGTTAATTATATAACATTACTTAGCAAAACTACTATAATATAACAATGATTTGAGGTATTTTCTGAGATAAGCTAATAGCTTTTATAGGGTTATTGGTAAAACACCAACAACCTCTTAAGGGGTCATTGTACTCATCATTATGAACAACTTTTACTGTGTGACCAAAACTGAAATCGCAAAAAAAAAAATCAGGTGTTCCTTAGATTTATGTTCGCATAACTCGTCAAAATGTATTTTTTTTCGCGATTTCGGGTTTGGTCCCATAATAAAAGTTGTTCATAATGAAGAGTACAATGATCCCTTATGAGGTTGTTGGTGTTTTACCAATAACACTGTATATAAAATATAAACAGGTATATAAATTATATTTTTCATTTGACAATTGAGGTTTATTTTAATTTTCACCCTCATTTTCGTTGAAGATCAAATACGTTTAATAATCCTCAATTACATTAAATAATCTTATTTAGACAATAATTATTGCGTAAAGTGATGAGGTATGAAGTTGAAGCCTTATATATTTAAAAGGCAGCAGATTAATGAGTTACTAATTCCGTTTAATGAGTGTTTGCGCAAGAATTTAACCTGAACAGGGTTTGTGTATACTTTCATCTGATACTTTTGGGACAGACCATACAATACGCTGGTCGTCACTGAGCCCAGGGGGTCTATTCTGAAGATAAATCCGAAGTATCGGCCGAATGTTCGGCCGTTTCCTGACTACGGCTGACTAAGGCGAAATAAAACAAAAACGACGGTCAAAGAGATAAGTCAAAGTCAAAAATGTGACTTGAAGTCGGGTAAGGATTCAAAGTCAAATAAGGAAACTTTGGAATTCTAGAAACAGCCGAACATTCGGCCGATACTTCGGATTATCGCTTCGGAGTAGGCCTCCAGGTTCGGACGGGCGCTTTTTTACGCAACGATTGTTTTACGCACACTGGATTTTAGACTCTCGCTATTGAGCCGAGCATTGAGAATCCAACAGAGCGCCTCCCAGCGCGTTAAGAAAACACACTGTTATATTTTCAACTCTCGATGCTAAGCAGAGGGCTGAAAATCAAGTGCGCGGAGCAAAATCACCGCGACAAAAAAGCGCCCGTGCTACCCTGGACCTACTCCGAAGCGGTATTCCGATGTATCGGCCAAATGTTCGGCCGTTTCCTTTTTACGGCTGACCATGGCCGACTACGGTGAAAGAAAAAATAAAACGACGGTCAGAGAGATAAGTCAAAGTCAAAAACGTGACTTGAAGTTGGGTAAGGATTCAAAGTCAATTAAGGAAACTTTGGGCCTCAAGAAACTGCTGAACATTCGGCCGATACATCGTATTATAGCTTCGGAGTAGGCCCCCTGCATTACGTATTCTGTGTCGGGTCGGCGGTGCATGCGGTGTTGTTGCGTGCACTGACAAGCGACGCCTGAATAAAAATGTTGTGCATACAATATGTACACAAGTCTAGCTTGTTGCTTTTAGCGAATATACGTTTTTATTAGAAAGAAATAGATAGTAACTATATTATTATACATTAAAAAAATATATACCTACAGGTAACTGTCGCTCTGTGTTAAATTATCTTATTCAGCTGAATCCGGTTACTCGAACGCTGAACAAACGTATGTAAAAGAATGAGAGCGCGTACATTATTACTATCGATATCGACACATGTCTTATATGAGTAAATAAACTTTATCACACCTTACACGATATAAAATAATTAAAATATTCATAAACATTAATGAGAAAACATTTATTTCCTACCTGAGCAACCTCGGCATAAAATATCGAATGTTTAGAGTATAGCTCTCCGCCACAGCTCAGTTCAGGTAGTAGGTAATAGTCGATTTTTCCATAAAAATAAAAAAACGGTAAATTATTATATAAATATTATTATGTTATATAAATTATAAAACCTAAATGCATGAAATAACAGTTTAACTATAGTTAAAGTTTTATGCGTAGCTGCTATAACAATATCCAAAATTGTCGACAAACAAAACTCCACATAAAATTGTAAAAAAATAATCAACAAAATAAAAATATTTTTCTTTTCTCTCAAAAACAAATATGTCTCAAATAGAGAGCACAGAGTGGGCCAATTTGTATACACGCAAATGTATATTATTATTTGTATCACAGCATGAGCTATTCTCGTAGTGAGAAAAAAATATCAGCCGACCTACCCGCCTATACTGCGGTCTACTACAGAGACTACTGGGACATTTGGGTCGAGTAGGTACCTATAATAGTTTTTTTTGGGACTGTTGATATTTTTTTCGTGATTACGATGTTGGTCCCATGGAGAAAGTTCTTCAGTTTGATGGTCTGTACCACACACTTCAATTTGACGACACCTTTCTGATACACATACACATAAATAAACTTGGAAGAAGACGTTTCTTCCCATGGGCAGAAACTATAGAATGCCACCTGCTACGCTCCTAACATAGTCCTTTTGTTTCGCCTAAGTTCATACATCAGGGGGCCGATCGCGCTAATTTTGAACGTTAATACCAAAACTAAACCACAACCAAAAATGTTACGTTACACACATTTCGTATCGCGCTAATCATTTCAACGGAAACGATTTAGCTTTACTTTGGAAGTTACGTTGTAGGAACGATCGATCAAACTTTCAGTGTTGGGTAACGTCAACGATTTTGTCGCTCAGAAAAAATAGCACGATATCGTTTCTTACATCAGCTAAACCAAAACTAAACCAAAACCAAAAACGTTCTGTTCGAACGGTTATTACGTTGAGAAATAGTGCGATCGGCCCCCTGGTCATACAAACACGCCGGTTGCGAGTACTACGCACCTGACCTTTCTGAAGAACATCTCCAATTAGGTCACTACATGTCAGTTTTTGATACATGCTGTACAAAAATAAATAAATATTCATTAATAAATTTGTATACATCCAAAACTCGCAAAGTAGCAATTGTTGCAAGTATGTTTACAGCCGATAGACACAAAGACTTGTAAACACACGTAGCTGCTCTATCTACATTCAGTACGTGCATACCTAGTACTATTGTCTAAGTACTGGGTAAATGTAAAGAGGTTGCAGACATAGCTATGCGTTGAATAGAATGGGCGATTGTACTGTGGGGTGGAAAAGTGGTATTAGACTGAAAAGTGTTTGTTTTCTTTAGATATCTGTAGACAAGGATAGGAATTTCTGTGCTAAATAATTTGAGATCATACTACCTACAATAACGAGACTACAACGATGACAACTAATAGAGAAGTATGAAAGAAATGTTGCGCAGACCCTAAATAAATTGGAGGCAGGAGAAAGATGACTACCTACAATAATGCGTGTGCTTTGATGATTATTTTTACAAGCTTATAATAGATGCTTTTCGACTCACATAACTTTTATTTTGCAAAACATAAAAATACAATTTTCTGTTTCATTTTTCAACGGACTTAGGATCTTTTTTTTTTTTGTTTGCATAGTTTTTTTTTTAATGAATGTTATTCAAGCGAATCTGCGGCCTATAATTCACTATTATGATGTTGATGTTTCCAAATCAAACCATGATCTAGTAACAAATAATTTTAATAACTTATGCACATGAATAATGAATGTATCATCATCATTCATCATTTCAGCCTAAAGATGTCCACTGCTGGACATAGGCTTCTCCCAAAGGCTTGTCATAATCGCCACGCTTAGCAGGCGGGTGGGCGATCGTAGTATGGTGTAAAAAAGCATAGAGAACGCTGCTGCCCATTCTCTAGCAAGTCCCTTAGTCGCCTTTTACGACACCCACGGGAAGAAATGTATACCTGACATGAAATAAAGGTATAGAGAACAGCTATAGGTAGGTACAGTTATTGACAAAAGCTTGCACTGACTAGAGCACAATGTGATGGTACTGCCACAAAGTAAAGTGTTTGGAATTTTTCCAAGAGTGTAACAAAAGTTGGTTTGTATTTTTTAAAGGACTTTGTAGTTTTAGTGGTTGTAACAAAATTCGTATTTTTATAAAATACGAATTTAGCTTATTCTATATTAAGTATGACTAAAATTAAAAATGTTATTTGAGAAAATGGAAGCGTAGAATAAAATAATGTAGGCCATGTGTTGCAAAAAGATTGTTCCAATTCGTTTTAAATATTGCAATATTTTTGTGTTCCATATCAATTTACAATTTGTGTTTATTTTTTTAATTTATTGATTTCCTATGGCCGTTTATTAGTCTGCAAATAACTATACTGCAGAACTACAAAAAAAAACGTATATTTTTAACACTGTTCTTGTCATGCTGCCCAGTAAAATCAGTATGACCATCATTAAAATACCATTTAAAGATTTCACATTTCATCAAAAACAGAAATCAATACTTTTCTAGGACTCCAAATTAAAAAGAAAGAAAATACATTTACAAAAACGTGTACGCAAAATTACATTATCATGCTAACTTACCCTCGCATATAAACAGTTTAAATCTCAAAAAATCTCTTCCAAACTGACGAAGATCGTATTATTTCCGTCGACCCGCCAATTTCGTAGCCAAAATAATATTAGGTTCCAATTGGCCGCGCCAGGATTGGCGGAAAACGAATTTCATTGAATTTCCATAGCGATGCGGTGGATGGAGATTTTCCCAGAAGTTTGTTAGAGCTAGGAATTGGGTTTTATTTGTTCTAAACTTTTCAAAGTTTAGGATTGGAGTAAGTAAGCGTTTCTCAGTAACCTGAGTTATCATAATAGTGAAATGAATTGAAATGGTTTATTCTGTAAATAGGATAGGTATCGGAATCACTTTTACACATCATATTAAAAAATAAAAAATAAAGCTAGATGTAGTCGACATTTTCTATCTGACTACCCCTGAGAAAAAATGGCGAAACAAACTCAGGGGTCAAAGTCCATTTTAAAGTCCAGACATAATCTTTATTTTTCTACGTTCGAAATATCGTAATGAGCAATCCCTTAAAATTTCAAGCGGTAAAGTGAGTGCAAAAAAAAAACAAACAAATTCACTGCTCCAAAGCATACCGAACGTTTTTGCTGGGAAAAAAAAAATGTCATAAAAATGAGGTATAATTATTATTTCAGTTGCTAAAATGCAACAACGCCTTATTGTTCCGATTCGATCAATCACCGAACAGCAGCCATTGTAAACGTACTAGTGTTTTTAAGCTTAATACGTGCGTAATTTTTATTAGATTTCTATGTGTTTTACTGAGAAGTAGAAAGTAAATGTCACTGCAGTGCATAATAATTTTAATTTAATTGTGACATTAGTTATGTAATTCGAATGTAGGTATACACATGTATGTGTAATTTAATTATTGTTGATTATTTTAATGTAATGTGTTGTAATTTTATTTTTTACTTAATATATTGGCTATATCTGAAATAAATGAATAAATAATAAATTGACCCAGACAGTTTCGTGCAAAACCGCCTCTTTTCTTATGTATGAAGTCCAAAACCGCCTCTATGATCTATCATCATAAAAATCATATAAATTATATGAGTTCTATAGCTAGATCTAGTGAAGGCGCATGTGTATACTCATGATGTGCTTGAGATTCATACAATAATATATTTTTAGAATGTTCAGATTGATTATTATTCACTAGAGCTACAGACAACTGTAATACTAGCCTCATTCCCTTACAAAACAAACAATTAAAGCCCTTTTAAACACATAGTTTAAAACACTCCTCACTGTAATTTCCTCACGCCAGTACTCTGTGATGTTTGCTGTTCAAACATCGTGAGGATCCAGTCCCACAATGCTCCTTCAATATACTATAGGTACGTGGTAATAGCTCTTTGCTTTCCTGAGCGCCTGGTACTGCGGTTTCCACGTTAAGAGATGTCTGGTTTATTCTAGTGTCTACTAGTTCAGTAATACAAAGTTTGTTCTAGTATCTTCGAGATAGTAGGGGTACGTAATAGCTCTTAGCTTTTCTGAACTCCTGGTACCGCAGTTTTCATGCTAGGAGATGATTAAAGTTCATTCTAGGGCCTTACAAGTGTAGCTAAAATTTAGTAATATGTTTGATGTGTAATATCTATTCTCTTGCTTTCTGTGGGAAAGATTTCGTGAAACCCCCCCCCCCCCCCCCCCTTTCTTATTTTTGTGTTTATGTTCTTTTTTGCGTCATGTTTACCGCAAATAAACGTATTTTCTTTCTTTTCTTTTAAAAAGGACAGAAGTGTAACAGGAAGTGACAGCTTGAGCATGGAATAAGTAAGTACTTTTTAATAGCATGGAATTAGTGTACTCGTGCAATTAGTAAGCACTATATAGATTGTAAGTAGAGGGGGTCGAATTTCGACCAGTGGCGACCACTTTATGTCAAGAATACTCTGATAACTTTCCGTTATTCGCCACCATCCTTCATCATTTCAATCTTTTCTTACTGCATCACCAAAAAAAATAAAGCAACAATCTCCTACACTTTATTTCAGGGTTCCGTAAATATTTCCGAAATAAAAGGATGATGATACTATAACGATATTCAAATCCGGAACCCAATACCTGTGCCGCAACGTGGATCATCCTTCAACCGCCGTCATATATTTGATTTATCTTTGTTTGCTCGCCCCTTCTTCATATATTGAGTTTTCTTCACTAAAAATATAAAGCAATTTATTTGAGACTGTTCCTGTGATCTTGAAGAGTCTGTTAGTAAAAGCTGGTAATGAAGAATATCTTTTCATTGTATAAACTCAATCTCCTTTGTATTATATAATTGCATAGCACAGGTGTGAGTACTATGTACAATAGAGCTGCCATTTACCGGGTAATATGTCTTTCATTGACTTGAATATGCCCTGGCGACTGAGAGTATGTCATGCTCACTCAGATGTCTCGCTGATGGTGGCGTGAGTGTTGGATCATTTAGCTCCCTTCAAAATGGTTGTGCTGAATGGTGCTGATCGATGCGTCATGTTCGTGAACGGGCGCTGTCAGTTGGGACTGGCCATCTCTTAGCTGCCATGGTTTATTTTTAATTATTTTGGTTTTGAATTGTTTTTTTTTTCTTTATCACGGACGCTTCTAACGTTTTTCATCGTTCTCACATGTATATTTTCAATAAGAATGATGTAACCAATACTTTGTATCAAATATTTTATTTTAAAAGAGTGTCTGTGGAGTTTCTTGCCCGTTCTTCTCCATAGGAACCTACTATTTGGAATGGGCAACTAGCTTCATATTTGTAACTGACCGACTTGTTGACAATTCAAAAGTGCCTGTAAATGGTTTAATTGAAATAAATGCTTTGAGTTTGAGTTTGAATGGCATTGTTGACGCAGCAGCTGATTGGGTACCGAATTTTATTCTCTTACAGAACAATTCGGAACATTATTGTCTAATGACTTGTTGAGTTTTGAGGCGCTCCCTCACTGGGAGCATTCGTCTGTAATGTAACCGTTCAGATTCGAGCATTACATCAGTGAGTGAGGAGAACCGGGCATTACAGTGTGCGACCTGTAATGATACAATTTGTAACATTACATTCACTGGGACCATTTAGCTTTAATGTAAGTAGTACCTAGTGAGTTAGCAGCCGTGATACAAATTTGTAACATGATTGCGAAACTTATCCAATGTTGGATTGTTACATTACACCTGCATTCACCTGAATGCTCCGGCGAGGGAGCGCCTTTACCCTTCCCGGTCCATCTATCGTCAACACGAGCATGGTCGAAAAGTTTTTTGTTTCGATCAGCGCAAGTGAGAACTACTAACTAGCAAGTGAGAACGCGATAACATTGAACGGGAAAATAGTGTGCAGAAATTTCATAAAACTTGTACCAGGAAATGCGTGTTTTTGCGTAAGCCTTACAAGTTTGTGAAGTAAATGTTTGTCATTTAGAATCTCCATTACATGTGCCAGGTTTCTATTATGATGTTTTCTTTACTTTTACAATTTATGAGGACATTATGAACAGCCAAAGTTCAGGTAAAATTTGTGCAAAAAAGCAGATTTTTGCAGGCTTATACTGAATTCGTTTCTCCAAATTTTTTTTTTTATTTGCTTAGAAACCTAGAATAGTGCACAAGATACCTATTAGTTCAAAAATTTCAAAGAAATATGTGTTACAACGCCATAATCACGTACGAGCGTTTGTATGAAAAGTACGGACGGATTGGCCGCTCTTAAGGTGAATCCGCAGCTGTAGCTCGCGACATTCAGTTTTTTTTACGTTTCAATCATTATAATTCTGTAAATACGTATCTGCTATAGTCGCGAATCAGAAATACAACCTAATACTGACCTATAAATAGTAAAAAAACTAAGCAAATTTGAATTTCGCGGGTTACAGCTGCGGATGCACCTTAAAAAAACTTAAAACTCAGGAGAAAATCCAAGATTGAATAAAATGAAAACAGTAGCGTTTCATCTGGTACAGGTATCAGAGGGCCTAGACAAAGTAACATTCTACTAGCGATGACGCTAGTAGAAATGCCAAAAAATGTATGGGGTTGACAATGACATAAGCTATCGAAATGTCACGTGATCGTCTACATCAACAAATAGAAATTACCTAGACAATGATATCATCATTCGATTCCATGAAATAAATTGACAGAGTCGAACGATAAATTCCTTAGAGATGCATAGCTAAGTGGCACTTTTTGACAAGCGTTATCGCCTGCCAATCGAACTTCGTTATCGTTGAAGCATTAGTGATTGTAGAAATAGAATCGCTCCGAAGCGAATGCCATTTGACTAGGCCCTCTGAAAAGAAAAGGAAGTAGCGTTATTATGTCTATCAACAACACGGGTAGTTACTGGCAGTTATAAATCCATTTTTTAAGCGATACAGGTCATCATTATTCTCTAGCCCTTATTTCAATTTATTGGGCGTCGGTGTACTCTGTCTTTTCCTTCCGTATTGCTCAATTAGTCGTCATTTCGGCAGTCACCCTCTTTCTCGCCGTATTATCATCATTATCACCCTGTTATGAGCGCGGTACGAGCCTAGCACTCTATTCCGCGCCGCCCTTGAAACGCAAGGCTCTCACCACGCTCGTAACAGGGTGTTTCAAACTACGTGATGCGTCATAATGAATGGGTTATTTTTATTTTTATTATTTAAATGTTAATAAATATATTTTTTACTTTCATGAATGATTTGATTTTTTCTTTTTTTTGTCATTGGATACATGAAGTGGGCTGCCGTTGTAAGACGATTAAAATGCCACGGTGTATACATACATACATAAACTCACGCCTTCTTCCCATGGGGGTAGGCGGAAACTACAGAACGGCACCTGCTACAATACTTACATACTCCTTTTGCCACACACCATGCCATGATATTCATACATCTGGTCATGCCCGCACGCCGGTTGCGAGTACTATGCACCTGACCTTTCTAAAGAACGAAGCGATATGATCATACCAATTTCCCTTTTACAATTTTATTCCAAATCAGCGGGGTAATTGCGTAGAGATAATTTACGATAACATGGCTCGCCCCTCCAAATTACTTTTTCAATGTGTGTAGTCACATCCTTACGAAAGAGTTTGTATGTAGTTGTACGTACTCGTAATATCTCACTTATTACCAGATTTGTTGGTCAACTAATCATAACTAGCCGATCGCGCAAGACAACGCACGTGTCGTTTTCATAGAATACGTCAGTGCACTGCCATATTAATAATAATGAGCGATTAATGACGCCTCTAGTCGAGCAATAAATCCGTGATTTGTGTTTGTTTGTCGAATTGTCGGCCGTCTCATTACGCACACGTGCGTACAAATACTTTCAAACGTTTTGAATTTTGGAGGGGCGGGCCATATTATCGTAGTTAATCTCTAGCCAAAAATACTCAAACAGGACTTGTTCTCCAAAACACGCAGGTTAAAAAGGCATACTTTTGTAAAATAAGCGCTCCTCTACGTAATAAATACACGGGGAATATCATTTCCCTTATTTGTATGCTAATTCCGTTTTATCGCGAAGCGAAATTCACGTCACATCGTAGGAGCGTTAGTGATAATTTTGTTTAATTTAAAATGTTATTATTGTTTGTGTGAGGGTTTAAGGCTATAATTTGGTGTTTATCGTGTGTTATTCTCATTATAATATGTAGAACATATTCTTAGGAGGTCCCGTTCTCATATAAGATGGATCCAACAAGTATTTACCTACTTTAAAAGTGTAGAAAGCAGCATCGTATCTTTTCTTTTCAAAGATCAATCTTACCAGATTGGTCTTTCAGAAAAAGTAAGTTCAAGAACTAAAACCCGACTACTGAAAAATCACGGTCTAAAAAGTATGAAACATGAAAATATTCGCATCTGAAATTGTTGTTTACAAACTATTCAATATATATCGTGAATTAAATAAATAATGATGATGTATTTAATACATATTTGCAGTAATGTTCGAAGGATAGCCGTGGATCTACTTAACAATACCTGGTGGGGATTGTTACTTATTTTTCCAAAAATCCCCGCACTAGGCTCAGTTTATTTAACCAGTGGGGATTTCTGGAATAACTCGCTTTTTTGACTGCCAGTCAAACCAGATGCAACTGAATAGCAGTATTTTAAATGGAGTGACTGCCTATCTGACCTCCGCAACCCAGTTACTGCGTAACACGATACCCCTAGACAAGACTGGTTGTCAGACTTTCGGGCTTCTGATTACCTGTAAAGACTGTTAAAAATCTACGAATGACAGCCGGGACCAACGGCTTAACATGCATTCCGAGGCATTGAGGAGTCTCAGTATGTAATGGATGGTCACCCATCCACGGAATGAACTCGGCAAGCATTGCTTAACTTTGAAGATCGTACCGTGTACGGCTGTGGCTTGCCTATATCTATGTAGAAAAACCGAAACCTAAACATATCCCGTGAAATTTCTTCGAAATATCCTACTCGCTCTTAATCTACGAAGCAATTAAAACAATAGGTAACCCGCAAATTGTATTCCCTATAGACCCTCTTATTTAGCTATAAACGTGGTTTTTAATCTTTTCCCTCTGTTTAATATTATCCCCTTTGTAAGGATTAAGTGGTTAATAACTGCGCGTTTTTGAGGGTTTTCTTGTAAACGATTTGGGGTTATTGTTTCACTTTTAAGGATTTAAGGGTTATGTTATGCGTCTGTTAATTATTTAGAAATAAGTGTTAAAAGTAGGTATTTTCGTTGATTTATTAGCACACAAGCATGTGCCCAATTAGATTTAAAAAATGACGCAACTTTATTAAGACCTTTCATTTTCTATTTAGATATTTATAGAACTAAGGAAGTATTTGATTTTTTTTCCCCTAAAGGGGTTTAGGGGAAAAAAAATCAAATACTTCCTTAGTTCGTTACAACAGAAACTCTTTTGCAATATTTAATGCTCCTAGATCCACAGCTTAAGCTGTGTGTTGTCTGTTAGTCATAATGATTATCTGGCTTTCATCCCAAGAGAATGATGATGTCTGTTAGTAACTAAAAAACAAAAATACAGATCCAAAGACACCGACTTCCGAAATTAAAGTTATTTTTCACTTTTTAGTGTTTTTTTTGGAAGTCGGTTGTTTTTTTTTTTTGTAAAAAGTTTTTTATTTTTCACTTTTAAGTGGGTCAGTTTGTAATTTATCTAATTTACAATAGCCTAATGTCAAATGATCATCACCTTTTACAAAATATTGCTTTTCCCGATGCAGGGGCGTTAATTGTTGAGGAGTTCTCCTGGTAGGAACCAGGAGAACTGATGGTGACTTCACCATATGCATTTTGACGAGCATATATTGCTTAGTAACCATATTAAAGTGCCTAATCGAATCGCGACGGTGAAATATTTATTATTAAGTAGTTCCGGTAGCCATCTGTGCTCTTCATCATCAGTTCCACTTCACCAAATGGTGCTTTTCGAGTGCAAATGCACGAGTTACTATAAAAAAATACTCAAATCTCTATCGATATGCCTATAAAATTTGAGGATTTCCCTCGATTTACATCGGATCCCCTCATCAGATTCTGATTTGGTGGCAATGTGACCACCTCGGGACCATACCCTTCCATACAAAAAAAGAATTTTCAAAATCCGTCCACAATAATTGATGGAGTATTCGGTGAACATAAATGAAAAAAAAAAAAAAAAAACTTACAGCCGAACATATGACCTCCTCCGTTTTGGAAGTCGGTTAAAAATGTATGTGTGTGTCACGTGTGTTTTATAAAATGTATAATTTTTTTTTAGTATTTTTTTTTATTAAACGTTGCCCCACCCTAGGAATTTCTCCTGTATCGTGGGTGCGTTTACAAACATTTAAACTCACATACACAAACAGCCAGACCCGGAACAACTACTTGTAGGTCATACAAATATTTGTTCCGTGCCGGAATCGAACCCGCGACACGCAGCGCAGCAGTCATTCGCTTAACCACTGCGCCAACCGTGCCGTCAATAAATAATGATTGTAAACTGTAATATTGAGTATATAATTTTTTTCTTATGTTTTTATCCATTTAAATTGCAATTTCTTAACAGGTAAGTAAGTTCCCTATCTATTGTTAACATCTTCAAAATACTGTTCACTTAGTTCCCAATAAAGAATTAGAATTTTAATTTAGTGAATAATGAATTTAAGATTTTTATTATATAAGGAATAGGTTAGCGAACTGATTTTAAACTTAAATTTCAACGCATACTTCAAGCAACAGCAATAGGTACCAGTGGTCAATGACCCCCAAAAAAACATCAAATCTTTTAAGTATGTCGGAGAAAGCGATAGCTTTTAAACATCAAGTTGCTGATTTGACTATTGTAGTAGGGGTAAACGCCGTGACGTCAGATGTTGTTTTAATGGCGGCACGTGGACAGAGTCGTTTTGTGGAGTGGGATTTGTGCCGAGATCACTTTTGATCGGAACTCCAACCAAGTCACTCCTTCAGAACGAAACTGTCGGTTTGCCCATTTTGTGGAGATTATTTGTTAGTGTTATTTATTAAATTTGTGTTAAATAATAAACTGTGATTTTTGTGTACCGAAACCGAAACTATTATTTTAACATTTCGTCATGAACCCGGTACCACCGAACCCTAATGCCAACGGCGCTATCGCTCAGCCATCGCTTACGCCGTCAAGTATTTATTTTGTCTATAGAGACTGATATCCATCATGTATGCATCTCGCTAGCTAATTTAAATTGAACCTGATAGTTTGAGACCCCTCCGTGCCTCGGAAAGTACGTTAAGCCGTTGGTCCCGGCTGTTATTTGTATATCTTTCACAGTTGTTATACCTATCGTCAGAAGCCCGAAAGTCTGACAACCAGCCTTACCAAGGCATATTGTGTTACCCAGTAACTGGGGGACTACTCCGAAGCGATAATCCGAAGTATCGGCCGAATGTTCGGGCGTTTCTTGACTTCCAAAGCTTCCTTTTTTGACTTTGAGTCCTTACCCAACTTCACGTCACATTTTTGACTTGGACTTGCCTTTTTGACTGTCGTATTTTTTTCTTTTTTTGCACTGTGCTTTATTCAGCCATAGTCAGGAAATGGCCGAACCATCGGCCGATACTTCGGATTTATCTTCAAACTAGACCCTCTGGGTTGTGGAGGACAATTATGCAGTCGCTCCATGTTAAATACTGGCATGCCGCTGAATTCGGTTAGACTGGAAGCCAACCCCAACATATTGGGGAAAAGGCTAGGCAGATGTTGAGTAGCAAACATATTAAGGTTTAGCCCACAGAACGGCTTACTTTAGAGGAAATAATTATATTTTCCACACATATTTTCATTTTCAATTCAACACCTATAAAGGGTTTCTCGTCACATTAAATATTGCTCCGTTTAGATAATAAAAGGTATGAAATACACGCCATAAAATGAATAGATTTATGACCCTCGTAAAATGCTGAATGAATTTCCGACGAACTTTTACTACTGCATAAGCGTATGCAGGAAATTTTACCACGTTTAGTGTTAGACTACGGCTAGTCTTACCAAGGAGTACCGTGGTACCTTTCTTTTTTTGTTTTTGGAGTTAAATTATCAAATAACTTCTCCCGCTCTGGGCGGAGCGGGATGGCGTGTCAGACTTTTACTAAAACCCACCCGTGTTCCTTCAGTAGCCTGTGTGACAAACTCGCAACCCTGGCAGGCATTGGCCCTACCGGACCCCATCAAGTATCGTGGTACCTAAGAACTGGGTTATTGTGTCATGTAAAATACTGATAATCAGCTGTACATATTTTTTCGGTCAGTCCGTGGATGGCCATCTATACATACCAAGATCTTTCCGTGCCTTGAAAAGCACGTTAAGCTGTTGGTCCCGGCTGTTATTTGTAGATCTTTGACAGCTGTTGTTACGGGGTCGTCAGAAGCTCGAAAGTTTGACAACCAGTCTTACCAAGGGGATTGTTACCCAGTAACTAGGTTGTGAAAGTCGGATAAGCAGTCGCTCCATGTAAAATACTGGTATTCAGCTGCATCCAGTGAGACCCCGAGACCCGACCCCAAATTAGTTGGGAAAAGCCTAGGATGAGTGAGTGTTAGGCCTGAAACTGCGTTAGGCGGGCACCCGCGCAGTTTCATACTAAAGTGCTCCCGCGCGGGCGTCCGTCACGGGGAGACGCGCCCCGCACCCACGCAACAGGGCCCGCCAGCGGACCGGTACCGACTTTGATTGTCGGTTTTTTTGCTAGTCGTCATTTTGCTACGATGCTAATATATTAAGTTCTCCATCTACACGACTATACATGAACACCGTTAAAATTGAACTAGCGACACTGCGTACATAAAATAATCCGGTCTCCGCGACGGGGACCGTCGCGTTCCCACGGAGCCCACCCGCGTGTCCACGCACGTAGACACGCGACGGGTGCCCGTCGCGGGCGCCCGCTTAACGCAGTTTCAGGCCTTAGACTATAGTTAACAGTAGTGTTAGCGCGGAGAGCAAGAAAAGAATAGACTGTATTTTAGGCAATGTTTTCTTTTGCCGTGCTTATGACAAAGCATAAACTTTCCCGGACAAACAGTTAACACGTTCAGACCGGGACCACATGAACTGTTTTATGCTGTCCTACGGGGAAAGTCCTTTGGGGGAGGCCTATGTCCAACAGTGGACGTCTAACGGCTGAAATGATGATGATGATGACGGGGAAATCTTCACATGGCCACTGGTGGTACACCACCGCCCCAAAAACCAAAAGTCCTACTTAATAATGTCCAACTCCTGAGCTATATTATGAATATTTGTCAAATTTACAGGGCGGGAACGTTAACTACAAGTCTACAACACGTTCTCTCAAGGCGGCGCGAATTTTATTTATTTGAAAGTCTAGTGTGATGTGGCCACTGGTGGTACACGCCGCCATATCAGCGAGTACTTCGTGCTCCACCGGTGGTTCACACCGCCATATCTGCGAGTACTCCGTGCTCCACCGGTGGTACACACCGCCATATCAGCGAGTACTCCGTGCTCCACCGGTGGTACACACCGCCATATCAGCGAGTACTCCGTGCTCCACCGGTGGTACACACCGCCATATCAGCGAGTACTCCGTGCTCCACCGGTGGTACACACCGCCATATCAGCGAGTACTCCGTGCTCCACCGGTGGTACACACCGCCATATCAGCGAGTACTCCGTGCTCCACCGGTGGTACACACCGCCATATCAGCGAGTACTCCGTGCTCCACCGGTGGTACACACCGCCATATCAGCGAGTACTCCGTGCTCCACCGGTGGTACACACCGCCATATCAGCGAGTACTCCGTGCTCCACCGGTGGTACACACCGCCATATCAGCGAGTACTCCGTGCTCCACCGGTGGTACACACCGCCATATCAGCGAGTACTCCGTGCTCCACCGGTGGTACACACCGCCATATCAGCGAGTACTCCGTGCTCCACCGGTGGTACACACCGCCATATCAGCGAGTACTCCGTGCTCCACCGGTGGTATACCCTGTCGTGAACGTGTTAAGGTGAATGGTGGCAGCCTGCTAAATTCAAATTTTCTTAAGTTTTTTTTTCCATTTTCAGGTCATCATCAGCTTGTATCTTGATCAAATATGGTTCGCGCCCATAATAAATATGTATTTACAGCATTAGAATCATTAATACATCTCTCTTCGATAAGGGCGATATGTAAATTGGACTACCACTGCGAATTTACCTTAATAATAAAATTAGAGTGGAGAATCGCCCGTCACGGTCAAGTACGTTGAAGCTACTCATCTGTGGTAGTCTTGTAGAAAAATATCGATGTATCGATATCGATATTTTTTGTTCGATCTATCGATATTTTTCGGCGATATCTGTTATTTCGATACATCGATATATCAGTAAGAAATATCAAGTATAGAAAACGTATCAAATACGATATATTTCCAATAGTAACACCGCTGCTCCCTACTGACTAAAACCGCTAGAATACAGAGCCGTAAAAATGTAAACATATAGGTATAGATCAATGTTTTAGTAGTTTAAGATTTTATACCAGAAATGATGTTTCTAGTTTGGTATTTCTATGAATAAAAAACAAACAATACAATTTCATAAAGGACATAATAAACTTTTTAGAAAATTTCACCGTTATATCGACCTTTTTTTCGATATATCGATACCGATATCAATATTTTTTATAAATATCGATACGATATATTATCGATATTTTTTGCCACTTCTTGCATCCCTTATCTGCGGCCAAACCGTGCCACCGCACCGCCGCGCTGCGCCTCAGCTTGCTGATGGCGCATTGATACCGCACACTCTTGGGGGTCAAGTCTGCTAGAGTTTGACAGTTTTGCTAATCTCCTAATTGAAAGGCGTCTTTATGATTTTCCAATGACGTGCTACTGATACTCCATTGGAAAAATTGTCTGTATTTGGTAATCTCGTACTGACAAGCTCCTATTATTTGGACTTCCCATATGGACCACTGTCACGCCATTATGAATTTAGGAGGTTACAAACTATTGGCACAATGGTCACGGCGTTGCCTTGGTATGGTCGTCATAAAGACCAGTCATTGAAAATAGCAGACTTGGCCCCCTGACTGCGTGCAAGGTGTTGGGTTCGATAGAATTAGAGGCCACACTGTCGTACTACGGCTTACCGTACTCGTACTAGCCAACTAGGAACCGAGAAGTTGTTTAGTAATTGTATGTCAAGGTACAATGTATATCGTACTATACGCACGTCTTGAGCAAAGTTTTAAGTATGAATGTGGATTGCTTTAGGGGTTGGACAAGACTCAAAGTCAAAGTCAAATTATTTATTTCAAATAGGCACATAAGAGGCAGTTTTGAACGTCAAAATTTACAAAAAAATAGAATTGATTCTAGTTGCCCCTTCCAAAAGGTAGTTTCGTATGGAGAAGAATGGGCAAGAAACTCCACCGTTACTCTTTTAAAAATGTTTTACAATATTTTGTTTGAGTACATTAATTATATGATTATATGTGAAGACGACGCACCTAGAATAAAATTACCATACCATAATAGGTAAAAAGAATTAAAACCTAAGCAATGAAAAATAACTTAATTATGAGATAGATACATGGTGCTCACATATTTACAAATATCGTAAAAGTATGTTTTTATAAAAGAAAAAAGTCAGTGTGTGAGTATAGGTAATCACAGAATGTAAAATCGATATCATAAAAATAACAAATTTTACTATAAAAATAGCAACCAGTTTGATTTTGTCTAGACTGAGACAGAAACTAAAGAACATGTGTGAACATCTACAACGCTTAGAACTACGCATCAAAGACCTCCATGTATTGTGTGAAACATGATGGCTGGGAAAGGGGTGACTATAGACACGGCTGACTGAAAGAAAGGGGCCTAAAGTTTCCATCAGAGGGTGATAGATTTATTAATCATCAGCTTGCCATTCTAATTATAATTAGTTTATTTATTTTCTCTCACAATGTTTTGTAGCACTTAACAGTTTTGAACTATAAAAATTCACATTGTGAGAGCTGGTGCCTTTTTTTTTTTTTTTTTTTGGGTGGGAAATCATCAAATAACTTCTCCCGCTCTGGGCGGAGCGGGAGGGTGTGTCAGACTTTTACTCGTACTGACTAAAACCCACCCGTGTTCCTTCCGTTGCCTGTGTGCCAGGGCCACGATATCCCTTTCGGACAAACTCGCAACCCCGGCAGGCATTGGTCCTAACGGACCCCGTCAGTTTGTGCTGACATCTCTTTGAGGCGCGCGTGGAACACAACGCGCCGTGGACCCGGGCCTGGTCCTTATCGGACGGCGAGCTACCCATCGCTCACCGTCCGCAGGCCCGCGCCTACGGTGGCCGGAAATCGGCTTGCGACTCCCGACGCCCGGGGCGTCTCCTGCGGCGACTAGGGGCATGAGGGCGCGAACCTTGTCTCACCCTCACGCGTTCCGCCTCCTCCTAGCATGCTAGCATAACTGCTTCGCAGAAGGAGGTGACGGCCTCCCATGCACTCTCGCTCCGAACCATGGCCTGAACCAGGCCCGGACGCGAGAGATCGCCGCCGCCGATCGCCTCCGTGAGGACACGGCGGTGCTCCGCCCAAGCTGGGCAGACCTCCACCGTATGCTCCACCGTGTCCTCCGGGCGATCCACACAGTGGTGACACCCGGGCGTTTCCTCCCGCTTAATCCTAAACAGGAACCTCCCGAAACATCCATGTCCGGTGAGGACCTGCGTCAGGCGGAAGGTGAGGACGCCGTGGCGCCTCTCCAGCCACTCCTCAAAGAGGGGACTTATCGCCACAATTGTGGCGTGCCCAGCGCTGGGTTGCGACAATCGCACTCTCCATGTCGCCATGAGATCCCTCCGGAGCTCCGTCCGCTGTGCCGCAATTTCTTGCGGCAGCGGAGTTATGCCCCGGAGTTTCGCCTCTTCGCGCCACACCCAAATGTGCGCGAGGACTTTCGCCTCCAGATCCCATGGCGGCAATCCGGCAAGGAGGCTCGCCGCCTCACGGGAGACCGTGCGGTATCCCCGTACCATCCTGATGGCCATGACCCTTTGGGACGCGTTCAACCGCTGCGCTGGTCGCAGCCTCAGAGAACGCGCCCACACCGGTGCCCCGTAAAGGGCCATGGACCGCACGATCCCCGCGTAGAGCCTCCGGCAGGAGGCGTTTGGACCCCCTAGATTGGGCAGGAGCCGCTTCAAAGCAGCCCCGGCCCGCTCCAGTCTGGGAGCCAAACGTCGAAAATGCTCCACGAAGTTCCACCGGCTGTCGAGGACGAGTCCCAGGTACTTCATCGTCGACTCGACGCCGATGTGAACCCCTCCCGCCGTTATCTGGGAACCCGACAGTGGCGCGTTCCGAGGACCATAAAAACACATGGCCTCGGACTTGTGCAATGCCACCTCGAGTCCCAATTGCCGGATCCTATCGACGATTGTCGCAACCCCACGTGCCGCCAGTTCGGCCGCCGCCTGATGCGAACTCCCTTGTGCCAGGACTAGCGTGTCGTCAGCGTAGCAGACTACGCTGACGCCACTAGGGAGGTCGGCGCGCAGCACCCAGTCGTACCCGATGTCCCACAGATGCGGCCCCAGGACCGATCCCTGTGGGACACCGCACGACATCTCTCGCCGGTTCCACTCTCCGTGGTAACCGGGGTAGATGACGGCCCTGTCCGTCAAATAGGCCTCGACCACACGACAGAGGTAGGTCGGCATCCGGTGATACCGAAGTGCCTCCCTAATGCAACTCCAGGGCAAGGTATTGAAGGCATTGGCGATGTCAAGAAACACCGCCAAGAGAGAGCTGGTGCCTGAAGTAGGTTTTTACACCAGGCCCCACTTAGTGGCATCATACACATAAACAGGCAGGTAACATGTTTTTCTACTAAAAAATTAAAACAAAAAATAAATTAATTAAAAGGAAAATTAAAATTAAATTAAAATAACACAACAAAAGCAGTCAAAGGCAGTCATCTTGGTGAATGTGTTTGTGACTAGAGGTGAATGGTGGTGAATGTGTAGGTGAATGATGGTGAACGTGTAGGCAATTGTTTGAATACAAGTGTTATTTAATTGAGTGGAGCAATTTCTCTGTGTCATCATAGGAAAGAGTTTTCAAGAATTCGGTTACTTTTTGCTTACAACTGGGTTTGTGTAGTGGGTAAATATTTAGAGCCTTATTGATAACATTATAAAGATAATCCCCTAGGTAACAGAAGAACTTGTGGGAAAGACTAGAACGGAAAAAAAATTCCAAAGTTCCATCGACATTACAAAAATCATATAAACTTCTTCGACAATTTTCCGAAAATAGGACCTACCTACACACCCCCACGAGGTGCAATTATTAAAAGCAAAGAGCACCGCCAACAAACAAGTCGCATTAATTTAAAAGTTTTTATTACCCCCCTTCCCTCCTCCCCTTTACCCCCTACACCCCACGAAGTAATAGAGTCAAAAAACTTGGTTATTTGTTATACGCAAGGGCTTTAGAGTCGTGCAGGTGATTCGGTACGGTGTTGTTTTAGAAGGTTTTTGGGTTAATGGACACTAAATAAATGAATATGAATACCTATGGCATTATTTTGAAAAGGGGTGAAATCTTCCACTTGGCCGCACTTCTCCAAGTCACCGATAATAACAGATGGAGAAAGTCTGTTGAGAATTTGAAACGGAGACAAATTTTCACCAGTGAGAGACCGATTGAGAAGAGAGAGAAATTTTAAAAAATCGTTACGGGTAGTCAGAAGTTCGAAAGTCTGACAACCAGTCTGAGCAAGGGGTATTGTGTTACCCAGTTACTTTGTTATGGAGGTCAGATAGGGCAGATAAGCATCGCTCTATGCAAAATAAGTACTCATATTTCATCTGCGTCCGGTCAGACTGAAAGCCGACTTTAACACAGTTGGGAAAAGATTAGGCAGATGTTGATTGTTATATTATATTGTTAATTCATTTTGAAATTATTTATTTTAAACCCATGCACTTCCGTGTGCGTGTCGGACCAAGCACAATGAAGGGTTCCGTAGTAGGGATTATTTGACTTAGTACTTTCGGAGGTAAGGGGGGGATGGTCAATTATCGACACGATTGGCGCAGTGGTTAAGCGATTGACTGCTGCGCTGCGTGTCGCGGGTTCGATTCCCGCACGGCACAAATATTTGTTGACCTACAAGTAGTTGTTCCGGGTCTGGCTGTTTGAGTATGTGAGTTTAAATGTTTGTAAATGCACCCACGATACAGGAGAAATTCCTAGTGTGGGGCAACGTTTAAAAAAAAAAATTCTTCATCGTTCATTTTATTCATCTATTTTCATAAATATATTTTTTTTTTATATCTGAAATCCTTACAACACGCCCTTTTATTTGATATATCACACTAATTTGACCTCCAAAAAGTATATAAAAAGACAGGAGGATATTTAAAGTTAATATATTTACGTTAGACATCCGTGTGGGACGCTCCCCAGCTAGATGGACCGACGATCTTAAGAAGGTGGCTGGGTCAGACTGGATGCGGAAGGCGGAGGACAGGGTGTTGTGGTGCAGCCTGGGAGAGGCCTATGTCCAGCAATGGACTGCGATAGGCTGAGTTGATTGATTGAGACATCCGTGTTTGAGTCACAGAAGTTCATATGTGTAACAACAGACACGAGTGATCCTATAAGGGTTCAGTTTTATACTTTTGAGGTATGGAACCCTAAAAATAATGGAATAGGTGGCCATTCCACCACTACATTTATTTCCCCACCGCCTTAACCAAAAACACCATTAAACTAAAAACAGTTAAAACTTAAGCCAAACATAGGTAAGTACAGTACAACCTTCCATTACCTCAGTATTTAAGCCCGCCTGCGTAGATAAGGCGGAACTAACCGGCGTCGGCGTGTAATTAGAAACCGTAAAGTTACTGGACTTAGATCTAATGATAACTAGCTTTAAAATTGCTTCTTGAAGCGTGGGGAATTGGGTTTATTTGTTAGCTTATATAGGGTTAAAAGTTTGGCCTGTTTTTGTTTCGTAGACGTGTAAATTGTATCATTGTTATGGTAAGATCGGACTGAGTACATTGTAGTGCAGCGCAAAACAGCTCACTATATTGCACTGCCAAGTATGGCGTCAGCATAAGGCGTTCTATTCTATATATAATTCTAATTCCATCATCATGATCATGATCAACATCATTCTCCTGCCCATATCCCTAAGAGCCAGCACAACATGTCCCTTTCTACCATACTTCTCTATTAGTCGTCCTAACGGTAGTCACTCCCTTTCTAGCCATATCATCTTTCGCACAGTCCATCCATCGTATCTTTGGTCTTCCCCTAACTCGTATAGCCATCCATATTCATACTAAAAACTTTCCTAGCGACATTTCCCTCATGCCTCTGCATCACATGCATATACGCTGACAACGATTTTCCACACAACTTTTCAGTCACCGGTCCGGTGGTTCTAATTCCATATTATAAAAAAAACATGCGGGGTAGTCTTTGGAGACTGTGAAAGTGAAAACTAGCGTTCGGTGACGATGACGCAAGTTCCATGATTTTTGGTCACCCAAAAAGTACACATATACACACAGTAAACATGTAGCTCATGGAAAGCGTTCAGTGACGATGAAGAGCGTTCCATGATTTTTGTTCACCCAAAAAGTGCTCAACGCGCCTAAAGAAGTTTTCAAAACTATTTGGCCGCATTGCTCTGCTGTAGTGCAGTTCCTCTCAGTGCTGTCTTACCTTAAATGTAGGATACAATAAAATACATTATATTATTTCAAGATGGTACGGTGACACTAAGGTAGAAGAAAGAAATAAAGAATAACTTTCATTTGGACACAGTTTATAAAACACAAAATAAAAAAGTGAACACAATGCTACATAGTCTGTTCCTTTTGCATTGAAGTAGAGGTAGCCAGTTCTGCTGCTAAGCAGTATAACTGCTGTGTTTAGGGTCACAATGGCATAGAGGTTAGCCCCACTACCCCCGTACAGACGGGCTGATAATTTCAGCCCGGTATGAGCTGTTCTTATGGAGCACTTTCACGATTTTTTTTTACGCCACTAACTATTAGTAAGTCTTTGCAACGTAACTCTTACCTCAGTGTATTAAAGTACCAATTAGAATGATGTCGTGAGTTTGATAAAACTCTCTAAAAGCTACATATTATATCTCTTTAATAAGCATCATCCTTTGTACGTATTTTTCTGTTCTTTTCTTCTTGTCTAATTATATTTATGGTTGTTATTAAATGGTTAAATAAATAAGATGGAAGAAGCATGCTTTTTTTATTGATTGCTTCCAAAATTCGCCAAATATTATGATAGTGGAAAAAAATTATGTGTCAAAAGATAGCATTTTGTATAAAAAAACTACCTGAGCAAATAATATGTGAGAGATAACAAAAGCTACAATTACGACAGTCCAGCCGTCGAGAGGTCTGTCAGTTACATATTAGCGAATGTGTTTTACGAATTTGATCCTTATAGTTACTAGAAATTGTCCAACTGAAAGATGTCAGAAACGCATTCTCTCGACGGCCGGACTGTAGTTAAAAAGATATTTCTACTCCGCTGCACATAAATAAAAATAAACTTATATACATATTATCCCTATCCAAGATTTTAATTCACGACCAACTGGTCTTGATACTTTATAAACAGATCACTTAGCTAGCAACAGGTGGATATCGAGTATTCTTGTTTCATACTCCATACTCTGGTTTTAATAAACTTTCCTTTGTAAATTGTTTCAGATTATTTATGGTAATTCAGTGATTTAAAACTAGCTTGCTTTGCTATTTCCGTATTTGAGGTAATATAATCGATATGTCTTTGTTTTAAGACTATATCGCAAAAGCCCAGTAGGGCCGTTTGTCCACCGCCACCGTCAACGTCCCGTGACAAGATGAAGATGACGGTGCCGAAGTGTTGATAATTAGCTACATTTACTATAGCCGCGAGTCCACCACACGTTCGTCACCAAAGCGCACCAGGATCGGCTAGTTTGGCGCGACCGCTAGAACTAAGCCCGAGATTGTGACGGGCTGATGTGCCCGGTAATACAAACAACGTTTGATCTTGTCAACACACTGCCGTGGCGCCGCCGCCGCCACTCCGCCGCCCGCACCGTTCGCCCGGTTTTTGTTTTGTCTACCATAACATGTGAACCGCTAAGGTGTCGTGGCTAAGTAATAAGGGTCGATCCATCAGGTTAAGCTAGGCTTGCCAGGGTAGATCCATGGATGGGTGACCATCTTAGACTACCGAGACTCCTCAGTGGCTCGGAAAGTATGTTAAGCCGTTGATATCGGCTGTCATTCATGGATCTTTGACTGTCGTTACGGGTCGTCAGAAGCCCGAAAGTCTGACAACCAGTCTTAACACGGGATATTATATTACCCAGTTACTGGGTTGTGGATGTCAGATAGGCAGTCGCGCCATGTAAAATACTGTATTCAGCTGCCGGTTAGACTGGAAGCCGTTCCCAACATAGTTGGGAAAAGGCTAGGCAGATTGATCATACTGAACTGCCGAGTTCGGTCGCGGTGGACAAACGGTCGCCGTCACCGGGACGTCACGTTTGGTTCAAATAATCTTGTTTCTAGTTGACGTGCCATTGACGGTGGCGGTAGACAAACAGCCTAAAGAGATGCTGAAAATGCTAGCATTGTTTCTTGTAATTAAGAATAAATACTTGTGTTTTACTTGTTAAGTGGCAGTGGGCAGGACACAATGCTTGCAAAACGGTTGGCCGACGAGACCTATAGGTTCTCTAGTGGCGACCGCGCACCGGAAGACGTAGCGTTGGTAGGCCTCCAACAAGGTGGATTTTGTGAAGGCCGCAGGAATCCGCTGGATGTAAGAAGCACCAAGTGGCGACGCTTGAGGAGGCTTGTTTAACAGTGGACGTCTTTCGCCTGAAGTGATGATGACGATCATGAATAAAGTAGGTACCTAGGTATAGACAAGGTATTTTTTTGGTTTCTCTGAAACCGATTGCTGTGAAAGTCAAAGTCAAAACTCAAACGTCAAAGTCAAAGTCAAAAGTCAAAGTCAAATGATTTATTTCAAATAGGCATATAAGAGGCACTTTTGAACGTCAAAATTTACAAAAAAATAGAATTGAGTTTAGTTGCCCAGACAGAGTGGACTATCCATATTTATTCGCTGCATATTCAGTTACATGTGCATCGTATCGTGTTGTTTACTAACACTTAGTTTTAAATATAATGCAGTTATACGAGTATTAACCCTATATGAGTCTTCACTCTGTAAGCACTGCACTATTAATTACCTTTAGGTTATGTAAGCTAGTGTATGAAAATGAAAGTTTGAATAATCTCACAAGTATTTATTGGAAACTGAAACACATTATTCAACAGGATATTATTAACACCAGAAATGACATTATACATCTTAGGCTTATAGTACGTACATGGCTGCTTATATTAAGTAATTAAGAAATATTAACAACCAGCATTCAGATATTTAAATATTAAACACAAAATGAACCGACCTGACCTTGCTCCAATGGATAGCACTATTTCTACACAGAGTGACACGTTATTACTTTAAGGTCTTTACACTTTGGCGTCGCAGGAACAACTGAGCTGCGAACGGCCATTTCGTCGTTTAAATAACTTCGCCCGTCGACCGTTACAAGATTTGAATGGGAAGGCGGTAGTTGATAAAATAAATGCGTTTATCTTAGATGTAAAACGCATTTATTGCATCCACTAGGTATAATTGTGTAATGAGTTTATTAAAATCCTAACAGCTCGGCCATCCTGCTAGAGCAAGTCCCTTCGCTCTTTTATTTTCAGAATATTACGATTTATTGTATACAAAATTATCAATTTATTAATACACTTAAAAAATCATAGAATATTAATAATTTGTATGAATCACCATTGATTGACCATTAATTTTAACGGTTACAACGAATGTTTACAAGACCTATTTTACACACACAATCGTTTAAGATATTATTTAGTTACACAATTCAAAATGATTTAAAATAGAAGTTGTTAACACAATAATTTCTAAAAAATAAAACTATAAAGTAATATTTTAACACATGAATTACAATATTACAAAATTATAAATACAGAAATAAAAACAAAGATGCAATTTAAAATAAATAATGAATACTGTTTTGTTTTTCATACAGTATAAGTATAATAAGAAATTATAATATTTTAGACACAGGTTATAGAATATTATAAATTTGCAGAACCATCACCACGTTCTTAATTATTAGGTACTTATTATAAACTAATTCTGTAAATATTACTGTCAAATATAATTAATCTGTCGCCATAGTTTTGCTATGTTATTTATACAATAATAATATTGTGGCTGGTATTAAAACAATATTTTCTATGATGTATCGATCGATTGGTCTGATGCCGATGCAACGTTTTCATATTCGGATTCCGAACTACCAAAGTTTTGATTAAAACTAAGCCATGGTTTCATTTTATCTACTGCAATAATGTTTTCATAATTACGACAGCCTTTTTTTCTCGTGAGAGGGGTATCTGTTACTAAATAACGATCATTGGGCAAAACTTTAACAATCCTGAAATTTCATAATTAATTTCTTAGACTTACCGGTATTCGGAATTTCCCTTCTCACACTTACTAAATCTCCAACTGCATATGATTTGTTCTTAATACGCTTTGAATCAAACCTTACCTTATCTTTAACTTATTGATTATTGATTCTTTCTCCCGCTTTGCTTCTTTCTTTCTCCAGATCTTCTGACGCTATAGTTTCTATGACTTCATCTATGACCTCACTGAGCCTGTTCTCAGTCTGGCTTTTTAGTCTTACGCCAAATAATAGTTCTGAAGGGCTCTTACCTGTAGTTTTGTGCACTGTAGTGTTCAGTCCAATTTGCACGTCAGGGATAAATTCGTCCCATGTCCTTTCGTCCTTATCATGCATTTTAGTAGAAAGGGCATCGATGATTGTCCTATTAAATCGTTCCACTTGACCATTGGCTCGTGGCGTGGCAACTGCGTTTAGGATATGTTTTATACCCATCGACTTTGTAAATGATCGAAAGCTGTTACTTGTAAAGGAAGTACCCTGATCGGTGATCAACCTAACAGGTGTTCCAAAATAACTAATGTGTTCTCGTAAAACTCTTATTGTGGTCGATGTTTTTGTATTCTTGACGGGTGAAATGTTAATGAACTTTGTAAAACCATCTATTATAACTAAAATATAAACGTTACCTCGTTTGCTACGAACGAACGGCCCCAGGTGATCAGCATGGATAGTATGAAAAGGTATCTCTACCTTTGGGATTGGGTGTAATTCACCTTGCTGTTTTCCCGTTGTGCCCTTGTGGTGAGCACACTCTAAACACGATCGGACATATTTTTTTATAAAACGTCTCATCTTCGGGAACCAAAATGATTGTTGGATTCGAGAAAGGGTTTTTGCGAAACCAAAATGACCGATGTCATCATGGTTCATTTTAGCAACTTGCCAACGCACCCCTTTCGGTACTACCCATCGAAAACAATCACCTCCGTTATTATTTAATATACGATATACCTTACCGTTTGTTAGTTTGTAATTCTTGATTATTTCCGAAACGTTTCCGGATTCTGGATCAGTGAGAATTCGTTTAATCCGGGAGATCTCATCGTCGGTAGATTGGACCGTTGCGATCCAATCGTCCGATTCGGTTGAAAGAACGTCAAGTATGTGATCTTCCATAACCGCCTTATCCACCGGATTTCTACTTAAAGCGTCTGCGTGCTTCATACCTGTACCCGGCCTATACTCTATTTCGCAATCAAACTCTTGAAGTTGGACCCACCAACGAGCAATTCGTGAAACTAGATCGCGTTTTATTAGTGTTGTACGAAGCGCGTTGCAGTCCGTTAATATTTTAAATGGAATTCCAAGAAGATAAACACGGAATCTGCTGAGAGAAGCTACAACCGCAAGTGTTTCTAATTCAAACGAATGCATTCGTTGCTCATCTGGAGTCGTTTTCCGACTAAAATAAGAGACTGGTTTGAAAAGACCTTCGTCGCATTTTTGCATTAGAATCCCCGCAACGCCATACTTACAAGCGTCAGTGTGTAACTGAGTCTCCCTTTTTGGATCATAAAGTGCCAATATAGGACGAGAGATAAGAGCTTGCTTTAAAGAATCGAATGAGTCATTTTGTTCTTTAGTCCATTTCCACTGACAGGCCTTTTTCAAAAGATCCGTCAATGGTTTGCAAATGATAGCAAAACCTTTTACAAATCTACGAAAAAAACTAGCCAAACCGATAAACTGTCTGACTTCGTGTTGGTTCTTTGGAACCGGGAATTTGGCTACCGCTTCGATTTTGCGAGTGCCTGGTTTTATACCTACAGAGCTGACTTCGAAACCCAAGAAGTCTATCTTGTCAAAGAAGAAATGGCATTTGGAAAGTTTTAATGTTAGTTTTCCTTTACGTAAAAGAGTTAGCACTTCCTGAAGCCTAACGAGACCTTCCTCAAACGTTCGTGCTGGAATGAGAACATCATCCATATAGACCAGAGCATATTTGATCTTAGCTTCGGAAAGTATTTTATTTATGGTTCTTTGAAAAACTGACGGTGCATTTACTAAGCCAAACGGCATCCGAGTATATTCATATTGACCATCTGGAGTAACAAATGCAGTTTTATCTTGTGAAGACGTGGAAATAGGGATTTGATAGTAGCCTGATGCCAAATCAAGGGAAATAAACAATTTACTGCCAGCAAGTTGATCTAATTGGTCTTCAACTCTGGGAAGGGGGTAATGATCCTTTTTAGTGCGTTTATTTAGAGCACGGTAATCGACGCATAGTCGTTTTTCACCGGTCTTTTTTTTTACAAGCACAATCGGACTCGCGTACGGCGACGAGGACTCTCGGACTATGCCTGCGTCAAGCATTTCGCCAACCATATCGCGAACGAGGTTCTTCTCCGCCAAAGACATCCGATAAGGCCTATAAACTACTGGGTCAGAATTTTCCAACTCTATTACCATTTCTCCCGCAGAGGTCAGTCCTAAATCTTTTAAATTAGAAGAGAAGCAATCGCTAAATCTATTGAGTAAACATTGTAATTGAACTTTTTGTTCATTTGTAATTGTGGGACCAAAGAGTAAGTATTCATCGGAATTAGATTTATCAAAAGAGACAACGGAAACCTCTTGAATGATATTAGGAAAGGCACGTGTCAACAATATATTTTTGGCAAAGGTTATTCGCGAATTGCTCATATTGAATACGATTACTCGACCTATACCCGATTTAAGATCGTATCCTCCAGGAAATAAATAATATTCACTACCGGGGGCGCCCCTTATAGAACCGTTTACATATATTTTCCCATTGAAATGATCGCATGAATTTACTGGAACTGTAACTATTTCGCCCGGCGACAAAGAAATATCTTCTGAAACTCTCAAAAACAGTTTATTATCTACATTAGATTTTTCAAAAATTATTTCACTAGGTGTTTTGGTAATAATTATGTCGGGTAATTCCGTAAAAGTGTGTCCCAGTAACACAGGATATTTCAGAGCGTGGTTTTCGACGATAAGAATTTCAATATTTTCTTCTATACCCTGAACGTTAACGTTAACCCTGGACCTACCTAATGGACTAACGTAGTTTCCACCTACTGCCCTCATCAAGGGTAAATCTTTGGTATCAATAGGTAGTTTTAAAGTTTTAGCTTCATTTTCTCTAATAAGACTGCATTGGCTACCTAAATCAACGTGACATACTAATTCCTCATTGTTGATCAGGATGTTAAATATATACTTCGAGTTAGACTCACCTGATGTCAGTTCTGATACCATTTTTTTCTTCAACAGTGTCCTTTTGATTGCTGTCTTGTAGCTTTTGTTTTCTGAACCTACAATAAGTACTTAAATGGCCCAACTTACTACAATTAGTACACGTTGTTGGTGTCTTCCGGCAATGGATACTCTTGTGACCTTCTTCATTACAATTGTGACATACTAACCTTTTTTGTTCAGGACCATTTCGTCTGGTGAAAGCGGCCGTTCCGGTAGCCCTCCTCTCATGTTTTTGATTTCTTTCCCCAGCATCTCTAGTAGAACCTATCTTAACGGTTTTTATGTATTTCAGTACCTCTTCAGGCTCGCGGAATTGAGCAGCTTGAGCACCGACTCTGACAGCGCGATCTTCAACCCCGTTTAAAATACAGTCGACTGCTTTACGACCTTTTATTCCGCACCTATTTAATAGATTCATTTTTTCGTAAAAGTAATGCTCCAATGATTCGCCATAACGGGCTTTTTTAGCTAACATTGCTATTAAAAGTTCCGCGTAATCGTCACGACAAGGAAAGTTTTCTACCAATTTTCTTTTCCATTCGGTCCATGAGTAAAGGACTGTGCTGAGACCCTGGTACCAAACCTTTACAACACCGGTTAATTTTGGTAGGGCAAAATGGATAGTTTCCTTTTCGTCCCAACCATAGATCTCTGCACACTCCTCTACTTTAGTAAGCCACATCAAGATAGTCTGATCTTTTGTCATTGGATCGAATTCTGGAATGACGTTGTTTAGGGAAAGTTTGGAGCCAGACCGACCTTTTACATCTTTAAGAATATCTAAGAACTTATCTAAGATACTGCTAGTATTATTTTTATCTAAGTTAGTGTCTCTACGTTTATGTGACTGAACATTTGGGGAAAAATGACGTCGTTTTCTTTGTTTACCTTCAATTGAATTATCAGAATCGCTACTAGTTCGCCGTCTTTTACTCCCCTCACGTACGTCACATATTCTATCCTTAGTTTGACGCCTTCGTTGATTAAGTCGTTTACACGATGAAGACCGATCCTCTGAACTGCTACCAGAATTATATACGCACCTTGAATCTCGCGATTTACGATGTCGGTGAACTCTTAACTCGCGGGATTTCATACGTTGTCTAGATGCACGTTCCGTCAGGCGTGGCTGGTGACAACGTTCGGATGACGTTCTTGGTCTTTGAGGTTGGCCGTTACGAGAACAGAGAATTATAGACTCGTCGCTTGAGACATGCGGCGAATTCTCCTGTTGCTGATCTGCGCCTGCAGCCGCTCCTCCGGTAGACATGACTTCGTGCCTGCTCTATAGCAGCACCGTGCCCAAGTTACTTATACTTGATAACAGCACTTGTGCCCAAGTCTTATACTTGATATCAGCACTACGGTATTTAACGTGCCCAAGCCTTACACTTGACTTGATAGCAGCACTGATGATTAATGTGCCCAAGCCTTACACTTGACTTGATAGCAGCACTGATGATTAATGTGCCCAAGCCTTACACTTGACTTGATAGCAGCACTGATGATTAATGTGCCCAAGCCTTACACTTGACTTGATAGCAGCACTGATTATTAATATAGCCAAGCTTTACTCTTGATAACAGTACTATGATAATTAATGCGCTCAAGCCTCACGCTTGATAGCAGCACTCACGCTTCATTAATGCGTGGTTGAAAACTGAAACTTTTAGTTAATTTTAATGACCTTATCATTTTAATGCTTCGGAACATCCATAGTGTATGAAAATGATCAACATTGGTAAAGGAAAGGTGAAAAGTATTGAAGAGTACGCATTCGAACGTTACAAAAACATTTTAAATGAAAAACCGTTGCAATGGTGAAGCGTTTCCAGAAAGTAGTTCTGGCGAAGCTGTGTAATGTAACGCTTCCAGAGTGTAGCCCTGGCAAAGCTGTGTAATGTTGTAACGCTTCCAGAGTGTAGCCCTGGCGAAGCTGTGTAATGATGTAACGCTTCCAGAGGGTAGCCCCGGTAAGGCTGCGTAATGATGTAACGCTTCCACATTGCAATTAATTATCATACGAACACTCGAATGAATAATAATGTTTTACACAATATAATATTTAACAGCTTACAACGATACTTTGAAAAAAAAACTGTAGGTATGAGTTCACTAATGTATAATGTCATTGCTTGTTTTATTAAAAATTATTCATTACTCACAGACAAAAAAAAATATAATTTACCCAGATTTCGGTAATAGTCAGGTTATAATTTAATAGCAGAGGGGGAAAAAAAATACACAAAAGCAAAAAAAACTTTTTTTTTTTTTTAACCGATTTACAACTTGTGGGCAGGATAAACGAGTAGATTGTTTTGTTTTTATACTTCCACTCGTCTATCCCACTTCTGAGATGTAAGCACTGCACTATTAATTACCTTTAGGTTATGTAAGCTAGTGTATGAAAATGAAAGTTTGAATAATCTCACAAGTATTTATTGGAAACTGAAACACATTATTCAACAGGATATTATTAACACCAGAAATGACATTATACATCTTAGGCTTATAGTACGTACATGGCTGCTTATATTAAGTAATTAAGAAATATTAACAACCAGCATTCAGATATTTAAATATTAAACACAAAATGAACCGACCTGACCTTGCTCCAATGGATAGCACTATTTCTACACAGAGTGACACGTTATTACTTTAAGGTCTTTACACTTTGGCGTCGCAGGAACAACTGAGCTGCGAACGGCCATTTCGTCGTTTAAATAACTTCGCCCGTCGACCGTTACAAGATTTGAATGGGAAGGCGGTAGTTGATAAAATAAATGCGTTTATCTTAGATGTAAAACGCATTTATTGCATCCACTAGGTATAATTGTGTAATGAGTTTATTAAAATCCTAACAACTCGAATTCCAGATTCTGAATTGAATTGAATTTCTAGAGTATCTCAACTAATCATTTTGCTTCGTAAATAATAACTTAATTATGTAGATACCAAAAAAAAAAAACATTTAACGCAAAAAAAACTATCAGAAGAAACGCTGGTTTTAACAGAACTAAACTACCAAAGACCTTAACTATTTTCCAAGAATCCTATTCAATCTCTCCTTCAAAACAGTCTATGTTAAACAATGATATGTTAATACTGAGCACAGGGCCGGACTAAATAATTCATGCCTTATTCAGGGCCGCACTGAGGTGAAGGGTGCAAAAAATATTACGTTGCCAGTTGCCGCGGTTCGCGGTAAATCATGAATGTAGTATTTTCTGGGAAAAAAGGCATTGAAAATGTAACTCGTTCTATTTGGTTTTCATTTGTTATGTTAAAGTGGAAAAGCGGTGTTGGGTATTTCGTGGCACTTGGAATGTTTGGTTTTAGATTGTCCATGTTAATATTAATCACAATTATTTGATGCTTAATCATGATTACTGTTGAATTGATGATTCTTTAGATGGTGATTTTTAAAAGGGATGTATTTAATAGCACTTTAAAATAATAATACATCTATAATTTAATATTATCACGTTAATAAACATGAAAAAAAAATACAAAATAAATAAACAAAGAAGTGAGAGGGAACGAGAGGCGAGGCCAAGACAGCTGCATAAAGAGTGGGGTTAGTTCGCGGCAACTGTGCAGACCGCGAGGAGCACACGGTCTCTTTTGGATTGACAGCCAACGGCGACAGACGTCTCTCCGCCTCAGTATTGTGTTTTCTCGGTGCCAAGTGTTTAGCTATATAATTGCTCATTAATTCTATTAGTTTGCTAGGTTTTTCTATATTAAGTTTTGTTTGTTAAAAATAATAAATACAGTTGATTGGTTGTGCGTATATTTTTTAATAAACCTGCTTCTGATAGATAATAATACACTATAAAGTAATAATTTCATAAATAACATAATTAGAATACCTACAAAAATAATGGTTTGCACTATAACTGACCAGCAATAGAGGAGATCTGGCGCTCGGCGGCCGCTACCGCGGCACTCAAAATTACAAGCAAGTATACATAGAACAGGAACAGATACAAGTGTGCGCTTCCAATTCTAGGAGACCATATCATTTACTTATAATTTATGTACAGTAAGTTTGAAAAGGTAAAAACATTTAAATCAAAATACAAAACACGAAAATCATACGAAGGAAACAATGTGAATTAAACAAACAACGAATAATAAAAATAAATTCATCAAGCTGAATACAGTGTAATTACCTGTCCTTGTTTAGTTTTGACACCAAATACCTGGCGGAGGTTGAGACATCATCAATCGGTAGCTTTCATCCAGGGGAAAACGAACGTTTTATATCAAATTAATGCCAACTAAACGAAACCTCCAGTTTCAGGGAGCTAGAATGATCTGCAATTCAAACACAAAATAAATAGGTGATTTAGAAAATATTTTATCTACTCGCGTATTTTAAAAGTTTAATTAGGAAAAAAAACCGACTTCCAAAAAAACACTACAAAGTGAAAAATAAATTTAATTTCGGAAGTCGGTGTCTTTGGATCTGTATTTTAGGTTTTTGCCACCGACTTTCGAAAACATGAACGTAATTTTTCCGAAACACATACAGCCCAACATATAACCTCCTCCTTTTTGGGAGTCAGTTAAAAATTAGTACCTTTATGACAGACAGACTTCAGCCACGTCCTATTCTAATAAAAATTTACAAGGTTTTTTTTCTAACAAATTCCCGAACAATATAATGCACCGTATTGTATTTTTTTCTATCGAAGTACAGCTCGACAAACGAGTTCTCGATTCGTAGGTTGTAGTTGCCATCGATAAACAAAACACACTCGTGTTTAATAACCCCTTGTTATGCAATAAATTCTACATACTAGATACTATTACAATTTCAAAATATTTTGACGTTTCTTTAAGTAAGACCAAAATCTAATAAACATTTATTTAAATAGTTTACCGCGAGAGCCATCAAAAAGATTAATTTAACGTAACATTGATATTCACGATCATTTAACGGTAAAATAGGCCATTAGTTAGTCTAAGAGCTGGGCTCCAGGAGCGCACAACATCTGAATATTTCGTTATTCAAATAAATTGAAGTTTGCGTTCCATTCTTTTTAGTTTTTCTCTCAGTCTTATTTTGTGCCGAGATAAATATTTATTTTATCGTTTATTGGGGATGGCGAGATCGAGGTCAAAATGGGCTCACATTTTCAAATTGTAATCTTGGAAAAAAGAATCATGACTGACTTTCATAGTGACTGATCGCTTTTGAATTTCTTTGGTAAATTAAAAAACATGCATCCAAGCATGAAGATTTAAAAGCTATTCAATGGATACAATATAAGTAGGATCCTCGCAGGGAGGCTAATAACATCTGGATGAGAGTTGCCGAGAATCGAGTTGAATGGCAAGAAATTGGAGTGCTGTAGGCTGATGATGATATTAGTAGGCACGTATGTTGCAAACCTTGCTGACTGGATAGTCCTTTTAACAAAATCCTAGAAAATTTTTAAAACCGAGAAAATAATAATAAATGACATGATACCCAAATAATTTTTAATTGTTTTATGTTAAAAATTTTAATTGTACAACACTACAAAATCAACACAGTAAAATAACTCACTGAATGCGTAACCTTTTAGTTTTTTTGAATTGGATTAAAAATAATCTAATTCGTGAACGTAAGTATTGAAATTGATCATTAATATGATTAAAAGCATTCACGGAGTAAGCCCTAATGGGTTTCTGCGTACAACATCGTGCTCGTAATCCGAAATCCGATGTCATATAAAATTACAAGACGTCGTGGGGTATTGAGAGTTGCAGTACTAAAATTATATATTTTAGGGGACTGTGTTTCTCAAATCCCTGGGCCAGATTAATTAAATAGGTACCAAGTGGTTTGACTATCTATCTATAAAAAAGAGATAATGACAGAAAAGATAAACAATGGTTAAAATGAACTAGTAATAATCAAAGGCACTACCATCAAGTTTAAAAAAAAGGAGTGTACAAGCATCTTTTGGATCAAATCAATCTGCCTAGCCTTTTCCCAACTATTTTGGGGTTGGCTTCCAGTCTAACCGGATGCAGCTGAATACCAGTATTTTACATGGATCGACCGCCTAACTGACCTCCACAACCCAGTTACTGGGTAATACGATACCCCTTGGTAAGATTGGTTGTAAGACAGGCATCTTTTGGATATAGTACTAATTCAATCATGGCGCCGAAAATGCGTTAAGCCTTTTGTCACGCACCAACATTCAAAGCCATCAGTTGCTATACGGTATTTGTGTCGTAGTGCGAGTAAACTGAGATACGCTTGGTTTTATGGTAAGTGTTGATAATGCTGCTTCTATCAGCAGCCACAAAGGCGTGTTCGTGATCTGTGGCTTATTCCATCGTTGATTTCACCCATCGCTTTCCACCAAGCGAGATTCAGGTCAAGATTGGGTTTCAAATACTGATGTAAAAAAACCGGCCAAGTGCGAGCCGGACTCGCGCATGAAGGGTTCCGTACCATTATCTATAAAAATGGCAAAAAAATCACGTTTGTTGTATAGGAGCCCCCCTTAAATATTTGTTTTATTTTAATTTAATTATTTATTTTTAAAGTGAATATATAACTAAATATTCTGTGAATATTTCAAGCGTCTACCTGTTGCCGTTATCGATATCGAGCAAAAACGAACAAAAAAATCATGTTTGTTGTATGGGAGCCCCCTCAAATATTTATGTTATTCTGGTTTTTAGTATTTTTTGCTATAGTGGCAACAGAAATACTTCATCTGTGAAAATTTCAACTGTCTAACTATCACAACTCATGAGATACAGCCTGGTGACAGACGGACAGAGAGACAGACAGACAGACGGCGACGCCTTAGTAATAGGGTTCCCGTTTTACCCTTTGGGTACGGAACCCTAAAAAACTTAAGTACCTAATAGACTAAACGCAAACTAAAATACACATAAAATAACGTTACTTTTAACCATTTACAGATTCATTAAAACTGTCAAATGAAGTTGAAATAAACTTTACAAATAAGCTTTGATGAAGTTTCTGAAATGCCATTTAAAAAGTTTGCCTATTTGTTTATTTTATGCCACAGATAACCTTAGTTAATGTTTGACGCCGATCAGTCTATACCATATTCAATACGCAAAAGTCCAAAAAGTTTATAAGTTATAATAACAGATATCAGAGAATATAAATTTATGTAGGAACATCAATCCGATTTCCGCACGATTATCTCAATGTACAGTCGCCAGCACACTAGGTTATACCAAACTGTCTAATTTCTCTTAATAATTTTAAACCTTAAAATGTTGATGGTTTAGGTCAAAATCGAATGAGAAAATTTAACAGTTTGTGGTGATTTGATGTGCTGGCGACTGTACATTCTGAAACTCAGTAAATATATTTCAAATAATATTAAATTGCTTACCCATATACAATTATAACGGAACTAACTATTTACACTAGGTACTAAATTAAAAGTTTGTCGGAGGATCGATGGCCGATGGAGCAGACGAGTCTTGGAATGGAGCAAGCGTAGTGTGGGACGCCCCCCAGCTTAATGGACCGACGACCTTAGGAAGGTGGCTGGGTCAGACTGGATGCGGATGGCGGAGGACAGGGGTTGTGGCGCAGCCTGAGAGAGGCCTATGTCCAGCAGTGGACTGCGATAGGCTGAGTTGATTGATTGATTGACTACATTAAATAACTAACTAAATATACAAATAAATACAAAAACACAAACAAAAGGACAGTCGTCGAAGTACTCGTCCGCATCACCGTCACAAGGAAACGTGCCCAGAAGTTGCCAGCATTACCACGTTGAATGACAATGCTAATTCTTTGGCCAAAGAACGAGCTAGCCCTCTGGTAACATGAAGTGTCGACCAGTTGGCGAGAAATTTCCTGGAAAAGGAAACGCGCACTCGGGCCCTATAACCCGAGTGTTTAAAGCGTTCAAAACGGTATATAGGTATAACAATTTGTGAAGTATTTTTTGTCTGTTGATGGGTTGAGAGTTATTAGGGTAAATAGGTTTTTAAAAAAAAATCTGGTAGAGTCTATAATGTGCGTCATATTTATATAGAATACATAATTTTTCGTTCTTTTCGGTTAAAAAAACCGAACTTATTATGTTTAAGGCGAGTGCCATAAACTACTCTGATATTCCTGGTGTTTCGCTCTGTGGCACTCCTTTAGCATGGGTGACTAAATTCAAGTACTTGGGTCATTGGGTCACTGATGATCTTAAGGACAATATGGATACAGAGAGGGAGCGCAGGTCGTTGGCTACTCGATGTAACATGCTGGTTCGAAGATTTGCACGTTGTACGAATCAAGTTAAAGTCACTATTTTCAAAGCTTTCTGTCAATCATTCTACACGTGCAGTCTTTGGACCCGCTTTACACAGCGGACATACAGCGATCTGCGCGTCCAATATAATAACGCGTTTAGGATACTGTTGGGGCTGTCGTGGCGTTGTAGTGCGTCCACTATGTTTGCGGAGGCGCGCACAGACGATTTTTACGCCATTATAAGAAAAAGGACCGCCTCCATAGCCGGCCGGCTACGCACCGCCACCAATAGTCTCCTGAGCGTGTTCTCAGATAGGTGGGACTCCCCTCGGCTGCGCCACTGGGTGAGGATCCATACCAATTGATATTGTATTCTATTATCTCCTCCTTATTACTAACACTAGTCATTAAGTTATGTTGTTGCTACTAACGCTATGGACTTACGTCTGAAATAAAGAATTTGAATTTGAATTTAAATGAAAATTAATTTAAAATGATGACACAAAAATCTACTTCCCAGCTCCTCCACTAAGTTGATCGACAAAAAACAGGGTCTAATAATTGGTTTAATTTCTCTGAACATAAATCATGGTGCAGCATTCTATAATGAATCATTTGGACCGAGTGTTGGTACAAAATAAACCAAATTGGTTCAATTTAACACTGCAATTAACAAATTGTGGGATGGCGGTGTTCCCGGTACTTTCTTGTTTTTTTTTTTAGATTTTTCGATTAAGATGTATTGAGAGTTTGGTAATACTTCCTCTACGTAGAAAATGGTTGAGATTGCATTATTATTTGTCTATTTATTCCCGAATTTTATTAGTGTCAATGCTTAGATAGTGCCTTACTTTTTGGCCTCGTACAGGGCCTTTTTAGATTGTATTTTTTTTTCAATGTTTTTGACAATATTTACTTTATATAATTTTCTGGGCGATTCCCAATAAGTAATTTTCTTTGTTTATTTCCTTTCAATACTAAATAGAAACATGAAAGTAACTAATAGCAGAATATTATTTTTGGGCTAAATTATGAAAGTGGCGGTCCAATAAAAGAAAAGTTATATTAGTATTCCGTTAGAACATGATATTCTCTTCACTTGTAGGACCAAATCTGTAGGTCCTTTCCCTGCGCTGTTATACGAGTTTGTAAAATACTGTTTTCAGTATATTTTAGTTCAAAGATTAATAGTAGCATATCATTTCAATAGCTTTTCTAAATAAAAATCAAAGCACGTTTCAAAAAAGTATGAAAAATTGTGATTTTTCGAACTCATGTAACTTGGCCCATTCCAAAACGTAGATCTCTATGGAGAAGAACAGGCAAGAAACTCCAAGGACACTCTTTTAAATCAAGATATTACAAAATCATGGGTACATTATTCTTGTCGCTTCTATATGTGAGAACAATGCAAAAAACAACAAAAAAAATATAATTAAAAAACAATTTAAAATATAAGATTAAAAGATTACAAATAAGCCCCGGCAGTTAAGAGATGACCAGCCTCAACTGACGGCGCCCGTTCACGAACATGACGCGTGGATCAGCACCATCCAGCTCAACGACTTTATAGTACCTACTAAAATCGAAAAAGAGAAAAAAAAAAAGAAAAAAAAAATGCGAAAAAATAATAATAATAATAATGCGTTAAATGGTAAATGCAGTTCAAAATTTTTCGACAGTTTACAATCTAACGGAAATAATACCGGTAGATCATGAACTAACGAAGTTCATAATTATACGGTGAGATTTATATACATATTCATAGGCCGCTGCGCGTCACCTGTCTGGCGCATCACGTTACGTCACAATGTCGGTGACCCATAAGTTTTACCCAAAATTCGCGTATCGCTGAAATTTTCACTTAAAAAACTATGTCATTTTTTTAAAGTTTTCTTCTTAAAATACTGAAATTCATTTATCATGCTCACTGAATCGAGATTCAAAAGTAATCTTTTAACATTTGAATTTCCACGAAGATCAGGAGTAGTCAGGATTACAAGTAAATGCTTTTATTAAAATGCCACCCTTTGTGAAAAGGTGACATGAAACACTAATATAGACTATTGATCCTTTCATCAAGTGCTGTCAAGAATACTTGAATATTTTTCCTATAATATACAGGATGCAATTAAATTAGCTAGCTAAACTCCGCAGACGTGATAAAACAAAAATTTTTGATGAGTTTTTTTTTTGAGTCATCAACTGCAATTAATGTAGTCACTTGAAATAATTTCTTTTTTTTTGTAAACTTCACCGTCACGATGGGTGTCGATATCTGGACACGTTAAAAAAAAACAGATTTTCCAAACTCATACTTCAAGTAACATTACTAGAAACGCTCGTTGACGCAAAAAAAAAATCATTAAATCATTTTTTTATACATATTTTTATTTTTCGTTTCGCTAGCTAATTTAGATTTGACCCTGTATGAAAATCTGTGTCATGGATTTTTTTTTCTTTGAAACTCATTCATTTAGGCACGTGATAGATTTGTAAGAGGCGAAGTATTTCACAACTTCAATGTCAAAATCACTTCTTTTTATTATACCATTTTTTGATGCCTTCTTATCTTTCATAAATACGACGTGCCGCTAAAATGGCGACATTGATTTAACGCTCGAGTAGGGCTAGAGGCCAGAAATCATAAAAAAAAAATAAGATAAAATAATTCGTACATTGAAAAATTTAAAATTTCAAACAAACTAAATAATAAAGCTCTCTCTTTCCTTCAATTCCCTTACTTTTGCATGTTATTCGTTTTAATTTCATTGATGCGATGTTATGATCCGTGACCCCAGCAAATTACCTCTGCGCTACAGTTCTTTAAGTACATGTTGCTCCAAAAAACAATTTTAGAAAATTGTTAATAAATCAATAAATAATAACATTTAATAATGAAATTAAAATAATGTCGCCATTAAAGCGGCACGCTGTATATACGTAAACTCACACCTCCTTCCCATGGGGGTAGGCAGAAACTACAGAACACCACCTGCTACGCTCCTTACATACTCCTTTAGCTTCGTTTACGTCTCATTTTACATGTGTTGCGGAATGTTAATGTCTTGCAAAAATTCATAATTATCATAGACTAGCGGCCCGCCCCGGCTTCGCGCGGGTATTTAACAAAAAATATAATACACACATATATACCCTTCTATTTAATTAGCGTCAGATAACTAAAAAAAAAATATTATAAAGAAAGTTTGAATGTTCATTAAAATAAATTATTTTAATGAACTTTTATTTTTATTTTAATGATTTTCTTTGTTATTATTTCGTTTTCTAGCAAACCGCGGCAGGCTGGCGGCTACCACGCAACTTTTTTCTAATACTTACATTTTTAAACTATTTATCTTCTCTCTCTGGAGACTCCAAGCATAGCCCGTTCCATAGCTCGCTGAACGACCTTGAATTTATGAACTAGCCGTACCGTGAGTGTCCACGTTTCGGCTCCGTAAGTCATAACAGGCAGGACGCACTGATTGAAGACCTTCGTCTTTAGGCTCTGTAGAATACGCGATGAGAAGACTCGACGAAGCTTCCCAAATGCTGCCCAGCCCAGCTGAATTCTTCTGTTAACCTCCCTCTCAAAGTTGTTTTTACACAAATTGCAAAGTTTGCCCAAGGTAAACGTATTCTCGAACAACCTCGAGAGCACCGCCATTAACAGCAATCGGTCCCGGAGTGACGTGTTCGTTGAACATAACCTTGGTTTTGTCCAAGTTCATCTGGAGACCAATGCGTACAGAAGAATCAACTAGGCCATCCAGCATCTGCTGCAAGTCACGCAGTGATTCAGCTAGTATGACGATGTCATCTGCAAATCTCAAGACAAGTGTGAGATGTACTCGTCGTTGATGTTGATGCCACGTCCTTCCCAGTTCAGCGACTTAAACACATCCTCCAATGCGTTAGAGAACAATTTCGGAGGACAAGTTCGATTCCCAGCGGTAGCAAAATTTTCTGCTCAATTTGGTTGGTGGTAGGGCTTGTTCTAAGCCCGCCATCATATCTAAGTCTCTCGCCATACCAACATTTGTTAACATTGTTGGGTTTCGGCAGTTAGAGGTAAGATAGTCAGTTACTCTGTGGTTGAGGATTCCTGGACCATTAGGTGAGATGAAGGCCAAGAACTTACCCGTGGTGGTTAAAAAAAAAATCTAGCGAGCCTTACAGTAGTCGTATATGATGTGTAACGTCTGAGATCTCACCTTCATCATTCATCATTTTAGCTGAAAGTTGTCCACTGCTGGCCATAGGCCGCCCCCCTAAAAGAGAGGCCACGCTTGGCAGACGGGTTGGCGATAGCAGTATGGTGTTAAAATGCATAGAGAACGCTGCTGCCCATTCTCTAGTAAGTCCCATAGTCGCCTTTCACGACACCCACGGAAAGAAACAGGATGGTTCTATTCTTTACGTCTGGCACCACACAAAACATCTCACCTTGGTAATAAGCTACTGAGCAGCGACAGAAATTAACCTCAAAATTTAAAATGCTAAATACTGACATTTATTCGAATAATTATTCTTAACTAGCGGTCGGCTGCTGGTCGAAATTCGACCTCCTCTACTATCTACATAATACTTACTAATTTAATGAGTACAGTAATGTCATGACATTACGTATTACTACTAGGCGTGCGTATATGTACCAGATGTATGATCGTAGGCGAAGCAAAAGGAGTATTTAAGGAGCGTAGCAGGTGGCGTTCTATAGTATCTGCATACCCCCATGGGAAGAAGGCGTGAGTTTATATATATATGTATGTACTAATTCCATGATATTAAAAAAAAAACACGTCTGCCATATCAAAAAGTGAACTAAAAAACACGTCTGCCATATCAAAAAGTGAACTAAAAAACACGTCTGCCATATCAAAAAGTGAACTAAAAAACACGTCTGCCATATCAAAAAGTAAACTTAAAAATTTAAAACAAGTTACATGATTTTAGTGTTGAATGGCCACAAGGTACTAAATAGATTATAATGTTTACTGTGCAATTAAAACGCCATTGTGCCCAAAACGGAAAACTGAAAATCAATCTTTTCATTGCAGTCGGGGGACCTGTAAAGAACTATTCCAAGGATCTGCATGGAGCGGCATATGCTACCACTGATATTATGTTGGGCTGTGACAATACACAAGCTGCGAGGGACGACACTGGACAGAGCTGTCGTGGATCTAGGCGCTGAAATTTTTTCCAAGGGGCAAGCTTATGTCGCTCTTAGTCGCGTGAGACAGCTAGAAGGATTGGCAATTGGTGTTTTAGATCCACGAAAACTTAAAATTTTAAGCGAAACCATGAAAGCTTTTAATGTTCACTAGCCTATGTTACCCGGAATAGTTCAATACTTCTAACAATACCACATACATTAAAATCGGTTAAGCCGTTTAGAAGTTATGGTGGAATAAATAAACTCACAAACATACATACATACATGAACGCTGAAAACATAACACTCACACTGTTTGGGCAGTCGTGTAAAAAGTAAGTACTCTCAAGCTCTGCTCAAGCTGTCACTTCCTGTCACACACTTCCGTCCCTTTTCATGAAATCACTCCCACAGAAAGTGCGAGGAAAATGTGAAATGTTACACATCAAAAATTACTCTTGTAAGACTACAAGAGTAATTTTTGATGAGTTCTTCACGTGATAGTCGATACAATTATTTTTTTTTTTTCAAAATTGCGGTATATTTATCTAAAGATCTCAGAGAGGAATATAATTATATTTTGTGGGTCAATCAGTTAGTTGGAAACTCCGAATTATGCCGACTTTGACCTGTAATGTACAGACGCCAGCACATCAAGCTACCACAATCTGTCAAATTTCTTTAAAAAAAAAATGAACTTTATCATTAAAGCATAAGGTTCAAGGTTGATTGGGAAATTTGGACAGTTTCGGGTAGCTTGACCTGCTGGCGTCTGTACTACTGTTTCATAAACAATTCAAATAAACATTTCTACCAAACACACTATATATAGATCCACTATGACAACTTAACCATGTCTAAACCCTTACCAACCTTGGCTAGAATACCACCTGATGCCTTATCACTGCGGAACCCTTTTCAAAGCCCACGCTAATACCACATAATAAATAAGTACAGAAGGTCGGCTTATAGCGAGCGGAAACAGGCGCCCGCACGCACAGAGTAACTCGTACGCTAGCTCGCACTGTGTAAGCTAGCCTTAAGGTAATACATAAAAAAATAATCATAGCGAACTGGGCGGGCATAAAAAAGTGACAGAGTCAATATCACTTCTACATGTGAAATAAGAGAGCGCAACAATGCGCTGGAACCAAAATAAAACAACGTAAGAGCGCCAAACCAAATAAAAATTGTTTAAAAATAAAATAAGCTATTTATCTAAAAAAAAATCAGCCAGAGTTTTCAATTACGCACATTTTGAATGCAATTTTTCAGTGAAATTATTTAGGATTATAGAATTACAGAAAAAAATATAAAAAAGTACAGGTCTTTTCGGAATTAAATTCTATCGAAGTTTAACGCAATTGCGTTTTCCTTCAGTCAGAGTATTAATCAAATAGTCAATAAACATAATTAAATCCATACATGCTGTAATAGTGAAATAAATGGTTACGAAAAAGCCCCCAATTTATTTTGGTATTGTTTTAGGAGTCTTGTCTCACTCTATATCTACTTGTCCGTGTCATTCATGGCAGCTACTCTCACCGTGTGAATGGCCGAAGCGAGTCAAACTACTGCCATACGAAGCACACAGTAGCAGTAAGTTAACTCTGTCAGGGCAGCAGCTTGTACTGTGTAAAGGTCTTCCGCCAAAATGCCAAACAAAAACTAGAATCTTGCAAATTTTGACATTCAAAACTGCCTTATAAGCGCCTAATTGAAATAAATGTTTTCACTTTGACTTTGAATAACATAATTAATTATAGAAACTTACGGTTTTGAATGGTGATCCGTGACATTTGCTCTTTTGGCGCCATTAATGTCATAGTACTGCCGTGTCTAGACGCTGCCAGGGCGTCGATTCCGTGTTCTGTGGGAGTTGACATTCTGTACCTTTCTATTTTGTGGCACTCCCAAATTAATATCCTCGCTGATAGGCAGGTTGGCTGAGTACCTACCGTGATTTGGATGACAGCCTTCTGCTTGTAGCAGAGGATTTAATGCCTTGAGGGAAGCATAATATTTTGAATGAAAAAATGAAAATCTACATCTTAAGATAATGCTTATAGTAAACTATTATAAAACTAAATATTTAGACTAATAAGTAATAACTAACAAAGTTGAATAAATTTACCTTTTTGGAAAACTATTGTTTGCCCAGAATGCTATAATAAAACCACATGAATTAGGTACGCTGTTGTTTAAGAATAAAGAACTGCTTGGTATTTGAAGGATGGGCGTTTTTGGGGGACTGTCTTATGTAATTTTTGATGTTCGAAGAGTGCTGATTCTCAGCCTAGTTTGAATAAATGACTTTTGATTTTGATATTTTTTTAATTTTTAAAATTCCTTAATTCAGATTATTTTCAAACTGTTCTTACTTTAACAAACCCAACTGTATTCTAAAAAAAATCAGGGCTTTAGAACAGTGCATTCTCTGTCAGTCTTTTTTCCCTTCATTTTTAGTTTCTTGTCTTGTGTTAGTCATTATTCATGTTTCATTGACATCTAATTATAAGTTATTTCCTTGCCGAAGTTAATGCCGTGAGTTTATGTATACATAAACTCACGGCTTTTTCTCAATAGGGATGAGGCATAAATTTCAGAATGCCAAACCATGGCTCGTCCACATTCGAATTAATGTTTTAACATTTTTAATGAAATAACTATTACAGCATTTTATTCCATTTAACGTTCCATAGTCAATAGGGACCCTTATAGTTTCGCCATGTCCGTCTGTCTGTCCGCGGCTTAGCTCAGAGACTCTTGGTACTAGAAAGCTGTAATTTTGGCACTTGGCCGGTTTTATTTATGATTCTTCTTGACTTGCAAAACCATTCTCGTTCAATCTAAAAACATTCAGTAACAAATTCTATAAAGTTGTCTGCTAGCTAGAGAGATGGCGCCACAGAAAAAATTAAGTCGCTAAGATTTCGTTACCGAGAGTAATATATTAAGTTTACCGCCGCGGCTAAGGGCTATCCATGAATTTATTGCAGTGCAGCGTTACCGGTTTAACCTATTAGTTTACCTTTTCTAGCTAGCCGTCAATTTTATATTCTTAATGTTTTACATTTTAAGGGTTCCGTACCCAAAGGGTAAAACGGGAACCCTATTGCTAAAGCTTCACCGTCTGTCTGTCTGTCCGTCTGTCACCAGGCTGTATCTCATGAACCATGATAGTTAGACAGTTGAAATTTTCACAGATGATGTATTTCTGTTGCCGCTATAACAACAAATACTAAAAAATAGAATAAAATAAATACTTAAGGGGGCTCCCATACAACAAACGTGATTTTTTTGCTCGTTTTTGCTCGATATTGATAACAGCAACAGGTAGACGCTTGAAATATTCACAGAATATTTAGTTATATATTCAAATTAAAAATAAATAATTAAATTAAATTAAAACAAATATTTAAGGCAGCCCCCCTAAAATATTTGTTTTGTTTTAATTTGATTACATACAACAAACGTGATTTTTTTGCCATTTTTCTAGATAATGGTACGGAACCCTTCGTGTGCGAGTCCGACTCGCACTTGGCCGGTTTTTTTAGTATTTCAAATTTGATTATGACTTGAACAAGGTTGTCAGTTGTCTTGAATCGATGGCAATCGATTCCTTGGTTCGGAAACCAAATGCGTGCCTAAGATTTGCCATCTTACCTAAAGTTCTCTCTCAATCTCTCTTTATTTAGCCCAAATTATCGGTTCTGCAACTATTTTGATCATGTGTAACTTAAGATTTTTTTTATATATTTTTTTTTAAATATCATTAAATTATTATTTATGTGTTAAATCGGTGAATTTTCATTTTATATTTCGCTACAAGGGTAGAATTAACAAACTTTTTCTTGAACGGGAGCTGATTGGCCAGCGCCCTTATAAACTATGAATATCAAAATTTCTGATTTGGTGTGTATCTTCTAGAGTTGTGCCGTAATAGGTTCTTTTCGTACCTACTGGTACGAGTATCGAAAAATACTGTCCAAATACTTTAATAATTTAAATTTAATGTTTTTCCTTGCAATTGTTACATTAGCATAAGTAAAAGGATGGTTGTCCCATTATTTTAAATCACACTAATATTATAAAGGCGAAAGTTTGTGAGTGTGTGTGTATGTTTGTTACTTCTTCACGCTCAAACGGCTAAACTAATTTTGATAAAATTTTGTATGGAGGTAGCTGACACCCTGGATTAATACATAAGCTACGTTTTATCCAGATATTCCAACCGGATCGAGACTAACGCGGATGAAAACCGCGGGGCGCAGCTAGTGTTAAATAATCATGAAATATACTGTAAAAAACAACAATATTTATAAAACAATTTTAGTGAAAATTATGTCGGTCCATATTCAAGATGGCGGCTATGAAAAAAAAAATCATGGCAGGCATTCATTCCTGGCTGTGAAGATATTATTATTTCAAAATCTAGGGATTGAATGCACTAACAAAGATATTTGCTTGAAATAGTACATCCATGCCTAACCCTTCGGGGAAACAGGCGTGATGTTATGTAGGTACCTACTCAAATTATGTTATTCTGATAATTAATATTATTAGCATCGAGTTGTCATGACAAATTAGTGGCATACAGTGAATATGATACACAAAACAATAGATTTCGCTCGGGATTTAATCAATAACGGCTAAATCGCTCATCACGAGGCATCCATTACAGTTCGTGGGTAACGAAGAGCTAGTAATTTAAAAGGAGTGTCTATAATTTAACATAAATATTATTATTAGAACGCCTGAATTCAGCAATGGGGTTAGATCAAAGTCAAAGAACTTATTTCAATAAAATCATTTACAAGAAGTAGGCACTTTTAAATTGAATTTTTTTTTTAATTAAAAAAATTGTAATTAATTATGGTATAGTAATTTTATTCCAGGTGCATCGTCTTCACATATAATTAATGTACTCAAACAAAATATTGTAAAACGTTTTTAAAAGAGTAACGGTGGTGTTTCTTGTCCATTCTTCTCCATACGAAACTACCTTTTGGAAGGGGCAACTAGAATCAATTCTATTTTTTTAAATAAATAATTTGACTTTGACTTTGTCAAGGAGTCGGTCAAACTCAAACTCGAAGCATTTATTTCAAATAAACCAATTACAGACGCTGGTTTGTACAAACACTTTTACTGGTCAATCATATTTTAAAAAACTACATGAGGACTACTCTGAGAAGAAAGGCCGAAACAAAGGTCAGATCATGTAGATTGGTGTCTGAAATGGTCTTTTGAGGAAAGAACCACACAGATTGAGTGGACCTGACCAGTCAGTGCACGCATTTCTCAATAATCGTGCAGCTCTACTCAGAACCAACCATGCGACGATCAATACCAAGGAAAGGATATTTGGGTAGGCCGCATAAATGACTCAAACTGCCAGAACATGATTAAAACTAACTGAGAAAAAAATAAAAGGGATAAAAAAGATACATAAGGAGAAGAACGGGAAAGAAAGTCCACGGACACTCTTTTAAATTAACATAAGGTTACAAAAATATTGGTTACGAAATTCATGTTGAAATTATACATGTGAGAACGATGCAAAACGTCAAAAGCATCCGTAACAAAAAGATAAAAAAAAAAAAATGCAACAATTTGATTAAATTTAAATAAGCCATGTCAGCTAAGAGATGACCAGTCCCTACTGATGGCGCCCGTTCACGAACAACTTCCTAGTAACTAGTAGGGAGAGCAGTGGTGGTCAAGTAGTAACGACCCCAACTTACGAGTTTGTAGGTCATCGGTTCGAACCCAGGCAGGCTTTTTACTTTGTGTAAATAATTTCGTCACCACTGCTCTCAAAACGATGAAAGCAAAAATTGCGAGGAAACCAGCACGTCCTAGACCCAAAGATTCAAAGACATGTGACATCTACCAACCCGCAATGAGCCCGCGTAGTGGTTTACGGCCCACTCTCTCTTCAAGGCCTGTCTCCCAGCGGTGGGAACACTATAGGCTGATTATGCGGTCCGTTAGTCAGAAAGTTAAACCTAATTGCCCGTTCCAAAACGTAGATCTCTATGGAGATGAATGGGCACGAAACTCCATGGAGTGTCAATGCAGTTTCTTCTTTAGGTACCAAATGAAGAAGAAGTCTGACAAGTTTGTTAAATACCCAACAATAATTCCCCTTTTTGTTTTAATATTTAAAAACATCATGTAAATGCATAGAGATACTAGTAGGTCAATGAAACATGGCCGGTACAGATAATTCAAACGTTCCAAAATACTCACCATAACTTTAAAAAAACATGCGAAAAATTGCTTTCGGCCTTCTTACTGCTAACAGTTTGAGGGTCTGCATGATCCTTATATGACCTGACCGAGATTATATCTGGACCTTAAAGGAGAGTGTGACCTCTGAGTTTGTTTTGTTTTTCTTCTCAGAATTGTCTGATAAGAAACACGGATCTCATCTAGTTTTAAAACATACATAATTTATTTTGAAGGGTAAAAAGTGCATTTTCCGTGGCCTTTACATTTGGGGACTTTACCCTTTTTTTTTGGGTCCAAAATTATTAAGTACCTTCTCCCGCTCTGGTCGGAGCGGGAAGGCGTGTCAGACTTTTACTGACTAAAACCCACCCGTGTTTCTTCAGTTGCCTGTGTGCCAGGGCAACGATATCCCTTTCGGACAAACTCTCAACCCTGGCAGGCATTGGCCCTACCAGACCCCCTGACATCTCTTTGAGACGTGCATGGAACACAACGAGCCGTCGACCCGGGCCTGGTCCTTATTGGACAGCGAGCTACCCATTGCTCACCATCCGCAAGCCAGCGCCTACGGTGGCCGGGAATCAGCCTGCGACTCCCGACGCCCGAGGCGTCTCCCGCAGTGACTAGGCGCGTGAGGGCGCGAACCCTGCCTCGCCCTCACGCATTCTCCTTCGCGAGCATTACTGCTTCGCAGAAGGAGGTGACGGCCTCCCATGCACTCTCGCTCCGAACCATGCGCTGAACCAGGGCCTCCGCGAGGACACGGCGGTGCTCTGCCCAAGCCAGGCAGACCTCAACCGTATGCTCCACCGTGTCCTACGGGTGATCCACACAGTGGTAACACCCGGGATGAGACTTTACCCTAACGACACTCTCTGTAGAATGTCAACACAACAAGGTCCAAACCACAAAAGCTTACTCCAAATCGATTCATAGCTCCGTACGCTAACCAATATCGACTCATTAATAATTGCCGTACCGAGAGTGCTGCCTTTAAAGTAACCCGCTTTAGCCACGCTATTTAACCGATAAATTATTAACCAAACATTTACTGAACCCGTAATAACACGGTACTTCTTGTTGCTCTTAACAGAACAGATTTGGAGATCAAATGGAAAAAATTGCGTGTTTTTTTTTCGTTTGATGCTAGGTTGGTAATCCTAATAAATGTTTTTTTTTCAGATTCAGATTTATTTATTTGCCAACAATCTAGGTACAGGTATAAGAGGGTACATCACTAAATGCTTCCACTACATTCTGCCTTACGGCATACAAAGTCGTAAAAACTAAAGAAAAATACAGTTTTCAAAATAACATGCAGTCGTAAATATAAACTCTATGTCATTAATTTTAAATTTTTATCATTTAAAAAGTCTTTTATATAATAATAACATGTTTCTAATAATAATGCAGTCAGTTTAGATTTAAATATTCGTACAGGGTGTTCTTTAAAATTGTGCGGAATTTTATTGTATATTATAGGCCCCATTGACATAATATTTTTCCTAAGTAGTGCTGTTTTGTAATTGCCTGTATGTAATATTTTTTTTAATATTGTGTTCTCATAGGACCTGAAGGAGTCCTAATATCGGCTAGTGACGGAAATAAATTTAAATTCATTTTAACAAAGATTGCCACTTCTGAAATATACAACGATGGGAAGGTCAGTATTTTCAGTGACTTAAACATAGGCTCACAGGTGTCTGTAGTTTTCAGATTTGACATAGATCTTAGGCAACATTTTTGGGCTTTAAAAATGTCCGTCCTGTCACTACAATTGCCCCAAAATATTACTCCGAACCTTAATATTGGCGCAACAAGTCCGTGGTAAGCTGTCAGAAGTATATTATTGCTTACTTTATGCGACAGGTTATACAGCACATAAGCTGACTTGCTCAGTTTCTTACAAACGTCTTCAGCATGAGGTTTCCAAGTGAGACTGTTGTCAACTAAGATACCTAGGAATTTTGCAACATCTGTTGAGTCCACATTTTGTTCATTATAACTAACCGCTACGATAGGCGAGGATGTCCGTTGGTAAAAGTGCATTACTTTTTTTTTAAAGATTAATCGCTAAGTCAGTAATGTCAAGCCAGTTAATAATACCGTTTAATGTTATATTAATATTTTCTTCATAATCTATTATATCATTACATTTTATTATAACCGTACTATCATCTGCAAATAGCACCATAGGATGGTGCGTATGCCGTGGCAAATCGTTAATATATAGCAGAAACAATGGTGGCCCCAGAACGCTACCCCGTGGTACACCATATTTGACTTCTCTGCTGTCTGATGTATATTTAATCTCGTGTTTAGTTCGTCTTCAGAACATATTCTAGATATTTCTGTGTACTGCTTTCGGCCACTAAGGTAAGAGGTGATAAGCTCCAGGACATTTCCCCTTATGCCATACGCGTAAAGTTTTTTTAAAAGGACGTCGTGACTTATGTAATCGAACGCCTTAGTCATATCCGTAAATATAGCACATACAGGAACTTTCTTGTCAACATTCGTCATAATATTGGATAGGAGATTGTATATTGCCATATTAATATTTCTGTTTTTTCTAAATCCCATTTGTTCATTGCTCAGTATATTATATTTAGTCATATATTTATCCAGTTTTTTCAGGTGTGGTTTATAGCTTAGTATCGTGGGAAAGCCCCCCACAAGATGGACCGATGACCTTGTGAAGACCCTAGGGATCCGCTGTTTGCGAGAACCACAGAACGGGTCAAAGTGGCGATGTTTGGGAAGGCCTGTGTCCAGCAGTGGATGTCTTTCGGCTGAAATGATAAATAAATAAAAATGTTAAGTCCAGACCACATGCTCCATAAAAAAAACAATAAAAACAAACAAAAAAAAGTTACCTACCGCGGCAAACTTAGTTTAACCTGATCGATCGACCTGTGAGGCTGTACATCATCACCCTCCTACCCTTATTCCAATATATGTTGGTGTTAGCAATGATACCGTCAGACTGCCACGTCGTAGGTCTCGAGTTCGAACCCAAGGCACGCACCGTTGACTTTTCGGATTCATTTATTTATTTATTTAACAGTTTATGTACACATATAAACTGACAAGAAGAAAGGAACAGAAGAATTCGTACAAAGGTGATGCTTATTTCTAAAGAAATCTCTTCCAGCATACCAGCGATAGGAAAATAGACAAAGAGATGTAGACAACGTGTGTAAGAGTAGAAGAAAAAACAAAACACATAAAATCAAAATTAATACTTACTAATGTTATTACTAAACTAATCACTCATTTAAATATAAACATACAATAAGAGAATCATGTGCGTATTGTATAATTATCACTTGCTTAAATAACAGTGAAGGAAAACATCGTGAGGAAACCGGCCGCCTGTTGCCTGAGAGATATTTCTGAACGGCATGAAGTCAGAGGCCCATGAGCGGCATAAAACCGCTGACACTAGGTCAGTCACTAACCACACGCAAAAAAAAAACCGGGCAAGTGCGTGTCGGATCACGCACAATGAAGGGTTCCGTAGTTGGGATGAATTTATCCCAAAAACAAACTGAAAGACATGAAAAACATGTTCTCCATCGTTAACATGTTCTCCATGTTCATACATCGATATAAGCCATGGTCAATTTTCCAACTGAAAATATAAATTTGTAATCGCAAAAATATATTTTTTTATGTGATAAAACTACAAATTAACGATTTTCGGACTTTCTCCTTTACTTGTGCTGTGAGACCTTTTTTCTTGCCAAATTTCATGATTGCAGGTCAACGGGAAGTATCCTATACGTTTTGATTTATTTGCGAATGTCAAAAAATGTCGCATAAATCCCCGTAACTTTATAATGCGTTGACTTAGAAGCATACGTATTTGATATCAATTTCAACTTGATACCAAGGCGGAGAGACAACACGGACAGACAGACAGACGGACAGACAACGAAGTTATCCTATAAGGTTTCCGTTTTTTCCTTTTGAGGTACGGTACCCTAAAAAAAATGCAGTAGCTATGTTCACCCTATCTGAGCCTGCCATCCTATCCTACCACTGCAGTGCACACTGTAAGAATAGAATATAAAATACTCTTTAGTATTTACTGTACCATACAAATTACAAACAATGTAGAAATTGTAGCGAATTTCAATTCTCAATTTGTTTGAAGCGCGTTGAGCGATTTTTGGTAGGGAAAAACTTATGGTTTCACATCAGTGACATGCGGACACTGATATGCTTTAGTAACAGTAAGTGAAGTTAAATTGACCAAGTGAAAACTGTGCGTTGTGTAATTGTGTTTTAGATAATCATTATTTTGTTGAAAACTTCTGTAGCCGCCTTGAGCGATAAGTTTTCACTTTTATCGGCAGCCCTCAAGACTGCTCTTGTTTCATGTTTATTATTGTATATTGTATATATATATTTATATAGATAAGTGTATGCTTTGTGTATGTATGTATTTATTGTATAATTATGTAAATGGTACACCACTGACTACCTGCAGTATTCTTTTCTTCTCCCTTTAATCCATCCAAAGGTTGTCTGTAAAAGATCGCTTTTAGCGATAAGACCGCCCATTGGGTCACCCTATGTAAAATGTCAACATTTATAACTTTGTAACTTTTATGGTGTACATAAAAAAGAGTTCTATTCTATTCTGCCTATGTTGTTGTTTTGCTGTACAGTGCAGTTTTCCACAAGATTTGTTTATATCCAGAGGCTTTTGCACAATTCAGAAACCATGACTGAGTCATCGTGCAAACAGCGGGGCGTAACACACTATCAGTAGTAATAGGTGTCAGTTTGACGGTTCAACGACATTCAATGAGTTATTTACATTGTTGAGCAGACAAATTTTTCGTACATATGAAGCAATGGATTAGCAATATACTTCAAAATTGTTCAGATTGTGATTATTGTGTTACACATTTAGGATACTGGTATGGTCTTACTAAGAGCGACTCAAATAGAATCCCACAGCAAAAGAAAAAAATTCACAGTTCATAGAATATTCCGTATTTTATATACACATTGACATTGATGAATTTTATATATACAATGACATGAATATTTAATTTGTTTAGTATTATATTGTTTTAATTAAGTATTGTAAATGTGAAGACCATGTGGGTTATTTTTTATTTTTGTTTTATATTTTTTCTCAGTTAGAGTTTATCATGGTCTGGCAGTTTGAGTAATTTATGCGGCCTATCCAAATGTCCTTTCTTTGGTATTGTTCGTTGAATCGTTGAGCTCCTTAAGTTCTGAGTTGAGCTGCATGACTACTGATAAATGCATGCACTGATTGAACAGGTCCCCTCAACCTGTGTGGTTCTTTAATCGAAAAGATCATTTCAGGCACCAATCTACATGGTCTTCACATGATCTGACCAAGATTATGTCTGGACTTTGACGTAGAGACTGTGACGTCTGAGTTTGTTTGGGCTTTTCTTCTCAGAGTAGTCAGACACGAAACGCCGACCTCATCTAGTTTTTTTTTTATATGATTGACATGTAAAAGTGTTTGTACAAACCTACTTACAGAAATAAATAATTTATCATTTATCATTCTACTACCATCCGGGATATAATTTTCACTTCCTAAGCGTCAAGGTACAGAATTAACGCACATACATTACAATTAAAGATGGAGGAATCTAAATAGGTTTTAGATGTTAAATTAAATATTCGAAACACGAATTTTTAGACACAAGACCTTTAGCAAATTAACCCAAAAGCTGTCGGGTTAAGGGGCATTATAAGAATAAATAATGAGTTAGACTGTAACATGAAATAGATGAGTACAGAAGGTCGGCTCCATACAACGGACGAAAACAGACGTACGCAAACGTATTATCTGTCCCAGAAGTGGAGCTTCTAGCCCATTCTTCTCCATACGAAACTACCTTTTGGAAGGGGCGACTAGAATCAATTTAATTTTTTTGTAAATTTTGACGTTCAAAAGTGCCTTTAATGTACATATTTGAAATAAATAATTTGACTTTGATTTTGAAGTATCTGATGTAAGTGTAAAAAAATCGTGTTCAGGTTATTGGGCACTAGGAATAGGAAACCTATTGGAATTATAAGCTGCATTGGAAGACGTCATCACGACGACGCCGGCTTTTGCTGAAAACCAGCTCTGTCTCGCATAGGGTCGCAGCATTATGCTGAGCGATGGCCGTTTTGCGTGGATGTTATGCATATTTTTCCCCAACTTGTTCTTTTATATTTGTGTTTCTTCTATTTTCTTTGTTTCTTTCAGTATCAAATTCATCTGTATTTAAAAGGAATTTTATTTAAGGTTCAGATCTCACCACTTTTCCAAAAATTATTAGGTAATCAAAAAAAACCATCAACGAAAATTGAGATTAAAAAAATAAATTAACCTCAATATTTTATAACAAATTAATGAAAAATATCTTTAAGGTGATTTAAAATGCACAATTTTGTAAGTGGCACTACAAATTGGCATCCAAAGGTACAGACGCCAACACAATATGTCATCAAGTTACCACAAACTGTCAAATTTTCTCATTCGATTTTGAGAAGCTTGATTTTTTTAGAGCGCCAAGGAACCGTAAACCTATGTATTTGATATTAATTTCAACTTGGTAGCTCTATGCGTTCCTGAGAAAAAGGGTCTTGACAGACTGACAGACAAACAGACGGACAACGATGTGACCCTATAAGGGTTCCGTAATCAACAAAGAGCACTTATAGTTTCGCCATGTCCGTCTGTTTATCTGTCCGTCTGTCCGTCCGTCCGTCTGTCCCCGGCTTAGCTCAGAGACTCTTAGTACTAGAAAGCTGTAATTTGGCATGGGTGTAGATATCAGTTACGCCGACAGAGTCGTATAATAAAATCTTGAAAAAAAATTTTAGGGTACCTCCCTTACACGTATAGTGGGGATGATATTTTCTCGTCAATCACATGGTGTGGGGTATCGTTGAATAGGCCGTTCAAAAATATTGAAAGTCTGTGAAAACTATTTTTCAATTCAGGAATCAGTTTACCTAATATTAAGCTTTAAAATGCTATTTTTTGTTAGGGTCAAGTGTCCCTCTGCCACCTAAATGTTTGGTTTTGGATATGTGAAAAAATTCATGGCAGTAGTATATATAACGAAATTAAAAGGAAGACTGTCACAGTTAAGTAGGCTTTACAAGTTAACGAGTAATAGTCAACCAACTTAAATTTGCAGTTGGAGAATTGACCGTAACCTATATCGATGTATGTAAGAGCATGTTTTTCAACTACAATGTTAAGTTTGTTTTTGGAATAAATACGGAACCCTTCACTATTCGTAGTTCAACACGCACTTGGCCAGTTTTTACTTTTGCGGAACAGGAACCCTAAAAACACCTTTTTTCTTTGTTTTATCGTGTTTAAATATCGAAAATAATCATTAGATAATTATCGATAATGATTACGAGATTGAGTTTTGCTAGCTAATTAAATTTGACCCTACGCATACGTAGATGTCCATCTCAAACGAATGCGGATCACGAGTGCACCTGCACTCACTGTACGTGTAGCATGTCTATGTGTGCGTCCATTATCGCTCGTTGTATGAAACCGACCTTCTGTACGTATCTATTTTATGTCTGTAGGATCACAAGAATTCTGTGTGCCCTCTCAATTAAGGTGAAGTTGAAATTAATTTATTCTAACTAGGGGATTTTGGGCAGGAGCCGTGTGTAAGCTGTAATTTTTAAAGAGATTGTTATGATGTTCCAAAGGCAGGTAATTATAATTAATGTGGGTGTGCGTCGTACTTTATTTGATTAGGTATGAGAAGGTAGATTTTGGTGTGGGTTGAAACAAGATGAATTATTTTATTTGGGTCATTTACAGGTGATTTTTATTTGGGTCGTTTACAGATGATTTTTATTTGGGTCATTTACAGGTTATTTTGATATGTTTCATCTTTCCTCTCGCTTCCTGTAGCAGTGATTTCGTGAAATGGGACGGAAGTGTGTAACAGGAAGTGATAGCTTGAGTATGGAATAAGTAAGTACTTTTTAAAAGCATGGAATTAGTAAGTAGGTGCTTTATAATAGCATGCAATTAGTGTAGGTACGCATGGAATTAGTAATTACTATGTAGGTTGTAAGTAGACCGGGTCGAATTTCGACCAGTGGGCGACCACTAGAAATTAATAATGAGAATAAATATTTCAGTATTTAGCTTTTATAAATTTTGAGGTTAATTTCTGTCGCTGCTCAGTTGCTTATTACCAAGGTGAGATGTCAAATGTTACACATTATATGCGAATTTTTTTTTATTGGTAGAAATAAATAGCTGTAATAATACTAGTCTATGTTATGTCTCACAAGCAAAGGCATTTTTTGAAAACAAGGAAGGCGATCTTTTGGTCGCCATACTCAATCACCAGCAGTGGTGGCCCAGTGGCAACGTCCGCGACTTAAGAGTTGTAGGTCGTAGGTTCCCAGACAGGCGATTTACTTTGTGTAAATTATTTCATCACCACTGCTCTCAAAACGGTGAAGAAAAACATCGTGATGCAACCGGCATGTCCTCCCGTACTGGGCCCGCGTGGAGGATTACGCTAATATCCCTCTCACCAAGAGGAGGCCTGTGTCCCAGCAGTGGGATCATTATAGGCTGATTATGACTCCCTCCCCACGTGTTGGTGATTTCGGATTTTAGAGACATGAAGGAAAGTTTTACCAAGGCACATCACTGATCACCCCTTCGAGAAATTAATATAGGCGTTATGTTAAGTAATGCTGAAGTAAAGGTTTTTCACGTCGTGTTTTTTATCAAAAGAAAGCAGTATTATATTATACTAGCTTCTGCCTTTTTTAGGGTTCCGTACCCAAAGGGTCAAACGGGAACCCTATTACTAAGGCTCCGCCGTCTGTCTGTCTGTCTGACTGTCCGTCTGCCACCAGGCTGTATCTCATGAACCGTGATAGTTAGACAGTTGAAATTTTCACAAATGATTTAAAGTTAAAACTAAAGAAATAAATTCTAAACCACAGAGTAAAAATAATCGATTACAACTTTAAAAAAGTGTTACAATAAATCGAGTAAATCATCACGCGCCGTCGTATAGATTGTTTTATTAATAGTAAATTAATCGGTTTTCACAAGTTCATGCATATCAATTTCCAATAATGCATTAGCATGTTACATCTTCAAATCTACTCAAAAACGAAATCTATGTATTAATTAACAGGAATTATAGTCTGAACATGTGAAATCCTCGCGCGAATCCCGTAAATGCATTAGTTCACTATTAATCTTCGAACTAGAGAATACCAGAGATACCTACAGCTTCATTAAAGACGCATTAACTCTGCAAGAATGATTATATAGGGTGATCTGAGAAATATAATCTGAAGTATCGTATCATACTTTGTATATTAGTATAACAAGTTATAGTTGTTTATAAAACCGTTGCATAATGAGGAGTATTAAAACACGTGTGTTTAAAAACCGAGCCGTAGCCGAGGTTTTTCAATACTCTACTCTCACTAAAATCAGACATTTTTAAGCAGGAATAGAAAATCCCACGATATTCAATACAACAAAATGTATGAATGGCGCCAGAACCCAACACTTAGCCACGCATGCGCTAAACCGGGCAGCCACAGACAACAAAAAATTGGAGTCAAAACTTATTTGTAATGCTATAAAAATGGCGCGCCCCGCGTATGTGTTCCATTAGAAAAAAATAATTGATGTAAACTCCTTGGTTTTGACACTAACTACTTGGATTTTCCCTTGTATCGTATTGACGAAAAAAATGTTTTGTAACATTAATATGTTTGAGAAAAGCTGTTATAATAAAATTATTTTTTTAAATTTCGGTATTGTGTTTAAAAAGCTGAGATTATATAATAGTAGATAATATAAAGTATGTCAATATAAACTCGTTTTGAAGTTTATAACTCGAATTTTACGATAGGAGAATAGATAAAAGAGCTTACATTTCCTCTTATCTGTACGTATTTATATATGTTAATATATTATGCTTTATGTATTTATTTAACTACAATTATGTTATTTTTTGTTACATATTTAACATTTTAGTTTAAGAATTCGCATATTCATTTATTATTCTCTTAAAGTTCTCACACACTATAATTGTCTACATTTCTTTTTCATTTCTCCTTTCACAGGTCGGCTGGAAGAAATTTCTTAAGAAATAAGCAGTACCTTTTAAAATTACAATAATTTCGTATCTCTGTGTATTTTACTGTGTATACCTACTTAACAAAATAAATAAATGAAAATGTAGGTAAATCTAAATAAATAAATAAAGAAACTAAATTTATTTGACCCAGGTGATATTTATAAAACTATGTACGCAGGTCAAGTTTTAAAATGAGTACTTTAAAACTTGAGATACCTTAACAATAATTGGAATAAATTGTATTAATTCAGCAACCACTTTGAAATAAAAGCTTGTGGATTCTGAGGTACCGTGTACCGGTGTACCGGTGTACCGGTGGCGTGTGTGTTGGATCATTTAGCCTCCTTCTAAAATCTAAATGGTTGAACTGAATGGTGCTGATCCATGCGTCATGTTCGTGAACGGAGGCTGTCAGTTGGGACTGGACATCTCTTAGCTGCCATGGCTTATTTTTAATTATTTTAGTTTTTAATTGTTTTTTTTTTTATCACGGACGCTTCTGACGTTTCGCATCATTCTCACATGTATATTTTCAATAAGAATGATGTTCTCACATGTATATTTTCAATAAGAATGATGTAACCTATACTTTGTATCAAATATTTTATTTTAAAAGAGTGTCCGTGGAGTTTCTTGCCCGTTCTTCTCCATAGGGAACCTACTATTTGGAATGGACAGCTAGCATCATATTTGTAACTGACCGACTTCTTGACAATTCAAAAGTGCACGTAAATGGTTTAATTGAAATAAATGCTTTGAGTTTGAGTTTGACCGTATTACAAGTATGTGCCCGACCCAGTTCTCGAAAATGACTATCTCCCGTTTTACTGGGATCGGTCTATCATTACTGATGGGACTAAAATCGCCATTATGCATGATATAGTGGTAATAGATCGTTTAGCGCGCCGCGCAATGATTGTCGATGTTAATATTCCACATTATAAAACTATGTACGCAGGTCAAGTTTTAAAATGAGTACTTTAAAACTTGAGATACCTCATGAAAGCTGAGAAAGAGAAACAAATAAAATATCTCGACTTAGCACATGAGGTTGTTGACATGTGGAATGTGAGCTCGGCTATCATTGTGCCGATTGTCGTATCGACCAATAACCTGATGGCCGAAATCCTCGATCAACGTTTCTCGAGGCTCTCGTTAGGCGGTTGGATCAAGGCCCCGATTCAGGCCGAAATACTCCTCGATACGGCTCGCATCGTGAGGAGCCTTGCTCCCGACACCAGCGGACCTCTATTTTATTATATTTATATACCTATTTAAATACTTTTTTTAACAATTATTTAAAAAATGCTTGTGGCTAAATAATAACTGCCGCACAGGTCGATCGTTCAGGTTAAGCTACGCTTGCCGCGGTTGGTCGGTGGATGGGTGACCATCTTTTCATACCAAGATTCCTCCGTGCCTCGGAAAGCACGTTAAGCCGTTGGTCCCGGCTGTCATTTGTAGATCTTTGACAGTTGTTACGGGTCGTCGGAAGCCCAAAAAGTCTGACAACCCGTCTTACCAAGGGTTATCGTGTTACCCAGTAACTGGGTTGTGGAGGTCAGATAGGCAGTCGCTCCATGTAAAATACTGGTATTCAGCTGCATCCGGTTAGACTGGAAGCCAACCCCAACATAGTTGGGAAAAGGCTAGGCAGATGATGATTTAAAAATGCAATAAGGTAAGAAAGAAAATAAACAAACGACATATTAATTCTACATAATCTGCAAAAGAGTCCAAGTCCGCTCCATTTCAGAGGTTCAGAACTTCAAAGTATCTAATATAATCATTTAGTTTTTTGTCTTATTTATTTGGGGTTGGCGCCACATAGTCTTTTCTTTCCATAGATCTCTTTCAGCTCTCATCTAAATATTCATTTTCTCATCCATGTTTTTGTGTTATTTCCGTTTCTCTCTCTTCTTCAAAACATGTTTCCCGATAATGATTACACAATAAATTTTATTCCAGTTTCATTCAGGCTTACAAAACATAACCCACCCTGTATATCAGGTAGATTAGTCTAAAGCAGGAGCAGTTCATGCGCTATGTTCTGCAAAATATTGTACCGTATATTGAGCGTAGTTCAGTGCATTGCCGCCCAAGTTTCTAATCTACACTGCGAGTTTCATTTGCAAACGTAGGCGTGTGTTACACCTTCACGAACTTAGGAGCGTGACGTTTGTGATCTGTCTTACTACCTCCATTATATTGGGGTTAATTTATTTGCTAGATCATTTCAAACAAATCCTGTACTAATTTTGCTACTATGGGTATATTTATTGCCCTTAGAAGATCTTTTGAATTAATAACGACTCGCTTAAAAGCCAGACAGCGTGTTTAAAAAGTTTGCGTTTCGAAAGTTGCCTTAATTATATCATTAGCTGTTATTGGAACCAAAGGTGTACATCCGAAGTCTTTATTGGGTTGCCTCAGATTTTAGCTAATCATTATTTATTTCATCCTAGGCAGACGTTGCCACGTTCAATATCCGTGGGTGTCTACAATATACCTTGCAAACTCAATTTTTTTAGGGTTCCGTATCTCAGAAGGAAAAAACAGAACCCCAGTATGATCACTCGTGTGTCCGTCTGTCAGTCTGTCCGTCTGTCACAGCCCATTTGCTCCGAATCTACTGGACCAATTAATTCAAAATTTGGTACAAATATGAATTTCTGTGAAACACGGACGAGTAACAAATTAAAATAAATGAATTTTGAATATAGGGTCACTTTTGGGGGGCCAATAAAAAAAAATGGTTTTTGTAAGGATTTCAGGTATAATTTTTTTATAATTTTAAAATAAATAGTTTTAAATTTTTTTAAGAAAATAGATGAAAATTGACCATGAGTTTGATCATAGACCAGTCTTATCTCCAAAATAACTGAGCCTAAAAATTTGAAAAAATACAGAAAATTGTTCCTTACTAAATACTTATTGATTACAAGAAAACCTAAAATAAGAACATATAGTCTTAAAATGACATAATAAATCTCTCAATATTGTGCGTACAAACTTACATTTGCAAGTGGAATGTAATAGGGAACATGTTTTTGAACTACAGTGTTAAATTTTTCTTAAGATAAATTGACCCCAACTACGGATCATTGTGCGTGGTCCAACACGCACTTGGCCGGTTTTTTTTTCAGGCTAATGCATGGATCAAATAGCATAGAAATCTCCGTGACACGAACGTGCTATAAAATAGTTCCTAGAAACAATGTTCTACGACGACTACGTTACACAACAGTGTGACACACTGCCGCTATAAGGTGCTTATACCGCTTAGTTCGCTACTTGCCCGGGCTATGGGTATTAGATACATAATCAACTGCGAACTCTGCCTGCCCCTTTATATTAAACTGTTCAGGCTTCACGCTATTATCTGTAAGGGGATAACAAGTTTTAATGGGTTTATCTTTAGTAGTAAATGGATAAGAAAACTGGTGTCTTATTTTGTAATCTACTTACAATCACAATAGCTTTGAAATTTGTCAATGGGGAGAAGCCCAGCTGAAGATTTATGTAAGGTGCATACCTATTCACTTACAACGACATTTCACCATGAACGTAGAACAATGTCGGATTTGATAAAGGTACGAAAATCACTTTTTACTATATTTGGATACACTTAACTATCGCATTAGGGCAACCTGTAATGAATGGTAGATTTAAGGTATTATAAGAAATAAATAAATTAATGTAAATAATATTTTTATCACCCAAATATACTAAAATAAATTTTCGTATTTTATTCAAATCCGACATTGCTCTACGATCATGACGATTTGGTTGCCAATTATGTATCTATCACACTTTTAAACGTATGGTGCAATCAGGGTGTTCCGGTGACCCCATTTTCATCATGTACAACCTTTCTTATTTACCTTAAGCTTTAATTAAAATAACAGCTTTTTACTAAATCCATAAGAAAGTTTAAACGGCATCAATAAGATTTTTTTTTTGTCTTCTTTTCTTTCTGTTTGTTGCCGCTAATCTTCGAAACGGCTGGACTGATTTTGACGGGACTTTTACTGGCATATAGCTGATGTTACAAAGAGTAACGTAGGCTACTTTAGAATAAGCCACGTGGGAGAAACCGAGGGAAGCAGCTAGTTGAGAATATTGCCACCACACTTCGCAAGTGCATTGTTTTTAACATCTTTAATTATTATCTGCATTTGATCCTACATAATAAATTCCACGTCTTTATGCAGGTTTAGCATGACGCTTTTTATTTCTACTCTACTGTAGAATAGAAATCGCTTGTCTACCATTCTCGGTAGAAAACTGTCAACTGTCTACACGAAAACGTCATTTTTGTTTACTCTTCCGTTGACAAAACGCTTCTCTACGGTTCTCGTGCTAAGCCTGCTGTACTTTAGTCAACTGTTACGTCATCAGTATAGATTTTTTTTGTTGTAGAGTTGTCATTTAATTTTTAGTTTCACCCAAAGTATACATGATTCAAATTCCACGTACAGAATAATTTGGTAGCAAAGTTCGCGTGGCTCAAACCAGTTACGGCCCTCCATTATTTAGTTTAGATAAGATTAAGCTTGCCAAAACATAGATTTAATGTTCAATGAAACGAGCGTTTTATGTATGACGTATGATAGGCGAGGTAATTGAATTAAAACGTAATTTTAGATTATGGGAGGGTTTATGGGTAATTTATTTTTTTATAATTGAAAAGGGCAAAGGACTTAACATGGTGGACATAGTAATATATATTATGTATCAATCAATCTACCTAGCCTTTTTATTTTCATGTTCCAAGCACGGCTGGCTATGCTGGCTCCACTGCTACGGCTGCTGAGACCCGCAAGCGGCGCAAATACTGTAATTTTATGGGTAACTACCAGTGGCGAAGGGTGATTTTATGAGAGAGGTAAGCCGGAGCAAAAAATTTAGTTTGTATACAAAATAAACTCGTCATGAAGTAGACGATATAAAGACAAAAAATATAATGTAGGCATTTTGTAGTGTTTTAATTTTAAGGCTTCTACATACTAGCGCGACTTGTCACGCCCGTATGTAGAAGCCTTTATGGTCTATTAAATACCTACAGTGTGATTATATTATTTAGCATTATTAAACACTACTGACTGTGCCATCTTTCAATGACAATAGAGTGGTTGTGTTCCGAATTTCCGGAGGGAAGCCGGTAGGAATCGAGTTATACGGTGCTTTCGCCCCTGGTAACTACAGTTTTGAGCCGTTTGGGGTCGAAATGCTCAGATCATGGAGCCCGAGCGCGCGTCTCCTTTTGAAGGAAATTTCTCGCCGACTGATCGAGACTTCACGTGACCAGAGGGCTGGCTCGTTCTTTGGGCAAAGAATAAGCATTACCATTCAACATGGCAATGCTGCCAGTCTTCTGGGCACGTTTGCGGATGACAGCGATGCGAACGAGTAGTGTCCTTTTCTTGTTTTTTGTATTTTTTTTATATCTCGTTACTGCCTAGTGTAAATAGTTTATATTTTAATGTATTTGTTACTAGCCTTTTAGCAACTATGTTGGGGTCAGTTTCCAGTCTGATGCAACTGAATACCAGTATTTTACATGGAGCGACTGCCTATCTGACTTCCACAACTCAGTAACTGGGTAATACGATTCCCGTTGGTAAGAATGGTTGTCAGACTTTTGGGCCTCTGACGACCCCTTAACGACTGTCAAAGATCCACGAATGACAGCCGGGATAAATGGCTTAAGGTGCTTTCCGAGGCACGGGGGAGTCTCGGTATGTAAAGGGTCGTTTTCAAATTTAAGGCCAAAAAAGTAGGAATTTCATAAATTTAAAGTGTATGACTTTTTATTATTTTTCAGTATTTAGGTGCGTTCAGTAATTATTATAAAAAAACCACATGACAATCAATGATCGCACCGGGTGAGAGGCAGGGTATTAATCCCAGGTGTTTAATCAAAGTTGGCCTCTTTGTTTTAGTTCTTTTGCAGAGCGACACTATCTAGACATATAAAAATTATCAAAGCCACAGACCTACGAGGGCTGCACTAAAAGTATCGGGAATGGAATATTTCCACTGTTCCTGTCATATTAAAATCTTTTTAATTGAAAACTCCTTGGTTTTAAAAATCGAATACCATTTTTTTTTTTTTTAAAAGATTCTCAGTCTTGTCACAAGGTTTTGTCAAACTTGTTTAGTCGTTGAGAAAATGGAATTGACTCGAGAAAATTCAAGAGCGATGATTTATTATGACTTTCGAACTGGTTTAACACAAAAACAGTGTGTTGACCGGATGATTTCTGCATTTGGTGATGAAGCCCCATCCAAAACCACAATTTATCGCTGGTTTGCTGAATTTCAACGTGGACGTGTCAAGCTCAGTGATGATACCCGTCAAGGTCGTCCAAAAACTGCAGTCACCCAAGAAAACGTTGATGCTGTGCGTAAGCTGATTGAGGAAGATCGACATGTGACATACCGCGAAATTCAGGCAACTTTAGACATTGGCATGAGTCAAATACAAATAATCTTGCATGAACAATTAGGTGTAAAAAAGTTGTTTTCCCGATGGATACCGCATTCGCTCTGTGAAGAGCAAAAAGCGACTCGCGTTACTTGGTGCGTCAGAACTCTCGAAAGATTCCACGCAGGATCCTCAAATGCTGTATACAACATTGTATCAGGTGACGAATCCTGGATATACGCGTAAGAACCCGAAACAAAAAACCAGTCACGAATTTGGGTGTTCGAAAATGAGTTAAAGCCAACAAAAATTGTTCGTTCACGAAGTGTTGCAAAAAAAATGGTAGCCACGTTTGTCTCCAAAACCGGCCATGTTACGACTATTCCTCTTGAGGGACAAAGAACGGTTAATGCAGAATGGTACGCTAGCATTTGTTTGCCACAGGTCGTTTCTGAACTCCGTAAAGAGAACTGCAACCGCCGCATCATCCTCCATCACGACAATGCGAGTTCTCACACCGCGCACAGAACAAAAGAGTTTTTAGAGCAAGAAAACATAGAATTATTAGACCATCCGCCGTACAGCCCCGACCTAAGCCCTAATGATTTCTATACTTTCCCTAAAATAAAGAATAAATTGCGTGGACAGAGATTTTCATCACCTGAAGAAGCTGTGGACGCCTACAAAACGGCCATTTTGGAGACCCCAACTTCCGAATGGAATGGTTGCTTCAATGATTGGTTCCATCGTATGGAAAAATGTGTCAAATTTCGCGGAGAATACTTCGAAAAGCAATAAATACATTTTTAAATAGTAATGTTGTGTCACTTCCTTGATTCCCGAAATTTTCAGTGCCGCCCTCGTATCATATCATAAATTCTTTATTTCCCCTCACAATGACAAGCTTATTCTAGTTTTCACATTATATTTGTTTTTTTTTTAGCAATGTGAGGAGCAGGTCTGAGTTAGGCGTAAAGTGCCTGTATTACAAATCACCAGTGATTATTATAGTTGTCATAAATAATAGGTCAATCGCGACGTAACTAGTGAAGTAACCATACGACTCGGTACTCGATACTCGCGATAAATCGATTCAAGTTAAATGTCAAAACGGGCCTATTATTTTTTGACAACTATAGTGTAATTGTGGGTGTACTATAGGTACACCTCTGCCTAACCCTTCGGGGATTACAGGCGTGATGTTATGTTGTGTGTTATAGTGTAATTTAATTTAATTTTTAAATTAATTAAGAAGGCTATGCATTATTAGGTACACGCAGAATGAGTTAAGAAATCTTAATTATTACACGGTGGGGCTCTAAAAATAAGGACTTGGACATCAAAGAAACGAATGCACATTCTATCCCCACTCTTTCAAATTCTCTTTGTATAAACAGGGAAAAGGAGAGCATTATTTATTAGTTATATTTTTAATAAAAAAGGAAGATTTAAAAACTAAAACCCAATTACTGAAATATCAAACACTAAAAAGTATGAAACAAGAAAATATACTCATTTAGAAAGAAAGAAGAAGAAAGAAAACACGTTTATTTGCGGTAAACATGACGCAAAAAAAGAACATAAACACAAAAAAAAGAAAAGGTTCGGGGAAACCTGCGTCACATCCACGCAAACGGCTATCACTCAGCATTATGCTGCGACCATATGCAAGACAGAGCCCCAGCGCTGGTTTTCAGCGATAGCCCGCGCTGACGTAATGACGTCGTCCGGTGCAGCAAACAATTAATAGGACGCTGTACCGGTACAGCATACATAAAGAAAAATAATGATAAACTTAACAGGAATATAAAAACACATGCATACTGTTTGAAATTGTTATTTATGCACAAACTATTCAATATTTATCGTCTACTAACTAAACAACTTACACGTAATATATTTTAATGTATTTAATGTCATATTCATAGTGATGTTCAGAGGATAGCCGTGTAGCTGCATACATATATACCGGTCAAAATCATAACACTCCTTATTGCTTCGCCGTAGTCAAGTAATAACAAGATTATCGAAAAAAATATGTTTTTGCTCTTGGTTTGGTTCTATGTCGTTCGGTCAAAATCAACCTTAATGCAAACACTAGCACCCTTACAACATTTTCCAATCAAAATTTGTATCGCAGCTTTTTTTTGACACTTCAACAACATGCATTGCGTTTTTCCTAAATGTCTATAAACTTATTTCGCAATAAACAGTGCAATGGATATTGTTGAATTGTCAAATTTAAAACTATTGCGTTGCAAATTGGGTTACGCAACGCAATTAGAGTGCATGTAGCGGTCTTCAATTCTGCGAACCAAGTTAGTTATATTTATGTTACCAAGAAGATAGATAGACTATAGTATAGTTAATACAGAAAAGGTATGTGCATCGGTAATCTTCGCGTTTCTGAATTAGTACGAATGTGACGTCACAGAATAAGCCCCACAGAGGCAAAGCTTATAAGTTTTGTACTTCCACGCTTTGTCGTAGTGTATCTATGATTGTACGTTTGTATGAAGCTTTCTCTCTGTTGGGATACCTACCCTAATCGCTATCAGCCTTTTGTTTGTTGGGATTCATATCTACATTTATTTGAATTGATTAATTTTATTTTAATTTAACTTATTTTTATTCTTTAATTCTTATAAGGAATAAAATAATTTGAAAGCAACAGTAAAAATAAACAATAATCATTCTATTCTATTCATTTGAACTGTTTTTTTTTTTTTGTTAAATTATATAAAATGTATTGTATTGTAATGTAATTTATTAATTTTTGTTTTGTTTTGCAGTGAAACATTTATTCTTATTCCAACCTCTGCACAAAATGTTTGCAATAAACTGAATTGATTTTGAATTTTTGCCACTCAAAAATCCTGAAAGTTTTTTTGGAATGGGATAGAGTTGTTAATCTCAAATGTACAACATGGCAATACAAAATAGATTAGTGCTATTAACGGTTGTAACAGCTCAGTATAAGATCTCATCATCGCGCGATAGTATTTATAAAAGTACGCGATAATTGCCGAAACGCAAACATTTTCTGGTTTAACTGTATATAGTTCAGCAACATCTTGAAATGGCTCTAAATACTCCCACGTCACGTTGGATATGAAATACAGTTGCAGTATCTAGGTACATTTAGTTCAATATGCTATTAATGGTAAGGGATATTGATGAAGCTTTCTCTAAGTTTATGAATATTAATCTCCTTTATTCTAATACTAGCTTCGGCCCGCGGCTGTGCCCGACTTTTTCTAAAATAAAAGTAGCCTAAGTTACGTCTTATAACATCAGCTATGTGCCATTGAAACTCTTGTCAAAATCGGTCCAGCCGTTTCGGAGATTATCCGGGACAAACAGACAGACAATTTTTAAAATATTGTTTTTGTTTTAAGTATCGTATAATACTTTCTTAAGCATTTAGTAAAAAGCTGTTTTGACATTACAAACAGACGCTTGAATTTCATTTATTTGTATGTATAGATTCTCGGCGTTTGAAAGTACGCTTTGTTGAAGTATTAAATGTTAGTAGCATTCTACGTTGTTGCTAAATAATAGCAGCCACACGGGTCGATCTTCTAGGTTAAGCGACGCTTGCCAGGGTCGGGCCGTGGATGGGTGACCATCCTTTACATACCAAGATCTCTCCGTGCCTAGGAAAACACGTTAAGCCGTTGGTCCCGGCAGTCATTTGTAGATCTTTGACTGTCATTACATGTAGTCAGAAGCCCAAAAGTCCAGTATTACCAAGGGGTATCGTATTACCCAGTAACTGGGTAGGTTGTGGAGGTCAGATAGGCAATCGTTCCATGTAAAATACTGGTATTCAGCTGCATCTGGTTAGACTAGAAGCCGACACCAACATAGTTTGTAAAAGGCTAGGGAGATGGATTTAAACAATTACCAAGCTTGATTGACGTATTCTTTATCGAAATCATTTGTCACTATTATAAAAAAAATACGCTGGTACTTACTCGTTTCTTTCACAGCCTTTTACGAGTCAAAAAATGGATTGGAAGATTTTTGAACGGCCAATCCATTCAAAAATCTTCCAATTAATTTTGTTAATTCAATCCGATCAGAAAACACGGCGATAAGAGGCATTCCACTATGAGCACTAATTCCAACAGCACTTGACCGAACCGCACCTGAGCACTTCCACTAGCCACACTGAAACAAAATTTTGATGAGTGCGGTTCGGTGGAACAATTTTCTAATATTACTTTAAGTCCCCGAACGGCACCTGAATACAGTTTGTAGTGATGGGACGTATATTATATTCTGTGTTCAGGACATTACCAACTATGACATAACGAGTAGTAAGTGCAATCGAACCACGCACAGTAAAGGGCTCCGATATCGTACGTGATGAATGCGGGTAAATGTATGCAATTTGTTTAACGTTGGATTCATATCTCTAAACTATTTCAACATAGCATAATAGCAGATACGCTGAAATAGTTCGACCAGATGATGCACAGCTTAAATAGAGCCTCTCGACGGCTTGGCCTCGGTATCAATTTGGACAAGACGAAAGTCATGTACTATTCACACGTCTTGCCGAGATCAATCTACATCAAAAGGTCGCTTTTCGTAGTTGTGAAGGAGTATGTCTACCTAGGGAAAGTCATCCAGCTCGGTAGACACAACTTTGAGAATGAAGCCGACGGAAGGATCCAGTTGGGTTGGGCAGTGTTTGGAAATCTTTGTCAAGTTTCTTCGTCACCTATCCCGCGATGTTTGAAGACCAAGGTCTTCAACCAGTGCGTCCTGCCCGTTATGACATACGATAAAACGTGGACACATACAGTCTGGCTGGTCCACAAATTCAAGGTTGCTCAGCGCACTATGGAGCGGTCTATGCTCGGAGTTTCTTTTGTAGGATAAGATCAGAAATGAAACTATCCGGAAAAGAACCGGATTTACCGACATATCTTGCAGAGTAAGCAAGCTGAAATGGCAGTGGGCGACCTATGTTTGTTGAAGGACCGATGGCCGATGGAGCAGACGAGTCTTGGAGTAGAAACCGCGGATCGGCTAGATGGACCGGCGAACTTAAAAAGGTAGCTGAGACAGACTGGATGCGGAAGGCGGAGGACAGGGTGTTGTGGCGCAGTCTGGGAGAGGCCTATTTTCTGCACTGGTCAGCGCTAGGCTGAGTTGATTGATCTCGTGGACGATAATTATAATAGTTACTTATTCCGTTATTATTGATTTGGAGGTAACGTATCTGCGTCGTAAAAAACCCTTTGAAGTAACGTACTATCAACGAATTAATCATAAGATGAAACGTCATTCGAAGTAAAAAACGTAATAACGTGTGAAAACTTAAAGGTACAGTATATATTTTTTTTTATATTTTTAAATGTTTTTTTTTGTTGTTGGAAATATTTAAAAATGTATTCTGGTCAGAAAACAAAAAATAAACGACATAATTATTATTATTAATTAGACATCCTACCTACATGATAACACGCAATTGCTAAACTTGCGTCGATGTGACAGCCCCGACTCACTGCATACTGAACCATACTTAGATTTCATGTAGCTATGTATATGTGTGAGTGTGTTCATTCGACCATTTTGTTCCTAGTTGTAATACTGTATGATTTGAACAAACGAAATCGCTAAGAAAAGTGACAAGGTCTGTCATTTTTTGTTTACTGACAGCGACACAAATAAAACATTACTCTTTGCTCCAGGTGAACAAGGTGGAATTATCCGGAAGACTTAACTTCTGCTGATTTGTATCGATATGTTTTGTTTTGCTAATGTCTTGAACAAAATAATACACCATCACTAAAAAAATATTTTACATAGGTGCCGTTCGGTGACTGAAAATAATATTAATAAACTGTTCCACCGAACCGCACTTATCAAAATTTTGTTTCAGTGCGGTTAGTGGAAGTGCTCAGGTGCGGTTCGGTCAAGTGCTGTTGAAATCAGTGCTCTTAGTGGAATGCCTCGGCGATAATATTAGACGGATGAAATTACAAAATTATGTACACAAAAACGTGTCATATATCAAATACTTTTAGTACATTTTACCCTGTTTTAGTAATAGTCTAAATCTCATAAATTACCTACTACATAATTATATCAAAGTTCAATTTGTTTTTACCAACTCCCTGTATACAGAAATATGTCTTAAATAAAATGCTTTTAGTGAATGTTCCCTCTGTTTTAGTACGAGTCAAATCTCATAAATTACCTCTACTTAATATCAAAATTCAATTTGTTTTTGCCAATACCCTGTATACAGAAACATGTCATAAATAAAATGCTTTCAGTGCATTTTCCTCTGATTTAATAATAGTAAAAATCTCATAAATTATCTACTAGGTACTTATATCTGAATTACATTTTTCTTTGCCGATGACATTGCATGCAGCTTTCCATAAAATGGAACACTAATCTACTTCAAAGTAAAACTCTGTGTACTATTTCTCGGAAGCTCTCTCTATGTCATATTCCACATTATTGGGAAATCTGTATGTTAGTTATGTCATGTTTTATTGTATTTCATACAAAGTCCTGCACAACGCATTCGAGGTAACATACACTATGTTCTCCAACGAACGATTCAATGCTTTCCGCACAAAGTTTTTAATTTCCTGTACCGTTTCGTGCTGGGCTTAGTTTAGCTTGTCTTTGGTCCATTTTGATACGTCCAGAGAGCATAGAGGGCATTGTTTTAGTTTTCTATGCGATAGAGTGAGTTGTCTATTGAATTTTGCAGGTGTGGTGGCTAGTGTGTGGTTTTAAATGGTCCGACTCTCCGAGTTTGTATTGTTTTTGTTTGATTTTTGCGGGAGCGAAATTTATGATAGGAGATATGAAATTCTACGCCTCTGTGGTTTGTTTGTTGATAAAAGGGTGTGACGTTTGAATAGGCTTTGGGTAAAGGAAAATCGTGCTGAAAACTGAAGGCAACTACAGAATAGAATATTATTTATAGTCCCTACAGGGTATTCAAAATAAAGCTGGTCAAAATTAAAAGAAGGGTAACATACTCCTTGGATGTATAACAGTAAGAAAAACATTTAAAATAATCTTACATGCCTAGACACAAAACAACTATCAACAAAACTTTGTATGTAATATAATAAAGCTGAAGAGTAATCTCAGAAACTATGGTTCATTGAAAAATTATTTTTGTGTTGAATAGTCCATTTATCAAGGAAGGCTATATAGCATCACGCTACAACCAAGAGGAGCGGAGCATCAATGAAAAATGTTGCGAAAACGGGAAAAAAAATCCTTTTGAGAGCTTCCGTTGTGTACGCTGCGTAAACGATTAAAGTTACACAAATCATTTAAGACAGAATTGTTCCACTACAAAAGTTCTAAAAAAAAAGTCCGCGACAGCATACGTCTGGTTGACTCACTATAACCGTGTTATTGTAATCAAATTTGTTTTTAAATAATACATTATTTGCGAAGGTGTTTTTTATAGACATGATACAATCCTTATCCAAATAAATACGTTATTAATCGCAAGGTGTTCATTATGAACAAAATTGCCCTTGACATCATATGATTTCAATGAATATCTTAAGAGAAAATATAATATTTTTAAAATAATCAAATCACACTAATATTATAAAGGCGAAAGTGTGTGAGTGTGTGTGTATGTTTGTTACTTCTTCACGCTCAAACGGTTGGACCAATTTTGATAACATTTTGTATGGAGGTAGCTGACACGCTGGATTAATATATAGGCTACTTTTTTCCAGATAATCCCACGGGATCGAGACTTACGTGGGTAAAAGCGCGAGTCGCAACTAGTAAAATATATAAATACACATAGGTAGCAAAAACAAAGAAAAATTCTATCATTCTAGGGCAGCCTTTGCCAAAGTGGGCAATAACGCCCCCCTGTGGGCGCTGCACACCTAAAGGCGGTAAGAGACCCAGAAAAAAAATGGGGGCGTAGAGGCTTGGGGGCGATTTGTAATTTCATCTAGGAGGACTCTTAGACACCGACTGAGCTCTCCACTCTCGACTACAACTTTTGAACATCAACTAATATTAATTAAGTCATTGCTTAAACTAACTCGGTACGATATTTCTCTCCGCGTAGTTCATATATTACAATAGTACGTGTTTAGTTTTGTATTAAATAAACACTTAGTCATTTAAAGTTACAAAACAACTTGTGTTGTATTGCCTTATCTATCCACTTAACGGAACAGTCTTCACCTTACTATCGTCTCATAGAATTTTTTTGTTTACAAAACGTTTTTAAGTGGGTCGCCGGCCGGCGAGCGACAAAAAATGGGTCGTGAACGCTCAACGCGGGGAACACGATATCTGTCCTGTTTTATTGAATAAATAAAATAAAAATCATGTCAATCGGTCGCTCCGTTTTGAAATGAAAGTAGACACAAACAAACAAATAAAAAGGCAACAGACACCCTTTCGCATTTTAATAGTTATTAGTATTCCTAGATAGGTAAAAGATACTTTGTCTGAATACTATAAAGTTGCGTTTCAATAATCATCTCATTGGCAGGTGTAGCCCGTAAGAGTTAATTTGAGACCAGAGCGCCCCGTTGTGTACTACCTACTGCGCTCAGGTCTCAAGTTAACTCTTGCGGGGCTCATTTATTTACATCCAGCATTGGACAACAAGCTGATATGAATTATAATTCACCAAAACACAGACATCTCAAATAAAAACCAAATTTTACCAGGCACAAAAAAAAACGAACATATTTTTCTGGCAACAATTCATTCAATTTATGTTTTGCCTACCCTCGTTTTTACGTGGCAATGTAAACATGCTTGTCTGAATGTCTGCTTATACAGTCGTGCAAATGGCCGTATGTCAAAATACTACGTGCTTTGTTTTTCACATTAAAGGTACTTTTCCGAAGGCGACGACAGATTGCAGACGGCAACGGCTTTGCTGCTCAACCACTATGACAGATCGCTGTATTTCTATGAAAACACTTACGTAGATGGCGACAGAGCCGCCTGCTGCTGCAGTCCAGCGGCGACTACACACGGCATACCGAAGCCGCCAAGTCTGCTATTTTCAATGATTGGTCATTATGACGACCACACCAAGGCAAAGTCATGACCATTGTGCCAATAGTTTACTAGTATACTTCTAAATTCATAATGGCGTGACAGTGGTCCATAGGGAAGTCAAAATAATAGGAGCTTGTCAGTACGAGATTACCAAATACAAACAGTTTTTCCAATGGAGTATCAGTGGCACGTCATTGGAAAATCATAAAGACGCCTTTCAATTAGGAGATTAGCAAAACTGTCAAACTCTACAATTACGGTGCCAATGATCGGCCATTCGGACACAACTGCGTTAGCAGACTTGGCAGTGTATAGTGTACTTGCACTTGTAGTGCTGTCAAAGGCTGTCACTAATAGAGTGACAAGACGTATTTGTTGGTTTGAAAAATGAGTTTCGCGAAATTGAAGAAAGAACTGCCGCTGCCGCTCACACGCTGTCGTAAATGTTATGCTTTTTTTTTTCAGAAGTTCATTACAAAATAGTGTATCGTTCATTCTGCTTTTAGTATCATACGAGTAGCATACTTTGACCTAGCCTACAATTTTAATTTAAAATATTTATTTGTGACTTGTGGACATAATATTTATTCAGTTTTGTTACAGTTGTAATGACAATGTTGTCATTTGGTTTAAATATGTAGGTTTTTATTTTTATTATTTTAGTAATATTTTTTATAGATTCTTTTTTAATTTGTGAATGTGAGAACGTTGTAGGCTTAATAGACTGTAGCTTTGTAATATCATCTATTTTGTTAAGTACTTGGTACTTGTTGACGGGCCTACACTGTCCTATTAACACTGTAACTTGGAAACATTGTTAAAGCCCACTTTTTTTTTTAAAAGAGTAACCGTGGAGTTTCTTGCCGGCTCTTCTCCATAGGAAACGACCAATTGGAACCGTGCACCTAGCTTCTGACGTTTCATAAGTGCCCATGTAGGTTTATGCGAAATATATTTTTTTGATTTTGATTTTGAGTACTAGTAGCGCCACTTAGTAATACCGCTGTGTACTAATGTTCTACTCTGAATAAATCAGTCGTTGTGAAGCAGCCATTGCGTTTTAATAAATGTGATGTCACGTTCGGTATTAAAATTGCGATACTATCGTCAGCACCAACGTCGCTGCCGTCTGCAGTCTGCCGTCGTCTTCGGAACTGTACCTTTAACGAATTCACCCTATTTGCCATAAAATTGTAAAGTCCCATAGATTCCGCTGAGTTGGTCCAACCCGAATGGAAGTGGTTTTATTTCTTATCATGGATTTTATATTAAGTGCGTTTGTTTATGGGTCTGGGTTGTTAAGAGTTGCTGTGACAGCAGCAATGACTTTATGGTAGCTAATCTGTTTTATCTGAGTTTATACTCGTGGTAGTTAATAATTACATAGTAAGTATAGTCACCGGCACGTAGCTTGGCAAGGTTTTGGCGAAGTCTGAGTAAGTTTACGCATGTATAATTAGTGCAAAGAAAAAATTATTACTTTTATTGCATGTCATTATTCTGTGGTTATTGCCAGAATTTATTTTTAAACATGTCTGTTTAGAAGAAAGTTATAGAAAGGAGAGAAACATCTAACGATTCTTGCCAAGTTACGTGCCGGCGACTATAATTATAGAGTGTTTTTCGCATCAAGGTCAACGTGGCGTCGCTTAGCTGAAGTGATAATAAGATTGAAGTTTTCTTGCTGAATTTTGAATTTACCTCCGAAATTAATATCGACTTACCAGAAATGACACTTATACCTATATTTCTGCCCTCCACCGTGCATATGAACATCAAGTATCTGAAATGGATTCGTGTTACCCCCAAACGCCAGGGTTAATTTAATTATCTTCTCGAAGACATGGATCAATTTAAGTGTCTTCAATTGTAATATTATTTACTACAGGCACAAGGGACCATGAACAAAAGTAATTTAATGCAACGTCAAGATGATTTAATATAGACAGAGTAACGATACTACAGATACTACAAGTCCTATGTGGCTGAAAATTTATTTTATTTTAGCCCAGCCAGCACTTAAAATAAAGCAAAACCACGAGATACGAAAAAAAGCGAAATACTCAGCGAAAATAATACATACCTTTGCCACGCAGGTCCCGTAGAACATAAAATATATTTGAGCACAATAAATACGTGGAGCGGCTTTATTGTTATTGGCACAATAACCGTACGTTACCTGCGACTCGGTTGAATTACCTGTCTGTCGGTACGTAAGGCTAATTGTGGTTGGTTTTTATTGGCCAGCAGTGTAAATGAGACGTTATTGGATTTTGGCGATACGATGTTTTGGGTTTTTGGTTTTTTTATGTTTTCCATTAGTTAAAGATTCGGTCGGTGGTCGGTTTTAGATGCTCTTCTAAACCCACAAGCTTAGAAGAGTATCTAAAACCAACCGCTAAGAAAACTGTGCCACCACTGCTGCTGTTACCTATAAATAATTTATGGGGTAATGAATCTTTAGCTAATGGAAAAACCCGATACAACTTTCAGCATTCGAGATTCCGACCATTAGACCAACCAGGTACGCAGGCGGATTGTAATGATATAATAGTATTGTATGGTGCTTAGATCATATATTACATTTAATATATATATTACGGCTAATACCCGAAGTGCGGCTACACCTAGTTTTAGCCGGTTAGAATTATAGGTCCAGACAATCCCTGTTGGATAAAACCAATTTACCAACAATAGAGGGGATCTGGCGCTCGGCGGCCGCTACCACGGCACGCTCGCTTCGCTCGCTCGCCTTCGCTTGTTAATGATTACTGTTCTAACCTAACCTAACCCAAATGATTTTACCCGAAAACAATCGGCTCGTACTAGGTTTAACCAAGAGTAAGTGGCTACACCTAGTTCTAACCGGCTAAAACTAGGTTTAGCCGCACTTCGGGTATTAGCCGTAACATATATACAACATTACTTGCACTTGAACAGGCACTTGACTCTAACAAAAAATAGCAATTTAAAGCTTAATATTACGCAAACGGATCCCTGAATTGAAAAATGGTTTTCACAGATCCGCAATATTTTTGAACGGCCTATCCAACCATACCCCACACCATGGTATAGACGACGAAAAATATATATAAATCCCATGTAACAGGGGGCGAGGGGGGGCGGGTTCATGATTTTATTTTACAACTTTCTCGGCGTGATTAATATTTATACAAATGCCAAATTACAGCTTTCTAGTAATAGGCGTCTCTGAGCTAAGCTGGGGACAGAAGGACGGACGGACAGAAAGACAGACAGACAGACACGGCGAAACTATAAGGGTTCCTTGTTGACTACGTAACCCTAAAAAGGGCAACAAGCGTTGCTCATTTATTTGGATTTACCTAATGTTTAAAAAAAAATGTATCATTAAAATTTCTTCTTTCTATACCAGTTGGGCGCATAAAAATAAAAAAAATAAAAAACTAAATCATTTATATGCCTATATAAGGTACAGAAGGTTGGTAAAACGTACATTATTGTTCTCATGTTCTGCTTTTAATTTCGACGTGCAAATACAAAATAAAGCTACATAATTATTTTATTTAAATTTATTATATATAATAATGATGAATAGGAAACGGCGAGATGATTGCAAAGGGCCAGTGTTAATCTCATAAAATCAAAATGAATGATAATATTTTGTAGTCTTAATTAAAAACGTTAAATAAAAAACATTAAAAAAAACTGTAAATAAGGACTTAAAGTAGCGAAAAATATGCTTTTGATTTTTTTTTCGGCCTCTATTTTTACAGGCGATGGCTTCGAAAATACTATAATTTGATACATAAAAAGTTGACAACCCTAGTCAATGGTAAAAAACCAGTATAAACTGGCCTCTCATTCTGTTGAAACTCCGTACTACGCACAGTAGTACGTTAGACCAGCTCACAGTCAAAGTGCGGGCTAATGTACAATCGTCAAATTTGAATTATGACCCATCATAAGCTTATTTTCTTACAGACATTCAAATACAATTAGGTCAACATTCGCGTGAACATACATTTCCATAGTAACGACCTTGTCAACTGCCATTTAATTACACAGAGAATTATCTGTTGCAGTCTCCATCTTTGTTAAGGGCTTTTACACACGAGTGCGGTATAAAGCTTTATGCACACCCAAAATAAATACGACGCGTACGCATTGTCGTACTAAAATCGATGTGTTTTTAATCTAATACGATATATTATTTATTTTAATATGCGTTCAGCTTAAATGTGCTACATACTGAATTTTGTTTTCAAAGTGCTTTAAGGCAACAATAAGAAATGGGGAAGTAAAACGCTTAAAAAATATAAAATTTTTAATGTTGAACTCATTATTATTTAACAATAGTTAATATCGAGTGTAACCACCATAGCTTGTAATAATAGCTAATAGTCTGGAACGCATTGATCTAATGAGGCGATTGCAAATATCTCTTCCTCTCATAAAGTCCCAAATTTCGTTGCAATGTTGCTCAATTGTTTGCTTTGTCCTCTCGTTTCTGTTATCCCAAAGGGAATATCAAGATAAAAGTATCCTATTGCCTAATCCAGGTCATGGACTATCCATTTGCTAAATTTCATACAAATTTGTTCAGCCGTTTTTGCGCGAAAGTGTTACAAACAAACAAATAAACAGAGTTTCTTCTTTCGATTTATAAGCTAAAAAATATATAATATATTATTTATTTTTTTAAACTTATAAATGCGAAAGTCTGTTTATTTGTATATAAAATAAAAACATATAAATAAAAATAAAAAATATAGTTAGGATAGCTCAAATCATGCGCCTATCGACAATTATTTTCACGATCATGTCCAAAAAAGTGGCGTCAATAATACGCAAAGTGAGAGGAAGCAGCATCAGCATTCTGAAGGTATTTACAGAGAGGCTACAATGGATAGATTAATCAAGCTACATGTCTGACATGGGGCTTTTGTTTTTGTACTGTTTTTTTTATTGTGCGTGTGAAACTAATCGGTCTACTAACATTTATTTAATTCATTTGTAATACAAACACGCTATAGGCCTTCGAGGCCAGAAAATAAAATGTTTTCTTTTAACTTTCTCAAGCAGACGAACTTTTAAAATATTTATGTAGGATTAGGATTAGCAATTTCCTTGAAAGTCCATCGGATTGTAATTGCAAATGTGTTACTCAATAATTGAAGTGCGAGTTTCAATAAACTGATCAGCTGAGAGCCTTTGGCAAAAGTATTTTTTTTAAACTGCTTTTAAGATAATTATCATCGTATTCATCGAAGAGTTAGGCAGAGATGCACCACTTAAACTCAAAGTATTTATTTCAATTAAACCAATTACAGGCAGTTTTGAATTGTCAAAGAGTCGGTCAGTTAGAAAGTTGACGTTATTTACCTCTATGGAGAAGAACAGGCAAGAAACTTCAAGGACACTCTTTTTCATTTTCATTTCATTTATTTGTGAACAATTTACATTGTGTTGAATATAAGTACATGCAATTTACATAAAAATTATAAAAACCATGAATTATTAATTAAAATTCCAAGAAATTCAAAATATAGTGCCTAACAGTTTCAAATATAAAGTCGAAACAGTTTTAAAATAATACTAGACCATTTTCAAAAATAATATAATTTAGAAGTCAAACAATTTTTAACCGACTTCCAAAAAGGTCCGATCCGTCAATTGTGGACGGATTTTGAAAATTCTTTTTTGTTTGGAAGGGTATGCTCTCGAGGTGGTCCCATTGCCATCAAATCAAAATCTGATGAGGGGATCCCAGCGAAATCGAGGGAAATCCTCAAATTTTATAGGCATACCTATAGCGATTTGAGTATTTTTTATAGTAACTCTTGCATTTGCACTTGAAAAGTACCATTTAGTGAAGTGGAACCGATGATGAAGACCACAGATGGCCACCGGAACTACTTAATACTAAGTATTTCACCGTTGCGATTCGATTAGGCACTTTAATATGGTTGCTAAGCAATTTATGCTCGTCAAAATGCATATGGTGAAGTCACCATCAGTTCTCCTGGTTGTTACCAGGAGAACTCCTCAACAATTAACGCCCCTGCATCGGGAAAGTAATATTTTGTAATATGAGATAAGCATTTGACATTAGGCTATTGTAAATTGGATAAATTACAAACTGACCCACTAAAAATTGAAAAATAAAAACATTTTCCGCCGACTTCCGAAATTAAAGTTATTTTTCACTTTGTAGTGTTTTTTTTTGGAAGTCGGTTTTTCTTTTGTAAAAAGTTTTATAAAGTACAAAAACAGTTTTAAAACAATATAATTAAAATGTCAAACAGTTTTAAATATGATGTCAAGAGATTTTAGATTGTAAACGATGTTAAAAGTTTTAAATCAAGATATTACAAAATCCACCCATGTACATAATACACCCACATTTCCAAAGTTACATGTGCCTATTGCCATCAACCGGGCAATGATAAATGACCGCGGTGTTTTATTTGTATTTATGCCAACTAACTCTTTCTTTCTTTCAAAACTTGGCTGATTTGACAGCATTTTGAATGTTTCACTGTCATTATCTCAGAACATTTCAAAAACATCCATACAATTACTCACTCCAAATAGTTTCAATCTACACGCTACAAGGCACATCGCTCAAGTTCTTTGCCAAAGAAATTCAATTTCTACTCCATCAGTCTGATATAGGTACCTAGTTTGGATTCCAGCGCGTATTTGCATGTTAAAATGAGTTCCCTTACTTAGAGGCTCGGATAGAAACAAGATGGGCGTGTGTTCTGTTTGAATTTGAATACGGTTTTTGGAATTTCGAGGTTTTTATGTTTTAGTGTTTGGAGCTTAACCAAAATCAGGCTATACTCGTATGTGACATCTACCAACCCGCACTGGGCCTGCGTGGTGGATTACGGCCCACTCCCTCTCACCGAGAGGAGGCCTGTGTCCCATCAGTGGGAACATTATGCTTATGCTAAAATCCAAATTACTGCCCCGACGGTCTGGTCGCAAGCACTACTGTTGTGCATGAGATCCTGGGTTCGAAATGTGGTTGTTCTACAGGTACACCTCTGCCCAACCCTTTGGGTAAACAAGGCTTGATGGTATGTTTGACAATCTTTCACTGCATTGTTCTTTCACTGCATTCCCAGATCGTGAGTGGCATTCATTAAAGACCTGGAATGGACCTAAAATCTGAAGGGCTAGACATGGGGCAATCGATTTCAAAGCCTTTCGTACCCCTTCAACGAGTTTTAATAGGATTTATTTATTTATTATTTATTAAATACTTTAAGCAAAAAATGTACAGAGGCGGACTTAATGCCATAGGTTATTTATTTATTTATTTAACAGTTTATGTACACACATATTTATATTTAAACAGACAAGAAGAAAGGAACAGAAAAATACGTACAAAGGTGATGAAATAAACAATTTCTTAATAAATCTCTTCCAGCATACCTGCGATAGGAAAGTAGACAAAGAGACGTAGACAACGTGTGTAAGAGTAGAACAGAAAACAAAAAAAAAACAAACTATTATCTAATTTAAATATAAACATACAGTAAGAGAATATAATTACATACAGACTTCTAAAATAAATATCACTAAAATATAATTATATAATTATGTATAAAATAATAAATATTTAAATCATCTGCAAACATGGAACATTTGCTAAGTCGTACTGTGGAAACAATGTCGTTTGCAAATATAAGAAATAAGATCGGCCCCAGGTGCGATCCTTTTGGTACTCCGGAAGTGGAAGGTACAAAAGTGATTCGTAACCTCTCACAACCACTCTCTGCTTCCGCCCCGTCAGGTAGGAAGCGAACCACCTGAACAGTTGACCGGATATATGCAATTAGGACTTAATCCATCAAATAAGTTTTATTACTTAACGAGGAAGGCTTTGTCTCCAAATTGTGATGACTATGCTATACTTGTGGTGTGGTTGATGATGTCTTTCATATTCTGATGGAGTGTGTCCGGAATGAAAATACTAGAGTTAATATTTTTTGGCAATATAAAAGGTATGATATTGGCTTTTGTAATACCATCCTTGCTTTTCCAGGGTCCGATAAGGCTAAAAAATTGTACAAGTTAGTGATAAGGTAGATAGTAATCAACAATTTTGTGTTTTTTGTGCACTGAGCGATATGGCCGCTAAGCGACCCCTTTAAATAAAAAAAAATAAAAAAAAATATATGGTTAAATATATAGAATATCACTTTGTCTAGGTATATGGTCAGTTCCATAAAATCTCTGACCCATAACACCTACTTGGCACAGGGTCACCCAAACCCCCCAAAAAACACGTCAAAATGAAAGGTTAAACGACAAAATTAAGGGAAAACAATCGTAATTAATGCAAAATGAGTGAAAACCAAGGGCCGAACGACAGTCATTACGCCACAATTATGATGGATGGCCGACTGCCCCCAATTTACAAGGGCGCCTTAAAAACAGGACAAAAGGTACAAAAATCGCTTTCCATTAGTAATCGTTGGGAAGTTTGGCGGGGTTTTAAGGGTTCTGTCGAGTTCCTTTTTTTTGGCAAAAAAGTGTTATTGAATCGAATGTTTTTACGCATGATTGCAAAGAAGTCGTACGTACAGTACAAGTACGCGCTGCTGCGAACATCCCTGACGCGCTACAGAAACGCGGCAGCGACAACAGTATCCTAAAAGCATTGTTGTATTGTTATGTCTATAAGTCACAGTTTGTAAAAATTTGGTTTAGTTCTTCTTGCCACGGTTAACTCGTGAATTGGTGACCATATATTACATATACCTATTAGAGACCCCTCCGTGTCTCGGAAAGCACAGCTATCATTTGTAGATCTTTGACAGTCGTTACGGGTAGTCGGAAGCCCAAAAATCTGACAACCAGTTTAAGGTCCTGTGCACAACACGTTTTTAAGACGCGCCGTTGACGCGCGTTTGTAGCGATACAGACACGATACGCACGCGAGTCAGATGCAGCTTGTTAATCTTTTGCACAGATAAAAGCGCGCCGTCGACGCACGTTTCTAAAACGCGGTCAACGGCGCGTTCAAAAAACATGGTGTGAACAGGCCCTTAGACTCTTACCAAGGGGTATCGTGATACCCAGGCACTGGGTTGTGGAGGTCAGATAGGCAGTCGCTCATTGTAAAATATTGATATTTAGCTGCAGTTAGACTGGAAGCTGACCACAACAAAGTTGGGAAAAGGCTAAGCAGATTGATCATTGCCATACTGGGTTCTGCATATGAGTGATGGCAGTTATAACCAATTTCAAAAAGCTAATTCATGTTATTTCGATGTATGAATTGAACCATATGCATAATTATTAAGTATAATTGCCTATATAATGTGCCCACAGCTGATACATAGGCCTCCTCTCCGTGAGAGGGAGCGGGCTGCAATCTACCACGCGGGCCCAGTGCTGGTTGGTAGATGTCACATGTCTTCGATTTTTTGGTTGTAGTACATGCCGGTTTCCTCACGATGTTCCTTCACCGTTTTGAGAGCAGAGGTGATGAAATAATTTGCACAAAGTAAAGCGCCTGTCAGGGTTTGAACCTACGACCTACAACCTGTAAGTTACGGTCGTTACCAGTGGGCCACCACTGCTCAAATTGAAGACAAGGCTACAAACAACGAAATTTTCCAATCCTTTGAAACTTTGAATTTCAAATATCGACTTTCATCCCCCTTCCCCATGACCCCCGTTACCCCAACAAGGAAACATCTGTACTAACCCAATAAACAAAAGTTTTCTAAAAAAGAAACGGGCCCCTAATGAAAGTCGGACAACGAGTCGTATACGACGTATAATTTTCAGCCGAAAAATGCGTCTTTCAGATCCTTTTTCAGGATGACTTAATCAGAGTGGGTGATGAATAAGTGTTTTAAGTACATAATGTTTGATGTAATAAATATGTTTGGATTTTTTATTTTGAGTTTTCACGGATGTGAAAGTGTTTATTACGATGTAAGTTATTGTAAAAAAAAAAATGTCAGCGGCTTAAAACGAGTTTTATAACTATTATGTCTTGGCTCATGACCTAGAAAGCAACTATGTGACGTTCAATCCTTCCTAATCCTATCCTATTCTATCCATTTTTTGTTTTTGTTCACGGGGTGGAAAATTCTCATGGATGCCCTGGGGTGGGCGGACGGGTCTGTCAGACTCTTACTAACTAAAAACCACGCCAGTGTTCCCATCCCACACTTGCGCCGGGGATCTTGGGACATGTAATTACTTCCGCAATCCCCGCGTCTGCGGGCCACCTCAATTCTGGGGGGGTGAGATGTTAGACCCGCGACGTCTGAAAGGGGTGCGCGTGGAACACTACGCGCCGCCACCTCGGGTCCAGTGTGATAGGGGGCGGCGGACGTCCCCAAGTCCGCCGTCCCTGGACCCAATTAGGGGGGCCCTCTGCCGACGGCCAGTGCGCCTGCTGCGGACCGGGTGAGCGGGCGAGATCTCCCGCTCCTGTTCCGCAGCCTCCTTCTGCGACACAACTGTTTCGGTTCCTTATCCATTTGCATAAAATTTTAAGACCTAATATAACTTAGCATAATTTTGTTTGGCATAATTATATTTTCGCATAATATAAATACGCATAACAGCTTACGCATAATTTTTTTAAGCATAATTTCTCTAACCATAATAATGATTAAGCATAATATTCTAAAGCATAAATTTATTAAGCATAAAGTTCTAAAGCATAACTGGGTTTCTGTCACGGCTCCGGCGCTGCGGGCCTCCGGCGGCCCTACGCGCCTACGCGATTTTAAATTACACTCTAGGGGTAGGACAAACAAGACTACGTGGAGTCAGTTTTGCAGCAATTCGGTTCTGTCACTAACTTTTGTTGCACAGCATATTAAATTTTTAACCAACAATATTATTTAATTGTTACAGAAACTATAGCAAATTGGTTTGATCAGAATTATGTATGGGGTACTACAAGTTCGCCACCACCATTTCCACCCAAAGTCTGGAATAATCATTAACGTTATGCTAATAGTCATTAGGCCTACTAACGTTATGCGAATCAAATTTATGCCAAAACAAATTAGTCTTTAAGATGATTATGCCAACATAAAATATATGTCTCAAAAAATTATGCCGAAGTATTATTATGCCAAAACAAATTGTGCCAAAATCGTTATGCCGAAGTATATTAGGACAAAGAACATTATGTGAAAAGAAGGGATCCCAACTGTTTAGCATCGACTCGACCATGGCCGGCAGCGACAGGTCAGGTCAGGCCTACTCCTTAGATGAGGGCACGGCGAGGCTCCTCCCATGCGGCACACTCTGACATACTTACTAATCAAAATCATTTACCTACGTAGATACATGTTATCATAAAATATTCGTACATATTTATTCCTCTCAATTTACAATATTACATAGGCCGTGTAACATTCTAATATAACATAAAAATCGTACCTGAATAATTCATTTCATTCATCTTACTCATTCAATAAATGTCACTATTCTACAGAAAAGGGCGTCCGTGAAAAAGGTGCTAAAAATCACTAATACGATCTGACAACCCTTTGATTTTGGGTTAAAGGTATCCTTTAGCTTTGACATTCTTTTATTTCATCAAAGCTTCGTTGAATATGCTTTATCTCGCCTCATATGGTACTATACAGTTTGTATATTATATGTTAGTATATTCTCATATTTTTTATTTTTTTTTATTAAGTGAATTGTTTTTGATTTTATGTATTCTATTTTCTCTTCTACTCTCTCTTACACATGGTGTCTACATCTCTTTGTCTACTTTCCTATCCCAGGTATGCTGGAAGAGATTTCTTTAGAAATGAGCACGTATTTTTCTGTTCCTTTCTTCTTGTACGAGTATGTTCATAAATGGCTAAATAAATAAATACATAAATTAATAATGTATGATGACTGTGAGAAATGAGTTGGGGAGTAAAAAACGTTACACAAAAAAAAAAACTTTCAAAACAAAGTAAAATATAATTTTAATTTCGGAAGTTAGTGTCTTTGGATCTGTTGTTTTGCCAGGGACTTCCAAAATTAAAGTTATTTGTCACTTTTCAGTGGGTCAGTTTGTAATTTATCTAAGTTACAATAGCCTAATGTCAGATGCTCATCACCTTTTACAAAATATTTATTTTCCCGATGCAGGGACGTTAATTGTTGAAGAGTTCTCCTGTTAAGAACTAGGAGAACTGCCACTCACTACATGCATTGTGATGAGCATACTACTTACTAGACAAATGTATTCATAGACACGCTACACATGCTTCGCATTGATTCTACTTTTAAGCTTCTTTTGCCACACCCAAGAATCACATCCATACATAAGCGTGGGTACCAGCACACCATCGTGAATAGCCAGTCGAGCCTTTTTGGGTATCGACTAGTTGGTCAGGAAGTCACAATGGAACGTCAATAATTTGTCTAATTCGTTCAATTAATGTCGGCTTCATTGAAAAGGGGTGCGAATAAATCAGGGGTTGTTAAATAATCAGTGAAGCGGGATGTCTGTAGCCCCCCGTGTCGAAGGTCACCCGATATTAAATTATTTCGACGTCCACCGTCTGTGTGTCTAAAATTTGTAATTGAGACACGAATTTTTGACCCTCTCGGAATTATAAAGAGTGGTTAGTACGATACTCGTATTGTTGTAAGTTTTATATATTTATATGATTTTTTTTTTCTTCAGTTTCTTGCCAACTCCAATGCCAAAGTTTGAACACTATGAATTATACCGGCATGCTTTTAGTTTTAGCACCTAAATATTATAACAAGATTAAAATTAAATTACATAGTTTGTAAACCAGCAAAATTATTTGTCAATATACTTACCACCACACTACATTCATCATTTCAGCCCAAAGACGGCCACTGCTGGACATAGGCCTCCGCCAAAAGGGGGGTTGGCATAATCGCCACGCTTTGCAGGCGGGTTGGCGATCGCAGTATGGTGTTATACTGCATAGAGAACGCTGCTGCCCATTATCTAGGAAGTCCCTTAGTCGCCTTTTACGACACCCACGGGAATAAATAGGATGGTGCTATTCTTTACGTCCGGCACCACACGGCACACCACATAAAATTTTGTTATAAACCAGCGACTAGCCGTTGTTTCGCCCGATTCTTACGACATGATAAAACATCAATATTCCTATAATATTATGTAGTTTAATATTAATGTAATTATAATTAAACATAAACCTTCCGGAATACATTTTTCTGAAAGATGGTGAAAACCGCATCAAAATCCGTTGCGTACTTTAGGAGAACAACGCGGTCACACAGACAGACACAAAAAGCGACTAAATTTTATTATATTTATAGACTGCCATAATACTACCAACAACACTGGCGGCATTTACATCGCCACATGCAAACTACGCATCACACTGACACTGACGTGTGATGCAAAATCCTGCATCGCGCAAGCAGAGTTTACCGCGCAACTAGCGTTGTATACAACGCCCTGACATCAACCGTCGGGTAGTTGCCCACCAGACACTACACCCGTCTGTTCAGAGCATCCTCCCCTTTTTATGGAGGATGAGTGAACTTAACACCCTGTTCCTCATTCCTCTCTAACACTAAAAGCACGGACAAAGGAACGATCATCATCATTCTCCTGCCCTTATCCTAATTTATTTGGGGTCGGCGCAACATCTCATCATCAACATCGGCACAACTTTTTTCCATTCTTCTGTATTAGTCGTCATCTCGGTAGTCACTCCCTTACTAGCCATAATAAATCATCTTTCACATATGCCATCCATCGCTTCTTTGGTCTTCCCCTACGCGTATAGCCATCCACATTCATACTCAAAACTTTCCTGGCGACATTTCCCTCATTCCTCTGCATCGAATGCCTATACCATGACAACCTATTTCCACACAACTTTTCAGTCACCGGTGTTGTTTTCAGACTTTACTAACATAGTACAAAAGAACGATCCAATCCGCAATGAATGAGTCATCAGTTCAACACGGCAGGAATTATGACGACGTATTTACTAGTGTTAGCTTCATAAGTACATCTGTTTGTACCTAGTTATCATCTCATAGGAAAAAACCGGCCAAGTGCGTGTTGGACCACGGACAATGAAGGGTTTCGTAGATGGCTGTATTTATCCCAAGAACAAACTTAACATTTTAGTTGAAAAACATGTTCCCCTATACATTCCAACTGCAAATTTAAGTTCGTACGCACAATATTGAGTGATTTACCACGTTATTTTAAGACCATAGACTTCTTATGGCTCAGCAGTTTCGGCAATAAGAGGGGGAATGGTCAATTTGCATAAATTTGAAAAAGTACTTGTTATGATAATTAATTTTAAAGTTATTTAAAGATAATAACTTTAAAATTAATTATCATAACAAGTTCTTTCATTTAATACGTCACACGGTTCAGTTAGCAAAGCTTTTTTTTTTAATTTTCAAAATTTTCCGCCAAAAGCGAACCCATAATCAAAATTCATATAATTACTACGTTCATGTTACGGTCACAGAAATTCATAAGTGTACCAAATTTCAACTTAATTGGTCCAGTAGATTCGGAGCAAATCGACTGAGACCGACGCCGCGATGGACAAACACGGACACAAGAGTGATCCTATAAATGTTCCGTTTTTCCTTTTAAGGTACGGAACCATAACAATTATCGATACAAGTGCAAGATAAACGTAGTTTTTAGCGTGGTCTTTGGAGTCAACATCATTCTTCTGTCCATAACGCAATTAATTTGGGCTTGACGCAACGTGTCCCTTACTTCCATACTTCTCTATTAGTCGTCATCTCGGTAGTCCCCCCCTAGCTCCTTTCTAGCCATCTCATCTTTCACGCAGTTCATCCATCGTTTCTTTGGAGTAGGTACCCTTACCTTTTATCTAAAATTCTCCTAATTTTTGACCCAAATATTGACTGGTAGGTATTAGGCAGTGATAAGATACATTAAGTCCGCCTTGTGTATCAAAAGATGACAGAAATATTATATAATAGCAAACAATATTATTTTCCATCCATTTCCACTTCAAAAATAAAATCCGTGGTATTACCAGCTCCATATAAATACGCACTGTTGCTTGCGTGACTTAATTGTAGGGTCCGGCAGACCTTCAACAGAAATGTGTATTTTTTCTTTTTATGTACGAACTTTGAAGTCGTTTTTTTTATGTGAATTTGTTTTGTTTATCTGGCTTTGGAGTTTCTGTTTCTCATTTTGTAAATACAATATTGGGAGTTGCACGAAACCAACATTAGTTTAACGGAGACTTTAAATTGATGCTATCACTTTCTTATTGATACAAAATGTAAGGGATATGATGAATTTACGCCAGTAGCACACCTCCGCCGCGAAACCATCACAGCGAAACCACAGTAGTTCAATTCAACTGGCTCGCGTCATGTTTCGCTACTCGAATCGGATGCGACTAGCGGAACATGACGCGAATCAGTTGAACTGAACTACCGCGGTTTCGCTACTATGGTTTCGCGGCGAAGATGTGCTACCGGCGTTAAAGTCTCCGTTAAAGTAATGTTGGTTTCGTGCAACTCAACGTAATTTGTTTGATAATTATAATATTATATTAAGTGAAAGAGATGTGTTTTTCTTCCAGCTATCATATTAAACGCTGCGCATAATATTGCCTGAGAAGGCAAGCAGAGGTGTATTTTACACACATATTTCAACTGTAGTACCATGTAGTAGGGGCAAGGAGGTCGTGGCTAAGTGATAACAGCAGCACGGCTCGTTTCATCTGCAGGTTAAGCTGCGCTCACCGCGGTTGGTCCATGGATGGAAGACCGTTTTTACATACCGACGCTAAGCCGGGTAAACATCGTGAGAAAACTGGCAAGTCCTAGAACCAAAAATTCGAAGACATGTGACATCTACCAACCCGGAATAGGTGGTGAATTACGGCTCACTCCCTCTCACTGGAGTAGTCCTGTGTCCCAGCAGTGGGGATTAAAGGCAGATTATGATTGCCACACAAATATCGACCACCTAAAATGTGTTAATTATTTATTAAGGAAAATTAAACAACCTTTGCGATATACCTACCTAAGTTAATTTAATAAACGTAAAAATACATAAAATTCTATGCGCCGTTACACGTATAAACTGAAGCTTTTAGCTAATGAAATGTAGGTATTAATTTTTTAATGCCATACGGAGTTATGATTTATTTAATTAAAAGTACCTACATACCTAGAGAGTTTGTCATTTCTGTTTTCATGTTTTATGAGGGTGTTACCCGTGGTCCGTCCCGTAGTCGCATGGAAGGAACCACGGGTCTTTTTTTTACCCATGGTCCCTTCGAGAAATACAATGCCAAAAATATTGAAAACAAGCACAGAAAATAATTCTATACTTATAGGTTACAGGAAAACCTATAAATAGTATTATTATGGTCTTAAAATAAAATGGTAAATTTCTCATTAAGACACTGACAACAGCTTAACCGCGGTCACTGTCAGACTGCATACAAAAGAAAGAGAAGCGCGATGACACAACGCTTGTAATTTATTGCAAAATATGAAGCAATTATCTATTTACTCAAAAATGAGTTGAGTAATCGAAAATAAAAAACAACCAAGTTCTGCATATAAATAAGACGTTCTTGTTATTAATTAAATACCAATCGTACGTTGATATTTAATCCAGATATTTTGGATTGAAACTCAAAGTAACGGGTTAGTTTACCGTTAATTTGTATCGACTTTTTTTTCTAAACGTGTTTTGGTAACAACCATATTCTGAGAAATATGTTCAAGATATTATTATATATTTAGGTTTTTATTATATATTTTTTCTGCTACCACATACTATATAGATTTGGCAATATTTTTGTTTAAGAAAGCCTACTTTTATCATTTGCCTCTTGTCGGTGCCTTAATGTGCGTACAAACTGACATTTGCAGTTGGAATTTAGGAGAGAATAATAATAATGTATTTAAACTACAATGTTAAGTTTGTTCTTGGGATAATTTCATCCCAACTACGGAACCCATCATTATGCGTGGTCCGACACGCATTTAGTCAGTTTATTTTATCTTAAAAACTGAAATAAAATCCGTTAACGTCCTGAATCTATCGCGATCTTCAAAATGTTCCAATAAAGACAAAACCATACATAGTTTATTGTTTAGGTTCCTACGGAGAGATATTAGGAAATGGGTAATGACCGCTATCGTCATGCTAAAGCATGCAGACTATAGTAACTAGGTACCTTTTTATTTTATTTTATTTTACATTATTTTATTTGGGTGGCTTACAGCTACCACTAAAGAAGTTATAGTGAGGTAATTCACGAAAAGCCATTTAGAAGCCACCACAGTTAGCAACAGAGTATAATGTTGTACAAGTTTTTAATTGAATAACTTAAGCATAGCACTAACTAAGTCTAACATTCAATTAAGTATTAAATTAAGTACCTGTACAGCAACCACTATTAGAATGCAAAAACAATAGATAAAACAGTAGTAATAGACGCTAAGATGCTTGTTTAAGGCGGTGGTTTCTTGAAAATGGTCAAAAAGGTGGTTTTATAAAAGCAGTGGATCTCTTAAATCGTAAATATTTTTTCAGAAACAAAAACAGTATGATATTTTCAAGTCTTTTGTGCATACGGTGATGGAACTCAACATCAAAAAAATCTTCTAATTATTTTTAAAAGCAGTTTATCCGTTCGTTAACAGTTATAATTATAATTAAAAGTATACCATAAAATTGCAAATGCCAAACTGCATCCGGTGAAGGATTAATTTTTATTAATTAGTTAACATCTAATTTTATACGATGTTATTTGCATTTTTACGTCATACGTTGTGTCATCGCGCATCTCTTTCTTTTATATGCAATCTGACTGTGACAGCGGTTTACCTGTTGTCAGCCTCTTAATCGACTGAGGGGTGTTCATTCTTAACAATTTGATTAATAATTTTCAACAAGTTTCACATTAAATTCAATTATTAAATAAGTAATCAACTTATTATTGGATTTAGTTTTTCTTTTTTTTTTAATTTGTTTTCTTCCTGACAAAAAACATCTGACATTGGCAGAATTGTCGACAACGGCACCATTGCCAGAAAGAAAAATAGATTAATAATTTGACTGAGCTAATCATATTTTGTTGGAGCTCAAACAAGCTGATATTCCACTTTGTTTTTTGGGTCTTCGCCACTTATCGCCATCTTCCATACCAGATTTATTACCATATAATAAGTACAAACTAAGTCATCACTATTTCCTGGTGGATTAACGTTAGCTCACTTACCTTCTGTCCAGCGTGATTGCTGGTACCTAACTTACTAAATTGTATATTACAATTAATTATGTGTATGCAGTCATTAGTACGGACAAGAAACGAATCGCAAGCGCGCCACTGGCGACATCACGTGATCTACTAGCGCGCTTCTACATAGTCGTGATGTTTTGAAACGATGGCGAGGAGGACATTCTGGATTCAGTGTCTGATCGCATCGGAGTTAAGACGTCGTGGAACTGTAAACGATTCGTTGTGCTCAGTTATTGTGGTAGTTGTAATTTGTAGTGATTGTGCCAATTTGTGATTTTAATAAACGCTGTGTAATACATTCCTACCCAGTGTGTTTTTCTGCCCACATGATGTCCGAATCTAACGGAGTAAATCCTGACGATCCTACATATACATATACAGGAGGGAAGGGACATCGACGAGCATCCTGTTACGATGGATTCAGTACATCATTCTTGACCCCCTGCGTTAATATTTTTAGTCAGTTATTAAAAATAAAATCCACCCTGCCACCCTGTATATGGTTTTCCTTTGTTTTAACAATTATTCTACAATACTTAATAATATTGGAATAGATGGGGGGCCTGATGGGGGTAACTAAAATTGAAAAGTGTGGGTAAACACTACATAACAGTAGGTAGTCTTATAATTATATAATATGTACCTATCACACTGACAATTATGTTAAAAGAAGTAATTTAGGCTATTTAACACTGCTCTGATTATGTTAGTTTACATTTAGAATAAGATCTTTTTGTTAACTTGTAATAACCTTTCTGTTAATAAAGACCTTTAAAAATCAAATCAATCAATACCAGAGGCATCGTTGATGCATTTTTATCACAGAGATAAATAAAGTTAAAATATGTGATGTGCTTCTAGATAATTACACAGCACCCATAGTCCCATATCCTTCAAACACACAGCAAAACTTCTTGGCTCTAGTTCTATTGTACACTGCGACACATCAAGCTAGTTATACTTATGTCCAAAATAAGCTGACCTCTGACCTCTCACTGTTTGGAAACCTACGTGTGTACTAAGTATTAAAATAATGCCATAATCGCCAGGCTTGGCAGGCGGGTTGGCGATCGCAATGGTGTAAAAATGCATAGAGAACGCTACTGCCCATTCTCTAAGGCCCTTAGTCGCCTTTTACGACACCCACGGAAAGAAATAGGATGGTGCTATTTTTTATGCAAACATTCATAAAATTAGAAACCTATCAATATAATTTATTTGAGTTTCAAATAAAGTTTATTGGCATGTCAAATATAAATATTGCCAGCCTCGATTCCCGCATCATACCAAATGCTGATTGCCGCATGAAAAAACGAATGCCATTAAAAAAAATCATAACTTCTCGTTTGGATGCTAATTTCCATCAATACTGTAACTTGATATTGGAATGTCTGTGTGTTATATGAAAATATCAATATTCAATATTTTTATCGGACTGCCAATAGGAAAGTTTTTTTAAAACTTATTATCATAACATATAAAGGCTCTTACAGACTTACGCGATATCGCGGGCGCGACACAGAAATTGCGCTACTAGAGTCGCGTCGTGTCTGCGATGTCGCACCAGTCTGTACGAGCCTTAACGCCTATATTCTTGGAAGAGGAAGATGGCTTGAATAAATTTCGACTTTTAACACGGGGCAACTCTAGAGCCACGTACCTACGTGCCGAAAAACCCAATGACACTGCCTAGGTACCAAACCCATGACCTACCGAATTGGCAAAAACCTTCAATAAATGTATATTTGTACACCAAATGGCAAAACATAGAAAAACTGTCATAACTGTGGGTGTCCAAGCAAAAACGGTTCTGTAGTGGGGATTGAGTTAAGACTAGATTCGGTACCTATCTAGAATAGTCAATTTAATAATCCCAAACGAACTCATCCATGCAAACACAATGGTTCAACTAATAGCGTTGCGTACGCATCCGATGCGACTCCCGGGGAGTGGGGGAGGAATGCGTTTACCACGCGCCGCCGCCGCCGCCGTGATCTCAGAGCGCGACGGCGATACCGCGTACCGAATCGGTATCGCTAATATCTGAAAGAAGGAAAGAAAGAAAATACGTTTATTTGCGGTAAACATAACGCAAAGAAATAAAAACACAAACACGAAAGAACAAGTTTAGGGAAAATATGCGTCACAACGGCCACCGCACAGCATAATGCTGCGACCCTATGCGAGACAGAGCCCCAGCGCTGGTTTTCAGCAACAGCCGGCGTTGACGTGATGACGTCAACCGGTGCAGCATTAAATGAGACAGAAATAGACAAAATAAAATAAATGCAATACTTCGATATCTATATTTATATAAATATAATATCTAGAATGACAACATTCAGTAACGTCAGCAACGACTCAAGCGCCGCGCGCATGTTACGCAATCTGTGTGTGCAGCTGTCAGCTGTCATTAAGAATTTGACGTTTTTACGTAATGGTTACATCTCAGAGAGGGTTACATAATTAAATAACATGGCGCATTATGTAAAGAATGCTAGGATGTTATCTAAATGTTATCTGAACAGGCCTTTACGTTTCAGTATCAGTCTGAAAACGAAGCCAACATAATATAATACTTAATAATAATAATACAATTCTCTGAACATACTCTTAGTTTTCCAATCCTTTGGCAAAAATATTATTTACCGAACCGTCTGAGATCAAAGCTTGATCTTACGTATCTCTATATATTAAAGTAGGTATACATAGGGTACATAAGGTACTTGGTAGACTTGTTCAATCAAAATGTTCAGTCTTAACGCAAATAGTTTCAACCGAGGGTTTATATAGGAATAAACTGTTGGTTGAAACTATTTTAGTTAAGCAGTACGATAGGCCGACGTTAGGGTTGTAGACTACTTAAAATAATACCATGCTGTTATTTTGTTGGTGCTGGACGTAACGAATAGCACCATCCTATTTCTTCCAGTGGGTGTCGTAAAAGGCGACTAAGGGACTAACTAGAGAATGGGCAGCAGCGTTCTCTATTCATTTTAACACCATACTGCGATCGCCAACCCACCTGCCAAGCGTTTGGGGGAGGTATATGTCAAGCAGTGGACATCTTTCGGCTGAAATTAAGAGGAGGCTCCCTATTTTCATGTTAATTTGCATGAATATTCTGAAACAGTCACATATACAAGCAACATGAAACTTTAGTATATGATTTATTGGATCTTTTTCTTTCCATATTGAACGTACGTAATTGTAATATATTCGCTCGATACATTTTTTATTCGAAAATCATGTCTTTTTTTATGGATAAATATAAAAAACAAACAACATTGTTTGGCTTTTATGTCTAAATATTCACAGCAAGAAAATATAGTTTATTATCCAGCCACCAGATAGTTTTTCTCTAGATCAATTATTACTTTAGTTATAACGAAATAAGAATTGAGACTTACGCTATTTAGTTTCGTGCTCAAACACGATCAAAGAGCGCATGCGATATTCAATTTTATTACTGATGTGTTAGCGTTTAGCACATAACGGACGGTGCGCCTGCTGCGGGCCGGGTGAGTGGAAGAGATCTCCCGCTCCCTTTCCGCAGCCTCCAGTCCTGGGACGCGATAGTATCCTTCTGCGAAACAGTCGTGTCGCAGAAGGATACTATCGCGTCCCAGGACTCTTCGCTGCCGACAGGTCTTGGTGTACCAAACCCAACCTGACGTTTGCAGGGTTAAGATCTGCTTGGTATTATTGGACTTCATTGCCATGACCGTGAAACTAATCCACGATCCAACTACGGAATGAAGCCTAGTTTATACTCAACCGCCTTCACATGACTGCCCAAGTTACTGTCATCAAACTTTTATACTTTAATAATTTATAATTCGCCCAAGCAGACTCAGATACGGAGCTAGAGCGTTCAAAATAAATAACACAAATACAAGCATAGGGGTCGAAAAAGGTTAAAAACGGTCGGCTGATAACCTTAATCACCGAACAGTTAACGACGTGTGAGCCGCGTGGGGGTTTAATCACACACGGACACTTTTAGACACGTTTTTGTTATACATTTTGTGGACTGGACGTTTCCAGGTAGGGTTTGTCCTTGGTTTTTAGGTTTTAGTCGCTGGGACACAGTAATTCCGGATCAATCAATCTGCCAAGGATTTTCCTATGTTGGGATCGGCCTCCAGTCTAACCGAATGCAGCTGAATACCAGTATTTTACATGGAGCGACTGGCTATCTGACCTCCACAAACTAGTTACTGGGTAACACGATACCCCTAGGTAAGACTGGTTGTCAGACTTGGGCTTCTGACTACTCGTAACGACTTTCAAAGATCTACGAATGGCAGCTGGGACAAACGGTTTTACGTGCTTTCCGAGGCACGAAGGTGTCTTGATAATTAAGTAATGGGTGTACACCTATCCATGAATCGCCTGCGGCCAGCGTAACTTAACCTTTGATCAACCTGTGTTGCTGTTATTATTTAGTCAGGAGCCCCTTATTGGACTCGCTAGTACTGTGCGCAGTAACATTTTTAGGAACCAAATGGTGACATGAAGTGAGTGAGAGTGAAAGTCCTGAATCCTGAGATCTATAATAATATACAGCATGTCGCTACAGTGGCATCATTAATTTGACATAATGGTAGCTCTAGTGGCCAGTAATCATATTTTTTTATTTTATGTATTTTTTTTTTAATTTAATATATTATATTAAAATAAATAATTATAAATTGAAAAATAAAAAATATCAAACTAAATAATAATATAATAATAATGCTTTATTACCAGGCAACTAAGGCCCACAGATAAAATACACAAATATTTCTTACAAAATAATAAACTAATACAATATTAAAAACATTAATAAAGCTCTCTTTCCTTCAATTCGCCTATTCCTTGCACGTTATTTGTTTTAGTTTCATGGATTCGATGTTATGATCCATGACCCCGGCTAATTACCTCTGTGCTACGGTTCTTTAAGTACAGGTTGTTCCAAGATGCTATTTTAGAAAATTGTAAATAAATCAATAAATAATAGTGTTTAATAAAATTAAAATATTTTCATAAAACGTAAAGGCGAAAATGTATTCGTGTGTTAAATTAATGTAGCCACTGTAGTGGCACGCTGTATAGCTAGCTATCGCGCACATCATTCAGCGATTTTTCGGATAAGCCGGCCACACTTTTTCAGTTTAATGCTACTCCTGAAAGCTAGAGACAAAACTGGCGACCACCAAAAAAGCGCCGAGGCAATGTAGCTCGACAAATCCCCGTAATTTTTTACCGTTTTGGAACCTGCAACGAAATCAATCAAAAATAACAACTGAGAAGGGAGAAAGCCATAGTTATGGTAACTATGGCTTTTCTCCCTTCTCGGTTGTTATTTTTCAGGATTCAGGATATCTGACTATTCATTCTGCTGCAGTGACATGCTTTAGATGGGTGACCATTATTTACACGTGAAGGCTCTTTTAGAGATCACAGTTGGCTAATGATGGTGTTCAGCTACATTCAATTAGAATAGTAGTCACCCCAAATTGGCTGGAAAAAGGCTTGGCAGATGTTAATGATGGTTGGGTAGTGATAATCTGATCCAACAGTTAGCGACCCATGAGCCGTATGAGATTAACACTTTTATACACGTTTTTACCATATTTTGCAGGTAGGGAAGGTGGTCGAAAGTTAACATTACATTTTAATTTTAGGTTGTAAAAGAGTAGATAGGACTACGAAATACATAGCTATCGCGTAAAATGTCTAGTCTGCTGGATTAAAGCTGAAATATTACGTTGACAATGTGTTAATAGTGAGTGACCATCCTTCACATGTTGAGACGCTTGATGTTCTTGTCTGCATGTTAGTATTGCTCTGTAAATGCATTGTGAAAGTCTGATGGTAGATGCTCGTTGTTAAATACTGATGATTGTTTAAAAATATAATTTATTTTCTTCACACAATCCCTTCATGTTTTATACAAATGTTAAGCAGATAGGTTTATATTAAAAATCTGTAAAACACGTTAGGTACTTAGTATACTTAACAGTGATGTGCGACGAACCACATCGTGGTTTTCTCGAGTTCGAACCCAAGGCACGCACCTCTGACTTTTCGGATCAGGCGCGTATTGTAATTATCACTTGCTTAAAAAAATGGTGAAGGAAAACATCGTCAGGAAACCGGCATGCCTGAGAGATATTTCTCGACGGCATGTGGAGCCAAGTCAGAGGCCCATAGGCGGTATAAAATCTCTGACACCAGGCGGCCTACTTTCTAAGTACATCAGCAAAGATACGGGCCCGTTTGAAAGTAGTTCGAAACTTCAGAATGGACCCTACACCCGATTAATTTTTCCCAATTAGTTTTTCGGACGGGCAAAATAATATCTGGAGTAAGGATAGTTATCAAATCGTGTTATCATTCATTCTTAGTTCGGACCTAATCTTATTTCCGTGGATGATACCTACGGAGCAAAACTGATCAAAATCAAAATCAAAAGTCATTTATTATTCAAACTAAGCTGAGAATCAGCACTTTTCGAACGTCAAAAATTATATAAGACAGTCTCCCAAAAATGCTCACCCTTCACCACTGCCTAGTGCTTTAGCTGAGAAGAAGAAGTGGCGCAACAAACTCCCCAGCAGCACAGCTATATATTATACAATAAAATGTAAAATAATTTGCATTACGCAACACAACATTAAATTAAATTATTTGCTAAATAAACGACTACATTTAGGCACACTACTATGCAAAAGATTTTCAGCTTTAGACAGGGATGCATTTAAGGAGCGAGTCGTAGCTATAGGTATGTTGGCAAAAAAACTCATTGAATGCCTCAGCTACGTCAGCTGCATTATTAACTAATTTGTTTTCGACCATTATCTCAAGTTGTTCGTTCGTTACTTCAGCCGAAACTACGGACTTCGTGCTTAGGGAGTGTAGACCTGCAGGTTACTCATTAACCACACAAAAAAGTAGATATTTCGCCTTGTAAATTCAACCAACCATACCCGATAGTCGCACAGAACATTTCATATTTCAAACAAAGCTAGGAGCGGTCAAAGCCGGCGATGTGCCATTTTGTCATTGTAAATAACTTTGGTAATACTCGTATGATGCGCGTAATATGCGAATTTGAAAGTCCCCTAATTTCGCATTGCCGGTTATTATTACAGTTGTGCTTTTGCAATAATTGTCGCATTTAGACGTCCTATTATTATGAATACTTACTTGTACGTAGACTGCATCGTTGGTCTAGTGAACGTAAGTGCTAGTACTGCGCATGGGGTCCCCCTGGGTTCGATTCCCCGGTCGGGCAAAGAGTTTTGATGTGAAACATCTATAGGCGCACGTAAAACCGATTGCTGGCGGGGCGACGCATGCCGCGTGGCGATGTGCCGCTATACACTTATACAGTCTATATGTAGTAGTGTGTAAATGTTGTTTAGTGCGATGTTTCACATCTGCCAGTCGTCCCGTGACGGCCCATATTTTTTTTCCATCAGTAATTTCTCAGTAGCAGCCCGGAGTTTGGATGTGCGTACGGTTGACGGCAATAGGCTCGCCACCGCACACGGGACTAAAACATAACGGATAATAATTTTCCAGGCGACTAATAACTTAAAGGGCGACTAACTATTTGCTACTAAAATAATAACTTGGCGACTAATAACTTAAAGGGCGACTAACTATAAAATCGCTGCAAAGTCATCTACTGTTATTGAATCATTTGGGTTAGGTTAGGTTAGAACAGTAAGTACTCGAGCCCTGGCTCGGGAGGAGGCACGGCTCCCTGTCGTTTCGGGTGACGCAGGTGCTCTCGGGGCATGGTTGCTTCGGGAAGTACCTGTGTCGCATAAACAGGGAGCCGGACGCCCGGTGTCACCACTGCGTTGACTGCCGGGAGGACACGGCGCGGCATACGCTGGCAGAGTGTGCCGCTTGGGAGGAGCCTCGCCGTGCCCTCATCTCAGGAGTAGGCAGTGACCTATCGCTGCCGGCCGTGGTCGAGTCGATAGCCGGCAGCGAGGAGTCCAGGGACGCGGTGGTATCCTTCTGCGAAACAGTCGTGTCGCAGAAGGAGGCTGCGGAAAGGGAGCGGGAGATCTCGTCCGCTCACCCGGCCCGCAGCAGGCGCACCGGGCGTCGGCAGAGGGCAGATAATGCCCTCTTCCGGCCCCCCTAAATGGGTCCAGGGACGGCGGACTCGGGGACGTCCACCGCCCCCTATCACACTGGACCCGAGGTGGCGGCGCGTAGTGTTCCACGCGCGCCCCTTTGAGACGTCGCGGGGGGGTCTAACACCTCACCCCCCCGCAGACTTGAGGTGGCCCGCAGAGGCGGGCCGGCACTAGCCGGGGATCACGGAAGTAATACTAGCTCCCAAGATCCCCGGTGCAAGTGTGGGAAGGGAACACCGGGGTGGTTTTTAGTCAGTAAGAGTCTGACAGACCCCTCCGCCCACCCCAGGGCGGAGGACATCCATGAGGATTTTCCACCCCGGCAACAAAAAAAAAAAAAAGGTTAGAACAGTAACCATTAACAAGATCCAGATCCCCTCTATTGTTGGTACGCACGGTCACCGCACGGTCTCCCGTGAGGCGGCGAGCCTCCTTGCCGGACTGCCGCCATGGGATCTGGTGGCAAAAGTCCTCGCGCACATCTGGGAGTGGCGCGAGGAGGCGAAACGCCGGGGTGAAACTCCGCTGCCGCGAGAAATCACGGCACGGCGGACAGAGCTCCGGCGGGATCTCATGGCGACATGGAGAGTGCGATTGTCGCAACCCAGCGCTGGGCACGCCACAAATGTGGCGATAAGTCCCCTCTTTGAGGAGTGGCTAGAGAGGCGCCACGGCGTCCTCACCTTCCGCCTGACGCAGGTCCTCACCGGACACGGTTGTTTCGGGAGGTTCCTGTTCAGGATAAAGCGGGAGGAAACGCCCGGGTGTCACCACTGTGTGGATCGCCCGGAGGACACGGTGGAGCATACGGTGGAGGTCTGCCCAGCTTGGGCGGAGCACCGCCGTGTCCTCACGGAGGCGATCGGCGGCGGCGATCTCTCGCGTCCGGCCCTGGTTCAGGCCATGGTTCGGAGCGAGAGTGCATGGGAGGCCGTCACCTCCTTCTGCGAAGCAGTTATGCTAGCGAAGGAGGAGGCGGAACGCGTGAGGGTGAGACAAGGTTCGCGCCCTTGCGCCCTTAGTCGCCGCAGGAGACGCCCCGGGCGTCGGGAGTCGCAAGCCGATTTCCGGCCACCGTAGGCGCGGGCCTGCGGATGGTGAGCGATGGGTAGCTCGCCGTCCGATAAGGACCAGGCCCGGGTCGACGGCGCGTTGTGTTCCACGCGCGCCTCAAAGAGATGTCAGCACAAACTGACGGGGTCCGTTAGGACCAATGCCTGCCGGGGTTGCGAGTTTGTCCGAAAGGGATATCGTGGCCCTGGCACACAGGCAACGGAAGGAACACGGGTGGGTTTTAGTCAGTAAAAGTCTGACACGCCCTCCCGCTCCGCCCAGAGCGGGAGAAGTTATTTGATAATTACCCACCCAAAAAAAAAAAAAAAAGCCACGCCAAATTGGCTGGAAAAAGGCTTGGCAGATGTTAATGATGGTTGGCTAGTGATAATCTGATCCAACAGTTAGCGACCCATGAGCCGTATGAGATTAACACTTTTATACACGTTTTTGCCATATTTTGTGGAGTAGAGTTTTCAGGTAGGGAAGGCGTTCGAAAGTTAACATTACATTTTAATTTTAGGTTGTAAAAGAGTAGATAGGACTACGAAATACATAGCTATCGCGTAAAATGTCTAGTCTGCTGGATTAATGCTGAAATATTACGTTGACAATTGTGTTAATAGTGGGTGACCATCCTTCACATGTTGAGACGCTTGATGTTCTTGTCTGCATGTTAGTATTGCTCTGTAAATGCATTGTGGAAGTCTGATGGTAGATGCTCGTTGTTAAATACTGATGTTTGTTTAATAATATAATTTATTTTCTTCACACAATCCCTTCATCTTTTATACAAATGTTAAGCAGATAGGTTTATATTAAAAATCTGTAAAACACGTTAGGTACTTACTATACTTAACAGTGATGTCCGACGAATCCAAGAGCGGGGGGGGGGGGGGGGGTCTCGAGTTCGAACCCAAGGCACGCACCTCTGACTTTTCGGATCATGCGCGTATTGTAATTATCACTTGCTTAAAAAAATGGTGAAGGAAAACATTGTCAGGAAACCGGCATGCCTGAGAGATATTTCTCGACGGCATGTGGAGCCAAGTCAGAGGCCCATAGGCGGTATAAAATCTCTGACACCAGGCGGCCTACTTTCTAAGTACATCAGCAAAGATACGGGCCCGTTTGAAAGTAGTTCGAAACTTCAGAATGGACCCAATTGATTTTTCCCAATTAGTTTTTCGGACGGGCAAAATAATATCTGGAGTAAGGATAGTTATCAAATCGTGTTATCATGGTGTCATCATTCTTAGTTCGGACCTAATCTTATTTCCGTGGATGATACCTACGGAGCAAAACTGATCAAAATCAAAATCAAAAGTCATTTATTATTCAAACTAGGCTGAGAATCAGCACTTTTCGAACGTCAAAAATTATATAAGACAGTCTCCCAAAAATGCTCACCCTTCACCACTGCCTAGTGCTTTAGCTGAGAAGAAGAAGTGGCGCAACAAACTCCCCAGCAGCACAGCTGTCTGTTCTGATATGAAACTTAAATCTATACAATAAAATGTAAAATAATTTGCATTACGCAACACAACATTAAATTAAATTATTTGCTAAATAAACGACTACATTTAGGCACACTACTATGCAAAAGATTTTCAGCTTTAGACAGGGATGCATTTAAGGAGCGAGTCGTAGCTATAGGTATGTTGGCAAAAAACTCATTGAATGCCTCAGCTACGTCAGCTGCATTATTAACTAATTTGTTTTCGACCATAATCTCAAGTTGTTCATTCGTTACTTCAGCCGAAACTACGGACTTCGTGCTTAGGGAGTGTAGACCTGCAGGTTACTCATTAACCACACAATAAAGTAGATATTTCGCCTTGTAAATTCAACCAACCATACCCGATAGTCGCACAGAACATTTCATATTTCAAACAAAGCTAGGAGCGGTCAAAGCCGGCGATGTGCCATTTTGTCATTGTAAATAACTTTGGTAATACTCGTATGATGCGCGTAATATGCGAATTTGAAAGTCCCCTAATTTCGCATTGCTGGTTATTATTACAGTTGTGCTTTTGCAATAATTGTCGCATTTAGACGTCCTATTATTATGAATACTTACTTGTACGTAGACTGCATCGTTGGTCTAGCGAACGGAAGTGTTAGTACTGCGCATGGGGTCCTCCTGGGTTCGATTCCCCGGTCGGGCAAAGTGTTTTGATGTGAAACATCTATAGGCGCACGTAAAACCGACTGCTGGCGGGGCGACGCATGGCGCGTGGCGATCGGCCACTATACACTTATACAGTCTGTATGTAGTAGTGTGTAAATGTGTGTTTAGTGCGATGTTTCACATCTGCCAGTCGTCCCGTGACGGCCCATATTTTTTTCCATCAGTAATTTCTCAGTAGCAGCCCGGAGTTTGGATGTGCGTACGGTTGACGGCAATAGGCTCGCCACCGCACACGGGACTAAAACATAACGGATAATAATTTTCCAGGCGACTAATAACTTAAAGGGCGACTAACTATTTGCTACTAAAATAATAACTTGGCGACTAATAACTTAAAGGGCGACTAACTATATAATCGCTGCAAAGTCATCTACTGTTATTGAATCATTTGGGTTAGGTTAGGTTAGAACAGTAACCATTAATAAGCGAAGGCGAGCGAGCGAAGCGAGCGTGCCACGGTAGCGGCCGCCGAGCGCCAGATCCCCTCTATTGTTGGTAAATTCAGTTACCAAAACAAAAATTTGATGCCAGTTTAAATTAAAATAAAGCTAAAAACTGATTATTGAGCTGCTACTTTCTACTTAAAATAATACTTCGCTGTAGCTGCCAACCTATTATTTTTAGCTGCCAACCTATTATTTTTGCTACCCGCTTTAATTATTTTTTAATCCCAAATTCAGATTAATTTGCCGCCGCGTTAAATACATGCCAAACATAACTGGCGAAATGTGGGTGTATTTATGTACATCTATGGTCACCTTTGCCTAATCCTTGGGGGATACAGACGTAGTGCTATGTATAAAGTAGTATTTAAATAATGTTATTAGTACTTTTACCAACCCGCACTGGGCCCGCGTGGTGGATTTTTTATATATATTTATCATTTAATTCAAGCAACTAATTCTCATAGTTTTATTCAAATTCAAATTCTTTATTGCGAACTAAGTGTACAGGATTTTGTAGATGTTAACAATAAGTAGGTTCTAGAACTTAGTTGCCTGTTAAGGCATTGCAATTTAAATGGTTATAAAATATAAGAAGAAAAAATTATTATATATATATATTATTACATAGGTACTCAATATTACAGTTATACAGATTTAACATTATATTATATAAATTATCATTATTCATATATTTTATATTATCATTATATTAATTATCATTATTCATTCATATATTATATATTATCACATACTATTCATAGAATTAATATCACATCATTATATTAAGTACACAATCATTTCAATATTAAATAATTATTTATCTTCAAAGAATTATTTTACAGAGTAGTATGTTGAGTTATTTGAGTTAGTAACAAAATACTTTTTTTTTTTACGTAAAACTATGTTAGATAAAATTTGTGACATTACTGCTGCAAGGTGACCGGCCCAGCCGATACCTTGCAGCAGTGACTCAGATGAGCACAATCTAGCCTGCTTGCTACCATAGACCTAAATGGCCCACTCCATCTCACAGAGAGGAGGCCTGTGTCCCAGGAATGAGAACATTATAGGCTGTTTATCTATGTATGCTATGTAGTACTTTTACTCGATCATAAAATAGAAACAAATAGCATGACTGTCGATGACTATAAGAGTAGAGGAAGACCAAAGAAACGACGGATGGACTGTGTGAAAGATGATATGGCTAGAAAGGGAGTGACTAGGCCCTCAGGGTGCGGGGCCCCCGCACCTCCAGGGTCGTCTTGAGCTCATTGATAATAATTTGGCAGTAGGTACCTAATCGTATGGCGATTTTAATGTAAGTAATTAAATGGTGACAACATTTTCCATCACACTCAAATATTTTTGGGACAAAATATAACATGGTGTAAAAATGATTGAAATCGATTCAGTTCCTTATTCTGAACAAACTATGTTCAGGTTTCGCATATACTAAAAATAATGTTGTATATGTTAGTTGCGCGGTAAACTCTGTTTGCGCGATGCAGGATTTTGCGTGACGTCAGTGTGACACGTAGTTCGCATGGCGATGTTGATGCCGCTACAGGATCATCGCTTACCATCGAGACAGTGGTCAAACGCAAGCGTATATCTATTATAACAACGGGACTGTTAGAATTATCTTCTTTTTTTTTAATTGTTTTTTTAAATCTGAGCACCTGATATCTTATCTCTTCACCACCCTTGGTTGACTAGTAGAAAATGCCTAAGGCATTCCGCCTTTGTATCTTATTGTATGCGAGACGTATAGATAAATAAATAATAAATAAATTTTTAGACTATTACCGCAAACTCTTTTTTTTTTTTTTTTTTGTTTTCGGGGGGAAACTTTCAAAAGGCACCTGGACTTTGGGGAAAAAGACCAGGGAGTGTGGGATTCTTACCTCACTAAAACCACCCCGGTGATCACCATCACATGCACATGGAGGGGATCCCGATACCTCTTAATAGGGCACGTCTCTGGAGAGACTATAAAGAGATCTCCCCTGAGCCACGCAGCACGTGATCACAGTGTCACCGTATTCCCTGAAATCGCTCGGTGGGCAATCAGTGTCCCCACTCTGATCACCCGCGATTCCAAAGTCCCGCCTTCATTAAATTCTTCTTCGAGCGGGATCGGCTCTCTCACAATCCCGCACGGCAGTACCTCAAACCCCAGCTAAACCTATTTCCCAGAGAGTGCCCATCATTCTTGGCACCTATTCATCGCCTATTATCACCACTGATGGTAGATAAAAAAATGTTCAGTGCACACAAAAGACAGTACACAACACACAATAGCATTACAGCAAGCTATATGCAAAACGATTTTGATAATGTGGTTGAGTGGGCACATGATAATGGCATTACAATAAATGTAAGTAAAACTAAGTGCATGCTTATTCACTCGCCGTATCATAAAAATAAAAGTAGTTTGTTTGTGCAAGTAAAAAGTCATTCGTACGAATGTCTGCATAGCAACAAGCAATTCTGTCAGTGTTTATGTTTAGAAACAGTTTTACCTCTTATAAGTACCTAGGACTAGTTATAGATAACACATTCACATGGAATCTGCATGTATATAACGTTTGTAATAAGCTGCGCTCCATTTTTGGTTAAGTTAAAAATCTTAAATATGTTGTCAGCAGGAAAGTACTGTATACCTTGTATTACGCACTGGCTGACTCAATTATTAGTTATGGCTTGGGTAGATATGGACTTACATTCCCTAGACACTTAAATAAAATTAACAACTTGCATATAAGGCTACTAAAACTACATATAGATAAAAAAAACCGGCCAAGTGCGAGTCGGACTCGCACATGAAGGGTTCCGTACCATTATCAATAAAAATCACGTTTGTTGTATGGGAGCCCCTCTTAAATATTTGTTTTATTTTAATATAATTATTTATTTTTAAAGTGAATATATCACTAAATATTCTGTGAATATTTCAAGCGTCTACGTGTTGCCGTTATCAATATCGAGCAAAAAAATCACGTTAGTTGTATGGGAGCCCCCTTAAATATTTATTTTATTCTGTTTTTTAGTATTTGTTGTTATAGCGGCAACATAAATACATCATCTGTGAAAATTTCAACTGTCTAACTATCACGGTTCATGAGATACAGCCTGGTGACAGACGGACAGACAGACAGACGACGGAGTCTTAGTAATAGGGTTCCCGTTTTACCCTTTGGGTATGGAACCCTAAAAACTAAGAAAACATTAAATAAAAATTATGAAGAACTATTTAAAATTTGTAAAGTACTCCCGATCCATCTTAAAAGTAAGTTAAATATCTTATATCTATATCGGTCAAGAGGGAGTCGGACTCACGCACCGAGGGTTCCGTACGTATATATGACGTTGATGATTTCTGAAAAACTGTGCTATTTAGAGACATCGTTTTATTTTTCCTGTAATTTTTACATAAACTTCTATCACACAGAATAATTTCAGATTTTTCTATAAGCAAACTTCGGAGATAAGGGGAGGGGGGGACGGTACTCCATTCGAATTTTTACGAACCCCTTTCAGGCCCTGTTGCAAAAAAGGTATATTTTTTTAAATTTCTTTCTTGTATGCAAAATAGTTGGGTAAACGTCATATAAAACTATTCCAAATTTCAAGTTCATAGTATTAGTAGTTCTTGAGATATTCCGCTGTGACAGACAGACAGACAGACAGACTTAGTCTCACCATAAGGGTTCCTTTTTACCATTTTGCTACGGAACCCTAAAAAGAAAAACATACTTAAAAAAATAGACAAACACTATGATGACCTACTTCAAATCGAATAACGAATATACAAGGTATGGTTTACGTCTCAAGGATGTACCAAATGGGACTCCAGCTCAGCATGTATCAGGCAAATATACCTGAGGCTGATATTCTGCACGATCCCTGCATTGACATACGGACGGCGAGCACGAGATAAATTGGCGTTTTGACAAAGTGTTATGCTGACAAGTTAGTCTATTCATCCCCTCACAAAACCCCATCAATATCATCACAGATTTTCACCCAGATGATTCCAGCCATAATTCTAACATACATTTTGTACTACAAAGGTTTCCAGCCATAAGGACAAGCCTATATTTCACATCGGCAATCGTTAGTGGCTCGAATAATGGCCAAGATGGTCTATAAGACCTTACAATGTGAATTTTCGTCCCTTTTTCCGATCCAATAGTTTTTTAAGCGGGTACTGTAACGGTAAGATGGTAGTGGAAGAAGGATTGTTAAAAACGCTTTCTATTTTTTTTCTTGTATTCCGTTTTTTTTGTTATCTTTTGGGTTTTTTTGGGCTTTCATCTTTATGTAACTAATGCGTGTTAAGGTGCGATATAAAGACTTATAAGAGATGGTCTAGAGACTAATTGTAGCATACCCACCAATCCGAAATAGGGGTGGCTTTGATACTACACTGGGAAATAACGATTTACGTATAATTACGATGTTCAATAACTCGACATAGGCCGCAGCGAATACAATGCACTCACGTACCTTGGACTGCTCCAGCGCTCGCTGAGCTTCCACCTTCGATTGTCCATAAGCTAGCTTCAGGGTTTCACGCCTAGAGGGTTGATCACACGCGAAATAGGGGATGATTCGATTTCCCTTAGGATTTCGACCGATTAAGACGATGCGCGCGCGTGTTGCTTTCACTAATACGACCTCTGCCTTCGCTCCAAAAAAGACACGTACATGTGTGCAATGACAGCTAGTTTAGCTGCTTCCGGTGCTGCCATCTTGTAAGAAATTGAAACATCGATACGTTTAGAAATTGATCTTTAGCATTAGAGAAAAAAAAAACGTTATAGTAACGGAACACTAATGGTATAGACTGGCCCCTAATGATTGTCATATCAGCCCGATTTCACTCCCTGTTACTTTCGAAAATTAAAATTACTGCTGCTTCCCTCTTCCCGGAAAACAGGCGTGACTATATGATTAATAATATCAAGGTGATCGCTAATAATTGAATTGCCGTATATGAGAACCAAAATAATAATATGCTCCGAGATAGAGTACAGGAACAAATTAATAAACAAGATCTCAACCGGATCGAGTTCGGAGAACCGAGCTTCGACGAAATCATAAATAACAAAACATTACGCCTGTAATTTCTCCAAAGGTTAAGCAGAGGTGAGTACTTATCTTAGCATGTACACCCACGTTTCGCCAGTTATGTTTAAGTCCCATGTAATAGGAGACGAGCCTATTGCTATCAACCAGGCACAAATCCAGACCCCCGGCTGCAATTGGGAAATTCCTGATGGAAAATTCCAACTAGCGACCATGAGACCAACGAGCCAGTGAAAATCAGTTATCAAAGTCAAAGTATTTATTTTAAATAGGCACATAAGAGGCAGTTTTGAACCTCAAAATTTACAAAAAAATATAATTGATTGTAGTTACCCCTTCCAAAAGGCAGCCTCGCATGGAGAAGAATGGACACGAAACTCCACAGTTACTGTTTAAAAAATGTTTTACAATATTTTGTTTGAGCACATCAATTATATGATTATATTATGTGAAGACGATGCACCCAGAATAAAATTACTATAGATAATAGGTAAAAAGAATCAAAAACTAAGCAATGAAAAAGAACTTAATTATGAGATAAATACACGGTGCTCACACACTTACAAACATCGTAAACGTATGCTTAAAATAATAACAAGTCAGTGTGTGAGTATAGGTAATCACAGAATGTAAAAACAATATCATAAAAAAAAAAAGTTACAACAAAAATAGCAACCAGATCAAATAATCCTAATAAGTCCTTTCCATCGTTTAACGTTCACACAAAGATAACATAATGATAAAATCTCCAGGTGCTTCAACGTATTATAATTATCAATTCAGGTTCCAAGAAAATCCAAAAATAACCTCCAAACTGTCATACCAATGAAGGCAATAAGCACATTTTCGAGACATATAAACCACTTAATTCACAATACCCACACTCAAAATAAAAGGTCAATGAATATAATTACACATTAATTACTTATCTTAAAATAAACGAATCTGACAGAAGCAGGCAGTTTTCCTTTGATATGTAAATTACATACTCGTGCAACATTACAGAATTGTACCCTTTGATGTCAAAAACGCATGTGCAACTAAGCTTTTGTATCGTATCGTTGAATTTGTGCGTGGTAGCAAAAATAGGGGTCCTTGTACCTTTGTTAAGGGTTAATAGTGAAAGAAGGTATTTGGGGCGTTTACACCCAAATGGAGATAACTTCTTGTGGGCGTGGTATAGCAGAGCAGTCGAACGACCGCGACTTACGAGTTTTTAACCGACTTCCAAAAAGGAGGAGGTTATAGGAGGAGGTTTTTATAGTAACTCGTGCAGAGAGCAAATGCTCTCGGAAATTACCATTTGGTGAAGTGGAACTGATGATGGAGACCACAGATGGCCACCAGAACAACATAATAATACGTATTTAACGGGTTGCGATTCGATTAGGTACTTTAATATGGTTGCTAAGAAATTTATGCTCGTCACAATATGGTCAGTGGCAGTTCTTCTGGTTGTTACCAGGAGAACTCCTCAACAACTAATGTCCCAGCATCGGGAAAAGCAATATTTTGTAAAAGGTGATGAGCAGTTGACATTAGGCTACTGTAACTTAGATAAATTTAAAACTGAGCCACTAAAAAGTGAAAAATAAAAACTTTTTACAAAAAAAAAAAACCTACTTCCAAAAACACACCACAAAGTGAAAGATAACTTTAATATCGGAAATCGGTGGCAAAAACCTAAAATACAGATCCAAAGACACCTACTTCTGATATTAAAGTTATTTTTCACTCTGTAGTGTTTTTTTGGAAGTTGGTTATTTTTTTCATAAGTTTTTTATGTCGTAGGTTCGAACCCTGACAGATGCTTTAGTGTAAACTATTTCATCACCACTGCTCCCAAGACGGTGAAGGAAAACATTGTGAGGAAACCGGCATATCCTAGAACCAAAAATGAAGAATGAGAATGAACCACGAAAACATTTGACATCTACCAACTCGCACTGGGCTCGCGTGGTGGATTACGGCTCACTTTCTCTCACAGAGAAGAGGGCTTAGTCCCAGCAGTGCGAACATTATAGGCTGATTTAGACCTTGTTTGGTTTGATTTGATAACTTTCATAAGTTTAATATAATTAAGAAAGCTATCAATGGGGTGAAGTTCTAAAATAAGTAACAATTTTTCAATGGCTAAAATGTAAAGCATAAGGCCTGTTTTAAAACTGTTAGGGTAATCTGTCAATAGTAATATTATAATAAAGGTAAATTTGCGAGTTTGTATCTGTAGAGGGTAATCTTCGGAACTACTAATTCCGAAAATTCCATCACTAATGTGAAGCTACAGTATTGCCGAGTATTAAAGAATATATATAATTATTTTATTATTTATGTACACACAGTAGAATACACAGAGATATTATGACATACCTACATATAATTTTGTGTACAAAGGTAAGTACCTACGGCTTATTTCTTAAGAAATTTCTTCCAGCAGACCTGCGAACGAAGAAATGAAAAAGAAATGTAGAACAAGAAGAGAAAAATATGAATATGCGAAGTCTTATACTAAAATCTTTAATATACCCACATTTTTAACAAAAAAATACATATACTTAAATAAATACATAAAACATATTTATCCGTGTGGTGCCGGACGTAAAGAATAGGCATCACCCCATTTCTTCCCGTGGGTATCGTAAAAGAATAGCATCACCCCATTACTTCCCGTGGGTGTCGTAAAAGAATAGCATCACCCCATTACTTCCCGTGGGTGTCGTAAAAGAATAGCATCACCCCATTACTTCCCGTGGGTGTCGTAAAATAATAGCATCACCCCATTTCTTCCCGTGGGTGTCGTAAAAGAATAGCATGACCCCATTACTTCCCGTGGGTGTCGTAAAAGAATAGGATCACCCTATTACTTCCCGTGGGTGTCGTAAAAGAATAGCATCACCCCATTACTTCCCGTGGGTGTCGTAAAAGAATAGCATCACCCCATTACTTCCCGTGGGTGTCGTAAAATAATAGCATCACCCCATTTCTTCCCGTGGGTGTCGTAAAAGAATAGCATGACCCCATTACTTCCCGTGGGTGTCGTAAAAGAATAGGATCACCCTATTACTTCCCGTGGGTGTCGTAAAAGAATAGCATCACCCCATTACTTCCCGTGGGTGTCGTAAAAGAATAGCATCACCCCATTACTTCCCGTGGGTGTCGTAAAAGAATAGCATCACCCCATTTCTTCCCGTGGGTGGCGTAAAAGAATAGCATGACCCCATTACTTCCCGTGGGTGTCGTAAAAGAATAGGATCACCCCATTTCTTCCCGTGGCTGTCGTAAAAGAATAGCATCACCCCATTACTTCCCGTGGGTGTCGTAAAAGAATAGCATCACCCCATTTCTTCCCGTGCGTGGCGTAAAAGAATAGCATCACCCCATTTCTTCCCGTGGGTGGCGTAAAAGAATAGCATCACCCCATTTCTTCCCGTGGGTGGCGTAAAAGAATAGCATCACCCCATTTCTTCCCGTGGGTGTCGTAAAAGGCGACTAAGGGACTGGCTAGAGAATGGGCAGCAGCGTTCTCTATGCATTTTAACACCATACACTGTGCTGCGATCGCCAATCCGCCTGCCAAGCGTGCGATTATGGGAAACATCCCCCCTTAGGGGGAGGCCTATGTCCAGCAGTGGACGTCTTTTGGCTGAAATGATGACATTTATAAATATAAATACTCACAGTGGAGACGAAAGGTAATGCTGCTAATATAATAATAAATACTGCAATAATTCTATGTTTATCTACTGATAAGAAAACTATCAGATAAGTTAAGAACGGTGGTGATGTGAACGGAAATATATTTTGGGAATGAGAATTAATTAGTTACTTAGAATTACTTGTAGGCCCAGCAACGTACAAAAGAGGCTTTTCTTATAAAATGATCAAATCGAGAAGTAAATTTTCCAGGAACAATTTCCTTTTTATCGTTTGTAACTTTTTTGGAAAAAGTCAAACGCACTTCATAGTATTATCATGGAATAAATTGTTCGCGGAATTATTCCGCCGGAATTACATTCATATTTGAGATCTGTAGTTGCTTGCCACTCATTGGTACCTATGTCAATTTAAAAAATCAAAATCAAAACATTTATTGTGAACTAAGTGTTCAATACATAGTCAGACATAGACATAACCTGCAGAGTAAGCAAGCTGAAGTGGCAGTGGGCTGGCCTTGTTTGTCGAACGACCGATGGCTGGTGGAGCAGACGAGTCCTGGAGTGGAGAACGTGGGGCGCCCCCCAGCTGAACCCACGACCTTAAAAAGGTGGCTGGGACAGACTGGATGCGGAAAGCGGAGGACAGGGTGTTGTGGTGCAGCCTGGGAGATAGGCTGAGTTGAAGTGTACAATGTTGGTGTAATGTTATGTTAGTACTTATGACTTAGCGGCCTTTTAAAAGCTTTGCAATTACCAAGAAGAAGAAAGAAGGTAGGTAGTTTGGTTTAACCAAGAAAATTAGTAAAAAGAGTCCCCCAGAAACATATTTCTTTAATCTAAGTTCCACATTCGAACTGTCTTTGCTAGACGTCAATATGTTACACAATCCATCTATATCTATAATGAACTGAACCGTAAATTAGATATACGAGTATATCCCCCCGTTGTTATACAATTGTAAAAAAAACAATAACTGAATGGCTGAGATCCCTAACATAATATATGAAGAAACAGAAAACATTCTGACTAGATTGAGCTAAAGCATGAATAGAAACAAAAATGGTACACACACACACACCCATATACATACACACACAAACATATTCACACTCACAATATATAAGGTGCTAACAAATTAAGTACCAATATTTTAAGAGGTGTTACATTACATCAAAACAATTAACTTTAAATAGAAATTAAGAAAACTTTTTATATGATATTTTTGTTTTAATTTACGGAACAAAATAAATAAATTAAAATTTCGCCCAAACACAATCATCCTGTGCTTTTAACTGACAAGACACACTTTCTGTCAAGTGAACATCGTCGTTTGTAACTGACGTCAATGATTGTTGACTATCTATTAACGGGGTGTTTTTACGCAGTAACGTTGTTTCCCTAATTATCTCCAAAAAGTAACATAAACTTTTCAACTTTCATACTTAAGTCTACTCCTAGAGACGAGTACTATCAGCTCTAAAAGTATTGGTACCTAATTTGTTAGCACCTTATATACACACACACGCATGTACACACCTCATACACCGAGAGCTGCTTAATTAATGTTTTATTTAATTTTTGTTTTTATTTTTTCTGTATACTCTCTATTTACTTATTAGCCTCATCATTGTAAAACAACCACTACAGGGAAGGGTGAGACAGCTCCAACACAAGTACTTTTGTAACTTACTGGGGCTGCCTCAATTTATTTATGACACAATGTTTAAGTTAAAATAATTATTTTTGTTTTTTTTTTTGTTAATTGAAGATAGAAAAGATCACTACATAATTATAATACATAATCTTGTCTCTCGTCTCTTGTTATCGTCTGTCTATCTGGAACTCTGGATATTCCAGATCGCGATAAACTCAAAAACTACCGAAATTTTTGTGTAAATTGGCTGAAATATGACAATAATTGTTGAAGATGTCGGAAAAAATCATGCCGACTGGGAATGTAACTGGAACCAAAAGACTATTACGGAATTAATACATTGTTTATCTTGGATTAACCCATAAGGTCCGCCCACACGGGCGAAGCCGCGGGCAAAAGCTAGTAACTATTAATAATGTCACCTAGCTGACCGTCGATTTACCCTTTTTTCCATATTTTAAGTTCAGTACACATCTACACTCACTCACACATATCTACACTCACGCATACACAGTTATACTCACACTAAAAACACATGCCCAGCACATTAATACATACTCGCTTTTCCTTGTTATTATTTCATTTAAAACCCCTTTTACTTTCTTCCCCCCCCCCTTATCCCCATAATTAATTGTATTAGGCTAGTTTTTTTTTTTTTTAAGTGCATTTTGCTAATATGTAAGTAATGAATAGATCCATAATGGGCGGATGGATGGCCCCTGTAACACAGGTTTTTCCTAGCATGGGGGTCATTGATCATTTATTTTGAACCGGGCTATTTCCATGCTTAGATTAAGTGTCACCCTGTATATGTGTACTTTTACGTCAAATTATTTATTATTTAGTACTTATAAAAGATGACATGACATAACACGAGCTTGCCTAATGCGGAAGTCATAATTAAAATTTTATTTTCACAAAATCTCTCAATACTTTTGTAACTGTTCGAACAGAGTTAAATTCAGGATATTATTCTAATTGGCCCTTATCAAAAGGCTTTTGTACTTAACGATGATGTCGTCCAATTATGTCGAATATTGAATTTGTTCCTGTTAGTAACAGGAATGAGACATGCCTATTACCTGTTTGGCAATTGTTCAGGAATCAAAGAGAAAATATACGAATAAACTAATTTAGCAAGGAATTCTTGTGGGGATCCTATCTATTTCGACATGTTTTTTTTAATGGCATCTCGCAGGTCAACCTTCGTAACCATTTATTTCAGTATTACAACATTTACGGATTTAATTTTTGGATAAATGTTTATTGACTATTTGATTAAAACTCTGACTGAAGGAAAACGCAATTGGGTTAAATTTCCTCGATATAATTTAATTCCGAAAATACCTCTATTTTTTCATGTTTTTTCCTGTAATTCTAAAATCCTAAGTAATTTCATTGCAAAATTTCATTCAACATGTGCGTATTAGGTAACTGAAAACTCTGGCTGAATTTTTTTGGGATACATAGCTTAATTTATTTTTAAACAATTTTTATTTGGTTTGGTACCATAACGTTGTTGTATTTTGGTTCCAGCGCATTGTTGCGCTCTCTTTTTTCGCAAGTGGAAGTAATTGACTCTGTCGCTTTCTTATGGCCGCCCAGTTCGCTATGATTTATTTTTTAACCGGCTTCCAAAAAGGAGGAGGTTATATGTTCGGCTGTATGTTTTTTTTTTTTTTCATGTATGTTCACCGATTACTCCGTCAATTGTAGACCGATTTTGAAAATTCTTTTTTTGCTTGGAAGGGTATGCTCCCGAGGTGGTCCCATTGCGACCAAATCAGAATCTGATAAGGGGATCCCATGGAGATCGAGGGAAATCCTCAAATTTTATAGGTAAACCTATAGCGATTTGAGTATTTTTTATAGTAACTCAAGCATTTGCACTTGAAAAGCACCATTTTGTGAAGTGGAACTGATGATGAAGACCACAGATGGCCACCGGAACTACTTAATAATAAGTATTTCACCGTTGCGATTCGATTAGGCACTTTAATATGATTGCTAAGCAATATATGCGCGTCAAAATGCATATGGTGAAGTCACCATCAGTCTGTTCTACTGGTTCTTACCAGGAGAACTCCTCAACAATTAACGCCCCTGCATCGCGAAAAGCAATATTTTGTAAAAAGTGATGAGAATTTGACATTAGGCTATTGCAAATTAGATAAATTACAAACTAACCCACTAAAAAGTGAAAAATAAAAAACTTTTTACAAAAAAAAAATAGTCTAGTCACACCACCTCGGTAGTCTATATAGGTAGTCGGTGGCAAAAAACTAAAATACAGATCCAATGACACTGACTTCCGAAATTAAAGTTATTTTTCACTTTGTAGTGTTTTTCTTGGTGGTCGGTTATTTTTTTTTTGTAAAAAGTTTTTTTTACGTATCACCTTAACCACCGGTGTACATCTCCCGCCTACACTACACCACTAAGGCAGAGGACATCGTGGAGTACGTGCACCAGAAGACGAGGTACACGCCGAGGGTGCAGTTACTGGAGTCACACCGCAACGTGAACTTCAAGGCGTTCGTGGTGTGAGTACCAAATTGATTTCGGTCCGTCGTCATGGTAGAAGACTTTAGGCCGCAGGGGGTGGTATTCCGTCGCTTCCGTGGACTAGTACCACAAGACAGCACAAGGACAAGCTAGTGAAGTGAAGTGCGACTAACATAGTTTTAAGCTATATTTATTAACACAAGTTTTTGTTTTATACTAAGGCAACGGTGCAGTTTAAAAGAAGATGTAGTAACAAAAATTGAAAAGAGTATGCTTAGATAGTTTGGTCATGTTGAGCGGATGAGTGAAACGCGACTAACAAAAGGTATTTATAAAGCGGAGGTGAGTGGAAACGCCGGGAGGGACGCCCTAGGAGGACATATAGTGACCAGATTGGTGATGTTCTTCAGAAAGGTCAGGTGCGTAGTACTCGCAATCGGCGTGCGTGTATGACCAGATGTATGAACGTAGGCGAAGCAAAAGGAGTATGTAAGGAGCGTAGCAGGTGGCGTTCTATAGTTTCTGCCTACCTCCATAGGAAGAAGCCGTGAGTTTATGTATGTATTTAAGTTTTTGTTTTATACTTTATATAATTATGTTAGTTGGTAAGATATATATGTATGTCTATGGGCCATTGTACTCGTAGCCTGAAATAAATGTTTTATTATTATCGGGAGTGTTTTTTTTTCTCAGCTTTTAGGCTGTTTTTTAGTTACATTTAGAAGTCGTTTAAAAACGATTGTCCGCATAGTCCTCAAATTCACACTAGAACACCATCAGCTTCCTAGCATTCTAACTATTTCAGTAGATCTATCGACCGTACAGTATGACGCAGTCGCCCCAACATTAGCACCGTGGGAGGTGAGCTTAGCAAACGATCGCATTAAAATGGAATCGTGTTGGGGGAAGCGCACACTGAGATTGGGGGCTTTTATTGTTGGGTGATAAAAATGATTGGGAGAATGATGATTGGGTGAATGAGTTTCAAGTTAAGTGTGTGATTAGTGTGTTAGGATTATGAGTTTTTCAGTGATAAAAAGGTTATAAGAAAACGTAGTGGCAATTGTTTTGGCTAAATAATAGCATCCGCACGGATCGATCAAAAGTTAGATTAAAGGCTACGCTGGCCGCGGTCGGTTCGTGGATGGGTGACCATCCATTACATATGAAGACCCCTCCGTGCCTCGGAAAGCACGTTAAGCCAGTGATCTCGGCTGTCATTCGTAGGTCTTGGACAGTCTTTCCTCGTAGTCAGAAGCCCAAAAGTATGACAACCAGTCTTACCAAGGGTTACCGTATTACCCAGTAACTGGGTTGTGGAGGTCAGATAGGCAGTCTCTCCAGTATGTTAAACACTGGCATTCAGATGCATCCGATTAGACTGAAAGCCTTTTTTTTATGTTGTCGGGGTAGAAAATCCTTATGGATATCCTCCACCCTGGGGAGGGCGGAGTGGTCTGTCAGAGTCTTACTGACTAAAACCACCCCAATGTTCCCTTCCTACACCTGCACCGGGGATCTTGGGAGCTGGTATTACTTCCGTGATCCCCGGCTAGTGCGGCTACCTCAAGTATGGGGGGGGGAGGGTGTTTGACTCCCCCGCGACGACTGATAGGTGCGCACTTTTCCACTATGCTAATCCAGTTTACACCGAATGTATGAAAGTTGAACAGAAAATAACGAAATGTCAAATAGTCGAAACTAGTACAGTCAACTTCAAAAAGATGTCGACATCGACAAGATTTTATTTAATTGTTTACAATCTTTGTTCTATAATATTGTTCAAATGTGTAAGCACAAAACATAATTATTATTATGTACACATCATGTAGGTAAAATTGTAGCTAGGTACTCATTGATACAGTAAATGGAACACAATTGTAGACATTCAAATGAATTCTTGTCATAAATAACCCTTTCACTGCCACCTATGAACTTACTCAAACTATTTTATTTCACATAAACCTATGAATCGTCTGAAGCTAGGTGCACGGTTCCAATTGGTCGTATCCGATCGGGAGGAGCCGGCAAGAAACTCCAACAGAAACCCAAAAAATAATTCCACAATCAAATGAACTTAAGTTCCTGTACGTCACACTTTCCTTAACCTCTTGCTACCCTAGAATTCGCAAATTGCAGTGCCAAGCACTTTGCGGCCCTTTCTGAAAGCTAAGTAATAATTATTCGCGCCAAACGATCTGATTATTGCTTCGAGAAACACCCTGTTAATGTTGCATGAAGAGTATAATTATGTAAGCTAATTGTGTCTTTCATAATAATGTGCGTGCCACCTTTTTGTTGTGGTACCTGCTAATGATTTCTTGTAAATAATTTGGTTTGAGGTGAAAATTATTATGAGAAATTAATTGGATTTGCTTAAATATTTAATTCGTAATTACCTTGTGAGCAAGTAAACTTGCAAGAGTGTCTCTCTTCATAATACGGTGATTTTAGGGTTCCGTACCCAAAGGTAAAACGGGAACCCTATTACTAAGGCTCCGCCGTCTGTCAGTCTGTCTGTCTGTCCGTCTGTCACCAGGCTGTATCTCATGAACCGTAATACTCGTAGTTAGACAGTTGAAATTTTCACAAATGACGTATATCTGTTGCCGCTATGACAACAAATACTAAAAACAGAATAAAATAAATATTTAAGGGGGCTCCCATACAACAAACGTGATTTTTTTGCTCCTTTTTGCTCGATATTGATAAGGCAGCAGGTAAGACGCTTGAAATATTCACAGAATATTTAGTTATAAATATTCACTTTAAAAATAAATAATTAAATTAAAATAAAACAAATATTTAAGAGCCCCCCTTAAATATTTGTTTTATTTTAACTTAATTATTTATTTGATTAATTATTTACTTAATTATTATTTATTTAAGGGGGCTCCCATACAACAAACGTGATTTTTTTGCCGTGTTTATAGATAATGGTACGGAACCCTTCGTGCGTGAGGTCGACTCGTACTTGGCCGGTTTTTTTTTAGTCAATACATTATTATTGATACTACTTATTATTCAGGTCAGGTTTTGAAGCAGATGTAAGACTAAACAAGTAATTTTATTTATACCTTTTTTAATTTTATACCTACGATACATAACATCACGCCTGTATTGCCCGCAGAGTTAGGAGGTTAGGGGCTATTTATTTTGTCATCTAAAATACCCCACTAAAAGCTTATTTTCATGTAACGCATATTATAATTTCGACCCCAAAATAATAATAATACGCTACAAAAAAAACGCCATCATTAATAATCCTGTAACGCAACAAACGTACATTTGGGGCACAAAGCTGATTTATCCGGAAATTACCGGTTTGTGACACCTTCATGTCACACTAATGATACGGGGCCTTAACACGTAACCCTGCGGCGGTAAAAGGGTTAAGTAATAATTTTTTGAATAAATACTATGCTATATGAATGTTAGCTCATTTGTGTGGTCATGGTCACTTTATTGTAGTGTATTTATTGTGTCTGGTAGAAAGGCATCATCATGTAAATTTGGTTTTCGAGGTAGTGTGACAAAGATATTGATAATTGGTCTTCGAGGTGGTGTGACAAAGATGTTGATAAAAGCGACTTAGTGTTTTTGCACTGTATCATCGTACAGATTGTATAAAAATTCAAGAATATGATAGAAGAACAAAAGAACGCGCTCTTTGTAAGTTTGTATAGAAAAATATGGTTCTATATCTATACGTATTATAAATTAAAATCGCTTTTCGTGTCTGACTGTGTGACTGCGTTGTTCTTCTAAACTCCATATCTCTCTCTCTCTTCTTCTCCACTCTTCCATGTATTTGTAAAACCTACCACCTAAGTTCACCACAGAGAGGAATGTAAATAAATATTGACTAATGAGTAACTACGCAACGGATATTGATGCAGTTTTAACTACCATTTAGGGAATTTATTCCGGATGATCGAACATAAAACACTACTTTAAATCAATATTACCCCCCACCCCCCCCCCCTCTAATTCTATATTGAATACTGCACCCCAAAAAAATTATGACCCCTTTTATAAAACATTAACCCCCCAAAACCGTATATTTATTAGAAAAAACACACAACACAAAATACGTTTATACTACCCCGTATTATGATATTGCAGGGCAAAGCTCTTTGTGACATGAAAAATTATTATCGAATGGAAGCATTTTTCACCTTCCGCTGTAGGAAATTCGCGAGGTAAACATGAGTTAGAGTACTGGATGGGGCCCAAGATTGATGGGGGCCGCGGATTTTGGGGGCCAGATTTATTGTGGTTCAGAATGGGGTACTCTGATTATGATTGGGTGTGATAAGAGGTGGCGAGGAACGGGTTGTAAAGTCACTGAGGGCATGAATTTTGTATTGATCGCGAACTTGGATTGCTGCGTTGTCGTTGCCAGCGATCGTATATCTTTAGATGGGTATGGGAATCGAATGACTACTGAAAATAATAGACTTAGTAAAAGATGTGTTGATCATGGAATTCTGTTCATATTAGCGGAATGGAAGAAGCTTCTTACTTGAAATATTTTATAGAAGTCATCGTAGAAGCAATAATTATATCTAATCTTTAGTATATTATTGGATCATTATACACGAAATTGGACTGTATTTTTTAGTGAATCATTTGCAAGTGATTGTACTGGATTATAAGAAAAAAATTATAAAGAGAGCCTACAACGTCCTGCGCGTGCAGTACCAGTATAATAATGGATTTAGTATGTTGATGGGGCTTCCGCGCAACCTACCCATTATTGAAGCTGTTCTTTTTCTCATAATGCTTTCTTATCTTATGTCTCACTTCCAATATCTATGTTCTTCACACGCTAAGAACCTGCGTTCTTCAAACAATCTTCTTCTACTCTGTCCTTCTCATACTTCTGACTTCGTTCATTCTTCCTTTCATATTCAGTCCATTCTTCTCTGGAATGCGCTTCCTCTCGATATCAGGACGGCCACCAGTCGGTTTGCATTTAAGCGAAAATTGCAGAGTTATTTGTCAAAACAAATAGTGTAGAGTCATCTCAATTAATGTCTTTTCATTGAATTTGTATGTATATTTGTGTATATATATAAAATTGTCAGTCCCTTCATAAGGCACTGGGTACAGAGGCGCGTGCCAACGCGTGTTGAGCCACGTCGATTTAGCCAGTTGTTTTAGTTTGTAAAAGGTTACTAACATAGTTTTTAAGACATTGTACTAATACTATATGGATTGTGTGTACATGTATGTGTAGTCCGAAATAAAGTATATAATAATAATAATAAAAGCAATAACCATACATTCTTCTCTATATCCACGTACAACCATGATTTATGAATCCCACGCCCCGAACATTTCAATTAGGAGTTTGACGAGTCACTCCAAACTGTTAGTATTGATTTATTTCAGCCAATTGCCTACTTATTTACTAGAAAATGGCAGAAAACTTTGTGGCATGTGCCATTCATTCATTTTATTATAGACGTTATTTTGAAAACAAGATGGTAATTTATATTTGAGGCTAATTTTGTGGCTGCGGCGAGTGACGGGTTAGAGTGACGAACAATAATATTTTTGTTTTTGGTCATGTTGTTAGAATAATTTTAGCGACCTGTTTTGCTATGAAAAATATTATAAATGAAAGGAACAAAACCAAAAAATAAACTGAATCCGGGATGTCAATCACCATTTATGTAGCTTTTTGAAACTAAAATTTTTCCAAATATGTCCGAATTGAAATCGAGTTTAAATTCAAATGTCTTTTGATTCGCTTTGTAATCTTTGTTTGATCTTTGGATCTTTGTTGTATTTGGATCTTTGGGTGCTGTTTGATATTTTACTATTAATTTGTACATTAGGCGTAATATTTTTTGTACTAGAGAACATTTTGTAAGAAGTAATAGCAAAAATTACAAAAATTCAATGTTTGATTAGATTATTATTTGCCAATGTTTTAAGCATTTTTGAACTTTTAATTATTAACAAAGATCTGCTAAGGCATAAACTATGATAATTACTTAAATTTCAATACAGTTGCGCCGTAAATCATTTTTAAATTGGCTTCAAATGATTTAATCTGGGATTTTTCATAAAAAACACTAAAAATGTAATAACTCAAGTAAGTAAGTAAAATTTAAAACACGATACATTGCATGCAAGATAATAAAAGATACAGAAAAGTTCTAACATGTTCAGCCGCATATCGTGGCGTACAAATTGGTAGGAAGAGATTTCATATTCATATTCATTTATTTGTATACCATAATGTGCATAAAAGGTGATAAAGAAGGCTTAAAGCTAAAGTACAGTTATGGACCCTGTTAGGGCACAGCAACATAGTAATAACTTACAATTAAAATTCAAATTCAAAGATAAAATTCAGAAATAACGATTCTTATAAATGTATGTAAACTTATAAAATTACGTATTAGTTAGTTAGTCTTATTTATGTTAGAGTTAATAATATTATTAAATTTAAATTAACTAAAAATAAAAATAAATACAAAAGAAAAAGTAAAAAATTAGAATGGTTAAGGCAAGCATAATATTAAAATCAAAATCAGTCATGTATAGTTATTATTATAAGTAACGATATTATTATTTTGTAATCATAGTTTATCATTCATGTATTCATTTTTAATTATAGTAGTTTTTGCATAATAGAAATAGCTTTAATTTATTAATGAAACTAATAAATTTATTTAGGTTTCTAATTTGTTCCGGTAGCTTATTATATAATTTTATTGACATTACATAAGTACTTGAGGAATGCATGCAGATGGTGCACATACCGTAATAATATTCATCAAAATTAAATTATAGAAAAATATGTAAGTACTTATCAAATCATCTTATCATTACAATTCAGCAAGCATATTTTTTAGATAAAAATTTAATGTCATTGTTTTTTATAATTAAATAAATTAGTTGATAAAAATAAGAATTACTGTCATAAAATTTGCACATTACTATCATTTCACTAAAATACAATTGATTACAATAACGTCAATAAAATACAACAAAAAAAAAACTTATTACAAAAAAAAAACAAACGAGTTCCAAAAAAAACACTACAAAGTGAAAAATAACTTTAATTTCGGAAGTTTTTTGCCACCGACTTCCGAAATTAAATTTATTTTTCACTTTGTAGTGTTTTTTTTGGAAGTCGGTTGTTTATTTTTTTTTTGTAAAAAGTTTTTTATTTTTCACTTTTTAGTGGGTTAGTTTGTAATTTATCTAATTTACAATAGCCAATGTCAAATTCTCATCACTTTTTACAAAATATTGCTTTTCTCGATGCAGGGGCGTTAATTGTTGAGGAGTTCTCCTGGTAAGAACCAGTAGAACTGATGGTGTCTTCACTATATATTTTGACGAGCATACATTGCTTAGCAATCATATTATAGTGCCTAATCGAATCGCAACGGTGAAATACTTAGTATTAAGTAGTTCCGGTGGCCATCTGTGGTCTTCATCATCGGTTCCACTTCACTAAATGGTACTTTTCAAGTGCAAATGCAAGAGTTACTATAAATACTCAAATCGCTATAGGTATGCCTATAAAATTTGAGGATTTCCCTTGATTTCGCTGCGATCCCCTCATCAGATTTTGATTTGATGGCAATGGGACCACCTCGAGAGCATACCCTTCCAAACAAAAAAAGAATTTTCAAAATCGGTCCACAATTGACGGAGTAATCGGTGAACATACATAATAAAAAAAAAAAACATACAGCCGAACATATGACCTCCTCCTTTTTGGAAGTCGGTTAAAAACTACTGAACTACGGTAGAACATTTGGTGGCTTAACTAGTTACATTTTAACCCTACTATGACGTCCTGCAAGGAAAATGTCGAGTTACCAGTAACTCTGTAGATATAGAATGACTGTAATGTGCATAATTTGTATTACTAGCTGTTGCTCACGACTTAACACGGGATCGAGAATTTAAAGTAGCCTATGTCCTTTTCCAGGTCTTCGCCTACCTATATATCTTAGAAAGTATTTTATATGTTCGCAAAAACTTAGGACTTTTCAAAATAAGAAGCGATTTCCATAATATAAATACACGTAGTAAACATGAAATTGTGATACCCAAATTTAGATTAACTAAAACAAGCAAGTCGTTTCTTATAAACAGTATCCGCTTCTATAACAAGTTGCCAAAGTCGGTTATAGAACTTAGCGATGGAAAGTTCAAAACCCACATCAAACGTGTCCTAATCAAAAAAGCATACTATAAGATTAAGGACTACGTTGAAGACAAGGAAGTTTGGCAATAATTCCTTCTGCACATGTGGCTTCCCTGGTACCTCATTAACGGCATAACTATGTGAACGTCTATTAACTGCTCCTAAATTACGATTTTTATTTCTGTTTTTTACATACTTTGACATAACCTACAAATTTTAATTTAAAATATATATTAGTGACTTGTGGACAGAATATCTATTCAGTTTTTTTTTTACAGTTGTAATGACAATGTTGTCATTTGGTTTAAATATGTAGGTTTTTATTTTTATTACTTTAGTAATATTTTATATAGATTCTTTTTTAATTTGTGAATGTGAGAACGTTGTAGGCTTAATAGACTGTAGCTTTGTAAACTAACTTTTATTTTGTTAAGTACTTGGCACTTGTTGACGGGCCTACACTGTCCTCCCATACCTATTAACACTGTAACTTATAACATTGTTAAAGCCCACTTTTTTTTTAAAAGAGTAACCATGGAGTTTCTTGCCGGCTCTTCTCCATAGGAAACGACCAATTGGAACCGTGCACCTAGCTTCTGACGTTTCATAAGTGCCCATGTAGGTTTATGTGAAAAAAAAAAAAATTGATTTTGATTTTGATTATCTGTCAAATTTCATCCAAATCCATTCAGCCGTTTTAGCGTGAAAGCGTATCAAACAAACAAACTCACTTTCGCATTTATAATTAGGATATCGATGGCAAGTCGTATGCCCGATGGGTTTCCCATCGGAAAAATGACGAACTTCCGAATTAAACTTTTTTGAATAAAAAAAAATCATTGCTTAGTGCTCACCTTCGTTAAATAAGGAACTCTCCTATAGGTTTTCATGTTTCTAAGTCCAAAGGCTGGACTTCTTGGCGGGAAAGTGAAGCGTCATGTTAGCAGTTTTGTTTTATTTTCTAAAATTTGTGTTTAGCCGAATATCAATGTGTAATAGTGGTGGATTATTAACCATTAAGTGTTCGTGAACCTGCATTTAATGTAGGCAAATAAAACAAAACAGTGCAACATCACTTTAAGTTCTCTCAAGAAGTCCGCGCGAGGTTTCAGTAAAGTGCCGCGTCTTTACTTAAACTCAAGAGGAGTGGGGCGGGATATCATCAATCATCTTTATCATGCATTGAGTGGAGTTCATTTCATAATTATTTAAATAACTTTGTACTTGTTACCTAATTTTACATGACACTGCGAAACCAAAAAGAAAAAAAAAAAAAAAAAGTCCAAAGGCTGGGCGTTGCCTGTCAGTGATTGAATGAATCTATCTATATATTATTTAATAATTAAATAAGTACTCGTATAAGATAGTACTTAACTATTGATTAAGTAGAAAATTGCCGCAAAAGGTATTTTTTTGAATGCCCTCTCGCAGGTCAACCTAGGAGGTGGTCGTCTGCTAAACCGGACCTCCCTGTGGGTGCCTCAATAAATTCAGGCCTCCAGCCAGGGCATAAACTTATAAAGTAAGTGACTACATGCTAAGAGCACCCCCTGTGGGGTATGGACCTCGGAATAGGGCGTCGCTGAGGGGACAGCAAGACGGGCTGGATTGGATTAATATTACTATTAGGGGACGAATTTAAAGCTCAGGTCACCTCTTTTAGGCTCAGCGGTGTGGGCTGGCTCGAGCGAGGGTCAGGCGGGGATGGACGGACGGCGGTCTGATTTTGTGTTTGTCTGTCCTACAGTGCTGGTGGCCCTATTATCTCCTTGAGGTGGGTTATAGCGTTAGCGTCATCGGAAATAGAGTATGCGTCGGTCGGCGAATGAGCGTACGGGGCGGCTGCCGCAATCAAGGGATTGGGGTGCTTCAAAGCTGAGTCGAAGAAACGCTTTAAGTGGCGTTTCATGAACTGCTGGATAGTGGGCATTTTGAGATCTAAGTGTAAATCCAAATTGCGAACATAGAAGGGGGCGCATCCGTAATCTTTCTAAGGAAACATTTCTTGAGGGTCTGCATCCTATGGAGATGGTGTAGCTTAGCATGAGCGAAGACGACGCAAGCATAGGTCATGATGGGACGGATGACCGCGGGGTAGATGCGCAATTTTCACTGGAGTGACAATTTGCTGCGTGCGGTTAATAGTAAATGGAACATACCGGGAGCGGAAGAAGCACGTGAACGAGACGTTTTTATTTGCTAACTGAAAGCAAGGTGATGATCGACGATCACAACTAGGTACTTGGTTCGCTTCTCCCAAGGGATCGGTTTGCCATACATAGAGATCGGGCTGGAGACAGCGCAATCTCGAGAAAAGAACCTGACTCTTATCGGGGTTGGCCTCGGTTCTCCATTTCCAAAACCTAGCGCCTAAGACGTCTGCGGAGATCTGAGTTCTGACAACGAGCGGTATAGTAAATGGCAGTGTCGTAAGCGAATAGAGTCAACTGGGCTTTTTTCTTTTTGGGAATGTCACTGGTGAACAGCGTGAAGATGAGGGGAGATAGCACGGAGCCCTGAGGGACTCCCGCGTGAATAGGGTGACGGGAGGAGAGTGAACCCTCGATGCGATAGCGGAAAGTGCGGTCCGATAAAAAATCTCGTAAGATGAGCACAAGACGGCACTCTGACTCGGTAAAGCTTCTATAGTAAGCCGTTGTGCCCGACTTTGTCGAATGCTTTTGCTATGTCGAAGGACAACATGCCCGTCATTGCACTATGCTGGAAGCCAGCTTTTAAGTGTTCTACGTATGCGGTAGACGGATGCATGAGTGTTGGGTTCAGAAACCGAACAGCTGCTCGTTGGAGCTGAAGCTCTTTGCCCCGACATAGTCTTTGAGCTGTTTATAAATAAGCTGCACGTTGATTGCCGCAAAGGGTACTATGAAAACAAATAGAAAAGTTTACAACAATTTTTTTTTGTGAAAATGCCATATAAAAAGTGGTATTTTACAACCTTTTTAACAAATAAAATATTACTCACAGTAACTCTATAAAGTCAAAGTCAAATTATTTATTTCAAATAAGCACATAAGAGGCACTTTTGAACGTCAAAATTTACAAAAAAATTGAATTGATTCTAGTTGCCCCTTCCAAAAGGTAGTTTCGTATGGAGAAGAATGGGCAAGAAACTCCACCGTTACTCTTTAAAATTTTTTTTTTAATATTTTGTTTGAGCACATTAATTATATGATTATATGTGAAGATGATGCACCTAGAATAAAATTACTATACCATAATAGGTAAAAAGAATTAAAAAGTAAGCAATGAAAAATAACTTAATTATGAGATAGATAAATGATGCACATATTTACAAACATTGTAAAAGTATGTTTTTCAAAAAAAAAAAAAGTCAGTGTGTGATCAATTTATCACAAAAATAACAAATTTTACAATAAAAATAGCAACCAGTTTGATTTTGTGTAGACTCTAATCCGTATCAATAACAAAATGACGGTTATAATGTTAGAAAATCACTAAAAACTAAAAGAATAGCGTTAAAGTAATAGTTTACGAATGACCCGTGATAAAGTTTTAATAACAAAGCTGTCTCGAACAGGGCTGTGCTGTTTACGCGCCGTGGTAAAGGGGACCTACTGGTTTACGGGCCTGTTGGGAAAAGAAAATTAAATTTAATGTTATTACAACAAACTGAGGGAAATTAAATATTGAGCAGATTTACTTCCAACTTAAGTTGTCCGTATATTCAAATCACAACTGTTATTCTTTCATGATTGTATGAAATTGCTATAAAACGATAAATTGACGTAGGGTATCAATTTCCTTAACAATTAACTTCCTTGACTGTACGTGTGATGGTGTGATGCTGGTGACACAGGTTTTTCCTGAAAACCTATATCAGGCACCAGTCTCTCACAAAGGTGAAATACAGCTGAGACATTTTTTGAACATCTGCTTTGTGAAGAAAGAATAAATGATTGCTGAAAACTTTGTAAAGTTTTTTCATCTGCATGCGTTGGTTAAATATGCCAGTTTCGCTTTGACAGCCGAAATATGCAGCTTGGCAATAAAATAATGGATTTTTAGGGTTCCGTATCTCAAAAGGAAAAAGGAACCCACATAGGGTCACTCTTGTGTCTGTATGTCCGTCTGTCACAGCGAATTTGCTCTCAATCTACTGGATCGATTTCGTTGAAATTTGGTACACTTAAGAATTTCTGTAACCCAAATACAGATGTGTAATTTAAATAAATGAGTTATTAATATGAGGGTCACTTTTGAGGGGTAAAATAGAAAATAAAATAAGTTTTGCAAACTATATCATAAATGACATATCAAATGAAAGGGATTGTTGTACCTAAGGATTTCAGATTATTTTATTTTTATAATTTTAAAATAAATAATTTTAAATTTATATAAGAAAATTGATGAAAATTGACCATTCTCCACTTTTCTACGAAACTAAAGAGCTTGAAATTTTGAAAAAAATATAGAATATAGTTCTTTACATATACAGGAACACTTAAAATAAGTGTATGGTCTTAAAATAACATGGTAAATCACTCAATATTGTGCGTACAAACTTATATTTGCAGTTGGAATGTACGACGGAACATATTTTACAACTACAATGTTAAGTTTTTCTTGGGATAAATTCATCCCAACCCCTTCATCGTGCGTGGTCTGACACGCACTTGTCCGGTTTTCCAGTTTGTCTAGATAACCAATTACCTGGAGAACATGTTCCTCAAAACACACACACACACACATACAGCGACTTGTGAGGCAGAATGACACGACATTGTATTAAGTATTGTGTACCAGCCTATTGTCTGTTTTGATGTAATGTGTGAAACAATTCTAGGAAAACAATTGACACTCGGCTTTAATTATACGTCCTCTTTTTCCTCTGAAACTTTGTTGAGTCCCTGTGTTTACAAAGTCTCTGTTAGTCGGTCCCGGAAAGGACTTTGCATTCAATAACTTCTTAAGATGTAAATAAAACCCTGTTAACCTGCAAACATAAAGCAAAATCTCTTTTCTTCACACAACTTGTAACACTTTCCTTTCTACCTTAAAAACAGATTCAACTACCTAATAAGTTAAGTAGTACCCCTATTAATTTAATCGGGTACCTTCTGAGGAAATGAGCGAGAATCGTGTACAAGGGTTAAAATATATTAAAACGTTAAGCTTTGAAACGAATCACCGGGTGTGTATTTCTGTGGCAGTGAAAGGTTGATTTTTAGGGTTCCGTACCCAAAGGGTAAAACGGGAATCCTATTACTAAGGCTTCGCCGTCTGTCTGTCTGTCTGTCACCAGGCTGTATCTCATGAACCGTGATAGTTAGACAGTTGAAATTTTCACAAATGATCTATTTCTGTTGCCGCTATAGCAACAAATACTAAAAACCAGAATAACAAATATTTAAGGGGGCTCCCAAACAACAAACGTGACTTTCTTGCCGTTTTTATTCATAATGGTACGGAACCCTTCGTGCGCGAGTCAGACTCGCACTTGGCCGGTTTTAAAATACATTTTACAGTTTTTGAGGAAGTACGAAGGTGTAAAAGACAGTTGTTTTGTTTATGAAGATGGGTCCAGCCAGGAAATTTATTTATTTTGACTGTATTTGTAGTCTTTTTATAAGTAATCGGATGTGTTATGTCGTCAGCATTATCCCTATGTCCGTCAGTTAACGACATCCCGCTTGATGTCGTTCGCATTCACATTAAACATGGTTTAAGTACAAGTAGGTCAAAAAGGGCTCTAGTATCTCATCTGCTTAGCCTTTTCCGAAAAGCCTTTTGGGTTCGGTTTCAGTCTAACCGAACGCAGCTGAATGCCAGTATTTTACTTGGAGCGACTGCCTATCTGACCTCCACAACCCAGTTATTGTGTAATACGCCCTTGGTAAAACTGGATGTCAGATTTTCGGGCTGCTGACGACCCGATAACGACTTTTAACCTAAAAAAAAAACAAAAACAATAATTTCGTCAAAAGCCCGAAAGTCAACGAATGACAGCCGGGACCAACGGTTTAACATGCTTTTCGAGGCACGGAGGAGTCTCGGTATGTAAAGAAAGCGGCAAGCGTACGGTAGATTAACCAGCAGTGCTATTCTGTAACCATCTCACCGTGAAAACTTAGGTGAAGTGAGCGCGGAGTGAACTGTCAGTGAGGGATTGACACTGTTAACGACTCACTTCAAGCTCACTTCATCTACGTTTACACGGTGAGATTTCTTCAGAATAGATCGGCTGATCGATCGACCCGTGCGGCTGTTATTAAGACCATAGACTTTTTATAGATGTTTTTGTAATCTATAGGTAAGTAAAGAACTATATTCTGTATTTTTTTCTAAACGTCTGTAGTGTCGGAAATAAGGTGGGGAATGGTCAATTTTTAATGGTTATTTATTTATTTTAAAATTATAAAAAAAAAATATCTGAAATCTTTACAACCCCTTTCATTTGATATGTCACATGGTATAGTTTGCAAAACTTTTTTTTCTTTCTCCTCCCCCAACCAAAGTGACCCTCATATTAAAAACTCATTTATTTACGTTACACATCCGTATTCGGGTCATAAAAATTCATAAGTGTACCAAATTTCAACGAAATCGGTACTTAGCCACAAGCAATAGGGCTCTAGAAAAAGAATCAAAAGTGATTTTAATTATATAAAAACTTTGCAGTAGAATCTCTTTGTCCTACCTGAATAATACCAGCATATTATTAATTGTCCTTTTTCAGCGCAAATGCCTCTTCTTAAACAGAGAATGCTTTCTCTGTTTAAGAAGAGTATTGATCACCACGCTAGCTCAAAACGGGTTGGCGATTTCAGACATAAACACTGGTCGTCATTAAAATCGAGCCACCCACGTTTTTTTCAATAAACAGTAAATAAATATTTGTTCAACATTTTTATTGGTAATATTTCTGCATTTTAATGTTACCATTTTAAGGCTGCGAACACGCAATTCAACCAAAAATGTATCACTATTGATGGGAAATCAAAAAGTCATGATTTACATTAAACTAATCAGCTTACTGGAAACTTTTCTGTGACTTAGAATGTTTTATTTGCTATGAAACCAAGAGTATCCAAGAGCACGACGTGTTTTCTCCTCTGGCCCTGATAACTGCTTGCAATCGCCTGTTGAGTGATCTTATCAGCTTTTTGGTGTCTCGTTGTGGAATTCTTACCCATTATTCCACTAGAACAGTTTCGAGCTCATTCAATGTCTCCGGAGCCGTATTTTTCCTTTAACCTTTTGCTTCAGCTCACTCCAAAGATTTTCTATAGGGTTGAGGTCGGACTATTGGCTGGACACTCCATAACGGGGATCCCAACCTCGTGCAGATACTGGGTGACAATTCTAGCGATGTGTGGTCTTGCGTTGTCATGCATTCGAGTAAAGTTATCTCCAATGTAGCCAGCAAACGGCATGACGTGGGGACCCCACATCATGCCGTGCCGCCGTCATGGAATGTAATAGGTAATAGGTAAAACGGACTGGTTTCCGCAACTCCACGTCAATATGCGCGTATTTTTCGTACGGGTGGGAAAATCGATTATTCGATCCACCCCAGCTCCTCAAGGAAGGCCAGCAGTGCCTTGGTGTTACTGACAATCTCACAGAGGATACCTGGGTTACCGAAGTACTTTGCCCTGTATGTGGCGACCAATGGGCAGTATAGTAGCAGATGCGCTGCTGTCTCGTCATCCTCCATGCAGGCCCTGCACAGCAAACTGTCTGTGACTAATATGACAAAGAGGTTTTTATTGGGTTCCATGATGTCTGGTATGTCATTTTCCGCATTAACAGCGCGATTCCGGAGGAAAACCAGTCCGGTACGACCTGTCAAATATATGCCCGCCAAAACACCAAAACATTACAGAGCCTCCACCGAATCTCACTGTTTCACGAATGCAACATTATGCGTATCGCTTTCCAGGTCTTCGCATGACGTTACGACGACTAACCATACTAAAATTCCAGGTTTCCTCACATGTTTCTCCTTCCCCAATGTTAGTAATGTCCAAGATAAAATCAGAAAGTACCTACATAATTTATGTATTGAAAAAGTCGTATTGGTACGTGCCCGGATTTGAATCCACAAACTCGTGGCATGAGAGGCGAGGCCTTAACCACTAGGCTAGCTCTTCTTTTAAGCTATCAAAGTATGTTTGGCTGATGGCTCTCAATGACTAAGCGATCGACGATCTACCTGTTAAGTAGGATGGGTAGGTATCCTGTAGGATTCCCGAAAGAGGTACTATTTTGTTTTGCTAAGAGCTAGTAGTTAATCAGCTTTACTGGCAGAAGTCGTCACGTAACCGGAAAGCGTTAAGCTCGAAAAAGTCAGTTTCAAGTAACAAAAGTTTTAGTTTTTTAATATAGAGCCATCTAGTATGGTCTCAAGTTTCAAATGTGAAATGTTTTTTTTTAGTATAGAGCCATCTAGTATAAGTTTTAGCAAGCTAAAAGCTTATTCTAGATGGCTACATAAATGGATACATAAAAATTACAGTGAAAAGAACTCCGTTCCAACCGGGTATCCTATGACGCCTCCCAAATGTTTATTTTCATGTGAGATTTGTGCCTATAAATAAAATTAAATTTAAAGCTGTATTCGGGAACTCTAACACAAATCTATACATTATTAATTTCAATACATTCCGTTTTAGGTCTTGTAACTCAAATTCACTGCTATCCGTAGCACGTAATGACAACGTATGTGTACTTCTAATAGACGAAGCTTTTACTTGACGTATTTTCTGTCGATAGATAAGATAGAACTTTCAATAGTAGATTGACGTATTGTAATTTTATTTCACAAAGCGTCGCGCGCTTTATTTGTGGTTACCAGTGTACAAATACGCTGTTAATGTGTGTGTACGCGCACGAGCTCTCGGCACCGTCCGAGCTATTGGCCAATTCTGAAGTGTGTGTGTGGGTTATATGCTGACGTTACTCGTCTTCACGCAAACATTCACAGCGTGTTTTACACTTGGTTACCACAAGTGAAGCGCGTGTTACGTACCCTGACTACACCAAATAACCTGAATAGCGACATGATAAACTAATTACGTCAATCGGATGATTCCACATAAAATCGCAATACACCATTTTGCTGGATCAATGAATTGACGCCTCTAGTTGCCGAACGCTCACCTACTTCCAAATCTGCTGATGATGCATCGACGTCTAGCAATCGTTATCTCTAACATCAAAATCAAAAACTACCAACCTCCCACCACCTCCATCCACCACACCACCACCCACCAGCCACCAGCCACCTTCTAATTAGTTATCGTTAAGTCTAGATTTAGGAATTAGCTTAAGTTTATAATATTGTAATTTTTACTTAATAAAAAACCTTTATATAAATAACTTCGGTTTCCTTTAAGTCCTCCTGCTGCCACCTTCGTAATTCGCGCGTCCCTTCGTGGGATATTTTTTTTTTCTTGGAATGTACCGTATTGTAATTTTTTAGGGTTCCGTAGTAAACAAGGAACCCTTATAGTTTCGCCATGTCCGTCTGTTTGTCTGTCTGTCCGTCCGTCCGTCTGTTAGGGTTTACACGTAAAACGGGGACGATATTTTTTTTTCTCATCTAATACATGGTGTGGGGTAACGTTAGAGAGGCCGTTTAAAAATATTGTAGGTCTGTGAAAAGCATTTTTCAATTCTGAGATCCGTTTGTGTAATATGTAAGCTTTAAAGTGCTATTTTTTGTTAGAGTCAAGTGTGCCCCCCCCCCCCTGCCAGCTAAATGGTTGGGTTTGGATAGGTGAAAAAATTCATGGCAGTAGTATATATAACGAAATTAAAAGGAAAACTATCACAGCTAAGTAGGGTTTACAAGTTAACGAGAAATAGTCGACCAACTTAAATTTGCAGTTGAAGAATTGACCGTAACGTATATCGATGTATGGGAGAGAATGTTTTTCAACTACAATGTTAAGTTTGATTTTGGGATAAATTCATCCTAACTACGGAACCCTTCATTGTGCGTGGTCCGACACGCACTTGGCCGGTTTTTTTTTATACAAGTTTTGACAAGTTTATCGCAGTAAGTACTAAATAATGTAAATCAACAGCACACCAAAATTTGGTTTTGCAGTGCCCTGACAGCCGTGCCCTGGGTTCATGTACAAAAGCCGACAGTAATTTATTGTAAAATGTGTGATGTCCATGAGAGCAAATGAATTTAAAAAAAAAAATTGTACAGCCGAACTATTTAGTTTACAGGCAGCCTTATGTAAGCCATAAAAAGTTATAACGCACCCAAAACAGTGAGTTTGAAAAATAAATACCTATCTATGTTTGCCTGTGGCTATAACAAATAGATCCCTAATATCCTTTTTTTTACAACTACGAGTATCATCAAACATTGATTATTATGTTTGCATATTTACTACTTTCCTTAACCCTTTACAAATAAGTCCACAATAATAACCCTCTAGCGCTCTTACAGTCAACACATTAACAAAATTAATGACGGGGTTAAATTCAATACATTGCTGACCTTGACCAGTCTTTTGACCTTCGATTCTATTTGGGCGGTCGTTTGTTGTTCTTTGTATATATGTTAATAATTCAGGTATTTTAATCAATGAGAACTTGTAATAGTCGGTTGTAACAGAACTTTACGTTAACGAGTTCATTTGTAAAATTAAAACAAGATAAAAATTGAGTATGCGCGTGAGTCCACTTGACATACCGTATTAGTATTACATTTAAATCCGTACCGTATTAAGATCGAGAGAAAAAAACACGTTGCTTTGGGATCAAGTTAATAAATTAAAGGGGACCCCCTTTAATTTATTAACTTTACTAAATTTTTCTTATTTTTTGTTATAGTAATAGAAATACAGAATCTGTAAAAATTACAACTGTCTACCTATTATGGTTCACGAGATACGAGATACTCAATATATTTATTGCTTCCACATATTCTGAACTTAGGTGGTAGGTTTTACAGAATTATGATCATTGTGGACCACCAAAAGTAGGAGAGAGGAAGAGGGCTTTTAGTTGACTATTTAGTTGTAACTTACTTTGTTGTAGATACAGCCCGCTAACAGACAGACGGATGGAGGGACAGCGGCTTAGTAATAACCCTTCGAGTACGCAACTCTAAAAAGTATACAAGAAACGAAATGTGTAAAGCTAGGCTTCCTCCACTGACATCCACTGCAGGACATGGGCCTGCCCCAAAGGGGGGTTTGCCATACTCGCCACGCTTGGCAGGCAGGTTGCCGATCTCAGTATGGTGTTAAAATGCAAATAGAACGCTACTGCCCATTCTCTAGTAAGTCACCTTTTACAACAGCCACCCACGGGAAGAAATCGGATGGTGCTATTCTTTACGTCCGGCACCACATGGTACCTGAATAATAATACCATTCCTGAGAGGGTTGCGAGTTTGTCCGAAAGGGATATCGGGGCCCTGGCACACAGGCATCTGTAGAGTTAAAATCTGACACGCCTGGCACGTGAAGTTATTTGATAATTTCCCACCAAAAAAAAAGCCTATATATAAATTGTCCTACTGTAGCGACTATGTGCAGGTTTCCTCACGATGGTTTTCTTCACCGAATTCAGTAATTATGCCAGCATTATTTCGTGAGCTCGAACTCAGACAGGCGCTTTACTTTGTGCAAATAAATTCATCACCGCTACTCTCAAAACGGTGAAGGAAAACATCGTGAGGAAACTGGCATTTCCTAGAATCAAAAAAACGAAATTATGTTTCATCTACCAACCCGCACTGGGCCCGCGTGATAGATTACAGCCGTCTCTCTCTCTAAGAGAGGAGGCCTGTGTCCCAGCAGTGGGATCTCAGCGTGGGTGGCTGATTATTATGATGACGATTATTAATTATTTTCTTAAGGTACCTTCCCAATGGGGACGCCGCAGTTACGGTGATAACTGGTCTTTGAGGAGTGGCTAGAGAGGCGCCACGGCGTCTTCACCTTCCTCCTGACGCAGGTCCTCACTGGACACGGTTGCTTCGGGAGGTTCCTGTTCAGGATAAGGCGGGAGCAAACGCCCGGGTGTTACCATTGTGTGGATCGCCCGGAGGACACGGTGGAGGCCTGCCTGGCTTGGACGGAGCACCGCCGTGTCCTCGCGGAGGTGATCTGCGGTGACGATTTCTCGCGTCCGGCTCAGTTTCAGGCCATGGTTCGGAGCGAGAGTGCATGGGAGGCCGTCACCTCCTTCTGCGAAGCAATAATGCTCGCGAAACAGAAGCCAGAACGCGTGAGGGAGAGGCAAATTTCCCGCCCTCACGCCCCTAGTCGCCGCAAGACACGCCCTGGGCGTCGGGCGTTGCAGGCCGATTCCCGGCCACCATAGGCGCGGGCCTGCAGATGGTGAGCATTGGGTAGCACGCTGTTCGATGAGGACCAGGCCTGGGTCGACGGCGTGTTGTGTTCCAAGCGTGCCTCAAAGAGATGTCAACACAAACTGACGGGGTCCGTTAGGGCCCAGGGTTGCGGATGTGTCTGAAAAGGATATCGTGGCCCTGGCACCGAGGCAACTGAAGGAACACGGGTGGGTTTTAGTCAATAAAAGCCTGACACGCCCCGCCCTCCCACTCCGCCCAGAGCGTGAGTTATTTGATAATTTCCAACCCAAAAAAAAAGTTACCTTCCGAAATTATGCTTACGTACGGTTTAGAACAAAAACATTACTCCCCACATCACTATTATCTAGGCGAGTCTATATTTCAATGCATACTTATCTCAAAATCTGTGCCCGAGAAGTCAAAATTCTAATTTTACAAGAGAAGGTTATTTCTCAAAAATGACTGACAATCTTGATTTAAAGGAGCTTGTGAAATAAAATCTGCGAACATTTTGAAGAAAATGTTTTATTAGCTAATAACTACACTGTTAGTGTTATAAGATCGCTGCCGTGCGCTACTTCATCGAAAGTGTAGTGGCAAAACAATGTAACTGCGTAAGTACATTATAGTAAAATGCAAATAAATGTATCATGATATTCATCAAAAATGTAGCGACTATACAATGTAACTCCGTACAGGCATACATGCAATACAAACAATATTATGCTTCAGAATGTTTCCCAGAAATACTTACATTATAATACAATTTAGAAACTGATGTAAAGTTGATTGTATTAGTTGGCTTTGTAGAGATGGACACATACAATAGGATAGTGTATAAAACTCAAAATCGTAAAAAACGGAGTTACAGTGTTTGTTTTGAGTTACTGTGTGTGAATTTCTATGAAAATTTCATGGAAATTGTTCTACCGGCGTCACGTCGCGTGAAAAGTGGCGCCGATCTGCACGAGCCTTTATGCTTCCCAGGCACAGAATTATGGCCAAAGCGTAGTAACCACAACACGTAGGCAGGTAGACCTAATTGCTAACATTTCAGTCTGGCTAGATTCCAACTGTCATCAGCTTACTGCACCGGTAATACCATCAGGCTAGCCTTTTCCTAGCATTTTGAGATCGGCTTTCAGTCTAGCCTTAGAGTCTGTTCACATGATGCGTTGCGGTGACGCACTGCATAGATTTCGCCGCATTGGCGGTAACACGGGAGTTGCGGGTCAGACGCTGCAGCGGCGCCACAGCGCATAGATTTCACCCTTTCTTCTGCCGCACAAACAACTGAGCAGCGCCGCTCCGGCGTCGTATGCACACGATGCTTTGCGGCAGCGGCGCGGCGCCGGAACGGTGTGCTACATACAAATATCCATGGTATACAACACAGTGCGTTCTGGCGTCACACCGCACGTACACCGGACTTGCAGCCCCGCGAGACGAGATGGGAAGGGCTGGGGTGTACGCGTTGTGACGTCGAAGTGGCACCGCTCAGTTGTTTGTGCGGCAGAAGAAAGGGTGAAATCTTTGCAGTACGGTGCCACTGTGGCGTAACAACGTTACGGCGCCGCAATGCCGGTATGATCACCAATGCGGCGGGACCTTTGCGGTGCGGCGCCACAACGCTTAATGTGAACAGGCTCTAAAGGCTCGTACAGACTCGCGGGTGCGACAGGCACCGAGAAAGAAATTGTGCTACTAGTGTCAAGTTGCGTCCGCGATATTTCCAATCAAATCAAATTATTTATTTCAGAAATTTAGTCCACTTTGTTAGTAACAATTTGACATATACACTATGTTAGTAAGAACTTTAGCATGAGTAGAAAATTACATATTATTATTACAAACAAACCCATAATGGTAATACTACAGGGAGATCGTGAAGTGAAAAATTATTTAGCCGCCTTAAGCGATTATTGGTTCGTGTCACCGACATACTAATGTTCCCATTCGCACATTACATGGTCTACACTGCCCTATGTCAGTCATTGTTAATTTATTGCATACCCATATGGGGTGGAACCTATAAAACACTCTTTCTCGTGCTGGAAAGGGCGCAAAGGGCAATTCTAAAGGTTTAGAAGGCACTTTAAACCACGGTTTTACTCAACTGCCAAACTATATGAAGAATGTCAGGTCATAACTGTGAGACAATTATATATTTTAAAAACAGTACTTCGGAGGCATTCGCTACTACCATTGGATGGCAAAATCAATAAAAAGCGCTCTGGTGCAGTTGTTTGCCCTGGTGTACTTTGCAGAACAGCTTCTGCTAGTAGGCAATTTGACGCAGTAAGCTCGAGACTGTATAATGCAGTCAATAAAACCATAAATATTTACAGCTTAACTAAACGAGAGGTTAAACATAAATTAGGTAATTGGTTGCAAACTTTACATTATGTTCAAACTGAGATGCTTCTAAGCATAAAAAAGTAAATCACATATATTTTTTTTTTTCTGTCGTTATGAAGGTATATATTTTATTATTGTTATCTTTTTTTTTTCTCTCTTTTCTGTTTCATTTGTAGTTTTAGATAATGTAGATACTTACTATAATTTATTTCTCAATGTGTTTTGAAAGTTAATTTATTTAATGTTATGGAAGTCAATTCCTAGGCTGCAAGGTTGTGTCTATGTAAGTCCTGCATCCTAAGAACCACTAACTCCCAAAATACAAGCTTGACTTAGTTTGGAAGTTGGTACATCATTTATTATGTGCTGCTGTACAACCATCAAACATCTATATACATTGTTCTTAATAGATTAAGTTTTTGTTGTATTTTGAGAGCGAAATAAAATTATTTATTATTATTTACATAACATATCATCACGCATATTTATATCCCCGAAGGGTTAAACAGAGGTGTAAACACCTCGGCGAGCCTAGTGCCAGCAACCGGGCACAAATCTACTGTCTGGATTGAAAGTGTTTACCTAAATAAACATGAGGGCGCACAAACCGGTGCCGACCAGTTTTGTTACGAAGTTACTGGAAGCACCGAAAAGGTCGGGTAAGAGTGACACTGGCTGGTGACAGTCACTCTAGCAGAGCGTCGAATCGATGGTTGCGTGGCGGTTGTCTTCTGACGACGAACACGTCCGTGTTGCGCCAGAGTGGTGATGCGCAGTGACCTGTGTACATGTATACATTTATCTCTAGCTATACAGGGTGGAAGGGAGCCTCAAAGAGATGTCAGCACAAACTGACGGGGTCCGTAAGGACCAATGCCTGCCGGGGTTGCGAGTTTGTCCGAAAGGGATATCGTGGCCCTGGCACACAGGCAACGGAAGGAACACGGGTGGGTTTTAGTCAGTAAAAGTCTGACACCACTGTCTGGAGAAGTTATTTGATGATTACCCACCCAAAAAAAAAAAAAAAAGGGTGGAATGGGACATCGTCGCGCATCCTGTTACCATGGATTCAGTACATCATTCTTGACCGTTGCGTTAAAAATGTTCGTCGGTTATTAACAAAAAAATTCGCTATCCTATACATTTTGACCAAGTAGGTATTGCACTTCTGTAGGGGTACAGATGGTTTTTTTTAAACAACATCAGATTTACATAAAGAAATAATAAATAATAGATACTTAGTACCTATAATAATTATATATATATAATATTCGTGTGACGTAGGACGAACGCAATAAACGTGCACAAATGTTATGAATGGTTGGGGATCATAAGTTTTTTATGGAATTGGTAAAACTATTGACAAACACAATAATGAGTGTTTTAATTAGTCTCCTTTACCATTGTAAGAATCCCACATCTCAAACAGACTAATCAATAAGTTACTAATAGGGTTTGTCTGAAGTCACAGCATTTTGCTGAGCAAAGACCTGTTCTTGCACAGATACGATGCACGGTTATTGTAATTGTTCATATTATAGCGTTTGTTATAAAAGTAGTTATTTTTCCACTCGACAATCGGCATTTTGTTTTTGTTTTGATTCGTGTTTGGTTGTTGAATGTTGACTTTGTTTGTTGTCATCACTGGTTGTCATTTGCCAGGTTTGCCAATAAAACAACAGACTAAGTACATAGACAATACTCTAGGTAAACACAATGTAAATTGTCTTTGGTTCCTGGCCCTGTTATCAACCAATCGCAACCAATAGCTATGATTGTCAAAACGTTTAGAGAATTGGATACGAGGTTTTTTGGCTACTTAGTATGTGTATTTTAAATTAAGATTATTTGTTGAAATGTGCGTTTTGTTTGTGCAGAATAAACAATTTTTCTTTATTTCTTTCTTTCTAATAAATAATTCGCAAATATTTTTTTATGGTGTAATTATTTTTTTAAGTGGGACACATTTAATTTCTATGTTAGATTTAATACATAACTATTCCAATAATAACAAAGTCATCGTCTTTAGAATCTTTTTACCCAACTACGAAGCAGTGCTTCATTTTAGGGTTCTGTACGTCGGAATGAAAAAAAAAGAACCCATATAGGATCGCGCGGACTCGCGTGTCTGTTTGTCTGTCCATCCGTCAGTCCCAGCCAACTTGCTCCAATACTTTATAGATTTCAGGAAAGAAGTCTATGGTCTTAAAATAACATGGTAAATCTCCCAATATTGTACGCACAAACTTACATTTGCAATTAGAATGTATGGGAAAACACATGTTTTTTTAACTAAAATGCTTTTGTGATAAATAATAAAAATCCACGAAACTACGGAACCCTTTATCGTGCGTGGTCACACGCACTTAGCCCTTATTTCTAGCTTGAAATTCAAACTGCAACAGCCACCTACAAAAGCCTTAACACATCTACATATCCAGGTAATTCTAATTGCATAGATTTGGTGCTGGCGGGAGGCCAAATGTCGTCGAGAGGTGGCTACGAGATTAATTACAAGAGATTTACTGTTATAGGCCTCCGTAGTTGGCAAACGTTCTTATTTATAGTAGTAATGATTTGTTATGCCCGTTGAATTGGGCTGCCTGTTGGAGGCTTTTAGAAATTGGTTGGTGGCAGGAAATTGGGGCTGATTTTCTTGTTGACAGATGTAGATTTAATGGAAAATTCCACCTATGAAACTGAACAAGATAAATCAAGAGCTGTTAGTGTCAATATTCCTCAATACTCCATAAGACAATCTAGAGTCTAGACAAAATCAAACTGGTTGCTATTTTTATGGTAAAATCTGTTATTTTTATGATATTGATTTTACATTCTGTGATAACCTATACTCACACACTGACTTATTTTTTTATTTTTTTAGAAAACCATACTTGTATGATGTTTGTAAATATGTGAACACCATGTATCTATCTAATAATTAAGTTATTTTTCATAGCTTAGTTTTTAATTCGTTTTACCTATTATGGTATAGTAATTTTATTCTAGGTGCATCGTCTTCACATATAATCATATAATTAATGTAATCAAACAAAATATTGTAAAACATTTTTAAAAGAGTACCGGTGGTGTTTCTTGGCCATTCTTCTCCATACGAAACTACTTCCAAAAGGGAAAAATAGAATTGATTCTAGAATTAATTCTATTTTTTTTGTAAATTTTGACGTTCAAAAGTGCCTTTTATGTGCCTATTTGAAATAAATGGTTTGACTTTGACTTTTATTCCAAAGAAAATAATGACACTGACAGCTCTTAAACGTGGTCTATGTGCTGATCGCGTTCAGTTTCATTGGTGAAATTGGCACTTAATGTTTACACAAAAAACAGCAGTGACAACAGCTGTATAAAACTCAATGATCTAAACAGAAGAGATACATTATGACCTGTGTGAATTCGAAAAGTTAGCAATGTTGCAAATAGCTATTAAATATTTCACTGTTTTGATTAATTTTTCAATATTATGAGGCTCGGGGCTAAGGAATAACAGTTCTGCGGGTCGATCGATCAGGTTAAGCTACGCTTGCCGCAGCTGGTCTGTGGATGGGTGACCATCTTTACATACCTAGACCCCTTCGTGTCTCGGAAAGCTCGTCGTTGTTCCGAATGTTATTTGTAAATCTTTGACAGTTGTTACGGGTAGTCAGAAGCACGAAAGTCTGTCAACCAGTCTTACCAAGGGGTGTTACCCAGTTACTGGGTTGTGGAGGTCAGATAGGTAGTCGCTCCATGTAAAATACTGGTATTCAGCTGCATTCAGTTAGACTGGAAGCTGACCCCATCATAGTTGGGGAAAGGCTAGGCAGATGGTGATCTAATGTGTAATTTTGTTGCCATTTAAGAATTGCATTCGTGTTTACACGCGTGTGTTTTCAATAAAATTACAATTTTATTGGAATTAAATTATCCGTAAAAGAACCGGAGTTACCGACATAGCTTGCGGAGTAAGCAAACTGAAGTGGCAGTGGGCTGGCCATGTTTGTCGAAGGACTGATGGCCGATGGAGCAGACGAGTCCTGGAGTGGAGACCGCGTATCGGCAAGCGTAGTGTGGGACGCCCCCCAGCTAGATGGACCGACGACCTTAAGAAGGTGGCTGGGTCAGATTGGATGCGAAAGTGTGGCGGTGTTAAGGCGCAGCCTGTGAGAGGCCTATGTCCAGCAGTGGACTGCGATAGGCTGAGTTGAATTTTATTGTTACAATATTTTGAAAAACAAACTTGACTCCTATGGTATAAGAGGTAACATTTTGGACTTATTATGCACTTACCTTTCAAACAGAAAACAATTTACTGCTATAACAGACTTAAATTTAAAAACTAAAGAAGTGGTTGGTGGACCTGTCAAAAGAACGCACAGTGTATTTTGGAGTACCACAGGGTAGTGTATTAGGTCCTTTACTGTTCTTGATTTATATTACTGTTCTATATTACTGTTGATTTATATTGATGCACTACTCACAGCTTACCATGGTCTTGTTGCATCTGTATTAAGATACGGTATTATATTTTGGGGTAACTCTACAAACAGAGAAGCCGCTTTTAAAGCGCAAAAGCGATCCATCAGAGCCATGTTTGGACTACAAATAATGGACAGTTGTGAACCATACTTAAAAAAATACAAAATTCTGACACTCCCGGCTCTGTATATTTATGAAACTGCCTTATTTGTTAAGTTCAATGCACACCTGTTTCCCCATCTATCAGATACTGTTAAACGTAACAGGCGGAATGATATGTTACGCGGACGTAGAGCAAAAACAGCCTTAATGTGGAAAAGCATATTCTGCATAGCTCCGCAAGTTTATAACAAAATTCCTAAATTAATCAAAGAGTTAAACTTAAATGGATTTAAAAATAAACTTAAATGTTATTATAATTTAAACGACTATTTGACTGATACTTTGACATCCTAATTGAATTGTAATATTTTAAACTTTGACATCTAACTCTTTGATACTCTGACATTAAAATGATACTCTGACATCCTAAATAGATTGTGTGTGTATATGATATTATTTTGAACTGACAAATCTCAAATTGTAATTATAGTAAGTAACCTAATAATTGTATGTACCTAATATTTGCACGCCACACTTGGCAGAATGTGATGATACCATAGACTAATTCTTAAGACCATAAAATGTACCATATTCTGACAAATAAATGATTATGATGATTATGATTATTGCATGCAAGTTTTGCCTCGTCCTAATACAGAGTTGCACGTCTTTGTACAATTAATTTAAGTACTACCCGGTATTTGCGCTGCCAAATATTTAAGGCGCTGACAAGAGGCAAATGATAAAAGTAGGCTTGGCTTGTCTTAAACAAAAAAATTGTCAAATCTATATAGTTCGTGGTAGCGGAATAAATATATGTTATTCTTGAACATATTTCACAGAACTGGGTTGTAACTAAAAAAATCTCCATACAAATTAACGGTAAACTAACCCTTTACTTTGAGTTTAAATCCAAAATATCTATATTATATTAAATATCAACGTATGGTTGGTATTTAATGTATAACAAGAACATCTTATTTGTATGCAGAACTTGGTTGTTTTTTATTTTCGATTACACAACTCATTTTTGAGTAAATAAATAATTGCTTCATATTTTGCAATAAATTACAAGCGTAGTGTCATCGCGCTTCTCTTTCTTTTGTATGCAGTCTGACAGTGACAGCGGTTTACCTGTTGTCAGCGTCTGATTTAAAATTTGATTGAATGTCTTCTCAAGATTTTTTTAAAACTTATTTCTTTCGTTAGTACTTGTAGAGTTGAATGAGATTTTATTGTACGGTGCCAGTCAATTGTTCCTTTGATTTTATGATATGGCACAAGCAATAAAATTGCACCGTTAAAATGGAGCACCTAAAACCAGCAAACTACGATCACAAATCCCTAATTACCAACCGTGGCATTATTCCCATGATGCTTCATTGCAAAATAGGTTATTAGGTATTTTGACAATGCGGCACGTGTCGCAGTCTGTACGATACTACAGGGTTTGAAATTGTTAAGTGAGCAAGCCATGGTAATCATTGCTCATTCCTGGTAAGCCTTGTATGAGGTGTTTCTTGGAGCTGTTGGATCAGTAGTGGCCCAGTGGTGACGCCCGCGACTTACGAGTTGTGTAAGTCACTGCTCTCAAAATGGTGAAAGAAAACATTGTGAGGAAACCGGCGGCATATCCACCAATCTGCTCTGGGTCCGCGGGGTGGATTCCCACTCCCTCTCACAGAGAGAAGGCCTATATCCCAACAGTGGAACCGTTATAGGATGGTTATGTTATGGTAGCCTATGTGCCGAAGTTGATCATCGTCATCATCAGCGGATAAATGATTTTATTTCTGTCAGTAACATACATAATATCAAGCCTGTAATCCCCGAAGAGTTAGGCAGAGGTGTACCTATAGTACAACCACATTTCGCCAGTTATGTTGTTTCTGTGAGTAGGTTTGTACAAATACACTCACATACATAAACTCGCGCCCTCTTCCCATGGGGGTAGGCAGAAACTAGAGAAAGCCACCTGCTACGCTCCTTAAATACTCCTTTTGCTTCGCCTATGTTCATACATCTGGTCGTACACACACGCCGATTGCGAGTACTACGCACCTGACCTTTCTGAAGAACATCACCAATTTGGTCATTATTATGTCCTCCTAGGGCGGCCCCTCCCGGCATTTCCACTCACCTCTGTTTTATAAATACCTCTTGTTAGTCGCCTTTTTGTACAAATACGTCAATCATATATTTAAAAACTAGATGAGGTGGACGTTTCCTATCTGACTACTCTGAGAAGAAATTCCGAAACAAACTCATAGGTTTATAGAATAGACTGTAGTCTACTCCTGGACATGGGACTTACATATCGCACGCCATTTAACTCAATCCAAAATTATTTTTTAAGGAATATTAAACTTAAGAGCATATTAAGAATTTTCCAGGAATGTTAAACTTAAGAGCATAATTAGGAATGTCCCAGGAATATTAAACATGTGCATATTAAGAATGTTCCAGGAATATTAAACTTAAGAGCATATTAGGGATGTTCCAGAAATATTAAAATCAAGAGCATAATATTAGGGATGTTCCAGGAATATTAAACTTAAGAACATATTAGGAATGTTCCAGGAATATTAAACTTATGAGCATATTAGGGATGTGCCAGGAATATTAGACATAAGAGCATATTAGGAATGTCCCAGGAATATTAAAATTAAGTGCATATTAGGGATGTTCCAGGAATATTAAACATAAGAGGCGTCCGAAGGATGTGTAGTTCATACAAACGTAATACCAAAATAATTTGTAAATCAAACATATTCTTAAGGTAGTGTGTCTTTATTCCGATTGGAATACAGAATATCTAGATTCACAAATATATACTTTGAATGGACACTGATTTAAACAAGAGTTATGAGAAAAATAAGTTTTGTATAGAAATTTTAAATTCCTCATAATTATCTCGTCTCTAAATCATAGTCCTTTCAATATATACAATATTAGTTTTAGTATATGCGAAACCCTAAACATTTGTCTAGTATTTTTATGTAAAGAATCTATGCACAAAATTTCAAAACTGTATCATGAAAAATCACAAAGTTGTAAGGTTGATATGTTATTGGGTTGTCCGTACAAAAACATGCTCACGGCGCCCCCGCGCCTCCAGGGTCATCTTGTGCTCATTAATAATAATTTGGCAGTAGGTACCTAACCGTACGGCGATTGTATTGTAAGTAATTAAACGGTGATAATTTTTTCCATCACACTTAAATATTTTTGGAAAATATAACATAGTGTAAAAAATATTGAAATCGATTCAGTTCCTTATTCTGAACAAACTATATTCAGGTTTCGCATATACCAAAATAAAATTGTATATTTGGGAACATAAATATTCTGTAATCCAATCGAAATAAATACACACTACCTTATGGATATTTTTGATTTACAAATTATTTTGGTATTACGTTTGTATGAAGTACGCATCCATCGGAGGCCTCTTAAGTCTAATATTCCTGGAACATCCCTAATATGCTCTTAAGTTTAATATTACTGGAACATTCCTAATATGCTCTTTAAGTTTAATATTCCTGGAACATCTCTCATTTATTTATTTATTTATTAAAACTTCTCGCACACAATTAGGTACAAGGCGGACTTAATGCCTTAGGCATTCTCTACCAGTCAACCAAGGGGGGCCTAATATTATGCTCTTGAGTTTAATATTCCAGGAACATCCCTCATATGCTCTTACGTTTAATATACCTGGAACATTCCTAATATGCAAATGTTTAATAATTATGAAATGTTTAAAGTAAAGCAACCACTACTGGGAAGGGTGAGACAGTTCTGACACAAGTACTTTTGTAACTTACTTGGGTTGCGTCAATTTATGTATGACACAATGTTTAAGTTAAAATAAATATTTTTGTATTTTTTTTTTAAAATATTCGTGGAACATTCCTAATTATGGTCTTAAGTTTAATATTCCTGGAACATTCTTAATATGCTCTTAAGTTTAATATTCCTGAAATTTTAAGTTTGGATTGAGTTAGATGGCGTGTGATATGTGAGTGGGGCTCACATATCACACGTCCAGGAGTGGACTACAATCTATTCTATAAACCTCTGAGTTTGTTTCGGCCTTTCTTCTCAGAGTAGTCAGATAGGAAACGCCGACCTCATCCAGTTTTCTAGCCCCTTAAGAGCATATTAAGCATAACCATCACCCTAATTGCGTTGCATACTTTCAATCACAATCTGAGGGTTAATAAAGACCAGGCCTGGGTCGACGGCTCGTTGTGTTCCACGCGCGCCTCAAAGAGATGTCAGCACCAACTGACGGGGTCCGTTAGGGTCAATGCCTGCTAGGGTTGCTAGTTTGTCCGAAATATCATGGCCCTGGCACACAGGCAACGGAAAGAACACGGGTGGGTTTTAGTCAGTAAAAGTCGAACACGACCTCAGCTCCGCCCAGAGCGTCAGAAGTTATTTGATAATTTCCCACCCATAAAAAAAAAAGGATTCGAAGAAAATTCTTAATCCATTGCTTCATAGGTTTGAAAAATTCGTCTGCTCAACAACGTGAATAACGCAAGAACATGGTAATTACCCCGCAAAGAAGGAAATTAACCAATTTATCAAAATTCATCATCAATCTGCCTAGCCTTTTCGCAACTGTGTTGGGGTCGGCTTCCAGTCTAACCGGATGCGGCTGAACACCAGTATAGATGAAGCGACTGCCTATCTGACCTTCACAACCCAGTTACTAGGTAACACGACACCCCTTGGTAAGACTAGTTGTCAGACTTTCGGGCTTCTGACGACCCGTAACAACTGTTAAAGATTTACAAATGACAGCCGGGACCACCGGTTTAACGTGCTTTCCAAGGCACGGAGGGGTCTTGGTATGTAAAGACGGTCACCCATCCACGGACTAACTGCGGCAAGCGTAGCTTAACCTGATCGACCGACTCGTGCGGCTGTTATTATATTATAGCCACAAGCCCAAAATTATCAACAGCAATTATTATTAAGACTATCCTAATCCTGCTATACGTTGACACGTACATAGATACACTGAATAGCCACATTTGAATTATTTACAAGAAAATGGCCGGTCGGTCTGTCCCGACATAACTTCAATTAACACTAGACAAAGGATGGCTTTATGCAACATGGCAACACGGATATCGAACGGAACTATTCGGATATTCGACATAAGTTATTGGGTGCTAGGATTTTGTGGTCGGATTTTGAGGTTAGCCATAGCTCATATTTACAATTTTTTTAAGAAAATCGGGTTTGGCAACTTACGAGATTTTTATGCTTAGGGTATTTATCGACATGGAGCTTCGATTTTTGGACTAAAAGCGTACAAAATAATAATAAGGTAGCGTATGCAGTAAGTAGTGAAAAAAAAAACCGTTTACCAATTTAATTAATAGCGTGGCCGATGAAGCAGACACGTTTGTTGTATGGGATCCCCCCTTAAATATTAGTTTTATTTTAATTTAATTATTTATTTTTAAAGTTAATATGTAACTTAATATTCTGTGAATATTTCAAGCGTCTACCTGTTGCCGTTATCAATATCGAGCAAAAACGAGCAAAAAAATCGCATTTTTTGTATGGGAGCCCCCTTAAATATTTATTTTATTCTGTTTTTTTGTATTTGTTGTTATAGCGGCAACAGAAATACATCATCTGTGAAAATTTCAACTGTCTAACTATCACGGTTCATGAGATACAGCCTGGTGACAGACGGTCAGACAGACAGACACACGGCGGAGCCTTAGTAATAGGGTTCCCGTTTTACCCTTTGGGTACAGAACCCTAAAAATGAATTCATAGGTGATCCAACATTGTTTTTAACCTACTTCCAAAAAAATATTTTTTCGTTTGAAAGGGTATGCTCCCGAGGTGGTCGCATTGCCACCAAATCAGAATCTGATGAGGGGATCCAATGGAAATCGAGGGAAATTCTCATATTTTATAGGCACACTATAGCGATTTGGGTTTTTTTATAGTAACTCGTGCATTTGCACTCGGGAGTGATTTCCGATTTGGTGAAGTGGAACTGATGAAGACCACAAATGGCCACCGGAACTACTTAATGATAAGTATTTCACGATTTCGATTCGATTAGGCACTTTATTATGGTTGCTGAGCAATTTATGCTGGTCACAATGCTTATTATGAAGTCACCATTAGTTCCAGTTCTCCTGGTTCTTACCAGGAGAATTCCTCAACAATTAACGCCCCTGCATCGGGTAAAGCAATATTTTGTAAAAGGTGATGAGCAGTTGACATTAGGCTATTGTAAATTAGATAAATTAAAAACTGACCCACTAAAAAGAGAGTATTAATAAAAAACTTTTCACACTATTTCGGAGGTCGGTGGTCAAAAACTAAAAAACAGATCGAAAGACTTCCGAAATTAAAGTTATTTTTCACTATGTAGTGTTTTTTTGGAAGTCATTTGTGGTTTTTTTGTAAAAAGTTTTTTTCATTTGAGTAATATGAATCAAAAGTAAAAAAAATAAGTCAATCGATGACAACGTTGTTTGAAATCGATCGGCGGAGCTCCAAATGATCGAAAAATGATATAAAATGAGCAAATTAACGTTCATTTCTTAATTTTTCGGTGTTGTATGAACGTGGCATGAAACAAAAATGAACCTTAACTCTAGTGAACCATACATTTATTTTTTATATATTATATTGCATCTCGCAGGTCAACCTAGAAGGTTGTCGTCTGCTTAACCGGACTTTCTTGTGGGTGCCTTAATAAATTAAGGCCTCCAGCCAGGGCATTATACTTACAAACGAAGCAACAACACGCTAAGGGCATCCGCTGTGGGGTACGGCTACGGTCCTCGGCTTAGGGCGTCGCTGGGTAGGACAACAAGGGACAGGCTGGATCGGATTAAGAACCATACATTTGATTGAAGAGTCAGCTTTTCACCAGTGCACTGACTAAATGATAAGTACTTCGTACTTTACGCATCGTACTAGGTGCGGCTTAGTCCATTTCATACGCCTCATTGTCTTTTTGTCGATAATATTAGCGATCAACTATTTTATTGCCATCATAGTGCCATCCTACATAACCCTCTCGCAATTATCGTTATGGTGACAAATTAATGTGGTCAATGTATACCGAGGGCGTACCGCATTGCCTGTCATACTCGTACGCTACTTTGGAGCATCATGAAACATTGTACCGTCATGTGTTGCTGGATGTATGCTTAAACAAGGGTTTTGATATTCTATACTTGCATGGGTCTGGGTCAAACAAACAAATAGGTATAAGTATATCTATACTCAAAAGTCCTAAGTTCTCTGCATTTTCTTATACAAATCAAAATAGATCTACGCGACTACCAGGCAGTTCTGTAGGACTATTTTTCTTTTTTTTATAAGGATTGAGACATCTTTTTGTTTCTTTTTTTTTAATTAAACAAAATTGTTTAGGATTTATTTTAGAATGTTTGACAAAAATTTGTAAAATTGTCTTAAAGATCATTCACGGTTTAGAAGGATTTTCCTTGGAGATAATTTCAGCAAAAAAAATCTCATCCTAGTTCTATCCTACATAAGCCTCTCTCAATTAACGGTCTGGTGACAAATTAATGTGGTCAATGTATACCGAGGGCGTGCCGCATTGCCTGTCATACGCTACCTTGGAGCATCATGACACAATGTAGAGGCATATTGTCGTATGTTCGTGTATTGATATTAATGTCTAGACGGGGGTTTCATAATCATTCTGGGTAATCATATTATTTAAAAAAAAAAAACAAAAAACTGGACTGCAAAAACACTTAACTGAAAAGTGAAAAACATTTTTTTTGTCATAATTTATTTATTTTTATTTCACGGTTTTTAATTTTATTATGACATATATTATATGTATTTATATTTATTTGGAATTGACTCATTAGGTACTAGCTTTTATTTGACACCAATATTGTTGTAATTTGATCATGTTAAAATCCATCAAGCCGTTTAGGCTTCAGAGTGTGCCTAAGAAATAGACATACACTTATGTATCTAAATACTCTAAAAAAAAATTACCTTCCTTCTGGGGCAGTCAGGGAAAAAATTCCATAACCTCTGCCTCTGCCTCTGCCTTTTCTCACAGAAATGAAAATAGGTCAACAGGGTTGTGAAATTACGGATGGACGCGGACCAATCCGCACCGACGCACCATGTGAAGAGTATCGTCCGTAGTAGCGCAACACGACCGACATGGTGCGTCCAATCCGCGGCGAGCCGGTAACATCAAAGGTGTGGTGCGAGCTCTCTGTACGAGTTCTCTTTCACTTTGCATTTTGGAATAAAAATGGCTTCGAATCTCAAGACCTACACAGACCGACACGCACAGTTGGAAGCCTTGGTGTGCGGTGCGCGGCTGTCCGTGGTCGTCGGCTGTGGGTGATAATCCGCAATATCACGGACCGTGGCAAGCCGCCTTAAGAATGAACTTCCGCACATTATTTTTCGTTCAATGGTATCGCGTTCTCACTCGTTTGTTAATACTTTTCACTTACGCTGGATGAAACAACAAACTTTTCGACCATGCTCGCGTTGACGATAGATGGACCGGGAAGGCCCCTCTTAACAGCAACCCCCCTCTACCTGCCAATTCTATACTACAACATGGATTGAGTATTACAATAAGTATTCCTGTTAAACACTGCAAATATACTAATTATTACTTGTTCTGTTTTGTGTTTGTGTTCTTTCTTTGCGTCATGTTTACAGCAAATAAACGTTTTTTTCCTTCTTTCCGTTCAATTAATAAAGGCATACAAAACTGTACGGGGTTTATATATAAACGCTGCTCAAAGTTAAGACGCTGACATTGTCAGACTGCATACAAAATAAAGAGAAGTGCGATGACACAACGCTTGTAATTTATTGCAAAATATGAATGAATTATCTATTTACTCAAAAATGAGTAGAGTAATCGAAAATAAAAAACCACCAAGTTCTGCATTCAAATAAGACGTTCTTGTTATTAATTAAAAACCAAACGTACGTTGATATATAATACAGATATTTTGGATTGGAACTCAAAGTAAAAGGTTAGTTTACCGTTAATTCGTATCGAGATTTTTTTTTCTAAACGTGTTTTTCTATTAACCAAGTTCTGAGAAATATGTTCAGGTATTTTTTCCGCTACCACAAACTTTATAGATAAAGCATTTTTTTTTTAAGGCAAGCCTACTTTGATCCTTTGTCTTTTGTCAGCGCCTTACGTAATGATTAGCGACTGTTTAACCATACATTTTTGAAAATTAAACATCTATTAAAACATTAATCATCGTTCATAAATAAATCCCTACATGGCTAAGCTACGCACATGTACTTTTTTTTTTTTGCCGGGTTTGAAAATCCTCATGGATATCCTCCGCCCTGGGGCGGGCGGAGGGGTCTGTCAGACTTTTACTGACTAAAGACCACCCCAGTGTTCCCTTCCCACACTTGCGCCGGGGATCTTGGTGAGGTGTTGGACGCGACGTCTGAAAAAGGCGCGCGTGGAACACTACGCGTCGCTACCTCGAGTCCAGGTGTGATAGGAGGCGGCGGACTCCCCCGAGTCCGCCGTCCCTGTACCCATTTAGGGGGGCTGAAAGTGGGCGTTATCTGCCCTCTGCCGAGGCCCAGCGCGCCTGCTGCGGACCGGGTGAGCGAAAGAGATCTCCCGCTCCCTTTCCGCAGCCTCCTTCTGCGACACGGTTGTTTCGCAGAAGGATACCACCGCGTCCCAGGAGTCCTCGCTTCCGGCCATCGACTCGACCACGGCCGGCAGCGACAGGTCACTGCCTACCCCTGAGATGAGGGCACGGCAAGGGTCCTCCCGGCAACGCACATGTACTTAGCCTAACTTTGTATATAATGTTAGGATCATCCACTGCGACCCATGGAAACGCTACATACGCATGCGTGACTGGCAAACATAACCTCCTCCTTTTTGGAAATTGGTTGAAAATGAACCACGCAGATAACGTGCACATCTTATGAGTTTTACTAATTAAATACAACTACGGGTTGGATTTTAACTCACGATCTCGCAGTTGCTAGTCTCCAGTAAAACTCCGTATCATCATTTCATCCACTGCTGGACATAGGCCTGCCCAAAGGGGAGGGGGCGATTTTTTGTAGGAGCTAAATGGAAGATGTTTCATCGCAAACGAACTTCACAACGTAAGTCTAAATAACATTAATTTCAGCCGAAAGCCGTCCACTGTTGAACATAGGCCTCCCCCAAAAGGTTTACCATAATCGCCACGCTTGGCAGGCGGGTTGGCAATCGCAGTGTGGTGTTAAAATGCATAGACACCCATGGGAAGAAATAGGATGGTGATATCCTTTACGTCCGGCACCACACGGTAAAGGCTCGTACAGACTAGTGCAATAGCGCGGGCGCGACGCGACACTAGTAGCACAATTTCTTTGTCGCTGCCTGTCGCGCCCGCGATATAGAGCGAGTCTGTACGAGCCTTAACTCCGTATCCATTGGGCGTTTTCCGCTCATAAACTTCATTAAAATTATGTTAAAATTCATCCATATGTACCATTAAAACCTCAAACATCCATAAACCAACCAGAAACATACATACAACCAATAAAATCATACACGAATGGAAAAATAATAATTCTCCCTTTACAACGCCGTAATATCCGGCCTATTTGATGGGATACGTTGTTACTTCATGGGTAGTAAAGTAATACCATAACGGGGACCATAAAACGGTAAGAAGAACAAATATTTGTTGATACGGCATTTTGCTACAGTAATAAAATGGTTGTGGATTTTGTTGACTGGATATGGTAAGAATTTTTATTGCAATACTTTTATTAATATTAGACTGGTCATATTGATCATGATCAGTCTATAATTTTATCACTGTTAGGCCACAGGCCTCCTCTATTCGAGAAGGAGTGGTCTGTAATCCACCACGCGGGCTCAGTGCGGGTTGGCAGATGTCACATGTCTTCGAATTGTTGGTTACCTGGAAGGAAACCGTCATGTCCTAACATGCTGGTTTCCTCCACCGCGTTAACGGAAGGTTAATTCCTATATTTAAATAAGTTCCAAGCTATAGTTGCTACCTCATCTTAATGTCAAGCAATGTCAAAAAAATGATATGTTATTATATATTATATCATAATTATTCTATGGAGCGGGATATGCTTGGAGTCTCTTTGAAGGATAAGATCAGGAATTAAATTATCCGGAAAAAAACCGGAGTTACCGACATAGCCTGCAGAGTAAGCAAACTGAAGTGGCAGTGGGCTGGCCATGTTTGTCGAAGGGCCGATGGAGCAGACGAGTCTTGGAGTGGAGACCGCGTATCGGCAAGCGTAGTGTGGGACGCCCCCCAGCTAGATGGACCGACAACCTTAAGAAGGTGGCTGGGTCAGACTGAATGCGGAAGGCAGAGGACAGGGTTTTGTGGCGCAGCCTGGGAGAGGCCTATGTCCAGCAGTGAACTGTTATAGGCTAAGTTGATCATGTCTTGGCTTTTTTATCTCTTTCCGAGATTATGATTGAACTAAGGCTTTTAAACCTATAACAGTCATAACGATTTAGCAATCGGACAACAATGCCAAATAGTCATAGGAAAATAATCATCAAACTGCGCTCAACCGCTTCCAGCCAACACACATCCTGAAAACAAAAGCACAGAGTGTCGGCCCAACGTATAACAGTGCAATGCACCAGACAAAGGCCACATTATTTCAGTCACTCCCAGGAGAACTGTCGCTTAAGACTGAGGGTTATTTTCTGCTTATACTGCCAGCCTTCTTCAGATTATCACCAGGCTTAATGGCTGTGATAGTCCTTTGTTTCTCTTATGGCTAGACTGGTAACCCGCACTGCGATAAAAAAACGAGCGAGTCTTACAGTAGTCGCATAGTATGTGTAACATCTGACATCTCACCTTGGTACTCGTAATAAGCCACTGAGCAGCGACAGAAATTAACATTAAAATTTAAAAAAGCTAAATACTGAAATATTTATTCGAATAATTATTCATTACTCTGATCAAAATTAGAACCCCTCTATTTACAATCTATAAGCACTTACTAATTCCATAAGTATACTAATTCGATGCTATTATAAAGTATTTAATTATTCCATACTCAAGCTGTTACTTCTTGTTACACACGTCCCTTTTCACGAAACCACTCCCTCAGATAGCGAGAGGAAACATGTTACACTGTTATACATCAGAAATCGCGTAAAATTTGTATCGCCATTCTGTAACACATCGTATCTTATTTATCTGCACGCACTGCAGATTTTAAATTCGCGCTCGTTGCAATAGGGAAATATGCATGTAATTTTTAGGGTTCCGTACCCAAAGGGTAAAACGGGAACCCTATTACTAAGGCTCCGCCGTCTGTATGTCTGTCCGTCTGTCACCAGGTTGTATCTCGTGAACCGTGATAGTTAAAAAGTTGAAATTTTCACAGATGATGTATTTCTGTTGCCGCTATAACAACAAATACTAACACAGAATAAAAAAAATATTTAAGGGGGGCTCCCATACAACAAACGTGATGTTTTTGCTCGTTTTTGCTCGATATTGACAACGGCAACAGGTAGATGCTTGAAATATTTACAGAATTTTAAGTTACATATTCAATTTAAAAATAAATAGTTAAATTAAAATAATACAAATATTTAAGGGGGGCTCCCATACAACAAACGTGATTTTTTTTGCCATTTTTATAGATAATGGTACGGAACCCTTCATGCGCGTATCAGACTCGCACTTGGCCGGTTATTCACTAAATCAATAATAGACAGTAATATAAACCCAAGAAAAGTATTAAAGAACTACTGCTTGTTGCTAAAAAAAATTATGAAACTCCAACAATTTTCTGCTACATTTCAAACATCCGTTTCTGTCGCGGTCATGATGTGACGTCATTATCCACGAAACTGCTTTGTTGACATCTGTTTTTTAGCCCCAAATCATATACATTAAATTATTGTATATGCTTTATTCAAGGAGAAATCGTACTAACTTATTAACCTTAGTGAGATTTCAAGCACTTAGCAAAGAAAAGATTTTATTCACATAGTATTTTTCGTCATTTCCGGCATTCTCGAAGAAGACGCGTTTTGAGTTTGCGTTCCATTCCACCAAAAAAAACGCAACATAAATTAATTATTTGTGATTATTTGTGTGTGATTGATTGTTTGTTTATTGTTTGTGTGTGTGTTTTGTCAGTTTAGTAATGCATTAAAAATAGGAGTTTGTTTCTTGACTTCTACACAATGTATAAATTATTAAAATAATGGATACGTTATGAAGTACGTGCATATTCCCTATTCGGTACACTGAATAAAACCGCGCAAATAAAGATCGCGCGGTGAGATTTCACAGTGCGGTATTTGTATTTGTAACTCATAAGAGACTGACATAAAGTAATTCAAATTCCATTTCAAAGAGTATTTGTATTCGTCTACTAGGCTTCAGTCTGAATACCAGTATTTTACATGGACCGAACTGTCTATCTGACCTCCACAACCCAGTACCATGAGTTTACACAGCCAAAACTCGCAAGCGTCTCCGTAAATGATATGCATGACACATTGTACAACGCCCCTTGCGGTCACAGCAAGAATTAAAATTCGTACCATGAACACTATCGATTTCGATAGGTAAGAAACCTAACGTAATCTATTCCATAGTCACTGACGTTTTTCAGCTGTCACCATACAAAACGGCACCATGCGTCACTAATTAAAAAAAAAAAAAAAAAAAAAAAAATTCGACAGACGCTATCGAAAAATACTATTGCGATAGTAGTTACGTAGCTCACTAGCATTTTGAGGTGTGAAAAATATGTTTACATTAAAGGTCAAAATCGCGTATGCAAAAAAGATACTTCCATACCTACGTAAAAATACTTGCATAGGAAATTGTTCCGTGCGGTCTTACAGATAATGATCATGATCGCATTTGCGAAAAAGTAATGCGACCGTTGAAAATATGATTGAGTAGTAGGTACTCAGTAGGTAGATTGTAAACATCGCTTTCGCTCAGTGGAAAGCACAACAGTCCGAGAGCGATGTATCATATTTTCTTATTGCTTCGAGAAGGCGCGCGCCGCATGGTGGGCTGAAAATCGGCTTTCATAGACTTAGGAATTTCAATTTGCATGTGCCGGATTTTTTGCCGGATATCGCTTCTATTTGTTATATACATAAATGACACCCGAGTTAATTCTGAACAAAAACGATGGAATTATATTTTTTTTACGAAAAATTTGTATGAAGCTTAGTATGAGAAAGTTAATTATCTCGTAAACAGCAAGGAAAACCGTAATATTCTTATAGGTGGTTACATAGTACTAATTATTTATGATTTTTTGACATATTTTATGTCATATAACTTTTATCGATGCAATTTTTTTTTTAATCGTCAAAATAATTTTATTTATTTTTACATATGAAACGGTTCCTTTTAGTGACTAAATTAAGAAAATTGTTAATAATGAAGAATGTTATTGACCATTTGGGTCAATAAAATTCTTTATTATTATTTTTTTCTTATTTATTCTATATATTCATAATATTTAATTAAGAATATAATAAAACAAGAAAAATATTTAAAAAATAGCAAAAATAGTAAAAACGAAATCAAATATTATTCATTTTCCTTATATCTGTCGTTGTCGGACTCGAATTCTGAGTCAGAATCCAGATTGGATATATCTAAGAACTCGAACTCCTGAAACTGAATTAAGTCGAGAGTTTCAACAAAAAAGCTCTGCTTTCTCTTGGCACCTAACTTAGGCCTTTGGGCACTTAGGAAAGGATCCGAAGAAACAACAAGCATATTTAAGAAATCTTGATTAGAATCTTGCCTGCTTCATTTCCGCGAGTGATAATCCTGGAACCTCCTAAAATCTTTGTTGCGAGACTCTGAGGCTTCTTCCGAAAGAGTCCTAATCGGCACAATATCATTTTTCTCGATTATGTCAGCCTTTATTAATAATTAATGTACGGTTGACGACATGTAGTACCAGTCGTACAATTTCACGTATTTTTCTGCTGTTTTGCGGAGAAAATAGGCGAACAGCTACCTGTGTAGGAGAGTAGCTACCAACGTAGGTGCGTAGCTACCTGTGTAGGCGAGTAGCTACCTATGTGGGCGAGTAGCTACCAGCGTGGGTGAGTAGCTACCTGCGAAGGCGAGTAGCTACCAGCGTGGGTGAGTAGCTACCTGCGTAGGCGAGTAGCTACCAGCGTGGGCGAATCACTATCTGTGTAAGCGAGTCGCTATCTGTGTAAACGAGTAGCTACCTGTGTAGGAGAGCAGCTATCTTTGTAGGCGAAAAACTACCAGCGTGGGTGAGTACCTATCTGCGTAGGCGAGTAGCTATCTGCGTAGGTGAGTAGCTAACTGTGTAGGCGAGTAGCTATCTGCGTAGGTAAGTAGCTATCTGCGTAGGTAAGTAGCTACCAGCGTGGGTGAGTAGCTACCAGCTTGGGTGAGCAGCTACCTGCGTAGGCGAGTAGCTACCAGCTTGGGTGAGTAGCTATCTGTGTAGGCGAGTAGCTATTTGTGTAAGCGAGTAGCTACCTGTGTAGGCGAGTAGCTACCAGCGTGGGCGAGTCGCTATCTGTGTAGGCGAGTAGCTACTAGCGTTGGTGAGTAGCTATCTGTGTAGGCGAGTACCTATTGGTTTAGGCAAGTAGCTATCTGTGCAGGCAAGTAGCTATCTGCGTAGGCGAGTAGCTACCAGCGTGGGTGAGTAGCTACCTGCGTGGGCGAGTACCTACTTGTGTAGGTGAGTAGCTATCTGTTGAGGCAAGTAGCTACCAGCGTGGGTGAGTAGCTATCTGTGTAGGCGAGTCACCATCTGTGTAAACGAGTAGATACCTGTGTAGGAGAGCAGCTATCTTTGTAGGCGAGTAGCTACCAGCGTGGGCGAGTAGCTATCTACGTAGGCGAGAAGCTATCTGTGTAGGCAAGTAGCTACCAGCGTTGGTGATTAGCTATCTGCGTAGGTGAGTAGCTATCTGTGTAGGCGAGTAGCTATCTGTGTAGGTGAGTAGCTACCAGAGTAGGTGAGTAGCTACCTGCGTAGGCGAGTAGCTATTTGTGTAGGTGAGTAGCTACCTGCGTAGGCGAGTAGCTACCAGCGTGGGTGAAAAGCTACCTGCGCAGGCGAGTAGCTACCCGCGTAGGCGAGTAGCTACCAGCGTGGGTGAGTAGCTATCTGTGTAGGCAAATCGCTATCTGTGGAGGCTAGTAGCTACCAGCATGGGTGAGTAGTTATCTGTGTAGGCGAGTCGCTATCTGTGTAAACGAGTAGCTACCTGTGTAGGAGAGCAGCTATCTTTGTAGGCGAGTAGCTACCAGCGTGGGCGAGTAGCTATCTGCGTAGAGGAGTAGCTACCTGCGTAAGCGAGTAGCTACGTGTGTAGGTGAATAGCTATCTGTGGAGGCGAGTGGCTACCAGCGTAGGTGAAAAGCTACCTGCGTAGGCGAGTAGCTACCCACGTAGGCGAGTAGCTACCAGCGTGGTTGAGTAGCTATCTGTGTAGGCGAGTAGCTATCTGTGTAGGTGAGTAGCTACCAGAGTGGTTGAGTAGCTACCTGCGTAGGCGAAAAGCAATTTGTGTAGGTGAGTAGCAATCTGTAGAGGCGAGTAGCTACCAGCGTGGGCGTGTCGCTATCTGTGTAGGCGAGTAGATATCTGTGTAGGCAAGTAGCTATTTTTTAGGCGAGTAGCTATCTGTGGAGGCGAGTAGCTACCAGCGTAGGTTAGTAGGTATCTGTGTAGGCGAGTAGCTATCTGCACAGGTAAGTAGCTACCAGCGTGGTTGAGTAGCTGTCTGTGTAGGTGAGTAGCTATCTGTGTAGGTGAGTAGCTACCAGAGTAGGTGAGTAGCTACCTGCGTAGGCGAGTAGCTACCTGCGTAGGCGAGTAGCTACGTGTGTAGGTGAGTAGCTATCGGTGGAGGCGAGTAGCTACCAGCGTGGGTGAGTAGCTATCTGTGTAGGCGAGTCGTTATCTGTGTAAGTGAGTAGCTACCTGTGTAGGAGAGCAGCTATCTGTGTAGGCGAGTAGCTATCTGCGTAGGTTAGTAGCTACCAGCGTGGGTGAGTACCTATCTGTGTAGGCGAGTCACCATCTGTGTAAACGAGTAGATACCTGTGTAGGAGAGCAGCTATCTTTGTAGGCGAGTAGCTACCAGCGTGGGCGAGTAGCTATCTACGTAGGCGAGAAGCTATCTGTGTAGGCAAGTAGCTACCAGCGTTGGTGATTAGCTATCTGCGTAGGTGAGTAGCTATCTGTGTAGGCGAGTAGCTATTAGCGTGGGTGAGTAGCTATCTGAGTAGGCAAATCGCTATCTGTGGAGGCGATTAGCTACCAGCGTGGGTGAGTAGCTATCTGTGTAGGCGAGTCGCTATCTGTGTAAACGAGTAGCTACCTGTGTAGGAGAGCAGCTATCTTTGTAGGCGAGTAGCTACCAGCGTGGGTGAGTAGCTATCTGTGTAGGCGAGTCACCATCTGTGTAAACGAGTAGATACCTGTGTAGGAGAGCAGCTATCTTTGTAGGCGAGTAGCTACCAGCGTGGGCGAGTAGCTATCTACGTAGGCGAGAAGCTATCTGTGTAGGCAAGTAGCTACCAGCGTTGGTGATTAGCTATCTGCGTAGGTGAGTAGCTATCTGTGTAGGCGAGTAGCTATCTGTGTAGGTGAGTAGCTACCAGAGTAGGTGAGTAGCTACCTGCGTAGGCGAGTAGCTATTTGTGTAGGTGAGTAGCTACCTGCGTAGGCGAGTAGCTACCAGCGTGGGTGAAAAGCTACCTGCGCAGGCGAGTAGCTACCCGCGTAGGCGAGTAGCTACCAGCGTGGGTGAGTAGCTATCTGTGTAGGCAAATCGCTATCTGTGGAGGCTAGTAGCTACCAGCATGGGTGAGTAGTTATCTGTGTAGGCGAGTCGCTATCTGTGTAAACGAGTAGCTACCTGTGTAGGAGAGCAGCTATCTTTGTAGGCGAGTAGCTACCAGCGTGGGCGAGTAGCTATCTGCGTAGAGGAGTAGCTACCTGCGTAAGCGAGTAGCTACGTGTGTAGGTGAATAGCTATCTGTGGAGGCGAGTGGCTACCAGCGTAGGTGAAAAGCTACCTGCGTAGGCGAGTAGCTACCCACGTAGGCGAGTAGCTACCAGCGTGGTTGAGTAGCTATCTGTGTAGGCGAGTAGCTATCTGTGTAGGTGAGTAGCTACCAGAGTGGTTGAGTAGCTACCTGCGTAGGCGAAAAGCAATTTGTGTAGGTGAGTAGCAATCTGTAGAGGCGAGTAGCTACCAGCGTGGGCGTGTCGCTATCTGTGTAGGCGAGTAGATATCTGTGTAGGCAAGTAGCTATTTTTTAGGCGAGTAGCTATCTGTGGAGGCGAGTAGCTACCAGCGTAGGTTAGTAGGTATCTGTGTAGGCGAGTAGCTATCTGCACAGGTAAGTAGCTACCAGCGTGGTTGAGTAGCTGTCTGTGTAGGTGAGTAGCTATCTGTGTAGGTGAGTAGCTACCAGAGTAGGTGAGTAGCTACCTGCGTAGGCGAGTAGCTACCTGCGTAGGCGAGTAGCTACGTGTGTAGGTGAGTAGCTATCGGTGGAGGCGAGTAGCTACCAGCGTGGGTGAGTAGCTATCTGTGTAGGCGAGTCGTTATCTGTGTAAGTGAGTAGCTACCTGTGTAGGAGAGCAGCTATCTGTGTAGGCGAGTAGCTATCTGCGTAGGTTAGTAGCTACCAGCGTGGGTGAGTACCTATCTGCGTAAGCGAGTAGCTATCTGCGTAGGTGAGTAGCTACCAGCGTGGATGAGTATCTAACTGCGTAGACGAGTATCTACCAGCGTGGGTGAATAGCTACCAGCTTGGGTGAGTAACTACCAGCGTGGGTGAGTAGCTACCTACTTAAGCGAGTAGCTATACCTGAGTAGTTGAGTAGCTATCTGCGTAGGCAAGTAGATATCTGTGTAGGCGAGTAGCTATTTTTTTTGGCGAGTAGCTATCTGTGGAGGCGAGTAGCTACCAGCGTAGGTGAGTAGCTATCTGCGTAGGCAAGTAGCTACCAGCGTGGGTGAGAAGCTACCTGCGTAGACGAGTAGCTACCTGCGTAGGCGAGTAGCTACGTGTGTAGGTGAGTAGCTATCTGTGGAGGCGAGTAGCTACCAGCGTGGGTGAGTAGCTATCTGTGTAGGCGAGTCGTTATCTGTATAAGTGAGTAGCTACCTGTGTAGGAGAGCAGCTATCTGTGTAGGCGAGTAGCTATCTGCGTAGGTTAGTAGCTACCACCGTATGTGAGCAGCTACCAGCTTGGGTAAGTAGATATCTTGGTAGGCGAGTAGCTATCTGTGTAGGTGAGTAGCTACCAGAGTAGGTGAGTAGCTAACAATGTGGATGAGTAGCTACCAAGGTGGGTGACTACCTACCTGCGTAAGCGAGTAGCTATCTGCGTAGGTGAGTAGCTACCAGCGTGGATGAGTATCTAACTGCATAGGCGAGTAGCTACCAGCGTGAGTGAGTAGCTACCAGCTTGGTTGAGTAGCTTTCAGCGTGGGTGAGTCGCTACTTAAGCGAGTAGCTATACCTGAGCTGGTGAGTAGCTATCTGCGTAGGCGAGTAGATATCTGTGTAGGCAAGTAGCTATTTTTTTGGCGAGTAGCTATCTGTGGAGGCGAGTAGCTATTTGTTTAGACGAGTAGCTAACTTTGGAGGCGAGTAGCTACCAGCGTAGGCGAGTAGCTTCAAGCGTAGTTGCGTAGCTACCTGCGTAGGCGAGTAGCTACCAGCGTGAATGAGTAGCTACCAGCGTGAATGAGTAGCTATCTGTGTAGGCAAGTCGTTATCTGTGTAAGCGAGTACCTACCTGTGTAGGCGAGTAGCTACCAGCGTGGACGAGTCGCTATCTGTGTACGCGAGTCACTATCTGTGTAGGCGAGTAGCTATCTCCATAGGTTAGTAGCTACCAGTGTGGGTGAGTAGCTATCTGTGTAGGCGAGTCGTTATCTGTGTAAGCGAGTAGCTACCTGTGTAGACGAGTAGCTACCAGCGTGGGTGAGTTGCTATCTGTGTAGGCGAGTAGATATCTGTGTAGGCGAGTAGCTATTTTTTTAGGCGAGTAGCTATCTGTGGAGGCGAGTAGCTATTAGCGTGGGTGAGTAGCTATCTGAGTAGGCAAATCGCTATCTGTGGAGGCGATTAGCTACCAGCGTGGGTGAGTAGCTATCTGTGTAGGCGAGTCGCTATCTGTGTAAACGAGTAGCTACCTGTGTAGGAGAGCAGCTATCTTTGTAGGCGAGTAGCTACCAGCGTGGGTGAAAAGCGACCTGCGTAGGCGAGTAGCTACCCGCGCAGGTGAGTAGCTACCAGCGTGGGTAAGTAGATATCTGTCAAGGCTAGTAGCAATTTGATTTTGGCGAGTAGCTATCTGTGGAGGCGAAAAGCTTTTTGTTTAGGCGAGTAGCTATCTGTGTAGGCGAGTAGCTACCAGCGTAGGTGAGGAGCTACCTGCGTAGGTGAGTAGTTACCTGCGTAGGCGATAAGCTACCTGCATAGGCGAGTAGCTACCAGCGTGGGTGAGTAGCTATCTGCTTGGGCGAGTAGCTACGTGTGTAGGTGAGTAGCTATCTGTGGAGGCGAGTTGCTACCAGCGTAGGTGAAAAGCTACCTGCGTAGACGAGTAGCTACCTCCGTAGGCGAGTAGCTACGTGTGTAGGTGAGTAGCTATCTGTGGAGGTGAGTGGCTACCAGCGAAGGTGAAAAGCTACCTGCGTAGGCGAGTAGCTACCCGCGTAGGCGAGTAGCTACCAGCGTGGTTGAGTAGCTATCTGTGTAGGCGAGTAGCAATCTGTGTAGGTGAGAAGCTATTTGTTTAGGCGAGTGGCTATCTGTGGAGGCGAGTAGCTACCAGCGTAGGTTAGTAGCTATCTGTGTAGGCGAGTCACTATCTGCGTAGGTTTGTAGCTACCAGCGTGGGTGAGTACCTATCTGCGTAAGCGAGTAGCCATCTGCGTAGGTGAGTAGCTACCAGCGTGGATGAGTATCTAACTGCGTAGACGAGTAGCTACCAGCGTAGGTGAGTAGCTACCTGCGTAGGCGAGTAGCTACCTCCGTAGGCGAGTAGCTACCAGCGTGGGTGAGTAGCTATCTGTGTAGGCAAGTCGTTATCTGTGTAAGCGATTAGCTACCTGTGTAGGCGAGTAGCTACCAGCGTGGGCGAGTCGCTATCTGTGTAGGCGAGTCGCTATCTGTGTAGGCGAGTAGCTATCTCCGACCAGCGTGGGTGAGTAGCTACCTGTGTAGGCGAGTAGCTACCAGCGTGGGTGAGTAGCTATCTGCGTAGGCGAGTAGCAATCTGTGTAGGTGAGAAGCTATTTGTTTAGGCGAGTGGCTATCTGTGGAGGCGAGTAGCTACCAGCGTAGGTTAGTAGCTATCTGTGTAGGCGAGTCGCTATCTGCGTAGGTTTGTAGCTACCAGCGTGGGTGAGTACCTATCTGCGTAAGCGAGTAGCCATCTGCGTAGGTGAGTAGCTACCAGCGTGGATGAGTATCTAACTGCGTAGACGAGTAGCTACCAGCGTAGGTGAGTAGCTACCTGCGTAGGCGAGTAGCTACCTGCGTAGGCGAGTAGCTACCAGCGTGGGTGAGTAGCTATCTGTGTAGGCAAGTCGTTATCTGTGTAAGCGATTAGCTACCTGTGTAGGCGAGTAGCTACCAGCGTGGGCGAGTCGCTATCTGTGTAGGCGAGTCGCTATCTGTGTAGGCGAGTAGCTATCTCCGACCAGCGTGGGTGAGTAGCTACCTGTGTAGGCGAGTAGCTACCAGCGTGGGTGAGTAGCTATCTGCGTAGGCGAGTAGCTATCAGCGTGGGTGAGTAGCTATCTGTGTAGGCGAGTGGCTATCTGTGTAGGCGAGTAGCTACCATCGTGCGTGAGTAGCTACCTGCGTAGGCGAGTAGCTATCAGCGTTGGTGAATAGCTTTCTGTGTAGGCGAGTAGCTATTTGTTTAGGCGAGTAACTATCTGTGTAGGCGAGTAGCTATCTGCGTAGGTGAGTAGCTACCCGCGTATCGTTGTAGGCACGTAGCTTCCTGCGTAGGCGTGTAGCTTTCTGTATAGGCGAGTAGTTTTGTGTGTAGGCGAGTAGCTATACTTGTGTAGGAGAGCAGATACCTGTGTAGGAGAGTAGCTACCATTGTGGGTGAGTACCTGCCTGCGTAGGCGAGTAGCTACCTGCGTGGGTCAGTAGCTATCTGTGTGGGTGAGTAGCTATCTGTGTAGGCGAGTAGCTATCTGCGTAGGTAAGTAGCTATCTGTGTAGGCGAGTAGCTATCTGCGTAGGTGAGTAGCTACCTGCGTTGGCGAGTAGTCTCCCTCGTAGGCGAGTAGTAGTCGATGTACTATAAACCTCTGACTACTCCTTTGGGAATATACGGGTTATGCTATTTTATATTACATGTTGTTAAAAGTCTGTTTCTTTATTTTAACACTAAAAGGAACCGTTTCTTAGGTAAAAATAAATAAAAATATTTAATTTAAAAAAAAACAGCAGCTATAAAAGTTATATGACATAATGTCAAAAAATTATAATCAATTAGTACTATAACCACCTGTAAGGATATTACGGTTTTCCTTGCTGTTAACGAGATAAATAACTTTTTCATACTACCTTCATACAATTTTTTCGTAAAAAAATTATAATTTCTTCGTTTTTGTGCAGAATTAACTCGGAAATCACGTAGTGTTGACGGAGCGAGTAACCGACCTCCACCATTTTTTTTTTTTTTATATTATTGACTTTTAAAAGTGTTTGTACAAACCTACTTTGTTTTGTTTAGTTTGTATTATGACCGACCGGGCTTAGGTAATATTTATCTCAAGGACACTGCTCGATTCACTTCACTGGTACTGCGATGTTTATCCTGTATCTGTAGGGTGACCAAACGACCGGATTTGTCTGGACAAGTGCGGCTTTATGGTTTCGGCCCGGTTTTCGCACAGATTGTTTTTGTGATATTCCTATAATACACAAAACATTGATAAAACTAAAATGAACAGTTTAAAGCCTTTTTAGTTTATTTAATCATTCTGGAATTTTATCTAGACTTTTTAACCCTGGGGAGGTATCTCCGATAATAACTAGATAACTGACTAATCTTTTCTTTTTTGACAGGAACTATTCGGATATAGCTTTTGTCGACAAGAACTGGTAAATCGACTTCATTATAAACTGCATAATTATTTCCAGAAATCGAGTAGAAAACGCATATGGCCATCAGTTTCCAGACGGGAATACGCGAAAAAAAAAATGAAAATGAACGTCCTTTGAGGTGAGAAATGGAGCATAGGTGCTATAGGTAATCGATATCAGGTCATACGTAGAGTCAAAACTGATTGTTTCTTTGGAGAATAATTTTACAGTTTTTAAAAGTATCATATACTTATTTCAGGATCCACATTACCATTAGCTATGGCAATTTCTTTTTCTTATATATGGACTTGGTGCATAATTTCTAAAGCAATGCCTTTAATTATTTCGCCAAATATCTAGATTGCTACAAAAAGCCTATGAGACATATAAGGCATGTCAATGTGTGCACAAAATTCGTTCAACTGGGCAAATCCATTACCTGAAGTAACGATTATCAGAAAGAGCCGATTTTTTTTATTATCGTACGATAATATGCAAAGGTGTCTTGTTATATTACTTTTTGTCCAAACGCATGTATGTGTTTGTGTCTTTATGTTGATGTTTAACTACAAAGTACTAAGCAATAATAATATTTATGGTCACCCTACACGACTATATTACGTTGCGAGTTACTTTTTTTTAAATTGGTGAATATAAATCCAAATTCAAATTGAAAACGTTTATTGCGAACTAAGTAGGTATACAATGTTGGTTTTATGTTCTGTTGGTATCTATAACTATGAAGTAATAACATAAATAAATAAATGTTTATTCATAATCCTTGTTTTTTATTTTTATTATTCTTAGATCAGAGCTCAGTTATTTATCTGTATTTACGTACATCGTGGATTTATACATTATTGGAATATTCTTTTTTACTAATACTTTGCATAACACTTTTATTATTTAACTTGAGTTGTATTCATTATTTAGTGATATCAATATTTGAAGTTCATTAAAAGGAATACAGAAATAAGACGGAAAAAAAGCCTTAGTTTTTTCAAATTTGAGACAATCCTTTAGTAAATAAATAAACATAAGCAGGTTTAAAATAAATAAAGGCAATAATAATAAATATCCCAATAATTTATATTTACGCGAGATTACTAGATTTTCTCTACAAGGCCTAGATATCCTAATATGTTGAGATGTCGGCATTCTAAAACAAAATTTCCAAAAAATGCATTACTAGTCTAGTACATTTACTAACGATTCCCCGAAGTAGTCAACAAAAATAAAGCAAATAATGAACATACCTAATTTTACTAATAAATATAAATGCCTTCGAGTCGATAAGAATGAACGGTAAGTACAGCTAATAATAGCTATCTATCCACTGATACACACACACACGACTGCACACTGCGTCCGCCTCTCGCATACTTTGTCAAACAGAGATAGCAATATTCCGAACGAATTTTGCGCTCGCCTCGACTTGCAGTTCCGGGCGATGGCAGTCGGCCCCTTAACTAGACGACACGATCTATCGAGCTTACCTTAGCGTCTGAGTTTGACTCCTTAAAACTCATGGAGCAATCATTATCGAAATATATTTGATCTACGTTAATACGCTAGCGAGTAATTTTTAACCGACTTCAAAAAGGAGGAGGTTCTCAATTCGGCAGTATGTTTTTTTTTTTTTGCATGTTTTTTTCGCGATTACTCCGTCAATTGTGGACTGATTTTGAAAATTCTTTTTTTATTTGAAAGGGTATGCTCCCGAGGTGGTCCTATTGTCACTAAATCAGAATCTGTTGAGGGTATCCCATGGAAATCGAGGGCAATCCTCATTTTTTATAGCCACACCTATCGATTCGATTTCAGTATCTTTTATAGTAACTCATGCATTTGCACTCGGAAAACACCATATGGTGAATGGAACTGATGATGAAGACCACAGATGGCCACCAAAACTACTTAATAATAAGTATTTCACAGTTGCTTGGGAGGAGCCACCTGACGAAGTTGACCAAATCCAGTGGGGATGTCGTCGTTTTTATCCTTTCGGAAGTAGAAAACTTTTACGGCCACTTATACGCATCGCACGTATCTCGACCTGATCCCGAAAATGAGGATTCCAGAGCCACTTTAACCCGCCATTTTGCGGAAGACCTGCCAGAAATCAGCCAAGACGAAGTCGAAGCGGCTCTTAAACAGCTTAAAAATGGAAAAGCCCCCGGTGTGGATGGGATTACGACTGAGCTCCTGAAAGCGGGAGGAAGTCCTGTACTGAAAGAGCTTCGGGAGCTCTTCAGCTCTGTCTTGTTCTCTGGGAGAACACCAGAAGCGTGGCGAAGCAGTGTGGTTATTCTGTTCTTTAAAAAGGGTGATAAGACCCTTTTAAAGAACTACAGACCCATTTCGCTCCTTAGCAGCTCCTTATAAGTTGTTATTAACGCGGGAGTCAGGTGATGTAGGCGTGGGTGACGATGTTCCCTTGACGAGGGAATTTAATGGAAGCCACTTTTAGCACTTGTAAAACTTTATATTTGCTATTTACACACACACAATTATTTACACGAATATAAATCACATACGTAAGCTTCTAGATGATTGTACACAACACGGAAATACAGTCAATAAGATTCATCAAAAGAGTACACGTTATAAATCAAACAATAAGAAAAGTAAAATAATCCTAAGCCATGATGAACTTTACTGCCCTGAGCTATTTATAGAAAGTATTCGCGACTTCTAAAGCTAACAGTTATGAGGAGCTGTTACTTCACCGGAGACTTGTTGAAGACTGAACTTGCTGACATAATAAGAACTTAATTTAATTGAATTTCTCCTGTACATATAGTTTTGGTCATTAGCTCAAGTAGCGGGTGGGCCCTGAAGGGTTTTAGATTTCCTTCCATACAACACTTCAAGACACCAATGCGTAGTTTGGTTTGGCCTTGAGTCAGGTCACCACCTCAGAATCATGTTGCAACATTGCTTAATCTTACGCAATCGACAATATTATGGCGTAAGATTGATAGTACATCTTTTAATTTGAGTTTACCTCGCATTGTTACGGTCATCCAGATGATGACGTTATTAAAATACATGCTAATTAGGTTGCTGGTTGCTTATGTGTATCAAAATTTTATTCAAATTTACTCTACATGCTAGGGTTACAAAGTTATTATCATGTAAAGTGATAGCAGCTGTACTGTACAAAATATAAGGGCTTCAACAACTGATTACTTAGCAACGGACCTTTATCTACCTCATTGGGTATTTACAATGTTTGTTAATGACAAACTGCGATGTTTACATAACATAATCATAACAGCATATCTGATTATTTCCACACACACATACACACACACATATATTACACATAATACAGATAAATAAAACATGGTTACAACTTATGTTGTTATATTAGTAAAATCAAAGTGCTTCGCCTACATAAGTTGTTTTCGAGAGTCGTTACGAATCGTCTAGCGCGAAGACTCGACGAGTTTCAGTCATCGGAGCAGGCTGGGTTTCGAGGAGAATACAGTACCATAGACCACATCCACACTGTGCGACAAATTATACGAAAGTCCGAAGAGTTTAATCAGCCCCTATGTCTTGCATGTGTGGACTATGAGAAGGCTTTTCCCTCTATGGAGACCTGGTCTGTTTTGGAGTCTCTGCTAAGCTCCGGCAGAGAACCAAAGTTATCAACATAGCCCACAGAATAAGCAAGCTGAACTGGCAATGGGCCGACCATATTAGCCGTAGAACCGATGACCGTTGGGGTAGACGTGTTCTTGAGTGGAGACCGCGAATCGGTAAACGTAAGGTAGGACGCTCTCAGGCTAGGTGGAGCGACGATCTTCGCAGGGTGGCTGGTGGCAGCTGGATGAGAGTTGCCGAGAATCGAGCTGAATGGCGTGCAATTGGAGAGGCCCATGTCCAGCAGTGGACTGCTATAGGCTGATGATGATGTTGCGATTCGATTACACACTTTATTATGGTTGCTAAGCAATTTATGCTCGTCACAATGCATATGGTGAAGTCAGCATCAGTCCCAGTTCTTCTGGTTCTTACCAAGAGAACCACTAAACTATAAACGCCCCTGCATCGGGAAAAGCAATATTTTGTAAAAGGTGATGAGCAGTTGACATTAGGCTATTGTAACTTAGATAAATTACAAACTGACCTACTAAAAAGTTAAATATAAAATAAACTTTTTATAAAAATAAAACAACCGACTTCCGGTGGCAAAAAACTAAAATAGATACAAAGACACCGACATCCGAAATTAAGGTTATTTTTCACTTTGTTGTGTTTTTTTTTTGTAAAAAGTTTTTTTTCCGATAACAACTCATGGTAGACGTACAGTTACTGGGTAACACGACCCCTTGGTAAGACTAACAGTCAAAGTTTTATGACAGCAGAAAATCAGCACTCGGAACTGTTACTTCTTATAATGTTTAAAAACTACATTTAAACTGGGAACAATTATCGATCATAATTATTCGGTAACATGTGATTTTTGGCCCAAAAGTGGGCTTCGTCTGCGCTAAAAATCGCGGGTCGCAGCGTTGAGCCACTACGACAATATTAGCCGAAATCTTCGCTTAGCTGAGATTTCCCATAATGAAAAAGAACCAAGTTTAGTAATTCACAGTGTTGAACTGATTGAAAAACCTAAGGAAAACCTATCAAATCTCTAGTACTGACTCCTATCCAAAATGAATTATTTGGCTGAGCTATTATTTTATTTACTTTTATCTTTTAGAAATTGTAGCTTCTCTACCCGTCACGACGGCATTATTATTCGACTACGGCGAAGCAAAAAGGAGCGTTATGATTTTGACCGGTATATATGTGGGTTTATATAATACGTGACGTCACATTAAATTGTATATGGCGCCCTGTAGAGGACCTAAAGTCGTGAACTAAAAAAACTTGTATATCATTAACAAACCGTCAAAGTAAACTAAAGCCAATAGTTATTTACACCGCGCAAATCAAACCAGTCAGTCAGCATTTGTGTATAACGACCATAGCGACATCTTGCGGTGTAGCTCTGAGGTTGAAAGTTAATACTTTTGCACGAGACAGTCTATTTTAGGTCTTGTCACATTCCTTGGGTTGTTTCCTTGTGGACGGATTTGTGTTAGAGGAATTTCGCGCCTTGGTAAGCACAGCTGCGCGATTTGTTGTTGTAATGCGGTTTCGAATCCTGTGGAATAATTATTATTTGTATGGCTTGCACTTAACCTTTTGTTTATAGACGTTGGTTAAGAAGAGGCTCCCTAATTTTATGTTAATTTGCATGAATATTCTGAAACAGTCACACATACAAGCAAAATGAAACTTTAGTATTTGATTTATTGGATCTTTTTCTTTCCATGTTGGCTTCTTCCATGAAGACAGTTACGTAATTGTAATAGTATCTCTAGATACCTTTTTTATTCGAAAATTATGTATTTGTTAAGGATAATTTTATTATAAAACAGAAACAAGATTGTTTGGCTTTTATGTCTAAAATAAATATTCACAGCAAGAAAATATAGTTTATTATCCAGCCACAAGATATTTTTTCTCTAGATCAATTATTACTGTAGTTATAAACGAAATAAGAATTGAGACTTACGCTATTTAATTTCGTGCTCGAAGATGATCAAAGAGCGCACGCGATATTCAACTTTATTACTGAAGTGTTAGCGTTTAGCACATAACGGAGTGGCGGGGAGCAAGGGGCGGAACTTGCGTGGAAATTTGATTTAGACTGCCTGGGCCTGCAGTCTCGACATAGATAGCGATCGCTTTACAACCGAATTCGGTCGCAAAGTCCTAATGGGGTCCCTAGACTGTTAAAATTGCTTGACAAACACGAAAAACTTACAATCTTGTCAAGCAATTTTGACCGTCTAGAGACCCCATTAGGACTTTGCGACCGTATTCGATCGTAAAGCGATCGGTATCAAGTCGAAACTGCAGGTCCTGGTCTAACTTAAAAGACGTATAAACGTCAAAAATTTATGTAAAGAATGATAAGTGTCTGTTTAAACCGCAGCTCGCAGGTTTAATTTTAAGATTATGGGGATTAGTTGAACTGCCGCGGAGGCTTGCGGCTAAGTTATAACAGCGGCACAGGTCAATTCATCGGGTTAAGCTACGCTTGCCGGGGTTGGTCCGTGGATGGGTATGAAAAACAAAAAAAAAAGTCTTATTTTTTCATCTTGCCTAAAATGCGTTTAGTAGAAATAAATATAAATAAATAAATCAATAAATAATAAAAATAAATAAATAAATTTAATAAATCTAATCTTCAATTTATTGTTTTTTTTCAAACGCATTTTACTCCATTCTCACAACCTAAAGAAAGCATATATCTAAACCATAATCCATATCATGGATTATGGTGAGATGAGAAACTTGAGTTTGTTTGTTTGTTACGCTTTCACGCTAAACGGCTGAAAGGATTTGAATGAAAGGAGAGGTCAAAATTGGTATAATATTCCGACGATTTTTAAACGCTAATGTGATATACCTTATTAGAAAGCTTATTTATTATGCTACTCGATTATAATTAAATCAGATTTTTTCAGGCGCCCGTTTTTGTGAAAAAGTGAAAAATGTTTCAATACAAACAAAACGCACATAGTCTTTATTTATTCATTTGTATGCAATATAATTATTTTATGTGGCTAATGTTTCCGTTTCTATTAAATACTTTGAGATTTTATTATAATGTTAGCTGCAGCTCCATGAAATTAAGACAAAAAATATTGATTATCATGACAATGCAATAACAAAACGTATCGAAAAAAATGAAAGCTGTAAACTCGGACTAAATATCCGTTGTAAATGTCAAGCCGAGTCCTGCTGACTGACGTTGTCATTGTCACGTCATTTGCCACAGGGCTGCCATCCCTAAAATATAAATAATGCTTGTAGAACATTTTACTTTTTAACACTTGTTTTAAAAAAAACGGGTGGCTGTAAAAAAAAAATTAAATGCCCAAATACATCAAAATAATTACCCTCTTTCAGCCTATATACGTCAGAAGGCTGTTTAAATTTTCAATTATTTTAGTACCAAGCCCCATTTTGTGAACGTCTCCTTTGGCAGATGGGTAGACCATGAGCTGGGTTAGAACATAGAATACTTTTTAAGTAGATATTCTAACGGGATCGGGAGTTATGCGGGTGAAACCGCGGGTCGCAGCTAGTAATCATCATCATTCATCATTTCAGCCAAAAGACGTCCACTGCTGGACATAGGCCTCCCCCTAAGGGGGGGTGTTTGCCATAATCGCCATGCTTGGCAGGCGGGTTGACGATCGCAGTATGGTGTTAAAATGCATAGAGAACGCTGCTTGCCCATTCTCTAGTACTATTTAGTGGCACAACGCGTAATAAGAGTTAAAATGTTAATTATCTAACCCCAAGTTAAACGTGCAAGGGGACATACCGATCGTTATTCAGAAAGGTAACCTGGGACCTTGAGAAGAACATTTTTTTTTTTCTTTTTTATTAATAAGAATTAATTCTTATAAATAAATAAAACATTTTTAATGCAAATATCCTTAATGAATTGTTTTTTTTTATTAATTACAATTAATTATAATTAACAAAAAAATAAAAATAACATTTTTAATGCAAATATCCTTGATTAAAATTATTAAGAACTTTTAGAAGTTCTTAATAATTTGATTAAAAATACTGAAATACAAAATACACGCAGACAAAGTCGCGGGCAACAACTAGTACTTATATTCTATACTTACATCTTCTCGAAGACACATCGCAATCATTAGTCTTGCGGCCATCAAAAGCTCATTTTGTATTTTTTCTAGCTCTGTGTGACTTAGTAAAAACGATAAAACTAAGTGAGATGAGAATATTGCAGTTAGTACTTATATGTTGGCACTAATGCCTGGTTTAATGGATTGAGATAGTGGTAAAAGTAATTGATGGATAATAATTAGTAAAGTCACTTTAAGAGGGCCCTTCCCGGTCCGTCTATCGTCAACGCCAGCATGATCGAAAAGCTTGTTACGAGTATTTCATCTAACGCAAGTGAGAACGCGATAACATTGAACGAAAAATAGAGTTTGGTGGCATGAGGAACAGGGTGTAAAGTTCACTCATCCACCATAGAAAAGGCAGGATCCTCCGACCAGTTGATGTCGGGACGTTGTATAATATATATGCTATTTGCGCGGTAAACTCTGCTTGCGCAATGCAGGATTTGCGTGACGTCAGTGTGACGCGTAGTTCATGTGCATGTGGCGATGTTGATGCCGCTAGAAGTGTGCGGAAATTTCATAAAACTTGTTACAGAAAAAATATGTGTTTGTTTTTTGAGTAAGCCTTACAAGTTTGTGAAATAAAATATGTTTTGTCATTTAGAATGTACAGACGCCAGCACATCAAGCTACTACAATCTGTAATTTATTTTTATTTTGATTGGGTAAATTTGACAGTTTCGGGAAGCTTGACCTGATGGCGTCTGTACATTACGTGTGCTCGGGTCCTATGAAGATATTTTCTTCACTTTTACAATTTATGAGTACATTATGAATGGCCAAAGTTCAGGTAAAATTTGTGAAAAATGCCGATTTTGCAGGCTTATACTGCATATGTTTCTCCGAATTGATATTTTTCTTTCAGAAACCTACCAGCACAAGATACCTATCTCCTCCTATCACCAACGAGCGTTTGTATGAAAAGTATGACGGGTTGGCCGCTCTTAAGACCCCTCCGTGCCTCGGAAAGCACGTTAAGCCGTTGGTCCTAGCTGTCGTACGTCAGTTCTTTGACAGTCGTTACGAGTAGCCAGAAGCCCGAAAGTCTCGACAAACAGTCAGGGGGCCAAGTCTGCTATTTTCAATGATTGGTCATTATGACGACCATACCAAGGCAACGCCATGACCATTGTGCCAATAGTTCGTAACCTCCTAAGACGCCTTTCAATTAGGAGATTAGCAAAACTGACAAATTCTACAATTACGGTACCAATGATCGGCCGGACACAACTGCGTTAGCAGACTTGGCCCCCAGGCAGTCGCTCCATGTAAAATACTGATTCAAATAATTAACTAATTTACTAATTCAGCTGTATCTGATTAAACTAGAAGCTGACCTCAACATAGTTGGGACAGGCTAGGCAGATGATTGGGTCCAGGGACGGCGGACTTGGGGACGTCCGCCGCCCCCTATCACACTGGACCCGAGGTGGCGGCGCGTAGTGTTCCACGCGCGCCCCTTTCAGACGTCGCGGGGGGGGTCTAACACCTCACCCCCCCCCCAGACTTGAGGTGGCCCGCAGAGGCGGGCCGGCACTAGCCGGGGATTGCGGAAGTAATAACAGATCCCAAGATCCCCGGCCCAAGTGTGGGAAGGGAACACTGGGGTGGTTTTTAGTCAGTAAGAGTCTGACAGACCCCTCCGCCCGCCCCAGGGCGGAGGACATCCATGAGGATTTTCCACCCCGTGAACAAAAAAAAAAAAAAAAAAAGGCTAGGCAGATGATAATGTAAGGTCACTTTGACATTATATACCAACAATATTAATTTTAACAAGGTTTTTACTTTTATTATTCTAATAATATTTTATGTATAATTTTTTGTTAAATATTTTGTGAATGTGCATGAGAATGTTAGAGGCCTAATAGACTACATTTGTAGACCAGTCTCTATTTTGTTAAGTACCTGGCACGGGCGGGCCTACACTGTTCCCTCAAACCTATTGACACTGTAATTTGAAAGCCAGTTAGTTTTAAAAGAGTAACCGTGGAGTTTCGTGCCGGCTCTTTGCCGACCAATTGGAACCGTGCACCTAGCTTCTGACGTTTCATAAGTGCTCATGTAGGTAAGTTTGCATCAATATTTTTTTTTTTGGCATCTCCTAGTCACAAAGTATTGGAAGATCTTTCTGAATGTTTCATGTGAACAATATCTATTGATAAGTTCAATTTCATTTAAAAGGTTCTACGAAGGAAAAATAAAACGAGTGTGGATTTGAGCGCGGTTGACAACAATAGGCTGACCTCCTAAACGTAACTGGCGAAATGAAGGTGTACACCTCTACATAACCCTTCGTTATGGAAATAAAACACGGTAATAATAAAATCAAAAGTTTTATTGTGATAGCATCATCATCCATTTAAAAATAATGACAAATAATATTCGCATGCAAAGAACAAAAACACTGTATCATGCATTATTTTTATACATTTTGTTTCTTTTTTCTAACAACAAAAAAAGTTTTTTTGCCATTATTATGCCCATACATTGAGGTGCTGATTTTTCACGTAAAGCTTGTCCCGTAACTTATTTTTTTTTATATTTACATTTTAATTGAGAGTAAAAATTTAAAGTGGCACATGAAATAAAAAAAAATATTACAAACTACAGATTTAAAGGTCGTCACACATTGTTCGGAATCTTAACTATTATATGGAACTATTAAGATGCGATCCTAATTTCTTTTCACTATACAATTATCACAGAAAATATGATTTTCCTACATCATTGACCATTTTAGCTATATATTTTATCTATCTAAATATGTTTTCTGGCGTAAAAGTTTGAAAATAACTAAGCGATAGCAACATGAGTGTTTAAAATTATTTCGTTCCGATTCAGCATAAAAGTCGCTACTACTATTAAAAAATAAAATTTATAAAATATTTTACTTTCAGTCTGTATAGTTTACATAACATGTGATTTATACTAAATTGGAAATAAATGGAATTATAAAAACATCGATACTTAATCGATTCATTTATTGAGCAATTGTAACGAGCTAAGTATTCGGATTGGATAAATAAAAAATCTTTAAAGTAAATAAAATTCACACATACAATGCGGATATAATTCTATATACAGATTGTAACAAAAATATTTTAATTACAAACATTTGAAAAGTTATTTTTTTCATGCATTGTATTTACAAAAATATATTTTATTTTATACAAAATACAAATTAAAGTGCAGTCGATAGAGTTTTACAGTTAATTTTCGATCAATTAATATAAGGTGCGCTTTGACGCAAAATAATTAACACAAAGTCGACATATTCGTAATAAATTATATTCAAGTCATTATAATCCGAAGTTCTTGACTGGATGCAAAAGAGAAGAACATTTAAATTTTAATTACGATCCCACAAACACTAAGTTAAAAAGATAACTTTGTTTTGATACGGATAGGAAAAGATTTTTTTTCTTCGTAAGTCATCTTTTCTTTTTTTTTTTTTGAAAAAATAGTACCAATCTTCTCTCTTATTCCAGCCATATACAGTAACAAATTCTTCGATCATTTTTATTAACAAATTATACAAGTCTTCAGACTTATCCTATCGTATATACACCTCAGTCATTTAACATTTAGGAACATAGTATGTTACACATACAGAGTTATTAAGCCGTATTCGAAATAAATGTCAATTTTTTACACAAGCCATAAGCATTCATTTGAATTTGAATGACGTAAAACCGTTAATAAGTCATTGCAATATAACTTTTATCTCATTGTTAAAAACTGTAAATTAGAATGATTGTCGTGTGTTTGACAAAACTCTCGGCGATAATTCTTATTTATACCTTACCTTACCGAGATAAGATTTATATTGCAATGACTTACTTATGGTTTTATTTCGATCATCACGCCTTCACTAAACGTGGGTGCCTTGGGAGGGCTGGCCGCCATTACCTGTGAAAAATGAAGACAATTAGCTTAAGTGATATTCAGAAAAAACCGTTCAACTTAAAGCAGAGAGGTCATTTATTATTTTTAATACGGAATACAAATTGGACGAGATATTTTATGTAACTAGCCTTTTCCGGCACGGTGGTAAGTAAAAATTCGTTTTAATAAAAGACGTGACACGCTCTTTTAATAATAATGTTCAGAAAATCGTGCGAAGGAATTGTTAGTTACTTGGTTTTACAAGTTAAGTAAGTTTTTGTGTTTTTTACTGCTTCGTGTGTGTGTGTGTGTGTTATGTTATACTTCATAATTATATTATAACATGCTTAAATGGCACTATAAAAGTTAGTTGTGTTCACAAAGAAACTCATTTAATAATATCCAAGCCGGAATTAATCAGCTGTTTACAACGGTTTTTGCAAAAAAGAAACAGGCATTAGACTGATTATTATTAAATCAGCCATTGACGAAGATAGAGTAAAGATTTTTCCTAAAAACAAAAAAATATAGACGAATTGCGAACCACCATATTATTAAAACAAAAAAAAATATTTTTATTTTATTTCCCGGCGTAATTCATCAAATCAACAAAATAATTCCCAGAAACATACAATATACATGATTATAATAAAATAGTAACGAAGTCAAAACTGTAGGTATATTGAATATTTTTGAAAAAAGTAATTGCTACGAGGTGTGGAAATATATATCTAATATAAGAGCAGTGGTGGCCCAGTGGTAAAGGCCCCGACTTACAAGTTGTAGACCGTGGGTTCAAACCCAGACAGGCGCTATAATTTGTATAAATAATTTCATCACCACTGCTCTCAAATCGGTGAAGGAAAACATCGTGAGGAAACCGGCATGTCCTAGAACCAAAAAATCGACGACATGTGACATCTACCAACACGCACTGGGCATGCGTGGTGGATTACAGCTCACTCCCTCTCACCGAGAGGAGGCCTGAGTCCCAGCAGTGGGAACATTATAGGCTGTGCTGTGTGCTATGTGGAAATATAGGGTTCAGAATGTTCTGGTCTGGAAAGGTCTGGATGTATTTTAGCACACAGATAGTTTATAACTGCTTCGTCGGTCTAGTGGTCGCAAGCGCTACTGCTGAGCATGAGGTCCTGGGTTCGATTCCCTGGTCGGGCAAAGTGTTATTGGGATTTTCCAGTAGGAATTTCTCAGTAGCAGCCAGGAGTATGGATTTGTGCCCAGTTGATGGCAATAGGCTCGCCCCCTATTACATGGGACTTAAACATAACTGGCGAAATGTGGGTGTTACTATAGGTACACCTCTGCCTAACCCTTCGGGGATTACAGGCGTGATGTTATGTTATAGTTTATAACCTGGATTAACACATAGGGTACAATTCGGTAGTACATTCCCACGGGATATTTTCCGACATCCACACTAGCGAAACCGCTGGCAAAAGCTAGTTTAAAATAAACATTTCCGAGCCCCTGAGCTCGACCCCTCAATACAAAAACCTAGTACCTCAAGTTAGAAGTAGCAAGGTAAGTTAACCCAATAAATAATTCAAGTCTCCCAGTTTGAATGCATTAGATTTATGCGACTTTGCAAACACATTGTGGCTAAGACCGATCGTAATTCAAGTGCTAAACACAAACAATTGAGTTGAATTAAGCTCGCGATGGTCTAACTTCGTAATATAACTTTGCAGACAGCCTAGGTATTGTTTAGTGTTTATTTATTTACTAACTGCTGCCTGCGGCTTTGCCCGCGTATATTTTTCTTAAATAAAAATAGCCTGAGTTAATACTTATAACATCAGCTATCTGCCTGTGAAAGTCCCGTCCAAATCGGTCCAGCCGTTTCGGAGATTAGCCGGAACAAACAAACAGACATTTTTTTTTTGTACCGTATATACATTCATATGCATTTAGTAAAAAGAGGAGCTTGTGGCTAAATAATAACAGCCGCACGGGTCGATCGATCAGGTTAAGCTACGCTTGCCGCGGTTGGCCCGTGGATGGGTAACCATCTGTTCATACCTAGATTCCTCCGTGCCTCGGAAAGCACGTTAAACCGTTGGTCCCGGCTGTTATTTGTAGATCTTTGACAGTTGTTACGGGTCGTCAGAAGCCCAAAAGTCTGACAACCAGTCTTTCCAAGAGATATCGTGTTACCCAGTAACACTGGGTTGTGGATGTCAGATAGGCAGTCGTTCCATGTAAAATACTGGTATTCAGGTCCATCCGGTTAGACTGGAAGCCGACCCCAACATAGTTGGGAAAAGGCCAGGCAGATGATGATGATGCATTTAGTAAAGAGCTGTTATTTTGACGTTACAAACAGACACTTCACCTTAATTTATTTATATAGTTAGAGATTTAATTTGTCGCATGATTTCATTGCGAGTCTAGTTCAAACAATTAAGTCTCAGCCCTGTAGGGCTGAGATGTAATTGTTTGTTTTGTATTCCTTCACTATATGTGTATACAATGTTGCCTGTGGGGTTTCTTTATATTTTTCTAGTTTTGTTACATATCTCAATTTTGTATCATAACATAATACGAGTAGATCAAAGAAGAAAGAAAGAAAATACGTTTATTTGCGGTAAACATAACGCAAAGAAATAAAAACACAAACACGAAAGACCAAGTTGAGGGAAAAATATGCGTCACATTCATGCAAAACGGCCATCGCTCAGCATACTGCTGCGACCCATGCGAGACAGAGCCCCAGCGCTGGTTTTCAGCGACAGCCGGCGTTGACGTGATGACGTCAACCGGTGCAGCATTAAATGAGATAAAAATAAACAAAATAAGAAATAAAATAAATACAATACTTCGTTATCTATGTTTATATAAATATAATATCTAGAATGGCAACATTCAGTAACGTCGGCAACGACTCAAGCCCCGCACGCCGGCGGCACAATCTGTGTGTGCAGCTGTCAGCTGTCATAAAATGAATTTGACGTTTTTACGACCCCACGGTAAGTTATTTCTGTAATATATTTAGTGAACAATTATCTATCTATACTTATAATAAATAGTCATGAAGTCAAAACACCGTTTATTTTTTCCTATTCTCTATATTTTTTCAAATATATCTCCGTAATAATAGTGAAATCAACCGATGTTTTTTGAGGCTAAGACTTCACGTTCCATATACACTGTCACGTAAGCGAAACCGCGGGTACAGCTAGTAATGATAATAAGTGTCCAAAGAGTTTTAACAGAAGAAATCTATGGTTCATTCAAAGCGTCATTCATTAGGAAATCATGCGTGGATTTCAGGGGAACTGTGGTGTTTGAGGATAGACTGATTAAATCGACTGAGGAAGTGTCAGGCGGGTACACTGCCTCTATAGTCTAGTGGTAAGACTATCTTTCTCAGACCCGGGTTCGATTCCCAGTGGAGGCAAAATTCTCTGCTCGGTGTGGTTGGTGGTAGGGCTTGTTCTAAGTCCGGCTGGCTAGCTTTCACCATCTTATCTAAGTATATCACCATAGCAAAAATGGTAACAGCATTTGTTGTATCTTGGCAGTTAGAGGTAAGAGCCAGTTCCTATGTGGTTGAGGATTCCGGGTGCAGCTTGCTTCCACCTTCCGCTTTGTGATCAGTTACCATCTGGTGAGATGAAGGCCATGAGCTTCCCCGTTATGGATAAAAAAAAAGTAGGTACCTGTTAAATTTTTACTCTTTTTTTTTTTGGCCTGGGACTTGCTCTTGACCTTAGTCTAGGTCAGAGGTGACAGAGACAAAGGCGACGATGGAGTGAGCATACGCCATAGAAGCCAGGAGAGTTACGGACACCCATATACGTATACTCTCCGATAGTGCCTCAGTTTTGCAATGCTTGGGGAAAAATTATATTACCTCCAGACTAACAGTAGAATGTCACAACGCACTGGAACGGGTGACAGTGTGCAACCGTAACACAGTGACACTGCAATGGATAAAAGGACACAGCGGATCACTAGGTAACGAGGCAGCTGACCAACTTGCTAGGAGAGCATCCAGCACGTCAGTCTGTGGACCCGAACTTATCGTACCCATCCCCTTCAACCAACTACGCAGGTGGCTACAGGAGTTCACCCACACACAAGCGCAGAACTGGTGGACCTCGACACCGGGCTGCAGGCATTCCAGGGAAGCTATGCCGTTCTTAGATGGCAGGCTAATCAGGCGGTTGCTACGCCTGGACAGGAATGGCCTGCGCCTGGTGACGGGGACCATCACGGGACACTGCTCACTGAATAAGCACTTCCACACAATAGGCATAACGGACAGCCCTCTGTGCAGGGCTTGCATGGAGGCTGAAGAAACCGTTGCGCACGTGCTCTTTGAATGCACAGGCGTCACCCAGATCAGAACAGAAACCCTCGGGTCACCCAGATCTTTCACGGATATCTTAAGCAGACCAGGAGACCTAAACAGCTTCTGGAGGGAGGTGGGCTGGATGGAATAACCAACGACGGCCGCCATGGCCCACGCACAATGGTCCACATGAAGGACTAGGTGCGGAAACCAAACCCGCTAACATAGAGAACATAGCCTGTTCACTCTCACTTTGAAGAAATTAGGGTTGTACTCTTAAAAACAACAGAGAAATATTGGCAAAATTATGTCTCAAAATCTATGAAATAACAACATGAAATAATGTGGGAAGATTAAAAACAATAATAAAATAGGTAACTAAAACTAAAGGCTCGTGCAGACTGGCATGATATCGCGGGCGCGACAAGGGTCACGCTACGAGCCTTAAAAGGTAAAGCATTCTCTATAACGAACACTGCTTACCCGTTACACCCTGGCGTCTATTTACCTGTTGGTAAAACGACTGAGTTTCTGACCGCCGAGTAAGGCGGCGGCGCAGGAGTCGATGCTGGCTTGGCTGTGTGTACTTGATTGTTGTAACCTGCATGGAGAAAAAAATGTTCAAGTTACGTAAATCAAGTCTGCGAGGTTGCAAAGGGTTCTCGGTGGAGGTCTGCCCGGCTTGGGTGGAGCACCGCCGTATCCTCACGGAGGCTATCGGCGGCGGCGATCTCTCACTTTCGGCCCTGGTTCGGAGCGAGAGTGCATGGGAGGCCGTCACCTCCTTCTGCAAAACAGTAATGCTCGCGAAGGCGAAGGCAGAACGCGTGAGGGAGAGGCGAAATTCGCGCCCTCGCGCCTCTAGTCGCCGCAAGAGACGCCCCGGGCGTCGGGAGTTGCAGGCCGATTCCCGGCCACCGTAGGCGCGGGCTGCTTGCGGACGGTGAGCGATGGGTAGCTCGCCGTCCGATAAGAATCAGGCCCGGGTCGACGGCGCGTTGTGTTCCACGCGCACCTCAAAGAGATGTCAGCACCAACTGACGGGGTCCGATAGGGTTAATGCCTGCCAGGGTTGCGAGTTTGTCCGAAAGGGTTATCGTGGCCCTGGCATACGGGCATCTGAAGGAACACGGGTGGGTTTTAGTCAGTAAAAGTCTGGCCTCTCGCTCCGCCCAGAGCGAGAGAAATTATTTGACGATATTCTTTTTTTTTATTCATAAAAATATTATGAATTAAAAAAAACCGGCCAAGTGCGAGTCGGACTCGCGCACGTAGGGTTCCGTACCATTATCTATAAAAATGGCAAAACAAATCACGTTTGTTGTATGGGATCCCCCTTAAATATTTATTTTATTCTGTTTTTTAGTATTTGTTGTTATAGCGGCAACAGAAATACATCATCTATGAAAATTTCAACTGTCTAGCTATCACGGTTCATGAGATACAGTCTGGTGACAGACGGACAGACAGACAGACAGATAGACAGACAGACGGCGAAGCCTTAGTAATAGGGTTCCCGTTTTACCCTTTGGGTACGGAACCCTAAAAAGAACATTGCCATGCACGCGCGTTTCACTACCACAGTGCCGTAAATATTAAAATAAAAATAATTATTACAATAAATAATTATAATATTATTACCTAGACATAGTTTGTTTGTATTAGATACTCAGCAATTAAACTTTCCATGAATAATTTATTCTGAGTTCTTACAACACTGTACACCACCATATGGTTTCAGAACCTTTTATAGAGGATCCATATCATGGCTGTAGATAAAGTCTTGTATGCAACTGTACATAATTAGGTATTAAAACACTCATGTGATAAACCCATATTCGTATTTTAATACCCTTTATTATATGTATAACAGTTGCATAAATAATTATTAATTAGTTTGTAACAGACACTAATTGAAGCGTAATAATCAGTATTTCAGCAACATAATGCTTGTTTTGTATGCTGACACTTAAAAGCTCAAGTCGGTGCAGTGGCTTAGCACGACACTCAGTGATAAAGTGGTGTAAAGCTGTGCTAGTTCGCTCTTTAGAGGAAACAATGCTTTTTACAAGCCAACGTCAAATACCGATAAAAAATTAAAAAGTATTTTTCCACACACTTGCTTGTAAAGTGGCAACGCATTTAGGTTCATAATTCAGCCACACTCGTGTTTTCACTTTACATTACCACACTAGTGATTTCTTTACTTTTTTTTTCAATCTCCACTAAGAGTTCTTATGTCTAAAAACAATGAATATGTTTGTGAATAAATAAACAATTTTATGTTACTTTACACTTGCGCGCGCATCGCTAGCGCGGCGCAGCGGCGTGCGGAACTGCATTAATCATTACACACTCGGCTTCCTTATCCACATCGAGTGTAATGACCAACATTAGCACACTTGTATCATAATGTATTACTGTGAAGTGTGAGTTAAAAGAATAAATTGAACTTACCAATGTTACTATTCCTCAAGTACGGGTTTCCGTACGTGGCTGAGTACCGTAGATCCACATTCGGCTGTGGTTTGACGTTAGGCTGGGCGTATATAGGTGTCGGAGACGCTGTGAAAATAATAATAATTTTGTAATCGCTGGAGACCATGGACCTAGGTCCATGTTGGAGACATAATAATATAAATTACAATTTTGAGGCGAAAATTAGAGCCCTTAGAGCAGTAAAAAATATAATCCTGTCCTTTTCGCATAGACCATGGGATAATCTCAGGGGTTGGCAAATAATTATTTCCATTATTATTGATCTATAAAAATATTCTGTTTTTTTATTAGAATCATCGTTGTATATGCTCTAGGGTGATTGATTATTGTTCAAAGTCTTTTACAAGTAGCAACCACTAATCTTCCAGTGTTCTTATGTCTACGTGATTCTCGTTGGTCAAGACATGGATACGAAATCGATCGTGCAAGTGTAATAGCACCTTAAAAACTGAATAAAACCTACTGAATTAACTGAATATTATGTTAAACAATAATCCAACTGCAACTACTTCATATACAGCATAATTTCCAACAAAACTAAAGTTATCAGTTTCTACTATGAACTTGCACTTACCGTCACCAACGGGAAGCCCCAAATTATTAATTGCATCCGTCTCATCTGGCGACTTGGTCGTTCGTTGTAAGGTATTGTTTTGAGATCCATTGCCGGTCGACAGTGGGAGTGTTGATGCAGTATCGATACTCCGCGTCAATGAACCTTGCAAAGACCTGTGGAGTGGAATTATCGTTAAGTTTTGAAGTGTAGTGGTACGGAGGTCTGTTGTCGAGTATTAACATCGGATTCAGATCGGGTTTAGTATTTAGAATTGGAGCTTATTTTGAATGTGGTTCAGGAATTGTGTTTTGTAAATGATTTTGTTACTTGGTAACTGTGTTAATCTATGTAGTTCATGAAAAACCCAAAAAAGGAGGGTTAAGTGTTTGACCTGTATGTATGTATGTCCGTCCCTATGTTCCCTCGTAAAACCTCGTACTAAACGGCCTGAACCGATTTTGATGAATGATAAATATGTCGTTAGATTCGTCTTTATTGCGCGAATGTCACTGGATACATATATTAAAATAATAAAAAATCAAAATGGCGGATCGTTGGCACCAAAATGTATGTTTAAATAAAATATTCTACCAGAAGATTTTTTTTTTATCAAAATGAAGGGTTTTGTGATTACAAAAATATAATATATGTTTAAATATAATTAGGAATGAGAAATAAGAAAAAAAAACTATCCCAAATTTTTGGAGTGAGTGAGTAAAAGAGGACTGGCGGCTCGGTGGCTCAGGAAAAGGATACGTGTAAGAATTTGGGGAAGGCCAGTGCGAAGAAGTGGGACAGTTAAGAAAAAAAAAAAGCAGTGTAACTTAAATAAACAAAATTGGCGAAAATTGACAGCCAGAAATGATTACCACCTTTGTACGAGATGCAATATTATATAGGGTTGCCAATGTTTTTCCGACCTTAAAGTTATAGTAGACTCTTGTTATTTTTTTTCTGTTAGTCAAAATATTGTCTTTTGAGTTCTTGACCAAATTTGAAACGAAAAGAAATAAAAACGAACGAACGAAGATGTACAAAAATTGAAAAGAGTATGCTTAGATGGTTTTGTCATGTTGAGAGGATGAGTGGAACGCGACTAACAAAAGGTATTATAAAGCAGAGGTAAGTGGAAACGCCCTAGGAGGACATATAGTGACCAAATTGGTGATGTTCTTCAGAAAGGTCAGGTGCGTAGTACTCGCAATCGGCGTGCGTGTATGACCAGATGTATGAACGTAGGCGAAGCAAAAGGAGTATGTAAGGAGCGTAGCAGGTGGCGTTCTATAGTTTCTGCCTACCCCCACCGGAAGAAGGCGTGAGTTTATGTATGTATGTGTGTAAAAGTATTCATTTTTTTTTGTATCGCAAACGCTTAAGCTTTAGAACAGAAAACACGATATATCTTAGCAAAATATGGAGATTAAACTCATTCGCTACACAGACACATCTTGACAATATTACGCGACTAGAACAGGATTTTATTTTATCCTCACATAAAAAATACAATTTGAACATCTCACAAAAACTATCCGAAGATAAAATATTAAAAAAAACACATTTTTCAAGTGGACTAAGGGCTGTCCCAGAATACGTCAGATAAACTAGATCAAATCAATTTTTTTTTTTGTTTTACATCAATCTAACACCTAATGAACTTTTTTATCCCTTTTACAGTCATTCAAAGAAATATTTTTAGTACAATTTCCATGAAGTTTTCATAGAAATTGTTCCACGAGAGTCGCGTCGCATCTGTCTGCGGAAATCGCGAAACTAAATCAGCTGTTCTATATTACAGTTACCTACTGTTCTGAACTATATGGAACAGCAGACTTTTTTTGCGATATCATCTTTGGTCCCATAGTAAAAGTTATTCAGTTCGGTGGTCTAAAGTAATTTTTAAACACCTTTCACAAGAAAAAAAAATCGCGAAAAAATGTTCCAAACATTTATGTTCTCATATCTCGTCAAAATATAGGGAACAGCAGATTTTTTTTCGCGATTTCTGGTGTGATCCCATAGTAAAAATTGTTCATAATGATGATTACAATGACCCCTTAAGAGGTTGTGCATTATTTATGTTACACCTTGTATATGTCTTGCCTGCACACCAAACTCTTTTATCGGCTGTACCTGTACAATTAGTCAACAAATATTAAAAAAAAACATAGGTACCTTCTTATAGAATCAATTTAAAGAAATCAAAAGCGTCATAATAGGCTTATACTATATAATATATATACCATGGCGTTCCGTGGGTGACGACCCAAAATCCCTTCTTAACTCCAAGAATAAAGAAAATAAAAATAAAATAATCATGTACTTACCTACTGGGATGGTCGAGGGGGGGCGACTGTACCCGGAGGTGGGGCGGGGGGGCGTATCCCTGTGGGTAGTCGTACACGTAGCCCGCGGGGCTCTGCCATGAAACATGTAATACCACCTTTATTTTACCGCAGTAGGTTATACTGCAGGATATGTTCAGAAAGACCATAAGTCTTGTAATAAATAAATTGTAGTTTTTTTTTTTGTTTATTCCCCTTGTGGTATTTAAATGTGTCCCTAGTGTGGGTTCGCACCACAGCGGGCTATCAGAATACTAGCGTTGCGGTATTTATCTTTTAAATATCGCAGCATTATGCTGAGATAGGAGCCAGCATGTCGATTCTGTAAAAAATCTCACCGTGAATTTTTACGTGGAGTGAGCTGTCAGTGTGATTCCACAGATGCTAGGGATTGACCAAGGATTACATTTACAATCATAATCGAGATTTTAACAATATTTTTTGTACTAATTCTGTTGATCATTTTATATTATTTCAAAGCTAGTATTTAAGTGTCTAAACATTACTAATTAGGAATAAAGACAGAAAAATAAAAGAAAGTGAAAAAATAAAACAGCATCAGAAACAATTTTGTTTTTTTCCTAGACTAGCCTTTATAGTCGCGCGCGCGTGGTCCTAGACATGTTAAATATTACTATATTTAGACCTTAGACTAGCTTTGAAATAATATAAAATTATCAATAGAATTTGCATTAAAAATATTATTAAAATCTCGATTATGACTGTAAATGAAAGTACTTGGTCCAACCCTAGCATTAGGTGGGATGACACTGACAGCTCACTCCATGCTCATTTCACATTAGTTTTCACGGTGAGATGGTTACAGATTCGACATGCTGTTCCGAACGTGAAGAAGTCAAAATCGGTTAAACGGACTATAAAAAAAGGTTTATTTAAATGTTTATTCTTATTTCAAATGGAGAATAGAGTGATAATGATTACTAGGTAAACGATAGGTGAGCATGACACTGAAAAGATATTTCGCCGACAAGGACCTAGTGCCTCAGACTGCATGAGATTGTTTTTAGTATTAAGTTGAGTATATAAATCTTGTTTCCATCTTTTTAGGGTTCCGTACCTAAAGGGTAAAACGGGAACCCTGGGTAAAAAAGGGTAGGGCTGTCTGTCTGTCTGTCTGTCCGTCCGTCCGTCTGTCACCGGGCTGTATCTCATGAACCGTGATAGTTAGACAGTTGAAATTTTCACAGATTTTGTATTTCTGTTGCCGCTCTATCAACAAATACTAAAAAACAGAATAAAATAAATATATTATATAAGGGGGTCCCATACAACAAACGTGATTTTTTTGCTCGTTTTTGCTTGATATTGATAACGGCAACAGCTAGACGTTTGAAATATTCATAGAATATTTAGTTATTCACTTTAAAAATAAATAATTAAATTAAAATATAACAAATATTTAAGGTGGGCTCCCGTATAACAAACGTGATTTTTTTGCCGGTTTTGTAGATAATGGTACGGAACCCTTCGTGCGCGCGTCCGACTCGCACTTGGCCGGTTTTTTAAAGTTCAATTTTTACACAGTCGGGTTTTGATTTTTTTAATGAACTTTTATTTTCAATCTATTGAATAAAGTGGAACTTCTGCACCTAATTTGTTGTGTTTACATACAAAAGGTATTATTTCAGATAACTTGTGTCTGTCAAATGGTTTCTTTTCGCTTTTGTAGTTAGATCTGGATTCAAGCTTGTGAAAATAAGTTTATTCCTTTGAAGTAACATTAACTGAGGTTTTCTTTGTACTCGTAATAAAAGTAAAAATGAAAATATTATGTATATGTATGGTGTAGTAAATTGAATGTTTGAGCGCCAATTTTTTGATTCTGATCTATGTACATAATAAATTCGCTTTGAAACTAATATAGCCTTTTTTTATAAACTCAATTGTATTCTTTCAAGTATTTTATGTGCACAATCTAAATTGGACAGTGATGCTCTTTTACTAAGACATGGTGCACACTATATGACATGCGACTGCGACTAGACGTAACGACAGGCTGCGGCCGACAATTTTTAGGGTTCCGTACCCAAAGGGTAAAACGGGAACCCTATTACTAAGGCTCCGCCGTCTGTCTGTCTGTTAGACAGTTGAAATTTTCACAGATGATGTATTTCTGTTGCCGCTATAACAAAAAATAATAAATAACAGAATAAAATAAATATTTAAGGGGGATCCCATACAAAAAACGTCATTTTTTTGCTCGTTTTTGCTCTATATTGATAACGGCAACAGGTAGACGCTTGAAATATTCACAGAATATTTAGTTATATATTCACTGTAAAAATAAATAATTAAATTAAAATAAAACAAATGTTTAAGGGGGGCTCCGATGCAACAAACGTGATATTTTGGCCGTTTTATAGATAATGGTACGGAACCCTTCGTGCGCGAGTCCGACTCGCACTTGGCTGGTTTTTCTATAATATTTTGTTCAAAGCTTACTAGACGGACAGTCGCATGCGACTAGTCCGCGTCATGGTGTCAAGTTGTCGCAGTCGCACGTCGTATAGTGTGCGCCACAGTTTACACTTTGTGTCAAAATAAAAGTGCCATACAAAAATATATTTTCTGAACAAAAACACATGTTATCTTTATGATTATATGAATACAAATTCCACAAATTCCATGTCTTGTTTTGTAGCGGGCTTCTACAACGTTAGTTGTTGTTTATCCTAAGCATATTGTGCGCCTTAATACTGGAAAAATAAATAATATGACGCCTTGTTTTTCCGAAGATTTAGGCAGATGTGTATCTATAATAATATACTCCACGTTTCGCTACTCATGCATGTTTAAGTTCCAAACAAGAGCTATATTTATATATTTTTTCACTATATCGAGTTGGTCCATGGAGGTTATTAAGAGGATTAGGATTAACAAAAACTAACCTTATAACCGGAGGCCAATTCGGCTGTATACATCTTTTTAGGCCCCATTCTGATTTGTTTGCCGTTGTTTAATGTCTATTATTTAGTAAAAATGGGGAAAATTCGTAAATCACCGTCGATAAAACCATGAACACCGCAATACTTTCAGTAATTTTATCCTGAAGTTCTTAAACGAATTTAAAAATTACATAATTTTTCTAAAAATCATTAACGCCAGAAGCACACCTCCGCCGCGAAACAATCGCAGCAAAACTGCAGTAGTTCAATTCAACTGGCTGGCGTCATGTTTCGCTACTCGAATCGGATGCAACCGCGGTTTCGCTGCTATGGTTTCTCGGCGGAGATTTGCTACCGGCGCGGGCGTAAAAGTAACGAAAATAATTTTGGTCACTGAGGATTTCACGACACTTTTTTCTGTGGGTAAAGGGTCGTGTCGTGGTCAATCTTGAATACGAAAAGCAGAATATTTGTGACTTTGTTAGTGGTATACCTAATAAAGTGTGCGAAAATTTAATTAAGAACACGATGAAAAGGCATTAGGTATTTTTAAGAATAAAAAGGGAGGAGATTAGGCAGATCTTATTTACCGTATAAGATTTCCAAGCCTGAATAATATAATTATAGAAAAATATCCGGCAGTTTTCGTTTGTAATAAAAATTATCTTAAAAGTTGTATACCTACTTCCGAATTCGCCACCCTGTATAAATGCTTGATTCTTCATGTTATCACAAGTCGATATGAGGATTGATTCCTTTTTCGGCACATTCCTTTTTGGACACATTCCGTATTCGGCATATTCTTGTTTCGGCACATTTTAGTAAATAAATTGTACTATGAAATACTTGTGACTTTGCTTGCGTAATAAAATAAAATAATATTTATTAGTAAAATATTGTATTTTAATCAATTATAATAAAAGACAAAAATTAAACAGTACCTACACTGATTACTTAAAATAATGTGCCGAAACAAGAATGTGCTGAAAACGGAATATGTCCAAAAAGGAATGTGCCGAAAAAGGTATCAATCGTGAGTTATATGAATATTAGCTATGGTAGGTCCAATTAAAAGAAGGTTGTAAGTAATAGAAAAAGGGCTTGACCTGAACGGCTGAAAATGTTATTGATGACGATAATTTATCAAAAGGGATCAAAATCAAAATCAAAAGTCATTTATTCAAGGCTGATAATCAGCACTTTTCCAACGTCAAGATTACATAAGACAGTCCCCAAAAACCCCCACCCTTCACCACTTCCTAGTGCTATAGCTGGGAAGAAGAAGTGGCGCAACAAACTCCCCAGCAGCACAGCTGTCTGTTCAGTTAGAAGAACTTGTTTCTATACAATAGTATGCAAAGTAATATTAATTACGAAGTACAAAACATTTAATTAAATGATTTGCCATTATTATGTCATCTAGCACGTGCCAATATACCAACAAAAACATTCAAAACTATACTCAAGCAGAAATAAAAATTAAAAAAAACCGGCCCAGTGCGGGTCGGACTCACTCTCGAAGGTTTCCGTACCATTATCTATAAAAATGGGAAAAAAATCACGTTTGTTGTATGGGAGCCCCCTTAAATATTTTTTTTAAAGTGAATATAATAACTAAATATTCTGTGAATATTTCAAGCGTCTACCTGTTGCCGTTATCAATATCGAGCAAAAACGAGCAAAAAAAAATCACGTTTATTGTATGGTAGCCCCCTTAAATATTTGTTTTATTCCGTTTTTTAGTATATGTTGTTGTAGCGGCAACAGAAATACATCATCTGTGAAAATTTCAACTGTCTAACTATCACGGTTCATGAGATACAGCCTGGTGACAGACGGACAGACAGACAGACGGCGGAGCCTTAGTAATAGGGTTCCCGTTTTACCCTTTGGGTACGGAACCCTAAAAAACGTAAACAGATATAGATGACGCAGGCAGATTGTATGTGTCGTCATTATGCTTAGAAGGTTGACTGGTAGAAAATGCCTCAGGCATTAAGTCTGCCTTTGTACAGTATTTTTTACTTGTGCATAAAGTTTTAATAAATAAATAAATTGTACCTGCATACGGCGCCGTCCATTTAAAAACGCTTGCCGTTATGAAAAGTGTGGAAGGCAAATTGGCAACTCATTCAATTGTTATAATTTAGCAATCCAGGGCACCCCGACCATGGCTTGGCCAAGGTTAGAACTGTGACCAACGGCGCGCGAGCCGAGCGAGCGGTGCTGGGCTAGCGGCCGGCAAGCCCCTTATGAAATAGATTTACATTTTACCTTTGACAAATTTCATAACTGCGAGCGTTCTTAAACGGACGACGCCGTTAGTAAAAAGCGGAATCAAACAAATTGCCTGCGACATAGATAAAAAGTCATCTTCATTCATCATTTCAGCCGAAAGACGTCCACTGCTTGACATAGGCCTCCCCAAAGGGGAGGGGGCGATTTTTTGTAGGAGCTAAATGGAAGATGTTTCATCGCAAACGAACTACACAACGTAAGTCTAAATAACATTAATTTCAGCCGAAAGCCGTCCACTGTTGAACATAGGCCTCCCCCAAAGGGTTTACCATAATCGCCACGCTTGGCAGGCGGATTGACGATCGCAGTATGGTGTAAAAATGCATAGAGAACGCTGCTGCCCATTCTCTAGTAAGTCCCTTAGTCGCTTTTAACGACACCCACGGGAAGAAATGGGATGGTGCTATTCTTTACGTCCGGCACCACACAGACAAAAAGTATCCTACATCATAACCAAAATCATGGTCTACCCGTGACCCAAAGTTCATCGAAATCCATGCAGCTGTTCGTTTAAGACGGTAACAGACAGAGAGAATTATTTTCGCATTTATAATACGAGTATTAGTAGCTATTTATAATATGCCCGAATATCACTAACCTTAAAATAAGGGTCACTATACGTAGGATCGGAGTAATCATTGCTGTACCGGAACTGCATCAGAGGGTCATCATGGCGCATATTCGGTAGAGGTACAGGACCTGCCAGAGGTAGACCTGCGTGCAGCTTGCTGTCTGAACGGTCGGAGCTGGTGTAGTCCTGGAGAGGGAAGAGACTAGTTTAGATTGGTTTTTAGCAAAATTGTTCTAGATTGTCAATGCGGAAGACCTGATATGACTTGAATCATCTGCCTAGCCTTTTGCCAACTATGTCGGGGTCGGCTTCCAGTCTAACCGGATGCAGCTGAATACCAGTGTTTTACATGGAGCGACTGCCTGTCTGACATCCTCCTCCAGTTACTGGGTAACACGATACCCCTTGGTAAGACTGGTTGTCAGACTTTCGGGCTTCTGACGATCCTTAACAACTGTCAAAGATCTACAAATAACAGCCGGGACCAACGGCTTAACGTGCTTTCTGAGGCACGGAGGGGTTTTGGTATGTAAATATAGTTACACATCCACGGTTTACGATATTAATCTACATAATAATATGTAGACAAATCAATCTCTTCAAAGTGAGAGTGAACAGGCTTCTTCTGGGTAAGCTCACTCCATCGTTGACCTTGTCTCTGTCACCTCTGACCTAAACTAAGGTCAAGAGCAACCCCATCCCAAATAATAATAAAAAACCGGCCAAGTGCGAGTCGGGCTCTCGCACTAAGGGTTCCGTACCATTATCTATAAAAATGGCAAAAAAATCACGTTTATTGTATGGGAGCCCCCTTAAATATTTATTTGATTCTATTTTTTTTTGTATTTTTTGTTATAGCGGCAACAGAAATACAACATCTGTGAAAATTTCAACTGCCTAACTATCACGGCTCATGAGATACAGCCTGGTGACAGACAGACAGACGGCGGAGCCTTAGTAATAGGGTTCCCGTTTTACCCTTTTGGTACGGAACCCTAAAAAAAACAATACACGCCAAACAAACATTAAAAAGATTTCATCCTCCAAACATGTATAATAATAGATTTCTTATCAAAACTATATTTTGATCTCTCTCTTTGTAACTATAGTTAAAAGAGATTTTTGTAAAATATCACTGTTATTATCCCAAGGACTCACCAACTCATAGCTCCCATCACTTTGCGGAAGCTGCAACTTTAGGTCACTGATATTAGAACTCCTGTCACTCTCCTTGTTATAAACATCTCCTGTGGTCACAGTGACGTCAGGCTTCTCATTCATCTGGCCCTTCTTCCGTCTCCTTCTGTGGCAGATTACCACGAGAATGATGAAGGCAGAGAAGATTATAATGCCAGAGGTCACGCCGATTAGGATTATGTAGAGGGGTAGGGTTTCTGCAAAGAAAATTTTCTGTTAAAATTGTTTAATTGTTGACCACGTCATTGCTTACCATCAGATGATAAAGGTCAAACGTGAGCCTAGCAATAATAATAATAACTCAAAATCCTTAGGTTCTTAGTTGAGCTGCACAACTACTGACAAATGCGTGCACTGACTGGACAGGTGGGCAATCTGTGTGGTTCTTTCATCAAAAGATCATTTCAGGCACCAATCTACATGGTTTTCACATGATCTGACCAAGATTATGTTTGGACTTTAAAAGAGACTGTGACCTCTGAGTTTGTTTCGGCCTTTCTTCTCAGAGTAGTCAGATACGAAGCGCCGACCTCATCTAGTTTTTTTTTATTTTTATATTATTGACGTGTAAAGGTGTTTGTACAAACCCACTTACAGAAATAAATCATTTATCATTTAAACACTGTAAATATTATGTAAGTCCATACTAAGAATTGCACATATCTACTTGCTCAACAATGTTCATAAATAAATAAATAAGTTAAGTCATGTCAAGTTAAGTCAACGCAAAATCAAATAATAAAAATATGTTTAAATGTTTGTAACACAGCCTATATAAGAAATAATTTCATGATTTGTATACAACTAGAATAAAATCATTGTAACAACGTGACTGTAAATAAAGACCTTGAAAAATTAATGAATGAATAATATGTAAAAACCAAAAAACAAAAAAAAACTGTCTAACTTTTTTTTTAAGAAATTCGGCGTATGACACAATTTTTAATTTGAAACAATTTTAACTAGAAAATCAAAGTCCTCAAAATTCCGCGTCAAAATCAAAATCAAAATCATTTTTTTTTATTTCACATAAACCGACATGGGCACTTATGAAACGTCAGAAGCTAGGTGCACGGTTCCAATTGGTCGTTTTCTATGGAGAAGAGCCGGCAAGAAACTAGAACACGGTTACTCTTTTAAAAAAAAGTGGCCTTTAACAATGTTTCCAAGTTACAGTGTTAATAGGTATGGGAGGACAGTGTAGGCCCGTCAACAAGTACCAAGTACTTAACAAAATAAAACATAGTTTACAAAGCTACAGTCTATTAAGCCTACAACGTTCTCACATTCACAAATTAAAAAAGAATCTATATAAAATATTACTAAAATAATAACTAGGCTTTATATAGCGTAGGCTTTAAGTAATCATTGCTAATCAAGGACGAATAAACTAAAAAATTCGCTGTGACAAAGACTATGAACAAAAATTTCAGCCCTCTTGAACAAGAGGGCTCTTGTAGAACACTTGCAAAGCAGTTAATTTATCCATCCTGATCTCGACCATCCTGTGCCACTTATTACGGGGAACAAGTCGCCCGATAAGTTGGGAATCGTATTTGCCCAAAATTAGATTACCTTATAGGGATAACTAAACGGAACTTATTATGAAATCAAATGATATTTAATATAATGTATAATTATGTTATGTAAAACTACGTGGTATTTACACGAGTCCAATTTCGATTTTAATACCAACCAGATTCTATAAATACATAGTTTTAACTTGCGATCATAACATAATTATTATGCGTTCGTTTTGCTATTTTTTTATTTCTTGTGCGTGTCCCAAATAAATATTTTTCTTTCTTTCTTTCACTATAACTTGACGCGTGATGTGATTGGTAGCATTCAATTTTGCAGTCATATTTGGTAGTTTCTGTTCGTCAGTCATCATTTTGAACTCTATTAAAGTGAATCCACTGCTTTACCCCTGCGGGTTCACCTTAAGGTGATCCCTTCAATGTGCCTCTTTGCAAGAAACGTAAGAAATTTTGACTTTCGCGTGCCACATTGAAGGATTCAAATTCTCGATCCAGAAACCGGTTGATTGTCAGGAAAAACCTGCAAATGACAACCCAAAAACTGTTCTTCCACTTACTCAAAGGCTTCAACATGATGGCAGCATTAGCGTTTCCGTACTCATTGGTGACACTACAGTTATATTGTCCATAGTGCTTTGACTGGCTTGCTCTGATCACCAGGCTAGATTTTATCACGCCGTCTGGTAAAGATTCTTCTAGTGTTGCGTAGTCCTGTAAGAGAATTTTAATAAAGAATTTTGTGGGACCAAAGTTATCTAAGTGTTGTTATTGTGTGTCAATGGAAGAGAGAAACTTTCCATGGTAGGTTAGTGGAGAGTAAGTAAAGATAGAAACCGGCCAAGTGCGTGTTGGAGCACGCACAATGAAGCGTTCCGTAGAAATTTATCCCAAGAACAAACTTAACATTGTAGTTGAAAAAACATGTTCCCTCATACATTCCAACTGCAAATGTAAATTTACATAGCATCACGCCTTGTTTCCCCGAAGGGTTGGGCAGAAGTGTACCTATAGTACACCCACATTTTGCCAGTTATGTTTAAGTCCTATGTAATAGGGGGCGAGCCTATTGCCATCAACCGGGCACGAATCCAGACTCCGGGCTGCTACTGAGAAATTCCAAATGGAAAAACCCAGTAACACTTTTCCCGACCTGGGTATTGAACCCAGGACCTCATGCTCAGCAGTAGCGCGTGCGACCACTGGACCAACGAAGCAGTCCAAGTAAATTTGTACGCACAATATTGAGAGATTTACCATGTTATTTTAAGACCATAGACTACTTATAGGTTTTCTTGTAATTTATAAGTAAAGAAATATTTTCTGCATTTTTTTCCAAATTTTAGGCTCAGTAGTTTCGGAGATAAGGAAATGGAATGGTAAAATTAATAAAAAAATATATTTAAAATCCTTACACAAGCTCTTTCATTTGATATGTCACACGGTACAGTTAGCAAGCTTTTTTTTTTCGTTTTCTAATTTTCCCGCCAAAAGTGAATATAGGGTGGTTCCGTTTTTCCTTTTGTGATACGGAACCCTAAAAATAGCCTCAATATCTACAAACTGTAAATGACTACTCAATGTTTTTGACTTAGCAGGTCTGGTCAGGCATGATCACTTTCAGTGTTCCCTCGAGATCCATAAAAGTCAATTGAGATCACAAATTCGTACGAAAAATCTTACATTTTATCGAGATGTCATACAGTACAGTACAATTTATATTTTTAGGATCAGGAAATTCATTCGCAAAATATTTGTTGTAAGATTCATCGTCATAATTTTTGGCATGAAATCACCCAATGCTGGGTAAAGGCATCGGTATCCATGATTTTGTAGTGCTGCAGAAGAACGCTCATTAGGTATAACTATCGTTTTGTATAAGCTTTCCTTACAATGGTTAGTCGGCTTAGAGGATTCGCAGACGTCACATAATCGGTGGCCGATTTTTTGTAGGAGCTAAATGGAAGATGTATCATCGCAAACGACCAATAGGTCTAAATAACATTAACTTCAGCCGAAAGACGTCCACTGTTGAACATAGGCCTCCCCCAAAGGGTTTTGCCATAATCGCCACGCTTGGCAGGCGGGTTGGGATCGCAGTATGGTGTTAAGATGTATAGAGAACGGTGCTGCCCATTCTCTAGTAAGTCCCTTAGTCGCCTTTTACGACACCCATGCGAAGAAACATAGGGCAAAATAATCTGACCGATTGTAGGACCTACAAAAAGTATGCCGTATGCGAGCGCGCTTATACTGGAAATGAATAAAAAGTATGCCGTATGCCAGCGCGCTTATACTGGGAAATGTAAAACTTGATATGCCGTCAAGTATTTGAAGTTAAACAAGCTAAATATGATAATTGTAAAATAGGCTTACCGGATCTTGAATCACACTGATTTCCCGACCTTCGAAGTACCATCTGATGTCATCAGGTTTAGGTACCGATCGAGCAGCACATTCTATCCTAACGCTTTCGCCTTCCATGCCGAGTTGAGTCCTGTTTGAAAGGATCTTTGGTGCACCTAGGAGACAAAGTTGCGTGGTTAATAATTATCAGGATGTCCAAGTTGCATGGTAGCCGAGTGGAACACGGTTCACTGCCTCATTGGTACCAAGTTGTGGGCTCAAAATATTTTTTACAGCGACTCCATCAAAACTAAACCGTTAAAAAATTATACAGGAAAACTGTGTGTGTCTGTTAATTTTGGAAAAAGTTTTTTTATAATTTTATTTGATTTGAATGTTTGAGTATTATTTTGCATGTGTGATTTTTATCGTCTTTATTCGTCTACTCGTTTGTAAAAACCAACTTACTTCATTAGTATCATAAATAACTATTTTTAAAAAAAATCCTTCTTTGTTTTAATTTTATTTTATTTCATGCAATTTAATGAAATCGACTTGGCCTGCAAAATAAATGAATTATTATTTAACTAAATATGATATTTTTCCTTCCTTCTAAAGTTTATATTGCTCCTCACACTAAAAACTAAGTATTGTATAGTAAGCAAAATGACCTTTCATGGTAAACAGGGTTAACGCTCCTTGTGAACTTTCATGATAAGAGATAATTAAGTTTTCTTGAAAAAATATATTTTATTTTTATGCAACGGCATACAATAAAGTAATTTATAAACTCAAAGATAGTTACTGTTGCATGTTACTTTCAAATAAATAAATTAAAAATACTATTTTATTTAAAGCGTAATGCAACCTTGTCATGACAATGATATTGATTATTTTTTTTGTTTTAAAGAGCTATTTGTTATTTTTCATACTTACAAAATTTATCTGAGCTGGTTTCGTAGTTAATAAAGCACTTGACAAATAAATGTGGACGTCCAAGCAAAAAGGATCCAATAGTGGTATTGAGACTAGATTCGGTATCAGTATGATCAATTGATAACAAGGATTAAAAAATATTCAAAAACTGGCAGTTTTTTTTTATCTTACATTTAAAGTTGAAACTCTGAAAAAGCTTGATTTGAGAAAAAGCACTTTCAAAACAAAATTAAAATCCAAATCAAAATTAAAGTCAATAGAATTAAAACTTAAGGTAAATTACAATCAAAACAAAAAAAAATCAAAATCAAAATTAAATTAATTCCAATGGAATCAAATGTATTAATTAACCCATTTTCAAATTATTTACATAATTTAAAATACTAAACCGACTTAAAATAAAAATAAATAATCATCGGGCATCAAAAGGTTCTTCCGCATCGCTGTCAACAGGAGAAGTGCCCAAAAGGCTGGCAGTATTAAATAAAATAAATTAAATCAAATTAAAATGAAATAAAAATTATGTCAAATTAAATTAATATTATCTAAAACATGACCATAACTTAACTTCTATAAAAATATCAATTCAAATATCTTTCTTCAGCACCAGGCCCGCAGCCATGTCTACGAGACCAGTGCATCAGAAAAGGGCAGTAATTTTATGGATTGGTGAATGTAAAAAGTGTGAATATAATTGGAGTGGGAATGGGTTCAAAATTGAACTAAGAACTTCATCAAGAACTAGATGTATTTTTAGCAGTATATGTTTAAGCGGGACACAACTGCGTTTTTCGATTCATTCATCAACATCATTTCAGCCGAAGAACGTCCACTGCCGGACATAAGCCTTCCCCAAAGGGGGTTTGCCATAATCGCCACGCTTGGCAGGCGAGCTGGCGATCGCAGTATGGTGTTGAAATGCATAGAGAACGCTGCTGCCCGTTCTGTAGTAAGTCCCTAAATAGCTTTTTACACCCATGGGAAGAAATAGGATGGTGCTATTATTTACGTCCGGCACCACACGGCACTAACTAAGAACTTACTTTTTATAAAAATGGTGGCTTCACTCTCGATCTCAGGGTATCCTTCCTCGATGACCTTGCAGATGTACCGCCCAGCTGTCTCCCGGTTCACGTAGACCTTCAAATTCGGAGCCTTTCCTTTGACCTGCTGGAGATAGCACACGTTCACGTAACACTGTCTTCTTATGGTATAAAAATAGTAAAAAATAATATCAGTGTATTATGGTCCTACTGCAGCGAAAATGCCTCTTTTCATACAACGAAGACACGCTTGGTCAAGACGGGTTGGCGGGTTGGAGTTGGGTTGGGTTGGCCTTTGGTGCAGTGGTATACTTCTGCAAAAACCGTCATGTCGCAGAAGGAGCCGCACTGGACTGAACTGAACTGGAGCTGATGGTGAAGTCACCACCAGTTCAGTTCAGTCCAGTGGCAAAAAACTAAAATATAGATCCAAAGACTTCAAAAAACTTCAGGAAACTTCCGAAATTGATATTATTTTTCACTTTGCTGTGTTTATTTTTTGGAAGTCGTTTGCTACCTTGGATATTTCAATATCTTAGTCTAAGGCAGCGCTCTATTTAAAAGCGATCATCGCGCGAATACGCGATCTTCACGCTCGTAAATGTCACTTTTTGTTCGGTGAACCTGAACGCGTGTTCGCACCGACAGATGGCGTTGTCCGGTTTTCCGAACAAAAAATTACGTAAGCACGCGTCGATCGCGTATTCACGCGGTAGTCGCTTTAAACGCTCTCAAAACAGTGAAGGAAAACATCGTGAGGAAACCGACATGTCCCAGAACTAAAAATTCGAAGACATGTGACATCTACCAACCCGCACCGGGCCCGCGTGGTGGATTACAGTCCACTCCCTCTCACAGAAAGAGGAGCCTTGTGTCCCAGAAGTGCAAACATGTATAGGCTGATTATTTGATCGCTTTTAAATAGGACTCGGGGTAATCTAGACTTCTTAAATAATTCAGACCATCTGGACCACACAGACAGTACAAATCTCCTAGTAATACTATAGTTTTTGTATGATGAGTGATCTAATTTTACCATATGTTTTTGCGGTTTGATCCAATGTTAGTCATCGGGATGAATACATATAGACTTGACGTAATGGTTTAAAAAGATATGGAACATACTAAACTTGTGCATCTACAAATCGCTGGTAAATTAAAAACCGTATGTTTGGTCTCAAAAAGACTCATCCTGTGAATCAGAAGACTAATTCCCGTATTTAAAAACTTCAAAATCTTGCCGCAATGTCATCTTAGCGACAATCAACGTGAAAAACATGTCAAAAATTACACAATTTTTTTTACCCGACTACGGCAAAGCGACCGACTAGGTTTGGCGCAGTGGTTAAGCGATTGACTGCTGCGCTGCGTGTCGCGGGTTCGATTCCCGCACGGAACAAATATTCGTATGACCTACAAGTAGTTGTTCCGGGTCTGTCTGTTTGTGTATGTGAGTTTAAATGTTTGTAAACGCACCCACGATACAGGACAAATTCCTAGTGTGGGGCAACGTTTTTTTTAAAAAAAAAAAAAAAAAAAGGAGGGTTATGATTTTGACCGGTATGTATGTATATATTTTCATCTGTTCCCAACTTTTAAACTACTTATCATAATTAATAGATAAATGAGGCATCGTTGGAAGCGTCTTCATCGTCTGCTGTTATAAGCTTTGTCACGTCACATTAAATTAATGAATATGGCGCCCTCTAGAGGACATAAAGACACGAACTAAAAAAAAAACCACGGCTATCTTCTGAACATAACTATGAATATGTATTAAAATATATTATGTATAAGTTGTTTATTTAATAGACGATAAATATTGAATAGTTTGTACATACAACTTCAGATGAGAATGTGTTCTTGTTTCATACTTTTTAGAGCGTGATTTACAAAGGTAGCCCAAAACAACCCTTAGTATCTCTATAACTGGTATTCCACCATGGTATTCACTTACCCCTATGCGTCCTGGTTCGTGGAACAGCCACCTGATCTCCGGCTGTGGCTGACCGTCGACATCACAGCTAAGGACCACACTGGAACCGATGTCAGTTTCTACGTTCTGAGGTCGCGTTCTGAATGTTGGTGGGTCTGCGGACAACATTTTTTATAAATAGACTGAAAAAATATAGTATTTTCCATATTATCTTAGTAAATAACAGCAAAAACAGGTGACCACTGAAAATCAGCGCTGTGTTGTGGGTCCCCCATAGCACAGCATCACGCTGAGTGGAAGCCTTCTCGTCTCAGTCATGTCGTGCAACTGCCGACTATTTGTTTTTTGTGCTCGTGATTATAAATGTAGATCTATTTTGTTTTATTTTTTTGTTTGTGAGTTAATTATCTTTTTGTATACACGTGTTTCTGCGATCAATAAACTTTTTTTTTTTCTTTTAAAACTGCATCGGGTATTACCGAATCGGGCAAAGTGTTATTGGGTTTGTTCAACTGGAATGATAGATATACCACCAAAAAGAAAATATTTGTTGGTATGCACTTGTGATATTTTCACTGGATTACAGTGTTTGAAAAGGCACTCACGAATTCACTAAACAATCGTTTAGTTTCCTACTTTTAAGCAACATTTTCAGAATAAGTCGTTACCTAGTCGTTTGTTTGACTTTCTCGATCTTCCAATACATTTTTCTGTGTAACAAATCAGTCTTTAGTACTCAGTGACGTCACAGACTGTGCGCCCGCGCAAAATGTTTTGGTTTTGTATCATCGGTATAAACATCGCGGCTATTTTGCCCACTAGGAAACCGGGGTATGACGCATTGGCGTACATAAAATGTCAAAAAAATTGTTCGGTTCGCATATTTTTGTTTGATTTGGTAAGATATCTGTTACCCATCGAATCTATAGAATTAATTTCACAGGGTTTTTAAAATCTTGGATGAAAATTAAAATTGCTTAAGTCATTCATAATACCTAGTTTGTGGATGACCAGGAGTGGTGGTGGACCTAAGTAGGTACTACATGCTAGATGGGTATGATTCACAAACATGACGCTCTACAAAACTCACACATACATATTCAGCCCATAACGTCACCACTGGTGGGACACAGGTCTCCTCTCTGTGAGAGGGAGTGGGCCATAATCCACCACGCGGGCCCAGTGCGGGTTAATAGATGTCTTCGAATTACTAGTTCTAGGACATTTTCCTCACGATGTTTTCCTTCACCGTTTTGAGAGCAGTGGTGATAAAGATAACGATACATTTATTCGTTCAAACATATGTAACATGATATAATATATAAATATGCACATATAGATGGAAACATAGTTTTAGTGGACAACATGTTTTGCCTCACTAGGCGTACAAAATTTTTACATTTTAATAATTAAATTTGTAATTTTAAATTCATTATTAATGACAGTTTTATTTATAAAATTAAAGTCAGTACAAAATATTTGAAAATTAATATTGACTACCAATATTAATTACAGATAAAATATTTGAAAATCGGTCTGCAATTGTCCATAGTTTGCAACCCAAACATAGCCCGTCCACAACGCTTTTGTGCTTTGAACATTGTGTCTTTGTTCGTGATGAAATAATTTACACTATTAGAATATATACTTGTAAATCTGTGGTCTTGTTTACATGACATTAGAATGGTCTTTTCTAATATATGGTCATTGTTATATAGCCAACTATTTTTTGATGTGCTAGCTCGCTCTCCCCTTTTGCACGTCTGCCATTGCATAGAATAGAACACCCTTTATTATGTACACCATAAAAATTACAGATATAAATGTTGAAATTTGCATAGTACGCTACGCAAACTATGTATGCTTTGTGTATGTATGTATTTATTGTACATGTAAATAGTACACCACCTGCAGTATTGTCTCTCCTCCCTTTAATCCATCCAAAGGTTGTCTGTAAAAGATCGCTTTTTAGCGATAAGACCGCCCATTGTGTCATCCTATGTAAAATTTCAACATTTATATCTGTCACTTTTATGGTGTACATAATAAAGAGTATTCTATTCTAGTACGCGTGTGTCGCTCTTGGACTTTACTATTATTCAATATACCCCTGTTATTTTATCAAAAACCTCGTTTAATTTAATATACACAAAGTAAACCGCCTGTCTGGGTTCGAACCCACGACCTACTACTACTTGTAAGTCGAGGCAGTTAGCACTGGGCCACCACTGCTCTCTACAAACTCGATGTACAGACGCCAGCAGATCAAGCTACCCGAAACTGACATATTTTCCCAATCATCCTTGAACCTTATGCTATAGGGATAAAGTTGAAATTTGACAGATTGTAGTAGCTTACATTAACGCCCGGATACTGTACCTAAGTGTTTATAAAATCGAGCTTGCTGTTTTGGCAACCCAGAATCCTTCCGGAGTTTTCGAAAAACAATTTTAGATCAACCCGAAAATGAATAAGGATATACTTACAAGTAACTTCCAAAGTGGTACTTCCTTCGCTTTTGCCAACAGAGTTGCTTACTTCACATCTCACAATAGCGTTGTGATGTTTCCGAGTCACGTTGAAGATAATCTAAAACAAAATAAAGAAACATAATTAGGCAACATTTTATTAATTATGATTATTATTTTGGTAAACAAGTTTTGTTTCTTAAAGTTTAAGCTACATTAACGGGTCCAAGCCAAGTCAATGTAGCGTGTATGTGGTGTTTTTTTTTTGTAGATTATTATTATGAGAAGTTATTTAATTTTCCTCAATTTGCATGAACTTTCTTACTATTCTGCAGGTGTTTAAAATTGCGGCTTTTTGGAGTGTTATGTAAATTGAGTCTTTCAGGTCTAGAAGTTTAAGGCTGTGGTGGAGGTGATTGGGTATAACACCCGTCGTGGAGACAACAATGGGTACTACGTAGACTTTTTCCTGCCTCCAGATTCTGGCCACTTCTTCTTTCAGTTCAGCATATTTACTGATTTTCTCACTGATTGTTTTGTGTAAATTATGTGTATTAGGAACTGCAATATCCATGAGGTATGTGATTTTATTAACTTTATCTTGAAGTGTTATATCTGGTCTATTATAGTGAACGGTCCTGTCGGTTAGTATGGCGCGATCGTAGTAGAGTGTGTGGTATTTTCTATAACTGTTTGTGGTACTATCGGCCAAAGTTCCGCATGCTCACCTTAAAGGCGATAATCGCATAGCACGACTCACGACTCGATCGCACAATGCACGAGTTTTGACCAATAGGATGCACAAAGCGTATTTTAGTGGTGTTCGTATTAGTATAATCATGTATAGAATGTGTGACACTCACACTAGGAGCGTACTATGCTCACTTGTTTCTGCTAAGAGACGAGTTTTTAATGGGCACGGCCAGCGCGGCGCGGCGGCGGCGTGAGCTCTTTGTTATTGAATTGAATTGTTATTTTATTATTGACAAGAATTAATTTTAGTACTCATATCTTCTGTTTGTTTGGTTTAGAAAATGTATTATTGATATTGCAGTATTTACAAAAATAATTTGTAATAACTAATAAACTACAATTTATATGTATTAATCCACTTTAATATTTTCCTCTCTCTATCGGGTCTATAGATATAGGTTATTTATGAACACTTTCACTGCCTCTCCAATTTTCACCATATCCTATGTGATGTCGCATGCCGCAGCAACCGCACCATATTCCCTTCACAATAAGATGAGACATTGAAACGAACCGTTTTATTACAGTCCGTTCCACCGATTTTGACTTCTATTCCGTAGGCTTATGGATGGCATTAAAGGCAAAAAAGTGGTTACAATACCAACTGTTTACTGCAGCTGCCATTTGTCATGCCACCAACACAATAGCATTCAAAATCGATTGAACGGACATTTATGGTTTGTTTACCTTTTATCTCACGGCTCCCTGAATACGTTAGGTATAGGTGCGTTGACCGGCACTGCATGAAGGTATCAAATGTTTATATTGAAATTTTTTGTGTTTAATCGACTTTATTAAAAGTAAATAACTATCTAAATTTCTATGTGTTTGTTTATACTTGGGCAATTTGGGAATACTTGAAAATTACAGTAATATTTGAACCAATACTCTGCGCAGTTCATACAATGTTATCAGAGCTTTTTGTTTGTAGCTAACGCAAGGCCGCAAGCCGCACAACTCTTGCAACTGAAATAAAAATAAGTTCATTATCTAAGACCCATTGTTATTTAGTGGGAATGTCTGGAAATTCGGTTAAACAATAGAGGACGGCTTAATACAAGGGCCATACGTTTTTTTATTACCTTAGGATTATCTCAAATGTTTTGCAGTTGTTCCTTGTATTTGGTTTAATACTTTTAACAGTAGGTAATTGTAATATTACCTTTTATTCATTAAAATAATACAGGGTGAAATTGAATTCATGGGCATCCTTTTAAGGGGTCATTGTACTCATCATTATGAACAACTTCAACTATGAGACCATACCTGAAATCGCGAAAAAAAAATCAGCTGTTCCCTACATTTATGTTTGCATAACTCGACAAAATGTAGGGAACAGCAATTTTTTTTTCTCGATTTCATATTTGTTCCCATAGTCAAAGTTGTTCTTAATGACGAGTACAATGACCCCTTAAGAGGATACCCATGAATTAAATGTCAGCCTGTATAACGAACAAGGTATCGTTGCAATTAAAATGCCCAGGCATGCCGTGCAGGCTGAGCACTTTAAGACTGGATTATAATCAAACCAACACTTTACTCTTTTATAATTCATGCTCTAGTCAAAGTTTGACAATTCATGATTTTAAGCGAAATCAACGCTACAGGCGCGTTACCGGCATTGCATGTCAAGTTTTTTTTTTGACAAATCTAACAATGATTCAGTTCCTACGCCACTTTAAAATTCAGAAGCTTATCAAGTAATTAAACTAAACTATAATTTGTGCCTTGGCAGCAGTGAGAGTGAAAGGATTGAAATAAAATGTTGGGTACTAGTGAAATATATATTTTTAGTTTGTGTTCATTTAACATTATGCAGGATTAAAGATTTATTTAGGTTGATATTTAAATCTTATCTGTATAATAAAAGATGTATAGTAAGTGCTTTTTGTATGAAACTATCGGCTGTAATCTCAGTGTGAAAAAATAAACAGTTAGTTAAAATCTACTTGAGAACAATTTTAAGGATTTGCTGTTGTAGAAAAAAAAACAATATAAGTAACTTAATTTATTTTTAATAGACTTTTTCAAAACATTAAAGATTCATCCAGAAATTAACATATTATAACAAAACATTACACAGAAATTATCATCAAAATGCAAAATATTATAAGTGAAAAGATTCTTACTCATAATATCATTTATAAACTGTATTTATCTACACTTATATCGTAAAGTTCAAAATATGAAATCAACACAACAATGACAAACAGACAACACAACAACAACAGGCAAAAAGCCTGTCAGTAAATAAGATTAGGAGAATATTGCTCGTGCGTTCTAATGAAATTGAAAAGTTTTAAGATTAGTACAATTTAAGAATCTTAATAATTTTTATAATTTGCAATAATTACATTACACTACAGACTAGGTTTATCAAGCAAATGAGATCAATTATTTATGAGGTGGGCGGATATGATGACACTACTGAATATGTAAAATAACAAACTAACGAGATCGGGGCTTACGACAACATTGATTGTAAATAAAACAACAAATCCACCAATAAAGGCAACATGACACTAAATTGACATCAATAATTTTACAAGAAGACTTCAAAATCGTTGGCAATATTTTAAACTATGATTACGGTCTACAGTCTACCCTGTGACATTAATCAACGAAGTAATATAATACAAATTGGAATAATAAAAATAAACCTAATAAAAATAGCTATACAGGGTTATTTGCAAGCCGCCGGAGTCGCGGGTTGTTCGAAAGAGATACCATGGCCCTGGCACAGGCAACTGAAGGAACACGGGTGGGTTTTAGTCAGTAAAAGTTTGACACGACCTTCCGCTCCGCCCAGAGCGGGAGAAGTCATTTGATGATAAAACACTAATAAGCTCGTAGGACTATAATACTAACATCATAAATAACAACTTTTGTTGTATGACTTTTAATAATTCATAAAAAAATAATTTCATAATACAATTAAAAATATTTATTTTGATCGCTCTAAATTTGAACAACTCTACGCGGTACCAAAATATGTAAGTAGTTAAATAAACAAACAGTGCGTTGCGAATGCAGGGTCGCAGCGGTACTTACTACAAAATACAGATCTAAAAAGTGTTATTACAAATATTACAACAAAAACTTGAAAGTTTACTTTTGGTATTCTAAAAAGTCATAGATCAAAAGTGGTTGTACTAATATAGTCCTACCAGGTGTTAGAAAAATAACCCTGTATAATGTAATTATACAGTATGTTAATTAACGAAAGGCGTTCCCGTTAACCCGCAATAGTATAGCGTCCACATGCTACCAAAATATGACCATTCGAAAATTCACGAAAAAAAATCTGCTGTTCATTACATTTATGTTCGCATACCTAGCTTAACAAAATGTAGGGAGCAGCTGATTTTTTTTCGCGAATTTTTAAATGGTAATATTAATTGTAGCATGTTTGGACTATTGCGGGTTAACGGGAACGCCTTTCGTTAATTAACATAGTGCATGTTAAAAATTATATTAACTTAATATTTCGTCGCTGCTCCTCCCGCATCTATCACAGCATCGCAACGGCTACGCATGGACCTAGCCAGGACTTCGCACAAATTCGAACCTCTGAATGTGTCCCAAACTTGTTCGCAATGTGTGACAAGTGCTTCCTTCGTTCTTTCTGCTCTACTATCCCATCTCTGGACCATTAAACCCCACAAATTTTCAATGGGGTTTAAGTCTGGCGATCGGGAGGGCCATGGCACTGTTTTAATTTGTGGTTGCCCTCGCAACCACTCTTGAACAACCCGCGCACGGTGTATCGGGCCATTGTCCTGGAAAAAATAAAATTCTGGCACGTCCAGTTGTGGATACACCGTGCGCACTGTGGGTACCATGATGGTTTGTAGCACCTCTAAATACGTTTGGCCGTTTGCCCTCCCTGGTATAAAAGCGAGCTCGCCTGGTCCAGCAGCACTCATCCAGCCCCACATGTTCACTACAATTCTTCCCGATTCTGCATTTGGGTTCACATTTCGAGGTTCGTATCTTGTGTTATCTACACGCCATAAATTCCGACGACCTTGTTGGCTAGACCTAAAGCACTTTTCATCAGAAAATATGGCGTAAGAGAAATCGAAGTCCCTGTAGTCACGAGCGAATCGCACGCGAGCAGCTTTCTGCTCCTGCGTCAAAATATTTTTTTTTGCGGGACGTCTGTGATGGACTCCAGCTCGATGCAACTCGTTTCTAATAGTTTGCATCGAAACTTCGTATTCTTGTGCGAAACTGCGAGTGGGTGTGAACGGGTTCTCTTCATACGTGGCTATCATATTATTTAACTCGTTTTCGTTTATAGCCCGGGGTCGAGGTGCTCGAACGCGTTCTGTAATTTCTCCTTCTTCATATCTTCGCACCCAGCGGCGCACCGTTGTTCTCTAACGAAAAAAAAAAAAAAAAAACAATCAGCATCGATTTTTTACATAATATAGGAACTAAGTATAATAATACGAGTACACTACAAAAGTCTTATTCAAAGGGCACAACACTATAAATAAAAATTATAAGTATTGAAATACTTAAGGTGTGCATTTTGGTTGACTTCATGATAAATAAACTCTTAACTTTTCTATAACTAATTTAAGTAGTTATAACATTCATAACTATATTTTAAAATACAAGTTGTAAATGCAATAACTGAAAATCTCTTAAGGGGTCATTACTCATCATTATAAACAACTTTTACTGTGAGAACCAAACCTGAAATCGCGATAAAAAAGCAGCTGGTCCATACATTTTGACGAGTTACGCGAACATAAATGTAGGGAACAGCTGTTTTTTTTCGCGATTTCAGGTTTGGTCCCGTAGTAAAAGTTGTTCATAATGATTAGTACAATGACCCCTTAAGAGGTTTTCAGATATTGCAATTTACACCTCGTATACATATGAGTAAGAAAAATGGCATAGCGTAAATTCCAACATTGTATGAAACTGTCCCAAGCAAATTTGTGCTTTATCTCTACTATTTAAAAGTGTTTATCCCGTGCGGGCTGGCAACGTGGCATTTCTAAAGGTTTTTCGTGGTTAAATACCAACGATCTAGTGCTTGGCCGAAAAAATAGTAAGTACTTGCTATTTTATCGGCCAGCCAAGCACTAAATCGTTAGTATTTAAAACTATGTGTGCTATTTTTTTTAAGTTTTTTTGGTAAGTATTTACGAGCACTACTAACAAAAATTTACATTATTGTCAATTACTTTCCATCTGCAGTATTATGATAAAATAAATGTTAAAAATAATTATAAAAAACAATTATCTTGTGCTTGGGCGAAAAAAAATTGTAGTTTGAAATATAATGATCAAGCCTCTAGAAATGCGACGAATGCGCTCTGGTTTTTCTAATTAAAATGCGGCAACGACGCTGTGAGATAAGGCACCATTGTTTAGGTTGTTTTGGTTTAGGATTTATTATCGGGTCATAAAAGGCTCCAACAACGTCTTTGAAAGCAAAAATAAATAAAAAGAACAATCTTATTTGAATGCCTTACTATAAGTAGGTAATATCTTATGAGACTTTTAAAAAGAATCCATCTGAAAGTTATAATAATTTTATTATTTTTATATATAAATCTGCCTAGCCTTTTCCCAACTATGTTGGGGTCGGCTTCCAGTCTAACCGGATGCAGCTGAATACCAATATTTTTCATGAAATTTGTTTTTAAATTGCAATATAAGGAAAAATGCAAACTATGAAATAATAATATTACTATCACTTTATTTATTTCTATATCTCTCCCTCTATCTGAATACAAAAACATAACTTACTTGCATGTTCAACTCCACTGCTATTTGGGATATATTTAACCCTTGTCTATGCAAAACAATAATTTGATTCCTTTCTTCCTGAATCAGGTTTCGGGTCGTCATGGTTGCACCACGTTAGTCACAGCCCACACACAATACACACACAGTCCAGGATACAAGCTAGGGCCAAGAAGAGGCTTTCGATCACAGTCCGGTATACAAGCAGAGGTCACAGTTAGGCAGGCAATCAGTCCGATAGAAATAAACAGGTCGTAAAATGAAATGGCGATAGGAATTTAAGGGAAGCGTCAACAATTAGCGAGAGCAAATTGGCACTGCCGCGCTCTAGCTAATGTTTGTTATTTTATGTTACTCGCTCATTACTCACACAAATGCATATTGTCTCTAATTGGGGGAAACTAGGAAGGGGTGTGGTTTGTCACTAGCTGCGCTCTCGCAGGAATATTTTCTTAAGTGAGCATGCTTAACTTGGGCCGATAGTACGTACTTGTAATAAGGAGTGTTTGTTTCTTGTATGAGTTTAAATTTGAGTGCTAGTTTTTGATGTATGACGTTTGCTACCTGATTGTGTCTGTGTGTATAGTCTGTTTGTGTGAGTGTTATGTGTTGAATGGTCTCTGGTTGACTGTGACATTTGCGGCATTTATCGTTTGTTATTGTGGGGTCTTTTATAATGAATTTCCTGTAGTTTTTAGTATTTATGATCTGATCTTGTATTGCAATAATAAATCCCTCAGTTTCCGGAAATAAGTTACCGATTTTAAGCCATTTATTTGACGCTATTGTATCCATATGAGATTGTTCTAGGTCATGGGGGTGCCGTCCATGCAACACTTTTTTCTTCCAGTCTTCTAACTTTTTCTTATGTGGGTCATCATTGCTAGTATGCTGTGTATCTATGAGTATCTGTTCGTGTAGGTTAAGTGGGGCATAGCTGATATCGTTCATAACTATGGCTTTATGAATGACGCTTGTGTGTGATTTAGAATGAAAGAATGTTCTTAGTCTGGCTATCTGTTTCTGCCAAAGATGGTGGACGTCTATAAGGCCTCTCCCTCCATATTGCCGTTTGATGGTCAGTCTTTCTATTGCAGATTTAGGGTGTAGGTTATTATGTTTAGTGAGTGTGGTGCTTGTTGTTCTCTCTATTTGCTGGATGTCAGTTTTTGACCATTTAATCACTCCAAACGAGTATGTTAATATTGCGATCGCATAGGTGTTCAATGCCTTTATTAAATATTTTATTATTATTTTATTATTTTCCTATATTTCATTATATACATATAAATTACATTTTTAAATATGAGAAAATAAAAAAGTATATAAAAACATTTGAAAATATAAAAAATAGTGCTTCGCCGGTATAGGGAGCAGGGTCCAAGCTACCGGTGGTTAGGGCTCCAGAGATAGGAACCTCCTCACGATGCGAGGCGTATCGAGGAGTACTGCCTTCTGAATCAGGCCCTTGATCCAACCACCTAACGAGAGCCAAGAGAGATGTTGATCGAGGCTTTCGGCCATCAGGCCATTGGCCGATACGACAATTGGCACAATGACAGCCGAGCTCACATTCCACGTGTCAACAACCTTTATTATTTTTATTTTTGTGTTGTAAGTTATTACTATGTTGCTATACCCTAACAGGGTCCATAACTGTACTTTAGCTTAAAGCCATATGTAACATCTTTTATGCAAATGGTATGCAAATAAATGAATTGAATTTAATGTTCCTATCTCCTCTGGTAATAGATCTAGTTTCATTTTGTTTGGAGGCACGCACATCTATTAATAATTCAATAATTATTTTAATAATAAAAGAATTCAAGTTTTGGAAAAAATCTTCATGAAAATCTCGACCTGATTAATTATCAGGTTTTAACTTTTACCTCATCATCATAATGACGTCGTGAACGGCACGGTTGGCGCAGTGGTTAAGCGATTGACAGCCGCGCTGCGTGTCACGGGTTCGATTCCCGCACGGAACAAATATTTGTATGACCTATAAGTAGTTGTTCCGGGTCTGGCTGTTTGTGTATGTGAGTTTAAATGTTTGTAAACGCACCCACGATACAGGAGAAATTCCTAGTGTGGGGCAACGTTTTTTAAAGAAAAGAAAGAAATAATCAGCCTATAATGTTCCCACTGCTGGGACACAGGCTCTCTTCGAGAGGGACCTTTTACCTATTATTTTAATAATATTTTACGATAGATTTTTTTTAAATATTTTGTGTATGTGAGAACGTTGTAAGAGGTCTAATAGACTGTAGATTAGTAGACCATTTTCTTAAATACTTTTGTTGACGGGCCTACACTGTCCTCCCACACCTATTAACACTGTAATTTAGGCTGCCCCTAGCGCTGGGGCTCTGTCTAGCATAGGGTCGCAGCATTATGCTGAGCGATGGCCGTTTTGCGTGAATGTGACGCATATTTTCCCTCAACTTGTTCTTTCGTGTTTGTGTTTTTATTTCTTTGCGTTATGTTTACCGCAAATAAACGTATTTTCTTTCTTCTTCTTTCTTTCTTATTTAAAAACATAGTAAAAACCAATTATTTTTTAAAGAGTATCCGTGGAGTTTCTTGCCGACTCTTCTCGATAGAAAATGGCCATTTGGAACCGTGCATCTAGCTTCTGACGGTTCATAAGTGCCCATGTAGGTTTATGTGAAATAAAATATTAAGTTTTTCTTTTGATTTTGGTAATGAATGGAGTTCATTAAAGCGTTTATCTTAAACTCACGAAAAGACAAATGCAATTTTTTTACAAGCCCGTCCTATTCCCCTTACACTGCCTCCAAAATGAAATATTAAATTTGTAAATTCCCACACAACCGTCCATTTTCGTTTATGACTGCAGCAAACATTAAATTTTTCAGCACATCGCATAATATAGTTAATGCATGAATGAGTTGCGCACACCGTGAAATTCTGTTGAATTGCTAACTTAACGTGAATTGCTCTCTGTTGCTTTATTAACGAGTTTACTATTGCTTTGTTGCTGTTGTTGCGTGGTGTTTGTGGGAGAGGTGGTTTACTTTGTTAGTTGAAAATTAAAATGTGGTAACAGATTGTGTTCTCTTGTGTATCATCATTAACTGCCTAGACTTTTCCCAAGACGGGGTCGGCTTTTAGTCTAACTTCTCAGTCTGTCTTCAGTCTAGTTGCTTGATTTTTAGGGTTCGGTACCCAAAGGGTAAAACGGGAACCCTATTACTAAGGCTCCGCCGTCTGTCTGTTCGTCTGCCACCAGGCTGTATCTCATGAACCGTGATAGACAGTTGAAATTTTCACAGATGATGTATTTATATTGCCGCTATAACAAAAAATACTAAAAACAGAATAAAATAAATATTTAAGGGGGCTCCCATACGTGCAGCATAATGAGATAAAAATAAACAAAATAAAATAAATGCAATACTTCGTTATCTATGTTTATATAAATATAATATTTAAAATGGCAACATTCAGTAACGTCGGTAACGACTCAAGCGCTGCGCGCATGTTACGCAATCTGTGTGTGCAGCTGTCAGCTGTCATAAAGAATTTGACGTTTTTACGTAATGGTAATGGCTTTATAGTCTGTTTGACACAACTAGGCAATATAGCCATTGTAAATACAATATTTACATTGAAACTTATATGCCGTTTCGCTACATACAATGTGAGTCGGACATTTATTACGAAATCTCCTCAACTGTGAAGCGTGCACTTTGCGCTGTCAGACATTAATGTCGCAATTTGTCTCGTAGAGTGCTTAGCTTAAATAAACCTTTATGTTAATCGCGAGATAAGAATACTGAAATTATTTGTAATGTTCCCTTTAGAATGTTTAGTACAAATGTAATGTAAACAAAATCCAAGGACAATATTTGTAAGTTCAAATAACGCGTCAGTCTCTGCGACTAAAAGTGACTTTATTGCAAACGCTGAGAATTCAAAATCGCCTGCGACTATTGAGAATAGAAGCTGCAAGGTACAAGACTAAAAACAAACCGCATTTCCAAAACCTTGCAGCAACCAAGTTAAAAACCCACCAGTCAGCTTTTTGAATCCCAATTTAATAAAAATGTACCGAATGCAGTTTGGTAGTACTCTCGAATAATAGGGAAAAATGCTTTTATTTTTTTATTCGATAGTTTACATCGCCATTATAATATTAAAACAATATTAAACGCCAAAAAAGCGTACGAAAGTAAGTACTTAAAAAAATGTTCAAAATAGCCAACCGACACAGACACCTTAAACGCCCTCCATTTTGGCGCGCTTGGTGTGACGTCATAGTTTATGAGAACAAACGAACAAGAAATCACAAACACTCCTACAAAATACATACGAGTTTTATTGTTTTCAGAGATTTTTACGTCACGTTCGCTCTGACCAGTGGCATCGCTTTTCAAATATTTGAATTTCCAACAGTTTTTTTTACAATTAAAAAAAAATATTTCTTGCTCAAAATGAAATTATAATCAAAAGTATTGATGGAGGCAGAATTTTGAAGTAAAAGTTTATAAAAAAAAAATACTTGACCCTTATTTTGAATCACATGCTTATTCCCTATTCCAAACTATTTTTAACGCGGCAGCAGATCACAGATAAAACTAGGAATCAAAATATAGAAAATGATCCTCACCATCTCATCAGCATAGTCCCCGATCACGGGGTTGTTATTCACAAACCACCGGTATATGTGCGCCGGGGGGTTGGCGTCCACGTCACACCGCACCCTCAATTCGGACCCCTCGGGGATCTTGCCGCCAGCTTGACCGGAACTGATCGTTATGTTCACTTTTGGCATGTATTTCACCTGAAAGCAAAGATTCTGTTGAGATACCATTTTATTTTAGGTTAACCATAGGGAGAGCAGTGGGGGCCTGTGGCAGCCGCGACTTGAATTTATAGGTCGTAGATTCGAACCCAGACAAGGGCTTTAAATTAATTAGGGGTGTAAATTATTTCATCACCACTGCTCTCAAAACGGTGAAAGAAAACATCGTGAGGAAATCGTATCGTAGAACCAAAAATTCGAAGACCTGGTGACATCTGTCAACGCGTACTGGGCCCTTCTCTCACGCCCTTAACTACCTTCTGTAGTGGAATAATAAGCCATTATAAAAGCAAGCCCCCTATGACCAGTAACCAGTAACTATTGGTCTAGCCTGCATGCTGATTTCAGTATTTTTTTTCCATTTACGATCAGGCATTTTTTATTAAAACTTTCCGTAAAAGCTTGAATGCGTCTTTCTGGTAACAAATATGAAATCCTTAAAAAATAATTAGGTAATTTCTATGATAGTCCGTCACCATTTTCACAAAAAAATCAGATAGAACAAACATAAAAAAGTTTTTGACGAACTGAGAACCTCCTCCTTTTTTTAAATCGGTTAAAAACCATATAGCCAGAACTAGCTTTCAAGCTTTCATCAGATTTGCAAAAATACGTCAATACGTCTTTATCTAATATCAAAATAACAAAGATAATTACCTCAATATGTACAGTAGCCATCCTTGGAGCCCTATCGGCCGTGTTCTGCGCCTGACAAGTTATTGTCTGATTGTGGTGGCCCTTACTTGGGGTCAACCGCAATACCGACCTGCGATTGACAATTAATAATTATTATATGATATTAGGTGTCTGATTGATTGGTCAATAAGACAGGTACGTCGTTTTGGAATAGAATGTGCTTAAGATGGGACACCAAAGAACAAAATTTAATATTAGGTATATCTCGTTCGTGGTACTATTTTGGATATTGCTCCGTAATATTTTTGACTCTTAATCTTTATAATTTCTGGTTTTTCTTTTTTATTTGCATGCCATGCCATTTTCAACTTATTCCTACAGGATAACGTTCAAGGTTGATTGGGAAAATTTGACAGTTTCGTGTAGCTTGATCTGCTGGCGTCTGTACCTAATTGTAAGATTGGTTTTATAAGTTATTTTTATAATATGCGGAAAATATCGTGGGTTATTTATTTGTCATTTACTCATTATAAAGCTCAAATTGTATGTAATATTGTAATGTGTAACCGTTTATTTTCCAAAATATATAAAATAAAATAAAATATCTAGAAGAGCCAACATTTTCGAATAAAAAAATGCTATTAATGGAGATAAGGAGTAATCTATCTGTGGAAATTATTAGTTACATTTGGTTTAGTTAAATTTTGCCGCAAAATGTATCAAATTTTTTGCTGCAAATTTTTGTCAGATTTTGTGATAGCGTCCTTAAATCATGTTCATGATGTAATGTAATGGTAATCATGTTTCCACTGGATATATTATTATCATTGAAGAAATATTTCAGGAGGATCAATATCAATCTACCTAGCCTTTTCCCAACTACATAATTATGTTGGGGTCGGCTTTCAGTCTAACCGGATGGGGCGACTACCTATCTGACCTCCAGAACCCAGTAACTGGCTAATACGATGCCCCTTGGTAAGACAGGTTGTCAGACTTTCGGACTTCTGACGACCCTTAAAGACTGAGGAAAAATGTTAAATGTACGTAAATGTTGCAGGAGGGTGTCGCGTCGAAACGTCAACTTCAAGGCGTTCGTCGTGCGTGTACCGAACTGTTATCTGCCCCTCGTCATGGAAGAAAACTTTTGGCCGCAGGACGTGGTGTTCCGTCACTTCCGCGGACAAGTTCCACAGATCAGCACAATTTAATATAGTGCAAAGTGAAGTGCTACTAACATAGTCTTAAGCCTTTTTATTAACACAAGTTTTGTTTATATTACAATATATATGTTTAGGTTAAGGTATTTTTCTATGGGCCTGTGTCGCCTGAAATAAACGTTATTATTATTATTATTAAGCGGTAAATGTTACTTGACAGAAGGAAAATATTATCTAGTTATTTTTCATGAAAACATCATAAATAAATACGCGTTGCGCCGGCCCCAGTAACATGGGACAAGGCAGGCAGATGATAATTATGAATTATAAATGAATACGTACCTCGTTTTATATCTCTGGCCATCAGGTAACAGTTCCACTGTATTTTTGACTGGCTTCTTGATCACTGATTGGCTTCCATCCAGCCAAGTAATCTAAACAAAACAGGAACACATTATTTGACACAACCGACATTCCGTGTACTGTTGCGAAAATACCCTCTTTTTTTAACGTTTGGAAATCTTCAAGAATGTCACCCACCCTGGTGTGGGTGAAGGAGTCTGTCAGACTCTTACTGACTAAAACCACACGGTGTTCTGCTGCTACCTTTAGCCGGAGCGCTGAAGTGCTTACGCATTTCATCACGCTCCCCCGGCTAGGTGTTGGCCCGCATGAATTCATGCCGACCCCGTCACCCTCAGCAGCCGCATACGGCCGTAATTCCTCTAGAGAGAGGCGCGCCACCGTCTCGGGCCTTTCATTGTTCAGGCAACACACTCCTCAAGACTGTTGCCTGCAGGCCTTAACCTAAGGCAGCCGGAGATCGTACCGCGCCTTCCAGCGCCCGGTGACTCTGCTACGGATTGGAAGGAAGATTGTATCCTTCCACTCCCTTTGCACCGCTTCCTTCACGACTATCACTTCCTCGCAGAAGGAGGTGTCCCAAACCTTAAATAAGTCTTTTATTTTTTTGGTAACCGGGTGGAAATCCCTACGGGAGGCTACGGGGCCTATGATATGGGCGGCGGACGTCTCCGAGTCGGCCGTCCCTGGACCCATTTAGGGGGACCGGAAGAAGGCATTATCTGCCCTTTGCAAATGTCCGGTGTGCGTGTTGCGGTTGGGAGAGCACTAGAAATCTCACTCTCCCATTCCGCTGCTTCTGCTGCGATATGACATTTTCGCAGAAGGAGACCACCGCGTCCCATGATGCTGCGCCGTCGGCCATAGAACGAATCACAGCCAGCAGTGACAGGTCGCTTCCTACTTCCAACCTTAAATAAGCCTGTGCCATGGGTTTTTATGGGCTTGTGTACGTCTCTGAAGTATTTGATCAGTAATAATTTGCTAGCATACTTTATAAGCAACTAAATTGTTACATACCTCGGCCGCAGGTTTTCCCCCTGAAGACACGCACTCGATTTCAACGGCCTGGTCTTCTGTCGCGTCAATGAACGCCCCCCTTAGTATTCTGGGTGCTTCTGGAGCAACCAGCACTGTCAGTTGAGCGGAGCGGGAGCGGATCGCTGGCTCATCTAGAAAGAGGATTCTTGGTTAGTTTTTATCGTACGGTTAACTATTGTATTTAGGTACTAAGTTCTGTTTACGTTTTTAGTTTTTTTTTTTTCTGCTCTAGTTAGTAGTTTTCGATGATTTTTATTGATATAGTGGCGTGTGCTATCTAACATAATATGGAAAATAATTTAATTTAAAGTTTTGCGTTGCGTAATGTAAATTATTTTACATACCTACTGTGTAGAATCAAGTTTTTCTAACTGAACAGACAGCCGTGCTGCTGGGGAGTTTGTTGCGCCAGTTCTTCTTCCCAGCTAAAGCACTAGGAAGTGGTGAAGGGTGGGGGTTTTGGGGGACTGTCTTATGTAATTTTTACGTTTAAAAAGTGCTGATTCTCAGCCGAGTTTGAATAAATGACTTTTGATTTGATTTTGATTTTCATGGGAACTTTATTTTGTTATGGTTATCATTCATCATCATTTCGGCCGAAACACGTCCACTGCTGGACATAGGCCTCCTCCAAAAGGGGAGTTTGCCATAATCGCCACACTAGGCAGGCGGGTTGGCGATCGCAGTATGGTGTTAAAATGCATAGAGAATGCTGCTGCCCATTCTCTAGTAAGTCCCTTAGTCGCCTTTTACGAAACCCACGGGAAGAAGTAGGATGGAGCTATTCTTTACGTCCGGCACCACACGGCCATTGTGATGGTTATGGCATGGGAATCAAGTAGCATCGAAAAAATACTACTTTTAATCACTTACCTTAGTGCAAGAAAGGTATTTTTATCCTTGAAATTCTTGTCATTTGATTTAGATAAGATTTCCAGATATCAGATTCCTTGAACACTAAGTTTTTTTTTTTACTTTAACAATTTCATCATCATCATGCCTAGTCTTTAATGCTTTTTTTTTGGGTGGGAAATTATCAAATAACTTCTCCCGCTCTGGGTGGAGCGGGAGGGCGTGTCAGACTTTTACTGACTAAAACCCACCCGTGTTCCTTCACTTGCCTGTGTGCCAGGGCCGCGATATCCCTTTCGGACAAACTCGCAACCCTGGCAGGTAGTCTTTAATGCCTAGTCTTAACTATGTTGGGGTCGGCTTTCAGTCTAACCGGATGCGACTGAATATCAGTATTTTACATGGAGAGACTGCCTATCTGACCTCCACAATCCAGTCACTGGGTAATATGATACCCCTTGATAAGATTGAATTTGGTCGACTTTCGGGCTTCTGACGATCCGTAACGACAGCCAAAGATCCACTAATTATAGCTGGTACTAACGGATTAACGTGCTTTCCGAGGCACGGAGGGGTTTTGGTATATAAAAATGGTTACCCATTTACGGACCTACCGCGGCTCAATAAAGACTCTCGGTAAGTGTGTCTAGAATTTTGTAATCCCTTTTATAAAGTGTCATATTGAGACACGAAACAACATAATACGATCTAGAGGAATGTGGCCGCTTTACTTTACATCGTATGTTGTTGCTTCGTGTCTCGATATGAAACTTTATAAACGGTATTAGAAAATTCTACACACACTTACCGAGACTCCTTATTGAGCCATTATTCATAATTCCTTTTCAGTCACGGGATAACCTTTTCAGTCACGGGATAATATTTTTAAAGGAATGGCGCTAGTGTACCGTTGTACGCCCTCTTAACCTGATCTATCGACGCGTGCGGCTGATAATACTTAGCCACAAGCCCCTCTGACTTTAACAATGTATGTAGGTAATACATTACTTAACATTAAATATTTCTATTTAGAGATACATAAGGTACAAAATAATGTCAAGTCATCATCTGCCTATCCTTTTCCCAACTATGTTGGGGTCGGCTTTCAGTCTAATCGGATGCAGCTGAATACCAGTATTTTACATGGAGCGACTGCCTATCTGACCTCCACAACCCAGTTACTGGGTAAGAAGATATCTCTTGGTTAGACTGGTTATCAGACTTTTGGGCTTCTGACGACCCATAACAACTGTCAAAGATCTACAAATGACAGCCGGGACCAACGGCTTAACGTGCTTTCCGAGGCACGGAAGAATCTTGGTATGAAAAGATGGTCATCCATCCACGGACCAACCGCGGCAAGCATAGCTTAACCTGATCGATCGACCCGTGCGGCAGGTATTATTTAGCCACAAGCTTTCACAAAATTTCATGTAATATACATAAATTATAGATACGCCCATTAAAATCAAGTTCAAACTACGTTCTATTCCAGAAGCCAACGAGACATAACACCCAGGAAGATGGGTGTTATGTCTCGTCATCAATCATATTAAATGTTTTAAATACGTATACATATTGCCCGCGACTTTCCTGATTTTTAAATATTTTTTTAGAATAGATAAGATCAAGAAAGCTGCTAGCGAAATTTTCTAGAAATCTGAAACGGATAGTAGTGAGACCTCAGACGAAGACTTTGGAATCAGCAACGTGTAACACAGCATAACAGTGACACAGAGAAGAGTCGACAAATCAGCTGGACCTTTTTTTTTTTTTTTTTTTTGTTGCCGGGTGGAAAATCCTCATGGATGTCCTCCGCCCTGGGGTGGGCGGAGGGGTCTGTCAGACTCTTACTGACTAAAAACCACCCCGGTGTTCCCTACCCACACTTGCACCGGGGATCTTGGGAGCTAGTATTACTTCCGTGATCCCCGGCTAGTGCCGGCCCGCCTCTGCGGGCCACCTCAAGTCTGCGGGGGGGTGAGGTGTTAGACCCCACCGCGACGTCTCAAAGGGGCGCGCGTGGAACACTACGCGCCGCCACCTCGGGTCCAGTGTGATGGGGGGCGGCGGACGTCCCCGAGTCCGCCGTCCCTGGACCCATTTAGGGGGGCCGGAAGAGGGCATTATCTGTCCTCCGCCGACGCCCGGTGCGCCTGCTGCGGGCCGGGTGAGCGGACGAGACCTCCCGCTCCCTTTCCGCAGCCTCCTTCTGCGACACGACTGTTTAACCTGGGGGCGACGCTGTTAAAAGAGCCCTCCCATTGATAAATATCACCCGTCTCTCCACTATTCCAATGCTCGCTCAAGGATGCATATCCGGTACGACTCTAATAATCCTTCTATATCCCAAGGGCACGTCTTCCCTACCTTTATCGCGCTCCTCGGTCTACTCTTTGATATACAATGGTATCTGTAGTCCCATGAAACATGAGGCTCCAGGGGCTAGTGTGAATCTTTGGGTTCATTCGAGTAATCGAGTCTGGTTATACGCTTAAGCTTTTGCTTAAGTTTGTTAAGCTTTCAAAGCGTTTCCTAGTACTACAAATACTTCCAATAGGATTGACATAAGCTTTTCGGTAATTTAGTTTATGTCAGTCACATACATTTTTGACGTTTCCATCATTGTTATCGCGGTTCGAATATCACTTTGTCTAGTTCTTCAGCTCGTCATTTAAAAAGTTACCAAAAGCTAACAAGAAAACCCGTTTATCTACTCTCATATCGTAAAATTCGAATTATAAACTTCAAAACGAGTTTATATTGACATACTTTATAAACACAATACCGAAATTTAAAAAAGAATCACAATATAACACTTTTTCGGTAACAAAAATAAAAACATTTTTTTAACCAATACGATACAGGGCAAATACAAGAAGTTACTTGATCCGAGGAGTTTCAATCATTTATTTTTTTCTAATAGAACTCCTTGGCGGGGCGCGCCATTTTTATAGTACTATAAAAGTTTTGATTCCAATTTTTACTTATCTGTGGCAGCGCCCGCTTTAGCACATGCGCGGCGATGTGCTGGGTTTTCTGAGCAATAAACAAATTATTTCTTACTCTTTTAACTTCGATCTTTTATTTAGTAGGTTTAATCCCAATCTATGAGATAAAGTAGTGTATGAAACCGCACATAAATAGGTATTAAACTACTATTATTTATTTATTAAAAATGTCGTATGCCCAAGTAAAAAAAATACTGTACAAAAGAGAACTTAATGCCTGAGCCCTTTTTGTACCAGTCAACCTTAGGGTGATGTAGAGACAAATATGGCAGGTACAACATACGGGAAAGATAGCTCGGAAATAACTATTAAATACAAGAATAAATACCTACTACTACGATATAAACAAAATATTAAATAATCATTGTCTGGAAAAATAACCACCGATAGAGGAGTAAACGACTCCAGCAAATCACCACAGGTATGTGTCGGCCAACTTCTAATTTCGTATACCAGTTCATTGATCAGTTTTTAGAATACCGAATCCAAGCCTAGGGATGACTTATTCGTCCTGACATCTCTATTTAAGGCACTGTGCATACAGGTGATAAGACGGGAACGGGACGTATAAAGATGCAATAAAATTGACAAGCAAAAGAGCGTTGGCTTTGTCCATTTTCCGTATCCCGATGCCACAGCGTGCATCATACCTCTCAGTAGTCCCTATGTACCTACCTCAAATCGTTTTTCCCATGGGAAAATTATTTTTTAACTTATAAGGTAATAACTATAAAATATTTATTACTCATATCCTGGCTTGTAAGACTGAGACTTTAATTTAATTCCCAACGATACTAAAACCCTTTTACAATTTTCACAGCTATAATCTTATAGAAAGCGATAGTTTCTTTAGTGTTGTGTCTCGTAACAGAAATGGCGTAAGTTTAAGTTTCCTAAGTCGATCTTCAGATGTGTGAATAGTTTTACTTTTTGACTTGGAATCATAATATGCCAGCTTAATTAAGGCTTGTGTTAATTAGTTGAACGGCGTAGCGATTGTAGATAGACCAATAAATATATAATACTGCAAATAAACGTATTTTCTTTCTTTCTTTCTTCTTTCTTTCTAACTATGAAATCGACAAACAAACATTCTATTAATTATCTTTCTCTAATACCAATCGTTTCTCATAACGACACTTACTATAAGAATTGATGATGTCTTTCCCATTATATGAGACAACTTATTCTCCCTATGTACTTCATATTAATGTACACATAATGTCTTCGGAAGATTTCTCATTATTACTCTTGTGGACCTTTAATAATCTTCATACTTTTACGTAAGCACGATGACATATTAAAGGTTTACACGGTAAATTAAGCTGACCTTGCTTTGTGTAGGCTTATTATTACTATGAGAGGTCAGGTTACCCTGGACATAAGGCACTTGTCCCACCGCCGACGAGGAAGCGATTAGCTTTCGACGATTTTCTCGCTAATGAAACGTACAAAAGATACCCGGTACCGTGTGAGTAAAAGAGATACATATACGAATAGTTGATCGCTAACTATTCACTCCGCCGACGAATATTTATATGTTGCAGTGTCAAAAGCTATCAAGAGCTCAGCGACACTCGCTTTACAGAACACTTTGCAGAACACTCGCTGAGAGACTCACCCATCCATCATCATCATCAGCCCATAGCAGTCCACTGCTGGACATAAGCTTCTCCAATTGCACGCCATTCAGCTCGATTCTCGGCAACTCTCATCCAGCTGCCACCAGCCACCCTGCGAAGATCGTCGCTCCACCTAGCCTGAGGGCGTCCTACCTTACGTTTGCCGATTCGCGGTCTCCACTCAAGAACATGTCTACCCCAACGGTCATCGGTTCTACGGCTAATATGGCCCGCCCATTGCCACTTCAGCTTGCTTATTCTGTGGGCTATGTCGAAAACTTTGGTTTTCTGCCGGATCACCTCGTTCCGGATTCGATCCCTCAGAGAGACTCCAAACGTAGCCCGTTCCATAGCTCGCTGAGCGACCTTGAATTTATGGACCAACCGTACCATGAGTGTCCACGTTTTGGCATTATGCATACCAGCGAGTAATCGCTCGTTAACGTTGCGCACTCGCGGCTCGTTGCTTGACATCCCGTTTTTAGTTGGTAGCTCTACTCGCTTCTCGCTAATCGCCGGCTTTGGTACAGATGCCTATAGTTTGACGTGTCATCGGAACTACTCGGTGAAACAAAAACTATTATTGTCTTGTCAGATATGTTCATACTTATTATTTTATTGGAATGAGAACATAGGAAGGACATACAATGTGCTTATATTGGATGTTACGAGTATTCGAAGAGTCCTCTAATAAGGGATTCTCATTTTCTCAGAATTGCGTATTTGACGTTGGGATAACAAATAATCACTGTTATTGTGTTGGTAACAGCCTCATTTGAACTAAATAAAAACAAATTACTTTGGTAAATGTATGGAAAAGGATATTGAGCATCTGGTTACTATAATTTTACGTAGATCGATAAAATGGTAGTGTTGGGGAAAATTCATCAACAAATTCGGTTGGATGTTGCGCTGTGCTGCGCTCTATTTAGCATATTAAGCCGTTGGCCCTGAGCCTAGTCACACACTGACTTACTTTTTTTGTTTTTTTTTACATACATACTTTTACGATGTTTGTAAATATGTGAACACCATTTATCTATCTAATAATTAAGTTATTTTTCATTGCTTAGTTTTTAATTCGTTTTACCTATTATGGTATAGTAACTTTATTCTAGGTGCATCGTCTTCACATATAATCATATAATTAATGTACTCAAACAAAATATTGTAAAACATTTTTAAAAGAGTACCGGTGGAGTTTCTTGCCCATTCTTCTCCATACGAAACTACCTTTTGGAAGGGGCAACTAGAATCAATTCTATTTTTTTTGTAAATTTTGACGTTCAAAAGTGCCTCTTATGTGCCTATTTGAAATAAATGGTTTTACTTTGACTTTGACTTGACCTGATCTCTCTCCGATCGTGTCGGATTGCCGTCCCATCGATTCATGCAGGCAAACTCTCTCTTCCTTCACTCTCATACTCATGCGAGTGAGGGAACAGAGAGTGCTTCTATGTCTGCGCACACACTTGTGCACTATAATATGTCCTGCGTCAAAGGCAGGTCTCCGCTGAGATTGGTCGCCATGGCAGAAGTTCGGTCAGGAGGCCGAAATTTGGCCTAGCAAGCTAGCTAGCTAATTTGCTACTTGTAAATTTTATGGAGGACACAAAAAAAATATGCTCCGCTGCGTTTTGTGTGGCTACGCTATGTTCAAAACACAGCAGGGACGTTGCGATATGTACAGACCTGCTCTTCACCGCATCCTTGGCCAACACGGTATTCTGTCTATCTTACTAACACTGGTGCATATCGTATCTCGCTACATTGAAGCAAGACGTGCTGACTCGCACAACCTGCTCAATGTTGTTAGTAGCTTAGCACAGCGAAGAGCAGCAAAGCCTTAGGCACGGCAGTCAAAAGCAAATCCTGTTGTGAAGTGAATAAATTATTGCCAAACTTACTGTTGTATCCGGAGCTGACTTGGCACTGATACAGTCCGTCATCTTCTAGAGTAACATCTTTGATGTCCAGTGAGTAGTCCCCTGAAACAAAGATATTAATATTAGTGAGGCATTTATGTTACTTCTTTTTTTTCTCGTATCGGCAAGAATAACTCCATGCCTTTTTTTAAATGTCAGCAAGGTGGTAGCGGAATGGTTACGTGTTACATTTTGTATAAAAGAAAAAGTGACAGCATCAATTTAAAGTCTCCGTTAAACTATGTTGGTTTCGTGCAATTCAATGGCAGGCTACCAAACTAACGATGCCTTGTGCCAAAGTGTCATTGAAAATCAATTCCGTTTAATAGCTTATTCATAAATTAAATTATTTATTTATTAATTCAATTATTTAATTTTATTTTTGTTTTTTTGATGATTTATATTTATTAATTTTTGACAATGGGTGTGATTGTCTGAAATAAATAATTTTATTTATAAATTCAGACTCTTTTCTTTTATAAATAATATTATCAATAATACGTATTTCTATATTTTGTTTCTGAAATCACCCTTTCAGCTATAAGCAAGTGTGTTGTTTGATTCATGGCGTGGTTATGCAGGGCTCCAGTTAGCCCCACACAAATGGTAATTATATAATCAGCTCGAGGATCATCATCTGCCTAGCCTTTTCCCAACTATGTTGGGGTCAGCTTCCAGTCTAACCGGATGCAGCTGAATACCAGTATTTTACATGGAGCGATTGCCTATTTGACCTCCACAACAGTTACTGGGTAACACGATATCCCTTGGTAAGACTGGTTGTCAGACTTTTGGGGTTCTGACGACCCGTAACAACTGTCAAAGATCTACAAATGACAGCCGGGACCAACGGCTTAACGTGCTTTCCGTAGCATGGAGGAATCTTGGTATGAAAAGATGGTCACCCATCCACGGGCCAACCGCGGCAAGCGTACCTTAACCTGAACGATCGACCAGTGCGGCAGTTATTATTTAGCCACAAGCTCCTAATAATCAGCTCGAGGATGTGGTGCCTTTTGAGGCGATTGGTGATATTTGGTTGGAGCAGGTCTACGGCCAAGTAATTTGGTTGGTTTTTAATTCTGTCACGTCTGATGTCAAGGACAGGCTTAAAAACATAATAATTCATATTATTCTGATAAGATGATCCGTCATAAACGTATGCATATGTTGAGTGACGACTATCATTTATGTGGATACTACTGTGTGAATCAAAACTATGTAGGATCGAGTCCTTACAAGCGACACTACTCTGAATATTTTAGGAATCCTTATAGAAAGGAAATGAGGAAAGTGGGATCAGATTCTAATTAGTAACTCGGTAACTCCTTTCCGAAACACTTAGAATTCTAATAGATACCTTAATCAAGACTAAAACTGCCTGCAGTTAGGACTATGCACAGAAGAAAAACTTTTCTGTTTGAGGGAGCGTTATAATAAGTTACCGAAAGAAATAAGACATTCTTCATCAGTGAACATTTTTAAAAATAGGTTATGGTTGTATTTAGCTAACCAACAATAAATAAATCATTACTCGCTTTATGTACTCAACAGATCGAACAATAAATATGTTTCTTTTGAGAAATAAATTTCTCTAAACCGACGACCTATCCCAATTTATTTGGGGTCGGCGCAACATGTCCCTTTCTTCCATACTTCTCTATTAGTCGCCATCTCGGTAGTCACCCCTTTCTAGCCAACGACACAGTCCATCCATCGTTTCTTTGGTCTTCCCCTACTTTTATAGCCATCGACATTCATACTCAAAAGTTTCCTGGCAACGTTTCCCTCATTCCTCTGCATCTAATGCCTATACCATGACAACCTATTTCCACACAACTTTTCAGTCAGCGGTGTCGTTTTCATACTTCACTAACTTAGTACAAAAGAACGATCCAATCCCCAATAAATGAGTCATCAGTTCAACAAGGCGGGAATTATGACAATGAGTCAACAAGGCGGGAATTATGACAATAAGCCATCATTGGTTCACAGGTTGCAATACAAAATAAGGGTTGATCAACAACATCTAAGTTCAAATATCCGCAAAAAAGGAGAACTTAATTACTCCCAATATCCTCAATAACTCCATCCATACAATTTCTCCATCTGAAGATCATAAAACTAATAGAATTATCCTCTAAAAGGCGATGCAGCAAAACCATTTCAACGAGGGATTTCTATTTAATAAGCTGACCGAGCCGTTTTGTTCCGCGTCCGATAAAAATGGATGGAGCAGCGGGATTACCCTACTTCAGTTTAAATAATTAAGTAGATATCTATAGGTGGATTATTCAGTTAGTTTTTCAAAGGATCGGATTAAGTTTTTCAGTTGAACTATCAGGGTTTAGGTTTTGGTGTTTCAGGAGAGTGTTTTTATCTACTGATAGTAGGTTAGTACTCTTTTCTTCATCCTCTTCCTAACCTGGTCCCACGTTAGTACTCTTTTAATTCTGCTATATAAATGAATAGGTAGGTAAATACGGTGGAGGCATAATCACGACCGGTGATTTCATACAAGCACTTTTTGTGTCGAAAAAAATGACCTGAGACCCGACAATAATGAAAATGGAAAAGTCAAAATGTTTTGGATCCACATTAGTGGACCCAGTACATTTTGACTGGTGGTGATTTCTTACAAGCACCTTTTGGATAGAAAAAGTGATCGGAGACCTGACATTGATGAAAATGTAAAAGTCAAAATGTATTGGATTGACATAATATGTCGATCCAATACATTTTGACCGAAAAGTTTATGTCAATCCTGTTGAAAGCTGTTGTAGACAAAACGCTTTGAAAGGGATTACCACTTGTCGATGCCCTCTAGACATAAATGTTTTGCTCTCCTGTGACTGATGGGGTTATTAATTTCTTAGTAACGTCATTTTTAGGGTTCGGTACGTCCGAATGAAAAACGGTACCCTTATAGGATCACTGGTGTGTCTGTCTGTCCGTCTATTACAGCCAATTTGTTCCGAATCTAATAGACCGATTATGTAGCAAATAGTAACACATATTATTATGAATTTCTGTGACCCAAATACGGACGTGTAACTAAAATAAATGAATTTTGAATATGTGGGTCACTTTTGGGGGGCAAATTAGTAAATTAATAATAAAAAGTCTTGGTAAAAAAATATATATCTGAAATCCTTTCTACAAGCCCTTTCATTTGATATGTGTCACACGGCTGTACCGTGTTAATAATAATTTTAAAATAAATACTTTTAATGTTATTTAACACAATAAATTAAAATTGACTATTCCCCACATTTTGTCCGTAACTACTGAACCTAAAATTAAAAAAAAAAAAACTGAAAATAGTTCTTCATTTCAGATTACAGGAAAACCTATAAGAGAAGTCTATGGTCTTAAAATAACATGGTAAATCTCTCAATATTGTGCGCAGATGAGTAGACCATGACCTGGATTAGGACATAGGGTGAAACCACGGGGCTCAGCTAGTTAGTATAACATAAATGAGAAAGTTTGTATGTTTATGAATGTTTGAATATTTGTTACTCAATCACCCAAAAACGGCTGAACGTATTTGGATGAAATTTGGCACTGAAATTGCTTATAACCTGGATTAACATATAGTATACTTTTATCCCGGTAGTACGTCCCCGTGAGATAATTTCTGACATACATGCGGGCGAAGCCGCTGGCAAAAGCTAGTAATGTATAAGTAAAATAACATAACATCACCCCTGTATTCCCTGAAGGGTTAAGCAGAGGTGTACCTGTAGTACAACCACATTTCACCAGTTATGTTTAAGTCCCATGTAATAGGGGGCGAGCCTATTGCCATCAACCGTGCACAAATCCAGACTCCGGGCAGCTACTGTGCAATTCCAGATGGAAAAACCCAATAACACAATATTACCGTATAATAATAGAATATATTATCCACTGGGTCGGCTTTGGAAGCTCTTGTAAATTATCTTAATCTCTATACAGTACTGCATGGCATACAGTCATACATCTTGTGCCGAAGAAATCGGGTGATCAGCAAGAAATCAGAGAGGGAGCCACTCTTCATTCTTAAAAAAAGTTATTCAATTTATGCCAAACATTATAACATATTCGATGTTGATACGATATTTCTATGCCTAGGCCTCAGATCAAATACAAAACCAAGACAGCGCTGTCAACAGTGACGTGAGGCTGGTGTCATAAACATGTGTGCACTTAGTGAGTGTTCCGGTGAGGTGTAGTTTGGTTGTAAATGTGTGCGTGTGAGCGTGTATGCACAGAGCGAGGTGTAGTTTTGGCATGCGTCACTGTAATGTTTGCATCGCTATGTGTTGGTTTTATTTGGTCTGAGGCCTTATTAGCAATGTTGACTGTTTTTCGTAATACTGATTATGCCACCTTTCCTCCTTGGTTGTCATTGGTAGTCCACCGTAGCATTATTTAGATTGTTTTCTCTATCAGTTCCTACTTCTTACCATAGCTGATTTAGTAAAGTATTCTACAAACAAACAATATTTATGACCAAATTGTGTTAAATATCCATTCAAAATTAAGGCTCTAATTTCGTAACAAAAGCTTTTATCTTAAACAAGTAAACTTTTTAGGACTTACCTACTCTATAATTAAAACAAAGAAATAATTAATAAGAACGGACTAACAAAATACTTCACAGCCAATTAAACTTAGAAGTATTTCAATCAAAAAGTCAAGTTACATTTTTTTGTTTTCGCAAGTCCGGGAGTAGAACATGGAGAATTTACTGCATTCGCGATTTAGTTTCCAAGTATGTTGCAAGTTGGTCCGAAAGGGATATCGTGGCCCTGGCACACAGGCAACGGAAGGAACACGGGCACTTAAGAGGCACTTTTGAACGTCAAAATTTACAAAAAAAATAGAATTGATTCTAGTTGCTCCTTTCAAAAGGTAGTTTCGTATGGAGAAGAATGGGCAAGAAACTCCACCGTTACTCATTTAAAAATGTTTTACAATATTTTGTTCGAGTACATTAATTATAATATGATTATTATGTGAAGATACATCTGTGGAACATGTATGTCTCCACATCTGTGATACCATGAGAATTTACTGCCCAGACGAGAGTACAACGTAAGGACCGTCAATGTTGACCAGCTCGGCGAGAACTGACATTCCCGAGGACAGTAGACCCTAAAAAAAATTCTAACCACAGCCTGGCTTCTGGCAGTCGTTCTTTCCACCAATAGTTAAACGATAAAACCATCATTCGGACAAGTGAACTTCGGACAATCGTGAAGCACTCGCCAAAAACAGCTTGATCATAAAAAAGTCCAGAACAAGCTCTCAAATAGAAATAAGTAAAACTCCTGCAAAATCAAAATCAAAAGTCATTTATTCAAACTAGGCTGAGAATCAGCACTTTTCGAACGTCAAAAATGACATAAGACAGTCCCCCAAAAACGCCCACCCTTCACCACTTCCTAGTGCTTTAGCTGGGAAGAAGAAGTGGCGCAACAAACTCCCCAGCAGCACAGCTGTCTGCTCTTAAGCATTCAATTATAGAACAGAGTTTAATCAAAAACCAGCCAAGTGTGTGTCGGACCACGCACAACGAAGGGTTCCCTAGTTGGGATGAATTTATTCCGCAAGAACAATCTTAACATTGTAGTTGAAAAACACGTTCACTCATACATTCCAACTGCAAATGTAAGTTTGTACGCACAATATTGAGAGTTACCATGTTATTTTAAGACCACAGACTTTCTATAGGTTTTCCTTTAATCTATAGGTAAAGAACTATTCTGTATTTTTTTCAAAAATTTTGGCTCCGTAGTTTCGGAGATAGGGGGGAATGGTAATTTTTCATCTATTTTCTCAAAAACTTTAAAAGTATTAATTTTAAAATTATTTAAAAAATATATCTGAAATCCTTACAACAAGGACTTTCATTTGATACACGGTACACACGGTAGAGTTTGCAAAACTTTATGTTTTAATTTTCTAAGTTGCCCCTCAAAAGTGACTCCCATATTCAAAATTCATTTATTTCCGTTACACGTCCGCGTTTGGGTCACAGAAATTCATATGTGTACAAAATTTCAACTTAATCGGTCCAGTTGATTCAGAGCAAATCGTCTGTGACAGACAGAAACACGATGATCATAAAAGGATTCCGTTTTTTTTTCTTTAGAGGTATGGAACCCTAAAAACAACTGCAAACATAAATTTTGCTCAACCAATCAAACTGAGTTAAGATTTAAACAGTAGTTCCAACATTAAACGCGACTTCTTGGCGGGAAAGTGAAGCGTCATGTTAGCAGTTTTGTTTTATTTTCTAAAATTTGTGTTTAGCCGAATATTAATGTGTAATAGTGGTGGATTATTAACCATTAAGTGTTCGTGAACCTGCATTAATGTAGGCAAATGAAACAAAACAGTGCAACATCACTTTAAGTTCTCTCAAGAAGTCCGCGCGAGGTTTCAGTAAAGTGCCGCGTCTTTACTTAAATCCAAGGGGAGTGGGGCGGGGATATCATCAATCATCTTTATCATGCATTGAGTGGAGTTCATTTCATAATTATTTAAATAACTTTGTACTTGTTACTTAATTTTACATGACACTGGCTAAATGCACAAACCGTGCGAAGCCAAAAAGAAAAAAAAAAAAAAAAAAAAAAAAACATTAAACGCGCACTGACCTACATAAAATGCACACAGCAATAAAAATCTAAGTTTGCACAAAACTACGTAGAAAAATGAAATATCTTTTTCCATCTCACTCTCCTTACTTAACACAGCGATATAAATATTACGTGTCTACGGACGGTAGAAAAACGGTAAGTTCCGTTTTTTAACTCCGTGAAAAGCGCTCTGGTTAAGAAGCCCACTTGAAGATCTTTTACCGTGTCTCTAGAATGTTAAAAATACATTTTTCATCGCCACGGTAAAAGGCATAGAGGTAATATGGGCTATACATCTAGGTATTGTTTCTGGGGCAATCTAGGATATCGAGGGAATTGCCCATCATGATACGGATGGAGTGTTGACTATTGACATTGTTTGGTATCAAGATCCACGTGTGCTGCTGGTGGTCTTGACTTCGTAATAAAACTACTTGATATCAATAATAAGACTAGTAGGTACTGTATTTCTTGGGAACTGATTAAATTGAGACGGCTGATGTGTCAACGCTCAAGATGTCGGCGAGCGAATGAAGGCTCGTGCTGACTAGCGCGATATCGCGGCTAAAACTACAGGGCGCAGCTAGTGGACTTATAAATACCATTACAGTAAGTCCCAATAATTTATGAAAGCTTTTGGATAAGCTTCCCCTGCATAGCATAATCAACCTATAATGTTCCGACTGCTGGGACACAGGCCTCCTCTTTGTGAGTGGACCATAATCTAATACGCGGGATTAGTGGCGCGGTGGTAGATGTCACATGTCTTATAATTTTTTGGTTCTAGGAAATGCTTGTCAACATGTGTTTCCCCACGATGTTTTCCTTCACCGTTTTGAGAGCAGTGGTGAAGAAATAATTTACATAAAGTAAAGCGCCTATCAGGGTTTGAATCTCGACCTACAACTCGTAAGTCGCGGTACATCTGGCCAAACGTTAACCGTAACGTAACAAAGTACAATGATGACAAAAAGAAAACACTTCTTGCCAAATTCATTCATCTTTCAATCTTTACTTTTTCCCAATGTCTATTTCTAGCAAAGGTTTTTTTTTTTGTGTGAATATTATCAAATAACTTCTCCCGCTCTGGGCGGAGCGAGAGGGCGTTTCAGAGTTTTACTGACTAAAACCCACCCACGTTCCTCAAGTTGCCTTTGTGACAGGGCCACGATACCCCTTTAGAACAAACCCGCAACCCTGGCAGGAGGCCAAGGCTTGGACATTCCGCGCGGGATGTGGGTCGTCAATTGTTTTAATTATTAGGAAGTCACGTGACCATTTGCGCCAATTTGAACACCTCGATACAAGTTACTTGACGGCCAGTGCCGGCTTTAGGGGGGGACCCGGGCGGCCGCCCGGGGCGCCGGCGACTAGAGGACAACTAGCTCACAACAGCTAAAGCGCGGCCACTGTCAGACTGCATATAAAAGAAAGAGAAGCGCGATGACATAACGCTTGTAATTTATTGCAAATTATGAAGCAATTATCTATTACTACTACTCAAAAATGAGTTGAATAATCGTAATAAATAATAAAACAAAAACAACCAAATTCTGCATTCAATTAAGACGTTCTTGTTATTAATTAAATACCAACCGTACGTTTATTATTTTATTTTTTATTTAATACAGATAATATTTTGGATTAAAAGTCAAGGTAAAAGGTTAGTTTACCGTTAATTTGTATCGAGATTTTTTTTACTAGATGTGTTTTGATAACAACCAAGTTCTGAAAAATATGTTCAAGAATAACATATATTTTTTCCGCTAGCACAAACTATACAGATTTGGCAATTTTTTTTTAGACAATCCTTCTTAGGGCCTTTGCCTTCTCTATAGATCTAAGGAAAAACTAAATTCAGCGTAATAACTTATATCAATTTATCTCGTAGGAATGAGTATGAGTATTCATGCAGCATTTATCTACCACGAACTTTAATTTTGTAGCTTGTCTTGTCGTATCCTCGTATCCATCACTTACCTATGGTGGATATCAGAGAGATGCACTGAGCTACAGGCGACATTGTTTTTCATTAAAAGTTTCGTGACTAACTGACACACAATATAGGTAGACGTAACTACATTGTTTAGATAATGAATGGGTAAAACATGTTATTATTAATAATAATAAATATCTACATGTATGTAGTTTTCTAGTAGTTCAATAATAAATATGGTACAAAAAAAATAAGTTTTTGTAAGTATAATTAAATTATGAAAGGGCGCCAAATGTGTGACTGAATTCTCTTCAGTTTAACCAGGGGGCTTAAAATGGACGCTTTGGCAGAATCATAATATAATCTGCGTACAATTCATATCCCGCAATTCATCTGTTTGACAGTTTTGTATGTAGTTTCGTTAAATGGTCCACAAATTATGAATTGCTTTAATGAAGTCTAATGTCAAATAGCAGCAGTCAAACAGATGAATCGCGGGATGTATGAATTGTACGCAGATCATAAAATATTATGATTCTGCCAAAGCGTCCATTTTAGGCCCCCAGAGCTTTATTAATATGTATGTTTTGTCTTTATACCAACATTACGGATGTTTCCAAGTGGAAAAGTGTTTTTCCCATTTTACTATTGTTTTCTACCTGCCAAATAAATCGCGGATAACCTTGAATCTATATTCCGCATCCGTCAAATCATTATTGCTATTGCTGACTTGACATTTGACTGGTCGATGACTTTTGTTGCGTAAAACTTCTAATAATACTCCCTGATGCAAAGATATGAAATGGAAAGTGAATGTTTTTTATATAAATAGGATGCAGAAAAGATTGCAGGAATATTGCTTGAGAAAATATCTGTACTATGCTTTACAGTACAGACAGACAACAGTATAGACCAGGGGGCCTAAAATGGACGCTTGGGCAGAATCATGATATGATAATATTATGAATCATATTATTAAAATTCGTAAAATGGCCACAAACTGATAATTCATAATATGATCTGCGTACAATTCTTAAACAGAAACAGAATCTGTTTGACAGCTGCTATTTGACATTAGACTTCACTATAGCAATTCATAATTTGTGGACCATTTTACGAATCTCCATACAAAACTGTCAAACAGTCGAATTCCGGGTCCTTATGAATTGTACGCAGATCATAATTATTATGAATTGTCAGTTTGTGACCATTTTACGAATTTTATAATTTTATTATTCTGCCAAAGCGTCCATTTTATGCCCCCAAAAGTCACCAAATGGCGGGCCGTGGTTCGAATCCGGACGCGGCGTCCTATTTGGTACGGACCTTAAGTAAACAGTAAAATGTGTAACAATAAACTTGTAAAAATATTAAAATAAACAAACTGAGTTTTAGCTTGCACCAACTTCACTCAAAACTTCAGACATAATAAATAGTTCAAAACAAAAAATAAAAAGTTTTTTTTTCACATAAATATGAATTACTTGCTTTGTTATTTTTGTTTAATATTTACCTACTCGCGCCCAAAAACCGCACATGTGCGGTGTTTTGCCATACTTTGCAGTTACTTGGGGCAAAAGTAGTACAAAAACCCGCCAACCCGCCTGCCAAGCATGGTGATTATGGCAACCCCCCCCCCCCCTGGGGGAGGCCTCTGTCCAGCAGTGGACGTGTTACGGCTGAAATGATGATATATATATTATTTGTTTATTACTTAATAAAAAATAGTTCATTACGTTTTATTTCTTAATTGATATTTTTTTAATCTTGGTTGCTAAGCATTACCAAACGGACCGCGATGTTCATATTATTATTTTAAAAACGGACCCGCAATTAAACTAATTGGTGATCCCTGGTATAGACAGTACAGCTTTACATAGCTCAAACAAGACTACTGAAGGATCCTTTGTAAAATATTTAACACTACATGAATAAGTTAAGTTATCATCTGGCTAGACTTTTCCCAACTATGTTGGGGTCGGCTTCCAGTCTAACCGGATGCAGCTGAATACCGTTATTTTACATGGAGCGACTAGCTATCTGACTTCTACAACCTTGGTATGACTGGTAGTCAGACTTTCGGGCTTCTGACGACCCGTAACGACTGTCGAAGATCCACGAATGACAGCCGGGACCAACGGCTTAACGTGCTTTCCGAGGCACGGAGGGATCTTGGTAAAGTAAAGATGGTCACCCATCGACGGATAAACCGCGGCAAGAGTAGATTAACCTGATCGATCAATCGATTGTTTTTTATTACTTAGCCATAAGCCCCTCACACCCCTGTACATCAATAAGTTAAGTATGTCTGTATCAAAGCAGCAATTTTTCTACTTCAAGGGTAAAGCCTCCTTTCAAACAGAGAAGGAACAAGCATTCACCATTAGTTTTCCTACAGACAGGCGCGACGCAACGGTGCGACGCGATTCTGTTAGGACAATTTCCATGAAGCTTTCATAGAAATTGTCCTCCTGTTCTCAGAAACGTGTCATCCATAGTTCAATAATACCTCCTTAGCGAATTGAAGCGTAGAAGCGTATGATCTTAATTCAAAAAGATTAAGTCAAAGTCCAACAAAGCCTGTTTGAGTCTTTCTCTAAATGTTGGATAAACTTTTTTATTAAGCGAATGGATCTCCGATAATATTTTATTTTTAGTTGCTAGCCCGGTTTCTTTTGACTATTGATAATGTCTGTCAACGGCCCAATGTTGCAAAGTTCATAGAGAAGGTTATTAGCTAATAATGTAAAGATACTGTTTACATTGCTCTTATTAAATTGGTATTTTATAGGTATGTAAGTGTTTCATAGGTTTATAATGAAACAGGTTTGTAAAAATAAAGTTTTATTTTTCTTTTCGAAATATTTCCCACACGGCTTGCTATTTTAGTTAAATACTAGCTTCTGCCCGTGAAATTGTAGTTCGGAACACTACATACAAACTCACAAATTTTACCTCTTTATAAAATTATAGATAAGACCAGTATTCAATGCCCGAATGATAAAATGTTTATTACTTTAAATGCTGAAAATATGTAGTTCTTGAAACAACCAAACATCAAAGATCGATCATTCAATAAATCGATTAGTTAAACATCAAAGCTTTAAAACATCGAGAGATCAAAATGTAAAGCTATTATTAGTTATCAAATACGATTGTTCTCATAAATAATTTTTGTTGTCCAAGCAAAAAGGGCCCAGTAGTGGGGTATTGCGTCAACACTAGATTCGGTATCTAGACTAGTCAATTGATAATAGTGATTTAAAAAAAATTCAAAAACTGGCACATTATTTTTTATCAGACATTTGAAGTTGAAACTCTGAAAAACCTTGATTTGAAAAAAACTATTAATTATGAGCTTGTAGACAATTGAGCAGTAATTAATAATCAATTAAAATCACGAAATGTAATTTTTTCACCCAACTTTACAAAACTGCGTATATCTCATGGTCTGGCAGTTTGGGTAATTTATGCGGCCTACCCAAATGTCCTTTCTTTGGTATTGACCGCATCGTTGAGCTCCTTAAGTTCTGAGTAGAGCTGCACGATTACTGACAAATGCGTGCACTGACTGGTCAGGTCCGCTCAATCTGTGTGGTTCTTTCCTCAAAAGACCATTTCAGACACCAATCTACATGACCTTCACATGATCTGACCAAGATTATGTCTGGACTTTAAAAGAGCCTGTGACCTCTGAGTTTGTTTCGGCTTTTCTTCTCAGAGTAGTCAGATAGGAAACGCCGACCTCAGAAATAGGATGGTGCTATTCTTTACGTCCGGCACCACACGGACGTTTAAGTCTTATATTACCTTTAAAAGAAAGAAAGATGGTTGACAGTGCACAATGGAAGTAGAAAACGTGCTGTTCCGACTTCAAGTAACATGGGACAAAGATAGGAATTATTCGAAGATGTACAGAAAGAAAATTGTCCAGTTGAAAACCAGCGTCAGGCACTAGTTGTCTGGCATGTTTGCTGAACTGGGCCTTTTTGGCGCAGCCGTTTGACGCACTTTCCTGCAAATTTCTCACATCGCACTTACATTTTTATTTAATTTTGAATTTTATTATTTTCTTTTGATGTGAAACATCTATAGGCGCACGTAAAACCGATTTCTGGCGCCGCGACGCATGCCGCGTGGCGATTCACCGCTCAGTCCGCGTGCGTGGTTGCCCCGCTACGCGAGTGTGTATATAATTTCGATGTTTCACATCTGCCAGGCGTTCCGTGACGGCTCAATTTTTTTATCTGCTGTATTGTGTGGCGTTTAGGCTGTGCTAATCTTTCTTTTCGTTTCTTTCTTTCTATTTTTGATTTCGTTACGAAATACTCAACTAAAACTTTTATAAGCTCTCTTAATTAGAATCAACAAACCATACAATTCTACATTTATATTTAGCAGAGTAAAGATAACAAAGGATATTGATTTCATACTTCCTTGCTTTATTACAAAGGTCCACGTAGATATAGGATGCTGTAAATAAGTAGATGAGCTTTCAGATAACCTACTCTTAGTACTTACAATCTTGATGTTGCACTATTGTTGTACACACACAACTAATAAAATATATTTGTAAAACGCTGGCGTTATTATTTTGCTGCCTGCACACATTAAATATGTCTTCTGGTTTGTACCAGGTACCTTGTTAGGTTTAATACTCTGTAATCCCTGTAAGGCTTATTTATTCCCATTTATGTAAATGTCAACCGCTGCTCCGGGGACAAATCAAAAGCTGCTCCGGGGAAAAATGCCAAATAATCATGGTTGATCATTTTCCGCCGATACCTTATTTGTTTTCGTTTTATCAATATTGCAAAACCCCAGTTTTATCAATGATGTATTATTACTTTTAGATGCGTTACCGGCGCTCAATAATGGCAAAGTAAAAGCAAGGCAATTGCCTGACTTGAAATTAGTCGCGCACCATCCATTGACGCGGCTACATGTCACTATCACTCGCAATTATCAGCAATTATTAGTAAAGAAAATGCCTTCCTGTGTCTATACACGATATACAAATTATACTACTACTGTGAGTACCTAAAGAAAAACGCTTCATTTCATGCGTAACTACTTAGGTACTGTATTTTTTTATTAAAATATTATATATTAATATGTTTTTGTTATGAAATTCGTCTGACTGCTGCAACCCACGCGTACTCGCCAATGAACATGCATCAGCTAGTGACGTAACTAAATATGTATGTTCATCTCTTTCTAACAACAGATATCGGTATAGATCTTTTCTTTTCTTCACGCACTGTATGATTGTACGCAAGTATGTAGCTACATTCATGGCATGCTGTTTTTGTCGCGTTCGCGTTCGTGTATGACGCGTCTATTTATAATACGTCATTGAGTTTTATAGATCAAACATTTGACATAAAAATAAGCTCAACTTTACTTATAAATTTAACTTTCAGAGAAATTAGTCTAATTTAAAATCTCCACACAGTAAGAGACTTTAAAAATTTAAACGTAATATACAGATATTGTATCCCAATTAATACAATTTTCTCACATTGCTAAACGTTTACAAAACCCAATATTTTTCTCTATCCCAGCTATTACTGTATCTTTGCACTTACCAAAATCAAAATATTTTATTTCACATAAACCTACATGGGCACTTATAAAACGTCAGAAGCTAGGTGCACGGTTCCAATTAGTCGTTTTCTATGGAGAAGAGCCGGCAAGAAACTTCACGGTTACTCTTTTAAAAATAATTGTCTAGCTATAGGTACGGGAGGATAGTGTAGGCCTGTCAACAAGTACCAGGTACTTAACAAAATAGAAAATACCTAATTTACAAATCTACAGTCTATACCCTCGATCCTGTTAACTTCTTGTATAGGGTTCTCCCGTGGATTCAATCAAAGAAGTGAAGAAGTTAAACACCAGATATATTTAAAATAATAAAACATATAAAATATACGAGCGCAGCCGTCAGGCGATCACATTGGCGAATACAAAAGTCATTCTCAATTCAAAAGCCTACGACAGTAGTACAGAATAGAGATCTATGACTCAAAAAGTGACTGCACAAAGAAGGTCAACACTCAACAGTAACTAATACGAGCATTTATCTAGATATACCTAACAGGTGTGAGTCTAGCCTTTTTTTAGACCAAATATACAGCTTGCCTAGCGATTTACCTAAATTATCTTGGTGCGTTATATTTTTCTCGGCGCGAACTTGTGCGCCAAATGCTCACGGTTATTAATGATGCATAGTCGTGTATTTGGAAGTGGGTTCTGTATGTCTGAATTTATTTGGAAATGTGGGTGAGGTAAGGAATAATAGCTATAGTTTGGAAATTATTTGCATTCTTTAGGGATAAAATGAAGGCGTAGATTAAAATTAAATAGGCGAATTCTATTCCACTGCTCGAGAATTAACATTCTTACTAAAGAATAGGTTTTTTTTTTCTCGTCTATCCCGTAGTGTGGGGTGTCGTTGGATAGCTGGTTCAAAAATATTACGGGGCTGTGAAGACTATTTTTCGATTCAGGGATCCATTTGCGTAATATTAAGCTTTAAAGCCCCCTGCTAGTTATATTCATAGCAGTAGTACATATAACGAAATTAAAAGGAAAACTATCACAGCCAAGTAGGCTTTACAAGTTAATGAATAATAGTCGACCAACTTACAGTTGCCATTGGAGAATTGATCGTGACGTATGTCGATGGAAGAACATGTTTTTCAACTACAATGAAGTTTGATTTTGGGTAAAATTCATCCCAACTACGGAACCCCTCATTGAGCGTGGTCCGACACGCTCTTTGTTTAGTTTATTTTATATGTTTAGAAAAAAATATATTATTTGGTATTTAATTGTATACCTACATGAAGACAGAAATAATTTTCATCGTTCCCACTACCGAACCCCAAAAGATAAATTGTTCTTGTGGATATACAATGTTTCCACTCAATTATTCAACATCCAACTCTATCTTCACACAATAAAGCTTAAATCACGTTGTTTACATACGTTGCTATGTTTAAAAAGTGCGTTTTTATTTACATCTGAGTCATGGCCAAAATGCGTAGCGATGACCGAAGCGAATGTTTTCTTTTATTGCATTATGGATAATTTTGTGCTAAATATTTTAGTTTTACGTATGTATCGAGGAAAATCAGAAAAATTGCAAGCTTCTAATGAAAAAGGAGAGAAGAACTATGTATTTCTACTGCAAATTGGAATATTTGTGAGTCTATCTGGAGAAAATTTTTTAGTTCCTATTTTTCTCTTCTCTCTGCCTCTCTTTTATAGCCTCTTAGAGCCTATCTTAACTCGAAAAAACCGACCAAGTGCGAGTCGGACTCGCGCACGAAGGGTTCCGTACCATTATCTACAAAAAAAACTGCAATAAAATCACTTTTTTTGTATGGGAGCCTCCTTAAATATTTATTTTATTCTAGTTTTTAGCATTTGCTGTTATAGCGGCCACAGTAATACATCATCTGTGAAAATTTCAACTGTATAACTATCACGGTTCATGAGATACAGACTGGTGACAGACAGACAGACAGACGGACGGACAGCGGAGCCTTAGTAATAGGGCTCCAGTACTGAACCCTAAAAAAGAGGATACAACTGAGGTCCAAAAAGAGTTAGGTGGGTTTTACATAACTACTGTAGTCTAGGTTTGTGCCCGGTTAGTGGCAATAGGCGGACATTAACACTATTGGATTAACTGGAACACGGAGCAAAACGACATGATTTTTTGCATAATTATTTATAGGTTTTTAGATCAGAAAGTGATGTAAACTTCATTTTATCCCGAAAATAATGAAGCTGCAACCACAGCCGCGAGTAAAAGCCAGTCAAATGACTTCCAGTTGTACCGTTCTAGTATATTCTGTGTTCATCCTTTTAAACGAAAGCGTCAGGGTAGCCCGCGATTTTTAATTCAAATGACAATTTATCAATTAGTCATTCAATAGGATTCTACGAAGATAGTTAGTTGTATTGCTGATTCTAATGATTATAATTCTGTAAAGTCATATTTAGATCAACATACAGCCTGACAGCTGCGAATTGCAAAAAAAACTTAAGAAAATTTGAATTTAGCAGGCTTTCTTAGCGCATCCCCCTTTTCTTTTTTTCTTTTTTGGGTGGGAAATTATCAAATAACTTCTCGCTCTCGGGCGAAGTGGGAGGGCGTGTCAGACTTTTACTGACTAAAACCCACCCGTGTTCCTTCCGTTGCCTATGTGCCAGGGCCACGATATCCCTTTCGGACAAACTCGCAACCCTGGCAGGCATTGGCCCTAACGGACCCCGTTAGTTGGTGGACATCTCTTTGAGGCGCGCGTGGAACACAACGTGCCGTCGACCCGGGCCTGAGGGTCTACCCCGAAGCGTTAAACCGAAGTATCGGCCGAATTTTCGGCCGTTGCTTGACAACGGCTAATTATGGCTGACAGTTACGGCGAATGAAAAAAAAAAATGACAGTCAAAGAGATAAGCCAATGTCAAAAATGTGAGTTTAAGTCGGGTATGGCTTCAAAGTCAAAAAAGGAAACTATGGAAGTTATAAAACGGCTGAAAATTCGGTCGACACTACGGTATAACGCTTCGGAGTAGACTCCCTGGTCCTTATCGGACGGCGAGCTACCCATCGCTCACCGTCTGTAAGCCCGCGCCTACGGTGGCCGGAAATCGGCTTGCGACTCCCGACGCCCGGGGCGTCTCCTGCGGTGACTAGGGGTGCGAGGGCGCGAAGCTTGCCTCTGCCTCACGCGTTCCGCCTCCTCCTTCGCGAGCATTACTGCTCCCCCTTAATGCACAATAAAGGATATTTCCATCTATAAAATAAAGTAATAAATACCTTCTTCGTCGCTCCCAATCATAGCGTATCGGTCGTATCCGCTGAGGTTTCGGTTCATGCCGAGCCCAAAGTCGTCCTTCGTCCACTGCAGGTTCCCCACTTTGTTCTCGACACGGCATGGCAGAGTCACTCGCGACCCGACTATGGCACTCTGAGGAGGGAAATGTTGAGTTAGAGTAAGAGAATCACAAATCTAATGACAATCTAGAGTCTAGACAAAATCAAACTGGTTGCTATTGTAATTGTATAATTTGTTATTTTTATGACATTGACTTATTATTTTAATTTTTTTAAGAAAACATATACTTTTACGATGTTTGTAAATATGTGAGCACCATGTATCTATCTCATATAATATTTAAGTTATTTTTCATTGCTTCATTTTTAATTCTTTTTACCTATTGTGGTATATTAATTTTATTCTAGGTGCATTGTCTTCACCTATAATCAACTTCAAATACAAGTAATAAAAAAATATTGTAAAACATTTTCTAAAAGAGGAACGGTGGAGTTTCTTGCCCACTCTTCTCCATACGAAACTAACTTTTGGAAGGGGCAACTAGAATCAATTCTATTGACGTTCAAAAGTGCCTCTTATGTGCCTATTTGAAATAAATAATTTGACTTTGAGCAAAGTGGAGTACCTAACTAGGAAATGAGTTATAGGATTTATATTTGCATTAACAGATGCCAATACGGTTCGTATTGTTTTGCTAACCCTGATTTTTAGGGTTCCGTTTTGCGTGAATGTGACGCATATTTTCTCTCAACTTTTTTTTCGTGTTTGTGTTTTTATTTCTGTGCGTTATGTTTATCGCAAATAAACGTATTTTCTTTCTTTCTTTTTTCAAAAGGAAAAAACGGAACCCTTATTGGATCACTTCGTTGTCCGTCTGTCAGTCTGTCAAGACCCTTTTTCTCAGCAACGCGTGGAGGTATCAAGTTGAAATTAATATCAAATACGTAGGGATCTTTCATAGCTCCAAGGGACCGTCCCTTGGAGCTATGAAAAATCAAACTTCTCAACGCAATAAAAAACGGCCATTTATGCGACATGTTTTGTTACTCGCAAATAAATCAAAATATAGGCTACTTTCCGTTGACCTAGAATCATGAAATTTAGCGAAAATCAGCACAAGTAAAAATGTCACAAATAAAAGTCCGAAAATCATTAATTTGTAGATTTATTACAAAAAAATATTTTATTGCGATTACAAACTTACATTTGCAATTGGAGAAAATACCATGACGTACATTTATGTAAGGGAGAGAATGTTGTCAACTACAATGTTGGAATCAATTTAACCCAAAACTAAACGTTTTGGGTTAAATTGATCCCAACTGCGGAACCCTTCATTGTGTTCCGACACGCACTTAGCCGATTTTATTTTTTTATTGAATGAAAACTGCTTTAGACGCTCTTTGCGCGTTTCAAACATCACGCTCGGTTCGGTGACGCAGTTGTAAGTTTTCACTTCTATTAATTTATTTAAACTTCTCGCACACAATAAGGTACAAAGGCGGACTTAATGCCTTAGGCATTCTCTACCAGTCAACCAAGGGTGGTGAAGAGATAAGATGGCAGGTGCTCTGATTGAGAGAAAATAATAATATTAAAAAATATTAAAATCTATCGTGTAGTAATAAGCACATAGCCTCTTTTTAGGGTTCCGTACCCAAAGGGAAAAGAACGGAAACCCTATTACTAAGGCTCCGCCGTCTGTCTGTCCGTCTGTCACCAGGCTGTATCTCATGTTCCGTGATAGTTAGACAGTTGAAATTTTCACAGATGATGTATTTCTGTTGCCGCTATAACAAAAAATACTAAAAAATAGAATAAAATAAATATTTAGGGGGGGTTCCATATAACAAACGTGATTTTTTTGCCGTTTTTATAGATAATGGTACGGAACCCTTCGTGCGCGAGTCCGACTCGCACTTGTCCGGTTTTTTTCATATTACACAAATAATTTATTATTGTCCGTATTTTGGACCGGTTACTAGTATAGGGAACTGTCGTGGCTTTCATTAAATTATCCTTACATAACCTCTTATTAGTTAATTGAAGTTTGTCGGTTACACTAAAAAAATATAACAATACCTAAGTGACTTACCGGTTATCGACGAAAACCGACTTTTTAATCTAGCCACAATCGATACGAAGTCGATAATACGATCCTCTGTTAATAGGATTAAACATACGTAATCGATTTTAAAATCGATGCGTACCGAGTTCAAATTTTTAAAATAGCCATCGTTCAGCCCAAGGCCTTATTATCGAAAGTAATCGTATTATAATAAGCATAGTCATTACGAAAATTTACAAAATTGCATTCACTACTCCATTACTGGATTAAAATTAATAATTGTCGGTTCAAAATTGTGTGTAATGGTGGCTTTATTATTGATAAATCACATGCAATTTATGGATAATGTTATAATCAAATTGATTAACCTATGAAGTTTAATATAAGTATTTCGATGTTTTGCAATCGTTATTCCGATTTGTTTCGTTATGGTGAGTAAAAATCGATTACAGAACATTGAACAACGAAGATCTGGGATTTAAAAAAGGAATAATTACGAATCGTCAGTATTTTGTTTTTTTTTTTTAAGAATTCTGGGTGGCCTATTAAAAAATGCAAAATTGCTACTAATACATAATAGAAAATACCTGGTTGGTCAGTCATCATTCATCAGCATTTCAGCCGAAAGACGTCCACTGCTGGACATAGGCCTCCCCAAACATTTGTTGCCATAATCGCCACGCTTGGCAGGCGGATTGGCGATCGCAGTACGGTGTTAAAATGCATAGAGAACGCTGCTACCCATTCGTTAGTAATACCATTAGTCGCCTTTTACGACGCCCACGCCACGAAATAGGAGGGAGGAGGATATGGGGAGGGAGGTTGGTTAGTAGATAGGTATATTTGGACTCGTAATTTTAATTTTACTCACACACAGCAAGGAGATATTAAAGCGATTCTGAAATGTTGCCCAAGATTCGGATAAAGACGAGGCAAATACAGCAATCGAAAATCTTTTGCAAGAAACTTCAAAGGAAGGATATTTAAATACCTTAATACAATGATTTTATGAAGTGGCGAGCAAACTAGAATATCCTTTTAACTTTCCTTATATTTGAAATGAAAAGTAGAGTGTTTAACACGGGTAAAAGTCAAAAATTACTTTCGACCCTTAAATAAATGATAAATGATTTATTTCTGTAAGCAGGTTTGTACAAACACTTTTACACGTCAATCAAATTTAAAAAAACCGGCCAAGTGCGAGTCGGACTCGCGCACGAAGGGTTCCGTACCATTATCTATAAAACGGCAAAAAAAAATCACGTTCGTTGTATGGGAGCCCCCCTTAAATATTTGTTTTATTTAAATTTAATTATTGATTTTTAAAGTGAATATTATATTTTTAAATTTCAAGTGTCTACCTGTTACCGTTATCAATATCGAGCAAAAACGACCAAAAAAATCACGTTTGTTGTATGAGAACCCCCTTAAATATCTATGTTATTCGGGTTTTTATTATGTGTTGCTATAGCGGCAACAGAAATACATCATCTGTGAAAATTTCAACTGTCTAGCTATCACGGATCATGAGATACAGCCTGGTGACAGACGGACAGATAGACAGACAGACAGACAGACGGCGGAGCCTTAGTAATAGCGTTCCCGTTTTACCCTTTGGGTACGGAACCCTAAAAACTAGATGAGGTCGTATCCGACTACTCTGAGAAGAAAGGCCGTAACAAACTTAGAGGTCAAAGTCTCTTTTAAAGTCCAGACATAATCTTGGTCAGACCATGGTCTTGGTGAAGACCATGTAGATTGGTGCCTGAAATGATCTTTTGACGAAAGAACCACACAGATTGAGGAGACCTGTCCAGTCAGTGCACGCATTTGTCTGTAGTCGTGCAGCTCAACTAAGAACTTAAGGAGCTGAACGATTTAACGAACAATACCAAAGAAAGGACATTTGCGACGGCCGCATTAAATTACTCAAACTGCCAGACTGCCTTGTATAACAATCTACTATATAATGAGGCATATAAAGTTAATGTTATAAACAAGTTCGACACACGTAGGCTTAGAAAGAACAGACTGGTACAACCACAGATAACAAACTGTTATGGTAAGAGAACATCGAAGTATTTGGTACGTAACTAAAGTGTTTAACAAAATAGATTTATTCAGAGAAAAAGTAAAAATTAGTAAAGGATGACTTAAAACAAAATTGAAAAAGTTTTTGCAGGATAGCAAACAGAACTACATGCATTGTATAAGATTAAACCAAATCAGTATAATATTTATGTAGTGGATATGTACGTAAGGTGGTTCATTGTTTGGTGAGTTTAGAATTTAAAAAAAAAAACATCTATTTGATTCATAATAAATTGTCCATATAATGTTAGTAACAAAGGTATTTCTTTAAATTAATAAAAAAAACAATATAAAAAAGACAATTCCTCAGTGTACAATTATCTGAAAAGTATTTCTTACAACAAGGACACTCACTGTTTCTGCCGCCATATGTCATTACTTAGTACAAAAATGAAATCTTGTGAAAGCACCATGTTCACTGCGGTTTTCTAAAGAGACTGCCGAGCCCGGTTTTTATCTGAATACAGCGGGACTTTGAATCTAAGCGTGGTTTTTTGGTATTAAATAGTTTTTCGTTGAGATGTTTCTTCAACTATGCTAGCGATCTTTATATTCCTGTGTGGCTATCAACAAGCTGCCATAGTGATCCATACAATACTGACGATCGTGCCTACACACAGCGAATCAACCGTTATTTTTCACGACATAACCGTTGTTTTTCACGGCAAAACCATTGTTTTTCACGGCAAAACCATTGTTTTTCACGGCAAAACCGTTGCTTTTTACGGAAAACCCTTTGTTCTTCACGGCAAAACCGTTGTTCTTCACGGCAAAACTGTAGTTTTTCACGGCAAGACCGTAGTTTTTCACGGCAACAAAAACGTATGTGTAGAGAAAATTACTTGAATACTACTTTATTTTACTTGTTTTTTTTATGTGCCTGTGTAACGTAAGCACTATCCATCAAAAATAAAAATGGAACAAAATTTGTTTGGATTTTCTTCGTAAAAACTTGACTGGAACTTATCAGATGGTAACACAAGCCATTAGCGTCATAGTTTTAAACAGAGTGGTAAGTTTCGTATCCCACTGTCACTATATTTCAATTTATAGTGCCACAGATAGGCTCCGCAGACAGGTACGACGCGACGGTGCGACGAGATTCTGGTTGAACAATTTCCTTGAATTTTTCATAGAAATTGCATGATAATTTATGATAATGATAAATTTATTTGCCATAAAAATACAGATAGGAACCTACGTGATTCATTATAAAATAGTGTACATTGTACACTGTACATAGTACACTATTTAACACTTTTTAACTATATTAAGTATATAACCCTGCCTCTGAAACTAGGTAAACCTGTATCTTAAGAGACAGTGATCCGCCATGAGAGTCTTAAACATAGTTAATGACAAAAATAGATGTGTGATGTCGATTCATCCTTTACAATTAAATATTAGTATTTCATGTAAACAGAAAATAAATCTAATAAAAACTAATAATAATAAAAAAACTAGCTTTATTAATAATAGTGATAAAATGAAAAAGTTGATGTGCAGTTGTTATGTACTCGTATTAAGGAAGTGTAGGTTGTGTATTCGTGAGTGTGTTGTATGTGTGTATTATGAATGTGTTGTGAGGTTATGTTTGTTGAGTGAATGTATTTTTGTTATGTAACTGTGAGCGTAGTGCGTGTAAAGTATAAATTGTTCTACTACAGTCACGTTGCGACTGTCTGCGGGAGCCTTAACACAGATGCAGTTTACTGAGAGTCGAAAGATGTCGTAAATATCGTTCTACTCTAACCAGTCGAATTATTCAACGAACTGGCTGACCCTACTAAGTAAGTTAGAGCAGCTGGATCTATACAAATTAAATATAAATGATGAAACTCGCTTTTAGTACTCGTATCTGCCTGTGTGACCGTGTTGTTCTCCTACACTAGTCAACGAATTTTGATGTGGTTTTTACCATAATTAAGAACATTTATTCCGGAAGCATAATCAGCATATAATGTTCGGGCGTTCAAACTGCGTGTCTCAGCAGTTCCCGAACATTATAGGCCTCCTCTCTTCGAGAGGGAGTGGGCCATAATCCACCATATGGGCCCAGTACGGGTTGGTAGATCTCACATGTCTTCGAATTTTTGGTTCTAGGACATGCCTATTTTTAACCGACTTCCAAAAAAATAGGAGGTTCTCAATTCGGCGGTATGTTTTTTTTTTGTATGTTTGTTACGCGATTACTCCGTTAATTATGGACCGATTTTGAATATTCTTTTTTTTGTTTGAAAGGGTATACTTCCGAGGTGGTCCCATTGCCACCAAATCAGAATCAGATGAGAGAATCCCATGGAAATTGAGGGAAACCCTCAAATTTTATAGGCAAACCTATAGCGATTTGGGTATTTTTTATAGTAACTCGTGCATTTGCTCTCTGAAAGCACCATTTGGTGAAGTGGAACTGATGATGGAGACCACATATGGCCACCGGAACAATATAACAATGAGTACTTACCCCTATTTAACGGGTTGCAATTAAGCAATTTATGCTCGTCACTATGCATATGGTGAGTGGCAGTTCTCCTGGTTCTTACCAGGAGAACTCCTCAACAAGCAACGTCATAGCATCAAGAAAAGCAATATTTTGTAAAAGGTGATGAGTAGTTAACATTAGGATATTGTAACTTAGACAAAATCCAAAACTGACCCACTCAAAAGTGAAAAATAAAAAAACTTTTTACAAAAAAATAACAACCGACTACCAAAAATAACACTACAAAGTGAAAAATAACTTTAATGTCAGAAGTCGGTGGCAAAAAACTCAAATACAGATCCAAAGACACCGACTTCCGAAATTTAAGTTATTTTTCACTTTGTAGTGTTGTTTTTGGTAGTCGGTTGTTATTTTATAAAGTTTTTAGCCACACAACGAAAACCTCAGTGTGGTGGCGAGCCGTTCCTTATATAAAAGTTTAACATGTTATTTTTAAATGTTAATTAAGACAATGAAAAGAAAAATATTTCTCAATATAAAAAAAAATGTAAACAGGTGCATAGTTATATTGAATACCCGAATGTTGCCGACAAAACACGACGAAGACGCTAAGCATTCAAGAAATTAACAGATAACCAGATGAAAAGATTAGAGAATCACTAAACCACCAATTTGTATTAATTTACCGATTACTATGTATGTCGAACGAATTTTATACAAAGACATAGATTCCTTAAATACTGAATTTCGGCTTCCGATGCAAATAGACAGATATGAGCTGACGCGTCCACAGACTAACAAAATGCCAATGCAAATGAGTATGACAATTATACATTTAAATTTATTCTGTTGTACAGTCCGAGTTATAGGGGAAAAGTGGAACAAACAATGGTCCATAAAACCGGTATACAGTCTTGAGTTTATAATTAGTGGGCATAATTTTAGTGCTACTGAGTTTTAATTATATTATGTGCAAGTTAAGGTAGTATAGAGCTATTTTTCTTTGATTATCACACTGCTATTATAAAGGCGAAAGTTTGTGTGTGTGTGCGTATGTTTGTTACTTCTTCACGCTCAAACGGCGAGACCAATTTTGATATCATTTTGTATGGAGGTAGCTGACTGGATTAAGACATAGGCTACTTTTTTCCCCGATATTCCCCCCGGATCGAGACTTACGCGGGTGAAACCGCGAGGCACAGCTAGTTATTTACCTATATGTCTAGATAAAGTCTAGACAGTGTTGCGCTGCAAAATAACTAAAGAAAACAGGCAGTGCGTGACAGCTACATCACAGTCACGTCACGGCATTGTGCTGTCATTGTGTTATTCTAATGTGCGTGTATTTTGCGGCCAACTGTTGGACGCAATTTTTTTCTTCGAGTTCACAGCTTTAACTGTCAATCTAGACATATTTATATCTTTGCTATTTTTATACTCTTGTTTCTTTGCGCGTATTTTGAGAACCATTTTTATTTATAGTTTCGTGAACGTTGCAGAAAGATCAGGACTACCCTCAGTGTATTTATTTTAAGACACCACAATACACCCGTAAAAGTCACCCTACGTTTTATGTTACCCAAGTCACGCGTGCTATTTTCGTGGCCATCTATTTTTAAATGCGGCTGCTCCTATCTTATCTGGCTAAGATAAATGATTAAGGGTGAATTTTACCAATGAAACTAAACGTGATCAGCATCTCAAGTGCGTTCAAGAGCTGTCATGATAGTTATGAAATATTGATACTGACAGCTCCAGAATGCGAAAATTGGTCTTAAGTGAAATACCTCGTCTAGGCGAAAAAAGCAACATTACAGGCTAGAGGAAGAAAAAACTGTGCCCTGTATATTACCACAGAAACAAATTTTCAGATGCAAAAGATACATAAATTTCATTTTACTGGCGTAAAAGCGAAAAATTAAAATAACGAGCATTTGTTAATAAAAGAACATGGTTTGCTGGTGGCAGTTACAAGTTTATCAATGAAACATTATAGATAAAAATACCTACTTTTTATACCTACTTTTTTTAGTCCGTTTTGTTTCGCTGCCTTACTTAACTATATCTTATAAATTATAATAATAAGTAGGTAACACGATGAAGTTTATGGCAAATAATCATAAAAAAGTAGTAAACATAATTAATATTTATATATTCTAAGTATTGGTAAATTGAAAACATCGTATGTTCGTTTGCTAGTTTCTCAAACTCGTCATAGATGGCGTTACCGGTTACTAAACTTTTTTTGCTTCTTTTTAGGGTTCCGTACCCAAAGGGTTAAACAGAAACCCTATTACTAAGGCTCCGCCGTCTGTCTGTCTGTCTGTCCGTCTATCACCAGGCTGTATCTCATGAAACGTTATAGTTAGACAGTTAAAATTTTCACAGATTATGTATTTCTGTTGCCGCTATAACAACAAATACTAAAAAACAGAATAAAATAAATATTTAAGGGGGCTCCCATACAACAAACGTGATTTTTTTGCTCGTTTTTGCTCGATATTGATAACGGCAACTGGTAGACGCTTGAAATATTCACAAAATATTTAGTTCTATATTCACCTTAAAAATAAATAATTAAATTAAAATAAAAAAATATTTAAGAGGGTTCCCATACCACAAAATAGATTTTTTTGCCATTTTTATAGATAATGGTACGGAACCCTTCGTGCGCGAGTCCGACTCGCACTTGGCCGGTTTTTTAGCTCCGTGTGGTGCCGGACGTAAAGAATAGCACCACCCCATTTCTTCCCGTGGGTGTCGTAAAAGGTGACTAAGGTACTTACTAGAGAATGGGCAGCAGCGTTCTCTATGCATTTTAACAACATACTGCGATCGCCAATCCGCCTGCCAAGCGTGGCAATTATGTCCAGCAGTGGACTTCTTTTGGCTGAAATGATGAAGCTTTTTTTGTGGTAAAGAAAATAAATAAAAAATAAATACAAACTACTTAATTCTACATGTTTATGTAAATACTAGCTGCGCCTCACGGTTTCGTCCGCGTAAGTCTCGATCCCGAAGGAATATCAATATATAAAATATGTGATTGTAATACAATTTTTTTTTTTGGTATAGTGGCGTGTGCTAGCTAACTTATAAGGCAAATAATTTAATTTAATGTTTTGTGTTGCGTAATGCAAATTATTTTACATTCTATTGTCTAGAATCAAGCTTTCTAATTGAACAGACAGGTGTGCTGCTGGGCAGTTTGTTGCGCCCCTTCTTCTTCCCAGCTAAACCACTAGGAAGTGGTGAAGGGTGGGTGTTGGGGACAGTCTTATGTAATTTTGGACGTTCGAACAGTGCTGATTTTTAGCTTGTATCAAAATCAAGAAATGACTAGATTTTGATTTAATAATATTTTGACTCTAAAGCGACGATAGACGTTTTCACTCATTATCAGACGAGAAGAGAGGTAGTCAAGTTATACTTAGGTACTATTTGCTCACTTTCCCTCCAATCAAGCGAGTAACTACCTTATAATGATGAAGCTCAGTGATTACGATATAAATCTTATGTGGAAATCTGATTTCTACTCTTTAGAAAAACTGTTTCCTCTTATTAGAAAGATTTATTATAACTGGAGAGTATTGACGCAAAAAATTAACGGACCTAAAAAGCGATCGAGCAGATTTTTTCGAATAATTATTCATTACTGCTAGTGGTCGCCCACTGGTCGAAATGCAACCCCTCTACTTATAATCTATATAGTACTTACTAATTCCATGAGTACACTAATTCCATACTATTGTAAAGTACTTACTTATTCCATGCTGAAGCTGCCTTTTCTTAATACACACTGCCGTCCCTTTTCACGAAATGACTCCCACAGAAAACGAGTGCAAAGATGTTGTTACACACCAATAATTGCTTTGAATAAGAGGACAAACTATTCTTCCTGTAAATCGCTTTGTTCTTATGGCTTAAATAACTAACAAAAATACCTAGTTTACACATCCAAACTATTTCAAAACTGTCGCATCTCCATGTTTACGTCTGATCACACCATAACGATTATGGTGTATATCTACATTATTTATGTAAGTATGTTTATCAAGATTCTGCTAATCTACTATATCAATATTCATGAAACATTGATTTAAGAAAGGCGTCTACATAATTATAAAAAAAAATATTTGTCAGATTATTATCTTTTTTATAATTTATGCATACTGATTTATTTTATCTGTGGTCTGATTAAATGGCACGTGAGAACAATTTATTATTTTGTTTTTTCTTAATTTTTGAAAGTTGAAATATGTCTATTGTATTTGGTTATTGCTTTTAGGGTTCCATGTTCAACAAGGAGCGAGAACGAGGAATAAGGAAGGAGCAAAGAACGAGGAGCGAGGAGCGGGGGAACTTTACGCATGTATGTATGTAGTCAAGAAGGAACCCAGTCTGTTCCCAGCTTAACTCAGAGACTCTTTCTTAGTACTATAAACCTGTAATTTGGCAAAAAATTTGAGGTAAAGTGGGGACGACATTTTTTTTCTCCTATCCCATGGTATGGGGTATCGTTGGATGGGCCGTTCAAAAATATTGATGGTCTGTGAAAACTATTTTTCAATTCAGGGATCCGTTTGCGTAATATTGAGCTTTAAAGTGCTATTTTTTGTTAGCATCAAGCGCCCCTGCCAGCTAAATGGTAGGTTTTGGATATGTGAAAAAAATCATGGCAGTGTACCTATACAACGTGGCGATTAGGTTATCACATTAATTCAAACCACGTATTCTACATTACGTATTTTAAGCATACATAAATAAAATAATTAATAAAAGTTAACATTCTACCCGTGAGACCTTTTTTTCCCTTTTAGTATTTAACAACATCATGTATTATAACGCCCCGCGCGTGAGCGCAAGTACCTACCCTCCGCTAGTCTCACTGTCGTTTGGCGTGTGCGCCGCCCGCCGCCTAGATAGTATCAAGGGTGGATTATTTATTGCCAATTTTTACGCTATTTAGTTTGTTAGAAAAATTCAGTTTTCTATTTTTAGGTCTATTTTTATTTTTATTATTTTAACAGACTGATAACAACTTGTAATAACCGCTGTACTATTTAATGTGATAACCTAATCGCCACGTTGTATATAACGAAATTAACAGGAAAACTATCACAGCTAAGTAGACTTTACAAGTTAATGAGCAATAGTCGACCAACTTACATATGCAGTAGGAGAATCGACCGAAACGTATATCGATGTATGGGAGGACATGTTTTCAACTAAAATGTTAAGTTTGTTTTTGGGATAAATTCTTCCAAACTACAGACCCCTTCATTTTGTGTGGTCTAACACGCACTTGGCCGGTTTTTTAACATACGGAGAAGCTAAAAATACCCACATATGGCCACTTTTTTGTTACGAAAGGAATAATTTTCTTTTGCTTCATAATTATACAACGTGGCGATTAGGTTATCACATTAATTCAAACCACGTATTCTACATTACGTATTTTAAGCATACATAAATAAAATAATTAATAAAAGTTAACATTCTACCCGTGAGACCTTTTTTTCCCTTTTAGTATTTAACAACATCATGTATTATAACGCCCCGCGCGTGAGCGCAAGTACCTACCCTCCGCTAGTCTCACTGTCGTTTGGCGTGTGCGCCGCCCGCCGCCTAGACGCCCGCGCCGCGCGCCGCGGCGTTGCCGCTTTTACAGGTCAGTAAACTAATAGTATCAAGGGTGGATTATTTATTGCCAATTTTTACGCTATTTAGTTTGTTAGAAAAATTCAGTTTTCTATTTTTAGGTCTATTTTTATTTTTATTATTTTAACAGACTGATAACAACTTGTAATAACCGCTGTACTATTTAATGTGATAACCTAATCGCCACGTTGTATAATTGCTTATTATTCTATTGCTTGTATTATTTTTAGCCACATCAGGGGGCCGATCGCGCTATTTCTCAACGTAATTACCGTTCGAACGGAACGTTTTTGGTTTTGGTTTAGCTGATGTAAGAAACGGTATCGCGCTATTTTTTCTAAACGACAAAATCGTTGACGTTACCCAATACTGAAAGTTCGATCGATCGTTCCTCCAACGTAACTTCCAAAGTAAAGCTAAATCGTTTCCGTTGAAATGATTAGCGCGGTACGAAATGTGTCTAACGTTACGTTTTTGGTTGTGGTTTAGTTTTGGTATTAACGTTCAAAATTAGCGCGATCGGCCCCCAGGTTTTGCATAACATGAAAATTATAAAAATATCTTTGGTCGAATGCCATCGAGATCAATAACCTGATGACCCTATGACCATCATAAAAACAGAATTTGATAAATGAAAAGTCGTTAAACTTCCATAAAAATCTCATTAATGTGTCGCTGTGTTGTTTTAGCAATTAATTAATTTAAAGTTATCTTTACTCACTGTATATTGAGGTCACAAAAGCTGTTTACAAATGCCGCGTGCTAAGTTATGTAAAGTTATGGTAGGTTCTCTGTTATTTAGATTTTTCATGATTGAAGTATGCAATATGAACTTACACTGTAAACTTTTGCCAATCTACACAATGAAGGCCCGTGCAGACTGGCGCGACAGCCAGCGGGACACTTTGCATGAAGTTTTCATAGAAATTGTGCTACTAGTGTTGTGTCGCGCCTGTATGCTAGGCTTTGACACGATAATTTGCAGGAAATTTATGACCTCACCAGTTTTCTAATTTCTTATTGCTTTTAATTGCTTACAAGTTATCATTTATTTAACTCCCTCATTCACTTGTCGTTTTTAGGGTTCCGTACCCAAAGGGTAAAACGGGAACCCTATTACTAAGGCTCCACCATCTGTCTGTCTGTCACCAGGCTGTATCTCATGAACCGTGATAGTTAGACAGTTGAAATTTTCGCAGATGATTTATTTCTATTGCCGCTTTAACAACAAATACTACTCGTACAAAACAGAATAAAATAAATATTTAAGGGGGCTCCCATACAACAAACGTGATTTTTTTTGCTCGTTTTTGCTCTATATTGATAACTGCACCAGGTAGACGCTTGAAATATTCACAGAATATTTAGTTATATAATATATTCACTTTTAAAATAAATAATTAAATTAAAACAAATATTTAAGGGCTCCCATACAACAAACGTGATTTTTTTGCCGTTTTTATAGATAATGGTACGGAACCCTTAGTGCGCAAGTCCGACTGGCACTAGGCCACTTTTTTTCTGATTGGGGGGCATCCACATTGCTATTGCGACACATCATACTATGTAAAACCACATTCTTACAAATAAATAGATTCTGATTCTGATCCTGATGCTAATCCTAACTCCAAAGGCGGTTAATGATTCTGAAATTACCAAATAGTATGAAAAAAAATCCTCACATCATTTTCAATGACTCATAAACAAACATCTTTCACGAATTACTTCAGTGGTCAAGATCAAACTGTCAAAGCATTTATTTCAGTGCAAAATTGCTTATCCTAAATTAGATTTTTCATGGAATTGACATGATTTAGGTGTAAAATAAAAATAATGAGTACCCATGTACAGGCACTTTTGAATTTCAAGAAGTTGGGCGGTCAGAAATATGGAGCTTGTACTAGGATCCTAGGAGAAAAGTGGGCAAGAAACTCCATGGACACTCTTTTACACTGAGTGCTTACATCAAATCTTAAACGGAACGGTACTTTCAATCACGACTATTTAATCTTTGATTTGAGATAAGCACGGCAAATAATAAAATTAATTAACCTAAGATATCTGTCAGCAATGTTAACTTTTAATTAACTTTTAATGGTAATATACATTTAACTTAGAAGCGGTTTTATTGCATTTTTTATGATTATTGATTAAAACTGGCTATTTTAAAGTTATGTGTATGGGAGACGTGTTTGTTACTAAATTTAAATTATTTAATAAATAGAAAAATTAGTATATCTTTACACAAAACATACTGTACTGTGTGAAAGATGATATGGCTAGAAAGGGACTGACTAAAGACAAAGACTACTGAGATGACAACTAACAGAGAAGTATGGATGAAGATGGCATGTTGCGCCGACCCTAAATAAATTGGGGTAAGAACACAGAATTATGAAAAAACCGGCCAAGTGCGCATCGGATCACGTACATTGAAGGGTACCGTAGTTGTGATGAATTTATCCCAAGAACAAATTTAACATTTTAAAGACATGTTTTTTCGAAAGACATGGTCATTATATATTATAATGTAAGTTTGTACGCACAATATTGATTGATTTACCACGTTTTTTTAAGACCATAGACTTCTTATAGGTTTTTGTATAATCTATAGGTAAGTTAAGAACTATTATCTGTATTATTTAAAAAATTTAGGCTCAGTAGTTTCGGAGATCAGGGTAAATTTTTATCTAATTTCTTAAATAACTGGGAAAGTATTTATTTTACAATGTTTAAAAAAAAATGACTGCAATCCTTACCGTAAGCCCTTTCATTTGATATGTCACACGGTACCGTTTGCAATTTTTATTATAATTTATTTTATAATTTTCCCCCAAAAGTGACCCCCAAATATGGGTTCATGGCTTCGCGTCCGTGTTTAGATCACAAAAAACCTTATGTGTTGTACCAAGTTTCAACTTAATCGGTCCAGTAGATTCGAAGCAAATTGACTGTGACAGACTGACACACCAGTGATCCTATATGAGTTCCGTTTTTTCCTTTTGAGATACGGAACCCTAAAAAGACTACTTTAAAATCATATGCAGAAAACCTAAAAAACCAGTATGCATACATGCAGCTTAAGGTTTTTTGCGAAACCCTTATTCGTCCTTCATCGAATTTAGCCGTAAAAAGACTTGTTTACAGCAGCACACAAAACCCTTCTAAGAAACATTTGTTTATAACACTATTTATTTATCAACAGTTAAAAACATACCTGATCCTGTGGTTCCATAGCGAACCTCTGTTCTTGGTAACCATGGCAACCAGCAATCAAGACGAAGAACGACAGGAAGCGTACGCCGACATCCGGCCGAGCCCATTCTCGGCGCCTTTCCGTTCTATATTTGAATTCGGAATCAGCCCTGCGCCCGCGCAGCCCTATAAATGGCGTTCCATTTTCAAATGTCTCTTTGTGTTGTGCCGCCATAGTTTATATGTGTGAAGCATATTGATGACTGATGTTAGTTTTTTGGTACATTTGTGTTGATTTTCAGGAATTCTTTGTAAACATTGTATCTGTAACAAAATAAAAATAAAGTTAGTAAGATAAATTATTTTACATAAAGAGGGTATTTTGGTTGGTAGTTCTGGATTGGAGCTTGGAGCTTGTGCTTAAATAATAACTGCCGCACAGGTCGATCGATCAGGTTAAGCTACGCTCGCCGCGGTTGCTCCGTGGATGGGTGACCATCTTTTCATACCAAGATTCCTCCATGCCTCGGAAAGCACGTTAAGCCGTTGGTCCCGGCTGTCATTTGTACATCTTCAGTTGTTACGGGTCGTCAGAAGCCCAAAAGTCTGACAACCAGTCTTTTCAAGGGATATCGTGTTACCCAGTAACTGGGTTGTGGAGGTCAGATAGGCAGTCGCTCCATGTAAAATACTGGTATTCAGCTGCTTCCGGTTGGACTGGAAGCCGACCCTAACATAGTTGGGAAAAAAGGCTAGGCAGAATGATGATGATGATGGTTTTCGAAAAGCATAAGTTTATTTATTTTTTGTGTTCTTTTTGGAATTTAGAAAAGCTTAGGTTTTATCTGAAGGCCTATTCTGTATTTAAAAACGTTCAAAATCGAGTTGCAATTTATTTGTAATTTAATTATAATTTATTCATTTCAAATTTAAAAAAATGTAGAAATTAAACGGAAAATTGTGACAGATTGTGACTAAGCTTTAAGGCTTGTCCACGCTGGTGCATATCTAAAGTACATACATCTTTTATGGGGTACTATGTTAAATGTTACAACAAAATACCTTGTGATATATTGCAATTAAATGAAAGACAATTTAAAACACATATTAAAAGTACACTTTGTAAACAAGCAAATTACAAGTTAGAGGATTATAACGACCCTAACCTAATTGGGGAAATGCTAGGCAGATGATGAAGGTGTTTGTGTGTATGCGGGTAGAACTGGATAGGTTCCGTCCAAATTGGAAGGAGGACGAGCGACCTCGCGAAAATGAAAGGAGAGGGGGGGGGGGGGGCAGCGCAGGCAAGAATAATAAAGGTATATTACATTTTCGTGTGGTCTTATTACCAATGAGCAATCATTGACAAAATGCAAGAAATATTCGTAAAGTCGTCGATCTACTTAAGACGCTGACAACAGCTAAAGCGCGGTCACTGTCAGACTGCATACAAAAGAAAGAGAAGCGCGATGACACAACGCTTGTAATTTATTGCTAAATGTGAAGGAATTATCTATTTACTCAAAAATTTGTGGAGTCGTTTTCTTCGCTACCGTTCGTTATTTCTCCTGACAAAGTTTATTTTGGTATATTATGTATGTATGTATCTATTTATCTATGTATTTGTATTGATGCTTGTATTTTATAGTTATTTCCGAGCTATCTATCCCGTATGTTGCACCTACCATGTTTTGTCTCTGCATCACCCTAAGGTTGACTGGTAGAAAATGCCTCAGGCATTAAGTCCGCCTTTGTACAGTGTAGCTTTTACTTGTGCATAAAGTTTTAATAAATAATAAATAAAATAATAAACAACCAAGTTCTGCATTCAAATAAGACGTTCTTTTTATTAATTAAATATCAACCGTACGTTAGTATTTAATAAAGATATTTTAGATTGCAACTCAAATTAAAAGGTTAGTTTACCGTTAATTTGTATCGAGATTTTTTTTTCTAAACGTGTTTTGGTAGCAACCAAGTTCTGAGAAATATGTTTAAGAATAACATATATTTTTTCCGCTACCACAAACTATATAGATGTAAGGAAATGATTACCTACTTACATAGGTACCTAACATTTCTATAAATTGAATTTACCCGCGCTCATTCAAATGACCGCTTTATGATAGATTGTATGAATGTAGGATTGAATGAATGACTGACATAAAGAGATGACAGTCGGTTGTCATGTTGTGCATGTCATTGTGATTTGGAGGTTATATTTGCTACGAAAAGCTATTGTGATTAGAAAATACTTGAAGGATTAAAAGGAGATGATATTCGTGAAACTATAAGCTTTGAATGTTTTTTTTTGTTTAAGACAAGCCTCGTCGTAAAATCATGTATAGATAATTTATTAAATATAATCTACTAATTATTTTTACATTCATATAGTTATGCCCATCTTCAGGCTAATTTCCATAAGTCTATAATAAATTAACATGATCTTCCATGTATGTATTTTGTGTGTCCATGTTTAAGCAATGTAGTTAATTAATAATTTGGAGTATAAAACCGGCCAAGTGGGAGTCAGACTCGCGCGCGAAGGGTTCCGTACCAGTATCCATAAAAATGGAAAAAAAATCACGTTTGTTGTATGGGAGCCCTCCTTGAATATTTGTTTTATTTTAATTTAATTATTTATTTTTAAAGTGAATATATAACTAAATATTATGTGAACATTTCGAGCGTCTACCTGTTGCCGTTATCAATATCGAGCAAAAACGATAAAAAAAAACATGTTTGTTGTATGGGAGCCCCCTTAAATATTTATTTTATTCTGGTTTTTAGTATTTTTTGTTATAGCGGCAACAGAAATACATCATTTGTGAAAATTTCAACTGTCTAGCTATCACGGTTCATGAGATACAGCCTGGTGACAGACGGACAGACAGACAGACAGACGGCCTTAGTAATAGGGTTCCCGTTTTACCCTTTGGGTACCGAACCCTAAAAACAGTCGTGTTGACCCAGTGCTTAAGCCTCGCCTCTCATGTGTGAGATTGTGGGTTAAAATCCAAGCAAGAACCAATCTGCAGGGTTGCGCGTTTGTCTGAGAGGGATATCGTGACCCTGGCACACATCCAACTGAAGGAACACGGGTGGGTTTTTGTCAATAAAAGTCTTTCACGCCCTTCCGCTCCGCCCAGAGCAGGAGAAGTTATTTGATAACTACCCAACAAAAAAAAAGGCTAGTACAATCGGTGACCAGCATTATCTGACTCCTCTTCCATTATTCTCCTTAAGGAACAGGTGACCACTGCAAATCAGCGCTGTGCTTGTGGGTCCCTCATAGCAGAGCATCATGCTGAGTGGAAGCCTTCCTGTCACAGTCATGACGTGCAGCTGCCGACTATTTTGTTTTATTTTTTTGTTTACCTTCTCGAGTTAATTATCTTTCATGTTTCTGTGACAAATCAAATTATTTTTCTTTATTTCTTTCTTTCAATGCGACTTTTTCAATTCATATCTACGTTCTTCTTAGTTTATCGTGCATATTTAAATGTGAAATCGCCAATCTGCCTAGAGCAAGCGTGGTGATCAAACATCGTGATGAAATCGGCATATCCTAGACCCAAAAATTAGAAGATATATGACATCTACCAACCAATCTGGAGTCTAGACAAAATCTAACTGATTGCTATTTTAATTGTATATTTTATTATTTTTATGACATTTATTTTACACTCTGTGATTACCTTAACTCACACTGATTATTTTAGGAAAACGTTTTTTTTTTTTACAATGTTTGTAAATATGTGAGCACCATGTATCTATTACATAATTAATTTATCTGTCATTGCTTCATTATTAATTCTTTTTACCTATTGTGGTATAGTAGTTTTATTCTAGGTGCATCGTCTTCACACATAATTATATAATTGATGTACCGATACAAAATATTGTAAAACATTTTAAAAGAGTTACGAAGCTACCTTTTGGAAGGAGCGACTAGTATCAATCCTATTTTATTTGTAAATTTTGACGTTCAAAAGTGCCATCTATGTGCCTATTTGAAATAAATAATTTGACTTTGACTTTGACTTTGAACCCGCACTGGGCCCGCGTGGTAAATAATAGCCCACTCTGCCTACAGTACTTGGCTTAAAACGTAATTCCTGTTGTGTCACGAAAGTATATTCTGGGTCTACTGGTGGTTGCGCTCGCTTTGTGATTTTCCGTCCTTTGCTGCCTAAATTGTCCCCAACTCGTTGACGCTGCTGCTCGTTGATACTTCACTTTCTCCGAATGAAAAGTAATAAATGAAATGAACTATTTATGTTTTTTATCATAGTTTTTATTATTATTTTTATTGTTTTTTTGGTTTTGTAATTATATTTGTTTGATTTCTACTTTATTTTATCTATTTATAAGTATACAAATATGTATTAGGTATGTTGAGGCTGTATGTACCTACTTCCTGTCACTTGTCCCTAAAGGTTCATTAGAAAACTAGCGTCAGACAGCATTTGTCTAGCATTAATGCTGAAATGAACCTTTGGCGCAGCCGTGAGACACACTATAGCTGTTAAAACATTATTTACACTGTTTTTCTTTTATTGTTTTTATTTTGTGTTTCACGAACTGTGTCCAAATAAATTTTATTCTTTCTTTCTTTCGCTCCCACTGGAAGATAGGAGGCCAGTGTCTCAGCAGTTGAAACATTAAAATTATGCTGATTATGCTTATGGTAAGTACTTCATCTTACAACCTCTTTCCACTTTGACAGAAACATTTTGTAGATCTGCCATAGCAAGGCGAAAGCGGATTGAGCTTCCGCCTTGCTACCACAAAACATAAACTATTTCACTGAAAAAGAAGAAGTGTTTCCTTTAAGGGGGATGCGCTAAGGTAGCCCGCGAAATTCAAATTTTATTACGTTTTTTGCCATTTGCAGGTCAGTAACAGGTTGTATGTTGATCTGAATATGATTCGCGGCCGTAACAAATATGGCTTTACAGAATTATAATCATTAGAATTGCTGATTCTACAACTCTCTAATTTCATAAAATCCTACTGAATATTTTTTTCAGAAATAGTCATTCAATAGGATTTTACGAAGAGAGTTAGTTGTACTGCCGATTCTAATGATTATAATTCTGTAAAGCCATATTTGTTACGGCCGCGAATCATATTTAGATCAACATACAACCTGTTACTGACCTGCAAATTGCAAAAAACGTAATAAAATTTGAATTTCGCGGGCTACCTTAGCGCATCCCCTTAACAAAAAATCTTGTTTAATGTGATCACGCATCTTGACTCCATACGAGCCTAACAAGATCTTGACTTCTGAAGCTAGGAGAACTTTGTTAAATTATCATAGTTCCGTCTACTGAGTAATGAATTAGTTTAATTACGGGTAGTTATATAATTTAGGTCAAATGATGGCCAGTTTAAGAATGATATAATGCTAACAAGTTGCTTGTTACCATCAACTTGAATTATTATTTGATATACAAAAGTGAAGAAGTAAAATCAAAAAAAGCATGTATGATGTAACAAAGACCGGTGATTATTCTGTACATGTACATTTAATTATGTCGATATAAATAAAATGAATTTGTTCTGGTAAATATGCTATCTTATTTATAGTAAATACTTAGATAAATAATGATTACAAACATTTTAATGCCAACTAAGAGAAAATGTATCTGAGTTAGTCTGCATTTTTTTCAGTGTTCTGTCATGTAGGTAGTGTGTCGTACTTTTAAACCAGAAGAATTATGTTGAAATTCGGTGGAATACAGATATAAATTAATAGAATCTGACAATAAACTTTGCAAGGAACGCTTTTATGACTGTCAAGGCCTTCATAGAAACTAGCCACTCTTTGTGTTTTACAATGTATGTAAAGCTAAGCCTCGTTTAGTCGAGCCCCTGCAGCGTTGTATAACGTTTAATACAATTTCTAATAAGTTATCGATATTTAATCGTCCATTTTGTGCGTACTTTATTATTGCTGTCAATTCTATTTTTTTTTATTCTTAAGACATCTATGACATAGGTAAATATTTATGGTTATATTTGCGTACAAAATTACACATAGTTTTATTTTTTTACAACCTAATCTATCTACTTTATTATCAAAGAACGGTACAAAACAACATTCCAATCAAGAAAACTGGCTATAATTAAAGCTTGCTTCAATAATAAATCACTTTAATTTATGTGGTCCTTCCAGTTATTTTAATATAGTAATAAATTATATAATCCTCGGAACATAACTGCTAATCTTATGACACGATATCGTAAACAGACAACAATAGCATTTTTTTTATTTATAATTTTATGATTTCTTGCCTTCACTGGCGCTTCATATTCTTATTAAGAAAGATAATGTTTTGGATGTATATTTTCTCTCGCTTTATATGGGAGTGATTTCATGAAAAGGGACGGAAGTGTGTAACAGGAAGTGACAACTTGAGCATGGAATAAGTAAGTACCTACTTTTAATAGCATGGAAGTAGGTACTTTATAATAGCATGGAATTAGTAAGTACTATAGATTGTTAGTAGAGGGCGTTAGATTTGACACATCATATGCGACTACTTTAAGGCTCGCTCCTTTTTTTTTTTTAGTTGAAAAAAAAATCTGAAATTCATTAGCCCGGAAGGGAAAGGAGAAAAAATACAGAAAATATTACTTTATTTATACCAATAATTCTTTCTACTCATTTGGTAGTAATAGGAGAGGACAAAGGAAAATTACAAAGCAATTGATAAAAATAATAAAACCAATTATTTTTCTTAGTTATTATGAACCATACTTTCCTATATTCGTGTTGGTTTACATTTTAGTTTTCGTGTACTCTGAAGATTGAAATATTAAAACTCTTGCAAAAAAAATAAGGTCAAAAAGAACGAAGAATTGTCAACCACATACTTTTACAAAAAACACAACGAAACATTTACTGCCTCATGGTATAGACCGCAGGCCACACTGGGAACGAAGCGAAACGAAGGTAAGTTCGTTTAATTATATAATATATATATATATTTATTTCATTTCTGATTAAATTACAAGATCCATAAGTTGTTAGTAAAGATCTTAACCTGTTGTTAGTAAAAACCACACTCTATACAGGATCAAATTAAATTAGCGAGCGAAACTGTTCAGACGTGATGGGTATCGACATCTAAAAACGATACAATGAAAAAACAAAAAGATTTGAAGTTTTTTTTTGGGGGTCCAGGATATTTGGTAGTGTTGCCTTGAAGTATGAGTTGAGAAAATCTGTTTTCTTTTGTTTTATCGTATTTAGGTATCGATACCAAACTCGTCTGTGAAGTATACACAAAAAAAAACGGAATTTTAAATGATATTTCAAGTGACTACACCAACTGCGGTCGATGATCCCAGAAAAAATCATCAAATTAATTATTTTTTTGTTTTATCATGTTCGGGTATCGATACCCATTACGTCTGTGAAGTTTCGCTAGCTAATTTAATTTGACCTTGTATACAAAATTGAAACGACTGACACGTACGTGTGCAGCCGTATCCAGTGAGCCAGCATGGGGCTGTCCCACCTATCACAAATACACTCAGGATGCTGTGGGAGCTAGCACGTATTCTACCGAGAATAGAAGCGCACCGTTTCCGCATAATGGCATGAAAACCATCAACCCTGGCCTCAGTGAACATCCCGGAAGCGCTACAAAAGCGTGGTAGTCCCAACAGAAACCGTTTAACTTTCCTCGGCGTCTTTTCATACTTCCGTTTTCGTTTCATTTAGTACGCGGTGTGAACTAATGTTTGAAAAGAGGTATGAGTCGTTCCCAGTGTGATCTGCGTTTAGTGTTTAGAAGCGTTACTGCTGAGCATGAGGTATCCTGGGTTAGATTCCCGGGTCGGGCAAAGTGTTATTGGGTTTTTCCATTTGTAATTTCTCAGAAGCAGCCCGGAGTCTGGATTTGTGCCCGGTTGATGGCTATAGGCTCGCCCCCTATTACATGGGACTTAAACTTAACTGGCGAAATGTGGGTCTAAAATAAGTACACCTCTGCCTAACCTTTTGGGGTATACAAACGTGATGTTAAGATATGCAATGAAAAATAATGCCTTGCACAGAGTTTCTACATGACATAGGTAGTTTCATGTTGACATGACAAAATAGGATGACTGTGATGTGATAATTTGAATAAACTATCTTACAATCATAGTTGGGTTAGTAAAGGGCCAGGAAACTGATAAATCAGAAGCATGATAGGCCAGGGAAATGATAAACCAGGAGAATGATAGATCAGAAGAATGATAATTAAGCTCTCATAGAAAATAATGGTCTGTATTTAATCGAAACACTAATAATTCCCATTTTGCGCTCCTAAAAATAATAATAAACACTCTAATATGGCGCCTCTTTTTGTGAAACTTAGATAATTCGTCCTAAAAATACTTATCTAATAGCCAAGCTCAGACCAAATAAAAAAGGTAGATGGAGCGCGGCGCTGTCAGAGTGAAGCAGGGTAAAGGAAGCCAAATTTGGAATAGGAAGCCGACTGTGTTCCAGAGCGACGCGCGATACCGAACGCGCTAGACATAATAACCTTGAAAACGAGGCTTCACTTATTTGAACGCTATTGTTGGCGTACGCTCCGTCTACCTTTTTTATTAGGTCTGAGTAGCCAAGTAACTGCGGCCAACTTGGATATAGCCATGGTCACAGTCCCAACCTTTTTTTTTTTTTGTTCACTGGGTGGAAAATCCTCATGGATGTCCTCCGCTCTGGAGCGGGCGGAGGGGTCTGTCAGACTCTTACTGACTAAAAACCACCCCAGTGTTCCCTTCCTACACTTGCGCCGAGGATCTTGGGATCTGGTGCCAACCTAACCTAACCCTTTTGGTCGGGGTAACTGCTAAGCTTAGTTACTGCGACCAACTGTGAGGAAAGGCCAGAAAGTTTAAAAAAAGGTCAATTATTTTAAAAGTGTGCATCATTAGAAGCGGAAAAAGTTATTGGAGGTTTATTTATTTAAAAAAATGTACATCTTTAAAAGGTAAATAAGTTTTTAAAAGATCAGTTAAATATTTCCCGAATATAAACTTAACATTACTTTTCCAACACCGTTCAAATGTATGGCCATGATTAAGGATTACGCTAATCCTGTTAAATATTTTGGTGGATCTGCTTAACATAAATTATGTTTTGAAACGAAATCGTCAATTTATGATCATAATAATCTTGTATAAACATTCATATTTTCCTTAGAAGCACATTTACGTTTCTACAAAACCTAAATACTAAATAAGGTAATCCATTATTTTCCATAATACAATTTAGTCCATAATACAGGTTAGTTATTTATTTGACATAATTTAAGAGCGTATACGACGTACCGCATTTCATACAAACTTTCAAGCCCTTGTTTTCCGAAATGACTGAACCGATTTTAATGAAACTTCATACGCATAAGCAGGATACAAAGGTCTAAAAAGCTAGTTAAGAACATTTTCGAAAAATAGAAAAATAGTGTTACAGCCAAATTAGACCCGATTTTAAATTTTCCATAGAAACAGAGATTTCCAGTTATCTGTTTATAAATCAGACATTTCGAAAATGTTCTTAACTAACTTTTTAGAGCTTTGTATCTTGCTTATGCGTATGAAGTTTCATTAAAATCGGTTCAGTCATTTCGAAAACAAGGACTTGAAAGTTTGTATGAAATGCCATACGTCGTATACTCTCTTAACGCCCGTGTCTAGATTAGTCAGTGTGCACACTTGATTCAGAACAATTTTGTCCGTTGTGGGTAATGCAACAACAACGCTACAGGGCACTTATGGCGCGTGGTCAAAATCTGAACTATAGCAGCTTTTCGTGTTTGTCTGTGTGACCGCGTTGTAATTCTAAACTACGCCACGGATTTTGATGCAGTTTTCACCGTCATTTAGAAAATTGGTTCCGGAAGGTTAGGTACAGACGCCAGCACATCAAGCTACCTACTACAATCTGTCAAATTTCTTGAATAGATTTCAACTTTATCCCTAAAGCATAAGGTTCAAGGTTGATTGGGAAAATTTGACAGGTTCGGGTAGCTTGATCTGCTGGCGTCTGTACGAGTACATTAATATATTCTATTACATTAATTTAGATCAGTGGTGGCCCTGTGGTAACAGCCCCGAATTACGAGTTGTAGGTCGTGGGTACGAACCCAGTCAGGCGCTTTACTTTGTGTAAATAATTTTATCATCACTGCTCTCAAAACGATGAAGAAAAACATCGTGAGGAAACCGGCATGTCCTAGAACCAAAAATTCGAAGACATGTGACACCTACCAATCCGCACTGGACCCGCGTGGTAGATCACACACCTCTCGAAGAGAGGAGGCCTGTGTCCCAGCAGTGGGAACTTTATCGGCTGATTATGCTAAACTTACATATAATAAAAAAATCTAGATATTTTATCAAGTCAGAAAAACCGAGCAAAGCAGACGCGGATCGCTTAGTTTAAAAAACTTACACCATACTTTTAAAGTCATTATAATTTCTATCATTAAGAGGAGGCTCCCTATTTTTATGTTAATTTGCATGAATATTCTGAAACAGTCACACATACAAGCAAAATTAAACTTTAGTATATGATTTATTGGATCTTTTTCTTTCCATGTTGAAGACAGTTACGTAATTGTAATATTTTCTCTCAATACATTTTTATTCGAAAATCATGTCTTTTTTAAGGATAATTATAAAAAAACAAACAAGATTTTAGTTTTTATGTCTAAAATAAATATTCACAGCAAGAAAATATAGTTTATTATCCCGACACAAGATATTTTTTCTCTAGATCAATTATTACTTTAGTTATAAACGAAATAAGATTTGAGACTTAGGTATGCTATTTAGTTTCGTGCTCAAACACGATCAAAGAGCACTCGCGATATTCAACTTTATTACTGATGTATTAGCGTTTAGCACATAACGGAGTGGCGGGGAGCGAGGGGCGGAGCTTGCGTTCGAAATTTGATTTAGAATGCCTGCTCTTAATAAGTTTATTAACCTATCTTAAAGTACTCACTTCATTCATCAAATGCCAGTACATTCAAGTACAAAAATACATTACATTATAGGGCGACAATATCGAGACACATGGTCTGAACCGGCCATGTGCGGCAGTGTCAGTTACATTGATATGACGTTATCTGGATGTGACAGTTTTGAGTACGAGTGTACGATCAGGTAACGATTTGGAAATACGTCGTGGTTAATTATAATTTTTTGGGTTTGTTTCAATCATTTTTTGAAAGTGATGCGATGTTGGTAATAATAGGTATTTGTGTAAATACACAAATGAACACAATCATGTTAGATATTATGTATTATTATTATTAGATATGTTTTTGTATGCACGTTTTTCTGTGACAAATTAAAAAAAAACTTTTTTTTTTCTTTTTTATATATGTATGTTAATCATCATCATTATCATTCATTCATTTTTTTTTATCATTTTTGTTTTCGTTTATTATTCTTTTTTTTATATGTTTGTTAAAGATTTTTAATACTCCTGCACTAAACTCATTGTATGACCGTGCTCCAAAAGATGAAGCGACATCATTAAAGATACTCGATTTCTAGTTTCCTTTCATCAGCCTTACAACCCCAACTAACAAGACCGTTTAATACAAAACTTCTAACACAAATAACTCATAACACACCCTTTGATCAGAACACTTTTACGACCATCAAACTACGCTCCGCTCCCCTCAAAATTAACACCCTTGTCACTTCCATTAGCTTGACATCTTCCAACCACATGGTCCTTACAAATATTATTTCAACGCCTTCTTTTTATAATCATGTGTACTTTACTTAATTATCATCTCCCACGAGAGCTCTCATGAATTTTTGACGTTTTTATGGTTCCGCACCTCAAAAGGAAAAAACGGAACCCGTATAGGATCACTGCGTCTGTCTGTCCGTCAGTCACAGCCAATTTGCTCCAAATCTACTAGACGGATTAAGTTGAAATTCGGTGCACATATCAATTTCTGTGACTCAAACATGGGCGTGTTACGTAAATTAATGAATTTTGAATATGGGGTCACTTTTGGGGGGCAAATTAGTAGATTTAAAAAAAGTTTTTCAACTGTACCGTGTGATATATCAAATTAAAGGGCTTGTTGTAAGGATTTTAGACATATTTTTTATATAATTATGTATGTGTGAAGATGAAAATTTACACTTTATCTCCGAAACCAATGAGTCTAAAATAAAAAAAAAAACTTATAATAGTTCTTTACTTACAGATTACAAGAAACCTATAAAAAGTCTATGGTCTTAAAATAACATGGTAAATCTCTCAATATAGTGCGTACAAATTTACATTTAGAATTGGAATGTATGGAGGAACATGTTTTTCTACTACAATGTTAAGTTTATTCTTGTGATAAATTCATCCCAACTACGGAACCCTTCATTGTGCGTGGTCTGACACGCACTTGGCCGGTTTTTTTTATGTGCGTCATCTTTTATTTCTTTCATTTGTTTAACTTTTACTGGATGGAGTTTAGTGTTATTTTGTACGTAAAAAGATGATGTTGAATGTTTATATGTTAGTAAGGAATTTCTACGTACTTTTGTGCTTTGGCTAAGTAATTGAGTTCTATCATTCTAAGTTACAGAGCAGTGGTGGCCCAGTGGAAACTACCGCGATTTACGAGTTTTGTAGGTCGTAGGTTCGAACCTCGACAGGCGCTTTATCGTGAGCAAATCGGCCTGTCCTAGAACCAAAAATTCGAAGACATGTGTCATCTACCAACCCGCACTGGGCCCGCGTGGTAGTTCGCAGCCCACTCTCTCTTAAAGAGAGGGGGCCTGTGGGCTGTGTCCTAGCAGTGTGAACATTATAAGCTGATTTTATTACTAATTCTAAGGTTTATAGGACTTCTGGCACGTCGGCACAGTTTTGCTAGATTGTCTTGGTGGTCAGTGTCGTGGTTGGTGGTCCAAGACAATTAATATTCGTCAAACATTTGGAAGGCCAAAAGTTTGACAAATTTTTAACTGTTTTATGAAATCTTACAACGCAGCATGTAGCGTTGTCTATTTTATTTACGAAGTTACCGGAATCAACGAAAAGGTCACCAAAAATAATCAGATATTATTGAGCTCCAAATGTAGATATGCATTAAATTAATCTAAAATAATTATAGGTAATGATTTATCATATTATCATCTATTATGCGTGTGCGCATCGTGGGTGGTCTGCTGATCCTCTAAACAGATAATGGATTGAATATACCTACAAACTGATTTACTAAATGGATGCATATCTGTTGTATTGTAAACGAATGTCAAGGGATTTTAGTGCAGAGGCTTATTGTTTGTTTTGGATTGGAAATTATCAAATTACTTCTCCCGCTCTGGGCGGAGCTGGAGGTCGTGTCAGACTTTTACTGAATAAATCCCACCCGTGTTCCTTCAGTTGCCTATGTGCCAGGGTCACGATATCCCTTTCAGATAAACCCGCAACCCTAGCAGGCTTTGGTTCGTTGATATTAATCACCGATACCTATATTTGCAACATCAATACTAGCATCGTAAATGCTTTTTCATTTCTGAAATTAACTGACATGTCTCATACATACATTCATAAACTCACACTTTTATCCCATGGGGTTAGGCAGAAACTACAGAAAGAAAATACATTTATTTGCGGTAAACATGACGCAAAGAAAGAACACAAATATAAAAAAAAAACAAATTGGGGGAAAATATGCGTCACATCCACGCAAAACGGCCAACGCTCAGCATAATGCTGCAACCCTATGCGACACATAGCCCCAGCGCTGGTTTTCAGCAACAGCCGGGCAGAATATTCATTCGGTTTAGAAACTTGAAACCTATAACAAATACTGATCTAGGTAAAAAATAGAGATAGTAATCATAAATTTTCCAAAAGTACCCTTAAAGGGGGTGGAGCGGTCGTTGACGTTACAAGGGGAAAGTAAGAAAACCACGCGAATGAAGTCGCGGGAGAACAGCTCGTCTGTTACCTCTATTCGAAAGTTACATGTGCCTGCTCTGACGCCAGTATTCGTACTGTTGTTTCAGCAACGCTTGGTAGTAGAAACATGTATGGTACGTACTTACTACTTCCCCGGACCAGCACCTGGGTTGCAGCTGAAAATCAGCGTCAAGTGGTACACCTTGTGTTGTAGATGACAACACAAGGTGTACCACCTGACGCTGACAATATGCTGAGCTGAGGCCCTTTTGGTATTGATAGTTTTAAGGTGCATTTTTTGCTGTAATGCCAATAAACGCATTTTTCTTTCTTTCTTTCACCTACACAAAGAGCTATACAACTACTAATCATGATTAACATCATCATGTCAGCCGAAAGACGTCAACTGCTGAACATAGGCCTCCCCAAGCATCGCCACTTCGACCGGATCTGTGCTTCCCGCTTCCAGCGGATTCCTGCGGCCTTTACAAGGTCACCGGTACACATTGTGGGAGGCTTTCCAACGCGACGTCTTCCGGTATGCGGTCGCCACTCCAGAACCTTTCGGCCCCATCGAGCATCTGTTCTGCATAATCTACTGTTATATTATTTGAGTGATAATCATTCTTCAGGAATGATTACACTGAACTGATACACCGACTATTAGTGCATTCTTACAGATTTTGGTACTATATGCAGGAACGCAGGCGTTCATTAATTCAGTAAAAACGAAAAACGTCGCAAGCAATGGGAAATTGCTACTGAAGACTGCGGAGTCGACCTTAGGACTAACTGCTTCTCATACGTCGCTTGGTCCCGCGTCACCAGTCCTGAATCTCTGTATAATTTGGCTGCAAAGACCATAATTACAAACGTAGTATACAGGGCAGTTTTAAGAAGGCTGGAAGACGTAGCGTTGGTAGGCCTCCGTGGCCTTTCAACGCTATGTCTGCGTCTAGCAATGTATTTTCCGTGAAGTCATCATCATCATCATCATTTCAGCCGAAAGACGTCCACTGCTGGACATAGGCCACCCCCAAAGGGAGGGGTTTTCCATAATCGCTACGCTTCGCAGGCGGGCTGGCGATCGCAGTATGGTATTTAAATGTATAGATAACGCTGCTACCCATTCTCTAGTAAGTCCCTTAGTCGCCTTTTACGACACCCACGGGAAGAAATGGAATGGTACTATTCCGTAAAGTAAAACCGCTTATCTCCGGAAAAACGGTTGAATGACGAAGACGAACACATACATTTAAAAATAAATAAAAACGTAATGCTTTGGAGATAAAAGCTATTGTTACGTAGGTAACTGGCGCCACGGATACGGCTGAATATAGAACGTCTGACATATGGGCACAACTGTTAAATAAATAGAGGGAGTCGTTATGATCACCCTGGTAAGAATATAGCGTGATAATATTGACAAAGTACATAAATGAGAGCAGTGGTGGCCCAGTATAGGCCTCGACTTACGAGTTGTAGGTCGTGCTCTCAAAACGGTGCAGGAAAACTTCGTGAGGAAACCTAGAACTAAAAATTCGAAGACAAGTGACATTCAACCCGCACTGGGCCCGCGTGGTGGATAACAGCCCCTCCCTCTCAAAGAGAGAAGGCCTGTGTACTCTAACAGCAGCAACACAAAATCAACCGTATTGTAACGAGAACAAAGAATACTGTGATTTTGACAGTGACGTAAAATCAGAGATTAAAATAGCTGGGCCTAGGTCAAGCTATGGGGAACTAGGAACTGTTTAATCCATCATTATTTCGTTGTCGTAATAACAATAATAACCAATAAAAAAAAAAAACAATTATAGATATAACCAATGATATTATACTTGTAACTAAAAATACGTAGATAGGCAATGATGTATTACCTTTAGATGCGTTACTCGCGCACAATAATGGCGAAGTAAAAGCAAGGCAATTGCCTGACTTGGAAATAGTCGCGCGCCATCCAGTGACGCTACACGTCACTATCACATGCAATTCTCAGCAATTATTTGTAAAGAAAATGCTTTTCTGTGTATACAAATTACACTCTACTGTGTGAGTTAAGAAAAACGTCTCATTTCATGCGTAACTACGTACTGTATTTTTTTTTTTAAATGGTTGTTGTTTTTAAATTCCTCTAACTGCTGCGACCTGCGACATCAAATATGTATGTTCATCTTTTTCTAACAACAGATATCGGTATAGGTCTTTCCTTTTCTTCACGCGCTGTATGATTGTATGCAAGTATGTAGCTACACTCATGGCTTACGCTGTTTTTGAGTGCACTAATGTTCATGTATGACGCGTCTATTTATAATAAATCCTTGTAGATAGGTTACCTTCTCAACATTCGATCTTCAAAACGGCACAATGTCACACTAATAGATGACACGTGGAAGTAGGACAGCATGTCGTAATTATCGGCAGTGAATAAGAGACAAGACGAAGAAAATGTGGTGTGTAACCTATCTACCTCTTTTTAACCGACTTCCAAAAAGGAGGAGGTTATATGTTCAGCTGTATGTTTGTCTTTTTTTTTTTATGTATGTTCACCGATTACTTCGTCAATTGTGGACGGATTTTAAAAATTTCTGTTTTCGTTTGGAAGGGTATGCTCCCGAGGTGGTCAAATTGCCACCAAATCAGAATCTGATGAGGGGATCCCATGGAAATCGAGGGAAATCCTCAAATTTTATAGGCAAACCTATAGCGATTTGAGTATTTTTTATAATATCTCGTGCATTTGCTCTCGGAAAGCACCATTTGGTGAAGTGGAACTGATGATGAAGACCACTGATGGCCACCGGAACTACTTAATAATAAGTATTTCACCGTTGCGATTCGATTAGGCACTTTAATATGGTTGATAACCAATTTATTACTTATAATATCATTAGATATAACTTGTAACAGTTTGCGGCACCTGGATAAAGGGGACATTTTTCATTCAGCGATGGCAGTGGAAAAGTCAAAAATGTATCAGACTGAAATAACCTACCGAAAAGCTTAGGTATGTCAATCTTGCTGAAAGCTTTTGCAGAAGCACGAAACGCTTCTAGGCCCTCAAGTGGAGTAAGAGATAAATAATAATCTAACATACCATAGCTAGCTAATTTTGATGTACAATAAAGCATAATCTATCTATCTATGTAGCCGTTGTCTTACTGTATTACTGACGCGCCTCGGGGTTTCGCCCGCATAAGTCTCGATCCCATGGGAATATCAGGATAAAAAATACTTTGTCCTAATCCAGGTACTGGTCTACCCATGTGCTAAATTTCATCTAAATCCGTTCAGCCGTTTTAGTGGCAAAGCGTAACAAACAAATAAAAAAAACTCACTTTTGCATTTATTATAATACCAGCCCCGCGGTTTCACCCGCGTAAGTCTCGATCCCGTAAAAATATTGGGATAAAAGTAGCCTATATGTTAATCCAGGGGGTCAGCTACCTCCATACAAAATTTTATCAAAATTGGTCCAGCCGTTTGAGCGTGAAAAAGTAACAAACACACTCACAAACTTTCGCCTTTATATTATTAGTGTGATTTTAGTTAGGTTTGATCCCGCGTTTGACCATTGTCTCACATGATGGTAAACGATGTTAATATGGTCCATTTGAATTCTTCGCATCCCATGGAAAAGCAAAATCATGTCAAATTATTCTAACAAAATCAGTGAAGCACAGTAGATAATCCTAACTAATATTGAAAATGCGAAATTGAGTTTGTTTGTTTGTTTGTTTGTTACGGCTGAACGGATTTGGATGAAATTTGACACATGGTAAGACCAAGACCTGGAGAAGGACACATGCTACTATTTATCCTGGATCATAGACGAAGTCGCGGGCAACAGCTAGTTATTTATAAGTCAAGCCAAGACAACATAGGGACTTAAAGTTCAATGATCGGCCCGATATAGACAGGAATGTTAAAACAAAAGCAGACAGACAGACGGACGAACGTAACAGCTTCTAATGATGTTCTAAGAGAGCTTTGTGCACTCAAAGTTAGTGTGTAGTATGGAAGTTTTGAGTTAATGAGTGCACGCATGATCTGTTAAGAGCGGCCAACCCTTCATAAATTTCATAAAAACGCTTGTACGTGGTTATGGCGTTGTAACACATCTTTCTTTGAAATTTTTGAACAAAAACAAAAAACTGCTATTTTGCACAAATTTTACCTGAACTTTGATCGTTCATAATGTACTCATTAATAAATTGTAAAAGTAAAGAAAATATCTCCACAGAAACCTTGCGTATGTAATGGAGATTCTATATGACAAACAATTATTTCACAAACTTGTAAGGTTTACTCAAAAGCACGTATTTCCTGGAAGAAGTTTTAATAAATTTCCGCACACTAGTTTTCGTTCAATGTTATCGCGCTCTCACTTGCTTGTTCTCACTTGCGCTGGATGAAAGAACAAGCTTTTCGGCCATGCTCGCGTTGACGATAATACACGGACCGGGAAGGGCCCTCTTAAGGGAATTTTAAATTTGTTGTTTTTTATTGCCAAAAATAGGTATTGATGGCTGGGGCGGGTGGATGGGTAATATCTGTTCTTTTACGCAATAGAACAGAGAGTTCAATTGTTTTTTTTTTATGGTTCCAATCTTAAAAAGAAAACGGAACCTTTTTAAGATCATTTTGTAACTGTAATTCACCTAACGGCCATCTCACACGTTCTTTAATCATTAAGTTCTCTGTTAGTACTGTAAACTTCTGTAAAGCCCCATTTACAAAGTGCAAGTTTCTGGAACGTTCAACAGCAATAAATGCATGCTATTATAGCACGTTCGTTATTGCCATTCAAGAATTGCATGTAAGTGTTTACACGCATACGATGTCCATAAAATGGCATACATTAATTGAATGCTAGTTTTTCCGTTCAATAAAATCGCATGTGACTTATATCAACATTTATCAAGGCAATTTTATTGCAAGGTGATTATTTCATTCAAGTTTTGCCTCGCGTTAACATAAAGTAGCACATCCTTGTACAATTGGTATTTGGCTGCCAAATATTTCATTATAATTTTATTGAACGTCTTCTCAAGATTTTTTTTAACTTGTTTCATTCGTTCGTACTTGTAGAGTTGAATGCAATTTTATTGTACGTGCTGTTTACACGTATACCAGTTTTGAACGGCACCTAACTTGCCCGTATCATGCAATAATTGTACGCATGGTACCAGTCAATTGTTGCTGCAGTTCTATGGTATGCCTCAGCCAATAAACTTGCCCGAGTAAATGGAGCTTTAGTGACAAATTCGCAAGACCTAAAACTGTATGTGATTTTTGTTTTAGTAAGTTGTTGAAGTGCCATATCAATAAATAAATAAATCATTTTCTTGTTTGTCTATCACAGGGGTTTTTTTATAATACAACTAGCTGCGCCCCGTGGTTTCACCCGCGTAAGTTTCGATCCCGTGAGAATATCGGGATAAAAAGTAGCATGTGTCTTAATCCAGGGTGTCAGCTACCTCTATACAAAATTTTATCCAAACTGATCCAGCCGTTTGAGCGTGAAGAAGTAACAAACATACACACACACTCACAAACTTTCACCTTTATAACATTAGTGTTATGTGATTTAGCATATAATCAGCCTCTAATGCTCCCACTGCTGGAACACAGGCCTCCTCTCTTCAAGAGGAAGTGGGCCGTAATCTACCACACGGGCCTAATGCGGGTTGGTGGATGTCACATGTCTTTGAATTTTTGGTTCTAGAACACATGGTTTCCTCACGATGTTTTCCTTCACCGTTTTGAGAGCAGTGGTGATATAATACAATTTGGTTACTGAACAATAAGATAGGATAGGATAAGATCAGGAATTAAGTTATCCGGAAGAGAACCGGAGTTACCGACATAGCCTGCAGACTAAGCAAGCTGAAGTGGCAGTGGGCTGGCCATGTTTGTCGAAGGACCGATGGCCGGTGGAGCAGACGAGTTCTGGAGTGGAGACCGAGTATCGGCAAGCGTAGTGTGGGGCGCCCCCCAGCTAGATGGACCGACGACCTTAAAAAGGTGGCTGGGACAGACTGGATGCGGAAAGCGGAGGACAGGGTGTTGTGGCGCAGCCTGGGAGAGGCCTATGTCCAGCAGTGGACTGCTATAGGCTGAGTTGATTGATTGATTGACTGAACAATACAACCTTACAATGACATCAGTATTGCAACGGGTATAAACACACCTCTTTAACTGTACAAATTATGTTTTAATGTACATTTATGCCTACAGTACATATAGTTCCACATCCCTGCAAAACACTCCGGGTTTGACAACTTTTTGTTAACAAAAATCGACTTATTTGGAAGCGGAAAAAAACGTAAATGAAGCGAACCAACTTAGCCATTAAAGCTGTACAGCCCTCATTAGCATCACCTAAAAGTTGGAGCAAAGGTAAACAAATGGCCAACTTTCAGGTTTCAGCTGAAACAATGTTACGCAAACTTTGCTCCACAGCTTTTTGATGGAACCTATCTTTTCAATTTAATTTAATAAATTATTTTGGGTTTTAACACGAGTTGGCGAAACTTTCGGATACGTTTCGTGATTTTTGGATACTTCAGATTAGAGTGCCACATTTTATATCTCTCTGTTCTCAAAGTCGGATAATTTGGCACTTTGACACTTAGTTGCCGAAAATATGTCACATAAACTGGTTGGCTGAGTTTTTGCTTCGTTTGCCCTGATTCTTTGTAAATAATTTTAAGAACTTTTTTTTTATAAAACTCAAACTCAAAGCAATTATTTCAAATAAACCAATTACAGGAACGTTTGAATTGTCAAGGGGTCGGTCAGCCATAAAGATGAAGCTAGTTACCCATTCCAAAGCTTAGTAGGTAGGTACCTATGGAGAAGAACGGGCAAGAAACTCCACGGACACTCTTTTAAATTGACGTATGGTTACAAAATATTGGTTACATCATTTGTATTGAAATTAAACATGTGAGACCGATGCAAAACGTCAAAAGCATCCGTAATAAAAATAATGAAAAAAAAAGCAATTCTAAAATTAAAATAAGTCATGGCCGCTAAGAGATGACCAGTCCCTACTGATGGCGCCCGTTCACGAACATGACGCATGGATTAGCACCATTTAGCTCAACCATTTTGAAGGGAGCTAAATGATCCAACACACCCGCCACCATCAGCGAGACATTACAGTGAGCATGCCATACTCTCAGCCGCCAGGGCACATTCAAGTCAATGAAAGACGTACCCAGTAAATTGTAGCTTTATAGTAAGTACATAGTACTCACACATGTGCTATACACTCCTTCTAGTGGCCGCAAGCGCTACTGCCGAGTATGAGGTCCGGGGTTCGATTCCCAGGTCGGTCAATGTGTTATTAGGTTTTTCCGCCAGGAATTTCTCAGTAGCAGCCTGGAGTCTGGATTTGTGCCCGGTTAATGGCAATAGGATCGCCCCCTATTACATGGGATTTAATCTTAACTGGCAAAATGCGGGTGTACTATAGGTTCAGCTCTGCCTAACCCTTCGGGGATTACAGGCGTGATGGTATGTTAATTTTAAGAACACTGCAGGGATAATTACTGCAGATTACGCCTCTTAAATAATATATATGTTGCTATACTTTAGAAGGTTAATAGAAGGCGTCAAAAACACTTTAACATCAAAACTACAAAGACATTACATACAACTAAGCCTCTACATTTAAATGAGCACATAACTCCCTAGAGCGTGCCACCCCTTGCAATTAATTTAAGTCTCTGATAGTAACATGTCCTACTATGTCCAGTCCAACAAGCTTATTCTGAAACACAGTTGTTTTCGGAATTTCATTCAAATTCCTTCCGAAGGTGAGTGTACTCTGGTTCACAAACGATAGAGCAATAGAAAATCTACTTTCTGTTGCGTAGCACACTCGGAATGACCATCCTTTTAAAGTTTTTCTTAACAGTACAACAAAATCCATTGGTATAATTTTTATGATAATTCGTCTGTACCTACTACAGTAAAATAATAATAATATACAAATTCTTAAAATAATAGAGAGAATTGTAATTCAGAGCAAAAATAACGTAATGAATATTGTTCAATCGATAAATGAAACTGATAATTAAATTGTAATTCAGAGTGGATTACGTAATTAGGGCTATTACAAAAAAGGGAACGCCAACAAAAAGGACTCTCAATGGCAATCCGAAAGTAGCTGAATTGCCTTGCCGTCTGAAAGCAACTGTGTTCCGCAATAAGTCTAAAGTTTATCTAACAAGACAGTAAAGCAAACAGTGAATTCTTTACTACTGTATCTAAGGTTTATGTGCTAGAATGATTTTGTGCAGAAGTTTTTTCTATGTAGGTTATGTATGGACCGTCATTCGTACCTACATTGCACAAAAGTGAAATGTATTTATGTAAGCTAGTAATTACAACTACTTTTTAACCTATACAAGTACGAGTTCTACAGTTCAAATGGTCTTAGAGCGTTGTCACACTGACGATTTGTCAGTGTATTACCAGTGAAGCGATGTCTGAACGTACTCTCCGCGGTTGCGAAGCGAGCTAGCCGCGACTACGCGACGTGATCTCCGCGTTTTCACAATATTGTACACTCGCTTGTCTCGTTTTCTCATGTATAGTCATGTCAGCAGCTCTGGTCACGCAAACACGGCGAACATGTTACGTACACGTGGCGTGCTCGCTACGCATACGCCGCGAGCGCGTTAAACAATTCCCCTGCTGAAAATACGCTCGCAAATTGCCCGTGTGATCTGGGGGTCTACTCCGAAGATAAATCCGAAGTATCGGCCGATTGTTCGGCCGGACAGTCAAAGAGATAAGTGAAAGTAAAAAATGTGACTTGAGGTAAGGACCTTGTTAGGTATCTGTTGGTACCTAACAAGGTAACAAAGTGTACCTTGTTAGGTAAGGACTCAAAGTCAAAGAAGGAAAAACATTTTAAAAGCGTAACGGTGGAGTTTCTTGCCCATTCTTCTCCATACGAAACTACCTTTTGGAAGGGGCAACTAGAATCAATTTTATTTTTTTGTAAAGTTTGACGTTCAAAGTGCCTTTTTGTGTGCCTATTTGAAATAAATAATTTGACTTTGACTTTGAAAATTTGGAAGTCAAAAAACGGCCGAACACTCGGCCGATTCTTCGGATTAATGCTTCGGAGTAGACCCAAGGCCCTTAGGCAAAAGTATGTGGTCATACAGCAACTTTGCAAAGCTTAATCAGCCTATAACGTTCCGCCACATGCCTCCTTATTTGATTCTAGGATATATACATAGTGTCTTCACGATGTTTTTCTTCACCGTTTTGAGAGCAGTGGTGATGAAATAATTTACACAAAGTAAAGCGCCTGCCTGGGTTCGAACTCGTAAAGCGACACGATATCACAAACTGAGCTAGTTTCAGATTATCTACGAACATTCATTTAAAATCATTGAACGTTTTGTGTTTCTTATCGGCAAATTAAATAAGAATAATAGCGCCTTCTTGCATAATTTATCTAAGAGTTTGACATCTATAAAAAGTAATTTATAGTTCCATGATTTTACTTGGGACGCTTAACTAGAAAACCAGTTTTCGTGTTTATTTTTCTACCTAATGTTTTTTTGCTACCTACTTATTCATCACATTATTCATTATTCATTACATTTGTGTAGATGTAATGTTTTTTTTTTGTTACTAAATTTAATAAGTATGTAACTTTCGCTAAGTATTGTGTTGAACAAAACAAGGTAAAAAATATGATTATATTTATTTTGCAACGTTATGCAGTCATATAACCAGAAAATTTATAATAATTATTAAAATTAGAAGTCAAACATTCACACAACAAAAAAACAAATTCCGATTGCATAAAACATAGTAGGTAATTTGTCGATTGAAAAACTAAAGCAAAAAAAAAACAAAAGTGAAATTTACTAACATTATCGGATAGAACAACCGTACAATATTTAACACTACTTTTTAAAAAATATTTAAGTGACAAAAAACATGTTTCTTGTATATTTAATGTAATAAAATTGTTGTTGTTATAATATTTTACTTAATTTTTATTATTAGTTGTTATAGCGGTAATAGTTTGTGCCTACACACTGTGAAAATTTCAAGTGCATGTGATGCGACAGACGGACGGACAGCGGAGCCTTAGTTAGAGGGTCTCGTCGGCACCCTTTGTGTACGGAACTTTAAAATTCATAATTAAAAAGTTACAAAAAATTCATTCTCTACCTAAACTAATAACCATACAATAAAAACGTCAAAGATTTTTAATTGAACATTTGCTAGCGGAAACGCTTAGATACGATTTATTCTACGTATTGTCACATAAAATATTTTATTTTAATGTTGGACAGATTTGTTTTTTATTATTTTTAAACGTAATTTTGCAGTAGTTTTGCCACAAATAACAAGTTTTATTTTTATTGAATAATGAACGATATTTTTTACGAAATACTGGTATTCAGCTGCATCCGGTTAGACTGGAAGCCGACCCCAACATAGGAAAAAGGCTAGGCAGATGATGAATGAACGATATTTTTTCCTTATGTTCTTTTTTTTTATATACAATCTTTTAAAGGGATGTATTTTACTGATCATCTAAAAACTTATTGACCTTCTAATGAAGTATTCAATTGAATGAACCTCTAAAAACTTGTTGGGTTCTTCTCACAGTTGGTCAAATATATATTGTAATTAATATATATTATTATATATATTGTAATATATATATTGTAAATGGATAAATATATATTTTAATTTATATGGGACCACCGCGCAAGCTTCTTCTACCAAACGAAAAAAATAATTTCTAAAATCAGTCCTTAATTGATGAAAATATCTGTGAACAAACATAAGACTAACACAGAACCTCCTCCTTTTTTGAAGTCGGTTAAAATACAAATACGGTAGGTACACTCTGTGTTGTCGGTACCCACAACAGTAAAAAGATGGCTGCCTAGATAATAAGGATGGTGTAATTATTTTATAACATTGTGTTCATATGACGTTATAATTGTGAAACTAGCATTGCTCATGCTCATTTAGGAAATAAACAGATCTCTGGATGTAAGGACCACGTGGCTTAATGAAATACTTTACTGAAATATTTATTTATCACTACCTGCTCCCCGTGGCTACGCCCGCGTGGCTGTTTCTAAAATAAAAGTATTCAAACTTACTCCTTATAACATCAGCTATCTGCTGTTGAAAGTCTCGTCAAAATTGGTCCAGTCATTCCGGAGACAAGAATTTTGATTTTTGGATTATTGAATATATAACTAAATACTCTGTGAATATTTCAAGCGTCTACCTGTTACCGTTATCAGTATCGAGCAAAAACGAGCAAAAAAAATACGTTTTTTATATGGGAGCCCCCTTAAATATATATTTTATTCTGTTTTTAGTATTTGTTGTTATAGCGGCAACAGAAATACATCATCTGTGAAAATTTCAACTGTCTAACTATCACGGTTCATGAGATACAGCCTGGTGACAGACGGACAGACAGACAAACAGACAGACGGCGGAGCCTTAGTAATAGGGTTTCCGTTTTACCCTTTGGGTACGGGACCCTAAAAATGAACTTATTATTAACTTACTAGAACCATAAGATTCCATGATTTTCGGGTGAACTTTTGTTCCAACAAATATTTTTGTCCTACTCCTACGAGCTGACATATAAAGCTTCGATCCTCGTACTCTGGACAAATGTTTGTCCAGAGTACGAGGATCAAACCTTTTCGTTGTCTAGTGATTGTACACACGTACATTTTGCACTATTTATTTTTTAGTGAGCATTATTTATTTTATTATCTCTATCTATCAGAATACAGTTCCTTGCTCTTGTTTCATGTTTATTATTGTATATGTTACGGCTAATACCCGAAGTGCGGCTACACCTAGTTTTAGCCGGTTAGAACTAGGTGTAGCCACTTACTCTTGGTTAAACCTAGTACGAGCCGATTGTTTTCGGGTAAAATCATTTGGGTTAGGTTAGGTTAGAACAGTAACCATTAACGAGCGAAGGCGAGTGAGCGAAGCGAGCGTGCCGCGGTAGCGGCCGCCGAGCGTCAGATCCCCTCTATTGTTGGTAAATTGGTTTTATCCAACAGGGATTGTCTGGACCTATAATTCTAACCGGCTAAAACTAGGTGTAGCCGCACTTCGGGTATTAGCCGTTAACATATATATATATATATATTATAGATAAGTTATGCTTTGTGTATGTATTGTACATGTAAATAGTTCACCACTGACTACCTGCAGTATTGTCTCTCCTTCTCCCTTTAATCCATCCAAAGGTTGTCTGTAAAAGATCGCTTTTAGCGATAAGACCGCCCATTGTGTCACCCTATGTAAAATTTCCACATTTATATCTGTAACTTTTATGGTGTACATAATAAAGAGTATTCTATTCTATTCTATTTTATCTAACAAATAACGGTTAACACATTACCGATTACTTCAGTCTGCAAACGAATCATATATTCTTACTAATCGTAACTCAGTGGAATGCATATAACCTATTATTTTATTATGAATTTATGACGTACGTACAAATTTATTTATATTTACGCCAGTAGCACACCTCCGCCGCGAAAAAATCACAGCGAAACCGCAGTAGTTAAATTGTACTGGGTCGCGTCATGTTCCGCTACTCGAATCGGATGCGAGTAGCGGAACATGACGCGAACCAGTACAATTAAACTACTGCGGTTTCGCTGCTATGGTTTCGCGGCGGAGATGTGCTACCAGCGTTACCTAATGATTTTAAAGCATGGTACTTTCATAATGTGTATTATTGTGTAAAATTGTTGTGCCCGACAGGGTCCATGTGAACCTTAAACGTATTTTTAAGATCATGTACACAAGCAATAAAGATTTGAATTTGAATAATGGCTCCCACAGACAGACGCGACGCGACACTGTTAGCACAATTTCTATGATAATTTCATGGAAAGTGTCGCGCTGCCTGCTGCGGCCGCGATTTGTATAACATCGTAACTTAACGCCTGTACTCTCCAATGACTGTAGCAGAAGCGTACAGGACCTACACTCACAAACAGATTTCGCTAGTTATGTTTTTTTTTTTCTTTTAAGTCTATTACAGACATAATTCTGCCCAGAGTCTGAATTTGTACCCGGTAGTTCGCATTAATAAATAAAACCTTTATTACTAGAAGAATGAGTACAGTAAATCTCCTTTAAAAACAAATTTGGTATTATACATATAATGTGTTCTTAGGTGCCAAAGGTTCTAAGATCTCAGGTCTTTGGCACTATTCTGGGATTACCCTATATCACGAATGCAATAGCCAACAACCGCGCCCTAATAGGGATTTGACTGCTATCAAAATTATATATAAATTTATGGTTATTTTTAAAGGTGTTACTAAAAAGACGATTTGTGAAAAAATAAATAAATTCGGTGCAAAAATGGAGAAGTTACACGCTTTTGAAATTGATCTACTATCCTTGTCACGCAAAACGATCATTGTACTGAATGGCGCGAAGTTATTAAGGCATTTTTTGAGAAATTAAAACATTTTTTTTAACTGTAGTTTTTTTTTTTTGTTGGTTTCTAAAAATCTAAATTTAAAAAAAGCAGTTATATACCCTATTCAGACTCCGGGCTCTCACTGAAAAATTAATACAAATAAAACCCCATCTTCCGATTTGAGAATCGATCCCAGGAGCTCAGCAGTCGCGCTTGGGACCACTAGACCAACAACGTAGGCGAAACTCTTTACAAAAAATCTTCACTAGAAACCTCTACAGTCAAACAAATAAAACATTGTTAGCAGAGATCATGAAATCATCTAACATTTTTAGTTTAAGAGTACAGGAAGACCTACATCCGTTAAAATCTAATTTTATACTTGAATTGAAAATCATAAGCAAAACCGGCCAAGTGCGTGTCGGGCCACGCACAATGAAGGGTTCCGTAGTTGATGAATTTATCCCAAGAACAAACTTAACATTGTATTTGGAAAACATGTTCTCGCATACATTTCAACCGCAATTGTAAGTTTGTACGCACAATATTGACTTACCATGTTTTTTTTAACACCATAGACTTCTGCTGCCTTGTGTTGAACCGCCGGTGAATTGCTTATTTAATGGTCGCGAAATTCACGTATCAGGAAACATGTCATTATGGTTTGAAATTTTGAAAGAGTAAGGAGTGGTTTTAGGGACGGCATTCAACTTAAAAATACGTAAAAGTATCGATAGAAATGAATATCTTACGGTATGTACCCAATGTTTGGTAATAATTTCAGCCAAAAGACGTCCACTGCTGGACATAGGCCTCCCCAAGCACCGCCACTTCGACCGGTTCTGTGCTTCCCGCATCCAGCGGATACCTGCGGCCTTCACAAGGTCATCGGTTCACCTTGTAGGAGGCCTTCCAACGCTACGTCTTCCGGTATTCGGTAATTTTTGGTAATGCCATTGTTTATTTTAGTTGTACAAAAAAAAACTTATTTTATCTGTCCTTAAATCGAATACAAAGGGGGTCTACTCCGAAGCGTTAAACCGAAGTATCCGCCGAATGTTCGGCCGTTGCTTGAGTACGGCTAACTATGGCTGACTACGGCTAAAATTCAGAACGGAATCATTTATTTGTCAGAATATGGTACATTATATGGTCTTAAGATAAGTCAATGGTATCATCACATTCTGCCAAGTTGGTCATGCAAATATTAGGTACATACAATTTTTAGGTTAGTATTAAAAGTACATACAATTATTACATATAACAGATAGGGGGGGGGGGGGGGGGGGAATGTCAGTTTTCGTCTATTTTCTTAAATAACTTTGAAACTACTCATATTTAAATTATAAAAAAAAATATTTAAGATTATCATAACAAGCCTTTTTGTTTGTTATGTAACACGGTACAGTTTGGAAAACTTATTTTTTTAAATTTCCTCTTTTTCCCCCAAAAAAGACCCTAATATTCAAAATTGATTTATTTATGTTACACATCCGTGTTTGGATCTCAGAAATTCAAATGTGTACCAAGATTTAACTTAAACGGTCCAGTCGATTCGGAGCAAATCGGCTGTGACAGACAGACATACGAGTGAGTGGGTTCCGTTTTTTTGCATTAGAGGAACAAAACCTAAAAATCTACACTAAGAACCTCTACAGTCAAACAAACATTGTTAGCAGAGATCATGATATCATCTAATATTTTTAGTATAAGAGAACAGGAAGACCTACATCCGTTAAAATCTAATTTTATACTTGAAATTGAAAATCATAAGCAAAAATCTATTGAACAATCATTGTTATGAAATCTGTCTTTCTCAGACTGACAAGCAAAGAATTGAAACAAGGGTTTGATGGCCGTATTCTGGAGCGATATTTAAATTGATCTCACTTCGAATCAATAGACTAATCTGTACTTGAATCTAGTTTTAAAACAAAGATTAATTTTGTAAACGAATCAAAAGTATCGTGGTAAGTATAGCAGGTGGTGTTCTATAGTTTCTGCCTACCCCCATGGGATTAAGGCGTGTGTTTATGTGTGTTCATCGTCAATCTCGGGTTGTTTAATAATACGAGTCTTTTTTTTTTTTGGTGGGAAATTATCAAATAACTTCTCCCGCTCTGGGCGGAGCGGGAGGCTCCAGACTTTTGCTGACTAAACCCCACCCGTGTTCCTTCATTTGCCTGTGTGCCAGGGCCACGATATCCCTTTCGGACAAACTCGCAACCCAGGCAGGCATTGGCCCTAATGGACCTCGTCAATTCGTGCTGACATCTCTATGAGGCGCGCGTGGAACACAACGCGCCGTCGACCCGGGCCTGGTCCTTATTGGACGGCGAGCTACCCATCGCTCACCGTCCGCAGGCCCGCGCCTACGGTGGCCGAAAATCGGCTTGCGACTCCCGACCCCCAGGGCGTCTCCTGCGGCGACTAGGGCGTGAGGGCGCGAGCCCTGCCTCTCCATCACGCATTCCGCCTCCTAACAATACGAGTCTCAATGTGAAATCTTTGAGAAGAAATGAAACACTTGATGAAATGAAGAGACGAGAAACGCTGACTTTGCTACCATGTTTAACCTTAGTAAAAAGAGATAGAGTATTAAACAAATATTACAAAATAGAACTGCAATCACCATGATCATAATATCAGGTACGTAATAGATATGTAGCGGCATCAACATCACCACATACGAACTACGCGTCACACTGACACAGACTGAAGCAGAGTTTACCGCGGAACTAGCTTAAATACAACGTCCCGACATCAACCGTCGGGCAGTTGCCCACCAGACACAACACTCGTCTGGTCGGAGGATCCTGCCTTTTCTATTGCGGATGAGTGAACTTTACACCCTGTTCCTCATACCACCAAAGATATACTAAATTAAAAACCGCTGAGGCACAGCGGGGCGAGCACGGCCTACTGAGATCACAGTTTGAGCGATAAAACTGTTTTGTCATAAAATGCTAGTACAAATTGACACGACATAATTTATCATGTCTTGTCACAAACGTCTTGGGCACGCCCGTGCTCGGCCCACTGGCCTCCTCTCTATGAAAGGGAGTGGGCCGTAAATCCACCACGCGGGTTCAGTGCGGGTTGGTAGATGTCACATGTCTTCGAATTTTTTGGTTCTAGGATATGCTGCTTTCCTCACGATGTTTTCCTTCACCGTTATGAGATCACGATGAAATAATTTACAAAAAGTAAAGCGCCTGTCTGGGTTAGAACCTACAACAATCACCACGTTTGGCTTGAATGGGTGATTGCAGTGTGATGACACCTTTCAAGAGAATGACCAAGTAATCAATCTGGGTATTCTTGGTTGTCTTTTAAGGTACAATAGGGAGAGGGGGTGGGTGGATTTCATCATGGCAACTACCTATAAGGCAATTTACTCCTGAAATTACCTAAATACTTACTTACGTATTTCTTCAATTAATATTTTTTAGACACGTGCAAAATAAATCTTCAAAAAGTTTTCTTTTAGCAAACATATACCCACATAGTAACATCAACCAAGTTCATATATTCAACCTTTCTTTGTTCAAAGTAACTTACAGTTTTTTATTACTCGAGTTTTTCATGAGAAAAATGCGTTCCGTAGACGCTAAAACGGCGCCAAATAAGCATTAAGTTTCCGAGATTCATATTTTATAGTCGAGCATAAAAGCGCAAAAATTCTATTGAAAGAAGAAAAAACTAGTATTTTGCTAGAAAAATATTAAAGTCAGACTGAAGGCGTGAAAGTATCTTTACTGAGAATTTGTTACCTACACATAACTCTGAAAATAGTTTATTATTGTGCGTATTTAGAAAATTAAAGAGGTCGGAGCCCCGTTTTTTCAACGCAAATAACATCACTTTGCGTGTAGGAAAAATTTGGTTTGTTTACATTTCTTACACAGTTTCGCATAAAATAAATATTGCGAATAATATTTTACACACACATAAAACATAAAACAAAATCCCATAAAAAGTTTAATAAAACCTCACCTTAAACTTATACCCGAAAAAAAAATCCACACAAGCACTATAAACTAAAATTGGATTTTCGAAGTTCAAACACTTAAGACCATGGTCGACGAACAAAAGAATCGGGCTCGTTTTCGGGACTCCGACACGGATTTCGGGACCGCGTATCGTGGTGAACGCGAAGTGACTAACCGAGAACGTATTGCGTTTATAATACTGTGTTATATTTTTAGAAAACGCCCCCTTGTTAGAAATGTGCGTCTGCGCAGGGTAACACGTGGTCGGTATCCGGTCGAAGGGTTTCCAGATATTTTGTTTGTTCTAGAGTATTGACATGCCGTTAAATTTTACTGTTTTTCCGTTAGGTTTTTTTTTAGCTAAAAAGGTCTGATTTTTTCGGAGAAAGAATAAAAATGGTTTATTTTTTATAGAAGTCATTATAAAGGCATTGAAGATGATAATCCGGGGAATAAGATGGTTCAGCTGTCTAATAGTAGTACAGTAGTACTACTCTTCTAGAGTCTTCTTCTAGAGGATTCTTCTAGAGTAAACTAGTATATGTATTTGCCATTGCATGGATGTTATGACATACACCCACAAAATCGTCTCTGATTAGCATCGTATTATATTTTTAAACCTAACTCTGACCACACCACATCAATTCACAAGAAAGAAGTTCAAATCTAGGAAAGTAATTGTAATATAGCGATAAAAACTAAATACCTGTACTATTTTTACTTTTTCTACACCTTCCTACGTAACTCGTAAAAGTCAATTAGGAAAATAGGTTACTCTAACAATTTAACAATACGAAATAATTGGAAATTTACCTAAATACATACAAAGAACGGCAATATACAATTCTCTTACTGCCAAAAATCTGGCAGTGCAAAGAAATTCGAATTTTGCAGATAGCCTAGGGCTTAAAAGAAAGATTATGCAAAAACAATACTAAGGAAATTAGAAAAATAATTCTTTTCTTTCATCATTATGACGTAGAGAAACCGTATTACTCATAGATGACCGAAGATAAGGGTGACCTTTTTTAATTTTGTGTAACCCCCGGAATCGCACCCAAACAATAATCGATTAAAAGCAGCTTTCGTGATTCCTAGAACAATAAAGCCCCAAAAGGTCAAAATCCATTTCATCATCTTGCATTTAAATCTTACATTGTTATAAGAATCAAAATCAAATCAAAATATTTTTTTTCACTTATACATACATGGGCACTTATGAAACGTCAGAAGCTAGGTGCACGGTCCCAATTGGTCGTTTCCTATGGAGAAGAGCCGGCAAGAAACTCCACGGTTACTCTTTTAAAAATAATTAGCTTTTACAATGATTTCAAATTAAAGTATTAATAGGTATGGGAGGACAGTGTAGGCCCGTCAACAAGTACCAGGTATTTAACGAAATAGAAAATGGTAGATTTGTAATCTACAGTCTATCAAACCTACCACGTTCTCACATTCACAAATTAAAAAATAATGTATATAAAATATTATTAAAATAATAATAATAAAAACCTATTTAAACCAATAATGACATGATTGCCATTACAACTGTAACAAATCTGAATTAATATCCAAACATTAAAAAATACCTACTTTTATTTCTATCCCAAACTGAAACAAGCACAAACCTGAAACGACAGACGAAAAACATTTAGACACAACTCATTCCGAATGTCTGCCAAAACAGTCCATATGGCTGATAATATTCAGTTCCCATTGAGTCATGATATTATAGCCCACGTGGTGATCTTAACCAATTGTTACCACATTAAATTATTCACGGTTATAATTAGATTTATTTTGGTGTCGTGGACGTTGGCCTTTACCAGATGGTATGCAAATGTTTGGTTATTGTGAATCTATTATTGGATGTACTAAAAGTTTTAAAGGGATATCGTTAATTATTATATTGGTAATTATTTTCTTTGCTGTCACTGTGTGTCACGGTGTTAATAAATCACCTTTTTTAGGGTTCCGTACCCAAAAGGTAAAACGGGAACCCTATTACTAAGGCTCCGCCGTCTGTCTGTCTGTCTGTCCGTCTGTCACCAGGCTGTATCTCACGAACCGTGATAGTTAGACAGTTGAAATTTTCACAGATGATGTATTTCTGTTGCCGCTATAACAACAAATACTAAAAAACAGAATAAAATACCTATTTAAGGGGGCTCCCATAGAACAAACGTGATTTTTTGCTCGTTTTTGCTAGATATTGTTTATTGAAATATTCACAGAATATTGAGTTATATATTCATTTTAAAAATAAATAATTAAATAAAACAAATATTTAAGGGAAAATTTAAATATTTAATTTCCCATACAACAAACGTGATTTTGTTTGCCATTTTTATAGATAATGGTACGGAACCCTTCGTGCGCGAGTCCGACTCGCACTTGGCCGGTTTTTTTTTTATGGGAAATTATCAAATAACTTCTCCCGCTCTGAGTGAAGCGGGAGGGCGTGTCAGACTTTTACTGTCTAAAACCCACCCGCGCGTGTTCCTTCATTTGCCTGTGTGCCAGGGCCACGATATCCCTTTCGGACAAACTCGCAACCCTGGCAGTTAATTCAGTTGTTTTCAGTGCCATAATATACAGAGACAGTAAGGGCCCGATCATATGTACTACCACCACCACACCACAATAACAGCACGAGGACACTGTCAACCGTGTGAATGATGCCGACCACATCAAGGCGACGTCGGTCGCCGCCACAATGTGACTACAACGTTGTGTCGATGCGACGAAACTGTCACAGCGGGAGTCGATCTGTCAGCAAACACTCCACATCGCAACTATTAGCGACAACATTTTTCTTGCCCACATTTTCTACCTGTGATGTGGTAAAGAAAAAAAAAGAGACTTAATCATCAAAATCATAAAGCTAGAGTCGCAGCTGCAGTTAGTCCATACACACATCTAAAAGGTTTATGAACGAAAGATAATAATATAATGAATACCCATTCATTGTTTGCTTTATGTCGTATATATTTCACACATGCTTCCGTTCGCATCCGGACATCCACAAAGCCATGGTGAGACAAAATTGGCCACAGGGAGCTCTGAATCAGAATGTGTGAAGACACTGAGTAGGGATGTAAATGTTCTGTATGACATGTGTTGGTACAGGCCACATGCGCAAGATGATTGGGTTGAAAACATAATTGCATGACAATGCTATGGACTTATTTCTTAAACATCTAGTTTTTTTCAACAGTCTTCTACAACATTATAGGTACAGAGATGTCAGAGCTTTATTAAATAACCGGCCCCGTACCATTATCTATAAAAATCGCAAAAAAATCTCGTTTGTTGTATGGGAGCCCCCCTTAAATATTTGTTTTATTTTAATTTAATTATTCATTTTTAAAGTGAATGTATAACTAAATATTCTGCGAATATTTCAAGCGTCTACCTGTTGCCGTTATCAATATCGAGCAAAGACGAGCAAAAAAATCACGTTTGTTGTATGGGAGCCCCCTTAAATATTTATTTCATTCAGTTTTTTAGTATTTATTGTAATAGCGGCAACAAAAATACATCATCTGTGAAAATTTCAACTGTCTAACTATCACGGTTCATGAGATACAGCCTGGTGATAGACGGACAGACAGACAGATGGCGGAGCCTTAGTAATAGGGTTCCCGTTTTACCCTTTGGGTACGGAACCCTAAAAAGCGTCAGATGGCTGGTACAGTTTTTGAACTTGTTAACTTGAATTGACCAGAATTGTGAAGAATCGTCAATTGTACGGGTTTTTCAGGCTAGTCAGTTTTCCCTGCAAGGTCCTGACAGAGGTGGAACGAAAACTTCTACGTCATATAGTTGTGTTTATCAAAAATGTAATCAACACAACATTGCATTGCAGTTTCCAATCAAAGGCAACGGTAACATATCTCTAAATTTACAGGCAATCCCTTCAACAATTTTATTTACCGCCAGATGAAACAAGTTAACAGCAGATAGGTACTTATTCCAGAATATTATAAATAATTTCACAATCTTACCTGGCCTTCTTATGTAACGTTCTCACAGTTTACACATCGCACTATTTCTTACATATTAATCATCGGGTTAGAGATGCGCGTGGGCAGGCATAGCGCACACAGAGGTTAGCGAACGGTGTGTTTGATATCACTAAAGTGGAGCATGAAACACATCGGTTTTGGGGAAACAAAACTACAAAATAAGCTACAAGATTGGACTCTAAAATTCATCTCAACTGAAGTTCAGAAGAAAAATATTCCTGAATACCGGAAAAATAAGGTGAAGGGCCAGTACTGTACCTTAGTAAATATTAAAACAGAGATAACATAACGCCTGTAATCCCCGAAGGGTTAGGCAGAGGTGTAACCATAGAAAGAAGAAAGAAAGAAACATGCGTTTATTGGCATTACAGCAAAACATACACCTTATAACTATAAACACAGAAAACAATTTTTATAATGCCAAAAGGGCCTCAGCTCAGCATAATGTCAGATGACAACACAAGCAGGTGTGCCACCTGACGCTGATTTTCAGCTACAACCCACGAGTGTGTTTTTGTGTTTAATTATGAGAATAAATTAAAGGTTATAAAATACATGCATACATGTGTGTGTCTTGTGTTATGATTAATGGAAAACTAAAATAAATACCCAATATAGTACACACATATTTTGCCAGTTTTGTAATTGTGTTTAACAGAAATATAATATGTTTATGTTGCAATATTACGCAGGTTTTTTTTTCTAAAAACTTGACGTTTGTTCTAAAAGTCGACGACAAATCACTAACAAGGTGCCAGATTTTTGTTGGAATGTCCGTAATTACAACATCTTGGCAGACATTCTTGATAATTATTGTTCAAGGGCTTCAAATGGGTAACCAGCATTCCTTTGTTCACTTAAGCCGGTATCAGACACTTCACTTGAGTGAATGGTTCACTCAAGTAAAGGTTCATTTTTGTTTCATTCCACGCTCACACGACACACAAAAACCTTTGAGTTGGTTGTATTGTAAAAACTGTAGAAATAATTGTAATTATAACACACTAGCTGCACCCCGCGGTTTCACCCGCGTAAGTCTCGATCCCGTGAGAATATCGGGATAAAAAGTAGCCTATGTCTTAATCCAGGGTTTCAGCTACCTCCATACAAAATTTTATCAAAATTGGTCCAGCCGTTTGAGCGTGAAGAAGTAACAAACATACACACACACATTCACATACTTTCGCCTTTATAATATTAGTGTGAAGTGTGATGAACAAAGTGTTTTCATTATTATGTGACTAAAAAAGTGGAACTGACTTGTGTCTTGTGTTGAATTGTGTGACTTGTGTTGAATAAATACGATTCTAAGTTTTTAAATAATTATCACGTAAAAATGTACCTAAGTTAGATTAAAATTGCATATTAGTCTTAAAGGCTAGATTGTAATTAATTATTAACACTCGGGTCTTTTTAATAAAACATAAAATATTTAAAGGAATGAACATTCATCGGCTCCTTTCATTACATCTTTCGATCGGTAGACGACTGAAAGAGAACTTAAAAAATGAAGCGTCTGATATCGGCTTTATACATTAGCTACTTATTTTCTTTATGAATATGGGCCAGACGAAGATTATGGCAAACATATTCAGCAATTCAAATCCTTCTGTTAAAATCGGAAATTAAGTTTTGGATATGGTTGACAAGTATGTATATCGTGGCCATATTCTTTTATTTGGAAAAGAGCATCCACAAACAGAGATTTCGAGAAGAATACAGCTTGGGTTAGCCGCATTTTGCAAATTGGACGACATTCTAAAATCAGCCAAAATTCTAAAATTACTGAAGTCCCGAATCTATAACCAGTGTGTTCTGCCCACCATGACGTACGGTGCTGAGACGTGCACGCTCACGCTGACCTGGCTGTGTGCAGGGTATGAGTTGCTCAGAGAGCCATGGAACATGCCATGCTTGGCATAAAGTTTATAGACAGAGTCCCAAACGTCAAGATCCGCAGACGTACGAAGGTTTTCGATATAGGAAAACGGTTAATGGATATCAAATTGAGTTGGGCAGGATACCTGGCAAGGCGCAGTGACGACAGATGGAGTAAGGCCAAGGATCAAGTGGCATCCAAGGCCTAGAAGACGAGATGTCAGTCGTCCGGCGGCGACATGGTCGAACGACATTGTTACCATCGTGGGTAGTAGCTTAGTAGCTGAGCGCCGCCGCCGCGACGCGCGCGCCTCACAGTTTTCGGCAACCCACTGAGTAAAGGGTCGCGGGCGACCCGGCCGATAGGTAGTTAGCGCGCATAAGTACATGGAGTGATTTATCTGGTAATCTGTGGTATGGCCTCGTCTTCCGTGCACGAGTGAAATGTGACTTTTTCAATATTATAGGTACTTTCCCAGTTTATCTTGGAAATCACTGACAACGGTGAATGAAAACATCGTGAAGAAACCTGGAATAATTTAAATAAGTCTGAAATTGCCAATCTGTCTTGAACAAGAGCGGTGATCAATTCTCATGCCTTCTGTGTATGAGGAGTGGCTTTTGCCATGCAGTAGGACAATAATAGGCTGGTAATATTGTGTATAAAATTCTACTGGAAACAGATTATTATTTCCTTTTCACTATGCCCGAAACGATTTTTAGAAATTACAACGAAGACGACGAACTATTTCCGTCTCATTTCAACTAATAAATCTTTCGCTTCGTCAAAGACCACTTCTATTCTATTCTATTTTCAAATTTGAAAAACTGTATTCTATATTTCAATTGTTTTACCGTTTCTTCTAATCTACTACTGTACCTAATTAGCTAAAAATATATTAAAGGTACAAAGGAATTAAGCTTTTAATTCCCTAGAATTAAAGCTCACAGTAGCGTGTAGAACAATTGGAATAATTAATCTGTTTTGTCCGAAAAACAATCCTCTTGACATCGTGATTAGCGATTATAAATTCCGTTAGTTATTTTGGTACATCAAAGTTAAAAGGGTGGTAATTGGAAAATACTGTTTTTAATATAATAATTTAAAATATACTCTATATTTAGTTACATGGAGCCAATTCTTTCCGTGGGTATCGTAAAAGGCGACTAAGGGACTTACTAGAGAATGGGCAGCAGCGTTCTCTATGCATTTTAACACCATACCGATCGTTAACCCGCCTGCCGAGCGTGGCGATTATGGCAAACACCCCCCTTTAGGGGGAGGCCTATGTCACATGATGATGGGGCCAATTATATTGTCACGTATTTTGGAGATAAAAGTGACACAAATATCTGGGAATCAACATAGTTGTGGTAACCGTGGAGTTTCTTGCCGGCTCTTCTCCATAGGAAACGACCAATTGGAACCGTGCACCTAGCTTCTGACGTTTCATAAGTACCCATGTGATATAAAATATTTTGATTTTGAATCACTGTTTCATCAGTTCCTGATAAGTTCTGGCTTACATAACTGGCAAATAGTTTCATACAAATTCTATCCCATGTATCTGTTATTTATAACCCATAATTCACTTATTAACGTTGTAGTCCACATGCCTAAATTCTGAAGAATATTAATATCGAAAATCCCTAATTTTTCCACAAAATGCCTAACATAACATAGGCTAAGAGTTATCGGCAAAATCCTTTGTTCGCAATACATAAATAACGAGAAATGACCGCTGGCCTACAAATACTTTATTTTAGAATCTGATTTCATATATTTTCGAAATATTTATTTGTTTTAAACCATATCTAACTCTATATGAATCGGTAAGTAATCCCCTTGTATAATAATTTTCATGCTTTAGGAGTCTAAAACTATTCTAACAGAAGGAACTTGGTCCGTGTGTTTGTATTGAACAAAATCTATAGGCCAAGATTAATAAACGTTACTATAGAGGTATCAAGTACAGGGTATAAAGTTCACTCATCCTCCATAGAAGAGGGAGGACCTTCCGACTAGACGGGTGTTGTGTCTGTTGCGCGGTAAACTCAAAAGTTAACAAGTATTAGTAGACCAACTTACATTTGCATTTGGAGAATTTACCTTGACATAAATATCGATGTATGGGAGAACATGTTTTTCAGCTAAAATGTTAAGTTTGTTTTTGGGATAAATTCATCCCAACTACGGAACCCTTCATCGTTCGTGGTCCGCCGACACACGCATTTGGCCGGTTTTTTTTTTGTGTTTAGATTATACAATATTAGTTTTAGTATATGCGAAACCCGAAACACGTGTTTAGTATTTTTATGTAAAGAATCTATGAACTAAATTTAAAAAAAAAATCATGAAAAATCACAAAGTTATAAGGTTGTTATGTTACCGGGTTGTCCGTACAAAAACATGCTAACGGCGCCCCCGCGCCTCCAGGGTCGTCTTGCGCTCATTGATAATAATTTGGCAGTAGGTACCTAACCATACGGCGATTGCATTGTAAGTAATTAAATGGTGATAACATTTCCCATCACACTTGTATATTTTTGGGACAAAATATAACATGGTGTAAAAATTATTGAAATTGATTCAGTACCTTATTCTGAACAAACTACACCCTTCGGGGGCTACAGGCGGGATATTATGTTAAATAAATGATAAATGATAAATTTATTTGCCATAAAAATACAGATAGGAACCTACGTGATTCATTATAAATTAGTGTACATTGTATACATCTGGTTCTATGTTAATATCTGTACTCAAGTATACAACCCTGCCTTTTAAACTAGGTAAACCCGTATCTTAAGAGACAGTAAGCGATGTGATGTATTACACATTGGTATTCCCCAATTGAAATAAACTATGGATATTTTAGTTCCAATACGACAAAATTAGGAGGTGCTTAGGAGGCCCGTGTCAACATTAAAGGCTGATTATGCTATGCATAAGCTACTACAAAATTCTCGAGAATCCGCGAGCAGACCCGGGTGCACCACTAGTTTAATACTTTTATTTATTTGTTTTCCCAAAGAGCATCCTGTGCCGATTGCTGATGGATAAATAAACGTTTAAAATTAGCAAGTTCAGTTACAAAAACAATCGCATGACGAATCAATGGCGCGATGGTGGAATCCGTGTGCAACGGAAAAACTGTTTATTTATTGGTTAGTTTATTTGTTTTTCTAAACACAGATTTTTTCTATGAGATCATAATTGTTATGGAGTACTGAAGGCAGTGGTGACTCTGTGTTAACAGCCACGACTTACGAGTTGTAGGTAGTAAGTTCGAACCCTATTTTTTTGGGTGGGAAATTATCAAATAACTTCTCCAGCTCTGGACGGAGTGGGAGGGCGTGTCAGACTTTTACTGACTAAAACCCACCCGTGTTCCTTCAGATCCCTGTGTGCCATGGCCACGATATCTCTTTCGGACAGGCACAGGCTCGTAACCCTGGGACAGGCTCGTTACCCTACCCTGACAGGCGCTTTTCTTTTTTGCTTTGTGTAAATAATTTCATCACCACTGCTCTCAAAACGGTGAAGGAAAACATCGTGCTAAAACTAAAAACTCGAAGACATGTGACAACTGGGCCCACGTGGTGGATTACGGCCGCTCCCTCTCACAGAGAGGAGGCCTGTGTTCCAGCAGAGGGACATTAAAGGCTGATTATGCATAAACTATGGAGAATTGGGTATTAGTGTAGCTAAATGCCATAGTATTACGTAGAGACTTGTTGCCATAACGGGCAGTTCCTGGATACGGATGACACAGGAGCGTAGGGATCAGCACAAGCCAAGAGAGGCGTATTTTATGCCCAGTGCGTGAAGTCGGACGAAGTTTTTTTTGTATAGTCGTTCCTTTTTACCATTTTGGTACGGAACCCTAAAAATTGTAGGGTAATCTCCTCCGTTGCACGTAAAGTGGGGATGATCTACTATTTTCTCGTCTATCGCATGATGTGGGGTATCGTTGGATAGGTAGTTAAAAAATATTGCGCGTCTTTGAATACCATTTTGCGATTCAGGGATCCGTTTGCGTAATAAATATTAAAATCTTTATAGTGCTAATGTTTGCTAGAGTCAAGTGTTCCCCCCTCCGCTAGCTTAACGGTTGCTTTTGGATATGTGAAAATTTCACGGGCAGTAGTCTATATATCGAAGTTAAAAGGAAAACTATGAGTATCACAAGTAGGCTTTACAACTTCAGGAATAATAGTCCACCAACTTACATTTTCAGTGGGAGAATATTGAATGTGACGTATATCGATGTATGGAAGACCATGTTTTGGTGTGTTACGGAACCCTTCATTGTGCGTCGTCCGACACGCACTTCGCCGGTTTTTTTCTAACAAAGTTAAAAAACAGGCTATCTTTTACTCCGGCCTAATTAGATGCAACTTTAGCTTCATAACATGGAGCATAATTATTATTCCTGCGGATATTTAATTAAAATTACGCTACAGAGAGCAATTATGAAATTATTTATATGACTGAGGTAGAAAAATGGTTTCATAAAACTTCCCGTGTTTTTATGAGAACTGATTATGGATAGTGCCTACTTAAATATTAGTAGGTAAGTATTTATCAATCTGCCTAGCCTTTCCCAACTATGTTGGGGTCGGCTTCCAGTCTTACCGGATGCAGCTGAATACCAGTATTTTACATGGTGCGACTGCCTATCTGACCTCCACAACCCAGTTACTGGTTAACACGATACACCTTGGTACTAAACAAACACGTCCACACAATAGGCATAACGGACAGCCCTCTGTGCAGGGCTTGTATGGAGCTGATGAAACCGTTGCGCATGTGCTCTTTGACTGCACAAGCGTCACCCAGATTAGAACAGAAACCCTCGGGTCACCCAGAACCTTCACAGATATTCTATGCAGCCCAGAAGACGTAATCAGCTTCTGGAGGGAGGTGGGCTGGTTGGAATAAACAACTGAGGGCCGCCATGGCCCACGCACAATGGTCCAAATGAAGGACTGAGTGCGGAAACCAAACCCTCTAACATAGAACATAGAACCCCTTGGTAAGGATGGTTTTCAGACTCTCGGGCTTCTGACGACCCGTAACGACTGTTATAAGTCCTCAAATAACAGCCGGGACTAACGGCTTAACGTATTTTCTGAGGCACGGAGGAGTCTTGGTAGATGATCTCTCTTGGTAGAAGATGGTCATCCATTTATAAACCAACCGTGGCACGCGTAGCTTAACCTGATCGATCGACCTCTGCGGCTGTTATTACTTAGCCACAAGCCCCTTATATTTCAGTAAACTACGAGTACATACTTTATTTATCTCTCTATCTCTCTCTAGCACAAAAATCAGTAAACACACAGTGTTGCTCCACTTCCATATCTCGCAAAAAATAAACACATTTCCAGAGAAATACTCGCGAAAGAATACCTCCGTACCTATTTTAATTCCTGATGTGCTCGGGAAATTTACCTTGAAAAAGGGGTGCGAACGTCTGAGCACACTTTTTGCCCCCTTTTTGTCGTCTCTCGCTAAATTTGTCCGCACAGCGCGGCTTCTTTTTTTTCCCCAAGTCTCGACAGAATGCACCACTGTGTAATGCAAACGAAAACTCACTTTATAATTTCGAGGATATGTTCTAAATTTGAATTAGCCTCAGAATTTTAAGACATTCTGATCTGTATTTGCACGGTGTAAAGTCTCTTTATTTCTATGTTTAAAATTAAGGATAGCTGAATATCTGAAGCATGTATTTTTTTTAGTTTATCCCTTTGGAAGCCTTTCATTCGAAAGTTTATGAGGTATGTTTCATAGCTTTTTTAATGCTCTGTTTTATTGCATTTGCCGACACTAGTTGACCGGCACGGGCGGCGTAATAATAAAGATTGTTTTTATTTTTGGCTACAAATTGCCCGTATTTGTAGCAGTGTGCGTGGTATTAATAAACGAGATGACTTCTTTGATTTAGTTCCTTCAGCTGCGTCCGTATGTATGTCTGTTCAAAATGCACGCACAGAAATAAATTTAGCGCCGTTTGAAAGAAAGTACCTAATTTATGAATCGATTAACAGAAGACCTGAGATTTAGGTGTACTATAATACGTGATAGTCAAGACAACCGAATTTTCGATTCATTCCCATTTGAGCACCATATCTTATGCATTGAGCACCAAAGGTATTCCAATTTGAGCGCCAATCAATATTTTAACGTGGTGCTCAAAGCGAAACAAAGATAAAAAAAAATCTGCGAACGACTATTGCTAAATAAAGATCATTCTCTTGCCTTAACCCATTTTTTTTGGTGTCAGCGCAGCATCTCTCTCATCCTTTAAGCTTTTCTATTTTTCGTCATCTCAGTCGTCACCCCTTTTCTAGCCATATCATCTTTCACGCAGTATCGTTTCTTTGGTTTGGTTATAACCAAAGTTATATCAAAATTCATAGGCCGCCTCCTAAACCGCCGCGCGATCGGTCGCGTGTACGCGCGACTGATCGCTTTAGAAGTTAGGACTCAAAACTATCCTCACGACATTTCCTCATTCCTCCGCGTATCTATGCAGGGTTAAATTAAATTAACCAGCAAAACTCCACAGACTTGATGGATATTGACATCTAAATACAATAGAACGAAAAAAAAAAATATTCGTTGCTTTTTTTTGGGGTCAGCAACTGTAGTTACTTGAAATATAAGTTTCAAAATCAGTTCATTTTTCTGTGTAAACTCCACAGACTTGGAAAGGTATCGACATCTAAACAAGGCGAAATAAAAAAAAAAAAAGTTTCATCAAATACAAGTAACTTCACTACCAGTTATTGAAACCAGATAAAAAACCAAAATTCTTTTTTTTATTTGTTTTATCGTGCGGAGTTTCGCTAACAAATTAAATTTGACCCTCTAAACGGATAAGGACATTCGTCTAAATTTCTTTTTCATTTCTCTGTCTGCTGGAGGAAATTTCTTAAGAAATAAGCAGTACCTTTGTAATACAAAAATTATAATTATGCCGTATCTCTGTATTTTACTGTGTACATAAATAAGGACATTATTCTAAACATAATTGCTGTAATTATAACATTATGCTCTGACATAAAAAAATACAAATTATGGCGTTATGTGTGTCAAAGTTTTTTGTGCATTAATGACTATTGTTTTTGGCGTTTTAGCATGGCAATACAGTTCATTGCTCTTTCCCTATTAACTCTCAAACAATAAACTACTTATGGTTCTTCTTTTATTGGAACATGTTGAAATTCAAGGCCGTTAGATGATAATTCAGGAGGTTCACGGACTTTATTTCAGTTTGTTAAATAATAAAAAAACGAGCGAGCCTTACAGTAGTCACATATTAATTGTAACATCTGACATCTAACCTTGATAATAAGCAAAGGAGCAGTGACAGAAACTAACCTCAAAAATGGAAAAGCTAAATACTGAAATATTTATTCATTAATAGTCAAAAATCAAAATCAAAATATTTTATTTCACATAAACCTACATGGGCACTTATGAAACGTCAGAAGCTAGGTGCACGGTTCCAATTGGTCGTTTCCTATGGAGAAGAGCCGGCAAGAAACTCCACGGTTACTCTTTTAAAAATAATGGGCTTTTACAATGTTTTAAGTTACAGTGTTAATAGATAAGGGAGGAAAGTGTAGGCCCGTCAACAAGTACTTAACAAAATAGAAAATGGTTTACAAAATTATAGTCTATTAAGCCTACAACATTCTCATATTCACAAATTAAAAAAAAGAATTTATATAAAATATTACCAAAATAATAAAAATATAAACCTATTTAAACCAAATGACAAGATTGCCATTACAACCGTAACAAATCTGAATTAATATTCTGTCCACAAGTCACTAATAAATATTTTAAATTAAAATTGTAGGTATTTAGTGTCAAATAATGAAGAGATTTTTGTCAAGGTATGTATAAATAAAAAAATAAAAAAATGTTAAAATAAACATCGTAATTTGGGAGCATTAATATACATTTACATAGTTATGCCGTTTATGAGGTACCAGGGAAGCCACATGTGCAGAAGGAATTATTGCCAAACTTCTTTGTCATCAATAGTGGTCGCCCACTGGTCGAAATTTGACCTTATAATCTATATAGTACTGACTAATTGCATGAGTACACTAATTCCATACAATTATAAAGTACTTACTAATTTCATGCTATTAAAAAGTACTTACTTATTCCATGCTCAAGCTGTCACTTTCTGTGACACACATTCGTCCCTTGTCACGAAATCACTCCTACAAAAAGCAAGAGATGAGATGTTACACATCAAAAATGTTACAAAATATGGGTGGGTCAATGACCGTTATTGCCATGCTAAAACGCGGCAACTATAGTAAAGTTTTATGCAGAACACTGTTTGTAGTTACAATACGTATGTATGAAGATTGTAAAGGTTGTATGAAGTTGTTTGGTTATGTCGGTACTTTGTTCTTAAAATTACATTGTAATTATTATGTTTTGTGAATAGACAAACTTGTCTACTAATTAACTGTTTTTTTATTTATTAAAATTTTTCGAAACCAACAATAAAATTAAGCCCAAGTAAACATTTTTTTTTTACAATATCTTAAAATATGTCAAAGTTGTATGCGTTTTAAAGTCTATTGTAGACAGAGACAGCGCCATGCTGGGATCTGACGTCACAATACAGGAACGCCATAGTAACTTCGCGCCATTCAGTACAATGATCGTTTTTCATGACAAGGATAGTAGAATAATTTCAAAAGCGTGTAAATTCTCCATTTTTCCAACGTTTTTATATTTTTTTTCACAAATCGTTTTTTTAGCAACACCTTTAGAAATAGGTATTAGTTCATGTATATTTTTTTAGAAGTCAAAAACCCTATTGTGTAGGTCTGTACAGCCCGATTCAAAGTTTATGGCGGCTCGGAACATGAGGCGAGTCACTGCGCAGTAACAAATTCACGTATCAGCGGGAGTGAGGGTGCAGTACTGCGCAGCTAATCAAAGTGTCACTATTTCTTGTGTTCTTTTTTTGCCTATTGTTTTTTTTTTTTTTTTTTTTTTTTTTAAGTTGTTATCTATTATTTTATTGTGTGTTGTGCTATGTCTTTTGTGTGCACTGAATACATTTTTTATCTATCTATCTATCTATCTAGTATGTAGCGCACTTCAGAGCCGCCATCAAGTTTGAATCGAGCTGTACTGTTGATTATTGAAATAGTTTACAGTTACTAGCTTCTCAATTTAAGGTAGATGCGCAACTATAGCCCGCGTTCCACTTAGATTTGTTCCACTGAATGAATTTTTCATGAAATTATGACACTGGGGAACAAATCTAACTTGAGCGAGATGTAATAATGATTAGAATTCTGTAAATACATATCTGTTAAAGTCGCGAATCATATTTTGATCAAGATACAACCTGATACTGACCTGCAAATTGCAATAAACGTAAGAAAATTTGAATTTCCCGGGCTACAGCTGCGAATTCACTTCAAAAAGGTACTTTCGTAATAAATAATTACGCATTCATTTATTTAAAATTTTCATACAACGTTGACGCTTATTAATTCAAAACGAAAATATACAATAGCTTTCTATTTCTTAATTTTAACATATAGAAAGAAAATACATTTATTTGCCGTAAACATAACGCAAAGAAATATAAACACAAACACGAAAGAACAAGTTGAGGGAAAATATGCGTCACATTCACGCAAAACGGCCATCGCTCAGCATAATGCTGCGTTCCTAAGCGAAACAGAGCCCCAGCGCTGGTTTTCAGCGACAGCCGGCGTTGACGTGATGACGTCAACCGGTGCAGCATTAAATGAGATAAAAATAAACAAAATAAGAAATAAAATAAATACAATACTTCGTTATCTATGTTTATATAAATATAATATCTATCGGCGGCATGTTACGCAATCTGTGTGTGCAGCTTTCAGCTGTCATAAAGAATTTGACGTTTTTACGTATCACGCCGTACGTTCCGTACGTTTTTTCGTGTTTTTAGGTGTACAACAACCAAGCACCACAAGCCATACAAGCTGACCTCTTTAGGTGGCAAATAAATAGTACATCGACACAAATAGTACATCCTTGTGTTCCCGGAAGGGTTAGGCAGAGGTGTACCTATAGTATATCCACATTTTTCCAGATATGTTAAAATCCCATGTAATAGAGTGTAATGCCATCAACAGGGCATACAGTCAGACTCGCTACTGAGAAGATCCAGATAGAAAAACTCAATTACAATTTGCCCAACCTGGGAATCGAACCCAAGACCTCACGCTCAGCAGAAACGCTTGCAAACACTAGAACAATGAGGCAGTTTTATAATATTTATTTTGTTAAAATTAATTGAACAGCAGTTTTTAAATTAATTTTGTCTGTACCCCTAGTGTAAGTAAGTAATAAGCAAAATTACCTCCCGTTACTCCCAAAATTAAAGAAATAACAACAAAAACAGAAACTTCATTAACATACGTATCAATCGACAATTAAAACTTCCTACCAAATGTATTTTAAATACAGATGACGTTATTTTATCCAGATTCAATCTCGAACCACTGTGCATCGAATATTTTTTACTTTATCCAAAATCTTTGGCCTACATACTGTGGTTCCGAATTTTTTTAATTTTGGCCTGATTAAATCTTTTTTTTCCTGTATCGAGAATTTTGTCCCAAATCTTGCCCAGTGTGCATTGGACATTTGAAATAACCTGATACTTAGATTCCTACGTGTTGATAAGGCTACAACACTCTGTGATAATTAAAACTAATTGGTGAGCTGACCGGTTATAATTTATGTACCATTTTTACGATCCTCAAGATTTTAGATTCAGGTTATGTTAATACGAGTAAGCGGAGCGATAAGCGGAACGAGTTTGTAAAGAAATGGAGATGGAAAATTAATACTGCATACTTTTACATAACCAGAACACATAAACTCCATTTGAAATAAGATTACACATTTAAAAACCTTTACATTCCGTTTAACTGATTTTTACTTCTATTACGTTAGTGGCATGACAAATGGCAGCTGTAATAAATAGTTGCTATTGTAACCATGTTTTTGCTTTTAATTGCATCATTATGCCTACGGAATTGAAGTCAAAATCTGTTGAACGGACCGTAAAAAAGGTTTATTTAAATGTGTAATCTTATTTAAAATGGAGTATAGAGTGAAATAGGTATTTTGGTGATGATGTAGATATAGTATAAGAGAGGGAAAAAACATATTCAGGTGATTTTAATTAATCACCCGCGCCTTTTATTTATCGGCGAAATACTACCCCAGTCAGGCAAAATACTGAGACCCAATGTGGACAGCAACAATATAGATGAAGGAGTGCAGCTGTACTCACTCATCGTAGATCTCATACATCACTTGCCACCAGACAAAATCGTGGTCAAGAGTGGACACATTTATTTTTATACTAGCTGCGCCCCGCGGTTTTACCCGCATAAGTCTCGATCCCGTGCGCATATCACGTAAAAAAGTATTATATGTCCTAATCCAAGTCATGGTCTACCCGTGTCACAAATTTCATCCAAATCCGTACAGCTGTTTTAGAATGAAGCGTAATAAACATACGAACTCACTTTTGCATTTATAATATTAGTAAGGATAAAAAGTAACCAATAAAGGCTCGTGCAGACCAGCGCGACACCAGTAGAACAATTTTCATTAAATTTTTCTATACATTGTTCCATCACTGTCGCGTCGCACGACAAGTCGCGTCAGTCTGTACTAGCCTTAATAAGCTAAACAAGCGACTTTCATCACCGCTACCGCTTAAGTACTAAGCCCACACTCTGCTCTGATTAATTAATATAGGTACAAATCAAACATGAGACAGTACAACTTCTGGATTACATGCCGGTTTGTTTAGAGTTTAATTATTATTGGGGAGCCATCTTCATATAACGAGGATGTCATAAAATTGTATCGATTGAGTACTCAAAAGTGTACTGGTGTTGAATAACGGTTCCTTTGAACGGACATCCATGAAATTGATAGTAGAGGCTCTCAGTTTGATATATTTTTGTTCATTTGGCTTAGGAAGAACATAACATCACGCCTGTAACCCCGAAGGGTTAGGCAGAGGTGCACCTGTAGTACACCTACATTTCGCCGGTAAATAAGTCCCATGTAATAGGGACAATACCAGACTCTGGGCTGCTACTGAAAAAATCGAGATGGAATAACCCAATAACACTTTGCCCGAGTCGGGAGTCGAACCCAGCACCTCAAACTCAGCAGTAGCGCTTGCGGCCACTAGACAAACGAGGCAGTACAAAATTAATTTCCCTGACTTCACGTCTAACAGCGTTTTTTACTAAAATATATCCACACATTATTTTTCAATCCGTATATTATAAAACTGTTGCTTTTCCAAGACGTAATGTATTTTTCACCGCACATGACAGCTATTTTGAAAAATATTATCAAGTCACCATTATTCTTATGCCAGACACAGATACATATTTGAACAAAGACTTTCGAGGGACTACTCACGGTAGGTAGGTAGGATCACGGTAGAGGCACGGATCAAGGTAGGTACTTATTTAATTAGTGAAATTGTCTAAGCTATAAATTTTATTTAATACGAGTTTAGCTCGTGGCTTCAGTCGCGTGGTACCTAAGCCATTTATCTAACTAATTTTTATTTAACTTTTGTTACTATTTTATAATAAATAAAGTTTTTCTTTTTCTATTTTGTGTTTTTTTTATTTTAATTCCAGGCCATCTTGCGGCTGAACTAAGCGACCGTTCCGCTCAGTGATTTGCGAGCAACTGAAATTGTGCAAATGTAACAGGCAACGCACACATTTGAACTTTGAACGCTTTGATGTGCGCTCGAAAAATCGACATCGAATGGCAAAGTGTAAATATGTGATCCAACTTTGAACAAATACTCAAATACCCGTGCTTCACAAGTGCTCAAAGATTGTTGCTTTCTCTGGCGGTGGCTTTAACCGCACATGATGAACGTAATTCTCAAGACATTTTCATACTTTTCCTTCTATTTTTGCCAACTCATTATTCCTTCTTAGGGCACAGTACACACAGCACAAATACAATTAAATACGCGTATAAATATGGACGCGGTGTGAAATACAAAGCAAGCAATTTGGTTAAACGCAACGACGGAGACGGCGAGTAATGTACGTTAGGTGTAAACGCATAGAGGTAGGGCTGTCACCTAAGATTATAAAGATTTTAGCAAGAGCCAATCACAGGTAAGTAGTACCTTTAAAAAAAATAGGCAGTTTATGGTCTGCTGACAGAAGTAAAAACTTTGGAACAACAGTGCTCACTCATATAGCTACAGATATACTGTTAACAATAGCATGTCGGTGACGCGAACCCATAGGATTTTTTCTACCAAAAATCGTTCAACGCGCCTGAAGAACTTTTCACTTCAAAAATGCCTTAAAAATCCTTCAGATTCCTCCTTGCTGGTTGGGAATTGGTCTAAAGCTTTTTATATAGCATTTAGCCGATATAACATTAGCACTGCTTATAACAAGGATAAAACACCAACCAAAACCAAGGAGAAAGTTACTGGATGACAACCCTATTCACATTCGTGTTAAAAGCATTTGCCTAATTGCCGAGATTCGTCTGAGGTATGCCTACAATGCATCTCGAGTATCGTTTGAACAAGACACCTTACTTGCTCTTAGAGGAAATTAATTACGGGCGAGTGCTGTTTCATTAGATTTTATTATTATTTATGTTCAGTTATTACGTTTTATGTTTTGTATAATTATTTTTGTTGAAGTTGTGTTTCTAATTAATTATTTTTTGTGTTCTGTTTAATTAAAATATTGACATAAATTATTTATTTATTTATTAAGGCAAACCAACTAAATACACACAAAGACATACAAAGTACACATCATTTACAAATTCAGTAGCATTGCATGCATCTAAATTATAGGTAAGCACAGCATTTAATCTCAGTAGTATACAATAATAATTAATATAAAGATGGTTATCAATGTAATTTGAACTAATATCAATAATCTTTTATACTTAAAATTAACTTGAATTAAATTAAATAAGATGTATTAAATTAAATTGAGATAAATAACAAACTAAAAACATAATAAAAAACACACAAAATAAAAGAAAATAAACATATTATTCAGCAAAAATTACATATTATTGAGCACAGCTCTTTTAAACTTAGCGATGCTGCCTGAAAATATGTCGAAGTCAAAATCATGAAAAATGTCGTTACACCTTCTGAGAATATAGGAAAGTTAAAAAAATTATAAATACAACCATTTTACATTTTTTTTAAACTATTATTTACGTCGTAGAGTTTGATCTAAATAACTGAACACGTCTGCTTCAATAAATATTGTTTTCTTATTAAGATTAAAGGGAAACTAATCAACACCTAGGACCGAAAAAAAAAAGCGGCTAGCACACATAGACCAACAACACCATAAAGACACACACAGACACACTTTCAAACACAAATAACCTGTTTAACAAAATTTTAGTTTATATGTAAAGTTTAAAAATTTCCACTCGAGCCACCAATCTTTTTATAATGTTGTTTTATTTTAGGTTGTCAGTGTACAAGTACATAACAAATAAAATGTATAATTTTGTAAAAGGGCAGAGACCTGGTGATCTGAAACACAGGCCTAGAGCTTAGTTTAGGCACCAGTCTCCCACAATATTAAAATTGGGTCTGACTCTGATACCATATGTATTTTGTACATAGCAATGAGTATCATTTTGACAGTTCAACAACATTCATTGGGCTATTTACGTTGTTGAGCACACAAATTTTTCGAACATTTATGAAGCAATGGATTATGGTGGTGAGAAAATGAATCTTATCTTACCTTATCTTAACTTATTCTGCGCTCTAAAGTCTCACAAATATTTATCCTATCAATGCATTACTTAGCTCTAAAACCGACTGATGATATGACGAAGGCTTAAGTTGTCAAGCTTAGGAAAATAATATGTACCAACTGGAATTCTCATTCGTTATTTAAAATAGAAATGCTAAGTTAGCGCCATCTATCTAAAACTTGCTGAAACAACTGATAATAACATGTTTCAAAATTCGTTTACGCAAGCCAAGTATGTATTATAGAAGCAAAATTTGTTAATTTGTATCGAGATTTTTTTTCTAAACGTGTTTTAGTAACAACCAAGTTCTGAGAAATATTTTCAAGAAACACATATATTTTTTCCGCTGCCACAAACTATATAGATTAGGCATTTTTTTTTGTTTAAGACAAGCCTACTTTTATCATTTGCTTCTTATCAGCGCCTTAAGTAGACTTCTCACGATGATTTTTTTTCTTAAATAGTCCTGGGGGCCGATCGCGCTATTTCTCAACGTAATTACCGTTCGGACGGAACGTTTTTGGTTTTGGTTTAGTTTTGGTTTAGCTGATGTAAGAAACGGTATCGCGCTATTTTTACTGAGCGTCAAAATCGTTGACGTTACCCAATACTGAAAGTTCGATCGATCGTTCCTCCAACGAAACTTCCAAAGTAAAGATAAATCGTTTCCGTTGAAATGATTAGCGCGATACGAAATGTGTCTACCGTAACGGTTTTGGTTGTGGTTTAGTTTTGGTATTAATGTTCAAAATTAGCGCGATCGGCCCCCTGTCCATGTTAATAGTAGCAGCATATTATGGCAATAAAAAGCTTTTGCATAATTGCCATGATACAAAATCGAATTTGGGCTGTAAATAGGTGTCTTAAACTAGTTACAAGCAATATCGATTCTTATTTATTGCTGTCGTTTCAGAATTAATATAGACATATTTAAATGAGAAGTCAACAGCGTAAATGGCAACCTTTTTGCCACTGACTTGTATCTTTTATTAATGACGCAAATTATTTTACATTTACAACGGTTCTGAGAAAATAAATATTGAGAAGGCTGGATTGAAAACCCGTCAAGCGTTTCAAGAGAATGACAACTATTAAAATATATCTAGCATGCCTTTATGGCATTTTAATAATAGGTTTATGACGAGTGAAAATGATATCTAGACGCTGTTTTGTGCGATCTATATCGCGTTCCAAGAAACAAGAATAATTTTTGCTTTTTAGTTTATTGTATCTTTTTATTTTTAGCCCTACAATACAACTTTTGTATTAAATTATCTTTTTGTTGTATTTCTTTTGAATATGACTTCACATTCTTCTATCTAAGCTTGTCAGATCTCATGATCTGAAGTGAATTTATTTAATAAATAATTTGAACATTCTCAGAATAGTGAGAATATAAAAAGAAAACTATATGTGGTAAGATGATAGCATAAGGGCAAAGATCAGACAAAAGCTATGAATAGTAACACTAAACATAACAACAGTATACAGGCATCAAGAAAAGTACTAAACGCATTATCACATTCTAGTAACTAACTCGCAAACTAGCCAGCCTAAACGGACCACGGAATTCGCAACAAGACGCAATGTATTGTTTGGTACTTTACGGGCTACACAAGAAGGACCAGACAGTAACAGTAGAAAGAGAAATAATATAAAGTGAGAGGGAGAAAGAGATAGACAGTCTGGAGTGCTACCATCAATTATACTAATTAGTATCATAAGAGGGGAGAGTGATGTAGGTGTAATACGCGTCAAACTTTAAGAGGAGGCTCCCTATTTTTATGTTAATTTGCATGAATATTCTGAAAAAGTCACACATACAAGCAAAATTAAACTTTAGTATATGATTTTCGCTCGGTACATTTTTTATTCGAAAATCATGTCTTTTTAGAGGATAATTATAAAAAACAAACAAGATTGTTTAGCTTTTATGTCTAAAATAAATATTCACACCGAGAAAATATAGTTTATTATCCAGCCACCAGATATTTTTTCTCTAGATCAATTATTACTTTGGTTATAATCGAAATAAGAATTGAGACTTACGCTATTTAGTTTCGTGCTTGATCAAATACCGCACGCGATATTCAACTTTATTATTGATGTGTTAGCGTCTAGCACATAACGCAGTGGCGAGGAACAAGGGGCGGAGCTTCCGTGGAAATTTGATTTAGACTACCTAGTCTTCAGGCAGCTCTGATGTGCGCTACCCGCTACGCAGTACCACACCCCTCACCCCTGCTGACACGTGAATTGTTACTGCGCAGTGACTTGCCTCATGTTCCGAGCCGTCATAAAGTTTGAATCGGACTGTGATAGTATAATAATTGCAATCGGTCACTTTAATCAAAAGGTGGTGACCTAGTTATGGACTGCACAGCCTTTGAAGTCGCGTTGACACCCACAGATACAGATTTAAAAAAAAAAAACATCACGCCTATAATTTCTAAAAGGTTAAGCAGAGGTGTACCTATAGGACACCAAGATTTCGCCAGTTATGTTTAAGTCCTATATGTAATATGAGCAAGCCTATTGCCATCAACCGGGCACAAATCCTGACTCCGGGCTGCTACTGAGAAATTCCTGATGGAGAAACTCGATAACACTTTGCCCGACCTGGGAATCGAACCTAGGACCTCATGCTCAGCAGTTGTGACCACTAAACCAACAAGACAGTCTGCATCGTGGGAAATGTCCTTAAACCAATCCATCAAGCAATGATGAATAGGGTTTTCGGGTTTCCTAAGTCCGAATGAAAGAACGTAACCCTTATAGGATCACTCGTGTGTCTGGCTGTCCGCCTGTCACAGCCAATTTGCTCCGAATCTACTGGAACGATTAAATTTAAACTTGGTACTGTATATGAATTTCTGTGACCCAATCACGGACGTGTAATGCATATAATGAATTTTGAATATAAGGGTCACTTTTGGGGGGCAAATTAGAAAATTTAAAAAATGTTTTGATAAACTGTACCTTGTGACATATCAAATGAAAGGGCTTGTTGTAAAGATCTCAAATATATTTTATTTAATCATTTTAAAATCATTTAAGAAAATATATGAAAATTGACCATTCTCCCTTATCTCCGAACCTATACGGCCTTATTACAAAACAAGGTTTATATTTAGACCCAGGTTTAAACCATCGTGTCATTTTTGAATTTGGAACCTGATTCCGTCTGAGATCAAATTCTTAATACAAAAACTGATTTTAACCCCGAGTCTAAGTTGTCAACTTTGTATTTAAAACTTTATCTCAGACAAAATAAGGTTTGAAATTCAAAAATGACATGATGGTTTAAACCTGGGTCTAAAGATAAACCTTGTTTTGTAATAAGGCCGACTGTGACTAAATTTTGAAAAACACAGAAATTAGTTCATTACTTATAGGTTACAGGAAAACCTATACGAAATAAATAATCTTAAAACAACATGGTAAATCTCTCAATATTTTCCCTACAATTTACATTTGCAGTTGGAATATATGGAAGAACATTTTTTTCAACTACGTACAATGTTAAGTTAGTTCTTGGGATAAATTCATCCCAACTACGGACACCTTAATTTTGCGTGGTCCAACACGCACTTGACCGGTTTTTATCTCATTTTGTCTGGAGCGATACGAGAATCTGTCGAAGATTCGGTAATGTTAGTAGCAGAGATTCGGTGATGTGGCTTTTATTTAAACAGATTATCTGCATACCTATAAACATAGTTAACCCATAATTTTCTATACCTCTCTAATTACAGCTGTTCTCATAATCTATCAGTTAACTGACACGGCTTGTGTGCATCCAGACTTTAATCCAGATTAACATAATTGATCGCTGAGTACTGCTGATGTTAATATAGGTTTCAATAACACTAGAGGGGCTTGTGACTCAGTGATACCAGCCACCCGGGTCGACCGTCCGTGGATGGGTGACCATCTTTATATACCAAGACCCCTCTGTGCCTCGGAATGCACGTAAAGCCGTTGGTCCCGGTTGTTATTTGCAGATCTTTGGCAGTTGTTACGGGTCGTCAGAAGCCCGAAAGTCCGACAACCAGTTTATTACCAAGAAGTATCATGTTACATGTGGAGGTCAGATGGGCAGTCGCTCCATATTAAATTCAGGTATTCAACTGCATCCGGTTATACTGGAAGCTGAACCCAACATAGTTGGGGAAAAGCGAGGAAAATGATGACGTGTGATCACACAAGGCTAAAAGAATAATACAATCATTATGAGATAGTAAGGGCGGGCTCGGGTAGTAAAATGTATGTCAGTTTGTGTGTTTACTGTATTTCTTGTATTTTAACTGTATTACATTTTTATTATTTGTTGTTATAGCGGTAATAAAAATTCACAATCTGTGAAAATTTCAACTGTCTACCTATTACGGTTTATGAGATACAGCCCGCTGACAGACAGACGAACGGACGGACAGTGGTGGCTAGGGTTCCGTTTTAACCCTGTTTTTTAAAATCATTTAAATACCTACTAAACGTCAGTTCCCAGATAAAACAATAAAAAATAATATAATTGAGCATAGCCATCTATCTTCTAACTTATCAACACCAAACAGATATGCATTCAAATTTTCTATGTTAGTGGGTTTGGTTTCCGCACTTAGTCCTTCATGTGGACCATTGTGCATGGGCCATGGCGGCCGTCGTTGGTTATTTCAACCAGCACACCTCCTTCCAGAAGCTGATTCGGTCTCCTGGTCTGTTTAGTATATCTGTGAAGGATCTGGGTGACCCGAGGGTTTCTGTTCTGATTTATTTATTAAAACTTTATGCACAAGTAAAAACTACACTGTACAAAGGCGGACTTAATGCCTGAGGCATTTTCTACCAGTCAATCTTAGGGTGATGCAGAGACAAAACATGGCAGGTGCAACGATTTGTGTGACGCCTGTGCATTCAATCAGCACATGCACAACGGTTTCTTCACCCTCCATGTATGCCCTGCACAGAGGACTGTCCGTTATGCCTATTGTGTGGAAGTGTTTGTTAAGTGAGCAGTGTCCCATGATGGTGCCCGTCACCAGGCGCAGGCCGTTCCTGTCCAGGTGTAGTAGACGCCTGGTTAGCCTATCTATATCCGTATCCAATTAAAACTGGAACATCCACATCATGCCTAACATTAAAAATCTAAAGAAGTCCAACTTATGAAAAAAAAAACTCCCCACTTTATTCAACGGTTTTGCTGTCACATAAATAAATGTGATACTCTCGTTACGGAAATGACTTAGCAATAAAAATATAATCTTCAAAGAAATGATCCCATCAAAATCCAAGTTCCGGTGACGTCACAAACAAAGATGGATTCCTGTTTGTTGTTGATGTTTCCTTGTAATAAATAGGTGGTCGTTGGGATAGATTTGTTTAAAAATATAACTTGATGTTTTTATGGACAGAAACTACTTCGATAATCTAGTGGTAGCAAGTTCAATGAAAATCAATCAAATTATGCTTGTATATGTTAATTTTGTACGCCATATATTGGCAAAACATAGTGCACATATTTTAAACAATATACTATCTGTAACGTTACCTATGTTTAACAAAATAAATGATTGATTGATTGATTGATTTATGGAAACTAGGGTGAGATTCAGCATTTTTCGAGCGTTAAAATTAGGTTTAAACAAACGTATTTCTCAAAAGAACATAATACAGTCCACTTACATAATCAGCCTATAAAATGCTTCCACGGCTGGGACACAGGCCTCATCTCTTCGAGAGGGAGTGGGCCGTAATCCACCACGCGGGCCCAATGCGGGTTGGTAGATGTCACATGTCGTCGAATTTTTGGTTCTAGGACAAGCCGGTATCCTCACGATGTTTTTCTTCACCGTTTTGAGAGCAGTGGTGATGAAATAATTTACACAAAGTAAAGCGCTTGCCTGGGTTCGACCCCACGACCTACAACTCATAAGAAGGGGCTTTTACCAATGGGTCACCACTGCTCTCCAATAAAATATCAGTATGATTAGTCCACTTAAATAGAAACTTAACAAAATATCATAATTATGTAATAATAGTAGATTGTTGCATCGAGCGCAAAGTGAGTAATTAATGCACGAGTGCACTAATTACTCACTTTAGCAAGGTGCGTAATTTCGGGAGGTTCCTGTTCATTCAGGAGGTTCCTGTTCAGGATAAAGCGGGAGGAAACGCCCGGGTGTCACCACTGTATTGATCGCTCGGAGGACACGGTGGAGGTCTGCCCAGCTTGGGCGGAGCACCGCCGTGTCCTCACGGAGGCGATCGGCGGCGGCGATCTCTCGCGTCCGGCCCTGGTTCAGGCCATGGTTCGGAGCGAGAGTGCATGGGAGGCCGTCACCTCCTTCTGCGAAGCAGTTATGCTAGCGAAGGAGGAGGCGGAACGCGTGAGGGTTAGACAAGGTTCGCGCCCTCGCGTCCTTAGTCGCCGCAGGAGACGCCCCGGGCGTTGGGAGTCGCAAGCCGATTTCCGCCCACCGTAGGCACGGGCCTGCGGACGGTGAGCGATGGGTAGCTCGCCGTCCGATAAGGACCAGGCCCGGGTCGACGGCGCGTTGTGTTCCACGCGCGCCTCAAAGAGATGTCAGCACAAACTGACGGGGTCAGGTCAGGTCAGGACCAATGCCTGCCAGGGTTGCGAGTTTGTCCGAAAGGGATATCGTGGCCCTGGCACACAGCCAACGGAAGGAACACGGGTGGGTTTTAGTCAGTAAAAGTCTGACACTCCCTCCCGCTCCGCCCAGAGCGGGAGAAGTTATTTGATGATTTCCCACCCAAAAAAAAAAAAAAAAGCAAGGTGCGTAATCTAATTTTCTTTCAACTACTCGTACCAATCTACCTAACGTGATAAAATATACCTACTCAAAATAAAAACTCATGTTTATGAAAACAAACTTTTTCACCTAGTCTGTTTTTATTAGCAGATTTTTATTTTCAGCCAGTATCTTTTTGATCTAATGCATACATTTTATATTAAACTTAATGGGAGACATTAAACCTCTGTGGTAAATTTATATGTAAATAAAAAATAAAAACAGTGCATTAATGAGATTTCATATAACATTTCTGCACTGCCTCGTTGGTCTAGTGGTTGCAAGCGCTACTGGCGAGCACGAGGTCTGGGGTTCGATTCCCAGGTCGGGCAAAGTGTTTATTGGGTTTTTCCACCAGGAATTTCTCAGTAGCAGCCCGGAGTCTGGATTTGTGCCCGAAAGATGGCAATAGACTATAAAACGGTGAAATACTTATTATTAAGTAGTTCCGGTGGCCATCTGTGGTCTTCATCATCAGTTCCACTTCACCAAATGGTGCTTTTCGAGTGCAAATGCACGAATTACTATAAAAAATACTCAAATCGCTATAGGTATGCCTATAAAATTTGAGGATTTCCCTCGATTTCCATGGGATCCCCTCATCAGATTCTGATTTGGTGGCAATGGGACCACCTCGGGAGCATACCCTTCCATACAAAAAAAGAATTTTAAAAATCACAATTGACGGAGTAATCGGTGAAAATACATTAAAAAAAAAAAAAAAAAACTAACATACAACCGAACATATAACTTCCTCCTTTTTGGAAGTCGGTTAAAATGGAACAAACCAAAAATAATGGTGTAGTTGGTGCCTGCATCTGTATCACAAACACCAGCGACTTCCAAACTACGTTACATTAAAAAAAAAGTCGAACGTGCTGTACATACATACAAACATAAACACTCTCGCCTTCCTCTCATGGGGGTAGGCAGAAACTATAGAACGCCATCCGCTCCTTACATACTCCTTTTGCTCCGCCTACGGTCATACACGCACGCCGATTGCGAGTACTACGCACCTGACCTTTCTGAAGAACATCACCAATTAGGTCACTATATGTCCTCCTAGGGCGTCCCCTCCCGGCGTTTCCACTCACCTCTGCTTTGTAAATACCTATACACTACATGGTGAACTTGCGAAATAAACACAGCTTTATTATACAATGTATGGTTGGTTGCGCAACCAATCGGACTCCTGGTGAGCCTACCATGAAGCTGTGTATATTTTGGTGGCATGGTGATCATGGTTGCACTACCATGGTATCCTAGTGAGACATAAGCCTAACTGGGCGTATACAGGATTGCTTGTAGCATGAATGTGTCATATCAATCATAATAAAATTAACAATGTATAGGAGTGGGTTCACGTCAGCAATATTGCATAGGGCGGGGTAACAACTCATCGCATCATGTCCTTTGGCTCGCCTGTCTGACGCCATAAGGCCCTGTGTTCACGGCTCGGTTTCTAGTTTCTACGGCGAGGTTTTCACCTCGCCGTGGAAAAACCGCGTCTATCGACAAGCTTCCATAGTGATCCATACAAGAATGATGACCATGCCGACACACAGCGAATATACCGTAGTTTTTCACGGTCACCAAAAGTGTGTATACTTGTGGTCTATACGTGTGGTCTGTCTGTTAGCCTCTTCATTCATTCATTCATTTCAGCCGAAAGACGTCCTCTGTTGGACATAGGCCTCGCCCAATGCGGGGAGGGGGTTGCCATAAGCGTTACATTTGGGATCACATGGAAGTTTCAAATTGTGTTGGTTTAAAACCGTATGAACAGGTAGGACCCCAATTCTTTACAACAAAATATCGCACAGCACAGCGCCGTGTGCACAGCCCCATACGGTTTTTTGATCAAATTAGTAAGATTTCTTGGAAGAACTCGTCCCTCTCATCTTCCTAACCTTTTCCCAACTATATTGGGGTCGGCTTCCAGTCTAACCGGATGCAGCTAAATACCAGTATTTTACATGGAGCGACTGCCTATCTGACCTCCACAACCCAGCTAGGTAATACGATACCCCTTCGTAAGACTGGTTGTCAAGTTTTGGGCTTCTGACGACCCTTAACTACTGTCGAAGATCCACGAATGACATCCGGGACCAACAGCTTAACGTGCTGTCCGAGGCACGGAGGAGTATCGGTATGTAAAGAAGGTCGATCCATTTTTTTTTGACGCTGAGAAATGCATTACGCATCCCCGCTCGTGGGGGACGAGTCGGGGTATGTGGGACTCCTGTCAGTAGTGACAGTATACCCACTAAAACTCAGCGGTGTTCCCACATCGCCGTGAAGGGAGGGCTATGGGAAACCGGCTCAGCCTTTACATCCACGACACTCTCGCATGCCCGCCTGGCTGGCGGTCCCCGCGTGCCCCCCATTATCAATGGGGGGCACGCGGGAATGGCCGGTACAGGCCAATACAGGCAAAGGTGCCCCCGCACCCGTTGCCTGCTGGCCTCCACCTGGGAGGAGTCGGAGACGACGATTATACAATCGCCTTCTCGCGCCCTCTCTTCGCCTGCGGAGAAGATGGTCGATCCATGGACCAACCCCGGTAAGTGTAGCTTAACCTGATGGATCGATCCGAGCAGCTGTTATTATACTTAGCCACGAGCTCCTCATACATTTACACCCCTATTACTCATAATCACTTAAAAAAGAAATATCGTTCACACCCAACCTGAAAGAAATAAAACGACCTTGCGAATCGACCGTCAATTGTCACTTGCAAAACATATTATTACTACCTTCTATGACCCTTATTACATGGCATTAAAGTTTAATTTAGGAACGTAAACATATCAGTAATTTGCAATAGACCTCGTCTGTTATTACTGTCATAAGCGGCAGTAGTGATTACAGGCCGACCAATAAATCTTGACATTTTGTGGCGGCGCTGTTAGTCAAGGCAAATGTCAATAATGATTATCAAACTAGCTTTTACACGCGGCCTCGCCCGCGTGGACGTCGGGAAATATACCATGGGAACGTACTGTTACGTGTTTCTGTAACAAATAAAATTATTTTTCTTCTTTCTTTCTTTCTTTACTACCGGGATTAAAAGTATCATCATCATTTCAGTCGAAAGAACACTGCTGTCCACTGCTGGACATAGGGCTCCCCCAATTTGGGAGGTTGCCATAATCGCCACGCTTGGCAAGCGGGTTGGCGATCGCAGTATGGTGTTAAAATGCATAGAGAACGCTGCTGCCCATTTTCTAGTAAGTCCCTTAGTCGCCTTTTACGACACCCACGGGAAGAAATAGGATGGTGCTATTCTTTACGTCCGGCACCATACGGAATGCCAATTAAAAGTATCCTGTGTTAATTCAGTTTATAAACTATCGGTGTTCCAAGTTTCATTAAAATCTGTTTAGCCGTTTTCGCACCAATCCGGAACATACAAACAGACAAACGGACAGAAATTAAAAAAAAACTATATTTTGGTCATCAGACTCGTTACCACACCTTATAGCAATTACTCACTTTCAAATATATGTACAGTTTTGACTACGCTAAGATTTTATTATACTAGCTGCACCCCGCGGCTTCACATGCGTGGCTTTTTCTAATTTTGACATTACAACTTTGCCACTTCAATTTTATTTATATATATAAAAGATGTCTATAAATACAGTAAAATTTTAATTTAGTTCCAGATTTCGCCACGGGTCAGGTTAAATTGGACACATTGTAGGTATAACTTTCAGAATAATATTATATCATGATATTTTCCATTTTTTTTTTTGTTTGGGGTGTATTATTGTTGATCCGTGGAGAAACCGTTTTATATAAATGAATTAAAGTTACACAAAATGCTTTCATCAAGTTTTATATTTTTAATTATTTCGTTTTTATAATCAAATGGTAGGTCATCAATCAATAACCCAATTGAATATGTCAATTGGTCGGTAAATAATTTATGAGTAAATAAATAATTTTCAATGGCACTGGAAATCAAAAGGGACTATTTCAAAAGGATGGGCGAACGAAATTATTGTTCAATTAAACATACAATCACGAATAAGTATTTTGGTTTTAGGTATAAACATTTTAGAATAGAATAGAATAGAATACTCTTTATTATGATAAAAGTTACAGATATAAATGTTGAAATTTTACACATTTTAAATTGTATTTCAATTATAGATTTTTTAGTAACTAAACTGCCAGCGGTTGATGATCCCAAAAACAGCAAATGCTTTTTTAGGTTTCCGTACCCAAAGGGTAGGTAGGGGGTTACTAAGGCTCCGCCGTCTGTCTGTCTGTCCGTCTGTCACCAGGCTGTATCTCATGAGCCGTGATAGTTAGACAGTTGAAATTTTCACAGATGATGTATTTCTGTTGCCGCTATGACAACAAATACTAAAAAACAGAATAAAATAAATATTTAAGGGGGCTCCCATACAACAAACGTGATTTTTTTTGCTCGTTTTTGCTCAATATTGATAATGGCAACAGGTAGACGCTTGAAATATTCACTGAATATTTAGTTATATATTCACTTTAAAAATAAATAATTAAATTAAAATAAAACAAATATTTAAGGGGGGCTCCCATACAACAAACGTGATTTTTTGGCCATTTTTATAGATAATGGTACAGAACCCTTCGTGCGCGAGTCCGCCTCGCACTTGGCCGGTTTTTTTTTATCTAGTTCAGAAATATATACCAACCAATCACGTCTGCGGAGTTTCGCTAGCTAAATTAATTCAACCCTGAATAATAAATTAAATGTATTATAATGTATTATCAAGCATGTATGCATTTTCCAAAGGGGAAGCGATATATATCCTTATGTTTTCTTAATCCAATTAATATCATGGACTCTCTAAAGTTGGGTCAGCGAGAGGTCATTATTGTGAACTTGCAATATTGAGCGAGCAGATTAAGCTTAGCTGGAAGGATTAATTAATAGGAATACTAGTATTGTGTGACCCACTTTGCTATCACCTCAGCTCCTAAGAGTTTCATTCACGTGTCCCTTATCTTAATACCCAAAATGGCTGTCCTTGAATTAGCGTAACAAAATCACAATATTTTGCGAACATATTTCCGGTTTCAAGATAAAAATAACACATGACCCAATTTTAATTGAATATGTTTAATAATAGTACGTTATTATGAATATATTATATCTATTTAATCATAAAAAGACATAAATTATTATTGTAGTGACGTTGTTGATGATGTTCTTCAGAAAGGTCAGGTGCGTAGTACTTGCAACCGGTGTGCGTGTATGACCAGGGGGCCGATCGCGCTAATTTTGAACGTTAATACCAAAACTAAACCACAACCAAAAACGTTACGTTAGACACATTTCGTATCGCGCTAATCATTTCAACGGATACGATTTAGCTTTACTTTGGAAGTTACGTTGGAGGAACGATCGATCGAACTTTCAGTAGTGGGTAACGTCAACGATTTTGTCGCTCAGAAAAAATAGCGCGATACCGTTTCTTACATCAGCTAATCCAAAACTAAACCAAAACCAAAAACGTTCCGTTCGAACGGTAATTTCGTTAAGAAATAGCGCGATCGGCCCCCTGTACCCCAAGTGTAAATTTGCAAGATAGAAAACGTAACTATTTCGTTTGCGTTAAAATTTGACCGATAGATCATAATGCTAAGAATATAAGGGTGAGAATAAAAATCTTAACGCAAACGCGCTAGTTGAGTTTACTCTCTTGCTAACTTACACTTGGGGTACAGATGTATGAACGTAAACGAAGCAAAAGGAATAGTAGTTGACGCATGATGTAGTTTAAAACACCCTGTTACGAGCGCGGTGCGAGCCTTGCGTTCCAAGGGCGACGCGGAATGGAGCGTAAAGGCGCGGGCCCACCGCGGTGCACGGAGAGGCTACGCACGTGTATTAAGCTTCGCTTTGTAAGAAAATGTATGTGGTTGTGTCCACTGCAACCCACGGAGAGGCTATGCATGAATTGACGTCATTGATACATGCGTGGCTTGCTCGAATAGGCGGTTACATAGCTCAACGCTGTCGACGTGGGTCTACGTTTCCACTGGAGTACACGAATATGACCCATGACTATGTACAGCTCGCTTATCGCAGAGCAGTTTTCAGTCATACAGCGTAGCCGTACGTAGCCTCTCCGTGCGCCGTGCCACGCTACACATAGTCGTGGGTCTTCGTGTAGGTACTCCAGTGGAAACGTAGACCCACGTTGTCAAACAAATTAATACACGCAGCTAAATTGCGCCGCGTGCCCGTGCTCAGCATGCGCCGCGGTGGGTCCGCGCCTTTTGGCTCATAACACGGGTTTCAAACTACATCATACGTCTTATTGAATAATATTTTTTTTTTAATTAGGTATTCAAATGTTAATAAAAAAAAATATTTACATTAATGATTAGTAGTCATTGGATACATGAAGTGGGCTGCCGTTGTAAGACGACTAAAATGACACGGTGTATAAGGTGTATCTATTCATATTCGAAATCTCTTAAGGGGTCAAATTTACTCATTATTATGAACAACTTTTACTATGGGACCAAAGTTGAAATCGCGAAAAAAATCTGCTGTTCCCTACATTTATGTTCGGTTAACCCGTCATAATGTAGGGATACATTATGACGAGTTAACCGAACATAAATGTAGGGAACAGCTGATTTTTTTTCGCGGTTTAGTCCCATTGTACGAGATTTCGTGTAATTATTTTTAGTATATTATGCGAAACCTGAATATAGTTTGTTCAGAATAAGGAACTGAATCGATTTCAATCATTTTTACACCATGTTATATTTTGTCCCAAAAATATGATGGAAAATGTTATCACCATTTATTTACTTACAATACAATCGCCGTACTGTGAGGTACCTACTGCCAAATTATTATCAATGAGCGCAAGACGACCCTGGAGGCGCGGGGGCAGCGTTAGCATGTTTTTGTACGGATTACCCGGTAACATAACAACCTTATAACTTTGTGATTTTCATGATACATTTTTGAAATTTTGTACATAGATTCTTTACATAAAAATACTAGACACGTATTTCAGGTTTCGCATATACTAAAACTAATATTTCACTAAATGTGAAAGTGAGTTTGTTTGTTACAGTTTCACGGATAAACACGGATTTTGATGAAATTTGCAATTGAAATTTTAAATTTTCACAAGCTGATTTCCGGCCACCGCAGGCGCGGGCCTGCGCACGGTTGAGCGATGGGTAGCTCGCCGTCCGATAAGGACCAGGCCCGGGTCAACGGCGCGTTGTGTTCCACGCGCGCCTCAAAGAGATGTCAGCACCAACTGACGGGGTCCGGCAGGACCAATGCCTGCCGGGGTTGCGAGTTTGTCCGAAAGGGATATCGGAACACGGGTGGGTTTTAGACAGTAAAAGTCTGACACGCCACCCCGCTCCGCCCAGAGCGGGAGAAGTTATTTGATAATTTCCCACGCAAAAAAAAAAAAAGGACATGCCGGTTTCCTCAATCAATTCCGATCGAGACTCACACGGTTGAAATCGCAGGGCGCAGCTAGTCTACAATATTTATCCCTTCGACCAAATCTGTGTACTACAAACAATCCATGGGAACAAGCTCATCAAAAGACAATGTAATGCTAATATTTCTTCACACAACACATTCGACAAAAGGTTCTCATTTACCAGCACATTGGCGTCAATTTGTGAAGGTAATGATTTGGAAGATTGCGTCAATTGAGACCAACGACACGACTAAATGAGGTATATTAAGCGGGAATGATGATTTTTTGTTGTGTTATCAGTCGTGGACTCGTGGCTAAATAATAACAGCTGACCGGGTCGAAAGTTAAGCTATACACTTGCCGCAGTCGATACATGGATCTCAAAAAGGCACTTTTGAACGTCAAAATTTACAAAAAAAAATAATTAAATCCAGTCTGACAAGCTAAAAGCTTAAATATGTCAATCCTGCGCAGTAATAATAATAATATATAATAATGCTTTATTATCAGGCAACTAAGGACCATAGATAAAATACACAAATATTTCTTACAAAATAATAAACTAATACAACATTAAAAACATTAACTAAGTAGTACGTTGGGTCGGCGACGTATTGCGCTGAGTCGAGGTGTCATGTAACCTTCCGCGGAAACGCCGATACACGACACCCTTCGGCCGAAATTCTTCCTTCATAAAGGTCTCCAGGTGATGATTCGGAACGCGCACCACAAAAGATTTAATGGCGTAACACACTAACAGTAACAATGGGTTCCATTTTGACAGTTCAACGACATTCATAGCGTTATTTACGTTCTTGAACAGACAAATTGTTTGAACATATTAAGCAATGGATTAGCAATATACTTCAAAATCATTCAGATTCTAATTTATAGTGTGTTACGTAATTAAAGTGATGTTCAAAGTCTTTGTAGAAATACGAAACGCTTTGAAAGCGATTGGCACTCGTCTAGGCCCTCAGGACTGTTTCCAAAAATCTCAATCATTATACAGTTCTCGTTTCCTCATCACGTCAGCTTTAAGGTTAGTTAGGTTTTAGATTTGTTCCCCAATGTCACGATTTCATGAAAAACTAATTCAATGGAACAAATCTAACTCAGAGAGATGTATTAAGAGGAGGCTCCCTATTTTTATGTTAATTTGCATGAATATTCTGAAACAGTCACACATACAAGCAAATTGAAACTTTATTATATGATTTATTGGATCTTTTTAATTCCATGTTGAAGACAGTTACGTAATTGTAATATTTTCTCTCAATACATTTTTTATTCGAAAATCATGTCTTTTTTAATGATAATAAATAAAAAAAAACAAACAAGATTGTTTAGCTTTTGTATCTAAAATAAATATTCACCCCAAAAAAATATAGTTTATTATCCCGACACAAGATATTTTTTCTCTACATCAATTATTACTTTAGTTATAAACGAAATAAGAATTGAGACTTACGCTATTTAGTTTCGTGCTCGAACAAGATCAAAGAGCGCACGCGATATTCAAATTTATTACTGGTGTATTAGCGTTTAGCACATAACGGAGTGGCGGGAAGCGAGGGGCGGAGCTTGCGTTCGAAATTCGATTTAGACTGCCTGCTCTTAATGATATAATGCCAAAGGAAACATGGGATGTGATAAGTAAATAAATAAAATAATTCTGTAAATACAAAAAAAAACGCACACATCTCACATCTGTTAAAGTTCAAATTATATTTTAATCAAAATACAACCTGACACTGACCTGCAAATTGCAAAAATAACGTAAGAAAATAATGAATAGTATTTTAATTTCGCGGGCTGCTGCTGCGGATTCAAATCTGACATAAAAAACTGTCTGTTTTTCCTACAGCCCAAGCCATAATGTTCAAAATCTACAGTCCCTTTGACATTCTAAATTATAATATGGCCGCGCGCCGCGGTCCGTTTCCCACGTCCATACAAATATTTGTATGGTTCTCAGATATTTGTTCCGACTCTAGATGAAGTGGACATGATTTTTATGTGTAAAACACTACACGCGAAAACACGACGATTTTTTTTCCGAGAATGTTTATTGTAAACAAAATGTTTTTACTCAAGGCGTGTGTGCATGAGTGCTTTTAGGTTCATATTTTTCATCCTATAGCACAATAACTTTTGCCCGCGGTACCATACTACCCAGATAAAAACCGGCCAAGTGCGAGTCGGACTCGCGCACGAAGGGTTCCGTACCATTATCTATAAAAACGACAAAAAAATCACGTTTGTTGTATGTAAACCTTAAATATTTGTTTTATTGATTTTTAGTATTTGTTGTTATAGCGGCAACAGAAATACCTACATCATCTGTAAAAATTTCAACTATCTAAATATCACGGTTTATGAGATACAGCCTGGTGACAGACGGACAGACAGACAGACAGTGTGGCGGAGCCTTAGTAATAGGGTTCCCGTTTTACCCATTGGGTACGGAACCCTAAAAAGTATCCAAACGCAAACTCAAAGCATTTATTTCAATTAAACCATTTACAAGCACTTTTGAATTGTCAAGGATTCCAAGTCACATTTTTTGCAAGTATATCGTAAGTTCGTAACGTGTGTGGCCTGCATTACGATTAAGGTAGGATGTTGTTTCCTTTTTTATGGAAATCTAACGACCGACATCTGTTGATAAAAAAAAAAAACGGGCGGGCCTTACAGTGGTCGCATAAGATGTGTAACATCTGACATCTCACCTTGGTAATAAGCAACTGAGCAGCGACAGAAATTAACCTCAAAATTGAAAAAGCTAAATACCTACTGAAATGTATATTCGAATAATTATTCATTACTAGTGGTCGCCCACTAGTCGAAACTCGTCCCCCTCTCCTTACAATCTCTGTAATACTTACTAATTCCATAAGTACACTAATTCGATCCTATTATAAAGTACTTACTAATTCCATGCTATTAAAAAGTACTTACTAATTCTATGCTTTTAAAAAGTGCTTATTTACTTATTCCATGTTCAAGCTGTCACTTCCTGTTACGCACTTCCGTCCAAAGGGACGGAAGTGTGTAACAGAAAGCGAGAAAGATGTTCCACATCAAACATTTTCAATGGTAGTTTAGTTCATTAACCAATCAATCTTTTTGGATGACCGAATAAATAAGTTACATGATACTTTACTTTCCGGAAGAACTCCATTTGTTATTAACTACTGAAAAAAAAAAAAAAAATCCTCTGCTATGAATCAAGGGTCAGCTCAGACAGAGAGGAATAATCCCCGCGCGGTCTCGGGTATTATCTTTACGGATCGCGTATAATGTCTTTGAGGACGCGCGAGCATTTTTTGTCAGGTTAAGCATTTATGCACTTTATTGTAATAATTTTAAAGTTTATTTTCAAGTGCGTTAATAAAATCCTCTCCGCTGCGCTCCGTTCTGTCTGCGCTGAGCCTAGACACAGCTCATGGCATTGCAAAAAGGATTTAAAAAATAATATTTATTCAAAATCTGTATTAACAATCACATATTATATTTACATAAAGTCTGCCAAACTGCATTACAGTTTCTGCCACAGTAAGTCTCGTCTAGCAATGGATTACATTTTTTTTAAATTATAATCTAAAATATTTTGGTACTGACGAACCAAAACTTATTTAAATTAAGTAACATTTTATTAGCAATATGATTTACAACATGGCAACTAATTTGTGAAATAATTAAGATGTTATTTTCAACAATAAATAACTCATAAATACTTGTATGGTCATGTCATAAATTAACGGCAATTAAAAAACTGAAGATGCCTACACTAGGATGTGATTTGATAATTAAAAACGTGGATAAAAAATTATGTTCGTCGTTAAAAATTATACAAGGAATTATCATCGAATTAGTAATAGACTGTACTCCATTTGAAATAAGATAGAAATTCAAATAAACCTTTTTTACAGTCAGTTCAACCGATTTTGAGTTCTAATGCATTGGTGGCATGAGAAATTGCAGCTGTAATAAACAGTTGGTATTGTAACCACGTTTTTGCTTTTAATGCCATCCTTATGCCTACGGAATAGAAATAAGATAGGCGGTCGCGCCATATAAAAAACCTTTTTACAAAAAAAAAAAAAAGTGAAAAATAAAAATAAAATACTGAATTCCAAAAAATACACTACAAGGTGAAAAATTACCTTAATTTCGGAAGTCGGTGTCTTTGGATCTATTTTAGTTTTTTGCCACCGACTTCCGAAATTAAGGTTATTGTTCACCTTGTAGTGTCTTTTTTGGAATTCAGTATTTTTTTTTTATTTTTCACTTTTTAGTGGGTCAACTTGCAATTTATCTAAGTTACAATATCCTAATGTCAACTGCTGATCACCTTTTACAAAATATTGCTTTTCCCGATGCAGGGGCGTTAATATTTGAGGAGTTCTCCTGGTGGTAGCCAGGAGAACTGGAAATGATGGTGATGACTTCACCATATGCATTGTGACGAGTATACATTGCTTAGCAACCATATTAAAATGTCTAATGGAACCGCAACAGTGAAATACTCGTACTTATTATTAAGTAGTTCCGGTGGCCATTTGTGGTCTACATCATCAGTTGCACTTCAATAAATGGTGCTTTCCGAGTGCAAATGCATGAGTTACTATAAAAAATACTGAAATCGATATAGGTGTGTGCCTATAAAATTTGAGGATTGCCCTCGATTTCCATGGGATCCCCTCATCAGATTCTGACTTGGTGACAATGAGACTACTTCTGAAGTATGACCTACCAAACAAAAAAAGCATCATCAAAATCAATTCATAATACTAATCAAATTACAATACGAATGAGATTTTAAGCTCTAAGTACTTATTACCTGCCCCGTTGGTCTCGTGGTCACAAGCGCGACTGCTGAACGTCGGGACTGGGTTCGATTCTCTCTTACCATTACAAATTTCTTAGTAATAGCCCGGAGTTCAGAATTTGGCGGTAGACTGGTAGACTGTAAGCTGACTCCAATATAATTGGGAAAAGCCTAGGCAGATGATGATCTTGTAGATTACCAGTCTGTTCATATTAAACAGATATAAGTATTTTTAGGTACTTAAATTTCTCACCATAATAAACATTACAGGCATTATTAGGTACACTTAAGGTACAAGAAATGGTTCAGTTTACTGTGGGGACTAGTGCCTAAGCTCGGCTTTAAGGGCCTTCAGGTTTCAGGTCACCAGGTCTTGATCTAGGTCGTATATACTTAATATTAGCTGCCTGTTTGGAAGAGGTAGTAATCACACCACCAAAGGATCTATCAATTGACAATTTCCAACATCAGTAACAAAGTTGCTTACAGAATAACAGCAATGCTGTGTGTTGTGTGGCTTCAGGATAAACTTTGTTGGACTTCCCCGGAGAATTCCTTTAGAAAAACGTCCAAAAACTATTCCTCGTCAACTACTTCAAAAATAATAATCATAATACCTCGCCTGTATTCTCCGAAGGGTTAGGCAGAGGTATAGCTGTTGGCTACACATCAAGCTATACATTTCGAGCATTAATGCTGCCTTGTCATTGTACGGGAATCCTAGACAATGCGAGATCAGCACTGGAAATATATACCCACATTTTGCCAGTTATGTTTAAGTGTCATGCAAAACGGGGCGAACCGCTGGCAATAGGCTCGCCCCCTATTATATGGGGCTTAAACATAACTGGGCACAAATCCGGACTCCGGGCTACTACTGAGAAATTCCAAATGGAACAATCCAATAACACTTTGCCGAACCTGGGAATCAAAACCAGGATCCTTTGCTCTGCAGAAGCGCTTGCGGCCACTGGACCAACGAGGCTTTTTAACTAGCTGCTGCCCGCGGCTTCACCCGGGTGGCTTTGTTCTAAAATAAAATTATCCTAAGTTACTGCTTATAACATCAGCTATCTGCGAGTGACTCCTGTCAAAATCGGTCTAACCGTTTCGGAGATTAGCGAGAACAAACAGACAGACATATAACCAAAAATTTTAAAATATTTTTTTTGTTCTGTTTTTTATATCTGTCGTTTATACTTTCTTAAGCATTTACTAAAAAACTGTTATATTGACATTACAAACAGACACTTTAATAAAATTAAAAAAACTATTTTGTCGTTTTTTTTAAAAAAAAAAAAAATATTTATTAAAATAAAAAGATGAAAAAAACAATTATTAATAACGTTTGTGTCTGTTTTGCATTTTATAGCACCATCTGGCGATATGGTCCTACAAAACAAACAAAAACCAATCGATACAAAATAAATCGAATTTGTCAACTTATCGATACGATCGATATTAATGTCTCGTTGAGTTAACACGGGTTTAGATTACCGATAACGATAGTTTTATGCTTTGTCGATCGTAAGTTTTTCTTCTTTACCGTTTTAACGAGTTGCTAATGATGTAAGATGGGTTTATCACATCGCATGGTGGGAAAACATTCTATGCTTTGTCTCTTTTTTAGAATTTGTTATTTTTTGCAGTAGATTGTTTTTTGTTGAAGCTTCAGAAAAAATATGTTTCTGAATTAATTGGAATTTAAATATTTTTGAAATTTGTGAATTGGACAAGCTACAGTGATATAATATCTTGTCAGACAAAGATATGTCGCAAAATTTCGTACTACATCACTACTGCATATTATACATAATCAGCCTATAATGTTCCCACTGCTGGGACACAGGCCTCCTCTCTTCGAGAGGGAGTGGGCTGTAAATCTACCACGCGGGCCCAGTGCGGGTTGGTAGATGTCACATGTCTTTAAATTTGTGGTTCTAGGACATGCCGGTTTCCTCACGATGTTTTCCTACACCGTTTTGAGAGCAGTGGTGATGAAATTATTTACGCAAAGTAAAGCGCCTGCCTGGGTTCGAACCCAGTCGAGGACGTTACCACTGGGCCACCACTGCTCTCACTGCATATTATACTGGACACTACATACAGTAAGTAACAAGTTCGAAAACAAGTTTTAAATGCAGGGCAATCATATGCGGTAAACTTGCCAGCAAAATGGCGATGACTCGGTGGCACTAATTATTTTAATAGATACATTTTGAACATGTTCCAAGTAGCCCTCGGATTAGCCCGTTCTAGTTTTTTTATGATGTTTTTATGGATATCTGGGAAAGGTAAATGTTGTCTATCAGGAATATTTACTTACAATGTAATGTTTATAAAAGGTGCATTTAAAAGAGTTCTTCTGACTTTGAGTCGTCTCTTTGAGTGATCATTTCATAGTACCTATGAGTCACAGAATAATACTTTGGATAAAATCGGTGTTTTTGTCACCGATTCTGGCTTTAAATTGGAAAATTGTGAGTAATTATTTATAGGTAGTTTTATGTCACGGGTACAGCCGTGACATAAAACTAAAAATAGTTCTTCTATTTTCTTAATGTCTCTCGGTAAAACATCGTGTTTTGTCAGTCGTCGGATTTCTATCAATTAAAGTGTATTATCTATGTCTATCAGTTACCCGTAGCACTTAGTGCAGAACGGACGCTCTCAATAAAAAGCATATAGAGTGGTTACTAGTCTTTTTACGTAATATGTAATTTATTTTAAAATGGGAGGAAAGCTGCTAAAGTCGGAAATGTGATGATTATCGAGAGACATTAAGAAAATAGAAGGACCGGATTTTTATTAGTCAGGGCAATCTCCGTTTTTACGTAACAAAACAGTGAAATTACACATGGAGCCAAAAAAGGAAGCTTTGGCAGAATCATATGATCTGCTTACAATCCATATCCCGCAATTCATCTGTTTGACAGTTTTGTATGGAGTTTCGTAAAATGGTCCACAAATTAGGAATTACTTTAATGAAGTCTAATGTCAAATAGCAGCTGTCAAACAGATGAATAAAATTGCGGGATATGAATTGTACGCAGATCATATTATGATTCTGCCAAAGCTTCCTTTTTTGTCCCCCTGGCTAAAATGATCTTACTGATAAAAACGATGCTATCAATTCTCCAATTAAGTCACTATTTATATTTGAAATCCCTAGATTTCACATGGATCATCAGAATACGGAGCTTTTTATTTGTATTCAATAAGTACATAAGAAGACTTCTTGGCGGGAAAGTGAAGCGTCATGTTAGCTGTTTTGTTTTATTTTCTAAAATTTGTGTTTAGCCGAATATTAATGTGTAATAGTGGTGGATTATTAACCATTAAGTGTTCGTGAACCTGCATTAATGTAGGCAAATGAAACAAAACAGTGCAACATCACTTTAAGTTCTCTCAAGAAGTCCGCGCGAGGTTTCAGTAAAGTGCCGCGTCTTTACTCAAGGGGAGCGGGGCGGGATATCATCAATCATCTTTATCATGCATTGAGTGGAGTTCATTTCATAATTATTATAACTTTGTACTTGTTACCTAATTTTACATGACACTGGCTAAATGCACAAACCGAGCGAAGCAAACAAAAAAAAAAAAAGTACATAAGAAAAAAACTGGCCAATTATGTGTCGGACCACGCACAATGACCGGTTCCGTAGTTGGGATGAATTTATCCCAAAAACAAACCTAACGCTGTCACGGGCGCGCGCGGTGAAGAACACACAATAGAAGTTTTATTGTTATGACGTCATTAGGCGTTCACTGTCCGCGAAAGGGTTAACATTGTAGTTGAAAAACATGTTCCCATACATCGATATACGTCACGGTCAATTCTCCAACTGCAACTGTAAGTTGGTCGACTATTACTCGTTAACTTATAAACCCTGCTTAGCTGTGATAGTTTTCTTTTTAATTTAGTTATATACACTATTGCCATGAATTTTTACACATATCAAAAAACAACCATTTAGCTGCCAGGGCAGGGGATTTCACTCTAACAAAAAATAGCACTTAATATTCAAGATACATAGGTACTTTTCAAGACACATATTTTTTTTTTAAAATTATTTTACCACTTTGCCGGCGTGATTAATATGTATACTCTTGCCAAATTACAGCTTTCTAGTACTAAGAGTCTCTGAGCTAAGGCGGGGACAGACAGACAGACGGACATGGCGAAACTATAAGGGTTCCTTGTTGACTACTGAACCCTATAAACTTATTTCATCAAATCCAACTCGTACTTAGTACAATTTTAACTTTTATTAAGCAAAGTGTTCTAAATGTAGCCATTTGTATTTGCTCGGGCCAGTCCAATAGCAATGTTGGTTTTTTCTCTTGAGAATACGGGCTAGTGTTCACGAAACTGGAAATAGAATTTTACTTTAATTAATGAGATTAGCTTTAGTGAATATAATTATAACTAACTAACGATTCATTATAACTAGGAGCAGTGGTGGCTCAGTGGTAATGATCGGGACTTACGAGTTGTAGGTGGCAAGTTCGAATCCTGACAGGCGCTTTACGTTGTGTAAATTATTTCATCACCACTGCTCTCAAAATGGTGAAAGAACATCGTGAGGAAACTGGGCCTGCGTGGTGGATTACGGCGCACCCTCACAGCGAGGAGGCCTGTGTCCCAGCAGTGGGAACGTTAAAGACTGATTATGATTATAACTAGCTGTTGCCAGCGACTTCGTCCGCGATTTAGAATGAAAAGTTGCCTATGTTCTAACCCAGTAGTGCTATTCTGTAACCATCTCACTGTGAAAACATCTATGAATTGAGCGTGGAGTGAACTGTCATTGTCATCCCACCTGATGCTAGGGATGGACCAAGGATTACATTTAAAATCATAATCGAAAAACTCAATTTTGTTTTTTTAAATAAAAATGAGTTTGACAAAATTTGTGTTTTGCTATTTTATTTAAAAACATACACAAATACACATAAATACTAGCTTTGGAATAATATAAAATGATCATATTATATATTAACACTACAAAGTGAAAAATAACTTTAATTTCGGAAGTCGGTGTCTTTGGTGTATTTGAGTTTTTTGCCACCGAATTCTGAAATTAAAGTTATTTTTCACTTTTTAGTGTTAATTTTGGTAGTCGGTTCTTATTTTTTTGTAAAAAGTTTTTTATTTTTCACTCTTTAGTGGGTCAGTTTTGAATTTATCTAAGTTACAATAGCCTAATGTTAACTGCTCATCACCTTTTACAAAATATTGCTTTTCCCGATGCTGGGACGTTGATCGTTGAGGAGTTCTCCTGGTAAGAACCAGGAGAACTGCCACTCACCATATGCATAGTGACGAGCATAAATTGCTTAATCGCAACCCGTTAAATAGGGGTACTCATTATTATATTGTTCCGGTCGCCATATGTGGTCTCCATCATCAGTTCCACTTCACCAAATGGTGCTTTCCGAGAACAAATGTACGAGTTACTATAAAAAATACCCAAATCGCTATAGGTTTGCCTATAAAATTTGAGGGTTTCCCTCGATTTCCATGGGATCCCCTCATCTGATTCTGATTTGGTAGCAATGGGACCACCTCGGGAGTATACCCTTTCAAACAAAAAAAGAATTTTCAAAATCGGCCCATAATTAACGGAGTAATCGCGTAACAAACATACAAAAAACAAAAAAAAAACATACCGCCAAATTGAGAACCTCCTCCTTTTTGGAAGGCGGTTAAAAAAGAAGAACTTAAACCATACAAAAATGAGTGTGTGTCTGTATGTATGTGCGCGTGATTTTGTGTAAGTGTAGAGTAGTGGAAGATGTTGGGGTGATGGGTAGCGTAAGTAGGTCTTACTGAAAAATAAAATTAAAATTGATTATTTGATAAAAGCATTAATTGTTTGTGCATAGTTTCGCTAACTTATTTAAATTGACCCTGCATTATCTTAGCTTATCAGTCTATTCGTTTTTTGAAATCAGCGTACCCTTTTCCGTTGGGATCAGGCTACGCAGCTTTATGTGGGTTCTGGCTTCCAGTCTGAAAAGATGTAGCTGAATTTCAGTATTCTACATGGAACGAATGCCTGTCTGACCTGCACAACTTGTTTGCTAGGTAAGTCCTTTGGTTTAAATAGGTTTTTATTTTTAATATTTTAGTAATATTATTAGACACTTTTTTAATTTGTGATTGTGAGAACATTGTAGGCTTAATAGACTGTACTTTGTAAACAATTTTCTATTTTGTTAAGTACTTGTTCACGGGCCTACACTGTCCTCCCATACCTATTAACACTGTAACTTGAAAACATTGTGAAAGCCCAATATTTTTAAAAGAGTAACCGTGGAATTTCTTGCCGGCTCTTCTCCATAGGAAACGACCAATTGGAACCGTGCACCTAGTTTCTGACGTTTCATAAGTGCCTATGTTGGTTTATGTGAAAAAAAATATTTGATTTTTTTTTTGGCATCTGAGGGTCGTAACGACTGTCAAAGATCCAGGAATTAAATATCGTTTCTTCTACCTGAATCCTTCCTCCTAGCCAATAAACTCGTAACAAAACACGAACACAACCAATGATACATGCTCCGCAAGTGTCAAAATTTGGCTAATTAGCGACAATTTCTTCGTCTTGTCTCTTTCTCGCTCCCGATAATTACGACATGCCGTCCTACTTCCACGTGTCATCAAATTTTGAGTAGGTAACCTGATTACATCATCATCATTTCAGCCGAAATACACCCACTGCTGGACATAGGCCTCCCCCATGGGGGGGGAGGGCACAATCGCCACGCTTGGCAGGCGGGTTGGCGATCGTAGTATGGTGTTAAAATGCCTAGAGAACGCTGCTGCCCATTCTCTAGTAAGTCCCTTAGTCGCCTTTTACGACACCCACGGGAAGAAATGGAACGGTGCTATTCTTTACGTCCAGCACCACAAGGAGCAAGTAAATAAAAAAGGGTTTATTGAGATAAATATTTTAAGGACATATTTAATATTTACTTCTGCCAAACTGCACGGCAGTTTGTTGGCAGACGTAGCTCCTTTTTGCTTTTTGTAGGTAATCTATCTACGTCTTTTTACTTATATTCCGTTGGTTGAGGTAGTTAAATAAAGGTAAACAAAAAAACCCACGTGACGAGAGAGCTGTCAAGTAACCGACTAAACGTAATACCGGGCACTTCAGTTGTCATGCTACGTCACAGATGTACTCTTCAATTTAGCAAAGTTTTATTTCGTTGACGTTTAGAGAACATGTCTTTTTGGGCTCTTTACAATAGACAGATTACAAAATAATATAGTAATATGTAAATCTAACTAAATAATTGTGCTCAAGCAATTACATCTACGAAGAGTAGTATAAGGATAAATGATAAAGTTTAACATACAGTAATAAAAGAGGAAACTATCGTAATAATAACAAAAAATAAAATAAATGATCATAAGTTCAACGTATTTTTAAACAAAAAAGTGTCATCTATAAAAACCCTTTTTATGATTTGTTTACCTTTATTTAACTACCTAAACGACTTCTTGGCGGGAAAGTGAAGCGTCATGTTAGCAGCTTTTTGTTTTATTTTCTAAAATTTGTGTTTAGCCGAATATTAATGTGTAATAGTGGTGGATTATTAACCATTAAGTGTTCGTGAACCTGCATTAATGTAGGCAAATGAAACAAAACAGTGCAACATCACTTTAAGTTCTCTCAAGAAGTCCGCGCGAGGTTTCAGTAAAGTGCCGCGTCTTTACTTAAACTCAAGGGGAGCGGGGCGGGATATCATCAATCATCTTTATCATGCATTGAGTGGAGTTCATTTCATAATTATTTAAATAACTTTGTACTTGTTACCTAATTTTACATGACACTGGCTAAACGCACAGACCGTGCGAAGCCAAAAAGAAAAAAAAAAAAGAAAAAAAAATACCTAAACCTATGCAGTATAGGTATAATATCATTGAACACAACATCATTCTTTCTCCTAACATAAAACCCACCAAGAAAACCCAACTGCCTTACAAGTTATAAAAACAAGTCGAGTCAGTCCAGTAACTTAACACCGGTTACTTGAAGACGTACCGAAGTCACGCAAGTTAAAACCTTAAAGAAATATTGATCACTGAAACCCCGCGACGTCAGTTAGTTAGATAATTCTAGCTATTACCCTGGCATTTGTATTGGAACTAGACGTTTTGTTTTAAAGAAAAAAAGTGGAAAGAATGCTAAATAGTAATTTAAAATTATTACTTTGTAGATGAGCATGAGGTCCTGGTTTCGATTCCCAGGTCGGGCAAAGTGTTATTGGGATTTTCTATTAGGAATTTCTCAGTGGCAGCCTGGAGTCTGGATGTATGCCCGGTTGATGGCAATAAGCTCGCCCTTATTACATGGGGCTTAAACATAACTGGCGAACTATGGGTGTACTATAGGTACACCTCTGCCTAACCCTTCGGGGATTACAGGCGTGGTGTTATGTTATGTTACTTTGTAGATGAGTAGTAGGTTAGAGGGGCTTGTGGCTAAGTAATTACAGCCACACGAGTCGATCGATCAGGTTAAGCTACGCTTGCCGCGGTTGGTCCGTGGATGGGTTACATACCGGGACTCCTCCGTGTCTCGGAAAGCACGTTAAGCACGTCCCAGCTGTCATTATTGACAGTTGTTACGGGTCGTCAGAAGCCTGAAAGTCTGACAACCAGTCTTACCAAGAGGTTTCGTGTTACCCAGAACTGGGTTGTGAAGGTCAGATGAGCAGTTGCTCCATGTAAAATACTGGTATTCAGCGGCAATCATGTCATTTGGAACCGTGCACCTAGCTTCTGACGTTTCGTAAGTGCCCATGTAGGTTTATGTGAAATAAAATATTATGTTTTATTTTTATTTTGATTAAGGCTCCGAACACCGAATTCACGGTTCCAATTGGTCGTTTCCTATGGAGAAGAGCCGGCAACAAACTCCACGTTACTCTTTAAAAAAACAATTGTCTTTTACAATGTTTTCAAATTACAGTGTTAATAGGTATGGGAGGACAGTGTTGTAGAAATAGTTTAATAAGTCTAGCATTTTGGTAGTGCCGTGTCTATTTAAAACAAAAGAAAGCCGATATAAAGTTCACACAAAATCAAAAAACAAAAACAATCTCACTTCGAAATACAAACTCAAAAGCATGCAAAAACAAAAGACCACAGAATGAATAATTCCGAATTGAGCCATTCGCAAGAAACTAATAAATGAAACGGTTAGCACAAGGATTTTTATTGGAAGCCAGTGAATTATGTAAAACATATCGGTCTTTTACGTGGGTAGCATTTTACACGTCCTACAAGAATAGGAATAGCAAATAACATGTCGTGTGTACTTTGGAAATACGCGGGAGTGTTTTGTGTCTCACCGTGCGTGAAGTAAGTACTGTTTAGCATCTTGACATTTCGTATTTCGCTAGCTTTCTACAAAGGCTAAGGTTGAGTTGAAGGAGGAATTGGTGATTATGAATACTTGTCCTTAAGGCGGAGATTTCTTGAAAATGGTCAAAAAGGTCGTTTTTTAAAGCAGTGTATCTCTTAAACCGTAAATATTTTTTCCAAAACAAGAACAGTATGATATTTTCAAGTCTTTTGTGCATACGGTGATAGGTCTCAAAACATAATTTAATACATAAAAAAAATCTTCAAAGACAACTCTTAATTATTTTTAAAAGCATTTTATCCCTTCGTTAACAGTTATAATTATAATTAAAAGTATACCATAAAATTGCAAATGCCAAACTGCATCCGGTGATGGATAAATTTTTATTAATTAGTTACTATCTAATTTTATACGATTTTATTTGCATACGCGCCATATGTTGTGTAATCACGCATCTCTTTCTTTTGTATGCAATCTGACAGTGACAGCGGTTTACCTGTTGTCAGCCTCTTAAGCTAGTTTTCAGCACTAATATTTAACTATACATTTGTGAAGAGAAATATAAATATACTTGACGGCGGAGGAAGTGGCGCCATCTATTTTTGTTACGAAGTTGGAATCATCGAAAAGGTCGGATAAGGGTGACACTGGCTGGTGACAGTCACTCTAGCAGAGCTTCGCATCGATGGTTACGTAAGGGCTGTCTTCTGATGACAGAATATGAGAAGGGAGCTGCTGTCGTACCACGTCCTTGACGAACTGCACATATTGAAGCTGCTGAACCACTAATACCATGATCACTTCTGGTAAAGGCTATTCTTGCCGTAATACCTACACTTATACTTCTCTAGTTTTAGATACGGTAAGAAACAAGTAATTAAAGTAATAAGAACGAAAACTTTCTCACTATTGTCACCGGTCAATATTTTATCCAGCTAAAGGAGACTAGAACAGTGAGAATGAATCATCTGTGATCATCAGTGACTGATTTACGTAATGTTAATAACAGCTACATACATACATAACATACATAATCAGCCTATAATGTTCCCACTGCTGGGACACAGGCCTCCTCTCTTCAAGAGGTAGTGGGCTGTAAATCTACCACGCGGACCCAGTGCGGGTTGGTAGATGTCTCATGTCTTTGAATTTTTGGTTCTAGGACATGCCGGTTTCCTCACGATGTTTTCCTTCACCGTTTTGAGAGCAATGGTGATGAAATTATTTACACAAAGTAAAGCGCCTGCCTGGGTTCGAACCCACGACCTACAACTCGTAAGTCGGGGACGTTACCACTGGGCCACCACTGCTCTCCTTAACAGCAAATTTAATTGTAAATATAAATTAGAATTTGCAATAATCACCAGACTTTTTAACGCTTAACACGCGGAACGATTGCAGATTTTTGAAGACTAACCCCGCGACTGTCCATTCCCTTGAGTTTATCTCTTAATCTCCTTGCATGATATCTAGGAAAAAAGATATGGTTTTCTTTGCCAGAAAATACACAAAACCTTAGAAAGCCAGCCCGAATAAAATAAATAGAACCGAAGATATTCCAACACGCTCGTCACAATATTCTCCGTTATATCATCAACGTTTTTCTTGAACCACACTTCGCGTATCTATGCAAATTGCATAACAAACCCTGGTCGCACCCGTTGTTTTTGTACAAACAATACAAAATAACTTTGGCGGGACTAACCAGGGTTTTTAGGAAACAAAAAGCGAATTTTCCCGCGTCACTTACATTTGACTGCGGGAATCGTACCTACTTATCTGCAATGGGGAGGTTTTGTGTTTTTGAAGGTAGATGATAGGCAAGTTGGGGAAATGAAACTAGATTTCTAAAATACTTCAATTAATCTGCCTAGCCTTTTCCCAACTATGTTGGCGTCGGCTTCCAGTCTAACCAGATGCAGCTGATTACCAGTATTTTAGATGGAGCGACTGCCTATCTGACCGCCACAACCCTGTATCTGGGTAACACGATAACCCTTGGTAAAGACAACCAGAAGGTTGTCAGACTTTCGGGCTTCTGACGACCCGTAACGACTGTCAAAGATCCATGAATGACAGCCGGGACCAATGGCTTATCGTGCTTTCCGAGGCACGGAGGAGTCTCGGTATGTAAAAATGGACACCCATCCACGGATCAAACCCCGGCAAGTGAAGCTTATAAATAAATAAATAAATCATCATTTATTTCAGATTCATCAATACGATTACATCCATATTTGTTAGTACAAACACTTATCATGATGGATGGACCTGTGTGCTTACCCATGAGCTCCTCCTCCATTTCTAAAATACTTATTTAGGTGACTTTATTTTATCATTATTCCATAGGAGTAAGTATAAACTGAAGACCTGGATGAGACTCACACAGACCGGGGAAGAATGGCGCAATAGAGAAGAGGCCTACAGTCAGCAGTGGGGGACCAAGACTACCAATGATGATAAAGAAAGAAAATACGTTTATTTGCGGTAAACATGACGCAAAAAAAAACAATGATTTTTATTTCTAGAGGTGGGTTTGTACAAACACTTTTACAAGTCAATCATACTTATTTTAAAAACTAGATGAGGTCGGCGTTTCCTATCTGACTACTCTGAGAAGAAAGGCCGAAACAAACTCAGAGGTCACAGCCTCTTTTAAAAGTCCCGACATAATCTTCGTCAGATTGTGTGAAGACCATGTAGATTGGTGTCTGAAATTATCTTTTGAGGAAAGAACCACAGATTGAGTGGACCTGTCCAGTCAGTGCACGCATTTGTTAGTAATTGTGCAGCTCAACTCGTGATGGTGATCAATTACTTATAAGCTGTCAAAGTGAACGACATATACCTTTTAGCTAGGTAGGTATAGTATCGTTATATTATGTCACCGTATGATTAGGAACCTCATTATAGTTTATAATCTATCTAGCGAGATTATAAACTATCGAAAAATTTTGAACTGCAATAAACCATTTACAATTTAACGTATTATTTCTTGATCTATCCATGGCAAACCAACAAATTGTGAACCGGGAAAAAAAGCGTCCGTCGGCCGCTGCCGCGGCATCGCTTGCTTCGCTCGCTCGGCTCGCGCGCTGTTGGTCAAAGTTATAAACTTTGGCCATTTGCTCGGGGTGCCCTGGGGGCCGATCGCGCTAATTTTGAACGTTAACACCAAAACTAAACCACAACCAAAAACGTTACGTTAGACACATTTCGTATCGCGCTAATCATTTCAACGGAAACGATTTAGCTTTACTTTGGAAGTTACGTTAGAGGAACGATCAGTCGAACTTTCAGTATTGGGTAACGTCAACAATTTTGTCGCTCAGAAAAAATAGCGCAATACCGTTTCTTACATCAGCTAAACCAAAACCAAAAACGTTCCGTTCGAACGGTAATTACGTTGAGAAATAGCGCGATCGGCCCCCTGGTTTAGTTATTGCGACCAATTCGGCTACCGCCAAGACCGACAATGTTTGGTAGAATCTGTATTTTAGTTGTTTGCCACCGACTTCCGAAATTAAAGTTATTTTTCAAAACTAAACATACAGACGAACATATAACCCCCTCTTTTTTGGAAGTCAGTTAAAAATTATGATGGATCGTGTCGAATCAAGAAAGTCGAATAGTTTACTCTACTTACCTTTGCAAAGCAAACCTCAAAAAGGTAAAATATGTCCCAGGCAAACTTAATGGCACAAAAATTATGAAATGACTTTAAATACAATATTTTTCGAATTAGCAAGAAACCAAAACCAAATAGTAAATACATTTGACAATTCAATAAAAATTGTTTGCGTGATAAAACTGATGTGTTCACAAAATAACCGGCACACCGGAAATGAGCGCTGGATTTTTTTAACTTTGTGAACAAAAAAAGGTAAATGTGTGTGTATGTGGACTTTTTAACCGGTCTCTAGAAGTGTACGATAATATTTTATGACAGAAGAGCCATTCTTAAAAATTCCGAGATAAGTCTACCATGGATTGGTTCTAAAGCCCTTAAGAAGACAGAGAATAGTTTTATTTGTCACAGAGACGTGCATAAACAAAAGGTAAGTAAATTCAGTCTTATAAAAAACAAAACAAATCTACAAAACCAACCAAAATCAACAAAACAAATCACGAGAACACAACAGAAATGCTTGAGACGATGCAAATTGATTGCCTGGCACACAATGAAATAGATGCAACGAATGACCTGCATCATCTATACACTGTTTAGACAGTGCCACTTTTATTCTTGCTTCAATGAAGTGTATGTGTGTATGCCGCTGGCAATTCGGTATGTAAAGTATTTTTCAGGTATGTGTTTTATATTTTTATTTTAAAGATAAGAGTATTTGAAACACATAATTTCATCTTTTTGTTTTTACAAGCTGTAGTTATTTTTATATATTTTTTTAAAGTTTTGTTCGTGCTGATTTCTAAAGTAGCCTGAATAGCTTAGGATATTTGTCACGTTTAACACTTATTTAAAAATAAATTCAATAAAGTCAAACAGTCAAATTTGACAGTTAATTTGTTTACATTTCATACGAGATGCGATTTCCGTACCTTAGTTTAAAGTTATAGCTTATTAATCAAATGAATGGATCAAAGACTACTTCTGCTACGTGCTTCATACCGTCAAGTATAAACACCACAACAAATAGCCGACACAAATTGATTGTTAGTAAAAGAAACCTTAAAAAAGAAATGGTGCGAGGAAGTAAACGTTGAGTACTAGTCTGTGCGGCGTCTGTTTTATTGTGAAGATCATTTGAACGTAATTTAAGTTTTCCTGAGGCGATACATCGATGTGATTCGACTTGTACTGTCGGCCGCTGGTGAAAAACTACACTATTTACCTATTTGAATATAATAATAATAAGTGCTTCATGTGAATTTGTCGTTGACATTGACACTTGACACATACAGAACAACTTAATTATTTAATTACAAGAGGCACTAAAAATTACCAATTCAGGCTACTTTGGATGACATTTAGAGGTCAAATAAAAGTCAAGTGATTTTAAGTATTTTTGTGAAAATAAATACGATTTTATAATTTTAAGACCTATTAATAGAATAATAACTCATAAAAGCTTAAAATCTCGAAATGGTTTTCGAATCGGCATAGGTTAATTTTTTCTTTACATACCGAATTAAATTAAAAGAAAGAAAAATTGTTTATTCTGCACAAACAAAATGCACATTCCAAAAAAAAATACATAAAATACACACATACAAAGTAGCCAAAAGCCTCGTATTCAAGCAATAGAAGTTTGACAATCTTGTCCATTGCTTGATATCAGGGACAAGACAATTTACATTGCGTAATTACTCTGTGCTGCAACACTGGCAAAACAGAATGCCGATAGCAGAGTGGAAAAATAACTACTTTTGTAACAAACAAACAAACAACTATAACAAGGGACTTCTTGGCGGGAAAGTGAAGCGTCATGTTAGCAGTTTTGTTTCATTTTCTAAAATTTGTGTTTAGCCGAATATTAATGTGTAATAGTGGTGGATTATTAACCATTAAGTGTTCGTGAACCTGCATTAATGTAGGCAAATGAAACAAAACAGTGCAACATCACTTTAAGTTCTCTCAAGAAGTCCGCGCGAGGTTTCAGTAAAGTGCCGCGTCTTTACTTAAACCCAAGGGGAGTGGGGCGGGGATATCATCAATCATCTTTATCATGCATTGAGTGGAGTTCATTTCATAATTATTTAAATAACTTTGTACTTGTTACCTAATTTTACATGACACTGGCTAAATGCACAAACCGTGCGAAGTCAAAAAGAAAAAAAAAAAAAAAAAAAAAAAAAAAAACTATAACAAGAACAATTAAACCGTGCATCGCATCTGTGCAAGAACAAGTCGTTGCTCAGCAAAATGCTGTGACTTCGGACAAACCTATCGTCAACAGCACTGATTTTCAGCAACTACCTCTCGAATGACGTAGTGACGTCCGCGTGTGTGTTGCACCGTGTAACTCACTCTTTTAGCACCTCTAACAGCAGGTTGTGTCAATTACAGCTAGTGTTCTAGAACGGTCAAACATGAATAACGTATAATTATAACAGTTTTTATGGTAACCGCTTCTTAAAACTTTACAACAATATTCAAAAAACATGAAGATTTTAGTTCTTCAGAAAGGTCAGGTGCGTAGTACTCGCAACCGGCGCGTACGTGTATGACCAGAGGGATAATTGCGTGATTACTATCAGTAGCAATGGGTTTCCATTTGACAGTTCAACAACATTCATTACGTTATTTACGTTGTTGAGCAGACAAATTTTTTGAACATATATATAATATATATATATATATATAGCAATGGATTAGCGATATACTTCAAAATCATTCAGAATGTAATTTTAGGGTGCTGATGTAAACGTAAACGAACGAAAAGGAGTATGTCAGAATCGTAGCAGGTGGCGTCTGTGGGTCTGTAGTTTCTGCTTATCCCCATGGGAAGAAAGCATGAGTGTATGTACGTGTGTGTATGTAAGATACAGTAGCAGATTATCGTCAAGAACATAGAGGAAACATGACTTCAAATTAGGTAAAGTTACACCTAAAAGTTTTAGCCATGAAAGGTATAATAAGGGCCTGTCTATAGTAGAACTTCTGATTCCACTCTTCGGTATAATGTGGAAATGACGCATAAAGGTTGGCTCCAAAATTAAATACAGTTATAAAAGTACCTATACGGCGTTTGCTTCGAGCGCAAATAGGAGTAAAATAAGTGGTTTACATACCGCGGTGTGATAGTTAATTTTGGGTATTACTTTAATTATTTTTGAGAACCAATATGGCGCCTTGCTAAAAGAACCGGTCTCAGAATAAGCCATGATATGATTGGGTTGGCATGCTTTATAACCGACTGCAAAAGGGGAGGAGTTTATTCTACAGTCGAACGAATTATATTGCAAGAAGTGATTGACTGTAATACCTATAATTATGCCCTTGTAGACCCTTTCCTATTTCTTAAACAATTATGGTTATATACGCAAAATAGGCGAGTTTTCTGTACCAAGTTCAGCACTAAGCCACATTAAATCTTTCACTATTTTGGTTTCGAAAACAGTCCCAACCGTTAGAAATTCAAAAAACTACCATAATCAAAGAACCGACACACAAAATGGGTAATTACTCTCCCCCCATTAAGCACAATGCAACATAAAAAGCCTGTCTTTCAAACCCATAATAGGTTACACGTCGGACCATGAAAACAATCAAGAAAGACAAGACCAACTAGTTTGTGGACCAACTAGTTATTCTCCTAGTTTACGTAGATGGTAACTAGTAATAAAACTATTAAGGGCTAATAAGAAACTAGATTGTTTGCTTGGAATATGTGGAATATGCGTGTGCGATGGTTTCTCTCAAGTAACGTAAAATAAGTAGTAGTAGTTTAGAAGATAAACGCAGTCACACGATTTTGCATTGAAGGTACTTTCTATTTATATTTTTTTTTTTTTTTGTAGTAGGGGAAGAGTGTCCTCGTTGTCTCAAGTACTAGTTGTCACAAGTCCAATATTTAATAAAGTAAAATTATTTAAGGAACGCGAATATTGACAAACTGGAACGCACCCCAGTGCTACCAACATTAGAAAGTGTCATGGCCACTAGTCTCCTGCATCGCCGTGTGTTGTGAAATTTATAAAAATACGTTTGGTGAGTAAATTTTACTCTATACTTTGAACTTAGTTATTGACTATGTTTAGTTATGTATTTATGTTTTTCTCATATATTTTTACTAAGAAAATAGTCAATTTTAATGTAACTTCGAAAAGTGTTTTCATTTGTAAACATTTAGAGGTTATTATTTGTGTGTTTATATTTTTTATCTCTGGTACATGTTGTCTCAATGTTTTTGGGACTAGTAATTGTCACTGTGACAACAAACCCCGGTAAACATTTAATTATTCTAACAAATATTATATTTTTTGTTTCTTATAGAAAGTATGCCTAGAAATCGCAGAAGACTCACTGATCGTGGCCGGACGAGCGCAGAAGTCATGATGGAGGCGGTGAGTGCTGTGGGTCCCAGCAATTCTATAAGAAGTGTTGCCAAAGATTTTAATATTAACTATAGGACACTCGCAAGATATTATAAAAAATATAAAGATAATGAGAACTCTCATCCGTTATCTGTAGGGTATGTAAAAGTAAGACAAGTTTTCAAAGATGATGAAGAAGAAAACTTGTCAAAATATTTACAAAGAGCTGCAGATATATATTTTGGACTGACTCCTCTTGAAGTTCGTAAATTAGCCTATCAATATGCTGTCGCTTTAGACCGTAAATTTCCTGAAACTTGGGAAAATAATGCCATGGCTGGCGAAGAATGGTTGAAAGGCTTCATGCGGCGACATCAAGAGCTAAGCGTTAGAAAACCTGAGGCGACTAGCCTTGCCCGAGCAACTAGCTTCAATTCTCATAATGTTAATTTATACTTCGATAACCTAGGAAAAGTTTTAGAAAAGTACAAGTTTGAAGGGCAAGATATATGGAATGTGGATGAGACAGGAATTACTACTGTCCAAAAGCCCCAAAAAATTGTTGCTCGAAGAGGCATGAAACAGATAGGCGCCCTGACTTCAGCCGAGCGGGGTACTTTGGTAACATTAGCTGTTGCAGTGTCAGCTGCAGGGAATAGCATACCGCCTTTTTTCGTGTTTCCCCGAAAAAATTCAAAGACCATTTTGTTAACAGTGGACCAACAGGATCAACTGGTAGCGCCAATCCATCCGGCTGGATGAACGAAGACTGTTTTTATGTATTTATTCAACAATTTGTGCGATACACTCGCTGCACTTCTGACCGCCCACTGCTCTTATTGTTGGATAACCACGATTCTCACCTATCTATTAAAACATTGGATTATTGCAAGGAACACGGAGTTGTGGTGTTGTCATTCCCGCCTCATTGTTCTCATAAACTGCAACCATTAGACCGTAGTGTTTATGGACCCTTGAAGAGGTATGTCAATGTTGCTTGTGATGACTGGATCAAGAATCATCCTGGGAAAACAATGACGATTTATGATATTCCTGCTATCGTCAAAATTAGTTTACCACCAGCCATAACTCCCCAGAACATAATGTCTGGCTTTTCTGTGAGTGGCATATGGCCCTATAATCGTAATATCTTCACTGACATAGACTTTGCACCATCTTATGTAACCGATAGGCCTGAAGTTGACCAGGAAATCGATCAGGCTATACAGAGCGAAGACGGTGTTAGTCCAAACGCGGAACATACCCCAGCTTCTTGTAGGACACCCTCCCCAACTCCTGGAACCAGTGCAACTACTCCTCAAACTTTAAATTTACCAACGTCTGAAATTTTACGACCATTTCCGAAAGCTCCAGCTAAGAAAACGACTTCCAATCGAAGAAAAAGGACTACCGCAATTTTGACAGAAACCCCGGTTAAGAATGCGTTAGCAGAGCAACAAAAAATGAGAAAAACCAAACCAAAGGTACCTACGAAGAAGAAAAATAAGAAACAAAAGCAAGTGAGTAGCGAAGAAGATGACGATTTGGATGTTTGATATGTTATGAAACCTGGTCAAGCAGCAAGCCCAATGAAGGATGGGTTCAGTGCACAAAATGCAAAATGTGGGTGCATGAAAAATGTGGTGGGAACAAACATTTATTTTATTGCTGCCCAAATTGTGCCTCAGACGATGACAGTGATGTTAACAGTGATCTGTGACAACGAGGACGTTCATCTGAGACAACCTACCCCATGTCGGGGGTAATTTGTCCCACTCGACTTTATTATTTCATTCTCAAATTTTTCGTACAAATTTTGTTATTTTTTAAGATGTAAGAGCAATTAATGAAGGCTGAAATACCAAATATATGATTAATGAAGAAAAATCGGTAGTTTTGTTTTATTTCTCTCAATTAAAAATGTTTATTTAAATTTTGAGACAACTAGGAACCTGCTCCCCTACACAGCATTATCTGTGTACTACAAAGAAAAAATATATATATATTTATTTTAGTTTTCCATTAATCAAAACACAACACATATACACGTATGTCACAACATTTTATTTTATTTTGTATGAGCTTTTTTTATATTATCACCTTTAATTTATTCTCATAATTAATTAAACTCGGACACACACTTCTCTATGTGTTTATTATTCTAGCGTATGGCACTCGTAGGTTGCAGCTGAAAATCAGCGTCAGGTGGTACACCTTGTGTTGTTATCTGACATTATGCTGAGCTGAGGCCCTTTTGGCATAATAATATTGTTTTCTGTTTTTTTATAGTTTTAAGGTGTATTTTTTGCTGTAATGCCAATAAACGCATTTTTCTTTCTTTCTCACAGGTGAAAAAAACAAAGACACAAAAAAGAACGAAACAAAAAAAAAACAAAAACAACAACAAAAAAAACAAACAAACAAGGCAAAACAGACAAATAAAGGACGGAATATGAGATACTTTGCGTTTTTTGCGTTCCGATACTTCAGAAGGAAAAAACGAAGCACTTATAGGATCTCTCGTCACTCTGTTTGTCTGTCTGTCTGATGTTCGTCTGTCGAAATTGAAATTATATGATTAAGTTGAAATTTGGTACACATAATTATGAATTTCGATAACCCAACGGACGTGTAACGTAAATAAATGAATTTTGACAATGGGGGTCACTTTTGGAGGCCGAATAAGACAAAAGACAACATTTTTCAAATTGTACCGTATGACATATCAAAAGAAAGGGCTTACTGTAAGGATTTCAGTTTTTTTTTTTATAATTTTAATATATACTTTTAAAATTATTGAAGAAAATATATGAAACTTTACCATTCTACCCCTTATTATTATCTCCAAAATTACGGAGGCTAAAATTTTGAAAGAAATACCCAAAATAGTTCTTTACTTATAGATTACAGAAAATCTTTACGAAGTATAATAACATGGTAAATCTCTCAATATTGTGCGTAAAAACTTACATTTGCAGTTGGAATGTATGAGGGAACATGTTTTTCAACTACAATGTTAAGTTTGTTCTTTTTAACAGTAATTTCCGATAAAGTCAGATTGATACATTTCAAGTTTCAAAACTTAAAACTTGTGCAAGATCTTCTGTCTGCAATTCCAATCAATTTTTATTTAAAATGTTCAAACATAAACCTATGTTTTATTTCACGTAGCAATTTCCTACAACATAACTGCAATTTTCTCAAATTCTTAGGACCGTATTAAAAAACGTTACTCAGCCCAAGAGCTCGCACTTGATAACAGTCTTGAGGTCATGATCGTATTAATAAACATAATAATTGATGTACTCAAGTTACGGCTTGGGTTTACGTTATCAGCCGAGTGATGGACTGATTAATAAACGAAAATCGACACTTACGTATACAATAAGTGTGTGTACTCGAGATGCTTAAATCTGAGTGAAGGCAGTCCTTGACTTGAGGTCGTGATTAGTAGCGCGAAACATGGAGTTTGAAAATATTTTGGAGAAAATAATTATTACGATAAATTAAGTAAGTACTATGACGATATTTTTGCCAAAAATCTATATATGGATGCCTCGAATCCTTTTGAGTTACCAAGTGTACAGTTAAAAAAAAACCTACCAATTGCGTGTCGGACCACGCACAGTGAAGGGTTCCTTCCGTAGTTGGGATGAATTTATCCCAAAAAAAAAATTAACATTGTAGTTGAAAAACATGTTCTCACTATTCATCGATATACGTCACGGTTAATTTTCCAACTGCAAATGTAAGTTGGTCGACTATTACTAGTTAACTTGTAGGGCCTACTTAGCTGTGATAGTTTTACTTTTCCTAGATTTTTTTAATAAGTTAATAAGTTTTAAAATAATTTAAGTTTTCACAGATCCGCAATAGTTTTGAAAGACCTGGACAACGATAACACACCATAGGATAAACGAGAAAAAATATGTCATCAACCTACAACCTACCCAAAAAAAATATTTTTTTATTTTACCACTTTGTCGGCGTGATTAGTAAGAGTCATAAGGAAAGACAGACACACGGACATGGCGAAACTATAAGGTTCCTACTAACTACGGAACCCTAAAAAAGATCCAGATTTGTTCAAGAGTCACATTAATAAAAATACTCTTTGGTGAAATACAGTAACAGAAGTCTTCCAATTTCCCTAGAAATATTTATAACGTGATACAGCGTTATACATTAAAGTTATAACAAAATACAAGTATTTCAATAAATCTTACGACTAAACAAGAACGAAATGTGATGAATGTCATTCTAAACTTCGGTCAATGTGATGTAATCGTTCATCAAGTACAGCTCCTTGAGGAGCTGATCTTGGTAACTGAGATACTGTTTTCATGTGTTTATTAATTAGTAATGATCTTGAGATGCTGATATCGTAATAATGGCGTATCAAATAATTACGCACTTGAGTACGTCATTGAGGAACGTTTATTAATACGGGCCTTAGATCACAATTCTGATGAAAGAAAGGTTGGTATTACCTCAACTTAATTGTCTAACCTTAAATGTCTATGAAATCGATAAATATCCCATGCCTTCCCACGGGCGTGAAACACTCGATTAACTCGATTCTCGATTATTCGATAAACAGTTGTCTTGGCTCGGCTCGGCGACTTGACTATGTAGATCACAATTTTACGAGTTGCTCTATTTATTCAATGGTTAAATGTTTATGGTATAGTCATTTGAATTAACTACTTATGCATCTTTCAGGGCTATTTTAATATAAAGGGTTTTTAGGATAATCCAATGTGCGTAGAAAATCAAGTATTTCGTGAAGCATTGGTAGCAAACCTTAATACAAGTTTAATTCTCCATTTATTTACCTAAAAAATAAGTTAAAGGTTTTCTTCTTTACATACCTAGACCCCTTCGTGCTTCAGAAAACACCTTAAGCCGTTGGTCCTGGCTGTCAGTCGTGGATCTTTGACAATCGTTACAGGTCGTCAGAAGCCCGAAAGTCTGACAACCTGTATTACCAAGGGGTATCGTGTTACCCAGTAACTGGGTTGTGGAGGTCAGATAGGCAGTCGCTCCATGTAAAATACTGGTATTCAGCTGCATCCGGTTAGACTGGCAGCCGACCCCGACATAGTTGGGAAAAGGCTTGGCAGATGGATGATTATTAGTACCTTCAATTCAATAGAAGTAGATATCAGAACAGTGCAGTCACGAGCAGTGGTGGCCCATTGGTAACGCCCCCGATTTACATGTTGTAAGGTTGTGGGTTTGAACCCAGACAGGCGCTTTACTTTGTGCAAATAATTTCATCATCACTGCTCTCAAAACGGTGAAGGAAAACATCGTGAGGAAAACGGCATGACCAACCAAACATTCGAAGACATGTGACATCTACCAACCCGCACTGGGCCCGCGTGGTGGATTACGGCCCACTTCCTCTCACAGAGAGGAGGTCTGTGACCTAGTAGTGGGTACATTAGGCCGTTTATGGAATGATATCAGAAAATAACTTACCTTCACGAAAGTAACAAGCATTTGTAAGACATCTGCACTACTAAGGTAATAAGATTTTGTCATCGGTCATTTGAAAGGCTTCCCTTTGGTAAATAGACTGCTTCATGGATCTTTTGGCACAAAATGTCATTGACATGGGGGGCGTTGTTGGTGAATATTTGTCAAATTAACACACAGAAATTGTACTGATAGAACAAGATGGCGGCGTTCGTTCTGATTTTGGCCATGCGCCAAAAGAACCTTCTGGCGTTGTAGGTTTTATACATAGGTTGGATATATACTCTAAATCTATGATTTTATATTAAAGGTGAATTCTGACGGCAGAAACATGTCGAGTGATGTCACTTATGGTTAGGGTTGCCAACTTTTAGTATAAGATCAAAATATCAAAATCAAAATATTTTATTTCCCATAAACCTACCTACATGGGCACTTATGAAACGTGAGAAGCTAGGGCATGGTTCCAATTGGTCGTTTCATAAGGAGAAGAGCCGGCAAGATACTCCACGGTTACTCTTTTAAAAATATTGGGCATCTACAATGTTTTCAAATTATAGCGCTTAAATGGGTATGGGAAGACAGTGTAGGCCCGTCAACACACAAAAAAAGAATCTATATAAAATATTACTAAAATAATAAAAATAAAAACCTATTTAAACCAAATAACAAGAAATAAAGTACCTACTTATAATAATTTTCAAAGTGGGAAATAAACAGTACCTATCTCGGAAAAATAAACAGTATTTTATGTTTTTTTTTTTAATTTATACATAGGTACTTAATTCATTAGTAATACTATTCAGGCGCTTTACTTTGTGTAAATAATTTCATCACCACTGCTCTCATAACGGTGAAGGAAAACATCGTGAGGAAACCGGCATGTCCTAGAACCAAAAATTCAAAAACATGTGACATCTGTCAACCCGCACCGGGCCCGCGTGGTAGATTTACAGCCCACTCCCTCTCGAAGAGAGGAGGCCTGTATCCCAGCAGTGGGAACATTATACGCTGATTATGATGACTATTCGCGCAACTCGTCAGTTTTGCACAAGTTTTGAAGGCTTCGTTTAAGCCTCACCAAATAGACGAGAAGCATTTTTTTTATTAAATGTATTGAGCTCTATTTCTGTCGTCCCACAATTTAGCAGCATTGATCAATAAAAACACTCATTCTGTAAATGCTGAGGTAGCAGAGCTAACTATAATACTAGTATGATAATGATCTATTTACTATGTCCCAAAAATTCGAGACTAATGTTACTGAAATTAAGGCTAGCTGAACCACCGCGCCCATGCCCTGGGGGCTTACTCCGAAGCGATAATCCGAAGTATTGGCCGAATGTTCGCCGATTTCTTGACTTCCAAAGTTTCCTTATTTGACTTCAAGTCATGTTTTTGACTTTACCTTATGTCATTAAACGTCGTTTTTTTTTTCTTTCGCCGGGGTCAACCGTATTCCGCCGTAACAGGAAATGGCCGAACATTCGGCAGATACTTCGGATTTAAATTTATATCTGTAGCTTTTATAGTCTACACAATAGAGAGTATTTATTCTATTCTATTCTATTTATCTTCGGATTAGACCCCCAGGTGCATGCACGATGTTCTACGTAGTAGATAAAACTTTTTATTTAATTAGGTATAGCTCTGGATATCAAAAAACAGTATATTCATACACTTGATTTTTGTTGAACAGTAAACAGTATTTTAGCGTGAAAAACAGTATAATACTGTTTTTAACAGTATGGTTGGCAACCCTATTAAAATGCCACATTAAGGTCAAGTTGTAACTTGCAGGGAAACTGACGGAAAATAAGTATGTTGTTACGAAAACTGAAATGATTTTTCTGCATTGGTAAAATAAAATAAAATTAAAATAAGATTTGACTTTGCCATACTATTGGTCAGCCGTTTTGATTTTCGTGATGAAAATGATTCGATCTTTTCGTTTCTTTTGATAACGAGAAAAAGTATTGCATTTATCTCAAACAAATTGGTGTGTAGGATAATAATTTTGATTATTTTTTCTCAGTTAGTTTTTATCATGGTCTGGCAGCTTGATTAATTTATGCAGCCTACCAAAATGTCCTTTCTTTGGTATTGTTCGTTGAATCGTTGAGGTCCTCAAATTCTGAGTTGAGCTGCACGACTACTGACAAATGCGTGCACTGACTGAACAGGTCCCCTCAATTTGTGTGGTTCTTTCATCAAAAGAACATTTCCGGCACCAATGTACGTAGTCTTTACATGATCTGACCAAGATTATGTCTGGACTTTAAAAGAGACTGTGACCTCTAAGTTTTTTCCAAGAGTAGACTAATAGGAAACGCCCTCATCTAGTTTTTAAAATATGATTGACGTGTTTGTACAAACCCTACTTACAGAAATAAATCATTTATCATTTATTTATCAATAAGAAGAGACAACAAAGAAAATAAGAAAGACACGTTAAACATAGAAATATTAATGATAAATTCTCATAACATTACAACATACCTCTAATCTACTGTATAATAAATTCCTGTCATTCCTCCAAGGGACAATGTACCGGGGCCTCAAGTCTGCTATTACAATAGTGTCAGAATGGTCGATCATTGATTTCATAATTGTTGATTTTGACAAGTTTGGTAATCTACTATTATATTGGCGTCATTATGACTTTCCAAAGGTCACTGACACTACATTGAAAGAAATTGCATATATTGGTAATCTCGTACATAATGACAAATTAATGACATTTCTACTAATGGGTTTTATAATAATGGCAATACGACAATGCCATTATAATAACACAATTATATTACGAGAACATTGACCGACCAATGATCGACCATTATGAATTTACCAGATTACGAACTTTTAGCAAAATGACAATGGCATGACAATGGGATCGTGTTGGAATGACTAAATTTATAAAAATAGCAGACTTGGGCCCCTGCTGATTTAAGTAAAACGTGATGGCATGAAACATTATAACGTTAATTGTCTATTCCTGCGTGACGCATACACAACAATTTGTTGAAATGTCTCCTGTTTAGTGTGATGGTCATTTATCTTGTTTATTACGCGTAGGTACCTTTTTCACTTTATTTGTTTAGGGGTTTTTTTCTAAACAGATACACCAACACCATCGGTTTTTTTTTTTTTTTTGGTGGGAAATTATCAAATAACTTCTCCCGCTCTTACTTTACAGACTTTTACTGACTAAAACCCATCCGTGTTCCTTCATTTGCCTGTGTGCCAGGGCCACGATATCCCTTTCGGACAAACTCGCAACCCTGGCGGGACCAACACCATCGTGCCTTTAACATTGGAAAACATTAACATTTATAATAATACAATAACCACAAAAGGGATGAATGAAAGGCAATTTGCATGTAGGTAGCTGAGATGAGAATGCTAAGAGGAATGTGTGGTGTGACACGAATAGATAGACTAAGAAATGAGTACATAAGAGGAAGTCTGAAAGTGGCACCGGTGACTCAAAAGTTGTGCGGAAATCGGTTGTCATGGTATGGGCATGTGATGCGGAGGAATGAGGAAAATTTCGTGAGGAAAGTTTTGAATATGCATGTATCGGCTTTATGAGTAGGGGAAGACCAAAGAAACGATGGATGGACTGTGTGAAAGATGATATGGCTAGAAAGGGAGTGACGACTAATAGAGAATTATGGAAGAAAGGGACATGTTGCGCCGACCCCAAATCAAATGGGATAAGGGCAGGAGAATGATGAATAATACAATAACAATTACAATAGGTAACACATATAAACACCCAACATAATTATTATAACACTTAGTGACAAAGATGGAAGTCACAGATGAAGGACTGTTATTAAACGACATAATTTTTTGGCAGCTTCTGACGTTGTTTGAGATAAGATTGATTGAATTAATCCCATTTAAGAGGCAAATGATAAAAGTAAGGTTGTCTTAAACAAAAAAAATGCCAAATCTATATAGTTTGTGGTAGCGGAAAAATATATGTTATTCTTGAACATATTTCTAAAGAAAGAAAGAAAGAAAATACGTTTATTTGCGGTAAACATAAAGCAAAGAAATAAAAACACAAACACGAAAGAACAAGTTGAGGAAAAATATGCGTCACATTCACGCAAAACGGCCATCGCCAACTTGGTTGTTACCAAAACACGTTTAGAAAAGAAATCTCGATACAAATTACCGGTAAACTAACCCTTTACTTTGAGTTTCAATCCAAATTATCTGTATTAAATATCAACGTACGGTTGGTATTTAATTAATAACAAAAACGTCTTATTTGTATGCAGAACTTGGTTATTTTTTATTTTCGATTACTCTACTCATTTTTGAGTAAATTGATAATTCCTTCATATTTTGCAATAAATTACAAGCGTTTTGTCATCGCGCATCTCTTTCTTTTGTATGCAATCTGACAGTGACCGCGGTTTAGCTGTTGTCAGCGTTTTAAGTCAAATTCCCTCATAAAATACTCCCATCTCGCGCCTGTTCCGGACACAATCCATCAGCAAATATTTTAGTAGTTACTATTTGCACTTGGTCAGACGTGGTGATGGCAAGTGGAGCAGAGCCCTAACGGAATTGTTGCCGAGAGACGGTAGAAGGAGCGTGTGTAGACTGAAGGTTACAGGCCCTGCAGTCTCAACATAGATAGCGATCGCTTTATGACCGAATTCGATCGCAAAGTCCTAATTGGATCTCTAGACGGTCAAAATTGCTTTTTAAGCACGAAAAAATCACAATCTTGTCAAGCATTTTTGGCCGTCTAGGGACTCCATTAGGACTTTGCGACCGAATTCGGTTGAAAAGCGATCGCTATGTATCTCGAGACTGGAGGCCCAGCGTTCTAATTGCGGAATGATTTTGAAGTATAATATTCCAAATCCATTGCTTTATGTTCGAAAAATTTGCCTGCTCAACAACGTCGATGACGTAATGAATGTTGTTGAATTGTCAAAATGAAACCCATTGCTTTAAGGGATTGCGCTAAGGTAGCCCGCGAAATTCAAATTTTATTAAGTTTTTTGCAATTTGCAGGTCAGTAACAGATTGTATGATGATCTAAATATGATTCGCAGCCGTAACAAATATGGCTTTACAGAATTATAATCATTAGAATCGGTAATACAACTAACTCTCTTCGTAAAATCCTATTGAATGACTATTTCTGAAATAATCATTCAGTAGGATTTTATGAACTTAGAGAGTCAAAATCTGTGAACGCAGATCAAAATTTCTCAAAAAGTTGAGGACAGTCTCTTAAGGCCGTTTCCCTGTAGCTACAACGGTTAAGGTAGCTGCCCTTAGTGCCCCATCTCAAAAATCCACCTGTATATACCTACTTCAGAGGCCGAGTTGATAGTGTTAATTAAACTAGCACAATATGGAGCAATATATTTCAAAATCGTCACCACGACGTGACAAAACAATAGAAGAGAAACCATTTCACTAATATAACATACGTGAACATCTATTTCGTATCGTTAATCATTCATACAAATACGGTAACCAAACCGGATCGGAACGTAAACGATTGTAATTTGTCAACTTATGAGTGCCTAGTACAACTTGACCCTTCATGGTGAAACTGCTTTCAAAGAAAAATGACAATCAGCGTCAAATTCATAACTTAACATCACGCCTGTAATTCACGAAGTGTTAGGCAGAGGTGTACCTATATAGTACACCCATATTTCGCCAGTTATGTTTAAGTCCCATGTATTAGGGGGCGAGCCTGTTGGCACAAATCCAGCCTCCAGGCTCCTACTGAGAAATACCTGATGTTAAAATCCAATAACAATTTTTATGACCTGGAAATTGAGCCCAGAACCTCATACTGACTAGTAGCTCTTGCTACCACTAGACCGACGAGGCTGTCAAATTCATTGCATTTGAATACGTCACGTGTCAAGATATATTGGCCATCTGTATGAGATGAAACAAGTACCAATTAACGGACTTTCTCTTTGCTTGTCTTTTGAATGTCATTTCCTACCGAAGTTGACATTTTGTGATAATAGATGGCGTTGCATTGACGTGGAGTAATTCAGTAGAAAAAATACTACATCTAAACACATAATCAGCCTATAATGATCCCACTACTGGGACACAGTCCATAACCAAAAATTTATTAACACGTTTTTTATAAGATAAATACACGCGTTTTCGTATTTTTCTTTTATAAAAATTGTAGATGACATTTTCTCTCTTAGGTACATATATTTTATCAATAAAAGAAATTTTGGTATACCAAAAATACTCTAAACCCTAATCACATAACCGAACACTATCCAAAAAAAAAAACATTTAGTGGAAAACTTTATTCCGTGACCGACCATAATATTTTTTGAAAATCTAATACCGATGCTAAAACCTGCAGGCCTGTTAATAAAACCATCACGACTGCTCGCTATGGGGACAATTCAATTAGCGGTCGTGTGTCCCAATGGTTGTTTTTTCTAAATTTTCATCTGAGCCGGGTTCCAGCCTTTTGGGAGTAAATGGGAATGTGTATTGCGGCTATGATCTGGGTGTTTTTCAATTTTAGAATGGTAGGTTTCAGCTTGCAGTTTGCCTAAACTTGGCAAGAACGTGTTCATCTTTTCGTGAAAAAATACTTACCTACTACTCCTTTCCTACATTTGTTTATCCAAGTACATCATCATCATCATCATCATTTCAGCCGAGAGACGTCCACTGCTGGACATAGGCCTCCCCCAAAGAGGGGGTTTGCCATAATCGCCACGCTTGGCAGGCGGGTTGGCGATCGCAGTATGGTGTTAAAATGCATAGAGAACGCTGCTGCCCATTCTCTAGTAAGTCCCTTAGTCGCGTTTTACAACACCTATGGGAAGAAATAGGGTTGTGCTATTCTTTACGTCCGGCACGACACGGAACAAAAATAAATCGGCATCTATAAATAGTTTATTATATTGTATGATGCGTCTTTCTTATATATTACATTTGAAATTAGAGGCTTATTCGCCAAAAATGTAAGCAGGAACATTATATTACTACATAAATTGAAAAAGAGGTGGTGTGAAGTTGTTGACGGTTTTCAACTACAATGTTAAGTTTGTTTTTGGGATAATTTCATCCCAACTACGGAACCCTTCATTTTGAGTGGTCAGAAACGCGTTTGGCCGGTTTTTATGTTTGAATGTTTTATCACTACAGTTTATCACATCAACAATTTCATTAGCATTTGCATGACGTACACCAAAAAATGTTGATTGAACGGAAAAGCTTGACTCAGCAGTTAATTGGTCCGTCTGCATTTTAATTGTCATATGCATTCACAAAGGGTTTTACAACTGAGTGATTTGTTTCATATTCCTGGTATGATTTTTAAGGATAATTTAAACGGGAGAGTTTCTCGCCTCGAAAAGAGAGGAGAGGAAATAAAAGTTTACTCATGTAAACAGGACGCCCTGGATACTCGTAAGTGGTAAAACGAGAATCACCTCGCTATTGAAAATGAAAGCGAGGAAGGCGAGCGAGTAAACAAAAAAAAACCCCTTCCTGCGTAGCGTGACATATCAGGCATCAAGGTTTTTTATCACCTCATTTAAATTTGATTTTTAACTAAAAATACAATACAAGAAAATCGCTGACGAAATGCGACTCGTTTGACATAGTCGTAGACGAGTTTTTGTTTCTAACTTGAGTGTGATAAATTAGATATTCGCCTGGCGAGTCTCGCGTATTCTCACCAAGCAAGAAGATCGTCCGGTGTAAATGAGCCTTCAGAATATTCCTGGAATGACCATATTTTTGGTGTCATGTTGCATATTATTATGAAGAGATCAAAGGAGGATATGACTAATGATTTTGACACTTCGCGAGAATTCGTCGGCTTGCTGAGTTTGCTGATATACGAGTATGACGTTATGTGCAGCCAGCGACATCCGCTGAAGTTAGAAAGATTTATTTTACTGTTGCACATTCAAAGATTTGCATTTAGAATTTAGAGACTTTAGAACTGTCAAGACGTTCTTGCATTTCAAAAAATCAAAATCAAAAGTCATTTATTAATACTACGTTGAGAATCAGCACTTTTCAAACGTTAACAATTACATAAGACAGTCCCCGAAAACGCCCACCCGTCACCACTTCCTAGTGCTTTAGCTGGGAAGAAAACCCCAGCACCAGAGCTGTCTGTTCAGTTAGAAAACTTGATTCTATGCAATAGTATGTAAAATAATTAACACTGGATGGATGAAATGGCGGCAGGTCACGGGAACAATCTGCGACTCCCGCATTCCTCTTAAACTTAAGGGGAAGATATATAAAACAATGGTTAGACCTGCTGTCTTGTATGGATCAGAATGTTGGGCCACAAAAGGGATGTGATGAAAGGCAATTGCATGTAGCTGAGATGAGAATGCTAAGAGGAATGTGTGGTGTGACACGAATGGATAGAATAAGAAATGAGTACATAAGAGGAAGTTTGAAAGTGGCACCGGTGACTGAAAAGTTGTGCGGAAATCGGTTGTTATGGTATGGGCATGTGATGCGGAGGAATGAGGAAAATGTCGTGAGCAAAGTTTTAAGTATGCATGACGATGGCTTTAAGAGTAGGGGAAGCCCAAAGAAACGATGGATGGACTGTGTGAAAGGGCAGGAGAATGAAGATATTTGCCATAATATGTTAGTAACACACGTCACTAAAACAAAAAATCGTCGAAAACTATACCTACTCAGGCAGTTTTTTTTTTTTTACTTAAAAACAGAACTTATCACCAAAAATCACATTAATAAATACTTTGAGTTTGACCAGAATGTGAAAATGGTACGATTTACTGTGTTTTGTAGTTATTTATTTTGGGCATTTAATTTTTATATAATGTTTACTATGACAAATGCACGAGTTACTATAAAAAATACCCAGATCGCTACAAAATTTGAGGATTTTCCTCGAATTCCAGATTCTGACTTGGTGACAATGGGACCACCTCGAAAGCAAACACTTAAAAAAGAAAAGAATTTACAAAATCGGTCCACAATTGAGGGAGAAATCAGTGAACATACTTAAAAAAAAACTGACGAACATAATTATAACCTACTGCATTTTGGAAGTCGGTAAAAAGAGTAAGTGGTTCTTTTTTCTTATAGCTCTAAAAATTGAGTTTAATAATGGTAATATATTCTGGTTACAAGTTAGAAATACACTAGAATTGAAAGGCAAAAACACAGCTCATAGAAGTAAAACTTGAAGCACAAAGAACTAGAAATCCCAGACCTCAATAACTTTATTACAACTAAACTACAACTATTTATGTTCCATTAACAAGAAACTGATTTTATGTTCTATTATATCGACGACATCCTTATTAAAACCAATGATCAAAATCGACCGTTACCCATCGAAACAGATAATAATATCGTTTCTTAATACTTCATACCTGGGACACAAGCTTACTTATTCCAATCTTTATCTATATTATCTTAAGGCTTAATTTCCTGTACTGTTTAAAAAACAGCTTCAATCAAGTACACCTACGCACTAGCAAAGTTGTTTCTACAAGTATTTAAAATGATAATAGAAATACAATGACCAATACAAGTTGATCCGTCACAACTAGAACATAACGTCACTTTTGTTTAAATTTTGAGCGCTTCTAGAGTTTTCATAAAATGGTGGCTCTAGGGTATTGTTGGCCATTATTGAAGCAAGAAATGCCTGCTTTTTGGAAAATGGTTTTAATAATATTATGTTAAAGGTCAGTGAGAAATCTATTGTGTGTATAAAATGCGTAGTATTGTGTATTGTTGTTGACTGATCGTTTTTGGGGTTCTGGGTTTGATTCCTGGGTCGGGCAAAGTGTTATTAAGTTTTTTTATCTGGAATTCCTCAGTAGCAGCCCAAAGTCCGGATTTGTGCCCGGTAGATGTCAATAGGCTCGCCCTCTATGACATGAGACTTAAACATAACTGGCGCAATGTGGGTGTACTATAGATAGATTTCTGCCTAACCCGTCGGGGAATACTACCGTGACGATATGTTACTTTATATTGTTTATTTTGTAATATGTCCGTGAAGTTGGTCAGTTTGGTCACCTACGTTTTGTTATGGTAAAATAGGTAAAGTCGCCGGCACGTAACTTGGCAAGGTTTTGGCGTAGTGGGAGTAAGTTTACGCATGTACAATTAGTGCAACGAAAAAATTATCACTTTTATTGCTTGTAATTATTCTATTGTTATTGCCAGAATTTATTTTTAAACGTCTCTGTTTAGAAGAAAGTTAAAGAAAGGAGAGAAACATCTCATCTGTTTGTGTACATGTGAATTAAATGTTTGTAAGAGACCCACAATACAGGAGGAATTCCTACTGTGGGGCAACGTTTTTAAAAAAACAAAAAAAAAACTAACGATTCTTGCCAAGTTTCGTGCCGGCGACTATAGCCCAAGTACTATTGTGCTGGATGTGACACCTACGTAAAACGTCGATATTTGTAGTGTTGATGTAAAATTTGAAAGGGCTTGAGAGCAGTGGTGCCCCAGTCGTATCAGCAAGACTTTGTGTAAATTATTTCATCACTGCTGCTCTCAAAACGGTAAAGGAAAACATCGTGAGGAAACCGGCATGTCCTAGAACCAAAAATTCACATCTACCAACCCGCACTGGGCCCGCGCGGTGGATTACAGCCCACTCCCTCTCTCAGAGAGGAAACCTGTGTCCCAGCAATGGGAACATTACCTGATTATGCCGTGAAGTTGGTCACCTTCATTTTGTTATGATAAAATTATTCATCTACCTCGCCGTTTCCCAACTATGTTGGGGTCGGCTTCCAGTCTAACCGGATGCAGCGCAATAGCAGTATTTTACATGGAGGGACTGCCTACCTGACCTCCACAATCCAGTTACTGGGTAATACGATACCCATTGGTAAGACTGGTTATCAGACATATCAAGATGGTCGCCCATCCACGGACCAACAGCAGCAAGCGTAGCTTTATCTGATCGATCGACCACTGCGGCTGTTATTACTTAGCCATGAGAGGGTCTCATGGCTAAGTAATAGCGTCGATCGATCAGGTTAAGCTACGTTTGCCACAGTTGGCCCATGGATGGGTTACCATCTTTAGTCGTACCATCATTCATCGTGGTAAAATATTTATATACAATATATTACGCAACTATGTTTAGGTACAAAATGAAATTATTAGCTAACTAAACTCAAAACTGTAGTTACCCATAAGGTTACAGTATTTGTGCTGCGTGAAGGTCTCAACAGCCGCAGCAGCGCCGCCAGCGCAGCCAGCCGGGCTTGGAACATGAGATGGCGCAAGGGTGTCGACATAGGTTGCATCGTGGTATTTGGTTTAATTTAATATTTTATACAGATTCTTTTATACTTTGTGAGAACGTTGTAGTCTTAATTGACTGTAGATTCATGGACCATTTTCTATTTTGTTAAGTGCTTGTTGACAGGCCTACACTGTCCTCCCATTCCCATTAACACTGTAATTTGAAAACATTGTAAAAACCAATTAATTTTAAAAGAGTAACCGTGGAGTTTCTTGCCGGCTCTTCTCCATAAGAGATGACCAATTGGAACCGTGCTTCTAGCTTCTGACGTTTCACAAGTGCTCATGTAGGTTTATGTGAAATAAAATATTTTGATGTAGATTTTTGTCCCACACCAGAGGCCTACCCACCTACCAAGACAACAACGTCATGCCGTCTGGTCTCTACCCATTGTCACGTACCAATCCGTTTGGTTCTAATACCGCTGGTACGCCGACGATATCAAGGACTCGACGATTAATATCGTTGATGTTGGCGTGCCGTGCCAAACGACCTGCGCTCCTGCAACAGGACAGGCCATGGTATCCGGGACCGTCGACGGCTTCACCGCAGCGAAACCAATGCGGAGCAACACAAGGTGTGTCCAAGCGGAGACACGTAGCGTGCCGAAACGATGGGTCATCCATTATAGTGCATAAATGGTGGATGACGAATATAGACGAAAATAGGTCTTACAAACATTATTATATACTGCATAAGACTCCTACGTAAAGCCTCGATATATTATGTGAATAGTTTGAAAGGGCTGGTACCACGAAACTGGTACCCTTTTAGAAATAGAATAGAATACTCTTTATTATGTACACCATAAAAGAAGTGTGATAAGAAATAGAAATATGTTTTATTGGAAAAACCTACATGATAATAGAGATCTATTTTTTGATGTTAAGGGTCGGGCAATCGCCGTTTACTTTGGCCATGCAAATGCACTCCATGCTCACGCCGCACCGTTCGGTTTCATAGAAAATATTTATTTTTAGTAACGAAAATAATGAATATTTGAAAAATTTCACAGATGGAATAATAAATAATACAAACAAGACAAACCACATAAAAAATCATGATCTATATTTTCGATTTCCATCTTTTTTTGAACTGAGAAGTACGGCAGAAAAAAAATAAAAAAAGACATACAGACGAACATAATTATAACCTTGGAAGACTGTTAAAAAGGGGAGGCCTTTACCCAGCGGCAGGTGATTCTGGGCTGAAATGATTATGAACTACAATAATAATTATTTAGAAAATTCCTACGTACCTACTTGACGAGTTTTTTTTTATTTTGGCAAAACCACTCTGAAAATAATAAAATAAAAATTCATTTATCTCAGGTAAATAACACCCATTGCCTAAAATAAATTAATAGAAATAGACCATAAACACTATCCAAACAGTCAAAAACCCAAAATAAAATTGTAACCAATTAAATTTAAACATTCAACAACTCGTTAAATAAAACTAAAAAAAAAAACTATCATTCAAATTGCCAAAATAAAATATGTCAGAATCTACAAAATATTAAACTTCAAATATAAAATAGTAACATTCAAACTGTAAAAACGTTATAAAAACATCAAGCCATTCAAAATCAAAAAGAAAAATTCTATTGCAATTTACCTGCCCCAAGGCCGATAATATACGGGTGCATGTATGGCCTGCCAGTACTGCATGAACGGCCCGTCCAACCTGTTGGCCACAACGGTAAGAAGACTGTTGCCGCTGCCTCGCACTCTACTCGCTATGAAGGCCGCCCTCTTGCGCATAAAAACAGTCAATGCGGACGCTCGCGAATATTCCCGACATAAGTCCATTCTAGGAAAGAACCAACTACCAGGACCAGATACTTTAGCAAAATCAGCCTATAATGTTCCCACTGCTGGGACACAGCGCCTTCTCTCGATGAGAGGGTGGGGGCCGTAATTTACCACGCGGGCCCAGTGCGGTTTGATTGTGAGAAAACCTGGACTTACAATTATCACTACGTATTACGTATACATGCTATAAAATAAAACAAATTCCCCCGCTGCGTCTGTCTGTCTGAACAGAATAAACTCGTGCTCTCGGAAAGCACAAGAAGGAACTAATTAATAAAAAAAAACTTTTTATGGAAGTTGGTTTAAAAAAAGAAAAATTGTATATAGGTCGATCAGTATTATAATTAACTAGCTATACTGCCCAAGTTCGTCCGCGCGAAATTTCTTATTTTAACATAATCATATCATGACACTCGGCAATACTGTAGCTTACCATTAGTGAAAGAATTTTCGTTGGAATCGAATCAGCAGTGCCGAAGATTACCCCACATACAAACTCACAAATCCCACTTTATAATAATTTGTATAGATAAGCACAAGCTGGTTAACTAACTACTTCAAGAAACAACGTCTTTTCTGAAAGCAGATTTCGACGCTTAGTAAAAGATGCTAATTAATTCTATAAGTCAAACCGATCCTGTTTCAGAATTGAATCCTACGCATAAAATAAAGACTTATCAGCATCTTGCAAATGAAGAACAAATTAAAGCAGATTCGAAGATATTGCTTATCTCAGAAACAAGTTGTAAAGTTAACTGAAACAAATGACAACTAAGTGGGATGATGACGCCTTGATGGATGTCTTGAATTAATGGATGATGGATGATTTCCTCAAGTGTCCATGCATCAGTTTCAGTTTCATCCATTTCAGTGTCGTATTCAACAAAAATCTGATGTTTCTTATAATGAACAAGGAAGTGTATAAGGAGCATAAATCATTTTGTTCAATATGACACTGAAGTTCATAGGGCTTGTATACTGGTCAAAGAAAAACGTGAAGTCCATGCATAGTATTTTTCCTGAGTATAGACTTCACTTCTACTATTATTAAGAGGTAAAAGGAGAATGCCCAAAAAAACCCAGCAACCCAAAATCAAAATCAAAAGTTATTTATTCAAACTAGGCTGAGGATCAGGGAGCCTAAAATGGACGCTTTGGCAGAATCATAATATGATAATATGAATCATATTAAAATTCGTAAAATGGTAACAAACTGACAATTCATAATATTATGATCTGCGTACAATTCATATCCCTCAATTCATCTGTAGCATGTGTGTGTAATATTATCATATTATGATTTTGCCAAAGTGTCCATTTTAGGCCCCCAGCACTTTTAGAACGTCAAAATTACATAAGACAGTCTCCCAAAAACGCCCGCCTTTCACCACTTCCTAATGCTTTAGCTGGGAAGAAGAAGTGTCGCAACAAACTCCACAGGTGTAAAAAACTAGGTAGATATCCAATGTGAAATTAGTTTCTCTCAAAATAATCACCATAAGCGCCAAGAGTACACACAGTGGCAAAATAGCAAGCGTCAATAAAGACTTTCCTGTGGTCAAAAAGAGATAGGTAGTGCATCATGCGGTTATGTTGCACATATTCCACCATCCAAACAAAGTAATGAAAGTCAGTTACGCACTGAAAGTGCTAATAACAATTATTTCAACAAAACAGCGACGAATTCAATGTGTGACTTAAGAATCGCAGCAGCCCTCATTAATGCATATCGTGATCCTGACCCAAACCGGGTGCATCATGCATTAAATATAATTAAAAAAACATCGGTCGTCGTACTTTAAGAAGTTGTAATCGCATGTAATTAGCATTTTGTATTATTTCGTCTATGCTAGGCATGAAGACACTATGCAACAACTAGCTAGTTTTCTAGATTATTTATTAGTTGATCACGATAATATGTAACAGCGATGTATTTTTTTTGTAATAATTATCTACTTATGCTTACTTATATGGTTATTTTTATATACCATATACTGCTAACCAACTTATTTACATGAAAAGCAAGAAAATCATATGAAGTAATAAATAAAAAATACGTAGCCAATCATGGGGATATTCCAAAAAAAAAAACGTTTTCATATTTGTTATCTACAATTAATGCCCTTTTACCTCACATAACTTATTAATATTTTTTTTCTATCGACTCTTGAGTTTTATTCAAATTCAAAATTATTTAGTTTGGGACAACTAGATCCAAAGATTAGTAAACAAAAACTTTTAAACTATTGTAAGTACTTAAATACAATTACAAAGGACAACACTCGTCATATACATCTAATCCTATATACAAATGTATGTGCTGAGACACCCTGCCCCGTCAAGATAACCAGTAGGGAGATACCTCCCTAAAAGATCACCAGACGAACGAATTTATGCCCATACATTTTTAGGCATTCTCCTTTGTGAGTTTGTATGTAGTTTTCGGAACTACAGATCCAACTCCGAAAATTCTTTCACTACTGGGACGCTACAGTATTGCCGAGTGTCATATGATATATTATTTATGTTAAAACATTAAATATCATGCGGACGAAGTCGTGGGCAGAATCTAGATGATAATATATAGTATCAATTATATTTAAAAAGTAATAATAATATGTGGGCGTCCAGGCAAAAAGGGTCCAGCTCTCGGCATTAAGTCTCCGAGATATACGCAGTTTTGTAAAGTTGGGTGAAAAAATAGCATTTTGCGATTTTGATTGATTATTAATTAACGCTCAATTATCTCCAGGTTCAAATGACTTTATATTATGATGTTTCTAAGTACCAGAAATTTTAAGAGAAATGTTTAGTAAAATTTTGTGTGTAATACTGTGTCAAAATTGAAAATGCTTTTTCTCAAATCAAGCTTTTTCGGAGTTTCAACTTCAAATGTCTGGCAAATAAAAATTTGCCAGTTTTTTATTTTTTTTAAATCCTCATTATTCTATGGATTCTGTCTGAATTAAAAAGTTTTTATTTTATTTATTATTATCATCAATTTTATTGACTATTTTACTGAATCTAGTCTTAACTGAATACCCCACTACTGGACCATTTTTGCTTGGATGTAAGACGTAAGTAATTTATTTAATTTAATTAATAATTATTTATTTATCCGTGTTTTGCCCAAAGCACAAGACCTTGTTTGAACAAAAAATTTCTCAAAGAGTTATTTAAAAAAAAATCGCGACGTAAATTATTTTTTGACAACTATAGAATCGCATTTAAGACAAAACTTACAAGATTTTTTGAATAAATCTTTAACAAATGGGTCTTATACTTTGGGCAAAACACGGATAAATAAATAATTATTAAGTGAAGTAACCATACTGACACGGTACTCGATACTCACGATAAAACGATTCAAGTTAAATGTCAAAACGGGCCTATTATTTTTTGACAAGTACTCGTATAAGGCAGGTACAGACATAGTAAAACGTAAATATGCAGAAACAATTCTCGCGAACAAAATATAAATGTATGGAAATGGCTTTGTATGCTGCATTGCGCAGCGTGATGCATAATGTGTGTACCACGCTTTAAGGCTTTGCCTTCTAGAAACATACATGCATTTAACATTGCAGATGGGGTGATAGAAGTGTGTTTTGTTAATATTTTGACTTCGGTTAGGTATATTTTGTTATCCTAACTAATATTATAAATGCGAAAATGAGTTTGGTTGTTACGCCTTCACGCTAAAACGCTGAACGGATTTGGATGAAATTCGCCACATAGGTATACCATGACCTGGGTTAGGACACTGCTTTTAATGATTAACTATTTATTTATTTTACTTCGATGGTGCTAGTTTATCATTTGTGACTTCGAGTTACAGCTATAGCTTTATTTAAGCGGGCACGCCCATTATGCCTGGAGGCATTATATTTAAGTATATTCTGTTTACTTTATTTCTGCTCGCTATCGTATAGTTTTCGACTATTTTTATATGTTTTTTTTTTGTATAGTGGCGTGTGCTACGAGTAGCTAATATAAGGCAAATAATATATTCTAATGTTCTGTGTTGCGTAATGCAAATTATTTTACATTTTATTGTATAGATTCAAGTTTTATATCTGAACAGACAGCTGTGCTGCTGGGGAGTTTGTTGCGCCACTTCTTCTTCCCAGCTAAAGCACTAGGAAGTGGTGAAGGGTGGGCGTTTTTGGGGGACTGTCTTATGTAATTTTTGACGCTCGAAAAGTGCTGATTCTCAGCCTAGTTTGAATAAATGACTTTTGATTTTGATTTTAATTTATTATAAGTTTAAGTGACAAGAGTTGCTAACCAACTTTAAATCATTATAAATCCTAAATGGTCATTCAAAATGAAACATGATAAAAGAATCATACAGATGATTTTCAAAGACCTATTCAATGATACCTCACTTGACATAGGTTCGTAGACTTTCTTTTTCACAATATGGCGTCTGGTCGTCGCCATATTGGATTTTGATTACTGTCATGTCTTCACAACACAAGATTAAGACAAATATATTGACGTAAGAATCATCAAAATAGGCCACTCGTTTGGTATCTTGAAAGCCACAAAGGAACAAACATACATACATAATAAATAAGAAAATAAATACATTACCCTCCTTTGCGTCGCGCAGTCTGGTAAAAACTGTACACTTGCTAATTGACTAATAGAGCTATTTTAGAATTTGGAACTCTATTCCGACTACCGTACAGGGCCTCAAGTCTGCTATTACAATAGTGTCAGAATGGTCGATCATTGATTTCATAATTGTTGATTTTGACAAGTTTGGTAATCTACTATTATAATGGCGTCATTATGACTTTCCAATGGTCGGCCACTGACACTACATTGAAAGAAATTGCAAAGAAAATGATCGACCATTATGAATTTACCAGATTACGAACTTTTAGCAAAATGACAATGGCATGACAATGGCATCGTGTTGGAATGACTGAATTTATAAAAATAGTAGACTTGGGCCCCAGGTCAGATTACAAAACTGACTACTTAGTACCGGACTAAGTAGTTAGTTTTTATTAATTCTAATACAGCTAAGTTCTTATTACAAAAACTAGCTCGATAGTTTAAACCATGTCAGAAAAAAAAAGTGTCTGTGCTTTGAGCCCAATAGAAATGAATACTTATACGAGCCGAGTATTAGTGTTGCCCAAATGCAAGAACAAGACGAGACTTAGCCAGTCTTGGTCTTGGTCTTGCGCCAATACACCTGGTCTTGGTCTTGGTCTTGGTCTTGCGCTCCCAGTCTTGGTCTTGGTCTTGGTCTTGCAGCAAGAGTCTTGCAAGTCTTGCAATTACCTATTAGTCTATTACTATTTATTAAAGTTTACTTTAAATCTTAGAAAAACGTATTAGAATTGGAACATTGTGAGCTTGAATTAACATAGCCATAGTAAAGATCAAGCAGATTAATAAATAACTGAAGATTTGATAAGAAATTCGAAAAATCAACTGACCTATATGTCCTTTTCCATGGAAGTAACTGTTTCTTAATAAACATTTATGATTTATAAGCTTTGATTTATAACCTAATCATAATACTACTTGCGTGATCAGTATAATGTATTCATTTTCATTCTAAGCACTCTGAAACTTATTTATTCTTTGGAACACCTGTAGGTACTCTTAAAAAAATTCGAAATTATTTTGCATGAGTATACCTACGCCCTATGGCGGCAATCAAATAGTGTCACAAATGTTATGATTTCGGCGTGGCGGCAACGATTGTTTTAGATTTCAAAAGAAGCCGCCGGCGCGTGTATCATAACCATGTACTTCCGAAAAGCGGCAAATTTCTTTGAGAAGTAAGTACAAAACCTTTGATGCCGCATTATCAAAGTGCCGATGGTTAAAACATAACTATGCATGCACTCAGTTTGATTGTAATAGATATTTTTTTATTCGCTATGTTTATGGTATTAGTCGTAATGCGCATAGGTCCAGTTTTTCATATTCTTTGATACAGTTTTTTGCGTCTCATAGAATTCCTAAGCGTACCTACCTATACACCGAACTGTTACACCTAACTACTCAGTGAAATAGCGCTAAGTCCTAGCTGCAAGACGCAAGAGTCTTGCAGGCTATGTCTTGTTCTTGCTCAAGTCTTGCACGGTCAGTGTTGGTCTTGGTCTTGCTAAAAATACGCGGTCTTGTTCTTGGTCTTGGTCTTGCAAAAACGCAAGAACAAGACCAAGACTGCAAGACCAAGACTGAATTTGGGCAACACTACCGAGTATACGCGATCCAGTACACCGACCGACTGGAACCGAGTATACCCGATTCAGCGTCACCGACCCGAGCGTGACGGTTCAGTTTCGTTCACTGTTCAGAAAGAACGCAAAGTGCGCCTAGAGAAGTTTTCACTTCCGGTTTTTAGGATTCCGTACCTCAAACGGAAAAAACGGAACCCTGACTACTTGTGTGTCTGGCTGTCTGTCTAACCGTCTGTCACAGCCGATTTGTTCCAAATCAACTGGATGGTGATTAAGTTTAAATTTGGTACACATATGAATTTCTGTGACCGAAACGTCCGTGTTTGGGTCACGTAAATAAATGAATTTTGATTATGAGGGTCACTTTCGGGGGCAAATTACATTTTTTTTTTTTTAAGTTTTGCGAACTCTACCGTGTGACATATCAAACGAAAGGAATTGTTGTGGAGGTCTCAAATATAATTTTAAAATAAATAGTTTTAAAATTATTTAAGAAAATAGATGAAAATTTACCATTATCTCTGAAACTACAGAGCCAACAATTTTGAAAAATTACGTAAAATAGTTCTATAATTATAGATTACAGGCAGATATAAATCTATGGTTTTAAAATTACATGGAAAATCACACTAATATTATAAAGGCGAAATTTTGGGAGTGTGTGTATGTTTGTTACTTCTTCACGCTCTAACGGCTGGACCAATTTTGATAAAATGTTGTATGGAGGTAGCTGACACCCTGGATTGCGACATAGGCTACTTTTTATGCCGATATTCCTACGGGATCGAGACCTACGTGGGTGAAACCGCGGGGCGCAGCTAGTATCTTAATATTGTATTCTTATAACTGTAATGTACAGTTAAATGTATTAGGGAACATGTTTTTCAACTACAATGTTAAGTTTGCTCTTAGGATAAATTAATCCCCATTACGGAACCCTTCATTGTGCGTAATCTGACATACACCTGGCAGGTTTTTTGATATGAACCCTTTAGTTCATGCCTTTATGACAGAATATGTATTTTGACATAGTATGTTTTTTACTGACATCAGCTACAACAAAAAGCCAGTTGTGTAACAGGTTGCCTATCGCCTGTCTACAGATTGAAACATTTTTCCAAGGCAAGTTTACCCGTTCGGAATAATAAACAAGTTGACATGAGGCACATTATTTTATTCTCAGCACAGGAAAGAGCTTTCCTATTAAATAATGATAAAGGAAGCTTTACGGAATCTGCAGTGCGACTTTCTACTAGCTACAGGTTCTGTTTTTATCTTCATAGTCAATTTAATATTAAAAAGAGGCAGTGAGTTCGTATGTAGGAGATAATTTTCGAAACTACTGATCCGTACCATAATTGCGTAACTCACCATCTATCATAATTTAATTGATTTTATCATATATTTATATATTAAACAATATTTATATATTTATTATTAACTCTATGAACAAGTAAAAAAAAAATACTGTACAAAGACGGGCTTAATGCTTTATTTTCTACCAGTCACCTTAGGGTGATGCAGAGATAAAACATGGCAGATGCAACATAGGGGATAGATAACTGGAAAACAAAAATACATACATAGATACATACATACAATAACTGTAATATATAAAAAACTAAAATAAACAAAACTCTTGAAAAGTCAAGTGATCGTGCAGTGGACAACTTAATTTGTCAAATCAAAATATTTTATTTCCCATAAACTTTCATGGGCACTTATGAAACGTCAGAAGCTAGGTGCACGGTTCCAATTGGTCGTTTCCCATGGAGAAGAGTCCGCAAGAAACGTCACGGTTACTCTTTTAAAAATAATGGACTTTTACAATATTTTCGAATTACAGTCTTAATAGATAAGCGAGAACAGTGGTAAAAGTACCAGGACTTAAAAAAATAGAAAATGGTCTACAAATAAAGCTACCTGTCTATTAAGCCTAAAACGTCAACTTTTCTTTAAGAGTTCGTGAAGTAACGTTTCATGAATAGGTACCTATTTATTCTAGTACTGTGCAGAAACTGATGTAATGTCATAATCTACCTGAGGCTATAGACACACAAATAAACTTCGTATTAATTTCGTCCACAATCTCAGGTAACCAAAAATCCCAAATAAAACTTATTCTCGAAACCGCCTCCCAACCAGATCTTGCCACAGAAATAAGTAAAAATCAAACTAAACACAACAAAAAATCCACCGCCATTGAACACCTGCCCTAATTACGATCCCTAACGAGTAAGTATCAAACCTGTTTATTAAAAAAAAACTACAAACTTAACTTTACCATCCCTAAAATGATTTATAAGTCGTAGTGTGAGGAGGTAAGGTTGAAAGTCGCAGTTGTTTTTTGTTTTCACCGTGTGATATTGTGTTGTATATAGACTCTTCTCGATTCTTGAGATGTCTTGTGTTTTTTGGACACCGACTACTTTATAATGTCTTTTTTATTGAAAGTGTACTGCGGTCTGTTTTAGGCCGAGGGCAGATACACTGTAATCCAATTTTGGAGTCCATTGATAAAGATTTTGATTGTGTTTTCTCCGATTTTGGGTTGAATGCTGTTTTTTTAGCTAAGATTATTTGAGTTTAGTTTTATATTTTGATGTTATCATTAAAATCAAACAGCTCATGTTAAGAAACGTCATATTATGTTTCTTATTCGTTTGAGCTAAATAAAATTGTATATTTAAAAAAAAATCTTTAATGTTCGACGTATAACGAATTAATACAAAAAAAAAGTAAAAAGAACGTTAATGTTTTTAAATTAGTTAAATACATATAACTTAATTAATTTAGAAATTAAGGTCCCAAAATAACTTACAAATACAACAAAAAAAAAAAATCGTACCTCTCATCCACGAATAAATTCTCGGAGCAGTTGTTTAAAATCCAAACCAAAAAATAGTCACAAAGTTATACACAAGTCAAACAACACTGTCAACAAAGTTCACAAAATTAGATACACAAAAAACATACAATTCCAGAAAAACGTTTATATTGAAAACAACCAAAAACACGAAACGTCACACACGATATCAGAACTGTCAAAAAGTATTTAATATAAAAACGAAAACAATTCTACATTGTTCTCCGAACTTGTTCCATATTTAATTTAAACCTTTTCACACAAAAAGTCAGCACTCTCGTCATCTATTTATTTTTTTATTGAGCGTAAAAAGGTTGATTATTGAAAACGGCGCGAAAGCCGTTGGGCGCGAAACGTCAAAACGACACGAGACGTCCGCGTTGGCGCCAAGTTGACACCACACTGTTGGGTCCATTACAATGGATGCAGCATAGTGTGGCTGTACCTTGGATAGTATACATAATTGATAAACCTTTTGGATGTTTTAGAGTCGGCTGGTATGTTTTAACATGTGTTTGTGAATCATGGAGGCATGTGTTTTGAGTATGGAGCTATTATTCAATTGAAATATGAGCAATAAAAGTAATTTTAATTTGATAGAGGAATAAATGAAACGTTTCTTTAATTAAAAGAAAGAAGAATTAAAACTTATCAGAAATAACCTGACACAAAGCGATTTTTCAGAGGAATTTCCAATAATTCTGCGAAGAGCTATTTTGAGAACTTATCAAGAACATCTTTAACTTAATAGAAACTTCTTGACTTTTAATTTAACTTTGTACTATCAAGATAATGTTGGTTATTCCTGGCCTAAATTTTAATGATAAATCAGTAAAATAATAACCTCTGGATTGGCAACCCGTCAACGCATAGTGCAATGTTATCGACTTTTAACTCTCTGAATGCATGCCAAACATGTTCGCAAAGTAGCGCTTTGACACAAATTGCTCTGCTTTTACACCCGTTATGGATTATAAAAGAGGAGCTCGTGGCTACGTCATAACGGCCACGTAGGCCGATCCATCAGATTAAGCTATATTTAGTAGTCCGTGGATGGGTAACCATCTTTACATACCAAAACTCCTCCGTGCCTCGGAAAGCACGTTAAGTCGTTGGTCCCGGCTGTTATTTGTAGATCTTCGAGAGTTGCTACGGATCGTCAGAAGCCCGAAAGTCTGATAACCAGTCTTACCAAGGGCTATCGTGTTACGCAGTTACTGGGTTGTGGAGGTCAGATAGTCGCTCCATGTATAATACTGGTATTCAGCTGTATCTGGTTAGACTGGAAGGTTTCCACAACATAGTTGGTATACATGATAGTTTTATTCCCCTGCCGTGAAACAAATACAGGAATTTTACGAATACTACGATTTTTCTGCCATTTTCTTTTGTTTTTCTAGCTCTCTTTTGTCATACAAATTCCTACCATGTCAATTCTCTGTCACGTCCTCTCTATGTGAATGGAAAGGACAGTAAAACAACTACCCTGGGCAGAGGGTGTCATTCTACATACAAATCACGTAGACAAACATTCAGACAGGGCAAATATCTGTAGGCCGTACAAATGTTTGTTTCTATACGGATTTCGTGCCGGTTCCGAGATTCATAAACATGCTCTCGACATGGTTTTGCGTTTAAAACCAGGTGGACGCTTTGGCAGAATCATAATACTTATGATCTGCGTAAAATGCTTATCCCGCAATTCACATGTTTGACAGTTTTGTATGGAGTTTCGTAAAATGATCCACAATTTATGAATTGCTATAATGAAGTCATCAAATAGCAGCTGTCAAACAGATGAATTGCGGGGTATGAATTGTACGCAGATCATGTTATGATCCTGCCAAAGCGTACATTTAAGGCTTGTAGTCTTCTATCCCCATGCGACATTATTTTGGTAAAAAAATATATACACTCAAACTATAATCATATAATTCAATGAAACAATTTGCAGGCACTTTTGAATTGTCCAGGAGTCGGTCAGTTAGAAATATAGAGCTAGTTGCCCATTCATTAAAGCGTAATATGTACCTTTGGAGAAGAACGGGAAAAACACTCCATGAACACCGTTTTAAATTATAACCTTCGAAAAATATTTTTACATTTTTAATATTGAATTTATAACTAAACTAGCTGCGCCCCGCGGTTTCACCCGCGTAAGTCTCGATCCCGTGGGAATATCGGGATAAAAAGTGCCTGCGTGCTGCAGCCTGGTGACAGACGGACAGCGGAGTCTTAGTAATAGGGTCCCGTTTTACCTTTTGGGTATGGAAAAAGAATAAGTTGGGGGAAATATGCGTCACATCTACACAAAACGGCCACCGCTCAGCATAAAGGGGGGGTTTGCCATAGTCGCTACGCTTGGCAGGCGGGTTGGCGATCGCAGTTTGGTGTTAAAATGCATAGAGAACGGTACTGCCCATTCTCTAGTAAGTCCCTTAGTCGCCTTTTACGACACCCACGGGAAGAAATAGGGAGGTGCTATTCTTTACGTCCGGCACCACACAGACATTCTTTTGTTTATCAATGTAGAATGCTGTTATTTTACGTTGAATAATAATATCTGGAGTAATTTAGATCATGGATCTTCGCTCTTCAGTGAATCAATTACCTACCTAGGCTCTTGTCATGCGGAAAAAGGAACGAGCAGAACATTGATAACTTCGCTTTCCCACTCCATTTCAAGGCTCGTGCTTTTCGGAAGTCGGTGGCAAAAAACTAAAATTCTGATCCGAACACCGACGTCCGAAATTAAAGTTATTTTCACTTTGTAGTGTTTTTTTTTTTTGAAGACAGTTTTTTTTTTTTTTTGGAAAAAGTTTTCATAGATATTAGTCCAGAGTTCCAGGAGTCGCGCCGCGCGCACACTGCGGGATCCTTTAGCGATTACAGGTCCAGTTTTTCTAACTATGTAGCAACCTTATTATAGCGTCTTTACGTTTATTGAGATGTGAGGCTCCCGCAGACAGGCGCGACGCGACACTGGTAGCACAATTTCTATGAAAACTTAATGGAAAGTACTATATGTGTCGCCTGCCTGTCGCGCCCGCGATGTCGTACGAGTCTGCACAAGCCTTTAAACGACTACGTGCATTGAGTTTTTTTTTTTTCACATTCACACACACACACACACACTTCACACTTTTTTGTGAGTTTGTCACATTCTTTGATACATTTTGAACATAACGCGTTTTCTGTTTCTGACTGACTACCTCGTTGTTCTCGAAGTTTTTTTAGTGGTCGCGAGCGTGACTAACGTGCATGGGGACTTCGATTGAAAGATCTTATTTATTTATTTAACTATTTATGCACACACATATTATGAACAAACAAGAATAAGGGAACAAAAAATACGTACAAAGGTGATGCTTATTTCTAAAGAAATCTCTTCCAGCATATCTGCGATAGAAAAGTAGACAAAGAGATCTAGACTACGTGTGTAAGAGTAGAAAAAAAAAAACAAAATTACGGATGGGCCGAAATTCGGTTCACATTCGGTTCAACCGAATTTCGGTAACTTGAACCGAACTTCGGCATTCGGCCGAAATTGGGTTCAGATGCCGAACATTCGGCACAAAAAAATAATACAACAACTCAACTCAACTTGCAATATTTTGACTGAAACTTAATAGAATTAGAATAGCATTACTGTAAAATAAAATTAATATGTCTTTTACTCACTCATGGTCATTTATTTTAGTTAGGAACATTGTAATGTAAATGTAAACCTTAAATTAAATCAATTCTTCTTATTAGTCTTGATAATCTCTGCCTAATTAATTAGACGTACTATTACAAAAACCGGCCAAGTGCGAGTCGGACTCGCGCACAAAGGGTTCCGTACCATTATCTATATAAATATATAAATGGCAAAATAATCACGTTTGTTGTATGGGAGCCCCCTTAAATATTTGTTTTATTTTAATTTAATTATTGATTTTTAAAGTGAATATATAACTAAATATTCTGTGAATATTTCAAGTGTCTACCTGTTACCGTTATCAATATCGAGCTAAAACGAGCAAAAAAATCACGTTTGTTGTATGGGAGCCCCCTTAAATATTTATGTTATTCTGGTTTTTAGTATTTGTTGCTATATATAGCGGCAACAGAAATACATCATGTGTGAAAATTTCAACTGTCTAGCAATCACGAATCATGAGATACAGACTGGTGACAGACGGACAGTCAGACAGACAGACAGACGGCGGAACCTTAGTAATAGGGTTCCCGTTTCACCCTTTGGGTACGGAATCCTAAAAATGAAAAAAGCTTAGTATTCTTCTAACAAACATCAATACAATTAGTAAACTGAATAAAAAAATCACGTTTTTGGTTCACAAACTAAACATTCATTAACATCAATTATTTTTTATTACAGTTAAGGGTATTTTTTTTTCAACAATCAAATTAAACAAACTTTTCTCTTCTAACTACTCAATCATATTTAAAATTTACTAGAGGGAGGTTATGGTGCAAAAACACCAAAGACTGCCTTATCTGGCAGAAGTTTGTTACGTTTTTATATTAAATAATAATAAAAAAATTATATTAATGAATTTTGATATATTTTTGTTGAATATAAACAATTGCACGCGTCACGCCGATGACGTATTTGCTAATGACCGGCCGGCTCCGGGCCACGCGGTGGGAGCGCGGTGCACGGGCGGCGGGCAGGGTACATCTACCATTAAGGGGGATGCGCTAAGCCCGCGAAATTCAAATTTTCTTACGTTTTTTGCAGTTTACAGGTCAGTAACAGGTTGTATATTGATCTAAATATGTTAATCATGAAAATAAAATCTTATTTTGATAATAAAATTTGAATTTCGCGGGCTACCGTAGTGCATCCCCTTTAAGTGAAGTAAATGCGTAAACAAGTCACGACGTGTCGCTCTCGAGAAAGTATGCAAAATTGAACCGAAGTTCGGCCGAACTTCGGCCGAACTTTTCATTTTAACCGAATGTTCGGCCGAAGTTCGGATTCGGCTCAAACCACATTCGGCCCATCTCTAAACAAAATACATAAATCAAAAACAATTCACTAAATGTAAATCTAATCTTATTGGGGCATGTTACATTGTCAATAATGTCACGACACCGTGGTAATATTGTTGGGGTAATAGACGGTATCGTGATAATATCACAGAATTTTAGGAAATCTTTATATATTGCGATATTAGGATCATGATAATATTGACAAAATAATGTAACTCAAACTCAAAGCATTTATTCCAATTAAACCATTTACAGGCACTTTTGAATTGTTAAAGAGTCGGTCAGTTAGTCAGAAAGTGGAAGCTATTTGCCCATTCCAAAACGTAGATCTCTATGGAGAAGAACAGGCAAGAAACTCCAAGGACACTCTTTTAAATCAAGATATTACAAAATCCTGGGTGCATTATTCTTGTTGCTTCTATATGTGAGAACAATGTAACAAACAAAAAAAATATATTAAAAAAAACAATTCAAAATATAAGATTAAAAGATTACAAAATAAGCCCTGACAGTAAAGAGATGACCAGCCTCAACTGACGGCGCCCGTTCACGAACATGACGCGTGGATCAGCACCATCCAGCTCAACCACTTTGTAGGGAACCGAATGATCCAACACACGCGCCGCCATCAGCGAGACATTTAAGTGAGCATGACATACTCTCAACTGCCAAGCTTTTTTAAGTCAACATATATCATAACATAATAAACGGCTCCATGGTACTCACATTTACAAAATTGAATTGATTAAGATGCCCCATTGGGATTTCCTTGTGAAATTTCTGAGTAGCCAGTAGTTGCTCTTACCTACATGCGTGCACATCGTTCGTAATAAAGCTGTATGTACAATTATGAATGTACATTATTATTATTTTAGTAAAAATAATAATGTTAGATACATCAAAATATTATCTTAATAAAACTTAGGTTGTCGGTCCATCTAGCTGGATCTAGTTGCAGCTAGATGGACCGACGACCTTAAAAAGGTGGCTGGGATAGACTGGATGCGGAAGGTGGAGGACAGGGTGTTGTGGTACAGCCTGAGAGAGGCCTATGTCAGCAGTGGAGCATAGAGAACTTACGAAAATGTAACGTCTCACACAACTGTGTATCTTGTAACCTATGTTTACAAATAAATAATCTGAATCTGGACTGCTATAGGCTGAGTTGATTAATTGATTGAAACTTAAACTTTTAAAAATAAACTTTTCTTTTCGATCAAAATTTTTGTATTTTTAATTAATGACAGGAAGATTCCATAACATAGAAATTGCAAAAAAAATATTAGAAAAAGCCGTGTAAAAATAAGCATAGCTTTTTTTTTAAAGCGATTCCCATAAACTTTTTAAGAAAAAATAAAAATATAACTAAAACTATTAAGAATCGAGTACCTGGGATTTTTTTTTAATATCACTTTTTGGACCACCCTGTATATCCAATTTAAATTGATTGAGTATACTGTGCACCTCTGCCATCTTCGGGGAATACTAACAGGGGGGCCAAGTCTGCTAACGCAGTTGTGTCCGAATGGCCGATCATTGGCACCGTAATTGTAGACTTGTAATTGTAGACAGTTTCGCTAATCTCCTAAATGAAAGGCGTCTTTATGATTTTCCAATGACGTGCCATTGATACTCCATTGGAAAAATTGTCTGTATTTGGTAATCTCGTACTGACAAGCTCATATTATTTTGGCTTCCTTATGGACCACTGTCACGCCATTATGAATTTAGGAGGTTACAAACTATTGGTACAATGGTCATCATGGTTGAAAATAGTTGACTTGGCCCCAGGTGTGATGTTATGTACAATCATTAAAGCTGATATCTATAAAATTATAATGAGAAGTGGATCATGTGCTGCCAAGTGACCTTGGTACAATACCTAGCGGTAATCTACTTCCTTACCGCGGCGTTTCTCGCGATCCTATTGTTTTATTCAACATCTTAACAAAGGAGGTTCCCAGTGTTTTTTCCCATCGTTTGGAGAACGTAACACCCTTTCTGACCCTTTTTTTAAGGTTCCGTAAGCGCAGATAGGTTATTAGAATTTTGTTTGGGTTTTGAATTGTGATCTGGTCGCTAGAGAGGAATTGATCGATGTATTTGGAAGGTGTTGAAAGATACAGCTTATAACCTATCTGCATAGCCTTTTCCCAACCATGTTGAGGTCAGCTTCCGGTCAAACCATTAGCAGCTGAATACCAGTATTTTACATGGAGCGACTGCCTATCTGACCTCCACAACCCAGTTACTGGGTAACATGATACCCCTTGGTAAGACTGGTTGTCAAACTTTCGGGCTTCTGACTACCCGTAATAACTGTAAAAGATCTACAAATAACAGCCGGGACCAACGGCTTAACGTACTTTGAGGGGAGGGGTCTTGGTATGTAAAGTTTGTCACCCATCTACAGACCAACCGCGGCAACCGTAGCTTAACCTGATCGATTGACCCGTGCTGCTGTTATTACTTAGACACAGGCCCTTCCGTTGAAAGATACAGCTAAAATGTGTCACTGAAAATTTTATCTGAATGAACTGTTGGATAAGCTCGGGGAATTGGTTCAGTACCAAACAGTTTTCATCGCAAGAAAATTTATAGCCTCATCAGAAACATTGTTTAATGTATTATCAACTACATGTTAATGTCGAACCTGCAGGAAAGCTTCCAGCGGACCACCAAGTTCCTCGACCCACCTGGAAATCTCTTAGATGCCAGGTGGGCCGCTGCAGGCACAACTTAGTCAGGTGGGGGTACTCCGATGAGCCGCAAAGAGACTGTGGAGCCACATCGCAAACTATACCCCATGTCAACCAGTCTTACCAAAGGTGTCAAATTTTGCGAAGTAAATACATCATATTAAGGCGCGTACAGACTAGTGAGATATCACGGGCGCGACGCGACACTAGTAGCACAATTTCTTTGTCGGTGCCTGTCGCACCCGCGATATCGCGCGAGTCTGTACGAACCTTTACCCAGTAACTGGGTTGTGGAGGTCAAATAGGCAGTCACTCCATGATAAATACTGGTATTCAGCTGTATCCGGTTATACTGGAAGCCGACCTTATGTAGTTGGGAAAAGTCTAATCAGACGTCCACTTTTTTTTTGGGTGGGAAATTACCAAATAACTTCTTCCACTCTGGGCGGAGCAGGAGGGCGTGTCGGACTTTTACTGACTAATACCCACCCGTGTTCCTTCAGTTGCTTTTGTGCCGGGGCCACGGTATCACTTTCGGACAAACCCGCAACCCTGGCAGGCATCGGTCCTGACGGGCCCCATCAGCTTTTGCTGACATCTCCTTGAGGCGCGCGTGAAATACAACGCGCCGTCGACCCAGGCCTGCTCCTTGTCGGACGGTGAGCTACCCATTGCTCACCGTCCCCAAGCCCGCGCCAACGGGGGCCGGGAATTGGCCTGGGATTCCCGACGCCCATGGCCATGGCATCTTCTGCGGCGTCTAGGGGCGTGAGTGCGCGAAATTTACCTCTCCGTCACGCGTTCCGCCTCCTCTTCGTGAGCATTGCAGACATCCCTAATATTTTAAAATTGTATAAGATAAAACAAACACCAACCATGAAGTTTTTTTAACCCCAATACAAATTATTTATGCATTTTGTTCCACAAAATATTATGTTTTTGGGTTGCACTTTTTACACGCGTTCATCGCAAAAAATATGGTTGACGTGACAAAAAATATGTGAAGCAGGAAGTAGGGACCTTTTGTTTATTAATATTTATGTTAGTTTAATTAAAATTGTATGAATAATTTGTATGATTACTTAGTGAATCATTAATATTCTTTTTTTTTTGTTTAAGGTAGGACCACTGAACCGATCGTTATGTTAGACAGATAGGTAGCCTGGGACCTGGAGAAGGAAATGGCCGTTTTTCATCCTAGGATGAAAAGCAGCCATATCTTGCCAGCCAAAAGTCTGATAGCCGTTACCAAGGGGTTTCGTGTTACCCAGTAACTGGGTTATGAAGGACAGATAGGCAGACGCTTCATGTAAAATACTGGTATTTAGCTGCATCCAGTTAGACTGGAAGCCGACCGCAGGAAAAAGGCTAGGCAGATTTTTTCCAACTCATTATAAACTTTATTCTTAAAAGAAATCCTCTACGGAACCTTTCCCATCTTGTGAACACTAACGTATTTAAACAATTTATATTAACGTCTATCTTCCCATCGCTATCGACCGATCTCTATGGCTATCAAATGTCTATAAACTTTTATTGAACGTTGCTTTCCGTTAATCCAATACAAAGGGATTATTTTCGTTTGTGTTCGAGTCGATCTCTGGAATCACTGCACCGATTTAGACGTTGTTTACATTAATGGAATTTGTTGTCAATGGATGTTTTTGTGTTATTTGTATTTTGATACAAGAAATACGTAATTAAGATGCTATCGCTTTAACTGAAAATAAGCACAGTGCTATTAAAACAAAATTAATGATTTAAGTATTAAAAGTAATTAGCAGTAGTTATTAGTAGTAGTATTTAAGTGTTTTTAGTATTTAATGCTGCACCGGTTGACGTCATCACGTCAATGCTGTCGCTGAAAACCAGCGCTGTGGCTCTGTCTCGCATAGGGTCGCAGCAGAAGAGAAGAACGGGCAAGAAACTCCACGGACACTCTTTTAAATCAAAATATTTTTACAAAGTGTTAGTTACATCATTCATGTTTGAAATTATACACGTGAGAACGAAGCATCCGTAATAAATAGAAAAAAATAAACAAATAAATTTTTTAATTAAATTTAAGCCGTGGCAGCTAAAAGATGACCAGTCCCTACTGACGGCGCCCGTTCCCATACATGACGCATGGATCAGCACCATTCAGCTCAACCATTTTGAAGGGAGCTAAATGATCCAACACACGCGCCACCATCAGCGAGACATTTGAGTGAGCATGATATACTCTAAGCCACCAGGGCACATTCAAGTCAATGAAAGACGTACCCAGTAAATTGTAGCTAGTACATAGTGCTCACACAAAGTGATTAAAATACATGGCTTGAAAAGCATTCACCCACTTTAATTTACCACAGGCTTAGCTACTAAGTACCTCTACAACCTCTCTGCCTATCACACAAATAAAGCTCGCATGATAATAACTTAACCAAGTACAAAGCAAACACTTAAAGTTGATTTAATTCTAATGACTTCTCCTCTAATGTAGTTTGAAGTAATTAATTTGTTGTTTATCATTTTCTACGGATTCTATAGTCTTAAGACTTAGGCTGTGCACAGACTGGGTCAAGACATTATATTAAAATGACTAGTTTAAAAACAATGCCAGTGGGTACACCCACATTTCGCCAGTTATGTTTAAGTCCCATGTAATAGGGGGCGAGTTTATTGCTATCAACCGGGCACAAATCAAAGTTCCAAGCTGTTACTTAGAAATTCCTGATGTAATATCACAATAACACTTTACCCGACCTAGGAATCGAACCCAGGCCCTCATACTCTGGGCACGCCACAATTGTGGCGATAAGTCCCCTCTTTGAGGAGTGGCTGGAGAGGCGCCACGGCGCCCTCACCTTCCGCCTGACGCAGGTCCTCACCGGACGCGATTGTTTCGGGAGGTTCCTGTTCAGGATAAAGCGGGACGAAACGCCCGGGTATAACCACTGTGTGGATCGCCCGGAGGACACTGGTGGAGGTGGAGCATACGGTGGAGGTCTGCCCGGTTTGGGTGGAGCACCGCCGTGTCCTCACGGAGGCGATCTCTCGCGTCCGACCCTGGTTCAGGCCATGGTTCGGCGCGAGAGTGCATGGGAGGCCGTCACCTCCTTCTGCGGAGCAGTTATGCTAGCGAAGGTGGAGGCGGAACGCGTGAGGGAGAGGCAACGTTCGCGCCCTCACGCCTCTGGTCGCCGCAGGAGACGCCCCGGGCGTCGGGAGTCGCAGGCCGATTTCCGGCCACCGCAAGCGCGGGCTTGCGGACGGTAAGCGATGGGTAGCTCGCCGTCCGATAAAAACCATGCCCGCGTCGACGGCGCGTTGTGTTCCACGCGCGCCTCAAAGAGATGTCACCACGAATTGACGGAGTCCCTTAGTGCCAACATGGCAGGGTTGCAAATTTGTCCGGAAGGGATATAGTGACCCTGGCACAAATGAAAGAACACGGGTTTTAGTCAGTAAAAGTCTGACACGCCCGCTCCGCCCAGAGCGGGAGAAGTTATTTGATAATTTCCCACCCAAAAAAGGCCCTCATACTCATCAGTAGCGGTTGCGAACACTAAACCAACGTGACAGAAATGTGGGTGTACCCACTATAGCTGCACCTCCATCAAAAATAGAATTGATTCTAGTTGCCCCTTCCAAAAGGTAGTATCGTATAGAGTAGAATGGGCAATTAACTCCACCGTTACTCTTTTAAAAATGTTTTACAATATTTTGTTTGAGTACATTAATTATATGATTATATGTGAAGACGATGCGCCTAGAATAAAATTACTATACCATTAATAGGTAAAAAGAATTAAAAACTCAGCAATGAAAAATAACTTAGTTATGAGATAGATATGTGTTATGTCATGTTATGTTATGCGTAGAAACCGCAGATTTAGAGGAGGCTAGATACCACAAGCCGTCCGACCAAGCGTGCCCCAAATTTGTGCTGTGCACAAACTTCAGGCATTATTTAGACTTCCTATTGCATGACAAATGAAAAAATGTCAACGCACGTCCACTCCTGACGAAGTCTATTAGCTTACAGACGCGCTTAGCGATGGAAATGATTCTGTTTACGTTGAGTACATCACTAAATGGCTGGGGTGACGTCATCGTAGGTATAAAAAAGATGTCACGCTCGGTTTTCATGAGTTCACTATTTCCATGCTATTAAAAAGTACTTACTTATTCCATGCTCAGCTGTAACTTTCTGTTACACACTTCCGTCCCGTTTCACAAAATCACTCCCATAAAAAGCGAGAGGAAAGCCTAGATGCAAAATTAATGAAAATGTTGAGAGCAGTTCATTATTTATTTATTAAAACATTATGCACAAGTAAAAAATACTGTACAAAAGTGGACTTAATGCCTGAGGCATTTTCTACCAATCAACCACCAAACTACCACCATTACCATACCCCCACCACCGTACCAACCAAACCATTATCGTTATGAAAGGTTCGGAAATATTTAAGAGAAGATTTTTATAGACTATTGGAAACGCTGTATCCACTGTGGACCCAGAAAATGCGGAAGGCTACTCTCAAAGACGTTTGATATCCTACTGGGAAAACCTTTGCCTAACATGGAAACTGCGTCAGTGTATAAAATAAGGTAAATAAGGTAAAATTCACTTGGGTAGGTACCATCACGGACACTGAAGCTTAACCACTTTTCGACCTTATTACTTGGAGCACAAGGGTGAAAAGTGGTTTGGCGCCAATGTCCGCAATAGTACCGCTCCATACAAATAACTCTGCGTCTTGAAATGAGCACCTAAGCACAGAAATATATCCTTCATACCTGAAAAAGACAAATACCAAAATTGGTGACTGCAGACGAAGGAGACTCGAATGATATTGGCGTTAAAATAGCGATGATATCCTATAGCAAAACCTAGGAGGCTCCCTATTTTTATGTTAATTTGCATGAATATTCTGAAACAGTCACACATACAAGCAAAATGAAACTTTAATATATGATTTATTGGATCTTTTTCTTTCCATGTTGAAGACAGTTACGTAATTGTAATATTTACTCTAGATACATTTTTCATTCGGAAATCATGTCTTTTTTAAGGATAATTATAAAAAAACAAACAAGATTGTTTGGCTTTTATGTCTAAAATAAATATCCACAACAAGAAAATATAGGTTCTTATCCAGCCACAAAATATTTTTTCTCTAGATCAATTATTATATTACTTTAGTTTCGTTTACGAAATAATAATTATGACTTACGCTATTTAGTTTCGTGCTCGACACGATCAAAGAGCGCACGCGATATTCAACTTTATTACTGATGTATTAGCGCTTAGCACATAACGGAGTCACGTCAGCAAGGGGCTGAGCTCGCGTTCGAAATTTGATTTAGACTGCGTGCTCTTAATACGAGAACTTTATCAACAGGCATATATTTAAACGAACCACAAATAATTGCCATTTTGCTTTTCTAAAAATAATATTGAACACTCTAATGTAATGATTGCGCCTCTTTTTGTGATCCTTGAATGAGTCCTTTTTTGGGGTCCTAAAAATATTAAATAGACCAACCAAATAATTGCGACCAGCTTTCATGTAGCGCTCGTCGGCCGCTGCGCGCACCGCTTGCTTCGCTCGCTCGGTTCGCGCGGTTGCTTACAGTTCTAACATAACCTTACCCGTTTGGTCGGGTTTACCCTAGCTTAGTTAATGCGACCAACAGTGAAAAAAAAAACTAGAAAGTAAAAGGAGGCTCATTATAAGCCCAAAAGTTTTTAGAGGTTCATCATCTGCCTAGCCTTTTCCCAACTATGTTGGGATCGGCTTCCAGTCTAACCGGATGCAACTGAATACCAGTATTTTACATGGAGCGAATACCCATCTGACCTCCACAACCCAGTTACTGGATAATACGATACCCCTTGGTAAGACTGGTTGTCAGACTCTCGGGCTACTGACGGCCCGTAACGACTGTCAAAGATGCACGAATGACAACAGGGACTAACGGCTTAACGTGCTTTCCGAGGCACAGAGGAGTCTCGGTATGTAAAAATGGTCACCCATCGACGAACCAACCCCGACAAGCGTACCTTAACCTGATGGATCGACCCATGCGGCACTTATTACTTAGCCACGAGCTCCTAAATTAATTAGCTTAATTAATTTAAATAAGCGTATATCATTATAAGGTCAATCAGTTTTTAGAGGATCGGTTAAATATTTCCCTCATCTATATCCTACAAATTGTGGTATCAGCCTTAGGCTAATTGTGCATCCCGCCTAAGTTTACTATTTCATATTTTGGCTATTCGTTAACGCTAAGCTACAAACTACTCGGTTAATTACTCGTGTAATTACAGTACAAGCATACATCTTAACGCCGCATGCATTAGAGGCTAGGCAGACAGTAAAGAATCGCTTAATATTGTATACCCTTAAGAATAAGAATTATTTATTTGTGAAACTTAAGTAATAATTAAAACTTAAACTTAAACAGAAGGATCCGGTTGGGTTGGACAGCGTTTGGAAAACTTCGTCAAGTCTTCTCGTCGTCAATCCCGCAGTGTTTGAAGACTAGGGTCTTCAACCAATGGGTCCTGCCCGTTATGACATACGGTGCCGAAACGTGGACACTAATAGTCGGAGTTTCTCTAAAGGATAAGATCAGGAATGAAGTTATCCGGAAGAGAACCGGAGTTACCGACATAGCCTGCAGAGTAAGCAAGCTGAAGTGGCAGTGGGCTGGCCATGTTTGTCGAAAGACCGATGGCCGGTGGAGCAGAGTCCTGGAGTGAAAACCGCGTATCGGCAAGCGTAGTGTGGTGCGCCCCTCAGCTAGATGGACCGACGACCTTAAAAGGTGGCTGGGATAGACTGGATGTAGAAAGCGGAGGACAGGGTGTTTTGGGCCGGCCTGGGAGAGGTCTATGTCCAGCAGTGGACTGCTATAGACTGAGTTGATTGAAGTAATAATTACTTACATACAAAGATCTTAAAAATTTGGTAGTGCGCTATGTTTTGTCAATATTGACATACAAATGATTAATATTATTAAAAGCAATTAATTAGAGTACTATTAAATAACAATTATAAATTTATAACAATATTATTATATACGTATAAATATTTGAAAACCTAATTGTATTAACGCATGCATGCAAGCTTTCAAGTTAAATTTTATTACAATTCAGAGTCAAATTCATTTCATGTCAAAATTTTAAGTCAATTCAATTCAAAAGATTAGTATTAAGAGCAGGCAGTCTAAATCAAATTTCGAACGCAAGCTCCACCCCTCGTTCCCCGCCACTCCGCTATGTGCGAAACGCTAACACACACACACATAATATCACGCCTGTAATCCCCAAAGAGTTAGGCAGAGGTGTACCTATAGTACACCCACATTTCGCCAGTTATGTTTAAGTCCCATGTAATAGGGGGCGAGCCTATTGCCAAAACGCTAATACATCAGTAATAAAGTTGAGTATCGCGTGCGCTCTTTGATCGTGTCGAGCACGAAACTATATAGCGTAAGTCTCAATTCTTATTTCGTTTATAACTAAAGTAATAATAATTGATCTAGAGAAAAAATATCTTGTGTCAGAATAATAAACTATATTTTCTTGCTGTGAATATTTAATATAAAACATAAAAGCTAAACAATCTTGTTTGTTATTTAGAATTATCCCTATAAAAGAAATGATTTTCGAATAAAAAAAATATTGAGAGAAAATACTACAATTACGTAACTGTCTTCAACATGAAAAGAAAAAGATCCAATAAATCATATACTAAAGTTTAATTTTGCTTGTATGTGTGACTGTTTCAGAATATTCATGCAAATTAACATAAAAATAGGGAGCCTCCTCTTAATGTAAAGTATTCAAATTTATGTCAGCAGTACATAATTATAGAGCCTACGCCTCATCCAGGTTCTACCCACGATGGTAGCAACGTCTTCCAGTCCTTGGACGACACTCGGTCACAGCCTTACTCCACCTGTAATCACTGCGACTTGCCAGGTGACCTGCCCAACTCCATTTATGTTCCATAATTCGTTTTCCGATATCGAAAACCTTTGTTCCTGAATGAGGCTGCCACAGGAGCGTGGAGATTGGCACAAGAAAAGGGAGGCCTGTGCTCACTAGTGGATAAAGATCATGATATACTTCGACTTCAATCGTATTCTCTTCATTCCGTTGGATCGGGTTGGTGTTCTGGCTAATCGTATGATTGAGCTAGAAGCTGTTAAGTCGTTCATCTCACGGACTTGCTATAGCGAGTTATTGTTATATTCTGATTGCAGGTGTCCACACCGATACGACTAGATTCAGAGACTGGTTTTGTTGGTGTGAATACCCAAGAGTTTGGAGAAGACATGTGGCTCGCCACATTATTTGTATGTGTACCTTAAATTCTGTGTATTACAATAAACTTTTTATTGTGTAAGAAGGTACTTGTTCAATTGTATCAGTCCCCAACAGCTTATACCCTATAAATTTACATTAGGACGGCACTGGTGAGTAGTACAACACCAATAGAAACTAGCACTAGCTTACTAGAGACTAGAGAACTTGTGAAAGAAAATAAATGAATTGTATTTTGTTATGTTTTAAGTATATTTTCACACATTAATTTCTATTAGAAAGAAAAAAAGTTTTTTTTTTATTCTGCATAATCACGACACACTTTACAAAAATAAAAATTGACAAAATACACACTCCAATACAAAGTAGCCATTAGTACATATTTTAAGACTATTAACTTTTAAATGATGTAAATATTATGTAGAAAAAAATAGGTAACAAAAAAAAGCCAAAAGCCTAGTATTCAAAACCTTAAAAGTTAAACGTTTGACAATGTTGTCCATTGCTTGATGTCCGTATCAGGGCTTGTCAGGGCAGGTTAAAAACAATACACAAATTACGAGCGGCGATTCCGGTATTGGTGAATGACAACAAACAAACAAAACTATTCTATTCTATATTAGTCAAATCGGCTCAAACAATATACAAACCATACGTGTCATACGTGCATTTGTACCATACGTGTTCTAAATGAAGACGCTGAACCACGGTCACTGTCAGACTGCATACAAAAGAAAGAAAAGCGCAACGATGACACAACGCTTGTAATTTTTTTGCAAAATATGAAGCAATTATCTATTTACTCAAAAATGAGTTGAGTAATCGAAAATAAAAAACAACCAAGTTCTGCATACAAATAAGACGTTCTGGTTATTATTTAAATACCAACTGTACGTCGATATTTAACACAGATATTTTGGATTGAAACTCAAAGTAAAGGGTTAGTTTACCGTTAATTTGTATCGAGATTTCTTTTCTAAATGTGTTTTGGTAACAACCAAGTTGGCGATGGCCGTTTTGCGTGAATGTGACGCATATTTTCCCTCAACTTGTTCTTTCGTGTTTGTGTTTTTATTTCTTTGCGTTATGTTTACCGCAAATAAACGTATTTTCTTTCTTTCTTTCTTTAGAAATATGTTCAAGAATAACATATATTTTTCCGCTACCAGTAAAAAATGCCAAATCTATATAGTTTGTGGTAGCCTACCACAAACTATATAGATTTGGCATTTTTTTTGTTTAAGACAACCTTACTTTTATCATTTGCCTCTTAAATGGGATTAATTCTAAACGTGTTTAGGTAACAACGAAGTTCTGAGAAATATATTCAAGAATAACATATATTTTTTCCGCTGCCACAAACTATAAAGATTTGGCATTTTTTTTACTTTTATCATTTGCCACTTGTCAGCGCCTTAAGACTTTATTCATACGTAGCGTTTTCCGCACGTCTGCGCTTTGCTTTGTGTCAGTACATTCCGCATGTTTGTAGCAACTCAGCCATCGAGCTTCAACTTGAAACTTGCTCAAATACTCGCATATTTAACTCTTCGAGCGAAAGAAGACACGTATTTGTTTGAGTTTAAACGCGCGTAAACGCTTTGTTTGAGCAAGACGAAAAGCTATAGTTTTATCGAGTTTAATGCGCTGATTCCAATTGTATAAGACTTTTTAGGGTTCCATACCCAAAGGGTAAAACGGAGACCCTATTACTAAGGCTCCGCCGTCTGTCTGTTTGTTTGTCCGTCTGTCACCAGGCTGTATCTCATGAACCGTGATAGCTAGACAGTCGAAATTTTCAGAGATGATGTATTTCTGTTGCCGCTATAACAACAAATACTAAAAAACAGAATAAAATAAATATTTAAGGGGGCAAACTCAATTGTATTCTTTCAAGTATTTTATGTGCAAAATCTAAATTGGACAGTGATGCTCTTTTACTAAGACATGGTGCACACTATACGACATGCGACTGCGATTAGACGTAACGACAGGCTGCGGCCGACAGTTTTTAGGGTTCCGTACCCAAAGGGTAAAACGGGAACCCTATTACTAAGGCTCCGCCGTCTGTCTGTCTGTTAGACAGTTGAAATTTTCACAGATGATGTATTTCTGTTGCCGCTATAACAAAAAATAATAAAAAACAGAATAAATAAATATTTAAGGGGGATCCCATACAACAAACGTGATTTTTTTGCTCGTTTTTGCTCGATATTGATCACGGCAACAGGTAGACGCTTGAAATATTCACAGAACATTTAGTTATATATTCACTTAAAATAAATAATTAAATTAAAATAAAATAAATATTTAAGGGGGCTCCCAAACAACAAACGTGATTTTTTGCCATTTTTATAGATAATGGTACGGAACCCTTCTGCACGAGTCCGACTCGCACTTGCTTGGTTTTTTTTAAGATAATAGTGACAGCTTAATGTTCAAAAGAAACGAACAATTTCTATTTTTAAGTCCATGAAATTTAATTCCCTATTAAAAGTAATGCTGTCTTTATCTAACGGGACGTATCAGAAAGTGACAGCATTTCTTTTAGTGGGGAATTAAATTTAATGGACTTACGTGCAACTGGCGGTAACAGGCTTAATCTAATTTCACATGATTCTTTCCCTGTTCCGTACGTCTTATTCGGGTGACCACTGAAAATCAGCGCTGTGCTGTGGGTCCCCCATAGTACAGCATCACGCTGAGTGGAAACCGGAGTGTCACAGTCATGACGTGCTGCTGCCGACTATTTGTTTTTTGTGCTCGTGATTACAATGTAGATCTATTTTGTTTTTTTTTTTTTGTTTACCTACTTGAGGTAATTATCTTTTTTATGCACGTGTTTCTGTGACAAATTAACGAATATTTTTTATTATTTTATAGTTAACTTCCAATTTTAAAACAAGCCTAGGTAACTAGTTGGTAACTGAAATGTGGGTGTACTGTAGGTACAACTCTGCCTAACCCTTCAGTAATACAGGCGTGACGTTTATATTATGTTGATAACTGTACGTACACAACATTTTTAACAAGGGAGATTCTTGAAATATGTTCCATAAACATTTTCCTTTGCAGAAACTTGGTCTTACTTACCCATAAAAATTCAACAACATATTTACCAAAGTAAAAGCAAAATACATCTATAATAATATTCGTAAAACCACCATAAATTACAGAACATATATTCATCCAAACAAACCCACATATACTGCAGCAAAATAAAGTTAAAACATCCCCCCCGATCATTCACCTAACTTGGAGCTATTCCTGTGTTTATTAAGACAGTTATTTTCAGGCAGACTGGACGGCTACTGGCTATAAGTCTGTCTGCATCGAGAGTTTTTAGTTTTGTAACGTAAATGTATTGGATCTAGTAAAATATTAGAAGGTAATTTTAATATTTAGGGTTCCGTAGTCAACAAGGAAACCTAAATAGTAAAAGTACTTTCCAATATTTTATAGTTTTGTCTTAACGGTCTGTATGTCTGACTGTCTGTCCCCGGGTTAACTCAGAGACGATTAGGACTAGATAGCTGTAATTTGGCATGGGTATACATATTAATTATGCCGACAAAGTGGTAAAATAACATAACATATCACATGGTGTAGGACATCGTTCAAAAATAGTGCGGGTTTTTTTTTTTTTTTTTGGCTTCGCACGGTTTGTGCATTAAGCCAGTGTCATGTAAAATTAGGTAACAAGTACAAAGTTATTTAAATAATTATGAAATGAACTCCACTCAATGCATGATAAAGATGATTGATTATATCCCGCCCCGCTCCCCTTGAGTTTAAGTAAAGACGCGGCACTTTACTGAAACCTCGCGCGGACTTCTTGAGAGAACTTAAAGTGATGTTGCACTGTTTTATTTCATTTGCCTACATTAATGCAGGTTCACGAACACTTAATGGTTAATAATCCACCACTATTACACATTAATATTCGGCTAAACACAAATTTTAGAAAATAAAACAAAACTGCTAACATGACGCTTCACTTTCCCGCCAAGAAGTCAGTGCGGGTCTTTGAAAACTATTTTTCGATTCAGGGATCCCTTTGCGTAAAATTAAACTTTAAAGTGCTAATTTTTGTTAGAGTCAAGTGTCCTAAATAACATATGTTATTTGGATAAGGATGAATATAAAATAACATAACATCACGCCTGTAATCCCCGAAGGGTTAGGCAGAGGTGTACCTATAGTACTCGTACACCCACATTTTGCCAGTTATGTTTAAGTCCCATGTAATAGGGGGCGAGCCTATTGCCATCAACCGGGCACAAATCCAGACTCCGGGCTACCACTGAGAAATTCCTAATGGAAAATCCCAATAACACTTTGCCCGACCTGGGAATCGAACCCAGGACCTCATGCTCAACAGTCGCGCTTGCGAACACTAGACCAACGTGGCAGTCGTTAAGGATTAATATAATAACGGTTAAAATAGCTTCAGAAATAGCAATTAATTTTTTAACAAATTTTGAAAGATAAAATGTTAATATGGGTCATCCTTAGAAGATAGACATATTATGCTATCGCAGACTTTTTAAGATGTACAATCCTGTAGAACATAAATTTTATGGATCTCATACGGTTTAAGGCTCATACAGACAACGCGCGATATCGCGGGCGCGACAGGCACCGACAAAGAAATATGCTACTAGTACCGCGTCGCGCCCGCGATTTTGCACTAGTCTGCACGAGTCTTTACGCGGCGCACGCCACTAAAGATCCCAGTCGGCATGATTTTTTTTCCGACATCTTCAACAATATTCGTCATTATTTCAGACAATTTACACAAAACCTTAATGAATTATACACCTAAACTTTTCTCAGGAATCACTCCGTCCATTAGTGAAAACTGTTTAAAAATCCGTTTCGTACTTTTTGAGTTTATCGCGTTCAGACAGACAGACGCGGCGGGGGACTTTGTTTTATAATCATCATCATCATTACAGCCGAAAGACGTCCACTGCTGGACATAGGCCTCCCCAAAGGAATGGTTGCCATAATCGCCACGCTTGACAAACGGGTTGGTGATCGCAGTATGGTGTTAAAATGCATAGAGAACGCTGCTGCCCATTCTCTAGTAAGTCCCTTAGTCACCTTTTACGACACCCACGGGAAGAAATAGGATGGTGCTAATCTTTACGTCCGGCGCCACACGGTACTTTTAACAATTATTTAAAGGCATCATACTTTTAAACTGCGGTATTGTAAAGTTAAGTTCATGTCAGATCATCGGTTTTCCTTCTAAGGCGACAATTATGACAACACTCTATATTTACTCGATACGCCATAGGCTCGTGGCTATTTCCACACTCATACTTCAATTGCCATTGTCACAAATCAAGCTGAGCTACAAAATAAAAACCGGTTAAGAGCGAGTCGGACTCGCGCACCGAGGGTTCCGTACGTATATATGATGTTGATGATTTCTGAAAAACTGTGCTATTTAGAGACATCGTTTTATTTTTCCTGTAATTTTACATAAACTTCTATCACATAGAATAATTTCAGATTTTTCTCTATGCAAACTTCGGAGATAAGAGGGTGGGGACGGTATTTTTTTTTTACATTTTTCATCAAAATTCGTAAAATAATGATGCCTAAAAAAATGTTTGGGAATGTGCAAACAGCGCTCTTTCATATGATACCCCACATGCCCTAGTAGACTCCATTCGAATTTTTAAGACCCTTTTTCAGGGTCTGTTACAAAAAAGAAACAGTTTTTTAAATTTCTTTCTTGTTTGCAAAATAGTTGGGTAAAAAGTTGATAACATTAGCTCTTGAGACATCCAGCTGTGACAGACAGACAGACTTAGTCTCACCATAAGGGTTCCTTTTTACCATTTTGGTTCGGAACCCTAAAAAACAAAGAACCACGTTACTCCTATTCACCTCAGTCAAACTTAGCTAAGCCAGGTATTTCCAGCCAGACTGTTTGGCTATAACTCAGTCTGGATCCAGACTATTTTTGTTTGTAATGCCCATTTGTTATTCCCGTCAGTCTACGAGTAGTCCTGTTTTACAACTGAAATAAGTCGGAGTTTGTGAAAGATTGATTGGGAGTACCCACTTGATTGGTATTTAAATTGATTCGATGAGTTGATTGATAGATTGAAGACTTTACACCTTCGAAAGCCTGATCTAGTCTCTAAATCCATACTAATTCATACTAAGAAAGAAAGAAACTGTGTCTGTTTGTCCGTAGCCTATACAACATTATTTTTTGTATATGCGAAACCTGAATATAATTTGTTCAGAATAAGGAACTGAATCGATTTCAATAATTTTACACCATGTTCTATTTTGTCCCAAAAATATTTAAGTGTGATGGAAAATGTTATCACCATTTAATTACTTACAATAAAATCGCCGTATGGTTAGGTACCTACTGCCAAATTATTATCAATGAGCGCAAGATGACCCTGGAGGCGCGGGGGGCGCTCTTAGCATGTTTTTGTACGGATAACCCGGTAACATAACAACCATATGTAATGTATATAAATAATGTATATAACCTTTGTGATTTTTCATGATACAATTTTGAAATTTTGTACACAGATTCTTTACCTAAAAATACTACGTGTTTCTGGTTTCGCTTATACTAAAACTAATATTGTATAAATAAATGTTATAATTTACCGATACTTAAAAACTAGCTTCTGCCCGCGACTTCGTTCGCGTGGAAGTCGTAAGACATCAAAATATACAAATAACAACCACATTTCGCAAGCGCTCCTGTTGAGCGTTAGCTCCAACAACGTGAACTGTCAACAAAAAAAATAAAAAAAGTGAAAATGAAACCAATTAATTGCGCTCAATTTCCAAAGTCAAAGTCAAATCATTTATTTCAAATAGGCACATGATCGTGGCGGGTCGTCGCCCGCCACGATCATGTGTGGAGTTTCTTGCCCATTCTTCTCCATACAAAACTACCTTTTGGAAGGGGCAACTAGAATCAATTCTATTTTTAACCGACTTCCAAAAAAGAGTAGGTTATATATTTGGCTGTATGTTTTTTTTTTTTAATCTGTTGAGGGGATCCCATGGAAATCGAGGGAAATCCTCAAATTTTATAGGCATACCTAGCGATTTGAGTATTTTTTATAGTAACTCATGCATTTGCACTAGAAAAGCACCATTTGGTGAAATGGAACTGATGATGAAGACCACTGATGGCCACCGGAACTACTTAAAATAAGTATTTCACCGTTTCGATTCGATTAGGCACTTTAATATGGTTGATAAGCAATTTATGCTCGTCAAAATGCATATGGTAAAGTCACCATCAGTTCTCCTGGTTCTTATCAGGAGAAGTCCTCAACAATTAACGCCTCTGCATCGGGAATACCAATATTTTGTAAAAGGTGATAAGCATTTGACATTAGGCTATTGTAAATTAGATAAATTACAAACTGACCCACTAAAAAGTGAAAAATAAAAAACTTTTTACAAAAAAAAAAACTAAAAAAAAAAAAAACAACCGTCTTCCAAAAAAAACACTACAAAGTGAAAAATAACTTCATTTTTGGAAGTCGGTGTCTTGGGATCTGTATTTTAGTTTTTTGCCACCGACTTCCGAAATTAAAGTTATTTTTCACTTTGTAGTGTTTTTTTTGGAAGTCGGTTGTTCTTTTTTTGGAAAAGTTCTTTTTTTTAATAAATTTTGACGTTCAAAAGTGACTTTTATGTGCCTATTTGAAATATCTTTCATTTTGACTTTGACAAACCCCTCAAATAATTATGAACACTTAAAAATAGCCATCAAAAAGAAATGTTTACATTTTTTTGATATAAAAAGTGATGATAAATAACATAATAATTGGATACCATCAAATAATATAATCATAGTCCTCAGGTACCAGGACACCTAGGTGTCTCTCAAATTACAAAACGGTTGGTTCAGTAGTTTATGCGTAAAAAAGTGACAGACAGATAAGCAGACAGTCACACAGACTTTCGCGTTTAAAATATAAGTTTAGATTTCATGCAAAGAAATTTATTTGCAACATCATTAAAAATAATGTATTCAGTAAGAAGTAAACAGACGCTGTTTTGCTAAGTCATTGGCATATTAGTGTTAAATACAGCTTAATGATACAACAGATTTGTTACAAAGACATCGTGTTTTTATCCTCAGGTGATTACACAGAGTTTTATATCATTTATCTACGTTAGTTGATAAACGTAAAGTTAAACTGTAAGTAGAAGAGGCGACCCATTTGCAAAAATCCATTAAAATAAATAAAATTGGAGTGTCTGTTTCTAACGTCAAAATAACAGCTTTTTGTAGCACATCTCCGCCGCGAAACCATAGCAGCGAAACCGCGGTAGTTCAATTCCACTGGTTCGCGTCATGTTCCGCTACTCGAATCGGATGCGAGTAGCGAAACATGACACGAACCAGTACAATTTAACTACTGCGGTTTCGCTGTGATGGTTTCGCGGCGGAGGTGTGCTACTGGCGTTAATGCATATGAAAATATCTACTAACCCGCTCTGGGCCCGCGTGGTGGATTACGGCCCCTCTCTCACAGAGAGTAGGCCTGTGTCCCAGCAAAGGGAACATTAGAGGCTGATTATGCTATGTATGTATTATATATTATGTAAGTATACGGTACAATAAAAAAAAACATTGTTTTTAATTTTTGTCTGTCTGTTTGTTTCCGCTAATCTCCGAAACGGCTGGACCAATTTTGACAGGACTTTCACTGGCAGAAAGCTGATGTTATAAGGAGTAACTTGGGTTTATTTTCGAGAAATCCACGCAGGCGACGCCGCGTGCAGCAACTAGTTGAAGATAAGTGTGCAACGTGTTACGTGCCAACTAATATGGAATCATTTTAATAGGTAACATTTGACAATTCATAAAAATTCAACAACGTAACCTTGTAACGGCGGGCATAAAATAATATATTTTTCCGTTTTGTTAGAACTGCACAATTGCTTAACTTTTTTCAATTACGATTACATATTTATAGTAATAAAGACCGATACGAGTAATTTTACGATTTGCTTTCACTAAACTGACAGACGTCAAATATTACCTATTAAAATGACTCAGTAAGAAAACTGAAAAACATAAAAAAAAAACTGTGTCGGTCCAGTATCTTTATGCAATAATTCATCAATCTTAAGAAATTAAACGTTTATTTATAGGAATACATTGTTTTACAAAGGTGAAATCTTATAGCCTCTAAGTCACTGTATTCTGCCTGTAGCGCAAGCGTGCAAACTTTCATCAGATAATAGCAGACCCACTGCTGGACATAGGCATATCCAATTTTGCGTCACCAATCTCTATCCTTGGCCACTATCAGCCACCCCACAAGGATTGTCACTTCACTATCAGCTACCACACTAAGATCGTCACTTCACTATCAGCTACCCCACTAAGATCGTCACTTCACTATCAGCTACCCCACTAAGATCGTCACTTCACTATCAGCCACCCTACAAAGATCGTCACTTCACTATCAGCCACCCCACAAAAATCGTCACTTCACTATCAGCCACCCTACAAAGGTCGTCACTTCACTATCAGCCACCCTACAAAGATCGTAACTTCACTATCAGCCACCCTACGAAAATCGTCACTTCACTATCAGCCACCCGACAAAGATCGTAACTTAACTATCAGCCACCCTACAAAGATCGTCACTTCACTATCAGCCACCCCACAAAAATCGTCACTTCACTATCAGCCACCCTACAAAGATCGTCACTTCACTATCAGCCACCCCACAAAAATCGTCACTTCACTATCAGCCACCCTACAAAGATCGTCACTTCACTATCAGCCACCCCACAAAAATCGTCACTTCACTATCAGCCACCCTACAAAGATCGTAACTTCACTATCAGCCACCCTACGAAAATCGTCACTTCACTATCAGCCACCCTACAAAGATCGTAACTTCACTATCAGCCACCCTACGAAAATCGTCACTTCACTATCAGCCACCCTACAAAGATCGTAACTTCACTATCAGCCACCCTACAAAGATCGTAACTTCACTATCAGCCACCCTACAAAGATCGTCACTTCACTATCAGCCACCCTACAAAGATCGTCACTTCACTATCAGCCACCCTACAAAGATCGTCACTTCACTATCAGTCACCCTACAAAGATCGTCACTTCACCTAGCCTGGATGAACTTCTAATTACCAGTAGATTAGGACAATAATCATGCGCTATAAAACGAACTGCGATGCAGCTGAATACCAGGATTTTACATGGAGCGACTGCCTATCTTACCTCCACAACCCATTCTTACCAAGCCAGTCTTACCAAAGGGTATCGTATTACCCAGTAACTGGCTTGTGGAGGTCAGATAGGCAGTTGCTCCATTTCAAATAATAATAATAAATTTTATTTCGCTCTCAAAATACAACAAAAATTTAATCCATAAAGAAAAACTGGCCAAGTGCGTGTCGGACCACGGACAATAAAGGGTTCCGTAGTTAGGATGAAATTATCCCTAAAACAAACTTAACATTGTAGTTGAAAAACATGTTCTCCCATACATCGATATACGCCACGGTCAATTTTCCAACTGAAAATTTAAGTTTGTAATCGTTTTTTTTTTTTATATGATAAAACTACAAATTAACAATTTTCAGACTTTTTCCTTAACTTGTGCTGTGAGACCTTGCTTCTGCCCAAATTTCATGATTCTAGGTCAACGGGTAGTACCCTATAGGTTTTGATTTATGTGCGAGATATTCGTAATTTTCTTTTTAAGTGTAAAAACTAAAAATTTACAATTTTCGGACTTTTTCCTTTACTTGTGCTGTGAGACCTTGCTTCTGCCCATATTTCATGATTCTAGGTCAACGGGAAGTACCCTATAGGTTTTGATTTATATGCGAGATATTCGCAATTTTTTTTTATGTGATAAAACTACAAAGTTACAATTTTCGGACTTTTTCCTTTACTTGTGCTGTGAGACCTTGCTTCTTGCCAAATTTCATAATTCTAGGTCAACAGGAAGTACCCTATAGGTTTTGATTTATTTGCGAGTATCGAAATATGTCGCAATAATGTCGCTTATATCGCCGTATTTTTTTATTGCGTTGACTTGGAAGCTTGATTTTTTTAGAGCTTCTTGATACCTCTATGCGTTCCTGAGAAAAATGGTCTTGACAGACTGACAGACAGACAGACAGACGTACAACGAAGTGATCCTATAAGGGTACCGTTTTTTCCTTTTGAGGTACGGAACCCTAAAAATGTATAAAGATGTTTGATGGTTGTACAGCAGCACATAATAAATGATCTACCAACTCCTAAACTAAGTCAAGCTTGTATTTTGGGAGTTAGTGGTTCTTAGGATGCAGGACTTACATAGACACAACCTTGCAGCCTAGGAATTGACTTCCATAAAAATAAATAAATTAAATTTCGAAACACATTGAGAAATAAATTTACATCTACATTATCTAAAACAACAAATAAAAATAAAGAGAAAAAAAAGATAATAATAATAAATCCTTCATATTCACAAAAAAAAAAAATATGATTTACTTTTTAATGTTTAGAAGCATCTCAGTTTGAACATAATCTAAAGTTTGCAACCAATTAGCTACCTAATTTATGTTTAACCTCTCGTTTAGTTAAGCTGTAAATATTTATGGTTTTGTTGACTGCATTATACAGTCTCGAGCTTACTACGTCAAATTGCCTACTAGCAGAAGCTGTTCTGCAAAGTACACCAGGTACAAAATCGGTACTGGTATTCAGCTGCATCCGGTTAGACTGAAAGCTGACCCCAACATAGTTCGGAAAGGTTAAGCAGATGATGATGATGAATTACGCATATTATTTATTTTGGTTGTACTCTTAAGAGCGGCCAACCCGACATACTTTTCATGCAAACGCTCGAACGTGATTATGGCGTTGTAACACATCTTTCTTTGAAATTTTTGAACCAATAGGTATCTTGTGCACTATATCTAGGTTTCTATGCAAGTATAAAATAAAATTTTTGAAAAACAAATTCAGTATAAGCCTGCAAAAATCTACTTTTTTGCACAAATTTTACCTGAACTTTGGCCATTCATAATCATATATTACTCTCATAAATTGTAAATGTTAAGAAAACATTACAATATAAACCTTGCAAATGTAATGGAGATTCTAAATGACAAACATTTATTTCCTGGAACAAGTTTTATGAAATTTCCGCAGATTATTTTTCGTTCAATGTTATCGCGTTCTCACTCGTTTGTAAATAGTTTTCACTTGCGCTGGATGAAACAACAAACTTTTCGACCATGCTCGCGTTGGCGATAGACGGACCGGGAAGGCCCCCTTAAAGGTCCCACAAGACAACTAATTAGTCATCTGAAGTGGATATAAGCTAGTTCAAAGATGCGTTATCAACGTCAGTCGCTCAGCAGCATCGGGTAGACACAAACTGTACTCAAACTCATGACAGATGAACACACAAAGAGATCGGACTTTAAACTTTAAAGAAACCGCCATTGCTTAAAAATACCATTCGACCGACCCATTCATTCAATGTTAACACATTAGTGTCAATATCCTAACACAAAAGATTACAAGCTACTGTTTACAATACCAAAAACGAAATACAATGGGATATAAATCCCGCTAAAGATATACCAAGTTACCAACACAAAGTTGCAAGTAACCCTTTAAAATCATTCCACCTTCGGAAGCCTTACAACCTTTCTTATTATAACTGGATTATTAAATAAAACAAGCATCATTCCATCTCCTTCTCCCGCCACGCGACCGCATACCTCACCCTTTCTAACTCAAGACAAATTCTACAGTCTATCCCGCTCACACGGCACGCTTATATCTCCGTCTTTGTCGTTCTGGGTGAATGCACGATACATCCGTTGAAAACTGGTCTTAGAAGTGACAGGTGTAAAAACAAGCCGATCTCGAGTCTCGAAGAGAATTCCTTGACCAGTCCAGCCACCAACAGATGGTCAAGTCACATAGCACAGGTATAGGTAGATATTGTCTGTAATGTTTTTTTATGCAGACAGCATTTTATTTGCATGCATTTTTGCGCGACTGGAAATTGAGTTGACTCTTATAAATTTATTGCTTTTAGGAGTTAATATTAAAATGGTAATTCGAAGGATATAATTTATATGGAAACTTTCATCATTCGTAAAAGGAATATTGCTGAGTCATTATTTAGAAAATAACTTACCTGTTTTATCAAATCGATTTTGCGAAATCCTGTCTCTTCATTGCAATCTGGAAAAAAGGCTAAGCTGATTTAGGAAATATTGTTCTTTTTCCAAGGAGCTTGTGGCTAAATAATAACTGCCGCACGGGTCGATCGATCAGGTTAAGCTACGCTTACCGCGGTTGGTCCGTGGATGGATGACCATCTGTTCATACGAAGATTTCCCCGTGCCTCGGAAAGCACGTTAAGCCGTTGGTCCCGGCTGTCATTTGTAGATCTTTGACAGTTGTTACGGGTCGTCAGAAGCCCAAAAGTCTGACAACCAGTCTTTCCAAGGGATATTGTGTTACACAGTAACTGGGTTGTGGAGGTCAGATAGGCAGTCGCTTCATGTAAAATACTGGTATTCAGCTGCATCCAGTTAGACTGGAAAAGGCTAGGCAGATGATGATGTTCTTTTTCCAATGAAACGGCACTGTAAAAACGTTTAGTCCACTGCCATCTTTTGTCTTTCCATATTAATTTGAGAGCAGAGGTGGCCCAGTGTTAACAACCGCGAGTTACGCATTGTAGATGGTGGATCCAAACCTAAGCAGGCACTGTACTTCGTGTAAATTATTCCATCACCACTGCTCTCAAAACGGTGAAGAAAAACATCGTGAGGAAACGGGCATGTCCTAGAACCAAAAATTCGAAGACATGTGACATCCACCAACACGCACTGAGCCCGCGTGGTGGATTACCCACTCCCTCTCACAAAGAGAAAGTGTCCCTACAATGGGAACATTTTAGGCTGATTATGAATACGCTTATTCATAATTAATTTGGTCATCCATGCAACAATACTTCTTTTTTAGGGTTCCGTACCCAATTGGTAAAATGGGAACCCTATTACTAAGGCTCCACCGTCTGTCTGTCTGTCCGTCTGTCTGTCACCAGGCTGTATCTCACGAATCGTGATAGTAAGACAGTTGAAATTTTCACAGATGATGTATTTCTGTTGCCGCTATAACAACAAATACTAAAAAAACAATAAAATAAATATTTAAGGGGGCTCCCATACAACAAGCGTGATTTTTTTTGTTGATAATGATAACGGCAACAGTTAGACGCTTGAAATATTCACAGAATATTTAGTTATATATTCACTTTAAAAATAAATAATTAATTATAAATATTTTTGTAATTTTTATAGATAATGGTACGGAACCCTTCGTGCACGAGACCGACTCGCACTTGGCCGGTGAGTTTATAAATTAAATTGTTACATGAGTTGGGCCCAGAAGGTGGCCGCGTCAAATGCGGCACCAGTGCATCTTCATTGTTTCGCAGTTATCGTTTTTTTCAACATTCTTTTAATAAACTCGTGTTACAATATTGAAATATTACGTAGGTACTAAAAACCTCCACCCCGCATAAGCCTTGGATGCACCACTATACAGACACAGTGACAGGGATGAAAAACCAACATGCTCCAAAAATAACTTGAATGTATTCAAGTTATTTTTGGAGCATGTTGCACTTTAGATAAGGCACGCCCAGAATAACTAATTTTCACATAAATTTCAAAAATTACGTTGTTGACGAAGCATACCTCTTTTCTTTTTTTTTTTATTGACTTCATCTGCATAATATGTATAGATTATCCTCCATAGTAGATACCAAAACAATTCTTACGGCTTCCCATGGTAATAGTTGAATCTCAATTTACGTTACGGTGTGATTTTCTGGGCGAACTCAACTGATAAAGACTACACCATTTAAAGCACAAAAAATATGTATCCGATCGATGTTTAAACTTAAAACTACGGACAGTTGCAAGCCTTATTTTAAGAGGCCTCCAATGGATGCGTAGTTCATACAAACGTAATACCAAAATAATTTGTAAATCAAACATCTTCTTAAGGTAGTGTGTCTTTATTCCGATTGGAATACAGAATATCTAGGTTCCCAAATATATATTTTGAATGGACACTGATTTAAACAAGAGTTATGAGAAAAATAAGTTTTCTATAGAAATTTTAAATTCCTCATATCTCGTCTTTATATCATAGTCCTTTTTAAAATTTATATTTGGGAACATAAATATTCTGTAATCCAATCGAAATAAATACGCACTTCCTTATGAATATGTTTGATTTACATTTTTTTTTGGTATTACGTTTGTATGAAATACGCATGCTACGCCGGCCCCAATACAATATCTTGACACTTCCTTGTATTTATATGCTCGAAGTAGTTGTTTGTAAAACAAAATCCAAGTCGTTTTGAACGTCTAACTGATGTATTACTCTTACCAAGAAATAGGCGTGACCCGCGTGACAATAGTAAATTGTATCAATTAACGTGTCAAACTGCTTTGATGCGCTTAAGTGTTTATTTGTAAGGCCCCAATTATTCGTGAATCATATTATAATATAAATGTTTGCATACCGAATGGAGAAATATGGCTGAGCTTCAATGTACACTTACTTATTACCCAAAAATTAATTAAATATAAAAAAATTAAATATCTACTTATTGTATTACATTCTATTCAAAATATCACAAAATTATTTGAAAAATCTCATATCTAATGTCATAATAGCAAGATAGTTTTCAGCATAGAAAACATTCCACATGTCCTAGACTTTTTAATACCTTGGCTTCGCGTATAAGAACAAGCTATGTCATAATTACATTCTTTATATATTATGAAACGTATATCTTTTCTAGGGATTATTCTCTAACATATTTAGGTTGCTTTTTTTGCTATATGATGTCTAGACGGATTAACATACGTGTAGGAAGAATATCTCTGTTATTTACTCATGAAAAAAAATGTTGGATGAACGTCAATCTACCGAAATAGTAAAAAAACCGGCCAAGTGCGAGTCGGACTCGCGCACGAAGGGTTCCGTACCATTATCTATAAAAATGGCAAAAAAATCACGTTTGTTTTATGGGAATTCCCCTTAAATATTTGTTTTATTTTAATTTAATTATTTATTTTTAAAGTAAATATATAACTAAATATTCTGTGAATATTTCAAGCGTCTACATGTTGCCGTTATCAATATCGAGCAAAAAAATCACGTTTATTGTATGGGAGCCCCCTTAAATGTTTATTTTATTCTGTTTTTAGTATTTGTTGTTATAGCAGCCACAGAAATACATCATCTGTGAAAATTTCAACTGTCTAACTGTCACGGTTCATGAGATACAGCCTGATTACAGACAGACAGACAGACAGACGGACAGACAGACAGACAGACGGCGGAGCCTTAGTAATAGGGTTCCCGTTTTACCCTTTGGGTACGGTGCCGTAACCTTAAAAAGCGCCTTTATGTATTTCAGCTAGACGTTTAGTAAGACGCCGCATTATACAATTCGGCTGCGGCATGGTTATGGTGGAAGAAGACTTGTCAGGATTTAATGATTCTAAAGAAATATAACGTCAAACCGGTTAATTATCGCCGTAGCTGGGAAAAAGACGCATTGTACCAAAGTTGTGTTGAAGATGTCAATCCTGTTACAATACAAATATTGCAAAAAGATAATTGTTTCATATGTTAAAACAACAAAAGTTTACAATAAATATAAGTAAATGTCAACCTGTCAGACTTATGTCTGTGAGAGTTCTGACTAATTGTCTTCAAAGTTTATTATTTTAATAATAATTAATAAACAAATAAAGTTTATTTACTTTAAAATATTTTTTTAATCATTTTCTGTTTTCGCCTTGTTCTTCTAAACTACGCTACGGACTTTGATTCGGTTTTCACTATTATTTAGAGAATATTGTATTCCTGTAGGTTTGTTTGTAGGAATTTATATTAATTAAAGTGGTCGCCCACTGGTTGAAATTCAACTTACAATCTATATAGTAGGTACTTACTAATTCCATGGTCAAGTTGTCACTTCTGTCACCTGTCTATCTTCAAATCATGGAGGCCCTGGGACTGTGTGTGTGTGTCAAACGCATGGTAGTGCGTGTAATGTTTTTTTTTTTATTAATTTAATTTATTTCTATTTCATATTATATAAAAATATTAGCTTTCTGTACTCCTCCTCCATACAAGCTTTAACTGTGCCTTTCATACACCTCCGTTCACGAAATTTTCGTAAAAAGGGATACATAGTTTTCGCTTCACGTATTAATATAATGATTATTCTTACATATAATAAAGAGATCTAGATGTTTTGCTAAGTCAAAAGAACTATGCGCATCAGGAGCGGGTCAGAAGTTATAATAGATATAAAATGCTTGAGCTAACGGCTCTTGGGTTACAAGTTAATTACATTTACTAGTTAATCGGATACGTACCGGTAAACTATGATTAGGTGCAGTTAACTAGGCGTTTTATCTCGACGTTATTAGCGTGTTTCGAAACGGTATCAATATTACCTACATACTAGGTTATTACTACAAGCCTAGACTCACTCTCTGCTAAAAAACTTGTAAAGAATGTTTTGGGACGGAAATGTGTAACAGGAAGTGACAGCTTGCGCATGGAATAAGTAAGTACTTTTAGTAGCATGGAATTAGTAAGTACTTTATAATAGCTTGGAATTAGTAAGCACTGTATAGATGGTCTGGTCTCATTTCAACCAGTGGGCCACTAGTAATGAATATTCGAATAAATATTTCAGTAGTATTTGAGTTTCAGTTTACTTCTTTTTAAATTTTATTTTGTAGCACATAAATGTTTGTCTATTCCTATGTTGACACTAGTATCTAAGCCAAATAAAATGGGAGAGGGTGCTGACTCCTGACATACAGGTACACCTAGTTCAGGAGTCAGAGGCTTCAAACAAGTTTCTGTAACCTATTATGTCAATAAAGCATTATTTATTATTATTTATGTTTTTTAAAATGTGAGGATAATTTCTGTCGCTGTTCAGTTGCTTATTACCGAGGTGAGATGTCTGAAGTAACACATCTTATGACTGTAAGGCTCGTTCATTTATTTTTCACTAAACGCATAAAGGTTTTGTTTTTATATTTTTTACTATAAAATTTTACAAGATGCTTTTATCCACAGTAGCATGGCAGCCTCATCATAACTTAAACTAAATCTACAAATATATTATACATTTTAATGCCTAAACGAATCAGGTTTGTTATCTCAGAATCCAACATTGTCTATGACACAATGCTGTGCTACGAGTAACAACTACAATTTCAACCCTTACCAATTCAGTATGTAAACCTGACACACTCAACAATACTGACAAAGGTACTCACAAACATACACACACACACACACACTTCATTTCGGCAATCAATACTTGCAATGAGAAATCAACGGTCTACAACTTATAAAGACCTATACACACGGTCATTTTTGGGACATTATAATGTAGAACGCGCGACAAAAACTGACATCTATTAAATGCTTTTGAAACAAAAAATTCAAAACAATATTTTTGTGTTTGTATTCTTCATTATTGTTAAAATATTTGTATAAAATTTCTGAACTTCTTGATATAACTATAATGTAAAAGTATAAATTATACTAACGAGCCATAGTAGTCGATAATTCACTAGATAGCCACACAGCTCGCCTATATTGATTATTATCGCGACATGTGACAGTATCGCGATAAAGTGTGAGTTTTGAACGCCTATCGATACCGTATCAATTCTATCGATGGTGCTTCCCGTCACTATTAATGCCACTGAACTAGTGTGGATACTATCGAGAAAACTCACAACTCCACGATTGCCTCGATAAATGGCTAGCAATATCAATCTACATTTTATTTGAATACGATTAATAAGGTAATATTATCGTATCAGCTGTTGGGCCTCAATTAAATTAAAGTAAATAAGATTGACGAATGACTCCAAGCCACACAAATCTGCCTAGCCTTGTCCCAACGACATAGTTGGAGTCGGTTTCCAGTCTAACCGGTTGCATCTGGATACCAGTATTTAATATTTTACATGGAGCGACTGCCTGTCTGACTTCCACAACCCAGTTACCAGGTAACACTATACCCCTTGGCAAGACTGGTTAGACTTTCGGGCTTCTGACTACCTGTAACGAGTGTCAAAGATCTACGAATGACAGTAGGGACTAACTGCTTAACGTGCTTTCCGGGGCACCCATCCACGGATCGACCCTTAGGCTGTTATTATTTAGCCACACCATACTTTAAAAATGGAATTTTTAAAATAGGTTTGATTTTAGCTACATAACCACATAACTGTCTTCTTCGGTGATTCAGACACATAATAATTTCTTTCGTTTTCATGAATCATTCCTTCAAGTACAGTATAACACCCACAGTTACTTTGAGAGTCATCACAATTTCACGAGGTTTACACAACGCGACGCGGTTAAATTAGTCTCAAATAAAATCGTGTGTTCGGGTCCTAACTTCGGTTATACTGCCACAATCACACCTGCGAGGCTGCATCGAAGTTTGAACGTTATAACAATACAGTACACAGCTGTAGTAATAAATATTTGCTCTGCTCTCTTCCTAATCGATAGAAACTGTGAAGAGGTACTGTACTGAATAGAGGTTGTGTTTAGTGCAACTTATATCTATAGAGTAAGGTGCGGTGTGGGGATTTAGTAGGCTTGGATTCCGATCCTGCTTAAGCTATGGTTTCGTAGAAGAGCGGTCGCTGCCAGATAACTGCCGCAGTGACGGCTGTCATGAAAATAATGGCAGCTAGTTTTGACTTTATGGTGTCAAAAACGCTCTCTAGGGAAACTACTAGGGGGCCAAGTCTGCTATTTTCAAGATTGGTCATTATGACGACCAAACCAACACTACGACCATTGCCAATAGTTAGTAACCTCCTCAATTCATAATGGCGTGACAGTGGTCCTTATGGAAGTCAAAATAATAGGAGCTTGTCAGTACGAGATTACCAAATACAGATAGTTTTTCCAATGGAGTATCAGTAGCACGTCATTGGAAAATCATAAGGACGCCTTTCAATTAGGAGATTAGAAAAACTGTCAAACTCTACAATTACGGTGTCAATGATCGGCCATTCGGACACAACTGCGTTAGCAGACTTGGCCCCCTGCCAAGGTTGCTAGTTGGTTTGAAAGGGATATCGTGGCCCTGGCACACAGGCAACTGAAGGAACACGGGTGGGTTTTAGTCGGTAAAAGTCTGACACGCCCTTCCGCTCCGCCCAGAGCGGGAGAAGTTATTTGATAATATCCCACCCAAAAAAAAAGAAAAAAAAAAGGGAAACACGTGAACTTACTTTCATAAATAACGTTTCAGTGATGTCATTCGCCGGTAAATTGCAGACGCTACCGCTCTTGAAGTAAATCGTAGTCAAGTAAGTTAGGTGCACGCTGGGTTGTCACTTTAACTAATAAGTTAGGTGCACGCTGGGTAGTCCGCTTAACTAATAAGTTACATGCACGCTTGGTAGTCAGCTTAACTAATAAGTTATATGCACGCTGGATAGTCAGCTTAATTAATAAGTTAGATGCACGCTGGGCAGTCAGCTTAACTAATAAGTTAGGTGCACTCTGCGTAGTCAGCTAAACTAATAAGTTAGGTGCACGCTGGGTAGTCAGCTTAACTAATAAGTTAGGTGCACGCTGGGTAGTCAGCTTAACTAATAAGTTAGGTGCACGCTGGGTACTCACTTTAACTAATAAGTTAGGTGCACGCTCAGTAGTCAGCTTAACTAATGAGTTAGATGCACGCTGGGTACTCACTTTAACTAATAAGTTAGGTGCACGCTCAGTAGTCAGCTTAACTAATGAGTTAGATGCACGCTGGGTACTCACTTTAACTAATAAGTTAGGTGCACGCTGGGTAGTCAACTTAACTAATAAGTTAGATGCACGCTGGGTAGTCACTTTAACTAATAAGTTAGATGCACGCTGGGTAGTCAGCTTAACTAATAAGTTAGGTGCACGCTGCGTAGTCAGCTAAACTAATAAGTTAGGTGCACGCTGGGTAGTCAGCTTAACTAATAAGTTAGGTGCACGCTGCGTAGTCAGCTAAACTAATAAGTTAGGTGCACGCTGGGTAGTGTCTTTAACTAATAAGTTAGGTGCAAGCTCAGTAGTCAGCTTAAATAATAAGTTAGGTGCACGCTGGGTAGTCAGCTTAACCAATAAGTTAGATACACGCTCAGTAGTCAGCTTAACTAATGAGTTAGATGCACGCTGGGTACTCACTTTAACTAATACGTTAGGTGCACGCTGGGTAGTCAACTTAACTAATAAGTTAGGTGCACGCTCAGTAGTCAGCTTAACTAATAAGTTAGGTGCACGCTGGGTAGTCAGTTTAACTAATAAGTTAGGTGCACGCTGGGTACTCACTTTAACTAATAAGTTAGGTGCACGCTCAGTAGTCAGCTTAACTAATGAGTTAGATGCACGCTGGGTACTCACTTTAACTAATAAGTTAGGTGCACGCTCAGTAGTCAGCTTAACTAATGAGTTAGATGCACGCTGGGTACTCACTTTAACTAATAAGTTAGGTGCACGCTCAGTAGTCAGCGTAACTAATGAGTTAGATGCACGCTGGGTACTCACTTTAACTAATAAGTTAGGTGCACGCTGGGTAGTTCAGAAAACGCGGGCGAAGCCGCGAGCAGAAGCTAGTAAATAAATAAGGAAATAACAGGTCAAATGTGGGTGTATACGTACACCTCTGCCTAACCCTTCGGGGAATACAGGGGTGATGTTATATTACCTGAGACGAAGGCACCTTCACTGTAAGACGCTCGTTACCACACCAATAAAAATATAACAAGGACGATGCCAACAAGGCAGCCACTTAATTTGGTACAACCCCCTTGCTACCGTAGCAGCTAATAATAAGCTCGATACAAAAATAAAATCTACCCACATTTACACAAAAAATCTTCACCGGGGTAACAGGTAATTACTTCTCGTGTCGGATCCATACAGGGACTTCCCACGCTCTAGGAGTATCTATATACACTATGTATATGTGTGTGTGTCAAACACATAATAGTGTGTGTAATGTTTTTTATTAATTTAATTTATTTCTAATGTATGTTATAGAATATTAGCTTTCTGCCCTCCTCCTCCATATAAACTTTAACTGTGCCAAATTTCATACTCCTCCGTGCGCGTAGTTTTTAGGGTTCCGTGCCCAAAGGGTAAAACGGGAACCCTATTACTAAGGCTCCGCCGTCTGTCTGTCTGTCTGTCCGTCTGTCACCAGGCTGTATCTCATGAACCGTGGTAGTTAGACAGTTGAAATTTTCACAAATGATGTATTTCTGTTGCCGCTATAACAGCAAATACTAAAAAACAAAATAAAATAAATATTTCATTTTTAATAAATTTTATGCAACAAACGTGATTTTTTTGCTCGTTTTTGCTCGATATTGTTAACGGCAACAGGTGGACGCTTGAAATATTCACAGAATATTTAGTTGTTTAGTTTGTTGTTTAGTTATGTTTAGTTAGTTAGTTATTTAGTTTTGTCACTTTAAAAATAAATAATTAAATTAAAATAAAATAAATATTTAATTTCCCATACAACAAACCTAATTTTTTTGTCATTTTTATAGATAATGTTACGGAACCCTTTGTGCGCGAGTGCGACTCGCACTTGGCCGGTTTTTTGTAAAAAGGAGTACAAAGTTTTTGCTTCACTGTATTAATATATAAAAACCTATGTATGTGCATATTTATGATCGAGAAGCTGAAAATTATTAAACAAGGGTTGCTAAAGGCTATAGTTGCCTAGTAACTTAAGATGCAAAGCAACGTATATGTCATTGTAATAAATAAATTAAAATCATCAATCAAAATCAAAATATTTTATTTCACATAAACCTACATGGGCACTTATAAAACGTCTGAAGCTAGGTGCACGGTTCCAATTGGTCGTTTCCTATGGAGAAGAGCCGGTAAGAAACTCCTCAATTACTCTTTAAAAAAATAATTGGGTTTTACAATGTTTTCAATTACAGTGGTATTAGGTATGGGAGGACAATGTAGGCCCGTCAACAAGTACCAGGTACTTAACAAAATAGAAAATGGTCTACAAATCTACAATCTATTAAGCCTAAAGGCTCATACACACTCACGCGATATCGCGGGCGTGACAGGCACCGACAAAGACAATTCCTTTGTCGGTGCATGTCGCGCCCGCGATATCGCGTGTGTTTGTAAGAGCTTTAAAACGTTCTGACATTCACAAAATATAAAAAAAATATCTATATAAAATATTATTAAAATAATAAAAGTAAAAACCTTGTTGAAATTAAATTATACCTATATAAATGTCAAATAAAAAAAAAAGATTTTGTCAAGGAAGATGTAAAAATGTATACAACATAACATAACATAACATCACGCCTGTAATCCCCGAAGGGTTAGGCAGAGGTGTACCTAATAGTACACCCACATTTCGCCGGCTATGTTTAAGTCCCATGTAATAGGGGGCGAGCCTATTGCCATCAACTGGGCACAAATCCAGACTCCGGGCTGCTTCTGAGAAATTCCTAATGGAAAATCCCAATATCACTTTGCCCGACCTGGGAATCAACATAATTTTTAGTATATGAGAAACCTGAATATAGTTTGTTCAGAATAAGGAACTGAATCGCTTTCAATAATTTTTACACCATATAACATGGTGTAAAAATTGGTTTGTCCCAAAAATATTTAAGTGTGATGGAAAATGTTATCACCATTTAATTACTTACAATACAATCGCCGTACGGTTAGGTACCTACTGCCAAATTATTATCAATGAGCGCAAGACGACCCTGGAGGCGCGGGGGCGCCGTTAGTATGTTTTTGTACGGACAACTCGGTAACATAACAACCTTATAACTTTGTGATTTTTCATAATACAGTTTTGAAATTTTGTACATAGATTCTTTACATAAAAATACTAGACACGTATTTCGGGTTTTGCATATACTAAAACTAATATTGTATATATATCGTAATTTCGGTGCAATTAATAGACATATACATGGTTTGAATCTAGAGGCAGTACCCACTATGGTGATACCTGGCAAGAATTAGGCATGATGTAATTTGAAAGAGAGATTGTAGATGAGAGAGATTTCTCAGTGTTTCTTTCATAAGATAGATATCAATTTCATAATACGAGATCGCTCAATATCAAAATAATCATCAAAATCAGACTACTCTGTCAAAAAGTTATGCGTGTTCATAGCTACGTAAAAATAAATAAAAACCGGTCAAGTGCGTGTCGGACCACGCACAATGAAGGGTTCCATATTAAGGATGAATTTATCCCAAGAAAAAACTTAATGTTGTAGTTTAAAGACTGGTTCCGACATACATTCCAACTGCAAAGGTAAGGTTGTACGCACAATAAAGAGTGATTTACCATGTTATTTCAAGACAATAGACTTCTTATAGGAACCTTTCTTTCTTCTTCTTCTTACTATTACTATTTTTTGTATTTTTTTTAATTTTAGGCGCAGTAGTTTCGGAGATAAGTTCGAAAGAATGGTAAATTTTCATCAATTTTCTTAAATAACTTCAAAATCATTTATTTTAAATTTATTAAAAATATATACCAGAAATCCTTACAACAAGCCCTTTCATTTGATATATCACACAGTACCGTTTGCAAACTTTTTAAATTTTTATAATTTGCCCCCCAAAAGTGACCCAGTGCTAATATATTTATTTACGTTACACATCCGTGTTTGGGTCACAGAAATTCATATGTGTACCAAGTTTCAACTTAATCGGTTCATTAGATTCGGAGGAAACTGCCTGTGACAGACATACAGACACACGCGTGATCCTAATAAGGGTTCCGTTTTTTCCTTTTGAGGCACGGAAGCCTAAAAATATACACGTCAATTTGAGAACCTTCTCGTTTTTTTCGTCGATTAAAAACCAAAGGACTACCTGAGTCGCAATGATGACGGTTGTCTTATGTAATAAATAGGGCCAGTGTTACAACTGTAACTATTTGGGAACTATTAAATTATAAACTTCAGGGTGCTACGGATTCCCCAAGTATAAAATCCTTTAGGATCAGAACCTAAAATCTCAGACTCATGTTATATTTCTGACGACTTATGAATGAATGAATGAAAAGCACCGACCCCAGCATGGTTAACCCAGACTCGATCACTCCCGGGGATCACGGAAGTAATGCTCGCTCCCAAAATCCCCGGGGCAAGTGTGGGAAGGGAACACTGGGGTGGTTTTTAGTCAGTAAGAGTCTGACAGACCCCTCCACCCACCCCATAGCGGAGGACATCCATGAGAATTTGCTACCCCGACAAAAAAAAAGGACTCGATCACTCGAATTAACCCAAAGATTCACACTAGCCCCTGCGTTATATTTCTGATGACTTAATAAAAAAATCCAATCATTCTGTTTCCAAGGCCAATTCCACCACCAAAACTAAACTCAGTCTAACGTCACCCAATATACCACTCCGTGAACTATGACAGTAACCACAACCACTTATATAAGTAAAGGATCGCCCAAATGTATAAATTAGCCCCATCTTAAATGTTAATGCGTTGCTAACTGCTTATCACGGCCTAGTGTCCTCGAACTTGAGATATGGACTCATTTTTTGGGGAAATTCAACAAATAAGGGTATGATTTTTAAAACACAAAAGAGGTGCCTAAGGGCTATGTTTGGACTTCATGTTACAGAGAGCTGCAAACCATTCTTTAAAGAATATAAAATATTAACTCTTCCGTCAATGTACATTATGGAGATCATTATGTTCGTCAAATCGAATCCACACTTATTCCCCTTAGTGTCAGATAAAGTTGTTCGAAATAGACGCGACAATACGAAGCTATGTATTCCGAGATCCAAGACGACACTAATGCGGAAAAGTATATTCTGTATGGCGCCAATTTTATTTAATAAGTTGCCAAAACATTGGAGGGAATATAGTACGGAAAAATTAAAACATAAATTAAAAAGCCTTTTGCTAGAGAAAGTCTACTATAGCACTGACGAATTCCTAACCGACAATTTAATTTGACTAGTAATTGACATCCTAATTTTATTAATACTTGATTTGACATTTGATTTTTTATTTTTTGTTGGGTTATTATGATTCGAGCTTAAGACATTATTTTATTGTACCTGTCTAATTTCAAATTATGCTCGAAATTGAATTATTGATTATAAATGTGTATAAAGGACAATTTTTAAAATTAATTGATGCTGTCTAGCGTCCTACATCCAATATTTGTACGCCATTCAGGCAAAACATGACTGTCTGCTATATTATTGATGTAACATCTTGCATGCCTTGTGTTGTGTATACTCATGTTTTGAACAAATAAAATTATCTTTATCTTTATCAAACTTCGCTGTAAATATATTTAAGCCATCCAAGCGCTTCGGCTTAGCTGAAATTACTATGGCGTCGTGGCACACCGAGAAATACAGGGAAAACAATGACCGTAGAAATATTTTTAAAAGGTTATAAATATTGCAAGCGAAGTAGAATAAATGTGAACGCGAAGTTGGGAATTTTGCGTTTGTTATTCGGATGTAAAATGTGGGTTGGTTCGGAGTGGGGTAGATTCTTCGAGTCACGAGTTTAATAATTGATTATGGATGTAGGCCATTTTAGATGCAGCTCAAGAGTTTTGTCAAGTAGACAGAAAATAATTAAGCTATAATTAAGTTTCCGTTAACTTACTTGGCTGATAATTTCATACAAATTCTGTCACAGTTTGGAGTTTATTCGGTGAGAAGTTGCTATTCGGGCATCGTGACTCTTATAATACTGAGAAGTATTCAATGCCAACAGACTCTTTATCTTAGGTACCTAACAAACTTAGAAGTTGTGGCAGTGACAACATTTTGTTGCAATTAAAAACTCCTTAATCGAAGATAAGAAAAGCTTAAAATAACAGTTAATACATGAAATACACTTACAAAGACTCCAACAACCATTAAAATCTTACCAGCCAATAAATTTACAAGGTGTCTTAAAGAATAAGTGTATAAGCCCACGACTGTTATATAATCCTCGCCTCTGCTTTTGGTCAAGTGGTCGCAAGCGCTACTGCCGAGCACGAGGTCCTGGGTTCGATTCCCAGGTCGGGCAAAGTATTATTGGGCTTTTCCACCAGGAATTTCTCAGTAGCAGCCCGGAGTCTGGATTTGTGCCCGGTTGATGGCAATAGGCTCGCCCCCTATTACATGGGACTTAAACATAACTGGCGAAATGTGGGTGTACTATAGGTACACCTCTGTCTAACCCTTCGGGATTACAGGCGTGATGTTATGTGTTATTTGATATTTTGTATACAGAAGCTGTTGGTGTACCTTTATAAATAAATAAATAAAATAATGGTTAAGGGAAATAATTTCTACTCAGTAAGCGACACATTTAACAACAGATTGAAAAATAAATAATAATTATAATCCCCTCTGACATTAATAGTGTTGAATTTTTTTATTTATATCAAATAATGTAGAAATATTGCAATTCAATTGCAATTGAATTTTAACTATAAAAAAAAATATTATGCGTGAGTTTATGTTTGTGTAATAATAATTTGACTACTTATGTATTAACCCAAATGTTTGCATGTCACTTTGTTATGACTAAGTGTTATAGATCTGTAAAAAATTATGTTAAGACCGAAATTGTACCAACACTTATGGCAAATAAATTGATTTGATTTGAACACAACAGCTACTTCCTACATAACAAATAAAAGTTAACTGAAAAATACAATATTTGTTCATTTAAGTTCTTAATCCCCCCCATAGCGTCCCCTACATTCCACATGACCCCGCACTATCGACCAGCTTACAGCCACTAAATACGACACCACCAACAAATGTATGGAAATTATTCTGTACCGTAACCCATTCAGTTTGCATTTAATCCCAGATTATTAAGGGATTAAGCCCAAACCCTTGAAAGTTTATACGTCTTTGCGTGGTTATGCGTGCTGGATAATTATTATTTTAATCCTTGGTTTGTTGTTAGCGGGCGTTTATTGTTAAGATATTGGTTGTTGTTTTGGTGTTATTGTAGAATGTAGTGTTTATTACTACGAATCATTCAAAGACTATTTCAGCAAACCAGATGTGAGTAGAAACGCCGGGAGAGGGCGCTCTAGAAGGACATAAATAGTGACCTTATTGGTAATGTTCTTCAGAAAGGTCAGTCAATTCATGGTCTTCCTTTTATTTGTGACACTATGTTATTTAGCAAAAAATAATCCTTATGATGAAGCCTTTCGATCGGTATGACAAAGCTACAGGTTGATTATTTTTCTCGTGTAACGGGTTCGATTTTCGGCTCAACCATGTAATTATTTAAATATCTATAAATGCAGTTTAAATTATTTTTTAAATTCAAATAATGTCTTCTTTCAATAAAATGTTCCATCTACAATATTCAAGGTACTTTCCCTCCATGTGGCATATCCGTGGGACGCCCTGTATATGGTTCAGATCTATGCATACTCTTTTCAATTTTTGTCACTACATCTTCTTTTAAACTACACCGTTGCCTTAACACGTCATTCCTCAGCCTATGGTCATGCCAGACATGCTTCGCAAGGAACGCACTTCCAGAGCATATATTCTACTTTCGTGCTTTTTGCAAAATTACACATTTTAGAATGATAAAACTAAGAATCTCTTTGTTTGATTTATTTATAACAATTGGTCCTTAATTAAAATATACAAGCTAACTCTAAAACATGTATAAGTATAGGTATATAATAAAATAATTAAAAAGAGGAAGTGCTCATTGGGCATCAAAAAATTCGTCCGCATCGCTGTCAATGGGAAAAGTGCCCAAAAGGCTGGCAGCATTCCCACGTTGGATGGCAATACTGATTCTTTGGGCTAAAAATAGGCCAGCCCTCTGGTCCAGTGAAGAGTCGACCAACCGCTTGGCGATGTCCCAAAATACTTGATGAGCACTCGGACCCCAAGGCCCTAGTGTTTCAACCCCAAACGGCTCAAACATATAGCTCCCAATAAGGTTGTTATATTTGCGCCGTTTGAGGTTTTCTGCTCCTGCAGCTGCCGCCCCAGCACAACTCGCCGTGCTAGGAAGATGGGATGGCGCGAGGGTGTCGACACAGGTTGCATCCCACACCAAAGGCCTACCCAACTTCCATGGCATTATGGTCATACCGTCTGGCCTCTTCCCATCGTCGCGCGCCAAGACATTGGGTTCTAAAACAGCTGGCACTCCGGCGGTGACAAGAGCCCGACGGATGATGTCATGTCATGTCATCTTGGTTTGATTAAATAGGTCTTAAGCAGTCTGTAAAAAAATTTGAACGAACTCGAAGACAGTACGATAGTACACAATAATTATTACCTAGTGGTCGCCCACTGGACAAAATTCGACGACTTACAATCTCGACAAACAAACACGAAAGTGACTTAATAATACCATAATATTGCATTGTCACAGGACTTACATAAGTATGCCAAATGTCGGCTTAATCGGATACCAGCAAGTGGCCGAAAAATTGTTTGCAAACTTCGAAGCGGACAATTTAAATACGAACGTTTCAAGTTAAATAAAAGCTTGTAATAATCTTGCTATCGACAAAGCGAATAAAAAGGGATCGGAGTCCTTTTTTCGAGGCAAAGGTAATAAATACTGTTTGTAAGATACAAAGGTAACCATGTACTGTACAGTCATGGAAATTAATTATTTTGCAAATTAACTACCAATTTGAACTGTCCCTATAATCAAATTACAACTGTCATTCTTTGGTAGTTGCTATGAAATTATAATAATATAACACAGCAAATTGACGTAGTAGTTATGTCAATTAATTTCCCTGACTGTACACAGAGATGACGCCAGTACACCACTATAAATTCCACTCAATTTCCCCCTACAGTACAGTGAAGTACAGCAGAAACCGGATAAAAGTAATTTAGTTAACAGGCAAAGTCAGGCGTTTTATAAAGTTTCTACTGAACGATAACCGTCAGCGTTGCGTGCGTTCATTACCTACCAAGTGTTGCGTTCTACCGATTGCGATGAGATTAAATAAAAGTTAAAAAAAAAACACGTTCTAAGTGGGTAAAAATTTTGAAATAATTAAATTATATTAGGAGGAAGGTAGGAGGGAGGGAAGGAGGATAGAGAAAAAAAAGTATTACAGCCCGATTCAAACTTTATGACGGATCGGAACATGAGGTGAATCGCTGAGCAGTAACAAATTCCTGTGTCAGCGGGGGTAAGTGGTGCGGTACTACCCAGCGAGTAACGCACTTTAGAGTACTTACTAATTCCATGCTCAAACTGTCACTTCTGTCATCTTCAAGTCATGAGGCCCTGGAACTATATGTGTGTGTTAAACGCATGGTAGTGAGTAATGTTTTATTTTATTTATTTCTAATGCATATATAAAAATACTAGCTGCGCCCCACGGTTTCACCCGCGTAAGTCTCGACCTCGTGGGAATATCGGGATAAAAAGTATAAGCCTGTCTTAATCCAGGGTGCTGTTTGAGCGCGAAGAAGTAACAAACATACGCACACACACACACACTCACAAACTTTCGCCTTTATAATATTAGTGTGATTAGCTTTCTGCAATCCTCCTCCATATAAACTTTAACTGTGCCAAATTTCATACTCCTCCATCCGCGTAATTATCGTAAAAATGGGTGCAAAGTTTCCGCTTCACGATTAATATAATGCGCTATGGATCTATGCTCGGAGTTTCTTTGAAGGATAAGATCAGAAATTAAGTTATCCGGAAGAGAACCGGAGTTACCAACATAGCCTGCTGAGTAAGCAAGCTGAAATGGTAGTGAGCTGGCCATGTTTGTCGAAGGACCGATGGCTGGTGGAGCAGACGACTCCTGGAGTGGAGACCGCGTATCATCGGCAAGCGTAGTGTGGGACGCCCCCCAGCTAGATGGACCGACAACTTAAACATTTGGCTGGGACTGACTGGATGCGGAAGGCGGAGGACAGGGTGTTGTGGCGCAGTCTGGGAGAGGCCTATGTCGAGCAGTGGACTGCGATAGGCTGAGTTGACTAAAAATAGGATAAGACTTGTCAAAAAAGAGAAGAGCTCCTGGCTAAGTATTAACAGCTGCAAGGGTCGATCCATCAGGTTAAGCTACGCTTGCCGCGGTTGGTCCGTGGATGGGTGACCATCTTTGCATACCGAGACTCCTCCGTGCCTCGGAAAGCACGTTAAGCCATTGGTCCCGGCTGTCATCTTTGGCAGTCGTTAGGAGTCGTCAGAAGCCCGAAAGTCTGACAACCAGTGTTACCAAGGAGTATCGTCTTACCCAGTTACTGGGTTGTGGAGGTCAGATAGGCAGTGGCTCCATGTAAAATACTGGTATACAGCTGCATGCGGTTGGACTGGAAGCCGACTCCAACATAGTTGGGAAAATGGTAGGCAGATTGATTGACTTGTCAAAAAAAAATCTAGATTGTACGGAGGACACGGTGTTGTGTCGCAGCCTGGGAAAGGCTTATGTCCAGCAGTGAACTGCTATAGGCTGAGTTGATGATTAATATAATGATTTTCGCGAATCTTTACGTGTGATAGATGAGGGGTCAAATACATCAAGAACTTTCTTCAGTTCATCAACAAAATGAAGAGCAAAGTCATATAAAACTGCTTAGAACATGAAAGTTTGCACCGTTCAACGTCAGTAACCATTACCGCCATGCAATCAAGTATTGCATGAACTAATTACGACGCGTGTTGCCACTGACTGCCTGAAGTATTTTAATGAGGGATGCAGTCGATTTTTTAAGGTAAGTACTTAACTAATAATTTGTAATGTTCGTTCCGTGTGGTGCCGGACGTAAAGAATAACACCATCCTATGTCTTCCCGTGGGTGACGTAAAAGGCGACTAAGGGACTTACCAGAGAAGGGGCAGCAGCGTTCTCTATGCATTTTAACACCATACTGCGATCGCCTACCCGCCTGCCAAGCGTGGCGATTATGGCAACCCCCCTCCTTTAGGGGAGGCCTATGCCCAGCAGTTATGGACGAATAAAATAAAATTCGAAAAAGTTATCTTCAAATAAACGGTTTAAGGCTCGTACATACTCGTGCGATATCGCGGGCGCGACAGGCACCAACAAACAAATTGTGCTACCAGTGACGCGTCGAGCCCGCGATATCGCACTAGTCTGTACGAGCCTTAACTAGCTTTATATTTTTTGGAACGTAGTTAATTATCGCAGACTTGGCGGATGAGAGCTAGACCGAAAAAACTGGCCAAGTGCATGTTGGACCACGCACAATGATGGGTTCCGTAGTTAGGATGAATTTATCCTAAGCACAAACTGAACATTGTAGTTGAAAAACATGTACTCTCATACATAGATATCAACTGCAAATATAAGTTGGTCGTTATTATACCGTTAACTTGTAAGCTAATTAGCTATGATAGTTTTCCTTTTCAAACTCAAACTTTTCAAAAGCATTTATTTCAAATAAACCAATATATTATGTATTTATTTATTCTTTATTTCAAATAAAACAATTTTAACTTCAATAAATATACTACTGTCGTGAATTGTTTTACATAACCAAAAACACAGACTTACCTGTAACAAAAATTAGTACTAGCTTAATGTTACGCAAACGGAGCCTTGAATCGAAAAATGGTTTTCACAAACCCGCAATATTTTTGAACGGCCAACTACGGAACCCTTCATTGTGCGGTCACGCGCTTCACCCGTTTTTGTTTTTTTGTTTCATTTATTTGCTATCAAACGTAGTTACCTAACTGATTTATTTAATTGTAGCTGGTATTTATTTATGAAAACTTTATGCACTAGTAAAAAAAAATACTGTACAAAGGCGGACTTAATGCCTTAGGCATTTTTTACCAGCCCACCTTAGGGTGATTCAGAGAAGAAACAGGGCAGGTGCAAAATACGGGATAGATAACATGAAAACAAGATAATACATAAGAATAAATACATAGAAATAGCCGCCTAAATATGAAGAAAGGCATGAGTTTGTTTGTATGCCATTTTTTTTTTCTATGTGGTTTTTATGGGCCATGTGGTCTACAATAAAGATTTTATTATTAAATAAACAGAATAAACTGTTATTTATTTATTTTGTTCATTTAGGGACTCTCAAACGTTCCCAAACGCCGAAGGGAACTTCGTCCCACGATACGCCTCGACTTTTTAAATAATAATAAGTTTACTAATTTTCAGGCAAAAGAAACCTACTTTCTTTTGCCTGAAAAATCATTGTTTTTCTTGTGAAAACTAATCCTAGTCGATTCTCAACTTTCACTGTGAAATTTTATCAAATAGGAAGATCGGTCATTTTTTTTTACATTAATTACATGCGTTGATGCGTAACACATACAGTCAAAGTCAAATTCATTATAATTATAATTATATGTGAAGACGAAGCACCTATAATAAAATTACACACATCTACCATAATAAGTAAAAATAATTAAAAATGAAGCAATGATAGATAATTTATCATTGTTTAATTATTTTTACATGGTGCTCAAATATTTACAAAAATCGTAAAAGAACATATTTCCTAAAAAAAAAAAAAAAAAGTCATTGAGTGAGTTAAGGTAACCGATCGTAATGCCTTTCATTGACAAATTCGTCGGCTCAACAACTTAAATAACACAATGGACGTGGGTGAACTGTCAAAATGAAAGACGATCGATTACCATTTTATTTGTGTTACGCATTTAAACCGCTGTTTTGTATAATTCAAATATATTTCAAATTAGAGTTGGATTCGTCCCGCGTCATGCAGGCTTAGCACGAAAATCGTAGAGAAGCGTTTTGTCGACGGAAGAGTAGACAAAAATGATGTTTCCGTAGACAGTAGAACATTTTCGGTAGACAAGCGCTTTCTATTCTACAGTAGGGTAGAAATAGATGGCGTTATTTTAAGCCTGCAGGAATTGACTATTACACACATCTGTCATATTTTATAATAAAAAATGTATTTTTCATTCCGCCTGAAAAATAAAAGATTTTATCAAAATTGCTTTGAGCATTCAAATATTCGTAATGTTAAGACGCTGACAACAGCACAAGCGCGGTCACTGTCAGACTGCATACAAAGAAAGAGAAGCGCGATGACACAACGCTTGTAATTTATTGCAAAATATGAAGCAATTATCCATTTACTCAAAAATGAGTTCAGTAATCGAAAACAAACCACCAAGTTCTGCGTTCAAATAAGACGTTCTTGTTATTAATTAAATACCAACCATACGTTGATATTTAATATAGATATTTTGGATTGTTACTCAAAGTAAAAGTTTAGTTTACCGTTAATTTATATAGATTTTTTTTTCTGAACGTGTTTTGCTAACAACCAAGTTCTGAGAAATATGTTCAAGAATAACATATGTTTTTTCCGATACCACAAACTATATAGATTTGGCATTTTTTTTGTTTAAGACAAGCCTATTTAGATCATGTAGTCTCTTGTCAGCGCCTTAACTGAACTTTGGCCTATTCATATCCATTGAATAAGAACGAAACCCCATGAAATGAATTCGATATTGCATTCTACTTTTATGCGATAAAAGTTTTTAAACAACAAAAGCCATTTCAACCGTGAAAGAAAAGTATCCGTTTTTTATTTTTACTATACTACTTCATTTTCATTTTTATTTTTTCATATATAGATTCTATATCGCCAGCCATCAAATCTGCGGCTGCGTTTCGCTAGCTAATTTAATTTAACCCTATATATTTTTTTACCTTGCTTCCATATTTTATTTCAGTAAATTACATTTATGCACACGCAGAAAATAAATACACAAAATAACACACTGAATTCTACACCTTATTTTTTAAGCAATGCAGTTTATTTTCGAATAAATGTTGATACGTGATGTAAAACCTACTAGAGGTTCGGTAAACTGAATTCTACACTTTATTTTTTAAGCAATACAGTTTATTTTCGAATAAATGTTAACACGCGATGTAAAACCTACTAGAGGTTCAGTAAACTGATCGATATCTTGTTAATGCTAGTACCTAAAGCTTAAATCGCACCTCTATCCGCCCACCTTGTAAATCTTTACCTGTATTAGGGCGGGATTATTTTTATCGATAAAACCTGGGATTATCGATACTTATTGTGACGGTGGCTCTAAAAATAAATTTTAATGGAAGGAGGAAATGGTGCGTAGGTATGTTTGTGCATTTGTTCTATTTTTGGGGTAGCCAAATGGTAAAAACAGAACCCTTATAATTTCATCAGGTCCGACTGTCCGTCCGTCCGTCCATCCGGAAGTCAATACACCCATTTTACTCGGAGACAATAGGCACTATATTGATGAAAATTGGAACGAATGTGTACGTTTTTTTCTATTCCGTGGTATTTTGTGCACAAAGCACGGTGTAGTGAAATTACGAAAAAAAATATTATGCTCATAAGCGTGGTATTGTTAGATCCCAAAACTAAAAAGATTATAATGTATCTAAGTGACTTTTTTATTTAACTATGTATTTATTTAAAAACCGATATTATACCAAATCTCACAAATCATTGTGTTAAATAAAAAAATCTGAAATAACTTTCATTTTCTAATTTTTCAGACAAATACTATAAAATACAATTTATTTTTACGGTCAGTAAAATCAATACTCTGTATGCGTAAATATTCATCCTAATTACGGAACCCTTCACTGTACGTGGCCCAACATGCACTTGGCCGGTTTTTTATTGTAGGTTCATGAATGCGATGAAATTTCAACCTTTATTTATTTATACATTTCGCTATGTATTTTATACAGTGTGTATCGGAAATGTGTGTTCATAAAAGGGTGTCATACAGAGCACCATTACGCAGTTTATGACGATGTTGGTCCCATGGAGGTATGAACAACTACCTCCATGGGACCAACATCGTCATCGCGAAAAAAAAAATACAAAACACGCTGTAGAAGGAACTTAAGACGCTGACAACAGCTAAACCGCGGTCACTGTGAGACTGCATAAAAGAAAGACAAGAGTGATGACACAATGCTAGTAATTTATTGCAAAATATGAAGCAATTATCTATTTACTCAAAAACGAGTTGAGTAATCGAAAATAACAAACAACCCAAGTTCTGCATACAAATAAGACGTTTTTGTTATTAATTATTTAATTAATAACAAAAACGTCTTATTTGTATGCAGAACTTGCTACTGAACTGTATTAAATACCAACGTACGGTTGGTAAATACCAACTATTATATTTTCGTCGATATTTTGGATTGAAACTCAAAGTAAAGGGTTAGTTTACTGTTAATTTGTATCGAGATTTCGTCTTCTAAACGTGTTTTGGTAACAACTAAGTTCTGAGAAATATTTATTTATTTAATAATTTATGTACACACATATAAACAGACAAGAAGAAAGGAACAGAAAAATACGTACAAAGGTAATGCTTATTTCTAAAGAAATCTCTTCCAGCATACCTGCGATAGGAAAATAGACAAAGAGGTGTAGACAACGTGTGTAAGAGTAGAAGAGAAAACAAAATACATAAAATCAAAATAAAAACTTACTAATATTATTACTAAAATAATCACAAATTTAAATATAAACATACAATAAGAGAATATGTTCAACATATTACATTTTTTCCGCTACCACAAGCTATATAGATTTGGCAATTTTTTTGTTTAAGACAAGCCTACTTTTATCATTTTGCCTCTTGTCAGTGCCTTAATATTCTTTTTATAAAATTATAGCATTTTATGCCTAAAGAACGGTGGTTTTCTACATTTGGGTATACTTTCTACCATTTCAGTTTATCAGCTAAAGCCGGCCTCCCACGGTGCGTGATATTGCGGACGGACACGGACCAGCCCGCACGGCCTACGACCACGGACAGCCACGCACCGCACACCAAGGCTCTTCCAACGGTGAGTGTTGGTGTGTGTGTGGGTCTTGAGATTCGAAGCCATTTTCATTCTAAAATGCAAAGTGAAAGAGAACTCGTACAGAAAGCACCGCTACGAACGAGTCTGCGCTACAAGGGCTCTTATACAATATGTTACAAAAACCCTGTTGTTCCTACGTTTTAGGAATCGGTATACATACGCAATAAAGCAAGTCATTTATAAAAACTGTTTAATAAAAATAATAAAAATAAATATTTAATTATTAATATTTGTAATGTTTAACTGATTTCTTACCTCTTTAACTCTTTGATTTTGACTTCTCGACTAGCCAATGCTTAATTTTTTTAAATTATAATTCCACCAATTTTGTGCTTGTAGGTAAATAAAAAACGTCCCTAAAAGGAACAACAGGGTTTTTGTTACATACTGCATACTCTTCCCATGTTGCGTCGGTGCGAGCTGGTCCGCGTCCTTCCGCAATGTCACGCACCGTGGGAAGTCAGCTTAAGATTGCCGTTGGCTGGCACGCAAAAAGTTGTGAGTTCGGCCCCCTGAATTCATGCCTTTTTTTTGTTCCCGGAGTGGAAAATCATTATGGATGTCCTCCGCCCTGGGGCGAGCGTAAGGGTCTGACAGACCCTTACGCACGCCCCAGTCAGTAAGAGTCTGACAGACTCTTACTGACTAAAAACCACCCCGGTGTTCCCTTCTCACACTTGCATCGGGGTCATGGCAACAAATGCGACTTCCGCGATCCCCGGCTGGTGCCGCACACCTCTGTTACCTCAAGTCTGAGGGGTGATGTGTTTATACCACCCCGACGTTTAAAAGTGACGCGCGTGGAACATTACGCGCCGCCACCTTGGGTACTGTATAATAGGGGGCGGTGGACTTCCCCGAGTACACCGTCCCTGGACCCATTTAGGGGAGCCGAAAGAGGGAATTGTGTGCCCTCTGCCGACGCCCGGATTGCCTTCTGAGCACCTGCGTTACCCGAAACGACATGGAGCCGTGCCTCCTCCCGAGCCAGAGCTCGAGTACCGGCCGGAACGCCCCGATGGTGTCGAGGTAGGGCGTGAAAGCCTGTCCCGCCATTCCGCCACCCGGACTGCGCGAAGCTGTGGCCCACGCAATCCACGTGTCGCTGCATCAGCCACTCGCCCCACGCCCTCCGAATTCATGCCTATCACAAGCACATTCAACTATGCTAAAGGATACTTACTGTCTAGAACTCTAGACTATTCAATCTGCAATGCAATAAAAACTAGGAAGTAATAAAAATGATTCCAGCCTAATTACTGTCCCACTGCAGGACAAAGGCCGCTTCTCATACAGAGAACACGAGCATTGATCACCACGCTTGTTCAAAACGGGTTGGCGATTTCAGACATATCTACTGTAAGCCCAGGTTTTCTCACGATGTGTGTCCTTCACCGATGTCACTAATATTCAAGATAAACTCAGAAAGTACATAAAATGAATTACAAAAGTCACATTTGTACTTGGCCAGATTTGAACCAACAACTCGTGCATGATAGGCGAGGCCTTAACCACTGAGCCATCACGACTAGGTAGGTAGTAATCTTCATAAAAAAATATTTCTGTCTCATTTCCGCAACCCATACAATAACCCGCAAGTGAAAGCAATAAAATACCGGCCAAGTGCGAGTCGGACTCGCGCACGAAGGGTTCCGTACCATTATCTACAAAAACGGCAAAAAAATCACGTTTGTTGTATGGTAGCCCCCCTTAAATATTTGTTTTATTTTAATATAATTATTTATTTTGAAAGTGAGTATATAACTAAATATTCTGTGAATATTTCAAGCGTCTACCTGTTGCCGTTATCAATATCGAGCAAAAACGAGCAAAAAATCACGTTTGTTGTATGGTAGCCCCCTTAAATATAATATTTATTTTATTCTATTCTTTAGTATTTGTTGTTATAGCGGCAACAGAAATACATCATCTGTGAAAATTTTCAACTGTCTAACTATCATGGTTCATGAGATACAGCCTGGTGAGAAACGGACAGACAGACAGACTGACAAACAGACACACGGACAGACAGACGGACAGACAGACGGCGGAGCCTTAGTAATAGGGTTCCCGTTTTACCCTTTGGGTACGGAACCCTAAAAACGGCCACGAAAGCAAAAGATTCTGCAATATTCTTCCACAGAGCTCATTTTCACCGCATAGCCGTAGTTAAGTTCACACACGTAGGAAGAACCGAATAACCAAAGAACTGGCGAGACGGCTCGTAAAATTTAACCAGCGCAAGAGCTGATAACGTGCGATAAGTTAATTTGAATTTAAAAATGAATCCGGCGAGAGACACCTCCGCATGATTCTTTGGGGGCTGCGAAAACAGCGGGTTGGGGGAACTGAGGAAACAAATGAAAACCTTTGCAGTTTATTACCTATACAACATGTCCCGGAATTAACGCACAACCTCTTAAGGGGTCATTGTACTCATCATTATGACCAATTTTTACTCTGGGACCAAACCTGAAATCGCGAAAAAAAAATCAGCTGTTCGCTACATTTTGACGAGTTTTTCGAACATAAATGTGGAGAACAGCTGATTTTAAGTCGTTTTTCTGTCGTAGTAATAGCCGAAGAAAAGGTCATTGACTCCTGTGCTAGCACTGCGCCGCCGTCAACCATAAATATGTTGTTACGTGTAATTTTGAACTACTCTGAGAAGACAGACCGAAACAAACTCAGAGGTCAGTCTCTTTTTAAGTCCAGATAATCGTGACGATGCAGATTAGTGTGTGGGGGTACTTCGTCAACTAAGGTAAGCAAGATAGTACTTACTAATATCTCTAGAGGTCGTCTTTATCTCATTTAGTAGGGCTTTTTTTTTTTTTTTTTGGGTGGGAAATTATCAAATAACTTCTCCTGCTCTGGGCGGAGCGGGAGGGCGTGTCAGACTTTTACTGACTAAAACCCACCCGTGTTCCTTCCGTTGCCTGTGTGCCAGGGCCACGATATCCCTTTCGGACAAACTCGCAACCCCGGCAGGCATTGGTCCTATCGGACCCCGTCAATTGGTGCTGACATCTCTTTGAGGCGCGCGTGGAATACAACGCGCCGTCGACCCGGGCCTGGTCCTTATCGGACGGCGAGCTACCCATCGCTCACCATCCGCAGGCCCGCGCCTACGGTGGCCGGAAATCGGCTTGCGATTCCCGACGCCCGGGGCGTCTCCTGCGGCGATTTAGTAGGGCTGGCTCTATTGTCTATTCATGTACAGTCAAGGAAGTATATTGTATAAGTAGTAGTAAGTATAAGAGGAATTCTGAAAGTGACACCGGAGACTGAGTTGTGTAGAAAAAGGTTGTCATGGTATGTGATGCGGAGGAATGAGGGAAATGTCGCCAGGAAAGTTTTGAGGATGCATGTGGATGGCTAATTGGCTATACGAGTAGGGGAAGATCAAAGCAACGATGGATGGACTCTGTGAAAGATGATATGGCTAGAAAGGGAGTGACTACCGTGATGACAACTAATAGACAATTATGGATTAATAAGACATGTTGCGCCGCCCCCAAATAAATTAGAATAAGGGCAGGAGAATGCTGATTTACAGTCAAGAAAGTAAGTCTAAGGGCCTTATTACAAACATTACCCTGCATTACTTAAAACAAGTTTTAACCAATCAAATGGCTTTAAACGAGTTTTAAGTAATGCTTGAGTTCTGAGTAAGGTTCTGTAATACGGGCCTAAGAGCTATACCTCACCGGGATGCCATGGCAGCGCAGGCAGGTCGCGTCGCCAACCAAATGTATGGTTGGCTGCGTAACCAAGCGGACGTTAGGTGCATGAGCTACGCACCATAGCGCTGTATACATTTTAGTTGGCTGCGCTGGTGAAGAAAGTCTTGTCAATACCATGAAAAATCAAATTTACTATTGTTATTTTGCTTTAGGCCACACTTAAGTCTGAAAATATTAAACTGTTTGGAGGAAATTGTAGGTGATATAACTACAAAACTAAGATGCCGTCGATCCACATCGATCAGTCGAATTAATCAACTCGAGTATTAAATTTTAATAGACGAGGCATCAATGATCGATCGCCCGTCGATCGCAACTTCGATCAACGTCGTATAAAATTAATCTAGATTAGTCATTTTGCAACTTAATAACCAAGGACTGATAATGTCGAATTTATATTGAATTAAAGTGGTTGATATATTCTTGTATACAGTGTGAGTCTTGATAATGTGCATATATAGAAATTAGAGAAAGTTAGCTTAATTTTATCGACTGAAAAAATATTTAAAAAAATCTAAAAAAAACAATTAAATTTTTAATTGATTTTTTTTTTTAATTCTTGTTCGCTGCTGTGCTTCCTGTGTAAACAAATCGGTATAACTTTTAAATTAAACGGTTTATCACGATGAAACAAACTTAGTAATGACTGGAAATAATGTCTTCATAAAATGAAAATTGCATGTTATTATTTTTCCAACTACGTCATTGTCATTTTTTTTTAATTAAAATTACAGTTCGAAAAGCTGTCTTATGCCTGCTCTATGGGAAAGCATTTTGCTTTATGCTTGAATTATCGCTCCTTGACCGTGCCATTAAAATTCAAATTCATAATATTTTAATGCACGGTTCCAATTGATCGTTTCCTATGGAGAAGAGCCGGCAAGAAACTCACGATTACTCTTTTAAAAATAATTGGCTTTTACAATTATTTTCAAATTACAGTGTTAATAGGTATGGGAGGACGATGAAGTCCCGCTAACAAGTACTAGGTACTTAATAAAATAGAAAATGGTATTAAAATCGAAACATCTTCCCATGGTCTTATACAATCATGTCTCTAAAATTCTACTACCAAATAATGTCTATCTAAAGAAAGAAAGAAAGAAAATACGTTTATTTGCGCAAAGAAAAAACACAAATACGGAAAAGAAAAAGTTGGGGGAAAATATGCGTCACATCCACGCAAAACGGCCACCGCTCAGCATAATGCTGCGACCCTATGTGAGACACTTACCCGACCTTCCTTACCCTAGCGATCTAGAAAAAAAGAAAGAAAATACGTATATTTGCGGTAAACATAACACAAAGAAATAAAAACACAAACACGAAAAGTTGAGGGAAAATATGCGTCACATTCACGCAAAACGGCCATCGCTCAGCATAATGCTGCAACCCTATGCGAGACAGAGCCCCAGCGCTAGTTTTCAGGAACAGCCGGCGTTGACGTGATCTACTTTACTATTCGACCCCCGCTCATCTCGTGGCCCCAATCGCAAGAATCACCCATTTGGATTGATACGCGCTCCCAGCACTTATTAGGCAAGTAAAAGATCCTGGAATGCAATCCTATTATGTATATTGTGGGGAATGGTACCCCACGTGCCTATAGGGGGATGTTAATGACTTAATGTGGCTTCAAGTTGAGCAGTTTTGTAATCAACGAGGGAAATTGAGGAAAAACCTTTGTTTAAATGTGTTTGAGCGTTCATTTGATATGTGAACTTATGTGTTAGAGAAGTAGCAGTTCCATTTATAGGATTTAAATTATATTTTTGGAACGAAGTTCTTTTTCGCGGCTTGCGGTAGTCAAAGTGAAATTATTTATTTCAAATAGGCACATACGAGGCACTTTTGAACGTCAAAATTTACAAAAAAAAATAGAATTGAATCTAGTTGCCCCTTCCAAAAGGTAGTTTCGTATGGAGAAGAATGGGCAAGAAACTCCACCTTTACTCTTTAAAAAAATGTTTTACAGTATTTTGTTTGAGTACATTAATTATATATGATTATAGTATGTGAAGACGATGCACCTAGAATAAAATCACTATACCACAATAGGTAAAAATAATTAAAAACTAAGCAATAAAAATAACTTAACTATGAGATAGATCCATGTATCTATCTCATAGATGTTCACATATTTACAAACATCGTAAATGTATATGTTTTCCTAAAAATTTCAAAAATAATAAGTCAGTGTGTGAGTTGGTAGGAGTTGACTGGTAGAAATCGTCACGTAAGGAAAAAGCGTTAGGACCGATGCACACAATGCGTGTCTATGCGGCGTTTTACATACAGATATACATGGTATGCAACACGGTGCGTTCCGGTGACGAACCGTCAATACATACCGAGACTCCTCCATGCCTCGGAAAGCACGTTAAGACGCTGACAACAGCTAAAACGCGGTCACTGTCAGACTGCATACAAAAGGAAGAGAAGCGCGATAACACAACGCTTGTAATTTATTGCAAAATATGAAGGAATTATCTATTTACTCAAAAATGAGTTAAGTAATCGAAAATAAAAAACAACCAAGTTCTGCATTCAAATAAGACGTTCTTGTTATTAATTAAATACCAACCGTACGTTAATATTTAATACAGGTATTTTGGATTGGAACTCAAAGTAAAAGGTTACTTTACCGTTAATTTGTATCGAGATTTTTTTTTCTAAACGTGTTTTGGTAGCAACCAAGTTCTGAGAAATATGTTCAATAATAACATATATTTTTTTCCGCTACCACAAATTATATAGATTTGGCAATTTTTTTGTTTAAGACAAGCCTACTTAGATCATTTGCCTTGTCAGCGCCTGAAACCGTTGGTCCCTGCTGTCATTAGTGGATCTTTGACAGTAGTTACGGGTCGTCAGAAGTCCGAAAGTCTGTCAATCAGTCTTACCAGGGGGTATCGTATTACCCAGTAACTGGAGTTGGTAAGATAGGTAGCTTTATATATATATCTATATATAGTATCTGCCTATCTGAGGTCAGATAGGCAGTCGCTCCATGTAAAATAGTGGTAATCAGCTGCATCCGCTTAGACTGGAAGCCAACCCCAACATAGTTGGGAAAAGGCTAGACAGATTGATTTTTGGTGCACTGAAGAGAAAATTCAGAAGCAAAATACAGGTTAATATCAAAACATAGCTACAAAAAAAATCAAATACGATCGTACGGGCGAACACTAGCGTTATTAAGATGTCGTCGTCACATGAAAAATCGCGCCGGCAACAGTTCCGGTAGGTATCACTTCCAGGAAATTATGTTGACATGAATCGGCAAGTTTGGAAGAATGGGTGCTCCATTTACGACTCGACTTTTAGGCGCATTATAATTATGATAGACTATCTATGTATATATTACCTGCCCATAAATGAAAGGAAATGAGTAGTTATGTTTTCCTTAGTGCTTATAATGACCAACTTAGCAGTTGATCTACATTCTACACCCTTCGATTTACTAAGCGTGTTGATTAAGAGCAGGCAGTCTAAATCAAATTTCAAACGCAAGCTCCATCCCTCGCTCCCCACCACTACGTTATGTGCTTAACGCCAATACATCAGTAATAAAGTTGAATATCGCGAGCGGTCTTTGATCGTGTTCGAGCACGAAACTAAATAGCGTAAGTCTCAATTCTTATTTCGTTTATAACTAAAGTAATAATTGATGTAGAGAAAAAATATCTTGTGTCGGGATAACAATACTGTGAATATTTATTTTAGACATAAAAGCTAAACAATCTTGTTTGTTTTTTATAATTATCCTTAAAAAAGACATGATTTTCGAATAAAAAAATTATTGAGAGAAAATATTACAATTACGTAACTGTCTTCAACATGGAAAGAAAAAGATCCAATTAATCATATACTAAAGTTTAATTTTGCTTGTGTGTGACTGTTTCAGAATATTCATGCAAATTAACATAAAAATAGGGAGCCTCCTCTTAAGGATATCATTATTACCACTTACCTAATTTCGCGGTTTTTTGGAAGTCTAAGCTAATTTTCTTAGAGAGAGAGATTTATTTATTGAACAATCAAACACTTACAAACAACACCATGAGTATACAATATTAGCGTATTACAATTATATAACCATTAGTGCTATATGCAGTCTTTGTATGAACTCTGGTATCCAAAGAAAGATTTAACTTGTGTTATGGATACCAGCATTCTCACATAAATGAAAACATCTTTATGTTACATTGGTTGCATCAGATGACGATATCAAGAGTGGCGCAGTATACAAGAGAAGAAGCCTTTAGTAGTATATTTGTAAGTGAAATGAAAATGAAATTTGTAAATGAAAAAGTTTGAAATGTGAAATTATAATACATGAGTGAGGAAAGATTTCTTCTTGCTTGGTGTCGGCCCAAATGTTTTACTCTTCCATTCTCCTCTGTCAACTGTCAGGCACGTTATTATTTACTCCCTTATCTTTAGTATCATCTCTTACATACTCCTTCCAACTTTTCCTTTGGTCTTCATCTACCAACATTTATAGGTATTCATCAAACTGTATTGACTGTTCGTTTTATTGGGTTTTTCCATCTGTAATTTCTCAGTAACCGGAGTCTGGATTTGTGCCCGGTTGATGGCAATAGGCTCGCCCCCTATTACATGAGACTTACACATAATTAGCGAAATGTGGATGTACTATAGGTGCATCTCTACCTAACCCTTCGGGGTAAACAGGCGTGATGTTATATGTGTACAGACCATTATAATGACAATATTAGTGCAACCAAAGATATAAATATGTCTAAATGTCAAAACTGAAAACTCGTCGAAAAAAAATGCGTCCAACAGTTGGCCGCAAAATGCACACGCACTAGAATAACACATTGACAGCACAATGAAATGGCACGAGTGTAAGACGTAGCTGTCACTCACGCCAGCATAACTTAGTTGGCCTGTTTATTTTTGTTCTATTGCAGCGCGACACCGTTTCTTAAATAAACTAGACATATAAATAATCATAAATTGCAACAAAGAACTCCGCACAATTTACTGCGACTATTAATCGCAGCTGCATACCAACTACTAATTTGTCGGGCCATGAATAGCTCCGAGTTAACCATTGGAAGTTCTGTTTGCTAATTACTCAAACTTGGCTATTGTGTTGCCCATTCACTGGCTTACAATTTCATCGATGGCGAGCAAATAATGACGGCTATACTCCAGTCTAGATTCCGACAGTTGACTTAATTAGAACTGGCGGGTAAATATTGGCGGGAATTCAATATGGCGGCTTATTTTGGAAATAATATTTCGTCTGTGGCAGTTTGAGTTTTGATGTTATGCAATTTTTTTTTCTTTTTACTTACTGTCTTCTCTTCCATTTTGTTAAATAAAGTTATCCAGTAGTTATTTCTATTGATTTGGTTTTGCATAGATATGTGGCGTTTCTACGCCAGTTAAATTGGTGTTACTGTTGATTTAAAAATATGTAAATGTCTATTAACTGCTCCCAAATTCTTTTTTTTTTTTTTACATACTTCCTTGACATAATCTTTTTTTTTATTTGAAATTATATACTTACAATTTTAAGTCAAACAAGGTTCTAACTTTTATTATTTTAATAATATTTTACATCGTTTTTTTTTAAATGTTTTGTTAATGTGAGAACGTTTGAGGCTTAAGACTGTAGATTTGTAAACCATTTTCTATTTTGTTAAGTACCAAGGACTTTTGACGGGCCTACTAATTAAGGCTCTTACACACTCACGCGATATCGCGGGTGTTTGTAAGAGCCTTTAACGCTGTGGTTTCAAAACATTGTAAAAGCCAATTATTTTTAAAAGAGTAACCGTGGAGATTCTTGCCGGCTCTTCATAGGAAACGACCATTTAGAACCGTGCACCTAGCTTCTGACGTTTCATAAGTGCCCATGTAGGCTAACGTGAAATAAAATATTTTGATTTTGATTTTTTTATTTTGATTATTGTAACACTATTTTAGCACTAACTTTTGCCCGCGGCTTCGCCCGCGTGGAGGTCGGAAATTTTCTGCTCCTGGGATATAAAGTGTCCTTTGTGTAAATCCAGGTTATAGACTATTTGTGAGTCAAATTTCATCCAAACATCCAAATTAATAAATATAATATGGTTAGTTGGATGAAACGCCTGATTCGGAAGGCAGTACTTCTCGATATGGCTCACATTGTGAGTAGGTTCCTGTCTATGCAGCCCTAACACTGGTTAGGGCTGCATAGACAGGAACCTCCGTTAGCTTAACCCTGTAGCTTGGACCCTGCACCCAACACCAACGGACATATTATTATTATTGTTTCTTTTTATCTTCTTTTTTAAGAAGAATTTAAAAATGTAATGAGATATGAAAGAAAATTATTAAACGATTTTGTAATATAAGTAATATTCAATTTGGTCTTCATAGAGGAAGGAGGTTCCCTAATATAGATACAATCAAAACTCAAAGAATATTATATATATATATTTTTGTAATAATCATAAATGCAATTTGCAATACCCAATTGGAATACACCTACATTCTACTATATGATATCTCGCAGCATGAAATATCTTATGCAGAGAACCGTTCATGTATATATGTTACGGCTAATACCCGAAGTGCGGCTACACCTAGTTTTAGCTGGTTAGAACTAGGTGTAGCCACTTACTCTTGGTTAAACCTAGTACGAGCCGATTGTTTTCGGGTAAAATCATTTGGGTTAGGTTAGGTTAGAACAGTAACGGCGGCCGCCGAGCGCCAGATCCCCTCTATTGTTGGTAAATTGGTTTTATCCAACAGGGATTGTCTGGACCTATAATTCTAACCGGCTAAAACTAGGTGTAGCCGCACTTCGGGTATTAGCCGTAACATATACAATATTAGTTTTAGTATAAGCGAAACCCGAAACAAGTGTCTAGTATTTTTATGTAAAGAATCCATGTACAAAATTTAAAAACTGTATTTTAAAAAATCACAAAGTTATAAGGTTGTTATGTTACCGGGTTGTCCGTAAAAAACATGCTAACGGGCGCCCCAGCGCCTCCAGGGTCGTCTTGCGCTCATTGATAATATTTGGCAGTAGGTACCTAACCGTACGGCGATCGTATTGTAAGTAATTAAATGGTGATAACATTTTCCATCACACTTAAATATTTTTGGGACAAAATATAACATGGTGTAAAAATTATTGAAATTGATTCAGTTCCTTGTTCTGAACAAACTATATTCAGGTTTCGCATATACTAAAAATAATGTTGTTTAACATAGCACATAAACCGCATACGTCGTTCGATACACGTACCGGCAAACACAGGTAATACAGTAGTATACCTACAGGCTAAGCAGAATTATTACTGCAATAAAATATAAAATAAAAATCAGTCAAGTATGATCGAAGTATGATCAGTAAATAACATTTTATAAAAGGTTCCGTAGGGTAGGTGGCGATCTCTCGCGTCCGGCCCTGGTTCAGGCCATGGTTCGGAGCGAGAGTGCATGGGAGGCCGTCACCTTCTTCTGCGAAACAGTAACGCTCGCGCTCTCGCGCCCCTAATCGCCGCAGGAGACGCCCCGGGCGTCGGGAGTCGCAAGCCGATTTCCGGCCGCCCGCGCCGTAGGCGCGGGCTTGCGGACGGTGAGCGATGGGTAGCTCACCGTCCGATAAGGACCAGGCCCGGGTCGACGGCGCGTTGTGTTCCACGCGCGCCTCAAAGAGATGTCAGCACCAGCTGACGGGGTCCGATAGGGCCAATGCCTGCCAGGGTTGCGAGTTTATCCGAAAGGGATATCGTGGCCCTAGCACACAGGCAACGGAAGGAACACGGGTGAGTTTTATTCAGCAAAAGTCTGACACGCGAGAAGTAATTTGATAATTTCCCACCCAAAAAAAAAAAAGAGTAATTTCTATTTGAAGCAACTGAATAACCAATGTGGAGACAACAATTCGATAGTTTTATTAATAAATGAAAACAGTGGCAATATCTAATGGGTGCGTCTCATAACGTATAAACTCATTTGGTCTAATTTCATTTTATTATCGTTCATAAGATATAATTAACGTGAGATATACCAACTGTTGATATAATTTCTTTACATATAACATTTATTTACTCTAAAACTTAATTAGTATAACGTTGTTTGATATATTTTTTATTTAATTGTGGTTATTTTTTTTTAAACAACCCAGAAATAGGTACCCCGCAAAGCGGGGCTCCGTCGAACTATCTTAGCGCATGTGGTAATTAGTTACTAGTTATATTTAATATCCACTTAGGTTACTATTACCTATAACTACGATATAACTTACAAAGAATAAAACAAAGAAAAAATACTTTTAAATATTTATTAAACAAAATACAAAGTTATTAGGCGTTTTCATCATATTAGACCAAATAAGTTTTATATCTTTTGAGTGGTATGTCAAACGATGTTATATTTAATGTATGTTATGCTTATAAAATTAGTTATTTTAAAATTATATCAATCGTTCATTATATTAATAATCGCTATATTAAATAAAATTATAGGTTCCGTTGTTATAATATGTTGTTAATATTAGAGATTTTGTTGTTATATCATCTATTACTTACCCATATCTAATAATAATCAGCCTATATTGTTCCAAATGCTGGGACGAAGGCCTCCTTTCGGTGAGAGGGAGTGGGCTGTAGTCCACCACGAGGGCCCAGTGCGGGTTGGTAGATGTCACATGTCTTCGGTTTTTTGGTTCTAGGACATGCCTGTTTTTCACGATGTTTTCCTTCACCATTTTAAGACCAGTGGTGATGGAATAATTTACACCAAGTAAAGTGCCTGCTTGGGTTCGAACCCACGACCGGAAGACCGACTTGTTCGTCAACGCCGTTACCACCACTGCTTTATCTACTTATGCGTATGATTATTTTAGAACTATTGTAAACTTTTGAGGCTATATCACACTTGATACACACTTAATTCTTTTAATGGCAACACTGAGTCAGAAGTTCCGTTGTCTTAGTGGGGTAGTGGCCTGGTAGTGGGGATTAGTCTACGTCGAGGCAGAAACGATTCCTTTCTAAGGTTATTCTTGATTTTGAGCTCATGGTGAGCAGTTACTCCTAAAAAGCCGCCACGTATTTGTTTGCTTGATATTTTGAAGAAATAAACATCGAATAATATAATGGTTAAGGTTATAAATACTGTACAATCAAATGATTGACAACTAACTCTCCTTGAATTACTATTTCGAAATACATATTCAATAGGATTCTATGAACTTATGGAGTTGTATTGCTGATTCTCTAATGATTATAATTCTGTAAAGCCATATTTGTTACGGCCTTGAATCAAATAAACATACAACCTATTACTGACCTGCAAATTGGAAAAATCCTAAGAAATTTTGAATTTCGCGGGCTACCTTGACGCTTTCGCCTTAAATATGTGGACACATTGGCAATGCCGCTAGTCTCTTGGGTACATTACCAGCCAACAGCGATGCAGAGGATTTTTTCCAGGCCCTCATAAAATATTTGTTCCATATGGTGCCAGACGTAAAGAATAGCACCATTCTATTTCTTCCCGTGGGTCTCGTAAAAGGCGACTAAAGGACTTACTAGAGATTGGGCATCAGTGTCCTCTATGCATTTTAACACCATACTGCGATCGTCAACCCGCCAGCCAAGCGTGGTGATTTTGGCAAACCCCCCCTCCCTTTTATGGGAAGCACAGAACCGGTCGAGGTGGTAGTGCTTGAGCGTATGTCCAGCAGTGGACGTCTTTCGGCTGAAATTCTGATCACGATGAGATTTTAGTTTGTTAATAGTTTTAATTAGGTTAGGATATTATATTTTTCTTTTAATAATCTGTTAGTCGATCGAAAACCAAGGTAACCGACATAACCCGGAGAATTGCCAAACCCAAGTCGCAATGGTCATGGCACATTGCTCGCAAAACAGATAGCCGATGAGACCGAAAGATACTAGAGTGGCGACCGCGTACCGGAAGACGTAGCATTGGAAGGCCTCCCACATGGTCGACCGATGACCTTGTGAAGGCCGCAGAAATCCGCTGGATGCGGGAAACACAGGACCAGTCGAGTGGCGGTGCTTGGGGAGGCCTATGTCCAGCTGTGGACGTCTTTTGGCTGAAATTATGATGAATCTGTTAGTTATTTGGTGTAAACGTTAATTAAGTACTATGTGGATAGATACCTAGAGATTACAAGTGTTCTTAATTTGTCTACCGAACCCCAAAAACCGTCCCTCACAAATAAAAAATACACAAACATATTTTTACTAACATCGTTTATTTTTATTCGTACATAAAGAGACAAAATTACTTTGCCTTCTAAAATAAAACTATAAAATGGGCCTACCAAATGTTACGCTTCCTTAGATAATTTGAAAGACAGAAAGCCTTAAACCATGATTATCTCAGAGATATAAACCTTTGGGGACCGAAAACTCTGGGGACGTAGGTATATACCTCTAAGATCGAAATCCCCAACCCCCTTCCCCTGGGGAAAATTGAATTTATACTTCATTCCCCCATAAAATGCCTATGCCAAATTTATTTTAGACCATTACCATATTAAAACGCTCTTACCTTTGTAGCGTTAGCATAAAAAGTTGGTTGAAATTGAGTTGTTGTTTTAAATGTTGTTTTGGAAAGTTTATTTCTTGGAAACGTGTTCTTTTTGTTGAAACAAAGATGCAGGAATTTGATTTTTAATGGAGGATTGGGAATATATCAGAAAAATTAAGTCTCACTTATGGTGAGACTAAGTGTGTCTGTCTGTCTGTATGTCACAGCTGGATATCTCAAGAACTACTAATGCTATCAACTTGAAATTTGGAATAGTTTTAGATGACGTTTACCCAACTATTTTGCAAATAAGAAAGAAATTTTAAAAAATATATCTTTTTTGCAACAGGGCCTGAAAGGGGGTCTTAAAAATTCAAATGGAGTCTACTAGGGCATCTGGGGTATCATATGAAAAAGCGCTGTTTGCACATTACCAACATTTTTTTTTAGCCAAAAATATTATACCCCCCCCCCCCTTATCTCCGAAGTTTTCATAGAGAAAAATCTGAAATTATTCTATGTGATAGAAGTTTATGTAAAGATTACAGGAAAAATAAAATGATGTCTCTAAATAGTACAGTTTTTCAGAAATTATCAACATCATATATACGTACGGAACCCTCGGTGCGCGAGTCCGACTCGCTCTTGACTGGTTTATTTTATTTTATGAGACGTCTAGGTTCTTTCTTTTACTATCATTGTGCTGCATTTTCTTTGGCTTACGTTGATTGAAATATGAAAACAAGGAATTTGAAACAGCGCTACACTGGCTACCACTGCTAAAATACGAATTGAGATACTCGAATATTATTTTCGTACAACTTTTTTGCCAATCATACAATCGTCGTACTTTAAATAATAAGATCAGTACTTTTATACGACGCATAAAAATCTAGATGTGTTCCAAAAGATCGCGCTTAGTACCTCTTGGGATGAGTAGAAAGAGTGACTCCAAGCGAAGAACATTTTGTAAAGAAAATGGTTAAAAAAGTTATGAGTCGGTACTTACATGAAAACCCCTATTTATATAATTTGTTGGATAACGATGGCCCATGGAAAGTGTTTCCTGTTTCTGTAGTCACTTGCAACTTCAAGGAAAATGTTGAATGAAGCATACTATAGTTTTTTGAGGTATAATTCTCAAAAAACTATATAATGATTATAAGTAAGCAATCAAACGCTATATTTTTAACATCTTCCAAACCGTGCAGTTTTGATGTTCACGATTGTGCAGTTTTGTTTCTCATAATGTGCTATTTTTCCTGATCACAGTGACACGGCTAAGTAATAATAGCCGCTCGTGTCGATCGATCAGGTTAAGCTACGCTAGCCGCGGTTGATCCGTGGATGGGTGACCATCTTTGCATATCAAGACCCCTCCGTGCCTCGGACGAACGTTAAGATGTTGGTCCCGGGTGTAATTCGTAGATGTTTAAAAGTCGTTACGGGTCGTCGGAAGCCCGAAAGTCTGACACCCAGTTTTACTTAAGGTTATCATATTACCCAGTAACTGGGTTGTGAATGTCAGATAGGCAGTCGCTTCATGTAAAATACTGGTATTCAGGTGCATCCGGTTAGACTGGAACCCGACACCCACATAGTTGGGAACAGGCTTGGCAGTTGATGAGTGACATGAAATGTCTCGTACATCGAATTTAGTACATTCAGGACAAAGAAGGTTCTTTAGTGGCGACCGCGTACCTGAAGACGTAGCGTTGGAAGGCCTCCTACAAGGTGGACCGATGATCTTGTGAAGGCTGCAGGTATCCGCTGGATGCGGGAAGCACAGAACCGGTCGAAGTGGCGGTGTTTGGGGGAGGCCTATGTCCAGCAGTGGACGTCTTTCGGCTGAAATGATGATGAATGGTGAGGACAAAGATAATGTTCTGAGAAAAGAAGATTAATTTAAGCTATATTTTAATATTCGTCTGTTCAATATTTCACCCGCGATTATAACCAGAATCCCCATTTATTAATACGTCTTTCAAGATCTATAAATTCCTATTGAAAAATAGCCATTTTATAACAACAATAATTTACAGCTTTTCCCTCCATCGGCCACCGTTGAAGAATTCTTCAGGAGAGAAGTTATTAAAATAAATATATAGACCACGCGAACGGACGACTATTGAACAGAATTAATTTTGTAAAATTTAATAGATTTCCATATTATCAGATCTGTAACCGTAAAAATACTTTTCAGTTTATAAAGTTACAGTAAAATTGACTTTAAAATTAATTTAACAGAATGTAAAGCAGACTTCGTTCCATGTGGCGCCGGACGTAAAGAATAGCACCATCCTATTTCTTCCCGTGGGTGTCATAAAAGGCGACTAAGGGGCTTATTATAGAATGGGCAGCAGCGTTCTCTATGCATTTTAACACCATACTGCGATCGCCAACCCGGCCAAGCGTGGCGATTATGGCTTTAGTAATAGGGTTCCCGTTTTTCCCTTTGGGTACGGAACCCTAAAAAAGAATCATGACAGACTGACAGACAGACAGACGGACAACGAAGTGATCCTATAAAGGTTCCGTTTTTAGGGTTCCGTACCCAAAGGGTAAAACGGGAACCCTATTACTAAGGCTCCGCCGTCTGTCTGTCTGTCTGTCTGTCACCAGGCTGTATCTTATGAACCGTGATAGCTAGACAGTTGAAATCTTCACAGATGATGTATTTCAGTTGCCGCTATAACAACAAATACTAAAAAACAGAATAAAATAAATATTTAAGGGGCTCCCATACAACAAACGTGATTTTTAGGGTTTCGTACCCAAAGGGTAAAACGGGAACCCTATTACTGAGGCTCCGCCGTCTGTCTGTCTGTCTGTCCGTCTGTCACCAGGCTGTATCTCGTGAACCGTGATAGTTAGAAAGTTGAAATTTTCACAGATGATATATTTCTGTTGCCGCTATAACAACAAATACTAAAAAACAGAATAATATTTAAGAGGGCTCCCATACAACAAACGTGATTTTTTTGCTCGTTTTTGCTCGATATTGATAACGGCAACAAGTAGACGCTTGAAACATTCACAGAGTATTTAGTTATATATTTTCTTTAAGAATAAATAATTAAATTAAAATAAAACAAATATTTAAGGGGGGCTCCCGTACAACAAACGTGATTTTTTTGCAGTTTTTATAGATAATGGTACGGAACCCTAGGTGCGCGAGTCCGACTCGCACTTGGCCGGTTTTTTATATATAATGGTACGGAACCCTTCGTGCGCGAGTCCGACTCGCACTTGGCCGGTTTTTTTTCCTTTGAGGTACGGAACCCTGAACATACTGAATCTAGTAGGTACCTTAGAAACAAGACAAATTAAACCTCCTGCTCACCTGAAGTTTTATCAAAATAACTTGCAATCATAAAAGGTAGTTAGGCAAAGCACGATCGGAAGCGAGAGAACAAAGGCCACGGGCGTCTGCACTGAAAATGAGTGTTTTTAACTCACACACACTACTGTATGAGGTGGAACTTCTTTACTCGATATGGGCAAAGAGTAGCTGAATGTCTACTCCGTTGGTTTAGGTAGTTAAATAAAGGTAAACAAAAAAACCACGTGCTGTCAAGTAACCGACTAAACGTAATACCTGTCACTTCAGTTGTAATGCTACGTCACTGTTGTACTCTTCAATTTAGCAACGTTTTATTTCGGTGACGTTTAGAGGACCTGTCTTTTTGGGCTCTTTACATTAGACAGATTACAAAATATTATAGTATTGTTTTAAATCTAAGAAAACAATTGTGTTCAAGCAGTTACATCTACGAAGAGTAGTTTAAGAATATGTGATAAAGTTTACCATACTTTAGTTTATTATAAAAAGGAGAAAACTATCGTAAAATCAAAAATAAATTAGGGTCGCAATCTAAACATTATTCTGTAACAATAATATTTTGATTGAAAAAGGGTGTCCATGGAGTTTCTTGCCCGTTCTTCTGCATAGAATAAAATAGAATAGAATACTCTTTATTATCTACACCATAAAAATTACAGATATAAATGTAGATATTTTACATAGGGTGACACAATGGGCTTATCGCTAAAAGCGATCTTTTGAAGATAGCATTTGGATGGATTAAGGGGGAAGAAGAGACATAAGAACGTACTTGGCTTTGGAATGGGCAACTGGCTTCATATTTCTGATAGATCGACTCCTTGACAGTTCAAAAGGGCCTGGAATTGGTTTAATTGAAATAAATGCTTTAAAATTGCATTTTAAAACCCCCTTTTCTACCTAGGCTTAGCATAATGCTTTTTATTTCTACTCTACTGTAAAATAGAAATCGCTTTGTCTACCGAAAATGTTCTACTGCCTGCACGGATTCGTCATTTTTGTCTACTCTTCCGTCGACAAAACGCCTTTTTCTGGCTCTCGTCCTAAGCCAACAGATCGTCCAAACCCCTCTGTAAACACTCTCTGCTCTATGTCCTAAACCGTGTTTCTATTTTGTGCACAGTTTTAGTCTCGTTTGTTAACAGAAGTCTTTTGTGAAGCACAGTCAAGTTAGCACGTCGAGTATACAAATTGCATTTTCAGGACGATTTCCTTTTTGTAGTGTAATTTGTCTGTTTTGTTTAAATATTCTTTGGGTTTTAAGTTTAAGTTTGAAAAGTTTTTTTTAAATATTATTGTCATCGTTATGATCAATTCAATTTTTTTATTCAGGAACAATTCACATTGTGTTTGAAATCTTAAATAATAAATAAAATAAAATAAAAAACACGTTTATTAAAATTATAAAACTAACACATTCTTAATACACATACATGCTGCATATGTTGTCTACATCTCTTTGTCTACTTTCCTATCGCAGGTATGCTGGAAGAGATTTCTTTAGAAATAAGCATCACCTTTGTACGTATTTTTCTGTACCTTTCTTCTTGTCTGTTTATATGTGTGTATATAAATGGTTAAATAAATAAATAAATTATAGAAAATTAAACATTCAATACAATTAAAAATTCAATAACATTACAGCCTGCTACTACATACTAATATTACCCAGTCTCACATTAACTAACATAATTTTTTTATACGTGGTTATGACATCGTCTATCGCTTTGTGCACTTTGAGTCTTGACTTAAATCAGCGCTTGTAAATTATAGGTTTTAAGTCCAATGGCCACTTTTTAACAAAAATCCGCACTGCTTGATATTGAAGACTATGTTGAACATTAAGTTGGAGATTATCTAGCCTTTACCGAACTATGTTGGGGTCGGCTTACAGTAAAAGTTTATTTATTTATCTAAACTATATTGTACACCACAAAAATACATAACAAAACTAAATCAAACACTACAAAATATGCAATGGGCGGCGCTTTCTGGCGACTCTATATATTTATCACACAAATAAATTAATCTGTCCATGCTTCATTTTTAATTAAGTTTACATGTTGAAATAGTCATTTTATTCTAGATAGGTACATGGTCTTCACATAAACAATAAATGTACACAACATATTGTAAATCATTTTAACAGAGTAAGTGTAGAGTATCTTGCCCATTGAGGTACTACATCTCCAAACGAAACTAACTTTTGGAAGGGGCACCTAGAAGCAATTCTATTTTCTTGTAAATTTTGACGTTCAGAAGTGCCTTTTGCCTTTTTTGTGCGGCGATCTCTCGCGTCCGGCCCTGGTTCAGGCCATGGTTTGGAGCGAGAGTGCATGGGATGCCGTCACCTCCTTCTGCGAAGCAGTTATGCTAGCGAAGGAGGAGGCGGAACGCGTGAGGGTGAGACAAGGTTCGCGCCCTCGCGCCCTTAGTCGCCGCAGGAGACGCCCCGGGCGTCGGGAGTCGCAAGCCGATTTCCAGCCACCGTAGGCGCGGGCCTGCGGACGGTGAGCGATGGGTAGCTCGCCGTCCGATAAGGACCAGGCCCGGGTCGACGGTGCGTTGTATTCCACGCGCGCCTCAAAGAGATGTCAGCACCAATTGACGGGGTCCAATAGGACCTGTGCCTGCCGGGGTTGCGAGTTTGTCCGAAAGGGATATCGTGGCCCTGGCACACAGGCAACGGAAGGAACACGGGTGGGTTTTAGTCAGTAAAAGTCTGACACGCCCTCCCACTCCGCCCAGAGCGGGAGAAGTTATTTGATAATTTCCAACCCAAAAAAAAAAAAAAAATGTGCCCATTTGAAGTAAACGATTTGACTTTGACTAAAAATAAAAATAGTAGGTAACTAATTTTAACAATAAAAATAAAACTTGAAATAATAGGTTCATATTCCTTCCTATCAAAGATTTATTTATCTTTTGACACTTGGTGTGAACTTAACCAAAACATTCAGATAATAATCGTTGTAAAATAATATAACTAACATTATAGGCGAAATTTAACACTTTCAAAAAGGTGTTTTTTTTTTCAAATTCTAGGGCGGATTGAGCAGGAGGCGATCGGCGGCAACGAGCTCTCGCGTCCGGCCCTGGTTCAGGCCATGGTTCGGAGCGAGAATGCATGAGAGGCCGTCATCTCCTTCAGCAAAGCAGTAATGATCGCGAAGGAGGAGGCGTAACGCGCGAGGGAGAGGCAAGGTTCGCGCCCTCGCGCCCCTAGTCGCCGCAGGAGCCGCCCCGGGCGTCGGGAGTCGCAAGCCGATTTCCGGCCACCGTAGGCGCGGGCTTGCGGACGTTGAGCGATGGGTAGCTCGCCGTCCGATAAGGACCAGGCCTGGGTCGACGGCGTGTTGTGTTCCACGCACGCCTCAATGAGATGTCAGCACCAACTGACGGGGTCCGATAGGGCCAATGCCTGCCAGGGTTGCGAGTTTGTCTGAAAGGGATATCGTGGCCCTGGCACACAGGCAACGGAAGGAACACGGGTTGGTATTAGTCAGTAAAAGTCTGACACGGGCGTGTCAGACTTTTACTGACTAATTCTTAAATTAATTGATTAAACTTCTCCCGCTCTGCTCGGAGCGGGAGAAGTTATTTGATAATTAACCCCAAAAAAAAAGGGCGAATTGAGCAACTAAAGGAAAAAAGTCCAGTGTTTTCTATTTCATTGGTAATTAACAAAAGAAAATTAGATTGGCAAACTAAAACAAAAAGCGATCGCAGTAACAAACATAAATGTACTGACGATAATCAAGAGTGCAGGAACCAATGCATCATCATATCAGCCGAAAGACGACCACTGCTGGACATAGGCCATAGCAGAGGCCATAGGAACCAATGCAACGAATAGAAAAGTTGATCGTGACAACTCTGCCTGTGTACAAGAAATTCAGGGCAAATATCTAAATAAATTATTTATTGAAAAATTGGCAACGCCCTATAATAAAAGATGGCCCACAAGAACAGCCTTATTAATCCCTCTTCAAGGACAATTCATAAGCATTCACTTACCATTAAGATGAATTCTCGTAACTCCTATAAAATCTTTAACAACATAACATATAATCACGCCTATAATCCCTAAGTATTAGGCAGCGGTGTAATTATAGTACACCCACATTTTGCCAGTTATGTTTATGTCCCTTGTAATAGAGGCACGACTATTGCCATCAAACAAATCCAAGCTCCAGGCTCCAACTGTGAAATTCCTGATGGAAAATTCCAAGAACACTTTTCCCGACCTGGGAATCGAACCCTCATGCTCAGTAGCGCTTGAGACTACCAGGTAACAAGAAAACCTCTAATAAATATAAAGTGGGCGACTAGCCGTGACTGCGTAGTTGCTGAAAAATATTTTCAGTAGAGCGTAGTAAAATGCTCCGGGGCAAGCCAGACGTATGGCCGGCTTTGTGTAATAGGTGCGGAACACTTTTATGTTATTGAAACGTAACTTTATAAGTTACGTTATGAATTCGAATTAGTTTGGAGTTGGTTAGGAATGAAATATACGTAAAATTATGCTTGCTGGCTTAAGTAATAATAATAAGAATTGCCAAGAGCCTGATTCAGAGAACGGTACTTCTGGACACGGCTCGCATTGTTAGGAGGTTTCTCTCTCTGGAGCCCTGACCGCCGGTAGCTTGGATCCTGTTCCCGATACCGGTGGGATACTATTTTTAACCGACTTCCAAAAAGGAGGAGGTTCTCAATTCGGCGGTATGTTTTTTTTTTTTGTATGTTTGTTACGCGATTACTCCGTTAATTATGGACCGATTTTGATAATCATTTTTTGTTTGAAAGGGTATACTCCCGAGGTGGTCCCATTACCACCAAATCAGAATGGGACCACCCATTACCACCAAATCAGAATCAGATGAGGGGATCCCATGGAAATCGAGGGAAACCCTCAAATTTTATAGGCAAACCTAATAGCGATTTGGGTATTTTTTATAGTAACTCATGCATTTGCTCTCGGAAAGCACCATTTGGTGAAGTGGAACTAATGATGGAGACCACATATGGCCACCGGAACAATATAATAATGAGTACCCCTATTTAACGGGTTGCGATTAAGCAATTTATGCTCGTCACTACGCATATGGTGAGTGGCAGTTCTCCTGGTTCTTACCAGGAGAACTCCTCAACAATCAACGTCCCAGCATCGGGAACAGCAATATTTTGTAAAAGGTGATGAGCAGTTAACATAAGGCTATTGTAACTTAGATAAATTCAAAACTGGCCCACTACAAAGTGAAAAATAACTTTAATTTCGGAAGTCGGTGGCAAAAAACTCAAATACAGATCCAAAGACACCGAGGTCCGAAATGAAAGTTATTTTTGTAGTCAAGTGTGTATTGGTAGTCAGTTCTTATTTTTTTGTAAAAAGTTTTTTATTATATTTTTGAATGTTTTTATATATTTTGTTTATTCTAATATTCAAAAATATAATTGATTATGTTGTTTATGAAATAAAGGCAATAATAATAATAATAAAGCCCTTTTATTTCCTTAACTTAAATACAAATTAACATTAGATATTTAAACATGACATTACTTTTTTTTTTTGTTTTTTCCCCTGTCGGTGTATAGGCCTCCTCCGACATTATCCAGGCTTAAGTAGCCTTTCCAAAAGGGAACTCTTGCTTTTTCTAAAAACCCCACATAGGAGACAAGCCCATTATTGTATTTTGCTATATTCTATAATTTGCCACTGTCCAAAGAAATTTAATAGACAGAGATACTGAAGATTCATAATAATCAGCCTATAATGGTCCCACTGCTGGGACACAAGCCTCCTCTCAATGTGAACCCGGGAGCGGACCGTAATCCACCACTTGGGCCCAGTACGGGTTGGTAGAACACACATGTCTTCGAATTTCTAGAACATGCTGGTTTCCCTCACGATGTTTTCCTTCACCGTTTTGAGAGCAGTGGTGATGAAATAATTTACACAAAGTAAAGCGTCTGTCTGTATTACAACTACCACTGCGCAATAATCATCTTACATAACATAATCAGCCTATAATGTTCCCACTGCTGGGACACAGGCCTCCTCTCTTCGCGAGGGAATGGGCTGTAAATCGCGGGCCCAGTGCGGGTTGGTAGATGTCACATGTCTTTGAATTTTTGGTTCTAGGGCATGCCGGTTTCCTCACGATGTTTTCCTTCACCGTTTTGAGAGCAGTGGTGATGAAATTATTTACACAAAGTAAAGTGCCTGCCTGGGTTCGAACCCACGACCTACAACTCATAAGTAGGGGACGTTACCACTGGGCCACCACTGCTCTCCTGCCTAATCATCTTAAATCTTCCGAAATATGACTGGGAAAATATTTGACAGCATAAATAAAAAGAAAAAACCGGCCAAGTGCGAGTCAGACTCGCGCACGAAGGGTTCCGTCCCATTATCTAAAATGGCAGAAAAATCACGTTTGTTGAATGGGAAATAAAAAAATATATATATTTATATTTTTTTGTTTTTTTTTTTTATATTATTAAATATTTGTTTTATTTTCATTTAATTATTTATTTTTAAAGTGAATATATAACTAAATATTCTGGGAATATTTCAAGCGTCTACCTGTTGCCGTTATCAAAATCGAGCAAAAAAATCACGTTTGTTGTATGGGAGCTCCCTTAAATATTCATTTTATTCTGTTTTTTAGTACTTGTTGTTATAGCGGCAATAGAATTACATCAGCTGTGAAATTTTTAACTATCTAGCTATCACGGTTCATGAGATACAGAGCCTTGTGACAGACGGACAGATAGACAGACAGATGGCGGAGGAATAGGGTTCCCGTTTTACCCTTTAGGTACCGAACCCTAAAAATAATGGTAGCTACTGTGCTACCGTGGTTATTTAAGGGTGATCATACTATGCAAGCAAAGAGACCCCTAAAAGCATAAAGGAATGCATTGAATCGACGGTTAGTCCTTTCCATCAACAAATAGTAATGCTGATTGCTAGAACGTGCCAATATCTACATTAAAAGTCTATACTACCTCAGCGCCAACTCACGCTTTATCTCGCTCGCACCTACTGCTAGCGGTCACGCGAGCAAGCGAGACAGGGTGGCAGGGAGAAGACTCCAAGGCACCGATAATTTAGTTTATTTCATTTTACGGTGTTAATAATGGTAATTTTAAAAATTTAATGTCATAAGACGTGCTTTATAGTTAGTTCAGTTAATATGAATAGTTTTATTATCTAATTTGAAGTATTTTTTTAATACGAGCGGTTTGTTGTACGGGTTGAAGATAACTTTGATTTTTTTTTTCTTTAGAGAAAATTTTATGGATTCGTGTTTTCGTCAAAGTACTTATTAATCCTCAACTTTACCATATATTTATTTCAAAATTAAAGCTGCAGTATTTTCGACATAACGGATGATCATGCTAAGCCATTTGAGGTAGTATAGGCTCTTAAGAATAATATTATCATCAACTAGCTTCTGCCCGCGACTTCTTCCGAGTGAAATTTCTTGTTCACCACCCACTGCGTCGCATTGCATTCTTTTTGCTTTTGCTCGGCTTCTAAGGGTCGTAGCGTGATGTAATAGCCTATTCCTTAAGAATTGGGCTATCAAATACAGAAATATTTTTTCAAATGCGACTGGTAGTTCCAGAGTTACAAACAAACAAATTTTACCTTATTAGTATAGATCAGGAAGACTTCTTCATCATCATCAGCCCATAGCAGTCCACTGCTGGGTATAGGCCTCTCCAATTGCACGCCATTCAGCTTGATTCTCAGCAACTCTCATCCAGCTGCCACCAGCCACCCTACGAAGTCGTCGCTCCACCTAGCCTGAGGGCGTCCCGTTTGCCGATTCGCGGTCTCCACTCAAAAACACGTCTACCCCAACGTTCATCGGTTCTACGGCTAATATGGCCGGCCCATTGCCACTTCAGCTTGCTTATTCTGTGAGCTATGTCGACAACTTTGGTTCTCAGCCGGATCACCGCGTTCCGGATTCGATCCCTCAGAGCGAATCCAAGCTTAGCTAGTTCCATAGCTCGTTGAGCGACCTTGAATTTATCGACCAGCCGTACCGTAAGTGTCCACGTTTCGGCTCGGTAAGTCACAAGACTTCTTCAACGCAGCCCAAAAACCTTCCAAAAAGATACTTCATTCTATTTTTACCTCCAAATCACACAATCAGATAAAAACATAATCCAAGCAGCAATCACGAGTAATTGAGTGTCTACATCACGTGAAATTCCGAGCACTAGGACTGTGCCGCCATCAATTCTCTTAAACGGCACGATTTAAATTTCAAATTTGTCCTCATTCAAATCCAAGAGAGGAACAAATGGCAAGTCTTGGTTTCAGTACTTATTCCTCAATGTTTTCCAGATAGGATGGTTACTGTAATGGGTACTTGAGGTAGGCATTAGTGCTAAGAATTGCTATCTGAGAAAGGCTTTACTGCCGTTATCATTATGGAAGTTTTATTGAAAGGGAATGTGGAATTACGTAATCATCAGTAAACTAACTGCTGCTGATCAATTGCTGATGTTAGAATCAATACTCAATCATCTTTACTTACTAGATGATGTATTTGACTGCTATCAAATATAATAGATTGGGGAAAAAGTTTCTTCGCATTTTTTAAGAAAATTCAAAACATTTTTTAATATAGTTTATTTACATTTAACTAAAGTATGTAGATACCATTTTGTTCGACAACTTTTTGCCATTTTGTAGGTAGGGACATGATCCCATTGCTATAAAAATTTTGGGACTTCTGATCAAAATACCGCGACAAGTGGTTTTGGCAGTCCTCTCGTGATGTTAACCTGACACTGCCTAAAGAATTCTGAAGAGACCGAATCAGGTGGAAATCTAAAGGTGCAAGGTCAGGACTATACGGCGGATGCATTAACACCTCCCAGCCAAACTCTCTTAATTTTTGCTGAGTGGCTAAAGACGTGTGAGGTCTGGCGTTATCATGATGAAAAACCACACCCCTTCTGTTGATTAATTCCGGCCGCTTTCTCTCAACTTCTTGCTTTAATCTCATAATTTGTTCGTAGTAGAGTTCAGAATCGATGGTCCTGCCTAGTGGTAACAGCTCATAATGAATAATGCCCTTCCAATCCCACCACACACACAGCATCACCTTGTTGCGAGTTAACCCGGGTTTCGCCACAGTCTGTGAAGCCTGACCGGCCTTTGACCACGACCTTTTTCGCACGTTCTTGTCGTACGTGATCCACTTTTCATCACCAGTTATCAGCTTCTTCAAAAATGGTTCGGTTTCATTACGTCGTAATAAAGAATCACAAATGAGTACACGGTTCATTAGGTTTCTTTCAGTGAGCTCGTGATGTACCCAAATACCGAGCCTTTTTGTGTACCCAGTTTTTTTCAAATGTGCCAAAACTGTTTTTTGGTCAATTCCCAGTTCTTCAGCTACGTCGTAACTACTGATATATATTTTGCTCCACTTTTTCAAAAATGGCATCCATTTTATCCGTAATAGTAGAGCGACGTGCATCTTTGACATCAAAATTTCCGGATTGAAAACGCTTACAGATACTGCAATAAGTCCATAAACATCGCAAATTGTTTTCGCGGCTTGCGTTACATTTTTACCTTTTTTGTAGTAAAATTTTAAAATGTATCGAATTTCTTCATACGACAAGATACTACGAAATACGAAAGAAAATCACACATTTTCCTAATTTGAATTTGGAATTATGTTCTTTAACATTTAAACTTTCAATGATACCAAAACCAGCCAGATACAAATAGTATAGCCAAAGAGATTTTATTACAAGTTCATACATACTATAATGCGAAAAGACTTTTTCCCCAACCTAATATAATATATATTTATGAATTAATGCTTATTTTTGTACGTGGTACTAAAAAAGACGACTTGTGAAAAAAAAAATCGGTGGAAAAATGGAGAAGTTACACGCTTTTGAAATTATTCTACTATCCTTGTCACGCAAAACGATAATTGTACTGAATGGCGCGAAGTTAGTATGGCGTTTCTATGGTGTGACGTCAGATCGCAGCAGTGCTGTCTCTGTCTACAATAGACATTAAAACGCATACAACTTCTGCATTTTTTGAGATATTAAAACATTTTTTTTATTGTGGCTTAATTTTGTTCTAGGTTTCGAAAAATCTAGATTAAAAAAATCAAATACCCTAGTAATAGATGTTGCCAAAAGACGGCTGATAGGTCATGGGTTTCATTTTGACAATTCACAAGTCGTCCATTGCGTTATTTACCTTGTTGAGCAGACGAATTTTTCAAACCTATGAAGCCATGGATTAGTAATATCCTTCAAACACTCGTATTGTGATTGAAACTGTGTTACGCAGTTTTGGGTGCTGGGGCTTATTTAATAAAACCGACAGCCGCCAATCCGACAATTTTGTAAGTTTCTTTCATATTTTTCTTCTTTATTAAACAGCACCTGTCGTAGATGTGAATTTTGTATGTTTTTGATAAATAATTATGACGCATAGTCATTTAAATTAAACAGGGCCCCGCGAGTAATAAACTTAATACACATACAATGTCAATCGACCGCAATGCCTTTAATTTTGACATCTATTGCTTCATAGGTTTGAAAAATTCGACTGCTCAACAACGTAAATAAGGCAATGAACGTGGCTGATCTGTCAACATACAAGGCTTGGTTCCTCTGGTGAAGGTCGCGAAGATCCGCTGGATGCGAGAAGCACAGGAACGGTTGATGTGGCCATCTTTGGGGAGGCCTTTTATCCAACAGTGGACATTTTTGGATTGAAGCGATGATGATTTATTATACTGACAGATAAGAACAACATAGTTTGTTGAACCTTTTTCTATTTTTACCTGGAGATTTTGTTATACCTAGTAGTTTTCTTTTAGAAGCGTCATATTCATGTAAGCAAACGCTTCTAATTAGTAGTTTTCTTTTAGAAGCGTTTGCTTACATGAATATATTATAAAATAATAAATAAAATAAATGAAATGAATATGAATATATTATTATCATATTCATGTAAGCAAACGCTTCTAAAAGAAAACTACTAGGTATAACAAAATCTCCAGGTAAAAATAGAAAAAGGTTCTCAATTATATTTTCCAACCTAAACGCCCAACAAATAAGAGTCTGGTATACTATGAAACCTTATAAGCAGCTCCGGTCCGATAGATTAATACCCCGTCAGACCCCACGAAGATTAAGTAGAAAAACTTTAGGGTTAAGTTGCCGGCCGGGTTACGGGTTAACTAGTGTAGTGCCAAGTTTGGGGGTGTACATTTTAAGCATCGTTAGGTTATTTATATAAGTGCTGTGTTATCATTTTGGAGAAGTGGTTAGGTTGTTTGAAGAGGAGGGTTCTGAAAGTGTTCGGAATACGATCAATAAATTCATTACGATCGGTTCAGTACCCCAAGTGTGCCTCAAAGAGATGTCAGCACAAACTGACGGGGTCCGTTAGGACCAATGCCTGCCGGGGTTGCGAGTTTGTCCGAAAGGGATATCGTGGCCCTGGCACACAGGCAACGGAAGGAACACGGGTGGGTTTTAGTCAGTACAAGTCTGACACGCCCTCCCGCTTCGCCCAGAGCGGGAGAAGTTATTTGATGATTTCCCACCCAAAAAAAAAAAAAAAAAAAAACCCCAAGTGTAAGTTTGCAAGAGAGTAAACGTATAAGATTTTTATTCTCACCCTTATAGTCTTAGCATTATGATCTATCGGTCTAATTTTAACGCAAACGAAATAGTTACGTTTACTCTCTTGCAAACTTACACTTGGGGTACAGAATATCGATCCTTTACACATCCTTTTTACATTTACATTTTGAGTTTCATTAAGGCGCAGACAAGAGGCAAATGATTAAGTAGGATTGTCTTAAACAAAAAAATTGCCAAATCTATATTATAGTTTGTGGTAACGGAAAAAATATATGTTATTCTTGAACATATTTCTCAGAAATTGGTTGTAAAAAAAATACGTTTAGAAAAAAAAATCTCGATACAAATTAACGGTAAACTAATCCTTTACTTTGAGGTTCAATCCAAAATATCTGTATTCAATATCAACGTACGGTTGGTATTTAATTAATAACAAGAACGTCTTATTTGTATGCAGAACTTGGTTGTTTTTTATTTTCGATTACTCAACTTATTTTTGAGTAAATACTCGTAGATAATTGCTTCATATTTTGCAATAAATTACAAGCTTTGTGTCATCGCGCTTCTCTTTCTTTTGTATGCAGTTTGACAGTGACCGTGGTTTAGCTGTTGTCAGCGTCTTAAATATGTTTTATTCTTATTTCCTCTTGTGTATCTATTTTATGAATATGTGGATGAATTTTTCGACGCCTTTGTTTAGTTTTTTTCTGAATTAATGAAACTATTTTTTTGATGTTCAACATCTTTCCTCTCGCTTTCTGCGGGAGTGATTTCGTGAAAAGGGACGGAAGTGTGTAACGAAGTGACAGCTTGAATATCTAATAAGTAAGTACTTTTGAATAGCATGGAATTAGTAAGTACTTTATAATAGAATTGAATTAGTGTAGGCACTCATGGAATTTGTATGTACTATATAGATTGTAAGTAGAGGGGGTCGAATTTTGACCACTGGGCGACCACAGTAATGAATAGCAGAATAAATATTTCAGTATTTAGCTTTTTCCAATTTTGAGGTTAATTTCTGTCGCTGCTCAGTTGCTTATTACCATGGTGAGATGTCAGATGTTACACATTATATGCGACTACTGTAGACTCACTCGTTTTTTTTTTTTCTTAAATATAAACTTCTAAGCACAGTTTCCACTATAAAAGTTATCGATCAATACAAGTACACATAAAAATAAATATAATTATCATGGTTTTCTTGATCAGCATTCTATAATTTTTTTCTGTGTTATAAGTTTCAGGTTTTTGGGTGCCCTTTCCTTTTCTATCATTATGTGGTATTCCATCTGTGGTGCCTACAGTTTTTATAATAAATTTAAAAAAATAGTATTAAATAAGGTGTTTAAAAATACGAGTAATCCCAACAAACTTGAAGTGTTTGAGTGCTTAAGACCTTCGAACTGTATAAACTTTTACTTTGGGACCAACTTTGAAATCGCGAAAAAAACCAGCTGTTACATACATGGCAGTTTAGAACAGAAGATATTTTTTTTTTTTTTTAATTATATTTTAATGGCCTGGTTGCTGGGACCTTTTAGCCAAGTCTTGATTTAGTTACAAAGTTGAAATATTGATGAAATGATAATGTCAATGCATGATGATGATGTCCCCGCCCAATCCCCTTGAGTTTCAGTAAAGATGTGGTACTTTACTGAGACCTGTCGCGGACTTCTTGAGAGAACTTGAAGTGATGTTGCACTGTTTTGTTACATTTGCCTACACTAATGCACGTTCACGAACTCTTAATGGTTATTAATCCACCATTATTACACATTAATATTCGGCTAAACACAAATTTTAGATAATAAAACAAAACTGCTAAACATGTCACTTCACTTTCCCGCCAAGAACTCCAACAGAAGATATAAACTTTAGTATGGCACAGATTGTCTAAACTGTCTTTTGAGGGAGTCCTATGTCCAGCAGTGGACGGACGAATTTCGGCATAAACGATGATGATGGAACAGATGATTTTTTTTCTCAATTTCAAAGTTGGTTACATACTTAGTAAAAGTTATTCAGTTCGATGTTTGTCAGGTTAATTTTTAAACACCTCATATTTAATCTATCAATAAATCTCAAGTTTTCTTATTGTTTTCTTGTTCATTTAGCAGTATTTCCCACGCATACACTACTACAATTAATTACCCCATAAAAGAACAGCAGCAAACACAATTTCTTAATTACTAATTAGTAATGATACCACGTAGTAATAATTAGCACCTGTGCAAGACGCAGCTCTTAGATTTATCGTCCCGTAGTGCGAATCTTGGAGCGCCCCTATAAATTGCACTGAGGTCCGATTTATGCGCCAGTTAAAGATGTGTGTACATTGTTGCTACAAAAAAACAACAATTAACAATTTTGAGTACCTATCAATTTTCAATTTTTCAATTTATTTAATAAAAAACGTTTACAAAAGGTGTAAATTTAGCCAATAGTAGTATAAATATCCTATACAATTATAGTGCGTACTAATAAACTAAAGCTAAAATATTTTTAATTACAGGTGCAAGTAATGATGATTCGGAATTAGAATGCTTAGCGTCCCGCCCGAACTAGGTTTATTCAAACCTGTGTTTCAGACCATCACTTTACATTTTAATTACATTGGGACAAAGTAAAAGTAATATAAAAATAATCTATTAAAAATAAAACTAAATCTATCCTATGTAAAATAATTATAATACAAAAGTACTACTAGTTACATACGAGGGAATAAATTAAATCATGACAAAATTTCTAGAAGTTTTTCTGTGTCTGTGTAATTGAGTATCGCTAAATATTCTGATAAGATTGTTCTACATTTTTTATAGCTAACACTATAGAGGCTTAGTACCTTGTTCAGCCTATTATACAGAAAAGGTCCTAAGAATACATAAAATCGATTAGCAAACGCATGTTTAATTTGAGGCTTGATGCAAACCAAGTCCTTCCTTCTCTTGTCGGAGGGTACTGGGTCAAAACCTATAATGCAAATAAGATCAATTTTGAGTATGATGCAAATAAGAACAATTTTGAGTATAATGCAAATAAGAACAATTTTGAATATAATGCAAATAAGGACAATTTTGAATATAATGCAAATAAGGACAATTTTGAATATAATGCAAATAAAGACAATTTTGAGTATAATGCAAAAATAAGAACAATATCTAGGAATAAACTAGACAAAGACCTTGGAGGACCTCGACGCTAAGTAACAACAGCTCACGGGTCGATCCATCAGGTTAAGCTACGCTTGCCGGGGTTGGTCCGTGGATGGATTACAATCTTTACATTCGCGGTTGGTCCCGCTGTCATTCTTGGATCTTTGACAGTCGTCAGGGGTCGTCAGAAGCCCAAAAGTCTGAGAACCAGTCTTACCAAGGTATCGTATTACGCAGTTACCGGGTTGTGGAGGTCAGATAGTCAGTCGCTCTATGTAAAATACTAGTATTCAGCTGCATCGGGTTAGACTGGAAGCCGAACCCAACATAGTTGGGAAAAGGCTGGTCAGATTGATTGTAGTAGGTAAATACCTTTTCTAATACAGAGTAGGTACGGGCATTGATCAGGCTTGCTTACTGCTTGTTGCCGATTTCAGAAGGCCAATTCTCGTAATTTAAAACGTTCAAAATCTAGTCGCAATCTCATCTTGGCGACAAACAAACGTCAAAAAATTGTCAAAATGTAGGGAAATAAGAGGTATTTTTGACAGATTGAGACTGAGATCAGACTGTGAACGTTCTTAAAATTAGTAGAATTGCCCCTCAGATGTCAGTTCAGCCGGTTTCCTTGGGAAGTTTTCCGTAACCGTATGTCAGATGTTAAAGACGGTGAAGATTGATACGCCAAGTTCAATCCATGTCCATAAAAAAAACATTGTTCCTTTTTCTCTCATTTCGTCAGGAGCGATACGAGAATCTGTCGAAGATTCGGTAATGTTAGTAGCAGAGATTCGGTGATGTGGTGCACAGAGGTATTTAAGATTCTTCAATCATGCAGACTCTTTTAATGTATACATAGCATACATAATCAGCCTTTAATGATCCCACTGCTTGGATACAGGCCTCCTTTTTGTAAGAGGGAGTAGGCCATAATCCACCACGCGCGACCAGTGCGTGTTGGTAGATGTCACATGTCTTCGAATTTTTAGTACTAGGATATGCCAGTTTCCTCACGATGTTTTCCTTCACCGTTTTGAGAGCCTGCAGAAGTGAAGAAATAATTTACACAAAGTAAAGCGCCTGTCTGGGTTCGAACCCACGACCTACCTACTACTTGTAAGTCGAAGCTTTCGTCACTGGGCCGCCACTGCTTTTTTTATAAGCAAGAGGAAAACCTGTTCCCGAATGGCAACTACAATCCCAAGCTAGAAACGTCATATTCAAAAGATGGGGCGTTAGTTATCCCGCAATACGTAACTTGGGACTCAACAGATGAGTCAGCAATTTTATGCAACACCTCAAGTCAAGGACCTACTGGACCCGAGGTGGCGGCGCGTGGTGTTCCACGCGCGCCTATTTCAGACGTCACGGGGGGGTCAAACACCTCACCCCAGACTTGAAGTGGCCCGCAGTGGTAAATGGATCGCGGAAGTCGCACTACATCCCAAGATCCCCGGTGCAAGTGTGGGAAGGGAACACAGGCGTGGTTTTTAGTCAGTAACAGTCTGACAGACCCCCACCACCACATTTTCGACCCTGGAAACAAAAAAAAGGGGTCTGACAGACCGCTCCGCCCGCCCAAGGGTGGAGGACATCCATGATGATTTTCCACCACCGGAACAAGAAAAAAGAAAAGAAAACGGGTGTTCCCCCCAACCTAATCAATATGTTATTAGCAGTTCCAATTTTCCTGACAACAGATTTTGACCCGATCCACCACTTACTTAAATAAACAATAAAATGCCTAATTATAATGTAGATAGAGTGATTAAATTAACTTCATTTACATACCTAAATTATAATGTGTATTCGCACCCTAACATAGCACGGCGCAGTGCATACGGGATGCTCAAGTTCCACCCCGAGACATAATAATGTTACACGATTCAGCGCATATAGCCGGACGACGAAAATTGTGGCTAAGCTGATTTTCAAGCTGTTTTGACTCTTTATACGGAAGTTATCGGTGATTTAAGTAGCTTTTACAGCTTTCATACAGCTTTTTCGACCGTCAAAATGTGCTGGAAAAATACGTTGGTGGGTAATCTGGTTATCTAGATCATTTGCACTGCTATAAATACATGCTAAGATGATATTATTTTAGCAATGCTTTGCAGGGTTTTTTTAAACTAAGAACTAGTTAATGGTAATTCTTATTAGAACTAATTTATCGGCTAATAATACTGTGATACGGTGGCCAGAAGATAATAAAGAACATCATCTGCCTAGCCTTTTCCCAACTATGTTGGGGTCGGCTTCCAGTCTAACCCGATGCAGCTGAATACTAGTATTTTACATGGAGCGACTGCCTATCTGACCTCCACAACCCAGTTACTGGGTAACACCCAGTCACTTGGCGAGACTAGTTGTCAGACTGTTGGGCTTCTGACGACCCGTAACAACTGTCAAAGATCTACAAATGACAGCCGGGACCAACGGCTTAACGTGCTTTCCGAGGCACGGAGGAATCTTGGTATGAAAAGATGGTCACCCATCAACGGACCAACCGCGGCAAGCGTAGCTTAACCTAATCGATCGATCCGTGCGGCAGTTTTTATTTAGAAGATAATAAACAACATCAGTGACATATAAGAATACAACCCCGTTTACTTCCATCTTCTAATAATTGTTTAGCCCGTACAACTATTATTGTTGCTTTTATTGGTATGAAAAGATGGTCACCCATCCACGGACCAACCGCGGCAACCGTAGCTTAACCTGATTATATTATTTAAGATAATAAAGAACATCAGTGACATATAAGAATACAACCCCGTTTACTTCCATCTTCTAATACTTGTTTAGACCGTACAACTATTATTATTGCTTTTATGGTATGCCACAGTCAATTAATTCGCACGTGTAAATCAGGCTTCAGGGTATCTGAGCTTTGACAGTCCCTAGCAATACTCGAAGGCTTTGGGAGTTGATCACTATGCTAATCCATAAACTGACCTCCGTTAACTTCGTACTTTGTAGACAAACCTTCGAACTAATTGAAATGCTAAGTCTAGATTAAGCTACAAATCCTCTTTACTACTTAAAATAACATAACATCACGCCTTGATTCCCCGAAAGGTTGAGCAGAGGTGTACCTATAGTACACCCACATTTCGCCAGTTATGTTTAACGCTGGTAGCACATCTCCGCCGCGAAACCATGGCAGCGAAACCGCAGTAGTTAAATTGTACTGTCATGTTTCGCTACTCGCATCCGATTCGAGTAGCGGAACATGACGCGAACCAGTACAATTTAACTACTGCGGTTTCGCTGCGGTGGTTTCGCGGCGGAGGTGTGCTACTGGCGTAAGGGGGATGTGCTAAGGTAACCCGCGAAATTCAAATTTTCTTACGTTTTTTCCAATTTGCAGGTCAGTAACAGGTTCTTTGTTGATCTAAATATGATTCGCGGCCATAACAAATATGGCTTTACAGAATTATAATCATTAGAATCAGCATTACAACTCTCTCGCCAGTATCACATCTCCGCCGCGAAACCATAGCAGCGAAACCGCAGTAGTTCAATTCAACTGGCTCGCATCATGTTTCGCTACTCGAATCGGATGCGACTAGCGGAACATGACGCGAATCAGTTGTGTTGAACTACCGCGGTTTCGCTGCTATGGTTTTGCGGCGGAGATGTGCTACCGGCGTCTAAGTTCAAAAAATCCTACTGAAATAATCATTCAGTAGTAAATTTGAATTTCGCGGGCTTAGCGTATCCCTCTTAAGTCCCACGTTATAGGGGGCGATTCTATTGCCATCCATCGGGCACAAATCCAGGCTCCTGGCTACGTTACTACTTAATACTAGTTATCAAAATCAAAAGTCATGTATTCAAACTAGGCTGAGAATCAGCACTTTTCGAACGTCAAAAATAACATAAGACAGTCCCCCAAAAACGCCCACCCTTCACCACTTCCTAGTGCTTATCCAAAGTTAGATAACCTAGTCATACTTTGTTTTCAACTAATTATATATAATAATGTTGAGAACGAACTTTGGCTTGTACGTGGCACAGAAGCCGCACAAAATGCAAGCCGTACTGACATGAATGAGATGTACTAAACCATTAAAAGTTGGACGTGTTATTTATTCTACGCTATGCCCCGGCTGTTATTTGTAGATCTTTGACAGTTGTTACGGGTCGTCAGAAGCCCGAAAGTCTGACAGTATAAATACCGACTGCTTAGGCTGCAGGTTGGGATTTCTTAATAATTATTTAGAAAAACACAGCCATTCGGTGTAGAAATATAAATTGACCGAGCGAGAAAAAAACAGCCACGTATCAAAAAATAGACAGTAAAAACCGGCCAAGTGCGAGTCGGACTCGCGCACGAAGGGTTCCGTACCATTATCTATAAAAATAGCAAAAAAATCACGTTTGTTGTATGGGAGCCCCCCTTAAATATTTGTTTTATTTTAATTGAATTATTTATTATTAAAGAGAATATATAACTAAATATTCTGTGAATATTTCAAGCGTCTACCTGTTGCCGTTATCAATATCGAGCAAAAACGAGCAAAAAAAAATCACGTTTGTTGTATTGGAGCCCCCTTAAATAATTATGTAATTTTGTTTTTTAGTATTTGTTGTTATAGCGGCAACATAAATACATCATCTGTGAAAATTTCAACTGTCTCACTATCATGGTTCATGAGATACAGCCTGGTGACGGACGGACAGACAGACAGACAGACAGACAGACAGACAGACGGCGGAGCCTTAGTAATAGGGTTCCTGTTTTACCCTTTGGGTACGGAACCCTAAAAACAGCCACGTATCAAAAAATAGACACCAAACAAAACTAAAGATAAATATTTCTAAAAAGTTCACATTATATCGTGAACAACCAGTCTTACCAAGGGGTATCGTGTTACCCAGTAACTGGGTTGTGGAGGTCTTGTAGCCAGTTGTTCCATGTAAACATGTAACTGGTATTCAGCTGCGTCCGGTTAAACTGGAAGCCGACCCCAACGTAGTTGGGAAAAAGGCTAGGCAATAGATGATATTATTATGCCCCACATTGTATTTGAATAGTACAGTCTGGGACCTGCATAACTTGACCCCTCTTCCATTCATTTTCTTTGTAAGAGGGGTCAGGTTATGCAGGTCAGTGACTGTACTGGAAATAGATAATCGTTTTTAGGGTTCCGTAATAAACAAGGAACCCTTATAGTTTCGCCATGTCCGTCTGTCTGTCTGTCTGTCTTTCTGTCCGTCCGTCTGTCCCCGGCTTAGCTCGGAGACGCTTAGTCCTAGAAAGCTGTAATTTGGCAAGGGTGTACATATTCATCACGCCGAAAAAGTCGTAAAATAAAACCATGAAAAACATTTTTTTAGGGTACCTCCCTTGCACGTAAAACGGGGATGATATGCCAGCTAAATGGTTGATATTGGATATGTGAAAAAATTGATGGCAGTAGTATAGATAACGAAATTAAAAGGAAAACTATCACAGCTAAATAGGGTTTACTAGTTAACGAGTAATAGTCCACCAACTTAAATTTGCAGTTGAAGAATTGACCGTAACGTATATCGATGTATGGGAGAGCATGTTTTTCAACTACAATGTTAAGTTTGTTTTTGGGATAAATTCATCCTAACTACGGAACCCTTCATTGTGCGTGGTCCGACATCCACTTGGGCGGTTTTTATGATATTGGGTCGCTAACCAGCAGGTGGACCACCTGGGTACCCAGTATACAGGGCCAAATTAAATTAGCTAGCGATACTCCGCAGACGTGGTCAGTAGGGACTGGTCATTTCTTAGCTGCCACGGCTTATTTTATCTTTTTATTACGGACGCATTTAATGTGCACATCTTTCTACATTGTTCTCACATGTAAAATTTCAACATGAATGATGTAACCAATACTTTGTAACAATATTTTGATTTAAAAGAGTGTCCGTGGAGTTTCATGCCCGTTCTTCTCCATAGGAACCAACTACGCTTTGGAATAGGCAACTAGCTTCATCTCTCTGACTGACCGACCCCTTGACAATTCAAAAGTGCCTGTAATTGGTTTATTTGAAATTAATTCTTTGAGTTAAACACGAAAAACCAGCGCTGTGGTATTTATTTTTTTTAAATATCGCAGCATTATGCTGAGATGCCTTTTTGCTGCCTTTTTGGCATCGCACAAGTCTTGATTGTTTTTTATTTGTAATTGTTAGTTTTATAAAGATGTTATTTTTGTATTTCTTGTGCGTGTCCCAAATAAAGTATTTTTCTTTCTTCTTCCTTTCTTTAAAAAAATAAACATGAAAAGGTATGATTTTTTTAGGGTCAACTACCGCTGGTGGTTGTTGTTACTGGAAGAATGAGTTGAAAAATATATTTTATTTTTATTTTATCGCGTTAATTACCGATCCATTTCGTCTGTGAAGTTTACACAAAAAACAATTTTTTTTTTAAAGTGACTACGTAACGGGGTTGATGACCCCAAACAATAAACTCATTAAAATATTTTCTTTTTGTTTTATCAAGTTGACATATCGATATCCAACACATTTGCGGATTTTTGCTAGCTTTTTTAATTTGACCCTGTACCTTTAAGTGATCACCGCCCGCGCTATAGGTAGACATCGTCAATACCAGCAGCTTCAAAGATGCGTTGCTATTCCAGAGCCAAAGCTGAAATATTTTACAAAAATATTCAAAAAAAAATAACAACCGTCTTCCAAAAAAAACACTTCAAAGTGAAAAATAATTATAATTTCGGAACTCAGTGGTAAAAAACTAAAATCAGAACGAAAGACATATTTCGAAATTAAAGTTAGTTTACGCTTTGTAGTACATTGGAAGTCAGCTGTTTTTTTTTGTGTTAAATTGTTTTTAAGGACTCTTTCAATTCAATGGGAATCTTTTCACTACACCTACAGTCCGGCCGTTAAGAGAATGCGTTCTTGAGACTTGTCAGTTTCATATTAACGAATATGTGTTTTGCGAATTTGATCCTTATAGTTACTAGAAATTGTCAACTGCACTGGTGTCGGGGACGCATTCTCTCAACGGCCGGACTGTAGCTTGTAATATGCTAGCTCTACGTTACAAGTAATATACTGTCATCATGATAGCTGATATCCGATAAACTAGCGGATTTAGACAAGAAACTCGTAACTCAAATATGATATACATTGACAAATCACTGGGACAGGAATTATGAACAGTGTAATTGACCGCACCTATATAATTTGTGATTTGGATCTAACATCAATTATTATTCCATTATTATTAGTATTCCGTATGGTGCCGGGCGTAAAGAATAGCACCATCCTATTTCGTCCCGTGGGTGTCGTAAAAGGCGACTAAGGGACTTACTAGAGAATGGGCAGCAGCGTTCTCTATGTATTTTAACCGACTTTACAAAAAGGAGGAGGTTCTCAAGTCGTCTGTATTTTTTTTTAAATGTTTGTTACCTCAGAGCTCCGTCTTTTATGAACCGATTTGGAGAATTCTTTTTTTATTTGAAAGGATATACTTCCAGATTGGTCCCATTTTTATCAAAATCCAGTTTTGATGTTGGCCAAATATTATAGGCATACATATAGCAACTTTTATATTTTCATCAACAAGTCAATCATTTGCATTCAGAAAGTATAATTTGGTGAAGTGGAACTGATGAAGAAGGCCACAGATGGCCACCGGAACTTCTCAATGATAAGTATTTCACGGGTGGCGATAAGATATCTGGATTAAGATAGTTAAGCGAAGCAAATTTAATTAAATAGTTATGATCAAAATGGTACCATCAAACTGATCTGATGATGAAGCCGGAAGGTAGGCACTGGAACTCCGTAATAAAACAATGTATCCTACCCGTGTTGGTCTTATTGGAATTGTCATGAGATGCACTCTGGCTATAAATGATTTTTAACCGACTTCAAAAAAGGAGGAGGTTCTCAGTATAATATCTAGCTTTATATAAAAGGAAACCGTGACTGATTAGTCTGTCAACAAATAGCTCAAACCACTGAACAGATTGGGCTGAAATTTGGCACACAGACAGTTCTATGACGTAGGCATCCGCTAAGAAGGGGTTTTTGGAAATTTGACTTTTAAGGGGGGGGAAGGGGGGATTTTGTATGCATGAAAAATCTTATTCCTAGAGTTAATAAACCTGAAACTTGGCACGAATACTTACCTAAGTAAATTATAAAGTTTGTAATTTGTTGTTTATCTTAACTTCAATGGATGGGATGTCAAAGCTTGTATAGAACTTCCTGTCACTGTTGTTTTCATAGCTAGTAGTGGTATACGAATTGATGTCGGGTAGGTACCACAGCTAAAAAGTGAAAAATAAAAAACTTAGTTACAAAAAAAAACCGACTTCCAAAAAAAACACTAAAAAGTGAAAAATAACTTTTTAATTTTATATTTAATTTAATTTCGGAAGTCGGTAGCCAAAATGAAAATACAGAACCAAAGACACCAACTTCCGAAATTGCCGGTGAGGTCATCCTCACCTCCCCCCCCCCCTTTGGGGGAGGCCTATGTCCAGCAATGGACTTCTTTTGGCTGAAATGATGATTCAGTTGATGATGATCTATTATTAGAGAATAGGTTTACGCAGGTGACCGTAGGTCAACAATTTAATAACGAATATTTTTAGACCTTTCTTTGTTTATTCAAGAGTGCAAGGACCAGAAAGTACGTTGGAGCAAGTTCGGCGCTGGGATAAGACCGTACAAATCAAATTCTAACTAGGCAATATTCTTTAAGAGCAGGCAGTCTAAATCAAATTTCGAACGCAAGCTCCGCCCCTTGCTCCCCACCACTCCGTTATGTGCTAAACACTAATACATCAGTAATAAAATTTAATATCGCGTGCGCTCTTTGATCATATTCGTGCACGAAAAAAAATAGCGTAAGTCTCAATTCTTATTTCGTTTATAACTAAAGTAATAATTGATCTAGAAAAAAAATATCTTGTGGCTGGATAATAAACTATATTTTCTTGCTGTAGATATTTATTTTAGACATAAAAGCTAAATAATCTTGTTTGTTTTTTTTATAATTATCCTTAAAAAAGACATGATTTTCGAATAAAAAATGTATTGAGAGAAAATATTACAATTACGTAACTGTCTTCAACATGGAAAGAAAAAGATCCAATAAATCATATACTAAAGTTTCATTTTGCTTGTATGTGTGACTGTTTCAGAATATTCATGCAAATTAACATAAAAATAGCTAATTAAAATAGGGAGCCTCCTCTTTTATGCTGGTAACATTGTGTTTTTTTACCTATTTTCTTCTGCCTCAATCGTAGGTGCAGAAGTTGATTCGTACGTTCTTATCACAGCGCCGAACTTACCTGAATTACCAGAATATCCAGAATTTTAATTATGTTTTTACGCGGTGCGATATATAAGCTAGAGATAGTGTTATATATATATTTTGAATAGAAACCAGTACACATACCTAAGTACCTTAGAAAAAAGTTGCTATCAAAATGCCTTCTCCAAAAGTCCTTTCACACTATTCCGTGACAAAATTTTCCATTAAAGCAAAAATATGAGAGGTATTTACACTGTACGGTAGCCCGAAGCCGGACAAATTAACCTTTGTGGCGTTGACCACCGGAATTTCATAGTTGCTACCCGTACCACCGATTTAATAATAAAAATGGTGACACGCGATTTTTTGTATTGCTCTTGAGGTTCCGTACATCAGAAACTCAATTCTCATATTTAATAAAAACGTTCAAATTCTTGTTCTAATCTCATCATACTGGAGGTATTTTTGACAGATTGATTCTATTAAGATAAGATAAGATAATCATTTATTTGCTCAAACCATACAACACAAATTGTCAGCATGCAAGAGATTATAAAAAGTAGAGGAATAAAACAGATCATCACGTTTGCCTGAAACAATGACATGCAATAAAATTAAGTAAAATGTCACTCCGAGTCTAATTTAAAAATGTCATGTTATTATAGTATAGAGATCATTAAAAATAATAAAATTAGTAAAACATAATCAAAATCTCTCATCTATAAACTCATTTAAATTATAATAAGCTTTATCTGCTAGAAATTTTTTGACTTTCTTTTTGAACGCTACGTTACTTAACTGCTTCCAGCTTTTAGGTAGTTTATTATAAATTTTTGGAGCCATGCAAAATACGCTTTTTATTGAGATAACAAAGTGACAGTTTTTAAAAATACGGGAATTGCTTCTCTGCGGGGTAGAAAGGATAGAATAGAATACTCTTTATTATGTACACCATAAAAATTACAGATATAAATGTTGAAATTTTACATAGGGTCACACAATGGGCGGTCTTATTGCTGAAAGCGATCTTTTACAGACAACATTTGGATGAATTAAAGGGAGAATCAGAATCAGAAGTTTATTTACTATGAATGTAGGTACAGGTATAAGATTTTGTACATAAATAAGAAGGAGAGACAATACCGTAGGTAGTCAGTGGTGTACCATTATAGGTACTTTAGGTATAGCATTTACCTAAACAATAAATGCATACATACATAAAGCATATTATACTTATCTATATAAATATATAATATGTACATATTATACAATAATAAATAATGTTTGCTCAAGGATGCATATCCGGTAGGCTCTAATAATCCTTCCATATCCCAATGGCACGTCTTCCCTACCATTATCGCTCCCCCCGGTCTACTCTCTGATATACAATGGTCTCTGTAGTCTCATGAGACATGAGGCTTCAGGGGCTAGTGTGAATCTTTGGGTTCATTCGAGCAATCGAGTCTGGTATAACCATGCTGAGGTCGGTGCATTTCATTAATTCATTCATACACTAATAAACATGAAACAAGAGCAAGGAATTTATTTGTATATGTACCATTTGTTACCGGACAGTATTGTAAGTAGCGACATCTATTACAAAAATAAGGACTTACGTAGTCAAAACACCACTAAATCGCAAAATTGGGTACTAATACTAATAGTACAAGTGGCTTAGCGGCGTACGAACCGACGTAATAGTCTCCGCACCGCATGAATCCACGTTCAAATCCCGACGGTTGGCTTGTGAGACTTTTTGTGATAATTTAAATTTGTAAAATCATTATGAACTTCCTAGAAAATATAACATTCCGTAGCACGTACTATATCGGAACCCAATAATGACACCAGTGAAATTATTTTTCAAATATTGGATGAGACTACAAATAGTATGCCGAAAATGTCAGAAGACGAGGAAGATAAGCAGATTCCTTAAAACTGAGATTGAGAATCTTCGGTCTCAATTAAAAAGTGCACATCAAGAAATAGAATTATTATTATCTTTGGAAAATGGCTCCTTAAAGCAAACAAACGCCGATTTATCAAAGAAAAATGATATGTATAAAAAAAGTCACCAGTAGTCCTCTAAATCTAAAGAAGAAAATACAAACACCGAAGAGAAATAATACTAGTTCTACAGAAAAGAATACCTGTAAGCCACAGACTTTAGAAATTTCTGATTGCTGCACATCCACTGCTGAAGACCCTGCTGAAAACTCGCAAAACAAAACATCACCAAACATAAATGTTAATAAAACTAACCCATCGCTGCCGGTTGTAAAGAATAATATATGTATTATAAGTAGTGAAACCTCTAATAGATTATACACAATAAGTCAAAGAACTAATTTAAGTAATTTTAATATATGTCACTATCGCATGCCAAGTTGTGGATTAAAGCAACTGTTAGATAATCTGGATAAGAAAATACAAAACTTCACTTACTCCGACTACTGTGTAATTTATGTTGGGGAAGAAGATTTCAAAAGAACGCATAATTATATAGAATTAGTTACAAACCTCGCGAAAAGTTGCAAACCTTAACCCACACCAACTTTATAGTATGTCTGCCGACTTTTAAATATATGGTTAACAAAAATTTAATGTTCAATAGTAGAATCGACACCTTTAATAATTTGATCTACATGGATGTTGAGACATATAAGTATGCGTATATTTTGGATTCCAACTTAAATCTTCCGTACACCTACGAAACTTATAATCCATATGGAAGCTTAAATAATAAAGGCTTGAATCTTATTTTAAACGATTTACAAGACCTAAACCTATATTTAAACACAATGAATGTTCATGATGCATGTAAACAACTAACAGAATCTGATAATAAATTGAACTTAATCCTAAATAATAAATGTAATGTTAACAACTTTTTTCGTATATGACAGAATACATGTACTTCATCAAAATATTAATGGTTTACTACACAAAGCTGATGAATTTACCGTAAATTTAAATAATTTTAACAATAACATAATCGATGTGGTGTGTGTTACCGAGCATAATATGACAACAGATGATACTAACTTTCTCCAAATTCCCAATTATACTATGGCGGCAAATTTCTCAAGGGCAAATAGAAGTGGTGGTTCATGTATCCTAGTACGAAAAAATCATAAATTTAAGATTCTACACGAAGCAAAGCTTGTAAGCGTATCCAACCTCATAGAGTGTTCGGCTATTGAATTGTTGGAGCATAAGTTAATTATCATATGTGTTGGGGTTTCTGCGTCAGGTCGTCGTCGTGTCAGCGTTTTTGATTAAATCAGACACAAGGCTCCTTATGATAACATGTAATAATATAGCTTTACAGGTGGTCTTTTTCACAATAGATAAATTTGCTTTCGTCCGTTATAATTTGCGTGAGATCGTTGTCGAGTCACCAAGACAGTGAAAATCCGCAGGGCGTCGCTCGTGTCGCGCCGCTGGGCTTGCTCCTTCCCCGCGCACCGCCTTCATCCCATCGATTGGTGTGGTTAGTCGCCAGTAGATGACGTTGTGCTCGTCAACATGCCCCCGGCCTTGGAAGCACCAGGTTCCAATGGAGCTGCGATGCGGCTGGTTCGATCGTCATCCGGATGCAGGAGCGGGCAAATTTTCGGATAGGATCGCCGAATAACGCCTGTCGCTGTTTTGATGGTTGCCACGCGTGAGATGCCGTCCTTGCCGCGGAATGTCTGCAGCACTCGTCCGAGGCGCCACTTCAACGGTGGTAAGTTGTCGTCTTTGATTAGGACGACGGTTTCAGGGGTAAGTGTGTCCTGGTTGATTTGCCACTTCGTTCTCTTTTGGAGTTCAGATATGTACTCGGTTGACCAGCGTTGCCAGAAGTTCTGCCTCATTTGTTCCACGCGATCGTATCGCGGCAGGCGCTGTGTAGACGTCGCAGTGAGGTCCCGACTGGCGGGTGCGGTGAGCGGTCGGCCAATCAGGAAATGAGCAGGACATAAGGGAAGCAGGTCGTTCGGGTCTGTGGACATTGGGTACATGGGTCGGGAGTTGAGGATAGCTTCAATTTGTGTCAATATCGTACTCAACTCTTCGTACGTAAAATGTGCATTGCCCATAATGCGAGACAAATGAAATTTACAGGACTTGACCCCTGCCTCCCACAAACCACCAAAATGAGGCGAGTACGGCGGAATAAATGTGAATTCTATGGAGTTATTAGTTGTAAAATCTATGATATCTGCTGATGAAGAATCTAAAAATTTTGAAAATTCTTTTAAAGCTCCTACAAAGGTCGTGCCATTGTCAGAGTAAATCTGTAATGGTTTGCCACGTCGAGAGATGAAACGTTTCAACGCCAGCAAATATGCTTTAGTAGTAAGGCTTGTGACCAATTCTAAATGTATTGCGCGCGTAGTAAAACATACAAAGAGACAGATATAACATTTAGTTAACTTTGCCCCCCTCCCGGCACGGTTCAGCATGAACAATGGCCCAGCATAATCCACGCCACTACGTATGAATGGATACCCTGGCTCCAAGCGCTCGGTAGGTAAGTTACCCATTTGTATGTTTAACGGTTTAGGTCGCATACGCTTGCACCTCATACATGTGTGCACCACTTGTTTAGCCAAGTTACGCCCTCTAATAGGCCACCAAGTATCACGAATTGTGGCCAGTAATAGTTGAGCCCCTGCGTGTAATAGTGATTTATGTTGATGCTCAAATATAAGGCGAGTCAATCTGTGTTTACCACACAACAACAAAGGATGTTTTTTGTCATATGAGAACGAGTCTGAATATGATAATCTGCCCCCTACTCTAATTAAATCGTGTTCATCTAAAAAAACATTTAAACTAGAAATACTGCGTGGACATTTTAATTGACGATTTTGTTTTAATGTTTTATAAACATCTAAGAAAGATTGTTGTTGTGCTATTCGGGTTAAAGTTTTAATTGAAATATCTAATTCATCCATCGATAGGCAACCTGTGAGCCGTTCTGCCTTTAGTTTTTTACGGCTGTTGTTCATGAAACGCATAATGTACGCCACTACGCGTCGCAAACGATTAAAACATGAGTACCTATCGAATAGAAAGGAATCTGCATTTACTTGAACGAGCAATGAAGTTTTAAGTGATTTTAATTCAGGTAATTCATCGTGAGTAACATTACTGTAAGAATTAATATCTTGTTCCCATTGTGTGTTAGGAACCCGTAAAAATCGCGGTCCGCGCCACCACAAGTCACAAGTTTTAAGTATATCTAGATGCACACCGCGCGATAACAAATCAGCTGGATTTTGTTTACCGGCAACATGAAGCCACGGCTTATCGCCCGTGAGTTCATTAATTTGTACGACGCGGTTCTGCACAAATGTTTTTAACAAATTAGGTGACATTTTAAGCCATCCTAAAACTATTGTTGAGTCTGACCAAAAATATACGTTGTTGAAAGTTAATCTTAATGAGTTACTTATTTTCGTAAACAACTTTGCAGCTACTAGCGCGCCACACAGCTCTAAGCGCGGTACGCTAACCGGTTTAACGGGAGCGACCTTACTTTTCGCACACAACAACGTGACTGATATTACCTGTGCATCTGTATAGCTGCGTATATATGCGCAGGCGCCGTATGCGTCTTGCGAGGCGTCACAAAATATATGTAACTCAATAATGTGTGTATTTTCTCCAATAACATAACGTGGAATGCGTATGTCTTGTAAATTGACTAATTTATGAATGAATTTTTGCCATTCTACTAGTATATGGTTAGGAACTGCGTCATCCCACCCTATCTTACATAGCCACATCTTTTGTAATAGAATTTTAGCTATAATAATATTGGCTGTAAGTAAACCTAAAGGATCATATATCTGCGCGATGACTGAAAGAATATTGCGTTTGGTAGCGTGGGTTACGTCATGATCATATTTTGTGCTAAAATACAATTCATCGGATGAATAAAACCATCCCATGCCTAGTGTTTTGGTATGACAATTTTCTCCTAGTGAGAATTCCTTAGAAGTAGACGGTAACTCTGTTTGTGGAATTGATGAGTTAAATATCCATTTTCTAAGGGAGAAACAACCCGATTCTAATACTTCAGAAACATCTTTGCATATTTCTAGTAACCTGTGCTGATCCTGATGTCCCGTTATTAAATCATCAACGTAAAAGTCGTCATTAATTACTTGTGCGATGACGTCATCTGTACATTCTAACGCGAGTTGTTTTAAACATCTAATACTGAGATACGGCGCGGACGCCGTCCCGTAAGTGACGGTGTTAAGTTGAAATAGACCGAGCGGCTCAGATGGATCTTCCCTCCAAAGTATTAGTTGCAGATTTCTATGATCAGGCTGAACTAATATTTGCCGATACATTTTCTCAACGTCGGCGCATGCTACATATTTGAATTGTCTAAAACGGAGTAAAATTGAAAACAAATCGTTTTGTAACGTAGGCCCAATGTGTTGTATGTCGTTTAATGATTTGCCCGAAGTGGACTTTGCACTTGCATCAAAGACAACTCGAAGTTTGGTTGTTGAACTATGTTCCTTGTAAACACCATGATGTGGTAAAAAATAACAAGGTGAAGAGTATTCTGATATGCGACTCATGTGACCCAGACCTAAATATTCACTCATAAAATCGTTATACATTTTTCTATAGCTAGGCGCGCTCCTAATTAGTTTGCGTTCGAGTGCAAGAAACCTGTTTTTTGCCATAGAAAATGTGTCATCTAAAACATCAGCTGATTGGCTGAGTGGAATGCGCACAGAAAAACGACCTTTAACGTCGCGTAAAGTCGTATCTTTGAATAAATCTTCGCATGCACTTTCATCTTTAGTGAGATTGTTATGTGTTGAAGATATTTCTTCCAGTTCCCAAAATCGTTTGAGATCTGAATCTAATGTGTGCGTGATATTACAATGAGTTAGGTTAACGCGTGAAACCTTTTTATGAACAGTCCCCGATATGACCCAACCAAGTTGTGTGTTTTGTAAATATGGACCATTCGGCAACCGTATCAGACCTTCACTAAGAAGGTCCCAAAATTTATCTGCCCCTAACAATAAGTTAATTTCACCAGACAGATAGAATTCTGGATCGGCAAGTTGAACATTGCCTGGTATTTCTATGTGGTAATTACCTCCTAGTGATGGTAATTGTGCCGTAATACGAGGCAAAACTAAACAACTAAAGTGCGTGCTATACGTGTTCGTTTTGGATCGCAACTGAATACGACATGATTGCGTGGATTGGGATATAGTATTACCTACCCCTATAACTTGAACAGTGGACTGTATCAATGAAAGATTAAGTTTTTTACAAAGCGATTCAGATATGAAGCAATGTTGGCTCCCATTATCGAGGAGAGCTCGCGTTGTGTGATATTTATGATGTTCGTCCGCTATTTCCACTAATGCGGTCGATAGTAATACCGGATTTAGAAAACATTGCGCTTTGGTATTATTATCTTCCTTATAAATTGTGTGAGATTTGTGAGAAGTGATGAGCGGCATCTGTATGTGTGAAGCACTCGTATCATTTGGTTCAGACTGTGGCACTATTTGCGTGATGTGAGCAACAGCTGATGATGTGCGAGCGTCGACAACAGCATCTGTGTGAATTAAACTGTTGTGTTTTTTGTTACAATGTCTGCACGGCCCATACCAACACTCGTTTACTGCGTGATCAGATCGTAAACAATTACGACATAACTTTTTCTCCTCAATGAAATTTAATTTATCTTTAAGAGATAAATTAAGGAAATCTTCACATGAGTAAACCGGGTGATTGGAACCGCACTGAGCGCATTTGTAACGTGGTGAATTTGATGGTTTTTTGTTATTGTTATCTTTGCGTGTAATAACATGACTGTGTGATTTTGTGACCAACTGTTTCTTTGTGTGAGTGTCTACTGATTGTTTGCTTTGAGGCCTAATTGATTCTAAAAAATCAGCACGATCCTTGAGGAATTTCATTAATTCAGACAGCTTTAATTTGCCTACTTTCGGGAGGGTACTTTTGTAACTTTCCCACTCGCGATCGGTCGAGGAATCTAACTTGGAAGTTATTATGTGGATAATTAAAGTATCCCACATATCTGTAGGTTCTTCTAACGTTTTTAGCGCCCGAATGTTTCTTAAAACTGTATCTATTAACTTGCGAATTTGAGAAGCTGATTCTTTATTCATCGATTGAGCATAGAATAAAGCTTTGACGTGATTACTAACTAGCAAATTATCATTGTTATACCTATTCTCTAAGAGACTCCAAGCGACTAAATAGTTGTCGGAAGAGAACTCCAGAGCCTTAACTACTTGTAGTGCGTCACCCGTAAGAACTGAACGCAAGTAGTGGAACTTCTGCACATTGTCTAGATTGTCACTATTGTGTATCATTGATAAGTAAGTATCGCGAAACTCGAGCCATTGATCATATGAACCGTCGAATTTCGGTAATGAAATTGTGGGTAACTTCATGCAATTAAAAGTGCGACTTTGACCACTGACATTTTGGGTGGAAGTATCTTTTAAAATACATTTAGCCTTGCCCACAATAGCATAAAACTGATTTTGAAACGTTTCCCTCTCTAGCATTTCCCCGTCCAACTGACTATCTGACACAATGGAATCTAATTCATCTTGTATAATAGAATATTGATCGATTAGTAATTTAAAGGCATGAAAACGCTCATCTAACTCAGCTTTCTGAGCGTCCGTTATTTGCGAAACATCTAATGAATGCACATATTTAGAAAACAAAGTTAATTTTCGCTTAACGGTACCTCTTTTCTTAACTAAATCGCGAATGATATCTTCAGTACTTTCTATTTCTACAATTGAATGCCTTTTATTGGTGCTCATTTTGGTGGCTTGCAAGAGAAAAAGATCAAGTACTTACAGTTGACCGGCGACGTAAGCCCGAGCAATGTAGGTAGACGCACAATTTTGCACCGTAGCTGAACACTGGAATTTTTGCGAAAAATAACGATATTAGCACAAACTGAGCACAGGACTTTGGATGGAAATTGGGTGGATTGACCTGACCGTTGCTGAAGATGGTGCTTGCTGCTTCGGATGAACGTTCGGCTCGAAGGTCCAAATATGTTGGGGTTTCTGCGTCAGGTCGTCGTCGTGTCAGCGTTTTTGATTAAATCAGACACAAGGCTCCTTATGATAACATGTAATAATATAGCTTTACAGGTGGTCTTTTTCACAATAGATAAATTTGCTTTCGTCCGTTATAATTTGCGTGAGATCGTTGTCGAGTCACCAAGACAGTGAAAATCCGCAGGGCGTCGCTCGTGTCGCGCCGCTGGGCTTGCTCCTTCCCCGCGCACCGCCTTCATCCCATCGATTGGTGTGGTTAGTCGCCAGTAGATGACGTTGTGCTCGTCAACAATATGTATATATAGGCCTCCAAAAACTAGAAGGGATAGTCTAGAAATATTTTTTGACCGTTTAACGGCTATGCTGGCAAAATTATGTACCAAATGTAAGAAAATTGTTATTTGTGGTGATTATAATATTGATCGACTAAAAGATACTCCTGTTTCGAGAGAGTTTGAAGACTTATTACGGAGCTTTAATTTAAAACTTTCAATAAATGAACCAACTCGTTTGCAAAGCAAAACATGCATTGTTAACATTGCTCATAATATAAGAGGCTGTAAACAAAGTGTCTTAGAACTGGCACTGTCTGATCATACAGCACAAATACTATCATGTCCTCTTAGGAAAACGTACTCAATAACCCACTGGTACAAATTTAGAAAAGACTATAGCGACGAAAATGTTAAAAAATTTATTGAATGTTTGAATGTTGTTTGTGTTTATTGTTTGTTTGTGTTGTGTGTTTTTGTTTTGTTTTGTTTTTTTTGACTGTATATGAACCAGTTGATTGGGGAGCTCAGCAGCACTAAAGTCGGTTGTTCTATTGATGGGGTTTGTGTAAACAACATCAGTTATGCGGATGACATGGTGCTGCTGAGCCCTTCGCTCTCTGCACTACGTAAACTGTTGAGTATTTGTGAAACTTACGCTGGGGCCCATGGGCTCAGATATAATCCAAAGAAGAGTGAATACATGATCTTTAAAGTGGGTGCTAAAAGTTACTCGAGTGTACCTCCTGTTACTCTTTGCGGATCACTTTTGAACAGGGTAAATCTAATGATAATATAAAATATATGAATAATGATAATTAATATAATATAATGTTAAGTCTGTATAAGTGTAATATTGAGTATGTAATTTTTTTTTCTTCTTATATTTTTAACCATTTAAATTGCAATGCCTTAACAGGCAACTAAGTTCTAGAACCTACTTATTGTTAACATCTACAAAATCCTGTACACTTAGTTCGCAATAAAGATTTTGAATTTGAAAAAATTTGAATTGGACTTGTATAACACATATAAAATGGCAATTGATCGCAATTGCTTTCATTTTGACAACTAAGCCACGCTCATTGCGCTATTTACGTTGCTTCATAGGTTTGAAAAAGTCGTCTGCTCGACAGACGATTTTTTTAAATACACTTAATCTGGTGATTATTATTCTATCCCTATTAAAGTAAATATTTTGCATAATCACATGTCGCCAGAAACGAGTTAGACGGAGTGGGCCAAACATTATTTTACACAATAAACGATAATAAGTACTGATCTCAGTTCAAGTCGTCTTTAACTGGCTTCCAATAACTTGTTATAAGTAGTTTGATCGATACCGCTGTACCGCGCCTTAGGAATGCGCGGTGAGCCGGGGGGCGGGACACCGTAAGCGTCCAAGAAAGTGAGTGGAGTTTCTTGCCGGCTCTTCTCCATAGGAAACGACCAATTGGAACCGTGCGCCTAGCTTCTGACGTTTCATAAGTGCCCATGCAGGTTTATGTGAAATAGAATATTTTGATTTTGATTTTGACGAATTTTTCAAACCTATGAAGAAATGGATTAGGAATTTCCTTCAAAAACCTTGGATTGTTATTTATAGTGTGTTACGCAGTTAAGGAGCTAGTATCGAAGTAGTGTGTAAAAATATACCAGAATAATACCAGTGGTGGGTAACTGACCAGGGAATATTAGGAGAAAGATTGCAATATCACTCACTGATCACTGAGCAGCTTTTGGTATAAGCCGTCTAAGGTCTTGTTATGCAAATCTGTCAACATCATCATTTCAGCCGAAAGACGTCCACTGCTGGACATAGGCCTCCCCCAGGAGGAGGAGGATTGCCATTATCGCCACGCTTTTCAGGCGGGTTGGCGATCCTAGTATGGTGTTAAAATGCATAGAGAACGCTGCTACCTATTCTCTAGTAAGTCCCTTAGTCACCTTTTACGACACCCACGGGAAGAAATAGGATGGTGCTATTTTTACGTCTGGCACCACATGGAATCATCACTGAATACTCTCCTATCTGTAAACTCACCTAATTATTAAGGCCTTACTTGTCAGAAATATGCGATCGTAGCCTTCAATTTCTTTTAAATATTTATTTATAGGTGCATCGTCTTCACATATAATCATATAATTAATGTACTCAAAGAAAATATTGTAAAACCTTTTTTAAAAGAGTACCGGTGGAGTTTCTTGCCCATTCTTCTCCATACGAAACTACCTTTTGGAAGGGGCAACTAGAATTAATTCTATTTTTTTGTAAATTTTGACGTTCAAAAGTGCCTCTTATGTGCCTATTTGAAATAATTGGTTTGACTTTGACTTTGAATAGTAGAATAAATGCTGTGGAAATGCGTTCTTTGCGAAGCAAGTCTGGCGTGACTATGAAAATGATGTGATAAGGTAACGATGAAGTTTTAAAGAAGATATTGTGACAAAAATTAAAAAGAGTATGCTTAGTCATATGTCATGTTGAGAGGATGAATTAAAGGCGACTAATAAAAGGTATCTACTAACCAGAGGTGAGTGGAAACGCCGGGGCTATACGCCCTAGGGGGACATAATAGTGACCTAATTGGTGATGTTCTTCAGGAAGTTCAGGTGCGTAGTACTCGCAACCGACGTGCGTGTATGACCAGATGTATGAATGAACGTAGGCGAAGCAAAAGGAGTATGTAAGGAGCGTAACAGGTGGCGTTCTATAGTTTCTGCCTACCCCCATTTGAAGAAGGCGTGACTTTATGTATGTATATGTACTTCTTTTAAATTGACTTAGTGACTATGACCTGAAGCACATCCTAAGTTATGGAGCAAAATGTACTCGTTTTTAATTACGGAACCCTAAAACTTACTGTAACTTACACCATATTGTGAGACAAAGGCTTTCAAATTCACTATTTGTCCTCGGTTTTATATTTTCGACGTTACTGAAACATTTTTCCTGAAATATTTCATTTATAATATCAGTTTGTGACTGTCCCTCTGCAGGGTTTCACATGCTGAGATTTTTTTTCAGTTGTAGTTTTTATTTTAAACAACAGGAAGCTTTTATAAAATTCTGAAATACCTACTTAAAAGTAGAAAATTCTATTTTAATTTATATAAGGTACGACCCATTTTCATTAATTAAACAAATATACCTTTTATACCTTTTTTAAATAATTAAGCCTCTTTTTACCTCTGGCCTTTTCTTACATTTGGTCGCAGTAACTAAACTAGGGTACCCCGACCAAACGGGTTAAGTTATTTGAGGTTCACAAACAGAGGTGCAATCATTATATTAGAGTGTTCAATAATACTCGTATTATAAAAAAATGATTGAGACAAAATATTACAATTACGTAAGTAACTGTCTTCAACATGGAAAGAAAACGATCCAATAAATCATATATTAAAGTTTAATTTTGCTTGTATGTTTGACTGTTTCAGAATATTCATGCATATTAACATAAAAATAGGGAGCCTCCTCTTACTAATGGCGAAGATAGAATCAGATTCTAATGAGAATAAAGTATCACCAATTGTGATACTTTAAAAGGAAAAAAGTAAAATTACTTTCCATGTAACTATATTTCTATATCTTAAGACAAAACATAGCGTGCTATTTTATATGTAAGATCTATTGTATACCTATGTTTCACAAATAAACTTTATGATTATGATTATGTTGACGACATACTTCAAATCAATTATAAAACTTACAAGGTGCGATGTGCGTCTCAAGGTTGCACCAAATGGCCACCTTTTTTAATTTACCTGTAAATAAACCTTCTTTTTTTTTGGGTGGGAAATTATCAAATAACTTCTCCCGCTCTGGGCGGAGCGGGAGGGCGTGTCAGACTTTTACTTTTACCCGTGTTGCTTAATTTGCCTGTGTGCTAGGGCCACGATATCCCTTTTGGACAAACTCGCAACCCTGGCAGGCATTGGACCTAATGGACACCGTCAATTCGTGCTAACATCTCTTAAGGCGCGGGTGGAACACAACGTGCCATCGACCCGGGCCTGGTCCTTATCGGACGGCGAGCTACCTATCGCTCACCATCCGCAAGCCTGCGGCCGGGAATCGGCCTGCGACTCCCGACGCCCGGGGCGTCTCCTGCGGCGACTAGGGGCGCTAGGGCGCGAACCTTGCCTCTCCCTCACGCGTTCCATAAACCTGACGCTGATATTCTGCTAGATCCCTGCAGTGACATACGGACGTCGATCAGACGAGATAAATTGGTGTTATGACAAAGTGTTATGCGCGGAGTGACATTATGTACTGCGGGTTTACTTACATAATGGTACTCCGCGAGTATACAGTATTGTACAGTAATGTTTTGCATTGGAAAACTTGTTCGATATGGGGGATGCGCTAAGGTAGCCCCAAATTCGAAATTTCTTAATTTTGCTATTTGTTGGTCAGTGTCGAATTGTATGTTGATATAAACAGGATTCGCGACCGTAACAAATATGGCTTTACAGTCTTTACAGTCATTAAAATCAACAATACAACTCCATAACTTAGAATTGGCCTCAAATGTCATGATTTCGTGAAATAGTCATTCAATAAAATTATATGAACTTAGAGAGTTGTATTGGTGATCTTTAAGAAAGAAAGAAAGAAAAATAATTTTATTTGTCACAGAAACACGTGGAAGATATATGAAAACATAAACTGGTAAAACAAATAGTCGGCAGCTGCACGTCATGACTGTGACAAGAAGGCTAAGGCTAGGCTGTTTGAGATTATAATTCTATAAATAAATATTTGTTACGACCGCGAATCATATTTAGATCAACATACAACCTGTTACTGACCTGCAAATTGCAAAAAACGTAATAAAATTTGTACTTCGCGGGCTACCTTAGCGCATCCCCCTTAATGCAAAAGCGTCAGGGTTGCCCGCGAAATTCATATTTTCAGTGTTTTGCAATTCGCAGGTCAGTAACAGGTTGTAGTTTGATCTAAATATGATTCGCGGCCATAACAAATTTGGCTTTTCAGAATTATAATCATTATTGAATTTCGCGGTCTACCTTAGCGCATCCCCTTAATGTGTTGATTGTGTTTTGATTACTTGATTATTTAGGTTATACAGGGTGTAAGGGACAGCCCTCCGCAGACTGATGGGGTGAATTCATTATATCGCACTAAGAGGACCGGTACATGAAATTGTTTCAGGAACGTTATGGGAATCCAATGAACCTGATTTGTTTTATTACCTTACACGCAATGTATCGCTACCGTGGCAAAACGCACGCAGCGAACGCTAGCGCAGCCAGCTTTCGGACGCCCTCCCCGCCACCCCGGAAGGCCGCGCTCGCGCCACGTAACTTATTGTTAGAGAACTTCAACATCCATTGCTGCTTTTTTTTATTTTAGCTGCGTTATTTACATTATTAGAGTATTGCGTACGAAGAATGTAATTTTACATTGAAATAGTAACTGAAAAAATGATAAAGAAATTTTTCAGTGGATTATGATTTGCGGAGGGCTATCCCTTACACCCTGTATGTATCATCACACTAATATTATAAAGGCGAAAGTTTGTGAGTGTGTGTGTGTGTGTGTATGTTTGTTACTTCTTCACGCTCAAACGGCGGGACCAATTTTGATAAAATTTTGTATGGAGGTAGCTGACACCCTGGATTAAGACAGACTACTTTTTATCCCGATATTCCCACGGGATCGAGACTTACGCGGGTGAAACCGCGGGGCGCAGCTAGTAATATATATTTATTTTAATATGATGGACGTAGAACAGTTTCTCGTGACTAATCTATCAGCGGCGAGCTTTATTCTTGATACAGGTGCGTTCAAATTAATCACCTACCCTTATTTGGCTTATGAAAGGTTCACCTTCGTCATGAAAATGATAAGTTAAATAAGTTAAGTAACTATACAACACTGTCCTCCCATACCTATTCGATCTGCCTAGCCTTTTCCCAACTATGTTGGGGTCGGCTTCCAGTCTAACCGGATGCAGCTGAATACTAGTATTTTACATGAAACGACTGCCTATCTTATTGCCCAGTAACTGGGCAATAAGATACAACCTGACACTGAACTGCAACTAGCAAAAAACGTAAGAAAATTTGAATTTCGCCGGCTGCAGTTACAGAAAAAACAACTAAGTAATTTGAACCATTGACACGAAAGAATACGAGCTTATACCTAAATGAATACTTACCCATGCATTTTTAAGAAGGGTAAGTATACATTACCTTAATAATACTGCCTAGTTGGTCTAGTCGTCGCAAGCGTTTTTTTTTTTTTTTTGATATAGCAGGAGAGGGAAATCCTCATGGACGCCCAGACTGCCTGACTGATGAGCCAGTCTGGGTAGTGCCGGACTCTTACCGGCTAAAACCCACTCCTGCCTTTGCCAGTGTCCCTCTGACATGATCAGAGACCTTGTTTTTCAATATTCTAATTGCGATCTCTCATTTTCGTTTTTAATATTTGTGTCGGCCCCTTTTTGAGGAGGTGGAGGGTTCCTGAAAGCAATCGCTTCACTTTTTCCAATTTTTTATTCATTTATTTTATATTTAGTACCGCATATAAAACTTATTGTAACGTATATCCTTATTTTTCTATATTACGTCGCAAGCGTTACTGCTGAGCCTGTGGGGTTCTGGGTTCGATTCCCAGATCAGGAAGTATCATTGGGTTTTCCATCAGGAATTTCTCAGCTTGGATTCTAGATTTGTGCCCGGTGAGTGAACTATATAGAGAACTATATATAGTGTGGGGCGCCTCCCAGCTAGATGGACCGACGACCTTAAAAAGGTGGCTGGGACAAACTGGATGCGGAAAGCGGAGGACAGGGTGTTGTGGCGCAGCCTGGGAGAGGCCTATGTCCAGCAGTGGACTGCTATAGGTTGAGTTGATTGAGTGAACTATACGTACACTTCTGCCTAACCCTTTGTGAATTACAGACGTGATGTTATGTGTATTTATGTGATAACTTTCAATAAACAATTGGGAATACACTCAATAAAAATCCAAAATTCACGACCAAAAACAGCGCCCCACAATAAAAACAACAAAACACACGTACACCATTATCACTTCAAATTCAGCTCACCTCCGAAAAAAAAGGCGTGAATGACCCCAAATTAATTTCGGCAAACAAGTCCCCCGAGTATAATTGACACGCAGCAAATAACAATACGACCCAAATTAGGTACATGGGCCGAAAACAAACAGTCACTTTCGGGACGAATTTGACCCCTACAAAGTTTTGACAAACCTTTCAACGGTTTTATTATTCAACGATGGTGTAATAAATTATTGAGTTGGTTTTAGTTGTTTTATGTTATAATCAGTTTATTAGGTTAGGCAGTTGTTCGGGAAAGGGTTATTTGAGGTTAGTTAGGACTACCTGATGGGATAATTTTACGCAAAATAGTGTTGGGTAAACATTTACGTCGATAATACCAAAAGGGTTTTAAGACCACGTCACTTGGGTTTCGGACAGACTAATGCCCGTTCACGCCATGGCGCCAGTAGCACACCTTCGCCGCGAAACCATAGCAGCGAAACCACAGTAGTTAAATTGTACTGGTTCGCGAAATGTTCCGCTACTCGAATCGGATGCGAGTAGCGAAATATCACGCGAACCAGTACAATTTAACTACTGTGGTTTCGCTGCTATGGTTTCGCGGCGGAGATGTGCTACCAGCGTTAGAGTCAAATTATTTATTTCAGGCACATAAAACGCATTTTTGATCGTCAATATTTACAAATAAAAACTTTTTACAAAAAAAAAACAACCGACTTCCAAAAAAAACACTACAAAGCGAAAACTAACCTTAATTTCGGAAGTCGGTGGCTTTGGAGCTGTATTTTAGTTTTTTGCCACCGACTTCCGAAATTAAAGTTATTTTTCGCTTGTAGTGTTTTTTTGGACGTCAGTTGTTTTTTTTTTGTAAACAGTTTTTATTTTTCACTTTTTAGTGGGTCAGTTTGTAATTTATCCAATTTACAATAGCCTAATGTCAAATGCTCATCTCCTATTACAAAATATTACTTTTCCCGATGCAGGGGCGTTAATTGTTGAGGAGTTCTCCTGGTAACAACCAGGAGAACTGATGGTGACTTCACCATATGCATTTTGACGAGCATAAATTGCTTAGCAACCATATAAAAGTGCCTAATCGAATCGCAACGGTGAAATACTTAGTATTAAGTAGTTCCGATGGCCATCTGTGGTCTTCATCATCGGTTCCACTTCACCAGATGGTGCTTTTCGAGTGCAAATGCACGAGTTACTATAAAAAATACTCAAATCGCTATAGGTATGCCTATAAAATTTGAGGATTTCCCTCGATTTCCATGGGATCCCCTCATCATATTTTGTTTTGATGGCAATGGGACCACCTCGGGAGCATACCCTTCAAACAAAAAAAGAATTTTCAAAATCCGTCCACAATTGACCGAGTAATCGGTGAACATACATAAGAAAAAAAAAAACCGAACATATCACCTCCTCCTTTTTGGAAGTCGGTTAAAAAATAGAATTGATTCTTGTCGTTTTCACCGACATCCCCTATACTACCACAGTTTACGTATGGGACGTATAGGGATGGGGGATTAGCTTAAAACCTCCCCCAAACTAGCCCCTAAATTTTATTTTATTTTCACCATCATTTTGATCACATAACTATGGGACACATTTAATAAATTAAAGTCGATTTTCGTGTCTCTATGACCGCGTTTTTCTTTTAAACTCCGCAACGGATTTTGATGCGATTTTCACCATAATTAGATAATTTGTTCCGGAATGTTTATTTGTACCTACCTATACGTGTTTACGTTCTGTTTACATTATTTCTGCTTGAGTATAATAGTTTTCGACGATTTTTATGTTTTTTTTTTTTTTGGTATACTGGCGTGTGCTAGCTAACATAAGGCAAATAATTTAATTTAATGTTGTGTTTCGTAATGTAAATTCTTTTACATTTTATTGTATAGATTCAAGTTTTATATCTGAACAGACAGCTGTGCTGCTGGGGAGTTTGTTGCTTTGTTTCTTCTTCCCAGCTAAAGCACTAGGAAGTGGTGAAGGGTGGGCGTTTTTGGGGGATTGTCTTATGTAATTTTTGACGTTCGAAAAGTGCTGATTCTCAGCCTAGTTTGAATAAATGAGTTTTGATTTTGATTTTATAATAGATTAATATTAAACTTGTATAATAAAATCACATCAAAATCAAAAGTCATTTATTCAAACTCAAACTATAGGCGGAGAATCAGCACTTTTAGGCCCGTATTAATAAACGTTACTTAGCCCAACAGCTCGCACTTGATAACAGTCTTGAGGTCATGATCGTATTAATAAACATAATAATTGATGTACGAGTACTCAAGTTACGGCTTGGGTTTACGTTATCAGCCGAGTGATGGTCTAATTAATAAACGAAAATCGACACTTAAGTATACAATAGGTTTGTGTACTTGAGATGCTCAAATCTGAGTGAAGGCAGTCCGTGACACGCCACAATTGTGGCGATAAGTCCCCTGTTTGAGGAGTGGCTGGAGAGGCGCCACGGCGTCCTCACCTTCCGCCTGACGCAGGTCCTCACCGGACATGGATGTTTCAGGAGGTTCCTGTTTAGGATTAAGCGGGAGGAAACGCCCGGGTGTCACCACTGTGTGGATCGCCCGGAGGACACGGTGGAGCATACGGTGGAGGTCTGCCCAGCTTGGGCGGAGCACCGCCGTGTCCTCACGGAGGCGATCGGCGGCGGCGATCTCTCGCGTCCGGCCCTGGTGCAGGCCATGGTTCGGAGCGAGAGTGCATGGGAGGCCGTCACCTCCGTCTGCGAAGCAGTTATGCTAGCGAAGGAGGAGGCGGAACGCATGAGGGTGAGACAAGGTTCGCTACCTCGCGCCCTTAGTCGCCGCAGGAGACGCCCCGGGCGTCGGGAGTCGCAAGCCGATTTCCGGCCACCGTAGGCGCGGGCCTGCGGACGGTGAGCGATGGGTAGCTCGCCGTCCGATAAGGACCAGGCCCGGGTCGACGGCGCGTTGTGTTCCACGCGCGCCTCAAAGAGATGTCAGCACAAAATGACGGGGTCCGTCAGGACCAATGCCTGCCAGGGTTGCGAGTTTGTCCGAAAGGGATATCGTGGCCCTGGCACACAGGCAACGGAAGGAACACGGGTGGGTTTTAGTCAGTAAAAGTCTGACACGCCCTCCCGCTCCGCCCAGAGCGGGAGAAGTTATTTGATAATTTCCCACCCAAAAAAAAAAAAAAAAAGGCACTCCGTGACATGAGGTTGTGATTAGTAGCGCGAAACATGGAGTTTGAAAATATTTTGCGTGAAAATAATTATTACGATGAATTAGAATCTATATATGGGATGCCTCGAATCTTTTTGAGTTACCAAGTGAACATTTAAAAAAAACCATCCAAGTGCGGGTCGGACCACGCACAATGAAGGGTTCCAACTGCAAATGTAAGTTGGTCGACTATTACTAGTTAACTTGTAGAGCCTACTTAGCTGTGATAGCTTTCCATTTATTTTTTTAATAAGTTAATAAGTTTTAAAATAATTTAGGTTTTCACTGATCCGCAATGGTTTTGAAAGACCTGGCCAACGATAACACACCATGGGAGAGTCATAAGGAAAGACAGACAGACGGACATAGCGAGACTATAAGGTTCCTTGTTGACTTCGGAACCCTAAAAATGATCCAGATTTGTTCATAATTTTTAATTCGTTCATTTGTTCAGTCACATTAATAAAAATACTCTTTGGTGAGTATTTGAGTGAGTATTTGAGAGTGACAGTAACAGAGGTCTTCCAATTTCCCTAGAAATATTTATAACGTGATACAGCGCTATACATTAAAGTTATAACAAAATACAAGTATTTCAATAAATCTTACGACTTATCAAGAACGAAATGTGATGAATGTCATTCTAAACTTCGGTCAATGTGATGTAATCATTCATCAAGTACAGCTCCTTGAGGAGCTGATCTTGGTAACTGAGATTCTGTTTTCATGTGTTTATTAATTAGTAATGATCTTGAGATGCTGATATCGTAATAATGGCGTATAAAATAATTACGCACTTGAGTACGTCGTTGGGGAACGTTTATTAAAACGGGCCTTAGAAACGTCAAATTACTTATGATATAAGCATCACCTTTGTACGTTCTGTTCCTTTCTTCTTGTATGTTTCTAGATGTGTGTACATAAATCAATCAATCAATCTTCTGGTAAATATCTTTCTGGTAAATATCAGTGTCCGATACACTCGCTCTGGGTAAGCATCGTGGTTGGGACGGTCAAATAGAATGTTTTATTTGTTATTTATTTTTAAATTCTTTACTTACTAACATAGTTTATAATCTCCTGTTGTTACTAACCATAATGGATCATGTTATCTGATAATAAATAATAATAATAATAACGTCCTGATTGACCATCTAATCACGTGGGGGGCGGACACACGAATGTGAAATTACTGGCGTGGCTAACGTGGCTCTGGAAACCCATTAAAAATGGAGACACGATCGAAAAGAAAACGTATAGGGCCGCTGCCCGGGGGCGATCGCCGGGGCGCACCGGGAGCTGACGCTGGGTGTCTCAGCATGCGAACCGTCAGCGGTGAGGAGTTGAACAGGCGGGCTCCCACCGACAAAGATGCTACAGCCGAAATCATCGACGATGGTGACAGACTGACGGACAGGACAAACACCCCTGTAGAACCGAATAGTCCAAGCACAATATCCTACACACCTTCTAGGCCATCATCACCATCCATACCATCGTCACCCATTCTATCATCACCTCCCATTACTAGTTTAAATTCAATTCCACCCACTCCGACCTTGAATGTTGCGCGGGAGGTTAGTTCCTTTTTACCTGCGTCCACCAAGGCTGGAAAAGCAAGAGTTCGCATGAGATGGAGCAAAGAAGTTAACCTATTTATCATGCGAACTTACTTTTATATCACTAAATTAGAAACCGACATTACCACCTACAGACAACAATTGCATGAACTTTTTACTCGACAATATCCTGAGATATCTGTTTCAGAACAAAGAATCTCAGATCAGCGAAGAGCTATAGCTAGAAATAAACTTTTATCTCAAGAAATAATAGAACAATTAAAAGAAGAAACACGAATAAAACTACAAGAAGTAGAAAATAATTCAGGCGCTAACACTATCCCACTATCACAAACCATAACCGAAATTTCTGAACAACCGCACACCCAAGTAGAACCTTATACTCAATCTCAACCATACAATCAATCGCAAGCTTACACGCAAATATCTCACACATCTACACAAACCGATTCGGTAACCCTAACTCTAGAAAATGATATTGAGACCTTAACCATTGCAGATCAAAATCTGACAACAGATATGAATATCCAAGAAATTCATGACAAATTCAGAACAACTCTAACACAATACTCTGGGATGGACCCAACAGTTCGACCAAAACTACCTAAACTTCGATATAGCCCTAATCTTTTCCGTTTAGTTAACTTATTTAATGAAAACATACTTAATCAATTTATTTCCGATGACACACAACTTATAGATATACACACACTCATATATTGCACAGCGGTAGTCGTATCTGAAGAACTTAACTTTAAAATCACGCAACACACAGGAAATACAAGACCAAAACAGAATATCAAACCAGCATGGCAACACAGGTTAAAAAAGACATAGAAAAATTAAGAGCAGATTGTAGTAGGCTTACACAATATATTAACAACATTAGGTCAAGTAAAGTAGTAAGAAGAGTTGAGGCTATATTTAGGAGTAGCTTCACGCACACAAGACACAAAAATAACAACAGAAAACCAGAAGAGTTCTTAGATACCTTAAAACAAAAACTAGCACTTAAAGTTCAACGATAACGCCATATTTGCCAATAATGAAAAAATGTTTTATAGAAACCTACACAAACCAGACACTGACACAAATAATGAAATTAACGCAGACGCAACTGACCAACCTACAAAAGAGCAACTAGAAACATATTGGTCTAACATTTGGGAAGAACAAGAACACCATAACGACAAAGCGACGTGGATAACAGAAGAAAAACAAAATGGACGGCAGTAGATGAAATGGAATTTATAGAGATTTCAGAGGCCGATATCACACATGTAACAGGCAGATTACACAATTGGAAATCTCCTGGTACAGACAAAATACACAATTTTTGGTACAAAAAGTTAACTTCATTACACAAGCCCATAGCAAAAAACTTAACAGAAATGATATTAGGACAACAAAATATACCCGATTTTATTGCAACAGGTATAACATACATGCTGCCTAAAACTAAAAATTCACCACAACCTTCCCAATATAGACCAATCACATGCCTACCCACGATATATAAGATATTAACATCAGCAATAACTATGAAAATGAACTCACACATTGAACACCACAACATAATGGCAGAAGAGCAGAAGGGATGCAGGCGGGGCCATATGGGATGCAAAGAGCAGTTAATTATTGATTCTAGTATCCATAAACATGCTAGCACAAAGAATAGAAATCTTCATTGTACCTATATCGATTATAAAAAAGCTTTCGACAGTGTTCCTCATTCCTGGCTGATACAAATACTAGAAATGTATAGGATAAACTCAAAAATAATAGATTTCTTACGAAATATAATGCCACTATGGAAAACCACACTTCAAATAAATTGCAATCACAATAATATTACAACGCGACAAATATCTATTAAGAAGGGTATCTACCAAGGTGATTCACTGAGTCCCCTGTGGTTCTGTCTTGCACTAAACCCTCTGTCTCATCTACTGCAGCGCTGTCGAACCGGGTATTGTCTCAAACACACTACAGAACAAACAACAGTCACACATCTCATTTGCTATTTGCCGGTCGTAGTGAACAGACGTATCGAACAATTATTGCAATAAACAAATAATCACTTGCGAAATTGTGACCTAGTTATCAATAGCCAGTAATAAACTCATTCTCGTACAGTAAATTTGTGTAAGGTGTATTATTAGATGAAATGACAAGTGTTTAACAAGAACGATATAACCTGCTTCATGATGGAGGATAGTCCATTCAACCGGACTAGTAAATGTGTTCGCTCCCCGCCTTCTACTCCTGTGCCCGTGACCGTAGCCGCCTCTACCCCTCAAGCACCTATACAAAGGAACGATGCCCCTGAAGTTGCATCGACGTCAGAACTTCAGAGCTGGATGGCGACTATCGAACAGAGCCTGAAAGAGGTGTGCGCTATTGCAGCTGAGGGAAAGCTGAACGTGGAGCAGAAAACGTGCATCACTAACCTATGCCGGAAGATTGGTCACGGAACCTCGCAGATGGCCGTCATGTACCAGTCCATCAAAGCTAAAGCCCTCCAATCGCACTATGCCGTCCGAACTCTGGAAAACCAACTCGACTTTTCGCAGCAGCTACAGAACCTTAGGCTGAGTATTGAAGATTCGACGAAATCTGCCCAGGGATCTTCCTTTGCTGACATGGTAAAGAAAGGTGCCAACAATTTTATCCAGCCAAGTTCTGTAAGTTCTGTGGCCATATATCCGAGTGACAAATTGAAGACCAGCGATGAGACTAAAACTCTTGTCCAAAAAATTATCAGTCCCGAACAAATGAAGCTCCACGTGAGAGGCCTGCGCAAAACGAAGAACGGCGGTGTTATCATCAGCACCGAGACGAAGGACGACATCGAGAAGCTGAGACAATCGGTGCAGCTCACCAAATCAGGTCTAACAGTCGACGAGCCCCTTAAAAGGAAGCCTAGGGTTGTAATTATAGGAGTGCCGACATCCATGCGGGAAAATGAGGTTTTTACCTGTGTGTACAACCAAAACCTAGCTGAAAAAGTTCAGGACTGCAGCCTTGAGACGTTTTTGAGTTTGATTAAATTGAGTCATAAGTCAGGTAAGAAAGAATCTGATACATGTAATTACATTGTTGAGGTACCTGCAGTCATACGCAAAGCCCTGATATCACAAGACCGAGTTTTTGTAAATTGGTCATCATGCCCTGTGAGAGACTTTACTTTGGTCACACGATGCTATAAGTGTCAGCAGTATGGACATGCGGCCAAGTCATGTCGGCAAACATCGCATACCTGCGGCCACTGTGGTGATCAAGGTCACTCAGTAAAAGAATGTCCAAAGAAGGCTGACGAACCAAAATGCGCTACTTGCTTGCATTTCAAAAAGCCAGACAAGCATAACACAGGTGCTGCTGACTGCCCGGCGAAAATAATGGCTGAAAAAAGGTACATCAATTCTGTAGATTATGAAGGCGCCTAAGAGCGCCGTTAATTTGTTATTTTTCTGTCCTTTTTTTTTTTTATTTTATATTTTTATTTGAACTACCATTATGATTAATAATTTAATTAATGATTTAGATAATTTCTCTGTATCCGAGTCCAAAGTTTGTGAAGCTGAAAACTGCAAACAATATCTATCCGGCTATAAATCTCCATTAACCATATTAACACAAAATATTCGCAGTGTTTTTAAGAATTTTGATAGCTTCAGTACATTTCAGCAACGGCTAAGCATAAATTGTGACGTCATTGTTTTAACCGAATGCTGGCTTGCCAAACAATATAACATACTACAAATCCCGGGATATAATATGTATCGAAGCACCATAAATTACAACCAAAATGATGGTGTGATAGTTTATGCAAGAAATCATCTGAACGTCTCTGTCGAGGAACCTGATATGCACGACTGTAACAGATTGTTGGTTAAAATTGGCTCAGAATTTGCGATATTAGCATTATATCGACCTCCGTCTTTTAAAAATACTAGCAATTTTACTGACTCTCTGAATGAAATCTTGCAGAACCTGTCATCCATCAAAAACACGATTGTAATTGGAGATATTAATATCAATATTCTTCCCGGAAGTGCTGATGCTACTGCTCAGGACTACCTCAACCAATGCGCCTTTCATGGCCTGCTCCCAGCACACAGCTTTCCTACACATCACAGTGGTTCCTGTTTGGATCATATTATGCTTAAATCGAATTTCCCTTCACTTGCACTTGTTGTTAACTCAACTATTACCGATCACAAGGCTGCCCTACTAACCCTAAATTGTAAATTACCTAAACAAGACACTCGCAAAATTTCAAAACTGAACATAAATAAACTTGAAGATGATTTACGCGTCATCGATTTCGATCCAGTCTATAATTCCGCTGACCCGCACTTTTGCATGTTGTTTGTAATTGAAAACTTACGAAATGCAATTCAGAAAAACACAGTCGTATCGCAGTTTAGCAACAAAAACTACAACATAAAACCATGGATCACATCAGGCCTTATTCGTTGTATGAAACATAGGGATAAACTGCATTTGAAAGCTAAATCGAATCCAGAAAATGCAGTATTGCAATTTTCGTACAAAAGATATCGAAATTTCTGTAATGATCTCCTTAAAAAAATTAAAAGCAACTACGACAAAGTGGCATTGGAAAAGGCTGGAACAAATAGTAAAAAGATCTGGAAATGTATTAAAGACGCAACGTATACCACAAAACAATATGAGTCATCTTCAAGTTTATTACAAGCACACTCGTCACCGGTCGAATCCGCTAACATAGCAAATAATTTCTTTGTAAATGTGGGTAAGTGTCTGGCAGAGAAAAATCTGGGTCAATCCCAAAACCTAACGAGCACTCCTTTTACATCTAACACTGCTTTAAAATCCTTCGCGCTGCTAGATACTGACGAGACTGAGGTAGAAAGTATAATCATGACCTTGAAAGAAGACTGTGCAGTAGGCTGGGACAACATATCGAATAAAATTATTAAAAAATTCAAGGACATTTTGGTACCACCACTGACTTATATTTTCCGCATTTGTTTATCTTCAGGTAATTTTCCAGAGTGTCTCAAAAAAGCGGTAATTGTCCCTGTCTATAAATCAGGCAGCAAAGAGCAAGTGGCAAATTATAGACCTATTTCTTTACTTCCTTCTATGTCAAAAATACTGGAGAAAATAATAAACAAAAGGTTGTTGAAATATTTGGAAGATAAATCTATTCTGTCTGAACGGCAGTTTGGATTCAGGCCTAAAGTTTCAACTGCCGATGCGGTACATCATTTGACTGACTATCTGGCGCAAGAACTTGACAAGGGTAACCACACAGTAGGAATTTTCCTGGACCTTGCCAAAGCTTTTGACACAGTTTCCATTCCAATTCTGTTGCGCAAGCTTGAGACCATGGGTGTAAGAGGCACCCAGCTGAAAATATTCAAAAGTTATTTAGAAGATCGTTCCCAGTGCGTAAAGATTGGCGATATTCTAAGCGAGGTTAAAAAAAAACACATTTTTTGGTGTTCCCCAAGGAAGTGTTCTAGGGCCCACTTTGTTTTTGATCTACATAAATGACCTTTGCAATCTAAAGCTAGAGCATGGCACTATCATAGCTTACGCTGATGACACTGCTTTACTTTTTTCGGCTGACTCAGAAAACGAAGTCTACAATCTTGCGCAACACGGATTTAATATTGTAAATAAATGGCTTAAAAATAACTTACTAACTCTAAATGCAGAAAAGACAAAATACATTAAGTTTTCGATGCGCAAGCATATATCGAATATCCCCACAGCGTTGCATGCTCATTGTTGCCCAGAACCAGCAGATGACAGGTGTAAGTGTCCCAATATTAAAAAGACTGATAAAATAAAATACCTAGGTATTATAATAGATGAAACCCTTTCCTTTAAACCACATATGGAAGCTCTAAATAATAGAATTCGTAAGCTGATATTCGTATTCAAAAAGTTACGATTTATTACAGATCCAAAAATGCTGAGGCAAGTATATTTTGCTCTTTGTCAGTCAATTCTGACTTACTGTATTACCTCATGGGGTGGGGTGAGTAAAGGTCTGTTATTGCCCATTGAAAGAGCTCAAAGAGCTATTCTCAAGGTGGCTACTTGCCGCCCTTTCCTTTTCCCCACTAACCTCCTGTATAAATCTTGTGAAGTACTAACAGTTCGACAGTTATTTATTATGAGCACTGTACTAAAACAACACGCAGCACTTCCATACAGCACTGATTTTACTAAAAAAAGACGGAAAGATATAGTTTGCCCTCAAAAAAGTACAAAACATGCTTTCACAGCCAAGTTCTATATGTACCTCGGACCGCTACTCTATAACAGGCTAAATGAAAAAGGAAACATCTACTCCTTAAACCACAGTAACTGCAAGAAAATCCTTAAGGAAGCTCTTCAAACTATGTCCTATGAAGATACAGAGAAGTTATTACTTGTGCTAAAGTAAATATTGTTCATATTGTTATTTTGTATTTTTGTTTTATTTTAGTTAGCTAGGTTAAGATACTATATATTTTTTTATTTTTTTTATATAGGTACCTTGTTACCAAATATATTATTAAGCTATGTGATTATTATGTCAACTAAAGTTACCTCCAATCGCCTGAAACACAGGACTTCCTAGTTCAGGCACAAACCATCGTGAACTTGTACGTAGATTTAAGGAAAACTGTAAACGTTGTATCTTATATTTTTGAATAAATTTTATTATATTATTTATTATTTTATTATTTACATGGACGATATTAAATTATATGCACAAACCGAAAAAGATATGAAGAAACTGGTAGAAGCTACAGCAGAGTTTAGCCTAGATATAAACATGCAATTTGGTCTGGATAAATGTAAAACACTTCATATCATACGAGGCAAGGTACGACCCGGTAACTATGTAGTAAATAGCACAGACACCATAATAGCAATGGAACCGACTGACTTTTACAAATATTTGGGGTACACTCAACTAAAGGGACTAGATCATGTTAGGATTAAAGATACACTTACTGCAGAGTATAAAAGAAGACTTAACGCCATATGTAAAACACAACTTTCGGGTAGAAATCTCATCAAGGCCTTAAATACATTTGCCATCCCCATATTAACATACTCATTTGGAGTTATTAAATGGACAAAAACAGACACAGAACAATTAGAACGAACCACACGCACCACTCTTACAAAACATATCAACTTACACCCTAAATCTGCTATAGAAAGAATTACTATCAAAAGACAAAACGGGGGGAGAGGCCTAATAGATATCCAGCACCTTTGGCGGAAACAAGTCTGTCGACTAAAAACATTATTTCACGCAAAATCTCGCTCTAGTAACATTCATAAAGCCATAGTTCAAAAAGATTTTAACTACACCCCACTTAACTTAAATGAACAGTTAGATTCTCCACAAATTACTATCGACGACCCGCAGAAACAAGAAGCAAAAATTGAGGACTGGAAGAAAAAGGTACTTCATGGCCGACATCCTCATGACCTAGAACAATCTCATGTGAATAAAATAGCCTCAAATAAATTTCTTAAAATAGGTAATTTATTCCCAGAAACTGAAGGATTTATAATTGCGATACAGGACCAGATTATTAACACTAAAAACTATAGAAAATTTATTATCAAAGATCCTTCAGTAACAAATGATAAATGTCGCAAGTGTCACATCCAACCAGAAACAATTCAGCACATAACAGGAGCTTGCACTACTCTCACGCAGACAGACTACACACACAGGCACAATCAGGTGGCAAGTGTAATTCATCAAAAATTAGCACTCAAATACACACTCATACGGGACACAAACACCCCTTACTACAATTACACACCACAAACTATCCTAGAAAATGACACACACAAACTTTACTATGACCGCGCCATTCTCACCGACAGAACAATTCACTACAATAGACCGGATATAACCCTACAGGATAAAGTAAATAAAGTTACTTACCTAATAGATATTGCCGTTCCCAATACACATAACATTCAGAAGACAATATCTGACAGAATTAGTAAATACATGGAACTCAAAGATGAAGTAACTAGAATATGGCGCCAACAAAAAGTTTATGTGATAAACAGGCGTCATCCCGAATCACCTTCTCCATAGCCTTAAATTACTAAACCTTAAAGAAACCCTCTATATCGCCCTACAAAAAGCTGCAATTTTAAATACATGTCGAATCGTCAGAAAGTTCATGCAAATAGAAGAAAACGAAATAGGTCCTCACACAACACATCTTTAACATAACACACCACACGCTGCATTTACTTGGCTTCGGTCCGTAAATGTTGCAAAAACCAGCCAAAGAGCTGAGAAGAAAAAACACTCAACAAAAATAATAATAATATGCGTAAATGTTGCAAAAACCAGCCAAAGAGCTGAGAAAAAAAAACACTCAACAAAAATAATAATAAATGGTTAAATAAATAAGACAGTCACCCAAAACGCCCGCCCTTCACCACTTCCAAGTGCTTTATCTGGGAAGAAGAAGTGGCGCAACAAACTCCCAAGCAGCACAGGTCTGTTCAGTTAGAAAAACTTGATTCTTAACAATATTATGCAAAATAATTTACTTTACGCAACACAAAACATTAAATTAAATTATTTGCCATAATGTCAGCTAGCACACGCCAAAACAGCAGAACTATAATAATTATAATATATAATTATAATTTAATTTATTCCCCAAAATAAGAACACGTATTACAGAATTTAATAATAACAATATACACTAAATAATGGCTTAAAGTTTGTAATATACAAAGTTTGGGACTCTCTGCATCCGAACTAGGTGGTAAACCTGTATCTCGGATTACATTTGATTCCCATATATAAATTGTGAACAATTAGTAGCCATGTTTCAGTTTAAGTTTGTATACATTATGATTGCCATGTAAGAATGTACCTATGTGGAAAGTATGCTTAATGTATGAGCAAAAATGTAAGTGTTGAGTGAGTGAGTGTGTGTGAGTGATAGTGTGTGTGAGGGTGTGTGTGTGTATGTGTGTGTATGAGTGTGATGAGAATGGGATGATTGTTCAATATGAGTGATTAAAGTAGTAGCTTGTCTATTTAGGAATGTTCAGAATCGCTTCAGTTTCATCGTAAGAAAGTTCTTGTAGGTAGTCTTGTATTTTCCTTTTACAGTGGGTCTTATTAAGTGGATATATATTAATAACTTTGTTGATTTTGTCGTATAAGTAAGGTCCAAGGAAGATGAAGAATCTCTTAATAAAAGATGTTTTGGGAACATATGTACGTTTGCATGCTGCATGTTTTCTACGTTTGCGTAGAGTGTTTGGATCGTATATAAGATCACCATGTTGCTTTAATATTATACTAACAACAAAAAGTTGACGAACGGTGAGAACTTTGCATGATTGATATAGCTGTATTGTAGGATATAGAATAAGCCGAAAAGTGATTGTTTTTAAAATAGCTCGTTTAGCTATTTCTACTTTTTTAAGGATGGTTTTCGGAGCGCCTCCCAAAGACGAGATGCAGTACGTAATTATCGACTGGCAAAGCGCAAAATAGACTTGCTTAAGTAATTTGGCGCTAAAAACGTAAACAGAACTAATACCTTTTTTTTTGTTTTTTTGTTTTCGGGGGGAAACCTTCAAAAGGCACCTGACTTTGGGGGAAAAGACCAGAGAGTGTGGGATTCTTACCTCACTAAAACCACCCCGGTAATCACCATCAGCACATGGAGGGGATCCCGTTACCTCTTAATAGACCAATCCGGAACCCCCTTAGTGCAACGCCTGTTAGGGCACGTCTCTGGGGAGACTATAAAGAGGTCTCCCCTGAGCCTCGCTATGCACGGGCAGCACGTGATCACAGTGCCACCGTATTCCCTGAAATCGCTCGGTGGGCAATCATGCCCACCGAGCGATTTCAGGGAATACGGACCGAATCAGAGTGGGGACACTGATGTGTCCCCACTCTGATCACCCGCGATTCCAAAGTCCCGCCTGCATTAAATGATGCAGGGGGGGTTTCAGCGTGTTAGGCGTCGAGGCGGTTGCCTCCGCGACACCGTCTTCTTAGAACTTAATACCTACCTAAATAAAATCCTCCAGGCCTAACGGCGTGCCAGCTGACATATAGCTCTAGCAGCTGTAATTTGAAGTCACAAATGATAAACTAGGACCATGAAAGCAAATTAAATAAACAGATAATTAATAATAAAAATAACAAAACCAGCACCCGTTCACGAGCTTATCACAAAGATCAGCCATTACCGTCATATTTGAGGGAAGGAGACTTCCCAACGCCTGAAGCTTCCGCACGCAGTGACATGGAGCACGACGAACTTGCTGCCGGTTGCTCAGGCAAGAATAATATGATCAATTGTCGAAGTCCATCACTACATACTTAGTATAAAACAAAGTTGCTTCCCGCTGCCTGTCTGTCCCTATGCATGCCCAGATCTTTAAAACTACGCAACGGATTTTAATGCGGTTTTTTTAAATAGATAGAGTGATTCAAAAGGAGGACGGTTTATATGTATAATAAATGCATAATATAGTAGAGTAACACTCATAATTTTAGAGGTTTCTAATGTGATGTCGTTAAAAACCACACTTTTTTGCGCTTACATTGCAAACGCTGGCTGAATACTATAGTATTGTACACCTTAAAAAGGTCTACAAAAAAGTCCGCGATGGTAGGTAGGTATATGTCTATCTCTTAGGGATAACCCACAATAACCATTTTTAGGGTTCCGTACCCAAAGGGTAAAACGGGAACCCTATTACTAAGGCTCCGCCGTCTGTCTGTCTGTATGTCCGTCTGTCACCAGGCCGTATCTCATGAACCGTGATAGTTAGAGAGTTGAAATTTTCACAGATGATGTATTTCTGTTGCCGCTATAACAACAAATACTAAAAAACAGAATAAAATAAATATTTAAGGGGGCTCCCATACAACAAACGTGATTTTTTGCTCGTTTTTGCTCGATATTGATAACGGCAACAGACGCTTGAAATATTCACAGAATATTTAATTAAATTTAAAAATAAATAATTAAATTAAAATAAAACAAATATTTAAGGGGGCTCCCATACAACAAACGTGATTTTTTTGGCATTTTTATAGATAATGGTACGGAACCCTTCGTGCGCGAGTCCGACTCGCACTTGGCCGGTTTTTTATCCTTTTCTTTTTACGAGAAATAATGGCTTATTTACGAAGGGATTTTAAGTAATACAGCATTAATCCTTATCCAATCGCTCGTTCAAGAGTAACCTTTAACGAAAACATGTTTGTACGAGTATTGTCTAATGACAAAAAAGCTGTGAACATTGCACAGCATTGCACCCGTGCGAAGCCGGGGCGGGCCGCTAGTATTGCAATAATGAAGAAAGAAAGAGAATAAAGAAACCTCAATGTTTTGTCAAGTCGTAAAAACCACGTGAAGCAGGGGGCGGTCGCTAGTATGTAATAAACTTTAATCTAATCTGACATTTTCCTATGCAATAATAACAGCGGTCAATTAATTACCTCCGCCACTGTACTGCAGTCAATTTGTCGAGATTAGTACCGGAGTACACTGGCTGTCAATAGAACATAGTACACTCGAGTTATGAAGTGACACTGTGCCGTGACGTCATTTGTAAGCGTTATGACGTCACGGGTGGCTATTAAAATGATTGATACTGGTATTGGTAATTGATTAATGTATCTTGTATGTGGGTATGTAGTGTTGATTCGTGGTTTGGGTGTGATCTTATTTGAGTATCGTCTGTCTGTCTGTCTGTCCGTCTGTCAGTCTGTCACCAGGCTGTATCTCATGAACCGTGATAGTTAGACACTTGATATTTTCACAGATGATATATTTATGTTGCCGTTATAACAACAAATACAAAAAAAAAACAGAATAAAATAAATATTTATGGGGGCTCCCATACAACAAACGTGATTTTTTTGCTCGTTTTTGCTCGATATTGATAACGGTTACAGGTAGACACTTGAAATATTCACAGAATATTTAGTTATGTATTCACTTTAAAAATAAATAATTAAATTAAAATAAAACAAATATTTAAGGGGGGCTCCCATACAACAAACATGATCTTTTTACCGTTTTTATTAATAATTGTACGAAACCCTTCGTGCGCGAGTCTGACTCGCACTTGGCCGGTTTTTAATTTTATTTAATATTGTTTAGACCTTTGCGTAAAACAAGTAAATTATACTTATTTAAGTTATGGAAGATCGGAGTCTCCTAACACAGGCATATATCTGCTTAAAAAGAGGCCTCAATCACTAGTTGTTAAGATTTACTTGTAAAAATACTAAACCATTTTCATTTTTTATTAGCCACGCGCTCCTACAAATAATCTTCCCCAATGACGTTTTAAATGATAATGACGTTTTAAACAAAGTCCATAGTGTAGCTGTGGGGTGTTTGCAAGTTAAACTTATCAAGCTGGTGTATGTTCGCGCTTGTCCGCTTGACCCAGGTCAACTTAGTTCCGCAGTCATAAGGGTGCCCTGGACGAGGTAGAGTGTGATAAGTAATCATTATTAATACGTGAAGCGAAAACTTTGTACCCCTTTTTATGGCCAGCCCGCTGCCACTTCAGCTTGCTTACTCTGCAGGCTATGTCGGTAACTGCGGTTCTCTTCCGGATAACTTCATTTCTGATCTTATCCTTCAAAGAAACTCCGAGCATAGATCCATAGCGCATTATATTAATACGTGAAGCGAAAACTTTGTACCCTTTTTACGAAAGCTACGCGGACGGAGGAGTATGAAATTTGGCACAGTTAAAGTTTATATGAAGGAGGAGTGCAGAAACCTAATATTTTTATATAATACTAGCTGCGCCCGGCGGTTTCACCCGTGGAAGTCTCGATCCCGTGGGAATATCGGGATAAAAAGTAGCCTATGTCTTATTCCAGGGTGTCACCTACCTCCATACACAATTTTATCAATATTGGTCCAGCCGTTTGAGCGTGATGAAGTAACAAACATACACACACACACTCACAAACTTTCGCTTTTATAATATTAGTGTGATGCATTTGAAATAAATTCAATTAATAAAAAACCACTACACACACTACCATGCGATTGACACACGCACAGATAGTACCAGGACCTCATGACTTGAAGATAGGTGACAGAAGTGAAAGCTTGAGCATGGAATTAGTGTACTCATAAAATTAGTAAGTACTATTTATATTGAAAGTAGAGGGGGTCGAATTTCGACCAGTGAGCGACCACTAGTTGAATAGATTAGGTATACTCGACCAAACGTATGTAAACGAGGCAAGAACCCTGACAAAAAGCCGAAAAATATTATGACTTACGACAGTAAAAAGCACCTACAATGTAGAAAGATAGTAAACTTAGAATGAATCTTGTATAACATTATCTTCCAATGTTAAGAGCAGGCAGTGTAAATCAATTTCGAACGCAAGCTCCGCCTCTCGCTCCCCGCCACTCCGTTATGTGCTAAACGCTAAAACATCAGTAATAAAGTTGAATATCGCGTGCGCTCTTAGATCGTGTTCGAGCACGAAACTAAATAGCGTAAGTCTCAATTCTTATTTCGTTTATAACTAAAGTAATAATTGATCTAGAGAAAAAATATCTTGTGTCGGGATAATAAACTATATTTTCTTGCTGTGAATATTTATTTTACACATAAAAGCCAAACAATCTTGTTTGTTTTTTTTATAATTATCCTTAAAAAAGACATGATTTTTGAATAAAAATGTATTGAGAGAAAATATTACAATTACGTAACTGTATATACAACATGGAAAGAAAAAGATCCAATAAATCATATACTAAAGTTTCATTTTGCTTGTATGTGTGACTGTTTCAGAATATTCATGTAAATTAACATAAAATAGGGAGCCTCCTCTTAATATTATATCGAGAACGAAGCACAAACATAATAAATGGTCAAACGAACTGATGTATCTCACACAATTGGGCAGGAGGTAGTTACCACCCCCACTTGACCATTATTCCTTATCCATCGTCTTAAAATCCACGTAATTCGTCCTCGAAAGTTGGTCCAGTAACATTAGAGTCGTCTCGTTTGCCACAGCGACACTAGCGCCACAAGTTGGAAAGTGCCAGTTTTCAGATCGACAACTAAAGAGAATGTTCTGAATGATAAGCAGCCGGTAGCAGCTTTTATTCTTGATTATTATGATCAAGAATAAAAGCTATCAATATCGGTCAAGGAAAAATGTGAATAATGTGTGCGTTTTTATTAGATGTCGGTTGTTTTTTTTTTTCGATACTGTTTTTTTTTTAGTGGGTCAGTTACTAATTTATATAAATCACGATAGCCTAATGTCAACTACTCATCACAAAAAAAAACTCGAAGCAGGGGCGTTAATTGTTGAGGAGTTCTCCTGGTAAGCACCAGGAGAACTGAAACTGATGGTGACTTCACATATGCATTTTGTCGAGCTCAAATTGCTTAACAACCATAATAAAGTGCCTAATCGAATCTAAACCGTGAAATACTTATTATTAAGTAGTTCCGTTGGCCATCTGTGGTCTTCATCAGCTCCAAATATTCTTCATTCTCTAAAAGGTGCTTTCCGAGTGCAAATGTTACTATAAAAAAATACCCAAATCACTATGGGTGTGCCTATAATATTTGATTGATTTCCCTCGATTTCCATGGGATCCCCTCATCAGATTCTGACTTGGTGACAATAAGGAGCATACCCTTTACAACAAAAAAAGGATTTTCAAAATCGGTCCACAATTGACGGAGAAATCGGTGAAAATACTTTCTTTTTTTTTTCATAATAAAACCAAACATATAGACGAACATAATATCCTCCTCCCTCCCCCTTTCCCTTTTCTCCCCACCTCCTCCTTTTTGGAAGTCGGTTATGTTCTATGTTAGTGGGTTTGGTTTCCGCACTTAGTCCTTCATGTGGACCATTGTGCGTTGGCCATGGCGGCCGTCGTTGATTATTCCAACCAGCCCACCTCCCTCCAGAAGCTGTTTAGGTCTCCTGGTCTGCTTAAGATATCTGTGAAGGATCTGGGTGGCCCGAGGGTTTCTGTTCTGATCTGGGTGACGCCTGTGCATTCGAAGAGCACGCGCGCTACGGTTTCTTCAGCCTCCATGCAAACCCTGCTCAGAAGTGCCTGTTTAGTGAGCAGTGTCCCGTGATGGAAGTCGGGTAAAAAAGTAGTCAATGATTGCGTAACGGTTGACAGGGAGAAGAACGTGTTTCATCAACCCCAAGTAACATGGAGCAAGGATAAGGGGATGATGATATAAGTAGGAGAAAGAAATAAACAATACTTGTCATGTTACTTCTTTCCCCATTGAAACGCAAGTTAACAAAAACATTTTGATTTGCAAAGTGGAGTCTTTTGTTTTGCATGTGGGTTAAAGGGATTTTTCAAATAAATTTAGTATTCGTGGAAAATCACTAATATTCGTAACAAATTTTCAGAAAAAAGACACGAGACTGGCGTTAGATCATCTTTTTAAAAGAAACTACTTTTGATTTTGAACATTAAGAAATAGCATTAAATCATAATAATAAATTATGTTCTACTTATAAGTGGATCAACCACTTTTAACAACTTCGATCCAAATATAATAATGCAGAAAAATAATGTTTAAAAAACCTAAATATATTTTCTTAAAACCCAGTCGGTAATGTTTTTTATTTCCTTTTATTTAGCAAAGCATATCAAGAAACTTAAAAATCACACACTGGGCTTTAGCTACAGGGATTAGGGATTACAGGCGTGATGTTATGTGTATTTTTTTTTTGTGCAGTTTAATAAAAAAAATCTTATGCATACAAAATAAAGCCCTGTAACTGTTTCATATAATTTACATACAAAACCATGAACGCTTCTGAAATTAAGCGACACCAAAACTGCCATTAGGTACATATTTAATTAACTTTATTTTAGTAAAAGTTTAAGTAATTTAGCGTTGATAGATATCGCCATGTTACTGTACTCCGTTGGTTTAGATAGTTAAATAAAGGTAAACAAAAAAACCACGTGACGAGAGAGCTGTCAAGTAACCGACTAAACGTAATACCTGCCATTTCATTTGTCATGCTACTTCACAGTTGTACTCTTCAATTTAGCAACGTTTTATTTCATTGACGATTAGAGAACCTGTCTTTTTGGGCTCTTTACAATAGACAGATTACAAAATATTATGGCATTATTATAAATCTAACAAAAAAATTGTGCTCAAGTAGTTACATCTACGAAGAGTAGTTTAAGAATAAATACAACCATAATAAAGTGCCTAATCGAATCTAAACCGTGAAATACTTATTATTAAGTAGTTCCGTTGGCCATCTGTGGTCTTCATCAGCTCCAAATATTCTTCATTCTCTAAAAGGTGCTTTCCGAGTGCAAATGTTACTATAAAAAAATACCCAAATCACTATGGGTGTGCCTATAATATTTGATTGATTTCCCTCGATTTCCATGGGATCCCCTCATCAGATTCTGACTTGGTGACAATAAGGAGCATACCCTTTACAAAAAAAATATTTTTTTTCAAAATCGGTCCACAATTGACGGAGAAATCGGTGAAAATACTTTCTTTTTTTTTTCATAATAAAACCAAACATATAGACGAACATAATATCCTCCTCCCTCCCCCTTTCCCTTTTCTCCCCACCTCCTCCTTTTTGGAAGTCGGTTATGTTCTATGTTAGTGGGTTTGGTTTCCGCACTTAGTCCTTCATGTGGACCATTGTGCGTTGGCCATGGCGGCCGTCGTTGATTATTCCAACCAGCCCACCTCCCTCCAGAAGCTGTTTAGGTCTCCTGGTCTGCTTAAGATATCTGTGAAGGATCTGGGTGGCCCGAGGGTTTCTGTTCTGATCTGGGTGACGCCTGTGCATTCGAAGAGCACGCGCGCTACGGTTTCTTCAGCCTCCATGCAAACCCTGCTCAGAAGTGCCTGTTTAGTGAGCAGTGTCCCGTGATGGAAGTCGGGTAAAAAAGTAGTCAATGATTGCGTAACGGTTGACAGGGAGAAGAACATGTTTCATCAACCCCAAGTAACATGGAGCAAGGATAAGGGGATGATGATATAAGTAGGAGAAAGAAATAAACAATACTTGTCATGTTACTTCTTTCCCCATTGAAACGCAAGTTAACGTATCATAATACATAGACACAGGTTGAGCACAGTGTTACATATACTAAAATGACACATAGTTGTTTGTACTAAGGCTGGCTGTGCTGGCTCCGCTGCTGCTGCTACTGCTGAGACCCTCAAGCGGCGCAAATATTGTAACCTTATGGGTAACTACAGTTTTGAGCCGTTTGGGGTCAAAACGCACGGGTCATGAGGCCCGTGTGCACGTCTCCTTTTTAAGGAAATTTCTCGCCGACTGATCGACACTTCACGTGACTTCACAGAGGGCTGGCTCGTTCTTTTGCCAAATAATTAGTATTGCCATTCAACGTGCAATGCTGCCAGTCTTCTGGGCGCGTTTCCAGATGACAGCGATGCTGACGAGTACTTTGACCCTTAAGTGTCTTATTAGGGTTCCGTACCCAAAGAGTAAAACGGGAACCCTATTACTGCTATAAGCTTCTGGAGGGAGGTGGGCTGGTTGGAATAAACCAATGACGGCCGCCATGGCCCACGCACAATGGTCCACATGAAGGACTAAGTGCGGAAACCAAACCCTCTAACATAGAACATAGAACATAGAACCCTATTACTGAGGCTCCGCCGTCTGTCAGTCTGTCTGTCCGTCTGTCACCAGGCTGTATCTCATGAACCGTGATAGTTAGACAGTTGAAATTTTCACAGATGATGTATTTCTGTTGCCGCTATAACAACAAATACTAAAAAACAGAATAAAATAAATATTAAAGGGGGCTCCCATACAACAAACGTGATTTTTTGCCGTTTTTATAGATAATGGTACGGAACCCTTCGTGCGCGAGTCCGACTCGCACTAGGCCGGTTTTTTTTTAGGTTTCCGTACCGAAAGGGTTAAAACGGGAACCCTATTACTAAGGCTCCGCCGTCTGTCTGTCTGTCTGTCCGTCTGTCACCATGCTGTATCTCATGAACCGTGATAGTTAGACAGTTCAAATTTTCACAGATGATGTATTTCCGTTGCCGCTATAACAACAAATACTAAAAAACAGAATAAAATAAATATTTAAGGGGGCTCCCATACAGCAAACGTGATTTTTTGCTCGATATTGATAACGGCAACAGGTAGACGCTTGAAATATTCACAGAATATTTAGTTATAATATTCACTTTAAAAATAAATAATTACATTAAAATAAAACAAATATTTAAGCCCATACAACAAACGTGATTTTTTTGCCATTTGTATAGATACGTACGGAACCCTTCGTGCGCGAGTCCGACTCGCACTGGGCTGGTTTTTTTTTTGTAATTTTTTGTTTATCCCTAAGGCTACAAAAATATATGTATACATATAAACAAACCATGAAAACTGTCTCTTATACTAGGAGGCCTGCATCTTAGTGACGTAAATGAGTGAAATAGTGTCGATCTATCAAATATAACCTGGTGAACAACATTTGCCGTATGGTGCCGGACGTAAAGAATAGCACCATCCTATTTCTTCCCGTGGGTGTCGTAAAAGACGACTAAGGGACTTACTAGAGAATGGGCAGCAGCGTTCTCTATGCATTTTAACACCATACTGCGATCGCCAACCTGCCTGCTAAGCGTGGCGATTATGGCAAACCCCGGCTTTGGGGGTGGCCTATGTCCAGCAGTGGGCGTCTTTTGGCTGAAATGATGATGAATGATGAATAACATTATGTGTAAGTACAGAGCTGAGTTATTACAGAAATCATTAACGTCTTTTCCTGTAATGTATGTAGTAAAAGTCTCTTAATATGTAGCTTAAACTTTAAGGGTACACAAAATCAGCTGATTTTGATGTTAATTTAGAATTTGACAATCAATTCGGGTTGTATACTACTTGTTGTTTGGCGTTTCGTGGCAAAAATCTCTTAACACACTATTAAAGTTTCTATTAAATGTAATTAAATCATGATTCGCAAAGACACGTGGCGCCATCTATTATCATAAGAACGTTATTGTTGTTTTCCTCGGGAGCAGTACTTTTTTTCGGGATGAAAGGTACCCTTTGTCCGTTTCTACCTGACAACATATATCCTATGCAAAATTTCAGGATTTAGTTTTCGTTCAGTGGTTTAGGCGTGAAAACGTAACAAATAAACAAACTTACTTTCGCATTTATAATATTAGTTAGGATAAGATTGTGAGAAAGGCAAAAACAATTAAAAAAAAAACATTTTGATTTGCAAAGTGGAGTCTTTTGTTTTGCATGTGGGTTAAAGGGATTTTTCAAATAAATTTAGTATTCGTGGAAAATCACTAATATTCGCAACAAATTTTCAGAAAAAAGACACGAGACTGGCGTTAGATCATCTTTTTAAAAGAAACTACTTTTGATTTTGAACATTAAGAAATAGCATTAAATCATTATAATAAATTATGTTCTACTTATAAGTGGATCAACCACTTTTAACAACTTCGATCAAAATATAATAATGCAGAAAAATAATGTTTAAAAAACCTAAATATATTTTCTTAAAACCCAGTCGGTAATGTTTTTTATTTCCTTTTATTTAGCAAAGCATATCAAGAAACTTAAAAATCACACACTGGGCTTTAGCTACAGGGATTAGGGATTACAGGCGTGATGTTATGTGTATTTTTTTTGTGCAGTTTAATAAAAAAAATCTTATGCATACAAAATAAAGCCCTGTAACTGTTTCATATAATTTACATACAAAACCATGAACGCTTCTGAAATTAAGCGACACCAAAACTGCCATTAGGTACATATTTAATTAACTTTATTTTAGTAAAAGTTTAAGTAATTTAGCGTTGATAGATATCGCCATGTTACTGTACTCCATTGGTTTAGATAGTTAAATAAAGGTAAACAAAAAAACCACGTGACGAGAGAGCTGTCAAGTAACCGACTAAACGTAATACCTGCCACTTCATTTGTCATGCTACTTCACAGTTGTACTCTTCAATTTAGCAACGTTTTATTTCATTGACGATTAGAGAACCTGTCTTTTTGGGCTCTTTACAATAGACAGATTACAAAATATTATGGCATTATTATAAATCTAACAAAAAAATTGTGCTCAAGTAGTTACATCTACGAAGAGTAGTTTAAGAATAAATGATAAAGTTTAACATACAGTATTATAAGAGGAAACTATCGATAAAATCAAAAACAATTTTTAATTTGGTTATAACGTATTTATAAACAAACAAGTGTCATCTATAAAACCCTTATTTATTTACCTTTTTTTAACTACAACTAAACCAATGTAGTTTAAGTAAGTGTTATTTTAGTTATCTACTCCATTGATATTTGCAGGCCATTAACGATAAAACATAGCATAATCAGCCCATAATGTTTCAACTGCTGAGACAGAGGCCTTCTCTCTTCGAGAGGGAGTGAGCTGTAATCCACCACGCGAGCCCAGTGTGGGTTGGTAGATGTCACATGTCTTCGAATTTTTGGTTCTAGGACATCATAGGCCGGTTTCCTCACGGTGTTTTCCTTCACCGTTTTGAGAGAAGTGGTGATGAAATTATTTACACAAAGTAAAGCACCTGTCAGGGTTTGAACCCACGACCTTTTTTTGTCTTATGCACAATCAACTTAACCTAAAAACACTTTATCACTCTAACGTTAATACTTTAAAACAAAAAATGCAAGTTTGTACAGTACACAGTACAGTACTAGCTTGTTCCGATAAAGGACAAGCCAGGATAGCATTACACTCTCCAATATCGCACTTATTTTTTAGACCAAGTAAATTAAATCGCAAAGCTTCATTCCGCACACACTCCATCAAAACATGTTGCACATCTTCGACCACTCCACATTCTTCACAGTTGGGTGATGTAACCTTGTTCATGAGGAAACCCACGACCTACAACTTGTAAGTCGCGGCCACCCCTGTCTCATGATCGAAACACAGGATGATGACGCATATTTTCCCTCAACTTGTTCTTTCGTGTTTGTGTTTTTATTTCTTTGCGTTTTGTTTACCGCAAATAAACGTATTTTCTTTAAAACATAGTAATCTCTATTATTGTCATAAATTTATAGTCGGTTGGCACTCCGATGAACTTCGAGCCAATACCTATGGATCCGACTGCTCCAATCCTCACTAACGACCCTCAACAGATTTTCGATTATGTTTGGTGGAGTAACCACATTGCAAAACGGTTTAAACACATCCCAAGCTAAAAACAGTAGCTACATTCCGGCTTATAAAGGGTCCACTTGAAGATCAAACAGCTAAAGCGACAGAGTGAAGTGTCGCGAAGTCGACAGAAGAGCTAAAACATTCACATTTAGAAGTCAAAGAGGCGGAATAATGGCTTTCTGCTTGATATCTCACTCGCTTATAAAAAGTCTCGTCCATACTAGGTCAGTACCCCAAGTGTAAGTTTGCAAGAGGGTAAACGTAACTATTTCGTTTGAGTTAAAATTTTACCGATAGATCATAATGCTAAGACTATAAGGCTGAGAATAAAAATCTTAACGCAAACGCACTAGTTACGTTTACTCTCTTGCAAACTTACACTTGGGGTACTGAATTCTCGATAGATGAAACGCACATGGCATGTTAAAATTTGGGGGAGAGTTTTATGTAATTTTGACGACGTTCGAAAGCCTAGCGGTTTCCCAACTATGTTGGGGTTGGCTTCCAGTCTAACCAGATGCAGCTGAATACCAGTATAATACATGGAGCGATTGCCTATCTGACCTCAATAACCCAGTTCCTGGGTGACACGATACCCCTTGGTAAGACTGGTTTTCAGACTTTCTGGCTTCTGACGCCCCGTGACGACTGTAAAAGATCCACGAATGACAGCCGGGACCAACGGCTTAACGTGCTTTTCGAGGCACGGAGGTATGTAAATATGGTCAGCCATCCACGGACCAACCGCGGCAAGCGTAGCTTAACCTGATCCATCGACCCGTGCTGCTGTAATTACTTAGCCAAAGGCCCCTCCGTGTATCGTTTTGTAAATTTGACGTTCTGAGTTCCTAATGCTGATTCTCAGCCAAATGTTTACATTGACAATTCAAAAGTGCCTGAAATGCGTTTAATTTAAATAAATGCTTTGAGTTTGAGTTTAATTATAATTAGCTAGCTTTTGACCGTGACTTCGTCTGCGATCCAGGATAAAAGTAATGTCCTTCTCCAGGTTCCAAGCTACTTACCTGTCAAATTTCACCTAAATCCGTTCAGCCGTTTTAGCGTGAAAGCGTAACAAACAAACAAACAAAAAACTCACTTTCGTTCTTGTTGGTTTTGTCATCCTATTTAAATCAATTAAACTTCTGTAAATTAATTTGGTACTTTGTACGTAATAGATTGAAAGTAACAAAATAATAATATTTCTCCGCCTTTGGTTTATTTCTATACATTTATATTACCTTTTTTTAACAAATTAAACCACAGAATAAACCTCATATTCAGAATCTTTAGAAATCTATCTATAAATTAAAATAAAAAAACCGGCCAAGTGTAAGTCGGACTCGCGCCCGAAGGGTTCCGTACCATTATCTATAAAACGGCAAAAAAATCACGTTTTTTGTATGGGAGCCCCCTTTAAATATTTATTTTATTTTAATTTAATTATATATTTTTAAAGTGAATATATACTTAAATATTCTGCTATGAAAAAAAAATATAACGCTATGAAAATAACTAAAATAGACTAATCGGGCTGTATCAACGTCAGTGTATTGTCTTACTTTCCTGACGGCGTATGCGGCCGAACTGAGCCTTCCCGCTAGGCTTGATATATGAGGTCCCCACTGAAGTTTGGCATCTACTGTTATACCCAGAAACACTGCCGAGTCTACAGTTTCAAGCAACTCTTTATCTAAAACGATGTTGGGACCTAAATTTCTAACATTCGGTAAGGCAAACTTTATACATTTCGTTTTCTTGGCATTGAGAACTAAATTATTTGTCGTAAACCAATCCGTAACCATTGAGAGTGCAATGTTTACGTCGTCAAAATCTTGTCTATTCCGGTCTACTTTAAAAATAAGAGAGGTATCATCTGCAAACAGTTCAACGTCACAGACACCCTTTATATAGAATGGTAAATCGTTAATATACACTAAGAATAAGAATGGGCCTAGAATTGAGCCTTGAGGTACACCTAACTGAACTGGTAGCTCGGAAGATTTCACACCATCAACATCTACACATTGGAACCTATGATACAAATAAGAATTTATTACTTTAAGAGTTTCATTTTGGACGCCGTAATGATGTAGTTTACGCAAAAGCGTGTCATGGTGCACGCAATCAAAGGCTTTGGAGAGATCACAGAAAACTCCAATAGCATTTTGCGAGTTCTCCCATGCGTTAAATATGTGTTTCAGCAGTGCAACACCCGCATCTGTAGTCGAACGACCTTTTGTAAAGCCATATTATTCATTGTGAAGGAGGCTGTTTATATTAAAATGTCTTAGCAACTGCTTGAGTATTAACTTTTCAAATATTTTGCTAAATTCAGGTAAGATAGAAATAAGCCTGAAATTGCCAACGTCATTTTTATTACCTGATTTAAATAAAGGTATGACTTTACTACTCTTCATAAGGTCAGGAAAAGTTCCTAAATCAACACATTTATTAAAAGTAACAGCTAGATAGGGGGCTACGATGTCTATTATATTACTTAATAGTTTAATGGAGATGCCCCAGTAATCACCAGTGTTTTTAGATTTAAGTGTGATAAAAACATTAACTACATCATGAGGTGTTACATGTTCGAAGCTAAATAAACGACTACATTTAGGCACACTACTATGCAAAAGATTTTCAGCTTTAGACAGAGATGAATTTAAGGAGCGAGTCGTAGTTATAGGTATGTTGGCAAAAAACTCATTGAATGCTTCAGCTACGTCAGCTGCATTATTAACTAATTTGTTTTCGACCATAATTTCTAGTTGTTTTTCTTGTTTAACAGACTTACCAGTTTCATTGTTAATAATTTTCCAAGTGGTTTTTACTTTATTATTAGATTTTTGAATTGTATCGCTTAAAAATTTAGATTTAGCAAAAACAAAAATCTTTTTAAATAATTTTGAAAAAAATTTGACATACTCTAGAAAAGGAGTATCAAACCTGTATTTTTCAAACCATATAACTCGTATAGTCTCGCTCTACTTTTATATATACCTGGGGTAGCCCATTGATTAAAGCCAACGGAGGTACCATTAATGTTAATGGATTTGGTCTTGAAAGTAGATTGGTACTCCTTTTGTACAACATCAAAAAGGGCTCCATAGATGTCATTAGGATTCTCGTGTTCCACTATAGATGGTGTAATTTTATGTGCTATATTATTTTTAAACTTGTTGCAACGACTAGCTGTAAAAGGCCTGCATTTTATTTTATGCGTATATTTACGTAATGGCATAGGGAAGCTAGCTAGTAAACCACAGTGGTCAGACGTTAAGTCACTTAACACTAATTTATTTTTGGCATCACAATCACTAAATATATTATCTAGACAAGTCGACGAAGATGCCGTGATCCTAGTAGGTTCAAAAAACAAGTTACTTAAATTATAAGACCTAAACAGATTGAGTAGTCTAATACTTAATGGAGTAACATCTAAAATATTAATATTAAAATCTCCACATAAAATTATACTTTTATTACTAGATTTTAACCTATTCAGTGAATCCTCCATTACTGATTCAAAACGAATAAAATCCCCAGAGGGGGTCGATAAACGCAAATTATAACGAATCACGTTTGTTGTATGGGGGCTCCCATAAATATTTATTTTATTCCGTTTTTTAGAATGTTTTGTTATAGCGGCAGCAGAAATACATAATCTGTGAAAATTTCAACTGTCTAACTACCACGGTTCATGAGATATACAGCCTGGTGACAGACGGACAGACAGACGGCGGTGCCTTAGTAATAGGGTTCCCGTTTTACCCTTTGGGTACGGAATCCTAAAAATCAAGTATAATTTAAAAAAATACATTTTAGTGCATATCTGAACGAATGGTGCATTTTTGTTTTTTTGAGAAATGCTCTTATGAATTGAAAAAGTCACAGTTCTACTTGCGTCTTGTAAAAAAACTAAACTTAATAAAAACCTCAAGTACTGGTCATACGGTCAGTATCTGCATTACCTACCTTTTTTATCCTGTTGTAATCCTCATGGATGTCCTTGACCCTGGGGGCATGAAGGGGTCTGTCAGACTCTTACTGCCTAAACTCACATGATATTCTGCTGCTACGTTTAGCCGGGTTGCTGGAGTGCTTGCGCATTTCGTCACGCTCACCTGCATTACCTCCCTGACCCCTCTTACAAAGAAGAAAAATGGAAGATGGCTCAGGTTATGCAGAGTATTTATTTATTTAAATTTCTTGCACACAATTAGGTACAAAGGCGGACTTAATGCCTTAGGCATTCTCTACCTGTCAACCAAGGGTGGTGAAGAGATAAGATGGCGGGTGCTCTGATTGAGAGAAAATAATAATATTAAAAAATATTAAATTATAACATAATTAATTATAAATAAAACGGGTGCACAAGTACATAAATAGGTTAAAAACTTATAATACACATACATACATAATTATTTACTATAATATTTATATCCCTACATTATATATATATATATATATATAAATATACATACAAATTCAAGGAAATTGAGATGACTCTACGCTATTTGTTTTGTAAATATCTCTGCATGCAATTTCCGCTTAAATACATACCGACTGGTGGCCGTCCTGATATCAAGAGGAGTCGCATTCCAGAGAAGAATGGACTGAATATGAAAGGAAGAATGAACAAAGTCAGAAGTATGAGAAGGACAGAGCAGAAGAAGATTGTTGGAAGAACGCAGATTCTTAGCGTGTGAAGAACATAGATACTGGAAGTAAGATAAGATAAGAAGGAGGGCTGGGAGAGGTGAGAAGAGAGAAAAGTGAGGTCAAAGCGCGCAAACTTCTTCTCTGGCACTAGAGTACTGACTGTTCTATTGATATTTCAATAATATAAAAGACATTACGCAAATAAACCTGCCTAAAATAAAATAAAATAATACGAGACTATACCGTAACAACTCAATCGGACGTGAAGTGCAAAATAATTGAAAAAGTGTGACAGTGATCATCATTACAAATTATACGAAGCTCATTAAAATTCGGAGAGCTTAAAATCAATTTGTTACACGAGTCTATCTCATTGTAATAAAGACTTAATTCGCCTGGCAGTATTCTAAGAATTTGACCTCGACCACATTAGCTTTATTAAAGCAAATAACTTGATGCCAAAGTAAAACAAGCTTTAGAACCGAAGTTACAAAGTACATAACATAAATTTGGAACGGTAACACTTAAAAAATGATGGTCAAGTTTTTTGCCAGTGATTGTTTAACCATTGAAGTATATCTAATTGGAAACTAAACGCTCAGAACTATTTAGTCAACCTTTTGCAACGCGAAATTTTATACACTTTGTAAGTAAATAAATAGTAGATTTAAACCGTTAGGGTAGTCACTCATTGAATTGGGCCGCAACGGTGTGCAACGAGCGAAGAATTGGTGTGTCAGCCCGTTATAATCAATCAATCAACTAACTCAACAGTTTCTGGAAGCCTGAACAAGTCTCTGATCAGTAAATCTGCCAAAATGGTTTCCAACACACGACACCCTTTGCACGACAACATCCTTGAGTCACAAGGGTTGAAAACCCGACACAGCTTTTTAAAGTGTGTGATCGATCGTCCACTTTCCATCCCTACTAACATATTCTTCCCCAAATCTCTTTGAGGCTTTGATGTTGTTTATCCGCGTTAATGACATCAAATTATGATGATTTTTGTGTGGTTTGTGCAATTAAAGTAATTATAAGTAAAAAGATGTAGATTAGATAGGTCGAAGATCGAATGTTGAGTAGGTATACTCAACATTCGATCTTCAAAAATGGCACAATGTCACACTATTGTGTAACATCTGACATCTCACTTTGGTAATAAGGCCCGTATTAATAAAATCCCCAACGACGTACTCAAGTGCGTAATTATTTGAATACGCCATTATTATTTATTTATTTATTTTATTATTTATGTACACACAGTAAAATACAGAGAGATACGACATAATTATAATACTAGTACAAAGGTACTGCTTATTTCTTAAGAAATTTCTTCCAGCAGACCTGCGAAAGGAGAAATGAAAAAGAAACCATTATTACGATATCATCATCTCAAGATCATTACTAATTAATAAATACAATGAAAACAGTATCTCAGTTACCAAGATCAGCTCCTCAAGGCGCTGTACTTGATGAACGATTACGACACATTGACCGAAGTTTAGAATGACATTCTTCACATTTCGTTCTTGATAAGTCGTAAGATTTATTGAACTACTTGTATTTTGTTAAAACTTTAATATAAAGCGCTGTATCACGTTATAAATATTTCTAGGGAAATTGGAAGACCTCTGTTACTGTATTTCACCAAAGAGTATTTTTTATTAATGTGACTCTTGAACAAATCTGGATCATTTTTAGGGTTACGTATCTATTCAAAAAGGAACCTTATAATTTCGCTATGTCCATCTGTCTGTCTTTCCTTATGCCTCTTATTAATCACGCCGACAAAGTGATATAATAAAAGCACGAAAAAAAAACATTTTTTTTGGGTAGGTTATGTGGCACCTGCACGTTAAGGGGGATGATATTTATTTTCTCGTCTATCCCATGGTGTGGTATCGTTGGACAGGTCTTTCAAAACTATTGCGGATCTGTGAAAACTTAAATTATTTTAAAACTTATTAACTTATTAAAAAAATAAAAGGTAAACTATCACAGCTAAGTAGGCTCTACAAGTTAACTAGTAATAGTCGACCAACTTACATATGCAGTTGGAAAATTAACCGTGACGTATATCGATGTATAGTGAGAACATGTTTTTCAACTACAATGTTAAGTTTGTTTTTGGGATAAATTCATCCCAACTACGGAAGGAACCCTTCACTGTGCGTGGTCCGACACGCAATTGGTAAGTTTTTTAAATGTTCACTTGGTAACTCAAAAGGATTCGAGGCATCCCATAAATAGATTTTTGGCAAAAATCTTAATTCATCGAAATAATTATTTTCAAAATATTTTCACTTAAAATATTATCAAACTCCACGTTTCGCGCTACTAATCACGACCTCAAGTCATGGACTGCCTACACTCAGATTTAAGCATCTCGAGTACACACACCTATTGTATACTTAATTGTAAATTTTCGTTAATTAATCAGTCCATCACTCGGCTGATAAAGTAAACCCAAGCCGTAACTTGAGTACATCAATTATTATGTTTATTAATACGATCATGACCTCAAGACTGTTATCAAGTGCGGGCTCTTGGGCTGAGTACCGTTTATTAATACGGGCCTAAGCAACTGAGCATGGCAGCGACAAAAAATACCCCTCTACTTAAAATCTATATAAAATAAAATAAAGCCATTTATTCTTTGTACCCTCTTACGCTTTTTTACAAAAAAGTTTTTAGTATGCGTAATCGTATTCAACAGTATAACATTACAATATCTAACATGCAAAATTATATTTTTGATTCAGCACATTTTAAATTATTTGATATTTAATAATTAGATTGTACGAGTATAGTAGTGAATTGAATTTGATTGAATTTTATGTTGTAATAATGTATTTATAATAAATAGTATTAATGAATTGAATTAGTAGTAGTCGCCTCCTTGGTGTAGGCCTCCCTCAGTTTCCCCAGTGGTGTCTGTCTTTGGCTTACAATCTTTAAAGTAAGTACTTACTAATTCCATGAGTATACTATTTCCATGTTATTAAAAGTACTTACTTATTCCATGCTGAAGCTGTCTCTTCCTGTTACACACTTCCGTCCCTTTTCACGAAGTCACTCTCACAGAAAGCGAGAAGAAACATGTTATTTATTAATTTTATTTCTTTATTAGCTTTATTTTATCCCTTACATATAGTTGTTATCTACTGTTTTGTATTGTGCACTTATTTATTTGTTTGTTAGTGGGTCGAAACCCGGGTCATGGGGCCCGAGTGCGCGTCTCCCTAAGGAAATTTCTCGCCGACTGATCGACACTTCACGTGACCAGAGGGCTGGCTCGTTCTTTCGCCAAATAATTAGCATTGCCATTCAACGTGGCAATGCTGCCAGTCTTCTGGGCACTTGTCCGGATGACAGCGATGCGAACGAGTACTTCTACGCTTGTCTTATTTGTTTTTTTTTTATGTTTAATATTTTTTCTTTTTTTTTCGTTAGTGCCTAGTGGAAATAATTAGTTGTGTAATCTATTGTATATTTCAATTATTTTATTATGTTAGTTTTGTACATAAGGGGGATGCGCTAAGGTAACCCCGATATTCAAATTTTCTTACGTTTTTTGCAATTTGCAGCTCAGTCTCCGGTTGTATGGACTGGACGGACTCATTCATTTTTCCTCGAATAAAATCTATTTCATTTTATTCTGTGTATGAAAACTCCTTGCTACTAAACTTTTTAAATTGACTTATAAATTTAAAATTCAACTGCAAAACTAATGATAGAGCTCGTAAACAAAAGTCACGACCGCGTAACAGAAAGATGCCTATGCAAAATATTAAATTTTCGAATCATAAATATAGCCTCTGAAAGTACGCCATGTTTAACAACTGTATTGGAAAAAATATTTTGATTTTAAGTCAATTTCGTAGAACTGCACCCTAATTGCGTAACACTGTTTGAATCGGAACCGGAATGATTTTGAAGTATATTGCTAATCCATTGCTTCATAAGTTAGAAAAAATTGTCTGCTCAACAACGTAAATAACGCAATGAATGTTGTTGAACTGTCAAATTGAAACCGATTCCTACTGATAGTGTGTTACGCAATTAGCCCACTGACTTGCTAAAGTAACCAAACGCAGCCATGATGAAATTCAACAAAGAGTCTGACTGGCCGCCGAAACAGAAACGGTTTTGTGGTAGCTAGCTCCTACACTATGTCTACATTCATTCTAACATAACGTACGTTTCAGGGGCATGCTCGACGGAAACAAGAGCTACGTGTGTGGCTAGTAAAAAGGCGTGGAAGAGTTTAGTGTATCTTGTCTCTTTTTTTCAGGGTTCCGTACCTCAAAACCAAAAACGGATCCCTTATAGGATCACCCGTGTGTCTGTCTGTCTGGCCGTCTGTCACAGCCAATTTTCTCCGAATCTGCTTGACCGATTAAGTTGAAATTAGGTCCACATATGAATTTCTGTGGCCCAAACACGGACAAGTAACATTAATAAATGATTTTTTAATTTGGGGTCATTTTTGGGGGGCAAATTAGAAAAAAGAAAAAAAAAAGTTAAGCAAACTGTACCGTGTTACATATCACATGAAAGGGCTTGCTGTAAGGATTTCAGATATATTATTTTGTAATTTTAAAATAAATACTTTTAAAGTTATTTAAGAAAATAGATGAAAATTGACTATGCGCTTATCTTCGAAAACACGTGTGCCTAAATTAATTAAAACTGGCCAAGTGCGTGTCGGACCACGAACAATGAAGGGTTCCGTATTTATCCCAAAAACAAACTTAACATTGTAGTTGAAAAACATGCTCTCCCATACATCGATATACGTTACGGTCAATTCTCCAACTGCAAATTTAAGTTGGTCGACTATTACTCGTTAACTTGTAGAGCCTACTTAGCTGTGATAGTTTTTCTTTTAATTTCGTTATGTATACTGCTGCCATGAATTTTTTCACATTTCCGAAACCAACTATTTAGCTGGCAGGGGGGGAGGGACACTTGACCGTAACAAAAATAGCACTTTAAAGCTTAATATTACGCAAACGGATCCCTGAATTGAAAAATGGTCTTCACAGACTCACAATATTTTTAACGGCCTATCCAACGATACCAAAAAAATATCATCCCCACTTCATGTGCAAGGGAGATACTCTTAAAAAAAAACCCAAGGTTTTCTTTTACGACTTTGTCGGCGTGATTAATATCTATACCCATGCCTAATTACAGCTTTCTAGTACTAATAGTCTCTAAGCTAAGCTGGGGACAGACGGACAGACAGACAGACCTTTGTTGACTCCGGAACCCTAAAAAATGAAAGAAAAGTCGCAGTCAGTTTTTAGGTTCCGTACCCAAAGGGTAAAACGGGAACCCTATTACTAAGGCTCCGCCGTCTGTCTGTCTGTCTGTCTGTCCGTCTGTCACCAGGCTGTATCTCATGAACCGTGATAGTTAGACAGTTGACATTTTCACAGATGACGTATTTCTGTTGCCGCTATAGCATCAAATACTAAAAACCAGAATAACATATTATATATTTAAGGGGGCTCCCATACAACAAACGTGATTTTTTGCTCGTTTTTGCTCGATATCGATAACGGCAACAGGTAGACGCTTGAAATATTCACAGAATATATTCACTATAAAAATAAATAATTAAATTAAAATAAAACAAATATTTCCCATACAACAAACGTGATTTTTTGCCATTTTTATAGATAATGGTACGGAAACCTTCGTGCGCGAGTCCGACTCGCACTTGGCCGGTTTTTTTTAATTACTTATAGGTTTCGGGAAAACCTATAAGTAGTCTATGGTCTTAAAATAGCATGGTATATAGCAATAGAATGGTAGGGAAGACCTTGCCCTTGCGACATGGGGATATGGGACTAAAACAATAATAATTGTTACACAGTTCAAAGTTGATGTTATTTTTATCAAGATGTTAGTGTAAACAACTGTTGGTGAACCAAATAAATAAAATAATTTTCTTTGATCATTCACTATATGATGGACCAGTGGCATGAGATTAAACATAGCATAATCAGCCTATAACGTTCCCACTGCTGGGAAACAGACCTCTTTGTGAAAGGGAGTGGGCCATAATCCACCACGCGGGCCCGTTGCGGGTTGGGGATGTCACATGTCTACAAATTTTTGGGTCTAGGACATGCCGGTTCCCTCACGATGTTTTCCTTCATCTTTTTGAGAGCAGTGGTGATGAAATAAATTACACAAAGTCAGTAATATGCCTGCTTGGGTTCGGACCCATGATCTACGTCACGTAAGTCGGGGCCGTTGGCACTGGGCCACCACTGCTCTTAATTAAAGAAGATGTTATTACACGGAAATCCCGAATTTAATTAATAACTACTAGCCACGTTAATCTTATCAAACCAGTTGCCACAAACCGCGGGGCAATTCCGTAACACACATAAAATGGCAATTGATCGTAATGGGTTTAATTTTAACAGATTACTGACGTCCATCGCGTTATTTACGTTGTTGAGCAGACGAATTTTCCAAACCTATGAAGCAATGGATTAGCAATATCCTTAAAAACTCTCTGATTTTTATTCAAACAAGGTTACTCAAATAGGGTGCTGCTTCAACTAAACATGCAAAAGTAGCCACCCCAAAATGGGTACTAAAACAAAACCCTCACGAGACACACGCCGCTGCTTTTATGGCCACACATAAAGTTTACTCAGTCACTATGTTAGTCTGATTACGTTATCGAAATCGGTAGGATCGTAGACAAATAATACTAGACTGAATGTGCCAGCTTAATACTAGGTATTCTATTAATTTGCGTCTATTCCAAGGTCTGTTTGGTTTTACCGGGTCTAGAGATCCCGGACCCCATTTTTAACCCGACTTTCAAAAAGGAGGAGGTTATTATGTTCGTCTGTATGTTTTTTTTTTGTCACCAAGTCAGAATCTGATGAGGGGATCCCATGGAAATCGAGGGAAATCCTCAAATTTGGATGCGATGGCCACCGGAACTACTCAATAAGTATTTAACGGGTTGCGATTTGACTAGGTTAAAGGAAATATGGTTGCTAAACATATTACGTTCGTCACAATGCATGATAATATGGTGAGTTGTTGTTCTCCTGGTTCTTATTAGAACTTCTCAACAACTAACGTCCCTGCATCGGAAAAAGCTATATTTTGTAATGATGATGAGCAGTTGAGATTAAGATAGGTATTGTAACTTAGATTAATTACAAACTGACCCACTAAAAAGTTTTGATATGCTGAAAGTGGTCATAATGGTTACAGCTAAGTGCATATTCTGTTCCAAAAGTATTAAATGACATGTAAATCCTGTTTTGCACCCAAATTGCGTAACACAGTTTGAATCCATTGCTTCATTTGTTAGAAAAACTTTGGTTGACTGGTAGAGAATGCCTAAGGCATTAAGTCCGCCTTTGTACATTATTGTCTGTGAGAAGTTTAAATAAATAAATAAATAATAAAAAAAAATCTGCTCAACAACGTTAATAACGCAATGAAGTTGAATTGAACTGTCAAATTGAAACCGATTCCTACTGATAGTGTGTTACGCAATTAGCCCGCTGGTTAAATTCTTACGTAATCACTCACTAAAGGGATTTAATATTTTATTTCACTAAAACCTACATGGGCACTTATGAAACGTCAGAAGCTAGGTGCACAGTTTTAATTGGTCGCTTCTTACGGAGAAGAGTCGGCAAGGAACTGCACGGTTACTCTTTTAAAAATAAATGGGCTTTTACAATGTTTTCAAATTACAGTGTTAATAGGTATGGGAGGACAGTGTAGGTCCGTCAACAAGTACCAGGTACTTAACAAAATAGAAAATGGTCTACAAAACTACAGTCTATTAAGCCTACAACGTTCTCACATTCTTAAATTAATAAATAATCTGTATTAAATATTACGAAAATAATAAAAAATAAAAACATATTTAAACCAAATGACATGATTGCCATCACCACTGCTACAAATCTGGATTAATTTCCTGTCCACAAAAGCCACTAATAAATATTTTAAATTAAACTTGTAAGTATTTACTGTCAAATAATTAAAAGATTATGTCAAAATATACCCATTATGTCAAAAAAAATATACATCGTAATTTGAGAGCTTCATCTGTATTCAGAAGGTTTCATCTTTTTATCTCATCCCCTTTTCCTTTTTTTTTTTAATAACATTATTAAATCACTCGCAACCACGCGCGTGTATGACCAGGGGGCCGATCGCGCTATTTCTCAACGTAATTACCGTTCGAACGGAACGTTTTTGGTTTTGGTTTAGTTTTGGTTTAGCTGATGTAAGAAACGGTATCGCGCTATTTTTTGTGAGAGTATTGTTTGTTAGAGTATTGTATTGTAACTTCCAAAGTAAAGCTAAATCGTTTCCGTTAAAATGATTAGCGCCATACGAAATGTGTCTAACGTAATGTTTTTGGTTGTGGTATTAACGTTTAAAATTAGCGCGATCGGCCCCCAGATGTATGAACGCAGGCGAAGCAAAAGTAGTATGTAAGGAGCGTAGCAGGTGGCGTTCTATAGTTTCTGCCTTCCCCAGTGGGAAGAAGGCTTGAGTTTATATAAAATATGTATTATTAAATTGTATAAATCATCGATGAAATCTACTTAATTAAAATACTTAAATTCATTCATTCAGTGGCAGAAAACGCACAGCCGAAACCACTAAAATCCATCACCGAACACTCCAAAATTATCCTCGTCTGTGTCTAATTTTATCACCCCAAAGTTACGAACTTTAAAGGAACTAACAACACAGTGTTTGTTATAGGAAAACGCAAAACTTTGCAGTCCCTTTCTGTTTTAAAACTATTTCGGTGTAATTGAGTTAGCCAGAATTTCGCGCTAGACAGAATTAGTAGTTCAGTACTGAATGGAGGGGTGTACAATTTAATCCACACTTTGTAAAGTTCTACCACAGAATAGTTTGATACAGAAGGTCGGCTCCATACAAAGAGTGAAAACGCACGCACACGTTGACACGCGTCTACGTACAGCGAGTGCAGGTGCACTCGCGACTTGTATTCGTTTAAATTCCACGCACGTATGCGTGTATAGTCTGTAGCAAAAGTACCTGATGAAATTTTAAGCAAACCCTAATCAGCGTTGTAATTGCGTAACACACAGTAGTAATGGGTTTCACTTTGACAGTTCAACAACATTCATTGCGTTATTTACGTTGTTGAGCAGACAAATTTTTCGAACACATGAAGCAATGGATTAGCAATATACTTCAAAATTATTCAGTTTGCGATAGTGTGTTTCGCAGTTACGGTGCAGGTTCAATTCTTAAGTAGTCACTCACTAAAGCGAATTAATAACACATTAATCAGTATTTAGAATTTTATTTGAATCATCATTTCAGCCGAAAGACGTTCACTGCTGGACATAGACCTCCCTCAAAGCGGTTTGCCATAATCACCACGCTTGGCAGACGCGTTGGCGATCCCAGTATGGTGTTAAAATGCATAGAGAACGCTGCTGCCCATTTTCTAGTAAGTCCCTTAGTCGCCTTTTATGACACCCACGGAAAGAAATAGGATGGTGGTATTCCTTACGTCCGGCACCACACGGTCACTTTTTATTAGTTATTTGAATTACTTAATTTTTTTACTTTACTACTATTTCATTTTTTTACTTTAGGTATATTTTTTTACTTTTAATATGTATTTTTTTTTTATATTGTTATTGTCTTTTTATTTAATATTTTTTTCTTCTTATCTCTAGAATCTGGAACGCGGTTGTCTCCCTCTTGGAGGTGGGCGTTAATAGCTGCGACAGTTTTTGTAAAAATGTGTTTTTGTTCCAATAAAGATTTTAATTATAATTTAAATTATATTATAATCATAAAATATTAAATTGTAATCGAAATATCATCGACGAAAATTGAGGCCAAAAATTAAGCTCTAATTAGAAACGAAAAATATCAGTTAGGGTGATTTAAAATAAGAATTTCGAATTTAAGTATTACAACAATCAAATCAAAGCACTCAATTTGTTAGTTGCACTAAAAATTGGCATCCTCCATCAACGTTTTCTGATCCATTTGTTTACATTATCATCAGATACTTTTGAGAGCAGTGGTGGCTGGTAGCCCAGTGGTAACGGGACTTACGAGTTGTCGGTCGTAGCTTCGAACCCAGCCAGACGCTTTCCTTTGTATACCTAAATAATTTCATCACCACTGCTCTCAAAACGGTGAAGGGAAACATCGTGAGGAAACCGGCATGTTCTAGAATAAAAATTTCGAAGACATGCGACATACACCAACTCGCACTTGGCCCGCGTGGTAGATGACAGCCACTCTCGAGGGAAGGAGGCCTGTGTCCCAGCAGAGGGAAAATGCTATTATGATACTTTAGAAACAGACTATATACTATTTTCGCTCGTTTTAAGGTCTACTGTCCCTATCTATTCAGTGGTTAAAGTTTCAACTTGGACTGGGTTCAGTATAATACTAGGAAATGTATTGACTAACGTAAGCTGATCTTAGTTGGTTCGTAGAATTTGTGTGGAAGCGATAGCCGTCAAGTTGGTATATTGATTGATAGAAAGGCAAGTAATAGGAGTTGATTTAGTAAGCCGCGAGGAGTTGATTGTTGAATCTTGCTATTTGGATTTAAGTGTATTCATTCACGCCAGTAGCACACCTCCGCTACAAAACTATCACAGCGAAACCGCAGTAGTTCAATTGTACTGGTTCGCGTCATGTTCCGCTACTCGCATCCGATTCGAGTAGTTTCGCTTCTATGGTTTCGCGGCAAAGATGTGCTATCATAAGTGATTATGTCGAACACAGCATATTGCAGCGTGACCTCTGCGGTTCCAACCGGTCAATATATTTTTTCTAGTTCTTATAACTGCCCATATTTTTTTTATTTTTCTAATTTTCTTTGATGAAGACGGTCGCTATAAAATGGGTACTTGATTGAGTCGATTTTATACATTTTTCAATTTTATTTTTAAATTGTGCCAAGTGAATTTTATTCAGTTCCGTAGGAATCCTGATTTACAGTTGATTTTATATTTTAATCAAACTTTAAAGAAAATTCTTTATTCAAATAGCGAAATTCACTAAAAAGAATCAATTGTGGCGATACCCTAAAGGCTTCTACATACTGGCGCGACTTGTCACCGGTAGAACAATTTCCTTGAATTTTTCATAGAAATTGTTCTACCGGTGTCGCGTCGCGTGACAAGTCGCGCCAGTATGTAGAAGCCTTAAAACCTACTTGATCCCTAGACACTTTTGATGTGTGTGCTTTCCCTTATTTGCTATCTCAGCTGAGTTTTGAACCTTTTCTCATGTGTGTTTCTATTTTATTTGTTGTAGGTGTCAATCAACAACAACTAAGCCTATCATAGTCCACTGCTGGACATAGGCCTCTCCCAGGCTGCGCCACAACACCCTGTCCTCCGCCTTCCGCATCCAGTCTGACCCAGCCTTTCAAGGGCGGCGCGGAATTGAGAGCAAGGCTCGCACCGCGCCCATAACAGGCTGTTTCAAACTACATCATGCGTCATAATGAATATTATTAAAAAAATATAAAAAAATTCAAATGTTATTAATTTTTTTTTTTTTTTATAAATGATTAGTAGTCATTGACTCATTGGATACATGAAGTGGCCTGCCGTTGTAAGACGATTTAAATGCCACGGTGTATACCTATATTAAAATGGATTCTGTTTGACTGTACTCTTGTGTCAGTAGCCATGAAACCATTTTGAATAAAAACATCTTGAAAAAATCTGGATAAAACTGTAACAGGGTGGGCGGGCAGTGGATGCATACCGTTAAGTCTGCCAATGGACTGTGTTGTCATCATCATCATCATCATTTCAGCCGAAAGACGTCCACTGCTGGACATAGGCCTCCCCCAAGCACCGCCACTTCGACCGGTTCTATGCTTCCCGCATCCAGCGGTTACCTGCAACCTTCACAAGGTCATCGGTCCACCTAGTAGGAGGCCTTCCAACGCTACGTCTTCCGGTACGCGGTCGCCACTCCAGAACCTTTCGGCCCCATCGGCCATAAGTTCTGCGAGCAATGTGCACTGCCCACTGCCACTTAAGCTTGGCAATTCTTCGGGCTATGTCGGTTACCTTTGTCCGCCTGCGGATCTCTTCATTTCTGATTCGATCACGTAGGGAAACTCCAAGTATAGCCCTCTCCATTGCCCTTTGGGTGACTTTTAGCCTTCTGATAAGGCCCATTTTGAGCGACCAAGTTTCAGTGCCATAGGTCATCACTGGCAACACGCACTGGTCAAAGACTTTCGTCTTGAGACACTGCGGTATGTGGGACGAGAAGATATTGCGTAGCTTCCCGAACGCTGCCCAGCCAAGTCGGATTCGACGATTGACCTCTTTCTCGAAGTTGAATCTACCTAACTGGACAGTTTGTCCGAGGTAAACATATTCGTCCACAACTGTGCTGTATGAAGTTTAATCTATGCGTACGTAATCATTAAGTTGCTCTTCATGTCTGTCTGTGTGACCTCGTTGTTCTTCTAAACTACTAAATTCGCAACAGATTTTGATGCAGTTTTCACCATAATTTAGAAAGTTTATTCCAGAACGGTCAAGTCGTAAAAAGGTAATAAACTCTCTCTAGTAAAACTATAAACACCAACTAGTAATTATTGAAATATAATAAACAACGTGTCCCGGAATTAATGCACAAACTCTTAAGGCGCTGACAAGAGGCAAATGATAAAATTAGGCTTTGTCTTAAACAAAAAAAATCCCAAATCTATAAAGTTTGTGGCAGCGGAGAAGTTATTTGATAATTACCCACCCAAAAAAAAAGCCTATTATTATATTATGATGATTGACTGCGAAGCCCCATAAAGATAATAATAATATCAAACTACAATATCCGAAAAACTTAGTGAGTACCAAGACCTCGCCATAGAAATAAAAACCCAATGGAAAGCACAGACCGTACATATCGTCCCTGTAGGACTCTCATCTACCGGTGTAGTGCCGAAGACTCTCACACAAAGTCTTAACACTCTACACATTCTCACACACTTTACATGCTCCAAAAAGCCACAATTCTCAACACCTGTCTCATCACCCGAAAGTTCCTGCCTTCTTCTACATGATCATCCACCTTATCAATTTAAATTCCCCCTTACACACTTGGCTCTGGCCCGTGGGTAAGGTTGTAAATCTCTCTCAAATGAGAAGAAAAATAAAGAACTCAATATAATAATGATATCATTTAAAAGGATTGCAATGTTCTAACCGTTTGGCTCGTCTATTTACAATTTGCTGTGCACCATAGAGGAATACAAATATAATGCAATATTGCTCATCCTCCAAAGTAAATAACGTGATAATATATAGCCTTCCGGCTGACCAGACTTATACGGAATATATATGCAAAATTAGAACAGATTCTATTCGGTAAAATTTGCGTGAATTCTGTTTTATGAGGTTTCCGACTTGCAAGATCAAAATTCTTATAGTTCGGCTAATATGCTTGATACAAATATAATTTATAGTCTATAACACTCAGCAATAATGTAGCTTTCTACCAGTGAAATTTCTTTAGAATTGGATCTGCTGCTGGGGAGTTTGTTGCGCCACTTCTTCTTCCCAGCTAAAGCACTAGGAAGTGGTGAAGGGTGGGTGTTTTTGGAGGACTGTCTTATGTAATTTTTGACGTTCGAAAAGTGCTGATTCTCAGCCTAGTTTGAATAAATGACTTTTGATTTTGATTTTGATCATTGGTTCCGGAGATTACCCCCTACAAACAAACAAACTTACAAACAAATTTTACCTTTTTATATTATTGGTATAGATAAATCCCAAGATATTATTATTTAATACGATAACAGAGGCGTAGCAGGTGGCGTTCTATAGTTTCTGCCTATCCCCATGGAAAGAAGGCGTGAGTTTATGTATGTATGTAGTACTCATTAAGCCTACGAGGCTTCACCCTTTACATCGGTGTCGGCTGTCAATAAAGCCTGTGAACCTATAGTATGATAGTTTAAATCAATTGAACGCATTAGTGTAATGGCGCCGTATCGCGATGCTCGTAATACCTGCCAGATTAGTACTTTGGATTTTGTGGTGTATGTTATAAGCAGTAGGATGGAGCCTAGATTGCAATTGCGTACTTTTTATCCCAACTATACCTAAATTTATGATTCGGGACTTTAACAGATATGTCCGACAGATACGTCCCGTAAGGAATACGTCAAAACACAAGTCACCCTGTATATACACCGTGGCATTTTAATCGTCTTACAACGACAGCCCACTTCATGTATCCAATGACTACTAAAAAAAAATATTTATTAACATTTAAATAATAAAAAATATTATTAATTCTGACGCATGACGTAGTTGGAAACATCCTGTTACGAGCGTGGTGCGAGCTTTGCGTTCCAAACTTTCAAGGGCGCGGCGCGGAATGAAGTGCAAGGCTCGCACCGCGCTCATAACAGTGTGTTTCAAACTACATCATGCGTCATAAATAGTCATAATGAATAATATTTAAATAAAAAATATCCAAATGTTAATAAATATGTTTTTACTTTCATGAATAGTAGTCATTGGATAAATGAAGTGGGCTGCCGTTGTAGACGATAAAAATGCCACGGTGTATATACAGGGTGACTTTTCATTTGACGTATTCCTTACGGGACGTATCTGTCGAACATATCTGTTATAGTCGTACGTCATATTTTGATCAAAATACAACCTGACACTGACCAGCAAATTGCAAAAAACGTAAGGAAATTTGAATTTCGCGGGCTACAGCTGCGGATTCTTCTTAAGAATCGGAATATCCGTGACAAGGTGACTCATGTAAGTATAACCGCTGCTACCTTCAATCTTGTACCATACAACAAGTCTGATTACACGCCGCGGGTACAATTCATGATAAATATTAGCTGTGCCTTTAAGCAATACATTGGCGGTCGGAGGCAACACTCACCAAGTACTGTAGTAACGACCACGCTATGTAATCAAAATTTATTAACGATACGAAGCAATTGATTCCCGATCACTTTTTGTATTTTTAGGGTTCCGTACCTCATAAGGTAAAAACGAAACCCTTATAGGATCACTCGTGTCTGTCTGTCCGTCTGTCACAGTCGATTTGCTCCGAGTCTAACGGACCGATTAAGTTGACATTTGTTACAGGTACATAATATGAATTTCTGTGACCCAAAAACGGACGTGTAATGTAAATGAACTTTGTTTATGAGGGTTACTTTTAGGGGACTAATTAAGAAAAAAAGTGTACTGTGCCGGTGAAACATTAAACGATAGCCCCTTACTTTGGGAGTCTTCAATATATTTTATTTATAATTTTAAAATAAATCGTTTTAAAATTACTGTTATCACCGAAAGTACTAAGCCGATTTTTTTTTAATACAGAAAATAGTTTTATATACCTACTTATAGATTACAGGAACCCCTATAAAAAGTCTATGGTCTTAAAATAACATGGTAAATCTGTCAATCTTGTGCGTAAACTTACATTTGCAGTTGGAATGTATGGGAGAACATGTATTTCAACTACAATGTTAAAAGTTTGTTCTTGGGATAAAATAATATTGAAGATTACCTTTATAACCTTGTGAATTCCATATATGGCTCAGAATCTTCTTATAATCACATACCTACCCATTTCATTCGGAAATTAGTCTAGAAATTCACATTATATATTAATAGGAGATCAAATCATCAAACCACATCATAATACCTACATTATAACATCAAGAGAGAAAAAAAAACATAATTTGAAATTTCAATCAAATCGGTTCATTGCTTTTTGAGAAAATTGCTTTTACGCAGATTTTTTTAAGCAGATGTCTGAACATAATTATGTTAAGTATAATGATGTAGCTATACAATTTAATGAAAAATGTCTTATCGACAAGATCATCAAAGGATGAAGGATTTGTCAGTTTGATATTTTTTGCGATAAAAGATTTGCTGGAAAAAATCCGCTAAACTTGAAAGTGGCAATCAGGTACCTACCTATACATTAAAATGTTAAAGCTGCACAATTTTCGGAACTAAGTACTTTAACGCGAAATTAACTGGTAGAAATCGTCACGTAAGGAAAAAGCGATATGGGCATAATGCTTTTCTTCCATACAACTTTCAAGTAAGTGGTAACTTTATGAGAGCTTCTAACAACGTATACTAGATGGCTCTGTATTAAAAACGCGTCTGTGGGTGGGTAAAACAGTATATGCGAGCTACAAGATGAGCTAAAAAAGTGTGCTGACGGGGGTGGTGACCCCCGTCAGCACACTTTTTTTTTATAGGTAATTCTAAAACATATCTGTATGACGAAAAAGTCATGCGACAAACCGCAAAATGGCTGCAGTAATGTATTGTTCTTTATTAGTGATCGATGATTTAGGATTAAGTTTTCTTTATATTTTGAAGTACCATAATAAAAATGTTTAGCAAGTCCTCAACCTCCTTCTCCTAGCTTTCGAAGAGGATAAAGACTCTTCGCTATCAACCACACAGAATAATGAAACTTTACTGATTGTAGGTAAAGGGGTATGCACGAACTGCACCCTAATTGCGTAACACAGTTTAAATCGGAATGATTTTGAAGTATATTGCTAGTCCATTGCTTTATATGTTAGAAAACATTGTCTGCTCAACAACGTAAATAACGCAATGAATGTGGTTGAACTGTCAAATTGAAACCGATTCCTACTGATAGTGTGTTACGCAATTAGACGTAACGTAACATAGCACGATTTTTGAACCGAAAATACAACCATCGTTTAGCATTTTGGTTAAAATGTTCGCGTAAGTAAGTATCACCCTTTTGTACGAATAAGTGCTAAAACTAAGTAAATATGTGCAAAACGAATATCACACTAATATTATAAAAGCGAAAGTTTGTGAGTGTGTGTGTGTGTGTGTGTATGTTTGTTACTTCTTCACGCTCAAACGGCTGGACCAATTTTGATAAAATTTTGTATGGAGGTAGCTGACGCCCTGGATTAAGACATAGGACTACTTTTTATCCCGATATTCCCACGGGATCGAGACTTACGCGGGTGAAACCGCGGGGCGCAGCTAGTATTCAATAATTATAAAACCGTTCGAAATTACGTGACGTTTACTCCACGCGTTCGGGCTAGGCCTACAGCTGTATCCATTGTTTCCCCCTTTAGCCCGGCTCCACACGTTGGCCCCAATGCCGGTCCTCCAACGTATGGTTCTAGAAAATTGCATTGGCCCCAACGTTGGATTACAATGGCAGTTGGCGTGTCGGTTTTGTCAAAGAAATCTACGCCAACGCTAGCGATTCGTCCATACGTTGGCTACTTCTTCAACCAACGTTGATACTGGCGTTGGGACCAACGTGTGGAGCCGGGGTTATAAAGAGTTTGAAGGCATGAGGGGTCCTCAATGAACGCAAGTGTCTTTATACAGCGTGTTACGGAAAGGGTATACAACATATCAAAGGCACGGATTCTTTTAGTGATAACAAACTACATGGCAACATTTTTTTAATAATACCTACATAATTATTAAGTAAAGAAACATTTAACTAATAAAAATCAAATGTTGCAAATTTAATTCTATACATCACTACGCCAAGTCAGGTGATCGGTATACGTCATCCATTCGTTTGACCCCGCCCCGCCGCGAATCGTGCCGCCGGCGCCGCCACCGCATGTCGGTGCGGCGCCGTGTCGCAGAGCTGTCGCAGGTGAGTGTGTGTACTAGGCGCACAGACACAAATAATGAATAATGACCCTCGTAGTGCGGTGACACGTTTGTTATGATTTAAATTTAATAAACAATAGAAATAAAAAAAACAAACATTTTCAAAATTATTCTTTTTGAGCTGAAATTTTGAACAGAGCTTCTGAACCAGATGCACTCTTCACCCTGTTTGTATGGATATACCCTTTCCGTAACACGTATAACTAGTTGTAAACATAGCGTTTTAAGCAGCCTAGCCAAACAATATCACAATGTAACAGTCTGCCGTCTGTGAGACGAGACGCGACAAAAATGTACTGGATGCAGAAAACATGGTGAAAAGCAATAATTTGAAGTCGCAGTAGATATTTCTCATAGAGCCAACATTTCTCATTTTTAACTTGAGTATGATTCTTTGCAGCAATGGGCAGCTGCGCTCTCAATGCATTTGAACACCATACTGCGATCGCCAACCCGCCTGCCAAGCGTGGCGATTATGGCAGAACCCCCCCCCCCCCCTTTGGGGGACGCTTATGTCCAGCAGTGGACGTTTTCGGCTGAAATGATGATGATGAGGATTCTTTAGTCTAACTTTAAAAAAAAATAACTATCTCGATGAAGAATATGCTGAGAATGAATGTGCAGAAAATGGCGACCGTCACAGCCGGTCAGTAAGTAATGAGAAATGATACTTCTGTAAGTAGGTTTCTACAAACACTGTTACACGTAAAACATATTTTAAAAACTAGATGAGGTCGGCGTTTCATATCTGACTGCTCTGAGAAGACAGGCCGAAACAAACTCAGAGGTCACAGTCTCTTTTAAGTCTAGACTCAATCTTGCTCAGATCATGTGAAGACCATGTAGATTGGTGCCTGAAATGCTCTTTTGATGAAAGAACCACACAGATTGAGGGGACCTGTCCAATATTTTGGTAGTGACTGAAATACAGCGAATATTGTTCTAATATTGATTAGCTGCGTTATTAAATGACATGCCCAAAAAGGCGTGTACGCACGAACAAACAAAACATGGTGAACATGAACATCGAACACGGAACATTTGATTCGTACATGTCGACGTAAATTAGCAAAGCGAACACGAACACCATACGAAACAGTTTGACTTATGTTACCGCTCAATCCCGCTCTCTATAGTATTCACCGTTGGAAGTGGTCACCAGTGAAGTAGCCAAAATTTATTTGCTATTCGTGTTTCATGAATTCATCATTTCCAAAAAAAATCCTAGGTGGAGGAAAATAATTTTGTACAAAAAGCGAAAACAAAATACATTAGTTTTAGGCTTAAAGTCAAAAGAAATGAATGGACAAACAATGTTGCATCAAATTTCTCCCATAAAAACGAAATTGGATCGCCATGAACATTTTTGACGAACATAGGGTTCTATGTTTTATGTTAGCGGGTTCGGTTTTCGCACCTAGTCCTTCAGGCGGACCATTGTGCGTGGGCCATGGCGGCCGTCGTTGGTTATTCCAACCAGCCCACCTCCCTCCAGAAGCTGATTAGGTCTCCTGGTCTGCTTAAGATATCCGTGAAAGATCTGGGTGACCCGAGGGTTTCTGTTCTGATCTGGGTGTCGCCTGTGCATTCAAAGAGCACGTGCGCAACGGTTTCTTCAGCCTCCATGCAAGCCCTGCACAGAGGGCTGTCCGTTATGCCTATTGTGTGGAAGTGCTTATTCAGTGAGCACGAACATATGGTTTGATGTTCGTTAGTGGTACGCACATGCGAACAAAGTGTTCGATGTTCGTGTTCACCATGTTCTTGTTCGTTCGTGTTCGTACACGCCTAAAGTACACACACTATACAATTATTTGAAGCAGCTGGCAACATGGTAGAAAAACATTACCCACCATTTGGGCTTCGTTTTAGTAAGAAAAAAAGCTTACAATTACAATTTTAACGAAAAAACAAACACATTAGACATGCCAAAGCCAGAGAATGAATGAGAGAAAAAATTAATGCATGCATCAAAGGGACGGACAAACTGTCTTGCTATCCGTGCTTACTATACAAATAAAAAAAACACGTCAAGCAGCGAGTCGGACTCGCGCACCGAGGGTTCCATACGTATATATGATGTTGATGATTTCTGAAAAACTGTGCTATTTAGAGACATCGTTTTATTTTTCCTGTAATCTTTACATAAACTTCCGTCACATAATATACTTTCAGATTTTTCTCTAAGCAAACTTATAGATAAGGGGGGGGAACCGTATTTTTTTTTTCAATTTTTATCAAAAGTCGAAAACTATGATGCCTAAAAAATATTTTTTTTTTTGAGAATGTGCAAACAGCACTCTTTCATATGATACCCCACATGCCCTTGGAATTTTTAAGACCCCTTTCAGGCCCTATTGCAAAAATGATATATTTTTTTAAACTTCTTTCTTATTTGCAAAATAGTTGGGTAAACGTCATCTAAAACAATTCCAAATTTCTAGTCGATAGCATTAGTAATTCTTGAGATATCCAGCTGTGACAGACAGACAGACTTAGTCTCACCATAAGGGTTCCTTTTTACCATTTTGGTACGGAACCCTAAATAAACAAACCTATAGACGAACATATAATAACCTCCTCCTTTTTTAGAAGTTAGTTATAAATATTGGCTTCTCATCATCATCTTGTCACGCTAACGCCCACTCCTTCTCTTCCATATAATTCCTCATACAATCCATCCATTTTTTCTTTGGCCTTCTTCTCCCTCTCCATCCATTTAACATTTAAATTCTTCAAATACCATTGACTTTTCATGAAGATAAAATGTACATGAATGAAAGAAAGTATATTTTACGTCCGAAAGTTCCACGAGATCTTATTTTGATATTACAGTATGATTTGGAAAAGACAGGAAAGAGGGTTGACACTGCATGCTAGCGATAGGATGCTTGGTCAGTTTCTTTTCTACGATATTATATTTATATGTGTTTCGTAGTGTGTCTTTGGTGTCAGTTTTTAAAGTGATTTCCACATAGCCATGGGACATGGGATCAATTATTTTATCAAGCTTTTGAAGTCTTCTACTCTTCGTCTGAATCAAATTTTCTTGTCTCCAAGCTTCGCCACTTCCCCGGCGTTATCGATGGCAGCGCAGAAGTCACTTTGACTGCATGTTATGGGGCACAAAGGCACAGACTTCGAGTCAATTGTTTTTTTTTTTTGTATTTTTCACTTTTTTGTTGCGGTACCTACCCCACACGAATTCGAATACTTCTACCTACTATGTAAATAATAGTGACAGGAAGTTATAACATCATCCACATAAACTAGTCAGAAAAACTTTTGCTGAAGGGCCACAAATCAGAACGTCATCTGTGTATATTATATTATTCGGTTTAAATTGATTTTTTCCAAAAGCGCTGAATCAATTTCGACAAAATTTATATGGGACCACCTCTGAAGTATGACCTACCAAACAAAAATAAAGAATCATCAAAATCGATTCGCAATTGGCGGAGTAATCGCGTAAGAAACATACAAAAAAAACACTTTTTTGAAGTCGGTTTGATAATGAAGAAGCAGCAACCCTACTACAATTCCGGCCAGACCTTTTGTCCCGCACCAATTCAATTTAGTGATAAGGGATAGAAAGACTTGCGATAAACACTAAGACAAATAAAGTGGCCTTCGATTGAAAGACGAGGTCAGAGTGTTAAGGAAAAATGGGGGTCGTGAGTCGCATAGTAAGTACTTCATCTGTGTAGGACTCTTTATTAATGACGGTAGGCTCCTATTGGATAGGTATACGAGTATATATGTGTATATAGAAGGCTAGGGCTTGTAACCTATCTGACATCAAATATAAGTTTATTTTACAAAGAGAAACACATACAAATAGTCATACACTAAACATGATTGTACAAGTTGTGGTCAAAAACCAGGTTGAACAGCTAGGTCTTGAACTAAGTAAAAGGGTACTTGTATTTCAAGAGCCAAAGTTCCTCATACACATAGATTAGTATAACTTAAATGCAATCAGGTGACTCAGTAATTCCAGGTATTGAGAAAGGTATTCATGAGATGATTGTCAGGAAATCTTCTGTATCGTTGTAAGACAAATGTTGCAATCAATTAGCAGTACGACACTGTCCTTTTCAAGTTGAGTTTTCTAGAAAAAGAGCACGATCGAGAGAGTATCTAACTGCCTCGTTGCCCGTTGTTCTAGTATTCGCAAGTCCGACTGCTGAGCGTGGAGTTCTGGATTTTTATTCCTGGGTCGGGTAAGGAAATGAAATGAAGTCGTTTATTCTGTAAATAGGATATCAGAATCACTTTTACACTTGATATTAAAAATTAAGCTAGATGTAGTCGACATTTCCTATCTTACTACCTCTGAGAAGAAATAGCGAAACAAACTCAGGGGTCAAAGTCTCTTTTAAAGTCCAGACATAATCTTGGTCAGATCATGTGAGGACCATGTTGATACGTGTTTCAAATGGTCTTTTGAGGAAAGAACCACACAAATTTGAGTGGACCTGTCCAATCAGTGCAAGCATTTGTCAGTAACGTGCAGCTCGACTCAAGACTTAAGGAGCTCAACGACGACGAAGGGTCCATTAGGCGGTAAAGTTTTTGTGTTGCTGGGGAGTTTGTTACGCCACTTCTTCTTCCCAGCTAAAGAATTAGGAAGTGGTGAAGGGCGAGGGTTTTGGGGGACTGCCTTGTGTAATTTTACGATCATAAGGTGCTGATTCTCAGCCTAATTTGGTTTAATGACTTTTAATTTTGATTAGGATATTTTTATTTCTAGCCCCAGTCTGAATTTGCGCCCCTCATTACATACAACCTAAAACCAAGTTGACAAATAAATGCACATCTCTTCTTACCCCTTTGTGGTGATATGCTCAAGTTCATAATTATTATGTTTTTGCATATGGTCAGCAATTTGCATTTTTTACCGACTTAAAAAAAATTAGGTTCTCATTACGTCGGAATCTTTTTTTTAGTTAAATGTATTGTTACATTTTCTGAGGCTAACGATAAAAGACCAAAAACTTTCGATAGAAATAAAAGGCAGGCAGTGCGAAACAAAATGGCGAACGTGATCAGAATAGGAAGCACTGCTTATTAGTGTGAGGAATTGAAGCCCAAGCAAGATTACACAAGTTGTGATTAATAACGATACACGCGGAAAGTATAACAAAACAAAAGAAAACCAGAAATTAACTGATCTGAGTTTACTTGTGAATAAAACCATGTGTTTTGAAAAGCAGTACTCTGATTTACCTCATTGAAAACAGCAAGACATAATATGAACTTTTTTTTTTCATTTACTAACAAATATGTATTTGTGGACAAAATAACATGTAGTCTGAAAGTGGCACCAGTGACTGAAAAGTTGTGCGGAAATCGGTTGTCATGGTATGGGTATGTGATGCGTAGGAATGAGGAAAATGTCGTGAGGAAAGTTTTGAGTACGAATGTCGATGGCTATGGGAAGAACAAAGAAACGATGGATTGACTGTGTGAAAGATGATGATAAGGGAGTTCTGAGATAACAACTAATAGTGAAGTATGGATGAAAGGGACATGTTGCGACGACCCCAAATAAAACGAAACAAGGGCTGGAGAATGATGATGTATTTCTGAACAAAGATGCCATATAATTTATCTTTGTTTTAAAAGACGCGACTCCAATCTGATTTCTTATTATACGAGCAGATATTAGGCCCTTAGACCAACTGACTGCCTAAGATGTGTCACATTGATCACTTAGGATCGTGTTCTCAGGGTCTCCGAAGATAAATCCGAAGTATCGCCCGAATGTTTGGCCGCTTCCTGACTACGGCTGACTATGGCAGACTACGGCGAAAGAAAAAAAAAAAGGCGGTCAAAAAGATAAGTCAAAGTCAAAAACGTGACTTGACGTCGGGTAAGGATTCAAAGTCAAGGAAGCTTTGGAAGTCAAGAAACGGCCTAACATTCAACAGATACTTCATATTATCGCTTCGGAGTAGGCCCCCAGTGAAAGTCGGTAACTTATCTCAGAATCGAACGCTTTACGCAGCCTCTCACGAAACCTAAGAAAAAAACCTACCCTAAGAAAAATTACATACGGCTATTATTATAGTAACGGATATAAAAGCAAGCACAAAGAAAAATAATAAAAACCCTCCAATTGAAGTAAAAGGACGGGAGGTCAGTATTACGAAACAATGCTTCGTGATACGAATAGTAACAAGTTATTTTATTAATGTCCTGGTATTGAGCATATCTATGGAAATAACTTACTATGGTGCTTTTATCTTTACGCCTTCCTTCATTTATGGGGTATGGCAGATAAATGATGGCATATCCTGATTATGTAATCAACTGTGTAAAATTTAAGTGATGGACTTATTTGTTTCATTCATTGGTCTCTCACATGATCTGACCATGATTGAGTCTGGACTTCAAAAGAGACTGTGACCTCTGAGTTTGTTTCGGCCTTTCTACTCAGCGTAGTCAGATGGGTAACGCCGACCTCATACAGTTTTTTTTTAAATATGATTGACCTGTAGAAGTGTTTGTACAAACCTACATAAAGAAATAAATTATTTATTTATCATTGTGCACACGTTTTAAGGCTCGTGCAGACTAGCGGGATATCGCGGGAGCAACAGCAGCGCGACACTTTGCATGATGTTTTCATAAAATTGTGCTACTCTTTTTTCGCTTCGCGCCTGGCGCGGAAGCCTTTACCCGATTATGGCGAAGTTGATGAGTGTGATGTTTTGTTTCGTGTTATTTAGGGAAATAACACGCCATTGTGATCCCTTAACCCTTCGTATGAGAACGTAGATCCACGCGAGACACAATGTCTTTTTAATTGTTTCTGTAATTCCGGCATTCAACCTGTTAAGGGATAGCAGATAAATTGGTTTATCCTGAATGTGCAATATTGTGTGCATTTAAAGTCATGTGTGAAGTCATTGTGCACACATTTTTTTTACTCGAGTACGGCGAAGCTCAAGAGGGTGATATTTTGTTTCGTGATTTTTAGGCAAATAGAACTGCTTCTTCTTTGAACAATACTAGTTTAACGGAAATGCACTATCATGTCGTCAGAATGTGCCTAATAGTTTTGGCAGTGACGTTATATAGCTCTTTATGTAAAACATTTTAAATGGGAACAAACAATGTTACGAGATTACTCAACAGTGCCCAAAATATTAGGAACATTCGTTTTGCTATAACGAGCAGTCTAACTAAGGTTAATTACGTCATAAAACTTCATTTGAACACTATCTAACGAATAAAGGGCCCATAAACCTCCTCGTGGCTCCTAAGGAGCCCGAAGTGAGCTTTCGTGCCGCTCAGCCGAACACACCGGTGTACATCTCCCGCATACACTACACCACTAAGGCGAAGGACATCGTGGAGTACGTGCGCCAGAAGACGAGGTATACGCCGAGGGTGCAGTTACTGGAGTCACACCGCAACGTGAACTTCAAGGCGTTCGTGGTGCGAGTACCGAATTGTTTTCTGTCCGTCGTCATAGAAGAAGACTTTTGGCCGCAGGGGGTGGTGTTCCGTCGCTTCCGCGGACAAGTACCACAGGACAGCACAAAGACAAGCTAGTCAAGTGAAGAGCAACTAACATTGTTTTAAGCTATATTTATTAACACAAGTTTTTGTTTTATACTTTATACAATGTTAGTTGGTAAGGTATATGTCTATGGGCCATTGTAGCCTGAAATAAATCTACACCACTCATTAATTTAATCCCGTTACAAAATTCAGAAACAAAACAAAACTAAACGTACCCGATTAATATCGAGTTATCTCGACAAATGTGCGACAATCGGAATGATCGAATGACCCATTTAAATCGACTAAATACCGATCCGATACCATCCAATAGTATCGAGTTTAATACCGATTGTTTATCGTAAACAGGAATCGGTATTCCAGTCCACTCGACGATGAATAATGGGTTTCGCGTTCAGTTGATAGTCTAAAATCGGGATTTAATCGAATAATTAGATTATCGCGCTGATTTCATTGTAAAAGAATGTGCGTGTTTGTTAAAAATTATAAGGCTGTGAATATGTAACTTGGATTCATTCTGATTAGTGTCTCAATGGGTTTAATTTCGGGTTTAATTCGACTAGCACCATCCTATTTCTTCCCGTGGGTGTCGTTAAAGGCGACTAAGAGACTTACTAGAGAATAACACTATACTGCGATCGCCAACCCGCCTGCCAAGCGTGGCTATTATGTCAACCCCCCCCCCCCCCTTTGGGGGGATGATTTGCCATTTTAATTCAAGATGGTTTTAAAATGGCAAATCATTTTCCAGGCAATAATTCACCACCAAGATTTTCCGTACAAAGTCGTGTCTTAAAAACTGGTGTATCTTAATTACGTCCGCGACAGACTCCGTTTTTTTGGTCGACTCGAAACCGATAGTTACCATCCGTGCTCAGTGGATAATCGCCGGATATTCGGCCGAAAATCGCATCGTTAGTGCGCGCTGAGACTTAAGCAAGTGGTAAGAGTGTGGAGATGGATTGCTTCATGATTTTGGAGACATTCTTTTGATTTCCTTTCAACTACAGATAATAATCATTTATAACAGGAAACTAATATTAATATATAGCCTATAAACATGTGTATCAGTGTAAACAATCACACTAATATTATACAGGCCAAAGTTTGTGAGTGTGTTGTGTTGTTATGTATAATAATGTGTTTGTTACTTCTTCATGCTCAAACGGCTGGACCAACTTTGATAAAATTTTGTATGGAGATAGCTGACACCTTGGATTAACATATAGGCAACTTTTGTCCCGATATTTGCACGGGATCGAGACTTACGCGGGTGAAACCGCGGGGCGCAGCTAGTTATTGATATAAAATTAAACTTATATTCATTAATTTCAGCCGAAAGACGTCCACTGATGGACATAGTCCTCCGCCAAGCACCGCCACTTCGACCGGTTCTGTGCTTCCCGCATCCAGCGGATACCTGCAGCCTTTACAAGCTTATCGGTCCACCACAAACTTATACTATCAACATATATATCTCATCATTCACAGCCCCACTTCACCCCCTAGAACGTACCAGACTCATTTAGGTTCTACCCGAAATAGCAATAATCTTTAAGACTTTAGTACACCGTTAAAGCAGACCAGTTCTTTAGAGTCGACTCAAGGTTGTCCTTGTGACCTTTGCTAGGGTCTACCGCGGTGGTCATGCATTCAATGGGACTCAGAGGTTTTCAGTAGGTGCTTGAAGAAAGACTGTACCGCCGAGGCGAGGCCAGAATGAGGTAGCAAGATCAGGGACCGTACAACCCCGGTTAAGAGTTAAGCCTTTCAAAGGGTCAACCCATTCAATGGGTTACCTTTATCATGGTGTAACCCATTGAATGGGTTTTATACTGGAAACCCAGTGACATGAAAAAATCATAAAGTTATGTTATTTAGATATCCGCCCAGCACGCGTAGCATGACCAATTCTATCTCTGTTCTATAGGGACCATTTTAGAAAAACCCTGTCCAAAACCCTTTTAATGGAAAGGGTTTTCGATTGGGTTTTCCTATGCAGTTAATCAAAAACCTGTACGGTGTGGGTTATTTTGAATGACTTAAACTAAGCCGCTCAAAAGGGTTACTCACACCGTATGTGTTTTTATCAATAACCCTTTCAACGGGTAACCAAAATTTAATTTAAGCCATTCAAAAGGGTTACCCATATCGTATGGGTTTTCGATTAACCGCTTAGAAAAACCCTATCGAAAACCCTTTCAATGGGTAACCAAAATGGTCCCTGTGCAAGATGGCCAGAATGCGTACCGCGAGGGCTGGTTTGGTTCGAGGTGGCACAGGAAAATTGTGGCAAAAAGACCTTGGCGGACGCCTTAAGCCAGCAGTAGAACACGTTTAAAAAAAAACTCGCTGTTTTTCATTTAAATTTTTACTTGTACCACCCTTCTTTAAATTAACCCTCTCCACACAATTCAACTATAATTTACTTATATGTATGTACAAAGAGCTACCATACGCATCTCTAAAACAGTAGAGCAGCAAAAAATGTGACTACAATTTGAAATGAAAGGTCCCGTGTTTGATACACGCTCGGTAGTTACCAACGAATTATGGCTCTACCAAATTTGTAGAGCGTGAGCGAGCTACGAATGGTAGAGTCCATATTTGTTTTCTTTTACTCACAGTAATATAGAGGCCAATTATGAATTGTTTTGTATGTATTATAATGTACCTATGTAGTTTAATTGTGTTGTCCTTAGTTAAGTATGGTTAATTTTTGTTTTAGAAGTTTTCCCACGAGTGGGTTATGTTATAATATTGGGCTACGAAATGGCCACTGTTGAACATAATGCCTGATCATAAATCACTATAAAGCATGTTCATGGGAAAACAATGCTTTAATCACCCCACACAGACTACTCGTTCAAAAGACATAATTATGTAACTTTAAACTAATGGAACCACACTGTTGACGATATCCCACTTGTCTGACTTGATGTAAGAAAGAAGAAAGAAAATACGTTTATTTGCGGTAAACATGATGCAAAAAAGAACATAAACACAAAAATAAGAAAAGTTTGAGGGAAACGTGCGTTACATCCACGCAAAACGGCTATCGCTCAGCATTCTATTCTATTCTATTTTAAAAAAACGTTGCCCAACACTAGGAATTTCTCATGTATTTCTCCTGTGTGTGTGTGTGTGTGTGTGTTCTGTGCATTATGCTGCGACCCTATACAAGACAGAGCCCCAGCGCTGGTTTTCAGAGACAGCCGGCGCCGACGTATTGACGTCGTCCGGTGCAGCAAACAATTAATAGGACGCTGTACCGGTACAGCATACGTAAAGAAAAATAATGATAAGTTTAAACAGGAATATAAAAATAGACATACATGCTGTGAGAATATCATCCTCCATAAACATTTTAAGCTATAAGTAGTGGCAACATTTCGAAACGTCATAGATAGATTTGGACTAAAGCCTTGTGAGAGCTGACAATGCTATTGATAATGATGGATGGCTATTCTGGCCAAGGACAGCTGTTCCAAGTGCCGTGTGGTGCCAGACGTAAAGAATAGTTCAGCATCCTATTTCTTCCCGTGGGTGACGTAAAAGGCGACTAAGGGACTTACTAGAGAATGGGCAGCTGCGTTCTCTATGCATTTTAACACCATACTGCGATCGCCAACCCGCCTGCCAAGCGTGGTGATCATGGCAAACCCCTCCCCCCGTTTTGGGGGAGGCCTATGTCCAGCTGTGGACATCTTTCGACTGAAATGTTGAAGAATGATGATTCTGGCCAAAAACTCAAGATACTAAAGGAAGACTTGACCTCTGCGCTGTCATCGACAATGCAACAAAATAATTCCATAAATGATTTCTGCAAAACAGTATAGCTTCACAACGCTAACAAAATTTGTGTCGACCGCGACATATTGGTACTACAGCGTCCATTCGCTTTACATGGACCGCTTCTATTATCGCGCAGAATACCAGCGCTGCGACACTTATTTTTTTTTTTTTTAAGTGCCGCAGCATCATGCTGAGATAGGGGCCTTTTGGCCTCGTACAGGACTTTCTGTTTTTATTTTCATTTTTACTTTATTTTTGTTTTTGATCTTTATGTTTCTATGAGTGTGTTTTTGTATAGTTTAATTTGTGATCTGTGCGAGTCCCAATAAATGCTTTTTCTTTCTTTCTTTCTTTCTTTCTATTAGTTTTAATTTCAATGGAAAATCCTTTTTTGGATTGTGTGTACACCTGTATTGATCTCGGTATATATGGTTGGTGGTGGCATGTGCCAGCTTCTAACATAATATGGCAAATAATTTAATTGAATGTTTTGTGTTGCATGAGCAGTGGTGGCCCAGTGGTAAACGCCGCGGCTTACGAGTAAGTAGGTCGTAGGTTCGAACCCAGACAGGCGCTTTACTTTGTGTAAATTATTTCATCATCACTGCTCTCAAAACGGTGAAGGGACACAGCGTGAGAAAACCGGCATGTCCTAGAACTAAAAATTCGAAGACATGTGACATCTACCAACCCGCACTGGGCCCGCGTCGTGGATTACGGCCCACTTCCTCTCACAGAAAGAGGAGGCCTGTGTCCCAGCATTGGGAACATTATAGGCTGATTATCTGTGTAGCGTAATGTAATGTAATTTATTTTACATACTGTTTTATATACAGTTTTTCTAACTGAACAGACAGCTGTGCTGCTGGGGAGTTTGTTGCGCCATTTCTTCTTCCCAGCTAAAGTACTAGGAAGTGGTGAAGGTTGGGTGTTTTTGATGGACTGTCTGATTCAATGTATGTGTCTAGTTTCAATATATGACTTTGATTTTTAGGGTTCCGTACCCAAAGGGTAAAACGGGAACCCTATTACTAAGGCTACGCCGTCTGTCTGTCCGTCTGTCACCAGGCTGTATCTCATGAATCGTGATAGTTAGACAGTTGAAATTTTCACACATGATGTATTTCTGTTGCCGCTATAATAACAAATACTAAAAAACAGATAAAATAAATATTTAAGGGGGCTCCCATACAACAAACGTGATATTTTGCTCGATTTGCTCGATATTGATAACGGCAACAGATAGACGCTTGAAATATTCCCAGAATATTTAGTTGTATATTCACTTTAAAAATAAATAATTAAATTAAAATAAAACAAATATTTAAGGGGGCTCCCATACAACATACGTGATTTTTTTGCCGTTTTTATAGATAATGGTACGGATCCCTTCGTGCGCGAGTCCGACTCGCACTTGGCCGGTTTTTTAGAGTTGCGTACCACAAAAGGAAAAATCTGAATCCATATAGGATCACTCGTGTGTCAGTCTGCCACTCCGCCTGTTACAGCCGATTTGCTCCGAATCTACTGGACCGATTAAGTTGAAATTTGGTACACATATGAACTTCTGTGACCCAAACACGGATGTGTAACATAAATGAATGAATTTTAAATACGACTCATGCACTTTCAGGGCGCAAATTAAAAAAAACCTGGTCAAGAGCGAGTCGGACTCGCGCACCGAGGGTTCAGTACGTATATATGATGTTGATGATGTCTGAAAAACTGTGCTATTTAGAGACATCGTTTTATTTTTCCTGTAATCTTTACAATAGAATAATTTCAGATTTTTCTCTATGCATACTTCGGAGATAAGGGTGGTATTTTTTTTACATTTTTCATGAAAAGTTGAAAACTACGATGCCTAAAAAAAAATGTTTGAGTATATGCAAACAGCGCTTTTTCATATGATACCCCACATGCCCTAGTAGACTCCATTTGAATTTTTAAGACCCTTTCTAAGCCCTTTCAGGCCCTGTTGCAAAAAAGATACATTTTTTTAAATTTCTTTCTGGTTTGCAAAATAGTTGGGTAAACGTCATCTAAATCCATCTAAATCTATTCCAAATTTCAAGTTGAACGCAATAGTAGTTCTTGAGATATCCAGCTGTGACAGACAGACATACTTAGTCTCACCATAAAACCGTTCCTTTTTACCATTTTTGTACGGAACCCTAACAGACTTAGTCCCACCATAAGGGTTCCTTTTTACCATTTTGGTACCGAACCCTAAAAAAGAAGAGTATTCTATTCTATTCTATTATCGGAATGAATGACTGAAATGACAAAAAATACAGGTGTTGTAAAAGTTCTAACGTACATTGCATATTTTGGCTGTTTATGGCAATTTAATTTGCATTAATACGTAATTTGTACTTATTTAAGAATAATATACAGAATATACAAATACATAATATGTTATAAAGAAATGTTAAATTATTTTTTATTTTTTTTTAGGAAAAAGAGGGTGACTTATACATAAACAGCAGTGGGATAATGATCAATATTAATTACGAACTATGACCTAGCCTGCTTATAATTTATGTAGAAAAAAATAATCATTAGTGTTATCAAATTAACTTTTATGTCGATTTAATTAATACTGTTATCAATGTTGGTCACTTATTTTAAATCAGTTCAGCTAATATGTATGTGTCTAACACATGTGTTTGCTAAAATAACAACCATATTATTTTGATTCTCCAAAAGTCCACGAAAAACTAAATCAGTAATTGAAGTACGGTAAACACTTAAAACAATTCCTGGAATGGTGTTAAGTGATCCAGTATCCATATTACATGCTTTGTTCTGATACGAAAGAAGAAGGAGCTACATGAAATACTTGGTGGACATATACGAAACATCTCTCTAACTTCATTGATATTGAACCGAAGAACAAAATGGATGACGTAGAAAATCTGGACCAGTACAACTACTATGGAATGAATATTACTCTACCAGAAGACGTTGCCTTCATATACCCCTGGAGTCTTGCAGTGCTGACCGTTCTCTTAGCTACCTTGGTCGTGTATATTGGCATATGTTCAAAACTTCCCGAAGAATTGTACAGATGTCTGGCTTTACAACATTTAGCATCAGGCTGCTTACAGGTCACGTGCCTCACTTTCTACAACTTAAAATTTGATATAGAAATCTTGAACTCCGTACTAGATGAAACATACTCATCTCTAGATCTAGTTATAACATTTACAACAGCATGTTTATCTTGGATAGTATTTTTAAGAGTGTTCTTATTCAGAAATGGTGAAGAATTGTACAGTTTGAAACAGCTGACGATATTTTCAACTCTATCTATAGCTGTTATTGAAGCGTACGAATGGTTAATGTCTCTGGTTCAGGTATTAGACACATTGCTTCCAGCTTTAAGACTGACATCAGTTTTGTTGATTATGTCTGTACCTGTTGTTGTTTTTATATTGTTAGTAAAATCTTTATTAACATCTTCCTCGGAGGTTCCAAAGTTTCAAGCGTTATTTTTTATGGCTTATCTATTAATTTTTATATCAAGTGATGTTTTGTTATTAAGGTTCAATTTACATTGTGAATCCAGTTTCTTGTTATTGTGGAGTATTTTTCTGTATCTTAGGTTAGTGGTTGAAATTATTTTGTATGTAGTTTTTGATCGATACCTTTCACATTTCTTTTTAAACTAATTTTTAAATGTTTTAATAAAGAAGCTGTGTTACTGGTTTCATTGTGTAGATTTATTTGATTCTGTTCAAAACAACTATTTTAACTACGTTAATGACGGTTACAGTGGCAGTGATAACGACTATCACACTAATATTGTAAAGGCGAAAGTTTGTGTGTGTGTGTGTATGTTTGTTACTTCTTCACGCTCAAACGGCTGGACCAATTTTGATAAAATTTTGTATGGAGGTAGCTGACACCCTGCATTAAGACATAGGCTACTTTTATCCCGATATTCCCACGGGATCGAGTCTTACGCGGGTGAAACCGCGGGGCCCAGCTAGTTACTGTTATTATATTCCGCTTTCCTACAGTTGAACTGACAAAAAGTGGAATATTCTGACTAGAAGACAGACTTTCATTCTACATACAGTCCTCAAAAAGCACTCGCAGCTGCTTTATGATTCGGATCTATTGAAAGATAAACGGAGAAAAGGTACTGTGTGCAGTACTACTTTTTTCCGTTCTAGTCTTTCCCACAAGTTCTTCTGTTACCTAGGGGATTACCTTTATAATGTTATCAATCAAAATCTAAATATTTACCCACTACAAGAAACCCAGTTGTAAGCAAAAAGTAACCGAATTCTTGAAAACTCTTTCCTATGATGACACAGAGAAATTGCTCCACTCAATTAAATAACACTTGTATTCAAACAACTGCCTACACTTTCACCATCATTCACCTCTAGCCACAAACACATTCACCAAGATTCACCCACACATTCAACTCCATTCTCCACCGTTCACCCTTTGACTGCTTTTGTTGTGTTATTTTAATTTAATTTTCCTTTTATTTTTTATTTTTTTGTTTTATTTTTGTTGTAGAAATACATGTTACCTGCCTGTGTATGTGTATGATGCCACTAAGTGGGGCCTGGTGACCTGTAATACAGGTTTTTTCTAAAACCTACTTCAGGCACCAGCTCTCGCAATGTGAATTTTTATAGTTCAAAACTGTTAAGTGCTACAAAACGTTACAAGAGAAAATAAATACTCAATTATTGTAATTATTATATTTTAAAGTTTAAAACTATTATATAATTCTCCAATTCTTCACAATACTAGTCCAAATCTAATGGTACAAAGTAAACAAATTAGCATCTCTGTAGAGCTCAACAAACATACTCTTCGCACACCAAAGATTCTTTGCTAACACTCAACTAACACGCTGTCGTAAACGAAATACCGTAAAACACATATATCACGAAACAAAGGTTGAAATGTTAACAGTTTACGTACAACACAGTAAGAATGTCTGGGTTGTAATTCTTCAGGGCACATTAACGATGCCGCTAAAAGTTGTGCCACAACGCAAACTCTATGGCGGAACTTCCCAAGTCAAGTTCCCGAGTGTCGGACTAACGATTTATCGATCTTGTTTAAAATGTTGAAATCGGGGGTTTTCAAGAGATTGTGGGTCGGTTTAAGAGGATTTTAGTTTTACTTAGTTTTGATCCATAAAGTTTGGTCGTTTACAGCTAAATTTTATACATAGATCTTTTAACCACCCTCACCATTGATCTTTTTCTTTTTTTTAATTCTTTATTTTATCTTTTTTAGGGTTCCGTATATAAAGGGTAAAACGGGAATCCTATTACTAAGGCTTCGCCGTCTGTCTGTCTGTCCGTCTGTCACCAGGCTGTATCTCATGAACCGTGATAGTTAGACAGTTGAAATTTTCACAGATGAAGTATTTCTATTGCCGCTATAACAACAAATACTAAAAAAACAGAATAAAATAAATATTTAAGGGGGCTCCCATACAACAAACGTGATTTTTTGCTCGATATTGATAACGGCAACAGGTAGACGCTTGAAATATTCACAGAATATTTAGTTATATATTCAATTACAAAAAAAAAATGAAAATAAAAGAAATATTTAATCCCATACAACAAACGTGTTTATTTGCTATTTTTATAGATAATGGTACGGAACCCTTCGTGCGCGAGTCCAACTCGCACTTGGCCGGTTTTTTTACTGGCGAAATGTGTGTTCTATAGGTACACGTCTGCCTAACCCTTCGGGGATTACAGGCATGATGATATGTTATGTCTTTTACACCTGATTATTCCCATACAATTAATCTTCGATCTGTTTCGACTTCTTGACATAAACCTGTGCACTAGTGGGTTAGTCGTTGACACTACGCTTTCTGATTAAGCGGGTACGGTGGTTGCCTAAAATAGCCTAATTCAGTGGTTCTCAAACTTTTTTGGAGACGGAACCCTTTTCGAAAACGAAATATTTGACGGAGCCCTAAAGTAATCAAAAATGGTTTTATGTGTATTCTTCATTAATAATATTACTCAAAAATAATATTACTTGACATTAAAATTTACATATTTTTTTGCTTTTGTTGAAATATTTAGATTGATATTATGTTACTCAGGTACCAGAGTAAAATAAAATATAGTAGGTAGACACTCCTTTAGTATTATTTTTTTATTCTGACCAGTATTTTTACGGAACCCCCACAGAGGCCACTTTGAGTATGGCTGGCCTAATTTATTAAATTAAATATTTGTTTGTCTATGGCAACTAGGCCCAATTCTTAGTAATGTTGTTCTTAAAAACTATTGTTAGTAAACAAACACAAAAAGAAAATTGTAAGGTTAGCTGTGGGGTATTCTGACCAGCACCGCCACAGCGTGCGACAACCAAGTTGCGTCATAATCTTCTATCAACATACTTAGTAATGACTGACCTGAACAATTTAAAGTCAATATTTAAGCTTGGCCGCGGCAGCCACGGTGGCCGCAAAGGTGGCCGGCCTGCTCGCCGCAAGCGGGGGGCGCAGGACAATGCCCTCAAGTACGGAGAACCGGCTGTTGAAGGCAGCCAGCTCCTGCCGCACCAGGGACAAAACCCGGTCCTCCGCTGGCAAGAGCAGACTCTGCCCTTGCTGCACCCCTCCATGCGGCACCTCCTGAGGGCCAGCTCCTCGAAGCCGGGCCAGGTCCGCTCGGAGCTCCTCATTCTCCTTTCGGAGAAGCTCCATAGCAGCCGTCAAGCGGCCGACCTCCGCCCGCATCTCGGACACTTCGTCCGACGAAGGCCCGACCTGAAGGGCCTTCGCTGCCGCCAATATGGAGGCCGTGGCAGCGGGTACGACCTTGTCTTTAGAGGATTGAATCCTCTTCAAGGCCACACCCCTGATTGCGGCTACCACAACCTCCTCAAAGCTGGCAGCTCGCTCCTTGGAGCCGCCAGCGGCATCCGGCTCACCACCGGACGACTCAGAGGGAGCCGCTCTGCGGCTAGTCTCTCCGATATGGAGCCCCTCCGTTACAAGCCCTTCGGCCCGCTGGGCCGGCTCAGCTGGAATGGTTCGGCTGGGCTCGGTGGCCTCCTGGGTGGTGAGCCCTCTGCCCACATCTTGTCTTTGGACCCCTCCCCGCCGACCAATCTTTCTCCGGGCCGAGTTCAACCCGCCATCAGAGGACGACCCCTGGCCATCCCCTGGTTTGGAGCGCTTCTTCATGAACTTTTTGCAGTTCTTCATTGTTGCAGCTCCCACCACGGGTTCCGGGCTCTTAAAAGAGCCCTTCACACCAGATGCGGCGTCGGACTCCGACCCCACATCACTCCCTTCCTCTGCGCTTGTAGCGCCGTTTTTTGTTTTTAGGTTTAAAATTTTTTCCATTTTTGTTCCCACGAGTATGGGGGATATATGTTGTCATTCCTAGGGTTACCCCCTGTACCTAGGTAAGTCGGATTACATTTGTTTCCCAACCAGAGGTTCGACTGGTCCCTGGCTGGGGGTGCGCTAACGACTGATGCGCCACCTGCAACTACGAAGTTACAGATGGCACTACTCCTCAGCCATTCATACCCTCGCCACGCACCAAAACTTGGTATTAGAGGATTTTTTATAGAGGTTATCGTCCTCGCGATCCAGGCGGCTAAGCCAAGATCCTCGTCCCGTTCCAAGTCACAAAACATGACCGTGATCTCTTTCCGGATTACGATTTCGACGGGTGCAGTCAGGAGAATCAGTTCTCCCGCTGCCAGCTCGTTGGCAGGGTAAGTGCACAACGAGCACCGCCCCTGCTTCTTCACACATGGAGAAGCGTCCTCCTTCGGCCTTTGGGCCCTTCCTCCACGGACCATTCAGGTCCTAACCTGCGCCCACTCAACCATCCCTCTGTAAGCAGAGAGAGGGGTAGGCCACCGTCCACCCAGGAGGAGCATTACGCTCTCCCCCTCGCAGAAATTCGCCATAAACAATACCCTCTCCGAAAAACTCCACAACCTTTTTCGAAGAGAGTATTGTCCATGCCCAGGGTGCACCGGCCCGACGACTGCTCTTCCCCTCGAACGTATTCATAAGGGACCAGCAGGCATCAGGCATACGGGGAGGTTTTCTGCACGCACCCCGCGCCACAGCACCCTGTCCTCCGCCTTCCGCATCCAGTTTGTCCCAGCCACCTTTTTAAGGTCGTCGGGCTATCTAGCTGGGGAAAAATATTTTCTTTGAAACACGCACAAGAAATACAAAAAAAAACTTTTTACAAAAAAATAAGAACCGACTACCAAAAATAACACTACAAAGTGAAAAATAACATAAGTCTTAGTCGGTTCTTATTTTTTTGTAAAAAGTTTTTTATTTTTCACTTTTTAGTGGGTCAGTTTTGTATTTATCTAAGTTACAATAGCCAAATGTTAACTGCTCATCACCTTTTAAAAAATATTGCTTTTCCCGATGCTGGGACGTTCATTGTTGAGGAGTTCTCCTGGTAAGGACAAGGAGAACTGCCACTCACTATATGCATAGTGACGAGCATAAATTGCTTAATCGCAACCCGTTAAATAGGGTTACTCATTATTACATTGTTCCGGTGGCCATATGTGGTCTCCATCATCAGTACCACTTCACCAAATGGTGCTTTCCGAGAGCAAATGCACGAGTTACTATAAAAAATACCCAGATCGCTATAGGTTTGCCTATAAAATTTGAGGGTTTCCCTCGATTTCCATGGGATCCCCTCATCTGATTCTGATTTGGTAGCAATGGGACCACCTCGGGAATATACCCGTTCAAAAAAAAAAAAAATCAAAATCGGTCCATAATTAACGGAGTAATCGCGTAACAAACATACAAAAAAAAAACATACCGCCGAATTGAGAATCTCCTCCTTTTTGGAAGTCGGTTAAAAATAGGATTTAAACTAACAATATCCAAAAATAAAAACAATCAAGACTTGTGCGATGCTACAATATTATATGTTACGTTACATGCTACGATATAATGCTACGATATTTAAAAAATAAATACCACAGCGCTGGTATTCTGATAGGGCCCGCTGAGATGCCGCGGACTCGCCTACGGACACTTAGGGTTCCGTAGTCAACAAGGAACCCTTAAAGCTCCGCCATGTCCATCTCTCTCTGTCTGTCCGTCCGTCCGTCCGTCTGTCCCCAGTTTAGCTCAGAGACTCTTAGTACTAGAAAGCTGTAATTTGGCATAGGTATAGATATTAATCACGCCGACATTTTAAGGGATGATATTTTTTTTTTTCACATCTATCCCCTAGTATGGGGTATCGTTATATATGCCGTTCAAAAATCAATTCAGGGATCCGTTTGCGTAATACTAAGCTTAAAAGTGCTATTTTTTGTTAGGGCCAGCTAAATGGTGGGTTTTGGATATGTGAAAAAAATCATGGCAGTAGTATATATAACGAAATTAAAAGAAAAACTATCACAGCTAAGTAGGCTTTACAAGTTAACGACTAATAGTTGACCAACTTAAATTTGCAGTTGAAGAATTTACCGTAACATATATCGATGTATGGGAGAGCATGTTTTTCAACTACAATGTTAAGTTTGTTTTTGGGATAAATACGAAACCCTTCATTTTGCGTGGTCCGACACGCACTTGGCCAGTCTCTAGAATGGCAACGTATCTCCGATGGCTCTGGTATTGCAGATGCGTCAGTAATCACCTTATCATCTGGAGCACAGCCTGTTTGTCTGCCACAAAAAAAAAACTCATCAGGCAGCCTATTTTGAGATTTAGTCCAAAATGTTTACATTAGTATTTTACATGAAAAAAAAAGACACCTAAACTCCACGCCCAATTGGAGCTTACCAAGTGAGCTATGTATCATGGTCCGATCGTAGAAATGGCCATTTTATGATTTGGTCTCCGGTGCAAGTGTGAGAAGGGAAAACGGGGGTGGTTTTTAGTCAGTAAGAGTCTAATAGACTTTCTGGAACGGATTTTCCACCCCGGCAACAAAAAAAAAAAGATTAGAACTTTGACCAACCGCAACAGCGGACGGCGAGCGCTATATCCAAGTTAGTCGCATTTACTTGGCTATTTAGTATTTTTTGTACCTTAAAATAGGAATTATTCGAGTAGGAATAGGTCTAAGATAATTATTACCTAACTGTGTGGCAGCAAAGACAGGGTTATGTTTTTTATGCGTATCTGCATCGCGGGACAAATCGTTTAACGCGTATCTGGGTCGATATGCCCAAGCATCGCGGGGCAATCGTCGAACGCTGAGCGTTGAACGATATAGCGGGTGTTAAATGGTCAAATCATGAAATGGCGGCGTATCGTGAAATGGCCAGACAGATCACGATATGGCCATTTCTACAATCGGACGACGATATAATATGCAACAAACTATCAAATCCAACATGAAATTCTGAACTGCCGAGCTTTATATTAATCTGGTAGAATGAATATTCAATCAACTCAGCCTATAGCAGTCCACTGCTGGACATAGGCCTCTCCCAAGCTGCGCCACAGCACCCTGTCCTCCGCCTTCCGCATCCAGTTTGTCCCAGCCACCTTTTTAAGGGCGTCGGGCTATCTAGCTGGGGAGGAGAAAAAATATTATAGCGTAATAATTCGAACGTTCATTGTAAGGGATGTTGCCGTCGTCAAATTGTGGCTTTGCGTTGCCATCGATGATAAATTGATTATTATTTTATTTGTTGAATATTGACGTTTAAATTGGATTTACTTTTGCCGTGTTTTATCATTAGGGAAGGCTTTTGATGTTGTTTGGTTTATTATAAGTTAACGCTTTGATGGCTGTTATTTGTAGATCTTTGACAGTCGTTACGGGTCGTCAGAAGCCCGAAAGTCTGCCAACCAGTCTCACGAAGGGGTATCGTGTTACCCAGTAACTGGGTTGTGGAGGTCAGATAGGCAGTCGCTCCATGTAGAATACTGGTATTCAGCTGCATCCGATTAGACTGGAAACCGACCCCAAAATAGTTTGGGAACAGGCTAAGCAGATTGATTATTAGAAGTTAATGATTTAACTGCATTGATTATAGATAAAAGGTATTTGGAAACATTCTAATATACTCAATATGGTGTCACAACAAATTGACTGCTTTAATTGTACTCCATTTCTACAATCGGACGACGATATAATATGCAACAAACTATCAAATCCAACATGAAATTCTGAACTGCCGAGCTTTATATTAATCTGCTAGAATGAATATTCAATCAACTCAGCCTATAGCAGTCCACTGCTGGACATAGGTCTCTCCCAGGCTGCGCCACAACACCCTGTCCTCCGCTTTCCGCATCCAGTCTGTCCCAGCCACCTTTTTAAGGTCGTCGGTCCATCTAGCTGGGGGGCGCCCCACACTACGCTTGCCGATACGCGGTCTCCACTCCAGGATTCGTCTGCTCCACCGGCCATTGGTCCTTCGATAAACATGGCCAGCCCACTGCCACTTCAGTTTGCTTACTCTGCAGGCTATGTTGGTACCTCCGGTTCTCTTCCGGATAACTTCATTCCTGATCAAACTCTGCTGAAACTCCGAGCATAGCCCGCTCCATAGCACGCTGAGTGACCTTGAATTTGTGGACCAGCCCGGCTGTTAGTGTCCACGTTTCGGCACCTTATGTCATAAATAAATGTTTTAAATAAATAAATAATAATAATAAATAGTTACTAGTTCGATTTAGTAAAATATTATACAACTCGTACCGACAACATTTATGCGTGTGTAGCATACTGTTGAAAGTCGAATCGAGACCCAATTTCTATGGTATTTTTATGACGATCATTTATCACTTTCTCTGTTTGCCTACAACTGTATCTTGTCTTGTGAAAGATGTCACAACGCTCATAATAATATGAACATTATTCTCATTTTTTTTTCTGGTCATGTCTTTTGTATAAATTGGAAACAATACCAAGACTAACCAAGCAGTGTCGGATATTACTTCAAAAATATGGACAGACATAATGCGATTTGTCTGCCTCTTTGATTTAGTGGTCGGATCGATTCCCGGAACGGGCAAAGTGTTATTGGGTGTTTCCATCTGGAATTTCTCAGTAGCGGCCCGTAGTTTGAATTTGTGTGATACAATCTAGATTAAACAATAATAAAAGATAATTTCAATCCAGAACTTAACACGCGAACATTCATTGTTGCAAATAAATTATTAAATTGAAAGCCATGAATAATTTTATTTACAAAAGCATTGTGTTTAATTGTGGTTTCCTCGCTTACAGTAATCAATCGATCACTACACAAATGCCTACTTTAAATCTCATTTTTAAATGTCACCGTATAATTATGAACTTCGTTAGTTCATAATCTATCGGAATTATTTTCGTTAGATTATAAACTATTCGAAAAACTGTGAACTGCAACAAACCATTTACAATTTAACACATTATTTTTCGATAGATTTATAATCTATGCATGGGAAACCGATAAATGGTGAACTAGTATAAAACTTGCTTACGACGTAACGCACCTTGCCGTAATACTAAATAGCCTGCCAGGCTGCGAGCAACTTGGAAGTAGCACTCGCCGGCTGCTGCCGTAGTACCGCTCACTTCGCTTGTTTCCGGGGTGGAAAATCCTCATGGATTTCATGAGAGATGAGGGGTCTGTCAGACTCTTACTGACTAAAAACCACCCCAGTGTTCCCTTCCCACACTTGCCGGGGATCTTGGGATCTGTTATTACTTCCGCAATCCCCGGCTAGTGCCGGCCCGCCTCTGCGGGCCATCTCAAGCGAGGTGTTAGACCCCCCCCCCCGCGACGTCTGAAAGGGGCGCGTGTGGAACACTACTCGCCGCCACCTCGGGTCCAGTGTGATAGGGGGCGGCGGACGTCCCCAAGTCCGCCGTCCCTGGACCCATTTAGGGGGGCGGAAGACGGCATTATCTGCCCTCTGCCGACGCCCAGTGCGCCTGCTGCGGGCCGGGTGAGCGGACGAGATCTCCCGCTCCCTTTCCGCAGCCACCTTCTGCGACACGACTGTTTTTCAGAAGGATACCACCGCGTCCCAGGACTCCTCGCTGCCGGCCATCGACTGGACCACGGCTGGCAGCGACCGGTCACTGCCTACTCCTAAGGTCTCAATTCTAACCTAACTCAACCCATTTCATCCAGTTCACAATTTTTCGACAGTATATAATCTCACGGAAATAATACTGATAATTTATAAACTAACGGTTCTCACATTGTTACGGTGACATAAACATAACATAATATCAGATCTGATTCCCCAAAGGGCTAGGCTGAGGTGTACCTATAGTACAACCAGATTTCACCAGTTAAGTCCCATGGAATAGGGGCCGAGTCTATTGCCATCAACCGGGCAGACATCCGGACTCCGGGCTGTGACTGAGAAATTCCAAACTTTAACACTTTTCCCGAGCCGAGAATCAAACCCACGACCTGATGTTCAGGTGTAGCGCGTGCAACCACTAGACGAACGAAGCAGTCGTACCTATTGTAAGTAATAGGTGATTGTGTTTAAGTCCCGTGTTCTAGACACAATCAAACTGGTTGCTATTTTTATGGTAAAATCTGTTATTTTTATGATATTGATTTTACATTCTGTGATAACCTATACTCACACACTGACTTATTGTTATTTTTTTTTAGACAAAACATACTTTTACGATGTTTGTAAATATGTGAGCACCATGTATCTATCTAATAATTAAGTTATTTTTCATTGCTTAGTTTTCAATTCTTTATACGTATTATGGTACTAAATTTTATTCTAGGTGCATCTTCACATATAATCATTAATGTACTCAAACAAAATATTGTAAAACATTTTTTTAAAGAGTAACGGTGGAGTTTCTTGCCCATTCTTCTCCATACGAAACTACCTTTCGGAAGGGGCAACTAGAATCAATTCTATTTTTTTGTAAATTTTGACGTTCAAAAGTGCCTCTTATGTGCCTATTTGAAATAAATGGTTTGACTTTGACTTTGTTCGATCCCCTGAACGGGAAAGGGTCATTAAGTTTTTCCATTAGTGATTTCTCATTGGCAGATTAATTTTTCGAGCTAACTATAACTGGTGAAGTGTTGATATCTGCCTACGTTTTGAGCACTACAGGCATAATGATATAATTACTTATAATATAATATTTTTTCTGGTGTTAATAATGAAGAACCGGTAGGTAATTGACGTGTTCTGCTGACCTTACAATCGTACAAAGTGTTGTGTATATATGACGGTTTGACTCGTAACAAAGATTTGGCCTTATTTGGCGACACCTACGCAAATTCTACAAGATTTTTGTTAGTTCTACGTTGATGTTAGTGTGGATGTGACTAGTTGAACTTGTTTTATAATCTTTTGGATAAGGGTGCTCGCCCACGAGCGATTTTCTCGGCGATTTTTGTCAGATGTAATACATTCTGACAAAAATCGCCGAGAAAAGCGCTCGTGGGCGCCCCACCCTAAGTGTCATTACGCACTGTCGACTAGTTGCCGGCGACACGGTCGCTGGCGACTGTTACTTACTACAGTTTAATTAGGTGGTTACACACTTGGTCGTCGGTCGCCCAGGCGACTCGGCGACTCGCCGCGTAGTGGCAACGCACAAGCGACTGCCGCCTGGTCGCCGGCGACAAGTCGACAGTGCGTAATGAGCCTACAGGTGGGTTTTTGTGTTTCCTATAAATGTTACTATTTTTGAAAGACTGCCTTATATGGGGTTAAATTAAATTAGCTAGCGAAACTCTGAAGACATAATGGGTATCGATAACTAAACACGATAAAATAAAAGACTGCAAATAGATTAGGAACTTCAAAAAAATAATATTGACCTCCCTCTATAGCAAGACTGCTCAACCAAGTGGCCCGCCAACGCATTTTAATTGGCCCGCTAAGCCCTGAAATCTGTTCTTTTGGCGGGTCCAGGTCTAAAAAATATTTTGCTTTTTATGGACCCATTGTAAATTAGCCACCAATAAAACGTAATTACAGACCTGATTTTATTTTCTAATTCAGATTTGTCGCGAAATATTAATACGTTGTTAGCCTAAAATCCTCTTCAAAGGTATCAGTGAAGTTTTATTTTAGATTTTTACATTGTTCTCACATATAGAAGCGACAAGAATAATGTACCCAGGATTTTGTAATATCTTGATTTAAAAGAGTGTCCGTGTAGTTTCTAGCCTGTTCTTCTCCATAGAGATCTACGTTTTGGAATGGGCAAATAGCTTCCACTTTCTGACTAACTGACCGACTCTTTGACAATTCAAAAGTGCCTGTAAATGGTTTATTTGAAATAAATGCTTTGAGTTTGAGTTTGATTATTCAAACTATGAGTAACTTAAAATTTTGTTTAATTTTAATAGCTTGGTATCTACCATAACTATTTACATGTTTTATTCACTAAGTAGATGGCCCGCCGGGTGACACGGAATCAAAATTATTACCCACCTTCAAAATTGGTGGGAATAAGATTTCTAGCAATTTATTTATTTATTCATTGCCAGCTGACATAGGACCTGTCAAAAAGCAACAATAAAATGTAACAAGGCAAAATATCTCAAAAATATGCAAATCGCCAATCCACACTAAACCATTGCTTGCGCTCGGGCCGCTTGGCGCCACAAAGTCGCGGCCAGATCGCAAACACACCGTTATACACGCCACAGACACGAGTCACAAGCGACAGCGGAAGAGGAAGCGGAGATCAATTGCAGAGATATTAATCAAGGACAGATTAAACATGGATTAGCTTTAAACTTTGGATTAGCTTGTTGTTGAATCTTTTTTTTTTTTTGGGTGGGAAAATATCAAATAACTTCTCCCGCTCTGGGCGGAGCGAGAGGGCATGTCAGACTTTTACTCACTAAAACCCACCCGTGTTCCTTCCGTTGCCTGTGTGCCAGGGCCACGATATCCCTTTCGGATAAACTCGCAACCCTGGCAGGCATTGGTCCTACCGGACCCGGTCAGTTGGTGCTGACATCTCTTTGAGGCGCGCATGGAACACAACGCGCCATCAACCCGGGCCTGGTCCTTATCGGACGATGAGCTACCCATCGCTCACCGTCCGCAGGCCCGCGCCTACGGTGGCCGAAAATCGACTTGCGACTCCCGACGCCCGGGGCGTCTCCTGCGGTGACTAAGAGCGGCCTTGCCTCACCCTCACTCGTTCCGCCTTCTCCTTCGGAGGTGATGGCCTCCCATGCACTCTCGCTCCGAACCATGGCCTGAACCAGGGCAGGACACGAGAGATCGCCGCCGCCGATCTTGTTGTTGAATCTGATTAAACGTAAGTTGTCTAGACAATCTACATACAATACTAGTGGTCGTCCATTGGTCGAAATTCGAGCCCCTCTACTTACAATCTATATAGTACTTACTAATTTCATGGGTACACTAATTCCATGCCAATAAAAAGTATTTACTAATTAAGCCAGCCAGCCAGCCGCTGCTGTTTAGCTTGCCATTATATTTCTTAAAATTTGATTGATTACGTTTTAATTTGATATGTTAATTTTCTTCGAATAATGGACAAATTTATCACTATTTGATGGTCCACTTCCCGTGACCCAAGTGCTGGCTTTTACCTTGGCCAGAGGCTAAGCATTGCCATACAACGTGGCAATACCGCCAGTCTCTTGGGTACATTACCAGTCGACAGTGATGTGGATGAATTTTTCGACCCCATATTTTAGTTTGAGAATAGTTACTTAGGATATAATTTTATTATTTTTATTAATTAATTAGGTTTAAGTTGTTATTTATGTACATATTATTTTGATGTATATATCCTAATAAAAATAACCAACCAGTTTATAATATATTTTTACGCCGTTAAGGCAAAACATTGACAGTGCTATAATTTATGTAACATTTTGCATGCCATGTGTGTGTATACTTATGTTTTGGACAAATAAATGATCTATTCTATTATATTCTATTCATGCTCAAGATGTCACTTCTGTCACCTATCCATATCTTCAAGTCATGAGTCCCTGGTACTATGTGTGTGTGTCAAACTCATAGTAGTGTGTTTATGTGTAATGTTTTTTTTTATCAATTTAATTTATTTCTAATGCATATTCTGCATGCCTCCTCCATATAAACTTTAAGTGTGCCAAATTTTATACTTGTCCGTCCGCGTGTTTTTCGTAAAAAGGTATAATAATTATGTGTCATGTAGGTAATATTTCCAATTATGTTTTGGTTCTAAACGCAATGCAGATAACTAAACCCTTTCACATAAATCAATCATTAAAGATAAATATAAATTTATTTGTTCAAACATGTGTAACATGATACATGAATATGCACATATAGATGAAAACATATTTTTAGTAAAAATATTTATTTACATTAGATTTTTTTTTTCTCGCAATCGGCGTGCGTGTATGACCAGATGTATGAACGTAGGCGAAGCAAGAGGAGTATATAAGGAGCGTAGCAGGTAGCGTTCTTTAGTTTCTGCCTACCCCCATAGGAAGAAGGCGTGAGTTTATGTGTGTCACTTACATCAGTCACTTACATCACTCTTACATCAGTGTCACTATGACACTGATGTAAGTAGTTTGAAACACCCTGTAGGGTAACACGCAGTGTCTATTCTATTTTTGTTGTATGGCAAGCAAAGCCGGTGTCGACTATTCTGCCAATGTCTAAAGTGAGTTGAGAAACCAAGTGTGCATGAAAATAAAAATAAAACAATTATATGAAGAAAATAAAATAAAAACTAATAAAACTCTTCGATTGATTGATACTGTTGAACACAATGTAGATCTTGTTGGATTAGTACGGGACTGAAACAAACAAAAAATAAATAAATAAATATTATAAATGTTAAAACATAAAATATACGCATACCACAACCACACAAACGTAATAGATCATAACTTTATGTTATTGTGACGGATGAAGGTCATCAGCGCCACAAGCAGATCTTGAGAGGAATATGTTAGTAAGGAAGAAACATTAGTCGGAAGAGGGATCTTAAATTTAGGGAGGCGACTATATAAATCTAAAGGTGGAATGTTGTTCGAGCACTCAAAGAAGATGTGGTCCAGGGTGCCCTCTTCCAACCCGCACTCGCAGAGAGAGGAGTCCCGAACACGGATTTTGCGCAAAAAAACGGGAGTACAACTAAAACCTAAACGAATTCGACAAAGAACGGATATAACGGTTTTGGAGACTTTTTTGTAACTGTGGAACCAAGGCTTTGTTTTTATGACTGGTTGTACTGCATAATAAAACTTCCCCTTTCTTCTTCCAGTGATATTCCATAGTTCCTGCCATGAAGATTGGAGCTTAACTTTTGGAAGGCTCAACAAGTCGTATCCCTGATGAGTATTGTGGGTGAGATCAGCTACTGCTGATGAGCAAGCATCTTTGGCCAAAGCATCAACGAACTCATTGCCCTTAATACCACAATGACTAGGTATCCAAACTAACTGAACCTCTCTTTGACTAATAAAACAGGATAATAAAGACTTTTTAATTTTTAAAACAAGGGAGCTGTGCAATTTACTTTTGAAAGGGTTTTGTATTAGGGCTTGCAAAGAGCTAAGAGAGTCTGTGAAAATTACGGCTTTGTCAATATTTTGGTGTGACTCTATGAAAAGACAAGCTTCCAATAAAGCCACACACTCGCCCGTGAACACAGAAGACTCCTTAGGGCATTTGTACTGTAGAATTATTCTGGAGCTTTGGTAATAAACCGCAGCGCCCGTGTAACTCGGATCATTAAATTTTGAAGCATCTGTAAAAAACCTCTGAAATCCAGTCCATCGTTCCCCCAACGCCGCATTGAAAGCCGAATCCGCCGAAGGGGACTTTTTGGAAATACCAATGTCAAAGAAAATTTTTGGAATGAAACATAAGACTTCATAGGGAAAGTTAAAAAGAGGTAATCTGGGATACTGTTCTATTGGACATTCTAAATTATTAATTTGACGAAATGCTTTTAGAATTAAGGGAATTTCTTTGTTTTTCCAGTAATTTGAGCTTCGACATATGGCATCTAACTCATTCAACCTTGCTAAAAGAGGATGGGAAGATCTAGATGATAACCTAGCCACAAAACGGGAGCAAAGATACTGCCGTCTCAGGGCCAGGGGAGATTCAGCACACTCAACCTGCAACGCGTTAACGGGAGAAGACTTCATACAACCAGAGATGATCCGAAGGCATTTTGACTGAACCCTATCCAGTCCAGCCAAAGCACCCTTGTTGCAAGGAACTAAATGGAACGTACCATAGTCTAAAACACTCCTAATTAAGGCGTTATACACTAATTTCATAGTATAGGGGTGGGCACCCCACCAGACACCCGCGAGAGCTTTTAAAATAGAAACAACCCTTTCACATTTTTTAATTAATAAATTTATATGATGTTTACCATTTAATTTTGAATCTAAAAAGACGCCTAAAAACTTTACTTTATTAACTAATGGAATATTTTGACCTAAAATGTCGATTGAGATGTGCGGGATCAATCTTTTGCGAGAGAAAATTACTGCCGAACTTTTCGGTGCGGATAATGACAGACCATGGCTTAAAAGCCAATGGTTCAAAGAGTCCAAAGAGAGGCATAGAGATGACGCAGCGTCTACGATGGAGGAATCTGTAACATACAAGACTAAGTCGTCGGCGTATTGGAGGATGTGACAGTTATTATTTAGGCAGGAGCCAATGTCCACTGTATACAAATTATAAAGAAGGGGGCTCAGAACAAATCCTTGTGGTAGTCCCTTCCAAGTCTGCCTTTCATCGAAATCCTCGCCCTGGACTCTCAGAACCAAAGAACGAGACATAAGAAGTGCACAGATGCATTCGATCATCTTAACCGGGAGACTCAGCTGGTGCAGTTTCTGCCTGAGAACGGGAAGAAGAACGTTGTCGTATGCAGAGGAAATGTCTAGGAAGGCGGCAACGACGGATTCGTTTTTGGAAAACGCTAAGCGAATATCCGCAACTAAAACGCCAACACTATCCATTGTGCCGAGCCCTTTCCTGAAGCCAAATTGGTAGTTCGGCAGTAAATCCCTCGATTCGACTATCCATTCAAGTCGATTTTTAATCAGGTGTTCCAATAATTTGGCCAAGACTGAGGACAAAGCAATTGGTCTAAAGCCGTTCGGATCATCAACATGTTTGCCTGACTTCAATAGGGGAATAATGATCTGTAACTTCCACTGATCTGGAACCCAACCATTGCTATAACAAAAATTAATGATATTGAGGAAGTAGAGTTTAGCCTTGTCTCCAGAATGAATTATAAAAGAATATGGTACTCCGTCCATACCGGGGGCTGAGTCCCGGACATGCCTGAGCACCACATTCAGTTCCTCTAAAGTAAACGGCACGTCAAGAGGATCCTCTGAAATATTTTGCATGGACATATTGAAACATTCAGAAGATAAAGGAACATAGGGTGGAGCAATTTTGTCAAAAAAGAATTCTGCTGTTTCCCTAGAAATTGGTGAAGAGATTGATGGGGAGCATCCACGTCTAAACCTATTGATGTTCCTCCAGACTAACGAGATTGGAGTAGAGGGAGATAAGGAGGTACAGAACTTAACCCAACCCGAACGTTTCTTCTTGCGAAGGTGGCGTTTGGCTCTGGCATTAAACCGCAAATATGTCAATAGATTTTCGGTGCTCATATCCGCATTGTAGCATTCCTCTGCCTCAACCCTATCCCTGATTGCCGTAGTACATTCTGGGTCCCACCACGGGGGCGAAGGTATTTTGCCTCGGGCACTGTTTTTCAATGGAAAGCAGGAATCCGCACTAGAAGTGATGGCTGTAACAAACCCCTCATAACAGCTCTTGGCATGGCAGTGACCAGAAGGATCTAATAAGCTTGAATTTAAATTTGGAAGATTGTTAATTTTATCCTCCAATAATGATACAAATTTTGCCCAATCTGGTTTGGACAGGTTGTATTTCAAAAGTGGAGGAGAAGTTTTCTCTAAATAAGTCTTATTAACCAAAGATATGACAATAGGGTAATGGTCACTACCATGCGACAAGGTCGTACATTCCCAATGGGTCGAAGCTGCCAACTCAATTGAGCAGAAAGTTAGGTCAACACAGCTCTTTTGTTGACCGGGAAGAGATCTGCGTGTTGGGCAACCATCATTTAAGATGCAGAGATCCAGATCGTCCAAAATCTCAACCAAAGCTACACCAAAGGCATCACAACGTTCAGACCCCCACCTATAATGATGGCAGTTAAAGTCTCCCATGACCAGTATCGGTCCATGGACATTAGCAAAAATGTTTTTTAAAGCAATGAAAAAGTCATGGTGGGGATGAGCAATATAAATAGAAAACACTGTGATGCCCTCTACCCTTCCTGCGGCAATGCTCATATCACCCGTAAGTAGAGGTAAAGCAAAAGGCGAAAGTGAAACCCGATTGTTGACAAAGAGAGCCGACCCTCCATAGCCATCAGGTCTGTCACATCTGAGGATGTTAAAGTGTGGTATACGGAAGCTAAGACTTGGAATGAGCCAAGTCTCAGCTATGGAACAAGCCAATGGCTTGTATTTATTCAAAAGAAATATGAGGTCGTGCTTTTTATGCCACACGCTCCTCACATTCCACTGAAGGAATACTTGGCGAGACGCCATTTCTGATATCTAAAAGTAGAGTAATAAGTTGGTTGGCAACGTTGGACGGTGATTGAGTATTAGAAGCAGAAGAAGAAATAAGAATAGGTAAGAGTTTAATCAGTAGGTCAATAATAGAAGAAGTACTATTATTGGAAGAGTCATTATTATAATTGAGAGCGCAGCCATTAGGCTGTGAAGATTGGGGAGAATTAGTTATTTGTTGATGTGCAGCTTTATCATATGATGGGGAAAGGGGGGCATGGGTCCTGGGCTTGAGAGTTACAGTTTTCCGATAGGACTGAGAAATTGGAGTCTTGGTGATATTTGCATAATTTCGGGAAGCTGTAGGAATAATTTTGCTAGCCTCAGCGTATGGAATACATTTTTCAGCCATAGTAGTCTTAATAGCCTTCTGTCTACCATGCTCGGGGCATGACTTGCTATTAGCGAAGTGATTACCCGAACAAAGCACACAGAATGCCTCAGCCTCAGAAAGATTGCAACCATCACCTGGGTGATCGTGGCCACACTTACTGCAGCGTGGTTTAGATCTGCAAATGGTTGATACATGTCCGAATCTGCAACAGTTGCGACATTGGATTGTAGGGTATATGTACTGTCCAACAGGAAGGGATGTATAGCAACAGTAAATCCTTTGGGGTAAGACTTGGCCATCAAAAGTGATGACACAAGTTTCAGTGGGTTTCCACTCATTAATATTGTCTTTCTGAATTTTACGGTTAATGCGGCGGACTTTGAGTATTTGCCCACATCCCGCGGGCACCGACAAATATGTTATAGCCTCTTCTTCAGAAATGTCAGAGGGAACCCCAGTAACAACACCCATTCTAGTTATATTATATGTTGGAATTGAAGCAGAGTATCTATATTTGGACAATAACGGGTTAACTAAGAAAGAGTTAGCATCCTGAGGGGAAGCAAACTCTACGGACACACGGTTTCTGCCAACTCGATTAACACCACCACGAACAATGTTCGCGATGTTGTAACTTAGAAGGAACTTGCCAAAATTAACGGGGTGAAGGGTGGTACCTGCATTTGGTTGGGTCTCTATGCGGGAGACGTGAACAACATATGGGGCCTTATCCATTACTGAATACTTGATACGACCAATTTGACTTTTTTGCTGCTTGCTTGGAGGACTGGGTGACAGAATTACCTCGTCACTGGGACGTTTGCGTGAAGTTTGGGGTGATTGAGAAACATCCATCTCTGTAATGCTACAAACAACATCCGCAAATTGGGATAGTGGATTCGGAGATAAAGGCGTTGAGGCACCTGGGATGTCCGGGGGGTCAGGATCGGGGGGTTTGTTTACATCCATATTGGATAAAACGAGAATAAAATAAGACAAACACAATACAAACCTGGTTACGAACACAAGGACCACACACTTAAAGAAAAACAAGTCACAAAAGTATCAACAAACACTCAAAAATAGCAAAAAATTCTAAACACACGTGCTAGCCAAGAACACCGTGGCGAGAATCGAAAGTACAAGTCGATGCAAGTAACACGCAGTGTCGCCGGGTGACAGCCGGTGAAACAAGGTGTTTCAAACTACGTCATGCGTCATAATGGATAATATTTTTTTATTTTTATTATTCTTAAGTTATTAAATATTTTTTTTACTTTTATGAATGATTAGTAGTCATTGGATACATAAAGTGGGCTGCCGTAGTAAGACGATTAAAATGCCACGGTGTATAGTATGTAAAAAATAGGGAAGAGCTCATTGGGCAACAAAAAATTCGTCCGCATTGCTGTCAATGGGAAAAGTGCCCAAAAGGCTGGCAGCATTACCATGTTGGATGCCAATGCTGAATCTTTCGGCTAAAAATAGGCCAAACCTTTGGCACGCTCGCTTCGCGCGTTAATGGTCACTGTTCTAACCTAACTTAACCCAAATATATTATTAGTATTATACTGTGGGTACTATACTGACTGTGTACTAAATAAAATAAAACCGGCCAAGTGCGAATCGGACTCGCGCATGAAGGGTTCCGTACCATTATCTATAAAAATGGCAAAACAATCACGTTTGTTGTATGGTAGCCCCCCTTAAATATTTGTTTTATTTTAGTTTAATTATTTATTTTTAAAGTGAATATGTAACTAAATATTCTGTGAATATTTCAAGCGTCTACCTGTGGCCGTTATCAATATCGAGCAAAAACGAGCAAAAAATCACGTTTGTTGTATGGGAGCCCCTTAAATATTTATTTTATTCTGTTTTTTGTGTTTGTTGTTATAGCGGCAACAGAAATACATCATCTGTGAAAATTTCAACTGTCTAACTATCACGGTTCATGAGATACAGCCTGGTGACATACGGACAGACAGACAGACGGTGGAGCCTTAGTAATAGGGTTCCCGATTTACCCTTTGGGTACGGAACCCTAAAAATTACATAACTATTGTGGCTTTAGATTTATAAATAATATTTAATCGCTGCCAAATTATTATTTAAGTAGCAAATAGTTAGTCGCCCTTTACGTTATTGGTCGCCTGGAAAATGATTAGCCTTGACAAATAACCCCACGTTAACAAAGGCTTCGATGTAAGAACAGGGGGCCGATCGCGCTAATTTTGAACGTTAAAACCAAAACTAAACCACAACCAAAAACGTTACGTTAGACACATTTGGTATCGCGCTAATCATTTCAACGAATACGATTTAGCTTTACTTTGGAAGTTACGTTGGAGGAACGATCGATCGAACTTTCAGTATTGGGTAACGTCAACGATTTTGTCGCTCAGAAAAAATAGCGCGATACCGTTTCTTACATCAGCTAAACCAAAACCAAAAACAAATATGTTGTAATTACGTTGAGAAATAGCACGATCGGCCCCCAGCTCTCTCAAACCTCATCATTATTAAAAAGTTTGTAACTTGCACCCTCGACGCGTCCATGTTTCTGTCGATGGTTGGTTAAATAGTTTTACATAAGCCTGTCTCTTCTGATGCAAGAATTTGAGATAATTTAATGAATATTATATAGAAGTGATTTATTGGAAACTAGCTTTTGTCCGCGGCTTCGCCCCCGTGGAGGTCGGAATTTATCCCACGGGAACGTACTGCCGGGATAAAAAGTAGCATTTGTCCTAACTTAGATCATGGTCTACCCATGTGCTAATTTTCATCTAAATCCGTTCAGCCGTTTTAGCGTGAAAGCGTAACAAACAACCTGGACAACAACAAGTAACCTGGACATAACCCTCCCCATTTCAAAATACATAAATAATTTAACCATTGCAAAATAACTAAGTAAGTGTGCTATTATGTTTCTTCCTTCCAATAGTTAACAATTGTGTAAGAATTATATAGTTAGGAAGGACTGTGGAATTGTGTTGAGGTAAATTGGTGTAGGAATTTCCAGTGGGTTTTGCTTAAAGTTTACACTACCTCCACGCAGTTTTAGGTATAAGCATCTTTACAATGAAATCTGTATAAGCCGGTGTACCAAACACAATAACAATAAACAGCTCATAGCATTTAATATTTGTGCTTTGTAGATACTTAAGACGCTGACAACAGCTAAAGAGCGGTCACTGTCAGACTGCATACAAAAGAAAGAGAAGCGCGATGACAAAACGCTTGTAAGTTATTGCAAAATAAGAAGGAATTATCTATTTCCTCAAAAATGAGTTGGGTAATCGAAAATAAAAAAACCGGTCAAGTGCGAGTTAGACTCGCGCACGAAGGGTTCCGTACCATTATCTATAAAAATTGCAAAAAACTCACGTTTGTTGTATGGGAGCCCCCCTTAAATATTTGTTTTGTTTTAATTTAATTATTTATTATTAAAGAGAATATATAACTAAATATTCTGTGAATATTTCAAGCATCTACCGGTTGCCGTTATCAATATCGAGCAAAAACTAGCAAAAAAATCACGTTTGTTGTATGGGAGCCCCCTTAAATATTTATTTTATTCTGTTTTTTTTGTATTTGTTGTTATAGCGGCAACAGAAATACATCATCTGTAAAAATTTCAACTGTCTAACTATCACGGTTCCTGAGATACAGCCTGGTGACAGACGGACAGACAGACAGACAGACAGACGGCGGAGCCTTAGTAATAGGGTTCCCGTTTTACCCTTTGGGTACGGAACCCTAAAAAACAACCAAGTTCTGCATTCAAATAAGACAATGAAATACCAACAGATACAGATATTTTGAATTAGAACTCAAAGTAAAAGGTTAGTTTACCGTTAATTTGTATCGAGATTTTTTCTCTAAACGTGTTTTGGTAACAACCAAGTTCTGAGAAATATGTTCAAGAATAGTAATGATTATGGTGGCAAATTCAAATTCGCTCAGCGCACTATGGAGCGGGCCATGCTCGGAGTTTCTTTGAAGGATAAGATCAGAAATGAAGTTATCCGGAAGAGAACCGGAGTTACCGATATAGCTTGCAGAGTAAGCAAGCTGAAGTGGCAGTGGCCTGGCCATGTTTGCCGAAGGACCGATGGCCGATGGAGCAGACGAGACCTGGAGTGCAGACCGCGTATCGGCAAGCGTAGTGTGGGACGCCCCCCAGGTAGATGGACCGACGACCTTAAAAAGGTGGCTGGGTCAGACTGGATGCGGAAGGTGGAGGACAGGGTGTTGTGGCGCAGCCTGGGAGAGGCCTATGTCCAGCAGTGGACTGCTATAGGCTGAGTTGATGGTGGCTAAAATGGAAAAGTTAACCGTTCAGTTGTGAATAATTAATGAGCAAAAATTTATTGTACATCTATCATTGTAAATTGAAAAGCATATTAAAATAAAAATGGAACAGTGGTGGCCCAGTGATAACGGTACGAGTCGTTCGAAGTTTACACAGGCTTTACTTTGTGTAAATTATTTCATCACCAATGCTCTCGAAACGGTGAAGGAAAACATAGCGAGGAAACCGGCATGTGACATCCACCAACCCGCACTGGGCCCGCGTGGTGGATTACGGCCCACTCCCTCTTGAAGAGAGGAGGCCTGTGCCCCAGCTGTAGTGGGAACATTTTAATTAGGCTGATTATCATGTTTTGGTTGATTTCAATTAGTCTGTCTCAGAAGATGTTTAGCATAATTGGGACTTACCTTTTTCAAATGTTTTGGTAACTATTTCGAGTTTGGAGTATCTTGATAAAATCCGTATTTGGAACAAAATGTCACTTAATTTTAGGGTCCCGTACCTCAAAAGGAAAAAAATGGAACCCTTATATCTAGAACGACGGCCCAGAATCTATAAAAGCGGTCACCAGACCTGACAAAGGTTTAGTCAGTCCGTTTTGTCTACCTTCGGTTGAGTACTTACAACTTCAGGGAGATTCCTAGATTACCTGAACTTTTCAGTCTCTAACTATTGATTTTGATTCTTAATATTGTTTATCTTCAGTTTTTAAGTCTAAATACAGTGTTTTATACGTTAAGTGGAGTCTAAATCTTGTGAACAATTAAATAAACTTATCTATCTACCGTATGTGTATATTTTAAGACTTAACCTCATCAAATACCTGCCTCCTCTCGCCTGCGCCTCTGGAAGGCCTCTGATATCAGCTGCACACTAGCTGTGTGAAGTAAAGCCACAGCAGCTGATCCTGTTGAGCGTGAGGCAGTGCCTCCGCTTTCATTCAACGGCGACGTGTCACCTTCTGCTGAACGTGAGGCAGAATCTCCGCTCCCCTTCAACGGTGACATGCCATCTCCTGCTGAGCATGAGGCAGAACCCTCCGCTCTTCTTCAACTGAGACGTATCACAAACCCTCGTCATAGTTCGTTTCCAGACAACAAATTAAGACTTACGCCATTATTTTCAACTCCTGAACAGAATTGCCTCTTCCTGCCCATCCAACGCTACGACGCTACAGCCCCGACCTGATCCTGTCCTGAAGCCGGCTGAAAATCCTGTTCGTATACCTGGTCCAGTTCCTGACTTTCCCGAGCCCGAGTCACTGACGACTTATATATTCTTCTTATAATTTCGTATTACTTTTTAACTTGTGACCTACGACTGGCCCTCCGGCCAATCTTAACGTTACAAGAACCCTTCATTGTGCGTGCTCCAACACGCACCTGGCCGGGTTTTTAGGGTTCCGTACCGAAAGGATAAAACGGGAACCCTATTACCAAGGCTCCGCGTTTGTCTGTCTGTCTGTCCGTCTGTCTGTCCATCTGTCACTAGGCTGTATCTCATGAACCGTGATAGTTACAGTTGAAATTTTCACAGATGATGTACTTCTGTTGCCGCTATAACAACAGTTACTAAAATACAGAATAAAATAAATATTTAAGGGGGCTCCCATATAACAAACGTGATTTTTTTGCTCGTTTTTGCTCGATATTAATAACGGCAACAGGTAGACGCTTGAAATATTCACAGAATATTTAGTTATATATTCACTTTAAAAATAAATAATTAAATTTAAAAAAATATTTAAAGGGGGCTCCCATACAACAAACGTCATTTTTTAGCCGTTTTTATAGACAATGGTACGGAACCCTACGTGCGCGAGTCCGACTCGCACTTGGCTGGTTTTTATGTTCATATTTGTTTGCCACTTAAGTACCTACCTACATTTTAAGAAAGTTTTTTTTAAATAGGCTTGCTATTTAAAAAAAACTATTGCTTCTATTTGACATAAAACAGACACTTTAAAAACACTTCCAAAAAACTTGTTGTGAGGGCCCTTCCCGCTCCGCCATCGTCAACGCGAGCATGGTCGAAAAGCTTGTTGTTTCATCCAGCGCAAGTGAGAACTACTAACAAGCAAGTGAGAACACGATAGCATTGGACGAAAAATAGTGTGCGGAAATTTCATAAAACTTGTTCCATCCCAATACGTGTTTTTGAGTAAGCCTTACAAGTTTGTGAAATAAATGTTTGTCATTTAGAATTTCCATTACACGTGCAACATTTCTATGATGATGTTTTCTTTGATTTTACAATTTATGAGTACATTATGAACGGCCGAAGTGCAACAAAGCAGATTTTTGCAGGCGTACTTTGAATTTGTTTCTCCAATTTTTTTTTTTTTTGCTTTCATAGAAACCTAGATATAGTGCACAAGATACCTATCTATAATTCAAAAAATTCAAAGAAAGATGTGTTAAAAGTATGACGGATTGGCCGCTCTTAAGATTTAAATTTGCAAAAAGTAGACAAAACGTAATGGAATATACTATACCGAATAATACCAAGAAACTAAAGGCTCGTACAGACTCGCGCGATAACGCGGGCGCGACAGGCACCGACAAAGAAATTGTGCTACTAGTGTCACTTCGCGCCCGCGATATCGCACTAGTCTGTCCGAGCCTTTAATCGAAAATTCGCAAAACTTAAAACCAATATCATATAAATTCAATATCTGAACAACAACCCCAAGCAAACTTTACCCCAGTCTTTAGAAAACTAACCCCCGTTTTAAAAGTTGACGAATACATTCCAATACGGTCCCCCATTCCCCCCATTCCACCACATCGGAAACAAATCCTTTCTACGCAGACCAATTGAATCCCCCAAGCCCCCGACAAATAAATAAAACTTATATTTTTCCATACAAATCCTGCAATGGTGAAATTTAATCTAAACTTGTGGAATATTCAAATAGTATTTTCTATTTTGTTTCGTTTTGTATGGAGGAAATCAAGTTGTAACGGAGTTTGGTGCAGGGATATTGAATAATGTTTTGAATTGAAGAGACGGGATTATTGAGAAAAGTGATTTGAGTACACACTTAAGGGAGTGGACACATATCTACGGTACGGCACCGGCCACCGTGTAACGGCACGACGCCGCGACCGGCAGACGGCACGGTGCCGTGTTCGGGGCACCGCGGGTTTAAGGCAGCAACCATCGTTCAGTTCTTGTCTTGATATGGACCGCGAAAGACGTATTATTCTGCTCCTTTTACTAAGGCGACGAATGAAGAAAAAACAATCAAAGAAAATATTGGGTGAATCCATATCTTTCTATAATGGACCATGATGGAAGTTCATTTAGAGAGGAAATATGAAGCGCTGTAAATAAATGATGATGAAAAATTTTACGAATATTTTAGAATGTCTATAACAAGTTTTGAAGAACCGTAGAAGGTTTATAGAGAAGTTGAAGAACGCTGTTATGCCAGCGCGGTGCACCGTACATGACACCGTGCTGCGTCACGACGCCGCGCGCCGTGCCGTAGACATGTGTCCACGCCCTAAGTGTTTTTAGCTAAATATTCTTTGAATATTCTCTTTTTCACTCGAAGTTGTGTCTAGTCATTGTTTGATGTTAGACCAAGACAAAGTGTTTATTTTTAAAAGCCAAGTAGAGAACATTCAACTTTTAAATGTCGCTGATAAATGGCTTTTCCAGTTACCTGGGCCTCAAGTCTGCTATTACAATAGTGTCAGAATGGTCGATCATTGATTTCATTTATTGTTGAGTTTGACAAGTTTAGTAATCTATTATTATAATGGCGTCATTATGACTTTCCAATGGTCGGCCACTGACACTACATTGAAAGAAATTGCATATATTGGTAATCTCGTACATAATGACAAATGAATGACATTTCTACTAATGGGTTTTATAATAATGGCAGTACGACAATGCCATTATAATACCACAATTATATTACGAGAACATTAACCGACCATTATGAATTTACCAGATTACGAACTTTTAGCAAAATGACAATTGCATGACAATGGGATCGTGTTGGAATGACTGAATTTATAAAAATAGCAGACTTGGGCCCGTTGGGTTTTGGCACGATGGTTTTGGGCAAACTTTTAAAAATAATCGTGCTCACAAAAGCAGTTCAAAACTCTTTTTCCTGCCTTGTTTCACATAGCATCATAACAATACGCTTTGTTTCCCCCAAGGGGAGGGCAGAGGTGTACCTATAGTACACTCATGCCAGTTATGTTTTTAAGTCCCATGTAATTGAGGCAAGCCTATTGCCATCAACCGGCCACAAATCCGGCTGCTACTGAGAAATTCCTGTTGGAAAAACCCAATCCTACTTTGCCCGACCTGGGAACCGAACCCAAGACCAGGGTTTGAATCTGGTTAATTTTTATTTCCAATGTTACAAATTATTTTTGATACAATTGATATTAGCTTCAAAGATTGGTTCAAAATATTAAATAATTTACGACATTAAATCAAAAACCTTTATAATAACGGTTAAGGTTACGTAGAAAATTAACCGGTTTCTGAGCCCTGCCTTTTTTTTTTTTTTTTTTGGGTGGGAAATCATCAAATAACTTCTCCCGCTCTGCGGAGCGGGAGGGCGTGTCAGACTTTTACTGACTAAAACCCACCCGTGTTCCTTTCGTTGCCTGTGTGCCAGGGCCACGATATCCCTTTCGGACAAACTCGCTACCCCGGCAGGCATTGGTCCTAACGGACCCCGTCAGTTTGTGCTGACATCTCTTTGAGGCGCGCGTGGAACACAACGCGCCGTCGACCCGAGCCTGGTCCTTATCGGACGGCGAGCTACCCATCGCTCACCGGCCGCAGGCCCGCGCCTACGGTGGCCGGAAATCGGCTTGCGACTCCCGACGCCCGGCGACTAGCGCCGCGAGGGCGCGAACCTTGTCTCACCCTCACGCGTTCCGCCTCCTCCTTCGCTAGCATAACTGCTTCGCAGAAGGAGGTGACGGCCTCCCATGCACTCTCGCTCCGAACCATGGCCTGGACCAGGCCCGGACGCGAGAGATCGCCGCCGCCGATCGCCTCCGTGAGGACACGGCGGTGTTCCGCCAAAGCTGGGCAGACCTCCACCGTATGCTCCACCGTGTCCTCCGGGCGATCCACACAGTGGTGACACCCGGGCGTTTCCTCCCGCTTAATCCTAAACAGGAACCTCCCGAAACATCCATGTCCGGTAAGGACCTGCGTCAGGCGGAAGGTGAGGACGCCGTGGCGCCTCTCCAGCCACTCCTCAAAGAGGGGACTTATCGCCACAATTGTGGCGTGCCCAACCACGCGTCCTCCTGCCTTATAGATATCAATTTATTATATTTATAAAAATAGCAGACTTGGGCCCCTGGCTTTTTGGCACGATGGTTTTGGGCAAACTTTTAAAAATAATCGTGCTCACAAAAGCAGTTCAAAACTCTTTTTCCTGCCTTGTTTCACATAGCATCATAACAATACGCCTTGTTTCCCCGAAGGGGAGGGCAGAGGTGTACCTATAGTACACTCATGCCAGTTATGTTTTTAAGTCCCATGTAATAGAGGCAAGCCTATTGCCATCAACCGGCCACAAATCCGGCTGCTACTGAGAAATTCCTGTTGGAAAAACCCAATCCTACTTTGCCCGACCTGGGAACCGAACCCAAGACCAGGGTTTGAAACTGGTTAATTTTTATTTCCAATGTTACAAATTATTTTTGATTCAATTGATATTAGCTTCAAAGATTGTTTCATGACATTAAGTTCAGGATTGATTATGTGTCAAAATATTAAATAATTTACGAAATTAAATCAAAAACCTTTATAATAACGGTTAAGGTTACATAGAAAATTAACCGGTTTCTGAGCCCTGCCTAAGACCTCGTGCTAGACCAACGTGGCAGTCAAGTATAATGATAATGTTTATTCAAAGAAAACTTAGCCATAAATTACAAAATATAATAATAACAAGCTAATTTAGGTCAGTAGAAGTGGTATGCTCATCTGTAGCCGAACTAGGCAGAGCCTGTACTTCGGCTATCAGCGCCAAACCCCTGGAGTATTACATATACACCGTGGAATTTTACCCGTCTTACAACGGCAGCCCACTTCATGTATCCAATGACTAGTAATCATTCATAAAGATAAATAAAATATTTATTATCATTTGTTTTTTTTATAATATTATTCAATAAGACGCATGATGTAGATGTAATAATATAATAATTATAATCTTTATTTATATAAAAAAACAGATTGTAGTAAGTACATAGTTTTCACAAAGTAGGTAGTATAAAATATCTGGCAATCAAGTGGGTGACGTGCTATTCTCCTTGCTAGGCTATGCATTAGCCTGTATTAAGGAGTAACAGTGCCGATCCCCTCTAATTGTATTACTACAATTTAAATTTACAAGATTTTTTTTATTTTTTTAATACAGCTACTAATGCGCGAGCGCATTTGTGTGCGTGTGTGTGAGGGTGCGTGTGTGAGTGTGCGTGTGAGGGTGTGTGTGTGTATGTAGTTTGAATTACCCTGTTATGAGCGCGGTGCGAGCCTTGCGCTCCATTCCACGCCGCCTTTGGAACGCAAGGCTCGCACCGCTCTCATAGCAGGGTGTTTCATGCGTGACAATGTATTTTTTGTTTTTTTAATTATTTAAATGTTAATAAATATTTTTTTTACTTTTATGAATGATTAGTAGTCATTGGATACATGAAGTGGGCTGCCGTTGTAAGACGATTAAAACGCCACGGTGTATATAATAGCCATTAATATTTCATTAGTAGATAATTATCTTATACTTAATCATTTTAACAATTTATAATGTATATGCTTTACTTCGGTAATAGAAAAAGAAAAAAGTTATAATTTCGAATGTAATAGGATCTAAAAAAAAAATATTATAAACAAAGTTCTGTGTATCAATAATTCTTTAGAAGACTTAGCCTATCTGTTTGCGAGGTCATTAATAATAAGCTAAGATCGGCGCCCACGCAGGATTAGCAATACAACATGTTGTATTGTTATTATTATTCACTGTCAGTCTCCGAACTAAGCGGCAATTTGGAAATAGGACTAAGATTAAACTGATAATCTTGACGGTCGGGAAAAAAACTCTTTTGTTTTATTATGGTTCATAAAAACTGTCTGCGTGGTGTTTTTTATGTTGCTAGTCAATAAGTAAAAAGAGGTAGGAACACGCTCTAGTGGCACGTCAAAATATGGTTAAGTAGCCACATTTTCTTCGTATTGTAAATTTTTCGCTCCCGATAGTTTTTTTTTTTGGGTGGGTAATTATCAAATAACTTCAGGAGGGCTGCTAGATACCGAATCTTATCCGAATAGTCTTAAGGGGGCCTTCCCGGTCCGTCTATTGTCAACGCGAGCATGGTCGAAAAGTTTGTTGTTTCATCCAGCGCAAGTAAAAACTATTAACAAATGAGTGAGAACGCGATAACTTTGAACGAAAAATAATGTGCGGAAATTTCATAAAACTTGTTCCAGGAAATACGTGTTTCTGATTAAGCCTTTTTTTTTTTTTGGGTGGGAAATTATCAATAACTTCTCCCGCTCTGGGCGGAGCGGGAGAAGTTTGCGGTGTCAGACTTTTACTTACTAAAACCCACACGTATTCCTTCAGTTGCCTGTGTACCAGTGCCACGATATCCCTTTTGGACAAACTCGCAACCCTGGCAGGCATTGGCCCTACCGGACCCCGTCAGTTGGTGCTGACATCTCTTTGAGGCGCGCGTAACACAACGCGGAACACAACGCGCCGTCGACCCGGGGCTGGTCCTTATCGGACGGCGATGTGCCCATCGCTCACCGTCCGCAAGCCCGCGCCTACGCCGACGCCCAGGGCGTCTACCGCGGTGAGTAGGGGCGTGAGGTCGCGAATTTTGCCTCTCCCTCACGCGTTCCGCCTCTTCCTTCCCGAGCTTAATTGCTTCGCAGAAGGAGGTGACGGCCTCCCATACACTGTCGTTCTGAACCATGGCCTGAATCAGGGCCGGACGCGAGAGATCGCCGCCGCCTCCACGAGGGCACGGAACGGCGGTGCTCCGCCAAGGCGGGCAGACCTCCACCGTATGCTCCTTCGAGTTCCCGATAGTTACATGCCGTCCTACTTCCACGTGTCATCTATCTACGTCTTTTTACTTATAATATTATTGGTGCCAGCGCCTTTTGTCTGTTAAGCAACGATTATGTAGAAGAGCGGAGGCCGCCACATAACGGCCGCCATGAAAATGATGACACCGGGGTTTGACTTTACAATATCAAAAAGCGCTCTCTACACATACACCAATTTAGTTTCAGAAATAACATTTCAGTGACGCCATTGGACGGTAAATTAAGGACGCTATCTGGCGGCCATCGCGGTCTTAAAAAACCCTAGCTTTAGCAAGCGCCAGCAGTTAAGAGGAACAAGATAATAGTCACTACCTCCTTGCCTCTTTCATCGTGTTTCGGCGTACGGGCAACAATAATTAAAGACCCAGCAACCGTCTCTTGTTAGACACAGATTGAACGAAGACCCGTGTGGAAATCGAAGACTATACCACGGGAACGTAGTGCTGGAATCAAAAGTACTCATTTTGTTAATCCAAGTTATAAACTATCTGTGTGACAAATTACATCCAAATCCTTTCTGCTGTATTTATTTAAAAGGCACTTGCATCGTTTTTGGGGGACTGTCTTATGTAATTTTTGACGTTCGAAAAGTGCTGATTCTCAGCCTAGTTTGAATAAATGACTTTTGATCTTTGATCTTTGATCTTGATCTTGAACGTCAAAATTTACAAAAAATTGAATTGATTCTAGTCGCAGAGCAGTGGTGGCCCAGTGGTTAACGGCCTCGACTTACGAGTAGTAGGTCGTAGGTTCGAACCCAGACAGGCGCTTTACTTTGTGTAAATTATTTCATCACCACTGCTCTCAAAACGGTGAAGGAAAACATCGTGAGGAAACCGGCATGTCCTAGAACTAAAAATTCGAAGACATGTGACATCCACCAACCCGCAATGGGCCCGCGTGGTGGATTACGGCCCACTCCCTCTCACAGAAGGAGGAGGCCTGTGTCCCAGCAGTGGGAACATTATAGGCAGATTATGATTCTAGTCGCCCTTTCAAAAGGCAGTTTCGTATGGAGAATAATGGGCAAGAAACTCCACCGTTACTCTTTTAAAATGTTTTACAATATTTTGCATAGCTACATTAATAATATACCTATGTGAAGACGATGCACCTAGAATAATATTGTATAGTATTTTTTTTACAAAATATGTAAAAAGAATTAAAAATTAAGCAATGATAGATAAACAATTGTGTGATAGATACATGGTGCTCATAATATTTACAAATATTGTAGAAATATACGTTTTCATAAAAAAAAAAAGTAATAGTTTAATGTGTGTGTTAAAGTAATCACAGAATGTAAAATAAATGTCATAAAAATAATAAATTTTATAATTAAAATAGCAACCAGTTTGATTTTGTCTAGAATCCGGAACATACATCCAGACAAATGGTCAAAATTTCTTCATTACTATTTTATTATATGTATAGATACCCATCATGTCTATAGAGTATCGCTAGCTAATTTAATTTGCCTTTGTATAAACTAAGTACATTGAGTCCACTTCAGCCGTATTCGATACAGTTATTATGAAGTTGTTTTATCAAATCACCAGACATTATCGACAAAACTTCCAAGAAAAGTCAAAAACTTTCCGCTTTTTGTCTTTTCAAACTTGCCCGATAAAAGTCCCTTATGTGCAGACTGCCTTCAAAGTTTCTTCTAACCTTTGCCCAACATAATTCCTTTTAGTACAAAAACGGGCAACTTGGTCAATGGATTCTGACGTACTATCAAATCGTATTGAGTTGGTTTTTGTTTGACTCAACTCAGGAATTGGAGGTTAAAGGGAAAAATCTTTGTCTGTGCCTAGTATAATTTCAGCATTTCGGCGTTTCTTGATAGCATGCTCAATATCCTGCTGCATTATCTGGAAAGTGCATAAGAAATATTTTATTATTCGATTATTGCATATTTCGAAGACTCCCTAGAATAGACTCCCTTGACTTTTACCGACTTTCTTTTTTACTAAATCTATGTGTATACGTATTCCTCATCTAATATTTCTATCTTTTCCTATCATTATCATCTGCCTGCCTTTTCCAAACTATGTTGGGGTCGGCTTCCAGTCTAACCGGATGCAGCTGAATACCACTATAATACATTTTTCTATCTTTCATATACAGTGTGTCTTGATAATGTGCACATATCGAAATGAGGGAAAGTTAGCTTAATTTTGTCGACGGAAAAATATTTGAAAAAATCAAAAAAAAATAAAAAACAGGGTCTATACCTGCTAAAGTAAAGTACGTAGCTGAGTGCAAGGCCTTTCTTTAACAGTTGACAGGAAACGTTGTGATTGAGTTATAGACATGGTATTTTTACTTTTAGAAAGCTGATACGATGGAAAATAATTTAAAGTAATAAAAAAGGGTAAGTAATCACCCTAATTCTCAATTCAGGGCGAGTTTTTTCTTATTTTTTTTATTTTATGTAAGTATTATTTCCAGGGGTCCCCTATGTTGTTTCGAACGCCGCTGTTGCGACACACGCTGTTGCGAATTATTTTTCCACTGCCTCACAGGTTCGAAAGCTCATGGACTCGAATGAAGTAGTCGCGAAAGACGCTGTTTCGAAAAACAATTTCACTGCCTCATACGCTCGAATGCTTGTGATAGTAATTTAGTTAAATTGGATATTGATGAAGAGTTTTTGTTTTGGTAACTGAATTTACCAACAATAGAGGGGACCTGGCGCTCGGCGGCCGCTGCCGCGGCACGCTCCTTCGCTCGCTCGCCTTCGCGCGTTAATGGTCACTGTTCTAACCTAACCTAACCCAAATGATTAAATACTTTTCTGTACACTTTATGACTAAATAAATCGAAATCACAAGCATTCGAGCGTATGAGGCAGTGAAAATGTTTTTCGAAACAGCGTCTTTCGCGACTACTTCATTCGAGTCCGTGAGCTTTCGAACCTGTGAGGCAGTGGAAAAATAATTCGCAACAGCGTGTGTCGCAACAGCGGCGTTCGAAACAACATAGGGACCCCTATTTCCAGTCATTACTGAGTTTTTTTCATCGTGATAGATCGTTTAGTTTAAAATTTAAACCGATTTGTTCACACAGGGGTCTCAGCAGCGAACAAGAATTTAAAAAATGCTATAAAATATTGAATTGTTGTTTTATATTTCTTCCGTCGATATTTTCTACAATATTGGGTGATTGGAGATCTTATCCAAAATTTAGTATGTCAAATGTGGAATTTTAATTTGACTTCAACCCAAAAGTTCAATTGAATGTTATCTTTTAATTTTACCTATAGTTTTAACGAGAACATCATAATTAATTTTATAAATCTTAAAACAATACAAGGTGTTTCTAGTTCACACCGAAGCCAATAGATGGCGCTTATCTTTTACAGAAGTAGATGTTATCACGTTGTATTGATTGTAATAATATCCCGCAGAGGGCGTAATTATTAAGATTATGATTTATTGGAATAATTGATTCGTTACGAATATTTTTTATTATGTAATTTATCTTAACAGGTAGACGCTCGTGGCGGCGACATAATATAATAATATAATTATACTACTTACACTTAAATAATATTATGTTGTTTTTCTTTCACCGAGGTCAATACCACCATAATTGCCCTGAAGGGCTTTCTAAGACCAAACACATGACACACAGGAGTTTAGGAAATGTCCAGTAAGTCTTTAAACAGACCTTAGAAGGTCAACTTTAGGACATAATTCTAAGTTTCCACCAATCGTATAAGACCTGTTCAACCTCCAAGATTATGTTAAAAACACTTACTCCAGTACAAAATATACTAGCTCCTGTACCATAGACAGTTACGTTGCCAGACGAATTTCCACCTTATTTTGTAGGAAATAAGTCTAGTTTTCTTTTGAGCAGTAGTGACATAGGAATCGAGTTTCATTCATTATATGCCATGACTGATGAAAAATGATGTCTCCTAACCCGTACTTGGGTGATAAAAAGGACGGTTTAAGCGGGATGTAAGCATGAAATGAATGGGGCGACATTTTTCTTTAAGAAGTGTTATAATTTTTTGTCACATGGAAAATGGTTGGCTTAGGAAATTTTTAGTTTATTTGTTGAGTTATTTAATTTATAGTGGGAATTTGAAACCTGTATTGTAACCGGGGTATCGTATTATCCAACCTTGGTTCTGTCATTACTTCATTATTAATTCTTTTTACCTATTGTGGTATAGTAATTTTAATCTAGGTGCATCGTCTTTACATATAATTATATAATTGATCGGTCCTTCCCCGTAGTCAAGCTATTTTGTCCAACTGATTTGACCATGGATCTTTCCCGTGGTTAATGTACCGATACAAAATATTGTAAAACATTTTAAAAGAGAAACGGTGGAGTTTCTTGCCCATTCTTCTCCATACGAAGCTACCTTTTGGAAGGGGCGACTAGAATCAATTCTATTTTATTTGTAAATTTTGACGTTCAAAAGTGCCATCTATGTGCCTATTTGAAATAAATAATTTGACTTTGAACTTTGACTGTTAACTTTGGAGGCCAGATAGGCAATCGCGCATCAGGTTAGATGGGAAGCTGACCCCAATATAGTTGGGAAAAGGCTAGGCAGTTTGATTGATTGATTGAATTTGAAAACTGATTAGGGGACATATTTCCTCTGGTTAGGGTACTAATTTATAGCTTACATTGGGGGGTTAGCTAGTCAGGTTAGTCTATCTATAGAATTTGGAAAAATTACAAAAATATGGGCCAGTTAGTTAACATTGATCACTAAACGAAGCTAATCGTTTACTGGTCAATATTTGGTATAACGTAAATATATTTACGTAAATTATCAATATGTCTATAAAATTAGTTAAACATAAAATTAGTTATTTGGTAAGCAAGGTTGCAAAGTTGTTTTTTGGCGCGAGTACTTATTTTCAATTTGGCGGTATGTTTTTTTTTTTTTTTTTGTTTGTTTATGACGCGATTACTCCGTTAATTATGGACCGATTTTGAACATTCTTTTTTTGTTTGAAAGGGTATACTCCCGAGGTGGTCCCATTGCTACCAAATCAGAATCAGATGAGGGGATCCCATCGAAATCGAGGGAAACCCTCAAATTTTATAGGCAAACCTATAGCGATTTGAGTATTTTTGATAGTAGCTCGTACATTTGTTCTCGGAAAGCACCATTTGGTGAAGTGGAACTGATGATGGAGACCACATATGGCAACCGGAACAATATAATAATGAGTACCCCTATTTAACGGGTTGCGATTAAGCAATTTATGCTCGTCACTATGCATATGGTGAGTGGCAGTTCTCCTGGTTCATACCAGGAGAACTCCTCAACAATCAACGTCCCAGCATCGGGAAAAGCAATATTTTGTAAAAGTTGATGAGCAGTTAACATTAGGCTATTGTAACTTAGATAAATTCAAAACTGACCCACTAAAAAGAGAAAAATTAAAAACTTTTTAAAAAAAAATAAGAACCGACTACCAAAATTAACACTACAAAGTGAAAAATAACTTTAATTTCGGAAGTCGGTGGCAAAAAACTCAAATACACCAAAGACACCGACTTCCGAAATAAAAGTTATTTTTCACTTTCTAGTGTTAATTTTGGTAGTCGGTTCTTATTTTTTTGTAAAAAGTTTTTTTTATAGTTAATTTTGAGCATAATCTAAACATATAGAGTAACACCCACATTTCGCCAGTTATATTTAAATCCCATGGAGGCGAGCCTATTGCCATCAACCGGGCACAAATCCAGACTCCGGGCTGCTCTACTGAGAAATTCCGGATGAAAAAACCCATTTTCCCGACTTGGGAATCTAATCCAAGACCTCATGCTCATCAGTAACGCTTGCAACCACAATACCAACGAGGCAGGCTCTATTATTAATAATCCCCCCAAAACTTCATGCTTCATATCGATGAAAGCGGACCTCCCTGACAAATACATGATTAAAGTTACCTTCCCAGCTCCCTGGATCCAAGAAGAAGTTACCCATCTATTTCTCACAGGAGTTAACGTCAATACCAACATTGTCGTTAAACTTATGTTCTGAATCGTTGACTTTAGAGATTATAAATTGGAAAATTCCTTTTGATTGAGTCGAATACGATGGTGTTATAGTTATTTTTAAATCAAAATCAAAAGTCATTTATACAAACTAGGCTGAGAATCAGCACTTTTCGAACGTCAAAAATTACATAAGACAGTCCCCCGAAAACGCCCACCCTTCACCACTTCCTAGTGCTTTAGCTGGGAACAAGTGGCGCAACAAACTCCCCAGCAGCTGTCTGTTCAGATATAAAACTTGAATATACAATAAAATGTAAAATAATTTGCATTACGCAACACAGAACATTAAAATAATTATATTATTTGCCTTAAGACAGCTAGCACACGCCACTATACAAAAAAAGGGTTCCTTACCTAAAAAGGAAAAACGGATCCCTTATAGGATCACTTCGTTATCCGTCTGTCTGTCAGTCTGTCAACAACCTTTTTCTCAGAAACACGTGTAGGTATCATGTTGAAATTAATATCAAATACGTAGGTCTACGGTCCCTTGGAGCTCTAAATCAAGTTTCAAAGTCAACGCATTATAAAATTAAAATAGGGCGATAAGCGACATAATTTTGGTACTCCCAAATAAATCAAAACCTATAGGGTACTTCCCGTTGACCTAGAATCATGAAATTTGGCAAGAAGAAAGGTCTCACAGTCACAGCACAAGTAAAGAAAAAAGTCCGAAAATTGTTAAATTGTAGTTTGATCAATTATAAAAAAAAATGCGAATATCTCGCAAATAAATCAAAACCTTCGTAGTATACGGATACTTCCAGTTGACCTAAAATCATAAAATTTGGCAAGAAGCAAGGCCTCACAGCACAAGTAAAGGAAAAAAGTCAGAAAATCGTTAATTTGTAGTTTTATCAGATAAAAAAAAAGCGATTACAAACTTACATTTGCTATAGGAAAACTGACCGTGGCGTATATCGATGTATGGGAGAACATGTTTTTCAACTACAATGTTGTTTGTTTTTGGGATTAATTCATCCCTATTACGGAACCCTTAATTGTGCGTGGTCTAACACAACACTACTGGTCACAAGCGCTACCTGCTTACCATGAGGTCGGGTTCGATTCCCGAATCGGTCAGTGTTATTAAGGTTTTCCATCTGGAATTTCTCAGTAGCAGTCCGGAGTCTGGATTTTTGCCCGGATGATGGCAATAGGCTCGCCCCCTATTATATGAGACCTAAACATAACTGAGGAAATGTGGGTTTACTATAAGTACACCTATGCCTTACCCTTCGGAGTATACAGGCGTCAAGTTATTTTTATGCACTGGGTCAAATATTTTGCCAGGGTAGTCTATGAAATTTGGGGTTATATTATACCCTTCTTTTGTTCTAAAAAGATAAGAATCTCATACATTCATTCCCGAGTTACTCCAAGGAATTATTTTTATTATAGGAATATACTATAACATATATAGTAATTATTATTATTTAAAAATACTTATTATTTTATTCCCATTCTGCTCCATAGGTATTCTATCTGGAATTATTCTCAAAGTACTCCACCGACTATTCGTTATCAATTCTCATACATATATTTCCTTCCAGGGTTGCGAGTTTGTCCGAAAGGGATATCGTGGCCCTGGCACACAGGCAAATGAAGGAACACGGGAGGGTTTTAGTCAGTAAAAGTCTGACAGTCTGAAGTCTGAGTCTTCTCCCGCTCCGTCCAGACCGGGAGAAGTTACTTGATAATTTCCAACCCAAAAAAAAAAACTGTACATTTATTTAATTACAGTCAGTCACAAAATTCTTAAAAGAAATCCCGTACATATTTAAATTAGCTTTTTGATTATAATGGAGTGGAGTACTTTGAGAACATTTTAATATTATCATGGAGTAGAATGAAACCTAATTAAAAATATTTTATTTTTCATGGAGTAGTTTGGGAACTCCTTCTGGAGTACTTTGGGAATAACCCGAAATTTGAACAGTATTCTTGAAACAAAACAATTATTGGAAACTGTTGTTTCTTATTTTTACATTGACACTGTTAATAAATTGTGACTGATGAATATATCAGTGATGAATTTCTTTAGCTTCAGAATATTATAATACAAAGAAATATGAAGGTGAACCTCTATTTAAAGGGGTTTTAGAAAAATGATCATCAATAATGTTTTATTTAAAGACAAAGGACGGTAAAGGGGATCGCAGGAAAGCCTCCCAAAAGACAAAACTCTAAGAAAATGATGCAAATTGTAACTATTCGTGGGAAGAAGAATTCACAAACATGAAACACTTTTCCGGTGAGATTTTCACATTTTATCAATACGTGTTAACACAACTAAGTGATCTTAATCTTTAACTGACTAATTAGTAATATGTTTTAAACAAAGCGACTGTTACAATGAACAAAACCCACCTCATATTTCCTTATGAGATTGAGTAATCTCGACCATAATCGTAGAAATATGTTGTTTACTATAGTCCAACACAATGTTATTGTTTTATTTTAAACTTTAATACAGTAAGAATGATAATACGACACAATATATATAAACTAACAGATAATTTTGCTGTCAGTGTGCTTTGAGATGTGTGCCCCGGAATAGTACGTGAACTGTGTTGTGTTGAGTTGAAATATTTTGTTAAAAAAAGGTACTGGTTTATCTTGTCTATCTATACATAATATAAATTAAAGGCGGTTTTCGTGTCTGTCTGTATTCTTCTAAACTACACAACGAATTTTGATGTGGTTTTCAATAACTTTTAGAGAATTAATTACAGCAGGATTGTGATTTTCGATTTTGATTCACAGTCAAATTATTTGCCCGTTCGAAAAGGTAGTTTCGTATGGAGATGAATGGGGGAGAAACTCCACCGTTAGGTACTCTTTGAAAATGTTTTACAATATTTTGTATAGGTACATTAATGATATAATTTTACAATTAAAATAGCAACCAGTTTGATTTTGTCTAGACTCTACATTGTCCTGTGGAACTGAACCAGCATGTTTCCAAGCATTCTTATCTTGGATATAATCCTGTTTGTAATATTTTCATACACATAACATTAATATTAAAACTTAGTTATTAATAAAAAAGTCACGGTGTTTTGTCAAATCCTAAAAACAAGAATCAGCATTTTTCGAACGTCAAAATTACATAAGACAGTCCCCCAAAAGTGTGATGTTATTATTGTGAATATCACTGTATTTAGTCTAAAAAAAACTCCGAAAAAAAAAAAACTTCCTAGCACAAAATTAACTTTCGAAAAAAAAAAACTTCCTAGCACAAAATTAACTTTCGAAAAAAAAAAACTTCCTAGCACAAAATTAACTTTCGAAAAAAAAAAAAACTTCCTAGCACAAAATTAACTTTCGAAACAAAAAAACTTCCTAGCACAAAATTAACTTTCGAAAAAAAAAAAAACATCCTAGCACAAAATAGGCGCAAAATTATAGTGCTCGACGTAGGGTGATCACTTAAGATATTTTCATTTTTTTTTTAATAAAACTGTCACCAAAAACTCTCATGTGTACATCAGACACATGGGACATTTTAATTTACAATTAAATGTAGGCTGAAACATGAGGTTTTTTTTTTAAAATGATCGTGCTTTATCTAAATAATACTCATAAGATTTGAAAATGGAAATTTTTGCTAAGTATGGGTATTCAAAATCGCTTTTCAAATATCTGCAAGTCATTTTCGACATAAATGTCACAGGAGATTTTAAATTTGCAACGACGATATAATTATAGTATGAACTTCTTTCCTAAGTACTTCTGTACGAAATTGTGTTTCTTTCTACAGTAGTTTAGGCTGTGTCTACCAATAGTGAAACTGTTTTTATAAATAAGAGATAGGTATTTCTTTTTTCCCTTATCATAAAGAGTACCTTTAGGGCCACAGCGTCCCCATAAATAATAACATAGGTTATGTACTGTAAGTCATCTAACCGACCTGTCATATAGTTATGACTTCTCTCGGAAATGGTTAGCCGGTTTTTGAAAGCATAATTTACTTAATCAGTATTCAATTGTCATACATTAAATAGAATAGAATATTAACTCTTTATTATGTAAAACCATACAAATTAAAACGCCGAAATGCCGGGAGGGGACGCCCTAGGAGGACATATAGTGACCAAATTGGTGATGTTCTTCAGAAAGGTCAGGTGCGTAGTACTCGCAATCGGCGTGCGTGTATGACCAGATGTATGAACGTAGGCGAAGCAAAAGGAGTATGTAAGGAGCGTAGCAGGTAGCATTCTATAGTTTCTGCCTACCCCCATGGGAAGATGGCGTGTGTTTATGTGTGTGTGCATACAAATTACAGCTGATCTATTCTATAAAAATCTCACTGTAAAAACTTGGGTGGAGTGACCAAAATCAAAATATTTTATTTCACATAAACCTACAACTACATAATCACTTATGAAACGTCAGAAGCTAGGTGCACGGTTCCAATTGGTCGTTTCCTATGGAGAAGAGCCGGCAAGAAACTCCACGGTTTCTCTTTTAAAAATAATTGGCTTTTACAATGTTTTCAAATTACAGTTTTAATAGGTATGGGAGGACAGTGTAGGCCTGTCAACAAGTACCAGGTACTTAACAAAATAGAAAATGGTCTACAAATCTAGTATACTAAGCCAGATGAAAAGAATTTGAGAGATTCTCAAATTTTTTTTTTGTTTTGTTGCACTAAGTGTACATGCTTGAACTTACTCCCACTACGCCAAAACCTTGCCAAGTTACGTGCCGGCCACTATACATCAATGCTATATACTCCATAATGTCTCAGATACCTAATGAATTTATTTTGTATGCGTTCTAACATGAGACTATATTTAGTTCCATGTGGTGCCCAAATGATTGCATTACACTCCAACTGACTCCTTATCAGCGCACACCACACGTTCATAGTACATCAGGGGGCCGATCGCGCTAATTTTGAACGTTAATACCAAAACTAAACCACAACCAAAAACGTTACATTAGACACATTTCGTATCACGCTAATCATTTCATCGGAAACGATTTAGCTTTACTTTGGAAGTTACGTTGGAGGAACGATCGATCGAACAATACTCTCACAAAAAATTGCGCGATACCGTTTCTTACATCAGCTAAACCAAAACTAAACCAAAACCAAAAACGTTCCGTTCGAACGGTAATTACGTTGAGAAATAGCACGATCGGCCCCCTGGTCATACACGCACGCCGGTTGCGAGTACTACGCACCTGACCTTTACATGACATTGGAAAGCATATTTTTTTTTTCAATTAAAATATTATATTTCAGATAAATTACAATCGGAGAGCAGTGGTGGCCCAGTGGTTAACGGCCTCAACTTACGAGTAGTACGTCGTAGGTTCGAACCCAGACAGACGCTTTACTTTGTGTAAATTATTTCATCACCACTGCTCTCAAAACGGTGAAGGAAAACATCGTGAGGAAACCGGCATGTCCTAGAACTAAAAATTCGAAGACATGTGACATCCACCAACCCGCACTGGGCCCGCGTGGTGAATTACGGCCCACTCCCTCTCACAGAAAGAGGAGGCCTGTGTCCCAGCAGTGGGAACATTATAGGCAGATTATGATGATGATGAAATTACAATCGTTATTATATTATAATTATCCATACATGATTATTATTTTTTAACAATATAGACACACAATGACGAAATACACACACAATGACACAACAATGGAAACATTGGATCAGGACCGCACTGCACTTACATGTAGTTTTGTCCAATGCTCCACGAAAGGAGCAATCCACCTCCATTCTCCCTACAATAAGCTGCAGGAAGCTGTTGGGGCTGCCCCGTATCCGTGCATCAGAGACGCTATTCTTTTGCGATGTATCGCTTGGAAGCCATCCACTTGAGCGTCAGCAAACATACCTGATGCACTACAAAAGCGTGGCAACCCCATCAACATCCCGAACGCGTTATTGTATTGGACACGCAGGGCATTGTAAGTCTTCTGCGTATGCTTCACCCATAGGCTGCAGGTATAAAAAGACTGACAGTACGCCTTGAATAAAGTTATTTTTACCTGTGCAGTACAGCGTGCAACTACGGGCCAGCATATTAGCTCTGACTGACAATGCCCTGCGTTCCCTTTCAACATCCACATCATCTGTGAGGGCCTCGGTGACCCAGTGGCCCTGGTACTTGAACTGCGGCACTCTTTTGAGAGCACTGCCGTTCAATGTGACCTGAGGAATAAACTTGACAAAGACGTAATCAGATTTGCAGAAAGTGATGAGAAGTCTCGCCATCATCATCCTCAGCTCTCAAGCCTTAAGCCTCAGCTCTCAAGCCTTAAGCCTCAGCTCTCAAACCTTAAGCCTCAGCTCTCAAGCCTTAAGCCTCAGCTCTCAAGCCTTAAGCCTCTTTTCTCACGCACCAATTTTCACTGACCTTCCAAAGATCGCAGAAACACCTATTAAAATAAAATTCAATCGTGATGCGTAAGATACTTACGAACAGAGAAGGTAGAGAAAAACATTATGGAAATAGCCAAGCGTAAAATTTTCACCGCATAGGCTTCCTCCGAGAAAATTAACAATGTGTATAATTGAAATTGTATGGTTCTATCTTGGGTTTACCTTACCTACGGAATTCATGACTAGATATATTAAAGTAATAATATCTATTACATACCCGTAAAAAGGTTTCATTTTAAAAAAGATTTGATGAAAGAAATTATTTTATACTTTATTATAATTGTACTTGTTTCGGGCGTTTTTCCAATGTTTCTATACGTGTAGTCTATGGGTCAAATATACGCAGAAGGCAATCAACGCCCTGCGCGTTCAGTACAACAATGCCTTTAGGATGTTGATGCGGTTGCCGAGGCACTGCAGCGCAGCGCGGTCGTATTGATGGCTTTGCTGAGAGCTGCATCGTTGCTAAGTCGTGTCCGCGGCAGTGGCAACAGCATTCTTAGCATTGTGGCTGGCAGTTCTGACTGCCAAATTATATTAATTTTTATTTATTCATTTTTATTCTTATTTTATTGTTTTATGATTTTAGTGAATTTCTTAATTTTATTAATAATATTGATGATGGTCATTAGATATTTTAAAATTCAATTTTAATGAATTTCAGGATTTTATTTATGTGAGTTGGTACATCTGATTTAATTTTAGTTATAATAGTATAATTGTGGTGTGTATTTAAAGCTTGGTTACTAACATAATTCTTAAGTATACTAACGAAAATATGGATCACTTGTGTCTGAAACAACGGCATGGTTGGCGCAGTGGTTAAGCGATTGACTGCTGCGCTGCGTGTCGCGGGTTCGATTCCCGCACGGAACAAATATTTGTATGACCTATAAGTAGTTGTTCCGGGTCTGGCTGTTTGTGTATGTGAGTTTAAATGTTTGTAAACGCACCCACGATACAGGAGAAATTCCTAGTGTGGGGCAACGTTTTTTTAAAAAAAAGAAAAAGAAACAAATGAATAATAAATTAAATAATGTGCCTAATAAGTAAATTAACGAAGTAAGATGTAAATTTTATTATGTTTAGGATGTGTATGACTAATGACATTGACGTAATTACATGATATTATTATGCATGTACTATCGGGTCGATCGATCAGGTTAAGCTATGGTTGCCGCGGTTGGTCCGTGGATGGGTGACCATCTTTTCATACCAAGATTCCTCCGTGCCTCGGAAAGCACGTTAAGCCGTTGGTCCCGGCTGTCATTTGTACATCTTTGACAGTTGTTACGGGTAGTCAGAAGCCCATAAGTCTGACAACCAGTCTCACCAAGGGATATCGTCTTACCCAGTAACTGGGTTGTGGAGTTCAAATAGGCAGTCGCTCCATGTAAAATACTGGTATTCAGCTGCATCCGGTTAGATTGGAAGCCGACCCCAACATAGTTAGGAAAAGGCTAGGTAGATGATGATATTATGCCTGTACTACCAATATTTGCGCAACTGATAAGTCGAATTTAATGAGACTAAAATTATTTTACCACGTTATTAGGTATGTAAGGACCTATATTCTCGCAAATAAATAAATTTCATTTCATTTGATTTCTCGAAGGTTAGAACCAGCTTACTAAGTAAACAGCCACTAAAAAAAAAGGTTTTCTTAATTTATAGTTCAAGTAGGTAACTAAGTAGGTACACCAAAGGCGGTCGTTGACCCCCAAAAAAATCATCAAAACGTTTTGTCCTGTATAGCTATCGGTACGATCCCCATCACGTCTGCAGAGTTTCGCTAGCTAATCACTGAAAAAAACGCTAAACATTAAAGTAGGTACTTGGGATGGTTAGTCATGAAGAAAATATAGGCACCAAATATACATATTAACGAATAAACTACAATGGGCTAATCAGCTCTATACTGAAAGTTTTGGAAAAACCTCTTTGTAGGAAAAGATTCGCAAGATAAACAAAATAGTAAACAAAAACAACTTTATACGGAGAAAACTGCCTTGTTTTTCTACTTAATTAGATTTTCCGAGAAATTGATACTTTATCTTTAAGTAAACAAGTAATCATAAACGATTATAGCAAGTTAATCATTTATATTTTAATGTTAAAGAGACCAGCATTATGGAAATTTTAATCTTACTAATAGTGATGGGGCTTGTGCGCTCCTGAACTCTAACCTCTGTACCGGGAGAGTTTACTTTGCCGAAACAGGTCTAGGGTAAGGAGCCAGACCAAAAGACATACAGACACCCATGCAGGGTAGCATGTAGCGAGCTTTCGGCAGTAGCGACCCCACGGACACTATCTAGAAGAAAGAAAGAAAGAAAATAAGTTTATTTGCGGTAAACCCGGGAAACCCTGGTTCTCCCGGGAGAAGTCTTTTTCCTCATCTCTGGCTTGCCTTTATTGGTCAGCTGGGGTGAATAATGACGAGGAAGAGAGCTTCCACTTTTTTCTTGCCTTTATTGGCCGGCTTGAGTGGCGATTCGGAAGAGCAAACGTGCTCGAAGGAAGGAAGTATTCCAGTAAGACACTGGTAGGAATCTTGACCGTACTTCCAGGATTGTCCTGATAGCCGTGGAATACCTCTCCAATTATTATAAGCACCTCAGGACATGTTGCCCCCCTTGTCGCTACGACACTATGTGCTAACGACCGTTTTCGGGGCCCATTATCGAGTGTGCAAGTCACCCCCTGCCAATTTATCTGTGTATTTTATATCTTTCTCTTTTCTCTTTTTTAAAAAACGTTGCCCCACACTAGGAATTTCTCCCGTATCGTGGGTGCGTTTACAAACATTTAAACTCACATACACAAACAGCCTGGCCCGGAACAACTACTTATAGGTCATACAAATATTTATTCCTTGCAGCAGTCAATCGCTTAACCACTGCGCCAATCGTGCCGTCAAAAACATTAAAACAATATAAAACATTGGTCAGGCAGGGGCCATAGTGTTTCCATGGTCCTAGATAACCAGTTCACATTAGCCTCCCAAACCCATAATCCAATATCTTCGTTTCCATATCATGCAGTAGCCAAACGATGGTTGTCCTTGGGTGCACTTGCATAGTGCGAACAGGGATAATCTTCGGTTGGTGCCTCATTCCATTTAAAATTGTGTAAGGGGTCTCTGCGAGTTGGTTTGGGCCCCTCGTACGCCTTCCAAAGGACCAGCATGCCGATTCTGTAAAAATCTCACCGTGAATTCTTGCGTGGAGTGAGCTGTCAGTGTCATTACACTGATGCTAGGGATTGACCAAGTATTACATTTACAATCGAGATTTCAATAATATTTTTATGCTAATTCTATGGATCATTTTATATTATTTCAAAGCTAGTATTTATGTGTCTTAAATTACTATTTAAGGGTTTTTTTAAAGAAAATAGCAAAACAGAAATTTTGTCAAACTCAATTTAATGTAATGAAACAAAATTGAGTTTTTGTTCAAAATCTCGATTATGATTGTAAATGTAATCCTTGGTACATCCCTAGCATCATGTGGGATGACACTGACAGTTCACTCCACGCTCACTCCATCTAAGTTTTCACGGTGAGATAGTTGCAGAATAGCACTGCAGGACCCTATGGTCCGGAGACATGTAAACTCAAAAATAAGAAAAAAACCTGCCCATTAGTGTCACACTGTAGAGCGAGGACCATTTACTAAAACATACACATAAAGGTGTTATTGAAAGTGAAAAGTTCTGTGTAATATATATAACTAAATATTCTTATATCCGTTAATAAAATAATTGTCACTTACAAGTGACAATAATTAAATCAACTTTTCAATCAAATTTTTTTTTTGGTTTTTAGGATTTCTTAGCAGATTGCGAACATACTAACAAAAAAAACTACTATCAAAAATGTAAATTGCTGCTTTATTTGCAATTTACGACTTAAAAAGTTGTAAATTGCAAATAAAGCAGCAATTCATCATGCATCAACTATGTAGAAAATGAGTACTATACCTACAGTACTTAATTGACTCTCCACAGACCAAAATAGTTACCATTGTTCTATTTGATTTCAGATGGAGAAACTAATACTAGTACTCCTGTCAATAGTGACAACAATCAGCTCAAACCCAGTGATGACCAGGCAAAGACTCGCACAACAGAAGACCAGGGACACCTTCTGTGCCAACCTTCTCAATTTCAACAACTTCCACTACTCTTTAGAAGAACAAAAGAACGTTACAGGCATACCAGCAGACATGAGCATTCATTGGAAGACTGGCAAGGTCTTCTTCACTCTGATAAGTGACGAAATGAAAATGAGTCTCCAAGTAATGCACCCAAGCGGAGAATTCGAAATCATAAAAGTCGCCGGACTCGGCCAATCGACTTGCGTTGATAACCTAAACGACATCGTGTATTTAGCCACTGATAACGGCGTCTATAAGTACAAAGATGACAGCTCTATCGAATTGTATACAGCTTTGGGAGAAGATGTAATGTATATTGCCGTGAACAGCGATGGCAGTGCAATATATATAGCAACTTGGCCTCAAAACCGAGTCCATAAGATCACGAATGAAGGTCAAAAGCAGGAAGCGTTTTCGGCTATACCAAACGGTCATGGTTTGACTGTGGATCCTAGAAATAACTTATACTTCGTAGCTACAAAGACCTCGTACATTCTAAAGAATGGAAACACGATTCCAATCAAAATAAAAGGGTTACCCAATGATAAAATGACAGGGGTTTTTGTCAGTCGATCTGATGAAGTATTCGCCATGGATGAGAATAGTAACTTATACGTAGTAGACCCTGAAAACACAAGTGCAAGGCGTCTGGGAACCTTTAACATCTCTGGAGTGAATTCCTTTGCAATGGATTCAGCAGATAACGTGCTTGTAGGAGTAAAAGGCGCCATATTGAAATTCAATGCATACGAAAAGACTCCTTGCCCGGAATATGAAAAGTAATTTAAGTGTTTTTTGACTAACTTGACTGGTTAAATTGTTGTTTCTACATAAATTAATGTACTTAGTTATTAATACCTACGTGATGTACTGTTTTTCTTGAACTAAATTTTCTTCAAATTCTTCCGCGATACGTAATATTATGTATCAGGTTGTGTCATTTTATTTGAATGGTCTGTTATAAAGCTTAATTAACAATTTAATTAATTCTTTTGAGTGTTATAGATCTATTTGTACCCACGTCATCACCTTAATTTACCTCTTAATATATAACAGGCCGATTAATTCTGTCTAATCTTCCCTTTGCAACTTTCAATTTCTTCATACATGATAAATTATTATGTTTTCACTGCGCATGTCCTGCAATGTAGCTATTCTCTGTAACCTCTTACGTCCTGTTATTTCTGACTGACATGCTTCTCCACTAAGCACCTATTTCATTTCAATGTTATGGTAAGTTTTATCAATTTATATTTTTTTTTAATATCATACAAGTAACGTCGTTAGTTTCTTCCCGTGGTGTGGGTGTCGTAAAAGGCGACTAAGGGACTTACTAGAGAATGGGCAGCAGCGTTCTCTATGCATTTTAACACCATACTGCGATCGCCAACCCGGCCAAGCGTGGTAATTATAGCAGCCTTCCACCCCCCTCCTTTTTGGGTAGGCATATGTCCAGCAGTGGACGTCTTTCGGCTGAAATGTTAATGATGATGATACAAGTTAACAATATTTGAATAATGTGTATCTCTAAAAATCATCACATCACAATCACACTAATATCATAAAGGCGAAAGTTTGTGAGTGTGTTTGTGTGTGTGTGTGTGTGTATGTTTGTTACTTCTTCACGCTCAAACGGCTAGACCAATTTTGATAAAATTTTGTATGGAGGTAGCTGACACCCTGGATTAAGACATAGGCTACTTTTTATCCCGATATTCCCACGGGATCGAGACTTACGCGGGTGAAACCCGGGGGGCGCAGCTAGTCTTAAATAAAATAATAATGACCCAAGGTCATTACCTACGTAAAACTGAGAAGTAAGCAGTTCGTCTAAGTTCCGTGTTAATGTGTAAATAGATAATTAGGTACAAATCTTATTCGACCAGTTTTGTGGGCCCTGGAAAACTCCGTCGTTTGCGTTGTTTAATTCCTGTGAGTTGTTGCGGAGTCCCTTCACAGGATATGTCGCGCTGTCATGCTGTCATTCACAACCACCTGCACCCTTCAGGATTCAGATGAGTTAAACGACAGAATATGACTGAAAGAAATGATGAGAATAAAAATAATGACATTAAAATGTAGTTACCCCTTAAAAATCCTTAGGTAAGTATTTTTAAAAGGCGTACAATAACCATTAATGAAGGCGTCCATGCTGATACTTAGATTTTTTTATTAAAAGCACATCAATAATTATTCATTTAGGAGATTATGACTTTTCAACTCTGTTGCATGCGCCATTCACGGAAAAACGAAAGTTATTAGCAGACTAAACGAAAAATAAAAAAACATGGTAAATAACTCGTTTTTTTCATAACAATAGTGTTAGCATTAGAATTTAATTTAATATTTTTATTTGTATTAGTGACTAGGTCTGATAAATCCTGCCTAAGCCTACATAGGCAATTTGTTTTGAGAAATAATAACAATAATATAGTATATTTAATTAATAAAATATCATAATAATAATCATTAAATCATTATTTATCTCAACATCATATTACAGGCACTGGTTAATAAAATGTACAATCTTAAATAGAGAAAGGTGTCTGATGTAGGAGGGTCCTGAGTTATAGATCACCCGTGCCTGGTAACCTGGTAAAAATGGTACCTAGGTAGACACATTAAGAGTTCTCATATTCATATTCATTTATTGATTGTAAAACATAGGTACATTATAAGTTCTTAGTTGGTAATACAGTGAGGGCGCTATGTTTTGCCTCTAGGGCGTACAAAAATAATAATATATGCAATACAATTAAAACAAGAAATTAATATAGTTAAATGAACCACAAATAACAAGTAAATAAATTAGAACTTCAGAGAAACAAAAATAAAAATGTCCACAGTTATTGTAATAAATAGAAATTGAAAATTGTCAGCACTTACTTATTAAGAATGTTAAAGAAAGTGAATTATGTCATAAATTAAAATTAAATGTCAATAGGGAAGATATCTAATTGTTACTTAACAAATGTCAGAAATTTTCTATCGGCATATCATTCAAATATTCGGTGATAGGATATTAGGATTTTTCTATTAACAAATTCTTTAATTTTTTTTTAAAGTTGTGCAAATTTTCATTCTTAATGCTATCAGGAATTTTATTGTATATAACCGGACCTATTCCTAAAATACTTTTCCTTGCTAGTGCTGTTTACTAAAAATTACTCTTTAAGGCTTATGTCTTTTGTTATTTATTGAAGAATATTTTTCAATATTTTTTTATGGCCTGTCATAACAATGACAGGCCATAAAAAAGGGCCGTCCTTGAGTCATTGTTCGTCAAGCGCGCCCGCTCCTCAAGAGGGTTGTACACAACATAGTTTTGTATTGGGATCTAAGTTGAGTGGTTCGTTTTCTAGTAGGTATCTACTATCGCAGGAAACAAGTTCAAGTTACACTTGACAAACACTGCTACTTCAAATATATGCTGCCTGCTTGGTTGCACGCAGCGCGGTACAACCAACCAGGCTAAGATCAGGCAGGCTACCTAGGTAACATTCATCACTAGCGCAATCTGTAACCCTGCCTTGACACAAAATTAGTAAGTAAGTATACCGTTGCAGAAAATTTTTGTAGTGTCGGTTTTATCGCCCTCCTTTAAAATTGAACGTCATGCACATACAAAGTTTTCGCTCTCAAGCGTATAGGACCCTGCTAAATGGTATGCATACCTATAATTATTTTTTTAAACTTAGGATCACCAAGAAAGGGAAGAGACACAGTCGCAAGAGGAAGTCCAAGAAACGAACCACTACCACCCCGGAACCCAATGAAGAAGAAGAAGAAGAGGAATAAACTATTTTACTCATAACATAACTATCTTTGTTTTTGTTACCACGGTGAGATATATGCCTCATGTTAATGGACACTATTTTAATATAATTGTGGCTGCTAAAAAGAATCTGTCGACTAAAAATATTTCTGACAAAAAATGGTTTCAATGTCATCTATGTATTTATAAAAGAACTATTCACTTTGAGCGTCTACTACCGCCATCTGTTAGATATATTGAGAACTAATACAACAAAGCTTCAATCATTGTTCACGAGATGACTGCACTGAGTAAGTGCGTTTCTGAAAATAAAAATATTATAAATAGGACTGTTTAATTATAGATTGAACTTAACAATAACGAACATCAAAATATTTTGTTTTCTTAAAAGATTTAAAATGATAAATTACAAAATCAAACGCAAAAGGTATTATTTGTAAGCAATAACAAAACGTTATAACCACGATATTGCCGGATCAAAAATGTATACTACGAAAAGGGAAAATTCTATTCATTGGAATAAAATGCTGACTAAGTTTATGACTTTCCATTTTATTAACACGTTTGATTTGCTTAAAGACAAGGTAGAAGAATAATTATCTAAGTTATTGGTCAGCAATATAATTATGTAAGTAATTAATCAGTCCCATTAATCAGCATTATTTATCTATAATAGTCTCAGTTAGCATTTAATCGTTTGTGTACAGCCACATCAAAAATATGTTGCACGATGGAGTTACAATACTTTACCAACTTAGCTTTTCATATTTCGTCGTAATGTCAGTACCGCAGACGTGTCAGGCTGAAATAAAAATGTGTCACTGACAGACCCTAACTCATTTGCATTTAGATAAAAAATTATTTATGTTTCATACAATGGCCAGGCATTATAAAGGTTTTAGGTTGATGTCAACTAAACATTGGTCAAAGATGTATGCTATTTTGATCTTTGTTATCAAGTTAGTAACAAATATAGTTGCTTAAGCTTAATCTGCTCAGTGCTCAGTGCATGCCGTAGCTTGAAAAGGTAATATGTGCCCTGAGTTGCTAAAGGAAAGAATTTAAAGACTAACGAAGATGTAACAGACTTGACTACTAAAGTCTTTTATATCTTCGTTAGTAATCAGGGAAAATAATTGCCCAGTCTAGAAAATTGACAGACTACTTTAAATTACCGTGTATTGCAATGGCTATATTGCAAGTAACTGGTAAAGAATGACAAATGTGATTTGAATTCATGGACAATGTTGATAGCCTATTTACTGAGTTGAGTTATAAAGATAGCAGAGAGTATAGTATAAACAGTTAGTGACACGGTCCGTTTAATAATAAAAATAATCGGTTAATCTTTTATACTAAGAACCTGTGCAAGTTAAATACTCATTTCGATTTGCCATTTTCTAAGGCTTATAATTTTCCCTGGCGTTCTGTGGTTTCTGCCCCTTGGGAAAAAGGCGTGGTCAATGAATGTATGTTTAATTTCCCATAAGAAGCAGCCAGCAGCTGGTTTGAAACGACTACGAAGCCCAACATTGTTTTGCAGGCATACATTTTAAAACAACGTTATCAAAATTAGCAACCAAATATGTTTGATTTTGTTTAGTTTCTTAAGTATTTTTGACAGATTGATGCTGAAATTAGAATGCAAACGGTCGGGATTTTTCCCTCAGTTCCAAACAAAGTGGTTTACGGTAAATATAATCTTTCAAATGGCAACACCAACTCGTCCTCCAAACCAACATATTTTCTTTTCTGTCATTTGGGTTCATTCATTCATCTAATTGTCAAATTGTCATACGCGTCGCCGATGTGTCAGTGGGCGATCGTTTTAAAGCGAGATATTTGTGTCGTAAATGTGGTTCGATTATGTGATAATGAGAAGACACGCGCTTTACAACATTATAATTAAGTGATGCATGTGTTTTGAGTTTAGTGTCGTGTTAAAAAACGTTGTTTTCATTTGTATGTCATCGGACTCTTCAATATGGCGGCCCCTCGTCACAAATCACAACAGAAAAATATATCTTCGATATTTTCGAAGTTGCACGGCGCGTTCTCGGACGCGGTATGCCCTACTAAACTTGCGACCGATAAAAGGACATTGGATAAGACTTGGAAATTGATGGATAAAGTAGTGAAACTGTGTCAGCATCATAAGATGAATTTGAAAAACAGTCCGCCGTTTATCCTAGACATTTTACCGGATACGTATCAGCGTTTGCGTATTATATACTCAAAGTACGAGGACAACATGCAGGCGTTGAATAGCAACGAACATTTTAACATATTTATAATTAATTTGATAAGGAAATGTAAGCAGGCTATAAAGTTGTTCAAAGAAGGTAAAGAGAAGATGTTTGATGAGAACTCTCACTACAGACGTAACTTGACGAAGCTTAGTTTGGTGTTTAGCCACATGCTGAGTGAGCTGAAGGCGATGTTCCCGAACGGCACGTTTGCCGGAGACCAGTTCCGTATTACGAAGAGTGATGCTGCTGAGTTTTGGAGGACCAACTTTGGAAATAGGTGAGTTTTACCAACGTAACTACGAATAAGCCATTACATTGTGTGTCTTCACACTATAGTTGTGATATTGCATGTATTGTGGTTCTGGCAACTGTTTTGAGGAAAAACTTTATGCAACTATGTATCTGGAACAAGGTTTATGCAACTACTGGTGTCCCTAGGATGATACTACAGTAACCAATAACTCAGTATATTGTATAAGCTTAATCAGTCTATAATGTTCCCACCGCTGGGACATAGGCTTCCTCTCGAGAGCAAGTGGGCCATAATCCACCATGCGAGCCCAGTGCGGGTTGGTAGATGTCACATCTTCGAATTTTTTGGTTCTATGATGTGCCGTTTTCATTCACCGTTTTGAGAGCAGTGGTGATGAAATTATTTACACAAAGTAAAATGCCTGCCTGGGTTCAAACCCACAACCTACAACTCGTAAGTCAGAGCCGTTATCACTGGGCCACCATTGCATGTTTTAAAAAAATACATTTGCTCACTATGTTAATAATCCACGTAAATACAGTTCCAGTAAAAGTATGCTGATAAAGAAATTAAGTGCAAAGTTATCCTATTTCATTTTAAAAATACAATTTTTATGCATTATTGATGCCATGAACTGAATGCGGGAGTATTTAATATTTATATCATCAATGGCTTTAAAATATTGAGTAGTTAATAGTAGTAAAACAGGCTGGTGTCCCACAACTCCATATTAAAGTGCGTATTTTGCATACAATTTATAATATTAATCTGGTACCATTTCTATTATTCTGCAGCTCTTAACTACTTTTCCTAATAACTAAATATAGGTTACATTGTCCTGTTTGCAGTAAAAGATTACATCATCAAACCAAAACTAGGATCATGACCTTATTACAGGCATAAAATAAGTGTTAATCAGGATATTTATGGCTTATATAACTTTCCTGCCTGTTATTTATATTAGAACATAGTTGTACAGGAGAATGCCCAAAAAAAAACGAAGTGTCAATAAAAAAACGATAGCAGATACATGGTAGATATCAGATATGAAATTGGATTCTCTCGAAATAATCACCTTAAACGCCACAGAGTGTACAAAGCGGTAACATTGCAAGCATCAAATAAAGAGTTTCCTGTGGTTAAAAATAGATAAGATATAAAGAGAGAATAAAGTCAGCTATGCACTGAGACTGCTAATAGCACTTATTTCACCAAAACAGTGAAGAATGCAATGATCATGCATTACAAAAAATAAACATCGGTTGTTGTACGGTCAGTGCTCTGCATTACCTGACCTCTCTTACAAAGAAGAAGACGGGAAAAGGGTCAGGTTATGCAGTGCACTGACTGTACGTTGCGAAGTTGTGTGCATGTAATGAGCATGTTGTACTATCTTGCCTATGCTGGGCATGAAGGCACTATGCAAGAGTTTTCTGGATTATTTATTAGTTGATCATGATAATATCTAACAGCGATGTATTTTTTGTAATAAATATACACCTACGCTTTTTTACATGTGTCTTTTTATATTTTTTACTAACTATGTACTGCTATACATAGTTTATTCACCACCAACTTTATTCACATGAAAAAAGCAAGAAAATCATTGCCTATTATTAAAATTAAAAAAACATTGCCAATCATGGGAATTATTTTTAAAGAAAGTAATTTAATTTTTTTTTATCAACTCTGGGTTTTTTGAGCATTCTCCTTTTACTAAAATAATTACCGAACTAGGTATTATGAATACAAAACTAATTTGCATGCCCTAAACAGAAAATATGGACTGTGCATAAATAACCAATTTAACAGAAACAAAAACATCTGGTAAAACCTGTATTTTCAGCAAATAAATTATTCTAGTAATGACATTAGCAAAATATACTGACCTACACTGAAAGATGTTTATTAACTATCAACAACACTGTTAAGGTGATGACATCCTGCTTGTCGTATTTTCTAAACCACGTTGACAGTGAATTCAGGTCAATAAAGTGAATGCCCTTATAAATACAAAAGATATGTAGGTAGAGCTACTTTAGATTGTTTATAAAATGACGATGGATATAATAATATGACATTGTTGGTTATAAAGGATGGTTGATCATTTAAAAAACCAATCTGCTCTTCACAAAAAGTTTAAGGCCACAATATAGGAAAGTAGGTACAGTACCAACTGCGTAATTGTGTAACACAATATTAGTAGCAATGGGTATCATTATGACAGTTCAACAACATTCATTGTGTTAATACGTTGCTGAGCAGACAAGATTTTTCGAACATATGAAGCAATGGATTAGCAATATACTTAAAAATCATTCAGATTGTGATTCAAACTGTGTTACGCAATTTGGGTGCTGATTGGGTTTTAGAAAGAGACGTCTGCACGCACAGTTATGAGAAAAAGAGACAACACTACCAAGCTGGACCTCAATTTTTTCTAAAACTTAATGGCGCAATATTTATGGATGGTACAGCCTTACAAATCTATTATGAACACCTTAAACAGTGAAGTAACTGAAATGGTAATGACATGAACTAGGTATGTTTAAACCAGTTTCCTCTTAGCCAATGTATTTCCCTTCTGCATTGTAATTTTACATGAGGAAAGTACTGCATTTTATGAGTCCACAATATTACTATATTATGCAGAATTGATTAACAAAAAGAAAATTCTAATTAATTCTTAAAGTAGGTAAGTATTAAAAAATATTATTATTGGCATACTTCTGTTTAACCACATTCCTTTTTTGTGGTTTCTACTTTTTATGTATCAGCAAGAAAGTAGTTTTAATAAAATCATTGCTTGGTAAGGTAAAAGCTAAGGTACTTTAACAATAGGTTCTTAATTCAATTTATTAAAACACTAGCTGCTGACCGCGGCTTCGCTCGGGTGGCTTTTTCTAAAATAAAAGTTACGTCTTAGAGAGGCGCGCGTGGAACACTACACACCGCCCTCTCAGGTCCGGTAGATGGGGGAGCGACGGATATCCTCGACTCCGTTGCCCTTGGACCCATTTAGGTGGGCTGGAAGAGAGCATTGACCGCCCTCCGCCGACGTCCAGTGCGCCTGCTGTGGGACGGGAGAGCCCTCGTGATCTCCCTTTCCCTTTCTGCAATTTCGCAGAAGGATACCACCGCGTCCCAGGACTCTGCACTGCCGAACGAACCGACCTTTGAACGAACTAAGGTCGACAGCGACTCACTTTCCACAAAACGAGGCCACGGTGCGGCTCGTCCCATGCGACACATTCGGCCACCGTATGCCGCGCCGTGTTCCCCAGACAATGGTCGCAGCGATGGCACCAGCGTCCCGCTCCCTGCTTATGTGACACAAGTACTTGCCGAAGCAAGCGTGCCCCGAGAGCACTTGTGTCGCCCGAAACGTCAGGCAGCCGTGCTTCCTTTTTAACCAGCGTCGAGCACTGACCGGATCGCCTGGATTGTATCCAAAAAAGCCTCTCCCGCCAACAGAACTATTCTTTTTTTTGTTTTCGGGGTAGAAAAACCTCATGGACGTCCTCCGCCCTTGGGCGGGCGGAGGGGTCTATCAGACTCTTACTGACTACAAACCGACCCGGTGTTCCCTTCCGACACTTGGGCCGGGTATCATGGGATCATGTGCAACTTCTGCGATCTCCGGCTGGTGCCGCTTCTGCGGACCACCTCAAGCCAACAGAACCCTACTCCAACCAATAAATAAACTAAAAAGTGACATAACAATAACACCATAAGTAATGTACTCTTCCTAGTGACTCTAAGAAAAAAAAATCCACTCATTTAGCAGTCTGCACAACACTATTGTCATAGAATCTCTCCTACAATTACTACTGAGGCGCAATATAAACAATGGGGGTTTTAATTTCTCACATGCCATGCCACACTTCCTTATTGAATGTCATAGCTTTCTCATGGGAAAAAAGTTTTTTTTTTTTTCTATTATAATCTAGACGTGGATACCATGCTATCAAGTGATTTTTTCATAGAATATCAAGTGGGCGTGTGAAGCAGCGTTGCCCAATAGAAATGGCCGCGACTCACGGGTATAGGTCTTAGGTTCCAGGCATTTTACTTTGTATAAATTATTTCATCATCACTGTTTTCAAAACTGTGAAGGATAAGATCGTAAGGAAACCGTCACGTCTTAGAACAAAAAAAATCGAAGTGATATCCACCAACCCGCACTAGGCCTGCTGGGTTACGGCTAACTCCTTCTCAAGGCCTGAGTCCCAGGAGTGGGAACGTCATATTATGCTATGCTTATGCTAAGTGGGTTATCGTGTAGGTTTTATTGTGAGAAATCCTACTTTTATAACTGGAAGTTAAATATTGGACTTAAGTGAAGAAAGGGTTCTGTAGTCTTTATTTTATAAGAGGTTTGTGTTTTTGCTCTGTCACAATAGTTGTTAAGCAAAGAAATACATAGACAGTAGCTTTCACAATGGTATGCAAGAAGGTGGCATGCTAATATTGTCATCAGTCAAGGTCATAAGTTATTTGATGAGATAATAGCATTCAACCTATTTGCATTAAATTGTGTAAGGTATGACGTCTATCCCCAGCTTTGAGTGATGATGCAGTTGATAGTGTATGCTTTATTTATTATTTTACGGGTGGGAAATTATCAAATAACTTCTCCCGCTCTGGGCGGAGCGAGAGAACAGACTTTTACTGACTAAAACCCACCCGTGTTCCTTCCGTTGCCTGTGTGCCAGGACCACGATATCCCTTTCAGACAAACTCGCAACCCTGGCAAGCAAGCATCGGTCATAACGGACCCCGTTAGTTGGTGCTGACATCTCTTTGAGGCGCGCGTGGAACACAACGCGCCGTCGACCCGGGCCTGGTCCTTATCGGACGGCGAGCTACCCATCGCTCACCGCCCGCAGGCCCGCGCCTACGGTGGCCGGAAATCGGCTTGCTACTCCCGACGCCCGGGGCGTCTCCTGCGGCGACTAAGGGCGTGAGGGCACGAACCTTGCCTCATCGTCACGCGCTCCGCCTCCTCCTTTGCTAGCATTACTGCTTCGCAGAAGGAGGTGACGGCCTCCCTGATATTGTATGCTTGCCTCTTGCTATGAAGTTACCCATTCACTTGTTAAGTAATGATACCCAGTGAACAGCTAGGGAAATTACATTCTTCAGTAAACAGTTCCAATCTAACATTTATCTACAAATATTGCTAAACATTTCAATAATAAATCCATATCAATCCAATACCTAAAATCATAAAAAGCCCCTAAATCTAATGTACTTCTTAATGACACACCAAACTTACTATAATAATAAATTCATTCATAAAAAAAACTCAAAAGGAAACAATTTTCATGAATGGGCCGAATTATCAGTACTTTTATCGGACAAATCGACAAATATGTTTATCAATACAGATTAATCAAACGCCCTTTATTCGGTAAGAACATGCGCAAAAAAAATTATCGCAATGACTAGTCAAATTCACAAAACTAAATAATGATAACGTCTTCAGTATCAGCAAGTATTCTAATCATTTCCTCTGATAAATCTTATCAAATGCAGTACCTAATATATCGTTTTGGTTGAATTGCACTCTGAAATGTATTTTTGAACACCGGATGTAATTGATAATCTAATCCCCTGATCATCATCATATGATGATCAAATCGCGTACGTGTGAATTGTGGAATAGGTGTTTTGATGATTATTATTCAGTAGTTACATTAAGTACATCATCATTCTTCTGCCCATACCCCAATTTATTTGGGGTCGGCGCAACATATTTCTCTATTAGTCGTCATCTCGGTAGTCACCCCCTTTCTAGCCATATCTTCTTTCACACAGTCCATCCATCGTTGTTTTGATCTTCCCCTACTCATACAGCCATCGACATTTGTACTCAAAACTTTCCTCACGATATTTTCCTCATTCCTCCGCATCACATTCCCATAACATGACAAACCGATTTCCACATAACTCTTCAGTCACCGGTGCCACTTTCAGACTTCGTATTATCTACTCATTTCTTATTCTATCCATTCATGTCACACCACACATCCCTCACAGCATTCTCATCTCAGATGCATGCAATTGCCTTTCATTCATCCCTTTTGTGGCCCAATATTCTGATCCATACAAGACAAGAAGGTACATTAAGTACAATGATCGATAAATAATTGGCTCTTGAAAATCATAGTTAAAGATTTTCAAGGGCTAATTGTTTGGAGTTGCCACAGCATGTCTTCTTCCATGTAACATCTCTATCAACTGTATATCCGCACTCTAACCCCATCTCTAGCCATAGCAATTTCATAAATTCTGCATCTTTTCTCTGCTTTGCCCCTCCAACCATTGACATTCATACTCATAACTTAAGGCTATTGAAAAATAAGTCCCCATAAAACAAAACAACATCAAATTCAGTAATCTCTGCAAAAAAATATTCAGATCTAGGTATTTCACTAAGTAATCCTATTTCCAATACCCCACTATTTATTATACTATGCCAATACCCTTGATTGAACTGCACCAGTACCTCAAAAATGTTGCTCAAACAAAAATAAAACTCGAGTTGTGGAAACGCTGGCACAAAAACTTTTCCAACCATAAATTCCACAATTTGGACGCTCAAATTTCGCCGAAAATGTTTGGTTTTCCTGTTGTGGTATTCGTAGTTCGAGTTGGTTGTTTGTTGTACCTACCCTCTCTTAATATAGACCTGCAGTTAGTTTTTAAACTACACGAATTCAGTAAAATTTCAGAATATTTAATTTTACTCATTATTTATTTTCAAAGCCAGGAATTTTGAACACGTTTGACCCTACTACTTTAATTATCCCATTTTATTACATGTAAGCTTCCTGCGGGTTAATCGCGTAACACACGTCAGTAGCAATGGGTCTCATTTTGACAGTTCAACAACATTCATTGCGTCATTTGCGTTGTTGAACATACAAATTTTTCAAACATATGAAGTAATGGATTAGCAATATACTTCAAAATCGTTCAGATTGCGATTAATAGTGTGTTACGCAATTAGGGTGCTGGATCATGAGTTATGAGTTGGCAATTCTACCTGTTGTTAAATATCCACTTCTGATCACAGACCTCGCAACTGACTACTACCAAATGCCTTTGGAGGTAATATTGCCGTTATTGGTGTTTACCTATCTATCGCGCTATGAAACTGTCTGAGAAAGCAGTACACACAAGGACAATTTTTATTTCTGGTTTGAACTTCAAAAATTGCAAACAATTTTCGAAGTAATCTTATGATTTAGCTAGATGACCTTCTCGTAGCCACTCGCAAAGGGCGCTACAGGAAATGTCTCAACTAGATGCCCCAAAATTATCTCATCTCACAGTCTTTGCAATAGCAGTATCGTTTGCTACATTTATCTACGTAATGTGGGTATTTAAGACCCACACAAATCTTCCCACTCGATTTATAAATATATAAACTGGCAAATATTATTTGATCACGAATTATGTAACAGAAATGTGTTGATAAGATTTGCGAAGGAAGGGGAAAAGTGTAGGTTCGTAATTTTGCTGCGTAGATTTTACGCTCGGGGTTCAAAACATCAGTGAAATCAAGGGTTTTTTAATGCCTCTTAAACGGTACAACTCGAAATTAGTCTAACATTACTTAATAAAAGTAATATTTCGACTGAAATGAGGGCTTCCCCGGGGGCTACCATAATTATTTGTAAGGCACGTCAAATAAAAGGAGAAAGGTTAACAGTTGCACTGCCCATGGCAATCCAAAATAGCTTCACACTTCACCCATCTAATATTTACCTGCTCTAATACAATGATCTTCTAGCCTTACACTGCCCATGGCAATCCAAAATAGCTTCACACTTCACCCATCTAATATTTACCTGCTCTAATACAATGATCTTCTAGCCTTACACTGCCCATGGCAATCCAAAATAGCTTCACACTTCACCCATCTAATATTTACCTGCTCTAATACAATGATCTTCTAGCCTTATTCCCAAGGCAGACCAGACAAACACAGCAGCAGAATAAAAAGACCATCACTTGAAATTGCTACATGGACTAGACGCTTTACACCACATCATCCCTTCCACTCTTCCACTTGCTCCATTACATGTTCCACATTAAGTAACGCCACATAATCCTATAAAACGGAAACCATTTGATATATTACTGTTGTTCGAGCTCATCCAACCGAGTCGTTTCCAATCCAATGACACAACTCCACACACGCTAATGTTTAGATACGATAGTACTTTGGATATTGTGGACTGAGCAACTTTCGATAGAGTATCTTTAGATACCAACCCCATGACTGAAAGGTCTACAGATGGTTTTGGCAGATGTGGGCAGGTTATATCCAGAATTTCCAAAAAATAAAGACGATCAGTACAAGAAAATTAGATACCGTTTTTCGTTTATTCTGCCTATAATTGCCTTTAAGTACCTGTAAAGATGGAACGCAAATTATCTTTCTAATACAATTAGTTGGTTCTTGTTCAATACGTCTTAGGTGGAGTAGACGATTTTAGAGCACAATTCCGAGTAAAATAAAGAATTTATCAATCAATATAAAAGAAACGAGACAGGAACGACCGATGATCACCAACTTATTACAGTTACATCCGGTATTCTTTGAAAATCTGATTGGGTATGGTTATAAAAAGTGGTGGTGCAAAACTCATTTTCACTTTTTCGTTGGCTCTTTGTAGTCTTAATGATCCCGAAGAAAGCTCTGATGAAACGCAAAAAGTCAAAAATGATTGGTGATGCATGGTCTTTCATGCAAGGTGCAAAGAAAACAAAAAACCTTATTACAAACTTTGTCTGCCCAGTAGAATCCTTTTTTGTGTCAAAGTACTGCAAATACCACCCAGATCATAAAATTATGCTGTAAGTAAATAATTCCCAACATTTCGTGTATTTTCCTGACATGTCACCTAAAAGCTTATTTTACCTGAAATTTAATTTGGAAAGAGGTCTTGCTTTTACTTGCGAATGTATTTCATTATGCTCTCCGTGTAACCGTACCTACCTAAACAAGTAGTTTTATGACATTTAACGTTTTCCGAGAGATTTTTAGAATCCACACGACAACCAACTCGGGACCCTGAAGATCCCGTGTTGGACACTTTTGGCATGTTACAAAACAAGAACACTCCAAGTATTCTATTAAATAATTATAGGAGTTCCTCTTAGTTATTCAATAAATTAGAAATAAGGTCAACCTCCCATTGTGAAGACAATATAAAACTACGTCATTTTATGAGAATAAACACAGCGTGTGTCAGAACCCAAACGGGACAAAACAATTAAGCTGAATCAGGGAAATCCAGAGAAGTCTTGAACATTTTGCAATTTGTCGGCAACATGACTTACTTTAATTTTAACGTTGTAAGGTCATTAACCAGTAGCAGCTTGAAGCATGACAGTTCTACCGTTAGGTTTTGCAAAAAGTAATTAAGGAAGTTAAACAGGATGACAGGTGTACCTTGAACACCTTTGTAGTCACTATGGGGAAAGTATGGCCACTCGAAAGTTTCTAGAGGGTTATAACGATCGGAACCAGTTCACGAATAAATGAACATATAAAAATATCAACGAGTTCATTACCTTTTAAACTATTGAAGTTTTTACGTATTCAAGACGTTGACAGAATTAATGCGATTTTTTCATCGGTAGCACGTGATCGTTGTGGCAAACAGTGAAATTAATTCAGGAAACTTTTTGTACCTTTTTAGGGATGGCTTCGAGATTAGGGAATGTATTTTTGGAGCTGATATTCTGACAATGTAGGTTTGTAGTCTACGAAGTAGGAAAACGTGTGAAGGATAAGGAAATGAAGTCGGAAAAGTCCGAAACAGAAATCACCGGCCAAGTGCGTGTCGGACCACGCACAATGAAGGGTTCCGTAGTTGTGATGAATTTATACCAAGAACAAACTTAACATTGTAGTTGAAAAATATGATACCCCATACATTCTAACTGCAAATGTAAGTTTGTACGCACAATATTGAGTGATTTACAAAGTTATTTTAAGATCACAGGCTTCTTATAGGTTTTCCTGTAATCTATAAGTAAAGAACTATTTGATGTATTTTATCAAAATTTTAGGCTCAGTAGTTTCGGAGATAAGGGTAATTTTTCATCTATTTTCTTAAATAATTTCAAATGTATTTCATTTTAAAATGATTTAAAAAAAATATATAAATTCCTTAAAACAAGCCCTTTCATTTGGTATGTCACACGGTACAGTCAGCAAAACTTTTTATTTAAATTTTCTAATTTGCCCCCAAAAGTGACCTCTATATTCAAATTAATTTATTTACGTAACACATCCGTGTTTGGGTCACAGAAGTTCATATGTGTACCAAATTTCAACTTAATCGGTCCAGTAGATTCGGAGCAAATCAGCTGTGACAGACGGAAAGGCAGACAGACAGACACACGAGTGATCCTATAAGTGTTCCGTTTTTTTCTGTTGAGGTACGGAACCCTAAAAAGCAGAGAGAAGTTTGGTTTGGAACAAAATTGAAGAGAATTCGTATGAACAATGGTTTGTCTCAACTTTATCAACACTTCTCTCGATAATCTTTCAACAAACACGTGAGGGACGGATGATGGCAAAAATAATATTATAGACGGACGGATACGCAGACATTCCAGACATATCTGTCGTTGGTTCCATAATTCTTAAGTGTTCCGCTGATTCAGGTGTTAAATTATCGTCGGCTAACATTTCCTTCAACATTATCATGATCATTAGCAGCCTTTTTCTGTAACTGAGTATCCTGCTTCTTTTATATATTTTTTTAAACTACGAATGTGTTGTTCCTAATGTAACATGACATGGTGATTTTACTTTGAATATTTACCAGAGATTTTCTCGTTTAATCCCTAAATCCGTTTTAAATAAGTCAAAAACTGGGACACCTCTAAACACTTTCTGATCAAATACATAATTTTTACTTATACATATATCTTAAGATGCGCTTCTAGATCTCGAACTGTTTACTCAATCAATGTCAATGAGTCAATGCAACTGACAACTGTCGTTAAATACATTAGCGCAGGCTGAAGGTAAGACAAGCAGTTGATATAACTTCTTAGATAAGTTCAAGCACGTTGTCTTTTGTAGTACTATCGCGAACTTTCTTAGTCAAAGGCTTTTGTAAAGTGTGTTTAATTTGTTAATTTTATGTATATGCGTCATGTCTGATGAGTAGCCGCTTGTTTATGTTCTGACATGGGCTTTTCAAGAGTGAAGGATGAGTAGATGAATACACATTATAATTATTGTGGTTAAAATTTCTGTGGCATCCTTTTCCCTTGTTTGTCAACTGAAATAAACATCTTTGACTTCGATTGCTATTCATTCCCAGTTACCAATATCTTCTCAGTTTGGTCGCTTTTATTGCAGACTTTGATCCGACAGGGTGACCTTGATTATATCGTCAAAAAGCGGTACATGATGTTCGCTAAAAATAAAACAAGGAATATGTACACACGTATTTGCACACAGCTATCTTCATCACGCGTTGACGGCGGATGGGATAATTAAAGTTCTGTTTTTTGTCCTAAAAGGGCAAAAATGGTGTACACATTCGTCCCTTTAGACAATGCTACATCTCTAATTTTGGGTTGCATTATTATTTTATTAAAAACATGGCATCTCTATTTTTGGCCTGTATTTTTATTCCCAACATTTAGTTTTGCTTCATTATTATAATGACATTCGAAATTTGTTTTCGCACGCAAGGTTGCCGCCTACACTTACGTTAAATCTCGAAATATGTAGGTACAATTATATTTTTAATAGGCACGTTAAGGCAGCATTTTTATTTAACATACTTCACATTTATCAAAGAATTAAACCATTCCCCTTGTGATAGAAGGAGATTACAGAAAGTGTTGTTATAAGATTTTTGCTTCCATTTCTGCTACTTCTACCAGCGGCGAGGTGTCAATGTTTGTATGAGAGAAGCCGAAGCGAAACCGGTTTAAATTACTTACTTATCAATAAAGTAAAAATTAATTAATTAATTTAAAAATAAGTCTTTCCTATAATGAATTTTTACACCATATATCGTCAAGTAGCAGAACCAAAAAGACGCATCACTACTAGAGAATACAATCCCGAGCATGTTTTTCAATCCCGGGCTTACGAGATTTTTGAAGCCTTTTCCCGGGATCCCGGGCTCATCCCGGGATTAGACTATGTGGTTTCTAATTGGGCTAAAATAAAAAAAACACGAGTAATTAAAAAAAAATGTCTTTAATGTCTGCACAACACAAATCAGAATAATAATAAGAAAAGAAAAACACAAACCAAAAAATACTATACTTTTGTAAGAAATTAAAAAACAGCACAAAATAACTATTTAGAATTTCGAAAATATAATCGCAGAAATATCAAAGCATCCAATGTTTGACTTCCGAGCCTGCTTCGTAGTTTATTGCCAACATAAGCAGCAGCTGAAAACGCTCGTTCAGCTTCTACGCTGGTTGGAGGAATAGACAATAGATACTTATATGCTGTTTCTAAGTGATATCCACGAACACCTCCATTTTCGAACAGGCTTATTTCACGTCTAATACTATTTGCCAACCCCAATTCATTTTGTACTTGTACTTCAGGATATGGGGATTTCATACTCTTGTTAATTTTCAGCTGTAACTTTTCCTTTAATGTCAATTGGGGTTGGGAGGTTTCTGACCTTAGCTCATCATCTGTTTGTGATCCTGACCTTGCTTCTTCTTCCGTGTAATCTCGACTATTAAGTCTTTTAACAATACTCTTTATTTGCTTCCTCACTAAAGCCTGTGTCGGAACTGGAAATAAGTCGTGCCATTCCAAATCCGATAATAACTGATTTTCAACATCCATTCGTGGATTTTGTAAATAATTTAACACGCCAGTTAAATCATTACTTCGTCGTTGCTTTATACGTTCCACTAAGGATGTTTTAATTTTTTTGGCAAGTGCTGTGTTTTTGCTAGACAGTTGTTTTATAAGAAATTTCAAAGCGGCATCAGCTGTGCATAAATTAGCATCTCGCCGACAGATTGCTTCTACTGTCAATTTAATTGGGGTCAGCACATCAACAATTTTATTTACCAATTCAAAATCAACATCTTCTAAACGAATTGGATGATTGAGATCTATAAGAGCTTTTTGAATGCATGCTTTTAAAAGATAAAATCGCTCCAGCATTGTTTAAAGACTATTCCACCTAGTTTTACAGTCCAAAAGAAGTGACAACTCTTTTCCATGTTCAATTTCCACATATTTTTGAAGTACTGTTTCATTTTTCAATGGAGATCTTTTGAAATACACTACAACTTTGCGGATTTTCTTTATCAGCTCATTAATATTTTCATATTGTCGTAACTCTGGCACGTGTTCTGGCGCAAGATCATTTTGTGACATTACGATTAAACCTGATTCTGGACAGTCTAAAGTCTTCTAAATGGTGTTCATCATCGCTGAATGGAAATCCATCTAATGCAATCATTCTTGCCAAAATATCATCCAGGCTATCGGCGGCACTTTTAGTAAAATAATTATCTATCTTTTGCTTGGCTGGCGGCGGTGCTGTGTTCAGATTTTCAGAATCTTGACTTGTTGAAGCTGATATAACCTTGATGTTATGTTTTGATAACAAATGTGTATGTAATCCCTTAGTTGATCCACCCAAAGTCTTGAGGATGGCTGGGCATCGCTTACATTTAGCACTATTCCCGTCCTTCTCAACTAAATAATAACTCCACACTGACGTCGTATCACTGTCTTTTTTATGTCTAACAAAGTCTCCCGCCATTTGAAATACTTAATTTCAGATAATTGACTTTTAAATTTTAATGACGTAGCCTACGTAACCCGTCGTCACTGACGTAGCCTACGTAACCCGTCACTGACAGAACAATAAATGAAAAAAATAAGACCTGATTTGCATATTTATACTTTCGTACAGGGAATCCCCGACCGACGGGAAATACCCGCAACAATATTATGATATGAGATGATCGGGTGATTCCCCTGTTGGTTCGTTGGGGAATTACCTTAAACAGTATTGTATTAAAGTATTCCGAGTGGGGAAGTCCCTTCTAAGTTCTACGACAAACATATTATTAGGACTGTACCTGTGTAGTAAATAGTGGGTACCTACGTATTGTACGAGTTGCTTTTTGTCGTAATGTATTAAAATAATCTAGGCAAGGTTATTTTCAAGGCGCAACGGACTACGGAATACAAACTAGACTTGTTTGTGGCAATCCCGAAAATCCCGAGATTAGTCAAGTACAGTCCCGGGATTTTCGGGGCCAGAAAACGGTCGGGATCCCGGGATTGTATTCTCTACTCAAGACCCATAAATATGGGTAATTACCGCAACATTTAACATTATTATTGGGTGACAGCAAATAGTTAATATCGGCACCTACTCCATATATTTTACATGATTACGGTCTGGAGCTCTACAGCATTTATGATCAGTGATGTTTATGATGCCTGTTGGTCCCAGTCAAGACTCCAGACAATAAGTAAGTCCAGTAAGTCTTCAATAAGTTATTATCTAATCTCTCTAAGTTTAGTTCTCTAAGTTAAGTGGCCTTCTAATGTCACAGTTTTACCCATTACCTTTGTACGGGTGATTGGGACATCAATGCTTCACAAGCATTATCTCAAGATAAGAAAAAGATAAAATAATAAATGGTATCTTGAGTTAAGTATCTCAAGATGGTGTCTTGAGCTGAGTATCTCAAGACGGTGTCTTGAGCTAAGTATCTCAAGACGGTGTCTTGAGCTAAGTATCTCAAGATGGTGTCTTGAGCTCAGTATCTCAAGACGGTGTCTTGAGCTCAGTATCTCAAGACGGTGTCTTGAGCTGAGTATCTCAAGACGGTGTCTTGAGCTGAGTATCTCAAGACGGTGTCTTGAGCTTAGTATCTCAAGATGGTGTCTTGAGCTAAGTATCTCAAGACGGTGTCTTGAGCTAAGACCTCCCAACCCCAATTGACATTAAAGAAAAAGTTACAGCTGGAAATTGACAAGAGTATGAAATCCCCAGATCCTAAAGTACAAGTACAAAATGAATTGGGGTTGGCAAATAGTATTAGACGTGAAATGAGCCTGTTCGAAAATGGAGGAGTTCGTGGATATCATTGTACATATATAATATAATTACACAGTATATTACTTTTGTATTATATAATGCATTATAAATAATGCATATTATATAGTGTCTTGAGCTGAGTATCTCAAGACGGTGTCTTGAGCTGAGTATCTCAAGACGGTGTCTTGAGCTGAGTATCTCAAGACGGTGTCTTGAGCTGAGTATCTCAAGACGGTGTCTTGAGCTAAGACCTCCCAACCCCAATTGACATTAAAGAAAAAGTTACAGCTGGAAATTGACAAGAGTATGAAATCCCCAGATCCTAAAGTACAAGTACAAAATGAATTGGGGTTGGCAAATAGTATTAGACGTGAAATGAGCCTGTTCGAAAATGGAGGAGTTCGTGGATATCATTGTACATATATAATATAATTACACAGTATATTACTTTTGTATTATATAATGCATTATAAATAATGCATATTATATAGTGTCTTGAGCTGAGTATCTCAAGACGGTGTCTTGAGCTGAGTATCTCAAGACGGTGTCTTGAGCTGAGTATCTCAAGATGGTGTCTTGAGCTGAGTATCTCAAGACGGTGTCTTGAGCTGAGTATCTCAAGACGGTGTCTTGAGCTGAGTATCTCAAGATGGTGTCTTGAGCTCAGTATCTCAAGACGGTGTCTTGAGCTCAGTATCTCAAGACGGTGTCTTGAGCTCAGTATCTCAAGACGGTGTCTTGAGCTGAGTATCTCAAGACGGTGTCTTGAGCTTAGTATCTCAAGACCCATAAATATGGGTAATTGATTGACAGCAAATAGTTAATATCGGCACCTACTCCATATATTTTACATGATTATGGTCTGGAGCTCTACAGCATTTACGATCAGTGATGTTTATAATGCAATGACCCCAGTTAAGACCCCAGACAATAAGTAATTCCAGTAAGTCTTCAATAAGTTATTATCTAATCTCTCTAAGTTGCCTAGTGACCTTCTAATGTCACAGTTTTACCCATTACCTTTGTACGGGTGATTGGGACATCAATGCTTCACAAGCATTATCTCAAGATACTAGGCATAAAATAATAAATGGTATCTTGAGTTAAGTATCTCAAGATGGTGTCTTGAGCTAAGTATCTCAAGATGGTGTCTTGAGCTAAGTATCTCAAGATGGTGTCTTGAGCTAAGTATCTCAAGATGGTGTCTTGAGCTAAGTATCTCAAGACCCATAAATATAGGTAATTGCTAACTTAAAGTTTAAACTTTAAGGGGGATTTGATAAGGATTTCAAACTGAATATTAGTAATAATAGCAGAGCAACAATAATTTCATCAATTATCCTCAAAGATTAACTTGAAGCCCATCTCCCATGCTCTTTGAAAGACTGGTGATTTTCATTTATTACACAAAATTAAAACTCTAAAAGCAGGCTTAGCATGATGCTTTCTATTTCTACTCTATTGTAGAATAGAAATCGCTTGTCTATCTTTCTTCGTAGAAAACTGTCAGCTGTCTACACAGAAGCGTAATTTTTATCTACTTTAAAACACTTCTCTACGATTCTCATGCTAAGCCTATGGAACCAGGAATGGTTGGTTAAGTTTCTTTTAGTACTAACCTAATAAGCAATGTGGTGATATGAATAAGCAGTTTTTTATACATGTATAAGATTTTGCAATATCAGGTGGCGATGACAAAGATAGGGTCAAAGTAGGTCTAGCAAAGTCTCCCGCCATTTGAAATACTTAATTTCAGATAATTGACTTTTAAATTTTAATGACGTAGCCTACGTAACCCGTCGTCACTGACGTAGCCTACGTAACCCGTCACTGACAGAACAATAAATGAAAAAAATAAAACCTGATTTGCATATTTTTACTTTCGTACAGGGAATCCCCGACCGACGGGAAATACCCGCAACAATATATATGAGATGATCGGGTGATTCCCCTGTTGGTTCGTTGGGGAATTACCTTAAGAGTATTGTATTAAAGTATTCCGAGTGGGGAAGTCCCTTCTAAGTTCTACGACAAACATATTATTAGGACTGTACCTGTGTAGTAAATAGTGGGTACCTACGTATTGAACGAGTTGCTTTTTGTCGTAATGTATTAAAATAATCTAGGCAAGGTTATTTTCAAGGGGCAACGGACTACGGAATACAAACTAGACTTGTTTGTGGCAATCCCGAAAATCCCGAGATTAGCCAAGTAAAGTCCCGGGATTTTCAGGGCCAGAAAACGGTCGGGATCCCGGGATCCCGAGATTCGGGATCCCGGGATTGTATTCTCTAATCACTACACAAACAAAACATTTTTGTTTTTTTATTTCAATTCAAAGCTAATAAAAATAGGCATTTTCGTTGTTTGAATGTTATAGTGAATTTTAAATGTTGTGTTGGTGTGTGTGTTGTGTTGTTGTTGTTGTGCTTTTAATGTTTTTTTTTTGTAACTATATTTTTTGGCAATAGCAGACATTATTGAAAAATGCTATGCTAATGAAAACCCTCCGAAGGGAAGCCGGTAGGAATCGTGTTATATGGTCCTTTCGCCACTGACTTCTACATTGACGTGTTCTTGGTATCAGCATGACACTACACGACATTTTGGGCGAATCGCATGAGCAGCGTACCGAGTAAAACGCATTTGACCTTATTTGTTATTTAGAGTCAGTCCTTGTCCTTTAGAATCAGGAGCTTTGTCTAGTTCACGTTTATGTCCTCGGTGAATTTGGGTTTTCGAGAATGACCTGTTAATAATTTACAGAATACTAGCTTTTGCCCGTAGCTTAGACCGCGTATACAATATTAGTTTTAGTATATGCGAAACCCGAAACACGTGTCTAGTATTTTTATGTAAAGAATGTATGTACAAAATTTCAAAACTGTATCATGAAAAATCACAAAGTTATAGGTCGTTATGTTACCGGGTTGTCCGTACAAAAACATGCTAACGGCGCCCCCGCGCCGCCAGGGTCGTCTTGCGCTCATTGATAATAATTTGGCAGTAGGTACCTAACCGTACGGCGATTGTATTGAAAGTAATTAAATGGTGATAACATTTTCCGTCACACTTAAATATTTTTGGGACAAAATATAACATGGTGTAAAAATTACTGAAATCGATTCAGTCCCTTATTCTGAACAAACTATATTCAGGTTTCGTATATACTAAAAACAATTTTGTATAGAGGTTGGAAATTATGTCACGGGAACGTACTACCTAGACAAAAAGGATCGTATGTCTTATCCCAGGTCATGGTCTGCCTGCCAGCATCGTAATCCGTTCAGCTGTTAAGACGTGAATAGATAACGTAGCTACTTTCACATTTATTATATGAAGTATATACACCCACAGTGACATATTTTTAAGAACTACATGAAAAACCCGCAGTCACGAGTGTCATCCCAAGTCGTGTGAGTCATTTAAAGGAAACATAAGAACGGCGTAGGCGATTGTTCAGTTAGGGATAATGGCGGTTTTGTGCTGTATACGTAACCGTAGTATGTAATGGTGTCTTCAAGGACGTAGAAACGTATAGACTTGTGCGAAGACATTCTCCATTCAGTGGCAAGCACTTGCTTACCTGTACGAAGGCAATAGGTAATTAAAAAATGCATTGTTTTAAAAATTAAAATCTGGTATATGCCTACAACAGTGGCACCCAACTTTTACAGAGTGGTTATAAGAGAATCTAGATATTTTCATGAGATTATCATTTGCAGTCGATGTAATAAGGTTGCCTTCACAAGTGGAGGGTCAAATCAGGATCCTGACATGATACTAACGATAGTCCGTCTGAATTGGCTCGTTTAGTCTGCCGGATGCACGGAGTAGAAAACAAATGGACAGCGAACTTGCGTGCAAATGCAAATACTTCTCTTTCTGCTGCAGTTTGTTAGCAAAGAAGTACCGTACCATGTGTTACGATATCGACGGTTGTCCAATAAGAAGTTTAGTGTCTACTCCACTGCGTACTTACCTAAAAATATTCACTAATCAATTGGATCTCTTCACACCTGACATGCTTTGCTATTAGCACAGGGAGAGATACTTTTTAAATGTAATATGTTGTAAATCTGTCGGTCTCAGAAATTGCGTATAATTTATGTATGAATAAGAAAATGTCTATTAGCATTTCATTTCTTTTCTTGTCCATGGCCGGATGTTTTGAGCGGATAACACCCGGACGGATTCCGTCAGGACGCCAGTTTTAGATAGCGTTTTATTTTAAGTGTTCCGCACCGGATTTGTGTTAACGGAACTCTTCTCGACGTAAATAGCTGTCTTCTCTGACTTTTGTTAATGATTTTTGGGTATCTAAAATAGTTGGTGAAATTATTAGAAATACGTTTCACGGTTCTAAGAATTCCTGAGTTTATGTAGACTGGGATAGTGGTAACTTGACTGAAAGTATTCTATCGAAGGAGATTATCATTTAATTTATTTCATTTGAAAAATATATTACAAACAAGTTTTTCGCCAATATATCTACCCGTGGCTCCAGAGGACGAAAGGTCAAAGTTATAGCTATCTGTTAGGTCGTGGCAAGAATTTGAAACGCGATATAGATTGATGCTTCTCTTGGTAAACAGTGTCAGAATTTTTGGCGAAGACGCTGCTGACGGTAAATTGCGTTGCTTTCTAGCAAAATCAAAGGCTTTTCTTATAAAATTGAAGATACTTCTCCTTTTTTAACCGACTTCCAAAAAGGAAGAGGTTATATGTTCGACTGTATGTTTTTTTTTTTTTTATGTGTGTTCACCGATTACTCCGTCAATTGTGGACGGATTTTGAAAATTTCTTCTTTTGTATGGAAGGGTATGCTCCCGAGGTGGTCCCATTGCCACCAAATCAGAATCTGATGAGACGATCCCATGGAAATCGAGGGAAATCCTCAAATTTTATAGGCATACCTATAGCGATTTGAGTATTTTTTATAGTAACTCGTGCATTTGCACTCGAAAAGCACCATTTGGTGAAGTGGAACTGATGATGAAGACCACAGATGGCCACCGGAACTACTTAATACTAAGTATTTCACCGTTGCGATTCGATTAGGCACTTTAATATGGCTCCTAAGCAATTTATGGTCGTCAAAATGCATATGGTGAAGTCACCATCAGTTCTCCTGGTTGTTACCAGGAGAACTCCTCAACAATTAACGCCCCTGCATCGGGAAAAGCAATATATTGTAAAAGATGATGAGCATTTGACATTAGGTTATTGTAAATTAGATAAATTACAAACTGACCCACTAAAAAGTGAAAAATAAAAAACTTTTTACAAAAAAAAAACAACCGACTTCTGTACTGTAATTTCGGAAGTCGGTGGCAAAAACTAAAATACAGATCCAAAGACACCGACTTCCGAAATTAAAGTTATTTTTCAGTTTGTAGTGTATTTTTTTGAAGTCGGTTGTTTTTTTTTTGTAAAAAGTTTTTTATCTCGTTTCCCGCTTACTGCCAAGATGGATCCATAAAAACTCTTCCTTCTAACCAAGAAAGTGGTTACTATTAAGGTGACTAAATGCACTTTATTGCATTCAGATTAAATAAAGTAAGTACCCCATAAACTTATCCTTATACACCAGTATTGTACCTTATCTCATTCTCCCATCGATCGATATTGTCTGATACCTCGCCTCACAATTTAACCCACCACATTTCTCAGATGCTACCCTACCTAGATTGAAATCGGAATCGTTACCTATATACCCAGATGACATAATTTCTGCAATTTCCCGGTAGCATCCAACGCAAATATTAGATTCTAGCGCAATCAGCTCCAGGAAATTAAGCCCTTGAAAGTTATGATGTTATTTGAGCTTCATTGGCTCAGATTTCTTTTTCGAGTCTAATAGCCACTTTTCTATTTCATTGCACAGGAAAATAAAGCAGGAATTTGTCAATAGGAGTCTATTGAAGTTACTTAATAATTTTGGGATGATTCTTTAACTTATTGAGTGTCTATGTTTAGTTTTTGTAAAAAATAAATGTTCACCAGAATCGGTCAAAATAATAATGTCTTGATTTAGTTGATGATTAATTGTTAATTATATTTTTTACTAACGAATTTTACCAAATGTATCTACCAAACGAATTCTTCGTATTGTTTTCCAACTTCGAAGTACGCACTCCAATAAAATACTACATAATACCTAGAGTGGGCGTCCCTTACTGTTTCCTTTTATTCCAAGGCTTGAACTGCGTAGCAAATATAACTAACGATGTAATTTATCGTTAGGATATATTATATTGTTATCTTGTTTGTTCAGCTATGTTTTTGTTAATACGGTAGGTATACGAAAAATGCCGTGTTTGCGTAATGCCGTCTAACGCTGGGATGGTGTCGAGAAAATTGTCTGTTCGCTGGCCCGAAATATTTCTGCTTTAAAAAGAAAATATAAATTGTACAAATATAAACAGCGGGGACTAAGAAAAGGGACCTTAATCCCATAGACCCTGCAGATAAGTAAGTCAGTAAACCGAATCCTTTTGTGGGTAGTTGTTCGTTGTTCATGACTACGATGTGTTGCCATGGCGGCAAATAATGCAAAAAAAGAAACTATAAATAATAAAAATTTACACAATGGCTAATATTTGCTTGCCACACAGATGTCATCAGCAAGCAAGCAAGCAACACTTACGCAGTATGATGGCAATCAAGAACCTTTTAAACAAATTGATATTCAAAGGACAGGTGACAACCTCAAAATCAAATAAACAACACGTCGTCTAACTTAACCAAGATTATCTTAAAATTACTATACAAACAAGTCGTTGCCACAAGGACCCTGAATCCCTGCGGCTTCGCTCGAGTACAATACAACTTGTCCAACTTTGACACTTGCCAACTTCAAATATGTTCGTTTCGTGATTAGTTGGAGCTTTTGATGCTAAAATATATGTCAGCCTTGCCTGCATTATTACTTTGTATATGTTAATTATGGTTACGTCTTGTCATCTCTGGCTTGAGGTTTTTTTAAAAGATATTTTTTTTCTGGTATTAATAACTGGCTGGTCTGGTTAATCCTTTGTGCATGTTATTGATATTGTCATGACCTCTGCAGGCTGTTAAACCTTGTTTGTATTAACAATTGATTGAATGGGTACTTGAAAGAGGTTGTATATTTGCATTGATGACTTTCTCATTGCATGTTCATATCCTGTTGCTGATTTATTTTGAGTTCCTTATGAACTTGACTTCGTGAAAACGTGAACAGGATTCGAATACATGAATTGAACACGGTATTACAATGTGATTGTTAATTTCAACAATTTTAAAGGTTTGGCTGAAACTTCGTTAGCTTAATAACATGATTTACAACCCAGGGGGTCTACTCCGAAGTGCTAAACCGAAGTATCGGTCGAATGTTCGGCCGTTTTATAACTTCCAAAGTTTCCTATTTGACTTTAGAGTCCTTACCCGACTTCAAAGTCACAGTTTTGACTTTGGCTTATCTCTTCGGCTGTCTTTTTTTTTCGCTATAGTTAGCCGTAGTAAAGAAACGACCGAACATTCTGCCTATTCGTATCCGATTCGGAGTAGACCCTCAGATTTCCCTGGCGTAAATCCGGACAAGTGGAACAGTTTACATTATTACGTACGATATAAAAATACTGATATTGTTAAAAATACTAACCATCAACTTCTACGACCAATATTTATTGACTCCTCAAACAGTTAAGTTATGAAACGGTTACTTGCACGTCATAAGTTATTATTGGAGCAGTTTTATAACGCACTAAACATTAACGGCGCTCGTGATCGGGTAAATGTCAAGTTGTGTGCTGATGCTGACATTTGAGATCGTCCAGTCGCTCGGAAAATGTTGGGTACATCGATATGGTTTATTGTTCTCAAGGCTTTGTCTGTTGAGAGGCTAGCGATGGCTTTATTAAGTGCCTCTTGTGTAGAATGTTACTTCGCCTATAAGGTTACACCTTTCTCATTTGCTTTCTGAGATGATTAATGTGTACATCTTTGTCTTCTACATCTAAACTTGTCATAGTAGTTACGGTTTATACTAAAGAGTTAATGGTCCCACATGAGACTTAACGTCTATTGCTAAAGAAAAGTCTTCTACATTTAACTCTAGTAGTAGGTACATTAGAAAATGTTCGCTCATATACTGACATATTATTCCACCTCGATTTTCTGAAACACAGCTTCAAATAAGACCTCTTGTATTGCAAAATTTCACTGAATCAATCAAGGATGAATATTATGTAACTACGGCAATAGTTTTATTACACAATATACTATCCTACGCAAAAAAAACATGGCAAATGTTACATAATAGGTTACCCATGTAATATACATTAATCCCCTTTTCGCAGAAGGACCTTTTTCGACTCTGTAGGAAATGGCAACATAATCAGATTTGCCCGCAGATATGAATAGGTGAAGACACGCACGACTATAACAATTGTGTGAAGGCGTTCTGTATTCAGATAATTAAGTACGGAATTGGAAAGGGAAACTGCAGTTTAATCGGATTACTGTACTCTTCAAGTTGAAAGAAACTCGGGAAAATAAAATACTCTTTAATGATGTTACTAGTCGACTCTTTTCGGTATTGCTATAAAAGCTTGGAGAATGTATTAAAAAACTTGCTTTTAGGGTTCCGTACCAAAATGGTAAAAAGGAACCCTAATGGTGAGACTAAGTCTGTCTGTCTGTCACAGCTGGATATTTCAAGAACTACTGAAATTTGGAATAGCTTTATATGATGTTTACCCAACAATTTTGCAAACAAAAAAGAATTTTTTAAAATATCTTTTTGCAACATCTCTCCATTCGAATTTTTAACTACTCTACTCTACTCTAGTCTACTAGGGCATGTGAAAGAGCGCTGTTTGTACATTTTCAAACATTTTTTTACCCCCCTCCCTTATCTCCGAAGTTTGCATAGAGAAAAATCTGAAATTATTCTATGTGATAGAAGTTTATGTAAAGATTACAGAAAAATAAAACGATGTCTCTAAATAGCACAGTTTTTCAGAAATCATCAACATCATTATATACGTACGTAACCCTCGGTGCGCGAGTCCGACTTGCTCTTGACCGGTTTTTCTGACTGAGGATAATGATATGTAACTGTCCCAGTGTTTAGGACTTGAAGTCTTATTGAATTCCAGTTATTTTTTTCTGCATCAGCATCATCAGCCTATAACGGTTCATTCCTTAGCAAAAATCTAAAGCCTTTCCTGCATCAATGTTTAGAATAGAAAATCTGATAAAGAAGACCAATTTTTATTTCGAAAGCTATAAAAGTATCAAAAATTACCAACTCGGGAAGTTTTCTAACGTATCGTCTAAATTGTCCATTCACAAAGCAGCCATTGATAAAATTCAAATGAAGTCCTTGATATTGGCATTCGACGGGGAGGGATTTAAACCGTTTGATAATTCTGTTATCCCGTCAATTGATTCCGGATGAAAAACAATTTCAGCTCCTTTTTGCCGATTTGGCGATAGCTTACCTATTTTGTATTTAGATTTTGGTTTTTGGCGTCAATCTGTCGATTAAAATTAATCTATTTATTTCCTTAGGGTTCACCAGTCTTCTGTTCTGTGTTCAATTGCTTTAGATAATTCCGCTGCTTCAATGTCTTAATTCCGATTATCATAATTTGTCGATAGCCACATCATATCCATCGTTTATGCCTTTACAATTTTCTTAATCTCCCATTAAAATAGCCCCCAATTTTGCATAATTTGGGGTTTCCTCATCAACCGTTGACAATTAAGTTCATATTATAGTCACTCCTGCCTATTTATATTAGCATTTTCATTATAGGATCATGTAATTCTGTATTAAACTCGATCTTTTAAGCATTTCGAATTAATTACTTCAGTAGCGCTTCAATTAATTGCGTACCTTTGGCTAGAAATGGCTTTCCATTGTTTGGTAGGTCATATTGAAATTATGTCCTCTTAAATTTTATTGGCATTGTATCCTATATGTATGCATGTGTTTATTTTGGTTATTGTTTAAATTCAACTCAAGACCACATTCATGAATGTCTTGCAATGGAGGCAGAAAAAGCACGGTCGATCATACTTGCACTAATGTGTGTAATCAGAATTTATTGCAATGTTTGAATGTAGACAATTTTCAAACCAATAATTTTCTCCAATTGGCTTCCATTCAATTCATATTCCTTAATATTTATTTTTCTTCGCTGAAACGAATTGAAATAAATGTAAATAACCCTCCAGTGACGTTATTACTTACGTCATACACCTTTACGGCACTTTTTTTTTTTTGCCGTTATGTCTAATAATGTGACAGAAAAGAATAAGGAATACCTCTCTTTTACCCATGGGTGTCGTATGAAGCGACAAAGAGAAATGATGAAAGAATGGGGGATAAGAACAGCCCAATAATGTGATGCTATATTATCTCATGGGGTAATGATGCCAACATTTCTTAACGATCGATCACTAACTTATGTTCATCAGTAAGCATTTACGGCTATGTTTTGAAATGTATATTGCTAAAATCATTGCGTCCCCGGTCCTTAGCGTCACCAAGCTCAATAATATGATGGTACATCCATAGTTAAAAATATCATCGCCATGTCCCGCTAAGCAATAAACCAATTGAGTTCGCCTGTATGAACTTGACCCCTCGTAAATTGTAGCGATACGCTCTGCTTGCAATTTTTGAACCATCCTATTGTCATTCGAATGTCGTCTTTGTTTCTAGAAGATTAAGTTCTATTTAGAATGAACCTGATTTCGGGATTTCAGTCCAGAGCTCATGTCATGCTATTCGCGACCTTATGGCTAGTGAAATTCTGTATAGTTTCAGTCGTGCCAAGTTTGGCGTTCATTGATTCCTTCATTCTACCTTGCGTCTTGAATGGAATATTTTTGCTACCATTGTGGGTACTTCATGTGTCGTACTGGACTCGTGCCAAGGGATTTCCGTTATCGAATACAAACGCCACTTTTATATTTTTTTAGTTTTCGTTATTTATGTTTATTGTACCACTTAATTCGGGATTTGGGTGTGCGAAGAAATGAATGTTTGGAAATAGATGCCTGACTTTGACAGTCTTAGATGAATGAAAATTAGTTTGGCGAATAGAAATCATAGTATACGCTTGTTAAATTTTCGCTCAAAACAACTCATGGTATATTCTCCTGTCTTTCAATATTTTTTGCACTGTTCTTTATGGAGCAAGCTCTTTCATAAATAATTGCGTCAGCTCAAGGAATTTCACCAACCAATCTCATCCAAATACGATTTCTAAAGGACTACGGAGGACGTACTAAGGATGCTTATAACACGATTTACAACCGATTTCAGTATTACTTGATCGGTAATACGGCCTTAAACCGCAATAAACGTCTTGGGTACAGGTTTATGGTCAATAATCACTTAAAGTAGGTCCTCTAAGTGCAGATCCAGCCTTTACCATTAATAGTTTACTAAGTGAAACTAGGATTTAATAAAGACAGGAGATAATTTAGTGACCCGGTCGATTAAGGGGTTATGTTATGAATGACTTAAGCAAAATCATCTAGTCAGATACTGCGTAATCTTGGTCAATGATAAAGATTATTGTTAAGAACATTTTGGAGACTTCAAAAATGCATCTGTCTGACAAACATCCTGTGGCTAAAACACAGCTTTTATACATTCTATCTTTACGCGAGTTTGGACGATGGAGACTCAAATAATATTTTGCGAAAATTTTATATAAATAAAGGTTGGTAATACTGTCCATCCATACGCCATAATCCCTTACTCGCCTCTCACCACGCCCACGGAAATCTTATTATTAGCCGCAAGCCAAACTGCTGGATTTTCCTCAGATCTTTCTAATACTTCTAACTACTAAGATATGCGGCACGTAAAAATATACAGACCATGTTTTCATTCATTTCTCTACGTCAAAACATTCAAAGGAAACATTTATAACCTTGTTCCGAACCAAACAAACTCGAAATGATTTGAAGCCAATATATACTCAGAATACTTGTCTAAAAATACTTACGTTATATTGTGCATAGTAAATAGCTATCAATGTTTCACTCTTGTTTCAGATCAGTAAATATGCTCCAATATAATCTAACGTGACGTAATAGATACGTAAACAAAATACAGAAAAATGCGCATATAAGATAGCGGGTACGCAGGAAATAAGATGTGTTAAGAATATTTTAGCCTGATCTATGTATGTATTAATAGTGGCAGGAAACGTATGTCTATCGTACTCGCCCTTGAATCGACTTTCGCGGTTTTGAACGCACGCTTGTTCATGAATGGTAGAGTTTCATTGACACTAGCGAATGGGGCGTGTCTAGTGTATTAATATCTTTTATTCGACGCACCCGTATTTCTACCCGTGTTTATCATTCATTCATTTTAATTCCATTACGCAATGTTGTTCTGGACACGATCTGTGCTTTCAAATTTTGACTTTGTCCGTTCTGATTAATAACTTCAAAGAATTAGATTACGTTTCCGAAAAATACTTTGACATGTTTGAACCAATTTGTGTTTGAAAAATTTGTTTACGCTGTATCTTAATCACGTTTGTTGTTTGTTTACGAGAAAATTTCATTTGATCGTTTATTTCTGTGTAACACGGAATAAATCAATCATTGTTATGTATGCGAATCTCTTTCCCTTGGAGTTTGTAAAACAGTTAGCAATCATACTCAATCTGTATAGCGTTTTCCCATCTATATTAGGTCGGCTTCATGTCTAACCGGATGCAGGTGAGTAAAAGTATTTTACATGGAGCGACTGCCTATCTGACCTCCACAACCCAGTAACTGGGTAATACGCAGTAGTTGCATAGCACATGTGTGAGCACTGTGTACCTACCATTTACTTAAGTACGTCTTTCATTGACTTGAATGTGCCCTGGCGGCTGATTGTGTCATGCTCGCTCAAATGTCTCGCTGATGGTGGCGTGTGTGTTGAATCATTAAGTCCCTTCAAAATGGTTGAGTTAAATGGTGCTGATCCATGCGTCATGGTCTGAACGGGCTCCGTCAGTGGGGACTGGTCATTTCTTGGCTGCCACGGCTTATTTTAACTTATTTTAATTGTTATTTTTGTTAATGGTTTGTATCTTTTTATTACGGACGCTTTTGAAATGTATAATTTCAACATGAATGATGTAACCAATACTTTGTAACAATATTTTGAGTGTCCGTGTAGTTTCTTGCCCGTTCTTCTCCATAGGAACCAACTACGCTTTGGAATGGGCATCTAGCTTCATCTCTCTGACTGACCGACCCCTTGACAATTCAAAAGTTCATGTAATTGGTTTACTTGAAATAAATGCTTTGAGTTTGAGTTTATGACACCCCATGGTACGACTGGTTGTCAGACTTCCAGTCTTCTGACGACCCGTAATAACTGTCAAAGATCCACGAATGGCAGCCGGGAACAACGAAGCTTAAAATCAAAATCAAAAGTCATTTATTCAAACTAGGCTGAGAATCAGCACTTTTCGAACGTCAAAAATTACATAAGACAGTCCCCCAAAAACGCCCACCCTTCACCACTTCCTAGTGCTTTAGCTGAGAAGAAGAAGTGGCGCAACAAACTCCCCAGCTTAACGTGCTTTCCGAGGCACGGAGGAGTCTCGGTATGAAAGATGGTCACCCATCCACGGACCAGCACCGGCAAGCTTAGCTTAACCTGATTGATCGACCCGTGCGGCTATTATTACTTATCCACGAGCTCCTCCAGTAAGTAATCATACTAATATTCTAAAAAGGAAAGTTTTGTATGCTGAGGCTTGGCCCAAGAACGGTTTATCCACTCGTTATGAAAGCTTCAGTGTTTGTCGATTTGCGGTGATCAGACGAAATACCTATTTTATTAGAGAATTATCCATCGCTTGAAATAGTCCCTATGTCTTACAAGGAGTGATCATTATTGTCATCATGGTCAGCAGGGTAATTGTGTAATACACTATCAGTAGTAATGGGGGTTTCATTTTGACAGTTCAACAACATTCATTAGTTATTTACACTGTTGAGCAGACACATTTTTCGAACATATGAAGCAATGGATTAGCAATATAATACAGATTGCGATTGATAGTGTATTGCGCTATTAGGGTGTAGGCTTGATTATTTTTCGAATCATCTGCATGACAAGTACTTATTTTATTTTGTCGGGTACCAGGGCCCGCTATAAATTATATCATGTTCTGTTAGGTATGATTTTTATCGTTGGCTCTCTGCCTAGAATGATTCATTGGATTATAGAATATCGCAATAGCGTTCAAGTGCTTACCGATAAAGTGATAAGATTGTCCACGACTTTCGAGTGCTTGACTCACTTCCGTTTAGTCAACTTTCCTATTGGCAAAGGGCTGATGCCTGATACAATATCCTGTACACTTTCGCGTTTACAATCCATATATAACTGTCATTATTTTCTTCATTATCTAGTTGTAATCAATTTGCTAACCCAATATCTCATTTGGGACAGACCTACTCCTGCATTAAACTACGATATAATGTTATTGTTTGTTAGTGCTTATCTACCTCCACCTGCACATACCCTTTCCCGAAGTCTACTTTTATTACGTACGCAGAAGCGTTTTCTTCATAAGTAGTTTTCTTATATCTGAAGATCGTTGTGTCACTATATTTGTATCTATAATCTTTTCGTTTATAAGCACGATGTTTGGCTGTCTACCTCTTTCCTCCTGATTTGTTCCCTGACCATGTCAATCCATCTTAATTAGGCCCTGCTTTGTTTTCCTCTTCTATCAGAGATAAGTTGGATGAAAGACAAGTGATATATTGGTTGTTTTTGTTTTATTTTTACTTAGAAAATACGTAAATATTATTTACGAAACTGCTTCCGCACTTCATCAGATCTATTTAAAAAAAACAATACAACGAGTTTCCTTGGGATTAAGTAGATATCAAGGTTGATACAGTTTAATGTAAATCAGAGGTAGGTAAATCCCTAAAGTAAATTTATGCAACATGCTTTGCAGTTTTGTATATCACGAATTCACGATTCCTTATTTTTGTTTTATTTCTAGTAGTACGGCATAAGTTTAGTACAATTATATTCAATTCATTCATTTCAGCCGAAAGACGTCCACTGCTGAACGTAGGCCTCCCCCAAAGGTATTCAATGTTTATGGATTTTCTCACTGATAAATCAGTCTAAATTATTACGTTACTTGGGTTTTACTGGCTTTAGGGTTCCGTACCAGAAGGTTGCTAAACAGAACCCTATTTTAAAGCCTCCGCTGTCCGTCCGGCTGTTTGTCAGTGGGCTGTAGCTCATGAACTGTAATAGGTAGACAGTTGAAATCTTCACAGATTGTGTATTTATTTCTATTGCCGCTATAACAACAAATAATAAATATTAAATAAAGTTAATAATTCAAGGCGTTCCCCATACAAAAAACGTGTTTTGTTTTACTAAAATATATAAAAAAAACATGTGGTGTAATATTGTACGGGGGTACGGAACCCTTCGTGTGCTAATCCGACTCGCACTTGTCCGGTTTTTTTTTACATTATTTTAATGTTGTTTTTTCGTGAATATACGGGGGACTTGATAGTAGATTAATGCAGCGGAAGTAGGTGTTTTATAGGGAATACTTAATTTGAATGTTGTTGAAGAATACAGCACGGATGCAAGGGTTCAGCATTCAAAGATTTTATTTAAATTGGTCCTTCCTGCTAGATAAACTCATTGAATATTGATTTATAAAATAACGACTCTTGTGGAAACTATCTAACGTAAGAAATACGATACCGACTAATTAGTTTCCATATTAATTGTGATAACATTTAGGATGCATATCCGGTAGGCTCTAATAATCCTTCCATATCCCAAGGGCACATCTTCCCTACCATTATCGCGCCCCCGGTCTACTCTTTGATAAACAATGGTCTCTGTAGTCTCATGAAACATGAGGCTTCAGGGGCTAGGGTGAATCTCTGGGTTCGTTCGAGCAATCGAGTCTGGTTAAACCATGCTGGGGTCGGTGCATTTCATTCATTCATATTAATTGTGATAACATTTCATTTATTAAGTTTATTATACTTAAGTCGATCAGACATAATAATTACTAATTAATAAGATTTAAAAGATTCATTCACAAACAGATTACCTAAGTACCTTTGCCATAAATTCATTCATATGTGTAGGTATCACCTCGTTCAAATATTAAACGTTATAAAGCAACAAACTATTCATAAAATAGAACGTTCTAATAAACGATTGTTAAAACAACTATGACGCGGGAGGAAATTAATAGGAAGTAGCTCCTTGTCCGTGACTCCGTGACTTAATGAGAATAAAGTATTGTACTGGGACTCGGACCAAATAAAAAACCAAGACAGCGTTGCGAGCAATACAGTGAAGCATGCCAAAACATCATTTCGCTCTGTACCTACACGCTCACACATTTACAACCAAACTACACCTCACTTAGTGCAGACGTCACTGTTGACAGCGCTATGTCTTGGGTTTTAGGGTTCCGTACCCAAAGGGTAAAACGAGAACCCTATTACTAAGGCTCCGCCGTCTGTCTGTCTATCTGTCCGTCTGTCCGCCCGTCCGTCCGTCCGTCGGTCCGTCTGTCCGTCTTGTCTGTTTTTATAGATAATGGGACGGTACCCTTCGTGGGCGAGTCCGACTCGCACTTGGCCGGTTTTTTTATTTGGTCTAAGTACTGGGCATTGTGTAACAAATGCTGAAAATAAAGCCCGATTCACGTAAGTACTTGGCACGCGACAAAATTAGTACCATATAAATGGAACTCTCTTTAGGGAATCCTAAAGAATGAACTCCCGAAGCACCAAGTGGTGATTTCATTAACTATATGACTTTGAGAGTCATTGAGATGTCAGAATGTGTTTCTAACGGTGCTATCCACAGCTAGCACTTTTTAATCCAAAACTGAAAGATGTGACTTTTACCACCAGATTTGCCTACGCATCGAAAGCCGTCATAATCTCGTAACACCAATGTAAAACCATAAAAAAACCACATACTGTTGTGGTATCAATAAAATTTCGGATGTTTGGAACCAACCCACACTAGCTTATTACCAGTCCAGGATGTTACTATTTGATAAAACGCAACCACGCGCGTGGGATATCGGTTGATTGTTTACGTCCTTTAGCGACGCCATCTTGGATTTTTGTTGTTTTTATTTTCACGAGTGAGTGAGCGATTTGGATGAATGAGCGAGTGAGTCATCGTGGGAATTGTTTTGAGCCAATTGAAGCAATTGAGTTGAATATTTTTTGCACTGCTGTTGTATTTTGACGTGGCATGACGTGAAATCTTTAGTGATGATACGATGCGGGATGCTGTCTTGGTGGGTAAGGAAAGATCAAGTCATCTTACCTTGAAAAAGACAAACTAGGACTGCTAAGGTAGCCTGTCCCATGTCCGTTCCAAGATAGATCGATATACCATTTCTTTATTCATGAGCCTCTCTTGAGAGAACAAGAAAACAATTTAAAAACTCCTGGTTTTATTTAAGCAAATGTTTAATAAAAAAAAAGTGAAGTGAATTAGTCTGGACATTTCTGCTACAATCCGGGGCTTAAGGCGGGGATTTCTTGAAAATGGACAAACAGGTAGTTATTTTAAAGCAGTGAATCTCTTAAACCGTAAATATTTTTTTCAAAACAAATACAGTATGATATTTTCAAGTGGTTTGTGCATACGGTGATGGAACTCAAAACATAATTTCAGCTAAAAGACCACTGCTGGACATAGGCCTCTCCTTAAGGGAGGGTGTTTGCCATAATCGCCACGCTTGGCAGGCGGGTCGGCGATCGCAGTATGGTGTTAAAATGCATAGAGAACGCTGCTGCCCATTCTCTAGTAACTCAAAACATAATTTAATACATAACAAAAAATCTTCATACAACTCTTAATATTTTTAAAAGCAGTTCATCCCTTCGTTAACAGTTATAATTATAATTAAAAGTATACCATAAAATTGCAAATGCCAAACTGCATCCGGTGATGGGTTCATCATTTCAGCCAAAAGACGTCCACTGATGGACATAGGCCTAAAAACAAAAAAAAAACAAAAAATAACCTTAAATTAATCCATCATCCGGTGATTGATTCATTTTTATTAATTAGTTAATATCTAATTTTATACGATTTTATTTGCATTTTTACGCCATACGTTGTGTCATCGCGCATCTCTTTCTTTTGTATGCAATCCGACAGTGGCAGCGGTTTACCTGTTGTCAGCCTCTTAATAGAAAATGTTTGCATTTCAAGCTCGTTTCCGAATGAAAAGAAAAATAGAACGATTCTTTTTTGTTTCCAAACCAGCGGAATTAATTTGGTCGCTCTGGTCTAGTGAGCAACAATGGAAAATCAATAGCCCAGTTCCTTACAATTTACGAAATGGTTTTTCTTTTTTACTTTAATGATTCTTGCAATACAACTAATGTCTGTATTCAGTCTCAGAACTAGCCCGAGTTGTAGAATCATAGGTACTTGAATAATGATCTGAAGAATCACAATTACCATACTTACCATCTTTATTACAGCATGGCACATACTAAAGTCATTCATCTATTTCCCATAGCATAAAACAAGTGAGCGAAACCGCAGCGGAAGTCCATTTAAAACGCTATCAATAACATATCAAAAGGTGATTGATTACAATCATCACATCATAAAGCACATGCTATCTAATAATACATCACCAGACTAAAGTAGAAGACTAGACTAAAATTCCTTCTCCGTATGAATGGTCCTACGCCACACATTCGTTGTATTGCACGCGCCTAACCTTGCTCGAGAAACTCGACAATCGGATGTTACTATTTTAGTTTAGTAGGTCATTAAACGAACGTGCAGACGGTTCTGGCACGTTTTTGGGGTTGGAAAGTATTAGTATTATGACGGTTACTATTGGTAGGAGCAGATAAGTCTTGAATGAATGGAGGTATTATTAGGGAGGGGTCAAGTGACGTGTGGTTGTTTGCGAAAAACATTTTCCACCGTTGGATAGTTTTCAGCAGGAGATGTATGACTTACTGTAACTGATAATGATAGGCAAAAGCGGTGTTGGCCGCAGAAAAAAAAATCCTGATTTAGAAACATTCGTGAATGGACTGGGGGCCTACTCCGAACCGATAATCCGAAGTATCGACCGAGTGCTCGGCCATTTCTTGACTTTCAGAGTTTCCTTTTTTACTTTGAGTCCTTACCCGACTTCAAGTCACAGTTTTGACTTTGACTTATCATATTGACTGTCGTTTTTTTTTATTATTTTTTCGCCTTAGACAGCCACTGTCAGCCAAAGTCAGGAAACGGCCGAAAATTCGGCTGATACTTGGGATTTATCTTCGGAGTAGATCCCTGGACTCACGATGCTGCTGAGCTTCATAAAAAACAAGAAGTATTCTGAGTTGATGGCTAACCTTTAGTCATAAATGAGAAACACCCACAGCAGAAGACGAAGATGAGAAGTTCGTGGATTGCGCAAGTCGCCAAAACAGCTGATGTTTCTGTTTCTGCGCCATCCTGGGTGAAGCAGTGTATTTCTATAGACAGCTGACCATGTGGGTAGCTTTATGCAGTCTTGGACTCTTGGGAAAGGTGTGTTGATTATTGAAGGCACCTAGTTGGTTGTCTACCCAACCCTGTAAGTGGAGTAGGTTACACGTGCCTAAAATTGTGATATGTCCACATTGATAGTTTTTCCGTCTCATGTGTAATCTCATCAATTAATATATGATTTTATGCTAAACACTTTGGCCATGACTTTTGCGTTAACATGCTAATAGCATGACTAATGCCGGTTAAGTTTTACACGTGCGTACTTGAATTATATTTCATTAATACTTCTGATAAGCTTTTCACTATCTTATGAAATTTCCTGATTTTCTCCCTCAGTCACTTATGTTCTATCAATTTTACCAGTAGCATTTGGCATATGGCGTGAATTTGCCACCTAAGAGGAGATGCCGACCGATTGAGCCAAATGAGTATCCCCTTGCTGCAAAGATTCGGAAAGGTCGCAATGAGAAACAGTTTCCTTTTGGAAAGTTCAGGGCGGTGAAATCATATTTTTGGGGACACAAAAGTTAAAGAACATTATTTAAAAAGTTGAAAAACGAGCTTGGGTGTCTCACTGTTGAAATAAAGCTCCGGAAAGAATTAATTGAACCGAGAATTTATCCAGCACGAATGCAAAGAACTATAGCACAAATTGGCACTGCTTTTATATTTGACATGCGAAATCAAGACCGATTGATTCCCACCATTCCATTCAAACATTCCCAAACGAACCACAAAGAGTAAAAAAGGACAATGGATTGCACCTATTTTTATGTCGATGATAAACGCAGCGTATTTAAAAGGAAATAAAATGAAACGGGCGGCGCCCCTTATGTTTGGTCTCACGCAGCCAGACAGACACGGAACGCTTTCCAATTTAAACACCGTGTTACCGGCTGCAGTAAAGGTGTGAGTTGAACGCTTTCCAACTGAAAACACAGTGCTACCGGTCGTAGTAAAGTTCTCTGTTTGGAGATTCTGTTTACACTTTGAAGTATTTGCTCTTGTAAATTGAATAAAAGCAATACTGCTTGCTAGTTCCTTTGAGTAGAGCTTAGCAATTCAAATGAACTGGGAGTTGATGGGATAAGGTATGAGATTAAATCAATTATCCAGCGATGCTGGATATTCACAATCCTCTTAGAACATTTTACACCAGATTACGCTATGCTTAGAGTAACGAAGAAGTTTTTGTTTCCTGACATAATATCTGACTTGGTGTTTGTAAACTTCACCTAAAATCCGATTTCGTATTTCACACATTCAAGTTCAACTGGTCTTAATTTAACCAAACCTAATAAACAACAAAAAAGTTCCTCCTACATTCATTCACAAGCTTCAAAACAAAAAAAAAAACAACAACATACGCCGCACTCGAAATAAACACAGTGCAACTCATCGTAACGCAAAGGTCACGCACTGTTCAGCCTCCCGCCAAAAGAGCAAAAAGGCGCGAGCGGTAATGGTCGCGTTCAGAGTCATCTGCTCGACGCTCGCTGTTTCCGCCGTGGCCATGTTGGATTTATGGTGGCTAAAAGTGTTAGCATCCGTGTAGCTCTTGTAAGTTCTGATAATTAAATTGTTACTAATTGAAAATAAACTTCCAGAACTACGGTAAAAAATATTATATATTGGCTTTTGAAACACCTTCATTTTGTCTTAATTAAAAGAACAGACATACTAAATGGTAGTAATTTAACAGTAGCACAAAATAACCCGCAATAAAAATAAAGAATGTTCCACCAAAAGATCAAACATACCTGTCAGTTTCCGTTGCATTTATTATAATTAATGACATGCTCCTTAACAAGCATCATCATGTTTTTATCTACACTAAAATATACGCTTTTATTTTTGAAGAGTTAGTCATCGGTTTATCGATGCCTAATGACCCAGAAACTAAAAAGGCTGAATGCCCAGTTTCCCGCCAAAAGAATAAAAAGATGACCGGTAATGGATGCGTTCAGTGTCATCTGTTCGGCGCTATGAACGCATACGTCCGGTTCCGTTACGCCCATATTGAGTTTATGGAATCTTCATGATCGTTGTCCTGTATCACGTCATCAGATCTGAGGGATAGCCAGTTTACAGTCACGTTTGGGAGTTATTGCATTGAATTTTTTCTAGCTTTTTGAGATCTCTACAATCAACTGTGTCTTCTAAAATATTTAAGCTGGTTTCAATGACTGTAGTGAAATTTATAGCTAATATAAGTCTGAGGTCTCATCATCCTCCTACCCTTATTCCAATTTATTTCGGGTCGGCGAAGCATGTCCGTCAGCAGAGGTCTAGTTGCTTTATCTTTTATCGGCTATGTATATCCCTCCTGAATAATTAGCCTTCACTTCATATTTATGCAATAATAGCCTTTACAACCCTTTTCATACCATTCGCTGGCGTTTCATGTTAAATCAAATGTCAGATTTTTTCTGCTATTGTAAATAAAAATCCATACAATCATCGTAGGTTCGTCATCGTACAACCATTGTTTTTGACAAAAGATAGCAAGTTGCAATGAAGTCGTAATTTTTGCCTTCAATCTCAAAATAAATCGATTTACACATCGATTTTGTTAACAATGTGAACTGAATCGCGTGTTGGATGTTCGCGAGACGATTCTTTGTTCGAATATTTAGATCTCTAATTAGAATCGTTTCGCCGATAATAGGTATGTTGCATGATTGTTCTGAGAACAACGAAGCGATGTTTATTTTTTTATATGTCATACACGTCTTTGTGTTTTTCGGTTTGTATGTAGTTGTAGGAATTTTTGTAAAGGATTGTATGTGTGGAGCAATTATATTATTGGTTGTATGTTTTTTTCTTCTGATTCGAATGGGAATGAGAATTCACGGGAATGTTTAACTCTCACGCAAATGTCTAAATAGTTTTCTGAAATGATCCTAATTTATTTTGTCTTGTCATGTCTTATTCTTTTACACATCGCTATGAATCGTCATTTCAGTACTGAACTATTCCGCCACCTTCTAGACATACCTATCTTCTTTCATGTTTTGAACTCTGACAGTTAAATACGGATTCCCATATTAGACAGGGATACATTACTAACCATTATGACATTTCAGTTTAATCCATACTGCAAAGAACTCGGTAATTTATCGCTGACAAACGTTTACTGTATGAGTAATGAACTCTTGCAAAAGCCGATGATACAATTGGCCCACATAGCATTGCGTTCTCATTAACAAAATTCATTGACGGTGAGATTTCCAGTAAGAAACTGATGTCACCCTTTGTTTACTGCCTGAAAGGTGACTAAGGGATTATGACAAGACAATGGACAGAAAAATCCACCTGTAAACAGCAACGTCGATTTCAATGGTGAAATTACCATACTGCACAAAACCAATTTTTGGCAAGGCGCATGTTCAATATTCATCGATAACAGGTTGATGTGACTAAGGCTAAGCGCAGACAGAACGGAGCGCAGCGGAGAGGATTTTATTAACGCACTTGAAAATAAACTTTAAAATTATTACAATAAAGTGCTTAAATGCTTGAACCTGACAAAAAATGCTCGCGCGTCCTCGAAGATACACGCTGTATTGCTATATATTGTATATAATATAAATATATATAAGATATACAGGATTATTCCTCTCTGTCTGCGCTTCTACGTTAGGGTCAGCGCAGACAGAGAGGAATAATCCCCGCGCGGTCTCGGGTATTTTCTTTACGGATGGCGTATGCTCGAGCTAGCGCGCGAGGACGCGCGAGCATTTTTTGTCAGGTACAAGCATTTATGCACTTTATTGTAATAATTTTAAAGTTTATTTTCAAGTGCGTTCATAAAATCCTCTCCGCTGCGCTCCGTTCTGTCTGCGCTGAGCATAAGACTATTCTACTAGATTTGTAGCTCTCAAGTCCCAAGGATGAGCCCAATCAGACGTAAACATCTAATTAAATAATTCATCAACAGCAATCAATCTGCTATGTATGCAACATGGCAGCCCATCCAAGGTACAATCAGCCTTTGTTACAAATGCAGTTGCATCAACACCACACAAGGTCCTTACGCAAGTACTAAGTGATACTGTCTAATTAACTACATTTCATATTCTTGCAAAAATACTTGCGACTTGGTACTGATTCAAGTTTTTATATTGTCTTTCTAAACGTCTACCTCCTCTGTATTTACGACAAAACCTGTCATTCTTTTAGTATTTAGCAAAAGTGTAAGACCAGCTTCTTGTTCATTGTAATCGCAATCCTATTAGGGTTTCGTACGACCGTATGATAAAACTTAACCCTTATAGGATAACTTGTGTGTCCTCCACCACGCGTGTTCAACTCGCATTTGTCCGGTTTTTTTAATAATAGTTGTGATAATATCTTATTCAAAGTAATTTCAAAGCGACTTTGTGTGCTGGCCTTTATTTTACATTTTAGCACCAACATCTTCTACGCGCATTAGTTGTACCGGATGCAGTATTTTATGAAGTGTATAAAGTGCTGTCCTAGAAAAAGCCTCTTAAGTGCACAAGTCCAATAAAAATGTTTTATGGACTCATCAGATTGTAATAGCCAAGGCATTGCAGTAGGAACCCATTACTATTGCTATTCGTATCTCCATGCAAACTAAACGGTTTTCTAAGTGGTATGCAAGGTCTTTTGGTACCTATAACCATTTGGAATTCTGTTCATACACTATTGATTGACCATACATCATTAAATTAGCAAATATTATCATGTTCATTAACTATTATTATATGTTCGTTGGTAAACGCATGAACGCGTGGAGGTTGCGTGCCCGTTGCGCTTGTTAGTCTCGATTCTGCAATTCTTAGGCATTATCTGTAATTTTGCTTTATCATCTACCTTGTACACATTCTCTATAACATGTCTATAACGACGCAAAATGCTTTAATTGACAATTTTATTGCGATTATTGTCTCTTGTTATCTTTTCTGTGCCGGCAAATTGAGATATGAAGAGAGACATTTTATAGAAATTCTAGCGGTTACGAATAAATTCAAAATAAGTAACATAATGAGTCATATTATTTGTTTAATTTTATTAAGTAAATTGTTTTTGATTTTATGTATTCTTGTTTCTCTTCTACTCTTACACACGGTGTCTACATCTCTTTATCGACTTTCCTATCGCAGGTATGCTGGAAGAGATTTCTTTAGAAATAAGCATCACCTTTGTACGTATTTTTCTGTTCCTTTCTTCTTGTATGTTTAAATACGTGTGTACATAAAAGGTTAAATAAATAAATAAATAAAAATAAAATATATTATATACATTTATATATATATATAATTTTATTATCTATTTATATATATTTATATTATATATATAAATATATATAAAACTTGAACACGACCATGATAAATGTTCTTTCTATCCAGAGGGTCTACTCCGAAGTGCTAAACCGACGTATCGGCCGAATGTTCGGCCGTTTTATAACTTCCATAGTTTCCTTTTTTTACTTTGAGTCCTTACCCGACTTCAAGTCACAGTTTTGACTTTGGCTTATCTCTTCAACAGCCTTTTTTTTTTTTCGCCGTAGTCAGCGATAGTTAGACGTAGTAAAGAAAGACCGAACATTCGGCCGATACTTCTGTTTAACGCTTCGGAGTAGACCCCCAGTTCAGCTATTATGTGAATATGAGTCTCGGTGACATATTTTATCTTATTCAAGTTTCAGAACAAGACGTAAAGTTCTATCTAATCTTAACTCTAAATGTTGGTTGTTTAAACAAAGATGATTTTCTAAGACAACGCTGAATAACGAATCAAAGGCTACTGTTAATTAAGCAGCCTCACGGCGAGTACGCCTGTTATCTTTGTTAATATTCTCGCCTGGATTTTATGAAATTTGAACTTTATCCTCTGTAACAAGGAATTTCGTTTTGTTTGATGAAAATTCGGAAAACGTTACATAAATTTTCTTTTTGTACACTTTGAGGTAATATAATCCTAATATACGGTGCTGGAAAGAAGCTGCTTATTCCCCAGAAGCTTACTAAATTGGATATTTATGGTGTCTTGTCAAAAAGGCTTTATTTATTTCACTTGTGTACGATTTTACTGATTATGCAAAAACAAACAACAGAAGGCCAATTCTCGTAATTTAAAACGTTCAAAATCTAGTCGCAATCTCATCTTGGCGACAAACAAACGTCAAAAAATTTTCAAAATGTAGGGAAATATGAGGTATTTTTGACAGATTGAGACTGAGATCAGACTGTGAACGTTCTTAAAATTAGTAGAATTGCCCCTCAGATTAGAATTCCATTCCATAATTTAAATTTAAATACCGAGGTGGTCGAAAATATTGGTAACGACAGACTTATAAGCATGCCATTTATGACGAAAACATTATAAAATATGTTTAAAAAACCCGATTTTTTTTAAGGAATGCTTTAGACTATCGGACTGAACACCTTTTACTATGGGACCAACTATGAAATCGCGAAGAAATAAGCTGATCCATACAGTGTAAAACAGTAGTATAAACTTAAGCAGTTTTTTTTTTTGTACACACAATTTCTTTTTTTTTTTAAGAGTGTGCCCCTTTGAGACGGGTGCATATTATTTAAGGGTACTTACTGTCATTAGTTGCAAAAAAAAAAAATACTTGGTCCTTAGAGCATTGTGGTCCTATTTCCAAATTGAAAACAAAACTCAATATTTATTCAAGCGTGACGAACGAGAGTTGACTAATACAGCTTAATAGTGTTCGTGTTCAATTTATTCTGTTGCCGTAAGTGTAATTTCTGTCCCCCAGAGCGAACATATTCCCAATGATTTCTCCAGAGGATCCAACAAGCTGGGGGCAAGCGGCTGTGAAATTTATCTTTGTGATTTATTTATCGATTGTGTTCGATATTTCTGGCGCTTTAAGCGCTGTTGAGAATTAAAATGAATTTAATGTTGGTATTTTCGAGGCTTGGACGAGCCTTTATAAATGATTTAATGTGGATAACTAATGATGATCTGATAAATCAGGAAGAACAGTATTTTTAAGTAATGTTTTCACAATTATGTCTTCTTTTAATTTTATAAATTCTAATGTTGCTTTTTCTGTTTCAGGTATGTACACATTCATATCAATTAAGAACAAGAATTTCCTTTAGTTCTTCTGGAGTAGGAGTACTGGTGGGTAATAACTTAGTTAAACGCAAACGCGTAAAGGCTCTTACAGACTCACGCTATATCGCGAGCGCGACGCGACACTAGTAGGACAATTTCTTTGTCGGTGCCTGTCGCGCCCGCGATATCGCGTGAGTCTGTAAGAGCCTTAAGACAGCGGTCTTGCATCAACCATCACTAATTAATGTATTTAACACTAAGACTAGTTTAATTATGTCCTACATATTACAGAGATAGATTTAAATTTACCCAGACCCATAATCTTGATTAGCACAATAATTTTGTATTGTAAAGAATGTGCCTGAAGTGGCTATGTATTTTTTATCAACTTTTAATCACGTACTAGCTTCTACCCACGACTTCGTCTGCGTGGACTTCAGAATGGGGTCCAGAGAGTTAAAAAGTATCATAGCTATGTGTTAATCCAGGTTATAAACTATCTGTGCCAAGTTTCATCCAAATCCGTTCAGCCGTAATTGCGTGATTAGCTGCGCCCCGCGGTTTTACCCGCGTAAGTCTCGATCCTGTGGGAATATCGGGATAAAAAACATTTTTACAAAAAAAAAAAAAAACAACCGACTTCAAAAAAAACACAGGTTATTTTTCACTTTGTAGTTTTTTTTTTGAAGTCTGTTGTTTTTTTTTTTTTTGTAAAAAGTTTTTTATTTTTAACTTTTTAGTGGGTCAGTTTGTATTTTATCTAAGTTACAATAGCCTAATGTCAACTGCTCGTTGGGGGCGTTAATAGTTTAGGAGTTCTCCTGGTAAGAACCGAGAACTGGAACTGATAGTGACTTCACCTTAAGCATTGTGACGAGCATAAATTGCTTAGCAACCATAATAAAGTGTCTAATCGAATCGCAACAGTGAAATACTTATTATTAAGTAGTTCCGGTGGCCATCTGTGGTCTTCATCATCAGTTCCACTTCACCAAATGGTGTTTTCCGAGTGCAAATGCATGAGTTACTATAAAAAATACTGACATCGATATACGAGGGCTGCACTAAAAGTATCGGGAATGGAATATTTCCACTGTTCCTGTCATATTAAAATCTTTTTAATTGAAAACTCCTTGGTTTTAAAAATCGAATACCATTTATTTATTTAAAAAAAGATTCTCGGTCTTGTCACAAGGTTTTGTCAAACTTGTTTAGTCGTTGAGAAAATGGAATTGACTCGAGAAAATTCAAGAGCGATGATTTATTATGACTTTCGAACTGGTTTAACACAAAAACAGTGTGTTGACCGGATGATTTCTGCATTTGGTGATGAAGCCCCATCCAAAACCACAATTTATCGCTGGTTTGCTGAATTTCAACGTGGACGTGTCAAGCTCAGTGATGATCCCCGTCAAGGTCGTCCAAAAACTGCAGTCACCCAAGAAAACGTTGATGCTGTGCGTAAGCTGATTGAGGAAGATCGACATGTGACATACCGCGAAATTCAGGCAACTTTAGACATTGGCATGAGTAAAATACAAATAATCTTGCATGAACAATTAGGTGTAAAAAAGTTGTTTTCCCGATGGATACCGCATTCGCTCTGTGAAGAGCAAAAAGCGGCTCGCGTTACTTGGTGCGTCAGAACTCTCGAAAGATTCCACGCAGGATCCTCAAATCCTGTATACAACATTGTATCAGGTGACGAATCCTGGATATACGCGTACGAACCCGAAACAAAAAACCAGTCACGAGTTTGGGTGTTCGAAAATGAGTTAAAGCCAACAAAAATTGTTCGTTCACGGAGTGTTGCAAAAAAAATGGTGGCCACGTTTGTCTCCAAAACCGGCCATGTTACGACTATTCCTCTTGAGGGACAAAGAACGGTTAATGCAGAATGGTATGCTAGCATTTGTTTGCCACAGGTCGTTTCTGAACTCCGTAAAGAGAACTGCAACCGCCGCATCATCCTCCATCACGACAATGCGAGTTCTCACACAGCGCACAGAACAAAAGAGTTTTGTCATGGGATACCCTCATCAGATTCTAACTTGGTGACAATGGGACCACCTCGGGAGTATACCCTTTCAAATAAAAAAAATGATTTTCAAAATCGGTCTACAATTGACGGAGTAATCGCGTAACAAAAAAAAAAAAAAAACATACTGCCGAATTGAGAACCTCCTCCTTTTTGAAGTCGGTTAAAAAAGAGCAAACATACTCACTTCCGCATTTATAATATCAGTTAGGTTAGTAGTAGGATACCTTGTTTCAAGTTGGAACCTTCATAACTTCATGATTGAACTATCAGTGTTTGAACACAAGCTTCAAAGTTAAGCGGTTTGTAGCTAGTAACAGTGCCATGCATTGTCGATAACATAACTCCTGACGTCAACGTGTAAGTTACTCTCCACAAACTTTGTGATATTGTTACTCCAGTCCTGTCGGGAACATGGTTAGGTAGCTTAGTTATATAGGTATATGAACGTGGCATGAGGAGAATATGCGGAGCTTAATATTATCGGTACAGTATAATCTGTATAATGTAATATTTAAATTAGTTGGTGCGTTAGTACGCAATTTAGCTCGTCTTAAAAGGAAAATTATGGTTTTGAGTTTACTTTGAAGCAAGGAGGCAGGCAACGGAAGGAACACGGGTTGGTTTTAGTCAGTAAAAGTCTGACACGCCCGAGCTCTGCCCAGAGCGGGAGAAGTTATTTGATAATTTTCCAACCCAAAAAAAATGGTATAGGATATGTTTCCTAAGAATTAATCATATACAGTGAGAGGAAATCGTACTTATCATCATGATTAACAAACAGATTGATGATTCTAGTGTTGATCTTTGCACTAAAGAAGGATTTTGCTGGACAAAGTGGCTCTTGATAGCCCGAAAGTCTGACAACCAGTCTTACCAACGGGTATAGTATAACCGAGTAACTGAGTTGTGGAGGTCAGATAGGCAGTCGCTCCATGTAAAATACTGGTATCCTGCTGGTTAGACTGGAAGCCGACCTCAACATAGTTGGGAAAAGGCTAGGCTGATGATGAGTTGACCTTGATAGAATCTTTAAATCACTAAAGACCTTTGCCAGCCCATGATTATGTTTCCATATTCTTTCACTTAAGAAACCACTTAAGAGGAGGCTCCCTATTTTTATGTTAATTTGCATGAATATTCTGAAACAGTCGCACATAGCAAAATGAAACTTTAGTACTTATATGATTTATTGGATCTTTTTCTTTCCATGTTGAAGACAGTTACGTAGGTAATTGTAATATTTTGTCTCAATACATTTTTTATTCGAAAAGCATGTGTTTTATAAATGTGGTTTTTATGTCTAAAATAAATATTCACAGCAAGAAAATATAGTTTATTATCCCGACACAAGATATTTTTCTCTTGATCAATTATTACTTTAGTTATAAACGAAATAAGAATTGAGACTTACGCTATTTAGTTTCGTGCTCGAACACGATCAAAGAGCGCACGCGATATTCAACTTTATTACTGGTGTATTTATTAGCGTTTAGCACATAACGGAGTGGCGGGGAGCAAGGGGCGGAGCTTGCGTTCGAAATTTGATTTAGACTGCCTGCTCTTAATTATCTTGGCTCAACAAATTACAAGCATTTGACCTACTTTACATCTGTCAAACGTAGTTTCCAATTATTATTCCCTCCTCTATTAAGTCTTGTGTTGGTGAGAATACAAACTCGTTTAAGGCCTGCTGTGTGAAGATTTTGCTCAAGTTCGGCGTCTATTGATACCTACAGAGTTGTGTAATCCCCTTTATTCATTAACGTCTTGTAAGTTCTTAACTTCGTTGATGTTAACATAGTTTATAATGTCTCTGTGTGGTTTATAAAGATTGGTATGATTCCTTTGTGATATGTAACCTCTTTCATCATAAAAACTGATATGATTCGAATTGTTTTCACTGTGAACCTTTGACTTCATCAAGTCACATCACACTGTCTTTGTTTACCAAATGACGTGATTCGAATTTCGTGATATTACTTACTATCGCGAATGTTTGAGACCCTATTCGATGACTTACGTTCAAAGTTTTAGAGTGGGCTCCTATTCTGTACGTTTGGCTGTTCATAATGAAACCATTATAATTTGTCCTTGATCTAAAAACAAATTCGAAGAAAATTTTACCAAAGTCGTAAAAAGTCTTCTAATTTCTTTCTCGTACCGTTTTCAGTTTGCATACCCTGATGTTTGTTAAATGAACTGCCTAAAGACTTTAACCTATTTTCAAAGCATTTTTCCCTTTTTCCTTTGACTCATTAAACTCTCGTTATTAGAGCCAACCTTTAGTTTAACAGTAACGTTATTAGTTTCGTTACAAAAATGTCATAAAGATTCTCTTTTGTACCGTGTAATAATTTCCCCAAAATTGCTTCGGAGTTCCTTGTTACCACAAATTAGAGAGTTACGTACGGAAGGACCATGTTGTGTTGATGGCAATTTGTTCTTCGCGAGATTTATCTTCATGTTAACATCATAACGAAAATGTAATGCAATCGAAATTGTATTGAAACAGTAAGTACACGTCTACTGGGGGCCGAGTCTGCTATTTTCAATGATTGGTCATTATGACGATCATACCAGGGCAACGCCATGACCATTGTGCCAATAGTTTGTAACCGAGTCAGTCACCGAGTTGTCAGTACGAGATTACCAAATACAGACAATTTTGCCAATGGAGTATCAGTGGCACGTCATCGGAAAATCATAAAGACGCCTTTCAATTAGGAGCTTAGCAAAACTGTCAAACTCTACAATTACGGTGCCAATGATCGGCCATTCGGACACAACTGCGTTAGCAGACTTGGCCCCCAGGTTGCGAGGATTATATTATGTCGCTACTAGATATACATATATCCATGAAGTCCCTACTCAGTCATACATAATCATTATAATCCTATAAGGACATAGTGTTTTTATCCTGTGACTATAATTGTATCGCTGGCTTGCGATTATCATATACATCGCTGATTCTATAGGACTATTTAAATCGTATTTAATAGGTATGATAATCGACATCTCTTTGTCAGCATGTGATGTATGTATAAACTGGGAAAATATCATAACGAAATAATGTATCGTATCACACCTGTTCACAAACTGTCAGAATCGCGTTCACTTGTATGCTTAGAATAATCAGCCTATAATGTTCCCACTGCTGGGGCACAGGCCCCCTCTCTTGGAGCGAGAGTGGGCCGTATTCTACCACGCGGGCCCAGTGCGGGTTGATAGATGTCACATGTCTTCGAATTTTTGGACATGCAGGTTTCCTCACCATGTTTCCCTCACCGTTTTGAGAGCAGTGGTGATGAAATAATTTACACAAAGTAAAGCGCCTGTCTGGGTTCGAACTTACGAACTACAAATCGTAAGTCGCGGACGTTCCCACTGAGCCATCACTGCTCTCTAGTTGTTTGCTTGTTATCATCAATTGCTTCACATTGTCCTTCTGTAGAAATTAACTGCGATAACATGGCCCGCCCCTCCAAAATTTATAACGGTTGAAAGTATTTGTACGCATGTGTGCGTAATGAGACGGCCGTCAAACAAAAACAAATCACGGAAAAGTTTTTTGCGATTTATGACTTTCTAGTACTCAAACCTCAATTGGTCCAATAGAGGTTTTTGATCCTTATAAGAAAGAGGATCGATTGGCATAAAAAAAAGTTTTTGTGAAAATTGCCCATTTTCCTGCTGACTGTACATTTTTTTCAAAATCTGTGAATGGGGATCAAAACTCTATAAAAAATTATGGATAGTCTCTTAAGACCATTTTCGCGTAGCTGCAACGGATAAGGTACTTCCCCTTACTGCCCCGCTGACAGTTTCCACCCTGTATACGACGTGTAACTAAATTAATGCACATGACGAAAGTAGTTTCGTTCATTTTTAGGGTTCCGTACCCAAAGGGTAAAACGGGAACCCTATTACTAAGGCTCCGCCGTCTGTCTGTCTGTCCGTCTGTCACCAGGCTGTATCACAAGAACCGTGATAGTTACGACAGTTGAAATTCACAATTCACAGATGATGTATTTCTGTTACCGCTATAACAGCAAATACTAAAAAATAGAATAAAAAAAATATTTAAGGGGGCTCCCATACAAGAAACGTGATTTTTTGCTCGATATTGATAACGGCAACAGGTAGACGCTTGAAATATTCACAGAATATTCAGTTATATATTCACTTTAAAAAAAAAAAAAAATTAAAATAAAACAAATATTTAAGGGGAGGCTCCCATACAACAAACGTGATTTTTATGCCGTTTTTACAGATAATGGTACGGAACCCTTCGTGCGCGAGTCCGACTCGCACTTTCCTGGTTTTTAATATAGGTAATTTTTATCCCAAAAATAATTAAAACTACGTAAGTTACAGTCACACTTCCGCTGTACAGTCAAAACAAACCAAAATGGACGAAGTAACTACCTACTACGCTAAACCGTTATACGTAGGCGACTGTGTGCATGCGTAGATTTGTAATTTAACCACAATTTTCTCGCACAATCAATATAGGTAACTAATTGAATAAATAAACAATGTTTTATACATAATGGTAAAAATTATGTATTATGATTTTATCATACTATTCTAATTGGGGTGTTTGGTGGCGAGCTACCCATCGCTCACCGTCCGCAAGCCCGCGCCTACGGTGGCCGGGAATCGGCCTGCGATTCCCGACGCCCGAATCTTTTGTTGTAGGCATTTTGACAGGTATTTTCCTGGTGTTCTCATTTTTACAGCGAAAATATAATGTTGTTAAAAATGAATTCAAGTTAAGCTTAACAAGATTAGGACTACTTACTAGAATTCAAATTCCGTCCCACTTAAAGTCTACTTCAAATTAAATTAGCTAGCGAAACTCGCCGGACGTGATGGGAACCGATATCTAAACACAATAAAATAAAAAAGATTTGATTTGAGGGTCAACGACCGCTGGTAGTGTAGTTACTTAAAGTATGAGTTGAAAAAATCTGTTTTCTTTTGACTTATCGTGTTTAGATATCGATAAGTACCAATAAATTTGTGAAGTTTATACAAAAAAAAGCTGTTATTTCAAGTGACTACACTTATTGCAGTCGATGACCCCACAAAAAATTCATTAAAATAATTTAATTTTCGTTTTACCATGTTGACATATTAGAACACGTATGCGGAGTTTCGCTAGCTAATTTAATTTGACCCTGTATAATCAGAACTTTAAATTGATTTTGTGAAGAATAGCTTTGGCTAAGGTTCTTTGTACTTCATAGAGTCCACTTTAAAACCGCTCAAAATGAACCAGCTCAAAACTAGGCCACAAATACTTACTTCCAGTACTCAAAATCAATAAACACACATCAACCAAACCACGTATACCGTCTCTAGCTCTGCAATAGCAATATCGCGACGCAATTCAACTGTCTCCTTTCCCAACCTGACACTAGTGACACTTATTTACACTAAAAGATAAGCTCTCGACACTCCGGTTTTCATTCCGACATCTGCACGGAGATTCGTGACTGTCGATTACCCCATAATACCCCATAAAGCTATTATGGTGACGTAATGTTGGTACTAGTTCCACACGGAATGTTAGGGAAGTAACCGCTGTTATGTCTCTATTAAATTCATTGTTGTTCAAGGATTTAGGAGAATGCAAGGCTTTTTATTTGAATATACAGCATATTGTATCAGAAAGATGTGGTGAATTTTAAGTGTGTGGACCATCAAACTGAACAATTTTATCCACGTGACCAACACCGTAATCGCGAAAAAATCATCAACAATCATACAAAACTCGACCCAATTGTATGGGACTGCTTTTTATTTATTTTTTAGATTGCGGTCTAGATAAACCCATTTTGCGTGGGCGTGACTGGCATCAAAGGGATTTCGCGGCGACAGACTGACCGATTCATCTGTACTCTGGATATTGTGTACCTGATTTTTTAAGGGTTTTCCGAATATTGCCAAAATCAGACGTTTCGAGATTAGTAGCAAGACATAAAAAAGAGTTGGTGGTCCTCGTCCTGTATCTATTGGAATTCCTTCGCCATCCATTGCAAAAATGTAAATGGATGTAACAGTTTTCGCAGTGATAAACGGTCCGACAAAACTGAAAACTTTAGCACTTATAAAAAGAAATGCTTTGTTGGCAAAAAAGAAAAAGTGTTGACAGACAGTAAGCTTACATTTAAGTCAATAAAGTTTGTACATCACAATGTTATGGCTCCAAACTGAGCAAGACTTGTATCTACGGGGTAGGAGTGTGATTGAGCGGAAATTAATATGTCGGTTTACAAGGCTAGTTTAGTAAAGCGTAATTATGTGTTTGTTTAGTAAAGCCTTGTAAACATCAAGAAGAAACCGTTTTACCAAGTCAAACACTAACATAAATAAGAAAAATAAACTCCATCCCACTTTCCTCTCCATTCTGTCTCAATGTGTCTAATTAAGACCACTCATCAGCATTATCTGCCTAGATATTTCCCAACTAGGTTGCGATCGGCTTCACGTCTAACCGGATGCAGCTGAATACCAGTATTTTACATGGAGCGACTGCCTATCTGACCTCCACAACGCAGTTATGATAAATAAATGATAAATGATAAATGATTTATTTCTGTAAGTAGGTTTGTACAAACACTTTTACACGTCAATCATATTTAAAAAAACTAGATGAGGTCGGCGTTTCGTATCCGACTACTCTGAGAAGAAAGGCCGAAACAAACTCAGAGGTCACAGTCTCTTTTTAAAGTCCAGACATAATCTTGGTCAGATCATGTGAAGACCATGTAGATTGGTGCCTGAAATGATCTTTTGACGAAAGAACCACACAGGTTGAGGGGACCTGTCCAGTCAGTGCACGCATTTGTCAGTAATCGTGCAGCTCAACTAAGAACTTAAGGGGCTCAACGATTCAACGAACAATACCAAAGAAAGGACATTTGGGTAGGCCGCATAAAATCACTCAAACTGCCAGACTATGATAAAAACTAAATGAGAAAAAAAAAGGAAAATGAACAATAACCCACATAGTCTTCACATTTACAATACTTAAAACAATATAATACTTAACAAAGTAAATATTCATGTCATTGTATATATAAAATTAATCACTGTCAATGTGTATATAAAATACGGATATAATCTTGGTCAGATCATTTGAGAACCATGTAGATTGGTGTCTGACATGGTCTTTTGACGAAAGAACCACACAGATTTGAGTGGACCTGTCCAGTCAGTGCACGCATTTGTCAGTTATCGTGCAGCTCAACTCAAAACTTAAGGAGCTCAGCGATTCGACGAACAATACCAAAGAAAGGACAATTGGTTAGGCCGCATAAAGTACTCAAACTGCCAGACCTGCATTAAAAATTTTTTTGATTGAGAATAAAAATAAAAAAACAATTCACATAGTCCTCACATTCATTAATTAAAATAATATAATACTTTACAAAGTAAATATTCATGTCATAGTTTAGGTATTTAAAAATTTCAATCAAAAAATAGTATAAATAGTTGGCAAAAAAAATCAAATCAAGATTCACTGTAAATTGGAGCAGCTCAATCCCAAGCCTTTTTGTCCTCAATAAAGTCTTTAACAGTATAAAATGCTTTCTGGCACAGTTTCCGTTTTATAAAACATTTGAATTTATTAAGGCTTAATTCTTGAATATGGCTAGGAAGTTTATTATAAAAACGTATACACTGGCATCTAAACGAGCCACCTATTTTTTTAAGCCTGGTTTTAGGAACAACAAATTTGTGCTTGTTCCTAGTATTTACATTATGGATATCACTGTATTTTTTAAACAGACTAATATTTTTATGTGCATACAATAGATTTTCATAAATATACTGAGAAGCTACAGTCAGTATATTAATCTCTTTAAATTTGTCTCTGAGGGAGTGTCTGGGACTTAATTTATAAATTGCACGAATTGCTCTTTTTTGTAAAACAAAAATTGTCCGAATGTCGGCGGCATTTCCCCACAACAGAATACCGTACGACATTACACTATGAAAATAACTAAAGTATACTAAGCGGGCTGTCTCTAAATCAGTTAAATCACGAATTTTTCTAACGGCGTATGCTGCAGAGCTAAGCTTTTTCGACAATTTATCTATATGGGGGCCCCATTGAAGCTTGGCATCCAAAGTTATGCCTAAGAACACTGTAGAATCTTCGGGTTTCAACTCTTCACCCTTTATGAGCACACTAGTTTTTACTTGTCTAACATGAGGTATTGTAAACTTAATACATTTAGTTTTTTTCTCGTTAAGAAGTAGGTTATTAACATTAAACCAGTTAACTACTTTTTCGAGGGCACTATTTACATTGTCAGTAACCAACTGCTGACGTTTGAGTTTAAATAAAAGTGAAGTTTGAATAAAAGTGAAAGTTACTGGGTAACACGATACCTCTTCATAAGACTGGTTGTCACACTTTCGGGCTTCTGACGACCCGTAACTACTGTCAAAGATCTACAAATGACAGCCGGGACCAACGGCTTAACGTGCTTTCCGAGGCACGGAGGGGTCTTGGTATGTAAAGATGGTCACCTATCCACGGACCAACCCCGGTAAGCGTAGCTTAACCAGATGGAATACGGATGTTATTACTTAGCCACAAGCCCCTCGAATAGTTGTCTTTACGGCAACAATTCCACTTTAAGTGGGTTACACACAATTAGTCTGTCTTCCATGGTTATCAAGTCATTCTACCGAAATTGTTCCAAGTAATTACTTTCAGATTCACTTCTCTGATTACGCTTTGTAACAAATAGTGCTGGATTAGTGTGGAAACTTATTTGTGAGTTACGGCTATGTGATCTTGGAAAGGTAGGGAAAAAATTTATGGGGTTAGATGCATTTGTGGGGCAGTTCTAATTGACCCGCTCATTTTTACGGTTCCGTACCCGAAGGGTAAAACGGGAACCCTATTACTAAGGCTCCGCCGTCTGTCTGTCTGTCTGTCCGTCCGTCTGTCACCAGGCTGTATCTCATGAACCGTGATAGTTAGACAGCTGAAATTTTCACAGATGATGTATTTCTGTTACCGCTATAACAACAAATACTAAAAAACAGAATAAAATAAATATTTAAGGGGGCTCCCATACAACAAATGTGATTTTTTTGCTCCTTTTTGCTATATATTGATAACGGCAACAGGTAGACGCTTCAAATATGCACAGAATATTTAGTTATATTTTCACTTTAAAAATAAATAATTAAATTAAAATAAAACTAATATTTAAGAGCCGTTTTTATAGATAATGGTACGGAACCCTTCGTGCGCGAGTCCGACTCGCGCTTGGCCAGTTTTTATTGCATGCTTTGGGGCATTGATAAGGTTGAACAAGATGAAACGTGAGAGCAAGTGATAGATGCCTGTCATGCAATAAAATTCTGGATGCCAGTTTCTCTGCCTAAATCATGCTGTTTTCAAAAATAGCATATTCAGGCACGTCGAAATGCCTACAGCGAAACGGCGTTTCATAATTTAGCCTAGAAGTAAGGGAGCAATATTCATAAATAAATTTTCCATTACGCAGTATTGTCGAATGTAGGATGTATTTTACAAAATACCCGGATATTGCACATGCAGTGAATGTAGCGCTACAAAGCACGTCATTTTACGCTGCATCAAATCCAATATCAGTAATTTAATCGCTGAATCGAACGCCTCCCATTGAAGCTTCATGCCAGCCTTTTCAATATCGCACAGGTATGCCCGCGGAATTCTCTACCAGTACCTACCTACCGCAGACAGCTGAATTATTTTTTAATTTTCTTTTGTGCTTCTCTATTTTATTTATTTTTGGTTTGTGTATCTGGGGGTTTCATTATTTTTTAATTATTTTCTGTGAAGTTGTTTCATATCGAATATTATGTGTCTGTGCCTCGGAAACGAGTCCTCCGGTTATTTCGGTCTTTGGTGGTTTCTCGCCAATAGATAGATAGAATATTATGCTTTATTGTACACCAATCATCATCGTCTCAGCCGAAAGACGTCCACTGCTGGACATAGGCCTCCCCCGAAGGGGGGGGGGGGGTATATTAAGAGTAGTGAGAGAGTGACCTAGTGGAGTAGTGTACACCAATAGGTTCATGAATTAACTTTATTGTGCATCCGCAGCATCCACTCGCATCAGTCTGCTCAAGCCTTAAGTGAAGGAGTTGTGTACACCTACTTAGTAATCTACAATATCTTAGCATGATCCTCCGTTATATCGAAAATACTGGAGCATTCGTTTTGAAATAAATATAATATGTTAAAGTTGAAAATTAATGTTAAATACTATGTTTGACGAAAACACGACTCCATAAAATTTACTCGACGGAAAAAAATTACGTAGTTACCTCTAAACTGAACAATGAACCGCCAGTGTTAAAAAAATACTTCAATTCAGGTCATTAAACCTTGCATAATAAAGACTAAACTAAATATAAAGCAGATACTTAATTACTTACTATGTCTTTTTATTTTTTTTATTTACCATTATTTTCACTGCATCGTTGGTTTAGTGGTCGCAAGCTCTACTGCTGAGCATGAGGTCCTGGGTTCGATTCCCAGGTCGGGCAAAGTGTCAGCATTAGCCCGGAGTCTGGATTTTAGCCCGGTTGATGGCAATAGGCTCGCCTCCTGTTACATAGGACTTAAACATAACTGGCGAAATGTGAGTGTACTATAGGTACACCTCTGCCTAACCCTTCTGGGATTACAGGCTGTGTTTATGTTATATTGTGTTATTTTCACCGTAAAAAGAAATTATCTAAACTATCGGCGCCTTGGAGCCTTCTCCCTGCCGTGTGAGGTGGCGCTGAGGTATTATGGACTCTTAATGCCTGATGTACCTTATATTCCGTGTGCTGCCGGACGTAAAGAATAGCACCATCCTATTAATTAGTAAACCCACCCCCTTTGGGGCAGGCCTATGTCCAGCAGTGGACGTCTTTCGGCTGAAATGATGATGAATGATGAGTACCTGATGTTGCCCATTATTTATGTGTCATGTATTATGTAAGTATATTATCATTTACCGGAGATCCTAAAAAAAAAAAAAATGATTAACGCAATAAATATGTTTTTCTCAAACATGCTTGGAAATTTGAGCATTATTCTTCGAGATAAGTCGAAAATACACTACTGGCCAAATACATGCGAGCAGCGGCCACCAAAAGTTGTATGAAAATCCATATCTGTCGTGGTAGAGCGGCCAAATAAATTACATAGTAAACTCATAAATCTATCGTTAAATTTAAAAATGGAACGATCTTTTTTCCGAAACATGGCAACCAAGGAGGTAGCTTATCAAAGGTTTTATTTAAATTTAGAACTCGCTTGCAAATAGAAAGCTGTTTATTGAAAAAATAACAAATGAACATATTGGCGCGTGAAAAAATATCGTTGTTCGTCATTGAATCTGGAATTTATAAATAACTAGCTGCGCCCCGCGGTTTCACCCGCGTAAGTCTCGATCCCGTGGGAATATCGGGATAAAAAGTAGCCTATGTCTTAATCCAGGGTGTCAGCTACCTCCATACAAAATTTTATCAAAATTGGTCAAACCGTTTGAGCGTGAAGAAGTAACAAACATACACACACACACACACACTCGCAAACTTTCGCCTTTATAATGTTAGTGTGATTTACTGTTTGAATTTCCGCGCATTATTTGAGAAAAGCACAATACAAGCCTTGGCCGCAACCAGGCATTGATGGACTAACGTATGGGTGCCTCGGCTTCGCCTCGGCCACGTTTACACGTTCTTCCATCAATGCCTCTTTTTCTGACCGCTGCAGTAATGTACTATTTTTTTTTGTAATTATTTTTGGTCGTTAAAATTCAAGTCATTCCGATGTTTATAATTTTATACACCACATAGTGCGATGCAACCTGAAATCGTATTAAAGAACTTACAAAACTTCATGAAACCGATTCCTAGCCTGCACAAGTATTAGAAAAATAACTTAATATTTTACTAGCTGCGCCCCGCGGTTTCACCCGCGTAAGTCTCAATCCCGTGAGAATATCGGGATAAAAAGTAGCCTATGTTTTAATCCAGGGTGTCAGCTACCTCCATTCAAATTTTTATCAAAATTGGTCCAGCCGTTTGAGCGTGAAGAAGTAACAAACATACACACACACTCACTCACAAACTTTCGCCTTTATAATATTAGTGTGGTGTGATGTGATGATTCTTCCTACATTTGGATAATGCCAGCACATATTTCCATACATTTATGGGATCTTACCTGGAGAAAGCATTTTATTTCGACCTCACATTTCTCAGTCCGTGTAAAATAACTAACCTCCCACAGATTTTTCCACTTAACAGTACTTGAATTTTCGTTACACGTGTAGGTGGTTCCTATAATAATTTGTTTAACCTACTTCTAGTATTACTTGAATTGGTCATAAAGCAATTACACGAGCGACATATGATTTCTTTCATACTGACATTTTTTAAGTATTCTTTCATTTAATTTTACCTTTATTTGAAGTTCTTGGTAATAACATTTAAGTAGCTGTCTGAGCCTAGGGGGGTCTCTGAGGTTTACGTTGGACCTAATATTTTTTTATATGCTGAACCCTGCTTTACTACAAAAACATTGCCTATAACAAAAAAAACTTGAAACATTTTTGTCACCTAAGCCTGCATAGCAGTGGCGAAAGCTCCATATAACACGATTCCTACCGGGCTTCCCTTTGGAGATTCGTATCAGCAAGTACCGCTACCGCTATTGAAAAATGGCACAGTCAGTGGTGTCAGCGTCAGAAAAACCGGCTAAGTGCGAGTCGGACTCGCACGAAGGGTTCCGTACCATTATCTATAAAAACGGCAAAAAAATCACGTTTGTTGTATGGGAGCCCCCCTTAAATATTTGTTTTATTTTAATTTAATTATTGATTTTTAAAGTGAATATATAACTAAATATTCTGTGAATATTTCAAGTGTCTACCTGTTGCCGTTATCAATATCGAGCAAAAAGGAGCAAAAAAAAACACGTCTGTTGTATGGGAGCCCCCTTAAATACTTATGTTATTCTGGTTTTTAATATTTGTTGCTATAGCGGCAACAGAAATACATCATCTGTGAAAATTTCAACTGTCTAGCTATCACGGATCATGAAATACAGCCTTGTGACAGACAAACAGACGGCGGAGCCTTTGTAATAGGGTTCCCGTTTTACCCTTTGGGTACCCTAAAAACTTGAAACATTATTGTCACCTAAGCCTGCATTACCTGCATAGCAGTGGCGATAGCACCATATAACACGATTCCTACCGGCTTCCATTCGGAGATTCGCATCAGCAACTACCGCTACCGCTATTGAAAAATGGCACAGTCAGTGAAAATGAGATGGAGGAATATTACACATTTTATTTAGTTTTCACCAGTTCAAATGTATTGTATTCGATTCTTTACAATCCTATAATAATTTTAGTATGAGTAATAATATTATTACCTAGTAGTAATATAGTTGAGTTTATTTCTGTAAAACATTGAAAGTTTTGTTTGTGTAGTGATAGCGCCTTTTTGGTTCTGCTGCTTGACGATATATGGTGTTAAATTCAGTAAAGGAAAGACTTTTATTTTTAAGTTCATAAATAAAGGTTTACTTTATTGTTAAGTCAGTAGGTAAGTAATTTAAAACCGGCTTCACTTCCGCTTTTCTTTTACAAAAATTGACACCTCGCCGCTGCTGCATAGTAACAGCCTTCTCCACTAAAGAAAGGTGTTGGTCAAACTTATCATCATTAAAATTGACACTGAACAATTTATCTCATAAACGAAAACCCATCAATTAAGATTTAATATCATTAACGTCTTCATTAACATGACATAATAACCAAAAAATAGTTTTTAATAAACCCTTTTATTCTTAATTGACGACGGCATGTCAAGTTAACCAAAATTTATTGCGAGGAAGGGCTCATTAAGAATTTATTGCTGCAGCAGTAAATCAAAACGTTACTGTGGTGAGGTGAAATGACAAGCAATAATGTACAGAAACTTCAGCCTGTAACACAACGAACGCCAAAGAAAGATGCACAATCTGGCATAACCCCTCGAATCTACCTAGCCTTTCCCCAACTATGTTCGTATGAGCTTCCAGACGAACCGGATGCAGCTGAATACCAGTTTTTTTACACGGAGCTACTGCCTATCTGACCTCCGGATCTGGATTCTGATTACTTGTAAAAACTATCAAAGATCTACGAATGACAGCCGAGAACAACTTGCTTTCCGAGGTACGGAGGACTCAAAAATACATCTCATACTAACACAAATGTGATATATTTAGACCCGTATTGATAGACCAGTCTCAACAAGGCACCAAAGATAAAACAAATTGTCCTCTCTGGTTCTGAAAGTCTTCTATCGAATTTGATGTGCTGTGATTGGTGGACCAAAATAACGACAGCCAATCATATCAGATGGCATTAGATTTGACAGCAAATTCAATCAAATACACTGCTAGATCCCTTTGGTTTATTCTGATGTGTTCCAGATTTCTCGTAATCAGCGTCGTATATATGGAGAGTTTAGTAGTCCTACCGCCGCGGCGCCGGCGATTAACGAGATGCAAGTAGACCTAGCAGCTAAAAACGAGTTGACGAGCATCGAGCGCTGGTGTGCGTATTTACCAATCGAGAGTCTCTGAGCGAGTGTCCTGCCGTTCTATCCGCTAAGCGAGTACACGCCAGCGGTGTGAACAGCTCAGGCATCAACTATTAATATACGTATATCTTTTACTTACACGGAACTTACAATCTTTTAAGCGTATCTTGACTCCTGAGCGAGGAAATCGTTGATATAGCTACTTGCTTCCTCGTCGGCGGTGGGACGGGTGCCAGGGTACAGGGGTGAGACTTTTTACCGATATTCTTTAGGGTGCAACGTAATGAAATCTTATGTTCCCATTTAAGAGTGTAATTGAATTCATAGTCGCTTGGAGTGACCGTAAAAGTGTCATTTCGGATTTATTCATTCTGTTCTTTTATTCAAATTTCATTTTGTTTGTTATGGCGATTGTGTTGTATATGAGTTGGTTTTCAGGACTTCCTTTTATAAGACTTTTTATCTTTACCAGACCTAACTTCAGTTGCACACTTCGAAGAGGTAATATGAATAAAGGCTGCCCAAATCTAAATATACAATTTGTGGTCTGAACTTAACACTACGTTCACGAGTTTGACATTTATACAGTCCGCTAAAATGCAATAGGTAGAGAAGTATTAAGTCTCCCATATCGCAGCATCAGTCATTAACCATCAGGAATGTGACTTAATACCAATAGCCGGTTTGAACAGTCGTCGACACAAAAAATGCCATAATAAAAAACTGAATGCCTAATGATATGCGTTTAAAAAGCAGTTTTGGTTTTTGTTTGGAATTATTAGCTATTGTACCTAAAGCTGTTTACCGATATTAAATTCTAATAATCCATATTTAGATTGTCCCGACGACAAAGAACCAGACTATAAGATACTCGTTGAAGACGAAAGCTATAGAGTTACTCATCGAAAACTTAATATGGAGTCCAGAAACCAGGGCTTTTAGTGCAATGCGTTGAGTCACTCAAGGAATTACAGGATAATCCTAGTATCAAAATGAAAAAATAAACAATAACATATCGTTTAAGCTTGCACATGACTGCCAAAGACATAGTCACTTACAATAATAAAATTCCCGAACCAGATCATGTCCAAAAACGACCGCCGCGCGCCGTAGAAACTTATTTCAAAACCGCAAAACTTTCTACCAATTTCAAAACTCCATACAAAATTAATAACTTAATACAATGTACTACTTACTTGAGTGAACGTTGAGGTTAGCAAGCCGATGTATTAGCCAATGATATGACTGACATCCTCTTGACCGCAGACCGCGATATGATGAACGGATCAATTTTAATTAATTAATACTGATCTAAATATTTGTGAAGTAGGATTTTGTTTTGAGTGTTTTGTTTTCGGAAATATAAACCTCTTAACTATATATATAAATGGTTTATGAGTTCTTCCCGTCATATTCCTGTAATAGACGACCACCATTTCAGCCTGTAACACAACGTTGCTAAAATGCGTGTTATATCAAAGTTATATGTGTGTTTTAATAAATGGAAAAGACTCTTTTATGAACTTTGGGCTATTTGAGCATTTTATTGGAACTTTCTCATTTCGTCTCTAATTTCGTATTGCGAGGTGTCTGACATCTATAGAATACACTTTACTATGTACACCATAAAAAATGTAGAAATTTTACATAGGGTGACACAATGGGCGTTCATTTTCTCTCGTGTCGTCCCTCAAATCATAAAATGAGCCTTATCCGCACCGCTATCAACTACTACTGTGAATGCAACTGCATACAAATATTGCTCGTTTAATACACCTACAGGATTCTCATCCATCATGACTTTATCCTTTACAACATAACATTTCAAAAGCCTGCCAATTATCTTTAAATCATGTACCATAACTGGTATCATCAAGTTGTTGACCGCCTGTATCTATTCCTGTCGCAGTTGCATCGATTGCTAACCACCCATCAGACCTACCTTGCAATACCAGTTTCCATGCAAGTCTAACTGTGCCATCTTTACCGTTACCCACCACAACCCAATATGGGTTTTATTACTTACAATTTATGACAGCAATTTGCGTACAACCGTATTGGCTATAAAAATTCGCGGTCTATACGAAAGCAATTGGGTTTGTTCTATTTAATCGTTTGGTTTCGTTGTTTTCGATTTAAAATAAATTGTCGTGTCGCGTCTCTGATCCTTTGAAGGTTTAATCATAATCATTTATTTGTCAGAATATGGTACATTATAAATAGTCTTAAAATTTGTCAGTGGTATCATCACATTGTGTCAATTTTGGCGTGAAAATATTACATACATTTATTACAGAACAGAGATGATTAGATTAGTATTAACATTAAAGTTGCAGAGAACTCTTTTTACTTTTTAGAACTTTAAAGAAATTCTTGTCTCTGTCTGCAATAAGAGATACAAACAACAGGACTACAATTAGTGGATATCTAAAAGACACAGTCCTGCATGCTTCTCGATTCACTCGGCTAAGTCTGAGCCTGAGCTAGGATCAATTTTTCCGTAATTCGGCCCAGACGACTGATCATCTAGGGATTCCAGACATGATGCTTTGATACAGGTATATTCACATCCTAGAATTTATGCACAAGAAAAGAGGATTTCATCTTCCACAATAGTACTTTCTCAACAATGTAATTCCTTCACTACACTATTCATCTCTTTTCCTCTCATGCATTAAGAAGAAGACAACACAATATTGTACCTGTTGGCAGGTTTACGCGAGTTTCATGGCTGGCACGATTACATGCGTTTTATGTCTACATGAGAGTTTTATTGTTTTTGTCTTGTAAAAGGGGTTTACTGCTCAATCTTATTTTTATTTTCATTTCTTTTCCCTTTATGTAGAAAGATAGAAAATACATATTTTGAGGACAAGGAATACTTTCTACAAACGTTATGTTTGCCATCAAATGGACATCCTATCACTTCGACTGACTTGAAATTGTTGGTCGATTTTTATGAGACCCCGCCGCCGAATTCCCGAGTAGTTAGTGCTAAGGCAGCTCGGGCCACAGTGCAGTGCTCTACTATCGTGACGCTGTGCTAGTACTTTTAATATCAGATGCCAAACAACCAAATTGATTCGAATCCCGGATCTTCTTCAGAATTATTTCTCTAACTAGCTTTTAAAAAACCGCCTAACCCTTTTAATGTACTTAAACCGAATAAATTAACAATAATTCTTCTCGATTCCGTCTTATTTGCATACCGTTAGAAAATTATCATACGATTAGCTCGGTCCATGTTCGGTTTCATCAATCGATTTTAATCACAATACCGGTCCTTTGCTTTATTGGGATCTTTAGTTACATAATTAAAGAGGTTTGTTTGTTTTAAATAATGGATTCTTTTTCGGAATAAATGAGCTTTAGAATTCTTAAGTGTTTCTTGTTTTAATACCTTTTGTTATGAGCGGTGACTGAGTCGTCTCTTTTAAGTACGGATGTATTCGAAAGTACATCGGATTCAGTTGTGGAAGTTCAAGGGACTGATATTACGAAGCTACGTACAGGATAAGTAAATTGTGACCGCAAAATCCTGCGTGTGTCAGAATTTGTGCATTTGAATTGCGTTCGACCGGATATCCCGGCAGCTCCCCATCCTTATCTGTGGAGTGGGGAGAACGGTCAACGCTGCACAGCTTGGTTTTAGTTGGTATTAGCTCGATATTTCCCTCCTCCTGCCCCAGGCGGATGTTATACGAAATGATTATTGTCATACTTCTTTCAATGGGTTATGTGAACTAGCATTAGACTAACATTAACTGTGTAACACTACCATCATATTGCGATATGGTAACATGCAGACGATGCTTTTAAATACCGTACTTGCTAACAGTATTCTCGTATTAGTACAAAATTCTTCACTCATTAGTAAAATGCTTGTCACGGAAAAATCTCAACCTCCCGTTAATATTAACAGTTCAATTAAGCTGCTGACTCATCCTTATAATTTCTTCGAGATAATTAAATGACTATTCAATTTTATTTTTGCGACGTGCTTATAAATCCTACTTATTTTGTTCGTTTCAAAGGAACTAGTAATCAAATAAATTATGGAATAAAATCCGTCATTATTGAGTTCATTTATACGATCTCTCTGCCCACGAATGACATTGTCTCTTCATGTGGGTGCCCCTAAAGGCAACTATGAAATCTTCTTGGAATATCCCCTTACTGAAATAACTTGCTGGCGAGCAGTTTGCGTTAAATGTAGACATAACTGCCTTTAAACGGTAAAATAAGAATATGTAGCGGGTCTCGACTTCTCTTCGTCTTGATTCTGGTCTCCGATTTGCCTTTTCATTTTGTACCGAGTCAAACCACATGGCTGTCGTGGGGAGTCGGAGGGTCGTGCCGGATTTTTATTAACTAAAACCATTCGATCAAAATCAAAATATTTTATTTTACATAAACCTACATGAGCACTTATGAAACAAACATCAGAAGCTAGGTGCACGGTTCCAATTGGTCGTTTCCTAAGGAGGAGAGCCGGCAAGACAATCCACGGTTACCATTTTTAAAAATAATTGACTCTTACAATGTTTTCAAATTACAGTGTTAATAGGTATGGCAGGACAGTGTAGGCCCGTCAACAAGTACCAGGTACTTAACAAAATAGAAAATGGTTTACAAATCTACTGTCTAGTAAGCCTGAGATCGTAGTCCATAACCCATTTGAGTCTCTACACCAGTATCGTAGGCATGACCCCGGTATAGAAAAAAATATAATTGTTACTCCCAGAACCCTTCAAGTACATGACAGCACGTGACCACACTGTGCTACCGTTTTCCCCACGTGATTTTGTCCCCTGTCAACGTGATACTACTCTCCCCTGGCAACGTGTTACTCTCCCCTGCCAACGTGGTACTCTCCCCTGCCAACGTGTTACTCTCCCCTGCCAACGTGCCACCGTTCCCTTACAACGTCAAAGTCAAATCATTTATTTAAAGGCACTTTTAACCGTCAAAATTTACAAGAAAATAGAATTGTTTCTAGGCGCCCGGCGCCCCTTACAAAAGGTAGTTTCGTATGAAGAAGAATGGGCAAGAAACTCCAGAAGTTACTCTTTTAAAATGTTTTACAAAATTTTATATACTTTAATTAAATATAATTATTAGTGAAGACGATGACAGACGACAAATAAAATAAGTTTATAGATACATGGTGCTCATATATTTACAAATATTGCAACCGTGTACAAATATGGCATCCTAACATTATAAAAAAACCGGCCAAGTGCGAGTCCGACTCGCGCACGAAGGGTTCCGTACCATTATCTATAAAAACGGCAAAAAAATCACGTTTGTTGTATGGGGCTCCCATACAACAAACGTGATTTTTTTGCCGTTAAATATTTGTTTTATTTTAATTTAATTATTTATTTTTTAAGTTAACGGCAACAGGTAGACGCTTGAAATATTCACAGAATATTTAGTTATATATTCACTAAATATTCTGTTGCCGTTATCAATATCGAGCGAAAACGAGCAAAAAAATCACGTTTTTTGTATGGGAGCCCCCTTAAATATTTTTTTTTTTTCTGGTTTTTTAGTATTTGTTGTTATAGCGGCAACAGAAATACATCATATGTGAAAATTTCAACTGTCTAACTATCAGGGTTCATGAGATACAGCCTGGTGACAGACGGACATACAGACGGCGCGCGGCGGAGCCTTAGTAATAGGGTTCCCGTTTTACCCTTTGGGTACGGAACCCTAAAAAATAATGAATCAATCATTTTAACAAGTCAGTATCAAACGTGTTCCGTACCCTGGTCTACCATTATACCCCCCCCATCTGCGGTTTACCTAATAATGTAATAGTTGGTGTCCTTTTGTTTTGCCAAATACTCTATTAATGTTGATAATTATTGTTCTCAATGATAAGCAAAAGCATTCGTGGAATACCGCGGGATGTAATTAAGAACACATGAGTGGATATATTCGTGTAAATCTTTGTTAATTAGTGTTGTTCAAGGATTTCTAGTAAACGCTATCAGCTGAAGCGCTAAATTAAGAAACTCTTGAGAGCTGCTGAACTTGAAAGTAAGTAGGTGCCTTGTAAGTTACCAAGTTAGTGCTTACGCCTCGAAAACGTAGGCAGAAATGTACTGAATTCACTCATATTTCTTAAGTGGCCATATTCAGTCTCATTATAAGGAGCAAGTTGTAAGGTTTGTTCATATCTGGTCTGTTATAGACAATTTTCTACAAAAAAACTCATTACGTTGCCCAGAGTTTATTTATTATGTATTAGGCTCTTCAACAATGAGAACATTATGTTTTGTTTACTTTCCTACGCTGTCCCTCCACTCCTCCCATCTTTCGCAAGCCCACGCGTCCTCCTTCCAGTTTAGACGGAACAAAACCAGCTCGTCCCGCCATCTCCTACGTGCTCGTTATTTACGTTGTTGAGCAGACAATTCCGAACAAAAATCAAAAGCCATTTAACAAAATAAACTGAGAATCAGCACTTTTTTTTAGCAGGTTTGGTTTCCGCACTTCGTCCTTCATGTGGAATCAATCAAATCAGCACTTTTCGAACGTCAAAATTACATAAAACAGTCCCTCAAAACCCCGCCCTTCACCACTTCCTAGTGCTGTAGCTTGAAACAGGAAGTGGCGTAAATAAATGTATTTTCTTTCTTTTTTTAATAAACTCCCCAGCAGCACAGCTGTCTGTTCAGATTCTATAAAGTATGTAAAATAATTTACATTACGCACCACAAAACATTAAATTATTTTGCCATATTATGTTGGCTAGAACAGCAGGTAACAAATGAAGCAATGGATTAGAAATATCATTCACGATCATTCAGATCGTGATTGAAAGTTTGTTACGCAATTAGTGCTGATCTCTAGGAAGTTAATAACGTTACCAAACTCACTCACTGCCCTATTTTTAAACACAGGTCACAGGACCAATGCCTGCCAGGGTTGCGGGTTTGTCCGAAAGGGACATCTTGGCCCGGGCACACAGGCAACTGAAGGAATACTGGTGGGTTTTAGTCAGTTAAAGTCTGACACGCCCTCCCAGCCCCGCACAGAGCGGGAGAAGTTAATTGATAAATTCCCACCTGAGAAATAAAGCCTGACCTGTTACGTATAGCTCGTGCCGCAAAAACAAGTTTCATCCTACGCATTAGTACCATGTTCATTTCAGCCGAAAGATGTCCACTGCTGGACATAGGCCTCCCCCATGGGGGAGGGGGGGGGGGCTAATCGCCACACGCTTGGCAGGCGGGTAGAACGCTGCTCCCCATTCTCAAGTGACTTCCTTATTTTACGACACCCACACGGGAAGAAATAGGAACGGCATACTATAGAGATGTTACAAGTTATAGCAGAGATTTGACGCGGAAACATTCAGCTTAATATACTACGCTGATTACGAGGGGCGTGACGGAGACCTCAACTAATGGATTATGTTCGGTTTTATTATTTTGTGTTTGTATTGCATGTTTTTTTTTTACAAAGGAGTACAATTTTTTTATGTTTATGGTTATATGATGGTAAATTGATTAACGGAATGATCCGATTTGTCTCCGAACTTTCCCCAGGAATATTATTTGTTCTTTCCTTTTGTGGTACTGATTCCGTAGTCCGACTACAACTAAAAGCTTCAATACAAGATCACTTTTCAAGCAGTAGTCTGATCCAGTTGATTATTTTAGTTCATTCTCCGATTTGATGCCACCAATTGCATCAGACTGCTTGAATAGTAAGTGAGCACCATCTTTGCTGTCACGCAGTCGGGTAAAAACAAGAGCTATCTGTGAAGATACACACCAGCTCCGCTAGCACTTTTCTCTCCCGCAGCTTTTGCCACATAACCTCGTAAATACAAGGTCAAAAGCACTGGAGAGATCTAAAACGCAAGCATACACTGGTGTTCGACGTTTCGCGTAATATTGCACCGTATGTTTGAGGCCGAAAATCGCACTTTCAGCGCTAACATCATTACGAAACCCAAACTGTGCGCCGTGTAATTTTAATAATCTACTCAATCGTGCGTCCAGCTCACTGTCGAGTACCTTCGCGACAATAGTAGCCAGGGAAATGGGTCGATAGTTACACTTATCAAAAACGTCACCCGTTTTATTCTTAACAATAGTTCGCATGCACTATAGGATGTTCCGTGTGGTGCCGGCCGTAAATAATAGTACCATCCTATTTCTTCCCGTGGGCGTTGTAAAAGGCCACTAAGGGACTTACTAGAAAATGCGCAGCAGTGTTCTCTATGCATTTTAACACCAAACTGCGATCGCCAATCCGTCTGCCAAGCGTGAAGATTATGGCAAAGCCCCTTTCTTTTGGGGGTCGCCTATGTCCAGTAGTGGACGTCTTTCGGCTGGAATAATGATGATGATGAATGTAGGACGTACCACAGAATACACACTCTCATCCATCCAGAGCTAAAATATAAACACAAAACCAAGGAGGCCTTTGCAGCTTAAAACGACAACGGCTCTCAATCGGGTAACGCCTGCTGGGTATATACCGTTCGAGATGAAGCGAGATGCGCACATAACGGTGCCTCACATTAATTGATACAAGTAAACGGTGCCGTCGAGCGGAATCGCGCACTAAGCTATAATGCGCACTGTAATACGGTAATATCTGTAATGTTGTGTCGGTATTGTTTCCTGAGGTAACGGAGTTTGAGGAGTTTGTATTGTGAGGGATATGTTTCTTTGTTCCGTTCTGCAGGTAGAGTTCCTAAGTAACGATTGTACTCATTTGCGAAGTGTCTTTTGTTTGAATGAAACTAAATTCTTGTAGTATTTTGATATATATTCTATAACTTATGTTATACCTATGTAAGAAGAGGACAGTGTAATGGAAATACATTAATGGTTGCATATCACGGTTTGGTGGTCTCTGTTCTAAGGTTTGGTGTAGTATTCTGGGGTAATTGTTCCGAAAGGGGGTCCATATTTAAAGCCCAAAAACGGTGCATTAGATCCATTTTTAATCCCAAAGTTACAGATAGTTGCATTCCTTTTTTCAAGAAACACAAAATACTAACTTTTCCTACTTTATACATTCTCGAAGTAGCTATATTCGTTAAAACTAACAAGCATCTATTTCCGGCATTAAATGATACGAGGATGCGAACTACTGCCTTGAGATCAAAATATCAGTATATTGTGTGCTGGTAGATATAACACTGCTTTGCTTAAAAAAAAACATTATTGGTATGGCACCTATTATATATATATATATTTAACAAATTGCCAAATTGTATTATCTAAGGATCAAACCTTAAAAAAAATCAACAAACTCCTGTCGTCGATGCTCACAGAGAAATGTTATTACTCTGTTACCGATTTTATAAATTATGAATTGTAATATTTGCTTCATTTTATTTCATATAATATGTAAATAATTTTAGACTTAGCTGAATTTTTCCTATTTTTTTTTCTTTCTTTCTTTTTTCTCTTTTTTGATTCTTTTCTGTTTCTAAATTATCTGTAAGTTAACCACTATATTTTTGCATGCCAACAGGCAGAATGTACTGGGAATATATCTGAAAATAACACCATTATTGTAATACCCTGCATTCTATACAAATAAAGAAATTATTTATTTATAGTATTTTTTCTGCAGTGAGTCAGCTTCGGGCTGATATTACATTTCTTACATGTTACTGCCTCGTTGGTCTACAACAGACAGCAAGCGCTACTGTCGAGAATGCGGTCCTGGTTCGATTCCCAGGTCGGGCAAAGTATTTGTAGTGTTATTGTGTATTTTCCATCAGGAATCTCTCAGTAGCAGCCTGGAGTCTGGATGTGTGCCCGGTTCATGGCAATAGGCTCGCCACCTTTACATGGGACTTAAACCTAACTGGCGAAATGTGGGTGGGTATACTATTGGTACACATCTGCGTAACCTTTCGGGGATCTACATGCGTGATGTTATGTTACTTACTTTGTTTGCTAGCTGTACTTAGTAAATAACCCTTCCTGACAGTCGGATAAAAAGCTAGATGCGTGCTGCTCTACATGAAATCAATTCATTAACTTTTTTCACTTTATTAAAACTAATCGACACAATTAGCAACTTAACATAACACTGTTATTATAAAACACTCAAAAACATTACATTACATTCCAACTTAAAACTTAATCATAACTTACGTCCACATAAACCGACAATTAATATCTTAACACCCTGTATTTAACCAGACGTAGATACACGGGTGTAATATGTTTCTAATTCTAAATACACAGTCCAACTATGTTACTAATTATGAATGACGTGTAAATGAGTTAACTATTAGTGTTAGTGGCTCAATGGCTAGCTTGAACTTTCGCTCGCTCGGTCACTAGGATTTGACCTCATTGGTTTATTTTGATGCGAAGTAGTAGGTACTCCTTGTAGATATGGTAATGTGGTTACTCTATAATTACTTATCTGTAATTCGGAGGTTGTAAATACTAAGATGCTTGAAGTTGATCAACTGGTTTTACTTCCCTATGACTACATATTATGACCATTTGATGCAAATGAACTTCTGGCTCTTTGATTTTTTGGTATAAGAACATTTTTTTTTTGCCACAAGAATTTCATCTTTTTTACATACTACTGTTATAGATACATCATCACACGTTTATTTTGCAGAATGTTGGTACTCCCAAAAAAGGCCTTCATGCATGGTGCCTAACACCATAGGCAAAAGAACAATCCTACAAAAATTCGCCGAATGCATAATCTCCTCCTTTTTTGGAAGTCGGTTAAAATGGCGCAAGACACGTCATAGCTAGGTTTTCTGTCTGTCCCTTCAACCATATAACAGATGACTCGCCATACTATGTAAACAAGCTAGGGTGCCCATTAATCATGCATAAGAATTTAAATAAAAAATGCAAAAACAACACATTTCTTACGTTCACAGTGGGAAATCTAATCATGTACTAGTTAAATATTCAAATGGTATGCACAGTACAAATATGTATGACATATTGTTTCTTAGTCATAACGCGTGTTTTGCTGTGCTTAATTGACCAAGGCAGGGCTTGTAAACTGTGTTTATGCTGTGGTTCTGCTTCCTCCGGTAGAATTTAGGAGAGAACTGCTACGGTTCGTACTTTGCATGTAGAAATCGCGTCTGTATATCGCACTTTTGCATACCAATAGACACTCTGGTTGCCCTTTCTGGATCTCATCAACCTAGATAGCACCTGGTATGTCCTTTAGACCGTTTTTTTTCCTTACAACCATTTGGAAAAGCAGCTTAGTTAGTGAAAAACTTAATGTAAAAATGTTGTAAATAAGCACAAATACATTTATTTATTATTTATTTTCTTCTTACATCTACCATAACAGGGTAACCCAATGCGGTTATCCTAACTTAATTATTCTACATAGGTACTAACATTCATGTACCTACCTATAACAAATTACAAACAATGCATTACTTGTGAATTCACTTAGAGAACAACAGAATAACAACTTCGCCTGCAGAAATATCACGCTGCACGAATATCAGACAAGCAGTTTCGTAGTAACAAATTGAAATACAGACGTTCCAATTTATAATAGGAGGCTAAGAATTATTGCAGCCATCAATATTATTTATGCATTCGCTAGTTTAAAGTAAGGTGTGGTGGAGATGCAAATACCAGGATTTTATTTAGAAGTCTCGGTTATTTATTACGCTTCTAACTCGAAAGCAGAAATTACTATGCGTGTTTTTGAGCGCTTAGGTATATTTTTAATTTGTTAGTTCTTTAAAAAGAAAAGGTATCATCGTGGATACGATGAAAGGATATTCGCAGGTCATTGGGCAGCAAAATTCACCTGAAAAACAGGATGAAAATGTTCCGTTGGTAGCATTAATAAGAGACCTAACCAGGCAAATGTTACCGTCTTAAAAAGCTAGTAAATCAGTTTGCATGATCATCTTCATGGCAAAATTATGCCTTCTTATTAGGGTTACCCTATATAGATGATTGTATGATGACATCGAATCTACGTATATCTTTGCAAATCCCAGCACTCTCACGATATAGAACTGAAATAAGTATATAATAATACTATCCGTACATAGGTTGTACCATATGCAAACACTACGTTAGCCACATTTCATCTCTGTTTCATCGACCAACAGCTGTATAACTAGCCAAGCACATTCATGGTCAAATTCAGTGTACCACGCCTTATCGCATCGATGATTACAGTCTACATGGTTATATTGTAATGCTTGCAGACATTAAAAGCTGTGGGCACGATGAAATAGTTTCTGCCCAAGCTTGTTGGAAGACCTGGTTCCCAAAAAAACAAAGAAAATAGTTTAAGAACGAAAGAGGCTGGATGCTGATGTTGACGTATCTAGAGGAAAATATGAATGTATTTCTCTTGAGGACAATGCCTAAAGACGTATGATAACGAATTAAATTCGAATAAAGAACAGGTTCGTTCTGTATTTTTAAACATTATCCGTATATATTTTTGGCTCCGCTAAATAAATGCTAAATTCATGGCTTATGGGAAATCCCTTGTGTATCAAATGTATGTTTATATAATTTTTCCGCATCTGGCTCCTATAGAAATATTTCATGCTTACGTTTCTGTTTCAGGTAATTCATGAATTTCACATTCTGCTACCCCGCGGGTATTGTGTTCGAGTCGTCGCCGTCGGTGAGTTTTTGTTTCGCCAACCCTTTGTCCCAGTAATTATTATGGCAAATATGACGGTATTACGAGGGCGGCACTGAAAATTTCGGGAATCAAGGAAGTGACACAACATTACTATTTAAAAATGTATTTATTGCTTTTCGAAGTATTCTCCGCGAAATTTGACACATTTTTCCATACGATGGAACCAATCATTGAAGCAACCATTCCATTCGGAAGTTGGGGTTTTGTAGGCGTCCACAGCTTCTTCAGGTGATGAAAATCTCTGTCCACGCAATTTATTCTTTATTTTAGGGAAAGTATAGAAATCATTAGGGCTTAGGTCGGGGCTGTACGGCGGATGGTCTAATAATTCTATGTTTTCTTGCTCTAAAAACTCTTTTGTTCTGTGCGCTGTGTGAGAACTCGCATTGTCGTGATGGAGGATGATGCGGCGGTTGCAGTTCTCTTTACGGAGTTTAGAAACTACCTGTGGCAAACAAATGCTAGCATACCATTCTGCATTAACCGTTCTTTGTCCCTCAAGAGGAATAGTCGTAACATGGCCGGTTTTGGAGACAAACGTGGCCACCATTTTTTTTGCAACACTCCGTGAACGAACAATTTTTGTTGGCTTTAACTCATTTTCGAACACCCAAACTCGTGACTGGTTTTTTGTTTCGGGTTCGTACGCGTATATCCAGGATTCGTCACCTGATACAATGTTTTATACAGCATTTGAGGATCCTGCGTGGAATCTTTCGAGAGTTCTAACGCACCAAGTAACGCGAGCCGCTTTTTGCTCTTCACAGAGCGAATGCGGTATCCACCGGGAAAACAACTTTTTTACACCTAATTGTTCATGCAAGATTATTTGTATTTGACTCATGCCAATGTCTTAACCGTTACCTGAATTTCGCGGTATGTCACATGTCGATCTTCCTCAATCAGTTTACGCACAGCATCAACGTTTTCATGGGTGACTGCAGTTTTTGGACGACCTTGACGGGGATCATCACTTAGCTTGACACGTCCACGTTGAAATTCAGCAAACCAGCGATAAATTGTGGTTTTGGATGGGGCTTCATCACCAAATGCAGAAACCATCCGGTCAACACACTGTTTTTGTGTTAAACCAGTTCGAAAGTCATAATAAATCATCGCTCTTGAATTTTCTCGAGTCAATTCCATTTTCTCAACGACTAAACAAGTTTGACAAAACCTTGTGACAAGACCGAGAATCTTTTTTTAAATAAATAAATGGTATTCGATTTTTAAAACCAAGGAGTTTTCAATTAAAAAGATTTTAATATGACAGGAACAGTGGAAATATTCCATTCCCGATACTTTTAGTGCATAACCCTCGTATAATAACGAAACGACGTATTTAGTTAAACAAAAGTTATTTAAACCAAATATATTTGGCCCTTTATGATAATTTCTTCGTGGTGCTGGTAAAATGGCCTAAAGGTAAGATTATTTTAGATCAAAGACGGTTTCAAGCTCTGCCTTTTAATAATAAAGACTACTCAGAAACAGTTCAACAATCAGGATCCTATCTGCATAACGGTACAAAAAGGTCATTTAAAATATTGCGAGTGGTATCACAATTCAGAACTACGTGCTTCCGTAACCATTCGTCGGATTAAAACGCCAGTTGATTGCCATTGCGACAATCTGTTAAAATTCAGGTCGAGTTAACGCGTTCATAAACGAATGTTTCCCACCTTTTGTTTTGTTATCACTACTGTTTAACCTTATTGCGTATGCCATAAAAACCGTGGCGTAAAAAAAAATCTGTAAGACAACATTCGAGACGGATGAACTTGGGAGAACATAACATCACGTATGTTTTTTTACGTATGTATTTCGCCAAGGTTAATGGAATAGGGGGCAAGCCTATTGCCATCAACCGGGCACAAATCCAGACTCCGGGCTGTTACTAAGAAATTTCAGATGGAAAACCCCAATAACACTGCCCGGCCCGAGAATCGAACCCAGCACCTCATGCTCAACAGTAACGCTTGCGAACACTAGACCAAGGAACTTAGAAGAGTAGCCTTATTTCACACTGTGTTTATTGTCGATCCTGTTTGCTAAACTAACAGAAAAGAATAGCCAACTTTAGGCTGAAATAAAAATGTAACGGGTTTAGTACGTTTCTTCCTTCCTTGGGCAATATTTATTTCGGTATTCACAAGAAAACCTCGAGTTGGATTATATGGAGCATTGTATGCAGTATAACTTCTGTAACTTTATACGTGATAACAAAACCAAATCGGTGTGGGAAGTTATACTATTCTGACGGGTCTGACAGTATCCGGAAATTCATACATGTCTTGTTTATCGATAACATCATGACATTTTCCGATAGAGGTGGGTAGATTCACTGTGTGTGTGTTTGACAGGCATCCCATTTCGAAAGGTGTTGATGGGTTCCAACTATGTAGTTAAAAAAAAAAAATAAGCCATGGCAGCTAAGAGATGACTAGTCCCAACTGACAGCGCCCGTTCACGAACATGATGCGTGGATCAGCACCATTCAGCTCAACCATTTTGAAAGGAGCTAAATGATCCAACGTAGCTTAACTTTCGATCAACCCGTGGGGCTGTTATCTCTAAGCCACAACTTGAAAACAATTCAAATTTAGATTTAATTTTCAAATACCTTTCTCTATTTCAAAGAACGATGTCAAATAAATGATTCAAACAGCATTTCCGTATACAAAATGATCGATAGCATTATATACAAGCGTTTGTGTATCGCACTGGCGATGTGTGGCTCTTAATTTATTCATTGCGAAAGGCTTTGCCCGTTCTGCTATATAAAATGTGTTGGATAAACTGTTTGTTTTTACTATGTCGTTATTTTTTGTTATGGTTGAGGGATTTTGGCAATATAGCTGATTCATTGAACCAAGCGGTTGAGGACGTTTGACCCAACGGCTAGGTGATCACTCATTGTATCATTAACAGCTAATAATACATGGAAATTCCTTTGTGTTTCAAGTAGATAGTAATTTGGTAGATCTCGGTAACTCTGACGAACGGTCTTCCCATTGTGATATCAGTGATCTTCCACGTCTTTGAGAAAATCTTTGTCGCAAGTGTGTTTGGTTTAAACTTTACAACCTTTTGAGGATTCGAAACACACACTGCAAAAGCCTGTGACAGTCTATTCTTAGACGTAAACCACATTCCTAAGATAGTCTACTGATCCAACTATAATCTTTCGTATGTTAACATCCAGAATATTGAAATTCCACTTGATACCAAACACTTTTGTAACAATCTTTGGTGTTCAGACCTTCATGTAAATGAGCATTATAGTTACAGAAGGGAACAACGTCCTTTATTATATTTTCTGGTTAGCTCTGTCAGTAGCGAATTAAAAAGATTACCATGGACAAAGAAGAAGACTACGAAGTCTCATAAGAGAAGCTGGGACGCTGATACAAAATTGAGAGCAGAAATTCACAGATACCAATCAATCTGCCTAGCCGTTTCTTAACTATGTTGGGGTCAGCTTCCAGTCTAACCGGATGCATCTGAATACCAGCATTTTATATGGAGCGACTGCCTGTCTGACCGCCACAACCCAGTAACTGGGTAATACGATACCCCTTGGTAAGACTGATTATCAGACTTTCGGGCTTCTGACGACCCGTAACAACTGTCAAATATCCACGAATGTCAGCCGGGACGAACGGCTTAACGTACTTTCCGAGGCACGGAGTAGCCTCGCTATATAAAGATGGTCACCCATCCACGGACCAACCTCGGTAAGCCACCGTAAGCGTAGCTTAACCTGATGGATCGACCCGTGCGGCTGTTATTACTTAGCCACGAGCTCCTCACAAATCCACATATACCAATATTCGTAAATAAGTCTTTTTTTGGTAACTAATAAAAAATAATGTTAAAACACCAGGATAATTTGAACACGAAATATTCAGCCGAGCTTAACTCTAATTAAAATTTTGTTGTTGCTTAATAAAAATAACCCTTCATTGTTATCTTCAAAAAGGAAAGCCGAAAGAAATCTTAATCTTATTGAGATCCCTATTAATGTATTTTTTGATCAATTTCTTCCCAATTATGTTATTTTAAATCTGTGGCAGCTTCAGAGAAACACCTACACGTTGCTACTTACAACCTTTCCTCACAAGATATTTCAATTTTAACCTTATAAGCGGTGACCTATTTATATTTAGAGATTAACTACGATAATATGGCCCGCCCCTCCAAAATTGAAAACGTTTGAAAGTATTTGTACGCATGTTGCGTAATGAGACGGCCGACAAACTAAAACAAATCACGGATTTGTTGCTCGACTAGTGGCGTCATTAATCGCTCATTATTATTAGTATGGCGCTGCACTGACGTACTCTATAATAAAAAATAAAAAAAAATGTTTATTTGTACACTATGAAAACATACATAAGTACACAAGGATTAAATAAATAGGTATTGTACAATATAGTCCGTTCAAAGGGTGAATTGATGCCTCCTAAACTAGGCTAAAAGCCTGTGTTTTAGAAGTAATTGTTCCTATGAAAACGACACGTGCGTTGTCTTGCGCGATCGGCTAGTTATGATTAGTTGACCAACAAATCTGGTAATAAGTGAGATATTACGAGTACTTACATACAAACTCTTTCGTAAGGATGTGACTATACACATTGAAACAGTTATTTGGACGGGCGAGCCATGTTATCGTAGTTTATCTCTAAATAGCTTTATCTATGTCCGGTGTCTTTCACTGTTTTATGCTCCCGTAGAAATCAAAAGAAAAGTAACAAAAAATAATAAAGGGTCCATGATCATCAGCCTACAGCAGTCCACTGTTGGACAGGCCTCTCCAACTGCACGCCATTGAGCTCGATTCTCGGCAACTCTCTTCGAGCTGCTAGCAGTGGACACCGCGACCGTAAGGGACGTTCGCGGTCTCCACTCAAAAACACAATCTAACCCTATCGCTTCTACGGCTGATATAGACGGCCCATTTCCACTTAAGAACATCAGTGGTGGCCCAATGGTAACAGCCCCGACTTAAGAGTTGTAAGTCGTGGGTTAGAAACCTGGCAAGCGCTTTACTTTGTATAAATTCTTTCATCACCACTGCTCTCAAAACGGTGAAGGCTCGTACAGACTCGCGCGAATCGGTTTCAATTTGACAGTTCAACAACATTCATTGCGTTATTTACATTGTTGAGCAGACAATTTTTTCTAACATATGAAGCAATGGATTAGCAATATACTTCAAAATCATTCCGATTCAAACTGCGTTGCGCAATTAGGGTGCAGTTTTCGTATTTCACTCAGGCCATCCAGCCAGTCTTCTCACCGTTCAATATTCTAAGGCTCACTCCAAAGCCTGCCAGATAAGGACCTGCCAGTATCAAGACCTCGACACAACTTTTTTTTATAGCAAAAATACTTTTTAAATATTTTGCAACAAAGTGGACGCGATCAAGTTGTTAGCACTTTGTATTTTATTGAACGAGCATAGAGATAAAACTGCAATGTCCGAGTACTTGTTGATATCAGCTTTCAAGCGAATGGCGCCATGCCAAACGAGGCATGTATGCACCATTTACATTTTAATGTCGTCTGGGATTTAAAAAATACAGGTGCGCATTGTTTCACTAAATGTGGGTTGTTGCTTTGAACATTGCTTAAGAAGTTTCTCTTCATCACAAGGGCTGTCACCAACGGTGGTGATTAAAGCAATTTTAAAATCTTTGATCGGTAATTAAAATGCTCATTGTCATGGACGTCATGGTTGTCTTTTGGTATGTGACCTGGATCGTGCATTCCCCGGAATTTATAACAAATTTTGGTTATTTATTCATCAGCACCAATTGTTCCACCAAACATTGTGATTTGAGGCTTATTTTTCTACTCAGAGAGAAAGAGAAAAAGAAAAAAAAAAGAGGAAAGAGAGAAAAAAAAGAAGAAAGGAAAAAGAGGAAAGAGGGAAAGAGTTTAGTTTAAACCTTCAACATTTTGACTTTAGCCTAAAATTTAAAACTAGCCAATTTCCCATGACAACAGCTTTAAAAAATTGTGTCACCTTTGTCTCTTATTTCAAAGCACTCCTTTTCCTTTACAAAGAAACTTAATACTTAAACATAATTACCATAATCGAACCTTTAGTTACCTTAAACGATCCATAAAACTAGGAGCGGCTATAGTCACTCACGCCCTAAGCTAAGAAAGGTATAACCATAAATTACGATACATTATCACCTAATTAGCTGGTAGCCAACATGGGGGAAATTTGCGTAGGCATTACACACATGATTTCCTTTTTGAATAAAACCTACGCATCCTTGGTTTAAGTGCTACACAGTATAAAAAGAACAGAACACAAACTCAAGTCAACGGGCGATGAGGAATCCACATAGAAAGTTGAAAGAAAGACATTCACTTTGTTGAGTTGGTCGTCACTTTATTATTCTCTTATAAAAAAAATCTAATTCAAGTCTTATCTCAGCGATAAAATAAATGTAGAGACAGATTAGAATGAAAACGTTATTGAAAATACAGGAATTAGGAAAGGCCCCTCAGGTCTACCTGGGCCTCTACAATGATTAATCCTAATAATATTTACCTTTTTAGGGTTTTTTACCCAAAGGGTAAAACGGGAACCCTATTACTAAGGCTCCACCGTCTGTCTTTCTGTCCGTCTGTCACCAGGCTGTATCTCATGAACCGTGATAGTTAGACAGTTGACATTTTCACAGATGATGTATTTCTGTTGCCGCTATAACAACAAATACTAAAAAAACAGAATAAAATAAATATTTAAGGGGGCTCCCATACAACAAACGTGATTTTTTTGCTCGATATTGATAACGGCAACAGGTAGACGCTTGAAATATTCACAGAATATTTAATTATTTATTCACTTTAAAAATAAATAATTAAATTAAAATAAAGTAAATATTTAAAGGGGGCTCCCATACAACGAACGTGATTTTTTTACCAATTTTATAGATAATGGTACGGAACCCTTCGTGCGCGAGTCCGACTCGCACTTGGCCGGTTTTTTTTTGTTAATTTTGAGGATACTGCTCTCCTCAGTACTGCCCTATGTCGTGTCATTTTTCCTTATACGAAGCCCACGTCATCACGTGGGCTTGTGATAAGAGGATTTTTACCCCCTAGTATTATAGGTTCAGGAAATATTTTCGGAATACGGAAGCTATGAATGTAAGTATTAAAACGCACATCTTTCAGCTGACCAAAGTTGATTCTGACCCTTTAACCTACTTTTCTTTATTTTTCACGTGGTTAATGTCAGACTTTTTATGCCGCCGGCTTCACATGCCGTCGAGAAATATCTCTCAGGCATGTTTTCGATGTTTTCCTTCACCGTTTTTTTTTAAGCATGATAATTATACAATACGCACATGAGTCCGAAAAGTCAGAGGTGCGTGTCTTAAGTTCGAACTCGAGACCTATGAATTGACAGTCCGACGGTCACACCACCAGGCTATCAGTGCTTATACCTACTATACTTGCTACTTAATGCAATAAATAAAGTGTGACTCAATCAAGACCGCCCCAGTTGATTTTATGATTGATATTTTTAGTATGTGGCTTTATTACTTTATCAATGGAGTGATGTGAGAAAGTTGTTAAAGAGAGCTCGTGCTGTGATTGTGTGGGTGTTATATGTTCCCACTGCTGGGACACAGGCCTCCTCTCGGTGAGAGGGAGTGGGCCGAATCCACAAAGCGGACTTAGTGCGGGTTGGTAGATGTAACAACTAACAATATGTCTTCGAATTTATCATTAAGCTAAATTTGCACTTCGTTGGTAACGCAGGAATAACTGGATCTAAAGTTAGGTTTAGTTGTATTGTTATCTATTTTCTTAGATATTTTTAGTTATCATGATCTACTTCTTGGTAAAAACCTCTTCCAATAAAGAAGGTAGTATAATCCTTTCAGTTTTTTTACCTTTGATTTTGCATCACTGTCAAAATCACAGTGATCTTTATTCTCGTTGCAATAAGGTTGCTGGTGGGTTGCTGCTTGGATGTCAGTCAGAGGACAGTCCTGTACGCGGGCATTAAGGAGGCAAATGGAGTTTTAGACAAATTGTCACACTTGTATTATGGACAGAGATTACGTTCTGCTCAGAGTTACACCCTCGTATTGTACTTCCTGTATTTTCTAGAAAGAACGAAGTGCCTGATAATGGAAGTGAAAGAACTTTTAAGTGCTACTTAAGTGTATTTCAATTCTTCGGATTTTCTAAAGTAAAGCGTCTTGTTTTAACAAGGTTTATGAAAGCACTACACTACACCACTAATTAAGAAGTGCTACAACTATATCTTTAATGAATACATACACGTACATAAACTCACGCCTTCTTCTCATGGGAAAACTATAGAACGCCACCTGCTACGCTCCTTACATACTCCTTTTGCTTCGCCTACGTTCATACATCTGGTCATACACGCACGCCGATTGTGAGTACTACGCATCTGACCTTTCTGAAGAACATCACCAATTTGGTCACTATATGTGACACTAGGGCGTCCCCTCCCGGCGTTTCCACTCACCTCTGCTTTATAAATACCTTTTGTTAGTCGCGTGACACTCATCCTCTCAACATGACCAAACCATCTTAGCATACTCTTTTCAATTTTTAACCGACTTCCAAAAAGGAGGAGGTTATATGTTCGGCTGTTTGTTTTTTTTTTATGTATGTTCACCGATTACTAAAAATTCTTTTTTTGTATGGAAGGGTATGCTCCCGAGGTTGTCCCATTGCCACCAAATCAGAATCTGATGAATCCCCTGGAAATCGAGGGAAATCCTCAAATTTTATAGGCATACCTATAGCGATTTGAGTATTTTCTATAGTAACTCGTGCATTTGCATTTGAACAGCACCATTTGGTGAAGTGGAACTGATGATGAAGAACACAGATGGCCACCGGAACTACTTAATAATAAGTATTTCACCTTTGCGGTTCGATTAGGCACTTTAATATGGTTGCTAAGCAATTTATGCTCTTCAAATTGCATATGGTGAAGTCACCATCAGTTCTCCTGGTTCTTACCAGGAGAACTCCTCAGCAATTAACGCCCCTGCATCGGGAAAAGCAATATTTTGTAAAAGGTGATGAGCATTCGACATTAGGCTATTGTAAATTAGATAAATTACAAACTGACCCACTAAAAAGTGAAAAATAAAAAACTTTTTACAAAAAAAAACCACCGACTTCCAAAAAAAACACTACAAAGTGAAAAATAACTTTAATTTCGGAAGTCGGTGGCAAAAAACTAAAATACAGATCCAAAGACACCGACTTCCGAAATTAAAGTTATTTTTCACTTTGTAGTGTTTTTTTTGGAAGTCGGTTGTTTTTTTTTTGTAAAAAGTTTTTTTTGTTACTACATCTTAATCGTCGTTAATGAATACTCAGCAATATCACAGTAGAGGTTGGCCCAGAGTTACCTCATCCATTACAAAGTAAGAGTTGTGCCTGAACTTCAAATAGATCGATAAAGTTCTAAGAGGAAATGTTCAATTTAATTAGTTTTGTTGTTTTGCAGTTTATATGGTCTCCTAGCTTTAATTACCTATTTGTAAAGAAATAAACTTGATGAAGTTGTATTATATAAGCTAATGTATTTCAAACTCATGAGGAAGTTGAAGTTGGTGTGAATTCGCACGATGATTATTGCATTGTAAGATTTCTTGCGTAGTAAAATTTTATATTCTCGACATAAATAACTTTGAAGCCGCTTGCGTTGTTTTTATTTTGTCGACACTCAACCGATTTAGTATCCACAAAATCTGCAAAATGTGTCTCAATAAAGAAATGTTTCATATTGATATCCTTATTTGCAGTTAATAAGATGTTCTGATGTTACAAGGTGGTTAAAATACAATTATGGACCCTGCAGGGCACAGCAAAAAGTATATTTTTATAAAATTCTAAAATAAAAGTATAATCATTATATGAATAATTAACTATCAACAAAAGACGTCCTTCACTGATGAACACAGGCTTCCATAGATTTTTGTAACAACAATCCGTTCTGGATGAGCGAATCCAACATGCGAACTTAACAAGATCGTCATAAACTCCACTTTACAGTTCTGGTCCCTATTCCAGAGGGTCTACTCCGAACATAAATCCGAAGTATCGACCGAATGTTCGCCCGTTTCTTGACTACGGTTAACTATTGCTAATTATGGCGAAAAAAAAAACCACAGTCAAAAAGATAAGCCAAAGTCAAAAATGTGATTTAAAGTCGGGTAAGGACTCAAAGTCAAAAAAGGAAACTTTGGATGTTAAAAAACGGCTGAACATTCGGCCGTTACTTCAGATCATCGCTTCGGAGTAGACCCCCAGAACCTTAACTTCGCAATGCCACCTGCCCAAACCATATCAACGTTGGAACTGATAAAAAACGCTTTGTACTTACTAAACCAGACAAGTTATTAACCTAATCCACAGTTTATCCTTTTGACTACCGACTCCTTCACCCAGATTACTCAAAGCATAATTCTCATGCGCGTTCGTTCTACTGACCTTTAAAACTAGGCTCGTTTCTGCAAGAGTCGACAAAAACTCTTTAGCATGAATATTTAAAAGTTTACAATGCACTGACGTTTTAAAACTGTCCAGTGTTTTGCAATCAGTCATCAGTACAGCATTGCATTGTGTTTTTCCTTAACCAGTGCGGCTGTTCTAACAAATCAGTCAGAAAGTTATTTTCATCATCATCATTGGCATCCTTGTTCCACCCATCGCTGAGTATAGGTCTCCTCCCTTATGTGCCATGCTTCCCTGGTCTGTGCGAGTCTCATCCAGGTCTTCCCCATGATCCTCTGTAGGTTATACTACGACTTAATTGCGTAACAGGACACCGTTATATCATTTTAACCTTGGGAATTTATAAAGGTACGAACGAGTTACGACTATGTTTACTGAGCGCAAACTGTCCAGTTAGATAGGTCCAATTTCGAAAAAGAGGGCAATCGTCGATTCCGACTTGGCTGGGCGGCGTTCTGGAAGATACGTAATATCTTCTCGTCTGACATATCGTAGTGTTTCAAGACGGAGTACGTGCACGACCAGTACGTGTTGCCAGCAATGACCTATGACACTGAAACGTGGTCGCAATGGAGTGGGCCCAAAGGGCAATGGAGAGGGCTATGCTTGGAGTTTCTCTATACGGTCGAATCAGAAATAAAGAGATCCGTAGGAGAACCAAGGTAACCGACATAGCCCGAACAACTGCCAAACTTAAGTGGCAGTGGGCACATTGCTCGCAGAACAGATAGCTGGCTGAAAGTTTCTGGAGTGGCGACCGCGCATCGGAGGACGCAAGGCCACCCACAAGGTGGACCGATGACCTAGTGAAGGTCGCTGGAATCCGCTAGATGCGGGAAGCACAGAACCGGTCGAAATTTCGATGCTTGGGGGAGGCCTATGAAATGATGATGAATGAAGGTTGATAAAGTTGTCAAAAAAACAACTTTTCAAATTAATGAGGGAATGGATTTCGCATTCCATGCATGCCCGATGTTTAACATAGTCACGCAATCCATAAATTTGAATACCTATCTTAACACAACGTGAAACGTGAAGACACGGCAATTTTCTTTGTCATTTGTAATCGTAATAATCTTGCCTCATTCATGTGGAAAATCATGCAAAATAGTAAACACAACGTGTCGAGATGCAATTTACTTAATAAATTCCATTAACATCCTTGTAGCGTACATCTGCCTCATTTGGTATGAAAATCATGTGTAAATTGAATGAAACACAGGAAGTAACACGAGTTAAATGAATAAAGTATGTTCAATAAATCAAGTATCAACTTAATGGAATGTATAGTTCAATTTCGATCGGTTTACTTATCCGCATTTTCGGAATAGTTGTCAAACCGCACGTCAATTTGTTTGATTAGTTGTTGTATTTTGGACAACCAATTACATTAGGCTTACATAAGATAAAATCACGCCTGTCATCTCCGAAGGGTTAGGCAGAGTTGTACAAATAGTTCACCCACATTTCACTAGTTATTTTTAAGTCGTGGTACAAATCCAGACTCCGGGCTGATACTGATAAATTATTGATAGGAAAACCCAATAACACTTGGCACGACCTGGGAATCGAACCCAGAATCATGCTCAGTTGTAGCACTTGCGCCCAATATACTAACGAGGCAGTACATTTGGCTTAATGAGTTAATATTATTCATACTCATGATGAAGGCTTTCACAAATCGTTTCGTATGTCAAAAATCTCACCCTTATACTCGTATAAGCCCATAACTCATTTTGTGGATTTCAACCAACTTTTTACAAAGAAACATTGACCTTTTTGAACTACTCAGTGTTCCGATATTTTCTTGTTTAAGTCAACCCTGTAATGGACCACTATCGTAATAAACATTTATCGACATGTCCCAACCCTGTTTCTGCTCGTGTCAGATGTCTAAAGACGTTAGACCTGTTGACCCATTTCGTACCGTCTTGCAAGTGCGATAGTGTTTTAGAAACTGATCCTGCTTCCTACTCCTACGACTACAGATTTGATTGCAAAGCGGTTTAATGCTCTTTGAAATGTGACTGTTTCGTTTTGTTGACGTTGAAGGATTATTTTGAGGTATTCTGAGAAACTCGTCCATTGCAAATGTGAGTGACTTGGCAGTTGAAACGGAAAACATTTTTTTTTTTAAAGAAAGAAAGAAAACTAATTTTATTTGTCACAGAAACACGTGCATACGTAACCATACAATTCGAGTAGGTAAACATTACACAAAACACATCTACATTATAATCATGAGCACAAAAAAACAAATAGTCGGCAGCTGTACGTCATGACTTTTTTTAACCATTGTCTCACTTTTTTTTTTTGGTGGGAAATAATCAAATGACTTCTCTCGCTCTGGGCGGAGCGGCAGGGCGTGACAGACTTTTACTGACTAAAACCCACCCGTGTTCCTTCAGATGCCTGTGTGCCAGGCCTCCGATATCCCTTTCGGACTAACTCGTAACCCTGCTCATTGCTAGGCAAACGTTTTCTCCCGCTGCATCCTATATACATGGCCCGCCCAATCTCACTTGAGCTTAGCTGACTTGTTACCGACATCGGCGATTCCTGTTTTGGAGCGTATCGTTGTATTACGTATTGGGCTGATCTTAATACCCAATACGCTACGCTCCATCGCCCTTTAACAAACCTTCAGTTTGTACTTTTAAGTCTCGATCAGGGACCACGTTTGAGCACCGTAGGTTAGGATGAAAACATTTATTTCAAACCATTCATTTAAATTAAACAATTTATAGGCACTTTTGAATTGTCAAGGACTAAGTCAGTCAGAAATATGAAGTGAGTTAACAATAGTCAAAACATCCATGGCTCCCCGACGATGGCGAACCCGACATCTAAGTGTCTGAAAAGATATCGTTCAGTACATTAAGTAGTCCTTTTGACCCACTTCCTCGCCTCTTCAAGTGCGATACCCGATATTTTAGATGTACTGCCCTTCATTTTCTTCTTTTGGAAATAGTTGCTTCTTTGCAGATGATTTTAGATGCTTTAAGACGTTCACTGTTCAATCGCAGTACATTCGTGTTTCATTATGGTGTAAAATGTTACTAAATGATGTGATGACTTTAAAGCTATCCTTTGTCAAAGTCTTCATATATAGGTATACAGTAGTCTCCCATTTACAAATATTTAAATACATTCAATGATTTTGATTTCTGATTTGTTTTAACAAGAAACTTAAAAATACACAGAAAGGTCTCCGGCTCCATGAAATTTTACTACCGACCGTTACAGTTTGCATTTGTTTCTGAAAATACAAAAGTATTGCAATTCCTTATCGATACTTCCCAACCCTTTCATCAGTGTCGGGTGTCTTCCAACTAAGCGACACCGTGTCGCTGATTAGACGCTCTGACCCACTTCTCCAACCAAGAAGTTGACACTGCAATTAATTAGCCAGCCAATTTGTGTTTTGTTTTATTTTTATTGTTGGTAACTGAGCATGTTCTTGTTAGGCTAACAAGTTCTTTGAAGTATGATAGTTATGAAAAAGTACAAATTATTGTTAAATGTTACTTGTTGTGTAGTTATGAATTTTTTCATGAATTCAGTATCTAAAATGATGACGCCTGCTTGTTTATAAATCGCACCGTTTCTTCTCTTTTGAGTTGTAGTTATAGCAGTTCAAGTGCGGTTCACGGCTGGACACCGCAAAAGGAAATTCAATGTAACACACTCCTCTCCTAATTGAAGCACCTGAGATGGTATCTCTGACCCAATATATGAATACACCACTGACTACCTGCAGTATTGTCTCTCCTTCTCCCTTTAATCCATCCAAAGGTTGTCTGTAAAAGACCACATTTAGCGATAAGACCGCCCATTGTGTCACCCTATGTAAAATGTCAACATTTATATCTGTAACTTTTATGGTGTACATAATAAAGAGTATTCTATTCTATTCTAATATTCATTACGGTACATTTCTAAATATCCAACACTTTTCCATCCGATGACAAGTTAGAATACATTCATAAATTATCTTCATCACTATCCTACCTGCGGGGAAACCCCGCATGCATCGACAGTAATGAAAATGAGCCATTACACTTTAAATACTATATCCATTTCCAATCCTTTGCCAGCCAACCAAGGAACTTCCTAAAAACGTCCCCAGCAATTTTAATTCAAAGGTACAACCCCAATTCCAGCTTGAATGAAAACTTTCCCAGTCCTATTCGCGGCCAAGGAAATCTCGGATGAAACGTCTAAAAATTTATTCCAGAAATTCAAAAGGCTCTGAGTAAAGTCAAGTCGATAGTTCGGAAAGTGGGTCAAGCTCTGTATTCTGGTGTTGGATTCACACTTAAAGCTCCTCTATGTGTAAGTTCTGGGCACGTTATTAGGTTCTCGTGTGTATCTTTTCGTCACTTAGTTGTGGAAAGAAAATGTTATCAGTGTCTTTGATTACTATGTATAATCAATAGAGAAAGAGATTTCATATGATATTTTCTTAGATAATTACGTTGTTTTCTTTATTGTGAATGCTGCGTATACCTGTAGTAGGCATACCAGCACTTTTATTTTTACCAATATACAAATTTTCATTGCTCCAATAGAATATTAATGAAGACAGTAGTTAGAACAACATAACCCTGCAAAGCCATCCACACACCTAATAACAACACCCACGATGAATCTAATAGCGTCTTCTCGAAAGAAAAGATCATAATAACCTCATATCCATACAAACTTGCTCCACATTCAGAATAAGGCACACTGAAGAACGTGCTATGCAATCCTTCAGTGCATTTCATGTAGTATGCTAATGCAGAATACATTATCTGGCTTGCGTAACTTCGCCTCGCGAGATTAATACCTTGCATTCGCCTCCATGTGGCCTGATTAATCTGCATTTGAATGATATGTTACTGAATTTGAAGTAAGATCTTTGGGATTATGCTTTAGAAGTATTTTGACTGTTTCTACTGTTGTCGGGTTTTCGATGTATATACTGGTTCGGACTATTCTTGTTTTTGATAACTATAAAATGGTTCGGACTTTTCTTCTTTAGGGTCTTTATTATCAATTCTGCGACTACGTGTGCATATAAACCCTGAAACACAGGATAACCTAGTACAGGCACATAACACAATAGAATTTTACGTAGATTTAAGCAAATTTGTATTTAGTATTTTACCTTTTTACCTGAATAAACTTTTTATTATTATCTCCTTTATTTCATTTAATACATATATAAATTACATTTTTAAATATTTGAATATAAAAAATATATAAAAACATTTAAAAATATAATAAAAATAGTAGCCCACCGGTATCGGGTACAAGGTCCAAGCTACCGGCGGTCAGGGGTTTCAGAGAGAGGAACTAAGTTTAAAGGGGATGTTATGACGATAAGTGTGACCTCGTCAAGTTTCCATTAATATTATTATTATTTATTATACAGTTCTAATAAACGTCCATCAATGGATAAATACGTATTAACAACCTGTTAATGCTTTCTTTATCCTTTATTTAATTGAATTGGAGACCTGTCAATACCAAAGTAATCAATTTGTGGTCCTGTCCTCTAATACCAAAAGTAAAAACCTTTACATGACTATGTGTAGCGACCCGTTTCACTGTAGTTTTCCTCATACAAACTCGAATATTTTTATATTTTTCTTGTCAATGTCCACAGTTGTTTTCGATGCTTCCCGAACTGGGTCAGTACTCCCGGGAATATTGGAGTAAAAAATATTGAAAGCATCCCTAAGACAATAGCCGAAATGTTTTTTTTTTCATTTGCAGAGCTTTTGGTGTGATAATATTTTATAGGGTAGCTGTCGTATCGTAACTTCATATTATTGAAAATTCGTGAAGTGAATGTGATCATTTCTAAGTGAATTTTAGTATAGTTTAAGTCACATAGTTAAAATAATAACTTACACTCCAGAAACGTTGCTGTAATAATTTGACCTATTTATTAAACACGGAATAAAAACGTTTATCAGTTTAAAACCGATTTTTACCCTGAACATAGACACCGTACATAAAACAATAGGAATTTCTTAGTAACAGTCCGGATTTTGGAAGTTGGCGCCTGGCGGTGTGATACCCCTTTGCCTCGGAAAGCACGTTAAGCCGTTGGCTCTGCGCCTGATCTCTCTCCGGTCGTGTTATTGCTGTCCCATAGGACTATGAGAGTCAGGGAGGGGAGAGTGCGCCTGTGTCTGCGCACACACTTGCGTAATAAATATGTCCCACGCTGAAGGCTGGTCTCCGCTGAGATTGGTCGCCATAGCTGATATTTGGTCTAGAGCACTATCATCGTTTGAGATTATAGGTCACTCACAGTGTAGATTACTTGGCAAACAGGTGATGCTGTCTGCAATTGCTCAATAGTAGCGCGGAGTCTTGATTTGTACCCGATTGATGGCAATAGGCTTGCCCCATATTACATGAGACTTCAACATAATTAGCGAAATGTGGGTATACTATTAGGCGCACCTCGGCCTTACCCTTATGGGAGTGCAGGCGTGATGTTATATTATGGTATGATACTATCCATCCAGGGGGCCAAGTCTGCTAACGCAGTTGTGTCAGAATGGCCGATCATTGGCACCGTAATTGTAGAGTTTGACAGTTTTGCTAATCTCCTAATTGAAAGGCGTCTTTATGATTTTCCAATGACGTGCCACTGACACTCCATTGGAAAAATTGTGTGTATTTGGTAATCTCGTACTGACAAGCTCCTATTATTTTGACTTCCCTATGGACCACTGTCACGGCATTATGAATTTAGGAGGTTACAATCTATTGGCACAATGGTCATGGCGTTGCCTTGGTATGGTCTTCATAATGACCAATCATTGAAAATAGCAGACTTGGCCCCCTGTTGTCATTAATACTCTTCCACTAATTGATGACGAACAGCTAAGTTATTCAATCCCCGACGCACCCAACTTGTCAGGTCATTTTAAGCTTACCCCCACTTACATAAGGTAACTCCTTAAAGTTTTGCATAACTGTCGTATTTTCGGAACCGCTTGGCATATAGCCAAGGACGGATGGAAACTTGACGGGGTCACACTTATCGTCGTAACATCCCCTTTAAACTTAGTTGCTAGCGATATTCGGGGATGTTTTGAATATTTTAAGGGCTTCTAGTTGAAACTTAGATAGAAGTTTATGTAAAGATTACAGGAAACAAAAAACGATGTCTCTAAATAGCACAGTTTTTCAGAAATCATCAACATCATATATACGTACGGAACCCTCGGTGCGCGAGTCCGACTCGCTCTTGACTGGTTTTTTATTTCTGTTTGGGTATAGTTATCGACATTTTTTTTTTTGTGTAACATAATGACAAATAATTTAATTTAATGTTTTGTGTTGCGTAATGCAAATTATTTTACATAGGTACTATTGTATAGAATCAAGTTTTCTAACTGAACAGACAGCTGTGCTGCTGGGGAGTTTGTTGCGCCACTTCTTCCCAGCTAAAGCACTAGGAAGTGGTGAAGGGTGGGATTTTTTGGGGACTGTCTTATGTAGTTTTGACGTTCGAAAAGTGCATATAGAGCAATCGTGGTGATTAATGCTCATGCCTTCTCTGGACGAGAAAATACCTTTGCCCTCCAATTGCATCATCAGCCCATAGCAGTCTACTACTTGACATAGGCCTCTCCAATTGCACGCCATTCAGCTCGATTCTCGGCAACTCTCATCCAGCTGCCACCCACCAGCCACCCTGCGAAGATTGTCGCTCCACCTAGTTTCCCTGCAGTGTGCAATCCTAACGAATCACACTAATATTATAAAGGCGAAAGTTTGTGAGTGTGTGTGTATGTTTGTTACTTCTTCACGCTCTAACGGCTGGACCAATTATAATAAAAATTTATATGGAGGTAGCTGACACCCTGGATTGAGACATAGGCTACTTTTTATCCCGATATTATCTCGGGATCGAGACTTATTCGGGTAATAATACCGCGGGGTGCAGCTTGTAATTCTGTAACAAAATAATACCCGCGTATTACTGTCCGTGTGGTGCCGAAAGTAAAGAATAGCACCATCCTACTTCTTCCCGTGAGTGTCGTAAAAGGCAAAAGACTTACTAGAGAATAGGCAGCAGCGGTCTCTATGCATTTTAACACCATACTGCGATCGCCAACCCGCCTGCCAAGCGTTGAGATTATGGAAAACTCTCCCCCTTTAGGGGAGGCCTATGTCCAGTAGTGGACGTCTTTCGGCTGAAGTAATGATGATAATGATTATTTTCCTACTGTAGGGTAAAAAGTCTCTTCTCGCGCAGGTCAGATATGTCTGAATTTCGAATCCGCCTTTTCAAGCTCGTCCGGCTGTGGTAGTAAGCCCGCTATCACCTTGCTGACCAGCTAATATTTTTACATCAGCGTGAGCTATTCTCGTTAAAGTAGTTTGTGAAAGAAAATACGTTTATTTGCGGTAAACATAACGCAAAGAAATAAAAACACAAACACGAAAGAACAAGCAGACACGAGAGAGGAGATCGGTATTGCAAAGCTAAGATAATACGAGGGCTGCACTAAAAGTATCGGGAATGGAATATTTCCACTGTTCCTGTCATATTAAAATCTTTTTAATTGAAAACTCCTTGGTTTTAAAAATTTATTTAAAAAAAGATTCTCGGTCTTGTCACAAGGTTTTGTCAAACTTGTTTAGTCGTTGAGAAAATGGAATTGACTCGAGAAAATTCAAGAGCGATGATTTATTATGACTTTCGAAGTGGTTTAACACAAAAACAGTGTGTTGACCGGATGATTTCTGCATTTGGTGATGAAGCCCCATCCAAAACCACAATTTATCGATGGTTTTGCTGAATTTCAACGTAGACGTGTCAAGCTCAGTGATGATCCCCGTCAAGGTCGTCCAAAAACTGCAGTCACCCAAGAAAACGTTGATGTTGTGCGTAAGCTGATTGAGGAAGATCGACATGTGACATACCGCGAAATTCAGGCAACTTTAGACATTGGCATGAGTCAAATACAAATAATCTTGCATGAACAATTAAGTGTAAAAAAGTTGTTTTCCCGATGGATACCGTATTCGCTCTGTGAAGAGCAAAAAGCGGCTCGTGTTACTTGGTACGTCAGAACTCTCGAAAGATTCCACGCAGGATCCTCAAATGCTGTATACAACATTGTATCAGGTGACGAATCCTGGATATACGCGTACGAACCCGAAACAAAAAACCAGTCACGAGTTTGGGTGTTCGAAAATGAGTTAAAGCCAACAAAAATTGTTCGTTCACGGAGTGTTGCAAAAAAATGGTGGCTACGTTTGTCTCCAAAACCGGCCATGTTACGACTATTCCTCTTGAGGGACAAAGAACGGTTAATGCAGAATGGTATGCTAGCATTTGTTTGCCACAGGTCGTTTCTGAACTCCGTAAAGAGAACTGCAACCGCCGCATCATCCTCCATCACGACAATGCGAGTTCTCACACTGCGCACAGAACAAAAGAGTTTTTAGAGCAAGAAAACATAGAATTATTAGACCATCCGCCGTACAGCCCCGACCTAAGCCCTAATGATTTCTATACTTTCCCTAAAATAAAGAATAAATTGCGTGGACAGAGATTTTCATCACCTGAAGACGCTGTGGACGCCTACAAAACGGCCATTTTGGAGACCCCAACTTCCGAATGGAATGGTTGCTTCAATGATTGGTTCCATCGTATGGAAAAATGTGTCAAATTTCGCGGAGAATACTTCGAAAAGCAATAAATACATTTTAAAATAGTAATGTTGTGTCACTTCCTTGATTCCCGAAATTTTTAGTGCCGCCCTCGTAGTCATAAAAATATTGATAGCTTTCTATAATCTTTTGTAAATAAATACACTTTTGTTTAGTGCTAAGTATTTCTATTTCCAAAAAATTTAACATATTTTATTTCACATATACCTACATGGGCACTTATGAAACGTCAGAAGCTAGGTGCACGGTTCCAATTGGCCGTTTCCTATGGAGAAGAGCCGGCAAGAAACTCCACGGTTACTCTTTTATAAATGATTGGCTTTTACAATGTTTTCAAATTACAGTGTTAATAGGTATGGGAGGACAGTGTAGGCCCGCCAACAAGTACTACTAATCTACAGTCTAATAAAAAACATATTCTCATCTTTAGCAATCAACAGCATTCTGTTTTCCAAAATGTATTGTCATCATATATCTCTCATTGTTATCTACTACAGTTCTAGTGAACGCAAAAATCTAAAAACAAACACCAAAAAACGAGCATAACTCTAAAATATTAGTAAATTTTGTATAGACGGAGAACATTGTTTGGAAAGCACTCCGCATGGCGTATGGCTGGCGATGTGGCATCTACGTTCGTGGTGATGATTGTCAAGTGTGTTTGACAACTGCCCTTTCAAAGGTTGTCGTAAACATGTGGATTTTATGTTTTCCCCTTATTCGCTTTTGTATCGAAAGCACATACTCATTTAAATATTAAGGTTTTGTAAAAGCAAATGAATTTTGCGTATTTTTATAAGCTGATTTATTTATATTTACTGACCATTTTTGTGTTGTGAAAAACCCAGAGTGGGAGGAAAGTTTATATAACTAAGTATTTCAATGTCAAAATGATAGCACATTGACATATGATCTTTGTGATAAAATATCGCTAGGTGCGTTAGGTATCTACAGTTCATTCATAAGTAATTTGGGAAAACCCGTTCTGGAAAAACTCAATGACACATTGACTACAATGACTACATTGTATACAAAACGATACTGCGCCACTGATAAACGCCAACATTAAAATAAACAATTCTTAATAACCTGATACAACATTGGACTCCATTCATTCAATTCTTTGAATAACAACCAGATTTTTAAGCAATAACTAAGTATTCGAATTCCTTTCAAATATCGTGATCATCCCGCTGAACGAAACGAGGGTCTTCAAACTTCGATCTAAGCCCTGGCACACACAAGCATAAGAACGCAGCAGAGCGAACGAAACGACCGAAGTTGTCGTGCGAAACCCGTTCACACCTTCAATTTGTATAATCGTTCACGTTTAGCCGATTTGATTAGGATATTCACGCGGCACACCGAAACTGATCAGATTATCTGCGCGATTTGGTATACTATGACACATCGGTTGCTGGGCCAATTCGTGCGTGACTAAGTGGCACAAAAAGGTATGCAGGTAATGCAGTGTTGAGGGCATTCATCTTTGCACCTGCGGGCTTGGTACCCAGTACCGTGACAAGTGTCACATATTCGTGTGCCGTTTCTGCGACCTGTTGTCTTGTTTTGTGCAGTCGTTTCAGCAGTTTCCGCTGCAAACTGTAAGCATAATTTTGCGAATTATTAAACACTATGCAATTGCCTGTTTTGCAAAATAGTAAGTATGTAGGTAGGTTAGTAACTGACTTGTAGTTGCTTTTAAGACCTTTCACGATCAAAATTGCATTAAGTGACAACATGGCTGACCCACTGTGCAAAAGCACCATACCGACTTGACCTAAAACCAAAAAAGTTGTAAAATCACAAATACTTTTTCCCAAGTACAATAAAATACCATCACGTTTCTGATCTTTTTCTCGAGTGTCGAAGACGATTAGCGATCGTTACGCGTTTCTGCGACACGCTACGGTTCGCTGCGGTCCGCCATTAAGCTCTAGGACTTATGTTCATTCACCTTCACGCTTTATCGCCTTGTAAACTGAATGGATTAGACCTAATCTGGACCGTTGCGTTGTGGAAAATGTGCAGAAGTACCATGTGAATTGTGTCTTTCCCATTCTGATTACTCTCCTACTAACCTCATCATTGCGTGTGTAGATTGTCCTGCGACAGAGATGAAAATCTACCGGCAGTCCCAATGTTCTTTTAGCATAACCTTAATGTCGTGTTTTCCCGTGCTGCACAATTTATCATCTATAATGATACCCAATGAACCGTAATGAAAAGGTTAGTCAGTTAACTAGGTTAGTTTCTGGGCTGGGATGCGACAGACTTCCTTATGGAGGGCTGCATGCACTTAGTCAGCTTGTCATAAAGGTCGATTTCCTGTGACTACAACGATACTGATGAGTAGAACAGATTCACAACCAGTGCAATTCCTAATACTTTTACCGCTACTTCATTACCTAACATCGTCTGTATCAACCCGACCTTCGTATCCTTATCTGTTCTCTGATAAATACTTAATATCACCATTCATCTTCAGCTATCAATTCAGATAACGTATCTCGTTAATCTCTGTTACGACCCTCACCTCAGCTGTTTTATTATCTTGGCTTGTAAAGGTCCATTGAGAACGTTAGATTTCTATATTGATAATCCACTTCCTTTGTGATAGTGATGTATGAATGACTGTGACACTTTCTAGAGATTGTTGTTGTTGTTTGCATAATAAATAATAAGTACTTTGAAAACCTGGAACCTGAAACTTGAGTACTTTGACTACCCTGGTGGTCTAGTGTTCTCTGTGTCTCCTGGATTCGATTCTCAAGTCGGACAAAGTTTTATTGGGCTTATCCATCTGGAATTTCTTAGTAGCAGACCGGAGCGTGGGTTTGTGCTCAGTTGATAGCAATAGGCTCGCCCCTCATTGGGACTTCTGGCGAAATGTGGGTGTGCCATAGGTGCACCTCTGCCTAACCCTTCGGGGAATTCAGGCGTGATTTTTTGTATGTATTGAAAACAAGCGCCAGGCACTAGTTGTCTGACATTTTGCTGAACTGGGCCTATTTGGCGCAGCCTTTTTTTTTTGGTGGGAAATTATCAAATAACTTCCGCTCTGGGCGGAGCGGGAGTGCATGTCAGACTTTTGTTGACTAAAACCCACCCGTGTTCCGACAGATGCCTGCGTTCCAGGGCCACGATGTCCCTTTCGGACAAACTCGCAACCTTGGCAGGCATTGGCCCTATCGGACCCCGTCAGTTGGTGCTGATATCTCATTGAGGCGCGCGTAGAACCAACGCGCCGTCGACACGGGCCTCGTCCTTATCGGACGGCGAGCTATCCAGCGCTCACCGTCCGCAAATCCGCGCCTACGGTGGCCGGGAGTCAGCCTGCAACTCCCGACGTCCGGGGCGTCTCCCGCGGTGACTAGGGGCGCGAGAGTGCGTACTTTGCCTCTCCCTAACGCGTTCCACCTCCTCCTACGCGAGCATTACTGCACTCTCGTTACTACATGCACTCTCGCTCCGAACCATGGCCTGAACCAGGGCCGGATGCGAGAGATCGCCGCCACCGATCGCTTCCGTGAGGACACAGCGGTGCTCCTCCCAAGCCGGGCAGACCTCTACCGTATGCTCCACCGTGTTTTCCGGGCGATCCACAGTGGTGACACCCGGGCGTTTCCTCCCGCTTTATCCTGAACACGAATACCCCGAAACAACCGTGTCCGTTGAGGACCTGCGTCAGGTGGAAGGTGAGGACGCCGTGGCGCCTCTCTAGCCACTCCTCAAAGAGCCGACTTGTCGCCACAATGGTGGCGTGATTTGGCGCAGCCCTAAGGCACAATTTTTTTTTTAAGTTTCTTTGTTTTTCTTTTATATTGTGGACTTATGACATGTGCCAAATAAACATTTTTTTTTTTTATGTATTGAACCAGTCTGTTAACAGTTATCTATCTCGTCATTATGCTCTTGACTTGGGCAATCGAAAATCACCTCTACTTTTGTCACCTTTTGTGACCCCTACTTATCTGAAAGAAATTGTCCTTTCAAACTCGTCACTTGATTTATTAGTCATTGAGGCTTCTATCTTAGAAAGTAACCTTCGTTTATGGATAGTAGTTTGTACTTGATACTAATGCTATCTTCTTTATGTATCCTTCACAAGCAGCAGGCTTAGCATGACGCGTTCTATTTCTAGTCGACTGTAGAATAGAAATCGCTTGTCTACCGAAAACTCCACGTGTTCTACTGTCTATACGGAAACGTCATTCTTGTCTACTCTTCCGTCGACAAAACGCTTCTCTACGGTTCTCGTGCTAAGCCTGCTGGTGTCATTGTTTAAGCGACAGGATTAGAATAAGTCCTTTGGATTGCACTGCATGACAAGTATCTATACATTGCCAACTGTATGATAGGCTTCTTCTATGCTCAAAATCCGAATCATTCTCACAACAGCCTATTTTGCCAAGAATTCAATTTCCAATCCAAAAATTTTGCTTCAACCGTGAACAGAAATATTAACAAATATTAATTGGCTCCGAACATTTCACACTACATGAGTCACGGCTTTGTAATACGAATCTATGTCACGTTGTTTCTCTATAAGGTGCTCTGCCCCTGCATTAGGAATTCATACAATACTCCTTGACTTGCCATGGAGTAATAAGGGAATGGAGTGTCTAATATAGTTATTCAAACATTTTCTGTGACACGTTCATAATTAGTAAGAGCTTCGTGTCCTGGCTTACGTCTTGATAAGCATCCCCTACAAAAACGTTAGAAAAAGCTCTCATTTTCTTTTTAACCTCTATGCTTTGCGGCTTGCAGCTACGCAATTGTCAAGGCAACTATAAACAAGACTGGGTAACTATTCAACTGAAATTGCAGAGACCAGTTATGGGTTGAAGCTTTTCACTCTTGTCGAAAACCTAGCTCACTTCCTCAGTATTTTTCAATCTTTATCCTTCTACTCATTTCTGCTAACTGCTAAGTATAGGTAACACCGCAAAGACTGCTTCTACTGTACTAGCATTTCCCATTAAATTCTCACCAATATCCACCTTAAAAGCGCTACCTCACCGGGGAGCATTCGCCTGTAATGTAACAACCCAAGATTCCACTGTAATAGCTATGGGTTTGCAAGTAGACTACGCAGGCCATCAACTGCTAGGTAGCGTACAGAGATAATTAAAACCAGCAAGTTAGGTTAATACATATTATTAAATAGGTAGAAGTAACAGGACTAAGTCACATGCGAATGCTCCCGGTGAGGGAGCGCCTTAAGACTCCATTTACTACCTCCTCCATTCCTATCCATATACAGTAAGAGTGGGCTGCTTTTGCAACAATAACCGTCGGATTAATATAACGCAGTTCACAATGCGATATTATACATGCAAACTGATAAGCCTACTTGTAATGTATAGTATTTCTATTCGTTTCGCGCGTTAGAATAATATGTGAATGCAATTGACGGGATGTTCCTATAGCATGGTAAATGGTAATGTTATGGGAAAATTGAGAAATATGGAAGGATTGTTTGGATGGTTGCGAGTTTTGTAGGACAAGCATTGTGGTATTAAAGTCCTACTTTTCATTTCTTGACTACACAGGAGCAATCAAGAGAGTTTTTAAAGATGTAGCGTAGTCGGTTTTATTCATTCATATTTTTATGCTTAAAAATACGAAAATCTGATTTTCGTCAATTCCCGTTATTCTGGAAGATCTTTTGTAATCTTGGAAAAAGCGCCTCGCTGTATTCCCGTCGTTTGGATAAGATTGAAAGGCAGCACAGTTTTCTTCTTTCAGAAATTGTCGAAGAGCTAAGTACTTCCATTTCGAGAGCGCAACTGATGTATAAAGAGCTAAACACTTATCTTCAGAGACAGTACTTAAGCTCTGCTTTTTGAATAGTCTCTCTTCTACTTCGGATAGCGCATCTGGATTACTGGAAAGGTATTCGACCACTTTTGCCAGATTCGTTTTGCCGTTGTCTTTCAATTTTGTTATGTACCAGTGCTGCAACTCTTCCTCGGAATTTTCTTCTACTATGGAAGTAGAACGTCTTTTCTTTTGCTTATTACTTAACTCTTCGAACGGTTTTCTGTGCTCCTTTTCTGTAGATGTTCCCGCTTCCGCAGTACATACTGCAAGAGTAGGAACATGGCAATCTATATCCACAAGCTCAGATAAGGCTGCGTCCGAAAAGCCCATCACACTTCTCAGATCAACACTGTCACAAACAGGCCAGTTGATGTTTCTTTCCAACCACTTGCGATTAATTACACGATTCATAAAAGTTTTTTGATTTCTACTTGACTCTATCCACTTTTTATTTAAATTTACACAAAAAAGTCGACAGAACTCCTTGATTCGGTTCTTGTCTTCTTCAGAAACTTCGGTAGTCAAGACAGAAATGATACTTTCATACAGAAACATATGATTTTTCAGATCACCGCCACTTCTTAATTTCACAAAAAGATCTAGGTTGGTACAACATCCAGCCATAGTTCTAATGTAAATATAAAAATACAAGTATTTCACTGTGTTCACAAACAAGCGACAAGAGCGAAACTAGATGGACTTATTTTTTTTTATATATGGCATCTCGCAGTTGACCTTGAGAGGCCGTGACTGCTTAACCGGTCTTAGATGGACTTAATGAATGTCTTTATATTTATAGTTAGTGTTAATTACTCAAGTAGTGGACATAACAGTGAGTGAAAATTATTCAGCCAATCAGAGACGAGCATTTTTCGATGACTCATTAGTTATGCGCTTAGCCGAGTGCACAAACAAATGAGTCTTCAATCACAATGCAGGTGCTACCGATAACATGCAATAATAACTAAATCTCTACCAGAATTACTAGTTATAAGTACGTATGCGCTATTAAAACTATTTATTTAACTAAAAAGAAGGTGAAAACAGCCAAATGAGACAAAAAATATGCTTTGAATTTATTTTAAATGGCAATAAAATTCTTCCAAATCATTTTTTTTTTACCGAATGATTACTCGCGCTGCCGCAGATGGCCGGCGCTGATTTTTTTTTTATGGATAGAGAATGATCCTAGCTATCATATACTCACGCCACACACTCAACATATTAGTACAATTGAAGAAAAAAAATTAAACGTGATTCGCTCCATACAAAAAAATCTAATTAATTTTTATCAAGACAAACTATCAACTTTAGAAGAAATTTTATAAGAATAAAAGTTGTCAGGAATAATATAACACGTCATATAAAAAAAAATCGCATCGATATAGGAACTTTGTTGCCTAAGTCCACTAATTTTCAGTATGGGCCCACTGTGCGCCGTACTGCCGTCCCGACCCTTTCCGGCTGCCTGTGTGTGTTGAGCTTTACTAATTGTTAACTAGCTGCGGTTTCACCCCCATAAAGGATCATACACACTCACGCGATATCGCGGGCGCGACAGGCACCGACAAAGACAATTCCCTTGTCGGTGCATGTCGCGCCCGCGATATTGCGTGTGTTTGTAAGAGCCTTATGTCTCGATCCCGAGGGAATATCGGTATAAAAAAATCCCATGTCCTAATCCAGGTCATGGTGTACGCGCCAAATTTCATCCAAAACTGTTCAGCCGATTTAGCGTGGAAGCGTAACAAATAAACCAAAAAAACTCGCTTTCGCATTTATAATATTAGTTAGGATATTTTATTTTAGAATCAGCCTCACTGTTTATAATAATATAATCTAGGAATAGGAACTCTTCCTTTGGTAGTCAATAATTGAAATTAAATCGAGAATTTGAACAAAAAATCCACTGAAAGCAATGATCGGCTTGGCCAACTGCACTCCAATTGCGTGACAGAGTAGCAATCACAGAACGATTTTGAAGTATATTTCTAATCCATTGTTCATATGTTCGCAAAATTTGTCTGCCTAACAACGTAAATAACGCAATCATTAATTGCGTTATTTACGTTGTTGTTGAATTGTCAAAATGAAACAATTAGGGGTCTGGGGCCCAAGTCTGCTATTTTTATAAATTCAGTCATTCCAACACGATCCCATTGTCATGCCATTGTCATTTAGCTAAAAGTTCGTAATCTGGTAAATTCATAATGGTCGATCATTTTCTTTGCAATTTCTTTCAATGTAGTGTCAGTTGCCGACCATTGGAAAGTCATAATGACGCCATTATAATAGTAGATTACCAAACTTGTCAAAATCAACAATTATGAAATCAATGATCGACCATTCTGACACTATTGTAATAGCAGACTTGAGGCCCTGGTCCGTCGTTTTGCAACCGACTAGTCGGATAAAGACATAGTCCGCCTATCTCTAGTCATTTCGTTTTCGGATACACCTTTGCCGTTATCTGTTTAAGTGTATTTCACATAAAATAAACTGATTCTGATCAAACAAGTTTACTGAACACAATTTAGAACTAAAATCATCTCCATTTTGAACTCAATAACAGTTGAATACATCACAAACGGCCTTTGAAGCTGTACCAATATTATGAATCAGTAAACTATCTTCCGTTTCAAGATAATATTAACAATTTGAAATAGCAGCATAATAGCAGAACTGTCCTTTATTGAAAACTGTATTATTGTCGTGCTGTAAACCGCAAATGTTAGAGGAACAATAACTTTGTTCGACAAACATTGCTCTGCGGTAGATTTATTCAGCCAATACATTGTCAATTGTAGTACCTTTAATTTAATAATATTATTTTGATTTAAACAATGGCTTTGGCTATAATTATAGGAATTTTGGTACTAGCGTTTGTTGTTATAAAACTATAACCAACGACATTTGGTCAAGAAGTTGGATACCAAGTAATTTTGAAGACGCACAGTTTTAAAACTAATGTAGCTGTTAACGAACACTTGAAACTATTGTGAACCTGTTTCTGTTCCAATAAAATATTTGGAAAAAAAAATATTTGAAGGGATTTGAATGCTTTTTGCCAGAAAAAAGCTGCTTACATGTTGATAACCGACTTTCGTTCCTATCAAGCAGCCTATAATGTTCCCACTCTGGGACATAGGCCTCCTCTCTTCGAGTGGGAGTGGGCTGTAGGATCTACCATGGAGGCCTAGTGCGGGTTGGCAGATGTCACCATGTCTTCTAATTTTTGATTCCAGGACATGTCGCTTTCCTCACGATGTTTTCCTTCACCGTTTTGAGAGCAGTGGTGATGAAATTATTTACTCAAAATAAAGTGTCTGTCTGAGTTCGAACCCATGACCTTACAACTCGTGAGTCGGGGCCGTTATCACTAGGCCACCACTGCTCCACTTTCGTTGCTAGCCGTATATTTAAAACTGCACATGTTCTTTTTGTTCTCATTCACCATGTTTACGTGAAGGTATTTTTAGTGCTCTATTTCCAAGTCCTTTTCACAAACGAACGCCTTTACATGTGCAGCCAGAATACTAAAAATTCCAGTACAATTTTCATCTGTGATCTGTTTGAGGGATGAAAATTTAAATTGGAGTGGGTTGGGAGCCCACGCCACCCTCAACCACTGTGTCGACGCGACGTATAAACTTTACATGTGTACAGACGCCAGCACATCAAGCTATTACAATCTGTCAAATTTATTTAATAGATTTTCAACTTTATCGCTACAGCTTAAGGTTCAAGGTTGATTGGGAAATTTTGACAGTTTCGGGTAGCTTGACCTGCTGGCGTCTGTACGTCGCATCTACGTATTTTTTTGTAATATATAATTATGTTTGTGTACGTCGTTCCGACGTATGTTTGTTTAAAAATTTGTGTGTGTGAGACAACTTCATTTTTAGGGTTCCGTATCTCAACATGACAAAACGGAACCCTTATAGATCACTCGTGAGTCTGCCAGTCCGTCTGTCACAGCCAATTTGCTCCAAATACACTGGACCATTTAAGTTAAAATTTGGCACACATGTGAATTTTTACGACCCAAACACGGACTTAAATTAATTAATTTTGATTATAGGGGACAAACTAGAAAATAAAAATAAAAAGTTTTGCAAAATATACCATGTGACATGTCAAATGGCTTGTTGTACGGATTTCAGATAAATATTTTTTATAATTTTAAAATAAATGCTTAAAGTTATTTAAGAAAATTGATGAAAATTTACCATTCCCCTTTTCTCCGAAACTACTAAGCCTACTTTATTTTTGAATACAGTAAATATTTCTTTACTTATAGATTACAGAAAAACCTATAAGAAGTCTGTGGTCTTAAAATAATAATTATGGCAAATCTCTCAATATAGTCTCTCAACACACTTGGGCTGACCATGATTCATGATGTTTTGGGACAGATCCGCTTTCGATTAACAACATAATTTTGATTAACACGTAAGTACAAACGTATCTAATATTATCTTCATGCAGTCATTAATGAGATTATAAATAGTAATGTTAAATACTTTGCATACGATTGTATAGAATAAAGTTTTTCTAACTGAACAGACAGCTGTGTTGCTGGAGAGTTCGTGGCACCACTTCTTCCCAGCTAAAGCACTAGGAAGTGGTGAAGGGCGGGCGATTTGGGGGACTGTCTTGTGTAATTTTGACGATGGGCAAAATGAGCTTTGATTTTTCGCAAAAGAAACATAAATATTGACGAGTTTGGTAAACAAGAATTTTCCTATTCTTTCAAAGAAAAATATTAAGGAAGTCCATTCGTGGAATAAATAAATCTTCATGCGTCGGAATAGCGATATGACTAGAATATTTTAATATGTTGCCAGATTAACCTGGATCGTGTGCGTGAAACGGAGTTCGGAACGTCACGTAGCCCGTAGGTACCTATCACTTTTGGCGCAAAGTAGACGATAGTAAATAGTTATTTCGTTGGTATTTAATATAATTTATTTTAGAAATTATACAGAATTGGGTGGTTGCTCCGGTTGGCGACCACTTAGTTGAGTTGCTAACTTTGGACAAGTCAAAATATACGCCATATACACGCAAAATATTTGGCGACCATATAAATTGGTCCTAAATATAGTCAAGTTGTGAAAAAAATATAAAATATCACACTTCCATTCATAAATTATTAAAAATGATGGGGAAAGTGCAAAAATAGCCTAAATGCTAGAACGAACACTAGTATGCTAGATTACGGCACTATTTAAAAAAAAGTAATAAATCAACTTTTATTGATAAAGAATATGTTTTATTTTTCATTTCAAATTAAACAATTAATTATCTGATTTAACCTTTTTTTATTTCTTAAATGAATAAAAATATTTAGTAGGAATCGAATTATTTTTCTTTTAATTTAATTATAATCTGTAATTTGTATTTGGAAGAAATCACGTTATTTATTTTTTAGTTTAGCGTTCTTTTCGCTGGTGGCCGTAAACAAATCATCGTAATTTTCGAATTATATCAGTTAGCGACCAATATTTGTGAGTGAATTAAACTAGTTTTATCAAGAAAACATGTGGTCGTTTACTGAAGAATTGCATCTTTAGGCTTTAACAACACCAAACCCTAAATTGTGAAACCATTAATAAAACATTGAGAACATAATAGCAGTATTAGTGTGAGGCAGCGGGGAATCAGCTCACCCAAGTTATTCAACCTGTATGTAAACGAGCTGATCTGTGAGCTCAGCAATACCAATATCGGGTGCTCCATTGACGGGTACTGCGTCAATAACATCACCTACGCGGATGATATGGTATTGCTGAGCCCATCGATCAGTGCACTTAGGAGGCTTCTTCGCATCTGTGAGGACTATGCGGTGGCTCACGGCCTCAGGTACAATGCGACCAAGAGCGAGCTACTGGTTTTCAAAGCGGGTAACAAATGTTATAATACTGTCCCACCAGTCACCTGGGGCATTGGGTCACCGATAGTCTGTCCGACGGTGCGGACGTGGAGAGGGAGCGCAGAGCATTGGCAGTTCGATGTAACATGCTGGCTCGTAGGTTTGCATGTTGTCTAGTACAACGTGCAAACCTGAGGTGAAAATTACACTCTTTAGAGCGTATTGCCAATCTATGTACGTGTGCCCTGTGGGTCAGCTATACAAAAAGCTCGTACAATGCTCTGCGAGTCCAATACAATAATGCCTTCAGAGTTATGTTGGGGCTGCCGCGCTTTTGCAGTGCATCGGGGATGTTCGCGGAGAATGGCGTGCCAGATTTTTACGCTCTGATGCGGACACGGATAGCATCCCTGATGCGGCGACAGCTCTAACAACTTGGTAGCTATAGTAGCCGACAGGATGGACAGTCCAATTATGTGGCAATGGCTGACCACTCATCGTGCGTCATTCCATTATTTAAAATAAGTTGTTTTATTGTATTTTTTGTGTAGGTATGTGTTTTCATGTATGTGTGTATGTTTTGTGTATAAAATTGTAATGTGTGTTGTTTATGGACTTATGGTCTGAAATAAATTTATATTTATTTATTTATAATAAGCAAAACAAAATAAAACTGAGTGAGTCAGAATACGACCACTGGTCGCTTTCTAACGTATTAATAAAACTAGCTGCGCCCCGCGGTTTCACCCGCGTAAGTCTCGATCCCGTGGGAATATCGGGATGAAGAGTAGCCTATGTCTTAATCCAGGGTGCCAGCTACCTCCATACAATTTTATCAAAATTGGTCCAGCCGTTTGAGCGTGAAGAAGTAACAAACACACACACACACACACACACACACACTTTCGCCTTCATAATATTAGTGTGATGATAATATGTATTTCTGTAACCGACCACTGGGTTTTAGTTTACTATAAGGTAAAAATACCTATACAATTATAATACAATTACATTTATAATTGAAATCACTACATAATTGAAGTACCTACCCACGCTTGTAATTTGAGTAAACAACATATTATACTAAGTAACAAAATGTACCTTCGAACGCCACGCGCCTTGCTAGCTTTTTGCTTTTGCGCAGCACATCCACAGACCACTGAGTCAATTTTGTAAATTCTTATTAGGTAACTATTCAAATAATATTTTAAGCATCCTTTTTATTTTTATTTCCTAAAGAAAGAAAAGCAACCATCTTTCCATCCATCCATTTATCTTTAATTAAAAAAACCTAGTCAGACAAGTGGTCGCTTACCGAACGTGGTCGCGAAACCGGCGCAATGACCCTAGTTAAACCTTTTTTTTGTTCCCGGTGCGTAAAATCCTCATAGACGTCCTCCGCCGTCCTTCTGGGGCAGGCGGAGGGGTCTGTCAGACTCTTACTGACTAAAAACCACCCCGATGTTCCCTTCCCACACTTGCACCAGGGATCATGGGATCATGTACGACTTCCGCGACCCCCGGCTGGAGAATAGTTCTACATACCCTAAGCGCCGACACTTCGGCCGGTTCTGTGCTTCCTGAATCTAGCGGATTCCTGCGGCCTTCACAAGGTCATCGGTCCACCTTGTAGGAGGTCTTCCAACGCTACGTCTTCCGGCACGCGGTCGCCGCTCCAGAACCTTTTGGCCCCATCGGCCATCTGTTCTGCGAGCAATGTGCCCTGCCCACTGCCACGTAAGTTTGGCAATTCTTCGGGCTTTGTCGGTTACCTTTGTTCTCATGTTGTTCATGTCAGTGGACGTCTTTCAGCTGGAATAATGATATGATGATGCATAAATATAAACAATGTAAACGTATTGTGACCATTTCATTTACCAAAGTCCGTGGTAGAATCGCTTTGGGCACGTTTTTGCCAACGCGTTACTCCATTGTTTTAATTTAATGTTGGCCATAGTCTTTGTATGCAGATTTTATTATATTTGAAGGGTGTAAGCATAAACAGCACCTAAACTAATTGAATAGTACAATGAAAATTCATACCGCAATTAAGTCAGAAATATTAAACAAAAGGTTTTTACGTAATTAGTTTCCTTATTAACTGCTTCCTTCTAAAGTAACAGAATATAACAATGAAAACTTACCTACATAAATATTAGCTTATTTTATAACCTACTGAAGAAAAGTAACTAGCTGTATGGGCGCTATCTTCATGGACGATTGAATCACAGCGATAGTCTCGCGGTGTCTATTATTGCCTTGTGTGCCAATTTCCACTCTCATCAATTCATCATACATCTCTCTTTTCTTCCTTCACGTATATGTAAACTCATGTCCATCCCGACCACATCTCAACTAATTTTTTACCAAACAAATTGGTTCAGCAGTAAGTATACCGTTTTCGTAACAGTCTAACAAGCAGAAAAGCAATGGGAATCACATAAGTTGGTGTTTTTGTTTGTTACTTTACAAATAATGCAGATATTTTATTGTGTACACATAAACAAAAACCTGTTTAGTTTCCCTATCCATATCAAAAAAAAATACTCAAAGCAATTATTTAAAATCCAATCATTTATTTTTGCAAACATGGGTAAATTAGTACGTCTCATGGGCAAGCAAATAATATTCAATATCAAAATTAAACAAAAATTCTATTGATATCGAATAAATATAAATGTCAAATCATTAGAATCAATCAAGATTTCAATTACACCAGTTACAGGCACTCTTGAATCGTCAAAGAGTCGGTCAGTTAGTCATCATGAAAATATTGATGTAAATTGCAATATTTTTCCTGAAATGTGTCCTCCATTTCATGGAAACACTGTCTAAAAATAGCAATAATGTATTCAATTAATTAATACCTGCATTTAATGCAGGAAAATTACCCCCGTTGTAATTATATGTCAGCACAAAGATAATAGCTAACAGTTTTTGCAATACAATTGTTTCTAATCTTTGCTTTTAACACAATTTATTACACACTTGTGCACTGTGGGGCAATTCCAAGTTATTTACGTTCGAATGAAAAAACGAAACCCTTATAAGATGACTTGGGTGTCTGCCTGTCTCTCCGTCCGTCTGTAACAGTCATTTTGCTCCGATTCTAATGAACCGAATTAAGTTGAAATTTGGTACACATATGAATTTCTGTGACCCAAACACGGACGTGTAAATAAATGAATTTTGAATATTGGGGGTTACTTTTTGAATGCCTCGATGGTCTAGGTCGCAAGCGCTACTGCTAAGTGTTATTGGATTTTTCCATCAAGAATTTCTCAGTAGCATCCCGAAGTCTGGATTTGTGCCCGGTTGATGGCAATAGGCTCGCCCCTTATTACATGGGACTTAAACATAACTGGCGTCGCAAAACACCTCTGCCTAACCCGTCGGGGAATACAAGCGTGGTGATATGTTATGTGGGGTCAGGAAGTTTTGGAAGGCATATTCTAAGTAAGAAAATTTTAAAGGAAGTTTTCCGTGTCACACATCAAATGGCTTACGATGAGGGTCACAAATATACAATATTTTTCTATCATTTAAATTACAATAGTTTTAAAGCTATTTAAGAAAATAGTTGAAAATTTACCATTGCCGCCTATATACGAAACAACCGAAACAAATAAACTAAAAAATAACCTGGAAGTGTTCCTGTAATCTATAAGTCAAACAATCTGCCTAGCCTTTTCCCAACTATGTTGGGGTCGGCTTCCAGTCTAACCGGATGCAGCGGAATACCAGTATTTTACATGGATCGACTGCCTATCTGACTTCCACGACCCCGTTACTGGGTAATACGATACCCCTTGATAAGACTGGTAGTCAGACTTTATTACAGAATATATTATACTTTGTTAATCATTAAAGTCATTAATATACCTCTCTAAGTTAGATTGTTCCATAAGAACTTTTCCTTATGAGATTTGATCATAATATAATTATGTAACAAAACAAACTAAGAAAATTTGAGTTTCGCGGGCTATCACTGCGGATTCACCTTAATGAAATATAATAAAACCTATTTACCTAAAACAATAAAGAAAGAACACATGGTCGTAATGAGTAGTTTTGTAACTGCCTGCCGCAGCCCAATTCAATTTCCACTGTGATAATTAGACTTTAATAAATTATTACCTTTTATTATACTATCCTATCAAACAAGGGAGAACCGCTTTCCAATTAAATTTTAACCCTTTTGCTTTACAGAAAGCGCTTTAAGCAATTAAATTTAGTAGAAACATAAAGAACTATTCTAATTAACCACGAAGGCTAAAGTAATTCGGACTGTGCCCTAAAAAGTTTAGCTTGCAGTTGGCAGCTTTTATTTACGAGGTAAGCCCACATCCGCACGGGCGCTTTTTTTTAAACGCGAAGTTTTTCATCGTGCTCTGGATTTGAACTCTCGGGAGTCGAACCGAGCGTTTATAATCCAACAGAGTGCAGCCCTAGCGTGTTATAAAAGTGCACAGCAGGCTTAGGACGAGAACCGTAGAGAACCGTTTTGTCGACGTAGTGTAGACAAAAATGTCATTTCCGTGTAGACGGTAGTACACTTTCGGTAGACAAGCGATTGCTATTCTACAGTAGAGTAGAAATAGATAGTTCATTTAGTACACGGCGAAAACGTCGTTATAAAAAGAACGCCCGTGCTTACATAGGCCAATGCTGACAAAGTAGGACTAGGGAGTTTTATTTTAGATTCTGCTAAAATGTATTGACCACGTTGATTTGTTGTTCTGTATTATTCTTGGTTTTACGATAAAATGCATTGTCTTGTTTTAACGCGGCAATAATAGCCTTGTGCTTTAGGCGTCAAACTGGCTAACGACATAGGTATCTTGAGTTTAGACTAATTAGACCTCTGCCCTAATTCAATCTTTGAAAACAAATTAAAAAAAAAAAACGAGTGTGCTTTATACCACACGACTGTAGTAAAACTTACAAATAGTAATACTAATTATACTTACAACAATAGACCTGCACTGTGTCTTAGATTTGCGAAACCTGTTACCATGGATTCAGTACATCATACTTGACACCCGTGCGTTGAAATTTCCGGTCGGAAAAAAAAAAAACCAGCTGTTTCCTACAGAAGTGCAATACCTACTCGGTCAAAATATATGGAACAGCGAATTTATTTTTAAATAACCGACGAAAAATATCATCAAGAATGATGTACTAAATTCATGGTAACAGGATGCGCGTCGATGTCCCTTCCACCCTGTATTTATAGCATTCCACCATGTGAACTTAGGTGGTAGGCATGGCGCACGGCGCACATTATGCGACATGTGACTGCACCAGCTCGGCGACTAGAAGCAACGACAGGCTGCGGCCGACCATTTTGATAATTATGTTTAGTTCAAAGCTCACGGTACACTTAGCGTCGAGTTGCAGAGTCGTAACGACAGGCTAGTCGCACGCTCTCGCTACTTGTCGCAGCGATTAGACGCACAGTGCACGCGTACTTCCGACGAAGGCTTCTACATGTCGCGCGACGCGCCACTGGTAGAACAATTTCCTTGAATTTTTCATAGAAATTGTTCTACCGGTGTCGCGCCAGTATATAGAAGCCTTGACAGTCACATGCGACAGGTCAACACGACCGACTCTCTCTAATAAATCAATCTGCCTAGCCTTTTCCCACCTATAAACATAGAAAGAGACACGAGTTCTCTGTAGGTATCGATAATACCATGTCCCCTTAACAAAATGTCCCTTTTTTACAGCAGTAGATAACTGTCATCTACAGCCCCCGTCATCATCTCTCCTAATAGAATTCCTGTTTCAGTACCGACGCCTACAACAGCCATACAAACAAGCCCATTTCATTCTCAGATATATACATAGGTACATTAATAAATAATCTCCCTCAACATTCGAGGGGATGCCCAAATAATCGTTACGTCTACCCACTGTCAATGCCAACCGCTCCCCCTCAATCGAATATAGGAAATTAATTCGGCTAATTGGAAAACACGCGCCGTCCCACTCTATTAACATTTTGTATGGGGACGATTGAATAGTTGGGTGCAGAAGGCCTGCTCTGCTCGATATTTTAACGAAGAAAACATGGAAAGCTTGACATACCAAAGAATAAATGGAGTATGGTCACAGATTACCAGTTAAATCACTCCATGTACTTACGCGCGCTTACTACCTACCGACCGACCGGGTCGCACGCGACCCATTTCTCAGTGGGCTGCCGACAGCCGCAAGGCGCGGCGGTGGCGGGCGGTGCGCAACTACAAAGCAAAACTCACTTTACGCTCGGTTAGGTACATTTTCGTTCGCAGCGTCTAGCGACTCGAAGGTGTAATGGCATTATAGCAGTTAACAGTAGATTTATTTTTTATGGAGTGATTTATCTGGTAATCTGTGGTATCGTGCTAAAGCGCGTGAAACATTGCTTAGAGACAGTCAGACCATTGTTTTATCTCATGGCTGAGCTGGAATAACTTACATGAAGTGGTTTGGAAGTATCTTGGGGTCAAGTAAAGCACGTCTTCGGTCTGCAGTGCAAATCATCAACCGTGTCATACTGTTCAAGCACCATTACACAGGTTTGCTTAACCTTAGAGTACTCTCTACGCAACTCAGAGTGATGTCCTATTGACCATCTCTCTTCTAAGTTTCTAAATGGGTCTTCCATCTAAGCCACCAGTCAAATAAAAACCCGGCCAAGTGCGAGTCAGACTCGCGCACGAAGGGTTCCGTACCATTATCTATAAAAACGGCAAAAAAATCAAGTTTGTTGTATGGGAGCCCCCCTTAAATATTTGCGTTATTTTAATTTAATTATCGATTTTTAAAGTGAATATATAACTAAATATTCTGTGAATATTTCAAGTGTCTACCTGTTACCGTTATCAATATCGAGCAAAAAAAACACGTTTGTTGTATGGGAGCCCCCTTAAATATTTATGTTATTCTGGTTTTTAGTATTTGTTGCTATAGCGGCAACAGAAATACATCATCTGTGAAAATTTCAACTGTCTAGCTATCACGGATCATGAGATACAGCCTGGTGACAGACGGACAGACAGACAGACGGCGGAGCCTTAGTAATAGGGTTCCCGTTTTACCCTTTGGGTACGGAACCCTAAAAATGAGTCGGCGAGCAGCGAGTGCGCGACGGCGACAACTGATTACTCGCTGGTATGCGTATAGCGAGTGTCCTGCCCGCCAAGCGACCATCGCTGAGCGAGTACTCTCTTTGATAGAGCTTGTCTCTGCGATAAACGAGTACTCGCTGGCGTTATGAACAGTCAGCGATTAACTGATATATAAATGTGATGGCGCAGCAAGAGTCGCCGTCTAGTTTTGTTACGAAGTTACTGGAATCAACGAAAAAGTCTGATAAGAGTAACACTGCCTGCTGACAGTCACTAGCAGAGCGTCGCATCGATGGTTGCGTGGCGCCTGCCTTCTGATTACAGAAGATGTCAGGGAAGCCGCTTTCGTACCACGTCCACGACGAACTGCTACATTCCGGCACAATCCTGATGATATTGAAGCTGCTGAACCACTAATGCGAAGATCACTTCTGGTAAAGGCTATCCTGCGCCGTTATATGTATCTCTTTTAATTACACAAGATCTACAATCTTGTGCGAGAAAATCGTTGCTAGCTAGTCCCTTGCTTGTCGGCGGAGGGACGGGTGCTTTAGCAGTTGTGTCCACAAAGCTCTAGTAGTCTGCCTTCTCTTGTTTTTGTTTAGTACACCAATATCGGCAAAGCGCGGACACGTTTCGACTTATCGATTACTACTTATTCAGACCTGGCGTGATGTTTAACTTTGTACTTGTCGCGGCTCCCTTTATGGACTCAATATGTGCATAATATTATGCTTATTTCCGTGTTTTGCTCGCGCAGGAGGCTACATCTCTTCGCGAAAACAAGGGGTGATGGAAATGCAATTGAACAAAAAGGAGCTATGAGATTAAATCTACAAGATAGGCAACACGATCTTCATCCATTAAAGTTTAATCAAATTTCGAAATGGCATGGATAGATTAAAGGCTCTTACACACTTACGCGATATCGCGGGCGCGACAGGCACCGACAAAGACTTGTCTTTAAAAAGTAAAAGTCAATTTTTTTTCAAACCGTGGAGTTTCTTGCCGCCTCTTCTCCATAGCAAACCACCAATTAGAATGACGTGTACCTAACTTCTGACGTTTCATAAGTGCCCATGTAGGTTTATGTGAAATAAAATATTTTGATTTTGAGTCCACTGGAGAGGTTTCACGTAGAGCGTGATCCTTTGCATAGTGTACGATGCAACAAGATTACTCAAGCTTTACAGACTAAGCCAACGTAGATTAATCTCGGCAGCTCGCTAGTTCTCTGGTTCTTTCATGGAGAATGAACTAAAGATTTTGTACTCTTCGCTACATCGTATTTTATTTATCAAACCCTTTGAAGTGACGACATGTCTCAACGAAATCGATCACCATCGTGTAAAACTTATGCTTTCTGGGATACTCCACCCATTTTTAGGGTTACTTACCCGAAGGGGTGCCAAACGGAACCCTATTACTAAACCTCCGCTGTCCGTCCGTCTGTCAGCGGGCTGTCTCATGAACCGTAATAGGTAGACAGTTGATTTTTTCACAGATAGTGTATTTCTATTGACGCTATAACAAAAAATTATAAAATTAAAATAAATTTATAAATTAAAGGGCGTCCCCATTCAAGAAACGTGTTATTTTTCGGTTTTTTTGCTCGATTACGTTACGGAACCATTCGTGTGCGAGTCCGACTCGAACTTTGCCGGTTTTTTTATTGCTTAGTTAATAAATAAATAAGCAGCTTGTGTTGTCCCCACTGCAGAGCAAAAGCCTGACTTTCTTTTTCCACTCAACTCGATCCTTTTTTAGGGTTCCGTACCTCAAAAGGAAAAAACGGAACCCTTATAGGATCACTTCGTTGTCCGTCTGTCTGTCTGTCTGTCAGTCTGTCAAGACCATTTTTCTCAGGAACGCGTAGAGGTATCAAGTTGAAATTAATATCAAATACGTAAGTCTATGGTCCCTTGAAGGTCTGAAAAAATCAAGATTCCAAGTCAACGCAATAAAAAATTACGGCGATATAAGCGACATTATTGCGACATATTTCGATACTCGCAAATAAATCAAAACCTATAGGGTACTTCCCGTTGACCTAGAATCATGAAATTTGGCAAGAAGCAAGGTCTTACAGCACAAGTATAGGAAAAAGTCCTAAAATTGTAAATTTGTAGTTTTAGCACATAAAGAAATTGCGAATATCTCGCACATAAATCAAAACCTATAGGGTACTTCCCGTTGATCTAGAATCATGAAATTTAGGCAGAAGCAAGGTCTTACAGCACAAGTAAAGGAAAAAGTCCGAAAATTGCAAAGCCAGTTAACAATACCCTCCCTCAATGTAGTTACTTATTTAAAAATAAAATAAACTCTAAATTACTGCAAAACAATATTTAACAAAAGTAAACAAACCTATGTTCTCTAGACCACACTTCTTAATACATCTCACAAATAACTCTCTATTTAAAGCTTTTGTAAGCATGTCAGCTGGTTGCTCACTAGTACTTATGTACTTTACACATATTTTATTACTTTTTATGAAATCTTTAACAAAATGAAAACGAATATTTACATGCTTCATACGTTTAATAGATTCAGTTGCTGCAGTTAATATTGCTGACTGATTGTCACAAAAAATATTTACAGGGCAAATATTCTGGAAACCAAAATCATTAAGCAAGTTTATTAACCAGCAAGCTTCACTGGCAGCCGTGCTCATTGCAACATACTCTGACTCAGTTGAAGAGAGGCTCACAGAAGCTTGTTTCTTGGAACTCCATAATACTAAACAATTCCAGAACATAAACATGTACCCGGAGGTGGACTTCCTGTCCTTTAAATCACCACCCCAATCAGCCTCACAAAAACCTTCTAAACCTACATCTGTGCACTTATAAATTAACTTATAATCTAATGTATTTTTCACATATCGTAATGCTCTTCTCAAGGCAGCTAATAACACATTATTAGAACATTTTTGATACCTGCTCAGCATTGAAACTGCAAAACATAAGTCTGGTCTGGTACTATAATTTGCCTACAGATTTTCTCAATATTTTTATCAATCATTTGTTTTTCAAATATTTTAGAATTGAAATTACTATCCATTGGTGTGGCTATGGGTTTACAATTTTCTATTTTAAACCTTTTAAGAAAATTTTCGAAATAGCTTTTCTGACTAAGTTCAGTAATACCTGATTTTAAGTTTTGATTCACATTAATACCTAAGAATTCAGATATCAAACCCAAATCCTTCATTTTAAATTCCTGATTCAAAACCTTTTTAAACTGTGTAATATCAGAGCTGTTTGTTCCAAAAATTAATAAATCATCGACATATAATAATACAAACATTTTATCTTTTCCATTATATCTATTGTAAAAACATTAGTCACAGTTGATCTAAGAAAACCCTCCCCAGTCATTACCCCATTGAACTTATCATTCCAACACTTAGGAGACATTTTTAAACCATACAATGATTTATTCAGTTTAACAATATTTTTATTATTAGAGTAAGCCCCTTCAGGTAACTGTATATACACATCCTCTTGGATTTCCCCATACAAAAATGCCCCGGTTACATCCATTTGATAGATTGGTAAATTTAATTTAGTAGCAATAACAACAAATAGTCTAAATGTTGACAACTTTGCTACTGGAGCCTAGATGTCTTGATAACTAAACAAATCATTCTGTTCAAACCCTTTTGCAACTAACCTGGCTTTATACTGACCTGGACCTTTAATTTTGAACACCCATTTACTGCTTATAATTTTACTTGGGTCAACTGGCACATTAGACACTTCCCACGTATTGTTATCAATTAGTGTTTCTAGTTCTCTTTCTATGGCCTCCCTCCATTTGGAAGCATCACCCCTACTCATAGCATCTTTGTATGTCACTGGAGAAGGATCTCCTACATTAATGTGCACTTTGTTACATTTATAAAAAGAGGTTTGTTTCCTTCTTCTCTTAGGTCTCTCACTGTCGAGTGGTGGTGTATTATCGTCATTTAATAAACTCAACTCATCTGCACATGGTTCATATTCACTTTCAGATTCGGTTTCATAAGACGAACTTTCCTCAACATCACTTTCTCTCACACAAATAGTATGTTCTGATTTTCCATTTTCTTCATTTTCCACAGTTTTAGTCTCCTGTGATGCTTGGTCTTCTAAAGTTTATATCTCAATTGATTCTTGCACTTTATTCATTTCTTTTTCCAAGAACACTACGTCCCTTTTTATTTCTACAGTATAAAAAGTAAAGAGTAAGTAAAAAGTAAATCCTATAACCTTTCACGTCTTCGCTGTATCCAACCATCAGTCCCTTTTTCACCCTTTTTGTCCCATTTTCTTCTCCTTTCTTTAGGGATGTGTGCATATACTGGTACACCAATAACGTTCAATTTACGAATATCAAAGTTCCTGTTTGTCCATACTTCAAATGGAGATTTTCCATCTTCTTTACTCTTTCCAGTCCTATAAATTAAAAAATAGTTAAGCACGAAAGCCGCCGTATTTATGGCCTCTGCCCACAGTTTTCTCGGTAAATTCTTTGCGTATAACATCCGAGCAGCCTCGACTAATGTTCTAATTTCTCTCTCCGCTTTACCATTCTGCTCCGGTGTGTATGGCACGGTGGTTTGATGAGTTATCCCACGCCTTGAGAACATATCCTTGACCTCTCTGTTTACAAACTCAGTACCATTGTCACTTCTGAAAATGTTAATTTTATTTCCAGTAACATTCTCAGCCTTGTTCAAGAAATTTTCAATGCAGTTCTTGATTTCGTATTTATTTTTGACAAAATAAACATGTCTGAAGTTTGAGTAGTCATCTTTCAACAAAACAAAATATTTCGACCCACCCAACGACACTTCTTCCATCGGGCCACACGTATCAGCGTGTATCAATTCACATGCCTTTGTGCTAGTGTAATCACTTTTTGCGAATGGTAATCGATTAATTTTTCCTAATAAACAACTTTCACAATTAGGAACTGAAGTTTGTTTGGCATCGATGTTGTTTTTCTGTAACACTTTCCTGACGTAATCGAAGTTTTGGTGGGTTAACTTTTCATGCCACATATTTAAATCATTCTGCTCTGTTTTAGCAACATTTGCAGCTTTGTTTAAAAACCGTAATTCCATGTAATAACCACTTCCGACTCGATTCGCAATAGCACAAATATCGCCATCTTTGTAAAATCTACAACAGTTGTCATCTGTCCACTAATTGCCGTACCGAAATGTCTGTAAAATGTGTAAACAAAGCGCGTTCACAACACATGTGCTCATCTGCACCAGAGTCCACCAACCACTTAGATTCTTGATACACATTGTTTGCTGTATTTGACACCACAAATGCATTACTTTTCTTAGGGTTACTATTGTCCTTATTTTTCCTGAACCAACACTGTGATTTATTATGTCCCGACTTACCACAGTAAAAACATTTGTTTTTTAAGTTGGCTTCGCTGTTCTTTTTATCACTTTTACACTCATTTTGGAAATGTCCTATTTTACCGCACTTGAAACATTTTCCAGTCTTTTTATTTTTCACCAGAAAAGCAGTTGATGATGAAGTTTGCTGTGATTCTTCGTTTTTCTCCATTAACCTTTCTTCTTCCATTAGCAACCTGGCTACTAAATTATCCAAGGTTTGATTGTCATCAGGAGCTGATTCCCATGCAGAAACAAAATGTTTATATTCTTCTGGTAGCGACATAAGTACTTTAGTTATAACAAACTTGTCTGAGATTTCTTCACGCATTTGTTTCAGATTGTTCTGCAATTCTTGAATCTTTGACAGGAATACAGACATTGCAGTGCCTTTTTCATATTTATATTGGAAGAATCTTTGTTGAACAATGTGAATGCTGGTCTCGGTCTTTTTTTCATACACACTCTGTAACTTTTTCCACATTTCAGCTGAAGTTGAACAAGATATAATATGTAACATGACATCTTCAGTCATCTTCGTGACTATTATTAAAGTCTGTGCTTTGGCATCCTGGTTCTCCCAAATAGTTTTCTCCCCAGCTACTTCTGGTTTAGTGCGCCGGCCTTCTACTATATCCAGCCGACCTTGTCCACGCAACAGCACTTTGGTTTGGAATTTCCAAATGTTCCAGTTCTTTGAACCTTCCAGCTTCAAAACATTTTGACTGCTGTCCATCTTGATCAATACACCTCACAAGATGCTCTTCCTTTTTGTTATTTTTATTTAATTTACCTTCCTGCACAACGTGACGATGCGGTTTTAACCTAACCTCAATTCGCCGGTTAATCAGAGTGCAGTATTTCAACAACTCAGCAAGTTTTACAAAATCGTTCAAATTATATGTGCCTGGGCCCATAACCTGTTGCAATTAAATAAAAGATGCTGATATTTATCCAAAAAGTTTATTACTTATTCGTACACAAGCTACAAGTCTTGGGAATGCAAAACGTGACAAAGCAACAGGAAGTATTGGAACAGTGTTGCAAACATAAAAATACTAACTAAAAGTAATTACATTGCCAGTTAACAATATTTTTCAACTACAATGTTAAGTTTGTTTTAGGGATAAATTCATCCCAACTACGGAACCCTTCTTTGTGCATGGTCCGACACGCACTTGGCCGGTTTTTTTGTTCTGGGGTGGAAAATCCTCATGGATGTCCTTGGGCGGAGGGGTCTGTCAGACTTACTGACTAGAAATCAACCCGGTGTTCCCTTCCCACACTTGCACCGGGGTTCCTGGGATCTTGTGCAAATTCCGCGATCCCCGGCTGGTGCCGCCGGCCCACCTTTGCGGGCCCCCTCAAACTCATCTCGATCCTGCGCCAACATGGATCATTCCCGTATACCTATAGGCGTCAAGCTCGTCCTGCCATCTACGCTTGAACCTGCCACGATGCCGTGAAATGTTAAAAATATAACTAACCTGAACTTTTCTTCTGTCCACAGTACCCTGGTCCCCTGGAAGATCTTCCGCGAGGAGTTGAACAACGTGCACCCCATATCGTCAGGGTTGGAGACGATGGCGTTGAAGACCACCATAGATCTCACGTGCAATGACTTCATATCCAACTTTGAGTTTGATGTCTTTACGAGGTGAGTGATATTATACCTACTACTTAAACGTTTTCATATACCAAGATAGCCCTGCCGTCTCTGTATGAGAAGAGGCTTTTGCGCTGCAGCTGGACAATAATAGGCTGGCATTATTAACAAAGATGATCGCCAAAATGTTCTTCTTACCATCGCGCCTTCTAATACATACGAATATTGAACCCTCTATCCTACTACTGGAGTCCTTTAAGGAGCTATTTCTACAGACGAGAGAATCGCAGTCTCGCCGAGAACAAAAGTCCAAAAAATATGTATTAACACTAAGTACTTCACACATCTCGACATACCCTGAAAAATATTACCCAGAGAGCTTCAGAAATAATATATCGAGCTTAGCACTTTATGTAAATACTCTAGAATGAAATGTACGGAGCATTTTATTTGCTAGTACCTACAATCTCACAAGCCTTGCCATCAAATTCAATAGAAACTCTATGAATCAATCTCCTCACGGCAATGTCATCGCTGCGATAATTTGAAGGCACAGCGTGATTATCGCCGCCATTCTCGTCTGTGCAGATGGCGCCTTAAAGGACTCCAGTAGTTATGCGTTGAGCTGCACGATTACTGACAAATGCTTGCACTGATTGGACAGGTCCACTCAAATTTGTGTGGTTCTTTCCTCAAAAGACCATTTCAGACACCGATCTACATGGTCCTCACATGATCTGACGAAGATTATGTCTGGACTTTACAAGAAACTGACCCCTGAGTTTGTTTCGCCATTTCTTCTCAGGAGTAGACAGATAGGAAATGTCGACTACATATAGCTCTGTTTTATGTGCCTGTAATTTCACTGGCGAACGCATTGATTTATTATTTGCTAAAATTTTATGAAAATCTTCTAAGCTTACAATGTTTGTAAATATGTGAGCATCATGTATATCCTATAATTAATTTATGTCATTTAATTCTTTGTACCTTTTGTAGACATTGATTTGTTTGTTAAAATTTTAGGAAAATCATCTAAGGTTACATGTTCATAGAGCACCATGTATATCATATAATTAATTTCTCTGTCATTTAATTCTTTGTTCTTTGTTTTGTCAAAGTGTAGTAGAGTAATATATTCCAGGTACATCGTCTTCAGTCTTCACATATAATTAATGTGTACAAAATATTGTAAATCATTTTTAGGACCCCCCCCCCCCCCAGCCAGCCACCACCACCAGCTAAATGGTTGGTTTTGGATATGTGAAAAAATTCATGGCAGTAGTATACAATGTGGAGACAACAATACGACAATAAATGAAAACACTGGCAATACTAACGTTGTATATAACGAAGTTAAAAGGAAAACTATCACAGCTAAGTAGGCTTTGCAAGTTAACGTGTAGATAATATTCGACCAACTTAAATTTGCAGTTGGAGAATTGACCGTAACGTATATCGATGTATGGGAGAGCATGTTTTTCAACTACAATGCTAAGTTTGTTTTTGGGATAAATACGGAACCCTTCATTGTGCGTCCGACATGCACTTGGCCAGTTTTTTAATGATCTCTTGCCCAATCTTCTCCATACGAAACTACCTTTTAGGACAGGAAACTAGAATAAATTCTTGGTTCTTGTAAATTTTGACATTCAAAATTGCCTAAATGAAATAATGATTTGTCTTTGTTCTTGAGGTACCTAATTGTTATGCTCTTGCTCTTTCTTTAACACTTGTCATCAATCATTACAGATTATTCCAGCCCTGGAGCACGTTACTCCGCAACTGGCAACTGCTGGCGGTCACACATCCTGGATACGTGGCGTTTCTCACCTATGATGAGGTTAAGGCGAGGCTCCAGAAGTATATCCATAAGGCTGGCAGTTACGTGTTTCGGTGAGTAAGGTCCGAAGCTCTTAGAACTAAATTCAACCAATCCAATGGCTTGAATCTAGTCCTAAGTAATGATTGAGTACTGTGTAGCGTTCGCCTTAGAGGTTAAAATAAAAAAAAGAACGAGTCGAATATAACGTGTAACATCTGACATCTCACCTTTGTATTAAGCAACAGAGCAGCGACAGAAATCAGCTCCAACTTCAAATAAAAAAAAATGTTGCCAGTTTTTGAATATTTTCTTTTTAATGATTATTATCTGTTGACTATTCTAGATACCGAATCTTATCCGAATAGTCTTAGAATAGAATAGAATAGAATAGCATTTATTTGCAAATATGGGTTATACATAAGTAGGTAGTAGTAGGTTTTCATCAGAGTTCTGCCATATTTCACCATTCGGCATGCAAACATTTTCATTACCTATATAAAATTGTTAAAATTTAAACTCTTGTTGGAACATTAAATTAGTTATGTCATTCTCATTAAATAAAATTATTAAAATTCAAATATTCATTAAAAAAAAGGTCTTAAGGGGGGCCCGGTCCGTCTATTGTCAACGCGAGCATGGTCGAAAAGTTTGTTGTTTCATCCAGCGCAAGTAAAAACTATTAACAAACGAGTGAGAACGCGATAAAATTTCATAAAACTTGTTCCAGGAAATACGTGTTTCTGATTAAGCCTTTTTTTTTTTTTTTGGTGGGAAATTATCATATAACTTCTCCCGCTCTGGGCGGAGCGGGAGGGCGTGTCAGACTTTTACTGACTAAAACCCACCCGTGTTCCTTCCGTTGCCTGTGTGACAGGGCCACGATATCCCTTTCGGACAAACTCGCAACCCTGGCAGGCGTTGGTCCTACCGGACCGCGTCAGTTGGTGCTGACATCTCTTTGAGGCGCGCGTGGAACACAACGCGCCATCGACCCGGGCCTGGTCCTTATCGGACGGCGAGCTACCCATCGCTCACCGTCCGCAGGCCCGTGCCTACGGTGGCTGGAAATCGGCTTGCGACTCCCGACGCCCGGGGCGTCTCCTGCGGCGACTAAGGGCGCGAGCCTTGCCTCACCCTCACGCGTTCCGCCTCCTCCTTCGCGAGCATTACTGTTTCGCAGAAGGAGGTGACGGCCTCCCATGCACTCTCGCTCCGAACCATGGCCTGAACCAGGGCCGGACGCGAGAGATCGCCGCCGCCGATCGCCTCCGTGAGGACACGGCGGTACTCCGCCCAAGCTGGGCAGACCTCCACCGTATGCTCCACCGTGTCCTCCGGGAAGTTCAGTAATATCTGATTTTGTGTGTGATTTTGAGTGCATGGGAATGCACTCTCGCTCCGAACCATGGCCTGAACCAGGGCCGGACGCGAGAGAATGCCGCCGCCGATCGGCTCTGTGAGGACACGGCGGTGCTCCGCCCAAGCCGGGCAGACCTCCACCGTATGCTCCACCGTGTCCTCCAGGCGATCCACACAGTGGTGACACCTGGCCACACAGTGGTGACACCCTTATTATTATTAAGTCTTACCAGTTTGTGAAATAAATGTTGGCCATTTAGAATCTCCATTACATTTGCAAGGTTTCTATCATAATTTTTTCTTAACATTTACAATTTATGTGTACATTATGAATGGCCAAACTTCAGGTAACATTTGTGCAAACAGCAGATTTTTGCAGGCTTATACTGAATTTGTTTTTCAATTTTTTTTATTTTTTACTTGCATAGAAACCTAGATATAGTGCACAAGATATCTATTGGTTCAAAAATGTCAAAGAAAGATGTGTTACAACGCCATAATCACGTACGAGCGTTTGTATGAAAAGTATGTCGGGTTGGCCGCTCTTAACTCAATACCGATTCATACCGATTCTTTTTGCTTGGACGCCCACATATAGTCCTAACATATCAATCACTTTGAAATCTCATCGACAGAACGTTTAAAATTCGCTTTACGCCCAAACTATTAATCACTCCCACATTTCGCCGAAACATGGATAATTTCAGTTTCCGAATATAGTCCATTCACTGAAAACCGTTATCTACCAAAGTGACACCTATCATTATTAATCTATTAGCACGTTGAGCTCAAAATCCCACAGCAAATCGCTGAAATTTATCACTTAGCCACATTCAAATGGGGTCCAAACTGAATTGAACCGAGTGTTTAACATATGGCAATTTTCCGTTCTGGGGGGTACGGAAATGCAGCGGTTATACCAAATAGGTTGGGGTCGGGTGGCCTTTACCCGAGTTTGTCAATGGATAATATCATGTGAATATCAGACTAGTCAAATTTATATACCTATCTTTAACACAACATATTGTTTTGAACTTGAACTGTGTAGGTGGTTCTGGATTTACCTATATGGATTCAAATACTGCATTGTTATAATACCAATTCATGGAAGCTTCGATTTTAAAATAGTTGTCATTTGTCATATAAATGTTGCCACGTGCTTATTCTGCTTTTGTGTCGGCACGATAAATAATATAAAAAAATAAAAAATAGTAATATAAGTAAATGATTTTATTTCTGTAAGCAGGTTTGTAGAAAATCTTTTACACGTCAATACACGTTAATATTTAAAAAACTAGATGAGGTCGGTAATATTATGAAGAAGCCCTATTTCTTCCCGTGGGTGTCGTAAAAGGCGACTAAGGGACTTACTAGAGAATGGGCAGCAGCGTTCTCTATGCATTTTAACACCATACTGTGATCGCCAACACGTATGCCAAGCGTGGCAATTATGGCACCCCCCCCCCCCCCCCCGCCCTCCTCCTATTGGGGGAGGCCTAAGTCCAGCAGTGGATGTCTTTTGATTGAAACGATGATGATGATGAATATTATAAATGCGAAAGAAACTCATTCTGTGTGTAACCTTTTCACGCCATGACGGCTGAACGGATTTCGACGAAATTTGGCACACAGGTAGACCAAGACCTTAGATTTGAATAATTGCCAACCACGCGGGCTAAAGCTAGTCTATCATAATTTTAACCAATCACCTTCTGTTTCCAGGTTATCATGTACACGGCTCGGCCAATGGGCGATAGGGTACGTCACAGTGGACGGTGAGATTCTACAGACAATACCGCAGAACAAAAGCTTAGTGCAAGCGTTACTGGACGGATATCGAGAGGGATTGTAAGTTTATATTAATTGTTAAAAAAAAAAAACTGCCGACAGCAGTGAAAACTTAAAACTGTGGAATAACATATATACAATTTTACAACCGTTTCCGGCTTGACGTCGATTTCTGGGACACCCTGTATATACAACATTAGTTTTAGTATATGCGAAACCAGAAACACGTATCTGGTATTTTTATGTAAAGAATCTATGTACAAAATTTCAAAACTGTATCATGAAAAATCGTAAAGTTATAAGGTTGTTATGTTACCGGGTTGTCCGTACAAACACAGCGGCGTGGCGTCCCCGCGCCGCCAGGGTCGTTTTGCGGTCATTGATAACAATTTGACAGTAGGTACCTAACCGTACGGCGATTGTATTGTAAATAATTAAATGGTGATAACATTTTCCATCGCAGTTAAATATATTTGGGACAAAATATAACATGGTGTAAAAATTATGAAATCGATTCAGTTCCTTATTCTGAACAAACTATATTCAGGTTTCGCATATACTAAAAATAATGTTGTATATACAGGGTGTCCCAGAAATCGACGTCAAGCCGGAAACGGGTGATAGGCAAGTCGTGACAGTTATCAGAAAAATATATAAAAAAATCTTGGCCATGTACTTTTCAAATTGTAAGTATCAAATAGTGTATCGGAAAAAGTGATACCCTGTGATGATCTTTCAAGTCCTGTGACTTCAAATACATATTACCTTTTTTTTCTGTAATGTAACTATGAATAACCCTTCTGTAAATTTGTCGCTGGCTGTCGCGCCCGCGATATCGCACCAGTCTGTATGGGCCTTTATTCTGTTCCACACATATTTCCAAGGTTAAGGTTTAAAAGTCTGGGGCCAATTACAGGGACAGCTTAAGTCATCAATTCATCAATGTTCCAGAGATAGCAAACATGTTAAATACTATTTTTGACGAAAACATGATTCCATAAAATTTTCTCGACATAAAAATTTACAAAGTTACCTCCAAACCTAATATTAAACCGCCAGGGTTCCGTACCCAAAGGGTAAAACGGGAACCCTATTACTAAGGCTCCGCAGTCTGTCTGTCTGTCTGCCCGTCTGTCACCAGGCTGTATCTCATGAGCCGTGATAGTTAGACAGTTGAAATTTTCACAGATGATGTATTTCTGTTGCCGCTATAACAACAAATACTAAAAAACAGAATAAAATAAATATTTAACGGGGCTCCCATACAACAAACTTGATTTTTTTGCTCGTTTTGGCTCGATATTGACAACGGCAACAGGTAGACGCTTGAAATATTTACAGAATATTTAGTTATATATTCACTTTAAAATACAAAAATACTAAAAAATACTTAAATACGAAATACTTAAATTAAAATAAAACAAATATTTAAGGGGTGCTCCCATACAACAAACATTTTTTTGCCCAATTTTATAGATAATGGTACGGAACCCTTCGTGCGCGAGTCCTACTCGCACTTGGCCGGTTTTTTTTAAAATTATCTACCATTTTTTTCACCGTAAAAAGAATTTACCTAAACTATCGGTGCCTTGGAGACCTGCCGCCCTGGCTCGCTATAGTGTGCGAGCGAGATAAAAGAGTGAGGTGGCGCTGAGGTTTTATGGAATCAGTGTTACGTCTGGTTAACTAAATTTACAACTGCCAATCAAATCATTTCACATGAGATTTGTCAACAGGGTGTTACAGTGAAAGTCAATAATCGTTTGAACCACTTCCTGAAAACCTATTTAACTGTAATGCATCAAAAATAGTCTTGTTTTTACCCGACTGCCCCAGAATGAGGTCCATTTCTTTGGCACGCTCTGTAGCCTAAACAGCTTGATAGATTTTAACATAATATATGAGCCCATGAGTCTTAATTGTGGGAGAGATATAAGCTATATAATATTTATTATATATAGGTATTACATCTGCAAATACAAACGAAGGTAGGGGATGGTTTTAAAAAAATATATTACAACAATATTGGTATCAAAAATAACAGCTAGTAATGAGTCGATTCCAAATATACGAGGGCTGCACTAAAAGTATCGGGAATGGAATATTTCCACTGTTCCTGTCATATTAAATTTTTTTTAATTGAAAACTCCTTGGTTTTAAAAATCGATTACCATTTATTTATTTAAAAAAAGATTCTCGGTCTTGTCACAAGGTTTTGTCAAACTTGTTTAGTCGTTGAGAAAATGGAATTGACTCGAGAAAATTCAAGAGCGATGATTTATTATGACTTTCGAAGTGGTTTAACACAAAAACAGTGTGTTGACCGGATGATTTCTGCATTTGGTGATGAAGCCCCATCCAAAACCACAATTTATCGCTGGTTTGCTGAATTTCAACGTGGACGTGTCAAGCTCAGTGATGATCCCCGTCAAGGTCGTCCAAAAACTGCAGTCACCCAAGAAAACGTTGATGCTGTGCGTAAGCTGATTGAGGAAGATCGACATGTGACATACCGCGAAATTCAGGCAACTTTAGACATTGGCATGAGTAAAATACAAATAATCTTGCATGAACAATTAGGTGTAAAAAAGTTGTTTTCCCGATGGATACCGCATTCGCTCTGTGAAGAGCAAAAAGCGGCTCGCGTTACTTGGTGCGTCAGAACTCTGGAAAGATTCCACGCAGGATCCTCAAATGCTGTATACAACATTGTATCAGGTGACGAATCCTGGATATACGCGTACGAACCCGAAACAAAAAACCAGTCACGAGTTTGGGTGTTCGAAAATGAGTTAAAGCCAACAAAAATTGTTCGTTCACGGAGTGTTGCAAAAAAAATGGTGGCCACGTTTGTCTCCAAAACCGGCCATGTTACGACTATTCCTCTTGAGGGACAAAGAACGGTTAATGCAGAATGGTATGCTAGCATTTGTTTGCCACAGGTCGTTTCTGAACTCCGTAAAGAAAACTGCAACCGCCGCATCAACCTCCATCACGACAATGCGAGTTCTCACACCGCGCACAGAACAAAAGAGTTTTTAGAGCAAGAAAACATAGAATTATTAGACCATCCGCCGTACAGCCCCGACCTAACTAAGCCCTAATGATTTCTATACTTTCCCTAAAATAAAGAATAATTTGCGTGGGCAGAGATTTTCATCACGTGAAGAAGCTGTGGACGCCTACAAAACGGCCATTTTGGAGACCCCAACTTCCGAATGGAATGGTTGCTTCAATGATTGGTTCCATCGTATGGAAAAATGTGTCAAATTTCGCGGAGAATACTTCGAAAAGCAATAAATACATTTTAAAATAGTAATGTTGTGTCACTTCCTTGATTCCCGAAATTTTCAGTGCCGCCCTCGTATATCCTATCCTATCCTAACTAATATATTTGTGAAAGTAAGTTTGTTTATTTTTTTGTTACCTTTTCACACCTAAACCACTGAACCGATCATCCTAAAGTTTTGCATAATTATACGTTGTCAGGTGTACAGAACCGGACTTTTTTTCGGGATGAAAGGTACCATACCTTTCATCCCGAAAAAAAGTACTTTTCCCGAGGAAAACAACAATAACGTTCTTATGATGATAGATGGCGCCACGTGTCTTTCGAATCGTGATTGAATTGCGAAAGTGAGTTTGTTTGTTACGCTAGAACAGCTGCACGGATTTGGATGAAATTTGGCACATGGGTATACCATGGTCTGAGTTAGGACATAGAATACTTTTTATCCCGGTAGTACATTCCCGTGGGATAATTTTCGACATCCACGCGGGCATTGTCGTACGCAAAAGCTAGTGTAATATATTAAGCTTTTAGTTTTATTAATATACTAGCTGCGCCCCGCGGTTTCACCCGCGTAAGTCTCGATCCCGTGGCAATATCGGGATCAAAAGTAGACTGTCTTAATCCAGGGTGTCAACTACCTCCATACACAATTTTATCAAAATTGGTCTAGCCGTTTGAGCGTGAAGAAGTAACAAACATACACACACACACACACTTACAAACTTTCGCCTTTATAATATTAGTGTGATTTATACATATATTTTAATAAAACTAAAAAGCTTGAAATAAAGCAAATTATTAAAAATAAAAATAAACCTGACCGCAAAATAATGTGTTGTTGTTGGTTTGAATTTCCCGAAATGCTAAATACACCAACACAATCGGGATGTCCCTAGCAATAAAAAAAAGACCATACTATGCTTTCAGCTACCTATATCCGGATGGACGGGACGTGAACCCGGACTTAAGCAGCGCCATCATATCACCGGCTGAAGACCATATCACCGTCACACAGGAACAGTATGAGTTGTACTGTGAAATGGGTAAGTTATCTTAATTATAGGTAAGCGTTTTGGATTTGACTTTCAGTCTGACTAAATCTTTATATATATACCTATTTCCAAGCAAAAATGGTCCAGTTCTCGGCATTTAGTTTCCGAGCTATGTACACGCAGTGTTGTAAAATACCAAATGAACTCAAATTATTAAATAATACTAACTCTTCTAAAAACAAATTATATAAATGGCTGAATGGACATAACTTTTATGACATTAAAGGTTTTCTTTACTTGAAAATATAAAATATGTATATAAAGGTATTAATGAAAATGTTTGTGAAGTATGATCCGAATGACTATTATTGTATAACCCAGCCATACTCAAAGTGTGTTCCTGGCTTTGCGGAACCCTAGGGGTTCCGCAAAAATACTGGTCAGAATAAAAAAAAAATACTAAAGGAGTGTCTACCTACTATATTTTATTTTACTCTGGTACCTGAGTAACATAATATCAATCTAAATATTTCAACAAAAGTAAAAAAATATGTAAATTTTAATGTCAAGTACCTAATATGATTATTAATGAAGAATACACATAAAACCATTTTTGATTACTTTAGGGCTCCGTCAAATATTTCGTTTTCGAAAAGGGTTCCGTCTCCAAAAAAGTTTGAGAACCACTGGTATACGAATTAATCTACGATATTTTATTAATTATTTGCATGCAATTGATACAAGATTATGTATAGCTAAACATGTGGACATTCTAGGCTGTAACAACTTTATACCATGTTTAAGGCAAATAAAGACTTATCTTATCGTATCTTGTAAAGTTGGGTGAAAAAATTGCATTTCACAATTTTAATTGATTATAAATTAATGCTCAATTATCTACAAGTTTATAAAGTAAATGACTATATGATTTTTTTAAGTACCAGAAGTTTTAAGAGAAAAGTTTAGTAAAAAGGTAGGTACTATTTGAAAATGCTTTTTTTCAAATCAAGCTTTTTAGAGATCAAAATTCAAATGACTGATAAAAAAAATGTGCCAGTTTTTGATCCTTATATTTCTTTAATCCTTATTATCAATTGACTATTTTAGATACCGAATCTTGCCTTATCTCAATACCCCAGTATTGGACCCTTTTTGCTTGGACGCCCTCATATTATCTCCGCCTAACTGCAAAGCAGTTTGTTGGGAGAGGTAGCTGCCATATTAGTAGGTACATTTTTCATCTTGTTAAGGAATAAACATAAAATAAAGTTAACACAACACACACTGACTTATAACTAGAAGATACCGTTCAAGTATCGATTAAATTGAAAAAACAATCAAGCAGACTAAAACCTTACTACAGTCCAGTCGTTGAGAGAATGTGTTCCTCACACCTGTCAGTTGAACAATTACTAGTTGTAAAAAATTGAGCAGTCACGGGACGCCTGGCAAATGTGAAACGTTTAAATTATTTACACATTACTACATATAGACTGTATATTGGCGAGGCGTCGCGCGGCATGCGGCTATATATATATATTTGATGTTTCACATCAATAAGGATCAAATTCGCAAAACACATAGTCATTAGTATGAAACTGACAGGTTTCAAGAACGCATTCTCTCAACGGCCGGACTGTACATCAAGAATTTCAAGGGTTTATTAACCTCTCTGCTACCAATAACAGCAACTTACTCATTACTTATTCTTAATTTCAAATGTTACAGGAAGCACGTTCCAGTTATGTAAGATATGTGCGGAGAACGACAAGGACATCAGGATAGAGCCCTGCGGACATCTGCTATGTACACCCTGTCTGACTGCCTGGCAAATTGTGAGTACTCACAGCTACAACTACAGTACGCTCGCGCATTTTCACTTTATTATTTTGTTATTTAATTTGTGGTTCACAAACTGTGTCCAAATAAACTTTATTCTTTCTTTTTCTTTTACAATTCTGCATGGCTACAAGGTAGAATTTGGCTTGTAATAACAATATTCCATCTCTTTTCAGGACTCAGAAGGTCAAGGCTGTCCGTTCTGCCGAGCAGAGATCAAAGGAACTGAACAGGTTGTGGTAGACGCGTTCGTTCCGCCGCGCCCGCCTAATTGGTCAGACAAGTAAGGAAACTTATTCAATCGTACTTAGTTTACTGAGGCCCAGGGCAGCAACCAGCTCACATCGGTGTCGAGACGACAATGAAGTACCTGGGACTCGTCCTCGACAGCCGGTGGAATTTCGTGGAGCACTTCCGACGTTTGGCTCCCAGACTGGAGCGGGGCTGCCTTGAAGCGGCTCCTGCCCAATCTACGGGGTCCAAAGAGGGAGAGGACCGTAATCCACCACGCGGGCCCAGTGCGGGTGCGGGGATGTAACAAGTCTTCGAATTTTTACTTCTAGTACATGCCGGTTTCCTCACGATGTTTTCCTTCACCGTTTTGAGAGCAGTCAGTGGTGATGAAATAATTTACACAAATTAAAGCGCCTGTCTAGGTTCAAACCTACGACCTACAACTCGTAAGTCGCGGGCGTTACCATTGGGCCACCACTGCACTGCTCAGTCAGTTAAAAGCTAGATGGCTTAGTAATTAGATGATCGTAAATGCAAACTGTCAAACATAATTGGTGAGATTACTCGCTTTGACTAATAACGTCTCGAAATTAACGAATATATTGTTAATTACAGAAACACAAAGACTGCAGTGAAACCGGTGTCTTCGAACTCGTCCGGTTCATCAGGCTCGTCCGGCTGTAATGGATCCAGTAAGTTTGTTATTATACCATACAGTCCTTAATTTGGCAGTGGGCAGGGCACATTGCTCGCAGAACAGATGGCCGATGGGGTCGAAAGGTTCTGGAGCGGTGACCGCGTACCGGAGGACGTAGCGTTCGAATGCCTCCCACATGGTGGACCGATGACCTTGTGAAAGCCGCAGGAATCCGCTGGATGCGGGAAGCACAGAACCGGCCGAAGTTTTGGGGCTTGGGGGAGGCCTATGTCCAACAGTGGACGTCTTTCGGCTGGAATGATGATGATGATCCTCAATTTATATACTTATTCATATCATAATAATTAGACAGATGAATATAAAGGAGCAATAACTTTTATTTTACGAAATCTCATTTTCCATTAAGAAAACTTGCCCGTTCGTACTCAGTTTTTGAAAGAGTTTTCGAATCTTATGTGAACTTATCAGTTCCATCGGTGGTTGTTATTTTGATCAGTCAACTCTAAAGGCCAACATGACGTTTGACAGATTTCTCTTATTTAATAATAAAGTACATCTGACAGAGATCCTTCCTACAGCATCAATCGGGCTAGATTTTTCCCAACTATATTGGGGTCGGCTTCCAGTCTGACCAGATACAGCTGAATACCAGTATTTCACATGGAGCGACTGCCTATCTGACCTCCACAACCCAGTAACTGGGTAATGACGATACCCCTTGGTAAGACTGGTTGTCAGACTTTCGGGCTTCTAACGACCCCTAACGATTGTCAAAGATCTATAATTGACAGCCGGAACTAACGGCTTAACGTGCTTTCCGAGGCACGGAGCAGTCTAGGTACGTAAAGACGGTCATCCATCCACGGACCAACCCCGGCAATCGTAGCTTAACGTGATGAATCGACCAGTGAGGCTGTTATTAATTAGTCACGAGATCCTCCTCCTCTCGAAAAGATAGCCCAAAATAGTATTGAAAAGAAAAAATTCAAATATTTATTTCATAAATAAATAGAGGCAGCCCCAGTAAGCTACAAGTAAACTGTCTATACCACATATCCCAGAATTAACTCACAACCTCTTAAGGGGTCATTGTACTCATCGTTATGAACAACTTTTATTATAATAAAAGCAGCAGATTAAAATATCAGGTGTTCCGTACATTTTGACGAGGTATTCGAACATAAATGTTAGGGAACAGCTGATTTTTTTTCGCGATTTCAGCTTTGGTCCTATCGTAAAAGTTGTTCATAATGATGAGTACAATGACCCCTTAAGAGGCTGTGCGTTAATTCTGGGACATGTTGTAGAAAAGTATCTTTAAACTTTAAATAACCGAATTGTTAAGTTTTGATAGGAGCAAAACGGGTTATTTTACTAATCGAGCTCCTCCTTCCTACAGCATCTAGCTGTATAAACTAAACGCCTTTACTTGGCCCGAAAACAGGCCTATTAAAGAAGAACGGACGAGTTTTGATTTATAGGTTGTTCTTGTTCTTTTTTATTATTTTTTTTGTTTTTATTATTATTATGCATGTTGGATTACTTTGTTTTTATTATTTCGATTTTCTTTGTGGTCTTTGGATGACATAAATAACATGTACCATAATAACTAGGGGTTGTCACTAGCTCCTGTAATACAGTGTATACTAGCGCAGGAGCTAGGGAGTTCATGAAAATGTATGCTTTAACTTATGTCAATAAAGATTAAAGATAAGATAGGTGAAATAAACTTAATTACGTTCCTAACATAGGTACATTGTCTTCCAGGTGTGGACATGACGACATCGGGCGGCGCGAACGGCTGGGCGCACAGGAACACCACCTTCAACGGACTTACAGATGACATTGATGACGCTGAGGTAAATTATATGCTTTTTTTTTTATACCGGATGATTTTTATACCGTCTTGAAAAAATAGGTTATATTAGATTCGGGGACGGGAACGGAGTAGAAGCATAAGGCATAGACCTTTTTTTTTTTAATAATCGCGTCCGGAATAATTTTATCAATTAACTCGTAGCGCAATCCTATCCTTTGAAGCCGGCTGATAGTTACTCGCCGCGTATTTAGTAGGGTGCGTATGATTTGAATTTTGATTTTTTTTAATCGTCTTACGTTTTTTTTTTTCATTTTTTTTTAATCGTTCTAATAGGAAATGTGTAGTATTTATTGATAGATCAATTTCTTACTACGTTATAAAAAAAAGAAAAAAGAGGACTATGCCATAGGCTTCTACTCCCTTCACCTAACATACCATATTTCTTTCAAGACGGTAAAAAAGTCATCCGGTATAAATCGATTGACGTGCAGACGAAATGACAAAATAAAATCAAACTACAAAAAAAATTTGAATATGGAACATGCGAAATTGTTGTTCAACTATGTGTGCCCCGCGGTTTCACCCACATAAATCTCGATCCCGTGGGAATGTCGGGATAAAAAGTATCATATGTCCTAATCCAGGTCATGGTCTACCCATTTGTCAAATTTCATCCAAATCCGTTCAGCCGTTTTAGCGTGAAAACTGAACAATCAAACAAACTAATTTTCGCATTTATAATATTAGTTAGCGATATTAGACGCAGTCGCATTCTGCCGAATATTAACGTACGACTGCTGAGCGTGAGGTTCTGGATTCGCTTCCCGGGTCGGGCAAAGTTTTATAGGGTGGCATTACACATGTAGCAGCTCTGAGATTTGTATTTGTGTCCGGTTAATGGCAATAGGCTCGTCCCCTATTACATGGGACTTAAGAGGAGGCTCCCTATTTTTATGTTAATTTGCATGAATATTCTGAAACAGTCACACATACAAGCAAAATGAAACTGTAGTATATTATTTATTGGGTCTTTTTCTTTCCATGTTGAAGACAGTTACTTAATTGTAATATTTTCTCTAGATACGTTTTTTATTCGAAAATCATGTCTTTTTTAAGGATAATTATAAAAAACAAACAAGATTTTATGTCTAAAATAAATATAGCAGACAAGAAAATATAGTTTCTTATCCAGCCACCAGATATTTTTTCTCTAGATCAATTATTACTTTAGTTATAAACAAAATATGAATTGAGACTTACGCTATTTAGTTTCGTGCTCGAACACGATCGAAGATCGCACGTGATATTCTACTTTATTACTGATGTGTTAGCGTTTAGCAAGGAGTGGGCAAGGGGCGGAGTTTGCGTGGAAATTTGATTTAGACTGCCTGGTCTTAAGCATAACTGACGAAATGTGGGTGTACCATACACCTCTGCCCTACCCCTCAGGGAATACCAGCGTGATATTATGGTATGTAAATATGCAACAATCCATTATTGGGCACGGCGGCTGGATTCCGTCTTTTGACCACCGAAAGATATGTTTTCAGACGATCAAAATTGACTAATCAACATCAAACGAATGCGCCTAAATGGCTCCCATATTGGCTTATATGAAGAAAAGATTAGACAAATCCGCACGATCGATTGAATGAGATAAAAATGCGGGTACTTTTTTCATTTACAATCATTCACAAAGATAATGTCAAAATACTGCATCGTTCATCTTATCAATAAATCAATGTATTATTTCCCTTGATAAAACTTTATGAATGAATTCCTTATCGGATAATAATATATTTTTGACTTTTTATCATGAATTAAGTACCTTTCGTCTGTATGTCAAATGAGAAATGAAAATATTACGATATTCCATTTGAAATAAGATTAGACATTTAAATAAACCTTTTTTACAGTCCGTTCAACCGATTTTGATTTCAATTGCGTTGGTGGCATGACAAATTGCAGCTGTAATAAACGGTTAGTATTGTAACCACGTTTTTGCTTTTAATGCCATCCTTATCCCTACGGAATAGAAGTCAGAATCAGTTGAACAGGCTGTAAAAAAGTTTATTTAAAGGAGACGTTTCATTTTTGTATAGTACTCCGGCTATAACATGTACGCTTTAGAAAACCTGGGAAACGAACCCCTGAATACAGTAAAGAATGTCTTTTTTCATAATAACTAATATTTGTAGGCACTACATAAAAACTGAAAATGTTTGACGTTTGTCATGTTGTTACGGCTATGACATCATCAGGCGTTCACTGTCCGCGAAAGGGTTAATAGCACAGAAATTCATGCCTTTCATATTTATATACATAACTTCTACGTGATATTATTACGTTTTAATGTAACATGATTTCTGGACGAAAGCAGTATGCAAGTAAGACGACGCCATGTTCAATAGAATAAGACTATAATTTGAAAAACTATTATTTTTTGTGCCGAAGTAATCAGGGGAGAATTCAGGAAAGAATACTTTTCCTGAATTTGTGGAATTTTTCCTCTTTTTTCATTACCGTACACTTTATGGCCGAAAATGAAACATCTCCTTTGTAATCTTATTTCAAATTGAGTATAGACTTAGCCTAGACCTAGATGAACGGAGTAAACCTCCTATATTAGGTTATTTTAAATTGGCTAGCTAAATTCCGCAGACGCGAAGTGTATCGATATTTAAACACGTTAAAATAAAAAGATTGCTTTTTTTTTGGAGGTTAACTACCGTTGTTAATGTTGTTACTTGAAGTTTGAGGTATGAGTTGAGAAATAGTACATTACTGCAGCGGCCTGCAATAGGGGCATTGATGGACGAACGTGAATATGTGGGCCGAGGCGAAGCTGAGGCACACATACGTGAGTCCATAGTGCGTAGGGCAAAGCCCTGCGCACTGTTACTCGGTATGGTACTACCTTTATGTAACATGAGATAGTTGTTAAATTAATGAAAAATACATTAGTAAAGCAATTAAAAAAAAATCGGTTCTTTGGGAAAGTTGTTTGTTATCATGAGTACAATCATGTGTATAAATATCGGTCACTAATTACCAGTCACCCTATATAGAGAGGCTATTTAGAAGTAATTTCATAGAAAAATTGTGATCCATGTCTCAGCGAAAATAACCCGTGGTTAAGTCGTCTAGTCGTTTTATCACTACGAGATTTGCAGTACCATATTGCATAATTAGGCATAATTATAAAAAAAACATTAACGTAATAATTCGAAATAATTCATCTAAAATATTTTTTTTTTTTTTTTTTTGTGGACACGAATTCGAATTATTGCGACTTGAAATGCAGGCGTACCACACTAGATTGAGCTACTTTTACCCACTAGGACAAATGTATCGGGTAAATCGGATTACGATTTTGTTCGCTGTGTCCCGTTTAATGTTAAATAAATAATTGAATGTCTTTGATCAGGAACCACTTCGCGAGTTCTTTTGTTTTAATCAACCTACCTAAATAAAGATGAATGAGTTACCGTGAATATTTTGTATTTACAAATAGCTATTATGCCGCCCTACTTAGCTATCCTGTTTCCTTTACTAAAAGCTTCAAAAAAACCGTTTACTGAGACATGGGAATAAATTGTGTAAACGGAATAGTGTAAACATATCGTTTGACAAATAGTAGAGTAGTGGTTATGGAGTCCCTAGACGGTCAACATTGCTTGACAAGCACGCTTGACGAGGCTTGACGCAACGTCAAGCATGCCTGTCAAGCACCTGCATTCATTTTCACAGACTGACCCAGTCATGACCTTCGCTAAAATAGATACATTCTGTATACAAAAATATATAATGACTCTGAATGCAGATATGGCGTTTCTTGCTCTTACAGTTGGTTTGTGCAAGAAAACAAAAAATAAACGAACGAGACGATGGCTATGACTATCGCCGCTCGTGTCGCGTGCACTCCTCATGACGTTCCGTAACACACTGATTGTGTAGCTTGACAATTATGCATCTAAACGGCCAAGCATGCTTGACAAGCATACATCTAAACGGCCTAGCATGTTTGACAAGCATTGCAAAAATATAATCTTTCATCATGCATTATCAAGCACGTAGTTTGCTTGTTAAGCACATCAAGCTTTGTTCTAAACGGTCAGAATTGCTTGACGATGAAAAATTCACGTGCTTGTCAAGCAATTTTGACCGTCTAGAGACCCCATTACCATACGTCTCAAAATATTTCAATACCACTAGACTACGAGATCGAAATAAGAATTAGATTGAGCTTGAAAATGTGTTGATTTAATGTTATACTCCATTGGTTTACGTAATTAACTAAAGGTAAACAAATCTTAAAAAGGGTTCTTGTTTAAAAATACGTTATAACCAAATTTAATTTAATTTCGTTTTTTACCAGTGTTTATCATTTATTCAGTCATTATTCATTCAGTGTTTATCGTTTATTCTTAAACTACTCTTTGTATATGCAACTGCTTGAGCACAAATAATATTGTTAGATTTATAATAATATTTTGTAATATGTCTATTGTAAAGAGCCAAAAAAGACAGGTTCTCTAAAACCTCAACGAATTATAACACTGCTAAATTGAAGTGTACAACAGTGACGTAGCATGACAACTGCAGTGACAGATATTACGTTTAGTCGGTTAGCCTTTGACAGCTCTCTCGTCACGTGGTTTTTTTGTTTACCTTTATTTAACTACCTAAACCAACGGCGTATAGTACCACTCAATTCAAGACAAATCCTATGCTTAGTTAGATCACTTAGGCCTGAGTTTTTCAACGCTAGATATTTTTTCTGATAAATAATTTTCAATTGTTAGGGTTCCGTACCCAAAGGGTAAAATGGGAACCCTATTACTATGGCTCCGCCGTCTGTCTGTCTGTCCGTCTGTCTGTCACCAGGCTGTATCTCATGAACCGTGATAGTTAGACAGTTGAAATTTTCACAGATGATGTATTTCTGTTGCCGCTATAACAACAAATACAAAAAAAAAGAATAAAATAAATATTTAAGGGGGCTCCCATACAACAAACGTGTTTTTTTTGCTCGTTTTTGCTCGATATTGATAACGGCAACAGGTAGACGCTTGAAATATTCACAGAATATTTAGTTATATATTCACTTTAAAAATAAATAATTTAATTAAAATAAAACAAATATTTAAGGGGGCTCCCATACAACTAACGTGTTTTTTTTGCCGTTTTTATAGATAATGGTACGGAACCCTTCGTGCGCGAGTCCGACTCGCACGTGGCCGGTTTTTTTATAGTTTCAGCATACAAAAACTGTCAATTTTATCCCACGGATATAACATAATTTGACATTGGATAAGTCAGCCCTTACGTCTTGTGGTGTTTCCCACATAACTATAGCATGGGGTGCATTTTGTGTGTTTGGCCGTGTAGCATGTTTGTCGTCGTTTGAGCTTATATCTATGCGTTTTGTCTCATTTATCTGTTATTTATTTCATTTATTTGAAGAGTTGGTGGTTATCTGTGACTTATTTTTAGTCAGTGGTTGTGTTCGACTGACTTTCATGAAACATAGCCTAAAATAAAAACAGAATATTACTAAACCCACGCCTTTTACCTATGGGAGTAGGCAGTAACTACAATAACTATACAGTAGCTCTTAAAAAGAGCTTTTTTAGCAGCTTAACTTCAAAAACCTAACATCACTCCTGTAATCCCCGACGGGTTAGGCAGAGGTGTACCTGTATATAGTACAACCACTTTTCGCCAGTTATGTTTAAGTCCCATGTAATAGGGCGAGCCTATTGCCATCAACCGGGTACAAATCCAGAACTCCGGGCTGCTACTGAGAAATTCCTGGTGGAAAAACCCTTTTGCCTGGTCTAGGAATCGAACCCCAGACCACGTGCTCAGCTGTAGCTGTTGCGAGACTACTAGACAAACGAGGCAGTCAAAATCAACATTTTAATAGTATAGATTATATACAGGGTGTTTGGAAGCTAGGTGCAAAGCGTTAAGGTGGTGATAGTTGACCCCATTTGAAGCACTTTGACCTAAAAATCGCTGGTAGAAAACATAATAATTATGAATGTCACAGATAACCACTACTCTATGCATGCCGATCATATAAAAACATAATGTATGTTTGTTTTGCAGAGACAGCGGCGGAAATCACCGCATGCTTAGCTTGCTCGGGTTGTAATGTTAGCTTGACAATGACGACGGCACCGCCTCGGATAACACATTCCCTTTTGTTTTTAACGTATTTTTTGTTCATTAAAAGTGTCGGAAAGTGGGCGGGGTCAAAGAACGAACATTGTCTTTGAAGTTTTCTGCGGCTTCATTTTGAGCTCAATTTTAAAATTGGTTGGTTGCTAAGTTCATTTTTAAGTTATAGTTAACGCATTACGGTGGCATAGCGAAAAGCAGTGTTTTAGTTCAATAAATTGTTTTTTTTTTTTTTTTTTTAAATACAACCGACTTTAAAAAAAAAAACACTACAAAGTGAAAAATAACTTTAATTTCGGAAGTCGGTAACAAAAAACTTAAATACAGATCCAGACTCCCGACTGCAGAAATTGAAAGTTATTTATCACTTTGTAGTGTTATTTTTTGGAAGTCGGTTGTTTTTTTAATAAAAAGATTTTATGTCACTCATAGTGAGCCACCTCCCAGAATCAATCGCGCAAGACTGTCGTCTGTGTTACCCCCTATTATCAAGAAACCTTATGTACAGTAACGAATTAACGAAACACGTCCGATTTAAAGTTTCAGCGACCCTATTTTCGGCCGTTCGTACGCCCCGCCCATTTCGTGATGCGCGCTTTAGATTGTGAAGCATGAATTTTGTGAATGTTATAATTTGGGTGAGAAATATCATTTTGGTTAAATGTTTGTCGCCTGTGACTGTAGAATAGAGTTGTGACTGCGGAAAAACTTATCACCGACATTTGTTTGCAAAACGATTGAATTATTTGTCCGTTTATTGTTTAAACAAATCTAAATCTACACAAATAAATTAAATTGAAGTGTCAGCTTTTTAATAAATGCATATTAAAGTATGTAAGGTGTATCTATTCATACACGAATAAAAAATCTGCTGTTCCCTACACTTTAACGAGTTATGCGAACATAAATGTAGGGAACAGCTGATTTTTTTTCGCGCTTTCAGGTTTGGTGGCATAGTAAAAGTTGTTCATAATGATGAGTAGTTAAAAAAATTGTCTAACTTCTGTTTGTTCCGGCTAATCTCCGAAACAGCTGGATCGATGTTGACGGGACTTTCACTGGCAGATAACTGTTACTTTAGAAAATGCCACGCGGTCGAAGCCGCGGGCAGAAGCTAGTCATTACTAAAAGAAATCATGCATGAAAATAATTTTCACAATTGTAACTTTCTTGTGGATTGTGAATAACAGCCGCACGGGTCGATCGATCAGGTTAAGCTACGCTTGCCGCAGATGGTTCGTGGATGGGTGACCATCTTTACATACCAAGACCACTCCTAGCCTCGGAAAGCACATTAAACCGTTGGTCCCAGCTGTTATTACTAGATCTTTGACAGTCGTTACGGGTCATCAGAAGCCCGAAAGTCTGACAACGAGTCTTACCAAAAGGTATCGTGTTACCCAGTAACCGGTTTGTGGAGGTCAGATAGGCAGTTGCTCCATGTAAAATACTGGTATTCAGCTGTATGCGGTTAGACTGGAAGCCGACCGCAACATAAATGACTAGGCTTTCTTGTTGTGGTATAGAGATCATACGATAGTATTATTTCAGGGCAAACCTCAACTCAGCTCATTTAAAATTACATAGCTTTTCCGCAATCACAACTCTATCTCCGCTTGTTGTCCAAGTACGGTTCTAACAGAGTTTCTTCGTCTGTTTCTCGTAAGTAATTTAGAAATAATGTTACAGCTTAGTCATGATTGTGTTTGTCTTAATATTAAGTGACTTTTCGCGTTGCAACATCCACGTAATCCAGTATTTCAGAAGGTCAATTCCTGTAATTTTTTTAAAATCAACTTGCTATTCCTTCTCAGCGATAAGTAATGTCAATAACTTGTCAAAGATGTAGGGGAATTAGAGGTATTTTGACAGATTGATACCGAGATAAAAAAAAACGAGCGAGCCTTACAAAAGTCGCGTAGGATGTGTAACATCTGACATCTCAACTTGGTAATTCGACCCCCTCTACTTACAATCTATACAGGGTCAAATTAAATTAGCTAGCGAAACTCCGCAGATGTGATGGGTTTCGATATACAAACACGAAAAAATAACAATTATTTGATATCATCAAATAATTGTTATTTTTTCGTGTTTTTTTTTACCCCTGATAGAATGAGTTGAGAAAATCAGTTTATTTTTATTTTATCGTGTTTAGTTATCGATACCCATCACACTTGTTTACAAGTTACAAGTTTACAAAAAAAAACTGTTTTTTTAACTAATATTTCAAGTGACTCCTCAAATTTATTTATTTTTGTTTTATCATGTTAAGATATAGGTAGATACCCATTACGTCTGCGGAGTTTCGCTAGCTAATTTAATTTGACCCTGTATAGTACTAGCTAACTCCATGCTATTAAAAAGTACTTAATTATTCCATGCTCAAGCTGTCACTTCCTGTTAAACACCTTCGTCCCTTTTCGCGATATCACTCCCACAGAAAGGAAGGATGTTACACATCAATAAAATAAATTCTTTATTGGAATAAAAAAATGTGTTTAAAAATTTTTAAAAAACCCTGACTCCTGCAATATGTAAAAACTCCTGTGCTACAGGAGCCAAGAAGATAAGAATGCGAACGTTCTTCAAAATACGGGCTGTAGTAACAGTGACACAGTTCGGTAAGCTCTAAAAGTCGTGATTCTTGGTATAAATACAATAAAATCTAAGATTGAAGTTTTCGCTGGAAGCGCACAAAATTAAAATGACATGTTGGGTGCTAATTAAATAAAAATTGGTTTATATCCATTTTTTTTATTTTTTTATTGTCTAAGTATATCAAATTCAATGAAGTTTGAACTAAATTAGATTTTAGCCAGTTCAGTTATGTTTTGCATGAAATAAATAACATGTGCTGATCTAAACAATTTGAGAAGTACTTGTCATGAAATAGCTCTTTTTTATCGATTTTTTTTTATAAATCTCCGGTGCGGTCTATAAAAAACGCATAAAGGTCACTTATAATTTGGTGCAATCGTACTGAATATAATTTATTGGCATTTACACGCTTGTTGCAAAAGTCCACATTTTAAGTTTTATTTATTTATCAATGTTTTTTTATTGTTTAGTCAAATCTCTTTTTAAAGTTATTTTTGACATTAAAATGAGATTATTTTGACCACAGATTTGTGGGCAGAATAATCAAGATATTTTTGATTGCTTAACATGGTTTTAATTTTTAATTAAATTATATTACTTTTGCAGCCAATAAAAACAAATATTTATTTTTTATTATTTAAGTCACTTGACGTTCTTATAAAGTATGACAATAATAATCTTTTTATGAAATATTTCCCTTTATTTATTTTTTTGATAAATAACGAACGCAATAGTATTAGTTTAATTAATTATTTATCATTATACCTGTGACTTCGTCCGTTAAAAATAAAATTAATTTTGGAATATTTGTATATAAAACTATTGTAAGTCTTTTGACAATATTTGATAAAGTTCTAAAGGCTTTTTTTATGGAAATATTTTCCTTAATTATGTAGGGTTAAGACTGCTTCAGTGTGTAGGAAAAGTCTACACTGCAAGCTTTTATTGTCCATTTCAAATAAACATACTGAAATATCTGAATACAAGTAACTTGAAATAAATCGGGTTCCATACCTATTTGTTTGCTTGTTAAAAAGAATTTTCTATTCAGAATCACGCAAAGGAAACCCTAGAATAAAGTACTTATTGTTTTTTTTTTTTTTTTGTATTTTACGTCATTATGTTTCCGCCCGTATTAGTAAAGTTATTTTATAAAATAAATGAATTTCCGAACATTTTGTTATGTTTACGCTTAGCTCGTATTATTTGACATTAAGCAATCATTATTAGTAAAGTTATTTTATAAAATAAATGAATTTCCGAACATTTTGTTATGTTTACGCTTAGCTCGTATTATTTGACATTAAGCAATCATTGAATTAAGCATTATTATTTTTCGTATTATTATGACGATTTAATGATTTATTTATTTGTAAGTGTATTTTTTTATGTTGAAAATATACGCTTGGTGATATGTGCTTTTGTGTTTTTGTTTCCTTTGTCTGTTTGATTTGTTTTTTAACTATTTTGCAAGCCCACACACACATTTATATATTTTTTTCGCATGTAAAAAAGTGCATGCTTTTGTGATTTCTTTTGCAATAAATTTTTGATGGTACAATCATAAACTCATTAATTCTGCATGATTCCATTTGATATCATTTTATGATACTTCTTAATAAATAAAATAAGGTTATAACTAGAGATCGGATATTCGGATGCATATTTACCTAAAGTACGTTTTTTTCCCGGTAAAGGATACAAAGTATGGAAACGGTTTCTTAAAATATATTTTTATTCCGGGATAATGTGGTTTCATTAATAACAGTGTGCCATATTTCAATAATAACAGTGTGTATAACAAATATGTCTTATCTATTTAGAACTAGGCAAGAATTTTGTGGAAAATATAACACGTTTAAAAAACACTATTAATATTTCTTCAATTTTTTTTTTATTTTAAAATTAAATATATTTATTCGGGTATACACAGTACAAAAGAGTATTTCTTAAAAACTTGTCTGTCCTGGAAGCCGACACATTTTCCCGTACCGAAGCGCACTCCATACTAGTCAACTCTCAAACTTTAGATGAATATGCATCCGAATATCCGATCTCAACTTATAACGTATAGTATAGTACCCATGGCTATATTGGGGCAACTTATTATCAATGTAAATGCTACTCATCATTATACGGTGACTCTTGAAACTATAGTAAAGGTATTCGATTGTTAAAGATGGAAGATATTATTATCGAGGCTGACTGACCATCTTAACTGCCAGTTGTGTGGTAGGGTACTTCTACTGTAGTGTGTAGGGTAGTTCATGATCTGCCTAGCGTTTTTCCCAACTATGTTAGGGTCGGCTTCCAGTCTAACCGGGTGCAGCTGAATACCAGTATTTTACATGGAGTGACTGCCTAACTGACCTCCACAACCCAGTTACTGGGTAACACGATACCCCTTAGTAAGACTGGTTGTCAGACTTGCGGGCTTCTGACGACCCGTAACAACTGTCAACTGTGTACTTCTCTACTTCCATAATGATAAAAGTCAAAGTCAAACCATTTATTTCAAATAGGCACATAAGAGGCACTTTTGAACGTCAAAATTTTCAAAAAAATAGAATTGATTCTAGTTGCCCCTTCCAAAAGGTAGTTTCGTATGGAGAAGAATGGGCAAGAAACTCCACCAAAATGCCATCGGATTGTTTTTAAAATATGGCCGAGATGTCATTATCTTGTAGACCCCAGATATCTGTCTTATGGTTCTTCATCAATTGTAAACCATAAAAAAATGTATTTTTTAATAAGTAAAGAATATTTTTCGTAACGAAAAGTTAACTCAATTGGTATTTTCTGGCAAAACTTGCTGTTTATGTGAATGTCCACTGTTGAACGTGGTTATATGGCATAAAATATTGGCTATCCCCTTTCCATTTCGTAAGTATTGTAAGGAAAGAATTTTAATATCTTCTTCTGATGAATGATTTTGTTTCTGTTAATAGGTTTACACGTCAATCATATTTCTAAAACTCATTCGGCCTTATACAAAACAAGGTTTATCTTTCGACCCAGGTTTAAACAATCGTACCATTTTTGAATTTCGTACCTAATTCCGTTAGAAATAAAGTTCTTAAGAAATAAACTGATTTTAAACCAGAGTCTAAGTTGTTAACTTTGTATTAAGAACTTTATCTCAGACGAAATATGGTTCGAAATTAAAAAATGACACTATGTTTTAAACCTAGGTCTAAAGATAAACCTTGTTTTGTAATAAGGCCGAATGAGTTTTTACTATGATCACTAACCTATTACCCAGTAATAACTGGGTTGTGGAGGTCAGATAGGCAGTCGCTCCATGTAAAATACTGGTATTCAGTTGTATCCGGTTAGCCTGGAAGCGAATCCAACATAGTTGGGAAATGGCTAGGCAGATAATGTATGATCTCACATTTCAGAAATCAATATAACCCAACCCGTTAACCTGTTCCCCCACCAGGACTGGGCCGAGTTCAACGCGGCCACGTCCAGTATCGCGGCGCTGCGGCCCACGGTGCGCTCGCCGGGCGCGTCGCCGCGCCACAGCCCGCGCGCGCCGCGCCGCACGCCCGCGCCGCACGAGAACGCGTACGGCGAGCTGCGCGCGCCGCCGCTGCCGCCCAGGAAGAGCTTGTCGCCCGCGGAGAGCGTCATCGTGGCGGCTTCCAGTGTGCAGGACATAGCTGCGGCTAGCAGTGCGCATGGTGAGTGGCTAGGTCGTTGAAAGTCATAAGTCAAAGTCTAATCATTTATTTCAATTATGTCAATAAAAAACGTGTGCGATCAGGGGACCAACGAAGTTCCTTCTCACGTATGATTTAAAACAAAAACAAAATTTTGCAGCCGCCTTTGATTTACTCGTCTTTAGCACCCTCAAAAACTATGAAAATAATACCCATAATAAAAAATCGTAAATATTCGCAACCGTCTTCTCGGATTTACATTTTGACCTCACTACCGTTTTTAAAACAACACCCATGACGGAAAATTTCGCGGCCGCCATCTTGGATTTACATTTTGACCAAATTCACAATTTCTCTCTCTTTCGATAGAAAGTGTGAATTAGAAGAAGGAAGTCACAAGTATGAACGCTTTTTCACGTGACGATTTCTGCCAGTTTACTCGTACCGCAAGCCGCGTTAAAGAACTTAATTCCAAAAGAATGTCGTTACAAGAAAATATAATTCATTCTAGTTGCCCCTTCCAAAAGGTCCCGTATGGAGAAGAATGGGCGAAAAACTCCAAAGTTAGTAATACCATTGCTTGGCCAATCATCGTTCAATAAAATATCGTCATATTAAGATAAACAATGGCCTGTCAATAAAATATCATTATCAACAGCCCAATGCCAGCGTCGCTGTACGGAATATAGCTTATTCGCTAAAAACTGACATCATGTTCATGAAATGATGTTTATTCTATAAGCAAGTAGATCTTCTAAATGTCTATCCACACATATCAGGGTTGTGCCCACGACATTGACGGACCGCGCTCCGTAAAAGGCTTAAAAAAAACGAGCGAGCGTTACAGTAGTCGCATAGAAACTGTAACATCTGACATTTTACCCTGCTAATAAGCAACTGAGCAGCGACAGAAATTAACCTCAAAATTGAAAAGCTAAATACTGAGATATATTTATTCGAATAATTATTCATTACTAGTGGTCTCCCATTGGTCGAAATTCGACCCTCTCTACTTACAATCTATAAAGTACTTACTCATTCATTTCATATATAAATATGTGAATAAAATATGATACATTTCTGGGTTTCCCTCCAGGGTTTAAAGCTTAAAGTTATGTTATAATTAATCTATCTCTTAGCAGCGGAGCCCAGAAGACGTTCATCATTAGAACCAGAGCCAGACTCACGGCACCGACTGACGTCCATCATCACAGGATCTACGGAGACCATCACCGGGGTTATTGACACGAGACACGAGGTATCTATGGTGTCCATAGTCATTAATCAATATATTTATTGCATTCCTTAATGTGAACTTAGGTGGTAGATTTACAACGACATGATCATTGTGGACTCTGTCGGGCATAGCAAAGCAGAAGAGATGAAGAGGGCTTTAAGACATTTTAGTTTTATAGGTAGGTATATATTATTTATGTAATTAATAATTATTTTATAAAACTGTAGCTGTCCACCAAAATAAAAAAATTAAGATTCATGCTTGTGATTTTAATCAAAAGCATGAATCTTCTATTTAATTTTGTTAATTTTCAAACGCTCCCAAGTAATGCGGCGCTTCGATCCTAACAAGCTAGACAAAATAATTGACTTTAAAAAGTAAAACTTTTTGCTCGCAGTATGAGCACTATTTTATATTGACGATAGCTTCAGAAGACAACATTAATAAGTATTCACATCAATAACACTTATCTTCTCCACTTTCAGGTGCCCCCCGACCCCCGAGCCTTCGAGAAACCCCGTCGCGCTTGCACCCCACAATCAAACAGCCGCCCCCTCCCCGCACCCCCTCCCGAACGACCCCGCACCCCCACACCCACAGAACCAAAACCAGAACCCCGACACATACCCGACAACAGATACAACTCCGAAAGACCCGAGCCGCCACCAAATAGACAAGACAAACCACAAGAAAACAGACACCATATGCCAGAAAATAGGCAAAACGACCGACATGTGCCAGAAAGAATAACGCAAGAACGACACGTCCAACCAACGCAAGAGAGGCCAGAACGCGTCGAAAGTCGACAAGAACGTCAGATCCCTACTCCAGACAGACAAGAGCGGCATATACAGCAAGACAATAGACACGAAATTAGAGTAATGGAGAACAGACAAGATAGACACGTGCCTGAAAAGACAGAAAGACACCTTCCTTTATTGGAATCTCGGCATACAGAATTCCGGCTTCCCCCCGAAAGGCCGCCGGAAAAACCTGATAGAATTATAGAGTCCAGGTGTAGTTTTGACCGGGAAACCAGGCTAGAGAGTAGGGCGCCGCCTAGACAACGGTCTTTGCCTGCAACGACCAGCGGGAGTGTTGACCAGCCTACAAAGTCTATCACTATGCCTAAATTTCCCTCTGAAGATACGAAAGACCCACCGTATGAGAATGTAGCTGTGGAGAAGAATGAGCTGGCTATTCTACGTGAGTGTTGAGTTAAATACTTACTTGTTATAGGGATTAAATTCGTTTTACCATAAAACAGTCTAAAATTCCGAATGATAAGTTTGCTTGCTTGGCACGGTCAGCAACGAAAGTCGATTAACGGTTCAGTTTTTTTTATCTTTATTAGTGAGCAAAATTTTTACTAATATATAAACTCTTAGCTGTTATAAAAAATGCAGAAAACCAATTTATCGAATATTTTGTGTCAATTTTGATGCGAAGTCAAAGTGACAGTGTTGGTGTTGTTTCGTTGCTGACCGTACTACGCGATAGTAAAGCAGCTTTTTTTAATAAAACTGTTTTATGATATTAATAACGTTTTGCTGGGTTATTCAACTGACCCCCATTAAACTTTTGTGCCACAAATCCCCATTATGAACTCTATGAGACCTCAATGGGGATTTTTGGACAAAAAGTTCGCAAATCCCCATTGATGGGGATTGTCAAAGGGGATTACTGGCCTAACCTATATAACTTTGCATTCTGGTTATTTAAAGTTTAAAGATTAATAAAATTTATGTATTTTTAATATGACACAATTTTAATATGAAATATATATTTTAATATTTTCTTTTCTATACTATTTTGGGCTATATTTGTGGGGAGGAGGAGCTCGTGGCTAATTAATAACAGCCGCACGGGTCGATCCATCCGGTTAAGTTACGCTTTCCGGAGTTGGTCCGTGGATGGGTGACTATCTTTACATACAGAGACTCCTCCGTGCCTCGGAAAGCACGTTAAGTCGTTGGTACAGGCTGTCATTCGTGGATCTTTGACAGTCGTTACTGAGTCGTCAGAAGCCCAAAAGTCTGACAGCAAGTCTTACTACCTGTTACCCCTTGTAAGGATGCGACTACACACATTAAAACAGTAATTTGGAGGGGCGAGCCATGTTATGGCAAGTCCCACAAAAAAATATTTTTTTAATGTGAATTTTGATATATTTTCTAACAAATTCCTTCTCCTTTTTACAGCTAAAAAAATCAACCCCTTAACACATGACAAGCATGGCCGAAAATACGGTGACAACGTGTCGTATGAAAACATAAATTTAGACTACATTGCGCGTTTGGTTGGCGAAGGATACCCTAAAGACATAGTTGTGCGCGCGTTGGGGATCACACGGAATGATCTCGAGATGGCGTGCGATATACTTCACGAGTTTGGATCTAAAGTACCTAATAAGTGTTAATTGTAGATAGTTTGTTCTTTAAATTATTTCGTTTGGTGAGGTCAGTGATCTTTTCACCATCATCATTTCAGCCGAAAGACGTCTACTGCTGGACATAGGCCTTCCCTAAAGGAGGGGTTTGCCATAATCGCCACGCGTATGGTGTTAAAATGCATAGAGAACGCTGCTGCCCATTCTCCAGTAAGTCCCTTAGTCGCCTTTTACGACACCCACGGGAAGAAATAGGATGGTGCGATTCTTTACGTCCGGCACCACAGAGATAATGGCAGTGATCTTTTACGGAAGAAATAATGAATTTAGTCAATTACATGTAGTTGTAAATTTCTATAATTCATACAAAAAAAAAATCCCATAGAATTAAATGACGTTCAGTTTTTCCCGAATTTGATAATTTTACGGGAACCTGCCAATTTTTCTTTCCATAAAACCCTAATTCGGACTATTACGAACATTTTAAAACAAAAAAAAGGCCCGAACTGGGAATCGAATCCAGGACTTCATGGGCAGTAGGTAGATTCTCCTCAGTAGCGCTTATGACCGTTAGAAAAACGAGGCAGTTTTTCAGGGGGGTTTTGGCAGGTTTTCTTCAAATTCTTTACAACAACATAAAGGACCACTTACTTCACCAAATCGACAGTACAGGTTTAGAATTCGTACCTTATGAACTAAATATAAGTCTGATTTTAACGTGTACATATTTCAGTGTCATCGTTTGTTTATTTGACATAGGAAATTGACCTTAATCACGCTAAACATAACCACTATTTTACTTTGAACAATAGCAGCGAGTATATCTCTATAGTCAGTAATGAATACTACGGGTTTTACGTATTTCAGCAGAATTTGGTCGATTTTTTCATTGGTTTCTGGAAGCTTAATTAATTATCCTATTTCAGTTGTGATTTCTAATTACCAGATTATTATTGTCCCTTTGCATGACAAAAGCTCGCTTCTCATACAGAGAAGACACACGAGCATTGATCGCCACGCTTGCTTAAGACGCGATTTCAAACTTAGATATAGGTTACTTTCCCGGATTTGAACCCACAACGTCGTGCATGAGAGGCGAGGCCTTAAACACTCGGCCTTCACGACAATTACCTGGGGGCCAAGTCTGCTATTTTCAATGATTGGTCATGATGACGACCATACCAAGGCAACGCCATGACCATTGTGCCTATAGTTTGTAACCTCCTAAATTCATAATGGCGTGACTGTCGTCCATATGGAAGTCAAAATAATAGGAGCTTATCAGTACTAGATTACCAAATACAGACAATTTTTCCAATGGAGTATCAGTGGCACGTCATCGGAATATCATAAAGACGCCTTTCAATTAGGAGATTAGCAAAACTGTCAAACTCTACAATTACGGTGCCAATGATCGGCCATTCGGACACAACTGTATTAGCAGACTTGCCCCCCTGATTGGTTGAGCTAAATAACAACAGCCAGCAGATACATGAGCTTTGACTACAGGATAAATTAAGTCAGCTACCAGAAATCGAGGATTTGTATGGTCTAGCCAAATTGTCAAAAACTTTAATCTATATAAGCATAACTTTAATAGCACTTTTTCATATAGAGTGTTGGCGTAACAATTATTGATATATCTAGCCGAAACTTACATATATTCGCCTCAACATAAAATTAAAGAAAATATTAGCCTATAGTGGTACCATTGCTGGGTCACAGGCCTCCTCTTTGTGAGTGGGAGTGGGTCGTAATCCACCACGCGGGCCCAGTGCGGGTTGGTAGATGTCACGTCTTTGAATTTTTGGTTCTAGGACATGCCGGTGTCCTCACGATACTTCCCTTGCGCAGTAGTGATTAAATAAATTACACAAAGTAATGTGCCTGGCTGGGTTCGAACCCACGACCTGGGCTACAACTCGGAAGTAGGAGTCTAGAGGACAAGGGGAGGGGGGTCTAGGGGGTTAGTGGGAATTATTCGTGTCCCATAAAATAATAATCTGCCTGATATTTTCACCGTTCAAGGCGATATTATGTCAAACTCAATACTTTTTAGGAGCAGTTCTGGCCCAGTGATAACGACTTACGAGTTTTAACTCGAACACGACGAACTCAGACATGCGCTTTACTTTGTGTAAATTATATCATCACCACTGTACTCAAAACGGTGAAGGAAACCAGCATGTCCTAGAACCAAAAATTCGAACTCATGTGACATCTACCGCACTGGGCCCGCGTGGTGGATTACGGCCCACTCCCTCTCACCCAGAGGAGGCCTGTGTCCCAGCAGTGGGAACATTATGGGTTAATTATGCAATACATTTTAATTAGTTGCACTTTGCAAGATACGCCTCAAATTGAGAGTAACCACAAAGTTTGAAGAGTTTTATGTTTTGCCAATCGTTCAAAACATGATTGCAAATAAGAAAAACTAGCTTATTATTATTATTCACAAATTCCATGCACAAGCCTTAGTGCTAAATATTTATTACTTAAATTAATTTAAGTGACCCATTTTGCTTTAAAAGTTGTTTTAACATTTCCAGGAAAATAAAAATTAATAGTTATTTGATAATTTACGCCAATTAAAACACCTCAAAAATAACATTATTTTAGCAAACGATCGTTAGAATAGGTAAAAAAATATCACTTAAGGTTGAATTTGTTAAAAACAAGCATCATACTATTATCTTGTAAGTGGAAATTAAAGCTCTTTAACGTAAAATTAATTTTAATAGTTAATTACTTACTAATTGATTATTTAGATTAGAGTACCTTCGGAACACCAACAGTGTTACATTAATATTATTGTTATTGGTGAAATCGTGGAGTGGGGAAAGTGAGCTTTGTCCGGGCATTGTCGATATTGCCTCGACTTCCCGGATATCTGAATGATTGGCTAATTTGGGAATTATGAATGCCCAGCTATGATGTTTTAAATTTCTACTTTGCCTGGGAAACATAATTATACAACTTTTTATGGCTCTCATACACCATGATGAATTTGTCAATGGCTACAAAATTTGTCCACTATGTCCTTGTGTATACAGGAGCCTGTCAAAATGACAGATTGACAAACTGTCAACACGGATACGTGCCTACCGATCGACCCTGTCATTTAAAAATCTAAAATCGTGTGATAGTATTATAGATTAATAAATAAATAAACTTAATATTAAGGCACATGTAATGTATTTATTTCGCATCATTTTAGTGACAGTAAAACTATTATTCCATTGGTTTTTATTGTAATCAGTATTCATTTTAACTCAAAATATTTTTCATTAAATAATAAAATGCTTTGTAAATAGTTACTTGTACGAATAAAATATTGCCTATATTTTCATATAAAATCGCTGTCTCATAATATTTACTTAATAGTGGTTCATATAGAATATATTTTTTCATATTTATGTCATATTTATGTATGGAGATAATACAAATTTTGACACTTTGACTTATGACACTTGCAATATTTAATGTCTAGTATATTACACTTAATATTGTTGATGTAAATAATAATTCATATTTATATTATTTTTTTTGAAGAAAAAAAAACTCGTACGTGTTGCATTGATCTTCCTTTTTTGTATAATATTAGAAAAAAGATGTAGTTTGATAAGTTTTTACTAAATAAAAACAATTCTTTTGAAATTCGAAGAGCTTACATTGGCACCAACGTTTCCTGATATTGTTCTTCGTATTTTTCTATATAAAAATATTTTGTAAAACTGCAATTTTTCTAATTGTTCGTCTTTTCTTTTTATAATGCGTATACACTTGTAAGAATACTGCTTCAAATCCTAATTATTATGCGTTTTTTATTCAAATGTTAATGTTTTGTTTGGCCTTTTCACAGTTGACTGACAACTGAATTTTGATGCAGTTTTTGCAAGACAATTAATGTGCTTAGTGAATGACTTGACTGAATTTTTAGGTTATAATCTATCTAGTCTTAATATTTCACTTTTTTTGCTAATTTCATCTGTTCGTTTATAATAGTTAATTATATGAAGATGCTATAAATTGTAATTAATGCCAGTAATTCTAAATATTACAACTGTAATGAATAGTTCGTGTAGTACCTACTGAAGTTTTAGGTACCTATTAATTATGAGTGAAAACATATCCACCACACTACTAGTCAAATTTCACTTTCTACATAAAAATGTTCTGCATTTTTTGCGTATACATTTTTATCTAAAAAGCTGTAATGTTAGTATTTTGTGATTTAAAAGTTGTGTGTACATTAAACGATTGAAATTACCAACATTTTTTATACAATTATTTATATAATGCACTAATCCATAACTTAAATCAAATATTGGAGCAGGGATAATCTCGTATTGTGTATATGATAATTAGTAACAAAAAGACAACACTAAGACATAACACATTAAATCAATTTCAGACCATACGTCACTTTATGGTCTGAAATTGATAAGGTTCATCAAACATTTAAATCAGGAAGTGTACACCAACTTAAATAAATTGTAATTCCCTTGTAACCTAAATGATCGAATACACAAGCTGTAATAATTACAATTTCCTCTAAAAGCGCGTATTGATTCTTATTATATTAGTTATTGTACGAAATATTAGTAATTATTTATATTTAGTCAAATAATTGTTTATAATCTCACGGACATCACAAAACATTATTTCTTTCGACTAGATTAAATAAATAAATAATTTAAAAATCGTTTTTCGAACTCTGAATGATTTCAATCAAAATACCAAGCTAGCTTATGTCAACAGTGACCGGTTAATATACAAAATACCAAGCTAGCTTATGTCAACAGTGACCGGTTAATATACAAAATACCAAGCTAGCTTATGTCAACAGTGACCGGTTAATATACAAAATACCAAGCTAGCTTATGTCAACAGTGACCGGTTAATATACAAAATCCAGATTAGGACAAAGTGAGACATTGTTATGAAAATGACTGAAGCTAAGGTTTCGTTGAGCGGTGGCCGCAACATAACGGCCGCAGTGATGGCTGTCGTGAAAATTATGGCAGCGGGGTTTGACTTTACGGTGTCAAAAAACGCTCTCTAGGGAAAAACCCAACTTGGATAAATATCGTTTCAGTGATGTCATTGACGGTAAATTGCAGACGCTATGTGACGGCCACCGCAGTCCTAGGAAACCCTAGCTTAAGTAAACAAAGATATTTCATTGTTTCGTGCATTGAAGTGTTATTACTATTAAATTCCTTTTTAACAAGAGAGAGACACAAAACTAGTAGAATTTCATATCATGGGACAATATTTTGCGGTTGCCACAAACCTTGATGTACAATGCACTTTTACCAGTGTTAGTTGTTACTGGCTAATGTTGTTAATATTAGGGGGGTCTGGAGAAAGTGCGTAACGGAAATGGTAGGGATTTGACATTGCAGGAAAAATTTCAGATGTGTCACGAATAAAAAATATATTGAGAATTTTTTGGCACCTACGGCTTAATTATTTCCAAACTCAAATTATCCTAGTTTTTCATCAAATTAAAACTGTTTAAATAACTGGTAGACACGTTTCAAACAATTTATTTTTTTGTCAAAAAATTGTATTATTGTTATTATTTTGTTTATGTGCGTTATTCATTGTAGTTTCTTTTGGTGGATTGTATGAATTATGTAGAAATGTAATAAATAATGAATAAATTCAGTAATTCATTAATGATGAAATTGCAAAATATTATTTTTGAAAACATCGCCATCTATCGGATGATTGTCAACGGAGTGTTTTGGGGGAGGCTACGTTTTGTTTTACGCTTTAGTAAAAATACGTTGCTAAATATATTTAAGTAAAATTACATTTGTTTTTTTTATTAAACTACCTACATAGAAACCTACAAATCGGCTGTCAAATTCTGTCCTCGGATGTGATACAATTTGAAATCACCAGCGAGTCGTCGACGATCCATATGCAGTCATTGTATTACATATTGTGTTGGCGCAGACATAAGAAGCGCAAAGCGAGCCCACAGACGACACGACTGAGCAGAGCGCGCTTATTCAAGCAATGAGCGAGCACAGCGAGCCCCCACATAAGACAAGCAAGTGCAACACAAGCCCATTCTTAAAACGAGCGAGAGAAGCGAGCCCACCTACGCCACAAATCAGCTTTCACACGAGAATAACGAGTGGACGAAGACTACTCTCGGGGCCACCTTCACCGCAGATGAGTGGAGCTAGTTTCGAAAGAGTACTCGCTCCGTCCGCTCGTCATTATAGACAATGAACAACACATTGAGAGAATGTGTTCCTGACACTTGTTAGCCGAGATCAAAAGAAAACGTGTTTTAATATCGTGTCCAACTGCCAGGTGTACGTAAGGCCCGGTGCCCATTGGCGGCTTAGCATGGCAAGGTATTTTTAGGTGACGAATAAAAATATAAATTAACAGTATGGAAATAAAGTTGAAATTTCAATGTTAACGGTCGTACAAAAACAATACCGCGGTATGCTTGACATCAAAATTTCAACTTTATTTCCATACTTTTAAGTTTTATTTTTATTCTTCGCATAAAATACCTTGCCATACCGTGCTGCCAATGGGCGCCGGGCCTATGGAACGCATTCTCTCGGTGGCCGGAATATTATATGTTAATTATATAATGTAAAAAGCCCGAAAGTCTGACAACCAGTCTTACCAAGGGGTATCGTATTATTACCCAGTTACTGGGTTGTATAGGTCATATAGGCAGTCGCTCCACGTAAAATACTGGTATTCAGTTGCATCCGGTTAGACTGGAAGCCGACCCCAACGAAAAGGCTAGGCAGATAATTATAATTTGTAGTAATCAAAATAAATGTAATAATAATACTTTAAAAATAGTTCATCAAAATATACAGGGTGTGATAGGTAAGGAATTAGAATTAGAGTTGTTCATGAACTGTAGTTATATTGATATCCTATGTGTAACTGAACATTGGTTAAAAGTCTACCAGTTCATGCTCAGCTTTAACAACCACCAGGTTGCCAGCTCATTCAGCAGAGTTAATATGATACGTGGTGGCTCTTTAATAATTGTTCGTAATAATATGAAATTTAAAGAACGTAAGGATATTGTGAGCCTCTCTGTTGAGCGAGTTATTGAAATAGCTTGCATTGAGCTTGAGCAGTTCATTGTAGTGTATACAGGCCCCCATGTGCTTCATATGATATTTTTGAGAAATATATGGAAGAAATATTATTAAAGACTTGTAACAGTAATAAAACAGTTGTTGTCTGTGGAGATTTCAACATTAATATACTGGAAAAATCTTCTACAGTAAATAAGTTTATAACCTTATTAAAGTCATATAATTTGTACAATACATTCTTTGAGCCGACTAGAATAACTGCCACTAGCGCTACCTGTATTGACAATATTTTTACAAACTTAAGACCTTCTAGCCATTTAATTCTAAATGAATTGGACTGATCACTGTGGCCAGTTAGTCACTTTCCCTCAGAAAATAGTCAGAGCTCAAAGAAAACTTGTGAGTTTTATTCCTGTAAACATAAGTCGCTTAAAACAATTTAAAAATAATTTAATGGAAAAACTACCGGGTTTGCCTTATCACACCGACCCAGATCAAGCTTATACTTCACTATTTAACCTCATTAATAGTGAATTTAGGAAGGTATTCACCTCAAAAACATTGCCTGTTTGTGACCGCGTTATATTTAGTGATTGGGCAACACCAGGTATTTACAAAAGTATCCAGCGGTTATATGAATTGTATCATGAAAAAACATATAACCATGATGAAACTTTTAAAGAATTCGTTAAAAAATGTTCTAAAACTTTTAAACGAGCCTGTTCCTCAGCAAAAGCCATACATATTAAAAATAAAATCTTCTGGTAATAAAATTAAAACAACTTCGAATATTATTAATTCAGAAACGGGTAGAACAACAGTACGTAATCGTGACTTCCACCTAAAAATCAATGATGTAGATATTAAGGCAGACGTGGAGGTGGCAACTGAGTTTGAAAATTTCTTTACTAATATTCCCATTTTAACAACCAAAACTCTGTCATCGTCGTCCTCCACTTCTGCTTACTCCATACTAAAAGAATGCGTACCAGAATGTGATAAACACTTTAAATCCACGGTTGTTACCGCTAAGGATATTATAGAATCTTTTAAAGATCTTGATGTAAAAAAAACTGCTGACCTTTGGGATTATCAGTACATACCATGTCTTCAATAATCGATGTTTTTTCACCGTTTTAGCAATTGTTTTTCAATTTCGATATTACCTACATTGAGCAAAATCTTTGAAAAGTTAATTTTAAAACAAATGTTAGGACATTTCAATACAAATAATTTACTTCATCTGAAACAGTTTGGTTTTACAAAGGGTCGTTCAACTACAGACGCGGGCGTGGAATTACTGAAGAGCATATTCGAGGCCTGGGAGGAGTCGCAGGATGCTCTTGGCATTTTCTGCGACATTTCAATACAAATAATTTACTTCATCTGAAACAGTTTGGTTTTACAAAGGGTCGTTCAACTACAGACGCGGGCGTGGAATTACTGAAGAGCATATTCGAGGCCTGGGAGGAGTCGCAGGATGCTCTTGGCATTTTCTGCGACTTGTCTAAGGCCTTCAATTGCGTTCATCATGATACACTCATCCGAAAACTGCACCACTATGGTATGAGGGACAGTGCTCTCGACCTTCTGACTTCTTATCTGAACAACAGAATTCAGAGGGTTGATGTTAATGGCAAGAGATCTGCAGGATCTGCGGTCACCATGGGAGTTCCGCAGGGTTCAATGCTAGGTCCTTTCTTGTTTCTAATTTATATAAATGACTTACGTTATCACATAAGGGATAATCACAAGATTGTATTATTCGCAGATGATACTTCCCTCATTTTTAAAATCAAACGTCAGCTAGTCAATTTTGAACATGTTAACGATGCACTCTCTAAGGTTGTCCATTGGTTTAATGTAAATAAAATAAAAATAAAATTTATTCAAGTACAAAGTAAAGTAAAATTATGATTTACATTAATTACAATCGAGGAAAATTCAATTCTAACTGTAATGAAGACCAGCCTGATCTAGGTTTAAGAAAACCTGTGTTTCAGGCCATCAATTTACATCAACATTTAAAAAGAAGACAAAAATACATTTATTAGAAGCAAACTTAAAAAGAAGACATAATATATTCAATGACTTAAACAGTTACTATTTGGGTATATTATTTTAAAACTAGATTATGTATGATATATTATATTTAAATAAATTAACACATAATATTAAAGTAGATAAAGTATTATTAATTTGGTAAAGGAAGAGAATACCTATGGAGTATAGACTTAAAATAGAGTAGGTAGATATAAATTTTATTTTAAAATTTCTAGTAGTTTTTCCGTATCTGCATAATTGAGTTTTGCCAAATATTCTTGTACTAGTAAGTTACACCTATTATAACTTAAACTATAAATCTTTAGCACTCTGTTAAACTGGTTATACAAGTAGGGTCCTAAAAATAAATAAAATCGATTAGTGAAAGCATGTTTAGTCTGAGAGTTAGCACAAACCAAATCTTTTCTTCTCCTATCTGAAGGTACTGGGTTAAAATAAAGTTCAGTGTGTTGTAATAAAACTACATTCAAAACAAATAATTGACGTACTGTTAGCACCTTACATGCTATATAAAGCTGGTATGTAGGAAATCTAAATGGACGAAAAGTAGCAACCTTTAAGACTGCTCTTTGGGCGCGTTCTAGGTGCAGTAAAATTGATTTAGCGGCTCCACCCCAGGACGTTATGCAGTAGGAAATAATAGATTGACACAAAGCCAAATAAACCTGTCTAATTAATTTAAAGTCGGCAATGCTACGTAAATTTTTAAAAATGTATATTAGTTTACGCACTCTGGTGCATAATAAATCAATGTGTTTGCGGAAATTCAGGTTTGTGTCAATTGTGACGCCTAGATATTTGATATGTTCGGTTTTGGCTAAAGTGGGGCAAGGGCATGCAATATCAGCATAATGTAAATTACAATTGTTATGCGCTTGAATGTTTAGATTAGTAAGCGTTGGATTAGTGTTTCTCATTGTAAATAAAAGGTATTTGGTTTTATCTGTATTTAATGTTAAGAGATTTTTATGAAGCCAATTAGACACGGTATTAAACCCATTCTGTGCTACCTCATAGACCTCGGCCTTTGATTTAGCTGCGAACAGTAAAGCTGTGTCATCCGCATATGACATAATTACACCCTTTTGAAGTGTCAAATTGCACAGATCATTTATGTAAATTAAAAACAAAGTAGGACCCAAAATACTGCCCTGTGGGATTCCATAACAGCTATTTTCAAGTTCAGGACTCACGTACTGACCTATTTTTACACACTGCTGGCGGTCGCTAAGGTAATTAGATAATAGTTGCAATTGTAATCCCCGTATTCCCAGCATTTCCAGCTTGTACAAAAACAAAGTACAAGAAATTGTATCAAAAGCCTTGGCAAGGTCTAAAAATATCCCAATGGTGTGCATGCCGTTATCCAGGTTTGTGCTTATAAAATTTGTCAGACGGTGAACAGCTTGGCTTGTTGATCTTTTAGGCCTAAAACCAAATTGATGATCAGAGAGTAATTTATTACTTTCAAGATATTTTACTAATCTACTATTTATAATTTTTTCCAAAATCTTTGAGAGGCCTGTTAAAACTGAAATTGGCCTGTAATTATTTACACACTTTTTGTCTCCAGCTTTAAACACGGGGGTGACTATGGCTTTTTTAAGCAATTTAGGAAATATTCCTTTTGTTAAACATAAATGAAAAATGTGAGTCAAGGGAGGGGCAATGACGTATCTAAATCTTTTGAGTATGCTATTAGGTATGTCGTCACATCCTACGGCACAAGTTTCCTTTAATCCGCCTATTATACTTAAAACCTCATTAACATCAGTGTCTAATAAGACCATAGAGTTTCGTGTTGCATATGTCTTAGTTTGGCTTTGATTGGAAAAACAACTATTAGATAATAAGGTTTTTTCTGCTAAGTTTTTTCCTACGTTAATGAAGAAGTTGTTAGCTTTATTTGCTGCTTCGGTAGGGCTTAGCTCAGAAGATAAAAGATCAAGCGCAGGTTCGGGATTTTTTGACCTAAAAGTGTTAGTTTTTAAGAATTTCCATATAAGTTTACTATTTTTACCTGCTTTCTGTAGTTGATTTTGATCGTATTGGTTTTTTAGCTTTTAAATAATCTTCTCCTGAACGAAAAAAAGACTAAGCTCATTAAATTTTCAATGCCAAATGTCAGGCAGCTAACTACCAATGTTCAACTTAATGGAATAGAGTTGGACCCTGTTGAGTCGGCAGTTTTTCTTGGGATAACTATTGACGGTAAATTACAATGGGGCCCACACGTAGAAAAATTGTCAGGAAGGCTTAGTTCGGCCGCCTATGCTGTTAAAAAAATTCGACAGATAACTGATGTAGATACTGCCAGAATTGTTTATTTTAGTTATGTTCATAGTCTTATGTCATATGGGATTCTTCTCTGGGGAACCTGTGCGGACATTAATACTATCTTTGTTTTACAGAAAAGGGCTGTTCGAGCCATTTACAATCTAGGTCCAAGAGATTCACTTCGTGAAAAATTCAAAGAAATAGATATTCTGACTGTAGCCTCTCAATATATATTTGAAAATCTATTGTATGTACACAAAAATATATCAAATTTTAAGAAAATGTCCGATATTCATTGTTTAAATACCAGGAATAAACACAATCTTGCTGTACATCGCACTCGCCTCCACAGAGTAGGCAACTCGTTCATGGGTCAATGTATACGCTTTTACAACAAACTTCCTACTGACATTCGAAACTTACCCATTAAACGATTTAAAAGCTGTATTAAAACCAATCTTTGTAAAAAAGGGTACTATAAAATTTCTGATTATTTAGAAGACAAAAAAGCTTGGGATTGAGAAACTGGAAAACTTGACATTTAATGTTATTATGCATGATTTTATATAAATATTGACATTGCAGAATATTATATACAATATTACATTAATGTTTACTTTGAAAAGTATTATATTTACTGCTTTAATTTATTGTGAATGTGAGCACTATGTGGGTAATTTTTTTTTTCATTAAATATTTTCCTATTATTTTATGCTTTTTCTCAGTTTTAATGGTGGACTGGCTTTATGAGGCCTACCCAAATGTACTTTCTTTGGTATTGTTCGTCGAGTCGTTGAGCTCCTTAAGTCTTGAGTCGAGCTGCACGATCACGACAAATGCTTGCACTGATTGGACAGGTCCACTCAAAATTGTGTGGTTCTTTCCTCAAAAGACCATTTCAGACACAGATCTACATGGTCCTCACATGATCTGACCAAGATTATGTCTGGACTTTAAAAGAGACTTTGACCCCTGAGTTTGTTTCGCCATTTCTTCTCACGGGTAGTCAGATAGGAAATGTCGACTACATCTAGCTTATTTTTTACTTTTTAATATGACGTGTAAAAGTGATTCCGATATCCTATTTACAGAATAAACGATTTCATTTCATTTCATTTCAATGTAATTTGTAAATATTCGTATACCGCTTTCAGCAGCATATAATATGTGTGCTTTGTGTCCTGAACATATTTTTATTTACCAACCTTGTACCATATCCTACGAATCTGTCTGTCAGCTATTTTACCTCAGATTTTGCATCAGTGTAAAAATCACAGTGGTCTTTACTCTCGTTATATTAGGGTTGCTGCATTGACTTATAAATAGAGATCGGATATTCGGATGCATATTTACCTACCTAAAGTACGTTTTTTTCCCGGCAAAGTATACAAGGTATGGAAACGGCTTTTTAAAATATATTTTTATTCCGGGATCACGGGGTTTCATTAGTAACAGTGTGTAGGTATACAATTTTGTATTCCTAAGAATAACAAATATTTCTTATCTATTTAGAACTAGGCAAGAATTTTGTGGAAAATATAACACGTTTAAAAATACTTAATATTTCTTCAAAACCTTTTATTCTAAAATGAAATATATTACACAGGGATACACAGTACAAAAGAGTAGTTCTTAAAAACTTGTTAGTTCAGGAAACTGACACTTTTTCCCGTACCGAAGCGCACTCATACTAGTCAACAATCAAACTTTAGGTGAATATGCATCCGAATATCCGATCTCTACGTATAAACCTATGGACTTTCCATAACTCCAAAAATCGAAAACTTAAAATGGCCGCCTTTCGTAGGGTTGATACTGCGAGTGCGAGACAGAAAGCAACCGTTTGACAGCACATTGCCGAGTTTTGTACCACAAAACTTCCCACTAAACATGGCGACCGGTCACCCATATCATGATTTTAATGTCACACAAGTCTTGCCAAATTTAGTCCTTGACAAACATTTAGATCTCTCTTTTCATAAGTAGCTCTTGATTAGTTTGAAAGAATTGTGTTTCTTTATGACATCTCTGTGTCGATAGGATAGAATCTATAGTGTCATTAAGGTTTCCTTTGGGTTGCTGATTTTCTGCTGTCAAAGGTAAAAGTCGAAGGGAAACTGACGGACCACAGAGCACGGAGAAGCGCTCTGTGTGACTGACACTAGGGCTGACAATCAAATTAAAATTCTTTCATTAAAACAATCACATGAAAAAAGGCATTTTATTAAAAAAGAAGAAAAATTAAATTACATAGAACACATAGCGCAACATTTATAAACAATAATAATATTTTTATACGGATCCACATAAAACATTATGCGTTAACAATCTTAGTATACAAAGATACACTTATGGTTTGTCATGTATTAATATTAATATGAACCTTCCTTTTAACTTAAAAAAAAAACATTTTATGCTACAAATATTATGTACGACTAGGATTCATAAAAATTAAACTAAATTGTAAAATATTCGATATTACTTAGACCATGTGGATAAAAACTTAGTCGATAAAAAAACATGTATTTAGGCACACCCTGGCAATATAATCGACTAAAAATCTCTAGCATTTGAGTTTAGTGCAGTCCGTATCTAGTATCAAACTGATTTTAGGCCTATACTTAGTTTATGGCTTCATTGGCCGGGAGGGAACTAAGGCACAAAATATTTGTAGCATGACATTACAATCAGTCACTCTAATGAACAAAAATCCACATAACGCGTTCTTAGTTCTTACATACAACGAGAAAATTCTAAATGATTACTGGAGATTGAGAAAGACATATTTGAATGGTCCACGATGCTTTTTGAAGGTTTTTAGCAAGCCTTAAACACTGTGCAGCCATAGCATTAAAAACGTAATTTTAGTTAATATCAAGTAGGATTCGATTCTGACATTGTTTTTAGTCGATTAATAAAATCGATGTTTAGCTTAATGTTTTTTTTTTCTTTGAATAAATCAGGTATTATTTCAATCTCCAGTAATAATTCCAAAAACTACTTGGTGGTCACTGTCAAGTTATGGCCAAATATTAATTTCTAAGATAGTAAGGTATAAATTTGAAAGCTCAAAGCGCGTGTTTATTATTAAAAATATTAGACTTATTGCACATTCGACGATTACAGATCACAATTTTGTGCGAAAAAGCACATTTATTAAAACTAAAAAATAAATATTTCGAGTTATACAAATCCATTTTAAATAAAACATTCAGTGTTTTCAACAACAAAAAAAAACAAAGAAAATAATGGTAACTATAATTTCTTTTAATATTGTCGTAACTGTGAAGAAATGAGGTAGAAAATTTTGCGTGTAATTATAATTTTTGGCTGACATTAATTATTATTATGTAATATGTGGTAATGAAATCTAATATTTGCTTTGAAATTGGCTTTGATGGTGGGCTCTAGCGATACCTAAACTAATTCTATAAATTTAACGCCAAGGGAAGTTGGTTTATACACACGCAAGCGGCGCAACAGTGGGCCGTTTTTTATCTGTCAAATCTATCAATCTATTTAAGTCAATCATTCAACAGTATATTTTTTATTATTATTAAATATTTTGTCTTTATTCCATTACATCTGAATAAAACATTTTGAAACGGTGAATTTTTTAAGCGGGTAACATCTTAAGATTTTAAATAGTCGGCGACGCTTAGAAATCCTACGGTTTACTTAATCACTAATTTTTAAACTTCATTTTTTCATATAAATATACGTAAAAAGCCTATATATTGTATAATATGTCAGCAGGGTACATGAGTGTTGTACTTATTTTTAATAATTTAAGTAGATTTTTGAAAACGATGCTTTGTGCATTTCGCAAGCTTTTTTTATGAATAATCACAACATCCTTATGTTTTTGTCTGTGTACGGAGATGCGATGTAAGTCCTGAAAAAGAAAAAAATACAAATTAAAAGTAGGTAGAAAAGTATTATTTATTTGAGGTGGTATATTAGCTGAAGAAATGGCAGTTCCCAATGAATGATGTATTAAAATTAACTACAATATACCTACTATTTTGTTTATTTATCCATATGTTTTATTATCTGCGCACTTCAGCCAAAGTAACACCTCTTCTGTAAACAAATATATAATACTGGCTAAAATCTATTTACTACATCAAAACAATAAACATACAGGTACAGATGTTGCATTTCACGAACGTTATCGTTGCGTCAATCATTCCAATTTATACCTTATAGCAATGACATAAGAGTCACAAGACGCGTGCTCGGGAACTGCATTATCTATACGGCATGCAAACGACATCAAATAGGTATAGAGAAAATAAATATATACATAAGATAAATAATTGGCATCGTTTTAATAATCTTACAAAAATAAGTGAGTATTATAATAAAGCTACATTTAATTAAAACATTTTCCTTCAGCGAAAATAATGTAATCTAGTTCTAATACAAATAATTTGTGTTACAGAAATACGAATATTACTTTTTTTAAACATGCATAAAAAGCTGCTAAAAATCACAAGAAAACAAAAAATTGCTACGTTCTATGCTGTTTTTAGTAAAATCTCTTGCAAACAAATTAGAACGACATGCAAAACACACGAACGCAAAATAAATAAATATTGACGACTACAAACTTCAATAGTTTTAAAGAACCTGAGTGAATATTGCTTGTTATCATTTTTTTGTATTTTTTTTTTAAATATTTTTTCTTGCAGTCTTCTCGCTTAGCTTGACTATTCACTTAACACAGGGAGCATGGATCTAGAAAAATAGTATTTACTTAAGTTAATAAATTATAAATATTATAATTAATTATATCATACATATATACTTTGAATGTTCATTAATTATCTACACTTTATATTCATTTTACTTTTTTTTTTTGTAATGATTGAAATAATAGTATAGATAAAAAATAAACCGTTCATGAACAGTTCACAAAAATCTATAAAAATGTATTAATTAATAATAAAAGGTGAATTCTAAAAGCCTATTTTCTTTCGAGGAAAAACTATCATGATTTTTTTATATTAGGATAGTGGATACATACATTTTATAAGCAAAGCTAACTATAGTGATTTATTCATTAAAATGTATGCGAAATACATAATATTTTATTGCTGATAATATTTTTTAAAGTGCATAATTTTATAAGTCCTAATGTAACCTAAACTAACCTACTTTTCTGTGCACCATATTACTATTTTTCATTATTTATATTTTATGCAAGTTGTGACTAATAAATACATGGCGCGCGTTATTGCCAGCCTCAAAAATAACAAAACAAGGTCGGGCTTCCGAAACAATATTAATTTAAAAAAAAAGAGATTTTTTTACAATAGAGGAAAAGTGGGTTTAAAACAGTTTTTTTAGTAAAATTTTTCTTTTCAAACCTAGTTTTACGTAATGTTGCTTTTCAAAAACCCGACCGCATGAGCTAGTGACAGCTATAGGAATATTTAAAAATGATAGAAACTAAACGAGTACCTTCCATTTCCAAAGCTATGGGAATGGGACCTTGGGCAGCGTAAAAAATAAAAATACATATAAGCAATACAGCATAGATGAAATCAGTTATATGAGCCGACCAAAAATTATAAAATAGCTTTTGTAATATTTTTTGACCATGAATTTAATTGGAATAAATTGCCGGTTTACGCCGAGCAATTTAATTACGTGAGGTATGCAATAATTTGAATCAATAACCAAAGGCTGTTGTATTGATACAATTATAATTTATAATTGTTATAACTTATAAATTTATAAATGCATTGCAAATTTAACAAGCAATTAATTGCTGCGTGATAAGCATATTTTAATTCTTTGCTAAATTTTCACAAAAATTAAACTGTTTAAATAATAAACCTGTCTTTTTGAGCTTTCTATGTGTTTTTAAAGTAATTTTTGGTCGGTTTCAAATGTTAAATATGACTAAGTAGGTAATTGCGTGTACTGTAAAATGCATATTTTTACTTTTATCAGAAAGTTTATTTTTATATTTGGTTTATTCTTAGAAGTCTAATATTTAGTTAATTATACATTCTGATAAAAGTTTAAAATATAATGGAAGTTCGAACGCCATAAGCTTTTTATTTAATGTTTTTTTTTATCTAATTTTAAATAAAAGGCAGCATTAGCTTCTGTTTCGAATAAACTATACCTAAATATTATAGAATAATGTAATAATTACAGAACTAGTGTAACTACAGATGTCATGAAAGATTATACGGAGTGTGTTTGTAAATGTGATAAGGACTTGTACGATTTCACCGTTTTATTTGAATCAATAACAGGTTGAACCGTATAAATTTATACTTTTTTTGTAATCTGAATTTGTATACAAAAAAAAAACACTAGTAGTTTTTTATAACAACACCGGTTTAAGGTTAGAAAAAAAACTATTGTTTTTTTTTTATATACAAACTCAGTATTTTTTAATAATCCATTTAGCGTTTTCTATAAAAAAATACCACTATAAATATTCTTTATGTTCAAATAATAATTAAGTGTGTATGTCATTGGCACATTCCTAGTGATATAAACGTCCATCCAAGCGATGAAGAAAATATAAAAATAAGTCTGAATTCTTCTTTAGCATGGGACTGCGGTGTGTTTTGATATTAAAAGAATATCAAGCAAAAGTATTGAAACAAGTCCTTATTTATTATTATTATTACACACCTTGAAACTTTACTGGTCCTCGAACAGAATAGGAGGACTATAAAACATCAAAGTGTATTTAAAATATTATAAAAATATTAAGAGTGAAAACCTTTAGCGAGTCATATTGTAAAAATATGACAGTTAATCTGGGAATCAAGATATTTTTTTTTCATTATCTCATAGTTTAAAAGAATAAAACCTAAAAAAAAATTATTTGATTACTTCCCAGATTGACTGCGCTTATTGTTAACTTAAAACTGCGGCAGACTATTTGAAAAATATTTGTAAATATTTCCAAATGTAATAAATAGTAGATAATTATTTCGTGTAAATAATTGACTAGATACTAACTATTAAAATATAATTTGTAAAAAAACTTTCCAATTATAATCACTTACCGTAACAGCGAAAATTAATTAAATAAGTAAATGGTTATGTTATTAAATGGCGCCAATTTTTGGGCTGTAATACATATTAATATATATAATATAATAGTGTTGCCTGTTAATACATTTTTTTTTCTAAAATGGTATTATTTTAGTGAACTTAAGATGCAATGATTCTGTAAATTAGCGATAAGAGTAAATAATCTAAATAATATTCATAATACGTTAGCAATTTTCAATCTTACAATTTTTCTGTATTTTCTACATAGTTTACTTGGTTATCTTGTCATTGCTGTAAACCTTGTACTTATAGTGAATTTTGTTACTATGAATAAACGAACACTTAGCTGTAATCACTAGCTCTACTAAATAGATAATAATATGAAACTTTATCGAGAAGCTAACGAGAACTTCTAACAGAAGTTCTCGTTAGCTTTCAGTGTTTTAAGTTACCTCATACTGTTTTATGTAACCGAAACATTCTTCTAGCTTTTCAAAACCCGACATACATCGTGTCAACTTCAAAAGAGGTAAGCTTGTAAGTTTGGATGTTTAAGTTAATCTCCGAAACTGCTCATCGGATTTCAATAATTCTTTCACTAATAGAAAGCTACGCTATTGCCAAGTGCTATACGATATATTTTATGGTATAATTGGCTTCCACTTGGGTGGAGTCATGGGCAGAAGCTAGTGTTACATAAATAGCCAACTTACAGCTCCATATTGTGCACGCTGGACCGGGGGCAGTTGGTGGCCACCTTGATGTGGCAGTGCTTATGGCAACGCAGCATACAGTCGCGGCACTCGTAGCCTTGCTTGCCGAGCCGCCGCGCTATAGTCTTGGTGCACACCTCGCACATAGTACCACTGGAAATGATAAGAGTAAAGGGTTGGTTCAGCTGATGTGTACGGTTGGCCTCGTTTTGGAAGTGGGAAGTGACCTGTCGTTGTCGACCTTAGTTTGTTCAATGGTCGGCCTGGGACGCGGTGGTATCCTTCTGCGAAACAGTTATTTCGCTGAAGGAACCTGCAGAAAGGGAAAAGGACATCACGAGTGCTCGCCCGTCCCGCAGCAGGCGCACTGGGGGTCGGCGGAGGGCGGAATATGCCCTATTCCAGCCCCCTAAATGGGTCCAGGGGCGACGGGCTCGGGGACATTCGTCGCCCCCTAATCCTCCTGACCCGAAAGGGCGGCGCGGACCACTCTGCCCACCTCAGGGCGGAGGCCATCCATGAAGATTTCCACGCCGACAAACAGTAAAATAAAATACGGTGTTCTTTTTATCTACACTAATATAATAAAGCTGAAGATTTTGTTTGCTCTCTGTGACTACCAGGCGGGTTTGAAAAAAACTTTTTGCATTTGTTAGCCCAATTCTTGAGGAAGGTTATAGGCTATTTAACATCACGCTACGTCCCTTAGAAGCAAAGCAAAAAGAAAAAAAAGTCAGAAAGAACGCTTATTGAAAACGAAGTACCTATGGATGAAGGATTTCTTAGTGTTACGAAATACAATTAACCTGTGTATGTGTGAGTTTGGGTACGCTGGTTCTGATACTAATGAAGCGTTATCCCTTAGTAAGACTGGTTGTCAGACTTTCGGGCTTCTGACGACCCGTAACGACTGTCAAAGATCTACGAATGACAGCCGGGACCAACGGCCTAGCGTGCTTTCCGAGGCGCGGAGGAGTCGCGGTATGTAAAGATGGTCACCCATCCACGGACCAGACCCCGTAAGCGTAGCTTAACCTGATGGATCGATCCGTGCGGCTGTTATTACTTAGCCACGAGCTCCTTTTATTAGAACAACATAAACGATAATTCTCAGTTAGTTTTCCTATTACTTGTCCATCATCATATTTTTCATTTAATGTTTTGTGTTACGTAATGCAAATTATTTTACATACTATCGTATAGAATCAAGTTTTCTAACTGAACAGACAGCTGTGCTGCTGGGGAGTTTCTTGCGCCACTTCTTCCCAGCTAAAGCACTAGAAAGTGGTGAAGGGCGGGCGTTTCGGGGGGCAGTCTTATATAATTTTGACGTTCGGAAAAGTGCTAATTAAAAGTAAATCATAAAATCACACCGATTTGATCTTTTTGTATGTTATTTTTTTCTTTTCTTTTCCCCAACCTAAGTTAAACCAGCTGTTGATAGCTGTTTTATGGTCAGTAACACATACTTAAATCTCAAATAAAACATAAAAACTTCTCAACTCACCCACTGAGATGTTTAGCAATAAAAGTATGCTCGTTATAAATATGCAGCTTGATGCCCTTCCGCCTCCATCTTGAACGCTGGGCGATGGTCAGCGGCACCAGATAATGCTTCTTGATCCCAGCCTCTATGGTCTCCAGGACCAGGGTCGAAGCCTCGTGGATGAAGGTCCTGGCTGATGCTGTACTGAATCCCGATACCTCGCTGAGAGATGACCTTGAGGGATTAATTTTTTTTTCTCGAAGTTGTGTTGGACGGAAAAGGAAGGGATGTCATGCAGGGTTATATGTCAAAGTACAAAGGTGTAGGACCAAACATAGGTAATATATTAAAGGGATGCCAAAATATAGAGTTGTTTTGAAGAAATATGGATGTAGAGGACAATGGAGGATGTATGAGGATGGATTATTAAAAAAAAACATTAAAACAAGAAAAGAAAACAAAAAGTGCAAAAGCGTTGAATAGATCGTTTTCGCGTTGGTAAAATCAAGCATTTTCATTCACGCATATAATGTAAAAATGTAGGTAATGTAAAAATATTTTAGTATGAAAAACCGGTGTTACCAGATTGCAGAGTGCCATTACCCCCAGCGCATTGTGAGTGTTGACAGATGGAAAAAAGAGAAAAATCTTTTATTAGTGTCGATTTTGCCATACTCTAAATAGTTTCAAAAATACTATGGCAAGACAGCATTATTTTAGTGAAGCGGTGAAGTTAGTATTAACTAAAAATATATAACTTTAGAGTAAAATGTTGTTAAAATTAGAAATAATGTAGTCTTGCCAAGCATCTACGTTTTTTAGATATTACCCAAGCATATTTTTGAATACGTTTTTATTTTTTTAAGCTTGGGCTTTGCCAATCGGTTATTAAAAGCTAAATCCAATTAGAACTCAACTTCTACACACAGAAAAATAGGTACTTATTTATAGATTTTTTTTTTCTATACCGCCACAAAAAGTTTGCGACGTTTTATTTCTACTTCTGAAGTTCAGTTTACTGTCATTTTCGATGAAGGAAAATATTCTTTACCGACTCAAAATGATCATGATCCTAAACAAAATAATGATCGATTTATTGATCCCACCGTCAAACCGTGTCGAAATAAATGATACCTACATGGAAATGAGAAAATAGTATATGAACATTTCCCAGAAACCCCTTTTCAACGTAGGCACAACATTGCTCCCAACCACCAAAGTGATACGATGTAGAAAAGCCAGTATACAGGGTGGCATACATCGATGTTTATTTTTTATTTAGCTTTTCCATACATTTTGACCGCTTAGGTATTCCAGATTTTTCTTTTATCACCTACGGAAAATTTCTACGCTAGGGGCTGAATTCGTGTTTATAGTTTGCGTGTCGATGCCAGCCTGTATTTTTAATATATCATTTATGTGAGAAAAGGAGAAACCCTTTATCCTACTAATATATAGGAGGCCATGGGTCTTTATTGTTAAATTTAAAAAGATGCCTCCTACTGCAAGAGACGCTGCAGCTTAGGGCGTACAAGTACGGGGTGTGGGATTAGAGACAAAATAGGTAATCTTGATTACATCTTTTTTTAAAGTTCACTTTTTACAAAGTCGGGTTTTTAAGTTTTTAAATTTACTTTTTCTATCAACATACAACCAAAGAATGAAATGTAGGAAAATTTGAAATTCGTGGGCTATCCTGGCGCTTTCGCCTTAAGGGCAAACACATAAAAAATAATATTTGCAGAGTATCTAGGTACAAGGTGCTAAGATGAATATTGTTGCCTGTATACCAAACTCTTTTGAATGGTACTGATAGGTCCTAACAATTTAATGGAATGATGATCGTACCTCCTGGAAGTCCGGGACTCGTCTCCGGACTGCGCCGGCGACGCGCCTGCTGAGTACACGTTCCTGTTGGGGATGGATAGCGCTTTCTCTGTTGGGGTAAACATCGAAGACATTCATAAAGCAAAATTAAATTAAAGCTCCAAGGATCTGTGGCAAAAGTTATGAGGAGACCTAATGCATTTAAATGTGGTCAATTCCCAATTCTTCAGCTACGTCGTAACTACTGATATGCCGATCTTGCTCCACTTTTTCAAAAATGGCATCCATTTTATCCGTAATAGGGCGACCAGAGCGACGTGCATCTTTGACATCAAAATTTCCGGATTGAAAACGCTTAAACCAAATTTGTGCTACTCTCACAGACACTGCACTAGGCCCATAAACATCGCAAATTTTTTTCGCGGCTTGCGTTGCATGTTTACCTTTTTTGTAGTAAAATTTTAAAATGTGTCGAATTTCTTCATTAGATTCACTCATCTTGACAGTACGAAAAACAAATGAAAATCACACAATTTCCTAATTTGAATTTGGAATTATGTTCTTTAAAATTTAAAACTTTCAATGATACCAAAACCAGCCAGATACAAATAGTATAGCCAAAGAGATTTTATTACAAGTTCATACATACTATAATGCGAAAAGACTTTTTCCCCAACCTAATATTTGTGATTTTTTTTAAATATTCATATTTTCGTTAATAAAAATAAATATTCCGTATGAAACAGAGCGGCAGCGCGGCGTAAGAGCGACGCGCATTTGTTTGCTCAAGTCAGTGTCAAAATTGATGTGGAATATGGACGCTGACAGCTCTTGAACGCGGTTTAATCTGTTTCATTGGTAAAAGCCTCTTGGTCTGTTTCATTGGTAAATAAACTTTGAGCTCATTTCTCTTTCCTTTTACACTCTTATTAGATTTATTGATGTGTAACATCTTTCCTGGGTGTGATTTCATGAAAACGGACAGAAGTGTGTAGCAGGAAGTGACAGCTTGAGCATGGAATAAGTAAGTACTTTATAATAGCATGGAATTAGAGTATTCATGAAATTATTTAGACCACTGGTAATTAATAATTATTCGAATAAATATTTCAGTATTTAGCTTTTTTAAATTTTGAGGTTAAGTTCTGTCGCTGCTCAGTTGCTTATTACCAAGGTGAGATGTCAGCTCGTTTTTTTTAGTTACTTCTAGACTTTGCCAAATAGATGTTGTTAGACTTATAAGCAGATTACCTATTATAGTGAATCATATTATCACTGCACTGGGAACGTGAACTCACCATGTGCATTCCTCTCAGCACTGATACTGCGGATGCGGCTCTGGTTCTCGAGCTCCGAGTCCGTGAGGTCCAGAGATGCGCCGCGAGTGCGGGACCGGCCCAGTCTGGAAACAAAATTAGTTTTCATGAGCTTCTCGAAGTAAAGACAATTTAAAGTTTATCAAAGCGTCCGTTAACTTTTGTCCACGAGGTATTACAATGGTACAGAGAATCCTCTGTACCATTGTAATACCATAATATTTATTATTACCACCTCTGTACCATAATATTTTTGAAGGGGTTCCATTAATTGCGGAACAAATCTGTCTTAGAGATTTGTATTAATGATTCTATTGATTATAATTCTGTAAATATATTCTGTGTACACAGGGTGGAAACTTTCAGCGGGGCAGTAAGGGGTAGTACCTTATCCGTTGCAGCTACGCGAAAATGGTCTTCAGAGACTATCCATATTTTTTTATGGAATTTTGAGCCCCATTCACAGATTTTGAAAAAAATGTACAGTCAGCAGGAAAATGGGCAATTTTCACAAAAACTTTTTTTTATGACAAAAGATCCTCTTTCTTATAAGGATCAAAAACCTCTATTGGACCAATTGAGGTTTGAGTACTAGAAAAGTCATAAAACGCAAAAAACTTTTCCCATACATTTCGTAAGAAATGATACTCCAACTTAGTTTTTTATGACTGTACATTTTTTTCAAAATCTGTGAATGGGGATCAAAATTCCATAAAAAATTATGGATAGTCTCTGAAGACCATTTTCGCGTAGCTGCAACGGATAATGTACTTCCCCTTACTGCCCCGCTGAAAGTTTCCACCCTGTATACTCGTATTCTGTATCTGCTATAGTCGCGAATCATATTTTGATCAAGACACAACCTGACACTGACCTGCAAATTGCATAAAATGTAAGAAAATTTGAATGTCGCGGGCTACAGCTGCGGATTCACGTTGTACATACACAACGGAAAAATTGAGAAGTAGGTTAAAAAGCCTTCTATTAGAGAAAGCCTACTACAGCATTGACGAATTTCTTAATGATAAAATAATCTAATTTGTGTATTCCTAATTATTTTGACATTTAATTGAATTGGCTAATTTGACTATCTATGACGAGTTGATGACACTGTTCGGTAGTACATTTAATTTTATTATAATTTGGATTGTTAATGGATAAATTTATAATTAATTGATGTTCATTAAATAACCTATCTAAATCTGTACGCTGTTAAGGCAAAACATGACTGTAATATAATTTTATTGGAACATCGTGCATGCCATGTGTGTGGATACTCATGTTTCGGACAAATAAATGATCTTATCTTATAACTTTTTATTATAAGAGTATTGTTGCTAACCTTCTCTTAATAGTTCCGAAGAAGTCCCTTCTCCTCTTGCGAGGTGCGGGCTCCGGTGGGACGTTCTCATTCTGCTGGTGTACGTAGTCACCCTGCTGAAAGAATAATGTTATTTGAATTGAGACTTGAAACCACAGTATATAGGTACGTACACCCGAAGTTTAGACAAAAAGGAAGAGTGAAATATTGTGTGATATTGAATAGATACATAATAGCAAAGTGGAGTTTTATTGGGCATTGTAATTAAGTGAGAAAATAAATATTTAAAAACCCAAATCAAACATAATTTAACATTATGACAACTTTAAAATAAACATTGTATATACAAATAAAAAAAACAACTAATCTACCAAAAATACTGTGCACAAAAAACAAAGGAAAGTTAATATTTTAGTATGTAAAAAAAAAAACCACAAACAGTTTGTTACCTCTGTATCACCATTAGCTTTAGCACCATTCTCCTTTATTCTCACCGTCTTTCCGGGTGAGGCATTAGGAGTGACTGTGACAGGTATATTATCTGTCTCATTCTCACTCTCATGAATTGTGTCACTCTCTTGAGATACTTTGGAGTCCACTTCGCCCCTCTCCACTTCGATGAATTTCCCGGAGTCGGTAATTTCCATCTTTTTGGGTAGATTTTTTCTGGGGTTAGTATGGCAACACAGCACACGGGGTAGTGGGAGATATTATGTGACATTGACAGTTGATAAACAAATGACAAGCTTTCATACAACTTTAGTAGTTTTAGTACTATCTAGATCTAGATCTTTGATTTAAAAATCTTTATATTTTTGTGAATATTTTGAAATGTATCTATTTACAATTTGGATTCCATTGACTTTTGTATTGTCCATTATAAAGATGACCATTTGATTAGGGTGTTCAGAAAATAAAGTAAGTCACAAAATATCTCCCAACATAAAATCATCATGCTTAGGATAATTAACTTACATAAAACATTGTTTTAAACTGAACTTTGTTGCTCTAAAAGCTACTCTTAGCGTTAAGTTCTAACTCAGAATAAAATATTAGCAAACCTTAGCAGACAACAACTTAGTTATGTTCTAAAAGCACTAAAACTGTTATCTACCCATTTATTTATACAATATTAAGATATTGGTTTCTGCTTAGACCACACCTAGTACCAACTAATATATTAATCTTAAGACATGGCGTTATAAACCTAAATAGTCCCTAAGCCAAGTTCGCACTGACGTAAAATATCACGGCAGGATTTTATCGCGCATTGGATTTTAAACTCTTGGCTTTTTGACTCTTGGCTTTCTTTATCCGAGCATTGAGAATCCAACGAGTGCATCCCAGCGCGTCGAAGAAACACACTGTGTGATTTTCAACTCTCGGCGCTAAGCAGGGCGTTGAAAATGCAGTGCGCGAAAAAAAAACACCGCGGTGTAAAAATCGCTCGTGCGTACCTTGTTACTCAGAATTTAATACTTCCATACTTATCATTTAAAGCTCGTCTACATGGAGAAATAAATTATATATTTTTTAAAATTAACGGATTCAACGCGTAGATGGGGGCTTCAAATTTCAGATCTTGGTTTTTATAGCAATTAATGTTCCAGTAATTTAAAAATTAATTGAAGTATGCTTCGTATATTAAGCCTTTTTCTAACGTAAACTATGTGTGTCAAGTTCACAATCCTAAACTAGCTGCTAAACTTAAAACTAAATAAAATCAGTAAAACATCTCACCTTGATGGATTTCTTCGGTTCCTGTGTATGTTATCACAGCAAACGCACGCAATGTAAAGGAAAACCAACAACTTGTTAATGTTTAAGTACATTTTGTAAATGGGGACTTGATGGGGACTTTTGGGACACACTATTTACAAACAGTGTTTTGGTTAGGCAGCTGTTTAGGTGAACGCTGTTTTTTTTTGTGAAATATTTTCTGTTAGCATATATGAAGAGCTGTTTTTCTACTACTATGGTAGAAAAATAATACAAATTTGAGCAATAATATTTTTTTTTTATAAATTGTTCCCGCTACTTATAATTTATTTTATTTTATTGTTAGTTAAAAGTATAGCATAGCCTGTTTTCATTCAATTCCGATGCTAAAACAGTGCTTTAATCAGTATTTATATTTGTTATTTTATTATTCCTAACAAAGTTGGTAATATTTGCATAAATTAGCGTTCTCCCAAACAAGATGCCGTAAAAATAAAGTAATATCTCATTATTACTCTTAGTTCTAACTTCTAGTCGGTGTCTGTACGACTATAAAACTCGAAAAGTACACATCGCAAAATGACAAAGTATGCAGGCAACTAGCGACACCTTTACTACGCAACGTTGAGTTTAGGGTGTTTAATAAACTTTACTTTTGTGACTATAAACAAGAATAATTATTACGATGAACGTCATGTATATAAGTAGTTTCATGACTTGATGTATGTTTGAAAAAATACTAACGTATTCAACGTGCACCTAGTTTCTGACGTTTCATAAGTAAGTGCCCAAGTAGGTTTATGTGAAATAAAATATTTTGATTTTGTTTGAAATGGCAACTACATTTTCACATGGCCTTTTAGATTTGTATTCAAGTGACTTCAGTATAAGTTATCTGACGTACATTTTTCGGTGTGCACCACATGCATGATTTAATGATTATAAATTAAAGTTTCGCGTATGGCATTTAATTGATAATTATATTATTTAATTAAATACTTTTTTGCACGTAATTTATTTCTTTTTGGCATTTTGCACACTCGTAAAACAACATGTTTCATTATAAAACTACATATTATGTCGCTAGTACCCACACACTGATGTCATAGAGGTGTGCTATTTTAATGGTATCTCACCCTCTGCACAGAGTGTATTATGAGTGTGGACTTGTTGGCTGCATTCGTGGGGCTCAGCTCTAGCTCACGGAGCGCTGATTCTGTTAGTTGGGAGTTGTCGTGTCCTAAAAAATGAAGAAAAAGTGTTATTACGACCTGTAAGTTTACTTGAGCGTAGTATTTCAGAGAAAACACACAGAAAATTGAGAGTATTACGGGGTAACGACAACCGCATAAATCTAATTTAATTTGTAGCCGATTTTTACACTTACGGCTGACATGAATAGACACTATTAGCTCGTGCTACTGATAAAGCAGTATTCCATCAGTGTCGCTAAAGTTTCAAACTACAAGAGAAATACAGTGTCGGGAACATATTTCCAAAAGTCATTGTTTCTTTATCTTGGCTAGAGACTACATTGCCATGAGAACAAGCGCTAGCGCATCGGTTGAAGCTCTATTACATCGTAAGCGCTCTTTACTGGCCAAAAATGATTCAAAAGAAACCTCAATGTCTTGATTGGCAATTTTTTTTTTTAAGTCCCGTTCCAATTAATGCCAATGTCGATTCAATGCATCTTCTCAGGTCCATGAAGTTCACATACCATTTTGTTAGAAGATGGTCTTGGTTGTGGTAGTGGAGTGTTCGTTAATATTGACGGGTCTATAAAGTTTCTACCACATCTTGACGGGTCTATAGATAATGTTTCTAGCACCTACCATTTTGTTTGAAGATAGTCTTGGTGGTGGTAGTGAGGTGTCCGTGTGGGGATACGGTGCGGAGGCTCTCCTTGATCTTGACGGGCCGGGAGCCCAGGTCTGGGATGTCAGCGCCTTCTATGAAGAGGAACTGTGGAAGAAACGAAAATTTTGAAATGCATGGGATGAGAAATTTAAGAAAATTGAAATGCTTGAGTATATATTGCTGTTTTAAAATAAACTAACAATTACAATCTGAAAGATTTTGAAGGATACTGCTAATCCATTGCTTCATATGTTCGAAAAATTGTCTGCTCAACAACGTAACTAACGCAATGAATGTTGTTGAACTGTCAAAATGAAACCCATTGCTACTGTGTTACGCAATTACCCCGCTGGTATAATAACTTAATTTGGCTTGCTCTTGCAATAAAAAGCGCTGTTTTATTATGTGATACTTTAGTATATAGACCGATGACCTAACGTAGTGCGAGTTTTTATACCTATTCGATCGGGTAAAACTGAAGTAGCCCTGTGGTGTCAATGACGGAGACTACAATTTTATTATTCCTTACAAATTGACGTGAGTGAACTCGAATAGGTACAAAAACTCGCACTCGGCCCTCTGGTGATAAATGGTTACCGCCGCCTAGACACTGCAACACCAATTGATCGTAGATCTTGGACATAAAAAATTATGCTATTTTCGTCTTTCACAATCTCTTATCGAAACGAAATTCAGAGCAATGATTGGTGACAGAAATAAATACGATGATACCTGCTCAAGGAGCTCTGCGGCTTGTTACATGACTATTGAGTGGGGTGGCTAAGAGTCAAGGGAACCATAAAGCCCCCTCCAAATGTATAGCAGCCATTCCACCATGGTTTTAATATGCAGGAGTTTAGACAACAGGGATAATAATTCTCTTTAAAGACGGAGAGAATCTAAGAGGATTTTCTACATGAAATAAAAATTGGCAAAATAGTGTTGAAATGATTACCTCAACCGTAAGTGTGCCACTGACGTCATGGTCCTCCATGGGTCGCGTCTGTAGAGCGATCTGTTGTCGCTGTGACGGGGCCGCTAATAGCTCGTCTATACCCACGAGACCGAGACCTAGGAACCTGGGAAACAATTGAACATTAAAATAATGACTAAAGAACTAAAATTGTAATAAAACAAATAGGCAATCATGGGGACTGCCAACAGAAGTGAAAACTTATCGCTCAACGCGCCAAAAGAAGTTTAATTTCAATAAAATTGTGATTTTCTAAAAACACAATTTAAACAATGCACAGTATAAGCTTTTCACGTGGTCAATATAACTTCACTTACTGCTACTACAACATGATGCTATACAAGTAATAAAGTAAAAAATCCTTGCTTTATCTTTGGTGAAACACTCTTTGTCTCTTTTGTCACGTACCATCATTGTTTTAATGGAGCGACAGCCTGATAATATTACATTGGAAAAAAATCATCCATAACCATAAGCAAGATTTCATTAAGCTGTGCCTATGACGCTGACCTTCTTAAACTGTCTTAAGGTGAATCCGCAGCTGTAGCACGCGAAATTCAAATTATTATCATTAGAATGATTAATACAACTCTCTAAGTTAGATTTGTTTCATTGAATTACTTTTTCATGAAATCATGACATTGGGGAACAAATCTAACTTAGAGATATGTATAAGGATTCTAATGATTATAATTCTGTAAATATGTAACTGATATAGTCGCGAATCATTTATGAGCCAGATACAACCTGACACTGACCTGCAAATTGCAAAAACCTAAAGAAAATTTGAATTTCGCGGGCCTCAGCTGCAGACTCACCTTAAGACAGTTTATGACGGTCAGCGCCATCGCACAGCTTAATTAATGAGATCTTGCTTAAGTTGATGGATGATAAAGACTTTTCCAAGGTAACAGTAACATCAACCATTTCCTGGTTATCGTACTAAGCATGATTTTGACACCAAGATCTTACTTATTCTGCGAGGCACCGCCGCCTGGCGATGGCGGCCCGGTGCGGTCGTAAACCTCAAACAAGAGCTCCGCCGTCTGCGGGGACAGGTCACTGAGGACAAACGACAACAGTTTATACATCTGGGAGATCACTATACACTCTTATACTAAGTCATCATGACCGTCATCATTTCAGCTGAAAGACGTCCACTGTTAGACATAGGCCTCCCCCAAGCGTCGGCACTTGGACCGGTTTTCTGCTTCTTGCATCCAGCGGTTTCCCGCTGCTTTCACAAGGTCATCTGGTCAACTTATGGGAGGTTTTACCCACTAAAGCAGCACATTAATCGCGTAACACACACTGTTAATCACAATCTGAATAATTTTAAAGTACATAAATTGCTAATCCATTGCTTCTGATGTTTGAGAAAATTGTCTGCTCAACAACGTCAATAACGCAATGAATGTTGTTGAACTGTCAAAATGAAACCCATTGAAATGAAGTGTCATGCGATTTTGTACCTTATACGGTAATAATAAATAATAATAAACTTGTCCTTCACTTACAACAGCTGATCTGCAAATTATTATAATACGAGTCCTAAAACCCTACACCAGCTTTAGATTAATGTATATTTTCACCAACCATTCTAAAGTCATCACTTAACTAAGACCCTTCTAACGAAAATAAAATACAGCCTTTACCTAATTTTATTCTAACTAAGCTAAGAACAATGTACAAAACTTCAGCAGGTGCCTAACAATCAATCAAACAAATTATTTATTATTGCAGAAAACACTGTTACAATGGTGTTATTAAATGTATATGTTTCAAGTGATTCTACCGTAAGGCATGCAAAATGTATACAGGTTTAACAAAATCAAGAATGACATTGAAATATACAACATTATTTTTAGTTTATGCGAAACCTGAATATAGTTTGTTTAGAACAAGGAACTGAATCGATTTCAATAATTTTTACACCATGTTATATTTTGTCCCAAAAATATTTAAGTGTGATGGAAAATGTTATCACCATTTAATTACTTACAATACAATCGCCGTACGGTTAGGCACCTAATGCCAAATTATTATCAATGAGCCAGGTAACATAACAAACATAGAACTTTGTGATTTTTCATGATACAGTTTTGAAATTTTGTACATAGATTCTTTACATAAAATCACTAGACACGTGTTTCGGGTTTCGCATATACTAAAACTAATATTGTATAAAACCCACACAATCAGAACATTCAAAGAAGTAGGTTACAAGCTAACTGCCTACATACCTTACTCTTTTATTGACTGTACCTATTTCGAAAGAAAAATTAATAGTACTTACAATAAGAAGTGTTCTTCCCACTGAGGGCTGCTGGTGTCCTTCTTGAAGGCAGTTTGGTTCTTCTGTGGGGGCTCATCCATCTCCACCACGCAGTACGGCGCTATGCAGCCGGTTTTACCTGGAAAGTAAGAAACAAGCCGTTGTTAATAACAAAATCGTACTATATGGTGAAAAGTTCGTACTTCTTGAGGCATCTTTTAGGTTGGATATCTTTTCGTTAGGTTTTGCTTTGTTCAAAGCTTTGACTTCAGCACATTTGGAATTAAGATTATGACGGTGGGCATGTACATTCCCATCATCATGTACATGCCCATCATCATGTAATGTACATCATCATCTGCCCCGCTCTACAAACGCAACACAATGAACTATTCTATACAACTCGCCCTCACAGCCAAATCGTACCCTATATGTCACTGTAAATAGCTTAAAGCCAATTAAAAGCTCCCGTAGACAGGCGCGACGCGACAGCGCGACGATACTAGTAATACAATTTCTATGAAAACTTCGCGTCCTCGTTATCGCGCCAGTCTGCACGAGCCTTAAGGATCATGTGCCAGTAGTAACACTTTACTGCGGCAGCCTTTTGATCTGCTTAGTTGCCAATAAGAACAGAAAAGTAACATAATATAATTGTTATTATTGATTGTTTAAAGCTAAAATAAAAAATAAATAAAAAATATACAGTCTTGGGATTGTTTAAACAAACAATATTAGGTATGTTATAATGTTAATGTTGTTGTTGTATTGTGTTGTTGAGTGTTGTTTTAATGTTGTTGTTATCGTGTTGCATGCAGTTTTGATTTATATTATTTTTGTGATTCAAACAGCTAGATATTAAACCCTATTTCATTTTTATTTATTAATTATTTATTTAGTAGCCAAAACGTATACAGGGTGGAAGGGACATCAACGCGAAGCCTGTTACCATGGATTCAGTACATCATACTTGACCCCCGTGCGTTGAAATTTCTCATCGGTAATTTTTAAAAAAAACAGCTGCTTCCTACAAAAGTGCAATACCTACTCGGTCAAAATGTATGAAACAGCAAATCGTCGATGTCCCTTCCACCCTGTATAGTAGGCGTACATAAAAACTAAGAAATGGTACCTAAAGTATGGGCAAGTTGTGGGCGGGATGTTGCCATCTCAAACTTATTTGAATACAAGATTTTGAATACGCTTACCTCCCAGATCCTTAGCGCACACAAGCTTGACGAGCAGTCTCTTATCCCCGTATAGGGTGACGCTGCCGGCTGTTGAGTTCGGGGTCGAGGTGTACAGTTGGCGATCTTGTTGCAACTGGACCATGAAGAAGAAGGAGGAGGATTACTTAGGTTCAACAGTCAAAGAGATATAAGTCAAAGTCAAACATGTAACTTGAAGTCGGGTAAGTATTCAAAGTCATAAAAGGAAACATTCAGCCGATACTCCGGATTTTATCGCTTCGTAATATATCAGCAAAAAAGCAGGTTTGTACAGCTTAGAGCTTATTTTTAACCGACTACCAAAAAGGAGGAGGATATATGGTCGGCTGTATGTTTGTTTTTGTTTTATGTATGTTCACCGATTACTCCGTCAATTGTGGACGGATTTTGAAAATTCTTTATTTGTTTGGAAGGGTATGCTCCCGAGGTGGTCCCATTGCCACCAAATCAGAAACTGATGAGGGGATCCCATGGAAATCGAGGGAAATCCTCAAATTTTATAGGCATACCTATAGCGATTTGAGTTAGTAACTCGTGCATTTGCTCTCGGAAAGCACCATTTGGTGAAGTGGAACTGATGATGAAGACCACAGATGGCCACCGGAACTACTTAATAATAAGTATTTCACCGCGATTCAATTAGGCATTTTAATATGATTGATAAGCAATTTATGCTCGTCAAAATGCATATGGTGAAGTCACCATCAGTTCTCCTGGTTCTTACCAGGAGAACTCCTCAACAATTAACGCCCCTGCATCGAGAAAAGCAATATTTTGTAAAAGTTGATGAGCATTTGACATTAGGCTATTGTAAATTAGATAAATTACAAACTGACCCACTAAAAAGTGAAAAATTAAAAACTTTATACAAAAAATAAACAACCGACTTCCAAATATAGCATCTCGGATTGCATTTGTAGAAAAATCGTTTATCAATTCATTTTTGTGATAGATTTTTCCAATATCGCCTCAGGTTTCAACGATGGCCGCGGTATAAAACCAAATGCACCACTTCCCATAGTGATTTGGTCATTGCCCTTTGCAAAAAGCGTTCTTTAAAGGTTTGGTTCGAACTCCAAACACACGTTAGTAGGTATTCGTGAAGTGCTGTGAAAATGTTCCTTACCATAGCGTCATAATGGAGCGGCAGCCTCGGCCCGGGAGTCTCCACGTATCTGCGCAGGCGCGGGCAGGTGGGGTAGTGCGCTAAATTGAACTGCAAGTTGGTACTGCGCAGTGCGTTCACTACTATGTCACTGGAAAGAGGAGGGTAGTTGGTAAGTTGTGGGTTTTAAATGAGGGTAGGAAAGAAACAAAATTGCATGAGGAGGGCAGCGAACTGTTTTGGTATGATCTTCCTCTTGTCTTAGATAAGTTGAATTTGAGTATTTTAATAAGTACTTATTATAATGACAACAATTAGGGTATTTGACTGCTATAAAAAATATCCATGAATTATTAAAACATATTTTTAAAAATTAATAAAATCTGTGGATGGAGAAGTTACAAACTTTTGAAATTAATCTAGTTTCCTTGTCACGCAAAACGATAATTGTACTGTTGTTACTATGGCGTTCCTGTGTTGTGATGTCAGATCGCAGCAGTGCTGTCTCTGTCAGTCTACAATAGACTTTAAAAGGCATACAACTTCGGCATTTTTTGAGATAAGGAAACATTTTTTTTTACTGTGGCTTATTTTTTTTAATGTGTTCGAAAAATCTAAATTAAAAAAAACAGTCAAATACAGTTCACAATTCAAAAGAATGCAGATCATTTTTTATCTTGGGCGTATGGTCAAACACAAAATATTAGACAGGTTTAAAAGAATTAAAAAAAAAAAAACAATATTGTCAATATTGTTGCCAATATTGTCTCCATTCTAATGCAGAAACCAAATAACCCCAGACTTTACAATAATTTATCAATAATGTAATTCCGCGTAATACGCGTTCCGCGTATTTTAAACTAGCCGAAGCCCGAGGCTTCGCCCGCGTGCCTTAAAAAAAAATAAAAGTAAAAGTTACTTCTTATAACATCAGCTATCTGCCGGTAAAACCCATCAAAATCGGTCTAGCCGTTTCGAAGATTAGCAGGAACAAACAGACAGACATTTTTTTTAAAATAGTTTTTATATAATTGCTTATTTTTGACAATACAAACAGACGCTTTAATTTTATTTATTTGTATAGAAGTAGGTAATTTAGCTCGTAACTACGCATAGCTTAAGATTTATCCCGAATGTCCAGAAAACCCTTACTGATGCAAACCTATGAAACTCACAGAACTCGATGAATGGATGAACAGTCTTTACCCATGCGACGATAGAACAAGGAGGATTTGATTTAAAAAAACATTTATGTAAAAATCACCCAAATTTGCAAAGAAATTAATGATTTCATTTATTTATTAACAGTAAACTTAACAATACCTGACAAGTTGTTGCAAGTTGCTCTCTGTGGCATTAGGCCTCAGTGCCCCCACTGGCGCTAGTGCCACCTTCACTTCAGGCCATCCGTCGCACTTCAACTCGCCCGTCAACTTGTCTGTCACGCAGACCACGTTCAAACGAGCCCTGAATCTGTAAATGTGGAAAAGCGAAGTTAATAATTAATACTTAGGTTCTTGGCGGGAAAGTGAAGCGTCATGTTAGCAGTTTTGTTTTATTTTCTAAAATTTGTGTTTAGCCGAATATTAATGTGTAATAGTGGTGGATTATTAACCATTAAGTGTTCGTGAAGCTGCATTAATGTAGGAAAATTAAACAAAACAGTGCAACATCACTTTAAGTTCTCTCAAGAAGTCCGCGCGAGGTTTCAGTAAAGTGCCGCGTCTTTACTTAAACTCAAGGGGAGCGGGGCGGGATATCATCAATCATCGTTATCATGCATTGAGTGGAGTTCATTTCATAATTATTATAACTTTGTACTTGTTACCTAATTTTACATGACACTGGCTAAATGCACAAACCGTGCGAAGCCAAAAAAAAAAAAAAAAAAAAAAAAAAAAAAAAAAAAAAAAAAAAATTAATACTTAGACTTCTTGGCGGGAAAGTGAAGCATCATGTTAGCAGTTTTGTTTTATTTTCTAAAATTTGTGTTTAGCCGAATATTAATGTGTAATAGTGGTGGATTATTAACCATTAAGTGTTCGTGAAGCTGCATTAATGTAGGCAAATGAAACAAAACAGTGCAACATCACTTTAAGTTCTCTCAAGAAGTCCGCGCGAGGTTTCAGTAAAGTGCCGCGTCTTTACTTAAACTCAAGAGGAGCGGGGCGGGATATCATCAATCATCTTTATCATGCATTGAGTGAGAGTTCATTTCATAATTATTTAATAACTTTGGACTTGTTACCTAATTTTACATGACACTGGCTAAATGCACAAACCGTGCGAAGCTCAAAAAGAAAAAAAAAAAAAAAATTAATACTTAGGACTTCTTGGCGGGAAAGTGAAGCGTCATGTTAGCAGTTTTGTTTTATTTTCTAAAATTTGTGTTAAGCCGAATATTAATGTGTAATAGTGGTGGATTATTAACCATTAAGTGTTCGTGAACCTGCATTAATGTAGGCAAATGAAACAAAACAGTGCAACATCACTTTAAGTTCTCTCAAGAAGTCCGCGCGAGGTTTCAGTAAAGTGCCGCGTCTTTACTTAAACTCAAGGGGAGTGGGATATCATCAATCATCTTTATCATGCATTGAGTGGAGTTCATTTCATAATTATTTAAATAACTTTGTACTTGCTACCTAATTTGACATGACACTGGCTAAATGCACAAACCGTGCGAAGCCAAAAAGAAAACAAAAAAAATAAAATATATACTTACGTTTTATTAAATAGGTACTTAATTATATTAATTAAAGCGTTCAAATTAGAACTATTAATTATAATAGCGTACTATTGTACGATTCCAATTTTCTTGAACAATAATCTAATCGAAGTATATTATTATACCATGGCCTCAATGTTTTTTTTTTTTGTAGACATTTGAAATGTCAGATGCCAAAGACAATGATTTTTTTTATTTGTTGACATAAAAGAGGATACATTTAAAATCAATTACTTATTTCGGGCTCTTTTATAATTTCTTACGTGACGATAACGTAGACTTCCACGTCCATAAGTGCATGTTAAAACGTTATCTTGGAGGTTAATTTAAAATCGTCTTCTTAGAATTATTTTACATTACATTTTACTTCCCTGTGTTATCGTGATAAAAGATTGCTAAATGATTTTTATTTCAGTAAGTAGGTTTGTACCATGGACCTATAAAAAAAGTTTGTACAAACACTTTTACATGTCAATCATATTTTAAAAACTAGATGAGGTCGGCGTACTCTGAGAAGAAAGGCCGAAACAAACTCAGAGGTCACAGTCTCTTTTAAAGTCCAGACATAATCTTGGTCAGATAGGGTCAGATCATGTGAAGGCCATGCACATTGGTGTCTGAGATAATCTTTTGAGGAATGGTCTTTTGATGCCGTGGACATTCACAATAATATCGTCAATGTGATAAATAAAGTCCTGTCACAGTCACAGAGTGTAGAGGCCTGTGAGGGCTATGTCCAGCAGTGGACTACTGCATTTTTTTTTCGCTGATTGCTTGATGATGTAACTCACCTATTTACGTTAACTCTGTAGTGAGAAACTTCCACTTTCTCCCCTCGTTGACTGAAAGCCTTCAGTTGGAAGGCAGGGGTGGCTTCACAGTCACACGTGATTGTCTGGAAATGGAATAAACATAATTTTAACATGGATATACATAGGAAAAAATTATAAGGGTCAGCGCAGACAGAGAGGAATAATCCCCGCGCGGTCTCGGGTATTTTCTTTACGGATCGCGTATATCTTCGAGGACGCGCGAGCATTTTTTGTCAGGTTCAAGCATTTATGCACTTTATTCTAATAATTTTAAAGTTTATTTTCAAGTGCGTTAATAAAATCCTCTCCGCTGCGCTCCGTTCTGTCTGCGCTGAGCCTAACGTGATATAATATCAGGTTTTTCGTCAAATAAGAAGGGGGGGGTAGGCAGAAACTACAGATCTACGATGTTCTACTATTCTTACATCTACTGTACTCCTTTTGCTTTAAGGTGGTTCCGCAGCTGTAGCCCGCGAAATTCAAATTTTCTTATTTTTTTTGCAATTTGCAGGTCAGTGTCAGGTTGTATCTTGATCAAAATATGATTCGCGACTGTAACAGATATGTATTTACAGAATTATAATCATTAATAAATCTCTCTTAGTTAGATTGTTCCTCAATGTCTTGATTTCATGAAAAAGTCATTCAATTGAACAAATCCAACTTAGGGAGATGTATTAATTATTCTAATGATTATAAAATTTGAATTTCACGGGCTACAGCTGCGGATTCATCTTAAGACGCTGACAACAGCTAAAGCGCAGTCACTGTTGGACTGCATAGAAAAGAAAACACATAACGCTTGTAATTAATTCCAAAATATGAAGCAATTATTTGTTTACTCAAAAATAATAAAAACCAGCCAAGTGCGAGTCGGACTCGCGCACGAAGGGTTCCGTACCATTATCTATAAAAACGGCAAAAAAAATCACGTTTGTTGTATGGTAGCCCTTAAATATTTGTTTTATTTTAATTTAATTATTTATTTTTAAAGTGAATATTTATCGTAAAATTCTGTGAACATTTCAAGCGTCTAACTGTTACCGTTATCAATATCGAGCAAAAAAATCACGTTTGTTGTATATGAACCCCATTAAATATTTATTTTATTCTGTTTTTTAGTATTTGTTGTTATAGCGGCAACAGAAATACATCATCTGTGAAAATTTTCAACTGTCTAACTATCACGGTTCATGAGATACAGCCTGGTGACAGACGGACAGACAGACGGCGGAGCCTTAGTAATAGGGTTCCTGTTTTACCCTTTGGGTACGGAACCCTAAAAACGACCAAGTTCTGCATTCAAGTAAGACTGTTATTGTTATTAATTAAATACCAACGTAAGTTGATATGTAATACAGATATTTTTGATTGGAACTCAAGGTAAAAGGTTAATTGATATCGAGTTTTTTTTAAACTTATTTTGGTAACAACCAAGTTCTTTGAAATATGTTCCAAGGTATTTTACTTATTTAATACTTTAAGCACACAAATGTACAGAGGCGGACTTAACGGCATAGGCATTTTCTACCAGTCAACCTTTGGGTGATGCAGAGAAAAACAGTGGTAGGTGCACTCACGAAAAACTGAAGAATGAATATTTATTTAAATATAAAGATACACCTATTAAAAACTATACTTCAATATATTTTTTCCGCTACCACAAACTATATAGATTTGGCTTTTTTTTAAAGATGAGCCTACTTAGATCATTAGCCTGTTGTCAGCGCCTTAACCACGTTCATAGGTCATAGGTACACGCGAGCAGGGGGCCAAGTGTCCGAATGGCCGATCATTGGCACCGTAATTGTAGAGTTTGACAGTTTTGGTAATCTCCTAATTGAAAGGCGTCTTTATGATTTTCCAATGACGTGCCACTGATACTCCATTGGAAAAATTGTCTGTATTTGGTAATCTAGTACTGATAAGCTCCTATTATTTTGACTTCCATATGGATCCATATGGAAGTCAAAATAATAGGAGCTCACAGTCACGCCATTATGAATTTAGGAGGTTACAAACTATTGGCACAATGGTCATGGCGTTGCCTTGGTATGGTCGTCATAATGACCAATCTTTGAAAATAGCAGACTTGGCCCCCAGGTTACGAGACTGTTTCAAATTCCTGCTACGCCCCTATAGACCAGAATTTTATCTTATTTTCAGATTGAAACTTATTGTAGAGCAAATATTTCTTATGCAAACAAACAAGGATAAAATACCAGTAGAGTGATCAGCACGATTACTAACATGTTTGCAATTTGAGACTTGAGTCAAATTTTTTGCTATGATTTCCTAGACCATGTTACCGGTGGTCTAGAAACCGTATTATTTTCATATCCTTGAAATATTTTATTTGGAGACAGACTATTTACCCGCTAAAGAAAATATCTTCCCACAACATCCGAACATCAGCAACAAAATAACAACATAATTTATGATATCTAGTTCCATTTTCTGGAGAAAAGAACAAATAAAAGTATTCCTACGAGAATTCTGCAGATAATAAGTTCAATGACCTATGATATCATACAAACAACGGCTATTTAAGCAAGACCCTTCTTCTCAAACAAATTGATGGCTCATTGAAAACAAATGAAGAGCTCAAAATAAGCTGGTTGATGTCATATCTTCCTTCCTACGCATTGTCAGTCTCGGAATATGTGCCCGTATTTGGCGACACATCTCGTCGGGGATATAGCTCAGTGGCAGAGCAATCGACTGCAGATCGATAGGCCCCCGGTTCAAATCCGGGTGTCCCCTAAACAATCTTTTTTGTGTTCTGATGAATTTCGAATTTGAAGGGGTTTTTACGTAGTTTTCAACCTTTTTTTGGTGCTACGAACGTGCTACGAGATTGCTACGCCTAACTTTTTTTGTATTTTACCTTAATTTTAATAATGTGTTAACCTTTTTATTTGTTTCTTGTCGCTTTATTTTGCTTGCTTAGAACGCAGAAATAAACCGAAACAAGTAAGGTACCTATGTCAAGTTAGGATCAAACCATGAACCTATTTTAATCAATGGTTTTCGTGAGAGAATCTGTTTGAAGTGGGTATAATAATACTAGTTCTCCAGACCGAATTTCGGCCATGGCGACCAATCTCACCGGAGACCAGCCTTCGGCGCGAGAGATATTATATTGCACAAGTGTGCACACACTTTGTGTGTCGTGCAGACACAGGTGCACCCCCCACTCCCCACCCCTCACTCTCATAGTCCGAAGGGACGGCAATCCGACACGACCGGAGAGAGATCAGGCGCAAAACCAACGGCTCAACGTGCTTTCCGAGCCACGGGGGTATCACACCACCAACTTCCAAACTCCGGGCTTTTACTTAGAAATTCCTAATGAAAAATCCCAATAACACTTTGCCCGACCCGGAGATCGAACCCAGGACGGACGCTCAGCAGTTGTGCTTGTGAGTACGACAACAACGGCGCAGAAAATATAGATAGTCGTTAAAAAATCTCCCAAATCCACGCGAGTAAGTGGTACCATCGTGCTTTAAATGTTATACGAGTACCCTAGTCCGTCGGCAGATTTTTTGCGGGACGCCTGCCTTCGGAGTTTTTAGGGGAATGCTCTTTCTTACGCGTACCTATACCTAAGCTTTCCATGATGCAGTTTTTAAACTGGATTCACAAATTACTTAGTTGTGCGTTAGACTTCACGAGTAGGTATTATAACTAAAGTAATTTCATGTATGGGAAGGGATATTCTAGAAGCATTGTAAGCATTGTATTGCAGCTCGAACGGGCTCCTGAGTGTGTTGTCCGAGCGGTGGGATTCGCCTTTTTTGCGGAGGTGGCTGCAGTGCAGCTACATGCCAGCGCCTGCGTTTATTATATTTTTTGTTTTTAATTTCTGATCATAATTTTGATTTTAATATTGTTTTTAATGTTGATTTTAATTCTATAAGTTTGCGATTTTATTTTGTATTACATTGACATGAAAAAAATACCTATGGATATTTATCTGAAATAAATGATTTGCATAATATTCTGAACAATGAAGACCTATATATATTTTTTTTTGCATCTTTCCTCTCGCGTTATGTGGGAGTGATTTCGTGATAAGGGACGGAAGTGTGTAACAGGAAGTGACAGCTTGAGCATGGAATAAGTAAGTAGTTTTAATAGCATGGAATTAGTAAGTACTTTATAATAGCATGGAATTAGTAAGTAGATACTATATAGATTGTAACTAACTAGTAATGAATTATAAATATTCGAATACATATTTTTGTATGTAGCTTTTTTTAAATTTCGAGGTTAATTTCTGTCACTGCTCAGTTGCTTATTACCAAAGTTAGATGTCAGATGTTACACATCATATGCGACTACTGTAAGGGCGTTTACATATTATGCCGCAGCGGTTGCGGTACCGCCGCTACACTATTTCCCCTTGGATTTGTACGGAGGCGTTTGTGTCACTGGTTCTGCGGTGAAACACCGCAGCTCTTGCGGCACCGCGGCGGCGAAAAAGGCTGCCGCTGCGGCATAATGTGTAAACGCCCTAAGGCGAGCTCGTTTTTTTTATAAAATTACCAAACCCTGTATAAACACTGACAAGCCAAACGCCAAAACAAACTATGGCCCGTGAAATAGATGGTTAAAACCAGCATTTTATAAACAAAATCAAAGAATGGAGACTAAAGTTTTCTTCTAGCTCAAATGTAGATATTTTATTAGCATTTCCTCATACTGTCCCAGTTTAAATAAAACAGCCTGTATATTTCGTAATAACATTAACTGACCTGTCATAAACCAAGTAATAAGATTGTATGACTGCGTTCCGTTTAACGCAATCATAACATCCGTTGAACTAGTTGAGATTAAATTGAACTGATCCGAGTGCAACGGAACACTGCTTGTGGTTTACAGACTAAGTATAATTATGTTTTCTCATAATAATTGAAGGGTTGAAAATCTAAAGGGTCTATGTGCCAAAAAGCACATTTTCAATATTTTTACGAAAATACAGTCTATGGAATGATCATTGGCAAAAAACTCGAATTTTGAAGGGAAGATTTTATGGTTCTATCCAACCAATCATTCCATCTAAATGTTGGTTCAGCAAACTAAAATTTTCTAGTAAAATAGCCACCTCTGTCTTATTTAGACTCCGACTTGGGTTTGTTTGCACACCAGTTTTTTTAGCCAAAATACGCGTGAGGGACTCTTCTTTGTGTGAATGCGGTCAGGGGCCCAAGTCTGCTATTTTTATAAATTCAGTCATTCCAACACGATCCCATTGTCATGCCATTGTCATTTTGCTAAAAGTTCGTAATCTGGTAAATTCATAATGGTCGGTCATTGGTCGGCCAATGTTCTCGTAATATAATTGTGTTATTATAATGGCATTATCGTATTGCCATTATTATAATACAATTATATTACGAGAACATTGACCAACCAATGACCGACCATTATGAATTTACATAATGACAAATTAATGACATTTCTACTAAACGAGTAGAAATGTCATTAATTTGTCATTATGTACGAGATTACCAATATATATGCAATTTCTTTCAATGTAGTGTCAGTGGCCGACCATTGGAAAGTCATAATGACGCCATTATAATAGTAGATTCCCAAACTTGTCAAAATCAACAATTATGAAATCAATGATCGATCGTTCTGACACTATTGTAATAGCAGACTTGTGGCCTTCGACGAGGGCACTCTGGAGCACTTGTTTTTTTCCTGTCCTCGTTTAACCACTTCCCTTTATGACATACTCTCTGATGTTCCCCGCCCAATTAACATTCATTTCCTATTATCTTTAGTCTATACCACTTTTTTTTTTTTTTTTTTGGGTGGGAAATTATCAAATAACTTCTCCCGCTCTGGGTGGAGCGGGAGGGAGTGTCAGACTTTTACTGACTAAAACCCACCGTGTTCCTTCAGATGCCTGTGTGCCAGGGCCACGATATCCCTTTCGGACAGGCTCGTAACCCTGGCAGGCATTGGCCCTTTCGGACCCCGTCAATTGGTGCTGACGTCTCTTTGAGGCGCGCGTGGAACACAACGCGCCGTCGACCCGGGCTTGGTCCTTATCGGACGGTGAGCTACCCATCGCTCACCGTCCGCAAGCCCGCGCCTACGGTGGCCGGGAATCGGCCTGCGATTCCCGACGCCCCGGGCGTCTCCTGCGGCGACTAAGGGCGCGAGGGCGTTGACTTTGCCTTACCCTCACGCGTTCCGCCTCCTTAGTCTATACCCCTGCAGTTAAAATCCTTTATAAATTCATTAACGTTAATAAAATCCAGTTATAGTTGATATTTTCTATTTATTTATTATTACCTACCGAATGTTCTAACATTTATTTTGTGACGTTTTTCATGTACTAACGTAGAGTAGAGTACTTAGATGGTTTGGTCATGTTGAGAGGTGAGTGGAAACGCCGGGAGGGGACGCCCTAGGAGGACTTATAGTGACCAAACTGGTGATGTTCTTCAGAAAGGTCAGATGCGTAGTACTCACAATCCGCGTGCGTGTATGACCAGATGTATGAACGTAGGCGAAGCAAAAGGAGTATGTAAGGAGCGTAGCAGGTGGCGTTCTATAGTTTCTGCCTACCCCCATGGGAAGAAGGCGTGAGTTTATGTATGTATTTTCTATTTATTTATTATTACCTACTGAATGTTCTACCATTTATTTTGTGACGTTTTTCATGTATTAACCAAAAATGTTTTGTCCCTTTTTGGCATGGTGATCTATGGATGTCACCACTACAAACCAGGGACCGTACAACCCCGGTTAAGGGTTAAGCGTTTTGAAGGGGTAACCCATTCAATGGGTTACCTTTATCATGATGTAACCCATTGAATGGGTTTTATGCTAGAAACCCAATGAAAGGGTTACATGATAACCCATTGAATGGGTTTTATACTTGAAACCCATTGAAAGGGTTACATGATAACCCATTCAATGGGTTCTATACCTACTTGAAACCCAGTGACATGAAAAAAATCATAATCTTATGTTATTTCGATATCCGCCCAGCACGCGTAGCATGACCAATTCTATCTTTATTCTACCCAGGGACCATTTTGGTTACCATTTTAGAAAAACCCTATCGAAAACCTTTCAATGGAACGGGTTCTCGATAGGGTTTTTCTAAGCAGTTAATCAAAAACCCATACGGTGTGGGTAATTTTGAATGGCTTAAAGTAAGCCGTTCAAAAGGGTTACCCATATCGTATGGGTTTTTATCGAAAACCCTTTCAACGGGTAACCAAAATTTATTTTAAGCCGTTCAAAAGGGCTACCCATATCGTATGGGTTTTTGTTTAATCGCTTAGAAAAACCCTATCGAAAACCCTTTCAATGGGTAACCAAAATGGTTCCTGCTACAAAACTAATCAATAGTTATGAAACAGTTTACGATCATTCATTACTATCTCATACGAGTACCTTGACATTGGCAAAATTGAATTGAATTGTAGTGCCAAGCATTTTTTTTTTTGGGTAGGAAATTATCAAATAACTTCTCCCGCTCTGGGCGGAGCGGGAGGGCGTGTCAGACTTTTACTGACTAAAACCCACCCGTGTTCCTTCCGTTTTTTTTTTTTTTTTTTTTCTTTTCTTTTTCGCTTCGCACGGTTTGTGCATTTAGCCAGTGTCATATAAAATTAGGTAACAAGTACAAAGTTATAATAATTATGAAATGAACTCCACTCAATGCATGATAAAGATGATTGATGATATCCCGCCCCGCTCCCCTTGAGTTTAAGTAAAGACGCGGCACTTTACTGAAACCTCGCGCGGACTTCTTGAGAGAACTTCAAGTGATGTTGCACTGTTTTGTTTCATTTGCCTACATTAATGCAGGTTCACGAACACTTAATGGTTAATAATCCACCACTATTACACATTAATATTCGGCTAAACACAAATTTTAGAAAATAAAACAAAACTGCTAACATGACGCTTTACTTTCCCGCCAAGAAGTCGTTCCTTCCGTTGCCTGTGTGCCAGGGCCACGATATCCCTTTCGGGCGAACTCGCAACCCTGGCAGGGAAGTGCCAAGCCTAACAATAACCAAATGGGTCCAAGTGCCTATTTCTATAATTTTTTACACACAGTCACTCACAGGATTAAAGTAGGCATGCGGTCTAAGTGCCAGTGTATTTACTAAGGCTCCGCCGTCTGTCTGTCTGTCTGTCACCAGGCTGTATCTCATGAACCGTGATAGTTAGACAGTTGAAATTTTCACAGATGATTTATTTCTGTTGCCGCTGTAACAACAAATACTAAAAAACAGAATAAAATAAATATTTAAGGGGCTCCCATACGACAAACGTGATTTTTTTGCTCGTTTTTGCTCGATATTGATAGCGGAAACAGGTAGACGCTTGAAATATTCTCAGAATATTTTGTTATATATTCATTTTAAAAATAAACAATTAAATTAAAATAAAACAAATATTTAAGGGGGGCTCCCATACAACAAACGTGATTTTTTTTGCCGTTTTATAGATAATGGTACGGAACCTTCGTGCGCGAGTCCGACTCGCACTTGGCCGGTTTTTTTGTTATACCCGCAAACAATACAATTGGAACTTAGACCCTTTAGATTTTCAACCCTTCAATTATTGCATACATGTGATTATTTATTTGTTGCGACGACGCGACGGTACATTTTAGAATTTAAATGCTTTCAAACTATAAACTGTATTTGTGATTTAACACCCTGAACAAAATGTGCAAGTATGTAATTCGTATACAGAGTGCCGCTTTAATGATGACATTAACTTAATACACCTATACGGTTTCAAGTTTTCTTTTGAAGAAGATATTTTAATTTCATTAAACTTTATTATTTATTGATTTATTAACAATTTTCTAAAATAGCATTTTGGAGCAACCTGTACTTAAAGAACTGTAGCGCAGAGGTCATTTGCCGGGGTCACGGATCATAACATCGCATCAATGAAATTACAACGAATAACGTGCAAAGAGTGGGCGACACGAAGGAAAGAGAGTTTTTTTTATTTAGATTCTTCGAAAATTTAAATTTTTCAATGTACGAATTATTTTATCTTATTATATTAATTATGATTACTGGCCACTAGCCCTACCTACCAGTGTGTTAAATTAATGTCGCCATTGTAGCGGCACGGTGTATACTTACACATTCAATTAAATGTGGGATAGATAGTACCGGGTACCGCACCTGGTACCCTAATTACGTAACACATTTCGAGTCACAATTCGAGAGTTTTGAAGGATATTCCTAACCCATTGCTTCATAGGCATGGACGTATAAAAAACTCGGACGGATTCTCGCTAACAGAAAACTGTGTCACTCAGAGTCAGCCAGCTCGCTGTACGTACAGGCCCCCACGCACACATTCACAAAATACTCACCCATTACGCGTGCAAACGTCAACACAGTCGACACGTTTACGCGGCAAAAAAAGTATTGAAAGAAAGCATGTCTTGTGTGGTGAAATGTTGCAAAAACCGTAGCGATCGGAAGAAAAAAAAATACAGGAATCACGTTTCATAGGTAAATTAATAATTCAACAACTTAGTTCCCGATTTTATAGATTACAATCAATATTTATTCACCAGAACAAAATAATTCATCACAAGGCCAGTGTTGCCAATATTCACGTGTGCAAATTACCCTAAATATATGGGAAATTAATATATTTTTAAATCTATTCAATTTATTTAGGTTAATTTTATTATTACTAGTTGTTTTATATTATTTCTACTAGATTTCCTAAAGTAAATGAAGTTTGGCGAAATGATTGGATTGAAAACAAATACAGTGCCATTTGCAGTTTACATTTTGCAACGAATGACTTTTATACAACTAAAGGAGGACTCCGGCGTGTTGTTACGACATATGCAGTACCTCAAATTTGTCTGCCAACCTGTATTTTCTTAAAATAAAACAATATTAAGTGGGTAATTTTGGCTATCATGACAACCCTAAATTCACTCACACTTAAGACTGTCGCCGCCATTACGGGACACAGTTTTTTCTTAGCGGGAGTTCCGTCTGACTTTTTTTATAAGTCCAAGTTCATAGGTTTGAAAAATGATCTCCTTAACAACGTAAATAACGCAATGGATGTGTATAAACTGTCAAAAATCATTATATGTGTGTTAGGCTATTACACGGGGTGTCGGTCGGGTGTATAGTGGTCGCGTTTTAGCATGGCAACAGCGGTCATTGACCCACCTATAAAAAACGGAAATAAACCCTTTAACGTCCTGAATCAATATCTTACGTGATCTTCAACATGTTCCAGTAACGAAAAACCATACATAGTATGGTAGCAGTTATACAGAATAGAAACCTCGGGTCACCCAGATCCTTCACAGATATACTAAACAGGATACCTAATCAGCGTCTGGAGAGAGGTGAGCTCTGGTTGGAATAACCAATGACGGCAGCCATGGCTCACGCACAATGGTCCACATGAAGAACTTAGTTCTTAGTGCGGAAACCAAACCCTCTAACATAGTATGTTTATGTTCAATGTTAGAGGGTTTGGTTTTCGCCAACGACAGGTATTACGGTAAGGGCAATGACCTCTATTGCCACGATAAAACGCGATAACTATAGGTTGAATAATAAAATCTGCGGGCTTAATCCCAAAACCGAGTTGTGAATCGAATCCAGCTTCATTTCGGTTACACCTGCCTCATAAAAATGCATGGCATGCAGATATTGCATGCATATTTGAAAATCGGACTGTAGGTAGTCCAATTTTCAAATATGCTTGTACAACTGCATCCCATGCATTTTTATTTATTAGATTGTCATCTTTTTGAGAGAAGTTTTAGAAAGTTTACTGTTAATAACGTGTTTCCTCATGCTTAGGACTTGTATACCTATCTTTACATACAAATATATTATATATTACAGCAACGTTTTTGTGCATGCAGAGTTTACCTATAAGTGATTGTTACACTTGAGGATGGAATAAAAAAAAATGAGCCGTCACGGGACGCCTGGCAGATGTGAAACATCGAAATTATTTACACACTCGCGTAGCGGGGGAACCGCGCACGCGGATTGAGCGGTGAATCGCCACGCGGCATGCGTCGCGGCGCCAGCAATCGGTTTTACGCGCACCTATAGATGTTTCACATCAAAAACCTGCGTAACAGCGACTTGATTTATTTAATAATAAATCTTCGATCGAGAACTGGATTAATAAAAAGACTCAAGATATCCCCTCGTGAGTTGACAGCTCAAGACTTTTTTGGAGAGAAGCCGGAAACACGTCAATACGGACAGTAGTAGATGGCGCCACAATAGCGAACTTGTCCGAGCCCCGCGAGAGAAGCGCGCGCTCCGCGAGATTTGCGCATAGAAATGGCATTTACACATTGTTAGAGAAAACTTTTCTAGAGTAATGCCCTCTTTGTTGGCGTGCTTTACCCTATAGTACCCTGTGGTACCGTGTGATGCCGGACGGTATCGTGTGATGCCAGACGTAAAGAATAGCACCATCCTATTTCTTCCCGTGGGTGTCGTAAAAGGCGACTAAGGGACTTACTAGAGAATGGGCAGCAGCGTTATCTATGCATTTTAACACCATACTGCGATCGCCAACCCGCCTACCAAGCGTGGCGATTATGGCACCTCCCCCCCTCCTTTTGGGGGAGGCCTATGTCCAGCAGTAGACGTATTTCGGCTGAAATGATGATGATTGTTACACTTTATTCTGATTTGTTGCTTCTGTTTCATTTGCTTATACCAGTGCATTTGTCAGTGTAATTGTTGATGAATCAAATAATTAAATAAAATCAAAGTGGCTCTTTGTAATGTCAAAATAACAGCTTTTTACTAAATGCATATGAAAGTATATGTATATGGTACTTATAACAAAAAAAAACAATTTTGTCTGCCTGTCTGTTCTGGGAAATCTCCGAAAGGGCTGGACCGATTTTGACGGGACTTTCACTGGCAGATAGCTGATGTTATATGGAGTAACTTAGGCTACTTTTATTTTTGAAAAAGCAACGCGTATGAAGCCGCGGGCTAATATGAAATAAGGATGTAAGGAGCGTAGCAGGTGGCGTTCTGTAGTTTCCGCTTATCCCCATGGGAAGAAGGCGTGAGTTTATGTATGTATACAACATTATTTTTAGTATATGCGAAACCTGAATATAGTTTGTTCAGAATAAGGAACTGAATCGATTTCAATAATTTTTACACCATGTTATATTTTGTCCCAAAAATATTTATGTATTAGGAAAATGTTATCACCATTTAATTACTTACAATACAATCGCCGTACGGTTAGGTACCTACTGCCAAATTATTATCAATGAGCACAAGACCACCCTCGAGGCGCGGCACAGTGGGCTGGGATTACAAGGTTGGGTCTTAAGAGATCAAATGTATTTTTTTGGTATCTAGGCATAAATTTAAAACGTTTTTATTCTTTGACTTTTTTTAATTTAACGAGTACTTTCGGAGATATAGCCATATCAAATTTGTATGAAGAGTCATGTTATTTTAGTTAAGCAATTTATCCCAATTAAATTGAAATTGAAAATAATGTATACTAAACGGCCTGAAAACCTCAATACCTACTTAGTTCTTTAAAAAAAAAACAATGTTCGACATTTTCCACCACCATAGGTAGGTATGACGTAATTTGTTTTGAGACTTATTTCCGGGAATCAAGGGATAAGAGTGCGCGAGCTCAACAACAAGTTATGACGTGTCGTAACGTGATTGGTGCAACGATAGGGTATCTACGGAATGTTCGGTTGCATTCAAACGTACTTCAGTGTTCTATTACCCACCATAATAGACGCACTACCCCCACACATTCATTACTTACTTATTTGTTATTTTGTATTTGTGAAAATGTTTGAAAATTTAGTGACAAACCTTGATCTTTTCGTTATTTTAAAAAACAGTGGCAGTATTAAAAATAATGACAGTTTGTGTAGTGAGATAAGGTCTAAATTTTTAGTCGAATTAAGTGATGATCACGAAAAGACCTTAAAGTTGTTTTGTGCAAAATTTTGTTATAATTTAAATAGAAGATGGGAAAACGCTTATCGTAAAGAAAATATATTCAGAACTGAAAATAGTGAATGGTTACAAGAAAACATAATATGGCCAGACTTTATTAAGTTTTTAATAGGCAGTAATGAAGATCAACCAGCACCGAGTACATCAACTCAGTATGTATCACCATCAAAAGTTTCTGTCGGTGTCTCCACCGAACAAAGCCCAAGAAAACCTTTTTGTGAATTAGCGCCTAAACAGAAAAAAAGACGTGCAGAAAACTTTCATTTATCTTCGGACGAAATAAAATATGCATATTTTGAGCAGTTGAAAGCGGATGGGAATGAGGAGGTTGCTAAAATACTAGAACATTTACTAAAGAATCCCCAAGATGTAAAAAAAGTTAAAAAGTGCATATCTGTTAAAGAAACAAAACCTGTGTTTTCTCCGGATGAGGCCTTAGGGTTATTTTTATCACTTAAGCTGACCAAGTGGCAATACAATACTTTAAGAAAAAGTGTTAACGAAAAAGACAGTAATATATTTCCATCTTATTATCAAGTGCAACATGCGAAACAGAAATGCTATCCACCAAAAGATGCTATTACAGTGACAGAAACCTCAGCTAAAATAAAGTTACAAGCTCTATTGGATATAACGACAACAAGAATAATGACGTCACTCGTCATAGATAGTGGTTGTAAAGAATTTACACTAATCAGTAAGTGGGGATTTGACGGTGCTTCTAATCAAGCCAATTACAAACAAAAAATGCAAACAGACGATGAACAAGAAAGTCAACTTGACGATTCAAGCATATTTATGGGTAGTTTAGTGCCAATAAAATTAGTGTGCGGCGAACAAGTTATCTGGCAAAACGATTCACCAAATTCATCTTACTGGTGTCGTCCAATCTTTTTCGAATTTGTGAAAGAAAATAAAATAACGATATTGCGGGAAAAAAGTGCTATTAAGGAAGAGATTAAAAATTTAGTGAAAACAGAAGTTGGAGAAATAAAAATTTCACACTCTTTATTAATGACTATGATAGACGGAAAAGCAACATAAATTTTATGTGATACTTCATCTCAGAGATGCGACATTTGTAAAGCCACTCCAACAGAGATGAATAATTTGCCCTTAATTGCATCAAAACCGACTGATCCAGATCTCTGTAAATACGGATTGTCATCATTGCATACCTGGATACGAATGATGGAATGCATTCTGCATATAGCCTACAGATTAACGATACAGACATGGACAGTAAAGGGAGACAACAAGTGCATCATGGAAAGAAGAAAGAAAGACATACAAGACGCTTTTAAAAATAGAATGGGACTTCTGATTGATGTTGTTAAACAAGGGCACGGCTCCACGAATGACGGAAATACTGCTAGAAGATTTTTTGCAAATCCAAACATGACTGCTGAGATAACTGGTGTTAGTGAAGAATCAGGTTACCACATTGACACAGCGAAATTTCACGAATATGCTCAAGTGACCATGCAACTGTATTTGGAATTATATAGCTGGTATTATATGCCTTCAAGTGTTCATAAAGTTCTTATGCATGGTGCAGCTATTATTGAAAGTTTTGGTCTAATACCAATTGGACAGCTATCTGAAGAAGCCGCTGAAGCTAGAAATAAAAACTTTCGTAGGTACCGCCAACACCATTCCAGGAAATGCAGTAGAAAAACTACAAATGAAGACATTTTAAATAATTTATTGACCAGCTCTGATCCACTCATCTCAGCGAAACGTCACAAACTTCGCAGAAAACATAAAACTTTGTCAGTAGAAGCACAAAGTTTATTAGTAATTGAACAAGCGGAAACATTTGATGATGACGAATACGAAAATTTTGCATTCGTTAATGTGGATACCCTTGACAGTGATTAAATTAAAACAGTGCAGTGGCCAGTAGTGATTGTGATTTTTACTTATTTATTTTATTAGTCCTTAGTGGATTAGGCCTAAAGGGGAGACCACTACATAAAAAAAAAACGCGCCTAGTTCTTAACCTCTATGGTGGTGTGGAATAGAGAACAAAATTTGAAATTGCGACCAAATCGCAGAAAATCGCAACCCGAGAATAGGCGCTAAAATAGGACAAATATACGTACTATGCATACGTAGAGTCAATTCTTTGAGAAAATTTGAGAATTTCGAGATTTTCACATTTTTTTCTTTTGCTTCATACAAAAATTACTTTGGATATTTATAACTCCGAAAATACTAAGTTATCTGAACGACCCTCATAGAAATAATTACTTATAATCGATAGATAAATCCAACACAATATTTAAAATTTCAGAAAAAGAAACTTTTTTTTTTTAAATGCTAAGTCCTTTACCGGCCCGTTTCAGCCCACTGTGCGCGGGGGCGCCGCGCGCCGTTAGCAAGTTTTTGTACGCACAACCCGATAACATAACAACTTTGTGATTTTTCATGATACAGTTTTGAAAATTTGTATATAGATTCTTTACATAAAAATACTAGACACGTGTTTCGGGTTTCGTTAGACTAAAACTAATATTGTATAAGGTGTTTCAAAATGAACTCAACAATTTTTAAGGGGTGCTTTAGACCATTGGACTGAATAACTTTTATTATGGAACAAACTTAGAAATCGCGGAAAAAAAGGCAATTGTCCCAAAGTGTAGAGCAGTAGGTATGAAACTAGTATGGAACAGCAGATTTTTTTCGCGATATCAATGTTGGTCCCATAGTCAAATTTATTCAGTTCGATGATGGTCGATTCGAGATTCGAGATGGTCTAAAGCATTCTTTGTAGTTTGTTGGGTTAATTTTTAAACACCTTAGCTACCAGTTTACAATCATACTTAATATCTGTAGCATTGCAAAAAGTGTCTTATCGATTTCCAAACATAAGATTTCTATTTGTGAATATCGACTAAACATAAGTAAGTAGTTGAAGTTTCATCAATTTCAGTCTAGACTTAGGCAGAAAGATAGATGACGTATTATAACTAGAGATCGGATATTCAGATGCATATTTACCTAAAGTACGTTTTTTTCCCGGCAAAGGATACAAAGTATGGAAACGGCTTCTTAAAATATTTTTTTATTCCGGGATCGCGGGGTTTCATTAATAACAGTGTGTAGGTTTTAATTTTGTATTCCTAAGTTATAACAAATATTTCTTATCTATTTAGAACTAGGCAAGAATTTTGTGGAAAATATAACACGTTTAAAAAACACTATTAATATTTTTTCAAAACCTTTTATCCTAAAATGAAATATATTTATTCGGGGATACACAGTATAAAAGAGTAGTTATTAAAAACTTGTCAGTCCTGGAAACCGACACTTTTTCCCGTACCGAAGCGCAATCCATACTAGTCAACTCTCAAAGTTTAGGTGAATATGCATCCGAATATCCGATCTCTAATTATAACCTCCCTAGCCCCCGACTTAGCAGCAGGAACCTTGGGGCCTTCCCAGAGGTTACCCCTGAGGATTTCTCCACATAGTAAAAGGTATATAAATAGCGGTAAATACTTACGACATCATCCTTGGAGTCGCACTCACAGAAGACATTGGAGATGCTGGGCGGGTGGCTGTCCAGCGCGCGCACCATCTCCACGCCGATACCTTGCTGGAACGAAGAAAACAACATGTTAGCATGGTATATTGTCAGTAGCAGCCCGGTGACTGGATTCTTGTGTATGTAGCCAGGAAACTTACAAGCAGCTATGTAAAGTGTTTAGGATTACAAAGAGTAGAATGGAAATTACAATAAACTGATGGGGAGTATACCTAACCTAAACATAATCACGAACGACGAACATTTTAAAAAGGGTAGGAGAGTGTGGCGGGAGGCATAATTAATTTTTCACTCCTCTTGCTCAAAAAGTCCGTCATTGTAGCGTACCAGAGCGGGGATAAAATAGCATATTTTCCTCTAGGGGATTTTTTTTTGTCTGTTAACAACGGGCCTACAAAAACGAAAAAGTCACTAGGTTTTTATTGCCTCGCAGTAGGTGCGAAAAGTGTGCTCCGTGTGGTGCCGGACGTAAAGAATCACACAGCACCACCCCATTTCTTTCCGTGGGTGTCGTAAAATGTGACTAAGGGACTTACTAGAGAATGGGCAGCAGCGTTCTGTATGCATTTTAACATCATACTGCAATCGCCATCCCGCCTGCCAAGCGTGGCGATTATGGCAAACACCAACACTATGGCAACATTAGGGGGAGGCCTATGTCCAGCAGTGGACGTTTTGGCTTAAATGATGATGAATGATGAGGTGCGAAAAGTAGTCTCCTCGGGGATAAAGTTGTCTTCGTCTTGAGCAAGCTTGAATCCCTCGCTGCACACAGGATTCTCAGGAGACTCATGATCACTAGTCTTAACTGCCTCGTTTTCCGTTAGGCGTTAACTCAGCTCCCTCGCTTCGCTCGGGAGCTCCTGAATCCTTAGTTGCATTCAGGATTCAAAATAGCGCCCGTGACATTAAGACACTGCTTTATCCCCTTGGTGAATAATCTACTAATAATGTATTATGCATGACATGACGAAGAAGAAAGTAGTAGGTAACTGCTTGTTCAAAAAAGTGTAGTTTTTTTTTGCGAAGTGCTTGTATATATGGCAAGGCAGTATTGTCATTAGAGTATCATAATGTTTCATTGGATAAAAACCCGAATAAACATTAAAAACCAATTGAAGCATAAGATTAGCACAGTTGCAATTCGATTATAAATCGATTATAATGTTGGTCAATATAATTGAGGCTACCGATTCTTTTAACCGATTTGTTACTAAAATGGTACCTATTTAACTGATTTCTCTAATTGATTTATCGATCATGATGACGATAAATGAAGAGGAAATGGTTTTTAATTTTTTTCGCGTTTTCTTTTTATGAAGATATTTAAATTTTATTAAACGTTTTTCATTTATTGATTTATTAACAATTTTCTAAAATAGCATTTTGGAGCACTACTTAAAGAACTGTAGCGCAGAGGTCATTTGCCACGGATCGTATCATAACATCGCATCAATTAAATTAAAACGAATAACGTGCAAAGAGTAGGCAAATTGACGGAAAGAGAGAGTATTTATTATTTACTTTGTTTGATTTTTTTTAATGTACGAATTATTTTGTCTTATTATATTTTTTTATGATTACTGGCCACTAGCCCTACCAGTGTGGTAAATTAATGTCGCCATTGTAGCGGCACGTTGTAGACAATATGTCCCGGAATTAACGCACAACCTCTTAAGCGGTCATTGTACTCATAATTATGAACAACTTTTACTATGGGACCAAACCTGAAAATGGGACCAAAGCTGTTCCCTACATTTGGACGAGTTATGAGAACATAAATGTAGGGAACCGCAGATTTTTTTTTCACACGGGTTTTACACACGGTTACACATAAAGCTATAATTTTCTAGTATACGCTGACCTCTCATTGTACGGAAATCCTATACAATGCGAGATCAGCTTATACTAGAGTTATAGCTTAGTGTGTAGCCGTCTGTACCTACCGTTGCATGCACCCATAAGCATATTTTCACCAAAAATAAAAATCGTTTCTCTGCAATAATTTTTACTTGTTACTTAGTTTGAACTACAGAATGTTTAACACCCTGTACACTGAACTTTTATACCATCCACTTTAGTATTGAGGGCGAATTTCACAAATGAAACTGAACGCGAGATGATTAGATGTGCTGATCGCGTTCAGTTTAATTGGTGAAATTGGCCCTAAGACACTTAACTGGATGGTATAAAAGTTAAGTGTTTAAGACTTTAAGCTAAGCTAAAATAATAGCTAAGCTAATTATTGAAATTATTAATGTAAAATCGTGTCAATAGCATAGTTATTTTAATTTTTAATGTTAAATAACCCTCAAATTTGCGATTTCTGGAAAAGGCCGCTAAGTTGTAAGTAACTACATTATAAAATAACATCAAAATGTACACTTAGTTTGCAAATAAATCTTTGACTTTGACTTTGACTAAGGCTCACATACGTCAAATGGACGTACGGATTCCGGCAGCCATTACTGTGACATAGATAATGACGCGTCTATGGTCTACGGGCAGTTCTACACGCGTTTGAATAGAGAACGAATCTTTCAACGACTTTAAAACGGCTTATTGTTCTGAGATTGGCTTGCTCTAGTTTTTTATGGTGTTTTGGCATTGGGATAGGTCTTGGTACCTTTTGAGGAAATGGGGCAAGAAAGAGGGGATAATAATGTGAATGACTATTGAATTTTTTAGAGACATGCTGAATTAGGCGTCTCTTAGAGCAGGTTATACCTACTTACTCAATAATTCAATATGATTGAAAATGTAAATTTAATCCTTTAGAACATCCAGCATCCATTGCAAAACAATGCCAGAAAGAAAACCCGAATAAACACTGAAACATTGTAATTGTAACCACGGCTTTTCGGAATAAATTTAGCCGAAAATAATACCTTCGAACGTAACCCAGCTGGTAAGTAAAGCAAGAGCTGAACAAAGGTGGGAGCAGTGGTGGCCCAGTGGAAAGAACCGCTACATACGAGTTGTAGGTAGTAGATTCGAATCATGACAGTCGCTTTACTTTGTGTAAATTATTTCATCACCACTGCTCTCAAAACGGTGAAGGAAAACATCGTGAGGAAACCGGCATTTCCTAGAACCAAAAATTTGAAGACGTGACATCTACCAACCCGCGCTGGGCCCGCGTGCTGGATTACGGCCCACTCCTTCTCACAGAGAGCTGAATATGCTATGCTATGCGCAGAATACACCTTTCCAATCTTCATCGATAACTATATTGATGAAGATTTACCATTTTGCCATTGTACCTACTAAAAGCTGAACCGCTTTTTCTTTACCAAAGTTAGAAGTCAGGAAGACACTAAGAAACCTTTCCTTGCTTGATTGACACCAAACAATAGAATTACATCATGACAATAAAACTTAACCTAATAAAATTGTCTATGCTAAATCAAACACGATTGTCACTAAAACAGAAAGGGTCAAAGATAGGGTTTGTATAGCGTTGTCCCGTTCTAAACAGTTGTTAACATTGCCACAGTGAAAGGGAAAGTGATGTTAATGTATTGCTTTGTCCCCTTTTTTGTCGTAGGTAATGGTTTATTTTATGTACCTAGGTACGAGCCCATAGTGCGTTGTTATATAATTTTGATTGCTTTTGTCACAATAATTATCTCGGTGTGTAGTCTGTGGTGATGTTTTGGGTATCAAAATATAGGGCTATACTTGTCAAAAAAAATAGGCCCGTTTTGACATTTAAATTAAATCGATCCATCGCGACGTAACTAGTGAAGTAACCATACGGCTCGATACTCACGATAAATCGAAGTTAAATGTCAAAACGGGCCTATTATTTCTTGACAACTTTAATGCTTGATGATTAAAATCACCGAAGATCAAGGAACCATGTTTTAGGAAATTTATTGTCCGGGGAGTAACCACGATCAATTTTCAACATGATTGATCATCCTGTTTTCGATTCCGAAAAACTAAGCCTGAAACACTGTTCAGCCCTTAGCATAATCAGCTTATAATGTTCCCACCTGGGACACAGGCCTCCTTTCTGTGAGAAGGAGTAGGGCGTAATACACAACGTGACCACGCGGGCCCAGTGCGGGTTGGAAGATGACACAAATCTCCGAATTTTTGGTCTAGGACATGCGGGTTTCCTCACGATGTTTTTCTTCACCGTTTTGAGAGCAGTGGTGATGAAATAATTTACACAAAGTAAAGCGCCAGTCAGAGTTCGAACTTACGACCTACAATTCGTAAGTCGCGGTCGTTACATGGGCCACCACTGTACACTGCACAAAGGTGATTATTTTGCGTGGACGTCTTTCGCTTCATCCGAAAGACGTACAGTGTACACTGCTGGACATAGGCCTCCCCCAAACGGGAGAGGGCGTTTGCCATAATCGCCACGCTTGACAGGCGGGTTGGCGATCGCAGTATGGTGTTAAAATGCAAAGAGAACGCTGCTGCCCATTCTCTAGTAAGTCTCTTAGTCGCCTTTTACGACACCAACGGGAAGAAATAGGATGGTGCTATTCTTTACGTCCGGCACTACACGGGCAAAACTAGCTTTGCTTAAATACTGGTAGGTTATGGCTTTTATAATGTTCCAGACCATTATTTATTTATTTTATTTATTTATTTAACCATTTATGTACACACATTATAAACATACAAGAAGAAAGGAACAGAAAAATACGTACAAAGGTGATGCTTATTTCTAAAGAAATCTCTTGCAGCATACCTGCGATCAGGGACCGTACAACACCGGTTAAGGGTTAAGCCTTTCGAAAGGGTAACCCATTCAATGGGTTACCTTTAACATAATGTAACCCATTGAATGGGGTTTATACTAGAAACCCAATGAAAGGGTTACATGATAACCCATTGAATGGGTTTTATAGTAGAAACCCAGTGAAAGGGTTACATGATAACCCATTCAATGGGTTCTATACCTACTTGAAACCCAGTGACATGAAAAAATCATAATATTATGTTATTTCGATATCCGCCCAGCACGCGTAGCATGACCAATTCTATCTCTATTCTACCCAGGGACCATTTTGGTTACCATTTTAAAAAAACCCTATCGAAAACCCTTTCAATGGAACGGGTTTTCGATAGGGTTTTTATAAGCAGTTAATCAAAAACCCATACGGTCTGGGTAATTTTGAATGGCTTAAAGTAAGCCGTTTAAAAGGGTTACCCATACCGTATGGGTTTTTATCGAAAACCCTTTCAACGGGTAACCAAAATTTAATTTAAGCCGTTCAAAAGGGTTACCCATATCGTATGGGTTTTTGTTTAACCGCTTAGAAAAACCCTATCGAAAACCCTTTTAATGGGTAACCAAAATGGTCCCTGCTGCGATAGGAAAGTCGATAAAGAGATGTAGACACTGTGTGTAAGAGTAGAAGAGAAAATAGAATACATATAATCAAATCATTATCACTGTGGTTAGTCCATAAGATAATAATGGTAAATAAAAGTAAGTATAATCGTCGCGATGGTCAATCGCGACGTAACTGGTGAAGTAACCATACGACTCGGTTCTCGATACTCACGATAAATCGATTCAAGTTAAATGTCAAAACGGGCCTATTATTTTTTGACAAGTGTAGTCTGATTTCTTTGATAATCATAGAAATAATAAGGTCTTCTCTTTAAACCAATAAGAAGATATTCTTAGTGTTGAAAAATACCTAGAAACGGACGCATCGCATGTTAAATGCGTTGATTTGGCCGTAGGAACAGACGCCAGCAGGTCAAGCTACCCGAAACTGTCAACTTTTCCCAATCAACATTGAACCTTATAATTTAACGATAAAGTTGAAAATCTTTTAAAGAAATTTGACAGATTGTAGTAGCTTGGTGAGCGTCTGTACCTTAACACAGCGAGGTAATTGCGTAACACACTATCAGTAACAATGGGTTTCATTTTGACAGTTTAACAACATTCATTGCGTTATTTACGTTGTTGAGCAGATAAATTTTTAGAACATACGAAGTAATGGATTGGCAATATCCTTTAAAATCATTCAGAATGTGATTATTGTGTCACGCAATTAGGGGTCAAGGTTGTGTCATTCACGGTGAGTTGCATGAAACCAACATTAGTTTTACGGAGACTTTAAATTGTTGCTTTCTAATTGATACAAAATGTAAGGTGTGGCATACAGCCTCATTCGTTTGCTTTCTTCTTTTATTCTTTTATTTCGTAGTGTTCTTCAAGATTGCTTGCCGCGGACTGTTTTTTTTTTATTTTTTTTTAGGTATGGCATCTCGCAGTTGACCTTGAGAGGCCGTGACTGCTTAACCGGTCTTTCCTGTGGCTGCCCTAAGGTATTAGCTTGAAGCCTCTAGCCAGGAGCGTAAATATAAGTATTATAAATTAAACGACAGCGCTCTAAGGGCACCCCCTGTGGGGTACTAACCTCGGCTTAGGGCGTCGTTGGGGAAAAACAGCAAGTTGTGGACGGGCTGGATCGAAAGTTCCGCGGACTGGTATCGAACCGGCAACTTTTAAACAATTTTGGGGCTCGAGACACAGAACTAGTCGACCAATCAAAAAAGGTACATTAAAAGCGTTAGCCAATCAGAGCGAAGCAGAATATTTGCACATTTGCTTTAGTACAACGAAACTTTACCGTAATGAGAACCGTGTGACAATATTTACATTTTTTGCTAACTTAGACTAATTTTACATATGTAAAACTATATATATTTGGCATCTATGTATCAACGACTATCTAAGAAAATTATAAAATCAATAAAAACTTAATAACATGAACATTAACTACTGCCTATACCTAACACTAAGTCTACTATCTATACAATACTATATGGCACTATTTACTTAAAACTATTGACTGAAAGTTCTCGTAATCACTTATGTACTGTTTTTATATACTATCACTGTACACTATCACTGGGCCTCAAGTCTGCTATTACAATAGTGTCAGAATGGTCAATCATTGATGTCATAATTGTTGATTTTGACAATTTTGGTAATCTACTATTATAATGGCGTCATTATGACTTTCCAATGGTCGGCCACTGACACTACATTGAAAGAAATTGCAAAGAAAATGATCGACCATTATGAATTTACCAGATTACGAACTTTTAGCAAAATGACAATGGCATGACAATGGGATCGTGTTGGAATGACTGAATTTATAAAAATAGCAGACTTGGGCCCCTGTTCACTAGTCCCGCACATAAGGGATGACATGAATTTAAAGTCTCCGTTTAAATAATCCACGCCAATTAAGATGAATAGTAATAAAGTAAATAATTTTCTACTGCATTCTTCTCCACAACTATTTCGTTATCCTACACATTTAGCATCAATTAACACCGGGCTTCTAATTATAACTCTCTGCTGATTCCCACGCACTTCTTGGCATTTTTCTCGCATCGCACATTCGCACCGGAATCGATAGTCTGTTGTGACTTTCTCAAGGACAAAGCATGTGCTTTCATGCTTCGATACGTGGTTACAATTCTTTTAGAGGTTTTATGAATCAAACTACATATATATTTATTTTAGTCTTTCGTAGCCAAATGGTAAAAACGGAACCCATGACTATACTTATATTATGGAGACGTAAAATTTGTTTGTAAGTTTTTGTACGTAGGGGGTAATCTCTGGAACTACCAGTTGAATTTGAAATAGTAGATTGTTATACAAGGGTCGAAAGGAATCAATCCTAAATTTGAAATGGTGACTTTCACCCGTGTTAAACACTCTACTTTTCATTTCGAATATAAGGAAAGTAACAAAAAAATAGTTTTTCTAAAATATTTTATTTTCTTGTTTGCTCGCCACTTCATAAAGTCATTGTATGTATTTAAATATCTTTCGTTTGTTTCTGGCAAAATGTTTTCGATTACCATACCTACTGTATTTGCCTCGTCTTTAACCGAATCTGGTCAACATTTCAGAATCACTTGAACTCATTTTTAATCAATTATTGGTCTATATAAAACCCAGATTGTGAATTTCGGTACAGCTTACAGAGTTAGTATTCCGTCAAATTAAATTTATTTTTGAAATATTTAAATATGGAACACACCGCTTCACCGCTGTGAGCCGTCTCGCTTAAAAGGTATTTTTTTATTTCACACTGGCTGTTTATACACTCACAAGACCGCAGCATTTTTTTTAATCGATATTTTTCTTAGTTATGTAAAAAAATTCGTAGCCGACTACCTAACCAAGTTCTATTTTTAAAATTCATTCTCGCCCTAAGGAGGGAAGCAAGAGTCTTTCTCTCCCAAGGGTGGGAAGTAGCGTTTTCCACCCGCTATTTAGATCAAACAAACACTACTTTCCGAGTATGAGAAATGAAAATTATTTTTGCATTGCAGCAATGCAGTACAAGCCCAAATCCAAGAAAGTTAGCCGACCTATATTTAATTATTTACACATGGAATGACAACCTAAAAAGGATACGATATACTTCGACAAGAAAATATTTTTTTTCATGGACACGGCTGAAGACCGAGATAAGATCAAGAAAGCTGCTAGCGTGATTTACAAGAAATCTGAAACAAATAGTAGTGAGACCTCAGATGGAGACATTGGAAACAGGAACTTGCAACACAGCATGCAGGGACACATAAAAGACTCGAGTAAGCAGCTAAACCTTTTTTTTTTTTTTGTTCACGGGGTGGAAAATCCTCATGGATGTCCTCCGCCCTGGGGCGGGCGGAGGGGTCTGTCAGACTCTTACTGACTAAAAACCACCCCAGTGTTCCCTTCCCACACTTGGGCCGGGGATCTTGGGATCTGTTATTACTTCCGCAATCCCCGGCTAGTGCCGGCCCGCCTCAGCGGGCCACCTCAAGTCTGGGGGGGGGGGGGGGGGGGGGGAGGTGTTAATTTCACGCGGACGAAGTCGCGGGCAGAAGTTAGTTATATATAATTTCAATTTATTAAACCATTTACAGGCACTTTTGAATTGTCAAGAAGTCGGTCAGTTACAAATATGAAGCTAGTTGCCCATTCCAAATAGTTGGTTCTTATGGAGAAGAAAGGGCAAGAAACTCTACGGACACTCTTTTCGTTATGTCCGTCTGTCTGACTTTCCGTCTGTCTGTCTGTTTGTCTGTCAGTCTGTCTGTCAGTTCGAATGTGGTACAGCCACTTTACTCGTAGATTATTAGCACTATTTCGATGAAGTTTGGAAAGGTGTATTCTGTGCATAGCACGCGGGCCCAGTACGGGTTGGTAGATGTCACATGTCTTCGAATTTTTGGTTCTAGGACATGCCGGTTTCCTCACTATGTTTTCCTTCACAGTTTTGAGAGCAGTGGTGCGCCTGCGCCTGTTTTGATTCGAACCTACGACCTACAACTCGTAAGTCTCTACAACTATTACAATTATATGTAATTTTTTTTGTTTAGTTAATATAATTATATTTAATTATCTCTACAACTGTTACAACTGGGTCACCACTGCATTCTGTGCACCGCTAAATAATTAGTGTGGGTAATAAATTATTTTGTTAAAATTCCCCATATTTGTAACCCAGAAATGAAAAAAAAAATGCACAAAAAACGAGTCGACATTTTCTCAGCTGCATACGGAAGAAAAATGCGTCTCTGCTCCCCAGTTAGTGATAGCTGACAGGCCTGATGAGAGCCCGATAATGCGACATCTCATCAAAACAACACTATGTCTGTCGTAGTGTATAAGTGCTTACATAGATCTTAGGCCACATTTTCACTATAATCCTAGGTTAGTAATAAGTAGGTACTAAAGTTGTCAAAAAATAATAGGCCCGTTTTGACATTTAACTCGATGGTCAATCGCGACGTAACTAGTGTAGTAACCATACGATTCGGTACTCGATACTCACGATAAATCGATTCAAGTTAAATGTCAAAACGGGCCTATTATTTTTTGGCGAGTATATCATACAAATACAGGTTACAATAAGTTAAATTGTTACTAACAACTTTTAAGTATTTTTGTTTGTTAGTGTGAACGTTTTGTTGTCTGTTAAATAAATAAATATATATTTATATAACAGCGTGCAGGGACCGTGTTGGACCCCATAACTAAAAGATATTATGATGTTTCTACTACTAAGTGACTTTGCTATTTCGGTAATTCAATGGGTTTTCAGACAATTATGGGATATTTGCAGAAATTACTTTAGGTTTTCATAGTTTTTTGAGTAATATACCTACTATAAAATACCAACTCATTTTTGCGGTCGGTATAATTAATAGGTACTGTTTTTATTGTTATTACGTGATTTGATAGCGATACGACAAGGTCTGTGAAGTTTTGCCAGTTAATTTAATTTCACCATGACTAGATTCATCCGCTTACGTCTCGATTCCGTGGGAATATCGGGATAAAAAGTATTCTATGGCCTAATCCAGGTCATGGTCTACGTATGTGCCAAATTTCATCCAAATCCGTTTAGCCGTTTAAGCGTGAAAACAAAAAAAACAAACTCAATTTTGCATTTATAATAATAAGTAACGATTCTTTGCTCGCGTGTCGGTCAGTAAGAAATTCGACTTTCCACAAAAGTGTGAAAACACTTTGCCAGACTAAATAATTCTGTAGTACGAGTATACTTAATTAAAAACCGAAAGTAACACAAATATTGAAAGTATTTTAAATAGAATATGGACTCGTTTTCTTTTAGTTAATTGTCATGATCGTCTGTATTGACGACATGTTTTATAAGACTCGAACCGTGCACGATATAATGACAGCTGTTACATATAGCAAATAACTACCAATTAAAATTTGTATTATTGATGTGAAACATCTATAGGCGCACGTAAAACCGATTGCTGGCAGGGCGACGAATGCCGCGTGGCGATCGGCCACTATACAGTATACAGCCCGTATCACGGCGTGATCACAACGTGGTATCACATTCTTCTGTATTTAACTGAATAGTTAGATATTTATGACGCTGACCTTTGAGCATTTAACCCGTAAGACATGTAATAATAGACAAGATTGTAAAACTTTTATGTTTTAATACGAGGCTTTTGGCTTCTTTGTTTGTGAGTTTATGTTATTTAATTGTAATGTGTGTTTTGTTTGTGCAGAATAAACAATTGTTCTGTCTTTCTTTTCTTTCTTTCGTTAATAATGCATTGATACATATTTTTGAAGCCCATGGACCCTCCTATATTTTGGCGTCACTAGTCTTGCCGGATAGTTTTGGTGTTCCCTCGACGTCACATATTTTTGTGCTGGCACTTGTAAATCCCTTCTACAAATGATCACGTAAATTTGCTATTTCTTCCCGTGGATGTGGTAAAAGGCGACTAAGGGACTTACTAGAGAATGGGCAGCAGCGTTCTCTATGGATTTTAACACTTTACTGCGATCGCCAACCCGCCTGCCAAGCATGTCGATTATAGCAAATCCCCCCCTTTAGAGAGGCCTATATCCAGCAGTGAACGTCTTTTGGCTGAAATGATGATTAATGGATGAATCATGCCATCAGATAGGTATTAATGCCGAGTTGTTCATAGTAATTTATTTATGCTCGTGTCTGTACCTATATATTATATTTAGCAAACCAAGAATTATTTTCAAAGAAGAACTTTACTTTGTCATCTACTAGTTATAAAACGCGACAACAAAGGTATTGTAAAGGTTGCACGCCTATTATCTATGCCTGTCCGTTTTCCATAGAAAATTACCTTGTACACACTCGTTCAAAATATTTTGTTTCACATAGACCTACATGGGCACTTATGAAACGTCAGAAGCTAGGTGCGCGGTTCCAATTGGTCGGCAAGAAACTCCACGGTTTCGCTTTTAAATATAATTGGCTTTTACAATGTTTTCAAATTACAGTGTTAATAGGTATGGGAGGACAGTGTAGGCCTGTGAACAAGTACCAGGTATTTAACAAAATAGAAAATTGTCTACAAAACAGTTTATTAAGCCTACAACGTTCTTACATTCACAAAATATAAAAAAAAAAACTATAGTACAAATTATTATTAAAATAATAAATCGTTTAAATAACGAGAACATAAATATTCATTTGTTTTCTTGATGTTCGATCATGCGGTTAGTTTTCTTTCCATGTTGAAGACAGTTACGTAATTGTACCTACATTTTCTCTAAGATACATTTTATATTCGAAAATCTTTTTTTTTTAAGGAGAATTATAAAAAACAAACAACATTGTTTGGCTTTTATGTCTAAAATAAATATTCATAGCAAGAAAATATAGTTTATTATCCAGCCACCATATATTTTTTCTCTATATCAATTATTACTTTAGTTATAAACGAAATAAGAATTGAGACTTACGCTATTTAGTTTCGTGCTCGAACACGATCAAAGAGCGCACGCGATATTCAAGTTTATTACTGATGTGTTAGCGTTTAGCACATAACGGAGTGGCGGGGACCAAGAGGCGGAGTTTGCGTGGAAATTTGATTTAGACTGCCTGCTCTTAATGCCCCGCATAAACTCGGTGCCGAAAATCCCTTGGCTCTTCAAAAGTGCCTACGGTCTAATTGCGTAACACACATTCAATAGCAATGGGTTTTATTTTGACAGTTCAACAATATTCATTGCGTTATTTTCATTGTTGAGCAGACGAATTTTTCGAACATATGAAGCAATGGATTTACAATATACTTCAAAATCATTCAGATTGTCATTGATAGTGTCTTTCGATGATATAATTAGTTTAATTTGAATAAATGCTTTGAGTTTGAGTCAACAATATCCTGTTTGAAAGGTGCGGGAGTCTGAGTTTTTCCAGAAGCCCACTGATAAATCATCGGAACATTTCCTAGATGCCCTCAATTTAGGCAAACCAGTAGCAGCCATAATCACAGAACTTCATAATTAAGCATGCAAAGTTTTGGAGACCGCCTCCAAGAATGACAATATGTTTGTCCAGCCAATAGACCGGCTTTGGCCGTAGGTCTTGCAACTGGCTTATCTTTTCACAACAACACTTTTGCCTAGTCCGCCCGTAGGAACCAAAAGAAAACAAAAATAACCCTGCGTACACGCAAAAAAACAAGTGGAAAATCTCCCCTTCATAACCTGTCAATAACTGGCATGAAATCGTTAGTTTTCATCACCTATTTTTAGACACAGAAACAGACATGTACTTGAATATCCATGACATTGATTGAACAATTATAGAAACAACTTTTAGAGTAGCCACAGTTTTTCGTGGCAGTACTGTCAACCGTGTGTCTATGGTAACAATTTGACACAGACAACTACTTTATTTCGTAGGAATGAGGGTGGGTTTGGTAGTACCAACGAGTGGTTGACCGTACTACTCTTGGCAAGCCATATAATATGTGGGCGGGATGCCAAAATCGTAATGTTGCTAGTATATTGTCTTATTCGTCGTCAAATTTGGTAAATAGGATCGTTTTTATGATTTTGCTGTTGGTAGGGGATAGTTTGGTATTGATTTTGCCTGTTTCCTGGTGGCTTTATGACAGAATCTTAGCCTGAGTTCTGTTACTACCACTGTTGGTTTAATAAATTACCTCTATCGTGCATTTGTTAATATCCCAGCTTAGTCTGGTAGGTGGTTCAAAGACCTGGTGAAGGACGAGGGAATCCGCTGGATCCGGGGGCAGCACAAGACCGGCCAGTGGCGGCGATGCTTGTGGGGGAGGCCTAGTCCCAAATCTATCGTTTTTCGGCTAAACGATGAACATGTGTGCTTCAACCAATCCATTTAAGTACTGCTAGCCTCCAGGATATCTCCAATATATTGTAAACGATATAATTAGCTAAGTATGATGATGGCGTTGGTTATTCTTTTTTAATTGCCATCTTTACACACTGCTTAGTAACCTAGATCCTTTATCTTTTTAATTAGACCACAGACACAAACACAACATAATCGAGAATCTATATTTGAATCGAGTGAAAGTATCGAGAACGGATCACCGCCGCCGGCCGGAGATCCGCGTTCTAATTTTAAATCCTCGCGCCAATCGACCTACATTCCCAGTTCCTGAGGGACGGGCGATTTGACAGATTTTTTTTCATAAGTCCATTGAACTCGGGAAATGTGGTGTAAATCCTATGTCGGGAAATATAAAATGTCGTAGATCATAACAATCTGTAGGATATTAGTGCGGTATAAACCCAGATAAATGTTTTGAAGTTGTCTTTGGAATAAAGCTTGTAAAAAGAAAATAGGAAATCCGTGAATTAGCGACGCCATTTTTAATCCGCGGTCTCTTTTAAAATTACTCGGTCTGATTGAAATGAAATTCGATTGCTTCTACTAAACTTGTACGTTAATTGCAGAGTTTTTATTTGCCTGCATTGATATTAATGCTGAAAATGGCCGTCTTTTGAGTAGCGGTAAGCTACTTACTATGTGATACCAGTTTGTAAAACTTACCACACCATAAGCAAATCAACAGGTGATTAAATTAAATGAATTATGTAACTTAGGTAGGTACTTAAGTAATAATAATAATAATGATTATTTTTGCTAAAAACAGTGCTTTAAATTTCCTATAGAGTCTACATTAATAGTTAGGTTTGTATTTTTTTTATAAGACGCAAAGGAAGTAGGTACTTTATTGATGAACTCCACTCTAGGTCGATTAAGGGGGATGCGCTAAGGTAGCCCGCGAAATTCAAATTTTATTACGTTTTTTGCAACTTGCAGGTCAGTAACAGGTTGTATGTTGATCTAAATATGATTCGCGGCCGTAACAAATATGGCTTTACAGAATTATAATCATTAGAATCGATGATTGAATTGATGATGATTTTTTTGCCGTTTTTATAGATAATGGTACGGAACCCTTCGTGCGCGAGTCCGACTCGCACTTGGCCGGTTTTTTTTAATTCAAATAATGTCTTCTTTCAGTAAAATGTTCCATCTACAATATTCAAGGTACTTTCCCTCCATGTGGCATAGCTGTAGGACGCCCTGTAGAGTAAATAATGAATAATAAAAAAACCGGCCAAGTGCGAGTCGGACTCGCGCACGAAGGGTTCCGTACCATTATCTATAAAAATAGCAAAAACATCACGTTTGTTCTATGGGAGCCCCCCTTAAATATTTATTTTATTTTAATTTAATTATTTGTTTTTAAAGTGAATATATAATTAAATATTCTGTGAATATATCAAGCGTCTACCTGTTGCCGGTATCAATATCGAGCAAAAACGGGCAAAAAAATCACGTTTATTGTATGGGAGCCCCCTTAAATATTTATTTTATTCTGTTTTTTAGTATTTGTTGTTATAGCGGCAACAGAAATACATCATCTGTGAAAATTTCAACTGTATAACTATCACGGCTTCTGAGATACAGCCTGGTGACAGACGGACAGACAGACAGACAGACAGACAGACAGACAGACAGACGGCGGAGCCTTAGTAATAGGGTTCCCGTTTTACCCTTTGGGTACGGAACCCTAAAAACCGGCCAAGTATGAGTCGGACTCGCGCACGAAGGGTTCCGTACCATTATCTATAAAAACCGGCCAAGTGCGAGTCAGACTCGCGCAAGAAGGGTTCCGTACCATTATCTATAAAAATAGCAAAAGAATCACGTTTGTTGTATGGAAGCCCCCTTAAATATTTATTTTATTCTATTTTTTAGTATTTGTTGTTGTAGCGGCAACAGAAATACATCTGTGAAAATTTCAACTGTCTAACTATCACGGTTCATCAGATACAGCCTGGTAACAGACGGACAGACAGACAGACGGCGGAGCCTTAGTAATAGGCTTCCCGTTATACCCTTTGGGTACGGAACCCTAAAAATGGCAAAAAATCACGTCTGTTGTATGGGAGCCCCCCTTAAATATTTATTTTATTTTAATTTAATTATTTATTTTTAAAGGGAATATATAACTAAATATTCTGTGAATATTTCAAGCGTCTACCTGTTGCCGTTATCGATATCGAGCAAAAACGAGCAAAAAAATCACGTTTGTTGTATGGGAGCCCCCTTAAATATTTATGTTATTCTGGTTTTTAGTATTTGTTGCTATAGCGGCAACAGAAATACGTCATCTGTGAAAATTTCAACTGTCTAACTATCACGGTTCATGAGAATATACAGCCTGGTGACAGACAGACAGACAGACGGCGGAGCCTTAGTAATAGGGTTTCCGTTTTAACCTTTGGGTACGGAACCCTAAAAACTGATTAGATACTTTTATTGAGATTTTGTGAGAATTAAAAATACTACATCAACTGTCCACAACTCTATTCAAATACATATATCAATTTATGCGTGGGAGCAAGTCATAATGAAAACAGCTGTTTTACGGTGTTTTGAAATTATGCAGTCAGTAAATAGTACCAGTATTTTTGAGTAAATACGAGATACTTATGCAAATAATAAAATTGTTAAGTAAATACATTTTGTAAAATGTAAACTAAATTAGGAGGATCGTAAAATTTAATTGAAAGGAAATATTATGTGAATGTTAACAAACCCAATCGGATCGATATCTATGCGAGGTTTTTTTTTAAAATATCTATTTTATGTATAGAGAATTTAATCACAAACTGATCATGCCACCCTCATCGGTACAAACATGAGTTGTACGAGTATATGGGGAAGTTTGAAAAAGGCGCCTCTGACAGAAAAGTTGAAAGAAAATCGTTTGGCTTGGTATGAGCATGTGGTGAGGAGGGAGGAAACGTATGTGACTAAAATAATGATGAATACAGATGGATGGAGAGGGAGAGGAAGGCCAAAGAAAATATGGTTGGATTGTCTAAGGAATAATATTTAAGAGAAGGGAGTGAATGTTATCGTGACGGTTGGCCGGGGAGAATAGAAATAGAGGATGCGTGTTGCGCTGACCCCAAGTAACATGGGACCAAGGCAGGAAGGTGAAGATGATCGGTATAAACAATTATTCCTTAAGATCTCCAATTTTTAGGGTTCCGTAGTCAACAAGGAACCCTTATAGTTTCGCCATGTCCGTCTGTCTGTCTGTCTGTCCGTCCGTCCGTCTGTCCCCGGCTTAGCTCAGAGACTCTTAGTACTAGAAAGCTGTAATTTTGCATTAGTGTACATTAGCTACTACAAAGTCGTAAAATAAAATCTAAAAAAATTTTCTCGTCTATCTCATGGTGTGGGGTATCGTTGGATAGGCCGTTTAAAAATATTGCAAGTCTGTGAAAAACATTTTTCGATTCAGGGATCAGTTTGCGTAATATTAAGCTTTAAAGTGTAAAATTTTGTTAGAGTCAAGTGTCCCCACTCCCCCCTGCCAGCTAAATGGTTGACTGGGGATATGTGAAAAAAATTATGGCAGTAGTATATATGTATAACGAAATTTAAAGGAAAACTATCACAGCTAAGTAGACCTTACAAGTTAACGAGTAATAGTCGACCAACTTAAATTTGCAGTTGAAGAATTGACCGTGACGTATATCGATGTATGGGAGAACATGTTTTTCAACTACAATGTTAAGTTTGTTTTTGGGGATAAATTCACCCTAACTCCGGAACCCTTCATTGTGCGTGGTCCGACACGCACTTGGCCGGTTTTCTCTATGATTTGAAGCACAATGTTTTCGGGAATACATTATAGGTTTATACATACATTTGAAATAAGATTAGAAATTTAAATACGTTCAACCAATTTTGACTTCTATTCCGTTGGCATACGGATGACATTTTAAAAGCAAAAACGTGGTTACAATACCAACTTTTTATTACGGCTGCCAGTTGTCATGCCACCAACGCAATAGAAGTCAAAATCGGTTGAACGGACTGTTATTTAAATGTTTAATCTTATTTTGAAATGGAATAGAGAGGTAAGATAGCAGTCGCATACAAAACATTATTTGACTTTTTACGAATTATTACGGGTCAACGGATGCTGGTCTCTCTATCAAGATATACATACATACTTCCTTGACATAATATTTTCTTCATTTGACATTATATACCCACAATGTAATTTCAACAGGGTTACTTTTTTATTTTTTATTTATTTTGTGAATGTGAGAATGTCATTAAAATCCGTTTAGCAGATTTAACGCAGCAAGCATGCAGTCGTTGCATTTTATGATAATTATCCAAGATGGCGCAGTTCGACTGTACCTAATGATAATGACTTTTGTGAACATTTATCTCTGAAGCGTGAACTGCATTCATTCCAATGGTAATTTCTAACCTCTTGTTGCATTCATGGAGAAAAGGATTGTCAGTTAGTAATTTTATCTATCTTTTACATATTACTTAAGAGACCGACTTCGTCTTTTGATGCAGAACAGCATCGGTGCTCTCACACTCTCTGCAATAATAAAATCAAGATTCTATTCCTGGCTAAACTTAATGCAAGATATACATGTTACGGCTAATACCCGAAGTGCGGCTACACCTAGTTTTAGCCGGTTAGATCCGCCCCGCCAATAGAGGGGATCTGGCGTTGTTAATGGTTACTGTTCCAACCTAACCTAACCCAAATGATTCAATAACAGTAGATGACTTTGCAGCGATTAAGAAATAATAAAAACAATCGGCTCGTACTAGGTTTAACCAAGAGTAAGTGGCTACACCTAGTTCTAACCGGCTAAAACTAGGTGTAGCCGCACTTCGGGTATTAGCCGTAACATACATACATAGATACATTCATAGATATATTCGTTTTAATTTTTACCAAATAAAAACTCCTTATTTGTTGCCTACACTTTTCCCTTTGATTATTAATTATATGTCTAGATAGAACTTATACAAACAGGCCAACTTTGTTAAGCTGGTGCGCGTAACAGCTACGTCTTACACTCGCGCCACGTCACTGTGCTGTCATTGTGTTATTCTAGTGTGCGTGCATTGACTGGTTGTCAGACTTTTGGGCTTCTGACGACCCGTAACGACTGTCAAAGATCCACGAATGACAGCCGGGATCAACGGCTTAACGTGCTTTCCAAGGCACGGGGGAGTCTCGGTATGTAAAGATGGTCACCCGTCCACGGACCAACCATGGATTGACCCGTGCAGCTTTTATTACTTAGCCACGAGCTCTTCGTTAGTTTTAGAAATAGTTATTATGTTAGTTTTAGAACTAGCTATTATGTTAGTTTTAGAAATAGCTATTATGTTAGTTTTAGAACTAGCTATTATGTTAGTTTTAGAAATAGCTATTATGTTAGTTTTAGAAATAGCTATTATGTTAGTTTTAGAAATAGCTATTATGTTAGTTTTAGAAATAGCTATTATGTTAGTTTTAGAAATAGCTATTATGTTAGTTTTAGAAATAGCTATTATGTTAGTTTTAGAAATAGCTATTATGTTAGTTTTAGAAATAGCTATTATTGATGTGTAACATTTTTCCTTACGCTTTCTGTGGGAATGATTTCGTGCAAAGGGACAGAGCGAATAAGTAAGTACTTTCAATAGCATGGAATTAGTAAGTACTTTATAATAGCATGGAATTAGTGTAGGTACTCATGGAATTAGTAAGTACTATATAGATTGTAACTTGAGGGTAGAGGGTCGAATTTCGACCAGTGGGCCTAGTAGTCGCCCACTGGTCGAAATAATGAATAATTGTTTCAGTATTTAGTTTATTTTTTTATTTTGAGGTTAATTTCCGTCGGTGCTCAGTTGCTTATTACCAAGGTGAGATGTCAGATGTTACACATCATATGCGACTACTGTAAGGCTTGCTCATTTTTTATTTATCAGTGCACTTGTTATCTTGCTAACCCATCGCATTTCCATTAGTAAACCGTTAATCCCCTGACAACCCATTAATTCTATAGTGACCTAATACATTAGCCGTCGTGTCATACCCTACACTTAATCCTACATAAATGGTCACACTTAGATAAGATTACATTGTAAGTGGTCAAGCTTTATGTCCTTCGATATTTGATTACGATGGGACGAAAATATACTGCAAATAATAGTGATGTCTTTAGCAGATTTCCCACGTGGTTTGTTTGGACACTATTGGACAGGCCATGTTATGCCAATGGGGAGATATTTTGCTAACTAAGAGTACGCACACAATTTTTTTAGCATCTTATTTTTGGCTTGTTATGAGAAGCCAACATTTCCTTTTGGTAGCTATGGTTAACAAAAGGAAAACATCGTGAAGGAACTAACCCTAAATGCGTCTGTTTAAACCCTAAACGCCTACGAACTAACCTAATCACTATCTATCACAATCTGAATGATTGTGAAGGATATTGCTAATCCATCGTTTCATATATTCGAAAAACATAATTATTCTGTTTTGTGTGTACGAGTATGTACGACTTTCAGTCTAACCAACCATATTTTTCTTTGTTTTTTTTTTTTTTAAAGGTACACCAACAGCTTCTGTATACAAAAATATCAAATAACATTATAAAACAGTCATGGGCTTATTTATACAGTTGCCAATAACAGGCGAACCAACATTCTCAAATACTGATTGATAACCAAAAGCATAAAATTTATATTAGCTAAAGCATATTTAGCTAAATAAGTTTTTTTTTTTTCCTTTGTTAATAAGAACTAAAGTTCTTAATAATTTATTACAATCTAGCCTAATAGACCGATAAGCAATTTAACTAACTTATTATTTTACGTGAGCTAAATAAATATATAATATAATATACTTTTAATTAATATACAATATTACTATTTCCTCAAACAGAGGAGAGTAGTACATGTTAATAACACAGGTTTACAAAATAAGTAGTTAGCATATCTACAATCAGCAGTGTATCTATGTCCAGCAGTGGACGTCTTTCGGTTGAAATTATATCTACAATCGTGTGGGTGAGCACTGCTCTTTGGCATAAAAACCTGCCGATCCCCTAAATGATAATGGCGTAAAGTTACATAGTGTTTGTGAAAAGCATTGACGACTTCCATTACTTCAATCTAACTTATTATTCTAAATTATGCCAACAGCCAATAACTCAATGATTGATGATCGATTTATATCAAGATATCTCGCGTCTTGAGATTTATCGATAATTCAAGGAATGCTGCGCGTGAGTGCGTCCATGTGAAATGTGATAGATTGCATGTATTATGTGATCGTTCGCGTAGGTGGGATCAATAACATTTCAAGTTAATTATATGAGTGAGATATCTAAGATTCACGTTAAGCCGTTGGCCCCGGACTCCCGGCTATCATTCGTGGATCTATGACAGTCATTAAGAGGTCGTTAGAAGCCCAAAAGTCTGACAACCAATCTTAGCAAGGGGTATCGTATTACCCAGTTACTGGGTTGTGGAGGTCAGATAGCAGTCGCTCCATGTAAAATACTGGTATTCAGCAGAAAGGCTAGGCAGATTGAATGATCTACAATAAGATTGTGCTCAAGGAAAAGCAATGTTACCGCGAACAAAATGCATGTCTTGATATTTTTTATTAATTGAAAGTTTGATTAAAGATATTTTGTGTATTTCATCAGAGAGGATTAATTACTTCATCATCACTCCTGACGTTATCCCAATTTATTTGTGGACAGAGCAGCATTTGTAGAGAACAGTAGTGGCCCAGTGATAACGGCACCGACTTACGAGTTGTAGATCGTGGGTTCGGACCCAGACAGGCGCTTTTGTGTGAATAACTTTATCACCACTGCTCCAAAAACGGTGAAGGAAAACATGGTGAGGAAACCAGCATGTTCTAGAACCAAAAATTCGAAGACGTGTGACATCTACCAACCCTCACGCGGCCCACATGGTAGATTACAGTTACAGCCCACTCCCTCTCGAAGAGAGGAGGCCTGTGTCCCAGCAGTGAGATCATCAGTGTGTACATCTCTTTATCTACTTTCTTATCGCAGGTATACTGGAAGAGATTTCTTTAGAAATAAACATTCCCTTTGTACGTATTTTTCAGTTCTTTTCTTCTTGTATGTTTTTATATAATTACATTATGTGTGTACATAAATGGTTAAATAAATAAATATTATAGGCTGATTATGCAGCATTTCTTCGCCTTCCAAATACCTCTATCAGCTGTCAGTATATTCATTCCCTTCCTAACCATACCTAACTACCAGCTTTCATACATCCATCTACTGTTATTTCGGTCTTCCACGATTTCCAGTAGCCTTAAAACATTCACTCTTATAAACTTTCCTCACGAAATGTATTTCATTCTTCCGCATCACTTATGTCCAAACCATAATTCACTGAGCGTACTTATCTACAGTAATTTGTATGGTCAAACATAAATAGCAAGTAAAGTAACTATACTGCTTAGGCGATAAAGCTCAGTGAAGACATGTAAACACGGAACAAAAACCCATCCGTTCTACATGTTTCCTGTTTTTACCAGTGTGGCGTAAGGCATGTTACACACTTGTTCGGGTCTATTCGCTTCGGCAGTATTTGTTGAACAACAACGCCGATCTGAAGCATACTGTTCCAAATTAGATATTTTTGGAACAGATTGCTTCGGGTCGGCTTTGATGAAAATTTACACAAATGGATAAGAAAACGTACTGGATCTGGATGACAATTTGTAGTGTCATTGCCCGAAATTCTCATTTTAAAGCAAAGATGTTTTTCTTTTGAATTGAAGTTAGTTTTATAACCTCGATTTTCGTCGATTAACAATCAATAATTGTTAGAAAAAAAGGTGAGATATAAAGTTGAAATCTTCTAAATACGGATGAATATGTTACTAATTTCTTTTAGTGAGTGATTACGTAAGAATATAACCTGAACATGATGTAGTGACAAAAATTGAAAAGAGTATGCTTAGATGGTTTGGTCATGTTGAGAGGATGAATGAAAGGCGACTAACAAGGCAGAATTTAGTGGTAATGTTGGGAGGGGACGCCCTAGAATTTGATATTTATTACCTACTAGTTGCAAATTTTGCAGTCATAGATTAAATTTTGTTTTATTGAAATCTTTTATTCTTGTAATGTATATTTTTTGTTAAAATTGCCTTTTTTTGGACTGAAGGATATAATTATTAAGAAAATCACTTGTAATTCTAAACATTTGCACGCCGTAGTATGGCAAACATGTCTGAACCAATTTTTCATTATGTTATCCTGCATGCACTTTTTATTATTGTATGTATACACATGTTTGGGCAAATAAATTTTTATCTTATCTTATCTAGAAGGACATATAGTGGACTAATTGGTGATGTTCTTCAGAAAGATCAGGTGCGCAGTACTCACAACCGGCGTGCCCAGTGTATGACCAGATATATGAACGTAAACGAAGTAAAAGAGGAGTATGTAAGGAGCCGACCCATACAAGTGTGTAACATGCCTACGGTATTCATTACACTATACATATAGGTACCACGTAATTGTTGTTACGAAGACATAAATTCATCACACCCATTGTGTAACGCTTGCTTGGGGCTCGTGGCTAAGTACACGTAATAACAGCCGCACGGGTCGATCGATCAGGTTAAGCTACGCTTGCCGAGGTTGGTCAGTGGGTGGGGAGGAAGATGGTCATGTTTACATACCAAGACCGATCCATGCCTCAGTAAGCACGTTAAGCCGTTGGTCCCGGCTGTCATTGGAGGATCTTTAATAGTCGTTACAGGTCGTCAGAAGCCGGAAAGTCTGACAACCAGTCTTAACAAAAGGGTATAACCCAGTGGCTGGGTTGTGGAGGTCAGATCAGCTGCATCCGGTTAGATTGGAAGCCGACCCCAACATAGTTGGAAAAAGTCTAGGCAGATGATGACTCATTATGTAAGGCACTACCAATCATAATAGCTTTCTTACTATGTTTATAATACTATCTTAAATGGTTATAAATCCCGTTTTTTAGAATATCTAAACTATGGATTTTTGTACAGGGTGGCAAACAAACCTACGGTCCACATGAAACGAGCAACTTGGGATAACCACCGTAAAATCTCGATGGACATAGGACATAAGTCATTCAACATTTGTTTCATCAATAAAATTGGGCCAACAACTGAGCCCTGCGAAACACCTTTTAATACAGTGACAAGATTAGATCTGGATATTTTTGATTTATCTTCCGACAAGCCACACACCTGCAACTCTGCAAAACCAAGCTTCAGTTAATTTACTTGTTATCAGGGCTGTAGACATACGGTTGAAAATGGACTCGTAGCAATCAAATGCTGTTTGAAGAAAGAAATCAGAATGGTTGGAACTTCTTCGGAGGATTTGTTTCATTAACCCAAAGAGATTTTTAATAAACCGTGTGTAATGGTATTTCCCATCGGCAAAAATTAAAATTTTCCATACAAATTTTCATTCCTAATTTAACCTCTTTAAGGGATTAATTCTCAAAGATCCTTCCTAAGTGCTCACCTTCTTTATAAAAGGAACTCTTGTGCACAATTACATTTTTCTAGACCCAGTGGATAAATGGCACATTACAAGGTTACATTTTGCAGACAGGCACGACGCTACAGTGCGACGCGACTCTAGGAAAACAATTTCTATGAAAACTTAATGGAAATCTACCAGAATCGCGTTGCACCGTCGCGTCGCGCCTGTCTGCGGGAGCCTTTAGGCCGTGCGTTGTCTGTCAGTGTTTAATTTAAGATTATTATTAAGTAAAAGATGCAAATGTTTCATGGTAGCATAAAGCTGGATGTGTAAGGTGGAAACACCACTTGTCAGCAGACCATCACTGTTTTTTAAAAATGGCGTCATCGTCGTTTAAGATTGACACAAAAATATACATACTGAAATTCAGTTACTTTTACGAGTGGTGGATAATAAACTAGTTTATGTATATTATTTGTTTTTTACTGGTCCCGGCTAAAGATAATAATATACAAATAATCAGTTGTGGCGTAACTTGGGACATGTATATGTTGAACAATAGGCAGATTCGTCAATTTTTTGTTAGGGTACACGTACCGCGAATCAGTAATCGTAAGGGACAGGACGCCCTCAAGTTAGGAGGGAGCGAAGATTTTCGCAGAGTGGCTGGTAGAAGCTGGATAATACCCTACTATCGAGTTTAATGGCGTAAACCATCCAATGGCATGCCCATTACGCTTACGTCAAGCAGCGGACTTATAGGATGATGATGGGAATCATTTGGTGATTATGGGGACATTTGCGAAGTAAAACTTTAACATAGACTTGATAAACACGTGTATGCCATTTTGCCATCATCGAAGACAGCATAACCTCGACTTACCTACCTATTTAGTAAGATATTGATTGATAAACTACAAGGTACTATTTAATGACTTCGCCGGAGCAACGAGTCAATATTATAATCCAAGTACACATAAGAGACATGTTAAACTTTTTGTCGTTCTTACCTTCCAATAAAGGATTGTCTGTTCTCAGCTGGAAAGGATGCTGTTCCGTTATATCATAACTAATCATAAGGCATAAATACTATAAATAACTTTAAAACTATTATTTTAAAATTATAAAAACCATTTTTGCAAAACTTTTTTTTTTATTTTCTCATTTTTCCCCCATAAGTGAAGCCTATGTTCAAAATTCATATATTTACGTTACACGTTCGTGTTTGAGTCAAAGAAATTCATGTGTCCCAGTGTGTGTACCTTCAACTTAATCGGTCCAGTAGATTCGGAGCAAATCGGCTGTGACAGACGGACAGACAGACACACGAGTGATCCTTATGGGTTCCGTTTTATCCTTTTGAGGTATGGAACCCTAAAAGCTACATAATATAACATAACCCCCCATAACTCACCATAGCTTGGAATGCAGAGATTATCTGCAGATAATCTTAAGTCTATAAGATGCCACACTGTTACTAAGAATAAAAAGATTAGATAAAGTAAAACTCCACGATAATGCGTTAAGAGAGTCAGTGTGTCATGAAATATTTTAGGAAGATTTTACCTCCAATGTTTTTTGACAGAAATAAAAATTGGATTGAGCATGAGGTTTAGATTCCCCAACATAGAAAAACTCTAGTCTCTTCAAAAGAGTTTTTCTATCTGGAATTACTCAGTAGCAGCCCGGAGTTAGGATTTATGCCCGATGGCAATAAGCTCGCCATCCATTAAATGGGACTTAAACATAACTGGCGAAATGTGGGTGTACTATGTATGTTTGTTTGTTTGAGTCAATTGAGCAACGTAAACTTACTAATAACAATGTAATAGTAATAAACTACAGTCAAAGACCTCAAAATTCAGTTTAATTTAAATTAATATATGATAATAATATAATAAATCAAGTAGAAACAGCCAAATTCCTCGGTTTAATAATTGACAGTAGAATCAATTGGAAATGTCACACGGAAGACCTTTGTACAAAAATAAGTAGTTTATCTTTTGCGATTTACAAACTGGCACGAACAGTGAGTAGAAACGCATTATTCATGCCGTATTATGGACTTGTTGAATCGGTGCTTAGATACGGTCTAATATTTTGGGGTAATTGCGTTAATAAAAGCGTTGTATTCGGGCTATATTTAAGATTAAAAGTACCGACAACTGTCAACCACTGTGTATACAATACCATTTATTGACACTTCCGTCACTATACATCTTGGAAATAGCTTTATTTGTTAGAAGCAATCCTCACTGATTTCCTCTTTTGTCAGACAATGCCACTAGAAATAGACGTATAAAATATAAGAACTTCTTACAGCCTCACTCTGTGAAAACAGCACTCCTTCATAAAAGCGTGTTTTGTATGGCACCATTAATATATAATAAGATTTTATTAAAAATATAAACCAGCCAAACTTATTCAAAAGCGAACTTAAGAAGTTACTTACTGAAAAATGTTACAGATTTTTTAAATGATAGTTTCTAATCTATTTGTGTTTTATTTTAATTTTGTTATTTTTTTATCTTTTTCTTTCTTAATTGTTTTATATTTCAAGTGGCTATGATTAATTTTGTACGCCAATGGTGGCAAAACATGTTGAAATCACAGATTTTCACTTTTACATCCACATTTGCATTTATATGTATAATGTTACACATGTTTACAAATAAATATATCTTTATTTTTATCTTTAACACCTCCTGTATCCAGAATAACTGACCTTTTTGTTACCTTCCAACTTTTGTGCGTCAATATTTTATAACTTCAAACAAGCCAGATTTCTAATCACACAAAGATTACCTGCTACTACACTTCTTCCTCTTTATTCCTCATTTTACCCAACCTTTTCTATTTACATATTATAATCTGTAACAGTTTCAACACCTAATGACGTCACAGATGACCTCATCATGGCGTCATCTTCTCAGACTTGCGTGGTCGTATATTTATAAATCGGTAATGGGAAACGCATCTAAATGGAATCTGTCGATTGAGTAACTTGGAATGAAGAGCGGAGGTGCCAATCTTAGAATGTATGATGCTATATGTGGTGAGTGCGACTTTGTTTTCATAAACTCTTCAATTCAGAAATACTTATTAAGAACCATTTAGTAAATACTTCTCATTTATTACTAAAGATGATACGGCTAGAAAGGAACGGCCTGATAGATATGTATGAAGATGACGACATGCTGTTCCGACGATAATGAAGGGTGCGACCCTATCAATACCATGAGAAAAGAAGTTTCTTGATCTGCCTCAAGAAGCGGTTACGTTGCGTACTTAATTTGTAATTCATTTTACCTATTGTGAATGTTTGTCTATACTCCATTTGAAATAAGATTAGAAATTGAAATAAACCTTTTTTACAGTCCGTTCAACAGATTTTGACTTCTATTGCGTTGGTGGCATGACAAATGGGAGCTGTAACAGTTGTAAACAGTTGGTTTGGTTTTAATGCCATCCTTATGCCTACGGAAAATAAGTCAAAATCGGTTGAACGGACTGTAAAAAAGGTTTTATTTCAATTTCTAATCTTATTTCAAATGGAGTATAGGTGCATCGTCTTCACATAATAATTATATAATTAATGTATACAAATATTATAAAACAATTTAAAAGAATAACGATGGAGTTTCTTGCCCATTCTTCTCCATACGAAACTACCTTTTGGAAGGGCAACTAGAATTAATTATATTTTTATGTACATTTTGACGTTCAAAAGTGCCTTTTATGTGTCCATTTGAAATAAATGATGTTACTTTGTTGGCAGTAGTGGTTATAATTTCTGACATTTGAATATGATCTGACTTTCAGCGTACAATTTTACACCTATCAAAATCAAATGTGTAGCTTAAAAATAGCAATGGCAAGGAAAACAAATCGTTTCTGGGTCAAATTCCAAGTAATGCCGCTTTTATGAGATATTACTAGTGCGATAAATTATTTTTTTACGACAACTGCATTACCCCTGCACTGCTCTATAAAAACCGGGCAAGTGCGAGTCGGACTCGCGCACGAAGAGTTCCGTACCATTAACTATAAAAATAGCAAAAAAAAACACGTTTGTTGTATGGGAGCCCCCCTTAAATATTTTAATTTAATTATTTATTTATTATTATTATTTATTATTTATTATATATTAAGTGAATTCATAACTAAATATTCTGTGAATATTTCAAGCGTCTACCTGTTGCCGTTGTCAATATCGAGCAAAAACGAGCAAAAAAAAATCACGTTTGTAGTATGGGTGCCCCCCTAAATATTTATGTTATTCTGGTTTTTAGTATTTGTTTCTATAGCGGCAACAGAAATACATCATCTGTGAAATTTTCAACCGTCTAGCTATCACGGATCATGAGATACAGCCTGGTGACAGACGAACAGACAGACAAACGGTGGGTGGAGCCTTAGTAATAGGGTTCCCGTTTTACCCTTTGGGTACGGAACCCTAAAAACTACTAATTTATTTAAGTAAGTTTTACAAACAAAGCTTTATTATTATTACCCAAAATTAGTTCTAGGAACACGCTATTGGGCTAGAAATCTAGGTTATAAGCTTTGCGTGGGCAGTTTAGGTCAAATAACTAGGGCTGATCTTTTGACTATGGGTGACCTAATTTTGTGGTCGTTTGTTAAGTACCTACTCGTAGTTACTGAAATGGGATTATGTAGTTAATATTTATTTAGCAGTTCACAGAGTGATTGTGATTTCGACCTATTTCTTAAAAGGTAGCAGCTATACAGGGTCAAATTAAGTTAGCTAGCGAAACTCCGTAAACGTGATGAGTGGATATCTAAACATGTTATGATAAAACAAAAAGATATTAATTTGAAGCGTTTATTTTTTTGGGGTCATCAACTGCCGGTCACTTGAAATATCGGTTAAAAAATCTTTTAATTTATTTTATTGTGTAAACTTCACAGACGTCATGGGTATCGCTAACTAAACGCGATAAAATAAAAATAAACATTTTCTGAACGACAAAAAAAATCGTCACAATATTTAGATATCGAATTGAACCATCTGCGGAGTTTCGCTAGCTAGTTTAATTTGACCCTGTTTTTAAAAAAAAATTGAAATGGACCCATTTATGATGTGTAAGGAGAGATGACCGCGTATGTAAGGGAGCCATGAATATAAATATTGATGGATAAGAAAGAAAATATGGATGGATTGTGTGAGGGATAATAATCAATGAAAAAAGCACAGCTAACGGAACAGCAGCCTGCTTATTAAGGCGCTGACAAGAGGCAAATGATAAAAGTAGGCTTCTTAAAAAAAAAATAGCCAATTAGTTTGTGGTAGCGGGAAAAATATATGTTATTCTTGAATATATTTCTCAGAACTTGGTCGTAACCAAAACACGTTTAGAAAAAAAAATCTCGATACAAATTAACGGTAAACTAACCTTTTAGCTCGAATTCCAATCCAAAAATATCTGTATTAAATATCAACGTACGGTTGGTATTTAAAACGTCTTACTTGAATGCAGAACTTGTTTGTTTTTTATTTTCGAGTATTTAACTATTTTTTGAGGAAATCAATCATAAAAAATCGATAATAAATCTTCATATTTTGCAATAAAACAACCGTTGTGTCATCGCGCTTCTCTTTCTTTTGTATGCAGTTGGACAGTGACCGCACTTTAGCTGTTGTCAGCGTCTTAACCATAGAATTATAATATAATTATCTATAGTCTTAACATAGAGATTTAAATATCTGCTAATAAGCAAAAGAGAATGGAGAAGAACAAAAGACACGAGGCAAGAACACAATACCTAATTATTTTCTAACTTAATAACCTTTCTAGCCTATTCAAATGTATTACATTAATAAAAATAATAGCCCCATCACTGTCGCGGTCGTGCCGACAAACTCGAGACACGCCCGATGACATAACTCGTCTACAACATGCCGTGACGAAGGCACCGCCAATGGCCTAATAGTTGATGGAATGGCCTAAACTTAGGCTGTTCAGAAATGTGCTATTTATAGAAAGGAAAGGGAACAAAAGAATGACGATTCTTTTGTTATGAGCTCATGATGTGGATAAAAGATTAGCTAGACAAGGTTGGCAGCGAGGCTGACTGCTTCTAGGGGTGTGCCAGGAGATGTACATTATGTACAACGCTATAAGGATTTTTTTGCGCATGGCTAAAATCGGAACAAATGCCGCCATCTTTTTTTTTCAATACTTTGTGACAATCTCACAAAATGTTTACTAACAACGGCCCCCTGGCAGTGTCCTGTCCTGTCAATGTCCTGTCCTGCCAATATACTGTCCTGTCAATGTCCTGTACTGCCAATAGCCTATCCTGTCAATGTCCTGTCCTGTCGATGCCCTGTCCTGCCAATATACTGTCCTGTCAATGTCCTATCCTGCCAATAGCCTATCCTATCAATATCCTGTCCCGTCGATGGCCTGTCCTGCCAATATACTGTCCTGACAATGTCCTGTCCTGCCAATAGCCTATCCTATCTATGTCCTGTCCTGTCGATGTCCTGTTCTGTCAATGTCCTGTCCTGTCAATGTCCTGTCCTGTCAATGTCCTGTCCTGTAAATGTCATTCAGGTGCCAAAAGATCCTTGTTGCATTCTATGTCACTCTAAGTTCTTAAAACAGAATTTATTAAAAACTTTAACTTTCAATACAGTTATACAACATGTCCTGGAATTAGCGCACATCACCAAACACCCAAATTAGAATATTATGTTAAAATCAATTAATCATACATAATGTATATGTTACGGCTAATACCCGAAGTGCGGCTACACCTAGTTTTAGCCGGTTACAACTAGGTGTAGCCACTTACTCTTGGTTAAACCTAGTCCGAGCCGATTGTTTTCGGGTAAAATCAATTGGGTTAGGTTAGGTTAGAACAGTAACCATTAACAAGCGAAGGCGAGCGAGCGAAGCGAGCGTGCCGCGGTAGCGGCCGCCGAGCGCCAGATCCCCTCTATTGTTGGTAAATTGGTTTTATCCAACAGGGATTGTCTGGACCTATAATTCTAACCGGCTAAAACTAGGTGTAGCCGCACTTCGGGTATTAGCCGTAACATATACACAGAATTTTTATTATTATGTATAAAATCAAAGTCAAAGTCATTTATTTGCAGAAAATGCGGTACAAAAGATGGTAGGTATATAAATTGTAAGTGCGATGACACATTTCGCCATAAATTGGCATGCAAATATTAAAGTACCAAGATGCTAGTTTCAATAAGCAACTCTCTACAGTCTACACAAATGCACACAATAATAAATTTAACATTAAATTATTTAAAGTCAATTTTAAGCTTCCAAGACTCAAACATCTTAAAAAAAATAGGTATTTCTATTACAGTAAACAATCAGTACAACTAATTTAATATATAAACAATGTTATTGAATTGAATCTGCTTGGTTTCCAGCAATCGCTTCCTATGGAGAATAACGGCCGCGAAGGTGCACGTGAACTTCTATTAAAGAAAGAATAAAAACTACTACGAATAGCTATGAAGCAAAACAAAAGAAAAAAAAAAACGTTTGTTAATGTGGCCCATAATGTTCCATGGGATAATCATCTACCAATCTATTCTGAAAAAATCTCACCGTGTGAACGTAGGTGAAGTGAACTTGAAGTGAGTTGTTAACAGTGTCAATCCCTCACTGACAGTTCATTCCGCGCTCACTTCACCTAAGTTTTCACGGTGAGATGGTTACAGAATAGCAATGCTGTTTACGTCTCTATTAATAGTCCTTTGTATGTATATGTACCACCAAATATTTAATTACAATGTTAATTACCATGTCGACCTCAGTGTTGTTCGGAGCGTCACGCAAAGGTATTTGACGCACGGTAGTCCGTAAAACATCCGAAAAAATGTATACAGGGTGTCTCTTAAAAAATCTAGGGTGATCGTGTGATGAGCCTGAATTACCTACATAGACAAAGCAGACGATAAGATATTATTTTATTAAAATTCTTACATAATCAAGCGTGGACGTCAATTTAAAACTTTTTTTGAGAATAGATATAATAGATAATAGAATACGACGAAGTAGAAAACGTATTGAAATTACGTTAATCAAGATTTCAGGCTGTAGAATTTAAGTTTAAATAAGACTTCACTTTACACTTTTATGAGGAAAAATCTCCGAAAAAGACACGGCTTAACCAAGTAACGGATACGTTTGGTCAATAAATATTGGAATAACCTTCTCAGTGGTTCTTTGGGTGCTGAGCAGACGATGGACAATTTGTCTGCGAACAATTTGTCGGCGAAGATAGAACGTATGGATTTTGATTTATTTATAATTATGTCTAGATAGAGTGTCGCGCTGCAAAAGAACTAAAACAAACAAGCCAACTTTAATATGCTGGCGTGCGTGACAGCAACGTCTTACACTCGCACCACGTCATTGTGTAATTCTAGTGTGCGTGCTATTTGCGGCCAACAGTTGGACGCATTTTTTTATATCTCTGCGTATGGCAATCTACGCAATAAAGCACACATAGGACAAAATAGTCCTACGTGTGCGTTAGACTGCCGGGATTTCCAGATAAATAATTGTACATCATCTGCTCAGCGCCTTACCGTTGGGTAAGATGACACCCAATTTTTTTAAGTTATTATAGTAGCCAAGGATTTGTCCAGGCTTTCAGGATACAGAGTTTCCCAACGGTGTGTGTCTGATCAATCACGGCGTTCAATCTCGCTTTAGTTATAAATACACCCTGTATAGTAGCAAGTAGACTCAGTCACGGCCGGCCCGTTCCGTGTACGACATGCCAGAAGATATAAATTAACTGGCGATAGGGTTGTCACTGTTTATATTTACAAGTATTTATTAACATCAAATTACGCATAATTACATTATACAAAATCGTGAGACACAATTTAATTTAATTAATGTGCAATTCAATTATTTTATTTGCAGCAAAAATAAGTTTGTATTACTGAAATAAACTGTGATACTGATAATACATTGGCAACCCCAAAAGTTGAGCAAATAGGTAGTAGTAAACCACGGTTACTACCACCGTGGTAGGTGGTAGTAAGTAGGTAGTGGTATGAATGCACCTAATTATAACAAAAAAAAAAACTATTTTTAAAATATGTATCTTTGTTCCGGCTAATCTCCAAAATGCCTAGACCGATTTTGACGGGACTTCCATCGGCAGATAGCTGATGTTATAAGGAATAACTTAGGCTACTGTTATTTTAGAAAAAGCCACGCGGTGTAAGCCGCGGGTAGCATCCAGTAATTAATAAATGTCATCATTATATCGCGTGTCAGCCCTGAACATTGCCTAGACATTACGTAATCAGCCCTAGTGCCAAAACCGATGTGCTGTGTTACTAGGCTTCTCATAATGATTATAATGTTGTTGTTTATATCGCAATCAAGGAAAATAAGTGCATTTTTAATTATTGATGTGTCAAAAGTAATTTATTCAAACTAAGCTCAGAATTAGCATCTTTCCTCGCGCTTTCTGTGGGACTGATTTCGTGAAAAGGGACAGAAATGTGTAATATGAAGTGACACACAGTTTGAGCATGGAATAGTACTTTTTGAGAGCATGGAATTAGTATTACCAAGGTTAGATGTCAGCAGTGCTATTCCGTAAAAATCTCACCGTGAAATCTTGCGTAGAGTGAGCTGTCAGTGTCATCTCACTGATGCTAGGGATTCACCAAGCATTACATTTACAATCATAATCGAGATTTTAATAATATTTTTTCAAAGCTAGTATTTATGTGTCTAAACATTACTAATTAGGAGGTTTTTAAATAAAATAGCAAAACAGAAATTCAGTCAGAAACTCATTTTTTTTTCCTAGACTAGTCCTTAAACATTACTATGTTTAGACACTTAAATACTAACTTTGAAATAATATAAAATTATCAACAGAATTAGCATAAAAAATATTATTGAAATCTCGATTATGATTGTAAATGTAATACTTGGCCCATCCCTAGCATCAGGTGGGATGACACTGACAGCTAACTCCATGCTCACTTCACATCAGTTTTCACGGTGAGATGGTTACAGAATCGACACGCAGATTTTAGTGTTAAACATCATACGCGACTACTGTAAGGCTCGCTCGACATTTCCATCCTTATTCCGTAACACAATCGTAATCGCTTTCATTTTGACAGTTCGGCAGCGTTCATTGCATCCGAAGATTATATCAAACGCTTTTTGACAGCTCAACCATGACTATGTACAGAAAGTTTTGTAAATCAGTCGTCACAGCAATAATAGACAGGCCATGTAAAGTCAGGAAAATTAATTATCCGTTTAATTAAATCACACCTGTCAATCTTTGACAGTTGCATGAAATGGCTTTAACACAGCAAATAAGGTATCAATTTACTTAAAAAAATAATTTCCCAGACTATACCTAAATTCCTAACTATTTATAAATGCGAAACTGAGTTTGTTTGTTTGTTACGTTTTCACGCTGAAATGGCTAAGCGGATTTGGATGAAATTTGACAGATAGGTAGCTCGGAACCTGGAGAAGAACATAGGCTGCTTTTTATCCTGGAACTCGGACGAGGTCGCGGGCAACAACTAGTTATTAATATTTCCAATATTCCAATGTTCGTTCACCAAGTTTGTATGAATAATTGTGAAAATAATATTGAATATGAAACTTAATAAATAGGTTATAAAAATATTAATTAATAGGTACGTGTACCGTGTGGCGCCGGACGTACAGAATAGCACCTCCCTATTTCTTCCCGTGGGTGTCGTAAAAGGCGACTAAGGGACTTACTAGAGAATGGGCAGCAGCGTTCTCTATGCATTTTAACACTATACTGCGATTGCCAACCCGCCTGCCAAGCGTGGCGATTATGCCAAGCCTCCCTTTGGGGGAGGCCTATGTCCAGCAGTGGACATCTTTCGGCTGAAATAATGAATGATGAAATAGGTACGTATAGATATTGGCAACAAAAACCATGGCTCATTTTTAGGGTTCCGTACACAAAGGGTAAAACGGGAAGCCTATTACTAAGGCTCCGCCGTCTGTCTGTCCGTCTGTCACCAGGCTGTATCTCATGAACCGTGATAGTTAGACAGCTGAAATTTTCACAGATGATGTATTTCTGTTTCCGCTTTAACAACAAATACTAAAAAACAGAATAAAATAAATATTTAAGGGGGCTCCCATTCAACAGTCGTGATTTTTTTGCTCGTTTTTGCTCGATTTTAATAACGGCAACGGGTAGACTCTTGAAATACTCACAAAATATTTATATTCCGTTGGTTTAGGTAGTTAAATAAAGGTAAACAAAAAAACCACGTGACGAGAGTAACCGACTAAACGTAATACCTGGCACTTCAGTTGGCATGCTACGTCACAGTTGTACTCTTCAATTTAGCAACGTTTTATTTCGTTGACGTTTAGAGGACATGTCTTTTTGGGCTCTTTACAATACACAGATTACCAAAATAATATAGTAATATATAAATCTCAGTAAATAATTGTGCTCAAGCAATTACATCTACGAAGAGTAGTATAAGAATAAATGATAAAGTTGAACAGACAGTAATAACAGAGGAAACTATCGTAATAACAATAAAATAAAATAAAATTGTAACTTATAGTTACAACGTATTTTTAAACAAGAAAGTGTCAACTATAAAAACCCTTTTTTATGATTTGTTTACCTTTATTTAACTACCTAAACCTATGGAGTATAGTTATATATTCACTTTAAAAATAAACAACTAAATTAAAATAAAACAAACATTTAAGGGGGCTCCCATACAACAAACGTTTTCCATTTTTAAAGATAATCGTACGGAACCCTTCGTGCGCGAGTCCGACTCGCACTTGGCCGGTTTTTGTAGTGGTTGTGAATGTTGTGATCCTATAAAAAAACACAATAGTCATATTCAGTCATCACTATATTTCAATCAGTGTCAAATAAAGCTATGACCTAACACACAACCTCATTTCATATCGAATTCAACTCACAGCCTACAATGCAACCGTGCAAACAATGCTAATTAGGAACTAAGTATTTATAAGTACAATTACATTAAATACAATCATTTTTTTTTTAAGGTTGCCCCACACTAGGAATGTCTCCTGTATCGTGGGTGCGTAAACATTTAAACCCACATACACAAACAGCCAGACCCGGAACAACTACTTATAGGTCATACAAATATTTGCTCCTTGCGGGAATAGAACCCGCGACACGCAGCGCAGCAGTCAATCGCTTAACCACTGCGCCAACCGTGCCGTCGAATGTTGGGGTTGGTATCCATTGGGTCCATTGAGGTGGCACTAGCCGGGGATCACGGAAGTAATACTAGCTCCCAAGATCCCCGGTGCAAGTGTGGGAAGGGAACACTGGGGTGGTTTTTAGTCAGTAAGAGTCTGACAGACCCCTCCGCCCACCCCAGGGCGGAGGACATCCATGAGAATTTTCCACCCCGGCAACAAAAAAAAAAAAAATGGTGTCCAGTCCAAGCGGATGCAGCTGAAAACCATCAGTTTAGATGAAGAGACTGCATATCTGACCTACACGACCCATGTGACTGGGTAATACGATACCCCTTGGTAAGACTGGTTGTCAGACTTTCGGGCTTCTAACGACACGTAACGTCTGTCAAAGATCCACGAATGACAGCCAGGACCAACGGTTTAAGGTGGTTTCCGAGGCACGGAGGTGTCTCGGTATGTAATATGATATGGTTCCATCCACGGGCCAACCCCCGCAAGGCTGCTCTCTCGAAAAAGCATGCAGATGAAGAAACTTTTCGTCGACTGTTACAGAGAAATTACATCTGAAAAAAATAGTTATTATTCTACGTGATACATAATTTGGTTTAGCTATAATTTTTCTATCTCGATTTCTAGATCGACTCGCGCACGAAGGGTTCCGTACCATTATGTATAAAAACGGCAAAAAAATCACGTTTGTTGTATGGGAGCCCCCCTTAAATTTTTATTTTATTTTAATTTAATTATTTATTTTTAAAGTGAATATATGACTAAATATTCTGTGAATATTTCAAGCGTCTATTTTCATTCACTTTAAAAATAAATAATGAATATAACTAAATGTTCTGTGAATATTTCAAGCGTCTACCTGTTGCCGTTATCGATATCGAGCAAAAAAATCACGTTTATTGTATGGGAGCTCCCTTAAATATTTATTTTATTCTGTTTTTTAGTATTTGTTGTTATAGCAGCAACAGAAATACATCATCTGTGAAAATTTAAACTGTCTAACTATCACTGTTCATGAGATACAGCCTGGTGGCAGGCGGACAGACAGACAGACGGCAGAGCCTTAGTAATAGGGGTTCCGTACCAAAGGGTAAAACGGGAACCCTATTACTAAAGCTCCGCCGTCTGTCTGTCTGTCTGTAAAAACCACCAAATCACTTCCAAATCGTTGAGATGAAACCATTTTACTCCTTCATTTTTTTATCAAAAGTTTATAAAAAAAATATCTACTGCTTTAGAATACAAAGGAAAATGATTTGGTTTTGTTACTTTTAAAAAAAAATTATTATAATAAATTAAAGATGAGTCGTTAGCTCCGCCCAAATGCTCAAGGACATTCAAAGTCAAAGTCAAAGTCAAACCATTTATTTCAAATAGGCACATAAGAGGCACTTTTGAACGTCAAAATTTACAAAAAAAATAGAATTGATTCTAGTTGCCCCTTCCAAAAGGTAGTTTCGTATGGAGAAGAATGGGCAAGAAACTCCACCGGTACTCTTTTAAAAATGTTTTACAATATTTTGTTTGATTACATTAATTATATGATTATATGTGAAGACGATGCACCTAGAATAAAATTACTATACCATAATAGGTAAAACGAATTAAAAACTAAGCAATGAAAAATAACTTAATTAAGTATTAGATAGATACGTGGTGTTCACATATTTACAAACATCATACAAGTATGTTTTTCTAAAAAAATAAGTCAGTGTGTGAGTATAGGTTATCACAGAATGTAAAATGAATATCATAAAAATAACAGATTTTACCATAAAAATAGCAACCAGTTTGATTTTGTCTAGACTCTAGATTGTCCTATGGAGCTGGACCAGCATGTTTCCAAGCATTCCTGTCCTGGATATAATCCTCTAACTTGTAATATGCTTGTTTACAAAGTGTACTTTTAATATGTGTTTTAAATTTTCTCTCATTTAATTTCAATATATCACAAGGTATTTTGTTGTAACATTTAACACAGTACCCCATAAAAGATGTATGTACTTTAGATAATCTGAAAAATGGTTGGTCTATTTTATCTTTATTTCTAGTATTAAAATTATGTCTATCGCTTATCTTGTTAAAAATATGTAGATTTTTCCTTACATACATAATATTTTCATAAATGAATTGGCAAGGTACCGTCATAATATTAATCCTTTTAAATAGTTCCCTAAGAGATTCGAGGCGACGGAGATTATAAATTGCTCTGACAGCTCTCTTTTGCAAAATAAAGATGGACTCAATGTCAGCAGCCCGACCCCACAGTAAAATGCCATACGACATAATGCTGTGGAAGTAACTAAAATAAACCAAACGCGCGGTTTCTATATCTGTTAGCTGTCTTATCTTTCTAACAGCATAAGCGGCCGAGCTTAGCCGCCCCGCCAGAGAGGTTATATGTGGTCCCCATTGCAGTTTCTCGTCTATAGTGATTCCTAGGAAAACCGTTTGATTAATAAATTCCAGTTTTTCTCCGTTCAATATGATATCACATTCGCTACTTCTAACATTAGGTAATTTAAATCTAATACATTTGGTTTTTTTTTCATTTAATACCAAATTATTTACCGTAAACCAATCTTGGACCTGAAGAATAGAGTTATTCACTTCGTCAAGATTTTGTGATCGTCGATCTATTTTAAAGATCAATGATGTGTCATCAGCAAATAACACCATCTTCGGTTGATTTTGAAGTACTTGGGGTAAATCATTAATGTAAACTAAAAAGAGGAATGGACCCAATATCGAACCTTGAGGAACGCCCATTGCCATTTCAGACCCTAATGAGTTAACGCCGTTTATTTGAACTTTAACCTTTCTATCTTTTAGGTATGATCTTAGTAAATCAAGAGCTGCATTCCTAATCCCATAGTGCTCTAGTTTCAGCAAAAGTGTCTCATGGTTCACGCAATCGAACGCTTTAGAGAGGTCGCAAAAGATTCCAATGGCATCTTGTGCTTCCTCCCAGGCGTTAAAAATGTTCTTTATTAGGGTAACACCGGCGTCAGTGGTACAACGCCCTTTAGTGAAACCGTACTGCTGTTCATGAAAGATGGATTTTTTATTAAAGTGACGTAACATTTGATTGAGCATCAACTTTTCAAACACCTTACTGAGAACTGGCAGAATTGACACAGGCCTATAATTATTGGGTTCTTTACTATCTCCGGATTTGAACAAAGGAACTACTTTACTGTGTTTCATGAGATCCGGAAAGACTCCTTGATCCACACTGGTGTTAAATATAAAAGCTAAATAGGGCGCAATGGTTTCGATTATAGATCTACAGACTTTTACAGACATGCCCCAGAGATCTTCTGTTAATTTAATTTTAAGATCTTTAAAAGTTTTTATAACAGCCTGGGGGTTTGTATGTTGGAACCTAAATTCCAAAGGGCATACTTTTACATTCTTTCTAAGTAAGGCAGCCGAGAGCGCGGGTGAGGAATTTAAAGTTTCAGTAGTTTTAAGGGAAATATTAGCAAAAAAGTTTTCAAATTCCTGAGCTATTTCTACCTCTGAAGTGATGGGCCCATGTGCAGTTTCTAAATTTAATTCAGTATTACGCTGTTTTTTCCTACCTGTTTCATTGTTTATTATTTGCCAGGTAGTTTTTATTTTATCATCAGCTGATTTTATTTTATTGCTAATATAAAGAGCTTTAGCTATTTTGCACACACTTTTAAAAGTTTTTGAATATTTTGCAACATATTGATGAAAGCTTGTATTATTCTTATGTTGCTTTAGGCCATAAAGTTCAAAAAGATTTTCCCTGCTTTTACGAATACCTGGAGTCGCCCAATCACTAAATACGAACTTTGTGTAAATACTTTTAGTCTTTAGTGGAAAAGTGTCATTAAATTGTGAGTTTAATAGTGAAAAGAACTCGGCGTAGAACTCATTTGGGTCACAAATATTATTAAATCTCTGAACACATAATGCACTGGCCAAAGAATTATTTAATTTCTCTAAATTTTTACTTGTAATTGGCCTAAACCTTATTTGAGTTTTTTGTACAGGCATATAGGAGCAAAATGTTATTGTTTGACCACTATGATCAGATGGCAACTTATTTACAATTTGTTTGTGTAAGTAATCACAATTACAAAAAATATTATCTATACAAGTGGCAGAAGAAGCTGTCACTCGGGTTGGTTCAATAAAAACATTTGACAAATCAAATGACCTAAAAAGACTCAATAATCTGACAGTGTTCGAGTTATTTTCTAATAAGTTAATATTAAAATCACCACATATGATTATTGACTTACTATTAGTACTAAGTTTTTTTAACACATCTTCCAGTACAGAATCAAACAAAGATAGATTCTGGTAACTTGGAGGTCTGTATACGCATACTATAACATGCTTATCAAGCTCAACACAGGACAATTCAATGGTGTGTTCAACCGACAGTCCGATGATGTCTTTCCGTTCTTTCGATTTGATAGAATTTTTAATTAATATTAATGATCCGCCATGTATCATACGTTTTCGGCTAAAATGGCTAACTACACAATAATTTTCATAATTAATTGACATCACTTGATGATCTTTTAACCAATGTTCTGTTAAACAAATGACATCAAACTTGGTATTTTCTAAAAACAATTCTATTTCCAGTAATTTGGAAGAGCAACCTTGGATATTTTGATGAAATAATTTTAAAGTATGTTGCACTCCCTTTGTTTTTTTTTTATGAGTTAAATGGCCAGAAGATACCTTTTTATTATTCGCTAATAATAATAATTGGTTATTTGAATGGGTAACTTCTGTTGTCTTACAGTCTAGTTTAAAGAATTATCTGGAGTGACCTCCACAACTACAACTGAAGAGTCTAGAATGCCTGTATGAGTTCCAGCAGGAAGAGAATACCCTATCTGACTGGTAGTGGCCTCCAAGGATGTTGGTATTATAGGTGGATCCTCCTTCGTACAACATGATGACTCATAATTAATCTCTATGTTGTTAGCATAACTAGACAACACAGACTCGTCACTAATACTAAATTTCGTTATATTAGCTATAACCTCATTAATATTATATGCTATCAACATAGCAATCTTATGTCTACATTTCCCAGACAGAGATAAAGTTCTCTGAGTCAACTTAAAACCACTAACAAACTTATTAGTGTCAAAATACAGTAATTTGTCACTATGACAACATGTCAGCCTATGAATAGTATTATTCAACCTAAAAATATAATTATTATCATCATCTGATAAGGTGTCAGAATAAGGAAAAGCACACAATATCAGCTTTCCTACATTTAACTTTAATAAGGTGTTCACACCATCCACTATGTCCTTTCTGGTAATACTAGTACTATTTCCTAATAACAAAACCATTGTAGAATAATTATTTAGGTTTGTGTCTGTAATTCTTTTAATCATTTGTTTAAAACTTATGTTATGATAGCTCTGATTGGTAAAACTATGGCTAAGGTAATTGAGTAAAATTTTTCCAAAGCCAGAACCTAATTCATCACAAAAAAATATTGTTTTATTTTGCTGTGAGCTAACACAGGTCTCTCCTGGAAGAGCCAACACCGGAGGGTTCAAGTTAGGCTGTGGCTGAGTAGGTAGTGGCTGGTTGGCACAGCTACATGAGAGGTTATTAGTCAGAGACTCATACCTCTCAGCATTGCACTTCACCAAATCCAGTAGTTCCCCAGCCTCCAACAAGCGGTCACTTAGTTGACATTGTGAAGTTTCATATTTTTCAAAAATATCCTTCAGTAAGTGCTCCTTGTGTAATAAATCATTATAGAGCAGCTGGATGTCAGTGTCATATTTTTGCCTACATTTATCTAATTCAATAGTACATGTATTTAAAGTTTTTGATAGGACTACACGTTCCTTTCTTAGGGAAAGATTCAATTTTAAGAGATTTTGTTTTTTAATTGCTCTCTGTGACCGTTTAATTAATTTCTTCATTCTAATGTATTTTTTTAATTTATTGTGACTCATAACAATAGGACACAATGGTATGGTGTCATCACCAGTCAAATCAATCATTACAGCTGGCTCACACACTGAATTTGGCTTACTACCTACCAACTCATTAAATAGGTTACTGGTACTAGCAACATGTTTGCTGACCTTGATACACTCTGAGAGAGATAGCGCCTTTTGAGCTTCACACAGTTGGTGTTCAAGTTCTGTAATTCGATTCAGAGCCAGTTCGTGGGTGTCACTGCACTCTTGAAACGTTGAAACTAGATGTTGTAGTTCACTGTGCTGACCAGTTAAGTCCATGTGCTGTGTGTGTAACTGAGACAGTTCGTTCTTGAGGGATTTGTTCTTTAAATTAATGTTTTCCACTTCCACTTCACTGTCGTCCCTTTCCTGGAGCAGCTGTTTGCACATAGCTTTAGAACCCTCAAGCTCCTTCAAGGTAGCTCTTAGTTTTGCTTCCATATCCCTGATTGTAGCACTGCGGGTCATCATTTTCTTTGAAATGTCAATAACCTGGAATGTGTGAAGTTATGCAGCTAAATAACAGTGTAAGAAAAGATGTTCTAACATTTAGATTAGTGGCAGGTAGAAGAGAAAAATTAAGTTGAGAATAGGTAAAGAGTTGTTAACAAATAAGTAGATATTACAATTAGATGAAGTTAATAAGGAATTAGATGGGAATGTTAAACTAAAGTGAAGTTACAAAGAATAAACTGCTTTTATTTAATGACTCATAGAAACTTGATTGACAATAACAAGTTTACACACATTAAAGGTTTAATAGTCTAACATATGAATAATATTAAATAGTAATAAATAAGGCCTAATGAGCCTATTTTTGTGTAGTAAAATTATGTAGTGTTTATTGTCTGAGCAAATCTTATCGTCGTCGATTTTACTTCCACAAGTTGTCAAGCAAAAGGAGACATAAACCGTGCTAGTGTGTGATGGACGTAGCTCAGAGACCCGAGCAGTATTTGTGTTGTTCTGCGGTCTGTAAATATTATGTAGAATAATAATATAACTAGAACAAAATACTCCCCGGGATTGATGATATTTTGAAATCCGTCACCGTTGGGTTGGTTGATTTGACAGCCGGTTTAATATCCCTTTTGTGCGAAGTTTTCGCAACAAAAAAACACTGTATAATCACTGAATATACTTAAAAATAACTAGGTATGACTATAGAATACTAATTTAACATAAATAAAACACTTTTTATTAATTTTCTAACTTAAATACTACGGATCGTTTTTTTTGACGACCAGCTACCAGTGTTGCCAGCTCACCCCCAACACACAATTGTAAAAAAAAAAATTGCAAAATTGTAATCACAACATTGGTGTGATTACAAGCCTTCAGGATAGACCTGGGGGGCAAGTCTGCTATTTTCAATGATTGGTCATTATGACGACCATACCAAGGCAACGCCATGACCATTGTGCCAATAGTTTGTAACCTCCTAAATTCATAATGGCGTGACAGTGGTCCATAGGGAAGTCAAAATAATATGAGCTTGTCAGTACGAGATTACCAAATACAGACAATTTTTCCAATGGAGTATCAGTGGCACGTCATCGGAAAATCATAAAGACGCCTTTCAATTAGGAGATTAGCAAAACTGTCAAACTTTACAATTACGGTGCCAATGATCGGTCATTTTGACACAACTGCGCTAGCAGACTTGGCCGTGCGGCTGTTATTAATTACTACTATTACATAAGGTAGATGCAAATAGCTTATCGATACTTATCAGTTTCATCAGATAATAACCTGATTCATAGAGTTAGGTACACACTTCTGTCTAACAGAAATTTCAGTGCCCAAACCAAGCGCCAGACTATCGTGTTTTGGTTTGTGTTACCCTGATTGCAATTTCTGCACATCCTTCACGTACGTCCAAAGCGCTGACATATATAGCACTTCCACGAACGAGCTGGACACGATGTTGGATTGTGGTTCCTCCCACATCGGTAGCATGGCTAAGACTGGAGTAATTACACTGTTAACTGGACTGGTTGCGGTTTGCTGGATGCTGACGGTTATGATGATGACGACTTTGACTCTGACTCGGTGGACCATGATGATTTTGACTTTGACTCTGACTCGGTGGACTATACACTGATAATGTCGACCAGTTCTACCCTCCACACACTGTCTTAGGCCTTCTCCAACCCAACGAAAGCACAGTAGACCTTCTTGTGCTTTAAATTGCCAGATGTTTTTCGGCTATGCACCATTGTGTGTCTCAAGTGTATCTAAAACCTTTTAGTTATTTGCATAAAAAATATGTATCTATCACTACATAGTATAAAACAAAGTCGCTTCCCGGTGTCTGTCTGTCCCTATGTATGCTCAGATCTTTAAAACTCCGCAACGGATTTTAATGCGGTTTTTTTTAATAGATAGAGTTAGAGCAAAAGGAAGGTTTATATGTATAATACATGCATAATATAGTAGAGAAACACTGATAATTTTAGAGGTCTCTAATGTGATGTCGTAAATAAACACATTTTTACGGTTCCGTAGTAAACAAGGAACCCTTATAGTTTCACCATGTCCGTCTGTCTGTCTGTCTGTCCGTCCGTCCGTCTGTCCCCGGCTTAGCTCAGAGACGCTTAGTCCTAGAAAGCTGTAATTTGGCAAGGGTGTACATATTCATCACGCCGAAAAAGTCGTAAAATAAAACCATGAAAAACATTTTTTTTAGGGTATCTCCCTTGCACGTAAAACGGGGATGATATTTTTTTTTCTCATCTAATACATGGTGTGGGGTATCGTTGGATAGGCCGTTTATAGTTATTTATGATATTAGGGCGGTAAGTTGGTTTTTACAAACGAGTAGACGAGTGTACGCCCGAGACGAAGTCGAGGGCTTACCATAGTCACGAGTTTGTAAATACCAATTTCCGCGCGTGTGTCATACAACGTTTTTCAACACATTTGCGAGAAAACAGTACAATAAGAAATAAAATAAGCCATCAAAACATTTTAAGAGAATGATTGAGTATTTTTTCGAGTCTTCCATGATATAAAATTATTGTAAATCATTAAATAGCACTCACGATTTTGGTGGCTCATTCAAGATATCAGGTGCAGTAGATTCCATATTAATATCGGATTCCTCGCTTGAACTCATATTATTATTTTGTAAATATCAGTCGGAAAGTCGCAACAATCTTTGTCATTTCTAATAAATGGCGCGAATTTGCAAATGGCGCCACGTGCACATGGTGAAAATTAGTACTACATCTTTCGTCTCATTTTCTCTTTAATAATAAAGTGAGATAAACGTATTTAGCAAAAGCGCTTCCAAGGAGGTTCGATCATTCAGCTTATTTATCCTCGTAATTTGAAACTCCTTGGTGGAATTGTTATATATTTTTTATGGTAATTAAAAAAAAAAACCGTAAAGGATACGCACGACGCTATACAAGGAAGGGGGCGGTAAAACATGTACTTAGGTGAGAGTACCTATTTTACCGCCCGTTCCGTTGTATGGTGCGTAATTTTTAACTTTCGAACAATGTATACAGGCTTCGTAAATGCATTTTTTGAGCAAATGTATTGAAAAAAATATTGTGGGTCTGTGAAAGCCATTTTTCAATTCTGAGATCCATTTGCGTAATATTAAGCTTTAAAGTGCTATTTTTTGTTAGTGCCAAGTGTCCCCCCCCTGCCAGCTAAATGGTTGGTTTTGGATATGTGAAAAAAATCATGGCAGAAGTATATAACTACGAGTACCTATTACAGCTAAGTAGGGTTTACTAGTTAACGAGTAATAGTCCACCAACTTAAATTTGCAGTTGAAGAATTGACCGTAACGTATATCGATGTATGGGAGAGCATGTTTTTCAACTACAATGTTAAGTTTGTTTTTGGGATTTATTCATCCTAACTGCGGAACCCTTCATTGTGCGTGGTCCAACACGCACTTGGCCGGTTTTTTGCGCTTACTTTGCAAATGCTGGCTGAATACTACGGTATTGTACACCTTAAAAAGGTCTACAAAAAAGTCCGCGATGGTAGGTATATGTCTATCTCTTAGGGATAACCCACAATAACCATGTTTTATCCTTTACTTTTCACGAGAAATAATGGCTTATTTACGAAGCGATTTTAAGCAATACAGCATTAATCCATATCCAATCGCTCTTTCAAGAGTAACCTCTAAAGAAAACATGTTTGTATTGTCTAATTACAAAAAGCTGTGAACGTTGTTTATATAGACATTCTGTAGTACCTATATTTAGTATCAGCACTATCAGCTTTGCACCTGTGCGAAGCCGGGGCGGGTCGCTAGTAGAGTTATAATAATAAGAATTAATACATCTTTCTTATAATAGTTAGATTTGTTCCATATGAACAATTCTCTTATGGAACAAATGTAACTTAGAGAGATGTATTAATGATTTGAATGATTATATATGTTACGGCTAATACCCGAAGTGCGGCTACACCTAGTTTTAGCCGGTTAGAATTAGGTGTAGCCACTTACTCTTGGTTAAACCTAGTACGAGCCGATTGTTTTCGGGTAAAACTAGGTCTAGCCTTCATCATGCCGGTACAACTAGGTCCAGCCATTCCCTGTTGGATAAAACTAGATGCAAACAAGTTGAAACAAGTAACAGGCGCCTGGCAGCTTGAATCATTTGGGTTAGGTTAGGTTAGAACAGTAACCATTAACAAGCGAAGGCGAGCGAGCGAAGCGAGCGTGCCGCGGCAGCAGCCGCCGAGCGCCAGATCCCCTCTATTGTTGGTAAATTCAGTTACCAAAACAAAAATTCGATGCCAGTTTAAATTAAAATAAAGCTAAAAACTGATTATTGAGCTGCTACTTTCTACTTAAAATAATATGTGACGCGGGGCGGAAGGCTTGGCGGGACACGCATCTAAGTTTTATCCAACAGGGATTGTCTGGACCTAGTTCTAGCCGGAATGATATCGGATAGACCTAGTTTTATCCAACAGGGAATGGCTGGACCTAGTTATAGCCGGCATGATGAAGGCTAGACCTAGTTTTACCCGAAAACAATCGGCTCGTACTAGGTTTAACCAAGAGTAAGTGGCTACACCTAGTTCTAACCGGCTAAAACTAGGTGTAGCCGCACTTCGGGTCTTAGCCGTAAAATATACAAGGTCAAATTAAATTAGCTAGCGAAACTCCGCAGACGTGATGGGTATCGATACTTAAACACAACAAAATAAAAATGATTTGATGATTTTTTTTTTAGGTAATTGACCACTGGTAGTTTTTTTACTTGAAGTGTATGATGTGTATGATAAAACCTGTTTTATCGTGTTGATATATCGATACCCATCACGCCTGTGAAGTTTACTAAAAAAAAACAGATTTTTAACCTGATATTTTGAGTGACTACACTACCGATAGTGGATGACCCCAAAAATATCAAATGAATTTATTTTTTGTTTTGTTTTAGATATCGATACACATCACGTCTGCGGAGTTTCGCTAGCTAATTTAATTTGACCCTGTATATGCTACAGCTGCGGACCTTTAAGCAACTTTTATAGAACACCTAGATGCACCAGCAACACTTTTACTCAATTAAACCCTCTTACGGCACTCTTATAGCCTATCGAAGGTCTATCCATAGACATACTTATCTCCAAAACTACGTCATTGACTAAAATGTTCAACCCACAGAGTGTTCGTGCAAATACTTTCAAACGAACATACAATCTTGCAATATAAGCAATGTTTGAGGTTAAGAACACATAACAGCTTTGTTTACGTTTGTAGCATTGCACGGGTTATTTTGAGGAGCTGAGCAGAAGTCCAGGCTATACTTAGAATTGGGTATTTCAACAGCTTGGCTAAAGTTAGTGTACAATGATATTATAAGTAAAAAGACGTATACTCCATAGGTTTAGGTAATTAAATAAAAAGGTAAACAAATCATAAAAAGGGTTTTTATAGATGACACTTTCTTGTTTAAAAATACGTTGTAACTTATAACCATTTTTTTTTTATTCTTATTGCTAAAGTTTCTTCTTTTACTACTGTATGTTAAACTTTATCATTCATTCTTATACTACTCTTCGTAGATGTAATTGCTTGAGCACAATTATTTAGTTAGATTTATATATTACTATATTATTTTGTAATCTGTCTATTGTAAAGAGCCCAAAAAGACATGTTCTCTAAACGTGAACGAAATAAAACGTTGCTATTCTATTCTACTTTTAATTGTGGCAAGCAAAGCCGATGTCGACTATTCTGCCAATGAACGTTGCTAAATTGAAGAGTTCAACTGTGACGTAGCATGTAAACTGAAGTGCCAGGTATTAAGTTTAGTCGGTTACTTGACAGCTCTCTCGTCACGTGGGTTTTTTTGTTTACCTTTATTTGACTACCTAAACCAACGGAATATAGATAGGTTATCTCTTGGGTAACCTAATTAACGTTCGATCTCAACACGGCACAATGTCACACGTGGAAGTAGGACGGCATATCGTAATTATCGGGAGCGAAAAAGGAACAAGACGAAGAATATGTGGCTAATTAGCCAAGTTTTGATGGTCCACTTGCGAAGCGTGTCAAAACTCAAACTCAAACTCAAAGCATTTATTTCAAATAAACCAATTACAGGCACTTTTGAATTGTCAAGGGTTCGGTCAGTCAGAGAGATGAAGCTAGTTGCCCATTCCAAAGCGTAGTAGGTTCCTATGGAGAAGAACGGAGAAGAAGAGAAGAAAGAAGAAAGAACTCCTCGGACACTCTTTTTAATCAAAATATTGTGACAAAGTATTGGTTACATCATTCATGTTGAAATTATACATTTGAGGACAATGTAGAAAGACGTGCACGTTAAAAGCGTCCGCAATAAAAAGATAAAACCGTTAAAAAAATAATTAAAATACGTTAAAATAAGCCGTGGCAGCCAAGAAATGACCAGTCCCCACTGACGGCGCCCGTTCACGAACATGACGCATGGATCAGCACCATTTAGCTCAACCATTTTGAAGGGAACTTAATGATCCAACACACACGCCACCATCAGCGAGACATTTGAGTGAGCATGACACACTCAGCCACCAGGGCACATTCAAGTCAATGAAAGCCGTACTTAGTAAATGGTAGGTACATAGTGCTCACACATGTGCTATGAAATTATACAATACTAAGAGGTTGAATTTATACAATATAAAGATAGTATTTACAATCTTCAGCAGCTCCAACAATATTTTTGAATGCTAATCAATTAGTATATGCGCCCTTGTGGAGCAGGACCAGCGTTCAGCCAAGCATTTTTGTCAGCGATGTAATCCCCCAACTTATAATATGTTTGGCTACATAGTGTGCGTTATAAATCAAGATTGAAATTTCGTTTCATTGAGTTGGACTGTGTGGGGAGGTATTTTATTGTAACATTTTAAACAGTACCCCATGAAGGATGAGTCTACTTTAGCCAATCTGAAACCTGGTTGAACTAATTGGTCCCTATTTCTAGTCCCATAATTGTGTCTTTCACCTGTTTTACTGAAAAGATTTTGATTTTTCCTTACGTACATGATGTTTTCATAGATATATTCTACCTCGTGTATTCTACCTCATTATAAAATAATTGGTAATAAAGATTTCAATAGCCTTCACTTTAAGCAAAACAATTTGCAATCGGCTATCATTTTGTCAGTTCAATCATGTTGATTCATGGACATTATTCATGATTTAGGGGTTTTCATCATTGAATGTCGTCCACTGCTAGACATAGGCCACCCCCAAGAGTCGTCATTAACCGACTTCCAAAAAGAAGGATATTTTTCGTCTGTATGTAAGTTTCACGGGTTGCGGTTCGATTAGGTAGGTACTTTAATATGTTGCTAAGCAATTTATGCTCGTCACAATGCATATGGTGAAGTGGAGCTGATGGTGACTTCACCATCAGCTCCAGTTCTGGTTCTTACCAAGAGAACTCCTAAACAATAAACGCCCATGCATCGGGAAAAGCAATATTTTGTAAAAGGTGATGAGCAGTTGACATTAGGCTATTGTGACTTAAATAAATTACAAACTAACCCACTAAAAAGTGAAAACTAAAAAAAAATACAAAAAAACAACCGACTTCAAAAAAAAATACTAGGATTTTTCACTTTGTTACCTAGTATTATTTTTTGGAAGTCGGTTGTCTTTCTTTTTGTGAAAGTTTTTTTTTAAATGAACTATGCAGTACTCTCTAACATAAAAAAAAATAGTAAGGAAGTCAAAAATGTATACTTACTGAATATTTTTGAAAAAATATTTGCTACGAGGTCTGCTGTTGTCTAATCCCGAAAAAAAATATTTTAAAATTGGATTTTTGTGGGGCTGTTATAATTAAGCCACAAGACCCTGCGATACATCTCTCTAACTCAATTTATTAATGGGACAGTTTTATATTTTGTAAAGAAAGAAAATACATTTATTTAGCACAGACTAAAAGACACACAACACAACATATTTACACGTTCAGTGCCGGGAGCCCTCCTGGAGGATTCACTCAAGTCGCTTATGGCTCATTTTAAATATCCATTTTTCTTAACGAAAAAAACTTATAAACTGTGAAAATAAAATCAGTTGTATATTTTAGCAAGATTTAATAGTATACTCGTTAGTTTTCAAATACAAGCATTTATATTTATATTTATTTTTTCATTAAAACTTAAAATATGTATGGCGGAATGGCGTATGAGCTCTACGAAAAGTGGGTGGAGTCGAGAGGTTTAAAGACACACAATACATGAAAAAAAAAAGAAAGTGAAAAAAAATATACTTAAGATATTTGCAGGAAGGAGTGCCAAATAGGCACCCCCAAATAAGACCCTTTTTCTCGGGAACGCGTAGAGGTATCAAGTTGAGATTAATATCAAATACGTCCATTGAAGCTCTAAAAAAATCAAGCTTCCAAGTCAACGCAATAAAAAATACGGCAATATAAGCGACATTAAACCCGCGTGTCATTCAGCAAAAATGACAGACAACTAGTGCCTGACGCTGGTTTTCAACTGGACCTTCGTAATAAGCACGGCAATAAACCATTGCCTAAAAATACAGTCCTTTTTTCATTCCACCCCGAGCTCACATAGGTATTTATGTCTTCCATTTAACAGCCAGACAGAGAATTTTAATACCAGCATTGTATTATTGAATGGGTCTTTAGATTGTCGACACCATTCAAATGATTCAAATCAAACCCACGTACGTGTGGCAATGCCGGGGGTCAAAGATCAAGAGTAATCAGAGCAAGGATATGTAACAGACTAATTATTTTATTATTTATTAGGTCAGTTAAATAAAAAACCGGCCAAGTGCGAGTCGGACTCGCGCACGAAGGGATCCGTACCATTATATATAAGAACGGCAAAAAAATTACGTTTGTTGTATGGGAGCCCCCCTTAAATATTTGTTTTATTTTAATTTAATTATTTATTTTTAAAGTGAATATTTAACTAAATATTCGGTGAATATATAACTAAATATTCGGTGAATATATAACTAAATATTCGGTGAATATATAACTAAATATTCTGTGAATATTTCAAGCGTCTACCTGTTGCCGTTATCAATATCGAGCAAAAAAATCACGTTTGTTGTATGGGAGCCCCCTTAAATATTTATTTAATTCTGTTTTTTAGTATTTTTTGTTATAGCGGCAACAGAAATACATCATCTGTGAAAATTTAAACTGTCTAACTATCACGGTTCATGAGATACAGCCTGGTGACAGACGGACAGACAGACAGACAGACAGACAGACGGCGGAGCCTTAGTAATACGGTTCCCGTTTTACCCTTTGGGTACGGAACCCTAAAAATGACACGATATTGTCACATGATAGTCATTGGTTTTGGTGGTAGAGCTCTTTAATAGCACGTCAGATATTCACAAAAAAAATCCATTCTACTACTGTTTAGGCAGTACGGTTGGCGCAGTGGTTAAGCGATTGACTGCTTCGCTGCGTGTCGCGGGTTCGATTCCCGTACGGAACAAATATTTGTATGCCCTACAAGTAGTTGTTCCGAGTCTCTGGCTTTTTGTGTATGTGAGTTTTTAAATGTTTGTCCCACAATACAGGAGAAATTCCTATTATAAAAAAATGTATATTAAAAAAAATCCTATTATATTCTATTCACACACACACACAAATTACACACCCACAGGGTTCAAATTCCATTGCATCATTTTTTTTGTTTTTAATACCTGTTTGTCACAAACCATCACTTCAAAATCAACTTAAAATGCCTAATGCTGAAATAGACCGTTGAGTAAGTAGGGATGAAGAATAAAATTATCAGAGATTACGAATATTCAAGTACCTAATTCAATCTGCCTAGCCTTTTCCCAAGTATGTTGGGGTGGGCTTCCAATCTAACCAGCTGCAGCTCCACCACCCATGTGCTGGATATAAATACGTCTTACTAGGGGGTATCATTTGGTAAGACTGGTTGTCAGACTTTCTGACGACCCGAAACGACTGTCAAAGCTCTACATCATGACAGCCGGGACCAACGGTATGTAGTAGATGGTCACCCATCCACAGATCAACCGCGGCCAGATTAACTCGTGCTTTATTTCAAGCTTTTGAGTTTTATTATACTTTATTTGTTTGTTTTTTTGTTGTTTTTTTTTGGTATGTTTGGAATTGAATCATTACTAGATTTTATTTGGTACCAATATTGTTGTTATTTATTTTTTGAAAACCTTCCCTCCTTTTTTAGGGTCCCGTACCCAAAGGGTAAAACGGGAACCCTATTACTAAGGCTCCGCCGTCTGTCTGACTGTCTGTCTGTCTGTCCGTCTGTCACCTGGCTGTATCTCATGAACCGTGATCGTTAGACAGTTGAAATTTTCACAGATGATGTATTTCTGTTGCTAACAACAAATACAAAAATACAGAATAAAATAAATATTTCAGGGGCTCCCATACAACAAACGTGATTTTTTTTGCACTTTTTTATTTATGTTTGCAGATGCAATATATAAATATCATATAGTCAATCACTCCTACAATTAAGACGAATCTAACGACACCTCATATCTTCCTCAAATCCAACAAGCCGTTTAGGCTACAGAGCGTGCTAAAGAAATAGACATAAATACACTCGAAAAACATTACCCTCCTTCTAGGGCAGTGGGGTAATAACTACAGAACATAGACAACGCAGCCTGGATACCTACTTCGCTAACGAGTTATCTAGGCTCAAGGATACAGTGCCTGGCTAAATGTGGATGTAATGTTTTAAACACCAAAGATATAAATAAATGTCTATAGACAGTCAAAGCTGTGAACTCGTCGAAAAAATTGCGTCCAACTGCTGGCCGCAACACGCACGCACACTAGAATAACACAATGACAGTAAGACGTAGCTGTCACGTAAAGCAGCCTATCAAAGTTGGCCTGTTTGTTTTAGTTCTTTTGCAGCGCGACACTATCTAGACCTAAAAATAATCAAAGATATAATACATACACCTCTCTCAGCCTACACTTCGGCCATGAAAAGAAGGCAATAATAAGTATCAGCCACAGTTGGCAACTACATAATGTTATCTTATAACAATGCACGGATCAAAAATGAGGTCTTTAGGCCACAGGTCAAACATAACAATGATAGAGTAAATGTATAAATTATGAATACTTATTATAATAAGTAGATACTAACTGAGTGGAATGAGTAACTTCTATTAATATTTAACAAGATATTAGTCATCATCAAATCACAAAATAAAATATAGGCAGTCGCAGGACTGCGGATAGAAGTGAAAACTTAAAACTATGCATACCTACAGTTAAACTGTTAAAGTTTTAATGCAAATGGTGTGTGCATGTCGGTGATGCGAACCCATAAGTTTCGCCCCTACCAAAAATCGCTCGACGCGACGTCCCAAAGAAGTTAGTCAGCCTCGCTACCACCTTGATGAATGGTAAATGTTGTTTAGCCGCACAGAGACAATATCTGAAAACGCCGCTATGTAGAAATATCAACTGTTTAAAATTTGGTTAGCTACTCGTCACTAGATGGCGTTGTACCATTTCGATCAATTTCTACATCGCGGTGTTAAGATTCTCCACCGATAGAGTAAGTAGTTAGGGTTAAAAAAACGGTATAATAACACTCGCTGCGTCTACGAATAAAGGTAAACCAATCTTGAGGTTTAGTGTCGGTATTTAGTAATACTACACTGGTCCGAATTCCCAACTCCCAGTCTACTACTACTAATCCCCGAAGTCGAGGGTTATTCTAGACATGGGTAGTTCGTGAACGATTGAAGGAAATGAACTACTTCATTTCGCAAAATAAACTTATCATTCATTCAGTACTCATTCAAATGTGTCTCTACTTCATTTAGTTCAGTCTTTCTTTTCGCTCGCTGCAAATGTGATTTCGATTTCAAATACGCCAACCTAGACGAAAAGGTCTAACTATACACATAGAACAGAAAACATACTACTTAAAAAAAATAGTTTTGCTTAGATTCATTTTTCATGGTTGCAGAGTCCTAAGCCTGTATAAAGTATGAAGGAAAATTGAGATAGAAGATAGGTACCTATAAAATTGAACTAGTGAAGTATATCATTCGTGGTAACTTATCAATCACTCTCTCGTTATCTTAAGGTTATGAATTCGTTCTGTTTTGCTGAACTAAATGAAGTACTGAACTAAACGAGTGGACTACTTCGTTAAGCGAAAAGATATACTTCATTCATTTCTTTTCACTGACACATTTAGCGCATGTCTAGGTTATTCAAATGTTTTTATGACAACATGAGCTACTCTCATGGAGGGATGTTGCGGATGCAGATTTTTGGTGTCCGGTATCGCGGGCGCGACATGCACTGACAAAAACAATTCCTTTGTCGGTGCATGTCGCACCCGCGATATCGCATGTGTTTGAAAGAGCCTTTATTCAATTCGCGGCAATTATAATAATTTAAAAATCAATTTAGCGCTCTAAATTATAATGTGAAAATATTATGTTTCGTAAAAATGTGTCGATTTAGAGCTGATGATTTACATGATTTTAATTCATATTTTGCTGATTATGATTTTACTTGTATTCTACCTTTGCACCCACATTTGCGGATGCGGGGAGGTCTACATATAATATTTGCGGGAGCTCCGAAATTGTGGATGCGGATGCAAATATCCGCAACATCCCTGGGGGCCAAGTCTGCTATTTTTATAAATTCAGTCATTCCAACACGATCTCATTGTCATGCCATTGTCATTTTGCTAAACGTTCGTAATCTGGTAAATTCATGATGATCAATCATTGGTCGGTCAATTTTCTCGTAATATAATTGTGTTATTATAATGGCATTGTCGTATTGCCATTATTATAAAACACATTAGTAGAAATCTCATTCATTTGTCATTATGTACGAGATTACCAATATATGCAATTTCTTTCAATGTAGTGTTAGTGGCCGACCATTGGAAAGTCATAATGACGCTATTATAATAGTAGATTACCAAACTTGTCAAAATCAACAATTATGAAATCAATGATCGACCATTCTGACACTATTGTAATAGCAGACTTGAGGCCCTGTTCTCATGTAATTCCTATACGACAGGAATAATATCTTTAGTAAATCAAATATTTGTTTCTATAATAAATTATTTTGAGTTCCTTATAATTATGCAAATATAAAATGTGCGATCATGTTTGATTCGATACTCATTTAAATGATGACCTAATGGTGTAACAGGTAGGTATACTATAGCAAAGTAGAACTATTTAAAATATCAACATTCTTAACTGTCTATCTGCATAGTTACCATGATAATATAATTTAATTGGAATGCAAACAGCTACTCTAAATTTTTCCTACATGGTTAAACAAGAATTATAAAAATTCTATCCAAAACGAATAGATGTAAATCTGTTGTCTGATTTGAACGAAGGACAAGTATCAATAAATTAATGCAAGAATATTGGAAAAAGCAGGTTCAAGATCCACCACTGTTGCCACTTTTGACCGGTCTCTATATCCAAGAAAAACATCGTGAGGAATTTTTTTTGGGTGGGAAATTATCAAATAACTTCTCCCGCTCTGGGCGGAGCGGGAGGGGCGTGTCAGACTTTTACTGACTAAAACCCACCCGTGTTGCATCATTTGCCTGTGTGCCAGGGCCACGATATCCCTTTCGTACAAACTCGCAACCCTGGCAGGGAGGAAACATGCCTGAGAGATATTTCTCGGTAGCATGTGAAGCTTCTTCCAGTCTGCTCCAACTTTTAGTATCTCGCTTCACTCGTGCAAAGCGATGGCGAAGTAGATCGGACGGATAAGCAAATAATTAACGCTGGATAGATGAAATGACGGCAGGTCACGGGAACAATCTGCGACTCCCGCATTCCCCTTAAATATATATATCTATTTATAAAACAATGGTTAGACCTGCTGTCTTGTATGGATCAGAATGTTGGGCCAGAAAAGGGATGAATGAAAGACAATTGCATGTAGCTGAGATGAGAATGCTAAGGGGCATGTGTGGTGTGACACGAATGGATAGAATAAGAAATCAGTACATAAGAGGAAGTCTGAAAGTGGCACCGGTGACTGAAAAGTTGTCCGGAAATCGGTTGTCATGGCATGGGCATCTGATGCGGGGAGGAATGAGAAAAATGTCGTGAGGAAAGTTTTTAGTATGAATGTCGATGGCTATAAGAGTAGGGGAAGACCAAAGAAACGATGGATGAACTGTGGGAAAGACGATATTGCTAGAAAGGGAGTGACTTCCGAGATGATTACTAATAGAGAAGTATGGAAGAAAGGGACATGTTGCGCCGACCCCAAATAAATTGGGATAAGTGAGGCTAAGTCAGAGGCTCATAGGCGGCATCAAAACTCTGACCCCAGGTTAGTTACTAACCACACGAAAAAGAAAGAAATCATAGTTACTTTTGATGCTAGATTATGATGTCTCAAAACCACTAGTCATCGGCATAAAAAGCCTATGAAAAAAATTGCAAGTCAATGGACTGTTTTAAAGCCATGGGTAAGAAACCTGTTACTTATCGCTTTAGCATATTCTAATAGCGTTAAAAAACAGGGCGATGACCCAACTTAATGGAAAGAAGAAAGAAGTTGCCGCCGCCGAGAGGCAACGCCACCAAGAAGACAATTTGCGTTTTTATCATTTCTAACGACACGAGATTATCGTGGACGTGCCCGCCCACGTCCTTAAGGTGAACCCGCAGCTTTAGCCCGCGAAATTCAAATTTTCTTACGTTTTTTTGCAATTTGCAGGTCAGTGTCAGGTTATATCTTGATCAAAATATGATTCGCGACTATAGCAGATAATATGTATTTAAAAAAATAGTACAGTCAATGACCAGCATTACTTAACCGCTCTTACAAAGAAGAATAATGGAAGAGGGGGCCAGGTAATGCTGGTCACTGACTGACACATAAAGTACACCCATATTTCACCAGTTTTTTAGGGTTCCGTACCCAAAGGATAAAACGGGAACCCTATTACTAAGGCTCCGCTGTCTGTCTGTCCGTCTGTCACCAGGCTGTATCTCATGAACCGTGATAGCTAGACAGTTGAAATTTTCACAGATGATGTATTTCTGTTGCCGATATAACAACAAATACTAAAAAAACAGAATAAAATAAATATTTAAGGGGGGCTTCCATACAACAAACGTGATTTTTTTGCTCGTTTTTCCTCGATATTGACAACGGCAACGAGTAGACGCTTGAAATATTCGCAGAATATTTATTTATATATTCACTTTAAAAATAAATAATTAAATTAAAATAAAACAAATATATAAGGGGGGCTCCCATACAACAAACGTGAATTTTCTGCCATTTTTATAGATAATTGTACGGAACCCTTCGTGCGCGAGTCCGACTCGCACTTGGCCGGTTTTTTTTAATTCCAATGTAACAGGGGGCGAGCCTATTGCCATTAACCGGGCACAAATCCAGACTCCGGGCTGCTGCTGAGAAATTCCAGATGGAAATTCCTTGGCATTATTACATGATGATAGCAATAGTAGGAACATAGGTATATATATTCAAATCCAATCAAAACAATTTATTTGCCATAAGTGTTGGAACAATCGTATCATGTATACCTATAGGTATATGATATTATATCACCATATTATAATTATACATTTATCGGCTTTTCCATTTATTTGAGCCTTTGACCCAATAATGGATAACCTGACCCCATCATCATCATCAACATCAGCCCATAGCAGCCCACTGCTGGACATAGGCCTCTCCAATTGCACGCCATTCAGCTCGATTCTCGGAAACTCTCATCCAGCTGCCACCAGCCACCCTGCGAAGATCGTCGCTCTAACTAGCCTGAGAGCGTCCTACCTTACGTTTGCCCATTCGCGGTCTCCACTCAAAAACACGTCACGATCATCGGTTCTACGGCTTATATGGCCCGCCCATTGCCACTTCAGCTTGCTTATTCTGTGGGCTATGTCGACAACCTGACCCCACACCTGCTAAACCTAAAAATATATTTCACACGACTTTATTCAGTACCAACAAGGTCTATTTTGGTGCTGAATCTATTTTCAGAGCCGCAAAATGTATTATTGCCGCAGGATGTGATCTCAACACTGTGTTACTAAAATTTTAGACAATAATTATGGGATTGGAGTTTTTTTTGTAGTATTATAGATGTATGACTAAAAAGACGATGATTTCAGGGTTATTTAGATAGTTATTGGAGATTATATCAGAGATGCAGCATCCTGAAAACTCTGAGGAAGATAGATCGTTTAGTTTAGTTATAGCTTAAAACCATGAAATTGGTATGACAAGATCTAAATACAAAACCGGCCAAGAGAGTGTCGGACCACGCACAATGAAGGGTTTCGTAGTTGGGAAGAATTTATCCCAAAAACAAACTTAGCATTGTAGTTGAAAAACATGTTCTGCCATACATCGATATGCGTCAGGTTCAATTCTCAAACTGCAAAAGCTGGTCGACTATTACTCGTTAACTTGTATAGCCTAAGTAGGCTATACAAGTTAACGAGTAATAGTCGACCACAGCTAAGTAGCTGTGATAGTATTCATTTTAATTTCGTTATATACGAGTACTACTGCCATGATTTTTTCAGATATCCAGAAACAACCATTTAGCTGGCACTTGACTCTAACAAAAAATAACACTTTTAAAGCTTAGTTTTACGCAAATGAATACCTGAATCGAAAAATGATTTTCACAGTCCAGCAATATTTTTGCACGGCTTATCCAACGATACCTCACACCAAGGGAAAGACGAGAAAAAAAATATCATCTCCACTTTACGTGCCAGGGAGGTACCTTTTCTTCAGATTTTATTTTACCACTTTGTCGGCGTGATTAATATGTACACCCATGTCAAATTACAACTTTCTAGTACTAAGACACTCTGAGCTAAGCTGGGGACAGACATACAGACGGACATGGAGAAACTATATGGATTCCTTGTTGACTACGGTACCTTAAAAACACATACGATGGATTATTGAATGAAGGTAATGCTAAAAATCTAATGAATAGAAAGAAAGATTGATAGGCTTTAAGAGTAGTGGAAAACCAAAGAAACTGAAAGGAATGTGTGAAAGATACAAATACGTACATAAACTCACGCCTTCTACCCGTGAGGGTAGGCAGAAACTACAGAACGCTACCTGCTACGGTACTTACATAAACTCCTTGAGCTTTTCCTTTTGTCGTCCTGTGTGAAGATAATTACGGCAAAAACCAGATATGTAATTAATGCAATACATAAAGCAAAGCATTTTATATGTAACTGACCATGATTTTTATTATATGGCAAACAACAAGTCTCTAAGTTCAAGCCAGAAAAAGAAAACTACGCCATGATTATTTTTTATCATCAGTTCATAACTAAACTAGCCAATTATGTTTTCAATTAAGACGACTTTTTTGGCCTATCGAAGCCTGTCAAAAAAGTCGTCGGTTAATTTGATAAAACTTAGTAAATTATTTCGTCGGTATCTATCACGGTGACAGAAGTAGACGCTTAATAATTCCATCAACAATTTTTCGCCATTGTTCTATATTACGACCACGCTAATAATGCTTTTTTATTTTTATTTTTTTGTTAGGAACCTTCCCTGGTACACAGCAACTTACCAAAGTCTCATCACTATCGGTTGAGCCATTTATGAGTTTTTGCGAGACTAACGCATAGCAAATGAATTTTATGATAGACTAGCTGCGCCCCGCGGTTTCAGCCGCGTAAGTCTCGATCCCGTGGGAATGTCGGGATAAAAAGTAGCCTATCTGTAAATCCAGGGTGTCAGCTACCTCCATACAAAACTTTATCAAAATTGGTCCAGCCGTTCGAGCGTGAAGAAGTAACAAACACACACACAAACGAAGTCACAAACTTTCGCCTTTCTAAAACTAGTGTGATGATTTTAGATGATTAAATACTGAGATGACGAGGGAGGTGAGGGACGAGACATACTGCGCTGACAACCAATACATTGGTGTAAGGGCAGGCAGGACTGTATATTTGCCTTCGGAGAACTTACAGCCGAAATCCATAGCAGAACCTACCGATCAGCTATAAAAAAAAATGTGTAGCGTTAAGTACCGTATTTCTGACTATCTTGTATAGCTTATCATAAAATGAATACTACTAAATAGTAATTAAACACGATTACCGCTACTTCCTTTTCGACTTAATTATGATAGGAACGCATTTAATCGCTTCCCTATTCGTCTATTGCCAAGGCTAGATGATTCAATATCTGACGAGGTGCGGAAGATTTTTGATTAAATTCAAATTGATAAAGATTCCACTACTTCCACTTTTTAAATATATACAATTGGATATTGGATTAGTTTTCTTTGCTACCGGTCGTTATTTCTCCTGAGAAAGTTTATTTTGGTATATTATGTATATATCTATCTATGTATTTGTATGTATGCTTGTATTTTATAGTTATTTCCGAGCTATCTATCCCGTACGTTGCACCTGCCATGTTTTGTCTCTGCATCACCCTAAGGTTGACTGGTAGAAAATGCCTCAGGCGTTAAGTCCCGCCTTTGTACAGTGTAGTTTTTACTTGTGCATAAAGTTTTAATAAATAAATAAATATATCCATCTGTAAGTTAACTAACAGACTATAAGTAAACAGACTGCAAACATAAGTTGGTTATTCATTAATAAATGCACTATTGAAACAATAAAAAATGTGTTCTACGAAAACAACGATGGCGCGCACACTCGTATCAAGATAGACTTATATACTTATTTAGACTCATAGCCAAGTTAAAAAAAAAGCTGTTTTAACTCCAGAGTCAAACAAAAGATGGACATCATTGCAGCAAGAACTATTTGTTTTACTACGATTAACAAATGAATGGGAACTAGCATAGACCTTCTTTTCTCCCGAATAGATACGAGCTCAACGAAAATGTGAGAGAAGCTGGGAGAGGCCTATTTCCGGCAGTGGACTGCGATGAGTTGATATACGAAATATATTTGTCAGTCAATTGGTAGAGAGACTGATTAACCAGAGACTTTCTTAACGAATACTAAGCACAAACACGTGGTTCTAACTGGCAATGGACAGAGTACGTAAAACTAACATAAAATTAAAACAACACACATGTAAAATTTTATGCACTAGCGGTTAGAATACCGTCGTGAATCTAAATCGAGGCCCATAACATATGTTTCGTCAGGCGCGTCACGTGGCCTCCACTCACGGCCTTAACATCTTGTATTATTATTGTTTGTATTCCCAACTACAACTCGGAACCGTAGAATTAAAGAAAAACTTGCTATATCAGGTTCTCGTCTTTATAGGTCCATTAAAAAACCATGCTTGTTTAGCTGAATAAAAGTTTTCCAATTTCTACGTATGCGTAATGCTTATGCTACCAAGAAGTATCAGTTTACTGTGCATTTGCCCTAGATTTACGGAATTGGATTGATGTTTCAACATATTCACATTAGAATAATCTTACTCCGGAAAATCTACTTTTTGGGGTTTTCATCCTGTTAAGCCGATTTGGAGACAAACAATCTGTTTGTGGGGTCTGAGCTAATTTATATACTCTCTCACTAGTTTTCTTGTTTAGATTTGGCTGAAAACAATATTACTGAATTTTGAATTCCTGTGCCTTGGGATGCGAGAGTCGAATTCTTATCAATTCGTACCATCGACAATGAAGAAGAGGATGTAGAAAATATATATAAGAAATATCGAAGATAATAAAAGTAACTGTGAATCATCAGGTTGGGTACAAACAACGCCAAGGCGTCAGAAAGTCATTCAGAGACTTTCCGGAGTCGTTTCGTTCAGAATCAACTAATGTGAATGAGACATTACTTTGCTGGCAGCACATTTGAGATCGTTAAAACTATTTTCTTTAGCAAATGGATAAAAATTCGATGTGTCTGTAAAACTTGACTCGATATTTCAAAAGTCGATATTAAGAGAACTAAGGAATCAATATGTTGGTATTATTGCAGTAGAAAAGATGGTGAATGAGTTTTTGTTGATGATTGTTGGATGAATGTGTGAATGAATAAAAACGTTGGTGAAAGAGATGTTCTTCTGAATATAGAAATCATGACGCATAATATTATATTGGTACTAAACATAACGCCAGTTAATATAGACGCATCAAATATTATTGAAGATAAACCCAAAAGAAAAATTCGTGACGATCCTGTTACTGAAAAGACAAATATAAATCAAGCTGTAATATAAACTTACCTCTTCGACGGACTTCTTGGAGAACTCGTTCATGGACACAATCCATTGCTGCACGAGCTCATTCACAATAACTAGATCATTATATAACCACGTCAATAGGTCGTTCACCCATTGCACACTCGGCGGGTCGGGTCCCATACACGTCGGAATTAAAACGCTTTGATGCTTTTTTAAAGTCAGCTGCTCGGGACCCGGGGACATGCGACCCAACCTCCTTTTGTTTGGTGGAGTAGCTGGCACGAACCCAGTAGGCTTTGCAGGCTTAAACGAGGCACTTTTAACTTTAGCACTAGTAGCTAATACACTATCAGCACTGTTTATAATTTCGTTCGATGTTTTCTTCGTGTCATCAGTCGTTGGCTTTTGTTTTGGGTCGACCTCCACCACTTTATTCGCGAAGCGAGCGTACGCCCATTTCGCTATGCCGAGGAGGACGATCGAAAAGAGAATCCATATGAAAATAAGCATGACTAGGTTGTCCATGGCTGTGTCCATATAATCAAAGCTACATATGAGGTCGTCAACTGCTTCGGCAAGGTCGGCCATAGCTTTCCATGGTGTTCTCCACCACTGCGCGGCGACCGCACCCGCCGCGTCTTTCTCGGTAACTGATTGGGAGCTAGGCATTTTTTTTCTATTTTCGAACGCACTATTTTGGGACGCAGCTCTGTTTCGCTATGTCTGTCTCTTTCTATTTTGGATGCGTTCAGTTGAATTAGTTTTAGTTTGAACACATTTCGTTCGTTCGTGTTTTTCGTGGTTTCAGTGTTCCCCTTTTTTCAGCATGTTTTTAAGACTCTGTAACAATGAAAAAAATATTTTAGTAAATAATCGGAATATAATTATATGTAGTTTTGCAATCTCACTTTATGCAATGTAGTGCTTAAATAAACAATAGAATTGTATTAGATATAAAATCTACTTTTAATATAAGGAAATTGTAGATTTATGGTTACAGCAGTAAATGCTAGTGTTTATAGTCAACAATAGGTCATCAACGGCAATGAATCCCAGACGTACGTTAATATCCCGCGTAATGCAATGAAATGTTTATGAAATATGTAATTGTTATAACTACAATGAAACTCAGGAAAACATTTGTTTATTTTGACAAATCCTCTTAATGTCCCATTCCTCTTTATTATGAAATCCCATTTATTTATAGGTATGCTCTGCAATAAATAACAAAATCATATCCTGGAAAAATCTATCAAAATTGTACCATAATGTGCAACATACACATACAACTTTGTCAATTTATATAATTAGGTAAGTACTATCCTTTCTATTCAGAGAAACCTTTTAAATAAAAGTGAAGTTTCAAATGGGTATCTACAGTTTTGAGCCGTTTGGGGTCGAACCACTCGGGCCCGAGTAGGCGTCTTCTTTAGGAAATTTCCTCGGTCGACACTTCCCGTGACCTGAGGGCTGGCTCGTTCTTTGGCCAAAGAATTAGCATTGCCATTCAACGTGGCAATGCTGCCAGTCTTCTGGGCACGTTTCCGGATGACAGCGATGCGAGTACTTCGACGTCTCAATGTCCTTTTGTATTTGTTTGTATATTTAGTTAGTCAGTCATTTATTTTAGTACCCAGTGTAAATAGTTACTTGCGTCATATATTGCATACTTAGCAAAACTTCCATGTAAATATCTTATTATTTCGACAAAGCACGTAGTATCATTTTCAAAAAAAAAACAAGTGTCAGCCTGTATTTAATTGTAAATCAAAATTTCCTTGTCTGATGTACTTACACATGAGAGTCATTTAAACACACATAAAGTTTAGTAACAGTTTTTTTTTTTAACTGTTACAAATATATATATAATTATCTTATGTGATCAGGATCACCCAACGTCGAGCACTACAATTTTGTGCTAGGAAGCTTTTGATTTTTTTCTCGAAGAGTTACTTTGGACACAGAAGATTTGAAATTTGCAACGACGATATAATCATTTAAATGTATTTGAAATAGAAGTATCTTATACTCCATTTGAAATAAGATTAGAAATTTAAATAAACCTTTTTTTACAGTCCGCGTAACCGACTTTTGCGGAATAGAAATTCCGCAGGCATAAGGATGGCATTCAAAGCAAAATCGTGGTTACAATACGAACTGTTTATTACAGCTGCCATTTGTCATGCCACCAACGCAATAGAAGTCAAAATCGGTTGAACAGACTGTAAAAATAATCTTATTTCAAATGGAGTAATTCCAAAGAAATGTTCTTTCAATAATTTTACAAAACACTTTCTCTTAACAACAAGCCGTTGACAGCAGTCTGTTAGTTCCTACCTTTAATTATAAATTAACCGAAGAAAAACCCTCCAATAGTCCAACTGTGAGTAACAATTTAAATGTTGTAGTCATAAATTATATTATTGATTTCTGATTCTGACATGCTTTAAAACTTACCACTTGCAGTATTTTTATTTCCTTTTTTTTTCACATTTATCCCAAGAACAAACATAACATTGTAGTTGAAAAACAAGTTCCCTCATACATTCCAAGTGCAAATGTAAGTCTGTACTGTACGCACAATATTGAGAGATTTACTTTAAGATATTTTATTTTAAGATCATATACTTCTTATAGGTGTTCCTGTAATGTATAAGTAAATAACTATTTTCTGTATTTTTTTCAAAATTTTAAGCTCAGTTGTTTCGGAGATAAGGTCGGGGGGAATGGTAATTCTTACAATAAGCCCTTTCATTTGTTATGTCACACGGTACGTTTTGCAAAACTTTTTTTTAATTTTCTAATTTGTCCCTAAAAGGTGACCCCCTCATATTCAAAATTAACTTATTTACGTTACACGTCCGTGTTTGGGTCACAGAAATTCATGTGTGTACCAAGTTTCAACTTAATCGGTCCAGTAGATTCGGGGAAAATCGGCTGTGACTGACGGACAGACAGACAGACGCGAGTCGGACACGAGGATACGAGTGAACCTCGTGTCCTCGTTTATGTTATTTTCTTTTGAGGTTCAGAACCCTAAAAATTTTACAATATGTACAAAATACATGTTTTGTTCTAGAATAAATCCAAGTCCAATTATTTTGCTAAGAATTTGTTATAGTAATACTGTAAGCTGCACCCCACGGTTTCACCCGCATAAGTCCCGATCCCGTGGAAATATCGGGATAAAAAGTATCATATATCCTAATACAGGTCATGGTTTACCCATGTGCCTTTCATTTAATTAAATCCGTTCAGCCGTTTTAGCGTGAAAGCGTAACAAACTAACTCACCTTCGCATTTACAATATTAGTTAGGGTGTCGTTCATCGATCGACATCGGTCGACGTTGATCGATTGGTGTTGGATTGGACTAGTCCATTCTACCATCGATCGATGCCGTCGATTGACGATCGATTGGTACACCCTTAGGATACCACATTTTTTTTTTGTTCCCGTGGTTGAAAATCCACATGGACGTCCTCCACCCTGGGGCGCGCGGTGAGGTCTTTCAGACTCTTACTGATTAAAAACCACCCCGATGTTCCCTTACCACACTTGCACCGGGGATCATGGGATCATGTGCGACTTCCGCGATCCTCGGATAGTTAGGATTCCCCCGGACCCAAGATCCTCGATACCCATATAGGCCAATTTTCTTTCAAATCCAACAAGAAAATCTTCCATCTTGAATGAAAAGAACCTTCACCGTCTCCGAGTGTAACAATGTACGCTATCCACCTAACAATGGGCAATAGAGTATTGTCTTGCAAATACATACTACTTAGTTAACGTTACTGAGTCGGTCAGGCATGACAGCACCGATGATGTAACTATGCATACTTGGAAGCCTGTGGTTTAACATTCAGGGTGATCCTGCCAGGGTTGCGAGTTTGTCCGAAATGGATATCATGGCCCTGGCACACAGGCAACTGAAAGAACTCTTACGGCTGAAATGAATACAGCGCAAGGATCTTTTTAGGGTTCCGTACCCAAAGGGTAAAACGGGAACCCTATTACTAAGGCTCCGCCGTCTGTCACCAGGCTCTATCTCATGAACCGTGATAGCTAGACAGTTGAAATTTTCACAGATGATGTATTTCTGTTGCCGCTATAACAACAAATACAAAAAAAACGGAATAAAATAAATATTTAAGGGGGCTCCCATACAACAAACGTGATTTTTTTGCTCGATATTGATAACGGCAACAGGTAGACGCTTGAAATATTCACAGAATATTTAGTTATATATTCACTTTAAAAATAAATAATTAAATTAAAATAAAACTAATATTTAAGGGGGGCTCCCATACAACAAACGTGATTTTTTGCCTTTTTTTTTAACTTTTCGCATGCCTTTCGCGAGACAATTAATCTTTTTGCCATAGGAGCCCAGGCGCCAGACTATGCGTCAAGCATAAGCTTTATAATCATTGTAACCTTGTTCAGTTCTAATGTTTCAGACTAGTTAATTGGCTCGGTGAGAATTGGATTAGCAGCGGTGATTAAATATAATAAAACAAACACTGCCTACGCTAATGAATCAACAATTGGAGGAAACATAACATCACGTCTGTAATCCCCGAAGGGTTAGGCAGAGGTGTACCTACCTAAAGTACACCCACATTTCGCCAGTTATGTTTAAATCCCATGTAACAGGAGGCGAGCCTATTGCTACTGAGAAATTCCAGATGGAAAAACCCAATAACACTTTGCCTGACCCGGGAATCGAACCTAGGACCTCATGCTCGTCAGTAGCGTTTTCAACCAGGGTTTGAAACCGGTTAATTTTTAACCGACTTCCAAAAAGGTGGAGGTTTTAAGTTCGGTTGTATGTTTTTTTTTTTTTTTTTTTAATATATGTTCACCGATTACTCCGTCAATTGTGGACGGATTTTGAAAATTCTGTTTTTGTATGGAAGGGTATGCTCCCGAGGTGGTCCCATTGCCACAAAATCAGAATCTGGTGAGGGGATCTCATGGAAATGAGGGAAATCTTCAAATTTTATAGGCAAACCTGCATGCATTTGCACTCGAACAGCACCATTTCGTGAAGTGGAACTGATGATGAAGACCACAGATGGCCACCGGAACTACTTAATACTAAGTATTTTACCGTTGGGATTCGATTAGGCACTTTAATATGGTTGCTAAGAAATTTATGCTCGTCAAAATGCATATGGTGAAGTCACCATCAGTTCTCCTGGTTCTTACCAGGAGAACTCCTCAACAATTAACGCCCCTGCATCGGGAAAAGTAATATTTTGTAAAAGGTGATGAGCATTTGACATTAGGCTATTGTAAATTAGATAAATTACAAACTGACCCATTAAAAAGTGAAAAATAACTTTAATTTCGGAAGTCGGTGGCAAAAAACTAAAATACAGATCCAAAGACACCGACTTCCGAAATAAAAGTTATTTTTCACTTTGTAGTGTTTTTTTTTGAAGTTACTTGTTTTTTTTTTTTCCGAAGATACAAATTATTTTTAGTTACAATTGATAATTCAAAGATTGCTTCATCATTGATTTTGTAACAAAATAATAAATAATTAACATCTGGTCACCCATCCACGGACCGACCTCAGCAAACGTTGCCACCAATTCAATCATCATCAATTCAATCAACTGTTCACAAAGCTTATCAGGTGATTCACAATGCCTATTCACAAATTGAGTCATAGTCTAGGAGACTTCAACCAGCACGTGGATGCCAGACAAATGACCTAATTGTGCTATCGCTGCGCCACATTTGGCCTCACCCAAATCTACTACCAATTACGTTGAACTTCATTCCAGTTGCCTCATTTAAAATTTGATTAGGGAGATATCTTCATTACCAATGATATTATAAGTAAAAAGACGTAGATACGAGTCGGTACGGGATAGGACGTAAAAAATAATAGGCCCGTTTTGACATTTAAAATGAATCGATTTATCGTGAGTATCGAGTACCGAATCGGATAGCTACTTCACTAGTTATTCGTAACTATTACCGAGTCATTTTAATAGGTAACATTTGACGTCTGTCAGTTTAGTGAGAGCAAAACGTAAAATTACTCGTATCGGTCATTATTACAATAAATATGTAATCGTAACTGAAAAGAGTTAAGCAATTGTGCAGTTCTAACAAAACGAAAAATATATTAGGTATTTTATGCCCGCGCCGTTACAAGGTTACGTTGTTGAATTTTGACGAATTGTCAAATGTTACCTATTAAAATGACTCCATTATAATCGTAAACTAAATCGACTCAAGTTAAATGTCAAAACGGGCCTATCATTTTTTGACAACTTTACCTACTCAACATATAGATTACCCTCTTTTCATTTTGCTTTTTGTTTTGTTTAGTTTAGACTTCTTTGAAATTGAGTATCTTTCTTCTTCTTCTTTTAATTAAGTTCTTTTCAATTACTTATATACAATTAATTTTCTAACCATTGGAAGGGCGGAATGTCCTAACACAAGCATCTGTTTTCCTTAAAAGGACATTCCTAAAAGTAAAAATGTAACAAATTGTAAGTTGTTGAAATAAACTTCTTTTTTTTTGTTTGATGACACGTGGAAGTAGGACGGCATGTCGTAATTATCTGGAGCGAAAAAGAGACAAGGCGAACAAAATATGGGTAATTAGCCAAATTTTGACGTGGCACTTGCGGAGCGTGTATAAAATATCTATCTCTTTTTAATTAATATATCATTGTTTATTACTGCCGCGTTGGTCTAGTGGTCGCATGCACGACTGCTGAACTTGAGGTCCCGGGTTCGATTCCCAGGTCGGGCAAAGTGATATTGGGATTTTCCATTAGGAATTTTTCAGAAGCAGCTCGGAGTCTGGATTTGTGCCCGGTTGATGGCAATAGGCTCGCCCCCTATTTCATGGGACTTAAACATAACGGGCGAAATGTGAGTGTACTATTAGGTACACCACTGCCTAACCCTTCGGGGATTACAGGCGTGATGTTATGTTTATGTGTTGTTTATTACCCAATAAATAGTCATTCATTAGATTATAATTTAACTCTCTTCTGCCCGCAGACGTACCGCCGGAAATTTCTTGTTCCCAGACCAACCGTGTCGCATCACATCGCCCGCCTGCGCTATTACTTTAACTACGTTTACGTTAACTTTTTTTATTTTTACTCGGCTCCTAAGAGACGTAGCGTGATGTTAAATAGCCTATATATAACAGCCTATATACCTATATAGCATACCTATATAAATAGCCTATATACCTTCCTCATGAATTGGGCAATCAAATGCAAAAAGAATTGTTTAAATCCGGCTGGTAGTTTCAAACCCTCCTGATCAGAAGGTCTCAGTAGCTAAATGTCCAACAGCGCGAAACATCTAATTAGCAAAATGTACATGTAGCAAAACGTCCAAGTATCAGATGGTCTGTATCAGTAGCGAAGCTACAACTTCCAATTGAGGGAAGCCGAAGAAAAAATTGTTAAGTGCTCATAAACAAGTTATCATCTAAATTTATTACTTTAAACTGCGTTCGCGATTTAGGATAGACTATTGTTACGCGTTGTTGTAATGTTTTTTTATCTTACGATTTATTAAATACTTGTAATGAGACTATGTATGTACCATATTATTTGGTAATAGTAAACTCAAGTAGAGTCGTTGTTCCGAAGGGAAGCCGTCGCCCCTGGTCTGTATAGCAGAACATCTATTTTGCAAAAAGTCATTTTAAAAATGTGTACACTCATGATGGATAGTAAAAGTCATTTGTAAATTACATTAAACGACACCATTAAAAAGATATGGTATACGCTACGAGTACATAGACCAAAGAGTCTGTATGCACATATTAAGATGCCATGTCCGTTATCCACCCGATGCAATGTTGAATTTTGTGCCTGAGTATCCAAACATTTTGAGAATTTGACGATTTGCTAAATAGGTGTTCTGCTATACAGACCATCTGGGGCCCAAGTCTGCTATTTTTATAAATTCAGTCATTCCAACACGATCCCATTGTCATGCCATTGTCATTTTGCTAAAAGTTCGTAATCTGGTAAATTCATAATGGTCGATCATTTTCTTTGCAATTTCTTTCAATGTAGTGTCAGTTGCCGACCATTGGAAAGTCATAATGACGCCATTATAATAGTAGATTACCAAACTTGTCAAAATCAACAATTATGAAATCAATGATTGACCATTCTGACACTATTGTAATAGCAGACTTGAGGCCCTGATAGTTGGACGTTTTGCTACATGGACATTTTGCTAATTAGACGTTTCGCGCTGTTGGACATTTACCTACTTAGACCTTCTGATCAGGAGGGGTTTCAAAGATCGCGCATTCAAACAAAAAAGAAACTCGTTAGCTTTATTATATTATTATATTACTAGATACTAATATCTTCGATCAACAATCAACAATACCAACAGTAACTATACACCATTTAATAAATTAATAAATTTTATTTTATTTTAACGCTTCCACGGGCGGTGAAGGAGACACAATAGAAGTTTTATTGTTATGACGTCATCAGGCGTTCACTGTCCGCCAAAGGGTTAAGAATTAATTTTATTATACCTTTTGCTGTGCCCTACAGGGTCCGTAATTGTACCTTAGCTTTAAGCCATTGTAACTGTAACATTTGTAACACCTTTAATTAGATATTATGAAATGCAAATAAACATAATGAATATGAATAACATTAGAAACATAACGGTTATCACCCTCATGTAATTTTGATATAAACGTATAATAAACTCCGTTATATCACGTTAAATACAAAGCAATGTAATCTATATTTACCATTTACATTAAAAAAATAACTCTTAAGTGCAATAATTTCAACAATATCACACAATAACTGTTTTGTTTCAATTGCTATTTAGTCGTTATTTACTTTTGGTATTGTTGATCGAAGATACTAATATAATAAGGCGACGAGTTATCTTTTTTTTGTTTGAACGGGCTAATCTATGGAACTACCAATCGGATTTGAAAAATGCTTTTTGCATTTGATAGCCCAATTCATGAGAAACGTTTAAGCAATTTAACATCACGCTAAGTCTCTTAGGAGCTGAGCAAAAAGAAAAAAAGTCTGCGAAAATAATTATTAATTCATCTAAAATGAATTCACGTCTGTTTTTCCCAAAGTAGTAAGCAGAGGTTATCGGCACAAAGTACGGAGACGCTTCGGCGGTCAGCACTTTCCATACAAACCGAAGCGTGTCCCCTTTAACTCGCTCTATGACACAAATAACATACAGAAACTGACGGCTTTGCAGGCGGTCCGTGACAGAAACTGTAAGGCTCGCTCGGTTTTATTTTTTATTACTATTCATGCCTAGAAATTAAAATAAAATAGACAGGTACCTACACTAACGCGCGAAAACAGCTTGAGAATTACAACAACCACTATTGGGGTAGATATTGATAAATCAATGTCAAACATGTCATTGATGAATTTTATTCGTATCATTTCCTGTTGCTAGCCTCGTAAAATTGTATAATTACTAACTGCAAAGGTTGTTGTTTTTAGGGTTCCGTACCCAAAGGGTAAAACGGGAACCCTATTACTAAGGCTCCGCCATCTGTCTGTCTGTCTGCCCGTCTGTCACCAGGCTGTAGGTATCTCACGAACCGTGATAGTTACTGTTGAAATTTTCACAGATGATGTATTTCTGTTGCCGGTATAACAACAAATACTAAAAAACAGAATAAAATAAATATTTAAGGGGACTCCCACACGACTAACGTGATTTTTTGCTCGTTTTTGCTCGATATTGATAACGGCAACAGTTTGACGCTTGAAATATTCACAGAATATATTCACTATAAAAATAAATAATTAAATTAAAATAAAACAAATATTTAAGGGGGGGCTCCCATACAACAAACGTGATTTTTTTGCCGTTTTTATAGATAATGGTACGGAACCCTTCATGCGCGAGTCCGACTCGCAGTTGGCCGGTTTTTTTATTACTATTTATGTCTAGAAATTAAAATAAAATAGACAGGTACCTACACTAACGCGCGAAAACAGCTTGAGAATTACAACAAGCATTATTAGGGTATATATTGATAAATTTGTTAAGAGTAAACAATGTCAAACATCTCATTGATTGAATTTTATTAATATCATTTCCTGTTGCTAGGCCTCTTAGAATTGTATAATATATAACCGCAATGGTTGTGGTTTTTTAATTACTTACCTACTTATAAGTTTGAAATAGAATATAATCAATTTCCTTTGTGTTGCGAGCCGCCGAACCAAAATCAAAGTATTCTCGGCCCTTGACTTGAAAAAGGTTGAAGACCTGTGCACTAGACCAACGAGGTAGCCAGAATTAAATCGCAATGCAACTTAAATGCAAGTACAATCTGCCTAGCCTTTTCCCAACTTCGTTGGGGTCAGCTTTCAGTCTAACCGGATGCAGCTGAATACCAGATTTTGATGTGAAACATCTTTATGCGCACGTAAAACCGATTGCTGGCGGGGAGGCGCATGCTGCGTGGCGATCGGCCACTATAAACTTATACAGTCTATATACATATAGTAGGGGTCCCTATGTTGTTTCGAACGCCGCTGTTGCGACACACGCTGTTGCGAATTATTTTTCCACTGCCTCACAGGTTCGAAAGCTTGTGATTTCGATTTATTTAGTCATAAAGTGTACAGAAAAGTATTTAATCATTTGGGTTAGGTTAGGTTAGAACAGAGACCTCTATTGTTGGTAAATTCAGTTACCAAAACAAAAACTCTTCATCAATATCCAATTTAACTAAATTACTATCACAAGCATTCGAGCGTATGAGGCAGTGAAAATGTTTTTCGAAACAGCGTCTTTCGCGACTACTTCATTCGAGTCCGTGAGCTTTCGAACCTGTGAGGCAGTGGAAAAATAATTCGCAACAGCGTGTGTCGCAACAGCGGCGTTCGAAACAACATAGGGGACCCCATATAGTAGTGTGTAAATGTGTGCGTAGTTCGATGTTTCACATCTGCCAGTCGTCCCGTGTCAGACTTTTGGGCTTCTGACTACCCCTAACGATTGTCAAAGATCGAATGTCAGCCGGGAGCAACGGCTTAACGTGCTTAGGTACTTAAGAGCCTACACTACCTCAAATGGCTTAGCATGATCCTCCGTTATGTCGAAAATACTGCAGCTTTAATTTTGAAATAAATAATTATGGTAACGTTTAAGTACCTACTATGTTTGACGAAAAAAAGATTCCTAAAAATTTTCTTGTTAGAAAAAAAATCCAAAGTTACCTCCAAAACGAACAATAAACCGCTCGTATTAAAAAAATACTTCAAATTAGATAATGAAACTGCATATTAACTGAACTAACTATAAAGCAGGTCTTGTTATTTTTTTTTTAATTACCATTATTTATTTACCGTAAAAAGAAATAAACTAAAATTTCGGTGCCTTGTAGTCTTCTCCCTGCCACCCTCTCCTGTCTCGCTTGCTCGCGTGACCGAGTGAATAGTGCGCGAACGAGATAAAGAGCGAGGTGGCGCTGAGGTAGTATTGTAAGTCTTAATTCTTATTATTTTTTTTAAACAAAATATTTTATTTCACATATACAAACCTACATGGGCACTGATGAAACGTCAGAAGCTAGCCCAAAGAAGAAGCTAGGTGCACGGTTCCAATTGGCCGTTTCCTATGGAGAAGAGCCGGCAAGAAACTCCACGGTTACTCTTTAAAAATTACGCACGTTTTTTTTTTTTTTTTTTTTTTTTCTTTTTGGCTGTTTGTGCCTTTAGCCAGTGTCATGTAAAATTAGGTAACAAGTACAAAGTTATTTAAATAATTATGAAATTAACTCCACTCAATGCATGATAAAGATGATAGATGATATCCCGCCCCGCTCCCCTTGAGTTTAAGTAAAGACGCGGCACTTTACTGAACTGAAAGTGATGTTGCACTGTTTTGTTTCATTTGCCTGGTTCACGAACACTTTAATGGTTAATAATCCACCACTATTACACATTAATATTCGGCTAAACACAAATTTTAGAAAATAAAACAAAACTGCTAACATGACGCTTCACTTTCCCGCCAAGAAGTCTCCGTTGTACAATGTTACAGACTTGCTAAATTATAACGCTTAGGTCATACCGTCTGTAAAATGAGGCATGCTTACCTAAGTCATAGACAGTGAGTCAGTTAAGTCACAAACGATGTTCATGTCTGTCAAACAAGCTCTCATTAAGTGTATAAAAATATTAAAAATATTCTATTGCTATGATGAATAATTTCTAGAAATTTGAGGCCTTGGCAAATGGTACAAGTGGATAAATAATGAGGTACAGCATTTTTTTTTAAATTCCTATAAAGTAATTAACACATACATAACATCACGCCTGAAATCCCCAAAGGGTTAAGCAGAGGTAGGTACCTATAGTACATCCACATTTCGTCAGTTTTTTTTAAGTAATTATCTCGGCCATTAATTTTCATGTCATGGGCGACGGCCAAACTTTATTTAAACAATGAACAATTATAAACAGTCTCAGTTAATTTGACGAAGACTAACATTAGAACAATTAACACTCAAGTCATTGCTTGTCATTAATTATTCAAAATTAGCTTCAAAAAAACAAGTTTTTAAGTACCTACAATTTTTCAATTAGTTTTAATATCATTTAACATGACGAAAAAACACAAAAGAAACATTTTACAAGAAACCAGCTCAATTTAGTATTTTTGCTCTTTAAGACCCTACATTTATTTGGACTAAAACCATGGCAATTCCTCACGTCACCACTTGCTATTCACATTCCAATACTTAATTCAACAGTATCGGTCGACCCGACCTTGTATGACATCACCGCGAGGTCACAGATAAACAGCTGAATTTTTAATCTATGCGCATTGAATTTTTAATTATATTTCGTCTGTGGAATATTTGAACGTGGCTGTTGGATGTTCTCTTTTTAATTTGTTTGTAAACTTCGTGCTTTTGGTGATAGATAAGACTTCGTGCTTTTGGTGATGCGAATTTATACCTTGCTCTTGTCCGCGGTTTCGCCTACATAGAGCTCGGAAATTATTCCAAGGGAGTCGGGAACGTACTTCCTGGATAAAGGTATCCCATGTCTACGCCGAACCGTTAATCCGAAGTATCGGCCGAATGTTCGGCTGTTTCTTTACTACGGCTAACTATGACTGAATACGACGAAAGAAAGCAAAAAAACGACAGTCAAAGAGATAAGCCAAAGTCAAAAATGTGACTAGAAGTCGCGTAAGGATTCAAAGTCAAAAAAGGAAAGTTTGGAAGTTATAAAACGGCCGAACATTCGGCCTATACTTCGGATTAACGGTTCAGAGTAGACCCCAGCTACAGCACAGCTCATGTGTATTGTGTTGAATAAGCAAACGTAGCTTGTATTTACAATGTGTGTGCCCAAAAGCTTCTTTAGCACAACACCCGTCGAAGTGTTGAGCTGAAGAAGCATTTAAAAACACGTCTAGGCACATACAATATTTATTTATTTTTATTTATTTAAACAGCACGCATTTCCTTCTTCGCCTTAACACGGCTCATACGTAGCTCGTATTTCGAGAGGAGCTCTTGGCTAAGTAATAACATGGGTGACTATCTTTACATACCTTTTTTGTTGGGTGGGAAATTATCAAATAACTTCTCCCGCTCTGGGCGGAGCGGGAGGGCGTGTCAGACTTTTACTGACTAAAACTCACCCGTGTTCCTTCATTTGCATGTGTGCCAGGGCCACGATATCCCTTTCGGACAAACTCGCAACCCTGGCAGGGAGGAAACATGCCTGAGAGATATTTCTCGGTAGCATGTGAAGCTTCTTCCAGTCTGCTCCAACTTTTAGTATCTCGCTTCACGCGTGCAAAGCGATGGCGAAGTAGCCCTAATAGACCCCGTCAATTCGTGCTTACATCTCTTACGTACCTAGACTCCTCCGTGCCTCGGAAAGCACGCTAAGCCGTTGGTCCCGATTGTCATTCGAGAATCTTTGACAGTCGTTAGACGCCCAAAAGTCTGACAACCGTAAAAGTTCTTTCGTTTAAAGTTCCTTTGTGAGCTTTGACCATTATGCATACAATAATATATCACCCACAACAAAGACTCCTATTAATAAACATTACTGTTTTTGGTTTGCAACACTACAATGACGTAATTTTTAAACCATGAAGTATTGTACTAAAAATAGGTCTTATGTAGTTTATACCTTTTTTATTAGCATACATCCATAACTTGATCTGGTTAGTATCAATTAGATACTCGTACTTAAAGGTTTTGGTAAAAACAAATGAAGGTTTTTAGAAGATGTTAATTACAGAATAGTAATTAACAGTTTTTTTTTTAACTTAACCTTGATAATGATACAGTTAAGCTGATTTTTTTGTACCTACCTACTGATCATCTGCCTAGCCTTTTCTCAATTATGTTGGAGTCTGCTTCCAGTCTAACCGGAGGCAGCTGAATGCCAGTATTTTACATAGAGCCACTGCGCATCTGACCTCCACAACCCAGGAACTGGGTAACACCGATGCCCTTGTTATTTTCAGCCAGTTTTCAGCTCTGTTAATAAACTGGTAATTAACACTATTGTTAAAAACAACAGCATTGTTTTCATACGGTTAACAATTATATCAAACGCGATAAAAGTACTAGGTACTGACTGCCATGGAAAAATAAAAAATATTTCGAAGATATAAAAGCGAAAATAGCCTGCCGCTTCTGATCGTAAATATTGAATTGTTTACTAAATGCGCTTCTAATGTGAGCGTCTTTCTACACCGTTCCCACATGTATAATTTAAACAAGAATGATGTAACCAATATCTTGATTTAAAAGAGCATCCGTGGAGGACAGCCCTCTGTGAAGGGCTTGCATGTGGAGGCTGAAGAAACCGTTGCGCATGTGCTCATTGAACAGGCGTTACCCAGATCAGAACAGAAACCCTCGGGTGACCCAGATCCTTCACAGATATCCTAAGCAGACCAGAGGCCTAATTGCGTAACACACTATCAGTAGGAATCTGTTTTAATTTTAACAAATTAAAACCGACAAAAAAAATTGTCTCCTCAACAACGTAAATAACGCAATCGTTATTTACGTTGTTGAGCAGACAATTTTTTCTAACATACGAGTATGAAGCAATGGATTAGCAATATACTTACAAATACAAAATCATTCCGATTCCGATTCAAACTTCTTTACGCAATTAGGGTACTGGAGACATCATCAGCTTCTGGAGGGAGGTGGGCTGGTTGGAATAACCAACTGACGGCCGCCATGGCCCACGCGCAATGGTCCACATGAAGGACTCAGTGCGGAAAAAAACCCTCTAATATAGAACATAGTGTTCGTGGTTTCTGGTCAGTTCTTCTCCATAGGAACCTACTTACTACGCTTTAGAATGGGTACTAGCTTCATCTTTCGACTGACCGACTCCTTGACTACTCAAGTGCTTGTTCTTCTTGTTGTCTACTCACCACCTTGCTAATAAGCAACTGAGCAGCGACAGAAATTAGCCTCAAAATTAAAAAACCGGCCAAGTGCGAGTCGGACTCGAGCACGAAGGGTTCATCTATAAAAATGGCAAAAAAATCATGTTTGTTGTATGGGAGCCCCCCTTAAATATTTGTTTTATTTTAATTTAATTATTGATTTTTAAAGTGAATATATAACTAAATATTCTGTGAATATTTCAAGTGTCTACCTGTTATCGTTATCGATATCGAGCAAAAACGAGCAAAAAAATCACGTTTGTTGTATCGGAGCCCCCTTAAATATTTATGTTATTCTGGTTTTTAGTATTTGTTGCTGTAGCGGCAACAGAAATACATCATCACTGTCTAGCTATCACGGCATGAGCCTGGTGACAGACGGACAGACAGACAGACAGACGGGCGGAGCCTTAGTAATAGGGTTCCCGTTTTGCCCTTTGGGTACGGAACCCTAAAAAGTTAAATTCAAAATCTTTATTTCGAGCGAAGACTCTTTAAGGGTTAATAACACTGTCCTTAAACGAAGTGTTATTAAACAACACGATACGACGGCACCCGTAACTGAGAGCAGCGAATAACATACGGACAGTCCACTCACACAAAAATCACAGTCGCATTATTAAATTGGACACAAGGGCTACATGCTATTAAAATGTACTTACTTATTCCATGCTCAAGCTGTCACTTCCGTCCCTTTTCACGAAATCACTTCCACAGAAAGCGAAGCGAAGAAGATCAAAGTCAAAGATTTATTTGCAAACTAAGTGTACATTTTGGTGCTAAATGTTATACATCAAAAAAAAAAAAAATTATAAAGGCTTTGAATTGAGTTTGGGTTTAAATGACAATGGGCTCACCCCTTCGTATAAGTATTTATGACATAACTGGTAAAATTGATCTACATGAGATCTTTATACACCTTTGACAACCACACATGTCCACTCCACATGTTGAAATCCACTCCACATGTTGACATAATTATATCTTGACTCCGTTAATATCTTTGAAACACAAACTATAAGGTCCCAAAGCACGCAACCCACACAAAGATTAATTGTGTCAGTATGTAGATTTCTTTTAACCTCTGTAACTTATTTCTTGTGACATTTTGTACTTCATATAGTTTGTCACCACTTCATTTTAATACATTTCGTTCTTACCTTAGGTTATCATTGTATTTGAGAATGTTTGATCACCTGTTACTGTTGTTGGCAACTGTATAAGCCCATGACTGTTATCAAGTTTTATTTGATATTTTGTATATAGAAGTTGTTGGTGTACCTTTATAAATAAATAAATAAAAAATGTTGACTACCCTTTTGGGGATAGAGGCGCGATGTATGTAAAATGAGGTGTCGGCTGATACGAGTCTGATCGATATAAAATCACTGGCTTTTGCCCGCGAATTGATGCAATCCAGGGGGTCTACTCAGAACATAAAACTGAAGTATCGGCTGAATGGTCGCCCGTTTCTTGACTACAGCTAACTATGGCAAACTACGGCGAAAGAAAAAAAAAACGACAGTCAAAGAGATAAGCGAAAGTCAAAAATGTGACTTGAAGTCGGGTAAGGACTCAAAGTCAAAAAAGGAAACTGGAAGTTTTTTTTTTTTTTTTTTTAAAGTTGCCCCGCACTAGGAATTTCTCCTGTATCGTGGGTGCGTTTACAAACATTTAAACTCACATACACAAACAGCCAGACCCGGAACAACTACTTGTAGGTCATACAAATATTAGTTCCGCGCGGGAATCGAACCCGCGACACGCAGCGCAGCAGTCAATTGCTTAACCACTGCGCCAACCGTGCCGTCAATATCGGGCGAATGGTCAGCCGTTGACTACAGCTATGGCAAACTACGGCGAAAGAAAAAAAAAACGACAGTCAAAAAGATAAGCCAAAGTCAAAAATGTGACTTGAAGTCGGGTAAGGACTCAAAGTCAAAAAAGGAAACTTTGGAAGTTATAAAACGGCCGAACATTCGGCCGATACATCAGATTATCGCTTCGGAGTAGACCCCCAGGATGAAAAGTAGCCTATATCTTTCTCCAGGTTCCAGGCTACCCATCTATTAAATTTCATACCGATCCGTTCAGCCGTTTCTGCGTGATTGAGTAACAAACATACAAACTTTCACATTCATAATATTACTAGCTACGCCCCGCGGTTTTACCCGCATAAGTCTTGATCCCGTGGGAATATCGGTATTATTTATCCTAACCCAGGTCATAATCTACTTATGTGCCAAATTTCATCCAAATCCGTTCAGCAATTTTAGCATGAAAGCGTAACAAACAAACTCACTTTCGTATTTAAAATATTAGTTAGGAAGTAGGATGCGGTTCAATGTTTAAACCATGCCCGCTCTATACGGTTATTTTCCATGGTTATTAATTGATACTAAAGTTTAATCGACATTTGAAAATAAAGTAATAATTCGCTGAACGAACGATTTTCTGATAAGAATAATGGCCGTGATAACAGCAAGCTCTGTGGTTTATTTGATTGTGTACTAGTGATACCAATGTTATAGTTAAACATACATAACTACAAAGAGATTTATGATAGATACTATAGAGAGGCAGAAGTAATGTCGTAGAAAAAATGTGATCCCTTGCCTCAGTGACGCCATCTAGCGTAGAATAGCAAAATTATAATAGAATAACTATAAAATATATATAGAATAACAAATAAAGGCTATTGATTGATTGAATATAACATCAAGCCTTTTTATTTTTGGGTGGGAATTTATCAAATAATTTCTCCTGCTCTGGGCGGAGCGGGAGGGCGTGTCAGACTTTTACTGACTAAAACCCACCCGTGTTCCTTCAGTTGCCTGTGTGCCAGGGCCACGATATCCCTTTCGGACAAACTCGCAACCCTGGCAGATAACAACAAGCCTGTATTCCCAAACGGGTAGGCAGATGTGTAATACACATATCGCCAGTTATGTTTTGTGTGAAAAAGTTACAGAAAAGCCTTTGCATTGAATTGGGACAATACAGACTAGTTAGTAGTCGTGTAAGTTCCATTTAGTAGCGCCTTTTCTTATTATTTATCATCATAGTTTCAGCCCAAAGACTATTGGACATAGGCCTCCCCCAAGCACCGCCACTTCGACCGGTTCTATGCTTCCCGCATCCAACGGATTCCAGCAATCTTCACAAGTTCATAGGTCCACCATGAAGGAGGCCTTCCAACGCTACGTCTTCCGGCACGGTCGCCACTCCAGAACCTTTCAGCCCCATCGGCCGTCTGTTCTGCGAGCCACTGATATTAACCAGAGACAAATTCAGACTCCGGACTATTATTTAGAAATTACTAGCGGTAAAACCAAATAACACTTGGCCCGAACTAGGGATCGAACGCCATGACCTCATGATCAGAACACATTTCGGAGGTACCACTTTAAGAGGTACACTTTCGGACCTACCAACGAGGCATTTTGTTGGTGATTGCAAACGCAACTTCGCAGCTGCTGTCCTCCCAAATGTCACTTTGACATTGACACTTCTATTTAAACTTTTGTTCATTGACACAAATCAAGGCTAGAAATTGGATAAGATTATGATTTATGGTTTATCAGTGCAATAAAATACTACTAGTTATCTATGCACTCAGGAACACATTATCCCTTTGTTGACATAAAGCTTGTAGAGACGATAGGAACTGATATTAAACAACCTTGATTGATATAATCCACATTCATATACCGTGACTCTAAAGAATATAGTTCATTTTACGATGATCGATAGGACATAAACAAAAATACAAGCTTTTAAGTCAAATCCGCGTTTTTTTACTAAATTGCCCCAATCCGTACTCAGTATCAAAATCAATTATGTACGACAAAATGCAATAATACATTAATTAAAAATAACTTCTATGGTGTTGCTCCCGAAATGTTTATAAAAATACACGATGTCATAAAAAAAAAAAAGTGTTTTTATAAATTATTGGTTGAGAAATGTTACCTTATGCCCTCGATGATACTACATAAAACACAGTAACTACTGAACCTATTAAAAATCCAATGTATTGCATACATGTACTTATTTTCTTTTGTTTTGATTTTTTTTTTGTTTGCGGTGAATTTTGTTCGTCTTTATTTTATATAATCTTCACTGATATTTTTATGTCATCAATGACATAACATAACGCAACATATAATTAATTATATAAGACCTTGACCTTTATGTTTTAGAAATAAATAATTATAATTCTAATTCTAAGACGCTCCCTCACTGGGAGCATTCGCCTATAATATAGCAATCCAAGATTCCAGTATAACTGCTATGGCTTTGGAAGTAGACTACGCAGGCCGTCAACTGCTAGGTAGTTTATATTAATTGTAACCAGCAAGATAGGTTAATATACAATATTAGTTTTAGTATATGCGAAACCCGAAACACGTGTCTAGTATTTTTAACCGACTTCCAAAAAGGAGGAGGTTATATGTTCGGCTGTATGTTTGTTTTTTTTTTTTTTTTTTTTATGTATGTTCCCCGATTACCCCGTCAATTGTGGACGGATTTTGAAAATTCTTTTTTTGTATGGAAGGGTATGCTCCCGAGGTGGTCCCATTGCCACCAAATCAGAATCTGATGAGGGGATCCCATGGAAATCGAGGGAAATCTTCAAATTTTATAGGCATACCTATAGCGATTTGAGTATTTTTTATAGTAACTCGTCCATTTGCACTCGAAAAGCACCATTTGGTGAAGTGGAACTGATGATGAAGACCACATATGGCCACCGGAACTACTTAATTATAAGTATTTCACCGTTGCGATTCGTTTAGGCACTTTAATATGGTTGCTAAGCAATTTATGCTCGTCAAAATGCATATGGTGAACTCACCATCAGTTCTTCTGGTTCTTACCAGGAGAACTCCTCAACAATTAACGCCCCTGCATCGGGAAAAGTAATATTGTGTTAAAGGTGATAAGCATTTCACATTAGGCTATTGTAAATTAGATAAATTACAAACTGACCCACTAAAAAGTGAAAAATAAAAACATTTTACAAAAAAAAACCAACCGACTTCCAAAAAAAACACTACAAAGTGAAAAATAACTTTAATTTCGGAAGTCAGTGACAAAAAACTAAAATACAGATCCACAGACACCGACTTCCGAAATTAAAGTTATTTTTCACTTTGTAGTGTTTTTTTTTGGAAGTCGGTTGTTTTTTTTTTGTAAAAAGTTTTTTTATGTAAAGAATCTATGTACAAAATTTCAAAACCTTATCATGAAAAATCACAAAGTTATAAGGCTGTTATGTTACCGGGTTGTCCGTACAAAAACATGCTAACAGCGCCCCCGCGCCTCCAGGGTCGTCTTGCGCTCATTGATAATAATTTGGCAGTAGGTACCTAACCGTTTTATTTATTGTTATATTTTAATTAATTAAATGGTGATAACATTTTCCATCACACTTAAATATTTTTGGGACAAAATATAACATGGTGTAAAAATTATGAAATCGATTCAGTTCCTTATTCTGAACAAACTATATTCAGGTGTCGCATATATACAAAAAATAACTCTTATAATTGCCTGCAGAGTAAGCAAGCTGAAGTGGCAGTGGGTTGGCCATGTTTGTCGAAGGACCGATGGCCGGTGGAGCAGACGAGTCCTGGAGTGGAGACCGCGTATCGGCAAGCGTAGGGTGGGGCGCCCCCCAGCTAGATGGACCGACGACCTTAAAAAGGTGGCTGGGACAGACTGGATGCGGAAAACGGAGGACAGGGTGTTGTGGCGCAGCCTGGGAGAGGCCTATGTCCAGCAGTGGACTGCTATAGGCTGAGTTGATTGATTGACTAAAAATAATGTTGTATTTATGTTTGTAAGTCGAATCATCATGGCAACAATCCCCCAGCAAGACCACAATACGTTATTAACTTATTAAACGAAAACACCCAAGACTTATCAACAATAAGACAATGAGAACCTCACCTTCATTTAATCCAAGTCAGTCATCGACGAATATAGTAGTTTTATGTAAACAAACACAGATTCGCACTTAACATGACTGTTCGCGGTCGATCGCGCGGGGAGACTGACTCATAAGTAGGCACCTATCAACTTTATTACAACTTACCTAACCTTACTTTTTAAGTTAAAGGTGTATCACACACTGCTGAGTTTGTTACTTTGTTTCGGCATTTCTTCTCACGGATCAGGGGGCCAAGTCTGCTATTTTCAATGATTGGTCATTATGACGACCATACCAAGACAACGCCATGACCATTGTGCCAATAGTTTGTAACCTCCTAAATTCATAATGGCGTGACAGTGGTCCATAGGGAAGTCAAAATAATAGGAGATTGTGAGTACGATATTACCAAATACAGACAATTTTTACAATGGAGTATCAGTGGCACGTCTTTGGAAAATCATAATGACGCCTTTCAATTAGGAGATTAGCAAAACTGTCAAATTCTAAAATTACAGTGCGAATGATCGGCCATTCTGACACAACTGTGTTAGCTGACTTGGCCCCCAGGCAGCTAGGCCATAGTGTTTTAAAATATTGACCCAAAAATTCACGTATTAAAGTTTATTTTAAAAGAAGTATCTTTTAAGACGTATATACGTGATATTTTTTAGGCAGTAAACAGTAGATATAAACGATCAGTTAGCTAAGCCACTCAGTTTTAAAATATTGACCAAAAAATTCCAGTATAAATGTGTCTTAATAGTACATAATCATTTCAGCCAAAAGACGTCCACTGCTGGACATATGCCTCCCCCAAAGGGGGTTGGTTGCCATAATCACCACGCTTGGCAGTCGGGTTGGCGATCGCAGTAAGGTGTTAAAATGCATAGATAACGCTGCTGCCCATTCTCTAGTAAGTCCCATAGTCGGCTTTTACGACACCCGCGGGAAGAAATAGGATGGTGCTGTTCTTTACGTCTGGCAACACATGGCACTCTTATTTTTAAAATATACTACTTACAGAAATAAACATCATTTCATAATTTTTTCATAAATTGGATTTCACGTGTCGTGTGTCGTGGCCGGTTTCGTTAACATTTGTGCACTTTTTTTTTTTTAGTGTTGAAACTCTCTGTAAATAAAATAGTCAGTCATAATCATAAACGATTATGCCACCCTCATCGGCACAAACAATTATTCTTTATGATCTAAACTAAATCCTAGGTTTTTTGGTCTGAGGTGTCAGCAGCAACAGATCAGTTTCGGATAACTTCATAGATCATTCTCCCGCCCTTAGGCCAATCTACCTGGCGGGGCGTTACATGTCCCTTTCTTCCATGCTTCTCTATTAGTCGCCATCTCGGTAGTTACCCCCCTTTCTAGCCTTAGATATCATCCTTCACACAGTCCATTAATCGCTTTTCCGGTTTTCCCCTACTCATACAGCCCTCCAAATTCGTACTCAAAACTTTCTTCACGACATTTTCCTTATTCCTCTGCATCACATACCCATACCATTTTTTTTTTTGGGTGGGGAAATTATCAAATAACATCTCCCGCTCTGGGCGGAGCGGGAGGGCGTGTCAGACTTTTACTGACTAAAACCCACCCGTGGTCCTTCATTTGCCTGTGTGCCAGGGCCACGATATCCCTTTCGGACAAACTCGCAACCCTGGCAGGCATTGGCCCTAATGGACCAAATACCAAAAATATACCCATACCATGACAACCGATTGCCACACAACTTATCAGTCAGCAATGCCAGTTTCAGACTTCGGATAACTTTATAGTTCATCATCATCAGCCCATAGCAGTCCACTGCTGGACATAGGCCTCTCCAATTGCACGCCATTCATCGTCGCTCCACCTAGCCTGAGGGCGTCCTACCTTTTGTTTGCCGGTTCGCGGTCTCCACTCAAGACCACGTCTACCCCATCGGTTCTACGGCTAATATGGCCGGCCCATTGCCAGTTCAGCTTGCTTATTCTATGGGCTATGTTGACAACTTTGGTTCTCTGCCGGATCACCTCGTTCCGGATTCGATCCCTCAGAGAGACTCCAAGCATAGCCCGTTCCATAGCTCGCTGAGCGACCTTGAATTTATGGACCAGCCGTACCGTGAGTGTCCACGTTTCGGCTCTGTAAGTCAGAACAGGCAGGACGCACTGATTGAAAACCTTCGTCTTTACCTTTAGGCTCTGTGGAATACGCGACTTTATAGTTACCTACCAGATATTCGACAAGCATCCGGCAGATAATTTCAAGCAAAATTTAAATGAAATTAAAAATGCTAAATATTGCCTTTATTGAATTTATCAGGTAGTTATCAAAGTGAGCTCGTAGCTAAATAATACAGCTACGCTTGCCACGGTCGGATCATGGATGGGTGACTCGGAAAGCACGTTAAGCCGTTGGTCCCGACTGTCATTTGTAAATATTTGACAGTCATTTACGGGTAGTTAAAAGTCCAAAAGTCTGACAACCAGTCTTACCAAGGGGTATCGTGTTACCTTGCAGTAGCTGGATTGTGGAGATTAGTTAGGCAGTTGCTCCATGTAAAATACTGATATTCAGCTGCTTTCGGTTAGACTGGAAGCCGACCCCAGCTTAGTTGGGAATAGGCTGGACAGATTGATTGAGGTAGATTACAAAAGCAGGTCATTAGAAGACTCAATAAGAACTTTCGATTTTAAAATAAATATTGTTTACGCTAATTATTCAGTATATACGCTAATTTATGCATAGCTAAGAGAATTAATTTTTAAGTGGATTTGTCATTATCAATTTCATAAATAATTCGGATTGTAGTAAGTAGGTATTTCCCCGGAAAATCTATCACTAGGAGCACTACTCATTTATCTATTTTTAGCTGTCAATCATAGACTAAAGATAAAACAATAATATTAATACTCTATGGTCAGGGAGTCACCAAATGGTGACCGTGGTCATCCGGATCTCCGCGCGCGCGCCGACCTATTTTGTACGTACCATAATTTAGGACACAGTCAAATAACTAAAACTTAATAAAAAAAATATTAAAATGAAAATATTGATTTTTTTCCTAGCAATCATCTACCAAACAGGCCGTCAAAATTAATATGGGTAGACTTTAAAAGAAAAAAGAAAGTAGATTTTAATAAAAAACCAGCAATCCTTACAAAAGTCGCTTAAGATGTGTAACATCTGACATCTCACCTTGGTAATAAGCAACTGAGCAGCGACAGAAATAAACCATAACATATTAAAAAAGCTAAATACTAAAATATTTATTCAAATAATTATTCATTAAGTGGTCGTCCACTGGTCGAAGTCCGCACCTCTCTACTTACAATCTATAAAGTTCTTACTTATTCTATGCTCAAGCTGTCACTTCCATCCCTTCTCACGAAATCACTCCCACAGGAAGCGAGACAAAATATAATACACATCAAAAACGGACCCCAATGAAACTAATTTGTGATACCTTTTTTTTTTATTCCAGTGGTTGAAAATCCTCATGAACGTCATCCACCCTGGGGCGGGCGGAGGGGTCTGTCGACCTACTGACTAAAAACCACCCCGGTGTTCCCTTCCTACACTTGCACCGGGAATCATGGGCTCATGTTCGACTTCCGCGATCCCGGGCTGGAATTGTTGATCCCTGGCTAGTTGTTGTTGGAAGTTTCGAGGATGTGGATGGGTATAAAAGTAGGAGAAGACCAAAGAAACGATGGATGGACTGTGTGAAAGATGATGTAATTAACAAAAGACAGTCAGGTAAACATACTTTTTGTTTTTACAAGAGACATCTTCAAAAAAGTTTTTAGACCGCTTTCGCGCTAGCTGATTGAGTACTCAAAATCCAGTCGCATTCATTTTGACAGATCAGCAGCATCTATTACCAATCCCAAACATATAAATATGTCTAGATAGACAGTCAAAGCTGGGAACTCGGCGAAAAAAATTGCGTCCAACGTTGGCTGTAAAACGCGCGCACACTCCAATAACACAATGACGTGGCGCGAGTGTAAGACGTAGCTGTCCCTCACACCAGCCTAACAAAGTTGGTCTGTAAGTTTTAGTTCTTTTGAAGCGCTCCACTCTATCTGGACATTAAAAAAAATCAAAGGCCTGTTGCCCTACATCCCAAATTGAAGCCAACTGTGTCCAGGGTGACCCAAACGTAAATATTAAACTACCATGAAAACATTTTAAAACAATGTGCGTGAACCGTGAAAATCTGAACAGGCCTTAACAGTTCCCACGATATAAATTACATAAGCTTCGATTTCGCAAGCCAATTTAGTCATTATGGTCTTCTGTATAAAGATCGGAATACCTTGCGATATAAAAAAAACCAGACATACATACATTATGTCGTGTATGAAGTAGTCATTGTTGATGGTTTCCTCGCTTTCATGAGCAGACGAGTGGCTTGAAATGTTTTCAGTTGCTACTTACTAACAGTAATCTTTCAGGTATGCTTTAAAAAATGATTTTCATGCAGTTAAACTCAACTGAGAAAAGAAACATTGGAATTTGGAATATACCTACTCAATAGCTGAGTCTATTTTAAAATACAGATTTTTTTATAGGGTCCTATTATTTTTATAGGGTCCTACTATTTTTATAGGGTCCTATTATTTTTATAGGGTCTTATTATTTTTATAGGGTCCTATTATTTTTATAGGGTCCTATTATTTTATAGGGTCCTATTATTTTATAGTCTATTATTTTATAGGGTCTTATTATTTTATAGTCTATTATTTTATAGGGTCTTATTATTTTTATAGGGTAAAAAAAAAACCGGCCAAGTGCGAGTCGGACTCGCGCACGAAGGGTTCCGTACCATTATCGATAAAAACGGCAAAACAATCACGTTTGTTGTATGGGAACGCCCTTAAATATTTATTTTATTCTGTTTTTTAGTATTTGTTGATCTGTGAAAATTTCAACTGTCTAACTATCACGGATCATGAGATACAGCCTGGTGACAGACGGACAGACAGACAGACAGACGGCGGAGCCTTAGTAATAGGGTTCCCGTTTTACCCTTTGGGTACGGAACCCTAAAAATAGGGTCATATTATTTCAAAGAGGAACTCATGGTTAAGTAATAACAGCTGAATGGGTCGATCCATCAGGTTTAGCTACACTTGCCGGTGTTAGTCCGTGAATGGGTGACCATCTGTACTTACCGAGTTTCCTACGTGCCTTGGAAAGCATGTTAAGCCGTTGATCCTGGCTGTCATTCTTGGATCTTAGTACTTCCCTGGATGAGCACCCTCACAGAGAGATCTACCCTACTTACGACAAAATCCTGCCTGAGAATCGGCTTAGTAAACATACAAGCAATAGGTTTTCAGTTTTTTCGTGAAGCTGAAATGTAAATTCTGAAATGTTTTATGTACTTAATACCACTTCCAAAGCGCATCTTCAATGCCATATGCGAACTACGCATCAAAGACCTGACGTCACACAAGTCCTGCATCGCGCAAGCAGAGTTTACTGCGTGACTGACTATCAATCGTCGGGCAGTAAGTAGCCCACCAGACACAACACCCGTCTGGTCGGAGGATCATCGCTTTTCTATGGAGGGTGAGTGAACTTTACACCCTGTTCCTCAAGCGCTTCGCTCCAAGTGAAAAAGTATTCAAGATTAATTCAGTCATTTCTGAGATTAGCATCATACAACAAACATACGCAACCGGAAACATCATTCAGTACATTGGTAAACACTTGAAAAATATTCTCGCAGTAAATAAATCTTCGCTGAAGCCTCTTGTAATAAAATATAGTCACTTCTTGTCCTTGTACACACGGCTACACATCAAGCTATACATTTCCAGTTTACGCTGATCTCTCACTGTACGGAAATCCTATACAATGCGAGATCAGCTTATACTTGAAATGTATAGCTTGATGTGTAGCCGTCTGTACAAAGTCGTATCAAACGGTCCATTTTCAATATACATGTTCACTACGTGACTGTCAACTCGTAAAATAGATGGTCTAAAAATCTTGATAGTGATAAAAAGTACGATTTTTATCTACATATTAGGTAAACATCACTACTTTTGGGCTGCCTGGACGTCCCCGGCATCACAGTAACACAGAGAAATAAAATGCATGGAAATACTAGCTGCGGCCGGCGGTTGCACCTGCATTTAAGTTTCGATCTCGTGTGGATATCTCGGGATAAAAAGTGTCCTATGTCCTAACCAAGTCATGGTCTACCCATCTGAATCCGTTTAGCCGTTTTGGCGTGATAGCGTAACAAACAAACTCACTTTTGCATTTATAATATCAGTTAGGAAGACTCTTTTTAATTTCCGTTCACGATAACGTTTTATCATGCATAATATTCCCATATGCTCCTTCTCCTGTTTCGTGGGTGCGTTTACAAACATTTAAACTCACATACGCAAACAGCCAGATCAGGAACAACTACTTATAGGTCATACAAATATTTGTTCCGTGCGGGAATCGAAACCGCGACACGCAGCGCAGCAGTCAATCGCTTAATCACTGCGCCAACCGTGCCGTCCAAACCGACCGACCGACCGTCCGTACTTTACTTACACTGAACCAGTGATGTGATGTTTCAAATTACTTACCTATTATTTTTTTTGCAATTATTTCAAGTAGGCACTTTCGAACGTCAAAATTAACAAAAAAATAGAATTGATTCTAGTCGCCCCTTCCAAAAGGAAGTTTCGTATGGAGAAAAATGGGCAAGACACTCCACCATTACTCTTCACGAGAGGAGAAGCAACCTAATTTCAAAAATCTATGGTTTCGTAGAAGAGCGGTGGCTACATAAAGGCCGGGCCGCAATGACGGCTGTTGATGGCAGCGGAGTTTGACTTCAGGGTGGTCAAAAAAAGCTCTCTAGGAAAACACATCAATTAACTTACTTAAATTATGTTTCAGTGACGTCATTCGCCAGTAAAATTAAAGACAAGTTAAAATTAAATGTAGTACCCATTCCTACCACTAGATGGAGACACATATAAATATTAAAAGGAGCTACGTCTGCCAACAAACTGCTGTGCAGTTTGGCAGAAGTAAATATTATGTCTTAAAATATTTATCTGAATAAACACTTTTTTTTTTCATTTTTATAAAACAACAGTTTTTATGACTTGGTTGCCTTAACCTTGGAGCCAATACAAATTGCTACATACACTCTAATTACTAACTCTTTAACACATATTACAGCCCATGAACATGATATCACCCATGTAAATGACTGCGGCAATCAATGCATGATCCCATTCACACTACAATCTTGATAATATTCAGCAGAATTGCTGTGTTAGCGCTAATTTCTTCGCCCTTGCTCTGCTTACATGAATGGGCGCTTAAAACCCAGTTCTAAACACGTTTTTGGGTAATTCTTTGTGAGTAAGCACTTCTCATTATTGTTTCTATATATATATAATGACGTAATTAACAAAAGACAGTCAGGTAAATTATATTTATTGTTTTTACAAGAGGCAGCATCAAAAAAAATTTTTAGACCGCTTTCGCGCTAGCTGATTGCTAGTACCGCGCTCAAAAGCCAGTCGCATTCATTTTGACAGATGACAGCAGCATCCATTACCAATCCCAAAGATATAAATATGTCTACATAGACAGTAAAAGCTGGGAACTCGTCGATAAAAATTGCGTCCAACGTTGGCTGTAAAATGCGCGCACATTGGAGTGTGCGCGCATTTTACAGCCAACACAATAATGAATCACAAAAATGAATAATTATTCGAATTAATATTCCAGTATTTAGCTTTTTAAATTTTGGGGTTACTTTCTGTATCGGCTCTGTTGCTTATTACCAAGGTGAGATGTCAGATGTTACACATCATCGGTAACTTAGCTGCAACAGGCACGGCGGGGGGGGCTGCTCTATGGCTTAAGCTATGAATCATTATTTGCGTCCGTAATTTAGATCCAAAATCGAGACAGACACTCCATAATCCTCTTACTTCTCTGGGATCCTACCTACTACCAGCTACTACATCTATGTTCTATGTTAGAGGGTTTGGTTTCCGCACTTAGTCCTTCATGTGGACCATTGCGCGTGGGCCATGGCGGCCGTCATTTGGTTATTCCAACCAGCCCACCTCCCTCCTGGTCTGCTTAGGACATCTGTGAAGGATCTGGGTGACCTGATGGTTTCTGTTCCGATCTGGGTGACGCCTGTGCATTCAACGAGCACATGCGCAGATCCTACATTATTATTACTTGTAGTTCTGCGAGCAGTTGCTTTCGCGAGCACAAACTTTTTTGCAGTGAGCAATTTACTGCATTTTGAGAAGCTACTCTGCTCATTACGCCGAAGATCCTCACCAGATCTTCACCAAATTTATAAGAGACTAACTTAAAGTTACTAACTTTCAAATAAAAAATAACCATCGAAATCGGATCTCATAAGGCGGAGATATCCAGTACTTACCTTCTTTTTTGGTGGCAGTACCTTTCCAATCAAAAATCCCTGACGCCAAAAATATTGTATAAAGTCGTAAAACCTGTATACCAAGTTTCATCCTGAGGGCCAAGTCTGCTAACGCAGATGTGTCAGAATGGCCGATCATTGGCACCTTAATTGTAGAGTTTGACAGTTTTGCTAATCTCCTAAATAAAAGGCGTATTTATGATTTTCCGATGACGTGCCACTGATACTCCATTGGAAAAATTGTCTGTATTTGGTAATCTCGTACTGACAAGCTCCTATTATTTTGACTTCCTTATGGACCACTGTCATGCCATTATGAATTCAGGAGGTTACAAACTATTGGCACAATGGTCCTGGCGTTGCCTTGGTATGGTCGTCATAATGACCAATCATTGAAAATAGCAGACTTGGCCCCCCTGATCGGTTGTAAAAAAATACGAGCTGTAGAGGAGTACCAACAAACTGACAAAGGAAATCAAATTTTGCCAGACTTGAATCAGAGGCGCTTCGTTCGCTCGATCAATTATACGTACGTCAGCCATATTTGACGGAAAAACGAAAAGAAATAAATAGTATGTACTTACCTACAGTCGAGACTAGATACGAGCATAAATTAATATCACCAGTAAACTAAAAAAAACTATTAGAACTTAGGAATTAAGAGTCGTTACATCGAAAATACTGCAGCATTAATTTTGAAATAAATATATGGTAAAATTTAAGAAATTAGGTAACGTTAAGTTAAAACATGATTCCATAAAATTTTCTCGACAGAAAAAAATTACAAAGCTACCTCCAAATGGAACAATAAGCTGGCTAGTATTAAAAAAAATACTTCAAATTAGATTATGAAACTTTGCTTAACAGCTGAACTAAATATAAAGCTGATACTATGTTTTGAATTTTTGTTAAATTGCCATTATTTTCACCGTATAAAGAAATTACCTAATCTATCGGCTTGGACACTTCTCCCTGCCGCCCTGGCTCTTGTATTGTGGACTCTTAAGGCTTAATCATAACTGAACCTCCCATAAGTCATATTCGATTTTCGAACGATCGAATCAGAACAATAGGAGAAAATCTCTTTCCATACTAACTTAATCTCGTGACTACAATATACCTGCTGCTACATATTCTATTACTATATTTTAGGTACCTACTCACTTCATTCCGGACCTGATTACTCCAGAGCGCTCTTAACAAAAGTTTTAATATCCAGTATCAGGAAAGAGCCAGGAAACTGTCTCGAACACACAGGACATAAAGGAAATACTACGAAAATACATAACTAAGCAAAGAGCAAACTGGCACTACGCCAAAAACGCTTAAATGACAAATTGAAGTAAGAACTAATTCGAATATGGAACAGTTTTTATCCTGCAGTACTATTCTGCAAAAAGTTGTAGTAAAACTCTATGTATCCGCATTTATTACTTCTATTCAATTATTACTTCTAATTTTACTCAAGAAATCATCTAGAATGTGATTTTGTACGTATTTCCAATTATCAAGTCACCTTCAAAGTTATAAATTACCTAATAAGCCACTTATTAGATTTATTTCCTATTATAAAAATGAATAATAAAAACATCTCATGGTCATGCCATGGCATAATGCCTATTTTAGCTCAAACAAAAAAAAGGAAAAAGCGCGCGCGATCCAAAGGTTACGTAAGAAATGACATCATGGCGGACGATGACGTCAGAATGGCGGGTTCATAAACCAAAAGACAAAGGCGTTGTAAATTGATTTTTCTGTCCACAAATCAATATTTAATTCAGAAATTACACGACTTTTACTTTGGGCTGTCATTTACAAATATTGACAGGCGGTAAACTTTGAAAATATCATTATTTATGAATGAAATCGGTAGCCAACATTGTTACGGTAACTTTAAAATTTAAATGTGCACGCTCAACAGCTGTTTTGGTTATTAGGTGTAAGGCGGAGATTTCTTGAAAATTGTCAAAAAGGTGGTTTTTTAAAGCAGTGTAGGTATCTCATAAGCCGTAAATATTTTATCCAAAACAAAAATAGTATGATATTTTCAAGTATTTTGTGCATACGGTGATGGAACTAAAAACATAATTTAATACATCAAAAAAATCTTCAAAGACAACTCTTAATTAATTTTTAAAAGCAGTTTATCCCTTCGTTAACAGTTATAATTGAAATTAAAAGTATACCATAAAATTGCAAATGCCAAACTGCACCCGGTGATGGATTCATTTTTATTAATTAGTTAATATCTAATTTTATACGATTTTATTTGCATTTTTACGCCATAGGTACGTTGTGTCATCGCACATCTCTTTCTTTTGTATGCAATCTGACAGTGACAGCGGTTTACCTGTTGTCAGGCTCTTAAATTAATAAATTGGTTCTGCAATTCGTGATTCAAAGTCAATGTTAATAAGAACAATTAATTTCATGACGCACTATTTTAACGGAATTATGGCTAATAAAAGTATAGGGGTCCCATAATATAAAAGGACAGATAGATCGTTCTTCTATTAGCTAATAATTATTATTATAACAACATTCTGGGATCACCGACCCCTGAGCCAAACGTGGTAGTTATAGCAATATCCCTAAAGAATCACTGACTACTTAATTATTTTAAAATTACGTCTATTCCGAAAAGCAATATCTTTCCAAACTTTAGACAGACATTGAGTCTCGAATCTTACTAAAACGGGGAGAAATTCCTGTAAAGCGCAAAAGTTTATGAATATAACTAGCTGCTGCCCGCGGGGCGTCGCCCGCGTGACTTTTTTTAAAATAAAATAGCGTAAGTTACTCCTTATAATATCAGCTTTCTGCCAGTGTAAGTCTTGTCAAACTCGGTCCAGCCGTTTCGGAAATTAGCCGGAACAAACAGACAGAATTTAAAAAAAAAAAATGATTATTTGTTATAAGTACCGTTTAGAGTTTAGACATTCATATGCATTCCCTAAAAAACACTTCCATTTTATTTATTTAAATAAACGTAGGTACCGGGAACGCGTTGCCCTGCCCAATATACTTAATGTGAACGATACCCCTGCGGCCAGCCGACCTTGGTCATTGTCTCCCTTTCTAAATAATTTAATATATTACATGACAGATTTGTAGTGATACAACCGGCTAAACTGTGCGTATCGGACCACGCACAATGAAGGGTTCCGTAGTTGGGATGAATCAAAAACAAATTTAAAATTGTATTAAAAAACATGGTCTCCCATAAATTGATATACGTCACGGTCAATTCTCCAATTGCAATTGTAAGTTGGTCGAATATTACTCGTTAACTTGTAAAGCCTAGAAGAATTAGAATTAGAAATTATTTATTTGTAAGAATGTAGTTTTACATAGTATGGTGTTAATATTTTTTTAAGTTCTATACATTCTACCACAATAGGTATACTTACTACAAATATTAAAATGTCATTCTTAACTAAGAACAATTAATTTAAGATTTGATTTACATTATGTCAAATAAGAATTAATATTACTACTTAGCTGTGGTAGTTTTCCTTTTAAACCATATCCATATTAACTCTTACAAAAATAGCACTTTAAAGCTTAATATTACGCTAACGGATCCCTGAATTGAAAAAGTGGTTTTCACAAACCCACAATATTTTTGAACGACCTATCCAACGATACCCCACACCATGGGATAGACGAAAAAAAAGTATCATCCCCACTTTACGTGCAAGGGAGGTATCCTAAATAGATCAGAAATAATACAGTGACTGGAGTGGTAAAATCTTTGCATTTTGGTATTTTTAGGGTTCCGTACCTCAAAAGGAAAAAAAGGAACCCTTATCTATAATCTATATATATGATCCCTTGGTTGTCCGTCTGTCTGTCAAGACCATTTTTCTCAGGAACGCGTGGAGCTATCAAGTTGAAATTAATATCTAATACGTAATTCTATAGTCCCATGAAGCTCTAAAAAAATCAAGCTTCCAAGTCAACGCAATAAAAAAATATGGCGATATAAGTGACATTATTGCGACATATTTCGATACTCGCAAATAAATCAAAACCTATAGGGTACTTCCCGTCGACCTAGAATCATGAAATTTGGCAAGAAGCAAGGTCTTACAGCACAAGTATAGGAAAATGTCCTAAAATTGTAAATTTGTAGTTTTATTACATAAAAAAAAAAAACGAATATTTCGCGCATAAGTCAAAACCTATAGGGTACTTCCCGTTGACCTAGAATCATTAAATTTGGCAACAAGCAAGGTCTTACAGCACAAGTAAAGGAAAAAGTCCAAAAATTGTAAATTTGTAGTTTTATCACATAAAAAAAACATTTTTTGCGATTACAAACTTAAATTTTCAGTTGGAAAATTGACCGTGGCGTTTATCGATGTATTTTCAACTACAATGTTAAGTTTGTTTTAGGGATAAATTCATCCTAACTACGGAACACTTCGTTGTGCGTGGTCCGACATGCACTTGGGCGGTTTTTTTTAACCTCAATTAATTTCAGTAGGTAGCAATATAATCCGACCCCACATAGTTAGGAACTAGTCCAAAAAGTATAGGATTTTCGTAATTCAAACCGAGAAAGTTACTGCGGCTATTGCAATTTTCCCGAAAAAATAATTTGGTAGATTTTTGGAGGGTCACTTTCAACTATTCTCAAGGATGAATGAAAATCTTTGTAACGATGAAAAAATACTTACTAATATATATATTACAAAACTTAATAATATAAATGCGAAAGATGAGTTAGTTTGCATGTTACGCTTTCACGCTAAAACGGCTGAACGGATTTCGATGAAATTTGGCAAATGGGTAGACCATGATCTAGGTTATGACATAGGACACTTTTTATCCTGGTGGTACGTTCCTGGGGATAATCTCCGACCTCCACGCGCGCGAAGCCGCGGGCAAAAGCTAGTCCGACGAAAATTAGGGCAGTAGGTATAAGGTACCTTGGTCACCCCCTACCAAACTCTACACATCATGTCTGTCACGACCGATCAATACATTATGAAAGAAAAGAGCAAAGACAAAAGATTTTACAAGTGACAGACCCTCTCAATGCTTGAGTGTCCCCTTCACAATGAATTGAAAAATAATTATCTTTCATTGAGCAGTGGTGGCCCAGTGGTTAACGGCCTCTAGTAGGTCGTAGGTTCGAACCCAGACAGGCGCTTTACTTTGTGTAAATTATTTCATCACCACTGCTCTCAAAACGGTGAAGGAAAACATCGTGAAGAAACCGGCATGTCCTAGAACTAAAAATTCGAAGACATGTCACATCCACCGATCCGCACTGGGCCCGCGTGGTGGATTACGGCCCACTCCCTCTCATAGAAAGAGGGCGCCAGTGTCCCAGCAGTGGGAACATTATAGGCAGATTATGTGAGTAAGTGTGTAGTAGCCAAACTCCCCCTTCGGGGGAGGCCTATGACCAAGATGTCTTTCAGCTAAAATGATGAGCAAGTCTTTAGAAGTAGACAACTCGAGTGCTGCAAGACTGGTTTAAGGCTCCGGCAGACAGTCATCGATTCAGGTAGAACAATTTCCATGAAGTTTTTAAAGAAAATGTTTTACTAAAGTCGAGTCACGTCTGTCTGCGGGAACCTTTATGGTAGGAGTACTACACTTACCAAAAAACTATATGCATGTAGGTAATCTGAAACCGTATTTCCAACTACTTGTGTGTTATATATTTTATTAAAATCTTAAAATTTTGATATTTTAGTGTATTAATGGTCCTTGCTTAGTTTTTATACAGTTTTCCTTCATCGTATTTCACACATTGGTTGTCTAATAAAAAACCGGCCAAGTGCGAGCCGGACTCGCACGAAGGGTCCGTACCATTATCTATAAAAATGGCAAAAAAAAATCATGTTTGTTGTATGGGAGCCCTTAAATATTTGTTTTCTTTTATTTTTATTATTTATTTTTAAATTGAATATATAACTAAATATTCTGTGAATATTTCAAGCGTCTACCTGTTGCCGTTATCAATATCGAGCAAAAACGAGCAAAAAATCACGTTCGTTGTATGGGAGCCCCCTTAATTATTTATTTTATTCTGTGTTTTAGTATCTGTTGTTATAGCGGCAACAGAAATACAACATCTGTGAAAATTTCAACTGTCTAACTATCACGGTTCATGAGATACAGCCTGGTGACAGACGGACAGACAGACAGACAGACAGATAGACAGATAGACAGAGAGACAGACCGACAGACAGACAGACGGCGGAGCCTTAGTAATAGGGTTCCCGTTTTACCCTTTGGGTACGGAACCCTAAAAAGTGCCCACTTGGTTTTCGAGATATCGCTAAGCGGTTGGTCGACTCTTCACGTGACCAGAGGGCTGGCCTATTTTTTGGCCAAATAATCAGCATCGCCATACAACGTGGCAATGCTGCCAGCCTTCTGGGCACTTTTCCTTCTGAGAGCGATTCGGACGAATTTTTTGATGCCGTATGAATATGATCATTCATTCTGTTCCCTCATTTGTACATACCTATTATTATTTTAAGTACTTATGTTAACTTATCTAAGTCACTCATTCATCATTTCAGCCTTAAGACTTTCACTGCTGGACATGGGCCACCCCCAAAGGGGGTCGCCATGCTTGGCAGGTGGTTGGCGATCGCAGTATGGTGTTAAAATGCATAGAGAATGCTGCCCATTCTCTAGTAAGTCCCTTTGTCCCCTTAAAGGACACCCACGGGAAGAAATAGGATGGTGCTATTCTTTACGTTCGGCACCACACGGTACTTGTAAAAATTATGTAAATAATATATTCCGAAAAAATCTCTCAAAGAAATAAAAAATATACATGTGAAATGGAACTGCCCCGATGAGGTCCTTCACAAAGAGCTGTACTTCCTGAAAATACTGTTTCCGTCGGTTTTCTTTAAGTTCAAGGTTCACCCAAAAACATAAAGCTACTACAATAAAAAACGTAATATTATCGAACACTTACATCAACATACCCCATTCCCCTCCTGGTTACCGGTCCCCCATAGTTACGAACACACAAACATTTAGCTTGAACTCTTACACATCATTACTTAGTAATGTAATCAAAAGGTATAGAATTAATTGTATTGCCGTGTTTTACCACACGTGTGGCGTAAAGTGATTAAAAAAAATATTACATCAAGAGGATAGCTCAGTAAACGAAGTACCGCGGGGTAATTGCGTAGAGATTAACTACGATAATTATGGCCCGCCCCTCCAAAATTAAAAACGTTTGAAAGTATTTGTACGCATGTGTGCGTAATGAGACGCCCGTCAAACAAAACAAATCACGGATTTGTTGCTCGACTAGTGGCGTCATTAATCGCTCATTATTATTAGTATGGCGCTGCACTGACGTGCTCTATGAAAACGACACGTACGTCGTCTTGCGCGATCGGCTAGTTATGATTAGTTGACCAACAAATCTGGTAATAAGTGAGATATTACGAGTACTTACAACTACATACAAACTCTTTCGTAAGGATGTGACTACACACATTGAAACCGTAATTAGGAGGGGCGAGCCATGTTATCGTAGTTTATCTCTAAGACACTATCAGTAGCAATGGGTTTCATTTTGACAGTTACAACAGGATAAACCATGTGTTCAACGTAAATACGTTGAATGGTTTAACCTCAAAAGCTAAATAAATCCAGATGTGTGTGCTTAGAATCTATGGGGGATGCCTTACCATTACCAACGAGTTAGATCTTAAAAAATATAAGTAAAAATCTTTTAACATAGAACTTTGATATTTTCTTAAAAGCTTGAGGTGTCAACACTTAAAGATAAGCCTCAAGATTTTCAGAAACTATTAAAGTTCTATGTTTACGTAAGTTTTATTTAAGTATTAAGTACTTTTTAGTTCATTAAAAGCTTGATTTAAAAAAGATTTTTATTTAAATTTTATTTTGTACTTTTGAGCATTAGAATTTGATTAACTACTTTATTAATTGCAACTGTGCGTGTGTACCCTTACCTGTACCCTACACCTGTAAGTGTGCCCTTAGCATTAGAGTGCACAAAAAATAACTAGTCCGCCATCTTGGGCCGTCCGGCATATTGGATTTAGAATGACGTCACATATCTAACCATGCATTGTCATCTAAACTAAACGTGTATGCAAAATTTCATCCCAATCGGTTGAGGATAACTGCTTCAAAATTCAGTTGCAAGAATTGACCCGAACATACATACTTACATACAAACATTGCAGTTTAAATAAAACCTTGTAAAAACATCCCTTTTCGTCTGATAGGCTAACATTTCACCACCCTTCTTATGGTAAGCAATAATGTGATCGACGCTGTGGCACGCTTGCCTAATACTCGTTTGGCAGGAAGTTCCTATCATAGGAAGCACGCAGTTAGCGCAATGATCAGCCATTATCCTTAAAATACCATTTCAGACACTAATTTACATGGTCACGGTCATTTGAGGACCATGTAAACAAATTCAAAGGTCACAGTCTCTTTTATAGTGCAGACTTTAAAAGAGACTGACCTCTCAGAGTACTGGAACTGCAAACATCGACCTCATCTAGTTTTTATTTTTTAAATATTATTGACGTGTGACTTACAGGAATAAACATCATTTATAATTTTAATAACCCTTAAAAATGAACAATACTTTGCAGACTGGGGCGATATCGCGGGCGCGACAAAGGTCGCGCTGCCTGTCAAGCCCGCGATATCGCACCAGTCTGCACAAGCATTAATAGACTCTGCTTATTTCAGAGAAGTTTCCACGTGTAGTTTCCTCCTGATTTAAATATAGTAATATCGTTCAAGGAAGCTAATTATCATATTTATGTCATACACGTACTTATGACCGTGACCCACGGTAAATAAGTAATACCATAATGGCATTTATTTGTTAAAATTAACCTTCACGCTAAGTACACATATTATCTTGTTTTACCGCGTTTTCCTGTTTGAGAGGATAATAGTGAATTTTAATACTTTGTTGAAAATCTTTGGTTTCCTACTAATTCAATTCAGTTCATTTATTCACTAACAATTTCTACATTGCGTCTGAATTTCTATAACTAAATATTTATGAAACATCATGCATATAATCTATATTTAAAACATTACAATAATTATCCAAATTACATTAAAATCAAAATAGAAAAAAAAATAAAAACAAATGTCATAAACGTCAATGCCAATGTCAATTCATAAAATTCAATAAAATTTTCATTTCAAATCAATAAAATTAGACTTTTCTATTAATTCATAATTCACCAACAGAATATAGACACTTATCTAACAAGAACCGTTGTGAACGGAATGTGAAATATTTCAATAACTATCGATATGCCTTTTGATGATTTAATATTGTAATCCGATCCAGCCTGTCCCTTGCTGGTACTCCCCCAGCGACGCCCAAATATTTTTTTTTGGCTAAGAATTCTAATTTCAAATTATTTTATTTTAAAAACATGGAATTCTTATTTCAAAATTACCGCCAAAAAGTTGGAAACTCACTCCACATAGGAATAAAAATATAACTGGCGAAATCATCATCATCTCCATAACCTTTTCCCTACTATGTAGGGGTCAGCTTCCAGTCTAACAGAAAGCTGCTAAATACCAGTATTTTCCATGGAATGGAGCGACTGCCTATCTGATCTCCACAACGTACATTGTGTGGCGAAAGGAAGCTAGACATCAAGATAAATATACATTTCCAGTATAAGCTGATCTCGCATAGTATAGGATTTCCGTACAATGAGAGTTTAGCGTATACTGGAAATGTATAGCTTGATGTGTAGCCGTGTGTACAATAATACACCTGTCTTTCCTATAAGGTAATATGATGTAATTTTATGTAAACATTGCGTTGGAACAATGTCAAGCGATTTAATGGAAAGTAATCAGATTACAGTATTATGTTAAACGGTTGGTATGTTATGCAGGGTGTAACAAGCCTCTTCACGAAGCCGTCATCATCTACGCATTCTGTACAAAAAACTAAGTAGCTTTGTGCAAAAATAATTGATGGGAAACGGTTTACCCCGGTAGCACATCTCCGCCGCGAAACCTTAGCAGCGAAACCGCTGTAGTTCATTTCAACTGGCGTCATGTTCCGCTACTCGCATCCGATTCGAGTAGCGAAACATGACGCGAGCCAATTAAATTGAACTACTGCGGTTTCGCTGTGGTGGTTTCGCGGCGGAGGTGTGCTACTGGCGTTACGGTAGTGCGCAATGTAACGCTCGCGAAACACTGTGCTTATTTTAGGGAGCATGCAACGGCACAGTGATCGTAGAAGTATTTAAAATTGTCTTCGTAAAAAAACGTTGAAAAAAGTTGAAACTTTGACCTTCAATATGACAATTTATTTATTTATTTTCTCACCACAATAAACATACAGACATTACTACACATAAAGGTACATGCAATGGTTTAAATTTAACGTGGGAGACTGGTGCCTAAGCTAGGCTTTAAGGGCCTGTGTTTCAGGTCACCAGGTCTCCACCCTCAATAAGAACATTTCAAAAAAATAAAAATAAAGAAAGAGTGATTTGGGGGATAAGTGTCATAGTCTTTTCAATGCCGCTAAAGATGCTGCTTCTGATCCTCTTGGCCTGCTTAGCTGCCTTTTACGACCGATATTGTATATTATATTATATTGTACCTATATACTTTGCCTACGGCTGTAGCCAGCCAAACAGCTATCCATACATAATTCAAAACTAGTCCACAAAATTAGGGCGCGAAAACGGTGGCACATTCATGACAAGCGAACGCCACTACTCCCCATGTCCATTTTGATGAGGGTCTGTCCCTGTAGTCCCATGTACGATATGGACATTATGGCTCTACATAATGGTTTTACGGGTGTTAATATTGAAGACCTGCCTAAAATGTTCTATTTTTGTAAGTCTCCTGGACTATTTTTATTTTCTACTTCTTTTACAAGTTCCGTATTTGATACCTTTTTTCAATAAACATTAACCTAAACCCTATATCTTACCACCTAAACAAAAAAGATAAACGCATACCATAGACAAGATAAACTCCACAAACGATGACAACTGACAAGTGAATGCATACGGGTCAGTAAAAAAAACTAGAATTTCTGGTTGTTGTAACCTTTCGTTCGTGTCCATGTAACCTCTGTTTTTGGACCAAGGTCGTGACGTCAACTTTTGGACAATTCGTTTAAATACTTAAAATTTTACACGAGTTGCGTGTGTGGATAATCATTTGTAATTTATATTCTTTGGTTGTAGGTACCTACGAGAAGTATTTAAGGGGGATGCGCTAAGGTAGCCCGCGAAATACAAATTTTCTTAAGTTTTTTGCAATTTGCAGGTCAGTAACAGCTTGTATGTTGATCTAAATATGATTCGCGGCCGTAATATGGCTTTACAGAATTATATTCATTAGAATCAGCATTACGTAGTTAAGAGTTAAGAGTCATTAAGTAGTTAAAAGTAACTACTTTACTAGTTTCAGAACCATTCTAGTTTCGAAAATCGGTTAAATAAGTGTTCTATTGTTACACAGTAAAATACTAAAAAGCTGTATTAGTCAGTATTATACTTATTCTAAAACAATGCATTAACTAATCGCATCCATCTTTTTTCAGCCTTTTTTTGCTCAATTCGGCAGGTAAAAATCATTTAATAAAAATTGTCACGTAATATATACGCCAATTAAAAAATAAAACTTAGTATAAATTATAACAGATACGAAATAATAACTTTAACGTTTATTAACTTGACAGAGAAAAAATATAAATTCTTGTAATAATGTTAGCCACTTATTTCAAGGCTGAATAAACTTGTTTCCAATGACAAGTTAGAGCTGATTATAAAAACTGCCGTAGTCTTTAATCTATGGAAATACATGGTATTTTTTGCGGTGGAATACAAGATTCTTTTTTTGTTGTTCAATGCCAAAAATGGAACATAAAAACGGCTGTTTTCTGAAGAGCCCCTTCGATTCGACAGAGTACTAAGAACCATCTTTAGCACGTCCTCCAATAGGAAACTACTAAGATGAATTTATCTCAGACGGGACCTGTTATGATTAAAGTACGTTGGACTCAAAATTAAATGTAGACGTCACATTGTGCTAGATCCCGTGATTTGTAGGTACACGACGTAGATTGCTCTAAGAACGACATACTTTCTTTCTTTTCTTGCTTTAAAACTCTTTGATATTAGTCTTTTATTATAGGTAGTCGAGGCACTTTACAGCTTCCTGATTTTAGATGTGTAACAACATCCTCTCGCTTTCTGTGGGAGTGATTTCGTGAAAAGGAACGGAAGTGTGTAACAGGAAGTGACAGCTTGAGCATGGAATAAGTAAGTTCTTTTTAATAGCATGGAATTCGTAAGCACTATATTATATTGTAAGTTTCATTTCTGTCGCTGCTCAGTTGCATATTACCAAGGTGAGATGTCAGATGTTACAAATCATAATGCTCGTATTTTTTTTTTCGCTCATGTTCTCACGGAAAATCCGAACACTTTGCTGGGGTTACCCCAGGCCTAGGGCAACCCTACGCTCGGCCCTAGATGCAGTCAGGAGGAAAATTCGAAAAACAACAATACTTCTTCATCCATCATTAACGAACATCATCGTTCTCTTGTCCAAACATAACCTCGAAAAGACAAAAGAGCAACATGAGGCTGGTAGAGGTGCACTTAGAAATATTTTTCAAAACTTCGAAACTGAACGCAAACCATGGAATTAGTATTAAAGTACTATATGGGTCAAATGAAATTAAGTAGCGAAAATGGAAATCGATATCTTAACATGGTAAAACAAAAAATAAATTAAGTTGATGAGTTTTTTTGGGGTCATGACTTCATGAGCCACAGGTAGTGCAACTTGAAACCTATTTTTTTTTTTTTGTAAACTTCAATGACGTGATGTGTTTCGATATTCAAACATGATAACATGAAACAAACAAGCAACAAGCGGTCATTGACCCCAAAAAAAAACAATCTTTTTTATTATAATTTTATCGTTTAAAGATATCGATACGTTTCGCTAGCTAATTTAACTTAACCCTGTATTTAAGCGAACAAACTTGTGGCCAACAGGTACTTACTTAATTTAGTTATACCGACTGCATCTTTGTAAAAGGGGTCAGGTAATGCTGGTCACCGACTGTACTATCAACGTAAAAAAACAATAAACAGTAGTTATATAATTTTCCTTTTTTGCGATAAGAATGTGCGTACCTATGTAAATAATGTTACCAATTCGATTCGTGATAATGATTACATCACGTCTGAAGCACGTTTTATAGCAGGTATATCTACATAGTTTTATAATAGCCTACTATTCTTTAGTAATGGTATTAAGTGATAAACATACAGTTCATTTTGTAACTTACGTGGCTAGTGATGATTGCTCGCTGATTTTCAAGATGCGACTAGCAACCTAAAAAAGTTCTGTAAATCAATTTCGCTGATGATGGAGCAAGTCGAGCAGAAAAAGCTGGTGCTTACCCAGGTTTTAATAAAGAATAAACCTAAGTACCTAATAATTCTTCTTCCGTCGTATCATCCCGAACTTCATGAGAATATTGACCGAGCAAGCGAAGCGAGCGCTGCGTCTCTGCTTCAAGTGGCAATATTTGCTTTCCTCTGTCAGTTTGTTACTCCTCCAGCAGGTTCCTACTCCTCTACAGGTCGTATTTTACTACCGATCTAGACGAAACTTGGTATACAGGTTTTATACGAATTGACGCTTTTTTTTACGACGGGGATTTTTGATTGCAGGGGTACTTCCTCCAAAAAGGGGCAGAAACGGGGCTACTAGATATCTCCGCCTTATGAGATCCGATTTCAATGGTTCTTCTTTTATTTGAAAGGTTTAGGTTGAATTAAAATTTCTATGAGACCAACTCAAAGTTACCTTATAACTTTAAGATAAGTCTCATAGAAATTTGGTGACGATCTGATGAGGATGTTCGGCCTGATGAGCAGAATAGCTCTTCAAAATGTAGCAAATTGGTCAGTTTTAGATTTCTACCAGTGGAATCTTTCGATTGATCCAGTGGGTTTTCGCCAGATAAGAAAAAAATAAAAGCCGTTAACACCCGTCTACCAATGTATTCCAATATTTCAAAACGATACGAAAAATATGTAAAGGAAGTGTCGCTAACATGATCAAAACAAACTTATCGTGGTAAGGGGCGTCCTTGACGCGTTCACTGGACATGAGTTACAAACCTTTTACAAACATTTCTATTCACCCCGAAGGACGCGATAGGCATAATAACAAAATGGCGGACAGGTAATGCGCCCCTGACTCGCAAGTCGGATCAGTGACTTTTATTTTTCTCTTATCTGGCGAAAAGTATAGGTAGGGATTGACCGAGCACCTGGGACCACCTTCTCATCACAAAACTAGGCTGGAGCGTTACCTCTGCAAATTAAAACCTGTTAGTTATTTTTTTCTAGCTGGCCTACAAATTTTTACTCATAATTTTTTTTACCATGTTTTTAAAAACAAAAGACAAAACATTTTATTTGTTGCAAAAAAGTTTGTGCTCGCTAGGTCTACTGTTCGCAGACCTACTGGTAATAATATCTGGGGCCCTTCGCTGACCCACAACTAAACTGGGCGGATGCTGGTTGATGAATGAAACAGAAGAATATGTTTTCCAACTATTTCCAAGTGAGTGCTTCCTTACTCCTTAAGTACTTTGCGATTAACTTTAGCGGAGCTAGAGCTGCACTGACTGTTTGACAAACTAACTTTATTTTGACAAGCAAGGCCTTTTATGCGCCAGATTTCCCACATTTTGGTCTAGCAGCAGTACTTGCTACTCTATTGTATAATTAAAATTATTGAAAATACATTTGGTGCGGAAGCCCGCACGAAACTGTTACCTAAAACAAAATATTAAATGCACATATTTGTGAAGCAGACAATAGTCTTCGTTTACACTACAATCAATTTTAACCACGACACTCGGTCATTTATGCAAATACTACATGAACCAAACTTCCGGAGCGCCGTAGTCCCTACCATAGACTATTTTGATGTGAAACATCTATAGGCGCACGTAAAACCGATTGCTGGTTGGGCGACGTATGCCGCGTGGCGATCGGCTACTATACACTTATACAGTCTTTAGGTAGTAGTGTGTATACTGCGATGTTTCACATCTGCCAGTCGTCCCGTGACGGCTCATTTTTTTTTAATATCTCTATGGTCCCTAATCACTAAACACCCTACTTTTAGAATAGTTCACACACAATCGAATTACACAAACACCGAGCGCTTTCATATTGGTCATAAAATAAGGGTGTGGGAACTGCAGGCGGGTTTTTTCCTAGCGCTATTTTACTAACGTTACAAATCTACGGTTCTATAGTCGAACTCAAACTCAAAGCATTTATTTCAATTAAACCATTTACAGGCACTTTTTAACCGACTTCCAAAAAGGAGGTTATATGTTCGGTTGTATGTATGTTTGTTTTTTTTTTTTTTCGTCATTGTGGACGGATTTTGAAAATTCTTTTTTTGTATGGAAGGGTATGCTCCCGAGGTGGTCCCATTGCCACCAAATCAGAATCTGATGAGGGGATCCCATGGAAATCGAGGGAAATCCTCAAATTTTATAGGCATACCTATAGCGATTTGAGTATTTTTTATAGTAACTCGTGCATTTGCACTCGAAAAGCACCATTTGCTGAAGTGGAACTGATTATGAAGACCACAGGTGGCCACCGGAACTACTTAATACTAAGTTTTTCACCGTTGCGATTCGATTAGGCACTTTAATATGGTTGCTAAGCAATTTATGCTCGTCAAAATGCATATAGTCAAGTCACCATCAGTTCTCCTGGTTCTTACTAGGAGAACTCTTCAATAATTAACGCCCCTGCATCAGGAAAAGCAATATTTTGTAAAAGGTGATGAGCATTTGACATTAGGCTAATTATAAACCGACCCACTAAAAAGTGAAAAATGAAAAACTTTACAAAAAAAAAAACAACATCCGAATATAAAGTTATTTTTCAGTTTGTAGTGTTTTTTTTAAGTCGGTTGTTATTTTTAGGGTTCCGTACCCAAAGGGTAAAACGGGAACCCTATTACTAAGGCTCCGCCGCCGCCGTCTGTCTGCCTGTCCGTCTGTCACCAGGCTGTATCTTATGATCCGTTATAGCTAGACAGTTGAAATTTTCACAGATGATGTATTTCTGTTGCCGCTATAGCAACAAATACTAAAAACCAGAATAACATAAATATTTAAGGGGGCTCCCATACAACACACGTGATTTTTTTGCTCGTTTTTGTTCGATATTGATAACGGTAACAGGTAGACACTTGAAATATTCACAGAATATTTAGTTATATTATAGGTATTCACTTTAAAAATCAATAATAAAATTAAAACAAAACAAATATTGAAGGGGTGCTCCCATACAACAAACTTGATTATTTTTCCGTTTTTATAGATAATGGTACGGAACCCTTCGTGAGTGAGTCTGACTCGCACTTGGCCGGTTTTTTTGGAAAAAGTTTTTTTGAATTGTCAACAAGTCGGTCAGGTACAAATATGAAGCTAGTTGCCCATTCCAAATAGTAGGTTCGCAACATGTAGGCAAATATAATCCGGATCCATAGAGTATTAAATTCGAAGGTAACTCTGTCTGTCTGTCAGAATGTCTGTCAGTATATCTGTCTGTCAGTCTATCTGTCAGTCTGTCTGTCAGTCTATCTGTCAGTCTGTCTGTCTGTCAGTCTGTCTGTCAGTCTGCCTGTCAGTCTGTCAGTATGTCTGCCAGTCTGTATGTCAGTCTGTCTGTCTGTCTGTATCTTACCTTTACACGCCTAAACCACAGAACGGATTTCGATAAAATTTGGCAAGGAGATAGATGGCATCCTGGGGAAGGACATAGGCTACTTTTTGTCTCAAAAATAATCCTAAAGGGATATAGGGGATGAAAGTTTGTATTGGAATCAGCGTTCCATAGGTTAGGAATATAAAAATTCAATTTTTTGCTTTTGGTAACAAATAAAAAATTACGTGTTTCAGGGTAAAATAGGGAATGATATAAAAATTTTGAAACACGATTATCAAAATTTTTATTTACTTTTTTTTTTATTTGAGGAATTGGAATATAGTCAAGAGTCCGTATCTTGAGGTAATATTTATTTTAGTATTAATTATTTAATTAAAATCGGTTTACCCGCTTAAAAGTTATTTCAATTTAGAGTTACAAAATAACTCAGATATTACGTGGTCAATGCCGCGTCGCTAGAGTATTTAATTAAAATAATGATAATAATATTAAAAAATGAATTATTATTATTATTAAGTTAGACATTTAAAATCATAAAAATCTGTTTACTTACATAATAGAAAATTAAAATATTTGCATTTATTATAATTATGTATCTGGCAGTAGCCTTTTCAAGCATTAATGGCTGTATTTGGATGATAGTTATACGGATAGGCCATGACATGGGTAACGAGTAAGTACATATCAATGGACATATAGGATACTTTTATCCCGGTAGCACGTCCCCGTGCGATAATTCCCGACATCCACGCGGGCGTAGCCGCGGACAGAAACTAGTATGAATAACAAAACCTTTATTATCAGACCACAGAGATCCATACAATGTTATTAAAGAAAACGTAAATCTAATATTTGTATCATAACCATAATGCTTTAAGTCTAGAGTCGTGGCGCATTTACATTAGTCGGTTAGACCGTATTCGGCTGCAGGCCGTATTCGGTCACCGACTAATATAAACAGGTATTCGTTTGGCCGTATTCGGTTTGGCCGTATTCGGTCGAGCCCGTTGTCGGGCGAGGAGGTGTTATCCACATTCTCTTTCTCTTTGTACTCCTATTTTTCAATTTTTCCCTCAAAACTTCTTGTATTACATCGCACACAGTTAAAAATCCTTCTAACACAAGACTGTTCATGACGATGCTTATGTTTGCAACCCGACTGTTCAATATACAATCGCCGCATCAATCAAGTCGCCGAATTCGGTTAACCGACCAATGTAAACAACTCAATTTAGGTAAGCGTTTCAGTTAAACCGAATGCGGCCGCCGCCTTCGGTGACCGACCTAATGTAAATGCGCCATCAGACCTCACACCTCACTCACACTATCCACATAGTCTGTAATACGTACTTGTAGACGTATGAAGTCCGACAATCCCACCTACCGCACTACGTGCTCAGGATGCTGTGGGAGCTGGCACGAATTATGTAGCTAGCCAGCAAGTGGGTATAGAGTGTTGGCTTAGCGTACCAGTTCGAGTTTAGCCTTTTCTAGTCTAACCGGATGCAGTTGAATACCAGTATATTACATGGAGCGACTGCCTATCTGACCTCCACAACCCAGTAACTGGGTAATACGATACCCCTTGGTAAGACTGGTTGTCAAACTTTCGGGCTTCTGACGACCCGTAACGACTGTCAAAGATCCACGAATTTCCCGTAGGTCCAATGGAATATTATCTATCAATGGTAAAAATAAATTTTAAACATTTTCAGCATCATAGCTTCTCTTAATTCCTCAGGTTTTCTGCAAAGTTAACAAAGGAACTCCTATTTCTGTTTTAAATTATCAAAGAAATCTAAACTCTCCGAGGCGGGGTGCTAAACATTTGTGAGCACGCTTCGCTCGCTATTAAATAGTTACTCTTAATTCTTCAACTTTCTTGCATAAGTTGACATAGTAAGTAACTCCTATTACTTACTATAGGAATAGTAAAAAAAAACCTAACCTACATGAGGTGCTAAATTTTGCTTCGGGATGGAGAGCCTCAAATGGCCAGTGCCTACGGGCCCTGGATCTCTAAGTGCGGGCCTGCACGTAGTATCTTTATTTCGGAACTAACCTCAACAATAACTGAAGTATTTATAGCGTCTACCACGTATTTATGTTCATTCCAAGGCCACAGTTTCGTAAAAAGCAACGAAATTGAACTATACATATTACAAGGTAAAACATCATTGCACATTACGATCTATAAGACATTACACTGGGTATATTTAGAGCTGGAGCCATCAATGAGATTTTTGCTACTGATTTTTAGGGTTCCGTACTTAAAGGGTAAAACGGGAACCCTATTACTAAGGCTCCGCCGTCTGTCAGTCTGTCTGTCCATCTGTCACCAGGCTGTATCTCATGAACCGTGATAGTTAGACACTTGAAAATTTCGCAGATGATGTATTTCTGTTGCCGCTATAACAACAAATACTAAAAACAGAATAAAATAAATATTTAACGGGGCTCCCATACAACAAACGTGATTTTTTTGCTCGTTTTTGCTCGGTGTTGATAACGGTAACAGGTAGACGCTTGAAAAATATTCACTTTAAAAATAAATAAAACAAATATTTAAGGGGGGGGCCCATACAACAAACGTGATTTTTTTGCCGTTTTTATAGATAATGGTACGGAACCCTTCGTGCGCAAGTCCGACTCGGACTTGGCCGGTTTTTTGAACACATTTTTACATGTGGCATCTCACAGGTCAACCTGTGGGTGCCTCAATAAATTAAGGCCTCCAGCCAGGGCATAAACTTATAAACTATGTAACTACGTACACGGTAAGGGAAACCCTTAGTGGGGTACGGACCTCGGCTTAGGGCGTCGCTGGATCGGACTAATTTTAAACACAGTAATTAGTGGGTTTTATGTGTGTACGTATTAATTACCTGGCGAAATGTGGGTGTAGGTAGTAGGTACTATATGTACATCTCTGCCTATTCCTTCTGCGAAAACAGGCGTGATGATTTGTATATTTGTAAAATTACAGGTATCAAAACTGTTAGTTATTAGGTATTTGTACCTTAAGGCTCGTACAATACTAACAGACTGGTGCAATTTCGCGGGCGCGACAAGGGACGACGCGCTGCGTATCGCGCGCGCGATATCGCTCCAGTCTGTATGAGCCTATACGTATGGGTTATGATCAGTCTATCGCAAGAAATCAACATCTCGGCACTTACTTGGTACGTAAAATACCAAAACTATTTGTGAGCAGAATAAGCCATTTCCTTTTCTTTGTAGGTCATCGGGATTTGGCGTTGTAACAGTGTAATCCAGTGGCCGTAATGTGGCGCTTTGGGTTGCGGATTTGATTTTCATATGATAAGTAAATAAGTATTTGTGAAACTACTAAGTTCACATAGTTTTCCACCTCTGAAATGTTTGTTCGGGTTCGGCTAACGGTGAAAAAGCAAATGGAAAATTAAAATGCAAAATGCGGGTCAATGGTTTACTTAGGTAAGTTAATAACATTAAATGAGAAAAGAACAACAGTTAACAATTTTAATTATTATGTTTTAATTTAAATAAATGACCTCACTTCTTTGTACATAATAAGGTGAACATGAAGTAGGTAACTTCTATTAAATCACTGTTTTTACAAACCTATTAAAGAAACGTTCAAACTAAAAAAAAATGCAAAAATTATGAGAATAGCCTTTCAAACATTTTTTTTTTCCTATACACATCGTCTAGGAACATTTTTTGAAAATCGAACCCTCAATGTTTTAGGGATGGGGAATTGGGGACAACAAAACACGCTTACGTTATCGATTTAAATTAAAGCAAGCCAACAATCGATTACATTACAATCCACTTAAATGACTGAATAATACATTAACTCACCTCATTTTAATTCCAAAAACAATTCCATTATCATCGCACAGTCATAACAGCAATGTTTTCAGTCAAGCACAAAATTAGAATATAAAAATTTAAAATAAAAATGAAACCACGACAACACGCGAACTTTGTACGAAGTAGTGATTTAACATTGCATTATTTGTCACGTTTTCGGTCAAAAAACATCAAAATAACACTGTCATACACTTCCGAGGAAGTCGATAAGAAAGCGAGCGTGAACGTCCCTGTCCAAGCAATGCCGGTACCGCACTGACAGACTAACATTTATCTACACCTACAGTACTACTGTAGTATATAGTCAACTTACAAAATGGCGTGCTTATTTGAGTTTGCGCAATGTGCGCATGCTTCCACTTGTGTTACGTACGTGGTATTCTATACATCTTAATCCAATTAAAAATCCCATAATCTTATTAGCCAAGATAGTTTTCAAATAGTAATTGCTATTAAGTCTGATAATCACCTCTAATGCTCAGAGGGGTGCGTTGAAAATCAATAGTTACATATTTTGTCTTTGTTGTGTTGCGGTATTTTCAGGTCAATGACCTATAGGCCTAGTGAAAAATATTGTGGTTTTATATAAGTAACCTAGAGTAGCCATAATCTTGATTTTATTAACAAGACAATGGAAGTTATTTAGGGTGCATTCCGAATTAGGACCATAATCGCTGTAATCGATTTTAGCGCGCTTAAACGCGTTCCCTATTACCGTTTAGCGCGCTAAAATCGATTACAGCGATTATGGTCTTAATTCGGAATGCGGCCTTAAAAGTAGTAAGTAGAAGGATCGATAGATACTGAAAGCACACTGAATTTAAAAAAAACATAATCTATCTTTACTATTTTTGAAGGAAGTTCATCCATATCCAAATGTGGCTAAAGCATGGCTTGAAAAAGCACCCGAAAAATTAACGAGCGTTTAAAGTTTAATTCATACTACCTATTCATTTATAAAACATCTAGTAGGTAAGTGGTATAGCTTGTTTTATGATGGTACACGTCACTAAAACGCCACACAGCGGCGCGGTATAATTAGGGTAGACAGAAAGGTTAGAGCAGGAGCAACGTGCTCCGATCACAAAGTGACACTATTAGATCTTTCACAAACCCTTTTTATCAAAATGCTCTGTTCGCAACACACCTGACCTTTTTGAAGGACATCAACAACGACAGTGTAACTACTGACTAGTGTAACTTATCCTTTATTTCGTCCCCTCACGTTAACATTCATTTGCGCTCATATGCGCATTTGTTAATCTCGCCGCGCGCGTTACATTCACTTTTCTGTACCTCTTGCAAAATGACCCATGAGAAATTGAAATTCAATGAGACATCTTGTTAGATCATCAGGATAAAAGATAACTTATTAGCATATAAATCTACATCGATCCTCGTTCTCTCTTAGCTCAGGTAATCTTTCATTTATTGATCATCAGTTATGATTACACAGCATGATCAAACAAACGCCTAAAAATAAAAATAGCAATAATTTGTGGAAACATTGCTATTTGTAATTTGCATTGTAATTTTTGAAATTTTCTAATTAATATTTTCTGACCTGACTGATGAACTCACTGGACTCTATTTTTATTTCCTCATCATGGAAGGGGGAGAAACTTATAAATATTACCCATCACTTAGCTGTCAGTGTCAAAGTAAAGTTTTTTTTTTTTTTTTTTTTTCTTTTTGGCTTCGCACGGTTTGTGCATTTAGCCAGTGTCATGTAAAATTAGGTAACAAGTACAAAGTTATAATAATTATGAAATGAACTCCACTCAATGCATGATAAAGATGATTGATGATATCCCGCCCCGCTCCCCTTGAGTTTAAGTAAAGACGCGGCACTTTACTGGAACCTCGCGCGGACTTCTTGAGAGAACTTCAAGTGATGTTCCACTGTTTTGTTTCATTTGCCTACATTAATGCAGGTTCACGAACACTTAATGGTTAATAATCCACCACTATTACACATTAATATTCGGCTAAACACAAATTTTAGAAAATAAAACAAAACTGCTAACATGACGCTTCACTTTCCCGCCAAGAAGTCCCAAAGTAAAGTTGACAACCGACAAACAAAAAGGGATGTTGTCACATTCTTTTTTGGGTGCGTACCGAATTAGGCTGTAATCGATTTGAGCGAGCACAATAGACATGTTCTGATGTTCCCTATTAGCGTGATCGCGAAAACGATATCACGTGAAACGTCATACATGAAGTCATGACATGCGCCATCTTGCGATAACGCCGACCATGCCATACAGTAATATCACCGTGACCGCTGTCATAAATGACAGTTGTGTTGTTTTTTTTTTGAGTCGCATCGTATCTAACTATCTAGCGTGGCATTTTTGACACTGGCTACAGTCTAACCAAAAAAGAAGAAGTCTATAAATGAGTGTGTGTGTGTGGTGTATACACAAAGAAATACTGTAATCCAAACGCGAGCGCGTTCACGAGCGTTCCGAATTGTTGACAGTTGTCAGCTGCTGTCATAATTGTAACAGCTAATTCGGTAGTAGCGTTGCCATATAAGGAAGGAAGTGGACGTGGCAAAGCCCCGATAATATGACAAAAAATGAGATAGACTTCATCATATCGGATAAAAAGCATATATTCAGGGATGTCTCAGTGATCAACAGGTTCAACACCGGCAGTGACCACAGACTTGTCCGAGGCTCTCTGAATATTGACTTCAAGCTCGAGCGAACTCGGTTGATGAAGTCTAGGCTCCGTCCAAACATGCTGCAAACTATGTTAGGATCTGAAGCGTTCCAGTTAGACCTGGAGAACCGATTTGCTGCCGTGGAAACTACAAATGACGTTGACCAGGCACTTTTGCAAATGGCGGACATCCTCAAGGAGGAAGGCACGCGATTTTGTAAAATGCGGCGTACGGGCCAGAGGTCCAAACTTTCGGAAGAGACTGGAGTTCATGACGGAACGACGTCAAAACCCACGTATCACTTCGTCGGAACAACGGGCACTCAACAAAAATATTAGAACACTGGTACGAAGCGACCACCTCCGACGCGCCAATACGCGCTCTATAGAGAAAGCGATTGAGCAAAATCGGGGATCGAAAGTATTCGTCCAGTCACTTGGGAGGAGCCACCTGACGAAGTTGACCAAATCCAGTGGGGATGTCGTCGTTTCGAAGCCGGAAATCCTTTCGGAAGTAGAAAACTTTTACGGCCAATTATACGCATCGCACGCATCTCGACCTGATCCCGAAAATGAGGATTCCAGAGCCACTTTAACCCGCCATTTTACGGAAGACCAGCCAGAAATCAGGCAAGACGAAATCTAAGCGGCTCTTAAACAGCTTAAAAATGGAAAAGCCCCCGGTGAGGATGGGATTACGACCGAGCTCCTGAAAGCGGGAGGAAGTCCTGTACTGAAAGACTAGCTCTGTTCTGTTCTCTGGGAGAACTCCAGAAGCGTGTGGTTATTCTGTTCTTTAAAAAGGGTGATAAGACCCTTTTAAAGAACTACAGACCCATTTCACTTCTTAGCCACGTATATAAATTGTTTTCGAGAGTCGTTACGAATCGTCTAGCGCGAAGACTCGACCAGTTTCAGCCATCGGAGCAGGCTGGGTTTCGAGGAGGATACAGTACCATAGACCACATCCACACAGTGCGACAAATTATACAAAAGTCCGAAGAGTATAATCGGCCCCTATGTCTTGCTTTTGTGGACTATGAGAAGGCTTAAGACTCTATCGAGACCTGTTCTGTTTTGGAGTCTCTGCATCGATGCCAAGTTGACTGGCGATACATCCAAGTGTTGAGATGTCTTTATGAGAAAGCGACTATGACCGTCCAAACTCAGGATCGGCGAACTGAGCATATCCCCCTGCGTCGAGAGGTGAGACAAGGGGACGTTATTTCCCCGAAATTGTTCTCTAACGCATTGGAGGATGTGTTTAAGACGCTGAACTGGGAAGGACGTGGCATCAACATCTACGGCGAGTACATCTCACACTTGAGATTTGCAGATGACATCGTCATACTGGCTGAATCGCTGCATGACTTGCAGCAGATGCTGGACGGCCTAGTTGATTCTTCTGTACGCATTGGTCTCCGGATGAACTTGGACAAAACCAAGGTTATGTTCAACGAACACGTCACTCCGGGACCGATTGCTGTTAATGGCGGTGCTCTCGAGGTTGTTCGAGAATACGTTTACCTCGGGCAGACTTTGCAATTTGGTAAAAACAACTTTGAGAGGGAGGTTAGCAGAAGAATTCAGCTGGGCTGGGCAGCATTTGGGAAGCTTCGTCGAGTCTTCTCGTCGCGTATTCCACAGAGCCTAAAGACGAAGGTCTTCAATCAGTGCGTCCTGCCTGTTATGACTTACGGAGCCGAAACGTGGACACTCACGGTACGGCTGGTCCATAAATTCAAGGTCGCTCAGCGACCCATGGAACGGGCTATGCTTGGAGTCTCTCTGAGGGATCGAATCCGGAACGAGGTGTTCCGGCAGAGAACCAAAGTTATCGACATAGCCCACAGAATAAGCAAGCTGAAGTGGCAATGGGCTGGCCATATTAGCCGTGGAACCGATGACCGTTGGGGTAGACGTGTTCTTGAGTGGAGACCGCGAATCGGCAAACGTAAGGTAGGACGCCCTCAGGCTAGGTGGAGCGACGATCTTCGCAGGGTGGCTGGTGGCAGATGGATGAGAGTTGCCGAGAATCGAGCTGAATGGCGTGCAATTGGAGAGGCCTATGTGCAGCAGTGGACTGCTATAGGCTGATGATGATGATGATGATGATGTTGCCATATATACAGATTTCTCCGTATTTATACAGATTTTCGATGTGTGATACAGATTAACACTGGATACAGATTTTTATACAGAATTTTCATTCATTCACATTTCATAAACAACTTAAAACGGAAAATAAATGACACAGTAAAATGCTCAGAACTCAGAACAATGAAAAGCATAGAATGAGGATTATAAAAACAACTCTGTACCTTTGTTCCCGTTCTATCTTATGGCACGAAGACGGATGTGGGAAAGAGATAAATGATTCACTCTTTGTTTTAGTTTTTTGGCATGTCACAAGATGAACATGTCATTTGGTTACAATGGTATATTTCAACCCGGCCAAATTTGATATTACTTTGCTTCAATGTCTGACAGTTCGTTCATTGAACTACTTGACTTGTCCGCGTATTCTTTATCTCTTTTCGATGTTTTTATAATATTTATACTGTTAGATTGCACGAATTCTTTGAGTAACTACTCTCAACTAATAGTGAGTGCATGGATCATAATGTTCTGTGGCATGGATGCTGTGGAGCAATGTCTTGTGTGGTTAGGGGCTGCAAGTCGCATTAATCACGAAAAGAAAATAAACAAAAAAAATTGACCGTCGGTAAGATTTGCTCAATTTTGTGTTGAATGTGAGCTGATAAATGAATATAAATACATACCAAATGTTGCTGCATCGCTTTGCAGCGGAAACGAGACGTATTATCTATTCCAAATTCCAATAGAAGTTATTAGCGAATATTCGAAAACTGTTTAGAGGTTATCATGATCATACATAGTGATGTAAATAATGTTGTCGATACTTTTATTTTACAGATTTCCTAAAGACGATTAAAAAAAATGGATAAATTGTATTATTGGCGAAATTGGACTACAAAAAAGCACAGTCACATAATTATGCTCCAAGCATTTTACTTTGAATTCATTTGTATGTAATGAAACTATGAAAGGATTAATGTTCGCGACGATGCGTCACCAAATAATGTTTTTGATTAAAATGATTAAATTAAATTCGGAATGATAACAGTGTATGTTGTGTTTTTTAGATTATTAATCTTGTTATTTTAGTTTTGCCAATTATCTTTTTATCTTTGAAACATATAGTTGTGATATTTATAATATTAGGTTGTTTTAGGGAATATGATATGAAATCCAATGTTATGTAACATGCCTTTTGTAGGTACTCCTATAGTTAATATGTTAAAAGCATTAAAGTGATGTAAACTTGATGAAAAATAGATCAAATGAAACTTTAGAACAGAAAGCAATTAGCGGCTCTCGTTAAGGTAAAGTAGGCCTGTACCTGACTAAGCAAGCGTGTAAAATAGCACAAAGTTCAAAGCTTCAATATAGTTGTAATGTTTCTGAAGAGTCTCGATTGCTTCCTGAAGATTCGTGAATACTTGTGTATTATTCAGGTAATTTATTCCTTTAAACTACGTCAAAACGTACTCCTCGAACAGGTGTCAAACCTACTCCAACACATCTCCAAACTCTTTACCGTCAAAAACACTGGAACATAGAAGCTGCAGGTAGCGTGACGAACAGAACTACCAATCACAAGACTGCAAAATTCAGCGCTACCAATCGCGTCACGCTTTAAGATAAACTGAACGCACAGTTTAAAAACGTCTGCTTCTATTCTTTATTTTGGTTTTTTTTTTTAACAATCTATAGGTTTTTAACCAAGTTACTGTTCAAAAACAAAAATATGTATGACTGATTAATGTAAATAATAAAGTAATTATCGTTCGTTCGTTGCAAATGTTTTAGTAAGTTTGATTTATTAATTTTAATTTTAATAAGAACAATTTTATTAATTTGTGTCTTTTTTATATTATACGATAATTAAACCTATTATTCTGTTTTGGTTCTTTTGACCATACAGGTTTTGTACATATTTCAAGCAGCATACAGATTTTAGCACTTTCTACTACAGATAAAAGGTAAAATGCATCTGGCAACACTGTTCGGTACGCAAATTATTGATGTGAGCGTTGTTCCTGGTAGTGGCAGCGATTATGTTCTAATTCGGAAAGCAGCCTTTCTGTCTCCGTTAGGAGAGGAGTTTATGTGTTCTGTGCTTTCTGATTCTGTCTGTCTGTCTGTTGTCAAAAAGTTTTGGCGGTTAGTATTACCGCATTGAAATCAAACAAAATAATGGCAGAAAAACTAGAGGACCTGAATCTCCCGATGACCGTAGTCACGAGGATAGTCAAGGAAGCGTTACCCGAAGGAGTTTCGATATCAAAAGAGGCGCGAACCGGACTAGCAAAAGCTGCATCAGTTTTCGTTTTGTACGTGACTTCGGCAGCTACAAACATTGTGAAAAATAAGAAAAGGAAGGCTTTGACGGGTCAGGATGTGTTAGACGCTATGCGGGATATAGAATTCGATAGATTTGTTGAGCCTCTGAGTGACTCTTTAGAACAATACAAACAGATGGTCTCTGCTCGGAAATCCAATGCTGGCAAGAAGAAGGATGAAGGAGAAGAGGTAGAAATGATAGAAGACGACTGATGTGATATTTTGACTCAATAGTGTTAAGAAGTTATTTTGTTAATAAATCGTGTTGAAAACATCCTGTTTGAGTACATTGCCTAAAAGTGTTCAAGGTGAAGTTCTGTGTCTACTTTGTATTGTGTTCTGTCATCTCTGAAGGTGGTTATCATTGCTGATGAGTGTGGCTCATGTCTCCATCTGTTGTTGTCCCCATTCCTAGCCAATGCACAGCCTTGCACTCATCTCTTGGTTGATCTTATGAGGATAACCATCTATTTACTTTGGCTTGTAAACAAGGGAGGAAACACCAATAAAAGTAAATATTTTTGTATGTCACTTTATTCAGGAATAAATCTGTTCAGAAACAATTTTCAAATAACATTGAACCAGCATTTTATTACACCTCAGGACACACTACCTTTACCTACGGCTTTTATACAATCTTCATTCGCCAATCCTACCTACCATCTATAATAACGAAAATAAATATTCATATCTAATCTTATCATTCCAAATGCTATTATAATCTAATTTATAATTTTCTCTGGTTATAATTCTTTTTTTAAACTTTACTGTTAATACTATGAATTTGATTGGAGAAAAAATGGAAAGACCTTATTCTAAAACAAATTGTCATAATTTTTGTACGAACTAGTGATAGAAACTACAGGAAGCGAAGCTAATAACTGAACTATAAGGCAGTTTCCACCACAGTGGAGGAAGGCAGAGATGTCAAAATAATACAAACCTATTGATTGTTCAAGACATCCCTAATCTCTCCTTTTGTGGAAACTCTTTTTTGCTGAGACGTATATCCACAAAATTCGGTTTTTAGAGCTTGTCTACAGTCCTTATTATGTATATTCAATTTTTGTTGCTAGGATTACTACCTGCAATAGTTTTACTGCTTCTATTTCTGCATTCAGATCACAAAACAACTACATTTATGTAAACAGTATAATTTAAAACAAACACTATTCACATCTAGATTTTTTTTAGTACAAATCAATAATTATTTTGAAAACATCTTGCAGCTAACAAAATGCACGAAAACAAAAATGCAATATCCAAGAGCATTTAATGCTAATTTAAATATCTACAATTTATAATTATTGTTTTAATAGACTTTTAATGCCAGACTTTGTTTAATAATATTTTTTTTTTTAATTCTAAAGAGCAGGTAATTATTATCATCAATATAATTAAGTTTTATTTTGTTAATTACATGCTTAGACAAAGTGGGAAAAGGAAGCTGCATCTGTAGAAGCTTATTTATCAAATGTTATTTATTTATAAAAGAAAAAATAATATTAGGTGCCTGTAAACACACATGCATAAACTTACGCTTTTTCCTACGGGGGTAGGCAGACACGATCCTTACTCCTTTTGCTTTGTACATAAAAAACCATCTAATTTTACAATATGCGACCATGGTCGCAATCTTTTCCTAGCATGTAACTAACAAATAAAAATGCGTATTAACTTCAGTACTGGTGTTCTAGAGTTCCTTTAAATCTATCATATCGAAATATACCTACAAATACATCTATTACTAAATGGGACTATAAGTTTAATTAATTTGATCAATTTTTATATGCTACCAAATTTTTCATATTACAGCCATTCTCAGTCCAACTGCCAAGTGGTTTGGCATTCTCCATATTTAAAACAATTATATTAACTAGTTTATTATTTATTTTTACTTACAGATATTAATTGGAAATACAATTTAGTCGTATAATTGGGGGTTAAAGCTCCACGCCACACACAGTCCGCTCGCGATCATCAGTAGTGGTCAGCAATAGTCACCTTTCATACATTTACCAACCGTTTCCACCTAAATGTATTAAAACTGGTTATCACTGACATCTAGTGGTTGAGATTAGATGTGCGGATACACTAATACGCATAGTAAGATTCAGATTAGATTAAATATACCCTATATTAATGCCTTTGAAGCGAAATACTTACTACTACATTCACATTATTACTTTGTATATTTATTGACTGTAAATATAATAAACTAGTTAATATAAATGTATGAGAATAGAATGACAGAAATAGTCTAAGCAATGAAGAATTTATTTTCATCATAGCTTATTTTAGTTTGGCAAACAAAACCAATGCATTTACAGGCATTTGCAAAGCCTTTCTGTAAAGCAGCATTATCAGTTTTCATGAGCGTAGCCAAGAGAATTAACATTACCTATATCTATACAAATGACTAAAATTTAAGTCTCTGTTTCTAATGTAACAGCTTTTTACTAAATGCATATGAAAGTTTATGTACGGTACTTATACCAAAAAACAATTTTTATGTTTTAAGGCTGTGTTTGTTCCGAAACGACTGGATCGATTTTGACTTTCACTTTCAGATAGCTGATGATATACGGAGTAACTTAGGCTCCTTTTATTTTAGAAAAAGCCACGCCGTCGGAGCCGCGAGCAGCAGCTAGTAGGTATAGGATAATAAGGAGTCTTACTTTTTCCTGGCTACATCTCATTTTTATGAACATTAAGGTAAGTGGGGCATAGAGGCGATCCTATTTTACTAAGTTACTTAAATAGTTATTCTAATAGCTATTGCATCAACCCCTTTACAATTAATGCTGAATTGTTCAAGATGTATAAGAATATACTTAAACCATGTTAATCCGTAATATCTAGGTATTTTTAATACAAAATATATTTCTAAGAATTGTTTTATAATACCAAACAAATAAATATATGGTAAAATAATTTGGGAATAAAAAAAAAAAGAAACAAAAATGTACGAAATAAAATTTATTGGAAGGTATATAAATTAAAAGGATCATTAAAAAAGCTACACATAATGCATTTAGTTTTACACTCGGACAGCGAAATTCTCGTGAATAAAATCATCTTGCAATTTAAAATCACTTGCTATTTCATAAAAAGCAGAAATTTCAGGCTTTAAAAATGTAATGTGCTAGACTACTACGTCACAACTTATTTATTTATAATACATTAGATATATAATACATCCGTTATACAACAAAAATAAATAAAACAAACTGAGTGTGTAAAACTGAATTTCATATTACTTCAATCAAAATGGCAAAGCTGGACATTTGTTAATGATTTTAAGCCTGCACCAATATTTACACCGATGAAAAAAAAAACTTGATTCAAATGCAAGTTTTATGACAATTTGAGCCCAGCCCTTGATATCATTCAGACGGATCACTGAAAGTAAAATTACAGCACAACCATATAAAAACATAACTCCTGACTTGAAATAATATCCCAGAGGTATATTTCATTGAAATTATACACAAAAGTTAAACAGCTACAGGGACGTCATAACCGTCAACATAACAATAATCTCACAAGTCACTGTCGCATGAGCCTGGATATGAAAATTATTCACCAAAAATCACGTTAAACTCAGAATAAACAAGATTTTTAGTAAGAATATAAAACAGACAGGTTTCTAGTGCGTGGACTTTACAATTGTAGTCGTTATAAGTCTTTTAGTCCACTGACAGTAAAAATAAATAAACCATTATCGAAGCTGTTACTTAAAATAGGACCTCGCGAATACGGCGTGGTCGCAACGACCAAAAATTACAGCTCGCTTGGTCGCAACAACCAAAAAACAGCTAGGTCGCCCAAAGAATGCAGCCTGGTCGCAAATCTTTTAACGACCAGTGTCATGGTCGTAAAATCTAGCGAGATCTTAATACCACTGCAAGCTAAGAAAACCAATATAATGTATTCGCGCGACGATTGCTTTTGAATAGGACGCTGGCTAAGACATATTTTTATATCGCAATTAAATATTTTATGAACCTTCTTAGCTCTCAGTGGAATCAGCCTTTAACTGTCAAAATCGCGATTACTAAAAGAAATGTTTTTAATTACAATAACTAATGTCTAACGATTTATACAGTTCCACTAAAAACTAACTGGAATAATTATTATATTTACAAAAAAAAAAAAAACAATATTACAGAAGCGTGTTTCCACAAAATTTCTATTTAATAAATGAAAATTGTCTTTTATATATTTTTTTCGTTACACATACAATCACATGTTGTGATATTTAATATTAAAATTAAACAATGAATAAATAAAGTACTATTTATATTTAAAATATAGTGAGTAAAAAGATCTGTTAATATTTTCGTTATGTTTAAAAGGGGCTAGAGGTGCCCCGACCATAATCATCACAAGATATTAAAAATTAAAAAAGTATGTTAATTAGAGATGTACTAAATGAGGTTTTGATTGACAGTCAAAATAATCGACTAACGAATATCGAATGATTGCTTTTCGTCGATTTCTAAATGGTTATTTACTCGACTACTCATTCAAATCCTATTTAGTACACCAAATATCTTTAACATTTTATACATGTTTAGTTAAAATTCCTTAATAATGCGATCACAGCAAATAACTGTAAGATTAGATATTAGAAATAAATGTTATTTCGCATATTCCTTTAATATTTTGTTAATTGCAGTACTTTTTATGCAAAGTAATATGCAATATTAGATTAATTTTCTTAAGATTTGTTTGAAACCCCTAACACAGTTTTATGAGACATATTCTACACATTAAATGGGCTATGATAGTAGTTAGCAAGCGAAAAATAACTCGCATTTTATGGTTTCTACCCTGACACTGAAAATAACCTTCGTGAACTTTGTCGCTCTCACACAAAATTGACGAATACCCGTGACATCTCACTATTGTGCGAGAAAGCCCTGAGATAATGTTTAGGCCAGGGATAATCAACCTTTTTCATGACATACATTTACTTGCTACAATAATATGGAAGTTTTTTCAATCCGTGCTTTCCGTAACTGATTTCTTTTTCCGAATATTTAGCAACTCGATAAATGGCATACATTACGTTGAGTATCTCTGATTTATAACCTATATATTGGCGATTAATATTACTAGAGACGAATTATATGAAATATAAATTGTTTGTATGGTTATTGTTTTGTTGTATTTGTTTTTATTGAAATTTAATTGTGCAATAACTTTTATCTTGGTCTGTAATGTTGTGCATGATTTTAGCAAATAAATAAAGTCACGCCTTTTCCCCATGGGCAGAAACTACGGAACGCCGCATACGAACCTTAAATACTTCTTTTGCTTCGTCTACGTTCATACGTCGTCAGAATATGAACTACTAACTGCGCCCCACGGTTTTACCCGAATAAGTCTTGATCCCGTGGGCATATCAGGATAAAAAAATCTTACTTCCTATCCCAGGTCATGATCTACCGATGTGCCAAATCTCATCTAAATCCGTTCAGCCGTTTTAGCGTGAAAACGTAACAAACATACAAAAAATCTATATTTTCTCTTTAAAATATGTATTAGTATATTATGAACCGTATATTGTTAATCTCTAGTAATTTTAAAACTACCAACAAATTGGTTATTGAAACCGTAATACTATGTAGGGAAGGAAGGGACACGTTACAAAGAGATGGAGAATCCTTTCCCTGTGCAAAGGGGAATAGGAGACATAATTACATTATTTTACTTCGTTTGCTAATCAAACTTATTGCTTTTTTCAGGAATGATAATCTAAAGACTTCACACAGTGACCCATAATTTAAATGCCAACACTACACTTGTCAAATGTGCAAATATTCGCGTAATTTTGCTCACATAAAATGAACCTTTAATGTTGGACATAGGGTATATTTTATATTGCCAAGATAACGCGAATATTTTGTCAAATACGCCAAGTGAAGTGCCAGCATTAAGTGCAGGTTGCGAGACTCAAATGTTAAGACCGTTTGTTCTTCTCACGGATCGACACGAACTATATGAGAATAGCTCGTGTCGTGTTAAAAATATTAACCAGTCAGCTAGATGGTTTAGTGCATTCAACGGTAGCACTGGATTTTGCAGCCATGTGATTGGTAGTTCTGTTCTGTCAGTCGCCATTTAGAACTCTATTAGTATTGAAACTAAGACTGCAAAAATCAGTGTCTATTAATCGCGTTACGAGTCAAGTTTAAATGAACACACAATACTGTGCGTCACTATAACTTGACGCGTGACGCAGTATGTACTTGGTCACAGATATAGAGTAGGCTAGATACCGCATGTTCATTAGATAGTATGAAAACCGAGCGTGTCATCTTTTTTGTACCTACGATGACGTCACCCCAGCCATTTAGTGATGTGCTCAACGTAAACAGAATCGTTTCAATCGCTAAGCGCGTCTGCGAGTGAGCTAATAGACTTCGTCAGGAGTGACAGTTGACATTTTTTCATTTTACATGCAATAGGAAATCGCAATAATGACTTTGACTTATCTCTTGAGTGTCGTTTTTTTCTTTTTCTTTCACCGTTTCAAACTACTTCGTATCGACCTTCGGAGTAGACCCCCGTAGTGCCGGTGGTAATCGACAATATCGAACATTTTTCTACAAATTCAACCAATCATGGGCCACTGTGTGAAGGCTATTAAATGGCAGTGACGGGGGTATTTTAACGACAATTTATTTATAATATTAACTAAATATTACCTTCTACGTTCACGTAAATATGATATAGTAAAATCGTTGATTGAATCCGCCATATTGGATTTTAGAATGTAACGCAATATTGCTTTTTATTGGCTAGTGGTGTTCTTGACTATTTGTTAAACTAATCGACTAATTGGCATTTTCACGAATCGATTAATTTCGATAATCGATTATTAATATTTTGTCCCTTTTACATAATATATAAATATTGGGTACAAATGAATTTTGAAGTCTTCCTTAAAATTATTATTTGTCGAAATGAATCATGTACAGCCAGCAGGTCCAGCTACCCCAAACTGTCAAATTTTCCCAATCAATCTTGAACCTTATGCTGTAAGGATAAAATTGAAAATCTATTAAAGAAATTTGACAGAATGTAGTAGCTTGATGTGCTGGCGTCTGTACATGGATTTGCGCGGATTTCATGTATCCTTTCAATTAATCGCAATCAGGTAAAAATATAGATTTGAAAAGATATTATTCTATCTAGTTTACCTCATAGAAGGTAAATGAAGCTAAATATTTATTAACCGAATGAATTGACTTCAATTATTGGTATTTCAAATGGGTATTATTTACTTTAAATATAATGTTGATAGGTAATACTTTTTAAATACTAACAGTTCTCTAGTTCTGGGCACAACACAATTGTAACTGGCTTTTCAAGCGTTCAAAAGCAGATTAACTCTCCTGGTCATAAATGTGCAAGTTTCAAAACTTACCAATAGAATATCATTAAACTTTGTCGGCATTTCTCCAACTCCACAAAACGTACTAACCATGTCTTTTACACAAAAAAAAAACAAATCTTTGAAAAAACAGCCTTTTTTAACGTTCAATCCGTTGTTAGTGTCAACCTGACACTTCAACTCTCGTGGTACTATATGGTACCTGTTTGTGGCACTATCTAGTGGCACTGGTACCTCAGTAGGATGCCTCGTGGCCCGCCAGTATGTAGAGGTCGTTACCATCTTCGCCGGATAGCGTGTTGTTTTGTAGGACGTGCGATTCTAGGACTACGACCCTGGAAAAGAAGTTTCAGAAATTATATATTATTCATTACAAAATGGGGATTATAGCTTTTCTGTATCATCATCATTTCAGCCGAGACGTCCACTGCTGGACATCAGCCTCCCCCAAGCCCCGCCACTCCGACCGGTTCTGTGCTTCCCGCATCCAGCAGATTTCTGCGGCCTTCATTAAATCAATTAATTTATTCAAGCTAGCCTGAGAATCAGCACATTTCCAACGCCAAAAATTACATAAGACAGTCCCCCAAAGACGCCAGCCCTTCACCACTTCCTAGTGCTTTAGCTGGGGAGAGGAAGTGGCCCAACAAACTCCCCAGGAGCACAGCTGTCTGTTCACAAGGTCATCGGTCCACCTTCCAACACTACCTCTTCCGGTACGCGGTCGCCACTCCAAAACCTGTCGGCTCTGTCGGCCATCTGTTTTGCGAACAATGTGCTCTGCCCACTGCCACTTAAGCCTTCTGTATGCTTGATAATTACTTGAGTAATTGCATTTACCAATCCGTCAGTAATTCTTAGTATTCAAGTTTTTGGTAGGTGTAAACAGGTAATCAGTCTGACGACGAGGTCACCGGAATAGGGTGATACGATATAGCCAAACAAATTTCAAGTGCATTGTCGTGCATAGAAAAGAAGCAAAAATGGTTTGGAGATTTTTCTTCCAAAATTCTGTATTTTTGAAAGATATTTATGCCCAGGACTCTTGCTATACTAACTTGTCGTGCGGCAGTAGCCTGTAAGCTCTGGACGCGTCAGTGATCTCCTGCGTGACTTCTGCGTTACGTAGAGAGCGACCCTGCACGCCGTGACGGTGGAACGCGAGCACTGAGTCGGCTAGACATACTGAAACACGAGAAGATTTGATTAATATAATGTAGGATAAACATGAATAATATTGGAGGTAAGATCACCACAACTAAACCAATTTTAGGGCCTAGTACACTTTTTTCTGCCTGACAACGGAGGTTTAAACTAGTAACTATTACATGAAGAGATACATAATAAATTGGTTAAAAATATGTCACACAAAGTATGTAGATTTTCGGCCACTCGGTCGATCGTAATTTGTTAAGAAAGTATCGGCAATACGAACGTAAGCTCGAGCCCCTTTGTTAAGGTGAATCAGCAGCTGTAGACCCAGGCACCATTTTGGTTACCCATTGAAAGCGTTTTCTATAGGGTTTTTCTAAGCGGCTAATAAAAAACCCATACGATATAGGTAACCCTTTTGAACGGCTTAAATTAAATTTTCGTTACCCGTTGAATGGGTTTTTGATAAAAACCCATACGGTGTGGGTAACCCTTTTGAACAGCTTAGTTTAAGCCATTCAAAATTACCCACTCCGTATGGGTTTTTGATTAACTGATTAGAAAAACCCTAAAATGGTAACCAAAATGGTCCCTGGGTAGAATAGAGATAGAATTGGTCATGCTCCGCGTGCTAGGCGGATATCGAAATAACATAATATTATGATTTTTCATGTCACTGGGTTTCAAGTAGGTATAGAACCCATTGAATGGGTTATCATGTAACCCTTTCACTGGGTTTCAAGTATAAAACCCATTCAATGGGTAATCATGTAACCCTTTCATTGGGTTTCTAGTATAAAACCCATTCAATGGGTTACATCATGATAAAGATAACCCATTATGGGTTACCCCTTCGAAAGGCTTAACTCTTAACCGGGGTTGTACGGTCCCTGAGTAGGCCAGGAAATTAAAATTTTCCCATGTTTATGCAATACGCAGGTCAGTGTCAGGTTGTATCTTGATTAAAATATGATTCGCGACTGTAACAGATATGTATTTACAGAATTAGAATCATTAATACATCTCTCTAAGTTAGATTTGTTTCCCAATGTCATGATTCCATTAAAGTCATTCAATGGAACAAATCTAACTTAGAGAGATGTATTAATGATTATAATTATGTAAAACCATCATCATTTCAGCCGAAAGACGTCCACTGCTGGACATAGGCCTCCCCCAAAAGGGGCGGGTTGCCATAATCGCCAGGCTTGGCAGGCGGGTTGACGATCGCAGTATGGTGTTAAAATGCATAGAGAACGCTGCTGCCCATTCTCTAGTAATTCCCTTGGTCGCCTTTTACGACACCCACGGGAAGAAATAGGATAGTGCTATTCTTTACGTCCGGGGCCACACGGAGTAAAAAATGAAAGTACATAATATGTATTAACTTTCCTGAATTTTATGTTATTAGTGTAAATAAATATCCATCATTATGACCTTAAAAAGATGGCTCAAAGCACCATGATCTTAAATTCTATTGCAAAAAGCCGTGCATTTTTAATTTTTATTTAAGCTATGTGTAAAATGTTGTGTTTTCATTTAGTAACGGTTTACTTTTTAGGGGGGGTTTAGGGGCGCGATATCTGTTATGGTCGTGAATCATATTTTGATCAAGATAAAACCTGACATTGACTTGCAAATAGCAAAAAACGTGAGAAAATTTGAATTTCGCGGGCTACAGCTGCGGATTCACCTTAACAAAAGTACAGCTGCGGATTCACCTTAACAAAAGTGCTCGAACTGCGGACCTTAAGGGGATGCGCTAAGGTAGCCCGCCAAATTCAAATTTTATTTAGTTTTTAGCAATTTGCAGGTCAGTAACAGGTTTTATGTTGATCTAAATATGATTCGCGGCCGTCACGATTACGGCTTTACAGGATTATAATCATTGGAATCGGCAATACAACTAACTCTCTTTGTAAAATCCTATTGAATGACTATTTCTGAAATAATCATTCAGTAGGATTTTATGAACTTAGAGAGTTGTAATGCTGATTCTAATGATTATAATCCTGTTAAGCCATATTTGTGACGGCCGCGAATCATATTTAGATCAACATACAACCTCTTACTGACCTGCAAATTGCAAAAAACTTAAGAAAATTTGAATTTCGCGGGCTACCTTAGCGCATCCCCCTTAAATAATTGGACCAGAATTGTCCATTTTAATTTCTATCAAAATATACATACTGCAATACCAGAGGCGTCTTCGAGACAAAGCTGAAATGTGTTATAAACCAGTAGTTTACAAGTATACTCACATAATCTGCCTAGTCTTTTCCCAACTATGTTGGGGTCGGCTTCCAGTCTAACCGGATGCAGCTGAATACAAGTATTTTACATGGCGCGACTGCCTATCTGACCTCCACAACCCAGTTACTGGGTAACACGATATCCCTTGGTAAGACTGGTTGTCAGACTTTCGGGCTTCTATTGACCCGTTATAACTGTCAAAGATCTACAAATGACAGCCGGGACCATCGGCTTAACGTGCTTTCCGGGGCACGGAGGGGTTTTGGTATGTACAGATGGTCAGACATCCAGTATACTCACATATACTATCAATATTGAAGTCAAACTGTATTCTGGACAGCAGCTTGTGTCTCCTCTTGTCGTCGTCGTGCCGCCATCTGGTCGCATCGATGGTCGCGGGTAGTACGGGGATGATGTCTACTACGTTCTCGTGGCATACTAACACCTGTACATTATAAAATAATATAGTAGTAAAAATACAGCCAAGTTCGAGTCGGACTCGCACACGACAAGTGACTTTTTAGGGTTCCGTACCCAAAGGGTAAAACGGGAACCCTATTACTAAGGCTCCACCGTCTGATTGTCTGTCCGTCTGTCACCAGGGTGTATCTCATGAACCGTGATAGTTAGACAGTTGAAATATTCACAGATGATGTATTTCTGTTGCCGCTATAACGCTTAAATAAATATTTAAGGGCCCAGGTCCCATACAAAAAACGTGATTTTTTTGTCGTTTTTATAGTTAATGGTACGGAACCCTTCGTGCGGGAGTCCGACTCGCACTTGGCCGGTTTTTTTACAACAGATTGCGTAATATGCCGCCGGCGCGCGGCGCTTGAGTCGTTGCCGACGTTACTGAATGTTGCCATTCTAGATATTATATTTACATAAACATAGATAACGAAGTATTGTATTTATTTTATTTCTTATTTTGTTTATTTTTATCTCATTGCTGCACCGGTTGACGTCATCACGTCAACGCCGGCTGTCGCTGAAAACCAGCGCTGGGGCTCTGTCTCGCACAGGGTCGCAGCATTATGCTGAGCGATGGCTGTTTTGCGTGAATGCGACGCATATTTTCTCTCAACTTGTTCTTTCGTGTTTGTGTTTTTATTTCTCTGCGTTATGTTTACCGCAAATAAACGTATGTTCTTTCTTTTTTTACTTTAATAAAAAAAACTCTGAAAAAACACGTTTCTTGTCCCTTTAATTTTTAACTTTATTTTATTTTTTAACCGACTTCACAAAAAGGAGGAGGTTTTCACCTATTACGGTTCAAAAGATACAACCCTGTATGTCACAACATACAGACAGACGGACGGACAGCGGAATCTTAGTAATAGTTACGAAACCGTACTACGCTAACGCCTAAAAATGATTACTAAGTCGAAGTAATCATTTTTAGGCGATGTAATTACGACAAAGTCGATTGGTCAAGTGGTAATCGTGTCGCAAATAACTCGGTCATACTGGAAATGTACCCCAATTTACCTACGAGGGCTGCACTAAAAGTATCGGGAATGGAATATTTCCACTGTTCCTGTCATATTAAAATCTTTTTAATTGAAAACTCCTTGGTTTTAAAAATCGAATACCATTTATTTATTTAAAAAAAGATTCTCGGTCTTGTCACAAGGTTTTGTAAAACTTGTTTAGTCGTTGAGAAAATGGAATTGACTCGAGAAAATTCAAGAGCGATGATTTATTATGACTTTCGAACTGGTTTAACACAAAAACAGTGTGTTGACCGGATGATTTCTGCATTTGGTGATGAAGCCCCATTCAAAACCACAATTTATCGCTGGTTTGCTGAATTTCAACGTGAACGTGTCAAGCTCAGTGATGATCCCCGTCAAGGTCGTCCAAAAACTGCAGTCACCCAAGAAAACGTTGATGCTGTGCGTAAGCTGATTGAGGAAGATCGACATGTGACATACCGCGAAATTCAGGCAACTTTAGACATTGGCATGAGTCAAATACAAATAATCTTGCATGAACAATTAGATGTAAAAAAGTTGTTTTCCCGATGGATACCGCATTCACTCTGTGAAGAGCAAAAAGCGGGTCGCGTTACTTGGTGCGTCAGAACTCTCGAAAGATTCCACGCAGGATCCTCAAATGCTGTATACAACATTGTATCAGGTGACGAATCCTGAATATACGCGTACGAACCCGAAACAAAAAACCAGTCACGAGTTTGGGTGTTCGAAAATGAGTTAAAGCCAACAAAAATTGTTCGTTCACGGAGTGTTGCAAAAAAAATGGTGGCCACGTTTGTCTCCAAAACCGGCCATGTTACGACTATTCCTCTTGAGGGACAAAGAACGGTTAATGCAGAATGATATGCTAGCATTTGTTTGCCACAGGTCGTTTCTGAACTCCGTAAAAAGAACTGCAACCGCCGCATCATCCTCCATCACGACAATGCGAGTTCTCACACAGCGCACAGAACAAAAGAGTTTTTAGAGCAAGAAAACATAGAATTATTAGACCATCCGCCGTACAGCCCCGACCTAAGCCCTAATGATTTCTATACTTTCCCTAAAATAAAGAATAAATTGCGTGTACAGTGATTTTCATCACCTGAAGAAGCTGTGGACGCCTACAAAACGGCCATTTTGGAGACCCCAACTTCCGAATGGAATGGTTGCTTCAATGATTGGTTCCATCGTATGGAAAAATGTGTCAAATTTCGCGGAGAATACTTCGAAAAGCAATAAATACATTTTTAAATAGTAATGTTGTGTCACTTCCTTGATTCCCGAAATTTTCAGTGCCGCCCTCGTAGAAAATAATCGGAAGGGAATTTGAGTGTGTAGATTTCGGCTATGTGATGTATCTTATTAACGCACACCACCAAACATCCAAATTAGAATATTATGTTATAATCACAGAATTAACACTGGATGGATGAACTGACGGCAGGTCACGGGAACAATCTGCGACTACCGCATTCCTCTTAAACTTAAGGGGAAGATATATAAAACAATGGTTAGATCTGCTGTCTTGTATGGATCAGAATGTTGGGCCACAAAAGGGATGAATGAAAGGCAATTGCATGTAGCTGAGACGAGAATGCTAAGAGGAATGTGTGGTGTGACACGAATGGATAGAATAAGGAATGAGTACATAAGAGGAAGTCTGAAAGTGGCAACGGTGACTGAAAAGTTGTGCGGAAATCGGTCAATCGGTCGCGAGGAAAGTTTTGAGTATGCATGTCGATGGCTATAAAAGTAGGGGAAGACCAAAGAAACGATGGATGGACTGTGTGAAAGATAATATGGCTAGAAAGGGAGTGACTACCGAGATGACGACTAATAGAGAAGTATGGAAGAAAGGGACATGTTGCACCGACCCCAAATCAATTGGGATAAGGGCAGGAGAATGATATATACATACACTGAAATTCTAATATTATGTATAAAACAAAGAGATTTAAGATAGGTACTCTAAAGAGGCTATCAAAAGTAATGTCATAGAAAAATTGTAATCCCATGTCTCAGTGACGCCATCTAGCGTAATATAGCAAAATTACTAATTATCTAAGTTTGACACGGTACACGACACCAACCTTTGATTACCAACCGTCAGATATTTTGAAACATCTAAGAAAATTATTTATTTTATCTAAATATTGGGTAAATTACAAAATACTAACGAAAATAAACCGCGGTTAAGTCTAGTCGTTTTATCACTACGTGATTTATTTATTTATTCTTTTTTTTTTGCAATTCTGTAATGCACAATTCAGTTTAGAGACTTCGAAAATAATTTTCTTTTGGTGGACACGAATGCGACTTGACATGCAGGCGTACCACACTAGACTGAGCGACTTTTTACCACTAGGACAAATGTATCGGATTACGATTTTGTTCGCTATGTCCCGTCTATTGTTAAGTAAATAATTTAATGTCTTTGGTATTTTAGTGACCTACTACACAATCATACAAGCGCATCACACGTCGGACCACCGCCATGGCGCGTCGCGTACGCGGTGCGCGCTCCGTGCCACCTCTCCGTACGAATACGACACCTCTGCGGCCTGCGGCAGCACTGGCAATCGTATAAAGCATGGTATAATAATATGCTTCACCTGGTATTCTCTTCCCACGATGGCCTAAGACTACGTCACGATAAGTGTTGCCATTGATTGTCCTTTTCAGTAAATTTACCGACTTTCTCATTTAGTTAATAAAAATAAAACAAATTAATAACAAGCTTAATTATTTGGTAACTCGTGTGATTCATCTATTTAGTTTTAAATTAATTAACATATTGAATTATTAGTTCATAATGGCTTTGTTAAGTTAAAAAATCAATTTTGCTCGGGTAATTCAATCACACACAGTAGCCACACATCGAATTGACAAGTGTCATACTGACAGCTCGCCATTTCATCGCTATCGTCGTGTCGCTCCTACCTATAGCGTTGTTTCGCTCGGTGAACAAAATACTGTGGTTCCCAAACATTGGTTACTGTGAAAAGGAAAACTGTGTAAACTTTGAAATATACACAAGAAAAAAAATGGTTAATTGTTCCATACTAAACTGTAAAAACAGAAGTAAAAAAGGCGGCAGATGGTAGCAAATGCGTGGCTTCAATATTGTAGACCAAAAACAACAATAAGAACTGGTATGTACCTTACTACATAATATTTCATTTATCTACGGTTGTAAATTCCATAAAAGGCATAGTTGTGCCAATTCGGCTGTACTGCTAACTAGTTTTTGACTTATTTTAGTCAAGTCGAGTTAATTGCGTTCTATTAGGTTTTCGTCATGAACTAAATTAAGTTAGTCCATTTTATCACGTTCAGACAGACAGTCAGACGCGGCGGGTGACTTTGTTTTACAACATTTGTTTTGTAGTGATTTTTTTTGTTTGTTTTTTTTTGTCTTAATAAGAACAGGCAAAGGGATCTTGGCCCATACAGCCAAGTCAGATGTATTTTTTTTCAAGTGATGTTGACGTAGGTAGCTTGCTAGATAGTTTTTTTTTCCAAATAAGGTTCTAGCTTCATGGCCTTTTGGGCTCATCTAAAATAATAATCAGTGTTTTACGGGTCCCTGTGGACACAGAATACATAATAATAGCGTAATTATAACCTTTCTTCTTTTTTTTAAATTTAACTCGGATTGTTTATGATGCCACGAAGGACCTGTATCCTCAAATTCATTATGAAGTAGTACTCTGTTTAGTTCGAACGAGGACCTATCTACGAGTAAGGAAACTAAATAAAACCATAATATGCAATCAATTAAAAAAGAAGCAAAGTAAAAAAATACAAAAAGTTTCAAATATGTCGATTTATTAAAAATTATTAAAAGAATAAAGAGAATACCAGGCGAAGCATATTATTATACCATGGTATAAAGTAGCGACAACATTCCTGCGCCAAAGACCATCGGGCACTGACTGTTGGAGCCCGTTGCATTCGTATTTACGAGTCGCGGCTCGCGCCCGAGTTCCCTACGTCATCAGGATCAGGCGAGCTGATCGCTGATCGCCTATTGGTTTACCACACTTTGTATGATACCCTAAGGTAATATAAGGCAATGTTCTAGAGCAATAAAATTCATTCCATTTGTTCCGTATACGCATTTCTTTTTCATTTACAAGAGACCTCTAAAGTATAAAACATTGTTTATTTATTAAATTATTTATACTGATTGTGGGAGAAAATTGTGGTCACATTGCAAATCTGCGCACGCGGTCTAGTGTAGGTACTTCGTCCATTTTGGTTTGTTTTCACTGTACGGTGGAAGTATGACAGTAATTTAGGTAGTTTTAATTTATTTTAGGGCAAAAAAATTTGGTAATATTAAAAACGACAGCAATCGATTCTGAACAAACTACTTTCATAATGTGCATTAATTCAGCTACACATCATCATTTCAGCCGAAATACGTCCACTGCTGGACATCAGCCTCCCCCAAGCCCCGCCACTCCGACCGGTTCTGTGCTTCCCGCATCCAGCGGATACCTGCGGCCTTCACAAGGTCATCGGTCCACCTTGTAGGAGACCTTCCAACGCTACGTCTTCCGGTACGCGGTCGCCACTCCAGAACCTTTTGGCTCCATCGCATCGGGCATCTGTTCAGCGACCAATGTGAACTGCCCAATGCCACTTAAGTTGTTAAGGGTGAAAGGTTCTGGAGTGGCGACCGCGTACTGGAAGACGTAGAATTGGAAGAATAGTACTGGTTATAGAGAATACTTACAGAGTCCTTATTAAGTTGATGTACAGCTCTTAAAGTGTGCAACCGCTCGGGTCGAGGTATCACAGTGTTGGAGCCTCCAACGCAAACTTCTAGCTCGTCAGAATGGAACCACGATGCTCCTGCGGAATAAACAAACATTGTTTGAGTACTTCTTTTTTACCGACTTGAAAAAAAGGTGGTAATTAGTCGCTGTACACTTAGCAGAATCAAATGAAATTGTTTTTTCTGTAAATAGGATATCGGAATCACTTTTAAACGTAATCACACTAATCTTATAAAGGCGAAAGTTTGTGAGTGTGTGTGTGTATGTTTGTTACTTCTTCACGCTCAAACGGCTGGACCAATTTTGATAAAATTTTGTATGGAGGTAGCTGACACCCTGGATTAAGACATAGGCTACTTTTTATCCCGATATTCCCACGGGTTCGAGACTTACACGGGTGAAACCGCGGGGCGCAGGTAGTATAAAATAAAATTGAGCCGTGACGGGACAACTGGCAGATGTGAAACATCGCATTACGCACACATTTACACACTACTACATATAGACTGTATAAGTGTATAGTGGCCGATGGCGGCCCGCCAGCAATCGGTTTTACGTGCGCTTATAAATGTTTCACAACAAAAACGACCTCCAAAAAAAACACTACAAAGTGAAAAATAACTTTAATTTCGGAAGTCGGTGTCTTTGGATCTGTATTATAGTTTTTCCCCACCGACTTCCGAAAATAGAGTTATTTTTACCTTTGTAGTGTTTTTTTTTTGAAGACGATATTTTTTTTCCATGTTTTAGTCGCTCAGTTTGTAATTTATCTAAGTTACTATAGCCTAATGTCAACTGCTCATCACCTTTTACAAAATATTGCTTTTCCCGACACAGGGGCGGTAATTGTTGAGGAGTTCTCCTGGTAAGAACCGGGAGAACTGGAACTGATGGTGACTTCACCTTATGCATTGTGACGAGCATAAATTGCTTAGCAACCATATTAAAATGTCTAATCAAATCGCAACCGTGAAATACTTATTATTAAGTAGTTCCAGTGGCCATCTGTGGTCTTCATCATCAGTTCCACTTCACCAAATGGTGCTTTCCGAATGCAAGTTACTCTAAAAAATACCGAAATCGCTATCGGTGTGAGGATTTACCTCGATCTTCATGGGATCCCCGTATCAGATTTTGACTTGGTGACAATGGGACCACCTCAGGAGTTAAATAAAACCTTTTAAACAAAAAATAACTTTCAAAATCGGTCCACAATTGACGGAGAAATCGGTCATATACATACAAAAAAACACAGACGAAAATATAACCTCCTCCTTTTTGGAAGTCGGTTAATAAATGCAAAGGGAGTAAAGGGAATACAAAAGGAATACATAGAGAATATCTAAAGCTATCTTACCAGAGTTAATATTGAGCAAGTTGAGCCTCATAGGTTTCCTTGTCGCCCCGACGCACAGTAGAGGATACTCGAGCTCCGGAGTAATGATCAGCTCGAATACTAGGAGCGGTGATGGTAGCACGCATTCTATGTTCTGTGGATAAAAAATAATGGTTAAGAATGTTATGTCAAATTCAAATTCTTTATTGCGAACTAAGTGTACAGGATTTTGTAGATGTTAACAATATGTAGGTTCTAGAATTTAGTTGCCTGTTAAGGCATTGCAATTTAAATGGTTATAAAATATAAGAAGAAAAAAAATACATACTCAATATTACAGTTATACAGACTTCACATTATATTATATTAATTATCATTATTCATTCATATATTATCACATACTATTCATAGAATTAATATCACATCATTATATTAAGTACATGTGGTAGCACTATTTTAGATTCTGCCTACCCATGTTAAAAAAAAATATTTCTTTAATTTTTTAGTGTGGTCTGAACTGGTGTGTTTTTTTATTTGATCTTCACAATGAAATTTAAGTGTAAGTTAGACTTCTTGGCGGGAAAGTGAAGCATCATGTTAGCAGTTTTGTTTTATTTTCTAAAATTTGTGTTTAGCCGAATATTAATGTGTAATAGTGGTGGATTATTAACCATTAAGTGTTCGTGAACCTGCATTAATGTAGGCAAATGAAACAAAACAGTGCAACATCACTTTAAGTTCTCTCAAGAAGTCCGCGCGAGGTTTCAGTAAAGTGCCGCGTCTTTACTTAAACTCAAGGGGAGTGGAGCGAGATATTATCAATCATCTTTATCATGCATTGAGTGGAGTTCATTTCATAATTATTTAAATAACTTTGTACTTGTTACCTAATTTTACATGACACTGGCTAAATGCACAAACCGTGCGATGCCAAAAAGAAAAAAAAAGAAAAAAAGTGTAAGTTACCTTAAGCAGCATGAACTTCCTGAGCGGATCGTACCACTGCATGAGGAACAGTCCTGCCGGGGTGGCGCCGCATAAGTACTTGTAGCCGTTGTAGGGGTTGCGGGCCACGGCGCAGCGCACGCAACCTGGGGGGGAACAGGAATATAGGGGTGGATATAGCGTATACAATATGAGTTTTAGTATATGCGAAACCCGAAACACGTGTCTAGTATTTTTATGTAAAGAATCTACGTACAAAATTTCAAAACTGTATCATGAAAAATCACAAAGTTATAAGGTTGTTATGTTACTGGGTTGTCCGTACAAACACATGCTAACGGCGCCTCCGCGCCTTCAGGGTCGTCTTGCGCTCATTGATAATAATTTATTCGAACGTTCTGTGTTGAATCCGGGATCCTAGGCTGAACAGTCACTTTTGTGACTTATAGACCAACGATCTAGGACATCGTTCGTATAACAATGTATCAAATTCGCAAGACACTAAAAATGCCCTTTTTTTTTTGGGTGGAAAATTATCAAATAACTTCTCCCGCTCTGGGCGGAGCGGGAGGGCGTGTCAGACTTTTACTGACTAAAACCCACCCGTGTTCCTTCATTTGCCTGTGTGCCAGGGCCACGATATCCCTTTCGGACAAACTCGCAACCCTGGCAGGCATTGGCCCTAATGGACCCCGTCAATTCGTGCTGACGTCTCTTTGAGGCACGCGTGGAACACAATGCGCCGTTGACCCGGGCCTGGTCCTTATCGGACGGCGAGCTACCCATCGCTCACCGTCCGCAAGCCCGCGCCTACGGTGGCCGGAAATCGGCTTGCGACTACCGACGCCCAGGGCGTCTCCTGCGGCGACTAGGGGCGTGAGGGCGCGAACCCTGCCTCTCCCTCACGCGCTCCGCCTCCTCCTTCGCGAGCATTACTGCTTCGCAGAAGGAGGTGACGGCCTCCCATGCACTCTCGCTCCGAACCATGGCCTGAACCAGGGCCGGACGCGAGAGATCGCCGCCGCCGATCGCCTCCGTTAGGACACGGCGGTGCTCCGCCCAAGACTAAAAAACTAAAAATGCCCTTAGTCAGTGTTTTGACCATTTATCATTAGGTTAAAAATGAATGATTCCATACAAAAAAAATATCTTGTTCTTAAATATTTTTTGATCTCGGTTCGAGAAATAAATAAAATATTTTTTTATACTTTTATGCAAAACAAGATACACATATATTGACGTTATAAAAATAAAAGGAAGTATAACGTTTTTTTTGCAGGAGGTAGGTACTATTTGTTCAAAATATGAGTATGACGAAGGAAATATCTTTAAAATCCTGCCAAATCCGTTGGTATTTATTATAGTTAATGTGTATGTATGTGTATTATAAGTTTGTAACCTATGTATGTACTTGTGTACTTATTTTATTTATAATTAACTATTTTTTAATAACATTATCTCCTCTCAATCAGAGCACCTGCCATCTTACCTCTTCACCAGCCTTGGTTGACTGATAGAGAATGTGTAAGGCATTAAGTCCGCCTTTGTACCTTATGTATGAGAGAAGTTTAAATAAATAAATAAACCCGGGGGTGTACTCCGAAGATAAATCCGAAGTATCGGCTGAATGTTCGGCCGTTTTCTGACTACGGCTGCCTATGGCTGACTACGGCGAAAGAAAAAAAAAACGACATTTAAAGAGATAAGTTAAAGTCAAAAATTTGTACCTTATGTATGAGAGAAGTTTAAATAAATAAATAAACCCGGGGGTGTACTCCGAAGATAAATCCGAAGTATCGGCCGAATGTTCGGCCGTTTTCTGACTACGGATGCCTATGGCTGACTACGGCGAAAGAAAAATAAACGACAGAGATAAGTTAAAGTCAAAAATGGACTTGAAGTCGGGTAAGGACTCAAAGTCCTGCTCAAAGTCTGGCTGTTGGTGTACCTTTATGAATAAATAAAATAAAAATAAGTCAAAAAAGGAAAATTTGGAAGTCGCTTCAGAGTAGACCCCAGTACATTTTATGTTAACCCTCCATTTTGCAACGTTCATATATCGGGCATTTATTGGTCAAGGAGTCGGTCATTCAGAAAGATACAGCTAGTTCCCGGTTCAAACGCGTAGTAGGTTCCTATGAAGAGGAAAATTACAGGTAAGAAACTTCACGGACACTTTTTAAATCAATTCGTGTGTCAGATACTCACCCCGGGTGTCAGGCACCCTCGTGGTGAGCGCGAACCTTCTGGGGAGCAGCCGGGGAGGCAGCACGCGGAGCGACCGGCCGCCGCGCGCTGAGCCTATCAGCGCTAAGAGCTCGTGACGGTAGAGGGACGGGGTTTTGCCTGCGAAATAACAATAAATAAGTACAAATCATGATAAAAATGAGTTCAAATACTCAATTTTGAGTTATTGAAAATGTAATTTTAAAACTTCGGCCAAGCCGGAGTGGCACGGCGCGGTACGACGTAAGTTCTACAGATTTGTATAACAACATTTTAGTATTTTAAACAGTGCCATATAAAAAAAGTTCACCTTCAGTCATTATTCGGGACGAGTAAGGCCCGACATGGCAAGTCATTTTTAGGCGACGAATAAAAATATAACTTAATATTATGGAAATAAACTTGAAATTTCAATATCAAGCATACTGCGGTATTGTTTTTGTACTTACGACCGTTAACATTGAAATTTCAACTTTGTTTCATCATCATCTGCCTAGCCTTTTCCCAACTATGTTGGGGTCCAACATCCACATGGGCTTCCAGTCTAACCGGGTGCAGCTGAATACCAGTATTTTACATGGAGCGACTGCCTATCTGACCTCCACAACCCAGTTGCTGGGTAACACGATATCCCTTGGTAAGACTGGTTGTCAGACTTTTGGGCTTCTGACGACCCGTATCAACTGTCAAAGATCTACAAATGACAGCCGGGACCAACGGCTTAACGTACTTTCCGTGGCACGGAGGAATCTTGGTATGAACAGATGGTCACCCATCCACGGACCCACCGCGGCAAGCGTTGCTTAACCTGATCGATCGACCCGTGCGCCAGTTATTATTTAGCCACAAGCTCCTCCAAACTTCAACTTTATTTCCATACTATTAAGTTGTATTTTTATTCGTCGCCTAAAAGTACCGTGCCGCCTATGGGCGCCGGGCCTTATTACCGCTCTGTGATGCTACTTTCTCCCGTAACTTAAGACCCTCCCGCATCACAGACTTAAATAAGTAATTGAAATTTCAAAAATCATCAATTGAAATCATTCACAGGTTGTTTTTTTTTGTGATAATTTAAATAGGATACGTTTCGGATGTGTAACATCTTTCCTCTCGCTTTCTGTGGGAGTGATTTCGTAAAAAGGGACGGAAGTGTGTAACAGGAAGTGACAGCTTGAGCATGGAATAAGCAAGTACTTTTTAATGGCACGGAATTAGTAAGTAATTTATAATAGCATTGGAATTAGTAAGTACTATATAGATTGTAAGTATGGGTCGAATTTCGGCGACCACTAGTTATGAACAATTTAAATAATTCGAATAAATATTTCAAAATTTAGCTTTCTTTAAATTCTGAGGTTTATTTCTGTCGCTGCTCAGTTGCTTATTACCAAGGTGAGATGTCAGATGTTACACATAATATGCGACTACTGTAAGGCACGGTCGTTTTCTTTCGACATTTTGTAAATAAGATAAGTTTTTTCATAATTTCACAACAGTCCTATGCAAAATGTTCTTTAACAACTCACCAGAAAGTGACATGAGGACGTCTTTGATGACATGCATCCATATAGTGCGACGTGGACAGAGTTGGTCCATTGCAGTCTCGTGGAGTTCGTTCAGATTCAACGTGTATATACCTTCCTCCGCACCTGAAAATACACAAACATAAGCCATATATCTCAAGAACGGTCCTATGCGAATTTTATGAAGAACCAATTTGTGCAAAATTAGGTAAGGCATTAAATCATCATTCGTCATTCCAGCCGAAAGACGTCCACTGCTGGACATAGGCCTCTCCCGAAGGCGAGGGTTTGCCATAATCGCGACGCTTGCAAGGCGGGTTGGCGATCGCAGTATGGTGTTAAATGCACAGAGAACGCTGCTGCCCATTCTCTAGTAAGTCCCTTAGTCCGTTTACGACACCCACGGGAAGAAATAGGATGGAGCTATTCTTTACGTCCGGCACCACAAGGTAAATTATATAGGAAGAATTAAATAGACATTGTATAAATAGACATAAAACCAATACTTCTTCTAACCGAAATACTTGTTTTATCATGTTTAGATAAATCGATTCTCATCACGTCTACGGAGTTTCGCTCACTAATTTAATTTGACCCTGTAGATTTTCCCTCAGTATTTCTAAAAATAATCATCATCATCTATCTGGCCTTGTCCCAACTATGTTAAGGGTCGGCTTCCAGTCTAACCGGATGAGCTGAATACCAGTATTTTACATGGAGCGACTGTGTATATGACCTATTTTGAAGAATAATCCCAGTCAACGGTCGGCGTCATCACGTCAACGCCGGCTGTCGCTGAAAACCAGCGCTGGGGCTCTGTCTCGCATAGGGTTGCAGCATTATGCTGAGCGATGGCCGTTTTGCGTGAATGTGACGCATATTTTCCCTCAACTTGTTCTTTCGTGTTTGTGTTTTTATTTCTTTGCGTTATGTTTACCGCAAATAAACGTATTTTCTTTCTTCTTCTTTTTTCTTTCAGTGAGACTGTTCTTTTGTTTTTTTTTTTTGTCAGTCATTTTAATTACCGATTAGTATGTGTTGGTCTCTCGTGTCTGGATGTATCCATGAGGCTGTACAGTTGATCCGTAGTGGACATCCGTTAAACACCTGCCGATAAAAGATGTTTGAATCATAATCATCAGAATAAATTCGTCTTGTCTTCATTTGAGTAATTGTAGTCACTAAGCATTGACTTTGTATATGTAGACATTTACAAGTACATACTTGAAGGACACATTTAAATTATGCTCTAAGTGAGAGATTTATGTTGCTAATAAAAATTGTGACTAGATTCCCAACTATCATTCAGCTAAATATCAGTTACTCAATGAATCGGGTCCAGAATCGTTCCACACAGTAATGTAAAGAGTCTTTCGAGCATATTAAACACTGTTATTATCAAATATCGGAAACTGGGTGTCAGTACAGGGCCGTAACTAGAAAATCTATTAATCAATTCAATCGTTTTTTTCAACTACTTTGAATCTTACTATATTTTTTTAAATAGTTGTCTTAATCTAAAAGCAAATATTTCGTGCCAAAAGATATTAATACATAAACAAACAACTAAGTAATCATAAGTTGGTATTTTATTGGTATAAGGACTGTAAATGTTTCTCCGGCACAGGCCAGCACCAGCAATATAAGTCAAATATATCAAAAATATAGTTCGTAATTTTATCACAAAATAATATGAATCAACTGATTGGCACATAATTTACAATTTAAAAAACAATTGAAAAGTTTCAATTTTTGAATACCATAAATGAATACCTAAAAATATTTCAAGTTCAGCCTTGTAATGCCCACCGATATTCCGATCCCTGGTTATAAGCACATACCTTAGAGAAGCAGGCCCCCATGTGCACCTTGGGCGTGGGCGGCAGGCCGTTGGGGGCCGCGCGCGGCGGCGTGTGGCGCCGCGAGCGCGCGCGCCGGGGGGGCACGGGCGGCGTGCCCGCGCCCTCCAGCGGCACCACTGCGGGGGGAGCGTAAGCGTTAAGAGCGTTCATCGCGCGCGACTAAACATTTAACCTCACATACACAAACAACCAGACCCGGAACAACTACTTGCATCAAAATCCGCCAATTGCGCCAAAATGCATCAAAATCCGTTCAGCTGTTACAGCGTAACTATGTAACAAACACAAACTGATAACTGACCAACATTAAAACTTTCGCATTTAAACATTTTTTTTTTTTTTAAAACGTTGCCCCACACTAGGAATTTCTCCTGTATCGTGGGTGCGCTTACAAACATTTAAACTCACATACACAAACAGCCAGACCCGGCACAACAACTTGTAGGTCATACAAATATTTGTTCCGTGCGGGAATCGAACCCGCAACACACAGCAGTCAATCGCTTAACCACTGCGCCAACCGTGCCGTCAACTGTGCCAGCTCACACGGGATGAACACTCTTAAATGATTTATAATTATGATCCGTTTCTCCACCGTCACAGAATAAATACGGTGATTTGGCATATTTACCATACAAAAACTGTTAAGCCGCCGTAATTATTTCTCAGATAAAATGTGTCTGATGATAGAAAAATTTACCCTTATAATAATTCTTGTTTCCAAACGCCGCAAAACATCCCATAACGAACAATTTTACCTCAATGATGAAACCATCTATATACTATTTTCAAATGTTTTTTTTTTTTCAATAATTTTAACAAAAATAGTGAGGCCCGGACTCCTGCGCTAGGTATAGCACCTGTGTTACAGGAGCCAGTGTCATCTCCCAATTACATAGGTCGATTTTTATGCAATAATAATTAATCCAAAACACATACAAATAATACAGGTAATAATAAAAATGGAAATTAAAATGAAAATAAAAAAGAAAATTATAAACATGTAAAACATTCCTTACGTAGACTAATTTATAAGAGTGTTTGGTGTATAGAGTATATGGTGTAAAGTGTTTGTGGTGTGTGAGTATGTAATGTAGGTATGTGGTGTGTAATGTTATAGAAACGTGTGCTTGTGTGGGATGTGTGCATTGTTCTATTTGTACCTATTTTAGAAGGAGTTCGGTTTGCTCATAGTCATGTGTAAGTAGCCATGATTTAACCTTACTTTAAGCCTCCTTCATTGTGAGTGTATTTATATTAAGCTTTTTGTTTGTCCTATTATACAAAACATTGGACAAATACTTATGTTGCTTTCTGGCTGATGCACTTCGACAAATGTATTACAAAGAAACTACGAAGATTCACGGTATAGTTAAAATTATGTTTTTACATGAAAAATTGTCTACGAAACGTCTTTAGAGAAAACCTAAAATGTTGCAACCTGAAATTGAACAACACATTGAAGAAAAAAGGGCTCAACTTTATTCAGTGTGTTGCTCAATTTAATATTTACCATTTACTAAAATCCTGGTCTATAGTTATGAATAAACTCACCCTTATTATCAACTTTGGCTTTGTCCCTCTGGCTGTCAGACAAACTCCGTTGCCTCTGCGTAGTCTTAATCTCCTCATCAATCACCTCCGCCTTAGCGTCCCGCCCATTCTCATCCACCATTTTGAAAATCTCGTCAACGGAAGACGTTTTTCTTTTGATCTCAAGCTCACATTGACAAAACTGGCTTAAGTCTATCCCAGCAGTAACAGAGTCTGAATGATGTCTATTATGCTTTTTCCTATGTTCAAAAACCTTATCTTCCATGTTCATACTCATGTCGATGTCGATTTTTCTACATAAATCGTCGTCTGTGGCGCCATTTTGTAGTTTGTCATCTTCGGAAATTCTTAACCTATTTGCTATTTGTAACGCTCTGAAATTTGATACTGAGATTTTTTGCTTTTTACAATTTTCGCAGATTACTATCCCAGAATCCGTGTTCTGGTTTGAACAATTTCTGTAGTAGCTTAGGATGTCCCCGTTGGAGTTGCAGACGTCACAAGCACATTTTGCTACGGACCTCTGCAGGTCGCTCAAAGTGTTGTTGTCTCTGGGTTCCGGTTTTGGGCAAAGACCACATTCGCAGTTCGCATTCCTTTGTAAATCTAAATGGTCGTTTTCTTGTTGATCCACATACATTATGTCTTCGCCTATTTTCCTGCATAGAGGATCGTCGATGGAAACTCTAGAAGCACCTATAGGACGTTGAAAAGTCGAAGTGAGATTTTGATAGATATTTGCGGTAGAATTGTTCAAAAAGTTTTGTTTTAATTGAATACATTGCGATAGGTGTTGGTCGTGCATTGATAGCGCGGTGTTGGCACCCTGCGCCATGTTCGCGGTTTCCGCTGTTAATGGTAGTGTTGCCCTGTAATAAAATTGAAAAATTACCATTTTGGTAGAATATTTTTGGTAGTTTTAGTAGCTTTTTTGGGGGTATCGCAGTGCTGTTAGGTTTTTTTTAAGCTATTTCGAGTGCTGTTAGACACAAATGTGGGAGGGTCTTATGTTAGGGTGTCACGTAGACAAGCTATGTATATGTTTATTTGTGTTAAAATAACAAGTGGTGCTGGTGGGATATAAAACCGTTTTGTTTTCAAAAACATTGTAAGATTCGGACATGGTTTACAGATTTTTTTTAATATACTTTTGTTTATGTATACACTTTACATATAATGTTTAAGCTGCAAAGCTTTTTTACCATGCTTCATGCTACGACTACTCAATAAACTCTGCCAAATGCTTTGTTTTTACTTAATTTTGATTGCTAATCCTTACAGACTTTTTATGTAACTATATGACTGTGGCCCCGTGGTACTGGCGTGAATTTTGTTATATAATTAGGGGTTTTATATACCTGTGGGTCCCCGTGCTACTCGCGTGATTTCTGTCATATGATTACGGGCTTTATTTACACGTTTTACACCAATCGTCTTCTGTATTTTGCCTTTGCTCCAACATAATAACAGAGTCACAAATTGGTTCCTTATTTATGAAGTGAAAACTTCTATAGGTCGGTTATAGAACTTAGCGATGGAAAGTTCAAAACCCACATCAAACGTGTCCTAATCAAAAAAGCATACTATAAGATTAAGGACTACATTGAAGACAAGGAAGTTTGGCAATAATTCCTTCTGCACATGTGGCTTCCCTGGTACCTCATTAACGGCATAACTATGTGAACGTCTATTAACTGCTCCTAAATTACGATTTTTATTTCTGTTTTTTACATACTTTGACATAACCTACAAATTTTAATTTAAAATATTTATTAGTGACTTGTGGACAGAATATCTATACAGTTTTTTTTTTACAGTTGTAATGACAATGTTGTCATTTGGTTTAAATATGTAGGTTTTTATTTTTATTACTTTAGTAATATTTTATATAGATTCTTTTTTAATTTGTGAATGTGAGAACGTTGTAGGCTTAATAGACTGTAGCTTTGTAAACTATCTTTTATTTTGTTAAGTACTTGGTACTTGTTGACGGGCCTACACTGTCCTCCCATACCTATTAACACTGTAACTTATAACATTGTTAAAGCCCACTTTTTTTTAAAAGAGTAACCATGGAGTTTCTTGCCGGCTCTTCTCCATAGGAAACGACCAATTGGAACCGTGCACCTAGCTTCTGACGTTTCATAAGTGCCCATGTAGGTTTATAAGAAAAAAAAAAAAATGATTTTGATTTTTGATAGGTGCGTTGAGCGATTTTTGGTACAGGAAAAACTTATGGATTCGCGTTACCGACATGCCCGCGCCGACAAGCTATAGTAGCAGTAAATAACATTAAATTGACCACGTGAAAAGTTTAATTTGTGTAAACTGTGCATCGTTTAAATTGTGTTTTAAAAAATCATTATTTTATTGAAGTTAAAACTTTTCTTTAGGCACGTTGAGCGATAACTTATCATCACTTTTGTCGGTATTCCTCAAGATTGCCTGTTTTTTTTTTTACTTTTCTTTCCTTAGTTTTATCATGCACCAATAAGCAGTTTCTAAATAATTCCCTAGACCAATTTTTCTTCATATTTTATACAACATTACAAACTCTAATACCGTGTTAATTTACTACATTTATACTTTGTTCCGTTAAAATAGACTTAGGTATACCATTTTCTTGGTGATGGGAAAGAATTGCCGTACATGGATGAAGATGAGTTTATATTCGAGTTAATTCGCGATTTTTATTAGAAACAAACTAACCCGACAAACGATGTCTTTTCCAAGCAATAATTCATTTATACAAAAATCCATACAAAAGTATGTCCAATTTTTACCGAATTTGATAATTTTCCAGAACTTTTCCAATTTTTCTATCCATAAAAACCGACCCTTTATTCAGTTGTAAAGATTTGATAAAATGTCTGTTTTCTTTATAAGCTTTATTAAAATACTAGCTAGCCCGACCAAACTTTTACTGTCAAAATTTAAACCTATAGAAAAAGCACTTTCAGTTTTTCCCGAGATATCGAATTTTACGGTCAACATTAATTTCAAATTTATTTCCTTAGAAACCTAATTCGGACTATTACGAACATTTCTATCGGTCCAGCCGTTTCAAGTGATGCGCTTACCAACGAACAGCATTTCATTTATATTTAGATTATGTGATAGCTACAACAGAGAGTAATTACGTAATACACATAAAATGACAATTGATAGCAATGGGTTTCATTTTGACAGTTCAGCCACCTTCATTGCGTTTTTTACGTAGTTGAGCAGACGAATTTTTCAAACCTATGAAGCAATGGATTAGAAATATCCTTCAAAACTCTCGAAGTGTGTTATGTACCTAGGGTACTCGTTTCTAAAATATTTTCTTCCCTGATAAATAATAGGTATAGGTTTCATTTAGTAAGTTTTTTGATCATAAAAAGTCTGTATAACGCGCCCGTTAATTTTGCACCAATATTTTTATAAATAAATTGAAACTATTTTACACATTAATCCAAACTAATCTAAATACAGGCTGTTCGGAATATTCATACATTCTTTTAAAACCATATTTCAGTACCTGGTCGTTAATATGACACCTCCATCTTTAGAAAGAGATAGTCACACAGGTATGAGTGAAAGAGACAACGCTCTACAAAGCCGAACTTTATGTAAAACTCGATGTGTCATATTTTACGGCCCGGAACTGTACATCCCTAGGGCCGGCGCAAACCCGGCGAAGAGCGAGTTTTATTGCCAAGCAAATATCAACATTGTCTGTATTAAAATAAAGTAAATAACCTCAGACGCGCTACTCTGTCCACTTTCTTGTGCTCCGGACTAAATTAAGTTTATCTATTTTCAACTTTATTTGTACAACAGCCAGGTCGATATTTGTTTGGCAGTGAAAACCACGCTGCGCTGCGCTTCGTCAGATCTGCACCGGCACTTACTTAGATAATGAAAAAGCCAATCCGTCTTCAATTACAACCCAACACATTTTCGTTTTGTTTTCAACCCTTATGAACCAAATTGATTCACATTAAAAGACGCAGAAATTTTAATTTGATTCATCTAACAATTTGGTTCAATCAATCAACTCAGCCTATCGCTGGACATATCGGTTGATTCAACCAAATTCAAAGAAAAAAGCGAACCGTGTAATTTTTTAATCCAATTTTTAGTGTTATTCCGAACAGCGTAAAAAGCTCTAACACAAACACAGATTACAATGTAATGATTATAAATTGCAATGTGTACATGCAAATTTAAAACCTCTCCGTTTACCTGAGCATCAGCTCTTCATCGATATATTGCAAGAGGCTCCTAAAACAAGAGAGATTACTTACAGATGATACTCACTTGAAACGGTGTAGTTTTACTTAACTAGAAAATCGTCGAAGCGGTTCTTATAACAAAGTACAATGACTAAATCACTATGGGAAGTGGTGCATTTTGTTTTATACCGCGGCCATCTTTGAAACCTTAGTCGGTATAGGAAAAACCTATCACAGAAATTAATTTATAAACTATTTTTATTTATCTGTTATTTAAACCTGCTCTTAGCAGATAAACAAGAAAAATACATTTTTTTGATGTGTCATCTTTCCTCTAGCTTTCTGTGATTGGGATCACAGGGATGGGATGATTTCGTGAAATGGGACGGAAGTGTGTAGACAGGAAATGACAGCTTGAGCACGGAATTAGTAAGTACTATATAGATTGTAAATAGAGGGGGTCGAATTTCCACCAGTGGGCGACCACTAGTAATGAATAATTATTCGAATAAACTTTTCAGTATTTAGGATTATTAAATTCTGAAGTTATTTCTGTCGCTGCTCAGTTGCTTATTACCAAGGTGAGATGTCAGATGTTACACATCATATGCGACTATTGTAAGGCTCGCTCTTTTTTTTTTAATTTTTAATTATATAAGTATGTAACTCTGTTCAGACTAATGTTAGGTTATGTTACCAAATATTAACTTTTGTTCGTCATATTATTCTACATGTACTTATTGCGCGGTGATGGCCGCGAAAAAAAATTTAATTGCACTATTTTTGGTCATTGGCTTTTTCCAAGTTGTATTTCAGAACTATCCACACAATAATAGTAAAAGTTTGTATTTAATTTATCTGTATGAATCACTCTGTATAATATGACGTCTTATTAAATTATTGTAAAATATTTCAAGGGTCCACAGTGCTCATGAATACGAACAACTTTTGGTATGGGACCAAGTCGCAAACATCACTAAAAAACTGCTGTTTCATTTAAATGACTGTAAAAAAAGTTTGTATTTAATAATAATATAATGTAATATAATAATAATAGTCCTCATAAACAGGGAGATTCATTGATTCGGGTCATTATGAAACAAGGAATTTTACTTTTCGTGGATTCCAGTTTTTTCTTTTAGATATTACCGTAAAGTTTCTGAAGCCGTAACGATCACTAATCTTTTGTTTTGTCATTATGGGCCTGAATTTGAAGTTGTATCAAAAGTTGCGATCATTCACTGTTGGCTGTATTGAAGTCTTGGTAATAAGGTCTAAAGTTGTATAACATAATTCAAAAAAAAGTTTATTTTATTTTTATATAGTTTTTGGAATTTGTTACAATAACTTTTAACCTTATAAAACATACTTTTAAAACACACTGAAGGCAACAACAGAGGGCCATAGACAGCGAATAAAAACGTCTTACCTTTTCATTTATGATATCATAGACAACAATAGCCCATCCCATAGAGAAACCATAAAGCCAAACAGAAAATCAACGCCCAAATCATGCACATAATCAAAAGTGTAACTATACTATCATTTTGTGCATCCACACAACACTCAAGAGAAAATAATATTGATTCAAAAATAAAAATATAGGAAATAAAAACCCTGCACCACAAAATCATTAGCACACGGAAAACCCCTAACTGTTAGAAAAAACAAAAAAGAACGAAAAAAAAATTTTTTTTTGCTTATTTTTTTTTGGCCAAATCTTGTACCTTAGACTCATTCTCAATATATCATCACCCGTGATCACCCGACACCACTTGCTATAACATAATATATAAACGTATAAAAAACAAAAAAGCGAGGAAAGTAACAAAAAAACGAAATAATAGTAAAAATCGTTGGTTTACTTACTTTTCGCTAGCGGGCATGGTGTCCACGGAGTGGTCTTGTAAAGGATTATGCTTCGGACAAGTCAACAGTGAAGCGGCGGTCCAATCTTCACTAGATTGTCTGTGGTACGCTGTGAAAAAAAATACACGATGAATAAATGCCCACCAAACTTAAAATATTGCTATCACTCCTTAAGCTCAACACACACAGGCAGTAGGTGCGGCTCGGGCGCGGGACGGGACGGCAGTACGGCGGGCTGAATTCTCTGTATTTATATGAATAACACCACACGAAACGCGTGCGCGGCTCCAGCCGCCGACCCGCTGCGCGCCCGACCCGCTGCCTGGGTGTGTTGAGCTTTATTCTTGTAGATAAAAAATAAGGCATTTATAGAGGAAGAAAATATGAGCAGCCAATTAGATTGAGATTTCACCTCTGAACAAGTTCAGATGCAACCATCGTCTGCCTAGCATTTTCCCAACTATATTGGGGTCAGTCTAACCGGATGCAGCTGAACAATTGAATTTTACATGGAACAACTACCAATCTGACCCACTTCAGAATGTTCTACTTAAAAACAAACAACTTTTGAAATATTATTTCGATAGAACTTTTTGATGTGTAACATATTTACTCTCGCTTTCTGTGGGAATGATTTCGTGAAAAGGGAAAGAAATGTCTAACAGGAGGTGACAGTTTGAGCATGGAATAAGTCAGTACTTTATAATAGCACATGGAATTAAGAAAGAAAGAAAAAGCATTTATTGTGACTCGCACAGATCACAAATTAAAATAAAACACACTCATAGAAACAAAGAACAAAACCAAAAATAAAACAAAGTAAAAACAAAAATAAAAACAGAAAGTCCTGTACGAGGCCAAAATCTCAGCATGGTGCTGCGGCACTTAATAATAATTGTCGTGTGTGTGTGTGTGTGTTAATTAGTAAGTACTAGATAGATTGTAAGCAGAGGGGATCGAATTTCAACCACCACTAGTACCTAATGAATAATTATTTCAGTATGTAGCTTTTTTTAAATTTTGAGGTTAATTTATGTCGCTGGTCTGCTCAGTTGCTTATTACCAAGGTGAGATGTCAGAAGGCTCGCTCGTTTTTTTTAAATCTCTTTTTCAAGTTTTATCATATTACTCCAAACATAAATCCGAAGTATCGGCCGAATGTTCAGTCGTTTCTTTACTACGGTTAACTATCGCTGACAACGGCGAAAAAAGAAAAGACAGTCAAAGTCAAAACCGTGACTTGAAGTCGGGTAAGGACTCAAAATCAAAAAAGGAAACTTTGGAAGTTATACAACGGCCGATACTTCGGTTTAGCGCTTCGAAGTAGACCCCCTGTAACTGGGTAATACGATACCCCTAAGTACAATGCGATTCAATTAAGAATAGGAATGATCTTGCGTCATATTGTGACGTTTTAGCAAAACAGCGCCTCGTTTACTCATTTTGGAGCAAAATCAGTGAGATACAAATGATAAAAACGGATAACATCAAAATGTTCTTTGCAAGCCGTAATTGTCAAGTTTCAGTTGACAGATCGTGGTCATTGACGTTCCTATTCTTAGGCTGCTTTCCGAATTAGAACATAATCGCTGACAGCGCTCACATCAATAATTTGCGTACCGAATTAGATAGTACGATTATGACAGCTGACAACTGTCAACAATTCGGAACGCTCGTGAACGCGCTCACGGTAGGATTACAGTATCTCTTTGTTTAAACACCACACACACACATTTGAACACTTCTTCTTCTTTGGTTAGATGGTGATTGTAGCCAGAACCACAATTTCGAAAATGTCACTCTAATTAGTTAGGATGAGACACAAAACAACGCAACTGTCATTTTTGACAGCGCTTACGGTGATATTAATGTAGAGCATGGTCGGCGTTATCGCAAGATGGCGCATGTCATCACGTTTCACGAGACAACGTTTTCGCGCTAACGCTAATAGGGAACGGATTTTAGCGCGCTCAAATCGATTACAGTCTATCTCGGAACGCACAGTTAGTTGAATCGCATTATAAGACTGGTTGTCATACTTTCGGGCTTCTGACGATCGTGACGAAAAAAAAAAAAAAAAGATTTACTTGTAACAGCTTGGACCAACAGCTTAACGTGCTTTCTGAGGTACGGAGGAGTCTTGATATGTAATGGACGGTCACCCATCCACCACAATATAATTAAAAGTAACAAAAACTCACCATTCCTCTTAATAGTATCCCCATCACAACTCCTATTGACCTCGGCACTAAAATTAATAACTTTCGGCATGGATCTCACACTCAGATCATCATCAGCATCCAAGTCCACTATTGGCGAATCATCGTACACTCCCGACCTCCTATTGGCCGGATCCCTTCCTTCGCCCGTCATAAGTCTCACGCGATTGGCTGTTGTGATGACGTCTTCGTCAAGTAGGGAGGTTGGGCGCGTGCTATTGGTCGGGACGACGTGTTCGGTGAGTAGGCTGCGTGGGCGCACGTGGTTGTTTGAATGGCGGGAGTTCTGTGCTTGTTCGGCTAAGACCCTGCGGCCTCCGCGACCGGTGTGTTTCGAGGCTATGCGTTGGGGGACGTTTGACATTGCCTGTGAACAAATAGGTATATAAAAGTAGACTCCTAGATTTTGGAAAGTTAATTTGTTCTAGCCTGCCTCTTGCTGTCCTCCCCCAGCGACGCCCTAAGCCGAGGTCTGTACCCCACGGGGGGCGCTAAGTTTATACCCTGGCTGGAGGCCTTAATTTATTGAGGCACCCACAGGAAAGTCTGGTTAAGCAGATGATAACCTCCTAGGTTGACCTGCGAGACGCCATACAAAAAAAATTTTTTTTGGAAAGCTATTCAAGTAGATGTATTCACTTTAAAGATGACGAATTAAATAGCTGTACTTACGGTATCCTCATCAGGTTCATTGTTACAGTGGCTGGGCGGGTTGGAGTACTTGTGAAGCAGTTCTATCGCGAGACGCTTGCTCATGTCTTGTTGGAAGAACGCGTGCTGCAAACGAGAATATTATAGTTACTACTGAAACTAGACATAAACGAATTCTTGTGAAACTATTGTTAAGGACAACTTCGCTAGAGAATTTGCTTGATAAAAGTATGGCTTAATGAAAAGCTTCCTGGAATTTCTAAACCATTTTTGGGGTACCGTAGTCAACAAGGAACCCTTATAGTTTCGCCATGTCCGTCTGTCTGACTGTCCCAAGCTTAGCTCAGAGACTCTTAGTACTACAAAGCTGTAATTACGCATGGGTATAAATCACGCCGACAAAGTGGTAAAATAAAATCATGAACAAAAGAAGTACTTTTCTTAGAGTACCTCCACGTAGAGGGGATGATATTTTTTTTTCTCGGCAATCCCATCCTGTGGGGTACCCTTGGATACGGCCTATACAAGGATACCCCGCACCATGGGATTTAGTAATTAATAATATGTTCAATTAAAATCGCGAAATACAATTTTTTCACCGAACTTTACAAAACTGCATATATATAGGGGTATTAGGGGTTTAGGGGTATTAGGATGGCACTGCTCTGTTTCCCTTGGACTATTGTCTTGTGGCAACAGAATTTACCTGTAACAGTTTATCAGCTGTGGGTCTCTTCTTGGGGTTCTTGGTGAGCGCTAGCTTGAGGAAGGCGTGGAACACGGCGGACCAGCGCTCGCGCTCCTTCAGCGACGGCGGCTTGAACCCCGACTTGGACATGAGGAACAGGACCCTCATGGGGTGCAGCTCGAACATCGGGGGCTGGAGTTCGGCTAACTCTGGAAATGGAAGACCAAACAGTGTTTTTAGCAGGATCTAAAAGTAAAAAAGTTATTACACGACTGCCCCAAAAGGGGTGTAATGCGTTTAGGGTTCATGTATGTATCTATGTGAGTTTCTTTGTGCCATCATAACTTTTAAATGCCTGAACAGATTTAGATAAATGGGGTGTCGATGTCGTTAGAATTCTTACATCATCCCGAGTGACATAGGCTATAAATGTTTTGAAAAAATCAATATGGCGGCAGTATGGCTCTATTTTCAAATGGGAAAAAAAAAATCTTCAATTAAGTATTACAATATGAGTACTAATCAAATTAAAGGCCTTGGTAAATAAAATTTTCATTGCAGTTGAGGGACCTTTTAGATTAAAAAGTGTTCCACAAAACAGTCCCCTGACAGCAATGATAATTTTATTTATCTGTTTAGTTAGCTAGTAAATGAATGACCTTTGGCTTTGTCTACACAGATTAACTAATACAACTTGTTTTTTTTTGTTGGTTTTTTGGCTGGTCATGTTTTTAATTTTTTAAATTATTTATTCTTATTTGTCAGTTTTTCGCATCAGTGTGATACAAAAAAACATTTAAGTTTCTTTCCCACCAGTGTTTCGGGATTATATTTTTCGCGATATTTTATCCAAAATATACACAGCTACTTTTCTACAAATGTTCATCAAAGTAGATTAATTTGTTGTTAGTTACGGGTGGAACTAGGAGGTTTACTCCCTAGTCAAGAAATCCGTAGTTACGAGCGTTTCCTACTCTGTGTCACCTACAGTTATAAGATTAGTTTGGGGCCCGAACTAAGAATGAATGACAACACGATTTGACAGTTATCCTTACTTCCGATGTGTTTTTGCCCGTCCGAAAAAGTTAATTAATCGGGGGAGTAGGGTTCAACCCGGAATATTGAATTACTTTCGGACGGGCCCGTATCTTCGTTTACGGATTTAGAGAGTTGGCCTTCTGGATTAGGCTGACACAGGAGTGTTGGGATCGGCACAAGTAAAGAGACGCCTATGCTCAGCAGTGGTTGAAGTTGAGCTGTGGATGATGATAGACATTGAATGTACTCACCAATAGCAGTAATACCACACGCCCATATATCGCAGAGCTGATTGTAACCACCCTTGCGTTCCACTGCCGCCACCTAAAAAGGTAAAAAAAAATATTAATATTAATATTTATTTATTTAAACTTCTCACATACAATAATGTACAAAGGCGGACTTAATGCCTTAGGCATTCTCTACCAGTCAACCAAACTTCTTATCTTGGTCAAGAGATAAGATGGCGGGTGCTCTGATTGAGAGAAAATAATAATATTATAAAATATTAAATTATAACATAATCACACTAATATTATAAAGGCGAAAGTTTGTGAATGTGTGTGTGTGTGTGTGTGTGTGTGTTTGTTACTTCTTCACGCTCAAACGGCTGGACCAATTTGAATAACATTTTGTATGAAGGTAGCTGACACCCTGGATTAAGACATAGGCTACTTTTTATCCCGATATTCCCACGGGATCGAGACTTACGCGGGTGAAACCGCGGGGTGCAGCTAGTTAATTATAAATATAATAGGTACAAAAGTACATAAATAGGTTATAAACTTAGTTATAATATACATATATTTACTATAATATATCCTTACATTATATAAATGTATACATACTCGTACAAATTCATTGAAAAGACATTAAATTGAGATGAGTCTACGCTATTTGTTTTGAAAATAACTCTGCAAGTTTCGCTTAAATGCATACCGACTGGTGGCCGTCCTGATATCGAGAGGAAGCGCATTCCAAAGAAGAATGACCAATAATATCACCTGTACATAAATTGAATAGGACTAGGCTTATCTATTAGCATATCTTCTATACAAATAAATAAAATGGAAGTGTCTGTTTGTAACGTCAAAATAACAGCTTTTTATTAAATGTATACGGTACTTATAACAAAAAACATGTTTTAAATTTTTTGTCTGTCTGTCTGTCTGACACTCTTCCGGCTAATCTCCGAAACGGCTGGACCGATTTTGACGGGACTTTCACTGGCAGATAGCTGATATTTTAAGAAATAACTTAGTGACTTATTTTTAGAAAAAGCCCCGCGGGCGGAACCGCTGACAACAGCTAGTCTGACATAATAAAAGTCAGATGTGACATGGATGTAGGGAAGTCCTACATTCATCTGTATTTTATTGGGTTCCGTACCCAAAGGGTAAAACGGGAACCCTATTACTAAGGCTCCGCCGTCTGTCTGTCTCTCCGTCTGTCACCAGGCTGTATCTCATGATCCGTGATAGCTAGACAGTTGAAAATTTCACAGATGATGTATTTCTGTTGCCGCTATAGCAACAAATACTAAAAACCAGAATAACATAAATATTTAAGGGGGGCTCCCATACAACAAACTTGATTTTTTTGCCGTTTTTATAGATAATGGTACGGAACCCTTCGTGCGCGAGTCCGACTCGCACTTGGTCGGTTTTTTTTATTACCCATTTGATCACGTTAACATTCAAGTTCGCTTATGTTAATTTGTATGGAATAATGAGGGTTTTCATGAAAATGTACGCTACCAGTTGGCGCCACTTTGACAAGAGGACTTCCATTTCGACAATGAAAATAAATTAAATGATGACGTTCATCATTCGTTTCATTCATTCGTTCATCATTAGTCACGACTAAAGAAAATATAGGTGCTTTGACACTTTTGCCAGGTCCTGACGTCTCAGTGCACTCGCACGAAAGCCCGCGTGATGCATTGCGGCCCACTCCCTCTCACAGAGGAGGCCTATGTGCCAACAGTGGGAACATTATAGGCTGACTAGCTTTTGCCCGCGGCTGCGCCCTCGTGGAGGTCGGAATAAAAAGTCCTGAGTCGGTCATGGCCTACCAAATTCCATTCAAATCCGGTCAGCCGTTTCAGCGTGAAAGCAAACAAACTCACTTTCGCAATTATAAGATTAGTTAGGATTATTTTATATATTTACCTCAGGAGCCATCCAATACGGCGTCCCAATAAAAGACTTCCTCTTGTTGATGGTGGCTGTGATCTGCGCCGACACGCCGAAGTCTGCCAGTTTCACGTCACCGCATTCTGTTAGGAGGATGTTCGCGCCTTTTATGTCACTGAAACATTTTGTAAGAGTTATTAGCAGAGTGTAAAGTAAATTTTTAATCGGTAAAACAGCAGCTTTTTTTTTTTAGGGTGAAAAATTATCAAAAAACTTCTCCTGCTCTGGGCGGAGCGGGCGGGCGCGTCAGACTTTTACCGACTAAAACCCACCCGTGTGCCTTCAGTTGCCTGTGTGCCAGGGCCACGATATCCCTTTCGGACAAACTCGCAACCCTGCCAGGCATTGGCCCTAACGGGCCGCGTCAGTTCATGCTGACATCTCTTTGAGGCGCGCGTGGGTCACAACGCGCTGTCGACCCGGGTCTGGTTCTTATTGGACGGCGAGCTACCCATCGCTCACCGTCCGCAATTCCGCGCCTACGGTGGCCGGGAATCGGCCTGCGACTCCCGACGCCCGGGGCGGCTCCTGCAGTGACTAGGAGCGTGAGGGCGCGAATGATAGCCTAGTGGTGTGTCCCTTACACCGTTACACGTAAAGTGGGGATGATATTTTGTTTTCTCGTTCATCCCATGATGTGAGGTATCGTTGGATAGGCCGTTCAAAAATATTGAGGGTCTGTCAAAATAATTTTTCGATTTCGTTTGCGTAATATTAAGCTTTAAAGCGCAAATTTTTGTTAGTGTCTAGTGTCCCACCCCCACCCCCTGCTAGCTAAATGGTTATTTTTGGATATGTGAAAAAATTAATGGCAGTAGTATATACAATAACGAAATAAAAAGGAAAACTAAGCTAAGTAGACTTTATAAGTTAACGAGTAATAGTCGACCAACTTACATTTTCAGTTGGAGAATTGCCCGTGACGTATATCGATGTATGGGAGAACATGTTTTTCAACTACAAAGTTAAGTTTGTTTTTAGGATAAATTCATCCCAACTACGGAACCCTTCATAGTGCCTGGTCCGACACGCACTCGGCCGGTTTTTTATTAATGCTTTTTGATCACAGCCACCTGTGAAAATCTATAATACTACTAGGCTTTGCACCTGCATGTTGCGTCCAAGTTAAAATGACTTTTAATAGCACAGGCAGCCATACTTTTTAAACTGGGACACGAGAAACTTTGCTTGAAGGCAGAAATAGGTTACAAGGTATAAAATCGAATGTACAGACAGTGCTTTTATTTTCTTAATGTCTTTCGGCAATCATCACAGTTCCGAATACAAACGAATGCTAATTTCTATGTCCATTAATTATTAAATTTATTGTGCTTATTTATAATCCTACTTATAATAATTTGAACTCAGAATTAAGTACTTTATTGTTTTTTTTTTCCGTGTGAACTACAGAAATCCGACGACGGACGAAACACGAAGTCTGCCGAGAAATATTAAGAAAATAGCAGCACTGTACAGATATCCCAGGAAAAATTATGCGCTTCGGAAATCATCGTCTATCTTCGGATATACGAACGCGCGTTGATCTAATATAGAGCTGTTACAACCTTGGAAGTACTTGCCTATTTTGTATTACGATGATTACAAAATTATAGATTTACAACTCAATGCAATTCCAAAGAAATAATCTAGCTGTTGCGATTTTTGGCAATATTCCCTAATCAACTCACCGATGCATCTTCCCCATCATGTGCAGATAAGAGAGTCCAGTGAGCGTTTCCCGGCACATGTAGGCTATTTGCAACTCTGTTAGCGGTCCCGTGACGTGGTATATATCCTGAAATGTGGAGATAAATGATTAAGTACCCGCAATACGAACAGTAAAATTGATTTTCGAGTTATCTGTCCCCTATGTACCACCTACCATGTTTTTTCTCTGCATCACCCTAAGGTTCACTGGTAGACAATGCCCCAGTTTTTTTTTTTTTTTTTTTTATAAATGGCATCTCGCAGTTGGCCTTGAGAGGCCGTGACTGCTTAACCGGTCTTTCCTGTGGCTGCCCTAAGGTATTAGCTTAAAGCCTCCAGCCAGGAGCGTAAATATAAATATTAAAAACTAAACGACAGCGCTCTAAGGGCACCCCCTGTGGGGTACGAACCTCGGCTTAAGGCGTCGTTGGGGAAAAACAACAAATTGGGGACGGGCTGGACAATGCCTCAGGCATTAAGTCCGCCTTTATACAGTTTAAACTATTACTAGCTCTCTCTCACTCGCTATCTCTGTCTCTCTCTCTATCTCTATATATTTCTCTCTCTCTCTCTCTCTTTCCTCAGGTTGGATAATTATTAATTATATGTGGTTGGGTTATTATTATTGCTAGATATTTTGAATACTAAGAAGGGATGATGGTGTGGTTGTGGTGGATGAAAAAAAAGAAATAGAAACATAGGCTATGCTACGATATCTTTTGGAATACCCATTTTCTTTAGTAGACCTTTCAAAAGGAACCAAATATCCAAAAAAAAAATAGGGGGGAAAAAAATTAAATAGGTACCATACAATAGACTTCTAAGAGTAAATAGAGAAAAATTACCTGCAAACTCCCCCCACCACAGTATTCCATAGAGATCCATAGCTTATCCCTTCTAAGATACGAGCCATAGTACGCGACGATGTTGGGATGCCGACAGTCCTTCATCATCAGGATCTCCTGTTGGATGATGGCGAAGTCATCACCCGGTTCCAACTTTATCACCTTGATGGCAGCAAGGTCAGCATTGCCGTTGAGTCTTTTTGCCTGGAAAGATGAGATGGAATAATAATAAAAGATGAAAAGGTGTAAACATAACATAAGTGCATGTTCTATTTTGGCCTCCTCTCGGTGAGAGGGAGCGGGCCGTAATCCACCACGCGGGCTGAGTGCTGGTTGGTAGATGTCAAATGTCTTGGAATTTTTGGTTCTAGGACATGCTGGTTTCCTCACGATATTTCCTTCACCGTTTTGAGAGCAGTGGTTATGAAACAAATTACACAAAGTTGTGAATAATTATTTCAGTGTTTTTTTTTAGGGTTCCATACCCAAAGGGTAAAACGGGAACCCTATTACTAAGGCTCTGCCGACTGTCTGTCCGTCCGTCTGTCTGTCAGCGGGCTGTATGTATCTCATGAACCGTGATAGTTAGACAGTTGAAAGGAGATTGCATTTTTTGGCATTACTAATTTTGGAAAGGTACAGAATTCAAAGCTACTTAAAAAAAAAGCGATTATTTTTATATATTGATAGCCAGATTAACTTTATTATTGACAATGGGGATAAAAACTCGTTAAATATAAGTAACTGGATTTGATTTAACACAGAGCGGACTAGTCTTTGTTTCTAAGGGCATGGATACAAGGCTTTTTGGCCTTGTCATACTATAAATGAGAATGTTTTCACTGAATAATCTAGAAAATAAAATAAATTATCAATAAATTAATTTACATAATGTTTTCATTGTTAGTGCATAATTAATAAAAATGAAATAAAAGTTTACGAGGACTTTATCAAGCTAAGAAAACGAATGTATTTTTTTTTCAACCTAATTGTTTCAATCATCTCTCTTATTTATTTGTGTGTAGGATAACATAACGAGTCAACGTGATGACAATCACGGGCGGCTGCGAAAACTGTAGAATATCTTCCAATCGTTGCAGTACGATGTAATTGCATTGTTGGACGAAGAATAGTAGGATGCTGTGCCTATATCATGTCAATCATCTGAAATTTGGCATGGGCACGTCATCAAGATAGTCTGTCTCCCCCTGCACCTTTCTAAGATCATATATTGGTAATATATGATGATGAACATGAATAAAATATTATGATTAAATACTGGTTTTTTATTGTACCTATAAAAATCCTGTCATCCTTAGGTTACCTATTATCCTCAATAATATTTTATGCTTAGATTCCGATAAGTGAGTCTCTAAAGTCTCCTGAGTTTTCTGTGACTACTGAGTTTAATTGAAACTGACAGAGTACACTTAAACTGTCATCAGGTTTATGATCATTGGGTAAATCATTGAACTAAACAAACTTCAACAAGTAGTTATCATTTTCAAGTCTTTATAAAGCATAATTAGCAATAAGTTATGCATACAATAAACATATAAGCGTTAAAATAGTAATAGAGGTAAAATAACCTAATAAAGTACTAACATTGGTGCACTTAACCTCACTTTTACAAAAATTGAGATTTCTCTTTAACCCCATTGGTATTATTTTTTATATTTTTTTTAATAATAGCTTATAATAATTCCTATCAAACCATGCCACTTTTATTTCTGTAGAAACCAAAAAAAAATAATGCCAGCGTTCTATGAACCTCTGCCATTCTCCTTTCCTCAGATTGTGTATTTCTAATGCCGCTAATTGTGCTACTAGTGTCGCGTCGCGGCCGCGATATCGTACCAGTCTGTATAAGCCGTAAGTAGGTGTTCTCATACTATTAAACCCTTACATACCTACTAAAAAAAAATCTCACGAAATGTCCCTCATTTCTCATTCTCTTTTATGAGTGTTGCAGTTCCAAATAGGCGCATCAATCATATAAGACGTGTACAATGTCCAATAATTCATACTACACGAATCCAAGTTGAAAGTTCTCCCCTTTTCACATAATCATAAAAAGTTCAACGATTCATTGATTAAACGGGCAGACGGCGAACCGACAGACTGGCGGAAGCGACGACTTGTGGACTTAAGGTCTGCACAGACGACGGACTTTTCTCCGCGGCGGAGAAAAAACTACGCTCCGCGAATAAAAAAATTATATAAAGACAAGACTTTAAAGACTTTTTGTACGCGGACAAAAATCCCTCGTCTGCGCAGGCCTTTAGGGATGGCAAATCAGCTTTATTTATAACTAGCTGGCAGCTAAAAAGCCACGCGGGCGAAGCCGCGGGCAGCAGCTAGTAGCTGCTGGCCGTGGCTTCGCGGCTTTTTCTAAAGTAAAAGTAGCCTAAGATACTCCTTATAACATCAGGTATCTGTCAGTGAAAGTCCCGTTAAAATGGGTCCAGCTGTTTCGGAGATTAGCCGGAACAGACAGAGCCAAAAATTAAAAATAAAAAAAGTTTTTTTGCTGTCTACACTTTCATATTAATTTAGTAAAAAGCTGTTATTTTGATATTACAAACATATACTTCAATTTTATTTATTTGTTTTGATATATTTTATATTTTGCAAACTCATCTTCTATTCACGTAGAGTTTTAGTAGTAGAGCTCTTTGTGAAAGAACTGCACCCTAATTGCCTATCAATCACAATCGAAATGATTTTGAAGTGTATTGCTAACCCATTGCTTCGTAAGTTCGAAAAATTTGTCTACTCAACAACAATGTTGTTGTACTGTCAAAAAAAAAACAACCGACTTGCAAAAAACACTACGTTTAGTAAGTTTCTATTTTTCACTTTTTAGTGGGTCAGTTTTTAATAAGGAGTTAATTCTCTAGTTAACCTGTATCCCAATTCACCGCCCACAGTAGGTACATTCTGACACTACCCCGATCCTATTTATTTATTTTAACTTTAATTAACACGGTTAAACCAATTCGACATAAAATATTTTTTTGTGTCCATTTTCCTCTAGTTTTCTCGTTTTCACGTAATGATATAAAGTTCAATGTATCATTGATTCAAATGGGCAGACGGGACGCTCGGACAGACTGACGGAAGCAACAAGTAGCATAGTTAGGGATGGCGACAATTTATTTTAAAATTGCTCTTGATTTTTCTGCAACGTAGGTGTGGTTCATCAAATTGACTAATACATTATTATGTGTGATGGACAGGACTCCTATCCATATCGACCAGCTTTGTCACAGGACGGGTCGATGAGGCGACGCTTGGGGAAGGCCTATCTCCAGCAGTGAAATGGTCCAGCATCTTTCGGCTGGTAAATTATGATGATGGCCCATGATTAATGGTAGGACAGCCTCAAGCTAGGTGAAGCGACGATCTTCGAAGGGTACCTGGTAGCAGCAGGATGTAAGTTGCCTAAAATCGAGTTGAATGGCGTGCAATAGGAGAGGCCTCTATGTTCATCAGTAGACTGCTGTAGGCTGATGATGATGATGATCTTGGATTCCCTGGTATAAGCTTTACTTGATATTTGATTGAGGTTTAAATGTGGGTCCATTTTTATAAGAAAACAGACTGAAACGCATTGCTGAGAAGTTTTAGGCACCGTTTTTGCTGCCTAACTTTATAAAAGAAAGCGGTATAGACTTATTTAGCTGCTATTATCATATACTAGAGCGTTTAAAAAGTGCTGACTGTGCTGATAGTCAGCACTTTCTGCGTTTCTGCTTTTTGAGATGATATAATTTTTGATTAACTGCTTTTTAGTGTTCCGTAGTCAACAAGGAACCCTTATAGTTTCGCCATGTCCGTCTGTCTGTCTGTCCGTCCGTCTGTTTGTCCCCGGCTTAGCTCAGAGACTCTTAGTACTAGAAAGCTGTAATTTGGCATGGGTGTACATTAGCTACGACAAAGTCGTAAAATAAAATTTTGAAAAAAAATTTTTTTTTGTGTATTTGAAAAAATAATGTCATGTGTAAGGGAGGTTCCATACACGTTAAGTGGGGATGATATTTTTTTTTCTCGTCTATCCCATGGTCTGGGGTATTGTGGGATAGGCCGTTTAAAAATATTGTAAGTCTGTGAAAAACAAAGAATTGACCGTGACGTATATCGATGTACTTATGGGAGAACATGTTTTTCAACTACAATGTTAAGTTTGTTTTTGGGATAACTTCATCCCAACTCCGGAACCCTTCATTGTGCGTGGTCCGACACGCTCTTGGCCGGTTTTTTTAATATAATCTATTGGCATGCCACCTTAATTGTAATTGCTTGTTTATGTTAATTTTGTAGGCCATATATTGGCAAAACATAGTGCACATATTTTATATCAATAGACAATATACTATCTGTAACCATACCTATGTTTAACAAAATAAATAATTGATTGATTGATTGGTTTCTTCAGGACCTTTGTCACATCGGGAGTCACCATAGTCACGACGAGCAGCTGCCTATTTCTGTTCTGTGCTCGTAGATCTATTTTGTTTATTTTTTATTCTTTATTAGGTATTCGAGGTAACTAATCTTTTTGTATGCATTTGTTTCTTTCTGTGACAAATAAACCTACTTTTCATTCTTTCGATGTTTTAGTTTCCCTAAGTTCACCGACGGACCGCACGTGTACGATCTGTCGGTGAACTCAGGGAAACTACTTTCGCCAACCCTGTCAAGTCAATGAGACGTCTGAGTCAAGTGTCTGCTATTGTTCCCTTTGCTAATTGTTAAACACTTTGTTAATTGTGTACTTAACAAATGTATGTGTCGATTTAAAAAGATACCGTTTGTCAACAGAAATGGTGGCGGCTTTCCTGTGTTGTAACCAGGGCTTGGAAACCGATTAATTTTCTATGTTACCTTAACCGTTATTATAAAGGTTTTCGAACATATTTCGGTAATTATTTAATATCTTGTTACAAAATCAATGCCAAACTTAAACCCCCTTATTACAAAACAAGATTTATATTTTGACATGGCTTAAACCATGGAGCCAGTTTTTGTAATAAGAACGTAACTGTGATTGAAATACCGTCCTTTATACAAAACTGAAAACTTAGTTCGGTACTAAGTTGACAGTTTTGTATTAGGAACTTTACCATAGACGGAATAAAGTTCGATTTTCAATAATGGCTCCATGGATAAAACCTGGGTCTGAAGATAAACCTTGTTTTGTAATAAGACGGAAAGTGATGAAGCAATCTTTGCAGATAATATCAATTGTATTAAAAATAATTTGTATCTTCGGAAATAAAAAATAACCGATTTCAAGCCCTGGTTGTAACTATTGTGGTATGTCCTGACAGCCATTTTTGAAGCAGTTTTTTTGGGAGGACTATATTCAGGACTTTTTTTGGATAGCAAACAGGTAGCACTTTTGTTGGTAAGTGATCACAGCCGCCTATGGACATTTGCAGAACTAGAGGCGTCGCAGATGCATTGCCATTCATAGGCAAAGCTGAATGACTCATGCCCGTATTATACCAGGTATCCATAACACCCTTCAAAGAGGAAAAAAGGCACATTTGCAGAACTAGAAGCCTCGCAGATGCGTTACCCTTCAAACCCCAAGCTGAATGACTCATGCCCGTTTTACACCAGGTATACATAATACCCTTCAAAGAGGAAGAAGGCACATTTGAAGAACTAGAGGCCTCGCAGATGCCTTACCGTTCAAAGACAAAGCTGAATGATTCGTGCCTGTATTACACCAGTTATCCATAATAAAAAATAGTTTCTTTGTTATAAGTACCGTACATTATTTTCATATGCATTTAGTAAAAATCTGTTATTTTGCCATTACGAACAGACTTTTAAATTTTATTAATTTGTTTAAATTGCCCATAATTAAAATGTTATGACAATACATGTTAATTAATTTTTATTTTAATGAAATACTTTCAGATAAGATGAAATAGATTCTTTGGGCTACTAACATACTTTAAATTGCCTTATCATAGTCATACGTCATTAATAAATATTATTTTTTAGATACAGTCGCAAAACCTGAAGACGAACCATGGTAGTATGTTTTGTGGAGAACAGATTTGATTGTTAACTATTTCTGTCGCTGTAATGGCGTTAAACATAAGGTTCAAATTGCAATAACCAACAGGACTTCATGAAATAGTTTAACTATATCGCGCCATTCTCGACAACAAAGGCGTCTATCGACATCCTACAAAAAACAATGGAAGATAGTACCTATGCAAAAGGCGAAGAACTGCGGGGTAATTGCGTACAGACACAAAATGGCTATCGATCGCAATCCCTTTAATGTTGACAGTTCAGCTACGTTCATTGCATTATTATTTACGTTGTTGAGCAGACGAATTTTTCAAACCTATGAACAACCCCCCCCCCCCCTCCCAGTGGTTTTGACCTATGTCAAAATAAAAGGCATTGTGATTGATTGCCATTTTATGTGTGTTACGTAACAAGACCTGGCTATCCCTGGCAGTGGGCTGTGATAGGTTGCATAGGAAGTTTTCTACGGTAGAATACTTCCTACCTAGCCAAAGCTTCGAAGTTGAGTAGAGTTTCTACATAATTCAAGCTCTGGCCAAACTGAAGCAAATCCTGCGAAGCAATTAGCTTGGCCTTTGTCTTCCTCCCCGCGTCTCACCGCTCACATAACTCAGGCGGTGACTAGCAGTCGCGCGCGGACTATAATAACCCTCTTCTCTACCGTGGTCGGATAAATAGCGATGCAGTAGCCAATAAGACTAGATCGCGTGAGGTCTTGAATCAGAATCCTACACATTGTACTATGGACGTGAACCTACTCCTAGGAAAATCACATTTAGCTAAATTAAAGGGGTCAGCAGGAAAACTAGTAAAATGCAAATAAAAGCCTAGTGGTCGCAAGCGTGTGGACTGCTGAGCATGAGGTTCTGGGTCCGATTCCTAAGTCAGGCAAAAGTGCTATTGGGTTTTTCCATCAGGAATTTCTCAGTAGCAGCCGGAGTCTAGATTTATACCCAATTGATGGAAATAGGCTCGCCCCTAATGACATGGGACTTAAACATAACTGGTGGCGAAATGTGGGTTGATGGTAAGTTACTCTAGGTCACTTCTGCCTAACCTATCGGCAAAACTTTAAGCACAGAAAAAATGTACAGAGGCGGACTTAATGCCATAGGCATTTTCTACCAGTCAACCTTTGGGTGATGCAGAGACAACCAGTGGTAGGTGCAATAACAAAAATTGTGATATCATCAATATTTATTTAAATATAAGGATATGCATACATATACCTATTAAAAACTTAAAATATAATATATATATATATACCTAATTATACATAAATATGAGAGTGAGAGTGAGAGTGAGTGAGGAGTAGTACACAGATTTAGACTAGGCTAGATACCACAAGCCGTCCGACCAAGCGTGCCCCGAAGTTTGTGCCGTGCACAGACTTCGGGCATTATTGCGACTTCCTAATGCTTGTCAAATTAAAAAATGTCAACGCACGTCCACTCCTGACGAAGTCTATCACCTCACAGACGTGGTTAGCGCAGTGGTGCCAGTGGCAGATAGTCAAATATAACATGAGACAGCTCAAAAGTAACATTTCCACGAGAAAAGTAACATTAACATATTTTATTTGGAAAACGACACTAATATTATAATATGGCACTATAAAGTATTAGTGTTTATTAGTACAAACAAAACACTAAACTACAATACAAAACATAGACAGACTGAACTGACACGGACGCCGCTAGGCGCTCGCTCGCTCCCTCGCCTGAGTAAGCGTGATGGAAAATGTAGAAATACACGCGAGTGAGTGAATAAGCGTTAAGACGAACTGACAGATTTTCGCGCTGTCGTCGCGTCCAATTTGTGTCAGTTCACAAAATTTACGAAAAAGCAACAACTTTCTTGGATGCGTTCCGTTTTACACAATTATTTTTTATTTTCTGGTAATTATTTAAATATGTTTTATTAAGTCCTAAAAGTAACATTTTGAGTCGTGTAACATGGAGGTAACATGAGAGTGTCAAAAGTAACGTAAAATGTTACAAAAGAACATTATGGAAAAGCACCCAGCTTAGCGAAGCGATTGAATTGAAATGATTCTGTTTACGTTGAGCACATCACTAAATGGCTGTGGTGACGTCATCGTAGGTATAAATAAAAACCGGCCAAGTGCGAGTGGGACTCGCGCACGAAGGGTTCCGTACCATTATCTATAAAAACGGCAAAAAAAATCACGTTTGTTGTATGGGAGCCTCCCTTAAATATTTGTTTTATTTTAATTTAATTATTGATTTTTAAAGTGAATATATAACTAAATATTCTGTGAATATTTTAAGCGTCTACCTATTACTGTTTTCAATATCGAGCAAAAACGAGCAAAAAAATCACGTTTGTTGTATGGGAGCCCCCTTAAATATTTATGTTATTCTGGTTTTTAGTATTTGTTGCTATAGCGGCAACAGAAATTTATATATTTATTAATATATTTATATAATAAATTTAGAAATACATCATCTGTGAAAATTTCAACTCTCTAGCTATCACGGATCATGAGATACAGCCTGGTGACCGACGGACAGACAGACAGACAGACAGACAGACGGCGGAGCCTTAGTAATAGGGTTCCCGTTTTACCCTTTGGGTACGGAACCCTAAAAGATGACACGCTCGGCTTTCATACTATCTAATGAACATGCGGTATCTAGACTATTCTAAATGTGTGAGTACGTACAAAGTCTGCTGTTTATATTCAGCCCCATAGCTCTGCCTACCCCACAAGGCCTAGAATCCCGTAACAACAGTTATCGTTGCCCAAACGCAGCGCTGTTCGACCACTAGGTTAATTAGTAAAACTTGCGGGGTGCGGGGTCATTGACCCCGCGACAAGACTGCTAAATAAGTGTAGTGTGTTTGTATTATTGACAGAAATGCATGAATGATTTTTTTTCCACCATGTAGCAAAAAATAATTTAATTCTATTAGTAAGATTGTTTTAAACAAGCAAGCTTTAGCAAAAAACAAGAAAATCAATTTTTTAGGTGAACATTTTGGATAGGTATTGATTTTGCGCGCTAAAATTAAAAAAAAGCCGGGTGAGTGCATGTCGGACCACGCACAATACACACGCACAAAAGGGTTCCGTAGTTGGGATGAATTTATCCCAAAAACAAACTTAACATTGTTGTTGAAAAACATGTTCTCCCATACATCGATATACGTCACGGTCAATTCTCCAACGACAAATGTAAGTTGGTCGACTATTACTCGTTAACTTGTAAAGCCTACTTAGCTGTGATATTTTTCCTTTTAATTTAGTTATACATAATATATACTACTGCCATGATTTTTTCACATATCCAAAATCTACCATTTAGCTGGCAGGTTGAGACATTTGACTCTAACAAAAATTAGCACTTCAAAGCCCTAAATTAAAAAATGGTTTTCACAGACCAATCAGACAAACAGGGCAATATTTTTAAATGGCCTATCCAACGGCACCCCACACCATGGGGTAAACGAGAAAAAAACATTTTTTTTTCAAGATTATTTTTACCACTTTGTCGGCGTGATTAATATGTAGTCCCATGCCAAATTACAGCTTTCTAGAACTAAGAGTCTTGGAGCTAAGCTGGGGACAGACAGACGGACATGGCGAAATTATAAGGAGTCCTTTTGACTACGGAACCCTAAAAATGACCCGGTAAAGATTATTAAGTACTTGAGCCTTTTTGGCATCGCACAAGTTTTGATTGTTTTTAGGGTTCCGTACCAAAATGGTAAAAAGGAGCCCTTATGGTTTTTAGGGTTCTGTACCCAAAGGGTAATACGGGAACCCTATTACTAAGGCTCCGCCGTCTGTCTGTCTGTCTGTCCGTCTGTCACCAAGCTTTATCTCATGAACCGTGATAGTTAGACAGTTGAAATTTTCACAGATGATGTATTTCTGTTGCCGCTATAACAACAAATACTAAAAAACAGAATACAATAAATTTCGCTTAAATGCATACCGACTGGTGGCCGTCCTGATATCGAGAGGAAGCGCATTCCAAAGAAGAATGACCAATAATATCACCTGTACATAAATTGAATAGGACTAGGCTTATCTATTAGCATATCTTCTATACAAATAAATAAAATGGAAGTGTCTGTTTGTAACGTCAAAATAACAGCTTTTTATTAAATGTATACGGTACTTATAACAAAAAACATGTTTTAAATTTTTTGTCTGTCTGTCTGTCTGACACTCTTCCGGCTAATCTCCGAAACGGCTGGACCGATTTTGACGGGACTTTCACTGGCAGATAGCTGATATTTTAAGAAATAACTTAGTGACTTATTTTTAGAAAAAGCCCCGCGGGCGAAACCGCTGACAGCAGCTAGTCTGACATAATAAAAGTCAGATGTGACATGGATGTAGGGAAGTCCTACATTCATCTGTATTTTATTATGCGCGCGGTTTTATTATGGGTGCTAATTAGGGTTCCGTACCCAAAGGGTAAAACGGGAACCCTATTACTAAGGCTCCGCCGTCTGTCTGTCTGTCTGTCCGTCTGTCTGTCTGTCTGTCCGTCTGTCACCAAGCTGTATCTCATGATCCGTGATAGCTAGACAGTTGAAAATTTCACAGATGATGTATTTCTGTTGCCGCTATAACAACAAATACTAAAAAACAGAATACAATAAATATTTATGGGGGCTCCCATACAACAAACGTGATTTATTTGCTCGTTTTTGCTCGATATTGACAACGGCAACAGGTAGACGCTTGAAATATTGACAGAATATTTAGTTATATATTCACTTTAAAAATAAATTATTAAATTAAAATAAAACAAATATTTAAGGGGGCTCCCATACAACAAACGTGATTTTTTTGCCGTTTTTATAGATAATGGTACGGAACCCTTCGTGCGCGAGTCCGACTCGCACTTGGCCGGATTTTTTGGATATTGTTAGTTTAAATGCTATTTTTGTATTTCTTGTGCGTGTCCCAAATAAAATATGTTCTTTTTTTTCTTTTTTATTTCACATAAACCTACATGGGCACTTATGAAACGTCAGAAGCTAGGTGCACGGTTCCAATCGGTCGTTTCCTATGGAGAAGAACCCGCAAGAAACTCCAATATTTTAAAACATTCCCCCAAAAATAATCTACGCATCCACCTCAAGAACCGGTCTAATCCAATAATCCTATCTGCTGATCTTCCAATTACGGACATTTTATTGTTCTACTTTCCATAAATAGTCAATCGCGGCTCAATCTATTAACATTTCCTTGATATGATTTAGAAGAACTTTTAACTTCAAACAAAATATTGAGGAGCCGGAAACCACTTTAGAATCTATTTTTGTATCACATTTTCCCATGATCCACATGTGAGGGGCTTGTGGGCAAATAAAAACATCTACACGTGACAGTTGCAGGTTAACGTACGCTTGCCTCGTCGGTTCGTGGATGGGTGAGAATCCATTCCATAATCAAGACTACTCCGTGGCTTGGAAAGCACGCTAAGCCGTTGGTCCCGGCTGTCAGTCATAGATCTTTGACAATCGTTACCCAAAAATCCCAAAAGTCTGACAACCAGTCTTACCAAGGGAATCGTGTTACCCAGTAACTGGGTTGTTGAGGTCAGATAGGCAGTCGCTCCATGTAACATATTGGTATTCAGCTGCATCCCGGGCTCCACTGTACTTTATGGCCCACGCGTGAGAAGCTAAAATTTACACATACAATCAAAATGGAACTTTATTACTATATGATATATTGGATCTTTTTCTTTCCATGCACAAGATTACGTAATTGCAATATTTACGCTCGATAATTTTTTATTAGAAAATCATGGCATTTTTGAAAAGATAATCACATCACACTATCACATCACATCACACTAATATTATAAAGGCGAAAGTTTGTGAGAGTGTGTGTGTGTGTGTGTTTGTTACTTCTTCACGCTCAAACGGCTGGACCAATTTTGGTAAGCTACCTCCATACAAAATTTTATCAAAATTGGTCCAGCCGTTTGAGCGTGAAGAAGTAACAAACATACACACACACACACTCACAAACTTTCGCATTTATAATATTAGTGTGATAAATATTCACAGCAAGAAAATATAGTTTATTATCCCGACACAAGATATATTTTCTCTAGATCAATTATTACTTTAGTTATAAACGAAATAAGAATTGAGACTTACGCTATTTAGTTTCGTGCTCGAACACGATCAAAGAGCGCACGCGATATTCAACTTTATTACTGATGAGATAGCGTTTAGCACATAACGGAGTGGCGGGGAGCATGGGGCGGAGCTTGCGTGGAAATTTCTTAATATCCCCGTCGTAATTTTTAATCTCATCTTCCTGCCTTGGTCCCATGTTACTTGGGGTCGGTGCAACAAGTTTCTTCATCCATTCTCCCCTGTCAACCATCAAACTACCATATACCCCCTTGTCTTTTATATCATTCCTCACTCTATCCATCTTTTCTTTGACCTTCCTCTCCCTTTCCAATATAAAATAATTATTCCTCAGCTAAACCGCACATTTTGTAATGAAACTTTTACTTTCCATACGAGTTAAAACAATTACACTTCAGCATCATTTCCAATTCTTCATACTTACATAACGAGCATTCTTTAGAAAACGAGTGCGCGTGAGTGGTATACGATCCGAGATCTCGAGACGAATTGCTTGAATCTAATAACAATCCTTGTGCACGCGACTCGAAACATTCTATATTATGTAGCAAAGAAAGAAGAGTTAGGAAAATAATGCGCATTTCTTTTTCTTTCTACATCTACTAAGACATTAAACTATTTACTTAACAATAGACGGGAGGGACATACCTATCCTACTGGGCAAAAGTCGCTCAGTCTATATTCCATCGGTTTAGGTAGTTAAATAAAGGTAAACAAATCATAAAAAGGGTTTTTATAGATGACACTTTCTTGTTTAAAAATTCGTTGTAACTTATAACCTAATTAAATTTATTTTTGATTTTTACGTATAGTATTACTGTATGTTAAACATTAACATAATTATATTCTTAAACTACTCTTCGTAGATGTAACTGCTTGAACACGATTTTTTTGTTAGATTTATAACAATACTATAATATTTTGTGTCTATTCTAAAGAGCCCAAAAAGACAGGTCCTCTAAACGTCAACGAAATAAAACGTTGCTAAATTGAAGAGTACAACTGTGACGCAGCATGAGAACTGAAGTGACAGGTATTACGTTTAGTCGGTTACTTGACAGCTCTCTCGTCACGTGGTTTTTTTTGTTTACCTTAATTTAACTATCTAAACCAACGGAGTATAGTGTGGTACGCCTGCATGTGAAGTCGCAATTCGCATTCGTGTCCACTAAAAGAAAATTATTTTCGAAGTATAATGTCTAATTGTGCATTATGGTATTAAAGGTGTAACGTGTCAAACTTTTATTGAATTTTGCTTTATTACGCTAAATAGCGTCACTGAGACATGGGATCACAATTTTTCTTTGACATTACTTCTGATGGCCCTTCCATAGTATCTATCTTAAATCTCTTATACCCCTAGAATGCCTCAAGTCAGGCGGCCACGCTGCACTCCAAAATGGATATGATAGTGGTAGACAAAAACGATTGAGGGAGAGCCAGTCACCGAGCTCAATAGGTTCAAGAGACAGTGCTTCAGGAAAACAGTATCTAGAAGACTTTGGGGGAGGTTTTGGCCCAGTAGTTCAACAGAATACCATCCTTTTTGTATAAAAAAAAAAACCATTCCATATAAAGTCTAAAGATAAACAGGCATAAATTGACAGGAATTAGGCACAGAGTGATGGAAACTAGGTACCACCTCATCAAAATCATCGCTTCGTCTAGAGACTTGAGTCGCAGGAATGCCAAACATTACACTAGTGCCCTACTGCCCAATTTCCCTAGTACTGTTGCAAGCATACATGACATACATTGACTAGCTCTACTCACGCGACCAACAACAACGCTATAATATCGATACTATCTATGCATACTCGAATAACCTAGATTACAGCCCTGATAAGCTGGTGTGCAATTGATTTTTGCATTCGTTTAACGATAATGGTACCAAACTGCACCATGTACATACTGTAGAGAGAGAGAAAGTATTAGTTTGGGACACATGTTTTTTAGGGTTCCGTACCCAAAGGGTAAAATAGGAACCCTATTACTAAGGCTCCGCCGTCTGTCTGTCTGTCTGTTCGTCTGTCACCAGGCTGTATCTCATGATCCGTGATAGCTAGACAGTTGAAATTTTCACAGATGATGTATTTCTGTTGCCGCTATAGCAACAAATACTAAAAACCAGAATAACATAAATATTTAAGGGGGCTCCCATACAACAAACGTGATTTTTTTGGTCGTTTTTGCTCGATATTGATAACGGTAACAGAATATTTAGTTATATATTCACTTTAAAAATCAATAATTAAATTAAAATATTACAAATATTTAACGGGGGCTCCCATACAACAAACGTGATTTTTTTGCCGTTTTTTATAGATAATGGTACGGAACCCTTCGTGCGCGAGTCCGACTCGCACTTGGCCGGTTTTTTTAGGATTCCGTACCCAAAGGGTAAAACGGGAACCCTATTACTAAGGCTCCGTCGTCTGTCTGTCTGTCCGTCTGTCACAAGGCTGTATCTCCTGAACCGTGATAGTTATACAGTTGAAATTTTCACAGATGATGTATTTCTGTCGCCGCTATAACAACAAATACTAAAAAACGGAATAAAATAAATATTTAAGGGGCTCCCATACAACAACACGTGATTTTTTTGCTCGTTTTCGCTCGATATTGATAACGGCAACAGGTACACGCTTGAAATATTCACAGAATATTTAGTTATATATTCACTTTAAAAAAAAAATTAAATTAAAACAAAACAAATATTTAAGGGGGGCTCCCATACAACAAACGTGATTTTTTTCGCTGTTTTTATATATAATGGTACGGAACCCTTCGTGCGCGAGTCCGACTCGCACTTGGCCGGTTTTTAACACAATTTTTAATTCAAGTTTTTGGGGTAAATATTAGATCTAGTTATTTTTACGTAACCAGTAACCAAGATTTGATTTTAGCTATCACGTTGTTAATTTTCATTTTCACTCTTGGACTGTTGTTCAACCCGGAAAGTGTTTTCAAACGCCTGCTGCCGACCTCTGTAAGACATTTGCTGGGGAGAATAAAAATCTCAAATGACTTCAAGCTTTTGTCTATTCGTAAAGACTTTCATACGTGTTGTGTCAAAATTGTCATATTTTTTAATCTCACGTCAACTGATACGAGGGCGGCACTGAAAATTTCGGGAATCAAGGAAGTGACACAACATTACTATTTAAAAATGTATCTATTGCTTTACGAAGTATTCTCCGCGAAATTTGACACATTTTTCCATACGATGGAACCAATCATTGAAGCAACCATTCCATTCGGAAGTTGGGGTCTCCAAAATGGCCGTTTTGTAGGCGTCCACAGCTTCTTCAGGTGATGAAAATCTCTGTCCACGCAATTTATTCTTTATTTTAGGGAAAGTATAGAAATCATTAGGGCTTAGGTCGGGGCTGTACGGCGGATGGTCTATTAATTCTATGTTTTCTTGCTCTAAAAACTCTTTTGTTGTGTGCGCGGTGTGAGAACTCGCATTGTCGTGATGGAGGATGATGCGGCGGTTGCAGTTCCCTTTACGGAGTTAAGAAACGACCTGTGGCAAACAATGCTAGCATTTGTTTGCCACAGGTCGTTTCTTAACTCCGTTCCATTCTGCATTAACCGTTCTTTGTCCCTCAAGAGGAATAGTCGTAACATGGCCGGTTTTGGAGACAAACGTGGCCACCATTTTTTTTGCAACACTCCGTGAACGAACAATTTTTGTTGGCTTTAACTCATTTTCGAACACCCAAACTCGTGACTGGTTTTTTGTTTCGGGTTCGTACGCGTATATCCAGGATTCCTCACCTGATACAATGTTGTATACAGCATTTGAGGATCCTGCGTGGAATCTTTCGAGAGTTCTGACGCACCAAGTAACGCGAGCCGCTTTTTGCTCTTCACAGAGCGAATGCGGTATCCATCGGGAAAACAACTTTTTTACACCTAATTGTTCATGCAAGATTATTTGTATTTGACTCATGCCAATGTCTAAAGTTGCCTGAATTTCGCGGTATGTCACATGTCGATCTTCCTCAATCAGCTTACGCACAGCATCAACGTTTTCTTGGGTGACTGCAGTTTTTGGACGACCTTGACGGGGATCATCACTGAGCTTGACACGGCCACGTTGAAATTCAGCAAACCAGCGATAAATTGTGGTTTTGGATGGGGCTTCATCACCAAATGCAGAAATCATCCGGTCAACACACTGTTTTTGTGTTAAACCAGTTCGAAAGTCATAATAAATCATCGCTCTTGAATTTTCTCGAGTCAATTCCATTTTCTCAACGACTAAACAAGTTTGACAAAACCTTGTGACAAGACCGAGAATCTTTTTTTAAATAAATAAATGGTATTCGATTTTTAAAACCAAGGAGTTTTCAATTAAAAAGATTATAATATGACAGGAACAGTGGAAATATTCCATTCCCGATACTTTTAGTGCAGCCATCGTACGACTGATTGATGCTTTTTCATTCAACTACTTAATCAAAAACATGAGGTAGGTATCACAGCAGATTAACTCATATGTTCATTAGTAATTGGAGCATACTGTAGCAAACAATTCATCGAATTATATCGAGCAATTAATTGCAAGAATCCATTTAGGTTTAGGGCACAAAAAAAAACAAACAATTAGACACTATTGCTTCTGCCTACCCCACTCCACCGCACATTACAGCAGCAGCAGTCGAAGCGTATCGGCTCAGACATGCACCGCGTATCACTTTCACTAATTTTGTCACACGACCTTGCCTGGGCATCGAACTGGTGCCATTGACAATGCCACTTGAGTATGTAACCCTAGGTTAAGAGTAATAAGTTATATATGAGATATTACGTGAGAAGGAGGTTATAATATTACCACACTGTATGTTGTGGTACCTGAATGTGGTAGCGCCGATATTATATGAACCGACGGTTAAGCAATGGCAAAAGAAAAATAAATAAATATTGTTTGTGTATTTATTATTCAGACATAGAGCAGGGCCTCAAGTCTGCTATTACAGTAGTGTCAGAATGGTCAATCATTGATTTCATAATTGTTGATTTTGACAAGTTTGGTAATCTACTATTATAATGGCGTCATTATGACTTTCCAATGGTCGGCCACTGACACTACATTGAAAGAAATTGCATATATTGGTAATCTCGTACATAATGACAAATGAATGACATGTCTACTAATGGGTTTTATAATAATGGCAATACGACAATGCCATTATAATAACACAATTATATTACGAGTACATTGACCGACCAATGACCGACCATTATGAATTTACCAGATTACGAACTTTTAGTAAAATGACAATGGCATGACAATTGGATCGTGTTGGAATGGCTGAATTTATAAAAATAGCAAACTTGGGCCCCAGTGGTGACCTATAGTGGTAACGGCCCCGACTTAGGAGTTGTAGCTCGTGGGTTCGAACCCAGGCAGGCTCTTTACTTTGTGTAAATAATTTCATCACCACTGCTCTCAAAACGGTGAAGGAAAACATCGTGAGAAAACCGGCATGTCCTACAACCTGAAGCCACGTGACATCTACCAAACCGCACTGGGCCCGCGTGGTGGATTGCAGCCCACTCCCTCTCGAAGAGAGGAGGCCTGTATCCCAGCAGTAGGAACATTATAGGCTGAGCTATGTTATATTTATTATTCACCAATTTTCTAATGGAACTCTGTATTTTAGGATTTCAGGAGTGAAAGGTTATGACCTTATTAGGAACTCAAAGCAAACACAAATGCCATACGGCTGAAGTGTAACGTCTAGCGTATGCTAGGGTGTCTACTGCGAAGCGATAATCCAAAGTATTGGTCGAATGTTCTGCCGTTTCTTGACTTCCGTTCAGTTCTTCAGTTTCCTTATTTGACTTTAAGTCCTCACCCGACTTCAAGTCACATTTTTGACTATGATATGACTTATCTCTTTGTCTTTCGTTTTTTTGTTTTCTTTCGCCGTAGTCAGGAAACGGCCGAATGACTTCGGTTTTATCTTCGGAATAGACCCCCGGATGACCTATGGCTGAAAAATTACGCAGTGGGTCCAATCAGCAGTAATCGACTTCGTGGCAAGCCAAGAAGGTGGCGAGATAAACAAACACATACGTAAAGGACAGTAGATAAACATATTTTGGCAAAATAAGGACACCATCACTCACGGTGAACGGAACAAGGGAATCTTTTTATAGCTTAAAACACAAAACACAACATAACGCCTGTATTCCCCAAAGGGTTAGGCAGAGGTGTACCTATAGTATATTTGTATAGGACACTTCAATCATCCCCTAGTGCCTAGATGATATGGCAGGAATAGGGTAACTCCTGAAAATACAGCTAATGATGCCAGCCTTTTCTCAAACATGTTGGGGTCGGCTTCCAGTCTAACCGGATGCAGTTGAATACCAGTATGTTACATGGAGCGACAGCCTATCTGAGCGCCACAACCCAGTTACAGGGTAATACTTTGGTAAAACTGGTTGTCAGACTTTCGGGGTTCTGACGACCCGTAACGACTGTCAAAGATCCACGAATGACAGCCGGGACCAATGGCTTAACGTGCTTTCCGAGGTACGGAGGAGTCTGGCACGAGCCCTACCTACAGAATGAGATAAATTGGGATAATGGCAGGAGAATGATGATAACGAATTTCATCTCCTAGAAGCGGTTATTCAATTTTCAATTCAATTTATTTAATTCAAAAACAATTCCAAAATAAAAATACAAAAAAAGTTCATACAAACCAAACATGCAACTCAATTTAAATGAGAAATATTAGTTAGATAACAATAAAATAAAATAAAACAGAAATTATAGATTATCATTCAAACATATATTATAAAATCATATTATTATGTCAATAAATTAATAGCATTATTTACAACGAAACATAAAATAAAAGTCTGAACTCTGAACACATTGTAACACCATAGACAAACAATGACATGTCAAGTTAAGAGCAGTAAGACTATTACATATCACCTAATGAATAGAGACACTTTTCCAACGGTAATGCCTTGAGTCTTGCTGTGAATGAGCCTGTATATAAAGTATGCAACTAAATACTTATAACTAAAACTGCCATCAGAAACTTAAGAGGAGGCTCCCTATTTTCATGTTAATATGCATGCATATTCTGAAACAGTCACATATAAAAGCAAAATTAAACTTTAGTATATGATTTATTGGATTTTTTTCTTTCCATGTTGAAGACAGTTACGTAGTTGTAATATTTTCTCTCAATACATTTTTTATTCGAAAATCATGTCTTTTTTAAGGATAATTATAAAAAACAAACAAGATTGTTTATCTTTAATGTCTAACATAAATATTCACAGCAAGAAAATATAGTTTATTATCCACCCACAAGATATTTTTTCTCTAGATCAATTATTATGAGCGCACGCGATATTCAACTTTATTACTGATGTGTTAGCGTTTAGCACATAACGGAGTGGCGGGGAGCAAGGGGCGGAGCTTGCGTGGAAATTTGATTTAGACTAGCCTGCTCTTAACAGCAAAGCATTAAAACATTACTTACAAAGCTTAGACATGAGAGTGTAAACATTTTAATTGTACAAAAAGATCACAGACATGACGTGCTTGAATGAAAAACAAAACTGAATAACATGTGCCCAACACATTGTTATAAAATTATTGTTATTTGAACATTTGTGTACGTTATACAATCTATTTTGGGATTCTGATAATTACGAGACGGAGAGAGTTTACAATGTGCGAAGAGCTTTGATATCAATGTTTAATAACCTTTCCAAATATTAAATGTTTTGTATACAAATTGACGTTAGTTTCAGTACGTAGACCACACCACACAAGAGACAAACTTTACTAACTTTACTTTATTTAAATAAAACCATTTTCATACAGGCGCTTTCGCATTATCGAGGAGTCGGTCAATTCGTCAGAAACTTGAAGCTAATTCCAAAATGTAGATCTCTATGGAGAAGAACGGGCAAAAAATTACATGTGACACTATTGGACACTCGTGTGCAATACTTGAGATTGCTATTATATATGGCAGTATACGCGGTTGATTGATTTTGCTATATTGATCTCCGGACATTCCAGCTTCTCAATCAATCAATCAACTCAGCCTATAGCAGGCCACTGCTGGACATGGGCCTCTCCCAGGCTGCGCCACAACACCCTGTCCTCCGCTTTCTGCATCCAGTCTGTCCCAGCCACCTTTTTAAGGTCGTCGGTCCATCTAGCTGGGGGGCGCCCCACACTACGCTTGCCGATACGCAGCAGCTCCAGCTTCTATTCTCTATCATTCACGAGAACCATAACGGTTCACGATTAAATCATTTCCCAGTGACAGTTCGAAATAAAACTGTACAAGCCAAATCGTTTATGATTTCATTTCAGTTTTTTTTTTTTAAGCCTGACAGCCAATCTTGCTAATGGGGTATCGTGCTACCCAGTAACTGGGTTGTGGAAGTTTTTTTGGAAAATACTGATATTCAGCCGGTTAGACTGTAAGCCGACCCCAACACTGTCGGGAAAGGGATTTGCAGATGATGATTTCGAACAAACTCTTTGAAATTGATACAAAAAACAGCCAAATAAGGAAATTCATAGCACATAAACTTTTTATCTAATGACATCAGCCTATTGCCGGTCATCTAAAGCCTATAGGCGTATCTCCGGTACTTTTAGAAGATCTCAGCCTTTTGCCGGCTAAAGATAAGACTGACAGTCGTAAATAAAGATTACACAAGTTTACAAATCGAGAGATCATAAGCTGTCTAATAAAAAATTGATTTATTATGACTCACGTTCTGAAGTGATACATTATCTATTGCGAATCCTGTGCAAGCAAGGAATGAATAGTCACTAAGCAAGAAACAACGAAAAAGACATATCAAGGGCCTGCTACATATTAAATGTAGTAAGATTTTCTCTAAATTCAAATCAAATCAAATTATTTATTTTTGCAGAAAACACTGTTACAATGGTGTTATTAAATGTACATGTTTCAAGTGATTCTACCGTAAGGCATGCAAAATCAAAAAAGTCAAAATCATGGTCAAAATTAAGATTGACATTGAAATATATGAAATTAGATAAAAATATATGAATTGAAAAAGTCTTCCAGCAGGCTTAGCAGCCTTTCGGGGACTGAAAATAATATTAATAAACTGTTCCACCGAACCGCCCTTATCAAAATTTTGTTTCAGTGCCGTTAGTGGAAGTGCTCAGGTGCGGTTCTGACAAGTGCTGTTGAAATCAATGCTCTGAATGGAATACCTCGGCGATTTCTATCTCTACTCTACTGTAGAATATAAATCGCTTGTCTACACTTCTCGAAATCTCTTCTCCCCGAGCACGAGGTCACGCGTAGACTCGGGTTTCTTCGTAGACAGTGACTTGTCCATAGCAACGGGGTATTCACTAGTGGTGTGTATTACTACCCAATTTTACCGTATTTTTGCGTTTCGTTCTCAAACAAATATATGACTCAGTGTTTTTAACGAATTTTTCTTCGATAACAAAACGCTAATGGTCTATTTGATGTTACAAAATATTGATTTAGGGCTGTGGCGCATACAAGTTAAAGCTACCAACTAAGTTTTAAAACTCATTAGTGTGTATTGCGTATAATGTACAACCGTTATTTAAATAGCGTGCCTTATTTATACTATTTTGATGGTGTCACACAAGAAGTAAGTATCCTTTAAGGGCACCGCAGACTGGCGGGTCGCACCTCGCACCCTTGCGTCGTGCCTGTCTGCGGGAGCCTTTATATTTTTACTAGGTACTTACATTGTTATTTTATTGTTGTTTATCGATATTTTATTTATTAGTATAAGCTCCATTTAAAACTGAGTATGTGAGATTTAGTCAGTGTTCATTGAGAATATATCAATGGCTCTTATTCAGATGTTTTATAAGTATGTAGCGGCATCAACATCGCCACATGTGAGCTACGCGTCACACTGACGTCACGCAAATCCTGCATCGCGCAAGCAGAGTTTACCGCGCAACTAGCATAATATGCTAGTTGCGCGGTAAACTCTGCTTAAATATTATATACAACGTCCCGACATCAACCGTCGGGCAGTTGCCCACCAGACACAACACCCGTCTGGTAGGAGGATGAGGATCCTCCGACTTTTTCTATGGTGGATGAGTGAACTTTACACCCTGTTCCTCATACCCCCAAAAGTATTCCCTGTGAAAACTGTGAATGTATTTAATAAATCAAAGTTAAGGGACAACATAGTGTAAAAAATTTAGAATATTTTGTTGTTCTTATTTTATTGTTAATACCAAAAATCTATTATTTACAGAAGTTTAGGGCGACCGGTCCTGGCCGAGTTCCTCGCATAAATATTGCACCATCTACTTGCTTATTTTATAACTAGCTGCGCCATGCGGTTTCACCCGCGTAAGTCTCAATCCCGTGGGAATATCGGGATAAAAAGTAGCCTATGTCTTAATCCAGGGTGTCAGTTACCTCCATACAAAATTTTATCAAAATTGGTCCAGCCGTTTGAGCGTGAAGAAGTAACAAACACACACACACACATACACACTCACAAACTTTCGCCTTTATAATATTAGTGTGATGTGATTCTACAGGAACTCACTTCCCGAGAGATCAAAGGCTCCCAAACAACCAAAGCAAGCACTTTATCTTCAGCATAGCATCTTTTGGGGTAACTCAGCTGATAAGGAAACTATATTCAAAGGGCATGTATTTAACACGGCGACAAACTAATCTGAATTTGGGATTAAAAAATAATTAAAGCCGGTAGCAAAAATAATAGGTTGGCAGCAAAAATAATATGTTGGCAGCTACAGCGAAGTATTATTTTAAGTAGAAAGTAGCAGCTCAATAATCAGTTTTTAGCTTTATTTTAATTTAAACTGGCATCGAATTTTTGTTTTGGTAACTGAATTTACCAACAATAGAGGGGATCTGGCGCTCGGCGGCCGCTGCCGCGGCACGCTCGCTTCGCTCGCTCGCCTTCGCTTGTTAATGGTTACTGTTCTAACCTAACCTAACCCAAATGATTCAATAACAGTAGATGACTTTGCAGCGATTAAGAAATAATATTTAATCGCTGCCAAGTTATTATTTTAGTAGCAAATAGTTAGTCGCCCTTTAAGTTATTAGTCGCCAAGTTATTATTTTAGTAGCAAATAGTTAGTCGCCCTTTAAGTTATTAGTCGCCAAGTTATTATTTTAGTAGCAAATAGTTAGTCGCCCTTTAAGTTATTAGTCGCCTGAAATATTATTATCCTATTCAAAGCACAAAAAAATGTATTAGGTCCATGTTCAAACTAGAAACCACTAAGAGTTGTAGGCCTAATTTTGAAAAATATAAAATTTTGACATTACCGTCCGAAAGAGTGTCTTTTGCATGGCTCCATTATTGTTTAATAAATTGCCAAAAAGTAAGAAGCTTTTAAGTGACGTGCAGTTTAAAGTAAAAAATAGCAGAAAGAGCTTTAGTATACCATAAATGATTTTTTATTTGAAAAAATATTTTGAATGACTTATAATTCTAACCTATTTGTTTTGACTACTTAATTTATATATTTTTCTATGTTAACTGTGAGTGTTATATTTTAATTTGGATAGTTGAATTGTGGTTGTATTATTTAAATAATTTATACTTAATTTGAATAAGTTACAAATTTTGTTAATACCTACTTATAGCACTTAAATATTTGTATGCCATTGTATACCTAAGGCAAGCATGACGATCTGTATAAAATACTTTTAACAACTTGCATGCTGATTTTTTTTTTCGTGTGTTTATGTTTGAACAAATAAAAATTATCTTATCTTTAATAGTACTTATTTCCCATGTTCACTGAAGTATATCTAAATAAACCCTTAAATAAAAAGCGCGATTTGAACGCAACATGTTAATTTCAGCCTAAATTACTTGAATTAACGAAAAAACAACTAACGAATCTTTGTCTAGGTCCTTTTGTATACATATAATATTTCGGAACGAAGGTTTCCTATATTTCTATAAATTGTACGCCATGCTAATCGCCGACAGTTGAAAACTTTGAACTGTCGACACGGAAACGTCATTTTTGTAACAATATTTTATTTTAAAAAAGTGTCCGTAGAGTTTCTTGTCCTTCTTCTCCATAGGAACCTACTACGATTTGGAATGGACAACTAGCTTCATCTTTCTGACTGACCGACCCCTTGACACTTCAAAAGTGCCTGTAATTGGTTTAAGTATTTGAAATAAATGTATTGAGTAGGCAGAAACTATGGAACGCCACCTGCGTCTGCCTACCCCGATGGGAAGAAGGCGTGAGTTTATGTTTGTATGTATATAAATGTTTTCAGTTTGAATCACCATCGGAGACTTCCACTGCTGAACATAGGCCTCCCCAAGAGAAAGAGTCAGTGCAGACAAAATAGTACCTAGTGGGTAGTATTTAAACGAGTGACTGTAAATTAAAGTTTTAAGTGACAAAAATAATTAATTTACGTTATAGTATTACTAAGTGAGCGACTGACTGCGAGTGACGAGAAATCAACAGTACAGCGACTTACAAACATTAATTTGAGTTACTTAAAATACAAAATGAGAAGCTTTTATTTATATTTGTAACGTTCAGTTGACCTAATTTTCATATTCACAACCTCATCTAACCCCAATGATTCACCAAGAATAGAGGGAAATCTGGCGCTCGGCGGCCGCTGCTGCGGCACGCTCGCTTCGCTCGCTCGCCTTCGCGCGTTAATGGTCACTGTTCTAACCTAACCCAAATGATTCAATATCAGCACCCTCTCTGTATTTCTAGTCGCTCACTTAGTAATTTAGTCGAACGGCTAGAATTTTAATATCTGAAATGGATTAATCAAAACCCACATTTAGTTAAAGTTAAGTTATTAAAACAGTATCTCATCACCAGTCGCTAAGTTTATTTTTTGTCGCTTGTTTTATAATTTTCCGTACCTAGTTATTTACAAATTATTCAAACTAAGTCGTTGTCTTATAGTATTATTCCAATGATACCTACATTAAATACTCCGAAGACCGAATCCAATAGTTAACGCCATATTATTATAACAGCTGCGAATAAAATAAATATGAAAACCATACAAAATCCAGCCCACACACAATGTTTACACGAAACAGTTCGCAGTTTACATATTATTTTGTTACTTAGCAATCGGTTTTTCATAGTGACGATAGAAATTCGTGATAATACCACCACTCGTCATATTGAAGAACGCATCACAGAATTCTTTGAGCACACAAAGAAATGCGCAGGAAAACGCTAGAATGAATAAGACCGGATTTTACAAATTGCAGAAAAATATTAAGGTCAATTGGCTGCACAGTGTACAGATGAGCTGTCATTCCAAGAAGTTTACAATGCGTTACCGGTCTTATATAAAGTTAAAGATAAAATATCTCATGCATTTGCCTGTAATTTTCAGGGCTGTAAGTATAGCCGTAGAGAAAGTCTAGGATCTAATTAGGAATAAAAAGAAAAAGAAAAAATATTTATTGACATAAACATATATAACAACACATTAATAGAATACTCTGACTCCTGCGCTAGTTAAAACTGCGTTGCAGGAGCCAGGAATAAAATGTTCAAGTAACAACACAAATACCAAAGACACTGTTGCAGATGTGATCAGTACCCGTATTAATGGGCTGGGCAGGCAGTTCAGAGCAACATTAATCAAATACTTATTATGCATCACAATGCACAATGCAACCGAAGTTAACTAGTTATATGAAAAACATTATACCTGAGTAGGTATTCTCACTGGGATGAACCATGAACGTGAAATGCTTATGAATGTTATGTAAGAAGAAAATTATTGAGACAATATGTCTTACAAACCAGACATCGAATTGCTAAACCTTGCTGTTTGAATCACCATTTTAAAACTGGATGAGCAATAGTGACATGGAGGAAATCTAGTACTCGTAAAAATTAAGTAATGAATGAATGAATGAATTAAATGCACCGACCCCAACGTGGTTAAACCAGACTCAATTACTCGGATGAACCCAAAGATTCAAACTAGCCCCCGGAGCCTCATGTTTCATGGGACTACAGAGACCATTGCATATCAAAGAGTAGACTGCGGGGCGCGATAATGGTAGGGTAGACGAGCCCTTGGGATATGGAAGGATTATTAGAGCCGTACAAAAAAACTCCAATTACGATCACTGTTTTACCCCAGCATTAAAACACGGACTAGGCGTAGGATTCTAGGATTGAAGAAGCAACCGCGGCTCGAAAAGGAAAGATTCTTGAAGAAGACCTTGAAAAGGAACTAGGTAGGTACATAGAAAATCCGCACTGTTGGCAAATTTTCAATAAAATCTCTTCAATCTCTCTGCCTTCGGCCGTCAAACATAATTCAAGTAAGGACACAATATTGGAATTACTTATCTTATAAAATCTACAAAAGAAACCCCATGCCATAATCTGAGAAACAAGAAATGTACAACATACTAGATAGAATCCTAAAAGAACATGCAGTGACTAGCGTTTTTAGGGTTCCGTACCCAAAGGGTAAAACGGGAACCCTATTACTAAGGCTCCGCCGTCTGTCTGTCTGTCCGTCTGTCTGTCCGTCTGTCACCAGGCTGTATCTCATGATCCGTGATAGCTACAGTTGAAATTTTCACAGATGATGTATTTCTGTTGCCGCTATAGCAACAAATACTAAAAACCAGAATAACATAAATATTTAAGGGGGCTCCCATACAACAAACGTGATTTTTTTGCTCGTTTTTGCTCGATATTGATAACGGTAACAGGTGTCTACCTGTTACTTGAAATATTCACAGAATATTTAGTTATATATTCAGTTTAAAAATCAATAATTAAATTAAAATAAAACAAATATTTAAGGAGGGCTCCCATACAACAAACGTGATTTTTTTTGCTGTTTTTATAGATAATGGTACGGAACCCTTCGTGCGCGAATCCGACCCGCACTTGGCCGGTTTTTATAGATGGTACGGAACCCTTTGTGCGCGAGTCCTACTCGCACTTGGCCGGTTTCTCTCATTGTAGTGTCCCAGATTTGACAGTAGATTTTACCGTCAGCACTTTCCTTAAACCGAAATGATAGCCTTGAAGATCTGTTTTAATTTGACAAAAAATTCAAAATCATTTATTCATATTAGCGCATCATCAGTTTTTCAACGTTAAAGTTACAAAAGATGGCACTTTCCTTAAACCGAAATTATAGGTTCAAGGATCTGTTTTAATTTGAACAAACCTTAAAAATAATTTATTCAAATTAGCGCATCATCAGTTTTTCAACGTCAAAGTTACAAAAGATGGCACTTTCCTTAAACCGAAATTATAGGCCCAAGGATCTGTTTTAATGAGGCGTTCCACTAAGAGCACTGATTTCAACAGCACTTGACAGAATCGCACCTGAGCACTTCCACTAACGGCACTGAAACAAAATTTTGATGAGTGCGGTTCGGTGGAACGGTTTATTAATATTATTTTCAGTCCCCGAACGGCACCTATGTAAAATATTTTTTTAGTGATGGGGTGTATTTTTTTGTTCAAGACATAAGCAAACAAAACATATCGATACAAATCAGCAGAAGTTAAGTCTTCCGGATAATTCCACCTTGTTCAACTGGAGCAAAGAGTAATGTTTTATTTGTGTCGCTGTCAGTAAATATAAAATGAGAGACCTTGTCACTTTTCTTAGCGATTTCGTTTGTTCAAAACTGTTCTGAGGGTCAAATCATACAGTATTTCAACTAGGAACAAAATGGTCGAATGAACACACTCACACATATAGACCGCTACATGAAATCTAAGTATGTTTCAGTATGCAGTGAGTCGGGGCTGTCACATCGAGGCAAGTTTAGTAATTGCGTGTTATCAATCATGTAGGCAGGATGTCTAATTTATAATAACAATTATGTCGTTTGTTTTTTGTTTTCTTACCAGAATACATTTTTAAATATTTCCTACAATCAAAAATAAAAAACAAAACATTAAAAAATATAAAAAAATGTGTTCCGCCGGTGTTGGGAGCAGGGTTCGAGCTACCAGTTGTTAGGGCTGCAGGAGATAGGAACTTCCTCACTATGCAAGCCGTATCAAGGAATACTGCCTTTTGAATCACGCCCTTGGTCCAACCGCCTAACGAGAGCCTCGAGAGATGGTGATCGAGGCTTCCCGGCATCAGGCTTTTGGCCGTAACGACAATCGGCACAATGACAGCCAAGCTCACATTCCACATGTCAACAAGCTCGTGTCGAGTTATTATGTTTCTCTTTCTCAGCTTTCACGAGGTTCTCGTCATGTGGAATGGCAACATCTACAATCATTGCGCGGCGCGCTAATCGATCATTCGATCTATCACCACTATATCAGGCAAATATATCAGGCAAATTGGCGACAATAGTCCGATCAGTAATGATAGACCGATCCCAGTACAACGTGACATGGTAATTTTCGAGAACTAGGTCAGGCATATTAATTATTATTATTTTCCGCCATTTTGGACTTGTTAGTAACTTAAACTTACTACTTGTTACTTTTTTACTTCTCGAAGAGAGGAGGCCTGTGTCCCAGCAGTGGGAACATTATAGGCTGATTATGTATGTGTGTTATGTAGTAACTTAAACGATTGCTTTCAAAATTGATATTAGTTTAGATTTTTTTTAAATTATTATGTATGTATTAGGAACGTGTGAATAGAACCAAATCTACTCCTCATAATATGTAACTAAGATATCGTCAACGTGATCTATCAACTCAGCCTTGCGCTGACCAGTGCAGGAAATGGGCCTCTCCCAGACTGCGCCACAACACCCTGTCCTCCGCCTTCCGCATCCAGTCTGGCTCAGCTACCTTTTTAAGGTCGTCGGTCCATCTCGCCGATACGCGGTCTCCACTCCAAGACTCGTCTGTCCATGGGCCATCGGTCCTTCAACAAACATGGGTCGCCCGCTGCCACTTCAGCTTGCTTACTCTGCAAGATATGTTGGTAAATCCGGTTCTTTTCCGGATAGTTTAATTTCTGATCTTATCCTAAAAAAGAAACTCCGAGCATAGCCCGCTCCATAGTACGCTGAGCAACCTTGAATTTGTGGACCAGCCCGACTGTATGTGTCCACGTTTTGTCACCATATGTCATAACGGGCAGGACGCACTAGTTCAAGACCTTGGTCTTCAAACATTGCAGGATAGGTGACGAAGAGACTTGACGTAGTTTTCCAAACACTGCCCAACCCAACTGGATCCTTCTGTCCGCTTCATTTTCAAAGTTGTGTCTACCGAGCTGGATGACTTCCCCTAGGTAGACATACTCCTTCACAACTTCAAAAAGCGACCTTTTGATGTAGATTGGTCTCGGCAAGACGTGTGAATAGTAGTGTATGACTTTCATCTTGTCCAAATTGATACAGAGGCCAACCCGTCGAGTGGCTCCATTTAAGCTGTGCAGCACCTGGTCTAACTTTTTCAGCGTCTCTGCTATTATGCTATGTTGAAATAGTTTAGTGATTTGAATCCAACGTTAAACAAATTGCATACGAAAAAATTTACCCGCATTCATTACGTACGATATCGGAGCCCTTTACTGTGCGTGGTTCGTTTGCACTTACTACTCGTTATGTTATAGTTGGTAATGTCCTGAACACAGAATATAATATACGTCCCATCAGTACAAACTGTATGCAGGTGCCGTTCGGAGAGAGTAATATTAGAAAACTGTTCCACCGAACCGCACTCATCAAAATTTTGTTTCAGTGCCGGTGCTCAGGTGCGGTTCAGTCAAGTGCTGTTGAAATCAGTGCTCTTAGTGGAATGCCTCGTTTTAATTTGCCAAAACTTTAAAAATAATGTATTCCAATTAGCGCATCATCTCTTTTCAACGTTAAAGTTAAAAAAAGATGGCACCCGAGACACCCAACCTTCAACACTTTCTACTGTTTAAGCTAGGAGGAAGAAGTAACGCAACAAACTCCCCAGCAGTTACTACTGCTTGTATAATATACCACGGATACCATCACTTCAAAACTGTGTACAGTAGAAGTATAAATAATCAATGGAAGTTTTTGCTATTCCAAAGAAAAACAATCACTACCACAAAACGTGATTACCGAACTCACTAAGATAATAAAACTCCATTACTTGGACAACATATTTAATAACAGCCGGATATAATTATATTTGTTCATCCAATCGTCAAATTACAAGATAACTGGTATCGAGAACTTTCTCTATGTCCCAAAAGTTTCATAAGTGTGTCGAATTAAATTATGATGATCAAGAGCTGATCGAGGCAAAATTAAGTTAGTTTTCCTCTATAATCTTATTTCCGGTTTAACTGGTCCATTCTGTTCTTGCTACAGGTTTGTTTTTATGTTGTTCTATGGCAAACACAAGAGCAGTGGTGGCCCACTGGTAACGGGCCCGACTTACGAGTTTGTAGGTCGTGGGTTCGAACACAGGCAGGCGCATTACTTTGTGTAACTAATTTCATCATCACTGCTCTTAAAACGGTGAAGGAAAACATCGTGAGGAAACCGGCATGTCCTAGAACCAAAAATTCGAAGACATGTGCCATCTATCAACCGCCCTGGGCCCGCGTAGTTGATTAAAGCTGATTATGATGGCAAACACACACCCTCCCGCTCCACCCAGAGCGGGAGAAGTTATTTGATAATTTCCACCCAAAAAAAAAAAAAAAAAAAAAAGGCCTGATGGTAAGTGGTGACCATCGCCTATGGACCTCTGCAATCCCATAGCCATCGCAGAAGCGTTGCTATCCCAAAGACAACGCTGTCTCTTGTGCGTAATTATGTGTGTTATTACAGAATTATACCGGCACCCCATACCCTTCAAGTCGGAACACAATAACGCTGCTTTGCTAACTTTTTTTATTTTTATTTTTTTTATTTGACATAAAAGTACGTAAATAGACAGGTGACACTTAATTTAAGCATGGAAATAGCGTGGTACAAAATAAACGATCAATGACCCCCATGCTAGGAAAAACCTTACAGGGGTCATCCATCCGTCCAATATGGATCTATAAGTTACTTACAAATTAGCAAAGTGCACTTCTGAAAACAAAAAAAAAAATGAAAAAAATGATTTTTAACTAGCCTAATACAAGTAATTGTGGGGATAAGAAACGGGGGGAAGAAAGTAAAAGGGGTATTAAATGAATTAATAATAAGGAAAAGGGAGTAGGTATGTATTAATATTTGTTGTTGGTGTGAGTATAACTGTGTATGCGTGAGTGTAGATATGTGTGAGTGAGTGAAGAAGTGTATGTGTGAGTGGGTGCCTAATTTGTTTAAGTTATGGTTTGAGTAATTCTTCCGTATCTTCATAATTTAGAGTGAGTAGATACTCTTTTATTTTTTGTTTGCATTGGAATTTGTTGAACTGAAAGGTTGACTGGTAGAAAATGTCTTGCGCCAACTAAATGTCTCATTTCGTTTACCAGCACTGTAAAAGAAGTTAACATAAATAAATCATCACTACTTCTAGTATTTCCAAATCTGCAGATGCTTATAGATAGATTCTGTCAGTAGCAGTATTAAAGTACAAGGGGAAGGGGGGTTAAAACAGGCCAGGTGTAATAGATAGCTGGGATTTTTTTTTTTTGACATTAGATGGTTACTAATGGGTGTAACAATATTTGCTGGTGATTCATAGAAGTTCATTGACACTAGGCTACACACCATCAACCTTAAAACCACAGCAAACTACAAGTGCAACGACCTTAGCTAAGTACTTATTTATTATAGGGGTATTTAACCCATTGCTTTGTCACGCAAGGCTGTGTGGTTTCCAATAGGTCAATCTATCTCTACTTGGGGACGCCGAGAAGTTATAGATACCAAGGCCGTGTATCGAGTATACCCAGGCTGTCTTCTAACCAAGTCACTAATCCAGATTTAAAACAAAGAAAACTTTTGGCAAAAAGGGACAACATTATGCTTTGTATTAATTGTATTAATTTAACTTTCTAATAACTTGTATGTGTGGGTGGTGCAAACTGTGGATATGTACTGTGTATATGTTATTAATTAAATTAAAAAAAATAAAAATAAAAAGGAGCCTATTTTCAGCAGTTGGAAGTTTTTAATGACGAGTGTGAGTGTTCTATTGACCACTTATGATTGGACGAACATATCACTAAGAAATATTAAGACTATTACAGTCCACAGCGCGATAAAAGACAAGGGCCTCCCAAATACCGAGTTACCGCACCACGCTTGGAAAATGAAAATATGAACAAAAGCAGCCGCCGACGACTATGGAAACATCCATTGTTAAGCAAAGGAAGTAGAATGTAATACAAATCGGCGTCACGCGACTCACAGTCATAAATATGATCTGTTAATGAAAGATCGTGTGATGAGCGATGACTCAAGAGATCCGTTGGAACTAGTGAATAACTGAATCATGAGGTAAACAGCGATGATGTAGTTAATGTTATAAACTAAAGTATAATACAGTAGCTTGAATCACTTATTCTGTTAGATTAGTCTGACGAATTTTTTGATACTTGGAAAATTGTCTGTCTGTTTGCTACATGCACGTTTGCGCATCACACTGTTGGATACATTTGAATTAAACTTGGCAAAGAGATAGCTTATATTCTTCCACAAAATTCCGAGTACATTTCAATGTCGGAAGAGTTAAGGGTTTGTGTCAATAGCACGGCTGAATGAGTGAATGGACTAACATTTCAAAAATGGGACCTTTTACTATGCTGTTTACAGACTTCCACGCGTACGAAGTCGCGGGCACAACCGTTACCTCACGGATTCTTTGATATCCGAGACTTGACGTCAAATCTGCTGATGAGACTGCCGAAAGTCTTTTCTATTGTCAAATATATTGCAGAAGCTTTGCCGACGAAGAACATTGCAATAGGGAGAAGAAATTCTACGAATATCAGGTTAGATTATTGATGACATTTGGCCTGCATGATTCGTATACTTAATGGTAATCCGTAATGCTTCATTAAAATTAATTGATGTATCAGTGCAGCCGTTATTAAAATACTTTACTGCACAATAACAAAGTACAAATATGAATGCGTGATACTATATTCCTAGATCGTCGAGCTATTTGCAATATTGCATGCCTTGGGCACACGCTATGGGTAGATTTTAACATTTTTATTAGTGCCTTCAAGCAGTAGGGCTATATGTTTAAGGCATAAGATATATGGAGCTGTTATGCGGTATTTTAGCAGTTATGTAAGAGCAATGGTGTTCTTATTTCAAGGTAAAATAATAAATAAAATAAAACGCATTCGTTTCCAACTTAACTTTTAACATAGATACAGGAAAATAAATCATAATTTGGCTGTATGAAACAAAACGTATTTTCATGAAACTTCATACGCATAAGCAGGATACAAAGGTTTAAAAAGTTAGTTAAGAACATTTTCGAAAAATAGTGTTACAGCCAAATTAGACCGATTTTAAATTTTCCATAGAAACAGAGGGCTCCAGTTATCTGTTTTTAAATAAGAATGTTCTTAACTAACTTTTTAGACCTTTGTATCCTGGTATGAAGTTTCATTAAAATCGGTTCAGTCATTACGAAAAACAAGGGCTTGAAAGTTTGTATGAAATGCCATACGTCGTATACGCTCTTAAATAATATTTTTTTTTAATATAAGAGTCAGATAGAAAATTAGAATAGTATCTTAAGATTGGACAGTCGCCTTCTACTATTTGATCATGGTCGGCAACCAAGTTTAACACTGGATTTATTGCTATCATTTCAAGAGGATGAATGGCATCCATGAGCTCCATGTAAAATACTGGTATTCAGCTGCATCCGGTTAGATGACCGGGAAGCCGACTCCAACATAGTTGGGAAACGGCTAGACAAGGCACCCGTGCTCACTATAGCTGATTTTTTCGCATATCTCGCAACACGAGAATAGAATTAATTAATTTTGACAGGCGTGGTGATTATGACAAAAACCCCTTACGACCGTCCATCGCACTGGTCTAAACGAGAACCCAAGTACAGCTCGATTCCTCTATTCAAACTTAATGGCGGCTATGAAGTACGCTACTCCCCCCGCTGATACGTGAATTTGCTACTGCGCAGCGGCTCGCCTCATGTTCCGAGCCAGTTTGAATCGGGCTGTAACTACGTGATTACTACAAAATAACGTCCCCATATCATGTTTCTACACCATCAACTCCCAAATATATTTTTTGTTAATAATTAAGAATACATTGTAAGTATTTTAAAAGCTTTTACGCCATGCAAGCCACCCATAATAATTAACAATATAATTATTTTGATTACTTAGCACTTTGCCGAAATTCACGCGGACGAAGACGAGCAAAGTTTGCTCGTCTTCGTCCGCGTGAATTTCGGGGTTTTCCTATACAAAGTTCACCACCATTGCACCAATCTAGGAGCAAAATTTTTTTCATCACCAACCTACCTCAGTCCAATGCTGGACATCGGCCTCTCAAATTGCACGTCATTCAGCTCGATTCTCGGCAACTCTTGTCCAACTGCTACCAGCCACCCTGCGAAGTTCCACCTAGCCGGAGGACGTCCTACCTTACGTTTGCCGATTGACGGTCTCCACTCAAGAACACGTCTATCCCAACAGTCATCGGTTCTATGGCTAATATAGCCAGCTCATTGCCACTGCAGCTTGCTTTTTTTTTAAGGTGGATTCTCAGCTTTAGGTCGCGAAATTCAAATTTTCTTTAGTTTTTTGCTATTTGCAGGTCAATGTCAGGTTTTATCTTGATCAAAATATGATTCGCGACTATAACAGATAATTATGTATTAGGTTGGGGAAAAAGTCTTTTCGCATTATAGTTGTATGAACTTGTAATAAAATCTCTTTGGCTATACTATTTGTATCTGGCTGGTTTTGGTATCATTGAAAGTTTAAATTTTAAAGAACATAATTCCAAATTCAAATTAGGAAAATGTGTGATTTTCATTTGTTTTTCGTACTGTCAAGATGAGTGAATCTAATGAAGAAATTCGATACATTTTAAAATTTTACTACAAAAATAGTAAAAATGCAACGCAAGCCGCGAAAAAAAATTGCGATGTTTATGGACCTAGTGCAGTGTCTGTGAGAGTAGCACAAATTTGGTTTAAGCGTTTTCAATCCGGAAATTTTGATGTCAAAGATGCACGTCGCTCTGGTCACCCTATTACGGATAAAATGATGCCATTTTTGAAAAAGTGGAGCAAGATATCAATAGTTACGACGTAGCTGATGAATTGAAGCTGGGAATTGACCACAAAACAGTTTTGGCACATTTGAAAAAAACTGGGGCGATCCACACAGTGGTGACACCCGGGCGTTTCCTCCCGCTTTATCCTGAACAGGAACCTCCCGAAACAACCGTGTCCGGTGAAGACCTGCGTCAGGCGGAAGGTGAGGACGCCGTGGCGCCTCTCTAGCCACTCCTCAAAGAGGGGACTTATCGCCACAATTGTGGCGTGCCCAGCGCTGGGTTGCGACAATCGCACTCTCCATGTCTCTCCAACAAAATGGTACCTACATACTTTAGTTAAATGTAAACAAACTATATTAAAAAATGTTTTGAATTTTCTTAAAAAGCGCGAAGAAACTTTTTCCCCAACCTATTATTTACAGAAATGTAACTTTGTCCCGCGTATTCATTTTCATAAAGAATTTGTATTGTAATTTGAAAGAGTTAATTGTTTCATTGTTCTTTAAAGATAAATTGTGTTTAAATGTATTCCATTTTTTTGTGTAGCTCTTTTACATGTGTGTTTTAGTTGTCACCTTGTCACAATCTTGAATGAAATATTATTATGCGTTCAGTTTTTGCATAATATTTCTAAGTAAACGTCAGACGTTTTTCCGGTCAGTCTGCGACGTACGCACTCCTGCATTAATTTGTCATCCCTTTTTTACCATAATTGTATGTGTATCCAGGGCCAAACTAACCAGCGTCTGTGCCTACATACTTTGTTTGAGAGACTTCTTGTGCATCATCAAATTATGTCACGTGTTGTCTATATGAATGAAAAATTGCGGTGAGGATCATCACTCATCTGCGTAGGTTTCTATCTATACAACATTATTTTTAGTATCGCATATACTAAAAATAATGTTGTGTTGTAACTATGACTTAGATATCTTAGGTAGCTACTCTGAGATTAATTAGCAGGTTTTTTAGGGAATAATAAATCACCTTGAATTGTCGGCTCAGTAATTTTGTAATTATGTATACAAAATTATTTTTAGTATAATTATGCGTAATCTGAATATAGTTTGATCATAATAAGGAACTGAATCGATTTCAATAATTTTTACACCATGTTATGTTTTGTCCCAAAAATATTTAAGTGTGATGGAAAATGTTATCACCATTTAATTACTTACAATACAATCGCCGTACGGTTAGGTACCTACTGCCAAATTGTTATCAATGAGCGCAAGACGACCCTGGAGGCGCGGGGGCGCCCTTACCATGTTTTTGTACGGACAACCCGGTAACATTACAACCTTATAACTTTGTGATTTTTCATGATACAGTTATGAAATTTTGTACATTGTATAGCAAATTACATAAAAATACTAGACACGTGTTTCGGGTTTCGCATATACTAAATCTAATATTGTATATTTATTTAGCCCGTAGTGTTCCACTGTTGGGCAAAGACATCCGTCCCTATTCCACACACGTATGTCCTGTGTCATTACGAGCCTAAGACTTATAATATTTATTACATAGGATATTATAACTCCTTGCCAGAATTAAAGGTGAATCCGCAGCTGCAGTCCGCGTTTTTTTTTTTTTTTGCAATTTGCAGGTTAGTGTCAGGTTGTATATTGACCAAAATATGATTCGCGACAATCGCGACTTAAACAGATAATTATGTATTTACAGAATTATAATCATTAGAATCATTCATACATCTTCCTAAGTTAGATTTGTTCCATTGAATGACTTTTTAACACATTTTTTATTATTAGGACGACCTGTATGTAACTATGTAATGGAATCTAAGGTAACTAATTTAACCATCTTCCAAGGGTCGTAGCGTAATGAAAATTGGCAGCTGTATGTAGTTCTGATGACAATACAATAATATGGTACTGTCCGAACTGATCTGATGGTGGAGCCGGAAGATATGAACTGGAACTTCATGATGGAAAATCGTATCATAGCTGTTTTGGATTTCTTTGCAAAGTCTTTTTTGTTTTTACGTGTATAAAAGCGTGTTTTTCTACTGTTTTTTAAACTATTAATTTATTTGACACTGATTTGCGGTATATTCTCCGGTATTACCGGGGCAATCTGCCTTCCTACCATCCTTGCTGATTTGCTAATCTTGTCACTAAAGTAAGTGCTATTCTCACATGCATCACGTCGATATGAAAAATAAATCCTAGAACATTAAAAAACAAACTAAGCCCCGATTTTATATATTTAGATTTTCTTTCATATTTTCTTTGTTATGCCTTCGTGCACTATATTATATTTAACAGCTCTAAAGCCCGTCGCTCATAAATTATATTAAACGAAATACTTTTCACTTTAAATCGTGCTGCGTTTATAATGAAAATAATCACGTTTGGCAGCCGTGCCGTGGACTGAAGAGGTCATTATAGTACAATAAGAGGTTTTCTTCATTTTCCTTTTCAGGAGAATATTTATTATTATTATAAACTAGCTTTTGCACGGGGCCTCGCCCGCGAGGACGACGGGAAATATCCTAAGTGTTAATACAGGTCATAAATTATCTGTGTGCCAAATTTCATCCAAATTCGTTCAGTCGTTTTTGCGTGATTGAGCAATTTTTTTCACAACTTTCTAGCCATATCATCTTTCACACAGACCATTCATCTTTTCTTTGGTCTTCCCGTACTCTTATAGCCATCCACATTCATACACAAAACTTTCCTCACGACATTTTCCTCATTTAGATATGTTAATCACACGTACTCCCACCTGGATGAGAGTTGCCGAGAATCGAGCTGAATGACGTGCAACTGGAGATCCCTATCTCCAGCGGTGGACTGCTATAGGCTGATGATGATTCACAGCATGATGTTAATTGTAGCTTTTCGATTGTTCTCCAATAAACGTTTATAACTTATTTTAATTACGTTACCCATTGATGATATCATAATTAATAACAGCCGCACGGGTCGATCCATCAGGTTAAGCTACGGTTGCCGGGGTCGGCCCGTGGATGGGTGACCATCTTTACATACCGAGGCTCCTCTGTGCCTCGGAAAGCACGTTAAGCCGTTGGTCCCGGCCCGGCTGTCATTCGTTATACTTTGACAGTCTTACTAAGGGTTATCGCATTGCCCAGTTACTGGGTTGTGGAGGTCAGATAGGCAGTCGCTTTATGTAAAATACTGGTATTCAGCCGCATCCGGTTAGACTGGAAGCCGACCCCAACATACGAGGGCTGCACTAAAAGTATCGGGAATGGAATATTTCCACTGTTCCTGTCATATTAAAATCTTTTTAATTGAAAACTCCTTGGTTTTAAAAATCGAATACCATTTATTTATTTAAAAAAAGATTCTCGGTCTTGTCACAAGGTTTTGTCAAACTTGTTTAGTCGTTGAGAAAATGGAATTGACTCGAGAAAATTCAAGAGCGATGATTTATTATGACTTTCGAACTGGTTTAACACAAAAACAGTGTGTTGACCGGATGGTTTCTGCATTTGGTGATGAAGCCCCATCCAAAACCACAATTTATCGCTGGTTTGCTGAATTTCAACGTGGACGTGTCAAGCTCAGTGATGATCCCCGTCAAGGTCGTCCAAAAACTGCAGTCACCCAAGAAAACGTTGATGCTGTGCGTAAGCTGATTGAGGAAGATCGACATGTGACATACCGCGAAATTCAGGCAACTTTAGACATTGGCATGAGTCAAATACAAATAATCTTGCATGAACAATTAGGTGTAAAAAAGTTGTTTTCCCGATGGATACCGCATTCGCTCTGTGAAGAGCAAAAAGCGGCTCGCGTTACTTGGTGCGTCAGAACTCTCGAAAGATTCCACGCAGGATCCTCAAATGCTGTATACAACATTGTATCAGGTGAGGAATCCTGGATATACGCGTACGAACCCGAAACAAAAAACCAGTCACGAGTTTGGGTGTTCGAAAATGAGTTAAAGCCAACAAAAATTGTTCGTTCACGGAGTGTTGCAAAAAAAATGGTGGCCACGTTTGTCTCCAAAACCGGCCATGTTACGACTATTCCTCTTGAGGGACAAAGAACGGTTAATGCAGAATGGTATGCTAGCATTTGTTTGCCACAGGTCGTTTCTGAACTCCGTAAAGAGAACTGCAACCGCCGCATCATCCTCCATCACGACAATGCGAGTTCTCACACCGCGCACAGAACAAAAGAGTTTTTAGAGCAAGAAAACATAGAATTATTAGACCATCCGCCGTACAGCCCCGACCTAAGCCCTAATGATTTCTATACTTTCCCTAAAATAAAGAATAAATTGCGTGGACAGAGATTTTCGTCACCTGAAGAAGCTGTGGACGCCTACAAAACGGCCATTTTGGAGACCCCAACTTCCGAATGGAATGGTTGCTTCAATGATTGGTTCCATCGTATGGAAAAATGTGTCAAATTTCGCGGAGAATACTTCGAAAAGCAATAAATACATTTTTAAATAGTAATGTTGTGTCACTTCCTTGATTCCCGAAATTTTCAGTGCCGCCCTCGTAGTTGTGAAAAGCCCAGGGGCCCAAGTCTGATATTTTTATAAATTCAGTCATTCCAACACGATCCCATTGTCACGCCATTGTCATTTTGCTAAAAGTTCGTAACCTGGTAAATTCATAATGGTCGATCATTGGTCGGTCAATGTTCTCGTAATATAATTGTGTTATTATAATGGCATTGTCGTATTGCCATTATTATAAAACCCCCTAGTAGAAATGTCATTAATTTGTCATTATGTACGAGATTACCAATATATGCAATTTCTTTCAATGTAGTGTCAGTGGCCGACCATTGGAAAGTCATAATGACGCCATTATAATAGTAGATTACCAAACTTGTCAAAATCAACAATTATGAAATCAATGATCGACCATTCTGACACTATTGTAATGTCAGACTTGAGGCCCAGGTAGATTTATTGGTTGAGGTGATATCATTACTGTTACTGTTCATCTCCGCCAGTATGTAAAAGATATTTCACGAATAACCGCATAGTTAGGTTCTATTAGAACAGTTAGTGATTGCATCACTGCGGCCTTGTGTGTGCTGTGGTGCATAGTATACCATATCGACGGCGAAGTGCCAATAACTTCTAACTGTCAAAGTCAACACGAGTCCCATGGAATTTGGGAGGTAATGCCATAGACTCGGTGGTTTAGCTAAAAGGTATTTCAACATCTTGATTGCAATACCTGCAATTAAAAATGTAGATTTAGATTTTGCTAGAACATGCGAATGTGACCTTTAAATTTGAAACCGTAAAAACTGTATTTTGCGAAACTTTTCGCAAAGGAGGTATTGGCACTTCGCCGTCGATATAAAGGGTTGCCAAGTTGTTTTTATATCAAAATATAGTATTTTCGAAGCCATTGCCGGTAAACATAAAATAGTAGATGACGAAAAAATATAAAAAATATACTATGTAATTATTTTTGAAACATAGTATAACCTTACGGTGAGATTCTAAATATTTTTTTCGTGATTTTTTTGCTACTTTGAACCTTTATTAGTAGGTTTACATTTTTTTTTTCAATTTTCCTAATGTAACTATTATTGCAGTCGTTAATAAGGTTACAAAATGGTACCGTTAATTCAGGTTTTTGAGATTAATACTGGCCATAACGAGCTCATCTCGCCATTTTGTATCCATCACTGAAAATATGCGCTCAGTAAAAGGTGAAATTGATTGTTGCTGGAATGAAACTTGATAAGTTTCGTTCACGTTTTGTTTTACACTTATTTTTAAACAATGTTATTAAATTTTTCATCGAAAAAGTTCGTTTCGGCTACTTACGATATATTTTTTTTTAATAACGTATTGATGCCTCTAATAAAGCAGGATACTATGAAATTATTATTTAGAAATGGCAACCCTAACATATATCGGTTAATACGTGTAGTCTTGTTGCCATTTTGGGTCATGTTTTTAGGAAAGACTATAATTCCTAATTAGATTTCCAAATATTTAAGATATTAGTCCCACTTGATGAAGAGTTCTGCTAGATACTCCAGATATTTTTTACCCGACTATGGCAGATCCCAAAAGTAGGGTTATGGTTTAATTGCAATTGAAAGAGAGAAAGAAAGGCTAGTTTGTTTCATTTTATAACAGTAAGAATATTTAGATTTTTTTTAGATTGTACAAAATTAGCGATGTATTACAAAAGGCGAGTTAGAAAGTTCCCACTTAATAAGAATCAACTATACGACCCATTACTCGTAAAAAGTAAGTTGTTATGACATCATTCATGAATGAGTTATCCGTTCCCCAGTTCATTCAAAATAATTCTGAGAACTCACACAGTCACACACAGACACAACCTCGGAAACTGCATTATCGCCTTCGATCAATAATAGTACATTTTCGCCTCTTTTAGATGAGAATTATGGAATCATGATATCACTCTGTTGCCCGGAGGGGCAGACACAGGCAGACGTGAATAGTAGACATTTCGACAGACATGCGAAAGGGGAGAGCCTATCTAAACGCCGGGGCTCCTACTGAGAAATGGCTGATGGAAAAACAACGTCTAAAGTCAAGAACGCAGTTCATTCACTTCAGTGTATTGAAAAGGTGATCGTAAATAATGCAGTAGAGTGGATTGGACTCGACAAGGGTATTCCCTTGAGTGTTGAAGAGGTCAATAGAAGGATACCCGTGCAAAACCAATTTGATGATCGCTTAGTGCCTTTTCACACGCTCCGACTGCCAGGAGATGAAGAAAAGTATGAATAGCCCATATAATATGGTTTTCCGGTAAAATCTTTCATTTCATAATTTTATTTTGTTTACGAAGACGGGTTTTTTAACATAGCAATAAGATACTAGACAAACGGGTCCAAGAACCCGATTAGTGACCAATTAAAAACGGTTCTCTTTAACCGACTTCCAAAAAGGAGGAGGTTATATGTTCGGCTGTATGTTTGTTTTTTTTTTATGTATATTCACTGATTACTCCGTCAATTGTGGACGAATTTTGAAAATTCTTTTTTTGTTTGGAAGGGTATGCTCCCGAGGTGGTCCCATTGCCACCAAATCAGAATCTGATGATGGGATCCCATGGAAATGGAGGGAATTCCTCAAATTTTATAGGCATACCTATAGCGATTTGAGTATTTTTTATAGTAACTCGTCCATTTGCTCTCGGAAAGCATCATTTGGTGAAGTGGAACTGATGATGAAGACCACAGATGGCCACCGGAACTACTTATAATAAGTATTTCACCGTTGCGATTCGATTAGGCACTTTAATATGGTTGCTAAGCAATTTATGCTCGTCAAAATGCATATGGTAAAGTCACCATCAGTTCTCCTGGTTCTTACCAGGAGAACTCCTCAACAATTAACGCCCCTGCATCGGGAATACCAATATTTTGTAAAAAGGTGATGAGCATTTGACATTAGGCTATTGTTAATTAGATAAATTACAAACTGACCCACTAAAAAGTGAAAAATAAAAACTTTTTACAAAAAAAAAATCAACCGACTTCCAAAAAAAACACTACAAAGTGAAAAATAACTTTAATTTCGGAAGTCGGTGACAAAAAACTAAAATACAGATCCAAAGACACCGACTTCCGAAATTAAAGTTATTTTTCACTTTGTAGTGTTTTTTTTGGAAGTCGGTTGATTTTTTTTTTGTAAAAAGTTTTTATTAAAAAGTAGGTATTATTCTAATCAACAGATATGGTGATGTAGAAGTATGTAAATCCGACACAACTAATTCAATATGACGTATGGTTTCATACGTGTATTAAAAGTAAATACGGATCGATTCGACTAGGTAAACGGGATTGATGTCGATCCTTTTTGACTCAGATAGCATGAGTATCTGAGGGGCCCTAATTATTGTAGCGTGATGCCAGCAGCTCAAAAACAATTACTCCAGATATTTATTTATTTATTAGGGCACTCTAACGACTAATTCACAAAAACATTTACAGAAAACTTATAAATTAATAATAACAATAAAATCAAATGAATCAATAATACTAATTATAGTCAAATTAATCAAAATAAATTATATAGTTAATAAAAATTAATTAGTTATATTAAATTAAAAAGTTTATGTTCTAGCAAAGAATAAATGATAAAAAAAGAACAACAAATGAATGATGGAATTCAAATAAAAAGTTGCAAAAGAAGATTACGAAATTGAGCTAGGGTGTCGGGAGAAGATGTCAATGCTATTGGGGAGAGTGGCTTTCATTATAAGTTCTCATCAAACCGCTCGAGGTTGGTTCGAGTTGTAAATGGTTCAAACACATCTAAAATATACAATATTAGTTTTAGTATATGCGAAACCCGAAACACGTGTCTAGTATTTTTATGTAAAGAATCTATGTACAAAATTTCAAAACTGTATTTTGGAAAATCACAAAGTTATAAGGTTGTTATGTTACTGGGTTATCCGTACAAAAACACATCTAAAATATACAATATTAGTTTTAGTATATGCGAAACCCGAAACACGTGTCTAGTATTTTTATGTAAAGAATCTATGTACAAAATTTCAAAACTGTATTTTGGAAAATCACAAAGTTATAAGGTTGTTATGTTACTGGGTTATCCGTACAAAAACATGCTAACGGCGCCCCCGCGCCTCCAGGGTCGTCTTGCGCTCATTGATGATAATTTGGCAGTAGGTAGTAGGTACCTAACCGTACGGCGATTGTATTGTGAGTAATTAAATATATAATAACATTTTCCATCACACTTAAATATTTTTGGGACAAAATATAATATGGTGTAAAAATTATTGAAATCGATTCAGTTCCTTATTCTGAACAAACTACTCGTATATTCAGGTTTCGGTTTCGCATATACTAAAAATAATGCTGTATAACTCTAAAGTGTGTGACTGATTAGTTTCGTTATCGGCCTTGGCTAATTGGATTCAAATTCGCCTAAGGTCCGCCAGATACCCAGATCAAATAGGTCAATTGAGTTCTGTGCGTTCTAATAAAACAACTAAAAGAAAACTGGCCGGAATTGAGACATTCTTGCAGGTAAAATATAGGAAATTTCCTTGAAAATACACCATTTGGTGAGAAATTATTACAAGTAGTGGTCTAACAATAAGAAACGGAGTTATATGTGATATCTATTAGTAAAACTTTTAGTAGTAAGCTTTAGTGCAGACGCAAACAAATATGGGAATTGGATACAATCTTCATTATAAATAGCCTATTTTACATTAATTTCAGTACATTCAGCGTTTGAGGAACCTTATTACGGTCACTTTTTGCTTTAAAAAAAATCTCTTTAGCACTGTTATTATTTTTTTCTGGAAGCAAACTCGTAAAATTCTAAAATAAAACATCGCTGCACCAAAAATACCTGGACTCAATTTTTTTTTTTACCAAAAAATATTAATCCTTCTTTATGGCTCTACATTATTATCAGTCAAACAAACGAAGGTTATCTTAATACCAAGTCTTTAGTATCATACGAGTCTGTGGCCTATATATAATGAAGTTAGATAGAGCTATTTTATAGCTGGCACTGTTTATGTATTAATTTAAAAGAGTCTCCACGAAAGACGATACTTGAGCACGTCCGGATATCCCTGGGTTGCCAGCCTCGCTGAATGGTTAATCTTTTTACTATGACATGAATTGTTCTCATATAATAATTGTGCCAGTAAGGGGGAGGAAGAAGCAAAATTTGGAATGGTAGACTGTTACTAATTAACAGAGATGTTCGGGAGAAGACAAGTTGCGCCGACTCCCAATCGGGTATTTATTTTATAAATAACGCAGAGCATTATGCTAAGATAAGAGGTTTTTTTCGACCTCGTACAGGTCTTTTTTAGTTATTATATTTTTTGGTATCTAATGTAATTTTTTTTAGTTTTTTATTATTATAAATCCTAATTTATTTGCATCATTTCAGCCGAAAGACGTCCACTGTTGGACATACATAGGCCTCCCCCAACATTTGGGCGGGGTTGCCATAATCGCCACGCTTAGCAGGCGGGTTCGCGATAGCAGTATGGTGTTAAAATGCATAAAGAACGCTGCTGCCCATTCTCTAGTAAGTCCCTTAGTCGCCTTTTACGACACCCACGGGAAGAAATAGGATGGTACTATTATTTACGTCCGGCACCACACGGTACTGCTTAGATAAGGTATTTATAATAGCTACTAATTCAATTCGCATTTTCGTCATAACACAACAATTCAAACAACAAAAAATAAACAGACGACATTGACCAAAAATCGACATAATCAGTACAATAAAATATCAAACTCACTGACAAGGTCGCTACACTTGACGCGATAGGTGTCCAACGCGGGAATCGAACCGAAACACCTGTGTGACTCACTAATACTGACTCATGTGTTTTCAACTGAGCTGGCTGATTGATATTTCGTAATGACATGATAACGTCAGACTTCGAATTATAAATGTGACTTTCTCGGATGGGGATTTTTTCTATGACGCCGGCGTTAAGTCAGAAACTGCAAGTTTCTTGAGTAGTTTTGTGCAAGCTACTGGTAAATAAAGAAAGAAAGAAAGAAAAAAAATGGCGTGGGAAGACTACGAAAGATATATGGCGGGACTACCAAAGATTGGCCACCTTTGGCCACCTTCATATATACCCACATCGTTTTATTAATAATAAGTGTACTTGTCACAATACACTATTTTTATTTTCTATTTTATGAGTCATAGTTAGTATCGGGAATATTATGGAAGCGCGGTGTCTCCTAATACAGGCACTGTTTTGCTTAAAAGAAGGGTCCAAACACGTTTAAATGTATTGATTATGCTAATTGTGACAATAAACTTCTTTTTTTTTTAGCGCCATAGATACAGGATTGATTTTTATATTTCTGTTTAGCGCAGTTGAGTTAATCATTCAGTTTGTAAATCAATTTGTATTTTTCTAGTCGTGTATCTAACAGATAAAATAAAATGCTTGGTTCCAAATATTTTTGCAACCAAGCATTTTCTAGGTCTCTAGGAATTATGAACGAAAATTTAGATTTTCGTCATACTTGGAAAATTTATTCATGGTTTAGCTGTATAGATGACATACAAGAAAGTGATAGGGGTTCAAAGTGATATGCAGCAGCCGTACTAAACAATACTTTGTTTAGTACGGCTGCTGCATATCAATTTCGGAAATCATCTACCCATCTTTTGACAACTCATGAATTTAATTTTTAAACGCGGTAATTTATTTATTTAAAAATTACGTAAATAACACCACAACAGCTATAATGTGCCAATGCGATGTTACTACAATAAAACATACATCATACTTATACTAAATTAACAAAAATAACACTAAAGTGGCCTCTAAAAGTTTAATAAGTAAAGTTAAGTTTAAGTTATAATCAGGCTATCAAACACAGCTTAAGAGGCCTATTATATTTCGATCGTGAATTTTGCGTTAAGAGGCTTACAACAGGTAAACCGCTGGCACTGTCAGATTGCATACAAAATAAAGAGATGCGTGATGCCACAACGTATGGCGTAAAAATGCAAATAAAATCGTATAAAATTAGATATCAACTAATTAATAAAAATTAATCCATCACCGGATGCAGTTTGGAATTATGGTTACATATTTTTAATTATAATTTTATCTGTTAACGAAGGGATAATCTTTTGAAAATAATTAAGAGTTGTCTTTGGAGATTTTTTTGATGTATTAAATTATGTTTAATTATGTTTTGAGTTCCATCGCCGTATGCACAAAAACTTGATATCATACTGTTTTTGTTTTGGAAAAAATATTTACGGTTTAAGAGATACACTGCTTTAAAAAACCACCTTTTTGACCATTTTCAAGAAATCCCCGCCTTAAATGGCCAACTTAGGCGTTCTTATTCTGAGAAACTGAAAGACTTTTTACTTATTAAGTGGTGGAGAATAGTTATTAGTATAGTTTATAGCGGGTCTCCCTTTTCCCAATGTTTTTTATCTATTTATAAAAACCCAAAATTACGAAGCAAGTTTTCATAAAATGCGCGATGGCATTTTCTGAGCTCGTGGGTTGCACTACTGTACCTCCATAAGCAAACGAAATGAAATATATATTAATAATATCAGCGGCCTCAGAATTTTGAAATATGTATGGAATATCTATTATAAATAAAAAACCTGTATAACAGCATAAAACTACTAAAAACGCTCAGAATTAACTGTAAATTTCTCCTTATTTACATTAATATTATTACGTCAAATTTATAACAGAATAACCGTTAGTTCATAAGAAATTAAACTTCATATAAAAAAAGTAAAATAAAATGTATGAAAGTTTAAAATAAACGTTTTTACAACTGCCAAATTGCTACATAATGCGATGCGTCGACGGCTGCTTAATCCTTCAGAACGAAATTTTTGTGATAGGCCTCTTTACGAAGTATCTTTTTCTAGGGCATTCATCATCAACATCCACAGCCCCACGTTCCTGCGCATAGGTCCATCCCACGCTCTAGTGCAAGCAGAACCTCTGACATACTGCATGCCTCAATGATACATTGTTCTTGACAAACCCTTCTTACCGACTTTAGCCACCTGAATGTTGATTAAGATACAGATTAAAAACAGTTGGTGCCAACAAAACGTATTTGGCAAAACTACAGTAGGACAGACCTTGTGGCATGCACAACATGCTATTGTATTATTGGTATGTGACTAGCTATGTACAGTTACTTTTATTTTTTTATAATTTTACTTAGTATTTGACTCACTCAACTAGATTGACTAATGACCTTAAAAAGGCAAAACCTTCATAAATAATGTCTTCAAGTACTTAAATTATGTGTATAATAGAAAGAAAATACATTTAAATACAAAATACGAACGAGAAAGAACAATATTTTATTTAATGTTTATTAATTTTTAATGAGTAGCTTAATGTTAAGTAATGATTAACAGCTGTCTAACCATACATTTTTAGCATTTAGACGTCTCTGAACTATAAAGTGGCAGATATCCATTCTGCAAGCAATACTTCCTGTGATTGTAACAATCAATCAATTGAATAATAAGTATGATTAAAAAAACTAGTTTTTTATTTTTCACTCTTTAGTGGGTCAGTTTATAATTTATCTAATTTACAATAGCCTAATGTCAAATGTTCATCAAATTTTACAAAATATTGCTTTTCCAGATGCAGGGGCGTTAATTGTTGAGGAGTTCTCTTGGTAAGAACCAGGAGAACTGATGGTGACTTCACCATATGCATTTTGATGAGCATAAATTGCTTATCAACCATGTTAAAGTGCCTAATCGAATCGCAACGGTGGAATACTTATTATTATGTAGTTCCGGTGGCCATCTGTGGTCTTCATCATCGGTCCCACTTCACCAAATGGTGCTTTCCGAGAGCAAATATATGAGTTACTATAAAAAAATACTCAAATCGCTATATGTATGCCTATAAAATTTGAGGGTTTCCCTCGATTTCCATGGGATCCCCTAATCAGATTCTGATTTGGTGGCAATGGGACCACCTCGGGAGCATACCCTTCCAAACAAAAAAAGAATTTTCAAAATCTGTCCACAATTGACGGAGTAATCGGTGAACATACATAAAAAAAAAAAACATACAGCTGAACATATAACCTCCTCCTTTTTGGAAGTCGGTTAAAAACAAGGTTTTTATAAAATCAAAAACATATTTCTCACTAGGTTAGGCGTGTAGTACTCACACAGTATGCAAGTATTTACATGGAATAATGGATGAAACAAAATGAGTATCTTAGAATCAAATCATGTGAGATACTTCAGTTTCTGTCTACTCTCATGGGAAAAGTGAGTTTATTTTTAAGTATTATGTTGTATGTTGATAATATTACCCACTGTGACCAGTTGACCACTGAGTTACGGCAGTATAGTGATGAGTTAATTTTCAAAAGCATAAACTTACGCCTGTTTCAGATTTCCAATGATGACTAATGTAAGCAAAACACGTTTGTAATTGAATGACTACAATTAAATCTTAAATCACAGGGCAGTCAAAAATGCTGTGATTTAAGTGCACAGTGCATTTAAAATAAGGCCCAAATTAATCAATTCTAATATTATAATTCCGAAATGAACTGTTTCCTGACAACTTTTCACCGGGCACACAGGTAGACCATAACCTGGGTTAGGGCATGGGCTACTTTTATCCATAAATTACACCACAGGAACTTAGATACTACCCGTACCTAAGTTCCTGTTGGGTTTTGCATTCTAATTAGAAATCTGTTTTTTCTCGTATAAGTAAATGTAATTCTTTTTGAGAAATATAGTTCTTAAACCATATATATATGTATATATATTTATATATATAACTTCCGACAACCACGCGGGCGAAGCCGCCGGCGAAACCTAGTACGAAATAAAGTTATTTTTTAACACGCTTTTATTATTTCCATGAAATTACAGATTTTGTCCGGAATGTCTAGGGCAAATATTCAAATCACACTAATATTATAAAGGCGAAAGTTGTGTGTGTGTGTGTGTGTGTGTGTGTGTGTGTGTGTGTGTGTGTGTGTGTGTGTGTGTGTGTGTGTGTTTGTTTGTTTGTTTGTTACTTCTTCACGCTCAAACAGCTAGAACAATTTTGATAAAATTTTGTATGAAGGTAGCTGACACGCTGGATTAAGACATAGGCTACTTTTTATCCCGATATTGCCACGGGATCAAGATGTACGCGGGTGAAACCGCGGGGCGCAGCTAGTACGTAATAAAATAAGGCACATTCATTCATTTAAAGAATAATCTATTTAATAGCTTCTAGGAAAACTTCAAGTTATTATTTTTCTGGAAAACACGTTTAATTTAATGTCAGTGGAGAAGAAGGAAAATCCTAAGTAAAGGATAACTGCTCACACTATCTATAAATAACTAAAATAATTGAAGTATCTGTTTTTAATGTCGAAATAACAGCTTTTTGCTTATGAAAGTTATAATGAAAAAATACTTTTTATTTTTTTGTATGTCCGTCTGTCTGTTCTGGCTCATCTCCGAAACGGCTGGACCGATTTTGACGGGGCTTTCACTGGCAGATAGCTGATGTTATAAGGAGTAACTTAGGCTACTTTTACTTTAGGAAAAGTCACGCGGGCAGCAGCTAGTTCACATCATTACATTATAATCAAAAGTGAAGAATCATAAATTAAATACAATCTATTATTTTGTACTCTATCAATTTTTTACGTTTGTGTTTATATGGAGGGCAATCTCCGAAACCACAGCTCATAATTGAAAAATTCTTTCACCATTTGAAAGGTACATTATTCCAGTTGGACATGGGTTATATTATGAAAATATTATCAAAAAGAAAGACCGTATACTGGGGTGTATTGCAAATTCAGAGGTGAATGACATCAGTTTTCGGCCGCCATGGCCCACGCACAATGGTCCTCATGAAGGACTAAGTGCGAAAACCAAACCCTCTAACATAGAACATAGACATCAGTTTTGAGAAAAAAAAAATATCAACGTAATAATGGCAGTATTTACCATTTGTTTGTTTTGTTTATAAATGGTTATAAATCATCAGAATGGCAACATTTACCATTCTTTATAAATTTTTTTTCTATATTAAACTTTTTTCTCAAAAGGAGACTGACATAACCTTCCTTGTGAAAACTCAAATATAATGAATGTTTTTTTTAAATTCAAAGTACTGCTTTTTAATTCACTCCGTAACCTAAGTTCCTACAGGTTATGTTGTCTTTCACCCAAGTTTACCGGTACTTAATAATACTAATGAAATACTATCTTGAATTCATGCAAGCCTAGTACTTGTTGTTAGGTTATTGCTCAAAATTTGTGCACATGTCGTGAACAGATACTGTCTTCACATGTAAATTGCACCTGTGCAAAACTATAAAACACATTACTCTACTTCAGAGTAGGAAACAATTTGGAAATAAATTAAAACTATTTAAGTTAGACCTTGTAGAAACTCTCATTTGTAAGTAATTATTATTAACTTTTATTTACGTTGTGTTTATGTGATTTCTGCTTGAGTATAGTTTTCGACTATTTTATATATTTTTGTTGTATAGTGGCGTGTGCTAGCTAGCTTTATGGCAAATAATTTTATTTAATGTTTTGTGTTGTGTAATGCAAATTATTTTATATTTTACATTTTATTGTATAGATTCAAGTTTTCTAACTGAACAGACAGAGCTGCTGAACAGAGATGCTGCTGGGGAGTTTGTTGCGCCACTTCTTCTTCCCAAGTAAAGCACTAGGAATTGGTGAAGGGTGGGCGTTTTTGGGGGACTGTCTCATGTAATTTTTGACGTTTGAAAAGTGCTGAAGTAATGGCCCTGACTTAAGAGTTGTTGGTTGGTTGTGGGTTGGAACCCAAGCAGGCACTTTATTTGTTGTAAATAATTTCATCACTACTGCTCACTAAATGGTGAAGGAAAACATTGTGAGGAAACCGGCATGTCCTAGAACCAAAAATTCGAAGACTGGTGACATCTACCAACCCACACTGGGACTGTGTGGTAGATTCCCTCTCGAAGAGAGGAGGTCTGTGTCCCTGCAGTGGAGACTCTATAGGCTTGTTTTGCTTACACTAATCTATTTTACTTATGGTAGTAATTCTTACTGTTACTGATTTTATTATTGTCAACAATATGACAGTAATCATGTCTTTGTGAAACCTACCACCTAAGTTCACATTGTGGAAAACAATAAATATATTGAGTAGGTATTTAGTTAAGGAAAGTGATTGTTTCAGTATTGAATAAGAATAATTTATTGGCAGAAAATATAGGTGTTATCTCAGTTGTAAGAGTTGGTGGATTAAGTACAGTCCATATTTCGCCTGTTTAGGGCATGCAAATTAATTTTACTTAAAACCTAATAATAGGTGGTAAATACTTTACTCAAGTGAATCAAATTTTATTTGGTAACACAGACACTGGCTTGTAAGATCTTGACTTATGCATGGTTTGCCCAAAACTAGCAAAAACTTAGTCATATTTTAGTGAATTATACACATAGAAAAAGGAACTTAATGTATTACTCATTTTGATTTACATGTAAAAACACTTGACAACTTATTGTGCAATTAATAATGCACCTGTCAAATCTAAAAATAATTGATAAGAAAATGTAGTTTGTAAACTGAAAAACATTTTTTTTAACTTGTAAATTGTAAAGTTATTGGTTTTAAAATTGGTTTTTTGCATTGCAATCAAAACTCGAGACAATATTATGAAAAAAATAGGTCAGTCTTAAATAATCAACTGGAAAATTATAATTTGCACCTGAGTACAAATATTATGTTGCTAATTATTCAACAATTGCTAAAGCCATAATTACTGGCAGTATTCATAAGTAGTTTAAATAAAGAACAGTTAAAGAACAAAGAGCTGTGATGTGTTTTGAATATCACAACACCTTTGGGTGTGTTCAACACTAATTAGTAAACCAGACTTGTCTTGCACTCAAGGTCATTAGTAACACGTGTTTTTTTATAACAAACACCGCTCTACAAACAATACACAACGCCAAATACTCTTTTTGTTACTAATTCAGAAAATTATCAATATTTTTTTCGTCACAAAAAATATTTTGTATGGCAAACGAGATTTACATTGCCATTTTTTGTGACGAAACGACCGAGAAAGTGTTAGATTCGCATCGATATCATCTTAAATAGACGTAAATTTAAGAATTAAGTATTTTAGAAAGGCCCCCTACCTTGTATACATCACCGTAGGTCCCCGAACCGATTCTCTGAATGAGTTCATACTCATCTTGTGGATTCCTTCGTGATATATCCGAACTCAAAACACCACCACTATGCGCCATAATCACTATTGAACACTATATTAACATTTATCTACACTTTCATCTCATCATTCACATAATTATTATCACAAAACGTCGTGAAATTAATTATTTTCCTATCACTTCACTCGACATCGTCTGACGTTTGCCACAGTGCCATTCTTGGTGTTACCATACTATGTTTTAAATTATTACTATAACGTTGTCCAAATCGTTGTCAAACATGTCACCAAAAGAGTGATAAATAAAAATGTTTATGGTTATAGAGGGAGAGGAAGGCCAAAGAAAAGATGGATGGATTGTGTGAGGAACGATATTAAAGAAAAGGGAGTGAATGATAGCGTCACGGTTCAGTGGGAGGAATGGAAGAAGAAACGGTGTTTCGATAACCCCAAGTAACATGGGACAAAGGCAGGAAAATGATGACTGATGAATGTTGTCCAAATCTACCAAACCTGTCAGTTGGTTTTAACAAGTATTGCAAAAAGGCAGTTGAAAAAGTATAAGAAAATTGTACTAAAGCATATTATTTGTATTTGTAAGCTGCACCCCAGTAATAATATTTGAACTACAAAAAGAGCCTTACTAATAATAATAAATAATTATCTTTCTGCTAAGTTAAAATGGCGCTGATAATCAATCAGAAGGATGTAGGTACTGTTGACAAAATAAAACAAATGTCTTTTGATCCGTTTTTGCTGACTATACATTTTTTTAGAAGTCTACCATAAATTACGTTCTTTCGCAGTAAACAACACTGACTCACTGTCACAGAACAATATATTATACTCAAGAGGGGGCTCACTGTCATACTTCCGTACCTTAGGCATAGATAATACTCAGACTATGATAAGCATGACCTGATTCTACACTCAGGATTGGCTCCAATGAAGGAACTTCTCAATGATCGACACAGACTCGAAATTTTATATACGTATTTATTTATGATAGTTCGCTCTAAAGTCCACCATGACCTGGCTGCTGCACCCAGGATTGGCTCCAGACGAGGACACTCCTCAACGGTACACATTGCAAACACGAAATTATATATACCTACGCATTTAATTATGATAGTTCGTTCTAAAGTCCACCATGACTTGGCTGCTGCATCCAGGATTGGCTTCAGACGAGGGAAGTCCTCCAATGGTCAACAGTACAAAGCTACAGACACGAAATTTCATGTATGCCTTAATATGATAGTTAAATAAATAGTTGGTTCTAAATTCCATCATGACCAGCTGGCTGCTGCACCCAGGATTGGCTCCAGACGAGGGAACTCCTCAACGGTCAACGCTACAGACACGAAATTCTATATACGCTTTAATTATGATAGTCCGTTCTCAAGTCAACGATGACCTGGCTGCTGCTCCCAGGATTGGCACCAGACGCGGGAACTCCTCAACGGTCAACTGCCTAGCTTTTTCCCAACTATGTTGGGGTCGGCTTCCAGTTTAACTGGATGTAGCTGAATACCAGTATTTTACATGCAGTGACTGCCTATGTGACCTCCACAACCCAGTTACTGGGTAACACGATACCTCTTGGTAAGACTGGTTTTCAGACTTTCGGGCTTTTGACGATCCTTAACAACTGTCATAGATTTACAAGTGGCAGCCGGGACCAACGGCGTATCGTGTTTTCCGAGGCACGGAGGGGTCTCGGTATGTAAAGATGGTCACCCATCCACGGACCAACCGCGGCAAGCGTAGCTTAACCTGATCGATCGACCCGTGTGCCAGTTATTACGTAGCCATAAGCCCCTTATAAAAGCTTGAGGCGTGAACGTCCTTCGTAGAATTTAAGATAAGCCTCAAGCTTTTAAGAAAATATTAAAGTTCTAAGTTTTAATGTAAGTCAAGTCACTATGCATCACCTTTGTACGTATTTTTCTGTTCTTTTCTTCTTTAGTGTTTTCAAATAAATAAATAAGTTCTTAATAGTTCAATAGAAGCTTGTTTTAAAAAATATGTTTTTTTTTAATTTTTGTTCCGACACTCAACAGTAAACTATCGATACTTGTTGAGTTTTGAATAGGGTGTCATGCGCATCTCAACTCAGCATATGCCTATAATAGCATCCAATTTGCCCAAGACGCCTTTTTATTCTAAACAAAGTAACAACCTGACATTAAATAATCTATAACACAATCAGTGTCACTCGTATTGCAAAAAATGTGACATCTCACATAATCAGCCTATAATGTTCCCACTGCTGGGACACAGGCCTCCTCTTTCTGTGAGCCGTAATTCACCACGCGGGCCCAGTGCGGGTTGGTGGATGTCACATGTCTTCAAATTTTTAGTTCTAGGACATGCCGGTTTCCTCACGATGTTTTCCTTCACCGTTTTGAGAAAAAAATGTGACATCTCACAAGCCGGAAACAATGACATAGTTAAACCCTCAGATTGTTTAAAGAAGTATAAGGTTTATACCTATTTTAAGTCTAAGTATTTTAACCTATAGACTTACCATACCTACAAAATTAGCGTGAGATACAAAAACCGGGCACCGCCTTTCGTAGGCGTACCAAGGTTGTAACTGCTGTCCGTATGTATAATGTACTCTGTGGTAACTGCGAGAGCAAGAGAGATTTTTTTTTTTTTTTTTTTTGGGTGGGAAATCATCAAATAACTTCTCCCGCTCTGGGCGGAGCGGGAGGGCGTGTCAGACTTTTACTGACTAAAACCCACCCGTGTTCCTTCCGTTGCCTGTGTGCCAGGGCCACGATATCCCTTTCGGACAAACTCGCAACCCCGGCAGGCATTAGTCCTAACGGACCCCGTCAGTTTGTGCTGACATCTCTTTGAGGCGCGCGTGGAACACAACGCGCCGTCGACCCGGGCCTGGTCCTTATCGGACGGCGAGCTACCCATCGCTCACCGTCCGCAGGCCCGCGCCTACGGTGGCCGGAAATCGGCTTGCGACTCCCGACGCCCGGGGCGTCGCTGCGGCGACTAGGGGCGCGAGGGCGCGAACCTTGTCTCACCCTCACGCGTGCCGCCTCCTCCTTCGCTAGCATAACTGCTTCGCAGAAGGAGGTGACGGCGTCCCATGCACTCTCGCTCCGAACCATGGCCTGAACCAGGGCCGGACGCGAGAGATCGCCGCCGCCGATCGCCTCCGTGAGGACACGGCGGTGCTCCGCCCAAGCTGGGCAGACCTCCACCGTATGCTCCACCGTGTCCTCCGGGCGATCCACACAGTGGTGACACCCGGGCGTTTCCTCCCGCTTAATCCTAAACAGGAACCTCCCGAAACATCCATGTCCGGTGAGGACCTGCGTCAGGCGGAAGGTGAGGACGCCGTGGCGCCTCTCTAGCCACTCCTCAAAGAGGGGACTTATCGCCACAATTGTGGCGTGCCCAGTGCTGGGTTGCGACAATCGCACTCTCCATGTCGCCATGAGATCCCTCCGGAGCTCCGTCCGCTGTGCCGCGATTTCTTGCGGCAGCGGAGTTATGCCCCGGAGTTTCGCCTCTTCGCGCCACACCCAAATGTGCGCGAGGACTTTCGCCTCCAGATCCCATGGCGGCAGTCCGGCAAGGAGGCTCGCCGCCTCACGGGAGACCGTGCGGTATCCCCGTACCATCCTGATGGCCATGACCCTTTGGGACGCGTTCAACCGCTGCGCTGGTCGCAGCCTCAGAGAACGCGCCCACACCGGTGTCCCGTAAAGGGCCATGGACCGCACGATCCCCGCGTAGAGCCTCCGGCAGGAGGCGTTTGGACCCCCCAGATTGGGCAGAAGCCGCTTCAAGGCAGCCCCGGCCCGCTCCAGTCTGGGAGCCTAACGTCGGAAGTGCTCGACGAAGTTCCACCGGCTGTCGAGGACGAGTCCCAGGTACTTCATCGTCGTTCAGGTACTTCAGAGAGATAGCAAGTAATCGTTTGACACTACATCACTCTCTGACTAGTTTAAAGTTATCTGTGCTCATATTGGTGCTGCCACCATGCTGCCACTTGTTTAGGCCTTCTACAAAAATAATCAACATACAAATATAATAATAATCACACATATACAAGAATAATCACATAAATCACACATTTTGGCGTCATCATGATGACAGATATTTAATGGATGAATCATGAAGTCAGTATTATTGCCGAGCGGCTGCCTACCACATTTAGAGCAAACAAAATGATTTAGTCTTTGATTTTTAATGTTGTAAGTAGAGATAAACTACGATAACATGGCGCGCCCCTCCTAATTATTGTTTAAATGTAGGTAGTCAAATCCTTACGAATATATAAATAATTGGATTTATTTTTGTTTTACGGTTTTGTCAGTACGCACACAATGGCAAACAATGCATTGTGAGTCTTCGCTTTGTAAATACTGTCATAAATACCTACTTTCAAACGTTTTGAATTTTGGAGGGGCGCGCCATGTTATCGTAGTTTTTCTTTACCTATAATAGTAGGCTTTTTTCTTAGTATTCTTTGTCTATTCTCTTTTCACCCCATGACGTCACTCAAGCTCAGCGCAATCGTGATTGTGACCAAAAAAGACAAACGAGGTAGTCCAAGGTCAAGCGTTTTAAATGTTTGGTATTTAATTTTATGGAATTTCTGTGATGTACGACTGCATTTTTAACCGACTTCCAAAAAGAGGGGAGGTTATCAATTCGGATGTTTATATTTTTTATATGTTTCGGGAACTCCGTCAGATAAAGACGGATTTGCAAAATTATTTTTTTGTTCGAAAGGGTATGCTCTTTAGGTGGTCCCATTGTCACCAAGTCTGATTCTGATGAGAGGATCCCATGGAAATCGAGGGAATTCCTCAAATTTTATAGGCACACTTATAGCAATTTGGGTATTTTTTATAGTAACTCATGCATTTGCACTCGGAAAGCATCATTTGGTGAAGTGGAACTGATGATGAAGACCACAGATGGCCACCGGAACTACTTAATTTAATAAGTATTTCACGGTTGCGATTCGATTAGGCACCTTATGGTTGCTAAGCAATTTAGCACGTCACAATGCATATAGTGAAGTCACCATCAGTTCCAGTTCTCCTGGTTCTTACCAGGAGAACTCCTCAATAATTAACGCCCCTGCATCGGAAAAAGCAATATTTTGTAAAAGGTAATGAGCATTTGACATTAGGCTATTGTAACTTAGATAACAAACTGACCCACTAAAAAATGAAACATAAAAAACTTTTTACAAAAAAAAAAATGTCCGTGACTACCGCAGGACCACGAACGCCAATAGCTTCCATATTTGGCAAATAATTTTCGAGAAAATCGACTTTGAAGGTGGTCCTGCGGTAGTCACGCTCCTTTCAGCAGGACCACCATGAGCGCAGAAAAAGAGGGCATGCTACAGCTATTATAAGTATACAAATAATTAGTGCCCTTAAATGTGATTCATTTCGTAACAAAAACCGAACTGAAACATTTGTATTTACCGAGAAATCAACGACGATAACTTTCGCGCGCAGTAGTCGTTCAGCAGGACCACGACTTTGAATGTTGATTCCAAGTTTCACGAGCTAGTCGCTTTCCTCAAACCTACATAGAAAATTAGTGCTCTGCGAGATAAAATTGATACCCAAAATTCAAAATTACTACTCCAGTAGTTTACGAGATATACCATAGCATTGGTGGGGTGGCGGTAGTCACGGTGTTAAATTTTCATTTGAAAATTTCCCTATTAAAAACTGTGATTTCTTCCCAAATTTATGCAAAAATTAGTGCTCCTAAAGAAGTAATAGTGTACAAAAATTCAGATTCCCAAGTGTTGTATTTTAAGAGAAATTGGCTTTCATTACTTTTCCATACTAAATCTCCGCTTATAACCCGACCAAATTAAGTTGTCAATGGTATTGAGCTGTTTATGAGATGTACACTCGTGCACATGCATTGATGGATGTCGGAATAGTAATAAAACAGTTCATTATCTATAATTTTTATACAGTGTACCTAGATACATATTAAGATTAAAAAATAACCTATCGTTACCCATGACCTGTGATACCTTAATAAACGAATAAAAAAGGAACTCAATGTAGGTCTTCGGTAATAATAACCTGCGCGCCATGCCACAAAAAAATGTTTTGTACCATAGACAAGATAAAAATGAGATTCAAAATCATCTGAATCTGTCAGTTAACTGGTTTTGTTTTTTGTTTGTTTAAACTGAGTAGAACTTAAAATGAGCCCTGTGATATGAAGATACATAATTACTTTGTGTGAATTATAACATCCACTTGATCTAAGTTTGAACGTGTCTTGACTTACGTTTTTTGACAAAACCTATGTAAGTATACCTAGATACCGTGCATGTAATAACACAATCTATATTTATTAAATACATAAAATAATTAGTACGTACTTACCAGTACGTATTTAAAATAGTAACTTACTTTTATTTTCAGATTAAACTTGGATTACAGTAAAATGATCTAGTCTACTTAATAGTATGTACAAGTAGGTATATAATAAAATAATTAAAAGGGGGGAAGTGCTCATTGAGCATCAAAAAATTCGTCTGCATCGCTGTCAATGGGAAAAGTGCCCAAAAGGCTGGCAGCATTGCCACGTTGGATGGCAATACTGATTATTTGGGCTAAAAATAGGCCAGCCCTCTGGTCACGTGAAGAGTTGACCAATCGCTTGGTGATGTCCCGAAATACTTGATGAGCACTCGGACCCCAAGACCCTAGTGTTTCAACCCCAAACGGCTCAAACATATAGCTCTAATAAGGTTGTTATATTTGTGCCATTTGAGGTTTTTTGCTCCTGCAGCAGCCGCCCCAGCACAACCCGCCGTGCCAGGAAGATGGGATGGCACGAGGGTGTCGACACAGGTTGCATCTCACACCAAAGGCCTACCCAATTTCCATGGCATTATTTATTTATTCCGTCTGGCCTCTTCCCATCGTCGCGCGCCAAGCCATTGGGTTCTAAAACAGCTGGCACTCCGGCGGTGACAAGAGCCCGACGGATGATGTCATTAATAATGGCGTGCCGTGCCGACCAGCGCTCTCTCTCTTTCTACTACTCTATCCATATTTTAGGATTCTGAAACATTTCTCCGACAATCGTTTTGCCGTTTAACGGTTCGCCGACAGAACGAAATTAATAGTGAATACTATTAATTTTTTCACCGATAGAACGTTTCAATGACGAGCGATTCGTCGACAGAACGATTCACTTTTCATTTTTTCATCGATATAACCTTTCACCAGCGAACGATTCATCGACACTGAATTTACCAACAATAGAGGGGACCTGGCGCTCTGCGGCCGCTACCGCGTCACGCTCGCTTCGCTCGCTCGCCTTCGCGCGTTAATGGTCACTGTTCTAACCTAACCTAACCCAAATGATTCAATTCTATAAAATATAGCTTAGTTTTCTCGTATTACCGTTCGTCGGTGAACCATGCTTTCTGTAGACAGTTATATCGTTCAAGGGTAATTCGATATACCGTACGGGACTCAGGGGCAGACGAACAGTTTTGTCGATGAATCGTTCGCTGGTGAAAGGTTATATCGATTTTTGTACACTATTACTTCTTTAGGAGCACTAATTTTTGCATAAATTTGGGAAGAAATCACAGTTTTTAATAGGGAAATCTTCAAATGAAAATTTAACACCGTGACTACCGCCACCCCACCAATGCTATGGTACATCTCGTAAACTACTGGAGTAGTAACTTTGAATTTTGGGTATCAATTTTATCTCGCAGAGCACTAATTTTCTATGTAGGTTTGAGGAAAGCGACTAGCTCCTGAAGCTTGGAATCAACATTCAAAGTCGTGGTCCTGCTGAACGAGCGCGCGAAAGTTATCGTCGTTGATTTCTCGGTAAATACAAATGTTTCAGTTCGGTTTTTGTTACGAAATGAATCACATTTAAGGGCACTAATTATTTGTATGCTTAGAATAGCTGTAGCATGCCCCCTTTTTCTGCGCTCATGGTTGTCCTGCTGAAGGGAGCGTGACTACCGCAGGACCACCTTCAAAGTCGATTTTCTCGGAAACTACTAAAGCACCAATTCAGTTATTCGAGCACTAATTAGCACCAATTGAGCACTAATTATTTGCCAAATATGGAAGCGATTGGCTTTCGTGGTCCTGCGGTAGTCACGGACATAAAAATAAAACAACCGACCGACGTCCAAAAAATACACTACGCAGTGAAAAATAACTTTAATTTCGAAAGTCGGTGGCCAAAAACTAAAATACAGATCTAAAGACACCGACTTCCGAAATTAAAGTTATTTTTCACTTTGTAGTGTATTTTTTGGAAGTCAGTTGTTTTTTTTTATGTAAAGTTTTTTATTATTACCCTGCATTTAATTAGAAGTCTTCTGAAAGTGAAAGTTCTATCCATATTGCCAACTTATCAAGATTATGGTCCCCGCAGAGATGAGCAGAGGTGAAAGAGAATAAGCATCGCCACTACTAATAGTTGTATGTTTTTCCAGTCTACGGAAAGTAAAGAGTAATGGACTTACATGAGTTTACATTGGGTGTAAAATTGTAATCAGACGGCCAAGACGCATGACCGCGCCGCCTAATATAATTCCAACTTTTTTTTTTTTTTTTTTGGGTGGTGTAAATTATCAAATATCTTCTCCCGCTCTGGCCGGAGCGGGGCGTATTTCCCTTTCCGTGTTCAACTGGCGACACCGGTCTCGCGAAATCTACACGCTTTTGTTTTACTACGGAATCCTACGATCCCGTGTTCAATTCGCGTCAACTGAGCACGCTTTTGTGATCAAGCAACGTTTTACCAACAATAGAGGGGACCTGGCGCTCGGCGGCCGCTGCCGCGGCACGCTCGCTTCGCTCGCTCGCCTTCGCGCGTTAATGGTCACTGTTCTAACCTCACCTAACCCAAATGATTTAATACTTTTCTGTACACTTTATGACTAAATAAATCTGCTTGATCACAAAAGCGTGCTCAGTTGACGCGAATTGAACACGGGATCGTAGGATTCCGTAGTAAAACAAAAGCGTGTAGATTTCGCGAGACCGGTGTCGCCAGTTGAACACGGAAAGGGAAATACGCCGGAGCGGGAGGGCGTGTCAGACTTTTACTGACTAAAACCCACCCGTGTTCCTTCCGTTGTCTGTGTGCCAGGGCCACGATATCCCTTTCGGACAAACTCGCAACCCTGGCAGGCATTGGCCCTATCGGACCCCGTCAGTTGGTGCTGACATTTGAGGCGTGCGTGGAACACAACGCGCCGTCGGCCCGGGCCTGATCCTTATCGGAAGGCAAGATACCCATCGCTCACCGTCCGCAAGCCCGCTCCTAATTATAATACTAGCCTAAGAGCATGAGAGCATTACTTCGTAGTGTGGAATATTAGGCGGCGCTAGTTCCATCGGCCGTCCAACGATTAATAAAACAAATAAAAATGTTAAAATGGTATATTTATTACAATCCAATATCTCCAGCCGGCATCCATGTAACGTCTTACAAAATTTGTTTTACACCGACATCAATAATAACTTCTAACACTTTATTATAAAATTATATAATCTTTTGGTACAATCCATTTAAGTGCACTTTTACAAACTTTACGACTTATGTGACGTAAAGGCTACTCGAGTTAAGCATTCGGGGAAATTTTTAATTTCCGAAACAAAAAACATCGTAATACGCGTCGGCACTACGCGGTTTATACCTTTGCTTGTTTTTAAATCATGGTTGTCTATTGACTGGCTTTAAAAATTTACATCGTTGCTTCAAAATATTGATAATGAATTAATTCATCAATCTTAAAAGAAAATTACATTGGATTGCTCATAATCGTTTGTAAATTGCAACAATACGGATTAGTTCAAGTACTTCCACGTTGATTGTATGGTTTAAATAATACAATTTAAGGTATTGGACTTAACTAATTATAGATGTAGCAACCCCATTAAATAAAATACCTATATAAAATCTATACACTTGTCAACTGTGAAAGTACTTTACACTAATAAAACATTTGTATAAGCTAAATAATCTAATTGGGTTTCATAATATATATTTGAGCTAATATATAAAAAAATTTGAGGGCATATACTACATACTTTAATCACTATTTATTTCGTCAATATTACATGCAAATCATTTCAAACTTAACGGCAATATTTCGCTAAATCTTCGGGAATCTTCGTCACTCACAAATTTAACCAAAGTTAATTGCACTGAGTGAATGAGAGAATGGTATGATCGATCTCGTTTCCTTGTAAAAAACAAAGAATTTAGACGAACAGCCGAAATGCAATAAATAACATTATTATTTGTTATATAATCAGTCGATTAACTGAATTTGGCGCACATATTTGTCTTTAACAACAATTTCACATTAAAGTTTAACAGCATGCAACAATTTTATTCATTTGTAACTTAAATTTTGAAGATAAAATATACAGTCAAGCTATTAAGCTAATATTATTATAATTATTCATCAGTGCCTTATCGTATCACGATTGAACAGAGTAACATGCAAGTTGTCAATTGAGACTATTTCCTTCTTCAATTTAATTATAAATATTTTTTTAGTTTTTATATAACTCTTCCACCGAATTTGTACTAAATACTATCATAGTATATTTACAGGGAAGTGAGCCGAAAACAATATAATAGTTTTTATTTGGTAAAAGCGCTTATAACGACAAACGAATTAGGTTAGGATTGTGTATGGGTTGTTTAATATATTTTTTTTTTAAGTCTATTAATAATTAGTATAATAAATAGCAAGATAGTTTGATCATAGAGAAGATACAAGTCCCAAAGTAGACATAGAAAACGAGTAGACAAGTTTTGTTTTTGTATATTTCTGATTTTAAAACGGCTAGCGAGAAACTGAAACCTGGTGCAGATGGATGAACAATGAACGCGTAAAATACCACAGACAATAGAAACAACGCTCAGAGACAAGAAAGGACAATTTATTCATATATATAATTTTTTAAATTTTTAAACAACCCATAAACAAAATAGGAAGTATTTAGTCGTGATTTTAAACAATTACAAATAATTTTGAACGCGTAATATATATGCGGAATTTTAAGCATGCTTTGGCACTTTCACCATAATTAAATAAATAAATATATATTCTTTTTTTTTTACATTTTTTGCAAAGTGGAAGAAAGAAGTATTGTAATACAAACGCCTATTATATCGAAGGGAACATTTACAAATTTAACCTATTATCCTATTCAAACAAATATACACACACAAACAAAGTAAGTAATTTTATTGTTACGGAAAGAGATCTGTGAAGGGTTTTTAAAATTTTCGTAAGTTCCATTGAGTGACGGGAAATTTTGAGTGACTATGAAGATGTGATCATATGAGCGATTTTTTGATGATGCCGCAAATTTAATAAATTTTGGACTTTTATCCAAGTCTTAATTCATAGCAATCCTTTGCTATAGAAGCCTATAACGATAAAAATCGCCCATGTGAACCAATCACAACAAAGAAGCAAGATACTGTAGCGCTATGAAAGAATAAATTATAATAATTCACAAAATAATGTTACTCTACTAAAAAGTGCTCAATCACACTAATTTACCTATTTCTTAATTAATTTTATTTTTCATTAATCTAATCAAAAAATACTTAATAACCAACTTCAAAGAATTAATTCTAATGGTAATAAAAAGGGAAAAAAAAAGTATCTTAAAAATTAATAGTAACATTAAATAAAAGGATTAAAAAATAAAAACAGGTCTAACGTTATTATTTTCAAGAACTAGTTTTCAGAGGTTACCTACATTAAAAAAAAGAAATATAACTTACTCTTTTTTTTTTTCTCGTTGAATAAATAATTTCTTTCCTCTGTTGCCTATGCCTACGCGTGAGCAAAGCGTCCATAAAATTTTATTGCATCACTATTTTGTCTCATTTGGAATTTGAGGTTAGCTGACGCCATAATGGGGAAATTTAAAACTAGAATATAGTTGCCGTGAGGCGCAACAGTCTATTAATTGTCTATTTATGATAAGAGATGGCGCTGATCGTATTTGGGACTCTGTTATTGTGATAGGAACGAGTGTTTTCACCTCCGGTTGACGCGCGCGCGCGTGGCTCGAACGGGTGTCTTTTTAGCTTTGCTAGCCTTCGGGGCCTTTGCTTTCGCTTTGGCGTTGTCTTTGCGTTTAGCTTTGGTATTCGCGTTGGACTTGGCGGAGCGGTTGCTCTCGACGGAGGTGACGCGTCGGTCGGACTCGAACGAGAACGCGGGGACTACGTTCTTGACCTCGGACGGGGACAGACTGATCTCCAGGCGCCGCCGCCGCGAGCGAGTCATGCGAACGTTCTGTGCGTCCTCCACGTCTAGCTTCAGAGGTAAATCTTTCGTCTTTTTGGCGCGAATTACTTTCCGTTCTTCCACGACGGGTTCGGGGCTAGCCTTGCGGGAAGAGCGTCCATTTTGTCCCTTTTCTCTAAGAACAGGTTTAGTCACTTCCTCGTATCTCCTCTTACGTGTGACTCTCGTCACTACGGTCTTCTCATTCTCTATAGATTCTTTTGTGGCCCTATTTTTCTCTGTCACACTCTTACTCCTAAGCACACGTTTCTCGACTTCCTTAGTCTTTCTACCACGGGTGCCATTTTCTACTTTGCTACGGAGTTCCCTTTCTCCATTCACCACTTTCTTGGTTTGTCTAGACTCAACTTTTCTGCGTTTTCTAGGGACTGGAGATTTAGATTTCTTAGCGCGACTAGTTTTAGGGAATGCAACCTCTGTTCCGTCGAGGCCTTGACTGCTTTCGATGTAGATGTAATCGTCTAGCTTAGATCTAGATTTAGCGTATGTCTTCTCTACTGGTTTGACAGGGGGGACTATGTCATCGTCTATGTCTGTGTAGGTAGGTTCTGATGATTCTGTAACGGGAGTTTCTATAGTGTTAGCTTTGATGAGTTCTACGTCGTTCTCTATGGAGTTTTTGTTCATTCTGTTCTTGAGATTGTTGATCGTGTCTATTAGGGAGGTTTCTTTTTCCTCTAATTCCTCGGTGATGTCAGACTGGGAGGTTCCAGCCTCTGAGGCGCTGGATTCCCGGTGTTTGTTCTTGTATCTGCGCTTGTAGAGGTCCGCTTTGGTCATGTCCTGGGGGCAAAGGTGCATGGTTAGTTTTGTCTACACGAAAATGAAGAAAATTTAACAGATAGAAATGTATTACTATAGCGTTTGTACTAAGAAGTGGTGAAGGGGTACCAACGGGGTAACTGCGGAACAAACAACAACAATGCATGTCATTTTGAAAATTCAACAACATTCATTACGTTATTTACGTTGTCGAGCAGAAGAAATTTGAGAAACATGATGGATTTGGAATTTCCTATAAAACTCTTCGGATTGTGATAGAAAGTGAGTTACGCAGTTGGGGTGCCGTTTTGGGGCAGTCTTTTGTAAATTTTGACGTTCTAAATGTGCTGATACTGTCTGGAAACTAGTCTGGATGGAATTTTGTATCAATTAGGCATCGTCCATTAATCTCGTGACACTCAAAGAGAAAAATCACGGAAAAAATCACGAAATATCACAAGGGGTGTAGTGAGATAACACGTTTATTTATTTTCTCGTTCAACGCGCGATTTCTTAGCTGAAAAGCGGCGCGTGACCTTTAGGCTGCCTATCCACCGGAGCGGAGAAACGCAGCCATATTAACCAATAGGATTGCAAATCCCTGTCCACTTCCAATCCTATTGGTTAATATTGCTCCGTTTCTCCGCTCCGGTGGACAGGCAGCCTTACTCACCGTTGCCAGGCAACGATTTCCCCGCCCGCCGCGAAAACCACCCGGATCGCCTTGCCAGTCGCCAGATACCCCCTGCTGATCAGAAGGTCTAAGTAGCTAAATGTCCAACAGCGCGAAACGTCTAATGAGCAGTAAGTCTAAGCAAAACGTCCATGTAGCAAAATGTCCAATTATCAGATGGTCTGTATAGCAGAACGTCTATTTAGCAATTCGTCAGATTCTCAAAATGTCTGGATACTCAGGCACAAAATTCAACATTGCATTATATATAGAAAGATCGATATAATGTTTAATGCCAAATACAAAAGAGAGCTGCAAAAGCTTGAGGGCCAAAAACTTAATCCCTTAGAATTTTTCATAAACCTTGGCCATATCAAAAGGATATTGGGTGAATGAATATAATTAGTGACTTATGGACAGAATATTTATTCAGTTTTGTTACAGTTGTAATGACAATGTTGTCATTTGGTTTAAATATGTAGGTTTTTATTTTTATTATTTTTTTATATAGATTCTTTTTTAATTTGTGAATGTGAGAACGTTGTAGGCTTAATAGGCTTAGTAGCTTTGTAAACTATCTTATATTTTGTTAAGTACTTGGTACTTGTTGACGGGCCTACACTGTCCTCCCATACCTATTAACACTGTAACTTGGAAACATTGTTAAAGCCCACTTTTTTTTAAAAGAGTAACCGTGGAGTTTCTTGCCGGCTCTTCTCCATAGGAAACGACCAATTGGAACCGTGCACCTAGCTTCTGACGTTTCATAAGTGCCCATGTAGGTTTATGAGAAATAAAAAATTTTGATTTTGGTTTTTGATTTTGAATGCAGAGGACTTTGTGCGCCTAATATCCTAACACCATTTAAAAGGCTTCATGACTGAGACATATTTTTAACAAATAAATTTAATGTAATTTACAAATGACTTTTACTTTCTATCATGAGTGTACACATTTTAAAAATGACGTTTTGCTAAATAGATGTTCTGCTATACAGACCATTTGATAGTTGGACGTTTTGCTAGATGGACATTTTGCTAATTAGACTTACTGCTCATTAGACGTTTCGCGCTGTTGGACATTTAGCTACTTAGACATTCTGATCAGGAGGGCACATACCTATGATACTGTGTAAGGTCGGGGGGAGGGGGAGTTAGTCTAAAACCTCACCACGTATCACCAAGCGGGAGGAGGTTTAAAAAGTTGATAAAAACATCACGTGATGAATGGACGACCCTTTAGCCCCTATAATTTTATTATCATAATACTTACACAAAGTCTAAAGCTGTTATCAACCGGGATGCTGATTCCAAGCGCGGCTAACAACTCGTCGGTACCGAAACGTCGCAGCGGGTCTACTGCGAGCAAACCCAGGACTATACGCTTGCTTTCATTTGATATGTTCTCCCAGATCGCTCCTGTTGATGAAAGAAATATTGTGTTTTAATTATATGATGAAACAACGAAAGCTGACGGTACGGTAAATCCGCTGTATTGAGATGTACCACCGCGAAAGTTCCCGGTCGACCACTTTTCAACCTTATTACTATGGGCATAAGGGCGAAAAGTGGTCGACCGGAAACTTTCGCGATGGTACACACTGCTCGGTATCAGGCCTTCACTCTGCGAGAGAGACCGGACAGTAATGCCACACGGGAACAGTGTCTGTTGGTTGTGAAATCTAACATACTTCAACAATTCTCAAAATGAACCAGCTGTGCAATTCTGTAACCATCTCACCGTGAAAACTTAGGTGAAGTGAGCGTAGTGATCTGTCAGCGAGGGATTGACACTGTTAACAACTCACTTCTAGCTCACTTCACCTACGTTTACACGGTGAGATTTTTTCAGAATAGATCGGCTGATGTTATGAGTTGAATAAAATACAAGTGTTCTAGCATGAAAGAACCCTCTCCGAGCGGCGCTAACATAAATCGTATTGCGATTCCAAACGCCCGGCGCACCTTGGGAAGCTCGGTAACGCAGAGTCTAGCTGACTAATCCATTCACCACAATGGTACATTTAAACGGCTCTCTTCAAAGCCATGACCAACGGTCCGTATCAGGGCCAAATAACAATAACGCCCTCTCTAAGAGCACCCACCACCAGCTTCCCAAGCCCGCCCTTATTGCCACCTCAATAAATATAGAAGGGTTTTCTGAAAACAAGTCTCAGCTATGCTCGGATGATCCTAAAAGCTACCGGCCTATATCCCTGTTTTGCCACAAAAAATAAGTTATTCTAAAGATACCGCCTCGCAGCAGTAATTGAGCCAAAATTAATACCTGACTGATTTTAAACCCGGCAAATTCTGCTCCAGCCAAGTCTTTCGATTAACTTAATATGTAGAGTAAATAGATAATAATACTGACCATCCATAGTAAAGTTGCCAATCCTGATTCTGTCCATGAAGGCTGTAATAGGTTCTTTCTTGGACAGAGGCTGGAACGGCGCCTTACCGCAGAGCATGTAGTACTGAAAATAAAAATAATAATGTCAACTTGACGTACAACTGTTTTACCAGTACTCAGTTTAGCAGTAGTCTTGAATGAGTTTCGGTAAACTTATCTGTTAGATAATTTAATATATCGAAAGGGTAGGCTACAACCTCATTTTATGTAGATGTATTTCATCAATTTATTTGTTAGTAAATGTCTACGCTACAATTTTAGAGCGTTTTTATTCCTCCGCTTTTCGTAATGATGTAGTTTCTAATGGAAATTAAAAATAAAATTAAGAGATTTATAATAAAAGTTGGTGTTTGGTTGGATAAAAGGACAAAAATCATCAGTTTGATACCCAAAGTCTTTGTCACTGAAGTCTTTCTGAAGGCTCTTTTAAAGTTTCTGTTATTTTCGTCATCATGGGGATATGCATCAGGATGTGATATTAGAATAGAATACTCTTTATTATGTACACCATAAAAATTACAGACATAAATGTTGAAATTTTACATAGGGTTACGGCCCCGCCGCCGCCAGATGGCGCACGGCAGGAGTTACTACCGCCATGCCTGCGTGCAGCCATGCCGGCGGGCCGGCCGCGCGAGCTTTGGTCTTCGCGCCGCTAGAGGCGCCAGTTGGTCGTCAGTAGTCAGGATATTAAAATGTAGTGTATAGACAACATGTTGTAACAACTCACATAGACAACTCCGAGACTCCACAGGTCGCACTGCGGCCCGTAGCCCGGCGCCGCCGCACTGCGCGCGCGGGACACTACCTCGGGCGCCGCGTACGGTAAGCTGTTAAATAAAATGCCTTGATTACTATTCTGTTAAAATAATGGAGGACTAATAACCAAAGTGAATAAATTCTCTAAACATACATAACATAACGCCTGTAATCCCAGAAGGGTTAGACAGAGGTGTACAGTCACGAGCACTAATATGTATATACTTAGCAACTTTTAAAAGTAATTTCCTCCAACAATTTTTATTGTAATTTTATTTTCATACGAGCATAGTATTTTGGAAACCAAACTATTATGAAAAAAAATCTTTTCTAAAAGTTGCAATCGTTATTCCACGAGAAAATCGGTTTTGAATTTTGCTAAATGTTTACATATTAGTGCTCTTGACTGTACCTATATAGTACAACCATATTTAGTCAGTTATGTTTAAGTCCCATGTAATAGGGGGCGAGCCTATTGCCATCAACCGGGCACAAATCCAGACTCCGAGCTGCTACTGAGAAATTCCTAATGGATAATCCCAAATAAATTAATAATAATAATAAATTCTCTAAATGATTGTGGAAACCGCATCAAAATCCGTTGTTTAATTTAGAAGAACAAAGCGATCACATAGACACGATAAGCGACTGTATTTAATACTAGCTTCTGCCCGCGTGAAATTTATTTTCCTTGGTCACATTCCCACAATATTCAACATCGCTGAAGGATTAACATACAAAGTTGATAGGTTACCTGAAGCAGGGCGTCATCATGCGCGGCCTCTCTTCAGCACATTCGGGCGTCCGCCGCGCGAAGCCGAAATCCACCACTTTGACCTTCGCTTCGCTGAGACGGGAGGTTGATAGGAGGATGTTCTGTGAACAAGACCATAAAGGTTACCATTATGTTTATTGTAATTTAGTTCAGAGAGGACCAAAATTTTTTGAGGAACGACGATAATATGTTGCGCGGATGATTTTAGAGATAAACGAGTGATATTGTCCGTCGGAAGCATCCTCCCTTAAGATGGATCAGAAGCTGTATCCCGCGAAATTATGACGAGTACATTATGAACGGCCAAAGTTCAAGTAAAATTTGTGCAAAAAAGCAGATTTTGGCAGCCTCGTACTGAATTTGTTTCAACAAATTTTTATTTTTTGCTTTCATAGTATAGTTGATATAGTGCACCAGATAAGTATTGGTTCAAAAATTTCAAAGAAAGATGTGTTACAACGCAATTATAACGTACGAGCGTTTGTATGAAAAGTATGACCGGTTACCCGCTCTTAACAGAATCTTTCTGATAGGAACAACCAGGGCTTAAACCCGGTTAATTTTTATTTCCAAAGATACAAATTATTTTTGATACAATTCATATTAGCTTCAAAGGTTGATTTATCACATTTCAGCATTGATTTGGAACAAAATTTTAAATAATTGACGAAATATGTTCGAAAACCTTTATATTAATTGTTAAGGCTACATAGAAAATTAACCGGTTTCCGAGCCCTGAGAACAATCAATCAATTATTTATTATTTGTTACAACAACACTACAAGGCCGGACTATCATGATCAAAAGAGTTTTCACCACTTTTGACTTTATACATAACTAGCTTTTGCCCGCGGCTTCGCCTGGGTGGAAGTCGGAAATTATCCCACAGGACCGTACTGCCAGGATAGAAAGTACCCTATGTCCTTATCCTGGCATGGTTTACCCATTGTAGCGTGAAAGTGTAACAAACAAACTCACTTCCGCATTTATAATATTACTTGCAGCGCCACGCGGTTTCACTCACAGAAGTCTCGATCCTGTAGGAATATCGGGATAAAAAGTAGCCTATATGTTAATCCTGGGTGTCAGCTACCTCCATACAAAATTGGTCCAGCCGTTTGAGCGTGAAGAAGTAACAAACATACTCACTAATCGTTAAATCGTCGTCGTTAATCGTCTCTCGTTTAATTTGTGATCTGTGCGAGTCCCAATAAATGCTTTTTCTTTTTTTCTGACAAACTTTCGCCTTTATAATATTAGTGTGATTAAGGATATTTACCTCGGGCTTCAGATCTCTATGCACAACTCTCCTAGCATGCATGTGCCGCAGTGCGAGTGCCAGCTGAGCTAAGAGCCGTCGTGCTATACGTTCTTCCAAGCCGCCTGTTATTTGAGATGCTAACTCGCCGCCCGCTGCTAGTTCTGTCACTATGTAGGTGAAGGCCTGTGGAAGAAGTAAGTAACTATTAGACAACCTGTGTCTATGTATATCTTTGGATCAATATACTTATTATTATATGAGGATTTCTACCGAACTTCGATGCTGTAAGGCGCGAATTTGTTTTCAGCAAACATGAATTTCAATACTAAAAAGTTTCGTAAAAAGGGGTACAAAGTTTTCGCTTCACGTATTAATATGATGATACTTACAGAATCATGGAACACTTCATGCAGAGTGATTATGTAGGGGCATCCTTGACACGATTTCAGCAGCTCTATCTCTTGCTTTATGTCTTTCTTCTGAGTCGATATTATCTGTGTGCGAAAATATACAAGGGATGTTAGTTTTTATGTTTCATTCACAGCTTAATAATAATTGTGGAATTAGGTACCTGATGTGGCTATTTTTACTCGACTGCCCCAGAAGGAGGGAGGTGAATTTTAAGTTGTTTGTAACATCCTGTATGCCTTCGACTGAATTTATTTATTTTTGGTACTTAGAGGATACTCGTTTTTCTTTTCATATTGTTTCCATCTTTTCAGTTCGTTTGTTGAGTCGGGTTGTTTTGTTTATTTTTAATAATTTGTTTTCTTTCATTTTAAACTAAACTTGTAACCAGTTTAAAACTACTGAAATGAGTGTTGTCTGTTCATATTTATAACAATTTTCCAATGCACATTGTCAACGTTAGTTGGCTTTTTATCAGTTATTGATGGTAAAACAGCCAACAAATCGAATTATAAATATTTACACTGTGTCATTCGGTTGCAGAGGGCAACTTGAAATTGAGCAACACTAAAAAAAGATGAGACGGTCTTTTTGCAATCAATTAGTCGGCCAATCGGCCAAAATCAAAGTCAAATACAATACAAAAAATAAAGAGGTTCGATCAAGGGTTCTTTCAACATCTTTAAATGATAAGATAAGATAAAGACTTATACAGTACGCGTCAAATTTGATGGCGGTTCTGAAGTGCGCTACTCGCAGCGCAGTACCGCACACGTGAATATGTTACTGCGCAGCGACTCGCCTCATGTTCCGAGCCGCCATAAAGTTTGAATCGGACTGTACTATTGTACTCACTTTAACAGCATACTCCTTGCCAGTCTGCCGGTGTATGCACTTCCGGCACACAGAGTATGACCCATCACCGAGAAGTGGGGTACTAAGCTCCACTGCGTATTTTTGGAAGAATGGGGAGTCCTGCAAACAGAAGGAATTGGTTAGAAACATTATGGTCAGGAAGATAACTAGTTTACAGTTGATTTATGAAGTTCGACATTATCTTGGGAGTCGTAAGTAATTATATCAGCAGGGCTCGCCATCGTCAGCCGTAGTCTGGGGGTCTACTCCGAAGCGTTAAACCGAAGTATCGGCCGAACGTTCGGCCTTTTTATAACTTCCATAGTTTCCATTTTTGACTTTAAATCCTTACCCGACTTAAAGTCACATGTTTGACTTTCGCTTATCTCTTTGACTGTCGTTATTTTTATCTTTCGCCGTAGTCAGCCATAGTTAGCCGTAGTTAAGCAACGGCCGAACATTCGGCCGATACTTCGGTTTAACGCTTCGGAGTAGACCCCCAGGAAACGACCGAACATTCGGCCGATTTCGGATTATCGCTTAGGAGTAGGCCCCCAGGTTAGGCTGCGACGTCCTTCTGTGTTATTCTGGCATAGGAACGGTCAGTGCTCTGCATTATCAAAACTCTTACAAAGAAGAAGAGGGTAAGAGAGGTCAGGTTATGCAGAGCACTGACTGTACGACAGTCAATACACTAGCTAGGTATGGTTAGGAATTATGCACTGCCCAGGGGGTCTACTCCGAAGCGCTAAACCGAAGTATCGCCCGAATGTTCGGTCGTTTCTTTACTACGGCTAACTATCGCTAACAACGGCGAAAAAAAAAAAAGGAAAGACCGTCGAAGAGATAAGCCAAAGTCAAAACTGTGACTTGAAGTCCGGTATGGAATCAAAATCAAAAAAGGAAACTGTGGAAGTTATAAAACCGCCGAACATTCGGCCGATACTTCAGTTTAGCGCTTCGGAGTAGAGCCCCTGTACATTTTAGCGATTATTGAGAGGCTATGTTCATTGAGAGGTTTATGCCCTACAAGTTTAAAGACCTCAATACGCCTCATCTTGAACGCGAAACGACTGTTCTCTAAATTCAATACATTTAACGAACACTAATAAACCGTTTCGGTAAAGCGCCTGGTAGCCTGATACATTCAGAAAGATGGTAGACTTGCTATTACACAAAAAAAAATAGTAAGTACGTATTTACCTTAGCAACCCATCCTTTGAGCCTGTCGTTCTTCTCCCCGGACGCCTGCATCCATATCTGATCGGCTATTACGTTCTCCGAGAACAGTATGCTCGGAGCCACGTATGAGTAGCCTGCAAGGCAAACGTATTATTAAGGCGCTGACAAGAGGCAAATGATAATGCTTGAAATAAAAAAATGCCCAAATCTTTATAGTTTGTGGTAGCGGAAAAAATATATGTTATTCTTGAACATATTTCTCAGAACTTGGCTGTTACCAAAACACGTTTAGAAAAAAAATCTCGATAAAAATTAACGGTGCACTAACCCTTTACTTTTGAGTTTCAATCCAAAATATCTGTATTAAATATCAACGTACGGTGGTATTTAATTAATAACAAGAACGTCTTATTTGTATGCAGAACTTGGGTTGTTTGTTATTTTCGATTACTCAACTCGTTTTTGAGTAAATAGATAATTGCTTCATTCGCTTCACAAGCGTTGTGTTATCGCGCTTCTCTTTCTTTTGTATGCAGTCTGACAGTCACCGCGGTTTAGCTGTTGTCAGCGTCTTAATTAAGATTAATTACAGACAAATTCATTTATGCAATCGGATTTGTAAACGAGATACCTACAATTTAGTTGTATCATGAAAGATCCGTCCCCTAATTGCGTAACCACTATCAGTAGCCATGAGTTTCATTTTGACAGCTCAACAACATTCATTGCGTTAATTACGTTGTTGAGCAGACAATTTCTTCGAACAGATGAAGCAATGGATTAGCAAAATACTTCAATCATTTAGATTATGATTCTCAATTGGGGTGCTGGTGAAATGGCTTCTTGCTTAGACTAGCAGAATTAAGATTAAGAGCGTATACGACGTACGGCATTTCATTTAGTAGTAGTTAAGAACATTTTAAAAAAAACTTTATTTAAAAAAAAAAAAAAAAATTGATATTTTTTTATTATTTCTATTTCTTATTTAAGGAGTTCTATGTTGTCACCTAGAACAGTTTGTGATGGGGCACAAAGGGCAAAATCTCATGACGGGCTACTGCTGTCGATAGTTTTGTCTTGCCATGTAGCCAGGTCTTCCTAGCGGACATAGTACAAAGATAATGTTCTACTCACCAAGGAACAGTTTGTCGTGATGCTTGGGCGCCTGCGCAGGCGAGTCGGTCGGCGGCATGCGTGTGAACTCATCCGCGAAGTTGCACGTGTCGGCCGCGTGCGTGAGGACGGGCACGAAGGGCGCCGAGATCTCGCGCTGGGCTACTGCTTCCCAGTCTAGGGTCTGGAGTGTATGGAAAGTATTGATAGTAGGGTACGGCTTATGTTTATGGAAGGTTTGATGGACTATAAAGTAGCTTAGCAAAGCTTGTTGGTTTATTCAAGCTATTGACAGATGAGTGTGGATATAATTTTGTTAATTTTTAGCAAGACCTGATAATTTGCTATACAACCTGGATGAATGCTTATTTCTTTAACCTATTAATTTGATTGATTTTTGTACTTGTCTAGTTCTGTTTTGAATGAAAATACAGGAGAAGACAATTTATGGGATGATTTATGAAAAATTGAGGTTATTATAAACACTTGAGCTGTAGTATTGAAAATCGGTTGTATTTTTGATTTTTTCAAGGAAACATAAAATACAACATTTGATTTCTACTCAAACTCTAAATTTTCATCCTGCACATAGTCTGTTTACAAGAAAACACTCAAGTATTTATTTTCAGAGCTTTTGTGAAAATAAGCTTAGGTTATTTGCGATCTAACCTCGGAACATATATCTAACCTGGAAAAACGAATGCCTCTTGAGCTCTTCAGCGTCGAGTTCGCCTCCACCGAGCCGGCGACGAGGGTCTTTTACAAGTAATCTGTGAAGAAAAACATGGATTTATAGTACGTGATTTATTTATTAAAAACGTGGGTGTACTATGGAGTACACCTCTGCCTACGCATGCCATGATCTGAGATTTTATCAATAAAATATAGATAACTAAGCAACCCGCCCAGACTTCGCACTGGCACTAATTTTGGAGTTATTTTTGTTTGTATTTAACAATACTTTAAAACTTTTACAAGTGGGCTGCCAATGGAGAGCGAATTTATCATTTATTCATTCATTTCAGCCGCAAGACGTCCACTGCTGGACATAGGCCTCCCCAAAAGGGGGTTTGCCATAATCGCCACGCTTGGCAGGCGGGTTGACGATCGCAGTGGCGGGTTGACGATCGCAGTATGGTGTTAAAATGCATAGAGAATCCTGCTGCCAATTCCCTAGTAAGAGAATTTATATACTACTTTACTAATTTCTATCAGATAACGCAGGGTCGCTGCCGCAACCCCCAAGTTGTAATGGACACAAGGTATCGGTGAAAATCTTTTTAAACTCACTTCCTAATAAAGTCCTGTACTTCAGGACTGACATCGGGCGGCACAGGGTAGCTGCACCTGACGATGCGTTTGGTGATCTCCTGCTGCGTGTTCTTCTCGCCTTCCACGGTGAAGGGAGATGCACCGGTTAGCAGCTCGTAGGTTAGCACGCCGACTGACCACCAGTCTACTGCCTGAGGACAAAAGAAGGGGAGAATTTAGTAAAAAATAAGATGATGTTTGAAAAATAAATACACTATTTATCTTGAAATCATTGGCATGCTTAGTGCGTTCGTTATTACTCAACAATAATAAATTCATTATTAAACAGCTCTTAAATGTAACTACTTTTCCATCATTTTTTACCCTGTTTTTATGCAAATACCTATTTAATATTATTCATGTTTGATTATGCTCAACTCTGAATGGGTTTGTTTTCCATTCCAAAGGACCAATCTCATGGAAACCTTGGTCTTTTGGACCCATTACCAATTTAAATAAGTTAGTTATTTTTAGGTCTACGTCAGTATAATACTGTTTTTTTGACTTTTCAAGATTATTATAAACTAGCCCTGGTGACGGTTCTACCCGTATGGTTCGGTAGTTTACCTGTACCCAACGGAAACTTATACATATACAATATTAGTATCTACAGTCACGAGCACCAATATGTATACACTCAGCAACTTTTAAAAAGGATTTCCTCCAACTATATTGATTGAAAAGGAGACGTTCACGAAATGTATGGGGCTTGGTACTAAAATAATTGAAAATTTAAACAGCCTTCTGACCTATATAGGCTGAAAGAGGGTAATTATTTTGACGACTTTGGGCATTTTTATTTTTTTACAGCCGCCCGTTTTTTTTAAAACAAGTGTTGAAAAATAAAATGTTCTACAATCATTATTTATATTTTAGGGATGGCTGCCCTGTGGCAAATGACGTTATTCCACAAGAAAATCGGTTTTGAATTCTGCTTAGCGTTTACATATTAGTGCTTATGAATGTCTCTCAAAATATTTGGCATTATTTAGCATAATACAAAAAGGGAAATTATAAGTGCAGCAAGCAACAAAAGTTTTCTTTAGCACCTGCAACCTAACGTCTTTTTAGGGTTCCGTACCCAAAGGGTAAAACGGCAACCCTATTACTAAGGCTCCGCCGTCTGTCTCTCTGTCTGTCCGTCTGTCAGGCTGTATCTCATGAACCGTGATAGTTAGACAGTTGAAATTTTCACAGATGATGTATTTCTGTTGCCGCTATACAAACAACAACTAAACAAACAAACACTAACAAAACAACAACACAACGTAACAAATACTAAAAAATAGAATAAAATAAATATTTAAGGGGGGCTCCCATACAACAAACGTGATTTTATTGCCGTTTTTATACATAATGGTACGGAACCCTTCGTGCGCGAGTCCGACTCGCACTTGGCCGGTTTTTCATAAAAATTTGCAACACAAGCGCGGTATAAAAGTAAGTACAAACAAATCGTCATAGGAAAGAATAAAACCCCCATACCAATACACATACTCGTGTCTCGGTCATTACCAAGTGCGTATAAAACAGTTTAATCGATAACCCGAAGATCGACCTTCGATAAAATAAATGAGAATACAACACGCCGTTTCCTAAGGCATTACTTATCGTGAATTAACTAATAAGTAAGTATTGATACACGTGGCCATTTGTTGTTGTGCCAATTTATTTAGGAGGGCATAGCATGTCATCTCCCATACCAATTGAGCCCCATGATACAGACTAACTGTCCAGTTTGGGGCTCACTGGAAAATAATGCTTTCAATGCTTTGTATCCTAGCTGTAGGTAATATTTTAAGCTACTCATGTCGTCTCAACTTGTGTCGCTATCCTGTGAACCTGCTTAATGTATTACCTGGACAATAAATTATTTTCTATTCTTGCTATAGGTACATCTCATCTCTACATATTATCAGGTATTAGTAGTAGTAGTCACCCCTTTTCTAGCCATATGTTCAAAATCAAAAATCAAAAGTCATTTATTCAAACTAGGCTGAGAATCAGCACTTTTCTAACGTCAAAAATTACATAAGACAGTCCCCCAAAAACGCCCCCCCTTCACCACTTCCTAGTGCTTTAGCTGGGAAGAAGAAATGGCGCAACAAACTCCCCAGCAGCACAGCTGTCTGTTCAGATATAAAACTTGAATCTATACAATAAAATGTAAAATAATTTGCATTACACAACACAGCATTTAAATAATTATATTATTTGCTAAATGTTGTCATTTGTCCATCCATCGTTTCTTTGGACTACCCTTACTCTTACAGCCATCCACATTCATAATCAAAACTTTCCTCTCAACATGTTCTTCTCCTTATTAAAGCCCACAATCATGTCCTTCTCCATGTTTTTCAAGTAAAGGTCTCAAGAGTGACAGAGTCAATTAAATTATTTTGGGTAGAAATAATAATATCAATACCCTGAAGCATTTTCTAGTAAGATTCATGATTTTCGATTAAGTACCCAATTTTCTTAGAAACTTTCAGAGCAAAATTTCCAATATTTCAGAGAACGGTATATTATACGGTAGTAGTTATTCATCACATGTCAAGGGTTAAGTTAAGTCATGATAACATTATCACGCCTGTAATCCCCGAAGGGTTAGGCAGAGGTGTACCTGTAGCACACCCACATTTCAGTTAAGATAGTCCCATGTAATAGGGGGCCAGCCTATTGCCATCGCCCGGGCAAAAATCCAGACTCCGAGCTGCTACTGAGAAATTCCTGATGGAAAAACCCAATAACACTTTGCCCGACCTGGGAAACCCGCCCGTGTTCCTTCAGATGCCTGTGTGCCAGGACCACGATATCCCTTTTGGACACCCTGGATTAACATAATTAGGCTACTTTTTATCCCGATATTCCCACGGAATCGAGACTTACGCGGGTGAACCCGCGGGGCGCAGCTAGTGTATCTATATCCGGCGAACCTTGGACAGTCAGCCTTGGTACCACCTTGCTAACTGGCCGATATTTACCACGGCATGAGCTATATTCACATACTAGCTTCTGCCCGCGACTTCGTTCGCGATTTCGGCTCCCGACCCACCAAGACCGAGTCGCTTAGCGTTCTTTCTGACTTTTTGATGTGTAACAACTTTCCTGTCACTTTCTGTGGGAGTGATTTCAAGGACGGAAGTGTGTAACAGGAAGTGACAGCTTGAGCATGGAATAAGTACTTTTTAATAGCATGGAATTAGTAAGTACTGTATAGATTGTAAGTAGAGGAAGTCGAATTTTGACCAGTGGTCGACCACTAGTAATTAATAAATTATTCGAATAAATATTTCAGTACTTATTTAGCTTTTTAAATTTTGAGGTTAATTTCTGTCGCTGGTCATTTGCTTATTACCAAGGTGAGATATCAGATGTTATCATGTTACACATCATATGCGACTACTATAAGAGTCAATCGTTTTTTTTTCTTTTTAGTCAGCTTCTTATTGTCGTAGTGAGATGTTAAATAGCCTATAACCTTCCTCAAGAATTGGGCTATAAAAGCAAAAAAGATTTTTTTCAGAGATTAGTGCGTTCAAACAAACAAAACACAATCTCTTCAGCTTTATTATTAGTATAGATATACCTATGTCTTGTATAGTTCGTGCCGAAACGAGAAAAGTTTAAAAAAATGAAACGTGGTATTAATTATCCAATCAGCATAAAATTATATCTCCGCAACGCGACAGACATATCAATCATATTTATGTAGATACGTCTCCTTTGAATTTGACATTGGAATTCACGTTTGGTATTGAATCTAAAATAAACACATACAGTGTTTAAATAAAAATAAAAAAAAACACGTGCCAATTTAAATTACTATAAGCACGTTCAGTTATTTAAAAATTAATGTATTAATACGACTTATATCTGAATTTTAGCATTATAATAAAACCTACATAATACCAAGAAAATAATATTCCCCAGACAAATGTCGTTTTTCCACGTTCCGGCGGCGGCCATTGCCGAGCGCGAGCGTTCCCGATGTTTGCCGAGAACACACGAACGCGCGCACGAGTCGTTTTCCGCAGGAACCTTGGCGACCGACATTAACATCGCCACACAACGTACCGTGTATTGTAAACAACTTTTTTCAGTAAATTTAATGAAAAGAAAGAGTTTTCACTTCATTATTAAATCAAGTTATAAATCCTAGCCTTTTTCCAAGTATGACAGTCACAGGTCCCAAATTATCCAAAAATATACAGAATGATTACAATCTGATCTACTCAAATGAAAATACAGGCTGTTCAAACAAGCGTTGCTAAATTGCAGCCTATTTTAGTCACCCCCTTTTATCATAACGACCTCTCTTCATAATTTAATATAGATAAGACCGTGTGCCTATATTTAGATGTGCGAATACATGAAATATTTATTTTTAGTGTTCGTGGCACGTTTATGACCCGACTCTTTTGCAAAGTCTATGTTTACCTTTTTAGAAATTATGAGCAGTATTAGATGAAACAAAGGATTTATGGAAAAGTCTTCTAGAATCTCTTAATATTAACCAGGAAGTAATCAAGCATTATGATACGGAAACTTTATTTAAAAAAACTTAACATCGTGCTGTTGCTAGCCATGTAAATTATACATGAACATGCTTGTAATAAATTAGTCTAATTAGGTATGTTTAATAATTAATAATCTAATAGAATTATCTTCTTGGAATTATACTGAATAAGTTTTGATTGAACCCTAATTGCGTAAAACAGTTTGAATGACAACCTGAATGATTTTGAAGTATATTGCTAATCCATTGCTTCATATGTTCGAAACATAGCTGTTAATGATGGGATTTATTCAAGAAAAGAAACATCATTCAGTCTTAAATTTCACCTAGGACCGATAGTAATAAAGACTACCGAGATGACGACTAATCGTGCTTTTGGAATAACATGGTTGCAAGTGCTCCAACATACATTTCGAGAAACCAGCAAAAAACTTTTAAATGGATTTCACTTGGAACCTAGACTGTAGGCTAGTTTAAAAATTATCCAACAGATGGCACTGGATGTTTGAAATAAATAAAATTTGGAGCAAATAGATCTTTTTTGCATTATAATATAAATTATGCTCAAATTGTTAGATGAAATGGAACCATTTTATTCCAAATGCACGTAATAGAGAAGTATGGAAGAAAGGGACATGTTGCGTCGACACCAAATAAATTGGGATAAGGCCCCCCTTAGGATCGACGCAACATGTCCCTTTGAAGAATGATGATGATGACGACGACAGAATACAGTAATAATAATAAAGAGGTTTTAATTGTTAAATTGTTGAGAACTTTAAACAAAATTACAGCACTTTAGTCTTGGGATTTTTGTGTCAAAGTCAAAGCATTTTATTTTTAGAAACAAAAGTTTGTCTTGTTAATTATTTTGATGGATTATTATTGAGTCTGTTTAATTTGACCTATGGCTGAATAGCCTACTAATATAGTCATTACTTAATCAATTACTAAAGGTAGTTAAACTTAATCTGTGCTGAACTTTAACAAATCCGCTGTGAGTTAACTGACTCTTAGCAGAATAAACTTTTAATACTTTCAACTAGCTGTTGCCCGCGATTTTTTCTGCGATCCAGGATAAAAAGTAGCCTATGTTCTTCTCCAGGTTATGGTCTACCAATGCGCTAAATTCCAATAAAATCCGTTCAGCCGTTTTAGCGTGAAAGCGTAACAAACAAACATACTCACTTTAGCATTTATAATAGTTAGGGTAGGATAGCTAGGATGAAAGCTATCATCACGTCTGTATTCTCAAAGGGTTAGGCAAAAACCCACCCACATTTCGCCAGCTATGTTCTAAATTCTACTAATTGCACCTTCTAAAGAATGTAATTATTTGCTGTGACAAGCTACACTTTGGCTGAAGCAATTCAAATTACAAGTGAGATTGATTTCTTAATGGGCCAATTAATGAAATAGCTAAATTTATATGGTTTTATTTTTAGTTTAACATGCATGCGACAACTGCCAAGGACATAATTAGTTTATTTTCAACCTTAATTAAGAAATTTCAGATAGGTCGTGCTAGTAACAATAACATGCATGTTTTATGATAATTAATAAGTTATTTCAGAGACTCGCCCCCAATTACATGGTACTTAAACATAAGTACAACTCTGCCTAACCCTTCGGGGAACACAGACGTGATAATATGTTTAGTATACTTTGCATTACAGTTTTTCGGTCCAAGTCCCAATACAAGTCTTGTATCCATAAGGGCTCCAAACAGGCGCGACTCGATTCTGGTAGAATGATTTTCATGAAGTGTTCATAATGATGTTCTACTAGAGTCGCCTCGCGCTGTCGCGTCAGGCCTGTCTGGCCTCTGGGAGCCTTTAGGGAAGTAGCAGAAAATAATCTCCCATAACGGTATTTCATTTCTATGAACCCAAGTACAGTAACAACTTTAAAAATTCTATATTCTTTTTTTTGGCAGATGGCTAAATTCGCGAACCGTTACCAGCGCAATAGAACAGTTTTATCCAAGTTTTATAGAGAAATGATAAAATAAACCTTAAAGCATTAATAACAGAGTTTGTTTTAGATTGTCTGCCACGTCTAGGAATCAAACCTTGAACGTGGAAGGAGCGAGGCCACAGCAGCAGTCATACGGAAGGTTACACTACTACAATGCAATCATACCAAAATATACTTAATAAATAAAGTAAATAAAGTCGACATTCCTTTGAATTATCAAGACAAGCAGTTTCCACATAAGAATTTGAACTTTATTTCGTGGTTGCTAAGGTTGGAAATAGGTTGTGTTGTGGTGGTAAAATCTAGGTCGTTCGGTAGAAGTTTTTGGCAAGTTGGTGGGATGGTAACAGAGTAAATTTACTGGCTGTACGGAGAATGTATGTTTGTTGAAGATATAGCTTGTTCTTTTCTTTTAAACTTTGCAGGTACTTGCATTACTGTCACGCTTTTGGTCTTGAGGGGGAGGGTAGAAGTGTAGGTGTGTGTTTTTTGAGCAGAGCTTTCCTTTCAACGTTTGATGTCAGAAAATAGTCACTCTGAAATTAATAAAGGGATAGAATAGGCCTTGGTTTATCAAATACATTGTTTGCTCACATTAAAGCCATTTCCGTTTTGTTTATGAAACTTATTTTGTACAACAATAATTTACTTATTTGCATAACTAAAGTATCTTTTGCCATGATTTAGTAATAAGTTCCTACTTATGCATTTTAATATCCATCCGTGCTTGGTACCGGTTCAAATACTTACTGCTTTCTTATCAAAGAAAATTATATATCAAAGGCTCAGACCAAATAAAAAACCAAGACATAGCGCTGCGAACAATACAGTGAAGCATGCCAAAACTACACCAGCTCTGTGCATACACGCTCACACGCACACATTTACAACCAAACTACACCTCACCAGAACACTCAATACGTGCACACATATTTACGAAACCAGCCTCACGTCACTGTTGACAGCGCTAAGTCTTGGTTTTTTATTTGATCTGAGATCAAAGTTAATAGATTTTCTACAAGACTAAATTTCCTCAAGCCTTCTTTAATTCAGAAGAAGCATCAAAACAGCCGGTACGAGTGACGCTACTAAAACATACTTCCGGAGCACCCAGCAGGCCTAGCACGAGAACCACTTTTTTTTAAAAGAGTAACCATGGAGTTTCTTGCCGGCTCTTCTCCATAGGAAACGACCAATTGGAACCGTGCACCTAGCTTCTGACGTTTCATAAGTGCCCATGTAGGTTTATGTGAAATAAAAAAAAAATGATTTTGATTTTGAACCATAGAGAAGCGTTTTGTCGATGGAATGAAATGACGTTTCCGTGTATACAGTAGAACATTTTCAGTAGACAAACGATTTCTATTCTACAGTATGAATGAATGAAATGCACCGACCCCAGCGTGGTTAAACCAGACTCGATCACTCGAATGAACCCAAAGATTCACACTAGCCCCTAGAGCCTCATGTTTCATTTCATGGGACTACAGAGAGCATTGCATATCAAAGAGTAAACCGGGGGACGCGATAAGAGTAGAAATTGAAAACGTCATGCTAAGCCTGCTGGACAGGCCCGCTACCTTGGTGGTGCCCTTTTTTGTGTTCTCGTTATATCTAGGATCGGCTTTCTGGTCCTAATCATCATCTGCCTAGCGTTTTCCCAACTATGTTGGGGTCGGCTTCCAGTGTAATCGGATGCAGCTGAATACCAGTATTTTACATGAAGCGATTGCCTATCTCATCTCCACAACCCAGTTACTGGGTAATAACACTGTAACTTGAAAACATTGTAAAAGCCCATTATTTTTAAAACAGTAACCGTGGAGTTTCTTGCCGGCTCTTCTTCATAGGAAACGACCAATTGGAACCGTGCAACTAGCTTCCGACGTTTTATAAGTAGGTTTATGTGAAATAAAATTTTTGATTTTGAATACTTATACCCCTTGGTAAGACTGCGTATCAGTCCTTCGGGCTGCTGACGACCCGTAACGATTCTCAAAGATCCACAAATGACAGCCGAGACCAAAAGGATAACGTGCTTTCCGAGGCACGGAGGGGTCTTGGTATGTAAAGGTGCTCACCCATCCACGGACCAACCGCGGCAAGCATAGCTTAACCTGATTGATTGACCCGTGCGGCTGTTATTACTTAGCCACAAGCCCCACTTTCTAGTTATAATCACCGCCCTAATTGCGTAACACACTCATTATTTCAGCCGAAAGACGTCCACTGCTGGACATAGGCCTCCCCCAAAGGGCGGGTTTGCCATAATCGCCACATTCGCCACGCTTGGCAGGCGGGTTGGCGATCGCAGTGAGCTATTAAAATGTATAGAGAACGCTGCTGCCCATTCTCCAGTAAGTCCGTCTTTTACGACATCACGGGAAGAAATAACAATCTGAATGATTTGACTGTATATTGCTAATCCATTGTTTCATATGATCGAAAAATTTGTCTGCTCAACAACGTAAATAACGCAATGCATGTTGTTGAACTGTCAAAATGAAACTCATGGCTACTGATAGTGTGTTACGTAACTGATGGGAACTTCGTGTGAACTTGCAGACTAGGTAATATTTTTACCACTCCGTTAGCTTTTCTCATCAAGTTTGATACAAGAGAAGATGGTTAGAGATGGACCTTGATTGGCCGAAACTGAAAGGCATCTTTGAAACAGCTTTCACTGCCAATCAGCATTTCACTTATGGCTGTCGAAGTATCGACAATTAGATGTAATTATCTCTAATAGAGATATGGTGTTTATTGTTATCGCATAGGTACTGCTAATGCCTGGCAACCTTTAGAATAGAAAACGTGTGTTTGACATCATTTTTATTCACGCGAGGATTTTATATGATGAGAATTGAGTAGTTGTGTTCTAGAAAAAAACATTCATATAACTACACTTAAAACTGTTTTTGTCGTTATTTATACTTGTGCATCGTCATACAAAACAGGCCGAAGATGAGTAGGAGATTTGTCAGACTACGTCCGCGTGAAATCTCTTGTTTTAACATAAAATATATATCGGCAATACTGTAGCTTCCGATTAGTGAATCGGATCAGTAGTTCCGATGATTTTTTTTTTTTGGGTGGGAAATTATCAAACATCTCCCGCTCTGGGCGGAATTAATTTATTAATTAATTAATTTTAATCAGACTTTTACTGATTAAAACCCACCCGTGTTCCTTCAGATGCTTGTGTGCCAGAGCCACGATATCCCTTTCGGACAAACTCGCAACCCTGACAATTTGACCTCTTTATAATATGAGTTAAGATAAGTAAACTTGAAATTAATAAGAATCAAAATCAGAACACATTAGTCATGAAATTGGCCAATCACGACTCAATTAATGATTGATCAAACATCAAATATCTACATAACCCATTAACGAAATATAATTTATAGGTAAGTAATACAGGTAGAAGCAATAGTAAATACGGCAATTATTCACAAAAACCGGGTTAACGAACACACACAAACATACATAATTATGTACTAAATGGTCGACAGAGCAAATGTTTATATGTATTTGCTTTTTAAATGAAACTGACTTCCTTAGTGAGTGAGCACGGAAAATTACTGGAAATGGCGGAGTTAATGTAGCCTTTCGGGGTTATTTTTCACGGGAAATACAGGACTGTTTTTGTCCTACGGGTATTGGAAAAGGCGATTAAGGTTTTCTTTTGTGTAGTCAGATAGGAAAAGCCGACCTCATCTAGTTTTTAAAATATGACTGACGTGTAAAAGTGTTTTTACAAACCTAAGGTACGGTTTCCACCAAAGCGAAGAAGAGCGGAGAGGAGATGTAGTAAACTCAGCATTATGGTACCATCGTATCGTAAAAACGATATCATATTGATCGTTTACAAAGCAAAACATCTCTCCTCTCCGCTCTTCTCCACTTTGGTGGAAACCGGGCCTTAACACTGTGATGTATTTCGATACGGTGTTACTCGTATAAATAAATAATAATAATATTTTTGCGTTTCATAAACTTCAGTAACAGGACTGGAGCAATATCACCTATATAATTTTAAAATAAATTCCCTTATGGAAACCCTCAACTAGCCAGGAGGGTATTTTAAAAGAATTTCCAAGCTTTCCATTCAGCCTTCACCTTCAAACAAAGTACCTATTTACGACACAATAGAAATAAATATTACAAGACATTCCTATAACTAAAAATGCAGGTAAAACTTTATAGTAATTTCAAACTTTTAAAGCAAAGTTTATATCTACTCTAAAGTTTTGACAGCTATATATTACTTCTATCTCTTTCTTAATTTTCGTTATAGACATAGACAACAAAAAATTTCACGCGTCGCCGCAGCAGAAAGTGCATAATCTGCGCGATTTTCGTCCATATTTTATGCTTTCAACTCATAAAAAGTGCAGAGGGTAATTCGAAAGGGTATTTAACTAGAATATAATACATAAGGCAATTTATGTGAGCAGTTTGGCAACGTCTGGTTAGTCTCAATGCCAGGCAATTTGAAATAAGAAAGTAATAAGGTTTAGTCTTCACTGTTGTAAGGATTCGCGCACACTGGCGTACTGCGCCAACGTAATATGGTAGAACGTTGCATAATCGTGTGTACTCGCTGTATTTGATATGTCATATTTATTGGATTAATTTTAAAATGAATACGTAGCTGCAGGACCGCCCGCGAAATTCAAATTTTGTTACGTTTTTTGCAATTTGCAGGTCAGTGTCAGGTTGTATCTTGATCAAAATATGATTCGCGACTATAGCAGATATGTATTTACAGAATTATAATCATTAGAATCATTACTACATCTCTCTAAGTTAGATTTGTTCCCCAATGTCATGATTTCATGAAAAAGTCATTAATTGAAACAAATCTAATTAAAAGAGACGTAGTAATGATTCATATTCTGTAAAAAACGTAAGAATATTTGAATTTCGCTGGCTACAGCTGCGGATTCACCTTAAATATAAATAGGATTACATTTAAAGTCTTAAATCATTCATTCACAGATACCACACAGCCTTAGCCGCTGGGTCTAAGACGCACAAAATTTTACACAGGAGTTATTTTTATAACGGGCCGTTTTTCGAAAGTGTGGAACTCCGCAATTTCTGCCGATGGGAAATCTTATCGGGCACACTGCTTATATACAGGGTCAAATTAAATTAGCTAGAGAAACTCGATTCCGCAGACGAATCGAAAATCGATATCTAAACTTGACCAAATAAAAAAGAGTTAATTAGTTTGATGATTTGGGGGGGGGGGGGGGGGTTCATTTTATTTTATTTCCAATTTTCACGCGGTCGGATAGAAGCAAGTTCATAGAAAATCTGATCAGTAAGTAAACTTCCTCTAATCATCTTGAGTACGCATGCCGTTATCCAAGCAGTGGGCGTGGCTGCACAATTTACATGACATTGAGCGGCCGTGTTTCACTAAATTATCGTCAGACAAGGTCAGGCGTTGTCTCTATACGTAGACTCGTGTGATACCGTTGATATCATATTAAATGTTTGTTGTTTGTTTTGTTGTGTAGATGATTTTGAATAAGGTAAAAATGAATATTGTAGTAGAGTAACTTAAGTATTTGAAGAATCAGCAGATACAGTTATATTTGATGATCATGATGATGAGGACCAAATAGAAAACCGTTTAGAATTCGCAATACCATGATTATACTTATTGGTCGTGACTTTGCTAATGAAAATGCTATCAACTGGCCCAAAAAGATGAAAGATAATCTTTATATTACAGTAATGGTGAAATTCCTACTGAGCGATTCTAAGTTCTTGGGAATACTAATAATGTCTGACAGAAATTATAAATTTGAAGCTAACTAGGGTGCTATTCTAGTTATTCTGGAACCGTCTACATTGAATTAAATCATTCAGTAAAGCACAGGCGACCCTCAAGAAGAAGTCGGCTTGACAATGATGATGGTGAAAATTTCGCAAACTATGAAACACAAGCACAATTTGTGAGGAAGATCAGTAAATGCAGTACCAAACTAGCAATAGAAGCAATAACATCACGCCTGTATTCCCAGAAGGGTAAGGCAGAGGTGCACCTTATAGTACACCCACATTTCGCTAGTTATGTCCCATGTAACAGGAGGCTAGACTCCGGGCTGCTAGTGAGAAAATCCAGATGGAAAAACCTAATAACACTGTACCGACCCTGGAATCGAACCCAGGATCTCATGCTCATCGGTAGCGATGGGGACCTCTAGAACAACGAAGCAGTCCACCAATAAAGAACTTACTAATTATCTAAGGGATGTTACTAGGTTCACAGCATGCACTAAATGCATTGTCAAAGAGTAGTAACATTCAGGTCGTACATTTAGATCAGTCACACAAACCCAGCTACAAGCGAGTAATTACAATTTAATTTAGATCAAATTGGAAGCAGGTCGTTTAAGTAAAGTGCTGGTAATGTGAACTAGATAGTAACGCAGTTTTAGGGCGAATGGAAGAGCTGTTTTTTTTTGGAAAAGAAAAGATTTGGGATAAGATTTGTTTGACACTTTCGTAGTCGAAAAAAAAAAGAAGAAAACAACTTAATTGAATAATAAAGAAAAAATATTAATAAATGATTTTGTAATACAGGGTTACAAGGGCAAAAACATTCCCTATTTTTGTTTTCCCTTTGTTTGTTTGAAACTTTGATCAGGTGTACGGAAACAGACTCGTTTTGTTAACAACCCTTTAACGAAGAACAAAACATCTGGGGAGAGATTTCAAAACTGTACAATTTGTTGACTTGTTCAGGCTTCTTGTTGAGAAGCCTAATAAAATTCAATTGACTCCTTTTCTTCACAAATAACTTCTAAACCAATTTCAATAAAACAATATATACCTTTTCCGCCATTATTAGCCACGTGCCGGTTTCCCAGGAAAAAGGTTTCAAATATACAGTTTGTTTAATACAAATGAAAAAAATAGCTTGCACGTGGCTGAAAAAACTCGGGGCTTGAACATTATATTTAGAAGGTAATCCATCGAAATAAAGTTTCATCATATAGTTAATGGTTTTTTATTTCAAGCCGAAATGGTTATCTGTTATGGTAATAAGTACTGTAAACAAATAAAAATAGATTGAAATGAGGACAAGAAGGAAACGTAAATAGTTTTAAAATATACGGAAGAAAAGTCGTCGAGATAGCAGTTTAATTTAGGAATTAGAAAATATGGTTGCGTAACCTCACATTTTTTGAAGATGAAGAATTTTAAGTTGATAGTTTATTTTGGTTTTGTAATTAGTGCCAATGGATTTGTAGCGTATCTGGAATTTACAGAAATATTTTCACTGCTGTATACATTGCTGTTATTATGTTGTTAACGTCATCTGGAACTTAAACTTCTACCAATTCCAGAGTCGCCTATAATGACTCCAACACAATTAATCGGACCTGAGAGATGGGCAAAGAGCAATTCAGACCTGAGCCAAGTGAGATAGGAAATATGACCATCTTCTCCCTAGGTATATAACACATTAGGAAGCGGTGAATGTTTGGTGTTTCAGAGGGCTGTCATTTGACACTTTCTAAGGATATCATCAGCTTCCTGCACTTGTCCGACGTTGCTAGAGGGTCGGCGGAACAATTTTCTTCTATTCGCCCAGTCCCCCGTCACTATCTTTGAATGCCTTTTTCTCTCCTATCATCTCTTCCACAATCCATCCATCTTTTCTTTGGTCTTCCTCTCCCTCCATGAAACATTTATATTCATTACTATCTTAGTTAGGTACATGCATTTCATAGCACTGTCTAAGGAAAGTGTACAATATAATGTTATGATAATTGAGAAACAATAAAAACTTATTTTTTTTACAATATAAGTTAATGTTTCCAAAGTTCATCACAGGTGCTTGACAGATTGGATAAGTTTAATCAAATGAGTCGAGCCTAAGTCTGAAAAAGGCAAGAAGGAAGAGTTCTTCATGACCTAATAGGTATTTCTAAGGCCAATCAAAATTCCTAGGCTAACAAAATTCCAGTGCAATCTATGTTTACAGACAAAGCTGGTTCACGTGACTGGCGACGGTCGACGGCCACGTGAGGCCCGGCACGTTGCCACACACACACACAACCAATAGTGAACATGCGTGTGTACGGAAGCCGGTTCCGATTTTTGTTATTAGAAATACGGACTTCGATATAGATGGAAATGGAAGTGGATGTGATGGTAAGGATTTTAGGGTTGAAAAAGGTCGAAATGTGACTCCACTCCAAATTAGTCCGAACTCAGATTTTATGGAAGGCAGAAGTATGCACAATTTGTCGGTTATAAATGTAGAGATAGAAGGATAATTAGATATGTGATGGTGGTAAGGGTTTTAGGATTGAAAACGGTTAAAGTGTGATTCTAAGTACTGATTACCTGGAAGGCTATGAGCTTGTTATTGATATACAGGAAAATTGTGAAAGGTATTGTTTTGATGATGTAGGTCCGACCTTTGTTCTTCGCGAAGATAACAAAGCTGTTGATGTTGAGCTTTCTCTCTTCCACTTCTTACAGTACGTTGAAATATTATTATGGCTTATGAAGGCTTTTTTTGGGTGGGAAATTATCAAATAACTTCTCCCGCTCTGGGCGGAGCGGGAGGGCGTGTCAGACTTTTACTGGCTAATACCCACCCGTGTTCCTTCAGATGCCTGTGTGCCAGGGCCACGATATCCCTTTCGGACAGACTCGTAACCCTGGCAGGATGGCTTATGAAGGCTTTGAGTATTAAAAAAACGTGCCGAACAAATAATAATAAAACACAAAATAATCACGTCCGTATACAAGTGTCTTATCAAGGGTTTAAAAATAAAGACAGCTATTCGTTCTTCTTTACAATGTATTTATTTTGTTGATTGTTACCTATTTGCTAATTGAAATTGTTACACGTGGAATCGCCCCTGAGATGGATATATGAATAACCTGAAGGAGACTGGTGTAGATGTCAATAAGGGTGAAAAAACCGAGAAAGCAAAGTCTCACAGCACAAGTAATGAATTAATGAAATGCACCGACCCCAGCGTGGTTAAACCAGACTAGATCACTCGAGTGAACCCAGAGATTCACACTAGCTCCTGGAGCCTCATGTTTCATGGGACTACAGGGACCATTGCATATTTATAACATAAAAAAAGGTTTTATTACAAACTTATATTATTAGCCATTTGAAGAATTGACCGTGACGTATATTGATGTAAGGGAGAACATGTTTTTCAAATACAATGTTAAGTTTGCTTTTGGGATAAATTCATCCCAACTACGGAACCCTTCATTGTGCGTGGTCAGACACGCACTTGGCCGGTTTATTTTTCACTAATTGAGTAGAGTGGTAAGGCAGTGGGGGCAACGAGAGATTTTTTTAAAACATGCTTTGTCTATATCCTATGCCACTTCATTTTCATTTACTAACTCTTTCGTAATTTCGTCTACAGTTCAGAATACAAAACTTAGTTAACTTGAAAGGTATCATTTTGTATCAAGGGAGCTGTTTAATATTCATTGGATCCAGACTTACTTCAAGGACCTCGTCTCAAGGCTACGTCTATCTTTTTGATCTGTCTTAGAAGATTATTTTTTACAATGTACGAGTATGTATGTCTGGTGTCTACAGTGTTAACGTCTACATGTTTCTCCTTTAAGTTCAAAACAATCACAGAATTGGTTCCTAATGGCAATTGACAAAATTCATAGAACCCACTTTGACTTTACAGCGTTTCATACGAATGTGAACCCTATTTTTATATGAATATAACATTCATATTTCAAAACTAATAATAAAGCTGAAGAGAATGTATTTTGTTTGTGTGTTTATTTGAACGCGCTAATCTCTGTAACTACTAAAAAATCTTTTTGCATTTGATAGCCAAATTCTGGAGGAAGATTGTAGTCTATTTAACATCACGCTAGGACCCTAAGAAGTCGAACAAAAAGAACGCTAAGCGAAAATGAAGTAATAGCGCGGGCGGGCGATGCGATGCGACGGAATGGGTCAAAGGAAAAATAAATTTAACGTGGAAGAAGTCGCGGGTAGAAGCTATGTTTATATTAAAAGCGACTGTGAACAAACGTTATTACGAATATGACCATTAACATTTTTCTAACAATGCTCATATTCGTATGACACGCTTACTTTATTTGAAGCATTTATCTAAGCTTGCCATTTGTACCGCCTTTTTATTATGGAATCTATCCTAATGTCATAAAATCTATTTCTGAGAGATTGGTTTTTTTTTTTAAGATTTGAAAATTTATTGATCAGCGATTTCATCAGTCATGTGTCATAACTAGCAGGTAATACCTGTACCTAAGTACAGCAGGCAGACGGTGTATGATCTCTGACTTTAGGTAGTATCTACAGACATGCAATCAGCTTCCAGGAGTCATCTGACTGATTGATAGGTGATGGGTAGCAACAACAGATATCTTCTTGCACCCGATCGTGACCAGTCTCGTTCCAACGGCATACTTTGGAAAGCGATGCTGAAACTTTTTTTAAATCTTTTGCTAGTTTCTTTCAGACTTCTTTTCTTGTTCTTTTTTAAACCGCGATTCTAGAGACTTTCTGTTGTTTTTTTTTTCTTGAATGTACGTAAGTGTTGTAGGTACTTTCAGATTTAAAACTGTTAACGGTTGACTGGTAGAAAATGCCTCAGGCATTAAGAGCCTATCTATACTACCTCAAATGGCTTAGCACGATCCTCCGTTATGTCGAAACTACTGCAGCTTTAATTTTGAAATAATTTTATGGTAAAGTTGAGGATTAATGTTAAGTACTATGTTTGACGAAAACACGATTCCATAAAATTTTCTCTATAGAAATAAATCCAAAGTTACCTCCAAACCGTACGATAAACCGCTCGTATTAAAGAAATACTTCAAATTAGATAATTAAACTTTGCATATTAACTGAACTAAGTATAAAGCAGGTCTTATGTTATTTTTTTATTATTATTACCATTATTTTCACCGTAAAAAGAAATAAACTAAAATATCGGTGCCTTGGAGTCTTCTCCCTGACATCCTGTCTCGCTTGCTCGCGTGATCGCCAACAGTATGTGCGAGCGAGATAAAGTGAGGTGGCGCTGAGGTAGTATAGACTCTTAGGTCCTTTGTACAATATTTTTTACTTGTGCATAAAGATTTAGTTAATAAATAAAACGTCTATACTTAAGAGTTTTAACATTTTATTTTGTTGAGCTCAGAGCCAATCATTTTCATGGCATGAAAACTAAAAAAATGCAACCAGAAAAGTTACACGCTATAATAAAAAGCTAGACTCAAAAGTTTAAGCGCCCCTGACTTCAATAATCGATAAGTTACTAGTTACGACAGACAATCGAGTACTCGATTCGCGGCAATGTCATGACAACAGTGAAAGTTATTAAACATTTTGTAACATGTTCCGAAGTGTTACAAATGTAATTATGTGTCAGTCTTCTTGACAGGTAAAAATTGTTCGTTGTACAGTGAAATTAATTGATTTAGCTAGTCTTGTTGTTGATGAGTAATTATTTGATAGTTATCAAAGAAATTTATATTTAAATTGTTCATAAACGAAAATTGAGACATGCACTGATGTACCTAATGTAACTGATTGACAGTGAACTCAAATTCCTAATAAAAATATAAAAAACCACTACTTTCAATGCCAAACTAAACAACACACTAAAAAATAACATTTTATTTTCAAATAAAATTTTCTAACCCTAAATTGCTACTGCAGTTCAAAATTCGACCGCTCCACATTATGTCATATAACATGAATGACATAACAGCATATCCCAGACCAAGTTCAGGGCTGGACGACCGGTCGGATCCGCGAGGCACACTTACTGGTGGCCTACTGACCCGCTTGTGTGCGGCCTCGTGCGTCGGGGGGGCACACAATGACAACAAACAATTATCTACTTTATTTTTCACAACCTAAAGTTGAGTTTACAATGTACACAACACGAGGATAACAACGCGATGCTACATTTTAGTCGCGTTCTCGATTTTAATCAAAATTAATGATTTATTTTCTACTGAAAGTTTGGGCTTAACATTTTGGGTTTTGAAGGCAGCTTCGGTAATAAAGAAGGATAATGTAAGGAGGATACAATACATTTTATATCAGACGCTCATTTTGTTATCCTCTTCGGAATAAGTATATGTAAACAAGCCGTTTTATGCGTAAAACCAGCCATAAGTACGTACCATATATAATAATGTCATTACACATTTATGCTAATAGGTAATGTTAAATATTCAAGGCGTTTAAAGAAATAGTAGAGTTTACAGAATATTCATGATGTCTACCACATATAACATAATTCATTCACATAACATATTACAAATACCTTGGTCTGTCGTATGTAAAAGACATTTTAATTCTTCAGTCATACATATCTAGCCATACCTTAAACAGGGTTGCCTACTCAAAGATATCTAGTTTTAAAAAGAGGCCTGCAAACAAGTCTGGTTTGAAACAAAAGGCGAACTACCCTACTGACGTCAAACAGCTCATGTATTGAAATAGGGCTGTCACAAACATGGGGATCTAAAAATATAATATCAGCGACAAACAGACAACGCCCACTGAGCAGCAGCGGTCGACTGAAAATTAACATTTTTATTTATAGACACTTTTATTTCATAAATATTAAATTTTAACCAGTTAAACGAACTGTTTTTTTTTTATTGAGACGCGCGCGACTTAATTTAAGGGTTATGTTATGATGTAAATCTAATTATGTATCGTTTGGACATAGCCTGCTTTAATTTAATACCTTTACAAATAAAGCAAACGTACAAAAATATTGCGACAAAAGAATCTCTATATTTGAAGTCGTAATTCACCGAATATTCTTCAATCATCTAACCCCAGAGAACTCACGAAAGAAAAACATTTCACTACATCACTCTTTCTGAGAAACTCGACAAGAATATTCCACATGAAATAACCGCTTGTATAAAATAAAAACATACAAAGTTGTAACCACGATAAACTCCGACCTTTAGTAGCGAAGCCATCTGAAAAGCTTCAGGCAACATTAATATGTTACAAACTTGCAATATTCCTTTTTTTCGTTACGGTTCCGGGAAAATATGTATTTAGAGTTTTCTCCCTTGAAAATGTTCAGAACTGAGAAAACAAGACTAAAGACGGGGAATCGTGAACAGTCTGGTAATGTAACGGCTTGATTGGTTGTGTGAGTAAACAAATATTAAGGGGTCAAAGGTAGGGTAGCTTTCTTAAATAAAACCTTCGCTTTTTTGACACGTCAATCTTTCTTATGGACCTTCTTCAATACTGATTTCCGTATGTATCGTCCAAAATTTTATGCTTAACCTGTTGACACCTGACCACAGGTCCAGGTATTGAAAGCAAGCAACTATCAAGATTAACCTAACCCACCGCTGAGGCCCCTACCGACGAGGTTGCGACCAACTAACCTACATACGCAGGCGCGCTTCACTGTCGCCGCGCTCTCATTTGACTTATAGACGATTCATATTGTTTTATCCTTTAATTTTATTTATAAAATAGACATGCCAAGCTTTAGAAGGATTGAATTGGATAAATGTTGAATCAACAGTTCTCCATCCGGAGAAAGAAATAAGAAATCTGACGTATCGTGAAGAGATAGAACTACGGTTTTTGGCTATATAAAGTGGGTTTTCTATAATAATAATAAGTAAAAATTAGCAAGAGCACTGGATCGCCTTTAATAAAAGAGAACAAGAGAATGTTCGTTCGTACAGAAACAAAAAATAAGTGAAGACATAACAGATATAAAACACTTAAAAGTTACGAACATCCTTCTTCTTCATTTGTTATTATTATTACAAAATATTGTGCAATTCGTTAATTATCTTGAGTACTTCAAAAGATGATGTTTCTATTATTTGACACAGATAAGAAAAATATATGCGCCATATTATCTAGAAAATGTACCCATAATGTACGAAAACATGTTCCAAATACTTTTATGAGCTAACTATCAATTAAATTAAGTTTACACAGCGCAGAATATACCCTAGTTTACCCATCAATCATTCTAATAATAAATCCAGACACAAGAAAAGACCTAGAATACTTTGTAGACCAAGGCTGAAAATATTCCTTAAACGATCCCAACGGAATAATGAATGCTTGGAAAACGAGGGTAACATTTAGAAAAGTAGCCTAACCTTTGAATAACATTAATAGCGATTGAGTTATAGAAAATCATCCTTTGGAAACCCCGCGACGCTTTAAAGATAATTTGGAGCTTACACGAGCGGCCTACTTTCTCGTCCAGGATTTGGTAATCAATGACCACAATTCCATTGAAATTCGGAAGTTGCTTCCGATCAAAAACGTATTTGCACCTGTTTTGCACTGTACATAAATGAAAACGTAACGTTTCACTTTAGAGAAAAGCAATCTGATATATCGTGGATTTGTGTTGATTTGCATTGCCTTGATAAAGAAGACTAGATGTCCGTTTTTCAGTGCCCAGCTTCAGATAGACACTCCATAATCATGCTCTTGTGCTCTTGCCCAATATATTTGTGATCGGTGCAGCATGTCTTCCTCTTCTTCCATACTTCACTTGTCATATCAGAAGTCACCCCCTACCTAGCCATATCATCTTACACACAGTCCATCCATCGTTTCATTACTCTTATATCCATTCATATTCATAATCAAAACTTGCCTCCCGAAAGATAGACTATGTCTACCAGATAAATATTGAAACAGAATTAGTATTGAACCATCTGTAAGCTTAGTTACCTGAATTTATGAAAATTTAGAGAAACTGGTCATAACTAGTTTAAATTGTTTACCTGACACACCATGGAAAGAAATGATTGGCAGGTGAGTTCAAAAGAAACTCACGTACATACATACATCCGTGCCACATACTGCTAGTGCACAATCGATGGGTGAAATTAGGTTAGTTGACACCGTTGTTATTTACTGGTGTAGTGATATTACTTCTTAGTTTAATTAAGGGTTATTAGTGAGAAAGGGAGTGGCGTCACTTTTGATTTTATCGAATTGGAGAAATCCTGGCTGAATAAGTAAAGGTACCTTCAGAAAGGTTTCATATTTTAGTCGTTGAAGTGACGGCGATGCAAAGCTGAGTAAAGGATTTACCTTGAAATGGATACTGCTAAAGACAGTAACTAGAAGTTTTGTTTCTCAACAGAAATAAAAAAAGACCAAAACATTGAAAGAACCTTCGAGAACCACTAGCAAAAGAAAGATCGATATGCCAAAAAAAAATTCGCACAAAAAAAATCTCAAGCATCCAACTAGCTGTAACCTCTCACATTTCCTCAATCGTGATTTTTTACGCCAATCTCGAGCAAGTTGCGCCACTCTAAAACATCCGTTTCACTTTTGCCCAAGCACTTTCACTGCTAACGGTACGAGCGAACCACGCTTGAATTACAAGCGAATAGCGACTCTACCATAGATGTCTTCGCTTACAGTTTTCATTGTCAACATTTCCGCGTTTATAAATGACGGATGATGAAAATGATGGCAAAGGAAAATCTGTTGTCGCAATATAAAATAAAGATCCGAATTAAAGTGTTTATGAAGAGTAAGGATCCGACGTTAGCCGAAAACGGGCCAAGCATGTACCGATCGTTGGAGCAATGGCTTTCGTGCGCGTGAGTTTGAAAGTCGAATGCGCCCCACCGCGCGGGCTCGGGTACCGTAACCGCTTGTGTCATCCGTTACAGAGCGGTGAAACTCTTGTTACGTTGGTGGACCGCTATGTTACGCCTTCGAGCGGATGACGGAGTATCCAGAGCATTGTTCATCCACATTGCTCTTAATTCAGAATACAGGTACAACAGAAATGGGTCACCAAAACATACGTCACACAAATATAGAGGAATACGTTTCAAGGTATGATTAATTATGAAATGAATGCATAAGGCACAGGTCAAGATTATGTCGAGGAACAATAAACAAATGGTGGAAGCATTGAATTCAAATCAGTCGGAGACGGAAATGATAGGGATCTGCATGACACGAATAGTTTCGACCTTAATGGACTGCGATTGTTACTAAGACATATCACGGATGGATAAGTATTTTGGAAGCAAGTGACCGGAAACTGTGATGAATGATTTAAGTTAATGATTAATTATGGGAAGACCTCGTTATCGGTTCGGTAGATAATTCATCAGCTGCTGATTATATCAATTAAGAAATGCATGATCTGGTCTCGCTTAAAAGAACAATTATTGTCACATATGATATTAACAAAATTCTATGTGTCCAGAGAAGAAAGCAATATAAAATCAACATAATACAACATCACGCCTGTATTCCTCGAAGGGTTACGCAAAGGTGGACCTATGTTACACCTACATTTTGCCAGTTATGATTTTTTAGTCCCATGTAATAGCTAGGGGACCTGCCTATCAACCGGGCAACAAATCAACTAAGGACAAAATGAATCCGTCGCAATGTCTGGATAGCAAAGTAAATAATATTATTACTTATATCAAAAATAACATACAATAAGGCGATTATTAAATAATAAACCGTAATAATCTGTTGGAGGTCAAGACGGGAGTAAATATGCCAAGTAGATTATCTACTAGCAATACTGTATTAGTATTCAGTAGCAATAGAAATACAGATGAATGGATTGAAACACCGCGGCACCGCGTGGTAACGGTGATGTTTTTTCTGAAATTAATTAATTATTTCTTGTTGAATAAATCAGAAGAAATATAATGGTTATAGAAGATAAACATCAAAATCTGGTCAGTGGAGAGACAGAAAAATCCAATAACGATAATGTGAATCTTTTTGAATAAATATGAATGAAATTGTACAGATTTTGCCCTAGACATGAATAAATTACAAATTTATTGTCTAATAATTTATGCTCTCGGTACAATTAAAACATTTTCATAATCATTACGTTTTTCTACGAAATAATTATATGAGTAAACAAAGTATAGATTAGATCTCATCCGATTTAAATTATAATCATGGAAGATTCGAGTCTAATTCTGAAGAGCAAAATAAAGTGCTTACTAACATTAGCATTTGCAAACTAAAAGCCATTCAACTGAACATCAGTTGAATGGCTTTTAGTTTGCAAATGCCAGGGTCATTAACATGATCTGATCAGTCACAGTTAGATCATACAAAATAAAAATTCCAATGAACTTTTGTCATATCTCTTCCCAAGAAAGGACGGCATCGTAAATTGGAAATGTCGTGACAACAAGGGTTTCATAAACACCCTTTCAACAACCACCGAAAGATTTTAAACTTTAAGTCGAAGAAATTAAGATCCAATATCAAGAAATGATAAATTCGCATGTCGTCGAAGGAAAGTGGCCTCGTGATACGGGGAAACCCGAGCCGTGGCACGCGAATCTACCGAGACAGGTTCGTTTGTATTTCTGTCTCTTTCTCTTGATGGAGGTTTATGTGGCAGTGCGAGAGGGATGGAGGAGGCACGAGTAACGGAACTTATCAGTCTCTATTTATAATTGGTCCGATGCGATACCGGAGTAATAACAGGACCGCGCATGTGTCATTTGGGTTACCGCTTGCGGGCCGATAAGCAAGCTCTTTTAATGGGAGAAATGCAGGACGATGGACTGAAGACCTGGGGTAATTGCACTGGAAATTGTCCAACACTTAAATATAAATAAAACAACAGCAACTCATCAAACTACTACAGTATAGTGTGTAGATAGGCCAAGAACCATTGAGAAATATTCACTTATAAAATTTTACGACCCATCAAAAAGCTGTCAATTATTTTAAAGACATTACAGATGAACTCATATTGTGCAAGAGAACTCGTTAAAGAAGAATTTGAGATTAGAAGTTCAACAATAGTGATAAGCTAAACAAAAGTAACCAAACTTTATAAAGAACTCGTTTAGATAGTAGCGCAACATTTTGAAGCTCAACGAATTCGAAATTGGATCCGGAACTGAAACCGGAAGTTTTACACCGTACAATGAATGTTCTAGGCTCGGTCAGATAAAGAACAAAAAACGACAGTGAAAGTAGTATTATATCAAAACCTCTTACTGACAATCAAAATTTAAAATTGGAACACGCTGACCTCATTCCGCACGCGTCTTTGGGATAGAGCAGATGACCGGGTGGTAGTGCAAAAATAAATCAATTTAAAATTAGCTGCAATAATAATATTCATTCATTGCATCCTCGAGAGGACAGTGCTAGGCGTTTTGTCAATGAAGTACATGACGAACAGCGTTCCGCTCTGATAATCATATTATTTGGTCGGCTTTCACTTCTCTTGGAAAGGAATTCGCGAACCGTTGTGAGCTGAGACCCAATAGACTTGTTTTGTAACACTAAATAAAATATACATCATTAGTTAGTACGTTGGGCAACTGAATAATATAATGAAGTGATAAATAATGCAGTTGCAGTACCAAATGAGTTGTTTACGTGCAATTATTTTGTTTAAACGTAATGCGACCTAGGTTTCGGTAAAACCGAATTGGGACATTCCTTGTGAATGATTGATTTTCATTGTTTGACAAACATACGAGTGGTGAGCTATAAAACAATGCTGTTGAACATGCCTATTATAAGAATTGTACTGGGGAAATCGAGTTCAGAATTTTTGCCCGCAATTTCGCATGCATGGCTTACGGAACTGAAAAAGTGAATTGGAACTCCGTCTAGTCATTAATGTAATGGTATATTCCGAGAAAGTTTATATTTACAATGGAAATTAATGTTAATAAAATATCAGCTCAAGACTTTGCTACTGGACACGAAGCCGTAATTATTGTAGAAACAGACTAATCTGGAAGAGATAAAGCTACCATTCATAAATTTGGCAACCGTTGGGGCCCACTTGTATGCACCTTGATAAGAAATATTCTATCTTAAATAATTAAGATGATCACAAAATACTCAAACCAGCTTAGAGTTGTGTTAACAGAGATGATATTTGTAAATGCATGCACTTTCGCTCTCAAATACATGGAAGCTGTTAAGATTCAAACTAACATTAAACTGTGGGTTTATGATGATTAAATAAGTTTGCGAGATCGACACGAACACACATCTAACATTCATTTATTTGGTCCACTTAAGAGTTAGACCATCAGTTTTAGTATGCCTAGAAGTTACTGCAACTGACTTTATGATTTACTGGAGAATTTCTGTCTTATATTTCAGTCATTAATTATACAAAACAGGATAATAAAATAGGCATTATAAGGCATCCGAAACAAATATAAATTGGCTGTATGTAAAAGAGAGACATCTCAAAGCCAATGATATTTTTGTTACTACGAAAATAACTGTAGGTACACGAAAACGATTGGACGAAAAAGATACAAAGGCATTTGATTTGAGGAAAGTGAAAAGATGCTGAATGTAGCTTGATGAAATGATGAGTCACTAATGATCAGTTTTCACGTCAAAGTATTGTTACGAACATATTAGAAGATTATAAAGAGAAAATTGTTCTCATATTACTTACTACAAACTGGTGAACTCAGGCAAAACTATTGACGTTTACCGCACATTGTTCTCGGTAAAAAAATTGATATCGACGCTTGAAAGGCAAAAATGACCAAGCGACATATTGGCAACTTTACAGTAGAGCATTTTAAAGTTTTTTTTTTTTAGAAAAAAATCTTAGAAAATCGCCTATTTGTCATAACTACTTAATTTCAACGAATTTTAAATGCAGTTTAAAGGCTTAATAAACTGGCATTTAAAGATTATGAACTTTCTCAATAGGTTATGAAATAGTGTCGGTTAGTAATAATTTCATCAAAATCACAAACAGGTAAAACTTACTTACCGACATCAAAATTTTATTATAAAACAAGTAAAATTAACTAAACTCCATTATTTTATAATTTTGTTTAAAGAAAAATGACGCATCCATGGTGGCGCATGTTTGACATAATAGGTAAAATGATCTAAATAGAAAACTTAAACACTTTTCTGTCAGCCAATTTTAATTATAGTACAAATTAAATATGGTGAGTGTAGGATTTTATTGACTAAGTAACAATGAATTTAGGTTTTAAGACACAAAATCAAAAACTTTCAGACAAAGGTTTTCATCATCATCATGACAGCCCTTGTCCTTGTAAAGGTAAACTAAAATAAATAAGGCATTTTAATTTTAAAAGGTATTTATTAGTCATTACAAAAATTAAAAAAAATCCCGTAGGTACGCAAAATATGCGCTTTGACGTGGAGTTGCGAACACCCGTTATACTATACTAGTAACTAAAAAATCAGTACAGGTAGATAAAACAATTCAAAAAGACCTTTGCCCAGCAGTGGGACATTCAAGGCTATTAAAAAAAAAATTGTCTCTTTCAGCAGTCTTACATTGTTATATTACTATTCATACTATTCATCAACATTCATACAATCTTTATAATAAAAACACTTACCGAGTAGGTACTATCTCGAGCAGCAGTGCTATTCTGTAACCATCTCACCGTGAAAACTTAGGTGAAGTGAGCGTGGAGTGAGCTGTCATTCCACAGGGATTGACACTATTGACAGCTCACTTCACCCAAGTTTTCACGGTGAGGTGTTTACAGAATAGCATGGCAGGCGACGTACTTAGTGCGGTGCGCGCGAGCACGCGGGTCGTCTATGCGACGATTCAGTGAAGACTAATCGATTTTTTTTTACCATCAGCCATTCAAATTCTGCTTTATAACGCGTCTATGCGACGACCCAAAATAGGTGGAACGGGGATAAGCTCATTTTTATACAAATTTCATATCTGAAAGAGATATCTAAGTAACAAAAATAGTAAAAAAAACGGCAGGTAAAATATTACCAAACGACAAAATATATTCTTTTTAGGCAGGAAAAATACTACTATATTACGTTTTACAGTACATTGTATTTAGGAAGAAAATACTAAATGAAAATGAGTCCATAATTAAGGTGTGTTAAAAAGTCTTAAATGAAGAAACAAATAAAATAATACTCAGGTAAAATTTCTTAAGCAATGCTCATACCCTAGATACCGTAAGGAAAAAAATACTTTATGTTTAAACGCGTTAATTCGAGTCAAAGCAAAAATTACTAAGCGTAAAAAGTTAAAATCGAATACCCACCAAGTGAAAGTTATTCATAAATCGTTAAAATTTTAGTCGTTTAGTCGCCGAAAACGGTGAAAATGTGTGTTTTTATAGATTACCAAGCGACAACAAAACTCTTCCTAGCGGTACGAGAGTATGATCAATCGACGCGGATTTTTTTTCTGATTTCAATGATATATATAACTCAATATCGCCCAAAATGTCGTTTGGTAATTTTTGCCTTTCAAGCGTCGATATGAATATTACAATTTCCATTAAAGTATCTCCTTGAATAATGATTACTTACAGTAATTTACAAGGCATAGATCGCATAGCAGCTCTAACACCGATAAGTCATGATAACTTGATTTCTCAGCGATCGAGAATTACAGCAATAGATTAAAGTCCACGGAACTGTAACCTCAAATGACAATGAACTTCATGCTAAAATATTTTTATTACACCTGCCTGTTGAAATTGTATTAATTTCTTGTTTGAGGGACAATAGATACATCATTATTGTTTGAGGCTTCATCATCATTATAATCAGCACGTAGCGTTCACCGCTGAACTGTATATCCGTCATAAATGAGACGCCTATACCTGTTTTACCTCTGGAACTTTTAAGGTCACCAGATTTTTGTGGTATGGTATTATCATCATTGTTAAACGCTGCCGCCTATTCCTGTTCAAACCTTTTTGCGTCTCTAAACGACACGAGGATGATTACATCTATTTTTACTTCGGGATCACAACTAAATTGTTAGTAGTACTAGTGGACCACACTCATATATCAATTTCTAGTATTCTTGGCACTAGTAATATTCACGTTAGTAGTAGATCACACTCAAAGAGACAGGTGGTAGTTCCCGATGACGTTAGTGTAGTAGTAAGTACTTTTTTACGACCCTGTAGAAGTTTCATGTCCCTATCCCGATTCCATAAGGACCACGGCTGAATTATAGTCAAGAATGACAATCCTGCATCTTTTTGCACGACTCAAAGCTCATTAGAACTCGATTGTGGCACAAATTATCCTTTATCCGTTAGTTTTCCACATTTCTCTGATTACCAAACACAATACTGTTATACTCAAATATTTTGCCTAAATACATTTCAAATGCTCCGTTATGTTTTTATACATTTATCTTAAAGTCAAGGCCGCGTTTTTATACAAGGATATGACATTGAAACTATAATTACGATAAACGGTGACTAGCTAACTTTATAGCCGTTTGAGAAGGCCTTAAATTATTTGTTAATTTAAAGAATAAATTAGTCGAAATTACCCCTATTCTCGCCCTTGATGAAGAATTTTCAACACTGATAGTAAAAACAAATCATGTTGACTCATAAAATACTGAACACAAAACAAAGTAAAACATTGCAAACTTAAGTCAAATTGGTTTCGGGTTTAAAAAATTCGTAAGAGCAGCCACCGAGGCACCGATTGCCGTGACCTACATACAGCGGCAGCCATTTTGAATATTGCGCTCGCGCCGGTTTTGGTGGCACATTTCACATGATACCCGGCTTATCTGCGTAGTGTTTTCTTTTTTTTGTTTATTTAATGAGATTAATTATTCCTTTCGAATGTACTTTTAAACGATGTTAGGTTATTAAAGATAATTTACCTGAATGCCTCTTGGCGTTAAAATATGATCTGATTCATACGGATCATGATGTTGTTGTGTAGAGTAAATTAAGCCTACTTTGGATTGTTAAATTCGGATTACTGTGGAATTTAGGTCAAGTAACGAATAACTGTTGATCGAATAGAGCGATAGTTCAAATTATAGCATTAGTAATGTGCCATAACAAATATTATAATTTGGTATGACTAATAGCTTGCCCCGAATCAAATATTTAGGTTGTGTACCGAAAACCGTTGGTTCAACAAATAATACTGATTTCATTCAGCAAAAATTCTCCTCGTGACATTGGCATATATGAAAGGAATTACTTATCTGCCTTTTGAATTTGATTTGAGAGATGTAAGCCTATCATTAGGGGGCCTTCTTGTATCTAATCAACTCTACCAAACATAAGTGGCACACTTTCTTTTACATTTATATTAATATCATTTCTATAGTACATATTTTCTTATCCAGCTTTAATTCCAAATTCTATTTTATGGTTTACTTCTTCAAAACCTATTATATGACCGTTATTATTATTATTACTACTATTACTATGTTCGAGATTGATTATATTTCTATTAGCAACAAATATTGTATATACCCAGCCCATTACCATTGTTTCGTCCTGTTTACATACGAATTACGTGATGGCCAATGATTACGCTAATTGGAAATTGTGAATCATACTGCAAGTGAAATGTTGTGCAACTGTACCGCTCTGAAGTAGGTTGTTGTTGTAAAACCACCAATTAGGGTCTGTCCTTTGTTCGGGTTATCCAAAATTTGAGATCTGATAACACTAATCTAGAGGAAATCAATATCGAAGATGAAATCGACGCCTCCCACGCATAAGGTCGTAAGGCTAAAAAATGTTTTTCTCAGGAGAGCATTTTTAGTATACGTTATTGATAAAAATGATTGTGAAAGATTTTCAACAGAAATTTTTGCACTAACCTGTCAATTATTAGTTAAATAATGTATCCCCAGGCGCTGGATATTACAAGGAATTGTAGTTACCAAAAAAAATTAGTTTTACTTACTTACGACTATTTACTTATTAAAAAAAGGTCGTATCTTATTGTTACGACTGTATGCGTTCATAAACGTGATATAAACAACACGTATAAAGTCGTAAGTTTGAATTACGACTATATGCGACGTGCAAACTATCATATCTCTCTAAAAGGGGGTCGTAATAAGGGAGTTGATGAATAAAAACCACCGTAAAATTTCACCTCAAATCAATTTAATAACAATAACTGTCATCATAGGAACATAATTCAGTCTTCTTAACGCATAAGTCACGTTATTATAAACTTTTATTTAAAAAAAACATACGGTTAAAACTGGCTCTTCAAAACTTAATAAAAAATATTATAGGTACTCGTACTATCTTTGACATGATATTATAATAAAATCAACATAAAAGGAAATGAAATTATGTATAACAAAATAAAAAAATTCTTCTAAATTAAATGAAAATCACTTAAAATTAAGGATTGAATACTATTGTATGTAAGTAACATAATTATTATAATGGAAGTTAGGATATTTAAGACAAAATAACGATGATTAGTCAGAGAAATCACTATTGTTCTCTTCAGTAACAGTACCACTGTGTGACAACTGTTGATAATAACCATGGTACACTTGGGGTATTATACGTCCTTGACATAGACTTAGTAAATCATTAAATTTGGCCAATGTAATAGGTAAATTATCAGAGTAACATGGTTCCAATAATTCTGTATCTATTAAACTATTATATTTTCTTCTTGATGAATAGGCTTTTTTTGTTATTAAACTCATGACATTTTCTTCTTCAAAATTATAACGATAGTTCAAAATATAGGGTTCGCTTGACACTACTTGAACTTCTTTAATTTTGGTCCATGATACTTTTTGTTTTTTAGTATTTTTAGCCCAGTTTTTACCATCTAGTAATAATTTGTAGTTGTAAAAATCTGTAATACTCATTTCGATGACATTATAATTTGGAGGGTTTACTTTTGACCATCTGACTAAGCCATACCATTGTGCAGGGGTATATATAAGCTTATTTTTTGCATTTCTCTCGATGAGAGCATGGACTGAATCAGCTTCATTTTGTGTATGCCCTCGCTCTAAAAACCTATGGGCTATCGTTATACCATACTTTTTTGCTGCATATGTGTAAAAAGCAAACACAATACGATTACGATTTTGACCGGCACAGTTGTCCGACCAAAATCTGAATTCTTTGGCGCCGCCTAAAACTTTACCCTCAATGAATTTGGATAAGCAACTTGCTACTTCGCAAGCCCCGTGTTTCCCATTAGTTTCAGGCCACATGTAACAATAACCTTCTTGACTCGCTAGGTCGAATATTGTAAAATTATAAATGGATAATTTTCGTTTATAATAAAATAAACCGACATTGCCATGAGGACAGTTTAATATTTTTTGAAAATCGAAACACGCTGTAACTATTTTACCTCCATTTTCCAATGCTTCTTTTTTATCATTTGCCTTCATTTCTCTAGCTTTTATCTTGTTATTTATATGAAGTTCTTGTTTTTGTTTTTCTTCTTCCGTCATTGTATTTTTGTTTTCATTATATATATGACACTCGTTACAAATGTCTTTTTTTGGCTTGTGAAACGATATATTTAAGTTTTGGTTTATGATATCACGATACTGTCTAACTGTCGATACCTTTTTAGTTATATTTTCACTTATGCACCACTCATTGTACAAAGAAAACATTTTTGTAAATGTAAGGTCGCCGTCTAAGTAAATTTTACTTGTATCTTTGCGTACATAGTGAGATTCAACGGGCTGGAACGTTTTGACATGCTTTAAAACACCCTGTTTTATTTCGTCGTCTAAGACTATAATTCTAGTTCCACCGCGTCGATCGGGGGAAACAGAGCCACCACCAGAGCGATATTTCGCCAAAGCTGTTTGAACAGTTCTCTCTCCAATAGAAAGTGTATTTAGGAACATCGTTTTGCAAACGAACACTTTATCAGGTAAGTCAGAATTAGATTCAATAAGAGGTAAGCAATACTTAACAGATCTCTTACGTCTAGACACAGGATTCGTCGTAGAGGGATACTTAGTATCGCCTACTTCGGTGTGGTTGACGATGTAATCCCACTGTCGACTGTGATCTCCAATTTTCCAAAAAGAACTAAATATACGTTCCCGTTGGTGTGCATCAAACTTTTGAAAGCATTTAAGACGACAAGTACCCGGACATGGTGGTTTTAAAATCTTTTCATCTCTCTGAACTCCATTCCTACTCATATACGCTTTTCCTAAATTTTTGAAACATTTTCGTTTAATATCTTTCCACTCATCACGGCGACGGTGACGTCTTCTTGCAACTCTAGCCGACGGTGTATTTTCACTTGATGAGCAGACAGAAGAGTCCTGACTTGAAGCGTTACTCAGGTGTGGTGTATTGGCTCTACTGGCACTACTAGATGAATTCTCAGCATCACAAATCGATAAATTTCTGAATAGTGGAGTCGAAGTGGCCATCAAAAAATCATTATTTGGGGAGGGCATTGGTGTTATGTCCAGTGAAGGTTCTATTATATCAGCTGATTCGTGTGAAAATTTTTCAACACATGGCTCTGAATCCACACGTTCTGTAGGGCTTTCATTTGGTAATGGGGATGAAATTAAGGGTAACATTGCGTCTGGATTATTTATTACCTCGGTAATACTTGGTATACTACTGTTGTTAATGCTTGTTGTACTATTAATAAAAGATTGCCCGAACATCGTCTTATACTGATCCCACTGGTCTTCAGCTTCAAGTGGTACCGGCGATTCTAAAAATACAAGTTTGCAATTAGTTAAAAACTATACACAAGAAACAATACACATAAATAAAAGTGTTAGACAATTAACATAAATCAAACAACATTGCGGGGTTTATTCCCCAAAGCGATAGGCAGAGTTTAGAGAAGTTAGAGAGGATAAGAGAACATAGTCCACCCACTTTTCGCCAGTTATTAGTCCCATTGTAATGCCTATTGTCAAACACTAGGCGCAGTTCAAACTCCATGTTATGAGAATTTCGAAATTGAAAAACCCAATAATATATTGCCCGACCCGGGAATCGAACCCGCCAGTCATGCTTACTTCCACTAGACCAACAAAGCAGTTAAAAAAATTATTTTAATGATATTTTAACTATAATTTGAAAAGCAGAGAATCGTATCTTATTTTTTTAACGGAGCATAAAGCCGTATGTCTATGATACGTCTTTATACGTTTACTCATTATTATATTTAAACATCGCAAATGGTCGTAAGTATGAGTTACGACTCCTATAATTAAATTGTTGTGTAGTATAAAGTCTTAACTGACCACTGTTAACGTTTGATTACAGCGCATATAGTCGTAACATAAACGTTCCGACGTCATGCGTCGGAACGGTCGTAATCACTGTTTCGTCTGTTGAGACATAATCAACACTATCACATACTAATTATTATATTCGTACTACACATATAAACAAGTAAAATAAATACAATACAAAACAAATCAGTAAAACTTACCATTTCCAAAATTTTCATCGACCGTTACTTCACTATTTTGGTTTATTTGTTCATTTAACACTAGTTTCATAATCTTGGAAGCACGTACGTTACTCATTTTACTTTAACTATTAATAGTACACCTTAAACTATATAAACAATAACAAAAACAATCGATTGTTTTATTTTTAAAAGCAAACTTCTTCACTGTTGACATACGACTTGACGTCGCGGTCGGTACTGTGCTCTGATTGGCCGGCCGCGGACCAATCGATCGGAGCATACCGTCTGAACTATCCACGCGACTTTATGCGCGGGAGCGTTTAAATGTTAAGACCATTATCCATTAAAAAACTCATTATTTATATAAGATATTAAAATTTGGATTTTAGTAATAGATAATACTATACAAGATTGTTGTAATGGCACAAAAAAACGGTTTTAGTCAAAAACAACGTTACGACCGTCTGCGTGGGAGCCATCGAAATATAACGTAGAAAGGAGGAAATAGATTTCGTTGAAGTCGAAGAATAACCTACCATACCTGATTACTTGGTGTGTGAAACAGTTTTAAAATAAGATGACTTCCTAGATTCTTACATTTTGCCCACAGACACACGAGTCCTGGCAAAAGTCGAAATTAATAACGATATACAGGACAAACCCATTTTCTTTTTCATATTTACTGAAAGAGTCATCCAAGCCTTAACGGGAACAAACATTATCATATAATCAAGGTTCTTGTCAAAATGTATGGGCATAACTTAAGACGAATTTAGACCACGCAAATACAGAGTAAAAATAACCTTACGGTGGAAACAAGGACGCATGAATATTTTGATTGATTTACTGCTCGCATTTCTCTTCATCTCTTTCACAAGATAAATTTTTGAGGAATGTGGAACGTATTTATCTTGATTTACGTACTGGTTTGCATAAATAGTGTCTTCTATCAAGATTATTTCGGTTTTCTGAATAAGTTTTTGTGCTTAAGAGCCTCAAATGGCTTAGCATGATCCTCCGTTATTTCGAAAATACTGCAGCATTCATTTTGAAGTAAATATATGTTTGACGAAAACACGATTCCATAAAATTTTCTCTATAGAAAAAAAAATCCAAAGTTACCTCCAAAGCGAACAATAAACCGCTGATATTCAAAGAATACTTCAAATTACATAATGAAACTTTTTTAAACTTTGTATATTAACTGAATTTACTATAAAGCGGGCCTAAGGTATTTTTTTGTTAATTACCATTATTTTCACCGTAAAAAGAAATAAACGAAACTATCGGTGCCTTGGAGTCTTCTCCCTACCACCCTGTCTCGCTTGCTCGCGTGACCGCCAGCAGTGCGAGCGAGAAAAGAGTAAAGTAGCGCTGAGGTAGTATAGACTCTTAACATTTTCTGGTATAGTTTTATGAATATGTCTATCAAGCAATGGTCCCCTTTTCATCGTCGGCTTTATGTGATTACCATCATAAGTAATATCCTTTTCAGCTCAATTGAATGTCTTATAAGAAAGGCTTTACTTTCCAAAAGTTTAATAACTCAAGCAAGTAGAATGTAAAACAATTAATTGCAGTAAGGAAGCTATTACACCGAGTTAACTTGAATTACGGGTCTTCGATCTACGATCTTCGGGAGATTCCGAAATTCACGGAGATATCCGAACTGTCGCTGTTTTCCTGTTTCTGGAGGTCTTTAGTTTGGCAGTGCAATCTCTTTTATATGACGGAAATTAAAATAAAATTTAATTAATTAATTAGAAAAGTTACAAGGGATATGCTTTGTTTGTATTTAAGATTATTTTAATGAAAAGCAAGATATTATAGAATGGGATTTTAATGAAAATCACAACTTAGATGAAGTACATGATTTCTAATATAAATAACCTAAACTAAACTATTGTTTTCAATTCCTTTGAAGACCATAAGAATCATTTCCCATACGTATTCTATGACCGCCGTAATCCAGTACATTCAGCCGGACATCAATAACAAAGATAAATAGAAAACAATCAGCTACATGCCATTCCGGCAGACGCCGATAATACGTACGTCTGTCTCTTTCACACAGTTATGCGCTAATAATAGCGTCCCGCTCTATTTTAACGTGCGCAAGAGTCCCGAAGGTGACACATTAATAAACTTGAAAATTTACGTGGGTACGCGTAAGGTGTAGCGGCTAGAGGCTCATTGATGTGAGTTTAAAGGCTATTAGTCTGTGTTCTAGTGTTTCTGAAACTAATAACAAACTCTTTATAGGTCTAATTGAAGGTAACAGAAGAGAATTTACGGACGAAACCAGCTCTTATATTTGCGGTAGAGGTATAGCTTCTTAATTTATTCAGAGCATCGGCTGTTTGCTTGTTGGAACCGTATGCAGTAGGACTAGACACTAGCTTATCGACGGATATAACTGACTGCCATTGGATTAGTAGTCCTTCAATCTTTTCCAAACATATACCAAAAGGTTTGTTATTTTAAATTGAAAACATAATTCAGTTACATACATCTTTTAATAGTCATTGTTGTCTTCTAAATATTATATTAGTCGATTCAATAACGATTCTATCCAGTTTTGGATAAGCTTTCTTTTGTTATTTTGGCTGTATTGCAAATCACTTTGTGGGCGTGGCACTAATGCCAAATCCCTCTGGCTATACCGTTAGCCTCTTGATATATTTTCTAAATATAACGACCTTCTACTAAGTATTATAAAATAATTTCTTTCTCTTTTACGTTATATTCAACATAAGATTTTATTGCTAGGTAAGTAGATGATACCCTACGGAGTGGAGTTATTTTCCCCTCGTAAGAAAACGTGATGGTAATGTTCAAGTGGTTCTATATTTAACTTATTTTCCTCAGTAACTTTTCCATAACATGAAAAGATGTGAAGCTGAAGGATTCGTTATACTTTATTATTATTACTTGCAGAATCTCAAGTTAATTCCCCAATTGTATTTGGTATAATACACTAATTTACTTCAACAAAAGATACATTAGTATTATTAATTGTATTTTTTTCACGAACCAAATTATAATTTTATTGAAATAGAACTTCTTGCTCCAAAGATTAAGGTTCAATTTTATTTGGTGGTTACATTTCGGCATTGTTACCTTCTGTTCGACACCGTTTTTTAAATGCCCTATAACTTGAAATCGATTTTGAACCCTATGTGTTTGACTATATAATAGGTTGTGGTGTACTTTTTCTAGCTATTTTAGCATCAACACCGTAGGATCGGTCAATGACGTTTCCTTACGGTTGAATCGCATACCTTCTGTATTTGTCATGCGTGCCTTCTTAGGACGATCGCAGAAAAAAATATACTTCGTCTTTATAATAACAAAGCATTGTACTTCGCCATTTAAGTACATGTTTCGAGATTTTGAGTTGCGAAGATTGGATTATCTTGCTTATCTTTTCGTTTAAGTGAGAAAGATATGAGATAATACTGAAATAAGATGATAGCAATTTCACTTACGTTGCCAAGCAATGTGATTTATCTTTTTATGTATCTTACAACCGGTATTATCTCAAGATATCTGTATCACCTCGTAATTGTCTTGCAAAGATCAAAATAACATGTGCTTAGACAGACGTACATCCCATAATAATTGCCAAGTTCGACGATTACTACAGTAAGCAAAATATACACAAGTTATTATTTTGTAAAACCCAGGAAAAACAAACAGATAAACGTAGATGGGGTTTTATAAAGCCTTGTTCATTCTAGAAATAATAAGACACTGGGCAATTCCGAGCAGAGCTTTTAGTGTTACAAGTTTTCCTCGACATATTATCATGTCTGAAATGTTGGAAATGTTGGAAATATTGAGAAGAAACTCTTCAGTTTCTATAAACTGATACAAGTACTTAGTATTCATCTTGAATTCATAGCGAATTCTAAGTTGATTTCCAGTTTATCGACCATTGAATGTTTACGATAATTAAAAGTCGTATCTGGAGATTTATCTCTTCATTTACTGTTAAAAAAATTCCTTATAATGTAGATGCAGTCCGAACACTTCTTCAACATTACAGGAAACTTTTGAAATGATTTCTAAACAATCAAAACCGGCTCAATAACTTTGATTGATCCACTTACCTCCAGTTACTGAAAATGTATATTTAAAATTACATATAATTAGTATGTGTAAAAGAGGCGACAGGGAAATATACTTATATTTCCCTGTCGCCTCTTTTAGTTGATATGAACAAATATGCTAGCAGTTTTTGCATAACATAACATGGTAATACACAACAACACTTAATTCTAAACAGTCAGTGCATGGAGCAGTTTCCCATAGGCTGCGCACAGGCAGCCTTGGTGACTAACTGACAATGTTATTGTGTAACGATATACTTAGAGATTGTAATTAGTTCATATATCGCGTTGTGATTGAACACGAACCAGTATATTTTAAATATGGTGATAAACTTGTTACGGTATGGTTGTAGGAAGTCCGGAGGTCTACTTTACAGTAGCCAAGTAAATATGGTATGGGTAGTGCCAGGATTTTTCCTAAGAAAAAGCTGGGCTAATAATGAAAGACGCAATAACTATATATGATTCTGCTAATAGTAAATATTGGAACTTAAATGCCATCCGTGAAGATGAACAAGGCAGAGCAGAACAAATATTTATTTATGGAAAATATGCAAAGGTAACTGAAAGACTCTCTAAATTACACATTGACATTGAATGTACAATATCAGGAAGATAGATCATATTCTAACAAAATAACCGAATTTCCCGTCTCCCAACCATCGCATTAAATGCCTGCTAAATTACTACTATGAAACCTGGTGGAATGCTTTAATTACTGTAATCTAAAAAAAAATATATTTTTATCATTTTGCACGATAACTAAATAGGTCAACAAGTATAATAAAAAAAAAATAGGTCAGTCATGTCTCCCGCATCGATCATCCCGATCGCTCCATTAAGTACTTGTTTAGATAAAATGTTGATAATAGACTAATAGACGATAATTTGGGTACCTACACCTAATGCTTAATGTAACTTGATGAAATTTGTAACTAATGTACTAAATAAACAAGGTCAAAGATTTGGCAATTGCCGATGATACTACTTTGCATAGTAGAAAAGCGCTTAACGCAGAGAACAGACATAATAATCACACTTAATAAGCTGTCGGAGAATGGTTAGACCAAATAGCAACATCAAGAAAGATAGGCTGTCTTTCTTGATTGAGCTTGGCGGTTCGAATATGGCCGTGATCTTTAACAATGAAGCATTAATAAGGAAGAATGCCATAACAAGTAGTAGATAATACCCCTTTCGTATAGACAGTTCTTTCTACATTTGAATCTACTAGATTAGTTTTCATTTAACTTTCTATTACTCCAACAAAACTCCAGCTGGTGTGCAATTGAATTTCATTTTCTAGTTAAAATATAAACGAGTCTGAATCCCAGGAGAATATTCTAGTTGCAACTTCTCGGTCAAGGTTTTATAGTCAAGTAAGTTTCAGTGTACTACAGTTTAGAAATGTTGTGTTTCTAAGATGTTAGTTCAGAGAATTGTAACTGTTATTTTCTTGGAAAAGTGAAATAGTAATGAGTTATTTTGAGGAGAAAATTGGAACATTCATCAATGATATTTATAATTTTATAGTGAAATGGAACTTTCTTGTGAATTTCACTTAACGTTAAGATGTACCAATTGTACATAAGTTCTCATTATGTTGGATTGGATAATTGTCTATTTTTTTAGTTCTATATCCAACACCAGTCTTTCGTGATTTCTACGCCATTGATTAGAAAGTTTAGCCTCTAAAGGAACTTACATTTCTTGCAATTCAAAATTGACTTCAGTTACCTCTTCTACGAGCCCTCTACCTTCGGCTACAGCACCAGATATCACTATAACCAACTCGAACTCAACTGATTCCATTACTCTACCACCATATTCCATTAAACCATCACCCCTCACACTACGCAGTACATATTTACCCGACGCGACATTGAAAGCGAGGACATAGGAGTTTCTAGACGGCACTCTTCCTTGTTACGAAGAATTCATTCCGTTTTTACTACTAATGACCTTTGTTTGTTGAGTCGTAGAATAGTAGCAGAGATTAAGTTTAATTTTAGCAACGCATTTGAGATCGCGAGATTGAGAGATGGGATGATGGGAGGTGTTTGCCCAGCAGTAGGACTACAACGGCTAAAAACTTTTTATTTTATTTAGTTTTCGCAAGCTTTCTTTAAATTACAGAATATTTGGATTATAATCTAGCATGGATTATTGTTTATATATGTGATGCTCTAGCTAAACAGAGTGATAACTATTTTGTTTACTCTTTCTATATTTGATGGCCTTGACAGTTTTCTCATCAAAGTTGACTGCTTTAAAAGGTGTTTTTCTTGAAAGACTCTTGAAGGTTTTGATTATTCCGTGAATGCGGAAGTAAGAAAACTATATGTAAGTATAGCTGAGCGTGATTTTCTGTATTTTCTGCTTACCTGGCACCTTTGGGGAAAGAATACATACATAAACACATTTCCAGTATCCATCACGATGGTATGAGGTTTCAATGTTAGGGCTACCGCTTGGGCACAGTTCCAAAATCAGACCTGGACAATTTACTATACAAATTCAATTTCACGTTGGCTCAACTGTGTGAATCCAAGACCGTGCAGTTGGATAAGCTACCTAACTTTGTATACTAGTAGAATCAAAATCATCATTCTCCTGCCTTTATGACAATTTATTTGGGGTCGACGCAACATATCTTTTTCTTCCATAGTTCTCTATTAGTCGTCATCTCGGTAGTCACTCCCTTTCTAACCATATCATCTTTCACACAGTCCATCCATCGTTTATTTTGTCTTCTGGTTACATTGTATACTAGTAGAAAGAGTGTTGAATAGTCTGTTTGCAGATACTAAATAATTTCATCGTTCATCCTTGTGTATCTTCCCTAAAGTTTTTGTGTCGACTTCTCTAGCCAGAAGTGGCCTATTATTAAACAATTATTGTTTTATGACATTAGAAATATGTCTTTATTTACTACACTGTACAGAAAATAAATGTTTAACATAATCACAATCATGTTTAATATTTCGTGTGCCAAAATTATTTTCAGTTGTAAACAAAACGATGTTTGCCAATAATATATCCCTCGTGACTACAGACACCATTATTACAACATAACGCATGCTTTAAGCTATTTTACGAAAATACGAGGCTATAGTGTAAAAAGATAAATTAAATATTTATGTTTATAATGTAGACCTGGATAAGCATCCATGTTTGCAAACCAACAAATGATTTGATTTCATTTTAAGACTCTCAGAGAAGAGACCAGGGAACAATGACCCACAAAAGATGAGGAAACCTTACTCAGCAATGGGTGGTAAATGCTATCAATGATGGTAATTATGAATAACACAATCCTTAAGGGTATTAAATAACAGAAGTACATGATTCACCACGTGAACTTCTAAGCCTAGGCTTTTTTGTTAGCCAAGTAAACAAACTAAGGTAGAAACTAACATTGTTACTACATACATGTAACAGATAATAACAAAAGACGACATGATTGTAAACAACACAAACTATAAAAAATCATCATAGTTTATTATTACATATAGAAAACATCCCATAAAGGTAGATAAGTGCTTCCGACAAACCGACCAAGTCATTACAGTTCAAAAGCTGCAGTGAAAGTTGCTCATCTCCCTTCGACATTCAAAGAAACCTTTCACAATGCATAACTATAATGTTTTGTATACTATCAAAAGACAGTTCCGAAACTGAAGGCACTGCCTAAAACACTGATGATAGAAATAAGAAAGATAATAAGACAAACGTGCGATGTATACGAGGGTGTAGAAGAGGTAATAAAATACGAAGAAAGGATTTTGCAGAACGAAATTCCTGCTCACTTCTCCATCTCTAGTATGGGCACGAGTTATGCTCGTATAGTTCATGCCGATACGAGATGAGGAGAAGTGATAGTGAAGTGAAGATAATCGGCACGAACTATATGAGAATAACTCGTGCCGTGATCAAAATATTAACCAGTCAGCAAGATGGTAGCGGGACTAACTCTCCAGAGCACCGGACGTACTTCTAAGTATCATCCCTCGTAGAGGCTATACTGCCTGGTGTATACGATGGCAGTGGTTGGACCCAGTGACTCGGAATTTCGGACCCAGTCAGTAGGTTCATGTAGACGAGATCGGAAGTAAGTCAGTCCCGGGCGGGGGAAACTACTGGGCCCGAAAATATACGGGTAAGTTCTACAACTGGACTGACTTGAAACTAGTGTCTACACGGGCCCAGTTGCAAGTCAGCTTTGGACGGACTTACTGTACTACTGTCACATGACTGGGATCGTATAAACCTTAATGCACCCCTGCAGGGATGAAATGGGGGGATTCAATTTGTTTTTTTGCAAATGGCGTCGTGGGTAGCTATAGCCTTTGTAAATTAGCAATAAGTACTCAGCGACAGTACCCGAATTAGCGCAACATCGCAACAACCATGTAGGTCACGGTCTAAGCGGAAACGAGACAAAAGATGCGAAATTATATTAAGTTAGACAAGGATGCGTGTCGCGTACCGGTTTCTATCATGCGAAACTTATACCTGTTTTAATTTATGACGATCTAATTGAACTTATATTTAGTAAGTTTTGCGAGTGATTACTTAGGTTGAATAATATAAATAACTGTGTCAAAAAAAAACCGGTCAAAATAAGTATTATACTTTCGTCGTTAAAAACGGTCGTATTTCTAAAATTGGTCGTAGAAAAGCGGTTATATTTCCGAGTTAAGACGCTTAGGCTCCGAGAAACTAGCACATATTACAACATTACAATACTGGCAAGTAAGTCAGCTTCGTAAGTGGGTTACCAGTGTTTGTAGACGATAGGGCTCTTACATAGGGTTGGCAAGTTTCTGAATTTTAATGACTGACTTTTAATGACGGCTTGGTGAAAAGTTGCTGGAAAATTACTGTCGTCGTTCAAAATTGATTGTAAATCGGTCAAGTTGACACAAAATTATTTAAAACCTACACTTTTGTATCAGGAAGGATAACTGCTTTACCTTGGTATTATCAAATTGATATAACATACCTTGTAAATTGAATAAACGTGATAACTACTAGATAAGAGAATATTGTTGTCGAAAACCTGACCTTAGACAACCCTACTTTAAACCCAGAGCAACTTGGTATACTCTAAACCAAAATAGCTTATTGGAACGAAGTTCTATAACGCGGCTTGCGGTAGGAGTTGACTTATAGAAATCGTCACGTAAGGAAAAAGCGTTACTTAGACTTTATCTCTCTCTCGGTCTCTTTCTTTATCACAGAGAGAAAGAAAGTGTGAATCTAATACGCGTTTTTAATACACAAATGTATGGTAACTTTATGAGAGCTTCTAAAAACATAGATGGCTCTGTATTAAAAACGCGTCTGCGGGTAAAACAGTCAAACTTAGCAAAAAAAAAAAGAGTTAGTTTCAAGGTCTTGCGTTCCAAGTGTCATAAGTGTTTGTTTTTGTTTTAAATCATACGTGAGAAGGAACTTCGTTCTTGACGGGGGTTCCCCGACCGGACAAGTTTTTTATATTCCTATTTGGTGCTCTTCAATTTACAATCTGCGTAGCAAGATTTTGCAACATAGAAAATAACTCTTTTATTTTAATTACATTTAAGCCAGAATCTATGCATAAGATCTATCTCATGGATGCATTTTGAAGTCGTGGAGGCAGTTTACGACGGGCAGTACCTACCTACTTAAAGTTGGTACCAACTTTAAGTAGGTAGGTACTGCCCGTCCATCGATTAAGTACATCGATTAGCTGGGTATGCCGTGGTCGGCATGACCCATTTCATAAAGTCCTTAAGAGAATAGCCCATGCTGTGGTAACATGAGGTGGCAGCGGGTCGCGACTGTTCAGGGAGCGCTACTGGTTCGAGAATCAAAAACTTTTCCAATCAGAAGCAATTTTTTTTTTAACTATAACGGGCCTTTGTCTCACCTGATGGTAAATAATGATCAGGCCAAATGTGGAAGCGAGCTTCATCCGGAATCTTCAACCAAAGAGGAACTGGCTACCTTACCTCTAACATTATTATTATGGCGACAAGACTTAGATAAGACCAGAAATTTTGCCACCGCTGGAAATCAAATCCGGGACTCTGGGTCTGAAACAGGTGGTCTTACCACTAGACTACAGTATTTAGTAACTTTAACAACAGTACAAAATCGTACACAAGACCCCAACCGTGAAAGAAACAAATAATTGTAAGCAATCAAGCAATTCACACGTACGCATCTGCACGATAAACCATCTTTGATTCAAAGTATACAAGGCAAACCAACCTCTATATTAGAATACATATAGAGATGATAATACTGTGAGGTATTCAGACAGGTGATATGAAGAATGTGTCAGTGTTGTATACTTTCTACCGTCTATTCGTTTTCGTTGTAAGACAACAGCTGATTCGAATTTATTGTTGACAACGGTAATTGGTTGCGCAAATTCTGATTGCAATCAGAATGAGCTGATTAATTTCATTTTCTTATGAGTTGGTGTAAATTCATCATTTACCACCATTTGATCGTCATTTTCATTTTCAAATGTGGGTTTTTTATGGTCTTATAGGCAAATTCTTCGCACCTCTAAGCAGAAATGGCTTCGGATATTTAGCCAATCAAAATCTTAATCCATTAAACCATACACAACCAACATACATAGACAAGCTATTTACGCAGCTATGCATTTGGTATCAACAATGCATTAAATAATCAGTCTCTAAAACAAAGAACATACTTCAAAGTATTTCAGGACGTTTCACAACATCTCATCGTGCAATTTTACTACACTATTGGTGGCTAAATAAGTGTACGGATTATGCAATCATTGCAAGATTCCTTTCATCATCCACTGCTGGACATAAGCCTCCCCCAAAAGGGGGCGGGTTGCCATAATCGCCACGCTTGGCAGGCGGGTTGGCGATCGCAGTATGGTGTTAAAATGCATAGAGAACGCTGCTGCCCATTCTCTAGTAAGTCCCTTAGTCGCCTTTTACGACACCCACGGGAAGAAATGGGATTTATTTAATTTTAATTATAATCAAATGATGATTATTATTATGAATTCATTTATAAAGCGGTACTTCTGGACACGGCTCGTATTTTTAAGAGGTTCTTCTCTTTGGAGACCTGACCGCCGGTAGCTTGGACCCTGTTCCTGATACCGAAGGGCTACTATTATATATAATTTATATATATATATTATATTTTATTATATATATATATATATTATATATATTATTTATATAATATATATTTAATTTATATGTAAGTATTTAAAATGTTATACTTAAAGGAAATTTAATGCATCTCAAACATTTTCTATCTACAAATCTAGTCCATCTTTATTATAGCCTCCAGCACCAGATAATCGGATGAGTCACAAATCCATATCTGCATTGGTTTGTCAATGTGTTGCAAAATGCTTACGCAATCCTGCAATGCCCTTATTACAGCAACTCTTTGTTAAGGACCTCAGGTAAATGTAACGATGCCTTATTTGTATAAAACCTTCTATGCATTGAATACTGGACAGAGAAGGATCAAGAAATGAAAGTGACCAATGAAGTTATTGTTCTGGGAATGTAGGTATTTCGGAAAAATTTTGACAGCGTTAACTCTAGTTTTTTACTTTTATCTTTATAGGTTGGGAAATCAGCAGCAGCAAGTGTATCCAATTTAGGTTAGACGTAAATAAAACCCGCTTTCTGCTTTAGGTCATTCTTTTTCTAAACGGCTGATAAATAAATTATTAAATTATTTGATCATATTTAATAACCAAACACCACTTTTGCCGTCAGAAAGGCTATCGATTCGTCTTAGAATTGCGTCATTCTCCTGTACAACGAGAAACGCGTCGACGATGCACATTTTTGTCGGTGGAGACGGTTGATGAAGTTGAATTGGCATTACCGGAATGGTGACCAAGATCAGCACGGGATCGTGAAAGAGGTAAAATGTAAAACTTAAACGAGAGAAGCACAAAACCGTGAAGACTGGCAGAAACAAAAGAAGATATACGATATTAGTTTTAGTATATGCGAAACCCGAAACACGTACAAAATTTATAAACTGTATCATTGAAAAATCACAAAGTTATATGATTGTTAAGTTACCGGGTTGTCCGTACAAAAACATGCTAACGGCGCCCCCGCGCCTCCAGGGTCGTCTTGCGGTCATTGATAATCATTTGGCAGTAGGTACCTAACCGTACGGCGATTTTATTTTAAGTAATTAAATGGTGATAACATTTTCCATCACACTTAAATTTTTTTTGGGACAAAATATAACATGGTGTAAAAATGATTGAATTCGATTCAGTTCCTTATTCTGAACAAACTATATTCAGGTTTCGCATAAACTAAAAATAATGTTGTACATGTAGCAGTGAGTGATTCCAGACATGAAGATTATAATGACTCGAATCTATCAAGTCTTTTTAGGGTTCCGTACCCAAAGGGTAAAACGGGAACCCTATTACTAAGGCTCCGCCGTCTGTCTGTCTGTCTGTCCGTCTGTCACCAGGCTGTATCTCATGATCCGTGATAGCTGGACAGTTAAAATTTTCACAGATGATGTATTTCTGTTGCCGCTATAGCGGCAACAGAAATACATCATCTGCTACATGCGGTTGCTGTGTAGCAACAAATACTAAAAACCAGAATAACATAAATATTTAAGGGGGCTTCCAAACAACAAACGTGATTTTTTTGCTCGATATTGATAACGGTAACAGGTAGACACTTGAAATATTCACAGAATATTTAGTTATATATTCACTTTAAAAATCAATAATTAAATTAAAACAAAAAAAAAAACATTTAAGGGCTCCCATACAACAAACGTGATTTTTTTGCCGTTTTTATAAATAATGGTACGGAGCCCTTCGTGCGCGAGTCCGACTCGCACTTGGCCGGTTTTTTTTTCGAATCTTTCAACACATTGGATTTACCTTTCAAAACAAAGTGTATGTGAGAGAGCCACATTACTATAAGTATAAATAAAGAATACCGTCAAAGTGTTACGTAACTGATGCCCCCCCCGTTATCCCCTCCAACTAAGCTAATTATGCCCGTGGTGGAGTCGCTACGATAACTCAACTGGGTTCTATGTTCAATTTTATGACAACTCAAGTCCTTGCTTTTATGTTATTCTTTTGAATGGAAGAGGATTATTGAAGTAAGTTTCTTTGATGTAATTTCATAACTAATTTTAGTGTTACTATGTAATTAAGGCGAAGGAACAAGCAGCTTTACCGTTAATCTATTTTCCTTTGGGTAATGGCTATCGATCCACGTAAAACCCACAACAGCAACATTGTTTTTATACCAAAACGAGTCTTTAACATTTTACAGTCATTTTGGTTCGTAATTTTAAGCATTATATCGTAGGAAAATTCTCGTGACAATAATTTGGAACATGCACGAGCCTTCAAACCAATAACGTAAATCATGGCTTACGAAGTCATCAAACACACTTTCAAAACTTCTCAAAGGTACCGATCCAAAACGTCACTTTCCTTATGAATTAAAATTCCCTAATCACACTCCTATAGACATAAAGGTAGTACTTACAATATCATGCCCCTGACTGCCACTCCTGACGACCTCCGGTGCCATATACTCGATAGTACCACAGAAGGAGTACGCCCTGCTTTCACCGCCACAGAACTCCTTAGACAGACCGAAGTCTGTCAAAACGATGTGGCCTTCAGCATCCAGGAGAATGTTTTCGAGCTTGATGTCACGGTAGATAATGCCGAGCTGTTGGAGAAATTGATGATTAAATATGGTTTAATAAATAAAGTGATGGGGCTGGCAAATGGCCCAGTTGATTGGCTAAATTAAATACCCATGAAAAGAAACAAATGCAAACGGAAATACCCAAGAACAAGCATGCACGGTTTTGATATCAACGGCAGGCGCTGCAAAATCCAAACACATCGGGCACCTTAGTGACCAGCTACACGTGTTGGAGAACTTACTTTTCTCTAAGCACTTAAAACATAAACAGACGAACCTTTACTCCATATGAAACTTTACATCAATAAAGTTCAATATAAAATAAATACCGTAATTGTTATAAAATAAACACAAACAGAACTATTTCTACTAGAAATCCAAACAAAAGTGTTTCACAAAGCGACTTAACTAAATAAATATAAATACATTCCATAAATAGAGGTCTAGGTGTTATTATGGTCAAACAATGCATTTGACCTATGCAATCTGGCTTGTTATGGTTCAGTCCAAGACCATTAAGACATTAATCCAGGTGTTTTAACGCATATTTCTTTGCTAAGTCCACAAAAAGTCGTTGGAACCAATGATTAATGTGAAAAGTATGAATGGTATTTTAAAACTTGTAATGACTTGAGACGTGTGGGAAAGTTCTAGTAAAACGTGTTGGGGTAATGGATTTGAGACTTCTGATTTGTAAATATAATGACTCTGTATCATAGCAGGTCAATGGCCTCTGATACAAGGAAAGGACGAGCTTTACAGATCATTTCGACTCGTTTTTCTCTCGTGCTAATGTTTATCGTTCACTGAAAGTCATTAGTATAACTATGAAAGCCGGCTGTCCGTTATATTGGGCTTTTTCAATTCTTGTCGAAAATTTTCAGAAGGCTTTACGACATTGGAGTCGCCAGATGTGCGAAAATTCTACCATATCCATGAGTACTGGCATGGGACAGGAACCTTCAGATATGGAGATAGAATAACCAGCTTACCTTATGCAATTGCTCGAGGGCCAGTATAATTTCAGCTATGTATAACCTGACTTCGTTCTCGTTGAAATGTTCTCTCTGGTAGAGATGGGTGAACAACTCACCACCAGCCACATAGTCTGTGAAAGAAGATGAAAACTATGAAAAAACAAGGTCAAAATGTCCACTGAAGTCAAATACAGGAGTTGCATGTTCACCTGGGTGGCGAAAGACAGCAACTTGGGATAAACATAAATTCAGCTGTAGGGTAAGATATGCAGAATTGGAAACCATCAATGCATGAGGCGTCCCTCGTGGTAAGTGGCCACGAGGGATTAGTGAGCATGACACGGAAAACTTAGTATCGATCGTGTCAGCAAAACTTTTGGTAGAGAAATAATATAATATTCAGTAAGGATTAACGTGATAGTTTAGCTGACGTAAGTAATCTCACGTCAGGTAAACGAACAACAGAATTAATCCTAGTACCTCATTACAACTATTATCAAATATACAATACACAACATATAAATATACATTACAGTATCAAATTGCACTCACTACAATAGAACTCTAATAATTCCTCCTACTATTCAGTAAGTATGCCAGCAATAATTCTTCCTAGCGGCGGTGTTCATTTGCAACCGTGCAAATAGTCGGTTTCAACTGTATGAATTACTTGAAAATCGTGACTAATAGTAGTTTAATCAGAAGCTCAAATAAATCAGAAAACGGTTAACTAGCTCATTAGAGTCGGATTAATGATGATAATGATGTTATTTGTCATCTTGTGTAAATTAACCATGCTTTACTAGAGTGGACTGATGAATGTATTTATTATATTAGTTCCAAGTACTGGAAGATGTAGTTACTCTAATAATCATCATGAATGATATCAACCCAAAGCATGTCTCCATCTTGGGCTTGAAACAGTTAATTACCATGATCACTATTTTGCGAAATGGGTTGGTGATTGCATTAGGGATATGACAGGTTATTATTATAGACCCTAGCTGTCTAGGTGACGAAATAAGTACTTTGAAAACCCTATTTCCAACTGTAAATGCTACCTACGACTTGGAAGATTTCAAAGCTCTCAATACGGATACTTATAGCGTATCAGCTAAACGTAGGACTATTAAAGACGACGAATACACAGTAACATCAATTAAATCTAAAATAATAATTGAACTTGAAACAAAGGGGCGTGGTAGTTGGTACACGATCCATATCTAAGTAGAAATACCAAATCTTTGGCCTACATCTTCTGCCTACGATAATAAAAGTACTCGAGATGAATACTAGCCAGTATTTTTATTATTAATATCAACGGAGAATTACTATGCTTCCATGCTTATATATAGCTTCCTCTTGGCCAGAATAGAGATCGGCTATCTAACCAAATGCATATGGAATAATGCGTCAGAAAAATTTGTGATTTCATATGGCAATTCAACCAAAACATAACTATACTATTTTTACTTATTTCTGTTCTATGGCTACCTGCATATTTAGGCCACACCCTTTCTCCCAGAAGGATGATAGAGATATTCAGTGCTTAAAAACAAAATGCGATCATCAAACGGGACTGTTAAAGGTGCTTGTGAAAATGAAACTTGTCAGTTTATAGGGTCAGATTAACACATAATGATTATGCCAAACATGTGTCTAGAGAGTACCATAATTGGAACGAAAAGCATCTCTTCACCATGTATGGTACATCATTTTAATATGAGTGAACATTTGTAAATGTTTTATTACCCAAAGTGAAAGTGTTCAAGTGCGGATAATGTGTTTGGACTGGTTTTTATTATGCGCAATTTGTTCTAGATAAACATATTAAAAATTTCAGACTGGTATTTTTGGATCCTTGGCCAAAGATTACATTAGTTCGATCAGTGTACGTTCTTAATTATGAAGCTTGAGCTGAACGAATAAAGAAATAAATTTAAAAAAAAAAACGGCTGCGGTCGTCGTCCCGTCAGGAACGAAGTTCCTTCTCACGTATGATTTAAACAAAAGCAAAATGTTCCCAGCCGCTATCTTGCATTTACATTTTAACGTCACTATCGGGATTAACACCCTCGAAAACCATGAAACCGACACCCATGACGGCCAAATTCACACTTACATTATTATATGTATAATAGAAAGAGATAGAGGGAGAGAAAGTTGTATGGAGGGGGCATAACGCCTTTTCGTTACGTGACGATTTCTACCAGTCAATTCCTACCACAAGCGGCGTAAAAGAATTCGTTCCAAAAAAATTATGGAATAATCTGAAGATAAGGATTTACATTAATCACAGTTCTAGACAAAATCCCAAAGTCATCTAGATAAACCAGCCGCCTTTTTCGTTGTATAGCGGTAATAAATTCACAAATGTAATAATGTAGTCTGGCATGTGGGTCACAGAGGCGGCCAGAGGTCTATTATGTCAATACATTGAATACATAAATGATATTGTCCTTAGGTAATTTCAAGAACAATGCTGGGTTATGGAAATTTGTGGAGTATATGAATCTAGTAATGACTAAGGTCTATTTAATGATGAATGGAATGAAGATACTGTTGGAACGTTTGAAGAAATGAAAGACGAATAGTGACTAAAGGCTTGGAAATCGATCTATTTCAATGATTATTTTGGAATACTAAATAGGCTACTAAAGCAGCTATGTTATTTTGATTGCCGAAATAAAATACCTGGTTAGTATATCAAAATGTTAGAAGAGAATAGCGAACGCCCAGTCACTTCGAAGAATCACTCGGCACTTTTGGAATTTTGCTAGGCAGTTGCTAGGAATATTATGCACATTGTGCAATTATATTAATAAACGTAATTAGCATATTCCCGGGAACGCAAATTTAGTTATAATCTGATTCATCAACATCCACGAAAGGTGATAGGGTGTAATACTTTTTGCTTCTCATTAACCAATGTCGAGTCCTAAACATGACCTACGTCATATCTTTCATTCACCATAAAACGTATAAGAATGACGCAATACGGCGGTGACGTCATGCCTCGTCATCAGTGACGTCACGACTTGTCGCAAAAGCCTTGCTAAGAGTTTTGATATTTACTAGAGGCAGGTCAAGACCTTATTTAAGAAAGAATTTTATAAATGTCAGAGTTAATTGCGTTGGAGTATTTGAATTTCTCTTAAGACTGGTTCTGGTAGAGGTGTATTTAGGAGGCGCAGCAGAAGAGCTTTTCAGACTTAAAGATTATAGAAATTATAAGATTTTGAATATGTATATAAGGCCCTTAAGAGCAGGCAGTCTAAATCAAATTTCGAACGCATTCTCCGCCCCTCGCTACTCCGTTATGTGCTAAACGCTATTACATCAGTAATAAAGTTAAAATCGCGTGCGCTCTTTGATCGTGTTCGAGCACAATACTAAATAGCGTCTCAATGCTTATTTCGTTTATAACTAAAGTAATAATTGATCTAGAGAAAAAATATCTTGTGTCGGGATAATAAACTATATTTTCTTGCTGTGAATATTTATTTTAGACATAAAAGCTAAACAATCTTGTTTGTTTTTTAGAATTATCCTTAAAAAATACATGATTTTCGAATACAAAATGCATTGAGGGATAATATTACAATTACGTAACTGTCTTCAACATGGAAAGAAAAAGATCCAATAAATCATAATATACTAAAGTTTCATTTTGCTTGTATGTGCGACTGTTTCAGAATATTCATGCAAATTAACATAAAAATAGGGAACCTCCTCTTAAACGCCATGGAACCAAAGCTAGCTTAAGCTCTAGGCATACCAATCATAGCATAAACAGATGTATAAGGACAGAAATAGCAATCAATACGAATAAATATTCATAACTCTCATGTCCCTAATCATAACGTAATATTGCAATCAATTTATTGAATGAATTCAAAATAAACTTTAATCTAATGAGTTTACGTACAATTGTACAATACAATGAAATATTCTAGTTATCCTAGTATTATAATATCACTAGGTTTCGGTAGACGCAATTCATTACCCTTTGTTAGCCTGTTGGTGGAGGTTAAAGTATTTAGGGCATCGGGTAACCTCAATGCTGGATATTGACACTTTTTCTTTATATTCTGTTATATTTTTTGCTGATTTGTTGTTGATTTTCTGTAGCTTTATTTTAATTGGTGGTTCTACACCCATGACAATAGTAATTTAATAATAACAATTATTAATATTATTATTAAATAACTATAATGGTGTCAAATGATCTGGGGCCCAAGTCTGCTATTTTTATAAATTTAGTCTTTCCAACACGATCCCATTGTCATGCCATTGTCATTTTGCTAAAAGTTCGTAATCTGGTAAATTCATAATGGTCGATCATTTTCTTTGCAATTTCTTTCAATGTAGTGTCAGTGGCCGACCATTGGAAAGTTATAATGACGCCATTAAAATAGTAGATTACCAAACTTGTCAAAATCAACAATTATGAAATCAATGATCGACCATTCTGACACTATTGTAATAGCAGACTTGTGGCCCTGGTGTAAAGAAATTCTAAAGCTACTTTAGAGGTTTCGATCCACAATAGAGTTGCTAAATGAAGTAATGAACCAGTTACATCATTATTTTTCATTTAAAGACTAATACAATAGGGTCTTGTTTAGTCAAGCTAGTCATTGTAATGAAACCACAAATGATCAAATGAGAGCTAAAGATACAGAGTTAAATATGTGAAAATCCCGCTAAATGATCGAGATTTGGGATGTCGAAGAAGAAAAATAAAGAAGACAGACAGCATAATCAGCCTATAATATTCCCTCCGGCCACACAGACCTCTCTGTGGCAGGAAGTGGGCCGTAACGTAATTCACCACGCGGGCCCAGTACGGGTTGGTAGATGTCACATGTCTTCTAGTTTTTGGTTCTAGGACATGCCGGTTTCCTTGTGACGTTTTCCTTCACCGTTTTGAGAGCAGTGGTGATGAAATAATTTACACAAAGTAAAGCGCCTGTCAGGGTTCGAACCTACGACCTACAACTCTTAAGTCGCGGTAGTTACCACTGAGCCACCATTGCTCAGAAAACATACTACTCCTCAAAACACAAGAAAGCTCGTATCAATACAAGAAAGCTCGTATCAATACAAGAAAGCTCGTATCAATACAAGAAAGCAAACACAATCTTCGCGGCAACCTGACCGTATCGAGTATCAGCTCCATTACGATATTGTATTATGGCGAGCGTTTCCCAATCTCTAGTGCTGCTAGTGGGATTTGGTACAAGTTATAGGAAATAGAGGTTAAGAAGACAAGGTTGACTGCAGCATGGATTTGTTACTGATATGATACCATCAATCTGCGTAGCCATTTTCCAACTATGTTGGAGTCAGCTTCCAGTCTAACTTGATGTAGCTGAATACCAGTATATAACCATATGATGGAGAATTGTGACGGTGGAAGTTGGACTGTAGTTAATGTGTATATTTTCAATGTTTTCTTAAAAGCAATAGACTAGAATCTACATAGTGGCGAGAATTTTAGTTTCCGTAAGGCAGCGTAGGTTAGACTGACCCGTGAAATCAAGAGCAATGATTTAATAAAGATTGTCAAAAAACAGCTTGATTTTCAATCACTACTTTAAAAAAAACGACCAAGTGCGAGTCGGACTCGCGCACGAAGGGTTCCGTACCATTATCTATAAAAACGGCAAATAAATCACGTTTTTTTTTATGGGAGCCCCCCCTTAAATATTTGTTTTATTTTAATTTAAATATTCATTTTTAAATTGAATATATCACTAAATATTCTGTGAATATTTCAAGCGTCTACCTGTTGCCGTTATCAATATAGAGCAAAAACGAGCAAAAAAAAATCACGTTTGTTGTATGGGAGCCCCCCTAAATATTTATTTTATTATGTTTTTTAGTATTTGTTGTTATAGCGGCAACAGGAATACATCATCTGTGAAAATTTCAACTGTCTAACTATCACTGTTCATGAGATACAGCCTGGTGACAGACGGACAGACAGACAGACGGCAGAGCCTTAGTAATAGGGTTCCCGTTTTACCCTTTGGGTACGGAACCCTAAAAACCACCTGTATGCAATATTCATTTCATCTGCAGAATATTCATATTGACATTCTAATCGTTTCTTCAAAAAAACAACGTTGCATATTGATCGATCACATCTGGATCACACAAACCAAAACAAGGATATTGAACAAAAAAATACTCAACTACTATTCTCAGCCACCATCGCTAAAATCTATAGAATTAGAACACCATAGAACAGTAGGTTGTGCACGTGCAACAAATAACAATGGATTACAAACACTTCAGTAGGGGAAAAAGCGCAAACGTCCGCCGGTGTCGGGTCAAGGCAAGAAACGCTACGAAACTGCAGTTATATATACAAAATATTGACTCTAATAACAAATTACTATTAGTCTAGGTAGTTGAATTGGATGATATATTTATTTATATGGAAAGTGTCTTAAGCGGAATAACTGAAATCAGTAAAGTGTACGGGGGGGGGGGGGGGGGGCAAGATTAGCAAGCGGGGTTTCAAGACTGATTTGGTTATGAAGACTTGTTAGGTAGCGCAATGTTGCAATTACGCAACAAATACGACAAACGAGAATGATCAAAGATCTAATAAAGAAACTGGACGTAATAAAGCAAAATGTATAGTTTTCCAACCAATCAGTCCAACAAAGGACGGAACAAAAGACTTCGCAAATCGTTTCTTTTCAAACACCAAGCAAACAACACGTGACGAAGAAATTACACATAATTGATGTTCAATAACTGCAACCCTGAACTTTCGCATAACAACAAAACCTTTTATCATTGGCAAACAATGAACGACACCCAATTTAAAAGTTTGAGTCCAGAAGTATCATATTGATGTAACGAGTTAATTTACACAGAGTTTAAAACTTTTAACAATAACAATTCCGTTCTGAATCAGGAAAGTTGCCAAATATCAATTAAGTCCGATGTCGACAGAGTAATTATTACAGCTGACCTTTTTACAAGTGAATGTGGTGCAGGAGATAAAGAAGTAAACAATAAACAAATAACTGCATTGTATTGCGCAATTTAAGAGGAAGGTAAAGTTATTTAGAACTAAATTGGTCTAGCAATAAAACGATTCAATAAAGAAGTGTTAAAGCTTGCATTTCTTTAATGAACGCAATTACATAATCACTCCTGAACATAGTTAACTATTCGCATTCCCTTTGAAGACTGATGGATTACCAAGTACTTAGACGAAGATCTTACAGGTATAAGAATGTATAGACACTATTGTAGCGCTTGAGAATTGGCAGACGGAGAGTTTCATAACATAGTAACATTATATTGACCGGTTTCTAACACCCGACTTATAACATACACGGTATGGTAAGCTCCAGCTTAATCGACAATTGAGATCGAAAAGAAAACGTAGATAAAAGAAGCGTGGTAAAACAATGAAGATGCAAGCCGATATGTCAAGGTGAGAAATGCAATCAGTGGAACAGAAACTGTTATAGTTCAAAAGATTTATCATTAATTATTAAAGTTTGAGCGGGCGTGAGCTATTAGATTCTATAGAGGGGCAGTGGGTCAAGGTGCTGCAAAAGTAGGTCTCCGTACTGTTTGGCAATCACGTTCTCAGGTAAATGCCTAGTTTTTTTTTTAAATTTTGAATGTGCAGTAATATTCTCTACACATAATTAAAGTATTGTCCACGGTGATTGAAGTTTTGACATGACTGTAAGACCATATTTGAATGTATCAGGCTTCGCGTGTCGCCATTTCTATTTCGCAATCTCAAGTCTGAACTTTGTATCTAAAATATGAACATGTATGGCATTCTCACTTTCTATTGTGAGTCAAATTGAACTTTAAGCAATGATGTCGTGATGGGATACTCAGAAGTAACTATTGTGTGATATTGAGTTCAAATTGAGAAACCAAACTTTATTACGCTTTAGGCTCATGTTAATCAAAACTCTTTTACTATATTTAAAAACCTTTTAAGAGATATGTGAAATGCAAATCAAGCGCCCCAAGTTATTAATTCCGCGAACGACGGAGAAAGATATTTTCAGTGTATTAAAATCGCTTTACGTGTACTATCTCAAATTTTTCACTGGATGACCTTTAAGAGATCCCGAAGTAAAGGAAGGGGACTTGAGGATTATGTCATGCGGAAACTTACTTGTAGACACTTTTATTATTTTAAAATATATCAAATAAGTATAATACATCAAAGATCTGAAGTAGACAGATTAAACAAAAATGCCGTCATAGAAACATGAAGAGAAAATACCTATGGAAAAATTACAATATGATTTCAATATCAACGGAGAACAAACAGTACTAGAGAATACATTGACTTCGAGCCGGCTATTGACGGGTAAGGTCAAAGTAGGGTAGCAATTGACTTTGAAACATTCGTTCAAGTTAAAATTACTGCAGCCTTCTTTCAATCTAGCTATTATCCAGGTTGTGTTTTACTTGACTAAGACATTTGTGAGGGTAATAGTTCAATGATCCGTGATTGGCTAGTGTCTGCTTTAATGGTTTTACCTAGAACGTCCGCATGACCACTTTATAGGAATCAGGATTTAAGTATGTTTTTTCTCGTGTAGAGGCCATGTTAGGCCATTTTAGAAGGATAACCTGATCATGAAGCACAGGCGAAGTCTACCCCCGTTATTACGTGCTATAGAAATTCTCATTTTTCTAAGGAGTTTTCATACTACAAAACATCATAATTGCAAAAAAGAGAGAGTGACAATGAAAAAGTATTAACGCAAGTTTAAAAATAACTTCAGCTGCATTACGTTAATATTTTTCTTTGTTCATTTTTTGACTGATTTCAGCCTCCTCATTGCTCTTTAGCCTTGGCGATGCCACTGCGATTTTGCAAGAACATTTTCGCTTGCCAGGGTCGTGGTTAAAATATAATGTTAAATAATAGCTAACATACTTTGGCTAACATTTTATTCTTATGAATTTTGCAATTTTTCTGTTGTGTGTGCTATTTTTGCTTGGTCTTGCAATTTATCATTCGAGAAGTACGTAGTAGCTTCTAGGTACACTTTGTCGACATTCATCAGGTTTTCAAAAGGCCATGACATTGCATCCAATGGCAAGGTTAAAGTAAATATTTTTGTTTTTTATTTCCCGAAACATTATTATATGCATCTGCTTAATGTATCGAGTTAAGGAGAATATTAAATTAATTTGGAGAACCATAGTTGTCGACATAGCTTACAGAATAAGCAAGCTGAAGTGGTAATGGGCCGGCCATATTAGCCGTAGAACCGAAGAACGTGGGGTAGACGTGTTCTTGAGTGGAGACCGAGAATCGGCAAACGTAAGGTAGGACGCCCTCAGACTAGGTGAAGCGACGATCTTCGCAGGGTGGCTGGTAACAGCTGGATTGATTCTGGGCTTTTCTCTAGCGTACAATTGGAGAGGCCTATGTCCAGCAGTGGATTGCTATGGGTTTGATGATGATGAAAATGAGTCCGGTTATCACCAGGGTCTACTAAAATTTCAAATCTCAGTCTTGAGTTTGACAGTTTCCTCTAATGTTTTACTTATTTTAATTGCGTATGATTACGCGATCAAATACTTGCTAAGAATAACAAAACGCATAGGAACTGTTTACGATTCTACACTGTGTATCGACCTCTGGAGAAGTCTTACACTACAAGGGCATACTATTTGCGTGTCTACTCATTCAGTTTTATTTCTGTAACTTTATCTAATTTACCTTCATTTTCCGTCTAGTAAGTTCTAAAAATATTTTCAAAGTTTCTTCCCTATGATTTAGCTTTTTCACAATGTTATTAAGATTTCCTTTCTAACCGTCTGTGGCTTATTCACTATTCTAAAAAAATATCTACACGTGTTGGCTATTTCTGTAACTCTTATCTAATTTACCTTCATTTTTCCGTCTAGTAAGTTCTAAAAATATTTTCAAAGTTTCTTCCCTATGATTTAGCTTTTTCACAAGTTTATTTAGATTTATTTTCTAACCGTCTGTGGCTTATTCACTATTCTAAAAAAAATCTACACGTGTTGGCTATTTCTGTAACTCTATCTAATTTACCTTCATTTTTCCGTCTAGTAAGTTCTAAAAATATTTTCAAAGTTTCTTCCCTATGATTTAGCTTTTTCACAAGTTTATTTAGATTTCCTTTCTAACCGTCTGTGGCTAATTCACAATTCTAAAAAAAAAATCTACACGTGTTGGCTATTTCTGTAACTTATCTAATTTACCTTAATTTTTCCGTCTAGTAAGTTCTAAAAATATTTTCAAAGTTTCTTCCCTATGATTTAGCTTTTCCACAAGTTTATTTAGATTTCCTTTCTAACCGTCTGTGGTTAATTAAAAATTCTAAAAAAAAATCTACACGTGTTGGCAATCATTGACGTTGTTAGAGCAAATAATTCGTTAAAATAACTGATGCTTCTACAGATAACTGGCGTCAAAATCATACTCGTTTTTGACCAAAATAGTTTCCATACGAGTAGACTATCAATTTCGATTCAAATCCAATTAACATGGATAAGTTCATCCAGCATTTGACATTCTGCGAGTCATTAGACAATTAACAATTTCACACACATATCAGCTGCATTGCTTGACAGCAAATATTTAGTCGTTCCTAAACCCAGTTTAAGAGATATTATATGATCTCTAAGAATAAAGGTCAAGTATATTTTTATCCCCCATATCTAGACGACATTTAAGAGCACAGGAGCATTTAGCGTGGGCGTTCAAGCTCTACTAAAGTGGGTAGATGGAAATACAAGTCTACAAGATCTGCTAAATTGAATGACTATACAATTCTTAATTGGCAAATATTTTTCAAATACTGTTATAACGTTGGCATTTCTTATCTGCTAATTGAATCGTATGTATGTCATTAAATGACAGAGTTGCTGTATCATTGGAAATAGTTTAGGTATTATGCATGGGAAATGCTAAGTATATCTTTGTTGGGATGTGATAGTGATAGATTTTTTGTGTCCGGAATGGATGACAATTACTTGTTCTTAAGTAGGATGAAAGTAGTAGTCAAAGGTTGTTAGTAATATTCAGTGAATTACCAAAAGTTTTACCAAATCTGCATGTTTTTATGGAAGCTCCATAAAATTGTAATAAGCAGCATAAAATCAAACATCGTTACGTACGTTTTTATAATGTCAATAACAAACTTTCCTTTTCAAAGTTCATTCATATAACATTTATTTATTTAAATAAAGTGTATAACTTTTTACAACAAGACCTCTCTCAAAATCTTACCTCACTATAATTTCATTCGATTAATAACCAAATAAATCGACACATAACCTCTCGATTTCGCGAGCCGCTGTTCAGTTAGGAGTGCAATGGATAGAAGACCCAATTCCTTTTACAACAAGGTTTAAAATAAACAAATGTCTCATTGCGTAAGGAACGCCGGTATCCCCTTGACACGCTTATGTCCGAGTTAGATTCGTACACAGAATCGAGTCAATTAGTCATACTATTGATATATGATACTTTGGCAATAAATCCTTCATTAAGGTTGGTCGTTATGGTTGTGGAGAAAGTTCTTTTAGATAACGATCACGGTTGTGGTCCTCAGAGAGGTGAGCAGAGGCGTGTTGACCTACATTCACAGTAAGCCGATGTGATAGGAGATGATCTTATCGCTTTTAACTAGTAATTATCAGAATATATTAGAAAAAAATAAACAAGCCAAGCTTGCAAATCAATCTATAACCTACCTGATGCTTAGACTACCGACACAAAACGAACAAGATGTATGAAACTAAAGTTAGTTATCTTACTTATCAAGGTAGTAATTTTAATAATGCCGTCTTTCAAAATAAAAATATTCTCCACTTTCAACTTCACAAACATATTCCATTTTGTATTCCCGTAGAGATTTCTGGCACTCTAAGTTAGTTTTCTGAGCACAAAGTTCCACTGTCATTAGATTTGTTCCGTTGAAATGGGATAGAGGAAAATGTTTATATACTCGAGCACTTTAAAATATTAGAATTGCTGCTTTATATCAAAGGTCTTAAAGATTAATAATTATTTCACTTAATGAGTGAGTACTGAGATCACGGCTTATAAAGTTGTATGGAAGAAGAAGACGGCGTAGACGGGGCGGAACCTAAAATGGAAATAAGGGTAGGACGATGACGATGATGTGATCAACACTTGATTTAATACTAGAACTAGACGGATTTACTAATAATCTAGTGGTCGAAAGCAAAGAAAGAAAGAAAAGAAAGAAAAATAGTTTAATTTGTCACAGAAACACGTGCATACGAAAACATAAACTCCATTACACAAAACACATCTATCAAAGAAGCTTGGGTAGCTTATACTTCGTAGTCGTATGTCGTTCGCTAGTCGTATGGTTACTTCACTAGTTAAGTAACTAGTGAAGTAACTATACGACTCGGTACTCGATACTCACGATAAATCGATTCAAGTTAAATGTTATTTTTGACAACTTGAAGACAATAGCGACCGGACCTTTAAAGAAACAAGTCTGTTCTAACCTAACCTACAAATAGGAGCACTTGAATCAATTGAAAAGAACCAAGAAAAAACTAAAGGAGCAGCTTTAAAAGCAGACACTAGTTGTAACCAGACGAATTAATCCAATCTAATAGAATTTCAAATTGTTCGTCTTATATGTAACGGCATTCGAGCATCAGTAGCCATGGTACATTTACAATTAAAAATACATGCGTTGCATATTGCATTTGATGGTACAGTCAATCGCCCATCAGTGTTAATAAAATGTTATTGACAGTACCTTTATGTCGTAGCAGTAAAGGTGATTTTAGTAGTGCTAGTGTTACCACTGATGTGCGGTTGACTGTACATCTGAGGCTGATCAATGTATGAATTGACAGAAATATTTCTAGATCGCATGCATCGTTTGAGATTGTTTCTTTGACTACTTGTTCTATTAAAAGTTGTTTATTTCTCCACTTATGTACAGACGCCAGCACATCAAGCTACCCGAAACTATCAGATGTTCCCAATCTACCTTGAACCTTATTCTTTAGCAATAAAGTTGAAAATCTATTAAAGGTATTTGACAGCTTGATGTGCTGGCGTCTGTACACACTATTTATATACGAAGTTAATAATGATATTAAAACTTGGGGGGGATTCGTTGGCTTCAGCAAGCTCGTGTTACATAGTCAAGCTTTACAAGTAGTCCATAAAATTGACTTTAACAATGATAGATCGATAGTAGGAACTAGGAAGCATATGGAACTTCCGACATAAGACTACAATTTCTGCTGTCGCCCCATCAATTTGAGAAGCCTACTTAAACCACAATAAATCGTACTCTTTTTCTTCTTTCTCAGATTCAAAGGTACATCCGTACACTAAACCTCGCCTTAAACCTCTCTTTTGACTAACATTTTAATATAGTGCTGTTAGTGCGTTGAATTTTTACATAACAAACCATGATCTTTCTTTTATTTTCCTTCATTACACCTTGCTTCAAAATACCCCCAAATCTTACGCAACTTCGACCCTTTTATGAACTTTTAACCCACAAACGAGGTTGGCATGTCAACAGAGTCCGTCGACCTTACCTTCAGGCGTACCCCAGCATTACACAACAGGAGCAGGTTGAAAGACCTCAAGGTCTGCGACTCGGCTGGGGCGAAAGGACTCCATGCCCGGGTGACATTGGGTTATCGATTTAGACTGGGGGCTAGTGTACCGTTTGCTCCCGAAGTCTAGGAATTTGTCTGTGGGAATTGAGTTGGCACGTGGAAGTTTGGATTTGAAAAAGATTCGTTACGAGTTCTGTGTCTTACGATTTAAAAAAGGCGAAAGCGTAAGGGTAGCCCACGAAATTCAAATTTTCTTAAGTTTTTTGCAATTTGCAGGTCAGTATCATCAGGGGGTCAAGTGACGTCCATACCAAGGCAACGCCGTGACCATTGTGCCAATAGTTTGTAACCTCCTAAATTCATAATGGCGTGACCGTGGTCCATAGGGAAGTTAAAATAATAGGAGCTTGTCAGTACGAGATTACCAAATACAGATTTTTATTCCAATGGAGCATCAGTGGCACGTCATTGGAAAATCTTAAAGACGCCTTTCAATTAGGAGATTAGCAAAACTGTCAAACTCTACTTGGCCCCCTGGTTGTATGTTGATCTAAATATTTTTCGCAGCCGTTCAAATGTTTATTTATAGCATCATAAATTCATAATCATAAAAATCATCAAAACAACTGTAGCCCTATATTTCATTAAACGTAATTTATTTTTCTTTTTCTTTTCTTGCAATCATGACATTTGCGGCCAATTCTAACATAAGGAGATGTATTGCTGATTGTAATGATTATAATTCTGTAAACCCATATTTTTACTCCGTGTGGTGCCGGACGTAAAGAATAGCACACACATATTTCTTCCCGTGGGTGTCGTAAAAGGCGACTAAGGGACTTACTAGAGAATGGGCAGCAGCGTTCTCTATGCATTTTAACATCATACTGCGATCGCCAACCCGCCTGCCAAGCGTGGCGATTATGGCAAACACCCCCCCCCCCCCCCCTTAGGGGGAGGCCTATGTCCAGCAGTGCACGTCTTTTGGCTGAAATGATGATGATGTAACCCATATATGTTACGGTCGCGAATCATATTTTAATCAACATACAACCGACACTGACCAGCAAATTGCAAAAAACGTATGAAAATTTGAATTTCGCGGGCTACCTTAGGGCATCCCCTTTCAAGTATTTGAAGGCCAGTCAGAAACTTGAGCTTTTTCTTTCTGACCTTTCTCTAATAATTGTTGTCAAAGCAACCGAAATGTAGGCTCGCGAGAAGCGTGGTGATTAGCGTTGAAGCTTGCCATAATTAATTTGTAATTCTACGATGCCTATCTAGAAAATTGATAGTAAGTAATATTTAAATTAGCACAATACGTAGGTACGGACCAAGCCTTCATGCGGTATAATAACAATAGTGATAAGTTTCCAACTTGTACGAGCTTGTCGACGGTTGTGAGAAGCGCGTTCCACTTAGGACCAAAATTGTGGCACATTTGGAACTTTCATCGTACTAACATGCTAGTAATGAGTTTGTTAACAAATACAAACATTTGTTTGAAAAATTAATATTCTCATTTAGTTGAGCTAATATTGATTTGAAACGAAAGTTTTTTTTTTAAAGTGTATCTGACCTAATTCGATTTTGCTGGGATTGTTTAAAATCAAATCAAAGGACGAAACTCAAAGTCGACTCGAGCCTAGGTCAAACTGGCTGGACTCTAGACAAACTGCATTTTAACCTAGAGGCTAGTCCGGCTGTACAGACAATGTATAAATAAATGGTAAATATAATGGTGGTTTAATTTATTAAAAATGGACACACTTCCCTTAAGTGTTCATTATTCTAGCGTATGGCACTCGTGGGTTGCAGCTGAAAATCAGCGTCAGGCGGTACACCTTGCGTTGTCATCTGACATTATGCTGAGCTGAGGCCCTTTTGGCGTTATAATCATTGTTTTCTGTTTTTTTACAGTTTTAAGGTGTATTCTTTTTTGCTGTAATGCCAATAAACGCATTTTTCTTTATTTCTTTCTTTAAACAATTTTACATTACAAACATATTTCAAAAGGCACAATTTCTAGTATCATAGTAACGCCTTCGCCATATCCATTAACGTCATTATTTTCAAAGTTTAAGGACAACTAGAAAGAATTAAAAACTAATCAAGTCTAGCCCCATTTAGATTCATATAGTCAAAACAACATGACTACAGCCAACCACATCATTTCCGATTGTAACAAAACATTGAACTAAAGAATCATTGAATGAGTTAGTATTAATAAAATTATGCGGCCATTAAAGATGGTGCTTTATATTTCCTTACACGTGGCCTGCGGCATTTAAATAAAGCATAAATAAAGTTGTTATGATTAGTTCGTTGTCAGCTGAACTTCTATTAAGTGCCAATTTCACCAATGAAACTGAACGCGATCAGCACATAAACCACGTTTAAGAGCTGTCAGTGTCATTATTTTCTTTGGAATATTGACACTGACAGCTCTTGAACTCGGTTTATGCCCGGTTTCTGAAGTTCCCAAATAAACTCTCACTAACTATTGATTCAATAAAGTTAAGCGTAAGATAAACGTCGGTTAACTGTCACTGCGTTTCTAGATGGGTTAGGCTAGATGGGTCGGTATAAGAGATCGCGTCTAAAATTGGTTTTATTATTTTAATTCGTCTATAATTAATAGATTTCTTTATAATAATATATTTTTCGAGGATAAATAAGTGGCTTAACACTATTTTAGTAAATAAATATGATAAGTCGTTACTTATGGACGGATCAATGAACAACATCATTGCCATTTAAAAAAAAAGTTCACTTCATTGTTTTTGTTTCGCATGGTATTATTTTTGCTTTACCGTTTGATTTTAAGTTTTATGTCGACAGTCTATTTGGTATTTCCAATCGTTTGTGCTTTAGGTGAACATTCTTTTGTAAAATAACATATTATAACTGGAAAGTGCAGTAAAAAACATACTGAAAGAGAAGATGCTAGTATAGAAGTGGCTAAAGAATTTGTTTATTTAACCAACAATACATTTTGAAAGGAATTCTACTACGTCTTAAGTTTCTGGGTACTGATTTATTAGAAATAAACTCCAGTACTTCCAAGTCAGACTCTGATGAGCTGCTCGTATTCGATACGCTAACACTCATTGTTTTTTCCTTTGAATAATTTTAATATATAACTTTCACTGGTATTTCAATTATATAATACACGCTATAATTATGTATAACCTAAAAGTTGATGTAGTTTGCTATGAAATGAAACGTCAGTTAGAGTTATAGAACTGATAAACGGCACACATTGGTCAGTTAAGTTAACTTGAGTTTAAACGGATTGCGGTGTTCGGAAACGCACTTTCACAAGTTATCGAACCGATAGCGCTAATGAATAGATAAACTACCGATAAAAGTACCTCAGAAACCGGGCATAATGCCCGGTTTCTGAGGTACTTTTATCAGTAGTTTTTTTTTTAGATGTGCTAATCTCGTTCAGTTTCATTGGTGAAATTCGCCCTAAGTGTAGTAAATCCTTTTACGTAATCAACTTTTATAGTGTCTATTAGGACTGTTGGAGCTATAAATAAATCATTAGTTGAACCTAATTCAGTCACAATTAGATGACCTGCGCGGGTTAATTACGTAAAATTCACAATGCCATCTATTTTAACAATATTCATTGCGTTATTAACGTTGTCGAGCAGAATTCTTCGAACATTTATTAAGCAATGTATTATGAATTTCCTTTAAAATCTTTCTAGTTACGCAATTGGGGTGCTGGAATCTGACTTCAGCATAGATGGATGAATACTCTTTATTGTACATCATATCAATTTCAATACGAGACACACTTAAACTCTAAATAAGACACCGTGTATGAACTTCGTAAAATTTTTATAGATCAAAACCACCTCCTGTAAGTTGTCACTGGTAATAGAAGTAAAGTAGAGGCCACACTTAATCCAATTACTCTGAAAGTAGAGTCAGTCAACTAGCTGATGCATAGTGAGCGATCAATGCTGTTAACTCATTGGACTATGAAGAAGTATCAATTATTATAATGAAAATATGCATGTACTTTCATGGTTCTTCAGTAGATTGAAAAAAAAAAACAACCGACTTCAAAACAAAACACTACAAAGTAAAAAATAACTTTAATTTCGGAAGTCGGTGTCTTTGGATCTGTATTTTAGTTTTTTGACAACCTTTTACAAAATATATTGCTTTTCCCGATGCAGGGACGTTATTGGTGAGGAGTTCTCCTGATAAGAACCGGGAGAACTGGAGCTGATGGCGACTTCACCATGATGCATTGTGACGAGCATAAACTGCTTAGCAACCATATTATAATACCTACTCGAATAGCAACCCGTGAAATACTTATTATTAAGTAGTTCCGGTGGCCATCTGTGGTCTTCATCATCAGTTCCACTTCACCAAATGGTGCTTTCCGAGAGCAAATGCACGATTTACTATAAAAAATACCCAAATGGCTATAGGTGTGCCTATAAAATTTGAGGGTCTCCCTCAATTTCCATGGGATCCCGCAAAAGCTAGTTTGAAAATAATACCAAATCCAAAACTGTGGAATTCGAACCAGCAACAGAGAAGCATTTGTTTTCCCATATCTATTCAGATTATCTATTTAAAACACACAGTATTTCAAAATGAACTCTACTCACCAAGTATAAGGTGTAATTTGGAGTCGGTCTGGAAGGCATAGTGCAGTGTCACAAGGAATGGGCACGCCCTCACAGCCTCCAGGACCTGTTGAATTCGTTCCATTTTACATACATACGATAGATATTTCAATTTGCTATTTGATAGAATTCAAATAAGACCTAGACTAGATCCCTGGGCTACGCCGGAATAAAAAATTCTTATTGAAAGGAATGTCCGGAAGTTCAGTTGATATTTTTTCTCTGTGCCCTAGATATCCTAGTCACGCTATAATTAAAGTTTATAAAAATGCTCTGAGCATTTGCTTCTAAATTTTAGATTACATTATTCAGTTGTGTACTTCAATTGAAAGCTACCGAGAATAATTTTTGTCTGAACATCCGCCGGATTTTTCACGGCAAGTTTAAACTATATCTCATCCAGAAGAGCCATTTCTTACGTTAAGGGACTTTACCTTTCTTTTGTTAGCCAAACGTCTTACAGAATCTGTGTTTTCTATATCTCATACGAAGAATCTTTCGTGGATAGTAGTATCATTATTCCTTAAATTACTATTACAAAATGCTTGTTTACCTGTCTTTCAGTCCTAGTATGCTCTGCAGTCTTCAATTTCTGTACTATCGATGCCTTTTTCAACACCTTCATGGCATATAACTTACCTTCGTCGATGCCAACTTTTTTCCTAACTAGAAACACTTTGCCGTATGCTGAAACAAAAGAAATACAAACATTATTATTTGGATACTTAAAAGTACAAAAATATGCCTCAAGATTGGACATTAGAAACTTCAATTACACTGTCTTTCATATATCAAAATTTGAACCTAGTCGATCTGGTTAGCACCCTTTTGGAACACCTACGGATTAACTCAATCAACGATACATAGAAAAAAGTACCATCAGGTATTCCTTGAATACAAGTACCAAGTATAATAGCGTGACAGTGCCAAGACAGAGCACTGTCTCTGCTTTGTCTTGGCACTGTCTCGCCACTGAACTCGGTAAGTGTAATCAAGGCAACAGTATCACCAAGGACATCAGTACTTTGTTAATTATATTTTCTCGGTAACTTTCTCAGTTACTATTATTATTGCCTAGACAAAAGTACTTTCAAGTATTCCTTGAATACAAGCATCAAGAATAGTGGCGTGACAGTGGCCAAGACAGAGCACTGTATCTGATTTGTCTTGGGCTTGCCACTATCTCGCCACTGACCTCGGTAAGTGTAATCAAGGCAATAGTATCACCAAGAAGATCAGTACACTCTCTATTTCCAATTAAATTGTGTCAAATATCCTATTCGTATAAGCTTGAGAGATTAATTACTAAGGAAGGCTGAAATTCACATGAAGTCGCATAACCTTATAACGTTAGTATCAAAGTCACGGATATTAGATATACTACATGTTGGATCAGGGATAACAACCCAGTATAGCAGCTGGAAACAGAATAACGTTTTAAACCCCTGTACTAGGAATCCTTGCAGCGTGAGCACTTACACGTGATCTGTTTTGAATTCTAGATTGGTTGCTTTGAGTTTCAACCTAATTGTAAGTGAAATAGCTGTGTAAGCTGCATTATGCTTTTGTATGCTTGCCTAGACGTTATATTAATTATACCTTGGATAACTTTATGGACTATTCTACTTGATTTAGTACGGCGCACAATGTCTTCTTCCATATCTCTATCAGCCGTCATCTCAGTGTTTAGACTTGTGGCGGCATCAACATCCCCACATGCGAACTACGCGTAACACTGACGTCACACAAAATCCTGCATCGCGCAAGCAGAGTTTACCGCGAGACTAGCATATACACAACATCCCGACATCAACCGTTGGGCAGTTGCCCACCAGATACAACACCCGTCTGGTCGGAGAATCCTGCCTTTTCTATGGAGGATGAGTGAAGTTTACGACCTGTTCCTCATGCCTAGAGGCATACGATATAGACTCTCCTTAAAAATATTATATTGTCTCATATAGTATTTCCATCATCATTTCTGTCAATAATATTACTACATGTTACTGCAACAACATCTCGAGTAAGCTCCTACGTTAAGCCGCGTCATGTACAAGGCGCAGTAAAGTGTAACGAGAAAATGTTATTATTATAATTGTGAACAATAGCGTTTTATGGGTCACTCTCATGTTACAAGTGGGTCACTTACGTAAATTAGGTATGTGTACAAAAGCAAGATTAAGATAGTCATACTATGTATTTACAGCAATGTCACCTTTTGACAAAGAGATTGTTTAGGAAAGTGAATAAGGCTAATTAATTGTTTTCAGTAACAAGAATTGATTATAGACACAAGTTGACGGTCAAATCCTAATACATTTATGCCAAGTCTTTTCCTTTGGAGCCCATTGTTTTGGTTCAAATAAAGCACTTCTGTAGCGTCGGCATTCATTATAATCTATTTGATAGTTTGAGAGGTGTTACATATGAAATATTACAAAATTTCGCAATCAAATATGAATTAAGTAAGTCTGAGAATAGTTCAAGACTGAATATGATGAGTGATGGGCATGTAATAGACACAACTTACTACCAAGAACACAGAATGATACCCGAGGAAGATAGGTGAAAAGGTGGGAGGATAATCTGCCAAAAGGTTGGCGAAGAACAGCTTCCGGCAGGAATAAGTGGAGGGAATCGAGGTGGCCTATGTCGCAAGACAGCATGACCTGGCAGCTGATAACTGATAAATGAAGTGTTAACTACCAGAAGACTAAATATTATTAGTATTAATGTAATGTTATAACTTGTTTATGTCTTAAGAAGGTCAGAGGAAAAAGGCATTTTTTTATTTACTACGAAGAACCAACAATGACCAAAAAATACGAAACAACCATAACCTCGAAAGCAAGAAAACTCAACATATGTTACCAACAGAAGCGTTTCAAACACAGATCACTTTGTTTCTACGGTTTACCAAGAACCAAACTGCCATTGTTCTGATGCTTATTGGTAGAAAAAGAAATGCGTAAACGAAGCAGTTTCCTTTCCGTTTTTGTTAACAATGTTGTTATGGGAAGTGGGCAGGTAAGGACTACAATGGCGGCAATGCAAAACAATGATTAGATAGGTGAGCAGAATTTAAAGATAGAGAACGGAAGGACTGTGGATTGCGACATTAGGGGCTGTGGGAATGGGTCCTACAAATGACATGTTTGAAGTGTACATAGAAACGTAAAGAAGTCAATTTCATAACTTGGGCATTCCCCCAATAATTAGAACAGACGGGGAGGAGTATTAACAATCATGTAAATATAAATACAGCAGACAAGAAGAAGAACAGCAGAAGATAACACGGATAACTACTAGCATTATGTTCCATGAACAGTGACGTCTATAAAAATATAATTGTTGCTAGAAATTCGCTAAATACTACAATATTTAGAAATGTAACTATAGTTTCAGGATGCCTGCCGCATAAGGATAATGCAGTGTAAAAAAATATCTGGTATATGGTGTATATACCTACAATCATCATTTTGGTACTTGAATTATTTGTATTCTCATTAAAACCGATAGCTTTTAAATATTTCCTGCATCAAGGCTGTGTTCCCAGAATCCGTGTTCGCAACCAATATTTATAACCAATGCAGGTAATTCTTCCAATGCGGCATTGGCCCCGGAAATGCCAACTACAGAACTTATGGGGGAACACTTTATTCTGTTGTAAAGTTTTGTCTGCTACTTTTCGTTTATTGTGTATCATTTCTTTAATTTATTAGTGTCAGCTTCAGCTTCTAATCAGTCTTAATGAAACACAATATTAATATTTATTACATAGTTTTTGTTTATTTAAACTACAATTAAAATACCACTTAATTGCGCTATCTTCACTATCTTTAAATTAAAATTTGCTTCCATTCTAACCAGATGCGGTTTACTGCCACACAATATAACTGTGCCCAAATTGTACTAAAAAATATTTCTATCGAATAAAATTTCCCTGTCGCTACGCGTAATTTAGTTCCCTCTAATTTGCAAACGAATTACCACGAACTGGTTCGATGTGACCGCAACCATTAAATAGATAAGGACAGTAGGTCGGCTCCACACAACGAGCGAAACGCACGTTACTACTACTACTTATAGACACGCTTCACGTACAGCGAGTGCAAGCGCACAACTGGCATTTGTTTGGAACTCGTTCGAGCTCTCTATACGTACGCGCCTGTGTGCGTGCGCCTGCTTTTGCTCATTGTATGGAACTATGGACTACGGAGCCGACCTTCTGTACTATCTATTTTGTACCGCCACACTTAATTACAGCTAGTTGTTAATCTAATCACAATTAAGTTCTATTACGTAAAGTTTAAGCTATAACTAAAATGGAGGACCGGATTTTTATGATGCAATTTCGTGGTAGACCGATTTGATGAATTGACAAGAGAACAAAAAAATGGTAAAAAACCAATGCCATGGCATCGTCCTGTGATGCGGAGGAATGTATGTGGAACATGGCGTGAGGATTGTTTTGAGTATGAGTGGCTATAAAGAGTGGGGAAAGACCACAGAATCTATGGATGGTTTGAAAGATGATATGGCTAGATGGGGATGACTACTGAGATGACGCTGATATAGATTCATGGATGAAGAAATGACGACCAACTAAATTCTGGTAGGGTTTTTTTTCTTTTTTTTTCTCTTTATTTTAAGGGCTTTATCGCAGAGCGATAGCGTCACCCTGTAACATCAGCACAATCAACTTAACCTAAAAACACTTTATCATTCTAACGTTAATACTTTAAAACAAAAAAATAAAGTTTGTACAGTATCCTAGCTTGCTCCGATAAAGGACAAGCCAGGATAGCATTCCACTCTCCAATATCGCACTTATTTGTTAGACAAAGTAAATTAAATCATTCCGCACACACTCCATCAAAACATGTTGCACATCTTCGACCCTGGCTAAACTAACCGATGTTTATTAAAGACTCTCAATATCAGCCAGCACTATGTCAACCAATTTTTTTTAGTTTAAAATAATTTTCAGCTTGCTTCGTTAGAATGTTGTCCAACCTGTTATATTATGCCGAACGCATTCACAAGGCAGTGGTGCCAACATAATACACCCAACGCACTAATGTCTTTAACCAGTTTTTAATGTTTTAATTAAAATTACACATTAATGATATTTTACGGGGTAATGAGAAAATATTGCTGTTCATACAAAACAACAAACATATAAATAAAATTAAAGTCTCTGTTTGTAATGTCAAATACGGTACATATAACAAACAAACATATTTTTTAATTTTTGTCTGTCTGTTTGTTCCGGCTAATCACCGAAACAGCTGGACCGTTTTTGACGGGACTTTCACTGGCAGATATAGGCTATTTTTATTTTAGAAAAATAATGATTAGAAACGGTGGGATTACAAAAACAGAAGAACTTAACCAACATCTGCATGAATATTATGTTAAACAATACCGAATTATGTACATAACTATTACGCAGTATGAAAATAATTTATTTTGCACTACATTATGTTTAACAGACATGTTTTGGAGATCACCTACTAGCACTAATGAAAGGCCTGGCAAAAATACCATAAATTGCGATTATTTTGTAACAGGAAGATCAAACAAAAAGTAGATTACCTCATTTTAGTGTTAGTACTTCCTTATATTGACCGTATATTTGGATTTTGGATTTGAATCGGCTGAGATTTGCTAGTGGTTGGACCTTCGACAAGTTTCTACTTTCCTTGTAATTATTGACATCTCTATAACCTCTCTACTTCCCAACCTTTTATTTCTACAAGCGGAAATGTTACCACCGTAAGTAAATACTTGGCCACAATTTTCCCACAATCACCCTAAGCTGTAAGGGTCAGGTGTTTCCTACTAAACCGCATGAGCACATACTTCGGACCTTTTGTTAGCGGCAGCTAATCAATGGCTGGCCACTCGTCACACCGGACGTATTCTGTTACCGGCGGCATCGGCAGGCGGCAGCTGGTGTACTTAGGTTCATGATTTTCTAATATATGGAGACTTATGTGAAGCGACGTAGGTAATGGCTTTCAGTTTATGATGATTATTGTGTTTGAAGATTGTAAGACTTTTTTGAATTGAAATACTTGATTCAGTTTCAATGAAATCTACATTCGTTTGTTTCTGAATCAACTCTTCAATATGATGATGCTAATGATCCAAAGTCATCATCTGCCTAGCCTTTTCCCAACTATGTTGGAGTCGGCTTCCAGTCTAACCGGATGCAGCCGAATACCAGTATTTTACATGGAGCGACTGCCTATCTGACCTCCACAACCCAGTTACTGGGTAACCCGATATCTATTGGTAAGACTGGTTGTCAGGCTTTTGGACTTCTGACGACCCGTAATAACTAACAAAGATCTACAAATGACAGCCGGGACCAACGGCTTAACGTGCTTTCCGAGGCACGGAGGAATCTTGGTATGAAAATACGGTCACCCATCCACGGACCAACCGCGGCAAGCGTAGCTTAACCTGATCGATCGACCCGTGCGGCAGTTATTACTTAATTTTTAATTTGTAATATTTTATTTGTAATTTTGTACGATAAAATTAATTATCCAAAGTGTAATCAGTAAATCTTGAATGTTCAGATACAACGGTGTTGGGTTATTTTGACACAGCTTCATTAACGTAATTTTCTGCCACATAGTTATCAAGCAGACGATGGATACATCTCCGCTATAATAGTAGTTGCTCGTACAATCCTGTTGTCATCTGCTACCCACTATTTTTATCCACACAATCTTGTCAGTCTAGTCGTCTCATTTCAAAGGTTTGTTGGTCAACCAGTCGCACTGTCCTAGTCTCATTTCATTACTCAACTCGGGTTTAGCAACGTTAGAACGATATTTGCACGCTTTAATATTGATCAAATATGTTATTGGTCTCCCAAAAGATGTGAAATAATTTCAGTTTTAATAAAAGTTACAAAGTTCCACCACTGGGTCCGCGTAGTGAATTAAGATCCACACTCTCCACAGAGAGGAGGTTTGTGACCCAGCAATGGGAACACTATAGGCCAAATAATACAACTTTTATTATAAGCATAATAATCATATTATGCTTATAATAAAAGTTGTATTATTTGACCCAATTCAGGATAAATAAAATCGTAATGAAGTAGGAGCGATAACGCTAGGTAGAAAAATAACAAACTGAGTATTGTTTTGCATATGCAAATAAAACGTGAATACATAAAATAGTGAATAGTATACAATAAGCTTTTACGACTGTTGTATGAGGATCGTTCAAAAATAACAAAAGTCAAAGAGAGAAGCAATTCAATGGAGAAATGATTGAAGTAGATAATGAAGTAAACGAAGAACTATATCCTGTTATATATGAGTATATGAAATCGCAAATACACGAAGGAATCATAAACATCCTGAATGAAGCCATTTTCCACTTTTCAGCTCTGAATGCACAAACGACCCAAGCCGGTCGATGCTCCCGATAACAGTCCAAGTAAATAACAGCGTTACTCCAAAAATATAACACCCGTGTTCCCAGCTCAGTCTTTGTTACACACATGAGTAATAGGTAGTTAATCATAAATGGTATAACTTTCATTTTGATTGCCAAATGCCAACACATTTCGAAGGAATCCAATGAGCTTTGATCTCGGTCAATCCTCTTCGCATAAATTCATAAAGGTCGATCAGTAATCACTGATCACGTTCAGTGAACTAGAGTTATCTAATTTTGTATTAATTTGTGAGATCTTACACCTACGGCGTATTGAGCCCAAAATAGTAACAAAACAAAAGACTAAAAAACCGGCCAAGTGCGAGTCGGACTCGCGCATGAAGGCATTCCGTACCATTATCTATAAAAATGGCAAAAAAAACACGTTTGTTGTATGGGAGCCCTCCTTAAATATTTGTTTTATTTTTATTTAATTATTTAATTTTAAAGTGAATATATAACTAAATATTCTGTTAATACTTCAAGCGTCTACACCTGTTGCCGTTATCAATATCGAGCAAAAACGAGCAAAAAAATCACGTTTGTTGCATGGGAGCCCCCTTAAATATTTATTTAATTCTGTTTTTTAGTATTTGTTGTTATAGCGGCAACAGAAATACATCATCTGTGAAAATTTCAACTGTCTAACTATCACGGTTCATCAGATACAGCCTGGTGACAGACAGACAGACAGACGGCGGAGCCTTAGTAATAGGGTTCCCGTTTTACCCTTTGGGTACGGAACCCTAAAAACGACGGCCTAGTTCGGCTCAGACAGTGAAAAATTCCGAATTACCAAATCAAATGAGTAATGAGTGACTGGATGGCAGGTGATTACTGCTGTGTTGTTAAGAAGCCGTAAAAATAAGCAAACAGAAATAGAATACACATAGGAGCTGGATTGTAACAAAGACGCCAAATATTTGAATTTATGAAAGAACTCAGCTGTGTGCTGTATAGGATAGTAAAATGGTAGAGAGAGACTCGAGTCACTGACGACTACTGACACATGAAAAAAGAAAATACATTGATGTAAAAAATTAATATTCAACGCGTCTTAAATTAGCAAATTATAGAAGCAATAAACGTGATTATTGCAAAAGCAAATACTGTAAAATTATTGCTAATTGATAAAATGAATTAGGGTCAGTAGTCGATGTATATCAGCAAAATATTTACTACTGAACGTTTTAAGAATACTAACATTACTAACGACGACGTTAGGATCCCACGTGCATTTGAAGAATTAACGGAATCAAATGTTTTTCTTAGTACTTGTCTGTAATTTGAGGAATAGCTACATTATTCCCTGTTCCAGGAAACTTGGAAAGAATATATTTCGGGAATTGGCAAATACAACAGAAATAACATTGAGCCAAATATTTTCCTAAAATCAATAAATCTGCAAATAGACGTGGAAATTGTTAAGAAAACGTACAAAGCCCATTTAATCGCAGACGTCCTTTGGTGCATTGAACTTGTAAACGAGGCGTGTCAATGTATACGAACTTCGGGCGGTTTGATTTGTTTTCAAAATACATTTATTATTAGATGTTAGCGCGAAATTCGCAGGTCAAGTTCACTCGTTGATGAACAAAGAGGCGATTGCGGTCGATCATGACGTATTGAATATTGGGCAAAAGGAAACTGGTGAGTTTATCAAAGAAGTAAATTGTGAGAAAATAGATGGGCGTTATGAGCATAATTTAGAGGCCAACGTTGCCAGCGAATAATCCGTAATGGATGACTTTGAGAATAGGCCGATAAATTAGTTTAAATGGTAGCAAACGCATAAAACCAAATTGCCAAAACGACATAGTAACAAAACGGGAAAACCACACAAATAATATAATACTTGAACATGATGTCTTCACATCTATTAGCACCTACAATGGCCTACAAATATCTTCGATAGACAAACTTTATGAACCGGCACAAGAAGTGACGCTAAATCTTCATCAGACACGAACCAAATAGAAATAAATTCTCAAAAATAATGAAAAACATATTGGGTAAAATCAGATGTAGATGATGGAATGTCACAACACTCTAGGAAAGCAATACCCTACTGCCTACTAGCCTACTGGCCCGAAAACAAAATATTGTAAAGGAAGATGATCTTGTGAAGGCGGATTTGATAGAAATCCGTTTAGTAGAACTTCTGAAGGATGTTATTTATTTCATTAAACTTCCCGGAAGCTTTTAAGGGGCTTGGGCTAAGATTGAAAGATTATAACTTCGTTGCAAACTTACAGAACTGCCTTGATTTTTAATTCATTTACTCGCTATATCTACGAATATGTTGTGGACATTATTTTTAGATTGTCGTTTCAGATCATTAAAAACAAAGCCACGTGTAGTAGTTAATATTTGAATAGTGGGCATTAATAGATTCCTGTGACGTCAACAGCTTTTGCCTTCATATTGGCCTAGCTACGCTTTAATCTGGATATGCTTGACTCATATCCACGAGTTCAACGAAAAGTTGTAAATCTTGGCGCAACGGACGAAAATCTTTGATATTGGCAAAATTATGAAGGTAGCTGATGTCTTTATTTTCCCTGTACGAGTATTAAATGAATCGATACTTACTGGTAACTAGTTAAATGATATTGTTCTACAAACCCATGTAATTAAAATAGATAAAATTGGTTAAAACAGTGTGTCACCTCCGATCATAACGCTACTCGGGTTCAGAGACCCATGTCAATCGTTTAGCGAATAAAACGGTTCATTGATTCCGTTTTACGTGCAAATAACTTTAAACAGGCCAGCATTTTTTGTTAAAACGTGTATGCGGGAGTAATACTAAAATGAAGGCTCGATCAGTTTTGAATGTGTAAAGGTCATTCATTGAGAGTTGTATAGCTTCTGTTACAGACTTCTGATCAGCGTCATCTTGGTCTTTTCGGCTTTTTAGTAGGATCTGTTTGTATCCTTCACCTATCTTCAGCTCGGGTCTTTATACTTCTGTACGATCGATATCACTATACGCATTCATGCTGCGATAACAAAGTCCTTTGAATTATGATTCACATCGACTTCTAGCCTAGTCCCTTATCCTAGTATTATCTTTATTCTACAATCATCAACTGCCTTTTCCAAACTACATATTGGGGTCGGCTTACCAGTCTCGAATGCAGATAAATACAAGTATTTTGACACATGGAGCGACTGCCTATCTGACCTCTACAACCCAGTTACTGGGTACACATTACCCTTAAGACTGGACATCCTCTACAATAGCATTACTAATAAAATTACCAGTAATCCTAAGACTCATTTCAAGAATCAGCTGCTAATCTTATCAAGTTACATGAGTTCACTAACTGCTTCTGTAGTTGCCACACCAGTTTTATTAAGCCTGCTAAATATAGAAGGCATATTAAACTTAATAATAATTATCTAAACATTTAATCGGCATGATTAGTTTTTAATTTATGTGTGAAATTTTAAGAAAGATTTGTTTTAGAATATGAAAGATCTTATGTATATTGAATTGGTAGAAGTATTTAGAAATTATTTGCTGAATAACTATCAATGTTTTAATCTCAATATGGAACCAGGAAATCATTCAGATACTAATAATGATTTATACTGTGGTTGACAACAATATACATTATTAACATTTGATATTAATTGACCTTGACCTATCATTTTCTGATATGAATATTAACTCAATTGATACCTACACAGTTTTTTTCTCTCCAAATGTATGTCGAATAATGCAGGTATTGCAATATAAATTATACATATAAACTATTATTCTCTTTTTTTTTCTAATGTTTAATTGTATAATTGTTGGCCTGGCTCTTTCTTCTTCTGAGCGTGTTGATAGCAGATATTGTTTGAATATTTTTTTTTTTTTTGCTTGGCCTAGTTCTCGGCAAACACCAGAACAGTAGCTGACGCAGACATTAGATCCTCACGTGTACAGCTGACATGCGGCGCAAGATGAAACAAGATGTCGCACGCAGTCCAGGGGACCACCAATTCCTTTATATTACTTCTATATAAGAGGCACTGACTTCAAGAGGATTGACTTCCTTGTTGGTGTAGTGGTCGCAAGCGTTACTGCTGAGCATGAGGCCCTGGGTTCGATTCCCAGGTCGGGCAGTGTTATTGGGATTTTCCATTAGGAATTTCTCAGTAGCAGCCCGGAGTCTGGATTTGTGCTTGGTTGATGGCAATAGGCTTGCATGGGACTTACCTAAACATATCTGGCGAAATTTGGGTGTACTCTAAGTACACCTCTGCAGGCACCTATCGGGGATTACAGGCGTGATGTTATGTATAAGAGGAGCTGTTGCTTAGTAGCTTGTTAAATCAACAAGACCTCTTAGTCTTGCTGATTTTAGACACTACCTACCTATTACATTTGTTTTTTAATCTGGACACAAACGATGGACAAAATCTTAATACAAATCACTTGAGTTGTTCAAAACTGAAACACCCCCATGCCTTTACCACTTAAAAATCTAACATTCAACGATATCGTAAAACAATTTGCTGAACATTCAGAAGCTTGTGTAACAATACAGTCGGGTCGTTGATAAAATGCAAATTTTCGCGTATATTAGCAAGGTTGTCGACCCCTGACGTAGAAAGAACAATGAAATTAAAACTATGTACTTGGACTTGGAGACAGCGATATTATAATTTTAATAACATGGTGACGTTTTTTGATAACAAAAAAGTTTAAAAAGTGGTTTTAATTATTACTTTGATTTTAGGTTAATATATTCTTGAATCATCAGTGCTATTTTATAAATAATATAATACTTTGTTTTACCTATTTGTTTTACAAATTAATGGGGAAAAAACTATCATATTCATGGTTTTGTCCTTAAATGCAACTAGAATTTTCTTTTAGAAAACTAGTTATTTGCAAAATATTTATGTTTGATTCTAGTTACTTAAATTACATTAAGAAGCATTTGTGAACAAAAGTAATCCAATAGGGAATATGCACGTAATTCAAAACGTATCCATTATTTTAATATACATTGTGTTGGAGTCAAGAAACAAATTCCAATATTTTTTACATTTTTAATGCATTACTTATTAATTATACAATTAATTAATTTGTGTTGCGTTTTTTTGGTGAAACGGAACGCAATCTGAAAACGCGTTCGCTTGGAAAATGCCGGAAGTGACGAAACAAAACATGTGAATAAAATCTATTCTTTGCTAAATACTTGAAATCTCACTAAGGTAAATATGTAAGTGCGATTTCTACTTGAATAAAGCATAAACAATAATTTAATATATAAGATTTGGGGCTAAAAACAGATGTAAACAAAGCAGTTTCGTGAACAATGACGTCACATCATGACCGCGACAGAAACAGACGTTTGAACTGTAGTAGAAAATTGTTGGAGTTTCATAATTTTTTTGAGCATCAAAACTTACTTACTTACTTTTCTTAGGTTTATACCTAAGAAAAGTATTGAAAGTTAAATTGAACTACTGATTCATACTGATTTCATATAAATTACTGTCTATTATTGATTTAGTGAAAAAAAATATACATGCATATTCCCTATTAATATAGATTATTAACACCTTATTTTGTTTTCATAACCATGTAATTTAATATAGCTTTTATTTAAATAAGGTTTCATAGTTAATAGGTATTCTTTTAATTTTACTTTTGTGCAGATTTTAATGAAATATTTAGCTCAACCTAAAATAATAGTAGCAAAATATGTAGTAAATAAAAACATATAAAATGTTAGTATTCGAAGTAGTTTTGTAATTTATATGGTGTACACTGTACATACAAAGAGTATTTCTACTCCAAAAGCTCAGTTTCTTTAAGAATGTCAATATATTCAAACATTAGTAACGGTTTTTCTTTAAAAAACACTATACACCTCCACCATAATATCATGAGAGCTTTTTGCTTAGACCAAGCAATAAAAAAAGAAAAACTATCTAAACGAGGTCTGAAGCTGCTAACAGAAAAAGTTTTAATTTAAATGTTACCAAAGATAAAAAAAATAAAAGCTTTATTGTGCATACAGGATAACAAAACCATTATTATCATACTGAATAACATAATCAGTGTTTAATCAACCATCGATTCCTGATAAATACAAAATGATAAATATAGTATCATTAATCGTTTTGAATTTAATAATATTAACTCAATTTGGTGACTTTTCGTTACTGTGTTTTGTCGATAAAACATTTATGTTTACAAGTCATTGATATTTAAGTCTAAAAATAGAATATTGACTGACAACACTGACTTAATTTAAGCAAATATCGATGACGCAAATTGAAGCCATGATAAAGGCTCGTGCAGACTGGCGCGATATCGAGGGCGCGACAGGCAGCATGAGCCTTTACGAGCAAGTGTTTATTTATTAAATAAAATAACGAAATTTTGCAACTCCCCAGCTTAAAACATTAATAGAAATGACCTTTGGCCATATAATGACTTTGGCTGTCAAAGTAGCTTAATTGTATGAGGCAAGATTTGTATCAACATCACGCCTGTAATCCCCGAAGGGTGAGGCAGAGGTGTACCCACATTTCGCCAGTTAAAATCACCCTCAATAAAATAAAGGGAGAATTGCCCAGGTTTAGTACATATCCTATACAGCATTGTAGACCAATCCAGCTTGCCTTATCACGCCATTGAATCTCCAAAAATTATTCTAGAATAAACTTAAAGTTTGAAAGTTCATACAAACTCGCAGACGAACGACCTACGCCGAAACAAAAGGGACCCTGTGCCTACAAAACGCTAATATTTAATTAAAACTCTGTACAGTACATGGCAAAAATATGTACCTACACACTTGTCAATACACTAAAGCGAGTAACTTATTGGTTCCATTTAAAAGTATTTGTGCTTACGGTGAATCTCGCTTTTTGTAGGTCAGTGTCAGAATGTATCTTATAATATATCATGATCAAAATATGATTCGCGACCATCACAAATATGTATTTACAGAATTATTAATTCCATTAATTACTTTATCCCAATCAACACTTAAGGCGAAAATCGTTGATGAGTTTTGCGAGGTGTATAAATATTTTTTGCCCTTGACTGTACGAACGATAGAAGTCTAGTGAGCGTGAGGTAAATGGCCCCCAGAGGTGAAACATCTGCCAGTTGTTGGATAATAAAAAAATATGCCACCTGGTTGCGGGTGCTCGACCAATGGAAACAGCTCTTGATGACGCGTTGCGCTTATGATTTTGAGGCTTTTTATATGGAGACACATGGTATAAACGCTTTTTCAAAGACTGCAGCACCTTTCCACTGCAAATTTAAGTATTTTTTTGAATGGGCAATTGTCTTTAGTTAAATTTTTTAAGTGTTCTACTAATGGTACCAATTTTTGTCTATGAATGTTCTAAATTTAAATTTTATAAGATCCTTGATATATTGATTAATGATTTGACATTGAAACTACATATTTCCCAGTGTCTTTAAACTAAAATCTAAAGAATCGTTGACATTAATCCTTTTTTGCTGTGACAACAAGTACTTTTGAAAGGAGAATCCTACGGCTTTGAATGTAAAATGTGTTGTTTAAATAATAAGTGTCATGTCAAGACTGTCATCTCCAAAAATCTTAATAATAACTGCCTGTGTTAAAGCATGTTCTAGACGATTCTATGAATTTGAATATTAATTAATAATTAAATTGTGTGCGAATACACAATCGTCACGCTTGTCATCTCGTAAAGGTTATACGGAGGTGTATTTTAAATAACAAAACAAGCGAAGTAGTCGAATTTCGTGTCGCTGATAAGAGACGATAGTAGTCTGTTTATAGAGCACATGTTCCTAAATCGGTCAATAAGAAGAATAAGAATACGTTGATAGCAACATTTCTAGTTTAGCGGGCATACAATATTATCATTTTACCGCACCAGATTTCTGTTACAGTTTCTTTACATTTATCCAAACCAGGGGGCCAAGTCTGCTATTTTCAATGATTGGTCATTATGAAGACCATACCAAGGCAACGCCATGACCATTGTGCCAATACTTTGTAATCTCCTAAATTCATAATGGCGTGACAGTGGTCCATAGGGAAGTCAAAATAATAGGAGCTTGTCAGTACGAGATTACCAAATAATTTTTTCCAATACCGGAGTATCAGTGACACGTCATTGGAAAATCATAAAGACGCCTTCAATTAGGAGATTAGCAAAACTGTCAAACTCTACAATTACGGTGCCAATAATCGACCATTCGGACACAACTGTGTTAGCAGACTTGGCCCCCTGATCAATAAATGTGCTGTCGAATCTACTGGCAGTATATTCTGTAAAAATCGACCTACTAATATAGTAACCTGCTATAATAGAGGTCAAAAAAAATAGTAAGCAAAACTACTTTATTTTCATTTCTATACAAAACGGCGAGATAACCTCAATAGAGGCAGTATTAATCTCATAAAAGTTGAATGATATTTTGAGACCCTAAGTTAGAGTCTAATTATGATTAGGAAGTTTTGGATTGAGACTACTGACAGCCCACATCAAGCTTACTTCACGAAAGTTGTACGGTAAGATTTTTGCAGAATAGGTCTGGCGTTGTGATTAGTTGGCAAATTCAACAGCCAATTAAATCACTTGACCTGAGATTTGACGAGCACAGAAAATTAAACAGTCTTTCAATAACCAATTACCAAGGCTAGGATTTATTTCTACCAGTCTATTAGCCTCCCTAATTTTCAAAAAAACACTCAATCTTATTTAATGGAGCGTATTTAGAACGCCATCTATCTTGACACCCCGCGTTCAGTCTAAACAAATTACAAGACATTTTTGTGAAAAATACTATAAATTAGCTGTCGAATAGACGTGACATTTGTTAGGACTTAAAAAACTGAATTAGAAAAACACATCAATCAAGGATTGAAAACAATCCTAAAGGCTCGATATCGCGGGCGCGACAGGCAGCGCGACACTTTTCATGAAGTTTTCATAGAAATTGTGCTAGTATCGCGTCGCGACTGTTTGCTCAGCCTTAAATTAAGAAAGTTAATATTTTAACAAAAAATAGACCTAAAATCACGAAATCAATCTAGTTCACTCTGCTGGGGCGGTAATTTGAACACATCGTGCTTTAGAAAGAGAGCCACACACACATCATAAGAGACAAAGAACTCTACTTAGCCGAACTTTTACCAAAATTCAACGCCTGTTTTTGCAGAAGGGTTAGGCCGAGGTGTACACCCTTCATGTCGCCAGTTATTTTAAGTCCCATGTAATAGGGGGCGAGCCGATTGCCATCAACTGGGCATAAATGCAAACTTCGGGCTGCTAATCAGAAATTCCTGGGGGAAAACCTAATAACACTGCTCGAACTGGCAATTTAACCCAGCAGTAGGGCTTACGACCACTAGGCCAACGAGGCCCGGTGACTGTACACCAGTGGCGAAGGGTGATTTTATAAGAGAGATAAGTCGGAGCAATAAAATATTTTCTATATAAAATAAACTCCTCCTGACGACGTCTATTTTGTATAGAAACTGAACTCACAGCAAGCCGGACGCGCCTGCTAGTTATTTTAGAGCAAAATGCTCTGTTGTTGGGATATAAAGACAAAAATGTTATGTTTTAATTGTATGGTGTATTAAATACCTACTGTGTGATTATACATATTATTTGGCATTATTAAACACTACTGATTGTGCCATTTTTCAATGACGATAGAGTGGTTGTGTTGCGAATTTCCGAAGGGAAGCCGGTAGGAATCGTGTTATACGGTGGTTTCGCCACTGCTGTACACTGTACAGCCTTTAGAAATAGGGTTCACTCAAGTAAGTTATTTAATCTTGTGTGACAATATGAACTAACACGGTGCGGTAGGTGAAAACAACACTAGCTGCGCAAGAGCACAGGTCGTGGCGAACCCAGCCCGTTGCGTGCATTCCCGGCTGAGACACGCAACCGGGCGGATGTTTAAATATGATCGCGATTACCGATTTTTGCACGAAACACATGGTGTGTTTTAAATGACTGAATAGTGACGAAGTCCTTATTCAGTCACGCTAGTCGTGCTAATTAGTTAAGTGTTTTTTTTTTTCTTTCCATGTTACATTGGATAGATCGTGACAGATTGATATGAAGGCTTAATTATCCATCGGAGAGTTTATAGAATTTTGTTTACATCGACAATTCCGTGGCAGTTGATAAGTTTTACGTAATTCTTCATTACCATGAGACTGATTGAGAATTTGCGTGGGAAAGCATTTCGCGACAAGCAATAAAATTTAATACATTTTAAATCCGGCTTTCACCGCTACATGCCAGACATTTGAATTTTTCCTTTTGCAAATTATGGTGGATATATCAATAATAATCCTTCCTTCTGGCCTCAAAACCGTTTCAATCGATCTTTAATCACAGTTTTAATTGAGATCTAGAAATTGATGTCAAATTGACATACTGATCATCTTTCAGTCAGCCCCGCTACCATCATGCTGGCTAGCTAATATTTTTAACAGTTGAGTTATTCTCATAGTTAGTTCTCGCATATACGAGGGAAGATGATCTTTGTCTATAACTTTTTGGTATTAGCTTCTAGAACATCTTCAACAACCCTGACAATTGATTTCAAAAGCTTTAAACACAAAAAATCGTCAAAAAATGTCGTAATTCTGACCCCTAGGCAGCAGACGCGCTTGTCATGAACAAAACGTTCAAATTGGGCGCCAATACCGTTCCCTCGCGTGCATCCTGCCATTTCACCTGCTTTTGATCACATAGCTCATTTAAATTCACTGCTTAGGATGCTTACGATTATTTTGGGAGAGCTGAAGGTATTTTAAAGCTCTTGAGCATTCGAATTTCAACGTCTAAAATATATGTGAGGACCACGTTTACTTTAAATGACCGAGAGTGCAAATATGCATAGCTCAGTATTTTAAAGTCGTGTAGCCCTAAAAGCAAGAGCTCACTTGAACCAGCTTGGGATTACATCAGCATAATTAACGCTATCACCTGGCAGTCACTACGTGATACAGACAGAACACACCATATTTAAACTCCACACAGGTTATAAGCAACAAATTAAAAAAAAATAACCCCATTCACCTCATTGCAACCATAAGCAACATCTATCTATATTTATGAAGCAAAGATAACAATTCAAAGTGAAGAGGGGCAGAGACAACACAAATATATTGAAAGCTTCGCTTGGGGTGCGCCTTATCTCACATATGGGCTTACCGGTGCACGGTGTCAATGATCCGCGCCCCCGATATGGATATGTTATGAGAATTATTAATTCATTCATCTATTAATGTGAATTAATAAACAATCGTAGGGGTTTTTGTATGGAAGTCGTTTTGTTGCGAAATGTCGGGGTATCCGACTGTCCGTCGCCATGGACGGTTGTGGTAGGTTACGTTAGCTCCGAATTCGGGGTCATTGACAAATGCGAAAACACGTCCGGTTCCTTAGCCGTTCTTTGAAGAGACGAAATGCTTGAAGTCATAAGAAATCTGAAGTAACATTTCGACTGGTGAAATATTTTAGAACTTTTGTTCAAAGCTCCTGAATCGCTGTGTTGACTTATCTCGTATGAATACTGATCACGCAGCATTTCATTACGCTGATATTTTATTGATAACAACATCGAAATATTCACTACAATTTCGAAAATCAATCACTCCGTTCTATTGAGGTCAAACATTAACGTTCACAGAGATATAGCACGTACGGTGTCCCAAAAAGTATGTAAAAGAGTCCATATTTCGTAACACATACACTTGCTTTTCTAGACTAGATTAAAGAACAAAATGGCGGCTAGATGTAATGCAAATATATTCCGTTTTATGTAGCTTGCTCATTCAGTTTTTATTCTCCTTTTTCCAGTGAACTTCGATGTAGCCACGTGAATAGATAGAAATTCTACTCAGTGTTTCCACGACGCCATGTTTTTGACATGGGCGATAATGAATTCTCTATTGTATTTCAACAATTGTATGGATTGTTAAATTTCCTGTATCAGTAGCGAAAATACTCAATTATTTATGAAGATTGAAAGATAAGCATAATAAGCAAGTCATTTATTAATGATAATGTTGATTATGACACAATGAACCGTCACTATGAGTAATGAGACTATTAATTTAAAGTATTCTTTAATACCTATTAATTGTCTGTGACAAATAGACTTTAGAGGAGCTTACGGCTCAATATTTAAGGAGTACTAATTTCATATAATGATTTATGGTTTGTTCAAATAGGTTATGGGGTTAACAACCGCCAATTCAGGCGATATCAGATGTGAATAACATCGAAACTTGGCGTGAAGGTCAATCGCTTATCACTTCAATATGAGGAAAATCAGCTAGGTATTCAAACTTAACAAAATTAGAAATTCCACCTGTAGCAAACATTCGATTCTGGCGCTATAATCGAACCACTAAATAGTACAACAGCCTATAAAAACTAATAGAAAACGCACAGAAACCGCGTTGGATGTACCAGGTTAACATAAGGTCGTAGACTATGTAAGGACGGCAGCCGGGCGGGTAACGACCGGGCACCGCTACGCGCCAGTTTCGGGGGTCGTCGACCTGCCGCGACGGACGACGTCCTGGGACGGCCTCTACGTCAAACATGATGCCTTGGTACTTAGTCAGATTTTTTTTCTCATAGATTCTTTAATTGTAGTTTAATTATGTATTTATACAGATTTTTTTTGATAATCAACTGGAGGTGGCAGAAAAGATATAGTTAGTCAATTGATATTTTCTTTCGAATGTGTAATTTGCATTTATAAACAAACACTAATCAAAATATCCCACACGCATCCTCAAATTTCAGTAAATAGGACAATCACATCCAACCAAAATCTTAACAACCTTTTTTGAATGGAACAATTCTACCAACCTCCACGCATTCCGAGACATAGCTCCGCCCCTATTACACAGTTAGAAACTCTCACCCTAAACTTGTAACAAAAAAAAAGTCTCCCTTTGCCAAGGGTAAGGTCGAATGCACCCGTAGTCACCTTATTTAAATATAAGCATCTTTAGAAGAAAACTCAATTTGACTTCGTATTACGCGTTAAAAGTTTTAAAACCCCTTCAGGATTAGAGTAATGCAATGGATTGATGGATTGATGTCCGAAGAAAATATTTATAGAGTGTTTTTGATCATTCTTTGTAACTACAGTAAAGTGTTGAGATTCCCACTGTTTGAGAGTTTTAGTTTTAAAGCTTATCGAAGACTACTGTGCCAAAACGAATCTAAATACCATTGCACAAGTTTTTTTTTTTATCACACCTGGATGAAACATCGTTCCTAGTACTTTCTTGCATATTTTAAATGGACAATTCATTGAATTCTGGAGACTTGTATCTTCAACTTATAATAATAATCGATCTAATTTAACAGAACAAATTTTGAATTTAATACCTAACTCTTCACAACGCAGTTCAAAGCATTCCCATATTTAGAATAATTACAAGAAAAACCAGTAAAATCTTTAATGAAACAATAAGTCTGCACGCCACGTCAAAGCAGGCAGAGACGGGGGCTAAATGTACCAATAAAACGAAAGAGTCTAGACTAGGTAACTTGCGCGCAATAAAACTATGTGCCAAATTTGTATTAAACCTAACTACGTAAAGAGTAATGTAGAAACATATTATGTGACTTTTTATGGCATTTCAGGAAATTTGCATAATCTTAAGTCCAAGTACGAACGAAAATAAGTCTATCGCCATTTGACAGGTACAAAATATGATAGCTCCCTTGACATTTTAACAAACAAAATGTAATACTGAAAATCTGAGATCAGCAGATCGAAACGCAAAAAGGAAATAGGTACTGCATTAAAAATGTGCCTAAGAAGCCTCCTTGAGAATTCCAATGGCGATTTAAGGATCCAAGTCAGGCGTTTGATACGGTTCAGCAAGCAGAATCAGTGTATTTATTATTTATATCCATAGTGGAATTGGAAACAATAATTTAGACACTGAAAGGCTGTCCATTCGAAGATCTTAGACAGTCGTTACGGGTAGTCAGTATCCCGAAAGTCTGGCAACCAATCTTACCAAGGGGTATCTTGTTACCCAGTAACTAGGTTGTGGAGGTCAGATAGGCAGTCGCTCCATGTTTAAAACTGATATTCAGTTGCATCCGGTAAGACTGGAAGCAGATCCCAAATCCCAACATACTTAAGGTAACGCAGGTGATGATGAATTTAGACACTGAGAAATCTAAACTTAAAATCAGTAATGGTACAGAAATCCCAATTTGCGGAACGGAAACGAGTGAAATTGCGCCAAACGTCAACTGGACCCTTTTACAAAAAACTTTCATGACGCTATAAAACTGCGTTGTTTTTGTGACAGGCGTACATACGTGACGACTGCATTTAGACTAATTAACGACGGCAGTAATGACTCGTGTCCTTAAAAAGAACATGAAGCATTTCGTGCAGGACAAAGTGACAAAAAGAGAACAATATTCAAGTCATTCACGCGTCTCTTTCAGTGGGTAAGAAAGGCAAATAATCTTGTATTGGTAAGATTTGTTCGGCAAATATTTTAGTTATAATGTGTGGATAACGGTTAGGTCCAATTCTTTTCTATATTTGTGTCAGCAACGACACTATTTTCCTATTACACTGTTTTGTATTTTCTTTTCAACAATGACTGACGCAATGCAAGCCCTATTAACAGCCGCTATATACTGTTAATTCACGTTCAAAGACGACTAGACTAGTATTGAAAACATTACGGTAAAAACTCAAGATCCTATTGGTGTTAATCACATTTCAAAATTCGAAACTACGCCGACATTAGCCGACAGTGTCGGCGTAGAGTGTTACATCACCGACACGGACTGCGACCAGCAGCTACAATACACCGACATACGTCTACTCGATAGAATACCGAAGAAATCATAGGTACACGTACAACCAATGACGAAGTTCATTCAGATCAAGCAGTGTAGCTACGAATAACGTCCGTCTTTAACCACGAGTAACCAGTTTCATTCAACCTCGTAACTTGCGTAGATTGATAAACTTTACATTAAAGTACGGCTAAAACGTAATTTGATTGTAGAAAATGCCTTGTTTATCTCAAGTTGAAATGTAATGTAGATAATTCGTTAATACCAACAAAGTCATACGTACAACATAGAAGGAGAGCGTCACAGCGCGGTCGCCAATGTAAATTAAATGCAAAAACATGACGTACACTTGCGTACCGCGATGTTCTAGTAAGTGAGTTATTTGCCACCTAATATCTGATCGTGATATCGTCACATACACTATGTATTACATAAGAAGCTACGCAGGGTTTTACTTCAATTCTAATATCGTAATTATGACGTACGGAACAGAGTTTGTTGTCGTCATACGTTGTTGACAATGAGAGATAATTTTTGTTAAATGACGTAGGAAATCATAGATCATTATAGATTACAGCAATGTTCTTGGAATATCTTTTAATACAAATTGTATGGCACGACTATTATTCAAAGTGGTTGTTAGCAACTTGGCCGTCTAAGTTCAGTTGTACTCATGGACTGAAAGATGATACTTGGGCAAACCAATCATAATAATTGTATGACTCATGAAAACAATGATTCATTTATGATTACAGATATGTGAATTTTTTTGTTAAAAACCAAAACAATGTTTGGACAGTTCTACAAACAAACTTTAGACAGGCCACAGGCCGAAATTATTTAACAGACTTATGTAAACTGCTGTGGTTGTCTATCTGAAATAACACCAGTTAATTAAATCACTCAGTCTGAAGTTTTCAAGAATTGAGTAATACATTTCTCTATACTTTTATTTGTGTGTTTATAACATTAAAGTAACAATAAAGTATGTAAGCACACGTTTATTATGTACTTACAGTAGTTATGTAAGTTTTCCTTATCTGCTAAGCAACAATAAGAGTACAAATACAAATACAATACAAATAGTTTATTTTCTTTAACAAGCTTGTACTACATACTAGTGATAGAAGTGTCCCTTTGAGCAAGTAAATGGCTGTACTAGGACACTCCTAAGAGTGTTCAATTAACAAACAGAATGGCTGTTATTTTTATTTTTTTAATACTTGTCTACTACGAGTGCCTTTAAACGAGAAGAATTTATAAACAAGAAGGTTGATCACGAAGGTTTTGGTACGTGAAAACTTTCCCAATAAATTTAAATTTCGAAAACATATTTTCATCAGTCTCCTAGCCTTTTTCAAACTAGTTTGAAGTTTGGTCCCAGTTAAATCAAATGCAGCTGAATATTATCAATGTTTTACACGGATGCAATCAAAATAACTGAAAGCTTGCCAAAACACGGTAAAAAAAGGGTTAGCAGGCTAACAGCCAGATGGGTGGATGGATGGACCTACAAAGGACCATGGGTAAGACGTGGATGAGTCGCACACACCAGGAAGACATGGCACAAAAGGGAGGATGCCTCTAACCAGCTGTGTGGAACAAGACTGTCAATTATGATGAATAAAAATAAAAGAAAGCAGATAATATTATGAATTTTAAAACCTAGATAATATAAAGCCAAACCATTAGTACGGACTATGGATACATACAGTTATAACAATTTTATTCCTTTTCGGATAATACATCCGTACATTTGTAATAAGAATCCTCATATTCTTTGTGATAGCTGATAACGATCAACCAATCGCTAAAATAACAACAAAAATGTGTTGGTCGTCATTCAACAACATTCTAAACTTTATCGTACCCTAGGGATGTGAGACAATCGGTGATTTTTTTTTATCGATTTGGCATCGAATAACGAAATGACACTTATCAGTAGTTTACATAACACTCGTGGTAGTTGACATTTATTTTAAATTACTAGAGCAATATATTTTTTGCTTCGGATTTCTACTTATTTGGGGATGTCGTAAAATACATTCTGTGAACTGACAAGGATAATTATTATTTATAAATTTTATTTTTGATTCGTCCCAATATCACAACTATCTACGATCAGTTGTTTTCGAAACACCGAAAGTGGTGTGGCCGAGTGCACGTGCACTTAAAACATGGCCCGGGTCACGTTTGCCACTGGCCTTTAAAGACAATCTTGCTTCTGACATAACTGTATAGCCTTTTCATTTGCTTTTAGTTATAAATATAAAGGGAAACCTAACAAATCATTGTAGGATTCTTATTAGATAATAAAGCATGCATCGAAAAGACTCAAACGATAAATTAGTTGATAATAAATAAGAGTACAACAAAAAGGAAATTTTATTATCGGTAGAGATAAAATTGCCATATATTCCAAACCTAATATGAAGGATAGTATTCCAACTAGGAGATACAGAGCGATCCCATTGTAAAGGAACAAACCAATCAGAAGATATTGGAAATTTAATACATGGTTCTAGGAATAAGCTAGGATTAATGAAATCACGTGCAACCATTTTCGATATTTCTAAAATCTATGAATTTTAATTACTTTCGTAGTACTGAACCAACTGTATGTATTTTAAGCTTCTACTGTGGAAATCGGTATTTCTATGGAAACCGTGGGATGAAAATGGGCGAATAATCTTTATTCTGATAGCTGAAGATTGTCTATAATGTTGACTACGAGGCAAGAGTCAATAAAGTTGTCAATTGAAGTTTCTAAATAATATCAGAATATCCGATTTTACGATTGCAATAAAAGTTGAACAGTTTCTCTAATAATTACGTATTACCGATAAACAACATAACTTTAGATACTGACATGTTTACTATGCTGCAATGAACAGTTACTCAAAAAAAGGTTACAAGCACTGTATAACAGGAAATATAACACCCTAGGGTGTCCATTCCACTGTAAAACGGAATAGCCAAGTACGCACAATTATACAGAAAACAGTGTTGTTACATAACGGTTGCAAATGCGATGCAGAAACGCACCGATACACGCGGAAATAGTCACGTTACAGTTTTTTTTTATATTCAACCATAGAGTATGTAACGCTAAAAAGATAGAAGATCAACTTGCACAGGAACAGGTTATAAAAGCAAGGAGTCACGCTAATATTATGTTATTTTGAAAGCCCAAGAAGCGCCAGTTGATTTTGGTCACAAATATTAAAGAAAAACACCTAACCTAAGATTGACAGACGACCTGTTGAAGGTAAATACAAGACAAAATCACTCTAATTATATCTGAGAGGTCTATATCAGCATTTTAGACGCACTCAGATCATAGATGATGATGAAAGGAAACAAAAATACATGCGAGAGAGTGCTCAAGGTTTAGAAAGCTACCGATCGATGTTAGAATTGAGAGAAAGCATAAAATTAAAACATTATCGAGTTAGTAACTAATTTCCCGTCGTTTTTGGCTGTCAAAGTACATTGGTTTGCTTTTACGACAAAAAAGAGATCACATGCAGCTGCTTATCTGGTAAAGTCGTAAACAGAGAGAAAAGGGTAATATTATTAAAATACTATGGCTATTATCCGCCACTTCGTTCGCGTGGTCCTCACGTTTTACGATTACGACACAATGTACCGGGACGCCATGACCAAATCCAGGATGCATACGCTTAGTATCATTCATTTAGCGGGCATATCCTGTAGGTATGAGGATAAATGATTAAAAGCTAACAGAATAAGCAAGCTTTTGTGACAATGGCGTATTTATCCGTATCCCATATTAGGCCGTTGGGGTAGACGTGTTCTTGCGTGGAGACCGCAAATCGGCCAACGTAAGGTAGGATCTTACGTTAGCTAGCTGGGTGTGAGTCGCCAAGAATCGAGATGAAAGGCGACTGATTGGAGAGCGAGAGGCTAATGTGCAACAGTTGACTGCTGTAGGCTGATGACGATGAATACTTTGGAGGAACGGAGGTAGTTTGAGGAACACCTTGTGGTTTTAACAGAGTTCCTCTAGAAGAAGCATTAGTCTCCTCGATTGACAAACTCAAGCTTACTCTCTCTCTTGATAATATTTTTACCATGATATAAGTACGTGTATTAGGAGTTAATTTCTCCATCTTGATTATTTCCCACTAAAAAAAAAAACCAAAATACGTTCTAAGTAACGTTCTTCATAGATCTATCTAAGCTTTAGGAACTAGGGACGAAAAACAAGAAAAATATTTAACATCTATCTAAACTATGGCTCTTCAGGGGGTGAAAAAGTTCAAGAATATATACGAGTATGCCCGAAAATCCAGTAAGTTCGTTACTAATATCGTGGAAGGTGATTATAATCAGGCTTCTTTCAAATACTCCGATTGAAATTGGAGGGCTGCGGTCAAGAATTACTAACCATTATGTTTTGATACCAAACTGTTGCCAGGCAGATTTTTGCGGTGGCAATATGGTGATGCGTGACGGCAATTTTTTATCATTAGTTCAAATCAAACATAAAACCTAGAGAAATACCTGTTCCAATACAGATTTTTGGTGTAGCTGTCCTTTTGGATTCATATTAAAATAATACACGTTTTTCACGTTTTTAATATTGAATTTACTCCAATATAATTGTAAAATAGGCCATTTTCACTGACTATATTGTGTGTCAACATGACTATGGTGCATAAAAGAAATGGCTGTAAGCTTTTCAATGACCACAAGTAGGAAAACAGAGCTTTTATATATGAGATCAATTTAAAAGATCACCTTACAGTTCCCTATTTCAATACATATTATAAAACAAAGTCCCCCCGCGGCCCCGCCGTGTCTGAACGCGTTAAACTCAAAAACCACCGAACGGATTTTCATAAGGTTTTCATCAATGGACAGAGTGATTCATGAGGACGGTTTAGGTGTAAATTGGCTGAAATATGACCATGTCGGAAAAAATTATGCCGACTGATGTATATAAAATATAAATATAATATGCTCTGCTACCCGGGGGCGGCTACCAATAGTTAAAAATATACGACATTCAAGTAACTTTTTTGACTTAGCCTTAAAATGTGTTAAAAGAGCTCCGGTACAAGTTCTGTAATTGCAACACCGGCAAGTTTATATAATTTATCATTGTGCAAAGTCAGTGCCCTTCATTTTTACTCAAAAAAAGTGAATTGATATAAACAGGAAACGTTTAAATAACAGGTTTTGTTGAGGAAACGCTGAGGATTGAAACGGACAAGGAACAGATTTTTTATGTCCTGTCTGGATGTAGATAAAGCGATAAAGTTGTAATTTTGAAGTGATATTGTACTATCGCCTTAGTATTTTTATGTGGCTTGTATAAAACTAAATAACATACAAAATAAAGCCTTTACACAGCTGTAAAGGTTTTATTTTGTATGTTAGTTACTTTTTAGGGTTCCGTACCTCAAAATGAAAAACAGAACCCTTATAGGATGACTTGGTTGTCCGTCTGTCGGTCTATCAGTCTGTCAAGACCCTTTTTCTCAGGAACCTGTGGAGGTATCAAGTTGGAATATCAAATAAGTAGGTCTATCTACAGTCCCCTGGAGCTCTACAGAAACGCAAACTTCTAAGTCAATGTAATAAAAAATACGGCAATTTATGCGACATATTCTGATGTTCGCAAATAAATCAAAACCCTCTCCCATCCCATGTCTTTCCATTGACCTAGAATCATGAAATTTATCAGATAAATTAATCCCAACTCCGTAGTTGGGATGAATTTATCCCAAAAACAAACTTGGCGTTCCGAAACTCATCACTGTGCGTGGTCCGATACGCACTTGGCCTTTTTTAATCCTGGTAATTATATATTATATTATTTTTAGTCATTTTACCAACCATTTGTGTTTTCTCAAAATATGTGAAATAGTCCGTGCTGAATTGCACAGATAAAAAATCTGCATATGTTTTTTTCGTTAAGCTTTTAGGTATATATTCAATTCAGCTTCTCCAATCAAAAATCTACTATGCAGCCTATAAATTAAAACTATTTTTATTAGGCGTTCTACGGTAGATCTGCTAAAAATTCGTCCGTTTACCGCTACTACTACATTCCTGCGCTCCTGGTAACGCGGTATGAGCTGTGGTATGAGTGCACCATGTACGGGGTGAATGACCGGCTATTCACGGGGTGTTGATTGGTTAATTGTTTTAATATTGCATCTGCTATTATAATTGTGCCGTTGGATATACATGCTATAATTTAGTAATTCTTGCATTTACGGGTATATTTTTCTTGATATTGGAGTGCTTAGATTCTCGAAAGGCTTTTTGATGACTGACCGTTATAAAATCAACGTGCAAATAAAGAATGATGATTAAATCATTAAATAAACTACAGGAAAAGGTAAAGATGAAGAAATTACTAATTTGCCGGAAAGGAACAGTAAATTATTTCAAGGAAAGCAAAACGGATATGAACTATTAACGGAATTCTTGAACCCAATTCGTTTTGAACCATGGGGCGTAAGAATGCGTACCATAGCAACATTCAGGTACATTAAGAACAAATCTTTTGAAACAGTTGAGTCGATTTCGAAACAGAGGTTAAGGCTGCCTGTCCACCGGAGCGGAGCGAGGCTGCGGAGCGGAGAAACGGAGAAATATTAACCAATAGAAATGCAAGTGGACAGGCATTTGCAATCCTCTTGGTTAATATTTCTCCGTTTCTCCGCTCCGCAGCCTCGCTCCGCTCCGGAGGACAGGCAGCCTTAAGGTCTATCGGTAAACATAGAGGTTGTGTCAAAAATAATTGAATAAGACAACTTCTTTTTCATCAATCAAGTAACACTAATGAGGTTGAGGTCGCTACATGGTCACTATGCTTAGTGCTTTCCAAGCAAATCAAGTTATTTAAATTCTTAACTCTAAATAAAGAATAAAAACTTAATATTATGGTACTTACCACCAGTGCCGAGTACTTTGAGCAGGTCAAAATGTGATATGTCCACTTTAGCGGCCCCGTTGAGATTAACTGTAACAAAATTTACATTCATTAGTATACGCATACGTGTTGACTTCCCCCTAAAAGTTTATGCCGTCATAGAATTAAGTGATATTGTAAAATTATTATAATTTTTGGAATCATAAGTCTCTCTGCTAATAGTCTTTTTGACCAAGTTCAAAAAAAAACGAGACGGTCCATTAGAATAGCCTACAAGAGAGACGATACTTAAATACGTTTGCACCTTGCTGACTGCCTAATATAATTACCACGACGTCAGCTATTCTCTATTCCGTGCCCATACAAGAGAACAAGAGTTTTGTATAACATTTTAATTTATAATGATGAGCGTTTGGTGGAGTGGAACCACACCCAAATAATACCCTTCTTTGGTAGAAGACGAGGATGATGGCGTAAAATTACGTATTTTGCTGACTGGGTAATATTGTTACCTATGTGCTATTCTCGTATAGATCGTGCACATACGAGAGAACTCGTTTTGTATAATATGGTATAAAGATGAGCCACATCTGTTTGGTCTGGAAGCACACCCAAACACCTGACTTGCTTTGGGAGAAGACGAGGATGACGATGATCAAATTAACAGTTACAAGATTATAAATGTATGAGGAACAGCGTGTAAAGTTCACCATCCTCCATAGAAATTGGAGCATCCTCCGACCAGACGGGTTTTGTATAATTATATGCCAGTCACGCGGTAAATTCTGCTTGCGCGATGCAGGATTTGTGTGACGTCAGGTCTTTGATGCGTAGTTCGCATGTGGCGCTGTAGATGCCGCCACAAGATTATTTGTGGTGAAGATACAGATTACTTTCCGAAGTTAGAATTGAGAACAGATTTAGGCAATATTGCGAGCCTAGATTGAAATTAAATTCTCTATCACCTGAATTGTTATTGGTTGTGAGATTGTTATGATATGCTTTAGGTCCAGACACTAGTGTTAGTTAAGTTGTTGATATAATAAGTACAAAGTACCTCATATATCTTTAGTGGATCATCTTTTAAAGTAAGGATATATATAGAAATATGTAGAGAACTTTAGCTGGTGATGACTTCAGAGACACAAGTGTGGTGGTTCTTGCGGTAACGGTGCCTCGAAAAGCGTCCCTCTAAGAAGTAAGAACTGATATATCAGTTTTCAAAAGTTTCCCTATCGCTTTCCTACACATTTCTGTTCGCTGCTACCTTTTTTCAATTACTAATAATCCCTAAAAATAAGTAACAGGTTATTTCCAATCAATCTCCATAGATACCATTACAAAAACCTTCATTAAAGGTACCAAACTAACAGTTCCACTGTTGTGTTCCGTTATGTACATTAAAACGACATGCCAACGCGTCACAGAGATTTTCACTTTTACCTCGGATCTGCTTTGAATCCATCATGCCTTACGAATCCGTTCTACTTTTGTTGGAGAATATTCTCACTTATTGTAACATGTTTTCTACATGAATAAAGTACAAAAGTTTTTACTGGTTTCGAAACCATCATGTAGAGGTGTGGTAGAGAGGATTGTGTCAAAAGCTTCTTTATGCATACATAATCTCACGCCTTCTTCCCGTGGGGGTCGGCAGAAACTACAGAATGCTAACTGCTACGATCCTTGTATACTCCTTTCGCTTCGTTTTCATTAGCTTCTTTAAATAATTTAATATTAATTTAAATATCAATGGGTTATTATATATAGGTTATTATTTACTTAGTAGGTAGTGAGTTGTTTAAAAAGGCATTTTGTTTATTTATTGTTCTCTGATCTATAGATTCAAATGCCAAAAATGTCATCATATGTTATTTAATTTTATTTATAACAATTTGTACTTAGTTACTGATGGGTTTTCCAAGCCAAGTATTGTTCTAAAGTTTAAATGCCTAAACTGCACCCTAATTGCGTAACGCCGTTTGAATCGGAATGATTTTGAAGTATATGGCTAATCCATTGCTTCATATGTTAGAAAAATTTGTCTGCTCAACAACGTAAATAACGCAATGAATGTTGTTGAACTGTCAAATTGAAACCGATTCCTACTGATAGTGTGTTACGCAATTAGCCCTCTGGCCCAGCATTAATACACCAATATTTTCAATAGTTTGTCATTCTTGATGGTTTGGTTAACTTATTAGCACATAGAAGTTTGCACATAAACTGTAGTACTGTATTTATGGAGTATGCAGGGCGATTATGCAATTTCTTGACAAGCAGAGTTTGAATTGCGCAGTATTTAATATTAATACATTTTTTATTACTCCCATAGAACAAAAATACTATCTCAATAACAATATCTCTTATCGTTTATGTTTAAACTATATTCAGATAACGATTTACATAAGAATTGGCAATAAACAAACCTATATAGACACAATGTTTTTGCTCAAAACAAAGTCAAAGGTTCATTGACACCCAGCTGTAATTATTTAATCTGTGACATTGGTGGTGCAACACAGTAGCATTACATACAATGATACAGCACATTGTTTCATTTTACGTTCATTTTTGCAGCGTTGTCCGTCCGGGTTTACCGACATTAATCATGGCAATCTTAAGATATTTTTGGTTTGTAAATAAACCTTTGAGGTCAATGGAATACAAGATACCTTCTAGAGACTGTATTTTTAGTTTCAATGCAAATTTATTTTAGGTCAAACTGCAGAATAATCTAACTTGCAGATGTGCGCTGCGCAGATAGATCAAGAGTCTTCAAATCATTCGATATCTAGATACTTGTCCAATCATTCGAGATCAAATTAAGTCTTACGATTCTCGACTCGATTCGGCCACCTGTTTCATAGCTCGTTACTATACGCACGCACTCGCAGACAGCTATATCAACATCCTACAGACTAACGAGTCTGCAACAAAGTCAATGGTGCGTCGACCCAATATTTACTAAATTCATATTTATCAAAGGTCGCTAGTTACGTAACCGCTGACATTTCTCGATGGCGTTGGAAGGTGATCCGTGCGCATTTAAAACCATAATTACTCAACAATTCAACATAATTCTATGGACAAAAAATGTCGCCGAAAAATGTTGATTGAAAGTGGAATAAACAACCCATGCTCTGTAACCTCTGTGGTTTGGTTTGTGGTTATGTTAATTTCCTCTTTTCTTGGTATTTGCGTTTTGTAGTCTATATTTACGTAAAAGGGCTGTTAATTGTATCAGTGAAATAGTTATGGTTTCCTAGAATTACAGCAACAAAGAAAACATTGTGTAAATTAACTTGGGAAGTCCTTATTGTTGCAGAATTACCAGTTATGGTGCAAAGAAAATTGCCATATTTAATAATAGAATTCTGTGGGAAAAAGAATAATAGGGACCAGATTGATTGTAACTTGTATTGGATTTTTCTCTATGGTTTCCTATGATTGTGCAGTAGAGTAGGAATTTTTCTATAATATGTATTTAAACACAATAGTTGCATAATATGGGACATATGAATCAGTATGTTTGTGTATGATGAATGATACTCCTGTAATACTATCTCTATGTGGAGTTTCTTGCCCATTCTTCTCCATACGAAGCCACCTTTTGGAAGGGGCAACTAGAATCAAATCTATTTTATTTGTAAATTTTGACATTCAAAATCTATGTGCCTATTTGAAATAAATAATTTGAGTAGTCAGTTGTAAAACTACGATTCATTTGTAATAATTAGTCAATCACGAAGTAATCCTGAATTATGGAATTTCAATATTGGTAAAAAAAATGCAAAGGAAAAAACTTCATGACTAGTTTGTAAAATTAATAGCAATGTGGGGATAAAAGTTCTTCATAATATTATGTGAGAAAGTTAAAAACAACTACAATTTCTTATCAAAAGAGTCAACAAGTATTGGGTTATTCATTACAGTCCCTTAAAGATAAGTTGACCCAGTTTTTATAACTGCTTCACATACCTAAGAAAGTAAGTATAATAGGTAATTCCCACTAACAAGTTTTAAAACAAACTTCACTCAATAGGTATTGGGGTTAACAACACAAGAACTTATTTAATAAATAACAAATCTGGGCAAGTACCAATGTGACTTTTTCTAGCACATCTCTCATATTGGTGAAGGAAAAATTTGTGAGAAAACCTGCACCCAAATTGCATAACACAGTTTGAATCAGAATCAGAAAGATATTAGAAAAATTTGTCTGCTCAACAATGTAAATAACACAATGAATGTTGTTGAACTGTCAAATTGAAACCGATTCCTACTGATAGTGTGTTACGCAAGCAATTAGCCCGCAGGACTTATAATTAATATAAATCTGCCAATCCATCACCTTGAGAAATTAATGTGGTGATCAATGTTCATACCTTCTCTATATGAGAATAGGCTTTTGTCCTGCATTGCATCAATAATAGGCTGGTATTATTATTGATGGCACATTATTATTAACAATAAAATTAGAATGTAGCTACATTTTTTTTAACTTAATGGGTTCTTTTCGTCTCCATTAGGTATCTGAACAAATTAATGTCAATTATAATAGGTAAATTATTATTTTAAATAAATTATTATAGGTACGAAGGCCTAATAAAACTACAATTAAATGGCGATTCGGACGACACCAATAGTGATAAGAAACTATAATTATCGCGGTTTGCGTCAAGGACTACTGATAATAAGAACCATCAAGTTATTCCCATAGTTGTATTTGTATGTACTTACATGAGAAATAATAATAGGAAATGGAAAACAATAAAAAAACTTATTCTTATTCTGCTAGTCCTTATTCAGAAGATTATCTGCCTTGATCAGATTTATTATATTTATGGATTTGTTGAAAATTTTAAACAAAAAATAATTTATTTAGTATAACTACTTACTTTTTTACTTATAGTAATTTTATTTTATTTAATTATTAATATTATATATAATACTTAAATCTATTATATATAATACTTAAATCTATTATATATAATACTTAAATCTACTTACACCACTAATAAGATAAGACTACAAAGCAAAAAAAGAGATTAGTTTCTGGTACCTATCATGAATTCTGATACTTAATATTATACTGAGTTCTTTCTTTATGATCTCTGTATCTTGGAGACAGTACTAGAAGGTTGTTTTATTTCACAATGACTGATAGGTCTGTTTTTATTTTTTCAACTTATCTTTTTTGTAGTAGGTAAGTACTGAATGTCAAAATATTTTTAGTAAAAACCTCAACAAGAGAATAGGTTACAACTTTCACCAAGTTTTTAAAGGAACTTTCACTGCAAAGACCAGATTAGGATCTAGTCTAGATTTTATTTTAAGAGCAGTGCTCTCAAGATAGAATGCTGCAAATAGGAATTGATGATAAATGTGGGATGCATTCCTGTTAACTCGAATAAGTTAGCTAAATATGTTATGCTTGTGTGAGTGTTTATTACATTAGTAAAAATGGATGGAGTTTGCATTGATGCTTAGAAATATAAAGGAAACAAAATAAAGCAATTAATAGTAGTTCTTCAAGAAATGACAAAGTACTAGTGCAGCGTGATTAACAAAACTTTTGTTTTAATAAATTGTAAATAAGAATGGCTGATTGATTACTAAAGTTGTTTATTTTATATTTTAGGCATAATTAAAGTTGTCAGTTGTTTATACCTAAAATACTGGTAAAATTGTAGATGTTTCTATAGATTTATAAATCTAATGAATTCTTACTTTTACTCTGGAGGGTGTTTTAGTGATTTTGGAAGGTAAATTAATTGTTTCCAGTTTAGTTGATAAATTGATCAACAACATACAATAATTTATTTCTCTCATTCCATGAAGATGAAAGAAATAACTTATTCATTGGTATAGGTACAACAATTATCAAAATAATTGGCCAAGCCACAACATGGTTAGGCAATGTTACATATTAGGTATTCATTCACAATATTTCATAAATAATTTATGCCCCTCAAATTTCTGTTATGTTCTTGGTTTGTAATTACTTTTTTATTCCCACAAAGTATGGTTTACTACTCAGCCTTTGGCAATCAATGGACTGCTTAACACCTCTTCAAGAGTAAAGAACTCCTTTTTTGAAGTTGGATATAAAACTATACATTTAAAATTTAACAGAGTTAAGGAGACAGGAAAAGAATAGAAATCAATGAGAGATTTACAAGGAGAAAGGGGCTTCTCCTTTGTCCAGTAGTGGGAACAAAGAAGGCAACAAAATGCCACCAATGACAGAAAAAGTTTAAAGGTCTAAAGAGTTCTTGGTATGGGTTTGTGATGAGGAGGTATGAAATGTATGTGAGAGAATGATGATTATAACATTTGATGGATGGAGTGGGAGAGGGAGAAAAGGGAATTGTTTCTCTTGGTAGGGGTATGTGATGAGGAGAAACAAGAGTAATGTATTTAAATGATGGATGAAGGGGAAGAGATTACTAATTAAAAGATGGACAGGTTGTGTGAGGTATAAAGAAAAAAAAAATAGATATTGTGTAAGTGTCATAAAAGGTATTATTCCAAATAAATATTATTTCTGTAATAAGGTGACTGACTGGAAGAATGGTAAAGAAGAATAGTGAAAGGAACATTCCCAATTAACATTTATGTACAGGGACAGCCAGAAAGCCATGTTTTGAAATTTTATTGAGTGATATTAGTAAATGACATTGAAATGAATTCTAAGCATGCCAAACACACTTCAACCTTTGTATATTACCTTATGAATATTACATAACAGCCTATGTACTATGTGTCACTATTACCAGTTCTATTATAAAGCCTGGAATACACATGCTACCAATAAGCAAGCTTGTTTGCTACTAGGTAGCATGCTCTCTGTGCCTGTAAAATACTCACACTCTTTTCTATCCCCATGCTAGTTAAATGCTACTAAGTAGCATTTTCTGGAAATTAGCATGCTCTTGTACTACTAGGTAGCTAGTGTATTCCACGCTTTATAGCGAGGAAACTGAGTAAAATTTTTATAGTCATTTTGTATTTATTCTCTAAATAGACAATTAAATTATATTTTTCCTGTTTATTTTGTTTGTGTTTATACCTTTATCTAATCATATTAGAATGAAAAGATCATAATATTCTTTAAAATACTGATGAGAGGGGAGGCCTATGTCCAGCAGAGAATTTTTTTTGCTAAAATGATGATGTTAAAATAAAGTTGAGGAACATTTTATGCATTCAAGAAATGCACTGGTTTTCTTCATACACATAATCAATGTCAACAGATGAGTCATTTGGCAAAACTGCTTGACATGCAAGTTATGTGAATTCATAATAAATATTCAAAAAAATAGAAATCATTGCGTTTTTTACCAAACTACAGCAAATTAAAAAGGAGGGTTATGATTTTTCTAATATGGACATGATCCAAAATTAATAGATTCTTGGCAAGAAATCACTTGTAATTCCATAATGTGTAATTATTCAGTGGTTCTTAAAAATATAATTCAATAAACATATAACTTCAGTCATTAGTGGTTTGTACTAACTTCACCAACTGAAGTTGAGTGTCTATTATGGTGACAAGGGCAGTACAGCTGTCCCAGGAGAGCTCTATGATCTAGTCCTGGATATAATCAAGCAGCAGCCTATGATAGGTAGTTGAGAATAATTATAACAAACTTACCTTTGCATCTTTTCCTAATTTTGCTAGCGTCAACCAAATTCCAGTCAACAGAGTCCCGAGCAGGTGCGGGCACCGTACCCCCGATGAGCTCCACCGAGCTGCTCCTCTTGGAGCTGGGCCCTGGCACCGGAATGACCTCCTCCAGCTTCTTACAGTCCTTCACTGACGACACACTACTTGAGCACTCCACTATTTCCACACTCTTGTCCACATTTCCATTCGCAGTCACACTGCAGCCATTGACTGGAGGCTCAGTCCTCGCCTTCTTGGTGGGCACCTTCTTGTGTTTGTGCGCGCTGTGGCGCCGCTTCAGCTTCGTCGAGTGCGAAGAATTCCGCGAACTGACCGGCGACGGGCACCCGCACTCCATACTGCCCTCCTGGTCGCTGCCCTCGTAGTAACCCGACTCGTGCTCAGGCTTCTTGTCAGGCAGGCTCATCTCGGCGGTGGCGGTGGCCATGGCTTAGCCGTTGACCAAAACCATGTAGACTCCAACACTTCAGAACCTCATCAAGTTTTTCCACGTAACGCCGCGTTGTGACGCGCAAACCAGCCAGTCCCGGGGGCTTACCCGACCGCAAACGGTTATGAAAACGATAATAAATTATATTGCAACTATTCCTTTAACTTTCAGCGAAAGTACAAACGACACGTAAAGCATTTCGCGAGTAGTTCCACCCGCGATAACTTCACGCGGAGTTCTGTCGCAGATGGCGCTGCAATATGCTATAACGCTATAACCCGACCGAATTCGGGACCACCCCACAACAATGCTTGCTCCGCAAACCGATAAGTCAATGTGATTGGTCGATAGGAATTTCACTTGTAACTAGCTTTACTGTACTGAAACGTCAAATAATTTAGTTTTGTGTATTCCGTTTTTATTTATTTTGTCTCATCTCATTGTTTATCAAAATTACAGCCTCTTCGTCGTCCTGTTACACGGGGTTAGAAATCCAAAACAATCCAGGTACTTTTCACTCGTATAGAATTTTCACTTCACTGTCAGCACAGTTCATTTGCGCACAGACAACAGTTCGTTAATTTGTTTTTATTCACTAGCACTATCTATAAACCGTCTCTCTTTACAAAACTTGTATGTACACTATTTATATAAATTATAAAATGCATGCGCGAATGAGACACGAACTCATTCAACGCGCTAAAGTAACTGAATTCGAGAAACGCAAAATAGAAACCGTGCGACGTTGTGCGAGCGGTGCGCTCCCCCCACCATTTACGATTTACGAGGCCACATAGTGCATGGAAAACGTGCAGACAAATCGATGAATCGATATTTTTTAATCATTTCCCTATGACATTTTAAGTCATTTTAGCAATAAAGAAATGATTTGCATAAGTATTAATAAAATTCAAAATATTCTTTGGTAGTTTTGGTACACTAAAATATGTTTTTATTGCCGACGATGATCTTTAAATCAAGCGTTTACTATACGAGACCGCGTTTCATGGACGTAAACAAAGAGAGACACGGTTATTGCTTATCTATTATGTAGAGCGAGATGACAAATGTTTGAGGGAGATACACTCTATACGCGTCTCTTTCTTGGTTCGCTGTAGAGTGGCCGTGAAGAGGTTGAGATTGAAACCTATTGGATTAAGAAATATTTTTTTTTAATAGGTATTTACAATAATTTTTGCAATTTACTTTTTCTGACAGAAATAATTAAAAATTATTTCTATAACAACAGTGTGCTTAGCTTTTTAATTAGCAAAATTGAATTTTCCGTAGAATTTGTTATCCTGGCTTACATCTTCTGACATTTTGCGGTTATTATTATTTATTATTCTTGTAGCACATGATCAGGATAAATGAATATTCTTCCTGCATAAATAACTTCCAACGTGGTATTTTTAGGGTTCCGTACCTACCTCAAAAGGAAAAACGGAACCCTGTTATGATCACTCGTGTGTCTGTTTGTCTGTCACACACAGCCGATTTGCTCCGAATCTACTGGACCGATTAAGTTGAAATTTGGTACACATATGAATTTTCATGACAAACACGAACGTGTAACGTAAATAAATGAATTTTGAATATGGGTTTCAGTTTTGGAGGAACAATTAGATAAAAATAATAAGTTTGCATAATCTCTGTATCGTGTGACTCATCAAATGAAAGGGGCTTGTTGTAAGGGTATATTTTTTTTTGTATAAATTTAAAATAATTTTAAGGTTATTTAAAAAAAATATTAAATGAGAATTGACCATTCCCCCCTTATCTCCAAAACTACAAGGCTTACAATTTTGAAAAAAATATAGAGAAGAGTTCTATACTTATAGATTAGGTACAGGAATACCTTTAAGAAGTCTATGGTGTTATAATAACATGGTAAATCACTCAATATTTGCATAAAAACTTACATTTGCAGTTGAAAAGGAAAGGCGGTACACGTTTTTTTACAACTACAATGTTAAGTTTGTTCTTGCGTTAAATTTATCACAACTACGGAACCCTCATTGTGCGTGGTCCGACACGCACTTAGCCGGTGTTTTTACCCATGGGGGCTGGGGGTAAACTCTCTTAACTACTTGTACCTACCTAAGTCAAATTATTTATTTAAAATAGGCACTTATGAAGCACTTTTGAACGACAAAATTTTATAAAAAAATAGAATTAATTCTAGTTACAAAAGGTAGTTTCGTATGGAGAAGAATGGGCAAGAAACTCCACCGATAGTCTTTTAGAAAGACTTAACGGAGAGGATTAAGAGGAAGACTAAGAGGATGGGTCATGTTTTTTCACCCCTTAAAATGTCAGTTTAACTAACGCCTTTGTACTGAGCAATGAGATAATTGGTAAAACAAGTAATAGTAGGTATAGCTAGAGGTAGGTAGGTACTGGAGTACTGCGGGACACTCAAAAGCAAGTACTGATATCGATAACATCAATTTTATTGATCAAATCAGCCTATTGTCGTCCAGTGCCGTACATACATAGGCGTTCAGCTCACCCATTTGCGCTGTGCAACACTGTGACCTTCACGAATAGTTGGGCCAACTGTGCCCAACTTTAGGATTCTTGCTGTTGGGCAGGTTGTTGACTGTTGGGCAAATCCTAAATATAATTCCTAAAATACAAAAAAATATAAGTATATATACAAATGGTACACTACGTAAAAGTAAATGAGTAAGTACACTACAGCAAACTACTAAAACTACACCAAACAGCATTTTCAATACATAAATTATTATTACCGATGTCAAAAAAATCGTGTAACAAAATTTATTTCTCATGTAAAAGTATTTACAGCTTATTTACACAAATTGGTCTTGATTTCATTTATCAAATCAAGTCCAATTTGTGTAAATAAGCTGTAAATTGAAAAACCTTGATTTCAGTTTCCGCGGCCGGATCTTGTAGGTATTAAGAGCAGGCAGTCTAAATCAAATTTCGAACGCAAGCTCCGCCCCTCGCTCCCTGCCACTCTGTTATGTGCTAAACGTTAATACATCAGTAATGAAGTTAAATATCGCGTGCGCTCTTTGATCGTGTTCGAGCACGAAACTAAATAGCGTATGTCTCAATTCTTATTTCGTTTATAACTAAAGTAATAATTGATCTAGAGAAAAAATGTCTTGTGTTGGCATAACAAACAATATGTTCTTGCTGTGAATATTTATTTTAGACAAAAAAGCTAAATAATATTGTTTGTTTTTTAGAATTATCCTTAAAAAACCGGCCAATTGCGAGTTTGACTCGCGCACGAAGGGTTCCGTACCATTATCTATAAAAATGGCAAAAAATCACGTTTGTTGTATGGGAGCCCCCCTTAAATATGTTTTATTTTAATTTAATTATTTATTTTTAAAGTGAATATATAACTAAATATTCTGTGAATATTTGAAGTGTCTACCTATTGCTGTTATCAATATCGAGTAAAAACGAGCAACAAAAATCACATTTGTTGTATGGGAGCCCCCTTAAATATTTATTTTATTCTATTTTTTAGTATTTTTTGTTATAGCGACAACAGAAATACATCATCTGTGAAAATTTCAACTGTCTAACTATCATGGTTCATGAGATACAGCCTGGTGACAGACGGACAGACAGACAGACAGACGGACAGACAGACAGACACACGGCGGAGCCTTAGTAATAGGGTTCCCGTTTTACCCTCTGGGTACGGAACCCTAAAAAAGACATGATTTTCGAATAAAAAAGTTATTTAGAGAAAATATTACAATGACGTAACTGTCTTCAACATGGAAAGAAAAAGATCCAATAAATCATATACTAAAAAAGTTTAATTTTGCTTAAACGTGTGCCTGTTTCAGAATATTCATGCAAATTAACATAAAAATAGGGAGCCTCCTCTTAAATTAACTATAACAAACTGGAAAATGCTTTGTTTATCATCGATTATAATTATCATCATCATAGGTTTTTCCTAAGAATGTTGGGTCGGCTTCCAGAGTAACTAGATGAGCCTGAACGTCAGTTTTTTTACATATTTACCTTGGTCAATAAAATGCTTACTGTTGTTTCCTTGTTTTAAATAACCCGTAACTAAAGAATCTGCCATTACAATGCCAGTCATTATCCGACTGCCCCAAAAGGAGGGGGTAATGTTTTTAGGGTTCCGTACCCAAAGGGTAAAACGGGAACCCTATTACTAAGGCTCCGCGCCGTCTGTCTGTCTGTCCGTCTGTCACCAGGCTGTATCTCATGAACCGTAATAGTTAGACACTTGACATTCAGATTCAGATTCAGATTCATTTATTTGCCTGAAATATGGTATTTTACAGATTTTATAACAAATACACAATAGTTCTACATATTCCGCCAACTAAATTCGGCATGCAAATTTTGTGACAATAACAATGATTCTAATTTAACAAAATAATTAAATTCCAATGTCAGAAAAAATAAGTACTAAATCAAGAATTGCCTAAATTATCAAATTACAAATGTCAAATAAAAATAATTCAATTACAAATTTTCTATAAATCGAATTACAAAAATAAATAATAAAAATTAAATTGAAAATTAAATTACAAAATATTATGTCAACAGCTTAAAATAAAAATGTCAAATGTAATTTACATGTCCTGCAATTTTCCTATTTGTTCTAGAATTCATAAATTCTTTAATACTATAAAAACAGTTTTCTATCAGCCATGCTTTGAGATGCTTTTGAAATAGACTGGTTCGCAGTTCTCTAATATCCTTCGGAATATTATTAAATATCTGTATTGCCATTCGACTAGTGTTTTTATGGCAGTACGCTGTTCTACATCTTGGCATTGCTAATTTTGTTGGATCCCTTGACATTTTGCCCACCTTATAATTATTGAGGCTATCGGCTTTACTGAATAGGTGAGGATGTTTTTTTACAAATACTCCCATTTCCAATATGTATAAGCATGCTAATGTTAATAAACTGTGTTTTTTAAAAATAGGTTTGCAAGAATCTAATGGGTCTGCCCCAACCACAGCTCGTAAACATTTTTTTTGCACAATAAATGCCTTATTGATGTCAGTGGAATTACCCCATATAATTAAGCCGTATCTTAACACAGATGAGACATATCCATGATAGGCTACCAGCGCGGCATTACGTCCAACAGTTTTCCTAAGATTTCGTAGTGCAAATGCAAAACTGTTTAGCCTATTGCATATATTTTCCACGTGTTTTTTCCAATTACAATTTTTGTCAATTACTATGCCTAAAAATTTCGTATGGTCAACTTCTTCCATTTCATTATCACCTCCAATAATTTTCATTGCTTCATTTGTCATTTTGTAATTAGAGAAATTAATATATTTTGTTTTGGAAACATTCACACGTAAATTATTTTGTTCAAGCCATTCTATTACAGCTTCTATTGCAGCATTAATTTTATCCTCAAATTGTTCATTTTCACTATCTTTATTTACTATCATCGAGATGTCATCTGCAAACAACACGCACTTATTACTCGTCACTGTTGGCAAATCATTAATGTAAAGAAGAAAAAGCAATGGCCCCAAAATACTACCTTGAGGCACACCATATGTATTGGTCCTGTATTGAGATTTATACGTTATCACTTCTCTGTCTTTGTTAACGCCTAAAATTTCAACCCGTTGTTGTCTATTCGTTAAGTAATCTTTTAGCCAATTTAACGCTTTTCCTCTTATTCCGTAACTCTCACACTTTTCTAACAGTATATCATGATTTACAAAGTCAAATGCTTTGGTCATGTCGAAAAATATTGCAGTGACCGGTATCTTCTTATCTATATTCTCCGTGATCGATTTTATTAGTTGATAACAAGCTAGTGCGGTTGACTTTCCTCTTTGAAAACCATTTTGTTCCGTACTTATTACATTGTATTTGGACACAAATGAGACAATTCGATTATACATTGCTTTTTCGTATATTTTTGAAATTATAGGTATTAAGGTCACTGGACGACGGTCATTTTCACAGATGATGTATTTCTGTTGCCGCTATAGCAGCAAATACTAAAAACCAGAATAACATAAATATTTAAGGGTGCTCCCATACAACAAACGTGATTTTTTTGCCATTTTTTATAGGTAATGGTACGGAACCCTTCGTATGCGAGTCAGACTCGCACTTGGCCGGTTTTTTAAAAGTCGGTTTTGGGCTTGAAGTAAACAACGCCTTGATATCGCTCACTCGAATCTTACTTTGTTCTACGGCTATGAGTATCTTCGTGGAGTAAGGACTTAGTAAAATGCATACCCCTACTAATGACTAATGGATGTTCATTCCGCGGAAGATGACGCCCTGGCTCGGCGCGGCTCGATAACCCGATGCATGCTAGCCTTGTCTAAAAAGTATTCACCCATAGTCTAGACTAGAGTACAAAACTAATAAGAGGGTTAGACCAAGATAGTCTTTTTGTCTAAAGCTTAGCTTCTAGATGGACTTACACTGAAGAATTACCAATTGTTTAGGTTAAGTCCTAGATGCCATAGTCTAGCTAGAGTATACAACTAATAAAGAGATTATTAGAGCAAAATAGAGCCTATTTGTCTAAAGCCTAGGCATCTAGAAGGACTTAACATGAAGAATGGGTATCCTATCGCGATTTACGTACAGCAATATTCTGTTTATTGACAGATAGGGAATGAGTTCAACGCTAATAAGCAATCCGCTACCCAAGCGTGTTACGACAGTATTGTAAAGCATCATGATCACAAAGACGCGCCATGTTTTATGAATTTACCGTTACCAAGCAGGTTTGTCAAAGTATCTAAGCGCCACGAATCTAACAACCTAATAAATTCTAGGGATGGGCAATATTTTACGATAAAATAATTGATGAAGTAACAATTCAATCTAAAGAATACGGAAGATGTTTGCGTTTTAGACGCGGAAGTGTCGACGATGAAGATGCGACCTTTGTTTTAACATCAGAAACGTTAAAAATCACGTACTAATGTACTCCATGTCTGTATTCTGTTGTGAAAACGTTTGCGATACGAACCGTTATCTTTATGAAGATAATAATTACTCTGTTAATCGTACGGAACAGATGCAATCTAGGGTTCTTGACTCCGTTGTTGAGGTGTCGTGTTACTTTACCCTGAGTTAGCACTTAAAAACGTCAAAGTAATGTCCTCACAAGCAAAAAACCGGCCAAGTGCGAGTCGGACTTGCGCACGAAGGGTTCGGCACCATTTTCTATAAAAACGGCAAAAAAATCACGTTTGTTGTATGGGAGGCCCCCCTTAATTATTTGTTTTATTTTAATTTAATTATTATTTTTAAAGTGAATATATATCTAAATATTCTGTGAATATTTCAAGCTAGACGCTTGAAATATTCACAGAATATTTAGATGTTGCCGTTATCAATATCGAGCAAAAACGAGTAAAAAAAACCGGCCAAGTGCGAGTCGGACTCGCGCACGAAGGGTTCCGTACCATTATCTATAAAAACGGCAAAAAAATCACGTTTGTTGCATGGGAGCCCCCCTTAAATATTTATTTTATTTTAATTTAATTATTGATTTTTAAAGTGAATATATAACTAAATATTCTGTGAATATTTCAAGTGTCTACCTGTTACCGTTATCAATATCGAGCAAAAACGACCAAAAAAATCACGGTTGTTGTATGGGAGCCCCCTTAAATATTTATGTTATTCTGGTTTTTAGTTTTTGTTGCTATAGCGGCAACAGAAATACATCATCTGTGAAAATTTCAACTGTCTAGCTATCACGGATCATGAGATACAGCCTGGTGACAGACGGACAGACAGACAGACAGACGGCGGAGCCTTAGTAATAGGGTCCCCGTTTTACCCTTTGGGTACGGAACCCTAAAAGTCACGTTTGTTGTATAGGAGCCCCCCTTAAATATTAATTTTATTCTGTTTTTTAGTATTTGTTGTTATAGCGGCAACAGAAATACATCATCTGTGAAAATTTCAACTGTCTAACTATCACGGTTCATGAGATACAGCCTGGTGACAGACGGACAGACAGACGGCGGAGCCTTAGTAATAGGGTTCCCGTTTTACCCTTTGGGTACGGAACCCTAAAAAGACAGGAGGTAAGGTATGTAGGTAAGTGACAGTAAAAAAAACCGGCCAAGTCCATGTTGGACCACGCACAACGAAGGGTTCCGTAGTTGGGATGAATTTATCTCAAGAACAAACTTAACATTGTAGTTGAAAATCATGTTCTCCCATTTTTTCCAACTGCAAATGTAAGTTGGTCGACTATTACTCGTTAACTTGTAAAGCCTACTTAGCTGTGATAGTTTTTCTTATATATAACTTCGCTAGAGATAAACTACGATGGCTCGCTCCTCCAAATTATTGTTTCAATCTGTGTAGTCACAACCTTACGAAAGAGTTTGTATGTAGTTGTAAGTACTCGTAATATCTCACTTATTACCAGATTTGTTGGTCAACTAATCATAACTAGCCGATCGCGCAAGACAACGCACGTGTCGTTTTATAGAGTACTCGTATGTCAGCAACGCCATACTAATATATTAATAATGAGCGATTAATGACGCAACTAGTAGAGCAACAATTCCGTGATTTGTTTTTGTTTGACGGTCGTCTCAATATGCACACATGCTTACAAATACTTTCAAACGTTTTGAATTTTGGAGGGGCGGGCCATATTATCGTAGTTAATCTCTACGAAACGGTCGTGATTTTTTTCATTTATCCAAAAACAACCATTTAGCTGGCAGGGAGGAGGACGCTTGACTCAAAAAGCTTAATACGCAAACGGATCCCTGAAGCAAATAATGGTTTTCACGGAACCGAAATATTTTTGAACGGCCTATCCATATCCAACGATACCCCAGACCATGGGATAGACGAGAAAATCATCCCCTCTTTATGTGCAAAGCATATCCTACGTGATTAATATGTATACCCATGACAAATTACGGTTTTCTAGTACTAAGCGTCTCTTTGCTAAGCCGTGGACAGAAAGACGGACGGACTGTATATATGTCGGAACTATAAGGGTTCCGTGTTGACAACGGAACCCTAAAAATAGAAATCTGAGCGCGCCCGGTAACGACTAACGACGGCGCTTCGATTTCGACTATCGTTGCCGCGTAAATGCAAGGGAAATGTGAAACTGATATAAATTATTTGGCATCTATCTAGCTTGTAACAGCAGAAATCGCACTAGTTTGTTGTTTCATTTGAATAAATATAAACCCGGTGGTAGGATGACTTAAAGTAAAGGCCTATTTTCTCTAAAAATATTTTATAGAAGTAGAGAGAGTTTGTACGAGGGGGTAATCTTCGGAACTCCTGATCAGTACCCCAAGTGTAAGTTTGCAAGAGAGTAAACGTAACTATTTCGTTTGCGTAAAAATTTGACCGAGAGAAGGATAAGGGTCAGAATAAAAATCATAACGCAAACGCGCTAGGTAGGCCTCCCCCACATTAGGCGCGCGCGTTCCTCGGGCGTGTGAGCGACGCGTGATCTCCGTGATCCCCACACATCATCCGCGTGATCTCCACACACGCCGCAGGGCAGCAAAACGCAACGCTCACGCAGCGCGCTCGCGGCGCGCGCACCGCGCCCGCGCTACTCACACGCCCGAGGATCGCGCACGCCTAATGTGGGGTCAGCCTTACGTTTACTCTCTTGCAAACTTACACTTGGGGTACAGTAGCCTAATTGTGTAACGCAGTTTGAATCGGAATGATTCTGAAGTATATAGCTAATCCATTGCTTCATATGTTAGAAAAAATTGTCTGCTCAACAACGTAAATAACGCAATGAATGTTGTTGAACTGTCAAATAGAAACCGATTCCTACTGATAGTGTGTTACGCAATTAGCCTTCCGATTCCGTCTTCATTCGAGATTTTCGTCGAGATTTCGTCTTCAAAATTCTTTCACTAATAATGGGAACCTACAGTATTGCCGAATGTATTAGGATATAATATTATATTAAAACAAGAAATTTAACGCGGACGAAGTCGCGGGCAGAAGCTAGTCTGTTTATAAAGAGATTTTTATTCTGAAACTGTTTAGTTTTTTGCCAGTAGTCCAGTTAAGATTGTTTGTTGGCACGTCATGGACACATTAAATAGATTTATTTGAAAAAAATGGTACGTGAATATAGAGAGGTTCGTCATCCCTGGTCTAGACCCTCCTGAAAAACTTAAACGTGAAGTATGAAATATTTTTACCGCATTGCGGAAACTCCCGGTCCTTCAGTAAAACATATGTTATCCAAAAAACATTCATTGCTACCCCTTTTCATTATTTGCGCTCATGAACTTATGAATCCTAAATTCTGATTAACAACAAGCCATGGCCTTTGAATATAAAATCTTAGACTTACTTGTTGAAGGCCTCTCTTATTTTTATTTCTGTTACTCTCCTGATTAAACGCAGATAATGCTGGAAGAGATTTCTTTAGAAATAAGCATCACCTTTGTAGTTTGTACGTATTTTTCTGTTCCTTTCTTCTTGTATGTTTATATATATAAATGAGTGTAGGTACATAAATGGTTAAATAAATAAAATAAAATACATTTTTTTTTTGTTAGATCTAAGAAAGGCCGAGAAATAACCATAATTAAGTCCTGGCTCACAGAAGTTGATAGAGCCTTGGTTTGATAAGAGTTTATCCAAAAATTCTTAGACTAAGACGGTTATGGATGTAGTGATGGACTCTGTTGGTCCGGGTGCAAAGTCTCCAAGTAGTTTTTATGATTACTTATAATTTGATTTAGTAGTCTGTATTCGATCCCAGTTAAGACAGACAAGAGGATGTTCAATCGAGTGTTATGGTCCACTACGTGACCATACCCCGGTATAGTAACTCGAACGAGTCTTTTTTTTTTGGAAGTTGACGAAATTTTACCACTTCCTGAGTCCTTCACACTCAATGGCTTCACCTGACCATGACCAATACACGTATCTCTGTTCATAATCTCGATACCCTCATTTCCGATAGATTTTTGATAACAATTAACTATGTTTCCTATAATTGCTATATGAATATAGGCGTGTAGGCATGTGTATGTCGCCAGAAATGTATTACAATGATTTTTATCTTTACAGAAATCAAAGTGTTTGTCCATAAAAAGGAATTAATAGCCAATCATCAGTACATAGAGGAAGATTTTCGTGGCATATCAAGTGAAATTTAATTAGTTTGTTGCTAAACAACACGATACGGATGGATATCGGTGTACTGTTGTCAGTCTCGTTTCCTTGATCGGATTTACTGAGTTGCTTACGACATGATTCATAAATGAAAAATAAGTGGTTTATTTTTGTGGAAAGATGAGATGCAAAGCTGTATTGATGACTTAAATCGTGTTATTACTCAAGGTATTGTCGTGAATGGTTTATAATTTTTATCCACATTAAGACACTGAGTCAGAATCTCTTTTCTCTCTAAATACGGGGTTCACAATAATTATATCGCCTTCGCTCTTTAGTAAACTTTGTATTTCATATCATTAATGATAACAAGACCTCTTCTTAATGATATTGAACATTTCCGATATAAGTATCTGCAGGCGATAGTTGTTATCACTATTAGTTAATGCGGTTGGATGTAAACAGGTTGGTTATCACGCCCCCATGGTGTGAAGTGCATGGGTCACGTTAGCAACAATAAATCATTTTCCGTACGCTTCACAATCACCGATAGGATTCCCTGTTTTTGTTATCATCATCCCAATAATTCCCAAGTATATAAGCACCCAGCCTAACCAAATTTGGCATTGTATATCAGTAGTTCACCCACGAATCAGATGCGCAAACTCGAACAGTACAAAAAAACCTGTAGCTTGTTGAGATTTTTGTCCCAATGCGGCCATCGATTCTAGGACCTGTAGAAATTGGACGTAGGAGCGCTGCACCATTTCGGTTTAAAATGCTAGAGGATTGTTTTTTAAATGAATAGATATCATTGATTGCGTCAAGTGCGAGTTACCCAGGAAACTTGATACTTAGGAACATCACTTATACGTAAACAGACTACATTATTCACAGAAATGATTAGATCTTGTACAAGTTGTGTAGTTGGAAATATGGCTAGAAAGTTTGTCTTTTAGAAGGACTGCAGTGATATTTCTTACCTTAACTCACCAGGAGATGCGACATTATTTCTATTGGTGATGAATGACATAATTTAATCAATGAGTATTAGCAATAATATTTGGATCACTTACCTGGGTCCCTTTTAATCGTATGCCGTATCCGTAGCCGAGTTGCAATTTTTCTGGAACTACTTACCGTCGGTTATATATACATAGTCAACATAATTCGAAGCCAGCTTGAATCCCGCAATCTTTTGGTGGTTTCTGGCAGTTACTGTTAGCAAAAAGCTATAAGGAGAACCTCTTTAAGAGTTACGCTTGATTCTCAATAGTTTCCTTGTTTGTAAATTCATATCTTTTAATTATCATAATCACTATTTAATTGAGCTATAATAACTTTATTGTTGCTATTAGCAAATCCGTGTATGAATGACCTTACATTTTCTTCTATCGGATGTACGTATAGTGTAGATATAAAAATGAAGAAACATGATCATCAAATATTAAAATATAATGAGCGAACCTAAGAGCTTACTTTAAAATTCCATCGGAATCCACAGCTGCGAGTCTTAAACCTTGAAGAAAAGAAAAATATGATATCATAAAATAGTCAATAATGCCTTGCCGGTGCTACTTACCGTAACCTATTTCATGCCGGACAGTATCGGCCTTCAATATAACCGGTGTTTCCATAAACGTGCTGCCATCTCCCGGATCTTCCGGCTCATTATCATCTTTAGGCTCCGATTCGACGAAATATTCATCGAAATTGTTTTTACTGAAGAAGTCTAAGTCCACGGCTGCCCGTTTCATAGTTGGCGTAGCACTGGTTGCCTCAACTTCGAACTGTAGCATTCTGGCTGGCGACATAAGCTCGGCGACTGGAGATGGCTTAACAAACAAATCGTTGTCGCTTTTCTTTGATAGCGATAATTTCAGCAATGTTTTTGGTCTGCGTATCTCTGTTTTGGTCTCGATTAGTTTTGGGGTTTCTATTATCGGGGGAGATGTATTATTCTCTGGCGGTGGGGTTTGAATGTCAGGCGTTCTTATTTCAGGAGCTTGCCCATCAGCTGATTGAATGTCGGGTGTTTCAACATCAGGTGTTTCTTTGTCAGAGATTTGAACATCAGGTCTTTCAATATCCGGGTTTTGTATATCAGGAGTTTCAATGTCAGGAGTTTGAACATCAGGCGTTTCAATATTCGGGGTTTGTATATCAGGAGTTTCAATGTCAGGAGTTTGAACATCAGGTGTTTCAATATCCGCGGTTTTCTTATCAGTTGTTTCAATATCCGAGATTTGTAAATCAGGTGTTGGCAACGGTGAAGGTAACTCAATTGTAGGTGTATAGGCATTACCAGCTACGCTGCTGTCTACAGACACCTCCCTGCCTATAGTCACATTTTCTCCAATCATAGAAAAATTATCTAAACTCATACGGAATGTATCATCAGGAAGCTCCAAGTGGTCTGAGATAAATTGATTTGAACTTGAACTTGTGGACGTGTGTATTGTGACCTCGACATTTTTATTATCTAGCATCGGCGACTCCATGTTCAAAATGTTTTTGAATGACTAGCTTTCGTTATATTAGGTACTATCAGGATAAAACAATAAATCATACACATTAGTTTTCACTGGTGTCCTTGAAATAATCTTGCCAATCGATAAGCGCATACATAAATAAGAATTTCACATCACTTACACACACACATGCGCAGAGCGTTCCGTTTTCATTTGTGTGTATGCATGAGCTGTCAAACAAGTTTCGCGGCTATGTTTTCCTCAATAGGCTCAACGAAAAATGTCTACTACGAAATGAAAAACGAATTTTTAGGACGTAAACTATAATTGGAATGTTAATATAACACTGGTACACATTTGCAGCATGTAAAACAGCTTTATCGCGCCATAGGTCCGGCTATAAATAGATCGGTAATCGCCACTCTCACACTGATTTTTGCCCGCCTTTTTGTTCCTTTACAATCACAGCGTCGGTCGTAAACAATGTCTAGGAATGTCCATTCGTTCACAATATATCTTTCACAGTTTATGTCATGTATTAACACAGGGAAGAATTTGTTTACTTCGCGTTAGAAATGCAAGATACGGCGCGATGGCGCGTTCCACAACACAACTACATGATGTAGTAATGTCAACAAACAAGAGTTCCGTGACTGCCTGCAATCTGTTCTATACATTGCGTGGACATCAATTTATTGCATAAAGGAGAAATTGGTGGTTTATCCTCTTTATAAAACAAATTATTATAGTTATTTTTGTTTACTGCCTTATAATGTAAATTTCTATATTCCGTAGAATTAAAAATGAACGGTATTTTTGTTATCTGTTGAACTAAACTGCGGCGCGCATTGTAAACACTGTTCCTGTCAAACTTGGAAACAAGTGGTTTTTTGTTTCATAACTAACTAGTCTACTCTAACCATATCTAACGTAGACCGGATAATACTCCCCTCGAAACGTACGCATCTTTAAACTAATTAGACTTAGAATGTACCACGGAGGACGTTAGTACCTATCTATAAAATTGGAGGTCATCTCTATAGATTACCTACATACATGGCCATGCAACAGTTTATTTTTTAGCACAACATTGTAAAGTACATACCTACTAAAGTGATTCTATTGTTTTGATTCTGTCTGACGGTTTGACCTAGTGACCTCTATAATGTAAATATTTAAATCGAGTTTTTGTCATTTACAATTTTGTTTTACCGTGCATGATTGATGTCAAATCATAATGGATATTAGATGCGTGCATGATGCGTGTGTAAAAATAGAATGTCTTTCAAGACCATGTTTTGATGTGTAAAAATTTGAACATTTTGATCAGTCCTATTTAAAAATTCATTTGAATAAAAATTATCGGCTTTTTTTTTTATTTCAATAAATGTTTCAAAAACAATCAAGAATATCGATCATCACTAATGGAAAAGCATTTGACTTTTGTTTTGGGTGACAAAAAAAACAACAAAATTGTGATGCATTCAAAACACTAACCTGAAATTATGCATTCTAACATAACAAGCACTCCAAAATGGAAGAACCGTCTCGATTACGGTCTAGAGATTTTCTAAGGAAATTGCGTGACGGTAAAAATATTTCATATTGCCGATCCTTTGTTGCCTTTTGAGAAAAATGTAATGTATCTATGATATCTTGGATTTTTAGACTGGATAAAGATACACTAGGTTATTTTTCTAGTGTTCGCTCTATTTACCTATTATTTGTTAAGTAAATAATTGAATGTCTTTGCCTACTATAAACTTTGGTTCACCTTATGTAAGATTTGTTGTTACAATATCTAGCCATCTTTCCCCAATACTTATACTGACTTTTATGATCAGTTGTGTGAGCTCACCAATCACCATTTCCATCATGATGCTTCAACTATTGAGGCAATTTATTGCTGTAATATCTTCACAGCAGAGGCTCATGCTTGGCAGTAGATACACAAACACAATAAAACAACCAATTTAAAAACAAGACTTTATTTTACAAGCTGTAAATCACTTCATCTTTTTTTTCTTTCCACCAGCCCCATCGGGTTTCCCGCCTTTTCGCTTCCCGCCCTTGTCGGGCATCTTGTTAAAACCTTTCTTGTCTGATTTGAAGCCTTTTTTGTCGGATGTATTGAAGTTCCCTTTTTTATTTTTGAATTTTTTGTTATTTCCTTTGTTCCCTAGTATTTTTCTGTTGTATCCTTTGATCCATTTGTCTCTGTTATCTTCCCAGGCGAGCTGTTTTGTGCTGGCATTATCTGTGTTTGCTACTGCTTGACTTGAACCTTGTTGTTTGTTGGTTGCTGTCTCTTCTAGGAGAGTTGAGAATTCTTCTGCTGAGGCGAATAGGGAGCCGAGGTCGTCTGTACCTGGTTGGATAAAAGATTTAAGTTAGGTTGAGGTCTAATTTTGTCTTATTCTAGAGAGGTTCAAGATGTAGGTAGGTACCAAAATGATTGCGGCTGTAGCAAACTTTTCTTATAAAGACTACATTAAAAAAATTTGAAAGAAAAAAGAAGTTTGCGAGTAGACATTTCTATTGTTTCCAAATACTATCTTTTGGTCAGATACTGAAATTGTAGCAAATTTTCTCAGTAGGTACGAATTCATTTACTCAGAAGGAATGAGTAAAAAAGAATTTTACCTTTTAGTTTGAATTTGCCCTTTCCTTTCTTGGATTTAGCGCCAGGAACATCAATCTTGTCATCCTCATCATCACTGTCTTCAAGTAGCAGTTCTGAAATTTACAAAAATATTTATTAATATAATAATCACTACATATTATAAAACAAAATCCCCCGCCGCGTCTGTCTGAACGCGATAAACTGAAAAACTACCAAACAGATTTTCATACGGTTTTCACCAATAGACGGAGTGATTCATGAGGAAGGTTTAAGTGTATAATTCATTAAGGTTTTGTGTAAATTGGCTGAAATATGACGATGTCGGAAAAAATCATGCCGACTGGGAGTTTTACTGGCGTGCGCCGCGTCAACCAATAGAGTTATATGAAATCAAAGTATTCCAAAATGAATACATTGTTTACCTGGATTAACTAATGTAATGTGGCTTTGTTTGTTACGGAGAATCACTGACTCCTAAGACACAGGCACATACACCTAGTTTAGGAGTCAGATTATTAAAAAAATTGTGACCTAGTTATAAGCCTTCTATGCTCTTAGTCTTTGGACCTTATATTGTGATGACTTTATTTTGGTGAAATAAAGAATTAATTATTATATTATAACTACTTTCCCGTGCACCCCGGTCTACTCTTTGATATACAATGGTCTCTGTAGTCTCATGAAACATGAGGCTTCAGGGGCTAGGGTGAATCTCTGGGTTCATTCGAGCAATCGAGTCTGGTTTAACCATGCTGGGGTCGGTGCATTTCATTCATTCATATTATAACTACTTTCCCGTGCGATATTTTCCGACACCCACACGGGCGAAGCCGCGGGCAAAAGCTAGTTAGTCATATTTTCGAATTAATATAACATCAAGCCTTGGTTTGTCCAAAGGGGTTGGTAGGCAGAGAACATATGGACGATGAAATATTGTTGGATGTATATTGAGGTGGCTGCTCTAATATAGTTTGAGATGCAATTTTGAAAGCTTATTTGAATTAATTATAGTTTTATCGTACCATCTTCTTCTCCAGAAAGTGCTGGTTCATCGTCATCTCCAGATAGATTGAGTTCTCCGTCACTGTCTGTCAATATATAAAAAATATATTAATAACAAAATCTTTAAAACCAAATGGTGACCTGTCCCGGGGGTCTACTCCGAAGCGCTAAACCGAAGTATCGGCCGAATGTTCGGCCGTTTTATAACTTCTATAGTTTCCTTTTTGACTTTGAATCCATACCCGACTTAAAGTCACATTTTTGACTTTGGCTCTCTTTGACTGTCGTTTTTTTTTCTTTCGCCGTAGTCAGCCATAGTTAGCCATAGTCAAGCAACGGCCGAACATTCAGCCGATACTTCGGTTTAACGCTTCGGAGGAGACCCCCAGGTTTCGAAATGACCTCGTTTGTATGAAAATGTTGCTCTGGGTACTTAGTTTTGACGGCACGTGTAGTTAATGAATTGTACATAAGTAGCTACTAATAAAGAGCTCTTTATTGAGGTAGTCATCCAAGGGAATATTACCACCATACCTATTTCCGCCACAAAACAGCGTCGATGTGTTTCAGTTTGTATGGTACGGGCGCCGATGTTTTACAAATTACAAACGCTTGCATAATTTCAGCTTTGTCTCCAAGATGCAAATGCCGTTGGTATTGCAAATATCCATAGGATGCGGTGACCAGTTACTATCAGATGGGCCGCCTACTTATTACACGACTGCCCAAAAAGGAGTGTAATGTGTTTAGGTTTCAAGTGCTTGAAGCCTAAATGGCGGTCAGGGGACCTCTTTGATTAAAAAGTGTTCCTCGGAACAGTCCCCCGACAGCAATGATAATTTTATTTATCTGTTTAGTTAGCTAGTAAATGAGTGACCTTTGGCTTTGTATACAATATTAGTTTTCGTATATGCGAAACCCGAAACACGTGTCTAGTATTTTTATGTAAAGAATCATTTATGTACAAAATTTCAAAACTGTATCATGAAAAATCACAAAGTTATAAGGTTGTTATGTTACCGGGTTGTCCGTACAAAAACATGCTAACGCCGCCCCGCGCCTCTAGGGTCGTCTTGCGCTCATTGATAATATTTGGGCAGTAGGTACCTAACCGTACGGCGATTGTATTGTAAGTAATTAATTGGTGATAGTATTTTCCATCACACTTAAATATTTTTGGGACAAAATATAACATGGTGTAAAAATTATTGAAATCGATTCAGTTCCTTATTCTGAACAAACTATATTCAGGTTTGGCATGTACTCAAAATAATGTTGTATATGTATATACAGATTAACTAATACAATTTGTTTTTTACTTTTTAGGTGGTTTTTTGGCGTGGCAGACGTGTTTTAGGTTTAAAGATATTATTCTCAAAAAAGACACAAAGTCACTTACATGAGAACAATGCTTAGCATAAATTATAAATATAAAGTTCGTCGCAGACGTCACCGTAGCAAAATGATACACCCATCCAATGCATTCAGCTTTTCGGAAGGGTGGTATTTGTGAATAAATATTCAGATAATTGAGTTTTGAATGCATTGAATGAGCGTAACCTGATATAATAATAGATGACGGTATTTTGTTGTATAATTGTGCTCCTTCAAAAGTTAACATTTTTTTGCCAAACTTAGTTCTCGTCTTCGGTAAAATCTGAAAACTAGCTCGGCGAGTGCTACGTTGGGTTACTTGCTTTACTTTAGTAAACGATAAATTAGTCTGTATACTTTTGTTGAGTGCCTTACGAATGAAAATACATGTGTTGTAAATATATAACTGTCTAATGTTCATTATTTTGGTTTCTTCATAAATTTTGCATGTTGATGATAAATATGGATAGTTAAAAATCTTTTTTATTAGTTTATTTTGGGCTACTTGGAGACTTGCTAGCCTCGTCTTGGCCGCACTGCCCCAAATTTCAACCAGATATAGTAGGTGTGGTTTTACTAAGGCGTTATAGATGGTGTGACGCAGTCTATGCGGAATCGAACTATGTTTTGAATTTTTAAATATATTTTTTTTCATCAGATGATGAGATCATCATCTGCCAAGCCTTTTCCCAACTATGTTGAGGTCGGCTTCCAGTCTAACCAGATGCAGGTGAATACCAGTATTTTTTTTCACACAATTCATTTTATCCTAACTAATATTACAAATGCGAAAGTGTATTTGTTTGTTACGGTTTCACGCTAAAACGGCTGAACGGATTTGGATGAAATTTAGCGCGCAGATAGACCATGCCCTAGGTAAGAACATAGGCTACTTTACAACAGCTAGTCCTAACTAATATTATAAATGGGAAAGAGAGTTTGTATGTTTATTTGTTTGTTACGCTTTCAAGCTAAAAATGAAATTTGGTACATGGGTAGACCATGACCTGGATTAGGACATATGATACTTTTTATCCCGATATTCCCACGGGATCGGCACTTATGCGGGTGAAATCGGGGGGGGGCTTACCTCCATCATCACCCACATCACCAGTCTCATCACCGGCTTCTTCATCATCATCGCTGCCCAACTGATCATCATCACCGTCTTCTTGTTTCTTTGTGCCTCGCTTCTGTTTTGTGGCTGTCATGTCTGCTAGGTAGTCCAGTTCGTCGTCTGATTCCACTGTGAATGATAAATGAAACAAATCATTAGTTGTTTTTTTTATTTTCTTTTTTCCTAAACCTTAAAAAGTTCGCCTCAATACTGGGGTGGTTTAGGAAAAAAGTCAAAGTCAAAGATTTAGATGAGTTGATGATGGTGTTGTTGATGTTTTTGAGTTGTTTTTTTTTTTTGTAGAAAATTAGGAAAAACCTAAAGCGACAGCGACATTTTGTATGGGAATTGCCGGGACATCTAGTCGAATATATATTTTGCCCGAAGGCTGAGCCGAATCATGCCGGAACAAGTGTGGAGCACGCCTCAACTTAGCCAACATAATGGTGATCCACTGATACGATCTGAAGATTTTATTACAGTCCCGATTTTAAAGTTACTTTTACAACACCATTCAAAATAGAGTTCCTAATTGACATATCGGTCGGGCGACAGATTGACTGATGCCACTAGCATAATAATATAAAGCAGCCTTTCCCAAAGTAGGTGATAACGCCCCCTTGTGGGCGCTGCAGGCCTAAAGGGGGGCGGTAAGAGACCCATAAAAAAAATAGGGGCCTTGTTTAGAGGCTATACACAATAATAAGTAAATAAGGCTCACAATAACTAATTTAATTTGAAGTTATATTGGTTTTTAAGTAGGTGAGAAAATGGGGGTGCTAAAAAATAATTTATTCTCAAAGTGAGCAGTAGACAAAATAAGTTTGGGAACCGCTGATATAAATTATGTGAAGCATAACAAACATTTAATATTTATTTATTAAAATCTCCCTTCCAACTATCATTACAGGTATACCTAATCCGATAGCGCGGTCTTAAAATTAATTTACAATTTAAAACTAATAGCGGTCTGGTACACATACACTCAGGCGCTGCAGTACTCCTGGATTATACTCAATGCCACGAAGTAACCTAACCAGATACGCGATAAGTGTGAATCCCCGTCGTACCCTCAGTTGGTTGTACCCGACCATACCGAGCACAAACAGAGTGGGGTTCAACGGGTAAAACGGGTATACCCCATATAATCACATAACAATAATATTATAAAGGCGAAAGTTTGTGAGTGTTGTGTGTATGTTTGTTACTTCTTCACGCTCAAACGGCTGGACCAATTTTGATAAAATTTTGTATGGAGGTAGCTAACACCCTGGATTTTTATCCCAATATTCCCACGGGACCGAGACTTACGCGGGTGAAACCGCGGGGCGCAGCTAGTTTCCTATACAAGTGGCGCGTGAACTTGTTCTGTACGCGTTCCAGCATTACTGAGTACTTGACCTCATGCGGAGCCCTTAAGACAGCACTATGTTCAACATAACAACTTTACCTTGCGCCTTAGACCCGGTGACAGTATCCAGGTACTGCTCGAAGTCCTCACTGTTGACAGAATCCGCGTCACTGTCATCGTCATCTTCGGCGTCCACGTTGCGACGCTTTTGTAGGAAACTGGGGGTAGAAAATAGAGATGGGTAGAACTCAGGAGAGATAGATAAAAAAAACCGGCCAAGTGCGAGTCGAACTCGCGCGCGAAGGGTTCCGTACCATTATCTATAAAAACGGCCCCCATTAAATATTTGTTTTATTATATATATAATTTATTTTATAAAATTTATTATTTTTATAAAATTTAATATATAATAATATTTAATTATTGATTTTTACAGTGAATATATAACTAAATATTCTGTGAATATTTCAAGCGTCTACCTGTTGCCGTTATCAATATCGAGCAAAAACGAGCAAAAAAATCACGTTTGTTGTATGGGAGCCCCCTTAAATATTTATTTTATTCTGTTTTTTAGTATTTGTTGTTATAGCGGCAACAGAAATACATCATCTGTGAAAATTTCAACTGTCTAAATATCACGGATCATGAGATACAGCCTGGTGACAGACGGCGGAGTCTTAGTAATAGGGTTCCCGTTTTACCCTTTGGGTACGGAACCCTAATAAGATATGAATCAATCCGTTTCCATCAATCACTCTTTATATCCATTCATATCCGAATGTACCAGTGTATCTATCTTTAAAACTCATTCACTCACGGCCTTTTTCGTTAGTGAACCGTCGACGATGGTACAGTCGGTGACCAGCATTACCGGACCCCTCTTACAAAGAAGAATAATGTAAGAGGGGTCAGGTAATAGAATAGAATTATCTTTATTCAAGTATCTTAGACTCAAAAATGATTAGTAAGACTTACAACTATATTAGTAAGAACTGACACTTCACAAAAACAAACAAATGGTAGTGAATCACCGTTGTGGCAACCCATGTGAGATGGCACAACAGCAACCCACAAAAAAACAGTCCAGACGACTTGAAATCATGCTTAGGATACTGTTGGAGCTGCCCCACACCCTGCGCACCATGGAAGCACATCTTTTGCGCATGGTTGTGTAGAAACAATCTGCATGCGCATCCGCGAACATCCCCGACGCACTACAGAAGCGGGGCAGCCCCACCAGCATCCTAAACGCGTTATTATACTGAACGCAGATAGCGTTGTACGATGTTTGCGTATATCTAGCCCACAGGCTACTCGTGTAAAAAGACGTACAATAGGCTCGAAAGAGTGTTATCTTTACAGGGAGTGAGCATCGTGCAAACCTCCGTAAACGTAAACCGTAATGCTGGTCATCGACTGTACATGCTTACCGAGAACTAACCTATAATAATAATATTGTTACTTACTCGTAAAGAAACCGCTCGTCTACTGGAACTTTGCTGACATCTTCGTTGAGATAGGATGACGAGGTCACTGGTATACTCTTTAGACCTGGAAGATTATTTAGAAACATTATTTATTCATTTTCACATTTTGTGCAGTGGCGTTACGAATATGAGACGGACATAAGGCATTATTTACCAATCAAAAATCAACTCAAACTTTGGGTTAAAAAAAAAATTGCAAATGGTGTGGACAGCGGTCTTCAACCTTTGAAGTCAAGGGCCGAGAATACTTTGATTTTGGTTCGGCGGACCGTAACACAAGGGAAATTGATTATATTCCATTTTAAACTTAGTAAGTAATAAAAAAACAAAAATCATTGCAGTTATTTATCCTATCTGCTTAGCCTTTTCGCAACTATGTTAGGGTCGGCTTCCAGTCTAACCGGATGCAGCTGAATACCAGTATTTTACATGGAGCGCCTGCCTATTTGACCTCCACAGCCCAGCAACTGTGTAATACGATATCCCTTGGAAGACTGGTTGTCAGACTAGGGCTTCTGACGACCCATAACGACTGTTAAAGATCCACGAATGACAGCCGGGACCAACGGCTTAACGTGCTTTCCGAGGCACGGAGGAGTCTCGGTATGTAAAGATGGTCACCCATCCACGGACGAACCCCGAATTCATCAATATCTGCCCCAACAGTGGTTGTTGCAATTCTCAAACTGTTTTCGCGCGTTAGTTTAAGTACCTGTCTATTTTGTTTAATTTCTAGACATGAATAGTAATAAATAAATTTAATTTTGATAAGCTATTGCCGGGCCATCAAGGAAGACGCCGCGGGCCGCAGGCGGCACGTGGGCCACGACTTGAAGACCTTCGCCATAAGGCATTATTTATCAGTGAAACTTTGTGTAAGAAAAAATGCATATGGTGTAGGAACATTACATTGAAGTATTTTTTGTCATCACTATATGTAACTGTTGAGTTACATGATTGTGCAGATCGGAATGAATAGATACACTCAATAATCGAGAATTCTAGGAGGGATATAATACAGACGAGGTCATAACAAAGTCATTATTCTCTGTTGACTATCGACTTTTATACAAACAGTTACTGTAAATCTTTAGGAAGAGCTTGTGGCTAAATAATAACTGCCGCACGGGTCGATCGACCAAGTTAAGAGGGGGTAATAAGCCAGAAAATCAAGCTTCACCCGCGCCTCCTTGCCTACCCCTTTCATCAAACACAACGAAAACAAAACACGATCCCTTCCCACCAGCAGAAACTTTTCGACCGGCATTTATATATTTATTTGAATCTTCTGTAGTAAGTATACGCAAAATAATCAGATGAAACGGCTCTTTTCAAAGTATGATCAAAGTATAATATTATTCAATATTATTGTATGTCCGTGAATCTGCTACCGATGCTGGTGGGCTACTATTTCAAACGTTTTTATTATTTACCTGAACATAATTATTATTTTATATTCCGGTGTTTATTTGTCAGTAGGCATTGATTTAAAAAACTCCGCAAGTACGAGTAGAACTCGCGCCCTGAGGGTTCTGCCGCCTCAAAGTTGTGCCTAGCTGCCCGCTGCTTCACTCAAAGGATACAGCCTTTGAATTACCAATTCGGGATTGAAGGAGAAACTTAACACAAACACATAACATCACGCCTCTAATCCCCGAAGGGAAAACTTAACTATGCAGTAAAAGCAGGTTTGGTCCCATAGTAAAAGTTGTTCCTATACAATGACCCCTTAAGAGTTTGTTCGTTAATTCTGGGACATGTTGTATATTTGATATAAATTAAAAAAAACACTGACAGATGGATAACGAAGTGATCTTATAACGGTTTCGATTCTTCCTTTTGAGGTATGGAACCTTGAAAAGCAAAAGCGCTTCCATCAAAGTATACTACATCATGAATCATGATGAAAACAAACTCAATAAACTTGTTTTTTTGACGTTATGTAAGCGAATTTAATCGAATCACTTACCTTCCGCTTTTTTACTTTGAGGTAATGAAACCAAGCCATTTTAGAATGATGACGTCTTATAGGTCATATTAAGGACAAAATATCAATAATCTTAGAATATTTGTTGAACGGCTGTGATCAGCAACCCTATTCCTTGAAATGGCTTTTCAATAACAATATTTAACGAAATATGATCATTGCCCACTCCTATAATTTTCATTGAAATTCTACGTTATGCAAAAACATCTGTTTATGTTGCATATGCTACACACTAAGCTTGAATTCAGAATTTTAGATGATATTCATATTTTGGACCTAGAAACTCAATGTTGACGTGACAAAGTTCAAATTCCGATGTAAACAAATTATATTTACGACCTTGTACAAGTTGGACATCAATCACCACGTTTTCATAGAAAACAGTGTTAACCGAGTAAAAAAATAAAATGGTATATCGTGGATTTTGCTTTGCAGGATCGTGCAAAGTCAATTAGCAACAGTGTTACCCAAATAAAAAATAATATTGGCATCGTGGATTTTGCACTGTATTGTGCAAAGGCAAATCGCATGTGGCATGAAGACCTTCCCTGCGCGAAGCGCGAGTAGACAAAAATTTCCGCTGAAAACATTTGTGTGCCACAAACGTTATTTAGTTTTCTCGTTTGTAACTGTTGGAACTTTAGCTTTGAAAACTTGCCAAGTTACATTATAAACTTTCTGTCTACTCTATAGAACTTAGCACCCATTTGATCTCAATTCTTTTGCAGGTGAAGCTGACAGCCCCAAACATTATGATCCGTCACAACCTTTACTCATACCCACCATAAAAAGGAGGCTCAATTCATGGGAAAACCATCCGTATAAAAAATGTCAACTCTCGTGCACATGACCGTTTCTTACTTTTGTCCATAATAAACCCATTACCTATTAAAGTTTTCCGATTTATTTCTTTTGTATACTCCAATAATAATAATATACCCATAAGCTACCTTTATCCTAAAAGAAGTTTCAACTTGATTGCCAAAAGTCGCTCGAAATTGGTCGTCTAAGGGTTACCTTATACGGAGTTTGTGAACCAAGTTGGGAGTAAACTAATTTGGATCCTGAGTTATTCGCAATAAAATCTAAAATCTCCATCACGAACTTTCAAATGAACGTGGAATTGGGCTATGTTGTAAATTTTCTCCGCAAGAAAATTGACTGAATTATAGAACAATGGCGCTAGCTGCATACCAGTCAAAAATCTGTCAAATAAAATGTATCTCATCTTGAGTTTTCAAATATCAATAAGTAATTAATTATTTATTTTATAGTTTAGCCTTGGTATCTATTTAGTTTATCAATTCTTAACGTTTTTTAATAATGGTTTCGGAAGTGGTTTTTTCATGTTGTCTATTTCACAGTTTCTTTCCTACAATGAATTTTACGAAAATATTATTTACGCAAATAAATAATATCTCAGCGCAGGCGAAAATTTGAGCGTAGTCCTCTCGTCTCAACAGAGCGACGGCGACTGAATTGTGAAACAAAAATATGCTTGAAGTTCCCGTAACGTGCGACGGAAGATGACTTCTTCCACGAACTAAGAATGTCGTAAGTGCTAAAAGCTTGTAGTCGTGATAAAAACAAAAATAAAAAGAATTTCAAAAAATGCCTGCACAATTTTTTTGGCCTTGTTTTTTAATACAAATAATCATCAAATTTTTATTCTATTAGTCATTAGCATATTAAGTACAAATCGAAAATACGTGAAAATTTGAGGTAACTTCGTGATGGTTTTTTATCGAGAAAATTTTAATATTTTGTGTTTCTGTTCAACAAAAAGTTTAGAAATATCATGCAGTTACTCATATTATTTTTATTTCATCCCTTAGTCTTATCAATTTCCTGAATAATCAAATTGAAGGTAGGCAATCTTGGTTGTTAGTGTTACCCCCTCTTAAGCTACGCTTGCCGCGGTTGGTCCGCGGATGGGTGACCATCTTTTCATACCAAGATTCCTCCGTGCGTCGGAAAGCACGATAAGCCGTTGGTCCCGGCTGTCATTTGTAGATCTTTGACAGTTGTTACGGGTCGTCAGAAGCCCAAAAGTCTTTCTAAGGGATATCGTGTTACCCAGTAACTGGGTTGTGGAGGTCAGATAGGCAGTCGCTCCATGTAAAATACTGGTATACAGCTGCATCCGGTTAGACTGGAAGCCGACCCCGTCATAGTTGGGAAAAGGCTAGGCAGATGATGATAGTTATTGTAAGTCTTTTGACAAAAAAAAGTATACAAAGAATGAAATATGATTATTTATCTGCATAGCTATTCTCAACCATTCGACAGGCTTCCGAATCGAAAATGACAACATTGCGGTTACCTGATTTTCCTAATCCCAGACCAGACCGTCGAAAGAATGGCAGTGTGAACAGCGTTACGACTCCTTACGATAACATTGATGCAGGACATGTAGAACAAAATTTCCAAAGTGAAAATGAAACAAACCTTTAGCAGTATAATTCTTCCTGACAGCAAACTTGGGATGTGATCCCTTAACTTTCTTCACGCCCTCGTCCTGATCATCAGCGCGCTTCTTGGGATTCTTGAACACAAACCGGTCCAGGAAACGGATGCCCGCGAAGTCTTTCAGGGGATCGCCGCTGTATTGGATTATTTGTTCTGAGGAATGAAATGGTATTTTATTGTACTTGACGCTGAAACTGAGCATGTGATGAATACAACGTACTACCAAAATACGTATTTGAATATACAGCGTGCCGCTACAATGGCGACATTAATTTAACACACGGGTAGGCCTAGTGGCCAGTAATCATAAAAAATATAATAAGACAAATAATTCGTACATTGAATAATTAAAATTTTCAAACAAACCTAGCCCACTCTTTGCACATTATTCGTTTTAATTAACTTCATTGATGCGATGTTATGATCCGTGACCCCGGCAAATGACCTGTGCGCTACAGTGCTTTAAGTACAGGTTGTTCCAAAATGCTATTTTAGACAATTGTTAATAAACGTTTAAAGAAATTAAAATAACTTCTTATAAAGAAAACGCGAAACTGTATAGGTTGTATTACATTAATGTCGCCATTAAAGCGGCACGCTGTATACTATTTGTGAAAGGTAATCTCTGGAAATACTGATCCGATTATAAAAAATCTTTCGCTAATAGACAGCTTACAAGCTCTACCAAACATAAACTTACGCCTTCCTCACATGGGGGTAGGCAGAAACTATAGAACGCCATCTGTTACGCTCCTTTTGCTTCGTTTACGTTCATACATCAGCAGGTTAACATGACGCTTTCTATTTCTACTCTACTGTTGAATAGAAATCGCTTCTCGGTAGAAAACTGTCAACTGTCTACACGGAAACGTCATTTTTGTCTACTGTTCCGTCGACAAAACTCTTCTCTACGGTTCTCGTGCTAACCCTGCTGTAACACAAAATCAATGCACGGGGTCTTCCCAAAATTCCTCGCACAACGTCCTGGTCATACAGCTCTACCAAAGTGACATATAATATATTCTGGTGGTATTTTTACTGTTTTACGACTTCTACGCGGACGAAGTCGCGGGAAAAACTAGTTTGATATAATATTAAGAGTAGTATGTCGAATGCTAGACAGAAAGAAAGGTGGCAGGCTTTTTTTTTGTGGTTGAGAAATTATCTAATAACTTTTCCCTCCCGCTCTGGGCGGAGCGAGAGGGCGTGTCAGACTTTTACTGACTAAAACCCACCCGTGTTCCTTCAGTTGCCTGTGTGCCAGGGCCACCATATCCCTTTCAGACTAACTCGCTACCCTGGCAGGACGGTGGGACGCCTGGCAAGGGCTATTATAATAACAAAGAAAAGTATTTTCGAGATCTATTGACCAGCCCCGATTTTAAAGCCTATGTATGTTGTTACAGCGAAAACAAAACTCTAAATGGAATATTATCACCAGAGTCTTTGGAAACTAATTGACGAGCGAGCGAAGCATCTCTGGTTGAAGTCGCAAAATTTGCTTTCCTCTGTCAGTTTGTTGCTACTCCTCTACAAGCCTTTTTTTTGTAACCGATCTAGACGAAACTTGTTTTACGACTTTAAAGAATATTTTTTAGTGGGATTTTTTGTTTGGAGGTGTACTTTCTACAAAAAGGCGGCTACTGGATATCTCCCTTATGAGATCCGATTTACATGGTTCATTTTTATTTGAAAAGTAGTAACTTTTAAGTTGGTCTCATAGAAATTTGGTGAAGATCTGATGAGGATCTTCAGCGTGATGAGCAGATAGCTCCTCAAATTGCAGTAAATTGCTCACTTTTAGATTTCTACCAGTGGAATCGGCCCTTTAACTACTAGGTAGGGATTGATGGAGCACCTGCGACCACCTTCTCATCACAACACTAGGCTGCAGCGTTACCTCTGCCAATTAAAAACATTTTTTTTTCTAGCTTGCCTACCCATTTTTAGGGTTCCGTACCCAAAGGGTAAAACGGGAACCCTATTACTAAGGCTCCGCCGTCTGTCTGTCTGTCCGTCTGTCACCAGGCTGTATCTCATGATCCGTGATAGCTAGAGAGTTGAAATTTTCACAGATTATGTATTTCTGTTGCCGCTATAGCAACAAATACTAAAAACCAGAATAAAATAAATATTTAAGGGGGCTCCCATACAACAAACGTGATTTTTTTGCTCGATATTGATAACGGTAACAGGTAGACACTTGAAATATTCACAGAATATTTAGTTATATATTTACTTTAAAAATCAATAGTTAAATTAAAATAAAACAAATATTTAAGGGGCGGCTCCCATACAACATACGTGATTTTTTTGCCGTTTTTATAGATAATGGTACGGAACCCTTCGTGCGCGAGTCCGACTCGCACTTGGCCGGTTTTTACTCATAATTTTTCTATACAACGTTTTTAAAAACAAAAAACATGGTAAATTCATAATCATCATTTGTTTTTTTTTTAATAATTCTAAGTGGGTTTTATACAGTTAATAGATTTTGGTTTTCATTCTTACCATTGAGTAACTTCTCGGCGAACAACTTGACGGTGGGATGGAAGTGTGTAGCAAGAGGTAGCAGCTCTACGTAGGCGGAGCACTGAGCGCCCGCGAACGATGGGTTGCGAGCTAGTGGGTTGTATTCTGTTATTTCCTTTGAAAAGAGATAGAAATGTGTTCGTAAGACGTAGAAAATATGATGTAGAAGATGATAATTTTTACAATAGACCCGAAATTAATATTATTGTTTTCTTTTCGGAAGCCATCCGACGGATCAGGACATATTTTTTTAATTACTATGAAATCCGGAACATTTACATATTTAAAGTTAATTAAATCTTGATGGTCATCGTTTTTGACACAAAGTTTAAACATCCCATATTATGTCTGTAATTTCACTGGGACGTTTTATACCAGAACACAACAATTAGCCCAGGACGTAGTATTATATTATCTGTGCCCTGGATTATTAGACAAAATTTGCCTGAATATATGAAATTTTTAATAACCAGTTGAATTTTGGTACTATATAGCATGTCGCTTTCTATTTCTACTGTAGAATAGAAATCGCTTGTCTACAATTCTCGGTGGAAAACTGTCAACGTCATTTTTGTCTACTCTTCCGTCAACAAAACGCTTCTCTACGGTTCTCGTGGTAAGCCTGCTGAAATCATATCAAGTTCATGTTGATATAAGTACCTATGAAGGAGCTTCTACTTAATATTGACATTAAATGGACTCACTTTATCCAAATTAACGCTCCTTTTGAGCTGTATCTTGGCAGCTGCGTCCTTCTCTCGATCCTCATCTTCCTTGCTGACCAGAGTCTCAGACTTCACCTTAGCGTGGAACCATCCCGGGATGGCGGTGCTGTGCTTGCGCTTCTTAGGTCTTATGTTACCCTGGTCATCGATTTTTAGGTCTACATAGGATTCTTCTTCGTCGTCATCTGGAAATTTGGTATTTTGTGAGGTTATTATGTTAATGGTGTTGCGGTTGCATTCTGGAACTATGACAATCGCTAAGGTCAGTTAAGAATTAATTAATCTTTTTATGAAATTAGTTTTGCCACCACGTAAAAATGACATAATTTGCATGCCATCCACGCGTGGCGGATTTTAAATTAAATACTCTCACTTGGCCAAAGAATCAGCATTGCCATGCAACGTGGGGACGCTTCAAGCATTTTGGGCACTTCATGAATTATTGCCCTATGATTATTTCCCCTCTTTTTAGGGTTCCGTACCCAAAGGGTAAAACGGGAACCCTATTACTAAGGCTCCGCCGTCTGTCTGTCTGTCTGTCCGTCTGTCACCAGGCTGTATCTCATGAACAGTGATAGTTAGACAGTTGAAATTTTCACAGATGATGTATTTCTGTTGCCGCTATAACAACAAATATTAAAAAATAGAATAAAATAAATATTTGAGGGGGCTCCCATACAACAAACGTGATTTTTTTGCTCGTTTTTGCTCGATATTGATAACGGCAACAGCTGTAGACGCTTGAAATATTAACAGAATATTTAGTTATATATTCACTTCAAAAATAAATAATTAAATTAAAATAAAACAAATATTTAAGGGAGGCTCCCATACAACAAACGTGATTTTTTTGCCTTTTTTATAGATAATGGTACGGAACCCTTCGTGCGCGAGTCCGACTCGCACTTGGCCGGTTATTTATATACTTGTACATAATAATATTATTATTTTAAGTCTGTTAGTTTTTAAATAATACTGTCACTTGAATGTGTTTTGCGTGCTTTAGCTTAAGGTGAAAGCGTCAGGTAAGCCCGTGAAATTCAAATATTCTTACGTTTTTTGCAATTTGCAGGTCAGTGTCAGGTTGTTTGTTGATCTAAATATGATTTGCGACCGTATCAAATATTTATTTATAGAATTACAATCATAAAAATCACCAATACAGCTCATATAACTATAAAAATATATAAATATTGAATGACTATTTCATAAAATCATGATATTTGGGGCTAATTCTAACTCAAGGAGTTGTATTGCTGATTCTATCGATTATAATTCGGTAAAGCCTTAATTTTTAAGGTCGCGAATTATATTTTAATCAACATACAACTTGACACTGACCTGCTAATTGCCAAAAACGTAAGAAAAATTTAATCGCGAGCTACCTTAGAACATCCGCCTTAATCAGCTTCAACGACCGGCAACAGTAAATACATAAATAAAAGTTGGCTGTACTCTGGGCAGCCCCGATATAACGTTACTGACTGCCAAATATTTTAGTACAGTATTTGCCACAGTATTAGCATTTCTCATATATAGTACGTGCCAATACAAGAGAAGAATAGATAATGTTAACTTAAATTATACTGTTTGAAAATTTGATTTACAAGAAACCACACAGAATCATCTCTTACCTAACAACAGATCTTTCTTATCTCCTCTGAGCAGGTCAACTTTCTTCTGTTCCACTTTGACTTCATCATCATCTTCTGTATTATTCAGAGTATCGTTCACTTCTGTCACTGTCTCTTCTGCGTTCTCTTCTTGTTCGCCTTCTTGCTTGGGAGATTCATCTTTTATTTCCTGTAATGAATATAGATTGATATCAAAACCTATGTTTTTTAACACATCTTTGTTTTATTTTATTATGGCCAACATAAAAAGCATTCATGACAAATTACAAGAAATTAAAAAAAAAGATTTTTTTATATAAACGCGGAAAAAAATCTAAATAATTTCAAAATCCTGAAATATTCACTTTTATTGTTGACTGTACAATATATTGTTTGGTTCACGTTCATTAATGTTTCAAATCATATTTTTATTTAATAGATTAATAACTAGATACTTAATTATGAAAAGAATAAAAAAAAATTGTCATCAATTAACTATTTTCTACTTTTAAGATTATAAAGCAGAGCATAACCCAAACAAAATGCAGTAATTAAACCAAATTTAAAAAAAAAAGCCATTACCTCCTTAATCTCCCTTTTAGTCCAAACTAACCGAACAGCCTCCTTCTTCCCTCCATCTTTCAACACTTGAGAGATTAAAAACAGCATCCCACAGGCCTGCGCAGGAGTCATATAGCAACACAGCTGTAGTAGCCGCTTGATGAACGACGCAACGCGCGGAATGTTGCTGTCTTGCTTTAACGACTTGTATATGAGCGAGAAGAGGAGAGCTGAGTGAGTCGTGTTGAAGATTTCTGCGCTTGTTAACTTGCGGTAGAGGGCAGTGTAGTAGCTGGAAAAGGGAATGGACAAATTTTATATCTGTCTGTGTTTTTTAAGGGTTATCTACAGAACGCAGAGGTATAGTCGAATAAGCTATTTTATATAGAGGTAGCTGCGCAAGCGCACTGTTGGATTATCAACTTTTGGCGCAAAGTTGAGCGGTGAAAATTCAACAGCACGCTTTTATTTTGCCATAGGCGGCACGGTATGGCAAGGTATTTTTAGGGGACGAATAAAAATATAACTTAATCGTATGGAAATAAAGTTGAAATTTCAATGTTAACGGTCGTAAGTACAAAAACAATACCGCGGTATGCTTACGACTGTTAACATTCGTCATCTGTCAACTTTGATGCATACTTTTTAAGTCCCTCATGTCCTACAAAATATTTATGTACCCTCAATAAATTATTTATAAAATTATTTATTTATGCTATTCAAATAATAAATTGTTGGAAGAAGTGTGGAGATATAACGTTGAAATCTTCTAAATACATATGCACAGTGGCGGCTTTAACCATTGCGAGGCTCCGGACGGATCTTTGCGAGGCCCTTTTATGTGAATCGAAATTAGGTATTTCTGAAGATTTATGAGAAATTTAATTTATTAATAAATAATGGACTTCCAACGGGGAGTCCATTATTAGTGTTTTTTGGATATTGGGACGATGCCCAATATAATTAATAAATAAATAAAATAAGTTTATTGACACAAAATACTCTTTTAAACAATTCCAATACAAAAAATAAAAAAATAAAATTGATTGTCTTTTGCATTATACTTTTCTTTGCTTAACGGGACGGTGGAGCCACCTCAAATATTGTTTCTGCTCTCTCTCTGTCTGTGCTCCAAAAAATTTGGAAAGGTTAGGTTTTCTCTTGACCATTTACATACAGAAATAGGAGATACTTTGGCAAGAGCGAGCGAGCGAAGAAGGCACGAGAATTTTTGCACCTTGTCTCTTTGGATAAGTACGGTCTTCTTTGGACCATTTATACAGAAATATGAGTATCTTTGCCAACTTAATAATATGTAGAAAAGTTAGAGAATCAATAGAATAAAGCTGCAAGAGCGAAGCGAGCTCGAATTTTTTTTGTGAGCTACGTTTATATTTTGTTTATGTAGGAGGGGCTCCCAACTACAAATTGCCTTTTACTTGTTAAACATATTTAATTATTTAATATTTCATTAAAAAATACTTCTCTAAATTTGGGGGCGGGCTTCCAGGACCCGGAGGAGGCCCGGGGTGGACAGCCTCTGCTATTGTTACTAACACATTTGAGTCTATTGATACTTGTATGGACAGATTTTGCCAGCAGAAAATATAAAAACCTCTCAGCTTTTTTATACAATAAAATTAATAAAATAATATATAATTATAGTAAAGAAAAATTGAATGTAAAAAAAGCTAATAATATGGCTTCACAGTTTAGATTATGATGATACAGAGTTACTTAATAATATAATTATATTATTAGAGTGATGTTATTTGCCTTTTAGTCACTCATGTTCACTCAAAATCTTTCTCTCTCACACAGAAACACACACACACACAAACGCGCACACACACTCGAAAAAATTAACATAATTTTTATTTTATTTTTCCTTTCTTTGTTTATTTGTATACCTGTTTGTACTCGTACGTTTATAATGTAAGAGAAGAGCGGAGCCTTCAACTACTGGCATTTTCTATGCTTAAATGGAGACTCCTCGACATGCAATGTAAGCCAAATAAGATATATGAAATAAACTTCTTTTTTTGTATATTATATTTTACCTAAGGATAAAATTAAGTTTGAACTGTCAACTTTTTCTATTCGGATTGCAGCGTGAGGCCCTTTGCGGTAGCCCTGCTCGCCACCCCAAAGGCCGCCACTGCATAGGCATGTGTTAATGTTTCCCTTGAGTGATTCTATAAGAATTTAACCAAACCATTTTGTATGACATTTGATTCAATTTAATTTTAACATATTTTTGTATAACATTTGATTCAATTTAATTTAATTTTGCGTTGTTAAAACTAACATGGAACAGTGGAGTCCCTTGCATAATTTCTCTCACAGAACACCAGACATAAGCAAGCACATCACATTCAGGGTTGGCAGTAAGAAGGGCGTTGAGCATCTTCAAAAAATGTTGTGTTAAATGTTATGATTACTTACCGATCAGCTGTCCCCTTGGAAGAGTCAGATATATGGAACAGCAGAGCTAAAGCGTGGATAGCGATGTTCATCCCCGCGAGGTGCACAAGCCGATGTATGGCGTCGATGTGAGAGGTGCTCTCAGATAGGCGCTCTTTGTTCGCGAAGGGATATGCGCGTTTTACGCCGGTTAAGATTGCTGACATTAGGCGGGAGTCGATTTCGCCCTGGGGGTAGAAAAGTACAATGATCAATCTATAATATATTAAATTATAAAGAGTGTGAGATTTGTGAGTTTTTATGTAGGAGGTAATCTTCGGAACTACTGATCCGATTCCGAAAATTCTTTCACAAATTGGACTCTATTGCCGAGTGTCATAGATTTTATGTTATAATTAGACCCCGTTATCTTATCGCACTGACATCAATTTTTTGTTGGGATAGAATGTTTTAATTTACAAATCTTAAGAGTGGCCAACCCGACATACTTTTCATACAAACGCTCGTACGTGATTATGGCGTTGTAACACATCTTTCTTTGAAATTTTAGAACCAATAGATATCTTGTGCGCTATATCTAGGTAAAGGCAAGCAAAAAATAAAATTTTTGAAAAACAAAGTCAGTATAAGCCTGCAAAAATCAGCTTTTTTGCACAAATTTTACCTGAACTTTGGCCATTCATAATGTACTCATAAATTGTAAATGTTAAGAAAACATTAATGATAGAAACCTTGCAAATGTAATGGAGATTATAAATGATCAACATTTATTTCACAAACTGGTAAGGCTTACTCAAAAACACGTATTTCCTGGAACAAGTTTTATGAAATTTCCGCGCATTATTTTTCGTTCAATGTTATCGCGTTCTCACTCGTTTGTTAATAGTTTTCACTTGCGCTGGATGAAACAACAAACTTTTCGACCATGCTCGCGTTGACGATAAACGGACCGGCTCTTAATCAGGTTCTGTTCTGATTCTGCTGAATTTGTGATAAGTTTTTTTTATTTTAAATTACATTTTCTCACATAACCACACGCCTTTTTCCCATGGAGGTAGGCAGACAAACGTTAACTACAGAACGCCCCTGCTACAATCCTTACATACTCTTTTTGCTTCTTCAATAAGGAAATTGTATTAGAAAATACTATAAAATCAAAAATTAATGTCATTAGCTACACAAACAAGTCGCAGAAGAAGTTTCAGTTGGTTTTATGTGATACTAGCTTTTTCCCACGGCTTCGCCCGCCGGAACCCACGGGAATGTACTACCGGGATAAAAGCCTCATATGTCCTAACCCAGGTCATGATCTACCTGTGTGCCAAATTTCATCCAAATTCGTTCAGCAGTTTTAATGTGAAAAGAGTAACAAACAAACCCATTTTCGCAATTATAATATTAAGTTAGGATTAGGATGTTGGGATGTTGTACAAACACGTACCTTTTTAATGGAAGCCTTGAAGAACGAGAAGTATATCCTGATGAGGTTCTCTGCGATCTTGGAGTCGTCCTTACCGAGGTAGAACTGGTTCAGGAAGCAAACGCCGTAGTACTGCGCTCGGGAGGATATGTTGGACCTGGATGATATAATTAGTTGCATAAATTAATTATTGATGTTATACTCTCTGGAAGACTAAGTTAATTATAAAAAAAAAATACAAAAATGTATATAAAAAATAAAAAAATACATCATGGCATTTTAATCGTCTTACAACGGCAACCCACTTCATGTATCCAATGACTACTAAACACATAAAAGATTTTTTTTTTAAATTAACATTTGAATAATTAAAAAAAAAAATTATATTTTAACTATGGTGCACAGACTTGGTCTTTGATTAACATCCAGAAGTCCAAACTCAAGGCCTGCCAACGAGCAATGGAGCGCAGTATACTAGGCGTTAAACTAAGTGATCGTGTTCAAAACACAATACTGCGCTCCAAAACAAAGATAGCTGACGTGGCACAAAAGGCTGCCCAACTTAAATGGGTCGGTGGCCACTTTATGGTATATAGTATGACATCGACAGACTTTTAAGAATGTCCTAAAAGCTAAGTGTTTGTTGAGATTTTGGGAGAAAACGATACAAAAGAAAAGTAAAAGAGGATGTGGTTCCGAATTAAGGAGCTATAATGTGACAAAAATAACCACAGTAATACTTTTTTCCAACCTTTTATCATTTAGCTTTTAAAGCTGATGTAACAGTAAGTAACATCAATCTTACCTGAACAGCATCTTCTCAATATCAGCCAAGACAACAGCCTTCATATTAGGATGGTTGTACAACAGCTGACAGAGATGGTAGATGACTTTAGACGCGACGGCCTGGCACGGGTCACCCAGCTTGTTTATTATGTTTGACAGAAGCATCTGCGGAAGATATATGCGTGTTTATACAATGGTTTAGAGGAAAGTCGAGAATAACTTTCAGTTTTGAAACACCTGATCAATGTCTCTTCCGGGTTGGAAAATCCTCATGGACATCCTCCGCCCTGGGGCGGGCGGAGGGGTCTGTCACTCTTACTGACTAAAAACCACCCCAATGTTCCCTTCCCACACTTGCACCGGTGATCATGGGATCATGTGAGACTTCCGCGATCCCCGGCTCAAGCCGGCCGGTTTTTGCGGGCTGCCTCAAGCGTGGGAGAGGGTGAGGTGTTAGTTCGAAAGATCTGTGCTAACTGCGGGGTGCTTGAAAACCCTCGAAATTCTCGGACTTCTTTAAAGTTTTTGGCTTACAACTTCAAAAAAGATGCATCCTACGTATAAGCCATCTATTACATCTAAAAGTATAAAAAATTTGCTACAATTTGAGCGCAACCGTAGCTCTGTATGTCCAATTGAACCCGAGATTCAGCACTTTCAACAGTCAAATGCCCTGCGTTACGGGATGAGTTTTGGTGCCAACATCAAGGTTCAGGAAGAGGCTGCAGCCCAACATTCAAAAACTCAAAGCATTTATTTCAATTAAACCATTTACAGGCACTTTTGAATTGTCAACAAGTCGGTCAGTTACAAATATGAAGCTAGTTGACCATTCCAAATAGTAGGTTCCTATGGAGAAGAACGGGCAAGAAACTCCACAGACACTCTTTTAAAATAAAATATTTGATACAAAGTATTGGTTACATCATTCTTATTGAAAATATTCATGTGAGAACGATGCAAAACGTCAGAAGCGTCCGTGATAAAAAAAAACAATACAAAACTAAAATAATTAAAAATAAGCCGTGGCAAGCATTCCTACAGAACCTACCACCAGGTGCAGAAGTGGTTGGGAAGAAAGACCCCACCAACTGTGGTGGACAAGAAGCCAGCAAGGGCTGACACCAGTGACCTTAACCAAGGAACCAGTGTCTACGGTGACTGGCGTATAATTCATTAATTTTGCTTAGTTTTGCTATAGCTTACATAAATAGGCTATCAGACGAAATATAGAACACTAGCTGTTGCCCCCGACTTTCTCTGCGATCCAAGATGCAAAGTAGCCTATAGTATGTCTCCAGGTCATGGTTTACCTATGTGCCAAATTTCATACAAATCCGATCAGCATGTTTGCGTGAAAACGTAAGAAACTCATAATTTCAATTAGTTAGGATTATACCTTCTCTCTCTCTGGGTGGTGCATCAATAAATAAGACATGGCGCTGACAGCTTTCTCCTTATTAGCTTCTACCGAGTCGTGGGCGAAGTTGTTCAACGACTCTACGTATGCTGGAAATAAAACATGATTTGTTATTCTCTATACTTTTGACTGAACTGCAAAAGGGATGTTGTAGTAATTAATGCAAAACCGAAATGTTGATCGTCTATCATACCATCTGATCGTCATTCATATTTTAATATTTAATAATTTTTATTATAATATTTAATTTTTTAATATTTGTTGTTCTTATTTTGATGAGACGTTTGACTATTACTGAGAGTAGTGAGAGTCATGCGCATATTATACACTCTGTCGTAACATCAAAATCACTTTCGCATCGCATCAATTTTACATACTTAGTAGTAACATTTACAATAAAATTAATAAAAAATTAAAAATCCTAAATCTCAAAACCCACGCGGTAAAAACTAAAGTAACAGAGTGGCTACTGGAGAGGGAATATGCCTACACGGAGTCTCTACTTACATACATCACCAAATCTTTCACTTACCCCTATTTCGTTAACATACACACAATATAACATGCGCGCACGCACCCTCCTTCCACCCCACCTTATCACACATATACACACTCCCCCACAATACTTACCTTCCACTACATGCACACACACCCTAATCATACACATAGACATACAATCAAATAAATTATTCCAGCGGTAGAACGACAATGTTCGTTAATTGTTGTAACAGTTATAGTGTATAAGAATTTTGTGGCCGTACACTGTTTCTCAAAATACATGTTATAAGTTTTAGAACAGATTTTACAACAAAAATAATTATATGTATAACTTTCTACCCACTGATTGTCGCTGTAACTATCTGTATATTTTTTTTATTGATGAATAAACATAAACATCTTTCCTCTCGTTTTCTGTGGGAGTGATTTCGTGAAAAGGGACGGAAGTGACTAACAGGAAGTGACAGCTTGAGTATGGAATAAGCAACTACTTTTTAATAGCATGTAATTTGTGTCCTCATGGAATTAGTAAGTACGCTGCTCAGATGCTTATTATCAAGGTGAGATGTCTGATGTTACACATCATATATGGCCACTGTAAGGCTCGTTGTTTTTTTTGTTTTTAAACAATTGTAACTTGACTAGCAATGGGCTCACCCCCTATTACATGGGACTTAGTCATAACTGGCGATGTTATGGAACTTGACTATACTGAACAGGAGAGCTGTACATTCTTTTGATGATAGTGAATAGGCCCTGACTATTACCCATAGGCATTACCCATTCCTATTTCTTCCCATGGGTGTCGTAAAAGGCGACTAAAGAATGGACATCAGCTATCTCTATGCATTTTAACACCATACTGCGATCGCCAACCCGCCTGCCAAGCGTGGCGATTAATGACCCCCCCCCCCCCCCCTTCCCCCATTCCTATTTCTTCCCATGGGTGTCGTAAAAGGCGACTAAAGAATGGACATCAGTTATCTATATGCATTTTAACACCATACTGCGATCGCCAACCCGCCTGCCAAGCGTGGCGATTATGGAATCCCCCCCAGCCCCCCCCCCCCGCCCCTTTGGGGGAGGCCTATGTCCAGCAGTAGACATCTTTCGGCTGAAATTATGATGATTACCTATAGACAACTTTAATAATGATTACTTACTCCCATACAACTCCTTCAACTGATCCTCATAGAACCACAACTTCAGTATATTCCGCCTCGCTTGCTTGTTGCCAGACGTCATCTCATCCACATGTCCTAGTGGGTGCTGCTCAAATGTGCGCAGTTTGACGTCAGGGATTAATAGCTCTGATATTAGGAGTTCCGATAGTGCATCTGTGGGTACGAATATTTTGATAATAAGCGAGGAGTTGGAGTTGCATGATCTATTGGTCGAAAATGAAATACTTGAGATGTTAAAAACATAGAAATATCGCGTAATACCGTTTCCAAGCAAAAACGGTCCAGTTCTCGGCATTTAGATTCCTAAATATACTCAGTATTTTTTAAAGTTGGGTGAAAAATATGCATTTGGCGATTTTAAATTGATTATTAATGAATGCTCAATTATCTACAAGTTCATATAGTTTTTCTCAAATCAAGCTTTTTCAGAGCTTCGACTTCAAATGTCTGATAAAATAAAAATGTGCCAGTTTTTGAATATTTTTTTAGTCCTTATTATTAATTGACTATTCTAGATACCGAATCTAATCTTACCACATAATTATAAGTATTGATGAAGTGGCAATACGGGTACTTTATCAAAACCTAATTCTTTGTGATATAGCCAATGAGGAAAAACTCCCTGATTAACGACAAACAAAATATAATGCTTGGTTTAAGATATTAGCAGCTTATTCTTAAACAGTAATTGAAGCCCATGATATTAAACTACTACTTCTTTATCTACCGAAAGGACTGAAAAAAGAAAAGAGGGCAAAGAGAGGGGGGGTGGGGTGCAGCCAGCCCCAGCAGTGAGAAAATACAGGCTAGTTAGATTAGATTAAAATAATGAAAGGAAACGTTTATTTACGGTAAACGTGACGCAAAGAAAGAACACAAACACGAAAAGAACAAGTTGGAGGAAGGGGGAAAATACGTGTCACATCTACGCAAATCGGCCATCGGTCAGCATAATGCTGCAACCCTATGCGAGACAGAGCCCCAGTGCTGGTTTTTGGCGACAGCCGGCGTTGACGTGATGACGTCAACCGGTGCAGCATGATGAGTTAAAAATAATAAATACAATACTTAGTTCTAAATGTAGTAATTATACTTCTTTATCATAAAAAATAAATTAATTAATGAAAAATTATAACTTTTATTTGATAATTATTTCCTCAGTTGCATTAACTTACCAATGATAATGATACCATCCTTCTTTTTGGCTGGTTTCACATTGTTGATTAAATTTCTTAGTGCTGCCAAATTAAAAATTGGATTGTCCTGTAAGATGAAAAAGTTATTTTAGTCAAACAAATGCATATTGGTAAGAGCAATTTCTATATTTTGAAGAAAATTTGCATTCTTACCTCTTTGACTGTCAAAAATACCTAATAATATTCATACATTTTTGCCATTGATTGAAGCTGAGACGAGATTATGACTAGGTTTGAATTTTTTTACCTGACAAATGTCATATGAACCAGCAATAAATATAATTGTGAAAACCAATAGGCGCTTACACACAAACAGCTTCTAGTAGGCGATTGTTTGTGGAGTTAATTCAGGGAATTCCAGATCAATCAGATCAATGCGAGGCTTGCCTTGTTCACTTTGGACAAAATGACATAAAAAACTAACCTGAATCAATATAGTAGCAGCTGCAACTCTGTCTCCAATGGCACCTTTGTTGAGCAGTGTGCGAGCCCACTGGTGGTCTGATGAGCCACTCCTATTGGCCTCTAAAACAGATTGAAAACATTGATTACATTGACGAATAACTTGGAACAATTTTGGTAGATTATTAAAAATGGCAGGTGGGTGCAGTAGCTGAGCAAAGTCGGACTATAATAACAGATTAATCACTGCATGTACTTACACGCGCTAACTACCTACCGGCCACCGAGTCGCACGCGACCCATTTCTAAGTGGGTTGCCGGCAGCCGCGAGGCGCGTTTTTACTCATATATTACGCAGCTACAAAGTAAAACTCTCTTTACGCCTGTAAGGTTAGGTGCATTTTCATTTGCAGCGTATAGTGACTCGAAGGTGTAGGAGCCTACACCTCCTAGGCTCACCTCATAGCAGTAGAATTGAAAATTTTGTATGGAGTGATTTATCTAGTAATATGTACTATAATGCTCCCAATGATGGGACACAAGCCATCTTTCTGTGAATATGGGCTAATTGCTAGGAACAAAAATTCTACAGATAGCTGTTCCCTGTACTTATGATGATAAAGTCTATATTATTAAACCAGTTTAACAGTAAGCAGAAGTTAATCTATGTTAAAGATAGAAGATTCCTTTAAATAATTTGGTGTTTGTTACTTGTCTCATATGCCATAGTATCTCCATGTAAGGCACTGCTTGCTTCCTTCCTTATTTCATCAAGTTGTTCTCGTGTTAAATCCTTTGTTACTGTAGTAGGCTCCTCTGGCATCTTTAAAATTATTTGTGATATTATCAGCATATTAAAAAATAATAAAATGGCTATTAAACTTAAATTAAATGAGCTAAAATACAGTTTTGAGTATTTTGAACTCTTATTATTAAAATTTTCACCGAATTCACTTCCAAATTAGCTTTATTTACATTATTTTTTTTGGTTATGTATGAAAATAACATACCAAAAAATTTTTGCAAAACTTCTAAATCAAGAAATATTTCCCTAACAATGTAAATAACTCCTAATAAATTAGCAAAAAGCTCTCTTACCTGATGGTACCACTTCTTTTTATCCTCATACTCCAAGGTTTCTGCAAAATGCTTCGCAATACCTTGCCCTTTCTTTGTATCAGCATTTTTGTCGGGTCGGCTGTAATTTGTGTAGGCCTCGTCGACCAATATGTTCTCCTCGAACCTTTTGTGCTTCATTTTCACTTATTTAGTACAAATTGAATTAATTAAAAATAAGAAAAACACGTGAAAAGTGCGCACTTGCCATGCTACTTTGACAATATTGAAAGTTGACAGTGTTGACACTGACAGTCAGAGATAGACGGCAACATTCAACGGTACATTCCATGTATGCATCTTTGCGTTGTTTTACAAAATCCCTAAGTAAGTTTCTTGATTTTTCAAAACACCAAAGTATAACAACCAATTAACGAAGGTTGTGGAAATCTACTGGATGCGGATAGCGCAGTACTGATCGTTGTAGCGGCCCTTGGGATGGCGGCACATGGCGGTCAGTGGCGTGCGTGGCATATGTCCAGAAGATGTCTAGCATTGGATGCTTTCTGGCTGAGATGATGATCAAATGTATCTCAATGACCTATAGCGCCACCAACATCGTCATCATCGTCCCATCTAGCTAAAAGTGGTCCACGGCCACGGCTGGACAAAAGCCGCCTCCGCGACGCCCTTTGAGTATTTATGCGTCGCCATGCCACAACGGCCGGTCGTGTGCTAAAAGACTTGTATTCTAATATTAAATTTGAAAGGTGTGTCAAAATCAGGAAATATGTTCTGCTATTGCAATTTGTACTGTAACGCAATTAATTAAAGTTGTTTCTGTAGTGTACATACGCCGTTGATTTGTCATTTATTAAAAAAAAAACTACTTTGATAGCTCAGGGCAGTGCGGGGGGCTACTTCGTCTGTTATTTTCATTAAATATTTCAATAGAAATCTAATTTTAAGTGAAACTAGAATAAATTAAGCAACATGGATGAGAAAGGAAGAAAAGTTATCGTTTGCGACAACGGCACAGGTGTAAGTCTACATAAAAATGTCTTTATAAAATGGTGGTTTTGATAACAGCCTGAATCATCATTTTCCTCATGATTTATTGTCGGTTTTAGTTCGTGAAGTGTGGATATGCGGGCAGCAACTTCCCAGCCTTCATATTCCCGTCGATGGTCGGCCGGCCGATCATCAGGGCTGAGAATAAGATCGGAGATATCGATATAAAGGTGAGTGTCGAAACTGTGTGTAGTCAGGTGGGCAAACGGAACTCAGCCGTATCCTGTCGATTGAAATATGTTGTGTGTAATAGGGACGAAGTATCTACTAATACAAGGTCTTTGTTTAAATTGTTTAAACTTTGTATTATAAACTTCAAATCTTTAAAAAATATAATTCTAATCAGGACACTAGTTTAGCTTACTATATTTCAAGTTATAGATAGTTTCATAAGCTATGTTATTCAAAATTTCAATAATTACACTTACAGTGTGTTGAAAGTCTTTGAATTCTAAAACAAGACATGTTTATTTCAAGCACATTCCTATTTCCAAATTAAATGAAAGATTCCTAAATAGTTTATGAACAACTATCATTATCATTAGTTCTGGTACGTACTATCAAGAATGCTAGGCTAAGTTTTACCAAAATAATTATCAAGTCTTTTCATTTCCGAAATTGGCTAGATTAACAAAAACAAGCTATTTAAGTACTAAAATAACTTACTTTAAAAATCCAATTCAAATGAAATGTAAACCACTTCAAGATATTTTAGTTTCCTACAAATTTTAAATATTTATATGTCTAAGTATTTGCCACAGGAACACTGGCAACCTAGGAACTGGCCCCACATAGAATAGCTTACCATTTTGTTAATTTTATTTATTGCTTTGTATTTATACTGAGCTATTGAAGACATATTTAAATGTTACAGGATATGTTTGTTGGAGTAAGTCAGATTTTGTTTCAGCATGTTTTTCAAATAACTGTGTTATCAAATCTAACAATAAATTGTTGACATTATGAAAATGTTTGAAACTAATAAGTGTGTCTGTAAAAAAAGGATGCATGTTATTAAGTGTGAAATCCAATATTACTGAAATACTTACATGTAATATTAATATCTCAAAAAAGTTACTTTACAATTAGATAATCATTATTTTGTTGGAAGTGAAAACTTCTTTAGGCGCATTGAACAATAAGCTTTCACTTCTGTCGGAGGTCCAAGGAGTGGCTATGTTTTTTTTACTAACTGATGTGGCCCATTGCTGTGCAAACGCCTACCCCAAGAAAATAAAATGTGAACAAACACAAAAAAGAAAATATAAATAGAAATAAGAGCAGGGTCTCAATTTGCAGTCTTTTTGTCTGTCACCTTTGGAGAATCCAAGGAAACCAATTTTAAAACAATGTCACATTTCATGCATACCAGTCTTTCAACCATGAGGATGTGGAAGTTTCGGTATGTCACAACATACTATGCGGTGCTTAGCAGTATAAACTATAATCATGCTTTATTTTGTACCTCTTGGCATATTTTCTTAGTATAAAACCTTTAGCCAGTCTGACAACATGTTTTGCTTGCCTGTAATGGTGCTCAAAAGTGAACCACACATGCAAAATTAAGAAAAAATCATAGCGACGATAATTTTAATATTTATCAGCAATATGAATATATTTCCCTCCATTTTATGGAACCTTTCTTTCTTCTTCAAGACTAGGTTATAAATTTTTTGATCAATCTATCTCTGCAGCCTTTTAATTACACAGGCTGAACTGATAGGTTTGATCAAAAAATTTAATTTAACACACATTAGATAATATCACGCCTGTAATCCCCGAAGGGTTAGGCAGAGGTGTAACGATAGTACACCCACATTTCGCCAGTTATGTTTAAGTCCCATGTAATAGGGGTCGAGGCTATTGCCATAAACCGGCCACAAATCCGGACATCCGGACAGTGTTATTGGGAAAATCCCAATGACACTGCTCAACCTGGGAATCGAACCCAGGACCTCATGCTCAGCAGTAGAGCTTGCGACCACTAGACCAACTAGGCGGTCGAAATTTAATTTAATAGCAGATAATAATATTTGAGTACTATGCAAGTCTTAAGGTTGGTACAGTCGGTGACCAGCATTGCACGACCCGTCTTCCATTATTCTTCTTTGTAAGAGGGGTCGGGTAATGCTGGTCACTGACTGTTCTATGAAAGACTATCTCCCCTCTATTCTTCTGCAAAACAATAATAGTTATTTTTAAAGCTGCATAGTATGGGTATAAGAAATAGCAAAGTAGCCATATCTAATTGTATTTAGGTTGCTATACAAACTATAATATTTATTTATCAGTTGCATTTAAATTTTTTGAGTAATTATTTATTTTAAAAGTTATTTATTATCCAATCAGCTTACAGCATTATTTTTGTATTGTTTTGTGCCGTTTTACAGATTATTTTGAATACTAAAAACTGTGTTATATAACCACTTAGAGATTAACTACAATAATATGGCCCGCCCCTCCAAAATTCAAAACGTTTGAAAGTACATATTTGTACGCATGTGTGCGTAATGAGACGACCGTCAAACAAAAACAAATCACGGATTTGTTGCTCGACTAGTGGCGTCAATAATCGCTCATTATTATTAGTATGGCGCTGCACTGGCGTACTCTATAAAACGACACGTGCGCTATCTTGCGCGATCGGCTAGTTATGATTAGTTGACCAACAAATCTGGTAATAAGTGTAACGTAAACGTAGTCGTGAGATTTACGAGTACTTAAAACTACATAAAAACTCTTTCGTAAGGATGTGACTACACACATTGAAACAGTAATTTGGAGGAGCGAGCCATGTTACCGTAGTTTATCTCTACAGTAAGCGTTCGTACAGTATTTTTCTCTCACGAAGCGACGCCGCTTTACTTGTGGTTACCAAGTGTATGAGTAAGCTGTGAATGTGTTCGTGAAGACGAGTAGCGTCAGCACATACACACGCATACGACTTCGCCCGTATCTTGAGAGCTCCTGCGCTTGCACACACATTAAAAGCGTGTTTGTACACTTAGTAACCACAAGTAAAGCGCGCGTCACTCCGTGAGATAAAAATACTCTAAATATGGCCCATCGAGTTTGAGGAAAAGTTCTGTCTCTGTCACTAATACCGGTGTGGCACTCTCTGTCTAACGCTCGGTGTGTCATATTAATGCCTTGGTACTATTTGACATAGTTTTGTACAATTTATTTGATGTGGAATGTGATATTTTCAGGACCTAATGGTAGGAGATGAAGCTTCAAAACTCAGATCTATGCTTGAGGTCAGCTATCCTATGGAAAATGGAGTAAGTATTAGTAGTATGGAGTTAGTAGTAGTGTAAGATTTTTTTCAATAATTGCATTTAATCTATTTATTTTGGAATCTTAACTAAATACTTTTTTTTTTTTTTTTAATGAGGTACTTAGTTAATAGTACTAAAATAATTTACTGCTTATGTATGACATGTAGTCATTATGGGTGAAATGTATATATTGTGTATACAATGCCTGAATTAAAATTATTTTATTTTTATTTTTATTAGTTCTTTACACACTCTTTGTATGAGATACAAAGAACAAAACCTTCTCACTTTAGCATGTGTCGTGTTTTAATAACAACTCACTACTGCTGTTTTATCTATATCTATCAAATTGAAGTGTCTGTTTATAATGTCAAAATAACAGCTTTTTACTAAATGCATATGAAAGTATATATTATGGTACTTTTAACAAAAAATCAATTTTTAAAATTTTCGTCTGTCTGTGTTTCTGTCTGTTTGTTCTATCTCCGAAACGGCTGTACCGATTTTGACGGGACTTGTCCTGGCACATAGCTGATGTTATAAGGAGTAACTAAGGCTTTTAGCTGCTACAGCTAGTATACTGATATAGGAACGTCATATCTAATCTGGTCTGCAATTCAAAAGTGCTTGTGAATGGTTTATTGAAATCTACCGAGTTACTTTCTTTAATTGTAATTGCATTAGTCTTCATTAGACCTTCATATAATGCTGGAAACAGGTTTTAAACAGATTCAATTCTCAACTATTTGGCGACAGAACGATAAGCTGCTAGTATTTTCCGTCTCAAAATCTCGTTTATAAAGAGTGTTAATGCAATCTTTTATTTCTTTACCAAAGTGAAATATTTTTTTCTCTTATAAAAAAAAATCATCTAATATCCTGCTTTCCCGACCTCAGGTGGTACGTAACTGGGAAGACATGTGCCACGTATGGGACTACACGTTCGGCGAGAGCAAGATGAACATCGACCCCAAGGAGACCAAAATTCTACTCACGGAACCACCCATGAACCCCACCAAGAACAGGGAGAAAATGATTGAGGTGAGGCAACATTTAGGATTTACAAGTAAAAAAAAATATATATATATACAATATTAGTTTTAGTTTATGCAAAACCCGAAATACGTGTCTAGTATTTTTATGTAAAGAATCTATGTACAAAATTTCAAAATTGTATCATGAAAAATCACAAAGTTATAAGGTTGTTATGTTACCGGGTAGTTTGTACAAAAACATGCTAACGGCGCCCCCGCGCCTCCAGGGTCGTCTTGCGCTCATTGATAATAATTGGGCAGTAGGTACCTAACCGTACGGCGTATGTATTGTAAGTAATTAAATGGTGATAACATTTTCCATCACACTTAAATATTTTTGGGACAAAATATGGTGTAAAAATTATTGAAATCGATTTAGTTCCTTATTCTGAACAAACTATATTCAGGTTTCGCATATACTAACAATAATATTGTATAATAAAAATACAAGGAAGTGAATGATAAAGGAAAAATAATGATATAATATAAATGTGCGAAACAGTGTGTTTTCCATGTTACGCGTAAACTGGCAAAACATTTTTGCAACAAACCACATTTCAAGGTTCAATTTTATTTTCACCACCAAGAAAACATTGTATTTCTGCAGGTAATGTTCGAGAAATACGAGTTTGACAGCGCATATATCGCGATCCAAGCGGTACTCACGCTGTATGCGCAAGGACTCATCTCTGGAGTAGTCGTCGATTCAGGTAAGGTTCAAAACAGTCTACTGCTGGTCATAAAATTCTTCTAACAATGTCGTAACATCCACAGCTGTAGTTGTATCTGTACTCTTTGCCCATCATAGAAAGCAAGATTCAGATGCAAGGCATAGGCCTCTCCCAAGGGGGGACGGGCGACATAATCGGCACGCTTACGCTTGGCAGGCGGGCTGGCGATCGCAGTACGGTGTTAAAATGCATAGAGAACGCTGCTACCCATTCTCTAGTAAGTCCCTAAGTCGCCTTTTACGACACCCACGGGAAGAAATAGGATGGTGCTATTCTTTAAGTTGAGGCACCACACGGAACAAAGGATAAAGCTAAAGTGCTAAAGGATATTCTTTAAATATTCTCTTTATTTTTTTTTTATTTCACTTGATAAGACTTCAGTTGAATACCTGCTTATGGTGACTGGCGTCTTGCTGACTCTTCTCCCAACTATGTTGAGGTCGGCTTCCAGTCTTTCCGGATGGAGCTGAATATCAGTATTTTACATGGAGCGACTGCCTATCTGACCTCCACAACCCAGTTACTGGGTAACACGCGATACCCCTTGGCAAGACTGGTTGTCAGACATTCGGGCTGTTTCAAAGAATGCCTGTATAATGTGTAATTTCTTTTTTCTATATTTTTCAATCAGGTGATGGTGTGACCCACATTTGTCCAGTATACGAAGAGTTTTCGTTGCCTCATTTGACGCGGCGTCTGGATATCGCAGGACGAGATATCACCAGATATCTTATTAAGGTGAGTGTCATAGACAGAATGTCACTCAATACTCATTACCTAAAACTAGATTCAAAAGGTTTGATTGGTTGAAACTAGTTTTAAGTAATGTGTAGGGGTTTTGGATCACGCCTACACTTAGATGATAAATGATAGATGACTGCTTCTCGTTGATATGGTCATGCATTATTGAGTTATGATCACCGTTGCATTCTTTGCACCTTCTTGTAGAAATGCATTTTTTGTCATAATGTTTGTATAAACAATTACGACAAATATTATGTTGAGAAATTGTCCTCAATTTCGCGTCCGATGATTGCGCAAGGAAGCGTTTGCATAGAAACAAATCATGAGGCGCCTTACATACTGGACAAAACCTCTTATTATTTGTGGCGTTTGATTGATATTTCTTGTAGAACGATGCGTTTTTTGAGGAGTTATGATTTTGAGGCCTAGGATGACTTGAGTTCGGCTTGCACGAATCTGAAGTTGCAGGCTTCTCCTTCTTGCCTACAGGCTCTCGAGCCATAAATTTGTTTTCAAGGAAATGCAGGAACTCTGTATATGATGTTAGATCTCGAGGCGACACACGTGACTCCATGAAATCAGTACGCGTTTCTTCATCCAGCTTCTTTGTTAGTAGATGAACTAATATTGGGTCCCAGGTAGTGATGTCAATGCCTAGATTCCGAATGCTGTTGATACACTGTGTCGTGGTATCATGCAACTTCTTGTAAGTATGATATGATGATTGCTTAGTAATCAGTGGTTGATTTAGGAAGATATCCATCTGCGTTGAAAACAGAATCTGTGGATTGTTATAGCGATGAGTGAGGATATCCTATGCTGTCTCGTAGTTTTCTGCTGATATATTGAGATGCTGGATTAAACCTTCTGCCTCACCCTTGACCTTCCCTTTCAGATGTTGCATTTTCTGCGCCTTCGTGATACATTTGTTGTTATGAATCGTTTCCATGAATAAATCAAAAAAGGTCGGCCACTGAGTATATCTTCCGGAAAATGTAGGGACTTCTAATTTAGGTGTGGCTTGCTCGAGGTGAGCAGTAGAGTTCAGTTTTCTGTTCAACTCCCTTTTGATGGCAAGGTAGCGCTCTTCAATCTGCAAAAACTTGGCTTCGTATGCATCGTTGCTTCCTTTCAATTGATTATCGAGACGGAGGTGAGTGGTGTCAACAACTTTCCAGAGATGTTGAAGATTCTTTAGTTCATCCTGAAGTTCCCACTTTTCCTCTAAGTCTTGAACGCTGATTCTATTCAGTAGTCGTTCTAGTGCTCTAAAGTTAGTGTCCTGCTGACCAAGTAGGTCATCCCCGTGATAGGAGTATTCTTCAAAGGTGGGTAAGGAAAAGGTCGGAACTTTAGCCTCCTTATATGATGATATCATTTCCTTGGTTTTGATATAATATTCCTTCATGTACCCATGAATCCCTTTGGAGAAGTATTCATACTGATCATCTTCAAATTCCAGCAGCCTGCTATGATTGTCTTCAAACTCTTTCCAATATTTATCCAGTGAGGCTAATCGGCTGATAAGATATTCAGGTGTCTTCCTGGTTGAATTGTCCTTACGGAAATTGGTATTTATTCTCTCAATTTCCTTGGTCAGGAAGCTCTGACGTTCGAACATTGATTGTATGCTCTCCATGATAATTGATGAAAGTTAAATGATAAGTACCTGAGAAGATTCTCTGATGCTGATGATGGTAAATCGTTGATTGGTTTGCTTGATGCTTGTTTCTGTAATCTCCAGCACGATATGTGCGCCTTCTCAATCTAACTGGTGAGACCCGCTTGTGGGAGGCCAGCAGACCGATTCGCTATCGTACCAGAAATCTTCAGAACACAAATCTGATAATGATACACTGATAACCACCATCCGGCTCGAAGGACCAATAAATGTAGGGGTTTTGGATCACGCCTACACTTAGATGATAAATGATAGATGACTGCTTCTCGTTGATATGGGCAGAAAGATCGCGTATTGATTGATAAATAACACAACCTTCTGCGGCGAGTGTAATTGATATGTTTATTGATACAAATGATAAGGTGCAGTGATACATAGTGCTAAAGTTACAGTTTAAATACCGTATAAAAGTGCTGACGCGCGGCACGAAAATAATTATGTATACAAAACAAAATTAAACCTGTACAGTTGTCTGTACATAATGCTTGAGGATTGAGTGACGTTCTGTAATACGGGTCTAAGATTACGTACAACATTTTGCTCTTGTAAAAACTGGATTGATTCCAAATATACGCTTATAATGGTACTGTAACAATTTAAGTTTACACTTTAATGGCGTATAATGTTAATGCTAGGGAACGTTAACTTTTCTGTAAGATAACGCCTAATATCGTTCTTTTTATTCTTCTTTCTTCAGCTCCTCCTCCTCCGAGGCTACGCCTTCAACCACTCGGCAGACTTCGAGACAGTTCGTATGATGAAGGAGAAGCTCTGCTACATTGGGTACAACATCGAGCAGGAACAGCGCCTCGCCTGGGAGACCACCGTACTCGTGGAGCCCTATGTGGTGAGTGGAGCCCCTTATGTCACGCCGTACAGTCTGCGTCGATGTTTAACATACACGAAACGCGGACATCAAACGGCTACTATAGAGAAAATAAAACATTTCAATGTCAAAAAAGACCGTGTGTGCTTATGACTACACTATAGAAGTGAAAACTTAGCCGAGTTTAAGCAATTCAGCGCCGCGTATACCCGATTCAGCGTTACCGACCGACCGGAGCCGATTATACCCGATTCAGCAAAATGCGAAATGAAAAATGAAACGAAACGTCAAATAATGAAATCAAAGCACTCAGTTTGGTAGTGGCACTAAAAATTGCCATCCACATGTACCTTTTCTGTACCATTTGTTTGTATTTCATCAGATACTTTTGAAACAGACTATGGGTATAATGTCAGTTAGGCTATGTTCTCCTATAAACGCCGTCGGCCGTGTACATTGACACGCCGTACGCCGCGTCACGATGCTTACTATAGAAATGTACTGTTGTGGTCTCTTTCACACGCTGACGTTGGCGTGTGGACGCCGTAGGCGGCATTCAAACGCTTTGTGCCGCGTCTCTAGTTATTTCGAAAAGTCAGTTCAAAATGTCGAGATAAAGAAAAAGACGAATTATTTATTGAATCAGTCAAATGTTAAAATTCATGGTCTTTTATTTGTGACACTATGTTATTTAGCAAAAAATAATCCTTATGATGAAGCCTTTCGATCGGTATGATAAAGCTACATGAGGGTGATTATTTTTCTCGTATAACGGGTTCGATTTCCGGTTCAACCATGTAATTATTTAAATATCTATGAATGCAGTTTAAATTGTTTTTTAAATTGAAATAATGTCTTCTTTCAGTAAAATGTTCCATCTGCAATATTCAAGATACTTTCCCTCTATGTGGCATATCCGTGGGACGCCCTGTATAGTGTTAGTCATTTGACATTATAAAGATAGCCTTTAGAGATAGTAAATAAATTCTAACTAATATTATAAATGCGAGAGTGAGTTTGTTGCTTACGCTTTCACGCTAAAAAGACTTACAGGATGTGGATGGCACTCCCTGGCACACAGGTAACGGAAGGAACACGGGTGGGTTTTAGTCAGTAAAAGTCTGACACGCCCTCAGGCTCCGCTCAGAGCGGGAGAAGTTATTTGATAATTTCCCACACCAAAAAAAAATGGGTAGACCATGACTTGCGTTAGGACATAAGATACTTTGTATCCCGGTAGTGCGTTCCAGTAGGATAATTTCTAACATCAACGCGGGCGAAGTTGCGGGCAAAAGCTAGTTACTATAATAGACACTCAAGATCAGGCTAGAGACATCTGGATGCGTAGCCAAGTGGCACTTTTTGACAAGCGTTATCGCTAATTTCAGTTCATATGAAGGAATTCAATCGAAAACTAGCGATAAAGCTTGTCAAAAACTGAAATAACGATAGCGATTGTAGAAATAGAATCGCTCCGAAGCAAATGCCATTTGCCTAGGCCCTCAGAGGGCCTAGACAAATGGCATTCGAATGTTACTTTGTCTAGGCCCTCTGGACCGACAAATGAAAATACGCTCGTCTACAACACCTTCGTTGCGCGCGTGTTTACCTAAAGTTAAGTCTGTATACATAATCAGCCTGTAATTTTCCCGGTGCTGGGAACCAGGCCTCCTCTTTCTGTGATAGGGAGTGGGTCTTCATCCACTACGCGAGCCCAGTGCGGGTTGGTAGATGACACGTCTTCCAATTTTTGGTTCTAGTGTAGTGTGAAGGTATGTGTGGTAGATAGAAATAGGAAGCGAAGTAATAAGTCCGAAGTACACAAGAAGAAGAATGAAAGTTTATTAGGTACACAGACACAGGTTTCAGTTCACATACACAAGAGTTACACTTAGTTTAAGAAGGAGTGATAGAATTGTAGATAGCACAGATAAAAGCACAGATAAGCGGTTAAACTTAAATACTAGGCCTCAAGTCAGCGCGGTGAAGCTAGATCACATAAAGCTATGCGCGCAGTGAGCGTACTAAGTTGCAAGTCACTGCGGCGCTCGCGCGCCACCTGTACGGACCGGTGCATGAGAGCAACGCACGATGATGCTGTCCTGCTCACGCACACGGCTCGCGTGACGTAGCGCGAGCGCCCGGCCCGCGGCCGGCCGCGGCGCTAGAACAATAGACACGTCATATCTACCCCCGCCGCCGTCTATCTGCCTGCTGATAAGTAATTAGCTACTAATACAATGTTTGAACTTGTCTGTTTGTTAATTGAATATTGTTTGTTAATTATTGTAAATAGTTTTATTTTAAATGTTGATTTTATATAAGTGTAGTTTTAAGTTCTTTTGTAAATATGTGTATATAAATTATAATTAATTTTATTGTATATTTTGTTTTTTGTTTTTTTTGTTGTGTATTTATTTTTTTGTTATTTTATTTTATTTAGACTTAAGCGTAGGTCACTACACTAGGACATGCTGGTTTCCTCACGATGTTTTCCTACACCGTTTTGAGAGCAGTGGTGATGAAATTAAGAAAAATGTATACTGCATGTCGATTATTATTTACAATCATTTACCAAATACTCAAGGTTTAAAAAAATGCTTTTTAAACTATTACTATGTAAAAGATATTATACCATTAATGACTATTTAGATATTAATGACGATTTAATCAAATATAATTTGTAAGTTGGATTAATTGACATCGCTGACTGTGAATACATTTTGCACGCCATGTTATGGCAGGATATGCTGGAACAAATTTACTGTAACACCCTATGTACTATATTCTAGCAAATAAATATATTTGATTTGAAATAATTTACAAAGTAAAGCGCCTGTCTGGGTTAGATTCCACGTCCCAAGTCCAAGTACCCAAGTCTGTATATTGAATCCCATTTTATCTTACTTTTTCTTCCCAGTTACCAGACGGGCGTATCATCAAGGTAGGAGGTGAGAGGTTCGAGGCTCCGGAGGCGCTGTTCCAGCCGCATCTGATCAACGTGGAGGGACAGGGCATCGCTGAGCTCGTGTTTAATACTATACAGGTAAAAATAATTGGTGAAGGGGAAAATATGTTCGCATAAGTGCATACCTACGTACACCACGCACGTAGTGTAACTACGTTAAAAAAAAAAAAAAAATCACTTAAACCTACATGGGCACTTATGAAACGTCAGAAGCTAGGCGCACGGTTCCAATTGGTCGTTTGTGTCGTTAGTGTCGTTGCCATAATCGCCAGGCTTGGCAGACGGGTTGGCGATCGCAATATGGTGTTAAAATGCATAGAGAATGCTGCTGCCCATTCTCTAGTAAGTCCCTTAGTCGCCTTTTACGACACCCACGGGAAGAAATGGGGTGGTGCTATTTTCTACGTCCAGCACCACTGTTGTGGAGTCATCATAGGACAGGTACAGGTTGTGGTGTAGGTAGTACATAGGAGGCACTATTGAACGTCAAAATTTACAAAAAAAAATAGAATTGTTTCTAGTCGCCTCTTCCAAAAGGTAGTTTCGTATGTTGAAGAATGGGCTAGAAACTCCACCGTTACTCTTTTAAAAATATTTTGTTTATGAAATAAAGAATTAAAATGAAGCAATGACAGATAATTTAATTATGAGATAGATACATTTTGCTCACATATTTACAAACATCATCGTAAGAGTATATGTTTTCCTAAAAAAATTAAAATAATAAGTCTGTGTGTGAGGGAATCACAAAATGTAAAATCAATGTCATACAAATATTAAATTATACAATTAAAATAGCAACCAGTTTGATTTTGTCTAGACTAGATTGTCCTATGGAGCTGGACCAGCATATTATGTTTCCAAGCATTCTTATCTAAGATATAATCCTCTAATTTATAATAATATGCTTGTTTACAAAGTGTGCTTTTAATGTGTTTTAAATTTAATTTAATTGCAATATATCAAAAGGTATTTTGTTGGATGACACTCAGATAGTGTATGACTTGAATGAACACAGGATACTTTTTATTCCCGTAGGTCGTTCGCGTGCGATAATTTCCGACCTCCACGCGAGCGAAGCCGCGGGCTAAAAGCTAGTTTGTCTATAAATCTGTTTTTTTTTTCTACAGGCCGCCGACATAGACATGCGCAACGAGCTCTACAAGCATATAGTCCTATCCGGGGGCTCCACCATGTATCCAGGGCTCCCTTCCCGACTCGAGCGCGAGATCAAGCAGTTGTATTTAGAGAGGGTGCTCAAGAACGATTGTGATAAACTTGCGGTCAGTTATGTTAAAATATTTGATAAATTAATGAATAAGAAATAGTTTTTTGGGTTTCGTAACTCAAAAGGAAAAAAACCGAAGCTTCATATAGGATCACTTTGTTGTCCGTCTGTCTGTCTGTCAAGACCCTTTTTTATCAGGAACGCGTGGAGGTATCAACTTGAAGTTAATATGAAATACGTAGGTCTTCTTGGAGCTCTAAAAACAAGCTTCTACGAACACTATAACAATTTTTAAAAGTAAATCACTCATATACACACACACCTTCCTAGATATAAGTTGAATTTATTTTATGTACACTCCTACATTATTATTGTTTCTAGTTTTAGAAGAGCGGGGTCTCCTAGCACAGGTATTTTTTATACTTAAAATGCCTCTATGTAAGATTAAATATTGTAGAAGTTTGTAAAGTTAACTAAAATAAAAAATAAAATATTATTAATATATATATTTTGTGTCTGCAATCAGCTTTCGGCTAAAACCAAATGTGCTGTTTGGTTCATGGTGTGGTTCCAGTAAACACCACACATGGTAAAAATTAAGTTACCTATATTTTTATATTTTGTTTTGTTATTTCACAGAAATTCAAGATCCGCGTAGAAGACCCGCCCCGTCGTAAGGACATGGTGTTCATCGGAGGCGCCGTGCTGGCAGAAGTCTGCAAGAACAGAGACAACTTCTGGCTGTCACGGAATGAATACTTGGAGCAGGTACGAACGTTCATCTTCTCATCAGAGGGGCAACCGTATCCGTATTCGTTCGCATTCATCTGAGAAAAACACCTGAAACTTCCCTAAATTTTTTACGTGTTTTTGACATTGATTGTCGCCGAGGTGACAGTTACTAGATTTGGAACGTTTTTTTTTCTATGGGTTCTATCAAACGTACAGTCAGTCCTCTGCATAACCCGACCCCTCTTCTTCTTTGCAAGAGGGGTCAGATAATGCAGAGCACTGACCTTACCTCAACCACAACGACAAAACGTGGAGGGGCGCTAATGAAAATGAGAAAGTTTATTCGCACGGACCACATTTGGCCGTCAAAATCAATCGTGTGGACGATACCGATCACATCAAGGCCATGTCGCAGCCACAATGTAAACCACCAGCGAGACCACACTAGCGGCCGGCCACATCGCAAACACAACTTCGCGTCGACCATTTGATTTGATTTTGTAGTCAGGGAGCGTTCATTAATTACGTGAGGCGAGTTTGGCCTTTTTTATTTTTGGATTTTTTCGACCCCCCTTGGTGGGTTGGTCGTGAGATTTGGCTTGACCCCCGTAATCTCATGTGAAATTTTTCAAAATGCGTATTTTTAGTGTAAATATGTTAATATTATGTATCGTGAGTGCGTTGGATTTAAATAAACATACTTAATTTAGCTTAATTATTTGTTAATTACCAAGTTATCTCGCAATTTTACACTGTTTCTTGCGGACAAAAATAATTCCGTGATTTTTGTCGCGACCCGACGATTGGGTGAGATTTGGCTCGACCCCCTAGAGTCTTCTGTAATTAATGAACGCTTCCCCCCCCCCTTACCTCAACGCAAAATAAACACTACTTGCTCACATTTTGTCGCTACGATTCCCCAAAGGGCCCGATCACACGTACGACAACAGGTGTGGTGGTGGAACGTGTGATCGGAATTGACCTTCAAGTATCAGCCCTTCTCAAACGGAATTAGCAGTCGTGAGCAGTTGTGACCAAATGGTATGCCCAGAGTTACGAGTCGTGGGTAGCGTTTCCAGATCCGTTTTTCCAAAAAAAGCGGGACTGGGACGAAAACATCGGGTCGTATAAAAAAAAAAAAAAATATGGTTACAATCCTTTAATTCAAAACCAGACTTCAATGAGATCAAAAAAGATCCGCTGGAAGAAAAAGTAGAAGCGCAGAAGGCGGGCGCCTTCTGCGCTTCTACTTTTTCTTCCAGCGCCAATGGGCCACTTATGTGAAAAACGGGATTTTGGGCGTCCCGCTCTGGGTGCTGGTGGGACGCGTCCTGAGAGGGCTAAAAATCGTGGATGTCCCGCCAGAAGCGGGACATCTGGCAACACTAGTCGTGGGTTTGAACCCAGGCATACACTATACTTTGTACAATTTGTTTCATCACCACTGCTCTCAAAACGGTGTCAGACTACATCATGAGGAAACTGGCATGTCCTGGAAATAAAAGTTCGATGCCATACTGGGTTTGCGTGGTGGATTATGGCCCACTCCCTCTAACAGAGAGGAGGCATGAGTCCCAGCAGTTGAAACATTATAGGCCCATTAAAACTTTGGCAATAGTGAACATAATAATAATCACCAAAATTTGCAGGTTTAGGGTGCCCCCGACCACGAGCGATTTTCTCGGCGATTTTTGTCCAGAATCCGCAAAAATCGCCAAGAAAATCGCTCGTGGGCGAGCACCCTTATGCATCCTTCTTCGCATCCTATTGACAGATTTCTTCGCTTTTAAAACCTCATTCTTAAATCTATTTTTTTTTTGTTCCAGGGTATCTCCTGCCTAAGGAAGCTGGGCCCCCGCGCCAGTTAATGACTGAAGCATTTACTTAATTACTACTAAATGTATAATAGACGGTGCAAGAAGGTTATGAGCGACAAAAACTAAAGTTTCCAGACGTAAATACGTCACATCGAGTTTTGGGAAAAAGTTAGTCTGGGCGAATTCCGAATTGCGCTTTATTCGATTTGAGTGTGATTACACCAGTTCCGTGAATCGTCATAGATGACGTCATGCCATGCACATCTTGCGATAACGCCGTCCATGCCGTAAATTAATAACACCGTGAGCGTTGTCAAAAATAATAGTTGTGTGTGCTGTTTTGTTTTGAGTCGCATCATATCTAACTAATGTGGCATTTTTGAAATTGGTCTTCTGGGTATTGTTGCCGCCTAACCAAAGAAGAAGAAATGTGAGGTGTATACACAAAGAAATACCAAATCTAACCATGAGTAGAGTATTCATGTGAATATAGCCGACGAGCCTAACGGGCGACAAATTTCTGACATGGTCACATCAGAGCAATAACATCATACCTGAAATAAGTTTTAAGCTCATGCGCATTATATTTAATCTCTTTAATAAAATCTATGTAATTCGTGGCATTTTTCTTCGAGGTAAATCTTTGCCGGGAGCATATAAATACGCTAATATAAGCACTTCGTCATCCTCTTCTTCAATGGACGAATCGACGTTCTCAAACTCAAAATCTGATTTATCAGAGTCCATAAAGTCAACCAACAAAACAGAAGTGCCAATGCGTTGAACTTTCAATTTCGAAAAAATGTCCAATTGTTCTTTTTTGTGCAAGGTTTGGGGTTATGTTGTTTAAGTTTTGACGTTGAGCGAGCGCTGTGAGCGCGTCCACGAGCGTTCCGAATTGTTGACAGCTCTCAGCTGTCATAATTGTATATCTAAATCGGAACGCAAATCATTGATGTGATCGCTGTCAGTGATTATGACATAATTCGGAATGCAGCCTTTGTAAAGCGTCGTGCCTCTCACTCATAGCTGTGTGACAGTCTCTTCCTAACGCTCGATATGTAATATTAACTCTCGGGTACTGTATTTTTTGTCGCTTACGCCCTGTTACTGTCGATATGATTCAAGTATTCCGTTATTTTACTTCGAAATTAAGTTTAGTTTGTATAGAATCAATGATTTTATTATGTTTATAAAGTTTGTATATCGATTTAATAATTACAGAAGATAGATAATACTGTGCAGAGAAAATTTTCATGTTTTTAGGTGTGTGTAATATGGTGGTTTGGAAAAAAATGGAAGCTGCCAAATATTGTCTTGATGTTACGAAGAAAGAAGGGTGCACGCTTCGCTAATATAAGCGAAAATGACGTTTAAAAACGTAACTAGATCCACAAATTATACATTATCCGAAAAAAAAATGTTATCAAAATCGCTTTGATAATTTAAACAAAGAGATAAAACTTGTGATGCATTTACATAAAATTATGGATTATGCATGTCTGCAATTTTCATGTTTATTGCATAAATAATGCGCAAATGTGCTATTTAATCAAATAATATGGATTTTTAATTTCGGTCCGACAATATTATGCACACATCTTTATAATTTGCATTTAATTTATTAATTTAAGGCTCTCACAATCTACTTATAATTGAAACCGAAGTGTAATCAAGAGATTTTTAATTAAGCCAATTACGATAAAGACTTACTTAGCCGCCATTTTGTAAGCAAGATCAAATCTTAGTTAGGCATTATAAAAGGTGAACTGGAATATTATGAGACTACTTACTTTATTATTAACACGTCGGTGCGTTGAGTTGTCGTTAGCTCGTCAAATTACAACAAAATGTCAATGAACTTAACCATCATCATTTTAAGGTTTAAAATCATTTGGAGAAATTGACGGTTTGGTATAACCTGATGTTCTGGCATGACTGGCGTGACTGTACAATAAAGCCGTTGAATTATGGCCGGTTCGAACTTTAATAACAGTTTTCAGGAATCAAATGGTGTTAAGGTGGATCTTTATCAAAATATGTTTGGGGGTATGAGGAACAGGCTGTAAAGTTCACTCATCCACCATAGAAAAGGGAGGATCCTCCGACCAGACGGGTGTCGTGTCTGGTGGGCAACTGCCCGACGGTTGATGTCGGGACGTTGTATATATGCTAATTGCGCGGTAAAGTAAACTCTGCTTGCGCGATGCAGGATTTGCGTGACGTCAGTGTGACGCGTAGTTCGCATGTGGCGATGTTGATGCCGCTACATATGATTTGCGACCATAACAAATATGTATTTACAGAACAAATCTCTTATGGAACAAATCTAACTTGGAGCAATGGTTATAATTCTTTAAATACATATTTTTTATGCTCGCGAATCATCTTTGATCAAGATACAACCTGACACTGACCTGCAAATTGCAAAAAACGTAAAGAAAATTTGAATTGCGCGGGCTATTACTGCGTATCCACGAGGCCAGTGTGAGAAACAGAACGTGTGTAGAAGGTCGGAGATTCTATATTCAGACCGTCTATAGTTCATGGGCCGTATTGTATAAGACCGTTAAAATAGCACATTGAGTTTTTTTAAAAAGCTCCGACTTTGTAGAGCGTTGTCTCGTCACTCATACCGGTATGGCCTGTGTGACAGGTGACAGTTTTTAAGATAGCTGTCCCACAGCCAAGAAGCTTCTAGATAAAAGTGGAGGCAACACTCTAAATACCTAAGTGAAGTCGACTGTGGTCGGGACTCTCTCTTTCTGAATACATACATAAGATACAGAAAACACATAGCACTGTCTCGTTCGTATGTGGGTATTTAGAAAGAGAGAGTCCGATCACAGTCGTCTTTACTTAGGCATGTATAGTGTTGCCTCCACTTATATCTGTAAGCTTCTTGCCCACCGCCAATGAGGAAGCGACTATATTCCATCGGTTTAGGTAGTTAAATAAAGGTAAACAAATCGTTAAAAAGGTTTTTATTGATGACATTTTCTTGTTTAAAAATACGTTGTAACTTATAATCTAATTAAATATATTTTTGATTTTTAAGATAGTTTCCTCTTTTATTAGTACTATAAGTTAAACTTTATCATATATTCTTAAACTACTCTTCGTAGATGTACCTGCTTGAACACTTTTTTTTTGTTAGATATATAACAATACTATAATATTTAATAAAAAAAAAAAAAATATCATCATTGTAAAGAGCCCAAGAAGACAGGTCCTCTAAACGTCAACGAAATAAAACGTTGCTAAATTGAAGAGTACAACTGTGACGTAGCATGACAACTGAAGTGAGAGGTATTAAGTTTAGTCGGTTACTTGACAGCTGTCTCGTCACGTGTTTTTTTTTGTTTACCTTTATTTAACTACCTAAACCAACGGAGTATAAAAGATTGACGTACAAAAGATTGTAGCTCCCGTGTAAGTAAAAGAGATACAAATATGTGGGATCAAGCAATAAGGGTCCAGTGGTGGGATATTGAGTTAAGTCTAGATTCGGTATCTAGAATAGACAATTGATAATAAGGATTCAAAAAATGGCACATTTTTTTTAAAACAGATTTTTGAAGTTGAAACTGAAAAAGCTTGATTTGAGAAAAAGCATTTACAAATTTGACATCACTGGTACCTTTTTACTAAACTTTTCTCTTAAAATTTTGTGGTACTTTGAAACATCATAGGTATAAAGTGATTTACTATAGGAACTTGTAGATAATTGATCATTAATGAATAATCAATTAGAATCGCGAAATGCTATTTTTTTCCCCCAACTTTACAAAACTGCGTATATCTCGGAAACTAAATGCTGAGAACTGGACCCTTTTTGCATGGACGCCCACATATTAATGGTTGATCGCTGACAATTTAAATCGCCGGCGAGTACTTGTTTGTTGTAGCGACAAGAGCTATCAAAAAGAGTACTCGTTCAGCGAAACTCGCTAGGCGGGCAGAATACTCGCGGAGAGACTCACGCTTGGTACACGCATACTAGCGAGTAATCGCTCGTCGCCGTAGTTGCTCGCTAACTCGTTTTTAGTTGCTAGCCCTACTCGCTTCTCCTTAATCGCGGTGGGACAGCAGGCTTAGCACGAGAACCATAGAAAAACGTTTTGTCGACGGAAGAGTAGAAAAAAAAATTACGTTTCCGTCAGCTGACAGTTTTCTACCGAGAAGGGTAGACAAGCGATTTCTATTCTACAGTAGAGTAGAAATAGCAAGCGTCCTGCTAAGTAGTAGGTGCCTAAAGCTCGATGCGCCATATCAACTCTTGCGCACTGTTTCGCGTTGTGTTTTAATATACGGGAGAAGAGTCACCGGGTAAAGATATAACAAGGCATATTTAGAAAGGTACACATAGTGCCATCCACGAAGACGCGCCTTACTATTTTTTGGTCGAGGGGGCCGCGGGGTGTGGTGATATTCATCGTAGTATGCGTGCGCACTCAGTCAATTCGTAGGTATTGACAGCACTACAACATTGGCTAAAGGATGAACACTTGCACTGTAAGCGCCTAGGAAAAAGAGTGGGGCGCGTCTTTGTGGATGGCACTATCTGTAACCTGCAGATTGTATTTTTGGACCTTCAGTAGTAAGATAAAAAGAGAAGTTTACCTTTATTGAATGGGAAGGGATGATAGTATGCAATAATGTTCAGGCGATCGCCAACACGACAAGAAAATAATGTAAATGTAATAATTATTGTATGATTTTGTAATTAATTATAATTTAACTGAATCTATGATTGTTTTATTTGTAAATTTCCTATTCACCTAGTGCAAAACAAGAAGGAACTGAGGTTTTTTCAAAAATATCGTAAAAATCAATCCGCCTTTACCCAACTATGAAGGGGTCAGCTTCCAGTCTAACCTGTATACCAGTATTTTACATGGAGCGACTGCCTGTTACAAGTGGGGACGCAGCTTTTTATGAAAGGAATATTGAATAAGAAAACAATACCAGTCATAATTATTACGTTTATTAAAAATCGCAAATGCAAAATTTTCTTTCATTTACAAATTACACATTAATGTTTTATCGATATCGACAGTTACGTAAGCGATATCGATACATATTTATCGACTCGAAAAAATACGTACGTCCTTTAAATAATAATATCTTAGTAAAAATACACAGTAAAGCTAGATTTGTATAAAAAAAACAAAGTCAGTCAATATCACATACGTAAATGAAAAATAAACTACCGACGATAAACATGACTTTAGCACACTTAACTAAGTATAAAATAAGTTGAAAGTTCTTGAGAATTGCGAAGGAGTATATAAAAAGTTGTAACTTTGGACTACCGAGCAATATGTCGATTCTGCCCGTTGCTCTTTGACACTCTTCAAGCATATTATTGTAGCTAAGGAGGGATGTCGCTTTAACAGAATACTTAGATTTTTTCGTCTTTACCAACTTTCAGTAACTTGGATTAAAAACTTAACTACACCAGCCAGTATATTCTTTAAAAATCTTACCGTGAAAACGTAGATGAAGTGAGGTGTCAATATTTGACACTGACAGGTCGCTTTACCTAAGAATTCCTCCCTAGCATTCATTGAAGTAGGAATAATATGGAGATGGCGTATTCTATTATATGAAGAATAGTTATACAAATATCTACCATATCGACACAGTCATGTCATAAAGCGCTTTGTTTCTTTCTAACTAATCAAGAGCTACATATGGAAAAAGAGACGAGGCAAGACTTTTGTGTGACGTGAAAATCTGTCTATGCGTGACCGGTCGCCATTTTTAATGCCAAGTTTTGTACTACAAAACTCGGCAATGTGCTGTCAAACGGTTGCTTGCTTTCTCTCTCGCACTCGCGGTAACAACCCTACTTAGACAAAGAAATCGAAAGGCGGCCATTTTAAGAGCTTGTTTTTTGTATGTAGTCACGCTAATTTTGTAGATATGGCAAGTCCATAGGTTTATAAGTAAATGCTAGCATCAGTCTGATGGAATGACAGCTCACCAAAGATGTTACGATGAGATTTTTACAGAATATGTCGGCAAAATACGGTGTTTTCTTACTCCTTCACAATTTCCAAAAACTTGACATGATGTAATAATAGAAATTAAAGCAAATATTTATAAGTAATGTTTATCGGCACACCAAGAAACACCGAAAACATCAATTTTCCAACATTTACAATAATGTTTAATATCCACAACGCCAATAGTGAATGTTTCTAGGAAGTACATCAAAGGAGGGGGTGGACGTACATCAAAGTAGGTTGGAAGAACGAATTATCAGTTCTTACTAATTTTTGATACATAAAATTGACAAATATTATATACGAGGGCTGCACTAAAAGTATCGGGAATGGAACATGTCCACTGTTCCTGTCATATTAAAATCTTTTTAATTGAAAACTCCTTGGTTTTAAAAATCGAATACCATTTATTTATTTAAAAAAAGATTCTCGGTCTTGTCACAAGGTTTTGTCAAACTTGTTTAGTCGTTGAGAAAATGGAATTGACTCGAGAAAATTCAAGAGCGATGATTTATTATGACTTTCGAACTGGTTTAACACAAAAACAGTGTGTTGACCGGATGATTTCTGCATTTGGTGATGAAGCCCCATCCAAAACCACAATTTATCGCTGGTTTGCTGAATTTCAACGTGGACGTGTCAAGCTCAGTGATGATCCCCGTCAAGGTCGTCCAAAAACTGCAGTCACCCAAGAAAACGTTGATGCTGTGCGTAAGCTGATTGAGGAAGATCGACATGTGACATACCGCGAAATTCAGGCAACTTTAGACATTGGCATGAGTCAAATACAAATAATCTTGCATGAACAATTAGGTGTAAAAAAGTTGTTTTCCCGATGGATCCAGCATTCGCTCTGTGAAGAGCAAAAAGCGGCTCGCGTTACTTGGTGCGTCAGAACTCTCGAAAGATTCCACGCAGGATCCTCAAATGCTGTATACAACATTGTATCAGGTGACGAATCCTGGATATACGCGTACGAACCCGAAACAAAAAACCAGTCACGAGTTTGGGTGTTCGAAAATGAGTTAAAGCCAACAAAAATTGTTCGTTCACGGAGTGTTGCAAAAAAAATGGTGGCCACGTTTGTCTCCAAAACCGGCCATGTTACGACTATTCCTCTTGAGGGACAAAGAACGGTTAATGCAGAATGGTATGCTAGCATTTGTTTGCCACAGGTCGTTTCTGAACTCCGTAAAGAGAACTGCAACCGCCGCATCATCCTCCATCACGACAATGCGAGTTCTCACACCGCGTACAGAACAAAAGAGTTTTTAGAGCAAGAAAACATAGAATTATTAGACTATCCGCCGTACAGCCCCAACCTAAGCCCTAATGATGTCTATACTTTCCCTAAAATAAAGAATAAATTGTGTGGACAGAGATTTTCATCACCTGAAGAAGCTGTGGACGCCTACAAAACGGCCATTTTGGAGACCCCAACTTCCGAATGGAATGGTTGCTTCAATGATTGGTTCCATCGTATGGAAAAATGTGTCAAATTTCGCGGAGAATACTTCGAAAAGCAATAAATACATTTTTAAATAGTTATGTTGTGTCACTTCCTTGATTCCCGAAATTTTCAGTGCCGCCCTCGTATTACACAACATTGCGATAGGCCCTTTATTAATTTTTAATAAAATGCCAAAAAATATCAATAAAATGGTTTATTTATTATATAAACATTTTTTATATATATTCAAAATTGGGTTCCGTAGGTACTTCAAAAGGAAACAAAACGGAAGCCTTATAGGATCACTTTGTTATCCGTTCGTCAGTCTGTCAAGACCATTTTTTCAGGAACGCGTGAAAGTATCAACTTGAAATTAATATAAAATATGTAGGTTTACGGTCTCTTGGAACTCTAATTGACTGTGACGTATATCAATAAATGGAGAAGTTTGTTTTCGGGATAAATTCATCCCAACTACGGAACCCTTCATTGTGCGTGGTCCGACACGCATTTGGCCGTTATTTTTCAATATTGGTGTTTTTTATTTGCTACGATTCTACTTTAAGAAAAAAAAAATTGTAATAAGAGATCTAAAACTGATATAAAAAGTTACACATTTTAATCTAAATCTGGCACTAAGCTTACAAAACCTACTTCAGTTTTAAACTGTAACTATAATTTCTAACTAGTTATAAAAAGCTACACAGTAAACATAGAAATTCTACACAATTATTTTAATCATGAACTAGTTTCTACGATTTCAAAGACAATTAAAAGATAAATATTAAACCATAAAATCACTGTGCTACAATTTTTTTATTGATTAAGTCAAAAAGGTTGGATAAAAAAGATTATTAACAAATGCTTTCGCGCTTATATTATTTCAAGTCATTTCATTGTAGCTTGATTTATTTTTCAATGGACTTTAGTAAAAAATTATGTGATGAAAATATATTTAAAATTCACATGTTTTAAGAGTATAAACAATAAGATATAAGTTTTAAAATTACACTTACAAATATAGAACTAGACTCATTCTTATTAGTTACTTATAAATATTACTTAGTTGCTTTTCTCCTAGCAAAACAAAAATGCAAAGTCTGCACTGCAAACTGCAATTTGAAACTCTTAGATAAAAAAACAGTCTTATTATTCACAGAACTAAATTAAGATTTTTAATTACTTGAGATTAGCCTTTAATCTAGACTATAATCTTAAACCTATAAATGCAATGTCTGGTCACTGTTCGCTTAAAATGTACAAAATTAAATGTCGAGCGAAGCCGATTGGCCGATAAATAATTACTTCATATAGGTAGACGATTATGGAGTTTCACATTAAATTCCAATATCGGAACTACTTATTTTTTTACAATATTCCTAATTCTTCGTTTTATTGAAGTTTTCTTACAAATAGAAGTTAATTTAATATTTCTCCTAATGAAAGACGACTCCTTTTATTACACTTAAAATTATTTTAATGTTTGATGGGTAAATAATAATTTATTGTAACTTTTACTTAATTTTGCTAATTTCAACGGTTTTTATAGCGGTCAAAATTACTGACAAATGCTTGCACTCATTGGACAGGTCCACTCAAATTTGTGTGGTTCTTTTCTCAAAAGACCATTTCAGACACGGATCTATATGGTCCTCACATGAACTGACCAAGATTATGTTTGGACTTTAAAAGAGACTTTTACCCCTCAGTTTGATTCGCCATTTCATCTCAGGGGTAGTCAGATAGGAAATGCCGACTGCATCTAGCTTATTTTTTAAAATGACGTAAAAGTGATTCCGATATCCTATTTACAGAACAAACGATTTCATTTAATTTCAAGATACTATATTATTTACCCTCAAACTCTTATGGCCTGTTTCATTACCCTCGGATTTGTATGATTTACTAATCTACCGAAATTGTGCCCCATTTCTTAATTTATCTGGTAAGTAGCATAACCAGATATAGTGAAACAGGCCCTCTTTCTCATCGAGATCATAGTATCAGCGCCTGTCAATCACACGGTGCGATTTAATTGCCTGTGGTATTCAATAACTTGAAGCAAGAATAAAAATCAATGGAATTAGCATTAACATTGTATGATATGGTGGACCGCCCCTTTATTAGGCACTGGGTGCGGAGGCACGTACCAACATGTGTTGAGCCACGTAGTTATTAGTTTAGTTTGTAAGTTTTACTAACATGGTTTTTTAAGTTGTCGTGTACTAATATGGAACATGTGTATTTTTATATGTGATCCGAAATAAATGAGAATATATACAACATTATTTTTAGTATATGCGAAACCTGAATATAGTTTGTTCAGAATAAGGAACTGAATCGATTTCAATAATTTTTACACCATGTTATATTTTGGCCCAAAAATATTTAAGTGTGATGGAAAATGTTATCACCATTTAATTACTCACAATACAATCGGCGTACGGTTAGGTACCTACTGCCAAATTATTATCAATGAGCACAAGACGACCCTGGAGGCGCGGGGGGCGCTTTTAGCATGTTTTTGTACGGATAACCCGGTAACATAAGAGTGTACGACTAAACGCCGACAGACACTACGCCGACAGACTGAACACCGACAAGACTTTACTTCGACGGGACTCTTCGCCGACAGGACACTTCGCCGACAGGACTCTTCGCCGACAGGGCTCATCAGCGACGCAATTTATCTCCGATAATCAGATACTTACTTTGGAAATCGATTACTTATGCGTTTTTGTTATGATTACTTATGTTCGTTTCTGGCACTCGCCGGCCGCTGCCGCGGCACCGCTCGCTTCGCTCGCTCGGCTCGTGCGTAGGAGGTCACAGTTTTAACCTAACCTAACCTACCTGTCGGCGAAGAGTCCTGTCGGCGAAGTGTCCTGTCGGCGAAGAGTCCCGTCGAAGTAAAGTCTTGTCGGTGTTCAGTCTGTCGGCGTTTACTCGTACACCGGTAACATAACAACCATATACCTTTGTGATTTTTCATGATACAGTTTTGAAATTTAGTACACAGATTCTTTACCTAAAAATACTAGACACGTGTTTCGGGTTTCGCATATACTAAAACTAATACTATATATACAGGGTTATTGGTAAAACACCAACGACCCCTTAAGGGGTCATTGTACTCATCATTATGAACAACTTTTACTATGTGACCAAAACTGAAATCGCGAAAAAAAAACCAGCTGTTCCCTACATTTTAACTGAGTTTATACAATGAAAAGATAGTCTTACAATCTTCAGCAGCTCCAACAGTATTTTCAAATGTTCATCGATTAGTTCGCGATTTCGGGTTTGGTCCCGTAATATAAGTTGTTCATAATGATGAGTACAATTACCCCTTAAGAGGTTGTTGGTGTTTTACCAATAACCCTGTATATTAGTCAAGTAATCAATGAAATCACATTAATTTCTGAAATACAATACAAAATAATCTATAACTACAGTACTGTCGAGTTATTCATTAACTAATAAAACAAGCTCATTTATCTATCGTGTTTTTTTTTTGCGATCGACGTCTTGTCAGTTGTTGGCCGCATCCACATCAGTATTGTCTATAGGTAGGGCTGCTCCATCGTTGAAGCCGAATAACTTGGCTATTGGTTTAAATTTATGCCTTGTGCAGCGAATGCAAATGCTAATGGCACGGATTATTGAAATGACGATATATAACAATAAAATTTGCACCGTCTAAAGGCGCGGCGCCCATTGGCGGTACGGCATGGTAAGGTATGTTTTAGGCCACGAATAAAAATATATCTTAATAGTATGGAAATAAAGTTGAAATTTCAATGTTAAGCATAAGCATAATACCGCGGTATTGATTTTGTACTTACGACCGTTAACATAGAAATTTCAACTTTATTTCCATAATATTAGTAGCATATACGACGTACGGCATTTCATACAAACTTTCAAGCCCTTGTTTTTCGAAATAACTGAACCGATTTTAATGAAACTTCATACGCATAAGCAGAATATAAAGGTCTAAAAAGTTAGTTAAGACATTTTCGAAATGTTATTTAAAAACAGATAACTGGAAATCGCTGTTTCTATGTAAAATTTAAAATTGGTCTAATTTGGCTGTAACACAATTTTTCGAAAATGTTCTCAACTAACTTTTTAGACCTTTGTATCCTGCTTATGCGTATGCAGTTTCATTCAAATCGGTTCAGTCATTTCGAATAACAAGGGCTTGAAAGTTTGTATGAAATGCCGTACGGCGTTTACGCTCTTATGTTATATTTTTATTCGTCGCCTACAAATACCTTGCCATGCCGTGCCGCCAACGGGCGCCGGGCCGCGTATTTTCATATCCGTGTACATTAGGAGGCAGTACTGCCTTGAAACACGCACGGGTTTGTCGCGCTAACTGCCTTTACAAAATCGTGTTCAATTCAAGGCACATGTCCTCCAATCGCGCACGGGTCAGCGGGACGGGATTATTTTTTTTCCCGTTGTCCCCTTATCGTACGAAGTAAACCTTTTTTAAATCGAAACGGTTAGGTTAGAACTGTGACCACACAACGAAACCTATTTTTGAATGTAAAATCAGAAACATATTTTTGAATGTAAAACCAAACCACGGGGACAACGGACACACGGATTTGTGGCGCTTAATCAAGGCGCATATTGAACACGTGTTTGGAACGTCATCTGTTCTTCCAAACCCGTGCGCAATTGGAAGACATGTGCCTTGAATTGAACACGATTTTGTAAAGGCAGTTAGCGCGACAAACCCGTGCGTGTTTCAAGGCAGTACTGCCTCCTAATGTACACGGATATGGAAATACGCCGCCGGGCCTAAAGTGTTTGCACGCTGCAAGTCAGTAGTTGCTTCAATTTTATTGTACGCCACTGGCAAGAAGCTTCCATCGTGTAATTGGGGTTTTAAATAGTCCTTAAATACCTTAACACTAAAATTTCGATTCAATCAGGACGAATTATATTAATTTCGGACGATTAATACATAACTTATAAATGGCTACATACGTTTTATATTTCAGTCTTAAATTCTAATTTTATTTACAAATGGCAGTATAATTTAGCTTCCGATATATTTTTAATATAGACAAGCCTTCGGGCTACTCTGATCTTGATGGAGACAATGTGAATAATAGTTTTTGACGATAGTTTGAAACGCTACACACACAGACATTTGCACACTTCTGCTTCTTTAGTGGTTAGATGGCGACTGTAGCCAGAAGCACAATTTCGAAAATGCCACGCTATTACATATAAGATAAGACTCAAAACAACGCAATTGTCATTTTTGACAGCGCTCACGCTGATATTAATTTAAAGCATGGTCGGCGTTATCGAAAGATGGCGCATGTCATGACGTCATCTATGACGTTTCACGCGACAACGTTTTCGCGCTCACGCTAATAGGGAACGCGTTTAAGCGCGCTCAAATCGATTACAGTGATTATGGTTTTAATTCGGAATGCACCCTTTATTTCTAAGAATGTTATTTGTTTTCATTTATTTAGGGGGTTTTAATTTAAGAATTATATTTTATTTAAAGTTAAGATTTATTTATTTTTGTCTATTTGAGTCGAGGAATTTTACCTCGTTATTGATATGATAGTGAAAAAGATATTTACCAATTTTTTTAAGGAGGAGAGGACTTATTATAAATTATTATTGGTGATATTCTACAGAAATCTCAGGTGCGTAGTAGTACGCAACCGGCGTTCGTGTATGACTAGATGTATGAACGTAAACGAATCAAAAGGAGTATGTAAGGAGCGTAGCAGTACACGTTTGTAGTTTCTGCCTACCCCCATGGAAAGAAGGCGTGAGTTTATGTATGTGTTATCTAATGTATATTAATTATCTGTGTAGAGCATTTAGTTAAGGGCATTTTAAAAATCTTCTAAAAATCACATTGTCCACACAAAGATCACTAAAACTACTTAAAATATTAATTTTAACTAAATCTAACCTAACTCGAAATAGTAAATGCATCGAAATGGCTATATATTTTCACTAAATTAAACTTAGTTACACTAAAACCTATATTTTTCATTGCAATGTCCCAGTTACGGACCATTTTTGGGATTGCTAAAACTTACCGAATTTTCTGAGTAAAATTAGTTAGCTAAAATACGACCGATGAATTATGGCCGGTCTGAACATAGGCTCTCCGAACTTTCGCGCATGTCCTCTCACTCACACTCGACTCATGTCACCATTTGGTTCCTAAAAACTGTTACTGCGCAGCGTTCTGCGCAAAGTTCGGACCGGCCATGACACATCACAATCTGATGTTCCTTTTTTACTAGATGTATAAAATTTTGACTAATTCCTTTCAAATTCCGTTCCATTTTATTTAATAGCATACTTTCGGTTTACAGTTTGATTAAATCTCGAAATATTGGAAAAAAATAACCATAACTCTAAAATGGCTAGTAACACAAGTACTTAGGAAAAGCTATGTGTTTCGGCATAGTAAAAATATAATCAATGATAATGAGGGGAATCTGCAAAGGGTAGAAGTTAGCAAATATGTATGACAAAAATAAAATTTAAACTGCTTTTTGCCCTAGATTATTTTTAAACAGAATTACTGTTTTTCACAATGTCGTACAATTCAAAGGAAACTCCACATTATTATGAATAAAGTTGAGCATTACTTTGGCTTTTTCCACTTTACCAAAATTGTCGAAGGCATGTTATTTAATCGAACCTCAAATGGTTTCCATTGTGCTTACCTAAAAAATATTATTGAACACTAATATAATAAATGCGCGTTCTTTGTGAACCTCTAATAATTGCAATTTTGGAATACAAAATAGCCTAGTAACTGCAACCAACTTGGACGAAAAAAGTTTATAGAGATTCATTAATTTCATTAGAAGGGCAATAAGTTTTTAGAGAATCAGTTACATACTTCCCACTGTCAAAATCCCAAATAACCGGTCCTGTCAAACCCCAACACATTTTCAACCATCCTTAAATATCTTCGACCACCTACACCTCTGCCCATGCCCTTACTCTTCAGTCTTGTCTTGTGACTTTTGAGAGGTGGTCTCGGAAGTTATGTCTTGCAGTATGTTCTTAATCTCGTCGTATATCTCTGTGAACTGTGGCCGGTCGGAGGGGGATTTGCTCCAGCAACGTTTCTGATGGGAAAAAATAAATTATCAAGTTATTTAGTGGGACGAGTCTTCGAGATGCTTACAGTCTCTATTCCATTTGAAATAAGATTAGACATTTAAATAAACATTTTTTATAGTCCGTTCAACCAATTTTGACTTCTATTCCGTAGGCATAAGGATGGTATTAAAAGCAAAAACGTGGTTAAAATACCAACTGTGTATTACAGCTGCCATTTGTCATGCCAACACAATAGAAATCAAATTCGGTTGAACGGACTGTAAAAAAGGTTTATTTAAAATTTTTATCTTAGAAAAAATAATAAGCCCGTTTTGACATTTAACTTGAATGTCGTATGGTTACTTCACTAGTTAAGTTACTACGTAACTAGTGAAGTAACCATACGACTCGATACCCACGATAAATCGATTCAAGTTAAATGTCAAAACGACCCTATTATTTTTTGACAAGTATAATATTTACAAGTAGTGCCCCCAACGGTTCCGGCATAGTTTCCGGGGTGGTCCACTCCAGTGAGCCGGTCTTTACTCGCTCTAATACAGAGTTGTCGTTCAATTTCGCAAATGGCAGCTCGGCTTTGGTGTAGATCTGAAATATGAGATACATTATAATAAGAAGGATGTGACTTTACGGATTTATGTGACCCCAGAATTTTTGTCCACTCGTTTTTGCAATGTGTTTTTATGGTGGACAAAATAAAATAAGCATGTAATATGTGTGTATGTAGTAATTCTATAGTTTCTGCCTACTACCGCTTTGAGATTAAGGCGTTAGTATATTTTGTGTTTTTTCGTATTTTTTTGTAGAAAATGAGTAGTGATTGTAGCTTTTTCTCTGGAACCTGAAACTCCAGCACGAATTGCATAAAGTCTTTTTGTAAACTGTTTGAAGAAATACCAATAAAAATCAGATTGTGTCCCACGAAAGTCATAATATAATGCATACCTACTGTGCTTTTTAAAACTCACCTCCCAAACGGTGACGGCAAACATGTAAACATCAGACTTCGTTGAGTAGTCTCCTTCCATCACAGCTTCCGGAGGTAACCAGCGGAGAGGAATCACCTGTTATAAAATAAAGTATCAGCTATGTTAGTACTGAAACCACATTAGATAGGTATGTGGCAAAATCAATTGTCATTGGGGTCAAAAACTGAAAGCTCGTCATAGGTGGCAGCACAGTTGTCTGTCTACAAACCGCCATTGTTTTGATTTGACATAATGACACGGCGGTACCTTTTTGCAAAACTTTTCTCTTAAAATTTCTGGTACTTAGAATTTCTTGTAGATAATTGAGCATTTATTAATAATCAATTAAATTGCGAAGTAAAAATTTTTCACCGAACTTTACAAAACTGCGTATATATCTCGGAGACGAAATGGCGAGAACTGGACCCTTTTTGCTTGGACCCACATTTGTTTATTGTTTACCTGTTCATGTAGCTTATAGTACTCGTGTGAGTCCGGACCCCGGGTGAGTGCGGGGTACGACAGCTTCAGTTGGAGCTTTGATGTTATCAGGCAGTTACGGGCCGCGATGTCTCTGTAGAAAGAAAATATTGGATATCAGCATTGTGTAAAAGCAAATAGAGCCTATCTATGCAGACATAGTCATGGTAAGGCGGCATGTTTCGATCGTTGATTAGTTAAGGTTCCGTAAAAAGGGAGCCAGCAACTCTATACGCCGTCTATAGAATAGAATATTTTTATTTGCATTTAGAGCTTGTGGCTAAATAATTACTGCCGCACGAGTCGATCGATCAGGTTAAGCTACGAGTACGCTTGCCGCGGTTGGTCTGTGGATGGGTGACCGTCTGTTCATACCAAGATTCCTCCGTGCCTCGGAAAGCACGTTAAGCCGTTGGTCATTTGTAGCTCTTTGACAGTTGTTACGGGTCGTCAGAAGCCCAAAAGTCTGGCAACAGTCTTACCAAGGGATATCGTGTTACCCAGTAACTGGGTTGTGGAGGTCAGATAGGCAGTCGCTCCATGTAAAATACCGGTATTCAGGTGCATCCGGTTAGACTGGAAACCGACCCCAACATAGTTGGGAAAAGGCTAGGCAGATGATGAATACCTCAGCGCCACATAACTCTTTTATCTCGCTCGCACAGGAGTGCTTGCGGTCTAGCGAACAAGCGAGCCAGGCCGGCAGGGAGAAGGCTCCAAGGCGCCGATAGTTTACTAATACAGTAAAGTTATAATATGTAATCGTTTAGTAATAATTATATTTTTTGCACGGTAAAAATAATGGTAAATATAAAAAAAAAAACATAGTAAATATATACTTTATAATTATTTAGTTCAGTTATTATGCAAAGTTTCATGATGATAAAAACTCTGCTTGCGCGATGCAGGATTTTGCGTGACGTCAGTATGATACGTAGTGCGCATGTGGCGATGTTGATGCCGCCACAACTTAGCCACAAGTCCCTCCGTAATATCCACATAATAACGTATATATAAAGACATAACCTTCCAAATGATGGGGGAAATTTCATCAAAATTCATTGTTTAGTTAAGAAATACCAAGCGGATAAACATGACTCGAAAAGCGACTGTTTATACTATATTTGTCTTACCTATGTGTAAACCGTATTGCAGCACACTTGGCCGCTGCGGCAGCTAAATGAGCGGCCAGCAGCGCCCGGTGCAGCGGCGCCAGCGCCGGGGCCGGCTTGCGCGGCGCCGCGTGCGCGTGCGCAGCTCCCACGCGCCCGATGTACTCGGCGTTCTCTTCCGGGGAACGGGTCGCGATTAGGAACTTTTTCAGTTCACCCTGTGAAAGAGGAATGTGGAGTTAGGATGATGAATAAATAAAATCACACTAATATTATAAAGGCGAAAGTTTGTGAGTGTGTGCGTGTGTGTGTGTGTTTGTTACTTCTTCACGCTCAAACGGCTGGACCAATTTTGATAAAAAATTGTATGGAAGTAGCTGACACCCTGGATTAAGACATGGGCTACTTTTTATCCCGATATTCCCACGGGGTCGACGTTTTTTCATACGGTTTTCATCAATGGACGGAGTGATTCATGTTGAAGGTTTAGGTGTTTAATTCATTAAAAGTTTTGTGTACGATGTTGTAACAAGCGCTAAAAACCGTGCCAAGCATGCAAAATATGAGGCATTTCGGGGCTGTCTTTGGAACTTTGACGTTCAAAAGTGATGATCCTCAAACTAATTTTAAATGAATTTTGATATTTTACGCAGCTGTAAAATGTCCCTTCTGTTAATTAGGACGCTGAAAAAAAGCTAACAATAGTGAACACAAAGAAAGAGATAGCACCATCTGATAAATGGTTTTTTCTCAAACATGAAATTTGAGCATTATTTTGACAACCTTCTTCGAGATAAATCGAAATTGCTGTACTAGCCAAATACATGTGAGCAGCGGTCACCAAAAGTTATATGGAAATCCATATTTGTCGTGGTTTAGCGGCCAAATAAATTACATAGTAAACTCATATCTATCGTGTCATTTAAAAATGGACTAATGGAATGTACTCTGAAACTGTATGGCAACTAAGGAGGTAACTTATCAAAGGTTTTATTTAAATTTCGAAATGGCTAGCAAAAGCTGTTTATTGAAAAAAAAAGCAAATGAACACATTAGCGCGTAAAAAAATATCGTTGTTCGTCATGTTCGTGAACGGGCGTCGTCAGTTGAGACTGGTCACTCTTGAGTATAAATTGTTCTGTGGACTGGTCATCTCTTAAACTGCCAGGGCTTATTTTATAATCTTTTAATCTTATATTTTGAATTGTTTTATTTTTTTACATTGTTCTCACTTAAAGAAGCGACAAGAATAATGTACACAGGATTTTGTAATATTTTGATTTAAAAGAGTGTCCTTGGAGTTTCTTGCCTGTTCTTCTCCATAGAGATCTAGGTTTTGGAATGGGCAAATAGCTTCAACTTTCTGACTAACTGACCGACTCTTTGACAATTGAAAAGTGCCTGTAAATGGTTTATTTTTAATTAATATTAAAATATAATTATAATTAATATTTATAGTATTAATATTTAAATATAATTTGAAATAAATGCTTTGAGTTTGAGTTTAAATCTGGAATTTATAAATAATTAAGTTTGAATTTCTGCGCATTATTTGAGAACAGCACTATACAAGCCTTGGCCGCAACCAGGCATTGACGTTCGTCCATCAATGCCTCTATTGGAGGCGGCTGCAGTAATGTACTATAATTGAACTATTGGAAAACAAAAGCCCTACGGAGGAAAAAAAATATTAGAAAAAAACATAGACAACAGATTTTTTTTTACAAAATATTATGCCTTACTTTTTTATAGATATATAGGATTGTGCACATACCCAATCCGTATGTTCCAGTAACATGTAGTGCGGGTCCGCCTCGTTGCACAGACCGATCAATCGCACGATGTTCTCGTGGCGGACTCGCGTGAACAGCTCCAGTTGACGACGAAACTCTGCTAGTTGGACCTGTAGGCAAACATATTGATTTAATAGTCAATGAATTTTATTAATACGATAAAAATATATAATTATGTCTATCGGTATTATTTCCGTTAGCGTTAACTGTAGAGAAATTGTGAACAGCAACAAATTATTTAGGTACAATTTAAAGCATTATTTTTCGATAGTTTATCCATGGGAAACCGACAAATTGTGTACCGGTATAAAACTTGCTTGTGACGTCACAGTTCTAACCTAACCCATTTCACCCAGTTTACAATTTTTGGACAGTTTATAATCTCACGGAAATAATACCGATAAATTATAAACTAACAGTTCTCACAATCTTACGGTGACACATTTAATATAATAGGTTGGGGAAAAAGTTTCTTCGCATTTTTTAACAAATTTCAAAACATTTGTTAATATAGTTTAATTACATTTAACTAAAGTATGTAGGTACCATTTTGTTCGATAAATTTTTGCCGTCTTGTAGGTAGGGACATGATTCCATTGCTATAGAAATTTTGGGACTTCTGATCAAAATACCGCGACAAGTGGTTTTGGCAGTCCTCTCGTGATGTTAACCTGACACTGCCTAAAGAATTCTGAAGAGACCGAAACAGGTGGAAATCTGAAGGTGCAAGGTCAGGACTATACGGCGGATGCATTAACACCTCCCAGCCAAACTCTTACTTTTTGCTGAGTGGCTAAAGATGTGTGAGGTCTAGCGTTATCATGATGAAAAACCACACCCCTTCTGTTGATTAATTCCGGCCGCTTTCTCTCAACTTCTTGCTTTAATCTCATCAGTTCAGGATCGATGGTTCAGCCTGGTGGTAACAGCTCATAATGAATAATGCCCTTCCAATCCCACCACACACACAGCATCACCTTGTTGCGAGTTAACCCGGGTTTCGCCACAGTCTGTGAAGCCTGACCGGCCTTTGACCACGACCTTTTTCGCACGTTCTTGTCGTACGTGATCCACTTTTCATCACCAGTTATCAGCTTCTTCAAAAATGGTTCGGTTTCATTACGTCGTAATAAAGAATCACAAATGAGTACACGGTTCATTAGGTTTTTTTCAGTGAGCTCGTGAGGTACCCAAATATCGAGCTTTTTTGTGTACCCAGTTTTTTTAAAATGTGCCAAAACTGTTTTGTGGTTAATTCCCAGTTCTTCAGCTACGTCGTAACTACTGATATGCCGATCTTGCTCCACTTTTTCAAAAATGGCATCCATTTTATCCGTGGGCGACCAGAGCAACGTGCATCTTTGACATCCAAATTTCCGGATTGAAAACGCTTAAACCAAATTTGTGCTACTCTCACAGACACTGCACTAGGTCCATAAACATCGCAAATTTTTTTCGCGGCTTGCTTTGTATTTTTACCTTTTTTGTAGTAAAATTTTAAAATGTATCGAATTTCTTCATTAGATTCACTCATCTTGACAGTACGAAAAACAAATGAAAATCACACATTTTCCTAATTTGAATTTGGAATTATGTTCTTTAAAATTTGAAATTTCAATGATACCAAAACCAGCCAGATACAAATAGTATAGCCAAATAGATTTTATTACAAGTTCATACATACTATAATGCGAAAAGACTTTTTCCCCAACCTAATACAACACTGGATAAACTTCCTATACTAAATTAAATAACAAACTATTTTAATTATATTGATTTAATTGGTTGATATTCAACATATTACAGTTCAAAAAGGGAGGTGCAACTAGCATTTTTACAACCAATTTGACTTAACATGAACCCGACCTAAAAAGTAGTAACAAACGGGTCAAAATACAAGTAAATGTCGTTACGACGATTTAAACAACATAAAATCATGTTTCCTTTTTACACATAACAAAGTTGTCATGAAATAGAGCCTTACGAGCGAGCTTTTAATTTGACCTCCGTAAATAACGTATCCATATTTGGGTAAAGTCATTTGTATACCCGCATGCGGGCTAATGACCAACAAATTTTAGGGTTCCATAGCCGCCAAATGGCAAAACCAGAAGATTTTTTTTGTGTAGCTTTTATGGCCACTGAATTTCATCGTTTCTCGTAATAAATAAAATATTATACATTGTTTAAAACCGTTATATATTAACCTCATCTTTAGTAGTAAGCTCCTTCGCAAGCACAGGTCTGAGTTTAGGCTCACTGCCGGCATCTAATGAAGCTTAGATGCGCAGTTTGTTCACATAGCACATGTCTACGTTATACTTAACTAATATATAACTAACACATACTAACCTCTCTTTGTCTATCTATGTTCTGTAACTATTACAAACAAACCTCATCTTTAGTAGTTAGCGCCTTTACAAGCACAGGTCTGAGTTTAGGCTCTTTGGCCGCATCCAATAAGTCTTTGTTGCGCAGTTTGTTCACTTGGCACATGTCTACGTTATACTTAACTAATATATAACTAACACATACTAACCTCACCTTTAGTAGTAAGAACCTTCACAAGCACAGGTTTGAGTTTAGGCTCTCCGTCGGCATCCAATAAGTCTTTGTGGCGCAGTTTGTTCACTTGCCACATGTCTATGTTATACTGAACTAACATATAACTAACACCAAAACCTCATCTTTAGTAGTAAGCAACTTCACAAGCACAGGTTCTGAGTTTAGGCTCTTCGTCGGCATCCAATAAGTCTTTGTTGCGCAGTTTGTTCACTTGGAACATGGATATGTTATACTGCACTAAAATATAACTAACACCAACTAACCTCATCTTTAGTCGTAAGCGCCTTCACAAGCACAGGTTTGAGTTTAGGCTCTCCGTCGCCATCCAATGAGTCTTTGTTGCGCAATTTGTTCACTTGGCACATGTCGATCTTGGCTAGCATTACCTCGCCGAACTCGCCGCGACCTAAGAATTAGAATAATTGGTTTTAGTTAACAATAGGATATACTGTCTCTCTTTGTAATATGGTGAATTATTATGGGTACTAGAAAGAGTAAGAAATTGATTGTGTTTTTGATATTTAATCTTTATTAACGCATCGGATTCATTGTAGGATTCCATTGATACGCAAATTATTTATTGATTGGCAAAAGTGACGTTTCTGCAGCATTTGAAAAACGAACACAGTAAATAATAAGTGGTAAAAAGATATTGAAATTCTTTAATATTTTCGGTTCGTTCGGTTTCGGTTCTGGACCGCTAATAACTTCATCCAAATGCTAGTCTAGTACAATATATAAAAAAAAAAAACATTAAAATTACTTACCAAGAGTAATCTGTTCTGTGAGAAGTGTCCGTGGTATAGACAAGTGTTCAAACTGTCCGGATTTCTTAGAAGCGCGTGAAATGCCCGACACCTCCGAGTTATCAGCTCCTGTGTAATACGAAAAAAAAAACGTTTATAATTAGCATTACTATACTGTCCACGACAAGTTGCAGTATATGTAACTAAAACAAAGTAAACAATAGGTAGGTACTACATTTAAACCAAATATTTTCAGCGTTAAATTAATGGACCGAGTTCGAAACACAATACTGCGCTGCGCTCCAAAACAAGGATAGCTGACGTGGCTCAAAAGGCTGCCCAACTTAAATGGGACTGGGCAGGACATGTCTGCTGCATGCTAAACAAACTGTGGGCCCAAATGGCACAGAATTGGTGCTCTGAGGTGGGGTCGCGGCAGACCACGTAAGAGATGGCGGGGCAAACTGGATAGGTTCCATCAAAACTGGAAGGAGGACGCGCGGGCTCACGGAAGATGGAAGGAGTAGGCATTTGCCCAAGAGTGGGACAGCGTAGCAATGCAATAGCAAAAAAAAAAAAAAAAAACAGCATAATGAACAAAAATACCGTTAAAACCAGAAATTTCGATCGTCTTCGTAATTTCTTAACCCCACTAACTTAGCTGGTGATAGGACTAGGTTCACGTCAACCATTCTACTACTACGTGCTTATACTAGGTCGAGGTCCGGGCGTCAGCAGAGAGCAGACAGTGCCCTCCTCCGGCCCCCCTAAATGGGTCCAGGGACGGCGGACTCGGGGAAGTCCGCCGCCCCCTATCACTGGACCCGAGGTGGAGGCGCGTAGTGTCCCAAACAAAACACCTCACCCCGCGAGGTGGTCCGCAGAGGCGGGGCGGGACCAGCCGGGGATCACAGAAGTCGCACTAGATCCCATGATCCCCGGTATGTGAGAAGGGAACACCGGGGTGGTTTTTAGTCAGTAAGTGTTTGACAGACCCTTAAAATTATTCTTCCCCTATGTCGCCGCATACATTTCTCCCGTTAAAAAACGTTGCAATACATTGAGGAAATAGATTTAGGCAGAGTAGACCCTTGGAGAGAGAAGAATAACCATCCTATTCTTCCCCTAAGTGTCGTAAAAGGGACGACTAAGGGACTTACTAGAGAATGGGCAGCAGCGTTCTCTATGCATTTTAACACCATACTGCGATCGCCAACCCGCCTGCCAAGCGTTGCGATTATATAGCAACCCCCCAGCAGTGGATAATGATGAATTTTTAATATACCTAGGTTAGTAGGTCAAATATAGAGTTGTCCATACCGCTATCCTTATCATGTGCGAGCAGCCTCCCGTTCTGTAAGGCGGCACCGTTCACTTTCTGCTTATCTTCCTCTCCTTCTTCTACTAACTTCTCGCGACCTTCTGTCATTTCCAACTCCATTTTCTCTCCTAGAAATAAATGTATTGAATAAGTAACGGAATCCAAGGTTGAAACTAGTTTGTTGGAGTTAAAACTAGATATTGAAATTGCTTTTAAAAAAGTAACCGTGTCAGTTTCTTGCCGGCTCTTCTCCACAGGAAACGACCTATTGGAACCGTGCACCTAGCTTCTGACGTTTCATATGTGCCCATGTAGGTTTATGTGAAATAAAATTATTTGAATTTTTAGTATTAATCTTCTAATGCAAAACGTACTTAACTAAACACCCCCGACCCGTGACAGTCTAGGTCATAAAACGTGCGAGTAGAACAGAGAATATTAAATACGGGATTTCTAAAAACTACTAATTCTCATGCCATCTCGTTCCGATGTTTCATAACCGCGTCTGCCACGAACGTCGCGCGTCGTTTATTAATATAGCAAAATTTGTGTGACACTACGCCAGCGCAAGTTGACTTTTGACAGTTTTTGTTGGTAAATTACTTGTAACAACTTGACATGCTGGTAATGTTTTCACAGTACAAGTTTAGATTAATCGTGAAAAAGGGTAGTTTCTACAGTTACATGAAAAAATATTCCAATTAGCACTTGGCCATATTCTAGAGTCTAGAGCAGTGGTGGCCCATTGGGAACGACCGTGACTTACGAGTTGTACGTCGTAGGTTCGAACCCAGACAGGCGTTTTACTTTGTGTAAATTATTTCATCGCCACTGCTCTCAAAACGGAAACCAGAACCAAAAATTCGACATGTGACACCCACCAACCCGCACTGGGCCCGCGTGGTGGATTACGGCCCACTCCCTCACACCGAGAGGAGGCCTGTGTCCAAGCAGTGGGAACATTATAGGCTGATTTTACTTAGGTATATTCTAGAGATTACTTTTCTTCTATAGTTTCTTCATACCTCGCTGTCGTCTCCTAAGCCTGCGTCTCCTACAGTAGACCATCAGAGCCAGTACCAGCACCATGTATGCCCCAGCTACAGATATGGACACCACCACGGCTTTGCCCGCCACGCCGCTTGACTCTTGAGGTGGTAGTTCTCCTTCTGTGACAGTAAATATGGTTTTTAGTAGGGTAGTATGAAAAAGGTGCTAAGCGAGAGTCATACTCGAGCATTCTTGTTTAATTACTAAGGGTGGGTTGCACCAAGGTCAAAGTTATAGTTTCTGTCAAAGTTAATTTTAACCGTAACTTTAACAATGGCCATAGAATCTAACTACCTGCAGTTGCACCGTCATGTTAAATGTAAAAGTTAAAAGGGTGACAAGTGACAAGACGTCTTTATTTTCCCAAAATGTACGTTGGTAATTTTTTGGCAATGGCAACATTTCAAGTTTCCTGTCATCATGCTTTCATAGAATAAGATGTTTTTCGGTGGGATTAATCATTAAACGCGTGGTATTTCAATTATAAATTATTCTGCTGTAAAATATTTTAAGTTAATAAAAGTTAATTGAAAATATGGAGATTCCAGGAGGAATACCCAAAAAAAAAATTTGCCCCATAACTTCAATTTTGTATTGAATAGATACTTATGGCTTCCAGTTTTTTTAATGTAAGTATATTGTTTCTTGGGTTCCTCGTACCTTCTACATAATAAAATAAAAATATGTTAGTTATTAGTTATTATACACAGACGTGTGTGAATTAATTCTATTATTACTTAAATAACCATGACAAATGATATCCACTACTTATAAATATCGCATGAAACAACTTGCGGTTATGTAAAACTATACAATCTACATTCTGATGTTTTTATGATTAGTTTATTAATTAGATAATTGACATTGTTCTCAAAGAAAGACTAATTTTAGCTAGGTAAAAGTTACAAATTACAAATACTCGTAGAAAAATACAAGAATATTTTAATGAGCAAAAAACCGACGCGACGGGACTAGCTCAAAACAAAAGAACAAGCATGGAGCAATATTGAAATGGAATTTAATGCGAAGCAGATGGCCATACAATGACACAAACCGTAACTATAGCTGTTAACCGCCCGAAGTTGAGCGGTTAAAGTTATAGTTATTTGTGACGTCATTTTAAATTTTGTAAAATTGGTGCAACCCGTATTTCGCTTAACCGGAGATTTGAAGGCTGACAAGGCATTGGTTATCGTTAAAGTAACTTGGTGCAACTCACTCTAAGCTGATAAAATACCACAATTTGAAACAGATTATACTCTCTTTCAAAAATCATCATCATCTATCCAGCCTTTTCCCAACTATATTGGAGTTGGCTTCCAGTCTAACCGGATGCAGCTGAATACCAGTATTTAAAATGGAACGACTGCCTATCTGACTTCCAAAACCCAGTTTCTGGGTAACACGATACCCCTTGGTAAGACTGGTTGTCCCGTAACAATAACAATACATAACTGAAGTCGCGAATCATATTTTGATCAAGATTCAATCTGACACTGGCAAAAAAAGTAAGAAAATTTGCAGGTCAGTAACAGGTTATATGTTGATTTAAATATGATTCGCGGCCATAACAAATATGACTTTACAGAGTTATAATCAATAGAATCAGCATTACAACTCTTCTAAGTTCAAAAAATCCTACTGAAAGATTATTTCTGAAATAGTCATTCAGTAGGATTTTTTGAACTGATGATGATGCTTTTTTGATTCTAATGAATATAATTCTGTAAAACCAAATTTGTTACGGCCGCGAATCATATTTAGATCTATGTTGATCTGTTACTGACCTGCAAATTGCAAAAAACGTAATAAAATTTGAATTTCGCGGGCTACCTTAGCGCATCCCCCTTAAAATATTAATTTAATACCTGGATGCACAATAAGCGTCAGCTCGTTGCGCGCCAGTCCGGCGGCGCTGCCGGCCGTGCAGCCGTAGCGGTCCGCGTCCGGCGCCGACACGCCGTGGATGACCAGCGTGCCGTTGTTCATTAGGATTAGTCTGATGGAGAAAGATAAATATTAGTCAAAAATACACAAAGCGAAAGCATAGCTTTATTAAAACTGCTACTCGTAATTCCGGGTACAAATTAGTGACACGAAACATGAAAAGCCAATGACCAAAAATGGTGTAATTTTTTTTTTCGCGGCCATCCATCAAACTTTATTAATTAGTAGTTTACGAACAACGTAATTGTGGCAACATAACCTAACATCAGTCTGAACCGAGTTATATGTTTAATAAGGTGTATAAATTCATACAAGAAATCTCTTAAGGGGTCATTGTACTCATCATTATGAACAACTTTTACTATGGGACCAAACATAAATCGCGAAAAAAAAAGTCAGCTGTTCCCTACATTTTGACGAGCTATGAGCAAATTTATTTATTTATTAATTAATAACCAACTTATATTAACAGTTTGCACCACACATATAAAAGTTATCGGTCAATATTAGTAAATGTAGGGAACAGCTGATTTTTTTCACTATTTAATATACTAACAGCAAGTAAGTTATCGAAAGATAGTTCTGTTAGTAACTGAAATAAGCGGAATGTTAAAAAAAATACTGAATAAAAAAAAAATGTTACCTGGCTGTTGTGGCATTGACACCATCTTCTACATCCACACCATCCTCTAAAACATAAAGAGTACATTACGTTTTTTATTCATAAAGCATAAGTTTGTACTATATATCAGGAGTGGCTCAAACTATAGTGGAGATTTGAAGAATCGAGACTTGAGTTACCTCACATCGAGGCGATTGATTGAAATCTCATCCCATTGAATCCCATCGGTGTTTCTTGGCCTTACCGAATTTAGAATAGACAGGCTATGGTGAGGAAACTCTTTCGAAACACTATTTTATCACCTGCCGAGTTTTACGCTGGTCATTTTAAAGGTGCTGGAGCCCTGTGGTGTCGCGTTTAGTTCGCAACAGTGATGAATAGTTTACTCATGATGGCTGAGACCCCTCTTAGCCATCATGAGTAAACTATAAGAGTGGAAGAAAGAAACATGGTGCGCCTACCCCACGTAACTTGGGACTAGGGCAGGATGAAGAATCGAGGTTTCTGTCCAAGTGCGTGGTGGCAGGCGGGTCGCCGGTAGCCACGCAGTTTATAACCACCGTCTAACTGACCGTCAATGACCCGGTAACTGTTATGACATGAACTAGATAGATACTCACGTTGTTTCCCCAAAATGGCGAGGTTTCTGTCCCAGTGCGTTGTCGGAGGCGGGTCGCCGGTAGCCACGCAGTTCAGCACGACCGTCTGACCGACCGTCACGTGCAGCTGTTCACCTGCTGATGGTTCTATCACGCGGGGGGCTACTGTGGAAGATAGGAATATTTCTTTATATTGAGACTCACATTAGATTACGCTTGTGGTCATCCAAGGAGTTGGTAAGGTTTAATATACCCACATTTTGCTAGTTAAAGGCGCCACGCAAAAGGGGTCGGGCTTAAGGTCATTACTCTGCCCTCAACTTACCCACAACATCCAAGTTAATCTGGGACGAGATCGACTTCTCCCCGTCCAACGCTTTGCAGGTGTACTGCCCCGCGTGGCGCTTCTCAGCGTCAGCCACCATCAGCGTCCCGTTCGCTGACGTCACGCCTTCCGGTAAGGGGGCCGTGTCGTTCTAGAAGATAATCATATGATATCTTATCTTATCTATGATTAATAAACAAAGATACATACATAGATAGCATAAGCATTATCAGCCTATAATGTTCCCACTGATGGGACACAGGCCTCCTCTCGGTGTGAGGGAGTGCGCCGTAATCCACCACGCGGGCCCAGTGCGGGTTGGTGGATGTCACATGTCTTCGAATTTTTGGTTCTAGGACATGCCGGTTTCCTCACGATGTTTTCCTTCACCGTTTTGAGAGCAGTGGTGATGAAATAATTTACACAAAGTAAAGCGCCTGTTAGGGTTCGATCCTACGACCTACAACTCGTACGTCACGATCGTTACCAATGGGCCACCACTGCTCTAGAATATGGCCAAGTTAATAAACATATAGTTCAGGAGCAAACAAGTTTCTGTAACCTATTATGTCAATAAAGAATCATTTTATTATTTATTTTATATTTTTTCATGTAACTGAACAAACTGCCCGTCACGGACCCATCAAATATCTGTGTCTAGTGCTTTCAGTTTTTTACTAAATTAAACTTACCAAAAACCATTGTACTGTGGGATTAACACCGCCAGCTACTTTGCAGTGTATTTTCCCAGATGAGTTCAATTCCAATTTCTTGCTATAGGGCTCTGGTTCGAATCGCAGCTCGCCATCTGTTAGTGAGTAGACAAATTAATTTAGTATATCGCGAACAACGCCATCTACCGGAGAGTAGACTACCTAATGTAGTATTTTGAGATCAACGCCATCTATTGGCACGTTTGATATTTTATTAAGTTTACAATGACTTGATAATAGATGGCGTTAATATCACAAAGTAATATTTCAAACAATCAAAATAATGTGATTCTTCGCTAATCGAATGAGCGACAGTGATTTTTTGTTAGTAGTTTTTACCGTTAAAATATTGTCAACTTTTCCACATTCATACATTTTCCCTACTGTTTGGCCTATAATCCCAGGAGAGGTAGGCAGAATTGGGTATATGTTTTAGCTACTTAGTTAAGGTCTCAATTGTGAGGTAAAAAAAACATTAGGACCAAATTTTAAACATTATTTTTCTTCTACATTAGCATTTTCCTTCAGTTTATTATTTATTTCGCTATGACTCATTTTGCGTCGAGTAAGGTGCAGACTAGGGATGGGCCGAAATCCTTTTCACATAAATTGGTTTAACCGAACTTTGGCGGTTTGAACCGAACTTGCATGTTACGGGTCGTCAAAAGCCCGAAAGTCTGACAACCAGTCTTACCAAGGGGTATGGTATTACCCAGTTACTGGGTTGTGGAGGTCGGAAAGGCAGGCAGTATGTAAAATACTGGTATTCAGCTTCATCCGGTTAGACTGGAAGCCGACTCCAACATAGTTGGGAAAAGGCTAGGCAGATATTGACTAAAGGAACTCCCTATTCTTTTCTCAAAGTAGCAAATTTTTTTTTCAGGAGAAAAAGGTTTTTGATTTTTTCGTAAATTTAAGGTATTAATGCTTGTGACTGTACAAAAGGCTTCTCGTCAGTGGATCTAGAGCTTTTTTTTCGGGTATAATTATCAAATACATTCTCCCGCTCTGGGCGGAGCGGGAGGGCTTGTCAGACTTTTACTGACTAAAACCTAACCGTTTTCTTTCAAATGCCTGTGTGCCAGGGCCACGATATCCCTTTCAGACAAAGCCGCAATTGTGGGGTGCCCATGTGGATCTAGAGCTGCGTGGTATTTGCGTAACTCACTATCAGTAGAGTAGCAATGGGTTTCATTTTGACAGTTCAACAACATTCATTGCGTTATTTACGTTGTTTAGTAGAATCTTTTTTCGAACATGAAGTAATGGATTAGCAATGTAGTTCATCATTCAGATTGTGATTGTTAGTGTGTTACGAGCTCATTCTTTATCTCGATCGCGCTCGCACACTACTGTTCGCGGTCACGCGAGGAGACAGAGTGGCAGGGAGAAGGCTCCAAGGTGCCGTTTAGGTAACTTCTTTTTACGGTGAAAATAGTGGTACCTAATTAAAAAAAAAAACTAAAACAGCATCTGCTTTGGCTATTGTTGGGTTTGTAAAAACTCTGAGGTAACTTTAAGAAAATTGTATGGAATCATGTTTTAGACAAACATAGTACTTACAATTAATCCTCAACCGGACTATATATTTATTTCAAAATTAATGCTACAGTATTTTCCATATAATGAAGGATCATGCTAAACAATTTGAGGTATTATGTACTCTTACGCCGTAGCACATCTCCGCCGCGAAACCATAGCAGCAAAAATTCAACTGGTTCGCGTCATGTTCCGCTAGTCGCATCCGATTCGAGTAGCGAAACATGACGCGAACCAGTTGAATTGAACTACTGCGGTTTCAATGTGATGCTTTCGCGGCGGAGGTGTGCTACTGGCGTTAATGCTGGTTTTGTTATCAGTGACGTGCTACATCCGCGCGTGCGTTGGTTAAAATAATGGTAACAAATACCTAGGTAGGTATGTTTTGACAGTAAAATTATAATATTTACCATTGACAGCTCGATGTCGCCTGCTGTTCTTGTGAACACGGATCTTGTGAGCCGAATGATGAGTTACATCTGAAAGGACACAGAAAATAATTTTAAACATTGCGTACTTGATACTCGTAGTTCAAATTCAAATTCTTTTATTAAACTTACACATAGTTCACAAATATACAATTATGCATGAAATTTTTACCAACAGAAAAATTATATATTATTTAACAGCGGGTCCCAAACTAGGCACAGCCTGTATCTTGGTGACCCAAACACCACACAAAGTTAATCATTTAAATAGTTCTGCTAGCGCAAGATTGTTAGTGAATTACATTTGAGAAAGATTGTCTGATATAAGCAGAGAGTAAGATTTGGTAAAGGCAACTACGTTGACCCTAATGGCTGGCCTGCTGCTCAGCAGCTGGAACATACTGCGACCATCAATTCATTGGTGGATTATCGCAACGCTGGCTTATGTTAGTCCAAGAGTCTTACGCTAACCAAGGTTTACAAAACAGGCCGGATACGTGTCCATAATCCCAAACCATGCGATAGACGAGAAAAAAAAATACCATCCCCACTTTACGTGCAAGGGCGGTATAACTTCTAAAAAATAAAATATTTTTAAGATTTTTTTTTACCGCTTTTTCGGCGTGATTAATTATGTATACCCATGCCAAATTACATCGTTCTAGTACTCTGTAGTCTTTGTAGTCTCTAAGCTAAGTCGCGGACAGACAGGCGGACGGACCCGGACATGGCGAAACTATAAGGGATCCTTGTTGACAACGGAACCCTAAAAAACGATTTTTCTACCGGGGGCTTTTACGATATTTGTCTTGACAATATAATACCCTACCTATTTACGCATTATAGCCCTATTGAATCCAATCCGCGATGCAACACAAGTACTGAACAATGGAATGAATAGACGATCAAGTGGTTTGTTGATACTGACTGACTACATGCAACTGGTCACTCGAGTGGAGTACCGGCATCGGCAGTCTGGCTGGACTCCGAATGATATTATTAATATAAGTCGGTTTATTTGCTTCCATATTGAATTTGCATTTATATTGCGCCCATGGTGCGTGTTTTTTTTTTTTTTTTGGGTGGGAAATTATCAAATAACTTGAGGGAGTGTCAGACTTTTACTGACTAAAACCCACCCGTGTTCCTTCTGTTGCCTGTGTGCCTGGGCCTCGATATCCCTTTCGGACAGGCTCGTAACCCTGGCAGGATGGTGCGTGTGCGACTAGAGTTATTTATCCCGATTTGTTTGGAGTGGGGACTGATGGAAGATTATTTTTATGTTAATTTTCGGACCTTCTTCAGTTCCTTGCTCTTGTTTAATATTGTGTTGTATATATATTAATATAGATATAAGTGTGCTTATGCTTTATGTACGTATTTATTGTATAAATGTAAATGGTACACCACTGACTACCTGCAGTATTGTCTCTCCGACTCCATTTAATCCATCCTTTCATGTCTGTAAGAGATCGCTTTTAGCGATAAGACCGCCCATTGTCACCCTATGTAAAATTTTAGCATTTGTATCTGTAATTTTTATGGTACATAATAAAGAGTATTCTATTCTATTCTTCTATGTAATAAAAATGCCAGAAGTTACAAGACAAAAATTATTAGTAAAAGTTGTTTTTTTTTAAACACAATGGGGAAGGCAACTGTCAAAATGGCGTGTCATAGCAAGTTCCCAAAACAATCTAATAATACAAGGCGAAAGGGGCTTATATTTTATTTTTGCGAAAAAGATTCGTTGTCCTGTTCCTAAATGTTTGGAAATTGGATTCTATCATTCACCGAAAGACCCTAAAAGTAGGAGATTGTGGCTTAAAGCTATTCGTAGGGAATTATTTGAATTAAACAGAATTCGAGGTTATGTCGGAAACATTTTGAAGAAAGTTTACGAAGAAATAAGCAATAATTAAGAATTTTAATTCTTACATTTTCCATGTCGAATAAATATTAATTTAAGATATTGAAATCACCGAAAATAACAAAATAGTGGAATAAAACGAAACTCATGCATGAATGAACACGAAATGGAATGAGTGAAAGAAATGTCAATTTATTGTAGCCCGAACGAAGGGACCATATACAAATGTACTCTGTGGAAGGGACCATATAGCTATGGTCACGCCATCTACAATTACCTTTGACCGACCTTCCTCTTGTTTTGACAATTACAGCCTTTGGCAGCCTTTTTTGTCGACGTCTGGATTTGTCGGTTTTGGATTGTTTAGAAAATATACGTTAAATGCTCTAAGAGAAAATATCGCGTTGAATTAGAAGACTTTAAATAAAGTAATTCAGGGGATCAAACTTCTACTAAAGCCGGATGCTTCATTCTCTCAACGGGAAAAAGTATATTAAAATGTCACAAAACACATTTAACTTAATAAATATACGAAAATAACTAAGACATCAAAAGCCACGACACTGCGGTTGGTCCATACTTAGAATGAGAACAAACGTTTTGACGCCACAGAGTTGTAAACATAAACAGACTGGTTGTAGTGTAGTTAACTTTGACAGTGGTTTAATATTAACTGTGCGGGGCGGGACATACCAAAAGTGGTATACTACACTCGCGAGTAATAAACTGGAATCAATTCATCGTCCGCTGCTCGAAACAAATTTTTACAACTTCTATGCAATTAACTATAGATATGTGGCATATCATTTGAAAGGTAATTTTGTTAGCTTTTAACCTCTTTCAATATCATGACCAAAGATTATTCACCTTATGTCATGGAACGTAAAACAAAAAAAACAATTTTTAAAACAAAACACCATATTGTTTGGTAGTCGTGAAACCATATACGTAGGGGGCGGTTATGAAAATTGATCATTAGTCCAATATTTTACGTCACTGGGAATACTGAAGCTAAAAGAAAATGGAAACCACGCCTATAGAAACCGGTCAAGTCGTCATCCTAATTTATCAAGGATTGTCTCAGCGTACTATCGCTCGACAGCTTCATTTGAGCCAGTCTTTTGTCCCGGAAGGTATACAAGAGAGGAGGTACACCTCTGCCTAACCCTTCGGAGATTACAGGCGTGATGTGAACACTTTGCCAAGGACAAGGATCAAGATTCAAGCTCAAAAACTTCGATTGAGGCTGAGGCGATCCCTAGAGCAACAAGCAAGGTGATCGTTAACATCAACCTCCTCCAGGATCTGTTCTATTGTTCAAACGAGTACAAAGGGCTTCACGAAAAGTCCAGCCGTTATCAAAGTTAATCAATACGCGTACAGTAGCGAAGCTACAACGTCCATTAGAGGGAAGCCCAAGACAAAATATTTTTTATCTTATGATGTATTAAATACCTCTACTCCAATGCTTGCTCAAGGATGCATATCCGGTAGGCTCTAATAATCTTTCCATATCCCAAGGGCACGTCTTCCCTACCATTATCGCGCCCCTTGGTCTACTCTTTGATATACAATGGTCTCTGTAGTCTCATGAAACATGAGGCTCCAGGGGCTAGGGTGAATCTTTGGGTTCATTCGAGCAATCGAGTCTGGTACAACCTCGCTGGGGTCGGTCCACTTCATTAATTAATTCATTCATAATGTGATTATGTATGTACTATATTACTTAGTAATAGTAAACTCAAGTAGAGTCGTTGTTCCGAAGGGAAGCCGGTAGGAATGGGGTTGTATGAAGTCGTCGCCACCGCGTAGCCTTTTCATACTTTGTTGGGGTCGGCTTCCAGTCTAACCTGATGCAGCTGAATACCAGTATTTTAAATGGAACGACTGCCTATCTGACCTCCAGTTACTGGGTAACACGATACTCCTTGGTAAGACTGGTTGTCAAACTTTCGGGCTTCTGACTACCCGTAACGGCTGTCAAAGATCTACGAATGACAGCGGGGACGGGGAGGAAAATGTCGCGGCGCGCGTCGCACTTTCTGTCGCGGCCTTGATATCGCGCCAGTCTACACGAGCCTTTATCCAAAATATCCGGCAAAATGAACACCCCGAAAGTCCTGCAACCCACCATTCATTTTCAACACACATTTTTCATTTAAAACACAAACTGACAGCATTCAATTGCGGTCCATAGTTAGAACAAACGGTTTCACACTGAGCGGCGGCGAGTAAACAAACACGCAGCGGCACATCAAACGGACTGCGCGTACGCATTTACATTTGTAGGGTGACCATGCTGCGGAGCTTTTCTACAAATTCAAGGTCACTCGGCGTGCTATGGAGCGGGCTAGAAGTTTCTTTAAAGGATAAGATCAGAAATGAAGTTATCCGGAAGAGAACCGGAGTTACCGACATAGCCTGCAGAGGAAGCAAGCTGAAGTGGCAGTGGGCTGGCCATGTTTGTCGAAGGACCGATGGCCGGTGGAGCAGACGAGTTCTGGAGTGGAGACCGCGTATCGGCAAGCGTAGAGTGGGGCGCCCCCCAGCTAGATGGACCGACGACCTTAAAAAGGTGTCTGGGACAGACTGGATGCGGAAAGCCGAGAACAGGGTGTTGTGGCGCAGCCTGGGAGAGGCCTATGTCCAGCATTGGACTGCTATAGGCTGAGTTGATTGATTGATTACGCTTTTGTCTAATCAATACATTGACTCAGCCCAGAGGGTAATAGCGTAACACACTATCAGTGCCATTTTTTTAATAGTTCCACAACATTCAGTGCGTTATTAAGTTACGTTGTTGAGCAGACAAAATTTTCGAACATTATAAAGCAATCGATTAGCAATATACTTGAAAATCATTCAGATTGTGATTGATTTTTATTTTTTTTATTTGCGGTGGGTTTGCTCTTGACCTTAGTCTAGGTCAGAGGTGACAGAGACAAAGTCGACGATGGAGTGAGCTTACCCAGAAGAAGCCTGTTCACTCTCACTTTGATAGTGTGCGGTTCATACCATTCCTGGGCACAAGTTTATTTTAAATTGTAATTATGTAATTCTTTTATACAGGGTCAAATTAAATTAGCTAGCAAAACTCTGAAGGTGTGATTAGTATTGATAAAATAAAAATTATAAAGATATGATAATTTTTTGGGGGGTCAATGAACGCTGATAGTGTTGTAACTTGAAGTATAAGTTAGCAAGATCTGTTGTCTTCTGTTTTATCGTATTTACATATCGATACTAAGACTACAAGACTACTAAGATTACACAAAACAAAAAAACTGTACAGGTACATGTACATTTCAAATGACTACACTAATTGCAGTCGATGACTCCACAAAAAAATCATCATAAATTTATTTTTTGTTTTATCATGCTTAGATATCGATACCCATCACGTTTGCGGAGTTTCGCTAGCTAATTTAATTTGACCCTGTATAGGATCTATTCAATTTATTATAATACTAGAGTTATACAAGATGTAGTCATCTGTTGCAGTGTGGGCGCGATAACTTATCTCTATCGTCGAACAACTTTATGTTATTGTGGGTCTTACCGACAGATACACATTGAAAACTTACACACATAATAATGGTGTTATCTTGTTGCCACAGCTACATAAAGTATGTTTAAGACGCTGACAAGAGGCAAATGATAAAAGTAGGCGTCCTAAACAAAAAAAAAGTCAAATCTATATAGTTTGTGGTAGCGGAAAAAAAAATGTTATTCTTGAACATATTTCTCAGAACTTGGTTGTTACCAAAGCACGTTTTGAAAAAAATCTCGATACAAATTAACGGTAAACTAACCCTTTACTTTGAGTTTCAATTCAAAATATCAGTATTTAATATCAACGTTCGGTTGGTATTTAATTAATAACAAGAACGTACTATTTGTATGCAGAACTTGGTTGTTTTTATTTTCGATTACTCAACTCATTTTTGAGTAAATAGATAATTGCTTCATATTTTGCAATAAATTACAAGCGTTGTGTCATCGCACTTCTCTTTCTTTTGTATGCAGTCTGACAGTGACCGCGTTTAGCTGTTGTCAGCGTTTTAATAATTCATTTCTACAAACAAAAGAACCACCATTATCTTCGTAATATCATCATTCTCCTCCCCTTATCCCAATTTATTTGGGGTCGGCGCAACATTTCCTTTTCCTCCATACTTCTCTATTAGTTGTCATCGCGGTAGTTACTCCCTTTCTAGCCATATCGTCTTTCACACAGTCCATCCATCGTCTCTTCGGTCATCCCATCCTCGTATAGCCATCCACATTCAAAACTATCCTGGCGACATTTTTCTTACCTTATCATTTCAGCCGAAAGACGTCCACTGCTGGACATAGGCCTCCCCCAATCTTTGTGATATAACACATACTAATTCAACCGTTTAAACAGTTTTACAGGTTTATCATATCATCATCAGTCTATAGAAGTCCTGTGTTGGACATAGCCCTTTAACTCGCTCCTCAGATACTCATAAACAGGAGCTACCAGCCAAACAAAGGTTCGAAAGATCCAAGGGGTTCAAAGATTGCCTTTAAATTATCGCTTTTAGCGATAAGACCGCCCATTGTGTCACCCTATATAAAATTTCTACATTTATATCTGTAAGTTTTATGGTGTACATAATAAAGAGTATTATAATTATTATATAACACTATTATATTCTACCAACTGCAAACGCTGCGTCCTACAAAGTTAATTGTATGTTCGTTGTCCATCCTACCCAACGTTTCACGACTACTCTAAAGACTTCCCTAACGGTTATCGGTCCTTCCTAAGGCTAATATCGCCGGCCACTTGCCACAACCGCTGGCTTTTCACTACTTTTGCTCTATGTCGTATTGCGTCGTTCCGGACTCGATCAGCAAAGAGACTCCAAGTATAATGCAGTCTATTCTATTCAGGGTGCCCGCCCACGAGCGTTTTTCTCGGCGATTTTTGTCAGATTGTATACATTCTAACAAAAATCGCCGAGAAAAACGCTCGTGGGCGGCCACCGTAAAGCTCGCTGAGCGACTTTATTGTGTTCATTTACAGCTCTAATCTTCCTTTAGCATGTTCTAAATCAAACAAATAATGTCTTTCCAACCAACGGCTTTTATAACAGACGCAGGTACAAAACACCGGTTATGAGTAGGCTAGATACCGCATGTTCATTAGATAGTATGAAAACCGAGCGTGTCAACTTTTTTATACCTACGATGACGTCACCCCAGCCTTTTAGTGATGTGCTCAACGTAAACAGAATCATTTCAATCGCTAGCCGCGTCTGTGAGCTAATAGACTTCGTCAGGAGTGGACCTGCGTTGACATTTTTCATTTAACATGAAATAGGAAGTCGCAATAATGCCCGAAGTTTGTGTACAGCACAAACTTCGGGGCACGCTTGGTCGGACGGCTTGTTGTATCTAGCCTACTCTAAATCCGTGGTACAAATAATACCTTGCACTAAACAGGACTATCCCACAACCCACCAAATGCACACCCACCCTACCAAATCTAAATATACGGCGAAGCAACTGCTGGCCATCACTCGCCATTGAACTCACGCCGCGAGTTCAACCGATCAGTTATCACTTGCCCATTATTGTACAATCGTCGAACACTAATGTGAACGTGGAACTTCTTAGTGCCACCGGAAATGGCACTTAGTGGAAGTGTTATGATAAATGATTGTAATTGATAGGTGAATAGGTAAATAGATGGCACTGATTGATTACAGTTAGTGTCTTTGAATGTTATGTATGGAAAAGAACCAGACTTCTTGCCGGGAAGGTGAAGCGTCATGTTAGCAGTTTTATTTTATTTTCTAAAATTTGTGTTTAGCCGAATATTAATGTGTAATCAATCAATCAATCAACTCAGCCTATAGCAGTCCACTGCTGGACGTAGGCCTCTCCCAGGCTGCGCCACAACACCCTGTCCACCGCCTTCCGCGTCCAGTCTGACCCAGCCACCTTCTTAAGGTCGTCGGTCCATCTAGCTGGGGGGCGTCCCACACTACGCTTGCCGATACGCGGTCTCCACTCCAGACCTCGTCTGCTCCATCGCTCATTGGTCCTTCTCCACTGCCACTTCAGTTTGCTTACGCTGCAAGCTATGTCGGTAACTCCGGTTCTTTTCCGGATAATTTCATTCCTGATCTTATCCTTCAAAGAGACTCCAAGCATAGCCCGCTTCATAGCACGCTGGGCGACCTTGAATTTGTGGACAAGCCCTACTGTCAGTGTCCACGTTTCGGCACCGTATGTCATGACGGGCAGGACGCACTGGTTAATGACTTTAGTCTTCAGACATTGCGGGATAGGCGACGAGAAGACTTGACGCAGTTTTCCAAATGCCGCCCAACCCAACTGGATCCTTCTGTCGGCTTCTTTGTCAAAGTTGGGTCTACCGAGCTTGATGACTTGTCCTAGGTAGACATACTCCTTTACAACTTCGAGAAGCGACCCTTCGATGTGGATTGGACTCGGCAAGACGTGCGAATTGTACATGACTTTTGTCTTGTCCAAATTCATGCCGAGGCCAACCCGCCGAGAGGCTACGTTTAGGCTGTGCAGCATCTGGTCTGTTCCAGCGTCTTTGCCATTATGACGATGTCATCAGCAAAGCGAAGGTTTGAGATGTACTCGCCGTTCAGGTTGATACAGTGTCCAGTCCAGTCCAGCGTCTTGAAGACGTCCTCCAACGCATTGGTGAACAGTTTTGGGGATATCACATCCCCCTGTCTCACCCCTCTGAGCAGTTGGATGGGACTGGTTTTCTGATATTGGATCTGGACAGTCATCGGGGCAGCGTCATACAAACATCTCAACACTTCTATGTAGCACCAGTCAATTCGACATCGTTGTAGAGAGGCCAGAACTGCCCATATTTCGATGGAGTGAGAATGCTTTTTCGTAGTCCACAAATGCCATACACAGCGGCTGGTTGTACTCCTCGGTCTTCTGTACAATTTGCCGAACAGTATGGATGTGGTCTACGGTCCTGAGCCTTTTCGAAAACCGGCTTGTTCTGGCGGCTGGAACTCGTCAAGTCTCTTGGCGAGACGGTTCGTGTCGACCCTCGAGAACAGCTTGTATACGTGGCTCAGAAGTGAGATGGGTCTATAGTTCTTCAGCAAGGTTTTGTCGCCTTTTTTGAAGAACAGAACCACCGCACTTCTACTCCACGCTTCGGGCGTTGTACCCTCTTGGAAGACGGAGTTAAAGAGACTCGCTAGCTCCTTCAGGACTGGAACCCCGCCCGCTTTAAGGAGCTGTCGTTATTCCGTCATCACCAGGTACCTTGTTGTTCTTAAGCTGCTCGAGAGCCGCCCTAATCTCGCTCTGGTCGACATCCGGGATGTCCTCCGTGTAGTGGCGCGTAATGTGTAATAATGGTGGATTGTTAACCATTAAGTGTTCGTAAACCTGCATTAGTGTAGGCAAATGAAACAAAACAGTGCAACATCACTTTAAGTTCTCTCAAGAAGTCCGCGCGAGGTTTCAGTAAAGTGCCCACGTTTTTACTTAAACTCAAGGGGAGGGGGGCGGGATATCATCTATCATCTTTATCATGCATTGAATGGAGTTCATTTCATAATTTGTACTTGTTTCCTAATTTTACATGACACTGGCTAAATGCATAAACCGTGCGCAACCAAAAAAAAAAAAAAGAACCAGCACTGTAATTGCGTAACATACTATCAATAACAATCTGAATGATTTTAAAGTATATTGCTAATTCGATGCTTCAGTTCGAAAAAATTTCCTGCTTAACAACGTAAAGAACGCAATGAATGTTGTTGAACTGTTAAACTGATACCATTCTACACTTGAGAGCAATAAAATCGCACACGTTAACTTTTTGTTGTTAAAGCAGTTTTTTTCATGAATGTGAATACATATTAAAATAAAACATACACTATTTGAATGTTTACTTCAGTACCTTTCTAATGATATCAAATACAGTGTAAAAAAAAAATACCCATAGAGGGTTTTAGGGCACAAAACCCAACATACGGATAAAATTACCCAATTTTGCTTAAGAAAGAATAAAAATAAAACTCAAAATGCGTGATCAAATTGTTTTTTAATAAGGTGTATTCCCTCCCCTAGCCTTGATTACAGCTCTAAATCGGTTTTTCATGGACCGTATTAATTTCACCATGAAATCTTGTGGTATGGCGTTCCACTCCTCTTCAATGGCAAGTTGAAGCTCTTGGAGGCGCGTAGGAGCAGGGCTTCTTGTTAGAACTCTTCTTTTTAGCTCATCCCAGACATGCTCAATCGGATTGATATCAGGACTACGAGCTGGCCACTCCATCGCGGTGATTCCGACGTCTTCCATGTAGTCGCAAACTGTTCTAGCGACATGCGGTCTGGCGTTGTCGTGCATTAAGAGAAAATCTTCCATAAGCCACGCAAGCGGCCTCACATGTTCTTCGAGCACTTCTTCGACGTATCGTGCAGCCGTCAAACTTCTCGATCTCGGGCCGGTATTCGCCGTAGTGATGAATACAATGTCAGTTTTAGTGTCCAACATTATGCCACCCCAAAACATACACGATCCACCTCCAAAAGCCACACGTTCGCTTATGCAGCATTGTGAAAATCGCTCTGATGACCTTCTGTAGACCCTAGAGCGTCCATCATGACCATGTAAAGTCATTCTGCACTCATCAGAGAACATAACAGCCCGCCATTGGTCATACGTCCAATTTAAATGTTCCCTAGCAAATTGTAGCCGGGCTTGTCGGTGAGCTGTGGTCAATTTGGGACCATTTGCTGGGCGATGTGAAGTCATTCCTGCTTCACCTAGTCTTCTTCGAACTGTCCACCGACTTATACTGACATTGCGAACTTCTCGAAGCTGTTGTCCCAGTTGAACCGCGTTTAGTTGCCGATTTCTCAAAGAGCTTGTCACAAGAAAGCGGTCATCAAGCTCTGATGTTGTGCGTCGCCGGCCAGATCCTGGTCGCCGAATGTAGCCACCGGTCTCTTGGAACCTCTGGTATACACGACGAACAGAGTAGCGGCTCAAATTTAGCCGTCGAGCAACTTCACTTTGGTTATGGCCTGCTTCGAGCAAGGCAATAACTTAAGCGGCTTCTGCGGGCGTGGTATCCATATTTTTCCAGTAAATCCGTATGCTTCCAGTAGACATGTTATCACGTTGACCTTCGGTATGCAACTGATTAAAAATTCCTTTTTTTTTTTTTTTTTTTTTTTTTATATGGCATCTCGCAGTTTACCTTGAGAGGCCGTGACTGCTTAACCGGTCTTTCCTGTGGCTGCCCTAAGGTATTAGCTTAAAGCCTCCAGCCAGGAGCGTAAATATAATTATTACAAACTAAACGACAGCGCTCTAAGGGCACGATTCGTACCCCTGTGGGGTACGAACCTCGGCTTAGGGCGTCGTTGGGGAAAAACAGCAAGTTGGGGACGGGCTGGATCGAAAGTTTAAATTCATGATTATTATAAAAAAAAATCCAATAAACCGACCTTTTTATACCTGCGGCTAAGGGTGCAAGTAGTGACAACGCAAACGCGTGAATTTGGGGAATTCGGTGTACGGTCGGTTTTTGTAAGTTACGTGAAGGTCAATGATTTTAATTTTATGTTTTTGTAAAGCTAAGCTTGTATGCTTTAATTTTGTCTAATGATTTTTACTCAATATCTTTAGATTTTAGAAAACAATCAGTAATAAACCAAATTACAAGGGGTGTGCGATTTTATTGCTCTCAAGTGTACTACTGATACAAAAATAACAAAAAATCTAATCGCTTTATAATGTTACTATTCTATACACCGTGGCATTTTAATCGTCTTACAACGGCAGCCCACTTCATGTATCCAATGACTACTAATAAAATGTTAATAAAAAAAAATACTTTCATCAATATGAAAGTATTTTTTTTTTATTAACATTTGAATAATAAAAAAAACCGGCCAAGTGCGAGTCGGACTCGCGCACGAAGGGTTGGCTGTTCAGGATAAAGCGGAAGGAAACGCCCGGGTGTCATCACTGTGTGGATCGCCCGTAGGACACGGTGGAGCATACAGTGGAGGTCTACCCGGCTTGGGCGCCGCCGTTTTCTCACGGACGCGATCGGCGGAGACGATCTCTCGCGTTCGGCCCTGGTTCAGATCATAGTTCGGAGCGAGAGTGCATGCGAGGCCGTCACCTCCGGAAGAGGCGGAACGCGTGAGGGAGAGGCATGGTTCGCGCCCTCGCGCCCCTAGTCGCCGCGGAAAACGTCGCAGGCTGATTCCCGGCCACCGTAGGCGCGAGTTTGCGGACGGTGAGCGATGGGTAGCTCGCCGTCCGATAAGGACCAGAGGGCTAATTGCGTAACACACTATCAGTAGGAATCGGTTTCAATTTGACAGTTCAACAACATTCATTGCGTTATTTACGTTGTTGAGCAGATAATTTTTTCTAACTTATTAAGCAATAGATTAGCAATATACTTCAAAATCATTCCGATTTCGATTCAAACTGTGTTACGCAATTAGGGTACAGGCCCGGGTCGACGGCGCGTTGTACTCCACGCGCGCCTCAAAGAGATGTCAGCACCAACTGACGGGGTCCGATAGGGCCAATTCCTGCCAGGGTTGCGAGTTTGTCTGAAAGGGATATCGTGGCACTGGCACACAGGCATCTGAAGGAACACGGGTGGGTTTTGGCCAGTAACAGTCTGACACGCCCAGAGCGGGAGAAGTTATTTGATATTTGATAATTTCCCACCCAAAAAAAAAAGACTACAAAATCCTCAAACTTCCAACACGTAAACGAGCTTTAAATTTTCATATTCTAAACTAATTTCATTATGCAACGAAGAAAAATACCGCGTCAAATATCACCCCTTTTACGTCAGGGGTTAAAAACAATTTAGTCAAGAGCTCCACAGATCCTAATAAGTACAGACATTTAGAAAATCCAAGATGGCGGCCGGGACCGTTACTTTTTATTTCCCAGTTTCTAACTATCGTTTGTTAGATTTGGTTTTAGTGTTAGACGGGTCCGGTGTTTCTGATGAAAAAGTGTATTATCATCTCCTTTATTTCATTATAGTATTACAGTATGTACATTTTGAAATAATTATATTTTTAAATATAAAAAAAAACTGTAGCCCACCGGTATCGGGAACAGGGTCTAAGCTACAGCGGTCAGGGCTCCAGAGAGAGGAACCTCCTAACGATGCGAGCCCTGTCCAAAAGTACCGCTCTCTGAATCAGGTCCTTAATCCAGCTGCCCAACGAGAGCCTCCTTAGGTCAAGGCTCTTGGCAATTAAACCATTGGCTGATACAACTATCGGCACAATTATCGCTGAGTCCACATCCCACATGTCGACAACCTCGCGAGCCAAGTCAAGATACTTGATTTGTTTATCTTTCTTGGCTTATAATTGTGTGTCGCTTTGGGCCTGTTTTACAGGTTATAATTAAGGATGGAGAGTCGAAACTGTCTCTCCTACATACAGATTACTCATTGATCTAGGCTAGGACAGCAGTGCTTCCTAGCCTATCCATCATGTACTATAAAACGTTTAGGTGCTTAAATAAATTATTATATTATTTTATAAATATGATTTCAATGGAGAAAAACTCTGCACTTCTATAGAAGTTTACAGTATTTTTCTAGTAAATTAGATAAGCGGTTTCCTTTTACTTTTCTCAGAGCTGAAAGACTCCAAAAAGCTTATTTTAAATCTCAATGCCAGCTGGACTTTGGTTTTTCCTAAATACAGTCTAACCACAGAAACGAAAATCAGTTATCAATAACTGCTGGATAAACAATACTTAGGTACTCAATACTTTATTACATTCCATATACTCGTATGTATTACATAGATGGTATAACAAAGTGAAAGATCAATATGGACCCTGTAGGACACAGCAAAATTAGGAGAGAGGAAGTAGGCTAAGTACCAACAAAAAAAAGAAAAAAAAAGAAGCAAAACCATAAAAGTAGTCCATAATGTTTTTAAATTGTACAAGCATCTCTTGTCTGTGCATTTACTTTTGATAGGCTTTTACTGTATCATGATTTCATGAAACAGTAAAAGGTTTTTTAGGGTTCCGTACCCAAAGGGTAAAACGGGAACCCTATTACTAAGGCTCCGCCGTCTGTCTGTCTGTCTGTCCGTCTGTCACCAGGCTGTATCTCATGAACCGTTATAGTTAGACAGTTGAAATTTTCACAGATGATGTATTTCTGTTGCCGCTATAACAACAAATACTAAAAAAACAGAATAAAATAAATATTTCAGGGGGCTCCCATACAACAAACGTGATTTTTTGCTCGATAATGATAACGGCAACATGTAGCTCACGCTTGAAATATTCACAGAATATTGAATTATATATTCACTTTGAAAATAAATAATTAAATTAAAATAAAACAAATATTTAAGGGGGGCTCCCATACAACAAAGGTGATTTTTTTGCCATTTTTATAGATAATGGTACGGAACCCTACGTGCGCGAGTCCGACTCGCACTTGGCCGGTTTTTTATCGTAAACGTAGCAATCTGCTTGAAGGTTTTAAAACCGTGGCTGCATCGCTTGAGAGATTGGAAGGTGTGTCTATGGTGGCTTAAGCTATGTTTAAATATAGAATATCGATTAGATTAGTATTCCCGTCCTAAGTAAACTAGAATGAGGTGTTAAACTTTATCTATGGTAGACAGTCGAACTATGCGGTCGTTATTTCATGTAAATTCATAGACATCGACCACAATCGATGTTTATGGATATTTGATGTTGTCTATGCTGCCCATAATTAATGGCGGTATAATGTAAGTATTATATGAACGGAACAGGGACCATTTTGGTTACCCATTGAAAGGGTTTTCGATAGGGGTTTTCTAAGCGGTAAATCAAAAACCCATACGATATGGGTAACCCTTTTGAATGGCTTAAATTAAATTTTGGTAACCCGTTGAAAGAGTTTTCGCTAAAAACCCATACGGTGTGGGTAACCCTTTTGAACGGCTTAGTTTAAGCCATTCAAAATTACCCACACCGTATGGGATTTTGATTAACTGCTTTGTTAAACCCTATCGAAAACCCTTTCCATTGAAAGGGTTTTTGATTACCATGAGTTTTTTGGTTACCATTTTTGATAGGGTTTTTCTAAAATGGTAACCAAAAAACTTACTACAGATGACTGTATATAGTAGCGATGCGTCGCCACGTGGCATGCGTCGCCCCGCCAGCAGTCGGTTTTACGTGCGGCTGTTGAATGTTTCACATCAAAAACTTTGTCTATTTTTGGTAGAACAGAGATAGAATTGATCATGCTACGCGTGCTAGGCGGATATCGAAATTACATAATATTATGGTTTTTTCATGTCACTGGGTTTCAAGTAGGTATAGAACCCATTGAATGGGTTATCATGTAACCCTTTCACTGGGTTTCAAGTATAAAACCCATTGAATGGGTTATCATGTAACCCTTTCACTGGGTTTCTACTATAAAACCCATTCAATGGGTTATCATGTAACCCTTTCACTAGGTTTTTACTATAAAACCCATTCAGTGGGTTACATCATGATAAAGGTAACCCATTGACCCTTTCGAAAGGCTTAACCCTTAACCGGGGTTGTACGGTCCCTGAAACGGAAGCATTATTGTAGCCCATTGTTAGCCGTAGGATATTTCACACCAGTCCACCGAATTATTTTCAACCATTTTAATTTATTTGGGCAGGCAATTTCCGCCTTATTTTGAACGCTTGACATAGGCACATAAAAGGCACTTTTGAACGTCAAAATTTACTGAAAAATAGGACTGATTCTAGTTGCCCCTTAAAAGTTAGTTTCGTATGGAGAAGAATGGGCAAGAAACCTCACTGCCTCTGATTTTGTAACACATATATCTTTATTCTCGTTGCTGTCAGAAGTAAAATAACAGTGGAAGGACCGTACTGATAGTAGCCTGCGCCATCCATGTTGGGTAAGTTAAAGTTTTCATCATATATTTCATAGAAATTCAAATAAAGCCATTACAAAAGCCCCATTACTGATGTCTCAATTACAGTCCACAGATAATCAAAACAAAAACAGAAGAAAACATTTGAAAATCGAACGCAGCGCCCCTCGCGGCGGGTCTGCGCAACTGCATAATGGCGGCGTTGCCATGGCGACGGACGGCTCGTAAAATTTTATTACTCGCGCCCTACGTCCCGCGCTTTGAAAACGGTTACTTTGCAAAGCCGTCCTACATTAGAGATCATTTCATTTCAACGTGCTAGGCTCTTATTCCCTAGTGGTTTCGTTTATCGCCTAGATTTTATGTGATTTTTCTCTGAGGGATATGTTGTACGTTTGATTTTACAGAAGTGGTTGGGTTATCCTGTATTCGTCGCTTGACGTTTCTATATAGGGTTGCGTAGGGATCGATTTGAAGTTAGAATCGATTTGGTTCTGGCTGAATATTGTTTGGTTCATGATCGTGAATAGTGCATCGATTTCAGACTATTAAATTGGTAGAGCAAGAGAAGTGAAACCTTGACTTACCTATAGTTAAATCTGAAATCACCAACCGGTCTTGAGCAAGGGTGGTGATCAATGCTCGAATAATAGGCTGGTATTAAGAGAAATTAATGTTTCCGGACGTAAAGAATAACACCATCCTATTTCTTCCAGTGGGTGTCGTAAAAGGCGACTCAGGGACTTACTAGAGAATGGGCAGTAGCGTTCTCTATGCATTTTTACACCATACTGCGATCGCCAACCCGCCTGCCAAGCGTAACGATTATGTTAACCCCCCCCCCCCCCCCCCATTAGGGGAGGCTTATGTGCAGCAGTGGACGTCTTTCGGCTGAAATGATGAAGCGAAATGAAAAGGACTGGATTATCTTTAAAAACAGTAGTTTTAAATAGATAATTAAGGCCCCTTTCATTCTGCAGGGTGTCGCTGGTACAGTGAAACCGGCGATAGATACCTCTCTAAATACGATAAAACAAAAACTCAACTTACTTCAAGTAACATCACTGCCAATGGCCGTTGACACCAGAAAAAAAAAACATGAATTCTTTTTTTTTTCTTTGTTTTATCGTGTTTAGATGGGTCAGGATCAATTTTTGACGTAATTGCACAACGGAAATCACGACGGAATGTGTGTAAATAGTAGGAAGGGGGTGTGGAAATAGTAGGAATATTTTAGACAAGTGAAATGACACTTTTTTAAAATATTCCGACTATTTACACACAGTAGATAATTATATTGTGCTATATTTATTTTCCAGTGTGATACATTCCGTTGTGCAATTGTGTCAAAAATTTGGTCCTGACCCAGATATCGATACCTAACACGTCTGCAGAGTTTCGCTAGCTAATTCAATTTAGCCGTGTATACAACAAAATATATAATGTTCCTGTTTGCTGTAGTACCTATTTGGTAAAACCTCCCCTCCATACTAAAAACGTGATATAACCTGAAACACTCTTAATACTTGTAAATAATATTTTTTTATCTATGGCATGCACACAGCCAGCCAGCAAAAAACACCCAGCCAACAACACAACAACCAGCCAGCCAACAGCCCGTATTAAAATTTAAGTTAATTTTATGTATAAAACATTATTGATATCAGTTATAATTACATTGTTATCCATATTTTTATTAATTATTATTGTATAATGAGCTCTTAATTAAATGCTGTGCTTACCTATAATTTAGATGCATGCAATGCTACTGTATTTGTAAATGATAAGTACTTTGAATGTCTTTGTGTGTATTTAGTTGGTTTGCCTTAATCATGGACGTATAAAAAATACGTCCATGGCCTTAATAAAAAAGTCGGTTGTCTGTAAAGTCGGTTTACTGACGATAGTTGAACGCGATAACGTCATAAGCCTTAAATGGAACGCCTCAGAGCGAGGTAACGCCGCATGCGTCATGTTTTTTCGTGCGTCCAGCCGGCTCCATCGAATTATAAGACGTTGTCACGTCAATAAATATAATTATCTGGCATAAAAATGAAATACCTGTCACGCACAAATGAAGTCAAACATCATGACCTATAACGGCTTAGAAGTAGAATTCAAGTTCTTTCTCCATTGCTTAATTAGTACTCAAAACATCATGAAAGTTAAGTGATCTTCAAATAACCGTCGAAATACAACAAACACTGGCCATTTCACCCACGCAAGAGACAACCTGAAACCCCATTAATTTTTAATAAACAGTCCCGTCCAATTTTCATCAAGAAGTCGGCACTAAAAACTTCAATTATACAAATAGCACAAACTTAATTAGACAGTGGCACTTTGTTAAATAATTAAAGTCACCCCCTCCACCCCCTCTTGCCATAAACAACCCCTAGAAGTCGTAAAATAACACAAGCTTATGGATTTTGGACCCCTAGTATGCTACATTTTACGTCGACCCAGTAGGGCTGGGAAACGCACTATCGATAACGGTAAACCGTAAAACTATATTGATGATAATCGAATATCGATTTTCAGTAGACATCAAATTCTGTAATCTTGAGATTTGATGGCGATTTTATGGAATATTTGCACGATTCTGCCTCTTAAAGGTTAAGTAACGGTTTATCGGTACTAATCGGTTTTGCATTTAAACCTATCTAATTAAAACAAACGTGTATCGGGTTTAAATGTCGTATTACCAAAGTTGGTAGCTTATAAGCACGAAGTTCTTCCTAATCGATTTCCCTCAAAATTTGTCTACTTTAAGCGGCACGATAAACAAGATCTTTGTTTGTTTTGGTACCTCAAGTGTGCGCTCACTGCGTAGATATTAAAATATTATGATTACGAGACAGGACATGGACTTCTTGGCGGGAAAGTGAAGCGTCATGTTAGCAGTTTTGTTTTCTAAAATTTGTGTTTAGCCGAATATTAATGTGTAATAGTGTGGATTATTAACCATTAAGTGTTCGTGAACTGCATGTAGGCAATTGAAACAAAAAAGTGCAAAATCACTTCAAGTTCTCTCAAGAAGTCCGCGCGAGGTTTCAGTTAATTGCCGTCTTTACTGAAACTCAAGGGGAGCGGGGCGGGATATCATCTATCATGCATTGAATGGAGTTCATTTCATAATTATTTAAACAACTTTGTACTTGTTACCTAATTTTACATGACACGGGCTAAATGCGCAAATCGCACCAAGCCACAAAATAAAAGACAATATATGAGCATAAGCAAACCCTTTTTCCTTTCTTTTGCTCGGATTCTTTCAAAGTTTTACTCCTGGTTTTTTATTCGTCTTGCATTTTGTAGCTATTAACAACTAAGTATGGAGGGAGGGTAAGTAAATTAATTTGCTTATCAAAAAATACAAAAAAAAAAAACAAATTTTGCTTGTTTTGTAGCGTACCTAGCTACAGCTAGCCCATTATAGTCTTATTGATAAACGAAGATTTGCCTCGGATTTTTGTAAATGAGCTCTAACTTTATGTAACATCTCTTTTTACCGATATTTAGCGTTTATCGTTGAAACTACAACCCTACCGTCACACTCATTACCTTTTATCGTAAAAAAACTTAATGGCGAAACGCAAACGGAAAGTTCGTTTGACGTTCACGTGAAGTATATTTTTAAAAGGCTTTGCCATGTGGAAATACTATTTGGGGATTTTTAAAACCTTTTACTGTAATTTATTTTGATATAGACGCGTGGAAAATGTTTGCAATCAACTTTTGAGAGTCTGTATGACGGACATGAATTTTAAAATTGTAATTTGCTGTAGAAAACAAACGAGGTGGAAAATATAGATAAAATTAACACTCCACAATTTAGCTCCACCATTTTTCCTCATTTCGCGCCAAATTCGATTCCCCTACACGTATATTTTTCTGGGAAACGGCACGAGGCAAACGTATACAACCATACATCCTCTAGTCTCTGCTTAAACACCACGAAACGGGATGGCATTCGCGTCACGTAGACAATAACGTCTCGTCTTTCACTCGGACGGGACCCGTTAATTAATTTTAGATACAGAAGTCGTTTATAGTTTGGCCAATAACTGCTAAAACTGAACCCTCATTTTTGTTGGTTTTCTAGATTGTCAAACTCAAGTTATTGTGCGTTCATTATAAATTGACGCGTGATGCGATTGGTAGCACCGAACTTTGCAGTCTTAGGGCTGATTTCACCGATCGTATTACAAAACGCGTTTAAGAAAACTATGTTCTGCATAAACGAGTTCATATGTCAATATTGATCTCGTTTTACGTCCAACCAATTTCACCAGCTACATTTTGATCGCGTTCACGAAAACCAAGTTTCCGTGGCATAGAATGTAAATGTTGTTACATGAACGCAATTGTTTAGCATTTGCAACATGCGATAGCGACCTACTGTGCTTACATTTTATTACCACGTTTTTATTAAGTCTGTCTGTCTGTCGTTCCGGGTGGAATCTTGCAACGCAAATTTCGAGCACTTCCCGATTAGCTATCCGGCTGAAACTTTCAGGGTAGCTCACAACTCGATGACAATGCATTCTAAATCCATTTATTAGCATGCAATGCCGACCTAACCTAAAAAAAACCATAAAAACCACTATAACTTGTAAAGGAAGCGAGATAGAGCAAAAATAATACTTTTTGGGTGTTTCCTAAAGGGGATCCACTAATCATGACACATCGATCGAGAGGTTCGCAAACCTGAAAACATAACCTAAATATTTCATTTTTTTGCTTTTAGCTTTCAAAGATCAGCAGAAAAAACTTATTATGAAGTTGATGATACTGCTCATTCTCATCCCAGTTTTCGTTATAATATAGTCTTAACAATTTTTTCATTTTAATTAGGCAAAAACTAACAAAAGAAATATTAATATTAAAAGACAACAGACAATATTTTTTAAACAACACCACACTGACAGCTCATGAGCTCGTTTAGAGACTTGAACGCCGAAAATCGGGCGTTCAGTTTATGTTGGTGAAATCAAAAGTAGAGTTCTGAACTCAGTTAAACGCTTGATCTGAGTTCAGCGTAAATTGATCACGTTTAATTTCGTTGGTGAAATCCGCCCTAAGTGAACTTAAACTGTAGTGCAAGTACTGACTTTTATAAAGAACGCGTGTCTTCCCCTTAACTTTAGTTAGTAAATAAGAAATACGTTATTGGACGATTACGAGAAAGTATCACCAATTGTGATACTTCATAAAGGGGAAAAAAAATATAACTTGACGCGTGGTCCGATTGGTAGCACTGAATTTTGTCATGTAATTGGTATTAACACTGCACTAAACTAACTCAAACCCCCTTATTACAAAACAAGATTTATATTTTGACATGGCTTAAACTATGGAGCCAGTTTTTGTAATAAGAACGTAAATGTGATTGAAACACCGTTCTTTATACAAAACTGAAAACTTAGTTCGGTACTAAGTAGTCAGTTTTACATTAGGAACTTTACCATAGACGGAATAAACTTTGAAATTCAATAATGGCTCCATGGGTAAAACCAGGGTCTGAAGATAAACCTTGTTTTGTAATAAGACGGAAAAGGTTTTAGTCTTCGAACTAAATCAGTGTTGTCAAGGAGTTATAATGTATAATGTTAAATAGTTATAATGATCGCACAATATCTGCTGTCTGTAATAACAACAGTCAAGTAAATCAATTGACATGAATTTGACGTGGTTTATCACATAACACATAATATACTCCTTGGTTTATGTTCTGTAGCTGCAAAGAACATGGAAAAAAGTCATGCCTGCCTTACTCTTAACTACCTAAGGTACTCAAACTACATAAAAGATTTATGATATTCAGTAGCATTTACTTACGTAGGAATAAGAACGTGTTAAAGTTTTCAAAAGGCGAGCTCAGCATAAGTTAGTTTCACGAGAACGCTCGCTATTTTACGTGGCTAATTATTTTTTATAGAAAAGGTTTGTGCGTACTTACGTTTATTACATTGGAAAAGTTACTCTTAATTATATTACGAGTACACTTCAAAAAAAGAAGTTAAGGATAAGTTTTTAGTTGTAAATAAATTCTTAGTTGGCCGACATTTCGGAGTCAGTGATCCCGGAAAACTTTGTCTAAGTTGTCTAGTTTTTTGAACAAGAACCTGGCAATTCGCCAGAAAAGCACTATGACGAAAATGAATATGAAATAATGCATTAAGACGGCGTACAATGGTACACTAGGGCCACTCCTTTAAAAAAACCGGTCAAGAGCGAGTCAGACTCGCGCACCGAGGGTTCCGTACGTATATATGATGTTGATGATTTCTGAAAAAGTGTACTATTTAGAGACATCGTTTTATTTTTCCTGTAATCTTTACATAAACTTCTATCAAATAGAATAATTTCAGATTTTTCTCTATGCAAACTTCGGAGATAAAGGGCGGACGGTATTTTTTTTTTTACATTTTTCATCAAAAGTATGATGACAAAAAAAAATGTTTGAGAATGTGCAAACAGCGCTCTTTCATATAACCATGCCCAAGTAGACTCTTTTCGAATTTTTAAGACCCCCTTTCTGGCCTTGTTGCAAAAAAGATATATTTTTTTAAATTTCTTTCTTGTTTGCAAAATAGTTGGGTAAACGTCATCTAAAACTATTCCAAATTTCAAGTTGATAGCATTAGTAGTTCTTGAGATATCCAGCTGTGACAGACAGACAGATTTAGTCTGACCATAAGGGTTCCTTTTTACAGTTTTGGTACGGAACCCTCAAAGTAATATCTCGTGACTGAACATAACCCTATCGAAAACCCGTTCCATTGAAAGGGTTTTCGATAAGGTTTTTCTAAAATGGTAACCAAAATGGTCCCTAGGTAGAATAGAGATAGAATTGGTCATGCTACGCGTGCTGGGCGGATATCGAAATAACATAATAATATGATTTTTCCATGTCACTGGGTTTCAAGTAGGTATAGAACCCATTGAATGGGTTATCATGTAACCCTTTCATTGGGTTTCTAGTATAAAACCCATTCAATGGGTTACATCATGATAAAGGTAACCCATTGAATGGGTTGCCCCTTCGAAAGGCTTAACCCTTAACCGGGGTTGTACGGTCCCTGCTTCTAATACCTTTTATAAAGTTTCTTATTGAGACACGAAGCAACAAAATACGATCTAAAGAAAAGCGGCCACATTCCTCTAGATCGTATTTTCTTGCTTCGTGTCAATGTATTTTTAAAGGAGGTGCGCTAGTGTACCATTGTACGCCCTCTTAACAAAAAGATAATTCAAATTAACTGCAAGCCCTGAGTACAGTCAACAAGAGTTTAAACAGTAATAAATGTTTGACAATTCAATTAGTTGGTCCGACTAGGACTGTTGGATCAGCAAACACTGACGGGCAGTCATACGAATTACTTGCGAACGAAAGCGTTGCCTTTTACCCATTTCGTTGAATTGTTTGCACCGATTTTCCATTTATGTAAATTGATTTGATGGTTATTAATATTCACAGTTTGACATCTGGTGGTTTTCATATTTACATCGACAAAACATGGTGGAAACCTTTAAATAAAATTATGGCTATGTGGGATCTGTCTTAGATTTTTTTTTTGGAACATGGCCTCACGACGCCTCCAGTCAGAGACCCATTGAGGGCAAACAAACTCTGATACTAGGATAGCCACGAAGCAATTAAAATAAAAAACCGGTCAAGTGCGAGTCGGACTCGCGCATGAAGGGTTCCGTACCATTATCTATAAAAATTGCAAAAAAATCACGTTTGTTGTATGGGGGCTCCCATACAACAAACGTGATTTTTTTGCAATTTAAATATTTGTTTTATTTTAATTTAATTATTTATTTTTAAAGTGAATATAAAACTAAATATTCTGTGAATATTTCAAGCGTCTACCTGTTGCCGTTATCAATATCGAGCAAAAAATCACGTTTGTTGTATGGGAGCCCCCTTAAATATTTATTTTATTCTGTTTTTTAGTATTTGTTGTTATAGCGGCAACAGAAATACATCATCTGTGAAAATTTCAACAGTCTAGCTATCACGGTTCATGAGATTCAGCCTGGTGACAGACGGACAGACAGACAGACGGCGGAGCCTTAGTTATTACTAAGGCTCCGCCGGCGCCGCGCCGTCTGTCTGTCTGTCTGTGTGGGTTCCCGTTTTATAATAATAATAAACCATTTATTTTCAGGTCACAAAGACCCATAGACAAATACCTTAACCTAAGTATACATAATTATATTAACAAATGTGTTAGTAAATAAATCTTAAAACAATGTTAGTATCACTTAGATGCACTAAGTCTTTGTGCGTTCTGGTGGCACTTGACCGCGAAAGCGGCGGAACACCACATCCTGAGGCCAAAAGCTTTCTTCCATCACCTGATGCAGGTAGCACGTTGGTACGCGCACCACAAACGCCTTAAAGTTGACGTTGCGAAGCGACTCCAGCAGCTGCACTCTCGGCGCGTACTTCAGCCTTTGGCGCACGTACTTCACGATGTCTTCCGCGTCAGTGGTGTAGTGGAGACGGGAAATATACACCGGAGTATTCGGCTTCGCAGCACGCAGTTTTTCGTTTGGCTCCGTAGGAGCCTTGCCGCAGCGGTTCTTACAGCTACTCTGACGGCGCTTCCTCCTTCGCACCGTCACGAAGCCGTCATCATCAGCCCGGCTTGTTTCCTTCATAGCCACGGGCATTGCGGGGGGAGCAGTGGGGGCGCTCACAGTGACCAACGGTTCAGATGGTCGCGTTGATCGGGCAGCACTGCGGGGAAGAGCTGCGGGGACGGGAGTGGGGCTGCTACGAGTTACACGTGCGGCGCAAAACGCAGACTCAGCAATCGGCGCCGGCGACAAAACTGCTGACGCAAAACTCGTGACCGATGTGTCTAGGCAGCCGACACCTCGGCGCGTATTTACATTACTTACACACGCCGCCGGTGACCCAATTAACGCCACAGAGTTGCGCAACTCATCGAGTTCTGCGCGCAGGTCTGCGACGGTGATCTGGGATGTCTCCAACTTCCTCTGCACATCAGCTAGACTAGCCTTCAAAGACACAATGTCCTTCAACAGGCTCGTAACGTCGACGTGGTCGAATGTGACTAGAGGTAACTTGTTCAGATCCCTTGCCACATATGTCGGCACGTCGTCAGGATCGGTAGCCTTCAGGAGCGTGATGTCTTGCACACTTTTCTTTGTCCCGTCGCGCCGACGAGACACCATCTGGTCGATTTTATTAAGCGACCGGAACAGCAGCAGCTTCGCAGCTGCAATGTCGTCCTCGCTGAAGTTTGTAACACAGATCTGGATGGCGGACACTTCATCCATCACGTCCAGTTTCTGCTGCAGGAACGCCAGCAGTTCATTTGCCACAAGTTTATCACTCATGGCTACACAAATACGAGCGTCGGCTTGCGCCGCGCTATTCGATAATAATAATATTTCGAACGGTGTCGCAACGTCCGCCTCAGAGCGCGGTGCACACTCGACTTGAGACTTGTTTTACCCTTTGGGTATGGAACCCTAAAAAGACATGAATCGATGCTAGCTGTCTAACTTCATAAAGAATGAAGATTCCGGGTGAAGCTCGCTTTCACCTTCGGCCTGATCATCACTTACCAGTTAGCATAAGGTGAGATGAAGGCCAAGGGATTCCCCGTCTTGGTTAAAAAATAAAAATGATTATGATAATGATGGGATTCCATTTTTAAGCCAGTAGCGCCCCCCACAACTGATTTTACTATCCTGGCTTGTGTACTAGCTTCGTGTAGCCGGCGAAACTAGTATCCAATCGGTCAACTAGTATCGCTGCTTGTGCTTGTTAATTTGTATTTTTTTTGTGTATGTCTTACTCAAGCTGAATTTAAATTTTGACATTGTTAATTTGAATTTAATTTATATTTGACATTGTGATTTAAATTTGATTTAACTTTTTTTTGTACTGTTTGTCTAGTTCATCTAATTTTGTACGCCATAAATGGTAAAACATGTAGCCACCTCATATTAATTAGAAGACCTTCATACTGGGGGCCAAGTCTGCTATTTTCAATGATTGGTCATTATGACGACCATAACAAGGCAACGCCATCACCATTGTGCTAATAGTTTGTAACCTCCTAAATTCATAATAGCGTGATAGTGGTCCATAGGGAAGTTAAAATAATAGGATCTTGTCAGTACGAGATTACCAAATACAAAGAATTTTTCCAATGGAGTATCAGTGGCACGTCATTGGAAAATCATAAAGACGCCTTTCAATTAGGAGATTAGCAAAACTGTCAAACTCTACAATTACGGTACCAATGATCGGCCATTCGGACACATGTTTTACAAAATAAATCTTATCTTATCATTTTACTCCACGGACCAAGTCACTGTAATGCAATTGGCTTACCATCGTGTAACCGGCATGTCCCAAGCCAGAATATTACTTGCTTGCTATCCTAGCTTCAAAAAACTACCGTCGTGTACGTAACCCATTACGCCAGTAGTCCAGTGAATGAAGTTCAAAAAGCCATATCTTACGTTCTGAAGTTCATCCATGACTGCTTCGTCCTTAATCAAAAGTGTTGCCAGTGCAAAAAAATAGCCAAGTGCGTTTCGGACCACGTACAATGAAGGGTTCCGTATTTATCCCAAAAACAAACTTAACATTGTTGTTGAAAAACATGCTCTCCCATACATCGATATACGTTACGGTCAATTCTCTAAACTGCAAATTTAAGTTGGTCGACTATTACTCGTTAACTTGTAAAGCCTACGAGTACTTAGCTGTGGTAGTTTTCCTTTTAAGTTCGTTATATGTACTAACTACCCCCATGAATTTTTTCACATATACAAAACCAACCATTTAGCTGGCGGAGGGGACACATGTCCCTAACAAAAAATAGCACTTTAAAGCTTAATATTACGCAAACGGATCCCTGAACTGAAAATTGGTTTTCACAGACCCACAATATTTTTGAACGGCCTATCCAACAATACCCCATACTACGGGATAGACGAGAAAAAAATATATCATCCCCAGTTTATGTGCAAGTGAGGTACTATAAAAAAAAAAAATTGTCAAGGTTTTCTTTTACGAGTTTGTCGGCGTGATTTATATCTATACCCATGCCAAATTACAGCTTTCTAGTACTAAGAGTCTCTGAGCTAACCTGGGGACAGACGGACGGACGGACGGACGGACGGACGGACGGACGGACTGACAGACAGGCAGACAGACGGACATGGCGAAACTATAAAGGTTCCTTGTTGACTACGGAACCCTAAAAAGCAAAAATAAATAACTACACCAGTTATTTAAACTTCAAATATCCTCAAATACCTTACAATTGTACTAAAGTCAAATACACAAAATACCACCACAAGACCAGCTTCCTGCAAACCCGATATTTTTCCTAAGGGCGGGTTCACATTGTATTCGAGGCACGTGCACGACCCAAATACAGGGCGCAGACGCCTTGCCACCTCACGATCACTGCGTTCAGAAGAACGTCTGTTTTATATTGGGGCTTCTAACTTAATTGACGAGGATCAAGAATGTTTGAGGGTCGTTTATTTTAATGGGGAAAAAAGAAAAAAATATCTATGGTGACTTGTGAAAAAGAGTGGGATATTTCGGAGAACAATAAGATAATCTATGGTCATATGAAGAATTATTTTTTGTTTACGGAAGTCATTCCAATTTTATTGCTGTAATCTCTGATTGGTTGGTTGTTGCTATTTTCGACACGAGCTTTAACAGTGATTTAAGCAATCAAAAGATTCGTCTAAGATGGACGACCTATTGGAACCGTGCACCTCGCTTCTGACGGTTCATAAGTCCATATGAAATAAAATATTTTGATTTCGATGTCCATTTTTCAAAAATCCTTATTTATCAATTTACATTTCTCAGCAGGAATAAATTAGGTTCCCATTTGTTATTTCATAAAGCTTTGAACTGATACTACAAATTTTTTAAAAAATGTATGAGTGAGCTGCAGATGGTCGAAACAAGCCTTAAGAGCTTCCGAAGAAAAATATTTTCGGTGATATTTATTTAAATAAGTCACCGAATAAACATCTGACATAAAAATAAAAACAACAAACAACTGGACTATCTCTCCCGCATTATATTTCTGGGCACACATTATGTAAATATCTCCTGGGAGCCGCATAATAGAGTTTTGATCACCATTCCTTCGCGCGCGGGTCGCACGCAACCTAATCATATTGTGTTTGTTTCTATTAACTTTGTTATGTTGGTAGTGTGTGGAATTATGTCACTGAAAATTGCGTAACATACATTTCCACTGCTGGGACTCCGAACAATTCAGGCCTCCTCTCAGTGAGGGAGTGTGCCATTATCCACCACGCGGGCCCCAGTGCGGTTTAGTGGTTTTCACGTCTTCTAATTTTAGAAATTGAGGTAGGGTAACTCTAAGGAAATTGAAAAAGAACTTATTTTTACTTTTAGCTTCGATATTTTCTTTATTGACTATCAAAGCTTTTTACTAGATTCTATAATTAGTTAAACTACTGCAGGTAGGTCCTTTATACCGTTAGCTGCCAATTCCCTTTTTCACACAAAGGGAGCTAAAAATTCAATCCCAACGCAGTACAAGCTAAAAATAACTCCGAACGCGAACAAAAGTTTCGACAAAATTTCACACAAAAACTATGAAAAAGCTAGACGGAAAACAAACAAGCCTGGCGAATTTCAAGCCGAACAATTCAGACGAGTTAGTCAAATAAAAAAAATATCTAATCCCTAACGATTCAGCATCGAAACAAAAAAAAAAGATTGCATAGCAGACTTATCAATTATTCGACGCCAGGAATTTTTGCGAATAGCAACACAATGGTCCATCAATCCTTTGGGGACAAAAAACTAGCAACACTAACATTCGGGTTGAACAAAAGGACTTTTTGGGGAATTTATGACGATTAAAAAAAAAATATTTCTTGCAAACGGTTTCGAATTGAGAGCAATTTCGGGCGAAACTTTGAGCAAGAAAAAATGCGCTGATGATGGCGTTTTCTCGTGATACAGAAATTGCCACTAAAGGTACTGAGGGTAGAGTTGCCAGGCCCAAAAATAGAAAATCCGGACAGATTCATTCATTCATTCAATTTAGCCGGACATTTTGCCCTGAAAGCCTGACACACAGGTTTTACAATGGAAAAAAATAATACTTTTATTTGTGTATATAGTACCTTTATTCTTTTGAGACATTTTGTTCTTACTGAAGTAATTTGTACTTTCGTTCGGCATCTTTTGGCGAGGCGGGGTTGAACAAAAGCCGGACAGACCGGGCTTGTATATTATATTTGGCCGGACACGATTGTAAAATGCCGGACCCCTGGGAACCTTAAATGGAGGGACACGTTGAGTTTGACTTTCGTTCTTCAGTGTTAAATCTGGATGGACGCTACTGATGGCGCCAAACATGTAGCCGCATTCTATGCAGAGTCCATTTCAGTTGCCATCAACACGATAAGAAAAAGTGCTAAATCTAAAAACCAGTGCCATATAGTTCCCGAACCGAGCCATTTATAGCAATCAATAAAGGCGCAAGTTTTAAATATCCCTATGTTGGTTTAAGCCAGAACTAAAACCCGAGCCCTAGCCGGTAGATCGTCTTGTGATTTATAAACAGGAAAATTGAACTGTGCAAGGCTCCAGTAAAACAGTACGGTACCTATTTGCAGTTTAATTTACCAACGCAAAAAAAAAACAACTTCCATTCATTCTAACACACATTTGTATCAACGACACGCAAAGAGAATCATGAATATATTCAAGAGATGTGCCTCTATCTACGCGAAAGAAGTCAGTAATGGCGGCGAAAAAAAAAAACATTATACAGTCAGGCAGAGGAACTAAGGAGTGCAGCCTGACGTAAATAATGCGTGTGTACGCGAAACTATGAATAAATTATGATGAATTTGTGTGGGAATAAGATTAAGGGAGAAAGAAAATATGAAGCATTAATCTTGTCATGGTACGTTGCTGTCGAAATTATTGCAGGACGAGGAATCGTTTTGGAAAGTAATAAAGCGCGTCTATGGACCGATCGGAGACAGTAATGTAGTATATAAAACTTTTGCAAAAACTATCTACACTAAAAAACCAGAAACCTCGGATGAAGACATTGGCAACAGCAAACAGCATACTCGTAGCAGACATAGAAACGTCGAGAAAGCAGGTTAACCCCGCCAAAAGATTCACTATTCAAGATTCGGCGAAGCTGGACCTGAACGCAACCTGGCGGCGACGTCATTAAGAGCCCTCTTACATTTCGGCGCTGCGCTAACTTAGGTATTTTATTTTTTATAGATCTACAGTATATATTATATTTACATAACGATAGTATCGACACGACAATGAGCGCGAAATCAATTGACATAGGTCTGTCCTCGCCAGGGGCGAGCCATCCATAGAGGCAATTAGGCCTAGCCTACCCTAGCCCAAATGCATTTATCTAACTATGTTAATTATGTTATAAAATAACACAAAATATAAAAAAAAAGTTAAACCTCCTGTTAGAACACTTATAGAAACTTCTCGCACCCGTGCTTCATACACGACGTAATTACGCGCCTAAGTCAGTACGTAGTAGACTGTATAGGCTCCAAGACAAATTGCCTCATTTTGCAACTTTTTCATTGATAAATTTAAGCACACTGATGCATATTTTGTGTGTATGAACGGCACACATGTCTAGATTATGGGCGTAACTCCTTTGAGTGGAGCTGGGCTGTGATTGGCTCATGGCTGCAGACGGATAACCCGCCAAAATTTGGTTGCCCGCTTTTGTAAAGCAACTCTATAGAAAAATATCGCTATTTTGGGTGCATTCCGAATTAAGACCATAATCGCTGTAATCGATTTTAGCGCGCTTAAACGCGTTCCATTTTACCGTTTAGCGCGCTAAAATCGATTACAGCGATTATGGTCTTAATTCGGAATGCAGCCTTTATCTGCTAGTATTTTCGACAAATTGGTAATTATATTTTTCGTTTCGGTTTTCGTAAATACGCCATATTTTGTCATAGTAACAAGCAATTTATAACGCGGGCTTGCATGTTTAAACCTATTAAGTTATAAATAATTTGTTTTGAAACAGAAAAGTACAGTAAATGTTACTTGTGTATTGTTTTTATCACTAAAAAATGGTATTCAGTTGTGAAGTGTGCGCTGATAATGTGTGTTTGTTATAAGTTAAATGCAATAAGTTTTCTCAATTATCGTATAATGATAAGATTCAAGTTGTGTCTAAAGGTAGATATGTACCCGAATTACGAGAAGTAATCGAAAAATATGGTAATTCATCTCGTACTCGTCATTTCAATATTTGTATTCCGTACATTTAGGGTGAGTTCTTGTATTCATAACTGTTATAGGCTTATTTTAAAATCGTATAAATCAATAAATGTGACTACTTTGAGAGCAGATGATGTAGGGCGACATTTTTTTTTTTTTTTACTATTCCGTGGCCTACCCTCCGTGGAGAACCACTGCACGCCACTGGTCCTCGCCAAGCGTTCGTGCGATATTCACAGATAACTATATACTAGTCAGAGAGCGATATTGAGCGCACGGTGAAATATATACAGGGTTACTGGTAACTCGACGTATTCCTTGCACGACGTGATAGTAAGGTTAAAATGCAACAAATTAAGCCACCAAAATGTTCTACCGAAATTCAGTAGTTTTTGAGTTTTTTTTAATAAAGTAATGACAAAAATTATGAAAATTAAAATGTTTAATTAGTGATCTCTGCCAAGTTTTCGGCATTTTGGATTTTTTAATTATTAACAAAGATTTGCTACGGCATCAGCTATGATAATAAATTCCATTATAGTTGCACCGTAAATCATTTTTAAATTGTATTTTTCATAAAACAAATAAAAACCTAATTAACTCAAAAACTACTGAATTTCGGTAGAACATTTGGTGGCTTAATTTGTTGCATTTTAACCATACTATGACGTCCTGCAAGGAATACGTCGAGTTACCAGTAGCCCTGTATAGCACTTTTATTTAATTTATATTAAAAAAAAGAAGCTATTGAAAAATAATTGCCATTGTTTAAGAAAATGTTGGAGATTATTTTGATACAAAAACCACTTCAAAATGATGTAGAACTTCGGAGATATTCAGACTGGCTCCAACCCTTTTAAGTAGAAAATTGAATTAGGTCCACTCGTTTTTCTGTATATAAAAGGCATAAAACAAAAATCTACTCTATTATTATAAGAGTATAGGATATATTTTGAAATATGAGAAAAAATATTTTGATGGATTATATTCAACATAATCTGCAAATTAGAGCTCTCAAATCAGCTCTCCATGAGTTTTTGCCTAAACATGCATCAGGAGAACGATTATTGCTAAATAAATAAACAAATAATTAACAAATCGCTTTATTATTATTTTAGTAGAGAAAACGAACTAGTTTTACCTAGTAATTATTATTTATACGAGCCAACGAATATAATAGTATTCAATTACAACGAGGAAATCAACTATCTACGCGCATTTTTTTAATATTCCTCTTAAAAGATACATAGACTAATAAAATATAGTATACCTTAGATAAATATAACCCGTCTTGCTACTATTCCAACGCTTGCTCAAGGATGCATATCCGGTATGGCTCTAATAATTCTTCCCCATTAAACGATTTAAAAGCTGTATTAAAACCAAACTTAGTAAAAAAGGGTACTATAAAATTACTGATTATTTAGAAGACAAAAATGCTTGGGATTGAGCTGCTCGCTGTGCTAGCCTTGTGATGAAACTGGAAAACCTGACATTTTAATTAAGAGTAATAATGCATGATTTTATATACATATTGATATTGCAGAATATTATAAAATATGAATGTTTACTTTGAAAAGTATTTATAAAGTATTAGTACTGCTTTAATTTATTGTGAATGTGAGCACTGTGTGGGTAATTTTTTTTTTCTTTAAATATTTTCCTATTTTTTTTCTTTTTCTCAGTTAGTTTTAATGATGGTCTGGCATTTTGAGCACTTTATGCGGCCTACCCAAATGTCCTTTCTTTGGTTCGAACAATTTCGTCTAGTCGTTGAGCTCCTTAAGTCTTGAGTTGAGCTGCACGTTACTGACAAATGCTTGCACAGGTTGGACAGGTCCACTTAAATTTGTGTGGTTCTTTCCTCAAAAGACCATTTCAGACTCGGATCTACATGGTCCTCACATGATCTGACCAAGATTATGTCTGGACTTTAAAAGAGACTTTGACCCCTGAGTTTGTTTCGCCATTTCTTCTCAGGGGTAGTCAGATAGGAAATGTCGACTACATCTAGCTTATTTTTTAATTTTGATTATGAAGTGTAAAGTCTTCTGAAGAAGTATTCTGATATCCTATTTACAGAATAAACGATTTAATTTCATTTCCATATCCCAAGGGCACGTCTTCCCTACCATTATCGCGCCCCCCTCTTCGATATGCAATGGTCTTTGTAGTCCCATGAAACATGAGGCTCCAGGGGCTATTGTGAATCTCTGGGTTCATTCGAGTGATCGAGTCTGGTTTAACCACGGTGGGGCCGGTGCATTTCATTCATTCATTAAAAGACAAACAATACATACGGAAGGCTTTTCTTCCTTTGACTGCTTTTTCTTAGCCAATACCAGTATCTAATTATCCTACTGCTGGTCATCCCCAGGCCAGGATAGGTCAGGCCTCTTCTCATACAGAGAAGGCACGAAAATTTATCACCACGCTTTCTCAAGACGGGTTGGAGATTTGAGACTTGTGTTAACTTTAAGTCCAGGTTTTCTCACAATGTTTTTTCTGCACCGATGTCAGTAATGTCAAAGAGAGATTACCTTTCCTCTCAACTGTGAGTATTTTTAACCGACTTCCAAAAAGGAGGAGGTTATATGTTCGGTTTTTATGTATGTTCACCGATTACTCCGTCAATTGTGGACAGATTTTGAAAATTCTTTTTTTGTATGGAAGGGTTTGCTCCCGAGGTGGTCCCCTTGCCACCAAATCAGAATCTGATGAGGGGATCCCATGGAAATCGAGGGAAATCTTCAAATTTTATAGGCTTTTGCTATTGCTATAGCGATTTGAGTATTTTTTATAGTAACTCGTGCATTTGCACTCGAAAAGCACCATTTGGTGAAGTGGAACTGATGATGAAGACCACAGATGGCCACCGGAACTACTTAATAATAAGTATTTCACCGTTGCGATTCGATTAGGCACTTTAATATGGTTGCTAAGCAATTTATGCTCGTCAAAATGCATATGGTGAAGTCACTATCAGTTCTCCTGGTTCTTACCAGGAGAACTCCTCAACAATCAACGCCCCTGCATCGGGAAAAGCAATATTTTGTAAAAGGTGATGAGCATTTGACATTAGGCTATTGTAAATTAGATAATTACAAACTAACCCACTAAAAAGTGAAAAATTATTTTTTTTTTACAAAAAAAAACAACCGACTTCCAAAAAGAAAACACTACAAAGTAAAAAATAACTTTAATTTCGGAAGTCGGTGGCAAAAAACTAAAATACAGATCCAAAAACACCGACTTCCGAAATTAAAGTTATTTTTTACTTTGTAGTGTTTTTTTTGGAAGTCGGGTGTTTTTTTTTTTGTAAAAAGTTTTTTATTATATATATGTTTGTAGCTTTCTAAAACCACATCCAATTTCATAACTATAAATTCCTAAATTTATTTACCATTTCTTTTAATCCTTTCCTGAGACAGGGCGTAGGACTTCTTCATATTTGGAATTCACTTAATCTCTGTCGGTGGGAGTGTCCAGTCTGGAGACTAGCTGTACAGGGCCGTACGGGGTGGGGTAAGGTCCTTTCGCCTTAGGCGGAAACCGACCTAAACACTAATATTAACAGAATTAGGAAAAACTAAATTTTTATCAGCCTGGGGTGATTTAGGAACAGTCACGTGATATGCTTTATGTATTTATTTATGTATATGTAGGTAAGTTTTTGCACTCGGTGTGTACGCACGGCTACACATCAAGCTATACATTTCCAGTATAAGCTGATCTCACATTGTGTAGGATTTCCGTACAATGTGAGGTCAGCGTATACTGGCGCATATACGCGTGTGTACGTGTGTAAATGTTATAATTACATATGTTGTATAATCGCGAAAAAAAAAAAGTTTTCCCTACATTTATGTTCTCTTATCTCGTCAAAATGTAGGGAACAGCTGATTTTTTTTTCGCGATTTCAGGTTTGGTCCCATAGTAAAAGTTGTTCATAATGATGAGTACAATGACCCCTTAAGAGGTTGTGCTTTAATTCCGGGACATGTTGTATACAGTTATGGTATAGTATAGTTAAGTATATTTAACATTTTAATTTAATACTACGCATATTCATATTATTTTTCCCTTCTTGTTCTCACACATTATTGTCTACATTACTTTTCCATTTCTCCTTTCGCTGGTCTGCTGGTAGAAATTTCTTAAGAAATAAGCAGTACCTTTGTACTAAAATTATAACTATGTCGTATTTCTCTGTATTTTACTGTGTGTACTTAAATAATAAAATAAATAAATATGTCCAAAGTAAACTGCCAATAATTATAGGCTAGCCAAATAACATTTCGTCTGTTGCAGTTTAATGGGGGGTAGTTGCATCAGCCGTCACCCTCATTTACAACCTTGTTGTCTCTAATCTTTTCACCACGACTTGAGCTGATCTCGTAATAACCAGAGAAGGCATTTTTAAATATTTCCTACAAACCCTCATTAATATAATATCCTTCTTGCAAGAAACACGTATTATAGAAAGATCCCCCAGCCCCAATCAAAACATCTCAATCATTAAGATACTAGAGCATCCGCGCCATTGTGAGAAGGAGGGTGGACACAAAAGAATGCTCCGACATTCATGGGTAGGCGACGAAGCGTGCACTACACTAGTCGATGACGATGACTTAGGGGTGTAAGGGCTGTCGATATCGATATTCTTAAGATGTATATAAATAGAGACAGACTTTGGTGTAGTTATTTTTAAACGGCTTAAGTATTTTTCTTAGCTCTTTAATATATTAAAAATTGTGCATAAATATGGCTGGCTAACTAGCTCTTTAATTAAAAAAAAAAAAAACTTGCTCTGTAATATGGCTGGCTAGCTGGCTCTTTGATTTTGAAATAAAAACTTGCCCTTTAATATGGCCTGGCTAACTGGCTCTTTAATACAAAAAACCCCTGCCTAACCCTTCGGGGATTACAGGCATGATGCTATGTCATGTGATGATAAATTATGATTTGAAGACTAAAATACTCAAGGTACTTTCAGACATTACTGACAGACTTCTCATCCATTCAAAAAAACCTATCTAAATAAAATAAAATACTTCGATTTTCCTGTGACACAAATCGATTTTGATACAATTGTTTTCTTCGTTCAGCTGCGTCCGCGCATCGAAGACAGTTGTTTGAATCACGTCTTTATTGAACGAATACGCGGTAAGCTGACATTTGAAACTTAAAGAATGCACAACAGTATGAGAGTATGGTTCGGATATTACATGAACGTATCAGTGTTATAACTGCTGACCAATAGATTGTACAGTGTAACCAAACCCTGTCAAGGTAAATCTGCAGCTGTAGCCCGCGAAATTCAATTTTTCTTACGTTTTTTTGCAATTTGCAGGTCAGTGTCAGATTGTATCTTCATCAAAATATGATTCGCGACTATAACAGATTTGTATTTACAGAATTATAATCATTAGAATCATTAATACAATCTCTGTAAGTTAGATTTGTTCCATTGAATGACTTTTTCATGAAATCATGCCATTGGGGAACAAATCTAAGTTAGAGAGATGTATTGATGATTCTAATGATTATAATTCTGTAAATAAATATCTGTTACAGTCGCGAATTATATTTTCAAAATCAAAAAATCAAAATCAAAATATTTTATTTCACATAAACCTACATGGGCACCTATGAAACGTCAGAAGCTAGGTGTGCGGTTCCAATTGGTCGTTTAAAGAAAAAGAAAGAAAAAAGTTGCAAGAAACTTCACAGATACTCTTTTAAAAAAAAAGTGGGCTAAAAAGAAATAAACATGGTAATTTAGGAGCAGTTAATAGACATTTATATAGTTATGCCGTAAATGAGGTACCAGGGAAGCCACATGTGCAGAAGGAATTATTGTCAAACTTCCTTGTCTTCAACGTAGTCTTTAATGGGTATCACAATTTTCATCAAGATACTACTTGACACTGACCTACAAATTGCAGAAAAACGTAAGAAAATTTGAATTTCGCGGGCTACAACTGCGGATTCACCTTATGGTTAAGTTCTTACGCTGCCACTCACTGCAGTTTCTAGAAAAAAAAAACAGTTTTTAGAATAATGCATTTATTTACATTCATATTCAATATTTTTGACTTTCAATTTCACAATTCAGTGGCATTTTTTAAACTTTTCTAAATGAGTTAGCAAGCACTCAACAATTAGAAAATGTAATGTTATAATTACATTTCTAACGAAAAAATAAAAGATAGCTTTTTTTAGTGAGTGGTGTCCCATCCCTACTTTCGAAATAGAAATGCCACTTGATGACTCCTCCACTACCTAGCATAGAAACTGAAAACAAGACTACAGTACTGCGATCTACACAAAAATACAGTTTCTTGAAAAATATACGCATGACTGAATGTCTTGACTATTTTTGAAGTGAAAACTTCTTTAGGCGCGTTGAGCACTTTTTGGGTGAACAAAAATCATGGAACTCGCGCCATCTTCAACGAGCGCTAGCTCGACGATACAATTCACAAGTTACTTACTTAGTTTTCACTTCTATCTGCAGTCCCCAAAGACTGCCCCGCATGATTTTTAGGGTTCCGTACCTCAAAAGGAAAAAACGGAACCCTTATAGGATCACTTCGTTGTCCATCTGTCTGTCTGTCAGTCTGTCAAGACCATTTTTCTCAGGAACGCGTAGAGGTATCAAGTTGAAATTAATAACAAATACGTAAGTCTATGGTCCCTTGAAGCTCAAAAATCAAGCTTCCAAGTCAACGCAATAAAAAAATACGGCGATATAACCGACATTATTGCGACATATTTCGATACTCGCAAATAAATCAAAACCTATAGGGTACTTCCTGTTGCCCTAGAATCATGAAATTTGCCAAGAAGCAAGGTCTTACAGCACAAGTAAAGGAAAAGGTCCGAAAATTGTAAATTTGTAGTTTTATCACATACAAAAAAATTGCGAATATCTCGCACATAAATCAAAACCTATAGGGTACTTCCCGTTGACCTAGAATCATGAAATTTGGGCAGAAGCAGGGTCTTATAGCACCAGTAAAGGAAAAAGTCCAAAAATTGTTAATTTGTAGTTTTATCACATAAAAAAAAAAAATTTGCTATTACAAACTTAAATTTTCAGTTCTTAAAGTTTCAGCAGAAAATTGACCGTGGCGTATATCGATGTATGGGAGAACATGTTTTTCAACTACAATGTTAAGTTTGTTTTAGGGATAAATTCTTCCTAACTACGGAACCCTTAATTGTGCGTGGTCCGACACGCACCTGGCCGGTTTTTTTTTTAATAGTGTCAAGTTTGCCGGTAAGAAAAATGTGTCAATTCATTCGATAACAAATAAAATGATCTGAGAGAATAAAATGAGATGAGAATTTTAAAGAAGTTGCATTTTTCATACTAACATTTTCTTAATTTATAAAACAATCATGAACATTAATGTTTTAAAACGTTTATGCACTAATGTTTCAAAACTAAGATAACGATATGCCACTTAGATTAAGCACTAGCGCATGCGTTTTTGGCTAAGTTAAAAAAAATAGTGGTAATTTCTGCAAAAAAAAAATGAGGAGTCATTTTTAAGACATTTTTATGTTTAGAAAACTACAAGTAATAAGGTTTTTTTACTACTGGTAGTTGTCAATGATGGTCAGTATTCGATATAATACCAAGCAATTGACGAATATTTTAAATCATAGAAGAGACGAGGTTCTCTATTGGTGAGAAAAAAACGCCAATTTCATAGGTGGGAACCTAATATATTTTTTTGGTAACTTGTAAAAGGCTTTGTAGGTAAAGTTTGTTCCGGCTAAAGCTGGAATATTGATTTATAAGTAAGAACCTATTAAGAACTCACGCTTTGCTGGCCGAAAACTAGGATACGATGTTATGTAAGAAAAGGTCGTGAAATAAAAGTTTCTCAACTGTATTAGGAAACTTCGAGATTTTAATGCCCTGTTGACATGATGCAAGATTCTTGGCTGTGACATGTAATAAAATAGAAGCAACAAGATATGAGTAGCATCGTCTAAACACTGTTTAAACGGTGCAACTTTTAGCCCAGTACGTCTTTTTTGACTGCTCGCTGTTGGATTCTCAATGCTCGGCTTAATACCGAGAGTTCAAACAAAATACAATGCGCTATGAAAGATCGCCCGTGCGTACCTGGGCGTATTGTTGCTTCAACATAGGGTACGACTCTTGGCGGGAAAGTGAAGGTCACTTCAAGTTCTCTCAAGAAGTCCGCGTGAGGTTTCAGTAAAGTGCTACATCTTTACTGGAACTCAAGTGGAGCGGGCGGGCGGGATATCATCTATCATGCATCATTTCATCATTCATGCATTTCATGCATCATTTTCAACAAAGTTTATTTATTTATTTATTTTTATTTTATTTATTTATCACAAGTTTATAAATAAAGACTTGGCTAAATGGACCCAGCAACCAGGGGCCCAAGTCTGCTATTTTTATAAATTCAGTCATTCCAACACGATCCCATTGTCATGCCATTGTCATTTTGCTAAAAGTTCGTAATCTGGTAAATTCATAATGGTCGATCATTTTCTTTGCAATTTCTTTCAATGTAGTGTCAGTGGCCGACCATTGGAAAGTCATAATGACGCCATTATAATAGTAGATTACCAAACTTGTCAAAATCAACAATTATGAAATCAATGATCGACCATTCTGACACTATTGTAATAGCAGACTTGAGGCCCAGGCCATTAAAATATTATTTAAAAAAAAACATAGGGTACAACTAGAGAATACAATCCCGAGCATGTTTTTCAATCCCGGGCTTACGGGATTTTTGAAGCCTTTTCCCGGGATCCCGGGCTCATCCCGGGATTAGACTATGTGGGCTAAAATAAAAAAAACACGAGTAATTAAAAAAAAATGTATTTAATGTCTTTGCACAACACAAATCAGAATAATAATAAGAAAAGAAAAAACACAAACCAAAAAATACTATACTTTTGCAAGAAATTAAAAAACAGCACAAAATAACTATTTAGAATTTCGAAAATATAATCGCAGAAATATCAAAGCATCCAATGTTTGACTTCCGAGCCTGCTTCGTAGTTTATTGCCAACATAAGCAGCAGCTGAAAACGCTCGTTCAGCTTCTACGCTGGTTGGAGGAATAGACAATAGATACTTATATGCTGTTTCTAAGTGATATCCACGAACACCTCCATTTTCGAACAGGCTCATTTCACGTCTAATACTATTTCCCAACCCCAATTCATTTTGTACTTGTACTTCAGGATCTGGGGATTTCATACTCTTGTTAATTTCCAGCTGTAACTTTTCCTTTATTGTCAATTGGGGTTGGGAGGTTTCTGACCTTAGCTCATCATCTGTTTGTGATACTGACCTTGCTTCTTCTTCCGTGTAATCTCGACTATTAAGTCTTTTAACAATACTCTTTATTTGCTTCCTCACTAAAGCCTGTGTCGGAACTGGAAATAAGTCGTGCCATTCCAAATCCGATAATAACTGATTTTCAACATCCATTCGTGGATTTTGTAAATAATTTAACACGCCAGTTAAATCATCACTTCGTCGTTGCTTTATACGTTCCACTAAGGATGTTTTAATTTTTTTGGCAAGTGCTGAGTTTTTGCTAGACAGTTGTTTTATAAGAAATTTCAAAGCGGCATCAGCTGTACATAAATTAGCATCTCGCCGACAGATTGCTTCTACTGTCAATTTAATTGGGGTCAGCACATCAACAATTTTATTTACCAATTCAAAATCAACATCTTCTAAACAAATTGGATGATTGAGATCTATAAGAGCTTTTTGAATGCATGCTTTTAAAAGATAAAATCGCTCCAGCATTGTTAAAAGACTATTCCACCTGGTTTTACAGTCCAAAAGAAGTGACAACTCTTTTCCATGTTCAATTTTCACATATTTTTGAAGTACTGTTTCATTTTTCAATGGAGATCTTTTGAAATACACTACAACTTTGCGGATTTTCTTTATCAGCTCATTAATATTTTCATATTGTGTCAACTCTGGTACGTGTTCTGGCGCAAGATCATTTTGTGACATTACGATTAAACCTGATTCTGGACAGTCTAAGTCTTCTAAATGGTGTTCATCATCGCTGTCGTCCATATAATCAACAGTCACAGCTGGTTCATTTATAGTATCATCTGAGGTAGGGCTATCTTGCAAATTATTATGTTTTTCATAAAGCACATCACAGACCGCCAAATTGATACCATGTGCGAGACACAGTTGTTGTTCAGTGCAAATAAGCCGCCCCACCTTTATCATAACATTCGGTCCATCGGTTACAATAGCCACGATGTCAGTTTCTAGGGAAATGTCAAATTTACTTAGACGCTCTTGCAATATACGAAGACAATTTTCAGCTGTCATACTATCGTAAATAGGAACAAGTCCTAAGTTCCAAATTTTTTTATATGAATGAACGTTGACCGCCATGTATCGTTTATTGGAAGTTGAAGTCCACTCGTCGAAAGAAAGACTAAATCTTTCACCTGCACTTTTCAAATGTTTTAATTCTGCAGTTACTTGCTTTCTGATTTTTTCACTGTAATTCATAACACGTTTTCGAACAGTTACGGCTGACTTTGGTAAATCCGTGTATTTTGCTAAGAGCATTTGCATTTGCTTATTCACACTGAATGGAAATCCATCTAATGCAATCATTCTTGCCAAAATATCATCCAGGCTATCGTCGGCACTTTTAGTAAAATAATTATCTAACTTTCGCTTGGCTGGCGGCGGTGCTGTGTTCAGATTTTCAGAATCTTGACTTGTTGAAGCTGATATAACCTTGATGTTATGTTTTGATAACAAATGTGTATGTAATCCCTTAGTTGATCCACCCAAAGTCTTGAGGATGGCTGGGCATCGCTTACATTTAGCACTATTCCCGTCCTTCTCAACTAAATAATAACTCCACACTGACGTCGTATCACTGTCTTTTTTATGTCTAACACAGTCTCCCGCCATTTGAAATACTTAATTTCAGATAATTGACTTTTAAATTTTAATGACGTAGCCTACGTAACCCGTTGTCACTGACGTAGCCTACGTAACCCGTCACTGACAGAACAATAAATGAAAAAAATAAAACCTGATTTGCATATTTATACTTTCGTACAGGGAATCCCCGACCGACGGGAAATACCCGCAACAATATTATGACATGAGATGATCGGGTGATTCCCCTGTTGGTTCGTTGGGGAATTACCTTAAGAGTATTGTATTAAAGTATTCCGAGTGGGGAAGTCCCTTCTAAGTTCTACGACAAACATATTATTAGGACTGTACCTGTGTAGTAAATAGTGGGTACCTACGTATTGTACGAGTTGCTTTTTGTCGTAATGTATTAAAATAATCTAGGCAAGGTTATTTTCAAGGCGCAACGGACTACGGAATACAAACTAGACTTGTAAAAATTATTAATTATAATTATAAAAGTTAGAGCTGGAAATTAACAAGAGTATGAAATCCCCAGATCCTGAAGTACAAGTACAAAATGAATTGGGGTTGGCAAATAGTATTAGACGTGAAATGAGCCTGTTCGAAAATGGAGGAGTTCGTGGATATCATTGTACACAACCTACAGCACACACACAGTATATTACTTTTGTATTATATAATGCAATGGCCTGTTGGTCCCAGTCAAGACTCCAGACAATAAGTAAGTCCAGTAAGTCTTCAATAAGTTATTATCTAATCTCTCTAAGTTGCCTAGTGACCTTCTAATGTCACAGTTTTACGGGTGATTGGGACATCAATGCTTCACAAGCATTATCTCAAGATACTAGGCATAAAATAATAAATGGTATCTTGAGTTAAGTATCTCAAGATGGTGTCTTGAGCTAAGTATCTCAAGATGGTATCTTGAGCTAAGTATCTCAAGACCCATAAATATGGGTAATTGATTGACAGCAAATAGTTAATATCGGCACCTACTCCATATATTTTACATGATTACGGTATGGAGCTCTTATTTATGATCAGTGATGTATAAACATAAGGTCACTATAAAGTGACCTTCTAATGTCACAGTTTTACCCATTACCTTTGTACGGGTGATTGGGACATCAATGCTTCACAAGCATTATCTCAAGATACTAGGCATAAAATAATAAATGGTATCTTGAGCTAAGTATCTCAAGATGGTATCTTGAGCTAAGTATCTCAAGATGGTATCTTGAGCTAAGTATCTCAAGATGGTGTCTTGAGCTAAGTATCTCAAGATGGTATCTTGATCTAAGTATCTCAAGATGGTGTCTTGAGCTAAGTATCTCAAGATGGTATCTTGAGCTAAGTATCTCAAGACCCATAAATATGGGTAATTGCTAACTTAAAAGTTTAAACTTTAAAGGGGATTTGATAAGGCTTTTCAAACTGAATATTAGTAATACAGTTAAATAATATAATAACAATAATATAGTTAATAATATAGTTACTAATATTCAGTTTGAAAAGAAATTATTAAGAAAATAAAAAAAAAAAAATATTTTTTTTTTAATTATTAAAGAAATTATTGTTGCTCTGCTATTGCAGAGCAACAATAATTTCATCAATTATCCTCAAAGATTAACTTGAAGCCCATCTCCCATGCTTTTTGAAAGACTGGTGATTTTCATTTATTACACAAAATTAAAACTCTAAAAGCAGGCTTAGCATGATGCTTTCTATTTCTACTCTATTGTAGAATAGAAATCGCTTGTCTATCTTTCTTCGTAGAAAACTGTCAGCTGTCTACACAGAAGCGTAATTTTTATCTACTTTAAAACACTTATCTACGGTTCTCATGTTAAGCCTATGGAACCAGGAATGGTTGGTTAAGTTTATTTTAGTACTAACCTAATAAGCAATGTGGAGATATGAATAAGCAGTTTTTTTATACATGAATAAGATTTTGCAATATCAGGTGGCGATGACAAAGATAGGGTCAAAGTAGGTCTAACAAAGTCTCCCGCCATTTGAAATACTTAATTTCAGATAATTGACTTTTACATTTTAATGACGTAGCCTACGTAACCCGTCGTCACTGACGTAGCCTACGTAACCCGTCACTGACAGAACAATAAATGAAAAAAATAAAACCTGGGGGCTTACTCTTCAAACTAATTTTAATTCCAATCTAAAGCCAATCCGATTCCAATCTTAATTTTGCAGTCACGTGATTCGGTACTCTTGAAAACAATAGTGTCAACATTGGATTGAAATTGGGATTGCGCCGCGATTATTTTGTTCCACATGAAGTTAGCTATGTTACGGGTTGCAATAGTGTTGTTCAACTCATTACGATAAATCGGTAATAGAGCTTTAAAATGCTTTATCCTTTAAATAACAAGGCTAATAAATAAATATAATATAAATAGATGGTTAATTGATCTATTGTAACGTATTAAATTCATTTGGGCGTAAGCAAATGATTAAAATCATAAAATTAACCATGACTTTGGCTGCATGCGGTAGGATCGTTGCATATACTTACTACAATAAAAAAAGACGGATGTTTTTAGTATTGGTCTGAGAAGAAATGTGTTCTAAAATCTCTAAAGAACCATTGCGCAAAGCTCTCAGCTTCAATGAGGTGCACTGGTGGTGGGACAGCAGACAACTTACCAGCATTGCCTGCCTTGTAAAATAGATCGGTGGTGCTAATGGGTGTACAAGAGTTTGCTACTGGAGATTTAAGATGGACAGTCAATCCATTTCCTCAATTAGTAGGTAAATATATTTTAATATTTTCAATTTTATCATACCTATGATATTTATTAAAAAATATTTTATATCCTATCTAATACCTAATAATAATCATTTCAGACTAAACATACCCAGTCACCAGTTGTGACTTGTGATAGAGGATTCATACATTGCACGAGTACAAGAAGAAATAGAAATGCATTTTTTGCATAATATTCAAATATCCCCTATTCTTGGCACGTCACACAATGACGCAATACCATCATCATCCACAAGTAAGTCTCTATTCGAATTTGTTTAGGCATGTTTAAAAACATTTTGATTAAGCCGTCCATCAGTCACACAACCCAACATAAGTGTGTAGCCTAAGTGTGTAGCATTGAAGCGTTTTGGGACTAAAACATTATGGGTTATAGCAAAAAGAAACAAAAATGTTTTTTGTAACAAGTCGAGAAGTTTGAAACTTGTTTGGTCAAATGCCGATTTTACATTAAGTGTTATATTTTTAATATTTCAGTACCTGCGCCTCCCATGCCACTTCAGGGTACCAGACCACCACGACCCCGTCGGCGCCGATCTTAAATTCAGAGGCCGTTGCCAAAATGCCAAATCCTTAACAAATTTGCCATTTTGTTGCACATAAATAGTATTCAAAATGCATTAGCGATTAATGTCAAAGCTTTATTTATTGCAAATGTTGTTGCATATTGATTAATTGCTTGTGTTGCGCATCAAATATTTGTTTGTTTTTATTATTCGATTTGATTTTTATTGTTAATTTTTGACATAGTTTTATTAGTAAGTAAATAAAAGTACATTTAAGTAAATAAAAAAATGTTTTATTCAGTTCTTCATTTTTCAAGATATATATACTTAAGTAGTAGATGCTTAATCCTTAATGTTATATTGTTTCCTATTACACTTATGAAACAATATAACATTTAGGAATTCATAATTTATAAACATAAACTGTAGAAACACAATGTCACAAATAGCATGAAATACAAGAAAAAGGAAAATTATTGAACTAATAGCAAAAAAATCCTAAGTATATAAAACCTACACCTTTTTACATCTTCCTTCTACTCGCCAACAACTGCTGAACTAAAACATCTCACTTTTCGATGTCTTGTTCAACAGCTGTGCTGCTAGTTGACTCTTGAGAAGTGACAGCTGGGTAATCAATTCCATACTCTGCTGTACTACGACCCTACCGCATGCAGCCAAAGTCATGGTTAATTTCATGATTTTTATGGTGTACATAATAAAGAGTATTATATTCTATTTTCCTCAAGATCAATACCTACTCTATTGATACACATGTTGTGTAAGACACAACTCACTCTGCATCACTTATCTGAAAATATATAAAACAAGGACTTTAAATAATTTGTTATGAAGTGAATTACAATTAAATATTAATCGAAAGTATTGCCTTACAATAGAACATTTGTTGAATGGAAATGTTTGCGATTAAAAATCTCTCTTTATTGTACATAGGTCTTATCAAAACTACATGAGTGCCAACAATACATCCTATAACAGATGGATTTTCAGGTAACCTGTAGCTTAGGGACTATAAATTATCTTATCTTATAAAAAAAAGGCATTTTGGAGAACTTACATAATAATAATATAATTACATATAATTTACATAATAAATTATCTAAGTTTGATAAATAAAATGAGGTATTTGTGACATTACCTCCTTTCCAAAGGATTCCTGACGAGTTTGAGGAAACTTAATCCATTTACATTGTACTATTAGATGGTTAAGAGCTGCCGTTACATTTCTAATAGGACGAGAAACAGATTGCTGCGAAATTAGGGTCCTTAGGTGCCTCCAACTAGTTTTTGGTAACTCCCAGTCGCATAAAAGGACAATGCCACTAAAACCTGCAAGAATTATACAAGTATTACTATTGATCTTCCAAACAAAGTCACGATAACACTGATAAAAGTTATGAATCAAAAACAACATAGGTAACTTATATTTTGGTGATATATCACTTCTTCTCTTAGGAGTTGGCATAAAGGGATTAATTTTTTCTTGTATTTCCTCAAACGAATCCTTGCTCACTCTATAGTTTGCTTTAAATTCGTCTTCATTCATAGAAAACGTTTTGTCCGTATAACTCATCATCAGACGCTCATCTCGTCTTTGTTTTAATTGTTTTTTATGAGAATTATGTAAAACACTGAATATTACTGCTAATCGTGCCATAATATACACTTATTACTCACTGAAAATCACTTAAAACGCAAAACAATTTCTAAAAAGTTACACTTTTGCTATTGGAAAAATCACAATGAACACACAATCCCAACGTAATACTGTCGCAATACACAGCTGTCAAATAAACTCAAGAGTAGCACGCTAAGCCCGATCCCGATTCCACTTAGTTCTCCAAAATGGACACGCAATTTCAACACAATTTGGCGCTAGCGTCGAACTCAAGAGTACGAAACGTCAAAATTCCAATGTCGATCGATCGGAATTGAAATCAAGAGTTAGCGCCCTGATTTGCATATTTATACTTTCGTACAGGGAATCCCCGACCGACGGGAAATACCCGCAACAATATTATGACATGAGGTGATCGGGTGATTCCCCTGTTGGTTCGTTGGGGAATTACCTTAAGAGTATTGTATTAAAGTATTCCGAGTGAGGAAGTCCCTTCTAAGTTCTACGACAAACATTATTAGGACTGTACCTGTGTAATAAATAGTGGGTACCTACGTATTGTACGAGTTGCTTTTTGTCGTAATGTATTAAAATAATCTAGGCAAGGTTATTTTCAAGGCGCAACGGACTACGGAATACAAACTAGACTTGTTTGTGGCAATCCCGAAAATCCCGAGATTAGCCAAGTACAGTTCCGGGATTTTCGGGGCCAGAAAACGGTCGGGATCCCGGGATCCCGAGATTAGGGATCCGAGGGATTGTATTCTCTAGGTACAACATACCACAAGGAATTAAAAACACCAAACAATCCGCCTAGCCTTTTCCCAACTATGTTGGGGTCGGCTTCCAGTCTAACCGGATGCAGCTGCATACCAGTATTTTACATGGAGCGACTGCCTATCTAACCCAGTTACTGAGTAATACGATACCCCTTGGTAAGACTTTTAGGCTTCTGCTGACCCCTAACGACTGTCAAAGATGCACGAATGACAGCCGAGACGGGCTTAACGTGCTTTCCGAGGCACGGAGGAGTCTCTGTATGTAAAGATGGTCACGCATCCACGGACCAACCCCGGCAAGCATAGCTTAACCTGATGGATCGAACCGTGCGGCTGTTATTATTTAGCCACAAGCTCCTTAGGAACAGTCGTGTTTAGTACTTACTAATTCCATGCAGCCTGTAAAAAAGAAAAACACCGACATTCCAAAAGATAAAGCTGCCTATAAACATTTTTGAATATTTATAACTCGTCCCATTCAATGGCTGAATAAAAAACGACAAAGGATAGGTTTCGCGGCCCAGTCCAAACAATGATTTTGGTTTCCGCTCACAATATGGCGGAATCTTTTCACCGGTATCCGTTGTTTCCAATTGTTGAAAAGTTTTCACTGCAGGTGCAGTTTGTATTAAAATAGGATAGGATGTTTTTTATTGAGAATCGCTCAACTTTGCTTGTATAATGATTGTAATGATAAAGTATTTCATGAGGTAACCTCATTATTAAAAAATATATAATGAATAAATATAAAAAGATCTGCCTTGTTGGTCTAGTGCAAAGCATGAGGTTCTGGGTTCAATTCCCAAGTCGGGCAAAGTGATATTGGGCTTTTTCCATCAGGAATTTCTCAGTAGCAGCCCGGAATTTGGATTTGTGCCCGGTTGATGGCAATAGGCTCGTCTCCTATTACATGGGACGTAAATATTACTGGCGAAATGTGGGTGTACTAAGGTATTCCTCTGGCTAACCCTTTGGGAATTACATCTGACCACAGATAATATAATACTACGATCTGACATTTAAATAATTATAAATACGAATTTGTTATAGATAAACTACGATAACATGGCACGCCCCTCTTAATTACTGATTCAATGTGTGTAGTAACATCCTTACGAAAGAAAGAGTTTGTATGTAGTTGTAAGTACTCGTATTATCTCTCTTATTACCAGATTTGTTGGTCAACTAACCATTACTAGCCGATCGCGCAAGACAACGAACGTGTCGTTTTCATAGAGCATGTCAGTGCAGCGCCATACTATTATTAATGAGCGATTAATGACGCCACTAGTCGAGCAACAAATCCGTGATGTTTTTGTTCGACGGGCGTCTCATTACGCACGCATGCGTACACATACTTTCAAAGGTTTTGAATTTTGGAGGGGCGGGCCATATTATCGTAGTTAATATCTACGCTTTCACGTCTTAACAGCTGAACAGATTTCGATGAAATTTGGCACACAGGTAAACCATGACCTGGGTAACATAGGATACTTTTTATCCGGTAGTTCGTTCCCGTGGGATAATTTCCGAGCTCCACAGGGGCGAAGCGGCGGGGTCTTAGGCTAGTAATATTATAGAGGCAAAAATTGTGAGTTTGTATGTAGGGAACTACTGATCCGATTCCGAAAATTCTTTCACTAATGGGAAGCTACAGTATTGCCGAGTGTCATAGGATATACACATACACTTACACACTCCCTAAATCGTGCCATCGTGCTTATTTACATGTAGGTTTAAATAATATCTTAAACATCAAAATAATTATATCAAAAAAGTTTTTTCACTCTTGCTCAAAAAGTCCGTCATTTTCGCGTACCAGAGCGGGGCTAAAATAGCATAATTATCTTCCTCTAGGGCAGTCTAGGGGATTTTTTTTTTAATTGTTGTCTGTTACCAACGAGCCTACAAAACCGAAAGTCATAACTCTTAAGGTGAATCCGCAGCTGTAGCTGTATTAATGATTATAATTCTGTAAATACATTTAACTGTTATAGTCGCGAATCATATTGTGATTAAGATAAAACGTGACACTGACCTGAAAAACGTAAGAAAATTTGAATTTTGCGGGCTACCTGCGAATCCACCTTAAAACAAGAAATTCCACGTGAACGAAGTCGCGGACAGAAGTTAGCCTGAAGTATTTAGAAGTACCCGTCTGTGTAAAACCTTCGAAGGGCGATCAGCAGCAACACAAAGGTCGCCGCCGCCGGTCGCCCGCGCCGGTTCACTCCCGGGTCGGTACGTACCGTACTAGGGGTTACGACAATGTCTACTGACTTAAGTCGGTGTAATAACGTATGAAAGGTTTTAAAGATTACAAGACTTTTTTCAGGAGTGAATGTCGTTGAAAGTCCTGAAGAATCCCTAGAAATAATTAAATGAAGAATTCCCGTCTGAGCACCTATGCATGGAGTACCAAAGGTATCGTATGTGGACAGATTTTTTAAAAGAGTAACCGTGGAGTTTCTTGCCGGCTCTTCTCCATAGGAAACGACGAATTGGAACCGTGCACCTAGCTTATAACGTTTCATAACTGCCCATGTAGGTTTATGTGAAATAAAATATTTAGATTTTAATCCTCAAATGGGAGTACGTTTGGTGCTCAAACGGGAATACTTCAATTCAATCATTTAAGAGTAGTCCATAATACCTTAGCTCTACCTCACTCTTTATCTTGCTATTTTCTAATTTGCCCCCCAAAAGTGACCCCCATATTCAAAATTCATTTATTGACGTTATACGTCCGTGTTTGGGTCACAGAAATTCATATGTGTACCAAAATTCTACTTAATCGGTCCAGTAGATTCCGAGAAAATCGGCTGTCACAGACGAACAGGCAGACAGACACACGAGTGATCCTATGTGTTCCGTGTTTTCCTTTTGTGGTACGTAACCCTAACATAGTGTAACATTTTGACCGTCACGACACTTATGCATGTGTGTTTCCAAGCGTATGTTACTAAAATGTAATGAAAGTACCTACTGATTAAGTATTTTTTTATTGACTCATAATTCGGTGGTCAAATTGATATTAACTTCACATGAGGCCATATTAACTACCATTGTTTTACGTTTTACTTTTATTACTTAAATATATTTGTAAAGCATACATTATCACATCATAATCCACAGCCTAAGTAACATTTTAAAGCCATTTTCATAAAGCTATTAGTATTATAAGGAGGCCGTATAATTATGCCTTTAGCGGCCGCTAATGTATGTATTTTAGAACCTACGTCATTTTTACGACTTACGCCATTTTTTTTAGCAGTTCAAAAAAAATGGCGTAAGTCGTAAAAATTACATTTTTAAGGCGTAAGTTGTAAAAATTACAATTTTTAGGCGTAAGTCGTAAAAACGGCAACTTTAAGGGTTTGCGCCGACTTTTGATTTCTAGGAAATGTTTAAAATGTTTGTATACATAGCTTTCCGCAATAATATCTCTAAATGAAGCTGAAAACCGCAACAAAATCCGTTGCGTAGTTTAGAAGAACAACGCGGTCAAACAGACAGACACAAAAAGCGACTTTAGTTTACAATATGTATAGATGTGAATTTTCTTACCTTCTGATCCAAATGAGTGCTCGAAATCTGAAACAAACGATATTTTATTAGATTTGTAATTTCCATTGCGTTTTATTTTGAGTGCAATGTCTAAGAAAGAACGTCAGACCCGGCTGTCATTCGTAGATATTTGACAATTGTTACGGGTCGTCAGAAGCCCGAAAGTCTGACAACCAGTCTTACCAAGGTGTATCGTATTACCCAGTAACTGGGTTGTGGAGGTCAGATAGAAAGTAGCTCTATGTAAAATACTGGTATTCAGCTGCATCTGGCCGGTTAGACTGGAAGCCGACAAATGGGAAAAGGCTAGATGGATTAATATTTTGAGGGGAAATTAGCTGGAAATATTTGATATACCTATATACCTGTTGGTGTACCTTTATAAATAAATAAATACATATCTTAATTTGGCAGCATTGCTTTCGGCTTGGTGGATGATTAAAGGCTCGTGCCGATTGTCGCGATATCGCGGGCGCGACACTTTCCATGAAATTTTGCGCCTTTGTGATTTTATCCGTGGACATCGGAATCTCATTATAATGTAGTGAAGAAAAAAATATTCGTCGAACTCCTGACAACTTAATAAAAAAAAAAAATCATCAGAGTACTTACTTATTCAGCAAAGCATATTTTCCAAAAAAAAAATACCAGTGCACAAAATAATTCTCTAACGCCCGAGTACACACGACACTCAACATGTCGCGGTGCGATTCGTTAGCGTGGACGCTGCGTTTTAATTGCGGTTTTGCCAACCTGACGTGTGGCACTGCGGTTGGACCAGTTTTGAAGTTTTAATACAAGTTGACACTTGACAGCTGTCAAGTTGAATGTATGTTTTTTTTTCTTTTGGTAACTAATGAATGTATGTACGGATTTTTATTGAGAGCATTAGGCTCATAGATATAACTTATTTTATAATGTAGTATTGGTACTGTTGTTTTATTTTGCTCCAACTTAAAAAGTAAACTTTTTGATGTGTTTAACATCTTTCCTCTCGCTTCCTATGGGAGTGATTTCGTCAAAAAGGGACGGAACTGTGTAACAGGAAGCTTATGCATGGAATCAGTAAGTACTTTATAATAGCATGGATTTAGTATACTCGTGGAATTAGAAAGTACTATATACTCGTAGATTGTAAGTAGAGGGGGTCGAATTTCGACCAATGGGCGACCAAAGTAATTAATAAATTATTCGAATAAATATTTCAGTATTTAGCTTTGTAATTTTGAGGTTAATTTCTGTCGCTGCTCAATTGCTTATTACCAAGGTGAGATGTCAGATGTTACACATCATATGCGACTAATTTAAGCCTCACAAGTATATTTCTACCACCTTTCCGTCAGTTCTGAATGGAGTAGGTACTTTGCAAGGTATAATCATGTTGTTAAATCTTATCATCTAGAAGAGGTAATAAATATGGTAGAAGACACAGTACGTAATTAACATTTATTACAGTTAATGAAGGGATTATTGCTGAGGCGATATATCGTGGCGTAGTCTCGAGTGATTTAGAGAACTTATTATGGCATTATATGGAGGGGAGTGTCGAGCAGTGGTGTGGAAACCTAGGGATTTATACATTTAGGGCGAATTTCACCAATGAAACTGAACGTGATCAGTACATCTAAACCGAGTTCAAGAGCTGTCAGTGTCAATATTACAAAGAAAATAATTACACTGACAGCTCTTGAACTCGGTTTAGATGTGCTGATCGCGTTCAGTATCATTGGTGAAATTGGCACTAAGTCTCGTACAGACTCACGAAATATCGCGGGCGCGACAGGCAGCGACATAGAAATTGTGCTACTATTGTCGCGTCGCGCCCGCGATATCGCGCCAGTCTGCACGATCCTTTATGCACCCTAATTGCGTAACAATCTGAATGATTTTGAAGGTATGGTTTCACCAAAGGACGTTGTACGACCAACGCCGGTGTAACCTTAGTAAGACACATTTTTAACGCGTGGGAAGAGGCCCAAGACGCCATAGGAATCTTTTGTGACCTTTCGAAGGCATTTGATTGCGTCGATCACGAAACCTTACTCTTGAAGCTTGAGCATTACGGACTTGGAAAACTTGCGCTTAGTTTAGTAAAATCTTATTTAAACGATAGACAACAGCTAGTTCAAATAAATGGTATCAATTCACTCGGTTTAAAAGTAAAAATGGGTGTTCCTCAAGGCTCGATATTGGGTCCTTTCCTCTTTTTAGTGTATATTAATGATCTTCTCCATTTATTAAAAAATCAACCACAAATGGTGTTATTTGCTGACGATACTTCCTTGATTTTTAAGGTAGATAGACGTGCTACAAATTTTGACGACGTAAATAACGCCCTACTGCAGGTCCAAAATTGGTTCACTGCCAATAATTTAGTATTAAATGGAAAGAAAACTAAGTGCATACGATTTTCTTTACCAAATGTAAAAAGTAGTGATTATGAGATAGTATTGAATCAAGAGAAACTAGAATTCGTCGATAAAACTGTTTTCCTGGGGATCACGCTCGACTCTAGGCTTCAATGGGGTCCTCATTTAACATCTCTTGCAGGACGGCTAAGTTCAGCAGCATATGCTGTCAGAAAAATCCGTCAATTTACTGATGTAGATACCGCAAGGCTAGTCTATTTTAGTTACTTTCATAGTATCATGTCTTACGGTATTTTACTTTGGGGACGGGCTGCAGACATCGAGTCTATTTTTATTCTGCAGAAAAGAGCCATCAGAGCCATATATAATCTCCGCAGGCGCGATTCTCTTAGGGAACTGTTTAAGAATATTAACATCATGACGGTGTCTTGTCAATATATCTATGAAAACACGTAAGAAAAAATTTACATCTTTTTAGTAAAAGAGGCGACAGACATAATTATAGTACTAGAAGTAGGGATCTATTAGCTCAACCAGGTTTCAGACTGGCTAAAGTAGACTCATCTTTCATGGGGTACTGTTTAAAATGTTATAATAAAATTCCTCCCCACATACTTCAACTGAATGAGACGAAATTCAAATCTTTTATAAAACGCACACTATGCAAGCAGGCATATTATAGGCTGGTGGATTACATCGCTGATAGAAATGCTTGGCTCAATGCTGGTCCTGCTCCACAACGTCAACTAATTGATTAACATTTGAAAATACTGTTGGAGCTGCTGAAGATTGTAAGACTATCTTTTCATTGTATAAACTCAATCACCTTTGTATTATATAATTGCATAACACAGGTGTGAGTACTATGTACAATAGAGCTACCATTTACCGGGTAATATGTCTTTCATTGACTTGAATATGTCCTGGCAGCTGAGAGTATGTCATGCTCACTCAGATGTCTCGCTGATGGTGGCGTGTGTGTTGGATCATTTAGCTCCCTTCAAAATGGTTGAGCTGAATGGTGCTGATCCATGCGTCATGTTCGTGAACGGGCGCTGTCAGTTGGGACTGGTCATCTCTTAGCTGCCACGGCTTATTTTTAATTATTTTAGTTTTGAATTGTTTTTTTTTATCACGGACGCTTCTGACGTTTTGCATCGTTCTCACATGTATATTTTCAATAAGAATGATGTAACCAATACTTTGTATCAAATATTTTATTTTAAAAGAGTGTCTGTGGAGTTTCTTGCCCGTTCTTCTCCATAGGAACCTACTATTTGGAATGGGCAACTAGCTTCATATTTGTAACTGACCGACTTGTTGACAATTCAAAAGTGCCTGTAAATGGTTTAATTGAAATAAATGCTTTGAGTGAGTTTGAGTTTGAGTTTGAAGGATATTGCTAATCCATTGCTTCATACGTTCGAAAGAAATGTCTGTTCAGACACGTAAATAACGCAATGAATGTTGCTGAACTGTCAAAATGACACCCATTGCTACTGATAAAAGTGTGTTTATACGCAATTAACCCTTCCGATTGTTAAGCTGAAGTGGTTCCAAATGTATCATAAGTAACCAAATGATGTAACCAATATTCTGTAACCATAATTATGTCAATTTAAAAGAGTGTCCGTGGAGTTTCTTGCCCGTCCTTCTCCGTAGGTGTACCTACCTACTAAGCTTTGGAATGGGTAACTAGCTTCATCTTTATGACTGACCGACCCCTTGACAATTCAAAAGTGCCTGTAATTGGTTTATTTGAAATAAATGCTTTGAGTTGAGTTTGGTACACACGGCTACACATCAAGCTATACATTTTCAGTATACGCTGACCTCTCATTGTACGGAAATCTAATACAATGTGAGATCAGCTTATACTGGAAATGTCCTCGATGTGTAGCCGTGTGTACCAAGGTGAATTTTTAATGTAATTATTGTCCCTTAGTCTAGCTCTAGACTATTGACTTGGGGCAAGATTCACAGACCGCACTGTGACTTTAATTTACGAAATAAGTAAGCGTTTCATACGAATGTGTACTTTATTATTATGCACATAATGTTTATATTCGTATACTTAAGCGAATGTGAGCTAACAGGTGATTTTTTTAATGTAATTTATTATTGTGTCCCTTAGTTTAGAGTATTGACTTAGAGCAAGATTCACAGACCGCACTGTGACTTTAATTTGCTAAGTAAGCGTTTCATACGAATGTGTACTTTATTATTATGTGCATAATGTTCATATTCGTAAAAGTGAATGTGAGCGAGCGTTTCATACGAATTTGAACATTAACGTTACCTTAGCTATGATGAAGGCAGTAATTATCGACTGTAATTTGACAGTGCAAAATGAAGGCTGCTTCTGATTCTGAGATGAAACAAGCATGGATACACTTGCTTAGTGGGTTCCCGATTCCAAAATTAATTAACTAAATTAAATTGACTGGCAAAACATCACAGAAGTGACAGAAAAAACAACAACAAAAAAAACATTTTCCAAAAAAAAATATCCGAAATCATAAACATACATACATATCCCTATGAAAATGGTCCACCACCACCAACCACCATTTTCAATTAGCTATTCGAATTCGCAACCACGTGCATGAAAAGCGGGTCTTTCAAATTTAAGTTTGGAACCATTCGCAACGTAAAAGGCCCCATAAACTACCATAGACAGCAAATCATAACTCCTCGCAAGCTATGGGCGAGGCGAGGCAATGTTCTTGAGTCGTAACACTCGTAACCAAGGACCGGAACAGGTATTGAAGGAAGGACCCATGAATGATGTAGCATGGAAACATAAGTTCAACAGGCGAGGATTTAACTTAAAAATCTCATAAAAGATGGCCTTTAAGCTTGTGGCCAGTAATTATAAACCAAGGTATGTCAATTAAAAGTTTTCAGTAATCATGTATGAAATTAAGACGATCTGAAGCTTTTAAAAAAAAACCTAATGTCGAGGCGGCCATTTAGGATTAATTTACCTTGGTTTTTTTTTTTTTTAGGAATCAGCTCCATGGCATGAAAATGGCTACGAAATACAGCTGCTAAAACGTGTCGACATATGTTTTTATATATTTTCACAACACAGTATTTAGCATTCGGCACTACCTGGCATCAAAACAAAATTTTAAAATATTCATTCCGAACACAGAAAAAAAAAACAACCGTGGCCCACCATTACACGTTTGGAAAAACTTACCGATGTATCAAATATGGTAGCATTCGAATATCAACTTTAGTTCGCGAATTATACAGTCGTATTTAGATTAGCGCGGCAGCGATTTTCCTATGGTTTTATTCGCGGCTCAAGTAATAAGCGGAGAGAGGATTTCTTTTATTCGAATTTTCCTATGCATTTAAAATGGTTATTGGCGGGGATATTATTATGATAAGTCACGAGGCGAGAATTTTCTTATTATCGAAGACCGCTGTGATTATTCAGAAAACTGTAGGTTTATTGTTCAGAAAATTCAGACAAAAAAAATTTAAACTGTAGCTAGATAATGAACTCAACTGAACTGATTTATTTGTCTCCGTGGGCAATATATAATATTTTTTTTAAGTGAATTTCGCGTTTTCGTGCACATCTTTTCCATGGACAGTCAACACCAGGGGATGTACTCCGAAGATATATCCGAAGTATCGGCCGAATGTGCGGCCGTTTCCTGACTACGGCAAAAAAAAAATCGACAGTCAATGAGATAAGTCAAACTCAAACATGTCACTTGAAGTCGGGTAAGGATTCAAAGTCAGAAAAGGAAACTTTGGAAGTTAAGAAACGACCCGAACATTCGGTCTTTAGGTACTTCGGATTATAAAAAAAGAAAGAAAGAAAGAAAATACGTTTATTTGCGGTAAACATAACGCAAAGAAATAAAAACACAAACACGAAAGATCAAGTTGAGGGAAAATATGCGTCACATTCACGCAAAACGGCCATCGCTCAGCATAATGCTGCGACCCTATGCGAGACAGAGCCCCAGCATCGCATCGCTTTGGAGTAGACCCCGAGCCGTTTCTAAAAAGACGATAGAGAAGATGGATGTTTCTTATTATGGAGGAATGAAAAATAATCACGATGTGCTGATTGCACTTAGCAGGTTTTTTTGTAGCAATCAAACTTCGGGTTCGCTAGGCTGTGTACACACGGCTACACATCAAACTATACACTGCCAGTATACGCTGAGCTCTCATTGTTCGGAAATCCCACACAATGCGAGATCAGCTTATACTGGAAATGTATAGCTTGATGTGGAGCCGTGTGTACAAGTGCTACAACAAATGCCCGTTTTCACTAACACTACGCGACACCTAATAAAAGCGTAGTGTTGGATTTTTCAACGTTCGGCTCAGTACCAACGAGTTCATAATCCAAAAGTGCGCGAAAACTGGCGAAAAATATGTGTGCTCCTAAGTTTGATTAAAAGCGAACTGTAGATTACGCAGAAGTGGCCGTATTTATAGACCAGCAAGTAATTAAGCTTGTTTTGGCCTGATGTGTCTGTAAAAGTGAGAGCGAAAATAAACAATGGCCGGCTTGTGGGTTTAGTCAGCTGTTTAGTCCGAAAGAACACTTAATTTTACATTTCCAGGAAGTGGTTTTGACTCATTGTATTTTTGAACGGGAGAGTTTTTTGTAATAGTTGAGATACAAAAAAGATTCCGTTAGCATTTTAGCGTTTAATTAATCACACTAATATTATAAAGGCGAAAGTTTGTGAGTGTGTGTCCCGTGTGTGACTTTTTATCCCGATATTCCCACGGAATCGAGACTTACGCGGGTAAATCATATTTTGATCAAGATACATCCTGTACCCTAATTGCGTAACGCAGTTTCGTTATCGGTTATCGGAACCGGAATGATTTTGAAGTATATTGCTAATCCATTGCTTCATATGTTCGAAAAAATTGTCTGCTCAACAACGTAAATAACGCAATGAATGTTGTTGAACTGTCAAATTGAAACCGATCCCTACTGATAGTGTGTTACGCAATTAGCCCTCTGATACTGACCTGAAAATTGCAAATACGTAAGAAAATTTGAATTTTGCGGGCTACAGCTGCGGATTCACCTAAATTCTAATTCACTAACATACGCCGATTCTTTTAATTTAAACCACAGACAAACTAGAGTGGGGGGAGACAAAACTCGTAAATATGTCGGGTTTTATAGTAGCGCGCCCCTGGTAGGGGCGTTCAGTACGCCAGGGGTGGTGCAACCCTGAGTTTTTACTTGTTTTCTACAATCGCAGTTTGTTAGCTCCATGATTTCTTGATTGCTTATCCGTATTAGGGATGTGTTTTGAGTGGGTAATTTGTTTAGGATTTACTTTGTTTTTCTCAGGAAAATTGGAGGAAGCCAAAATAATGCTTCTTAAAGTGTTATTATGTATGTTAAAGTAACACTGTTTTTCGGACATATTCTGAAACTTAATGCTGTAATGAATTGAGACTAAAACGAACATTTCGATTTCCTAAATTTGTACTTGTGTATTTTTTTTATTTTTTATTAAATTGCTGTACATATCATGAAAATTATTCTACTATCTCCAGTTACATTAAACATTATATTATTTTACTCTGTGGAAAGCCTGATAAATGAAAAATACAGATATCCATATTGTATCCCTAATCATAACGATTTCCGAAAATTATGAGCCAATTGCGGCCGGCGAGGAGTATTTAAAAGGGGTAAATGACCATTCACAGGTGTATAAAAACTGGCCAAGTGCGTTTCGGACCACGCAAAATGAAAGGTTCCGTATTTATCACAAAACAAACTAAATATTGTGGTTGCAAAACATGCTCTCCCATACATCGATACACGTTACGGTCAATTCTACAACTGCAAATTTAAGTTGGTCGACTATTACTCGTTCACTTGTAAAGCCTACTTTGCTGTGATAGTTTTCCTTTTAATTTCGTTGTATATACTACTGTCATGAATTTTTTCACATATCCAAAACCAAGCATTGAGCTGTCCGGAGAAAAAAATAGCACTTTAAAGCTTAATATTACGCAAACGGATTCCTGAATTGAAAAATGGTTTTCACAGACCCACAATATTTTTGAACGGCCTATCCAACGATACCCCATACTATGAGATAGATGAGAAAAAAAAATATCATCCCCACTTTACGTGTAAGGGAGGTCTCTAAAAATTTTTTTTTTCTATGTTTTGTTTTACGACTTTGTAGGCTTGATTAATATCTATACCCATGCCAAATTACAGCGTTCTAGTACTAAGAGTCTCTAAGCTAAGCTGGGGACAGACGGACGGACGGACAGACAGACCGGACATGGCGACACTATAAGGGGTTTCTTGTTGACTACAGAACCCTAAAAACGAGAATTAAACGAGTATTTTCGCTAGCGCTGAGAAAAAATCCTTCGTTAAGATAAAAATACCGGGCGGGTTTGAAGCAGGAACAACGGGTTTTCCTTGATTATCCATTCAAGTTCGCCGAGCGAATAAAATATAACAAGTTGAAAAAAACTTGTAGATGAATATGTAAGTATTGTAATTACAAACATTTCTCAATTAGCTCGGAATCTTTAGTATTTAACTTTTATAAATGCGAGATTAAAGGCACCTGCAGACTGTTGTTCATAGCTTAAGGCGCTGACAAGAGGCAAATGATAAAAGTAGGCTTGTCTTAAACAAAAAGATTGCCAAAACTATATAGTTTGTGGTAGCGGAAAAAATATATGTTATTCTTGAACATATTTCTCAGAACTTGGTTGTTACCAAAACACGTTTAGAAAATAAAAATCTCGATACAAATTAACGGTAAACTAACCCTTTACTTGTTACGAGTTTCAATCCAAAATATCTGTATTAAATATCAACGTACGGTTGGTATTTAATTAATAACAAGAACGTCTTATTTGTATGCAGAACTTAAGTTGTTTTTTATTTTTGATTACTCAACTCATTTACTATACTATACATATTTCACTCAGAGTAAATAGATAATTGCTTCATATTTTTCAATAAATTACAAGCGTTGTGTCATCGCGCTTCTCTTTCTTTTGTATGCAGTCTGACAGTGACCTCGGTTTCGCTGTTGTCAGCGTCTTAAGTATCTGTCAAAAATATGCTTTTTGGGTATTTAAACGGACACATCGACTACGGGGCAATTCCTGTATCATCATAACACACATAACATTACCCCTGTATTTCCCGAAGGGTTAGGCAGAGGTGTACCTATAGTACACCCACATTTCGCCAGTTATGTTCAAGTTCCAAGTAATAGGGGGCGAGCCAGCCTATTGCCATCAACCGGGCACAAATCCAGAATCCAGACTCCGGACTGAGAACTTCCATGCTCAGCCCGGAGTCTGGATTTGTGCCCGGTGTGCATGGAACAACCAATATATATAAAAAAAAAAAAAAAAATGCCTCGTTTACGGAAAACGTAATTAAAACGAGAACAAGGGCTGAGTGCTATAAATCATTGCAATATGGTGATAGTTATAATTGGTTTCGTCTCCCGTGGAGATGATTGAACCACTATGCAGGGGCAAAAAGCAGAAAGATGACGGAAGAACCACGTAATTTGCGAACGGTTGCGACTGTGGACGTATCCCATAGTTACTAAATCCATGATGTATCAAATGGTATTGTCATGAAGATCCATGGTCAAATTTCCTTGTGGTCAAATCAGTTGGACAAAATAGTTTGACTACGGGGAAGGGCCGCACTTTCAAGACGATTAAGTCGAGAATGACTGATCTGTCCCTAATTGCGTAACACAGTTTGAATCGGAATGATTTTGAAGTATATTGCTAATCCATTGCTTCATAAGTTAGAAAAAATTGTCTGTTCAACAACGTAAATAACGCAATGAATGTTGTTGAACTGTCAAATTAAAACCGATTCCTACTGATAGTGTGTTACGCAATTAGCCCTCTGTACCCTAATTGCTTAACGCAGTTTGAATCGGAATCGGAGGGTTTATGCCGCCGACTCTTTCCGTGCATGGCACATGGCTCAAAATGCTTCGGCAAAGAGCCTGACCACACCTATACATCCCTATCTGATTTTTTGAAGAACTAAGCCTTCTTTACGTAGGTATCTGTTTAGTGGCAAAGGCGCCGTGGGAGGAGCACTACGGGTCGCTACCTGATCCGTCGTGTAAAAAAAAAAACATAAATATTGTAATTAAGCAAATATTTGCTAAAACGATTTCTGTTTATGGGCCGGAATCTTCATTAATGATCGCATTTTAATTATGTGATTCATACAAGAGGTTAAAAATCCTCGACTTTTTGTTTACTTTGGGTAGGTAGTAAAGTAAGATAAAATCTTGTTGAAATGTTATATAATAATAAAAACCGGCCAAACGCGTGTCGGACCACGTACAATGAAGGGTTCCGTAATATCCCAAAAACCAACTTAACATTGTAGTTGAAAAACATGTTCTTCCATACATCGATATACGTCACGGACTCACGGTTAATTCTCCAATTGCAAAGGTAAGATCGTCGACTATTGCTCGTTAACTTGTAAAGCCTATAGCTGTGATAGTTTTCCTTTTAATTTCTTTATAATAATATATATAAGTACTACTGCCATTAATTTTTTCACTTAATATCCAAAAATAACCATTTAGCTGGCAGAGAGCGGGACTCTAACAAAAAATTGCAATTTAAAGCTTAATATTACCCAAACGGATCCCTGAATCGAAAAATGGTTTCCGCAGACCCGCAATATTTCTGAACGGCCTATCCAACAACACCCCACACCATGGGATAGACGAAACCTACCATAAGTTTTTTTTTTTACGACATTGTCGGCATGATTTACATGTATACCCATGCCAAATTACAGCTTTCTAGTACTAAGAGTCTCTGAGCTAAGCCCGGACAAACAGACAGACTGACATGTCAAAACTATGGGTTCCTTGTTGACTATGGAACCCTAAAAACATAGATAAAACTAATGTCAGTTTATGATAAGTTAATGACGTTGGTAGATAGGTACGCACTAATGAATATAACTTTACAATACACCAGTAATTTATGGGGTCTAGACAGAAAGCTCAGACAACAAATTCAGTAACTTTCAATGCAAGTAGTAGCTTACTAGTACATTAAACAAAATTTTATGTTTACCAAAACTGCTACAAAGTGCAGCATATTGTCAACGAACTGTAAGAAGAAGGCGCCTGTGTCTGTAACACAGTTTATACTAGCACAGACACAATGTGCACTCTGTTTCAAAAATGCTTAGCGTTGTACTTTATTTAATGGTGTTTTTATTTTTCTTTTTTTATTATGTTCGATTGAGATGGACGAATTGTATTTGGCTTTAGAAATAAATAATTTATTTATTATTGTTGTTGTGACTTTAATTGTAGAAATAGATATGTAGATAGAATTATTATGCTTTATCATAAATCAAGAGATTGATAATCCATATTGCTTTGTAAAAATATTTTTTAAACATAGGTATGTTTCTTCTTGGATTTCACACTAATTTGATTGTACCTATTAAACTTCACAGGTCCTTTGTAAAGGTTCCTTGAAAATATATAATAATAATAATAAAAAAATATGCAAGTAACTAAATAGGATACAAACTAGGACCTATAGTATGTTTTGTATAAGTGTATAAGCAGGTTTATCATAAAAGGAGACCTCTACAAAAACCCACTCAGTTACTACAACAACTACTTTCTACACAAGTATTAATTAATACAATAACAAACAAGACATAATTAAGTCATTATTAGTTACAATACACTGATTGTGTTGATAAAATTCCTCTCAATTTGTAAGACAAGATATTCTCAATATCCTCACTGAAGATAATATTCTCAATACATTCACTGAATGGTCTCAACATTTTGCAGGTAGGTATTTCATGTTTGTTGGTTGTGATGGACTTACCTAACTCATAACATTATTTGAGTTACAAACATGTTACAGATCCTCGTTTAACTACTGTTTGTTGATTGTATGCAAAAATGTGGATTAATTTTGATGTCTGATCGTTTAAGATAAATTATTTAGTTAAGTAATTTTAAAAATAAAATCTTTTCTTTCAAAGTTCATTTTTATAGGTGATACCTTATTTATCTGTTCCGTGGGTGATACATAAAATGTTTTATTATATTACCTATCTTTTGTTTTTTTAAAGGAAAAATATCGGCGTTCCACTGCACTATAATTAGCACCCGCGTGTACGAAGATGTCAAATGCGTTAGGGTTTTTATTATTATTGTTTTGCAGATAGTACAATGATAAAATATTTTAAATAGTATGATAGTGATAGGTTACCTACCTACCTACCGTTGTTAATAATAAAGTTGAGAATCTTATCACGAACATCTAAGATATACTAAATAGATAAAATTGGGGATCAGAAAAATCAGAAAAACCAGGTTCATTATTTATTAACTTATTATGGTCGTTTTCTAATATGAATAAATGACATGATTATTGCCAAACAACCCATTGCTAATCTAATTTATGGTAGAAAAAACTAGACAATCGGTATTCTAAATTCAAAACGAGTCATAAAAACACGCGTAGTACGTTTATAATAACATCAAACGAAGCAAAGGCATTCTTGGAACGTCCGCACACTGTCAACATCAAAGAGTTTCGTCTTATCGACTTCCACAGAAACGTGCAACCGGTGCAACAAATTATGTATTCTAACAAATTCCCATTAATATCTGCACGGAATGACCGTAAGGACCTATAAATAGCCCACCAAAGGGCTCAAAGGATGCGACTTACCGGATAGGACAAGCATAACTAGCAAAAACGGACGCATCACGCACATTCTAACGCACTTTATCACATAAAATTGCAACACTTGCTAATAAAATTCGTTTTCTAACTTGCACACGTCCATTTTTTGTTTAAATTATGTTAGGCGCCTTGTTTGGTTGTGAGAATGTGGATGTAAACAATTGCAAGGCGTACGACCAACCGTGCAGCGCCTTCCAATACGATGAACAAAGTTGGGCAAACGAACTCGCTCGGAGGACGGACGGAGCTTCAAAGCCGCTTTCACAGACAGCACACATTATAACAAAAGCTGTTCATGGACGCACACTAATACAATTTAGGGATTCCAGACAGCAGCTAACTTCATTGCATATTTGACAGTTCATTCACACCGTCTTGCTTGGAAATCATTTTTAATTACTGTGGGTACAATAATGATCTAGAATCGAAATTAAAGGACAAACATCTAAATACACTTAAAAATTCTTGTACTAGATATATTGATATTCATTCTTCAAAATTTATATCCAAATCATGATCATTGCATCAACGTAATTTTGGTATTTGCCAATAGATGGCAGTACTATAGATAATATTTTATTTTTGCTATTCCCCGACAGATGGCGGTAAATTAGTAAGTTATACTATTAATTCGCTACTAGATGGCCCTAAGTTTCAAATAATATTTCTGAAGAGAAAATTTCTTTAGGCGCGTTGAGCGATTTTTAGGGTTCCGTACCCACAGAGTAAAACGGGAACCCTATTACTAAGGCTCCACCGTCTGTCTGTCTGTCCGTCTGTCACCAGGCTGTATCTCATGTACCGTAATAGCTAGACAGTTGAAATTTTCACAGATGATGTATTTCTGTTGCCGCTATAACAACAAATACTAAAAAACACCGGCCAAGTGCGAGTCGGACTCGCGCACGAAGGGTTCCGTACCATTATCTATAAAAAAGGCAAAAAAAATTTAGTCCCGCTGATCTGTGACCTGGCCAACCTATGCTTTAGCACAGGTATCTTCCCCTACCTTCTTAAGCGCTCCGTTGTTACCCCTGTGTTTAAGAGTGGAGATAGAGACGACGTTAACAACTATCGGCTGATTTCTGTGTTGACCTCCATTTCTAAAATCGTTGAGAGGCTCTTGAACTCTAGAATAGTTAACTACCTGACTAAGTATAACGTCTTATCTTCCTCTCAATATGGTTTTAGAAGGGGAATATCGGTCCAGGATGCTACGGAGGCACTTGCTACTGTGATAACCAAGGAAGTAGATAAGGGGAACAAATGCCTAGTGGCCTTTCTTGACCTCAAGAAGGCCTTTGATACCGTCTCTATCTCTAAACTTATACACAGGCTGGAGAACTTAGGATTTCGAGGTTCTGCTCTCTCTCTTCTCAGCCTTCAAACCTTCAAAACAGAAAACAGGGGGTAAAAATTGAAAAACAAGTTAGTGACGAAGAGAACGTGACGTATGGCGTCCCGCAGGGCAGTGTCCTCGGCCCGACGCTCTTTTTGATTTATATTAATGAACTCTGTAACCTTATTATCAACGGTGCGAGGATACTGTCCTACGCGGATGACACCGCTATTATCTTCTCTGCTAAGACCTGGGACAAAGTTAGGCTGGAGGCTGAGAGGGGATTGGCTAGAGTTAGTGATTGGCTATGTGAGAATCTACTTACGCTAAATACCCAAAAAACCAACTACGTCTGCTTCACTAAATACGCACTCTCAGCCTGCGCCTGACTTTAACATTAGAATACATTCTTGTCTTACCCCAACCCAATCTACCTGTAGTTGCCCTGTAATTCATAAGGTAAATTCCGTCAAGTACCTAGGTATTGTAGTAGATCAAAGGTTAAGCTGGTACCCACACCTCGAACTAACTATAGCGAGGGTAAGAAAACTCATATGGGTTTTCAAATCTTTGAGACGTGTAATGAATGCAGAACTACAAAATAAAATCTATATCGCCCTGGCCCAATCTGTAATCATATATTGTATCTCGGTATGGGGTGGAGCAGCTAAGTCGTATTTTATAGATCTAGAGAGGGCACAGAGATCCTTGATTAAGGTCTTGTACTGTAAGCCCTACAGGTTCCCTACTGAAACTCTATATGAAAGTTCTAAGCTGCTCTCCGTTAGAAAACTCCATATACTACACATGGTACAGATGTTCTATGTCACGAAGTCCGTTTGGCTATGAATGTTGTCAAGCGTGCACATGCACATTGTTTTTGTGTGCGTAACCTCGAGAGCGCTCAGTGTCGATCGGGACACGGTCCGGATCAGTAGTGGTTTTTAGTTCGCGCCAAATTGTTTCACGGAGTAAGGTCAGCATGGCAACAAAACAAAGAAGAGTTGTCCATAGTGTGGTAATATTTATTTATACGTTTTCAATTAAAATGTTATACAAAGATACTTAATATAGCAATAGAAGTATTTATAAAATGAATGTTTTTTTGTGTTATAAAATGTTTATATTACTTAATTATTTTGATTACATTTTGTTTTAGGGTCGAAACATGATAGCTAGTGTTTATCATTTTCTGCGAGAAGAATATGAATTTACAAAATCATTAATGGAACTCAACTGTGATTTGTCTCATTTACGAGCCGTACAGCTGAAGCTACGGGTGTGAGCCAAAAAACAGTTCAAAGAATATTAAAAGAAGAGAAGGAATTCCCATCCACTTCATCAAAATTCACTTCACCTATGAAGAAAAGGAGAAAGCGAGATAATAAAGTGGATATAGATAATTTTACAGCCGATGTGGTTCGCAGTACTGTACAAGATTTCCATATTGTCCATAAAGAAATTCCAACATTAGCTAAGTTAAGAACAGCATTGAATGAAAAAATCGGATTCGAAGGTTGTTTAGAAACTGTTCGCAAGTTACTGTTGAAATTAGGTTACAAGTGGCGCAAAACAGAGAACAACCGTAAAGTCTTGACGGAGCGTCATGATATACAAATGTGGCGTTTAAAATATTAAAAAAAAATAACAGAGTACCGCTCTCAAAGTCGGCCCATTGTCTACACCGATAAGAGCTACGTCCTTTCGACACACGTGCGAAACAACACCTGGGCAAAAAAAAAGGAAAGAACTCCGTTTTTAAAAAAAATTAGCACAGGCACTCGCTTTATTTTAGTGCACGCGGGAACCAAGGATGGTTTTATTGAAAATGCTTCCTTGGTTTATAAGGCCAACTCAACAGCTGGTGATTATCATTCAAATATGAGCTATGATAACTATGTAAAATGGCTAAATGAAAAGTTGCTACCCAATTTACTTCCGCGCTCTGCCATTGTCTTAGACAATGCACCTTATCACAACACACGGGCTGAACGACTACCGACGCAATCTACAAAGAAAGCCGATATGCAGCAATGGCTCAGGGATAAGGGTATAGCATTTGATGAATCTCTTCTTAAATTGGAATTGTACGATACAATAAAGAAGTACAAAGCCCAACACGTAATCTACAAGATTGACGATTTTATAAAAAGCAAGGGTTTTGATGTCTTACGCCTTCCCCCTTATCACCCAGAATTAAATGCGATTGAAAATATTTGGGGGATCGTTAAAAATTATGTCGCATCGAAAAATATCGAGCAAAACATGACGAATACGGAAAGACTGATCAATGAAAGTTTGGGCCAAGTTAGCAGTGAAACGTGGCAAAAAACTTGTGCTCATGTTGAAAAAATTGAAAAAGACTACTTGAAATATTTTGATCTCGATTTTGAATTTATAATCAATGTACAAGATGATTCTGACGACAGCAAAACAGAATCGGAAATCGAAAATTTATCTGATAGTGATTGAAAATACTGAATAGTCCTACTTGTTTCGTTTCCATTCTGTAACACCAATGCTTAATTAAATGCCTACATATTCTTAATATTTTTGTATTTATTGCAACCTAATCTAATTTATTTACAAAATGTATATACTTTTAAAACCAAAATTTTATTTAGATTATTAAATCTCGACTTGAATATATTCAAGTCGAGATTTAATAATCTAAATAAAATTGATTGATTGATTTAAAAAATCTGATATATATATCAGATTTTTTTGCTAACGTTACCTACTTTTACACACACAAGCGCGCTTGTCGGGATACGTCCCTACTACAATCAAAGCCGAATGGACTTCGTGAAATAGAATATCTGTACTAAGATATCACAAAATTCTACCCTTTAGCCATGCCAAACTTAAAAAAAGACGGTGTGATATAGTAGCCCCTACATACTCAGCAGGTTCAATTTTTGCTAGTCGCCAAAATGTAACTCAAGCCCCACGCGTCTATAATAAAGTAAATCGCATACTTAACATTTACCCTATGCAGCTGTATGAGTGTAAGAAGGCATTGACTGAATGGCTCTCCACACTTAATTATGATGCCGTGGAAGACATTTTGGCGACTCTGGGTTGAACGTCATGCATATTGACACACACACTCCCTGCACACACACACACACACTCCAACACACCCCCATTCATACACACACACACCAGCACACTTCCACACTCATTCAAACATACACACGCCCACTCACACACGCACCCACTCATACACACACATATACACAAATTATACACTCACATACTCATAAACTCACTTTTGTACAAAATACACTCTAGTTTTCACACACTGCCACAAATACGATTTTCATTTTGCTTTTTTTTATTCATTTTTCTTTTTAATGTTTTATAAAAATGTGTAACTTATACCTAATTAGCACAACGAAACAATTGTTAAGTAATCAAGGAAGAGCGAGGTTTATCCCATCACAAGTATCTTCGGATTACTTTCTGGGAAGCCCCGGCAACTTAATTGTATAGATATAATAAACACATTTTTTTTTTCTAATGTTAACACTTTAGATGCACGTACGGATAGTTTCCACTTCTGTGAGCAGTATGACAGCCAATTTTTTTGCGATAGTGATTGCGTTAAAGCTAAAAAACTTCCATGCAATCCGCTAATTGGTAAAATAACTGTAAAGATATAATTTCTCCCATTTTATGAGATGCCGTTATTTTCCGTACATGCGTTCTATGCAGAGTGCATTGGGTTTAATAGCCGCGTAAAATAACAAATTGTGACATAAAACCTTATTATCAGAGCAGATCTCATTACAGATAACATTATTTCTTTGTTATGAATGTTATGATGCTTGAATGTTATTTTAGTTTTAATGACAGGGAGTTTCTTTTTACAATGTATATTATATGGACCATGGGTATTATTAGATCAAGCTAAAATAACACAAAAATAATAATTTAAACATTCTTTTTATTGCTAAAATGATGCTTTGCAAATGTCTGACCAACAATCAGTGGGAACACCAATGTTGCGTCTGCATACAGTTTTACTGGTGTTGCGTTTGGTCTAATCTTTCCCCAAGACACTGCTTCATCAGGCCTTGCTCCAGCATCACTGCCGTCAAACTCACTTGCTGTATTTATGTATACGGAGAAATCAGCCCCATTTCTCATCAGATTTGCATTACAAATATGGTGTTTTATTACACCACCTCCTAATATAATCATACCCGTATTATTGGCCTTGACAGCCATAGTATTCAACCTCCTTAAGTCACTTAAAATATCTATAATAAGTCCTGGCCGCTTGTATGAATGGAAGTACATCATATCTCCTAAAGAACCATCGGTTAATGCAGGACTGAAGATTGGAATATTGTTTTTCCAAGCCCAATAACACACGGAGCTCTCGTCATTAATTTTTTCACCTAATTTTGCAATAATTCTTGAAGGAGTCCATACAGTCCCATTGGCAATTTGTTCATCAAGCATTTCATCAAGTAGCGGTGTCACCCACTCTTCAAATCGGCAGTAATTATCATTTGGAACCAACAAGTTACCAATTCTGTTAATGCCGCGAGTTCTCAACATTTTCCCACTTAAATTGAAGTCTCCAACGTACGTAGGAGCGAGACATTTAATGAAATCTTCTTCCACACCACCAGCAGTGGTCACAATACAGTCTACTAGTTTGTTTTTCACCAAAAACCGCAGCGTATCACGTAGTCCGGACGATATCATGTTAGAAGTATATCCCAAAAATATAGTGCAGTTAGTCTTCTTCTTAATAAATACGTCTTCTTCATAAGGGTCACTTGTTTCTTCAGTCAATGGAACGGAGCGACATTTAAGCATTTTGTTGATTTCTTGAACTGCATTACCGAAGTTGGTGGCTTGGAATCCTGATCGAGCGTAGCTCTCGAGGATTTTGTTAAAATCAGTACCATTTTCCCAGTCGTAACCTGATACGATGGGTGTTTCAGCAGGCAGCTCTTGACTTGGCAGCAAAACAGCGTTTACGGCGACATTTGGAGCGAGGTTACTCGGTTTACTGGCAATAGTAGTTACATCCATATTTTTAAAAGTTGATTCAAACTAAACTAGCATAATAATTGGATAATAATAGTCAGAAAAACAGAACAGATTTTCTCCTCAGTGTTTTTACGACTAATTGAACTGTCAAAGTCAATTTGACAACGAAAACATGGCAGGACCTGTCATAGGGTTTCGTTTTGTTATTTCCGTAAGACTGCCTGCCTCTATGCGTTTTATTTTTATCTAAGTATGTTTTAAGCTTTTATTTTTTTAATACCAAATAATGAACATAAAGATTCTGCGTTTCGTCGTAATATTTTTTTTTTTTCTGTTTATTAATTAAAGGGGGTTTTTATCCATACGGATATTGCAACCCCATCGTACCTTATCACTATTTAACTTTAATTAAAATAACTAAAACTATAACGATATACATACATATATACTGTATTTGAAACTGAATCAGTGACTAGGCATCATCTTCACCAGGCCACACAACCTCTTCGCAATCGCCGATCTAGGGTTTGCTAAAATGTTATGAATTAGCCCAATGTCCAAAATGTTCAATTTAAATTCTCTGATCATTGATTCCCTTTCATTCTTTTTCTTAACACACTCCATCAACAAATGTTGCACATCTTCAATTTTGTTGCATATTTCACAATTAGGTGATGTGACCTTTCGCATTAGGTAAGCAAATTTTGCCGATGGATAGTGCCCAGAACGCAGTCTTAATACTAACTTAACATAACTTCTACTTAAACTTGTATCCTCAAACCAGGGCATGCGAGAAGGCTCATTCTGAATTACTTTGTACCAAATTCCTTTCTCTTGAGACTTTTCATCGAAGTAGTTCTTCCATCTGTCAAAACACGACAGCTTAAACTTAGCGCAATATTCCCAATAATCTGGAATGTATGGCTTTTCGCTACCCATTTCCACTGCAAGCTTTGACAGACGGTCAGCCTCCTCGCTGCCCCGTAAGCCTATGTGTGCTGGGACCCATTGCAATATTACCCTACTCTCGTCTTTGTTAATACGATTAATAAATTTGAGAATATCATAGGCTATCGATGCACCTCTGCAACCAGAGACGCATTGAGCCACATGTTCAATGGCGCTCCTGCTATCAGTAAAAATAACTACTTTATTAAGCCTTTCACTAACTGCATAAGCCACAGCTTCATAAATTGCAATGAGCTCCAGAGACTATACATACATTTGAATCAATTTTAAAACTAGCCTTATAACCTGTATTTTGGCAGAAGAAGGCGGCTCCACACCCATTTACACTTTTTGAACCGTCTGTGAAAATTTTACACCAATCACTGTATTTGGAAACTAATTCTGATACCACTTCATGAACCAGTACATTAGGATTATAATATTTTTTTGAGTGGTTGATACATTCTAAATCCGTTTTGATCGCCATTTTAATTTGTATAGCGGATACCCAAGTATCTAGAGTAAACATTTTAAGAATATCCGAGGAATGAATTTGTAGTTGCCCAACTTCGTCTAAAGTAGTAGCCAGTAATGGTTTCTTCTTATTTGACCAGTAACTATAATGACTAAGGGAGCCCAATTCTGAAATTGTGTTTAAACACGCACTACTAGACCAGGAACTTGATTTTAGAATATACTTGAATGCAAGATATTGTCGTCTTAGAAATAGTGGTGGTATGTGCAGCTCACTTTCCATCACATGGATTGGAGTACTTTTTATAAAACCTCCCACTACCCTAAGGGCTTGGTTTTGTAGCTTATCCAATTTGGATACATGTGTCTTTGCACTAGAATCATATAAGTAACAGGCATAATCAATTCGGCTTCTTACTAGCGAGATATATATCCTACGTATGTGTTTAGTATGAACACCCCAAGAGGAACCTGCTAGTACCTTTAATAAATTTAAAAAATTCGTACATTTACTGACTATTTCATTAATATGTTTGCGCCAGAGTAAACTTCTATCTTTCCATACACCCAGGTATTTAACACATTCTACCATTAATAACGGTTGCTCATACAATTTTATTGAAGGCAATATTCTCCTTCGACCCCTACTAAAGACACAATAATTAGATTTAGTTGGTGATAATGCCAATCCAATCTCACCCAGTAAAGTTACAAAACAGTTTAACGCATCTTGTATATTACGTTCAGATATTTTTATTTGTTTGTCACTTAAATAGATAACAAAATCGTCGGCATACTGCGATATCATGACATTTTGAATTTTACGACAGATTTGGTACGTAACTAAGTTAAATAATAAAGGGGATAGAGGGTCCCCTTGTGCTTGTACCAGGCCGGGGTCGACGGCGCGTTGTGTTCCACGCGCGCCTCAAAGAGATGTCAGCACAAACTGACGGGGTCCGTTAGGACCAATGCCTGCCGGGGTTGCGAGTTTGTCCGAAAGGGATATCGTGGCCCTGGCACACAGGCAACGGAAGGAACACGGGTGGGTTTTAGTCAGTAAAAGTCTGACACGCCCTCCCGCAGAAGTTATTTGATGATTACCAACCCAAAAAAAAAAAAAAAAACTAGATGGACTGGAATAGCTAGATGGACTAATAGAGGATTAGCACAAGGGGACCCCCCCTTGTGCTAATCCTCTATTAGTCCATCTAGCGCCAATTCCTTCACTATTGAACTACTTAATTTTTAGGTGCCTTTCGTTCATAAAAGACCAAAGGTAGACACAAATTCTAGACCCGACCTGAACATCATCTAACACTTTAGTAACTGAGTCAATTGAAACATTGTTGTACGCGTTTTCAATGTCCACAAAACATGCCACTGTAGAAACATTTTTAGTGAAGCCAATTTGGATATAAGAAACTAGACGAGATAGTGAATCCAAACATGACTGTGATTTTCTAAATCCTACTGTGTTTGGTGATAGCAGTTGGTTTTTTTCCGCGTGCCACTCTAACCGTTTGCAGATCATTAGGTGAAGAATTTTACATACACATGAGATAAGGGAAATAGGCCTTAATTTAGTCTCGTTATTATGATTGATTGCGCCTTTGGGAATAGGGATAATTTGTATGTCTCGCCATTGATGAGGTACGGTACCAGATTTAAAAATATAATTGTATATTTTGAGCAACAAAAGTTTGCCAGATTCCGGTAAATTATATTGTTAAAGTAAACGCAGTGGAAATTGGTTTAATTATATATTGCGTACGTTGTAGAATATTTTAAAGTACAGACAAATAACAAAGTGTAGCCTAGCAACGACCCCATAGATGATATTTTAATCTAGAAGGGAAGACTTCAAAGAAACGCTGGAAGTGCTTTCCTAACATTCCCTCTTCTTTTTCAAACCGAAGTCTTCGCAAAGCTTTACCAGTCTTGGTTTGAATAATGGCTTTGTAAAGATATCGGCCAATTGTTCTTGCGTAGGCACTTGCTCAATTTGGATATCTCCTTCGGACACACATTGCCTTACATAGAAATGTCTTAGCTTGATGTGGTTTGTCTTCCGATGATATTCGTAAGGCGGATTATGAGCTAGTTTTATTGCAGACTCATTATCAATGAACAGAACTGGTGTTTCTAATTTATCACTTAAATTTTTAAACAATCTTTTCAGCCAAATCATTTCACGGCACGCCTCACTGGCAGCTACTATTTCTGCTTCTGTGGACGATAGCGCAACTGAGGTTTGCTTCACAGTTCTCCAGGAGATTGCTGATCCAGCGAACATGCATATCAACCCGCTAGTAGAACAACCACTCAAGTTGTCGCCTCCATGATCAGCATCACTATAACATATGAGTCTTTTCTCATTCTTTTTAAACTCTAGACCAGTCTCGATTGTTCCTTTGAGGTAACGAAAGATTCTCTTCACTTGTAACACATTCGTATTAGTAGGGCTATCTAAGGTTCTGGATACGACTCCGACTGCATAGGCAATATCAGGCCTTGTAGCTACCATGAGATAAGCCAACGCTCCCACAGCTTGTCTATAGGGAAATTGAGTGTCACAGATCCCTTCCGCCAACCTTTTTACAGGAATATCTTTAATTATTGGTGTTCCAACGACTTTACAGTCACTCATTCCATACTTCTCCAAAACCTTTTTAGTATAGGTGGCTTGATGAACTCTTATAGTCCCATCATTGTGTCGCTCTAACTCTAGCCCAAGAAAGTACGATGGCGGCTTAGTCGTCATCTTGAAACGTAGTTTGAGTTCGTTTTCAATAAAATTTTCAGCTTCTATGTCATCAGACGAAGCCAATAATCCATCATCAACGTACAAAGCTAGCAAAATCTTTGTTTTTCCACGTTGTCTCACGTATAAACATGGATCTGCTTCGCTCTGTGTAAATCCAGATTCAATAAAAAAGTCGTGAATACACTCGTTCTAACATTTAGGCGCTTGTTTAAGCCCATAAAGACTTCTTATCAGCTTGCAAACCTTGTCAGATCCATCATTGTATCCCTCAGGTTGTCGCATGTATATCTCTTCCTTCACCTTGCCATATAGGAAAGCTGTTGAGACGTCAAATTGTTTCAGTGATAAACCCTCATTTGCGGCTATACTTAATAATACTATGATTGTGCTTAGTTTCGCAACAGGGCTAAATGTCTTGTCGTAGTCTATTCTTTTTTTCTGTGAATAGCCAACTGCGACTAGTCTCGCCTTAAACTTGTCAATCGAGCTATCAGGGTTCTTCTTTACCTTGAATACCCATTTGCAGTTAAGCGCTTTTCTGTTATTTGGTAACTGAGTCAGTTTCCATGTCTCATTCTCTTTCAGAGAGTTTATCTCATTGTTCATAGCCTCAACCCATTTGTCTTTTTCAATACTTTGCATAGCTTCTCGATATGAAGATGGTTCTGGAACAGCAATGACTTGATTGATGAATTGTTCAAAAGTAAATCTTTCTGGAGGTCTAATTTGACTCCGATCACGAAGTACACGACTGTTACCTTCAACAGTTTGAGTGTCTTCTTCTTGTCGTTCTTCATCATTACTATCACATGTTTCAAACCAAGTGTCTTCTTGTCGTTCATCTGCATTACTATCACCTGTTTCATTATCCAAATTCACTGAATGCAAGTGATCATCATTTTGACTAAGTACTTCTAAGTTTGGTTGATCATCTATGGAAGAAGTAGGTAGCTCATAGGTATTCTTTTTGATTTCAGGTTCCTCACTAACAGGTATGTCTCGGTCTAACAGACGCACTTCTTCAAAAGTTACATCTCTAGAACGCAACAATTTAAAGTTCCTTGTATCATAAACTCGATACCCATCATCACCGTCATATCCTATAAGAATTCCTTTTTGTGCTTTTTTAATTAGCTCCTTTCTCTTTTGTTTTGGGACGTGCACGTAGCATACACAACCAATGATTCTGAGATGATTTATTTTGGGTTTCTTATTGTACTCATACGGTGACTTTTCAACATTTTGAGTGGGTCCCGTACGATTTAATATGTACACTGAAGCTTGCACTACTTCAGCCCATAAACCTTTAGGTATCTCATCATGAGCATGTATAAGCGCTCTTGCCATCTCAACAATTGTGCGATTATCTCTTTCGGCACAACCATTTTGTTCAGGAGTGTAGGGCATTGTCAGCCTCTGTATAATCCCGTGTTGTCTTAGCGTATTTCGTACTTGTTCACTGTCGAATTCGCCTCTATTGTCGCTTAGTAACTCTTGAATGACGTGTCCTGATGTCTTAGCTTCAGCTAGAAAATCCTTCAAGCGAGCTTGAACTTCTGACTTTTGTCATAAGAAGTATACGTAACGAAACCGGGTGAAATCATCCTTGAATAGAACAAAGTATCTATACTTTGAGATCGAATACACAAAAGGTCCACACACATCAGTGTGTATTAACTCTCCAAGTCTTGTAGATCTTTCTCTGGTCCCAAACGTCCTTCTGTGGGCTTTTCCATAAACGCAACCTTCACAAACTTCTTTGTTATTTTCAGATTTGAATTGCATAGCAAATTCTCTTTCCATAACTTGTTTGACATGTCTTTTGTTTTGGTGTCCAAAACGTTCATTGAATGGTATAATTGTAGTTGGTTAGTAACAGTTAGTTGGTTAATCTCAACTTTAGGTGTAATTACTTGTATTTTAAGTTTGTACAAACCTCCATACTTGTCTCGAGTACCGACTAACTTTGTCTTACCGTCAACCTTTAATAAACATGACCGAGTATTTGATTCAAAAGAGCTATTCTCACAAAAATCGTGTGCGGCTAGCACTGAGAACAACTTTCTTTGTATGCAGGGAACATACCAAACATTTTTGAGCGTAATTGTTTCGTTTTGGCCATTAATGTCAGCTTTTACTTGTATTGAGCCCTTTCCAATAGCTTCAATATTTTCACCATTTGCTGTCATTACTCTGTGAGGTTCGCTAAAGTAGGTACTCGAAAAATACATACTGATCTCCTCTATTGGTTACGTGACTTGTAGCTCCATTATCTACGTACCATGAGTCTTTATCATTACTCTCATCAAGACAAAAACCTAAACTTGTCAATGAAGCAGCATTTGATGTGGATTCCTTTGGAAGTTTTGGGGGTCTACCATCCGTAATCCATTTCTTGCATTGCTTTACTCGATGTCCGCTTGCTCCGCAATAGTTGCACTTGAACTTCTTTTTGTAATCCTTCTTTCTGTTATGTACTATCAATACCTCCGTGCTGGATTCACGTTCAGCTTCAGATTTATTTTTATCTTTCAAAGCTCTCTCGTGAGCGCACAACTGGGTGGTCAAGTTCTCGATTGTACGGTCTTTCAGTGTAATCAGTAGCCAACTTGATTTAAAACTGAAATACTCTTCTGGCAGGGAATCCAATATCTTGCATATCAAAAGAATTTCTGGTAGTTGATTGCAATCTGTTGACAAAGCTTGATTCAGATCATGCCAAATATTCTTTATTGCAGACATATGCGAACCCATGACATGAGTGTGGTCTTTCTTGTAATTAAAAAGTTGCATACACAGATCGTAGATTCGGTCCTGAGATCCTCGTTCGTAAAGACGGTTTAATTCGTCCCACATATTACTCGCAGTTGTAAAACGCATTACTTTGTTCAGCATTTCGTTGGTCATATTAGTAGTCAGTAGTAATAGTGCAGTGCTTTCTATTTTATTATAACTGTCACATTCTACTTTGTACTTTGTAAGAGCTTCTGCTTTGGCTTCTTCACCTGGATGTGCCGGCTTTACTAGAGTACCCTGCACCGCTTCTAAGGTGCCTGTGTTACTCCGCAGCAGCAACAACACTTTATATTTCCAGGTCGGCCAGTTGCTTCCATCGAATAGTCCTATTTTGAGTTTCATTTTTATAGACAATAATTATGATTTACTCTTTCGAACTTTTATCCTTTAGGCAACAAAAAAACTTTAAAGCTCTCGTTTTTGCACGGTTTGCTACCATATTAAAGTAAACGCAGTGGAAATTGGTTTAATTATATATTGCGTACGTTGTAGAATATTTTAAAGTACAGATAGATAACAAAGTGTAGCCTAGCAACGACCCCATAGATGATATTTTAATCTAGAAGGGAAGACTTCAAAGAAACGCTGGAAGTGCTTTCCTAACATATATATCATTCAGTAGGATATGCCATCCTGCCCCGGGGCCGAATCCTTCTTTTTAAGACAGTTATCGAGTTCCTGACTAGTAAATTCAGCTTCTAAACAATCATTTCTTGACTTGAAACTCGGGGCAAGATTAGGAGCATAATCTGGAGTAAGTGAGCGTAGCAGCGCAGTTTGTTTTTCAATGGAAGCACACGATCCTTGTTGTTTAAAACCTTTCATCCATCTCATACGGCGCCACATCTCAGGTACCGCCGTAACTTCGTCAATAGAATCACAGAATTTTTGCCAACCACCATACCTAGCTTTCTTAATTAATGTTTGCGATTCCAAGGTTTTGGATTCCAATTTATTTACATTTTCAGGGGTGGGGTTTTTACGAAAGTTTGCCAAGGCTAATCTTCGTTGCGCGACTATTTCTGATAATTTAGAATTCCAATAACTTTTCTTGGGGCTCTAGGCTGAATTTAAAATATGGAATATGTTTATTAGCTGCGTGCTCAATGATATTTACAAAATAGTCATACATTTGTTGAACATCTATACTACTCGTATTAGAGAGTTCATTCATAAAATTAATTTTATCTGAAATTGTTTGACAATATTTACTCCAGTTCGCATTTTTCCAGTTTCGTTTTCTACCAATATGTACTATGCTAGATAAGTTTGCCGTCACTTTAATGATCAGGTGGTCGCTACCGAGATTTTCATTAAATACCTGCCAGTCAAATTTTATTGCTACGTCAGAAGAGACAAATGATACATCCGGGGAGGTTTGCTGTGAATTTCCATTTACTAACTTAATCCGTGTTGCCATGCCGTTATTAAGAGAAATAAAATCGTTTTCTAGGGATGAGTCCAAAATTTGAACGCATCTTACGTCAGATTTAACCGACCAATTAGTATGGTGACCATTAAAGTCGCCAGCTATTATTGTTTTACTTGTAAAGTGGGAAAAAATATCATTCCAATCGGATAGCTGAGTTCGTACAGATGAAGGACAATAAACCGACACAACATATTCTAAGTCTTTGCAATTTAACAACTTAACGCATATTATTTCGATACCCACATTATTGATATTAAATGAAACCAGGTGAGATTGAATGGACGTGTGTATCAGTAAAGCTACACCACCATAACTATCGTATCTATCATTCCTATAGAAATTATATCCGCTAATGTTTACATTAATCTCACAATTGAGCCAAGATTCACTTATTATTGCGATGTGTATTTTTTCTTGTAACAAAAGTTCAGAAAAGGATACAAGCTTAGGCCGTAGACTTTGTGAATTCCATTGGAATATGTTCACTTTTATAACTTTTTGTAAACTATCCATTATTAAAACAGTTTATATACCCCAAGATTTCTTCTCCGAACATAATATTAATCAAAAAATTCTTTAATTCCTCGCTAACAATTTCAACAATGATAATAATTTTTCTTTCAATTTGAGTTTTGATTTACAAATATCTTTTATCTTCAACCATATTTTCGCCCATTCAAATTTATACAAGAGATGTGCACTTTGCTTACTATTTCCTTCCTCTTCGTGTGAATTATTTATTTCTTCAATTATTGGCTGTTGTAGGCGTTCATAATTTTGCTTTTGATACGTTTTCTGTTTGTTTGTTTTTTGTTTTATATTTAGCTGTGTATTTACACTCGCCTCCTTTCCTTCTTCTTCCATATTAGATAACGGTTCTTGATGTATAACCGCATTCGTTAATACACTACTATAGGTTTCCTCCTCAGTGTTGGTTGTGGTTGCAGAGTGATTATTATTATTTTCCGGTGAGATCTCATTTGCTATTAGTTTTTCTTTCCTCTCCTTTAGAAGTTGTAAGGCTCTTCTGTATGTAACATGTTCTTCACTCATGATGTTCCGGATAGTTCTTTCTTTCAAATAAATAGGACACTTTTTATCCAGGACAAAGTGACTCCCCTTACAGTTTAAAGATTTGAAGTCTGTTATGGTACAGTTTTCGTGACTTCCTCCACACTTGGGGCATAAGACTTTTTTAGTAGGGCAAAATTTAATGATATTACCAAATTGCCAACAGCCCGAACATTGCGTTACTGGGAACACATACGCTTCAACTTTAAATCGGCATTCGTAGGCATAGATATATTGAGGTAAACCATTACTTTTGAAGCTTACTCTAACGGACTCACAATCAATCCATTTCCCTTCTGGCGTCAAACGTTTTAATCTCCTTACCGATAAAACATCAACACTCGATGTTAAAATTTTTATAAGTTCTTCTTCAGTAAGTTCAAGGTCGATTCCTTTTACTATTCCATAAGAGATCGAAATTTCTTGTATTAATTGACACCGTAAACCCATTTCTTTGATTTTTTTTACATTCAATTAGTTTTATAGCATCTTCCTTTCTCTGAAATTGAATTAGTACCTTATTGGCGCTTTTATATTTTATTTTAAGGATATTATCCTTAATGTTTTCGCAACGTAGTAATTTGGCAAAAGCTATTGGTTTCGGTAAATTATTCATCGATGTTACACAAACTTCATGATTGGCTACTATTTCGAATGTACCACTATCTTCCTTATTTTTCGCTTGATTGTTACTTTGGTCCAACGAGTTACTTCTTATAAAACGTTTAGGTTTATTTCTAATTACAGTAATAAAATCATCTTCACCATTGTCATCTTCTCGCTCCTTTCTCTTCTCTGCCATTCGTACAGTTTCACCACCATCACATGTTCCTCTTTTTAAAATTTCCACATCCATCTTATTTATCTCATTTAATTGTTGTTCGCATTTATCCAAAATTTCTGAATCACTCAGATCTTCACCACTTGAATCACCTTGCATTTCACAAAAAAAAAAAAGTTTCGTGGGTGTACGTAAAACTTAGTCACTCGCAACGGAAGGCAAAAACGCGTGCGCATAGCCCAACGTCACAGCGCGACATGGTCGTAATATTTTAAAGTCACGTTACCTTATTCCCAGACATGTTAAGTCGGCACAGTTAGTAGACCGGAATCTGCGGGAGGTACGGCTAGGGGTGGTGGATGCGTTGCCTGCATGCAACAAGTATTCGTATAACCTAATAATTTACCGATACATGTTCGGGGTAAGTGTGTTGGTAATTTAAGATTTGTGTGTGGTAACTCAATCTTACGCATCAAGAAATCCCAATAAGTATCTCCTATTTGAGTTTGTTCGTCTCATAAATCGAATTCATACATAAAAAACAATAGGAATATTTTCATATTTCACCCGCTGAAATAATAGCCAAAACCTATCTGTAGGTTTTAATTAGCAAAAACGTGACATATTGATAGGACAATGACAATACATTATGACTATGACAAAATAGAAGTATCTATGGTTACAGAAGAATAAAGTGGTGAAGAGTTCACCACATTCACCCCGGCCAGATGTAATCGAGTAAAAACTTCGGCGGGTTCCGTAATCTGGCTGACCTCCGGAGAGGTTCCAAGACTGGGGGCTCGATCCCGTCCGAGCTCATTCGCTCCTGGTCTCCTTGCAAAGCCTCCGATGGTGGCGGTGATGTCGGAGTCGCCGGCGGCAAGACTGGGGCAGCAAGAATCGAGTATGTTGTCGGTGAAGAAGGCAAAGTTGTCGGCGGTGATGGTGATGGTGACTGTGATATTTGGGGTTCGGCGTCCACAAACTCAAACTCGTTGATTGCGGGCATGTCTTCTCCGTTGCCACCCAAAGGTGCTAAATGGCGGTTGGACACAGTAGTTTCGCGACCATCCATCGTTCGAACGTACGAATAGGTGGGGTTAGTCTCCAGTACCTCCACCTCCTCGATTAGTGGTTGATATTTTGTTTTCCGGTCAAAGCGTCGCATAAGTACTCTGTTTGAGCCCGTTAGCCATGTCGGAATTGAATCTCCATTCGGCGATCTCCGAGAGTGGCGGAACATCCTTTCATGCGGCGTACAATTTGTACCAGTACAAAGAAGCGAGCGTATGGATTGTAACGCTTGCGATAGGACAACTTCCCAGCTCTCTATAGGCAGATTCTTAGTTTTCAATGCTAACTGTACAGGTTTCCAGAGCGTAGAATTGAGCCTTTCAACTTGGCCATTGCCTTGAGGGTTGTATGGCGTTGTACGACTGGTCGCTATTTGCCTGGAGTGTAGAAAATCTTTTACATCAGCCGATAGAAATGAAGTCCCTCGGTCCGAGTGCACGTAGGCATGCCCAACATGTTAAAAATGCTGTCTAAATGCTTGATTACCGTCTTTGCGCTTATATCAGAGCATGGAAAGGCGAACGGAAAGCGGGAGTACTCATCAATTACTGTTAAAATGAATCTGTTGCTCGATTTAGATGGTACTGGTCCCTTAAAATCCATGCTCAGCCGTTCAAAAGGTGCTATCGCTTTAATCAGTTTATTTTGTGGATCAGCTCTAATGAATCTAGGCTTAACCTCAGAACAGATTTGACAGTATTTCGTCATACTTTTTATCTCTTCAATCGAATAGGCCAAGTTTTTAGAACGCTCCCAATGTGCCATTCTGGTTATACCCGGGTGACAAAGGGCTTCGGGAAGTGATCGTAACTTTGCAGGTGTTTCGACGATAGCACAAACACGGGAGAGGACGTCCGCTACATGGTTCTGCGTGCCAGGCCTGTATACGATGTCATATTTGTATGGAGATAGTTCTAATCGCCAGCGCTGTATCTTCTCGTTTTTTATTTTACTGGTGTGCTTACCATCAAACATGAAAGAAACGGATTTCTGGTCAGTGACGAGCAGAAATGATTTCCCTATAAGAAAATGTCACCACTTCTTCAAGGACTCGACGATTGCTTAAGCTTCCTTTTCAATTGCTGAATGATTCTGCTCACTTCGATTAAGTGTTCTCGAATAGAATGCTACAGACCTGCCCGCCTGCGAAAGGGTTGCCGCAATGGAGTGTTCCGAGGCATCAGTTTCTACAGTAAATGGCATTTTATTGTCAATGGCGTGAACACAAGACTTGACTATGGCGTTCTTAAGTTCTTGGAAATCTTTAATCATATTGTCACTCAGCGGAAATGTTTTGGTCTTTGATAGCTCATGTACCTTTTCGGAGAAGTTTGAAATCCACTTTGAGTAATAAGCGAACATACCTAGGGCTCTTCGCAAACTGGGCAAGTCTTGAGGTGGAGGTAAGTTTAGAAGAGGTTCTAATCTAGAATTGTCAGGTTTGATGATATTATTGGCGACCGTATAGCCAAGTATGTTGATAGAAGTTTGTTTAAATATTGATTTTGCTTCATTGAGGGTTAGACCGTACTTTTTAGCTGCAGCAAGAAAATTTTGCAGATTATAGTCGTGCTCTTCTGGTGTTTTGCCGCAAATTGTTATATTGTCGAGATATGCGAATGTGCCCTTCAGATTCTCCGTTCGAATAAGCCAATCTATAGTTCTCTGAAAGCTGGAAACTCCATTCGTTACTCCAAAAGGTATACGTCGGAACTGGTATAGATTTCCAGCTGCTTCGAACGCAGTGTATGGTCTCCTCTGGTAAAATCGGAACTTGGTGATAGGCGCTTTTTAAATATATGGCGCTAAATACAGAATATTATGCCACTTTTGATATCAGTTCCTCTATACTGGGAAGTGGATAGGCGTCCAGTTCTGTAAATCGATTTATAGTTCGGGAGTAGTCGATTACTAGGCGTTTCCGGTGATTTGCATTCTTAGTGATCAGTACCTGCGCTCGCCATGGTGACCGGCTCTCTTCAATAACACCTTCTTCTAAGAGATTCTTCACTTCCTCTTCCATAAAACGTCGGTCGTCATCACTGTATCTTCGAGATTTGATAGCAATCGGTCTGCATTCGGGAGATAGATTAGCGAATAAAGGCACAGCAGGGACAGATGCTTTGATTAAGTTGCACACGACGAAAGGTTCTTTCGGACCTCCGAAGCGAATTCTAATGAGGAATGCTTCTCTAACACGTCGTGCCCTATAATCATATCTGAGCATAAATTTTCGACCACAAGCAGTTGAATGTTCTCATATGTGTGTTTACCTAAGGTAAGCATGAGGCAGGTTTCTCCTTTAACTGAAGATGTATGATTAAGAGAGGCCATAGAGATTGTCTGCTGGCTAGGTTTTATCTTCAGAGAACACAGTTTAGAAAATTCTAAATTAATGAAACTTTTAGAACTGCCTGTATCTAATAGTGCTTCAGCTCTAATACCTTTGATGTATGCAGGGACAATGGCTTTGTGTAGGGACGACGGTGATGCAGCAATGATGCAGGCGGTGACATTTTCCTGGTCAGACGTGGCAGCGCTAGTTGGGTTCTTACTACGACAGACTTTTGCGAGATGCCCTTTTTTTGTTACAAAGTTGACAGGTAACATAGAAGGCGGGGCATGTCTTGCGTGGATGCACCTGTCCTCCACAGAAGAAACATTTGCGATTCGAGCGATCCTGGAAGGCCGGCGTGGCTGCAGACGCACTTGAATTTCCACTGGGGATAGGAGTATTCCGTACATTAGTGTTATTAGGGATGTTTTCGGTAGCCGCGTTCATAGGTATGTGGTTAAAATGTAGCGTATTAACTTCAGCCATCTCCAAGTTCAAGAGGGTCAATGCCTGTTCGTATGTTTCACACTCGCTTATGTGGGTATACACGTTTGGAGACACGTGGTTAATTAGTATGGTAAACTTGACCTTATCAGTTATTGTATTATCCGAGTTCTGTGCCGCAAGGAAGTTAACGAAAGTTTTCTTCCAGTGTGCCCATTCTGTAGCCACCGTGCTTAGGGACGGGTCCCCATCAAACCGCTCCGGTCGTAGATATTTGTCCATGGGACCTTAGTCGTTTCGTTTTGCTAAATTAAATTGAAATAATAGCCAAAACCTATCTGTAGGTTTTAATTAGCAAAAACGTGACATATTGATAGGACAATGACAATACATTATGAGTATAACAAAATATAAGTATCTATGGTTACAGAAGAATAAAGTGGTGAAGAGTTCACCACACCCGCCTACACTTACTTGATCCAAATCATTGTTTCTACTAGCGCTTGTTAGAGTATGATCGATCATCGACAGTCTATCATGCATTAATCAAAATTGCGTAACACGCAGGAAAACATTACTTAAGCAACGTTATAAAATAAGTAAGTACATACTACCTACTCTCGGAAACTGGAATCCAATCAATATTATTATTGGCATCACAGCATCACTGATATAGTGTTATAATCTTGATTTTTTCTGTACACTCTCTAGCTGACTAGCTGATTTTGTAAAGTTATGTCTTTACAAAGCCCGACATAACAGATGATGAACTAGTCAGTGTTAACTACTTGCCATTTGTCTTTCAAAACACCAAGAGCTCGAATTATTTTTCAGTAATATTTTAACTTATTCCGTTGTACCAGCATTCAGCTTCATGTCTCCAGTGCCTAACATTCATTGCCGTATTCCCGTTTGTTGCCTTTTGGACATACATCTCAAGTGGGTAGATCCGATTGATCCTACTTCCACTGAATTTTTCTGAATTTACACCTGAGTGAAAATTTTCAACAGCTCCCATATTGCTGGTGGCGCAGTATGGCTCAATAATGGAAACTTAAACTTTAGACTATTCCATGCTATGTGTGGCGTCACGTATTGCGCATTTGTGAACGCACCCTTGCACGCATACGTCGAGTCGCCTGTTTTATGTTTATATAAGTATTTATAAGTTAGTCAGGAACGCACCCTTGCTAAATGGCAACACTAAGCTACGATCCGGGGCGCTACCCATAGCGTCCCACGTAGGTCCACCGCTTGTCAACCGTCGCGGGACACGGACTAGAACACAGAGCATATAACTTTAGACTAGAATGCAAGTCATTAGTTTATTTCATCCAATAGTTTAATTAGTCATATTATGTAGGTACTAAATAGTTTATGTACCTTACTTTATTGTGTGTGACAATTATAATAATATTAACTGCAAGTTGGAGTTTCACATCCACTCTTCGATTGCAACTACCTACCACCTCCAATACGTGTAAGCGGAGACGGGTAGAATACCTTCCACCTATGTCCCCGAAGCTATGTAACAATTGTCCCTAGAACCCCTTGGATATTTCTCTGCGAAAAGTAAAATAATTGTCTGACATTGTTTGGAAATACCAACCGGAAATAAAGCCTAAGTATTTATGCAGGCTATTGTTAACTGACACAAAATCAAATTCTATTCATGCAGTGGCGGCTTAGAATGAATAATTTAATACCAGACTCACTTATGACATAACTGGACAAACGAAAATAACATAGCAAGTGTTTGTAACTAGTTTTTACTTAATAGTCAATCTACGTAGAATGCATACAGGAAATAAGTTTGGTATTTTAGAATAAATAGCCGGTAGGAATCTTAAAATATCTTCGTATAGACGCACGCGCCTGTTACTGTAACCGCACGTATTTATAGGGTTGCCACAATTACTAATTATTTAGAGATGTATGATTTATACAGTTGTGCTGAGCCGTTTCCAAATTAATTCGGAAGAGGGCAGGAGGGATGATTCTGACGATTCGGAAAATTAATTACCGTTTGAAATTCTATCCACTCAGTTTCATAATTAAATTTCGCACACAAGAGAAAGAAAGAAAGAAGCAGAGAAAACGAAAGGAGAAGATAAAGTTAAAGAGAAGAGTGAGATAGTGGCAGGTGGGAAATCGGAAGAGGTTAGTAATTATTGACCCACTCACTCCCTGCCTTGCACATCACAATAAAAAAAAAAACGAAGCCCTTCTACTAGAGCACATTGACAACCCTACTATTACTTTCTACGTGTCCGGCGCGCGGCGCGGCGGCGTGGGCGCAGCAGTGACGTAACCACAGATAATCGCAGATCGAACGCCGGTTCCTAATTACCTGATGTGCAGCTGTATGTAGGCGAGGTTGAGGTATGAGGGGAGTAGATGTGGCTTTTTGTTTTGCCTATGAAATAATTACTTAGGAGACTTTTTTTAGCATTTGTTAGTATCGACTTGAGGAATGGATGCGTAAATCTAGATAAAATATGGCACTACCGTGAACAGGCCGCATAATGTAGCGGGAACTAAGGTTGGCTGTTCTACTTTAGTTTATATACGGAATAAAGCGTATTTTAAAACTGGTTGGTCTTGTACTGTTTAAGAAAAAAATCGGACCTGTTAAACATTAGATAGGTAGATCGTTTATTCGGTGCACACACAATACATACTAAAACACGATTAAATAATAAGAATATTAGGAAATAGCTACACAACAAAAAAAAAAGTAGAAAAGACATATTTGTAGGTGGGGTGTACAGTCGCCAGCACAGGTTATACCAAACTGTCAAATTTCTCCAAATGATTACAAACCTAAAAAATTTGAAGGTTATATTCAAAATCGAATGACAAAATTTGACAGTTTGTGGTAACTTGTGTGCTGGCGACTGTAGCTACATCCGTTTTCATCCTTAGGAAGTAAAGCATGGCATACACTTGCTACCTACTAGCACAAGAGCATGCTACTTTCGAGCAAATGCTACTTAGTTGGCATTCAACTATTAGCATTGTATTTATGTCGTAGGATGATTTGATAATCCGAATTTTCGCGAAAACCCTAGGGATATCGCGAAAACAGAGATAATTAGACAATGGTGAAAACATTTCTCAATCTTACTGGAAAAAGATAGAGTTTTAACAAAAACACGAGACGCTCTAGTAATATTGCGAAACTAAACATTACTATTACCTCCTCTGATTGGTTGAAGTTTTAAATGTCATTCACGCACGTTGTTTTGATAGGTCTTTAATTAAGCGAATTCTAAAACTCATGCTCTTTTCATGAGTATTTTACCGGCACAGAGATGCTACTAACGAGCATATGCTACCTAATAACAAACAATACTTAGTGCCTATAATTCTTCATACTACCCACACACCACAGACTGTCTTAAAATGAATAAGTTACAATAGCCACTTCATATCGCCCACATAATCTCCTACCAAAAAACTGCCTCCTCTGTCACTTTCTTAGCCCTGCATTATGGCTAATCTGGGCATTCCATAGAATAATACAACAAATCGGTCCACTTACTTTTGCCGATGGCGATGGCGTTACTTAAGTTACGTCATATTGTAAAGAGATAAATTTACGAGTTACGACAAGTTTTCGATATGTACTGGGGGCCGATCGCGCTATTTCTCAACGTAATTACCGTTCGAACGGAACGTTTTTGGTTTTAGTTTAAGTTTTGGTTTAGCTGGTGTAAGAAACGGTATCGCGCTTTTTTTTGTGAGAATATTGTTCGAGATCGATCGTTCCTCCAACGTAACTTCCAAAGTAAAGCTAAATCGTTTCCGTTGAAATGATTAGCGCGATACGAAATGTGTCTAACGTAATTCTCCCGCTCTGGGCGGAGCGGGAGGACGTGTCAGACTTTTACTGACTAAAACCCACCCGTGTTCCTTCCGTTGCCTGTGTGCCAGGGCCACGATATCCCTTTCGGACAAACTCGCAACCCTGGCTGGATCGGCCTCCTGGGCTGTTAAAAAGTAATGTGGAACGCTAAGTTGTGTTTTATTTTTTTTCGTTGTGACGTCAGCAAGTCTCAAGTAGACAATGGAGGTTATTTAGTATCAAAGTCCACCGACAAGGTGGCGCCGATTTGCCGTATAGTTACCAGACTATATAAAAGAAAGAAAAAGAAAGAAAAATAAATTTATTTGTCACAGAAACACGTGCAAGATAATAAATATATGAAAACATAAACTGGTAAAACAAATAGTCGGCAGCTGCACGTCATGACTGTGACAAGAAGGCTTGCACTCAGCATGATGCTATGGGGGACCCACAGCACAGCGCTGATTTTCAGTGGTCACCCGAAAAATACGTACGGAACCCAAGTCAGGTTTAATGAGTTGTACATAATAGCTAACAAAATAAAATAAAACAAACAGTACTTAGAATAGAATGCCTATACAACCAAATAAATAAGAATAAATATGATTAAAAAACACAAAAATTTATCCGCTGGCATCACCATGCATAAATAAAGTATATATGTAGGTATATATATAGTAATGATTCATTCTTTCATTCATTTCATTCAGATTCATTCATTCTTCTCAGATTAAATACAGGAAATGGTAGGAGCACTAACTGTACCACCTTAAAAGGGTTGAATTTAAGGTGGTACAGTTAGTGCTCTGCATTACCTGACCTACAGGCCTACCGGCTTATGCAGGTCACTTCCCGTGTAAACCCACTTCAGTTATAAAGAAGTGCCACGTGGTAGAGCGAGCCTATTGTCATTATCCAGCACAGTAGCATGACCACCGTAGAAGCGAGTTTTGTTGACGGAAGAATAGACAAATGACAGATTATAGAAAGATTTCTACCGTCCTAAGCATGGCGATGTTATAAACTGAAGAGAAGAAATGTTTCTATTCTTCAGTCGACAAGAGTCTTCATTGTGACCAATTTTTCTCTACTTTTGACACTTGGGGGTAGACACATTTCTGCACTACATCATACTGAACCTAGACATGAATCTATATTGATTTTGAAAACTCAATTCAATATTTTCACCGTCCAAACGTCTCACTGAACAATCACTACCCCAAGTGTAAGTTTGCAAGAGAGTAAACGTCAATATTTCGTTTGCGTTAAAATTTGACCGAGAGATCATAATGCTAAGACTATAAGAGTGAGAATAAAAATCTTAACGCAAACGCGCTAGTTACGTTTACTCTCTTGCAAGCTTACACTTGAGGTACTGGTCAGTGGGCCGTATTAGGTAGGGGCGGAGTTGTAAGAGTTGGAGTACATATGCTTAGGGTCAATATGAGCAGCAAAGAAAACAAAAAAAAAAAAATGGGATAATAGTGGGTTAGAAATTGTCATCCATGAGATAATGAGAAATTTAAAAAAAACCTGTATTTTTTCCTTATATTCATGTTGGGATGCTTCAGATTCAATATTTTTTGGTCCAGTTTTAAAATAAAACAATTTTTCGCTGGTTTTTATTAATTATAAAACTTGGCGTTTGACACATTATTTTCGATAACGAAACGAAATAAACATCGTAGAATTCATAGTTTATCTACATCACTAGCTACCTCCCCGTTGCTAAAATAAAATTATCTGTGTCTTCATAGAAACGCGAGTCTACGGGTCGCCCCGTGCTCGGGCAGAAGAGATGTCGAGTCGGATAGAAAGAACTTTGTCTATTCTTGGTAGAATAGATATAGGATTGGTCACGCTACGCGTGCAGGCACAAATCCAGTCTCCTGGGAATTTCCTACAGGAAAAAAATGGACTCCACGCTCAGCGGTTGCGTCCACTAGACTCAACAAGTTGACGAGGTTGCGCATACCAACCTTCAACTACTTTTTAATAAAACCATCTAATGCGTGTGCTGTAATCAATCAAGTATTTGGATATCATAAACAAAATCGTTTTACATGTACCAATCGTTTACAACATGCAAGCTCAGACCAAATAAAAAAGGTAGACGAAGCGCGGCGCTCTCAGAGTGAAGCAGGGTAAAGGAAGCCAAATTTAAAATAGGAAGCCGATCGTGTTCCAGAGCGACGCGCGACACCGAACGCGCTAGACATCATAACCTTGAAAACGAGGCTTCACTTATTTGAACGCTATTGTTGGCGTACGCTCCGTCTACCTTTTTAGGGTTCCGTACCGAAAGGGTAAAACGGGAACTCTATTAGTAAGGCTCCGCCGCCGTCTGTCTGTCTGTCTGTATGTTTGTCTGTCTGTCTGTCCGTCTGTCACCAGGCTGTATCTCATGAACCGTGATAGTTACACAGTTGAAATTTTCACAGATGATGTGTTTTAGTGGCCGCTATAACAACAAATACTAAAAAACAGAATAAAACGCTACGTACGCTCCGTCTACCTTTTTTATTTGGTCTGAGCATGCAAGTAATAATATCAACACACACTCGCAGTATCATTTCATCTTATCTCTGAGCACATTTCAACACAGATTGCACATTGCGTGTGCAGCGACTCGTCGCATGAACCCAGAAGCTCGTTTCTTAGTTCATTAAAGTTACTGCAAGATATTGCGTTGAAACACTGCATAATAATAAGATGATGCTAATATTGCTAATATTGGTGTCAGATCATGCAGATGGGCAAATAGCTAATGTATTCATTGCACATCCACCGCCCATTGTGTCACTGTATGTAAAATTTCTACATTTATATCTGTAACTGTATCTATGGTGTATTTATTAAAGAGTATTAAGAGGAGGCTCCCTATTTTTATGTTAATTTGCATGAATATTCTGAAACAGTCACAGAGTATACAAGGAAAATTAAACTTTAGTATATGATTTATTGGATCTTTTTCTTTCCATGTTGAAGAGAGTTACGTAAAATTGTATTACAATTACGTAACTTTCATCCGATGGCACATGATGATACATTTTTTATTCGAAAACCATGTCTTTTTTAAGGATAACTATAAATAACAAACAAGATTGTTTGACTTTTATGTCTAAAATAAATATTCACAGTAAGAAAATATAGTTTATTATCTGGATAATAAACTATATTTTCTTGCTTCAAAGAAAACATATAATATGTATATTTAAAAAATATAATTATAATTAACAATTAATTAATCATCATAATGAGCCTATAACGTACCACTGCTGGGACTCAGGCCTCCTCTCTGTGAGAAGGAGTGGGCTGTAATCCACCACGCGGGCCCAGTGCGGGTTGGTAGATGTCACATGTCTTCGTATTTTTTCGGTTCTAGGACATGCCGGTTTCCTCACGATGTTTTTCCTTCACCGTTTTTGAGCGCAGTGGTGATGAAATTATTTACACAAAGTAAAGCGCGCCTGCCTGAGTTCGAACCCGCGACCTACAACTCGTATGTCGGGGCCGTTACCACTGCGCCACCAGTGCTCCAATTAATATAATTATTATATTATTCTTTTCTTTATTAATTTAGATACATACAAATTATATTTTTAAATATCAGAATATAAAAAATATATAAAAACATTTAAAAATATAAAAAATAGTTGTCCACCGGTATCGGGAGCAGGGTCCAAGCTACCGGTGGCTAGGGCTGCAGAGATAGGAACCTCCTCACGATGCGAGCCGTATCGAGGAGTACTGCCTTCTGAATCAGGCCCTTGATCCAACCACCTAACGAGAGCCTCGAAAGATGTTGCTCGAGACTTTCGGCCATCAGGCCATTGGCCGATACGACAATCGGCACAATGATAGCCGAGCTCACATTCCACATGTCAACAACCTCGTGTGCTAAGTCAAGATATTTTATTTGTTTCTCTTTCTCAGCTTTCACGAGGTTCTCGTCATGCGGAATGGTAACATCGATAATCATTGCGCGGCGCGCTAATCGATCTATCACTACTATGTCAGGCTTATTGGCGACAATAGTCCTGTCAGTAATGATAGACCGATCCCAGTACAACGTGACATGGTCATTTTCGAGAACTGGGTCGGGCACATACTTGTAATACGGCACCTCAGAATCCACAAGTTTATATTTCAAAGCAAGTTGCTGGTGAATAATCCTGGCTACTTGGTTATGCCTGTGCAAGTACTCGCCATTAGCAAGACGAGAACAGCCAGAGATAATATGTCTGATGGACTCACCCGGACGGTGGCATGCCCGACACACGTCAACCGTCCCGTCCTTCATAATATGTCTCCGGTAGTTATTCGTCAAGATAACTTCGTCCATAATTGCACAGACAAAACCTTCGGTTTCCCCGAAAAGGTCACCAAAACGTAGCCAGGATACGGACGCTAAGAAATCTACACCGGGTTCATGAAGAGCCCGATAGAAGCGTCCGTGAAGCTCCTTGCTTTGCCATACCTCCTTGCGGTCATCGGTAGTAAGTATTACAGGTTTGCGCCAGTTCTCTTTAGCCATGGAGAGCGGGGTGAGTCCCTTGTCCACTGCGACCACATCACGGTGCATACCCAGTTCGGTTTTTAAAAAATATTCCCTGAGACTGCACACCTCGCGGTTATGGAGGGTCTTTGCATTTAAAAAGCCTCGACCCCCGCACTTCCGCGGGATGTACAGTCTCATCACCGATGATCGTGGGTGATGCATCCGGTTTGCGGTCAGCAGTGTACGGACCCTCCTATCCAGGGCGTCTAGTTCGGTCTGAGTCCATTTGAGTATGCCAAAAGAGTACATCAAAATCGGCATGACCCAACCGTTGAAGGCGCGCACCTTGTTTCCGCCTAAAAGAAGACTAATAAATACCTTCTTCAGGCGACCAAAGAAGCGCTCCTTCAACGATTGCTTCATGTCAGCAACGCTGATCCCTAACGCTTCTGACATACCCAAATACTTATAGCTTTCGGATGAGGAAAGGGATCTAAGGTGTATGGAATCCGAGAGTTGGGTTCCTTCGGATTCCATAATCTCTCCTCGTTTTACATGCATGACTGCACATTTGTCCACACCAAATTCCATCCTGATGGCGCTACTGAATGTTTCAGTTACCTTCAGTAGCTCAGTCAGCAATTTGTTGGGGGCAAAGAGTTTCAAGTCATCCATGTAGAAGAGGTGAGATATGACCTGACCTCCTCTCCTCAACCGATAGCCTAGACCTGAATCCTCCAACAGTGTACTTAGAGGATTCAGGGCTAAGCAGAACCAAAGTGGACTCAAACTGTCGCCCTGAAATATTCCTCGTTTAATCCATACAGGCTCATCATTCCCCTGGATCTGCCGACATCCTGGATAGCGAAGGACCGTTCTCCATTGCCCCATACATGACATCAGGAAGTTGCGCAGAGTTGCATTTATCTTGTACAACTCCAGCACCCTCATGAGCCATGTATGTGGCACCGAGTCGTAGGCCTTCTTATAGTCTATCCAGCATGTCGACAGATCCTTGCGGGATCGACGAACCTGTTGGCTTATGGCCATGTCGATGAGGAGTAGCTCCTTAGTACCGCGGGACCCATTCCTACATCCATTCTGAGAGGCAGACATAATGGAGTTATTGTCAATGTGCGTATTAATTTTCACTCTCAAAATGGATGTAAGAAGTTTATAAACCGTTGACAAACATGTGATCGGTCTATAATTCTTGGGTTCCGCGGGACTACCTGACTTATGGAGCAGGTGGGTAACGCCTGTTGTTAGAAACTGTGGTAGCGACCCAGACTCTAAAGATGACTGGAACTGAGATGCCAGGCAAGTGTGTGAACTAATTAAACATTTCAACCAGAAGTTGTGCAGTCCGTCCGGCCCCGGTGATTTCCAATTTGGTAACAGACGGACTGCTCTGGCTACGTCTAAAGGGGTGATTATTACTGTTTCCATTTCTGGTATAGTTTCACACACTCGCTCAACTTCCCGCATCCAGTCAGCCTCAGCGTGACAGACGGGCTCCGACCAGATGCTGCGCCAGAATGCACTCGTGGCTGCATCATCCGGGCGGCACACGTCTGTCACATTTTGTTCAGGTCGCTCCCAAGCTCTATATACCCACCTTTCATTGCTCTGGAACATGCGATTCTGCGTGTATCGATCCACCCGCCGCTTATACCGCCGAATACGGCTCGCCCATGCACAAACTTTCTGCTTCAGGAAGTCGATGCGCTCTGTGACACGGGACATGTATTCTCGAGGGCTGATTCCAGTCCCCGAGAAAGCCCGTCTTACAAAGCGCATCACTCGTGGTCGTGTATTGCCCGCCCTGAAGCAGTATAGTTTGCCGATGAGTACCCTGGCCCCATCAATACGGCGCTCGATCCTGCACTGCCAGGCTGGTACGGCTGGTTTTGGTCGAGTAGCTCCGTCACAGTTTGGAAATTTGACGTTAGCTAAACGACATGCCGCAACAGCCGCGCAATACAGAATCGAGTGTGTATCAATGAGATCCTCGCTGCTTTGGAAGAAATTCTTAAGCTGCGAGTCCAAGGCACACACCAGCGCCCTATTTTTCTTGTGCATAGGTAGGCGTGGTAATCGGGGTCTAAGTTCGGTCGGAGTGGACCTATACTCGCCAAATGCATCCTCCAGTGCGCTCCTCAATCGGGCGTTGCATTGGCTACTTACTGTGGCAACCCTATCATCCTCTTCTTCAACATCATGATTGGACCGCGGCGGGATTCCATCAATAATTGACATTCGTACCGCGGTTTGTGCCGGAGTCGAGACGATATGGTTGCTAAGTACCTCTGAGCGCAGCCTATCAAGTGCAACATCGTCCAACCTATGATCGCGTTGGATGACCCGTACCTGATCCGATAGTCGTTGGGCCGAGATGTTGATGGTTGGTTCTAGTTCCTGAAACAGAGACAGCATCCTAGCACGGTACGCAGTGAGGTTAGTTCCTCCCTCTGTAGACCCGTAATATGCGCGCATGACGTTCTCGTTCATAGATTGAGTCCATCTCATGCGCTGCACACAACCACCGGCAGCGGGGACCCGGCTCGGGGCCGGATGGCCCCTAAGTCCCAAGCTCCTCGGTGGCCGGCCTCTCCCCTGCCGACGTACAGGTGTTGGCGACGTCGGCGGGGAAAAATACTCGTCGCTCGAGCTCGACGCAACTACCACGGCCGGTGTCGTCACAGCGCTCACAGTGAGGCTGGATACCGGCGGCGGCGAGGCGGAGCTGAGCGAAGAGTCCGGAGGTGGTGGGCGTGCTCGTCTCGTAGCTGATCTCGTCAACATCTTTTCTTTATTTTAAAATCGGTGGATTTTATCGGAGGTGACATGACAGATGTCACCTTAGATTCGGCAGTTTTTGATAAAATTCTTGGTTTTTATTATGATGCATTTTGATTTTTTTTATTTAGGCTTGATTATTTGGGTTTCAGGCTTATTGTACACTAATAGAATAAAAGAAACTGCGTTTAAAATGAATATATAACTGAAGATAAAGAAAACGTATTCCGTGACGTGTTGGTGTTGCCAGCTTATATTATTCTTATTATTATAATGAGTTTTTTATTTTTCTTCTCATTTGAGAGAGTTTTACAACCTTACCCACGGGCCAGAGCCAAGCGTGTAAGGGGGAATTTAAATTGAAAAGGTGGATGATCATGTAGAAGAAGGCAGGAACTTTCGGGTGATGCGACAGGTGTTGAGAATTGTGGCTTTTTGGAGCATGGAAAGTATGTGCGAAGGCATGTGTAGAGTGTTAAGACTTTGTGTGAGATCTTTCGGCAAAACACCGGTAGATGAGAGAGTACTACAGGGACGATATGGAAATATGCAATGGAAAGCATAAACCGTACGGTTTATGCTTCCCATTGGGTTTTTATTTCTATGGCGAGGTCTTTATTATTATTATATTATTTATGGCCTGTATTTAAGGCAGCGACAAATTAATCGGAATTTGGGATTAAAAAATAATGAAAGCCGGTAGCAAAAATAGTAGGTTAGCAGCTACAGCGAAGTATTATTTTAAGTAGAAAGTAGCAGCTCAATAATCAGTTTTTAGCTTTATTTTAATTTAAACTGGCATCGAATTTTTGTTTTGGTAACTGAATTTACCAACAATAGAGGGGATCTGGCGCTCGGCGGCCGCTGCCGCGGCACGCTCGTTTCGCTCGCTCGCCTTCGCTTGTTAATGGTTACTGTTCTAACCTAACCTAACCCAAATGATTCAATAACAGTAGATGACTTTGCAGCGATTAAGAAATAATATTTAATCGCTGCCATGTTATTTTTTTTGCAGCAAATAGTTAGTCGCCCTTTAAGTTGTAAGTCGCCTCGAAAATTATTATTTATTTGTTCCGTGTGGTGCCGGACGTAAAGAATAGCACCATCCCATTTCTTCCCGTGGGTGTCGTAAATGGCAACTAAGGGTCTTACTAGAGAATGGGCAGCAGCGTTGTCTATGCATTTTAACACCATACTGCGATCGCCAACCCTCCAGCCAAGCGTGGCGATTATGGTAACCCCCTTTTTTGGGGGAGGCCTATGTCCAGCAGTGGACGTCTTTCGGCTGAAATGATGATTATTATTATTTAAATTATTTTTAAGCATAGAATAAGAATAATTTATTTGTGAAACTTATGTAATTACCTACTTACATACAAAGATCTTAAAAATTAGGGAATGCGCTATGTTTTGCCAATGATTAATATGAATAATAAAAACAATTAAATGAATACTCTTCAATTACAATGATAAATTTCTTACAAGTATTTCAGTACCTAATTGTATTAACGCATGGATGCAAATTAAATTTTATTACAGTTTATTCAGTCAATTTCATTTCATGTCAAAATTTTGTTTTATTTGTATCATTGTTTTGGAATTTTGTTGGTAATTTATGGATAACGTGAATTTTGGTACTATTATTAAAGTGAAGTAAGGTTTTGTTTTGTCTTTTGTTTTTTTTTGTTTTGTTTTTCTTTTTTTTTGCAGCCTGGGAGAGGCCTATGGCTAGCTGTGGACTGCGATAGACTGAGTTGATTGATTGATTGAAGGTTTTGTGGTTTTTTAAGTTAGTTAAGTGCTATGTTTACATGTATCAACCGCAACTAACTTAAAAAAACCTTAAAACGTTGCCGTATTAATTTAATCCTAACATATTCAAGTTGCGTCGGCATTATGACGGTAGGTACTTCAATTAAAAAAATCTTTAACTATCAAGAGATTTACCAAGTTTCTGAATTGAGAATTTTAATTTGAGAACTTGTTAAACTCTATTTTAGCATTAAGTTGAAAGCCCGCGCAATATTTCCTTGCATAAATTAACATAATTTTGCGGTCTAGTTTTTTCATTTTGACAGTATCTCGAACTCTAAGAATTTAGTAGCTTGCTTCAGAGCTACATTGTTATGTTGTCACTTACGTAGTAACTAAATCAATTAACCAGTAAAAAAAACCTAAAATGCAGTCATCAGTAAAAAACTCGATTACGACCTCCAAATGAATTCAATTCAATGCCCATCTCACTTCCTGACATAATATTATCATCGTATTACTTTCAAAATTCATTCACAAACCGGTCTCCATTACACACTGGATCAAAAATATAAAAGTACCACGACCAAAAAGTCTTGACACATGGCGAAATGGGGAACTAAGTTATGTATGGAATTTGACAGTTTATTGACGTCAGCAGCGCCACTTTAACAGGTCAAAATATACTGGGCGTACTGTAATTAAAAAGTTACATCAGCGAGTTCACACGCTTGTTTGTAAATAAATGTTTTAGCGAATATTATAACAGTTATGTCATTCTTTTAATTGTTGTTTTTACGTTTATAGCCGCCATTTTGATAGCGATCTGGGTAAGAAAGTATAACAATGTTGTCATTTTGGCGCGTAAATTGGAATTTCTTTTTGGTTAAATTCACATTCTCACGATAGGATCACAATCTTCAGATTTTCTAAATCTCTGTTAGCTAGGAAGCATTTTAAATTGTAAAGTGTATACGGCTATAACTTTTACACTTCTGAACAAATCCATCATATCTTCTTTGATTTAAAAAAATGCAGGTATTTTGATATTTAGATTGGCCAATAGGTAAAATGAGGTTATCACCACCATAAAGAATCACAGATTGTGAATTTTTATTGCCATTAAACAACAAATTATAAAAATAAAATAAAGTGAATAACCTTACAATACTATAGATAGTACAAGAAATGTGTATTTTTAAAGTATTAAAAAAAATATGTTGAGTTAAATATTGTATGGTGGTACGGAACTCAATTAGTGTGGGAGTCCCACTCGTACTTGGAACAGTGGTTTTTCTTAATTTTTGACATGGCGCCGCGCGCCGTATATATGTTTATACATTTTGTTCCAGGACACCTACTCCATAATCCCGAAATCCGTAGTTTGGGCCGAAGTTTTGGGCGTTTCCTACTCCGTTTCACTGACGGACATTGTCCCTAATCCCAATGTGTACCGTTAGAGAAATTTAAGTTGTCACTTGTTTTGAGGGATCAACTACTTTCGTACGGGCCCGAATCTTCGTTGACGGACTTAGAGAGGAGTAGTCCCCCTGACACCTGTCAGTTGGACAATTTCTAGTTGAGGGATCAAATTCGCAAAACAAATATTTGTTAGCTTTGATTATTTGTATGTCACAGCATGTAGTCCACAGCTTTGACAGTCTATCTAAACATATTTATATCTTTATTCGTACGTATGAAACTGACAGGTCTCAAGAACGCATTTTATCGACGCGCGACGGCTGGACTGTAGTGATCATACCGTACCTTCCCTTCAAACCGACTTCAAAGAAACTGAAATATCTACCTACATTAATGGTAGTTTTTCCCCGAATTAACATTTTCACAACGAGACACTTGCAAAAGGAGCTCTTCTCTACTACTACCACCCCCTCCTCTACTCACATCTTCCTAATATGGGGTAGGCAGAGGTGTACCTATAGTACACCCACATTTCGCCAGGTATGTTTAAGTACCATGGGGGCGACGAGCCTATTGCCATCAACCGGGCTCAAATCCAGACTGCGGGCTGTCTACCGAGAAATTCCTAATGGAAACTCCCAATCACACTTTGCCCGACCTGGGACTCGAACCCAGGACCTCGTGCTCAGCAGTAGCGCTTGCGACCATTAGACCAATGATGCAGTCAGTAACATCTTCCTAATGTTTGATGAATCATGCATGCTCCGCTTTAATTATTAATTCATAGATAATAGAGGATGCTTCTCACTCTATAGGTACAAAGACAATTGTCTATACTTCCTCTTGTCAAAACGTCATCATGGGGTGAACACTTTCCTTTCCTATTAATGTGCTTAACATCTCTTCTATTATGTTTGATACCAATGTAATTTATATACTTTATGATTTGCTATTCATGACAACTTGATAATCAAGGAATACACGAATAGTTACATGAAGATGTCGTGTTTTAATCTCACCGCATGCCACCTGTCCACGTGCAAGTAGTAACTCGCACGACTACGCCTTATAATAGCTTCGCTATCTAAACCACACTCTGTTCAGATTGTTCGTAATAACAATGTTATGATGTAATATCATAGCATTAGGAAGATGAGTCTAGGAGTCTAGGAGGTCAAACGATACTCGTATGATCCACATATGAGGAAACTGCGCTCATTAGCAATTTCTTTAAAACAATACGAGCCCTGGCAGCAGACCGTGAAATTTGGCAGAAACGCCGAGTTGAAATATTGCAGACGCATTGTCTAAAATTGTATTCAGATGCTGTTGCTTATGTCACTGTAAAACTAAAGGTTATTGCAAATTTGCAATTCTTAGTTTCCCCTTTTTTTATATCAGACATTTTGTTCGCAAGGAGATTAAAAAAGTCTATTATTATTTTATTTATTTATAAAAAAACAAAGTTTCTGAAATCTTAACTTAAGAACATTTAAAAACCGTTTTCACAGTTTGTCTGTGGGAACAGAACAAACAGTACATATGGTTTATTAACTAACAATAATATCTTATCTTTTATTTATGGAAATTGAATAATAGAAAAATCTTAACTTATATCAAATGACTTATATCTTATAAAAAGACTTAATTACTTATCTGCTCTCCCCCAACAATCTGCAAACCATTTTCCTAAGAACATCGCTTATAAAGTCCTGAGAAACGTTATTACGGCGCCGAAGTAGCGATACATTTACTATGGCCGCGTGTCAGGAACGTCACGTTCGGTCCGAATAACCTCTTTTCTCGTTGACGTGCCGTTGACGTTGTGCGGTGGACAAACAGAGTAAAATGTACCTACGATCCGCGCACCCTGTTCATTCAGCCCTGCTGCCAACTTGCTGATTGGCTAGTAACTTATCACAACATGAGCCGCTCGTGAAGATCAATATTAGAAAGGAACACAAATAAAAATATGCGTCATATGCCACGAAGAGACAGGCAGAGGTGTATAGTAGGTACTAGGTTATAAGGCCTATGTAATATGGGGCGAGCCTATTGCCATCAAACGCTACGAGCTGCTGCTGAGAAATTCTACTCTTATCACATTGCCTGAACTTGGGGATTGAATCCAGAAAGTTTTTCTTACTGAACAGACAGCTGTGCTGCTGGGGAGTTTGTTGCGCCACTTCTTTCCAGCTAAAGCACTAGGAAGTGGTGAAGGGCGGGCGTTTTTGGGACTGTCTTATGTAATTTTGACGTTTGAATTATGTTGATTCTCAGTCTAGTTTGAATATATGGCTTTTGATTGATTTTGATGTTGTACCCCATGTTTATGGTATAGTTGCTCTTGTGACCACAGACTCAACGAGACGAACGCAAATAGAGCCGTCCCATTTACCCAAAGACATTCAATTATTTACTTATCAATAGACTGGACATAGCGAACAAAATCGTAATCCGATACATTTGTCCTAGTGGACAAAAGTCGCTCAGTCTACTGTCTAGTGTGGTACGCCTACATGTCAAGTCGCATTAGTGTCCACCAAAAGAAAATTATTTTCGAAGTTTATAATAAATTGTGCATTATGGTATTACATATCTCGTAGTGATAAACGACAAAACTTAACCACGGTTTATTTTCGTCAGTATTTTATAATTTACCCAGTATTTATATAAAATAAATAATTTTCATAGATGTTTGAAGTTATTTGACGGTTGGTGTCGATAAAAGTGTAACGTGTCAAACTTAGCTATTGTGTAATTTTGCTATATTTACGCTAGATGGCGTCACTGAGACATGGGATCACAATGTTTCTATGACATTACTTCATAGCCTCTACATAGTATCTGATCTGTCTTATTTCTCTTTGCATTTACCCAAGTTAAAAATAGTTGAATCTCCAAAGAAAGCAGTACTGCGTTTAGTAAGATTATAGTGTGAAAGTGTAATAATATCAGGCGGTCAGTTTTCCTATAATCAACGTAATATGACCGGCAGGTGGCCTGGTTAAAGGGCTCATTTCATTAGGTTTATAACTCGGTACAGAGATTCAGCACTCACACATCACACATCTCGATTTCTCAGTAACATGTGGCACATTCTGTAGTACTTGATTAGTCTCATTTGAGAAGGCGGAATTTAGTATTTTGGAGCTTTTAAAAGTTTAGACGTCTGCTTTTAGTATGTAAAACTTCATAGATGCTGACTAGCAATGGAGTTTGTGGGGTGAATGCTGTTAACGTCGGATTTTGACTAGTTCATTAAAAGCCCGTGCTAGCAGGTTTCGAAGTACACACGGCTACATATCAAGCTATCGGTATCCAGTATAAGCTGACCTCTCAGTGTACGGCAATCCTATACAATGCGAGATCAGCCTAAACTGTAGCCGTGTGTACCATTACATTTTTATTTTATTTATTATTATTTTAATCAATGTCTTGGGACATATCTCGGGACCCCGGGCCTTTGGAAGGCATACGAGGGGCACCAACCGACGATTATCTCTGTATGCACTATGCAAGTGAACAGGCGGGGGTCTATTGCAAAACATGGAAACAAAATATTTTGGGTTATGGTTTTGGGTGGCTATAGTGGATTGGTTACCTTGAACTATGGAAGGATTATGTCCCCTGCCTGACCAATGTTTGATTTTATACGGTTTTTTTTTTCAGTTTTTTCCATCGCATAGGCGCATTATACTTTTAAAACTCTACTTTTGGCACATCCTGGAATTCGTCTTGGACTATAGCTATTAAAATTGCACTAAGCATTCTAACAGATAAACAAGTTGATTTATGGGGATGTGCTCAAAGAGAAGTAGAGTGCATCATTTTATCGCCGCTATTTCCGTGGGTTTCATAAAATCCAATCTAGAGATTTTGTCTAGATTATACAATGTTGCAGACAGCTTCATAATAATATAAATTAATAAGGTTACTATCTGTAACATTGCAAGGTATTAATTCTGCTTAGTCCCACACAGGAGCAAACAATATATTTTATTACTAGGATGTCAAGAACCCAGGGCCTCAAGTCTGCTATTACAATAGTGTCAGAATGGTCGATCATTGATTTCATAATTGTTGATTTTGACAAGTTTGGTACCTAATCTAATATTATAATGGCGTCATTATGACTTTCCAATGGTCGGCCACTGACACTACATTGAAAGAAATTGCATATATTGGTAATCTCGTACATAATGACAAATGAGTGACATTTCTACTAATGGGTTTTATAATAATGGCAATACGACAATGCCATTATAATAACTCAATTATATTACGAGAACATTGACCGACCAATGATCGACCATTATGAATTTACCAGATTACGAAGTTTTAGCAAAATGACAATGGCATGACAATGGGATCGTGTTGGAATGACTGAATTTATAAAAATAGCAGACTTGGGCCCCAGTTTTTTTGTAGAAACCATTTAAATGTGCCTTGCGAGTAATAATTGACACCCAGTTTCCCCTCCATTATTGTAAAAACTACAACTAATTACTAACATTTCTACAGTAGATACTCAAAATCTAGGTTTCCCAACAAAAACTAGTCTATAATGATCTAGATGATATTCCATTTTATTCAAACCAGGTTATACTGCATGAGAAGCGGGCCGTCCTAACCAAACCAGGACTTTCCCTTTTAAAATATCGTTAATTTAAGCGTGAGTTTTCGCTGACAACTGTCCAGGTGACAGCCGTCACATATATGTGACAGCTATCACTTCGACAGTTGTGGCTACAGCCGCAATCATAATAACAAGCTGTTGTTTTATTTCAGAATTATGATACACAAAGTTGCGTTAGAGCTTGTTCACATGATGCGTTGCGGCGCCGCACTGCAAAGATTTCGCCGCATTGGCGGTCACACAAGTGTTGCGGCGCCGCCACGTTGTTACGCCGCAACGCGTACACCCCTCCCCGCCTCGTCTCGCGGGTTGTAAGTCTGGTGACGTGCGATGCGCCGCCCGCTGTGCGACGCCGGAACGCACCGTGTCGCATACCATTATACAGGGTGTTTGGCAGAACGTTGAACATACGAAAATGGTGGGTAGGTGGGGTCATCTGCTACTTACTCAGCCCTAATTTATTTGGCCCTGGCCCCCTGGTATTTTTTAATTTTTTTTTGCTTTCTTCTAGTTTCACCACTTTCTTAACTTTAAAGTGTAATTTTTATTAAAAATGGGTAAAACAGGCAATATTTTTGTTTTTTTTTAATCTTTAATGTTGGCAGATTCTTATAAAATTATTGCTTTACTCAGATGTTAGCTAAAAAAAAGTTATGAGTCCTCAAACTAACTTATAGAAGAAAGCAAAAATTAAAATTAAAATAATATCTAGGGGGCCAGGGCCAAATAAATTAGGGCTGAGTAAGTAGCAGATGACCCCACCTATCCACCATTTTCGTATGTTCAACGTTCTGCCAAACACCCTGTATATTTGTATGAAGGGCGCCGCGCGCCGCCGCGACGCATCGTATGTATCAGCCCTTAGGTTTCAGTATATTTTATTTATTATTATTTAAGTATTACGGTTGTCTAAATGGTCTTGGCAAAGTTTATTAGTGCTAAGCACCATTTATTATATCAGTATCATCACGTGCTAATGCTAAAATTGGCGCCATAATCTTTCGCGGCCATCTTTTAAAGTTATTGAGGTTGATGTATGAAATTGGGGAAAGTAAAAATAGTATTCTATCAGGATGAATACTGAATAGCCCACGAGAAAATCGGGATAGTTTCTGTTTATGTTATGCTTAAAAAGCTGCTGACAGCAAAATCGGTAGCTATTCTACTACAAATCAGCTTTAAAAAACAATACGTTAATTAAGTGTATATGTTTTGCTAACTACCTAGGTGGTAAGCCTCTTTTTAACTTCTTATAGGTTTTATACCAGTCTTTTCATCATAGAAGAAATTAGTACTAGAATAATAATAGATAATATAATATAATATTATTCTTTTAGTAAGACTTACGTCCACTTTATGATAAGTTCCGGCTAACCTCACGATCACATTTCTCTCTTCAGAACTAAAATAATGGTAATGTACGTGCAGTTTAGCAATAGGAATGTTTATACTATCTTTTGTTTACTTTCATTTCGCTTATTTTGTCGTTTGGCGAGGGTAATGCCGCGGTAGAAACATAGAAATATTATTGTATGTAACTATTCACGATTGTGTATGTGGTCAAGGGAAGGATTAATCAGAAACGTTACGATACCTACTAAAAATACTTTCAGCTGCAGTATGGTTACCTATAATTTTAGTCAATCAATCAACTCAGCCTATAGCAGTCCACTGCTGGACATAGGCCTCTCCCAGACTGCGCCACAGCACCCTGTCCTCCGCCTTCCGCATTCAGTCTGTCCCAGCCATCTTTTTAAGGTCGTCGGTCCATCTTGCTGGGGGGCGTCCCACACTACGCTTACCGAAACGCGGTCTCCACTCCAGGACTTGTCTGTCGTCTCCAGACCTGTATTTTAGTTTATTGCCAACGACTTCCGAACTTAAAGTTATTTTTCACTTTCCATTGAATTCATGAATTGCTGTGCAACCATATTAAAATGTCTAATTGAATCGCAATTGTGAAATACTTATTATTAATAAATACTTCCGGTGGCCATATGTGGTCTTCATCATCAGTTCCTCTTCACCAAATGGTGCTTTCCGAGGTCAGAGAGTTACTATAAAAAATATCAAATCGCTATCTGGGGGCCTAAAATGGACGCTTTGGCAGAATCATAATAATTATCATCTGCGTACAATTCATACCCCGCAATTCATCTGTTTGACAGTTTTATATGGAGTTTCGTAAAATGGTCCACAAATTATGAATAGAATAGAATAGAATAGAATACTCTTTATTATGTACACCATAAAAGTTACAGATATAAATGTTGAAATTTTACACAGGGTGACACAATGGGCGGCCTTATCGCTAAAAGCGATCTTTTACAGACAACCTATGAATTGCTTTAATGAAGTCTAATGTCAAATAGCGGCTGTCAAACAGATGAATTGCGGGATGTATGAATTGTACGCTGATAATATTGTGCCAAAGCGTCCATTTTTGGCCCCCTGGTGTGCCTATAAAATTCAGTAAATCTCTGACACGCCCTGCTCCGCCCAGAGCGCGAGAAGATATTTGATAATTTCCCACCCAAAAAAAAAAACCATTGTCCCAATTGTCGCATGTCGGAAGTTGGTTATAACATACCAGTTAACTTGGTTATAATTTTTGAAGCTAAAGAGTTATAGCGATCGCTTCCTACAGCCGACATGCTATTAGCGATCACTGTTACATTTCAGGCTAATAATTATTTGATTTATTACTATTGCAGACTATTACTTGATAAGTTAAAGCTATTCAATTGATGTGTTAAAGAGTTATGATTATGAAAAGCAATTATGAATGAAGTCGATTACAATGAGAATGTATTTTTTGACTGATGTTACTGGCATTAATGAATATAAAATAAAATCAGTTGTCTGCGACTTTTTTTTTTTCTTTTTGGCTTCCAGCCAGTGTCATGTGAAATTAGGTAACAAGTACATACAAAGTTGTTTAAATAATTACAGTTTATAATTATTTATACAACTTTGTATGTACTTTGCATTGAACTCCAATCAATGCATGATAAAGATGATAGATGATATCCCGCCCCGCTCCCCTTGAGTTTCAGCAAAGACGTGGGCACTTTACTGAAAACTCGCGCGGACTTCTTGAGATAACTTAAAGTGATGTTGCACTGTTTTGTTTCATTTGCCTACACTAATGCAGGTTCACGAACACTTAATGGTTAATAATCCACCACTATTACCCATTAATATTCGGCTAAACACAATTTTTTGAAAATAAAACAAAACTGCTAACATGACGCTTCACTTTCCCGCCAAGAAGTCCTGTCTGCTACTTCGAAAGAATATAAAAAACGACATGTCAAGAATATGCTGAAATAATCAGCAAAAGCAATTTAAATAATTAAAAACATTTGAAATGGGCGGGAAACACATGTGTGAAATTGGGCCATCGTACGCTAAAGTCATCGTCTGCTCGAAATATACTAAAGAAAAAGACAGTTTTGAAAGTGATCTTTACAGAAAAATGTCTTGAACACAATGAAATATTTTTATCAAATAAATCTTTTACACGCTTCTATTATATGCTGCATTACGCACAAAATAATAATGCTTGTTAAATAAATACTACATAACAACAAACGTGCGTTAATGATTAATTACTATTCGTGTAGCTTCAATAGAGACGGTTATAAATAACCACTTTAGTATGCTTTTGACGGTTAACTAATCGGATACATTGCTTATGCTTCATTGGCCCAGAACGTTTGTAGGTGAAACTTATGTGTTAGGTTCGATTACCAGAAATAGGGAAAAATTAAACTCTAATACTAATAATACCGGAACTGGCGGTAAATTTCTCATATAGGACATCAGAACCTTCTGAATATTCAAATTCAAATATTTTAATTCGGAAAACATCCATATTGTGTTAGTATTAAAACTTAGAAAAATATGTTAGTAAAAAAATGTAAACAAAAATAACATAAGATACAATAATTAAAATTAAAATCAATATCAAAATCTTAATTAAAATCAAATTCCAAAACCAAATTTAAATTACAATAAAAAACAAAGTCAAAATTAAATCAACAATATTATAATACAAACAAACAATACCACACATTGGGGTCCTATTTTGGAAACAGAAGATTATTTTGTCCAAGTATACTACAAAATATAAATTAAATGATAATATAACTAACCTCACAAAAAATTGCTTAATCCAAATGGTTCGCCAGCTAAACAATATCATTAACGCAACAACAATAAAATGAATTTTCATTCACAATAATAATTTCTATATCAAATGTCAAAGAAATCGAAATAGAGATAAGTAAGGCATTATGTTACCTTCTCTAGGGTGTAATTTCATTAAAAAGTTACCTCCACTACGAGCTCAGAAAGGCGGGAAACGTACCTTCAAGACCAAGGCACGATTGCATTCACCCAGTCACGATAGTGCGTTCAAACGAGATACGTGCCGGCTTTGGCGCGAAAACTTTGACGTTTCTGGCTGAATGAGTTCGTGATCTGTGCCTTTTTTATTTCTTTCGTATGTGACTTTTTTGTATTTTTTTTTTTTGTGGTGAATTAGTGTTGTTTTGGAAGAAATAGGTGAGTGCCTAACTGCTTTACCATATCTAATAAATATTAATCAATTCTAATTTTAGTCATATGAAAACTAAATTATAATTCACTAGCAACCCACCCTGGCTTTTCGGTAACAGTAAAGCCTGTTCCGTGATTGCGTCTAGCATGTGGGTTAGATTAAAATGTAACTGAATTGCATCATACATGGAGTATTTTACATCGTCATATTTCAGCCAATTTACACAGAACCTTAATGAATTATACACCTAAAGCTTCCTAATGAGTCACTTCGTCCATTGATGAAAACCGTATGAATATTCGTTCGGTAGTTTTTAATTTTTTAATCGCGTTCAGAAAGATAGACGCAGTGGGGTGACTTTGTTTTATAATTTAAAGTGATGGTTTTTTACTTATAGTTACATTATCGATAAAAGTAAGCAATGACGAGTAAATGCTATCATACATTTTTGACGTATTATTGATTAAAAAAGAAAGTTAATTTTGCGGTATTAATCTCACTTTTATAATGAATGAATCCAGCCATTTCGACATTACCAAAGACAATTCTAAAGAAACAAATGGACTAAAATCGTCTGACAGTTAATTGGACAACTTTTCATGCATTTTAATTTTACTTTCTGCGGAAAAGTTGCTATAATTCAACGATAAATGGATTCAAGCGTAAAATTAATCAACTTAAAAGAAAAAGGAAGTTAAAACTTAAGTTGTTTAGCATAGATATAAAACACCATCATATTCACGCCTTTTTTCGCCGAAGGTATGGGCAGTACTGCTACTAGGGGATAATGTCAATAGGATAGTTTCGTGCAACAGGCAATTATGATATCCTGTCTGGTATTACCAGTATCTGCAATCACCAATCTGTCAACCAAGCGTGGTGATTATGGCAATTTGATGATAAATTCTTCTAGTTCATCATCTTCCTAGCCTTTTCTCAACTATGTTGGGGTCAGCTTGCAGTTTAACTGGATGCAGCTGACGCTGAGTACCAGTATATTACATGGAGCGACTGCCTATCTGACCTTCACAACCCAGTCACTGGATAATACGATACCACTGGTAAGACTGATTGTCAGACTTTCGGGCTTCTGACGACCCGTAACGACTATCAAAGATCCACGAATGACAGCCGGGGTCAACGGCATGACGTACTTTCCAAGGCACGGGGTCTTGGTATGTAAATATGGTCACCCATCCACGGACTAACTGTGGCAAGCGTAACTGTTATAACTTAGCCACAAGCCTCTCAAGAAAAAATAGATATGAAAAAGTTTTCAAGTCTTCAAGTTATCATAATAAATTAGCAACATAATTAAACGATATTTGTGTTTACATAGTTCCTAATACAAAAGATACCAACGGGCTACCGTTATTACTTTTATAATTGTTTACTCTAATTACCAAGCATTCAGCAGACGGACGGATGGACAGCGGCATCTTAGTAATAGGGTACTAAGATGCCGCTGTCCATCCGTCCGTCTGTCACAGGACTGTAGCTTTTGAACCGTAATAGGTTAATAGTTAGACACTTGAAATGTTCACAGAGTGTGTACTGTGTACTATTATAGCCGGACACTATTATACGTGAACAAAATAAAGTTAAAGGGAAGAAATACATACAAGAAACGTGTTTTTTCAGCGTTTTTTTAATTTACTAGAGTATTCAAAATAAATTTGTAGTGTTAAATATTGTACGGTGATACGGAACCCTTCGGGTACGAGTATGACTCGCACTTGTACCCAATGAAATACTAATAAAACAGCTGTGTTACGATTTTGGCGTACAATAATTCATAGTTGATTACTGCATCGAGCAGAAAGTGACTTCTTTTGCATCGAGTGTTAGATTGTAACAAGAAAGATTGTAACACGAGTGTTACAAGAATTCGCGTCGAGCGAGGTGCGTAATTTACTTTTCTTTCAACTACTACAGCAATAAAAGTTGGTAGGAAGTAAGAATAATCAGAAAATCATTATTTATTTACAAAAGTGATGGTAATGTTGGAACAATTGTTACATTTGTAAGGCTTGCTCCGGGTACACTCCAATTCGTTTTCATTTTAGGGTTCCGTACCAAAATGGTAAAAAAATAATAACAAAGCAGCAATGAAAAACATACACTCATTTCCGCATCGTTTTAGCGATGCAGTAATGAAAATATATACAATAATTTCTGCACTGTTTTAGCGATGCAGAAATGTTCAGGTTCTACTGGAATTTTTGAGTCAACAACTACGATATTACTAGGTAGTTGGAATAAAAGTATATTATATCTATCTATACATAGTATTTTAAACTGGTTTTGGTACTTAAATCTTCTTAGTATCACATAATATGTAATGTGCAGCATAAGTGACAAAATGACTAGAATTAAAGTATGCGTGTCTCGTCTCGTTATGTCGCTCAAACTGTGACTATCTGCGGTGCTGTAATGATTACATAAAGTTAAGTCCATGGTTTGACTTACCATGTGTTAATACACTTACTTAGATACTAAGTTATAATAATTTAAACCCATGATAAAAGCACACTTCTACAAGCCTCGGTTTTATTTGGGAAATGTAGGTATAATACACATTACTGTTTGGTATCCCTGTTTTTTAACCGACTCCCTAAAAGGAGGAGTTTGTATGTTCGTCTGTATCAATGACTATAAAGCCTCTTGACTGCTCATACGGGCGACTCAGGCTCACGACACATATATGAAATTGCACTTATACTATAAGAAAAAATTAATGGCCATTTTAGTTTCGACCAGTTATTGGATCTCTGCACACCCGATTATTTTGATACCTTTTAAAACATTTTCTGCATAAATACAAACAATTATGAGTTCCTGATCAATTAAATGGTGTGGGAAATCATCCAGAACATCCAGCTATAAAAAGATAGCATAACTTTTCATCATTATGTAAAATATATTTATAATTTAATCATATTATGAATAATTGCAGGGCTCAAGCTACTGACTGGTTGGTTCCGTAAACTTGCACAAAAATGTATACCGCGTTGATGTCTTTTTGAAAAGTCCCTTTCTCTCACTAGGGTATTGTCAATACGTCTGTCCTATTCTATCTGTACTAATGCTGCAGTGTTGTGACAATTTCAAAACAAATCGATAATGATAATACAAATTATCGATGTTTCATAATGATAAAAAGTAATATTACTTAATGTTTACATTTTATGAAAATTTATTGTTCTTTCCGACGGGGATTGACGCAATTATTTTTATTAGACATACTTTCCGTCGGTTAAATTAGCTGATTGATTTAATTGAATAAAGTTAAATTTGAAGTGTTACGTCAGTGTTAAATTCGCATCCAGTTAACCATCCTAACAATATAGTTAAAAAAAATGTAGAATTAATACCCGACGATTTTATCGATATCGAAAATATAGTTGCAAAATTGAATTGTGCATCACTATGTTCGGAACATTCGTCCTGTCATTGTTGCATAGTCAATCACGACCGCTGTATATTCTACGTCCCCCGGCCCGCAGTGGTGAGTCGTGTGCCTAGACGCAATCGGTCTATCAGCTCTCAAGTGGTTTAATTCTCTTTGGTCTGTATGATGTATGTTCACCGATTTCTCTGTCAATTGTAGACACATTTTGAAAATTATTTTTTGTTTGAAAGGGTATACTCCCGAGGTGCCATTGTCACCAAGTCAGAACCTGATGAGGGGATCCCATGGAAATCCACAATGCATATGGTGAAGTCACCATCAGTTCAAGTAGGGGCGTTAATTGTTGCCGGTCGGGTGATCGGGAAAAGCAATATTTTGTAAAAAGTGATGAGCAGTTGACATTAGGCTATGTAACTTAGATAAATTTAAAAACTGACCCATAAAAAAATGAAAAATAAAAAAACTTTATAAAAACATTAATCGATTTAAAAAAAAAAAAAAAAAAAAAAAAAAAAAAAAAAAAAAAAAAAAAAAAAAAGCACTAAAAAGTATAAAATAACTTTGTCGGTGGCAAAAACCTAAAGTACAGATTTGTCGGTTGTCCTTAACTCAATCACCCGAAGAGAACTAGATTAAGACCTCTGTGATGGATCTCATCCGACGAAATAATACCACCATACCTACCTATTTCCGCCATTTCATAGGAATTTTGTGTCCAGTATGGTATTGCACCTGCGATGCAGATGTCCTTAAGCGGCAATGATAACTTTCATCAACGGGCCGCCTGCCTATTTTGCCACACAAAAACATGCTAAAACTAGAGCCCTATCACACTAATATTATAAAGGCGAAAGTTTGTGAGTGTGTGTGTGTATGTTTGTTACTTCTTCACGCTCTAACGGCTGTACTAATTTTGATTTTATATGGAGGTATCTGACACCTTGGATTAAGACATAGGCTACTTTTTATCCCGATATTCCCACGGTATCGAGATTTACGCGAGAGAAACCGCGGGGCGCAGCTAGTTTAATATAAATATAACTGACAATGCGACTTATTTGTCAAAAAACTTACAAAATTGTCAGATTGTCGCCTGTCGCTTTTAATAAATAGGTCCCAGGCCGTTGCTACTGGCCATCAACATACGCATAAAACAAAAATAGCTAATGAATAAAAAAGCAATAAAATTAATGCACAACCACTTCATCACAAGGACTTCTTGGCGGGAAAGTGAAGCGTCATGTTAGCAGTTTTGTTTTATTTTCTAAAATTTGTGTTTAGCCGAATATTAATGGGTAATAGTGGTGGATTATTAACCATTAAGTGTTCGTGAACCTGCACTAGTGTAGACAAATGAAACAAAACAGTGCAACATCACTTTAAGTTCTCTCAAGAAGCCCGCGCGAGGTTTCAGTAAAGTGCCACGTCTTTACTGAAACTCAAGGGGAGCGGGGCGGGATATCATCTATCATCTTTATCATGCATCATTGAATGGAGTTCATTTCATAATTATACATTATTAATATTAGTTACAGCTTTGTACTAGTTACCTAATTTTATGACATGACACTGGCTAAATGCACAAACCGTGCGAAGCCAAAAAGAAAGAAAAAAAAAAAAAAAAAAAACCACTTCATCACAAATGTCATTGAGATTGAAATCGAGAGTGCATTACGATCGATATAATCGTTTTATTAACTCGATGTTCTGACAACGCGTTAACATTGCCATTCAACATAATGAATAAAGAAATATCAATGTTTTTTTTTTAATATAACAACACTAATTGTGTGATTTATTTGTCAGATTAACTCATTATTTTTTGTCTGAGACGCTTTATTGGTAAGAAAGATGCTTATCATGTTGAGTCGATGACAGGAATGCGTTCAAGTTTTTTTAACTGTCGACTGGTTTCGTTGTTCTAATGGTTAAATGCTTTTGATGCTTTTTCAGCAGTCATAACTTGACTGACCAGCACGGGTCTAGGGCGTAACACAGTTTGAATCAGAATCGGAATGATTTTGAAGTATATTGCTAATCCATAGCTTCATATATTAGAAAAATTTGTCTGCTTAGCAACGTAAATAACGCAATGAATGTTGTTGAACTGTCAAAATGAAACCGATTTGTATATTTAGATAGGTAATGGATTAGTTTTGAATTACGTGCCAAAAGATTTTGAAAGAAATTGCTAATACGTTGCTTTACATGTTTGAAAATTTCGTCTGCCCGACAACGTAAATAACGTAATTAATGTTATTTAACTGTAAATGGCTTACGCATTTACCCTGCAGGGCCTCAAGTCTGCTATTACAATAGTGTCAGAATGGTCGATCATTGAATTCATAATTGTTGATTTTGACAAGTTTGGTAATCTACTATTATAATGGCGTCATTATGACTTTCCAATGGTCGGCCACTGACACTACATTGAAAGAAATTGCATATATTGGTAATCTCGTACATAATGACACATGAATGACATTTCTACTAATGGGTTTTATAATAATGGCAATACGACAATGCCATTATAATAACACAATTATATTACGAGAACATTGACCGACCAATGATCGACCATTATGAATTTACCAGATTACGAACTTTTAGCAAAATGACAATGGCATGACAATGGGATCGTGTTGGAATGACTGAATTTATAAAAATAGCAGACCTGGGCCCCAGGTGTCATGTTAAAATATTATATATGAGTTCTTCATTTGCTTTTGTCAACTATGCACAAATAACCATTGTTCATCTTATGCTAGTACAACACTGTCTAGTCCGTTCACCCCTCTAGGATTACTCGTGAAGATAGCTCGTAATGACTCGGTCTCAAGTATTTAATCTTATGTTTTCCATCACTGTTACTCTTGTATACCGAGCCGATTATGTAGTGTTAATTTTAAGTAATAGTTGTTAGTAACACGCTATGGTATGTTATAAAAGTATTACCTAGGTTTTAAAGGTAGGTACATAATTTTTGTGGTTCAGTAAAAATCATTGACTTACAGGAGAATTAAATAAATTGTGTAAAGCACTAACACGGTGAGACCTGGGGGTCTAGTCCGAAGATATATCCGAAGTAACAGCCGAATTTTCGGCCGTTTCCTTACTACGGCTGACTACGGGGAAAGAAAAAAAAAGACGATCAGAGAGATTTAAAATCAAAGTAAAAAACGTGACTTGAAGTTGGGTGAGGATTCAAAGTCAAGTAGGGAAACTTTGGACGTCAAGAAATGGCCGATATATCGGATTATTGCTTCGGAGTAGGCCCCCTGTATACGTGCTGTAACATAAATAAATATTTTACAGTGTAACATTACAACTTGTAAAAAAACGTTGATAGTAAAGTCATTAATTAATAAATAACATTGCCTAAACTACAACTGTGTTGGGTTTGGCTTCCAGTCTAACCGAATGCAGCTGAATACCAAAATTTTACATGGAGCGACTGCCTATCTGACCTCCACAACCCAGTGACTGGGTAATACGATACCCCTTGGTATGGCTGGTTTTCAGACTTTCGGGCTTCTGACGACCCTTAACGCCTTAACGACTGTCAAAGATCCACGAATGACAGCCGGGACGAACGGCTTAACGTGCTTTCCGAAGCACGGCGAAGTCTCAGTATGTAAAGATGGTCACCCATCCACGGACCAACCCCGGCAAGCGTAGCTTAATTTGATGGATTGACTCGTGCGGCTGTTATTAAATACTTAACCACGACCTCCTCCTAAACTAATAATGTAAAGAGGTAAAATTGTTTGTTTTTAGGAAGTAATCTCTGGCAGTGTGGGGCCGGACGTAAAGAATAGCACCACCCTATTTCTTCCCGTGGGTGTCGTAAAAAGCGACGAAGGGACTTACTAGAGAATGGGCAGCAGCGTTCTCTATGCATTTTAATACCATACTGCGATCGCCAACCTGCCTGCCAAGCATGGCGATTATGGCAAACCTGGAGGCATCCAGCAGTGGACGTCTTTCGGCTGAAATGATGAATCTCTGGCAGTACTGATCCGATTACAAATAAATATTATACCGACAGAAACACACAACACTATTGCCAGGTGCCATAGGAAATGTTCGATTACTTCCATGCGGACGAAGTCGCGGACAGAGGTTAGCTTTTTATACGTTGCCCCACAATAATCGGACCCAAACCAAAGTCACATTTTTTCAAGCATAATCAGCCTATATAAATGTTCCCACGGCTGGGACACAGGCCTCCTCTCTGTGAGAGGGAGTGGGCCGTAACCCACCACGCGGGCCCAGTGTGTTTTGATTCTAGGACATGCCGGTTTCCTTCTCCGTTTTGAGAGCAGTGGTGATGAAATAATTTACTCAAAGTAAAGCGCCTGTCTGGGTTTAACCTACGACCTACAACTCGTAAGTCACGGTAGTTACCACTGGGCCTCCACTGCTCACTACGCAAGCCAGTACCCAAAATAGAAGAGTACCTACTCCTATTAAGTAAATTATAGGTACTTATACTCCATTGGTTAGGTAGGTAGTCAAATAAAGGTAATTAAAATCATAAAAAGGGTTTTTATCGATGACACTTTCTTGTTTAAAAATTTGCAAACGTTGTAACTTATACAGTTAATCTATTTATTTTGGAATCTTAACTAAATAATTAAAATTTTAAAATTAAATTTAATGAGTAATTAATAGTATTAAAATAATTTACTGCTTATGTAGTCACTATGGGTGAAATGTGTATATATATATTGTGTGTACAATGCCTGAATTAAAAAGTTTTTTTTTTGATATCTAAATTAAATTTATTTTTGATTTTTACGATAGTTTCCTCTTTTATTACTGTATGTTAAACTTTATCATTTATTCTTAAACGACTCTTCGTAGACGTAATTGCTTGAGCCATATTTAGGGTTCCGTACCCAAAGGGTAAAACGGGAACCCTATTACTAAGGCTCCGCCGTCTTTCTGTCTGTCCGTCTGTTACCAGGCTCTATCTCGTGATAGTTAGACAGTTGAAATTTTTTAAATACTAAAAAACAGAAAAAAGATATTTAAGGGGGCTCCCATACAACAAACGTGATTTTTTTGCTCGTTTTTGCTCGATATTGATAACGGCAACTAGTAGAGGCTTGAAATATTCATAGAATATTTAGTTATATATTCAATTTAAAAATAAATAATTAAATTAAAATAAAACAACAATTTAAGGGGGGCTCCCATACAACAGACGTAATTTATTTGCCGTTTTTATAGATAATGGTACGGAACCCTTTGTGCGCGATTCTGACTCGCACTTGGCCGGTTTTTTTTGTTAGATTTGTAATAATACTATAATATTTTTTAATCTGTCTATTGTAAAGAGCCCAAAAAGACAGGTTCTCTAAACGTAAACGTAATAAAACGTTGCTAAATTGAAGAGTACCACTGTGACGTAGCATGACAACTGAAGTGACAGGTATTACGTTTAGTCGGTTACTTGACAGCTGTCTCGTCACGTGTGGTTTTTTTTTTGTTTACCTTTATTTAACTACCTAAAGCAACGGAGTTTATAAGTTTCGATTCTACTCATAACTCACTTAGCCGGCAGGGATCATAAGCCCATATTATAAATGAGCTTGTATACAGTAAATACACGAATATTTGCACCGGTGCCTGTCAACCGGATAATTTATGTATTAGGAACACGCTATATGTAGGTATGTGTGTACAGAAAAACACGGAAATGCTGACTCTATGCGATGTTCTATCGATCGTATTTATTTACAAGTTTATCGGTTTTCCGGTTATTATTTTTAGGTGAAAACTCCATTTTTGTCTATCAGAGTCAGAAAATCTAATATATGGGAAAATGTGTTTTTCGGAACCAGAATTTTGTTTAATAAAATTATAAAGGCCATACAAAAAATATGAAAATAAAAATATTCTCACGAAAATGTGCTACAAAATCACTATTGAAATAGAGTACTATTTTTTTTTTTTTTTTTTTTTTCCCTTGTCCTAGGGTTCAACAATAGGATGGACCCTAATCTTATTACAATCTAGCCTTATAAATAGACTAATAAGTAATTTAATTATAACCTAAACTATTAAATTGTCTTTTACTAAGAATGTGTCCAATAGCACTTTTCTTATTGTCTCTATTAAGGCGAATACACTTCGTTCTTGTGTTTGTTTGGCACTTTTGCACTTTACACTATTCACTAACACTAAACACTAGCTCGAACGGTTTTGTTCTTTTCAGTCTTCTAACTATGTTTGTGTGGTCAAGGAGCTGGATGGCCTCGACGTTCACATGCTGATGAAGTCTCTTATCGTGAGCTTCTGCAAATTTCTGGATCACTCTTTCGATGAACTCAACTTTTAGGTCCCTGTGGAGGTCATCATTTCGTATGTACCAAGGTGCATTTACAATTTCCCTTAGCACCTTGTTCTGGAATCGTTGTATTATTAAAATATTGGTCTGTTTGGTGCAGCCCCATAGCTGAATACCATAAGTCCAAACTGGCATCAGGACTTGTCTATATAGCAATAATTTGTTTTGCACGGACAGCATGGAGTTTCTTCCCAGCAGCCAATACATTCTTTTGAATCGGAGGTCGAGTTCATCTTTTTTCTTCTTGACGTGGGCTTTCCAGCGTAGCTTGGTGTCAAGGGTCATACCGAGATACTTGGCTGTATTCTCGTATGGGACTTGTTTGTTATTTATATAAACTGGGGAATACTGTCGTTTTTTGTTGGTAAAATCTATGTGAACAGATTTGGATTCATTAAGTTTAATCCTCCATTTTTTGGTCCAGTCATAAACTTGATTTACAGCCATTTGAACCTTTTCTACTGCTTCTTCATGGCTGTTTCCTACAGCCATTATGGCTGTATCATCAGCAAAGGTCCCAATCGTGTTTTGCTCTAATTCAGGAATATCGCAAGTGTATAGTAGGTACAGGACCGGACCTAACACACTTCCTTGCGGTACGCCAGCTTTAATTAATTTCAGTTCTGAGTAAGCATCTTCTTGTCTTATTCTAAAGACTCTGTTCAGGATGTAGGATTCTAATATATCTGCAAACTGCTTTGGTAAGAGGCTCTTCAGTTTATGTATAAGGCCTTCATGCCATACTTTGTCAAATGCTTGCGCTACGTCTAGGAATACAGTAGAACATACTTTCTTGTCTTCAAGGGCGTTTTCTATTACGTTTGTGATCCTATGCACTTGATCGATGGTAGAGTGTTTTTCTCGAAAACCAAATTGGTGTTCTGGTATTATGTTTTTGCTATCTATTATTGGTTTAAGCTGTTTGAGTAACAGCTTTTCAAATAGCTTGGACATGATTGGTAGCAAGGAAATAGGTCTATAAGATGATGTTTCGTGAGCTGGTTTCCCTGGCTTAGCTATCATTATTACTTCGGCCACCTTCCATAAGTCTGGTACATATTTAAGCCTTAGTGCGGCATTGATAAGGGTCGTTAACTTAACCAGACCCTTTCTTGGGAGGTTATGAAGTACTTCTCCTGTTATTAAATCGTAACCTGGTGATTTTCGTATACTTATATTACGTTTTATTTCCAGTGCGACTTCTCTCGGTGTTACTAGTTTTATGGTAACTTCATTTTCTGATGTCGTCATATTAGTAGTTCATAGAGTACTATGATTGCAATAAATATGATTCATTATAATGTACCTTTCCGATTTCACTATAGAATCTGTTATATTAAGAATTATAATCTGAATGGCCATTAATAACAAAATAATTATTATGTCACAGTTATCTTTCTGTAACAGCTAATTTAGAGAAACGGCGAAAAGTCATGATTCTGGCTACAGATAAGCTTTCGTCATAATACGTACCTATCGTCATTTTACAATCTTAATAGACAGTAAGATTGAACTCAAAAAAAAAAACATAATTTTGTTTTTTGGTTAGAATATCGTAAAAAATTTTGTTACTTAGAATCAGGGACCATTTTGGTTACCCATTGAAAGGGTTTTCGATAGGGTTTTTCTAAGCGATTAAACAAAAACCCATACGATATGGGTAACCCTTTGGAACGGCTTAAATTAAATTTTGGTTACCCGTTGAAAGGGTTTTCGATAAAAACCCATACGGTATGGGTAACCCTTTTGAACGGCTTACTTTAAGCCATTCAAAATTACACACACCGTATGGGTTTTTGATTAACTGCTTAGAAAAACCCTATCGAAAACCCATTCCATTTGAAGGGTTTTCGATAGGGTTTTTCTAAAATGGTAACCAAAATGGTCCCTGGGTAGAATAGAGATAGATTTGGTCATGCGACGCGTGCAGGCGGATATTGAAATAACAAGATATTATGATTTTATCATATCACTGGGTTTCAAGTAGGTATAGAACCCATTCAATGGGTTATCATGTAACCCTTTCATTGGGTTTTTAGTATAAAACCATTCATCATGATAAAGGTAACCCATTGAATGGGTTACCCCTTCGAAAGGCTTAACCCTTAACCGGGGTTGTACGGTCCCTGCTTAGAGTAGGTACAATTTTTATGTCAACAAATATTTTAATCTTACTCTAATTCCGAAACTCAGTTTGAATCACAATCGGAATGGTTTTGAAATATATTGCTAATCCATTTGCTCCATAATTATGTTTTCCTATAGCACTTGGCAATACTGTAGCTTCCCATTTTCTGAATCGGATCAGTAGTTTCGAAGATTACCTCCTACATATAAACTCACTAACTTTTCTCCTTTTTAGGGTTCCGTACCCAAAGGGTAAAACGGGAACCCTATTACTAAGGCTCCGCCGTCTGTCTGTCTGTCTGTCTGTCCGTCTGTCACCAGGCTGTATCTCATGATCCGTGATAGCTAGACAGTTGAAATTTTCACAGATGATGTATTTCTGTTGCCGCTATAACAACAAATACTAAAAACCAGAATAACATAAATATTTAAGGGGGCTCCCATACAACAAACGTGATTTTTTTGCTCGATATCGATAACGGTAACAGGTGTCACTTGAAATATTCACAGAATATTTAGTTATATATTCACTTTAAAAATCAATAATTAAATTAAAATAAAACAAATATTTAAGGGGGGCTCCCATACAACAAACATGATTTTTTTTGCCGTTTTTATAGATAATGGTACGGAATCCTTCGTGCGCGAGTCCGACTCGCACTTGGCCGGTTTTTTGTCTCTCAGCCCGTCTAACTAATAAAGTATGAAACGCGGAATATGTTAAGTTTTTATTTTCATTAATCGTTAATTAAATTAATTAATGCTTGTACAGACTTAGCTGCTTGGAAAATAACTAAATTACTACCCAACTACTGCTACTACATATAGTCTGTTTAAAAAGTATATGATAAAAACTGGCCAAGTGCGAGTCGGACTCGCGCACGAAGGGTTCCATACCATTATCTATAAAAACCGGCCAAGTGCGAGTCGGACTCGCGCACGAAGGGTTCCGTACCTATAAAAACGTATCTATAAAAACGGCAAAAAAATCACGTTTGTTGTATGGGAGCCCCCCTTAAATATTTGTTTTATCTTAATTTAATTATTGATTTTTAAAGTGAATTAACTAAATATTCTGTGAATATTTCAAGTGTCTACCTGTTACCGTTATCAATATCGAGCAAAAACGACCAAAAAAATCACGTTTGTTGTATGGGAGCCCCCTTAAATATTTACGTTATTCTGGTTTTTAGTATTTGTTGCTATAGCGGCAACAGAAATACATCATCTGTGAACATTTCAACTGTCTAGCTATCACGGATCATGAGATACAGCCTGGTGACAGATGGACAGACAGACAGACAGACAGACAGACGGGCGGCGGGGCGGAGCCTTAGTAATAGGGTTCCCGTTTTACCCTTTGGGTACGGAACCCTAATAAAGAGTAAACAAGCCTAGTTCTGGTTAAATTCTAACGCAATCACTCACTTTAGTGAGTTAGGTAGGTAATTAAGTAGACATTCATCTGTAGAAGAAGAAGAAGAAGGTTTCAACTTTATATATCACCATTTTTTTCCAACAATTATTGGTTGAATAACATTATTAAATTGTAATTGAAAAAACCGGCCAAGTGCGTGTCGGACCACGCACATGAAGGGTTCCGATTGTAGTTGAAAAAATGTTCTCCCATACATCGATATACGTCACAGTTAATTCCCCAACTGCATAATGTAAGTTGGTCGACTATTATTCGTTAACTTGTAAAGCCTACTTAGCTGTGATAGTTTTCCTTTTAATTTCGTTATATATACTACTGCCATGAAATTGTTCACATATCCAAAAACAACCATTTAGCTGGCGGGGGATGGGACACACACACACAATCGCCAAATTATAGCTTTCTAGTACTAAGAGTCTCCGAGCTAAGCTGCAGACAGAGAGACGGACATGGCGAAACTATTTTTTTTTAGGGTTCCTTGTTGCCTACGGAACCCTAAAAATCATCGACGAACATTGAGGTTATAAAGTTAAAGGTGTTAAGTATTCAAATAATCAAATCAAAGCATTCTATTCGTAAGTGGCACTACAAATAGGCAAAAAATCTACTAGTCCGTTTTCTGATCCATTTGTTGACATTCTCAATAGATACTTTTTGAACAGACCATAGATAATCATTGTTTTTTTTTGCATTGTGTTTCAGTGTGTAATGAATTTGCAACGAATGGATTTTATGCGTTTTTAATAACAAACTGATTACCTAGTTCATAATCTACCAGAACATTGATGGACATGATTATGTTCTACACACACGCATAACATAATTAGCACGTAATGTCCACTGCTGGGACTCAGGCATTCTCAGAAGTGGGGGCAATAATCCACTACGCGGGCCCAATGCGGGTTGGTGGTTGTCAGATCTTTGAATTTTTGGTTCTAAGACATGCCGGTTTCAAAAGAGCATTATGTTATGATTGTTCACACGAGTGTTGGCAATTCCAAAATATTAAAAGTGTAGGTTTCTCACAATGTTTTAATAAATACACTTAGGTACAGTCATTGAAAATTGTTTATTAAATTGACACACTACGACATTTTGTCGTGTTATTTCATGCAACTGTCAAATAATTACAGTTGTGATTTGATTATACGGGCAATTTAAATTGGTAGTCAGTTTGCTTAACAATGAATTCCCCTAGATTTACTTATGAAAAGTAAACAATTTAGTGTTTTGATGCTGGAGTAGTCATTGCGAGACTTCTCCAGCATCAAAATACTAAATTTCTTCTCGGCCATTGCCCATGCCGTGTTAAACCGCCATAAAACCATAATAAGACCATAATCAACAGTTCTACGTCTCACTTACAGACTCAATGATTTAATGATACGAAATCATCTTAATTCTTGTAATTTATTATTCAAAGAGCGATTTCTTAAGAACATTAATTTGATGTTTGGCTTTGTTTACTTATAAAAGCGAAAAAGGTAATTTGTTCTAATTTTATTACCTATTAGTTAACTTTATTACTTAGGGGCCGTTCAAGTATAACGTAAGCAGAATTTTAGCAATTATTAACCCAGAGGGGGGGGGCCCGTTGTCAGCGAAAGTAAGCAATGCTCTTACCCCCGCCCCCCGTCCTATCCCTTTGGTGTAGATTTTTTTTTTTAATAAACGCCCGCGGTAATTTGTACCCTACTTCGGTTCTTTCTAACTTAACCATAAAACACCACGTAAGAGCGAATAAGCAATATCAATTATTTTGGGGAATCCCTGAATATGCTTTTCGCTGTCGAGCATAAACAAGTAGGTTCGCTATATTTGTCCAAATCAGTATCTACAAAATTTTCAGAAAAATCTGAAAAGTAAATATTCCTGACGTATCCACCATCCAGACCCACCGTTCCCCATGACATCCAAAATAAGCAAAGCAAAGACCCCCACCCCCCTTGGGTGCTTATATAATACTTGAATGGACCCTCATCTATTTTGTTGATGTGCAATCATGCAATCATGAAAGGACGTTATTAGAATAGAATAGAATAGAATACTCTTTATTATGTACCCACACCATAAAAATTATCATCATTATTATTTTGTTTTTGTTTTTTTTTTATTATTTTATTTATTTAAATTATTAAAAAAATATATTTTGTTATTTTAATATTTTATTTTTCATTGTTTAATTTAACCAGAATTTATCAAACATTAGACATAATTTTTAAAAGCATCGACCAACCCGATCGTGTCGACAAAACGTTCTGTAACCGTTACTTCAGTGCTAAGACAAATAACTACGTATGTAGGTATATAAAGAAATAAAAAAGAGAGAAAAGGGAGAAATAAAAAGAGAAATAAAGAGAATAAAGAGAAAATAAAGAGTATTCTATTCTATTCTATATAGGCCCTTACATAGTAGTTCAACTATAGTAAGTAGGGAACATGGTAGTGACAGTGAATGTGGATAGCTAATTTAACTGCCGCACCTGCGCCAAGGGACGATGAAGTAAAAGCTTCAGCTTGTGGTACAAACGATGAGACTGCTACTCACAGACAGATTATGGTAGTATTTACTAAGATGTGGGCTGAAACATGTGATGATCTTATCTAATATAATAAATGCGAAAGTGAGTTTAGACAAATTTATTATGGCTAAGAAAGCCGATAATTGCAGATGAAGAAAAGTAGAGACGAAAAAAACTATAATTTTGAGAAGCTAGGACTCAAGCATGAATTAAAACAATCCTAGCTAAAATTGAGCAATCACGGGAGGACTGGCAGATGTGAAACATCGCACTACATAATGACTGTATAGGGGCCGATCGCCACGCGGCATGCGTCGCCCCGCCAGCAATCGGTTTTACGTGCGCCTCGCCTATAGATGTTTCACATTAATAATAATAATAACGAATATAAATGCGAAATAGGCTAGGACATAAGATTTTTTATCCCGATATTCCCACGGGATCGAGATTTATGCGGGTGAAACCGCGGGGCGCAGCTAGTAAGTAAGTAAAAAAAAAAAGAAAAAAAGAGTAATAAGGCAAGACAGGATGTTTTAATTTCATACGGTCGGCAGCAGCGTGTCTTTTTCCAGGGGGCCGATCGCGCTAATTTTGAACGTTAATACCAAAACTAAACCACAACCAAAACGTTACGTTAGACACATTTCGTATCGCGCTAATCATTTCAACGGAAACGATTTAGCTTTACTTTGGAAGTTACGTTGGAGGAACGATCGATCGAACAATACTCTCACAAAAAAAAGGCGCGATACCGTTTCTTACACCAGCTAAACCAAAAGTAAACTAAAACCAAAAACGTTCCGTTCGAACGGTAATTACGTTGAGAAATAGCGCGATCGGCCCCCAGTTCAGATAACCCTCACAATTGATCATTCGATGTGACTCTTTCTCTAAGCGATATTGACTCATTCTCTAAGCGATATTGTGGTATAGTAATTTTATTCTAGGTGCATCGTCTTCACATATAAAAAATCAAAATAATGTAAAACATTTTTTAAAAGAGTAACGGTGTAGTTTCTTGCCCATTCTTCTCTATAAGAAACTAAATTTTGGAAGGGGCAACTAAAATCAATTCTATTTTTTTGTAAATTTTGACGTTGGAAAAGTGCCTTTTATGTGCCTATAAATGTCAATAAATAATTTGACTTTGACATCTTACTTTGCTTACAGGCTATGATATAGCATAATCAGGCTATAACGTTACTGCTGGGACCCAGGCCTCCTCTCGGTGAGAGGGGGTGGGCCGAAATCCACAACGCGGGCCCAGTGCGGATTAGTAGATGGCCACATGTCTTTGAATTTTCGGTTCTAGGACATTTTGGTTTCCTCACGATGTTTTCTGTCACCGTTTTGAGAGCAGTGGTGATGAAATAAATTACACAAAGTAATAAAGCACCTGTCAGCGTTCGAATCTACGACCTACACTTATGATATAACGGCTATACAGGGTGTAAAAAGACATATCACAAAGCCGTCAACTACGCATACTGTGCATATAATTAAGTAGCATTGCGCAAAAATTATTGCTGGGAACCGATTTTTATTTTTAGGGATTAAAAAATTGCAATTTTTATTGCGCGCAGGCAAACGGATGTGAGTTAAGCCCACCCCTTCGTTCTACGCGGTACGCGTAGGTACTTGTCGAATACTCGCGGCTATGAACGAAATTAATTTATGAAAAATCGAAAATTCAGGTAGGTAATGGTTGCTTGGAAAAAAGTTTTATAATAACTATTGGAATTCATTTTCGTAAAAAATGTAAAAAAAAAATGCTAGTTTGGCCTTCAATATCTCCAGAACCAGTGGATTCCCAGGTATGGTCTAATGGAAAAAACAATCCAAATAATGGGTAGAATATGTAGCTTTCGGCTTCGGAAAGGGTATTTTTACACCTGATAAGATCACGGGTGAGGCTAAAACCGTGGCACAGGTTTTATTTAAAAACTGGTAGTTTTGTTTGGTTATTGAACTAAAACTTCGATCCGCACGCTTGATTTGGGGAGTAAGCTGGTGAATGCGTGACGAGAGCGTTACGGAAGCGAGCGAACGGAAGTTGGTTAGTGAAAATAGAAAGAGAGAGAGTTACGTTTCGTATATTACTCACTAGCTGCGCCCCGCGGTTTCACCCGCGTAAGTCTCGATCCCGTGGGAATATCAGAATAAAAACTAGCCTATGTCTTAATCCAGGGTGTCAGCTACCTCCATACAAAATTTTATCAAAATTGCTCCAGCCGTTTGAGCGTGAAGAAGTAACAAACATACACACACACACTCACAAACTTTCGCCTTTATAAAATTAGTGTGATGTGATTAGTATTACTATTTGAAACTTTTACTTCAGTCGTGTGGTCTAAAGCACACTTGTTTTTTTTTCCGCTCCCTCTTTTGACTTGCTCTGCCCTTACATTGGAAAGTAGTGAGAGCAGAGCTTTAGTAAATTGTATCACATTGTTTCTAACATACACTGCATAGTGCATAGTACAGTGTTAAGAGCAGTGGCCCACTGGTACGGCCCCGACTTACCGAGCTGTAGGTCGTGCGCTTTACTTCGTGTAAATAATTTCATCACCACTGCTCTCAAAACGTCGAAGGAAAAAATCGTGAGGAAACCGGCATGTCCTAGAACCAAAAATTCGATGACATGTGACACGCACTGGGCCCGCGTGGTGGATTACAATTACAGCCCACACTCGAAGAGAGGAGGCTTGTGTCCCAGCAGTGTATGGGAACTTAAAGACTGATTATGACTGCAAATAGTGCACGGTGGTGTGGACTGTGAACAAGCCGAGATTTTAATGTTATGCGTGGGTAAACCATCATTTATAAGATAAGATATTTATTTTGCAAATATGGGTAAAAAACACGGTGACATATTACAGTAGCGAAGCTTCAACTTCCACTAGAGGGAAGCCGAAGAAAAAGTTGTTCAGTTCACATTAATTCAAGATAACATCAAAATTACCTCAAAAATGTTTGTCATTCTTTTACTTTTCTTAATTTAACGCCATGTATATTTGTCGGAATTCTTATTTAAAACGGAAAATGTAAACTGCGTTCGCGATTTTGGATACCTATAGTCTACCCTAAAAACGCGTACGTACCTAGGTACGCGTTTTTTATCTATTATTTAGTAATAGTAAACTCAGATAAGAGGGAACCCGGTTTCGAAGGGAAGCCGGTAGGAATCGGATTGTATGAAGCCGTCGCCCCTGTGACATAACAAATATAATTAGCAACAGTCATATTTAGCCAGAAGGCATGCAAAAGACCAGGCAAGACCTACAAGAGGTGGTTGGAAATAGCCGCCTAAATGTTAAAAATTAAGAAAGGCGTAATTAATGTTTGTCTGTAATTTTATTGTATTTTTTTTTGTATTATGTAGGTAACTATTTTATTGTGTTTTTTATTTAAAATTATTTATTTAAAAGTACAAAAAGACAATAGAGATGTCAAGTACATAATAATAAAGATAAACAATGTCAATAATTCATTAAATAAAATTATAATTTAATTATGAAGTATAATTTTGAATTCTTCTGCAGTCAACTTCTTATGGGAACATAATCGTTAAATATTCACATAAATTCTACTTTACCAACGCATCGCATTTAAATAAAACTGCCTCCACTGCCTCGTAGGTCCAGTGGTAGCAAGCGGGGTTCGATTCCCGGACCGTGTAAAGTGTTTTTGGGTTTTTCCATCTGGAACTCTCACTAGCAGCCCGGAGTCTGGATTTGTGCCCGGTTGATGGCAATAGGCTCGCCCCCTATTCCATGGGACTTAAACATAACTGGCGAAATGTGGGTGTACTATAGGTATACCTGTGCCTAACCCTTTGGGGAATACAGGCGTGATATTATGTGTATAATCGTAAAGTTACAGGCTCCTGATCAGGATGAAAACATTACGTTTCTTTTACTGTTGTGTGACTTGCTACGTAACATATGTCTGACCAATTTCAAAACATAATCCCCTTAGCTAATGGCTTGATAAGGCATTAATTTTATTTTAGCTTTCCGCTGGGTTCCATGACCATTATAAAGAGCCTCTGACTCTATTTACCAAGACTGAGCATTGTATGAGAAAATACATAAATCTTCGCTACATCATCATGATCAATATTCACAGCCTGACTCCAGCCACTGATGGTCAAAGCCCTCTCTTTTCTTGTGCCAATCCCCACGCTCCTGCGCCAGTCTCATCTAGGTTCTACCCTTGATGGTAACAATGTCGTCCGCCTATCTCACCGCCGGACAACTGACACTTCTCATAGTATTTCTATTTTGTAAAAAGTGACTACTAGGGGTTGTTCGCCGGGTCCGCAATCGATCTGTGTTTGTTTTGATTTGGTTGTGTCTTAATGCCGTGAAAAATAATTATATCAGTGCAAAGTGTTGTGGACTCATGTAGTGTGTAAAACATACGAACTGAACGAGCAAGCAGGCCTGGTAATATATTTTCATAACCTATTTACTACTTTATGCTGTTATCAGAAGACCATACTTATAATTGTTTTAACTAACTGATTCCTTGAACTTTAGAACTAACATTGGGCTGGAGTCCCAGAAACAGCAGTTTTTTGCTAAGCGCCCATAGCGACGCGCGGCACATCTGCGTTGCCAATCGAACTTCGTTTCTTTTGTCTTGCTGTGAGTACGTTGTGATGTTTTTAGTGAGTGAGTGAGTCGTTTAAGCGTTCTGAAAACCTTTTGTCAATTTAAGTCATTAGATTATTTTGTCCCTACTAGTTTAATCGGTTATAAGGTTTAAACAAATAGCGTAGGTACCTAAATTTAATCAATAATAAGCGTGTGTCAAATATAATACAGTGTTAAGTGGCCAAAAATCCTTTGTTTTTGTGAATATTAATTCTATTTTTAGAAATTGTCATAGTCTAGCTTCAAGTGGTCAAGACCCGACCCACAGAATAAAAGGGTCGTGAGGATGGAGCAAAGACGAGGGGCATTTCCTGTTAGATTTTTTGCTTTGGGTTCGGGATTTACAAGTGGTATTGAATTGCACTGAATTCTATTATGTGCGACTTACTACTACACCAAAAAAAAAAACCAGAAACCTTGGATGAAGACATTGGCAACTTCAACGTGTAACACAGCATATCAGGGACATAGAAAAGCGTCGAGGAAGCAGTTTAACCCCGCCAAAAGATTCAACACTCAAGACTCTGGAATCAGCAACGTGTAATACAGCATAGCAGTGACACAGTCAAGAACAGAGAGGACCTGAGCCAACATGGTGGCGAAGCTATTAAAAGATATATATCATAGATAAATAGATAAATGTCACCCGTCTCTCCACTATTCCAATCAAGCCAAGCTCAAGCTCAAGCTTGATCTTGCTCAAGGTTGCATAACCGGTAGGCTCTAATAATCCCTTCATATCCCAAGGGCGCGGCTTCCCTACCATTATCGCGCCCCCCGGTCTACTCTCTGATATACAATGGTCTCTGTAGCGACTTCCGATGGTGACTTCACCATATGCATTTTGACGAGCATAATCATATTAAAGTGCCTAATCGAATCGCAACGGTGAAATACTTATTATTAAGTAGTTCCAGTGGCCATCTGTGGTCTTCAATCATCAGTTCCACTTCACCAAATGGTGCTTTGCAAAATGGTGTTTTTTACTCAAGCATTTGCGAGTGCAAATGCTTGAGTTACTATAAAAAATACTCAAATCGCTATAGGTTTACCTATAAAATTTGAGGATTTCCCTCGATATTCATGGGATCCCCTCATCAGATTCTGATTTGGTCGCAAACGGACCACGGGAGCATACCCTTCCAAACAAAAAAAGAAATTTCAAAATCGGTCCACAATTGACAGAGTAATTGGTGAACATACATAAAAAAAAAAAAAAAAAAAAAACGGACATATAACCTCCTCCTTTTTGGAAGTCGGTTAAATAGTGGCTACTACTTGGTCTGTGAAAGTGACAGTCAAATTACAACACGTACTGGCAATTAATCTCCCAAGATTACACAATTGTAAACACACTGACATAATCTGTAACACTTCATTTGTAGGATTATGCTTCAATCACTGTATCATTGTGGTGTTACATACTTTATTTAATTATATACCCTGTCACAATCTAAGTGTTAAGTAGCACATATTATTATGTGAGCAATGCGAGTATAACTGAGAAATTACGTATAACGACAATAGACACAGATACAGAAGGTTCAGTTAGGAAAACGAATTGTTTAGCCAAAGAAAAAGTATTTTAACATAACACATAATATCATGCTTTGTTTCCCCGAAGGGTTGGGCAGAGGCGTACCTATAGAACACCCACATTTCGCCAGTTATGTTTAAGTCCGGAGGAGCGAGTCTATTGCCATCAACCGTGCTCAAATCCAGTAAAGTGAAAAATGGAAAGAAAGTAATTTATTTGCCAGAAACACGGTACATAGGATACAACAAAAAAAAAAATTAATTGTCTGTAAATTCAAATCACAACTTCTTGAAAAATCACAAATCTTTGAAAGTCTAATGAAAAGGTTACTGTATGACAAATTGACGTAGTCTGTAAGTCAATCTGCATAACAATACATTTCCCTGACTGTACTTACATTGAAAATTCAAAAGGCAAGGCAAAGGCTAGGCAGATTGACTGACATTGAGAATTAAAATTACTGTCTTGTCGATCTAGCTAACATTTTTATCACAGCATAAAATTAAAGAAAAAAAAAATCTTTATTGCAGACCGCATGGTCCATAAAAAACAATATGAAATCACAATAAAATAGTTACAAAATACAATAATACTACTACTAGTACTTCGTACCGATAGACAGAACAGAAATAGACCAATAGTGTTTTTTTGCAGTATTTGAAACTTTTGCGTTTGTCTACATTTTGTCAACTAATGCCTTTTTAAGTTCTTGAGTGTTGACCACAACAAAATGAGTTATTAAACCGTATCCGACGGAAATGTCTTGTTTTATAGCTTTATCTTTTATTATTGCACATTCTTGCGATAGTCAAGTCAACAGACATTCGCCTGTAAACAGTTACATTAAGGTTATGAGAGCTTTGCCCTGCAGTCAGCTGTATGTTCCCTACATTTTGTCGAGTTATGCATGAGTTAAGTGAACATAAAATGTATGGAGCAGCTGTTTTTTATTCACGATATCACAAAATCATAATAATATGAGTACAATCACCCCTTTTAATGGTGTTCAGTATATTTTAATTATACCTTGCAGATATGCCCAGAGCAGTTTACTGCAGGGCAAAAACCTATTCTCAAATAGACATGGAACGAGCATTGGACACTAGCACTAGACAAAATCAAACTGGTTGCTATTTTTATTGTAAAATTTGTTATTTTTATGATATTGATTTTACATTCTGTCATTACCTATTACTCACACACTGACTTTTTTTTTTTTTTAGAAAATCATACTTTTACGATGTTTGTAAATATGAGCACCATGTGTATCTATCTCATAATTAAGTTATTTTTCATTGCTTAGTTTTTAATTATTTTTACCTATTATGGTATAGTAATTTTATTCTATACTCCATTGGTTTAGGTAGTTAAATAAAGGTAAACAAATTATAAAAAGGGTTTTTATAGATGACACTTTCTTGTTTAAAAATACGTTGTAACTTACAATCGTTTTTTTTTTATTTTTTTATTACGATAGTTTCCTCTTTTATTACTGTATGTTTGACTTTATCATTTATCATAAACTACTCTTCGTAGATGTAATTGCTTGAGCACAATTATTTAGTTTTACATATTACTATATTATTTAGAAATCTGCCTATTGTAAAAAGCCCAAAAAGACATGTTCTCTAAACGTCAACGAAATAAAATGTTGCTAAATTGAAGAGTACAACTGTGACGTAGCATGCCAACTAAAGTGCCAGGTTTTACGTTTAGTCGGTTACTTGACAGCTCTCTCGTCACGTGGGTTTTTTTGTTTACCTTTAATTAACTACCTAAACCAACGAAATATAGGTGCATCGTCTTCACATATAATCATATAATTAATGTACTCAAACAAAATATTGTAAAATATTTTTAAAAGTGTAACGTTGGAGTTTCTTGCCCATTCTTCTCCATACGAAACTACCTTTTGGAAGGGGCAACTAGAATCAATTTTATTTTTTTGTAAATTTTGACGTTCAAAAGTGCCTCTTATGTGCCTATTTGAAATAAATAATTTGACTTTGACTTTGACATTGGTGCAGTTTGTTGAATATTAGTAGAGCTGTAAGGGCCCGATGAGAAGATGAGTCCTCTTCTTGATAGTTGACAAAGAATTATAAGTAGGTAGGTATAATGCTAGGAGAAAGTAAGGCCTAAAAAAATTATGCATGTTTGGTGGCTTAACAATTGGTTTTTGTACCATGATTCGCAGGTTCGATTACATTTAATAGAATAAATAGAGTATTTTAACACAATATCATCACGCCTTTAATTCCCGAAAGGTTGGGCACAGGTGTACCTATAGTTCGCCAGTTATGTTTAAGTCCCGTGTAACAGGGGGCGAGCCTATTCCCATCAGCCATTCCAGAGAGACATTCCAGATGGAAAAACAGAATAACAATTTACCCGACCCGGGAATTGAACCTAGAACCTCATGCTCATCAGAGCGCTTGCGACCACCACTAGACCAACTAGGCAGTTTAACCAGGCACTAGACCAAAGAGTATTGTAATGTTCTTCTTTCCAAAGACATTATCATCAGTCATCACATACTCGTTACGTTGTAATGAATCTTTGTAAGAATAACACAGCCAGAAATACTATAATAATGTATGTCTGGAAATTACATAATCGCATTGTCAGAGAAATTTCAATCTGTTTTGGTATTCTTGTTACAGACAATACACCTATTGTTTTAAAAAATATGATTAATTAATACGCTCTTTCCTATTTTTGAAAGAGACGTAACTTCATTGCGTCCGCATGTTGAATTCGTTCACTTGTAAATTGATATCTACTTGTTTATTTTGACTTGAATATATTAGACTCTTAATTAAGGAACTATTTAAAAGTATTAATATTATGACGGTACCTTGCCAATACATTTACGAAAATATTATGTATGTAACAAAAAATCTGTATCTTTTAACAAAATAAAGTGATAGACATAATTTTAATACTAGAAATAGATTAAATCAACCATACTGTCAGTCCTTTTACTCGTGCAGCCTGTGGGTTGACTATTTGCAGAGGGCATACAGTGACCTGAGAGTGCAGTACAACAATGCATTCAGGATGCTGATGGGACTGCCGAGATATTGCAGTGCCTCTGGCATGTTTGCCGAGGCACACGTAGACAGTTTTGCTGCAGTCATGCGCAAGCGCTGCACCTCCGTCCTAACGCGCATGCGTGCTAGTAACAACAGCATCCTGTGTGTATTGTCGGACAGGTGGGATTCTCCGATGCTCGCGCGCTGGATACGACTGCACGCAGTCAAGTAAACATGCGCATGGGTATCGGAGTTTCCGTGAGTGTTGTTTGTATTTTTGTTTTGTTTTTAAAGTGTCTTGTCTTGTCATTACTAACATTAGTTTCTTATAAGCATTTCTGTGTTACTAACAAGTTTTATGGATGTATTGAAAATCTGAAATAAATGAATAATAAAATTTGTCATATGATCTAAAGTAAGTCTGCTATTCAATCTAAAGTAGTCTATCTTTTATGGGGGACTGAGTTAAATGTTACAACAAAATTCCTTGTGATATATTGCAATTAAATGACCATCTGTTCATACCAAGATTCCTCCGTGCCTCGGAAAGCACGTTATGCCGTTGGTCCCGGCTGTCATTTGTAGATCTTTGACAGTTGTTACGGGTCGTCAGAAGCCCAAAAGTCTGACAACCAGTCTTACCAAGGGATATCGTGTTACCCAGTAACTGGGTCGTGGAGGTCAGATAGGCAGTCGCTCCATGTAAAATACTGGTATTCAGCTGCATCCGGTTAGACTGGAAGGCGACCCCAACATAGTTTGGAAAAGTCTAGGTAGATGATGATATTGCAATTAAATTAAAGAAAATGTAAAACTCATATTAAAAAAACACTTTGTAAACAAGCATATTACAAATTAGAGGATTATAACCAAGATAAGAATACTTGGAAACATGTTGGTCCTGCTCCATAAGACAATCTATATGGAGTCTAGACAAAATCAAACTGGTTGCTAATTTAATTGTATATAATAAGTTATTATTTTTATGACATTGGTTTTATATTCTGTGACTACTTTACCACTGACTTATTACTTCTTAATATTTTATGAAAATCGTTTACTTTTACAATGTTTCTAAATATGTGAGCACCATGTATTTATCACTTAATTAATTTATTTTTCATTACTTAATTTTTACTTCTTTTTACCTATTGTGACGTAGTAATTTTATTCTAGGTGCACCGTCTTCATATATAAATTATAATTAATGTATACAAAATACTGTATAACATTTTAAAAGAGTAACGGTGGAGTTTCTTGACCATTCTTCTCCATACGAAACTACTTTTTTGAAGGGGGACTAGAATCAGTTGTATTTTTCTATAAATTTGACGTTCTAAAGTGCCTTTTATGTGCCTATTTGAAATAAATGTTTTGACTTTGACTTTAGATTTTACAACCAAATTAAAATGAACTAGCTTCAGCCCGCGTCTTCGTCGGCGTGAAATTTCATTACACATCATCATTGATCATTTCATTTAATTGTTATCTTCCATAATTTAACTTAGATCATCAATAGATGTAAGTAGCTTTCCCATAATTAAATAATTTTCGGAATCTGATCAGTAGTTCCGGTAGGTAATATCTGCGAGTTTAAATAACTACACAAATGAATTTAAATAACTACACAAATGAATTTAAATAACTACACAAATTTACAGATTTTACCTCTTTATAATTAATATTAGTAAGATGAGAGTTCTGACTTCTGGTAAAGTAAAAGTAAAGTAAAAATCGTTTATTTAACATAAAAAATACATTATTGAGATAGCGTTGATCCCAAACTAGGCACAGCCTGTATCTTGGTCACCATTATATATATTAACATTCTTGTATTATTGTTCCAGTTTCCAAGAGAAGACAAAAAGGACTAAATAAAATTCTATACGGACACTATTGAACACTATGGTAAGCATTATAAATATATTTTTTTTATTTTTTTTTATACCAAAATTTTGATAAATACTTTCTAATACAAACAAGTAGTGCCTACCACGACTGCCACGTTGTGTAGTGCTGAGCATGAGATCCTGGGTTCGATCGCCGGGTCGGGCAAAGTGTTAAGAGTCTACAATACCTCATATTAATAATAATAATAAGGGCCTGATTCAGAAGCCAGTACTCCTCGATACGGCTCGCATCGTGAGGAGGTTCCTATCTCTGCAGCCCTAACCACCGGTAGCTTGGACCCTGCTCCCGATACCGGTGGACAACTATGTATTATATTTTTAAATGTTTTATATATATTTTTTTATATTCTGATATTTAAAAATATAATTTGTATGAACCTAATTAAATAAAGGAATAATAATAAAATCGTTTATTTATAAAAGGGTCACGAGTACAATAGATACCTTAAAAATTAAAATAGAGCACAGTTGCATATTTGCCTGAACTAGGTTGAACCTGTGTTTCAGGCTAGAAAGTGCATAAATGCTTATTGTAATAAATTAACACTTAGGTAACTAAAAGTAGATCTTCTGACTGTGCATAATTTATGGTTAGTAAATATTTGAGTTAATTTTTTTTACAGTTAAAGAAATTTAATTTATAGATACTAAGTTTTCTATTTAATCTATTGTACAGAAAGGGCCTAAGAAGGTACTATATTATATCATTCCGTCTCTTGTTAGTATTGTCAGCATTGTAGGTAAGCATAGTGTGCTGTTTTAATACTAAGTGCATAATGAAAAGCTGGCGAACCGTCAATACGTTGCAGGATTTATATAGTAGATCTTATTTTTATTTATTTTTCTTTCTTTTTGGCTTCGCACGGTCAGTGTCATGTAAAATTAGGTAACAAGTACAAATTATGAAATGAACTCCATTCGATGCATGATAAAGATGATAGATGATATCCCGCCCCGCTCCCCTTGACTTTCAGTAAAGACGTGGGACTTTACTGAAACCTCGCGCGGACTTCTTGAGAGAACTTAAAGTGATGTTGCACTGTTTTGTTTCATTTGCCTACACTAATGCAGGTTCACGAAAACTTAATGGTTAATAATCCACCACTATTACACATTAATATTCGGCTAAACATAAATTTTAGAAAATAAAACAAAACTGCTAACATGACGCTGAACTTTCCCGTCAAGAAGTCTTCTATAGTAGATCTGTGGGAAGGAAGAAGGGATGAAAGTTGCCACCTGTAAGATTGCTCTCTGAGCTCTTTCAAGAGGAAGTAAATTAGTTTTTGGTGCGCCACCCCAAGAGGTGATACAGTATTGAATTAGAGAAAGACATAGGGCCAAATAAACTTGTGTGATTAATTTTGAATCTGCTAAAGAGCGTAATTTTTTAAAAACAGAATTATATTAGTTTGCGCACTCTTTTAACTAGACTTTCAATATGATTTCTAAAGGAGAGTGTGTCGTCTATTATTACCCCGAGGTATTTTATGTTGCTCGTTTTGAGGATAAAAGCACAATTACACGTGTTGACTGTACGGTTTTGATGGGCATACTCGTATAGATGAGGGTTAGTACCTAATACTAAGTTGAGTCTTGCGCATTGAGAATAAAATATATTTTGTCTTGTCAGCATTTTTTAATGATAGTAAATTGCTTTGAAGCCAATTAGTCACAGTATTAAAACCTAGTTGAGCGATTTCGAACAGTTCGCTACTGGTTTTAGTGGTAAAAATTAACGCCGTGTCATCGGCATAAGATATAATTTTGCAGTCTGTAGTATTAAGACCAGGGACCATTTTGGTTACCCATTGAAAGGGTTTTCGATAGGGTTTTTCTAAGCGGTTAAACAAAAACCCATACGATATGGGTAACCCTTTTGAACGACTTAAATTCAATTTTGGTTACCCGTTGAAAGGGTTTTTGATAAAAACCCATACGGTATGGGTTTTTGATTAAGTGCTTAGAAAAACCCTATCGAAAACCCGTTCCATTGAAAGGGTTTTCGATAGGGTTTTTCTAAAATGGTAACCAAAATGGTCCCTGGGTAGAATAGAGATAGAATTGGTCATGCTACGCGTTCTGGGCGGATATCGAAATAACATAATATTATGATTTTTTCATGTCACTGGGTTTAAAGTAGGTATAGAACCCATTGAATGGGTTATCATGTAACCCTTTCACTGGGTTTCAAGTATAAAACCCATTCAATGGGTTATCATGTAACCCTTTCATTGGGTTTCTAGTATAAAACCCATTCAATGGGTTACATCATGATAAAGGTAACCCATGGAATGGGTTACCCATTCGAAAGGCTTAACCCTTAACCGGGGTTGTACGGTCCCTGATTAAGACTACTAAAACCAGGTATTTTCTGCTCATCGCTCATAGTATCATCTATTCTAACACATTGGTAGCGGCCCCCTAAATAGTCATCAAATAGTGTCAGCGGCGGCGTTCCCCTTATTCCTATGGTCTCTATTATCACAATATACTTCAATGAACTTCTTACTCACTTAATACAAGCATGATCCTCCGTTATATCAAAAATACTGCAGCATTAATTTTGAAATAAATATATAATAAAGTTGAGGATTAATGTTAAGTACTTTGTTTGACGAAAACCCGATTCAATAACAACATTACCTCCAAACCAAATAATAAATCGCTAGTAATAAAAATATACTTCAAATTAGCTCATTAAACTTTGCATAATAACTAAACTAAATATGAAGCAGATATTGCAGATACTACGTTTTTTTTTAATTACCGTTATTTTCACCTTAAAAATAAATTACCTAAACTATCAGCGCCTTGGAGCCTTCTGCCTACCGCTCTGCCTCGTTAGCTCGCGTGATCACGAGCGAGATAAAGAGTGAGGTGGTACTGAGGTATTATGGACTCGTAATCTGGAGACTGACTTGTAACATTTTGGTGTAACGCCGGGTCTGCTGCGCCTTATTTACGTGTTTCAAACAGTTAGAAACATGTTTCAAACACAATTTGGGGGGATGGCATATGGTGGCCTTTAGGCCACGCCCCCAAATCTTGTTTGAATCATGTTTCTAACTGTTTGAAACACGTAAATATGGCGCAGCAGACCCGGTATCGAGTTTTTGTAACTCAAACCAAAGACTGACTTGTAACGTTTGTTTGTATACAGGGTCAAATTAAATTAGCTAGCGAAACTCGGTAGATGTGATGGGTATCGATATCTAAACACGATAAAATAAAAAAGATTTGAAGGTTTTTTTTTGGGGGTCTTCGACAGCTGGTAGTGTTGTTACTTGAATTATGAGTTGAGAAAATCTGTTTTCTTTTGTTTTATCGTGTTTAGGTACCGATACCAATGACGTCTGTGAAGTTTACAAAAAAAACGGGAGTTTTAGCGGTTGAGGCCCCACATGAAAAACTTCAAATTAATTTCTTTATTGTTTGATCATGTTTAGACATCGATACCCATCACGTCTGCGGAGTTTCGCTAGCTAATTTAATTTGACCCAGTAGATGAATCATTCGCGCCGCGTGCTCCATTCGACTGTCGGTTTTTTTGCGAATTCATTCCTTTGAGTGTGAACATTACAAGTCAGTGCAGGTCGCGCCATCGCATCATTTTGAGTAAAAATGGAGCACACTTGAGCCAAAAGCTCGAATGATACCTACATTACAAACTCACGCTACAAGTCAATCTGTGTCGCCGTATAGTAACAAGATCGCCTCGAATGGTAGGTACATTACAAACAAACGGTACAACAAGTCAGTCTCCAGCTTCAAGGGGTTTTCCGTTAGTATCTCAGCTTTGCTAATAATAGGTATGACCAATTCTTTGGTACAAATCAAACGGAAATAGTTACACAAGATACCTCTGTAATCTCAGATGAAGGAAATGCAGTAAACAATAGAATGGGAAGCCATTAGGATGAAAAACTAGACAAAGTACCTACCATGTGATTACTGATTGCGTAGTAGGTACGTACTTACGTAAGTATGTGCGTGTGTATGTGTTAATGTTAGTTTAACGTTCCGTACATGAAATAGTAAACATCAGTGACTACATAAGTTAAAATTGACGACTAAAGCTACATTGATTAAAAAAATAAATCCTAAGTTTAATCTCAAAAAGAAAAAAAAGTTTTTTTCTTATATCCACGTTATTATCAGTATTTAGTAGGTAACTATTCACCAATTTTTAACCGACTTCCAAAAAGGAGGAGGTTATATGTGAGGGAATCCCATGGAAATCGAGGGAAATCCTCAAATTTTATAGGCATACCAATAGCGATTTGAGTATTTTTTTATAGCAACTCGTGCATTTGCACTCGAAAAGCACCATTTGGTGAAGTGGAACTGATGATGAGGACCACAGATGGCCACCGGAACTATTTAATAATAAGTATTTCACCGTTGCGATTCGATTAGGTACTTTAATATGGTTGCTAAGCAATTTATGGTCGTCAAAATGCATATGGTTAAGTCACCATCAGTTCTCCTGGTTCTTACCAGGAGAACTCCTCAACAATTAACGCTCCTGCATCGGGAAAAGCAATATTTTGTAAAAGGGGATGAGCATTTGACATTAGGCTATTGTAAATTGGATAAATTACAAACTGACCCACTAAAAAGTGAAAAATAAAAACTTTTTACAAAAAAAAAACCAACCGACTTAAAAAAAAAACACTACAAAGTGAAAAATAACTTTAATTTCGGAAGTCGGTGGCAAAAAACTAAAATACAGATCCAAAGACACCGACTTCCGAAATTAAAGTTATTTTTCACTTTGTAGTGTTTTTTTTGGAAGTCGGTTGTTTTTTTTTTGTAAAAGTAAAAGTTTTTTTGTGTCTAGAGTTTTCATGCCGCCCATGGGCCTCTGATAGCTGACTTGACTTCGCTTGCCGTCGAGAAATATCTCTCAGGCATTTTCCTCGCGATGTTTTCCTTCACCGTATTTTAAGCAATTGATAATTATACAATACGGGTTATAACTCGCGCCATGGGATCTGGAGGCAAAAGTCCTCGCACACATCTGGGAATGGCGCGAGGAGGCGAAACGCCACTCCGCTGCAGCGAGAAATCACGGCACAGCGGACAGAGCTCCGGCGGGATCTCACATGGAAAGTGTGATTGTCGCAACCCAGCGCTGGGCACGCCACTATTGTGGCGATAAGTTTCCTCTTTGAGCAGTGGCTAGAGAGGCGCCACGGCATTCTCACCTTCCGCCTGACGCAGGTCCTCTCCGGACACGGATGTTTCGGGAGCTTCCTGTTCAGGATAAAGCGGGAGGAAACGCCCGGGTGTCGCCACTGTGTGGATCACCCGGAGGACACGGTGGAGGTCTGCCCGGCTTGGGCGGAGCACCGCCGTGTCCTCACGGAGGCGCTCGGCGGCGGCGATCTCTCGCGTCCGGCCTTGGTTCAGGCCATGGTTCGGAGCGACAGTGCATGGGAGGCGGAACGCGTGAGGGAGAGGTAGGGTTCGCGCCCTCACGCCCCTAGTTGCCGCAGGAGACGCGCCGGGCGTCGGGAGTCGCAAGCCGATTTCCGGCTACCGTAGGCGCGGGCCTGCGGACGGTGAGCGATGGGTAGCTCGCCGTCCGATAAGGACCAGGCCCGGCTCGACGGCGCGTTGTGTTCCACGCGCGCCTCAAAGAGATGTCAGCACAAATTGACGGGGTCCTTTAGGGCCAATGCCTGCCAGGGTTGCGAGTTCTTCAGAAAGAGATATCGTGGCCCTGGCACACAGGCAAATAAAAGGAACACGGGGGGGTTTTAGTCAATAAAAGTCTGACGCGCCCTCTGGGCGAAGCGGGAGAAGTTATTTGATAATTTCCCACCCAAAAAAAAAAAGGGTTTGAACTCGAGACCTATGACTTGGCAGTCCGACGGTCACCCCACTAGGCTATCACTGCACATTTGACATTGTGACACGATTGCATAATCCAACATTTAAGAATCTAAAGGTCAGGTCAAATATTGATATCAGTAATTCAGTACGTAGACCTCGAGGCTCGTCATCATGACTATTATATTATGATGACAATGCATGATACTAAATTAAATATACATACTCTACTATTTATTTATCTATATAAGAATTCCTAGCTGCACTAACAGTAAACACCAAAGCGCGCAGCAATCCAACAACATATTTAACTGAAAAACTTCATGCAAACATTTACTGAAATATATCAACATCTGGCTCCTGAGCATTCAGGGCGTTCAGCAGATTTTAATAGAGAGAGCACTGGCACCCATAACACAAATTTAATCTTAGCTGTTTAATCGTAGAAGTGATTTTTATGCAATTTTAAAAACAAGATTGTCATAGTATTAACCTATTGTCTTTGTGTAAATTGTAAATTTGGAAATCAGTTATTCTATTCTATGCTATTTTGGAATAGATCAATACTCATCGGTATTATTCGGAAGTGGCGCTGTTTGGGGGAGGCCTGAATGACAATGACATGATTCGGAAACGCACTCAAACGAATTCACAAAACTTTTTTAATGCATAGTGAAAAAAGTTCTAAGTGAGAGCCCAAAGTGCTTAGCTGTTCAGTTCGCGACTATACCTTAAAGCTAATTTTAATGAAAATTTTAATGATAACTGTTTTAGCTCATTATGTATTGTATTAACATTTTGCTTTTGTTCTGTTTCCAGTGGCTCCGGTTGTGGTTAGCGTTCTCTGTATCCACAGTATGGGCGCAGCAGACTAATACGGTAAGTGACTTTATATTTATACCTTAGGTATATTATTATTTTCTCTCAGTCAGAGCACCCGTCATCTTATCTCTTCACCACCCTTGGTTGACTGATAGATAATGCGGCATTAAGTCCGGCTTTGTACCTTATTGTGTGCCCAAAGCACAAGCAGGTAAATTACAAGTTAATAATACTGAAAATTTAATTTCAGTAGCACATGATCAGTACCCTAATTGCGTAACACAGTTTGAATCGGAATTGGAATGATTTTGAAGTATATTGCTAATCCATTGCTTCATATGTTAGAAAAATTTGTCTGCTCAACAACGTAAATAACGCAATGAATGTTGTTGAATTGTCAAATTGAAACCGATTCCTACTGATAGTGTGTTACGCAATTAGCCCGCAGTTTTCATTTAATTTCCAATTTTAGTCTATATGGTAAAGCGCAGGCCACACCGCCAGCTAGCGAGCGGGCGGGCGGGCGAAGCGAACGAAGAAACTATACAAACTACGCGAAATGGGTAGCTCGCGGTGTGAACCGAAGTATGTAAAGAGGTGAAACGATGTTCGCTTCGCCCGCCCGCCCGCGAGCTAGCTGGCAGTGTGGCCTGCGCTTAAAGATAGGAGGAATGAGGGAAATGTCGTCAGGAAAATTTTGAGTATGAATGTGGACGGCTATAAGAGTAGGGGAAGACCAAAGAAACGATGGATGGACTGTGGGAAAGATGATGTGGCTAGAAAGGGGGTGACTACCGAGATGACGCCTAATAGAGAAGTATGGAAGAAAAAAACCGGCCAAGTGCGTGTCAGACCACGCACAATGAAGGGTTCCGTAGTTGGGATGAATTTATCCCAAAAACAAACTTAACATTGTAGTTGAAAAACATGCTCTCCCATACTTCGATATACGTTACGGTCAATTCTCCAACTGCAAATTTAAGTTGGTCGACTATTACTCGTACTAGTGAAGCCTACTTAGCTGTGATAGTTTTCCTTTTAATTTTGTTATATAATATACTATTGCCATGAATTTTTTCACATATCCAAAACTAACCATTTAGCTAGCAGGGGGTCCCCCCCCCTGCCAGCTAAATGGTTGACTCTAACAAAAAATAGCACTGGGGAACAAATCTAACTCAGAGCGAATAAATACATGTCTGTTATAAGCAATGGATTAGCAATATACTTCAAAATCATATATAGGGTGGCCCATGAAACGACGTCAAAAGAACAATTTTAGATACCCGTCAACAAGGGCTTTCCGAAACATAATTTATGTTCAGCGATTATTTACCTATAGTTCAGAAACTAGACGGTTTTAATATTTTTTGAGAAATTCTCACTCGTCTTCTGACTTTTAAATTTTAATTTTCAGTGTCGCATTTTTTTTAAATATTTTAATTGTTTATTAATCCTTACATTATGGTCTACGTCTATTACGGTCTATTTTGTAATATCTTGATTTAAAACAGTGTCCTTGGAGTTTCTTGCCTGTTCTTCTCCATAGACATCTACGTTTTGGAACGGGCAAATAGCTTCCACTTTCTGACTAACTGACCGACTCTTTGACAATTCAAAAGCGCCTGTAAATGGTTTATTTGAAATAAATGCTTTGAGTTTGAGTTTGAGTTACGATCGATAAAAAATACTATGTATTTTAACATCTCCCAAATGACCCAAAGTCACTAACACTTAGCTCAAACGAAAAACATTAATTTCTGCTCGACCAGATTATTCTAGATTTTCAGTCTCAGTAACAGGGCAATCCGTATTAGAAAGATGGAGCGTTATGTCGAACTTCTATCAACCAAAACCACACCTATCTTGCCTTGCCGAAGAATTGAACCCCACAAATCGGAAGCGGTAGTGCGCATCATAAACCTTACAGCTGAACCAATTAGCCGATGAACCAATAAGCCTGACGTACAGTATTACGTTTTCGCTATGTAAAATTACTTGCGGTTTCCAGCGATCCATCATAATTAATTGGCTGTAAGTATGTGGAAGTTATCATTACCTACGACGTATGTCTCATTATCACTGGACTGTTGAAAGTACTTTCCTTATGGCCTAAATATACGGTTTTTCTTGAACATTGGAAATAAGTATAATAAGTCTATGTCACCGTATGATTATGAACTTGGTTTGTTCGTATTGTACCGGTGTTATTTCCGTTAGATTATAAGCTGTCGAAAAATTGTGAATTGCAACAAACCATTTACAATTTAACGCATTATTTTTCAATAGTTTTCGTGGGAAACCGACACGTTGTGAACGTAACGCACTTTGCGCTAATACTAAATAGCCTGCCTAGCTGCGAGCAACTTGGAAGTAGCGGTATTTGTCGTCACGGGGTGGAAAATCCTCATAGATGTCCTCCGCGACGACGAGCGACGGGCGAGCAGAGGGGTCTGTCAGACACTTACTGACTAAAAACCACCCCAGTGTTCCCTTCCCACACTTGCGCCGGGAATCTTGGGATCTGTTATTACTTCCGCAATCCCCGACTAGTGCCGGCCCGCCTTTGCGGGCCACCTCAGGTCTAGGGGGTGAGGTGTTAGAAAAGAGGAGGTTATATGTTCGGCTGTGTTTGTTTTTTTTATGTATGTTCACCGATTACTCCGTCAATTGTGGACGGATTTTGAAAAAAATCTTTTTTTGTATGGAAGGGTATGCTCCCGAGGTGGTCACCAAATCAGAATCTGATGAGGGAATCCCATGGAAATCAAGGGAAATCCTCAAATTTTATAGGCATACCAATAGCGATTTGAGTATTTTTTATAGCAACTCGTGCATTTGCACTCGAAATTAGATAAATTACAAACTGACCCACTAAAAAGTGAAAAATAAAAAACTTTTTACAAAAAAAAAACAACCGACTTCAAAAAAAAACACTACAAACTGAAAAATAACTTTAATTTCGGAATTTATTTTTAAATTATTCTGAAATCCTTACAACAAGTCCTTGCATATGATAATTATGTCGCACGTTTGCAATTTTTTTTTTAATTTCTAGTTTGCCCCCAAAAGTGACCGCCATATTCAAAATTCATTTATTTACGTTACACGTCCGTGTTTGGGTCATAGAAGTCCATATTTTTACCAAATTTCAACTTAATCGGTCCAACAGATTCTGAGCAAATCCGCTGTGACAGACAGACACACGAGTGATCCTATAAGGGTTCCGATTTTTCCTTTCGAGGTACGGAACCCTAAAAAGCATTTACACTAGCAAAATCACCATTTCTTTTTTTCAGAATCCAAATCATAGTACCCCAGCTATTCTATGTCATGGACGTATAAAAAACTTTTTTTTAGGTCCATGTTCTATGTATAAAATACACCAGTATCAAAGATTTTGAACGAAATAATTCATTTGTTTCTCTAATTGTCCAAATTGGTAAAAGTTTTTGAGCCACGATCTAACATCGGTCATCAACTGTTAAATTGATAAACCTTCCTTAGTTGCGTCAAAGGTGAAAAAAAAATTGGAAAATCCAGAAGTGCACGCTTCGCAGACAGAAACATGTTGACAATAAATTTTACGGAAAAAAATCTAAGAAAATTCATCGATTTTTGTTAATATCTTTTGAACAGTTATGATCACCTAAGAGTTTGATAACGAAAATCAATAGGGCTCCGAAGGATGAAAAAAAACTTATAGAAGAAGATTTTGTGTGACGACGTGAATCGTGACGACAAACAGACACATTTCCCAACGGAAAGCACTACACGTAATTTTTTTATTAAATTTTTTGTTATACAAATTATTATACTTATGTCAAGGTGTATCTATCACAAAATAGATTAATCTTATAATGTCAAGTCTCTAGTTCTGATTCTTAAAACTTCCCTGCTAATATGAATTACATGCGAGAGTTGGTCGAGCTGAATGATGCTGATCCAAGCGTCATGTTCGTGAACGGGCGCCGTCAGTGGGGACTGGTAATTTCTTAGCTGCCAGGGCTTATTTTAATTGTTTTTTATTTGTTTATATATTTTTATTACGGACGCTGTTAACGTGCACGCCTTTCTACATTGTTCTCACATGTATAATTTCAACATGAATGATGTAACCTATACTTTGTAACAATATTTTAATAAAGAGTTTCCGTGGAGTTTCTTGTCCGTTCTTCTCCATAGGAACCGACTACACTTTGGAATGGCAACTAGCTTAATCTCTCGGACTGACCGACCCCTTGACAATTCAAAAGTGCCTGTAATTGGTTTATTTTGACATAAATGCTATGAGTTTGTGTTATAGGAACGATTTTATGTTGGGAATTTTTGCATTGTGAGGCGTGCAATAAACCACAAGATTATTGTGACATAAACTTTGATTAAATACGATAAACTCCTTTATTTATAATCTTTATCTCAGCTAATAAAGCTCTCAGCAGGAAACAGTAGTTTATTGAAAGCCTTTCACTGCCGGATATGGTAATAGTTTACTGGTCAATACGTTAGATAATGTTAAGCCGATATATTATAATAAATACCTACCATATAAGAAGTAAAAGGTGTTGACTTGACATGTTCATTTAGTTTTGTAGATTTTTTTTTTCTTTTTGGCTTCGCACGGTTTGTGCATTTAGCCAGTGTCATGTAAAATTAGGTAACAAGTACAAAGTATGAAATGAACTCCATTCAATGCGCGATAAAGATGATAGATGATATCCCGCCCGCTCCCCTTGAGTTTCAGTAAAGACTGAAACTGAAACCTCGCGCGGTCTTCTTGAGAAAACTTAAAGTGATGTTGCACTGTTTTCTTTCATTACCCTACACTAATGCAGGTTCACGAACACTTAATGGTTAATAATCCACCACTATTACACATTAGTATTCGGCTAAACACAAATTTTAGAAAATAAAACAAAACTGCTAACATGGCGCTTCAGTTTCCCGCCAAGAAGTTCCTTGTAGTTAATTGCATTACTTTTTGAGTGGGTTATGTAAAAGTACTTAATAAAAGTTAAGGCGCTGACAAGAGGCAAATGATCTAAGAAGGCTTGTCTTAAAAAAAAAAAAGTCAAATCTATATAGTTTGTGGTAACGAAAAAATATATGGTATTCTTGAACATATTTCTCAGAACTTTGTTGTTACCAAAACACGTTTAGAAAAAAATTCTTTGAGTTTCAATCCAAAATATCTGTATTAAATATCAACGTACGGTTGGTATTTAATTAATAACATGAACGTCTTATTTGTATGCAGAACTTGGTTGTTTATTATTTTCGATTAGGTACTCAACTAATTTTTGAGTAAATAGATAATTCCTTGATATTTTTCAATAAATTACAAGCGTTGTGTCATCGCGCTTCTCTTTATTTTGTATGCAGTCTGACAGTGACGGCGGCGGCGGCGGCGGTTTAGCTGTTGTCAGCGTCGTAATGTTAAAAATAAATAAATAAAACAGTAATTTTTCGATTCAAGCTTTTTACCCGACTGCGGCGAAGCTTTAATGGAGGGTGATGTTTTTAAATATTTTGCCGAAAATCTTTAGTGCACCTGTGTTTAACATTATACAGAGTTAAATTAAATTAGCTAGCGAAACTCCATATCTGATATATATATATCCATATCCGATATCCATCACGTCTGTGAGTGAAGTTTACTAACAAAAACACTGAATTTTTTAACTAATATTTCAAGTGGATACCGGTTGAACACCCACAAAAAAAAAATCATTTATTTTTTGTTTTATCATGTTTAGATATCTATCGATACCATCACGTCTGCGGAGTTTCGCTAGCTTATTTAATTTGACCCTATTTATCGAAAGTGTAAGGAAGAATTTTTTTCCCCTCGATATTTTAACAATAAAAGTGCCAATAAAGCAAATATCTTTGGTTGTTCTACTAATTAATTTTGAAAGACTATAACTAACTTAAGTGTTACATTATTTAAAGTTATATGACCTACTAGCTGACCCGGCGAACTTCGTACAGCCTTATTCCGACAGCAGCGCCACCTACCGGGTCCAATTGTGTTTTCAGACCATCCAGGAACCCGTTGAAATATAAATACAAAATTTCAACCAAATCGGTGCAGCCGTTTAGAAGGAGTTAGGTGACAAACACACGTACAGAAGAATTATATAATTATATTAAGATAATATAAATATATAATAAGTAAGTGATCCAAACGTGAGTGAAGTGTTTGTGAGTATGTGTGGACTAATATGTGGTTTATAAGTGAATTCGATCAATAAATGCTATTATTGACCGAAATAAATAGGAAATAAAAGTTTGTATCGAATCTCGTTATTTTTAGCCAATGGGAAATCGCGCACGTCTTGTTCAACATAAGTTTTCAATACCCAAATCAATGATTCTAAGAAACCAGTCTTTATACAAGATATTCTAATAATCCTAGGTACTGTTTAGGTCTAGACTTTCTCTCAGGAAGGCTATCCAAGCGAACGAATGAATGTATTGTTCACTCTCATACAATGAAACTGGTTCTCATTCATTTCTACAGTAATATTATTTTGATGATGTTAACAGTAAATTCTGTAGGTATGTGGTTGAATAAAATGTGTTTTGTAATAAACAATTTGTTGTTATACGTCTTTTTATAAAGTCATCAGTGCTTTGGCCGAAAATGGACTACTCGTAAGGTTCGATTAATATTAGCGCAGAGTCGAAACGCAGCGAAGTGTCAATCTTTAGATAACAGCAAATTCTCCCTTATCTCTTCAACGTATCTCGCGCGCACCAGTCAGCGCTGGTCGCACGCAGTCGCGCGGTTTCCGTAGAATACGCAAATTTTCCGCTAATTCGTGCGTCTTTTTTATCTCGATAGAAATATAGGCATTGTCGAGCCTAAATGGATGTTACAAGAAGTCATTAAGTACATAATTAATAAATTTGACTGCCCCGCTGGTCTAATGGTCGCAAGCACTACTGCTGAACAAAGTATTATTGGGTTTTTCCACCAAGAATACCTCATCAGCAGCACGGAGGCAGCCTAGGAATTTACTAGGAATTTAGCCCGGTTGATGGCAATCCATCAACCGGGCTAAATTCCTAGTAGGCTCGTCCCCATATTACATGGAACTTAATAAACATAACTGGCGAAATATGGATGTTACTATAGGTATACCTCTGCGTCTGCCGGCCGTGGTCGACTCGCCGGCAGCGAGTAGTCCTGGGACGCGGTGGTATCCTTCTGCAAAACAGTCGTGTCGCAGAAGAAGGCTGCGGAAAGGGAGCGGGAGATCTCGTCCGCTCACCCGGCCCGCAGCAGGCGTACTGGGCGTCGGAAGAGGGCAGACAATGCCCTCTTCCCGCCCCCTAAATGGGTCCAGGGACGGCGGACTCGGGGACGTCCGCCGCCCCCTATCACATTGGATCCGAGGTGGCTTTCAGACGTCGCGGGGGGTCAAACACCTCACCCCCCCGCGGAGGCGGGCCGGCACTAGCCGGGAATCACGGAAGTAATACTAGCTCCCAAGATCTCCGGTGCAAGTGTGGGAAGGGAACACTGGGGTGGTTTTTAGTCAGTAAGAGTCTGACAGACCCGTCCCAGGATTTTCCACCCCAGCAACAAAAAAAAAGGTATACCTCTGCCTAATTTTCTATATTTATGTTCGTTTTAGTCCGAATAAGGTTTCTGGGGAAAAAAAACTTGGAAAAATTGCCCGGAAAGTTGGAAAATTCGGGTAAAACTGAAAGTGCTTTTTTCTATGGGGCAGCGGCAACATGTCAGTCGGGTCAGCTAGTGTAAAATAATTAAAAAATCTACGTACGTCATTACTTACACTGAAAGACGACGATAACATGCAGGCAGTTGAGTAAAGGCTAGGCAGAGACTAGTAGAATAGTTTAGTTTCTATGAAATCTTCATGGAATTGGTTCTTCCAGAATCGCGTCGCGCCTTTATGCGGGGGCCTTAATTCTCTCAGCCAATAAGGTGTGATGGCAAAACCTGCGTAATTTCTTCAACGCATTTTGCAATAGTCATAAGGAAAACCATCTGGACTTTAATTAGTACTTTTAGATAAGAGTATCTGTAGTCGTAGGTATTACTACTACACTCTTACAGTCATTACGGGTCGTCAGAAGCCCGAAAGTCTGACAACCAGTCTTTGTTACCCAGTAACTGAGTTGGGGAGGACCGATAGGCAGTCGCTCCATGTAAAATTCTGGTATTCAGCTGCATCCGGTAAGACTGGAAGCCGACCCCAACATAGTTGGGAAAAGCTAGGCAGATGATAGTAGTTGGTACTAAATAGTGTCTTAACCCTTCCGGTGCCGGGAGCCCTCCTGGAGGGTTCACTCAAGTCGCATATGGCATGCCGCGAAGGGCTCATTTAAATATCCGTTTTTCTTAGCGAATACAGCCTTATAAACTGTGAAAATAAAATCTGTGGAACTTGCTATATGTATGGCGGCATGGCATATGAGCGAACAAATGTACTCTGTGATATGAGCTCTACGAAAAGTGGGTAGACTCGAAAGTGTTAAAAACTGATTCGCTTTATCAAATTTTTTGTTTTCAATAAGCAAATACCAATTAATAATTCCTCTCTGAGGAAATCCATGTATTTCTTCAATTCCACTCATATGGCTGTCATTTCGTAAGTACGTCCGCCATTTTGTTTCTCTTCATTTAAATATAAATACCGTTCACTTTACGTGTTATCGAATAATATCTAGTACTTCATATACCATCAAGTCGGCCTATCCATTGCACAACTGATAAAATTGAAGAGTAAAATATGAATAGTTTGTACTCTGTGACCTGTTACAGCATCTTTACGGCCTATTAATTGTTCGTTGCGCAATGCATGCAAGTGAGATGAATCGCGGTCAAGTAAGATGAGATGTTACGATAGCATTGCGATCGGGTAGGTAAAGAAACGGTTTAGGGCAATTTGTTACGTGTTTGCGGCAATGATTGTTTTTATTGGCAACTTCAAATACGTTACATCAACAGCGTCCTTCAATATCATAATATAGCAGTACCTAGTTACATAAAAATCAGGCTAAGTGCGAGTCGGACTCGCGCACGAAGGGTTCCGTACCATTATCTATAAAAATGGCAAAAAATCACGTTTGTTGTATGGGAGCCCCCCTTAAATATTTCTTTTAATTTAATTATTTATTTTCAAAGTGAAAATATAATTGAATATTCCGTAAATATTTCAAGCGTCTACCTGTTGTCGTTATCAATATCGAGCTAAAGCGAGCAAAAAAAGCACGTTTGTTGTATGGGAGCCCCCTTAAATATTTATATTATTCTGTTTTTTAGTATTTGTTGTTATAGCGGCAACAGAAATACATCATCTGTGAAAATTTCAACTGTCTAACTAGCACGGTTCATGAGATACAGCTTGGTGACAGACGCACAGACAGACGGCGGAGCCTTAGTAATAGGGTTCCCGTTTAACCATTTGGGTACGGAACCCTAAAAATCAGGCCAAGAGCGAGTCGGAGTCGCAAACGAAGGATTCCATACCACCATACAATATTTAGCAAAAAAACGCCGAAATAACACGTTTCTTGTCTTCATACATTTTTTTTTTTTTGTTAAATACAGTGTAGGGTACATGATATACAGAAGTTTCAAATTCCTAACATGTTTAGTTATTGCGATAGAGCTCGTACAAAAATGGTCTAAAACTGACCATTTTTACGGAGCCCTATTTCTTAATTTTAGAATAAAAAACATAATTAAACTGTACTCTACTCGATGAGTTCTAGACAACGACACCCCACATGCCAGGATAAGATTTTTTTTTAGGTCATGAGTTTGTTGTATGGTCAGTAGTACCGGTAGACGGTTGGAATTTTCACAGATTGTCTATTTCTATGACCATCTATTCATGTCTATTTCCATGATATAAAAAAGACAATCTGTGAAAATTCCAACCGTCTACCTATTACGGTTCATGTGATATAGCCCGCTGACAGACTGACGGACGGACAGACAGCGGAGGTTTATTAATAGGGTTCCGTTTGGCACCCTTCGGGTACGAAACCCTAAAAAGCCTTAATAGTTCCACTATGGAAACTTGGTTCGCCGAAGACTTTTCAATTCATCTAATCCGTACCAATATGATAAATGCGACTCGCCTGTAACTCTGTCTGTCCGTCAGATACCATTTCACGCCTTAACGGCTGACCGGGTTTGGATGGAAAGGCACACTTGATAGATCATGACCTGAGTTAGGACATAGGATACTTTTTATTACAGCAGTACGATCCCGTGAAATAATTTTTGGTCTCCCCGCTGGCGAAGTCGCGAACAACAGCTAGTCGTCGATAAATCTAGCCTCGATAAACTTTTTTCAAGTTAGGACAGTCAAACCAACACTAGATACATAGAAATAAGGAACTGTGACAAGACTTAGGTCTTGTGACTTATGTCTTGTCACAGTTCCGTCGTTGCATGACATGACTCCTCTTAAAGTTTAACAGGACTCATGTCCAGCATAAACAAGTTCTTAGGCGGAGCACTGCCGTGTCCTGACGGAGGCGATCGGCGGCGGCGATCTCTCGCGTCCGGCCTTGGGGGTCTACTCCTTAAGCACGAAGTCCATTGTGTCGGCCATCGTTACGGGCGTTTACTACTCCTTATCACCTTCGGACAGATGATTCGTTCCGAGCCCGAACGTAGAATGAATTACAACACGATTTGACAGTTGTCCCTACTCCCGATGCGTTTTTGCCCGTCCGAAAAGTTCAACTTGACACTTGTTTTCCACACTTTTTGCTGCAGCGGTTGGGGCCATTTTACAACATATATAATTGAAATTAAAATAAAATAAGTAATCCTTCCCGCCTAGTACGAACTCTGATTGACATTTCATTTGAACATTGCCGTCAAAAACAAAATAGGATGATACCTTCGGTATCAACAGGATAATGCCGGTTTCGGAACAAAAATGGCAAAAATAATTCAATTCTATATTTAGACATAATAAAAAGTATATTGTTAAAAATGCGGTCGATTCTAACGAGAAGAATATAAATTTTTAATTATTTAAACCTGAAAACCACAAAATAAGTAAACCGGTAATCGACCGGTAAAATTGCGAAACTCTTTAGTCATGCGTCATTCGTTCACGAAGATTGTCTATGATTCTGTTGGAAACTGATGAATCCGAAATCATTAGGGAGTATGGTTCACTGCGACTTATCGGACTACTGTCGGACGGGCCCGTTGCTTCGTTAACGGACTTAGGGAGTAGACCCCAGGTTCAGGCCATGGTTCGGAGCCAGAGTGCATAGTAGGCCGTCACCTCCTTCTGCGAAGCAGTAATGCTCGCGAAGGAGGAGAACGCGTGAGGGAGAGGCAAAATTTGCGCCATCGCGCCCCTAGTCGCCGCGGGAGATGCCCCGGGCGTTGGGAGTCTCAGGCCGATTCCCGGCCACCGTAGGCGCGGGTTGCGGACGGTGAGCGATGGGAAGCTCGCGCGCTTCTAAGAGATATCACGAACTGACGGGGTCCGTTAGGGCCAATGCCTGCCAGGGTTGAGTTTGTTTGAAAAGGGATATCGTGGCCCTGGCACACAGGCAAATGAAGGAACACAGGTGGGTTTTAGTCAGTAAAAGTCAGCCCTCGGAGGAGTTATTTGATAATTTCCGACCCAAAAAAAAAGCAAAAATAGGTAGTTCGCATTTGGCTGACATTTCCTAATATCTTGTTTAAGTTTAACTTTCTAATCTTTTACACATATTTCGCTCTTGATCGATGTTCTTCTGTTACCACCACAAGTCGACAATATCCTAACAAAAACCTTACAAATCAACCAAACGTACAATATTCAAGTAAAACCCACCTCTATATGAATTAATACGTATAAAAACCGAGGCTCGACCACTTTCGATTGCTGCCGTTTTTTCCATTTTCCAGCCGAGCCACTTTTACCTAACAGTCCAGTTACTAAGATTTTACACACATATATGGGCACACACCTTCGAGAGTGTACGCTTGCTTCCGCGGTCCATTGAAATTGTAGATACATTTAGTAGATAGAAAGGTATGCTGTCAAAGAGATAGGGAAGGAATATCTTATGTCACGTGTTGTGAGGCCGATGGACTGCGGAAGTCGGCTTTCGGTTTTCAGGGAAAATACTGAGATTTCTTGTGTTTGGGTTCGAGCAAGTAGAGACCAATATAAGCGAAGAAACAGCTTAAATAAAAGGTACTATGCAGCAATAGAAGGAAGGTAACTATGTAAAAAACCGGCCAAGTGCGTGTTAGACTACGCACAATGAAGGGTTATGTAGTTGGGATGAATTAATCCCAAAACATTATAGTTGAAAAACAAGTTCTTCCATACATCGATTCACGCCACGGTCCAACTGCAAATGTAAATTTGTAATCGCAAAAAAAAAAAGATAAAACTACAAATTAACGATTTTCAGACTTTCTCTTTACTTGTGCTGTGAGACCTTGCTTCTTGCCAAATTTCATGATTCTAGATCAACGGGAAGTACCCTATGGTTTTGATTTATATGCGAGTATGAAATATGTCGCTTAAATCGCCGATTTTGTTTATTGCGTTGACTTAAAAGCTTGATTTTAAGAGCTCCAAGGGACCGTCGACCTACGTATTTGATATTAATGTCAACATGATACCTCCACGCGTTCCTGAGAAAAAAGGTCTTGACAGACTGATAAACAGACAGTCAGACAGATAGACGGACAGACAGACGGACATCGAAGTGATCCTATAAGGATTCCGTTTTTCCTTTTGAGGTACGGAATCCTAAAAACGAGCGAGCCTTACAGTAGTCGCATATGATGTGTAACATCTGATATGGACATCAGCTCATCTTGGTAAATATGCAACTGAACTGAACCACTGAACTGGTCTATTTTGTTCATAGACTACATGTGGAAACTTGTAATTGGCCAAATTTTATGTATGCTATTACTCATTGTATCTGTTTAGCTGTAAGTTTTCTTAAAAATAAAATAAATAAATAAACAGCAACAGAAATTATCCTCAAAATTTAAAAAAGCTAAATACTGAAATATTAATTTGAATAATTATTCATTAGAAATTCGACCCCCTCTAATTAGAATCTAAATAGTACTTGCTAATTCCATAAGTACACTAATTACATGCTATTATAAAGTACTTACTAATTCCATGCAATTAAAAAGTACTTACTTATTCCATGCACAAGCTGTCACGTCCTGTTACACACTTCCGTCCCTTTTCACTAAATCACTCCCACGGGAAGCGAGAGAAAAGCTGTTACACGTTTCGTCAAAATAGAGTCGTTTGTATAGACGCCAGCACATCAAGCGACTACAATCTGTCAAATTTCTTTAAAAGATTTTCAACTTTATCGTTAAAGCATAAGGTTCAAGGTTGATTGGGAAAATTTGACAGTTTCGGGTAGCTTGACCTGCTGGCGTCTGTAGAATGTATGTACCTACCTACCTATGTATAGCTTACATAATCTGCCTATAATGTTCCCACTGCTGGGACACAGGCCTCCTCTTTCTGTGAGTATAACTTAATCGAATAATAATAAGCGGCTAGAAAGGGCTAGAATGATCAAGTACCTTCGAAGTGAATTATGCCACAGCGTGACACAAATCTTGGTCAGGGAGATATCGATATCTTTGGCTAACTTTCGCGGTTTTGCCCGCACCTACTTTGGGCCTTTTATGTTACCGTTTTTACGGCTGTAGGTACTGAATTCAATGTTATGCTACGGCTACACTGTCGCGATAACGCGAACTACATTTCGCGCGCTCTGTTGTACAGCGAGACGTTCGACTGGTGCGAGAGAGAGCGCGCGAAGTGGAGTTCACGTTATTGCGACAATGAGCCGTAGGGTAAGAAGCAAAGCGGGAGGAAACGCTCGGGTGTCACCACTGTGTTGATCGCCCGGAGGACACGGTGGACCATACGGTGGAGGTCTGCCAGGCTCCGGCGGAGCACCGCCGTGGCCTCACAGAGGCGATCGGCGGCGGCGATCTCTCGCGTCCGGCCCTGGTTTAGGCCATGGTTTGGAGCGAGAGTGCATGGGAGGCCGTCACCTCCTTCTGCGAAGCGCGTGAGTGTGAGGCAAGGTTAGCGCCCTCGCGCCCTTAGTCGCCGCAAGAGACGCCCCGAGCCTCGGGAGTCGCAAGCCGATTTCCGGCCACCGTAGGCGCGAGCCTACGGACGGTGAGCTATGAGTAGCTCGCCGTCCGATAAGGACCAGGCTCGGGTCGACGGCGCGTTGTGTTCCACGCGCGCCTCAAAGAGATGTCAGCACCAACTGACGGGGTCCGTTAGGACCAATGCCTACCAGGGTTGTGAGTTCGTCCGAAAGGGATATCGTGGCACACAGGCAACGGAACACGGGTGGGTTTTAGTCAGTAAAAGTCTGACACACTGTCCCGCTCCGCCCAGAGCGGGGGAAGTTATTTGATAAATTCCCACCCAAAAAAAAAAGGTTAGGAAGCAAATTAGGTTTGATAAATAAATGTTCCCAAAGGACACTGGATGTTGTTTACCGGGAAATCAATAATTTGACATCGCAAAGAGCACAGCTTGCCTACTAAAATGCACAAAAACAAAACCAAGAAGAATTCATAAATATAATTGTGAGTTTAGTTACCTCGCTCTATCGCCCGCGGCAAGCACCTAATTGTAACTGATAGGTAACTATTAATCATAGCTATTTGATTACATTTAACTTTCTTCAGTTATGTCAGAGGAACTCTTACGTCACGTCCGGTAACATGGTTTAGTGATTTAGATGAATGAATGTGGATCATGTAGGTTGTTATTATTTTTATTTTAATGATTGGTGTATTTTATTAGTTTCTATTGTTGGCTTGTGCTCTGCTTGGAAGGAGAGAATAGGCGTCTCTTTGTTTTTTTTCATTAAGCTGCAATAGCGGTAAGTGTTTTAAACCCACCTTGGGTTTAAAAGAACACTTACAAAACAATCTCTTCGAATCAATCATTTTCCTCCTCACATAGAAAGATTGTTTTCTATTTTATACAGTCACTTAGTTGTGAAAACTACTTTGGTAACAACAAAATGTTAAATAAAAGGACTTATTGTTGTGTGTGTGACTCTGTGAACACTTTTGTGCGCATTCACTGCTGATATTAGACGTAAACTAACTCTGTTGTCGTTCACGGTCAATTTAATCATTTAACCCTTATTTAAAATCATCAATACTATAGGTTACCTACTCTCGAAGTTAGGATTGGCCTCCACTGTCATGATTTCAAGAAATAAAGTGAATTTCTAAATTAGGAATTTGAAGTTGAGAACATGTCAAACTCTACTTTGGCATTACTCAAGGTAACGCCCGCGAAATTCAACTTTTCTTTGCAAAAAACGTAAGAAATTTTCCACTCCATAAGGCGCTGACAAGAGGCAAATGATAAAAGTAGGCTTGTCTTAAACAAAAAAAATTGCCAAATCTATATATTTATATCGGTTTACCTGTAGTCAGCGTCTTAAGGCGATACCAAAATTGTCGGCTTTTTCGTATCCATTTATTTCACTATTACAGCATGTATGGATTTAATATTTGGATATAATATGTTTATTGACTATTTGATTAATACTCTGACTGAAGCAAAATGCAATGGGTTAAATTTCCTCGATATAATTTATTTCCGAAAAGACCTTTATTTTTTCGTGTAATTCTAGAATCCTCAGTAATTTCATTGCAAAATTGCATTCAAAATGTGCGTATTAGATAACTGAAAACTCTGGCTGAAAATATTTTTGATAGATAGCTTAATTTATTTTAAAAAAAAATTATTTGGTTTGGCGCCATAACGTTGTTGTATTTTGGTTCCAGCGCATTATTGCGCTCTCTTTTTTCGCATGTGGAAGTAATTGACTCTGTCACTTTCTTATGGCCGCCCAGTTCGCTATGATTTATTTTTTACTAAACGTATCACCTTAAGGAGGATGCGCTAAGCTAACCCAAAAAAAAAAAACATGTTTTTTTTTGTAATTCACTGTACCTAAGTATCTACTTGCTTACAGCTTTAGTTTTTATTCTTTTAATCAGTTTTTTTTACCAATCATAATTTTCACGATAAAGATAAAGAATTGATTTCATTGACACTGAACACAAGCTGATGTATAAATGTAGGCGAAGCAAAAGGAGTTTGGAAGTCGTGAGTTTATAATGTGTATGTATGTATGAACACAAGTTTATTAATAACACGGTGTCTAAATTGATGTTTCGTTGACTTGTTATAAATCTGGATTTTCCCTTTTTCCAGCAGGTGTCACATGATGGCGCCGCGTTCGGTTGGGGATGGCAGCTATCACCGCTGGGACCCGCCAGTACCGTAGGACACTATTACGTCAAGCTACCACAGGTAAGAAAACTAACGAAACGTATCTGTAGGTACTATTAGGTTAATGAAACATTTAGGGCTACAAATGTAGGCCTAAACCAATCATGTTCACGACCCCAAAAGTTAATTAGGCTCTATGAGGACCGCCCATTTCCGTGAAAAAGATGATGCCTTTTCATAATGAAGCTTTTTATAATAAAGAGTTGCCTGGATCGAGCATAACAAAATGCGGTAGTAATCATAATTAATCTGTAATCATTCTCAGTCATTTTAATCTATCTCCACCATCCCTTTATCCTAACATTCTCGTTCTGCGTTCCAGTCTGAGCAACAAGTTCGGTACGCGGCGGATGGCAGCGGCTACCACGGCGCGGTCAGCGTCAACACTAACAGTGACCATCCCGAACATACAGCAGACGTGGCGGTGGGACGGAAGGCTGTAGAGCTTAGTCATAAGGTGAGGATTACATAGTTGTTTTCTTCCTCCATAAAATGGAATGAGTGATGTCAATGAAATCCCAATATACATACTTGTAATTAATTATTAAGAACCTAGTTCTTTTTAATTAAAAAAAAATATATATATATACATACATAAGTAGTAGTAAGCAGGTTTTTAGCGCCCAACTATTAACTGGATCATTTTCCAACCGTGGTAGAAGCTATTCTCGTAAATCTAGTGCCGAGGCCGAAACGAGAGTAGAGTTTAAGTTGTTCAGATTATTAAAATAAAAAGCACTTTGTCTAGCAAAGTGGATGCACAGTTAGTTTCCTAGATTAATCAGTGTGATCGAGGCGAGCTATGGCCTTATGGAATCTGCATTCCAGCTATATGGCATTGAAAATCTTAATCATCTCTTAAGACAAACAGATCAGGGGGCCGATCGCGCTAATTTTGAACGATAATACCAAAACTACACCACATCCATAAACGTCATTTCATATCGCGCTAATCATTTCAACGGAAACGATTTTGCTTTACTTTGGAAGTTACGTTGGAGGAACGATCGATCGAACTTTCAGTATTGGGTAACGTCAATGATTTTGTCGTTCAGAAAAAATAGCGCGATACCGTTTCTTACATAAACCAAAACTAAACCAAAACCAAAAACGTTCCGTTCGAACAGTTGAGAACGTTGAGAAATAGCGCGATCGGCCCCCAGGTACAATTTAAGAAGACAATTCTTGTTACTAATGATTGTTTTTGTTTAATTTTAGGCACAAAACTTCTACGACAACGCGCAAACACAGAACATAACTCAGCTGCAAGCGCTGCCATCGAACAGCCAACAACCAGTCGACATATTCCTGCTGCAGCAGCAATACCAACCATACCAGTCCAACCCAGTCCTGCAGCTGCCAACCCTGGGCCAGACCACCCCCAACTATAATGGGTACAACAACCAAGTCCAATTCAACCCCAATGAACCCTCACGGGACCACTCGAACCCTCTTCAGCGAGAGGACCCCAACGAGTACCGTCCCGAAGTCCTCCAGGTCTTCAAAAACCACAATTGCTCAAAAGAAGATACTTCCAAAGATATACAAAATGATCTGAATAAATCTAAGGAATTATTCGCCGAAATTCCGTCTTATGATATTCATGATATAAATAATTTTGGAGCGACGACTAATCCTTATTATAGGGGTGCTGTTAAGTTTAGAGTTGAAGCCCCTAGGCCTAATGCTCGTAACGAAAGATTTTATTATACTACTATCGAAACTCCTACTACAGCGTACACTGAAAATGCAACGCAAGTTGGTATTGATAAGTTAGTAGCCTCTACCCAAGATCTTATATCCAATGAAGATTTGTTAATCATCAATCATGCAGCTGAAAAACATGTGAATGACCAATCAGATGACATTATAAAACCACGTCCAAGATATGTTAACAGGAATAATAATAATAATGATCATACCGGACAAGATAGTAGAACGAATCACATAACAGTCAAAGCTAAAATCGGTAACATCGTCAAAAGTGATGTAGAACATTTAGAAAATGACGGATTTAAAGAACAAATCTTACATACAAATTCAAATCAATATGACTTCGCAAGACCTATTGTAGTTCAAGATAATTCGTATAACAATTTCAAAGAACAAATAGTAGATAATCTTGTGTCTACAATGGTTCCATACATGGCGAATGGCTATCAAATAGTAGGAGTTAGAGATAATGTAGAAGAGAATAATACAAATAACAATAACTATAATTCAAACGAGAACAGTGAAGGATTAGTTAAAGTTACTCCTAGACCAGTAAATCAGAATTATCTTGCCCCTATAACAGTAGCATTGAGGCTACTCAATGCAAACGATACAGACTCTTTCAACACAATAGATGATCACGAAGCATCAGACAGTGAACTAATTTCTGATACAGTACACATTCCTCCAAAGGAAAAGACTATAGTTGAAGTGCAACAGTCCATACCAGTTGAAATAACTCATATAAATGACGTAGAAGTCCATGAGTATATAGATTTTGATGAAGCACGCAGCAATAACAAAGGACCTTTCGATGTAGCAAAGTCTTTGTATAACAAATATGTAGAAGCTTTGAAATCGTCGAAAAAGATTCAAGATAATATGAATAAACTTTTGTATAAGTATGGTGCACAGAAAGAAGACAACGAGAATGAAAATTATGATAATCAAGATTATGAGCAGAAGGAACAGTTAGAACCAAGTGAGAATATACAATCTGCAGTAGAAGTTAATCCGAATCAAGAAGATGCAGACACTCAGAGAAGCGAACAAGTTCGTTATTACAATTACGCTAATGATAATCAGAAGATAATCCAACCTATCATCATAGAAAAGGAAGTACCTATCACTAAATTCGTTGACAGATTCATTGAGAAAAAAGTACCATATCCACAACGAGTAGAGGTACAAGTACCTGTTGATAGACCGGTCCGTGTAGAAGTACCTTATGAGAAAATTGTAGAAAAACCTGTGGAAGTAACTAAATACGTTGACAAACCTTACCCGGTTGAGGTTCCTAGACCTTATCCAGTAGAAGTTAAGGTTCCTTATCCTGTGCAACAGAGAGTGTATGTTGATCGTCCGATACATATTCCCTACCCGGTTGACAGGATAGTGGAGAAGCACATATCACATCCAGTTCCTATACCAACTCCCGTTGGAATTCCCTATGAAGTCCAAGTTCCAGTAGAACACAAAATACTTTATCCAGTTCCCGTTGACAGACCAGTACCAGTCAAAGTGGAAATAGAAAAACCAGTTGAAAGAATAGTTAACAAAGAAGTTGCCGTACCTTATGCAGTCGAAAAAAGGGTTCCTTATCCCGTTCATTACGAAACCAGAGTTCCTGTGCCCTACCCGGTTGAGAAAAGAATTCCAGTACAAGTCGAAAAGATCGTTGAAAAACCTGTGACGATTACTAAGTATGTTGATAAACCTATTCATATACAGGTTCCAGTACCTCACCCGGTTGCAGTCCCAGTACATGTTCCCCAACCCTATCCTGTAGAAAGGATAGTTGAAAGAAAAGTTCCTTACCCGGTTCATGTAGACAGAATAGTCGAAAAAAAAGTTCCCGTCCAAGTTCCTTACCCAGTCGAAAAAGTCGTTGAGAAAATTGTAGAAAAACCTGTAGTGGTCACCAAATATATTGACAAACCATATCCTGTTGAGAAAAAAGTGCCTTATCCGGTAGAAAAAATTGTGGAGAAAAAGATTCCATACCCAGTACAAGTCCCTGTAGAAGTCAAAGTCCCTTATCCCGTAGAAAAGATCGTTGAAAAGCAAGTACATGTGCCAGTACCAGTATATAGATACGGTCATCACGAACAAAACTCGGAAACGAGGAATAACGCGCAATACCAGAACTATAAAGAGGATAGACTTAAAAGACTGCAGAATCAGCAGCAAATATATATAGCTCAGTACTATCAGCTGTTGAAGGAAAGGCAAAGACAACCAGTTCAATCAACTCCATGGGGTAATCAATATGCGTCTTCTTACCAATATATTAACAATACTTCAGGAAACAAGCCAGAGGAGAGGAAACAGAGCAATTTAGCAAATTACTTGACTTACCTAACCAATTCTCAAAGTAAACCTAACCACAATCAATACTACGGGCCAGTGCCAACTCAGAACCAAGATGATTGGTGGCAAAACAATAAGAATTATTTGGTTGAGGTTAAAATGAGGAGGGCAGATAGAGAACCGAAAGTTAGCAACTTGAGGATCGAGTATGGAGGATTTAGGCCTCCGTTAATACCTAGTACTGAAGTTGATTTGGATGGGATGCCGATTCATAAGGAGGCGTGAAGGTAGAACGACATTTTTGTGGCTTTAAATTGTAATGGTCACTAGGTTAATTCCTAAGATCCCGTGGTTTTGAAACAAGAGCAGAAATAAAAGACATAAAATGTTAGGTCTTAAAATCCCTTTTAGACAACTTGCTAGATATTATATTTTGAATTGTTCCAAATATGAAATCTATCCCAGTTTGCCATCTTCTTAGTACATTGCCTTAAATAGGTATTGTACAATGTTATCATGAGAAAGATGAAACCGAATAAAAATATTATTTTTATTGTTACTAGAGTAGGTTTTTTGTAAAAAAATCAAATTTAATTTATAGTTATTTGGTATTTCAGTATGTCTTTAGATACCTAAATGTGTCATAATTTTAGTAACTATGCATGCTTTTATTGTTCTTGCAAAAATTAAGTAGCTTTAATAAGCATAGTGTACTTAAATACTTAAGGTTAGAATATTCGAAAGATACACAACTAATCTATTTCAAAGTAAGAAATTGTTTTTATTTAGAAAAAGTTGTGATGTGTAAATCATTACATTCTTTGTTGAAATTATTTATTGTAATGTTAGTTTGTAAGGAATGTAAATATTGCGAAATAGAATTGTTGGTTTGAAAAATAAAAATATTATTAATTAAACTGAATTTTAATTTGGTTAGTTATTTCCAGAATAGTATGCGTGATGTTATGATATTACGAGGTTTATAAGGGCTATCAAAGTAAACAACAAGTGTGGAATTAAAAATAAAATTTATTTTTCATTTTGAATATCTCACAAATTCTTCGACACACGTCCACCTCGCAGGCAAAATGTACTACACTAAATTATTTTAAAACAAAGCTCATATATATATAAATATATAACTACATTTAAAACAGTATTATGTATCTCGGGACAACTGGTCGCATCGTCGTAGTTATTTCAACAACCGTCGAATATCGCGAGAAAACGTAATTATTATTAGATTTTTGTAAATATTGCATTATTTGTTGTAAGATAACATAATCTTGGTTATTCACGATTTCTTATTTCTTGATGTCAAAGAAAATGACATAATTTTTAAAATGTAGCTTTGTTGTCTGGAATAAATTATATTAATATGTTGTTGTTGATATACTTAATAAAAATAAAATTAACTGCATATTTTCATAATTTGTGTTATGCAGTTTTAATTTACTGACAGATTACTAATAAAAAGCAAATAAACATAATAATTATGCGTTTGTTAGAAAACCCACTTGATTTGTATGTTGAGTTCTATTTCATATGTTTAAACTTCTTTTTGTTACCAACCTATAATAATTATAGGACATAATTTGTATTTGAGCAAAACAAAAAGTTCTACTATATTTCAAATAATTAACAATAAAATAGTGCGTAGTATATTCCATGGCGCCTAGCTTCTCACATTTGGCATAGACAACACGACAGTCGTCGCCGACACGTCAGAATTTGTGATTCCATGTAAAAGTTATAACACTACACTTAATTACATAATAGAAAAGTGATCCGCGATCGCCCCGCCGCACACACATGCACACATATTAATTATATTTATCACCTAAAGTATGCGACAGTCCACACACGAAAGAAATAATGACAAAAAAAAAATCAAAGCTCACACAAATTGAAAAAGAAAGGTTTTAGTGAATCACAATATCGAAAGGCTGATTACATCGAATAGACAGAAGTGACACGACCATAATGAACGATTATTGCTATATAACTACAAGTCCGTAATACTTTGATCACAATACACGTCTAACGATTTAAGTGAATTATATAACGCGCCTAACTCAGTGTGTACCGAGCCGTACAGCCACGTCGTGAACCTTTGACACTTTCTAATTCAGCCTTATAATTAGAAAGAGCAACCGGCGAGGGCGAGCGCGCCGTCGTGCGACCGACACGACTCGACCATACACACCGGTCGCACGACCACACAATCACATTATAAACATTTTATCGCTATTCAGAGACAGCCATATTTTGTATTTATATTTTGTTATATTGGAAAATGAAAAAAAATATCATTAACACTAAGCTAGATTGTATCTGTTGAGCTCAAACTCACTTTGTACATTATTACAACGATAAAATACATAATGTAATAGTATATAAGCGATAGCACAATAACACTGTCTGGTCGGGTGTGCCGTCCACAGTATTAAATAATGTCTTTTAAAAAAACACGATTAGATATAACAGAATTCCAAATATAAATTAAATAAAAAGTGCACAGCACACCCGGCCGGGCAGACGACTTATCTACAGAAAAAAAAAACAATCATGTAATAATAAAATTGATGACACGAGTAAAATTATTTATACAAAGATGCGCTGACTGATAGCGTGAATAACTATGTTCTGAAGATCATTTCACTGCGACACTCGATGATATCCACTTGGCACATTTATACGCTCCATACATTGTCCGACACTACATCACAAATTAAACTCTTAAGTCACGATCAATTAATTTATTTCCATACAATCGTGGATAGAGCGAGTGCTGAAAATCGTGTCCGCCGCGAAAACAGCAAATGATAACGATACGATTACAATCGAATACAATGACCGAGTAACAATCGATCGGTTGACAACTTCATTTATAAATCGAATAATAATACAAATTCGAGTTGGGTGGGGCGTTCTGTTTTCAAACATGATTTAAAAAAGTGAACATTTTTCAAGACAGGATTTTTTTTACATTTCATTTTTTTTTTCTTTATTCAAATTAACACCCTACTTTCGTTATAGCGAACAGTTTAATTTGTCCTTTTATAAAGAAGAAACACTACAGACTTGTTCAACCACTAGGCAATATAGTAACAGCTAAAATACCTGACGAGGAAATTACATTATAACGAGTTTTATCCGCACTATATCAACTAGTTATCAAAAATCTTATTTGAAAACGGAACTGCTCACAATTTTTACAAAATTCGCCGTTCAGTTGTTTAGAAGTCGAAGAGTTCCGGCGGCGGGATAGGCTCGGACGGCAGACAGTCGCAGCTCAGCTCGAACGTGGGGGGCGAGGGGGGGGAGCGAGTGCGGCCCTGGCGCCGCAGCGTGTGCACGCTGTACGAGTGCGCGTGTGGAACGTGCCGAGTCCTGCTTGGCCGAGGAATATCTTCACTATCGACCCTTAAAGATAACGACGACCGCGGCTGTACCGGAGTCCCTCTCGCCGGCGATACAGGGGGCCGGAGGTAGTCTGACCGTGCTAACGCCAACTCAGCTGGCGTATAAGCCGCTAAGAAATGAGCCAACGCACCGGATGGTGTCCTTGCTCCACCGTTGGCAACCAAAACCATGTCTTCAGCTGACAGGCGCAAAGAATCTGATCGCGGAGGCGGCGGCGGTGGTGGGGGGGGCGTCCCTCTTTCAGACGAAGAGGAGCGCTCGCGGCGGCGCGGCCGGGGCGCGCGGGGCGTGCGCGCGCGCGGGGAGGGGGGCGAGGGCGGCGAGCGGGAGGGGGAGGGGGAGGCCGAGGGCGAGCCGGGGGAGGGGGGCGTGACGGTGCGCCTGCGCCGCCGCCGCCGGGGAGGGTTCTGGGGCAGTCACAGCTTGAGCTCGTTTGCGATCTTAGACGCAATGTTCTTGAAGCCGATGCTGGTGCCTGCGGAGGAACGATTATGTTGTTCAAACTATACTACAAGAGCTTTGTGATATCCGAGTTAACAGTATACAGTTAGACATAGCTCGAAATGTGTGTGAATTTGTGAGAAACACTTTAAATAGAAATCAACCAACTGAGGTTGGTTTTCAAATTAATTAGACGATTTTTATTTTATTAGTATGCTGATGCCGTAAATGTTTCTATGTGACTTACCGGATATTCGCTTGAATCGCACGCCGTTGAGCGACAGTCGTGGCAGCTTGCACACCTCAATCTCCCACTGTACCAGGGAGTCGGCGTTGGGGTCACCGTGAACGCACAGCAGGAGGAATCGTTCACGCTGTTCGTAGTCACAGTTATTTGCGTCAAGCACCTGTGATTTAAAATTAAAAAAGTTGTGATAGTGAAACCAAAGTAAAGCCGCGTAATCATCTACCTATATTGATATTAAAAAGACGAAAAATTTGTTTGTAAGTTTGTATGTAATCTCTGGAACCCTCCTAAAAAGATAATCTTTTTGCATTTGATAGCCCAATTCTTGAGAAAGGAAAGCAGCTTTGTGGGAAACAAAGCTGCTCAACTCAAGTGAATACGGGGCATTTATGTGTGACACAATAAAACAATCGACATTGACACTGTCTTGCATGTGTGCCCGGTTGATGGCAATAGGCTCGCCCCCTATTACATGGGACTTAAACATAACTGGCGAAACGTGAGTGTAGGTACACCTCTGCCTAACCCTTCGGCGATTACAGGCGTGATGTTATGTGTGTTATGTTGCATATGTACATGTATCGAATGAACCAGAACGTTACTAAACTAGGGCAATTAGCAGTCCTTAATTTATAGAATTACCCTGGAACAGCAGACAATATGCCATTTGTTTCACAGTCAGTATGTAGTACGTATATTAGACGTTCATATAATAATTTATGGAATTCATTGCTAATTCAACAATACTTTGTATTTTAGAAATTTGATTACGAAATTGAAGTTTTTTTTCCGGCGTCAAAAAGCCCAATTTTATTAATTTTCTATGATGATCACTTCACATACCTTGCGGATCTCAGCCATGATCTCGTTGGGATCCCGTGATGATGTGGTCTTCATGCTCCACGTGAACCGAAGAACACGGGGCTTCACCTGCTCCTCATTTCCACCGCCACCGCCGCCTTGTCTGAACATGTCATAGGATTATGTTAGAACATGCCTTTTTATTAAGACTCAGATCTATAAGCGTTTCATACGGATACGAACCGTTTTTTTTTTTTAAATAATGTTCATATTACTATAAACGAAGGAGATCAAGCGTTAGATAGAACTTATTTTTATATTGTTCATTTTCATACGAAACGCTTACTTAGCAAAGTAAACTCCTAAGTACGCTTTATAGATCTCAGCCCAAGACAGGGTATAATTCCGCAAACTAATCAAACCCGGTGACTGAAAGAACTAACACAGTGAAAAGTCTGTAATTTTTTGTCACCGGGCCAGATGTCAAAGGGACTGTAATGCTCCTCAAAACCACAAAACAAATGACCATAGGTTTGACAACTGGGTTGTATCGCAATCTGGGTATTGGACTCAGGACCTCACGGTCGGCAGATGTAGCACACTATTTCAGAACACTTGCTATAATAATTCTGTCAAAACCTTTAACCAAATACCTAAACAAATCAGAGAGCTGCCATTAAATTATTTCAAAATTAATTAGAACTCTTTAGTGATGCATTTCTCCACTTTTTATGTGAATTCTTAAATTGTAGGCAAAACTCCAAATAATTATGATCTCACTAGTAATATAAATATTTTTTTTTGGTTTTTTCTATTTTAAGAGATTTTTTGCATGCTGAAAGAAGTAAGGATAATATTCACATATTTTGCTTACTTCTTTATATTTTTTTAAAACGTTGCCCCACACCAGGAATTTCTCCTGTATCGTGGGTGCGTTTACAAACATTTAAACTCACATACACAAACAGCCAGACCCAGAACAACTACTTGTAGGTCATACAAATATTTGTTCCGTGCGGGAATCGAACCCGCGCCACGCAGCGCAGCACTCAATCGCTTAACCACTGCGCCAACCGTGTCGTCAAAGACCGAGATTTAAGACCTTTTTTGTACCATATTTTATGGAAAATAAAGATATTATATTATATTCTCTTTTTACCAGGTCATAAAGTGAGCAGCGCCATTATCTTTATAATTCTCCGAGTTGTAAGTACTTGATATTCAGTAGTTGGGGTTGGGGTTAAAAGAGAACCCGAGCTAGAACTAGAACTCTTGAATGCAAGAATTTAATTCATTGCTAAAGGTGAGGTTTAGGTGAGAATAATACAAAAACATAGAAAAAATACCAGGGGGTCTACTCCGAAGCGTTATACCGAAGTATCGGCCGAATGTTCGGCCGTTGTTTAACTACGGCTAACTTTGGCTGATCACGGCGAAAAAAAAAATACGACAGTCAAAGAGATAAGCCAAAGTCAAAAATGTGACTTTAAGTCGGGTATGGATTTAATGTCAAAAATGGAAACTATGGAAGTTATAAAAAGGCCGAACATTCGGCCGATACTTCGGTTTAACGCTTCGGAGTAGGCCCCCAGAATAAGCATACCCGAACGCCCACTTGAATCAAAGTTTGCTCAGGTTCGTTTTAATACCAAAAATGGGTAGCAAAATTGATCAACTACTAGGGAATTACAAGCGAATATTTTTAAATACAATAACATTTATTTTATCCTTTTCGCTGTAAAACGAAGATTACGACATCAATTGACGATTTCATGCAGAAGGGTGTAAATTAAAAATGTCGTACAAAATTAAAATAAATGGAATTAAAGCGCTATTAGTAGACGGGCAAGCTCGTCCTAACTCGATTGTTGAAATAATTATGTGAAAGTTACAATTAGTTGTGGTAAGAAACCCAAATCATAGATTTTTTGCGATAGTTTCTAGGCCTTTTTTAAGTTTTAATTAGCGTACATCATTGCTAGTGATTTGCCAATTTTTTGTTTTGCCAATTTAAACGCTTATATTGTCTTCGCAGTGTTTTTTCTGAGAGCAGTGGTGGCCCAGTGGTAACGTCCCCGACTTACGAGTTGTAGGTCGTGGGTTCGAACCCAGGCAGGCGCTTTACTTTGTGTAAATTATTTCATCACCACTGCTCTCAAAACGGTGAAGGAAAACATCGTGAGGAAACCGGCATGTCCTAGAACCAAAAACTCAAACACATGTGACATCTACCAACCCGCACTGGGCCCGCGTGGTAGATTTACAGCCCACTCCCTCTCGAAGAGAGGAGGCCTGTGTCCCAGCAGTGGGAACGTTATAGGCTGATTATGAGTGTTTTTTCGTGTGACTTGCGACCCAAGCCTAATGAGTCGGGGGTCCACTGCGCCACAGTAAGTTAGTTTTTTTTTTCTTTTTTTTTAACTTTGCCCCACACTAGGAATTTCTCCTGTATCGTGGGTGCATTTACAAACATTTAAACTCAAATACACAAACAGCCAGACCCGGAACAACAACTTGTAGGTCTTACAAATATTTGTTCCGTGCGGGAATCGAACCCACGACACGCAGCGCAGAAGTCAATCGCTTAACCACTGCGCCAACCGTGTCGACAACTTGTTGAGTTACTTTACTTACAATGTACCTATTGTTATGAAATAAATAAATTATGACTTATTTATTTAAACAATCGAGCCAACTAATCCCAGCACAAATTATAACACTAAGGGTGCATTCCGAATTAAGACCATAATCGCTGTAATCGATTTTAGCGCGCTTAAATGCGTTCCCTATTAGCGTTAGCGCGAAAACGTTGTCGCGTGAAACGTCATAGATGACGTCATGACATGCGCCATCTTGCGATAACGCCGACCATGCCCTAAATTAATATCACCGTGAGCGCTGTCAAATATGACAGTTGCGTTGTTTTGTTTTGAGGTTTATCTTATTTATAATAGCGTGGCATTTTCGAAATTGTGCTTCTGGCTACCGTCGCCGTCTAACCAAAGAAGGAGAAGTGTACAAATGCGTGCGTGTGGTGTTTAAACAAATAAATACTGTAATCCAACCGTGAGCGCGGTCACGAGCGTTCCGAATTGATGACAGTTGTCGGCTGTCATAATCGTAATAACTAATTCGGTACGCAAATTATTGATGTGAGCTCTGTCAGCGATTAAAGTCTAATACGGAATGCAGCCTTTATATACTGAAAACAAAAACTAAGACTAATGGACGTACGAGCAAGTACGCGTGAAACGTACCTCGACGAAATTTTTTCGCCTGTGTCACTCTAAAAGTTTGCGTACTTAGTAGGATAACACACGGGCGAAAAAAAACGACGAACCAAAGTTAATTACGCGGAATTGCAACTCGCACACAAAAATTTTAATACTGCATTAGAAGTTCCAAAAAACAATTAGACATAGACAACGTAAATCGGCTGGACCGACAACAAACACATAATAAAATGACGAAAAAACTAGGATAATTACCCAAGCATGGATTGTGGACTAGCGCCTACCGCATGCTTCGGGGTGGTACCGTCCAATGGCCTAAAAACAGAAAAACATAAAACTAACGCTAAACACTAGGGGCACGGGGTGTGGCGACGGATACATTACATACATTGACGATTTGTTATACGCTGGTATGAGGAGTTATTTCGATTAAAAGGATTAGAAAAAAATATTGTTCATGAATTTTGTACCGACTGCATCGAAGCTCAAAAAGACGGTAATGTTTTTAAATGTCCTAATCGAATAGATCAAAAAAAAAAAAGACAATATCACAAAAAAAATATTTTACAATAATAGCAAAGATTTTATTAAACTTTTAAGAATTCTAATCACGTTCACGACACAAAACTGTCTAAAAATACTATACATAAAAGAAAATCTCTAAAAAGTCTACAAATTTTAATATCCAGCGTATCACAAAAATAACCAATGTTAAGGAAGTGCAAATAGAAATATAAAAAAAAGATAGATAAATCAAAAACATAAGCACACTTGCAAGCAACACAAGGCACAAATCAAAAGCATGCCTGCCATATACTTATTTAAAAGATTTAAATCGTTAGATGCGCCCCACGGCGTCAAAAGACGGTCACGTTTCAGGTTTCATTGAATATTAATGAAAATCGTATCTATCGTTCCATGCGGTATGTGTAAACTCTCGCTTATCAATATGAACACTTTTTTGCACAACCATGTAAAGCCAGGGAAAATCTGACGGTTTAAATCTTTGCTTATTTCAGAATTTACCTAATTTTACTTACCGTGGGCGTCACAAAAAAAAAAAAAAACAATTAAAAAAAACCATGCCTCAAACTATATTCCTAGAAAGTAGAAAGTTCTAAAATGGTTTAAATGCGGCAAAATGAATGTAATATGTTTCCAGTATTCGATAATTGGAAAAATAATCTCTATCCCAAAGGTAAGTTTGTTATTTTCTAAATTATCATGCAATACTAATTTTTCTTAATTGTTTTACGATAAAATGTATGACCTAACCAAACAAAACAATATCTTTTAGGGGAAATTCAAATGCAAATATATTTGGTTAATAGCAAATATTTTGGGTCAAATTGTCAGTAAAGAAAAAAATAAAATCAAAATCATGTTAAATTATGTTATTCACGAAAAACGAGTAATCCATCCAATTTAGTACTGTAGAAATATTTTAATAAATATATATGACGTACACACGGCTACACATCAAGCTATAAATTTCCAGGCTACGCTGACCTCTCATTGTACGGAAATCCTACACAATGCGAGATCAACTTAAACTGGAAACGTATAGCTTGATGTGTAGCCGTCTGTACCTACATATAAATTGAAAAGTTTTATTTAATATAGAAAAAAAATACTAGCAAAAACGAAAAATATGCATTTTTATGACGTTGGCTGACATGCAATGTTTTGAATTTACCAAAATTTTATTGAAAAATTATATATTTTTGAGGTTAAATCATGCTTTTTTTTGTAATAAGTATAAAAAGTACAAATCGGCTGGACTACATATTAAAATACACACACAAACGCTTTTTATTAAACCCTTCGCAGAACGATGCAGGAATATTGGTGGAGGCGCGAAAAATGACAAAATTTAAGTGGAGTAATGTCATAGAGTTGTCTTATTTCTATGAACATTATTTATAATGATCTGAAAAGCAAATTGATAGAATTATGAATTTAATGAAAATGTTTAAATAAAATATTTGTTTATAGACAGATGGATACAATTATCCTTATTTTTTTTCTAGTAAGGAATATGAAAATATTTCAGTTTTTTTAAAATAAATTATTGTTGATATAATATAGAATTACTGAGCTTTATTGTAAGATCACTTTAATTTCTGTTCAGACATTATTATTTCTTTCTTCTTTTGAAGACTTACTTTTAATTATGTTTCTGAAGACTTATATTTTCGTCACCCCCACCAATAAAACCTCAAACATCACTCCCGAACCACCACAACTTTGAAAAAAAAAAACTTCAAAATAAAAGGTTGTTGCTGATGCCTTGCGGCCTACCTCCTTTGGATGTCCAGGGAGGAAAATATACGCGGTTTGGCACGCCCGGTCGACTCGCCCAGTACCGACAGTCTGACGGGATAATACTCACCATGTTATTATATATTTTTATTACACAGGATCATTTTTTAATCACCATCCAATTTTTTCTATGGTAGAAAGACACGATCTTCGAAAAACAATAGGTAGGTAAATTTTTTGCAATAAAATATTTTTCCCGAAAGTTTAATTTTTAGACTTTTTTTTAATTCAGCGTGGTTACTAAGTCAAACGTTAAATACCATGCTTGCCGCGTATACTTAGCTGAATGAGAGAAAAGGGAAAGAGTGACGTACGGGTGCAGCGTGTGTGCATCCACAAACGTAACTTTTTTAGACAACATTTTGAAGCTCAATATATTAGTAGGGGAAAAAAAACACGTATTTTATTATTGTTACCAAAGATATTATCAATTAAATTTGGATGATGATTAAACATTCTTCCTATATATATTCACCATTAGTTATGGGCAACCTCTTTCGTTGAAGATCCCCATCATTATAATTGTTTTTCCTATTAAAATATCTAGTAAAGTCTTTCTATAAGAAAATTTTATTGTATGTTCTAGCAGTAGATAGGAACAAAATATACAATATATGCATACAAATGAAATATTTAAATTGCAGACCTAATTCGCTAACATTTTAAAAGTCTACCATATAACAATTTTAAGACTAAATATAATCATGAGACGTGACGGATACTGGTGTTTTCTGAAAAACATTTTTATACAGAACTTCAAATTATTTCATTTAACAAAGGGAGTTGTTTCAATGTAAAGGTGATTGTGTCTTTATTTAAAGGTGTTTTTTACTAAAATTCTTCAGTAATTTAAAAAGGAAATGTAGAGTGAAATAAAACGCAACTTGTTATTAAAAACTTGATTATTTGGAGAAGCGTAACACATCCATTTATTGCGTACTGTCAAAACAAAATAGGTACCTATTCATACTTCAATACACATAGGTCAACTTAATTCTCTTATTTAGCAAAGTTTTCAGTGGCAGTAACATTCAAAAACATTTTTGTTTTTTAATTTTTTTACTAAGATTTTACTATAAAATATTCTTGAATTTTACTAAACCCCAAAATATATAAGATCACATTACATAAATGCATCTTAAAACAATGCCCGTGATTTAGAAGACTATGTATTATAATCCCAATTAAAATTAATTTCTTTAAATTTAAATGTACTGGGAAAATAAAGCGAAAATAAAATATGGACGGCTGATAAAATATTAATACATAAATTCACTACAAACCCATAGGGGGTGAGCAAGGCTCTAAGAAACAGTAAAAATAATTTTAACTGTTTTAGAATACGAACTAAAGTACTCCATCGTTAAAAATAAGTAAACTACTTTTTTTCTAATAATTATCATTTGTCGTGCTTTTTTCCCAGTGAATTTAAACTTCTAACACACTTCAGAGAAACAATGTCGCCTGAAAAACGCAAAAAAGGATGAAAAATAGAAAAAAAAATCTCCGGCTGTTAATTATTAAAATTAAATATCTAACTACGCTTAGCGAACTAAGTTAGAATGTATTGCATTGTTCCTAAATCGTGTAATAGTTACAGAATAATCATATTGCTTAAAGATAAAAAAAAAATGCTCGCAAAAAAAAATAATGCACTATTTATGTGCGTAAAAATTATAGATTTTTTGATATTATTATCTATACCCAATAATATTTTTTTTTTATATATTAAATTAAATGTCAAAATGTTGTTAAGTCAAACTCAAAAGTATTATTTTCACAAAAGGTTTGTCGGTTATTTTGCGGGAAGACACATAATAACCTTTTTTTCGTGAACGTGTTAAAGGTCAAAAACCTTTGTGACATACAGTTTAAAGATTCATTTGTATTGGTATATAACGCCAAAATGTTGAATTATAATATTTTTGAGTATTACCTACAAATGACAAAGGACGTCATTTTCGCATTATTTTTTATTAATAACAGCAATAAAATACAAGTTTTTCACACGGGTATTCCTTACAACAGCACCTAATTTTTGACATAAAATTTGTTCAGTACTCTATCTAATGTTCAACGGAAAATACTGGACAGACCATATATAGATAAATAAATACTACAATATTATACATTTTTGAATATTCTGAAAGAATTACTCGTCTCTTCCTCTCAATTTTGAAAGACAAGGACGGTAAAACTATTATTTATTCGAAAATGTATCATATTGCAGAATATTATTACATAAAAAAAGATTTAAGGACCTCTGTAAATAAATTTAACAGAAAACATTTTTTTTCATAGTGGTTAAACTGAAAAACTGTCATATTTGACGTTGTTTTGTAGGAAGATTTTAAAAGGCCCTCAAAGTATATAATAAATAAAATATAAAGAAAGTACACTTATTACACCATCCAGCGCAATATTAAATTTCCCTATAACGCTTCACAACTATATAGAACACTCATATACAGTGTAAAACGTTAAAATACTCAAGTACCCTTTATATGATTGAAAATAATAAAAAAATGTTATATATTAAATACGCTTATATTTATGATATAATGGACTTTTCACGAACAATAGAAAAGTATTAGAAAAGGTCAAACGCGACATTCTCGCACTCTTCTTATATTTACAATTTATTTAAAGATCCTACATGACATAACATTCTAATGAGTCAAAGTATAGGAAGTATATGAGTCGTAAAAAACATTTATTAATGTTTTTTTTTTATTTATTGTTTTATAGATAAATCGATAGCTCATTTAGAATTGGACATTTAGAAAGTGCAGTATCAAAATATTGATTTGTTATACAACGTGTTTGATTAATGTAGATTCGTTTGAAGAGGCGTTGCTATATTTTTAATTCTGATTTACGATTGATTTAAACATTGATAGACTTCATGGCAGTTTCGTTCAGTTCATATTTGGAAACTATTTATAACAATATTTTGTTAAATGGCGATTGAGCATGATTTAAATATTAGTAGATAGTAAAGTTAAGGAGGACTTCGATTTTTAAAAAGATAGTTCTTTACTCTTTTCTGACATGATATTCTTTTTTCTAATAATAATAGCTTGTCACAAATCTACATAATCTTAATTTCACCTTGTATAAAAAACGTTTTTAACAATACTACGTAGACACATTCCCTAACTCTATAGGGTACAGTTGAGGACAAAAATATCTTATTTTTTGGCCCTTAATTAATTTGTTTTTTTTTTATTAAAATACAGCTGCCTAAACGTATTAGTCCGTTTATGTGGTAACATCTACTGAGTATTTGTACCAAAGCCATAGGTTTGCCTGAATCTTAATTGCTAAAAAAAATACTATTTTATGCATGTATAATAATATAAATAGATAATTATCTCACTCACGCCTTAACTATATAATTATAATTGCGTTGTGGACCGTATGAGTTGGTTTTAGAGAATTTTAACAATGTAGGTACACGGTAGTAGGTACGTGAATGTAAAGGTTATCATTTTAAACATGGCTAAGAAAACTAAACAGATTTTCTTTTTTTTAACTGAAATAAAAATCGTATATTTGACGATTCAGAAATTGAACTATATATTTTTTTTACACCCCCTGTTTTTTACAAATCAAAAAACCCAATAATGAGCTTTTTACTACAAAAAACTTTTACTTATACTGTTAAATATGCAATACAAATATACAAAATATTGTTTCAGTCGATGACTTCTTTAACGATTTAGGCAGAGTTCAGAATTTAGATACAAGTTAAATTATATAAACAAAAAACAAGATTTGTGCTTTTTTGTGAACTTAAATATAAAACATACGGAACCCTGGAATGTTGAAAATTCGCTCGAAAATAGAACTCTATACTTCTTATGAGCTAGTGATAAAATGCAACTCACGACGGGACTAGTTATCCGCTACATATTATTTTAAGAAAATAATTAAATTAACTGTAACACTTTTTAACCCGAGTGTCTTATTTGCTAATAATATACGAAAATTCGTACAAGAAAGAACTTATTTTTAATGATTTGAAAAAGGAACATTAGTTTCAATAAAATAACATGTAGACAGAAGTCGTCGCGATTTTTTATAATGACGATAATGATTACAAATCGAATTTTTAATCGTATGTTAACAAAAATGGATCTTCAAAGTTACGCCAATTATAAAAAAAATTATCAACACTTATGAACAACATATTGTTATAATACATTCAGTGTATTAAAAATCCTGGTTGAACATACATTCCCGACAGTCTTACATTGATAATCATGACATTTATTGGCAATTACAACTATAAGTTTCATAAAAATATGCTTTTATCGTGCTTGATAAAGAAAAGAAAAAAAAAACTAAAATATAATATTTAATGTCATAATAGATACACTTCTTGTATCAAAAGATAGAATGAATCATTTTCCTAAGATTATTTTTTCGTCGTATAATATTTTAATACACTGAACATTTTTGTTATAAGCTCCGTCGATTAACAAAAATATTTCTCAACCGACGGAGTGTCCGTACTGTATACAATTCCCTATAATTTATTAATAATATTTAATTATAATCTTCTCAGCACGTTCGCAGTCGGCCACGATTCAAGGATTCTGATTCAACCTGCGTACAACGGAACGGGTAAGCGAATCGACCAATAAGGTGTCGAATCGCCCCCCTCTTCTGGACCCGGCTCGCTTTTTTAAGCACAAGTATTTGATTCTCTGCCACTGGTTAGGATTGCCATATAAGTGTTTATTTACACTTCAAGCAAAGCATTTGGCATATAAAATATTTTCACTCACTTTTTGTAATAAAAACATGAAAACAAACGCCTAAAACATTTTCTTATTCTGTTTTAGGAAAACCAAAACGTCAAAATGTACGGTTAACCCCTAAAATTGTATTTTTTGTTATGTTTTAAAATACACAATAAATGGTATTTTAATTTATGGCAATCCTATAGTAATAATAAGACTCGCGCCGCAACACAAGATGCACAATACTAAACGCAACTCCCTCCGTTAAATAAAGATATAAAAATTCAAAAATACTCAAAAAAAAAAAGTCCGTCACGTCGCATTTAAAGGGTTGTGGAATAGACTAGAAAGCGAAAATGTAAAACCGGTAGAGGTCGCGACCGTCGACGTTCGTTAGTAGAAGCGTACGGTTAGGTAAGAAATATCGTCACACGGGGGATGCACGAGAGATGTTTTTTTTATTATTAATTTTTTCAGGCTATTTCTTTTTTTTTTGCTTTCCGTACACCTCTCAAGGTCGACGAGGCAGAAACCGAATTCTTACATAATTTTTTCTATCGATAAAGCACTACTGACAACACTCAAAGCATGTAGGCATGTCTGTAGCCTTAGCACACACTTTTGTTTAGCAAAAAAAACTAATAAAAAATATAAGAAACAATTAGGGGAGTACATCATGCTTTGGTACTAAAACTACTTAGTAATTAGGGGGGGACTTGAGCGCGTTTACCGGTAGAACTGTGTGCGATACGAGACGATACGGGAGGTAGGTAGCATCGTGCATCCCCTGCGTTGACGCGAGATTCAAATAAAAAAATAAAGAGCTCGGAATCTTTAGAGGGAGACAATTTGATCTTAAGAAATAATAATAAAAAAATGAATAAATAAACACACATAATGATTCACACATAACGAGACATACGAATGGGTTAATAGTGACAAGTTAAAGACAGGTAGTGTGTCTATATGGTGTATTATAACATTATTTACAACAAAATAATAAATAAAAAGACGTAGGTTCGTGAACGGATTACATGGAGCTCGTCTGAAAGTGTTTTTGTATTTTTAGTTAATAAAGCGTTAGATAAAGATCGATTAGATAAAGATATATAATCGTGTTATTTTAGATTAAAAACTGGTTGCAAATAGTGTTAAAAAAAACGTAGAAAAGAACATTTGTGTGTTTCACCCCTAAACACCTACAAACGATCTACAAGTCCCAAAATATAAAAAAAAATTAAATAAAATCCCAATGAATAAAAAAACATTAACAAACAGAGCTCCTTTAAAACCATCCAAATACTAAAATTCGTTAAAAAATGTTTTTTTCTAAAATATCACGAGTCTCAACTCCACAACCCTTTTTTTTACAAAAAAATATGTAAAGAAAAATTTGGGCCCATTCGGGCGCCAATATCTAAGGTTACTATTTTAATATATTATATGATACTATATTATATGAAATGAAAGTGGGGTGATTAGACAAAGATTTGCGTGGAAGCTGTGATCGCTAACATCGATGCTTAGCATTAATTTGTAGCTATATGAAGCAGTAAGTTGTAAGGCGTATTGTGGCAAAAAAAAACAAAGTATATTTAAAAAACATAGTGTATGTACATTTTGCAATTTAAAACAAAATATACCCCTTTTTCGGTTTTGTGTTATTTCTATTGCATTGTATATCAACGTTTATCCTTTTTTTTTCAAATAAATAAATCTATTTACTTTTTTTGTTATTACAACCAACTTAAAATCATTAAGTTAGCTGTAATAGTATTCAAAAAATGCCACGAAACGCCTTAAAAACTTCAAAAAGTCTACTTGCGAGCCAGCATCAAGCCATATCTTATGGGGGCCATAATATAACGAAAAAATATAACAAGACACCACCGAAATAATATGTGTAACGTTAATCGTCAGGTTAGTTACGAGATGGAAAACTGTGTTTGTTAAAAGTGTATGTATTAATGACAATTGGGATCGGCGAGGTTTGAAGCAGTTGAGATAGACCTCTAAATGTGACTGTTTGTGTCAATTGAAACGTATTTTTTAGAGATTTGATTATTTTAAATTATTTTATTCGTTTAGTCAATTTTTTATCTGATTAAGGTGCATATAGATTGCAGTCGATGAGATCGAACTATCAGATCGATCCAGTGAAGATAAAATCTTGTCAATGTTAACATTATAACGTTCAAAGATCGATTAAGTTTTGATGCCGTCAACATCGACTAGTCGATGTCGATAAAAAAAAAAAAATTGAAAATTTTGTTACAACTCATGGCCTGCCAAGTCACTAAATACGTTTACCGCTAAACGAATTTCAAACATCATTCCGTCTCTGTCTATCGTTTAAAGTTAATAGAGACTGAACGATGTTTTAAATATGTTTAGCGCTAAACGCATTTAGTGATTTGTGATGCAAACAAGCCTAGGAATCTTTATTTTTACACAAGATACGTAATTACTAGCTTTTGATAAATTAAAACAAAAATATTTGAATAAAAAAAAACTCTCAATCGAAAAATTTACAAAACGTCACAACTAACACAAACAGTTCTCAACCGTATCCCTAGTGCGTATAATGTATATTTTACAGTGCATCACATATTAAGACTCACCGTTTGGAGAACCGCGAGGACAGCTTGGAGAAGAAGGAAGGTCGCGCCTGGTGCGGGGAGCCGCCATCGCCGTACGCGCCGCCTGACGAGCCGCGCGACCGGGTTTGACCTGCAACGGCATTATGTATATACTATAACTATCGTTAAAGATATTGCAAGTAATGAGCGCGCGTGGCCTTTGGGTGTGGTCATTAATTTATTTATTTGAAATTCATGTACCACAATTATTTTTTTAATATAAATCTAAACAAATAAATATAATTGAAGTGGCTGTGTGTATTGCCGAAATTATATACGATACCTAAAACAAAAAAGGTTTTTTTTTTTATTTGTCTTTCTTGCTGTCAGTTTGTTCCGGCTAATCTCAGAAACGGCTGAACCGATTATGACGGGACTTTCACTGGCAGACAGCTGATGTTATAAGGAGTAATTTAGGCCTTTATGTTAGATAAAGCCACGCGGGCGAGGCCGTGTGCAGCAGCTAGTTCTAAATAAATTAATAAAGACGTATATCTGTTTATGGTCTGTTACAAACCTATCTGAAAATGTGTACAAATGGATCAGAAAACATAGCTGTGGTCCAATTTGTAGTGATTAATGTATTTGATTTGATTACTAGTATTCTTAAATCCGAAATACTAATTTTAAATCTGCCTAAAGATATTTTTCATTTGACAATTGATGTTAATTTTATAACCTCAATATTCGTCGATGATTTTTATTTTAATTACAATTTAATAATGTTAGGTCAGTCTCATACAATAGGGGGACGAGCCTATTGCTATTAACAAGACACAAATGTGGGCGCCCAAGCAAAAAGGATGCAGTAGTGGAGTATTGAGTTAAGACTAGATTCGGTATCTAGAATAATCAATTGATAATAATGTTAAATATTCAAAAACTAGAACATTATTTTTTATCAGACATTTGTAGTTGGCATTTTAAAAGTTAACATGATTTGAGAAAAAGCATTTTAAAATTTGACATAAAAAGGTAACAATGGTACCTTTTTACTAAACTTTTCTCCAAAAATTTCTGGTACTTAAAAACAACATTATAAAGTCATTTACCATACGAATTTGTAGATAATTGAGCATTCATTAAAAATCAATTTAAATCGCTAAAATGCAACTTTACAAAACTGCGTATATCTCGGAAACTAAATGCCGAGAACTGGAGCATTTTTGCTTGGACGCCCACAAATATTAATACAAGGACACATACAAACATACATACAAACAGCAGCATTTACAAATGACTACGATCATTTATCCAGGATTTGGCACTGACTGACACACAACAATTTTAACGTTTAATTTCAATGCATTACTTTGAGTCGAGTTGAAGTCGAGTTCTTCAGGTGGGCGACGACGGCTTAATTTCACTATAACGTGACATCTGATTTTATAACCATTTTGTTCTACAAAATCACAATATTGGGTGTAGAAACGCCTATTCCGAAGCCATCATCTACGTATTCTACGTAGATAACATTCAGCGATTATGCTTGGAATCAACTATTAGTTTTGGTATAAAAAAATAATACCGCGAGCAATGTAATGCACGAAAATGACACGCACGGGTGTAAAGAGCAGCACTGGAGATGTGGGGGGTATTTAAAGTTTATTTAAACTAAATACAAATTATTTTCGTTAAAAAAAAGATAAAACTTTAACCTTCAATATGTGACTAACCAGACGTTTCCCAGGTAAGTTTCAGTACAGATAAATTATCGCAATGACGTGACGAACATTTGTGACGCTCGGTTTGGAACATTTGGGACTGTTTACACCCTGTATAGTTATGATGGTGATTACGTAATAATAATTATAATGTTACCTGAGTGGAAGGTGGACCTCGAAGGTACATTCCTGGGGAACACGAGCGGGTTAGGGAACTCCCTCCGCGCAGCCGCGGCGCCGCCCGCAGACACGGTGGAGTTCAGGCTGCAACGAAATAATACATATAATTATATAATCACGCCATTTTGTTTACTGACGGACTACGGCTACAACAGTGAGCACACAAAAAAACAAAAATACTGTGCCAGATATAAGAAAATAAAAATTATATTGGATTGGAAAATATACAAATTAATTATATTACTTATGTATTATTTAGGGTATAATTAAATAAATAATGAAAAATAAACATAAAAGGAAATATTATACAAGATAATAAATTATATAAATATTAAAATATACCTCTACCACTACTGCTACTAAAGACAACAGTCTAGTATTAAAATAAATATTAGTAACACAACATCAATCTGAAAAAGAAAACTAAACCCCACTAAAAAGAAAAATTAATATAAAACATAATTATTTGTGCAGAAAATAAAAAGAAAATTTATTAAAATCTTCCAATCTGCCATAGCCCATTAGTATTGTGTTAAAAGCCAATTAAAACGTAAAAATAAGACAAAACTTCGTGAATTCAACCATAATAACATTAATAACTGATACTGTAAATACTGCTAAGCAAAGTGTCTGTGAAAACAAGCATATTGTCACCGTAACTGCGAATCCTTTTCAGCAAAACTAACGACGAACACCACCAAGAAAAAAAAACCTTTAAACGAACAAAAAACTACATTACAGTACTCCGGCGATAATATGACACATCGAGTTTTAGTAAGAGACTGTCACTTATACATACAAAGTAAGTATGCCCAGCCAGGCACAGGCATATTTTTATTACGGCGATTTTTTTCGCGCAATTGATTTTCATTGCTCTGCTTAGAGCTGAGAGTTGAAAATCTATCAGTATGTTTTCTTGACGCGCTGGGATGCGCTCTGTTGGATTCTCAATGCTCGGCTCAATACAGAGAGTTGAAAATCAAGTGCGCAAAAAAAAATCGCTGCGATAAAAATACGCCCTGAGTTTAGTGAAATAGCAGAACACCCGAAACCCGAAACAATTTACAAAAAAAACAACGACAAAAGAGTCATTGAACTTATGTTTAATGGGTCCTGACACACAACATGAGTTCAATTACTCCTTTGTCGTTGTTGTTTATAATGATGACATTATACAGCATGTAACAAAAACGCTGTTGTTGTTGTTTATAATGATGACATTATACAGCATGTAACAAAAACGCTCTTGTTGTTGTTTATAATGATGACATTATACAGTATGTAACAAAAACGCTGTTGTTCCTTTTATGGACGTATACATTGACCTACAAGCATAACATTGATGGAATTATAATATAAAAACATTAAGTATTGGCTAGTCGAGAAGTCAAAATCAAAGAATTGCAGAGGTAAGAAAACAGTTAAACATTACAAATATTAATAATTAAATATTTATTTTAATTATTTTTGTTGAACAGTTTTTAGAAATGACTTGCTTTATTACGTATGTTTATCGATTCTTAAAACGTAGGTAGAAGGAACAACAGGGTTTTGTTACATATTTTATGCAACTTTTACTAAAGGACCAACCCCTTTTCGGGTTTCCAGTTATTTCAATACCATCTTGACGCTCTACAAAGTCGAACTGCCATTATTTACCGAGTACTGTACTAGCAGCAAGCCGAACCAAACAAACCCTCGTCGTAAACAAAGCTTTAAAAAAACCAGCGCGAAGCTACTACCACGAAGCGTACGGTACTTTTCAGTACCGGTACCGGTATAGGTATCTAGGTACCTCGGGCGCGGTTGTGCGAGGTCCCGGGCTGAGGCGTTGTGTGGCTGCGAGTCTGCGCCGAGGGGCGGGGCGCCACTAGCAGACGAAATCGAGGCACTTTTGACGTGCGTCTTCGCCCCGCCCGTGGTTCCGGTACCAGTCGACCCGTTGCTGGTACTTCCGGTGCCATTTTTAGTGTCGGCCGCCGGGGCGCTGTTTAGTGCGTCGTTCAAGCATGCTGTTAGTCCCTTCTCATGCGTATATAAATATATATTCGGATATATATACAGTGTGAGTTGAAGGCTACATAAATATTTTATAATATAGGTACATAAGATAGTTACTACTTTAATTTTATTGTAATCATGGGGAGTTTCTTCAAGTATTTTTATAAGATAACACAAATAGAGACATAGACAAATTTTTATCACATTTTGACACAAAGTTATCACATAATGAGACGCGGACACATATTTAAAACATAATTTTATTCAACCAGCCTTTTATACAAAGGCATCATTATGAAAGACGGTAAATAAATGACAGAAATATGACCTGGGTTAGCACTTCCTTCAAACTTTTCCTAGCCTTCGGCTACTGAAAATCTGTTTAATTTAATCTTTTGTCAACTTATTTGTAATCGGCCAATCGTAACAGCTAACATGACATTTGAAAGCGTATTTAAAACTTGAATTTTCAGAAACCGGAGGCATTTTTCGACATGTACGAGTATTCTTTTCGTTTTGTTTTTTCTGTCAGCTGGAACTCAGACCGGCCTTCCACTTCCACATCTCGGAAAAGGCAATGTGAGTGAGAAACCACGGCTTTTATTTGTCCCGGCTGTCATTCCTAGATCTTTACCAGTCGTTACGGGTAGTTAGAAAAGTCTGGACACCAGTCTTACCAAGGGATATCGTATTACCCAGTGATCTGGGTTGTGGAGGTCAGGTAGGCAGTCGCTCTATGTAAAATACTGGAGCAGCTGGTTCCGGTGAGACTGGTATCCGACCCCATAGTTGGGAAAAGACTAGGCAGATGAATAAAAAATATTCTATGTATTTATCTATTTACCTGGGCGCATCATGTGGCGGGGACAGTTTAGGAGGCTGCGGAGGCGGAGGCTCGTACGTCTGCGCGCGCCGCGCGCCGCCCGTGAGCGTGCGCGAGCGAGGCTCCAGCTTTGGGGCCGCGCTCGACGGCCGGGTCGTGCTTTGAACCTGGTTGAAAGGGAGGAGAGAGGTCAAATAATGGGCTTTAATGGGGCCTACATAGTGAAAGGGCTAAAAATGAATAAATAATAATATCAAGTCTAGATGTCTCTGCCCAATTTATTTGGGGTCGTCGCATAATGTCTTTTTCTTCCATACTTATCTATGTTCGTTGTCATCGCCCCTTATGACACAGGATTTTCCTAGCATCAGGGTTATTATTCACAAAAATTGAGCACAAATATAATATCATAATAACGTAAACATGCATGGTATTTCTTCTTTTTGCTAAAATATATTGTTCTTATTCTTAAAAAAAATCTTATCGCGGTAGTCACTCCCTTTCTAGCCACTATATTTCACACTGTTCTGTATATAACCCATGATTGGACGTATTTAGCAGTGAATGTCTGTGTACGCTCGCTAAGTCGGCACGCGATTGGCTGTGTCGTACCACGAGGTGCTGGACGTCATTGCGAATAGGCGACGCGCGCGCCACCTGAAGAAAACTCGGCGCACGCATGGAGCCGAAGAGTCTGTCGTCGCCATTGACCCAATGAACTGTCTAATTTTTGACTCCGTGAGTGTAAAATAGATAAAGCAGGAACAATTGTGCATTACCGTGTGGTGTCACTCGTGCCAAGCTCAGCGGTCAACAGTCGAATCAAAAGACCGTTTCAGATCAATTGGGAGCCAGCCGCAGCGGGAGAAAAGGTGAGTCGTACTCAGTCATCTCTCTGTTGAATTGTTTCTGGATTGGGTGAACGGCTACCTCCGTTCATACAGAACAACCCTAATATCAATCTACAACCAGCGAATCTTACAGTCTACTCCTCTAGTCCACATTCTGGTCCTTCGAACCGATTTCTTAATTTCATTTAGCTTAAACCACGCTTCCAAAATGGCGGAAGTATTGGAAACGAAACGTAAAATCTTAATAGTTAGAAAGGAATATTTATTTACGAAGATACAAAAGCTTTATGACTATTCCAAAAAGTTGGGAACTGATCCAGACAAATTGCAATTGTTTACGGTATTATTGTCGGAAATGGAAAGTGTCCGTGCGAAATTTGAATCAACCATATTTGATTTGTACGAAGTAGAAGTGCAAATAAAACCTACTGCAAAAATGTCAATTACTGAACTCGAAACATTTGACGAAATGTATAATGCATGTCAGTTAATCGCTAGTAAACATTCTAAATCAGAATCCGATTTTTGTTCTGCGACAGACAAAAATGATTTAGTAGTACCAATACCCGCGTTACCAAAGATAACATTATTTCAATTTGACGGAGAAGTTGAAAATTGGATAACATTTTATGACACGTTCTCATCATTAGTTCACAATAGAAATCTCTCAGATATCGATAAATTCCACTATTTGCTTTCATGCGTTAAAGGTTCTGCCTTAAATATCGTTAAAAATCTACCTATCACTGCCGCCAATTACACATTAGTTTGGCAAAGTTTAGTTGATAAATATCACGACCACAGAACACTAGCATGTAGGTATTTCGATAAAATGTTCAACTTTTCACCGTTAACTAAAGATACTACTTCAAACTTAACTTCATTTATAGAAACCTTTGATCATTCACTTAAAGCGATTCAAGCATTGAAAATTAATAACTTGGACGATTTCTTATTGTGTCATTTGGCATTACAACGACTCGACCCACATACGCGAAAATTATTCGAGGAATGCCGTGATCAAAAGTTGATACCTACGTTTGCAGAACTAATGGCTTTTGTCAACAAACAAATTAAAGTTCTAGAACACACTTTTACAGACAGCTCTTCGAATAACACGTCGAAATCTAGTAATAATAATGCACAAAATAAAAACCAAATTAAATCATCGTGTAAGTCAGTCCTTAATACGGCGCGATCTCCGCACAATAATAACAATCGTAATAATAATAACTTAAATTTAACTTGTGTGATTTGTAAACAAAATCATATGATTTATCGATGTGATCAATTTCGTAAATTGTCTGTCGATGAAAGAATGAGCCGTGTTCATTCACTAAAACTTTGTCATAATTGTCTTAAATCTGATCATCAAGCTAATGCTTGTAAAAGTACAATGAATTGCGGGGTATGCTCAGCGTCGCATCATTATTTATTACATAAAGATAACGCGAAGGCAGAAACCGCGGGAACATCGTCCGTGGCGAACTCCCTGGCAGCGCAGCCATCTCCTTCGCACACGCAGCAAGCGCTCGTGTCGTCTCACTTCGTAAGTGACACAACACACGCACCCATGCAGCAGGCATTAATTAGTAATAATTACGAATATGGAGTAGTGTTAGGCACTACACTAGCGCATGTTATTGACTGTGCTGGTCAATATCAAGACTGCCGTGCAGTCATCGATTCTGGCGCTCAGAGTTCTTTTATAACTACTGAATGTGCTCAGAAACTAGGATTACGACGTAAAAAATGTCCTTTTACCATTCAAGGTATAGGTGGGGGCATAGTCAAAAACCAAGGCATGGTTACTGGTACACTAAAACCAAGACATGCGAAGGGTCCAACATTTAGTGTTAATTTAGTAGTTATTTCAAAGGTGTCCGCTGATATGCCTAATATCTCTTTCTCAGATAGTGTCATCAACGAATATGACGCTTATAAGTTAGCTGATCCACTGTTTTTTAAGCGTTCGCGAATAGATATTTTGTTAGGTAACGACATAGTGCCAGATATCATTAGAGATAAACCATTAGTCATTAAGAATGGTATTCCTAGTGTAATTAAAACAGTTTTTGGTCATGTTATTAGCGGAAAATTATATCCACTTAATAATAATAGTTCGCAAAATCTTAATTTATTGGTTTCATATGACGAAGAACAGTCGATTGAAAAAACCTTACGCAGTTTTTGGGAAATTGAGGAAGTGCCGTGCACACCGTCAATTAATCCAATGGATCAGTTAGCCGAGGAGATATTCTCTAATGAACATACTCGAGAGTCAAACGGGCAATACGTAGTTCCGCTGCCTTTTGCGCCTGAGTGCTCGCCGCTGGGTGCTACGCGCGCTGTGGCTGAGCGCAGGTTACTGTACACGGAACGCAAGCTCGCGCGTTCTACTGATTTAAATAATAAGTACAAGGAATTTATGCGGGAATATGAAGAGCTTGGCCATATGGAACTTTATCAGGGTGACAAGCCTAGCAAATACATTATTCCACATCACAGTATTTTGCGACCTACTAGTACCTCCACTCCGTTACGTGTAGTGTTCGACGCATCCGCGAAGAGTGGCAATAACGTGTCCTTAAATAAAATACTGTTAGTCGGCCCTAAGCTGTATCCGGACATTGCGGCAATCATTTTGAAATTTCGGCTATTTGAATATTGTCTAGTAAGTGATGTTTGTAAAATGTATCGTGCTATCTCATTAAGAAAAGAAGATCGCTTATATCAACACATTTTATATCGGGAATCGCCGAACGATCCAATAAAATTATACGAATTAAAAACCGTTACATACGGACTTAGTTGTTCACCGTTCTTAGCAATTCGGACGCTACTTCAGTTAGCTAACGATGAAGGAAAACGTTTTTCATTCGCTGCTCAGGTCCTCCGTGAGGGAGTTTATATGGATGACATTCTGTATTCATGTAATACTTTTGAGCAAGCTTGCTTGGTACAGGATCAATTAATTGGTATTTTTGAAAGTGCCAACTTTACCTTAAAAAAGTGGATGAGTAACAGTGAAAAGTTACTACAACGCGTCCCCTCCGAAAATAGGGAAAATTCCGTAACATTCGTTAAAAATGAAAATGATAGTACTATTAAGGTTTTGGGTCTTAAATGGATTCCAAAATCCGATAATTTTATTTTTTCGGTCAATTTAACGGACAACGAGTTAACCAAACGATCGGTACTAAAATTATTAGCGTCGATATACGATCCCGTGGGTTTTATCGCACCATGTACTTTTGTTGCAAAGCAGATCATGCAAGAACTGTGGAAGCTAGGCATCGGTTGGGACGAAAAGTTGCCGGATAACATAAAAAAATCGTGGCAACATTTTATTTCGGAACTTCCTCTGTTAAAGGAGTTACGTATCGAGCGTCACATGCTATTACCAGGTGAGACGGAATGCGACTTGGTTGGATTTTGTGATGCTTCGTTACGTGGCTACGCAGCATGCGTGTATGTTATCAGTCGCGATCAAAAGGGTAACGTAAAGGTTCGTCTAGTGACCGCGAAATCTAAAGTCGCACCAATAAAACCCGTAACGATTCCTCGGTTGGAGTTAATGGGTGCTGTTTTGTTGAGCAAATTAATAAAGTTCGTAGTTGACACATTTTCTCGCGTTAAAATTAACAAAATAACATCAGCTTCAGACTCGACAGTCGTACTGTCGTGGCTTCAAACTGAACCTTATAAACTGAAAACATTTGTTAGTCATCGCGTTACTAAAATTATTGAAGTTTTACCCCCTCATTTTTGGCGCCATGTGTGTAGTGAACACAATTTAGCCGATATTTGTTCTCGCGGAGCGTCCCCGGAACAACTTGTCAGTTGTAATCAAAGTTGGTTACAGGGCACTGATTGGATGTATCAAAATTATATCGATTGGCCCCTGACGGTGTTTGTTAATGAGAGTAATATTAAAGTACCGGAATTAAAAGCGTCTGCAAATTTCTTTACTGAAAATAAAAATAATGATAATTTTAATGAAACTAAAACAGAATTTTGTGAAAGAATCTTTCAAAAATTTTCATCATTTTCCAAATTGCAAAGATCGTTTACTTGGATTTTAAGATTTAGTCGAAAAGGGAGTGATATGAACACTACTGATAAATCGAGAGTGTTATCGACTATCGAGTTAAATGAAGCTCGCGATAAGCTCATAAAACTCGTTCAAAATGCCTATTTTGAAGAGGAATTAAAAATGATTAAAGATAAGAAACATGTTTCCTCATTAAGAAAATTATCTCCATTTATTGATTCCGATGACTTCCTCAGGGTAGGGGGTCGCATCGGTCACTCCGAACTCCCGTATAATTGTAAACATCCGCGTCTTCTTCCGAAACATAGTTTATTTACTAAACTATTGATCAGTTATTTACATAAAAAATATTTACATGTGGGACCGCGAACATTACAAAGTATAATCAATGAGAATTTTTGGATATTGTCGGCTCGTAGCGTCATTAGATCCGTTTTATCTAAGTGTAAAACGTGTTTCAAATGTAAACCGTCTTTACTGCAACCCGAAATGGCACCTTTGCCACCAACTCGGTTGATGCCTAATAAGGTATTTTCTAACGTCGGAGTTGACCTCGGAGGTCCATTTTTTATTAAAGAAAGCTTACGTCGTAATGCTAAAGTGACAAAGGCTTATTTAGCACTGTTTGTCTGCTTTTCAACCAAAGCAGTACATCTAGAAGTGTTATCTTCCCTCTCTGCTGACTGTTTCCTTGCGTGCTTAGATAGATGCGTAGCTCGTAGAGGTCTGTGCGCTGTTCTATATTCCGACTGTGGAACTAATTTTATTGGTGCAAGCAAACATCTGTCTGAAATCCAAAGGTTCCTGCGTGAGGGTCAAAATGACATTTCTCATGGCTGCTCTAAAAGGCAGGTTGATTGGAAATTTAATGTTCCCAGTGCTCCACATATGGGTGGTCTCTGGGAAGCGGGCATAAAGTCGGCAAAATATCACCTAGTGCGAAGTGTAGGGGAAAAGTCCTTAACGTTTGAGGAACTTTCCACGATATTCTGTAAGGCGGAAGCTATTTTGAATTCGCGTCCCTTGTGCCCACTACCTGCAAGCGATAACCCCAACGAATTTAATGTCTTAACCGCCGGACACTTTCTCATTGGTCGAAGCTTGACCTCTATACCCGAGTATGACGTTCAAGAGGTAAATATTAACAGATTGTCACGTTGGCAGTATATTCAGAGATGTTCTCAACTTTTCTGGAAACGTTGGAGTCGCGAATATTTAAACACTCTTCAGCAGAAGGCTAAGTGGTTTACGTCTACCTCTAACCCAAAGGTTGGAGATTTAGTGATAATAAAAACTGATAACGTTTCGTCCTGTCACTGGCCTCTCGGGAAAATAGAAAAATTACATCCAGGTCCCGACGGAATAGTTCGGTGTGTGACGTTGCGCACCGAAAAAAGTGTCTTACAAAGACCAACCAATAAGCTCTGCCTATTACCTTATAGCAACTAGTTTCAAACAAAACGTTTTTGTTAGATATAGGTAAACAGTTTATTTAGCGTTTAATTTAGGACTCTCTTTAATTATATAGGTAATAGGGTAATCTTAGTTTCCAAGAAACCATAACTATGGTTTCGGTAGGGGGTATGTTCTGTATATAACCCATGATTGGACGTATTTAGCAGTGAATGTCTGTGTACGCTCGCTAAGTCGGCACGCGATTGGCTGTGTCGTACCACGAGGTGCTGGACGTCATTGCGAATAGGCGACGCGCGCGCCACCTGAAGAAAACTCGGCGCACGCATGGAGCCGAAGAGTCTGTCGTCGCCATTGACCCAATGAACTGTCTAATTTTTGACTCCGTGAGTGTAAAATAGATAAAGCAGGAACAATTGTGCATTACCGTGTGGTGTCACTCGTGCCAAGCTCAGCGGTCAACAGTCGAATCAAAAGACCGTTTCAGATCAATTGGGAGCCAGCCGCAGCGGGAGAAAAGGTGAGTCGTACTCAGTCATCTCTCTGTTGAATTGTTTCTGGATTGGGTGAACGGCTACCTCCGTTCATACAGAACAACCCTAATATCAATCTACAACCAGCGAATCTTACAGTCTACTCCTCTAGTCCACACACACAGTCCATCAATTTTGTCAAATCTAGATCTGGCACTAAATTAGCCCCGAAATTACAGTCTGGTCAATTAATTACAACAATACAATTTAAGCTTTGCTAAAATAACATTTTTATTAGATAAAGCGCTAACACATGTATACGTAACCTTTTCGCCCACCAGACTGGGCACATGCCTTACAAATTAGATGATATATAAAATAATTGTTAAAAATGAAGTGCTTAAAACGTTGATATCTAAGAAATCTCCAGAGATAAGCAATGAAGCACACACAGATGACGTGGCAGTAAGATGGCGTAGCTGCGCCATTATAGTACAGTATGCGCCATCTTCACAGGTATCCAAACCACCTAAAACCTGTTACGGAAATATGTATCTTATTCTTAATTAAACAAGTTCCATAACCGACTGCTTGTGACGAGACGAGACGACCAATACTTACAAATTACATTACAGTTTTACAATCAACAATGTAAATACGTATAAAGGTAGCTAACTAAAACTACTTATCAATCCTAGTTCTACGTATGCTTGAGAAATCTTTGTCAAACTGTGTATTAATTACAAATATGATTTTTGGTACTTTCAAACTCAAATAGCAGTCAGTTAATTGTACACCATGTTTTAATAGTTAAAAAATATTCAGAAATGTAATTTTCCATTAAAAGTCGGAATTATTTTTAAATGCTTAAAATATTTTGAATAAAAATAGAATTTTTCGTATTTTCAATCTCAAATAGCAGCCGGGGGTAAATTGTAGGCTTTCTTTGTAATATTAAAAAAAATGTTCAATATGTTATTTCCCGTAAGAAAATTGTTATTTTTTCCCGACTTCAATTATTGGGTACGAAATGAATGATGGCCTTTATGTATTATTATTCTATTTCTAAATATTGCCTACGTTGTGTATTTTCGACCAGGGGGTCAAGTCTGCAAACGCAATTGTGTCCGAATGGCCGATCATTGGCACCGTAATTGTAGAGTTTGACAGTTTTGCTAATCTCTTAATTGAAAGGCGTCTTTATGATTTTCCGATGACGTGCCACTTGAAAAATTGACTGTATTTGGTAATCTCGTACTGACAAGCTCCTATTATTTTGACTTCCACAAGGACGAATGAATTTAGAAGGTTACAAACTATTGGCACAATGGTCATGATCATACCAAGGCAACGGCCTTGGTATGATCGTCATAATGACCAATCATTGAAAATAGCAGACTTCGCCCCTGCACATCAAACTAATTGAATTAGTCAGCTATACAACCAGTGTCTCGTCACGTCTCAGCATCGTACACAACTATATCTATGTATAAATACCCACAACCTGTTACATCTACACCAAAACAAAGGGACAGTAAAATGAAGAGCAGCTTTGTATACCTTTCGTACCTGCATTTGAGCAATCCGCGCTGTGTTCTCCTTGATAGACGCAGAGTCAATTGTGTTCTGGAACAACGAATACATAGGTCTCATTAGTCCAGGAAAATAAACGAAAAAAGCCCTTTTAGAAGTAGAGAAATGGCTGTTCTGGGCAAATAGGTATGTACTACCACTACACCTATTTCTGACGCCTTATCAGCATTATTGTGTTTATATTGAAAATGTCTGAGTCTTATAGTCCGCGCGCAACTGGAAGTCACTGCCTTAATATGTGAGAGGTGAGACGCGGGGAGATAGACAATGGTGAAGCTAACTCAGTCTGCCAATCTTGTCAATGGGGCCGCCGCCCGTCTCACCGCTAACATAGCCTAGGCGGTGACTAGCAGGGCTTGGAAACCGGTTAATTTTCCATGTAACCTTAACCGTTATTATAAAGGTTTTCGAACATATTTCGGTAATTATTTAATACTTTGTTAACAAAATCAACGCTGAACTTAATGTGATGAAAGCATTTTTTGAAGCTAATATCAATATACAGGGTGGAAGGGACATCGACGCGAAGCCTGATACCATGGATTCAGTACATCATTCTTGACTCCCCTGCGTAAAAATTTTTCGTCGGTTATTTTTTTAAAAATTCGCTGCTCCATACATTTTGACCGAGTAGGTATTGCACTTCTGTAGGAAACAGCTGTTGTTTTTTTAAATTACCGACGAGAAAATTTCAACGCACGGGGGTCAAGTATAATGTACTGAATCCATGGTAACAGGCTTCGCGTCGATGTCCCTTCCACCCTGTATATATAATAAAAATAGCAGTTGCGCGCAGACTATATTTGAATCACAGACTATTTTTGAATAGCATTCATACTCTAAGGCATGCTTGCATCACAAATAACAAAATGCGTTTACCGCTAAACATATTATTTAAAACAACATTCTGTCTGCCATCTTCAAACGAATGACAGAAACAGAACGATGTTTTAAATACGTTTAACGCGCTACACGCATTTAGTGAGTTATGATGCAAGCGGGCCTATGGGATTACCGCAGCTATAATAGACACCAATAACAGAAAAAAAACCGGCCAAGTGCGTGTAGGACCGCACAATGACGGGTTCCGTAGTTGGGATCAATTTATCCCAAGAACAAACTTAACATTGTAGTTGAAAAACATGTTCTCCTATACGGCGATCGATATACGACACGGTCAATTCTCGAACTTAAAATGTAAGTTTGTAAACGCATTTTTTTTTCTTAGTTATTAAACTAGAAATTATCGATTTTTGGACTTCTTTCTTTACTTGTGGTGTGAGACTGTGTCTTCTTTCCAAATTTCATGATTCTAGGTCAATGGGAAGTAGGTCGTAGTAGTATGGCCGTATTTAGTGCCGGTGTTAATTTATTTGCGATTATCAAAATATTTCGCATAAATGGCCGTATTTTTTTATTGAGTTGACTTAGCAGCTTGATTTTTTAGAGCTCCAATAGACCCACCTATGTCATCATCTGCCTAGCCTTTTCCCAACTATGTTGGGGTCGGCTTCCAGTCTAACCGGATGCAGCTGAAGACCAGTATTTTACATGGAGCGACTGCCTATCTGACCTCCACAACCCAGTTACTGGGTAACACGATATCCCTTGGTAAGACTGGTTGTCAGACTTTTGGGCTTCTGACGACCCGTAACAACTGTCAAAGATCTACAAATGACAGCCGGGACCAACGGCTTAACGTGCTTTCAGAGGCATGGAGGAATCTTGGTATGAAAAGATGGTCACCCATCCACGGACCAACCGCGGCAAGCGTGGACCCACCTATGTATTTGATATTAATTTCAACTTGATACCTCCACGCGTTCCTGAGAAAAAGACAGACTGACAGACACGACGGACGAACTGACGGAAGAACGAAGTGATCCTATAAGGGCTCCGTTTTCCTTTGAGGTAGGGAACCCTATAAATGTCTCATCTATGCCGTAAATATCTCCCATACCTTGCTCACGAGAACAAAATAATGTTTGGCGACAGGAAAAGATGAAAATGGATAAAAGTTGACCCAATAGTTGGTTGGTGAATAATATCTCTCATGTAGCACCATTTATTTATTTATTCACAAGGCGACTACAACAGGGGGCCGATCGCGCTAATTTTGAACGTTAATACAAAAACTAAACCACAACCATAAACGTTACGTTAGACACATTTCATATCGCGCTAATCATTTCAACGGAAACGATTCAGCTTTACTTTGGAAGTTACGTTGAAGGAACGATCGATCGAACTTTCAGTATTGGGGTAACGTCAACGATTTTGTCGCTCAGAAAAAATAGCGTGATACAGTTTCTTACATCAGCTAAACCAGAACTAAACCAAAAACGTTCCGTTCGAATGGTAATTACGTTGAGAAATAGCGCGATCTGCCCCCTGGTAACAATCACAGTATGTCAGTAGGATCACATTGTAGGTTTCGACCTGATTACCACCCAAAGCGTAATCGCACAAAATGACTAGCAACAAAAATATGAGCTGCAAGTTGAGCTTCGTTACTGACAAATGCTTGCACTGATTGGACAGGTCCACTCAAATTTGTGTGGTTCTTTCTTCAAAAGACCATTACAGATTATGTCTGGACTTTAAAAGAGATTTTGACCCGTGAGTTTGTTTCGCCATTTCTTCTCAGGGGTAGTCAGATAGGAAATGTCGACCAAATCTAGCTTATTTTTTAATTTTTAATATGACGTGTAAAAGTGATTCTGATATCCTATTTCATTTCAATATTATTAATGATAACTCGAGCACGGTTCCATACCAATATCTATAAAAATAGAAAAAAAAACGTTTTTTGTATGGGAGCCCCCTTAAATATTTGTTTTATTTTAATTTAATTTTAAAGTGAATATATAACTAAATATTCTGTGAATATTTCAAGCGTCTACCTGTTGCCGTTATCAATATCGAGCAAAAACGAGCAAAAAAAAATCACGTTTGTTATATGGGAGCCACCTTAAATATTTATTTTATTCTGTTTTTTTTTTGTATTTGTTGTTATAGCGGCAACAGAAGTACATCATCTGTGAAAATTTCAACTGTCTAACTATCACGGTTCATGAGATACAGCCTGGTGACGGACGGACAGAAAGACGGCGGAGCCTTAGTAATAGGGTTCCCGTTTTACCCTTTGGGTACGGAACCCTAAAAAGCTCACATAATTACAGCTACAAGGCCTGTGTGTCTGCCCTCCGACACACTACCAGCTTATGTAGGCAGGGAATGTGTAAGAGACCAAACACGCCATGTAAAATACATAATTGAAAAAAAGTTGCATTATTTAAAGAAAACAGTATTTAAAGCGTTACAAAATTCCAAAAAAATACCATTGTGCTTAAGTCTGAATAAATAAATGAAGAATAACGCACCTGTCTTTTAAAATTGGAGGTTGTTGTTGTAGCCGTGGATGTCGTGTTGTTTGCCGCTGTCGTGGTTGTACCTACTGGAAGAATAGCCTCATATTACTTAGGAAACATAACAACACGCGGTTTTCGAAAGTACATTCAACAAACGAGTTATGGATTACGTAGGTTATTTTGCCGTGCGACTTATCTGATTAGGGTGAATCCGCACTTGTAGCCCGCTAAATTATCTCTCTAAGTTAGATTTGTTCCCCAATGTCAAGATTTCATGAAAAAGTCATTCAATGAAACAAAACTAACTTAGAGAGATGTATTAATGATTCTAATCATGTAAATACATATAGGATATAATCGCGAATCATATTTTGATCAAGATACAACTTGCACTGACATGCAAATTGCAAAAAGCATAACATAAATTGAATTTCGCGGGTTACTGCTGCGGATTCGCCTTAACGGCTGGTTTGTTAATCACCAGTTAACTTTTATGAGAAGAATAAGTTTGTCATTTTGACAGTTTTTGTATGAACAATATGTTAAAACGTCACATTATTCTTCTGGTAAACGTTATCTAGTGATTGAAAAATCGGCCTTAAGGGGTTTTTACAACGTCAGCTATATTTTATCCGTAGACGAAAATTGACGTCTGACAGTTTATGTATGGAAAGACTGTCATAAATTAAAAATTATTCCTCGGATAAACATTATACTGGCGTTGGTAAAATCAACCCTCATGCACTATGGCAAAAATATGTCAACGAAAAGGTTTAATAACTTTCCTGGTTATTTATCTCTTTTGTTGTCTGTACATTTCAGATAATGGCTAAACCACCATTTGCTAAACGTTTTATTGACAGGATGTTTAGTACAGCGACATCTGTTGAGTGCAAAGCGTAAGTGCGTTGTCAATTCTGTAGTGACAATCGTGTTTTACAATACAATCAATATTTCACCAACTTTTCATGCAGATGAACTTTTATATTCCCAACGTTTTGTAGTTTGATTCGATTTAGCACTTAAGTTAGCCCTTTGGTCCTTACGTGTTTTAAATGTGAGCATAACTTTTACACTTTCATTTTTGTTATTTTGATCCTTTGTATCAAATTCCCCCAACTTGTTATTTCGTGTTTGTGTTCTTTCTTTGCGTTATGTTTACCACAAATAAACGTATTTTCTTTCTTTCTTTTCTTTTTCAAATGGAATCCACACATTAAATATTGTTATTTTGTTAATTATGACTTATATCTGTGATCTAAGCGTTTATGTTATTACCAGCTGAAAAAAAATGCCAATCACCCATGATATTTGTTTATTTTGATTGCAATGAAAAAGATAATAACAAAAGCAGTAAAATATTTTCCACTAAAATATTTAAATTCAGACTTTTGCTTGGTTTTTAATTACTATCTTTTTCATGAAAGTGTGGTGCCAGTGAATAATTAACAAAAGAAAATGTGTTTTAAATTAGTTACGAAAAATCACGCTATACAATAAGCGACACCGACTAAGAACTATTTTTACATTACTTTTTCAACGTCAAAATCATTGCAAAGTTTATTTTTATATTGTTGGGAGTGCACAAAGCCTATGGCTCGCTTGTACCAGAGACATCGTGGATGCGATGTTATCTCGAGTTAGAGGTAATATCTCAACTGGCAATTCAGCATCCAACTTTAAAAACTTTAATGACATTACTGATGTGGAAAAAGTTGCTGTAAAAAAGTAAAATTATTTATTGTAAGTATTATTTGAAGTGGGAAGTGATTTTTGTAGAGGCTGTAAGAAATAATCCGTTCTTCTGTCTGGTATCCTTGGTTTTAGGACTGAAAGTGTTACAATTATGTCAGATGTGTTTTCGTATCTCTCGCATTGTCCTAGTCTTGTTGGTGTGTTTGTGTGTTAAGAGGCCTGGACGAATTTTAGTATACAGGTGTCTTGGCAACGTCAAAGTCAAATTCAAAGTCTAATTCAAATTCAAAGTCAAAGTCTAAATCAAAGTCAAAGTCTAAATCAAAGTCAAATTAAAACTCAAAGTCTAATTCATAGTCAAAGTCTTATTCAAAGTCAAAGTCTAATTTAAAGTCTAATTCAAAGTCAAAGTGTGTCAAGGAGTGTGGTGTATGTGTGTCGAGTGTGGAGTAGTAGACGTGTGTTACCTTGCGTGCGCAAGACGTCGGCGCCGGAGGAGGCGCGGCGCGAGGCGGCGGGGCGCGCGGACGCGGAGATGGAGCGCTGCACGCCGCGGTGGCCGGGCGAGCCGCCCGCGCCGCCGCCCGCGCCTGCCGTCATACTGTTACACACCGCACGCGCTCCCACGCCACCCGACCACTACCGGCGCGTACCCTAACTTAGCACCCCGTTCTACCCCATTCGGACCCCGATATACCCTTACACCCTAACTTGACACGACATAATCAACCTATAATGTTCCCACTCCATCACGCGAGCCAGCGCTGGTGAGTAGTTCAGAGCGAGTTCTTAGGGCCCCATTATATGATTGTACTCTAACTTTACCCCGCCTGTACCTACCCTAATTTGGCACCCCATTGTTCCCATATTTGGAACCCCAATGACCCCTTAGGTTGCAATCATTACGGAAATTAATTGATGAAACCCAATGATGTCAGTCTTAAAAACAAAAAGCGGACCCCAAGTCAAATTAATGTCCATCTGATAAATAATGTAATTTGATGCTTGTTTGATATGCTTGTTTCTGAGTTCACTCTCGGTTGTGATCGGTTTGCGGTACGTCAAAGCACACGATACACAATAATAATAAGAAGCAATAAGTATTATAGTATGAACCTAATTCATTTTTGGGGCAAAAATAATATGACACATTTTCACTGTTTTTCCAAAAATATTCAACAATTTATTTTAATTTGATTTTAAAATACATCAATTGTGGTTTTTATGAACAGGATTATAGTATAGCACAAATCACTAAATGTGTTCAGTGCTAAACATATTTGAACAATCAATCTGTCTCTGCCATCTTCTTTGTCTACAGAGCCGTGGTTTTAGTTTTAACAGATTTAATTTTAATGTTTAGTTAAGAAAATATTCGTGCAAAATCCACGAAAACATTTTTTTTGTCCACGAGAACCTACTGCCAACAAATTGCTTTGCAGTATGGCAGGTGTTATTTGAAAACTATAACATTATACTCGTTAGATTAAAAAAAAACAACAAAAAAAAAAGAAGAAAAACGATTGACAGAAATAGAACAATATTTTAAATTAATTTAGCGTTGAATGTATTTATTGATTTATGATGCAAGTGGGCCTTTGTGTGGTTTTTGCTAAAATACTCTCACAATAAAAAGGTTTAGGTAAGGTTACGTAAAATGGTGTCATAATATCTTACCCCAGACAATACAAATGATAAATAAAGACGCGCTCGTACATAACGTAGAATAATGACAATGAATAAACCCAGTTAGAATTAAGCTAAGCTGAATCAGTATGGTCTAAGCGCTTTAGACGACTGCTCTAGGGCAGACTAAAAGCTCATTTTCATTGGTTGATATTGCCCGCATGGGGTGCTGGAGATTTTTGTAAAGCATGCCCGAGGGCTCGTAGTCGGGGTACCATTTTCATTAGTCGATAGGGAAAGACTGCGGTGTACGGAGAACCTGCACCGCATGTTTGGCAGTTGCTTTGAAGGCTAATTTTCATTAGGTGTAAGTCTCTGAATGTTTTTTACCGACCCATGAATTTCATTGGTCGCTATGTGGCTACGCCCGCTACGGTGATTCCCCGCAGGCGGTGTACCGACCGCGTTATCGACTTATGACTTTCATTAGTCATTACCCCGCCTGCGGGGTAATGACTCCGCAGGCTGTGTGTCGACCGATTTATCGACAAATGAAAATGAGCCATTAGCTCGTACCGTTGTTCCAGTCGCACTTGTAATTTGACAGTTGTATGACAGTGAAAGCAATAACGCTTTGCCAATGTACGTGCTAAGTAACGCATAAGATCTGGAAATTCAAAAATATTCTTACTTTTTTTGCAAGTTGCTAAAAACCGTTAGAATATAGTTTGTTTGCGGTCTACCTTGGACCATCCTCTTAAAGCTTCATCAATTTATCTTTGGTCGGCTTCCAGTCTAATCGGATACAGCTGAATAAGCGCTTTACGTAACTATGTAGTTTGATGTTGAAATACGTTCAGCAGTTTTGCCGACAGTACTTTTCGTGATATACTAAATAACCAATAAATAAATAAATAGCCCTTTGTAGCAGTTGTATTTATATGCAGAATCTTAGAGCGCTTAAAATGTTATTTTAAAGCAATAATATTGCTTATGTACACAGCCTAATAAATGCCTATTAACTTTGTTTTTTATTCCTATTCCATTTGCTTATATTTTAAAGAAAATATGCTTTAATTTGTACGCGGTATGTGTTATTTAATCATTCATTCGCTTCACTTTTGTAAATTTTTGTTTTCCATTCGGCGTCTTTCACTAGATCTGATTCGATGAAAATTAATCAAAAGTGAAAAATTAACATTAGTGAACCAATCCAAAGATGTTGGATTTCGGCACTGCCTTCGACTAGCCAACTTAATGATCGAAAAATGTCGGTGTCGTTTGAACGTGGAATTAATAAAAACGAACCTTCACTCGATTGAAGCGTCTGTTATCGGCGTTACAGCAATATTACATGGTTCACTCATGCCCTTTAATTTGGACGAATCAACCAAATTAAATGGTATAAACAAGCAATTTGGTAGAACCGTGTAATGCTACCATGATATAAACCTATAATATTCATATATGAAAACAGATATATCTTTTACTTAAAAGGAGGTCCTTATCTAAGATTTACTGTAAAAGTTGTACAAGTTTCTGCAATAAACCTTTATTTTTATTATTATTTATACCTTTCTAAAATAATATTAATATGTGAAATATCACAGATAAAATGAATATGTTACCTGAATGCGCGTTCGTGGTGGCGGCAGTGCCGGGCGGCTGGCTGCCGGCTGCCGTGCGCAGCGACAGCGACGAGCCCGAGCGGCTGCCGTCCGACTCCGGCTGGAACCCGACACGGGGCTTTTTATATCCGACAGGGTAGTATGGGCGAAAGAGTGTTTAATAGCGAAAGTAAATATTTTTTGTTCTACAACTTTTCCAAGACAAGAAACAGTTCTGGAGCAGTCGCTGTTCATTATGGGCAGGATTCACAGATCGCACTTTGACTTTGCTAAGTTAGCGTTATATACGAATAAAAAACTTATTTTTAAACAAGTAAGGTTCTTATTAGAATGAAACACTTGCTCACATTGACTTATACAAATATGAACATTGTACGCTTACAAATAAGGTTCATATTCGTATAAAACAACTATATTCAGCAAATTCTATGCGCGATCTTTGATATTTTCTTTTAGTCTTACTTTAACACCCTTTCGGCTAAACATAATGTCAATGGATAGGAATTGCTTTCCCTCCTTACCGTTGAAACCTCGACAAACAATCACTTAAAATGATAAACAATGACTTGGAAATACACATTAAAAAAACACGACATTAGGATTTCTCCTGTATCATGGGTAGGTCCAAAAACACAAATTAAACACAACAAAACATGCACAAACAAAACACCCAGACCCGAAACAACTATCTGTTCACACACATATTTGTTCCGTGCAGGAATCGAACCCGCGACCCGCAGCACAGATGTTACTGTGCTAATCGAGCCGTCTTATTGTAACGTTTGTTGTAAACATGTTCACATTTTAATGTTGTTACAAAAGGCATGTATGTACTCTGCGGTATTCCAATAATCTTTGGAAATACTAAAAGAAAGTCTACAACTGGACTGTTTTGTTTCGATAAACTTGACAATTTCCCTTCCATTCCATACTTAAATTATTATTTTATTTATTTATTAAAAATAAACATGATCATGGTTTAGAAACTAGACCTAGCTTTTGTCTTTATTAAAATCTCATCACATTTTTTGTTGGTTTTGTTTATTGTTAATTAAAACGGTAACACCAATTACATTAAGTAACACATAGAGATTGAAACAGGTATAGTAAAAAACACTATTTCAAATACCAACATATAATTGAGGACACCCTAGCATACTTTCTCTCACAAAACATCAGACATACACGCATGATTCTACTCCATTCATCAGCGCACAGATCACATAGGCCAGACAGGATTGATGGTCACGAGGGCGTTAAGCATCCTTAAGAGGAGGCTCCCTATTTTTGTGTTAATTTGCATGACTATTCTGAAACAGTCACACATACAAGCAAAATGAAACTTTAGTATATTATTTATTGGATCTTTTTCTTTCCATGTTGAAGACAGTTACGTAATTGTAATATTTTCTCTAAATATTTTTTTTATTCGAAAATCATGTCTTTTTTAAGGATAATTCTAAAAAACCAAACAAGATTGTTTAGCTTTTATGTCTAAAATAAATATTCACAGCAAGAAAATTTATTTATAAGATATTTTTTCTCCATATCAATTATTAATTTAGTTATAAACGAAATAAGAATTGAGACTTACGCTATTTAGTTTCGTGTTCGAACACGATCAAGGAGCGCAAGTGATATTCAACTTTATTACTGATGTATTAGCGTTTAGCACATAACGGAGTGGCGGGGTGCGAGAGGCAGAGCTTGCGTTCGAAATTTGATTTAAACTGCCTGCTCTTAACGTACGACACATGGCGACAGTTTTAAACGACAGCGGCGCGAACAGACAGAATTATTTTACATTCTATTGTATAGAATCATGTTTTCTAACTGAACAGACAGCTGTGCTGCTGGGGAGTTTGTTGCGCCACTTCTTCTTTTCTTCTTCCCAGCTGAAGCACCACCAAGTGGTGAAAAGTGGGCGTTTTTTGGGGGACTGTCTTATGTAATTTTTGACGTTGACGAAAGGGTGATTCTCAGCCTAGTTTGAATAAATGACTATTGATTTTGAGACACATTATTGAGATTTGTCAAAATATTAAATCAAAGTAACCTTTCAAGAACATTATTTTTTTAAACACTGTTACAAATAAAGACCCCGAGGTTGGCTTATAACTTCAGCCCATACCTCTTTAAACTATATATGTACATTCAAAGCAAAACATTCAAAACATAAACAATTAAACATCACATTAGAAGGTAAAGTTGTAATACTAGACAGACACACCCACACTTCACCAGTTATATTGCCACCATAAAATAGGTGGCAAGTCCATTGCAATTTTTTGTTAACTTAATGAAACGAACAAGAACACGGGAAGTTAATGACATATTCATTCAAAAGAGACGGACACACCAAAAAAAAAAAAAACTACACATCCAGAGCACATACAGCCAATTGTAAGCTCATTAAAAAGTAAGTAATAATAACCTTTGTACTCACGTCCGTACTTTTCCTACCGAGTAGCAGGTAGGTCGCGAACACATCGTCGTACTTGGCCTCCGCTAGCGAGTACTCGATCTCTTGCCGGTTGTAGCCAACACATACGAGTGCCTCTGTTGTGTTGGTGGGAAAATAATGTATTAGAATTGTGTGTAGCTGGGTTTAGGAGGGAGATTTCACATATAACGTACATATTTTTCACGTAAATAGGGGCTATCGTCAAATTGAGACGATTTAACGACAATAAAATGGAATCAGAGGGCTTAGACAAAGTAACATTCGCTTAGCGATAACGCTAGTGGAACAGCTACAAAATGTATGGGATTGACATAAGCTATCGAAATGTCACGTGATCATAGGTTAACGAATATAAATTAGCTAGACAATGTCAAGGCATCATTCGATTCCATGAAACGAATCGACAGCGTCGACTCGACGTATAACTTCCTTAGTGATGCGTAGCCTAGTGGGACACTTTTTGACAAGCGTTCTCGCTAGTTTTCGTTTCGTATGAAGGAATTCGAACCGAAAACTAGCGATAATGCTTGTCAAAAAGTGAAATAACGATATCGATTGTAGAAATAGAATCGCCCCGAAGCGAACGCCATTTGTCTAAGCTCTCTGATCAAATATAAGAGCGATTATTATCAAAAACCAAGAATATAGTTACAGCATTTAAAACAAGAATGCAGAATAGTAAGGGACAGAAACATAACATCACGCCTGTATTCCCCGAAGAGATAAGCACAGGTGTAGTTATAGTACACCCAGAATTCGCCAGTTATGTTTAAGTCCCATATAATAGTGGCAAGCCTATTGCCATCACCCGGGCACAAATCCAAACTATGAGCTGTTTCTGAGAAAATCCTGGTGGAAACATCCAATAACACTTAACCCGACCTGGGGCCGTATTATGAAGTATGAATGCCATTATGTTTCCAGAGTGAAAAAGGGACGGAGCTAGCGGTCATGTATAGATCCATCTCTCTCTTGCACTGGAATCATGATGGCATTAAAACGTCATAATACGGCACCTGGGAATCGAACCCAGGACCTCAAGCTCACCAGTAACGCTTGCTACTAGACCATCGAGGCAGTCAACATTTAAAATAAGAATGCAGAATAGTAAGTAACAAAAAAACAAAATAATTATGGGGACCAATAAATATTGATATGTTACAGTGCTTCTATTTTCTTAATGTCTCTTGGTAATCGTCGCATTTCCGAATATAAGCGAATGCTATTTTCCATGTTCATCAATCGTGTATAGTAATTTGAATTCAGAACTAAGTACTTTATTGTTGTTTCGTTTTGATTTCCGTGTGAACTATAGAAATCAGATGACTGACGAAACACGAAGTTTGCCGAGAGACATTAAGAAAATAGAAGCACTGTACTAGAGATTAACTACGATAATATGGCCCGCCCCTCCAAAATTCAAAACGTTTGAAAGTATTTGTACGCATATGTGCGTAATGAGACGCCCGTCAAAAAACAATTCACGGATTTGTTGCTTGACAAGTGGCGTCATTAATCGCTCATTATTATTAGTATGGCGCTGCACTGACGTGCTCTATGAAAACGACACGTGCGTTGTCTTGCGCGATCGGTTAGTTATGATTAGTTGACCAACAAATCTGGTAATAAGAGAGACATTACGAGTACTTACAACTACATACAAACTCTTTCGTAAGGATGTGACTACACACATTGAAACAGTAATTTGGAGGGGCGAGCCATGTTATCGTAGTTTATCTCTACTTTAATACACCTTGCATGCGACACTTAACAAATATATCTCAGGTACGTTCTCCTAAACGTCGAAAACACGAGCATGCACAAAAAATCGTCTAAAACAATTATTCACCTACATAGATATATTTCGTTTAGTTTTTCTATCTAAGAACATCAAACTATTACTTTTTTTATACAATTTTGTTACTTATAGTACGCGTCAAACTTTATGGCAGCTCTGAAGTGCGCTACTGGCTGCGCAGTACCGCACCCCCGCTGACACGTGAATTGGTTATTTTGCAGCGACTCGCCTCGTGTTCCGAGCCGCCATAAAGTTTGAATCGGACTGTACTTACTTCGAAAACCATTTGACTATTTGATACCTACTCCTTTAATATTATTTTTTTTTTTAAAACACACAAAATAACGTTATTTCCTCTAACATATAAATTATGTATGTTACTTAAATTAAATTCACATGACAGTACGCTCAGAAACATAAAAATCTTCATAAAACAACAAGCGGTACTTATAAAAATGCTAGCATACAGAAGAGTACTACATGCTTTCATTTGCGTGCATTTAAGCATTATTAATAAAATTAATAAAAAATACTAGACATAAATACGCAAAATAATAATAGAATAATAATTGTGTCTCGTCGTAAAACCTTATTCTGTTAATATGATTGACTGTACCAAAAAAAGCGCAAATTTGAATGAAGTAGTTGAATATATTTCTCCTAATGAAACGCTTTATTCTGTCGTAGGTAAGTTTTGTTGCTTTTACTATGTTGGTCAACAACTAAGGGAAGATTTATTGATAATGCTTTCAGCGTTTGCTTTGATGCGCTTTGCAAACTGCATTTTAATTTTCTGGCTCATGCAGTGTTGGATGTCCGCCATTTTAATTTTAGACGACAACGAAGATGTTAATAAATCTGTGTATTCTACGATAATTATTCTTAGCAAAGTTTTTACACAGAACGAAGAAATGGACCTTTTATGATTCTGTTTTTTAAAAGTGATACAACAAGACATAATATTTTCCACATTTCCCCTATTTAATTTAAAACACATAACACACATCCCCTTGCGAACACGTACCAATTTGCGCTGTGCCGAAAGTACGCATGGAATAATAAGAAATGTCAAATTTTTATATGGGTTAGCAGAAATCAATATTAGTAGCTCATTTTAGCTTTTGTTATACAGTATGTGAAGTAAGGAACGCTCACGATAAGTGTTAAAAATCACACTTAAGAAAACCATAATTTATTTGATTACACAAAACATAACGCCTGTCCCCCGAATGGTTGAAACGCCTGTCCCCCGAATGGAAAATGACAAAAAAATCACGTTTGTTGTATGGGTAGTATTTGCTGTTATAGCGGCAACAGAAACACATCATCTGTGAAAATTTCAACTGTCTATCACGGTTCATGAGATAAAGCCTGGTGACAGACGGACTGACAGACAGACGGCGGAGCCTTAGTAATAGGGTTCCCGTTTTACCCTTTGGGTACGGGAGCCTAAAAAAGCATTTATTGGGACTCGCACAGATCACAAATTAAAATAAAACACACATAGTATGGTGTGGAGGCTATTTGAAAGACTCATGAATGTTTACCAAGAGCGTTTTCTTTATTTCACATACTGTATCTGGTGCTTATAGCATGCTATGGGCATGTCGTGTTTGGGTGAGAATTAACCATTAGTAAAATTAGTAATAAGCTTTACTAACGGGAAGTAGTCAAAGACAAAGCATTAGTAGTTATTAATTTACTTTAGTTTTACTGTAAATATGGCGTGATTGTGAACGAAGCTAAAGTGTTGAAGTATTTCGTGAGATACTGGTCCAATTCATAAAAAGTGGTTTTAGTGAAAGCTTTTGTCGATTTACTTAATTAAAACTTATCAAGCTTTGTATTTTTGCGCTTTTTCTAATAAATATTAATTTTACTATTACGCTATTTGCTTTTTTGCGTGCTGAGCTTGGATAGCTTAAAATGATAGTGTAATATTTCGTTTTTAGTACCATGTGATTTTTTGAATACCGCCTTATCTTAATTTTAGTCTTTCAATAACGTCTCGGTTTTCCAATTTAACTTTGATCATCATCATCATCATCATCTGCCTAGCCTTTTGTTGGGGTCGGCTTCCAGTCTAACCGGATGCCGCTGAAGACCAGTATTTTACATGGAGCCTATCTGACCTCCACAACCCAGTTACTGGGTAACACGATATCCCTTGGCTAGACTGGTTGTCAGACTTTTGGGCTTCTGACGATCCGTAACAACTGTCAAAGATCTACAAATGACAGCCGGGACCAACGGCTTAACGTGCTTTCCGAGGCACGGAGGAATCTTGGTATGAAAAGATGGTCACCCATCCACGGACCAACCGCGGCAAGCGTAGCTTAACCTGATCGATCGACCCGTGCGGCAGTTATTATTTAGCCACAAGCTCCTCCAATTTAACTTTGATATCTTTGAAAATTATTTAATTATCTGCCTTGTAACAAAATCTTCTGGACTGGACCAATTAAAAAAATATATTTTTACTTATAATGCGTCCACACTGCAGCTAACAACATTACTTTAGTACAATCAACAAAAAATCTTTCTTTTATTTGAATTATTCAACTCAAGTTACCTCATTACAAATTTCCAGTTAAAAGCTGCAGCGCCGAACTTAAAACTAAATGACCATGAACGAAGATTCCCGAAGTTTCCCGACAATTCCCGAGCATAGTCTCACATAACAAGAGGTCGGAAGTATACCTATAGTATCCTCACCTATCCGATTATGGTCTTTAAAGTCCTGTTGGGGCTCTACGTAGGGCCTGAGCTCGTCATCTTCGTAGCCTGTGTTCATCCATTTGTCTCGCATGATGCTCTCCAGGGAAGCTCTTTTTGCGGGGTTGAGCACCAAGAATTTCTTGAGGAGGTTTTCACAATCCGTCGACATGTAGAAGGGTATTCTGGGGAAAAAGACAATAGGGGTTTAATTTGTTTTAAAAAAATGTCTTTGGTTTTTAAACAAAAGGCATACTGGGCAATTTCGGGTCTTTTGGGGTGGGCTTTCAAAGTATTCAGATGCGACTAAACATCACTATTTTATACGGAGCGTCTGTCATCAGATCAGAATACAAATACTGAGGGTAACATGATTCTAATAAAAACCAGGACCGACTATTTTAATTTTAATTAAAATGGTCCGCAGTATCGGCCGTTTCTTGACATCCGAAGTTTCCTTTTTTGAGTTTGAGTGCTTCGAAGTCGGGTGACTTCAAGTCACAATTTTTGACTTTGACTGTCGTTTTATTTTTTCATTCGCCGTTGTCAGCTATAGTCAGTCGTAGTCAGGAAACGGCCGAACATTCGGCCGATACTTCGGATTTATCTTCAGAGTAGATCTCCAAGTTTCGCAATTAATGGGCATTCAATCTTTTTTACAGGAAATGCAACTGGCGAATGTCAGTTTTTGACCAACTCACGACGATGATTTAAGATAACTTTAGCCTGAATAATTGGGCTTTAGTGAAATATGGCGCATCCTGGCAGATATTGGCCCCGTCATCTAGCGCCCTATGGTCCCACAATATACCTTCGTAGATTCATCTGTGCTGCTGTTATTAGGATATTAATTCAGATTTGTTATAGTTGTAATAAGGCAATCATGTCATTTGAATTAAGTAGGTTTAAAAAACTTTTTACAAAAAAAAAACAACCGACTTCCAAAAAAAAAACACTACAAAGTGAAAAATAACTTTAATTTCGGAAGTCGGTGTCTTTGGATCTGTGTTTTAGTTTTTTGCCACCGACTTCCGAAATTAAAGTTACTTTTCACTTTGTAGTGTTTTTTTTGGAAGTCGGTTGTTTTTTTTTTGTAAAACGTTTTTATTTTTCACTTTTTAGTGGGTCAGTTTGTAATTTATCTAATTTACAATAGCCTAATGTGAAATGCTTATCACCTTTAACACAATATTACTTTTCCCGATGCAGGGGCGTTAATTGTTGAGAAGTTCTCCTGGTAAGAACCAGAAGAACTGATAGTGAGTTCACCATATGCATTTTGACGAGCATAAATTGCTTAGCAACCATATTAAAGTGCCTAATCGAATCGCAACGGTAAAATACTTATAATTAAGTAGTTCCGGTGGCCATCTGTGGTCTTCATCATCAGTTCCACTTCACCAAATCGTGCTTTTCGAGTGCAAATGCATGAGTTACTATAAAAAATACTCAAATCGCTATAGGTATGCCTATAAAATTTGAGGATTTCCCTCGATTTCCATGGGATCCCCTCATCAGATTCTGATTTGGTGGCAATGGGACCACCTCGGGAGCATACCCACCCTTCCATACAAAAAAAGAATTTTCAAAATCCGTCCACAATTGACGGAGTAAGCGGTGAACATACATATATAAAAAAAAAAAAAAAAACATACAGCCTAACATATAACCTCCTTTTTGGAAGTCGGTTAAAAAAAAATTGATTCTTTTATATTTTGTGAAGCCTACAACGTTCTCACGTTGTAGGCTTAATAGACTGTAGGTATGTAGACCATTTTCTATTTTGTTAAGTACCTGGTACTAGTTGACGGGCCTACACTGTCCTCTCATACCTATTAACACTGTTATTTGAAAACATTGTAAAAGCCAATTATTTTTAAAAGAGTAACCGTGGAGTTTCTTGCCAGCTCTTCTCCATAGGAAACGACCCATTGGAACCGTGCACCTAGCTTGTGACGTTTCATAAGTGCCCATGTAGGTTTATATGAAATAAAATATTTTTATTTTGATCACGACGAACGTGCTGTACGTCGTAGTACTTGTACAAGAACACACCTGTACTTGCCGCGCAGCACTCTCTCCCTCAGCTCCCGCAGCGTGGAGCCGTCGAAGGGCAGCGAGCCCGACACCAGCGTGTACAGGATCACGCCCAGCGACCACACGTCCACCTCGGGACCGTCGTACTTCTTGCCTGTAAGATAAATAAGAAAATATTAATAATTGTAGTTTATGAAACGGTTGCATTTTTTTTACTAGCCTACGCTGCCCCTCTCCTGGTCAATGGCCTCCCTCCACTACTTCCATCTTTCGCGAGCATAATGTGTGTGTTTAAAAACCGAGCCGTAAGTGAGGTTTCTAATAGTATCACTCGAGCGTTTTAATACCTTTTTAACCGAATTCACAAAAAGGAGGAGGTTCTCAAATCGGCTGTATTTTTTTTTTTATGTGCAGTTTATATACTGCTTTATCTTCTCTCATACGTTGGGATTCCGAGCACATCACTGCGCATGCGCCAAAGCGGGCGCTGCTACAGAGAAGTAACAATTGGAATCCAAATATTTTGTAATACTATAAAAATGGCGCGCTCCGCATATGAGTTCCACTACAAAAAAAATTGATAGAAACTCCTTCGTGATTTGACTTCTTGGATTTGCCCTGTATCGCAGTGGTAAAAAAAGTTTGTTTTATAATATTATTTTGTTAGAGAAAAGTGTTTTTCGGTATTGTGTTTATAAAGTATGTCAATATAACCTAGTTTTCAAGTTTTTAATTCGAATTTTACACTATGAGAGTAGATAAAAGTACTTTATACTAGGGAAAACTAGACATTTGTTGTGTTTTTGAAACAGACAAGGAGAAGCCTCTAAGCCTGTATATCCTATACACCGATCCGATGGTCAGTTTTCGCAACCGGTGCGTCTATACATACCAGTACGTGAATGTAGAATATGTAAGCTTACTATTTGATCACGATTCTTCCAAATTAAGGTGCTCACATCTTTCATCGTAGTGTTTGGAATTCCAGTTACCAGGGTCAATTATCAGACCCAGTGGATGATACGATTGTTATTTAACAGAAATCAGTAATCAATTTGCTAAGTGTTGTATGAATATACATTTTTATGTCTATAATTACATACATACATACATAAATAGAATATAATGGAATATATATATATAAATAGAATGCCACCTGCTACGCTCCTTACATACTCCTTTTGCTTTGCCTACGTTCATACATCTGGTCATACACGCACGCCGATTGCTAGTACTACGCACCTGACCTTTCTGAAGAACATCACCAATTTGGTCACTATATGTCCTCCTAGGGACACCCCCACCTCTATAACTCTATACGCGTCAAATCCGTCAACGTGTCGGCAACAAATTCAGCTAACCCTGAATATGAACTGACGTATATTAAATGGGTAATACGTTTATGAAAGCATACCTTGGAAGAGTTCAGGTGCGGCATAGGGCGGACTGCCGCAGAACGTGTCAAGCTTAGCGCCCGGAGTGAACTCGTTGGAGAAACCAAAATCCGCTATCTTAATATTCATCTCGCCGTCCAACAGGAGATTCTCCGCCTGAAACACCGGATCAAAGTCAAAGTCAAATTATTTATTTCAAATAGGCACATAAAAGGCACGTTTGAATGTCGCCCCCTCCACAATGTAGTTTCGTATGGAGAAGAATGGGCAAGAAACTCCACCGTTTCTCTTTTAAAATGTTTTACAATATTTTGTATACTGTAATTATATCTTAAGACAATGCACCTAGAATACAATTACTACATCACAATAGATAATACAAATAATTAAAAATGAAGCAACGTTGTAAACGTTTGTAATTATGTGTGGTGCTCAAATAATTACAAACGTTGTAAAATTATACGTTTTCCTAAAAAAAAATAAGTTATAGGTCAGTGTGTGAGTTAAGGTAATCACAGAATGAGTTAAGGTAATCACAGAATGTAAAATAAATGTCATAAAAATAATAAATTATACAATATCAGAATTGCAGAAAAAGAACAGGTCACAATGTGGACCTAAACTTAATAGTGACGGTATAGGAATCTACGCTTTCAAACAGACAACCTTCAACTTTCTGAATAACTAACAGACTCCTTAATCATCCAAGTGTGTGTAAATGGTCTAATAGAAACAGGTGATTTGTAAGTCCCCAGTTTGGAGCATACGACAAAATGCTATCAAAATATTATCAATCTCTTCAGTTCGAAAAATATACGTAAGAGATGCAGAACAGTCGACTGAAAAACGAATTATGTTAGTGCTAATATACAGGGTGGCTAGTAGTAGTTAAAATATTATACAGAGTGGAAAGGACATCGACGCGCATCCTGTTACCAAGGATTCAGTACATCATTCTTGACCCCCCTGCGTTAAAAATTTTCGTCGGTTATTAAAAAAAAGATTCGCTGTTCCATACATTTTGACCGAGTAGGTATTGCACTTCTGTAGGAAACAGCTGTTTTTTTTTAAATTACTGACGAGAAATTTCAACGCACGGGGGTCAAGTATGATGTACTGAATCCATGGTAACGTGTTTCGCGTCGATGTCATTCCACCCTGTATGATATTGTAACTACTAACACAAGTTTCATAAGTTTTACTGTTTAACTTTTTTTTATATACAAATACAATCCTTTCTATATTAAAACTGTGGATAACTTTTGCATTCACCGTTCGGAAATTAACTATTTAGTATTTTAGTTAATTGTATTGGTATTGTTTCTCAGTAGCAGCCCGGAGTCTGGATTTGTGCCCGGTTGATGGCAATAGGCTCGCCCCCTATTACATGGGACTTAAACATAACTGGCGAAAGGTGGGTGTACTATAGGTACACCTCTGCCTAACCCTTCGGGGATTACATGCGTGATGTTATGTGTGTGTATTTTTGTGTATTGGTATAATAACATGATTGCTATCTAGTGTTCGTTAATTGTATTAGTCTAAGATTGTACCTTGAGATCCCTGTGTATGATCCTCTTCTGATGGCAATACTGTACAGCGGATACGATTTGTCGGAACTTGGCGCGCGCCTCCTTCTCCTTCATACGGCCGTGTAAGACCAGGTAATCAAACACCTAGAACATTTTACAATAACATTTAGTTAGATTGTTATTTAAATACGACGAAGTACCTTACTTTATGTTTATGATAGTTGAAAGATTGGGTGCGAAATAGTTTTTTTTTATGTGATGAGTTGACTTATAATTAAACTTATGACATAAAAAAGCTATTATAATATAACAACAAGGTATAACGAACTGTCGGGCCCGGACTCTGATATATGTCAGGGTTAGGCCCCGTCAGTGTAGTGCCAAACATTTCCTTTGGATCAGTTCAGAGCTTAGACGGCCTATATACAGCAGTGGGTGTTGGAGGATGATTGTGTACGTACCTCGCCGCCTGACGCGTACTCCATGACGAGATACAGCGTCTTCTCAGTCTCTATAACCTGGAACAGCTTCACGATGTTCGGATGATCCAGCATCTTCATTATCCGGACCTGGAAACATGAATGTTATAGTGTTAATGAAATTATTGACATGATGATGTATATACAACATTATTTTTAGTATATGCTAAACATGAATATAGTTTCTTCAGAATAATGAACTGAATCGATTTCAATAATTTTTACACCATGTTATATTTTGTCCCAAAAATATTTAAGTGTGATGGAAAATATTATCACCAATTAATTACTTACAATACAATCGCCGTACGGTTAGGTACTTACTCGTACTGCCCAAATATTATCAATGAGCGCAAGACGACCCTGGAGGCGCGGGGGCGCCGTTAGCATGTTTTTGTACGGACAACCCGGTAACATAACAACCATATAACTTTGTGATTTTTCATGATACAGTTTTGAAATTTTGTACATAGATTCTTTACATAAAAATACTAGACACGTGTTTCGGGTTTCGCATATACTAAAACTAATATTGTATAAGTACAGCAGTGTACTACTATTGGCTTATAATATATTGAGCTATCCTTTAGGTATAGCAGAAGCAAAGGACGCGGGACGCTATGTCAACATACAACTACCCAAAATTAAAATATTTCCTAGGTAGGTGTCAATTATCAGATCCATCATAACGATAGGTACTAAGTTTACATTCTTTACATCCAATATTTTGCTTTTCTGATTATGGCATTAAACAGATTTTCTACTGAATCAACGACGTATTCTCTGAATTCGCCCCAAAAGAAGCTTCGTCAAGTAAGAAATCGATTTTCTAGGAGCACTGATACGGCAGTAGAAAAATAAGCCATTCAGACTTTCAGAAGCCTCCACATAACTCCAAATTCTGTCAGTATTTACGCTTTACCTCTCTGAACAACTTCTGAAGTGAGCCAGGGTTGAGTTGCGTCTTGTCTATGATCTTGATAGCGACCTCCTTGCCGGTGGGCACATGCTTCGCTAGCTTCACCTTAGCGAAGTTGCCCTTGCCGATTGTCTTTAGAAGCTTGTACTTTCCTGGAAAGAAAGAAAAAGATAAATTAATATTAGGTATATGAGATGTAATGGAATGAACAGTGAGGACGTTCATTTGGGGAGATATTAATTTCTTAAAACAGCTGTTTTGTTGATATAGTAGTAGCAAGCTACTGCTGAGCATAGGGTATTCGGTTTGATTCCAGCGTCGGGCAAATTATTGTTGCATTTTCCATTTTTCCGTAAGCAAATTCTCAGCGGTGCAAAGCTGATGGCAATAAGCCCGTCTCCCTTATTACATGAAGGCGACGTTTAACAAAACTAGCAAAATGTGGAATTGGATGCATGAAAAAACAAACTGGGGCGCCTCGTTATGACAGCTAACTTCTATTTATATTTTAGAAATAGGCATATTTGTTAAGAAAAAATCACACTTCTCCACAGTAGCTGAAAACAATAGATTTACAAAAAGGGACCCCACCAAATTAAAAAAAAAAACATTTTTGTAACAGCACTCTCCACTACAGAAACAGCTACCTTATTTATGTCCATAAAAATGTACAACCATATTCCAAAATGAATAAGAGAACTACCAGAAGAAGATAGATAGAAGCTATGATATAGCTTAGCTTATAGCTTCTTCAAAATAATTTTTACACAGTAAAAGAATTCCTTGAATATATGAGTAATAAAAATTTGATAAATTTAGTTTTTGTAATACAATGTTGTTATTGTTGTTGTGTTTTTTATATTGTTTAATAGAGTTTATTTATTTATCTTTGTGTATATAGTCTAAGTGTTTTGTATTGTAAAATAGAGTAAAAGTAGTGTATAGGTAAGTTTGGTTTTATGCCCATGTGCAATATATATTCGTATGCCGCTTGTAGCGGTGGATGTGTCCTGTACCCCAAGTGTAAGTTTGCAAAAGAGTAAATGTAACTATTTCGTTTGCGTTAAAATTTGACCGTCAATATTGACGTTCAAAAGTGCGTTTAATGGCCTACTTGATTCAATTTTTTTGTAAATATTGACGTTCAAAAGTGCCTAAGTATAGTGGCCTACTAATTTAATGATTTACTTTGATAATTTCCATTAATTTGCAAATGTGAAACTTTTCTTGATCAGTTTCAGGACCAACATTGAGACTATCTCGCTCCAACACTTACCGAGTTACTTCTACTGTCTGAACAGACAATAATTAAATATCAAAAGTTTGAAATCTTGTTTTATATTGGAAAATCTCGTTTTTCTCTCTTTTTAGTAATAAAGTACTTGTATACAAAAGTTCCAGTATCTTCTTGAACATAGTGGTTCTAAGAAAAAGGTAAGTTCAGATTTTCTTTTTTAAAGAGTTATTTGTTTTCTCGAGCAAGTTCGCTTGAGTCGACTTGAGAAGCTTGTGAGTACACAAAGTACCTACTTGAACAAGATTTAATATAACATTAAATTCTCTGCTTCTTGACACAGGATAATTTTATACGGTTTAGAATATTTATTTGAAGTAGGCATATACTCCAAATAAATATTCTAAACGTAGAAAAAAAAAAGAGAAATTTCTTTCTAATATTAGAAAGAAATTTATAATACTTATTTATTTCATTCATTTCATTTATTTATTCATTCATTAACAATTAACATTGTGTAGAACATTACATATTAGATAAAAAGATCATCATTTTATTATTATTTATTTAAGCCTTACCAAATAAAGAGTTTAACGCATTTCATACAAACTTTCAAGCCCTTGTTTTTCGAAATGAATGAACCGATTTTAATGAAACTTCATACGCATAAGCAGGATACAAAGTTCTAAAAAGTTACTTACGAACATTTTCACCAAAACTTTATATTAGTTTGAGGCTATCCTATCTGACCTCCACAAGCCAGTTACTGGGTAACACGACACCCCTTTGTTAAGACATGTTGTCAGATGTGAGACTTCTGACTATCCGTAACGACCGTGCAAGATCTACCGCAGCATGATAGATAACTTCACAAAATAAAAGGAAATGGAACGCCATAATATTCAGTTGTATAAAATCCTGATATGCAACTGAATATTATGGCGTTCCATTTCCTTTTGTGTTTTCAGATAAAAAATATATAGTATAAAACAGGAACAAAAGAGTATACGAAGATGAACTCGAACAATAAGCGTCTAACAAACGATTTGCGTCGAGACACCACTGACAAGATAAATCTCGTCGTGAAAGCGGAAAATAGTTACTTTTTCCTTAAAGTTTCTAGTTTTCTATAGTACCAAAGATATTCTGGTGATAACACCAGATTTGAAGAATGAGAAAATACAGCTCTGTGAAAAGTATGCACGGGTGAGAGGCATAAAATAGCAAATAGGTTTTGAACAGATAAAGAAATTGTGGTAAAAGAACATAACATCGCGCTTGTGGTCCCTGAAGGGTTAGGCAGAGTTGTACCTATAGTAGCTCCCACATTTCGCCAGTTATGTTTAAGTCCCATGTCTTACCAAGGTGCCCAGTAACTGGCGGTGGAGGTTAGATAGGCAGTCGCTCCATGTAAAATACTGGTATTCAGCTGCATCCGGTTAGAGTGGAAGCTGACCCCAACATAGTTGGGAAAAGGCTAGGCAGATGGTGATGATGACGTAATAGGGGTCGAGCCTATTGCCATCAACCGGGCACAAATCCAGACTCAGGGCTGCTACTGAGAAATTCTAGATATAAACATAATAACACTTTGCCCGACCTGGGAATCAAACCCAGGACATCATGCTCAGCAGTAGCGCTAGTGACCCATAGACCAACGACGCACTCATCGTTTGTCGTGTGGTAAAAAAAATTAAATAAATATTTAGCAAAAGTCTTCCAGTTTATAAAAGCTTTCTTTTCTGTCGAATCGGCAGTTCGGCACGTGATATTAGCTTATGTGCTTATCAGCTCGTGCTTGTCAGTAACGTTGGTAGCAGGGAAATTAAAAGTGGCAAGGTTCTTTTGACTCATGTCGAAAAACCGTCTCGCTTTTTTGTCATACATTTTGTATGAATTTGTTCAGACGTGTTAAGGTTCCAGGCTGTGTTGGCCCTTATTCACTCGAAGCATGCTCTGACGAGCTTGGCCTGAACCAGGAACAGAGGGGGATATGTTTTCTCAGTAATTTTAAATGATTTAAACGGGCTAGAAACAATTAAATCGGTTATAAAGATTTTTATTGTTTATTTATATAAGTGAGAGGTATGCTACTAACCAATGTGTGGTTCCTCAGATGCCCGCGAGCGCGACGATACTCGGGTGCTGCCACCCGACGTGCCCCCGCCGCCCGCGCCCGCCGACGACTCCGACGCACTCTGGAATAACACAAGAATTATAGTTAACACAATAACAAAGATATAAAAGGAAAACTGTTCGATAGGACGGGTTTGGCACAAAAAGCACTCATAATCCGATCCAGCCCGTCGTAGCCTTAATGTAGTAAGAAGTTTTATGAAAGCCTCCAGGCAGGGGCACGGAGGCCTTAAATGCTTAAGGATAGCCCGATTAAACAGCCAACAACCTCAAAGGTTGAACTGCAAGATGTACAACCTAAAAAAAAGTACAAGCACCGACTGCATGGCCCTGCACGCAAGGACCAGGTAAAATTCTAGTACTAGGCAAGCAGTGGTTTGAGAAGGCCGTTTTCCGAATGAAGAAAGGTATTAAGATGAATTGTGGGTGCAAGCATCAGCCGGCAGTAGACTAATCCAATTAGTCTAGAAAAGACTTGAGAAGATACACTTTAGAAAATGCCTCAAGAACTAGGTATTGTAGTCTAAAACTTACTCCCCGAAGGTAGGCAAGGCAGCCCCACTTAGTCTTAGAGAAACAAAGCTTTTATTACAAGTCTATTTTAACACAGTGTTTCAAAACTTGTGAATCAATACTCAAAGCTTTATTTTCGTTTGAATATGTTAAATAATAGAGCAGTGGTGGCCCTGTGGTAACCACTGCTACGTACGAGTTGTAAGTCATAGATTCGAACCCACTTTACTTTGTAAAAAATTATGTCATCACCACTGCTGCGGTGAAGGAAAATATCGTGACGAAACCGGTATGTCCTAGAACCGATTTTTTTTCATTTCATCTACCAAACCGCACTGGGCCGGCGTGGATGATTACAGCCCGATCCCTCTCACAGAGAGGAGAGCCTGTGTCCCAGCTGTGGGAACATTATAGGCTGATTATGTCAAATAATTTCAAACTAGACCCCTTAAAACATTTACATGGAAGCACGACCCAAACGTTTCTGCACACATTTGCGACAAGTTGGTAAACACAGTATTTATGTTCCAATATAAATCCATATTTTACGAGTAAGTCATTTATTTCTGAGTCGTATTACTTACGTCGTAGAATGTAATTTTGATCTCGGTAGCGGTAGTAACGATATTATTTATAGTAAATAATATTAGGCCCGCCATTATTAGACATTATAGCTCTAAAGTCTGCTGGGCAACGCTTTTGTCAGGCAAATAACTTCGAGCTTGTTAGTGATTATATTTTACAGTCTATGAGGGAAATATTATAGCAAGATGATTGTGGCAAATGACGAAAGAATGTCATCGAAAGCTTTGGCCTGCAACTGAGGGCTGACAAAAATTGTACAATAATTTGAATTAATATTGAAAGATGGTGTTCCTGGTACAACTTAATGCTTATTTACTATTTTCGTCGTTTCCTGTCTGATACGCAAGCAGCTTCACTTAGTTAAAATAGATTCTTCTTTTTTTCTTTCTTTTTGGCTTCGCACGGTTTGTGCATTTAGCCAGTGTCATGTAAAATTAGGTAACAAGTACAAAGTTATTTAAATAATTATGAAATGAACTCCACTCAATGCATGATAAAGATGATTGATGATATCCCGCCCCCCCCCTTGGGTTTAAGTAAAGACGCGGCACTTTACTGAAACCTCGCGCGGACTTCTTGAGAGAACTTAAAGTGATGTTGCACTGTTTTGTTTCATTTGCCTACATTAATGCAGGATCACGAACACTTAATGGTTAATTATCCGCCACTATTACACATTAATATTCGGCTAAACACAAATTTTAGAAAATAAAACAAAACTGCTAACATGACGCTTCACTTTCCCGCCAAGAACTTAAAATAGATTAATAAAACAGTAAGTATACACTTGTCAGTAAGTGTATGATGAATCGCATGTGATTGTCAATCGCGACGTAACTAGTGAAGTAACCATACGACTCGGTACTCGATACTCACGTTAAATCGATTCAAGTTAAATGTCAAAACGGGCCTATTATTTTTTGACGACTTTAGTGGTGTGACAAGTCAGCATACTTCCAATTTCACGATACGGAATCACCAAAGGTTGCTGTTCTAGCACAACCTACAGATTATACAAATAAAAAAAAAAAAAAAAAAAAAAAAAAAAAAAAAAATTGTGTGCCTCTTTGTAATGTCACAATTACAGTTTTTTACTAAATGCATATGAAAGTATAAGTACTTTAACTAATATAAAAAAAATGAAATATATATTTTAAAAAACTGTCTATCTGTTTGTTCCGGCTAATCTCCGAAACAGTTGGACCGATTTTCGCGGGAGTTTCACTGGCAGATACTTTGATATTACAACAAGCCACGCGGGCGGCAGCCAGTTATCCAATATGAAGGCAACCCTCAAACAGCGGTGAAAATCAAAACCACCAACAACATTAAACAATCCTACAACTCCCATACGATCATTTACGCCTATTTCCCAGTAGCTACGCCAGCATCTAACACACTAACTAAACCCTAGCTGTGACATCGCGGTCGTTCACCCCTCGCTCCGTGCTTTCCCCACCATGGCTTAGTACTGCCAGTGGCAGGGAATTCCTTTATTTGACGCCCGTAGAGAAAATAACAGGTGATATCAATGGTAACGATTGTATAGTTAGCTCACCCTTGTTTTCGCTTTTGTAATTAATTGTTTATATATTTTGGCAAATCACATATCCAGTGATTTGATAAGGTGTGTAATGAAACACCTTTTCAGTAAGACTATTTCTGTATTAATTTGGTATATAGCAATATTTAACTATTTAATTAGGTACTCAATATAATATCAGTGTAGACTTTAAAATTCTTGAAGACAACCTTTAGGTTCCGAGGCTCAAAGAGAATTAACTTATCAACTACGTGACGCCCCAAATATCACCTTTTTTATTCCATTCTGTTAAAAACCAGTACATTCACCGTAACTGTCAAATGAGATACTTTTAAACTTCATGACTGCCCAGATACAAAAATCATTTGAGACAAATCACATACTTTCAATTTCGTATTTAAAATCACTACAAATCTTATTAATATTTGGAAATCTAGACAGGTGAACAACCGCTTACTTAAGTTTTGATATCAGAATTTCAGTTCTGAGAAATATTCAGGCTTTCAAAAAGCAGGAGAAGAAAATAAGATAGAAGAAAATATACCAAGCAACGTTACTACCGCGACAGAATATTTCCTCTCTACTTGAGGGTCAAAAAATAATAAATCTACTGCCCACCAAAGAAAAAAAAGGGAACAAGGCATGAGTATATGTATGCGTATGTAATGTACCAAAGAAGAAAACAAAAGTTGCGCCGATCCCAAAGAAATTAAGATAAGGACAGAAGTATGCTGTTGATGATGAAGTATGATGACACCAATATATTATGACATTTCGTAATTTGTATAGGATTCCAAGAACCGCGTAAATCGTTATTATCAATAAAAATAAACCTACCTAAGTAGGTTTATTTTGGGTATTGGTAGGTTTATTTGATAAAGTAGTTTCTGATTTAGTCTCTAAAGACTAAGTCAGAAACTACATTTATCTTCTAGTACGAGTATTAAATTATTTCCCTGAAATTATAACTACCCTACACGGCTATAGGGCGAACGTGCGGAGAATAACCAAAGATAGAGAGCTAGTTGAATGAAGTCTGTTTACGTGGTACAACGTGACCTTTCCCTCAACTAGGTGCTTAATCATTTGATAAATTATTAAGATTTGTTGTTAGGAAAACGAAGTTGGTAATTATGGGGATGTGTCCATTTGAAATGTTCATCATGTCATTCCATTAAAGGCCATCAAGGAGTAACAAAAATTGTCCATTAGACACACCTAAGATGTAAAAGTCTTTTGCAAACAAGTTATTTTTTTTTTTAATGTGTAGGAAAACGTATATTTTTACAATGTTTGTAAATATGTGAGCCCCAAGTATCTATCACATAATTAGTGTATCTGTCATTGCTTCATTTATAATTATTTGTATCTATTGTGGTATAGTAATTTTATTCTAGGTGCATCTTCTTCACGTATAATTATATAATTAATGTACCTATACAAAATATTGTAGAACATTTTAAAAGAGTAACGGTGGAGTTTCTTGTCCATTCTTCTCCATACGAAACTACCTTTTGGATGAAACGACTAGAATCAATTCTATTTTTCAAAAGGGCCTTTTATGTGCCTATTCGAAATAAATACTTTGACTTTGAATTTGAATATGGTAAAAAATCAAGAACTACCTTTGACTTAGAACTAACTTCAGGCTATAAAATGGGCCGTAAGATTTCTATCTTTACTCGGTTAAGGTAGATTGGTAGCCTATTCTCTCTAGCTGGTCGAATATAATTACATTATTCGACATGACAGAGGCACTGGTCGAGAATTTGGGTCATTGGTTTACAAGATTAAACTTGGAACAAGAACAGGGCACTTGGGACAACTCGGGACTAACCGATAGATAGACATCCAAGACAGTAGTTGGATATGTCATGAAACTATGTTACAATAGGTTAAACGATGATGCAGTGGGTACAGTAAAACAAATTAAGGAGTTATTTTTCTTTTGGTTAGTGACTAACCCGGTGTCAGAGCTTTTATGCCGCCCATCTTTACATGCCGATGCCATCTTCACGATGTTTTCCATCACCGTTTTTTAAGCAAGTGATAATTATACAAATCTGGAGTTTAGTAAACACAGTACTAGAAATATGGAAAAGTAACACCAAAGTATCATAACCACTGCCTTTACATTACCAATTTTTTTTTTCTTTTTTTTTTTTTTTTCTATGATTATTTTTTTTTTCATTTTTTTTTTGCAATACTGAAGCAAATAAACATACTGAAATATGGCTTATGAAGCGACTAAATGTGCGCGTGGAATGACGTGTCCAATTGTCCAGTCTGTAATTCCACATCCATACTCCTCACGAGAGATGAGATATGTCTACTTTATAACTCATAGCAGTGTGGTATTTATGATGAGACTAGAAAGGGCGTGGATATCGATGACGGTTAAAAAAATAAATGGATGAAGAAAACATGAAGCACCTCAAATACTTTGGGATAATAGCAGGAGAACGAAGATATCGACTACGTTCATGTCTTCCAGACCCAAAAGAAAAAGCAAGAAAAGAAAACAGCTTGAAAATGAAACCATTTTCTCACATAATACCGTCTTCATAACATACCTCCCTACTAAGTATTAGACTGTTGTAGGTCACGACTACAAGTTTTATTTTCTTTACGTAAGCATCACTTTGTTAGGCTTCCCGTGTGTTTGCCTTTGCCTAAGGCACCTCGTTACGGAGAAATTCAGGCAGTTTTTAAAGTCCCTTTTCATGGAGCCTTTTGTTCAGCTTAGCTTGAATTTGCATGACGATTTTGAAAAGATTTAACTGCTTTGAGCTGTAACAATTTTTGTTTATTCAATCTGGTTGAATCTTGCTGCTCTGTATTTCCAAAGTTTTATTTTGTGTCTTATCATTTAACTGTACTTTTGTGTGCTGTGTTTTTTGTTGCACTAGATAATTGCTTTATCCAGAATTCTAGGCCCGTATTCGGCATGAATCTAGATTTGAGTATAGATTATTCAGAAATCTGTTATAATTGAGTATAGATTCATGCTTGAGCAGCATTCTGGAATGCGGGCCCTAATCTGGACATAGGGGCTGTGTATTAGGCTGAAAAAGGAATTTAGTGATTTAAGAAACCTTTTTACTGTAACTTATTATAAAAACCAGTTCAGCATTTATTAGTATTAAGAATGGTATAACAAAATCCTGTTCCTGCCTTGTCAAAATAATTTTGACTCCAAAATCCGTGTTAAACGCTAAGTCATTCAGTAAATAGCTTCAGTAATAGTTTTATTTCATGAATTTAAAGACATCTTTCTAACATTCCTCAATATCGTGGTTCACAATTAGTCGTGGCGAAAGCGATGTTAATCCACGATGTCTTAACGCTACTTTTAATAGCAGGAAAATATTTTAGTGCCACTTTCTACTGCCTGATAGGTCACAGACCAGCTGCTATTAAAATAAAAGCGAAGATTTTTGACTAATGCTAATGAAATTAAGAATTTGTTTCGCTTCTACAGTGGCCATTATGGATTCCAGGAATTCTTAAAGCCAGCTTCGTATTTCCAATTTGCTTGCTTGATAATCTCAATTCGATTTTAATTAGCGTTCATACTGATCTAAAAATTTACCCAACCCGACTATCGAGTCTGATCTGTTCAGAAATATGAACATGTTCATTCTTAAAAGTAGGTATGAAAAAACTACACTCAACAAACATCATCTACAATCGGATTAATGCTTCCTGAGGAAGCATTAATCCGATTTTGTCCTATCACGAATAAAGATAAATTCTGTGAAACCTAAACTTCCCCATTTACGATTGAGATACCGTTAAAAGTCTATCTTTTAACATTCCCTGTATCAGGGAAACAGTTCTGCCATTTCACAGAACTGAAATAAAAAGATTTTACTGAAAATATTGTCCATAATGGTCTGTAACAAGATAAAAAGAGCATATTTCGAGCCAAATGTCTGGTTCAAGAGTGGCAAAGGCCAAGGCTGTTACTATTGGTATCCGGTATTATTTAAGTGAGATAATTTGTCACACTGGAGAATATTTTCCGTCGGATGAAGGGGGAATACTAATAAACTTTGGGAATAAATTGGTATCATCTTCCGTTGGGGTTAAAATGGTGCTCCACTTATTTGAATAGCCTGCAATTTATTTTATTAACGCTTGACTAGTATTTTAAAACAAAATATAGGAGGCTGCATTATTAACTGGAAAGTTGCTTGATTTCAAAAACTGGGTGTTTATTTCTGTGATCTTTGTAATGTTCCACACATTTCTATGATTTCGAAAAGTTGACAGTAGGAATTCATTTGTCTAGTCTATACTCAAGAGAACAGAGGTTGAAAATATTGAAATACTACAATACTCCTGCGGGGCGAGCACGGCCTACTGTGACATGACTTGAGTCACATATTTTATCACAGTTTGAGCTATAAAACTGTTTTGTCATAAAATGCTAGTACAAATTGACATGACATAATTTATCATGTCTTGTCACAAACGTCTTGGGCATGCCGTACTCGGCCCGCTGCTCAGTCTTCATGTGTAGTCGGGTCTGAGTTAATTCTTACCCCCCGTTGAGACCAAGTAGTGATACATGTATTGACGCTGCTTCAGACATGTATTGTTAACTATTATGTTCCCTTTTCACAAGTTTTCAATAGTTACAACTTGTTTTAGGTTTAAAAGATAAACGGAAACATTAGGAACAAAATGTAGAATACATATTGTTTATTGCTTATTTCAAATGGAGTAAAGGTGTAAGTAAACCTTTACTCCATTTGAAATAAGATTAAAAAATTTAATAATGCTTTTTTACAGTCCGTTCAACCGATTTTGACTTCTATTCCGTAGGCATAAGGATGGCATTAAAAGTATACATTTGGTTACAATACCAACTGTTTATTACAGCTGCCATTTGTCATAGCACCAACGCAATAGAAGTCAAAATCGGTTGAAAGGACTGTAAAAAAGGTTTATTTAAATTTCAAATCTTATTTCAAATGGAGTATATGTGAAAACGGGGGGTGATAAAGAAGATATAAAGTGATTTGTAGTTACATTTGAATTTTGTAGGTTCTACTCTTAAATATTATGTGGGCCCTGGAGTTCCAAGGTATATTTCTGGTCTTGTATGAATCTTTCTGGGTTTTTAAACTATATTTACCCCATGAAACTTCTCGATGGCCTTGGCACGTCGTCGTCTCCTCCATAGCTTGGACAAGAACACCGGTGCCAGTATCGGCAGCACACGGTGTCGCATCGTTTGAGGATTTATCTTGACTGAGTTTATTTACTGCTTGGTTTAAGATGCTGTCTAGCTTGGGAGCTAGACCTGGGGTGATTGAGTTTGGTTTAGAATAGTGAATAAAAAGTGTCGGTTGTATTTATCACTTTTTTTGAATTTATCGTTTTATTCTTTTTGTTTTGTGGATTAGTTTTATAAGGTCAGTTCAAAAGTTTGTATCTTATTATTAATATGATCATGTTTCCCAGTTATATATATTACACAGATAGTAAGTGAAGATGTGGTTGACTATAGTGTACTTTTCGTTTAAGTAAGTTATTTAATAAGAGACATTAATAAAAGCACTTTCCGTTCCTATATTAACATTTCGTTCATCAAAATCCAGATTAGATATGTGATAATTATATGTTCCATCATTATTAACTAACCATAATTCATAATCAAACCGGTATTTCTGATCTGACCCCAAATCTGCAATTCCATAATAATAATTGCGTTTCAATTAAAGCGATGATTAATAACCGCATCAATATTAATGACGGATTGAAATCAAAACAGACAGTTGTTTTGCTGGCAAAATGGTGAATTCGGTACAAAAACGGATAACCCGCACTGACCTCGTTGAATATTACACAAGAGCAGTGATTTTGTGATTAATTACGTTGAACTTATAAACTTTGGTGTCACATTTAGATAATATGAGTTACTTCATATTATATTATAAGTGTTACCTAATTAAGACCTTGATAAAAATGTTGTTATTATTGGTACAGAGAACCAAAACACATTTCTGTCACGTTATTTAATGCAAAGGCAAAGATAAGGGTAAATGTGTCGAACACCTGAATATAAAATGTTATTATTTTATGATATAACATCACTACTATAATCCCTGAAAGTTTAGGCAGAGGTGTACCTATTAGTACGCCCACATTTCGTCAGTTATGTTTAAATTCCATATAATAGCGGGAGAGCCTATTGCCATCAATCGGGCACAAATCCAGACTGCTACTGAGAAATTCCTAATAGAAAACCCCAATAACACTTTGCCCGACCTGGAAATCGAACCCAGGATCGGGAGGTCCTCAGCAGTAATGCTTGCCACCACTAAACCAACGAGGCAGTTATCTTAGTAACAAATATGCTATTAGTCGAAGCTAAGAAGTTAGTCACTTCACTTCAACTCAAAGCACAAGTGATTATTCAACTTGTTCAATTATCGACTTGATATTCTTGAAGACACTTATGATAAAAATGCATTTATATAAGTGATTTATAAATATAATGCACCAATACAATGTAACGATGGAAGTATTTTGCAATTAAAATAATTGAAAATAACTAACCTTTCATACAACCACAAAGCTTAATGAATGAATAATTCAGTTCTTTATAGATTTCAGAACAAAGCGCGCTAAAACTAGACGTACAAGGAAAAACTAAAGACCAAATACAACAGCTAGAACCAATTCAATTTACGTAAACGACATCAGTAGAGACGATAACAGTACATTCCGTGACGATAAGCTAACTGCACTTTAAAGCAATGTAAGGGGTTACAATTTGGAGCTTAAGGGAGCTTTAGACAAATACGTAAAAGAGAAACTCATTAAAATACAATTTGTGTTAATAAGCGAGTAAGACGATCTGGCAATCAGTACTTAATTCGGTGGTTAGTGCTGAAACTTCCTCATAGACGAATATAACAAAAATATTGGTAATAATAGTACTGAACTTGACTTGGTACTGGATGATGCTGCTGTTCATACCGACATACTACAGACGCATTCTGTTAGTTTGGTGGCCATTCTTGGGTTAATAATATTAAGATTTATTTAATCGCTCATTAGGATTTGAATGCAGTTCTTTTTGACTTGGCAAGTCCTCCCGAACAAAACGTAGATGTTCAAAATATAATGACGATGTGTTTACTAAGTCACTTCCGAAAATGCAATCCCTAATCAGTAAATCAGAGTTATACTTGGTGCCAAAACACTAATTGAATGAATTTTGGCAAAGAAAATGCAGTATAAAACGAAAATCAGTTTTTTGTTAAACTTAAAAATAATATCTGATTTATCTTTGTAATTAGGAAACTTCAATAAATAAAGACTTCCATGTTTTATAAAAACTTGTCGATCAAGAGAACCGTTTGCAAGAGATTTACGGCCCAACTTTTTATGTCCTAATTGAATCACTTTGATTTATTATAGCATTTATAACTGGACTTTTAATCAAAAACCTTTTTGTAACAAATTGCAAATGAATACTATAGATTGGAATTCCCGTATGATAAATTATAGAACCTTTATCTAACAGCTTTAGGCCCAAAATCATACTCTAGCTAGTAGGATATATCGTATCGTTAATTACTCTATCGATTTCCAATTTAACTGTATCGAATCAGCCGTTACCACACTCAAATTCGCATCAAAACTCATACTATTACGCAACCACCGTCCAATTTCGTCTCTACCGAGACAATATAAGCTAACTACCCTCAAAACAATACAATGGATCAAGCACATCAACTTCAACGAATGACGCTAGTGAGTCGTTGACCTGTCGAGCACTAGTGTCCCAACCCCATTGTTTCACCGACTGCACCACCATCGGACCATTCGATTCAGAGAACTCGAATCGATTAGGAGTATCGATTGGTTAGGCAACTGTTTTGAATATGTTTAGATGTCATGAGACTGTTTAATGCGAGGTCAAGGCCAAAGAAGAAAACAATGGAAAGATTCTTGCCCAGTTCAGTTGTGGGATATCACTGACTAACGTATAGCTTCAGCCAATAAAGATCAACTACTGAATTTGGTTCTACCAATGACAACGTTCAAAGGAGTTTACTGGATCATAATCACCACGCTTGGCAAACGGATTGGTCATTGCAGTATAGAAGACATGCAGAGAATACTAAAGAAATACATTAATAAATAAAGATACGCTTGAAATGTCAGTCTCAATCGCTGTGGTAGTTAATTTGATTGATTAGATACGCCATAATAATACCTCAAGGCAAAAGAAAATTGAAGAGACATTACCAGTTATTGAAACCTAGGCTTCAGTAACGAACCTAACCTACTTTTCAAAAGCAATATTTTTTTTGTGGTCGAAGCTTCTAATAACATCAATAAGTCCTATTTCAACGTAATAATCTTAAATAAACTTGGTGGAATGTTTATGATAACGATACTCAGGTGATAAAGTACTATCACTGACCCACAGGTAATGAAAAATAAACAAACCAAACAATGGTGGTGGTGGTGGTATTCCAAATAATTTGATAAGGAATGATTGTTTAGATATTTTGTTGTGGAAATTATTTGCGTGACCGTATACGTTATGACGTGGGAACAGTTACAAACGCCAGTTTTCCAACAATGAAAAATGGTTACTACCCAGTGGGAGCGGTACCAAACTTAACGCATAATCAAGCCAACCAGTCCTTGGAAAAAGCAGTGGAAAAGCAACAGTAAACTACGTTCATAAACTATTTCTACAAACTCGATTAATAAATCCGAAGTGGCGATAAGTATCCAGAAATAGAAACACTATACGTAGAAACGACAACAAAACAATGAAAGAGCCCAAGGACATGGCGTGCCACTGAAATATTTAGAAGCACGCTATCGTAATCAATATTAGTGACATTTATATGGACGTATGACTTGAATGCCCTATTGGTGTAGCAGTTAATAGCTGTGGGACTGGTATTGAACAGAGAGAGATAGGAGACCGTCGACAATAGTCATAACTTGAAGAAGACGCAGACAGTAACCCAATGAAGGTATTTGATGCATATTATCAGGGTTGAGAAGTAAAGTAGTTTAATTATAGTTTTTAAAATGTAATTGACGTGTAAAAGTGTTTGTACAAACCTAATTACAACAATAAACATCATTTATCATCAATAAGCTATGCGTAGTTCTTTACCTGAAGATGAATAATTGAACCAAGTGAATAACATCGCCAAATGGCTGTTAAGAGGGTCCGCTTTAGATATTACTATATCTGATGCCTGGGTTATCTTTGTACCTGCCTGAGAGCAAATGGAGATCATTTTCATGAGCAAGTTGGAATTGTGTCACTAAATGTAGATAGACACGCCCTATATTCATTCATGAATAACTTATTGAGCAAGCAGACATGAACAGAAACGCCAACAATTCTGAACAAAAGGGCGGATTTTCTTGTATTGATGAGGATATATAGTACATACAATAATATATATTTGCTCTCCGAGAAAGTAAAAATTCTCCTAGTGTTAATCGATTTGGCACTATATTAATCAAGAATATGAATGTCGGATCAACAGATGAATCTAAAAAGAATATGCTATGCATGTATGGGTACTTGGATAGCAGAAGATCATTATGAACAAAACCTATTGATTCTGAATGATTTGATAGGTGTGTGGAAATCAATGTAGCTTTATACATTAAGGTAGATATTTGCTCGAAATAATTGAATAGAATCAAACTGTTACCTAACTTGTACCTAACCTAACACCTAATAACAACCTACGTCACAGTACGTGTTATCAAAAGTTGCAAAATGGACATATCCAAGTTTTAATGAATCCAGGAGAGTACTGGCTCTGATGGAACCTGTTGATTACTTTCATGCTATTAATTTGGATAGAACCATGAAAACGCTTTTAGCTTCGAGGGCTCCTCTTATTTTATCTGTTTACGATGTGGAGTTTTTTTTTATTAATTTGTTTTTAGAAACGTTTTCATTAGAACTTGTTAATTGATTGAAGCTTCAAACATGTTAACATGTGTTTCTGTTAATTAAAATGTTATACGTAATTTATTTGATATAATAACTTTAATTGTAATGTGAATCCTTGGAAAAGCAATTTTAATATTTCAATTTCATCAACGCTACACTTGAACCACAGATAAAATAACCAAATAGGCTGAATGCAAAAGACACATCACCGCACTCGAATGTGTTTCCGAATTAGTGTTTTCGCGCCAAAGAATCCACAATGGCGTCCGATTATCGGGTATTGAGTTATTCGGTTTGCAATATCGATATGTATCGATGTGTTGGCTCCCGACGGTACACTGGCTGGCTGAGGGTCGACAGGCCGATGCTATTAAAAGCATGGGACTAGTGAGGCTTAAAGCCTTCGTCACAATGCAGACTAACCGTGAAAAAAGGTTTGATGGGCGTAATAACCCAGATACCTATTATGTACTAGCTTTTGCCCGCGGCTTCGCCCACGTGGACATCGGGAACTTACTACAGGGGTCTACTCCGAAGCGATAATCCAAATTATCGGCCGTTTCTTGACTTCCATAGTTTCCTTTTTGACTTGGAGTCGCTACCCGACTTCAAGTCATTTTTTGACTTTGACTGTCGTTTTTTTCCATTTTAGTCAGCCATTGTCAGCCGTAGTCAGGGAGCGGCCGAAAATTCGGCCGATACTTCGGATTTATCTTTGGAGTAGACCCCAGGGATAAGAAGTATCCTATGTGTCCCAGGTTATGGTCTATCTCTGTGCCAAATTTCATTTATGTCCATCCGAGAAGTTAACGCGTGAAAAGGTAACAGACAGACCAGACTGACAGACAGAGTTACTTTTGCATTTATAATATTAAGTATAGCAGTATAGATTGCCGCTGGTATAAATATAACGCGCGGCTTTGGTCGTTTGTTAACGCAATGAGCAATATTTTATGTTAAATCTGTGTCAGCTATAGCCTTATAGGCTGTATTGATCTAAGTAATATGTCTGAAGAATATTAAGTAGGTTTCAAGAAATGGACTGGAAGAAAGAGGATTTCGGGTTTTTCATGTCGCACTATCTGAATGCTTGAATAGGTATTTGCATATGGCTTCATCTACGTCACGCAAAATCCTGCATCGCGCAAGTTGAGATTACATTATATACATCGTCCCGACATAAAATCGTCGGGCAGTAGCCCACCAGGCACAACACCCGTCTGGGGCCCAGATCTGCTATTTTTATAAATTCAGTCATTCCAACACGATCCCATTGTCATGCCATTGTCATTTTGCTAAAAGTTCGTAATCTGGTAAATTCATAATGGTCGATCATTGGTCGGTCAATGTTCTCGTAATATAATTGTGTTAATATAATGGCATTGTCGTATTGTCATTATTATAAAACCCATTAGTAGAAATGTCATTCATTTGTCATTATGTACGAGATTACCAATATATGCAATTTCTTGAAATGTAGTGTCAGTGGCCGACCATTGGAAAGTCATAATGACGCCATTATAATAAATAGTAGATTACCAAACTTGTCAAAATCAACAACTATGAAATCAATGATCGACCATTCTGACACTATTGTGATAGCAGACTTGAGGCCCTGAATGCTTGAATATGTATTTGCATATGGCGGCATCTACGTCACGCAAAATCCTGCATCGCGCAAGTAGAGTTTACATTATATACAACGTCCCGACATCAATATTGTCGGCCAGTAGCCCACCAGACAACACCCGTCTGGTCGGATGATCCTCCCTTTTCAAAGGAGGATGAGTGAACTTTATTAACTCTGTTCCTCATACCTCTATAAGCGTAAGTACTACTTACGTCCTTACTTGTAATTTTTGATATTTTTTTTTTATATTTTGTTAAGTAATTCTATTTTAATTATTGTAATAAAAAATGTGTAAATGTTATTGGATTTAGTCTAAGCCCTATCATGCTGATCCATGTAACAGGAGAAACATCGACCCCTGTCATAGAAGATGTCCTGTACCCTAATTGCTAATCCATTGCTTCATAAGTTAGAAAAAATTGTCTGCTCAACAACGTAAATAACGCAATGAATGTTGTTGAACTGTCAAATTGGAACCGATTCCTACTGATAGTGTGTTACGCAATTAGCCCTCTGGTTCAGGGGTCGAGACTCGAGACCGTTGATGTAACGTGTACCGAAGTTTGGAAATAAAATTAATATAATTGCTTATATATATAAGTATATTTATAAGTGCTTTAATTAGTTACACAACGGTGGACTATGATACGAGTAACTTATCAGGAGATAAGTATCGTGCATATACGAGTACTTACCCATACTCTCAACATTATACCCATATCTGCTGCAATAAGTGGCATAATCTGATGCTTACCTGCAAAGACAGAAAAAATATTATAAGTAAGACATAATGACGTAAACACAAACATTGTTTAGTAGGTAACAAGCCTATATTAAAAGGAGTACACAAAGCTTTAATAATAAGACATTACTTAAACGAACGTACGTAAATAAAGCTAATAAGTATTGGGCCTAGGGTTTTCAGAAATCCTTTTTTTTTTTTGCTGATATTGTTACCTCGAAAATGTAGGTATCGCGTTACCCACTAACTGGGTTGTGGAGGTCAGATAGGCATCGCTCCATGTAAAATACTGATATTCAGCTGCAACCGGTTTTTTTTTTGTGTTATTTGATTCGCTTTATAAGTTTTTTACTTTTGTATTTTAGATTGTGTAAATCGGAAATATTGTAGTTTTTCACAGTATCTGCGATTTGATACGGATACTGTCATTGCAGTTTTTGTTTCTCACGATGGTGTTGTTATAATATATAATAAGTGATAAATATTAACTATAGATAGAATAGATAAATAAATGTAATAAAACGTATATGTAACCCATTATGTGCCGTTGAAACTCTTGGCTCAGTATTTTTGTAACGTATTTTGTATAGGCGTGCTGCACCGGGTTAGACTGGAAGCTGACTCCAACATAGTTGAGAAAAGGCAGGCTGATTGGCTGAAACTGTTAACTCGATAGCGTTACCTTCAGGTGAAATCAATGTGGAGGAAAACTTAAGTTATTACGTTAGGAATTCGTTTTAAAAAACTGTAATAAAATAAAAAAATCTCCACGTAACACCTACTGTCCAAGCACGTCCACAAAAACATTTGACTCTTCAACTCCTATCCCTTTTAATTTCATGATGAGGTTGCGAGATAAACCAGGGCACGCCAATCATAAAGGTCCCATCATACCACGGCACCCGGATTTATCCCGGGATATTCGGTTCCACGTCCGTCGGGAAATAATTCGGAAGTGGGACGCAACCGCGGTTTTTTCTCCTTTGTACAAAATATGTGTATTTCCTTTTCAAAACGGTTGGTGTGCTATTTATTAAACAGGATTTGTGTGATCGTTTAAAAGTGCTAAAAAAGGGACGCATACATAATGGAGTATTTTGGGATTTTGTTTGGTTTAATTAAGATAAGTGAATTATCATCCTAAAAATCTAGTTTAGGTCACTCTTACTTAAATGATGTGATAACGATAGAGAAACCAGCTCTAGGCGTACGTAGGTATTGTTAAAGCTGAACCATAAATTATTCAAATAACCAAAACAAAAGTTCAACTCAAGATCAGATTAAAACATTAAAGGCTCGTGCAGACAGGCGCGACCTGACACTGCTAGCACAATTTCTATGAAAACTTAATGGAAAGTGTCGCGCCCGCGATCTCGCGCCAATCTGCACGAGCCTTTATGCTAATAGTGACCTTTTAGATACGCAGTGACAAAATCAAAAGTCATTCATTCAAACTAGGCTGAGAATCAGCACTTTTCGAACGTCAAAAATTACATAAGACAGTCCCCCAAAAACTCCCACCCTTCACCACTTCCTAGTGCTTTAGCTGGGAAGAAGAAGTGGCGGAACAAACTCCCCAGCAGCACAGCTGTCTGTTCAGATATAAAACACCGTTAGTTAGTAGTAGACGCGACCACTAAAGGTTGCCTTTCATTAAGGCGTAACATTTGTAGATTAAATAAATTGTTGACTAAATAGAGAACGAAAAAGATCACTACGAAGTGTCTAAAGTAAAGTATAAAACCGAATGGGCTTCTTAATGCTGATGGGCGGTTTATTCAATACCAATTTCATTTAAAATCTTTTCAACTGGGGTAAGCGCCTCTTCCTCGGACTAATTGCAACTAAAGTGGCTTTCTAAGAGCAATCTACAGTGTATTACGAAGCCACGAGATGACCATAGCTAGGAAATCACTAGAGGCAAAGATAAATCGTTAAATTCTCACTACAGCGTCAAAAGATTAGTCCGGGGAATATACGCCGCATTTTAGGCTACCTTTGCATTAATTTAAAACAGTGTTTTTTTTGTATGGACAAGGGAATATGTTAAAATGTATACTGCGAAAAGTTCACCCTCGCGTATACGTTTTTTTTAGAAAACATTTTAATTTTACTTGGTAGAAAAATACATTAAAAGATATGTTTGTATGGAGTGTTTGTCGAAGAGATGAGGTATTTATTACAAGTAGGTTAGAAAATTAAATATTTTCGTCCACGGAAATTTTGTTAAAAATAAATTGACGAAATGTTTGAACTGTACTTTAAGCAAAAAATTTTATTAACAACGGCTTTTTGGATTAAATTCCCTAATTAAATATTTTAATACGCTATCCAACAAAATTAAACATATTGTACTAACACGATGTATTAATCAAAGTTTTTTTTTGCGATAGCTGCTCAGGCAAATTGTAACAGAGGAAAATTTAGTTTAACTTTTATTTTTAAACTTGACTTAATTAGGTACAAGATTTTTTTTTTTTTTTTATGTATGAATGAAAATGTTTCTATCAACCGTAATCGGCTCATTGCAAAAAGAAGTCGCAGAGGCATGAAAACTGATCTAGTATTGTTTTGTAAAAGTCGTTAACATAGAAACTTCCATACAGAACCCCGTTTTTACACGGACTATTCACACTCCTTTTGAACGCAACATTATGTGGTCCATTGACGGTCAATAGACCACAGTCAATAAACATTTCGACAGTTTTTAGCACGAAAAGGACAAACTGTTTTTATAACAACAACACTGGTTTCGTTTTCAGCTATTGTCGAACCTCTAACAGTAAGTACATCATTTTGTTTATTTGTTAAATAAAAGAGCTATCTGGATAACATGAAACGTCCATTACCAAATTGTTATAGCGATCGTTTTCGACGTAGACATGTGACAGTTTTGGCTTTTATCAAATATGGATGCGGGATAAATGAACTACTTTCTTGATGACACAACAATTCCATTCTGTTTTCGTTAAGTTTAGGTTTGCTATTTTTCAAGTTCTTCATTAACGGATTGCTCGAAAACGCAGTCAGCCTTATTACAATACAAAGTTTATTTTTAGACCCAGGACTGAACATTATCGAGCCATTTTTGAACATCAAACTTTATTACAAAAAAACTAAAGTTCCAATTACGTAAACTGACGTTAAAACCGAGTCTAAATTGTCCATTTTGTATTAAGAACTTTACCTTGCACGGAATAAAGTGCATAATACAAAAAGTAGCTGGATTTTTTGAGCTTGTACTAAAAGTTGGAACTTGAAAATAAGACGTTTCAAGATATCCAATTAAAAGCCCAGTAAGAATATCTCAGAAACTGAGCTTAGATAGGTACACACGGCTACACATCAAGCTATAAATTTCCAGTAAGTATACGCTGCCCTATCATTGTACGGAAATCCTACACAATGCGAGATCAGCTTATACTGGAAATGAATAGCTTGATGTGTAGCCGTGTGTGTGTACATCTCCCATTGTTATAAGTAGCCTTTATAAACGCCACCATAAGAACCATCTCATTTAAGTCTCCCAGCCTCAAAACGTGTCCTAACCCATATCCCTTAAAAAGAATCTGGGATATGCTTTCACGTTGTAAGGAATGAAGCTTCAGGCGGTGACCTGATCCAGTTGGAATATGGCTCAAGTGGGAGCCTCGTTGATGCTTTGCAGGTTTTTGGAACAACTTGATAAAAGATCATGTTGTGTTTAAAATTACGGAACATCTTTAACCTACGCGAGTTTATAATTTTAGAGGCGCTAAGTGGTGTTCCGATACTTGGAGTACTAGGGATTTCTTACCTTAGGAAACATGATAAACATAAGGGGAATTTAATTGAAAATATAATAGCTTGCTTGCTGAGAAATTGTCCTGCTTCTTCGCAGAATATCTTGCTAAATAGACTAGGGAATTCTCGGTGGAATCTTCAGCTAATTAATACGACGAGGTATCTCTACCATATTTTTCAGTAGCGGTAAACAAGTTTGTGGTGTTTGTATGCTTCACAGTTTTCCAAATAACTAACTACGCGTAGAGGAAATATCCTAATCCATTTTGTCTAATTTATGTCCTACTAAGAACTATGCAGCAATGGACGTCTTTCGGCTGAAATAATCATAATGATGAAAAACAATGCAGCCCACTTTTTATGTGTCCCTATTACATCAAAAAAGCAAGTACACGTACAACCAGCAAATACTCGAGTCAATATTAATAACCAGCGCACAAAATACGCAATGTCTCGACATCGTCTCCCTTGAGCCTCGGCTATTACGTTGAATAATGTACCTTGGAGGGTAGGCTCACATTATTAGTCTCCAATGCAACGTGAATTTAGATAGAGGTGTAAACAATTTAAAGGTCGGCGGGGATTTTTATGATAACTGTGCTGTAGGAAATAGGTATTACATTTTTTTGCCTGGTCCTGTAAATTAGAACGATCCTCAAGTGTGTATCTTCATCATCTGTCTAAACTTTTCCCGATCGGGGTCACCTTCCAGTAAAAAAAAGTAAAATTTAAAAAACCTCAAACATAACCAAAAACCTCTAAAAAGTTAAAAAATATATGTATTGGCTCTTTAAGTTCTAGATAATATTTTGATACAAGCGTCATCGCGGCGGGGGACGGCAAATAAAAATAAGAAGTTAACAACAGCTATCCGTTCTACTAATAGCATACATTCATTATTGCAAGGTACCTATAAGCCTCGTCTGTTTGGCGTTTTTATTAGCTGTTCCCCGACGCCCTTATAACACCCCTCTTTTTCGTCGGGGGTTATCAATGTTCAAGTATGAAACTCGCTTCAAATACCTACAGAATGACAGTGATAGTTTCATACTCAACTTAAATCAAGATACATGCTTGAGCAACGTTCTTCAATACGGGCCTATAGAGCTTGGGGTTTGGCCTGATACAGAGGTTTGATGCGAAGAGAAACATAGCCAGAAATATATGTGAGTCGATTCTGACCCTTCCAGTAAAAAAAGAAAATGTTCAAGTATGAAACTCGCTTCAAATACCTACAGAATGACTGACAAGATATATATGGTTGAGCAACATTCTTAAATACTATAGAGCTTGGGGTTTGGCCTGATACAGAGATTTGGTGCGCAAAGAAACCTAGCTAGAAATATATGTGAATCGATTCTGATCTGAGGTTACAAGCCACAGCTAGTTCGGAACTTCGGGCAACGCCTTTATTAGGTCAACCTATATACTCGTATATGGTATAGTTAAGGAAAAAGAGGATATAGATGTAAAAGCCATGATGATAATTATTAGATTTCAGTTTAGTTAATCTTAAAATCTGAAGATTTTCACACAATCTTCCCACCATTTTGCACACCCTGAATAATAATGGTTATAAATGTAAATCAGCTTTGTCAAATTTTGGTGTACAATAAAACATATTCAATCCCTCTATACGACTTAGTTATGTCCGGAGTTACTGTATTACCGAATAAATCTCCGCTTTAAAAATACAAAATATCGCGAAAAATAACTAACAGTAAATACCCACAACCAAAAACCAAACGACCTATACGGAACCACATAAAAACGTCGATAATTTCCTTTATATTCCCTTAAAAGAGATAATGTGATCCTTTAAGAGGAAGTTACAAAGGCATTCTTTGCGAGGCGAGAACGCTTCACGTTCTTACTCGACTACAGGGCCATTTTTCGATGGTATGGACAGGTTAATGACTTTGTGGAGCCTGTTTAGCCTGTATAAGTGATGGAGCAGGTTTTCTTTTCGTATTAGTATGTGTGAAAATTGCTTGGAGACTGCAAATAATCGGAATTTTTTGGTACTGTCTGTCTCGAAATAATTAGACCACAAACATGATTTCAGTACCACTTAAGACTAACTAAACTAACACGAAGTAACAATACCAACAAATGGAAGGAGAGGTATCCTTCCATTTGTTGGTATTGTTACTTCAGGCTTAGCACGAGAACCGTAGAGAAGCGTTTTGTCGACGGAAGAGTTGACAAAAGTGACGTTTCCGTGTAGAAAATTGACAGTTTTCTACCGAGAATTGTAGACAAGCGATTTCTATTCTACAGTAGAGTAGAAACAGAAAGCGTCATGGTAAGCCTGATGGTTAAAGAATATTCTATACAGCACATAACCTAATACGTAGTAACGTGCATAGATAAACGAGCCCTTACTTAGCTTCGAGTGCAAGTACTCGTAGACAACATTGGGTAAAAGGTAAACATTCTTTACCTTTTAGATTCCTGACCCTCTCGTGTAAAAAGGAATTCTTATAAAACCGCCGAGTGTACCTACGCATTGGAATCTAAATCCTACGTAAGTAAATACCTGTACGTTGTACCTTTATGTTTAGTATCTTAACGATCTTACATTGTGGAGGATAAATTATGTAAGGGTCCTTTTGTTTCGTTTTTACGGTTGGATTATTTATGATAGTGTTCTTCAGAAAGGTCAAGTGCGTAGTACTCGCAACCGGCGTGCGTGTATGACCAGTACCCCGAGTGTAAGTTTGCAAGAGAGCAAACGTAACTAGCGCGTTTGCGTTAAGATTTTTATTCTCACCCTTATAGTCTTAGCACTATCGGTCAGATTTTAACGCAAACGAAATAGTTACGTTTACTCTCTTGCAAACTTACACTTGGGGTACAGATGTATGAACGTAAACGAAGCAAAATGAGTATGTAAGGAGAGTAGCAGGTGTGGTTCTATAGTTTCTGCCTACCCCATGGGAAGAAGGCGTGAGTTTATTTATACTTAATATAAATTAAAGTCACTATTCGTATCTGGCTGTGTGACTGTATTATTCTTATAAACTTCGCAACGATTTACAAGCGTTTCTCATCATAATTTAGAGAATTAATTCCGGGAGTTATATTTACTCGTATGTGTATAAAACATTAATATTATAAAAAAATCTCGATGTTTAGTCAAAGTGTAAAAACCGAGCGAAGCAGGGGTCTAGGGCTAGTTTGGTATAAGAAGCTAGGGAGTTCGTTAGAGGCTGATTAATAATTAAATTAAATAACACTATCAACACACACACACACATAACATAACATCACGCCTGTAATCCCCGAAGGGTTAGGCAGAGGTGTACCTAATAGTACACCCTCATAACACTATCAAATCCCTGGTTAAAGGTTCTTTGTATATGGGGTCAAATAGAATTAGCTAGCGAAACTCCGCAGACGTGATGGTATCGATATCTAAACACGAAAAAATTAAAAGATTTGATTTTTTTTTTGGGATGTCAAACCTCCGGTAGCGTTGTTAGTTGTTATTGGCAGTATGAATAGAAAAAAAAACAGTTTTATTTTTATTTTATCGTGTTTAGTTATCGATATTAGATACCTATAACTTCTGTCAAGTTTACACAAAAAAAAAACCTGATATTTCAAGTGACTACCGGTGATTACCCCAAAAAACACTCATCAAATAAATTTATGTTTTGTCTTATCATGTTTTGGTATCGGTACCAATCACGTCTGCGGAGTTTTGCTAGCTAATTTAATATGACCCTGTATAGGTATTGCTGTTAGTATACCAAGTAAATAAATAAACTGCCATTTGGTTGATCGAAATAACAATAGACAATCAAATCACCTGACTTGAGATTAGTCATCGGATAAACTCAATGGGCTTTCAGAAGACCGGTCCTCAAATAAAGTAGTCCATCCAGAAATATAGGACATCCCACTTTGAGAGACATCAGAAATATCAGACATCCCACTTTGACAGACATTAGATGTCGGACAATTCCACTTTGAGAGCCATCAGAAATATCGGACATCCCACTTTGAGAGACATAATTTAGACATTTTATCCTCACAGTAATTTGCTACACTCACAACACGAAGCACCGAAGTTATCTTAAAGTGTCCTGAAAACATGGAGACTCCACTTGAAGTCTTCGTGACGACAGTATACAACTAGTTAAAACTACGCACCTGCTAACATTTCCCGGGAGTGTTCGCCACTGAACTAATCTGGAACATTATGTTCAGATTGCACACCTGCACTTTGGTAGCGGGGCGATGAACTGCATGAGCGTTTTTGAGATTGATATGAAATATCAACATAAGATGAGTCAATGTCACACTACCTTAACAAACTGGCTTAGATATTGAGTTGCATCGGGTGGATCTATACTAATTAGTGGTCGGCCACTGGTCTAAATTCGACCCCCTCTACTTACAATATATAGTACTTACTAATTCCTACTAATTCCATGAGTACACTAATTCTATGCTATTATAAAGTACTTACTTATTCCATGCTCAAGCTGTCACTTCTGTCACCTATCTTCAAGTTGTGAGGCCCTGGTACTATGTGTGCGTGTGTCAAACACATGGTAGTGTGTATTTTTTTTTTCTAGTGCGCATATTATATAAAAATATTAGCTTTCTGCACTCCAAACTTTAACTGTGCCAAATTTCATACTCTTCTGTCCGCGTAATTTTCGTAAAAGGGATTTGCGAATTCTATACGTAGGGGTAATCTTCAGAGCTACTGTTCTTTAACTACTACACTACTATGCTACAGTATTGCCGAGTGTCTTATACGATATGTTTTATATTAAAACAAGAAATTTCACGTAGATGAAGTCGCGAGCAGGAACCATGATTGTTATAAGACAGATCAATTCACGGCGGCTCTGAAGTGCGCTACTAGCTGTACCGCACCCCTCACCCCCGCTGATACGTGAATTTGTTGCTGCAGAGAATCGCCTCATGTTGAATCGGACTGTACAAGACGGCTTTTTGACATACTTACATTGATACGATAATTGAAAAGAGGGTATGACCCTATTTTTTTGGGTGGGAAATTATCAAATAACTTCTACCGCTCTGGGCGGAGCGGGAGGGCGTGTCAGACTCTGACTAACACCCACCCGTGTTTCTTCAGATACCTGTGTGCCAGGGCCCCGATATCCCTTTCGGACAAACTCGTAACCCTGGCAGGAGGGTTTGACCCTTGAGCTTCTTTGGTGTGCCTTTTCAGGAATACTTCTCTAAATTGAATTAATCTAGTAAAACGATCAGCCAAAACTAGATTTCAAAACGACGACTAGACAAACGCCTGTATCGTCAGTTATTTTTGTTTGTATTTTTGTAGCTTGTATTTTTCAAACAATATTCATTCTTATACATCATCATCATTTCAGACGAAAGACGTCCACTGCTGTACATAGGCCTCTCTTAAAAGAAGGGGAGGGTTGCCGTAATCGCCACGATTGGAAGGCAGGTTGGCGATCGCAGTATGGTGTTAAACTGCATAAAGAACGCCGCTGTCCATTCTCTAGTATGTCCCTTAGTCGCCTTTTACGACACGCACAGGAAGAAATAGGACGGTGCTATTCTTTACGTCCGGCACCACACGGAACATTTTTAAAAGTACATTCCTTTGAATTCGCTATAACTAGAACCACATTCAAACTAGTCCGAGATTTGTCTCCCTCTTTAATAAAGTTTGTCTAGCCCCACACCCGTTCCCTGGACAAACTGTCCGATTCGTACTCGAGCACGATTCATTTATTTACACAACTGGACAGTGGCCCGTCTGGAATATTGAAATCCTGGGCAAAGGTGGGACATAAAATGCTTGAGGAATTTTCATTTTCGAGAGAATTTGCTGTTTGAAACGAAATTGCATGCGAAGTTTGTGAAAGGAATTTTCCTGTCTTTTAAAGGTAAAGAAATGGTTTAAGTAAGTATATGTTTATATTTTTAAATAAAAATTTATTCCTCAATTCTCGTTATTGCACCTACCACTGGTTGTCTCTGCATCACCCAATGGTTGACTGGTAGAAAATGCCTATGGAATTAAGTCCGCCTCCGTATATACATGTATGTGCATAGAGTATTAAATAAATACATAAATGCGAACATTAAAATTTTTGTCGCAACGCATTTTAAACATCAAACTCAAACTCAAAGCATTTATTTCAATTAAACCATTTACAGGCACTTTTGAATTGTCAACAAGTCGGTCAGTTACAAATATGAAGCTAGTTGCCATATAAATACAGTTTATGCAACGACATTATTACGTTAGGTATTTGATAACATTCCATATTTACAAGACATAAAGGCTCTTACACACTCACGCGATATCGCGGGCGCGACATGCACCGACAAAGGAATTGTCTTTGTCGGTGCCTGTCGCGCGATATCGCGTGAGTGTGTAAGAGCCTTTACTCATTCAAAAAAAGTGGAGTAACAACGGAACACGCTACCGTACCCACTAATTAAACAGAAACAAAACAACAAAACTAAGAAATCTACTTCACTACAAAACTACGAGTACTACGAACTACTACTATCTGCTGCAAATTACAGTCTCTAACAGAACTCAAGTCTATATTTATTCAACAAAACTTCGTCATTTCAAACGTGAAAACTTCACTTACAACGAGTAAGTGTAGTGTTCACGTTTTAACTAACGACATTGTTGCCATTAAACAACAGTACTTTTCTAAGCTTTAAAGACGTGCAAACGAGGCTAAACTAAATCTACATTACTACATAATAAAACAAACTATTCACCAGGAACTGCCTGCCCTTGACTCCCATCCTGGTGATGTCTTCAAGTGACCAAACACATCATTCAGTCACACTTATGTTCACTCATTTTGTTCATAAACACTAATAACTAGGCTGCACTCACATTTTCTATAAAAGTAGAAACTTTGAAGGAGTGATAATTTACATTAGCTTATTAGGTATACACCTAATGCATCTCGTTAAAATGTTTTTTGTTTGGAAACGATAAACTGAAAAAAGGAAGTTCAAATAAATCAAAAGCGTTCAAGGGTGTTAAATGTATCGAAAATAATCCTACAATAGTGAAAAACAATCGCCTTTCATATCACTTTCATTAGTTTAGCCTAAAACCGAATGCTGTGCACTCAATTTTCGATCTGCCATAACCAGATACGCGCAGCAGCAGTTTTAAACAAAATTCTGTGCGGATATAATCCTGTTACTAAAATGTGTGGACAGCAATATAAACAATCAAAACCAAAATAGAAATCCAATATTTAGCGACGAGAATGAATCTGTGAAATGATTACTCGAATACACGAGTTAGAATCAATAAACATAGTAAATGACTATAAATCATTTTCCATATTCCAAATGAGTACGGCAGCAGAGATGTTGAGCTGTGGCGCAAACTATGTCCCACACATCCTATCCTGCGCTTTGTACCCCAAAAAATGCAGCCATAGCGACCTCTGCGCTGCCCCATCGACGATGCCATGGATGTGGCGAAGTTTTGTGCCAACAACACTTAATACAGTCGTGCCATCGACACGAAAAGAAGAAGATGAATGGATACCTTCGATTTCAAACATCAGAAATTTCACGGAGAAGAAACCAGCCGTACTAGATCAGTGAATAATCCATAACAGATGGGCAACATCTATGTATGATTTAATCTTTAAGGATTACTAAATGAACCCCTGATGGATGGGCAGGGGCAGCAATCTATTAACTGATACTATCATGATGCGTCCATCGTCGGTCAAGCGAAGACAGCGTGTTACCTCCCTATTTGTATCTAACTCTTTCAATAGACGAAACTTTTGCCATGATACCGAAACTGGGAAGAGGATAAAGGTATTGAGGCTGACGAAACCTCCTAAGAGGCAATTGTATAAAAAACGTTATCATAATGTTGAGTACAATTCCCTCAGATGTTTTCAGTTATTTACAATAACACCTTGTATATCAAACACTTACGGAGAGCAAAGGACCGACCACATGTTGTGAGACGCAACTTGGAAGCCTTTATCCAGCAGTGGATTGCGATTAGCTTAGTAAAGATTATGGTACAATAATTTACGAACAGGTTGAAGGGACACAAGACATTTTACTCGGTAGTTATAGAGATTATGGTAAATAATAATCACATGATTAGCTCGCTTGCGAATATTACAAATATCATTTTCCCACGGTCTCTCCATCAATGTTCATAATTTGTAGTGGTTAGGCAATTAATTTTGTTCCTAGATAATGAATAACTGGGCTTGACCAGCGAGCAAATAACGATTACTGCAGCTTTGAAACATAATTCAGATCAAATTAATCTAATCATTGATTTATTGTTCGACCCGGCTCGAAGGACCAAAATATATCTGTAATTAATAAATGCTTAAAACAGTTACAAAATATAGACCAGCTAAAATAACTCGAACTAAAACTCGTTTATGCAATGCACGATTTCGTTACAAAGGAATTATTCTGAAAAAGTCGTATGTGGGTTTAAGTTATTAGTACGGATACATGCAAAATAAATAATACAGCTTATCTGCCCTCTTCATCAACCTCACTGACTTGGTTCAGGTATAAAATCAATCGATTGAATACTAAACTAAGCAAAAACCTTTTATACCTATATATTATTCACCCCCAAACAAAACTTGATTGAATCGATCAAAAATTCAATCATGTTACATTTGATATTCAAAACAAAAGGGTCTATATAACAGAACGGATTGCTATTAAAATTAATTTTACCACAATATGGAAAGCAGCTCTCATTTATTTAGCTATAACAATGAATTTAAGGAAATAAACGATTGTGCCACACGGTAGGAGGTTTTATTTTGACTCATCACGATACCATTTGAGGGCCAATCTTTAGAAATTCAAACTAATTCCAACGACGATGAATATTTTTTCGTGACTGAAAAAGAAACTGCTAACGCTAATGGCAATGAAATCGACCTAAACGTTTTATAAAAGCCGATAAACTGGCAGAGAAAATATAGGAAGACTTTGAAGGCGAATTCTTGAAATACGATGGGACGGCGCCAGACCGAAGGGGATTAAGTGAACTAGATGGGAAAACTGTGGAGCAGTTACATTTGATAAAGAGGGCTTTATAAGGCCTGACTGTAGAAGAGGCTTCGACCGCTAAGTTCGGTTCGGTGTTTCAAATCAGAGGAATTGAAAAAGCCAACGATACATTTAAAATTTTGTAAGTTTTCACTTGGTTAAGAACCTTTTAAAAGATACTCTCATATAAAAACTATTTCAGAGTATTGATTATTATGAAATGCATAGATCTAGGTTATCTTGAATATGATGAAATTACGTGTACTATAGGATAATTTCATGGAAACTAAGTCCAAAACTTTTTGAATTGCAACACCGTACATATATTAGAATTTTATTTTATTATCGTATTATATTCGCGGCCGTTCCAGATTTGCGTGAAAACATACTTTGAGTTCGTGCGAACTTTAAGATCCAATAACTATTTGTGGATGATGATATAAAGGGCTTAATAATCATAACTTTCCAATTTCCAATAATTTTATTAACGGCATGAAATGGATATATCTCCTTAATAATATTAAGGAGATATATCCATTTCATAAGTTACGTCGCCTTCTAAGATATTATATTGAATGATCCAAAAAAGTATTACTTTTCTCATTGAAATGTTGCTTTTAAATCAATATTTTATCACATTAGTGAAGTTTCACAAAAGTCACCGACTGAACAGAAATATTGCCACAATCATGACGCTTTGCAGACGTATTGCTGTCTGCTGATCGTTGATACTTTACACATCCTACTGTTTCTAAACCAACAAAAGTTTATTCTACCAACACATTCAACCACTATCCCAACATAACAATACTGTAGCCCATATTTCCCATCAAACCAACAACAATAAAATCACTGCAAAAGTCAAATACCTCCCTCGCATCGCCAGTCAATTTTGAACTATACTTCGAACATCATAAGATAGAAAGTTCAACGTAATAATGTATGTTAGTGACGTATTTACGCGAGTTCGGTTGTAGCGGAGTTGCGGAGTCAGCTCGATCGATAGTCTGCATAAAGCGGGCTGTTTCGGTGAAGCGTGAAAGTTGTAGGAATGTGTGATTGTAATAATCCCCTAAGAATGCATTTTTGGATTGGAAGAATAGAATGAAGTGGCTGCAAAGGCCCCAATTGAAAAGTTTTCCGACATTATTAAATAGTATGTGAAGTTCTTCATTCAAATTGAAATCATGGTCATTGCCCATCAGTGTGTTGATACAAGCCGTAATTAACGTGATTTTTTCTAAACCTCACCAAGTGTTTTTATGAAACTTAGGGCGAATTCTACCAAAGACGAATTCTACCAAACCATTTTATCTAGTGTAAGTCTTATCCTGGGAAGATATTTTGAATACTTGACAGTTTTTTTTACCGTGTTATATAAGAGGTACAAAAGGTTGCTCGAATTCTCGCCGGTTGGTCGCCCGGAGTACCTATAAAATTGCCTTTTGCGTTTTTTGTTCCCTATTCATTACGACAGAAATTATAAAGTGAATTTTAAAATTGCAGCTCTCCCCTACTTTTATTACTCTTCCGAAATAATTTTGCAGCACGTGGAAAAATGCATATTTCTGAAAAGCATGTTTTTCTATCTTCTCGAAATCCCCGTGCTTATCCGAGATAACCGTGCAAGTTCCGATTTGTTTTCTTGATATTGATTGTTCTCTTTGATATCTCAAAAAAAAACCAATTTCAAGTACGGATTTGAATCCTATAAAGGTATTGTAGATTTTGTTTTAATATCATATACTTCTTGCTACAGCTTTTCTTTTCATTCTTCTAAATGATTTAACACACAAAGGCAACATTACCGCCATCTACGCAAACTAAGTACTTTAAAAATAAGTATTTTCAGTGTCACTCAGAAACTATTCGCAGAGGAAATGACTGATGACGTTCGGCATTATTGTGTTCGATCGACGTACGTAGAGGCTTGGTTCGACAACAATCGATATTAATGGAAACAGGAATTGTCGAAAAACTAATTGTATATATACAAAGCTGCATAATATTGTAATGAAACCTCAACCAGCTGGACCACATAATAATTAAATTAAATGAAGATACAAACTTCAACTCAATAAACCTCATGACGAAAGAACATGGTTCTTTGGTACACCTCATTGCTGACACATTCCTTATTTACGAACTTCTCATTATAAATCAAGCATGATAATATCTAAATCACTTAGTAACACATTCAAATCTTCTTCAGTCCAATGACTGGTGAAGATTTTAATGTGCTTGAATTTATTAAGTTTCTTACCAATCCAATCAGGTTTATCCATTTCGAAATTACCTTTAGCAATTGAATTTTCTTTACTCTTCTTAGAATATCGTCCATTTACAAAAAAGCCTTCTATATCGATGTGTTGCCTTCTTTGTCAATCACTCATCATCACTTCCATTACCTACGCCTTCGTTTTCTAGGCCTGCCTGTTAGCACCATTGGCTTATTTTATTTGCCTTCACTAGTAAACTACAATGCACCTTCCAATGTTCAGGTTACCTACCTACGATAATCTACGACTCGATAACGAAATACGAATCTTTAACTCCCTAATTCAAAATATCAACCCGTTCTTCAACACCCACGTTAATCCAAACCCTGTCTTACCCAAGGATTACATTCACTACTCGAATCGAGATTGCATTTTAAAATTTTCTGTATTCGGAAGACTAGCAGCGGAATGGAAGAATGGAAAAATGGAAGAAATCATAGTAAGCCGCGATGAAAGAGGATTGGGAGCGATTCAGATGAAACTCGGCAAATGTGCCTGTTTCATAAATCTGGCGAATAAAGGCTTAAGTACACGTAAATAACGAGACTGTTCGTTGTAGGTAATTCATTTGAAGATTCCATTATTTGGGTTATTTTGTGTGGAAATATTTCGTAACGGAAATTAGAATTTTTATGTAGGAAATGTTTTATGTAATGCGTTTACAAACAGCAGTCTACACGATGGGAGGAGCTAACCGCCACGTATAGTCAGACACCTGCAACACCAAACAAGGCATTTAACGATGCGTTACCGACCAGAAGAACTAATTTAAAAAAAAGTTGTATAAGCATGCCAGTAGTATGCTTTTCCATTTTAACCATTGTCTGCCACATTTTCTAATACTAAATATGTTCAGAAGTTAGTCCATTTTTGACAAAAATAGCGAACTGCGAACATAGCATATAAGGATAATTTACAAGGGTAATCCTGGTTCGTGTAATATACGGATGTGCTAGGGGTAGACTGCGGAACGTAGGGGTACAGTCGTTTACTATAGGGGTAGCGAGGACATTGGACAAATTCATTAACCGTCGACATTCGAATGGGTTTGTATTTGAGTTTACTCCTAGAGGGTGGTGACACAGCGAAATTGTTCGAAAACGTATTTCGGTATTATCAATACAGGATTATGTATTTGTTCAGCTGTGGATTGCGATTGACAGAATTAATAGTGATATATGGACCAGTCTTTATTGAAGGTGTCTAGGTCATCCCGTTATCTCCAACTTGGCCTGCCGCGATGTCCTTTACCTTTTGTATAAGTAACGGTTGAGTTTCTATTCCATAAGAAACTACCTTTTGGAAGGGGCGACTAGAATCTTTTTTTTTTTTTTCTTTGTAATTTTTGACGTTCGAAAGTGCCTTTTATGTGCCTATTTGAAATAAATAATTTGACTTTGCCTTCCGACTCATAACTAGAGGAATCTCTGACATAGGGTAGATACGTCCACCCCAACTGACTACTTAAATCTATTAGTAATTTGGAAAAATCATGTAAAATAACTACCAATAATCGATTAAAACCAACAACTATCATAACAGGTATCGATATGAATCGCCATTGTCTATAAACGGGCACACCTGGGAGTGAGAATGCTTTGTTTACTTCAATGTCAATGGCGACCATCTGATATACGCCATCTACGAGTATAAGCTAACCAATGAGCCTGATAGGTATTTCTATTGTTATCTTTTCTTGCAAATTAAAAAAGAAAGAGATGGGGAATACTTAGAGTTGTTAAACTGGGATGTACCGAAACTGCCAAATACCTTCGTTCATAATATGACACCCTCAAGAAACCTCAAGAGTAGTTTGATTGACAGTTCTTAATTCCGTCCCTCCCTTTCTTACCTTGCCTGTTAGTAAAAGATAACACTAATTTGGTGTCACAGTGAGAAGTTATACACATCTCGTTCTCGAAACACGAACATTTATTCAATCAGAAGAGACTAAAAACGCAATAACATCCAATACTGAACTGCAAACGTTTGCAAACAAATATTTGCGTAGATTGGTTATGAACTGATGCACACTGCAAAAGGTTAAGGTCACATAAACCTATTGGAATATCTAGAAATTGAATTCGTAGTAACAATACTCGAGTTTGTCGAGACCAATGTTTGTTTGCATGCGCAGTACCTATCAATGCATGTATTGAAAAGGTTAGTTTCGTTTTTTTTAAAGTAAATATTTTTTTTTCAGGGTTTGATTGCTCTATAGTTAACACGCAAGGGGCATTAAAATAGTTTTGTGACTTTCCCTTCTTGAATGACATAGTGCACAGTGCAAGATATCAATCTTGTTAATCTGTTATTATTAATAATAATGATTAATAAAAAAATATTGCGGTCCTTATAAGAAGAACCTATAGATGGATCTATTGTTATTAGAAATGTAAATTATTGTTTAAATAATGTATAGTAATTAGAGAAAGTACTGGACATATTAAAATGTAAATAATTTTGAGTCAAAAATACCTTTATCTTTATGAATGGATTTTTTTTTGCGATGTTGCGTTTACGTTTATTTTCATGCTTGTAGAGGAGAGTGTAGTATTTCATTTTGAAAGTTTATTTATTACCTTAAATGATTTTTTCTGGCCCTTTTCGATGAGGCTGGTCAGACCACAAATACTAATTCAATCAGAAAAGTTATTAAAATGTTGAAATCAATTAAATATTTTCAATCAGTCCACGATATTCTGTTACCAAAACATTTCAGATTCAACTACCAAACTACCCTTCCGAATCAAACTACTAGCAAAGTATTATTATTGAAAACTTTTGTTAAGGGTGAGTACAATAGACGCTCAAAAGAAGGGTCGAGCAGGTCTGTATGCAAGTAATGTTATAACAAACGAATTAAATGTTTCTCACTGAATAATTATAAGGTATTTTTTAACATTTGGGTTATTTATAGAGTGTCGATTTATGATGAGCTTCTCTTATTCGTGTAAAGGAAACCTTAAGAAAAATACGTGTAAAACTATGTTTTACGTTTTAAGTAAACATTTCATGATTTTATTAAGGCTTCATAAATGCTAATGTGCTGTTTCAGAGCTATTATTAAAGCTAGAACAGCATAGTTAATTAGAATGTATCCTCAATAGGCACTTTGATGCAATATTGATAAGCTTAAAGTGCAATAGTTAGCAATAAATGAAGATTATCTACTTAACTGTGGTATTGCGTAAACAGTATGATTCTTTGTTATTATTTTGCGCCTGAAACACCTTGATAATCTCGCAATATTAATATTTTTCAAGCTTTAATCATTGCTTTGTAATGCAATACCTTACATCTTGATTACAATTTTACCACAACAATATTTATTTGTGGTTCTTTGTACAAGTTTACGCTGTGGACAGGGGAGAGAATAATACAAGAAATTATTGATTTGTTTCAATGATTGGCGAATTGCTCATATTCTCACGCATCTTTAGAATAAATAACACGCATCTTCCTAATTATAGAGTCGCAATCCTAACTAACTTAAGAGACGAGACGTATAGAATTGCAATGACTGCCCTGAGCGAGTAACCAAATTTAGTTTCAAACTAGGACGCCAGTAAGAACTGTAATGAAACGAGCAACTTGAATTTATCAGCCTGTAATCAACCAGTGCTGAGCAAGGACTACGTAATTGCTTGCCAGAATAACTAGGCGTGACTTGGCCTGACGTAGAGCATAATTAAGTCAGAGTTTTCAAACAGACTGAGCATGTTAATTAAACTTTAAACTAAGTTAAAAGTATATTTCACATTTTTATGATTTTACTAGAAAATACCATCACAAAGGCAGAAAAATGCAAATCTGTTCAATGATTAGTAGAGTAGCAAGTCCAGCGACCAGTTTATCACAAAATGTAAACGCAGCATAAAAATAACATCTAGTTGTGACTCCAATCGATGAAGAGTGTTCAAACGTTCATCTATTCCATGTTAATGGGATTTAGAATCAACGTTTACATTGGCAGATCGCAAATACATTGTTATTTGAATTTTGTGGTATGTGAAGCTTGTGCATTGCTAATTTTGTTGTGGAATGCCTGTGAAGTCTTAGATAGTATTGTGTTAAATAATGAAGCTACGGTCGCTAGATAACTTTTCTTAAGATTTGTCTAAATTAAAAGTATACCTTTAATAAATTGAGTTTTCAGTCCAAACTCTTTGTGATTATATGTATACAAAGAGTTTAAGGAATATAATATTTTAATTATGAACACAAAACCCTAAATAAACAGTTTTTTGTCAACGCATTATTCTTACAAAATATAGGTCCTGACCTGACCCAAAAATATGCATTCATTTTCGTAGTAGAATTTCAATATGAATATTTCATGAAAACACAGTTCAAAACACAAATAAAGAATACCCACAGCACACATTAAAATGAATTATACTTCACACAGTAAAACGTAAAACGAACAATCAAAAGGAGGGCGCAGCTGACAAAAAAAACATATTATGAAAACCTAATTTATACGTAAAATCTCTAGCGAATAACCTAGCCCATTTTAATTATGTCAAACCACTCCTTACCCGTTTCCTAGCCATGTCACAAACACAAATACTATGAAAACACCATAATCCGCGACGCCACAGACGTGCGTCTCTCACGGCATTCGAAATACGACTGACGGAAGTACAACTAGATGGGGTGGAGTATCCACCGCCCTACATTTCCAACCAAAAACTGAAACGTATTATACAACTGTGGATGTTAGAGAAAATTATACTTTATTTTTAGTCGCAAAAGGTTCTAGATCGGTTATGTGTTGGTGATTTTTATTTGGTATGTCATTTGATGGTGGTTATTGCATTTACCTCGGCGTTACGTCAGTTGGTGCTTGCGTTTGAATTAATTATTTGTTTTCTTTAGTCTTGGGCTTGGGAGGGTCAGAGTTGGGTTTTATTAGTTTCGGCCAGGAGAATGTCTTTATGTTCGACACGATATTAAATGGTGGAACTTAGGGACAAACCTTGTGTTTTTTTAAACTCAACACATTTTCAATATTTTCTTTTACACAAACAAACTCCTTTCATAAGCTACATTCAAAACTTCAAGTGGAACTCAACACTGTCTCGGACTTCGTAAACTTCCGAATTTCCGACTTCCAAAGTTCGAACATCTTAGCAGTTGTTACTTGTATCAGGATTTGATAGTTGGAATTATATATTTCCTTGTATATATCAGGATCGTCTATTGTTAAAGTTAACCGTGTCAAACTTAGGAACATTTGGTTAGAAATAAACTTTCTCTAATCAGTTATAAGATTAGGTTTCTTCGTCAGATCGTAACAGTCAGTATGACCATAACAAAGATGGTATATTTAACCTTCTAAATAAAAAACATAACCCTCATTTAGAGACCGGTAAAAAGGGAATCATTCAAATCCGAACGGAAATGCCGGAAATCTGCGGTATCATACACACACAAAATGTTACTAAAAAGCTTGTTAAAAAGAACGAAGAGCCTTTTAAAAATCATTTAAATAATATCATAAGTATTGAAATTCGCATACTTATATTTACTTATTCAATACTGATTGGCTGATTGCAATTCGTAGAATTTATAATGACTCAATCATATCAAGGATATGAAATGCATGAGCCGATGATATTGGTAAAAGTGTAGGTCATACATAAATTCATTTTATCATAGCAGCGGGCAGAATTCTGAATTATGTGCACTCAGGTGATGGATATTAATGAGTACTATGTAAAGATAGTATGAAAGCCAGTGGATTAACCATTAACTATGTTCCAGCTCTCAACCTCAAAGAATTTATTCCCATTAAACCAAATATAGGCACTTTTGAATTGTCAGAGAGTCGACCAGTTAGTCAGAAAGCTGAAGCTATTTGCCCATTCCAAATGTTTATGGAGAAGAACGGGCAAGAAAATCCAAGGACACTCTTTTAAATCAAGATATTACAAAATCTTGGGGACATTATTCTTGTTGCTTCTATATTATGTGAGACAATGTAAAAAATAAATAAATTAAAATCAATTTAAAATATAAGATTCAAATATTAAGTGATGACCAGTCTTAACCGGCGGGTCCTGTTCACGAACATGACGGGTGGATCAGCACCATCCAGCTCAACCATTTTGATGGGAACCGAATGATTCAACACACGCGCCACCATCAGCGAGACATTTAAAGGAGCATGACTTAGTACATGACAAGTTCAAGGTAGGGCAATGAGAAAAGTCAGCAGGAAGATGGACCCTGACAAAATCAAAGTAGATGACGAAAATATAGGCTATTCCTGTCATAGCTATATTTATATTCTATTCTGACCAGCCTATCTAAGAATTCGTACGTCTAAAAGTGCCTTAATATACAATGATGCTAAAATTTGCATTTTCTCTATCATTATTCGGTTCTTCTAGCTCTCTTCCCATATTCTCAGATCCAGTCAAAGGGTTGCGTCTCTGCCTTCACAAGAGCCAGCTGAACATAATAATAATCTTGGTAATGCAGCAGCGGTCAGGCTTCGCTCCCGCGGGGCTTCGTCCACGTCATGAGGCGCTGCCGAGAGATTTACATGTGTTTAGCTAGTTAGCGCAATGTGTTTATGTATCCGTTGTAGTAATATGGAAGGATTTGTTGTTTGCTATCTTTGTATTGCCACTTTTGTGGAGAATGTTCTAGTTTATGAGCGGTTATTCACGTGCATACTTTGGGTTGCTTGACCAAGGGGTATTTCCCAGTAACTGGGTTGTATAGGTCAGATAGGCAGTCGTTCCATGTAAAATACTCCAATTCAGCCGGTTAGACTAGAAGCCGACCCCAACATAATTGCGAAAAGGCTAGGCAGATGTTGATGATTAGAGTTGCTTGAATGTTGACCTTGCGAGGCGAATTCTAGTTGATATTGTGGAACAATTTCAAAATATACCCGTGAGGATAAACGTGCATAATGCTAAACATGCCACAGTATAGCATAAGAGGCAAATATAATAGCAGATTCATGTATGGGTTTTAGAGAGCCTGATACTACGTTAAGCCTGGGTCACAATTGGAACAAGTTGCGTATCATATTTTGGGACTTGTAGTGGTAATACTGTGGACTCAGCACAGACCTAGCTGCAAACCCAATACTTTCCTTATTTTAGGGGTCATTAAACGAACGTAGGTAATTAGTAGCTATCTACTATATCAGCTATACAGCATGATAAATAACCCGAGACGTCATAAAAAAAGTTTTAAAAGAAGCAGGAATGATAAATATGCAGAAGAAGTCTGTCTATTGTCCTCCGGTCCCTCGTTTGGGTCTTAATTAAATAATGAGCCTTAATAATGTTTCTTGGTGTCCCGAAAAGTGTGTCCTTGTAATTTAACAGGGCCAATGTCTCCTTCCTTATTATAATTTAAAATGTCTTCGGACAGAGCGTAGATTGCAACTCTTATAAACAAAGGTATATGTGAATAGGATTTAATAGTTATGTTACAAGTTGTAATAGGGGGCGAATCTATTGCCATTACCAAAGCGGACACAAGTCTAGACTTCGGGCTTCTACTGAGAAAGACACTTGACCCGAGTATTCAACCCAAGACCATGCTCAGTGTTCGCGTTCGCGACCAGTAGTCCAACAAGAATAGCTATAAAAACAGAAGCACCCAATTTTCATCTTAAAAAGGTCTTTTTAAGATGAAAATTGGGTGCTTCTGTTTTTCAACAATCAACGTCAATGTGGGGATATCTTTAGATTGGCATTGGTCAATGCCAATCTAAAGATATCCCCACATTGACCTCAAAAGTCGAAAATTCCCGACGATTCCCGAAGTCGATAATACTAAAACACGTACGGAAAAGACTTTCAAGTTTACGATGGAGGCAAGTTCTGTGGCTGGGAGCCAAACGTTTTTCAAACCGTATCGAAACAAGGCACGTCCTAGTTTTTGGGAACACTATGTAAACGGCAAAGTTAGGGATATAGTTATCAACGGGAAATAGTGTATGAGGCGTGTTATTGCTTGTGTTTTTATTTATACAACATTTTTAGGTCATGTGAACTTTCAAGTATACATAACCGTTATATGGATCCCCAACAGTAACTATTAAAATTTCCCCAAAGGCTGTCTTTTGTGACTATTCATGTAAGGTCCAGTTCCGGATAAATCTTCACTGGCTGACATGAAATAGAGGCCTGCGTTATGTTCGGCTTTAGGACTAACGGGGCGTAATTGAACGTCATTATCATCAACAAAATATTTACATTTACAAATCTATAAATAATTCCATTTACCATTAATGCACAATAATAACATACTAAAAGCCTTTTAGTCCACTACAATTACATCAACGTTAGCTACATCTATTATTTTTTCATCGAACCTAACCGCTCCTAGTCCATTTAACTTCAATTCAGTGCTCTAAAGATTGATAATAGTGAAAATAGACAATCGCGACGTTATCCTGAAGCCACTACCGTATCAGTTATCAACTCTTTCATGGTTTCCGACAAACTGGCCGTAGTGAAAAGGCTATCTATAGAACTGGAATGTTTGTTAAAACAGGAGAATTGAATTCTGGGGAATTTTGTAAATCATGTACGACTGAATCTGGACTATTTTTAATCATAAGGATAAATCAATACTTGAAGAAAGGATCCGTGCTATTATCAAGGGAAGTCTCAAATACAAATGAGAGTTGGCAACACAAGATCCAGATAACGATATTGTTAAATAATTTCCCAAAAAAAAAAGTACCTAACCAAACGACGACGACACGGTTGGCGCAGTGGTTAAGCGATTGACTGCTGCGCTGCGTGTCGCGGATTCGATTCCCGCACGGAACAAATATTCGTATGACCTATAAGTTGTTGTTCCGGATCTGGCTGTTTGTGTATGTGAGTTTAAATGTGTGAAAACGCACCCACGATACAGAAGAAATTCCTAGTGTGGGGCAACGTTTTTTTTTTTTAAAAAGAAGAAGAAAAGGAAGCAAAGTGGGCTAAAATGATTACTAATCTAACATTAGCTAAAATGATTAAAATCTAACTATTTAATCCCCTTAATATAGACCAATATAATGTAATAGCTTGTAATAAAACTAGTTTTATTGTAATAGCTTGTAATAAAACTAGTTTTAAGTTTGAGATTAGACTTTTAATTTGAAATTCAGACCACAATGTCCTTTTCGTATCTTAGAATACTGCACGCCTCACATCGCTTCAGCGTGTCAAAATTTAACGTAAAATCGGCTCAATTATACATGGAATTCATATGAATTAACTTCCAAGTTTAAAAAACTAGAGACTTGACATAATAGGATTAATATATTTTGAGATAGATTTAACTTGAACCTTGTTAGATATAACAAAAAATTGAATGAATAAATTACGTGTAGTGCTTCCGTTGGGAAGTGTGTTTGTCGTCACGAATGTCAAGATTCACATCGTCACAAACAATGGGTTAATCTAAATCTTCTTCTGTAAGTTTTCTTTCATCCTTCGGATGAGCCCTATTGATCTTCGTTATCAATCTCTCATGAGATTGAACGGTTATCCGTTCAAAGATATTAACAAAAATCGATGAATTTTCTTAGCTTTTTATCCGTAAAATTTGTCATCAACATAATTTCATAATTTCTTTATTGGCATAAATAATTTTAATAAAAATAGTGAGGCCCTGACTCCACACAACAGGTTTATGTCTGTAAGGTTTTTTTAGCTATTGAAGAACTTGGCACATTTGCGCCTCCTTTTTCTTACGTCATCACATCAAGCTGGACACAAAGTAAAAGTAGCTGTACATATACATGTGGACTGGACACACCCACGCGTGAATGTGGGTGTGATGCAAGTACATACTTTTGTCACCAATGGCACCAATTAGATGGGAAAATACGAAAAGATTAAAATCCGATCTATACAATACACTTATCGAGCAGTGACTTATGGAGCGAGCACGGCCAGTGTCCAAAAGTGGGACAATCAATTCTAGTCACAAAGTAAATGTATTTTACGTGCAAGAGAAGCTCAATTAAAGAGAAGCAGGCGCCATCTAAGCTATCATTAATGCCGTAGACGACGTATATGCAAATGAGAATGTAACTCGTGTAAACTCGCCCACGCTAACATCTACGTAGGTGTAATGCTGCATCAAAGTCGATAAATTATTTGGAATTACACTAATATTACATTGCAACTTGATTTCTGACCTAGTTGTATCAGGAAACTTTGTAACAGAAAAACCCATATCTGATGTCATTCGTTTAAATTCAGGATTTTCTCCTACATTCAAGCTTAATATGCCAGTTTCTGAATTCTTAATAAGTTGACCGTCCCATACTTTGATAAGAATAGTGATAATTTTTATGTGTACTGAATAGCTTATCTGATTACAAACCCGGAAGCAGATTAAATTGAAATAATCTTCAAAAATATCGTTATTTTTTAGTCATTTGTTTCGGAGAAACATAATCGAGAAACGATAAAAAAAACCTTCAATAAAAAAAAAATTAAACCGGTGAAAAACAGATTTTCGTCCAAAACTCTTCTAGCTGTATAACTTACACTCCATTATATCGTCTTCAAACCCTCCACCACATTATGGATTGACTCGAAACTATTTCCTAAGAGCAGTTACAGCATCATAAATAACGTACGCAATCTTGACAATAATAATATGTATTACAAAATTAAGTAAAGGCACATAAATTAATAACCGTGGTTCCTGACAGGTTGGTTGGCAAAGGTAAATAGGTATTACACGTTCTGAGGTTTATCAAACCCTTTTGACAAATTACTACCTATGTAGAACCGACTTTTAGGTAATACAAATTAAAGTACTGGCTAGCTTTGTGGTTTGAAGACAACCTTTCTAAAGGATTGGCGAAGAAATGGCAAGTGAAGTTTAAAAGATTTGGCAAAGCCTTTTCAAAGAAAACTACTTATAATGGATAGGTACTCCGTCCACGTGATGAAGGTTGAAAGACAGTATTTCTAAAACCACAAAATAGCTCTCTTTGCTTGGATTGCTAATTGGTAGGATGTATAGAAATACTATGTTGCGCTTGACTGTCCCCAAGGGAAAAATGGACTTAGTCTAAATCGTATGCATGAATACAATCCACCATTTTCTTTTAATTTAAGATAGAAACTGCCAAAGGCTGTATAGGATGTATAGAAATACTATGTTACGCTTGACTGTCCCCAAGGGAAAAATGGACTTAGTCTAAATCGCATGCATGAATACAATCCACCATTTTCTTTTAATTTAAGATAGAAACTGCTAAAGGCTGTAGCATCATTATTTAGTAGGTAACTCTATTCCTTCTTCGAAAATTATAGTTGTTACGTTGTCGTATTTTCGTTACGTAATTACAACATTTATTTAATTTTTTGTATAGCTAAAGAACTTGGTAACCCACAAAAAATATGTATAGCTTTAATGTCGAGAGTATTATCCCCTCGGCGCTAAGTTATCCCACTTTATCTCACAGGATTTAAGAGCTGAAGAATTTAAAGACACATTTGTATAAAGGTTTTTACGTGGCCATACATTATATAACAATTAAAGTAGGAGGAAGTATAACTGAAATGGATCGAACAGTTATAAAAAGAAAAAAATGATGTACGAGTACGTACTTTTTGTACCAATAATAAAAAAATGTTCTCGATAGCTTTAAAATTCTTCTCCAAATTGTCCAAATACCAAACTCGGGCTTCAATATAGAAATTCTGTATTGAACTCTCGTCCATTCATCGTTGAAAATTAATAAACCATTTATGGGAAATTGGCCCGGATATTTCAGCTGAAATTCAACGGCGAAACACGAGGCCTTTCTATATTGAAAGTTCATTAGGTTTAGTCAACTTTAATCGCTAGTTTTGCAACTCTTCGGCCATTCCTAAAAGTATTATGATTTTGTGATTTGATATTAGTTATTTTTTCTAGCTAGCCTACAAAACTTTACTCGTAATTTTTCAAAACAAAAAACATGGAAGTTTAATTGTTGCAAAAAAGTTTGTGCTCGCTAGGTCTACTGTTTGCAGAATTATAAATAAATAAAAAGCCTTTATTCTACCATAATTTACAAAGAACAATTTGAGCATTATAATTGTTATATCATTTCATTTAATGGATAATACAAATTTCATTATCATTATTTATTTATTATTTGAGTTAGATTCTTATTGATAATTGCATTATTATTATATGCTTGTAAGCAAAATGTAGTTTAAAATATGTATATATGGATTTTAAAAATTATTATTAATATTGGCATGCACGTGAAATTATTAATTTATGGAAGTCGCCTCTGTGGCGTAGGCCTCCCCTAACTTTCTACATTTTTCCCTATCTCTAGCTTGTCTCCTCCAGTCTGGCCCACATCTTTTTTTAAAAATATATCTTCCCAGCGCTTCTGCGGCCTTCCTCGTTCTTTTATCCATCTCTAGGTAGTACTCTATAATTTTCTTTGTCCATCTTTCTTTTTCCATTTTACAGATTCGCAGAATTACTAGTACATAATTATTACGTAAGTACCCACGCTCGATACACCGTGGAGAGTCAGCCCCGCTAGCACATTGCGGAGCCAGTCCGCAATGTGCTAGCCTAGCTAGCACTAGCCTAGCCTAGCTAGCACATTGCACTAGCTAATATTTTTACCACGGCACGAGCTATTTTTATTATATAAGATGGAGATGACCATCCGAATTACCCTAACTTTCTAACTAATATAAATGCGAAAGTGACTTTGTTTGTTTGTTTGCTTTTTATGCTTTCACGCTAAAACGGCAGAGCGGAATTGGATAAGATTTGGCACATGGGTAGACCATGACCTGAGGGCTAATTGCGTAACACACTATCAGTAGGAACCGGTTTCAATTTGACAGTTCAACAAAATTCATTGCGTTATTTACGTTGTTGAGCAGATAATTTTTTCTAACATCATCAGCAATGGATTAGCATATACTTCAAAATCATTCCGATTCCGATTCAAACTGCGTTACGCAATTAGGGTGCAGGGCTAGGACATATAATACGTCGCACCTGTCTGCGGGAGCCTTTATTTGATAGTTTCATTGTACTCTTATGCATTATAGTATTGTTAGTGTTTTCATTTAGTGTCGCATTGTCGTCTACACGTTGTATAGTGTTTGTGCAGATTCGAAAGAAGCTCGTACAGTCCGGCGCGACACCGGTAGAACAATTTCTTTGAAAATTAAAAAAAAAAACATGGAAATTGTTTCTACCGGTGTCGCTTTGCGCGACAAGTGGCGCCGGTCTGCACGAGCCTTTATACCATCATGTTTTTATTACAATTCTGAATGAATTTGTATTTAAATCTTTTCACATACTTTTCCAAACAACGCAGAATACTAAGTAGTAAGTTGCGTCTACGTCATGAACTATTGCATTCTACGCGTAGAAATTATACATTTACACGATCGCCCCTTTGGCACTTATTGTTATTAATTACCCTGCAAGCTATCTTTTGATCTATACTAATAAAATAAAGCCGAAGCTGTGTTTAGGGTTCCGTACCCAAAGGGTAAAACGAGAACCCTATTACTAAGGCTCCGCCCTCTGTCTGTCTGTCTCTCTGTCTGTCTGTCCGTCTGTAACCAGGCTGTATCTCATGAACCGTGATAGTTAGACAGTTGAAAATTTCACAGATGATGTATTTCTGTTGCCGCTATAACAACAAATACTAAAAAACAGAATAAAATAATTATCTAAGAGGGCTCCCATACAACAAACGTGATTTTTTTGCCGTTTATATAGATAATGGTACGGAACCCTTCGTGCGCGAGTCCGACTCGCACTTGGCCGGTTTTTATTTTGTTTAATGGCGCTTATCTCTGGAACTACCACGAGTTGGATTTAAATACTTTTTCGATTTTATAGCCGTTTTCTTGAGGAAGGTTATAATAATAGGCTATTTAACATCACGCTAAAACCCTTAGGAGCCGAGCAAAAAGAACGGTAAGTGATAAATAAACCGATTTCTTTCAAATTAAACGAGGCGGGTGAAACCGCAGGGCATGCAGCTAGTTAACAATATTCATGATTAGGAACACAGTGGGCATAATTAATGCAGTCAGTTAGCATGTCAAGGTTTTCAGATTGATCGGTGCTGTATCGAGCGACCTACTTAGATTTTTGGTTGGTCAGTCACTATGTATGCTGTGTGACTTTTTCAATTCATATGTACTTTCTGAGTTAATCTGACATCGGTGAAGAAAAGAAATCGCGATAAAACCTGGACATATAGTCCTTTATTTATAAACGTTACTTAAGGCGCGAGAGGCAAATGATTTAAGAAGGAATGTCTTAACCCTTTCGCGGACAGTGAACGCCTGATGATAACAATAAAACTTCTATTGTGTCTCCTTCACCGCCCGTGAAAGCGTTAAAATAAATAATTTACACAAAGTAAAGCGCCTGTCTGTGTTCGAACCTACGACCTACAACTCGCAAGCCACGGCATTTACCACTGGGCCACCACTGCTCAATGCTCAATCTGTTAACCGATTGTGTTAAAATAATTTTATTCTAGTAGCATGGTCTTCACATTTATAATTACATAAATAATGTACCTATACAAAATATTGTAAAACATTTATAATAGAGTAACGGTGGAGTCCAAAAGTGCCTTTTATATGCCTATTTGAAATAAATAATTTGACTTTGGATATAAGTTTAAAATCGCCAACCCGTCTTGAGTAAGCGTGGTGATTAATGCTCGTGTCTTCTGTGTATGAGACGAGGCCTTTGCCCAGCATTGGGACAATAATAGGCAGCACCCTAATTGCGTAACACACAATTGGAATGATTGTGAAGTATATTGCTAATCCATTGCTTCATATGTTAGAAAAAATTGTCTGCTCAACAACGTAAATAACGCAATGAATGTTGTTGAACTATCAAATTGAAACCGATTCCTACTGATAGTGTGTTACGCAATTAGCTGCTGGTTTTATTTTCTAACCGACTTCCAAAAAGGAGGAGGTTATATGTTCGGCTGTATGTTTGTTTTTTTTTTGTTGTTTTTTTATGTATGTTCACCGATTACTCCGTCAATTGTGGAAGGATTCTGAAAATTCTTTTTTTGTTTGGAAGGGTATGCTCCCGAGGTGGTCCCATTGCCACCAAATCAGAATCTGATGAGGGAATCCCATGGAAATCGAGGGAAATCCTCAAATTTTATAGGCATGCCTATAGCGATTTGAGTATTTTTTATAGTGACTCGTGCATTTGCACTCGAAAAGCACCATTTGGTGAAGTGGAACTGATCATGAAGACCACAGATGGCCACCGGAACTACTTAATAATAAGTATTTCACCGTTGCGATTCGATTAGGCACTTTAATATGGTTGCTAAGCAATTTATGCTCGTCAAAATGCATATGCACCATCAGTGCTCCTGGTTCTTACCAGTAGAACTCCTCAACAATTAACGCCCCTGCATCGGGAAAAGCAATATTTTGTAAAAGGTGATGAGCATTTGACATTAGGCTATTGTAAATTGGATAAATTACAAACTGACCCACTAAAAAGTGAAAAATAAAAAACTTTTTACAAAAAAAAACAACAGACTTCCAAAAAAAACACTACAAAGTGAAAAATAACTTTAATTTCGGAAGTCAGTGGCAAAAAACTAAAATATAGATCAAAAGCCACCGACTTCCGAAATTAAAGTTATTTTTCACTTTGTAGTGTTTTTTTTGGAAGTCGGTTGTTTTTTTTTGTAAAAAGTTTTTATATTATGTTAATTGCACCCTTTCTATTGTTCTGTACTTTAGTTTGATTGAGTGGATATAAGTTTCCATGGCAACGATAAAACTGTTATAATAATAATATAAATATACACTACTGTTTCATAAACACGACTATTTTCAGTTCAATGTTTATTAATTTGAAAGTAAACATTCAAATTGTAAACAAATATTTAAAAGCCCGGAGCATATTGACTATCAAAATAAAAACTTGTATCCGACAGAAATCAATACCAATTTGCACAAAAGTGTAGTGCCCTCGCCAAGTTCGAGCGCATTTTAAATATAATAATATAAAAAAATTAAAAGAGCTCAAAGGAATTTGACTTTATTTGCCTCGAAGCGGAGACCGGAATAAATAATGTTAGTGTATTATGCAAAACGATTTATCAAACAGAATACGGAAAAGGGGCGACGGGAACGAACGTAATTTTTGCATGCTCCGCCAATACGCCATATATGTGGAACCTAGTAACTAGATAGCTTCCATAGAACGCAATTTCGTTACACTTTATGAAATACTTGTTGCAAATATTATATCTGCATAAATTAAAATCAACTGCCACGTGTAAGATCTAAGAACTTGAGAACGGCTCGACCGATTTGACAGATTTTTTTTTTGTTGCGTTCGTAATTTTCAGGACAAGGTTTGTTTGAAAGAATTTATTCACCGAAATTGAACCGGGCGACGCCGGGCACGAACAGTTAGTTTACAATAATACATAGTGACAATTCTTATGTACATATACTTTGATAGTAGATTGATATTGGCAAAAGAAAACTGTTTTTTAGGGTTCCGTACCCAAAGGGTAAAACCGGTACCCTATTACTAAGGTTCCGCTGTCAATCCGTCCGTCTGTCTCTCTGTCCGTCTGTCACCAGGCTGTATCTCATGAACCGTGATAGACAGTGGAAATTTTCACAGATGATGTATTTCTGTTGCCGCTATAACAACAAATACTAAAAACAGAATAAAATAAATATTAAAGGGAGCTCCCACTACCATACAACAAACGTGATTATTTTGCCGTTTTTATAGATAATGGTACGAACCCGACTCGCACTTGGCCGGTTTGTGTTGATATACGTCAATTTCTTTGTCATTCGAATACGTAAAAGCGAACGTTAATTTAATACATAAAGGCTCGTACAGACTCGCGCTTTATCGCGGGCGCGACCAGCATGCGGCATGGCGGCACCGACAACGAGATTGTGCTACTAGTGTCGCGTGTCGCGTCGCGCCCGCGATATCAAACTAGTCTGTCCGAGCCTTAATGCTGCTTGAGTAGACTACCGAGTGTTTCATAAGATTTCTGCTTACAACTGTAATATTTTGCTTTTTACTTCCTCTGTGTATTTATTACTATCGTAAACAATAATTACCTTTGCAATGCTTCTCTAAATAATTAATCATTTACATCGGTATTAATCTCTCACATTGGCCACATCTACAAATACTTGCTCATACAAATTAAATGATAATTACGTCTACAGTACAGTTCGTTATTACAACCGTGATTACGGAATTCAGTAAATTGTGAGTTAAGGCTCCCGCAGACAGGCGCGACGAGACTAGTAAAACAATATCAATAAAAACTTCATGGAAATTATTTTACCGGAAACGCGTCACCCTGTCGCATCGCGCCTGTCTGCAGGAGCCTTTATGCCGCATGCGATTTGCATTCCGCACTCGTCATTCGAACCACGTTGAGCTTCAAAATATATTGGGCTGACCTTGGAATAGCTGAGATTTAAGCGTTTAAAATCTTAGCAAGATCGTAAAATAGAACGAGTCTCATAAAATATTCTAACGTGCTAAATCCATAAAAGTACACCCTCGTGGTTTGCTAATGTGGATATTAATTTTAATATGGTTTGATGATTTTATGTGGTTACTGAATGGTATAATGTTGGCATGAATATCTGAGACAGTTATTCCGGATAGTCAGACAGAAGACTGTAAGTTTGACAGCTGATCCTATGCTAAGAGTCTACAATACCTCACAATTACTTAGCATGATCCTCCGATAATCGAAAAAACTACAGCATTTTGAAATAAATATATGGTAAAGTTGAGGATTAATGTTAAGTACTATGTTTGATGAAAACACTAATCCATAAAATTTTCTCGACAAGAAAAACCTCCAAACCGAACAATAAAACCGCTAGTATTAAAAAAATACTTCAAATTAGATCATCCTTTGCATAATAATTGACCTAAATTTATAGCAGCTATGTTTTTTTTTAATACCTTTGTTTTCAACGTAAGAAGAAATTACCTAAAGTATCGGCGCCTTGGAGCCTTCTCCTTGCCCTGTCTCGATTGTCCGCGTGACCGTGCAGAAGTGTGCGAGCGAGCTCTTTATCTCGCTCGCACACTTCTGCACGGACCTGCAAATTACAAAAAACGTAAGAAAATTCGAATTTCGCGGGCTACAGGTGCGGGTTCACCTTAACATTTATGATAATTTGATGGTGACCAGCTGGTGGTTGACGACACGGTTGGCGCAGTGGTTAAGCGATTGACTGCTGCGCTGCGGGTCGCGGGTTCGATTCCCGCACGGAATAAATATTTGTATGACCTACGAGTAGTTGTTCCGGGTCTGGCTGTTTGTGTATGTGAGTTTAAATGTTTGTAAACGCACTCACGATACAGGAGAAATTCCTAGTGTGGGGCAACGTTTTAAAAAAAAAACAAAAACAAATGTCTCCAGATTATTTGAAAATGAAGTCTTGTAATCCCAAATTGTTTTGTCTCCCTACCCAACATCAGTATTTTTTTTCCTAAAACTGCCACTTATTTAATTTTAATTTAAAGTACATTGTGCTGAGTAAATCTCTCCTTTTCCCTGAAGTTTGAATCTCGCTTCAACGTTAATGGAGAAAATTAATCTGAAGGAAACAAAGTGCATGCTTTTACCTTACAACAGATTTTCCACTGTACGCAGACAACTTCGCCATTTTATGTGTTTGCTTTGTGCTTACCTGCGAAAAGAATAAAAATAAATATTTAGTATATGGTTCCGAAGAATATTGTGTGGAAACAAACATAGTTTTTTCGCGTTAGATGGTTAGATGTACCTAATGAAAACATAAAAAAGAAACTTATTTTGTGTTGCCAGTTGTTGAAAAATATCTTATTTATGATTTCTGTTATGTATACTGTAGTTAACAGCATCTGTATCAAACATTCATATCAACGACGAATCGTTACCAAATATATCATATAGCATCAAAAACAATATTGTTTATATTTAGAACACTACACCGTGATATCGAGTGTGATGACATCATGAGAGGCCTGCGTCAACGCCACGCGCCATGTGCTACAAATTAACTTTTTCGCAGCAGGTAAAGGGAAGGTTGTTTGTGTTTGATAACGTGGACACAGGTACCAAGTAGTATGGTAAACTTTTTTTATAATGCTTTTACGCAAGAATTTGTTTAGAATAGAATAGAACGGGTGTCGTGTGCGTCGGGTGTGGGTTAGATGTATCGAAAAAACGCTGGGACAGACTGGATGCGGAAGGCGGAGGACAGGGTGTTGTGGCGCAGCCTGGGAGAGGCCTATGTCCAGCAGTGGACTGCTATTTTTATTGACAACGAGATGAAATAAGATATAGGAGTACATAAGAGGATACTCTTCATTTAACCACAAATTCCATCCTCACCAATAAATATTTAAACTACGAAAGTCTCGAAAAACGACTAAATTCAAATAATCTCACATACACATTCCCTAAACATTTGATTAAGGGGTAAAGCCAAATTTGTTATGGCCGCGAATCATATTTAGATCAACGTACAACCTGTTACTGACCTGCAAATTGCAAAAAACATAATAAAATTTGAATTTCGCGGGCTACCTTATCGCATCCCCCTTAAACCTAACGTTTTAAAGTCACATGTAGTTTTGAAAAACCATCTCAACAAATAATCAAGAAGGATTACTGTCTCCTAACTTTTGTGGACATTACGCAAGCAATTGTGAATGATATTAAGTAACACGGTAACCCGTGTTACCCAACACTTAATACGATTTAGGAATATGCTCGCAGGCAGACAAACACATTTAACGTCACTTAAAATTTGTATCAAAATCTAAGACAATGATTTGTTTGTATCATAAAAATATTACGTTCGGGTGATCGATCGAAAGGCTTGAAATAAACTATAAAGGGTCACAGTTGTTATCCCGGTAAAGTTACTTACATAAAACAAGAAAAAAGTAGTAGTTTTTGTGGTAAATGACATTTTAAGTATAACAATATTGATAGATGAGAGAAAACGCAACTTTGAAGGCCAGTAAATTATACGTTAAGTTTCCGTTTTCCGTAGAGAAACTAAGCAGTTTTTTCTTTATAAATTTGAATTATATCGTACGCACTAACTAATAAATATCTCAAAGGAACTTGGCTTTGCTCAATTCCGTGCGTCAAGTGTGACTTTTATTATAAATTTATTTTTACCAATATTGCCAATTTTTCAGTTTTAGCGCTAATTACTAAGTAAGTCAGCTTATTTCTCTGATCCATTGTTTTATGCATGTGGTGTTTATCTATAAGTAACTGATGCACTGTTATTTTTTTTTTATGTATTATGTGTTTGTATCAGTGTAATCATTTTTTGGTGAACCTAATAAAATAAATAAATAAATATCTGTAGTAACATTTTCCGATTATTTCATTAATAAAGATCGTTTAAAATGGACATCCACAGTACTGAAAAGAATCATCGTTACCTGAGAAGACCTTGTAGTGATAGGGGAAGTAGGTGTCCTTGGAGAAGGTGGATCCACCCTATGCTCAGCCAAGACCCTGTGTTCATTTTTCCCTGTGACAGAATTTTTCACTCTCTCCATCCTAGCTTGAATCGCCTTTCGAGATATAACCTTAGTCTTTTCATCTTTGTTGCCACCGTCAGCTAGCTTCCTCATCAACCTCGCAGTCGCTGCGACTGACTGTTGAGTATCAGAATTCGTTCTTGCTAGTCGAGTAGCTTGTCTCGGCACTGGAGTTGCACCACCAGTACTGCTTCGTGTACTTTCATTTCTATTGAAAGAATTTCTATCGTCATGTTCTGTATCAGAATCAGCAGGCAGATACCCGCCACCGCCGACTGAGGATACTCCAGTACGTAAAAGGTTTTCGTGTTCGGCGTATCTCACTCTTTCGTCGACTGCTACAGTGCCGTTCTGTGCTCTTTCAAGCCCTCTTTCCATTTCTCCGATTTGTCGCTCCAGTTTGCGTAGAACATCATCTGATGGTGGCATGGGAGCGGTATCGTCAGGTGGTTCGGGGGCTTGAAATGATTTAAGGTGGATGGGATGAGCTCTGTTGATTTCGAGTCGTTTGGGAGCTATCCCCGTGGATGTAATCTCGTACTGGGTTCGTTGCGGCGGCTGGTTTCTCTCCAACATGGCTAAGGACACCGGCGATGGTGGTGGCGCACCGTTTACAGTCGGCTCTTGACCTTCTGGGGCGGGCGAAACCCTCGGTGCACGAAAACTTTTCCTCATGAAATCTTCGCGTGTTAACTTCCTTTCCATTTTAGAAAGATAACATTTCACTGAGTTTTTCACTAGGTTTTAGTGCATACTAAATTTAACGTCTATCACAGTTACTGTATCACTTTAAGTACTATTTATAATTTTGTAGGTGTGTAAAAATATCTGAAATGAAAGAAGAGAATAAAGACTGATCGTCACCTCAATAAAGACGCCCTTAGAGCATATCGGATTACATAACAGCCATATGAAATTTAGTCAAAGACGTCGAGACATGACATCTGAATTCGGCCTAAATACCGAAATTGAACGCTACCAATAAAGAACGACATGTAGATACAGAGAGACAGAAGTTATGGGATGAGTGAAAAACGATCGATAATCTAGTTCTGACGTCAATTAAACAATCGCATATAAAATTTAGTAACCAGCGCATACCAATCGACCTATTACTGTATACTGACGTAGAAGACATACAATCGATAGAATACTTAATTGTATGGTTAGAATAGGCCGAAAGAAAACACTAAACACCGTAGTTGTGTGGAAAAATTAGCGGAATGGAAAATTTTAGGCCCTAAATTCTATCCTAGAATTTTCCATTCCATTCAATATTCAAAAAAGACGAGAAATCGTCCAATATAACCTAGGCTCACTTAAGTTTCAACAGAACCTAAGAGAATCACATAAACGAACAGAATCTAGTCGAACACTTAACAAAGAAACAAAGGGAATTAGAAAAAGAACTATAACGTCATGTAGTAATAGGAAAATCAAATGAGCGTAGATAAAAAGTGAAATCCCTGAACGATCGTAACGAGGCGTAACTCGATAAGAATGGCCCCAAACGAAACCAATAATAGCAAATAACATTTAACCATGATACAATTTAGATAAAACTGACTTACAGCTAAAAATGTGGCTGTCATCATGTCAATCAGAGTAATGTAAGCACGTATTGCTAACCGAATTTTTTTCTGGCTGTGAAATTAATGAGACAAAATAATCAGCAAAACACAAAATCGATTTCGGGACCTACATTTCTTATTGCATTGACAGTTCGATGGAATAGTAATTATGACTCGATAACACACGTTTGTTGATTATAATCGAATGTCGTGCTTCTGTTTCATCATCATGCAATGAGTACAAATCGCATGACTTGGTATGAATATTATAGTAGGTTTATCATTAGAATCCCTTTTTTTATACAGCATGTGCACCTCATAGTAACTGGCTTTCGTAGAGGTCCAGTGTAAAAATTTGAACCTCCCTTTTCTTTCAAAGACTAAGGCATTTTCTAGAAATCGATTATTATCGACCAAAAATAAACGAGTCAAGGTCATCAATATTGAATATTTTATAAGTATTCCTAGAGTTACTAAATTATAAACCTATCAAGCTACCATAGAAGATTCGAATTCAAACAAGATACAAGAAATTCCTACTGTTTGCTTCACTGTAACGAGTTAACAACGCGCCATATCTCATAGTTAGCAACAATTATCTCCAATGCAAATAACATTACTGATCCCATTTCCATTTACAACATAGAAACAGTTTCCGAGAAGCAAGAGGAATGCAAAACACTTCTATGATAGAAACATTCCGTTGTACGGCAGGAGCGAGACAGCAACAAAGTCCATCTGGAAAGAGAGAGATGAAACATTGTTAGTTAAAGGAACACGGAGAACCGTTCACCATAAACCCTTGTAGCGACACAAAGCTGCACCAGCGTCTGAAAGAGAGGCAAATACCATCACCTGTACACTTGAGTCAACATATAACATGAAGCAAAATACGACACAGTACAAAAATATCGGTACTAATAAAAAAACGTTCAACTTCAATGATGAAGAGCCTTTGCTGATGTAATTGGATTTTGTTACGATCGCAAGTTATGGTCCTTGAAGGGTTCCTCGTTTAGCACTTTATTTCAGGTTGTTATGTTACAAATGTTTGTAGAGTTTAAACTTAATTTGAAGAGCGGTTAATTAAGTAAACTTACGAAATTTTACGACAGTGCGACATTTAATAATTGTATAATGATTTTCGCATTTCCTTATAAATCGAAACTGTATTTAGAAAAGCAGTCCGATTGCTTTATTCATACTCTTTTAAATTCTACCATATTAATACATCTACATAAATTATGTCAACAAACGCTTAAGAATGTTTCTCAAAAGACAACGTGATATTAGGACTACTATTCAATGAAGTCGAGGCCGTGGTCCGTAGTCTCACGACAGTACAACATATGGCGACCGAAACACCTATGACTCAATGTTTTCGCACAGAGATCAATAAAGATGAAACTTTGTGAAATATTACACGTTATTAAATATTTGTGATTAAGTTAACATTATAGCAGGAAACCCAACCTTTCAGGCAACGAGGAAATGGCAAATAATTCATGATATGATAATAAGATTATGATTTCAAGCATAGATCTAAAACTACACACATTTTGTCCTTTTTAACGTTTTTAACATATATTTTGGTGTAGATTGGTTTTATAAGGCTTCAATCTAACTTAAACGATTACAAAGTGAGCCTTTACTGAAAACCGGGAGACAGTAAGCTCAAATTCTGATCTGGTAACAGTAGTTCCTCTTTTTGAAGTGATTCGAGGTTAGAACCACCATTCGCACCGTTCTTAATCGCACTTTAATTCCACAATCACAACATTTTACGATGATTACGAAAGACAAAACAACAACGCAAGATTTCCAACACATCGTTAACAATAAAACAGCGTGATCGTATAAAATAGAAGAGTTTCACGTTTATGCAACAGTCAACAGAACAGTTTATGAATCATATCTTTTTTTACACTCCGTATTGCTTTAGATGTGAATATAATTGTGTCTATTTTGTAAGCGTCTTGTGAGTCAGTCGTCATTTAAAGCTTACTACGTGTAAACAAACAAAAAAGCTCCATAACATGACTGATTGAATGATGAATTTTTAAATGCAATGATTCAACGAAATGCAGTTAACCTTGTGTTCGCTAAAATGTCTGTTGATTTAAGAGAAAAGAGCGTGACTAAGACAATGTTTACCGACATTCCTATTGACATGTTTGTCAATAGTTTTGGATTTGACGTCTTCTATAACACCGGTGACGTACTTGGTAACATTGTGTCGTGAAATTCGTTGTTTAGCTTTTTACTTCCTTGGGATGCTACAAGGAAGGCCATATTGTACTTAGAAGATGGATTGCCGAACGCAGTATGTGGTATCTTTACCCTAACGACACTAAAAATAATTGAAGTAATATAATTATTCATTAAGACTAAAAGCGAATCACACGAAACCAATGAGCAAGATGATATTAATAACAGAAACCGCTTCAGATAAATATCGAAATCACAAACTACAAAATATTACGGCGAAAGCGGAACATTCCATTCCGTCAATATGTTTGTTTTGTTAAAGTATATTTATCGCTGAAACTGAAAATAGTTCAAACGTTGCTAAAAATAGTTGGGTATTAATCTTAATCTATTTATAAGGCTGTGTTGAAGTTGGCCGCACAACCACTGTTATGTAATATGGAAGTTTTTTAGGCTTGGCTTGGAGACCTTGAAGAGTATTTTCGTTTTTGTAAGTAAGGTTAAAGATAGTATCATCAGCTGCGAGCTGTAATTCGTCTTAGGCAATTATGGGGTTCAGCCCATTTCAGGCTCAGATGTCGTTTTCTTACCTAAATATCTTTCATATAACTGGATTCTCAGGGAAAAAATTAGAATCATGATTTTCTGGATTAGAATTCGCATTCTTAGTACCTACTAATTATCCAAATCTTCAAGACGCTAGCTTAATAAGTTCTTAAATGCTCAATAATTCCTCAGCTTACAAAGACTTTGCAACTCGAAGAATTCTAGGAATAATAACTTCTACAACTTATAACGTATGAAACACCTTAAGTATTTCCTCAACTCTCAAAATTCATAAGCTTTATGAAGTAATTAGTGCTTCGATTGTGCCAGAACTTGTGGAACACAATCAACATGTCTGGAATAACAAAACTGACTAAAATCTTATTAGACTTCCCACATAGATAGAGGATAATATATTAAGACCTTAATTATTCTAACAATCATATAATAACTATTGTTATTATTATTTATATATTATTCATAATCATTCTTCGAAATACTCTAGTCTATAATTTTGCTATTTACCTTCAAATTGCTATTTAGCATTATTAATTAAGTAATATAAAACTGCAGAGAATACATAGCACCTTAGTACTTCAAGTCCGACCATCTCAGGTTCCCTAGCTTGAAATAACTGTACGTAATTCAACTCTTTGTGAGCTGAGGCAAAATTAACATTTCCAGTGTGTTTAGCTTCTACGCTATTGTTATTAAGAGTGGTTTTAGCTGATGCAGGGATGATGGTATCTTTGTTTGCATGGACCGCAAGCTTCCGCCATTGTGCTCGTATCTGCTTGCATGGAACTGTAGGATTCTATTCTTATGTGTGGGGTTGAACAATTGCGGCTTGGCAGTTTTGATTTTCGCATTAGATTGGTCAGGTGCTTTGAGAGTTGGTGAAAACGATTTTGTTGAGGCACGAATTGAATTCAATAGGAAAATAAACGTCATTTACTTTTAGAATAGCGTAGTCATTTTATTACGTTTAGGGTCTAATTTGTCAACTGGTTTACTGTACAGTCACAGTAACTTCAATGTACAGTGTTGTGTAAATATTTGTCAGATCCTAGAGCCTATACATTTCATTTACATTAATTACTTTTCAAAGTAACCTCTACATTTCAAACCCGTTTACTCAAACCATTCACATTTCCGACATATATTATGAGCTTAGCATGAACATGAAAATGAAACTAAACCAAGTGTAATATTCCAACAAGGTCCTTAAATTATAACAAAGGAGCCTTTCAAAAAGCCTAGTAGGCAACACGCAACGAAGCCTGGTCACAAATGGCATATGCTAATGAATGCATTGTGAGACGAGGCAAAAACATCGGGACAAAGTTATGGCAGTTGGTAGACAGTTACGAACTGGTAAAGTTGCTTTTTATTCTGTTCCGAGTTGTAACGCGGTTATTTTTCGTGTTTTTTTTATGCTTTTAAATGTTTGTGCTACATCTATTAGTGGACAATTCTAGTCGGAATGAATATTCTAGCGGAAATTTTATATATTTCATTGTCTGCTCTAAGAATTGGGTCAGTTCATATTAAATTATTTTAACAATATTTGGTCAAGTAGTGGTTGGTTCAATATTACATTTCTATGCTAATTTCACGTGATCGAATGAAAATACGTCATATTGAATTACCCACTTAATCAATAAAACTGTCGTATTTCGAGTCTTAATCCAGATTAAGTCGTAACAAGAGCACTAAACCGAAACTATTAGTGAAACATGCATTAGCCACCGAACCTAACCATACTAAGTTCTAAAACTAAGATTAACGTTGTAAATCCAACCCACGCAAATTAGACGCCGTTTAAGGCGGCCAGTTTAGAAAAAAGTATCAGCTTCCTTTTCTCAAGACCAACATAAACAATAACTATTCATCTACATTTTTCAGCTATTATTATTAAAGTTTCTTATCAAAGAAAAGTGGTAAATATTAAAACTTTCAACGAGAATGATAGCCCTAGTTTCCGAACTATGAAAATTAATGAAGACTGTATTTCTAAGAAACTACTTAGGAAAGATGAAGTAAATCACGCACTCTTGCCTGCACGTAATAGCCTTCGTAATATTTACGTCATAATAAAGAACAGGTTCCAAACGATGTGTACATATAAACCAGAAAGGCTTTCTCATAGATTAGACTCTTTATTATCAATGACAAACTGATAATAAAATCGACAGAGGAAGCTAGATAAAGTGCTTCCCCCGCTTCTTATACACACAAAAGTTAAATTTCCGAGCTACTTCCTTGAGCATGCATTATTAATGACATGCAGTTCTTGATCGTCATACTGAAGAGACTTTTAAAAAGACATTTTCAAAGCAATTTTCGTTATGGAAGTTTAAACAACTAAACTATTTGCATGTCAGCCGAACCAATCAGCGATGAATCATGCCAAGATTGTTTTATCCGAGCCCCCACGAACGTAATTTAACATAACGATGCAAAAAATGTATTGCGTGTGCATGAAACCAAAGTTAGCAATGATTGAATTACATTAACGGTTCCCATAATGATACTGTAACAAAGAAAAGTCGTGACAAAGTCAAAACCTTCATTTGTAGTACAGCTGCAGTAAAAAAGTCGGAATAAGAATTTGAGGATTTTTACATTCACCAAAAACAAGCTGAAATAATTTTGGTACAAACAATTCTGCACACTACACTTCATCCATTTGAGGAGGCCAATCTTGATGGCTTAAATGGGTGATTAAATCTCGACAATATAAAACATTGTCAACAGGATCTTAATACGGTTAGTAAGCTTGAAAAAACCATCACGGCTGTAACAAAAACGAGTACAAACCGGTCTGTAGCGTTTAAACTAAATAGTCGAGGGTCGGTGAGTCATCGCGAAGCAAATTTGCGAGACGATCTGCCAGCAGAACATGTTTCATACGTATTTGGATGAAGTTATGAAACTCAATATGTTACTGAACGAACAATTTGTACGAACTTGGAGTTCGGTTCCATAAGGATTTCATTTTAAACTGTCACATGTGTTACTACATTGACCGATTGATTTCAGAATGCAGTGCTGCTTCTACAAAGTTTGGAACTGCATATTTAATTCAGAACTAGTTTTAACACAGCTCCATTATTTATAGTTCAAAATGTTAAGAAAAAATGCAAATGTAGCAGATGTTGTAACAACAACTCCTTAATCCATAGCCAACCAGCAGATGTAACCATACGAAAAACTAAAGATACATTAAAGAGTAAATGAAATCCGAGATGAATTACAAACCACATGTTACTGACAATGTTGGGGAAACTACGCAATATTTTGACAAATGAAGTACAGCTTCTGAATTTGGCACAAGTATTGGCGATGGGATATCGACAGATGTTTTTCCACCTGGCCAGTTGGCTAATGACGACGATGCTGAAGGCAATACATCAAGTCGCTTGACGACCCCGTCACAGCGGTCGATGCTTTCGTCACAGAAGTGGAACAAGATATGAGATGTCTTGGGAAGATATGAAATGTGTAGTTGATTCATTAGGTGTCAATGCAGTCGTAATAAATGAAACTGATTTTGAAAAAAGATTGGTTATTGTGGTAATAATTTGTTGATGGTTGATTTATTCTCAAGGATTGATTGATACTAAGGTTTTTAGAGGTAAAACGAAGATAATGACTTAAACAAGTTCATGTGCCTGATCATTTAAATGAAATTAGATTTGCTTTGGAAGACAAGCAAATAATAAAATGATTAAGAAGACTGCCATAACAAGATTTAACCCCAATATAAGCTTAACAATAAAACCTCTCGTCCATAATTATACGATTACACAAAACCGCTATATTCTGTGATTATAGACCACAATACCAGTCGGTGTAAGCGCCCGAGCATGACTCACGAACGTCGAACCGAGAGTCGTTTTCCCTCTCTTTCTAAACCTGTATTTTGCTACCGCCATCTCTTTCTACCACTACAAAAGCCTCGTCAAGTAATACGTGAATTTGGTCGATTAGATAAAACTAGTTTGCAGGTTTATTGATGGCTATTGCAACGATTCTAACTAATAAGGACTCGATGGTTAAACCATTGTAATATTGAAGGTAAATAAGGTAATATTTTATAAGTGATTGTTGGTTGTTTGTAGATAGTTCCTCGGATAGAAAATACAGTTTCTACTGTTTCCAGTAAATATGATAAATTGTTTGAAAAGGTTAAAGGTGCAGAATATAGAAAGATTATACTTGTTTATCAAGCCAATAGATGAGTTGTACTTAAAACAGAAGAACGTATTGCTAAATCACATAGATCTTAATGATGATATGAATTCAGCAGTTTTCAATAGTAATACACAGACGGACGTGTTGTAAGCGATTGTAAGCGAAACAATTCCAAAACTATGATAATGACAGGAAATTATTTATGGCGTACATCCCCTAATTAAGCGCATTTAGCCTACATTGACGACAATGCGTTTGACCCCACTGGGGGCCGTGGGCTAATTGGATTGTGCCGGGGGCAACATTATTCCTAGCCCACACGGTTTCACTTTCATGCATTTCTAATTTTGGACGTAGAAGCGCCCACGGCCCAATTTAAATTATTAGTTCAGTAAGCTATACAGAAATGGGTAACGCCATGCAAGTTTGTAGAAGTATTCTTTCATCAAGATAAATTAAATAAAATAATATTGATTTACATCTCACAAACTCTTAAGAACCGATAGAAGAATATGGTGTTCTGGCACCACCACGTATTGATAAACCATAACAAAATGACTAGACAAAAATTACATTTCAATCATTTGTCAAAGTGAAGTCTCTTGTTGTCATACAAACGACGTAATTTCTGTATCTTTACGCAACGAAGAAAAGCGCAACTCATTCGATAACAGATGTAATAGAAAGCCCGAAAAGTACCCATCATGGCTGTTCCGTGCAGATAGCCTTGTTATTCTGTTATGCACTCAATTTCCTCCATGACTGAGCATTATTTCCCCTAAACACGAGCCCGCATACAACGATACGATTTTTGAAAATACACCACGATTAAATCGGACCTGACACGATGCGTCTCTCGCAATTCGAATCACGTACTGCATTGTGTATTCCATGAACAATTTAACGTCACCAGGGCAAAAATAAATGCATAAATTTTATGATGCTTGTGTAAATTCTGTCACGTAACACTTATCGCTTCGTTGTAGTATTTGAATGTCATCATATCACAGAAAAGAGCAACGAACTGACTAGAGCATTCAATACGTTCAGTATGGCATGTCAAATGTGATTACAATAAGCTTTTCATAACAACAATAGTCGTGTAATTCGTTCGGGGTTAGATGTACCTATTACTCGATAAATTCCTAATATTAAAGTCCTATAAAACACGCATTTGCGATACTTCTTGTGAGGGCTGTGTAAGGTTAAGGCACGTTATCAGAGTGTAAATTGACGTTTTGTCGCTCATAAAAACGAGAAGTAATGATTCGTGTGACCGCCTGTCTCCATAAAGAAAGCTGTCAAAACCGTGGAGAAAACGGTTTGTATGAAGAAGAAGATACATTTTGAATGGAATTGTGACGTAAGTTAATGTGGGACGAGCGGTGAAAGTTTGATGACATTGTTTTTGAGATTTAAGCAATAAACAGTACAAAAGACAATTATTTTTAAGTGTTGATCTTCGTAACATGTGATACTGCATCGCTGTTACGCAAAACCAGAAATATAACTTTTATTTTTTATTTTGCCTAATTAAGTAGCTCTTTGTCGAAATATAGCTTTTGAAATGCACATTTGGTCCAACTGTTTCTCCAAGTGAAACACTGTGCAAACTGCGATGCTTGTCGAGTACGAAGTTTCGTGGACTATTAAAATGAGTTTCCTCCTATTACAGACACAGCCAAATTAAAAAGAGTATGCTTAGATGGTTTGGTCATGTTGAGAGGATGAGTGGAACGCGACTAACAAAAGGTATTTATAAAGCAGAGGTGAGTGGAAACGCCGGGAGGGGACTATAGGAGGACATATAGTGACCAAATTGGTGATGTTCTTCAGAAAGGTCAGGTGCGTAGTACTCGTAATCGGCGTGCGTGTATGACCAGGGGCCCAAGTCTGCTATTTTTATAAATTCAGTCATTCCAACACGATCCCATTGTCATGCCATTGTCATTTTGCTAAAAGTTCGTAATCTGGTAAATTCATAATGGTCGATCATTTTCTTTGCAATTTCTTTCAATGTAGTGTCAGTGGCGGACCATTAGAAAGTCATAATGACGCCATTATAATAGTAGATTACCAAACTTGTCAAAATCAACAATTATGAAATCAATGATCGACCATTCTGACACTATTGTAATAGCAGACTTGAGGCCCAGATGTATGAACGTAGGCGAAGCAAAAGGAGTATGTAAGGAGCGTAGCAGGTGGCATTCTATAGTTTCTGCCTACCCCCATGGGAAGAAGGCGTGAGTTTATGTATGTATGTATGTGTGTACAGAGACAGCCGTATTACTTTAATTGCCGTTATTAAAGCCACTCGGTCAGGTTTTTCTCGAGAAATGTAGTACATAAGAAATGGGTAAGTACCTAATAGAAATAGAAAACGATCGTTACTCCAAGGTAGGCGGAATCGCAGTAATGAATGTCCAATTATCCACAATAATCCACGATACCTACTTCAAACCTAATTGGAACATTTTTTTCTTATAAAACCTTATGAAACTTAATATTCCTTTTAAAAAGATATCGAAAACTTCAAACTTTTGAACTATAATGAGATGTTGCGTAGGTGTACCGAAAGCGTGGGCAAATAACTTACACATACTTCAAAAACGACTCTTAAAGAACAAAAAATAGAGTTCAAAATCGACTAACATGACCAGGTAATATCATTATTTTCAACCGCAAGCCTAGTGAGCAATTTTTTTTTTCTCAGAAATAGCACCATTGATATTTTTCTTAACGTCAACGAACGTGTATTAAGATATGCGATAACCATATTAGGAACAAAACATTTAGTTGTTTTATTAATTTAGTTTGAATCTATTAGTTCACCTTCTGTTTCTTTAAATATTCCATTTAAGGATAGAGAGACAGGTGACCACTCTCGTTAAGTTAAAATGATATATATCCTACTAATAGTTATAGCAGCACGGGTGGCGCAGTGGTTAAGCGATTGACTGCTGCGCTGCGTGTTGCGGGTTCGATTCCCGCACGGAACAAATATTTGTATGACCTACAAGTTGTTGTGCCGGGTCTGGCTGTTTGTGTATGTGAGTTTAAATGTTTGTAAGCGCACCCACGATACAGGAGAAATTCCTAGTGTGGGGCAACGTTTAAAAAAAAAAAAAATGTTTAAATGCGAAAGTTTTAATGTTGGTCAGTTATCAGTTTGTGTTTGTTACATAGTTACGCTGTAACAGCTGAACGGATTTTGATGCATTTTGGCAAACAGATCGATCAAGTTACAGATAGGATACTTTTCATCCAGGTTCATGATGAATAAAAAGTATGTAAGTATTTAAATATAAGTTTTTCTTCATATTCCCTAGGATGCCAGCAAAACCGCGAGCAGCAGCTAGTCGGTAAACGGTCTAAAACTGAAGAAATACAGTTAAACGCATTTTACCTTGAAGAATTAGTAATAGCATTTATGTTAGTAGTGAAACTAGCTATTTAATTGCCTGGTACCGTAATAACTCGTTACCTAGTTAACTTAGGAAGAGTATGTACCTACCATAATACGTACATTACATGACATATCTAAAGCAGGCTGACCCGGTGAACTATTAAATCCTAGCTGAGGCTAACCAGAAAGGTAGAAACTCATTTGGAAAAAAAATATAGCTGGATAGTCGAATGGTCGTTTATTTCAAAGACAGACATACGGTTGAGTAAGTTGTGTTCATTGATATATTAAATTGGTTGGGCACGTACGGTTTCTAGTAAATTTTTTTGGGCAAAACTCAGTATAGCAGAAAAATAGTAGAGCACATAGATACCTACCTACTGCTTACCAGGTCTGCTGAGACTCTGAAATTTATAGATTTCTATTGAGAAGTAAATACTCCCCTGTCTAAGGTTAAACAATGTAGGTACAAGCAGACTCCGAAAACTAATTGTAAGGACCTATACTAACAAAGTCATCAATATCACCTCTTGTCGATTTTAGGTGTACATAACAGGAAATAATAACATACATATAATAAAGCTATTTAAAGAAGACACATATGGTCAAATTCCGACACCTAATTTGGCCATACACAGGTAAAAGATAAAGTGAATCATGGGACCATAAAAGGAGTTGGGAATTTTATCGTATAAAAATCTTGACTAATCTTAAACTACACAGCGTATTTTTAAGTTAATTGGGGTATTATTGACAAATATGGGAAACATATGTTTATTGTCAATTAAATTATGTTTTTTTTTTACGTTTAGAAAGATGTAAATACAGGTTTGGTTCTTGATAATGAGCTTATAAGAAGTGAAACCTAGTTAAATGATAGAGAAAACGCTTCTATGATGAGAAGCTAATTTGTTTTAGATTTCCTATGTATGTTGATTGACAAAGGAAGACTAGAAAGTTTAATTTGATAATGATAACATAGTTAATTGGCAGGCTATACTTTGCATTTTAGTGTTGATATCTGTAAACTCTCCTGGGCTAAGGTACTAACCTAAGTATTAAAATCATGACATTAACAGACAGATCTTGAGTTACCTAGAATCGGAGGGAAACCTTGGTAGCTCTAGAATTCTAGATAATCCAATAACTGATTATATCAAAAGCAACAAACCACAACGTATAAATAAATAAAATTTCGCAAATATCGTAACGCCATCAATAGTCTGACCGTATTAAAAAGTCTCTTCAGACTCAACTAGGCAATTATAAAAAGCAATTTCCTGGAAACTGAGAGGTAAATGGGACTATTCTGACGTCAGCTAGAAAGCTAGGCTAGACCTGGCATTACTGTGTACCGGTTTTATTTAATGTTGAGCTAAAATCACATTTAAAATAAGTAATGTAGGTACTAAGTGATAATGCATGCTAGGCTGCAATCGAGTTTTAATTATAATTGCCATGAACATTATGCATCCTAAATTTAAATTATTCATTGTTTGTCCAAGCTAAAACGGTCCAGTTCTCGCCATTTAGTTTCAGAGATATACGCAGTTTTGTAAAGTTGTAAATTATCTACAAGTTCATATAGTAAATGACTTTATATGATGTTTCTAAGTACCAGAAATTTTAGTAAAAGGTACCGGTGGTTGATTTGAGAAAAGCAATGTCAAACTTTGAAAATGCTTTTTCTCAAATCAGTTTTTTAAGAGTTTCAACTTCAAATGTTTGATAAAAAAAATGTGCCAGATTTTGAATATTTTTTTAATTTTTATTGTCAATTGACTATTCTAGATACCGAATCTAGTCTTAACTCAATAACCCACTACTGGATCATTTTTGCTTGGACGCCCACAAATAAGGATTCAATCAAACGCAGACTCATGTGTAACCTTTAGTTTTGAACGTTCATCGATTTGTCATCTAATGCAAATGTGATAATATTTACATTTAGGTCATAAACATTGAAAAAATATGATTCTATAGATAACGTTAAATAACAAGATTTGAGTGAAAGTTTATTCAAATTCAACTTAACGGACTTAATAAACAATAGATTAACATTAAAGTTTAATAGTAACAAAACGACACTAGCTATAAATATAAACTTAGTAACTGCTTCACAGTGTGTTCAAAAAAGATTTACATACACCAAACAAGTTTTGTTGAATCTATGTAAAAATATGTAAATAGTTTTAAAACTTTACCTTGAAACTTGTGATAATATCTAAGCAAGTCGGTGGTTAGTAGTTCTATGATTCTATGTTACTTCGAACAATTTTCGAGTTAATTATTACAGACTATTTTGAAAGCTTCCTGAGGTTTTAAAGCAATCAGTGGATATCAATGAACTCGAAAACTGTGCAGATTATTATAGCTATACCCCTTGGAACATTCCTTGTATGGATATTGGGGACATTTACAAGCAAAGTATAATTTTGATGACGACTAGTATTTCCTTAACATACATAACATAAAATCACGCCTGTAATCCCCGAAGGGTTAGGCAGAGGTGTACCTATATATCCGCATTTCGCCAGTTATGTTTAATGTAATATGGAGCTTAACATCATTTTCTACAATTGAGCCTGGTTGGTGCGTTTGTGGCTGTCACCCCATTATAATTAGGTGATCAGTAGATTATAAATATTAACTTTATCTAACACTTATTACTTGAAATTACCTCCTGCACTGCCCCAGCCCGGACTATATTTTCAAGCTTTTGAACAAACATACTCTTACTGCAATCTGTTGCTCAATTCTCAAGCAAAACGCTTAATTCACTTGGCCAACACCTACGGAACCTCTCATTAATGCTTTTAGATCACCTGTGGGCGCGACACGGTTAAACTTGTTTAGGGTTCCGTAATCAAAGTCAGAAAACCATATCTATAAGTAGAAGAAGCAAAACCTTTCTTAAGTACATATAGAAACAGGGTTCTGTTTCTGCTTCATTTTATGTACGTAGTAATGCGGTGTAAAGAAAATAAGATAATAATGTATATAACCGACTCCTAACTTCCTCCAGCAAAGGCTAGGATGAAACTACTTTAAATAACTATCGGCGAAATCAACCATGAAGCTTTTTAATTGTGTATGGTTCCGTACCGCGGTTAAACCGTACAAGAGAACGAATGTTAAACTTTATAACTGAATAAGTACAGTTTGTTAATCAGTTTACTGTTACATTAATGAATATATTTTTTAGTGTTATAAAATTATTTTAATGAAGTTACTATGCAAGGCAACATTCGATGTCAAGTGATTAAGCATAGACTTCTGTTATTTTTATATGACATAGGATACGGCGGATCAGGTTTAGTTCACATATGGTAAGACTGAAAGACAACTAGGTAAGGCAAGACAAGGCACATGATGATGACATAATGAAGAAGATCATAGACTATTAAAGGCTATGAAATATTTGAGTACTAGCTGCCACCCGACAGGTCAGAATTTTTGCGAGCCAGCCGATGGCACCACCCTCGCTCGAACTAAACGCAAAGCAGAGAGCAAGACATCCAAAGCAGATATATCTATTGGTCAATGCAGTATACTTTAGGACCTGGTTTATAATTCTTAACAGTAACTACGCTCAGTAAGCAATAGCCTGCAGATCTGCGACCTTCACAGTAACAAATGCAGCAATTCCGACCTATCTTAATGTATTCCATTACAAACAGGCTTTACAATTCTCGATCCAATAGTATATCATATCTAGTTTAATTGCCTTATCCGTCAACTAGACCATGTGGTAATTATTGTCTGTCTGCTTGTCATTCCACGTGTCTGAATGTAGAATATTATAGTATATGTGGCATTGGAATAAAAATGTTAACTGATTTTTGGAAGACTGAGCTTTGGAAGGGTCTACTCCAGTTTAGCCTGATTTAAGTACTTGTGAAATACAAGCGGAATATTTTTTCCTGGAAATCATTATCTGCCAAGCCATTTCCTAACTCTTCCGGATGCAGCTGAACCAGTATTTTACATAGAGCGACTGCATATCTGACCTACACAACTTTTCATATATTCTACAGCTTTTTTCTTGAAGATCTCAGAACTCATAAATCTTGTGACAGACTCGCAGTAACCATCTTATTTCGGCCACGATTAATCCGGGCCGGCCGCGAGAGCATACCGTTACGACTCACGAGTACCGTTAGCAGACGGAGTGGATGCTGCGGTTGACGAGCCACGAGAGGGTTCGGTCGTTATTTTGATGGCACGTGGTTGGCATGTGGAAGGTAGGAAGTTAAGTGGTGGAGAGGTAAAGGGCAACATGGTTGTATATTTATATCTAAAAAAAATATTCTGAAGTCACATAGTTTTTGCACACATTCGATTAATGCATAATCATTAACTTTGTCATACTAAAAACTTAATTTCCGATGGTTAAGTTTTGTACCTAACACTAGGTCTAGGATATTTACCTCGCCATAAGATTCCAGTCTGTATTCTCTAAAGGTTCTGTTCATCACAGAAATGAAACTATAACACACCAAATTTTCGTCAGTTTTGTTAAGAGACCCAAGTAGGTCATAGGGGCCCGAACCTATTAATCGCCTTTTGCATCCGAACCAAATCTATCCAGCCACCTATCAGATAGTAACAGATACTTACTATAAATCACCCAGACGCTTTCCATCATAAAATAGTATACAGTAGATAGAGAAACACTAATAATCATCGCGTACCACTTTTGTTCATGAGTCATTGTTTCTGCAAGACGATGCCGATGGTAAGTACCGCAGTGGGTCAGTGATAGGGTCAGCATAAAACTTGAATATAAAAGTAAACTAAAAATAAATTTGAATATCATAGCAGTCAAGTTCTAAGATAAAGAAGTTAAAATAATTCTAGCAAGACCTGTTACATCGAGATAGAGATTATTGTTAAATGAGAGAATAGTGCTGCAATATTTTCAGTATTATTTAAATTTCACTTGAATAAACAGACCTGCTCTGAATAATATTGTTTCAACTGGAAATAAAATTTCGAACATATTAAATTTCCAGTTCAATTAAACATTAACGTTTTTAGAGAGTAGAAGTTACCATCGCCCATGTATATCTACAACTCAATATACATGCATGACTATCCGTTTTTTCGCAAATATTCCCTCATTTTCGAAAGTAAACAGTAACTGTTCTGTTACTGACCTGTTAAACAATGGCAACACTTTCGCATAAGGTATATCTAAACGGGACATCAAACAGCAACACAAGGAAAGGACAATGGACGCTATTTGCTCTCAGTCAAAGTCATGGCCTTAGTGAAGAATGCTGGTACCGAGCTTGCCAACCATCCGGGTGTCGATTGAATTGAAAATGTCGATTGAAGTTTCATGGGATGGGTATGGCCTTTGGTGTTTTGTAAACAATATTGAATTATAATAACATCATCACAAGAAGATATGAATCCTAATCGATTTCATCTTGAGGTAATACTAAACGTTGGTAAACTCAAAACTTTTCAGTTTTCCATGGAAAATTCTTGTTTGTTAATTGCATAAGCATTGTTCTCAACTATAATCATTATGGAAAATAACACATTCATAAAGTTAAGCAAGAACCCGAAGTAAATGCAATTAATTTCATAGATCTATCAAAGGCTTTCGAAATTGTCAAGCATAACCGTCAAAGCAAAAATTTTAAAAACCTTCCATACCAACAATTTCTTAACTATTTTTATCATATTCCGTGTATGTAGACGTGCGTTATATCAGATAGCAATTGCAGAATTTCCTTGTAGATAATTCGCGACACTATTTCTTTAGTCAACAGTCAACACTGATAGTGGCTTTGACTCAGACCTAACTTGGAAATGAGAGTGAGGAGTGTTCGTGTTACTTCATATGTGTATATGTTACGACTAATACCCGAAGTGCGGCTAAACCTAGTTTTAGCCGGATAGAACTAGGTGTAGCCACTTACTCTTGGTTAAACCTAGTACGAGCCGATTGTTTTCGGGTAAAATCATTTGGGTTAGGTTAGGTTAGAACAGTAACCATTAACAAGCGAAGGCGAGCGAGCGAAGCGAGCGTGCCGCGGCAGCGGCCGCCGAGCGCCAGATCCCCTCTATTGTTGGTAAATTGGTTTTATCCAACAGGGATTGTCTGGATCTATAATTCTAACCGGCTAAAACTAGGTGTAGCCGCACTTCGGGTATTAGCCGTAACATATACAATATGTAACAAAAACCCTGTTGTTCCTTTTAGGAACGTATACATTTACCTACGAGCACAACAATGATGAAATTATAATTTAAAAAAAATCAACATTGGCTAGTGGAGAGGTCAAAATCAAATAACTATTAAAAACGACACATTCAAAAAAATGTTTGGAGTATCTGATTTTACAAGTATATCTTTATTTCGCTAAATAGCCTACGAGCTCGGCGGCTTTCTTTGATGCGACAGAAGATGCCGCCAAAACTTACCGCGGCCGGCGCACGTGCCCCGTGGGTCAGTACTACCCCACGTGCCTACCTACCCCTTTACCCCGCCACCCGCCGCCCTGCGAATCACTTCCTTAGTCTCCCGCGCAGCTTACTTCCGAACGGATGTTATTGTTGAGTTTGACCTACGTAGTGAGTGAGTGACTTGTGTTTTTTTACGTTAACGTTAACCATGTCTTATTCTAACGTAGAATATTTTAACATGTTGATGTGTCTTGGGAAATGTGACTGCAATTATGCAGAAGCACGCAGACTCTACCAAGAACGTTTTGCGAGTCTACCATTACCGTCGGCGATGGCATTCCAACGTTTGCACATACGTACGTACAATACCGGCAGTGTGCACGGACGAGACCAACATCGAGCTGACGCAGGCAGGCCGAGGACTCAAGACAGTGACATCGAGGAGCAAGTCCTGGATTTGTTTGAGCACGATCCAACGCGAAGTACGCGCTCAGTGGGACGAGAACTAGGAGTAAACCATATGCGCGTTTGGAGAGTACTCAAAGAAGATGGCCAGCACCCATTTCACTATCGTCGCGTCCAATCACTACTTCCCTCCGACTATGAGCCAAGAATAGAATACAGTAGATGGGTACTCGACAAGATCGAACAAGATAGTGATTTCTTGAATTGGATACTGTTCACCGACGAGTGCTCATTTGTTAGAACAGGTGTATTCAATTCGCACAATGAGCACGTGTGGTCGATCACAAACCCGCATGCTATTAAACCAAGTCACTTCCAGCATCGGTGGAGGATTAATGTTTGGGCTGGAATTATTGGTGACAAAATTATTGGACCTTGTTTTTTAGACCAAACAATGAGCGGCGCCAACTATCTTCGTTTCCTGCAAGAACAGCTGAGTGATGAACTTGAGGAATTAGGGCTCCATATCGTGCGACGTATGTGGTTTCAACATGACGGCGCGCCGCCACACTTCTCCCGCCTTGTGAGAAGCTATTTAGATGTTGAATACGGAGAGAGATGGATTGGTCGCGGTGGACCCATCAATTGGCCCGCAAGATCACCTGATCTGACGCCATTAGATTTTTTCCTCTGGGGCACTGTTAAGCAACAGGTGTTCAAAAAATCGTGTGATACGGAGGTCGAAATGCGTTCACGCATAGTAGCAGCATTTGACCACATCAAGTCCGATACGTCCGTTCTGCGAAGTGTACGTGAAAATATGATTAGGCGTTGCAACAAATGTGTCGAGGTACAAGGTGGTCATATTGAACAGCATCTCCGTGGCCGTCAAGTAGACATCATAATAAATTAAGTAGGTACCTACATAAGGTTTTATGTGACAGACGCGGTGACTTTTTTTTCTTTTTATGTAAAAGTGTTAAAATAATGTAGTTTTAACATTATCAATTGTGCTTGTGCAAATACCGTGTAAACCAACATTTTCAAAGATTCATTCGTGTTCAGTGATAAACAACAGCTGACAAGGTCGCGAACTTGTGCAGAAAAATAGGTAGAGCGGCGCGGGTGCACGGGCGCAGCGGCACCGATCAAAGAGAGTGGCGGGAATGTTCTACCTATTTTCTGATTTCGCGGCATCGCTTTCATGCAGAATTGCAGAGGTAAGAAATCAGTTAAACATTTCAAATATTAATAATTAAATATTTATTTTAATTATTTTTGTTGAACAGTTTTTTATAAATGACTTGCTTTATTACGTATGTATACCGATTCTTAAAACGTAGGTAGAAGGAACAACAGGGTTTTTGTTACATATTGTATATAAATATATAACATCACGCCAGTTTTTGCCTAAGTTCATATGTTTAAAATAAATAGCTGTTTTCTCCATAGTAGATAACCATTTTACCTCGGCTAGTTTAAAATAAATTGCTGTTTTCTACATTGTTGGCAATATTTTTAATCTTTTAACCTTACGACCCGTGGCAAACTTGGACAGAAGTTTCTGTCGACATTTGTGATTTATTATGAATGCTACAATAATATCCTGGGCCAGTGAAATGTACCTAAGGTGAATCCCAGCAACGAGCTGGTAAACATTCTAATCAGGGTTCGCTGATCAGTGGATTGATATATAATATATCACGATTTAGTTCTAGTCAAAACTAGAAATTTAACAGATTCAAAGTTTACCCTAGCAACACTTGACAAAAAACTGAAATTTGGATTACCTTTCCCGAAGTGGCAATCTAATCATATTATTATGTTCGGGGATTCAACACATTGCAGGGACGGTAAGCTTTTTATCGAAATTCAAACCTTAAATGATAAATGATTTATTTTCTGTAAGTAGTTTGTACAAACACTTTTAAAGGTCAATCATGTTTTAAAAACTAGATGAGGTCAGCGTTTCGTATCTGACTACTCTGAGAAGAGAATAAACGCTGAAACAAAGTCAGTGGTCACATAACCATAGCGTAAGGTTATACTCGTACTATAAAAACGTCAAATAATCAAACACAAACTTTTATTCTACAACTAAAACACATATAAATCAGATTCGATATAATTATATTAAATATCGGATACAGTATTTCGAATATCGGATATATTGATATTTATTATAAATATCGGATTTTTACGAACCTCAATTCTAATCGTAAAGGGTACCAGCTAGTAAACAAACTGCGTGTAAGAAGTACTACTGCTACCTATCGTATAATAACACAATTTCAGCTTAACATTGTTTGGTAGTCGCTCTGCTTTGGCAAGAATTTACGATGTAAGTCAAATCCTTCCTGCACGATCAGTGACATTAGTAGGTATTTTTATTTTATCTGATACAAAGTAAACAGTGAATGTATTCATCCTAAACATTGTAATGGTCATAAATAATGAAAGACTGCCAGCTTTCTCACCTACGCAAACGGTATACATATGTTGATTCATACTGAGAGAAATTAGTAGACATATTTTATTTTCCGTTTAATTATTAAGGACTACTATGGTTATGTCTAGCATTTGATTGATATAATTGGAAATTTATAGATGTACCAATAATCTTGCGAACATAACCTACAAAAAAAACTGGAGGGACAATATTTGTATGATAATTAACGCTTCATATTATAATAAGTAGGTACAGCTTAATAACCTGACATAATTATAGAGAAATCAATTCACCTGTTATCACTCTATCATCCGAGCGGTAATCAGTTATCACACAAGATAAGAGACCCAATAAGCACTGGGCCTTATCTTATAAACTATCTATAGCTATTTTCAGCCATTGTATACATAGAGGCACCACTAATGATGTATTAAAGATTGTTATAAATAAAATTATAGCTACGGTTTAATCATGAATATGGAAAAGAGTCCAAAAAATTGACATCACCTTAAATACAAGAATTATGAAAAGAATAATGATTGATTATGTTGAGTACGGTTGCCAAATTAGGTCCGTATGTAATAAATTTTGCTTATCACAGACGTATGAACGCAAACGAACCAAAAGGATCGTAGCAGGTGGCGTTCTTTAGTTTCTACCTACCCCCATGGAAAAGGCGTGAGTTTATGTATGTATCACATACAATATGTCATGATAGTTGAATCTTGCTTCCTTATTTCATATAGGTATAATTTAATATCCATCGATATCATAATGGGTCGGTATTTAAAAAAATCGGGGATACACTTAAAATATTATGAATAGTCGTGAATGTGTCGAAGTGGGCGAGATCTAATTAAAATAGCTCTACAATCTGTTATATTTGACAGTTATTATAATAATATTTAAATTACAATATTAAACTTATTAATTTATTACTTAACATTGTTCAAAATATAATGTTTGAAGTCCAAGAACCTGTCCAACTAATTAATTTTCATGAAATATGATCCCATTATAAAGATATTAAAACACCAAAAACTTTACATGTTGGCAAGCTATCCAAAATAAAGACAAAACAATTTAAATATACGATAATGTCTTACTCCGATTACATTTTTGACATATAACCTTTGCTTATAGTAATAAATCATGTCCTTACAGAGAAAAAAGCCTATTGTTTTATATCACTGCCATATAAAGCATCCACTAATAAGCATTATGACATTTATGACAAAAAGATCAAAAAGATACAGAATATACAAAAGTCTAACGACATATATTTTTCCGATCATTGTTCATTTAATCCTGCTTAAGCAAGTAGCAGACAAACAATACACAATACACTTGATACCTAAGCATTGTGTTATGTGGACGATCAATTGTAACACGAATCAGGGTTACAATGAACGCCTATGTGTCTGTGGAGAGCTAGACCGCACATGTACGTACGGTAACATCTGATACTTTTGAGTGTACAATAAACATTGTAAGGAATTATAATACAAAACGTGCAAAACATATGACGTGCGTTGAACAAAGTTATAGCTTTTTATAAAACTCAGTCTTTAATGTACAAAAGTGTTCTAATCATTTTAATATCTGTAATCTACAACCCACTCATAAAAATTGGTTAAAAAGTAAAATCTTGTTTCGAAAGTCTAAGCTTATAAGACGCAAATATAATAAAATAACTAATGAAACACTAAGAGTTATGTTTACTTATTTAACGTTCACTTACTACAGGAAGCCTGTTATGTAAAATTCGCAGAAATACTTCATACTTAAATTAAAAATATATTCATTTATTATTCAGTTTAACAAAGACGAAACAAAAGAATAGATGCAGTCAAACTGAACTGCACTCAAATTAAAACACTTGAGAAAACTGAATTACGTCCGGCCAGTCTGGCTCCGAGCCTAGTCTTTGAAGGGAAGTCTTTTTCGAGAAAAAATAATATTCTTTACTAATTGGACCCCAACTTTATAGCTTTCGCTGTTAGGGAATGTAAATGAAAGGCCGTAACATAAGTCAGAGCAATAATAGTGAGAAAGAGTTTTCTTACAAGCAAAGAGCTTAAAGAAAGATCAAATGTTCGTGTAAGAACTTGAAGCTTCTGCTATTTGAAAACTTTCCTATGAAAAATCCTTGCAAATTGACTTATCGAGTGTTTTCCTTTTTTTTCATCCATAAAAACACAAAACAAAGAACGTCTTATATACTTATCTAAAAATCTGTGAGAATTACACAATTACAAGTAAATGCACCGTCACGGCTTACAATGTTAGTTGCCTTGGCCGACCGGCATTAATTTGATGCATTACCTGATGAGATTCCTACCTACCTACATAGTGTTCATTTCGTAAATGAGATCGTCAGTTGCATTACTGTTATGTGCTAAGACTTTGAAACGTAGTGCGAAAATTGTATGTTGATTCAGTGTCTTTTTTATGATTTGACAATATGTGTTTTATTTAAAATTATTCTTGAGTCTACCAGTTACTTTTTTAACTCGCTTTTATTATTCACTAGTCTACTTAAATATTTCAGCATGATTTCCAAATCTTCAAATGGAACTCTCTTAATACTTTCGTGCATCAACGATTCATAAAGAATACTTCAAAAGACAATGAAGCTTCAAAGTACATTACCGTTAATTAACTTTCCTTTAAAAAAAGGCCAAATATGTCAGTCAATAAAAACAAACAGCCCGTGATATGTTCCGGCATATAAAGCATAAAATGAACAAGGTCGTTAAAGAAAAACAAACGTACGAAAGAGTTACATATATTATAGTCTGTCCGTGCTCTCCCTTTTTATTTTTAATGCCATCTATTTCTATTGTAATGGCTTAAGGCAGTACCAGATACTACTGCATGCATGAAGCACCCACAATATGCTCGTTCATGCATTCTCGACAAGCATACATGCCATGTGCATTCGCCTTAGGACGCTCATCTACGCTTTGGTTCGGCTTATGCTCACTAAATTGCTCAGTGCAGTGTAACAGACTAACGTGATGATTAATATCTCTGACTGCGTCATGGAATTATGCATATCAGTGCGAACCAAGGACGGAAATTATCATATCATATCATCATAATGATAATATAAATAAAGCTAAAAGAATAAAATAATAATAACAAGAATATGATAATAATTCGTTTGTAATGTTTGATTTCTAAATCTTGCCACCTTGCTCACTCTTTTTACCAAGGCATGGCCATCTCTTCTCATGTTCGTGCCGAAACGAGGAAGAAGCTATTCCATTTCAGGTCTATGGTCTAGGTGACAAACAAACAAAACAGAAGCTGTCATATATTAATCTTCACTATAAACTTATCAGAACCAACGCAGACTCCTCAAAGACACCGAATATCTACTCGAGTTAGCAGATACAACAATAGTCATATGGTAATATGTATGAAGACAAACTAGCACAAGAGCGACCGGTATATAATGTATGTGTCTGTATGCCTGCGTGCCTCTATGTCTGTTTAATTAATACTGTACGGACGCGAGAGGCATACTAATGTGAGCCGGCTTATTGCTCAGTTTTTGCTAGTATAAACGGTGTAATATTAATAAAGAAATATGTTGGCTTCCGTGTTTTTTGAGTTATGTTGGTATTGCGTTACTGTATGGTCTGTTTCGTAATTAATGATAATAAATATGCGTTTTGGAATTAACGCAGAAACAGAAATGAGAATATTATCGATTTTATACTGCAGGTTTTTATACTCTTCTTCTGCTTCCTATTGTCCCGTATGATTTTGGGTTATGTGGAAAATGTTTTTGTCTTCCAACAGATCTGTCAGCATGACATTATCATTCACACCTTTTTTAAGACTAAAACCAAAAATCTAATAATTTAAAAGTTCTCAACCACGAATCATAACAAATAATCAGACCCCTCTGGCTTTCACACACGACCGATTCAAACGCAATCAATACTTTCATTCTCAACATTCAGACCATTAACACACATATAGTACCGCTCAAAACATTTGAAGGATAACAGACACGTGCCGGAGATAAAAGGTCGATCCCTCTTAAGTTTTCCCATAGGTTAAGCTTTGACTCAAATGACATACGAAAGAGGATATTCGTTCGATGTTAGGAAATTTATTTCGGCAACAATATTTATGGTTGTAGAAGAAATTTCTAGTTTGGAAGCGTGGTTGTTATTAGTAGATAGTATACTTGTTCGACAACACATGTTTTCTTTATACTGTGGTGTCTGGTATATACATGATAAGTCCAAAAATCTGATTTTACATTATGAGATCTATGAAATGTGACATATACACATTCAGATTTGTAGCATTTTTTTTTAAGTTTCTAATGCTCACAGTGTAAAATCTGATTTTTGAACTTATCATACACCATATACCAGAGACACCACAGATTCATCATCTGCCTCGCCTTTTCCCAACTATGTTGAAGTATGATAGGATCTGTATTTTGGCTGAATTCAAATGACGTTAGCAATATTAACATTACAAAGAAGGTTTAGTCAAAAATGATAAACTTAGTTGCTAAAGCCGGTTACTAGGCATTTATTTGCAAATTAAGCAAACCTGAAATGACATTTAAAACCTTGAGTTCCATGCCAATATCATTATGACAAAAAGTCTTCAAGTTTCCGGTAAATAGAGAAAAAACCTTCTAAAATATGTGCATAAACAAATCCTACGACAGATTTGGAGCTAAAACAGTCGAAGAATGATTAAGTACTAAGTTATTTGCTGGTCTAGTGGTCAAATAGCATAGTTATCGGTGCTAAGGTCATCGCGACCTACTGCTGAGGTCGCGAGGTTGTCAATATACAGTATTTTATTTATATTTAGTTCATAAAATATTCGTGTTCATGAGTTGGTGAACGTAATTGTCTTGTGAGACCGAATATCTGTACTTTACCAAGACAAATCTAAGTATATGTGTATTCCCAAGTTTGTGCAAACATAGCCATTCAAAGAAAGCTCTATAATACGTATCAAGAGAAATGGCTAATGGTCTAAACTTTGGTAAGATCAGATGTCAATACCAAAATTGTTAGAAACCTGATTATAATTTGGTAACTAGTAACTGTAAAAACAACAGAATACCATAATAAACAATATTGTACAGACAATAACATGCAATATGAAGGTAAGATTACCGATCGATACACCGCCGTCGAGGCAAAAAAAACAGTCAATGACACAACTGCATTGCACCATTTCAAATTGTTGTGAACTATAAGTAAGTAGATTGTACTGTTTCTGTTACTTATTCGTTACGCAGTGATGATGACATAAAACATCATATTTTTGAAACTATAAATCCATTGGAATATTCTGTACAGCTTGTGAAGTCCCGAAAAGAAGATTCCTGTCTAGTTTAGCTTCTTGCTTATAGTCGCCGGGTATTTAACGTTTTTGAAAGGATAAAAGCTAATTACAGGACCCAATTCACAGAAGTTAGCTAGGGTTATCTGTTTTTGGAAAAAATCCTGAAATTCCCTAGTTTGAAAAGCAATCATGGCTATCCTTTTGATTTCCATATAAACGAATACTGAAGGCCATGTCCCTGAAAGACCTTAGTGCTTTATGTATGATGTTCTTCCACTTCGTTCGGTTCTCGATTTCTCTCAGGGCAATTCGTAACAGAGAGTTCAGTGAGGGCGGTTACTTGGTCTGACCAGCGGTTCCAGCGGTCTTTTTCCTCATCACTACCTTCTTTTCAAGGTTAACTGGTTCCCGTCGGGCAATGTAACCAAAGTAACTGAGAATCCTTTGGTGGTGGATAGTTTATCTCTTATTTGTAGTTGTTCGAGGATAGATTAGTTCGTTCTGTCCTGCCAAATACGTGTCAGCTTACTCATCGCAGCTTTGGCCATTTGAGTCCTTATCTTGATCTCTCTTTCACTTCCTCCCGATCAGTCAGTAGTGATTCGAGATATATAAACTCGCTGTCTAATTCTATATCTGCGGATTCTCCCGTTCTGGAGAATTGACCGGTTCTGTCGATGAGCATGACATTTGTCTTCAACTTATTGATAGGGAGTCCAACCAGTCCACTCTCGTATTCTACTCCGCGAAAAAGATCAACTAGCTCCTTTTCTGGTTGGTGATCTTTATTCCCGAAGTTATAGGGTAGCATAATATTATTTAAACACTTTTTATACAAGACAATTCTGAATAAAATGGCTTAATTTATCAACGATTACACTTAGCTATTCTCAGATTTCTAAGAACTATAATCGCCCTAAGCCACCACCGGCCTACAATAATTCGTCCATAGTACATGAATACTACTATCGATTAATATAGATACAGTACGTCAAACGCTCTCGAGTCACGTTTGCGTTATCTAGCTCCGAAACAATGGCGGTAATCGAAGCTAACTAGAATTATATTGACACGTGATAATATAATGTTAAGACAGTAATTTGTTATACTTGATCTTGCTTATACTATCAATACTTCTATAGTATCAGTTAGGTTATAGTTCCTATGATATAGGAGCAGTGACGATATCTTGACCTATATTTTCTACTGTATTACGAAACGTACGTTTACGTTTTAACTAAAATATCTTCTTCTAAATGTTTCATCATCTTAAACAATTAGTTTAACAATATGACGTACATGATGCTATCATCATGTACATCATATTGTTCAAAACGAAATTTTACAACTTGTATGCCTCACATGAGATATCAAAAACTGTCTAGAAACCAGCTCAAAACGTTCCGAATACAATAGGAGAAAGAAAGTTTAGCCATCCTGTTCCTCCACACGTTTTAAAAACTATCCACCACAAAAACACGATGACATCACCGCAACAAATTTCCAAGTCATTATCTCCAGTTATCACTACTAATCTGATAACGTGTGCCTTAACTGTGTGATAACAGGCGGTGTTTTTACACCCGATGATAGTTGGTGCGAAATGGTTTGCCTGATAAATAGCTAGACTAATAATGAGCTCAATATATCTGATATAAACGGTAATTTGGGAAATGAATCAGGTTATATAAAATTTCCACGTGGTCAAAGTCATAACAGGTTGTTTCAGGTTTGCTTATTACAATGTTCGTTTTGAGCCTACATAGGAAGTTGTCACGTAACCTACCATAAGAAACAGACATTTTTGGAATAAGTGTATTTATGCTCACATCAATAGCGATGGGTGCGTTTTGGAGGTTGGGTGATTTTTGGACTAAATTAAGTTGAGTTGAGTAATATTAAAGGGATTAGAGTTTATAATAAGCAGAGGACTTGAGACTAGAGGAGACAGCCTAAGCTTATTATAAACTATTACTTTTATTATTACTCATAATCAAAGCACATAAAGTCATTTGATTAAGGTACTTAAGTAGGTACTTCTAATTTTAAACCTGTTAATCAATACATTAATTACACTGCGAACATGCCGCACCTTATTAACACAAAATAATTTATGAATAAACCTCCAGATGTAATAAATAACATCAGTACGTAAATAACTAATAATACAACAAGCAAATGTAAAACATTGTAAATTAACATACAAGATAAAACTTACAATATCATTTTGAAATTGCAGCTACGTGAGAAAAACAACTATGTCTGAATCACCATAAAGTATTGTAACTATTGTGCTAAAACAAATGAATATTGTGCTTGAAACATGTAAAGAGCATAAGAGTTAACTAGAGTGTATTTAAGAAAATTGTTTCAGTCCTTGAAAATATAAAAGTCAAGATTTAAGTGTTAAAGTGAGAGCGGGAGTGGGTAATATTGATATTAAAAATAAACTGTGAGTTAATTTTGGAAATAAAGTAGAATATCAGATAATAGATGACGATGGAGAATGTGAAGAGATGCTTTATATTCTCACACTCACTTTAACGACGACTGTCATGTCGCGATAGTTAACACAGCTAACTTTGATAATAGGATTGAGAAGCATTAAGATATTGCTAGAGAAGATCTAGAGGAAGCAGTTAGCAATACAGGGTTCATTACTAATTCATATTCTAGTATGCCTAAAATGTTTGTAAACAACCTAGGCTGTATTACAGTCTCCTACATCGTAGCACGTAGTTTCAAACTTATTCAACTGCCGTTTACCCCATAAAGATCCCAACCATGACGATTAGCCATGAAAAATACAAAAAACGGACATCGACCGAATCATTAGGACTTCCAGAATCATTCACTTTTAGTGTCATTAGTAAGTGGTTAGCCGAAAATCTGGGTCGCTGTAATTTCACAAATGTAGCAAGCGTGACTATCGAGTTTACGTCTGCAGTCTTAGACATTTCAAAATACCAGGTTTTTGAACAAATAGTGCTCTAGTTAAAGGCGCTTTCCTGATTGGTTTGTTCGTAATTAGTTTGTGTTTGCATGTGAACAGATTAGGATGTCATGGAGGCTTGAATTATGTATGTCTTCCTTTTGGATACTAAGTTTCATATTAATTACTGTAGACAATGCTTCACAATGCATGTGGATTTCAAACAATGGTTGGGGTCAAAATATGTCGGTAGAAATGTACTGGTTTAAGAGGTCGTTATTGAGTACCTAACCGAGGTTTAAACGTAGTTACGGAATAGAATGTAAACGACTTTCAAACCATGTCCATGACTTAAAATTTCGATGTCACAGTCAATGTAGTGGTCAGCGAACCAGATTCATTAGGCTACGGTTAATCTTCGTATAGGCCCAAAAGGCTTGTAAAGTACGAAGTTGCCCAAAAACGTCTTCAAATTGTAGGTTATAGATGTATTGTTTTCATTTGGGAAGTTTCTGTTAAGGTAAAACGAAACACGTCAAATAACCAAAAAACTGAATCATATAGAAAATAAGTTCCAACGATGTCATTACAATATAAAACCCTCAAGCCCCTAACTTGCGTCGTACACCAAAGCCGTACAAACCAATTGTGTTCTGTTGCAACTCCGGATATCAAGGTCCAATTGCCGCCGTTTCACTCCGACGAAACAAAAACCCGCTCCAGCCAACCAACCGTCTATGAAGCGTAAAAATAATGAGAGAAAGAACCTATCGTCTTTATCACAACAAATGAAAGTTTATTAATTATTGTATCGTCGAAACTGGGACAGTGTTTCGCATCTTCTATCCTTTCACATCTAAGCTTTAGTCGAAACAAAAGGCTTTAAACTGTGTCAATCGTGCTTAAAAAGAATTAAATGGTAAAAATAATTGCCGTAGTAAGTTAAGATTATTGTAGAAACCTTCACTTCAGAGTAGTGATTCACAACGACAGACTTGACCAAAACTAGTTGTGACAAACGAAAAAGAAAATTTGAAAACAACGACAGAAAAAGGAAGTAGACGTTATGACGACCTGTTTGGAAACAAAATCCAAAGCAAAAAGACTAATAGTAAGATTGACGTCTAGACCTAGAATATGACAACTTTTTTCAATGTCCGATCAAGGTAAGTGACCTTTTCACGGCGTTAAATCTTAGCAAAGCCACTATAACACAGGCACTGTAGATCCACGAGTTATTAACCGAATCACCGAAGCGCGACGCAACGGTATCGGCTCGATCCGGGCACAGATAAAAACTCTACCTCATATCACATTAGCCAAACTGAAATTGTTATCAGTTTGAAATAATAAATCACTATCACAAACACATTCCACGTTTATATGTCACATCACTGAGATTTGTATATTTTATAAAACAGTTACGTGCGATATACGTCCGCTCCGTGCGGCTGCCGAGAGGAGACTGAGGTGGCAGTGCTGCGCAGGCGCCGCTTCGCTTGGTTATCAGCCTTCGGTGGGGCAAAGGGGGTGCAAGAAAGAAAAGTCCGCACGTGATACAAAAGATAAGACGTTTGAAATTGTGCATTCGACATTGTTTGTTTAGTTTCAGATGTTATACTTCGCGACCACTCACTTTCATGTCAGCGGTTAAATATTTGTGGCAATCTCTCATTTTCAAACAAGCGTTACTTTACTTTACTTTTTTCACAATTTAAACATCTTGATATACAATATTTTAAGGCTTAGTTATAGAGGCACTCAAAATTCGCCGCCGATTTTTACTTTTTATTGTATGGGCAGATGGTGTCTGGCGAGGCTTCAAAACCGGATTTTTGGGAATAGTTTCCGATGTTTTTTAGGTTCTTTTTAACACTCGATGTATTTGAGTTGAGCTTATTTAAGAGGTGAGAGGTACGCGATTCGAAACCTACCTGATTTTGTTACTTTTTTGGACTAAAGCCTATATTCCTCAGAGAAGATCTCTTGTCTAGATGATTAATAACGTAAAAGTATTCATCTATCTAGATCTCAATAGCAATAATACAAATTGTCACCTATAAATCTGCTAAACGTAACTGCTGGCGTAATCCTTCTATTATCTTTAATTGTACCAGTGAATTAAGCAGTGGGAAAGCCCAAGATTAAAACTGTAAACTTGGGCCATATAAATGACGAATAGCCTATGTCCCACGATAAAATAACTATAGAATATCTCAAACAAGGGATTGAACCAATTAATAAACATATATTCGAAGGTACAAAACATATAGACAGACATATATAACCAGCCTCGTGTCAAGAGTAAACACATTTATGAATCAATTGACATTAAAGCGGATCACGTTTCCCCAAGACATGTGTTTCACGCAGTTTATGTAGTTACGATAGGAAATATAACATATTTGGAAGGTAAATATTCTATGGCGGTTAGATTAAATAATCAGATTTCGGAAAATTGATAATAACGAAGGTTACCTGTATGCTTTTAGTTAACAAACGAGTTCCTTAAAATATAACCTTTTAATTGAAAAGTATAATTAATTAGGTACAATTTCTCCATTGTAAAAAGGTACGAGGCTTTTGTTACTCTTTTTTTTCTCCATTTCCAGGAGAACTCTTTTACTTTAACCTTGGTATCAAAAAAAAAAAAAAGTTGAACAATTTTGTTCAATTTCAAGCTTGATTCCAATGAATGTTTCCTAAAAATAATTTCTACAACGAGCTTTCATCCGACGTTCCATCTCTCTGCAACAAATTAGTTAGTTTGTAAAACTGCAGTTTCCAGGTACTCGTAAATAGTTGAGGAATCCGATTTATTACAGCAGTTTCAACAGGTTTAACTCAACCTGCAGGTTAGATGAAAATACTTCAAAACTTTTCCCAAACATAGTTTGAGTGATTGCGGGTTTGTATAAGTTCCTACCTTTTGCTATTTCAAAGCTGGAATTGAGTACAATTTTAATAGTAGGTACACATTCACTTTGCTTTAGATGGGAAATTCATAATGTTATTTTACCGCCAACTAATAAGGTGGATTAATCTCCCTTGTGTTGCTAAAGCCGATAAAAGGTTTAAGGCCAACTATTATAGTGACGATTACTGAGACGCTTATGCGTCGGGAAGAAGATATGTCAGTTCCCACGAGTATTTAAATCAAAGCGTTCTATCAAGAGCTTTATGATCAGCACTACTCTTCTGATATTCTTAACAAACTCGCATTTTTAAATGCTAAAATTGTGTTCGAAAAGCGAAACGAAACTAGTACGGTCATGCAAAACGGATGATTCACCAGTGCGCCAGCGCATGTGTTCATTTGCATTTTAAGCGCCAACTATATACGTCAAATTAGAAGGGTTTTAGAGCTGTAAGTGATCCGGTGGCCTATAGCAAGAACAATTTATTAGATAAGGATAATCGTACTCACATTGATGAAGATAGATAGTACGAAAATCATTTTATATATTGAATTCCTATTATTACGTATGTATTCTCCGAGGGTGCATATTTCTGTATTAACTAACGCCAGTTATGTTACAAGTCCCAGTCAGCTTTTTGCCGATAACCAAGTTCCAACTCTGGATCTTTAAAATAACCCTACATAATGATGACTGAAAGCAGAGCAGCATCATTACCATAAATCATGTCCACGTTTGCCAGACCGAATAGTCCACCATCATAACTCATAACCCTTTTTTTACAACAATGCTTCACCAGTTAACTGTCTTGTAACAAGTTTGCAGTAACCATCGAGTTGGTCGCAGTTAGTGAAGGCAGTGACTCACCTCCGGTAGAGCGTATAATTGTTAGCGGTATGCTCCAGTGGTGTTGGAGAAATCTGTACCGACTGTTGGTGTAGCCCTCCTCTTTGACAAAAAAACTGTCTTTAAAGAACCGAGTTAGGTTAATCAGAAGAATTATTTTCATGCAACAGTTAGGTACATCTATCTTCACGGGTGTCATGATCTAATATAAAAGCAACGTTAGCATTAGTAAGTTACACCATACTTCTTCTTGTGAGTGCACAGGCCCGGTCGTTGTGACGATGCTTGATTCTAGGCCTATATCCAGGAGTGGGCGTCATTCGGTTCATTGATGATAATGATGACAGACTTTTTAGTGATTACTACCCCAATTATAAGCCTGTTTGAAACAGGGACTAGATTGTTACATACGTATTTCAGCCAGGTTCGCATCAACCGATTTGTATACAAAAACGTATCTTTCTCGCAATAGCGGCAGAGCTAGGGTTTCCACAACCAAGCTAATGGCTTCACGCTCTAGTAGCTATGAGTCACTGGCAACGGCGGTGTTCAACAAACTAGCAGAGTTTATTGTTACCGTTTGTTGAACATCGGAATCGAACAACTATGTTTGGGAAAGGTACAAAGTGTCGGAACTGACACGCAAACCTTGGATTTGGCAGTAAAAACAGTAATTACTATTATCAGCGTTAAATGGTGCAAATTGGGGACAGAACAGGGAAAAACAGGAGCAACTCGGCAGTTTAAGCAAAAAAACCACTACAAAGATACAACGGTGCCTCAAAACAGTGACTTTGTGAATTCTTGTGAGGTCTTTGTAAGAACATTCCGGGCTGATATTATTAGTTATGATTAAAATATCCAAATATCCATGTCCATAAGACCAATGCACTTACTGAGCTTGGCAGTATTGACTGTGGAAGTTAACATTCGTTCCAACTCTACCTACGTGAAAAGAGGGATCTGCCATGCGATTGGGATAATTACAGGGTGTAAATATAAATATGTTTACAAAAACTCAACAAGACAGCAACAATCCCAGGACCAAAGCACCTACTGGACTGGCTGCGGAAGACACGCAAACGATCGATGAACGTCAAGTGAACGCAGGCTATAATTGAAAAACGGTTCATTTCCGCGCGGCGACGGCACTCGCATGTTTGTACTATTGCATGTACTACTACAGTTATCAATAGTAGTAACATGATATTGTGGAGTTTCACTTTTTAATACTGAACAACTTAAATCACCGTCTTTACGGGACTCTTTGGAAATGACTAAAAGAAAGATGGTATCTTTGAAAAGTTCAGGAACTGGTGGGCCTGGTTTTTGGCAGTGATTTGACTTTTAATCCTTTTAAACTGGTTTCTGATTCAGATATTCGATTAGTATAGATCCACGAGAACAATAATTATTTACCCATTGACAATGCATTGGTCTGCTGCCCTGTCAACGGTATAATTATGTGTGAACTTACAATCTAGTGTTGAATTGTAAGAACTTATGCTCTTCAAATTGTTCTATCTTTAACATTCCTGACTTTACTATATTTACAATTAAAACTTCAGGATGAGATCCTCTTTTGGACCAATCAAACATTTATTGTGAATAAATAAAAACTAGCAAAACTATGTCTACAAAAACGTTTGTCAATCATAATCGAATAAGGCGTAAAGGCGTACAAGTTATCAAACAAGGAATCTTAATTCATTGGTGCTGCTATATAGGGCAGTTGACCTCATGATGTATGGTCCTAGCCACTATGAGTTAGTTTCGCTAATTTATTGGTGAACCATAGTGAAAATTGTTACGCTTTTGATATACCTATTAAAAAAAATATAGTAAAAACTGTTTTAAATTGTCAATGTCAGTCATTGTTATGATGGATCGATCTGTTTGATTGGGTTACATCGCTGAATTATCATTATTTATGATGTTATTAATGTTCAGTGTTGCCAGGTTACAAATTGGGTCAGTTTAGTCAGTTAACACAGTTCTACGTGATATATTAATTTTAAATCAATGAATAACCTTATGAATTGACCAAATCGAGTACCGTTTCAATAAATAGGTTTCTTTCGCTTAAATGGAACACTGCGAAAGGTCGTCAATATCTCTACCTACTAAATATAATTTCAAGTTGCAAGTCATAAATGTCACATGCCACATAAATGTCTTACGATTTTTCTGATCAATTATATTAAGTATATTTGGTTCAGGCATACAGACGCTTCCTAAATAAAATAAAATTTTCATTCAAATACCAACTTTATGTTCATATCAATAAGAGACAGATGTTTCACAATTGAGACTACATAATAAAGGTCAATAACCTCATAGGTACGTGGGCTGTCTAAATAGAATCAGTACAAAAACTAGATTTACAGGCTCGCCTACAAATGTACTTATTATCCATATTCGTCTATACAAGCAATTTGGGTTACTACTTACAATGATCATTGAGTTTTAAATGTAGTCCAGAATATTTCAAAGCAACAAGACAACTACTACAAGAAAATACTTGATTCCATTCTCGCAAGAAAAACATAAGACAGGAGCGCACAAATGGAAAATTCGGAAACCTGCTAATCTGTTCTTAAATTATTACAACTTCGATAGACAAGAAAGAAGTTACTTACTTAGTAACAACATTGTCACCCCATAAAACAGAGAAAGATGAAGAAATAAGTTTGAACATTACTCTCTTAGGCCAATCCGACATTCTAATCTTTAAAATCCATACACAAATCAAGTCCTTTCCATAAAAATCCATTTTAAAAACCCTATATTTAATTCGTCGGAAGTACAACATGCTGAACTTGAAAATATTACCAAGCCATATATTTTATGCACTGTGGCACCACTGGTGAAAAAAGCAAAAACTGACATTGACATTATTTAAACTTCCGAAGTTGTAATACAAAAAGGTTATTTTTAATAAGTCCGTTGTTGGTAGTTGATTTGTGATTTAGTGACTGTACCGAGGTCGATGGCCAATCAAGTTGTGTTACGTCATACGGTCTTACTGTAATAATAGGTTTCGGAAGGAATACCATGTGAATCAGCAGGCATCGGCTGTAATTGGTAGACACCGAATGAGAATGTATAAAAAATAAAAAACCAATATCTATTCAATTGAATTATAAGATACATTTGATTTTGGTTAAACTTAAATACTGTTAAAAACACTTCTCTCAATAATAATATGGTTTAAGCAAGATGATGCTAAATATACGTATAGTGTATTATTCCCTCGTTCTTGTTACGAAAAGACAACATTATTCTAATTTAGTTTAGCCGGCACCCTACAGAATCGACACGAATATGTCAATCAGTGACGAAACGGTTCCAGCAATCAAGTTTGACATAATACGAGTAATAATACGGCTAAAAGCCGAAACTTGTAGTATCCGAATATTACAGCTATAATATTCTACGTTGCCTCATAATTACTCCATTTTCGTTCATAACTTATTTCTAATTCACGAATCAACCAGTCAACTGTAATTATAAATCGACGACAGAGAGTCCAACGTTAACAAGATAAATCAATACACCAAGAGACGAGGTTACAATACCGGGGAGCCGCAGTTAGCAAGGTAGCAATGACGCTACAGGCAGCGCCATCTAGTATGTAGTAGCGACAATGGACAGCGCCACCACTCCCAAACGTAGTTACCTAAACAATTTTTTTTACGGACTAAACAATAAATTGAATACTTCGTGAAAAAACTATGAATTTACCCAAAAACATTTTTTACGACATGAAAAGGGATTAACAATGTTAAAAATTTATTCAACGTTAGTTTTTTCACCTACATTTCTACAATAAAGTGAATAGTTCAGCTATTCGCCACGAGGTGGCACTATGTGTTCGTACATGATACAAGTTTGATTTCAATTTACTGAATAATTAACGCATTATTTTCTATTATTTGATCTCTGTTGAGATAATCGATAAAACATAATATTTCAGAATATGGAACAAAGAATAATGCGACAAACATGCCGTAAAAATTCGATGCGCAATTTTTTTCCCTTTTCTCAGCGTCGACGGTCGTTAGCCGCTTCGGCGACTCTCTTGAACCACGAAACGTTTTCTGAATGTTTTTTTCGTCATCTGTCACTTTCTAATCAATTGTGATCTATGTGCAATAAGAACAAAAATCGTCTGCGATTTCGAACAACCAGGTGAAAATATGGTCAGTGAAGCGTTTTAATGTAATTTTCGTGCGTTTGATGGAACGCCTGCATTACACTTGGTTTTGATGCATATTTTATAAAATCATTGAACTTATCTTGTCGCTCATTTCCTATTATGATCTTAGCAGATCAGATTAGCTAAGAATTTCTGGCTGTAATAAGCCTGCCCCTTTTTTTTTTTGGGTGGGAAATTATCAAATAACTTCTCCCGCTCTGGGCGGAGCGGGGAGGACGTGTCAGACTTTAACTGACTAAAACCCACCCGTGTTCCTTCAAACGCCCCTGAGAACTTAATTTTGCAACCTGAGAGGCGGTAAATCAAGTGATCAATCAGTCTGAACTGGCCTACAAACGCAGGCCTCTAATCACCCCTGCCGCTGGGGTGTGAAATAAGGACGTATCTACAAGGGCAATTAATAGGCATTAAATCCCGTACGTTAAACGCACTTACTGCAATCTCAGATTTAATCCGACCGAAAGATAGACCATCTGTAATCGTAGAAATTGCCAGTACTTATCACGCTAATTAAACCATAATGTCGGGGTACTATCCCACTGCAGAGTAAGGTTGTTCTCCCTCAGCATCTTTGATAGGGGTGAAACTCGTACCATCTTTTTTATTTCGTCATTACGTAAAGACAGTACGTTTTTTTATCGCTATTCCAGAAAAAGTCCTTTTTTCTTTTTATAAATACTTTCAATTAACCCCTGGAAGAATGCTTAATGATTTCAATTTCAATCTGCTAAAACTAGTAATCCCTAATAACTATGAATGGCCAAATTCCCATACTAAATCAAGTCCTCATAATACCGCGTCTTCGGAAGAGTTCTGGTGGGCGTTTGCATGCATTGTACTCATTATTATGTGCTGTCGTGCAACTATGACAGACTGTCTACGTTTGTCGAGTCATGTCCACGATGTGGATAAAAATGTCTGGACTGTGTGAGGACTTAGTTTTTGAACTTGGGAAATTTTAAAGGAAAATTATTATCAATGTGTCTGACTAAAATTGGCTGTGCGAATTTCACCCAGTAAGATAACACGGCAAAATGAGAGGTAGGAGGCATAATCGCAATAGAGAGACAACATAGGCTTATAAAAAAGATGCTACTTGCCAAAGGAAGCTCTATAAAGACAACAAAGTTTTGTCAGATCAAATTATTGCACTGTTGCATATGAATGAAAATTACTGACCGACCAATTGATTTATTACTTATTAACCGACACCCACAGCTACGTGTGAAGAGAATGAAATGGTTTAATTTATTGAAAGATTATTATAACCCAGACAGTGATAGATATTACTACCGTTAAAAGCAAAGTTTTACTGATAATATCAAATAGACTTAATTAAAAGGACGATGAACCAGTTCTAATCTAGAATACATACCACGTGCTAATTTTAAAATCAGGTGGGTGTCATCGCGTGCAGTTCATTAATAACTGAATAGGTCGCACGGAGCTATGACAGTATCAACCGGTCTGGGTTAAGAACTAGGCTTGGCTTGGAAACTACGAGCAGGTAACCATTTAGAAAATATTTGACAAGTTAAAGAGTACGACAGTTTATGCAAATCTATTATCATATAGCCATGGTAAATGATATCCCTGCAAGCAATATCCGTATGCAAATATGACAGAATCTTTTCAAGTCATAAATAATGATATATTTCCACGACTTTCGATACAACATTTCGGTACTGTATTTGACGATAGCATTTCTCCAAGCGTACAAACCTATTTCAAAGCATGAGACGCATAATTGCCTTTAAGCCAATAGCTGTGAATAATGGAAGAAAATTTTAAAGATACGTCATTTAGGTTAGAGAATGCTAAATTGCGTACGACCGCGACGTTACCCTCAATCGACTGACTGATGCCTTAACTTATATATTATGTTACCTACGTTAAAGTTTCATTCAAGTTTATGCATAAATTCGGAACACCTCGATAGGGAAAACCAGCACACATACTAGTACTAGCATATTAATAAATTTCGATAATTTATTACTTCTGCCTCTTCTGTTTCCAACTTTTGCAATATTTCGGATCGAAGTTAGATTAAGATTTAAGATTACAGGAGTTAGCAAGGGTGGCTAACGAAGGTAAATTGTATCAGGATGTTGGGATTAGGATATCGGATGGTGTAGCATTCCTCTGAGGAAGCTCATGCCAGAAGTGCACTTCTCAAGCAATCTACTAAGGAGATAAGACTGGAGGGATGGGGCCCACTAGGAGAAACAAAGTTTCCATCTGACAAGATGAAGAGTTCGTCAACGATACCCAGAACTTTGGAATAAGGGGGATAAAGGACAAGGGTGGATTTGATCTAGGAGATCAAAACCCTTCGCCACTCCACTTCAAGACCAAAGGCTAGTCTCCAGAAGAAACGAAAACGTCTAGAGGTTAAGTTGATTCGAATCATAATTATATCGGTCTGATTTACCACACTTCAATGAATTCTTCGTTGATATAACATATTCAAATGATAGACCGTCTTGACATAATTTGGAACTGATTACTCATACATTTTAGTTGAGTATTTGAGAAAGCGTAACTGAATTTATTCTTGTCTTGATAAACTAACATTAGGACACATTATGGATATGTAAATCGATTATTTGAAGCTTGAAGAGATTTTGAAGTCTGCATCGTTTACTGTACGCATTGGTTCATTTGAAGAAACATTTTTTTTTTCAAAGAAGCGAGAACACATAAGACTCGTTATGATCTGAAATGTGCAACAGCAGTATGTAGCATGAACTAGCACGTTCATTTGTCCAATACTTGGTTCCTTCTCGGTATGAGAAGAGGATTTTGCCCTGTAATGAGTACAATATCACAAATTCACAATTTTAGGCCAGTATTATTCCAATATTACCTATATGTATAATATAAGCGTTCCGTGTGGTGCCGGACGTAAAGAATAGCACCATCCTTATTCTTCCCGTGGGTGTCGTAAAAGGCGACTAAGGGACTTACTAGAGAGTGGACAGCAGCGTTCTCTGTGTATTTTAACACCATATTGCGATCGCCAACCCGGCGCTAAGCGTGGCGATTATGGCGACCCCCTTTTGGGGGAGGCCTATGTCCAGCAATGGACGTCTTTCGGCTGAAAAGATGATGAATGATGATGTATAATATTATAAAGTATTCTATAAAAACCTGTGATGTACATAAACTGAAAGGTATGTCAGCCTTTAGCGACATCCTTACCTATTATAACAACGACACTGAGAAGGCTTTCTAAGACAAAAAACTTTCTACATATCTTCATTATTTTCAGGTTACGTTGTAATTATTTAATTTTCGTTCTAAGAACACACACCTGTGGATATACAGGAACCACGGGTTTTCTGTAAATATGCGATATGTAGTATTGTATCCCTTGAAATCTTCGCTAGTAGGTCAAAACTGGTTTCTAATTCGTTAATATCTACGAGGGAACAAAGACAAAAGCTTTGGTCAACCTACGAGATCTTTATTCTATGAAATTCGATGCATTGTGTTCCGCGAAATCTTTGAGGTATGGCAAAATATATTAATTTGGTTACAACGTTCAAGTGATTTAATACGTAGTCAACTAAGAAAAGAGATTACAAATATTATATTAAATTAATGACTCTCCAACATTACTAAAAATATGCTTGTAAAGCATAAAATGTTTACAAGCAACTTCTGTCCAATCTCTTTTTTTATTTAAATGTTATGTACACCAATAATTTGTGTATATGTTATGGCTAATACCCGAAGTGCGGCTACACCTAGTTTTAGCCGGTTAGAATTATAGATCCAGACAATCCCTGTTGGATAAAACCAATTTACCAACAATAGAGGGGATCTGGCGTCTTGTTAATGGTTACTGTTCTAACCTAACCTAACCCAAATGATTTTACCCGAAAACAATCGGCTCGTACTAGGTTTAACCAAGAGTAAGTGGCTACACCTAATTCTAACCGGCTAAAACTAGGTGTAGCCGCACTTCGGGTATTAGCCGTAACATATACATTAGCATTAATAGGTTCCTAAATACTTTTGAAAACCAATGTTGAATGTATAAGTATGCTGTTGTTGTTCGTTATTAAATAAATAACAGAAAAGCGGGCTCTATGATCAATCATACTCATAAATACGACAGTAATTACCGCAATCATTAATTTAGCCGCAACTATCCAACGTTTAAATAAATGCCAAACGCTACCAAATTATAATTTATACATTAACTTATATCATATTATAACAAATTATATTGGTCATTATCATTGGAATAAGATAAAACGTGACATACAAGTAAAACTAACGCAAAAAATTATACAAAGGGTCATATATAACAGTTATCTTCACACGTGTGTCATCAGAAGCTGTAAAATAAATGCGGCCAAGTGCGAGTTCGGACTCGCACACGAAGGGTTCCGTACCACCGTACAATATTGTTAATTATACTACGTCATATTAAAAAAAAAACGCTGAGGAAATTTATAATTTATTTTGCTTTTATTATTTGTTGATATAGCGACCATAGTATTGCACACTCTATTAAAATGTCAAGGCGTCAAATGTCTATTACGGTTCAAAAGATACAGCCCAGACGGATGGACGGACAGCGAAGCCTTAGTAATAGGATCCCGTTAGCACCCGGGAACGGAACCCTAAAACGACTGATCTCAAATTCTCAAACTCGTCAGTGTCAAAGATAAAAGGCGTTATCAAAACGTATGATAAACTTGAAAATTCTACGTTTACAAATGCCGTCTATTTTTGAATTCAGTATTTACTTTTAGACGCCAGTGTTATTTGTTTTACAGTTTCTGTATGGAAATAAAGTCTCGTGGTGTGAATACAAAACACTTCCCGATGGCGTAAGAAACACTGGTGTTGAATGAAATAGTCAGGAAGTTTTAATATGAAACACAAACCTAACTGTGACGAACATTTTGTAATATGTTTCTTACAGATTAATAAACATCCACAACATGGAATTGTTGTCTCAAATGGAGTGGTAGTCTCAAAACCGTCGTATCCTTGTTTAAAAGTAACACATGTTAACTCAGCTAAAAATATTATGGAAAATTCTCTGAAAATCTGTTGCAAACATATTATTTAACATTATCCTTTTCCGTCATTTAAATGTGGGACGTATAATTTAGCAGTTTACTTACAAATTGTGTTAAATAACTGTATAATTTGAAATTGGCTGTGGGAAACCAGACAACAGTGGCAGAAACAAAACTAATTACGCTTAAGTTTAGCAAACATGCAAAACTGTAATACAATCTTGGATGTTTTAGTGTGAAGAGGTTTTAGGTTGACAGCTGAGAATCTGGTAACAGATTAATTAGTTATTAATAATAATTGTTTATTGAAGGCTTGGTAAATTAATATGTATGTTTATTAACAAGTTCAGCAAGAATAACTAAGCAGTAAACTAAATCAAAATAAGTCATAATAAATATTTAAATGGGTAATTAAATAAATAGTTAAGCAGTAAAATGACTGAACGGGCAGTACGCAAATCAGAATTAGTCTGTAAGAAATCAAACTTGGAAGTAGCGCTCGCCGGCCGCAGTCGCGACACCGCTCGCTCGGCTCGGGCGCGGTTTGTCACAGTTCTAACCTAACATAACCCATTTACTTGGGGTGCCCTGGCTTAGTTACTGCTATCAATTCGCCTCGCGCGTAGTTGGTCACATTTCCAACCTAACCTATGAACTGCCGAACTATTTATCTAACTGCCCATTCCAACATTTTTACTGGCCATTCATTTATTACACTACTAGAGTATTTTTGTACTGACAAAACTGATTATCCATTATTTAACTATTTTAGATATAGATTAACTAGTTTTACACTGATTATTAATTATAGGTACAATAAGTTTACACTCCAGCCACGGTTTAACTTGTCTATGCGGATTAGGCCAAAAGCTTCCAATTTTCAAGCAATCGATAATCTTCAATTTGCAGAAGATTTTCTCCTACCTTTACCTCTGAGTCTGTTTAGCCATTTCTTCTCAGGGGTAGTCAGTTAAGAAATGTCGACTCTATTTGTTTTTTTTTTTTTAGGTCGTGTAAAAGCGATTCCGATATCCTATTTACAGAATAAACAACTTCATTAAATTTCGTTACGTTCCGAAAAAGGTTTTTAAGAAAGAATCCATACGAAATCACGTCTTGACTCCGTTACGACTTACGATTAAAATTGTTTTAGATAAAGGCGACATTATTAAACCACGAAAAACTAAGAAAATCCCATCAGTTTCCAAGGACTACCTGCGCCTAAATTTCGCAACAATTCTTGTGTCAACTGAGGTTATTGTTGGCTGTTATTAAGCTATGTCAAAAGATTCTTTGCGACAAGTAGTTCTCTTATAGAACGCTACTTATAATCAACGACTTCCCACAATTAAGTACTGATGCAACAACACAAGTTATTGTGTCGCCTGCCAGGGTTACGAGCCTGTCCGAAAGGGATATCGTGGCCCTGGCACACAGGCATCTGAAGGAACACGGGTGGGTTTTAGTCAGTAAAAGTCTGACACTCCCTCCCGCTCCATCCAGAGCGGGAGAAGTCCTTTGATAATTTCCCACCCAAAAAAAAAAAAAAAAAATTATTGTGTCAACTAAGTGGTTTAAATTACATATCGTATGTTTCTTGGTACTATTAATTAAAAATATATATTATTTTCGGCCAAGGGCTTCTTTTTTTTTTCGATGAGCTAGCTCACTATTCGACAATGTTTCCCCGATAGTCTTCTCACACTTTTTATGAATGAATGAATGAAATGCACCGACCCCAGACTCGATTGCTCGAATGAACCCAAAGATTCACACTAGCCCCTGGAGCCTCATGTTTCATGGGACTACAGAGACCATTGTATATCAGAGTAGACCGGGGGTAGGGGATAATGGTAGGGAAGACGTGCCCTTGGTATATGGAAGCATTATTAGAGCCGTACCGGATATAGCTATATAGCTAGGCCAAGATCTAAAAGCGTTACATAGCAGGGGTGTTTTTGGCTTAGACGTGTTCGCGTTTCTATCTTGCACTAAGTGTGTGTAATTTGACAGTTGTACGACGGTGATAGGAATAACGCTTAGCCAAAATAAGTGCTAAGTAATGCTTATAGATCACGGCATCCGTTATATATTTTCATTTTTACAAAAAGGCGAAACGATTATTCCCCTTTCAAATATAAATAAAATGGTACAAGATAACTCCATTATCTGACCAACACCCTAACCTACAATTTACCCAATTTGGAAGCCCTTTTCACCCTTTGAAAGGTTATTTCCTATGCTGCGGTTTGACCCTAAAAAGCACGCATTTTAAATCAGTTTCACTCATGTAAAACCTTTTCCAAGACCCGTTTACTTATAGGACCCCTTTTGAAACGCTGACCATATAAGAAACCTTGTAGACAAAGTCAATTTCGAAAGCGTCAACATTGCAAAGTGAAAACTGAATTTCCAATTTTCTTATCTTGGTTTTTGTGGCGAGTTCTTGGGTCAAATTAGGTAGGTTCTTTGGTTCTTTTCTTATTCCTTTTTTGGTGAACACTACAGTACCTGAATGTGTGTCACTAAATGTTAGGTGAAACTAAAAGCCTATTTTAAATCGTACCCACGATAAATTCATCGAATCTAACCAAGGAATAGTTTCCTAAGTTAAACTTAAAGCCCCTCAGTCGAAATTTTTGACAACAATTACAATACAACAACAAACAAATACAATTATTAATTTTGATTCCCACCTGTTAGTAATTAAATTAAAATTAATTAGCATTGTATTCTTTGACAACAGACAAGTAATATAGTAGCAAAATCTGTTTTAATTTCGTTAAGACCTTAAGAATATTTCTGATTACCTGTCACAATTTCCTCTCCTACATAAACTGCATAATAAATCCGGATACATCTCTGAATCGTCCGTACTCCGTATACACCTAAAAATAATGGGCGGAACACACGTGCGGGTAAATATAGCCGTTCGATCGCGTTCAAGGAACCCGCGATATTTGTTTACGAACCGGCTGATTGTGTAACTGAATCGTAATGATGGTATGTCAAGCATTGAATTAAGTTCTTGGAGGTTAATAATGTAGCTATAAAGGGTTGTAAAAGAGAGTAGTGCGATTAAGTGGAATCAATCGATGTATTGGACAAGGGAATTGCTTGGATACCAATGTGCTTAGTTAAGAGGGGCCTTCCCGGTCTGTCTATCGTCAACGCGAGCATGGTCGAAAAGCTTGTTGTTACATCCAGCGCAAGTGAAAACTATTAACAAACGAGTGAGAACGCGATTACATTGAACGAAAAATAATGTGCGGAAATTTCATAATAAAACTTGTTCCAGGAAATACGTGTTTTAGAGTAAGCCTTACCAGTTTGTGAAATAAATGTTGGTCATTTAGAATCTCCATTACATTTGCAAGGTTTCTATCGTAATGTTTTCTTAACATTTACAATTTATGAGTACATTATGAATGGCCAAAGTTCAGGTAAAATTTGTGCAAAAAGCAGATTTTTGCAGGCTTATACTGAATTTGTTTTTCAAATTTTTTATATTTTGCTTGCATAGAAACCTAGTTATAGTGCACAAGATACCTATTGGTTCAAAAATTTCAAAGAAAGGTGTGTTACAACGCCATAATCAAGTACGAGCGTTTGTATGAAAAGTATGTCGGGTTGGCCGCTCTTAAGTAAGGCTTCATTTTATCATGAGATAGACGTTTTCTTTGTCGATTCCTCTAGACATGCAAATGATTAGAATTTCCGATAGTAAATAAATTTCCTTTGCAGTAGGTACCATGAGCGAAAACCGATCTCTTTCAGTTTCTAATTAGCATATTAAACTATATCGGAAACCAACCGGTTTAAATCAGTACTTAATGACTTTCGCTCATCCGCAGTACGGAACGAAGATCATTAATAACTGCATATTAATCAGCCTCATTTACATATTATACGAGTCAGAAATGGAGATTTAATCACTTTTTCTTTCACATATCCCTGCGAATTGTATTTCAAGGGCAATCAATCTGCCCAGCCTTTTCCCAACTATATTGGGGTCGGCTTCCAGGTTAACCTGATGTAGCTGAATACCAGTATTTTACATGGAGCGACTGCCTACCCAGACTGAAAGAAACTCATACTGGTTAACACGATATCCTTTGGTAAGACTTGTTGGCAGACTTTTGGGCTTCTGACTACCCAAAACGACAAAGATCTACAAATTACAGCCAGGACCAGCTTAACGTGCATTCCGAGGCACGGAGGGATCTCCAAGGAAAAGGTTTTAAAAAAAATACGGTTAAATGGATTAGTCACAAACTATCACTTTTAAATGCGTTAGTTACATTTCGTAATGCATCTAGCATGCAGTCAGTATCTAGGTATGTGTGTCGAAATAAAAACTCCCGATCGCTTTTTTTCGAAGTGTGCTAACGACCGACGTACAGTCGGCTAAAGAAGTGAAAATATTATCGAACTTCCAAGTTTTAATTGCATGTTATTGAGACGTAATAGTTCAATGGGCACGCGATGGCTTAACCATTTGATGATTTGTTATATTGCTGCCATATCTTTGAGTCAAAGTAAAGAAAAGCATTTTTTCTTAACAGTAAGAAAAAGACTGACAAAACGTCACAAGAAACTAGTAAAAGATAAAAGATGTCTCTTGTTGATCTCTAGCGGGAACAAGACCTCAAACACACTTCTTTTATTTTAAAATTTCTTTACGTAACTGTTTTCTCGGTAAATGTAACAGCGGTATTTATCAATTAATAACTATATCGAATTCTAAAACGGACACTACTGAAAAAGCGTGGCTATAAAAAGGCAATTTTTTTGTTGAAGGCTAACGATGCGTGTCTAAATGGCTACACGATAGTGTACCACCAGTCTTACAATTAGGCCGTCAACATACTTTTTATTTATCAGATTTTTTTTGAAAGCTGATTGAAAAATAAATCAAATTTAAATTAAGGCACAGTGCGCGCCATCATTGATTTTTAATACAGCCATGACTAAAGGCCATCATGCCTTAGGTCTGCACACAGCCTAACAATAGAAAATACCACGTACTCGAGACCAAACTCTGTTATTTTCGTTATTGTTATTTTTACTGTTATATTCCATATCCATGAGTAATATTGACCTTGCCATCATTTTGAATTTTATTTACCTTTTTCCCTATAACAAGTGAGAACGCAATATTTACATGGATGAAACATAAACATTTCTGGAACTGAATTTATTAGTTTTAGTTGCCTTTGCTTTGTTTTTCTGTAACTAGATCTGTTCTCTCGTACAAGCGTAGAGGTAATTAAGATAACGCAGGTATGACGTAAGCCTCATAATAATAATTATGTTGAACAAATATGGAAATGTCTTGTAGTTCAATAATTGTTTCACACTATCTTCGCCACAAGGCGAGTATTAGTGCAAAAATCGTTAAAGTTTGAGATAAACGTACGTAGATTAAAATGTACGTAGTTTGTTGATTTAAATACGACATAATTTCCTGTATTTACAATGTAAGTCTTATTGGATCGAATAAATGAATTATTATAGAAGAAAATCCTCGAAGTCAAAGAGGATTTTCAATCATCACAACCATTTTCATTTTGCGAAAGAGCCATTTATAAACTATAAACAACGTAATTGGTTTTTGGACTGTCAAAGGGTTTGGGTTCTCTGGTCCTTTGACAGCTAAACGAACACCTCGTTCGACATAATTTCCTGTGTTTACAATGTAAGTCTTATTGGATCGAATAAATTAATAATTAAAACGCAACTGCGCATATCACTGCACAGATCTCAAAGATCATATCGTTTTCATAAAACTAATTAAGAAAACACTAGGAAATCAAACAGCCGTTTTCGATTACATATAACATACGTTCTAATACTCACCTTATGTGAATGCCGATGGTGCGGGGTCACCGGCGGCGGATGCTGAGGCGGTTGTGGCACATGGTTCTGTCCGGTTACGACAACCGGGAGACCGTCCACGATAGTCACCATCACCCTTTTGTCACCACTGCGGCGTCGTTCAGCGGAATTCCTCCTGCGGCGCTGTTCATCAACCACGGGCCTCGCAAATACTGTTCGCCGATCAAAGTTTCGTGGATCGCTTTGGTTTTCTGCGGCCCTGGTAGCTGGTGTGTGGCTTTTGGATCGTTTTAGGAGTCTCATGACATGAGATTTTAGAGCGTCAGGCTTGCTGACAGGAGGTGGTAGTTCTGGTTGCTTGTGTTTGTATGATTGTGAGTGCGCATGGTGACGCTGAACAGACACCGTGTGCCCCATGCCTGGTGGTATCACGTTCGACAGGCTTTTGACTGCGTACGCAGCGTCAACTTTGTTCCCGGCGACGCACGATACCTCGTACATTCCGACACTACCGTTCCCGGCGGCTCTCCCTTACACAACCATGTTTTATCAACTTATCCGATGACACTGCAATCCTTTTGTACTATACAGTTTACGCTTTCCAATAAAGCATCGTATAACACGCACTTTACACGGAATTGGTGGCTTCGAAGAGTTCGTTGCTTACATTTGAAAGAGTTGGTTATGAATGTCGCACGTGATCGAAGGAAAATAACTTTAACAGGTCGGACCGGTTCTGAAGAATTTTCGCGTGACTGTATGTTGGAGTGTGGTTTATTAATTGGGCGGGATGACGCAGATACGTCTTAACCGCGCGCGAGTCGCCGACCAACTGAGCAAGCACGCACGGGGCGCGCGGTGGAGGCCGTATGATAGTGATAACGAATGATGCGTTCAGTCGCCGAGGTCCATAATAATCCGCGAAAAGGTCAATGTTTCGATGAAGTCAGCAGCAATTGCTGTAATTGGCGGATAATGTAACGTGAATTGGATAATGTGAGCGCTTGACGAAATACAGCGGGATACAACGCCCTCTTGTGGTTTATTGTATTCCTCTGCATAAATCTGAGTTACTCAGGTTGCCAAATATAAAAGTTCGAATAAGCTTTCGCTTGCTAGTTTTATTGAATTCAAAACTATTTCGCTCATTCCGCTCCAACTTGGACTGGCCTCAGTGGCCTGAATATCTGCAACACGTATATTAGACCGGAAACGGACACGTGGGTAGAATTGACATTGGCTTTTGTTTAAAATTGGAACGATTGCCGCTAAACAGTGGCGATATCTACGACAGTTTGACAGTTAATTTATGTGTAGAAAAATCGCTATTTTGGAACAGTTTTTCTGTGAAAAACCATCTTTTTATTATGGCAATCGTATTAAGTCTTATGGAAACGATTTCAGGAAAATCTAAATATTTACAAGTTTTGATTTACAATTTAATTTTCCTACTCTAAACCGAAAACCATTTCAGGATTCGCTTCACCGCTAAAACAACTAAATATTTCAAAGAGGATTTTCAAACATCACAACCATTTTAATTTTGCGAAACAGCCATTTATAAACTATAAACAACGTAATTGGTTTTTGGACTGCCAAAGGTTTTGGGTCCTCTGGTCCTTTGACAGCTAAACGAACACCTCGTTATAGGTACTTAAGCTATGGAATTTCCTTTGTGAGATAAGAGCTCGCTTTGAAATGTATTTCTTAACTGCAAAGTAGCTTTACAATTACTTTGGTTTAATTTTATGGCAGTTAGTGTTTTGAGTTTGTAATTAACTGAGAGATAAGATATCAACGGAAGCGTTTTGTTTTAGCTTAGATTCTGAGCCTCGTGTCTCGAAGAACCTGTTTTGTGAGTAAAGACACACTTAACGCGTAAATAAGGGCTAAATCGGCAGTTAGAGGTATGATAACCAGTACCTCTGTGGTTGAGGATTCCAGGTGAAGCTCGCTTCCATCTTCGGCCTGATCATCACTTACCATCAGGTGAGATGAAGGCTAAGAGCTTCCACATAGTAGTTTAAAAAAAACGCTATGTTGTTTTATAAACCGCAGTAATATGTACCTTCGTTAATTCATATTAGTACGAGATTAAACGCAGAACTTACAACTACTGAAATACTGAATACTGAAAGAACATTCTTGAACAAAAAGCTTTCTGTTCACAGGAAAAATATTTTTCGCAAAGCAGATATTACAACCAAATGGAATCGTGGAAAACAACACAAAAAGGCTCAACAAAGATTGTACAATCTCAGGCAAGGAGTACTTTTAACAAAGCTAGGCTTGAATTTGATATCAACCAGCAGCTTCCGAAACTGCAGTCAATAGTCATTGAGTAATTGTACTGTACTATAGTGACCTCAGAGCTGAATAGTTATTTGTTACATACATACATAGAATTCACGCCTTCTTCCCATGGGGGTAGGCAGAAACTATAGAACGCCACCTGCTACGCTCCTTACATACTCCTTTTGCTTCGTTTACGTTCATACATCTGTACCACAAGTGTAAGTTTGCAAGAGAGTAAACGTAACTAGCGCGTTTGCGTTAAGATTTTTATTCTCACCCTTATATTCTTAGCATTATGATCTATCGGTCAAATTTTAATGCAAACGAAATAGTTACGTTTACTCTCTTGCAAACTTACACTTGGGGTACTGCTTATCTATTCACAACCAATCGACCGGCTATCGTGTCGAAAATGACACATTTCGATTACCTGATTTGTCTTGCCCCCGACAGCAAACTGCCGTAGGAAGGATAGCGGTCAACTATTTGATTTAGACGGACAAAATTTATGGGTTTTCGATTTGTCAACATTGTTGAGAAGACTCCTTCGATACCATTCATTGATCTTCGATTCGGTACGGAAGGGTATCGAATGATTGTGAATAGCTATGCTGGTCTTACACGCACGCCGGTTGCGAGTACTACGCACCTGACCTTTCTGAAGAACATCACAAATTAGGTCACTATAATATGTCCTCTTAGGACGTTCCCTCCCGGCGCTTCCACTCACATCTGCTTTGTAAATACCTCTATATTTATTTGTTATTACAGTAATAAACTCAAGACGTCGTTGTGATTGTAAAGGTAGGTCATAATTTATCTACATCAAAACACACATATCATAAGATCACGTCTGTATTAAGGCTCTTACAAACACACGCGATATCGCGGGCGCGACATGCACCGACAAAAGAATTGTCTTTGTCGGTGCATGTCGCGCCCGCGATATCGCGTGAGTGTGTAAGAGCCTTTACGCAAAGACGAGTATGTATTAGGTACTCCTGTTTAATATTTAGCCAGTTATGTTTTAAAGAAATAAGGGCTGAGCTTATTTTCATTAACCGGGCACACACAGCCAGACTCCTTGGTGCTACTGGGCAATTCCTGATCAAAAATCCCAATAACATTTTACCCGCCTTCGGAATCACACGCAGGACTCCCAAGCTCAGTAGTCGCGCTGGCAATCATGCTGAGATATAAGCCTTTTGAACACGCACAGCCTAGGTCTTCTTTTTTGATGTGTAAGATTTTTACCTCTGGCTTTCTGAGGGAATTATTTCGTGAAAAGGGACGAAACTGTGTAACAGAAAGTGACTACTTGAGCATGATAATAAGTAAGCACTTTTTAATAGCATGAATTAGTAAATACTTTATAATAGCATGAAATTAATGTGTACTCATGGAATTAGTAAGTACAAATAGGTCTATTGCCAGCAGCCGAGTCCAAATCCAGTCCCTAGGTTGCTACTGTGAAATTCCTGATCAAAAGCACTTTACCAAGGCCTGGGAATCTAACCGTTCCACTGTTCAGCAGTAACTGTTTAGTTTTTGGGTAATCTTGGTGACCTTAGTGTGAACATGAACAGTTATTTGTCATAGAATTCAATACGTAGTGATTGCGAAGGTAAGCCTTAATATTAGTAATTTAGTACGTTTGTACGATATGCTCCATTGAACGCAAGCGCAGCTGCGAATGTTGTTAGATCTTGATTCGATTGAGGTCGGATAGTGTTATTCGGATTCTCGTTAAGGAAATACTCAGTAACAGTTCGCGGTTTAAAATTATGACCAAAGGGAGGGAAGCCCGCGATTTTTTTTTATTTTCACGTTTTTTGCAATTTGCAGGTCAATAACAGGTTGTATGTTGATCTAAATATGATTCGCGGTCGTAACAAATATGGCTTTACAGAATTATAATCATTAGAATCACATGTCTGCTTACATAAAATATTTTAAATAACCAAATTTATGTTATTACATTGAAGAAAAATGTTCCTAAACTCAACACGATATCGTCAAATTTGTGTGAAGAGGCTACGAAAATTATTTTTTACAATATTATAAACCAAAATTTTCGAATAAAAACTTAATCTATCTGTGGAAATTATTAGTTTCATTTTGCCGCAAAATGTACAGAAAAACAAAATGCAAATTTTTGTTAGATTTGCAAATGCGTCCTTAAAATACTAACCACTGATTGATACAAATAAATTACCTTTCTATAATATGATTTAACAAAATGCCTATAAAACATTATGTCCGTGCACTAGTTCATTTTCCTGGTTAGAACTACCTACTTATTTCCACTATTGCCACCTACAGTAACAAAATAAACCTATTACAAGTACGAAACTAGTCGCAGGTAATTGTGTCTTTATTGCTAGAACATAAAACAGGACTAATAACTAGCAAAGAGTATAAAATAAATAGGAAAGAGGGTGAGCTCCATGCAACGAGCGAACACGCACTCACACAAAGACACGCCTCCCAGGTAGGTAGGTATACTCCGATGCCAACTTGATGGCGGCTCTGAAGTGCGCTACTCACTGCGCAATACCTCACCCCTCACCCCCGCGGATACGGGAATTTGTTATTGCGCAGCAACTCGCCTCGTGTTCAGAGCCGCCATAAAGTTAGTAACTGCAAGTCGGCTACCGCTTTGGTGACTGGCATTCGTTTAAGATCTCTGTTCGTACGCGTCTGTGTGCATGCGCCTGTTTTCGCTCTTTGTAATGAGCTAGCCTTCTGTACAATTCTGTGGAATATATGAGTCACTATTTCAAGTTAACACCAGTCAATATTGTGAGAGCGAGTGAAAGTCCATGACGCACCTTTGTTGATTGATACCTTAGACCCTACCTCCAAGAGTATGTAAGTATGAAGGTTACGATGAAGTGGAATTTCTTCCTTCATATGGTACTTGGAAATCTATTTTTAGATTCTCTTGGTAGAAACACTTGAGCTAATTAATAAACTTTAATTTCCGGAAAGCTGAAGTGCAAGTGGCCGTGGACAGGTTTAATTAACATCGTCAGGAAAAAAAATTGGGGTAGAGACAGCAAAATACGGGGCGTTAAAAATCGCAACGATGAACGTGAAACCTATCGGAAAATCATCGTTGAGGACACATCTATACATGAATGAAATGCACCGATCTCAGCGTGGTTGAACCAGAGTCGATTGCTCGAATGAACCCAGAGATTCACCCTAGCCCCTGAAGCCTCATGTTGTTTCATGAGACTACAGAGACCATTGTATATCAAAGAGTAGACCGGGGAGCGCGATAATGGTAGGGAAGACGTGCCCTTGGGATATGGAAGGATTATTAGAACCTACCGGATATGCATCCTAGAGCAAGCATCATCGATGATATACATATTATAAACTAAAGTCGCGTTTAGTGTCTGCATGACCGCGTTGTTCTTCTAAACTACGCTTCCAACGGATTTTGATGCGGTTTTCACTATCATTAATAGAATTTATTCCGGAAGGGATAATGTGTATAATACAAACTTACGTCGTTAACGCCGTGCCTAGCAGGGGTGGGTCGCTAGTATCTTTATAATGACAGCCCTGAAATTAGTTGGTTTATGTTCTTGAGGATGTCGACAATCAAGTGATACCAGGATGATTGAGTAGGTATCAAATAACTGGACTACTATGATGATTATTACAATTTAATATATTCAATGCGAATCACTCAATATTAATATAAATGATACTAATAATAATCGTCGGTTCGTGCTTCAACACTTAAAATTGTCTAAGGGGGCCTCTGCCGGTTGGCTTCGATCAAATCAAATCAAAAGTCATTTATTTAAACTAGGCTGAGAATCAGCACTTTTCGAACGTCAAAAATTACATAAGACAGTCCCCCGAAAACGCCCACCCTTCACCACTTCCTAGTGCTTTAGCTGGGAAGAAGGAGACCCCTCGCAAAGGTCCGGGACACAAGGGTCCCGAAATAAAATAAAATGGTAACATCACAATAGGAAGCGAAAATCCTGAATTCCACAACAGCATTAAAATCTCTATAATAATAATAAATGTATATTTTAGTAAAAACAAAGCATTGTAGTACACGTTTAAAAAATCAGTTTTACAAAATAAATATGATTAACAAGTTTGCTTTAACTCACAGCAGCTATATTAATTTATCCACATTTTCCTATACTTTAGTCAATCCCAACAAAATTACGAAAGGGCAAAATGACGATGATTTTCCAAATGCTTCGTAACATCACACATCTACAAAAACCATCAAAGAAGAATTTAAAATGTAATCCCTCCTTCATCTAAGACCTCATTTCAACCATTGCAACACGGTAAGTGAGTAATGTTAATCATCAGGCTGTGCTGTGCGCAAGCGCAATATACGTGGTAAACGCTATTACGATTAGATTTTGTAACGATGTACTTTAGTACTGTAAGATCTGAGAAAGGTGCGTATTGCAGTATTGCTCCAGATATTTTATTATAGTTGTAAAGGAATTAGATATGAAAGATTTAAATACTTCCTCTTGATATTGATAGTAATAAAATTCATATGTTTGATATTAATAAGAACTGAAGAAGACACTGTGTGTAGCATCAAGCAAGTCAAAAGAAGGCATATCATAATGAGAGACGATATGAAGACATGGTCTCAAAATCTTTAAGTAGAATCTAGATATCACGAATACTATAAAAGTGATTTGAAAACAAATCCTTGTTTATGAGAACTAAACTATAGGATTCAACTGATACGCAAAGCAAATCTACCTGTTTTTCTGCATCGGACCATTCGTCAATGTCATTTCCAACTTTAACGATTTGTTATCACGTCTAACTGGGTTCTGACTTTTAATTTATGTTTACTTGCAATACCGGTTCTTATTAGTGTTAGATAATAACTTTCTTTGACAAAATAATAAGGAAATTGTAAAATTATCTAATACAGGGGGTCTACTCCGAACATAAATTCCAAGTATCGGCCGAATGTTCGGTCGTTTCTTTACTAAGGCTAACTATCGCTGACTACGGCGAAAAAAAAAACAGTCGAAGAGATAAGCCAAAGTCAAAACTGTGACTTGAAGTCGGATAAGGACTCAAAGTCAAAAAAGGAAACTGTGGAAGTTATAAAACGGCCGAACATTCGGCCGATACTTCGGTTTAGCGCTTCGGAGTAGACAACAAGTGTAACTTTTGAAAATATTTACATCATTTAAAAATTAACAGACTTAAATAATAATATTATGTACAAGTATATCAAAAAGGAGGGGAAATAATCATAGGGCACCAAAAAATTCGTCCGCATCGCTGTCACCAGAAAAAGTGTCCAAAAGGCTGGCAGCATTGCCATGCCACGTTTTATGGCAATGCTGATTCTTTGACCAAAAAATAGGCCAGCCCTCTGGTTACGTGAGGAGTCGACCAACCGCTTGGCGATGTCTCAAAAAACTCAGTGGACAATTGAACCCCATGGCCTTAGTGTTTCAACTCCAAACGGCTCGAACATTTATTTTTAATCTAATACTTAGATTGAAAAAAAAAAAAAACGAAGAATCAGTATGAACATGTACCAATTAAAAAGGTTAAGAGAAAATACCACTTCATATTACAGAATAATGAAAACAAATGTTAGTACCGAATGACATGCCGTTATAAAATTTCTGACATTTGTTATGACAACAAATTAATGATCTTCCCTATTGACATTTAATTTTTAATTTATGACATAATTCACTTTCTTTAACATTCTTAATAAGTAAGTGCTGACGATTTTTCATTTTCATTTTATTACAACAACTGCAGACATTTTTATTGTTTCTATGAAGATCTAATTTTATTTACTTGTTATTTGTGGTTGATATACCTATATTAATTTCTTGTTTTAATTATATTGCATGTATTATTATTTTTGTACGCCCTAGAGGCAAAACATAGCGCCCTCACTGTATTACCAACTAAGAACTTATAATGTACCAATGTTTTACAATAAATAAATGAATCTGAATCTGAATGAAGGACCAAAAAAAGTTTTCCCTCAGCTTGTGCTACATATTGAGCACTTCCATTCCTTATCCAGCTTTCTATCTTAAACTAAAGTTTATTATTCCAACTAATGCACCAAACTCATTAACTAAAATGATCACGCGTACAATGTGTAAACAAACGAATGAAAGACCTTTTCTGTCCAAACACGGCTGTAAGAAAAAACAGTTTTTCTTACAGCCGTGTTTGGACAGAAATGGTTCGGTAAACATGTTTTTGGTACGAGTATTTTTGTTTTAGTGCGCTTGTGTTTTGGATCAACAAAACACGTGTGTGGTAAAGAGGAAAAGTGTTTTTTTTTTTAATGCTAGGAAAAGAATTTAACCCAATAAATCGTAACTGGCTTTCATCAGTGGATTTCAGAGGGATTTCGTTCTTAGCGATCCGTAAAACTATATCAACTCCCACACTGCGGCAGCCATGTTAAAATGTTTGTATTGTAATGTGTTAGCAATTTAATTACGGAGCCTATATAAAAACTCATTGCGAGCACCCGATATGAACTTCAATTTTCATTAACCGTTACTCTGTATTGTTTTTATTAAAAAAATCCGATAGGACAAAAATTATTCTCATGCCGCAAATGTACTGAATATTTGTTTCAGTATTAATGAACATTTTTATCAGTAGCATATCAGACAGAGCGGGAAATGGTTTTACCATGATCAAGTGGACTGACAAGTGAGTAATAAGAGCTTATCTACTTAGAGCTCTAATGCAATGTAAACGACGCTTTAGTTTCGTGCGTCCCAAAGTGTCACTTCGCATGGAAGGACCAACATTTACCCTTTCAGGGCCAATTTCACCAATGAAACTGAACGCGATCAGCACATAAACCACGTTTAAGAGCTGTCAGTGTCATTATTTTCTTTGGAATATTGACACTGACAGCTCTATAACTCGGTTTAGATGTGCTGATCGCGTTCAGTGTCATTGGTGAAATTCGCCCTCAATCTAATAGGTCGATGTAGATACTTTCTTGCTTCAAACCCTACAAATCAATCCCAACTACATTTCCTCAAACGAGCCATACTCCCTTGTTATTTCACGAACAAAACATCGACAGGCAACGTCAGAATCCCTCTCAGTTTCCGACTCCACAATGGATGCCTTTTGTTCATCTATCAAATGCCACGCAGCCACGCTACGCCATTCGCATGCTGCGTTCACACTTCACTGTAAATTCAATTTTTATTTAATATTTCACAACAAAATTCAGTCGAATTGTGTAAGTGTTATGCGGTAGTTATGAAAGTCTGATATAATCCGTGTAAAATGGCCTATTTAGATGTGATTGGCGTGAAGCGATTATTATTCTACATAGTTTTTTTAGTGGTAATTGAGAAAACCAACTTAATTCTATTTAGCAGTAAGAATTTGCTCTTCAACTTGGTTTTCTTCGTCAGATCCCTCTTTTTGATATATAAAAATAACAGTAGTTCAATTATAATATTAATTAACAAATAAAAAATAATCTATCAACAAATATACGGCAAAAACCTACATAATTTTTCTATTCTATTTCAACACCAACCACATACCTATTCTTATTCTATAATTTCGTTAAAAACATGTGTTTTCAATCACTCCGCCAGTACTAGCTGCATTAAAGTAAACTTTCCCCAGAAAACTTCGCAGCTAAAAGAGTTAGCCCAAAGTAAACAAATCAAAGGATTTACTATTTCTTGTGATGTCTTTATTTATGTGGTAATAATACGTGCTGGGTTTCTTCAAAGGCAGTTTTCAATAGACACTTCGTGTTACTCCGCAATTAAAATCTTATTACGGCCAACGTTTTTATCCGACTTCAACATGTTATAAAAAGATCTGAAATATAATAATATACGGAATTGTAAGGAAAATGGAAAACCCAAAATATGCTAATTCTCAACCGAATGTCGTTTTATGTTCTCTCTGATATAGGTATACCTACTTACCCTTGTAACATGTGCTCTCACATAAAACATTTCCAAACAAGGGAATAAAATAAGCCTATTTACTGCAAACACGCCCCAAAAACTACGTCAAGCATAAAATCGCACCGGCTCATAAGTTTCAACTAGACCTAAGTTTCCTAAATACACAAGACGCCTGTTCAAGCGAATTTATCAAAGCAGACGAGGCACAACATGGGCGTTACATTTCACTCCATTGTGCTTCACTCGACACATTCCAAGGTCCCCGAAGACAGATACAGACTGGTAAACTGATAATGTCGGACTGTGGTCTGTTGTGATGGCACTTTCCGGACCCAAGGGTCTCAGATGTCTTTCAGGAAAGGTGTTTGTTGAAACACGTCTCCATCGAAGCGTGAGGATACTAAAATTGGGCACAATGGACGACGGGCAAGTGTTGTGATCAAACATCAATAACGTACAGTTAATATCCTGAACTGAAATTCAGAGTATGTGTATTATAGATACGGTTCACTAACAAAAGGCGAGATTTCCCTGTGAAATCAAAAGATAAGCATCAAATTTCCCCTGTTAAACAGTGCCCGTAAAATAAAATATGGGACAGAACTAAGAGAAACACTTTTTAACAAAAAAAAAGGGGATTGGAAATAAAATTTAAAACCAAATAATTAACAAGGTAGAGCGTTTAAACGCAAACATTAGGTGAACGACCACAAAGTCGTACAGAAGGACCAACTTTGCGTCCGATGTCTAACCTGGGCAGAATGCCTCACAATTTAGATAACAGAACACAAACAACGGGCAGAGAAAGTACTTTAAAAACAGCCCTCATACCTTCCCCGAACCCTCTGTAATTCAAAATGAATGCGAGGAGATTAAAAAAGATATCATGGACAGAGTTCACGTGTAGACGCGGCTAAAAATAAATAGAGGGAGGGAAAATGAAAAGAATAATGGAAAGGATGGGAAATGGTAGTTGTGACTATAAGGATGTATCATCACAATACCAGAGACAACAGCTAGGATAATTACGGAGTTTTATTTACTCTTTTGTTGAGATAATAGTTCCGCAGTTGTTGTTTACATGACTAGGGCTGGTTCTCAACGTTTAAAAAAAAAACGAAAAAAATCACAAGGATAAAAAACGCAAGGATCGTAGGCTCTTTCTTCTGGTTTAATGAGACAAACGGAAAAACAATCGCTAGTATTTTAGCCCCTACCCAAAAGGCGAAAATAAAACTCACATTTTAGGAGGAAATGAAACAGAAATATGTATTAAGAAAACGGTGCTTCAGTTCGCACAACAAAACTTTGTTATCAAAGTAGAAACTGCACTTTATTGAAACTTCCAACAAGAGTTTTCAGAAGCACTATATCGCAGAACTAACTGTACGAAAGAAACGCTAATGTTATAGTAAATTACGCTGATATCCCTGAAAAACTTATGAAGATACTTTATTCTGAAAGTAAATCGAATGGCCTTTCTTAAATTACAAGACCTAAGCACATTTATTTAACGCTTCACTAGAGTAAACGCACCCCCGTATAAAATGTAAATTAAATTTTTTTGCTCGTTTGTTCCAAAGCAGTTATTAATCGCCTTCAGGCTAGGTAAGGCTTGTTTTACTGGAATTTACATTATATTAAGTAACGAACGATGTGCTCCACAAATGTTAAGGTTAAACATAATTATCTTCTTATTTTCTCATTCAAGTAAATGAACACCGGAGTCCGAACGATTGCTCGTTTCCAACTCTAAAAACAAGACAAATCTTGTCACATTTTATTAAAAAAAAAAAAAAAGGACATTACTATGAAAGTCGCTGTACACATTGCAGCTAATAAGTTAGATAGACAACTAAAGCGTATCTCTTTCTCATTCATATAATGTTAGAAAGGGAAAGAGCTACATCATTCGATATAAGCTTGTCATTCACGAGGATCGCACGCGCACCTGCGGTATACACGTTTAAGTTATTTGCATCTGATTACTGTTGCAAAGCGTCGAGTTTGTTTAGATGCATGAAAGAATGGAGGTGGTGTTTTGTTGGCATAATAATCAACAGTGTACAGTCACAAAGCACAAAAAGGAAAATAATCTCGTGGTAACCTACCTTAAAACTAGCTACAGCAAACTAACTGAGATAAAATTAAGACTACAAATAAAAATAAAATAATACATAACTCCACAAAACAAATTAGTAGAGAGCGTGGTAACAGCTAACTTCGTAAGGAACAAATCTGCTCAACACAGACGTAGTCAGTCTATTAGGAACAAGGACTAAATTATTATTCGGCACGTATCCCTTCGGTACGAGACTACGAGCACAATTCAACTACAACAACAAAATTGTTTTACATTTACAGCAACCGAGTTAGTGAGTTTGCTCTTTGTAATTTAATATGCCACATATTAAGGAATAATGGAACCTTTGAGCCAAATTGAGGCTCTCTATGCCACGTAAAGTACTTAAGGAAACAAAGCTGGTATATCTGTATCACAATAATTGCGACTAGAAAAATATCCTTTACAAATCTTCTTCAATTAACATCGCAGTTCAAGAGCCCTGGACAAAAACAACAATGTATAACGAAATAATACGAGCTCTTTCCATTTCCCTCTAGGCATCAAAGTCCAACGACCTATGTGACAAAAAGACAATTTTTCTTAACCACATCCATTGCTTCTTCTCTTTACATTGTAGTTCCAAGATCTAATACATACACGGCAATGTCGACGGTAGGTGAACAAGAATCCACACCTCATTCAGTATTCACGCGCGTGTTGGAAGATTTGTCGGTGACCGATGTGGATATTCTAGTTTTATTCATTGCTTATTTTTGAGATGGTACTCGTATTGCGGAATAATGTAGAGGACACTAGATATACAAGAAGTAAAATTGATGGAACAGGTGTGCTACAGATACCATGTTGCCAAAGATGGCATACAAATGAGAATTTTAGTGTGACAGAGCCTGGGGGAGGCCTTCATTTAACAGTGGACGTCTTTTGGCTGATAAGACGATATAAGTAAACATTTTCAAAATGTTTTTGTCGCTAAAAATGTCAATGATTTTCTCGCTGTATACAAGGTTTTGCCATTCAGAGATAACATTTGCGGAAAATGCTTAGAATCTATTGTATTGTATTACCATTAGTTAAATATACCCGTATAGTTAATATATCAACGTCAAGCGTTAGGCTACGTGGTACGTAGGCGGCTTTAATTAAGGTCATCTAGTCCTGCTCCTTCTTAACATACACATGGATTTTGATTAGATGCAGGAGACATTTTTTGATGAATGTTTAGCATCAACTGAAACTGTTTATCATCAGATTATTGAAGGACCAATTACCAGTATTGCTCATCCTTAACTTTTTGCATCAATAAACAAGAAACGTAGAATTTTAAGACAACAACAGTTTCTTTTGAAAAGGAAATTGAGAAAACGCTGATCCGAATGCTTCCACTGCTTTCGCTTAGTTTGCCTTTCCGAAACAATTCACTGGCTACGTAACCATGGAACCCTCCAAATGAGATTTAAACAAACCTATTTTACTACCAGGTACTTGGTAGATAAAATACAGAACACAAAATCTCATATACAAAACTCCGGAACGTTGCCAAAATGGTGGTTAAGAGCGCATAAATTCCCCCCGCTGGTCTGTCCTAGATTTAAGTTTAAAGTTCAGACTTTTTCTAGGGTGCTTGGAGATTAAAACGGACGGGAGTTATGGCTTGGCTGGCCTGATATAATCGTACAGAAATGAAATAAAGTATTCGGCCGGCGTGCGTGATTAGCCGCTAGCTAAGCTATTAGGTATGAGGAACAGGGTGTAAAGTTCACTCATCTACCATAGAAAAGCGAGGATCCTTCGACCAGATGGGTGTTTTGTCTGGTGGGCAACTACCCGACAACTGATGTCGGGACGTTGTTTATATACTAGTCGCGCGGTAAACTCTGCTTGCGCGATGCAGGATTTTGCGTGACGTCACTGTAATGCGTAGTTCGCATGTGGGGATGTAGATGCCGCCACAGGTCCATTGCTCCGCGTTGAGATTCGATCTAATAATTAGGCCCTAGGGATTTTTGTACCGTTTATTGACCCTCATGAAATCCTTTTATACCTAATGCCTCTGGGGTTCACAAAGCCGTGAAATTCAGTGCACTGCATCTTTGCTGTATTTTAGTAACATATGTCTACAGTGTTTTCATGGATGAGAAAACAACAACTTGTTTTCTTGGCAGGAACAGGAGCCAACTAAGGCTAAAATATACTACGACAGCTTTGGATAAGGCACCCAACCGGTAAACCATTCTTAACTTTATTTTTTTGTTTTAGAAATTCTCCTTTAACAATTACGTAGGTATTCTATTATAAAGCTAGCAAATAAAAGACCTTGCAATAATCGTTCGATAGGCAGATTCCATTCACATTTCGTCAATGCGAAACACGTTTCTCCTTGGAATAACAGCGATTTTCCTCGCTCGGTAAATTGTAAATATATCTAAAAGGTCCTTTTTGAAAGAGGTTTTTGTGTGATCTTTAGTTTGTAACAGTATTTAATCAAGATAAAAGTTTTTTTTTCCAATTCATGGAAAAAAAAACTTTTATCTTTAGAATTATTTTCTGCCTGTTTGGTCGTCAAAAACCGTCTTTATCACACAATTGAGTGAAATGAGACTCAACACACAAGCCGATTTTGTTATCCGCTTTGGGAAAAAATACGATTACTCTCAAATGCAAACACCGGATTGTGTACAAAACCCTCCTCAGCTTTTTAATCGAATGGAGTGATCAAAGCACTGTCACGGTGAATGCTTATATATTTGGACAACTTTTTGTTTTTGTGAAGGTCGGCTCTTTTCCACTACATTGGTTTGTCATGGACCTGACTTGAAACAAATGTGAACCAAATGTTGCGTAGAAACAGGATTTCCTTGTAATTATTTTGAGTAGTTGTTGTGGAGTACTTTGTAACAATATTTTGATTTAAAAGAGTGTTCGTGGAGTTTCTTGCCTGTTCTTCTCCATAGGAACCTACTACGCTTTGCGCTTTGGAATGGGCGACTAGCCAAGGGGTCGGTCCAAATAGATTATAATGCTTGTTTTTTTTTTTTTGTTGTGTTTTTGCAGTCAGGTTTTTTGTATTTTTTTTAATAATTTGCTTCAAGCTATTATGTTTATTAATATATAAATTTGGAATTGACTACTAGCTACTACTAGCCTTTATTTGATACCAATATTGTTGTAAATATTTTAAAAACCTTTTCCTCCCTTTTTTTTATTTGCATATTATGCAGATATGTGACATAATATACCAATCCACACTGGGCCCGCGTGGTGGATTTTGGCCCACTCACTCTCAAAGAGAGGAGGCCTGTGTCCCAGCAGTGGGAACATTATATATGTTATGTATATGCAATATATAAACATTGTCACTCACAATTAAGACGAATCTAACGACACCACATAATAATAATTATGTTAAATCCATCAAGCCGTTTAGGCTACAGACCATACCAAAGAAATAGACATACATACATATGTACATACATATTATGTACATTCATACATACATACCCTCGAAAAACCCTCCTTCTGGGGCAGTCGGATAAAAACAGATAAGCTGTGATTGTGTTTTTGTCAAAAAACTTTTCACTACCTGCTTGTATAATACTTACCAGCTATAATGCTCCCGCAGACAGGCACGACGCTCCTCTAGCTAGTAGAACAATTTTCAAGAAGTTTTCATAGAAATTGTTCTACTAGTCGTGTTGCGCTGTTGCCTCGCGCCTGTTTGCGGGAGCCTTAACTTAGTCTTTACTACCTCAATTGCATGCGACAAAATAAGTCTAAAGTATCATCGTGACAAGCCTTTCAACGGTTTTGATTAAAACAGCTCAACGTTAATAAAACGAGCAGTTGTTCTAAGAAACGACTCAAAAGCCTTTGTTTCGGAAAAACAACCGTTGGTTCTAACTACTGGTATAAACAACGGGTGCATCATGACTGGTTAATCTCTTTGTGGAAGAGAATCTTATGAATCAGAACAAAATAATGTACTTAGCGCTATTACACATGTGCTAAGATAATTGTAACGATCAGCATGATACTGGAACGGAAGAAAATTCCATTGCACTTAGTTTTCTTCCATTCCGAGGAGGTCTTGGAGAATTCCAAATTAGCTATGGGCGACATAACAGAAGTCACATCAATTAAAGAGCCTACGCAATGGATTGATTACAATGTTTATGGTTTCGCAGAGTAGCTCAGTTAGCAGATTAAACAATAGTTATCCATGATTATTTCGTCAACAAACTGTGTATTAAATGTGTATTTAATCGCATCTGAATTGTTATAAAACTAATTAATATCGTCTGGTGCACCCTTCGCAGTTAGCTCCTCCACCAATATTGCTGAGTGGCTAATCTTTGTTTATACGGCTATAAAACAAAAATCAACATTTCAACATTCGACCTAACGAACTCATCTTCAACTTCCAACATTAAACTATTTATATTATGTATATGCATGTATGTATTATGTGTATGTGGTTATGTATGTGTATGTTGTGTATGTGTGTATGTGTGTGTGTGTGTGTTGTGTGTTGTGTGTTGTGTGTTGTGTGTTTGTGTGTTGTGTGTGTAATAATTAACGACCAATATTTTTTTTCCTTAAACCACCACTGACCATATAAAACGCAACCACGTGTCTACAACTACCAAGGCAACATAATCACACTGAGGTTGGCATACTGCCAGTATTGCAAACATAATTACAATACGTATATTACTTGAGCCATAATATTACACACCGACTTCCTATCACCTTGCGTTTATGATATAACATTATACATCATTCTCAACCTTGTGTGTTTCAAGAATAAAGTTTACATTCAATTGTTGAAGTATTGTAGTTAAAATGTGACTCCATGATGTTATTGAAGTGGCTAAATCGAGGGATTACTGCCGGACAATGGACGTCGTCAAGGAACTCTCGCCTTTAAGAGTTTAATGAAATCTTAAGCTGTTAGCATATATTGAAGAAGATGCTCACAATTTTACAAGAGACGAATATTACAAAACAGTCATTGAACTTTGGGAGGACTCCAATTTTACCCAAGCTATGTATAATAGGAACAATAGAGACAGATTTACCTCATACATAGATGAGGACAACAATAAGTTTATTTGTAGATACGGCACGTATTGTTTTTAGTATGAAACATAAAAGATTTCTTACACGTTAAGTTAAACTTAGATTCAGTCAAAGGATAAAATTGATCAGGTGGATATTGGATATTATAAAAAGATCAAAAGCAGAAAAGTAAAGGAAGTAGTGGTGTTGTAATTATATTATATATTATTATATTTATTTATCAATAAATTGTAAGGCCATTTATAACGGTGGAAAATGCGCGGTAGGAGCAAAATAAATCGAGGAAAGCAGAACCCTAACACTATATAGGACCTAAGGTAGGAAGTAGTTGGAGGGTAAGTTATTGCCACATCTTATTACAGTGAAGTTTCAGGGGATGATCAGAATTTTTCTAAAACCAAAGTAAAAGGGCTGTTTTCGCCGCAAACGAGGTCACATAAGTTACTAACATTCAAAATATACAAGTCCTTGTTGAGAAAGTGGTACAGCAATAAAATATAAAGTACCAGGGAAGCATAAACCGTCAAACGTGTGCTGGCAGAACGCCAATGGGCGCGGTATCGATGTACTACTTACTCTCTACAGTACTACTGGTACTACGTCGGTACCAGACTTTCATTCATTGTTATCGAATATGTTGCGTTACTTCTGAAAAACATATTCCTTTGTATCTACAATGAAACATTTGTCTTTTATTATTTAAAAAAAATATCAATAGTCCTCTCACATACGACAAGAACATGAATAAAAACATCCGTGATCATAATAACAGCCACTGAGCCGTTTATCCACTACAAAGGCAATCCGTCAGTTGCGATTTTGGACAATTTGCGGGTCTAATTGAATAATGCGAGCGATCATGTGACCGTAACACGGTTGACCGTTGACTGTAAATGGCTCAAGATCTAAAACGTCATATATATATAAACTGACGTCTTTTTTCATAAGCGTAGGCAGAAACTACAGGACACCAGAACACGTGCTAATCCTTTTGCACCGTCGACGTTACTACTTTTTACCGTGCACATGCAAGTTAGTTGTGTGAACCTGACCTTTGGCAAGGACGAGGTGGGGGCAGGACGTATCCACTGACATGCGACTTATAAATTCGTCATATATTTCTTTATTTGGTTCCTACTTAAGTGATGAGATGGGATGTTCCTGTGGATGGATTAGGAAGACGGAAGACCGAGTGACGTAAAGGCCCTACATCCTGTAGTTTCGTACCTAAGACATGCAATTCACTTCCTCCCATGGATGTAAGTAGTTGACTGTGATGATCCACGTGGTCATCCATGACCATGACATCACTGTCCGGATACTTAGCATAGTGATAATGACATGTAACCAAATATGGGACTCTTAGAAGCATTTCTTGGAATGTAAGACTGTTTATTGTGTCAAAGCAATTCGGAGTGCGGTCTGATTAAACTGACTGCCGGGAATGTAACATGAGTCAGATAAATATGCATTTTTGCAACAGAATGTCTAGACTTAATAATGAATCATGTAACTTAATAACTAAATGAGTATCAAATGTCAAAACAATTGAAATAAAGAGTAATGGACTTATTACTAGAAGTAAATAGTAAAAAGTTAGTTGAGAGTTAAACCCACATAGCCGGCCATTAATTTAAATCCGATTCGAATTTGTAAATCAACGTGTATAAACCCTCAAATTCAATTCCATTCGCTTTCCCAACGTAATGTCACTGGCTGTCAATAAAATACACACGTTTTTGCAGTGACATCGTGTCGATTCGAATGAATGCATCCGTAGCATACGAGTCACAAAGCTCGCTTGTCCATTTGAATTTAAACTTTTTTTTTGTTGTATTTGAGAATAAACGTCTATTGTAAATATCAATAAACGTGAGTTTGACAAAAAGGTAAAAAAAAAACATTGTGAAAGACTTAAGCCATGAAGGAGGATCAAGTTTGACTTAAATAAAAAGAATAGACGTCAAGCAAAGACTTGTAGGAAAATAAAAAAGACTGCTTTACAAATTGTCAATCAAGATGTTAATGAATTCATAGCGAGATTGCAGCCGTGTCGTTTAAATACTGAGAACATAACCACTTTGAGCCCGAAATGGCAACAATACATGACCATCGTCGGCCACGTTGAGCCAGTCTCCTTCGCAATTCCCAACACAGATGATTAAGTAGCCGATATACTTGTTTTTCTCATTACTAAGTCAGACTATACACAAAAAAGGCTTGTAAAACACAATTCCAGTTACTGTATTATGTTACACTGTGGTAACAAAAAAAATTGATAATGAAATCGTTTTCATCCAACTAAGGATTTTTAATTAAAAAGATGTAACTGTTAAGAAAGCCGTTAAAATTTTTGCGAATCACTTTGTAAAGTTTGTTCAGTTTCCTAATGGTCTGGGATTGATACTTAGCATATACTTTACTGAAAAATATTTCCTCATTTTGCTGGTTTTTTTGCTTTTATATGAAAGAATAAATTAAACACGGAGCAGTTCTTATATAGCTTTCAAAAGCTCCAAGAATCTAATAAGAATTCCAACCGGATGTCTGTAGTTCGGATATCTCTAGACGTCGTTTCAACACCGACTACATTTTTCGAGTTTTAGCTTGGCCATATCTAGTCTATGTTACAACCATGGATGATTTTTTGCTTATTGCATCCCATTTTACATCATCTTGTTCAGGTTTCTATTCAACAACCTAGCAGAGCTCTCTCTACGCTTAGTCCGGTTTCAGTAATTTCAGTTTATACCATAAACTTGACATCAGCAATTCTCAAAACGTGCTATGGTTTTTGCCGCACTGTTGAACAGTCGTATAGCTTCGATATCCACGTTCGGCGCGACATGGATGCCAAACAGAGCGTTAACGGCCGCACGTCCGATCAGAGCGTATTGTCATCAGATACTTTTGGTACTTGCCACGGTCTAGGTTCTGCAAGCTCGGTAACAAGGTGGGTTTTAAATAAAATGGAAGTCATATAAAGATGTAGAATTGTTGTAAATGTCCCAGAGACGATAAAGTTAAACGAGATTAAACTTTTAGGCTAAAACTAAAGAAAAAGTAGTAGATTGACTATTTTCAGACTTCATGAATACTGCCACAAATTGTGATAGACTAACTAAAGAGATGACCACAATCGTAGGAAGTACTAATTTTATTCGCGATTAACTATTCTTTCCTTAAGTGCTACAAAGGGTGGACCCCAATTTGAAATTCAAATCTGAGTCAAGGGTTCGTTCAAAACAATGATAAATTAGCTCAATTTCTCTTTAGGAAAGCCTAGATTATGTTCGAAATGTTTTGTAAACCATTTGAGGGTCTTATGAAATGTCAATAAGTAATTCTAAAACTAAGATCCCTTATAAATTGTTTTGTACATCAAATTCTCATTATATCTTTCGAAGTTATTAAATATATAATCCTTTAAAACACATAATAAGGCTTGCCATTCTCATCTTATACCTCCTCGAAATATTTGATCAAGCAGAGGCTTTTGACAATAACCCAAAAATCCACTATCCAGACATTTTCGCTTGAATAATTCGCTACGAATATGTGAAACGAGTTTACTATATGCACATCACAAATTATGCTTATAAACGGTCCCAATGCTCAAATCTTACGTATATTTCGCAGAATTTTGATTATTCCTGTATATTCCGTACGATACTTCTCCACATGCTGGGAATTTAAGATATATTTTAATATAATATCAACATACAATTTCTGTGCCATTCTTGTTCTTCATTTCCCAGAAGTTTTATCCCTTGAAATTTTGGAACGACAAGATTCAGAATGATATATTGGACATCATTCTGAATCATGTCGTTCCTAAATTTCAAGGGATAAAACTTGCTGTTCTTATATCAAACCGTTTTCATCAAAATAATTTTGAATACCAACCATCTACGTTTGTATTCATCTCGTTTGTTCAACAAACGGTACAACAAATTGAAACAGAACCACTTTTTCACTGGTCTTTAGCGCTAACAATCGTCGCTCGTGTAAAAATACGAGCGAGCTGCAAAACCAATTACTCCATTTCGTATTTCCAAGTTTATTTGGTGCAGCGTCTGTATTGCGGTGGCAGACAAACTATCGTACATCTTTAGGACACAGACGAGTGAATTGTTGTTTATATTTGAACTTTTAGGTAGTTAGAAATATCAGCTGTTAGCAAACTTATTAATTAAAATAGCAAACTCATTAGGACCCTAGAAATAGAAAATGTATCTTAGGTCCCAGTACACGTTTCAAAACTTCCAGAAGGGAGTCGAAAACAGATGAAAGCTCATTGTACACAAATTGATCAGGGAATTATTCAAGACCTTTGTCCCTTCAATGAGTTCCTTCTAGGTTGTTTGAAGCATGCGTGGAATATTCCTAACTATTCAATTAGTTTATGGTAGCATTGTCCGAAGTGAACACAAATAAAGCCTGCCCTTGAAACAGGAGATGGGAATCATGAACAAGACTGGAATCACTCGATATCGAGATCGACAGCTGTTTGGTACGCCATTTTCTCCAATGGAGCCGAAAATTTGGTGACTGTACTTTAAACACCGGAACTGTTTTACACTTCCTTGATAATTTCGTCAATTTCCTACTTCCTAATTTTTTGGTCCGATAATAATGTTCCTTGACATCAGCATTTTATACTATTATTATTTTGCTTATATTCCTTGTCATTGTACGAAGAAACTTACCAGCATAATGGAGCGCAGCAACAGAAGCATAGTTGATACTTTTTCATTAGAGATAAAAAGATTTGAAGTCCAAGATACTTAGAAATCCATTAACAACCATACACAATGAACAAAAACTCAAAAAGAAACTGAAAGTCTCCTAACAGCGCACATAAAATTCGCACTTTGTGGTGGCACTTTTTCAGTGTACACGCTTGACTGGCGTCCTCTACGACGAGGCCAATCTACGGCCGTTTCCTTGATGACGTGACCGCTTGTCACTTCACTCACTTCCTTTGCATTATTAGGAGTGGGCTTAGACCATCGATTTGGTAATAATGGGTCTTTAACACTTTCGTTACTTTGTGTAATTTATCACCATCTCTGAAAACGGTGAAGGAAAACATCGTGGGGAAAACGGCATATCCTAGAAACAAAAATTCTAAGACATGAGTCATCTACCAACCTACACTGAGCCCTTACCCGCAGTATGCTATGGGTGTTTACCATTTTTAATAACGACAATTTTCTGGAAAGTTGCCTTTCCTTTTGGCTTCAAATTCAAATTGGAGATTAAACCTTGAGAACTTCTGATTGTCTAGTTAAGGCCCATAATTGCCTTGAACAATGATTCCTTGCCGCAAATTGCGTAAATGTCTTAGTCATCTTAGTGAATGGTCTCAGAATCGAATTAAGCCAATCCAAACCGACTATTCGCAGGATATTCGTTCTTAGGGCTAACTAATAAAATCTAAATATAATCCTTTCCTCAACTAGCGTAGGATGTGGGTGTGAGTAAATACGTTCATGTTTTTGCCCCACACTTATATGCAAGGTCATTGGGTAATCCCGCGGCATTTTGCTCTATCTTTAATTGTGCTCATCACCTTTGGCTGTGGTGTGACTAATATGATTTGAAATGGATTTTCCTTATTTTAATTGCTTTATTTATAATGTGAAAATTGGTCTCTCTTTAGTCTTACATTAGTTAAAGAATCAAGTTTTGAGTGAATAATCTAAAACTTAAATACTCAAGATAATAAAAATCAAAAGTTACTTGAAACTAATCAGAATTCTGACTATTTCACTAGGCTAGCTAAATAAGACGTCAAATTTTGATATACTGAAACTGAGATAGGTACAGTTAGAATTTAGATTAACAAACTAACAATAGTTTGTGGATGCTCAAGTCGTGGTACAACATTGATGCCACTACTAATTGTGCAGAGTTATAATTTCTCTTATTGTTATATGTTTAAAAAGTTTGACTTGAATCCGATTCATATACAACTAAAGAGAATGCAAATGATCATCAGCTAACAGATATTTATCCTAAATACCCTATTTTTTACAATACTAAAACAATTTCCGCAAACAGATCCCATACAAGAGCAAAAAACTTCGAACATGTTTAATAGAATCCAGCAGCCATTCTCAAACGTAGTAAAACAAACCCCATATGTTACGGTAAACAATTCATATAAATGGGAGATTACTCCCATGTTACCCGTAGCACGGGATAACGAGATACCAACAAAAACAGGACTAAAATCCAAAATGTTTGAGGTTATGTAAGCAAGAATGATTTATAAATTAAAATATTAACAAAGGCAAACGTTCTTGTAGATTATTTTGATGATATTTTAGTTATAGCAACACAATACAGCGCAGCAAATATTTCAATAACTTTCCTAGGACTGAAATTCCGCCCAAATTCCCGTCATGTCGGAAAACTATCGTCTGATAACCCTACCTCTACCAATGCCACAGTTGTGCAAAGCGAGGCGGTGGTGGGAGGAAGTGTCAATACTATAAACGTTTACGCTCAAGCTTTGGTCGTATTGGGCAAGTTAGCGGTTGAGTAAAATTGTACATTTTTGCTGTGTTTATGCATAACCAACTGTGTGAACGTGGTTTGCAATTTATAACGCTAATTGCAATAAAGCTTGCATTATTAAGCGTGTAGATTTATATAAGTAAAAGTTTCTGAATATACAAGGTTTGATTAATTTCTAAAATAACGTTGTTGTTTAATATACACTTAACGAGTAGGTATTTATTGAATTTAACTTGTAATTAATACTAAAATGTAAATAACAAAATATGCAAATTATTAGATTCGTAATTTAGTTTACATAGAAATAGAACAGCACTAAAACCCAAATTTTATTAGTCCAGTAAACACGAAGTTTGTTTATTCAAATAACTATAAAAAGGTAATGAGTTTTATAGAAGAGAGAAGAGAATGTAATTATGAATGCAAAATGAAAGTTAAAGCTGAGGTAATCTAAACTTTTAACGCGAGAGTAGGGTACGAACGGCGGTGGTATTGTCACTAGAATGCCGTGCCAGTAAGATAAAGGACGCTTTTGAGACAACACCAACACACTACACATATGCGGCGTAAGCCTTTGTCTTTGAGTTTAAATTGCATGGACATTAGTATTTTATGAGCAAACATTCTACGGCATACTGTTTGTAACGAGATACCAGGGATACGAAGCTCCCTTGTTTATGTTTTAGCAGACTGGTTCAACAACAGTGCGTAGTTAAAATTCTTAGATCAGCTTCCAACGACACAGTGCCATATTATAGGCTTTATATCGAACGATCTGACATCGTAAATTTCAAGTCTAATTAATCTACCGAATCTTTAGATTCATTATCATCGGTCTACCGTCTACCCTTATCTAAATTTATTTGGAGTTATAGCACATCTCCATTAGCCATTATTTCAGTTTTTGTTACTAGCCGCCGCCATATCATCTTTCACACAATTCACCCATCATTTCACTGATCTTCCCCTAGTCATACATTTTTATTCTGGTTTTCGTAACCTGCATCTGATGTCACAATGATTAGTCAAGTGATTAACCACAGCTGTACCACCTAGCAACAAACTATACCAACGTGAATTTAGCCTAAGGTCGTCTGCGACATAACTATCAAGATGATCGTTAACAGAGGCTTTTGATTACGGAGTACGGTATTTAATTACTATTTACTATACCCGCTCAGGCGTAGCAATTATCCCGATATTAGAATATGCTTGGTTATGAATTGAAAACCACTGGTATTCTTATTAGAAACTAAATCTCATGGTGTGATGTTTGAAATTGATCAATGTTATTTCTTTGTATGTGTTGTGCTTACACCATCTATGCATTCGTATTTATATTACAAGTAGAAGAAATGATCAGATCAGGTGGCTTCTCGGGAAATACTTTCTTGCAAATAATTAGATTTTTCTATGCCACTTCCTATCGATCTACCTTCTAACTAGTTCTACTGATTTCTTACAAGTAATTTTCGTTGACTATGCAAATTAGTGTTGCCCAAATTCAGTCTTGGTCTTGCAGTCTTGGTCTTGTTCTTGCGTTTTTGCAAGACCAAGACCAAGAACAAGACCGCGTATTTTTAGCAAGACCAAGACCAAGACTGACCGTGAAAGACTTGAGCAAGAACAAGACATAGCCTGCAAGACTCTTGCGTCTTGCAGCTAGGACTTAGCGCTATTTCACTGAGTAGTTAGGTGTAACAGTTCGGTGTATAGGTAGGTACGCTTAGGAATTCTATGAGACGCAAAAAACTGTATCAAAGAATATGAAAAACTGGACCTATGCGCATTACGACTAATACCATAAACATAGCGAATAAAAAAATATCTATTAAAATCAAACTGAGTGCATGCATAGTTATGTTTTAACCATCGGCACTTTGATAATGCGGCATCAAAGGTTTTGTACTTACTTCTCAAAGAAATTTGCCGCTTTTCGGAAGTACATGGTTATGATACACGCGCCGGCGGCTTCTTTTGAAATCTAAAACAATCGTTGCCGCCACGCCGAAATCATAACATTTGTGACACTATTTGATTGCCGCCATAGGGCGTAGGTATACTCATGCAAAATAATTTCGAATTTTTTTAAGAGTACCTACAGGTGTTCCAAAGAATAAATAAGTTTCAGAGTGCTTAGAATGAAAATGAATACATTATACTGATCACGCAAGTAGTATTATGATTAGGTTATAAATCAAAGCTTATAAATCATAAATGTTTATTAAGAAACAGTTACTTCCATGGAAAACGACATATAGGTCAGTTGATTTTTCGAATTTCTTATCAAATCTTCAGTTATTTATTAATCTGCTTGATCTTTACTATGGCTATGTTAATTCAAGCTCACAATGTTCCAATTCTAATACGTTTTTCTAAGATTTAAAGTAAACTTTAATAAATAGTAATAGACTAATAGGTAATTGCAAGACTTGCAAGACTCTTGCTGCAAGACCAAGACCAAGACCAAGACTGGGAGCGCAAGACCAAGACCAAGACCAAGACCAGGTGTATTGGCGCAAGACCAAGACCAGGTGTATTGGCGCAAGACCAAGACCAAGACTGGCTAAGTCTCGTCTTGTTCTTGCATTTGGGCAACACTAATGCAAATCCCTTAAAGACCCTCAGCGTATTAAAAGAATAAACATGCCAGTTTTAAACAAAGTTTTAAGGGTTAGCAACTTAATTTCTCCTTTCCTCAACCTAACATTTCCTTAAGTGGTAAAATACGCATACATTTCTAACCCTTTAGTTATTTACTCGTCTTGCAGGAAATTGCCGACGCCGGTAACTAGCAAATTTCATTGAATTAACTTGGAACGAACGATCCTGAACGCGATTAGGGGGTTTCACCATTCCCTGTTGGAAATTCATTTAGTCGATTTTATACGATCAGACGCGAATTTACTAATTGTGTTTGTACGTGAGGATTACATGTTGAACAGCTGTGTATATTGAAATAGATTCAAAAGTTTAGTGATTTATATGTGTCCTTCTTATGGTCGGTCTCTAGAAATTATATCATGTTTCTCATTAAAAAGAATATATTCTTTGTATGCTTGGTATAGCATTCTAATACCATTTATTTACCATTTCATTGCACAAATCAAGTCAATCACCTTCATTAGTATGAATACTCTATCCCATCTCTCAATAGTCCTTGAAACCTTCAAAACTTAACAAAAACCGTATCCTTTACTTAGTTCTACAATGCTATCGAACAGAGTACCTATCTTGTTCTACAAGCCATCTGAACATCGTCAGCTTATCTATCTCAATATCTCTAACATTAGCTATTGTTGCCCGAACATTGCCAGTGTCGCGAACGGCTGTGCCATTGTCATGAAGAAGATATGCCGAGCAACTTATAATGTATATTATTACGTCTTTGTGATATTATCGACTATTATCGCGACTTAAGAATTGAGCTTAAAGGACGAATCATAATTTTAATTAATTTATTAGTTGATGCGAGGGATGGGTTTCTTTGAAAATGTTATCAGTTGCTTAGAAACCGGCGAAACGGCGTTGAGAGAATTCTTGACACATAAAATGCCACTAAAACGTTATGAAAAGTGACAAGTCATGTTAAGTAAGCCATAAAATCACTCTAGAGAGTAACAAAGAATTTTAATTGAAGTCTCAAATTGTCCTTTCATAGTTTCGAGAATGACTAATCGTGAGATCAATAAATTTAACAATTGATGAAAACTTTCCCGTAGACAATAAAATTAGTAAGTAATTGGAACTGAAGATTTTGTATTTGATAATAAAACATGAATGTTAAAACGAACGTAAACAGGAAAACAAAATTGAAGTGAACGGAATAAAAGGCGTGTTTGAATCTACAAAGTACGATCCGGGGTTAGGAATTCTAGATGGGAAATACTGTAAATGCGAAACATTGGAAAGGCACAAATAAAACGTCATTCAACGGTGGTAAAATACGAAAAGATTCTGCAAAAACCACGGCAATTCTATGGGAACATTATGATATGACCATACATTTTATATGATTGTAGCCGGGAATGTGTCTGTCACAAATGTATTGTCGAATCCGCTGTTTAACACAACCGCTAGCTGTTTTACAAAACAGCTCCGTTATGTAAAACAGCCGTACGACGACGGCGGCATTTAGGGATTTTCCATAATCAATGAACTTTAACACACAGAATTGCATAAACGTTTTGCGTTTATCAATGCAGCGGGTCAACGATTAGAGATTATGTAAAACAGCGTGTAATGAAACGTCAGATTCTAGATTTTTGTTCTTAATTTTGTCGCTCACGATTCTGTGTCATAACAACAATAATGGCGTCCGAAAGAGAAAATATGTTTTTCCATTATTGAGGTTTGTGATGTCCAAGTCACAGGCATAAAATAACAATTTTCGGCAGTAACGTTACGCGAATTACCCCGTGGCGGGGGGACCACAACAGGATGCGTTGGTCAACTTGCTAAATTCATATTTATGCGTCCGGTCCGGTCGGAACGCTTCTCATGACCGCTTTATTGTTCATTACATTTTGATTATCTAGAAGCGTTTTGATGTGTTTTTGAATGGTTTAATACGGCTCGGAACTTTCCTTGCAATTTGCTGCAATTTTTTATAACCTTTCGTCGTTCTAACGTCCTTCCATGATATTTTGTGATCCATTACACATAGTGTTGTGAAAACTGGAAGCTAAAACAACACACTGTCATGGACATTTCAATTAGTTCAGTGCACTCAGCGAAGTCTTTCCCAACAACATTTTAGACGTTGCCAAAGATCCTACCTTTTCGAGCTAAAATTCAATTTCCACAAACAAGCTCGTTTCTTCGACTAGATCACTAGACCATATAAATATACTACATTGTCTTACAATAGAACTTGACGCTAATAAGTAACGTTTGCGTACTGTCATGGAAAGAATAGATCAACATGGCACGTGCGTAATTATACATTGTTAATAGAGTACTACCGTTGATAGGCTAATCGAGTGACATCATCGTCTGAAGACGTTGTGAATTGTGAAGTTAGATCTATTAGTGATAAATAATAATGAATAGGCTAGATGCAGATACTGGTGACTTTATTCCGTATCATTGACCGTTTGTCGTTGTCAACCAATATGAGGAAATTGACCTCAAATCTACATTAATATTATAAAGTTTGGATGTAGGTAATCTCCGAAAATACACATCCGAATTCAAAAATTCTATCAGTAACAGAAAGCTACACTATTGCCGAGTGCTATAGGATATATTTTATGGTATAGTTGCGTTCATGCGAACGGAGTCGCGGGCAGAAGCTAGTGAGGTATAATTGACGAGCGGGTTGACGACAGCTTACCTTTATAGCGATGCTTAGATTGTTATCACAAGATTACAAATAAGTCTGAAGCACAGCCGAAACATGGAAGTTACAAACAAACTCACTTTCGTTTAAACAATGTACGTTATGATTGTTCTCTGAAACGTTATTACTTTTTCAGTGTACTCAAAGCATTTTTACACGACAACGAGTTCTCAAATATCGCTGTAGCCCAGTTTATTACACGTGTACAGTATTAATAAGTGAGAGTAATTAAATAACAAACACTGCTGTATCTCCCGGGAAATTACATTACGAACGAGAGTAGGTAAACATTTCAGAACAAATAAATAAGGAACGTATCAATAACTTCGAATTGCTTATTTATTAATAAAATATTGATCGTTTCTGTTGTTTCTAGTTTGTTAATTACCCACACCTACGCCTATATTAGAAAAAAGTAAATATGACTTGTGAATTAAAACTAGATTCGGGTCGAGATTAGAACTATATGTATATATATAATAAAAAAATATATATAATAAAACCTTAATTAATACTCGAGCATCGGTAGCTTTAATGATTAATCAATGTATGCATGTAGCCTTATCACCGTGTGCATTGCTGTTGAATTATTAAATTAATGAAATGTACTGACCCCAGTGTAGTTTGACCAGACTCGATTAATCGAATGAACCCAAAGACTTGCACAAGTCCCTGGAGCCTCTTGTTTCATGGGGCTACACTGTAACCCCATGAAACAATGCAATGATCTCTGCAGCCGCTTCAGAGACCATTGCATATCAAAAAGTAGACCCGGGGCGGGGGCGCAGTAATGGTAGGGAAGACGTGCCGTTAGGGTATGGAAGGATTATTAGAGCCTACCGGATATGCATCCTTGAGTAAGCATTGGAATAGTGCAGAAACGGGTTATATTTATTTATGGGTAGGCATCTTTTAATGACGTCGCCGCCAGGTTGCGTTCAGGTTTAGCTTCGCCGGATTTTGAATGGTGAATCTTTTGACGGGGTCAAACTATGCAAAAATACATTTACCTACTTTCTGTGTTTGATTTATAAACCCATTCTCTCAATAAAATTCCACCAAATGGATTAAAGTAGGTAATAACAAGAGTGTCGCCATTTTCAATATCTCTAAGAGATTCCGTCCGCTACGTTTCTATCCATAAAAACCTCTTGAAGATTAAAAGGGGCTAGAGAAAATACTGACGGTATAACAATGCTGGATAACGGTTTGTTGTTCGTCAATGTATAGGCTCCTACAGACAGACGCCAAGCGACGGTCCGACGCAACACGATCCGACGCGATTCTGGTAGAATAATATCCATGAAGTTTTCATAGAAATTGTTCTACCAGAGTCGCGTCGCAGCTGGGATGCCTTATGGCTCTAGATGAAAATATGCTAGGTAACGATTTGTAATTCGTCACTACAACATAGATTTTGCTTTTTAGTTGTCTACTTTATTGTGTGAAAAATATGTCGGATTTCATTGATCAGAAGGGCCGTAACCCCACTTCAGCAAATGTCCGCAATCGTAAACATTAATTTAATTAATTTTTACAATCCAAACACTCTTCGAGAGTAGAAGAAGCACTTGAAAAAAAAAAAGTATAAAGAAAGAAGACCAACAAGCTTTAGAATATTACAGGGGGTGTAGGCTGAACTGTAAATAAGGTGTCGGTACACTCTGGGGTGTGGGGGCTCATAAATATAGTGTATTTATAGCTGAGGTACGGCCAAATAAAATCCGGCCCGAAGAACCAAAAATACGGAAACCGCTGTCTGGTCCTTCTAGTCTTTTGTTTTTGTGATGTCAATTATAAGAACAATATAGATCATAAGACCAGGCAGTCTAAATCAAATTTCCACGCAAGCTCCGCCCCTTGATGGGGGCCCCTCCGTTATGTGCTAAACGCTAACACATCAGTAATAAAGTTGAATGTGGCGCGTGTTCGAGCACGAAACTAAATAGCGTAAGTCTCAATTCTTATTTCGTTTTTATCTTAAGTAATAATTGATCTAGAGAAAAAATATCTGGTGGCTGGATAATAAACCATATTTTCTTGCTATGAATATTTATTTTAGACTATTTAGACATAAAAGTCAAACAATCTTGTTTGTTTTTTTATAATTATCCTTAAAAAGACATGATTTTCGAATAAAAAATGTATGCAGAGAAAATATTACAATTACGTAACTGTCTTCAACATGGAGACAAGAAAAAGATCCAATAAATCTTACACTAAAGTTTCACTTTACTTGTATGTGTGACTGTTTCAGAATATTCATGCAAATTAACATAAAAATAGGAAGCCTCCTCTTAATTATGTTATCAGCTTATGTTATTTATTTTTTCATTGACGCTGTGCAACAATATTAATCGTGTTAAAAGTAAAAACATGCTTGAAAGCAATTATTTGAAAACTAACATAGATTAAAATAAAAACTATTTTTAATTTCATCAACACATCACACCTTGCACAGACTTTTTTGCCATCACTTGCAAACAATGCCAGGAAAAATTAAGGAAAATTCTAAAGATCCTACGACAAAGCGGTCAGATATTTATAATGAGACTTGGGGTCCGGAATTGTTTATTTTTTGCTTAAAAGATGCGACGCCATTTGTAATCAGGAAAGAGTTTTTACACCCGCAGAAAAAGGGACATATTAATTTGGAAGGCGTAATTTGTAGCTTGATTATTGTTCTATTCTGCATTTACAGAAAGAGAAAAATAAACTTTTACCTATTAATGATGAAAATTATTCACATCATGATTTCAGCGAAAGGTGTCCCATGTTTGGCCTAACGACCGGTCCTGCGCTGTGCTCATCCAGAAAATTCCCGTGACCTTTACCAGGTCGACGACCCGCCGAAAACATTAATGTTAAGGGTCTCCTAACTAAATACCCATTCTAATCTCTTACTAATTGGGCTGTGTAATGTAAGTCCTCTAACAAATCCTTTGCGTATGTGCACACATTCTCGTTACCACGCAAAATTTTAAACATTACTCTGTCTCAATACTTCGAATTGTCAACATTCCATATCAGGACTTCAGTATTTCAAAGAGCTGGCTGTGACTATACCTTTTAACTATATCTAGGTTTAAACCCGCCTATACAGGCAGGAGTGCCTCTTTCAGATAACGCTGGATTTTCGTCTGTCCCTCTCATTACTCGTGAGTTAGACAGAGAGGCCGGAAGATAGACTATGCAAATAGTCTTGGTACTTGAAGCACGCTTTAGTTTCGCTAACGACATAGGGTGACGGTGTAAATTCGTGGGGCATGAATATACATGTAGAAGAATGCAAGTTTTTGCAAAGGGTCGTGCGGAAAGGGGTGCAAAGATTAGCATAGTGCAGTGTCAGAAGCTTTTTGAGGAGCTCTATTTTATACGAACCATGTATAGTTACAGTATAGGTTTTATAAGGCTCTCAAGATAGTTTAGCAGACATTTTTTGTAAAATTATTTAGAGAATGAAGCGCTACTGCTAAATACGACGCTCTGGGTTCGATTTGCAGGTCGGACAAAGGGTTATGGGGCTTATCCATCAGGAATTTCTCAGTAGCAGCCCGGAGTCAGGATGTTTGCCCGGTTGACTTAAACATAATTGGCGAAATGTGGGTGTACCTCTCCTCAACCCTTCGCGGATTACATGCGTGATGTTATGTGTATTTAGAGAATTTCAAATTAGTTGTTTGACATAAAATCTCCTAAAAAGGGGCTGGTTGTCCACCTATATAATTATGCACCCTTCTAGTGTTAAACCACTGGACTGATGTTCACAAATGAGTTGTTAATCGACTGGACAAGCGAGGCGTTATGTGGTGCTTGTATTCTAGGTTAGAATTTTTAACTAAGCTAGTGCTGTGACTCTGTGAGCGAATTTATGAATACCAAAACCAATTAATTAAAAAAAAAATATAGCATAGCGAATCTTTTATCTCTACAAAGCTAGACTAGGCTTTATTTCTTTATTATCGTAATTTAAATTTTAACTTTTGATTAACTTTCAAGTTAAGACATTTAGATTTGGTCACATAATCACAAAAAATCTTAAAATCAAATCAAAATAATCCTCCTTGACCTTTCATCTTTGAATAAACAAAAAATTTAAATAAAACTCAAAACCATAAAAGCCAACAGACACATCGCTCTCTTATTTTAGAATCATAAAAATGCACATCAAAGCGTGTACGAGCAATGATAATATTTCGTTTGGCATGCATGTGGGCAGAATGCTGCGTAAAATGATTAACAGGCAAAAGGATTTATGTACTTAAGTATTTAAATATTTCAGTGCACATGATTTAAGCAAAGTGTGGCTTAGATACAGCTTTATATGGAGGCCAAAGTATTAACATTTGTATGTTTACTGGAAACTAAACGATGGTTGAACTGTGTGAAAGATGATATATGGTTAGAACGGGGTTGACTACCGAGATGACGACTAATAGAGAAATATGAAAGAAAGATACATGTTGCACCGACCCTAAATAAATTGGTATAAGATCAAAAGCATGATGAAGATGATGACTTACTAAAAAGAAGCTTATAGTTATGTTATTATGGTTTTGTGTACTGACACGAAACCATAATAACTACATATAAGCTTCTATAAAAGCAATGTCATATTGAAATACTCTTGTCGTCAAGCAATCACAAACTAATGAGGTCCCTAGTGGGGCACAGGACCGATGTTTGTAATACAAAACTTTACTATACATTTGATTGAACGAAACCTCAAAGGGGACGTATTGTGTAACAAGAGTCTGAGAGCATTTGTAAATAGTGGCTAGTAGAGCCGAGAATATTTTTTAATATACCAGTGCCAGTTTTTTTTTTTTTTTTTTTTTGGGTGGGAAATTATCAAATAACTTCTCCCGCTCTGGGTGGAGCGGGAGGGAGTGTCAGACTTTTACTGACTAAAACCCACCGTGTTCCTTCAGATGCCTGTGTGCCAGGGCCACGATATCCCTTTCGGACAGGCTCGTAACCCTGGCAGGCATTGGCCCTTTCGGACCCCGTCAATTGGTGCTGACGTCTCTTTGAGGCGCGCGTGGAACACAACGCGCCGTCGACCCGGGCTTGGTCCTTATCGGACGGTGAGCTACCCATCGCTCACCGTCCGCAAGCCCGCGCCTACGGTGGCCGGGAATCGGCCTGCGATTCCCGACGCCCGGGGCGTCTCCTGCGGCGACTAAGGGCGCGAGGGCGTTGACTTTGCCTTACCCTCACGCGTTCCGCCTCCTCCTTCGCAAGCATCACTGTTTCGCAGAAGGAGGTGACGGCCTCCCATGCACTCTCGCTCCGAACCATGGCCTGAACCAGGGCCGGACGCGAGAGATCGCCGCCGCCGATACCAGTGCCAGTTAACCATTTGAAAATTGCTCTAGCTTTTCGTTCCGTCAGCACATCACAGCACGTATTATAGGTACCTATGTTTATGCACGTACCCATCCACTTACTTGATGACAAAACCATCCATTCATTAGGCAGCCTCGGTTCAGGTATTTAGGCTACCCATGCTGGTACTCTCGTAGTAATTACTATAATTGATACTCCCAACACATTACCGAGAAACGTATGGTTTATATACGTTGTCTCGAGCATTTTCCAAAGATGAGATGTCTTCCTTTAAGTAAATACTAGTCAAGGTTTACCTTTACTTTCAATGTTCAGAATTCCCTTTTTATTCTAAATTCAACAATAACATAACACAACAACATAATTCAACAATGAATAAAATATATTTTTTAATTTTTTTTTTTTTTTTTATTCCAGATGAATTAGAATGTTTGTTTTTGTTAGGAAAAAAATTACAATGGACATATACCTCAGTGTTTATGTTTATGAATCAACTAATTTATTTCACCAAATATTTCCGAGTAAGTAAAACTGTTTGCTTAAATCAAATCCATTGAGAGTCCCATCACGTCCAAATCACTAATCGTCAAAGTAGACCAATGTCACCCAAAAAGTAAAAGCAAATTTCTATTTCTTGTTTACTTTGAACTAAGTAGTCCACCTAGAACAAAATAAACTAATCAAAGAAACTTCTAGACTTTTAAAAGTCAGAAAAGAAAATATAGTTAGAAGAACAAATGGCGGGATCTAAAATAGATGGTGCTTGATAAATCTAAAATATCTAAAAGAGATCTATACGAGATAAAGGTCGCGTTGAAAAGTCTACAATAGGCTGAAGAGGGCAAACGCTAAGAATTGAGGAACTAGGGATACAGACTTAAACATGAAGAATTTTTTTTTATTTATTTAAACTCACATACACAAACAGCCAGACCCGGAACAACTACTTATAGGTCATACAAATATTTGTTCCGTGCGGGAATCGAACCCGCGACACGCAGCGCAGCAGTCAATCGCTTAACCACTGCGCCAACCGTGCCGTCGAATTAAACGAGAATCATCATGTATTCTTTAAATCTTGTACTGAATCATCGGTTCTGACTTATTATTAAACCGAGCAATGAATTTACGTGTGGTTTTAAAGTTCATACCGTATAAAGTCTGATTATCCTACCCTATATCCTGGCAACCACCATATCGTCTATAGCCAACATTATGCTAATCTTAACTTACTCATTCAAGACTGTCGCAAGGAAATTGTTTTCTCTAATAAACTACTAGAAATATAATAACAATTTAGTATTATATTACTAGATTATTATAACACGCCAAGATCTGACAAGAAGCTGTCACTTCAGTGTTTACGCCAAACTTAGTATCAACTATCAAGTTAACAGAACTAATTTTACGCTTTCGTATCACATTAGGATCATGAGCATGAAACGTACAATTTTACGCCGGCATAGTTCCTTACCTTTTCATACAATACACCGCAACTTTGTGAATAACTCACAGGGTATGTTGCCAAAAACCTTGCTAATTGCTTGATAATTACATTGTACATTAGTAGTCTCTCTTGTTATGTGGAGCCTGCTTTTACCCACAACCTGTTTTGACATCGGTAGACATTTTATAATAGCAGGGCTCCTGTTCTGGTTTATCGTCAGCTATGTTATTTAATTTCGTATCTTTAATAGAATTTGTTACATGGTTTGTCCCTTCTTTGTCGTGTTCTTTATTTTTAGCTTTTGATCTTGCTAAATGATCTTTCAAAATTGATATAAATCTTGGATCTGACTACCTTTTTGCCTTGTACCGCAGGCTATTAAATCCAATGGTCTCAAACACGCAATAAGTACACGGTGTAGTAATAAATGCTTGCGACCGTATTATTTACGCGCACCTGAGTTATGTTGCCTCAGACAACACTTACGAAGTCTTATCCGGCAAAATTATCTCTGTACACATATGCACTCGATTCTTTAAACAACATGTTTTAAGAAAGAACACGCTTATGATTTGCAGATACCTCCAATATATTCAATGGTCAATTCTGATTACCTATATTACCCTGGAGAGTTTTAAGTCATTGATCTTTATTAGTATCAGCTAATTCTCTAACATACATCTAATTCATTGATATTAAGGTCAATGCTGGACTCCGTAAACAGCATAAATCACTCCTTGACACTGAAACTAATGCTAGCAGAAAAAACGGGAAACGCGGTTTCACGGTTGGGGCAGTGGTTAAACGATTGACTGCTGCGCTGCGTGTCGCGGGTTCGATTCCCGCACGGAACAAATATTTGTATGACCTATAAGTAGTTGTTCCGGGTCTGGCTGTTTGTGTATGTGAGTTTAAATGTTTGTAAACGCACGTGGGTGCGTTTACCAAACCGCGCGCGCGCCCGTGCGTTGCCCCACTCTAGGAATTTGTCCTGTATCGTGGGATCCAGGAGAAATTCCTAGAGTGGGGCAACGTGTTTAAAACAAAAACTACTATTCAAAACAAGATATTACAATTTTAATAAATTCCATTTAGCAATTACTTAATGAAAACGGATTTACATTTATACAAGACGTCGGAATTTCTAAATCGCTAAAAAACCTACTGTCCATTTATAGCTAGCTCAGTTAGCCCGGCATTACCATTAAGAAAATTAAACCCGTTACAGCCGGTACACCATCAATCAATCTCAGGAGATTAAACGGGAAATTAGTCCGGAATGTTATGATAACAATGCTAATATTATCAACATTCCACCTCAACCACAGCATTGTATTTGCACAATACATGATACATCCAAAAATAGTCCACGAACCGACATACTTAGCAAAACAAGGCAATAATATCATGACACAGAACAGGTTTCCACAAGGGCGGCGGCGGCGGACGAACGGCCTTGCTACTCCTCACGAGAAACTCGAGATTGCTGACGTAACGAGTTCAAATTCAACAAAGCAACCCTAATTTATAAAGATAATATAGGGTAGCTTATAAGAAATATGGGGGTACTATGACTTAAGATAAAGATGGGTTGACGACATAAAGGAAATCGCTGGTCCTTCCTTCGATTTACTTGGTCTAATAAGGGAAGGGATAGAAAAGGGTAGCTAGAAAGAAAGGAGACTTATTATCAGTTCAGCAGGTGGTCAAGAAGAGCTTTAGACAATGATGATGATATCTTAAATATCGTGCCAAAGGTTTATCAATGAATATATATTCATACATTATACGCTGCCAACTTTGATTATAGTGATGACAGTTCATCAAAGGACGATGGCCTATAGTTAACATTTGGCCAGCTGATGTTAATGATTCTTTGAAATTGGATTTCGGACAATGTGCGTCGAAATTCCTCACAAAATCATCTATATGTTGATTAAGTAAGAATATAAATTAATGAATCTATTGCCATATCCACGCTTCGCTGGGGACAGCTAAATTTTTCACAAGTCAGTTGGAATTAGTGGCCTTTATTACCACTAAACATATAAATAAGCTCTATCACTTCTTACTGAAAAAAATTGTGCTTCATTAAATTATCAATCTGATTGATACGACGTGGAATAATATTAATGGTTTCTGTTTCACTAATTTCATTAACTCCGTTGAGCATATTGTGTCGTAGGTTTCATATTATTTTGTTTTACACAGAATCATTAGGTCCAGTGTATTTTGACTCTCCTAGGCAACATAAATTGTTATGTAACGCAAATTCTAAAGGCTTTGAGAGTTGACATCAAATTCTAAACAATTCCAAAAATTCAGTGTGTACAAAAGGATGGTTTCGCCCAAAGCATCTAAAGTATTCAGTTTCGCTCTAGAGATATGACGACCTTTGTTCGGTTTAGCATCAACAGAAGCGAGCGAGCCACCAAACCGGTATTTATACTCTCTGACATTTAACTGAGCTACATATGAAAATAATTTTGATTCGTAATTGTTTCAAGCGTGTTGGGAATGTTCTATTTTAGGTTAGTTTGATTTAGATAGCCCAGTTTTCTCTTGGGTATTGGTTTCAACTTGATTTTTTCGTGATATTCCCTTTTACAGTCATATGAAAGCATTTAATTGTACATCCTTTGGTTTGCCATTTTGCTATCAAGCTGACGGTTAAGTTTCTGCTTTGAATTTCAGTAACATAAAGAAAATATTTTCCTAAAATGAAATGGATATATGCAAATACAACTCCATATCAGCCGTATGAACTGTTATATGATTCAAGCTCTAGCAGAACCAATAACTTTATTATTGGTTCGAAAAATTCCACCGTTTTCTATATATATCGACTTCCAAACAAGTTATAAAAAATAATAGATAAGTAGATATGAAATATAAATATAAATATATATATATATATATGAACAATATATTACTGTCAACGCCGCACTATTTTTATAAATAGTGTTTGTTATTTCGAATCATAATGTAAAATCGAACCCTATCTAATATTATAATCTCAGCCTCATGATATTTATATTGGGCAAATATTTATCCAGAATGTCTGAAATTCATAAAATCTAGCCGTGTAGACTAGACTTCATGAGTTGAGTTACTCTAGAAGTAGTGATAGTAAGACTTAGGATGTACTAACTATGAATATTCATTCTTTTATTACTAATTGAATATAAACATTGTAAGGAAAATAGTGTATTTGAGTGTTATTTCTAAGACAAAGACTAAGAACGATTCTTACATATATTATATGTATAAATAAAAATGAAATGTTCATTGGCAAACGCATCACTTGAGAACGGCCCGATTTGACTATATTTTGTTTTAAAATGTTCGTAATAGTCCGATAGAGGTTTTTATGGAAAGGAAAATCGGAAAAATGCCCCATTTTTTTTTTATTCCGGTAAACTTATCGTCCTTTTTCATATGGGATTTTGTATGAATTATTGTTTGGATAGGTCTGTCGGCGCAACCGTGTAGATATTAATATTATTGTAAAATAATATTAATATCTAATAATATTAATATTATTGTAAAATAATATTAATATCTACACGGATTTCCTACAAAATACAGCTAAATCATAATTGTTTGTATTTAAAAACATAAATGTTATTTTAGTAAGTAGCTTTCTATTGAGTCAGCCTTATGGGATCCCCCAAAATTAGCTTTGGACGAATCCCATGATCCATAATATGATTGAACATAATATTTTCCCTTCGGGGAATACAGGCGTGGTTTATGTCATAATATTCGACAGCATTGCTGTTATTAAATCTAAGCCATTTAGTTGTCAGAATCATTAGAACGTAACTTAAACAATAGAAGTATTTTTTATTACCACAAATGACTTGAATAAAATTACAAAACACAGCCAAAATTTCAAAGTCGCCTGTCAAGAGTTATCACAGAAAATACCTTTACTCCCAAGTAACGTCGAAAAGCTTTTAAATGAAACCGACATTCAAAATGTTGTGACAGATAATGATATAATGTGGCAGACCTATTTGAAGGTGAACATGAGAAGGCTAGAGATTGTCTGTACCTTTGTATACCCACGTCAATGCTTCAGTTTTCAATTTTTATATTTCCATTCATCTTTATAATATTCAATACATTCTCTACTTCTATATCTTTGGACATCTTTTGAGGTGACGCTACGCTAGACATGACATTTAGCTTCTATTTCAGCTCCTACTCAAGCCCTGTCAGTATACTCATTCACATAAGTGAAATCAGTACACAAAAGCCATCTCAGCACTACGTTCTAAGTGACAGTGATATCTGTAGTACGCTCTCAGAATTTGAGAATTGGTCTGACATACAGATAGATAGAGATAACGACTATGTAAGATTCAATGAAGTCAGTGAAGCGTTTACGAACAAAACATTAATCACGATTCCAAGCATCACAGGCATAAAAGTCCTACCAAAATTAATATCTCGCTTAAAATGTTCCAGTTCAACGTTGGAGTTCAGTTCCAAACTAATTTGCGAGCCTCGAAACGAATTGTTTTCCAATGGCAGTTCATGACGGGTTTTTTTTTCAAACTTGTATGATATATTGCGAATGTTTGCCTTTTTACTAGCAAAGTTTTTGAGAGCCCTACAGATGGTGATGACTATTATGGGAATTACTCGGTACTTTATTTCTTTTTGTACGGTTCAAAAAGTGATCTTTGGGTACGTGAATCATTCCGTGAAAAAGTAACGGGCGTTTGATGAAAAACAGACGTATTTATATTTAAGAACTCTTTAGGGACTCGTCGGCGAATCTTCTCGAGCTGAATAACAACTCCTTATAAATATTGTTGTTATTGATCTTGATTGGGTAGAAGCAAAAAATAGACCAACACTAATGAGAGCTCAGATTTAAAAATGAAAACATTTAATTTTTAGGCACAAATACCATGTCAAAGGTGATAAGCCACGCTCAGTTTACTATTCATTCAAGCTTCAATCATAGACATATTTCTGTCTCTTTCTAAGTGGTCTACCATCACTTCTGACACTAACTCGTGGGCGTCAAGTCATGAATCACATTGCTATTATCTCATTTGTGTTTACATTGTTAAAAACCTAAATTATGGAGGCAGTTGCTTGAGTTTTAAAGAATGAATCTTTCGTGAAGTTTGCGCGAAGATGATGTCTGTGTTGATGTATTCAGAGTGCTGGTCCAGTTCGACGATTTATATTAATTTAAGTTTGTCGTGACAAAATCGAAATAAATGATGTTAACGTCCTTGAACTCTGCAGTCTCTAAGCTCCTTCATTTGACATCTTATGTCTTATTAAAGTTGAGAATTTAGTAACCAAGTAAAACATACTGTTATTTGGTTCGTAGCAGGAAAATATTGGAACGGTTTCACGTCAATAAATGTGGAAGCCATAAGTTTATCATGAAAATAAATGACAATATACTGTTTGTTGCTAGGGACATATAAAGGAATATTATTCGACAAATAAATAATATTTAATGAGCACACAAAATTTACACTTAATATTATAAAGAGAACAGATTAGATTTTTATTATGTTTGTTTGTTACGCTTTTACGCTAAAACGGCTGAAGGGATTTGGATGAAATTCGGCACATGGGTAGTCCATGACATGGGATACTTCTTACCCCGATATTCCTATGGGATCGAGACTTATGCGGGTGAAACCGCGGGGAGCAAATAGTATTACATAAAAGCAAAAAACTAGATATTATTATGTATTTTAAGAACATACTTAAGGGGGATGCGCTAAGGTAGCCCGCGAAATTCAAATTTTCTTACGTTTTTTGACATTTGCAGGTCAGTAACAAGTTGAATGTTGATTTAAATATGATTCGCGGCCATAACAAATATATCTTTACAGAATTATAATCAATAGAATCAGCATTACAACTCTCTAAGTTCAAAAAATCCTACTGAATGATTATTTAAGAAATAATCTTGCAGTAGGATTTTTTGAACTGATGATGATGTTTTTTTTATTCTAATGATTATAATTCTGTAAAGCCAAATTTGTTATGGCTGCGATTCATATTTAGATCACTTTGAAATTTACCTAAATTTAATGTAGTTAAAATTAAATCCATTAAATTTAGGTAAATTTAATAGTCTTAAGAAAATTTTGTAAGTAATTTGCTTAAGGAAATGAGGGGGCTGACATGACTTATTAAAGGTTGCAAGTCCCTAATAAATAAAGAGAAAAAAAAAAACTTACAACCTTTTACTGACCTGCAAATTGCAAAAAACGTAATAAAATTTGAATTTTCGAATATAAAATGTATTGTGAGAAAATTTTACAATTACGTACACAACAACAAAACACACACAACATGGAAAGAAAAAGATCCAATAAATCATATTATACTAAAGTGTCATTTTGCCTGTATGTGTGACTGTTTCAGAATATTCATGCAAATTAACATAAACATAGGGATAGCCTCCTCTTAATGTCTTACCATCAAGAGCTCTGTCAGAAATAGATTTAGGTATAGGTATCATAAAATAAATTCATAAAGAAATTCATGACAGCAGATCTGAAGAGTCAAGATAGAGAACACAGGCCACAGATATGCGACCCACATTGTATGCCTTAGTGCTCAGAAAACTCGGTAAATGGATCAAGCGGCCTCAACTTGACACTAGCTCGGGCTTTCAACAGGCTTTTAGGATTAAAACGAAAGCTTTCAGCACTAAATATGCTGCCAACAATTATTATTTTCGAACTGGAAAACTTGAGAGAACACTTACGGTTTTTTGTACTAGATAGTTTACATCTTTTAGCGCAGGCCACACCGCCAGCTAGCGGGCGGGCGAACATCGTTTCACCTCTTTACATGGTTAGTCGGTAGCTCGCGGTGTGAACCGAAGTATGTAAAGATGTGAAACGATGTTCGCCCGCCTAGCCCGCCCGCCCGCTAGCTGGCGGTGTGGCCTGCGCTTTTATGTGCACTTTAGAATGAAAACGTGTAGATCTAGCTTATCGGATAAACTTGCCGCTTACCTATTAAACGTCATGATCGGACACATACATTTCCATGCCATGTGTATGGGAAAGTTTGCATGGAAAATGCGAGTATCATGGTAGATATTCTTTATTTGCTGGATTCAAATAAATAGATTTACTCAATAGTTCCATTCCACAGGCGACCTATATTTAAACAGGTTGTTAGAAAAAATCCAAACTGATATGGGTAATCAAATATTAATTTCCAAAGATTTCATAATTTACATCAAAAAACATCTAATCAATTTCAACAAATAGAAATGCTACCTTAGTTATCAAAATTAATTCAAATCAACGAAGATAAATTCAGATAGGCTAGAATTCAAACTTATGATCACCAATTTTAATAACGATCTCTATGGTAACAAAAATAAAATAATACAATGCTTGTTTTACATCAAAAGTCACGTGGGGTAATAAAAACTTTGGATGGACGACAAAAAACTATTTCGCTCAAGTCGAAAGACGATATTCAATGAGAAGTAAGATTTTATGAATAGGGCTGTCAGACTAAAAATACTACAAAAACTAATATTAAAGGAAATGTTCATTGGTCTAGTTGTGTTGGATAAGGGTTCTCTAAGAGTCCACTCCCCAAACCAAGTTAGGCAAAGTTTATTGAAGTTTTCCATTATGAGTTGCATTTAGTAGTAGCCTGGGGGCTGGACTAATGCCCAGTTTACAGCCACAGGCTCACCCATGGAACTTACAATATAACTGGCAAAATATGGGTTTACACTTTGTCTGCCCCTTCGGAGAATTCAGGGGTGATGTTATGATGAGTTATGGTTATGACGTTTTCCGCATTTAGAAGTTTTGTGACATAGTTATTTCATTAAGTCATGAAGGTGAAGGGTCTCTCGTCTCCACGATATCTCTCGTGACGTATTCATGAGATCCATAGAGTTTAATTCTGTATAATACTTCTAGCATCAACGAGATTACTTTTATCGTAAACTACCTACACGCTTAAGATACTCGCAAGGACAAGCCTTAACGCGCCCTAAGCAAAATTCTCATATCACTTATTTTTTATCGTGTAAAAAACTAACTTTGAATGACTTTTCCCACGTATATTAAGTATATGTGTGCCTTGGGGCAGCCTTTTGAGGAGTCACCGAAGTGTACTAGAGGTTTTAAACGAATATGCTTTGCCGTAGGCGAAGTTATAACTAATCAAACATGTAAGTATGTAGGTAGTTTTAAAATGTTAAAATATAAAGATCAAAATTCGAAGTAATTATAATGATAGACAGCTTTTAAAATAGCTAATAATACTATCCTAAATCATTAATCACTATAGCAAGTCTTATTATGCATTAGAAATGTTATTATTAAGGTCTTTTAAAAGCTATTTTTATATTCTTAAGGTAAAAGATAAAGAACGCTTCCCATATGTAAATAAGGGTAATAACAAGGAAGATACTTTAACAATTTCAATTACGAACGTAAATTAAATTTCTGAGGACCGACCTCAAGGTCCTCTGAAAAACGTGGCAATCATTAGGTAATAAAGGAGGGTTCCATACAATGTTATGAGTTCAAAGACATTAATATTAAAAAGACAATAGAAGGTATGGTACAAACACAACACGTAATTAACTTAATAAACCAACATAATGTTTGAGGAAAGATCACAAGACATTTAGAAGAAACGGCGCGGACATTAACAACACGCAGCAGTAAATGGACACAAAGAAGAACGAAAAGTTAAGAAACATTAATCTGGAAAAGGACTAGCATGCTGGATTAAAATGGGATAGCATAGCCCAAAATTATAATTACAACATTCAGTAACATTACGAAAAAACATTAATCCAACAAACGTTTCCTAACTAAAGCATTTGACCCGAAGAGCAAAGTCGAAAGGCACAAGTGTCCCGGGCATAAAATTATAAAAGGCAGCGTGCCTTTCGGCCCTAAACTAAACTTTTTTACAATGCCATTACATGAATTCACGACAGGAGAGTGATTTCGCGTTATTTACCCGGGGGTACAGAAAGTTAGATGGACCCACAGAGGAAAGTTTTAAGTTCGCGTAAAAATTATGCGATTTTTTGGGTACCTACGGATAAAAAGAGCACCTTTTTATAATCCCACCAATTTCTGGATTTATTTATTTTTCTTGTCAAATCAAAGATAAGTTTCAGTTCATAGAAGTTTGGTCTTTTGGTACAGTCGGCACCAGTAAATTACTTATGTCAACTACACCGACACATCACTTAAATTATAATATATAATATGTCAACCACATCTAAGCTTTCTTCTGTGAAAAGTAAAGCGAACTTAAAATACTCTTACCCTAAAGAGGGCGGGCGTACGCTACGCAAATATTCCTAAGTCAGCCACTCAAGACCCTTACATAATATTTGAGAAAGTGTCAAAACGTGACATTTGTGTATGCTGATATCACACGATACATTTGCCGTATCGTATTCCGACAACACATTAAAAGTTATCGACACTCTCAAAAAGGAAGATCGCTTGCGTAGGTATGACATGTGACAAGTATGATGCAGAAGGTCTATAGCCAACTTTACTTTATTTAAGCTCTTGTTATGGTAAAAATATTACCAGCAAGGTTGTAGGCTGCCCAGGGTGCGCCTGTCGTACAGACGCCAGCAGGTCAAGCTACCCGAAACTGTCAAATTTTCGCAATCAACCTTGAACCTTATGCTTTAACGCAAAAGTTGAAAATCTTTTAAAGAAATTTGACAGATTGTAGTAGCTTGATGTATGTACATAGAAATATCGCAACTCGTGGAGAAAATAACGGTTATAAGTTATAACACTCGTTATTTCGATGTAAACGTATACCTACTATAGTTGTCAAAAAGGTATTGACCATCGCGACGTAACTAGTGAAGTAACCGTACGACTCGGTACTCGATACTCACGATAAATCAATTCAAGTCAAATGTCAAAACGGGCCTATTATTTTTTGACAACTTTAAGTTCCGAAGTTTAAAGCAATGTAATCTATACACCATTTACATTTAAAAAATAACTGTAAAATATTGAAAAAAAAATCATTTCAACAATATTACATAACTGTCGTTATTTTTCTAATGCTAATAAATAGAGCATACAGTTCTACTACTGTAACATTACTGTCGGTAAAACGCTATTCGTTGTCCCTCGGTTAAGAACTTGACCTTTTAAGCAAAATTCTGTTCAGTGGTTTTATGGTATAAAATATGCTGTGTATTTATTGTTTTCCAGTAAAAATGATGTTTGAGACGCTTCAGTAACGTTTCGAATTGAAAAAATGTGTATTGATAAGGTCCATGTTTACATGGAAATTGAAAAGTAGTGTTAGCTAGTTATCTGAAACGTTATTTTTGCTTTTCATCGCAAAAAAACCATTTGATTTTAAAATTTGTCATATTTAACACACGGTAACTTCTATGTAGGTAGTTAAATCACAGCAATTGACAATGCAACGCCTACAGAACATGCTGATATATCGTCCCCTACTATTACAAAAGATCTTTAATCAACTTCAACATCAAATAATTACCTAACTCGACTTACTAGCTAGAGTCTACTACATAAAAAACACACACACAAGCGCAAACATTAAAGATGGAAACTTCCCCGTTGATGCGAGTGTTTGCAAATAAGTACATTATATCCAACTACATGTAGGTATTTATTAATTGAATGGCCGCTCTGTTCACGTGGCTTGGCCATGGATTATGATAGGTTAGCAGACACGACACACGATCTCGATCGTATTGTGCCTAAGGCTATTAAAGAGGGAATTTATAGTGAAATAAAATCAATACTCTATCTATTCATATCTTCAAACGTAAATTGTCAGTACATTCATTTATTAAAACTTTATGTAAAAGTAACAAAATACCGTACAAAGGCAGACTTAATGCTTTAGACACTTTCTACCAGTTAACCCTTGGGTGATGCAGAGTGGAAACATGGCAGGAGCAACATAAGGGATACATAACACGAAAACTACCATAAAATACAAGAATAAATACTTCTACATACATACCTACATACATAAACAGAATAAACTTTGTCAGGAGAAAATACGATTAGTAGAGGAGAAAGCGCATCCAGCAAATCAGCGCTGGGATGTTTTTGCCAACTTCTTACACATAAATACCTTATTTTCACAGCGCAAAATCACCAAATAACGCAAAATATTGATCCATATCGCAAAAGTACCCAAATCTTACCCTATTTTCAATTTAGCTGAATCTCTAAACAAAGCAGAGTTGTAAATATCCCTAATTAGGCCACTAGGGACCACAGAAAGCTGTGAGCTGGTCGTTTAATTTAGCTTTCTTACCCTGTGATTATACACAGAGTATGTAATATACGCCTGTAATATAAACGGCTCATTTTCTCTTTCTATTTATCTGTGACTAATCACCAAAGTTCTTTGTCAAGGATCTTAATTATAGTGTAAGCTGGATAAGCGGGATCTCAAGGGACCTAGGATTATTTATCACATAAAGAAGCTTTTCATTTACCCAGTTTCCTAAATAGTCAGGTTTAAAATGACAGTTGTCTTATTTCCACTACGACAGGTCGAAATGTACCGTTTTTTATTTATAGGGTTGAAAATGTTCATCAAAATGCATTTTTTTTTTAAATAATATTTCTAGCGACCCGCCCCGGCTTCGCACGGGTGCAATGCTGATACTAAATATACTACAGAATGTCTTTACACAACATTATTTTTAGTATATGCGAAACCTGAATATAGTTTGTTCAGAATAAGGAACTGAATCGATTTCAATAATTTTTACACCATGTTATATTTTGTCCCAAAAATATTTAAGTGTGATGGGACATTTTATCACCATTTAATTACTTACAATACAATCGCCGTACGGTTAGGTACCTACTGCCAAATTATTATCTATGAGCGCAAGACGTAGCATGTTTTCATGTTTTTGTACGGACAACCCGGTAACATAACAACCTTATAACTTTGTGATTCTTCATGATACAGTTTTGAAATTTTGTATATAGATTCTTTACATAAAAATACTAGACACGTGTTTCGGGTTTCGCATATACTAAATCTAATATTGTATACAACGTTCACAGCTTTTTTGTCATTAGACAATACAAACATGTTTTCTTTAGAGGTTACTCTCGAAAGAGCGACATTTAATTGGCCATGTGAAAAACACTCAACGCTCAAATCTAAGCCTGTAACGTTGAAAGTTTGACCCTCCGTTTTATTATGGTTATTGTGGGTTATCCCCAAGAGATAGACATATACCATCGCGGACTTTTTCGTAGACTTTTTTAAGGTGTACAATACTGTAGTATTCAGCCAGCGTTTGCAATGTAAGCGCAATATTATGTGTTTATTTACGACATCACATTAGAAACCTCTAAAATTATCCGTGTTTCTCTACTATATTATGCATGATTGTATTATACATGTAACCTTCCTCTTGGATCAATCTATCTATTAAAAAAAACCGCATCAAAATCCGTTGCGTAGTTTTAAATATCTAAGCATACATAGGGACAGACATGTATTCCCAGTAACAGAGGTATTTCAATACAAAAGTGTCGGGATCTTATTGTAATGATCAATAGTAGAGGTTTTTCACATAACCAGGGCAGGTAACACTGTATATCATTGACACCGCCAATACAGCAGCATCAGGCCGTAAATAACACATCGAGTTTTCGGAAAGAGATGTCACAAGATGAGGTGTCACACATGGTATGAGAGAGACCCACCGCCACAAAGCTGAACTTGTTCTTAATCCCACTGTGCCATATTTATTATCAGTACTTATTGATGACATCATAAACAGCAATACTGAAGGAATAGACGAGTATTTTGAGACTAGAGTACTCCTTTCCACCTATCCAGGTATGAGTGAGACTTTTTTTTTTTGGATGGGGAATTATCAAATAACTTCTCCCGCTCTGGGCGGAGCGGGAGGGCGTGTCAGACTTTTACTGACTAAAACCCACCCGTGTTCCTTCATTTGCCTGTGTGCCAGGGCCACGATATCCCAATCGGACAAACTCGCAACCCTGGCAGAGGGTGCGCCCAGAGCGGGAGAAGTTATTTGATAATTTCCCACCCAAAAAAAAAAAAAAAAAACTATGAGTGAGACCTACCGCCACAAAGCTGAACTTTTTCTTAGAACTCACAGTGCCTTATTTATTGTCTGGCACAGTACTTATTGATGACATCATAAACAGCATACTGAAGGAATAGACGAGTACTTCGAAACTAGAGTACTCCGTTCCACCTATCGAGAACTGTAAAAATGTTTATTGGCATAGAAATTCGTTTAAATTTACGCCTCGTCTTGCCGAACTAAAAATGGGATATAAACTAGTACTAAAAAGTTACGATGAGTTTTAGAGAAGGTAACGCAGAATATTTGTCTACGTTTCCTTTGTAATTTTGAGATGGTTTCACACAAAGGTTTCCCTACATTTCACTGTTAAAACGTTTTCCAAATAGGATTACGTTGGACGTTGATGTATGCTCTTGGAACTGGGGCAATGAAATGCAAAGTAGGGAAAAGAAATATCAAGCCAGAGAACTTAACTTACAAAGTTAGGTAACGTTTGAATTATGGAAAAGCAAATCCATGATTCTTTCATAAATGTCTGAAAAAGATCAGCTGTGAAAAGGAAACTCAAGAGATGTAAAACAGTTTCATGACCATAAAACTCCTGCAGTTAGGAGAAATAATTACTTTTCCCAATCAAACCTACGTAATTCAAGATAGTACGATTGTCATTCAATACATAATTGTTGATGTATACGTTTATGTTTATCTTCCTTTTTCTACGTAAGTACAAATGACGTCACAAGTCGCGTGCTTCCGCCACATCTACGTCATAAACAATCTGAGGTCAATAACAATAATAATTAACTCGTGTGGGACTGAATTGTAATAATAATTAAATAATAATCGTTTAAATATGCATGCTAATACATATTGATTGGTTTATTAACATGCGATTATATGGATTTTATTGTTAAATGAGTCTTAATCAAATAACATAAGAATTACCTAGTTCACCCAGTTTAAGACCCGTGACTGACCACTATCTCAAGTGATGGTAAGCGGTTATGCGGTTTCGGATGGTGCACGCTTGCCTAGAAGTAAACCCAATCACTCAAGACTTGAAGACTCAAAGGTTATAACAAGTTATAAGCTTACTAAATTAATATCAATTCAATTCCGTAGTCAACACCGCACCCTAATTGCATAACACAGTTTGAATCACAATCTGACAGTTTTGAAGGATATTGGTAACGAATTGCTTCATCGGTTTGAATAATTCGTCTGCTCAACAACGTAAATAACGCAATGAACGTGTGGCGAACTCTCAAAATAAAACCCATTGCTATCAATTGTCATTGTATGTGTGTTACGTAATTTCACCGCAGGTGCGGCTTATCAGTATTTAACACAAATAAAAAGCTATTCGAATTTGCCCTCTGGTCAACACCGATTACCTAATCCTTCCAAGCTTCCGCGTGTCTGTCTGACAGCTGGGCAACGGCTTAACGTACTCTCCACAGGCACAGAGGGTTATATACAACACAGATAAATTGATCAACGCTACAGCCATTTAGCCAGACGTGATCCAACATAATTAATACAACTCAGTCTACGAGTCTTCGGGGTTAAAACAAGCTTAAGCGTAGCTCTAAACTTTGAATCGTATAATACTTTCGAAGTCACGGCAAGACTTTGAAACCCTCACGTCCAGTTTCAAAGTTAATAAGAGTAAGTTCATAGTTTTGAAACAAAAACTACGGCTGAATTTCTTGTAGACTGGTCTACAGACGCCAGAATTTTTCTTGTACGATTCTCTTATAGTATTTCTATAAAGGGTTCTACATTTATATCTGTATTTTTTATGATGTACATACTATAGACCTTACTGCTGGGACACAGGCCTCCGCTCTGTGAGAGGGAGTGGGCTGTAATCCCCCACGCGGGCCCAGTGCGGGTAGGTAAACGTCTCATGTCTTCGATTTTTTGGTTCTAGGACATGTCTGTTTCCTCACGATGTTTTCCTTCACCGTTTTGAGAGCAGTGGTGATGAAATAATTTACACAAAGTAAAGTGCTTGTCTGGGTTCGTAACTTCGTACCTACGACTGACACGTAAGAAACCATGTTCGAAAAAGATACTGTAAAAACTCAATTACATCTGAAGTCCAAATAAACAGGATGCAGGCCCGTTTCTCCAACAATTTATTTCGTATCAACAATAGCTTGTAATCACAAAACCCCGAATCAACAAAAAGCCAATTGATGGGGCCAAAGACCCAACACAATGCAATAATTACAACAATTACAAAGTTGTTTTCTTAAATACATAAAATTCAAGTACTTGTGTATAACAATTATACTACGATTGAGAAGACGCGGTAATTTGAACAAATTATCTAAGTTTTACGTTACGAGTAGATGCAATTAAAAAGTTATGAAATATCGGAAAAGGATTTGTCCAATACTCTTTCGTTTTCTAGCGGCGACAGCTAGTACAAGATTAGCTATAAACTGTGGTAAAACATTAGTCAGACAGCAAAGTTGGTAGGTAGTCGATTTTAATCGTTTTCCATATAAAGGCTCCTGCAAACAGGCGCGACGCGGCTGTGTAACGCGATTTTGATAAATTGTTCTACTAGAGTCGCGTCGCACCTGTCTGCGGGAGCCTTTACATAACATAACATCACGCCGGTAATTCCCGAAGGGTTAGACAGTGGCGTACCTATAGTATAGTCAGTGCTCTGTATTCCATAACCCCTTCTACACAGAAGAAGAGGGGGTCGGATTCTGAACATCTATAGTTTTCCAGATGCCTTTAAGAGCGTATACGCCGTACGGCATTTCATACAAATTTCAAGCCCTTGTTTTTCGAAATTACTGAACCGATTTTAATGAAACTTCAAACACATAAGCAGGATACAAAGGTCTAAAAAGTTAGTTGAGCTTGAGAACTTTTTAGACCTTTGTATCCTGCTTATGCGTATGAAGTTTCATTAAAATCGGTTCAGTAATTTCGAAAAACAAGGGCTTGAAATTTGTATGAAATGCCGTACGGCGTATACGCTCTTAAAATTAAGTACATATTTAGGCCCGAATCACAAAAAACAAAAAAAATCAGTAACACCAAGTAAATATTTATTCTGTCACAATATCTATTAAGAAAAACTTAACGAATATTCCTCATTCCTTTGATACATGTTTGCAAGCTTAGTTAGCGTATGCTAAAAAGACACCCAGATTCATTAATTTGCCTACCCTCATGAATAAACAACGTTTATTTAAAATACCCTCAAACGCGAATATTCTAAAACTTTGATCCCGAGAACCAATTCGCTTGGGATTAATTAAGAGTTTTTTACTTATTTGTTAAAAGCAAGTTCTTTTTGTTTTCGTGTTATTTGTATAAGGGTGTTAATTAATTTATTTATTCCGCCTTACATCTTCAAATATTTTAGAGAAGACAGCGAGGGACGAGATACCTGAACTTTGCAAAAAGATTCATCGGTCCCGTAATTTTTGTGCATGGAATATTCAGACACTCGATACATATTTTTTACTAAATATTGAATATGGATAGAGTTAGCATATTAAAGTAGCATTAATTCCAGCTTAAGATGCCTTGTCAAAAGATCTGGGGCCCAAGTCTGCTATTTTTATAAATTCAGTCAGTCCAACACGATCCCATTGTCATGCCATTGTCATTTTGCTAAAAGTTCATAATCTGGTAAATTCATAATGGTCGATCATTGGTCGGTCAATGTTCTCGTAATATAATTGTGTTATTATAATGGCATTGTCGTATTACCATTATTATAAAACCCATTAGTAGAAATGTCATTAATTTGTCATTATGTACGAGATTACCAATATATGCAATTTCTTTCAATGTAGTGTCAGTGGCCGACCATTGGAAAGTCATAATGACGCCATTATAATAGTAGATTATTAAACTTGTCAAAATCAACAATTATGAAATCAACGATCGACCATTCTGACACTATTGTAATAGCAGACTTGAGGCCCTGTGCTAACACCTTTTTCGTGCGTCTATAAATATTGTACTATGCAGACGATGCAGATCATGCTTTGATGCTGAATCTAACCTATGTTCTAAACTAAGAAGTTGGTCTACGTCTTTAGTACCTACTCTCTCATCTAATTCGTTATTATGCTCATCCTTCCATTCCCCAATTTTGACTCCTTCAATCCTTCAAACACCTTTTTCGTGCGTCTATCAATATTGTACCATGCAGACGACGCAGATCATGCTTTGATGCTGAATCTAACCTATGTTCTAAACTAAGAAGTTTGTCTACGTCTTTAGTACCTACTCTCTCATCTAATTCGTTATTATGCTCATCCTTCCATTCCCCATTTTTGACTCCTTCAATCCTAACTCTATCTTTAATCTATCCAATTCGCCCATTATCATATTTCTACTTTCCTACCTATTCCGAACTATATTATAAGTAAAAAGAGGTACATAAGTTATACACGATCTGTAAGTGGTACGTCAAAACTTGGCTAATTAGCCACATTTTCTTCGTCTTGTCTCTTTTTCGCTCCCGATAGTTACGACATGCCGTCCTACTTCCACGTGGCATCTAATAGTGTGACATTGTGCCGTTTTTGAACATCGAATGTTGAGTAGACAGCTTATCTACGTCTTGTTACTTATAATATCATTGCCTATTCCCATATCTTTTAATCTCCCCGCCTGCCTGTAACCACGTTGAGAGTTCAAGTACAAAGAACCTAATTTTAATTCTGAAGGCGTAGGTATATAGTATGCGTTGGACTTGGAAGTGAATTCCTTATAATGTCTGAGACGGTACCGTATCGGATACGTTAGTGACTGTATTCTGTGAATTGTTGTTTAGTTGGTTTAGAAGTGTAGAAGAGGCAAATTATAACCATTGACGAAGCTTTTTATAACTAAAAAAAAAAAAAAATATTGCAAAAACACTTTTTGGTCAAAGCCAACTTTGACCAAAAAGTGTTTTTGCAATATTTATTCCAGAATAAATAAAAATGTTTGCATTAATGCACTCCAAAATGGGTATAAAGAACTCTTGAGAATAGTACAAAAAAACCGGCCAAGTGCGAGACGGACTCGCGCACGAAGGGTTCCGTACCATTATCTATAAAAATGGCAAAAAAATCACGTTTGTTGTATGGGATCCACCTTAAATATTTGTTTTATTTTAATTTAATTATTTATTTTTAAAGTGAATATATAACTAAATATTCTGTGAATATTTCAAGCGTCTGCCTGTTGCCGTTATCAATATCGAGCAAAAACGAGCAAAAAAAATCACGTTTGTTGTATGGGAGCCCCCTTAAATATTTATTTTATTCTGTTTTTTAATATTTGTTGTTATAGCGGCAGCAGAAATACATCATCTGTGAGAATTTCAATCGTCTAACTATCACGGTTCATGAGATACAGCCTGGTGACAGACGGACGGACAGACAGACAGACGGCGGAGCCTTAGTAGTAGGGTTCCCGTTTTACCCTTTGGGTACGGAACCCTAAAAATTAATAGTCTTAACTGTAAGTAGGCTTAAATACGATTATGCATGCTCGTCTTGCATGAATTCATTTATATACCATCTACTGACGAGAGAAATATTCTTCAACATATTCAAAACTTATTTAAATCACAATATCATACTTACAATCACATTGTATTCTCTATAGTTACTTAGTCACGTCAATGTCATATACCCATAGCCACCATAAACGGAAGACTGTTCGATCATCCATACATATTTATATTCTGCGCCCGCGCATCGTAGTTCTTAATTTAAACTTTAAAGCCGTTACTAAGAACAATGGTGGTCTAAAACGCTTTGGTGTTAACTGCTAATAATCCTAGAAAGTTTTAGTTATTTGATGATCTCAAATAATTTAAGTTTGGTTTTGAAGATCAAATAAGTTGGATTAGGTTGAGATTGTTTGTTTATATTAGTAACTTGGGTTGACTGTCGGTACTGATTTTGGGTTAAACTTTGCTGGGATCGCGTTGAGTGATAATTGAGATTGGGTTAATAATTAGTTTGGGCAACAAGATAATAACAAATAATTGCCTTAAAAATAAGCTGGGCCTCAAGTCTGCTATTACAATAGTGTCAGAATGGTCGATCATTGATTTCATAATTGTTGATTTTGACAAGTTTGGTAATCTACTATTATAATGGCGTCATTATGATTTTCCAATCGTCGGCCACTGACATTGAAAGAAATTGCATATATTGGTAATCTCGTACATAATGACAAGTTAATGACATTTCTACTAATGGGTTTTATAATAATGGTAATACGACAATGCCATTATAATAACACAATTATATTACGAGAACATTGACCGACCAATGATCGACCATTATGAATTTACCAGATTACGAACTTTTAGCAAAATGACAATGGCAATTTATTGGTAATCTCGTACATAATGACAAATTAATGGCATTGCTACTAATGGGTTTTATAATAATGGCAATACGACAATGCCATTATAATAACACAATTCTATTACGAGAACATTGACCGACCAATGATCGACCATTATGAATTTACCAGATTACGAACTTTTAGCAAAATGACAATGGCATGACAATGGGATCGTGTTGGAATTACTGAATTTATAAAAATAGCAGACTTGGGCCCCTGGATGTGAGCAACCGAGGATCGAATTTAAAGGCGTTGGATGGACATAAAGAATCTAAAAATGGAATATAGCGCCTAACAGTAGATTGCTAGAAGGAAATAATTATTTTGTAGTCTCAAAAGTAAAATGTACAAGTTATGCTTCTAATTGATAGGAATACTTCTACATTGTCATTTGTAATAATACTTGATTGATATCATTAACCCCAGCCAAGCACGAATACCTACTACTAAATAAAATCAAGTTGCGTTCCGCTCCACTCAAGGCATCTAAAACATACAGTATGACCATAAATCGCTAGAAACATAAATATTTCCTACAAAGGCGAATATTCGGCTTACTTGCGAAGCTTACATGGCTTTCCAGACGTGACTAGGATCTAAATTCACAACCCTTTTCTTTCTTGTATATGAATATACTCCTTCGAGCTACGTGTCCGTCTGAACACGTCCGTCCTTGAGGTACCTAAGCATAAGAGTGGGTTCAGACTGGATTAGATTCACCAGCTAAAGGTTTCTTTTTGTTTCCAGTGAAAAAAGGTTGTCCGAATTTACCCTCAGATTTATATAATAATTTTATAACAGTGGGTGTTTCTTTTTAATATACCGAAGGAAAACATGTCTGAAAATCTCGCAATATTTTACTATATCGAAGTTCTGTGTAAAAATTCAATAGATCTTATTCATAAATCCTTTTATGTCAATTTCTTACGACAAATTCACTAGATTTATCGTGAATGTGATAATATCTTAGTCAGAAAACATAAATATTAAATGCCAATACCTATAAACAAACGAATTGCTAACAATCCGGGGATTCCGAAGCATACAAATACTTCGAATTTAGAGCCGAGGCTTCGAGAGCAGTTTGAAAAGGGGAAATAAAATGAAAAATGTAAGACTTCAGGAACTTGCTACCGATTCGAAGCACGTTCGAACTTTAGAACTTGGGTGAAATTTCGACGACTTACCGACGATAAATAATTTGAATATTAACATTTTACAATTAGAACTCCGCCCTGACTCTGTTAATTTCGCGAAATTGCTGTGAAACCGAACCGACCGACCGATCGTTTATATGAAATAGAAGGTATTGTTAAAATAAATGGCGTTTTACAATTTGTTTATCCAGTTAATGTTGGCATGAATGAGTTTCATGCTGCTAACGTAACTGGTAGTCACATAATTGTGGGTGCAAGAATTATGGCAGTTAATAATAAACCTACTCTTAATAAACCATATTTACCTTCACAACAATCAAAACTTTGTGAATATTTCATATTTGGTGAATGCAAATGCAGCATGACGCCATTTCATTAGTGTATTCATGAATCAATTTTGTCGATACGAAGACGTACGCATAAAAATAACACTTACATTCGCGAAAATATGCAGCTTAATTTTGTGTAAATAAAAATAAAACTACATGACACCGGCCCGACCTTGCCAACGACGTGACGATAGCAGAATATTAAAAACAAAAAAAGAAACATACAAACAAAAATACAGGTGATCCGTGCGACACTCAACACAAACTACCCTCAGGAACAATCTTCTCAAAAGATTGACCGAGATATTTACACTGCACAAAAAAATCACAGAAAACTGCACAATTTTCTTCCTGGAAAATTCGTTTCGTTCCTTACTTGGCACAAGAATTCTTCACGACCACGTGAATTTTTAATTCGTGACGTGGGTAGAGACGTTCGACGCGACGGGAGACCGAATCGCGACTGCCGAGCGGGCCGGCTTACGGCTAATTCACGCGATGTATCTTTCAAGCCACGCCCAAATGTTTTGATGCTGCATTGCCTGATATCAACGTAAAGCAGTAAAGCATTTGTAAACAAACGGTAAGCACGCTTGTAATCTGCAGGTGTAGGCAGGGCTGACTAATGTTGCCGTATTAAACAGTGCGTTAAATAAAACAGGGAAAAGTTCACATTTTATACGCAGGTCGTGTCTTTTTGCGAAGGTTTTATTTTATTAAAAAAATATGTCATTATTTAAGGCTTATGTTGCAAATTCATAGTATTCTTCAAACAACGAAGAATATTACCCTTCACAAAACAAACCAGATTAAAAGAAAAAGGAAGAAATAAATCGATTAGACTTGTGGTGGAGCTCCACATTTTCCGCACGGTCCGCCCAATTTTCCTATATAAAAATATATTTTCGCCTAACTAAAGATGGACACCAAGACGTTCAAAATTATTATTAGCCCAGTGACATACCTACATACCTTTACAAGATAAGACCATAATGTAATGCAGTAAAACGTGTCAACAAACAACTTATAGACACATAATCATCACATATCGTTCAGTGACCATCGTGTGGACATTACGTAGATATATTGTATTTACTAGAAGGTACTTATGCCAACCGTGTGAGCAGGTGCGATAGCAAGAGTAATGACACTGAATAATGAATGGGTGATTTTAATTAATTCTGTGTTTGTAACGGAAATTGTTGGCAGCCTGTGTGGGATGGTTTTTGCATGGGCATTTTAAGTTATTTCATAGAATTTTGTTGTGTGAGCAGTCATTCAATGACCCCTTATTTACAATGATCTGCTTCACACGATATTATCAAGTTTCAACCCAACATCCTATCCTATCTGTCGTCCTTTTTTTTCTTTTTTTCGGGTGGGAAATTATCAAATAACTTCTCCCGCTCTGGGTGGAGCAGAAGGGAGTGTCAGACTTTTACTGACTAAAACCCACCCGTGTTCCTTCAGATGCCTGTGTGCCAGGGCCACGATATCCCTTTCGGACAGGCTCGTAACCCTGGCCGGTCCTATCTGTCGTCCTGGAAATCCTTTGGAAATTCGTTAATTTATGAACGCAAAATATTTTGCGAAGGTGTTTTTATTGGTCCTATTTCTGGGCATACTTTAGCTTTTCGTCGTCACATTTCATGAACATAACTTTAGAGTAATATTTTAACATACAACACACCCACGCTTCACTTAGGGCGCGTATTAATACCAGGCTAACGAAAAAGTACGTCACAAGGAACAACGACCAAAATAAGGTACCTTAATTGCATTTGTAAGTCTCACCCAATTATTCCCTTCTCCCTAATTTGTAACACACCTGAATCAAATTGTACCACGAAACGAGAGTGGAATTACATAAATAATAAGCAAAAAAAAAATTTGTTACATTTACAATAAGCCCTGAAAGTCGGACTACTGAAACCTTTGGGTTATACAAGTATCCAAAACGAGCCAGAAATTGAGTAGAGGGAGCTAAATGATGCTTATACCTTGATGTTAAAATGCAGCTGGAATAATCACAGTTGGACAAAAAAAAACATACCGACGAACATAATTATATAATCTCCTCATTTTTGGGAATAAATATATTAAATAATGAATAAATTGTCTGTACATATATACAATTTATATGCTATTTTTCTTTAAGATTACTTACTACTCACAACCATAAAAAAACGGTTCTTCTACCGCATTGGACTAACTAGTGCAACATTATAAGTGACAACTTTGAAGTCCAACTTCTGTTGTATCTGAAAACAGTTGTTAAGAAACATATCTTCTTTTGTTCCTTCGCAATAACCTCGAGCAGTGGTTCTGCAACTTTTGTTCTCGTAAATATTTAATATCCCAAGGGTATCTAGATACCATAAAGCGGTGTTTTATATGTGAAGGGGGTAGGAATATATTTGTTCTTGAATGAAAAGGGTTTAATATCCCTGGTGGGATAGGCTCGTAACACAGACAATCGATGGTTATGGATCCTGAAGGAGATTCCCACTAATTTTATACAGGGTCTAATTGAATTAGCTAGCGAAACCCCGCAGACGTGCTGGTATTAGTGTTGCCCAAATTCAGTCTTGGTCTTGCAGTCTTGGTCTTGTTCTTGCGTTTTTGCAAGACCAAGACCAAGAACAAGACCGCGTATTTTTAGCAAGACCAAGACCAAGACTGACCGTGCAAGACTTGAGCAAGAACAAGACATAGCCTGCAAGACTCTTGCGTCTTGCAGCTAGGACTTAGCGCTATTTCACTGAGTAGTTAGGTGTAACAGTTCGGTGTATAGGTAGGTACGCTTAGGAATTCTATGAGACGCAAAAAACTGTATCAAAGAATATGAAAAACTGGACCTATGCGCATTACGACTAATACCATAAACATAGCGAATAAAAAAATATCTATTAAAATCAAACTGAGTGCATGCATAGTTATGTTTTAACCATCGGCACTTTGATAATGCGGCATCAAAGGTAAGTATTGTTCTTTAAAATACAGTCAAGTTATTGTAATTAATTTGTTTTTTTACATGTTTTAGCAAATGTAAGCTTATAAATCATAAATGTTTATTAAGAAACAGTTACTTCCATGGAAAACGACATATAGGTCAGTTGATTTTTCGAATTTCTTATCAAATCTTCAGTTATTTATTAATCTGCTTGATCTTTACTATGGCTATGTTAATTCAAGCTCACAATGTTCCAATTCTAATACGTTTTTCTAAGATTTAAAGTAAACTTTAATAAATAGTAATAGACTAATAGGTAATTGCAAGACTTGCTGCAAGACCAAGACCAAGACCAAGACTGGGAGCGCAAGACCAAGACCAAGACCAAGACCAGGTGTATTGGCGCAAGACCAAGACCAAGACTGGCTAAGTCTCGTCTTGTTCTTGCATTTGGGCAACACTAGCTGGTATCGATATCTAAACACGATAAAACAAAGAAAAAGAAGATTTGATGTATTTTTTCCGGGGGTCAATGACCACTGGTAGTGTAATTACTTGAAGTAGTTGAGAAAACCAGTTCCTTTTGTTGTTATGTCCTAGATGAGCACCATACACATATACTTTATATCCGGACATTTGAAATAATTCCCTGTAGGATGCGAATGAAACCGCTAGCACTAGAGCTAGTCTTTAATTTAAGCCTAATGTCATCTGCCATTTATAAACGACACCACTAGTCAAAATTCCGGCAAACATCGCGAATTGGAGACTGTCTAAAATCACATAGCGGTAAACTTGCGATATGGGTACAAATGGTGCTCAGGCCTTACGTTAACCACAAATTACCGTCCCCCAATACCGACTAATGACGTTAAATGGCAGTCATTTGTAATGAAACCGCAGTTAAGTCCACTGTGATGCACAGAAACCAATACACATTAGCACCTGTGCGGCGACCTAATTTCGTAGTGTGCATTGTAATAACGTGCCACATTTAGCACTGTCATGCGAAGTTTTGGTTAAATAGAACACTTCATCAATGTAGTTTGAACTGGTTTTAGTTCGGCGGAAACATTAGTGTTCAAGTGAAGTCTAATTTTGATACCCCATGATGACCCCCACTGAAACTAACTACTTTAGTAGTTAGTTTCAGTGGGGGTCGTTCAAAACAATTTTATGACTGTCGCGGTCCGTTTGGTACACGATTAGGTACTAGTACCTAACCCAAAACTAAAAATATTAATTAAGTTTTTTTTTTGTATCATGTAATAAAAAATATTTAATAAACAAAAATAACTAAGTAAGTAGGTTTTTTAGGTAGGTATTTTTTTTACTTTGAACTATCTGTCTGAAGTCTGCAGTAAAGTTTATATATAGTACCAGACAGGCAGATACAAAATCCTCACATTGCTAAAAAAAAAACAAATAATATGCGAAACCTAGAATAAGCTTGTCATTGTGAGGAGAAATAAAGAATTTATGATGTTGATGATATGATAGTAAAGTAATAAGTATTATATTTAGATTAAGTTTCAGTTCTTTTTACTGTATAAGTAAGGTCCGCACAAAATAGGTCGGCGATCCGACATTTGATGCTTCCTGCCTTAAAGTAATTTTCACCAAAACTTGTTTTAATAAAAAAAAAAATAAGTACCTACACATTTTGCAATTTATGACCCAGTATTCCTATTTATATATCCTCTTAACTCCTTGCTACCGACACCATTACATCAACTATTTCCTTGATCCTAATAACAGAATCCATTACTTACATCCAAAAAGGAGCATCCATCATCATTGAGTGAGAGAGCCCAATTTTTTCCGACAATAGATTACGTCTTGATAATCGCGCGATACAACACCAAATCGATCCATATTAAAATCTTGACCGACTTTTCCGTGTACGAACAAACAGCGGAAGAATTAATCGAAATCTTCGCCAGACTGACCGAACCGATTCAAATCGATTCCTTCGTGTATTTGTAGAACGCTTCCGAAATATTTTTCTATTGAGTGTTAACTCGTACTAAAATGATCACGGTTTGGTGAAGAATATTGTGTAAGTGAAGAACAATTTGTTAACGGACATAATTGATTGTTATGCCTAAGTTGTTATACAACATGAAATTCAATGTTATGAGTACCTAAGTTAAAGATCAAAGATGTTATATTGAGTATTTAAAGTTAAGAAATCATACCTTGACCTACAAAAAGACAATACAGCTTTACGGAAAATTATTTATAAAGAAAACAAATCAGATTAACACAAAAACTCTTTTATAAAACGTTTTCTTCCCGTCTCTTCTTAATTGAACCCGATTTCTTTCCACCATTTCCAGGTAACCCTTAATCTAAGTTTCTCAACATTTACCTTACAAAGCAATCTTGGTGTGCTAGCTCGTGGAGATTTACGCCTCCTGTTCCCGAAGGCATTGACCAATAAAAATGGCGGGATTCAATTTGATCAGGGCATCGAACCGGCACCGGTGGTTAGAAACGAGGGTTTACTAATTGAGCAGCCGTTTGTTCACACAGGAGGCGATTTGATTCGAAAATGGCGGTAGTCGTGTTTTGATTTGGCTATCATCAAATCAGAGCCAACAATATTTAATAATATGACATCTGCTGTTATAATTCTACGAACAGGTGTTGTATATGTAAAAAATTAGATAATACATTTAAAGATGTGGCAATTTTTACAAAGCGTTTACGCTTTGTAAAAACTGTTACATCTCAAAATTGATGCATGATTTATTTTGAGTAAATCCCGGGATGATGACACAATTTGGAAACAAAAAAACTGTTCACAAAAAAATGGTGATGCCTATTGCCCCTAGCTGGATGCTAGATGAGATATATGTAATTATGTGACTGTTATCAAAACAGTACTAGAGTAATTTTAAGTAACCTGAGAACTGGTAAAGATGTAAGTAAACCGTACTTGCTCCAAGGATGATGAGATTACAAACCCATATAAGCAAAAACCTAAACAATGAACCACGCATTACAATCCACGTGATTCTAAATAATAATATGGGTAATCTGATACATTGCAACTTATAAGATGCAGAATCTTATCTCCATGATACTATATCAGCATGCAAATATTCATCACTGTATTGAAAAGAGCAATTAAGTATGATTGTAGAAATACCGACAATAGGAAATGTTTTTTTTTTTTCATCTAAATCCATAATGTGACATGACAGTAATATAAACCCAAGAAAAGTATTGAAAGTTAAATTGAACTACTGAATGATGCTCAAAAAAATTATGAAACTCCAACAATTTTCTACTACAGGTCTACAGTTCAAACGTCCGTTTCTGTCGCGTTCATGATTGTGACGTCATTATCCACGAAACTGCTTTGTTTACATCTGTTTCTTAGCCCCAAATCATATACATTAAATTATTGTTTATGCTTTATTCAAGCAGAAATCGCACTTACTTATTTCAAGCACTTAGCAAAGAATAGATTTTATTCACAAAGTATTTTTCGTCACTTCCAGCATTTTCGAAGAGGACGCGTTATAAGTTTGCGTTCCGTTCCACAAAAAAAAGCAACATAAATTAATTAATTGTGAAATAAGTAATGCACAGAATAAAAAATGGAATTTGTTTCTTGACTCCTACAAAATGTATATTAACATAATGGATACGTTTTGAATTATGTGCATATTCCTTATTGATAAAATGTCTTCATTTTATCTCATTACCCGATCCGCCTTTAGAAAATTCGAAGAATAGGTGTCACGCTCACGCAAATAAAATATCATGCTACCACAGAAAATAACGATGAAAACAATAGTTATGAAGAATCCTGTTTTATCTTAGTCTCAGTGCGTGAATAACAAATACTCATATGAAAAGTAATACAGCGATATGAGCCCAACATTCAATTTAGGAAAACATGATATCATATCGTCAAACCACATACCCAAAATATTTGTTTCTGGATATTTCCCTGTATAGCCCTATTTATTTTAATACTTATACGGACAGTTCAATATTATTCAGCATATAGTACAGAATTAGTATTGCGTTCAGTTGAGGCTGTCATCAAAGTAATGACAAACGCTATAGCAGTTGCCTACCGTTTTGCGCAAGCCTGTTTCAGAGATAATACCGCTAATTACTCTGTGGTTTCTAAATGGTTTTCAGCATTACGTGGAACGATTTTCGGGAAATGTTTTAGTTTATTCATATGATTAATAGCTACTGGTACACCGCTAGATTTATATACTACTAAAATGTTGTAAAAATCTTTATCATATCTCGAACACTAATATTTTCTGAATCTTCTTTCAACTCTATGACTAACTTATGACTAAAAGATAAATAACTAAAATATATTATTAAAAGGAGTCCCTTTAGGCAAGGTTCCGAAGATACTGGCAGCGTTCCCCCTTTGAACAGCTAGACTAATTCTTTGTCCGAGGTAGCTGCCAGCTCTTCGGTCTCCTGTGATGTCGACTAACCTTTTTGTAATTTCCTTAAAAAGCCTTATAGCGCTAGGACCCCACGGACCAAGGGTCTCGACACCGAATGGGATAAAATCATATTCGGAGCCAAGACCCCTGTATGCTTTAGCTTTTTCAGCCGCTTCACAAGCCGCACCAGCTCTGTTGCTGGTTCCATGCAGATGGGAAGGGGCCAGCGTGTCTGAACAGGTTGCATCCCATACCAGCACCCGACCCATCTTCCATGGAATCAAACTCATACCATCCGGTCTCTTGCAATACCAGTCGGCTCAAGTAGACTTGGCACGTTGACGGTGGCAAGGGACCGGCGTATGATATCGTTAAGTGCGGCATGTCTCGAGAAGCGGCCTGCACTTTTTTGGCATGACAGTCCGTGATGTCCTAGCTTGTCGACATCACTGCCACAGGGATATTTATGAGGAGCGCAGACCGGAACCCCAAGCCGTAGACAGGTTGCGATTCGGAACGTGTCAGGCTCAAGAAATGTTCCTGTATTTGACGAAGGGTACGCGTGAAGCCAGTAGCCGGCCTCATGCGCACCCACGGCCAAAAGCCTAGCACGCACCGAACCTGTACTATAGCTCAAAAGATTGTCGTAAGTCAATTTGCAGTTTATGTCGTCCCAGCTCCTCTGTGAATTTGAAGAAACTGGAAAATTTTGGCTTGGGCATGCAATTAAGAAAGCGTTTCTAGCTTCTTCCAAGCCAGCAATCTCAAAGTTTGAAGGGGATGCCCTTAAAATTTTACTTATGAGATTTGCTGAACTATGGACAGAAGATAGGAAGGCTGGTAAAGCGACATTGGAAATTTTGCGAATCCCTAAACCACCATAACGGATGGGTAGGGATGCTTGGGTCCAAGATTGCTCGTTCAGCTGCATATTAAGAACCGATTCTAAGCTAATTTTGATTAAGTCGTCTACTTGTGTCAAAAGATCTGGGTGATTCCAAAAGGAGCAGCAACGGAGCACATACGTAAATTTTGGAACGAAAAGACAGAATTTTAAAATGCAAAGTGCATAATGTGGACTAATTTCAAGGAGACGGTCAGCAGAATTTTGAAATTTAGTGATTGAATTCAGAAATAGATTCATCAAAAATTGGAGAACCTAAAAGTTAAAGGGAATTACTGTTAACTATTTTAATATTTGGAGCCAAAATATAAAATTTTTGTTTTACGTCATTTAAATTTAAGGCGCAGTTATTTATAAAAAGTTCGCATTTGCTAAAATTAAGTTCCAAATCAATGGCTTCAAATTTATTTATGATTAAAAAAAGGTCCGAAAACACAGTATCCACATCACCTCCTAGGGTTCCGTCGTCCAAATACCAAGCGTTGAATTTAGAATTTAAATTTTCAACTCTATTCATTTAAAATTAACTAAAACTTAGAAGTGTATGCCCATCGAGCAGATGCGTATATCCTGAACATGGCCCGCTCATCACGAAGCTGCCTCGTGAGTCCTCTTCAGTGGATAATTGAGCCTGTCCGGTGCTACTGGCCTTGGCAGCAGCTAGTTTAACGTCCACAATCCAAGATGGGAGACGGTGGTGACATAACAGCAAAATTCGCGATTCGGTCACATTTATTCGGAGTAAGGTTGGATAATTTGGAGAGTAAGTCATGGTTAACTACTGTCTGCGAATCGCAGAAAAACTTATTTTAGGAGACAAATGTCACAAAAGACAGGTAGATTATTTTCTTCAATAAAAAATTATCTGTCGATACCAATTAAAATTCGCGAGAAACTTCAAAGATTTTATCCAGAAAAAGTCTTTCAAATTTATCTCCACTCCAATTCTCATCAAATTAAAAATTTATCACATCTATCGAGATTTTATCTCAACAATTTAATTTGATCGTGAACTAACTACACTTCGCACTTTACCGACATACGTGGGAGTGTCTATTCTTAGAGTAGGACCCTCCTAACCTTGATATGTTAGTTAAGAGTGACGTTAGGGCGACGGTAGATACGTAACACGACAGGGAACATGTATCAAGTGCGTCTGATCCTTTATTTAATTATATAACGGAAAATCATTCCACTCACATGAAACTGTTGATAAATTGAGAACAACAGCTTGATTTGACAAAGTTTTCAATCAATACACCCTCTTTATTTTCCAGGTTTGAAAGATAAAACGAATCGGGATATTGAAATCAAATCTTCTGTTGCCGCTACAACCAAAACGATTGTAACACAAATAGAAAAATCCGCCTCTAAATCAGTTATCTGTGAAACCTAAATCAGATTGAAAACGTAAATCCCAAACTGAAGAATCAAAGGAACATTTATAAAAGATTTGCACCGTTTCTGAAAGGTCTGACAGCGTTTCAATAATGTAACATCTTAATTTTTTAAGCCACGTCCATCTCAAAAGAAAATTCTTTGCTAACTTCGTCCGCAAACTTTAACTAAGTTGGCGTTTTTAAATTCAATTTGCATGTTCTTATATATAGTATACATTTCTTTTTGCATTAATTTAATTAGATCAATAATGTCTTCGATGATATTTTTATGCTTTTTGAAAAGTCTTAACTATCTGATTCCTGACCATCTTTTTCCTCTCTTGCTATTCGACGTCAGGTAACGTTATCCTATCTCGGCTACTATCTGTAGTTGACAGTCGTCGACTTATGCGTTCTGTGTTTACAATAGATAACCGTATTTACTACTTCATTTGTATGGAAATTTCCCTGTAGGTATATGTTGGGATTGAATATTATCCCTGTGCAGATATTTCAGTATTTTGGCTTTTCCAAAATATTATGTAATTACATTATCGTATTTTATAGGAATACCCAGTGTTTTTGTCTCGAAGTCAATTAATCGAATTATAATACAATATAATTACGTTACGAAAGTAAGTACGTCACTCTCAAAACTAATTACAAAACTTGAATTCCATACATACAAAAAAGGCATAAAAATTTCCAATAAATCACCGAACAAGCGATTAGCTTCGCAAAATCAGACACGACATTAAGTTTGTCGTAATCTCAAATGGCCTTTTTAGAAAACCTTCGTCCAAAAATACTTCCCTCACTGTCCCGTTTCACCCGTATCAGGCTAACTGTCAGTTAAAAAGAAATATGCGGAGTCCATAAATTCGTTTGTGATGGGATATCAACACGGTCCGTATTCGGGACACTTGAAGTGATGAATATATCAGTCAATTAGTCTTACATCACTGCTTTACAAAAGGGTTCCATCCGTAGGATTATGCGTGGATCGTACTCTTCGAGTATTATTGTTGTTTTTTCTGAAAATGTCTATATCAAATGCTTTGAGTTTGATATTTGCTGTGAAGCTATGTAAAGCCTACACCTACAAGATAATACTTTCTATCCTTGGCATCAAACAAAAAACTTCCAGTCTTTTTATATCTATTATCTTCTAAAGCTTGCCTTAGACTTTCATACTCGTAAATAAAACTTTCCATAATACTCACGAGTTCTCAAATAGCAAATAAAAAATGCGGCTTTCAATCTGGAACTTAATTATTATTTGTCACTTCAAAAACAAGTCATTTCATCGACTTTCGAGTTTTAATCAACTTCGTTTATATTATTTCATTCATAGACTTGAATGGAGTGCATTATCAATAACATATTAATCTCGATGCTATAACAATTTCTTGTCATTATGATGAATTATTTCGTAACGAATTATACCACCATATATTTCTTTCGCTGGTTAATTTAATAGGATAGCAAAACCATTTTAGACATTCGTTTTAAAATATATACTTTTTAAATACCTTATTAAGGACAGTATCTTTAATTATATTAATTGAATTATGTAAATTTCTACTATCACCTTCCGCATCAGGTAATTAAGATGAATATGATGACCAATATGACGTAAATGATTTGATTTGAAGAAATATGTGATGAACAAAGAAAGGGTCAAGTCATCGATTTCACTGCAAAGCTGCTCCAACATTTGAACTACATACTATGGATTATGAAATTTAGTATGCTCTCATGTATCTTATGAGCTCCTGTTAACGAAATGGTCACTAGCAATGATTCTGTTTCAACAAATCGATTCTTAACTGGATATACACCTTCGGCTTTCACAAAGAGTATTACTGACCTTGATTGATGTAGTATTGATACTATCAATAGTACAACTTAAAGACTGTCCGGACCGATAGTACCGACGCTTTCGTCGAACCGTTTATCATTATATCTGATATTATGCTGACTATATTCAGAAGTAATGTGACAAGTAACTCCTGTTGCGGTATTCAATTAAGTATTTTGTTCTTTGTTGAGCCTGTGTTTACCGATAGCAATAAAGTCACTAGTGAATAGATTACTTTTAACTAGACTATAGACCACTGCATCATCGCTTACCATCAGACGAGAATTCTTTTAAAACACCAAGATCGTATGTCTCTGTCTTATCTCTCCCTCCATATTTCAAGAGCTGGATCAATTTCTTGGATCATAAAACTGTATAGTGATACTTGCATCGTTTTCAATCCCGATGCCCATTCAATTGTAACATTTTATGGGCATATAAATATCCTAGCTAAACGACTATTTCCTGAAACGATATATAAACCAGATTATTTAACGGACGTATACTAGCTTGTCAATCAAAACGTACCCGATAGAAAATTTTCCTGTTTTTTGACTTCATCAATCGATAACCCATATCGATGATTTGGTAGATCATATCACCTAAACTAAGTTCAGTGACGTCAAAGACGTCGTATCGTAAGCTGACCTGTCACGTACTAATCCAATAGGCTTCTGATAATCCTACGTTTAATTCGATTAGCCGCTATATTCGGTTGCTATAATCGATGTTACTAGAGTTTTTAACTCGAAAATCGATAAAGGAAGGGGGCTGTCCGCTGTCGTTCGATTTCCGTGTTCCGATTCAACTTTTAAATTGGAAACGAGATTTTACGATATCAGTAGGGTTGGTCGTTTGATGACGATATTTTTGCGTTTGGATTTCCGGGAGGTAAAATTTGATTTTTTATATCATGGATTCATCGTCATCGGAGACATCGAAGATTATCTGTTTTTAATTTTCAAACTAGTGAACTATCACAATGTATTTTGGCCTAATAAAACCTTTGTAAAGCAAAACTAGCGTGTCTTCTAATCCAATTAGGTATGCTACTGCTCTTAGCAACACGAAAACAAGCGAACCAGATGATTGAAATGCCATATTTACTGTAACTTAACAAGAACGTGACACATGACATTATAGCCTTAATTTTCAAAAGAAGTATATTATATTTTATAATTAATCATTACCTATAGAACGGGGCAGGCAGAGGTGTAAAGTACAGCCACATTTCGCTTGCAGATATGTTTTCGTGATTACCATGTAATAGGGGGCGAGCTAATAGCCATCAACCGGGCAAACTCGGGCTGTCTAATAAATTCCTGACGGAAAATTTCAATAAACCTTTCCCAGACCTTGGAAATAAACCCAGGTGGCTGCGGCAACAAGGACAAGGCAAGGACGCATTCAAATTCAAACCCCTCAATCCTTTAATCAAAGGCAACGTAGGTACAATATCAAAATGAAGACCAAAAACATTATACGAGTAATTAGTTCATAAGGGGTCAATAAATAGCAGGGTGACGCTTGAGTAAATAAGCTTGAAATCCTAACAAACATATTAGCACTGCTTGTGTGTGTTTAGGCAAGTGAAATATGTATTTAGGTCCACAAATATATATTGGGACTCAGTTTAAACTATGAAAATTGTAGTTTACCTTTGGAAATGTAACATGGAATTTGGAGCATTGTATTAGGTGTAAAGATTCCCATTTATTTGTGTTGGTGATATGTATAAAACATAATAATTATCTCCCTTTTATTTTATCCTCTTTAATGTTTAGTTTTAACTGTTAGTTTGGCGGGTGTCTTTATTCCACATTTTTTGTGTTAGAATTCTTACTACCTTCCAGATTTCTCACAAAATTGCAAACTACTATAAAACAAAATATTCGAAATTTACGTCACAATTTTAAAAGAATTCGACTAACGCAAAAAGAGAAAAGCGCTAGTCCACCGTAACTAAATTACGTACATATTAAATTTTCAAGAATTCTTCACACGTTCACAGATTTTATACCTAAACGTGTACGATTTAGTGCTGAATGAGAAGATTTATGGCTTGTTGTGTTAGTTAGTGTTGAAACCGAATGCTTTATTTAGAAAAATCGAAATTGATGTTGACTAAACCGTTAACTGAGAAGAAAGAAACAATATAGTTATAATTACCATTCTATTCACTTTGCTAGTTTTATGTCCTTAGAAGGCTGTTCAAGTTTACCAATTACCCATACATTATTTAACAAAAATATGCGCTATTTAATTTACTATTTATGAACAGCCACAACTTAGTGACGTAATTTTTATCGTTTATTACAAAACAATGGTCGTCGATACTGCCTACCTTGACACGGACACAACGCGCCTCTCCCGCGCAATCATTCAATTGGCGGGAACCGGACAAGATGGCCGCCGTAGACGTCAACGAGTGCCGTTGCGTTTTGTAATAGTGTATTGTTGCATGTCCGATGCATTGACGGGTTCTGGAAGATTTCTATAGTGTCAAATGTGTCAATGAATGAAGAATTGGTAATACTTCTTGGTCACGTGTCTTTGATCACTTGAAGTTTACAACGAGATGGTTTCAATTTGAACTATAACGTAGTCTGAACTTTGTATTATACAATCTATTTAATACTTCAGTCAATCATTTCTCTTTTTCCCCTAAGTATAACAATATTTTTCTATATGCTTTGTTGATAGATACTTATTTCTTATAAATTCATTACCAACTGTTCCCATTTCTTCGTTAGAAATAAGAAGAAAATCTTCCAATTTGTAGGCAACGGTTCGTGAAGAGTTTCGCCCAATTATTGTTATTGTAAGCATTATTAAAGCAAAGCTGATTACATAAACCTTAACAACGAGGCTCCCGTTACGCCAACGCAATCATAACAAAAAAATACAAAATCTGTTACATTCTAAATAACAAAACGAAAACACTACACAGAGCGTAGCTGATAAACTTACAAGATAAAGGTTTTCAGTAAATACTAGTATCGCAGAACAATCAATATTTTATTTGAACGCGGCCAGGTACGGGTGAATCAATAACACGAACCGTTCTGAGCGACAACGCGACTCCTAGCGCCATCTATTATGCAATAGCGGAACTACGTAGTTTTAATGCTAGCATGCTCCGCAAACCGTTAGGGGTCGTGTTGATAGCTAAAAAATTCAAGTTCTCAGTGCGGTACAGTTACATTAGTAAATTGGAACCAGTTTCATCCCACGCGAACGGAATGGGTTTATTGGCAATATGGCAGACCGGTTTTAAGACCTAGGACTTGGGAACGCTGACGTATTTTATTTTGAAGCTATATTAAATGGAACAGCATCGGTCAAGTTTGATAATAAATATTTCAAAGTAAACTAAGATACAAAGAACCTCATCGAACTTGAAAACTTGAAGTGGATTTATTACTTAAGTATGAAAGATAATCCATTATTATCATATTCTGAGTTTCAATAATTATTATAGTTCTATGCTTAAATAGTGCATAATTGCTTAATTAACACCAAAACAACATTTAGATGGTGATAGCATAGAAATGGACATCCAAAACATTGACAAGCTTTCAGAGAAAAATTCAACGTTAGAAGAAAAAAAAAACAGAAACATAAGTTCAGCTATTGTCCACTAGATGGCGCAACAGTGCAGGCTAGTTAAATAACCTATGAGACATAATCCTCTTATCCTTTTACACTTGATAACACGGGAAAGCTTTTAAACCGACCACTTAATGATATATGGTAATATTTATTCCGTACCTTCACAACGATATTCCCAGCGGATAGTGTAGAATTTATAAGTTTACTTCTAAGTTTCTATAATTTTAGGGAGTACTCTTATTGACAGAAAGCGGTCTGAGAACTGATGCAGTTTTAAGGGTTTCGTTATTTAAGTCATAAAAAGTGTTTCTGATGTCGCAGACTACAGAGCCATTGTTTTGTTATGAATTTTGTACAAACTTTTGGGCGCACCTTAGTGCCTACCTTTCTAGAGACATAAAATTCGGAAATTAAGATTAATTTCCGAATTTTATGTCTCTAGAAAGGTTATAGACCAAAACTACGTGTGGTTTTAAAGCTAGAGTAACCTCGTCACTTTATTTAGGACTGCTGAGGTGAACTCTACTAGATCCAAGAGACTCTAGGGTCTATGGAAGGCTCTGGAGACCCTAGGGTCTAGGCCAAGAAACCAAATATTTTTCCACCACTACCGTTACAAGCAACATGTATGCTACAATCGCACCCTACATCTATCCGGTTGCTTCAACTCCAACAACTATCTAAGCGTAATCCTGCTACTTGACTTAAAGGTAATTACACTAATTGTACCGTACTATCTACATCTAGTACATGCATATAGCTGATACGTCTAGTTGCAACCAGATAACCGCAATACGACCCTTGATAGGTAGAATGCTTGCTTAGAGAACAGTATGGGTGAAGGAAGAAAGTGGGGTTTTAATAGTATGGTTTCATTGTTATGAAACCAATGTCTTTCAGGGAATTAATTCCCTGAAAGTAGACGCACATGTAGAGGTGTTCCAAAGTGGTAAATTTCGTCAGTTAAGTTGGAAGCCCCATGTAGGTTATGGAGGGCGACTATTTTGCCATTCATCGGACCAAATTCAAGACCCCATTCTGTTAATGAGAATTTTCTAATGAAAACCCCAAAGCACAATTCTCGACACCGACATTGAACCCAAGAAAACAAACAAACAAACGATTCCTTTATCATTTCAAATTGAATTTCTGCTGCCCTTTAAGTATGGTGAGAAAAAGGTTATTGAAAGTGTGCTAATAAATAAAAAGCTATCAGCCGCGGAAACTTAATCGGCTTAATGCAAACCGTCCTACGTAATCGTTTCAGTTACAAATACCATTCATTGATTGAAACCGTTAAAGATTTTTTTCGCGTTCCAAAAATGCTGATTTCGTTCCTTATTTCTCTTCAAGAAATCCAACGTCACATTCGCGACATGACGTTTTATTGATGTGATCTTTAGGCCACACCCTCACGGAATTGGCAGACACACCTACAAAAATTACTTTCCTATCTATATCAGAACAATTAATAATTTAGTTTGCCAATTGACAACACCACATATTATTTGCCACACTCGTAAAGTAGCAGTTTGAATTATCAAATTTCGCGGACGCGTACAAGGAGTGTAAAGCGGAGGTCATACAACAAGCTAAGCTAGTTAAGCTAACGTAGCTCATCGTGCAACTAGCTATGTGAGGCCCACAAAAAACTAAGGATTCAGTTACGTTACTTAGCTTGACACGCTCGGGGGTGGGACGAAGCAGAAGAGATACAGGAGTTCACTTAGCTCAGCTGAATCTTTGGGCCAGTTGTTGTACATAGTTCCTATACACTTCCTACATATTTGTAGTTATTCGCTCGCTTAGGTTAGCTCTGTAGTTGGCGTGAACCGACGTAGCTTCGTGGTCTACGCTAAGCGAAGTTAGCTAATCTCGCTGTGTGGCCTGTGCTTAACGTTAGCTGATCGTGGTAATGATAAAACCTCTATGCTATTAACAGGCGACACTACGACAATGGAGCAACTAGGATCATTGACCTTAATCATTTACGTTATTGTTCGTCATAGTACTAACTTGTTAGCTCGTCAGTGGGACAAGATTCCTACGACGCATAACGGTTTGTCATAATTATGTTAAAAGGGGTCCTTTTGCACATGATATACTTTTGTCTGCTAGTGCCTTTGGGCTAATTGTGTGACAAAAGAAACGTGTTTTTTGGTCGACTGTAATTCATATGAAAACAAGGCCATACCGTTGAAATTCTGCCTCTACAGGTAAATCTCTCGAGGGCACTGTAGTGTAACGTTTACGTTCATATTTAGACCAAACGAGTCTCCCTTCCTACGCTTAAAATAAAACCTTATAGGTACCTTTTGTGTCCAGTCTGTTTCATACAGGCCTTTATTCATGTATTTAGAGCTATATTTTCCGTTTAAAAATTAACATTTGGAATAACACATTTTCTTAATCATCTTTGGCAATCAGTACCGCTGCCACATTTCAGACTGGCTAATTTTACTTGGCAAATTTCTCTAAGGCATGCAGGCAAATCAAAGACAAATTTCTCTAAGGCATGCAGGCAAGTCAAAGACATATATCTATTCTCATAGTGCCGAAACGAGAGAAAAAATCAAAATGTGGTCTCAAAAATTGTCTTTGTAAAGGCTCGTGCATATTTCACGAAATCACGGGCGAGACAGCACGACCCTTGTCGCACCCGCGATATCGCGCCAGTCAGCACGAGCCTTAACTCACAGGTCAAATACACTGGTAAAATACAGAAACTTTTAGCAAAAATGGAATTAATTGAATGCAATTAATTCCATCTTTGCTAAATGTTTCTTTAAACTAATGTAATTTATTCGTATGCTTTTATCTCCTTTGATCCTTTCTAAATGGAGGCTCGGCATATAGCTCCAATTAACCCCTCTCATGGGTAGGAGACATGATACGCCAGTATTCTATTACACAAAACAATACAGTAAGCAGGTATCGTAGTGTTACAATTCTGCTGAGTTTTCAGTGCAATGGGGAATATAAATATTCGTGCAGACTGGCGCGACACTTTCCATGAAGCTTTCATAGAAAATATGCTACTAATGTCGCGTCGCGAATGTCTGCCTTCATACGAGGGTTTGGAGTTTAAGTAATCTTATTAGAACGTAAAAGGTGATTGACTGACCGCCATTTTAATGTTGAATGGGCAAAAGTTTGAATGGTTGATGAAAATGCAAACTAAGCAGAAAAAGTCAGTAAGGATTGTAGATAGGGTTACAAATGTTACAGTATCAATTGTGGATTACCAAAAAGGTTTGCAGTCTTGTCTATGATAAATTATTCTAGGTATATCGAAAGGTTTAAGGTGACCTATTGGAAAAAGGTAAAGGCAATAATAACATACTAGAGTAAGAAATAAATATCTAGCTAAGTGATGATAACAGTAACGTTACAGAAATGGTGCTGTTATCTTTTATTTTTCACCATTTGCATTAAAGCTAATGTTACAGTAAAAAATATACAATGTTAGTTTTAGTATATGCGAAACCCGAAACACGTGTCTAGTATTTTTATGTAAAGAATCTATGTGCAAAATTTCAAAACTGTATCATGAAAAATCACAAAGATAAAAGGTTGTTATGTTACCGGGTTGTTCGTACAAAAACATGCTAACGGCGGGCGCCCTCGCGCCTCAGGGTCGTCTTGCGCTCGTTGATAATAATTTGGCAGTAGTTACCTAACTGTGCGGCGATTGTATTGTAAGTAATTAAATGGTGATAACATTTTCCATCACACTTACATATTTTTGGGACAAAATATAACATGGTGTAAAAATTATTGAAATCGATTCAGTTCCTTATTCTGAACAAACTATATTCAAGTTTCGCATATACTAAAAATAATGTTGTATAAACATGATCGTCTTATAACCTAACATCATACCTGTTCCCCGAAGGGTTAGGTTGTACTATAGTACACCCACATTTCGAACGAACGTCGTATTGTGTAGCAACAAAAACACAATTATTTATTTAATCTCAATGGTGATACTTAGGGTGGACTTAATTGACATAAAGCATTATCTACCAGCAAACTAACCAATTTACAGTGTAGATTTGCCTTTAATTTATTTGCACTTACTAAGCACAGTGCAAATTTCCCGTCATTCGATTTTTCAGATTAGGGATCACAGACAATTAATTACGACTAATCAGTGATATCCGCTTTGGGTAACGAAAAGGCAATAAAATAAATTGATCGATCTACCTGACACCTTTTATTAGCACTTTAATAAACTATGATTACTAGAATTAGTTAAAGATTAGCTAAGATTAGTTTGTTGCTTCTTCACGCTAAAACGGCTGGACCAATGGGGTGCAGCTAGTAGTATAATATTTAAAAATAAACAAGCGTTTATAGAAATTGGTCTGTTATATTCATCCAACTACAATTTGATCCAAAAGTCGTATTTAAGTAAATCTGCTTAAAAAGCCAAAGCCCAAAGTTCCATTTATAATATTTAAAAAAACGGTCTTTCAGTTTTGCCAGTTATGTCATACGATGACAACACTGGCACAAATAAATAAGAATGCTTTCAAAAAAGAACATCAAGTGATTGACAATAAAACATCAGTCACACAGAACGTTCAAAAGATGCGCCCGCGGCGTTCCCGCTCCATGGCGATGACGTCACCGCGGAAGCTAAGGACGTGTGCGCGCGCAGGTGACTAACCTTACTATTGTCATGTGGGCAGGAGTCGCTGCGCGTTTACATACGCGCTGCTATATCTGAACGTTTACCGGTATTGGCGGCGACGGGACATTTAACCTACCAAGCTAGTAGAGCTTGAAATATTAGTTCATAATAAACTTCTAAGTAACTATTACTTTAACCTTCGAACTACAGGGATGATGCCGAGATGCTTGCCCTACCTATATGGTGACTGACCATCATACTTCATTTATTGAGAATATATTAAAACAGTGCTAAAGAAATACAGCATTTAGGAATAACCTGGTGGAATTGAACACCACAGATAAAACCTCTATTTAAGGAAACCAACATACGTCCAAAAGCTAAATAGTCAAATACAGTGTTACTAATGTAGCCAAAGATTACTCACCATTGCCATAATAATTACGAATCACCTATAAATAGTTGAACAATGTCAAGCATTCTACGGTCGTGACGTATGTACTTCGTAACTTACAACAGATAGAATCAAAGGACGTAGTATGATAATCTTATCTTCTAAGATGATGTCTTTAGTGTATTTTGATGTAAAACTACCAACAGATAAATTATAAACAAAGTCTTTGCTTTGCTTAACCTTATCTACATAATAAAGATCCTTTTCAATGCTTTCATGTCTCAATCAATCAGTTTTGTCACAATCAATTGAATAGAAGGCCACTCATTCATCACTATATTACCCTAACTTTACGTGCATCCCAAAGAAACAGACAAATATATTCTTACGAGCTAGATTATTACGGGCGTTTTCTAATTTACTGATGATGTAAGCAGCTCATCTTATTTAATGAATTTCTGATAGCAATAATTATGATAACAGCATAGAAGCTCGATAGTTCCACAGAGTAGTATTTAAGCAAAATTATGTCAGATGAACCTTGCATAAACTTGCTACAGTTTGCAAACTAGACTTGAAGAAACCGCAGAAGTTCTTAACAGTGCCAAACTACAGGCAAACCGCACAACTGAACACTGAAGCAGTTCTGTTAGTTTAGGACCTAATGTTGAATTAATAACATTAAATTACGCACGTTTAACTAAGTTTTTGTGCAGGACAAGGTGTGAAGATATTTGAATAACAATGTGAATTATAAATTAAATGGAAAAATGACATGCTCCGATACAGTTGTCAAGGACAGAGCGCAAAGTTAAAAGAGAACGATAAGAAAGGCTGACCATATGGAATTTACAACCGGGAAGAGAGAGACAGCTTTCAAATATCATACCAACAACCAAGAAGAAATAAAGCATATAAAAGTCTTGATTAACTTTATTCAAACCTGTCAATAAAACTACAATTAAAAACAAGTTGACAGACAATTAAAAGGCCTTTGCAACACTAGTGGTTGGCAGACAGTGCTATAAATATGCATAATGGCCGTCAAGAATCGATCAATTCTGGCAACAGGCTTACCGCCGTCCGGAAGATCATGACATTGGCTCCCTCGGTATTTGCAAGACACCAGCATACCGATTGGCAACTTGCCACACACGCCCAGCGCAATCGTTATGAGATTTTTATCGTTCGTCGCGGTACAAACACGACAAACTACGATTTGATATGGACGTAAATATGGTTTAGGTTTACGAATGAACTATCAAGTGGTTTTACAGCAATTTAACGTGAACATTGGGAGCGTATTTGTTCCATTAAAAATAAGTGGTTGAAGGAAAATAGCAAGAAATAAGCAATACTAAAGATATTACAATCGAAAAAGACAAGAGATTTGAAAGAAGAAACGGTAGGCCTTTGACCAGCAGTGACCAGCAACAGAAAGAGCACTGTACCTACTGTTATTTTTAGAAATACATTTTTAGTTGCGTGTAGCAACAGTGGATGTCAACAAGTTAAAATGATGACCTGTCAAAATACAATGTGCAATAAATCAACTAATTTGTTAACTCCAATAATTTCCAGTTCTTATGAGGTTTGTGTGTTATTACGAGTACGAACCGATTTAAAGCAGGTACAACGAGACATGAGATTTATTTACAGCCGCGTTATTAATATTGGCATATTACACTAGGTTGGAACTGGTTAAAACAAACGCCGAGTATTGCATGACAAATGGTCATAAACTTGTGAACTTACAACCTGAATACAGGCACATTAAATGTTCAACACAATAATTAAGTTTATAAAGATTATCATTAAGATGGATGCTTTGAAGGCTTGAGAGATGAGAGCTATGAATTTCTAGCTAGAGCTTGTAGTAATATTTGAGTTTCCTAGTGAAGGGTTAAAAATTCAAGACTATTTCCTTGGAATACTCTAGCTAGCCGTAAAGCTGTAGATGTTATAAATCTTTAAAGACGATGTACATTAACTGTCACAATAAAATGTGAAACTTTATAGATTAATTAAGCCACAGCAGAACTTAAGATAACGTAGATTAAAAAGGCTAAGTAGATGATAGCATAATAGCGGAAAACAGAGAACCAAAGATTAAGGCATATATTGAGAAAGACCTTTGCACAGCACAAGACCGCGGTAGGCTTATTTGGACTCTAACAGCGTAAGAATTAATTTCAATTCAATAAACTCCATCAAATACAAGAGATTACTAAACCTTGTTACACAAAGTTCTATTACTTCCAACTAGTTTGTCCTAAGAGGACTCTTCAAGTACCAACTACGGCTATGAATCAGACTAGGTCCTTTGAAAAGTTACTCAATTATACAGGCAGTTGACGAGAACTTTCTTTCTATCGCATAATGCAAGATAACTGGCAGCTGTGGTAGTCAAAGAAAGTTTTATAGGCGTCAATTATTTCCATATAAATTACGTTTTAAAACGCCTTCTTTAGATTGAAATAAAGTTTCACTGTGAAAAGAAAAGCCAGTCATGGATGTCGTAAAAGGGGGACTAATGTATTTAGCAAAGGGAATATTCAGAAATCAGCCATATTGTATTTACTCTATATGTTCATGATATCCAAGCGTGATGGTGTGTTATACCAAAACAACCCACTACGAGTATATTAAAATTAAACTTCTGAGTGCCTTAAAAATACCAGAATTCCCCAGTGGACCCATCGTTAATGCTCTTAGAAAAGTGTCTTGTCATATACCTCGGGGGATCCTAACTCGAAAATATAATCGAAAACCGATTGTTTTTCTTTTTATACTTATTTGATACATTTTTCTTTGGGGAACAACGTGACTGTTTTTACGAAACTCCGCAAAAAATATCATTAAAGTTTCTTTCTTGATCGGGATACCTCTAGTTAGTCGATCGTGAATTTCTTGTGAAACTTTTGAGACGGCTATAAAGATGTTCAGGCAATTACTTACTTTACAATTGTACTTCTTAATCATTTAAGTTGAGGCTTATGTCCAGAAGCGGACGTCTTTCGGCTGAAATGTTGATCATGATGAATAATTGAAGTGTTAATGTAAGTTACACGTGTTGTATCACCTTTATTGGCTTTACGTGGTGATTATTTGCAACCAAAGTTTATGCACGCAAAAAATTCGTCGTCCCCAACTCTGTCATTGTCTTCTGCTTTTGAATGAAGGCTCCCAGAGACAGGCACGACGCGACACTAGTAACACAATTTCTATGAAAACTTCATGGAAAGTGTCGCGCTGCCTGTCGCGCCCGCGATATCATGCCAGTCTGTACGAGCCTTCAATGGTTAGCTTAAATATTTTCAGCTTAAATTTTTTTAATGATGCGCATTTCATGTCAACATTCATGGTTGCATTAAAAATACCTCCAGCAATGGCTATATTTGAAGGTGCGTCCGGCTCAACCAGCGGGCTAATTGCGTAACATACTATCAGTAGGAATCGGTTTCAATTTGACAGTTCAACAACATTCAGTGCGTTTTTGAGCAGACATATTTTTCTAACATACGAAACAATGGATTAGCAATATACTTCAAAATCATTCCGATTGTGATTCAAACTGTAATACGCAATTAGGGTGCTTGGCAGAAAGCCCCGGTACCACCTTGTTGATTGGCTAACACTTCTACGCCAAAAAGTTTTTTGGACACACCAATAGTACCAATTGTCATAAACCTGGGGGTCTACTCCGAACATAAATCCAAAGTATCGGCCGAATGTTCGGTCGTTTCTTTACTACGGCTAACAATCGCCGACTACGGCGAAAAAAAAGACAGTCCAAGAGATAAGCCAAAGTCAAAATTGTGACTTGAAGTCGGGTAAGGACTCAAAGTCAAAAAAGGAAACTGGAAGTTATAAAACGGCCGATACTACGGTTTAGCGCTTCGGTGTACTCTGTGTTTCTCCAGTAATTATTGTCTAACTAAGTAACTAGTCCACAACAGTAATTATAAAAGCGTCACCATTGCTAATGCGTAGCAACGACACCAATGTTGTATGTAATAAGGTGCGCCTATTGCGTTTTGCGGTCGCATGGTGCGTTCCATACTAACATGCGCCCGCGCCTTTTTTCGGACGATAATGTATGTAATTTTTACGAGCTCTGACGGGTTAGTGACTTCTTTTCGCCTTTGGAAATGTGTTTTAGTGTCATGTTTTAGTAATCTATGTTTTTGGAAAGTATCGTCATTCCCTCAAATTGTCCGTTCGTTACTCAAACCAAAAATAATTTATTGCAATTAAACCATTTACAGGCACTTTTGAATTGTCAAGGAGTCGGTCAGTTAGTCAGAAAGTTCTCTATGGAGAAGAACAGCCAAGAAAATCCATAGACACTCTTTTGAAATTTGTTATAAAGTAGACAAATGTTTGTATTCTTCCTTCTCAGATGCACCGACATCGATGTCGGACCGACAAAAGATGTCAAGACCACGCCCTCCTTGACACAGCAGGCTCTATATATACCATGTGCTAAACTATACCCCCAAATAGTATAATTATAAGCTATTCATATGAACCATGTCTTGGCTCTATTCCAAGGTCGTAAGACCCAGTCTTTTCCACACCCCCATATTTCTGACCTGTTTACACGATCCAAGGTTTTATGAAACCCTTCCATTAACTGGGAAGACTTTTCGATATATCCTCATGCTTATGAGGAATCAAAGTAATTATGTATAGTCTGGCCGGCATTGTGAAGACAAAACAATAACATACATTAAATACTGATACACCTTTAAATACGTATTGAAGTATGTATTTATAATAGTCACCTTCCGTTGTTTCCTGTTTGTATGCAGTGCGACGGAGTTATGTACGTTTAAAGGATATGTGCTATTCGTAATTATATTCCTTGTTATTGTCTATCCGTCCCTTTCGGTAATGGGGGTGCTATATGGGTACTTGAAGGGTGTCGTTTTGAGTGTCGTAGGGGAACACCCTATAGGTTGTACGTTAGAGGGTTCAAATATGCTGACGAAAATCAAGATGCGATTTGAATTTCATTTTCTACGGAATCTGCATAGAATAATTTTGGTAATGATTGCTTGCACTTTATTAAAAACCAAAAAACCTACACACAAAAAATAGCAAATCTCCGCTTCCAAAATACTATAAAAAATATCCTTATCGCCTGAATTTCTTATCTAAGCTACTTTTATGTCAAGTCTAGTTAGCTTATTAAATTACATCCGTAGTCTCTTCATAGGAAAAGTTTGTCATTACAGGTAGATAACCTTTCGTTTTGGGTCATTCGCCTTTAAAAGTCCTAACTTCCTAAGGCTCGGATAACCTTTTTTTTTGTCCGTGACTACCGCAGGACCACGAACGCCAATCCCTTCCATAATAATTCTTAATAATTAGTGCTCAATTGGTGCTAATTAGTGCTCGAACAACAGAATTGGTGCTTTAGTAGTTTTCGAGAAAATCGACTTTGAAGGTGGTCCTGCGGTAGTCACGCTCCCTTCAGCAGGACCACCATGAGCGCAGAAAAAGGGGGCATGCTACAGCTATTCTAAGTATACAAATAATTAGTGCCCTTAAATGTGATTCATTACGTAACAAAAACCGAACTGAAAAATTTGTATTTACCGAAAAATCAACGACGATAACTTTCGCGCGCTCGTTCAGCAGGACCACGACTTTGAATATTGATTCCAAATTTCAGGAGCTAGTCGCTTTCCTCAAACCTACATAGAAAATTAGTGCTCTGCGAGATAAAATTGATACCCAAAATTCAAAATTACTACTCCAGTAGTTTACGAGATATACCATACCATTGGTGGGGTGGCGGTAGTCACGGTGTTAAATTTTCATTTGAAGATTTCCCTATTAAAAATTCTGTGATTTGTTCCCAAATTTATACAAAAAATAGTGCTCATAAAGAAGTAATAGTGTACAAAAATTCAGATTCCCAAGTGTTGTATTTTAAGAGAAATTGGCTTTCATTACTTTTCCATACTAAATCTCCGCGTATAATCCGACCAAATTAAGTTGTCAATGGTATTGAGCTGTTTATGAGATATATCAAGGATGGATCAATTTATGTGCACTCGTGCACATAAATTGATGGATGTTGGAATAGTAATAAAAACAGTTCAATATCTATAATTTTTATACAAACTGTGTACCTAGATACATATTAAGAATAAAAAATAACCTATAGTTACCCATGGCCTGTAATACCTTTGTTAATAACGTGGGTAGGTAGGTACTCGAACAATATTTTTTCTGTATTGTAAGTACCTAGCTTTTGTGTTGTTACATGACTACCATTAAAGAGCGATAGGTATTTCTTATTTATTTCTTTCCTACTAATTTATTTATTTTTGTTAGAAAGGGTATACTTTCCAAATGGTCCCATGAAAATGTTATCAAAATCGGACAAACGGTTTTTGAAAAATCAACAAACATCTAAAAATATATCTACATTGTCTACATTAACGATCTTTTCGTTTACTCTGCATTTCGATTCGGAAAATTCTTTTTCGGCACTAAAAATAGAAAAATAAAATACTTTTTACAAAAAAAAAACCGACTTCCAAAAAAACACTACAAAGTGAAAAATAACTTTAATTTCGGAAGTCGGTGGCATAAAACTAAAATACAGATCCAAAGACACCGACTTCCGAAATTAAAGTTATTTTTCACTTTGTAGTGTTTTTTTGGAAGTCGGTTTTTTTTTGTAAAAAGTTTTTTCTATGGATTAAACCTGAACAGAGCTGAATAAGTGTGGTTAGTCCCTAATAGATGGAAGAGATGTCTCGTGGCTAAGTAATAACAGCCGCACGGGTCGATTGTTCAGGTTAAGCTACAACTGCCGCAGTCATTCCGTGGATGGGTGACTATCTTTACATATCGAGACCACTCCGCCCCTCGGAAAGCACGTTTTGGTCCCGGCTGTCATTCGTGGATCTTTGAGTCGTCACGGCTCGTCAGAAAAAAGCCCGAAAATCTAACAACCAATCTTACGAAGGGGTATCGTGTTACCCAGTAACTTTGTTGTGGACGTCAGATAGGCAGTCGCACTATGTAAAATACTGATATTCAGCTGCATCCAGTTTGACTGGAATCCGACCCCAACGGCAGGCAGATGATGAGATGGAACAGATGTGAGTGACAGTGTATTGGCTCATCACTTACAACCATGACAGTAATCCGTCACCCGCTGTTGATTTTTATTGAGTTTCGCGGAACAATAACTTTTTTGGGTAACCATTGAAATGTTCAATGGTTACCCAAGATTCGATTACGTCATTTCTTTAATTAGTCAATAAGCATTAAGAACCGCTGTTGAATCGTCTTGAGTCAGCATTTTACAGTGGTATTAGACTTTGGTAAATGTTGACTGTTCGTCTAAGCGCTATTTCACTTGGATTTTTGTCGACGGAAGAATTACGTTTCCGTATAGACAGTAGAACATTTTCGGTAGACAAGCGATTTCTATTCTACAGTAGAGTAGAAATAGAAAGCGTCATGCTAAGCCTGCAGGAACCTAAGCGAGATAGGCAAGTAAACATATTTTCGTTAAAAAAAATTACTCAACGTACAGACGCCAGCAGGTCTACCTGAAACTGTCAAATTTTCCCAATCAACCTTGAACCTTATACTGTAGGAATAAAGTTGAAAATCTATTAAAGAAATTTGACAGATACAAAAGCTTGATGTGCTGGCGTCTGTACGTAAACCTTAAAATCACATTCAGTTTGCTTTTAATAAAATATCAAAGGTAAAGTGCATTTTATTAACGCAGCCCAGCAGTTTCATTAAAAAAATCATAAAGTTACGAGGGAAAATACACAGCTGAAGCGTAATAGTGAAAAACATCATTAAGTATATAATATTGAAAAATGGTTAGCATGTTGACGAGCAATTAAAACGAGAAAATCGTGAAAGCTTCATTTTATTTTAAAGCTTTTTTTTTACCAAAAAATATTTTTTTGTTTAGGATGTTATGGCACCAGAGTAACCATAACTAATATTTTCCCAATACAGGGTGACAGGGTCATCGATGCAAAACCTGTTGCAATGGATCAAGTACATGATTCTAGACCAGAAAGCAGGGGCTGACATTTTTCGTCGGTTATTAAAAAAAAACCTGTTGTTTCCTACAAAAGTGCAATACTACCTACGCGATCAAAATGTATGGATGGAACAACAACATTTTCAACGCAAGTTCAGAATAATGTACTGAATCAATGTTAGCAGGTTCCGCATCTATGTAGTCACCGTGTATTGAGAAAATATTAGTTGGGGTCTTTATCAGGTAGTTGAAGGAAACCAAATCTTTTTCTGTACATAAGTATGTTACAAGATAGGAGGAGAATGCCTTGCAGTGGGACAATACAGGGCAGGACATTATTATTTTAAGATGACATGATCTGGTGAAATTATTAGACCTTTTATTATGTTTTCTTAGTGCTGATCCACCTGATGCAAACGTTTTACTATGGCTATTTAAAACATTGGTGGACCCACGCATGATTCAAACACCTTGCAATTAATGATGAAAGTAAAATATAGTTTTTTTTTTTTCATTAATCCCTGCCCATAAATCGGAATCCCAGTTCATTATAAATGCTGTGTCTCTGGAAATCCGCCCAGACACCCACGTACTGTCAGTAGCACCTTAGTCTATGTTGTATCGATCCTCATTGGTCTTGCCAAGAAGCTGTCCAAGTTTTGACGTACTGAATGGGGAAGATCGTTAATTTGTGTTCAGCTTTTATACAACGCAGTTTGTGTTGGCAGTATCTCTGCGCTTTTATGATGGTGGAAGCAAAGCGTCTCGCTTACTCTACTAGAGCCATGCTCTAGGACAAACCTGAATAAGTTTAACCCCTTGTCACGAGCCATAAGATTGTTGAATATTATTTCTATGCAGGTAGATTATATTTCAGTGCAGCCTTGAACAGGTTCACAGTTTATTGTTAATTTTGTTAATTAATATAAGTATGACGTATGTTTTTATTGTACCTTTGTCGTAGTAACGTCGCATTGACGCATTATAGCTGTTAGAGTGTGTTATATACAACTTTCTTTGATTGGTGCTACAAGTTCAGTCAATTTTAAGGGCAGATTTAAAGAAGTCAGAAGGGAGTCGATAATAGAGGTTGTGGTTGCCTCTGGCAGGCAGAATTGGTAATTTAATAGAAATTGATCAGCTACTTTATATGTATGTCTGGAAATCATTGCATAATTCATTAACATAAAAACTGATCTGAAAAATATCCCCCAAACCGTTGACGAATACAATCTACAAACAAAAAATTTCATCAATGAAGCTCTTTACATTACCTTTTAACGTAATACTTTTAGCGTCCAAACACTACGTCATAAAGGCCTACCTACGCCCACGATCTCATCGCGCATCTCTGGGACACGAACTTGACCGAGCCGATGAGTCACCGCGCCGATTTTGTTAAATCGATTCAATATTCGTAATGATTCGAATACGCAATTTGCTGGATGCTACTTGCAGTACCGGTGTGTGTTGAAATAGTCTTAGGAATGGTTGCTTACGCTTCTGCATATCGTTGCATGAAGATTGGAGGTATGAGAATGAGGTAGCGGTGACGAGTTTGCATTAATTTGTCGGTGAAGATAAGCGTTGTTTTCATTGGTTATGCATATTGGAAAGGAGAGACGAAGATAACGAAATGAATACAGTAACCAGTTCTTTCTAAAGGTTTGTTTGATGCATCTAAGAACTTTAGAGAAAATCAGAAATCAAGTTACATAAGTAGTACTAGACAATTATTGCCCTTCACAATAAAATGATTGGGGGAGTAGCAATATTAACTCTTTCAAAGCTATTACGATTAATAACCATTTAAAAAACGTTTATAATGAGAAGGTACAAAACGGGCAAGACACTCCGCAACTTAAAAGATTCCGTATAAGAGACTGTCCTACTTAAGCTTTCAAAGAAGTCTCTGAATTATGAATATCAAAAGCGTGGCCGTTTAGAGTATAAATGAGAGAGGCTATAAAGTGAGCATACGGAGGCATAAACTGTCAACTCAAATGTGAACAAATGGACGTAGTATTTGCAACTTTACCGCAAAAGTCACGGTAGCCATTTCGAGTACCATTTAAAATAATGGCGAAAAAATTAAGTATGCAACGTTATATCTGGAAGGTGTCCTTACAAAATGTCAAGGTGGCTACAAAATTAGCGCTACAATAAAAGCTCGTGTGAAAATGTTGCCATAACGTCAACTTTTTGCAAACAATACACTTATAATGACGCTCTTGGCGCACATTATGATTCTACTAGGCATCGCTTTGACGTAGTCTCTTGCAATTGAGCTTCCATAAGAGTGGATACCTAAGTTCTTCCAACGCACGACAGTCGACGCCTTTCTTCTAGGTCCATCTGGCTAATATTTTGACCACACTATGACACTCGGTGAGAAAAGACGAATAAATAGTATCCTACGACACATTTCTTCTCGCGGGTGTCATAAAAATGTATGTAACCAACATTTTCCCTGTAACTGATCAAACGCTGACCCTGATATGTGCGGATAGACGTATCATCATTCTCCTGCCCTCAGGTATCCCAATTTATTTAATACTATGCTTGGAGTCTCTTTGAAGGATAAAATCAGCACTGAAATTATCCGGAAAAGAACCTGAGTTACCGACATAACTTCCAGAGTAAGCAAACTGAAGTGGCAGTGGGCTGGCCATGTTTGTCGAAGGACCGATGGCCGATGGAGCAGACGAGTCTAGTGGAGACCGCGTATCGGCAAGCGTAGTGTGGGGCGCCCCCTAGCTAGATGGACCGACGACCTTAAGAAGGTGGCTGGGTCAGACTGGATACGGAAGGCGGCGGACAGGGTGTTGTGGCGCAGCCTACTATGTCCAGCAGTGAACGGCGATAGGCTGAGGTGATTGATTGAGGTATCCCAATTTAAATGGGATCGGCGAAACAAGTATTTTTCTTCCATACTTGTCTATTAGTTGTCATCGCTGTAGTCACTACATTTCTAGCCATATCATCTTTCACACAGTCCATCCATCGTTTCTTTGGTCTTGTCCTATGTGCGGATAGACGTACCTATAGCTTGTCTTATCCACACTCTCAGTAAATCTCCGTGTACCATACTGTATACTTGCACAATAAGGTAATATTAAAACTGCTACCAAATTTAATTTCACGGTGTTTTGCCATCATTTACCACAGGTTTATTAAAAGAGGTAATGAAGGCACATCTTTACTAAAATATACAGTACGCAATAGCGGTTAGTGCTTTGCTCAGAGATGTGGAAAAATTGTCCTGGTTATTCATTATGCGAGGTCAAAAGATGTTTTTGTTCTAAAAAAAAGTTTTTCTATACATAGTATAAGACATTCGCTTTTCGTGTTTGTCTGTGTGTCCTTACCTTTTTACTCCTTCCGGAAGGTTAACTTATATTAGCACAGAAACCGTGATGTTTTGACAAGTCGCCAAGTTGAATAAATAACCGAACTGTCATCTTTCTAAGCTCGTCAACCTCATTAAAGGTTGACTCCGATATCCTAAGTTTATTCCAATTAATATTCAATCGGTCAAAACTTGGCGTTTGAAAGCTTATTCTAATTAATTTGATGTCAAATCTCGAGTCAACATTTAAGTATATCCTTTGCTGGTTTGCTTTGTTTGCCGTGATGTTTGACAGGCTACCACGGTAGATGTAAATAGATAAATAAATAAATTGCGGGATTACGCTGGATGCGAGAGGCAGACCGGTCGTTAAAGCTTCAAAGCTTGGGAGACGCCTATATCCAGCAGTGGGTGTCTTTCGGCTAAATAGTGATGATGGACCACAAGACCACAACTTAAGATCAGAGACCAGGCTTTCAGAAAGCGGGAGTAAGTGTTTACAAATATCTCTATCTATAGCCGGTCAACAATATTTTCTTATAATTACTATTATATTCCCTATTCGCTCTCACCTGGCACGATGCAGTAAACAGCTGTTTCTATGTTTTTCTAATAGTCTCTGACTAGCTTCAAGATAAATAGTACATAAATACAAATGAATCTATATTTATCTGTCTTGTGTGCAGATATTATGACACCGGGACTTGCGCGGGCGCATGTGCCAAGTTTTCTCTACAATTGATAAATTAATTAGTTTTCTGATGAATAATAATAAGGGATAAATTGATACTTTCGCTACACTCACTTATTAATTGAATGCATGCTATACGGTTTTAATGTCAATTAAGAACTTTCTAAGACACACTTTATGAAGGAAAACATCGTAGGGAAACCTACATATACTTAGGAAATCGCATGCAATGACTGTAGTGAGCAAGCTAGGTGATCATTGCTCGTTATTTATCTAAGCCCATGATTTTAACATTACCGGCAAATCTGAGTAGGTATTCAGTTCACACGTACAATTGAAAATTACAAAAAACGACATGTTTTTTTTTTTGACTAAGTTAGATCATCATCATCTGCCTAGCCTTTTCCCAACTATGTTGGGGGTCGGCTTCCAGTCTAACTAAGTTAGATATAAAACATTATTTTTAGTATATGCGAAACCTGAATATAGTTCGTTCAGAATAACGAACTGAATCGATTTCAATAATTTTTACACCATGTTATATTTTGTCCCAAAAATATTCGAGTGAGATGGAAAATGTTATCACCATTTAATTACTTACAATACAATCGCCGTACGGTTAGGTACCTACTGCCAAATTATTATCAATGAGCACAAGACGACCCTGGAGGCGCGGCGGCACCGTTAGCATGTTTTTGTACGGACAACCCGGTAACATAACAACCTTATTACTTTGTGATTTTTCATGATATAGTTTTGAAATTTTGTACATAGATTCTTTATATAAAAATACTAGACACGTGTTTCGGGTTTTGCATACCTTTACTAAAACGAATATTGTATAAGATAAACGATAGGTCTTCATCTCTACCTACTATCTTTCTTTTGCTGTACCCGACAGAGTCCACACGATTGTTCTAAAGCAAATGCCACCTAAGCTTAAACATTGCGGAATACAATAAAGTATTAAGTATTACGTTTAAATGCTATGTACTTTGGACAGAAACATACAATCAAATCTTCTTTCTCTGAGTTTGTTTCAGCATTTCTTCTCTGGGATCAGTCAGTTAGAAAATGCCGGCGCCATCTAATTTTGAAAAAAATTACTTGTAAAATTGTTTTAGAAAATCAACTAAAAGCCTTGCTAGCGGTTCAATCATCGCCCAAAACTGTTCAACACTTAAAGCGACGGAAAACGCTTTACATTTATTCCAAATCAGCTTTCAAGGTACGGTATCCTATAAATCTAATTGCAGCCCAGCATACCTCTTTCGGTATCAGACGCGTGCAATTACGTGAGGAATTCATTCAATTGAATGGTATACCAAGTACCTAATAGAGCGATTTCGGGGCCCGTGTTGGTCGCTCAATGCCAATTGACCAATTGATTTATATGTTGATAGAATAGAATAGGTAATACAATCGTCTGAAGTGTGTTTTTTTTAGTAAATACGGCGTCTATTTTTTTCACTTAAGTAAATAACCTATGAATATGGAAAACTAGATATAGAGGTACTTTACTTATTGGTATCTAAGTTATTAACATTTTGTAGGCTTTTTATATCCGATTTATTCTTACCGAAATCTCCTAAAAACCCGGGATGGGTCAGCTTTATAATTTAGGAATAGATAATAGGGCCAACGATCGTCCAATACGTGCGAAGGTTTTTGGTTTATGTAACTTCCAGAGTTAAATATGGATTCCAAATAGTATCGAAAAAGGTCTGACTTATAGCTTTTAGTAATACAATATAAACATATCATAACATCACGCCTCTAATGCCCGAAAGGTTCGGCAGAAGTGTACGTAATAGTACACCCACATTTCGCCAGTTACGTTTTGAATCCCATGTAATAGGGGGCGAGCCTAGTGCCTTCAACCAGGCACAAATCCAGACGCCGGGCTGCTGCTGAGAAATTCCTGATGAAAAAACCCAATAACACCTTGCCCGACCTGGGAATCGATCCCAGGACCTCTTGCTCAGTACTTCAGCAGTAGCGTTTGCTACCACTAGACCAACGAAGCAGAAAAATAATACAAGGCGTATAATATTCCACTCTTGTCTTGTTATCATGACGTCACATGGAAATACCGGAAAGGGTCGCATAAGAAGATACACAACCGACCTTATCTGTGATGAACTCAAGAAAAAGGTCAAATACGTATGTAGTTCACAACAGACTCATATGTATGGAAACATGACATCTGTCACACCCACCCATAAGAATATAATAGAATACTCTTTATTATGTACACCATAAAAATTACAGATATAAATGTTGAAATTTAAGAGTTTCCAGATAGTGGAAAATATTAAAAAGTAAAGACGATGACGTATGTTCAGATTGTAGCATTTGTAACGTGTGTCCTGGGGACTAAGTGTGCTATTTTTACAAATTCAGTCATTCCAACCCGATTCCATTGTCATGCCATTGTCATTTGACGTGTGAGCACTATGTGGGTCATTTTTTTTTTTTTTTCTTTAAATATTTTCCTATTATTTTATGCTTTTTCTCAGTTTTAATGGTGGTCTGGGCATTTTGAGCACTTTATGAGGCCTACCCAAATGTACTTTCTTTGGTATTGTTCGTCGAGTCGTTGAGCTCCTTAAGTCTTGAGTCGAGCTGCACGATTACGACAAATGCTTGCACTGATTGGACAGGTCCACTCAAAATTGTGTGGTTCTTTCCTCAAAAGACCATTTCAGACACAGATCTACATGGTCCTCACATGATCTGACCAAGATTGTCTGGACTTTAAAAGAGACTTTGACCCCTGAGTTTGTTTCGCCATTTCTTCTCACGGGTAGTCAGATAGGAAATGTCGACTACATCTAGCTTATTTTTTACTTTTTAATATGACGTGTAAAAGTGATTCCGATATCCTATTTACAGAATAAACGATTTCATTTCATTTCATTTTGCTAAAAGTTCATAATCTGGTAAATTCATAATGGTCGATCATTGGTCGGTCAATGTTCTCGTAATATAATTGTGTTATTATAATGGCATTGTCGTATTGCCATTATTATAAAACGCATTAGTAGAAATGTCATTCATTTGTCATTATGTACGAGATTACCAATATATGCAATTTCTTTCAATGTAGTGTCAGTGGCCGACCATTGGAAAGTCATAATGACGCCATTATAATAGTAGATTATCAAACTTGTCAAAATCAACAATTATGAAATCAATGATCGACCATTCTGACACTATTGTAATAGCAGACTTGAGGCCCTAAAGTCTTCCCGAAATTAAAAAACCGGCCTAGTCCATGTCGGCCCACGCACAATGAAGGGTTCCGTAGTTGGCATGCATTTATCGCAAAAACAAACTTAACATTGTGGTTGAAAAACATGTTCTCCCATAGATCGATATACGCAACAGTCAATTTTCCAACTACAATAATGTCAAAACTCAAACTCAAAGCATTTATTTCAAATAAACCAATTACAGGCACTTTTGAATTGTCAAGGGGTCGGTCAGTCAGAGATGAAGCTAGTTGCCCATTCCAAAGCGTAGTTAGTAGGTTCTTAATGTATGTTTGTAATCGCAAAAAATATTTTCTATGAGACAAAACTAAAATTTAACAATTTTTGGACATTTTCCTTTACTTGTGCTGTGAGACTTTGCTTCTTGCAAAATTTCATGATTGTAGGTCAACGGGAAGTACCCTAAGTGTAGGTTTTGATTTATTTGCGAGTATCAAAATATGTCGCACAAATTGTCGTATTTTTTATTGCGTTGACTTAGGGAGCTTGATTTTTTTAAAGTATGTGATATTAATTTCAACTTGATAACTCCACGCGTTCCTGAGAAAAAAGGTCTTGAGTTCTTGACAGAATGACAGACAGACAGACGGATAACGAAGTGATCCCATAAGGGTTCCGTTTTTCCTTTTGAGGTACGGAACCCTAAAAACGTTCAAAATCTAGTCACAATCTCGTCTCAGCGACAATAATTGTCGCTGAGATGATCAAATCATTATTTTTTAACAGAACGAGACTGCATTTGTAATACGACTGTTCTAGAAAACACGGGAATTACTTAGCCCTCTGCTGTATTTCTGCCTACTTCCATGCTGAAATCGTACTCATACTATCCAACATATTTCACAAATAAACACACAGTTCAAAACATTAATTGGCATATTTATAGCGGCAGTTTAATTGGAGTTATTTGTTCCGCCATGATTAATTAGTGACGTCATATTAATAGCAGATCGAGATTATTTGTGTGCGTGTGTTAAGTAGAATGTGTTTTGTTTTAATGATTATGTTGATGTTAGTTTAGGTGGGTTCAATCTATGATTTATAATTAGGATATTATGCTTCTCTCGTGTTCAGTTTTACGAGAATAGGACAAGCAATGGTGAAATAACCACTCCGCAATATTGAGTTTTTGAAATGAACCTAGTATTTTTGATGATTTTTAAGTAGAGTTTATTAGTTTTTATGCAAGTCAGTGAAATACTTTACATATAAATCGACTAGACTTGACTTTAATACTAAATTAGAATGCTACATAACTGGACTATGAGAATAAGTCGTTACCTGTTTATTTTTAACACTTCAGTGAAACAAAAAAAAAATGTTGTCTCCATGTAACTTTATTTAACATTTTAACGCTTGTTTTTTCAGATGTCATGCTATCGGAAGAACACTTTTTGTAGTACCTACTTACAAATTCCTCCTATATATTTTTTTGTAAATGCGACATTCTTTTATCCATACGAGTATAAGATGGATCTAATTCTGGTAACAATGATCATATACCACCTAATTGTAATGCTAAAGACGTACTTACAACAACTGTAGCGCCTAGTACACATGAGCGACAAATTAATTGAATTTCCTTTTTCCTCCAATGATAAATAAACGTAATAATAATGTATTGATTCATACCAAGGATGTGGCAGGGAGCATTGAAAAATAAAAATATTATGCAAAACAAATTAAGGAAAAATATTACAGTTAATAGTATGTTTATAAAAAAAATATACAAAATTGATCGTTTCAGTTCATATTCAGTATTGCGTATTTATGAAAAGGAGTGGCCACGGCAAATGTCACTTAATGACGTCACTATGTACACTGCACTTGTGAATGTGAATCACATAAATTGCACATTCAACTATCATAATTCAGAACAAAAGCATTGTCCTTGTCCTGTGCTTTGATAACAACCTACTGTTACCGAAAGGTTAATGCCTGGTTTTTTTTTTTGTGGCAATATACATAATTGCATCTATCCATTGGAGCTGTCTATGACGACACCCATGAGAGCAGTAGTGGCCCAGTCGGTAACGGCCGCGACTTACGAGTTGTAGGTCGTAGGTTCGAACCCTGTCAGGCGCTTTGTGTAAATTATTTCATCACTACTGCTCTCAAAACGGTGAAGGAAAACATCGTGAGGAAACCGGCATGTCCTAGAACCAAAAAAATCGAAGATTTGTGACATCTACCAACCCGCACTGGGCTCGCGTGGTGGATTACGGCCACCACTCCCTTTCACAGACAGGAGGCCTGTGTCCCAGCAGTGGGAACGTTATAGGCTGATTATGTATGACGACACCCGTGTACTGTAACTAACCTCCATGTTATTAACTGATTTTACGCCCATTTCGCTTCTCCTTACATCAGAGAAGAACTGAATTTTAAGAGAATAGGTAAACCCATGGTTATTAGCCGGTCATATTGGCGGTGCTGACTACCAATTTAAATATAACCACTTGTGGAGGATAATTTAATGCTCCCTTCGGAGGTGGCCTACATACTCTATGCTTAAGGCGCTGACAAGAGGCAAATGATAAAAGTAGTCTTGTCATAAACAAAAAAAAAATCAAATCTATATAGTTTGTGGTAGCGGAAAAAATATATGATAATCTTGAACATATTTCGCAGAACTTGGTTGTTACCAAAACAAGTTTAGAAAAAAAAATCTCGATACAAATTAACGGTAAACTAACCCTTTACTTTGAGTTTCAATCCAAAATATCTGTATAATTAAATATCAACGTACAGTTGGTATTTAATTAATAACAAGAACGTCTTATTTGTATGCAGAACTTGGTTGTTTTTAGGGTTCCGTACCCAAAGGGTAAAACGGGAACCCTATTACTAAGGCTCCGCCGCCGTCTGTCTGTCTGTCTGTCTGTCCGTCTGTCACCAGGCTGTATCTCATGATCCGTGATAGCTAGACAGTTGAAATTTTCACAGATAATGTATTTCTGTTGCCGCTATAGCAACAAACACTAAAAACCAGAATAACATAAATATTTAAGGGGGCACCCATACAACAAATGTGATTTTTTTGCCGTATTTATAGATAATGGTACGGAACCCTTCGTGCGCGAATCCGACTCGCACTTGGCCGGTTTTTTTGCTCGATATTGATAACGGTAACAGGTAGACACTTGAAATATTCACAGAATATTTAGTTATAATATATTCACTTTAAAAATCAATAATTAAATTAAAATAAAACAAATATTTAAGGGGGGCTCCCATACAACAAACCTGATTTTTTTTGCCGTTTTTATAGATAATGGTACGGAACCCTTCGTGTGCGACTCCGACTCGCACTTGGCCGGTTTTTTTATTTTCGATTAGGTACTCAACTCATTTTTGAGTAAATAAATAATTGTTTCATATTTTGCAAGAAATTACAAGCGTTGTGTCATCGCGCTTCTGTTTCCTTTGTATGCAGTCTGACAGTGACAGCGGTTTACCTGTTGTCAGCGTCTTAAGAAGTACATATAATATACAGGGTGAAATTAAACTAGCTAGCGAATCTCTGCAGAAGTGATGAGTCAAAAAAATAAATTAATTTGATGATTTTTTTGGGGGTTGTTCATCTGAAATCATCGACCGCAATTTAGTGTAGTCACTTGAATTTTTTTCATTTTTTTTTTTGTTTAAACTTCACAATTTGTTATGGGTATCGATATCTGAACACGATAAAACAAAATAAAACAGATTTTCTCAAGTCATACCTACTTCAAGTAACAAAACTATCAGCAGTTATAGACCTCCAAAAAAAAACTCATCATTTTTTTTATTATTTTATCGTGTTTAGACTTCGATACCCATCAAATCTGCAGAGTTTCTCTAGCTAATTTAATTGACCCTGTATATATACAATATCTCAAGTGACATTGTACTGCAGATTTGCAATACATTTACTTACCACCACTAATTGCCGACCTGTCGTTAGTAAAAGCATGCTAATGGAATTATAACGCACTTTATTCCGATATCCTATGGTAATATCTCATTGCAAACATACAAACTAGTCCCTGAGGGCATCCGGTTTTCGATAAAGTCCCTAGAGTTAGCTTGCACGTTATTAAAATTGTAGAAAACGAATGGTCTTGTTAGTTTAATGTTAGAAGCAAAAGTTATGGACGAAGTCAATAAACAAACCTAGCTTTAAGCAATTATAAATAAATTCATGACAACTCGGGAGGAGAAGCCCGAACAATTAATAATGAAGTGGTCCATGGTGATTAGACCGATCCAACTGCGGTATGGACATTGACAGAACCATCTTAGGCGTTTGCCAACCTCTTATAGGACCACAGGTGCAACGATGACGTAAAGCAAGTTTAATATTCACATCCCCCGTGTTACAAGACACTAAAGTTCACACTGAAGCTACAGGTCGTTTTAGTGCCAAGTTTCAACTTTTATCCCCGAAGTTTGCAAGACGTTCACTTATAAACTCAATGTTTTTCCAAGTAACTTAAGAAATATACTAGACTGTGAGTCCTTTTATTAAGGACCTAATTACGTGTTAAGTGTGTGGAAACGCCGGGATACATATAGTGACCAAATTGGTGATGTTCTTCAGAAAAGTCAGGTGCGTAGTATTCGCAACCGGCGTGCGTGTATGACCAGTTGTATGAACTTAGGCGAAGCACAAGGAGTATTAAAGACCGTAGCAGGTGGCGTTAGTTTCTGCCTACCCCCATGGGAAGAAGGCTTGAGTTTCTGTATGTATGTAATTACGTGTTGAAATGAAGTATGATGTATTATGTCCATGAATGTCTGTTATGGTGACTATATTATAGAATGACCTCATGTCCCCGCCACGCTGTGCTATTAACCCCGAGGATATCAATTACCAAGTTTAATAACATTTAATATTCTGCGTAATAAATTAAAAGCAAAACTACACCAAATGCTTTTTAATTTAAAAGTAAAATACCACGAATAAGCACCCTTTTATAAAAAGTGAAATGTTAACGATCAAATTGAAAATCGAAATTCATTGAATTGAAGTCTGGGTGTATTACGCTTAACCGTAGCGCTGAAAAACGTAGTTACAAAATGAAAATGGTGAAAATTGTATGTCCATTAAAGCAAAATGTCGTGTACTCTGCTTAGTGCAGACAATCTGAGAAACGTAGCTCCGATTTATAATTGTTTTTTTTTTTATCAATTTTATCGAAAGTTGGAAGTAATTGACTAAAAAAAACATATGTCCTAAGCTTAACTATAGTGGCTATTGGAATGCCGACAGTCGGTAACCGTCGTCGGCAAGCTTACAAGTGTTAATTATAGCGATTGAACAATACAATGTCCTTACAACTTGTACGGTCAACTCGTCAGTAGTAACACTTTAAATACGAAAAACAACCTTTCCTCTGCGACATAAAGGCGCAGCCAATGTTATCATACACGTGCGGTTAACTGTACCACATTTACTATAGTTTCGCGCCCATAGTTGAGAGTTTAATAAGAAGTTATTAAAGGCAGTAGGGCGGACCAATTACTCAAAAATTATGTGAGGAATTTGTAATCACGTGCTTTTATGCCAAGCTTGTATGGAGTATTGGAACATGATGGGAAGATTAAGCGCGATTTGGGGAAATTAGCATAATACTGGCGAAAGCGTTTATCCAATACTTAGAAGCTGGAGAGCACAACTCGAAGAAGAAGCAAGGGATACGAACGGCAAATAATCCGGTGTTTACCCGCTTTGGCGTAACTTACGACGGACTTATTTACATTCAGCAGCAGTAAATCGCAAATTCTGGTTGCTTGATCAAACTTTACGAATTACCAGTTACCTGAAGTCTACTTAGACACATTACAACTGGTGCAATTTGGAGAAATTTAACTCCGTTAAGCTAGATGGAAGCTAAGTTAATTACAGCTAACCTTACTGCAAACTCCAAAATCCCGAACAGTAATTATTTATTCACTTCGTTACAGCCCAACTGTTCCTATCTGGAGCTAAATCAATTATAGCATTCAAATTACTAAATACTTTATTCATGAAAATCTAAGAGAATATTTAAAACAATTTTCCAAACGCCTGAGTATCCAAAACGATGCCGAATTTATAAGCCGTCACCTAAATAAGCCTTTGTCAATTTGTCTTCGGTGGGTAGTATTAAAATTTGCATAATTTTATTAGGTTGGCAATACCGCTCTTAGTTGATCGCAGGTGCTGGACGATAATAGACGTGTCACTTTGATCTATGATGATGAAATACCGGCAATATCGATAACATTCTTCTTCAATAGCTTTACGGGATTCTGCACTTCCATTCATATTGCACTCTAGAATTTCTTACATATTTGTTATTTAAAAAAAAAGTCGTCTGCAGAAATATTTACTCTGCTCTCCTAAACACCAAATTCAATCTAAGCTCGTTGATTAAATTAGATTGTTTAAAATTCATGACATCGATCGTTGCCACGACTAGACAGTATTTTATAATAATATTTTTTTTGTGAAACGTTCAGTTTTGTGTGTCAGAATTAAAATATTTTTGCGATATGCTATGTTTAATCTAGTTACAGACGGGTGCTACAATTTTAATGCTTTAGAAAGTCTTACGCGCATTTTAGTGAGTAAAAACTCGTATGTTGACGTGGCTAGTGGTTTAAAGGCAGATACTTCACAACTCTCTCGGCACGCCCTTACATGGCGACTGGATAAGTACTGGACATATCGCCAGTAGTTTTTGCTCGATGGTACCACGGGAATATGATACGAAAAGAGTCGTTTCACTGATCCTGTACTAACATTTATTTGGTTCTGTATGTAATATTTGTCGCGTGGAAGGCAAAGTCAGTTTAAGCTTCCGCAGCAGTTTTCGGATGTATCTGCTGAAGGTGCGAATTGATTTTGACTTTGTGTTACCTCCAACGATTTTTGGCAGACAAGATTTATGATATCCGGCAAATATCCAAACTGATTATTATTTCTGAATAAGTGGTGTTTTTACGAACCCTAGCAATAAGACGCAATTAAAGACTCTTTCCATTACTCTTAAACTTTCGTAGATAAGTAAGTATGACAATTGCAAAAAATCTTGGCATATCGTATAATACTGCGAACCAGCAGATAATCTCACATTATTCTCACCAACATTTATTGCATTGTATCGCAAACACTGGTTAAAAGAAAACTTTTGTGCCATCATTACAGTTATGAGTGTTACATTTTTATTGGTCAGCATTATACCTACCACGTTGTAGGTGCCGCGGGAGTGCTAAGCTAATTCAATATACGCGATGAATGACTACTAATAAGGATTTCTTACGCTTTTAATTTATAATCGGGAGGGAAAGGGTTAAGAAAGCTTTTTAATTGATTGTATTGTGGCAAGAACATTTCAATAAAGACATTTTTCCTGCAGTCCAGAGCCAAGAAATGTGACCGGTCAAAAGAAACAAATAATCTCTCTGTATAACCACTAGATAAGTATTGGTTTTACTACGTATAAAAAGAGTTTCTCGCTCATAAGCACGACAGACATAATTAAGAATTCATTAGATGACATCAGCACTAGAAATAGAACAACATACAACCAACTACTCTTGCATTTGAAAAAAAAAACTACTTGAAGAGGCAACAACGCATCCGTATTAGTAGTTTCTTCTTCCACTAATATTGTTAGAACTAGAATTTAGCTTACATATTCGAGAATACGGGCTGATGATGCCACCCAAAACGATCATGATTTACTTGCTTCTACCCGCGACTAGTGCGTCTTACTATCAGTAAAAGTATTTCTGTAATGGGATCAGTACTGACAGAGATTTTTTAAATCTTTATAATATTAAGATTATGGTTTAGATTTAAGCAACAACGCATCTATTTACTCACTAATTTCTTTCACTAAAATATTTGGCGCCCAAAATATGAGCCTATGAAGCCACCACTATCTTCATAGGTTTATGTTTTGGGCGCCAAGTATGCTAAAGCTAATAAACCAAGATTATTTTCGTGAACCAAAAACATCGTATTCAATGAAATACGACCAAAAGCGACAGCGTAAGAGGACACGCATCGGAAAACGAAAAAAGAAAGGTTGTGGCTAAAAATAACTGTCTCTAAATTAAGATTATTTCCGTCAGGTTGAACAACCCAGAATGTTGTGCGTTATGTCAACGAAGAATCGATAAAATGGCTTCGGAATAGATGCCCTTATGTTTCATTATATCGGGCTTTTGCCAGTTTTGCGTCTGATCGTTTGATTACACAGAGGTTTTACATAGTACGATGGTTCCCGTTTTAGCGAAAATGTTTTTAAGCTGACCTTTCTGAATTTCTGCTAAGAGTTTTATACAATTTGGACGGAATTTTCTAATTTCGCTGAGGTAGAAATTACACACAAACACAGTGTTTACTAAAAAATTATTTTCGTATGATGTTGGTTTTTGCTATATACACATAAACACATATTAACTCATGGTTTTTTTTTCCGAGAGGATAGACGGAAACTGTAGACTTGCACTCGCTAGGAGCTTTTCATATGTCTATTCATAAATGCATTTCCGCTATGTGTACTACGCCCATATTCCTCTATCATCATGTAGTTAGTTCCTAAGTATTTTCATTTTAGCACTAAGTAGTATCTTTTTGTTTCAAATCCTATACCACTAAATCTATCTACTGTCCCTAGGGAAGCGTAAAAATAGAAATTGAATTGAATTAGAAATTGAAATAGAATTGTAACGATGTCTTCTTTAGAAAGCCCAAAGAAGACATCGTTACAATTTTCAAAATCTCTTACTCCTAACAAGTTAAGCAGAATTAGAAGCGACACACTCGAGAAGTTTGTCTTGGATTCCGTGCTGCGAGCATTTCAAATTATCGTACGAGAGATAAATGCTATATATAGTACGGTGATTTGAAATACTCGCTTAAGAAGTTCCCTAACTTTTAATGAAACGCCATATTTCAGCCTATTCCCTATTATATTGGGATCGACTGACAGTCCAACCACACGAAAAACAATACTTTTTAAAACGGAGCCATCAATATCTGACCTTCGCAAAACTAATATTGTAATTAAGCCGAACTTTTGACCGTCCCAGCCCATTTAATCAGAATATCAGGTACAGCCCGATTCAAACTTTATGGCGGCTCGGATCATGAGGCGGGTCACTGCGCAGTAACGAATTTATGTATCAGCGGGGGTGAGGGGTGGGGTACTGCGCAGGGATTAGCGCACTTCAGAGCTGCCATTAAATTTGACGCGTACTATACCTACATTTCAATTACATAATTGATTAGAAATAACAGGAAAATGTATTCTGAACTTACAAATTGGAACTCAACATAGCATAGAGGAAGGATCTGGGAGACGCTTGCCAACATTAGCAACACTAAGTTCCTCACAAAACGGACGCTGGCACCACGCCAAAGAAATGATATAATGAAGAAGAAAATTTGTGAATCATTGCAGTTTTAATTAGGTTAACCTTATTTGTTTATTTTGCTCTCTATTACACATTACAGACAGAGTACAATAGAATTTGTGCATGTTTTATTATTTTCGTCGAAAAGTATGCTGCCATGCGGGACACCGTGGGCTCACATTTTCGGATAAATTATACTCTTAGGTTGTTTTGGGCACAACAATTGGGAATTTTAATGCCATTGGTCATTTTGGACCAGCAGAAACTATTGAAACTGCATCCGATTGGAAACTTCCACCTGAAGTTGGATTCAGGACCACATGTAACCTATTACGGTCCACAGTGACAGCTAGACAAAATAAAGTGCACTTCTGCCCGCCTCAAAAGATCAAAGTCCACGTTTATATTTACATTATTTAGGTTAGAATTATTGGAATAAACACATTTGCCATGTTACAAACAATGTTTAAGTCGAAGTTTCTCGCACAGCCCATTTCGACATAGCCAATAAAACGGATTCAGCTAACGTTTACCGTACGTTGCGGAATTAACCGCTCCCGTGGAAATCCAATCATTATACTGTATTTGTGAATTATCGACATTCAAAATATAAATCTGGCGTTACCTCTTATTTATTAGATATAATTTGAATAATGAGCGAATATTAATCACCGAGGTTTAAAATCATTCATTTGTAATATCTGGGCGCTCATAATTAGTTTGTTATATCTAGGGATGCGTAGGATCGAAGATCGTTGGGAAAAATTATGTGGGTCTCTTCTGAGGAAAATGGAAGATCCTACAAATAGTCATGTTACGTTGGTCCTGGTCTAAATGAGCGAAACAGGATTCTGTTGCTTCATCGAAAATTTGTAGATGTCTGAACATGGATTTGTAGTTTGATGATATTCATACTGACTACGAGAGGTCAAAACTTCCTATTGAGATCGCACCTTCGATACCGACAAAACCGCTTCCTTTACATCGTAGTGCGAAGGTGCTTACATCCTCCTTTACGAAAGGCTCCTTGCATTTCAAATTGCTCAATATTATATTAACCAGGAGTTCCAATTTCAACCGTGCCTACTCGCAAATTCCCAAACACTACGATTATTCAACCAACCATCATTGACAGTTCAATGTGATTGAACTTGAAGCCACCACAAACGCAAAACTGCAATAAATTACTCAACATTTTTTACTACGCAAACGTAATCCGATCCTTAACGCTAGTTTCCACCTTATTTAATATTAGCGTTGCGTGACCTTAGTTTTTTAATCATACCTACTTGTGTGCTATGCACGGCTTGTTTGCCTTCGTTGCAGAGTTCCCATATATATTACATTACTGTTTAGCCTGTTATAACGGGTAACAACGTAAATTTTATGCAGTTTAAGACGCGAAGTGTTATGGGTGTTTCGTCCTTTCAAAAAGCATTATTATGCCTTGTCTTGGTATTGTGTTAACGATAATACGTGGTCAAGAATATTAGTCATAATCTGCCTAGCCTTTTCCCAACTATGTTGGGGTCGGCTTCCAGTCTAACCGGATGCAGCTGTATTTTCCATGGAGCGACTGCCTATCTGACCTGCACTGCTTCAGATTTTCGGGCTTCTAACGACCCGCAAAAACTGTCAAAGATCTACAAATAACAGCCAGGACCAAGGGATTAACGTGCTTTCTCGAGGCACTGATGGTACCACGGATCAATCGCGGCAAGCGTAGCTTAACCAGATCGATCGACCCGAGCGGCTTTTTACTACTACATTACATATGAGCATTAGTATGTGATGGTAATCTATAACAGACTCGTATCAGCCATAATTACAGCGGTCATTTCCATAGGAGCCATCTTATCTTTCGCACAATCCAGGTATGATTTCTTATAGCCATCTTCATGCCACTTTCTTGTCAAAAACTCCTCATTCCTCGGCATCACATGTCCTCTTTAGCGCTTTTACGAATATTTTACCAAGAAAATTTCACCTGTAACTCAGCAGCTTTAAGCTATGTACTTTAAAAGCCGCAGCTAATCAATACGGCCCTCCTTCGTTAACCACACAATAGCATGAAAACAGACTACAACCCCTTTGCCTATGAACAAGGACATTCTAGGCAAGTATAGGTCTTGTTTTAGAAATGTAAAATCCATTAGTATGTCTAGACAAAGTCACGGCTTGGACTGACAAGGTAGCATGTAAATCACGATCGTGTGAGGAATCCACTAGGCGGATTATCATTTAGACTAGTTTTGACTTTACGTGGGAAGAATTTTTCATGTATCCTCTTCTATCTTCTTCAAAGATACATTTAAGACGACGAATGTGTTAGGTTGGAACTAGCTGGTAAGGATGAAAACAACACAATTTTCTAGTTATGCTATTAAGTCCCACGTTATAAGGGGGACCAGCCTTTTGCCAGTAACCGGAAATATATCCAGACACCATACATAAGACTGCCCGACCCGGGAATCGAGTCGGGCAGTCGCAATTTCGACCACTAGGACCACAGTGGCAATAAAAATGTTAGCAATATGATGTCGATTTAAGGCTTTCGCGATCCTATTAAAAATAACGAGCATGGATCTGCAGTAACTCAATAGTATAAGAAACAGATATGTAGGTATCAATTCCAGTTGGAAGAAACCGACGAATGTTAGAGATATCGATTCTAATGCTCAGTGACTGGTTTTCGACGGGACTAGAATAGCACCTAAGTTAAAGTATAAGATATAACCTAAATGTCGCTTATATTACTACTAACTTAAATAGATTGCGTGCTGTGTTATCGCTTAGGGACTCTACCTAAAACTAAACCTAGGGAAATTCATCGAAATGTTCATTAGCAAGCAAATCTTTTTGCATTTACAAATTCAAATTCAAATATTTTATTTGTAGAACATAGGTAAACAAAAATACAGATGTCAATATTAATAAATGAGCGCTATGTCTTGCCGTCAACGGCGTACAAATATTTCTAATGATTAATTGGTAAAAAACATAATAAAAACAGTCAAATTAATAATGAACTCAACTATAACAATAATTAATTAATTAAAATAACAATAAATTTAAGCAGATAATAGTACATTAAAGTTAAATAGATTAAATAAAACAATTAAGTTATTGACAAATAAAATGGAAATAGATAAAAATGTCATTAAATTACAATTTGTCTTCAAGGTACTCATTGACTGTGTAGTAAGCTTTTTGGCCTAATAAATTAAGAAGAGCCTTTTTGAAATGGTGTATGCTCTCAAGATCTTTTATACAATTGGGTAACTTATTATATAACTTGGGTGCCACTCCCAAAAAGCTTTTTGTTTAAAGCGCAGTCTTGTGTGGAATAGCACATATTTCTCTATTGCGACGTTTCGATCTAAGAGTTTGAAATAAATGCACGTTTGATTTTGCGAATACTGCTGTCTCGTAGATGTACATACAGGGCAAAGTAAGGAGTTTATATTGTCTGAATAATGCCCTACAACTATTAGTCTTTTTCAGTTTAAACACAGCACGCACACACTTCTTTTGACCTTTGAACGCAGTGTTTTTTTCAGTGGAATTTCCCCAATACATTATTCCAAAACGTATCGTTGATGAGACGTACGCTTTGTATGATATCAAAACTACAGATTCATTTGAAATTTTCGCAAGATTGTAAAGCGCATACGAATACTGGTTTAGTTTTTTACACACAGTTTCTACATGATATTTCCAATTAAGATGACTATCCAAGTAAAGTCCTAGAAATCTGGCACTAGCGGTTTCCGGTATTTTTTCGTCTGCGTATTTTATATTTAAATTTTGTTTTTTACATATATGCCAAACTTATTTCAAGAACTTCAATATTATTTAATATCCCAGCATGAAAGCCTGTTTGTAGTAGAGACATTTTAAATTCAGTATGTCTGAGTGCAAACAACAGACTCGTGTCATGGGAAATCCTCTTAGTTGCACTTATCAACTCATTCAAGTTGAATTGAATTATATTGACTGACGAATGACGACACAAAAACAAAACTTACACGCCGAGGATATACTGGTGTGATGTCTAAGATGCGTTCATGAGATATTGACCAGAAAAGGCAACATATTTATAGAGAATTGAGGAATGCTAAAGGAAGACCTTTCCCCAGCAGAGACAGTAAGTGCAATACAAGTTGTTTTTTTTTTTAAACTTGTCTCGTTTGAATAAATAATGATTATCTCTGATCTTACTATAATTTCCCCGCATATAAAGGTGGAAAAATTATTTTATAACGAGATACCCCTATATTATGGTGAAATAATTCCGTAATTTGAAACAAACCGAAAGGCTTAATAAATACATTTCTATAGGTAGCCTATTAAATGGATCCTTTCATTAACTTTGGAGAGCTCAAACAACATTTTCACCGCGTTCCCTATTCAGCAATTTCGCAACCTGTTTGCCAAAAAACATATCTTATCAAGTACTTTTTTAATTAAAGACTGAATGGATTTCTACAAAATCTAGTTCCCTTTTACATCTGTTATCAGATTACAAAGCAATTGTATCGCATTTTATTCGTTTTAAAACTTTTCTCGTTGCAACCGTATTAAAAGGAATTTCTGAAGACGTCTTATTCACGAAGGACGCAGATTTTCTTCCAGTTTAACATTTTACTTTTAAATGCGTCTTCTTGCCTGACACTTTCGTTGTGAATATTTTTAATAAGAAAGGCATCTGATTTAGTCTTCAGCATCAAGACTTGTTTAGCATAACTAAATTATGACAACTTGGAATACATTATTTTCTAGTTTGTTGCATTCTGCCATTTTGTTCTGAAACCACGATTCTTAGAGATTGAACACATTCTTTGAGCATATTTTGATAAACTTATGGAAAAAAAACTAACACGTAAGGCTCGTTTCCACTTCCTTTCATAGAGAAGAGACTGGCCTTCGGCCCAGCAGAAGGATCAATATTAAATAGACTATTGATTATGCTATATTCTGCTGGGAAATATGTTAATCTCTCTAACATGACGTATTCTTCTTCTTCAAGACGTATAGATACGTCTTGAAGAAGAATACGTCATATAGCAAGATCTTGCAATAGGTACTTCAACATCGTTTTTACGACAAACGGCTGGTCGGAGAAAAAAAAACCAAGACGCTTTTAGATATTTAGGTGATTATACGATTGAATCTAGAGTATAAACGATTTGCAAAAATAAAAAAAATCTGGCTTAAAATTTGTCTTTTTCCCTCAGTGCCTCGTTACGTATACTCCAACTGGTACTTCTCCAAAGGTACCTACTACGCTTTGGATTGGGCAACTAGCTTCATCTTTTCGACTGACCGACCCCTTGACAATTCAAAAGTGCCTTCAATTGGTTTATTAGAAATAAATGCTTTGAGTTTTGAGAATATTATAGACGAAGCTTTCAAGTGGCTCGAAATCAATCTTGGCAGTAGTATTTGAGTAGAACTATGTCAATCGATATTCGTTTCAATGAACAAGAAATGAATCCAGAACAATGAAAACCTAAAACTAAAATACCAAACAGCTGTTAAAAGCCGTACTATGAAATCTCATTAGCTATTTATATCTGTAACCAGACTTTTAAGTAAAACGGAATGATTACACCGGATTATATTTATAAATATTTTCGTTGTGACCGCGCCTACGTCGATCCCGTTTGGTTATATTTTGATCTTTCATCTCATGTGACATAATGGTGGATTAGGGAAATGCAGTTCTCTAGTGGACTGCCTCGTTTTTTAATCTTTATTTTTTAGAAAGGTTTTTATCACTTAGTGATAATGTCACCCCCGTAACAGAAACATTCAGCAACTTAAAACTAAACAATGGGTTGTAAACAGTTACTATTATAATTATGACCTACTTAATAGTGTTGACCCTATTCGTTTTGGTAAATAACCAACAACAGTCGACACAACATCCTAGCTTCCTCCGACAAAGGTGACGCTAGGAATGCTGTTACATGCCCCCACTTCAAATCCCATACCAAGCGAATATCGTCTATCGTCTATGTTCCGGTCACATTCCATCAGCACGTGGTAAATATCCTCAATCACCCCACAAACTTCGCAGTTTGGTGAGGTACTTTTACCCATTAAATATTTAAACTTATTCGATGGGATGTGGCCCGAACGCATCCTCATCAGAGCTACTACAAATTTTCTATCTACCTCCCTTCCTTCGAACCATGGGTAACGAAGCGGTTCAGACTGTATGGTTTTATGCCAGATTCCCTTTAATTTTGATCGTTCATCAAAATATTCGTGCCATCTTTGGTCTAGTGGTCGGAAGTGCTACTACTGAGCTTGAGGGTGAGGTCCTGGGTTCGATTCCCAGGTCGGGCAATGTGTTATTGGATTTTCCCATTACGAATTTCTCAGTAACAGCACGGGGTCTGAATCTGTGCCCCCCGGTTGATTATAATAGGCTCGCCCCCTATTACTGGCGAAATGTGGGTTTACTGTAGGTACACCTCTGCCTAACCCTTCCAAGATTACAGGTGTGATGTTATGTGTTAGTTCTCTAGCTTAATAGCATCGAGGGAACAGTTCGGGATTATGGAGCAACGTCTCTCGTCACTCATTCCTATGAGTGTGTGTTCTCTTTCTTCGAAGAATCATGTTGACACGCGGATGCTGTAACTATGGTTGCAACATGTAATGTAATCAGTGTTGCAACGCGTTGCAAGTTTCTTACATAAATTGATTAAATAAAAATAATAATAAATTCATTTATTTCAGGTAAGAAACACCCATTGACAAAAATAGTTAAAAGAAACAAACCATAGCCGCGCTATTAAATAATGAGGCGAATGTTTCTTTATTATTATACTAAAGCAGGGACCGTACAACCCCGGTTAAGGGTTAAGCCTTTCGAAAGGGTAACCCATTCAATGGGTTATCTTTGTCATGATGTAACCCATTGAATGGGTTTTATAGTAAAAACCCAGTGAAAGGGTTACCTGATAACCCATTGAATGGGTTTTATAGTAGAAACCCAGTGAAAGGGTTACATGATAAGCCATTCAATGGGTTTTATACTTGAAACCCAGTGAAAGGGTTACATGATAACCCATTCAATGGGTTCTATACCTACTTGAAACCCAGTGACATGAAAAAACCATAATATTATGTAATTTCGATATCCGCCTAGCACGCGTAGCATGACCAATTCTATCTCTGTTCTACCAAGAATAGACAAAGTTTTTGATGTGAAACATTCAACAGCCGCACGTAAAACCGACTGCTGGCGGGGCGACGCATGCCACGTGGCGACGCATCGTACTATATACAGTCATCTGTAGGTAGTAAGTTTTTTGGTTACCATTTTAGAAAAACCCTTTCAATGGAAAGGGTTTTCGATAGGGTTTATCAAAGCAGTTAATCAAAAACCCATACGGTGTGGGTAATTTTGAATGGCTTAAACTAAGCCGTTCAAAAGGGTTACCCGCACCGTATGGGTTTTTATCGAAAACCCTTACAACGGGTTACCAAAATTTAATTTTTGCCATTCAAAAGGGTTACCCATATCGTATGGGTTTTTGATTTACCGCTTAGAAAAACCCTATCGAAAACCCTTTCAATGGGTAACCAAAATGGTCCCTGACTAACGACGTGTTTGTTTCTTTTTATTCATGAGTTGTAATTCTGAGAGATGACTCATAAAAATGTTGTTTTGATGATACTTTACGAATTTACGATAGATTATTGCATAATAACTTATGTGTATTTTGGTACCGATATCGGGAAAATTGGTTACTTTAAGCTCAGTTAATCTATTATTGAGATTTTAGTACTTTCATACGCAATGATTTACCAATTTTGTACACTTATATTCACAAACTCCCTCTCTCTTCCACTCCCTCCTCTCTCTCTACCCCTCCCGACCTCATGACTCTTTCTTTTTTATGTTATTAAGCTAAATAACATACGAGATATGACTTCATAACATCGTAACATTCGAAATGCAACAATAATTTATTGTGTGGAACATACAACAAGCATGACATAGTAGGTACACGTGAGTTACATTGATTACAACTGGCATAAGTACATAAATAAAAACATTGTTGTTGTTACTTTATCGTATTACAAACAGGCAGGTGGTAATAATCCAATTGTCATAATGTATGATCATTAACAAAAAAAGGTATACAAAGTTAACTATTAGTTTTTTCAGTCAATAAAAAAAACAAAAATCTTATAAACACCTGACCTTTTATCCGCAACATATTCAATTAAATCAAGCACGCTTTTAAAGCGAAAAACCTGTCAACGGTGAATAACTGCTTTACCGAGCCGTAAAATTATTCAATGACGCGTAATTTTACGTGAAGCTTACATCTATAATATCGATATAGGTAGTATAGCGTCAAAGTGGGGCAGATGGAAGGCCAGGCAGCCCTTACACCCTAAGCCTGATGCTTATGCATGAGACGGCACCCGACGATGCGTAAACAGCTTCAATAATATACTCTTAAATAACAAGATATAAGAAGTGACTTACTACATTAAAATGTGCTTAAATATTCGGCTTCCATAAATAAAAGCGATTGTTTACGACTTTTCCATCGAATTATATGGCGGAGTTTATGGTACGTTTCAAACTTCGAACACATCTTTATAACATGTTAAACAGAATAACGTTCTAATCGCAATTAGATATTTTCCTAGAATAACGTTTTTAGCAAAATCTAATTAATGATCTGTAATATCTCAGACCGAGATACAAATCAAGTTGTATTATAAAGTCGAGATAATGCAGAGTACGTCAAAATATTTAAGTAGCACGCTGACGAATTATCCAGTTATGAATTAATAACTCTTGGCCGCTTATAAATAATACCGCAGACAACATTATAAGCTATAAAGGACATTTTTCAACAACATGGCAACACAAAACAATACACTTTTTATCACTTCGTATGACGAAACAGGCTCGAAGCTTCACATGGAGCATAAATTACGATTCCCCAGTCATTGCTCGCTTCTTTTACTGTTGAAATATAATTAAATGATTTTTTTTCCGCACGTGACATTTGACGTCACTGGACTTATGGGAATTTAAACTATGGTTGGGCAACATTATTACGTCAATATTTGGACACATCAAGTGCTATTACTAGGTAGACTGATTATGTAAAATCTAATTCAGTTCATGCTTTAATATTATTATGTATAGGTATTGAAAAATATTGATATTATTCTAATTTATGAAGATTCAAAATTATGTTTCTTTTTTGTACAATTACACTATTATAATTTTGCATTCAACAGGTTTGAAATATGCAACTTATACTGAATCTGTAGTCATTGAATTAGTAATGTAACTAGTATAAATAAACAAAGAGAGAATGCTAGGACTTTGAAAACCATTGCTACATGCAATCAGCTAAAAAGATATGACTCAAAGATATAAATTAGGTGATTCTTCTTTTATTGTTATTACTTACAAGCAAGGTGTTGATAGCAGGTGTTTTTTGAACTACATTGATAATATGAAAATATACTTATTTACCATCTTTTTTTGTAGTCTCTGACTGAAGATGCAACCTTTGTGCTAGGTACCGCTTAAATCTTACTGAATTTAAACTTTTTTGAGAGAGAGTTCTTCCTATTTACAACTTTATTCAGTTTCACAGCTGCCTTAGTTACTTATCATTTTCCTTATTTACTTACGTTTTATAGCTCAAAGAATGGACGAAGTGTGATAATAATACAAGAGTTTATCCATATTATTATTATCTCTACACCTCATTCAGCTATTACAAAGCAGTAAGTAAGTTTATACAACAAAGCACATACTTTTAAGTAGGTAATTTGTATCCAAAATTAACAGTACAGTATATTAATTAAATATGACTCATCACTTCCATTGCTACTAACTTGGCAGTTTACAGTAATGCACACAAATGAAATATTATTTTTGTAACGGTGACAATGTGTGACCAAAACATGTGGTTTTTATTGTAATTTACTAAGTTTATTTTTTTAATCTTTGCATCATTCTTGTGTGATTTAGTTTTGTTTATAATTATAAAATGTAGTTTGTGTTTATTATTATCGCTGGGTTGTTTTTTTGTATATTTATAAAACTGAATAAAATTAATATACTTAAATTAATAATCAATGAGAAATGTATTGTCTTACAGGCAAGTGATACTCAACAATTAGTGTATATTCATTAAAGTCACAGGCATCCACAAAACTATTTTCGTTTTTATTCCCTAGTCCTAATCATGCTAAAATGGAATATTATATAGAATCTAGCTAGATCCTAGACTGCACAACAATGAATAAGACAAATGTGTGATTAATTTACATTTGTTTGTTATTGGAAGGAATCAGACTGTTTTTTCAATTCAATCTACAGAAGATTGAGTAAACACTTCTTATCATAAACACACACATACATTACATATTTACATTGAAACAGAAAATATATTATAAATAAGTGATCTTCACTATTATTGTGTAACTGTTTTTCTAATTGAGTATATTCACAATAATAATGATAAGATTGTTTTATAATAATTGTCTTTGAAAGCAAGGATGTATTCTATTATAAAAATAAATGTTTCTAGAATTGAATAGAATACTTTTTAATAAGTACACCATACAAATTACAGATATAAATGTAGTAATGTTACATAGGGTGAACATAACATTGAACATTATTTACAGAATACATTATGTATATTATAAGTTTTAAACCATTACATAGAATTTCAATACTCAAAAATCAACCGTATTCTGCAGAATTTTCACCACAAGTTCAAATCTTATGATAGATTGGTTGTTGGTATTTTAGACAACCAATCAGAACAGGGTTTGCCCAGCAGTAGAATTTGATAGGCTGCATAGAATTGAGAATCACAACTGATTGATTTATTAGACTTTCAGAAGCTGCAGGTTTTTAGTACCCTACTTTATCATACTTTGGTACATAATTAACAGTTGATCAGTGAGTCAGAGTATTGTCTAGAGCAGTTTAAAATCAAACAAAAAGGTTTTTATATATCATCGCAATGAAAAGAGATAAGTAACATGAATGAGTAATCCTGCACATTGTTGCAGGTTTGTGTGAGCACTACCCACTTTTTTTATTTGTTTTAATTGCTTCAACTTGTTGGTTGTTGTGAACCAGTTTCATTAATTCTGGTTATTATGTAATATTGTAATTATTGAATGGAAACAATGTTTAAATGTGAGAAAAAGGGATCACATTCAAAGTGTGATAGCACTAAGATTGGATAGGCTCTTTGGATTGCTGTTATTCTAAGGATAACCACAGCCATTAAACTATTTAGTCGAGCTTATACACTTCTAAGTGGTTTCCTAATTCTTTTGAATAGATAATAAAACTAGATGCTGTTGTAAGGTGTCTAATTATGCAATGGTCATAGTAGACACCTTTCTCAAGATATAGTTGGAATATTGATTGAAAAACTTCATATTTATTCAGATATCAATACTTAATTACATGCTAACAGAACAAATGCGAATAGAAAAATGTAGATATGTTTTTCTCATGTAATATTTTATAGTTTAGATGCTATGCTACACTGACCACACTTTCTAGCTTAACTAGGCTACAATTGCAAATTTACACAATTATTAATTCATGTGTGCTATACTCAAACACAATCTACAGATTACCTGTGTACTACCATAAATTAATCTAACCTTATCTCCATCAAATATTGAACCTCTGATAACAATGGAGCAATACTTGTGTGTAATTAAAAAACAAAAGGTCCAGTTATTAGTTTATGCTATCCAAACAATAAATACACAAATGAGTTTTCAGTCAGATTAAACAGTTATGTAAGGCACTTGATGTGTTTGTTATCAGATTTGTTTATCAGCAGTAGGTGAGCAGTATGACTGGGGAATCAAAACAGATGGGGGCACTTACCTTGAACATAGGTCTAGGATGCCTGGGCGCCGAGGGCGCTGCGGTGGCCGTGGTCGCCGCGGGAGCCGGCGCTGGGCTCGTCACGTGGTCAGCCGGCAACGACTCCGGGACAGTCTGAAGAGTTGGCCTCATAGTCGTCGACATTTTCACAATAACACTAGTTCAAACACTTTAACACCTTGCTAGACCACCCTCGCGCTTCGCATCCTCTGCGGCGGCCGCGCGCTCAGCCCGCCCGACCGGCCCAGGCCCTCACCAGGACGCCGACACAGGCCCCGACTTAACACCACCGATCGCCGACCAACAACGCCCATCTAACCGCATTTTCGACCAGAAAAAAACATCGCGAAGCCCTATAGCGAAAACTGTGTAACGATACGCGTTACCTATTTCACTTTCACGTATATGTTAACGATCGTCGAGATGGAAAACGGAAATAGACACGCAAAAAACTATTAGAAAGCTTACGGTGTCTTCTCCTGTCACATAAACACTATCAAGGAATTTCGGCGTTTAAGCTTTATATCAACGCGCAAAGTGTTTCCGTTAATGGCACCGGCTCGTATATAGGGTACGAAATCGCGTGGTGGACAAATATAAATCCATTTAATAATAAAATTACTAAAGAAATTCACTTAACTCCGCTAAAAGTCCTCACATTCTTGAATTCACTCTCAAGATGGCGGATTTTACCTACTCCTCGTAAATGGGCACAAGGCTGACACGAAAACATCAACCGGCTCTCTATCAATCCCTTTCTTTTGGTAGCACATGAAAAGAGATAGTGATATGTGAACGAGTTCAACGAAGTTTTGTGATACGTCACTGAAAAAACTGCCAATGGAGCATGCGCAAAAGTAGCGAGTATTTGAAACTTTGAACGCATCCGTAGACGTTTCGTTATTGCAAATTATTTGTGTAAAGCATGCGTTTTTGCATCAAGATCGTAACCTAAAAACACAATACCTTTGCTTCTATCTCATTTTACACGATTTTCCATAAATGTTTTCTATAAGTCAATTTTTTTTACAAATCTTTGGAAAGAATTATTTGTGGATTTTTTTATTAATTTGTTCTTTTAGTTTTTAGCGATGTAAACACCGGTGAAACTGTTTTTATTTGGTGCTGGTAAGAAATATTAGCGCCATCTTTATAAAAATGGCTGCCTTGTTGTTGGCGACTGTTGGGTGCCTGTTTGGAAATTAATGTTTGTTTCTTTCTTTTATTATGATTTCAAATAACTGCATGTGTAAAATAATGCAGCATATGCCGGATGATATAATAAATTGGTGAGTGTGAACTGTTCCATCCATGATAGAGTACAATAAAGTGCTCGGTAACGTAATAACAATCTGCTCGGCTCAGAGCAACGTGAGCTTTTTTAATGCGTATTCCGTTTTCTTATGTTTTTCATGATAGGTGTTGAGATTATGTATCGTAATGTTTTCTATGCGAATTCGCATTAAGATTCAAGGTTCAGATACCAGTGAGGGTCATATTTACATAAGTTGTGACCTTAGTCCATACAGACAACAAAAGAATTCTACCACGGATCTGTTGTTAGCAAATAACGTTCTCGATGTTTTTTCTTATTTATTAGTGGTTGTGCATTATTTTCAAGTATTAAACGTGTTGGAATATGTTAAGTGGCTGCGTTGTCGCTAAATAAAGACTGAAAAAAGTAGGGAAACGAACCCCGATTTGAGTCCACAAATAGTATAGTGCTTTCTAAAAGTTCGATTTTTGCTTACGCATCACGAGTTCACGACCGCTTCTTCGAATTGAATCTACTTTTAACTTCGCACACGTATTCGTAGTAAAGTTTCGTGTGATTTACGTCATTTTTTATTTACAAGCATAATAATGACTTCTGTTCACTATTCAATGAAACATTTCAGATGCGTTTCAGTCATACAGTAACACACATTATTACATATTGATGTACTAGTAAGTAAATGAATACAGTTCACAATATTTACTGTTAATTCTTGATTAGGTTTGTCTGAACAGTACCTATCTATGATTATATTACTTTGTTCTAATCATGTCAATAACCTTTTTAATAATTGAGCACTTTCATTGTTATGTTTTTTTTATTCATGTTTTATCTAATCACTTACTAAAATTACAAGACAAGATGTTTAAATTCTGGGGATATACATATTTACATGTTTTGAAAATATTGATCTAAAAGAATGCAGAAGCATTTATTTTGCAACCTGGCATAGTAAAGACCTTGAATGATAATAGGAATTAGTATTTGACACACTTATTTATCACTGTTTCAAGGGTAATGCTTAAAATCGTGTGTAATGTGTAATGTTTTAAACCAGAAGAGGCGTCCATTTTAAACCTAAATTGTCAAAATTACTGATATTGTAATAGAGAAGTTTATACTTTGTTGCTATTAAAACTTGTTTAAATTAGGCTGAGAATCAGCAGTTTTTAAAGTCAAAACTATGTAAAATCCCCAAAACGCTTGCTCTTCACCTCTTCCTAGTGTTTTAGTTTGGAAGAAGAAGTGGTGCAACAAACTCCGGCAACAATCAATAATGAAAGTACATTTATTAAGTAAAAAATCTTTTTTCCAGATTCGCACCTGCTTCTTAAGAAACCCAGCAGTTGTCCAAAAGGAGAGCATTTTATATAAATGAGCCCTACCTAGTTCTCTAAGCTAGTAGTTACCGTCAGTGGTCATATTTTGTAGTAGAGAAGTTAAAGTAGTATGTCCAAGATGTGGCCGGCATCACAGTACTCGCACAGCAATGCTCCGATACCACCCATGAGTGCCTCTAAAGCTAATGAGCACCAGAACCAGCAGAACTTGAAGACTTTGGGCATGACCTCTGCTATTTCTATGGCAGGTGTGTATACAGTTCTCAAGCAGAACATTCATCAATATATTTTTTCATCTTTATTGAGTGTTTTTATATGGGCTGCACTGACTGGTTAAACAAGGGTCAAATTATGGATGGTATTCAGACTTTGTCTATTTCCAACTTGTGTAAAAAAAAACGAGTGTGCTTTAGAAGAACACACAACTTAAGTAAAACTTACAAATAACTCTCTCTCTTTCTATCTTCATTAACTTACATCTTCCTCTCAACTTCCGTAACGCTCTCGTCACGCATTCACCATCTTACTCCCCAAATCAAGTGTGCGTAAAGAAGTTTTACTTCAAAAATAGAACCTCAAGTCCATTGCATTTGCCCATGCAAGTGCAATTCTATGCAAATCTTATTAGAACCCTTTTTAATAAAGGTTTTCTTTGCAACTTATGCCTGTATTTTTCTTATTGTTACATCTGAACACAAATTGTTATGTCCTTGAGTATGTCCCTTGTTTAGTCATATTGAGGTGTAAGAAATACTGAAATCAATAACACACCTTTGACATTGCTCTTTCAGTTGTCATAAATAACAAATAAGCAGTTACTAAGTCTAGTGATTGAAGGCACTCCCCTGCTATAATAATCTCGTTCCACCAATTAAAATACTCTTTAATCATCTCAGATTTACAAATTCATTCTAAAACAACTAAGTGAAATTATTGCAGAATAATATGTACTTATTTACAGCCACACCTTGCCGCGATTATAATCTCTATTCATATGTACATAAACAACTATTCACACAGGTCCAAAGCCCATTGACATAGAGAAAACTGCAGAGCTTAAAGAATCCCTAGCACCATACGGGGTGTTTGAGACAGAGCAAGAAATGCATCATCGTATGGAAGTCTTGGGAGCGTTGCATCGCCTCGTGAGGCAGTGGATCAGGGAAGAGTCTACGCGGAAGAACATGCCGCCTAGTGTTGCTGAGACGGTTGGAGGGAATATATACACATTTGGATCTTATCGATTGGGGGTAAGTGTAACTAGGGTGCCATTTCATGCAAAAATGCAATCTCGAGATTTTGCGTGCTAAATCTGGCTTAGTGATTGGCGCGTTTTTTCAAAATTATCAACATCGAAATTTCGCCGACTTTCTGAAATAATGCGTTTTAAGGGTTCCGTACTCTTAGTACTAGAAAGCTATTATTTGGCATGGGTAAACATATTGGGACGCCGATAAAGTGGTAAAATAAAATCTAGAAAAATATTTTTTTTAGGGGCTTACACGTAAATTGGGTATGTTTTTTTTTCTCGTCTATCGCATGATGTTAAGTATCGTTGAATTGGCCGTTCAAAAATATTGAGGGTCTGTGCACACCATTTTTCGATTGAGGGATCCTTTTGTGAGTCAAGTGTCCTAAATGGTTGTTTTTGTACAATACACTAGTACATATAACGAAATTAAAAGGAAAACTATCACAGCTAAGTAGGCTTTACAAGTTAACGATTAATAATCGACCAACTTACATAAAATTTGCCGAATTGAGAGAATTGACGGTGACGTATATCGATGTATGCGAGAACATGTTTTTCAACTACAATGTTAATTTTGTTTTTGGGATAAATTCATCCCAACTACAGAACCCTTCATTGTGCGTGGTCCAACACGCACTTGGCGGGTTTTTTTTTATAAAATCTAAAAAATCTTAAACGTAATTAAAATGAAAACTACAACTACCTACTTAGGGTAATCGTGTTGAAGAATTTTTTTAAATAAATAAACATTAATCGAAAATCGAACCAAAAAAATATCGAAATCCGTTCAGTGGTTTAGGCGTGAAAAGGTAACATACATACAGATAGAGCTACTTTCATTTGATAAAAATCGGTCTTAGTTCATCACTTAATTCAATTTTTCTTTCAAATAGTATTTCTGTGCTCAGTAGTTTAAGCTGTTACTTGCTCAGTCTGTGAGCCAGACATGAGACTTTTTTTTATCTGAAGTACTAACAAATACCATAACAATTTATGTAGGTAGATAGATAATCTGTAAATACTTAGATGCATTTCAATTGAAACTATTTTTTGTTAAGATCTAAATAACAGTTTCTCTGATCTCATCATTTCCTTCAAAAGGTGGTACCACAAAATAAATACAAATAAATTTCAGACTGCATTGAAATAACTGAAGGTGCCCTCCAAAATTTATGCGCATATTGCGTCTGCCACAAAAAGACTTATTGCATCGCAAAAATATGCTAAAATTACGCATGTAGGGATAGGATGGAAAAAAGCTATTCATATTTATTGAGGTATCCTGTTATGTGAATAGCCAAACCGATATACTTTGCTGAAAAAGATCCATGAAAGAGTCTCTCCCGAAACCGACATGTGTATGTATGGTTCTCATTCTAGCCGACGACTTCGTCGAACGATGAAACCTTTTGAACTTTGCACTTTATCACACTGAGAATAAAAGTTTATTATTCAATAGCATGGAGGAATGGAAATCTCTAGAGGAGGCCTTCACCTTTTTAATTTTACCTTTATAGATTTTAAGAAATTGTAGTTAATTTAAAGAAATAAGTATGTTTTTTTTTGTAAGAAATATATGACTTATTTATTTTATTATTCAATGGCATCAGCAAGTCCTGTGCTGCGTTCGTCTCGGTCTTCAACGAGCCATAACAGTTATGGAAAGTCGCCCATACAAATATTTGCTATTATTGTTCTTCTTCTCTTGTGTTGGCACAAACTTTATGGGACTACCTCATGTCGTCATAAGGATGTTATCAAGTCAGCAAGGCTGACTGCCCACGATGCGTCAGATTTACTTCAAAATATCACATTGTTATCTATAACACTATAATTATGTTATTCTTGCAGGTACATCACAGAGGTGCTGACATAGACGCATTATGCGTGGCGCCACGCCATATTGACCGGATTGACTACTTCGCTTCTTTCTATGACCTGCTGAAATTGCAGCCACAGGTTAGTATGGCTTCAAACTAAAAATTATGAGAACTTGAAACTCAAGCCTTTTCCCTACGAGAAAACTTAAGACCGCAATATGCTACGAAGCCTGGAGTTTAGATCTTAATGTCTGACAGCATAAGTCTCATAAGAGATGCTGGCCATTCACGGTCAAATTTGAATGGCCAATCAATCATTCCAAAGTAAAAATTCTCGGCAATCATTCTAATGTGTACCTTACCTTACCGGGATTACATTGCCATTAAAAGGTAACAGTAAAACCATGGGTGTACGTCGATCGTGAATGTCCTACCTTACATCTTTTAAGTCAGAATAAAAAGCTAGGGATTAGCGAAATTTATGCATAGGTTGTATTGTTTTTTCACTTAAAAAACAAAACGGCCACATTTTTTAATTTTGTAACCAGTTCTTTAAATTTCATAATGAGTTCAGATGAAGACTTTCAAACTCACATAAAAACTTTTGGTTTAACATTTTTATGTAATCATTGAGCAACAATGTTTCTCCGACGCTTTTATTCGCGTTAAATAAAACTAGGAATGAAAACAATTTCGTGTGGTAATCTAGGGTACATTTGATTCTACGAGGTATACTACCTTCCGCCAGATAATCGTCAATAAAAGTCGTTGACGTTCATTCGTTCTATCAATGTATAAGTATTCCAATATTTCAAACGATACGAACAAATGTTAAAGCAGTGTCACTAACACGATCAAAACAAACATATTATGAGGCATCTTTGACGCGTGCACGTGGCATGTATTATTACAAACCTTTTGGTCAAAACCATGTTCAGTCGTATTTATTTTGGCAGGTAATTTATTAGTATAATAAAACTCATATACCAAAATCATTCCCAAATTTACGTATTTCTTACTTGTTCCATATGTGTTAAGTGTTTCCTATTATGAAACTAGACCGAAGCAGTGTAAGCGACAGTTTTATATGACGAGCGATATCTATCGTTTAAGTTTCGAGAGTTTATAGTACAAGTGGGATTAACGACTTTTATTGCACGGTTATCTGGCGGAAGGATGTAAAAATACATATATGACGTGTAACAAAACTTTGAAGGGTTATTATGACAATAAAGTCATAATAAAGCATGTAATTTATTCAATATTACGGAAAATTTCATTCAAATATGTTCAGTCTTGACATTAAGATATGATATATACAACCAACACAGACTCAGAGTGTGTAGTAGATACATCCACATTTCGGTAGCAGTAAATCCCATGTAATAAAACTGCCACTGCCCTTTGCCTTGCCTCACAGAGAGGCCTGTGCCCCTGCAGTAGGAACGTTATAAAAGCTGATCATGCTTATATTTTGCTTGACCAGCAGCGGGGTAATTATGCTTACAATGGCAATGCCTTTCATTTTGACAGTTAACAACATTAATTGCGTTATTTACGCTGTCGAGTAGACGAAGTTTTCAAACCTATAAAGCAATGGGTTGGGAATTTCCTTCAAAACCCTTCGGATTTTGATTGAAACGTGTTACGCAATGAGGGTTTTCTGAAATGGCGTTCACTAGGTGGCAGCACTAAGATGTCAGGTCCGGGCACCTGTCAAAAGTGTCAAAGCGCCTATATTTTCTTTAGTCGTGACTGAATGATGAACGCCATGACATATTTTATTTATATTCATTGTCGAAATGGAAGACTTCTTGTCAAAGTGGCGCCAACGTGTGTGGTGTGAATTTTCATGAAAACCCTGTTTGGGTGTGCTGGGAATCCACCAAACTAGGACTGGGACCTCATCATCATCATTTCAGCCAAAAGACGTCCACTGCTGGACATAGGCCTCCCCCTAAGCCATAATTGCCACGCTTGGCAGGCGGGTTGGCGACCGCAGTATGGTGTTAAAATGCATAGAGAACGCTGCTGCCCATTCTCTAGTAAGTCTCTTAGTCGTCTTTTACGACACCCACGGGAAGAAATGAGAGTGGTGCTATTCTTTACGTTCGGCACCACACGGAGCAAGAGCGGACTGGGACCTACCAAATAATAATCTTATTAATTTAATATCTGTACAGGTAAAAGACCTGAGAGCAGTGGAAGACGCATTCGTGCCAGTCATCAAGATGAACTTCGACGGAATTGAGATTGACTTGCTGTTTGCCAGGCTGGCTCTCAAAGAAATACCAGGTAAAGAGTTCCTTATACATCATAATATATGCAAGCAATCCCGACTGTAACAGGACAGTGAACCCATTGGCCTTGAATCACGGAAGGGCTGACTGATGTGTCGATGTACCCTATTGAAGAAATCGTGCGTTCTAGAAAATAACATTTAATTTTATTTATTGTCTGTGTCAAGAAGCAAATAAAACCATTGAAATGTTGGTTAAAAGGGCAAAACATTTACCTATTGGTATTATTAGGTACTAGCTTTTGCCGGCAGCTTCGCCCGCGTAGTGGTCGGAAATTAGCCCACGGAAACGTACTACCGGGATTAAAGTATCATATGTGTTAATCCAGGTTAACCGTTCAACGTAGTAAGTAAAATCTGTATTACAAGACCTATTCTTGTAATACTGATCTTATAGTAATAAATAAATAAATAAAATTTGCGACTGGCTTTTTTAGGACCGCGAATTCCGTCCGCGTGAAACTTGCTACTCGATAATAGTGTAGCATTATTTCAGTGATTTTTTTTTTTGTAATCACTTCAGTACTTCCAGAGATAATATGCTACAAAAAAAAAAATACATCTGAAATTTTGTTTTGCTGTTCCATGCATTTTGACCGCGTAGTTATTGTATTTTTCTATGAAACAGCATGTTTTTTTTTTTTTGTAAGTGATGAATATATATATTCTAAGCTAGAGGATCTAGAATCACGTGCTGAATTCATGTTTACACTTTGCGCGTCGATGTCTGCCACCCCGTATAATATTATTTTAGTAGATGTTCAAAGTTGGTATAGGTTCCATAATGCCCTGTGTTGAGGGTTGCCAGGTGTCCGGCTTTAGCCAGATATGACTATGTCCGGCTTTTTACAATCGTGTCCGGCTAAATGGTGGCGGTGTTGGTGTCTGTGTTTGATCATCCCCACCCCGCTAAAAATGGCAATCGAAAGTACAAATTACTTCAGTAAGAACAAAATGTTATTCATAATCAGAGATCGGAATAGGTAGAATTTATTTACCTAAACTTCGAGGAAGGAAGTAACATAGAGTGGATACTACCTCCTCTAACATCCCGGAATAATTATAATGACAGAGGAGGTATTATCCACTATATGTTACTTCCTTCCTCGAAATTTAGGTAAATAAGCTCTACCTATTCCGATCTCTGTTATAATAAAATAATTTATAATTAAGAGCAGAGTAAGTCTCAAATGAACAAGAGTAATAAATACACAACTAAAAGTTTTTATTTTCTTTTAAGAACCAGTGTAACAGGCGTTCATTGCGCAACTTTGTTTCCCAATGAATACGTGGCTTTAGTGTTGTATGCTTTTTCTATGCTTTAAACCTGTTCGGTCCACCACAACATCTTTGAATGATAATGGAATTACAAAATACCGATACATTTCTCACTACAGCATCAGTCTCCCGCCGCTATCCCAATATATTCGAGGTCGGCGCAGCATCTCTTCATCTTCCATACATCTCTAACAGCGATCTAAGTATTAACCTCCTTTTAAGACTTTTTTTTTACTCTCTACCTGCGCTGTCCCACTCCTGGGCAAAGGGCTCCCACCAATCCTTCCTTCTTTTTACCATTAATATGTTTTTTTTTTTAATATTATTATTTATTGTATATTCGACCTCGTAATCTGTAAATAAAATCAGTAAATCTGTACCACTTGACAACACCCAGTAAATTGAAACTTCACAAAGGTTGAAACTATCTGTCACATTGGTCTCTAAGCCAAACTAGACGTGCCTCCGTCTATTTTGATAAAGCAATTACGAAGTTGACTGTACCACTGCAGCTTGTTCAAAAAATTACCCTTTTTTTTTGTCCACAGATTCTTTTGACTTACGCGACGACATGCTACTAAAGAACTTGGACCAGAAATGCGTGCGTTCCCTCAACGGTTGCCGCGTGACTGATGAGATCCTGCGTCTTGTACCTAACATCAACAACTTCCGACTGACGCTCAGAGCCATCAAGCTGTGGGCCAAACGTAATTATACCTTACCATACCGTTTTCCTTGTCTAATACACGGTTTCTACATTGAGAACTTGTCAATACTGTAGCATTACTTAAGGTGACTGACTACTTCAATATAGCCCACGAAATTTTTTTGGCTCGTTTTTGCTCGATATTGATAACGGCAACAGGTAGACGCTTGAAATATTCACAGCATATTTAGTTATTATATTCACTTTAAAAATAAATGATTAAATTAAAATAAAACAAATATTTAAGGGGGGCTCCCATACAAGAAACGTGATTTTTTTGCCGTTTTTATAAATAATGGTACGGAACCCTTCGTGCGCGAGTCCGACTCTCACTTGGCCGGTTTTTTTATTTCGTGTGCTTTCACCTTAAGTAATGTCAGAGCAGAGAAGACATGATGCTGGCCAAGCCAGTTTATACCTACTGGCCCACGCGCATGATGTTAATACCTGTTTGTTACCGCCCTGTCTTATTAGAGTAGGCAATATAGCTCTTTAGGTATCAGGAAGACTAGATAACTTCCTTGCATATTATTAGAAATATCTACTTACTAAAAATACAGTAGAGCAATGCTTATTCAATACTGGAACAGAATTTGTTTTATGTTTGGATAATGAAGACTTATGAAAATGGTAGCTAATTACTTACGCCTTTTACCTTAGAGCTTGGCCAAAGCACTATTTCTCATAGCAGTTTAAAAAAAATTATTGTTGTGATATTTTTTTTTTTTTGTCTTACGATTTTTACTAATCCATTTCATTAGCACCATTCCTACCTTCATTAAGCTTCTCTCTCCATCTCCCACAGGTCACGGCATATACTCCAACACCCTAGGCTACCTGGGCGGCGTGTCCTGGGCCATGCTAGTAGCCCGCACGTGCCAACTGTACCCCAACGCCCTGCCTGCCACTCTGGTGCACAAGTTTTTCCTGGTCTTCAGCCAGTGGAAGTGGCCGCAGCCTGTTCTGCTGAAGCAACCTGATTCTGTCAACCTTGGGTTCCCTGTTTGGGATCCTAGAGTGAGTAAAATCATTTATTTGCATATCGCAGGTCTATTGGATTAGGTACACTATTTTATGTATTATAACCATAGGATGTCCAAATATTGATTACACGTGCAGTCAAATTTAAAATATTGTCATACAAATTAAATAAATCTCGAAGTAGTAAGTGTAGCCTTGTAGTAGTCATTTTGAAATTGCTACTAGCTTTTAGTATTACGGTGGTTTCGCTCTTGTGGTCTATCTTCCACGTAATTAGGTTCATTTTCAGCAATTAAACACAATACATTAATTTCACCCATGAAATACTCAACTCACCGGAAATGTAGAATTAACAACATGAGTAATGACCTGCAAACCTTTAATTAATATCACTTTTTGCAATTTTACCTGTTAATTTGTCGGTCTTTCACTCAACAATCCAGCTACGCATCGACGTATTTGTTTTGCATAAATAGTTCATTAACATCTCGAAAAAATGCATGGTTTCTGTGAGACGCCGAACCATGGGCGCGAAACCGCGGGTTATGAGATGACCTACGAACTTCATCACAAGAGACGACTACAGTTTTTACTTTTGCGATGTAATTGTAAACAAAATGGGCGAAAAACTAGCAGAAATGACAGTAATGTTAAGGCGAAATTCCTTTATAACCTTCTTATATGAAATGTTTTGTTATGTGTACCAGGTAAACATATCGGATCGTTTCCACCTGATGCCGATCATCACGCCGGCGTACCCGCAACAGAACTCCACGTTCAACGTCTGTGCCTCCACCAGGACCGTCATCTGCGAGGAGTTTAGACTAGGTTAGTTTTTACGCGGGTTTTCATAGCAAAAATAATCCAATTCGACTGAAGAGCGAGAACAAAAGCACCCTAATTGCGTAACACAATATATTGCTAATCCATTGCTTCATATGTTGGAAAAATGTATCTGCTCAACAACGTAAATAACGCAATGAATGTTGTTGAACTGTCAAATTGTAACCGATTCCTACTGATTTTCTGCTACGCAACTAGCCCTTTTTTTTTGGGTGGGAAATTATCATATAACTTCTCCAGCTATGGGCGGAGCGGGAGGGCGTGTCAGACTTTTACTGACTAAAACCCACCCGTGTTCCTTCATATGCCTGTGTACCAGGGCCCGATATCCTTTTCGGACAGACTCGTAACCCTGGCAGGTTCAAAACTGACGTCTTAAGTCATGTGTTTAAATGTTGCTGGTAACATTACATCATCCATTTTTGACCACACAGTCAGTGTAGATCTGCAACTTGTCAACATGCACACAACACAACGTTCCTCAACATTTGTTTATCATAAAAAGTTTATCTTATCAAGCACGTTTATTTTATTTAAAGGGATTGATATAAATACTAGAATTATGTAAAAAGGGCATAATAATACACATGCATACGAGAATAATGCAGATGCTGTTTACGAAACAATGTTTCTAGCCGATTGGTGCTATTCATCTCTTGAAAATAGTCTCTAGTTAAGTTTGAAACTAGTCTGGAACCGTGTTTTCGAAATTTTGTTGTACATGTTATTATAATTTTGTATTTTGTCCACAGGTCTAGCCATAACAGACGAGATAATGCTCGGCAAATGCGGCTGGGAGCGTCTATTTGAAGCCCCCAACTTCTTCTCCCGCTACAAGCACTTCATAGTGCTGCTCGCGTCCTCGGCAACTACCGACGACCAGCTACAGTGGTGCGGCCTCATCGAGAGCAAGATACGACATCTTATCAGTGAGTTGATAACACTAACAAATTAAAATAAAATAAACATTTATTTCATGTTACAATGGTCCAGAGACCTTACAAACTAACATAATTAAAAAAGTATTAAACAAACGATACTACAAAAAAAAGCTTTAGCTTGCGGCTTCGCCCGCGTGGAGTTCGGAATTTAACCTATGGGAATGTACAATGTAACATGTGCCAAAAATCTTAGGAATCCGTTCAGCCTTGTAAGTTGTAACAAGATACAGACACAGTGCCTCATCGAAAGCAAGATACGATATCTTATCAGTGAATTATCATCTGGCTAGCATTCTCCCAACTGTGGGGCCATTCAAGTATTACGTACGCAGAATTTTAGTCATTTTTAACCCCCTTCCCCTTTTCAGGAAAAATAAGCAAAGGTCTCCGCCCCTCCTATGCTTTCATAAACATTGGTATATTTTAGTTATAAATATTGAAATTTTACATAGAGTGACACAATGGGTGGTCCTAACGCATGTAATCAAAAATAAGTAAAGCAAATAAATAAAAAATAAATAAACCATTTATTTTTAGATTACAAAGATCCATAGATAAATACCTTAACCTAAGTATACATAATATATTAACAAATGTGTTAGTAAATAAAACTTAAAGCTATGTTATATCGCTTAGATGCGCTAAGTCTTTGTGTGTTTTGGCAAAGACAGGGGGTCTTTGCTGCTTTGGTGCTTACGTAATACTTCAACCTATGTTGAGATCGCTTCCAGTCTAACCGGGATGCTGCTAAATACCAGTATTTTAAAAGGAGTGACTGCCTAACTGACATCCATAAGACCATAACCCAGTTACAGGGTAACACGATACCCCTCATAAGTGTGGTTGTCAGACTTTCAGATTTCTGACTACCGGTAACAACTGTCACAACAAAGATTTACGAATGAGAGCCGGGACCGAATGATTAACGTACTTACCAGCTAAAATTAAAACATAGCATAATCAGCCTATAATGTTCCCACTGCTGGGACACAGGCCTCTCGGTGAGAGGGAGCGGGCCGTAATTCACCAAGCGGGCCCAGTGCGGGTTGGCAGATGTCACACGTCATTGAATATTTGGTTCTAGGTCATGCCGGTTTCCTCACGATGTGTTCCTTCACCGTTTTGAGAGCAGTGGTGATGAAATAATTTACAGAAAGCAAAGTGCCTGTTTGGGTTCGAACCTACCACTGGGCCTCCACTGCTTTCTTCCAAATTAGAACATGCGTAAACATAATTGAGACCTATAAAAAAAACTAGCACATTTGCGTAGATAATAATATTAATACTAAAACACATTACATTGGTTAATGAGCCGCGAAAATTGGGTCAATGGCTCGTAAATTGCTGGTATATAGGACAGGTATTTATGTAATATTAGGTCACGCTATTAACTCCGTTAAATATTACAAGAGTGTGTGAAATAGTTTTTATTAGAAAGAAAGAAGAAAGAAAAATAATTTTATTTGTCACAGAAAAAACGTGCATACAAAAACATATCTAATAAACTAGAAGGTAAACATTACACAAATTAAACAGATCTCGACACATAATCACGAGCACAAAAAAAACAAATAGTCGGCAGCTGCACGTCATGACTGCGACACTCCGGCTTGCACTCAGCGTGATGCTGTGCTATGGGGGACCCACAGCACAGCGCTGATTTTCAGTGGTCACCCACCCCATTAAATGTCTAGTAGTATGAGCACTAATATGTAAACACCGATTTTCTCGTGGAATAATGATTGCAACTTTGAGAAAAGATCTATTTCTTAATAGTTGAATAGTACCAAAATACTGTCGTCCGTCCTCGTCGTGTCGTCTACTAGTCTTTACGGGTAATCAGAAGCCCGAAATTCTGACAACCAGTCCGTAAAGTGGGGATGATATTTTTTATTCGCGTCTATCACATGGTTTGGGGTATCGTTGGTTAGGATTATTCATTAAATTTTTCAGTAATTGCTTTTTTTTTCTCGATTCCGAGATCCGTTTGCGTGATATTAAGCTTTAAAGTGCTATTTTTTGTTGAGAGTCAACTGTGTGTGCCAGCTAAATGGTTGTTTTTAAGTATGTAAAAAAAATTAATGGCAGTACATAATGCAGTTAACAGGAAAACTGCCACAGCTAAGTAGGCTAAACAAGTTAACGATTAATAGTTGACCAACTTACATTTGTAGTTGGATAAATTGACCGTGACGTTTATCGATGTATGGGAGAACATGTTTTTCAACTACAATGTTAAGTTTGTTTTTGGGGATAACTTCATCCCAACTCCGGAACCATTCATTGGGCGTGGTCTGACACGCACTTGGCGGTTTTTTCAAACTTATTACAGTCCAAACCGGTTGTAGAAATTGTATATTGCGTTTAACATCGTACTATATTTGTTACAGCCACCCTTGAACGCAATTCACACATAACAATAGCGCACGTGAACCCGGAGTGCTACAACTCGGTGCCGCTCAACACTAACAACGGACAGCCGCTTGCTTTGCCGCCAGGTAACCACATATCTTATCTAGATATCGATGCGTCATAAAATGGTTGTATATTAAGTAGGTATTCTTAATACCAACCAATACCATCTCTTACTCGTCAACATCCAGCTAGATGGACTGACGACATTAAGAAGGTGGCTGGGACAAACTGGATGCGGAAGGCGGAGGGTGTTGTGGCGCAGCCTGGGAGAGGTCTATGTCCAGGCAGTGGACTGCTATAGGCTGAGTTGATTGATTGATACTCTTCAACATTAGCAAAATCATCGAATTCATTGATGTAGCTATAACCACTGATTACCAGATAAATCACTCCATAATTTTTTTTCAATACCTAGTGCTATGATAGAATACACCTTCGAGTCGCTAGACGCTGCGAACAAGAATGTACCTAAACTTACAAGCGTAAAGTGAGTTTTGCTTTGTAGCTGAGTAATATATGCGTACGTACGCTCCTCGCGGCTGTCGGCAACCCACTGAGAAATGGGTCGTGTGCGACCCGGCGCCGATAGGTAGTTAGCGCACGTAAGTACATGCAGTGATTTATCTGGTAATCTATGCTATAACTATAAAATTTAAATTGGATTGACTAATGATGACACATCGAGCTTTCCTATTCTTCGTCGTTCTCTCAATGCTGAGGATCGCGACCACATACGACGCGTCTCCAAGTTATGCGGTCTTCTGCAGAGTGGACCGCTCGGTAAATGCTACCTCCAACAGCCTTCTTGATCGCGTCTCACCATCTTGCCGGTGCGCTGCCTTGAGCGCGAGCACACATCGAGCTTTAGAAAGAGACTAATTAACGTTTTACGCATATGGGTGCTCGCCCACGAGCGATTTTTGTCAGATGTTGTTTGTGTCATTCTGACACAAATTGTCGAAAAAATCGCTCGTGGGGGGCGACCCTTAATCTTGTAGTCCTATCTATTAGTAAAAAAATACGGAATTGTGCTAATGTGAAAATGTGTTGGTTTTAGGAGCAGCGGTGTCAACAGAACCTGCGCCTGAAGTCAAAAAGAATGAAAAAGTAGGTACCTACTGAACATTGAAAAATGTAGTAGCACTGAGAGATAAGAAATAATAGCTTGTGTACAAGCGAAACTGGGTATCGAACGCTCTGAAGCTGTAAGCTTTAAAGTGCAGTTTCAATCGATATTGACATTATTTTTGTTTCTATGCTTATACTGATGACATGGTTTGTTTTTAATAACAAGATAACAAAATTGACCAAAGCGAAAAAATACGTGTACTTAACCGTAGCATGTGCCTTTTATTTTCAAGCAACAACCCGAATGATGGGAATCGTCTGCTATCCACAGCAGAAACGGACACAGCCTCAAAAAAGAGAACGTATCGCTTCCATCATATGCTGAACTTAATATTGAAATATTCTTTTTTAAACAATTTCAGGGTGAAATCGTAGCGAACTTCTGTTCCATGTGGTTCATTGGCCTCGTGTTTGAGAAGACCAACCTGAATGTAGATCTGACGTATGATATATTAACGTTCACGGATTCTGTCAACTATCAGGCAGACAGTGCACATATGTTAAGGGAAGGAATGACTATAGAGGTAATTATTGGTTGAAATATATTCTTAGCTGGTTTTATTTGATAAGTCGCTGACAAAAGCTGGCCTGGCTTGTCTGTTGTTTACGTTCGTTCTGAAATACTTACTATACAGTGAGAGTCTTGATAATGTGCACATATATCGAAATTAGGGATACTTAGCTTAATTTTATCGACGGAAAAAATATAAAAAAACACATTTCCATATTTTATAGCATTTTTTAAATTCTTGTTCGCTGCTGTGACCCCTGTGTAAACCAATCGGTATAAGTTTTAAACTAAACGATCTATCAAGATGAAACAAACTCAGTAATGACTGGAGATAATAAGGCGTGTTCATAAAATAAAAGCTTAAGAAAACTCGCCCTCAATTGAGAATTTTTTAATAAAAATCCGATATTTTTTCATACATTTTTACAATAATTGTAAGATATCTCATTAAAAGTCATTACTTACCCTTTTTATTAGTTTATATTATTTTCCATCGTATCAGCTTTCTAAAAGTACAAATACCATGTTTATAAGTCAATCACAACGTTTCCTATCAACTGTTAAAGTAAGGCCTTGCACTCGGCTACGTACTTTATTATAGCAGGAAGGGAGACCCTTTTTTCGTGTTTTAGGGTTCCGTACCCAAAGGGTAAAACGGGAACCCTATTACTAAGGCTCCGCCGTCTGTCTGTCTGTCTGTCCGTCTGTCACCAGGCTGTATCTCATGAACCGTGATAGTTAGACAGTTGAAATTTTCACAGAATATTTAGATATATATTCACTTTAAAAATAAATAATTAAAATAAAACAAATATTTAAGGGGGGCTCCCATTAAGCTAAGTTTCTCTCATTTCAATATGTCCACATTATCAAGACACACTGTATATAAATTTATACCAAACAAGTACAGATTTATGTGTAAACATGGATATAGCATTCTTTCGTTGATCTATCCATACTAAAATATCATGAAAAGAATGCTTTTGTTTAGGGTTAATGTTCAGTTTCTTAAAATTTCCTTTATTTATTCATTCATTCATTTTCGTTACTTTTCCTTTATTCATTCATTCATTTTCTTTGCCTTTCTTTTAGTCATTCATTCATTCATAAATTTTCTTTACTATCTCCAATTATTATATTTAATTATTGATTTTAATGTGGGACGATTATTGTCAGACGTATGCTTATAGGTTTTATTTCAATTTCTCGCTTTATAACGCTTTTATAAAAGCTTGCCTCATGACCTCACCTTACCACCACTTTTCATAAAAACTAGCCGTAATAAACCTTCTATCCTTATAAAATGACAGGCGCGCCACGTCCGTCGCAAGCAACTCCACCAGTATCTGTCCGGCTCGCTGCTCAAACGCGAACGCACTACTTCGGGCAACAAACGCAAGCCGCTGGACCTAACGACCATCATGCCCGCGCCCACTAAGAAGACCAAGCGACTGTCTGAAAGCAGTGTAAGTATACTTATAACTATATTAAAATATCTTCGTAGCTTTCGTAGAAAAGGGATTCAAAGATAGGTAACGAAAAACCAAGGACGCCCGTTGCGAATTACACCGCGTATTTTTTTCATATTGATATAAGGAAAAACTCGATGTTTTATTATTGGAAATTGTTACCACGCTTGTGAGTTCAATGCACCAGTGTCTATCTAATTAAAGTTAATATTAATTGTTGCCTGCATTGTCACATGTTCTTGGACACTACTTGGTTTCTTAATGAATACAACGCTTTAGGAGTTTACTCATGAAAAGAGCAATTTTCTGATCTTTGTGGGTTGGTTTTGGTGTGTGGCATAGAAAATCGGTCAAACAGCAAACTTTTTTACTTTTTTACAACTGCAAAAAAAACTAACTACATATATTAACTAACAAAAAATCCTTTCCACAGGACACCTGTACATTCAATGAACCCATTCATCCACAGACGGACGAAGTCAGCGTCCTATCATACAATGAAGACTCAAACTCATCCAACATGTATGAAGTCAATCTACAGAATGGTATCTTACCACACCCAGCTGCAGAGCCAAAACCTGCCACAGACAAGCCGGAACATCCGCCATCTACATCTAACACCATAGCCTGTACGTAGCAGTACGAAGAATGGCGTACTCGGTTCATATACGGAACCAGCCACGTCAAGCACCATAGAACCAAACGAGTGTAATATAAATGGAGAACTAAATAATTTGTGCAGAACTGACTCTTATGTGATTATAGTGTGTAAGAACTCGTGATATGATGATAAGATTTCAACATGTTGCAATGTTAATGGTGCGATTTGTGTTTGGTGTTGCCCTGTGTTGCTGTATGGACTGATGGTTTCGTTATGGTGAGTTGATTGATTGATTTTTTAACAATGAATAAATGGAACATCAGGCCTGTATGGACATTGGATTGGCTTGGATTTGCGCCCCATGACAATAAGCTTGCCAACTGTCGAAATGGGGGTGGTATTATGACAATGAATATATAGATGTAGATTAAGTAGATTACAGAGGAGTTAGTGAATGGAGTGCCAAGCTATTTAATTTGATCAAACTGCCGTTGCAGTTAACTTGATTTGTGATAGAGATTTTAAGTAAAAACTCGCGTTTTTGTTACGTTATTTTGAGCTTGATAAGGTATAGCGAGCAGTCCATTTGCTAATAACTCCGTAGTAACTTCATATTATACACTACCGGACGCATGAATCGAGCCATCCTGCATATTTTTGTTCAAAGGTCTCTATCGTTTTAAATTATAATGGTAGAACAAAAAAAAAAGCCGGCCAAGTGTGTGTCGGACCACGCACAATGAATGGTTCTGTATTTGGGATGAATTCACCCCAAACACAATATATATTTTTTTATGTGATGAAACTACAAATTTACGGTTTTCGGACTTTTTCCTTGTGCAGACCTTGCTTCTTGCCAAATTTCACGATTCTAGGTCAGCGGGAAGTACCCGGGAAGTATAGGTTTTGATTTATTTGCGAGTATCAAAATATGTCTCATAAATCGCCGTATATTTTTATTTCGTTGACTTAGTTGAGTTTATAGCTCCAAGCGACCGTAGACTTACGTATTTGATATTAATTTCAACTTGATACCTCCACGCGTTCCTGAGAAAAAGGGTCGTGACAGACAGACAGACGGACAACGAATTGATCCTTAATAAGGGTTCCGTTTTTTCCTTTTGAGGTACAGAACCCTAAAAGGAAATGGTTTTAAAGCCGGACATTTCCGTTTATCATAGGTCCAAATTAGAAATGGAAATGCAAAAAAAAATTAAAAACAAAACGTTTGTTTAGTAACTTGCATTGTTGTTGTGATTGTTCTCCCATACTTCCAAGATAGCAGTTTTCAGCTCCTGCAAAGAGTCTGGAGATGGTCGTCGGTGAGTTCGAACACGCCTCTTCAGCTCATCCCATAAGTGCTCTATTGGATTCATATCAGGGCTTCTTGCTGGCCATTCCATTACTGCGATACGAACGCCATACAGGTATTCTCGAACAATTCTTGCAGTGTGCGCCCTTGCATTATCATGCATAAAAATAAAATCCTGGCCCACAAACTCGGCATCACGTGAGCCTTTAGGCATTTACGAATGTATCGGTCGCTATAGTGGTGGCAACCGTGGTCCCGTCTCAACCTCATGGTCAGTTTTTCATTCGGTGGAAATTCCACCCCAGATTGTCCATGACCCACCGTCATAACTCCTTCAACCTCCTCTTCAATGCAACATTTTGGAACCATTGACTGGCTTATGAGATTTCAGGGCACCTTCTTCGAGTCACCTTCTAACAGTTCGAGCGCAGTCTATTCTTGGACCTGTACTGACGTCAGGTGACGATTCTTCTCTTTTTCAAATTAAGGAATTCAAATTTGGAACAATGGTGATACCGAAATGAAGGATGATGTCAGCTTCAAAACTGCATAAAAACTTCTGCTCTGACTAATCATTATTTTGATATTTTATGCCTTTATACATAAAAATTCACGGTCGCTCGATTTAGGACTCCGGGAGTGTATAAACAAAATTGCGAATTATAGAACAAAAAACTAATGAGATACTTTACATATCTGTTTAGGTACAGATTCTCCAGATATGCCAGTTTATGGGAGTTACAAGTTTTTAGGAAAAAAAATTATATAGATTTATAACAAATATTGATATAGTATAGAACAATAATGGGGACTCCCAGCTGTTTCGGGCGGCATTTGGTCGTGCGTGAAACTTATATTGACGTAAGTTCTCACTGACGTTAAACTACCCATATAATCTAGTAGAGTAGATAAATAGAGCATTTATTTTAAGAAGCTAGTGTTCATTGTCTTGTATCTAATCCGTAATTAGCATTTTTAATACACGCTTAAAACTAGGTCTCGTTTTTAGGACCTTGGTTGGCGCGGTGGCTGAGTTATCGGTCTCTGTGCAATGAGTGGGGGTTCGATTCCCGCTAGTTAGATGTTTGTACATACAGATAGATACTTGGTAATTGTACAGGTCTGTGTATTTGTGCATGTAGCATTTGAGTCTGTAAATAAACGCAATCACATTACGGTATAAATACTTTAACTTACGTGTCTATTATCAAAGCCTCATAATTTGTCTTTGGCAATATTATTCATAATAATAACGAATTTAATTAATTATTTTAAATATTAATCTTTGAATCACGATTACACATGCCAAGTCTATTCATAATATGGCGAATTCCATTTATCACCTATTCTTAAACTATAAATACCTACGATTCTCACATACCTTTGTATGCTCCATAGATGTGATACGGGGACAACGCATCGTGGCTGCGTAAGTTATCAAATATCATTAGAAATACGTTCATTAATTAAAGGAAAAACTAAAAAAAAAAATGTTTTAGAGATAAAATTGATATGACGTTGAAGGTCCGTGTATTGTACGAGATATTCGGGTGTTGTTTATTTGCAGATGGCGAACAGGCGGGACGGCGTCATGTAAGTCTGCCTCTGTCAAACGTTAGGGTAGGAATGACAGGCCGTTTGCAAGGAAATATGATTAATTAACATTGACGACGCGTTCACTGCACAAAACATGACTGGCGAAGCTTTTTACTGCACCGCAGAATAGTAAGCAAAGGGAGTGCTAAAACGTATATTTCTCCGTAGATCCGAACTCGCATTGGAGGGATGAAACGGGATCGGACGATCGTTCGGCGCCTCATTCGGCGTGGTACAACGTGAGACGACTGTCATGGCGACATTCATTCACACATTAGTACTCCATTTATTTACTACTCCTTGGTGTTAGGTAGATACTTGTATAGCGTATATTTTTCTTATTACTAAAGCACGCCAGTCATGTTAATCGCATTGACGCAAGATATGATTCTATGCCTAATATTATTTAGAACAAAATTCGGTGTTTCTAATACCGGGATATTTCTATGATAAATGTGTTTCTGGTGCTTTTGACGCCATTTTATTCTAGACTTATCTCCTATTTTATAAAGGAAAGTAGATTTAATAATAAAAAAATGCTATGTTATTGGCCGGATATTTTCCCCTGCAGAACGTTTATATAAATCCGCATTTAAATCACAATCTATCATTTGGTAATTCGCAAATCGTGCACTTTGCTTATTAAGCAATATTAGCAGCTTTTATAATAATTTAGCATGATATGACACATCTTGGGTCGAACAATTTCCAATTTGCTAATTTAAATATAAAGGAATGATTTTATTTATAGAAGATTGTTGCTTTGACTGTGCCCATAGTAATTTAATTTGTGTCGTATCGTGCAAAATTAAATTAGCACTCACTCTCACGGGATTTACTAATTGAACTCCTCAAAACCGAATACATAAGTTCCTAAGAATCCCACCAGTTATCTACCATAATACAAGTTACAATTCTATAATAACAATAACTACTAAATTGACAAGTTTACAAAAAGGCAAGTACTTAAACTTTGACTCTTTTTTAAAATTATTGTTTCTTGCAAACGGTCAGTGATAGTACAAAGTGGAAGAAATAATTAATTTTGTTTATTATAATTGATTTTTGCAAACGCTTTTTTGTTAAAACTCGACAACTTTAATGACAGCACAAGACTAACCTCTGATTAAAATTTATAATAGTCTCGATCATGTTAGTTATTGGTCAAACAAAAAGTAACTATCAAATTGAGATTTAACTACAGTTTCAATTATTTTGAATAGTTATAATTCAATAGTATGTGCTAGTTTTTTATCGTCAGTTTTTAAATAAACCTATAACTATTTCGTACTTATGAACAGACTAGCTGCGCCCCGCGGTTTCACCCGCTTAAGTCTCGATCCCGTGGGAATATCGGGATAAAAAGTAGCCTATATGTTAATCCAGGGTGTCAGCTACCTCCATGCAATTTATTTATCAAAATTGATCCAGCCGTTTGAGCGTGAAGAAGTAACAAACACACACACTTACAAACTTTAATATTAGTGATTGTTTCAAAGTCTGCTCAAGTTTGTCAATGATAGAAAATTACAAAATTTTAGGGAATGGAATGGACTGACTGACTTTATTGTTTTAATTAAAGGCCCGTATGATGATGGGATGAATAATAGTCTTGATGGCAGAATGTCACGGCAGATCTCAATTCATCGTTTGGTAGATACAACATAAAATAAATTAATTTGACGGAGTTAAGTGTTTATTGTTAATGCTAACGTATTTTGAGTTATATGTATGCCAAACTACTCGACGTTAAAACTAATATAAACTCGAGTCCTCGAGAACCAAAGTGACCAAAAGATTAACCACATTAATGTTGTCCAGTTGTAGTTTTATTAATGATTAAAAAAGTATTGACACGAACATGAGCAGTACACTTTCTTCTGCTTCAAATTCAGGGTAAAAATTATCATTTGCAGTTTTCTTTTTCAAATTTATTTTGCCCAATTAACAGATTTGGTTCGTTTGTCTGTGAAAATTGCATTTTTCACGTTGCGACGTTCAACTAGTTATTAAAACGAAATGATTCCACCTAGATAATAAGACTCAATGTAGTTGTTCATAAGGACCTTCAGGTTTATTGTAAGTTGTATATATTCGATAGGCAATTGATTATTATATTGAAAGTATATATCTGGTAAACAATAATTTAAAATTGAAAAAAATACAAAAAAAAAAAAACAATAAATGTATATACAAAAGGGATAAATGTTGTTTTATTTTATAATCCTTTAGGAAATTCCCGAACAGATGTCATTCAATAACGATGTCATAACGATATTCCAAACAATATATTAAATGCTAAAAGGATTTAAAGACTCATTAAAATGAAGGAAACACAAAAAATTAAGATATAATATATTCATTATTTACAAATGCGAACACAATACTATACAAAATCAAATTTTCACAACTATTTTTAATAGTTTAAAGTTTAGAACATGATATCAAGGCATATTGCAAAAAAACACTACAGGTACACCTCTGCCTAACCCTTCGGGGATTACAGGCTTGAAGCTATGTTATATTATTATAAAAAAAATAAAACTAACTAGCACCCACAGTATAAATATGAACAGTATGGAAACTTGAGAACAAGTAGGCCTAATTGTTCAAGTAAATATCCACACTCCATTGAAGCATTAGGCACGGCGACCACTCGTCTCGACACTGCAACCGCGACTGACAGGACAGCACCGCGACAGCCGCTTTGGGGTCTTTTCAATTGGGCATGTTAAATTGATAATAACATCACGATACCGTGGTAATATTGATGTTGTAATAATAGGCGATATCGTGATAATATCACAGATTATTAGGAAATCTTGAAATATCGCGATATTAGGCTCATGATATTATTGACAAATGTAACGTGATTAGAATGACTACGTAGTTTCTGTACTGTCCTTATTTTATTAATACTGTGCTAATTGAGTAACACACAATCAAACAATAATTTTGATGGATATTGCTAATCCATTGCTTCATAATTATGTTCGAAAATTTGTCTGCTCAACAACGTAAATAATGCAATGAATGTTGCTGAACTGTCAAAATGAAACCCATTGCTACTGATAGTGTGTTAGGCAGTTACCCCGCTGGGGTAGTCAGATAAAAACATAGTATTTACAAACTGGACATCTATATGGGTACATATTATAAATGATAGTCTCTTTTCATGTCTGTCTATGTGTCCGCGTTGTTCTTCTTAACTACGCCACAGATTTTGATGCGATTTACCATAATTTAGAGAGGACTATTGGCAAAATAGGGTATATGACTGGTTTTTTTTTCTATTGTCAATTGTAAACAGAGACTACGATCTGACGTCACAACACAAGAACGCCATAGTAACTTCGCGCTATTCAATACAATGATCGTTTTGGGTGACAAGGATAGTAGAATAAATTTCAAAAGCGTGTAACTTCTCCATTTCACTGATTTTATTTATATTTTAACAAATCGACTTAGTAACATCTATAAAACTATGCATTAATTCATATATATTTTTGATAACAGTCAAATACCCTATTGTGGAGTCTTCCAAAATATCGATTATAAAGAAAATTTGAATGGAACCCCCTGTATTTAGTTAAATAAATTTAGACTACCGTTTACATCCAAGCTTGACGTCTAGGCTTCTTCTCGGCAGCTCGTCGTTGTTCGAGCCTCCTGTTACGCTTGGATCATACACCTTCTATTTCAACAGGTGTAGTGTCCAGGTATGTCTGTAATGAAAGTGTACAAACATTCTAGAAAATAAATAATACTTTGAAGACAAAACTAGGTGTATCCCACGCCCCAAACTTTTTCGTAAAGTTTCCTTAATATTGTTAGCCAAGCGTTTGTTGCATTTTTTAAGATGATTAAATAATTTCATATTAAGCCTTATTAATACACGCGAGTCAGTTGCTTTTTAATTGTTTCTGTCATACGAGTGGTTAATGGCTGTCTCTCCCCCAATAGTCTTTCAGTAGGACAAAATTGGTAAGACAGACACGGTTGGGTTTATCGTAAGGCTCAGCGCACGGCGCAGACAGCAGCAAAATGCTCGAGCATGTTCTTTGCTGTCGAGTTATAAGTGAAAATATGGGCGAACACTCGAAACAGAATAATTTCTGGCACGCTACTTTGAACTCTATTTCACTTAATTGAGTACATTATCAATAATTTTATCTATGAAAAACTGTTGCTGCGATTACGATAGGACAAAATTGATAAGACAGATTTTGCAGTTATTTTACCTATGATTATGCAAAACTCTCAAAATCAGTGATCTTTATTCTCGTTGCAATAAGGTTGCTTTTGGGTTGCCGCTGTCAGAGGTAAACGTAAGTAACCGGTGTCTTACCAAATCCTGCTCCTTGTTGGCAGCCTGCAACTCAAGTATATCGTTCTGTATTTCCACGCTAAGCTCTTGTATGGGCACCGTCTCGGTCCGCCAGAATACGTTCTGATGCTTGCTGATGCGGTTGCGACGCTTATGCGCTTTTAGGTGGACCTGGAATGGCGAGAATATTATTACATAGCTGTTAATCTAAATGTAGGAGAGATGGCATAATCTCATAAAAATTCTTTCAGTCGTTTATGCGTTACTGTGTCAGAAAAATTGTAAAGATTTTCACATTCACAATTTTTTTACATATTCTGTAATACATAGCTGTGAGATGAATGTCTTAATATATATAATTCTTCTGTACGTGTGTTTGTCACTTAACTCCTCCTAAACGCCTGGACCGACTTGGTTGAAATTTTGTATTTATATTTCAATGGGTTCCTGGATGGTTTGAAAACACAATTGGACCCGATGGTGCTGCTGTCGGTATAAGGCGGTATGAAGTTCGCCGGGTCACCCAGTTTCTTATATAATACGAACAGAGCTGAAAAATTTAGCCTATGGTCAACTGAAGTCACCTGTTATCATTCATTATATTTATAAATAGGCCGAAGCCAGACAGGCGTAAAACCGTACATAAAAAAAAAACGTTCGGCTCTCTACTTAATACAGCAACCAATAGCTTCACGACTGGCTGCATTCAGCTTTACATTATTTTAATAAGATGGCAACCAATCACGTACCAATGATAAACGGGAGGAAACCGGCAGGTCCTGGAGCCGAATAATTCGAAGACATGACATCCACCAACCTGCACTGGGCTCGCGTGGTGGATAATGGCCCGAACTCTATCGCAGGGAGGAGTCACCTACCTTCTTGACATGCGTGTTGACCATAGACCGCAGGTGGAACAGTGCAGGGCACAGCGGGCACCGGCGCGTTGGCGCGGTGTGTGCGCACAGCGCGTGCTGGTTGCGTCGGTTCAGCGACACGAAGCCGCGCCCGCAGTCCTGAAAGAAGATTCAGGATAATTATGTGAAAAAAATTGGCTTTGTAGAGTGTCGTCTCTGTCGCTTACCTGTGTGAGTCTCTTTCTAAAGCTCGATGTGTAAAATTAATTTACATTCGCGTATAGACTCGAGGCGGCCCCGCGCGGAACGGTTCGTATTATTTATTTCATTCTGCTCCGAAAACTTATAGCTAACTTACATAAAGTGATTAGAATAGAATACTCTTTAACAATAAATTAAATTGAAGGTCATTTACTAAAAGTTTTAGCTGATAAAACTGTAATAAAAACGAAAAATTTGTCTACCTATATTAATATACATATAGGTAGACAAATTTTTCGTTTTTATTATAGTTTTATCAGCTAAGACTTTTTCCCCAACCTAATGGTTGGGGAAAAATGGTTGGACTTTTTCCCCAACCTAATAGTTGGGGAAAAAGTCTTTTCGCATTATAGTATGTATGAACTTGTAATAAAATCTCTTTGGCTATACTATTTGTATCTGGCTCGTTTTGATATCATTGAAAGTTTAAATTCTAAAGAACATAAATTCAAATTAGAAAAATGTGTGATTTTCATTTGTGTTTCGTACTGTCAAGATGAGTGAATCTAATGAAGAAATTCGATACATTTTAAAATTTTACTACAAAAAAGGTAAAAATGCAACGCAAACCGCGAAAAAAATTTGCGATGTTTATGGAGCTAGTGCAGTGTCTGTGAGAGTAGCACTTTGGTTTAAGCTTTTTCAATCCGGAAATTTGGATGTCAAAGATGCACGTCGCTCTGGTCGCCCTATTACGGATAAAATGGATGCCATTTTTGAAAAAGTGGAGCAAGATCGGCATGTCAGTAGTTACAAAAATTAAGATAGTTTGGCTGGGAGGTGTTAATGCATCCGCGGTATAGACCTGACTTTGCACCTTCAGATTTCCACCTGTTTCGGTCTCTTCAGAATTCTTTAGACAGTGTCAGGTTAACATCACGAGAGGACTGCCAAAACCACTTATCGCGGTATTTTGATCAGAAGTTTCTTAATTTCTATAGCAATGGGATCATGTCCCTACCTACAAGATGGCAAAAAGTTATCGAACAAAATGGGTCCTACATACTTTAGTTAAATGTAAATAAACTATATTAAAAAATGTTTTGAATTTTCTTAAAAAATGCGAAGAAACTTTTTCCCCGACGTATGACTAGCTTACACATAACACATAAGGCAATATTTAAAGTCAAGTTATAATTCAATATCTCCGTAACCAGAAGGTTCCCAGGTATGGTCCAGTACGAGCCAGCTTCGTTGAGCGTTATTTTACACACGCTAGGTACTCACATTACAAGTATAAGGCCTCTCATTGTTATGCAGGCGCTGATGCCACAGCAAGGCGCGCTCGTCCACAAAATGGCGGCCGCATGTAGAACACATACATCGCTTGGTTACTTGTTTAGGCTTCTTATTTGGAGTCACTTTATTATTTTTGTAGATGTGTCTGTAATATGAAGGACATTTGTTAAAAAAACTTAAAACTCTTGTTAGAACACTTATAGCAACTTCTCGCGCCCGTGTGACGTAATTACGCACGTAAGTCAGTACGTAGTATACTGTATAGGCTCCAAGACGTTCGTCGGCATCGAATAAAAATATAACTTAACAGGATGGAAATAAAGTTGAAATTTCAATGTTAACGGTCGTAGGTACAAAAACAATACCGCGGTATGCTTGACGTACCGTTAACATTGGAATTTCAACTTTATTTGCATACTATTAAATTATATTTTTATTCGTCGCCTAAAGTACCTTGCCATGCCGTGCCGCCAATGGGCGCCGGGCCTAATTGAGCAGTATGGATAACGGGACATGTTGCGCCGACCCCAAATAAATTGGGACAAGGGCTGGAGAATGATTATTATTATTTATTTAGGATCTCCAACAAAAGATGTACACAATACAAGACACAAAAAAGAGCAACATAGGTATTAAGAAGGTGTACTCGTTCACATATAGGAGACCACAGCGTGCACAATAAAATTACCAACTAATTGATGATTCTAATAATAATTTGTTGGAAAAAATAGTGAGATATAAAGTTAAAACCGTCTAAATACAGATTAATGTGTTACTTATTCCCTTTATTCAGTGATTGCAAAAGAATTTATCCTGAACAGGATTTGTTTACAGTTCCATCAGATACATTTAGAACAGATTATAAGTAGGTACCTATATTTCCCTGTCTCCATATTATCCTCATGTTTCTTGATATGCAATTCGAAGCTCGTCTCTCCCTTGTACATCCTTCCGCAGTAGTAGCACGTGAACTTCTTGTAATGCGTGCTGTCGTAGTGATGACGAAGGGAATCCTCGTTTTCTAAGACCTTGCCGCATTTCTCACAGATGTGGGCATTATCCGTCTGGAAATACACAATTTTTTCATGAGTAACGGCGTGGTTTTGCCTCGTTGGCTAAGTTATTGCAAGCACTACTGGTGAGCAAGACGTCCTGGGGGTCTACTCCGAAGCGATAACCCGAAGTATCGGCCGTTTATAACTTCCAAAGTTTCCTTTTTTTACTTTCGAGTCCTTACCCGACTTCGAGTCATATTTTTGACTTTGGCTTATCTCTTTGACTGTCGTTTTTTTTTCTTTCGTCTTAGTTAGCCGTAGTCAAAAAACGTTATGTTTAATGTTATTGGGTGAAGGATAAGTCGTCTGATAGTAAGTGGTTATCGTCATTTGAATATTTGTAATACCAGAGGCATTGGACGAGCCATCCCAGAGGCAATATTGACATGTCTCAATACTCAATTCATTTATTGCTTTCCACAATGTGAAATTCCTGCCAGGGTTTGTCCGAAAGGGATATCGTGGCCCTGGCGCATAGGCAAATGAAGGAACACAGGTGGGTTTTAGTCAGTAAACGTCTGACACGCCCTTTCACTCCGCCCAGAGCGGGAGAAGTTATTTGATAATTTCCCACCCAAAAAAAAAAAGAGGTGGTAGGTTTTACAAAGAAATGATCATTGTGAACGTACTACACGTACAGTCGACCGCACGTCTGTGGGTAACACTTTATCCTTGAGCTGGCCTAGTGTAGTGAGGAATTTCAATAGAAGAGGCCAGCTAATACTGGTTTGTTACCACTGACGTGCGGTCGATTGTACAATTTACTAGTGTATGTGATACAATTATTTTTTCATTAGTACAGAAACCAACAATACCCTTATTTCTGGAATGTTCTATTTTTAGTTTGTAAATTGTTTTTGTGAACCGTAAATGTGTTTTTAGAAAAAAAAATATTATTATTAATGCGACCCAAGGCGTTAAGATATCTGGTACAATGACTGTTAAAAACTATGTCTCACGGGTTTGAGAAAAGCCTCTACAAATTCGGATTTTTACTAAAACTAGTACTGTATACTTAATAATTTTTTTCCATAATCTACTGTAAAAAATCTTAAATTCACTGACAGACAATACATAATCTGCTTAGAGTACGCGCCACGAAAGAAGACTCAGAAAATTGTGGAACTACATTTTTTTAATGTAGTGTGTTGAACGTCGCATAGACACTAGCGCCGCGTCAAAGGGACTTCAGTGGTGGCGCGGACTCTATAATGTTCCTACTGCAGGGGGACAGGCCTCCTCTAGAGAAGGAGTGGGCCGTAATCCACCACGCGGGCCCAGTGCAGTTGGCAGATGTCACATCGTAGTCTTCGAATTTTTGGTTCTAGAACTAGGTTCCTCACGATGTTTTCATTCACGGTTTTGTCAGGCAATGCGCAGCCGAAAATGCAAGACTTCCTAATATTATAAAGAAAGTGAGTACTAGGTAACGATTTCTGAAAACTCATTTGATTCCCTAAAAGGGATTCAAAGTCTGTATGGAAGTTCGTAATTTCTGTCGATGTGAAATCCCATAAGCTTGTGTAAGAATAAATTGAGCAAATCACAATGTAGTTTAGCAATCAGCTGATTGTAAATAGAAAATAAAAGAACTTCCAATTAAAATGTTTAAAAAACAGTTAAGAACATCGATCACTAATAAAGAACTTTTTCGAACATTTTTTTTTTTTTAACTTTCTTTATTAGTGATCGATGGTTAAGAAAAATGCTATTGGAGAAATGTTAATAGACAATAAAAGATTTTTTTTAAATGACAAAACTTGTAAATAAATGTTGCTGTTTGTGGGTAATTTGTTATCATGTGAATTTTCAAGATATTTTTTATGTAAAGCCAAATTTGTTATGGCCATGAATCATATTTAGATCAACATACAACCTGTTATTGACCTGCAAATTGCAAAAACGTAAGAAAATCTGAATTTCGCGGGCTACCTTAGCGAATCCCCCTCAATTCTTTATTTAAATAAATTCTATTGTTTGAAAATTTTGCATGCTGCATGGTAAAATGTATTGGGACTAATTATATAAATTACATCTTATCTGTATACCTACATTATAAGCAAATAAAATTATTTCTATAAAGCTTACATTGGTAATATTCTTCATCCTCTCGTGCCATTTGAGATGATTGATGATTGTAATTCTCTTCTTGAACACCATGTTGCAAATGGCACACTGGTGTACATTAGTGTGCGTCTTCAGGTGGCTGTGGTACTCTTGTTCGTCCTCTGTTAATGCTTTACACACCTGTAATTGCATAGAAGACACATAGGGAAAGCCTTGTGAAACTGGTATGTCTGTATAAGAGATAGCCGTACTTTTGGTAACTATCGCCAGGAAAGCTGATTCGGTTGGCGGACTGTCACCATACACCCACCAAATACTGAATCAACTTGGATTATATGGGCCACAGAGCACGAAATCGCCGCTCCGAATCTACTGGACCGATTAAGTAGACACTTGGTACACATATACATAATTATACACCCAAACACAGACATATAAATAAATAAATTTAGAATATGGGAGCACTTTTGGGAGGCAAATTGGAAAAACAAAAAAAAAGTTTTGCAAACGATACTGTGTGACATATCAAATGATAGGACTTGTTGTAAGAATTTCAGGTATATTTTTTGAATAATTTTAAAATAAATCCTTTCAACTTTTTCAAGAAAATCAATGAAAATTGAGCCTAGAATATTGAAGAAACTACAGAAAATAGTTCTTTACTTACAGATTACAGGAAAAGCTATAAGAAGCCTATGGTCTTAAAATAACATAGTAAATCACTCATTATTGCGCATAAAAACTTACATTTGCAGTTGGAACATGTCATTCAACTACAATGTTAAGTTTGTTCTTGGGATAAATCATCTCAACTACGGAACCCTTCATTGTGCGTGTTACTGACAAATGCTTGCACTGATTGGACAGGTCCACTCAAATTTGATATGGTCACCAAGATTATGTCTGGACTTTAAAAGAGACTTTTACCGCCTGATTTTGTTTCGCCTGTCCTTCTCATGGGTAGTCAGATAGGAAATGTCGACTACATCTAGCTTACTTTTTAATTTTTAATATGACTAAAAGTGATTCTGCTATCCTATTTACAGAGTAAGCGATTTCATTTCATTTAATTTCCTATAATATGACCTAAAGATAAATAAGTATACATTTATAGCATAATTACTGTGTATATCATCAGTGTTGTTATCCAAAAAAAATATCATGCTTCCTGCTACTTCTCATCATCAGCCTAGCTTTTTCGGCTTCCAGTCTAACCGTATGCAGCTGAATACCCTTTTACATGGAGCGACTGCCATCTGACCTCCACAACCCAGTTACTGAGTAATACCATACCCCTTGGTAAGTCTGGTTGTCAAACTTTTGGGTTACTCATGACACATAACGACTGTCAATGATCCACAAATGACAGCCGGGACCCACAGCTTAATGTGCTTTCCGAGGCACGGAGGAGTCTTAGTATGTAAAGATGGTCACCCATCCACGGACCCGTACAGCCACAAGCCCATCTGCTTCGGCTTCCTGCTACTTATATGACGTTATTTTATATGGATCCTTATAAATATGACTATAAATTAAACCAAATGATACATACCTCACAAGCATATAGAACAACATTATGCTCCAATCTCATGTGCTCCTTCAATTTTGCAATAAACCTGTATTTGACTGGACACTGTGAACACTGTTTCTGTGACATTGGTCCTCTCTTCCTCCCCCGTTTAGGCTGATCTCCTTTAGCCTGTACAGCCACAGACTCATTAAATGTTTTTGTACATTTCTTCGCTTCAGTATCTTTGAGCAGGGCTAGAACACCATCTGGTTGTGGGCGATAAAATGCAGGCTTACCATTTTCTTGTATAATAACCACTACATTGTCATCTTCTTCTTTTTCTATGACTTCAGTTTTAATTTTCACATGTTCTACTGTCTTATTCCTTGTTTCTTTGCCAATTGCATGTAAATTGAAATCGTAAATTGGTGTTTCAGTCAAAATTTCAGGGAGCGAGATACATATAGTATTGTTCATTGTTTCTTCTGGTAACTCTATTTGGTCCAAGTTACCGAGCAGTTCATTGGTATAGAAATTAAGGATTTCATGGCTGCGTTTAGATAGTAAGAAGAACTTGTAAGCCATTGATGCCATCATAAAGCAATTGACGCAAACATTGTAGTTATCACTGTCTGACAGCTGAAAATATAATGTACAAGTTTATGCTAGATTCAAATAAAATGGCAAAGAAAATATTGAGCTTCATCGTATCAACATTTTGGGATCTTCTGTAAGGACCCAGCAAGCCATAATATTAAGCATGGCAGGACATAGATTGAGTGGAAAGACGTACCTCAACATCGCACATGATTCGGAGCACATCTGCTATGCAATACTCCTTTTCATATTTACAAACTTTCGTAAAAATATTCTCGTATTGCTCCTGGAGCGGCTTCAGACAATTTATGCACAAGTTTTCGCCAAGCGTTCCATTTGAGAGATGTTTCAATACCAACTTTAGATCCAGGGTATTTGCCATGTTCTCAGATGATCATTACAGCAACTCCTAGCAAGAAAACAGTGTTTATCACACATTGTCACAAAATTATTACACAATGGATGAATGGATACAAAATTCAGAATTTACCACCAAATCAACTAAAGATGCGTTCTGTGAAATAAACAGTCACGAATGCTGATTTACGAAAAGATCCGTTCAATTTTGCATTTCTGACGCCATGTTTGATGTTTGAAATACTATACAGTAAATGATATCTGTAGTCGATTATTACAATTCTACTAAATGTTAAAACAAGTACCTTTGTGCTTTTTATTAATAACTCATTTTTGTCAACTGATTTTACTTATAAACTCAGTGATAATTTAGAAGTGAAATCAAGCGACAGTCAAAGTGACAGTCAGTCAGTCAAAGTGGCCAAAAGTAGTCGATTATGATATAAGTTCCATTCCATTAGGTGATTAGTTGATTAGTTATACTTAGACTTACAAAAACAACATACAGATAAAAAATGGGAAACCATTTATGCACTGTGCACTTTAATCTGTCAAAATTATAGGTACAAAGTGGATGTAATGTTTAGATTTTATTAGTTTGCACTATATTTTGAAATTTGTTCTAATTAAAATAGCTATCAGTGTTACAAATGAAGCATAAAATCTATGAATATTTTTGTATAACTTAAAATACCTACAAGCAGCTTGTGCGACTTACGTATCTAAGTAATTTTCAGAATAATCAGCGATCTTAGCTAATTAGTGATTCCTGTATTAAAATTACGTTCAATAATCGGCGACTGAAGATAATGAAGCAATGTTCCGGTCGTGCCTTTAGCAAAGGAAATGAAAAGAATACTCATTGAGAGTCATTATTTTCTGACCGTATTTGGTCGATGTTTATAATGGATACCTGTGTGTAAAGGGACACTGATTGTATGCAATCTATTTCTAATAAGTAAGTACGACCTTGAAGGTCATAATTGATTTTATTAGTGTTTACAGCTTACTGGTCATGCTTTGTCTAACACCATGTAACCATTACTTGAATACAATGTTTATTTTGCAAGTTGATCAATCCAGTAAAAATAATTCTATTGACAGAATGAAAATATCTGTCTAACAAACATTTATTTGCGTGAACTCGAAACATCCTATTACTAATATTTAAGTGAATTAATAGCTACTGTATTTATCCACTGGAATCATTACTCTTTTAACACGCATTATTTGCAAACTTTGACTTTTATCATTGTAGATAAAAAAATGCAAACAACAACTTGGCCCTGACAAAATTTTATTCATAAAATAAATACTATTGTACTATGGCCTGATAATGTATGAAGCTGATAAAGAAAAAGGCTTAGGAATAAATGTGGAAAAATACAAAGTTATTCAAGGTGCTTAACAAACGGATTACCATTTTACATTTAATGTTCCCACTACATGGTTCAATCTTGACCATAATCACTTGAAGCAAGAGCAATGCCCAAAGAAACAGCAACACAAAGAAAAAGACGGCTAGCAAAGGCAAAACTCAAACGATTACAGAGATTAGCCAATGAATCCTTTGAGGACAGAGAAAGAAGGCTGTCAAAGCGTCGTGTACATAGAAAACAATATTTAAAAACAGATGTGACAAATGATTTTTGTATGAACACTGCACAGAAATATGGGCTAGAATCTATGAGCTTATTAAAAGTCAGAACTGAGACAAACCACAAAGAATTACAAACATTTTGTGACCAAAAATTTAAGGTATGCACTAAAAGATATTCCAAATAATATTAGAGGTCTGTTTAAAATAATTTTACATTTACCCTTTTCTATAAAAAAAGTTTGATTTTAAATCTTTGTTATTGTCGTGTAATGGTGAGTTAGCTTCAGGAAAAACAAATATTTACTTTTACCAAGGAGTGGTTCTAATCTAAGCCCGCGTCCTAAGCAAAAGCGGTAGTCGCGCGACTACACTATCGTCGCGTTTATATGAACCGGAACCCGTGGTCGCAACAACAGGTTGAGAGTGAAAAGTGACAAATGAATGCCACAATCGCATATTCGTGAGATCGCTTTTGGATTGGACGCGGCCTAATATACTTCCAATAGAAATTGAATAACACTACAGCTTTAATCCATGAAAGGGTAGGTGTAAACCTGTATGTATAAAGTCACATTTCACCAGTTACACTCCCTTAATCAAGTGCCATGTAAAAGCAGGCCTAGGGGCCTGCGCCCACTCGCGGCACGGTACGGCAAGGGATTTTTATGCGACGAATAGAAATGTAACTTAATAGTATGACAATAAAATTTAAATTTATATGGCAACGATGCCGCGGTATCCTTAGGTATGCCGCGACGTCCTTAGGCATCATCATTGAAATATAAATTTTATTGTCGTATATATAAGTTATATTTCTATTCGTCTCATAAAAATCCCTTGCCGTGCCGTGCCGCCAGTGGGCGCAGGCCTTTAGGCTGCCTGTCCACCGGAGCGGAGCGACGCTGCGGAGCGGAGAACGGAGAAATATTAACCAATAGGATTGCAAATCCCTGTCCACTTGCAATCCTATTGCAATCGTATTGGTTAATATTTCTCCGTTTCTCCGCACTGCAGCCTAAGGGCTGCTTCTGAGAACTTCGTTTTGGAATACCCTTAATTCTAAAACCTAGGATCCTTTGCCTACCAGTCATGTTCCGAACCAATCAACCAGTTAGGCATTATTGATATTAAATAATAGAGCATTAGCCTGTATCCTCAGAGAATATTACACAGTGGAATATAATGTATTGTTATATTTTCTAAGCCTGAATCCTTTTACCTTTGTTTCAGCAACCTAAAATGGAATCAACAAGCTACCCCACACCATCAGAGATAGCTGACTTACAAACAGACACAATAATAAAAGAAGAAGATGATGTCAACCATCAGGACCATGAAAACACAGAAGACATGCCACTTGATATAAAATCAGAAGACATGGATGATATAGGCACACAAGAACACGACGATCCTTTTGGAAATGTACAGTTAGAAGTGAAACAGGAAACAATATCCATATGTATAGAAAAAGGTTGTGACTCTGAAAATGAAGATTGTATGTCGAAAATGGATGATTTTGATCATGAATCTAAAGAAGATTTAGTCAATTATGCAACAGTACCTAAATCTGAAATGGATTGTGATGAAAAGTCGGGAGTTAAAGAGGAATCGGTGTTGGGAGATGAATCTCTGGTGACATACGATTATCCCAATTTTGATGATGTTGGCAGTATGGATAGCAATGAGGCGACTGCGTTGAATCAGGTGGAAGCTTGTCTGCAGGATGCCATGAATATCAAGTGTGAGGATAATGATGATGAGGTAAGATAGTTGCTTTCAATATTTTGCTTCACTACATTTTTTTAATTAAAACAAAAAATCTTCCTAGACATTCTCAGTGTATGGTCTAAAATTGTGTCTTCTCTTATTCATTTTAAAATTGAGGTTTATGGGATTTTCCATCTTAAAACTGTGGTTCATGGAAAACAGTATCATTTGTTTTGAATTTTACTCAGAATCCATTTCTTGTTACTTCTGATTGACTCATTCTTTCATCTCTTTTCTGGTCTAGACAAAGGTATCCAATTTTTGACTTATTTACTTCTACCGTGCGTCAGGTCATGGGTCTGGCGTTGTCATCTTGATACGCTATGCTGTGTTTATAGGCCTATTTAATTTTACAGCATCATCATAAAGAAGAATACGACAAAATGAACATCAAAGAAGAATCCGAAGTTACAGTAACAGAAACACACTTAATTTCAAACAAAGTCATAAACACTACTTCCACAATCACAAACCCACACGACGGTCTTATCGAATCAAAAACAACAAAGACTTTAGTCATGGAAATACTTCCAATTCCAATGACCCAAAGAAATATGGCATTCTCGAAAATAGGCAATCCAGAGGAAATTCTACCAACTACTTACGATAATAGCGATAATTATATGGACTACCAAGAGTCTTTCCAATTAAATTCTATTACTGGGAATGTTTTATCCCTCGAACAAGAAGCTTACGGCTTACTAAAAGCCAAAGGAAAAAAGAAAGATGTAGGAGAAACTCTACATACCTGCCCAAAATGCCCCAAAACTTACAGACAGAAGAATTATATGAAAAAGCATTTAGCTGTCCATGATGCTATTGAAAAACGCGCTCAAGGTCACATAAGAAGCCAGATAACTAAGAAAGAGAATAAAAACAAGAAGTTGAAAGCAGAAATAGATAGTCAAGCAGCTAAAAAAGAAGAAAAGGTTAAGAAAGAAGGTTATCAGTGTACTTGTGGGCAATCGTTCCAAAGACGGAGTCGAATGGAGACCTGTTTGAGATCCCATAATTTATACTGTGACACAAATACTTACCCTTGTGTGTCTTGCAATAAACAGTTCAAGGACAAAGAAGAATTAGCCCTCCATCGCAAAAGGTTACACAGGAAGAGATTTCCCTGTAAATTCTGTCCTACAGATTACCACACGCGGAAGGAACTCTTCAAACACCTACAAGTCCATCAGAAAGTCCAATTAATGGAGTACAAAGTCATTTCAGAAGTTGTTAAAGGGAAGCAAAAGCTCAAATGCTTTATGTGTCCCAAAAGTTACATTGAGATATCAGATCTGAAGTGTCATATCATGGATGATCACAAAGAACCGTATAGCTGTCCGAGATGCAAGCGAACATTCTCGAAAATTATCGATTTCGGAAACCACACGAAGACTTTCCATCCGGAAGTCGAAGGGCAATCAGTCTTAGATGTTCTAGAGGCGTTCTCAAAATTAGTGAAAGCTTGGAAATGTGAGGAATGTGGCCTACAGTTTCACGAAGCAGATAAACTAGCCATGCATCAAATTGAAAAGCATAGCCCAGATTTGAAAGCTGAGATGCAGTTTCAGTGCACGGATTGTCGAAGAGTTTTCATCAGTCAGAAAGGACTTACGTCCCATAGACGCATACACCATAGTACCGAAAGCGTAGAGGAGAGTGAACCAGTTGAACAAGGAGTTATGTGTTTAGAATGTCGAAAGATCTGTAAGGATATGAACGCCTTACTCTCCCATATGCGGTACCATTCGCCAGACAGAAAGTATCCCTGCAAATTCTGCGATTTTCGCTTCGCTACGCCCGAAAAACGAAAAGCGCATGCGGAAATCCATACAGGCGATATGAAATACGTTTGCTTCATTTGCGAATACCAATGCAGTTCAGAAAATCGACTAAAACAACACAAATTATCGCCTAAGCATGTTAATATGAAAGAGTTTTTGCTTACCGGAAAGCCGGTGGTACAAGAAGAGCAATCTTCTTCGAAACAGGAGAAAATAAAAGAGACTTTGAAAAAGAAAGAGTGGCAAGTCAAGGAGAAGAAGAAAAAAGAGAAATCGCGAAGTGAGTCGCGTTCGGAGTGTAGTGAAGTGGCTTGTGACATTTGTGGGGATAAGTTCCCGAGTGAGAGTGAGATGTTGGAACACAAAGTGACTCACCCTTTCATTGAGTTTCCTAATGAAGATACACCTAGTAGGATATTTTTTAAGTAAGATTTAATCTTGCCTATTTAGTGGCCTGTTGTAGTGATACGGCTGCATTAAAAATGATGGAATTTTCGGCCCGTATTGAGGGCTTAACTTGTGGTATTGTCCAAATCGAAACAATGATGCGTTTGTAGCTTCGGCACATTCTTGATTGGTTTTGGATATGGTTTGTGTATTTTTGACATTATGATTACAATGTCCCTGATAGAATTTGAAACTTGAAAACATAAATGCCTTACTGGTTACCTTAATTTGGTTCGATTATAAAGTTTGAATACGATTTAAATATAAGTTATTAAATGGTGTTACTGATAACAAATTCATAGAGTGAGGCAACGTTTTAAAAAAAAAAAAAAAAAGAAAGAAACAAGAAAAAGTATTCCAATTACATACGAAATTACACAAAATATCTAAATACTACATAGACTATTGATACAGCCCACATTTGGGAGGCTATTTTAACGTAGACCGAAAGAGATTTTCTGATGGCATTCAATAATACACATTATAATCAGTGTCATAAAGTGCAAAGTTGCACGAACATCAACGTCGACAACAAACGGAAGAGCCGTTTAGCCGAACCCCGTACAGTCGTGCGGGCATAATTTGCACTTTTGGTGCACAAAATAAGGAATATTATTCAATGACACGAAAAATCGCTGTGCTGAAACTTTGCAGCTATATCACTACACCAAAAACATAATTAAATTAAGTAATAATAACATTGGCTTTTGTATAGTAAGTTTTTGTTAGGCATTTATGTGTTGGCGGGGTATTTATACGGTGCCCGGGTCTACCGAGTTAAAGCTAGTCTACTTTATCAATAATTTACTCTATTTTAATAAATAAACGATACGGTTGCTTACGATTGTAAAATAAATATTTTGTATAGAATTCATTATTAAAAATTTCGACTTGAAAAGGTGCGAAAGCGAGGCGAAGCGATACAATAGCGAATAAACTAATGGTAAAAAGACCTTCAGTAAGGTTTCGCTTCGCTTTCGGTGTAGCCCTAAAATCGTTATGGCTATCGCTTGTCCCGCGTGCAAACCAAAAAGATCGCAAGTATCGTCGCGTTCATATATGTCATTCACTTGTTCGGAAAACCTAGGAATACCGGAAGGCACCCTCTGTCGAAGCGACCACACGTCTGGATTGCCGAATAAAATGAACACGACGATCGCGTTGATTAGGACTCTGCCTCAACGTCTTCTTGTGCGTTGAAGAATGTTATGAAAATGTTTTCAAGGACCTGAAAAGTCATTTTTCTTGCTTTGACATTGTTTGCGCGTAGTTGTATTGTATTAGAGAGAAGAGGAAGAACGGGGGAATCGCTCTATCCTAGCTCCTGCATTTTACGGTACTCAAACTCAAAGCATTTATTTCAATTAAACCATTTACGCCTACTTTTGAATTGTCAAGTAGTCGGTCAGTTACAAATATGAAGCTAGTTGCCCATTCCAAAGAGTAGTAGGTTCCTAACGGCCAAGAAACTCCACGGACACTCTTTTAAATTAAAATATTGATACAAAGTATTTGTTACATCATTCATGTTGAAATTATACATGTGAGAACGATGCAAAACGTCAGAAGCGTCCGTGATTAAAAGATTTGAAAAAAACAATTGGCAAGTGGCAGCTAAGACATGACCAGTCCCAACTGACAGCGCCCGTTCGCGAATATAACGCATGGCTCAGCACCAATCAGCTCAACCATTTTGAAGGGAGCTAAATGATCCAACACACGCGCCGCCATCAGCGAGACATCTGAGTGAGCATGACATACTCTCAGCCGCCAGGGAACATTCAAGCCAATGAAAGACATAATACCCGGTAAATGGCCGTAATACCCACGATCGATGTCAATGCAAAATATCCCGACAGCCGCGAATAGCCGACAGCCGCGAGGCGCGCGCGGCGCAGCGGCGGCGCGCAGCTACAAAGCAAAACTCACTTTACGCTCGTAAGGTTAGGTACATTTTCGTTCGCAGCATCTAGCGACTCGAACGTGTACGGCTGTACGCTATTGTAACAGTAGGTATTGAAAATGTGGTATGGAGTGGTTTATCTGGTAATCTGTCCACTCAATTCTGTTGAGCTGATTTTACAGATGTTGAGTTAAATTAATATGTTGAACATTAACAGTTCCGCTGATAATAAAAATATCCGAGTTGATATGTCGATGATTATAAAAAAATATTTTGCGCTGGTCATGAAAAGGCTTATTTGAGCATAACCACTTAAGTTGAAAGGTTGTCTTATTTTTCTTTTTTTTTGAATATTCTTTATTTGAAATAGCTGATTATAAAAATAATGTTGATCGTTATGAAAATTATAATATATTGAGTTTGTCACAAAATATTTTAGTTTAGCATTGATTGCAAGTAATTACTTAAAACTTATCAAAATGTTGATTATTTGGCACTGATTATTGTAATAAGTTCACTATCATGTCAAGCGGTGTTTTTATAATAATTATTTTATTAAGTATTTGGACTTCTCATTTACAAAACTGGTTGAGTTTTCACCTACTTATGTAATTACGAAACGTTCAAGTTCTATTGAGGTTCTATCCACGCATCCGTTACGTCAATAACGTGACAAAAGACAACTGCATTCTGAAAGTTGCCAACGTCAAAAAGCGCTCAAATATTTTGCGGTTTTCATTAATATATCTAATTATGAAATAGCGCTCTGTAGCGCACTAAAATATTGATTATGAATTAATATCGTAACACTGTATAATTAATTTTAGATGTAAAAATGCATTTGGAAACTCAAAACTCTTTTTCTAAAACTAAAATTGTTACAGCACCTAATTCAGTGTTATTATTGCAATTCTTAATAAATTGTTTGTGCAATAAATTTGAGCTCTAAATTGTCCATTAGCTCACAAATATAGAGTTCTAAGTTTTGGAAATACCCCTTTGCCAATTTAAACTTTAGAAAGTTCATGAAACTGTCAAATTGTATCTTTGATTTTTAAACTGTTGTGTTTTGACGTCACTTACCTTTTTTTTTTCACAAATTATTGTATCAATCGTAAATAACTGCTTTGAGGCTCTTAATAATTTCGCACCTTACAGCGTAGGTTTTTAGACTGTTGAGTGTTAAACTTTTGACGACACATGCCTGTTTTATTTTTAACAGATGATTGTATCAATCGTAAATAACTGCTTCGTGGCTCTAAATAATTTCGCTTATTGCAGCGAAAGCGAACCGAAGCGAATTCGAAGCGCAGACAGAGCAGGAAAACGCTTGAGCAGTTATCATTGATAAAGTTGATAATGAACCTAGCCGAGACCGAATATTCCCGATCAGTAACAACTTGTCGTTAACACTGTTGACGATCGGGAAAAAAGTTTCATTCGTTCACAGTGTTAGCGAACGCAATTTCTTTCCCGATCGTACAAATGCTTTAATTACTAATTTCAAAGCACCTGTGGCGTGTATCACTTCACTTTTAACATGCTTTTTTTATTCTTTGATTAATTAAGTTGTGAATGAGGTCATTTTATTATAAATTTTTGAGAGCAGTGTCGGCCCGTTGGTCATAGCCCCGACTTTCGAGTTGTAGGTCGGGGGTTCGAACCCAGGCAGGCACTTTGTGTAATTTATTTCAGCACCACTGCTCTCAAAACGGTGACGGACAACATCGCGAAGAAATCGGTATGTCCTAGAACCAAAAATTCGAAGACATGTGTCATCCACCAATTCGAACTGTGCCCTAATTGCGTAACGCAGTTTGAATCGGAATGATTTTGAAGTATTGATTTGATTTTGATTGCTAATCCATTGCTTCATATGTTAGAAAAAATTGTCTGTTCAGCAACGTAAATAACGCAATGAATGTTGTTGAACTGTCAAATTGAAACAGATTCCTACTGATACTGTGTTACGCAATTAGCCCTCTGGTCTCGCGTGGTGGATTACGGCCCGTTCCCTCTCACAGAGAGAAGCAGTTCCCAGCAGTGGCAATATTATTATCAATTATATTAATGAAAACTTGTCGAGCATTTTCCTGCTCAAAGCCGAGACCGAATATTCCCGATCAGTAACAACTTGTCTTTAACACTGTTGACGATCGGGAAAAAAGTTTCATTCGTTAAGTGTTAGCGAACGCAATTTCTTTCCCGATCGTACAAATGCTTTAATTACTAATTTAAACTTGCTAGATCGCTATTCACTTTTGTTTCGGTTCGGCCTGTGTGTAATAGCGTAATATAAGTTGTTGTGTATTTCGGTGCCTGATATTATGTTAGTTCTCGAAGTAGTGTTAATGTATAAGAGATGAAAAATATATTGTTTGTTGAACAGCAGTATATTGTGGTTTCTTTTATAGCCTACTAGCTGCGCCCCGCGGTTTCACCCGCGTAAGTCTCGATCCCGCGGGAATATCGGGATAAAAAGTAGCCTATGTCTTAATCCAGGGTGTCAGCTACCTCCATACAAAATTTTATTAAATTACTCCAGCCGTTAGAGCGTGATGAAGTAACAAACATACACACACACTCACAAACTCACAAACTTTCGCCTTTATAATATTAGTGTGATCTTAGAACCAAATTAAATCATTTATTACTTGCAAACATGGGTAAAGTACAGACGCCAGTACATCAAGGTACTACAATCTGTCAAAGATTTTCAACTTTATCGTTAAAGCATAAGGTTCAAGGTTGATTGGGAAAGTTTGAGTTTCGGGTAGCTTGACCTGCTGGCGTCTGTACATAGATTTAGGTACCCATCATCATCCTTCTGCCCTTATCCCAATCACAAAAGTCCTTGATTCTCAGTATTCTCTTTGGTCTAGTAGCAGCAAGCGCTACTGCTGAGGATAAAATCCTGGGTTCGATTCCCAGGTCGGGCAGTGCTATTGGGTTTTTTCATCAGGAACTTCTCAGTCCGGAGTCTGGATTTGGGCCTGGTTGATGGCAACAGGCTCGGCCCCTAACGTGGGTGTACTATAGGTACACCTCTGCCTAACCCTTCGGGGATTACAGGCGTGATGTTATTATCTTTTACACAATCCCCATTCTCTCTTATAGCCACGTCTTACAGTTACGACTCATTCCCTCATGAGACGCCCCTCATTCCTCCGCATCACATGCCCATACCATAAATCTAATTCTAAAAGATAGGGAACTATAAATAAAACTGAGTTTTTATCAAATTTATTTTATTATCACATACATACGATACAATTCTTCGTTACCTCTTACCCGTTACAAGTTGACACACAAGTAAGGCGTTAATATGACACAATGAGCACAAAGAGACGACGCTCTACAAAGACTAACTTTTTCTAAACTAGATGTGCCATATTTACGGCTGCTTGCTTATATTGTACAGAATTTTTATCTCAAGAAGCGGCGCGCGCTTTATTTGTAGTTACCATCGCTGTGAATGTATGTGTGTGTAAGCGTAGGAGCTCTCCTTCGAGACTGGCGAAGTCGGAAGTGTGTGCCTGTGTGTATTATGTGCTGACGCTACTCGCCTTCACCCACACATTCACAGCGGGTTTGTAAACTTGGTTACCACAAGTTAAGCGGGCGTTGGTTCGTGAGATATAAATACTGTACCTTATACCATAACCAAATTCAACTAGATAATTTTACAATATGATTTCTAACGTCTACTAAATGGAATATTATACATACTGGTCATAAGATTATATTTAAAAAAAAATACCTTTTTGTTTAAGAAAATAAAAAGGCGTTTTTTTACCGGGAGTACCGAATATTTTTTTTATAAAGATATAAAAAACCGTGCAAATACTTGAAAGTATTGTGAATATAGTAATGCAATAGTTATTGTACTAATATCAATAATTAAAAAAAAACGCCATTAGGTACTTTAAATCTTACAGAGCGATGAAAATACGCTAGGTGTACTAAATATTACAACTATATATTTATATATCTAGAAAGTATTGTTACACAAACAACAAACTTTGCTTACAAAATTGGCTAAAATCGAAATAATTTTATTGCATTAATAGCCCTATTCACTACCTCCACATAAGTTTCACAAATAAAATCATACAAATTCTGTTGTAGAATTATTTGGTCTGGCTGTGCCTATCCAAACATTGTGAAAAGGGGCAGAGGGGAGGGGCACCCCCCCGGGTGGGAGTAATGCAACATTTCGTTTGTGTAACAAAACAAAAATGACTGATCACTGAGTTACAATCCACTGAAATCTTGTCTTTACTGCTTTGTAATAGAGTTGCATTCGGTTTGACACTGTTTATTAACTTAATCTCTTCTTAGAACTAACGTACACAGACTAGGCAAAAGAAGGTTAAAAAATATTAGTAATTAAACATGTGTATGTTTTGTGTGTGTTCATTGGAGCGAACAGTTCGTGATGCTTCACTGAAGTCTGTCTACGATAGCCCTTACAACATACAACGTCTTATATTACAATGACAATGTTCATCAAAAAGATCAGGTGCGTAGTACTCGCAACCGGCGTGCGTGTATGACCAGATATGAACGTAAAGGAAGCAAAAGGAGTATGTAAGGAGCGTAGCAGGTGGCGTTCTATAGTTTCTGCCTACCCCCATGAGAAGGCGTGAGTTTATGTATTTAAGGTTATGTATTACTAAATTCTTCCCGCGACTCCGTTCGTAAGAAACTACAACGCTTAGGGGCGGCATTTTTAATTTTTTTATTGCATTTTTATACCCTCTAAGAAACATATTTCAGAAATTCATATTTCTATCGTCAGTAGTTTACGACTGCTTTGTCATGAAACTTTATTAAAGGTACGTGTAGATAGAACTATTTTTTGTTAGCTATTCCGTACACGTTTTATAAATTATTATATTTTAACGATATTATGACCATTACGAACAAAAAACAATCACAGATAATAACCATTCTACAAAACACGTGTGAAAACGAATACAACTTGTTTTGTTTATAATTTAACTGCGTTATAATAAACCACTGGACTTCTACATGCTTTATCTCGTGGTTAGAGCTTCATTTAGTTAGCAGTCCGTTCCATAACCATAAAAAAAACGAGAGGTGTCATCCGACACCCGGTTAGAATGAAGTTCCTTTCGGTATTGCACACTTTTGTTACGTAATAAGTGTCGTGACCACAGATTTAGAGTAGGCAAAATACCGCATGTTCATTAGATAGTATGAAAACCGAGCGTGTCATCTTTTTTATACCTACGATGACGTCACCACAGCCATTTAGTGATGTGCTCAACGTAAACAGAATCATTTCAATCGTTAAGCGCGTCTGCGAGCTAATAGACTTCGTCAGGAGTGGACGTGCGTTGACATTTTTTCATTTGACATGCAATAAGAAGTCGCAATAATGCCCGAAGTCTGTGCACGGCACAAACTTCGGGGCACGCTTGGTCGGACGGCTTGTGGTATCTAGCCTACTCAAAATCTGTGGTCGTGATGGTTAAAATGTTACAGCTGTTTTTTTTTTAAAGACCTTTTAAAAAAGCTCTTTCTTTAAATTGCGATAAGGACCTTCATATCATAAACAAAATGAGATAATATACCTCTGAATTATCTTGTTTATGATCGTCTATTATGTCAGTGGCATGTTTACATCAAAAGTGCGGCTAAATAATAACTACATAACTATACTGCATTTGAAATAAGATTTTGACTTCTATTCCTTAGGCATAAGGATGGCATTAAAAGCAAAAACTTGGTTCCAATACCAACTGTTTATTACAGCTGCCATTTGTCACGCCACCAACACAATAGAAGTCAAAATCGGTTGAACGGACTGTAAAAAAAGGTTTATTTAAATTTCTAATCTTATTTCAAATGGAGTATAAATCCAATGGTTCAACGCAGCTAAACTATAAACCATACCACATTATATAAGTAGTAACAGTGAGAACTCACTATTTACTATCTATAAATACCATCGAACCAAACGCCACCTAACTTTAAGACGGTCTTAAGCCTCTACAATGTCTTAACTTACTTATGCGCGTTGGCCCCCCGGGGGTGGCACAAAATACATAATTGAAGTGAAAACTTCGTTAGCCGCGTTAATGACTAATAAATTGTATATACTCGACTGTACAAAGTGCTGTTCAAAGTTTTAGGTTTTCACTTCAGCACTCCCCATGCCTGCCAATTTTTTTTTTATTAGTTGTCTCACAGCACGGGAGGTGCTTCAACGGTCTCCTCAACAACTTCGTAACAACATATAGAATTTAACAGCTTTGACTGACGGCCCATGAACGAAGTTATACGTTCAACGCACTTAGGGTAATAGGTAATATGGGCTGGTGTCCGCAACTCCACGTCAATGAGCGATAGTTAGCGTACGGGTGGGAAAATCGGTTATTCGATCCACCCCAGCTCCTCGAGGAAGGCCAGCAACGTCTCGAACTTGAAGTGCGTTGAACTTAAACGTCTTGAACTTGAAGTGCGTTGTACTTAACGCACTTTCGACGCCACGCATTTAATAAGTACTGCCGTTTCTAGACGCTGCCGGCGGGCGTAGCGATTCCGTACTCTGTGAGTTGTCTGATTAGTCAAAGCTTGATCGGTTAAGGTTACAAAGACTTAACAATGCGACTTAAAATTAAGTTACATTTGACACTAACCTAAACCTAATAACTAAAAGTTATCTTCCAAGGCTGCGCCATACTGGCAGCAGGTTTCCGGACTACCAACACATCGTTACCTTTGTGCAGTGTCATCTGTAGAGCTGTCTGCTTACCCCCTTGGGAGAGCTTGGCGGTTTTAGGGGCGGACTTGATACCCGCGATGACTATCCGTTCTACCCAGGACCGGGTCGGGTAGTGAGCGTTTTCGTCGATAAATCTGTGGTGGAATTGGAATGATTAAAAACAATTTAAAATAAGTTTTCCTATCGTCAAAAATTACGACTTCCATACAAACTTTCATCCCCTATTTAACCCCTTAAGACGCTGACAACAGCTAAACCCCGGTTACTGTCAGACTGCGTACAAAAGAAAGAGAAGCGCAACGACACAACGCTTGTAATTTATTGCAAAATATGAAGCAATTTATCTATTTACTCAAAAATGAGTTGAGTAATCTAAAATAAAAAACAACAAAGTTCTGCATACAAATAAGACGTTCTTGTTATTAATTAAATACCAACCGTACGTTAATATTTAATACAGATATTTTGGATTGAAACTCAAAGTAAATGGTTAATTTACCGTTAATTTGTATCGACATTTTTTTTCTAAACGTGTGTTGGTAACAACCAAGTTTTGAGAAATATGTTCAAGAATAACATAATTTTTTTCCGCTACCACAAACTATATAGATTTAGCATTTTTTTTTGTTTAAGACAAGCCTACTTTTATCATTTGCTTCTTGTCAGCCTTAAGGGGATGACTTATCAAAAATCCTTTCTTCATACCCAGTAACTGGGTTGTGGAGGGCAGATAGGCTGTCGCTCCATGTACAATACTGGTATTCAGCTGCGTCCGGGTAGGCTGGAAGCCGACCCCAACATAGTTCGGAAAAGGCGAGCCAGATTGATTTTATAGAAGTAAAGTGGCTAATTAATACTCACGAATAAGTCATGACGTTGGGTTCGAAAGAGAACTTGGCGTAGATGTGTTTGTTGTTCAAGTATTCGTAGGTTTCGCCGTCATCTATGTACAGCGAGCCTTGAGCCGTGCCCTGAGAAACACAAAATAATAAATAAGATCCCGTGAAAATTGGTAGTAAGTTATATTTTATTTCTGTTTCTGTCGGTTTTTAAAAACGTCATAAAAAATGAGGTTGGTGTTTCCTCACGGACTACTCTGAGAAGAAATACCGAAACAAACTCATAGGTAATATTTTTAGAGAGAATTTAGTGCGTCTACCAAAATGCAAAATTGTTATAATCCGATAATATTTTGCTTGATTGGAATAAAACTCACTCAGTAGGGTATTTGACTGCTATTAAAAATATACACGAATTAGTACTTATTTATAAAGGTGTTACTAAAAAAGACGATTACTGTCTATCTAGACATATTTATATCTTTGGTATCTACTTTGTCTGAGAACCGACTGTGTTTTGGGCACCTACTTATGAAAAAAATTATAAAATCGGTGGTGTTTTCGTTCACACATGTGAAGGTGCTCTTGCTCAGTCTATCCCCACTCTGTCAAAATGTCTTTGTGTAAACGGGAAGAAAATATATTTCATAGTTCCATCTATATGAATAGACAAATAAAATCGAGAGAACAATGCTCTTACTCTTGTTCTGGATCGATGTTCGTTTGTTCTAAAACGACATTAATAAAAAAATATTCCTATTCTTGAACAGACAAATATAACTTACATTAATATCGAGTGCCACCACAAGCGTGTAAGGATCATCAGCCATCAGTGCAGAGGAGCGTCGCACGCGCTCCTTACGAGGAACGATAGAACCGCCGCGTTGGAACACTGGGATCTGAAACAAATAACACGATCATTACTAGTTTAGCAATAAAATATAGACATAATTTATTTAAAACAAACACTTTTGCACGTCAAACATAAAATATATGCCGTCATTAAACGGCACTGTTATAATTCTGAAAGCCGTCTGTTCACGTCATCGCGTGGCGGCAACGTTTTCTTAGAAAACTCAAATGGCATGTGTCTTTCGCCTAATTATGTTAGTTGGCGTGGCGTTTGCGCAGCCAATATGTTCGATGAAAGCTACTTGATTACATTTTTATCCAAAACAGTACTTGGTACGCAGTCACTGTGCCTGTGTAACTAAAACGTAGTATTTAGTTTCTCAAACTGATAGCATTTATTTCAAACTAGCTGCGCTCCGCGGTTTCACCCGCGTAAGTCTCGATCCCGTGGGAATATCGGGATAAAAGTAGCCTATGTCTTAATCCAGGGTGTCAGCTACCTCCATACAAAATTTTATCAAAATTGGTCAAACCGTTTGAGCGTGAAGAAGTAACAAACATACACACACACACACTCACAAACTTTCGCCTTTATAATATTAGTGTAAGCCAATTACAGGCACTTTTGAATTGTCAAGGGGTCGTTCAGTCAGAAAGATAGAGGTAGTTGCCCATTCCAAAGCGTAGTAGGTGCCTGTGGAGAAGAACGGGCAAGAAACTCCGCGGACACTCTTTTAAATTAACATAAAATGGTTACAAAATATTGGTTACATCATTCATGTTAAAATTATACATGTGAGAACGATGCAAAACGATAAAGGCGTCGGTACTAAAAAGATAAAAAAAAACAATTCAAAAATAAAATAAAAATAAGCCGTGGCAGCTAAGAGATGACCAGTCCCTACTGACGGCGTCCGTTCACGAACATAACGCATGGATTGGCACCATTCAGCTCAAAAGCAACGAACATCAAAATGGCCACTCATAATAATTTAATTACATAGCAGTTGTTGTAATAGGCTATCTATAATTCATTCTTATTATGGTTTTAGCTTTGTACTTAAGTCTAAAGATTAAAAAAAAAAAACGGCGTGTGAGTGACATCCGCCTGCGAGGTACGGTATACCTTCACGGATGTCACTCTCACAGTGTTACACATACCTTGGCTAAAGTGACGTCATAAGTAAGGTACCCGTTGGCGTGGTGCACGTGGTACGTGTCCACATCGTACCAGAGCGTCCGGCTCGCAGCGCCGGGGAGGTACACCTTCACAGAAGTCACGCCTGGCTCTACTACCGGGCGGACGAGGAGTGCGTTACCTGGGGAGAAGAAAGGATTATAAGGGGCTGTCCCGACTGTGCAACATGTCCCAACATGGGGAGTAAGCTGGTGAATGCGTGACTAGAGCGTTACGGAAGCGAGCGAACGGAAGTTGAGAGGGAGATATAAGTTAGTGAAGATAGAAAGAGAGAGTTACGTTTCGTATGTTACTGTAGGGGCAAGAGAGAGGTGCGAGCACACATTTTCTTTCTTTCTCTTATAGCCAGTTGTGTTTTGTATTTCTAAGACACAATGCAGGCCTATTAAGAGTCTGTCCGAAAGGGATATCGTGGCCCTGGCACACAGGCATCGGAAGGAACACACGGGTGGGTTTTAGTCAGTAAAAGTCTGACACGCCCTCCCGCTCCGCCCATAGCAGGAGAAGTATTTGATAATTTCCCACCCAAAAAAAAAAAAAAAAAAGGCCTATTTTTATAAGTAAGTATAATTAGTATTACTATTTGTAAGTTTTACTTCAGTCGTGTGGTCTAAAGCACGCTCGTTTTTTTGTTCTTTGACATGGCGTCTTACTTTATTTTCCTTCACCGTTTTAAGAGCAGTGGTGATGAAATAATTTACACAATGTAATGCGCTTGTCAGGGCTCGAACCTACGACCCGCAACTCTTAAGTCGGCCCGTTACCACTGGGCCACCACGGCTCTCGTAAAATCTGTTTAGCTATTAAGATAATTTATTCTTGTTTAAAAAATAATGTTCACTTACCGAGCAGGTATTCGTCATCAATGGTGTAGGTATCTTCTTCAGCGGGGAACTCTTGGAATAGTGGTCTCATCACAGGCAGACCGTCGATGGAATGTTCGTAGAAAAGTGTATACCTGGACAAAACATTATTTTTGTAAGTTGCTTGTTGGATATCTAAAGTTATTGCAGCATTTAAATACTGTTTATCGTCAAATCGATGTCTTTGAGGTTATAAAAGAGTTTTAAAATTTTAGAGGCATGAGGAACAGGGTGCAAGGTTCACTCATCCTCTATAGAAAAGGGAGGATCCTTCGATCAGGCGGTTGTTGTGTCTGGTGGGCTACTGCCCGAAGATTGACGTCGGGACGTTGTATACAATATTAGTTTTAGTATATGCGGAACCCGAAACACGTGTCGGGTATTTTTATGTAAAGAATCTATGTTCAAAATTTCAAAACTGTATCATGAAAAAGCACAAAGTTATAAGGTTATCCGTACAAAAACATGCTAACGGCGCCCCCGCGTCTCCAGGGTCGTCTTGCGCTCATTGATAATAATTTGGCAGTAGGTACCTAACCGTACGGCGATTGTATTGTAAGTAATTAAATGGTGATAACATTTTCCATCACACTTAAATATTTTTGAGACAAAATATAACATGGTGTAAAAATTATTGAAATCAATTCAGTTCCTTATTCTGAACAAACTATATTCAGGTTTCGCATATACTAAAAATAATGTTGTATACATATAGTTGCGCGGTAAACTTTGCTTGCGCGATGCAGGATTTTTCGTGACGGTAGTGTGATGCGTAGTTCGTATGTGGCGATGTAAATTCCGCCACAAAATATTAAAAACATATCGTTTGTTATCATGATTTTATGGAAATCTACATTAAATATCATTTACAAAACAAGAATTATTGATATACTTTCAGAAGGTAATTGTACTCACAATTATGATAAATTTTTATTATGAGACTAATACTGCCTCGCTCGATGATGTAGTGGTCTAAGCGCTACTGTCGAGCACGAGGTCCTGGGTTCGATTCCCAGGTCGGGCAAAGTGTTATTTGGGGTTTTCCATATGGAATTTGTCAATAGCAGCCCGGAGTCTGGATTTGTGCCCGGTTGATGGCAATAGGCTCGCCCCCTATTACATGGGACTTAAACATAACTGGCGAAATGTGGGTGTACTTTAAGTACACGTCTGCTTACCCCTTCGGGGTAGACAGGCGTGATGTTGTTTATTATAAGACCAACTCTCAAATAGCGAACAATACAATCTATTTCATTTTTTTTTAAGGTAGATCAGTTAAGTAGGTTTGGTAAAAAATAACCGTTTTTTATCATCAATTAAATTACTGTTATTTTTACTTGATTGCTTCAGAAGGAGGGTTATGTTTATTCTAGTTATTTTTAAGACCCCAAATCAACTGGGATAAGGGCAGAAGAATTATGATTTTTAAGATAGTTACCAGAAGTCAATAAGCGCATATCGTCGTCTGTTAGCGTCTCTGATAAGCGCAGTGGTGGATGGTTCGTATAGCCAGGGCTCGCGGCGCTTGGTCTCAATGTGGGAGTGAGCACGGAAGAATGGCTGGAAGGCGCCCGCCTGTTACAAGAAAAACGATTGATTAGTATAAGCTTAGAAAATATATAAATATATATTAAAAATATTAAATTGCAGGTTATTCACATTTAAATTATATGAATGGCTGAATGAAAATAATTTCTATAATATTAAGGATTTTTTTTAACATAAATTATAATGTTTTTAAATTCAAATTTGAAGTCCAGACATACTCTTGTTCAGATCATGATTGTGAGGACCATGTAGATCCGTGTCTGAATAGTCTTCCGAAAAGTGACTCATTAGAAACAAAAAGTAGACTGTCTTCTAAGGCCCTTAGCGATCAGTTGTCCAATGGCCATCGTTAAAGGCGTTGACGCTTCGAAAGTTTTGTTATTGGGTTTATTCTTAGTGTACACATCGGTACCAACCTGATACCGATTCCAACATACCTGATACCACCTCGTCATGAGCTCAGCTTCAGGGTACTTGAAGAAGCCCCCGACATCGGAGCCGCAGAAACTGATACCGGCCGCGGCTAAAGAGAGGCACATCGGTACCGAGACCGCGAGGAAGCCCCATTCGGCTGCGTTGTCGCCAGTCCATACTGCTGCGAATCTGAGGGGAAAAGGGGTAAAATTGAGTACCAAGCCAATGTTAGACTGCCATGGATTCAACCCCATTTGCAAATGGGGTTTTCATGAAAATTCATGCCACCAGTTGGCGCCACTTTGACAAAGGTCTTCCATTTCGACAATGAATATCATTGACTTTTATAGTAAGGACCAGGAAAACCGCGCGACGAAATGGCACCAGTGCGCTGGCCCTAAAATGGCAGTTTAGGGCCAATGCGACTCATTGGGGAGGCACTTCGGTATCACCGGATGCCGACCTACCTCTGTCGTGTGGTCGAGGCCTATTTGACGGACAGGGCCGTCATCTACCCCGGTCACCACGGAGAGTGGAACCGGCGAGAGATGTCGTGCGGTGTCCCACAGGGATCGGTCCTGGGGCCGCATCTGTGGGACATCGGGTACGACTGGGTGCTGCGCGCCGACCTCCCTGGTGGCGTCAGCGTAGTCTGCTACGCTGACGACACGCTAGTCCTGGCACAAGGGAGTTCGCATCAGGCGGCGGCCGAACTGGCGGCACGTGGGGTTGCGACAATCGTCGATAGGATCCGGCAATTGGGACTCGAGGTGGCATTGCACAAGTCCGAGGCCATGTGTTTTTATGGTCCTCGGAACGCGCCACTGTCGGGTTCCCAGATAACGGCGGGAGGGGTTCACATCGGCGTCGAGTCGACGATGAAGTACCTTGGACTCGTCCTCGACAGCCGGTGGAACTTCGTGGAGCATTTTCGACGTTTGGCTCCCAGACTGGAGCGGGCCGGGGCTGCTTTGAAGCGGCTCCTGCCCAATCTAGGGGGTCCAAACGCCTCCTACCGGAGGCTCTACGCGGGGATCGTGCGGTCCATGGCCCTTTACAAGGCACCGGTGTGGGCGCGTTCTCTGAGGCTGCGACCAGCGCAGCGGTTGAACGCGTCCCAAAGGGTCATGGCCATCAGGATGGTACGGGGATACCGCACGGTCTCCCGTGAGGCGGCGAGCCTCCTTGCCGGATTGCCGCCATGGGATCTGGAGGCGAAAGTCCTCGCGCACATTTGGGTGTGGCGCGAAGAGGCGAAACTCCGGGGCATAACTCCGCTGCCGCAAGAAATCGCGGCACAGCGGACGGAGCTCCGGAGGGATCTCATGGCGACATGGAGAGTGCGATTGTCGCAACCCAGCGCTGGGCACGCCACAATTGTGGCGATAAGTCCCCTCTTTGAGGAGTGGCTAGAGAGGCGCCACGGCGTCCTTACCTTCCGCCTGACGCAGGTCCTCACCGGACATGGATGTTTCGGGAGGTTCCTGTTTAGGATTAAGCGGGAGGAAACGCCCGGGTGTCACCACTGTGTGGATCGCCCGGAGGACACGGTGGAGCATACGGTGGAGGTCTGCCCAGCTTGGGCGGAGCACCGCCGTGACCCTGGTTCAGGCCATGGTTCGGAGCGAGAGTGCATGGGAGGCCGTCACCTCCTTCTGTGAAGCAGTTATGCTAGCGAAGGAGGAGGCGGAACGCGTGAGGGTGAGACAAGGTTCGCGCCCTCGCGCCCCTAGTCGCCGCAGGAGACGCCCCGGGCGTCGGGAGTCGCAAGCCGATTTCCGGCCACCGTAGGCGCAGGCCTGCGGACGGTGAGCGATGGGTAGCTCGCCGTCCGATAAGGACCAGGCCCGGGTCGACGGCGCGTTGTGTTCCACGCGCGCCTCAAAGAGATGTCAGCACAAACTGACGGGGTCCGTTAGGACCAATGCCTGCCGGGGTTGCGAGTTTGTCCGAAAGGGATATCGTGGCCCTGGCACACAGGCAACGGAAGGAACACGGGTGGGTTTTAGTCAGTAAAAGTCTGACACGCCCTCCCGCTCCGCCCAGAGCGGGAGAAGTTATTTGATGATTTCCCACCCAAAAAAAAAAAAAAAGGGCCAATGCGACTCAGCCGAACACGGCCCGCGCGCGGAGGAGTTAATCAGTATATTTCTGTCATTAAAATGCCATGCAAAGGCTGCAAAAAATATCGAAAAAAGGTTAAAAAGGAAGATGGGATATCGTATCATCGTTATCTAACGTTACATTACTTTTGTTGCAATAAAATTATTAAATAAACACATTTTAAAGAGATAATTTTACTACCGAAATCCACAATGGCAGCTATGTCGCGCACTGCCGGCAGCGCGCGCGTCGTTAACGAAGTAACCTTGTACGGACGTAATTTTATATTTGTGTTTTATTTAATAATAAAAATATTGAATATAATTATTAAATTACTAATAATTGTTATTAAATTGTTTACAATGTCAAATAAAGCTGATTGAGATCAAAATGGTGGCTGACGAACAGAACTACCAATCACATGACTACAAAATTCAGTGCCTACCAATCGCGTCACGCGTCAAGTTATAGTGAACGCATAGTAAAGAAAATGTAGCCGCTTTGACACTTTTGACAGGTGCCCGGACCTGATGGCTCAGTGCTGCCACCTAGTGAACGTAATTTCAGAAAAACCTCACTGGGTTACATAATTTGTATTTGCAATCGCTTTCATTAGTTGAATTTATATTATTGTTGTCAAAATTAAAGCTATTGTCATCACAAGTGACAAGTGTGTTACGCACTGAGTATGCTGATCTTTATCAACTTAAGAAGCTGACAACAGGTAAACTGCAGTCACTGTCAGACTGCATACAAAAGAAAGAGAAGCGCGATGACACAACGCTTGTAATTTATTTCAAAATATGAAACAATTATTTATTTACTCAACAATGAGTTGAGTAATCAAAATAAAAGTTTAAAAAAAGACTCGCGCACGAAGGGTTCCGTACCATTATCTATAAAAATGGCAAAAAAATCACGTTTGTTGTATGGGAGCCCCCCTTAAATATTTGTTTTAATTTAATTATTTATTTTCAAAGTGAATACATAACTAATTATTTTATGAATATTTCAAGCGTAGACGCTGTTGCCGTTATCAATATCGAGCAAAAAAATCACGTTATTTGTATGGGAGCCCCCTTAAATATTTATTTTATTCTGTTTTTTAGTATTTGTTGTTATAGCGGCAACAGAAATACATCATCTGTGAAAAATTTAACTGTCTAACTATCACGGTTCATGAGATACAGCCTGGTGACTGACGGACAGACAGACAGACGGACAGACAGACAGACGGCGGAGCCTTAGTAATAGGGTTCCCGTTTGACCCTTTGGGTACGGAACCCTAAAAACAACTAAGTTCTGCATACAAATAAGACGTTCTTGTTATTAATTAGATACCAACCGTACGTTGATATTTTGGATTGAAACTCAAAGTAAAGGGTTAGTTTACTGTTAATTTGTATTGAGTTTTTTTTTTTCTAAACGTGTTTTGGTAACAACCAAGTTCTGAGAAGTATGTTCAAAAATAACATATATTTTTTCCGCTACCACAAACTATATAGATTTAGCAATTTTTTTGTTTAAGACAAGCCTACTTTTATCATTTCCCTCTTGTCAGCGCCTTAAAGCCTGGAATACACATGATACTAATAAGCATGCTTGTTTGCTACTAGGTAGCATGCTCATTAGTAGCATGCGCATTTTCTCGAAAGAAGTATGCTCTTGTACTACTAGATAGCATGTGTATTCCACGCTTAAAAGGTTGGTTGTTGTTATTGTTATTATTTCGGACAACTAACAGGATTGGACAGTACACAGTTTTGTGACAACATGCTGTGATAATCAGGCTTTCAGAAACCGTTGTTTGACGGGACCCCCTTTTGTGTTATCGATAAGAATATGATGTGCTTTTCTTGACCCTAGAGGAACGGTTTCAAGGTTGTTGGGACGCAGCTATGTTAGAAGATTACTGCTGGCGTTTAAAACCAAGAAGATACTTCCCAACATAAAAGATTTGAATATTTTTAATTTTTTGTGTATAAACTTTTTATAAAATGTGGGGTCCAAGCAAAAAGGGTCCAGCAGTGGGGTATTGAGTTAAGACTAGATTCGGTATCTTGAATAGACAATTGATAATAAGGATTAAAAAAAATATTCAAAAACTGGGACATTTTTTTTATCTGACATTTGAAGTTGAAACTCTGAAAAAGCTTGATTTGAGAAAAACTATATTAACTTGTAGATAATTGAGCTTTAATTAATAATCAATTAAAATCACTAAATGCAATTTTTTCACTCAACTTTACATAACTGCGTATCTCGGAAACTAAATGCCGAGAACTGGACCCTTTTTGCCTGCACGCCCACAAAATATACATTATTTTTATTGCGTGCAAAAATATTAATAATAAGCTTTTTTGGCAGTTTTATTCGAATTATTCATAATTAACATAAAGCTATGTGGGTACATCCTGTACCCACATAGCTTTAAAAAAATTGAAGTGGTACCCACATAGCGTTAAAAAAATTGAAGTGGTACCCACTTCAATTTTTTTGCTTTTTTACTTTGTTTTTCAAATTTGTAATACAGTGTAATTATTGAAGGATTATTTTGAAAAGTTTTTATACATTCAGTAGTTAGATAGTCGTTACGGGTCGTCAGAAGCCTGAAAGTCTGTCAACCACTTTTACCAATGGGTATCGGTATTACCCAGTTACTGGGTTTTGGAGGTCAGATAGGCAGCCGCTCCACGTAAAATACTGGTATTCAGCTGCATCCGGTTGGACTGGAAGCCGACCACAACAAAGTTGGGAAAAGGCTGGGCAGATTGATATTCAGTAGTTTACAGTCTTTAATGGAAAATCAAGTCTTACCTCTGGGTGCCCGCGAAGGCAGAGCGTGTCAGAATGAAGGGCCTGTATTTGCTGTCAGATCGCAGCAACATTCCTTCGTGCGTCGCGCGGATGTTCCATAGACCGTATTCATTGTGTACATGTCTGAAAACATTTTTTTTTTATCATTTAAAAGTTTGTTGTTGATAAGTTGAAAGGAAATCGTATGGCTTGGTATGGGCATGTGATGAGGACCCAACTTGTTCTTTCGTATTTTTTTCTCTTTGCGTTATGTTTACCGTAAATAGACGTATTTTATTTCTTTATTTTCTTTTATTGTGGGACGTCTTCGTTTAATTATTGAATTTGAATATCATAAATGAAATAATGATTTTCGTCGAGGTTTATTTGAGTATGAAAGATACTAAAACACATATAAAACTTTGTAATTTATTACCTGTGTTCCCAGAAAGCAGCGAGTCCATCATTGCCATCCTGAGGAGGCTTGTAGTGACGACAATCCTTAGGCATAGTGATTTCGGGACCGTTGAATACCTGCGTCAGACAAAATATTGTAATACCATCTCAGTTGATTGATTGCAGTAGGATTTACTCTTCAAACACAACTAATTTTTAAAGTCACTGTTAAAGCCTCTGTTAGGTCGAGACAATTAGTTCGAGTCGATGGTTTTGTTGAAGTTTATATCTCATACTATTCACTTAAAAGGATCTATACTCCATTTGAAATAAGATTATATATTTAAATAAACCTTTTTCACAGTCCGTACAACCGATTTTGACTTCTATTGTGTCGGTGGAATGACAAATGGCAACTGTAATAAACAGTTGGCATTTTAACCACGTTTTTTCTTTTAATGCCATCCTTATGCCTATGGAATAGAAGTCAAAATCGGTTGAACGGACTGTATAAAAAGTTTTGTTTTTCTAATCTTATTTTAAATGGAGAATAGCTTCTGCCCGAGACGTGCGTCGTCCGCGTGAAGTTTCTGGTTCCCTCGATACACCGCGTCGCATCGCACCGCCCGTCCGACCTATTACTACGTTTTCGCTTAGCGATCTTTCTGACTTTTATTCTTTTTGCTCGGATACAAAAAGTCGCAACGTGATGTTTAATAGCCTTCCTCAAGAATTGGGCTATCAAATGCAAAAATAATTTTCAAATTCGATTGGTATTTTCAGACATTAGCGCGTTCAGACAAACAAACAAACGATATAGATTATGTAGCAATAGAAAGACTTTTAAGAACTTATTAAGGTGAATCCGCAGCTGTAGCCCGGGAAATTCTAAATTTATTCCGGTTTCACCAATTTTCTGTTCAGTGTCAGGTTGTATCTTGATCAAAATATGATTCGCGACTTTATCAAATATGTATTTACTAATCATTAATACATCTCTCGTTAGATTTGTTCCCCAATGTCATGATTTCATGAAAAAGTCATTCAATGGAACAAATCTAACTGAGAGAGATGTATTACTGACTCTAATGATTATAATTCTGTAAATACATCATCTGTTATAGTCGCAAATCATATTTTGATCAAGATACAACCTGACAATCAGTGGCGTGGTTCTCTACTTAGGGTGCCTACCCTACGTGGAGAACCACTACAGGCCACTGACGAACGAAATATTAAAAAAAAAACACATTACGTCACACGGTCGCGAGAAGTTGCTATAAGTGTTCTAACAAGAGTTTTAATTTTATTTTTAATATTTTGTATTATTTTATAACATAGTTAAATAAATGCATTTGGCCTAGGGCTAGGGTAGGCTAGGTCTAATTGCCTTTTTGGACGGCCCGCCCCTGCTGACAATGACCTGCAAATTGCAAAAAACGTAAGAAAATTTTAAATTTCGCGGTCTACCGCTACGAATTCACCTTAAAGTTAAGTGTTGTTTGGAAATTCGGGGTTAAGTAGGTTAACAGGGTAATTTTTTTTTATTTTACCCCAGCTACCCTAATATTTTGATTTGTGATTATGTGAAAGAGCTGGACAGTGTATGTACTCACGCTAGGCTCGTTCATGTCATTCCACACGTGCACATCCTTGCTTGTACCAGGGAAGTTGTTGAACTGGTACCTCTCTGCGTAGTACTTGCTCACGACGGGGTTGAAAAAGTCCAGGTAAGATGAAGAGCCGGGCCAGCACCAACCTGGGTAGAGGAATGGATGTAACATTTAGCCAGAATTTCGTGTTTCGTTCCTCTACGCCTTCCGTGACTTCATGTAACCCTCATAACCCTCTGGTTATTGTTGTATTATTACGCCTGTACGGCGTAGGGTAGTTAGACAGAGGTGTATAGTACGCCTACAAACCGCTGTCAGCCAGGTTAGTGTTTTTGAGATTATACCACAGAACAGAAAAAAACAGAAATCGCGAAAAAAAAGTAGGCGGGGCCCGCGTACCCCGAGTATTGCGGAGTTCCGGATATGTCTGCTCCGCGCATGAATGACGCACATCAGTCTTATTACAAAAGTCACGGTGACAAAAACTTGAAAAAAAATACAAAAATCTATTGTGCGGTTATAGAATGTAATCACGATAGCAGAACCAAACATTTATCAAATGATGGTATATCATACCATCGGTAAGTCCTAATTTATTTCATTTCGATTACAATTTGAAAAATAATATTTTACGGAACGTTACGGAAATATCAATCTTAAAAGTAACGAGATACAGCTTTAAATTGAATGCATTTACTATAGTGACATCTAGCGGCGGCTAGCGTAACTTGTCCGCATTCCGTGTGCGCTTCATGCGGAAAGATAATAAATACTTCAAAAGAGTAGATAATACACAACTCTATCGTCATAGATCTATGGTATATTTTCAAATAAGCGACGACTGACATATTTCCTACTTTCATTCAATATTAATTTACCAATCACACACCAAGGATTTCTTAGTGTTACGAAATACAATATAACCTGTTTAAGTGTGAGTTTGGGTACGCTGGTTCCGATACTAATGAAGCGCTATGCGATTTCTACTGCTTTTATTTCTGTTCTGTGGATTATACAGTATGTTAATCAACGAAAAGCGTTTCCGTTAATCCGCCATGGTATAGCATCCATAAAGGCCAAAAATATATTACCATCAAAAATACTAAGTACCAAAATATTAATATGATGGTGACCAGTTTGCGACCCTTGGCCGGGCATACAAAAGATAAATAAGAAAAATTGACCCATCACGGGACGACTGGCAGATGTGAAACATCGCACTTCACACACATTTACACACTACTACATACAGACTGTATAAGTGTATAGTGGCCGATCGCCACGCGGCATGCGTCGCCCCGCCAGCAATCGGTTTTATATGCGCCTATAGATGTTTGACATCAAAATAAACAATTTCTTCTCGACCTACCTTCGTAATCTTTGCCATCCTTATCTCTGACATAGTACCCCAACTCCGTAGCGTCTTCATGTAGGAAGTACCCAGCCTCCCTCTTGATATGAGGGTCAATTATAGTGACAAGTTTGCGACCCTTGGCTGTTAAGTTGGCAACCATGTCCGATGGGGTCGGGAACTTGAGCGGGTCCCATGTGAAGTATCTGTAGAAAGAGGATTAATTTGAATCAGCAGATCTCCTAAAAAAAAACTGTGATTCGGGCCCATTTATCGCTTAATTTAAGTCAAGATGATTTGCAGACAGACCATGCAGTTACATCTGACCATTCATTGTTTCCACAGGAAACAAGGTTTTGGAATGGGTAATTATTTTATCTTTTTCTCGTGTAATATCTTACCTCTCGCTTTCTGTGGGAGTGATTTCGTGAAAAGGGACAGAATGTAAGTAGAGGAGGTCGAATTTCGGCCAGTGGGCGACCACTAGTAATGAATAATAATTATTCTAATAAATATTTCAGTATTTAGCTTTTTAAAGTAAGCCACTACAGTAAGGCTCGCTGGTTTTTTTTTCTTTTTTCTATTCACACTTTCTGGGTTAATCTTGGACATCACTGACATCAGTGAAGGATAACATCGGGAGGAAACCTGCACTTATCTATGCATATAATAAAATAGTAACGAAGTCAAAACTGTACACTAAACATTTTTGAAAAAAGTAATTGCTACGAGGTGTGGAAACGAGTCTGAAGCCGAAAATATAGTTTTTAGAATTCTTGTCTGTTTGGATTGGCGCAAAAACGGCTGAACGGATTTGGATGAAATTTGGCACACAGATAGTTCATAACCTGAATATACATAGGATACTATTTATCCCGGTAGTACATTCCCGTGGGATATTTTCTGACATCCATGCGGGCGAAGCCGCGGGCAAAAGCTAGTAGGTAATATGAGTCTGACATCGCCAACCCGTCTTGAGCAAGCGTGATGATCAATGCTCGTGCCTTCTTTGTATGAGAAGAAGCCTTTGCCCTGTAGTGACATAGGCCTCCCCCAAAGGGGGGTTTGCCATAACCGCCACGCGTGGCAGGCGGGTTGGCGATTGCAGTATAAAAAAAAAGAAGAAAATACGTTTATTTGCGGTAAATATAACGCAAAGAAATAAAAACACAAACTCGAAAGAACAAGTTGAGGGAAAATATGCGTCACATTCACGCAAAACGGCCATCGCTCAACATAATGCTGCGACCCTATGCTAGACAGAGCTCCAGCGCTGACGTGATGACGTCACCCGGTGCAGCATAATGAGATAAAAATAAACAAAATAAATGCAATACTTCGTTATCTATGTTTATATAAATATAATATCTAGAATGGCGATTCTTGGCGGGAAAGTGAAGCGTCACGATTAGCAGTTTTGTTCTATTTTCTAAAACTTGTGTTTAGCCGAATATTAATGTGTAATAATAGTTGATTATTAACCATTAAGTGTTCGTGAACGTGCATTAGTGTAGGCAAATGAAACAAAACAGTGCAACATATCACATCAAGTTCTCTCAAGAAGTCCGCGTGAGGTCTCAGTAAAGTGCCACGTCTTTACTGAATCTCAAGGGGAGCGTACGGGCGGGGATATCATCTATCATGCATTGTTTAAAATTAATTTCATCATTACCTATCAAAGTAACTAAATAAAGACTTGGCTAAAAGGTCCCAGCAACCAGGCCATTAAACTATTGTATAAAAAAAAAAATCTAGAATGGCAACATTCAGTAACGTCGGCAACGACTCAAGCGCCGCGCGCATGTTACGCAATCTGTGTGTGCAGGAAAATGCATAGAGAACGCTGCTCGAGAACGACACTCACGGGAAGAAAAAGGATGGTGCTATTCTTTACGTCAGGTACCACACGGTGGGACAATAATAGTCTCGTATTATTATTATACGAGGGCTGCACTAAAAGTATCGGGAATGGAATATTTCCACTGTTCCTGTCATATTAAAATCTTTTTAATTGAAAACTCCTTGGTTTTAAAAATCGAATACCATTTTTTTTTTTTTAAAAAGATTCTCGGTCTTGTCACAAGGTTTTGTCAAACTTGTTTAGTCGTTGAGAAAATGGAATTGACTCGAGAAAATTCAAGAGCGATGATTTATTATGACTTTCGAACTGGTTTAACACAAAAACAGTGTGTTGACCGGATGATTTCTGCATTTGGTGATGAAGCCCCATCCAAAACCACAATTTATCGCTGGTTTGCTGAATTTCAACGTGGACGTGTCAAGCTCAGTGATGATCCCCGTCAAGGTCGTCCAAAAACTGCAGTCACCTAAGAAAACGTTGATGCTGTGCGTAAGCTGATTGAGGAAGATCGACATGTGACATACCGCGAAATTCAGGCAACTTTAGACATTGGCATGAGTTAAATACAAATAATCTTGCATGAACAATTAGGTGTAAAAAAGTTGTTTTCCCGATGGATACCGCATTCGCTCTGTGAAGAGCAAAAAGCAGCTCGCGTTACTTGGTGCGTCAGAACTCTCGAAAGATTCCACGCAGGATCCTCAAATGCTGTATACAACATTGTATCAGGTGACGAATCCTGGATATACGCGTACGAACCCGAAACAAAAAACCAGTCACGAGTTTGGGTGTTCGAAAATGAGTTAAAGCCAACAAAAATTGTTCGTTCACGGAGTGTTGCAAAAAAAATGGTGGCCACGTTTGTCTCCAAAACCGGCCATGTTACGACTATTCCTCTTGAGGGACAAAGAACGGTTAATGCAGAATGATATGCTAGCATTTGTTTGCCACAGGTCGTTTCTGAACTCCGTAAAGAGAACTGCAACCGCCGCATCATCCTCCATCACGACAATGCGAGTTCTCACACCGCGCACAGAACAAAAGAGTTTTTAGAGCAAGAAAACATAGAATTATTAGACCATCCGCCGTACAGCCCCGACCTAAGCCCTAATGATATATACTTTCCCTAAAATAAAGAATAAATTGCGTGGACAGAGACTTTCATCACCTGAAGAAGCTGTGGACGCCTACAAAACGGCCATTTTGGAGACCCCAACTTCCGAATGGAATGGTTGCTTCAATGATTGGTTCCATCGTATGGAAAAATGTGTCAAATTTCGCGGAGAATACTTCGAAAAGCAATAAATACATTTTTAAATAGTAATGTTGTGTCACTTCCTTGATTCCCGAAATTTTCAGTGCCGCCCTCGTATTGGGTCACAACCTATGAAATTGGCGTTTTTTTCTCACAAATAGAGAACCTCGTCACTTCTATGATTTCAAATATTCATCAATTGCTTGGTATTATATCGAATACTGACCATCATAGACAACTACCAGTAGTAAAAAAACCTTATTATTACTTGTAGTTTTCTAAACATAAAAAATACCTTAAAAATTACTCCTCATTTTTTTAGCAGAAATTACCACTATTTGTTTTAACTTAGCCAAAAGCGCATGCGCTAGCGCTTAATCTAAGTGGCATATCGTTATCTTAGTTTTGAAATAAGTGCATAAAAGTTTTAAAACATTAGTGTTCATGGTTGTTATATAAATTAAGAAAATTTTAGTATGAAAAATGCAACTTCTTTAAAATTCCCCATACAAAACGCTGATTTCATAGTATTGTGGACAGGATATTAATTCAGATTTGTTACAGTTGTAATGGCAATCATGTCATTTGGTTTAAATAGATTTTTTTTAAATATTTTGTGAATGTGGGAATGTTGTAGACTTAATAGACTGTAGATTTGTGTACCATTTCCTCTTTTATTAAGTACCTGGTACTTATTGACAGGCCTACACTATCCTCCCATACCTATTAACACTGTGATAAAAACATTGTAAAAGCCAATTATTTAACAGAGTAACCATGGAGTTTCTTGCCGGCTCTTCTCCATAGGTAACGACCAATTGGAACCATGCTCCTAGCTTCTGACGTTTCATAAGTGCCCATGGATGTAGGTTTATGTGAAATCATTTTGTTTTTTTTTTGTATTATTTTATTAAGTTTTTTTTTTTTTTGAAGGAGTATGTAATGACCGTAGCAGGTGGCGTTCTATAGTTTCTGCCTACCCCCATGGGAAGAAGGCGTGAGTTTATGCATGTAAATATTTTGATATTACTCACTTCTTCCTGTCAGTGTACTCGATGTCCAGCCAGATGACGTCAGCGGGTATGTCGTGAACGTCAAAATTGTTGTCCACACCGCGCACGTCATCTTCATCCACGTAGTTCCAGCGGCACTGGTGGTAGGCTAGCGAGAATTTCTGGGGAATAAATGTTTATTATTAATATTCTGTTACGTCTCTTGCCCATCTTTCGTTTTTACGTCCCGAGAAGTACCAGATTCGTATACCAGACAAGGAAAGAGGAACACCACAGATTTAGAGTAGGCTAGATACCGCATGTTCATTAGATTGTATGAAAACCGAGCGTGTCAACTTTTTTATACCTACGATGACGTCACCCCAGCCATTTAGTGATGTGCTCAACGTAAACAGAATCATTTCAATCGCTAAGCGCGTCTGTGAGCTAATAGAATTCGTCAGGAGTCGACGTGCGTTGATTTTTTTTTTTTTTTTTTTTTAATCGCAATAATGTCTGTGCACAAACTTCGAGGCACGCTTGGTCGGATGGCTTATGGTATCTAGCCTACTCTAAATTTGTGAGGAAGACCATTTCAAAGTATTATAATTATCAGCAAAAGGCTAGTTTTTGTTAACTACAGTTAGAGCTATATTCAAAATTGATGGCGGCTCAACTGCGCAGTACCGCACCCCTCACTACTAATTTGTTACTGCGCAGCGACTCGCCTCGTGTTCCGAACCCCGAATCGGGCTGCATCTGCTGCAGGGGCGCCGACTCCGTGGGTGTTCGGTGGCGCCAGCACCCAGAAGAAGTAAAAAGTCTAGGGCGTTAATAGCATGCGCCCCCCTCCCAGCGTTTCCACTCACTTCTGCCTTGTAAATACCTTTTGTTAGTCTCCTTTCATTCATCCTCTCAACATGACCAAACCATCTAAGCATACTATTTTCAATTTTTATCACTACATCTTCTTTTAAACCACACCGTTGCCTTATCACATCATTTTTCATTTCATGTTAGGTTTAACCTTTTGTAATTACAGAAACAATTTGAAAGTCAATGCATCTCGCGTGGATGCAACTTTACGAAATGAAATGAAATGAAATCGTTTATTCTGTAAATAGGATATCGGAATCACTTTTACACGTCTTATTAAAAAGTAAAAAATAAGCTAGATGTAGTCGACATTTCCTATCTGACTACCCGTGAGAAGAAATGGCGAAACAAACTCAGGGGTCAAAGTCTCTTTTAAAGTCCAGACATAATCTTGGTCAGATCATGTGAGGACCATGTAGATCTGTGTCTGAAATGGTCTTTTGAGGAAAGAACCACACAATTTTGAGTGGACCTGTCCAATCAGTGCAAGCATTTGTCGTAATCGTGCAGCTCGACTCAAGACTTAAGGAGCTCAACGACTCGACGAACAATACCAAAGAAAGTACATTTGGGTAGGCCTCATAAAGTGCTCAAAATGCCAGACCACCATTAAAACTGAGAAAAAGCATAAAATAATAGGAAAATATTTAAAGAGAAAAAAAAAAAAAATTACCCACATAGTGCTCACATTCACAATAAATTAAACCAGTAAATATAATACTTTTCAAAGTAAACATTAATGTAATATTGTATATAATATTCTGCAATGTCAACATTTATATAAAATCATGCATAATAACATTAAATGTCAAGTTTTCCAGTTTGATCACAAGGCTTGCAGAGCGAGCAGCTCAATCCCAAGCTTTTTTGTCTTCTAAATAATCAGAAATTTTATAGTACCCTTTTTTACAAAGTTTGATTTTAATACAGCTTTTAAATCGTTTAATGGGTAAGTTTCGAATGTCAGTAGGAAGTTTGTTGTGAAAGCGTATACATTGACCCATGAACGAGTTGCCTACTCTGTGGAGGCGAGTGCGATGTACAGCAAGATTGTGTTTATTCCTGGTATTTAAACAATGAATATCGGACATTTTCTTAAAATTTGATATATTTTTGTGTACATACAATAGATTTTCAAATATATATTGAGAGGCTACAGTCAGAATATCTATTTCTTTGAATTTTTCACGAAGTGAATCTCTTGGACCTAGATTGTAAATGGCTCGAACAGCCCTTTTCTGTAAAAGGGGAAGGTTTAATCAATGCTTATACTAAAGTTGTTTGTATGTTTGTGAATGTTTATCTCTAGAAATACAGACCGATTACAAAATCCTTTTCACTGATAAAAAGCTACACTATTCTTCAGAGGCATTTTTTTTTTTTGGTTGGGAAATTATCAAATAACTTCTCCCGCTCTGGGCGGAGCGAGAGGGCGTGTCAGACTTTTACTGACTAAAACCCACCCGTGTCCTTTCCATTGCCTGTGTGCCAGGGCGACGATATCCCTTTCGGACAAACTCGCAACCCTGGCAGGCATTGCCCGTCAGTTGGTGCTGACATCTCTTTGAGGCGCGCGTGGAACACAACGCGCCATCGACCCGGGCTTGGTCCTTATCGGATGGCGAGCTGCCCATCGCTCACTGTCCGTAAGCTCGCGCCTACGGTGGCCGGAAATCGGCCTGCGACTCCCGACGTCCGGGGCGTCTCCTGCGGCAACTAGGGGCGTGAGGGCGCGAACCTTGCCTTTCCCTCACGCGTTGCGCTTCCTCCTTCGCGAGCATTACTGCTTCGCAGAAGGAGGTGACGGCCTCCCTTGCACTCTTGCTCCGAACCATGGCCTGAACCAGGGCCGGACGCGAGAGATCACCGCCGCTGATCGCCTCCGTGAGGACACGGCGGTGCTCCGTCCACGCAGGGCAGACCACCACCGTATGCTCCACCGTTTTTTTTTATGTCAGAAAAGTGCATGACTCAACTTTAGTGAAATGTGAACCCGCATAATAAATAGAAGTCTGAAATGGCCAATCTAACGCCTTTTCTGAATCAGTTGAAGCCTTGGCCCTGCTTGTGTTTGTGATTCCTACATCTAAAACAGTATACTTACAGGAGGCAGGGGAGTTGTTCCAGTAAGTGCAGTGTACTGACGGAACAGATCAGCTGGCTTCTCTCCCAAGAACACGAATACGTCAATGATTCCAGACTCGCTCATGAATCTGAAATAATTATTATTATTTTATGTCAAATTTACCATGGAGAGTTGTCAAGAATAGATGAATTAAATTGTGCTTTATTCGGGAAAACATTACACAAATAGCGACATTTTGATATAATCGTATAACTATAACCAGGGACCGACACCGGTATGATCAATTCCGGTATTTTACGGTAACAACCTTTATTATTATTTTAGTATTTTAAAAGGTTACCTTAATTCTTAGAAATTGAATACAACCGGTATTAATACCGGTAACCGAAATAAAGATTACCTCTACCATTGACTAATGCCGTCGGCATTAGTCAAAGGACGCCGAGTCGCCTGTGTGTGAGTCTATCCGCACACCGACCAATGACTGCCTTGGCTTTAGGTAACCGGTATCAAAACGGTAATAGCGGTAACCTTAATCGTAGATGTAACCGAAATTCTTCAATACCTGCACCGTAATTTATAAGGTGTTCGGTCCCTGACTATAACAAGCTTGGTTATGTCTAGAGATCGGATATTCGGATGCATATTTACCTAAAGTACGTTTTTTTCCCGGCAAAGGATACAAAGTATGGAAACGGCTTCTTAAAATATATTTTTATTCCGGGATCGCGGGGTTTCATTAGTAACAGTGTATATTAGGTATACAATTTTGTATTCCTAAGTAATATTTCTTATCTATTTAGAACTAGGCAAGAATTTTGTGGAAAATATAACACTTTTAAAAAACACTATTAATATTTCTTCAAAACCTTTTATTCTTAAATTAAATATATTTAATCGGGGATACACAGTGTAAAAGAGTAGTTCTTAAAAACTTGTCAGTCCTGGAAACCGACACTTATTCCCGTAGCGGAGCGCACTCCATACTAGTCAACTCTCAAACTTTAGGTGAATATGCATCCGAATACCCGACCTCTAGTTATGTCACGTAGGTAACAATCATTCTCATGACGCCGTTATTTCTCTAATGTTATCTTGGTTCAAAAATTATACAAGATAAGTTTTTGTGATGGTTTTGGTGATATTTTTTTTTTATTATAGTTACTTTACTTCAGTGTAATGGTCACTTTTACAAAACGAAAGGTTTTTTATAAGTAACATACCTAGCATCTACACGTCGTTTCTGTCCACCGGTAACTAGGTTCACCAGAGATGAAACAACGGTACTGTCAGCATAGTTCACGACGTCCACCCAGGTTTCCGCTGAGTTGTGCCAGAATATACCTGCGCTGCGTTTAGGACTGGGAAAGACAGAAAAATATAAATCAATTGACTAAAGTAAATATATTTGGAAATGTGGGTGTACTATATGTATTTAAGTACTTACATACACCTCTGCCCAAGCCCTTCGGGGATATAAAGCAAAATGTTATGTATAAGGTTATAGATTTGACACTGATAAGCTGACGACGGTTTTAAGAGCGTACGGCATTTCATACAAACTTTCAAGCCCTTGTTTTCGAAATTACTGAACCGATTTTAATGAAACTAAGTCTTATTTAAAAACAGATAACTGGAAATCTGTTTCTATGAAAAATTTAAAATCTGTCTAATTTGGGTGTCACTATTATGAAGTTTAATTAAAATCGGTTCAGTCATTCCGAAAAACAAGGGCTTGAAAGTTTGTATGTAATGCCGTACGCGAATACGCTCATAAAGCTTGTAAAAAAAAAACAAAAAGGGTTACAGAGTTATCAAAGTTACAATTGTAATGAATTCGAGCTGTCCTGAATAAATAGTAATTAGTGCAACAAGAGAGCAAAGTTGGTTTTTGCCGCGAGTGTTGATTGTGAATTCCGAGTAAGCGAAGGATTCTATAATTGAATCACGAGCGAGCGTAGTAAAGGATTCTATAATTGAATCACGAGGAGCGAGTGATTCTAGGTTAAGGCGAGGTTGCAGTACTTTTTAACTTTTTTAAACCTCTGTAAATCTAGCAAAGTAATTATAATTTTAATTAAGTAATTTTTTTCTATGGAGCAAATATACACAAAATCTAGCAGTTCAAGAGCTCGCAACGGCCGGCCAGTTACAGCCGGCTACACACCGCACTACAAGACGGCCTTAAGGGATTCAAAGACACGAGATGCAAATAACTTTGGCCTCATGTAACACATACAACTTTTCACCAGCAGCGAGAACATATTACCTAAAGGCAAAAAAATACAGCATGTTAAAAATTTAACCACATGTTTATTTGTAACACAAACAACATCAAAAAATCAAAAGTTAAAAAAAACATTACATTTAAAAACTTAACAGATGCCTTGCAATTTTTAGATTATAAGTGTATTCGAACGTTTTATTGTTTGTTTCTTTTTTGGGTCCTTTTGCACGTGGCTTCGCCCGCGTGGAGGTCGGAAATTATCCTACGGGAACATACTACCGGGATAAAAAGTAGCCTATGTCCTAACGCAGGCCCTGCATACTCGTCATAGATAGCGATCGCTTTACGACCGAATTCGCTAGCAAAGTCCTAATGGAGTCACTAGCTAGACAGTCAAAATAGCTTGATATCCACGAAAAAACCACAATCTCGTCAAGCATTTTTGGCTGTCTAAAGATCCCATTAGGACTTTGCGACCGAATTCATTCGTAAAGCGAGACTGCGGGGCCTGGTCATGGTTTACCCATGTGCCAAACTTCCTCCAAATCCGTTCAGTCGTTTTAGCGTGAAAGCGTAACAAACAAATTTTCGCATTTATAATAATTTATTAGGATAAGATAGTTAGTTCGACTTGGGTGTAGAATAGAATAGAATACTCTTTATTATGTACACCATAAAAGTTACAGATATAAATGTTGAAATTTTACACAGGGTGACACAATGGGCGGTCTTATCGCTAAAAGCGATCTTTTACAGACAACCTTTCCTCAACCTTTTGGGTGTACCTCTACGACTGACAACGTGACTGTACTGCCACGTAGTGTAGGGTATTTTAAAGCACACAAGAATCAGTATAACTTAGAGGTAGTGTGTGCTTACATACCAAGACCCAATGATATTAAAAGTAAAAATACGTAGATAGGTTACCTACTCAACATTCGGTCTTCAAAAAACGGCACAATGTCACACTATTAGATGACACGTGGAAGTAGGACGGCATGTCGTAATTATCGGGAGTGAAAAAGAGACAAGACGAAGCCAAGACGTGCCACTTGCGGAGCGTATATAACCCATCTACCTGTACCCCGCGTTTGCGTTAAGATTTTTATTCTCACCCTTATAGTCTTAGCATTATGATCTATCGGTCAAATTTTAACGCAAACGAAATAGTTACGTTTACTCTCTTGCAAACTTACACTTGGGGTACTGTTTTTACTTATAATATCATTGCCATGACCCCTCTATGCCTCGGAAAGCACGTTAAGCCGTTGGTCCTGGCTGTCATTCGTGGATTTTTGACAGTTGTTACGGGTAGTCAGAAGTCTGTCAGCCACTCTTATTAAGCGGTATCGTATCACCCAGTTGTGGAGGTCAGATAGGATGTGGTTTCATGTAAAATACTGCTGCATCCGGTTAGCCTTGAAGCCGTCCCCAACATAGTTGGGAAAAGGCTAGGCATAAGATGATCAAGAGTTTGTAAATTTCTTTACCAGTATCCCACTTAAAACTACTGAAACCTTAAATTCCTCGCCCTTGCTCGCTTTTGACTCTGTAAGGGCGAACGTTGCAGCCTGCCCGATTGAATTTAACTTTAAGCATATTAACCCCATAATAGTATTAAAAGCTTTTAAGCAAATCAAGATCAAATTGTCCGAAGATCTTTGGGGAATGTCCATTAAAGTCTGTACCTCAATAATTGAGACTATAGCGCCTTACTTAGCCTTAATATTTAATTTGTGTGTGGATCAAGGAGTCTTCCCGGATTTAATGAAATACAGTAAGGTAATACCACTTTTCAAATCCGGAGACAGTAAAGACACAAATAATTATAGACCCGTATCCGTTTTGCCGGTTTTCAGCAAGGTGTTTGAAAAGGTAATGCTTAATCAAATGCTCAATCATTTCAACGCGAATAAAATCCTTCACGATCAACAGTATGGTTTCACCAAAGGACGTTGTACGACCGACGCCGGTGTAACCTTATTAAGACACATTTTTAACGCGTGGGAAGAGGCCCAAGACGCCATAGGAATCTTTTGTGACCTTTCCAAGGCATTTGATTGCGTCGATCACGAAACCTTACTCTTGAAGCTTGAGCATTACGGACTTGGAAAACTTGCGCTTAGTTTAGTAAAATCTTATTTAAACGATAGACAACAGCTAGTTCAAATAAATGGTATCAATTCACTCGGTTTAAAAGTAAAAATGGGTGTTCCTCAAGGCTCGATATTGGGTCCTTTCCTCTTTTTAGTGTATATTAATGATCTTCTCTTCTTCTCCATTTATTAAAAAAAAATCATTTATGAGTGTGTGCTGACTTACCCGTGAGAATACATGACGGGCACAGCTCCGTAGATGGCCATGCGACTGTCAAGGTCATACTCAAACACGTCAAGGTTGTACAGGCGATAAGGTTCGCCCGATGTTGTTGTGCGGAGAGAGAATTTGTCGGTGTGTTCTGGTATACCTAGGGAAGATAAATTTAATTAAAAGTCAATGTTTTTAACGCCAGTAGCACGCACAATGACCTCTGAGCAAAGGCTCCACACAATAGGTGAGAGGAGATAGAAGAGGCGAAATAAAAAGAATTGTAAGTCAGGCACATTGGCCACTATTGTGATGGGGAAAAAGCACTGAACTCGCGTGACCGTCATGCTCAGATATATTTGAAATGAGAACTTCTTTAGGCACGTTGGGCACTTGGGATGGGCAAAAAGCACTGAACTCGCGTGACCGTCATGCTCAGATATATTTGAAATGAAAACTTCTTTAGGCACGTTGGGCACTTGGGATGGGGAAAAAGCACTGAACTCGCGTGACCGTCATGCTCAGATATATTTGAAATGAAAACTTCTTTAGGCACGTTGGGCACTTGCGATGGGGAAAAGGCACTGAACACGCGTGACCGTTACGCTCAGATACATATATACAGATGTTTATAAGTTTGTGAATCTAAGATATTTTCACTTTTGCCGTGCAATCCTATGACTGACATTTTTTTTTAGGAAATTCTCTGTAGCTTCCCGACGTGTGGATTTGCTCTCAGATAGTGATAGTAGGCTCGCCCTCAATTACATAATCCCTGACGAAACGACTTTATTGCCTCGTGGTAGTAAAGAAGAAAACAGGAAAGCAAGCTCTACGCCTATATAAATCTACTATGGCGAAATTAAAATTGACTAACCATAAACATTGTCGGCTTCAGGGAAACTAAAGTCAAGAGAGACAGCCTCGTTTCCTCGTGGCTTGCTGTCGTGGTGTGACTTGAAGTTCTCGCCCCAAGTACCTTCCTCCTCCTGCTGTGTACGACATAGAACATAATTAAATATAACACGAGAAAGAAAACAGTTTTATTTATGCGCCTCATAAGGCGGGATTCATTTTGGAAAGGGCACCTATACTACATTTGAAATAAGATTAGAAATTTAAATAAATCTTTTTTACAGTCCGTTCAACAGATTTTGACTTCTATTCCGTAGGCATAAGGATGGCATTAAAAGCAAAAACGTGATTAAAATAACAACGGTTTATTACAGCTGCCATTTGTCATGTTACCAACGCAATATAAGCCAAAATCGGTTGGACGTACTGTAAAAAAGGTTTATTTAAATCTCTAATCTTATTTCAAATGGAGTCTAACTTCAACTTACTGACTCCTTGACAATTATAAAGTGCCCGTAAACGGTTTAATTGAAATAATTGTTTTGCCTTTGGGACGAAATAAACGACATTAAAAATTGGCGCGGAGACGACCTATCAGAGTCGAAGTAGGTAATCGTAATTTTGTCTTGGTGTAGCAAGATTACTTCTAAATAATAACTAATACTGCTGTCCTGCTCCACAACTAATTGATTAACATTTGAAAATACTTTTGGAGCTGCTGAAGATTGTAAGACTATCTTTTCATTGTATAAACTCAATCTCCTTTGTATTATATAATTGCGGCCTACCCAAATGTCCTTTCTTTGGTATTGCGAATATGACCAGATTTATGAACGTAAACGATGCAAAAGGAGTATGTAAGGAGGGTAGCTGGTGGCGCTCAATAGTTTCTGCCAAGCACAGCGTGGGCATGTCGGTGACGCGAACCCATAAGTATTTCCCCTAACCAAAAATCGCTCTACGTGCAGTTCACTTTAAAAATAAGTATCTAAAATGATCTACGTATGGTATTCCGAAATACCGCTCACCGAAAGGACGGTTTTCCGATAACACTCTACTCCGACGGTATGTTGAACGAAAAAATGATTGGCCGATGAAACGTTTCGCCGAAAATATTATTCATCGACGGTTGGTAGATTATGGCACTCGCCGGCCGCTGCCGCGGCACCGCTCGCTTCGCTCGCTCGGCTCGTGCGTAGGAGGTCATAGTTTTAACCTAACCTAACCTACCCATTTTTTTTTAGGTGAAACGTTCTATCGACGAATCTCTCATTTTCGGCGAAGCGTTTCATCGGCCAATCATTTTTTCGTTCAACAAACCGTCGGAGTAGAGTGTTATCGGAAAACCGTCCTTTCGGTGAGCGGTATTTCGGAATACCATACGTAGATCAGATGATCTAAAATACCTACAGTAAAAGCACCTGGATATATAACATGATCTTGTGTTGCTTTTTAATATGTTTTTTATTTGCAGTTATTGAATATTTTTGTAAATGTATATTTTTGTTTGTACACACGTAAGTTAATATCATTCTGGCGGTAGGTTAACCTAATATTCGCCGGCAAGCGGATGTTTTTTGTGGATGATGATAGATCGAAAATGTGAGAATATTTTTTTAAACTTTATCAGTGGTTCAGTAATTTAGTAGCATTTAACTTTGTAAATATGGTATGGATTGAGCGATTGAATAGTTATTTATTGATTAACTTTATGGATAAGGTAGACAAACAAAAGAGGTATGTTGTGTCTCTACCACGAAAAAGCCCGAAAAGATCGAGAAGACTCTTTTTTGTCATTAAACTTAAATCAATAAATTGTGAGCAGAGAATCTATTCTAAAATACCAATACTTAGCGTTCATCGAGTTTTTTTGCGCCGTTCTTTTCCATAGGAACCTACGAGGGCTGCACTAAAAGTATCGGGAATGGAATATTTCCACTGTTCCTGTCATATTAAAATCTTTTTAATTGAAAACTCCTTGGTTTTAAAAATCGAATACCATTTATTTATTTAACAAAAGATTCTCGGTCTTGTCACAAGGTTTTGTCAAACTTGTTTAGTCGTTGAGAAAATGGAATTGACTCGAGAAAATTCAAGAGCGATGATTTATTATGACTTTCGAACTGGTTTAACACAAAAACAGTGTGTTGACCGGATGATTTCTGCATTTGGTGATGAAGCCCCATCCAAAACCACAATTTATCGCTGGTTTGTTGAATTTCAACGTGGACGTGACAAGCTCAGTAATGATCCCCGTCAAGGTCGTCCAAAACTGCAGTGACCCAAGAAAACGTTGATGCTGTGCGTAAGCTGATTGAGGAAGATCGACATGTGACATACCGCCAAATTCAGGCAACTTTAGACATTGGCATGAGTCAAATACAAATAATCTTGCATGAACAATTAGGTGTAAAAAAGTTGTTTTCCCGATGGATACCGCATTCGCTCTGTGAAGAGCAAAAAACGGCTCGCGTTACTTGGTGCGTCAGAACTCTCGAAAGATGCCACGCAGGATCCTCAAATGCTGTATACAACATTGTATCAGGTGACGAATCCTGGATATACGCGTACGAACCCGAAACAAAAAACCAGTCACGAGTTTGGGTGTTCGAAAATGAGTTAAAGCCAACAAAAATTGTTCGTTCACGGAGTGTTGCAAAAAAAATGGTGGCCACGTTTGTCTCCAAAACCGGCCATGTCACGACTATTCCTCTTGAGGGACAAAGAACGGTTAATGCAGAATGGTATGCTAGCATTTGTTTGCCACAGGTCGTTTCTGAACTCCGTAAAGAGAACTGCAACCGCCGCATCATCCTCCATCACGACAATGCGAGTTCTCACACCGCGCACAGAACAAAAGAGTTTTTAGAGCAAGAAAACATAGAATTATTAGACCATCCGCCGTACAGCCCCGACCTAAGCCCTAATGATTTCTATACTTTCCCTAAAATAAAGAATAAATTGCGTGGACAGAGATTTTCATCACCTGAAGAAGCTGTGGACGCCTACAAAACGGCAATTTTGGAGACCCCAACTTCCGAATGGAATGGTTGCTTCAATGTTTGGTTCCATCGTATGGAAAAATGTGTCAAATTTCGCGGAGAATACTTCGAAAAGCAATAAATACATTTTTAAATAGTAATGTTATGTCACTTCCTTGATTCCCGAAATTTTCAGTGCCGCCCTCGTACTACGCTTTGGAATGGGCAACTAGGTTCAACTCTCTGACTGACCGACTCCTTGACAATCCAAAAACTTTTTACAAAATAAAAAACAATTTATAACCTACTCCTTTTTGGAAGTCGGTTATAAAGTACCTGTAAATAGAAAGAAAGAAAATACGTTTATTTGCGGTAAACATAACGCAAAGAAATACAAACACGAAAGAACAAGTTGAGGGAAAATATGCGTCACATTCACGTAAAACGGCCATCGCTCAGCATAATGCTGCGACCCTATACGAGACAGAGCCCCAGCGCTGGTTTTCAGCGACAGCCGGCGTTGACATGATGACGTCAACCGGTGCAGCATAAACAAAATAAGAAATAAAATAAATACAATGCTTAAATGGTGTAATTGAAATAAATGCTTCTGGTTTGCGTATAATATTAATGTTGTGTGTTTGAGTAGGCACGTGTAACGAATGCAATGATTATTTATCCTACTAAATAAACAGTCGAATAGTCAAACCATTACACACTAATCTGTATTAAAATACCTATAAAACAAACAAATGCGACCTAATACCTCATTACTTCAACATAATCATAAACAAGTTATAAGTTGGCTGACCTCACGTATGCGATTACTTTATAGTAGTTTATAGTTTATCATTCTAGGAGGCGTGTCAATATGCGAACAGTTCCGATTGTGACTAAGCGGTGGATAAAGAAGACTGTGGAACAAAAGCTATACGAGTTATTATTAAACGTCATAATTATTGGCTTAAGCCTAAATGGTTCAGTAGGTTAATTGCGTAGCTGTAGAGATTAACTACGAAAATATGGCCCGCCCCTCCAAAATTCAAAACGTTTGAAAGTATTTGTACGCATGTGTGTGTAATTCCGTCAAACAAAAACAAATCACGGATTTGTTGCTCGACTAGTGGCGTCATTAATCGCTCATTATTATTATATTAGTATGGCGCTGCACTGACGTGCTCTATGCACGAACGTCGAAATACGACACGTACGTTGTCTTGCGCGATCGGCTAGTTATGATTAGTTGACCAACAAATCTGGTAATAAGTGAGATACTACTAGTACTTACAATTACATACAAACTCTTTCGTAAGGATGTGACTACACACATTGAAACAGTAATTTGGAGGGGCGAGCCATGTTATCGTAGTTTATCTCTACTTCAAAATCATTCAGATTGTGTTTTTTTTTTTTAATTATTCTTCACCTAACTGGGTACTTCTTCTTCTTTTCGAGTCGACGGTACTTTTTAGATTAGTTGGGCCCAGAAGGTGGCCACGTTAATGCCAGCATCAGCAGTACTTGGTACACATAATACACAATGTAATTTAACTAGAGAACTCAAATCAACCAGTAACCACAAAACCACAGCTTAAGGCAAACCAGGTATTAAAGTTATAAATAGACATAATGCTTACAGAGCAAAACCAAAAAAGGTAAAACCAAGTTTCCTTGTAAAACTAAATGTAGTTTTTAGGGTTCCGTACCTCAAAAGGAAAAAAACGGAACCATTATAGGATCACTTCGTTGTCTGTCATCTGTCTGTCAAGCAAGACCCTTTTTCTCAGGGTCGCGTGGAGATATCAAGTTGAAATTGATATTAATTATTATTAATCGTAGACCTACGTAGGTCTACGGTAAAAAATCAAGCTTAAAGTCAACGCAATAAAAAAATAAGGCTATTTATGCGACATACATTTTGATATATTATATACTCGCAAATAAATCAAAACCTGTAGGGTACTTCCCGTTGACCTAAAATCATGAAATTGGGCAAGAAGCAAGGTCACACAGTACAAGTAAGGGAAAAGTCCGAAAATCATTCATTAATTTGTAGTTTTATCACATTTTTGTTTTCTTTTTGCGATTACAAACTCAAAATTGGCAGTTGGAAAATTGACCGTGACGTATATCGATGTACTGGAGTTTTTTTTTTTTTCAACTACAAAGTTAAGTTTGTTCTTGGGATAAATTCATCCCAACTACGGAACCCTATATTGTGCGTGGTCCGACACGCACTTGGAAGTTTAGTAGCCACATAAAGTTGATAAACAAAGGAAGATTAAATAGATGACGTAATGAGGCGCTAATTAAAACTTAATTAACCAGTCTATTAGTATGTTCATAGTTCTTTTGTCATTAAGGAAGAGCTAGTGACCTGATAATTGAAATTTTAACTATAAATATCACCCGTCTCTGCACTATTCCAATGCTTGCTCAAGGATGCATATCCGGTAGGCTCTAATAATCCTTCCATATCACAGAGGCACGTCTTCCCTACCATTATCGCGCCCCCCGGTCCACTCTTTGATATACAATGGTCTCTGTAGTCCCATGAAACATGAGGCTCCTGAGGCTAGTGTGAACCTTTGGGTTCATTCGAGTAATCGAGTCTGGTTTAACTACGCTGGGGTCAGTGCATTTCATCAGTTGCAATTTATTTATTCATAGATATACCGTTATAATTAGTCCCTCAGAATAAATGGGGAAAGCGGATAGCACGAGTTGCGGGTAGACTGCTATTTCCTTAATCGGAAATAAGTAGCAATAATGCGCCAAAAACAACACCCTCTTTCGAAGGAGGTCGATTAAAAATAATAATTGGTCTCTTTCTAAATGAAATCTCGGTCTGTTTGTAACTGAAAGGATATTTTCGTTTATCATAAGAGCCAAATCAAGAAGGATATCTGCATGAAATAACATAACCCTCATTCTGACGCAGTCGGTTAAAAACAGTGGTTTTACTGGTTAATGCTCGGGTCTTATAAACTAAAACGAATCGTTTATTACCAATGTTAGCATTTTTATTGCCAAACTGGGCATATAGAAATGTGGGCGTCCAAGCAAAAAGGGTCCAGCAGTGGGATATTGAGTTAAGACTAGATTCGGTATCTAGAATAGTCAATTGATAATAGGGATTAAACAAATATCCAAAAAAATGCCAATTTTTTTTTAATCAGACATTTGAAGTTGAAACTCTGAAAAAACTTATTGAGAATTGAATTGAATTTGAGAAAAACCGGCCAAGTACGAGTCGGACTCGCGCACGAAGGGTTCCGTACCATTATCTATAAAAAATTGCAATAAATCACGTTTGTTGTATGGGAGCCCCCCTTAAATATTTGTTTTAATTTAATTATTTATTTTCAAAGTGAATACATAACTAATGATTTTGTGAATATTTCAAGCGTAGACGCTGTTGCCGTTATCAATATCCAGCAAATAAATCACGTTTCTTGTATGGGAGCCCCCTTAAATATTTATTTAATTCTATTTTTTAGTATTTGTTGTTATAGCGGCAACAGAAATACATCATCTGTGAAAATTTCAACTGATTAACTATCGCGGCTCATGAGATACAGCCTGGTGACAGACGGATGGACAGACAGACAGACAGACGGACGGCGGAGCCTTAGTAATAGGGTTCCCGTTTTACCCTTCGGATACGGAACCCTAAAAACTATATAAACTTGTAGATAATTGAGCATTAATTAATAATCAATATTAAAATCGCGAAATGCAATTTTTTCATCCAGCTTAACAAAACTGCGTATATCTCGGAAACTAAATTCCGAGAACTGGACCCATGTATATCCATAGATTCGTAAGCTAATTTTACCTGTGATAGCTACCTCCATATGGGTGGCTCTACTATGCAAAGCTATGTGGTCTTGCTTCATTATTGGTAAAGATACAAGTCTTAATTTTAATCAATAACGGTTCGTAAATTTTAGGCTTCGACCAAACGTAATTTCTGCCTGCTTCGGTATTCAGTATCATGCATATCAGTGTACACAAAAGGGAAAAATTTACCTGTATTACAGATAGTTCAATTCATCTGTGGGCCCGGCGCCATGTGTGCGTGCAGCAAAGACATTAAATTATATATTCAGCAATAGACGGCATATAGCGAACAAAATCGTAATCCGATACATTTGTCCTACTGGGCAAAAGTCGCTCGGTCTAGTGTGGCACGCCTGCATGTCAAGTCGCATTCGTGAACACCAAAAGAAAATTATTTTCGAAGTATCTATGCCGCCGAATTCTGCATTAATATGGTATTGCAATTCTCGTCGTGATAAAACGACTAGACATATCCACGGTTTATTTGATGGCGTCACTGAGATATTTTTTTTTTGGGTGGGCAATTATCAAATAGCTTCTCCCGCTCTGGGTGGAGCGGGAGGGAGTGTCAGACTTTTACTGACTAAAACCCACCCGTGTTCCTTCAGATGCCTGTGTGCCAGGGCCACGATAACCCTTTCGGACAGGCTCGCAGCTGGCAGGGGCGTCACTGAGACATGGGATCTAAATTTTTCTATGACATTACTTCTGATAGCCTCTCTATAGTAGGTAGCTTTCTTAAATCTCTTTGTGTGGCAGTGACGCGGCCGAGCAACACGTGTCGTGTCCTTATCGCTTCATACAAGGTTTACCCACATATAGCGCAGCCCGCACAGATGAATTGAACTATCTGTAATAGATCTAAATTGTCATATAATACTAAGTAGCGCCAAATAGTGTTAGTACCAATTCGTCTATTAGTCCCCTACTTCGGCTACATCCTACCTAATCTTTCTTGGTTCTAATAATATAGGTACGTTCATACAGATGAATCATAGGCTTAAAATCAAGACATTTTTAAATAGCTAAGATTATATTTTTTCTAAGTCTGATTCAGTGAGTTTCTATGGTTTTTGGCATCTGCTATGGTATGAGTGTACAGTTTATTTCATCTTGAGAAGTCTAGTCTAGCTAGTCTAAATTAAAAAAATATTACCCACTAGCTGTTGTCTGCGACTTCGTCTCCATTTATTTTATATTTCATAATTGTTTAATACAAATAAATATCCAGGTTCATAAATGATATTTATTTCTGTAAATTGGTTTAAAAAAAAAACCTTTTATACGTCATCAAAAGTAGCTTATGTTTCTCCAGCACCCTAATCGCCTGCCAGGGTTACGAGTCTGTCCGAAAGGGATATCATGGCCCTGGCACACAGGCATCTGAAGGAACACAGGTGGGTTTTAGTCAGTAAAAGTCTGACAATTTCCCACCCAAAAAAAAAGGGCACCCTAATCGCGTAACACTATCAAACACAATGTGAATGATTTTGAAGTATATTGCTAATCCATTGCTTCATATGTCCGAAAAAAATGTCTGCTCAACAACGCAATGAATGTTGTTGAACTGTCAAAATGAAACCCATTGCTGCTGATAGCGTTTTACGTACCCGCTGGGGCCGCTGGTCGCAGGCTACAATTTTTTCTAATTTCATAACAATCGGTTCAGTGGTTTAGGCGTGAAAAGGTGACATCGTTACTTTCGCATCCACAATATTAGTAGTTATTAATATTATGGATTAATTATACATTGTCAAGTTTGTAGGTTTCATAGTTCTTGAGATTTCGTGATTAGTCAATCAGTGAGTGAGTGATATTCGCTTTTTAGGGTTCCGTAGTCAACAAGGAACCCTTATAGTTTCGCCATGTCTGTCTGTATGACCGCGGCTTAGCTCAGAGAGTCGTAGTACTAGTAAGCTGTAATTTGGCATGGGTACACATATTAATCAAGCTGACAAAGTGGTAAAACAAAACCTTGTTTTTTTTTTTAATATTGAAGGTGTTTGAACACCATGTTTGGGGCCAGGAATCCGTTTGCGTAATATTAAGCTTTACAGTGCAAATTTTTGTTAGAGTCAAGTGTCCCGCCCCCTTGCCAGCTAAATGGTTGTTTTTGGAAACTATCACAGCTAAGTAGGCTTTACAAGTTAACGAGTAACAGTCGACCAACTTACATTTGCAGTTGGATAATTGACCATGACGTATATCGATATTTAATGGAGAACATGTTTTGTCAACAACAATATTAAGTTTGTATTTGGGATAAATTCATGCCAACTACGGAACCCTTCATTATGCGTGGTCCGACACTCAATTGGCCGGTTTTTTATACTATAGTACAGGATAGTCAATGATTTTCTTTATTTTGCTGCAATCTAAAGTCGCATAAACGGGAGATCATGTCAAGATGACAAGTGTATAAACAAATCAATCCGTTATCAGTCACGTATTGCTGATAAGTCAAGATCAATGACATGAGTCATGACCAATCTGCGTATGTAGGTGAGGCGGTCAATTTTAAGATTGCAGTGGTCTTTACAAGCTTTGCTTGCCAGAGTGAGTTTCAGAAAACTCTAAAGTCATCATTTTTTTACACTGAAGTTGGCTTTTCCCTTTTTCATGTTTTTACCCTCGAATATTAAACTTTAAGACGGTCGTTAAGACCAGGCACTCTAAATAAAATTTCCACGCAAGCTCCGCCCCTTGCTCCCAGCCACTCCGTTATGTGCTAAACGCTAACACATCAGTAATAAAGTTCAATATCGCGTGCGCTCTTTGATCTTGTTCGAGCACGATACTAAATAGCGTAAGTCTCTATTCTTATTTGGTTTATATCTAAAGTAATAAAAGATCTAGAGAAAAAATATCTGGTGGCTGGATAATAAACTACTTAAATTTTCTTACTGTGATATTTACTTTAGACATAAAAGCCAAGTAATCTTGTTTGTTTTTAGGGTTCCGTACCCAAAGGGTAAAACGGGAACCCTATTACTAAGGTTCCGCCCTCTGTCTGTCTATCTGTCAATCCGTCTATCACCAGGCTGTATCTCATGAACCGTGGACAGTTGCAATTTTCATAGATGATGTATTTCTGTTGCCGCTATAGCAACAAATACCAGAATAACATAAATATAAGAACCAGAATAACATAAATAATTATATAAGGGGGCTCCCATACAACAAACGTGTTTTTTTTTTTGCAGTTTTTATAGATAATGGTACGGAACCCTTCGTGTGCGAGTCAGACTCGCACTTGGCCGGTTTTTTATAATTATCCTTAAAAAGACATTATTTTCGAATAAAAATTTATTGAGAGAAACTATTACAATTACGTAACTGTCTTCAACAAGGAATGAAAGATACAATAAATCATATATTAAAGTTTAATTTTGCTTGTATGTGTGCCTGTTTAAAAATAGGGAGCCTCCTCTTAAAATACTTATTTCTGTTCCTACAACATATTAAATTGAACGAGACACTATGAGACTCATGGCGACTTAAAATCTGAATTGAGTTTGAGTATTCGGCCGTTATTTGGTTGGTTTAAAGTAATTTACGGACATTATATATACTCACGCCTTCTTCCCGTGGGGGTAGGCAGAAACTACTGAACGCTACCTGCTACGTTCCGTACATACTCTTTTGGCCTCGTTTATATACAACGTGGCGATTAGGTTATCACATTAAATAGTACAGCGGTTATTACAAGTTGTTATCAGTCTGTTAAAATAATAAAAATAAAAATAGACCTAAAAATAGAAAACTGAATTTTTCTAACAAACTAAATAGCGTAAAAATTGGCAATAAATAATCCACCCTTGATACTACGGCGCACACGCCAAACGACAGTGAGACTAGCGGAGGGTAGGTACTTGCGCTCACGCGCGGGGCGTTATAATACATGATGTTGTTAAATACTAAAAGGGAAAAAAAGGTCTCACGGGTAGAATGTTAACTTTTATTAATTATTTTATTTATGTATGCTTAAAATACGTAATGTAGAATACGTGGTTTGAATTAATGTGATAACCTAATCGCCACGTTGTATATGCAGATATACATATGATACACACAAGGCGATTAACAGAATACATAGGTGGAATGCCTCGTTGGTGCAGTGATTGCAAGCTAGCTGAACAGGGTTGATTGATTTAAATAATTTGATGTAAATCATGATTTAAATCAAGTGATTTTTTAAAATAAAAATCATGATTTAAATCAAGTGATTTTTTTAAATAAAAATCATGATTTAAATCAAGTGATTTTTTTAAATGGCCTTTTAATCGCTGCGGTATTCCCTGTATCTCTTTATGGCATTTATTGCACGCTGCCCTAGATCTCTTTTTATTTAAATAATGTATTTCAGTATAATGCTGCCAAATAGGATCTTTTTGTTCGTCCAGTCATTCTCACAACACAAATGAGAATTACAAATTCACAATTATAACACAATATAGTACGGCGCGCGACGCAATCTTCATCCGGCGAAAGATCGCATGGAAATATTGACAATATATGGGAATCCTGGGAATACACATAGTTTGTCTTACAGAGTTATCAATGTTAGACCATTTTAGGGAAATACCAGTGTTTTCTTAGAGAGTAGTCAGTTAACAAAATAAAAATCAACCATTTACGGTGAAAAAAAAAAAAAAAATTGTAAAAAAAATAAAAAAGTCATGATTAATTAAGTAATTGTTTTTATTTTTTAATCAAAAAATCTGACAAACAAAAACATCATGTTTTTTATCAACCCTGCTGCTGTACATGAGGTCCTGGGTTGGATTCCCAGTTCGGGCAAAGTGTTATTGGGATTTTCCCATAGGAATTTCTCAGTAACAGCCCAGAGTCTAGATTTGTGCCCGGTTGATGGCAATAGGCTCGCCCCCTACATTACATGGGACTTAAACATAACTGGCGAAACGTGGGTGTACTATAGGTACACCTCTGCCTAACCCTTGGGGGATTACAGGCGTGATGTTATGTGTGTTATTATAGATGGAAATCTTCAATTTGCAAAAAATCTTGTGCTTCTATTGTTTTGATGCGGAAATCCGCAAATAACGCGTTAATATTAGAAATGCAATAGACATTTATCAGTCACGTATTTATTAGATAAGTGGAGACTTCGTCAATCTGCGCGTGTGGATAAAGCGGTCAATCATATGATAATGCGTAAACATGAATCATTGAATCTAAGAAAAAATACTTAAGAACTCTTCTAAGATTTTTTAGAAAAAATACTTGAGAACTCTTCTAAGATTTTTTAGAAAAAATACTTGAGAACTCTTCTAAGATTTTTTAAAAAAAATACTTGAGAACTATTCTAAGATTTTTTAGAAAAAATACTTGAGAACTCTTCTAAGATTTTTTAGAAAAAATACTTGAGAACTCATCTAAGATTTTTTAGAAAAAATACTTGAGAACTCATCTAAGATTTTTTAGAAAAAATACTTGAGAACTCTTCTAAGATTTTTTTGACAAATCCACTTTGAATAAGGCCCGTTCACAACTCGATGATCAGTACGAAATTTTACGATACAATTTTTGGACCACATCGAAGTTTTACCTATACTACACTAGCTACTGCCCGCGACTTCATTCATCCGGGTGAAGTTTCTTGTTCCCCCGTCGCACCGCATCGCCCGCTCGCGCTATTACTTCGTTTCCGGTTAGCGTTGTTTCTTACTTTTTTTCCTTTTGCTCGGCTCATGAGAGTCGTAGCGTGATGTTAAATAGCCTATAACCTTCCTCAAGAATCGGGCTATCAAATGCAAAAATAATGTTTCAAATCCGACTGGTAGTTCCAGAGATTATCGCGGTCAAACAAACAATCAAAAAAATCTTCAGCTTTATTATTAGTATAGAGATTTGTTTTTAACTGTATTAACAGTGGGATATTGATGTGTGTTTACCGTAAAATATTTTCTAGGACTTGATAGAACATGAGATATAAATCAGACTACTAATTAAACTTGGCCTGGCAGTTTGAGTAATTTATGCGGCCTACCCAAATGTCCTTTCTTTGGTGTTGTTCGTCGAATCGTTGAGCTCCTTAAGTTCTGAGTTGAGCTGCACGATTACTGACAAATGCGTGCACTGACTGGATAGGTCCTCTCAATCTGTGTGGTTCTTTCCTCAAAAAACCATTTCAAACACCAATCTACTATGTCAAGTCTTTTTGGACTTGTTTTGCTTGTTTCGGCCTTTCTTCTCAGATTTGTCAGATAGGAAACGGCGAACTCATCTAGTTTTTAAAATATGATTGCTTTTGTACAAACCTACTTACAGAAATAAAATCATTACATTTCATTTCAATTATGTAAATTCTTTCACCTTTTTACGAGTATGTTGTCATGTTCCATATTGATTTGCATAATCAATATTATGCCAATGGTATGCGGAATTACTTTTTTTTTATACAAACCAATAAAACTGGAATGTTGACGTTTTCAATCAAGCCATGATAAGCAGATGGCAAACTGTCGCTTTATTTTACTTGACTGCATCAAAATGAGACACAAAAGGGTTGATGAAAATAACCTCGTTACTACTTCATGATACTAATAACATTTACTGAAAAAATGTGGATGCAATATTAAGCCAAGCGCACACTACAGCCGCAAGGGGCCTTTTTTTCTATGGGGCATCTCGTAGTTGACCTTGAGAGGTCGTCACTACTTAACCGGTCAATACTGTGGCTGAACTGGATTTGTTTCTCCAATTTTTTAATTTTTGTTTGCATAGAAACCTTGACATAGTGCAGAAGATACCTTTAGTTCAAAATTTTCAAAGAAAGCTGTGTTACAACGCCATAATCACGTACGAGCGTTTGTATGAAAAGTATAATGGGTTGGCCGCTCATAAGAGCAATCAATGAGTCACTAATATTGTATACCATTTTTATTTTTTACCAGCTGTTACCCGCAATTGCGTCTGGCTGCTAACCAGGATGAAAAGTAGCCTATGTCTTTTTCCTGGTTCCAGGCTACCTATCTGTCAAATTTCATTCAAGTCCGTTCAGCCATTTTAGCGTTAAAGCGAAACAACAAACAAACTCACTTTCGCATTTATAATATTATCATCATTCCAGCCGAAAGACGTCCACTGCTGGACATAGGCCTCCCCCAATGAGGGTGCGGTTGCCATAATAGCCACGCTTGGCAGGTGGGTTGGCGATCGCATTATGGTATTAAAATGCATAGAGAACGCTGCTGCCCATTCTCTAGTAAGTCCCTTCGTCGCCTTTTAAGACAACACACGGAACCTTTTTATAATATTAGTTAGGATAATATTTTTTGTCAAAATTCTCTAATACAGCATCTCAAATATAGGGTAACAAAGGGATCAAATAAGTTGTCAGTTTCTTATATTTTAATTTCAATTAACGTTTATCTAGCAGGTATCATTTGCAATGATATTATTTTATCGAACCATAGCGCGCTATGAAACCCAACCTGTGCACACAGACACTGAACCAACATTAACTGCCACCAGTACATAAAATATATAACATTTTGTGCTTTAAACTATTCACAAGTGGGTATATAAATAATTAAAGAAAGCTAGGGATGCAAGAAGTGCCAAAAGTATCGATATTTAAAAAAATATTGATGTAGATGTATCGGTGAAATTTTCTAATAAGTTTTGTGATGTAAAATCATAAACTAATAAAACATAGATAAAAATAAGTTTACTTTTTTACGGCTCATAGGGTCTACTATCCGAAGTATCAGCCGAATATTCGGTCGTTTCCTAACTACAGCTGACTATGACGACAACGGGGACAGAAAAAAAAAAACGACAGTTAAAGAGATAAGTCAAAAATGTGATTTGAAGTCGGGTAAGGACTCAAAGTCAAAAAATGAACTTTGGAAGTCAAGAAACGGCCGGACATTCATCCGATACTTCGGATTATCGCTTCGGAGTAGACCCCCTGAATTCTAGCGGTTTTAGTCAACGGTGTTGCTATTGGAAATACATCGTATTTGATACATTTTCGTTAATTGATATTTTATATCGATGTAACGAAATAACAGATATCGCCGAAAAATATCGATATACACCGTGGCATTTTAATCTTCTTACAACGGCAGCCCCCTTCATGTATCCAATGTCTACTAATCATTCATAAAAGTAAAAATAATATTTATTAACATTTGAATAATTAAGAAAAAAATATTATTATTCATTATGACGCATGACGTAGTTTGGAACATCCTGTTACGAGCCTTGCGTTCCAAGGGCAGCGCGGAATTGCACGCAAGGCTCGCCCCGCGCTCATAACACGATGTTACATACTACATCATGCGTCATAATGAACAATACTTACATAATCAGCCTATAATGTTCCCACTGCTGGGACACAGGCCTCCTCTTTCTGTGAGAGGGAGTGGGCCGTAATCCACCACGCGGGCCCAGTGCGAGTTGGTAGATGTCACATGTCTTCGAATTTTTTAGTTCTAGGACACCGTTTTCTCACGATGTTTTCCTTCACCGTTTTGAGAGCAGTGGTGATGAAAATAATTTACACAAAGTAAAGCGCCTGTCTGGGTTCGAACCTACGACCTACAACTCGTAAGCCGCGGCCGTTACCACTCGGCCACCACTGCTACTGAACAATACTTATTATAAAAAAAAAAACAAATGTTAATAAATATTTTATGAATGATTAGTAGTCTTTGGATACATGAAGCAGGCAGCCGTTGTAAGACGATTAAAATGCTACGGTGTATAGATATTTTTTCTACAATCCTAAAGCAGCTGTGGTGATTTGAAATGTCCACGGAGATGCGACTCTAGAATGTTCTAATCGGGACCATTTTCAGCTGATAACAGTCATGATCAAAATATTTATGCGTCGCATTTTCGCCATCGAATATTCACGCAAATAGATCTTCGTAAGGAATTCTAATTGGAAGAGTCAATCCTTCCTTCTGCTTTCTTAGTAGTTAAAGAGCCCTATAAATGTTGCCCTCTACCAAACAAAACATATATATAATTATAGTTAAACCAGAAAAGGTATGCGCTTCATTATTCTTCGTGTTACCGAATTATCACGAACGTCGCTATCTTGGTCGCGATACAGATTAATCCTCAACAAAGCCAAAGCATCTACATTATTAACCTATCATTGTCCGTTTGTATGAAGTGTTCTTTTTTAGGGTTGCCTATCCGGCCAATCAAAAGTTTTCAAACGTTTTTTTTGGAACTGCATAGCATAGCGTTGTTAGTCTATAATTTTCTAATGATAATACAAAATATGCAAGTGTTTACTGTCATGGTTGTAACAGAGGGCTAATTGCGTTACACACTATCAGTAGGAATCGGTTTCAATTTGACAAATCAACAACATTCGTTGCGTTATTTACGTTGTTGCAGACAATTTTTTCTAACATATCAAGCAATGGATTAGCAATATACTTCAAAATCATTCCAATTCAAACTGCGTTACGCAATTAGGGTACAGTTCTATATTCTTCATTTAATGTCGATGTTACTTTCGTTTTATATTGTTTGAGCTCAATGTGTGCCACGGTATTAGCGGCATCAGTGGCGATCATTAGGTCTTCTTTAGTTAAATCACATCATGCGTTCGTATTTCTGAAGATAAACGATGATTGGCGAAGCGCATACTTTTTTTGGGAGATCTGTAACTCTCTAACTTTATTTTTTTGGAATAACCATTTTATAAGCTAAACAAACACAAAAGCACACTTACGACTTCCACAAGGTTCTGCTCTTCATCATCAATCCTTTCCTTCTTAACCCTCAGAGGTTCGACCGCCATCTGTCCGTTGTCGTTCAGCACCACTGCTACTTCACCGGCCAAGTTGACAAACTCCACCTTCAGGGGTTCTGCTGTGATGATGACTTTGTGTCCTTGGCTGTTTGCAAGGGTTAGCTTGCCATTCTCGTTTGAAAGGAGTTTGATGCTGTAAACAAGGGTTTGTTTTAGTGTTTTTGTGTATATTTAAAACCACAGGGTCTTTAAAATATTAAATATTAAACGTCGTATGACATAGGGCTGTATCTCTCTATCTGAACCATACATAATATTTAGATACTTGAATTTCGCCGGCGTGCGTGTATGACCCTAATTTATGAATGTAAACGAAGCAAAAGGAGTATATAAGGAGCGTAGTGGGTGGCGTTCTATAGTTTCTGCCTACTCCCATGGGAAGTTGGCTTGAGTTTATGTATGTATGTTGAATTTTTCACAGTAAATGTATAACTATGGCCTCCATTGTTGCATATAATAAAACAGTTAGAAAATAAGGTAAATTTTAGTCCTTTTCGTGGTGCGAAACCTCGAGAGTTTAACTCGCAATTGGCCAGTTTCTTATTAATAGTAGAAATATAGCTCCTTGTGAAGGACGCAGGAATCCGTTGGATGCGGGAAGCACGAAACCGGTCGAAGTGCTTGGGGGAGGCCTATGTCCAGCAGTGGATGTCTTTCGGCTGAAATGATGATGCTGAAGGAGCTTGTTTGGAGAACTACCATCATAAACATTACATATTACCGAAAATCAGCGCTGTGCTGTGGGTCCCCCATAGCACAGCATCATGCTGAGTGGAAGCCTTCTTGTCACTAAGTCTTCTGCCAACAGACTTCTGCCAGAAGCCTACTGCTGACTATTTGTTTTGTAATTGTGTATATCTGTTTTGTTTTATTTTTTTGTTTACCTGCTCGAGTTAATTATGTTTTCGTGTGCACTTGTTTCTCTGACAAATAAAATTAATTTTCTTTCTTTTACATTTATAGCCACTAAGCAGTGTTACTGTGTTCCATTTTGATGGGAAAGAATACCAGTGTGAGTACAGGCACATTTCAGTGTTTTTTCTGCGATTAACATGATTAAATCTTAACTTTTTTACAAATAGTTGAGTGAACCAATCTTATTAAGGCTTGAAATTTGATTGAACTATTTGTTTTGATAAGGATTTACATGTCCCAAGTAGGCTTATCAAAATGAACGGAAATAATTATGTTTTATTTCAATTTGCTACACATGCTTGATTAGTACAATGTGGTTTTTACGACTTGATAAAACACCGAGATGTCTTTATTATATGTAAGTTTAATATGTGGGCGTCCAAGCAAAAAGGGTCCAGTTCTCGGCATTTAGTTTCCGAGATTCCTATTTCTTCCCGTGGGTGTCGTAAAAGGCGACTAAGGGACTTACTAGAGAATGGGCAGCTGCATGCCCTATGCATTTAACTCCATACTGCGATCGCCAACCCGCCTGCTAAGCGTGGCGATTATCGCAACCCCGATTGGCGAACCTCCATACATCTATGTGCAATTTTTTTCCAAATCAAACAATCTTGACTTAATGCCTATTGGAAAAAAACTATATACCTTCACAATAATTCCTTTATTATTAAACAAGTTTTATATTGATTTAAATTAAATAACAAGTTAGTGAGACTTTGCTGCTGCAAACTAATGACTTAGGTACCTACATTCCACGGGGTCTACTCCGAACATATATCCGAAGTATCGGCCGAATGTTCAGTCGTTTCTTTACTACGGCTAACTATCGCTGACTACGGCGAAAAAAAAACAAAAAAAAAGGCAGTCGAAGAGATAAGCCAAAGTCAAAACTGTGGTTTGAAGTCGGGTAAGGATTCAAAGTCAAAAAAGGAAGCTATGGAAGTTATAAAACGGCCGAACATTCGGCCGATACTTCTGTTTAGCGCTTCGGAGTAGACCCCCCAAATTATTTTGTTACGTGCCACCAATGGCACGCGTGCCATAGGTTCGCCATCCCTGGTTTAGAAGAACAACGCGGTCATACAGACAGACACGAAACCTTAAGCATAATAATAAGCAATAACTATGCAGAGCAATATTGAATAGCAATGCTCAGTAAGTCAAATCCTACCTATCCTTAGTTTCAGTTTAACCAAAGACATTAAAATTATTTACTTAGCAAATCTTAAACCTCTTTCGAGTTTAACAAAATATAATCACTACTTTTGTATAGATTAAGGTGGCTTCAAAATTACTAATTCACACCTACCATTGACAAGGTCATCCGAATCTAAACTGTAAGTGTAGGCATTAAAGTAACTTTTATGAAATAAAATTAATTAAAAATCCAGTTTAAATATAAATAGTGTTGTGCTCTCACCCATCAGCCTTCGGTTCTCCCTTCAGAGCCAACTGTGTCCTGTATCTCGGGTACAGAGGATCCGCTTCATCAATCTCAACTCTGAAGGTGCCATCTACTAGAGCTGACAACCGCATAGCATAGTGCCACTGTATAAAACAAACAAAATTCATAACACAGGTACCTAATAAATGAATATCAGATGTATGAACGACGTTGGTCCCGGCTGTCATTCGTGGATCTTTGACAGTCGTCACGGGTCGTCAGAAGCCCGAAAGTCTGACAACCAGTGTTACCAATGGGTATCGTATTATCCAGTGACTGGGTTGTGGAGGTCAGATAGGCAGTCGCTTCATGTAAAATACTGGTATTCAGCTGCATCCAGTTTGACTGGAAGCCGACCCCAAGATAGTTGGGAAAAGGCTGGGCAGATTGACTGATTGAGATGTATGAACATGGTCAAGGCGAATTTCTGTAGTTTTTGCCAACACAGCCGGGACCAACGGCTTAACGTGCTTTCCGAGGTGCGGAGGAATCTTGGTATGAACAGATGGTCACCCATCCACGGACCAACCGCGGCAAGCGTAGCTTAACCTGATCGATCGACCCGTGCGGCAGTTATTATTTAGCCACAAGCTCCTTACGAATAAATAAATCCTTGAACAATTTTTTAGGTCGAAGGCCATCTCCATACACACTACATGCGTTGTGAGTCTTGGTGGCGCAGTGGCGCTTCGTAAATACTTTGACAAACACTTTCAAACGTTTTGGATTTTGGAGGGGCGGGCCATGTTATCGTAGTTTATCTATACTAGGAAGTTTTTTTTTTCATGAGTTTTGTACATTTTATTTGTTTATGGAGTTGTGTGGTAAAAAGGAATTATCTCTAAAATTTAAAGTAGGAACTATATCGAATTCCCAGCCTCATTCAAATGCATTATTTGTGTTTTTTTCTGTTTTACATTTTTCTACAGCAATCCTATTTTTTTTTAAAGTTAACATCAAAAGCAGCTGATCTTATAAAAGGAACAGGGAAACATTTTACATAAGGCTAAATAGGGTTAATAGGGTCCGTTTTACCCTTTTGGTACGGAGCCCTAAAAAAGGAAATCAGCTGTTGCATACAATGTCTTTATTACCTACTGATGTTATTTCGTGATATGACTGGCGCCCCTGTAGTATTTTTTTTTAGTATTGACTAGTGCTATCCATCTGTTAAAGATTGAGCACTGATAAAATTATAAATTGATTAAATGGGTTATAACTTTTCGGGTTCGCTTCCCGGCCGTCCGTTACCCATATCCCCCTAACGAGATTCGACCCCGCAACCGTTGGTTTCGAAGGCAGGGTCACTACCAACTACACCAATCGGTCGTCATGGGACATCGGGTTTGTATCGGACATTGGGATTTGACGCACTATGTACGAGTTTATGCGAATGGGACCTTTTGAGAATGGGACTTTCTGAGAATGAGACATTTTGCGAATAGGACGTTTCGTGAATAGGACATTCGTTTTCAAGGTGACATTCTGCATCAGATCCACTAAAAACTTATATTATAAGCTTTATACTTAATTGAGACAAAAAGTAATTATGTCTTTCTCTAACTCTGGTGTTTATAACGTTAGTATTAGGTGATTTCGACATAACACATACTTCTGATGAGATAGAAACCAGAAATGATACTTGTTTCCTATTTTTATTTTAACAATTAATTTTATACTTTTTGCTGTGCCGCGTAAGCTTTAAGCCATTATAAGACCTTTAAAAATTATGGAATGCAAATAAACATCTAAATATTAAGAAGGGTCTTATAACAAGTCGCCTTAATTGGGAGCGGGGGTTGGTGAGTTGGGGCTGGGGGTGGTGTAGAGTCATCCCCACCTTGTCCCCTCGCCGGAGGTGCATAGTTTTTTTATATTAAATGTCAAAGGTTCAAATTTTTATTGCATTATTTCTGTGAAAAAACAACATAATAGAGCGGGAGGGGAAGCAAGTAATAATAACAAAGCATAATCGGGGCTCCCATTTCTGAACGGTTTAAAAACAAAAACACCAAGGGGATGGCTTCGAACCTAACCTGTCCGAGTCGGGGTGCCCCAAGTCCCGAGCTTGCTTCGCTCGCTCTTGCACTCAATAAAACACCGAAATGTTATCTTTTATAATGAATATATCAACATATTTTAGGGCTTCCACCATTTCCAAAAAAGGATAATTTCTATATTTTATAATGTTCCGCCGCCACAAGTAGTCCACTATCGCATTACCAAAATTCTCCGGGTTGTTAGGATTGTCTTTGTTTAAACAAAATGGCAGCCTAGCAATTCAATTTACGAATTTTGACAGACGCAACTTAAAAACTTCAAAATGTAGTGTAATTTAAGTTTAGCATTAGTTAGTGATTTACCAATATTTTTATAAAATAGGTAATCTTAAAAAAATTGACACAGCTCCGGCAGCTAAACTTGCATGGGGGCCTTTGAGAAACCCCCTTGACCCCCCCCCCGTGACAGACTCCTCAAATTCAGGCGACTTGATCTATGACCCATTAAGAATATGAAGTAGAAAGACGAGAATTTGATCTATTTTGAAATATTGTTTTGGAGGAAACTCTTGATATAGGCAAATACTTTTCATTTCATATATTTAACTGCATCTAAGAAGTTTATTACAAAAATAGCTTGGCAGACGCCCAATCTCCATTGCATTTCTAGGTGTATCAGACTTACATAAAAACATAATATTTGTACTTACCAAAATGGTTCTTTGGGGCGTTGATGTGTCCACAGTGTTGACTTCTGCCGACAGGACATTCCCGTGAACCATTACAGTATCTAAATTAAGCGTATATTGCGATTTTTCGGGCTTGAAACTACGCAATCTCTTGCAGAAACCCGATTGATCGCAAGTCTTAAAATTGTTCTTATCCACGGCATAACTGCCGCTTAACGCCAAAGCGGCAACCAGAAGAAGCCTCCAAGTCTTCATACTGCAATACAAATAGTCATTTTAGTGCTAAAAATGTACTATCACTAACAAAGACCGGTGTCAAAGCAAACCCAAAAAGTAACACGAGTTGTAACTCGATATTATACCACATACCTGGCCAGATTTAAATAACTAACGCCTAAATAATGTTGTACAGTTATGTGGTAATTTTTCTATATATTCATCGCCGCGAAAATAATATTATTAAAATAATAATTAAGATGAGAAAACGATAGAAACGCACGCACGCGTTACGTGGAGATATCCCGTTTGACAACTGTTTTTTACTGGGTTACCAGCACATAAAATATGAAGAAGTCAGAAGAAGTACAACAAAATAGGCTTGTAGAAAAATATCGATGTAACGATATATCGATATTTCTGAAGTAACACTTCTTTACGCACGCTTACGAGGGCCCTTCCCGGTCCGTCTATCGTCAACGCGAGCATGGTCAAAAAGCTTGTTGTTTCATTCTGCGCAAGTGAGAACGCGATAACATTGAACGAAAAATAGTGTGCGGAAAATTCATAAATCTTGACTCAGGAAATACGTGTTTTTGCGTAAACCTGAAATAAATAGTTATCATTTAGAATCTCCATTACATGTGCGAGGTTTCTATCACGCTGTTTTCTTTACTTTTACAATTTATGAGTAGTATATGAACAGCCAAAGTTGAGGTAAAATTTGTGCAAAAAGCACATTTTTGCAGGCTTATACTGAATTAGTTTCTCAAAATTTTATTTTTTTTGCTATTTTTTGCATAGAAACCTAGATATAGTGCAGAAGATACCTATTACTTCAAAAATTTCAAAGAAAGATGTGTTAAAACGCCATAATCACGTACGAGCGTTTGTATGAAAAGTATGACGGGTTGGCCGCTCTTAACTTGGGAAGTAAGCTGGTGAATGCGTGACGAGAGCGTTACGGAATTGCGGAAGCGAGCGAACTGAAGTTGAGAGGGAAATTAAAGTTAGTGAAGATAGCAAGAGAGAGAGTTATGTTTCGTTTGTTACTGTAGGGGCAAGAGAGAGAGGTGCGAGCACACATTTTATTTCTCTCTTTCTCTCATAGCCAGTTGCGTTTCGTATATCTAAGACACAGTGGCACAGTGCAGGCCTATTGTTGTAAGTAAGTAAGTATAAATTATACTTACTTACTTTAGTATAATTATACATATACTTTAGAAAATTTCACCGATATATCGATAAATCGACTTTTATTTCGATATATTGATAAATTGATATCGATATCAATATTTTTTTTAAATATCGATATGTTAAATATTGTAACTTTTTGGCACTTCTTGCATCCCTACATTCAAATCTATTTCCTTGTTTTACAAACACATTGAAAAATCAGGCTTCATAGTGATTTAATCAGTCGAAAACCTTCGAAAACATACACTCTAAGTCGAAAACGTACGATTACTCGGATCTGAATATTTTGTTGAACAAGATTTCTTCATGTCTGATAACTGTAATGAAAAACCAATAAGTCACCTTCAAGCTTTCAAGTAAAATAAACTATTTTCACAAGTCGACTAAAGAAGACGTCAAAATTGATAGTTATCAACACAACACAGCACAGCATCGCGCCGGCGCAGCACTACAAAAATGATACCACCGGTTTTCCGCAATATAGCTGATAAAATTTTATTCGTTTGTCAAAATACCGGAATATACAACACGCATTTCTGTTCATTAATAAAAATGAGTGACCCAAAGTGGAAAACTGAGAGGTACAGGTTACTTAATATGGGACCAGAAGAAAGGAGGAAAACTGGCATGTACGCTAATAAAACAGTTGTGACTGTGAACACGGTTGACTCCTGGGACAACTACATCGTAAGGAATAAAAGCATCGAGAATGATAGAAAGCATACCCTGGACGATCTAACAGAGTTCAAAAAGATAAAAATTGACAGCGAACAGAACAAAATTCTGTCTCAGAAAGTATCTATTTATAAAGGCGATATTACTCAACTGGAGGTATGTGCAACTTTGATAACTTTACATAACCACACCTGCATCGGCCGGAGGGGTAGGCAGAGTTTTATGAGTACACATACATTTTGCCACTCGCCAGTTATTGATTTAGAAACACAGCTTATTATACATACATAGTGCAGTTGTGAGTAGGTCTCATGTAATACAGAGAAATTCCTAATGGAAAAACCCAATAGCATTGCTATGCCTGGAGAAAAAAAAAAAAAAAACATTTTTAAAAGGATGCCTTTTCATGGTGAGGTTAGTAAAACTTGAGCCTCAAAGGACTGCATGTATAAACATGCAGTCCAAAAGATCCCCTTTGCCATATGAAATCAATCAATTAATTCAGTCTATTGCAGCCCACTGCCATCCTAAAACTTACCTACTGTTTAAAATAAAGATATGAACACAGGTGAGCGCCATAGTGAATGCTGCTAATTCCTTGTTGAGGGCTGGAGGAGGTGTTGATGGTGCCATACACCGTGCAGCAGGGCCGCTTTTACAGGTATGTTAATTTGTTCTACTGGTTGGTTCCTTTGCTAAGGCAGCAGTTTACAATGTGTGGACACCAGCATTAAATTGTTGGATGCTGAAAACATAAAAAAAAAAATATTGTAATAAAAATTATTATTACATAGTTATCAAGAAATATTTTTGCTAACATTGAGTGTTTGTTACTTGCTAATAAAAACCAAAAAAACCATTTTCTATTTTGTTAAGTGCCTGGTACTTTTGACGGGCCTACACTGTCCTCCCATACCTGTTAACACAAAAATTTTAAAACATTGTAAAGGCCAATTATTTTTAAAAGGGGAACCGTGGAGTTTCTTGCCAGGTCTTCTGCATAGGAAATGACCAACTGGAACCGTGCACCTAGCTTCTGACGTTTCATAAGTGCCCATGTAGGCTTATGTGAAATAAAATATTTTTGATTTTGCTAAATAAAATAATGTTTTAATTATTTACAACAACTGCAGGCTTAGCACGAGAACAGGGGCCCAAGTCTGCTATTTTCATAAATTCAGTCATTCCAACACAATCCCATTGTCATGCCATTTTCATTTTGCTAAAAGTTCGTAATCTGGTAAATTCGTAATGGTCGATCATTGGTCGGTCAATGTTCTCGTAATATAATCGTGTTATTATTATAAAACCCATTAGTAGAAATGGCATTCATTTGTCATTATGTACGAGATTGCCAATATATGCAATTTCTTTCAATGTAGTGTCAGTGGCCGACCATTGGAAAGTCATAATGACGCCATTATAATAGTAGATTACCAAACTTGTCAAAATCAACAATTATGAAATCAATGATCGACCATTCTGACACTATTGTAATAAGACTTGAGGCCCAGTAGAGAAGCGGTTTGTCGACGGAAGCGTAGACAAAAATGACGTTTCTGTTTAGACAGTAGAAAGTTTTCGGTAGACAAGAGATTTCTATTCTACAGTAGCATAGAAATAGAATGCATCACGCGAAGCCTGCTGTTAGTAAAAAAAGTTGCTATAAAGCTTCTTGTAAGCTTCAGCATCTTAATTGACAGACTAGTTTCACCCACTGCTGAGTATATAGGCGTCCTTCCTTTTGTGCATGCTTCCCTGGTTGGTGCGAGCTACACCATACAAGAAGTATATTGGTAAACTAAAAAAAAAAAACAATATTGTAAAACGTCATCATCATCATCATCATTACAGCCGAAAGACGTCCACTGCTAGACATAGGCTTCCCCCAAGCACCTCCACTTCGACCGGTTCTGTGCTTCCCGCATCCAGCGGATGCCTGCGGCCTTCACAAGGTCATCGGTCCACCTTATAGGAGGCCTTCCTACGCTACGTCTTCCGGTACGAGGTCGCCACTCCAGAACCTTTCGGCTCCATCGGCCATCAGTTCTGCAAGCAATGTGCATACTGCCACTTAAGCTTGGCAATCCTTCGGGCTATGTCGGTTACCTTGGTTCGCCTGCGGATCTCTTCATTTCTGATTCGATCACGTAGGGAAACTCCAAGCATTGCCGTCTCCATTGCCCTTTAGGTGACTTTTAGCCTTCTAATAAGGCCTATTATGAGCGACCACGTTTCAGTGCCATAGGTCATCAATGGCAACACGCACTGGTCAAAGACTTTCGTCTTGAGACACTGCGGTATGTGGGACGAGAAGATATTGCGTAGCTTCCCGAACGCTGCCCAGCGACCTCTTGTAAAACGTGGTACCCAATATGTGCAGAACATAGATACTCCATTGATAGCATTATAATATGCCGAAATTAACATTTTGTTTGTCCCAAAGGTCCCAAAGCAGTGAAAGTCTGTGTCAACAACTAGCAACTTATTTATTATCTATCCATGGCATTAACTCATATAATTTTATTACAGGATGAATGCAACACACTTAAAGGATGTCCAACGGGAGAAGCCAAGATTACCTGTGGCTATAATCTCCCAGCTACATGTAAGCAAAATACACATAATTATGCACATACATTCTTACTAATAAATAAATTCTGATTCTGATTTTGAAAACAAAAAAATCTTGGAATGTAATCAGTACAGAATTGATAACCTTTATTCTTTGCTGTAGATTACTTGCTGTGGCCTGTGTGTAAAACCTGCAATTTCATATTATTTCTCTACATATTTTTTTTATTAAGCATTTGATTTTTGTAGTTCCTACTATGTTTATGCAGATGTATTAAGGGATTGACTTTCTAAATCCCATTTCTTACTAATATTATAAATTTTAATGTGAGAGTTTGTATGTTTTTTACTCATTCACGTAAAAACGGCTGAACGGATTTGGATGAAATTTGGCACACGACACAGTTTATGATCTGATTAATACATAATTAGGATACTTTTTACTTACTGGTATTACATTGCCGTGGGATAATTTCCGACATCCACGCGGGCGAAGCCGCGGGAAAAAGCTAAGAAAAAACAAGCTAGTCGTAGGTAATAAATAAATACACATGCGTGATAAGTTCCCCGTGTCGGCGGCCCAAAAGATAGCCGGGGAGGGCCGAAGGCTCCGGGTGGGCTGGGTATCCGCGCAGGTTAAACTGCTGGAACCCAGACCTCTGAGGTGCTTCCGCTGCCGGGTGGGTAACCACGTGGGAGCATGTTGCACCTCGGAGGTGGACCGCAGCGATCACTGTTTCCGCTGTGGTCAGCCCGGTCACAAAGCTGGCTCTTGCAATGCCACGCCGCACTGTTTTGCATGTGCGGCGGCTGGCAAGCCGGCCGATCACCGGGCTGGGGGCAAGGCCTGCGCTCCCCCCCCCCAAGCCCTCCGCCACCGCCGTCACCGCCGCAGCCGCCACTATCGCCGCCGCCGTTGCCGCCACCACCGTCGTCGCTGCCGCCGCTACCACCGCGGCAGGGCCTTCACAGGGGGCCCAGGAGGGGGCTGAAATGGAGTGCCAATAAATGGCCCCATTACGCCTCCTCCAGGCGAACATCAACCACTGCGCCGCCGCTCAGGATCTCTTGCTCCAGAGCATGGCGCAGTGGTCGATTAACATCGCCGTGGTCGCTGAGCCGTACTTTGTTCCGCCCAGGGACGACTGGGTGGAGGACCTGAGCGGCTCAGTGACCATTATTCCGTCGGCCGCCGCCAGTACCCCGTCCCTTGAGGCCGTCAAGAGGGGAGGGGGTTGCGTGGCAGCACGGTTCGGGGAGATTGTCGTGGTGGGAGTATACTTCTCCCCGAACCGAACGCTCGCCGAGTTCCACAACTCCCTTGGGGAGTTAAGAATCGTCGTCGTCGGGTACCATCCCCTCCCAGTGATCGTCCTCGGGGACTTCAATGCCAAGAACGTGGCTTGGGGTTCCCGGTATACGGACACACGGGGCAGGATGGTGGAGGACTGGGCTCTGGAGACAGGCCTGGTCGTCCTAAACCGGGGTTCTGTCCCCACGTGTGTGCGGATGCGGGGTGAATCAGTGGTGGACATCTCGTTCGCCAGCCCCGCTCTGTCACCGCGTGTCATCGACTGGCGCGTCATGGAGGGGGTGGAGACCTATTCCGATCACCGGTACATTTGGTTTGACGTCTCCGCCCAGACCTCGGGCGCACCGGTCCGACAGACCCCGAGTGGTCCGCGGTGGGCGCTAAAGCAGCTGGACCGGGAGCTCCTCCTGGAAGCCACGATCGTGCAGGCCTGGGTGTCATCACCGAACAGGCCTGCCGACATCAATGACGAGGCGGAGTGGTTCCGGGAGGCCATGTCCGAAATATGTGACGTGGCAATGCCCCGGGTCCAGCCCGGACGTGCCCGGCGCCAGGTGTACTGGTGGTCGCGTGAGCTGACCGCTTTACGCGAGGCTTGCGTTGCTGCGCGCCACCGGTACTCCAGGCACCGCAGGCTCCGTATCCGCCCTCCGGATACGGGAGCCATTCAGGCGGAGCTATACGAGGGGTACAGAGCAGCGAAGACTGCCCTCCGAGCAGAGATCCAGCGGGCCAGAGGACTGGCCCGCGAGGAGACGCTGGAGACTCTCAACAGAGACCCGTGGGGACGCCCCTACAAATGGGTGCGAGATAAACTCCGCCCATGGGCTCCCCCGCTGACGCAGAGTCTCCGGCCCCAGCTCGTAGAGGACGTGGTGAGCGCTCTGTTCTGCTCATGTCCTCACCGGACATGGATGTTTCGGGAGGTTCCTGTTTAGGATTAAGCGGGAGGAAACGCCCGGGTGTCACCACTGTGTGGATCGCCCGGAGGACACGGTGGAGCATACGGTGGAGGTCTGCCCAGCTTGGGCGGAGCACCGCCGTGTCCTCACGGAGGCGATCGGCGGCGGCGATCTCTCGCGTCCGGCCCTGGTTCAGGCCATGGTTCGGAGCGAGAGTGCATGGGAGGCCGTCACCTCCTTCTGCGAAGCAGTTATGCTAGCGAAGGAGGAGGCGGAACGCGTGAGGGTGAGACAAGGTTCGCGCCCTCACGACCCTAGTCGCCGCAGGAGACGCCCCGGGCGTCGGGAGTCGCAAGCCGATTTCCGGCCACCGTAGGCGCGGGCCTGCGGACGGTGAGCGATGGGTAGCTCGCCGTCCGATAAGGACCAGGCCCGGGTCGACGGCGCGCTGTGTTCCACGCGCGCCTCAAAGAGATGTCAGCACAAACTGACGGGGTCCGTTAGGACCAATGCCTGCCGGGGTTGCGAGTTTGTCCGAAAGGGATATCGTGGCCTTGGCACACAGGCAACGGAAGGAACACGGGTGGGTTTTAGTCAGTAAAAGTCTGACACGCCCTCCCGCTCCGCCCAGAGCGGGAGAAGTTATTTGATGATTTCCCACCCAAAAAAAAAAAAAAAAAATGCGTGATAAGTTGATATCAATGTCAACTTTGCATTAAATTATGCGAGAATGTGCATAAATTTCGTTGACCATTGATAGCTGAATGCAGTGTTAACAATAATCGTAATATTTGTGCCTATAAAACAAAATATTATAAATATTTCCCTGTTGAATTCTTTAATTTAATAATTTAATCAAAGGGTACAACACAAACCATTGTTTTGTATTTTTTATTTATGCTATACTGTCTCATGCTGGGCAAAGGCGGCCCCCAAGTCCTTCCAGGAACTTTTTCCCGCGCCACCTCGAAGTAGCCATTATACATAATTATTTCCCATTCAATTCCTAACTATATAGGTACTTAATTAAAATATTTGTTTACAGACGTAATTCACACAGTGGGTCCTCAAGACGGAAACGCAGAAAAGCTCAGAAAATGTTATGAAAGCTCCCTCGCATTCCATAAATCACACAAGCTGACATCCATAGCATTCCCTTGCATTTCCACTGGCATCTACGGGTTTCCGAACCGTTTGGCAGCCCACATCGCTCTCCGTACTGCACGGAAGTTTCTAGAAGATAATCAAAACATGGAACGCATCATCTTTTGTCTATTTATGCCTGTAGATGTTGAAATCTATGAGACGTTAATGCAAATGTATTTCCCTGTACATGAGTGGAATTATAATGACGATGCTAGGTCTGAGTAGATAGGTACTTTTATAATTGCCATGAGCTCGTTTATTAATATTGATAATGCACTATAAATAAAACTGAAATTGTGGGTCTTAGTGAAGACTGCCGTTATAGTCTGAATTAATGTAATACCATTATGTGATATTTTTCTAAGTTACTTATAATATTTTTGTTGAGTAACTTGTCAGGACAAAACATTTTTTCTTTTAAAATAAAAATATATCATGTAAAACGTGTAGTTTTAGTAGCACCTGTGTAACTACCCTCCCCAACATAAAGCGGAGGCCACACCGCCAGCTAGCGGGCGGGCGGGCTAGGCGGGCGAACATCGTTTCACCTCTACATACTTCGGTTCACACCGCGAGCTACCGACTAACCATGTAAAGAGGTGAAACGATGTTCGCCGTCCTAGCCCGCCCGCCCGCTAGCTGGCGGTGTGGCCTGCGCTTAATGCGTGCCCGCGCAACAAACGCAGATGGAAAGACGTACCTAGATAAAATGCGTGCCTTGTATATACTAAGTTTGTTAATTCAATGCAATATTCGTCACCTACTGCCTATTGGCCAAAGAATATACTTCTACCGAGAGCTACTGGCACAACTGCAGACTAGGCTGCTTCTGAAAAAAATGCTGATAAAGAAACTCAATAACATTGTCTCACTTGGGAATCGAGCCCTCTTATCATGCTCTGTGCTCATTCATAGCCATACTCAGTCTTAACCCGAGATCTGAGCACAGAACACTATTGCATCTGAGTCTGAACTTTCTAACGTAAGTCTAACTTTTTTATGGCATCTCGCAGTTGACCTTGAGAGGCCGTGACTGCTTAACCGGTCTTTCCTGTGGCTGCCCTAAGGTGTGAGCTTAAAGCCTCCAGCCAGGAGCGTAAATATAATTATTACAAACCAAACGACAGCGCCCTAAGGGCACCCCCTCTGGGGTACGAACCTCGGCTTAGGGCGTCGTTGGGGAAAAACAGCAAGTTGGGGACGGGCTGGATCGAAAGTTTAAATTCATGGGATCTGGAGGCAAAGGTCCTCGCGCACATTTGGGAGTGGCGTGAGGAGGCGAAACGCCGGGGTGAAACTCCGCTGCCGCGAGAAATCACGGCACAGCGGACAGAGCTCCGGCGGGATCTCATGGCGACATGGAGAGTGCGATTGTCGCAACCCAGCGCTGGGCACGCCACAATCGTGGCGATAAGTCCCCTCTTTAAGGAGTGGCTAGAGAGGCGCCACGGCGTCCTCACCTTCCGCCTGACACAGGTCCTCACCGGACACGGTTGCTTCGGGAGGTTCCTGTTCAGGATAAAGCGGGAGGAAACACTCGGGTGTCACCACTGTGTGGAGCGCCCGGAGGACACGGTGGAGCATACGGTGGAGGTTTGCCCGGCTTGGGCGGAGCACCGCCGTGTCCTCACGGAGGCGATCGGCGGCGGCGATTTCTCGCGTCCGGCCCTGGTTCGGAGCGAGAGTGCATGGGAGGCCGTCACCTCCTTCTGCGAAGCAGTAATGCTAGCGAAGGAGGAGGCGGAACGCGTGAGGGTGAGACAAGGTTCGCGCCCTCGCGCCCTTAGTCGCCGCAGGAGACGCCCCGGGCGTCGGGAGTCGCAAGCCGATTTCCGGCCACCGTAGGCGCGGGCCTGCGGACGGTGAGCGATGGGTAGCTCGCCGTCCGATAAGGACCAGGCCCGGGTCGACGGTGCGTTGTGTTCCAAGCGCGCCTTAAAGAGATGTCAGCACCAACTGACGGGGTCCGGTAGGACCAATGCCTGCCAGGGTTGCGAGTTTGTCCGAAAGGGATATCGTGGCCCCTGGCACACAGGCAACGGAAGGAACATGGGTGGGTTTTAGTCAGTAAAAGTCTGACACGCCCTCCCGCTCCGCCCATAGCGGGAGAAGTTATTTGATAATTTCCCACTCAAAAAAAAAAAAAAAAGACATGACTATCAATGCCAATGGAGCCATACCCGCATCGTTTCATAACTAAGATATCAAACACAACATTTTAGCAAGGAGAAATTAGGCAAGTGCACCAGAAAATAAAACGAATAAACATTTTGTTCATTTATTCATGCATGAATGAAATATTGTTGAAGTAGTGTGTGTGTATACATTGTTTGTATCACATCACTAGCATCTTTCTGTTTGTTGTTATAGGACAATTATTGCGTATATACAATCAAAATCAATCTGTGTGTTTTTTTTGTAATTGTGTGGCTATTTTTTTTTTGTGTTAATTTAAAGCAATAGGAAGCATGTATCTGTGTGCAATTGTCGAATTTTCGTAGTGTGCTGTATGTGTTTTCCTCACCTCGGACCGCAGAAAGTGGCAGAAAGCTTGTTGGTGATTCGCGGTCGGCTTCTCCAGAGATTAAATGCTCTATGCTATTGACAGAATGTTATCATCAACAGTGCAACATCACTACAAGTTCTCTCAAGAAGTCCACGTGAGGTCTCAGAAAAGTGCCTAGTGAAAACTCCCCTTGAGTTTCAGTAAAGATGGGGCACAGGATGGAGATATAATTTATCATGCATTGTCTATAATTCATTTCATCATTTTATCATCAAAGTTTGTTGCTATTTAAAGACTTTACTAAAAAGTCCTAGCAACCAGGCCATTTTTTTTAAAATGTTATAATCATAAAAACGAAACGAAAACGTCATAGACAAATAGTATCAGTCGATGTCATTTGTTCTATTTCTCGATTTGTTTTGGAAATAAAAAAAATATCTATTTACTAAACCTAAAGCTTAAATAATCTGCTTTTAATCACATAAACTCGGACATTCACACCAAAAATAATTTTGCGAGTACGTGAAAGAAATGTGATATTGTGAGACTCAAATGTTTTGAGACGTAAATATCAACAATGTCTTCAGCATTAGAACATGAGGATCTGGAGAATGTGGCGCTCGTTAGAATGGAAGACGTGCAGCCGTCGAGAGACAGGATAGACAGGAGTATAGACATACATATCCCTGCTGCAGGCGAGGAAATATACGAGTATTGTATTGATGACAAAGTGGAGTATGAAAATGAATGCGAAATTGATGATGATAGTGACTCAAATATCGGCAGTATGGTGTCCATTCAGTCTGAGGAAATGGTTGAAGAAGAAGAGGAAGACAGCGACCCTGGAGAACTAATTGTTCCTGAGGTTTTGGAGGTACCTATAGAGATAAATGTACCTATGGTGAGCTTATTATTTTCGCGCCCTTGAACGCTATTTATTTTGTTGCATTAATTGAGTATCTTCAAATGTTTAGTTAAGATTTCTTGCAGCTAATCAGTTACTCATATTTTTTCTTCACAAAACTTGATTGTATTCACCATTCTTTCATTTTAGTGTTTTTCCGTTGGTGCAAATTAAGTATTTCCCTATTTATCGTTTTAATATGTACCTTTGAGAGTTCTAGTAGGAAATAAGTTGACTTAATTTAAAAAAAAATACATATTATGTATAACATAATACCATTTAAACTCAGTGCACATCACTTATTATAATCACATTTCTAAAACCTTTGCTACAATAATAATCTGTTTCATTTCCTCACCAGAAAGCCAGTGAATTGAAAACCGAAATTAAACCAAACCAATCGGATAGCTGGCCGACATTAGAAATACTACCAGGCGGTGTTATCAAGAATGCAGTTGATTGCGAAACATTCCCTGCTAAGACGGAAAGTAAACCTCCAGGGAAGGGAGAGATGATGTACGCTTGTGCGAAGTGTTCACAGGTGTTCAAGTACCTGTTCTGCTTAGTGAAGCATGTTAAATGGCATGAGGATCAGAATAAACTCATGAAAGCTCCGCATTTAAGAAAAATTAGTGAGTATTATAGTTACGGTAGGTTAGTGCGCGGCGAGAAGGGGGAGATTAGTGCAGGTCGCTCATTTGTCAACGCTCACGGCGCGTGACTCACCGCTCGTTAGCCAACGCCGCCCCCCGCCTCAACGCACATTTCTAAGGTGCGGTACAGTGTTACTGGTCGAACTATAGTTTTTTTTTTTTGTGCTGGCAACTGAAAATTATATTGTTATTATTATTGTGCAAGTTTATCATCAAATGACTTGAATAACAATAATATCTAAAGTTTAAAATTATAAATAAGTTAAATATTTTTCCAATTTTGGTAAATAGTGATAACATAGTGGACATTAATATCCTTTTCTGCTTTTGGACCATTCATAATTTATAATACGAAATAATTTACTGGGTATCTTTTAAATAATATTAAGCACCAGTAAATTGTTTTTTTTTTCATAATTATACGGCCATATTGTGGTAATAGTGGTGTGAAAATCTTAAAAAAATACCATAAAAAAAATTATTAAGGTAAGTAATATACCAAATTCAATACTTATTCAATATGTTGATAATTTATAGATCCACCAAAATAATACTGTTGTATATTTTGCTTAAAAAACATTTTAATTTATTTAAATTGCCACCTGTCACAATATGGCTTTTGGTTGGTCTATAACCTTGCAGAATGTTTCAGGAAACAGAAAGCAAGTAGTTTTACAAAAAAAAAAATTGCAAACATAAATATTCAGTTTCACAAATCAACTTCATTAAGGTATTCCCTAATTATTAACTATATAATTATTAACCCATGGTTTCCCAACCATTTGGGCGAGTTCCCCTTGGGGGTCAAAGAGGCTCCAAACATAAACTGTATATTTATTAAATTAAGTATACATTTTTGGTATTAGAAGAGGTTAAGGATAGTTTTCAAAACTCAAAAGTTTCATAATACTTTAATCAACTCAGCCTGTCGCAGTCCACTGCTGGACATAGGCCTCTCCCAGGCTGCGCCACAACACCCGCATCTCCACCTTCCGCATCCAGTCTGACCCAGCCACCTTTTTAATATCGTCAGTCCATCTAGCTGGGGGACGTCCCACACTACGCTTGCCGATACGTGGTCTCCACTCCAGGACTCATCTGCTCCATCGGCCATCGGTCCTTCGACAAACATGGCCAGCCCACTGCCACGTCAGTTTGCTTACTCTGTAAGCTATATCGGTAACTCCGGTTATTTTCCGGATAATTTCATTCCGGATTTAATCCTTCAAAGAGACTCCAAGCATAGCTCGCTCCATAGCGCGCTGGGCGACCTTGAATTTGTGGACCAGCCCGACTGTCAGTGTCCACGTTACGGCACCGTATGTCATGACGGGCAGGACGCACTGGTTAAAGACCTTAGTCTCCAGACACTGCGGGATAGGCGACGAGAAGACTTGACGCAGTTTTCCAAACGCCACCCAACCTTACTGGATCCTTCTGTCGGCTTCTTTCTCAAAGTTGTGTCTACCGAACTGATCATAATACTTAGGGGCTGTAAAATGAGCCTACGCTTTTCAGCATAAGTCTACATAATAAGTTTTCTGTATGAAAATCTAAACTATCTTAGGTGGGGTGCTTAAATTTTCGAGCTCGTTTCGCTCGGTCTTGAATTCCGCATTCTCTTAATTGTTCTAGTTTTCTACAGAAGTCGGCAAAGTAACTCTTAATTCTGTATGAATAGTCAAAAGAAAAATCCAACCTATCCAAAATGGTACAATTTTTTCAAGCTCGCTTCACTCGCTCTTTTGCGTTCTTGTAATTGTTGAGTTATTCAGCCTATCTCAACAAAGTAACTACGGGCGTAGTGATTTTAAAAGAAAGTTAGGAGGGGGCGCGTGTGTTAGAAGGTTGGGAACCCCTGCCGAAAGAGAAACAACCTAATGTTGATTGAATTAAAACTTATTATTGAATAGTAATGTAGTCTTATTAATTAAATGAATATTCAGTTGCAAGCATGCTTTTATAAAATTAAAACTTTTGTATTAATTTATTTTCAGCACCACTAGAAGAAGAGTTCGTTTTAGTTAAGAAAGAGAGAAATGAACTGGACCAAAAATACAAACTGCAGAAAATTGAAGTTTTAGCAAGGTAGGTAGCTAGTTTATTAGTATCAAGTTATAATTAATAATAATAATAAACCTTTGAAAATCATCAAGTAAAACAATGTTTATTGCTTCTTTGTTTCTTTTTCAGAATCGCAGCAGCAATAGGGAAAATAAATAATGCAAAAGAATGTCTTAATAAATAGTTACACAATAGAAAAATCTTCGTTTTATTTTATCATCATCGTCTTCAGCCTATAGATATCAGTCCACTGCTGGACATGGGCATTTGAAAGGCGTACAAACTTTGGATTCCCAAGGTAGTATTACTGCCAATATCATCATCAGCCTATAGAAGTCCACTGCTGGACATAGGCATCCAATCGTACGCCTCCCTTCCCTGTCACGACGTCGGTCGATAAGAATCCGCGCGAATTAATGAATGAAAAACACCGACCCCAGCGTGGTTAAACCAGCCTCTATTACTCGAACCCAAAGATTCACACTAGACCCTGGAGCCTCATGTTTATGGGATTACAGAGACCATGTATCAAAGAGTAGACCGCGGGGCGCGATAATGATAGGGAAGACGTGCCCTTGGGATATGGGAGGATTATTATAGCCGTACCGCGGTACCGGATATGCATCCTCGGTCGATGAGAATTCGCGCCATTTCCTATAGTTCTTAAGGTGGCGGTTCGCGCGGCTACAGAAACCGGAGACCGAGACAGACGCAAGACAGAGACAGGAGACCGAGGCACATGTCTCGGTCTCCGCTGGTGTACTGTGGGCCGAACAAAAACTAAAGATTGTTCAACCAGTAACAGTACTGTCGATTCAGTTGTTGGAGTCAGTTGTATTGTTTAAAGTTATAAATCTACATTGTAATGAAATCCAAGAAAGCCAAGTTATGAAGTTACTATTGGAGGAAGAAGAAAACGATGATTTGCTATTTTATTATTCTTATTATAAAAGTAAACAAAGATTGCCTAACAACGAATTTTGTACAACTAGAGGCCAAGAAGGATCGTTTTCACTATTGGTGAGGAACTATTTATTATTCGATGACAATAATATGTTCAGGATTTTTTCCGGATTTTAAGCGAAACGCGCGACACCACTGGTCTGGGGCGGAGACGTAACCTCCTTTAAACAAATGTACTCTGTGGACGTAACGTCTCACGGTCTTCTGTCTGGCGCCTCGGTCTCCTATCTCCGTCTCGCTCGCGAACGGTTGCCCATACAAAACCTAATGTAACGGTCTCGGTCTACTGTCTCAGTCTTCCGGGCGTCGGCAGAGGGCAGATAATGCCCTCTTCCGGCCCCCCTAAATGGGTCCAGGGACGGCGGACTCGGGGACGTCCGCCGCCCCCCATCACACTGGACCCGAGGTGGCGGCGCGCCCCTTTCAGACGTCGCGCGGGGGCCAACACCTCACCCCCCCCCCCCCCCCCCCCCCGCAGACTTGAGGTGGCCCGCAGAGGCGGGCCGGCAATAGCCGGGGATCACGGAAGTAATACTAGCTCCCAAGATCCCCGGTGCAAGTGTGGGAAGGGAACACCGGGGTGGTTTTTAGTCAGTAAGAGTCTGACAGACCCCTCCGCCCACCCCAGGGCGGAGGACATCCATGAGGATTTTCCACCTCGGCAACAAAAAAAAAAAAAAGAAAAGGTTTCCAGTCTAATTATTAGTAATTTACGTCTAGTGGTAGTGTATCCAATATTATAACGTCGCCGAGCACTGAAAACATAGTGTTTGCAATAAACTTTGTGTTACAGGACTTACAAGGGAAGATAAAAACTGTCTGAAAATGGCCGTCATTGATGTTCTCATAATCATCATTAGAAGCATTTTAGAGCTGTGCACGTTTATTCAAAATAAGCGTTACGAGGATTTCTATTCAACAAATAAATAAAAACAATGATAAAATGTTCTTTACGAGGTTTTTACTGCTCGGCGACGAAATTTTTGACAGATTCCAAAGCATCAAACCAAAAAATAAGCGGCAAACGGCCAGATTAATTACCTACTACTGCCAACATTCATAATTTTAATCCAAATTATTTCATCTATTTCAGAGAAAATTGTACCTGAAGAATACATCTGCCTGCACACAGGTAGGAAGAAAATAATGTTACCAGACACGAAAAAGAGTAAACGGAAACAACCAAAGAGGCTAAAGTCAAAGTCATAAGTTATACTTATGGTAATATTTTTATTTAAAAAAAGTTATTTCGTCCACACTCCACTACTATCGATTTTGGTACAGTCAGTTTCACAAATATTGGAACCATGATCTGCCTCTGCGTCACTAAAAGGTTGACGGGTAGAAAATGCCTAAGGCAATTAAATCCGCGTCTATAAATGTGACGTATAAATAAACAGACTGTTCAAAAATTTCTAACGACTAAGAAATTATCTAAACTATACATGTGGTGTGTGGGCGTCCAAACAAAAAGGGTCCTAATTCTCGTTATTTAGTTTCCGAGATATACACAGTTTTGTAAAGTTTGGTAAAAAAATTGCATTTCGCGATTTTAATTGATTATTAATTACTGCTCTTTAATTAATCTACAAGTTCTTGTAGTAAATTACTTTATATGATGTTTCTAAGTACCAGAAATTTTAAGAGAAAAGTTTAGTAAAAAGGTGCCAGTGGTCAAAGAAAATGCTTTTTCTTAAATCAAGCTTTTACAGAGGTTCAACTTCAAATGTCTGATTTAAAAAAAAATGTGCCAGTTTTTGAATATTTTTTGAATCCTTGTTATCAGTTGACTATTCTAGATAGATACCGAATCTAGTCTCTCATTACCCCACTACTGGACCTTTTTTGCTTGGACGTCCGAAGTGTTTTAGAATAAACACTGAACGACAACTGTCATTCTGTACCCTAATTGCGTTGGATTGGCAATATATTGCCAATCCATTGCTTCATAAGTTAGAAACATTTGTCTGCTCAACAACGTAAATAATGCAATGAATGTTGTTGAACTGTCAAACTGAAACCGATTCCTACTGATAGTGTGTTACGCAATTAGCCCTCTGGTCTGACAAGTTCCAATAAAGTCCCCTAGATAATTTCCTTACTTCCTATTGTTCTGATCATTTGGAACAGTCTCTTTGTCCCTATATTTTTGACGCTGATTGTACAACTATCAAATTTTTGTAGATCATCAATTAGATACTTCATTTACCATGTATTTATAATTTCTAACAACCAACATTTGATTTATATAATCTACTAGCTGCGCCCCGCGGTTTCACCCGCGTAAGTCTCGATCCCGTGGGAATATCGGGACAAAAAGTAGCCTATATGTTAATCCAGGGTGACAGCTACCCCCATACAAAATTTTAACAAAATTGATCCAGCCGTTTGAGCGTGAAGAAGTAACAATAACACACAAACACACTCAACAAACTTTCGCCTGTATAATATTAGTGTGATTACATGCTGCATACAATTGAGCTGTTTAATTGCAAGAAGAAATATATTTAAAAGATGCTTCGGAACCCAACTAATGCATAATTTATGAGGCTTAAAGGCATTTGGCCTCCCCCCTTTTCGTTATAACGATGTGACCACTTAGAAATATGCTTTTTGAGCGAATTTTGTGCGTTTGTGCAAATACGTCATCTCTTTTCCTACTTCTTGGTCCAAAAACTAGATGCCAAGAACGTGGGAGCGGGACAGTGCATAATGTGCTATCACTTTAATTCGTAAGCAGACAGTGTTTCTTTCAGGCAAAATTCTCCAGGGGGGCGGTTAAGAGATCTGAGGGGGCGGAATAAATAAAGTAAACAAAGTAATATTTAAAATCGATTCCAATTATTATTAATAATATATTTTAATGAATAAAAGATGGTATAAGCTGAACCAAAATTGTCAAAGTAACATTGTAAAAAGCCATGATTTACAAAAATCTTATTCTTCGTGGCTTTTTTCTTGCATACAAATCAACAACTTTTTTTAGAAATTCTTCTTTTGGAGTCTCTGGTCCCTCGATGCTAATCATCATACAATGCATCAAAGTTTCAGGCTATCTATAAACAGCTGTTAGAGTGGGAGAGCGTTAGAGGAAAAGGGATGGCGATATTCTCGAAAGTGTGTCATTCTTTCTAGGCGCTATCTGGTTTCTGATTGGCTACTTTAATATGTCATGCACTACTCAATTCCTGATTGGCTGATTGAGTGTCACGTCACGTCAATAAAGGGTTTCCAGCTCTAAAATGATACCAGGTTTAAATAATTTGCCAAATTGTAGGGATATTCGTCGCGAATATAATATATGTAAACCTGCTGTAGACGCGCGAAAGTGAGCGAGCGGCAATTTATTGCTATTGATTAAGTTCCAAACGCCGCGGGGGGAGGGGGGGCAGTAAGGCTACCGCTACTAAAGAAACACTGTAAGCAGGTCAGACATAGTGACCCGTAATGTTTTATCCATTATTTAGTTATGTTTTTGTCGTTACTTGACGATACCATTTACAATACACAGTTTTAACCCCAATCGGTATGGTGTTCTATGTTAGCGGGTTTGCTTTCCGCACTTAGTCCTTCATGTGGACCATTGTGCGTGGGCCATGGCGGGCAGAAAAAAAACTACCCTATAAAGGGAGTATAATGAGTTCGGAGGGGAAGTAGAAACTCCTCCAGAAGAAGTGGCGGGCGAATTGCAACTAGCATATCGCCCACGATTTCTTCCATAAAACTTACAACAGCAACAGTTTGCTTTGCAAATATGATTAAAACAAGACGTACCACATCAGTATCCGCTGTGACGCTTGTGTTTCCTTGTCTTTACTATTCCGAAGTATAGCCAGATATTACCAGATAAATTACTCCATACAACATTTTCAATACCTCTGCTATAATAGCCTACACCTTCGAGTCGTTAGACGCTGCGAACGAAAATGTACAAAATGTGTGTGTGATCGCTTTTAGCGATAAGACCGCCCATTGTGTCACCCTATGTAAAACTACAACATTTATATCTGTAACTTTTATGGTGTACATAATAAAGAGTATTCTATACTATTCTATGTACCTAACCCTACAAGCGTAAAGTGAGCTTTGCTTTGTAGGTGCGCGCCGCTGCGTGGTTATTTGACCGAAATTTATGCGTACGTACGCGCCTCGCGGCTGTCGGCAACCCAAACAAATAGGTCGCGTGCGACCCGGCGGCCGGTAGGTAGTTAGCGCGCGTCATTACATGGAGTGATTTATCTGGGGCCCAAGTCTGCTATTTTTATAAATTCAGTCATTCCAACACGATCCCATTGTCATGCCATTGTCATTTTGCTAAAAGTTCGTAATCTGGTAAATTCATAATGGTCGATCATTTTCTTTGCAATTTCTTTCAATGTAGTGTCAGTGGCGGACCATTAGAAAGTCATAATGACGCCATTATAATATTAGATTACCAAACTTGTCAAAATCAACAATTATGAAATCAATGATCGACCATTCTGACACTATTGTAATAGCAGCCTTGAGGCCCTGGTCATCTGTGGTTGCACACTGCAATGGCTGATGTGACATGAACATTATCAAGCTGTAACGGTGCTGCAATCCCTTTTATACTATGGATTTAAACTATGCGTAAACACAAATACGACCTGGAAGTTGTGTGTTAGTATTTGGAAATACATCTTGGAAACAAAGTCAATTTCTTAGGTGTAGGGATGTATCATTATGGCGATGTTTACACCAACGCAGAATTGCGCCTCGGTGTTCTATCGAATACATTTCGGAGAGTCTTGAAATTGCACAATAAAATTCTATCCAGCCCTTTCCGTTATTAACTTATTATCGGACGACCAAGGGTTCGCCGATGTGCTGCCGCTACATACTTACAAAGTCAAATAAGCTAGCGGAACTCTGCAGACGTGACTATGTAACACACTCGAAACATACATAAACATAGGTGTATATTTACTGTGTAGATCAGTTGTCTATGTAGTCATAAGAGTAGTATAATATTTATTGCGTTGATCTAAGGTCGATATCTGTAAACGTTACTCAGCACGGGCTTTGCCAAAGCGTCATTCCTATCACTGTCGCACAACTGTCAATTTACAAGTGCAAGATAGGGACGGAAACAAGCAGTGGCGTAGCTAGGTAACCAAATGCCCTGGGGCAAAAAATAAACTAGGGCCCCGAACTAGGGTCCCGAATTCGACGTATTCCAGATTTGTCGTAATCCAGATTCGTCGTACCTAATACAGTCGCGTGCTTGTAAATTCACTAGTAGCGTTTTATAGTCACGCCGTTGAAGCGCGCCACGTTTCTCATAGGTCCGCCTTGCGTCAAGCGCGTGCTGTTGAAACGCGCTGTTTGACGGTGCGACTGTGAAACCAGCCTAAGAGGCTAAGAATACAGGGGAGTTCCCCCCTTTAGATATTCGAGACTTGTTGGGAATTCCCCTGTATTTTTCAAATAAGGTGCCATTGTTAAAGTCGCGTTCCTGGAATCTGGTTTATTTATATTCCGAATGTGGGAGAAATGTTCACTAGTTCAATTTATAGTTTGTAAGTCAGAGTCGGAGGGGCCCTCTGAGCTTGGGGGCCCCGGGGCACTGCCCCTCCGGTAGCTACGCCACTGGAAACAAGTCAAAGCGCGAACTAAGTTACGTTTATACGTGGCTTAGTTTATTAAAGTGTATATATAAGCTCGCACTTACCAATATGTGAATTTTCGGTAAATATAATTATGAAACTCGCTCTCGATTTTATCCTATAAGCCCGGGTCATCGAACGGTCTAATATAGAGTCTATTATGTACTAAATAAGGTGTATAATTCAATGTTACCGTAGTAAATGTTCTCTAGAAGGATCTATTAATTGCAATATCAATGTATCCCTGTTTTGCACCCTCTAGTGATAATTAAAGAAACAATCTACCTGTCATTATAATAGTTCCAAGGTTTTCCGCTAGTAGCGCTGTCGTATTTTTTTTTATAAAACATTATTACTTAGAATAAAATCGTGAGCGACACGAAATCAAAATTTTATATTTAGGCAGCATTGATTTTTAATTTTTAAGACATTTGTTTATATACACATGATGTAGTTTTTAAACAAGGGACAAATTCGGCACATAAAAAACTAAGTAAATAAATAAAAAAATGTCTTTGGGTGGAGTGCAATCAATATAGACGTGGATTTTGGGTAGTTAGATAATTTTGCTACATATCATCGCTACCATAAAGGAAAGTAATCATTTATCGGTTGCCAAACAGATGGCGCTATTCGCCTTGCATCTCTATCTCTTTCCCTCACTGAAATAACGAAATAAAATTGTTTATTCCGTAAATAAGATATCGGAATCGTTTTTACACGTCATATTAAAAAAATAAGCTAGATGGAGTCGACATTTCCTATCTGACTACCCCTGAGAAGAAATGGCTAAACAAACTCAGGGGCCAGTCTCTTTTAAAGTCCAGACATAATCTTGAATACTCTACTTGACCGTATTTGGCAATTACGCAGAAACAGTCAAAAATCTTCTGAATCCCTAAATGAGTATGTCCCTTATTTAAAATTTCCTCGAATAGTTTGTAATATAAGTTTAATTTTAAGAATCACTTCAGTCCATAGAATCAGATCTAGTTATTAACCAATGTTGTTGTATTGTAGATTTTCATGTGTTATGTTATGTGTTGTGTATCGCTCAAAAATACATATAATTTATAGGAATGTTTGTTATGTATCAACTGTGTTTCTATAAGATGTGTTTGAGTTTTGTTTATGCATCATTAATAATTATTTTTTGTTTTTATTTTAAGTGAGCATCTGCCTTTTCACTATCAGCTGTGATCATAATTTACCCAAACTAAAAAAAAATATATTAAAGCATCCTGTAGCTACCTCCTGTATAAAGCTACAGGATGCTTTTTTTTAGGTTTTGACTCTTGTTTATACAAATCTTTGAATCCACAAACGATATAGATTTTAAATAGCTGATGCTTACTTCAAAATGTTTCTTAGATAGTAGATAAAAAATATATTATTTTGGTTCGAAGGGGCCACTAATTTTTAGTCAATTAATAGTTAAAGAAATCTATTGTCTGTTGTAAATTTAAAGCATTTTATTCATTTTTAAACAATAAACTTTTTGATTTTTGACGTTGCTTATTAATTTAAAACATGAACAAGTTCTAAATCTACAAATGCAATTTTAAGACTTAAAAGTAGTAGTTACACAACAATTTTATTGCCATTTTCCATTACACAGAAATAAACTTATATGTAATTATTTCTACTATTGTTTTCGTATCTTTCGACCGAGCTTTTCATTATAACTCAAAAATAAATATTGGAACTTGGTAACGGAAACATCCGATCCATAATTTTGAAGCAGTGACAATTAAAAAACCACAATAAATACGACTTTGCTTTAAAATTACTTATCGGACAACGTTACGCAAAAGACTACTGTTTCTGCGCTTTTAAATCTGCCATTTTCGTCCTAAAACTATTTAGTCTAATTTCTTTTATAGCTACATCATCAGTCTTTGCAATCCCTCAATTTCCTTTTTCTTCGAATCTAATTTTTCTTTGTCAATAATTTGAGCCCACTGCGGGGCACGCGTTAAGTAATGTCCACTCGCAAACTTTGCTTCTAATTTCGATAAACTGTCTTCTAGCCTCTTTATTTTCTTCTCTAGTTTAGCCTTAGCTGCAAATACTGCTACATGAAGATCTTCACCGACTAATTCCACTTTTATTTCAGTGTTTTTATCCAAAACGGCCCTTACGTAATTTTTCTTGTGGTCTGCTTTAAATTTGACCTCGCGGCAACGCGACAGATTCAAAAATACCGGTTCATTTAATTCTACGTCTATTTTTAAAGTCTCATCAACGCTATCAATAACTATCGCAGGCCTTAATTTATTGGAAATATTATACAATCCTTTTACTTCTCTGACTAGAAAGACTGTGTTCAAAAATTGACTGACTCGACTCTCGCAGTTGCCGTCCTTCCACTTTTCAAAGTCCTTGCATTGCGGGAAATCGTAATACTGACTATCGGCGTCTTTAAAGTCATGTATGACACTGTTTGAGAACGTGGGAATTTTTGGAATAAGCTCCTCTGTCAAATAGATCATGAAAGGAGCGAGGCACCTTATGGATGTGTTTAGAACAGCCGATAATGTATGTGCATGAGCGAACGCCACTGAGGAATCCGAACGTTCGAACGCTGGTTTAGTAGCCTCCAAGTAAATGTCACAGAACTCGTTATAGATCAAAGTCCTTATCGCTTTCGTTGCTAAATGAAACTCGTAGTTCTTCATAGCGTTATTAACAATTTCTACCATATTAGCCAACCTGCTAAGGATCCATTTGTCGAAGTACGTTAGATCGTTCTTACTCAATTCGAAGTCAATAGGTAATCGTGATTTATCAAGTTTAGTGTAAGACATCTGTGTATATCTCACGCTTTGCCAGATTTTGTTGCCGAAGAGTTTGTTCGCGTTACACATCGCGATGTCGAAATTAACGAAATGTGATTTGATATCCTGAGAGAGCAGAGTGAATCTTAACGCGTCAACTCCACATTCAGGTATACCCTTTGTAGCCGCAAAATTATCTTGGTGATATGTCAATGCCTTGTCCATTTCAGCTAAACTCAAAATTCCGTTTTTATTCATTTCTTTAGTCTTATCTCTGAGGTTCTCCAAACTTATGCCGTCTATAACATCCAATGGATCTATTACATTGCCTCGACTTTTTGACATTTTCGCCCCTCTACCGTCGCAAATGACTCCATGTAATAGAACCTTTTTGAACGGCACTTGTCCTGTTAATTCTAAGCCGAGAATTACCATTCTGTGGACCCAGAATCCCAATATATCGTGTCCTGTGGCCATTAAATCAAGAGGGTAAAACTGATCGAAGTCTTTATTCTGAGTAGTATCTGGCCAACCTAACGCCGCAAACGGATATATTCCTGAAGAGAACCAAGTATCAAGAACGTCGGGATCTCTTTCAACTTTAACCATATCTGGCAATGTCCTTAAAAATTTCGAAGCCTCTTTTCTGGCTTCTATGTCATTCTCCGCGGCTACCCACGCTACATTGCGATTGTGGGTACATTTATAAGCCGGGATCTGATGGCCCCACCACAACTGTCTCGAGATACACCAATCGCGATTGTCTCCGGTCCAGTCCAGCCAGTATTTGACATACTTTTCTGGTTCAATAACCAACTGGCGAGATCTTACCAACTCCGCGGCTCTTTCGTTAAGTTTACGGCAGGATAAGAACCACTGTTCCTTTGGCAGATGCTCAATGATGGATCCCGTTCGACTGCATGTTGGCAAGGTCATTTGATGTGGTTTGATCTCCTTCATAAGTCCCAAAACATCCAAAGCTTGTACCACAGCATCCCGGCAGTCATATCGTTTCATTTCATTAAAAGTTTCAGCATTCTTCATGATACCATCTTCGTTGATAACTTCTAGTAGAGGAAGGTTATTCATTTTAGCTATTTCGTAGTCTGTTTTGCTATGCGCTGGCGTTAATTTAACGGCGCCCGTTCCGAATTTGGGATCGACCCTTTCGTCGAATATTATAGGTATATCAACATTTCTAAAGGGATGCCATACTCTTTTACCTACCAGATGAATGTACCTGTAATTAATGAAACAAAATCACTGATAATCTATATAAATAAAAATGGAATGCTGTTTGTTGGTAAGCGCATCACTTGAGAACGGCTGGACCGTTTCTATATTTAGGTTTCATGGGGGAAAAAATCAAATTCGGCGAAACTGAACATCCTTTTTTATAGGATTTATGTATTGGACAGGACAATGTCTGTCGGGTCAGCTAGTTTTGAATAAATATAATAAAGAAAGAAAGAAAAATATTTATTGGGACCCACACAGGAGATGACTGATAACTGATGTGGCTCAAAAGGCAGTACAGCTCACTATGTTTAGAACTGAGCTGTGGGCTTGCATATCACAAGGATGATATAGGAAATCGGGGTCGCCGCAGACCACGATAGAGTTGGGGGGGCGAATTTAATGTCAATATTATGTGGCCCTTCTAAGTTTTTTGTATATCAATGGGAGATCAATGGCGTCCAAGCAAAAATGGTCCAGTTCTCGGTATTTAGTTTCCGAGATATACGCAGTTTTGTAAAGTTGGGAGAAAAATTGCATTTCGCGATTTTAATTGATTATATTATTAATTAATACTCAATTAACTACACGTTCATATTATAGTAAATGTCTTTATATGACGTTTCCAAGTACCAGAAATTTTAAGAGAAAAGTTTAGTATCATGTCAAATTTGAACATGCTTTTTCTCTTTTTCAGAGTTTCAACTTCAAATGTCTGTGCAATAAAAAAAAAATGTGCCAGTTTTTGAACATTTTTTAAATCCTTATTCTATAATTATATTACTTATCCTTATTCGGTATCTAGTCTTAACTAAATACTCCACTACTGGACCGTTTTTGCTTGGTCAACCACATATTGTTAGGAATTAGAAAACGAAGCACAAAATAATGACAGATGAGAAATGGAGGGGCCGGTTTGCTTTGAAGTAGGCCACAGAACAATGTCCTAACAAAAAAAAAATGTAAATCAGCTATGAAATAAATAAGCAGCTAAGTATTACCTTTCATCTTTAGGATGTACAGCAATTGCAGTATCTCCCAACATAGTCTCCGGCATAGTGGTAGCCACCACAATCTGCTCATCAGAATCCAACAACATATAAGCAAAATGGTATAGCAATCCAAACTTAACTTTTTTCTCATAACCTGGGACCATAATCTCTTTGGGTCCGTTTATAACGATATTTTCGACTTCTATATCAGAAACTGTGGATTTTAACGAACTGCACCAGTTAACTAGGGCTTTCTTACGATATATTAGTCCTTTTTTGAATAGTCTTATGAAGGCTGTATTGACTGCTTTTGTGTGCTTCTCGTCCATAGTGAATGTTTGTCGAGACCAGTCAAGGGAACAGCCAAGGGTCTTCAATTGATTGCATATGGCGTCACCATGTTTTTCCTTCCATTTCCAGACTTCCTGAAGGAACTTTTCTCGACCGATGTAGTAGCGGGTGATGTCTTTTCTTGTTTTTAGATATGTTTCAACTACACGCTGGAAAAAATTGGAATATGTCATTTTTGTATGAAATTATAAGTAACACTATCTTTTGCCCGCGGCATCGCCTGCGTGGAGGTCGGAAATTATCCGACGGAAATATACTACCGGGATAAAACCCTATGTGTTAATTCAGGTTAAAACACGGCTGAACGGATTTGGGTGAAATTTAACACACATATATAGTTATTAACTATCTGTGTGTTCAAATTCAGATCCGTTGAGCCGTTTTTCTGTCGTAGTAATAGCAGAGGACAAGGTCATTGCCGGCCGCGCCAACGTCGACCATAATTATTTTGTTACGCGTAATTTTTAATCTGTGATATCTTTAAAGTACTCATTTAAATTATATGATGTAAAGGCCTATTTTAAACTAAATTAAATGCCCAATTTAAATAACATATTTAATTGGCTATGGATTACTATAATACCGGTTAAAATAGCTTCGGAAATGACAATAATTTTTATATCAAATTCTGAAAGATAGAAACTGTTACTGTGGGTCATCCTTAGAAGATAAACATAATTGCTATCGCGGACTTTTATGTTGAACTTTTTAATAATGTATAATCCTGTAGAACATCAATTTTATGTCTCTCTTATGGTTTACGCGGCCCACGCCAGTAAAGCTCCCAGTCGGCATGATTTTTTCCGACATCTTTCAGCCAATTTGCACAAAACCGTAATGAATTATATACCTAAATCTTCCTCTTGAATCACTCCGTCCATTGGTGAAAACCGTTTGAAAATCCGTTCAGTACTTTTTGAGTTTATCGCGTTCAGACAGACAGACGCGGCGGATACTTTCGCGACTGATTTTTCTCCGTTTCTTCCGGTTCAAAATCATGCACTTTTATCTGAGGAATAAATATTTAAGTTATGTATAAAAATATATCAAACAGTCATATTTATTCTCCAGATAAAAGTTATCTGATTATTGAAAAATCAGCCTGTAGCAACCCTTAAACAACTTCGTCCAGTGCGAGCGTCCCGCGGTCGCGTCCCGTCACGATATGTAGATAGAATAATTTTACTGTCTCTTTCTCTCGCCTGGCCGTTGTGAGTAAGGTATGGCGCTCGCGACAGTGTTGCCACCTTAGTAGATCTAGCACTTTTTACTGTAAGTAAACTCGTTTTTTCATGCTTTAGCCCGAAAAGAGCAATCTAGCCCTTTTCAAGCGATACAAAACTTCGCACCGCGATTATCAAGTTATGAATAATGCGCGTCATGTAGTATAGATTTCGCCAGTTCACACTTTATGATCACTAATTGGGTGCCAACTGAAATAATAAAAAAGTGTGGGAGTAATTTAAAATACTCGTTCAAATTGGCTAAGAACACAGATGTCAATCAGCCATCAACTTCTTCTGCTTCGGCAGATATGATTTTGGAAGATTCCGATGAACACTCTGATTTTTAACAATTTAATAACATTATAAAATTATAATTAGATTTTTTCACTTTCAGCAATCAATATGTTTCAAATAAACAATTTTTAACAATTTGTATACTATGTTTTTAGCCCTTTCTAGCACCTCTTTTGATGGCAAAATTTTCTAAATCTTTCTAGCTTGTTCGACTGCCACTTTTAAAAAACCACACGCTTACTGCGTAGACGCGTATTTTAAGCACCGCGCAAGTCGCCACGTGCCTACCTCGTGCCGCCATTGTTACGCGAAGATACGAGTATTATTTAGGGGTTTCGATCCAAATGTTATCCATGTGTTAAACTGTTAAGGACGCTATCACATTTTTCCTCAAATATCAGTGCTTTTCAGGTACCATTTTAATGAATTAGGAGTCACAACTGCAAGTATATCATTGTCTCAAATTAAAGATAATATATTCATCTCCAGAATAGGCACATAAAAATTGTATAGCCCCATACAAATTTTTCACACAACTACGTTTTAACAATCACAATAAAACCAACAAATGAAAAAAAAATGGGTCTGAATAGGAACCCATATGGTTTAATCCACTGCATAGTTATACATAAAAATAATAACAAACTGTTGCTTATATAGTCCTCTATACGGTCAACTAGATATTTTGTAAGTAAATAAATAACTTTTTTATTTATGATTAAAATAAGAAGCGACCTCAACTCCATACATTTTCTACTCGCGGTTCGTCATTCCGCGCTCAGACGCGCTCGTGGAAGCACCGGTGTATCGATTTTTCGCAAAAAAATATTTACGTTCAGAAGTGTGTGATGTATTGTATACTGTGGGTGGACGAAGTTGATACTTTTTCGGACCGAAATAAAAGTAAGTACGATTATTGGAATTTGTTTTAAAAATAAATACATAGTTCAAAAATTTTGTATGAATCATGGTTTCTAAATCATTACGGATAAACATTGTGTAAATAGGACCTGCCTATCTGTAACACCATTATTGTAATCCTATGTTTACAAATAAAGCATTCTGATTCTGATTCTGATTCTGAATAATTATATTATCTTTAATCAAATGGCGGAAATATATTTTTTTTTAGATATTCGATACATAGTCAATTTTGGGGTTTTTGGGGGTGGTGATTACGTTTGTCATAATTTTTTTTATCCAAGATGGCGGGTGTATTTTTTTAAATAAAAATTCGACATTGTTAGCAATTGTGGAGGTTTGTTATCAATTGTTGAAGGTGGTGTTTACAAATATACCATCCAACTTTTGATTCATGATGGCGGATGTACATTTTGGTGATAAATCGACTTAGTTGTCAATTCATAAATCCAGAATAGTAGATGGTTATAACTTTCGACACCAAGTATGGTTTTTGATTGTGTTGTGCATTGCTAAACTATTTACATTTGTTATTACAGATGCCACGAATTCAGAAATTTGGATACAGGACAAAAAAACCATACACGTAGAAGTAAACAAAAGTAATGAGACTTTGTATTTTCATTCAGAAATCACAAATCTACTCTGGAGTTTTGTTACAGACGTTGATATACGTCTGTTGGTAATTTGTTTTATTTGATTTACCTTAGGTACTTACTAATGTTGTCTTTTTAGGGTTCTGTACCAAAATGGTAAAATAACCCTTATAGTGAGACTAAGTCTGTCTGTCTGTCACACCTGGATATCTCAAGAACTACTAATGCTATCCACTTGAAATGTAGAATAGTTTTAGATGACGTTTGCCCAACTATTTTGCAAACAAGAAAGAAATTTAAAAAAATATACCTTTTTTGCAAAAGGGACTGAAAGGGGGTCTTATAAATTTTAAATGGAGCTACTAGGGCATGTGGGGAATCATAAGAAAGAGCACTATTTGCACATTCTCAAACATTTTATTTTTTTAGGCATCAAAGTTTCGACTTTAGATGAAAAATGTAAAAAAAAATACCGTCTCCCCCCTTATCTCCGAAGATTGCATAGAGAAAAATCTGAAATTATTCTATGTGATAGAAGTTTATGTAAAGATTACAGGAAAAATAAAACGATGTCTCTAAATAGCACAGTTTTTCAGAAATCATCAACATCATATATACGTACGGAACCCTCGGTGCGCAGGTCCGACTCGCTCTTGACCGGTTTTTTATTTGCAGGAGCAAGAATGCGCAATAAGAGTATATAAGCCAAAATGCACAAAAAATAATCGAGATGGATTTCCTTTTTGAGCAGCTAATCTTTGTAGGTAGCCACACTCCCCTTTTTGATTGCGGCGTGAAGTATCTCATCATGAATAAAGGAAAAACAAGGGTTAACAAGATGCTTATACTGTGAAAATTTAAAGACTGTAGCTTCATCAACCGATTGGTTGTAAAACCTGTGTGATAGACGGACACGTGAGTGACAGCAAAAGTGCTCCGCTTGGACCCTTCGGGTACGGAACCCTAGAAAGAGCTGGCCTTCATTCTAAATTTGAACTTCTTTGAAACATGAAATGAAAATATACTTTTTACTACCTACTTTGGTTTAAATTTTTATCAAAAGTACTGAAATCGCGCCCCAGTCTCTGTAAATAAAATACTGTTTTCATAAGGCAATGATTATTTTTAAATATCACAACGAAAGTCTACGATAAACTCCCAGGCTAATATTTGATTATGTAATGCTCCAACATTTGCCAGCATAATATTTACAAGTACCTACTTACATCTTTTCTAACTAATAGTAGCCTTTTTTTTTTTTTTTTTTTTTTTGGGTGGGAAATTATCAAATAACTTCTCCCGCTCTGGGTGGAGCGGGAGGGAGTGTCAGACTTTTACTGACTAAAACCCACCGTGTTCCTTCAGATGCCTGTGTGCCAGGGCCACGATATCCCTTTCGGACAGGCTCGTAACCCGGGGAATAATCGTAGGTGTTCCTTGTAATAGTAAAATGTTTAGGTTGTTAGTTATGTAAAAATATGGTATTTAATCCATATGGCCAGCGCTTGAAATTTGTGGGTACCTACCGACGCTACGTAATGGCTGATGAATTTTAAAAATACTAAAAACAGGATTATTACGCAGATAGTACTTAGCCACAGTTACTAAAATTCGATTGCAAACTTACAACTAACTTTACTCAATCAATACCAGTAAAATTAAAAAATATATACCTTCAAGTACCAAGATTAGTTAAGTTACGTATAAAATCGAGCGGTCAGCGGTTTCAATGTGTGCGTGCGCGTAATGTTGTTGTGTTGCGATTCAGATACCTAAACTCGAGCGAGTTCAAAATGTGATAGCGTCCTTAACTAGTGTTTACACCCAAATATACTATATTACTGAAAAGGTGGTTTCCCTGAGAGAACCTTCCTCATAAGCCATATTTTAAACCACATTATTTTAAAAAGAGGTGTTAGGTGTTAATCACCTGTGTCGCAATCCCAGCATGGTCTATGCCGGGTAGCCATAGAACATTGTGGCCCATAGACCTCTTGTGCCTTACAATCACATCTTGTACTGTGCAGGCTAATGCATGACCTGCAAATAAATAATATGTACAGTCAAATAAGCTATTTGGGATACAGCTAATATAACCATCATCATCATCATTTCAGCCGAAAGACGTTCACTGCTAGACATAGACCTCCCTCTAAGGGGAGCGGGGGGTTATCGCCACGCTTGGCAGGCGGGTTGGTGATCGCAGTATAGTGTTAAAATGCATAGAAAACGCTGATGCCCATTCTCTAGTAAGTCCCTTTTACGACACCCACGGGAAGAAATAGGAATATAATAAAAATAGTTCATTCAGTTTTCCACTACTCTGCAAATATAAATTTTTGTTGCATGGGTATTTTTTTAACCTTATGGTATACTTATTAGAGTGATGTAAAAGAGTTGACTACTGAAGAAGTACTGTGTGCGTGAGTGAGTGCGTGCGTGCGCGTGTGTGTTCGTGTGTGTCTTATTCTGGGTTAAAAAAAAAATATTTTCTTTACTCCGCACAGTCAGCAGACTCACAGCAATGTCTAAAACTAATTATAAGTTAACTGCCTGTATACCAAATAGCTTATTTGACAGTACATTTTATGAATTATAAAAAAAAATTAATTAGAGGTGTTTGAATGATGATGATGAATTTTGAAATTGAGAAATAGTAATTTTAAATAAATAGGTAGATAGTGAAATGTTACTCAACACATGGTAGAGTGGCTGATTTCCCAAGAAGTAAAAGACCAGGCCGGGAGGTGCCTAAGTATTGTCAACTTTAGTTTTTTTATCTGTGGACTTCTTTTTAGTGCTACGAGCAGTATGAGCTCCCAAAAGAGAATCGCAGTGATTTTATGAAGACGGAGCATTGCCACTGGATGATGAGCATGCAAGGAAACCTAGTACAGAGTACATTCTATGGCATCAACCAGGATAATTATGGAATACAGCAGCAGCCTACAGAGGTTGATGCCTTCAGACTATTTATAAAACCATAAATAAAAGTAGGCTAAAAAAATAAAATAAACTAACCTAAATGAAGAGATCCTGTGACATTTGGAGGAGGCAGCACCATGCTAAAATTAGGCTTTGGAGTAAGATTCGCAGCTGTAAAAAGATTAATCTTCTCCCAGTTTTCATATTTCTCTCTTTCTACGTTTTTAGGCTGATAAGCAGTAGCAGTAACATTTGGTTTCCGGACAACGCTTGTAGTACATGTTTTGAGCCTTTTTTGTATGTGCAGGTGCGGCACTTTGGAATTTAGTAAACGTATCATTTTATAGCACCAAAATTCTACATTAGTCGGCGATCTTTGTTAAAATTTTTTACCAAAATGTTTTGTTATTTTTGACAGTGCAGTAGTGCAGTGGGTTTCAAGATTTTATTTTATTTTGTCTTGTCTCTCTTTTTTATCTGTTGATAAATTATCTTTCTGTTTCTTTTCAATGCAACTAAAACCAAGAAAGGGAGAGCTGGAACAAGATTTGCTTTGACATTTACTAATTACGTTCCGTTTTGATTTGTTTTGAAAAACAAACCAGCAGATCGTACAAAAAAAAACGAAGGTAATTTATTATTGTATACCTTAAAGTTATGTATACAAAAAATGTCCACCCTCATACAATCAGAAATCTTATAGATGTCAAGGAACACTTTTTCAGACTTCTCCGCGTCTTGGACAACAGCCAAGTTTTCGGAAAACGAAATGGGAGTCCATATGACAGTAACAGTAAAGTGTTGCCTAAATATTATTTTACCGTGTGTTTTGGGAATATTACCCATTGCACTTTTCTTGACATTCAATACCTTTTTTGAAGAATTTCACTTTTATCAAAATGGGAGCGCGATCCCGAAATAAAATTTCCCCACCAGAAGTGTCAAATTTCAAAAGAGGGTTGTATCTGTCCTAACTTCGAGTTTATCTCCGCAGTAACAACAATGACAAAAATAAATTACAACATTTACTGACCTCCATGCCTTCATCGCTTATCTATTAATCTCTAAGCATCCGTGGTGCTCTGCGTCATCTATCACGCTTCTATCAACAAAGCGGACTTAACCCTTGTACTAGCGATATGCACTATCATTACTACACTTTTATCTACCCACGATTAAGCACTGATCAGTTTCCTTGGCACAATTAAAAAAAAATGATTGAAAAAACTCTATTGCGTTATTTGAATCCTTTCCTAGTAGTGAGGGAGTATGTTCGGAAACCAATTGAAGCTTTTCTTGTGAACCAATATGTGGGATATAAGAAGAAAACAGATGAAAGTTTAACAAGTGTAAAGGAATTGATGTACAGGGTCGCTATAGTGACTTTATTTGTGACTGTTATACTGTGGTTATCAATTTTTATGTATGTAGGCTTCTATAATATTTATATGCCAAATGTTACTCATGTGCGGCCAGTGCATTTTCAGTTCAAGTAAGGTTTTTTTTCAATATTATAATACCTGCTTATTGACAATAAGCAATATAATTTATTGATAATAAATCATTGGCCGGATTGATAAATATTTCTTTTTCATTATTTGTAGATCTCAACAAATAAAATTGGCAAGTTTGCCGCAGGTTGTAAAATGCATTGGTGATAATAGTTTTATTTTTTATTACCTAATGGGCCTGCTCATGACCTTGATCTTGCCTGATGGAAAGTGATGGTCTAGTTTTTTGAGCTTAAGAAATGAAGATGTTATTTATTTTATTTTTACAGCACCCAATGTAGAAGAATAAAATGAAACTTTATTATTAAAATAAAAAGTTATAAATAATTTTTTCCTTGTTTTTTACTTATACAAACCTTAATTTCAGACCATGCGAAGACAAGGCAGGAATATGCTCATATCCATATGCTTATGTGCAGCTGACGAGAGCTAGCAACATCCTGATGCCAAAACAGCCGTACCGGATCAAACTTGCTCTTGAAATGCCCGAGTCTGAGGTCAATAAAGACTTAGGTAGGTACACTCCATCATACTCAGTTCTATGTTGTTCTAAGTTAATGGGTTTGGTTTCCGCACTTAGTCCTTCATGTGGACCATTGTGCATGGGCCATGGCGGCCGTCATTGGTTATTCCAACCAGCCCACCTCCCTCCAGAAGCTGATTAGATCTCCTGGGTCAATGGGTCGTCTTAGGGGCGGAGTTATGATATCTGTGAAGGATCTGGGTGACCGGAGGGTTTCTGTTTTGATCTGGGTGACGCCTGTACATTCAAAGAGCATGTGTGCAACGGTTTCTTCAGCCTCCATGCAAGACCTGCACAGAGGGCTGTCTGTTTTGCCTATTGTGTGGAAGTGCTTGTTTATTGAGCAGTGTCCCATGATGGTCCCCGTCACCAGGCGCAGGCCGTTCCTGTCCAGGCGTAGCAACCGCCTGGTTAGCCTGCCATCTAAGGATGGCATAGGTAGCTTCCCTGGATTGCCTGCAGCCTGGTGTTGAGGTCCACCAGTACACCGCTTGTGTGTGGGTGAACTCCTGTAGCCACCTGCGTAGTTGGTTGAAGGGGATGGGTGCGATAGGATCGGGTCCACAGACTGACGCGCTGGATGCTCTCCTAGCAAGTTCGTCAGCTGCGTCGTAACCTAGTGATCCGCTGTGTCCTTTTATCCATTGCAGTGTCACTGTGTTACGGTTGCACACCGCCACCCGTTCCAGTGCATTGTGACATTCTAGTGTTAGTCTGGAGGTAATATATTTTTTCCCTAAGGACTGCAAAACTGAGGCACTATCGAAGAGTATACTTATACGGGTGTCCGTAACTCTCCAAGCTTCTATGGCGTAAGCCGCTTGTATAATGCACACACATTCCGCCTGGTAGTCGGTGTTGAACAATCCCAGCGGGCTAGATATATTTATGTTAAAATTGTGTGAGAAAACTCCCGACTCCGGAAGTTCCGGAGTCGGTCTTTGATCCGTCGGTGTATACTCTCATCTCTTTCGGGCCTGAGTAGTCACACCGTTCCTTTGTGAGTATAATGTTGTAGTGCTTCTGAAAGAAGTGTAGTTTTGGGGCCCATCATACTCAGTTTCATATACTTAACTCAGGACCGCTAAACGCCCATCATGGGCATCACAACAATTAAATTATCTATTGTGTCTCTTTCAGTGTCCTAGGTGTGTCCACAGCAAAATTACTTTTTGTAGAGCAACATTTTGCAACATGATAACATTGAGTTACTTTAATTAAGGCTACTAACTGGTTGAGTTGTACAATAATCTGCAGACCAAAGTCAGGTTTCAGTATAAGTAAATACAGTTGAATATCTCTGAGCCTTAGACAATTAATATCTTCTGTCTTTAGCTCTATACTGTCCAAATTACAATGGTAAGGACCTAACCAAAGCTATAGCGTTTCCCCAAGTAACTTAAGAAATAAGCAAGTCAAAAGATCTTGTTTTATTTGGTAGTGCAATGCCAGAAAGTCTAGGCTTCAAAGACCAATACAATCCTAGCTAATATTATAAATGCGATACCTTTAAAGTGCACCCCATGAAAATTACAAATATGTAGAAATTTATAATATTAAAGTATTTCTACCAATGGAAACATCCTGCACTATAACTAACGTAAGTCCATGAAGAGGGCAATCACCCTTTCAAAGGTCAGGGGGTCAGTAGAATTCAATCATGCACGGATATAAAGGTCCACGCTCTTATCTGTAACTTAACTAACGGTTTTCTATTAACGATGTGGTTAAGGGGTAATTATGTGGGGCAATCAGTAATTTATTGAAATAGTGGCTTGAATCATGGCTTTGAGCAATTTTTTGAAATAGTTTATGTTTTGGAGGGAATAATATAAATAAATAAAAATATAATTATATTATATTATTTTTATTTATATTATTCCCTCATCATCTGCCCAGCCTTTTCCCAACTAAGTTGGGCTCGTCTTCCAGACTTATAATCAGCCTATAATGTTCCCACTGCTGGGACACAGGCCTCGATAGGGAGTGGGCTGTAATCTACCACACGGGCCCAGTGCGGGTTGGTAGATGTCACATGTTTTCGAATTTTTGGTTCTAGGACATGCCGGTTTCCTCACGATGTTTTCCTTCACCGTTTTGAGAGCAGTGGTGATGAATTAATTTACACAAAGTAAAGCGCCTGCCTGGGTTAGAATTAGAACCCACGACCTACAACCCGTAAGTTTGAGGTCGTTACCACTGGGCCACCACTGCTCTTCCAGACAAACCGAATAGAAAAAAAAACATTATATTTTATATTACAAGAGTTAGTTTTACATGGAAAACAATCAGGCATTTGGGCAACCAGTGCTTGATTGTTTTCAACGCGTCAATGACGTCTCATTATAAGTGCCAACGTGTATTCACACAGTATTTTTTTTTTTCATCAAGTCCGCGTCGCTGCCGCACCGCTGCCACAAGTCTGCTATTACAATAGTGTCAGAATGGTCGATCATTGATTTCATAATTGTTGATTTTGACAAGTTTGGAAATCTAATATTATAATGGCGTCATTATGACTTTCCAATGGTCGGCAACTGACACTACATTGAAAGAAATTGCAAAGAAAATGATCGACCATTATGAATTTACCAGATTACGAACTTTTTGCAAAATGACAATGGGATCGTGTTGGAATGACTGAATTTATAAAAATAGCAGACTTGGGCCCCTGTTCACACGTAACCATAAACCACTGCTGGCCTACATTTTGTTGCTGCGATGTGGTGTGGTTTGTGGTACGTGTATACGGGCCCTTAGGACTGATGCACACCCGAAGCGTAGCGCGTTTTTTTACTGCCAAACACGCATCGAAATTAGTCTAAAAACACTTAGCTTTCCCGTTTATTCCAATCTGCCCCCTTCGAACTTGCCCCTGGGGTGGCGGCTGGCACTACAGCCACCGTCGCCGTACAGATGGCTAGCTCCAAGGAGCAGATGGGAATAAACTCGCTTTCCAGTTGTGTCTAAACCTCCTATGAAAATCCAGCCCTCTTATGATGATGGCTGATCAATGAATAAATCATATTAAAGGAAATATTGTTATATTGCAGGTATGTTCATGGTTTGCGTTCAGATGCGCGCTAAAGGCGGATTCTTAGTCTCCTCGTCATGCAGATCCGCTATGATCAGATACAGGTATGCGATCCACATCCATAATATTCTAATACTGCACTAGAAAGAAACAAATAAAATTCAAATAATACTGCACAACCTATCTGAACGCATGAGAACCCGTTGACTATTTTTTTTTTTTCAACTTTTATTCTCCCATTGCTTGGAAAAGGTCTCCCCTACAGCTTTCCACTCTTCCTTGTGGTGTTGCCTTCTTCGGCCAATCTCCCATAAACGCCTCCAATTCATCACACCAGCTTTTCTTCGGCCTCCCTGGGTGACGACGCACGTCTTCTGGTTCCCACTTCGTGAGGACTCTGGCCTATCTGTCCTGATACATACGACATACATGGCCGCCCAAACCCACTTCAGCCTAGCAGACTTGTTGCCCACGTAGGCGATTCCTGTTTTGGAGCGAATTGTGGTACATAATGTATTCTGTCGCGGAGCTTAATACCCAATACGCTACGCTGCATCGCCCGTTGGCAAGCCTTGAGTTTGGACCTTTGGATTTGAAACTCGGTCAGGAACCATGTTTGAGCATCGTGGGTTATGTTAAGGTGTTCTCAATACTTACTCAATATTTCTAAAGCGTGCTTTTTGCTTCTCGGCGTCTATTACGCCCAATTTTTTATATATTATATACCTATAATAAGCGATAATCGCGTTTATTTTGTTCGGTTTTCTGAACAAATCATCATCATCAGCCCATAGCAGTCCACTGCTGGACAGAGGCCTCTCCAATTGCACGCCATTCAGCTCGATTCTCGGCAACTCTCATCCAGCTGCCACCAGCCACCCTGCGAAGTTCGTCGCTCCAACTTGCCTGTTAGCGCAACCTTACGTTTGCCGATTCGCGGTCTCCACTCAAGAACACGAACAAAATATTAAGTAATAAACGAACGCGACCATCGGGTACCTACCTATTCGCGCGACTATCGCTTTTAATAGGACACGAGGTTAAGCTTCAAGCAACTCGCTTTTTAGCCCTTTTACATCATCACAGGAAGATAATCATACGCATTTTTCCCCAGATCTTTGCTGCATCGCATTATGAGAACATTCGTATATTCACCGCTGTACCTCGGTGGAGTGGACGAGGAGAAACAACACCTCAAGGTGGAACTCTTCAGTGACTTCGAAGATGATCCGGTAAGAAACCATCTTTCATTCGTACATTTGAATTCAGAGTTTTAGATACTTAATTATCAAGTTTTCGAACAATAAATTCAATTACACGCATGACAAAGTTCAAATTTCATTGCAACCAAAAAGTTAAGACTCTTTTTATAACCGACCGTTAGGTCGCTCAAAAATCATAGTTAAGTAAGTAAATTATTATCTGAGATTATAAGTTGAAGCATAGTCTATTTAAATCCTTGTTCCAACACATATTATTTCCACTTAAATATCAACTTTACTGATTTGTTAATTAAGTTGATAATGAGAATAACAATGTTGAAAATGTCATGAAAAAGTTGCAGCGGAAACTAAACTTACCTACTGTTAAGGCATTACAGTTTATTTTCCGGAATCACATAAATTGGGAGCTAAATTGTGATTTCGTTTAGTCATCTTATACGCCGTGGCATTTTAATCGTCTTACAACGACAGCCCACTTCATGTATCCAATGACTATTAATCGTTCATGAAAGTAATAAAAAAAAATATATATAATGATGTAGTTCCAAAGGCGGCGCGGAATGGAGCGCAAGGCCCGCACCGCGCTCAAAACAGGGTGTATCAAACTACATTATGCGTCATAATGAATAATATTTAATTTGTTCAAATTACTCAAATGTAAAAAAAAAAATACTTTCCATGAATGATTATTAGTCATTGGATACATGAAGTGGGATGCCGTTTTAAGACGATTAAAATGCCACGCTGTATATGTTCGCTAAACTGACCTGAGTTCTGGGCTCGATTTTCCTAGGTCGCGCAATATTACTGAGGTTTTTTCTATCACGAAATTCGCAATAGCTGCCTCGTCATCTGGATCTATGCCCAGCAGGCATAGCATGACGCTTTCTAATCCTACCAAAAATGTTCTACTGTCAAAACGCTTCTCTATACGGTTCTCGTGTTAAGCCTGGGGTCTACTACGAAGCGCTAAACCGAAGTATCGGCCGAATGTTCGGCCGTTTTATAACTTCTATAGTTTCCTTTTTTGACTTTAAGTCCTTACCCGACTTCAAGTCACAGTTTTGACTTTCGCTTATCTCTTCGACTGCCAATTTTTTTTTTTCGCTGTAGTCAGCGATAGTTAGCCGTAGTAAAGAAATGACCGAACATTTGGCCGATACTCCGGATTTATGTTCGGAGTAGGCCCCCTGCAGTAAACGGCAATAGGTTCGCTCGCCCCCAAATAGGACTTAAATATATCTAGCGAAATGTGGGTGCTCTTTACATGCAGCTTGTGGGAGAAGTATTCGCGGTATGGAGCCCTTCGTGTCCAATTTAATAATGCGTCCAGAAAACTGATGGGCTTGCCATGGCGTTGCAGTGTGTCAGGGATGTTTGCAGCGGCGCATGTAGATTGATTATACACAATTTACATGTGCCGTCGGGTGTTGTTTACACTTAGTTTTAAGGACAATGTTATTAACCATATACGAGTCTTCGCTCGAATGAAAGATTTTGAATTGAATTTACAGCTTTGCCTACCCTTTCTAAAATGTTCAGGATAAACCCGCAACAGACGCGTATGTAGAACTCCAGTCGCGTTTCGCCGAGGTATACTCCAGTGAGCTGCACATTCAAGCGCACTTCACCGGTCTTCGATACCTCATGTTCAACTGGCCCAAGATATCTGCCGTGTTTGGTGAGTTTAAATAATATTCTCCCGACCTAATATAATAATAATATATTCTTTATTTCGGACTACACATAGAAGTTCACACAATCCATATAGTATTAGTAACAATGACTTAAAAACTGTGTTAGTAAACTTTTATAAACTAAAACAACTAATAACGACGACGTGGCCCAACACGTTGGCACGTGCCTCCGTACCCAGTGCCTTACGAAAAGACTGTTTGCCTAATAATGTTTTTAGGATGCTGTTGGAGCTTCCGCGCAACCTATCTATTATTGACGCTGTTCTTTTTCTCATAATGGCATTAAAATCGTCAACACGGGCTTCCGCGAACTTCTGCGAAGCGCTGCAGAAGCGCGGAAGCTCCACCAACATCATTTTTCGGTCATGGTAGCCAATCTCAACGGACATTACGTAGGAGATATTATAGTTCTAACACAGAAGACCACATCTGTTTACCGCCCCTTTTGCGTCGACAAATATTTTATTTTGTTTAAATAAACTCAGGCTCTGTTACAATGATCAAATATGTCTGACCACCGTTCAACGGGCTTTTTTACGGTCTTTTTCCTTTTTTATTTACAAAAACAAGGGGCTCCGCAAAAATCGCACTCTTTGACAATTATTCACAAGTGCCTGCGGTACAGTCAACCACACGTCCATACTAATAATTTGAACATTGCTGTCAAGTAAAAGCGCCTTTATTTCGTAGAAGGCGGCGGTTTTCAAAGTCTTACTTCTGATTATGGTTACGCGCATGCGCAAGTATTGAATGATTTGAATGAGTATTTTTATTTCAGGTATCTGCACAAATTTATTCTTCGTTTCGTTGGTGTTTATACTGAGTTGGTACCATCTACAGGACGGGTTACCCGACTTTATCAAAGTAAGTGTGTTGTATTATTTAGAAAAAGATTGCATGCAGAATTCAGAAAAATATATCGATAAAGGTATCAGGGCTGCATCGTTCCTGCCAGGGTTGTGGTTTGTCCGAAAGGGATACCGTGGCCCTGGCACACAGGCAACTGAAAAAACAAGGGTGGGCTCTAGTGAGTAAAAGTCTGACACGCCCTCTCGCTTCTCCCAGACCGGAGGAATGTTATTTGATAATTTGCCAAAACAAAAGGAAAGTGCTGTACCGTTATAGATAAAGATTTAACGATAAAATGCTATAATATTTTAATATTTTATATAATATTTTTTATAATATTATGACATACGGTGCCAAAACGAGGACACTAACTGTCGGGTTGGTCCACAAATTCAAGGTCACTCAGCGTGCTATGGAGCGGGCTATGCTCGGAGTATCTCTGAAGGATAAGATCAGGAATGAAGTTATCCGGAAGAGAACCGGAGTTACCGACATAGATTGCAGAGTAAGCAAGCTGAAGTGGCAGTGGGCTGACCATGTTTGTCGAAGGACCGATGGCCGGTGGAGCAGACGAGTCCTGGAGTGGAGACCGCGTATCGGCAAGCGTAGTGTGGAACGCCCCCCAGCTAGATAGACCGACGACCTTAAAAAGGTGGCTGGGACAGACTGGATGCGGGAAGTGGAGGACAGGGTTTTCTGGCGCAGCCTGGGAGAGGCCTATGTCCAGCAGTGGACTGCTATAGGATGAGTTGATTTGTTGATTTGGAGTGCAAAATATCTGCAATGCAGCAGTGTGGCAGAGCTGGCCAAGTGGTACCGGTTCGAACCCAGACAGGCGCTTTACTTTGTGTAAATAATTTCATCGCCACTGCTCTCAAAACGGTGAAGGAAAACATCGTGAGCAAACCGGCATGTCCTAGAACCAAAAAATACGAAGACATGTGACATCTACCAACCCGCACTGGGCCCGCGTGGTGGATTACAGCTCCCTCTCGAAGAAAGGAGGCCTGTGTCCCAGCGGTGGGAACATTATAGGCTGATAATGATTATGCAGCGAGGCTTGGGCTCTCACATAGATATTTCAGTAGAAAATTTAAAAACTGGCCAAGTGCGTGTCGGACCACGCACAATGAAGGGTTCCGTAGTGGGATGAATTTATCCCAAGAACAAACTTAACATTGTAGTTGAAAACAAATTCTCGGAGGTACTGTAAATGTAAGTTCGTATGCACAATATTGAGAGATCTACCATGTTATTTTAAGATCATAGAACTCTTATAGGTTTTCCTGTAATCTATAAATAAAAAACATTTCTTTTTTTTTTTCAAATCTTTTGGCTCAGAATGTCAAGGTTTACCATGGTAAATTTTCATCTATTTTATTAAATAACTTGAAAAGTTATATTTTAAACTTATAAGAAAATATATCTGAAACCCTTTCATTCACACGGTAGTTCGCAAACTTTTTTTAAAATTTTCTTATTTGCCCCCCAAAATTGACCCCATATTCAAAATTTATTTATTTACGTTACACGTCCGTGTTTGGGTCACAGAAATTAAAATGTGTACCACAACTTATTCGATCCAGTAGTTTCGGAGCAAATTGGCTGTGACAGACGGCCAGCCAGACACCCGAGTGATCCTATAAGGGTTCCGGTTTTCATTCGGACGTACGGAACCATAAAAATGTGCAGTAACTTCACTGTTACTCAGTAGTATTTTCCATTTGTTTTCAGACTAAGTTTCGTTCGGAGATAAAGACTGAAGAAGATAACGACAAAGCATTTATTGGAAAAGTCAAGTTGGAAAGAGAAGGTAAGAATTATTGAATTAATTCACTTGAATTTCGTTATGTAAGTACGTTGTAAAAAATAGAACACCCTTTGACTTTCGGTGGATGTCTTAAAAAAAATCTTATCTAAAATAAAAGTAGCCCAAGTACTCCTTATAACACCAGCTATCTGCCAGTGAAAGTCCCGTCAAAATCGGCCCAGCCGTTTCGGAGATTAGCCGGAATAAACAGACAGACAGACAGACAAAAATTGAAAAGTTTTTTTTTTTTTTTCTTATACTTGTACCGTATATACTACCAGCTCCATAGGACAATCTAGACAAAATCAAACTGGTTGCTATTTTTATGGTAAAATCTGTTATTTTTATGATATTGAGTTTACATTCTGTGATAACCTGTGACACACTGACTTATTGTTATTTTTTTTTTAGAAAAACATACTTTTACGATGTTTGTAAATATGTGAGCACCATGTATCTATCTAATATTTAAGTTATTTTTCATTGCTTAGTTTTTAATTCTTTTTACCTATTATGGTATAGTAATTTTATTCGTAGTTCATCGTCTTCACATCAATCATATAATTAATGTAATCAAACAAAATATTGTAAAACATTTTTAAAAGAGTAACAGTGGAGTTTCTTGCCCATTCTTCTCCATACGAAACTACCTTTTGGAAGGGGCAACTAGAATCAATTCTATTTTTTTGTAAATTTTGACGTTCAAAAGTGCCTCTTATGTGCCTATTTGAAATAAATGGTTTGACTTTCATATCCATTAAATACAGACACTTCAATTTTATTTATTTGTATAGATTATGTTTAAATATTGTTAGCAGTATATTCCTAGGACACTTCGTGAATAGCATAACTATCACCATCATCTGAATATACCTTTACTAAAGAAACAGCCGCTTTCATTATAAAATTGCCCTATAGTCCGCCGTCACCTAGTCACCGCCTGAGGTATATGAGCGGTGAGACGGGGGAGGGGGGGGGGGGGGTATACAAAGGCCAAGCTAACTCAGTCTGGCAATCTTGTCAATCGCACCCTCCCCCGTCTCCGCCCACATACCTCAGGCGGTGACTAGCACTTTCGCACGGACACTCTAGTTTCCGAGTTTCGGGTTTGGGGGCGTATGATACGCCCCGCCTAGTGTTAGAGAGTTTTTCTACGAAGTGTTTTTTTTATTTATTTCATTAACAATTTTTACATTGTATCGGAATGTATTAATTAAAAACTAAAACTACATGAAGACATTATAATTTAAAAAAAAATGGAATACTTGAGTGTCAGATTTAAATATTGCAAATTCAATTAAATTTAGGTACACTAACACCGATACAAATGTCAAGAAAGAAAAAAACAAAATTAAATTAAAATTATCTTTATTTCCAAAAAACACATACAGATAATTGTACCATAAGTTTACAATTTTTGAATTTATGGTAGCGAACAATCACATTTAATAAACATAAAACATTTGGATGCTGCAGAACTCTGTACACAATAGATTAAACTCTGTCTCTTAAACTAGGGTATCCTGTATCTTAAGAGACAGTGTATCACAATGAGGTTCCAATTGAAAAAAAAATTAAAAATTAAAAAAAAAGGTTAACAATCATAACAGTCCTCGGTCAGGCAGCACTTTGCCATCAGAAATGACCATGTAACAATTCTTTCTCAATGCAACAGTGAACGCTTACGTGCTAATATAATATTTTATTTCTCTAGATTCTGCTTCGTACTTCGAAGAAGATGCTCTTCTGAAAGAGTTCCAACAAATCGAATCGAAAGAAGAAACCAAGAAGACTTAATTGTGATTTACGATATTATATTATTTTAATATTATTAGTACCTACTTAGTAATATTTAAACGAATGGATGTGTTGGGGGGAAAAACTGAAAATGTTCTTGGATAAAATCGAAATATTACTACTATATTAGGTAAATAGTTAAAGTGTAGTACAAATATTTCTTTACCCTAGCATTTATTGTTACCAGTGTCTGAGTTTTTGTGATCAAAAGTGCCATTTTGTTTTCTTTTTTTAATATGAAGACCAAAAGTCTCACAACCAGTCTTACCAAGGGGTACCGTGTTACCCTGTAACTGGGTTGTGGAGTTCCGATAGGCAGTCGCTCCATGTACAATACTGGTATTCAGCTGCATCCGGTCAGACTGGAAGCCGACCCCGACATAGTTGGGGAAAGATAGGCAGATACGATAGAGAACACTTTACCTCTCTATTAGACATGCAGATTATATTTTTAGCCGTTACGGAGTTAAAGGTACAAATAAGCATTTATAATATTAATCAAAGTTACCACACATTTAAGATGTTCTAAATGCATTTGTAAATTCAATGACTCTTTTTCAGTTTTTGACCCTATAATGCAAAAATGTTTCTATATAAGAGGCTATAATTTTAACATTAATACCCGGTAGGCACTTAGCTGGAAGCCAACGCTAAAAGGTTATTTGGCGCATGTGAAAAATAGGAGCAAATGCCGCCATCTTGTTTTGGCAAAATAAATAATTTAACGATTTCAAAAATGTTTACTATAGTCCGCGCGCAAGTGCTAGTCACCGCCTGAGGTATGTCAGCGGTGAGACGGGTGAGGCCCCATTGATCTAAATGTTCTCTCCCTCAAAATGTTAGCTTCACCTTTGTCTACCTTCCCCTTCTCACCGCTCACATACCTCAGACGGTGACAAACACTGTGCACGCGGACTATGGGTGCGATCCAAGATGCGCTATTAACGATTTGAGCGCGCTTACACCCGTTCCTAATTACCGTGAGCGCGAAAACTGTCGCGTGAATCGTCATAGATGACGTCATGTCATGCGCCATCTTGCGATAACGTCGATCATGCCCTAAATTAATATTACCGTGAGCACTGTCAAAAATGACAGTTGTGCTGTTTGTTTCGGTACAATATGCAAAACTTTTTTTTAAATTTTCTAATTGGCTCTCAAAAGTGACTCTCATATTCAAAATTCATTTATTTGCGTTACACGTGTTTGGGTCACAGAAATTCATAATGTGTACCAAGTTTTAATTTAATTGGTCCAATAGATTCGGAGGAAGTTGGCTGTGACACAGACGGATAGACGGAAGCCTCGTGTGGCTTCCGTTTTTTTCATTCGGATGTACGGAACCCTAAAAACAAGATGGCGCCGTTCGTTCCTATTTTGACAACGCGCCAGATAGAACCCTACAGCGTTGTACTTTGATTGATTATTGTTAAAGCCCAGTAGGTGGGCTCGTTGGATACGTATTTTCGAGTTGGATAATTGCTTTTCAGAAACCGGCTCTATACACAATTTTACCCAGTGAACATTTAACAAAAACACTATACAGCGTGTTACGGAAAGGGTATATCCATACAAACCGGGTGAAGAGTGCATCTGGTTCAGAAGCTCTGTACAAAATTTCAGCTCAAAAAGAATAACTTTGAAAATGTTTGATATTTTTTTTATTTCTATAGTTTATTAAATTTAAATCGTAACAAACGTGTCACCGCACTACGAGGGTCATTATCCATTATCTGTGTCTGTGCGCCCAGTACACACTCACACCTGCCGCAGCTCTGCGACAGGGCGCCGCACCGCCACCCGGCGGCGCGGGCGGCACGATTGGCGGCGGAATCAAACGAATGGATTAAAACATTCACCGATCAGCTGACTTGGTCTAGTGATGTCTAGAATTCAATTGGAAACATTTGATTTTTATTAGTTAAATGTTTCTTAACTTTATAATTATGTAGGTATTATTTAAAAAAATGTTGCTATGTACTTTGTTATCACCAAAAGAATCCGTGCCTTTGATATGGACCCTTTCCGTAACACGCTGTATATAAATTGATACTGCTCGATTTATCTACTCGAATGTCTTTTTAAATGCATCATACTTTTTACTACGGAACCCTCTCAAAGTCTGAAATAACAGTAAAAATATAGGAAAGTAAGTTAAGCCTACCCAATATTAACACACTAGCTTCGCCCCGCGGTTTCACTTGCATAAGTCTCGATCCCATGGGAATATACTTAATATATTTACGTAAATACTTCAAGATATTATATGCATATACTTTAAGATGCTTAACTTATTAATTCCTTAACTGTACATAAAAAAATCCGTGAATGACTGGCAGACAACGCACAACTAAAACCATTGAAGATAAAAATAAAAATAATTTAAATTTGTTGGATCCCTCCAGCCTGGTAAACTAAGTTTTTCGCAACTCAACACCTGAAGGGGTCATGGTTAAGTTATTACAACCGTACGGGTCGATCCATCAGGTTAAGCTATGCTTGCCGGGGTTGGTCAGTGGATGGGTGACCATCTTTACATACCGAGACTCCTCAGAGCCTCGGAAAGCACGCTTAAATCGTTGGTCCCGGCTGTCATTCGTAGATCTTTGACATCCGTTACGGGTCGTCAGAAGCCCGAAAGTCTGTCAACCCGTCTTACCAAGGGGTATCGTATTATCCAGTTACTGTGTTGTGGAGGTCAGTAGGCAGTCGATACATTTAAAATACTGGTATTCAGCTGCATCCGGTTATACTGGAAGCCGACCCCAACATAGTTGGGAAAAGGCTACGCAGAAATGATGACTCCGGAAGGTTTATTTGTATGATACATTTACATTAAACATAAGTTTAATGTTTTTATTTTTTTAATTAATTAACATTTTGTTTTTAATCGTAAAAACCATGCGAATTAGGGGCGAGATATGAATAATAATAAAAAACCGGCCAAGTGCGAGTCAGACTCGCGCACGAAGGGTTCCGTACCATTATCTATAAAAACGGCAAAAAAAAACACGTTTGTTGTATGGGAGCCCCCCTTAAATATTTGTTTTATTTTAATTTAATTATTGATTTTTAAAGTGAATATATAACTAAATATTCTGTGAATATTTCAAGTGTCTACCTGCTACCGATATCAATATCGAGCAAAGACGAGCATAACAATCAGGTTTGTTGTATGGGTGCCCCCTTAAATATTTATGTTATTCTGGTGTTTAGTATTTGTTGCTATAGCGGCAACAGAAATACATCATCTGTGAAAATTTCAACTGTCTAGCTATCACGGATCATGAGGTACAGCCTGGTGACAGACGGACAGACAGACGGCGGAGCCTTAGTAATTGGGGTCCCGTTTTACCCTTTGGGTACGGAACCGTAAAAAACGACGTTAAGATTATTGTCTGTAACGAATCAAATAAAATCAAAAAACAGGTCAAGTGCGTGTCGGACCACGCACAATGAAAGGTCCCGTAGGTAGGATGAATTTATCCCAAGAACCAACTTAACGTTGTAGTTTAAAAACATGATTATATATTATACATACATTCCAACTGCAAATGTAAGTTTGTACGCACAATATTGAGTGATTTACCATGTTATTTTAAGATCATAGACTTCTTATAGGTTTTCTGCAGTAAAGAACTATTATAGAGGAAATCAGCTGATACAGACAGACACACGAGTGATCCTATAAGGGTTCTGTTTTTCCTTTTGATGTATGGAACCCTAAAGAAAGTGATTAAGCCCTAAATGAAATAACATATATTGTAAATATTATAAATAAAAATAAATACTTAAAATCATTTAATTCGGACAACTAAAAGATCCATACTGTTAGTAACAGGTTTGCACTTAGAATACTATTGTTAGTAACTTAACTCAAGATGCACCCGCAGCAGTAGCCCGCGAAATTCAAATTATCTTAGGGTCCCCGCACACGGGCCACAAGCCACAACCACAAAACGACGCCACCGGCATATTTCCTGTAGTCTTCATACATTTTATATGGACTCGCCGCACACGGTTGACGCCGGTGGCCGCCACACGCTACGTATACTATACGTGTACTAGCTTCTCGTGGCGGCGTTTGTGGCTGTGGCGTGAAGCCCGTGTGCGGCGAGCCTTACGTTTTTTGCAATTTGCAGGTCAGTGTCAGGTTGTATCTTGATCAAAATATGATTCGCGACTATGGGTGCATTCCGAATTAAGATTATTCCATAATCGCTGTAATCGATTTTAGCGCGCTTAAACGCGTTCCCTATAAGCGTGAGCGCGAAAACGTTGTCACGTGAAACGTCATAGATGACGTCATGACATGCGCCATCTTGCGATAACGCCGACCATGCCCTAAATTAATATCACCGTGAGCGCTGTCTAAAATGACAGTTGCGTTGTTTTGTTTTGAGGTTTATCTTATTTATAATAGCGTGGCATTTTCGAAATTGTGCTTCTGGCTACCGTCCCCATCTAACCAAAGAAGAAGAAGTGTACAAATGTCTGTGTGTGTAGCGTTTAAACAAATAAATACTGTAATCCAACCGTGAGCGCGGTCACGAGCGTTCCGAATTGATGACAGTTGTCGGCTGTCATAATCGTAATAACTAATTCAGTACGCAAATTATTGATGTGAGCGCTGTCAGCGATTAAGTCTAATACGGAATGCAGCCTAATTCGGCACGCAAATTATAATAATTAGAATCATTAATACATCTCTCTAAGTTAGATTTCTTCCATTGAATGATTTTTTCATGAAATCATGACATTGGGGAACAAATTACTCTAACTTATGTTTTTATGGTTCTAATGATTAAAATTCTGTAAACACATATCTCAGTCGCGAATCATATTTTGATCAAGTTGCAACCTGACACTGACCTGTAAATTGCAAATACCATAAGAAGATTTGAATTTCGCGGGCTACAGCTGCGGATTCAATTTAAAACTAAAGACAACAAGAATTGGAAACTATGGTATTAGTCTTCGCACAAATTGCCTTATAGGCGAAGGAAGTATCTGCCGCTACAGCCTTCAGTATGCTATCGTGACTGCCCCTTATTCTGCTCAGGAGTGAGGCCGTGTTTTTGCGGATAATGGCATGAAATTCATCGGTATGGTTTACCGCGATCATTATACAGATGAATTTGTGAGCTGGGAATTTTATTGCATTTTTATTTTCCTCCAAAATTGAGCTCATGGTTAATTTGGTACACTCTTTAGTTGAGGAATAATGTTAAGTACTATGTATGTTTGACGGAAACACGATTCCATAAAATTGTCTCCACAGAAAACAATTTCAAAGTTACCTTCAAACCGAACAATAAATCGCTAGTATTCAAAAATTACTTCAAATTGGATCATGAAACTAAATATAAAGCAGATACTATGTTTTTGTATTTTTTGTAATTATCATTATTTTCACCGTAAAAAGAAATTACCTAAACTATGCCGCGCATTGGAGCTTTCTCCCTGCCGCTCTGTCTCGGTTGCTCGCGTGAGTGTGCGAGCGAGATAAAAAGTGAGGCATTATGGACTTTTAAGGTACCTATGAAGGAAAAGCGCAACCTTTACTAGATCACTTTTTTTTTAACGTAGTTTCTGCTTTCGATCCAGTCTATCTCAAAAATTCACCTGTATATCGATATTTTATGTCTACAGGGTCAAACTAAATTAGCTAGCGAAACTCCGCAGACGCGATGCGTATCGTTATTTGAACATGATCAAACGAAAATAAATTAATTTGAAGAGTTTTATTTTGGTCTTCAACCGCAGTTAGTGTAGTCACTTGAAAAATCTGTTATTTTTTGTGTATGCTTCACAGCGTGATGGGTACCGATGTCAAAACATGATAAACAAAAAGAAAACAGATTTTATCAACTGATACTTCAAGTAACGACACTCAGCAGTCCGTTGACTCCAAAAAAAAATCATCTCTTTTTTTATTTTATTGTGTTTAGATATCGCTACCAGTTTGCGGAGTTTTGCTAGCTAATTTAATTTCACCCTGTATATTATACAAAAAATCTGTCCTACACCCTACATTTTGGATGTTTAGACTTTAAACCTAGACAGGATCTATTTAAAAAAAAAACAGCTTATTGCAGTTAAAAATATTTTATTACATGGCTGAAAAATGTATTTTAAAATTGCATGTTAGTGCCTTCGAAAAAAGCAAGTTTGCATGATATTTCAGTCTGCTTTCGATGTTGTGTATACTTGTGTGTATGTATAATAATATAAACTAATGTTATAATGAAGGGAATTCAATGTGATGGAAGATTTTATAGATAGAAAAATATGAATTGTACTGTGTAATGCTCTTTTGTGACTTTTTTGGTAATTCCATTAGGAATTTCTAAATGACTTGGAGTTTAGATTTGGGCCCGATTTAAGGCAATAGCCTCGCCCCATATTACGTGGGACTAAAAAATAACTGTGTGCTATGAAAATCTGCCGACCAGGGCCTCAAGTCTGCTATTACAATAGTGTCAGAATGGTCGATCATTGATTTCATAATTGTTGATTTTGACAAGTTTGGTAATCTACTATTATATAATAATGGCGTCATTATGACTTTCCAATGGTCGGCCACTGACACTACATTGAAAGAAAATGATCGATTATGAATTTACCAGATTACGAACTTTTAGCAAAATGATAATGGCATGACAATGGGATCGTGTTGGAATGACTGAATTTATTAAAATAGCAGACTTGGGCCCCAGTTCGTGTGATGTTATAAAATGTTTTAATATAAGTCAGTTAGAAAATCTACTTAGCGCTAAGGTGAAACACTTAAAACGCTTAATAAAATAATAAGTTATTCGTCACAAATGAGCAAAATATAATATTTGGTCGTGTCTGTAGAATGCCAGGGAAAGCTATAAATGTATCGAATGCATGATATTTATGAAGATAATAATGTGATAATTATATTTTTTACTTTGGAATTAGTAAATAAATATTGTTGTTGTCTATAATTTTTGTTTTATTTAACCCATCTCATTCTGCTATCACCAATTCGGGTTAATTCGAGAGACCAGTTGCATTGAATCACCACGACTTTTTGCAAGGTATATACTCACCAAAACCGTGTCAATTAAACCCTTAAGGCGCGGACCCACCGCGGCGCATGCTGAGCACGGGCACGCGGCGCAATTTAGCTGCGTGTATTAATTTGTTTGACAACGTGGGTCTACGTTTCCACTGGAGTACCTACACGAAGACCCACGACTATGTGTAGCGTGGCACGGCGCACGAAGAGGCTACGTACGGCTACGCTGTATGACTGAAAACTGCTCTGCGATAAGCGAGCTGTACATAGTCATGGGTCATATTCGTGTACTCCAGTGGAAACGTAGACCCACGTCGACAGCGTTGAGCTATGTAACCGCCTATTCGAGCAAGCCACGCATGTATCAATGACGTCAATTCATGCATAGCCTCTCCGTGGGTTGCAGTGGACACAACCACATACATTTTCTTACAAAGCGAAGCTTAATACACGTGCGTAGCCTCTCCGTGCACCGCGGTGGGCCCGCGCCTTTAAGGTGAATCCGCAGCTGTAGCCCGAGTAATTCAAATTTTCTAACGTTTTTTGCAATTTGCAGGTCAGTGTTAGATTATAATACCTTGTTTAAAATATGTTTCGCGAGTATAGCAGATATATTATGTACTTATTTACAGAATTATAATCATTAAGGCGCTGACAAGAGGCAAATGATAAAAGTAGGGTTGTCTTAAACAAAAAATAGCCAAATCTATATAGTTTGTGGTAGCTGAAAAAATATATAACGGTTTTACATAAAAATAAAACCGATATTATGTGCCGAGAGGGAAAACATACAGCATTGTTTATGAAGAAGCAGTGTATACTTAGGCTTTTATGCGCGGTCAATAGTATGGTTAGTTTAGTTTAACTTTAGAATACTAGGTGGCGTAACTATCGCCGACGTTGTATTTAGTCTGTGCCAGCTAGGACGCGGGAACCGCTGTCACTTTCCGAATTCATAGTCTTCACCAGGAAGAACTTCCTACAATGCTGTATGTTTTCCCTCTCGGCACATAATATCGGTTTTATTTTTATGTAAAACCGTTATATTGATGTGCCTCCGGAAAACATACAGCATTGTTTATGAAGACGTGTTTGTTATCTGCTGGTGAAATATTATAGGTGAAACACAACGCTATGATGATTAATAAATGTTTACTTTGAGAGTTAAAGTATCTACTTAGAGTAGTAATGTTTTCTTAATTTATATTCTAATAGCTAAAACACAATAATGGATTATTTATGTTCTACATCGGAAACTAAAATATCTGCACAGATAAAGGTAACGACAATAACGATTTAAATGTTTTACGAATAAATATAATTCTCTAGGAATGTATGATGATTCAGATGATTTTAAGTTTATTTTTACGAAATGTATTGAAAAGTAAAATACGACTGCCTTTATGGAGTTCTATTTTGCGACAGTAATGACTAAAGAAGATTTATTCGATAATTTCTTATACCCCGTGATAGATCATAGATCATCAATTGGTTGATTATCTGACCAGTTTAGGGAAGCAACTACTGAAGTACAGTTTCCCAAAGATGCATGAATGCCACTATCTCTAAGAACCGTGCGTACTCCGTCCCCAATTACAATGCGTTACGCAGCTTTTGTACTAAATACAGTGATAAAAAGATTGCTCAAATTGTAAACGTTAAGCATAACTAAAGTGATGGAACTTAATTATGTTTTTATGTTGTGAAAGTTTCCATGCGGATTTTCGATAATAATATATCGGTTTTAGGTCCAAATGCAGGTATTGACTCATTGACGGATACTAAACGCCCATAGGCGCAACAAACATAAAACTTCTACTGTGTCTCGTTCAGTGTCCTTCAATCGATTAAATATATATTATCGCCGTCATCCAAGAAGCTGTCATTTGAGATTTTCAGCAAGGTTAGGTCGTGAACACTACGGCCTGATGCCAGCAACAAAACTATAAATAACGATGTAACTTTAGGTGCTTTTGATGACAGCCAATTTAGTACGATATGTGGATTCCACGTGAACGATGGCTTGTTTTGGTTTCGTTACTCCTATTGCCTTAATTGTGTATTTTATAATTAAATTAGAAAAGGTTTGTTGTTCCATATGAGTGCTGCAAAAGTCAAGACTGCCGATTTATGAACAAGGATGGTATTATAGCACAAATTCTTGTTTAGAAAAAAGAAACCATAAAATTGTGTGTGATGTTAGGAGGTTATGGATATTATGAGTTTACTTGGGGGTTGCGGCACGATCTCAAAAGAAACCTCGAGGCCACGCTGGAGCCACTACCAAGATAATCCCCGATAGAGCTCTGCAGTTTTGAGATACTTTTTTTTTTTTTTTTTTTTTTTTTTTTTTTTATTACCCCAGTTTCTTGTATTACAAACATCATGTCCATTGCTGGAAGCTCCCCCCGTGAAACAGTGAAAGACTTTCGCTGTTGCTCGAGGTAAAAGACGCCATTCAACGGGTTGTTTTCCTCGTGATAGCCTTTTCCTATTATATTGTATCTCCCCGGGAGATAATCGTTGTTCGTAAGGCGTAATAGTTTGAAAGTTAGGGGCTAGTGGCCCTAACGATCTGGTTCCTCCCTCCTTTCGGATTTATGCAATCAGGGTTTGGTTGTGTGATTGGATCAGCACGAGTGACTTTTGCAATATCTTCGCATTCATTTTGATGCTATTACTGCAGTGCTATCTTCTTTGGTGAGTTGCCCATTGAAATGACATTAAATTCCCATCTATGTGGACACCCCCACCCGAGTCTGAATCCGAAGCATCCGTCGGAAGGAAATAAGTTACAAGCATTTTGTGTATAGGCAATGTGTTACTTGTGTCTCCAAGCCATTACATTATCTATTAGACGTGGTTGTGTCTTGTTGAAGTGTCGCAGGAAGATTTACATTTTGCGACAGTGTAGTCTCCCTCAGGGTACAACAAAGTTGGTGAAATTTAACTGACCCAGCAGACTTTGCAGTTCCCAGAGGTTTATGTGGCTTTTCAACAACGACCGGTCTAATGTGTAACTTTTGTTTTATCGTCTTTTTAATGATAAGGACATTATATTTAATTTTACTACTGTTTGCCAACGTATGTCAAGGTATTACAAATATTGAGTTGGTACCAAGACAGATTTTTGGCGGTTGATTTGCCAGCCCAGGTGTTCCAAATGCCTCACGGCTTCCGCAGCTTGAAGACATAACTTGGATTGGTCTTGGTTGACCAGAAAGAAGTCGTTTAGATAGATCAACACTCAACATCCCTTCGCACGCAAGGTCTCCGCGATCCAGCATGTTATGGAGGAAAATAGGTGCGGAACTGAAGCCAGCCCGAACGGTAAGCATGTCATCTCATTTGATAGATTTGCCAGCCTAGGTATTCCAAGTGCCTCACAACTTCCGCAGCCTGAGACATAACTTGGTTTGGTCTTGGTTGACCAGAAGGATATCGTCTAGGTATCTAGCACGATGTTCCTTCGCACGCAAGGTCTCCGCGACCCAGCATGTTACCTAGGAAAATAGGTGTGGCACTGAAGCCAGCCCGAACGGTAACATGTCATCTTGTTTGATAGATTTGCCAGCCTAGGTGTTCCAAGTGCCTCACAACTTCCGCAGCCTGAGACATAACTTGGTTTGGTCTTGGTTGACCAGAAGGATACCGTCTAGGTAGACTAGCACGATGTTCCTTCGCACGCAAGGTCTCCGCGACCCAGCATACTACAGAGGAAATTAGGTGCGGCACTGAAGCCAACACGAACGGCAAGCATGTCATCTCGTTTGATAGATTTGCCAGCCAAGGTGTTCCAAGTGCCTCACAACTTCCGCAGCCTGAGACATAACTTGGTTTGGTGCTGGTTGACCAGAAGGATATCGTCTAGGTATCTAGCACGATGTTCCTTCGCACGCAAGGTCTCCGCGACCCAGCATGTTACGGAGGATAATAGGTACGGCGCTGAAGCCAGCCCCGACGGTCAACATGTCATCTCCTATAACTGGTCTTTGTAACTGATTCTTAAGATAGGCTGGTGAGATTTTGCTCGTGATCCTTCTTGTTGGCATTAACAAAGGAGGTTTCTTGTAAAGGGGTATTCGAAACCCCGAAATTGCTGAACATATGACTTTGTTTGCATTGCACCTAGTGATTGGCAACGGTTTTTTGAAGAAAGTTTTAACAACCTCCCCTGATCAGTGTCAATTAGGCACTTTCTTCTGTTATTGTTTCAAAAGAATAATTTTTTATTTTGTAGTTTTTTGTAGGAATTCCGAAATTTTTAATTTTCATTATTTTGTATTTGGAGGTGTCGGTTCCTTGTATTTTGTGTTTGGTCCTTCGTTTTTTGAGCTTGTTGTGGTGATAACCAGCGATTTGGTACTTCGAGAGAATGGATAAGCGACAAAGTTTTGTCTTGTCAAATAAAAACTCTTCATTAATTTCGCAAATAATTATTTTACGTTTAGTTTCATTACATTCGGCCCTTTTGCCACAAATTATTTGTAAGGTTTGATAAGACTCATTACCGACTGTTATATTTTATTTAAAAAAACGTGGTGTCGTGGGACACCCGATTGTAACAAAGTTCGTTCGTTATACGCTTGTAAACACAAACACACATACTAAAAGTAAAAATGGTACACATTTTTCGGCTTAGCTCTCATTTGCTAAGTGTGTAGAATATAACGTGCCATATGGAACTTCGTTCCAAAAGGTTATTGAATTTCAACTTGCCACGGTTATTGTGAGCCCAATCAATGATACCCAGTAAACCGAATTGCAATAGTTCCCTTTGTTGTAGCAAGGTGTTGGTAGTTGCGGCCATGAAATATTTTCCTTTGTTCAGACAACACAGTTCATCGTTAATTTTAAAATTGTAAATGCCTGGAAAGGCGAGCATTTCTACCAACGCTTTCTTATAACGGATATGTGGGGTGTTCAAATGTGTCAATATTATCCGCTTATTTGATCACGTTACTTGTGTTCACATTAGTATTCGGTACGTATTGTTGGTGCATTATAAAGTTTGTAAGAAAACTGACCTGCTAGTATAACGCGTCGATCCGAGGATCGACCGTTACCTGTGCATCCTACTTTTGTTGTTTTAGGTTCCTCTCATTCGGCTTTGCTGCCCGATGAACTGCTATCGCACGAGGAGTCCTCCTTTTCTTGTCCTTGGTCCCCACTCGGAAGTCGGCGAGTTCGAAACGATCGACCGATTGGCCCCGGCGGTGGCCTCATCGGGTTCGTCACTCGGCGCGGGATTCATTACGAAAAAACCGTTATTCTAATGTTTAAGATTGAAAATATAGCCAATAATTAATGCGCTAATAAATTGTCTAACACTATGATAAATTATTTTTAAGAAAGGTTAAACGATTAACCGAATATTTTTTGGATTTCGACCGCTCGCGGCGAAAGTACACAACGCTATGAATTCGGAAAGTGACAGCGGTTCCCGCGTCCTAGCTGGCACAGACTAAATACAACGTCGGCGATAGTTACGCCACCTAGTATTCTAAAGTTAAACTAAACTAACCATACTATTGACCGCGCATAAAAGCCTAAGTATACACTGCTTCTTCATAAACAATGCTGTATGTTTTCCGGAGGCACATCAATATGTTATTCTTGAACATATTTCTCAGAACTGGGTTGTTACCAAAACACGTTTAGAAAAAAAAACTCGATACAAATGAACGGTAAACTAACCCTTTACTTTGAGATTCAAACCAAAATATCTGAATTAAATATCAACGTACGGTTGGTATTTAATTAATAACAAAAACGTCTTATTTGCGTGCAGAACTTTTTATTTTCGATTACTCAACTCATTTTTGAGTAAATAGATACTCCTTCATATTTTGCAATAAATTACAAGCGTTGTGTCATCGCGCTTCTCTTTCTTTTGTATGCAGTCTGACAGTGACCGCGGTTTAGCTATTGTGAGCGTCTTATAATACATCTCTCTTAAGTTAGATTTGTTCCCCAATGTCATGATTTCATGAAAAAAAAATTTAATGGAACAAATTAACTCGGAGATATGTATTAATGATTCTAAAGATTATAATTCTGAAAACACATATCTGTTATACCCGTAGTCGCGAGTTGGAAGCTCTCCGTCCGCCATACTCACCAGACATTGCGCCCATAGACTTCTACTTCCAGAATTTGGATAACTTTTTGGCGGAAAGAAATTCAATACCCGAGAGGCAGTACAAAATGCCTTTGAAGAATTTGTTGTCTTCCGTCCAGCTAATTTCTTCAAGAATGCCAATAATCTGCCACTGCGTTGGCATAGGTGCATCGATTGCATGGGTGATTACTTTGATTATTAGAAAAATCGTAATGTATACTTATTTAATAAAAAAACTGCAATTTCATAGGTAAAGACCTAATATTATTTTATAGATAGCCGTTCATCAGGAACAATCTGTAAGAATGCATTAGTAGTGTATCAGTGTTGTGATATTTAGTAGTACTATATGCAGGAATGCAGACGTTCATTAAGAGGAGGCTCCCTATTTTTATGTTAATTTGCATCAATATTCTGAAACAGTGACAAATACAAGCAAAATTAAACTTCAGTATATGATTTATTGGATCTTTTTCATTCCATGTTGAAGACAGTTACGTAATTGTAATACTTTCTCTCAATATTTTTTTTATTCGAAGATTATGTCTTTTTTAAGGATAATTCTGAAAAACAAACAAGATTTTATGTCTAAAATAAATATTCACAGCAAGAAAATATAGTTTATTAACCCGACACAAGATATTTTTTCTCTAGATCAATTATTACTTTGGTTATAAACGAAACAAGAATTGAGACTTACGCTATTTAGTTTCGTGCTCGAACACAATCAAAGAGCGCACGCGATATTAAACTTTATTACTGATGTGTGATGTATTAGCGTTTAGCACATAACGGAGTGGCGGGGAGCTAGGGGTGGAGATTTCGTTCGAAATTTGATTTAGACTGCCTGCTCTTAATTCACGAAAAACGAAAAACTTTGTAAGCAATGGAGTTTTGCTACAGAAGACTGCGGAGTCGACCTCAGGACTAACTGCTTCTCACACGGACAACTGCACGTCTCTTGCTGGCGCGTCACTAGTCCTGAGTCTCTGTATATTTGGGATGCTGAGATCAAACTATACAGGGAAGTTTTACAAAAATAAAATAACATATTCACGCCTGTGTTCCCCGAAGGATTAGGCAGAGGTGTACCTATAGTACACCCACATTTCGCCAGTTATTTTAGGACCCATGTAATAGGGGGCGAGCCTATTACCATCAACCGGGCACATATCCAGACTTCGGACCGTTACTGAGAAATTCTAGATGGAAAACACAATTATACTTTACCTGACCTGGGGTTCGAACCCAGGACGTCATGCTCAACAGTAGCGTTTGCAGCCACTAGAACAACGAGTTTTTTTTTAAATAAAAATGTGGCTGTTCTTGTGGTGTCTTATTAATTCCACGCGAACGAAGTCAGGGGCAAAAGCTAGTATAAAATAAAACACAAAATAGCATTTGTTTAAAGATGTTTATTACCGTAAAGTGGTTAACATTCGATAAGATGATCATATTATATTTACAACCAAGCCTTGTAACCTTACATGGCATTGCCGTACAGTGCCCGGGCATAAACAAAACACATCGAGGGTTAGAAAGAGACCGTCACATAAGTGTGAGTGACAACGACGCTCTACAAAGCCTAACTTTTTCTACAACTCGATTTGCTATATTTATGGCCGGGTACTGTACCTATTATTAACTACATAATAATAGTTAGACCGAAACCGCTATAACAGTGCCGTACAGTGCCCGGGCATAAACAAAACACATCGAGTGTTAGAAAGAGACTGTCACAGTAGTGTAAGTGACAACGACGCTCTACAAAGCCTAACTTTGTCTACAACTCGAATTGCTATATTTATGGCCGGGTACTGTATTAATAACTACATAAATATGGTTTGATTAGACCGAAACCGTTATACTGCGCCAGCGGTATCAGTCAAACTATTTAATCTATAAATTTTAATGTGGCCTCGATATATTGGCATGTCTTTTAAAAACAGACTGAATTCCAGCCTTTTTGGCGTTCAATCTAAATACATAGTTACCAGTTGCGACTGAATTTAATAATTTTACAAATATTTTATTGATTCATCTATTTTACTAATTTTGATAAAGAGCGTATACGTTTTACGGCATTTCATACGAACTTTCAATGTCTTATTTAAAAACAGATAACTGGAAATCTCTGTTTCTATGGAATCTAATTTTTACTTGTACGTCGTATACGCTCTTGATACAATTTGATGTATAATTGTAAATGGTCTTCCTACATATACTTCATTTAATAAATATGAATATTGGTATATAATGGTTATGCGTTGTAGCTTATTTTGTGTACAATCGACCTCGTAAATGCTTGACCTCTTTTCACAACAATTCCCAGTAGATTATAAGTTGTGTTGGAGTCCTACTATATTTTTTCTTTAGAAATATAGTATTTGGGCAAGTAATATAGTTGGATACTATATTGTATAGTAGGGTTGGCAACCCTACGTGCAACTGTCGTTCAACCTTGGGTGGTAAAGCACATACGAGCTCGACTACACCTAATTCGAAAACGTCCGAATGATATATAAATGGTTTTGTATAGCACCATTTTGTGCAGATCATGATATGTACTAATCTATGAAGAGTGAATGACAAACACCGAACAAAAATGACAAAAATTCTTTCATAATAATAATGTAAAAATAACAAATCACTAGACTTTTGCAGGGTTCCGATTCGTAATGAGAAAGTGAAGTAAAAATCTAATAATGACAGTTTTTGGGCACATTGCCATTTACCAGATTTAAGCTTTGGCCAAGCTGAGGCGAATTACGCGTAGGATGCGAGAGGAAATGCGCTCGCGCCGATTCTGCCTACTAACTTGTATGGAAGTGCTTAAATTTCCTATTCTGATACTGGTTCAAAATGACTAACCAGAAGGCGGGCCAATATCGCTACCGAGCGCTACTGCGATATCCCTGAATAGGCCTTTAATCAAAAAAACAATCGACGCACGCAGTTACATCACGCATCCCGCGCGGGATTCCCCTAAGTGTGGCCTGAGCTTAAAACTTTTGCTTCAGAATTACGTATCGGACCATTACCGCAAACAAAGAGGTTTTTAGATAGTTTCAGCAAGTTTTTGTTTAAAATAAACTTAAACTTAACAATTTTGCATGATATTACGATAATTCTAAAATTTTTACTTGTCTATTTCCAACCCCTCTTTGACACATGTAATATCATAATTTTTTCTTTCTAATTTTAATAATACCTTAACAATAGGAACCGAAACCTAAGTAAAATAATGTAGTTACGACCTTTAAGTCAAGTACCTACATAACTTTTTACATTAGTTGAAATTCAACTTGAAAAATTCAATGAAATTCAAAAAATAATTTTGCATGCTAGTTTTAGCGAATTGTTTTAGAAACTTAATTAAAAAACCCGACCATCTGTAATGTACTACAATTCTTGCAAATAAATTTCATATCATTTCAATGGTTAATTTTAACTTTGAAAATAAAATATCTAAAAAGTAGTTTTTTTTATTAAATTCAAATCTCATGTCAACTTGATTGATGCATAACATCACGCCTGCATTCCCTAAAGGGTTAGGCAGAGGTATATACGTTACATCCACATTTTACCAGTGATGTTTATGTTCAATTTAATAGGGGGCGAGCCTATAGCCATCAACCGGGCACAACTCAAGATTCCGGGCTGCTACTGAGAAATTCCGGATGGAATAACTCAATAACAATTTGCCCGACCCGGGAATCGAACCCAGGACCTCATGCTCCCTACCAGGGTTGCGAGTCTGTCCGAAAGGGATATCGGGGCCCTGGCACACAGGCATCTGAAGGAACACGGGTGGGTTTTTGTCAGTAAAAGTCTGACACGCCCAGAGCGGGAGAAGTTATTTGAATTTCCCACCCAAAAAAAAAAAAGACCTCATGCTCAGATGTAGCGATTGCGGCCGCTAGACCAACAAGGCAGTTCCTTGATTGATCATCGGGTTAAATTTACTAGTATTACAGAAATAATGGGCACCCAAGTCAAATAATGCAATAAGACAGGCCCGTTTAACTTTTGGACTTTGAACTTTCAGCGCGAAGCGTTGAAAATACAACAGCACGCTTTTATTTAGGCGTTCATTCACCTAGTATTAGTTAAAACGGGCATTGCTTCAGGATATTAATCGTGGAAATATCTTTAATTTATTTTTTTCGGGTTCTCTTAAGCAAAAACGAATGTTTCAAGACGTTTGTAAGAAGTCTTAGTGCACTTTATGCCTAAGGCTAACAAAGAATTGGTTTTATTTACTGCTTATTTGCGGAACCCTAAAAGTCACTCCGTTTTTCTAAAAGCCTTATCAAAGTCTCTGATTTTAATTTAGCTATTTCGACTTCTAATTGGCTGACGAAAATATTTGTAACCAATTACAAAATATGCCATAGATTTGACATAGGCTAGGCATAGGCTTTCAGAAAATGTGGGTGATTCTCATAACAGTAACAAACAACATAAATTTATTAAATACAAAAATATATAAAAATTACAATTGTATATAAACAATTTATATTTTACCTAAAGCAACATATTTTGCAACAAATATAATATTAACTTTTAATTGCTGTATTTTGTGCTTGACGGAATTATAATATTTTATATGTTTAATACAAAAGTTAACATAATTATGATATTATGCAGGCCTTCGATAGAAAAATAGGACACAATTATGCATGCAGGTTTAATAAGAGCTATTCATGTCCAAGTTGTTAACAAACCCCACTGAAGGCGGATAAATACGATTATAATTTTAGTATAGATACATGGATAATTTATTGAAATACATAGCAGTGAAGATATAATTATTTGAAATGTTATTTTTGATGAATTAGATAAAATATACTGAAATATTTAAATTTCCTAAGGGTCGATTTTTCAATCATCAGATAACTTTTAAATAAGGAATAAAATAAGTGGTTTTATTACTTAGATAGTTTTTTGACGATTGAAAATCGGCCCTAAGTGTTTTTTAGCTGGTGCAGAAAACAATTTAAGAAATCTATAAATAATTAGATTTTAATCAATCTAATTGGGATTCATTGGAACTAAAGAAAAGGTATTGATTTTTATAGTAAGATTTGACCGCCAGGATTTGACCTAAACATGCCTATTTATATTTTGTTTATAATATAATCTATGTCGTGAATTGTTTTGAGAGCTTGTTACTTACGTAAGTATAGACATATCTAAATTAGGATACTTTGTGTTTTGATTAGCTATCATTACGAGGGACACAAAAACGTACAGTTTTTAATTTTTTTATTAATAATGTCTTAATATGTATATGTAGTTATGTTTTAAAAAATATTGTGCACAAATATAATATTTTAGAATATAAATTATATAATTAAGTTTAATATAGTTAAGTTGGTTTTCAGAAATTTGAATATAATTTTAGATTAGGAATGACATAAACTATAGTTATATAAATTGCATAATAATAATGTCGTGTTAAAACAATAATTTTATGAGAGCGCACCATTAAATTCTAACTTGGCAGTTTCAATTTCGAATACATTTTTAAATCCCTATTGCTAACAATTTTAATATCAACCAGTAGTTGATACATTTAAATTCAAATTTAGAATGCATATTTAAACTTACGTAATTTATCCGAGATGGGCGTTTTGCTGCCATATTGTTTTTTCTTCAGTAGTAGATTAGCTTGCAGTGGACGCGTATCGGGATAATTCTGGTAAAACCATGCCAACTGCCTGGAAGAATTGAGCAATCTAACATGAGCTTATTAACAACACCGTCCGGTGGTAGGAAAATGGATAGGAAAGGTAAGGGAAGGGTAAGAGGGGTTAGGGTTTTAGAAGTTATGATATTATGCAAATAGTTTTTGGGTAAGAATCGTATCAAAGTAGTATAGGTACGTCAGGTACATTAAAAAACACACTAGAACTAGTGACATGTTTTTTATAGGCGTTAACCGATAGGGCAGGAGCTATATTTTATAGGCGTTAACCGATAGGGCAGGAGCTATATTTTATAGGCGTTAACCGATAGGGCAGGAGCTATATTTTATAGGCGTTAACCGATAGGGCAGGAGCTATATTTTATAGGCGTTAACCGATTGGGCAGGAGCTATATTTTATAGGCGTTAACCGATAGGGCAGGAGCTATATTTTATAGGCGTTAACCGATAGGGCAGGAGCTATATTTTATAGGCGTTAACCGATAGGGCAGGAGCTATATTTTATAGGCGTTAACCGATAGGGCAGGAGCTATATTTTATAGGCGTTAACCGATAGGGCAGGAGCTATATTTTTACTTGTTCTAGTTTAGGGAAATCGCGGGCAGAAGCTAGTTGTGATAATAAAACAAAATCGAAGCAGGAAATAAATAAAAGTACTACATGGCAGTGGCTGGATGGTAGGAAATAGGGTATGGGTAATAATAGTAATGATTAGGTAGGGTAATAATTTAATAACAGTAAGGGTTAGGGTAACTGTAATAAGATTAAGGGTAAGGGTAAATAAGGGCCCGACTTGACTCGGATAGGCAGAAAATTTGATTGGATTTTACATTTCAGAGAATTCAATCTTCCTTAAGACACCCTTGATATCGATAAACATCAGTATCGACAAATGAAGCCAAATAAAAAACAATATTAGAAACCATTTTAAATAGTAAATAACGTAAAACACAGTAAAAGTTTGCTCTACTATAATAAATGCAAGATTATACAAAATGTCAAGTTTAAAAAGGAAAAAGAAACCCTTTAATAATTAGAAAACGTAGGATAATCTTTGCAACATCATCACTACCCTCAAACAACCTATTATGAAGTAAAAACTCTAAGACAAGAATAGTCAGAGAGTAGCATAGCAGAATAGAGTAGAAATAATAGTAGTAATAGAGTAGAAGAATAGAAGTGGTAATAGTAGAGAACAGATCGCAGAGTGGATTTATTTTTACCTCATTTTCAGCCCGTTCTTCATCACTCTGGTATTGAACATCTAGTTCGGAACTGTTTACGCTATTCTCCCAGTCTTCGGAAGATTCTACTGATGATGCATCGAGGTCCATTTCTGCTATAATAGAAAGATTATTTAAAATCTTAAAATTGATTATAAAAATGTAAGAAGTTTTATAGAGCTTTTAAAAATGGCTACTTCTTCTCCCGTATTATTTTAGTACCAACTATTATGAGAATAGACCATGCCTTGGTAACAATATTAGTCAGTCAGAAAAGTGGTAGCGAAGCCGACTATCCAGGGTGTGCCGGACGTAGGTTTTCAAGTATGGCCACGTGTAGGTTAGGTAATCGCCACCGCCAACAGCTTGGTTCTATCAGGCCCAAATAATTCAAATTTGTTCCAATATTTGATTATTTTTCAAATGTCTGGTATTTGTCCAAATGTTTGGTATTTTTCCAAATTTTTGGTATTTTTCCAAATGTTTGGTATTAGACCAAATACTTGGTACTGGACCAAATGTTGTATGTTGGTTCCAATGTTTATTTCTAGTGAGTACCAATGTTAGCTATTGGTACCAAATATTGTTCATTGATGGAAGTGTTGTATTTTTGTTTATCCAAAAGTTGTTTAGCAAATAACTTTTTTCTTCTTACCAATAACCATAGGCTCAGCATGCCTATTGGGCGGGACGGCGGGCAGCCGAAGCGCGGTCGCGTTGATAGCCAGCGCCTGCGCACCGTGGCGACTACTTGCCGACGGTTGTAACGACATATCCTGTAGATTCACGTCACCTGATGGGAGCTCTTCTGCGTATCTTACTAGGGGGTGTTCCTGGGGATAGACGTTATTATTGAATAAACAAAAAAGGAAAAATAGTGTGACTTCTTATGTTTTAAAGCTTGTTTAACCTTATACCTCACCAGTGGCAGGGCCGGGGGCAGTCCGCACGCACCGGATCCCACCTGATTGGTGGTGACACCAGACCACTTAGGCTTGAAGCCATTGTAACCAAGTTATCCAAACTAAATAATTTAAATAAAGCATAAAAGGGAAGGACTCATGGCAGTAGTAAGATAACATGTTTTCCAACTACAATGTTCAGTTTTTTCTTGGGATAAACATCCCAACTACGGTACCCTTCTTTGTGCATGGTTCGACACGCACTTGGCTGGTTTTTATTCTTGGGTGACACAATTATGCGCTCCGGTTGTCACCCATGCTAGCTACGCCACCGCCTCACTTGTAGAAATTGGTCCATTTATTAGCCCACAAACTTTTTCAACAACCAACACTTTTTTTTTTCTCGTTCATACTGTAATTTGTATGGTGTACACAACAAAGAGTATTCTATTCTTTTTGGTATGTAGACATGAAAACGCAAGGTATTCTTAAAGATTTTTGGTATGACCTGTTTCTCTTGCCAAATAACTATTGATGGTGCTTTATAATTATTTACTTTCATCATTATTCTCTTGCCTTTATTTAAATTTATTTGAGGTCAGTGCAACATGTATTTTTCTTCCGTTCTTCAAACTCAAACTCAAAGCATTAAACAACATTTAACTCAAAATAATGGTTTACAAATCTACAGTTTATTAAGCCTACAACGTTCTCACATTCACAAAATATTTAAAAAAAAACTATAAAATAATAAATGTGAAAAACTTGTTGAAATTAAATTTTAAGGGAGCAATGCAAAGGATCGTCATATAATTATTCAATATATACTTACAAGATGAGATAGTTCACAAATGGGGTTCAAACGGAGGTCAATCATCTCGAGAACCGTAAGGTAACATGTGTCGAACTCTGACGGTAGGTGCGATATCTGCGGACAATATAACATTTTATATTATTTCTTACCATTTATTAAAATTATAATAACAATTAAAAAAATATATAATGAATGAATTTGATTTTTGTTTTTTTTTAAAATATTTTTATTTTTTTGTTCGTTTTCTTTCTTTTTTTTCTGATTATTATAATGTTTGAACTACAGCTGGAAATCGTAACACGCAATCCACCATCATCATCATCATTTCAGCCAAAAGACGTCCACTGCTGGACATAGGTCTGCCCCAAAGGGCGGGGTTGCCATAATCGCCACGCTTGGCAGGCGGGTTGGCGATCGCAGTATGCAGGTGTTAAAATGCATAGAAAGCAAAAGGGCAAAGGTCTATTTGCATACAGTAGAGAAGGAACGAATATTTAACACCACGATTAGTAAAAGCCTGTAATAGATTTTCAACATAAATAGTCCGGTTTTCCTTATGATGCCTTATTTCACCGTAAATCAGTAGTATCCAATGCTTTAGAAAATCAGCATAAAGAAAGAAAGAAAGAAAAAATACATTTATTTAGCACAGCCTAAAAGGCACACAATATAATACACAGGAAAAAAAAAAAAAACGTATGTGTAAAGTGCGATGTAAGAGATTAGCAAGAAAATGCCTCACGGCTGCGCCAAAAAGCCCAGTTCAGCAAACAAACCAGACAACTAGTGCCTGACGCTGGTGGTGCCTATCGCAGTCCACTGCTAGACGTAGGCCTCTCCAAGCTGCGTCATAGAACCGCCTTCCGCATCCAGTCTGTCCGATCACCTTTTTTAAGGTGGTTGGTTTATTTAGTTAAGGGCGTCACACGCCACGTTTGCCGATTTTCGATCAAGGGGGTCTACACCGAAGATAAATCCGAATTATCGGCCGAGTGTTAGCTGGCTGACTACGGCAAAAGAAAAAAAAAACGACGGTCAAAGAGATAAGTCAATGTTAAAAACGTGACTTGAAGTCGGGTAAGGATTCAAAGTCAAATAAGAAAACTTTGGAAATCAAGAAACCGCCGATACTTCGGATTATCGCTTCGGAGTAGGTCCCAAGGACTCAACTACTCCAACAGCCAGAGAAAGTAGGTACATACCTACATACCTAATGAAATTGAGATGTCACGTTGGTGCTCGCCTGGTTTGGAACCCGGATTCGCGTGGCCGAGAGGTTAAAGTACATTTTAGGTGCAAATAATAAATAATTTAGTCCACAAAATAAAAAGTAAGTAGTTAATAAGTTAAATTATTAATAAGCCCCATGGCCGACTTGATAAACTACTTAATTTTGACCGCTTGACCTGTCTTGAGTCCTGAGCAAAGCGAACAGTCCGTATTTTGATTTTAAAATTTTGCCCCATTCAATGTTTGTTGTACTAGATTTGTGTTAAAACCTCTTAGTGCCAATTTCACCCATGAAACTGAACGCGATCAGCGCATAAACCACGTTTAAGAGCTGTCAGTGTGATTATTTTCTTTGTAATATTGACACTGACAGCTCTTGAACTCTGTTTAGATGTGCTGATCGCGTTCAGTTTCATTGGTGAAATTCGCCCTTAATATACTGTGGCAATATCGATTTAGCACACAACTGGCAACACCAGTTGGCAACCTAACGGGGACGAACGTGCGTCGTGAACTTTGTACTGTACTAACGTTAATGAATATAGAGTTAAAGGTGATACGGAAGTTTTATTTACACCGTCACCCTCCTCATTGGTGACCCGCGACAAGAACAACTCTTTCGAACACAGTGAAGTGCAGTGCGCTAATATCGCTAAAGATCATTACGGGCTAAAAAGTTGCGTCGCCGCCGCCATTTTTATTTCTAAGTCCGGCCTGCTGCAAATTTTTTTAATTGTGAATAAAAATCTACGGGTGCTCCGCCATCGACTAGACAGCTGCAGCTATCAAGCGACCGAGGCAAATTGCAAGACATATTTTGCTTGCCGGGTCGCTAACTCCGAAGTCAACGCTGACGCCGGTCATAAAGTCGCCGCCCGCGCACGGCCACGACCGGCGCGTCCGCCCCTAGCAACAAGTTCCGTCCGTCAACGTTCAATTACCAGCATCGACCAGTGGGTACAAATCAACAATCCGGTGAGCGAACCTACCTACCTACCCCTGCTGCAGTCTCTACAATACACATTATACAAATATAAAAGTGCCCTGTGGATTCACATACACAAGCGTGAAACTTGAGATAACTTTCGCGACGAGAGCCTATTCATTTTATTACCGTGGTAGAGACTAATGACACTGTATGTACCTTATTGTGACATTTCTCATCAGTGATAAGTTATGATAAAATTTAGTGATAAGAACAAACCTTTTAAGTTGTTGATGTTGTTATTTCTTTTGTTTTGTGTGCATATATTTTATATATTTAGGGTGACCTAGCCTAGTTGTGACCTAGTTCCCATAATGTAAATTGGAAATACAAAAAAATACCTAGGTTAGCTTGTTTAAGTTGTGTACAATCAAATGCATACTGATTCACTGAGCTTTGTCCACTAAATGCAGAAATAAAATAGGATTTTAAGTTTTATTCTCCGTAGCCGAGCTGCAAAAATTTAAAATTTTATTATGTACGTTATTGTTCAAACATACTTGCTATTTTGCTCAATTGCACTTGTCGTTCCCTGTAATATTCAGTAGCTACTACATAATAATTATATCCTATCTGTTTATACAAAATAAAATAATATAATAATACTTGTACGCAGACCGCTGTCATTTATTGTGCAGTTTTGTAACTCTTTTCTTATTTTCTAGTTTATCCATTTTTTTTTTTTCTTCCTTTTCTTCTTTGTGACCATGGCTACCGGAGAACAGATACAAGCTATGCAGGAACAATTGAGGGAAATGCAAGTGAGCCAGGCCAATCGAGCAATGGCAGTGTCAGCCAAACTACCAGCGTTTTGGGCTGATAAGCCCACCGTATGGTTTGGCCAAGCTGAGGCTCAATTTGAATTGGCTGGCATCAAACAAGACCGTACAAAATATAGCCACATAGTAGCCATGCTGGATGCCCGGGTTGCTGGGGAAGTTGCCGATATTATTGAAAATCCACCGGAAACTGACTGTTACAATCACCTCAAAACAGAGCTTATTAAGCGCCTATCAGCCTCAAGAGAGGACAAGGTCCGTAGACTTCTGGGAGAGGAAGATATAGGAGACCGGAAACCCTCCCAGTTTTTACGCCACCTTCGCTGTCTGGCTGGCTCGGTTTTCAAGAGTGATGATATCATCCGACAGCTTTGGATGCGCCGCCTACCAAACAATGTGCAGGCTATCCTGGCAGCCCAAAAGGACCTGCCACTTGAAAAGGCTGCAGACATAGCCGACAAGATTGTCGAAGTGGCAGTGCCGGTTTCAGTGCATGCAGTGGGGGGCCCTTCATCAGAATTATCTCAACTCACCCCTCGAGTGGAACAACTGACCAAGATGGTCGAAGCGCTTAGTGCTGACAGGCATCCACGCCCAAGAGGTCGAAACAACAGTAGACCACGCTCCAGATCAAATTCAACATCCCACTCTTCCTTGTGTTGGTATCACAGGACCTATAAAAAGAACAAGTGCACCAAACCATGCAGCTGGAAGGAAACGGAAAACGAAAAACACGGTCAGTAAACGCGGCGACTGACCGTGACATGTCGTGCCGCCGTTTATTTGTCACAGACAGAGCCTCTTCCCGTCGATTTCTCATCGATACCGGCAGCGACCTCTGCTGCTACCCGCGAAAGTTAGCCAGAGGTCGCGCCACATCATCGACAGGGTACCAGCTGTCTGCAGCAAACGGCAGTTCAATTAAAACTTATGGCAGCATTACCATGCGGCTCAACTTTGGCCTGCGTCGGGATTTCCAATGGAGTTTCACAATAGCTGACGTCGAGACTCCCATCATAGGTTCGGATTTCCTTAGTTATTACAACTTACTACCCGACCTTCGCCACAAACGCCTCGTCGACGGTAACACAAGCTTGACCACTGCTGCTTCAGTAGTCCAAGCTAGTCAGGTCAGCGTTAAGGCCGTTTCTTTGACTGATTATTCAATTTTTGGAAAACTTCTCCTGGAATTTCCAAATTTGTCCCGTCCTCCTGGACTTCCTCGATAGGTCAAGCACACCACGGTTCATCACATCGTGACCACCGATGGCCCGCCTGTATCCTGCCGTCCTCGCCGCTTAGCCCCGCAGAAGCTACTCGCGGCTAAAAAGGAGTTCGAAGAGATGGTCAGCTGTGGAACTGCCAGACCTTCCGACAGCCCCTGGGCTTCACCGCTACACAAGGCTCGAAAAGGAGATGATGACTGGCGTCCCTGTGGGGATTACCGTGTCCTAAACGCTAGGACAGTCCCAGACCGCTACCCCGTGCGACACATTGCTGATTTTTCACAAAATATGGCAGGATCAGCCATATTCAGCACCATCGATCTCATGAAAGCATACCAACAATTGCCAGTCCAGGAAGCCGACATCTGCAAGACCGCAATAACCACGCCATTCGGCCTGTTCGAGTTTCCCTTCATGACGTTCGGTCTCCGAAATGCTGGACAAACGTTTCAGCGTTTCATTGACGAGGTCGTAAGGGGACTCGACTTTTGCTACCCTTATGTTGATGACGTTCTGGTCTTCTCACGCACACCAGAGGAACACCTGGAACATCTGCGTACCTTGTTCCAACGGCTGACCGACTATGGTGTCATTGTAAACGCATCCAAGTGCGTTTTTGGAGCATGAGGTAACCTTTTTAGGGTACCGAATCAACAAGGATGGCACGCGCCCTCCTGCGGAGAGAATTGAAGCCCTGCAGAGTTTTCCCTTGCCGAAATCCGTGCAAGGCCTTCGCAGGTTTCTCGGCATGGTAAATTTTTATCGCCGATTTCTCCCCAAAGCCGCAGAACTACAAGCACCGCTCATCAATGTTCTGAGTTCATCCAATCTGAAGGGTGCCAAACCAGTACCATGGACGCCTGAATTAGAACTTGCATTTACAAAGTGCAAGGACAGTCTGGCAAATTCAACTCTCCTGGCTCACCCAGTCAGTGATGCCACTTTGGGACTTTTTACGGATGCCTCATCATCACAAGTCGGATCTTGCCTACAACAGAAGGTGGACGACATATGGCAACCTTTAGCGTTCTTCAGCAAAAAGCTGACAGAAAAACGAGCACAATGGCCCGCGTACTATCGTGAACTTCTCGCAGTGTATGAAAGCGTTCAACAGTTTCGTCACATACTCGAGGTTCAACATGTCACGATATACACGGACCATAAACCGCTCATCTACGCTTTTACTCAACGCCGCGAGAAACTTCCTCCAGTTCAGCTCAACCAGCTCTCCTTCATCTCCCAATTCACAACTGACGTTGTAAACGTCAAGGGACAGGATAATGTGGTTGCTGACGCTATGTCGAGGATAGAAGCTATTTCTCTCGAGGACAGTTACTCAGCGTTGGCAGAGGAGCAGGGTACAGATGAAGAATTACAAAATGCCAAGACCAATTCTTCCCTTAAACTGGAGAAAATCGACATCCCAGGCACCAACCTCACTATTATTTGTGACACGTCTACCGGAAAGCCGCGGCCCTACGTTACGCCTTCTTTCCGTCGCCATTACTTTAATAAACTTCATAACCTCAGCCACCCTGGCGCGCAAGCTTCCGCACGCTTGGTAGCTGAACGATTCGTTTGGCCTTCAATAAACAAAGATTGTCGTCAATGGGCTCGAGAATGTGAACCATGTCAGCGTAGTAAGGTGACCAGACACACATCCACGCCCCTAGGTAATTTTTCAGCCCCAACAAATCGTTTTCGTCATGTTCACATCGACATAATCGGCCCTTTACCTTCTAGTAAAGGTTACCAGTATTGCCTTACTGCGGTTGACCGATTCACCAGGTGGCCAGAGGTGTGGCCCATGATCGGCATTACAGCTGAAGAGGTGGCCGAAACGTTCACGATAGGCTGGATAGCTCGTTTCGGGGTCCCTTCTATAGTTACCACCGATCAGGGTCGGCAATTTGAGTCTGCCTTATTCATGTCCCTTTTAAAGTCTGCATCTATCCAACGCACTCGCACGACCAGCTATCACCCATGTGCCAATGGCATGGTGGAAAGGCTGCACCGGCAGTTAAAGGCAGCTCTTATGTGCCACGGTGGTAGTTGGTATACCGCTCTACCTTTAGTGCTCCTGGGCATGCGGGCTGCTTTAAAAGAAGACCTACAAACATCATGCGCTGAACTAGTTTATGGTGAACCTCTTCGTCTACCTGGCGAATTTGTAACTCCTACGACAACGAGCAACATAGAAGACGTTCAAAACTTTGCAACGGCATTGCGGAGCCACATGGCCCAACTAAAACCAGTGCCAGCGTCACGTCACTCAGAGCGACACGCTTTCGTTTTCAAGGAACTATCCAACGCCACTCATGTTTTCCTACGTGACGACTCCGCGAAGACATCCCTTAGACCTCCATACACTGGCCCTCATAGAGTTATCACCAGAACTGATAAGACAATAACAATTGCATTGCCTAACAGGGATGCGCAAGTGAGTCTTGACCGTGTGAAGCCAGCATTTATTGAACAGACACCACATTCAGGAGGTACTGGCTCTACTACTCCTCAATCACCATCTTGCAAAACGCCTCAAGGCAGCAGACATCACCTACATCTCCCACCATTGCATCTAAGTCTGACAGCAATCATCCAGCTCTCAAAAAGAACTACGTATCTCGTTCAGGACGCCATGTCCGCTTCAAGAAGCCCATCGACGTCTAATGTATGTTTTTCCCCCTTCTTTCCATTCTTTTCTTAATTAATGTAAATTGTTAATATTATTACCTATTAATTATTAATATATAATTATATTTTTTTTTATATAATTTTTTTTTAAATTTTATTTTAAGAGGTTATTTTACACCGTGGGGTGGTGGTGTGGCAATATCGATTTACCACATCACTAGCACACAACTGGCAACACCAGTTGGCAACCTAACTGGGACGAACGTGCGTCGTGAACTTTGTACTGTACTAACGTTAATGAATATAGAGTTAAAGGTGATACGGAAGTTTTATTTACACCGTCACCCTCCTCAATACTAATAATCAGACCCGGAAGCGTAAATACAAAGGCGGATGCAACACAGACAGTCTTTCTCTTCTGTAACGCAGCCGTGTCCGTATGAATAAAGTATTGCAAACACGATTACCTACATCACACATTTGAAAACTTTACGCAATGTGATCGGCTTCGCTTATAATCGCACCTTGCGCTAATACTATATTAAATAACCTGCCTAGCTGCGAGCAACTTGGCAGTCGCCGTTGTTCCCAATTCGGTATGTAAAGTAAAAATTAACCTATGCCGATTCCAAAACCATTTCGAGATTTTAAGCGTTTATGAGTTATTTTTCTATTAATAGGTCTTAAAATTATAAGATCGTATTTATTTTCACAAAAATACTTAAAATCACGACTTTTATTTGACCTCTAAATGTCATCCAAAGTAGCCTGAATTGGGAATTTTCAGTGCCTCTTGTAATTAAATAATTAAGTTGTTCTGTATGTGTCAAGTGTCAATGTCAACGACAAATTTACATGAAGCACTTATTATTATTCTATTCAAATAGGTAAATAGTGTAGTTTTTCACCAGCGGCTGACAGTACAAGTCGAATCACATCGAAGTATCGCCTCAGGAAAACTTAACTTACGTTCAAATGATGTTCACAATAAAACAGACGCCGGACAGACTAGTACTCAACGTTTACTTCCACGCACCATTTCTTTTTTAAGGTTTCTTTTACTAACAATCAATTTGTGTCGGCTATTTATTGTGGTGTTTATACCTGACGGTATGAAGCACGTAGCAGAAGTAGTATTTGATCCATTCATGCTATAACTTTAAACTAAGGTACGGAAATCGCATCTCGTATGAAATGTAAACAAATTAACTGTCAAATTTGACTGTTTGACTTTACTGAATTTTGTTTTTAAATAAGTGTTAAACGTGGCAAACATTCTAAGCTATTCAGGCTACTTTAGAAATCAGCACGAACAATACTTTAAAAAAATATATAAAAATAACTACAGCTTGTAAAAACAAAAAGATGAAATTATGTGTTTCAAATACTCTTCTTTAAAATAAAAATAAAAAAAAACATACCTGAAAAATACTTTACATACCGAATTCTATAACCTAACCCATTTCACCCAGTCCACAGTTTTTCGACAGTTTATAATCTAACAAAAAAAAAACTATGGGTGTTTGCGTTGAATCCGCCTTTTCATTGCCCTATACAAACACTTGCGGCTGCACTACAAACCACTATGTTGCAGCTGGGTTCGGACGAACTATTACTGCAAGATAATGCAGCACAGACTATGGGTGTATGTGTTGCATCCGATCTTTGTATTTACGCGACCTGGAAGTGGAACAACTCTCAGTAGGTCATAAGAATATTATTTCTAGAAAAAAACGAAACAGCGATTAAAAGCACATAAGCCAATCGCTTAGTCACTGCACCAACCTTGTCTTCAAATAAACAAATATTGGTAGGCCTAATCGCCTTGTTAGTTGACCCCAATTTAGGTGTTTGTCCAATGACAAACACCAACCAATACGGGCTAGTATCAATGTACTACACCGTATAATCGCTCAACGAGCTATGGTGAAAGATTCTTTGAAGGACTATCTGGAATAGAATTAACCGGATTTACCGACATAGCTTGCAAAGTAGCAATCTGAAGTAGAGGAGAGCTGATTATGTATGACGAAGGACCAATGTCGGTTGAAGCAGACGAATCCTTGACAGGTCACTGCGAACGATGGTCCCTTAGCGAAAACGCGGCCAGAACAGACCGGATACGCAAGACAACCCGGGTGTTCAGGAGCAACTTCGGCGAGGCCTATGTCCAGCAGAGGACTGCATTAGGCAGAGTTAAAATAATAAATTTAATTAGATTGTATAATAGTTCAAATCGATATAAGAACGCCATATTTTCTCAAGTTTAATATTAGGATTACCTACCTGAATGCTTAGCCTCTATTAATCTGCCTAACCTTTTCCCAAATATGCTGGGTTCGGCTTCCAGTCTAACCGGATGCAGCTGTATACCAATATTTTACATGGAGCGACTCACTGACTGCCTATCTGACTTCCACTACCCAGTTTCTGGGTAACGCGATACGCCTTGGTTAGGACTGGTTGTAAGACTGGGCTTCTGGCTGCCCGCAAGGACTGTCAAAGATCTACAAATGATATAGCCGAGACCAACGGCTTAACGTGATTTGCGATGCACGGAGGGGTCTCGATTTGTAACGGATGGTCACCCATCCACGAACCGACCGCGGGAAGAGCAGCTTAATAACCTAGGTTTCGATCGACCCGTATGCTGTTATTATTTAGATATTTAGTTTCTATTTACACACATACATACATAAACTCACTTCTTCCCATGGGGGTAGGCAGAAACTATAGAACGCCACCTGCTACGCTCCTTGCATACTCCTTGAGCTTCTAATTATAAAGCTACTAGCTGCGCCCCGCGGTTTCACCCGCGCAAGTCTCGATCCCGTGGAAATATCGGTATAAAAAGTAGCCTATGTCTTATTCCAGGGTGTCAGCTACCTCCATACAAAATTTTATCAAAATTGGTCCAGCCGTTTGAGCGTGAAGAAGTAACAAACATACACACACACACACTCACAAACTTTCGCCGTATATTAGTGTGATAATATACGTGTTAGCACACACAAATATCTGAATGCGGAAGAAATATGTGTAAACTATAATCATATTTAAATCTGCAACCTAGAACAGGTTCTGTCTTTGTAACAATGATGTGGCGCGAAGGTCGCTTGAAGGCAAATTGATATAAAAACCGAGGACAATCGTAGCGAGTTGTTAGTTACACAACTGTTATTTTTTAATTTAATCATCGAAGCATACTGTCTTAAAGGCTCGTGCAGACTGGCGCGATATCCAGGGATTACTAAGAATCAGACCACACAAGTTTCCTGTGAGGCTAGCCGCCTTTAAGGGTCAAATAGTCGCCGTTGACCTTGGCTATACAAGTGCGCGTCGCGCTCACGCCGCGTCACCATTACCTTTCATAGGGAATATTTATTTTAAGTAAAGAAAATATGAATATTTGAAAAAAACAGAAATAGAATTATAGATAATAAAACATTCTATTCATACAAAAAAAAGCATGGAAATATATTACGTAGTTTGAAAGTAATATCGTTTTTTATGCTTTGGGTAGGCATACCTTCCTCAATGTATTTCATAAAGTATTTTACTACAATTATTAAATATTCACATATAGAATTGCGTTCTAGTTTAATATACATTTTTTGCATAACTTACTTGCATTATAGGAAGGCGCAATAACAGATTTAATAGTCACTAAAATGCGCCTTAAAGGCAAGAAAGGAAGAAATACGCACGATTAATCGGGCGTATTTCTTCTTAAGGCGAAAGCGTCAGGATAGCCCGTAAAATTAAAATTTTCTTAGGTTTTTGCAATTTGCAAGTCAGTAACAGGTTGTATGTTGATCTAAATATGATTCGCGGGCGTAACGAATATAATGGCTTTACAGAATTATAACCATTAGAATCCACAATACAACTCTCTAAGTTCACAGAATCCTATTTCATGAAATAGTACCTAATTCATGATGATGATTATAATTCTGAAAAGCCATATTTGTTACAGTCGCGAAACAATTTTAACCAGCAAATTGCAAAAAACTTGAGAAAATTTGCATTTCGCGGGCTACCTTAGCGCACCCCCCTTAAAACGGGAACGGCTATAAAGAACGGGTATGGGACATAAAAATCCTTAGCCAAATCATAGCCGTGCAGGAGGCATGCGCTATCAAAAGCACTCTAATCAGGCAATACCAAATGACGTGTTATCACACGACACCGTGAAGGGTGAGCGTTTTTGGGGGACTGTCTTATGTAATTCGTGACGTTCGAAAAGTGCTGAAACTCAGCCTAGTTTGAATAAATGACTTTTGATTTGATTTTGACACTTAAAAAAATATTTTTTTTTTTGTACAACATACAGATAAAATATTATATTATGCAAATTTTTATTTATTTATTATTATAATACCTTAAAACTATCTTTACAGGTTGCCCTAATGTGATATTTAAATACACTTATACTTATACATATACAGCTACCTATTTTCAAGTTTTCATTAAATTAATATACTTACTAGATATTTTTTAACTCAATCTATACAAATCAATAAAATTGAAGTGTCCGTTTGTACTGTCAAAACAACAGCTGGTTATTAAACGAATAATAATGAAAGTTTACACGGTACATAAAATCAATTTTTATTTTTTGTCTGTCTGTTTGTTCCGGCTAATCTGCGAAACGGCTGGACCGATTTTGACGGGACTTTCACTGGCAGATTGCTGATGTTATAAGGAGTAATAATTATAGCTTAGGCTTTTATTTTATATAAATACACGCGCGCCTAGCCGCGGGCAGTAGTTAGTCTCCAATATAGCCGCGACTGCATTTATTTGATTGTCTATCGCGATATAGGTCGCGAGTTCGATTCCCGCATAGAATAATTATATTTTTTTGGTGCAGTCGCATATCAGTGGCAACAAAAACAGTATAAACATATTCCCATTCCCACTACTGGGAACAGGCCTCCTCTCTTCGAGAGGGAGTGGGCTGTAATCCACCACGCGGGCCCAGTGCGGGTTGGTATATGTCACAAGTCTTCGAATTTTTGGTTCTAGGACATGCCGGTTTCCTCACGACGTTTTCCTTCACCGTTTTGAGAGCAGTGGTGATGAAATAATTTACACAAAGTAAAGCGCCTGCCTGGGTTAGAATTAGAACCCACGACCTACAACTCGTAAGTCGGGGCCGTTACCACTGATCCGTAACAAAGATATAAATATGTTATACAGACAAAGCTGTGAATTCGTCGATAAATTTCCGTCCAACTATTGGCCGCAAAACACTAGAATAACATCATGACGTGGCGCGAGTGTAAGACGTAGCTATCACGCACCCCAGCCTGTCAAACTTGGCTTGGGTATTTCCCACACTATCAGCAGCAATGGGTTTAATTTTGACAGTTCAACAATATTCATTGCGTTATTTTCGTTGTTGAGCTGACATTTTTTTCGAACATTTATGAAGCAATAGATTTAGACAAAATTTTATGCAAAAATAAATAAATTGATTGACAGACACATATTATTATTTAGATAAATAAATGAGTAATAATACTAATTTTCGCGATTTCCTGACTATGTCTAATTATGTAAATTAAAACTTGTTCTCAATAATAACAACTTTGTGATCTCCTAAAACAGGGCTTCCTCTCTCGTACCCTTTTGCTGTGCCCTACAGGGTCCATAATGATCTAAATTATATAGTTACCACTTAAGTACACATTATGGTAAAGCAATAAAGATATTGAGTAACATAGGTTTAAATATAATAATTAATACTATTGTAAAAAACCAGACAGATAGGAAATAATTTAATATTTAGTAACAAGGAAAATCATCAGTCATCATAAATCAGCGCTCTGCCTCCCTCCTACGCTGTGCCCGACAGGGTCTAAAAAAAGATATTTGATTTGATATGATTTAGATAGCAATATACTTACTTAGAATGAAAGAAAATACGTTTATTTGCGGTAAACACGGCGCAAAAAAGAACATCAACTCAAAAATAAGATGAGGTTGGGGGAAACATGCGTCACATCCACGCAAAACGGCTATCACTCAGCATTTACTGCAAAACAACGACTTCAAAATCATTCTTATTGTGAGTCAACTGTGTTACGCAATTAGCGTGCTGTTTATTTTAGTTCCTATAATATATATATATAATTCTAGACATTATGTATAAATAAATAATCAAATCTCCGGTAAACTACGCTAGGCCAGCTCAAGGTCAAAATGTTACTACCCGACGTACTTACGGTCGACTATAGATGCGTTCAGCATCAAAAAATATGCCAAAAACCATATATTATTACACATTGGGTACTCAATATTTAGCTACGTTAGCATGGCCCGCCCCTCCAAAATTCAAAACGTTTGAAAGTATTTGTACGCATGCGTGCGTAATGAGACGGCCGTCAAACAAAAACAAATCACGGATTTGTTGCTCGACTAGTGGCGTCATTAATCGCTCATTATTATTATATTAGTATGGCGCTGCACTGACGTGCTCTATGCAGGGACCGTACAACCTCGGTTAAGGGTTACGCCTTTCGAAAGGGTAACCCTTTCAATGGGTTACCTTTATCATGATGTAACCCATTGAATGGGTTTTATAGTAAAAACCCAGTGAAAGGATTACATGATAACCCATTCAATAGGTTTTATACTTGAATCCCCGTGAAAGGGTTACATGATAACCCATTCAATGGGTTCTATACCTACTTGAAACCCAGTGACATGAAAAAACCATAATATTATGTAATTTCGATATCCGCCTAGCACGCGTAGCATGACCAATTCTATCTCTGTTCTACCAAGAATAGACAAAGTTTTTGATGTGAAACATTCAACAGCCGCACGTAAAACCGACTGCTGGCGGGGCGACGCATGCCACGTGGCGACGCATCATAATGATAAATGATAAATGATTTATTTCTGTAAGTAGGTTTGTACAAACACTTTTACACGTCAATCATATTAAAAAAAACTAGATGAGGTCGGCGTTTCGTATCCGACTACTCTGAGAAGAAAGGCCGAAACAAACTCAGAGGTCACAGTCTCTTTTTAAAGTCCAGACATAATCTTGGTCAGATCATGTGAAGACCATGTAGATTGGTGCCTGAAATGATCTTTTGACGAAAGAACCACACAGGTTGAGGGGACCTGTCCAGTCAGTGCACGCATTTGTCAGTAGTCGTGGAGCTCAACTAAGAACTTAAGGAGCTCAACGATTCAACGAACAATACCAAAGAAAGGACATTTGGGTAGGCCGCATAAAATCACTCAAACTGCCAGACTATGATAAAAACTAAATGAGAAAAAAAAAAGGAAAATGAACAATAACCCACATAGTCTTCACATTTACAATACTTAAAACAATATAATACTTAACAAAGTAAATATTCATGTCATTGTATATATAAAATTAATCACTGTCAATGTGTATATAAAATACGGATATAATCTTGGTCAGATCATTTGAGAACCATGTAGATTGGTGTCTGACATGGTCTTTTGACGAAAGAACCACACAGATTTGAGTGGACCTGTCCAGTCAGTGCACGCATTTGTCAGTTATCGTGCAGCTCAACTCAAAACTTAAGGAGCTCAGCGATTCGACGAACAATACCAAAGAAAGGACAATTGGTTAGGCCGCATAAAGTACTCAAACTGCCAGACCTGCATTAAAAATTTTTTTGATTGAGAATAAAAATAAAAAAACAATTCACATAGTCCTCACATTCATAATAATTAAAATAATATAATACTTTACAAAGTAAATATTCATGTCATAGTTTAGGTATTTAAAAATTTCAATCAAAAAATAGTATAAATAGTTGGCAAAAAAAATCAAATCAAGATTCACTGTAAATTGGAGCAGCTCAATCCCAAGCCTTTTCATCGCTACTATATACAGTCATCTGTAGTAAGTTTTTTGACGTGAAACATTCAACAGCCGCACGTAAAACCGAGAGCTGGCGGGGCGACGCATGCCACGTGGCGACGCATCGCTACTATATACAGTCATCTGTAGTAAGTTTTTTGATGTGAAACATTCAACAGCCACACGTAAAACCGACTGCTGGCGGGGCGACGCATGCCACGTGGCGACGCATCGCTACTATATACAGTCATCTGTAGTAAGTTTTTTGATGTGAAACATTCAACAGCCGCACGTAAAACCGACTGCTGGCGGGGCGACGCCTGCCACGTGGCGACGCATCGCTACTATATACAGTCATCTGTAGTAAGTTTTATGATGTGAAACATTCAACAGCCGCACGTAAAACCGACTGCTGGCGGGGCGACGCCTGCCACGTGGCGACGCATCGCTACTATATACAGTCATCTGTAGTAAGTTTTATGATGTGAAACATTCAACAGCCGCACGTAAAACCGACTGCTGGCGGGGCGACGCCTGCCACGTGGCGACGCATCGCTACTATATACAGTCATCTGTAGTAAGTTTTTTGATGTGAAACATTCAACAGCCACACGTAAAACCGACTGCTGGCGGGGCGACGCCTGCCACGTGGCGACGCATCGCTACTATATACAGTCATCTGTAGTAAGTTTTATGATGTGAAACATTCAACAGCCGCACGTAAAACCGACTGCTGGCGGGGCGACGCCTGCCACGTGGCGACGCATCGCTACTATATACAGTCATCTGTAGTAAGTTTTATGATGTGAAACATTCAACAGCCGCACGTAAAACCGACTGCTGGCGGGGCGACGCCTGCCACGTGGCGACGCATCGCTACTATATACAGTCATCTGTAGTAACTTTTATGATGTGAAACATTCAACAGCCGCACGTAAAACCGACTGCTGGCGGGGCGATGCATCGCTACTATATACAGTCATCTGTAGTAAGTTTTATGATGTGAAACATTCAACAGCCGCACGTAAAACCGACTGCTGGCGGGGCGACGCCTGCCACGTGGCGACGCATCGCTACTATATACAGTCATCTGTAGTAAGTTTTATGATGTGAAACATTCAACAGCCGCACGTAAAACCGACTGCTGGCGGGGCGACGCCTGCCACGTGGCGACGCATCGCTACTATATACAGTCATCTGTAGTAAGTTTTATGATGTGAAACATTCAACAGCCGCACGTAAAACCGACTGCTGGCGGGGCGATGCATCGCTACTATATACAGTCATCTGTAGTAAGTTTTTTGGTTACCATTTTAGAAAAACCCTTTCAATGGAAAGGGTTTTCGATAGGGTTTATCAAAGCAGTTAATCAAAAACCCATACGGTGTGGGTAATTTTGAATGGCTTAAACCAAGCCGTTCAAAAGGGTTACTCACTCCGTATGGGTTTTTATCGAAAACCCTTTCAACGGGTTACCAAAATTTAATTTAAGCCATTCAAAAGGGTTACCCATATCGTATGGGTTTTTGATTTACCGCTTAGAAAAACCCTATCGAAAACCCTTTCAATGGGTAACCAAAATGGTCCCTGTTCTATGAAAACTACACGTGCGTTGTCTTGCGCGATCGGCTAGTTATGAATAATTAACCAACATATCTGGTAATAAGCTAGATATTACGAGTACTTACAACTACATACAAACTCTTTCGTAAGGATGTGACTACACACATTTAAACAGTAATTTGGAGGGGCGTGCCATGTTATCGTAGTTTATCTGTACCATATTTTTGGACACAGATTGTAGACAATCAAATTGGGATGTTTGTGGCTGATTGTACGGCTACACATCAAGCGATACCTATCCAGTATAAGCTGACCTCTCATTGTACGGAAATCCTATACAATGCGAGATCAGCCTAAACTTCAGATATCATTTGTTATTACCTGCGCGTCTCCACCCGCTAAGACCATGTCACCATCGAAATTATCAGCCAGGTCAGTGTGGGGTCAATGTTTTTGTTCAATAAAATAATATGATATGTAAATTACCTGATTATTATTGAGCTGCAGGAACATAAGGTCGACGCACTTCAATATAGACAGCGGGAACTCCTTTACCCTGTTGTTTCTAAGGTTGCAGTGCACCAGGGCCTCCATATCGTTCATATTGCTCGGTAATGTTTCAATAAAGTTGTTCTCTAGCGTCAACCATCTGGAATATTAAAATGGTAATAGAAATATAGTTATAATAATAATAGTAATTGGCATAATAGCCAAGGGCCTCGACTAAAACCTGAGGAGGCTGTCGTTGGGCAGCTTCTGGACGAACAGTACTTCTGGCCACAGCTAGCATTTTAGAAGGTCCTCTCTCTGGAACCAGTAGCTACAATTTATATGTTTTTAGGGTTCTTTACCTACTTCAAAAGGAAAAAACGGAACTCTTATAGAATCACTTCGTTGTCCGTCTGTCTGTCTGTCAGTCTGGCCAGACCCTTTTTCTCAGGAACGCGTGGAGGTATCAAGTAAATGTACATCAAATACATAGGACTACGGTCTGTTGGACCTCTAACAAAATCAAGCATCTAAGTCAACGCAATAAAGCATTAAAAAACACGGATACTTATTCGACATATTTTGATACTCGCAAATAAATACCTAGAATTTCCAGGTTTAAGGCCCTCTTATCTGACGAAGACGGCTGCGTGGATGGCAGCTCTCGTCTTTCCCTCATTAGCCCAAAGTCTCCGGGGAAAGTTTGGACACCTTACTTTTTCGCTGTGACGACGGGAAATATCTGCGGGACACGTCGCGTAATGCTTGGACCACCTCGTCAGCTTTCTCTTCAACAATGCCCATGGTTTCGCCCATTTTTTGCAAATCGACTTTGAAATTCCAGTTGGAACTTTTCGGATCCTAGAGCGGTTTGGAGCTGCGTAGGTCGGAGGGTAGGCCTCATCATTCGGATTATTTCAGCTCGAAAATTGATATTTAGAGTGCCCCGGACAAGTCTGTGATCGCTTCCGGTATTAAACCTACTAATCACGGACACATCTCTAAATATGTGCTTCTTATCCGTCATGCTGAAGTCTATTTCGTTCTTTGTCACGTTATCAGGGCTTTGCCAGGTCCACTTCCTTTGGGATTTCATTTCGAAGAACGAATTCATCAAGAAGAGCCCCAGCGACTCTGAGAAGTTGACCAGCATTTGCCCCCTGTGATTCCTGCGCCCCAAACCGAACACTCCGAGTTTCAATTTACCGCGTTCTTGTACTCCCACTTTGGAATTGAAGTCCCCCATAACAACGTTGTAGTGGGCCTTTGTCGTACTGTGCATTGCCTTGGCAATATCCTCGTACATGGCCTCGGCTGTCTCGTCAGAGCATGTCGAAGTCGGCGCCTAAACCTGTATCACTTTCAAGTAGTACCTGTCAAAGAGTTTCAGTACAAGGTACTCTACCTGTGTCGATACTTCTGATTTCCACAACGATGCTAGTGAGTTCCTTGTTGACTAGAAAACCGACCCCGCCTTGGGAGAGCTGATCACCTTCGCAGAAGTAGAATAGGTGGCCTGAGTCCAGAGTTATCGTGTCCTGCCCCTGTCTTCAGACTTCAGATAACCCCAGTACATGCCAGTTAATACAACCTAACTCTACCTCAAGTTCGGTAAGGTGATGGTCGAGCCTCATCGAACGTCCTTTATACGTAGTCGTCGTTGGTAGCCTGCCGTAACCCAGGGATCCTTTGCACCCTCCATCCCGCCGTTACCGAGACCAGGAATAGCAGGACCACCGGGAACTGGGGGCCATTGTTTTGGCACTTTCATTGGGAAGTTTAATGCCCATAGTCACCATGCTGGGCATGCAGGTTCGGTGACCGCAGGGCCAAACCTTTTGCAACGATGACGCTGCTGCCCGTCATCACTCTGGACAATTTAGGTTGGCTTTTTGGATAGTTATACTGCCATCAGGGGGTCGCTAGCGCCTTGTTCGTCAGTGGCAGCGTTTACCGCGCGCAGGTTAGGTTGACATTTGGGGAGTTGTTGTGCCCCTTACACCCTCTTTTTTGTAATTGTTTCTAAATATTTTAATAGATTTTTTGTAGGAATAGGGCCAGCTTGACGGCCTTGGCAATATAGGTAAGAAAAAATAAGAGGTAGCAAAAAAAAAAATATAAATTTATTTATTTATTTTCTCACCTCAATAAACGTACAGACATTATTAACATAAAGGTACATGAAAAGGCTTAAATTTACTGTGGGAGACTGGTGCCTAAGCTAGGCTTTAAGGGCCTGTGTTTCAGGTCATCAGGTCTCCACCCTCTAGCAGTTAGAACATTTAAAAAAAAATAAAGAAAGAGTGAGTTAACAATTTCAAATTAAGTCTGTTTCTCAACACAAAAGTTTGAGAAATAAAAAATGAAAAAATATGGATAATAAAGATATAAATGAATGAATATTTCTTTACAATAAGACCGGACATAGATAATTAATTTAAAAAGTTAACTACCTAGTTGACAAGAAGGTAAAGTTTAGGCTCAAATAACTGTGCCAAGGTATTATCTAGAGATAAATGTTATTCAACATTTGACTCGTAGCACAATTATTATGAAATAGTTTATCAAATTATAGATAAAAAGTTTGTAAGGCCAAATTCAAGGTTTTATCTGTAACACACAAAAGTAACCTTGACCAGAGTACACAGAAGGAGGTAGTTAGTTTTTAATGACACTGTATGATTTCATGTTTGTGCCTAAAAAAAGGATTCTAAATTTGGCCATTTGAAAAAAATTGACGATAAAATCTTTGTGTAGGTAAGTAAGTACTTACTTGCTGAGAGTACCTACCTATACTTCATGTAAAAAATTAAACAAATTTGTTTTTTTGTTTTAATGAATTAGTTACACAAGAATTATAGAATATGTTGTTAATAAAACTATAGAATCTTACCTTAGTTTTGATAATTTGGTAATTTCTTCAGGTAACGTTACTAGTTCATTGCCTCTTGCACCAAAAGTATCCAGTTTCTCCAACTTCCCTATTTCTTTCGGTATTTCACGTAGCCCTATCCTGTTGCACCAGAACGCTTCAAGGTTCTCAAGCTCACCAATCTCCGGAATTAACACTTTTAGAGGATTATAACTTATGTTTAAATTCACCAAGTTTTTTAAATGACCTATCTCTGGCGGGAGGTGTGTAATATTATTATAGTCTAGGGTCAACGTTGTCAGGTTGAATAACTGTGTTATTTCCTGAGGAACCACTGTTATTTTATTTCTATGCAAGTAAAGATGTTCTACATCAGAACAGGTGTAGAGCAAATCGGGTATTTCGATGATTTCGAACGCGTTCAAACTCAGCCGGGATTTCTTTTTGACTATGGCCTGTTCAATGAGGGCCAGTATATGGTTTTCACGGATAAATTTTAATATTGCACTCATTTTTGTATCTATTTTTGGTTACATTTCTATTGCGTTTTTGAATTTGTTGTGATTATGACAGGTGTGTCTGGTTCGCGAGAATTTAAGCTCGTATGATAAATAAACATCTGGGTCTGATTGCACAACATGAGAGTGGGATGTATAGATGTAGCTTGTGCTGTGAGAGAGAGATAGAATAATAACATCGTTAAAAATGCAATAAAGAACTGGAACGTTCTTTTGACATTACATAATTCACTGTGTTGTTATAATTATAAATACAATTTCTTCTAATCAGTCCATAAACGACAGAGTCGATTATTAAAAACAATGAAATGTACCTTACATAAAATTTTGATAACATTGCTTAGAATTTAGTTACAACATTGTACTCAAGTTTTGAATCAACATTTTGAAACCTACATACCAAAGTATTTCTGTGTAATGGATCGTAACTACTGTATCGATTTTCCGCGGTAATTGTGAAAATGGCTGGCTTTTAACACCGCTTTAATAATTAAGTGGATACGACTACATTATCAATAATATAAGTGGATAAAATATATAAATCGAAGATGAACTATAAATTGATGTTGTGTTCAGTTAGTTCCAAATAAATGCGAAGGGATTAAATATAACAACATGCAGTCTTATGTTTTTAAATTCATATTTTTGATAATTGTAATTATACAGTGTTTTATTGTAGACGCTAACGGTAAGAATGTGCATTTGTAAACATATGCATTAACGATCCAAACAAACACTTTTTTCTTTGTTTATTCGTGCCACAAATAAACTTACCTACAACAAATACTACATTGACCTTGATTTAACTTACGTTAATGAGCAATATTTAGGTTTTACTCACACGCAAAGCATTTCTATTCATAAGTACGTGTTGTAAAAAAACATCCACCTTGAGCTGTTGTTAGTTTACTTTTATTGCTGTTATGTACAGCAAACTATCAATGATAAAATACACGAACTAGGAGTTTTTTTTTCTCAACCCGTATATTTTGTTTATCGAAATCGTAACATAAACATAATTATATTTTATTACGTACTATGACCCTAATCAACTGATAAATATGATGATGATGAACTGGCTTAATTACATCTTTTCAGCCTCCCAAAACAAGACCTCTCATCATCTCAGAAGGCTAGGGGACGATGGGTACTTCAAATCCAAGCCATCATACAGATCTTTTCAGCCAGTATCCATCAGATATCACAAATCAACATATCCTAGAGCTGATGACCGATCCGACTACGATATAACTTCTTACGATACGGAGTATGGTGGCGTTGTGTCAAACTTTACATCTTCCATTTACGATGATAATCCTCAGTTGTATCCTAATCCGGAGTTTGTGTCTAGGAGTAATCAGGGTAAGTCAATTTATTTCTACATGAAGGTGACTGATAAAAACTTGACGGCAGTGCAAAGCTGCCGATTAATTAAGGATGTTCTTTTTTAACATCCGTTTGAATACCTTTATCCACCACTTCTTTCTTCTCATATAAAGCGACAACGAACTGCAAAAACCAAATACTGTTTCGACAAATCATGTACGTTATAAGTTATTACACTCGTAATTATAACGTAATTAATTTTGGCAGTAATAAGCAAGACTGCAGACAACAAAGTAGATTCGGAGTCTGAGCTACCAGATGACTCCTTAGCTGATGCAGATCTGAAAGAGCACAATATTATAGACAGCGTGACATATCTTTATGGTTTCAACAACTGCCATGGAGTAAGGAATGAGTGGATGATTCTGGTAAGTTTTTATTGACCACTTCATCAAAGTCCGACGACATTTTTCTTTCTTTTCAAAAATATCAGATTTTTGTCTCGGAGCGTTTTTCTTTGTTATCTAATAGAATAGAATATAATACTTTTAATTCAGACAAATGTCCATAGGGTTAGAAACAAGTTTACATATCATCTAGTACCACACAAACTAATTTAAAAAAAAAACAACATTTATTCCAGACAAAAAAGTCCATAGGCAAGGCAAGGTTGTTAGTAACAAGAATTTTGCTTATAAGTTTATAACTAATGTAAGTAAGTAAAAATAAGAAACTAGACAGAGTGCATAGTAGCCTCATCGGTCTCGCAACACATGTAGTTCAGTGGACCTACTGAGCAGAACAGTATCGGTTCTCTCGCCAATCATCCTTAAGACACCATTCGGGCTCCCCCGTACTCGTCGCACCAGCGACGCATAATTGCGTAGAAGTCGTCTACGCTGGCGTCAGTAAACATTGCACATCAACACTGCAACATCGAGGGAGCCGAAACAGAGCCCTGAACACATTATTATACTAGACTCGCACGGCATTGTAGGCTTTTTGAGTAAAGTTTGCCCACAGGCCGCTCGTGTAGAACGTCTGGCAGAATACCTTGAACATTATATCAGGAGCAGTACACCAAGCGGATCTGTGTGACAACATATTACCGCGCACCGACAACGCCCTGCGCTCCCTCTCAATGTCTAATTCATCACTCAAATTCTCAGTTACAATGTGTCCCAGATATTTAAACTGTGCAACACGACTTAGAGGTACGCCATACGTACGTAATGTACGTTGTATAAAGATATTGTTCTTATTTTAACATTTAAATAACATGAACACACTTTTACTTTCGTTGTACCTCAGGCTATGTTCCACAGCATAAACCTCATATACCTTTAACAGCTGTCTGAGACCCCCAATTGAGGGGCTCAGCAGCACCGTATCATCGACATAAACCAAATTATTGACACATATCAATATGGCGTCCAACATGCATGCTGCTGAGCTCCTCACTCAGATGGTTAACATAAATATTAAATAGCCGTGTCGAAGTCAGGGCTCCCTGCCTGACGCCACACTCTAAAGAATATTCATCTGAGTATACATTTCCCCACCTTACTATATTAATCTACTCACTGTAACAGTTGGCGAGGGTATTCACAAGATCGGCGGGGATATTTATAATATGCATGCTTCTTGGATTTGTCAAAAGCTTTTGATCTGGTGTCATATAATCAGCTTTGGAAAAATTAAGAATTACACTTTCAGTTGACAACCTCTCTCTGAAACCGATCTGTGTATCCTGTAATGTTACAAAACGATCAAGTTTTCCATCCAATAATCCATTAAACACTTTTGCGATTATAGTAGCCAATCAGAAAATCCCAGCCCAGTCAGGCCTGCTACTACCCTGCTGGCATAAGCTATTCGACTGTAGACGAACCGGTTTTAGTTAAGCCTTAACTTTCCACCAGATCTTCATCACAAGCGGCATAGCCGTGGTTCTCCTTATCAGCGCGGTGATGTGGCTGATGTGGAGTGAGTACGCGGCTGAGTTCCGTCGGAGCAGCAAGTTGTACCCCATCAATATTAACTTGTGCTGCTGTTTAGCTGCTTGCACTGTTATTTATGTACAGGCTGTTATGGTGAGTTGTAATTATCTATATTTACGATTTAGAAATTGTGCTACTATTGTCTCCACACATCACTTGCAATAAAATTTCTCTAATTTCCCCAGGGCGTATCATCTCCCTCTCAATGCGAGAGGATAGCCCTACTCCTGCACTACACGCATGTGTGCTGCGCGATGTGGATAGTGGCGCTAGCGGCGGCGGTCGCAGAGTACTGTGCATGTGACACTCTACTGCCGCTAAAGTATAACTACTTGCTGGCTTATGGCGTGCCGGCTGTGGTTGTTATGGTAATAATAATTTTGGTTCTAATCAATCAATCAACTCAGCCTATAGCAGTCTACTGCTGGACATAGGCATTTCCCAGGCTGCGCCACCACACCCTGTCCTCCGCCTTCCGCATCCAGTCTGTCCCAGCCACCTTATTAAGGTCGTCGGTCCATCTAGCTGGGGGGCGCCCCACACTATGCTTGCCGATACGCGGTCTCCACTCCAGGACTCGTCTGCTCCACCGGCCTTCGGTCCTTTGACAAACATGGCCAGCTCACTGCCACTTCAGCTTGCTTACTCTGCAGGCTATGTCGATAACTCGTCGGTTCTCTTCCGGATAACTTAATTCCTGATCTTATCCTTCATAGAAACTCCGAGCATAGCACGCTCCATAGCACGCTGAATGACCTTAAATTTGTGGATCAGCCCGACTGGCAGTGTCCACGTTTCGGCTTCGTATGTCATAATGAGCAGGACGCATTGGTTGAAGATCCTAGTCTTCAAACACTGCGGGATTGACGACGCGAAGACTTGACGAAGTTTTCCAAACGCTGCCCAACCCAACCGGATCCATCTGTCGGCGTCTTTCTCAAAGTTGTGCCTACCAAGCTGGAAAACTTGCCCTAGGTAGACATACTCCTTCACAACTTCGAGAAGCGACCCTTCGATATGGATTGGACTTGGAAAGACGTGCGAATTGTACATGACTTTCGTCTTGTCCAAATTCATGCCGAGGCCAACCCGCCGAGAGGCTCCATTTAGGCTGTGCAGCATCTGGTCTAACTGTTCCAGCGTCTCTGCCATTATGACGATGTCATCGGCAAAACTAAGGTGTGAGATGTACTCGCCGTTTACGTTAATACCCTGTCCAGTCCAGTCCAGCGTTTTAAAAACGTCCTCCAACGCATTGGTGAACAGTTTCGGGGATATCACAACCCCTCACCCCTCTGAGTAGTTGGATGGGCTGGTTTCTTTATCCTGGATCTGGACAGTCATCGTTGCAGCATCATACAAACACCTCAACACTTCGATGTAGCACCAGTCAATTCGACATCGTTGCAGTGAGGCCAGAACTGCCCAAATTTCGATGGAGTCGAAGGCTTTCTCGTAGTCCACAAATGCCATACACAGCGGCTGATTGTACTCTTCGCTAATGTGCCAAACAGTATGGATGTGGTCTACGGTACTGAAGCCTTTTCGAAAACCGGCTTATTCTGGTGGCTGGAACTCGTCAAGTCTCCTGGCGAGACGGTTCGTGACGACCCTCGAGAACATCTTGTATATGTGTGTCAGAAGTGAGATGGATCTATAGGTCTTCAACAAGGTTTTGTTGCCTTTTTTGAATAACAGAACCACCGCACCTCTGCTCCACGTTTTGGGCGTTATACCCTCTTGGATGACGGAGTTGAAGAGACTCGCTAGCTCTTTCAGGACTGGAGCCCCGCCCGCTTTAAGGAGCTCTGTCGTTATTCCGTCATCACCAGGTGCCATGTTGTTCTTTGGCTGCTCGAGAGCCGCCCTCTCGCAGTGGTCGACATCTGGGATGTCCTCCGTGTAGTGGCGCGTTAATTCGGCTCGATGATCATCATCACTATGCTCCGCTGGTTTCGCCGTCCGGGTTGAGTACAAGTGTCCGTAAAAATCCTCGACTTCCTTGAGTATCTCGGACTTAGAAGTCACGATTCTACCATCCGCAGTTTTCAGTTTCAACACCTTACTTTTCGGCTGCGATGGGAAAAGTCTGCGGGACACGTCGCGTAGTGTTTTGACCACCTCGTCGGCTTTCTCGTCGACAGTGCCTGTGGTTGGTTCTAATACTTTTAACTAATAGCGGAACCTTCTCTAGAGCAGTAGGTTTAGGCTCCTCCTTTATCCAGCTCAGAGTGTAGACTATGGAGTAATGCCTGAGTTAAAACATTAAGTTCTACTGTGAAAGTAAAAATCGAAACACTTACTTGTTGTTAGAGCACAAATATCCGATTTAGAGAACCCAACCAAACGTCACTAAGGAATCACAAAACATATGGTCTATAAACAACTGCGTTTAAAATTAAACTTTATTTCCAGTTCAACTACGCTCTTTCAATGGAGCACTATGAAACAAAGCACTACTGCTGGATGTCAATAGAAAAAGGCATGGTTATGGGTTTCATGGTTCCAGCCATGATTTTAATCCTAATAAACACAGCCATCATCATCTTGGGCTTGCAAAGCGTCAATAAAAAGCAAGCAGAAACTCTAACAGCCAAAATACAGGAATTAGTAGACCATCACATAGCTAATTGGCCTAAAACAGATCAAATGGATGATAAAAATGGGAGTATTGATACGTTAGATAATATTTACACGCCAGGCAGTAGTAGGAAGAATACGGATAGTTCTGAAACTCTGGACAAAGATTATATTGGTAGTGAGGACGATTGTCATTACGTGAACATGGCAATACCAGGGGAGAACGGTGACACTGGCAGCGAGGTGAGTTGCCACCTTATAATTTAAATAAGTATGGTAATTTTTAGGTCTTACGTAAAATGGTAGCAATAAACATACTGTTTAATAATAATTGCCTTTACCTATTTTAGCCAAATTTGGCTCAAGCTGCAAAAGCCTTGCATGATAAGAGTCTCCTCAATATGTTGTATATGGACAATGTCTCTTGGAAATGGAGCTGGAACACTGAAGGCAATGAATTGAAGACATATTTGAACTTATGTCTTGTATTAGAACCATTCTTTGCTATCAACTGGGTGATGGGTGTAGTGGCCATAGAAAACGCGGCCCATTGGTCTACACCTACGATTTACTTGATTCTCGTCGTTGTTATGGTGAGTTATTATTATTAGAAATTTTAAAGGAATAAGTTAATCAACAAAAAGATAAGTTAAACTTTGTTATGAAACTGAGATAAGAGCAGGTTAAATTAAATTCCAAATGCATACTTGCATATTTTTAATATCCGTATGTCCAACATGTTTGATAACGTCCAATCCCTTTCATAAGCATCTGATGTTTGTATTATTTTCAGTACGTTTACTTAACAACAACGATATGTACAACCCTGCCGATTGTAAAGCCGAAGACCACAGCGCCGTGCTGCGAAGCTGTTATCAGTGAACCTACACTTACGAGAAACAGGTATTTATCTACTTTTCTTAAATAGCACAAGAATAAAAGCAGTAGACTATAGCCTAGAAAAAAAAATATGACACGAAATAGCCGAGATACACTGTTGACTGGAATGCAGACTGTTGTGCAATGTCCGTATTAAATATCAAACTACCGTTGTCGGTTATGGGATTTGATAATTTCGCTGCTCAATTTTTTAAATTCCCTTATTAAAGAAATATTTACTTGCAGGACAACGGACAGTATTCCTCTACTGGATCCCACGATCCAGCAGCCGATTGTGACTCCAGCACCTGCGGACACAATAAGTACTATCAGTATTTAATTCATTAAAAATACCATGCCACGTGGTTGAGACAGTTCAGTCGTAAAAATGACTTTACTCGTTATCAAATACGATTGAAAATCGTTCCGAAGATCGGTTTGGTTTTCGAGGGTAGTGCGGACAATTAATAAGCACTGGTGTCCCTAATGTGTCAGACAATGGAGAAAAGTAACCCATACGAGCTGGATGCAAATAAAGATGGGATGCCCAGTGTCATGCTATTGCTAAATAATTTACAGAAACGTTTAGAAATTCTAGATTGTTGTAATGACTGCATGCATCCATTTGATGTTGAAAGAAATTGTTTGGTAATGTATTCGCGGAATGGATTATACTCGTAGTAAAACAAAATGATTTTGAGAAAGTTGGCAATATCAGTATGAGTACCTAGAAATAAAGCAAGTCGATTTAGCCGAAAAAAGTCAGATTTCTGTGGAATTTCCAGTCTGCATTTAGATGAGTGTCAAAAGAAAAACTATAATTTAATAGCCTTCAAAATTGCGATCCTTACTTCTGGTATTTATTTCATTATTATTTACCATTTCTGTATCAAACTGCAAGATTAAATTTCTACTACAGTGATTCTAAACTTTTACACTGGCATCACAGTTGAATACTGAATCTTCAATATTGCCAGATTTTGTTTTTCTTTTCCCATTTTTTACATAGTGCTGCCAAATCACTGGTTGTTGGTGTTGCCAATTTTATTTTTTGCCCGTAATTTTTAGTTATTTCAAAGCGCTATGTTTTAGCCACTATTGTGTACATAAGAGAAAGCTAAGGGCTTGGGGCCGGATTTAGGATGCCTTACAAACTCAAGAGCTTTTGTTTTGTTGGTTTTCTTGTTTTTGAAGATGTTAGTTGGTATTTTAAAGATAAAATTAGATGTAAAGAGCCTAAATGACGGCGATTTTTCGTCACAATGTGACCTTTTAACTGTCAGGCTGTGTTTATGCAACAATGCGCAATGGCGTTGCATTTAGTAGTAGTACATCACTGTCGCATAAATGGAGTCTGAACCTCAATTCATATAATTACGTCGCGCTAATATGGATCTATGGATATGATTATGTGGAAGTAGTATGAACTTAGAGAATTTATAGGTTAAATGCTCCAAGGGTATGAATTGAGGTTTAATTCTTAGGGCCAACTGTAATGAGGAATTGTGTCTTCTTATCTTAATTATAACTAAAAATATGTCTTATTATTCATATCTAAATAGTGTTTATGTAGGTAGGTACTGAACCCTGAAAAATTCAGAACAGTATAATGCTCTCCCAAGAAATACATTTAGAATTTAATCATTAACATAATTCAACTTAAATGTGATTCATAAAAAGGAATTTTAATAAAAAATAAGTGTTTTAGATATAATGTGTGTTATAAAAAGTTAATTCAATTCCACTTCAAATAATATTAGACAAAAAAATGGCGTAGTTTTGGAATTTATATGCTTCTGATTTATTTCTGGGAGTTTTATGCATATTAGAGATAAAATATCAATAAAAGCAGTGACAAAATATAACACCCATAATAGTACATTTTTAATAACTATCTATTCTTGACGTTAATTTATATTGCTCTGATCTGCATCTGGACAAATATAAAATAAATTCTGAAGATTTAATAACGAATGCATTAAAATTAAAACTTGAATTACAGGAACTGATATCCATCAGTTTTTTTTTTACTAGCATCCGCTAGTGATGGTATACATGTAGACGAATTCTGGGCCGAGTCCATTTAGATTGCCATCGACCCGCTAATATTATGAAAGGCAATAAATTAAAATGCCACTGCTTTTATTGGCCTAAATTCAGAAAGATTAGGTTACCGACTCTAGATTTTATAATCTATCTTTAAGGACTTTTCTACCGCAAAGTTTACTAGAAATAAGTTATAATTCTAGAAGTCTACATTCATTGAAATCTCATCAACAATAAACAGTTTGACTCTCAAGCATGGTCAGAGGGGGTCCCTATGTTGTTTCGAACGCCGCTGTTGCGACACACGCTGTTGCGAATTATTTTTCCACTGCCTCACAGGTTCGAAAGCTCACGGACTCGAATGAAGTAGTCGCGAAAGACGCTGTTTCGAAAAACATTTTCACTGCCTCATACGCTCGAATGCTTGTGATTTCGATTTATTTAGTCATAAAGTGTACAGAAAAGTATTTAATCATTTGGGTTAGGTTAGGTTAGAACAGTGACCATTAACGCGCGAAGGCGAGCGAGCGAAGCGAGCGTGCCGCGGCAGCGGCCGCCGAGCGCCAGGTCCCCTCTATTGTTGGTAAATTCAGTTACCAAAACAAAAACTCTTCATCAATATCCAATTTAACTAAATTACTATAATCGAAATCACAAGCATTCGAGCGTATGAGGCAGTGAAAATGTTTTTTGAAACAGCGTCTTTCGCGACTACTTCATTCGAGTCCATGAGCTTTCGAACCTGTGAGGCAGTGGAAAAATAATTCGCAACAGCGTGTGTCGCAACAGCGGCGTTCGAAACAACATAGGGGACTCGGTCAGAGTGCTGACAATAACATAAACATATTGTTAATTTTACGGTTATATGCGCTTTATGAAATATTATTATCACACCATGGGCGCAGCAGGGTGGAACACATGCCTCCTCATAAATAAAGTATGATTCTTATAATATTTTGATGATTTATGAAGAATCCACAATGACAATAACTTGTAAAAACAGACACTGCCGGGAACTAGCTAAAATACTTCTAGCTACACCCATGTTCTATTATATGTTTTTATACAACTTTGCCTAAGAGATATCAGTTTTGTCGTGTCGGTACGGCGCGGCGGCGTGTTCAAGCAGCATTCATTGGGTCAACAACTTTTAACTATGAACTTCCTCAAGAGCAAAATCGAGATTCGTTCACGTCGCACGTACAGTGCGACCCGCATTAAAAGCTACGGCCTATTTACACATGCTCAGTGCTTCTGAAAATGTAGTGTCCTATCATGATCACTAGTAAAAGAATTCCTTAACAAACTTTGGAAGCTGTAGGTACTCGAGTCGCACAAATCTCATTGCAAATAGGCCTAACAATGTGTTAAAACGTTATCTACCAACACTGCTGCGACAAAAGCTAGTAGCGAATGCCATTAATTTTGAAAATGTTGCTAGATAAAAATAATTTATTACCAAATCGGTGTAAAGTATGTTTTGCACATAATCAAATTAAATATTGATTATATACGTAAAAAAGAACTGCCTGAATTACCTATTGTAATGCTTATTTATATAATTAAGTATGGATATTGTATAAATGTTTAGTTGTGTTGTGTTCGTTAAGACTATGATTTACATTACCTCTAATGAAATGTCTATGGCAATAAAAAATATCAAATCTCGTCGAAATAAATATACTTGTTTGAAATTTACTACTTTGATTGTAGTTAAGATTTCATTTGTGATAGAAGATAGTGTGATAGCAATATTGTTGCCACGATGAGTTTTAATATTAATGTTTTAAAATATCATTACTTCTTTTTGTTTTATTTAGCCTACCTACCTATAACTTTTCATGATTTGCACATACCTACATTTGATTCGGTCGTATTTGTTGAACACTCGACATTCGGCTCGTGCTGATCTCGGCACTTACCTTCGTTGAATTGGCATGTTCCAGTTGATTTTTAGCGCCCGGCTCGCCACCAACGCTGTGTACGAGATTTTACCGCTCGGCTGTGCGGACCCTGAACAAGTGTGTAGCATGCCTAACATTTTATATAGGGTACATGCCCACAGAGATATTCTAATATACTTCATGCCTCACTTTCTAACAAGCATTTTATTTTTAAACGGCTTCAAAAACAAAGAAGGAGGTTCTCAATTCAATAGTTTTTTTTATAAATTATGGTTTGTTACGCGATTACTCCGCCAATTATGAATTAATTTTGATGATTATTTTTTTGTTTGGTAGGTGCCTCAGAGGTGGTCCCATAAAAACACATGACGTTTTGGTTTGTGGTTACATTCAGCAAGTTTTCTCACTAGTTTATACAGAAGTCCCAGAAGTCGACGTCAAGCCGGAATCGGGTGATGTCGGGTGAAGTCATAATAGTTAACAGAAAAATATAAAATAATCTTTACTAGATATATATTTTAAAAATTACGGGCATTTAATAGAGAGTTTTATATAAAATAAAACTTACCTATTATTTTTTCATCAATATCCGGAATCCAACTGTTCCAGCGTCTCTGCCATTATGACGATGTCATCAGCAAAGCGAAGGTGTGAGATGTACTCGCCGTTCACGTTGATACCCTGTCCAGTCCAGTCCAGCGTCTTGAAGACGTCCTCGGCCAGGGACCGTACAACCCCGTTTAAGGGTTAAGCCTTTCGAAAGGGTAACCCATTCAATGGGTTACCTTTATCATGATGTAACCCATTGAATGGGTTTTATAGTAGAAACCCAGTGAAAGGGTTCCATGATAACCCATTCAATGGGTTCTATACCTACTTGAAACCCAGTGACATGAAAAAAACATAATATTATGTAATTTCGATATCCGCCTAGCACGCGTAGCTTGACCAATTCTATCTCTGTTCTACGAGTACCAAGACTAGACAAAGTTTTTGATGTGAAACATTCAACAGCCGCACGTAAAACTGAGTGCTGGCGGGGCGACGCATGCCACGTGGCGACGCACCGCTACTATATACAGTCATCTGTAGTAAGTTTTTTGATGTGAAACATTCAACAGCCGTACGTAAAACCGACTGCTGGCGGGGCGACGCATGCCACGTGGCGACGCATCGCTACTATATACAGTCATCTGTAGTAAGTTTTTTGATGTGAAACATTCAACAGCCGCACGTAAAACCGAGTGCTGGCGGGGCGACGCATGCCACGTGGCGACGCATCGCTACTATATACAGTCATCTGTAGTAAGTTTTTTGATGTGAAACATTCAATAGCCGCACGTAAAACCGACTGCTGGCGGGGCGACGCATGCCATGTGGCGACGCAACGCTACTATATACAGTCATCTGTAGTAAGTTTTTTGATGTGAAACATTCAACAGCCGCACGTAAAACCGACTGCTGGCGGGGCGACGCATGCCACGTGGCGACGCATCGCTACTATATACAGTCATCTGTAGTAAGTTTTTGATGTGAAACATTCAACAGCCGCACGTAAAACCGACTGCTGGCGGGGCGACGCATGCCACGTGGCGATGCATCGCTACTATATACAGTCATCTGTAGTAAGTTTTTTGGTTACCATTTTCGAAAAACCCTTTCAATGGAAAGGGTTTTCGATAGGGTTTATCAAAGCAGTTAATCAAAAACCCATACGGTGTGTGTAATTTTGAATGGCTTAAACTAAGCCGTTCAAAAGGGTTACCCACACCGTATGGGTTTTTATCGAAAACCCTTTCAACGGGTTACAATAAATTTAATTTAAGCCATTCAAAAGGGTTACCCATATCGTATGGATTTTTGATTTACCGCTTAGAAAAGCCCTATCGAAAACCCTTTTAATGGGTAACCAAAATGGTCCCTGCGTCCTCCAACGCATTGGTGAACAGTTTTGGGGATATCACATCCCCCTGTCTCACCCCTCTGAGCAGTTGGATGGGACTGGTTTTCTGATCTTGGATCTGGACAGTCATTGTGGCAGCGTCATACAAACATCTCAACACTTCTATGTAGCGCCAGTCAATTCGACATCGTTGTAGAGAGGCCAGAACTGCCCATATTTCGATGGAGTCGAAGGCTTTCTCGTAGTCCACAAATGCCATACACAGCGGCTGGTTGTACTCCTCGGTCTTCTGTACAATTTGCCGAACAGTATGGATGTGGTCTACGGTACTGAAGCCTTCTCGAAAACCGGCTTGTTCTGGTGGCTGGAACTCGTCAAGTCTCCTGGCGAGACGGTTCGTGACGACCCTCGAGAACAGCTTGTATACGTGGCTCAGAAGTGAGATGGGTCTATAGTTCTTCAGCAAGGTTTTGTCGCCTTTTTTGAAGAACAGAACCACCGCACCTCTGCTCCACGCTTCGGGCGTTGTACTCTCTTGGATGACGGAGTTAAACAGACTGGCTAGCTCCTTCAGGACTGGAGCCCCACCCGCTTTAAGAAGCTCTGTCGTTATTCCGTCATCACTAGGTGCCTTGTTGTTCTTAAGCTGCTCGAGAGCCGCCCTAATCTCGCTGTGGTCGACATCCGGGATGTCCTCCGTGTAGTGGTGCGTTAGACCAGATGCTGCACAGCCTAAACGGAGCATCTCGGCGGGTTGGCCTCGGCATGAATTTGGACAAGACAAAAGTCATGTACAATTCGCACGTCTTGCCGAGTCCAATCCACATCGAAGGGTCGCTACTCGAAGTTGTGAAGGAGTATGTCTACCTAGGACAAGTCATCAAGGTCGGTAGACACAACTTTGACAAAGAAGCCGACAGAAGGATCCAGTTGGGTTGGGCGGCAATTGGAAAACTACGTCAAGTCTTCTCGTCGCCTATCCCGCAATGTCTGAAGACTAAAGTCTTTAACCAGTGCGTCCTGCCCGTCATGACATACGGTGCCGAAACGTGGACACTGACAGTCGGGCTAGTCCACAAATTCAAGGTTGCGCAGCGTGCTATGGAGCGGGATGTAACTATACGAGAATACTGGATCGATTGTCGGTTTGCAGCAGTATCTGTGCATTTTAGAGTTGCTGTTGGTTCTGACGTATAGCTGCGTAAACAGCAAACCTGCAGGTCCTTTGTGAATTCGTCCATCTTCCCACAATATTCGTATCTCCGAGTTGTGACCCCTTTTCGATGTCTGATGCGTCAGCAGTGAATAGGTGTATCACCGTGCTCAAGTGGATCAACATCGACTTTCTTAAAGCTTGACACCACCATCCCATTTCTGACCGAGTTGGTTGAGGGATAGGTGTCAGCCGGTATGGGTGTTTCACCGACAGCTGTCGACTGTAGTATTGCAGAGTGCGAGAGTGCAGGCGACCTCTCAGAGTCACGAACGTTGCAAAGTTGAGTCTCCCCATTAGAGTTTAGTACTGTTTGAGGGACCACTTGCTTGTTTGGAGCTGTTGGTGAAGTGCTTTGCGTAGCGATAGGCACTTCGGCTCCGACAAGGACTTTGCGTTGCGTTCTGTGTCCCATGTTGTGCCGAGAAACTCGAGGCATTGTGTCGGAGCCAATACAGACTTTTCGAAGTTGATTGTCCTGCCCAGTTAATGCAGAATCTTTGCTCCATGCTATGTCGTATTCCAACTGCGATTTTGACTGGTTTTGGCTCAGATCTAGTTTGGCCATCCAATCTTGTTGTTGCAAAACATTTTGGAACACGAAAGTAACTGAATAGTTGAAATGGTTTGGCTAGGTACTACAAACTGGTTCAGTTGCGTCAGGTTGAAGATAGGATGGAAGGTCTGATCTGCCTTCGGTATCAGAAATACGTGGAAAGCGGAAGTGACTGAACAGTTGAAATGGTTTGGCTAGGTACTACAAACTGGTTCAGTTGCTTCAAATTGAAGATAGAACGGGAGGTCTGATCTGCCTTCGGTATCAGAAAGCACGTGGAAAGGTAGCTGGACGTCTATTCTGCAGGTTCTACTACACCTGACTAACAAAGTTTGGATCTGTATGGTCATAATGCGAGTTGTATTGGTTCTGTAACATTTCAGAACCGTGAGACTCCCAAATATTAGCGGCGGTTTCAGTATGAAGGGTACGCATGCACCGTTCAACAGCATACTTTGGCATATTTTGTTTGGGGCACCTAGATTGCGCCAAGCATACGGAATTGCTTTAGACAACCGCCTTGAAATGTCCGACAGTCATTCGCGACACTCGTTTTTAGTGGAAAATTGCGATTGCGAGTTATTTTACCTAGATTTGGTTCGATGGTTGCTTGCAATGTTTGTATTTTGATGTGAAGCGTGTGAGCCATGTCTTGTCTTTTGTTGAAGTTGACTCGACGAAAAAATCTATCATCAGCTTGCTTACTAGTCGATGGTTTTTGATTTAGATAAAAATTATCTTTAGAATAAGTCTAGAGGTACAGATTCTGTTGATATCCCCCCCCCCCCCCATTTTTTAAGGTAGTTTTGAACTAACTCATCATAAAAAGGTTATTCCGTACTAGGGGGAATTTTATTTAATACATCGCGATGTAAGCCTTCGGAAATCTGGCGCAGCATGCCCTCGCTACGTATATTAATTAAATGGGCTCTTCAACCGCACACTATTTGTAAAGTGCATGTTGATGGGTAACGCGAAACACAAATACTCCAAAATAACGAGTTGTATGCATAGTTAATGTAGCAAAAGATCGCTCCATAAATATGAGCGTGAATCTCGTTTTAGCATATCCGATTCAAAACGCTTTATTTCGTCGTTAACGCTTACATAATGGCTGATTTACACAGGGTCAGTAGACAAGTCAGTCGCAGCGCCAATGTCGGCGCCGCGACTGACTTTAACTGTTTACATGAAGTAAGTAGTAGTGGTGCGTTTCTCACGGTGAGCACACGTGTGTGAAGTCAAAGGGAAAAATGAATTCGCGAAAACAACTGAAACGACGATTTAATTATTTGTTGAAAAATTTATCAATTTTGCTGTTGAATGAGTTAATAGAAATGGGATAACTAAAAATAAACGACAGTGGGTAAGAAAGTCAAAAAGTCAAAAAAGTCAAAAGTCAAACCATTTATTTCAAATAGGCACATAAGAGGCACTTTTGAACGTCAAAATTTACAAAAAAAATAGAATTGATTCTAGTTGCCCCTTCCAAAAGGTAGTTTCGTATGGAGAAGAATGGGCAAGAAACTCCACCGGTACTCTTTTAAAAATGTTTTACAATATTTTGTTTGATTACATTAATTATATGATTATATGTGAAGACGATGCACCTAGAATAAAATTACCATACCATAATAGGTAAAACGAATTAAAAACTAAGCAATGAAAAATAACTTAATTATTAGATAGATACGTGGTGTTCACATATTTACAAACATCATACAAGTATGTTTTTCTAAAAAAATAAGTCAGTGTGTGAGTATAGGTTATCACAGAATGTAAAATGAATATCATAAAAATAACAGATTTTACCATAAAAATAGCAACCAGTTTGATTTTGTCTAGACTCTAGATTGTCCTATGGAGCTGGACCAGCATGTTTCCAAGCATTCCTGTCCTGGATATAATCCTCTAACTTGTAATATGCTTGTTTACTAAGTGTACTTTTAATATGTGTTTTAAATTTTCTCTCATTTAATTTCAATATATCACAAGGTATTTTGTTGTAACATTTAACACAGTACCCCATAAAAGATGTATGTACTTTAGATAATCTGAAAAATGGTTGATCTATTTTATCTTTATTTCTAGTATTAAAATTATGTCTATCGCTTATCTTGTTAAAAATATGTAGATTTTTCCTTACATACATAATATTTTCATAAATGAATTGGCAAGGTACCGTCATAATATTAATCCTTTTAAATAGTTCCCTAAGAGATTCGCGGCGACGGAGATTATAAATTGCTCTGACAGCCCTCTTTTGCAAAATAAAGATGGACTCAATGTCAGCAGCCCGACCCCACAGTAAAATGCCATACGACATAATGCTGTGGAAGTAACTAAAATAAACCAAACGCGCGGTTTCTATATCTGTTAGCTGTCTTATCTTTCTAACAGCATAAGCGGCCGAGCTTAGCCGCCCCGCCAGAGAGGTTATATGTGGTCCCCATTGCAGTTTCTCGTCTATAGTGATTCCTAGGAAAACCGTTTGATTAATAAATTCCAGTTTTTCTCCGTTCAATATGATATCACATTCGCTACTTCTAACATTAGGTAATTTAAATCTAATACATTTGGTTTTTTTTTCATTTAATACCAAATTATTTACCGTAAACCAATCTTGGACCTGAAGAATAGAGTTATTCACTTCGTCAAGATTTTGTGATCGTCGATCTATTTTAAAGATCAATGATGTGTCATCAGCAAATAACACCATCTTCGGTTGATTTTGAAGTAATTGGGGTAAATCATTAATGTAAACTAAAAAGAGGAATGGACCCAATATCGAACCTTGAGGAACGCCCATTGCCATTTCAGACCCTAATGAGTTAACGCCGTTTATTTGAACTTTAACCTTTCTATCTTTTAGGTATGATCTTAGTAAATCAAGAGCTGCATTCCTAATCCCATAGTGCTCTAGTTTCAGCAAAAGTGTCTCATGGTTCACGCAATCGAACGCTTTAGAGAGGTCGCAAAAGATTCCAATTGCATCTTGTGCTTCCTCCCAGGCGTTAAAAATGTTCTTTATTAGGGTAACACCGGCGTCAGTGGTTATGTTATGTTAGCGGGTTCGGTTTCCGCACTTAGTCCTTCATGTGGACCATTGTGCGTGGGCCATGGCGGCCGTCGTTGTTTATTCCAACCAGCCCACCCCCCTCCAGAAGCTGATTAGGTCTCCTGGTCTGCTTAATATATCCGTGAAAGATCTGGGTGACCCGAGGGTTTCTGTTCTGATCTGGGTGACGCCTGTGCATTCAAAGAGCACGTGCGCAACGGTTTCTTCAGCCTCCATGCAAGCCCTGCACAGAGGGCTGTCCGTTATGCCTATTGTGTGGAAGTGCTTATTCAGTGAGCAGTGTCCCGTGATGGTCCCCGTCACTAGGCGCAGGCCGTTCCTGTCCAGGCGTAGCAACCACCTGGTTAGCCTGCCATCTAAGGACGGCATAGCTTCCCTGGATTGCCTGCAGCCCGGTGTCGAGGTCCACCAGTTCTGTGCTTGTGTGTGGGTGAACTCTTGTAGCCACCTGCGTAGTTGGTTGAAGGGGATGGGTACGATAGGTTCGGGTCCACAGACTGACGTGCTGGATGCTCTCCTAGCAAGTTGGTCAGCTGCGTCGTTACCTAGTGATCCGCTGTGTCCTTTTATCCATTGCAGTGTCACTGTATTACGGTTGCACACTGTCACCCGTTCCAGTGCGTTGTGACATTCTAGTGTTAGTCTGGAGGTAATATAATTTTTCCCCAAGGATTGCAAGACTGAGGCACTATCGGAGAGTATACGTATACGGGTGTCCGTAACTCTCCTGGCTTCTATGGCGTAAGCCGCTTGTATAATGCCCACACATTCCGCCTGGTAGACGGTGTTGAACAATCCCAGCGGGCTGGATATATTTATGTTGAAGTCATGTGAGAAAACTCCGACTCCGGTTCCGGAGTCGGTCTTTGATCCGTCGGTGTATACTCTCATCTCCTTCGGGCCTGAGTAGTCACACCGTTCTTCTGTGAGTATGATGTTGTAGTGCTTCTGAAAGAAGTGTAGTTTCGGGGCTTTGTCGCAGGGTGATGCCATCATCGGTTGTCGTTTGATTGCATCTTCCCTTATGCGTGTGTGCTTGACCCTAGAGTCTCTGCTCAGGGTTCCCGATATATATAGCCTGAAGGCTGCCAGAGCTGCCTCCTCTCGCACGATGAGGTGCAGGGGTGGCAGTCCCAGCATTACTTGCAGTGCGGCAGTGGGTGCAGTGCTCATGCTGCTGGTTATTGCTACACAAGCGAACCGCTGCAGTTTTTCGAGGTCTTTTTGGGCTGTGCTCAGGTCCGTCCTGGGCCACCAGACCAGTGAGCCGTATGTGATAATTGGTCGAATGACTGTGGTGTATAGCCAGTGGGTGACTTTGGGGCTGATACCCCAATTCCTTCCAAGCAGTCGCTTACACTGCCATAGTGATATGCTGGCTTTTGTGGTGATGTGGTTGGTGTGTTTTGCCCAGTTCAGCTGTTTGTCCAAATAGATGCCCAGGTATTTGGTTTCAGTTGCCAGGCTTAGGGTAGTTCCAAAGAATCGTGGCAGTTGTAGTGTCGCCAACTTCCTCTTTTTTGTGAAGAGAATCAGTTCGGTTTTTGTTGGATTCACCGACAGTTGGTGTTTGTTGCACCAGTCCTCTACTATTTTCAAAGCCTGGCGCATTAGGTTACATAAGGTGTTTTCGTGGGTGCCATTTATTATTATGGTTATGTCGTCGGCGTAGCCTACGGTAAAATAACCTTTGTCATTTAGTGTTTTGATGAGGCTGTCTACTACCAGGTTCCATAGAAGCGGTGAGAGGACACCTCCTTGCGGGCAGCCTTTCGCCACGATGGCCCTTGTAGTGTCATTTACCGTGACTTGTACAGCTCTCATTTTGAGCATATTGGTGATCCAGCCGCTTAGGGTCGAGTCTATATTGTGTCTATCTAACGCCATGTTAATGCTGTTGAACATGGTTTTGTCGAAGGCGCCCTCGATATCAATGAAGGCAGCCAGTGATGAGCATTTGTGGTCCACTGCGCATTCAATCTTAGAGACCACGCTGTGTAGCGCGGATTCTGTTGATTTGCCTGTGGAGTACGCATGCTGTTGTTTATGGAGTGGTTTTACCCGGAGAGGTCCGTCTCGAATGTGTCTATCACAGAGCCTCTCCAGGGTTTTCAGTAAGAAGGATGTGAGGCTAATAGGCCTATAAGCCTTGGGTTGTGTGTAGTCGGTTTTGCCAGGTTTGGGTATGAAAATGACCTTCACTTCGCGCCATGCTAGTGGTATGTGTCTGAGTGCTAAGCACGCTCGATAAATCTCTACCAGCCAGGGTGTCAGATGATCTATCCCCCACTGTAGCAGGGCTGGGAAAATGCCATCCAGCCCTGCGGACTTAAATGGCTGGAACGTGTTGATAGCCCACTTTATACGATGTTCTGTTGCTATATTATGGTCTCTTGACCAGTCTTGATCCGTTGGGGTCCATTCTGGCACAACCTCCCAGGTCCTGTCTTCTAAGAGCCTGCAGTCTGGGAAGTGAGTCTCCAGAAGGACCTTACTGGCTTCATGGTCAGTTATTGTGTATGAGTTGTCGGGCTTTTTCAGCGCACCGAGGGTTCGGTCCTGGTCAGTTGATAGGATCTTCCTTACCCTTGCGGCTTCATTATTTGTCTCGATGGATTCACAAAACTTCCGCCAGGCTGTTCTCCTGGCAGTCCTGATCTGTTTCCTGTACAAATATTGGGTTTCTTTGTATAGCTCCCAGTCTTCCGGGAGTCTGGTGTTCTTGGCTCTGTTGAATTGCTTACGAAGTGCATCTCTGAGTTTACTAAGTTCGGCGTTCCACCAGGGGTTCCTCACAGCCTTGGCTTGTGGCGACCTTAGTTTGCAGCATGCATGGTAAGCTTCGGTTATGTATTCTGATAGCTTTGTCACAGTGTATTCTAAGCGCGCAGGGTCAGTTATGGTTGTCAGTGTAAGGTGCCTATCTAGCATGGAGGCTAGGAGACGTTTATATCCTGGCACATTAGTGCGCCGTGGATTTCGTTTTGGTACGGGTTTTTTGGTGTTGGTTGTGAGTTTGAAGCGGATTCTTCTATGGTCTGAGCAAGAAGGCTCGTCTGACACGTGCCAGTTTGTGATGATGTGTGTCACGTTTTCAGTAGCAAGCGTTAAGTCTATGATCGTTTGTCCTCGAGCTGTGACCCAAGTGGGTTCTGAGCCGCGGTTCACGATGTTAAGGTTAGTTGAAAATAAATAGGTGGATAGTACCTCTCCCCTGGAGTTCGGTGCGTCGCTGCCCCAGAGCGGGTGGTGGGCGTTCGAGTCCGTGCAGATGATGAGATCTAGGCTGGCTCGCTCACAGTGCTGTACTAGGTCGGCCATCTCCTTCGGTGGGCAGTTTGTGTCCTCGCCTGGCATGTAAACCGAGGCCAGCACAACATCTGGAGCATCGCCTTCTGTTTGGAGCCTGACAGCTGTCAGATCTCTGGAACAGAATTGGGTAAGTGGTGCGATAGGGATTTCTTTGGGTATGTAAGCGCAGGTTCTTGGTTTGTCTGGGCTGTGTGTGTTGAGGATTAGCTTACCTCCGATGTTACCGAGGCCGCATACTCTATTGTTCCTGATCCACGGCTCTTGGATCAGTGCTATGGTTCGGGGCTTCACCTCCAGTGCCCTGCGTAGACTAGCCGTGGCAGCCTGGCTATGTTGGAGGTTGGTCTGGATGATGTTGAGGGACGGTGGCGGTGATGAAGTGGAGTTAGTCGCTGATGGATCCATCGGACTGTCTCTCCACCACCTCCTCTCTGTATTGGCCTTCGTGCTGTTCGCCCGGCGACGAGGTGAGCAGTTGCTCGCTCCAGCCAGGGGATGAGGGCGGTATGGTGTCATTGTCATCGGCCATTGCTGCTCTGGCCATGACCTCCTCAAGTTTGGTAATGTCCGTGTCCTCTGTCGGTGCCGGTTGTGTCGTAGTCGTGTCCGTGCTGTCAGTCTGGGTGTCAGGTGGTTGGGTCGTGGGCCAGAAGCGAACATATATCGAACCAAGCAGGTAGGATATACGTCGCTCCCGGGCTAGGACCTTTACGACTTCCTCCGGCGGCACACCCAGGGTCAAAAATGTCCCATAGTTGTCGCCGCCGACGGCCGTCGCCCTGTACAGTGACCACCTGGCGATGTCGTACCAAGTATTCTGACGAATCAGAAGACTCTGGAGCCGGGCCACGTCACCATCGTAACGAGGGACGAAAAGCGAGGCTCGGACTCGGGTGGGCACGTCAGATTGTCTCAGTACTGTCAGCGTGAGGTCAGTGTCTGGGAGTCTGATTCTGGGCACATTCTGGGTCAACCAAGTCAGGGAATTGTCGTCCTCGCACCACATCTGCACGGTCCCTTCCGCTACCCGTGGGTATCCACGGAAGGCCGGGAGCGGCGTTGACGAGTCTGTGTCTAATAGCAGATTCTCGAGATCTGCCTTTACGTGCTCGGCCTCTTCCTTCGTCAGGTCCCTGGAGGGAGGCGGGAAGCAGATTGCTACGGCCAGCCGCGCAGGAATGTCCTTCGTGGCTCGCGCGTAGGTCCTTTGCTCCCCCTGAGCTGAGTGGATCCTCGAGCGTTTGGCGTCCCCCTGGAGCATGCTTGGTGAAGCGGTCTCATCAGGGCGCGCCCTCTTCACCGGCCCTGTACCGCTCGGTCCAGGCTGCGGCTTGGAGGTGCCTGGCTGGGTGTTTTTTGCCGGCAACGCCTTGTGCAAGGCTCTGGATCTCTTACCCCTGTTTTGTCGAGGTCGAGGTCGGTCGTGGGTTACGTCAGTGTTTTGGGGTCGGCTGTCAGCCCCGGCGGACTCTGTCGCTTGCGGAGGCTTTTCGCGCTGGGTTGCCCCTTCGCGTACTTGCCCCCGCTCGCTTGATTCCACGTCCTGCCGTTTTGCGCGCTGGGTTTCCCCTTCGCGTACTCGCGGCTGGTCGCGTGGTTCCGCGTCCGGCCGTTTTTCGCGCTGGGTTTCCCCTTCGCGTACTCGCGGCTGGTCGCGTGGTTCCGCGTCCGGCCACTTTTCGCGCTGGGTTTCCCCTTCGCGTACTTGTGGCTGGTCGCGTACTACCTCTTCGGCGTTCGATCGCACATCGCGCTGGCTAGTGCCTTGGCGGGTGTCGGGCTTTCGAACGCCTGCTTTTTCTCCCGGGCCAAGATTTTTCCGCGCTTTCTCAGCAGGCGTACCGAATCAACTTCAACCGGGAGAGAGGTGGAGCTGCCAGGGCCGTCATCTTTCCCCATCCCTCTCTGTCCATGTCGGTCTTGGGCCTTGTCTGGGTAGGCGATGCTTTTCCGCACGATGCTCTGTTGCCAGAGGCTCGCAGGAGGCGTGCATTTCGCAGTGGGTATTGGCGCGTCAATCGCAGCCGAGTTCGGGTGTATAGGCGCGTTAGTCGCAGCCTGGGTTGTGGGCGCGTAAGTCGCAGCCTGAGTTGTGGGCGCTAAAACAGCAGCCGGCCGCGCTGAAAAGCGCGGCACCAAAGAAGAGTTTGGTGCCCCCCCCAGATTACGATGGGGGCTGACCGCCGAGGCGGTGTGGGATTCCCCGGCTTGGCCGGGACCCACCTGGGTAGAATTTTCCTTACTCTGCATGATTTTGGTATGGGGGGTGGGCTTTTTTGGAATCGAGGTTACCCCTCCTCTAGGACCGACAGGATGTAGGGATGGGAGGGAAGATATTCGTGGGTAAGGGTGTGGGTTCTTGGGGGTCACCCGAGGCTTGGGATTCGGCCTAAGGATTTAGGATCAACAGGATGTATGGATAAAGGAAGGATGGATAATTAGGTGATAGGTACATAGGAAGGGGTAAATGGGTTAACCTGAGCCTGGGGTTTGGCCTTCGGAAACTTCTCTTGTCCGGGATCTCTTTGAGATGCTCCGGGTACAGGATCGACCTTTAACAGTCGGTCCCGCAGCCGGAGTTGGGCTATCCGCAACCTGCCCACCCGCTCGGTTGCAAGAGAAGAAGTGCCTGGCAGCCTGGGTCGCCCCACCACGGATGTACGTATACACCCGCGTTGAAGCGATCCAGCCTTCCCCGAGAAAGGCGTCAGTGGTACAACGCCCTTTAGTGAAACCGTACTGCTGTTCATGAAAGATGGATTTTTTATTAAAGTGACGTAACATTTGATTGAGCATCAACTTTTCAAACACCTTACTGAGAACTGGCAGAATTGACACAGGCCTATAATTATTGGGTTCTTTACTATCTCCGGATTTGAACAAAGGAACTACTTTACTGTGTTTCATGAGATCCGGAAAGACTCCTTGATCCACACTGGTGTTCAATATAAAAGCTAAATAGGGCGCAATGGTTTCGATTATAGATCTACAGACTTTTACAGACATGCCCCAGAGATCTTCTGTTAATTTAATTTTAAGATCTTTAAAAGTTTTTATAACAGCCTGGGGGTTTGTATGTTGGAACCTAAATTCCAAAGGGCATACTTTTACATTCTTTCTAAGTAAGGCAGCCGAGAGCGCGGGTGAGGAATTTAAAGTTTCAGTAGTTTTAAGGGAAATATTAGCAAAAAAGTTTTCAAATTCCTGAGCTATTTCTACCTCTGAAGTGATGGGCCCATGTGCAGTTTCTAAATTTAATTCAGTATTACGCTGTTTTTTCCTACCTGTTTCATTATTTATTATTTGCCAGGTAGTTTTTATTTTATCATCAGCTGATTTTATTTTATTGCTAATATAAAGAGCTTTAGCTATTTTGCACACACTTTTAAAAGTTTTAGAATATTTTGCAACATATTGATGAAAGCTTGTATTATTCTTATGTTGCTTTAGGCCATAAAGTTCAAAAAGATTTTCCCTGCTTTTACGAATACCTGGAGTCGCCCAATCACTAAATACGAACTTTGTGTAAATACTTTTAGTCTTTAGTGGAAAAGTGTCATTAAATTGTGTGTTTAATAGTGAAAAGAACTCGGCGTAGAACTCATTTGGGTCACAAATATTATTAAATCTCTGAACACATAATGCACTGGCCAAAGAATTATTTAATTTCTCTAAATTTTTACTTGTAATTGGCCTAAACCTTATTTGAGTTTTTTGTACAGGCATATAGGAGCAAAATGTTATTGTTTGACCACTATGATCAGTAGGCTAATTCACGTAACTAAACAAGTGCAGTAGCAGTGCAGTTGCAATGAAGTTTCGATCAAAACAACGCTTTTCGTATTCTACTATTCTCTACGCGGCTGTCAGATACGCCCGCGTCAAGTGCGCGTCACGCGAGCGCATTATCGGCATTCTACTGCTGCGCGTCATTAGCGCGTGATTCTGAACGCAACTTGATCGGTATTCCACTATTCGTTTGACGTCTCAAAATGACAGCTTTTAAGTTTCAATTCGATCAACGTGCAGTTTCGGTTACGCACAACATAAGTTCCTCATTATTTGCTTTTGTTGGCATCAAATTGTATTTCTTGTGAATGTAAGTGTTTAAAATTCAATATTGTGTATGGGTGTTTAATTATTAAGACATGTTATCTACAAGTAGTTTTCAGTTATATTCTAACTATTTTTTTAACCTTTTTAGTGAACATAAGTTTCCAACTTGGTTTGAGGATTTTATCCCTCGCTGCCGAACTAGATGACCGAGAACGCCGTCAAGCTCTAAGGCCTCATTTACGGAGACGAGGGCCTTGCGCGTGTCGCGGCGCGTCGTACGATTTTTCTGTTTACGGAGCGGCGGCGCGTCAAGCGGCACTTATCATCGCACGCGTAAACAAAAAAGTATGGCAATATAAGACGTTGTTCCTAGAGATGCGGGGCGGGAAGCGTGGTGGTGCCGGCCGCTGCGCCCGCGGCGAATACTCAAGCGTGTAGCAAAGCACGCGGCGGGGAACGCTGATTTTACACGCGTTTGCTTGAAATGCAAGCGGAGCACGCGGATGGCACCGCCGCGTCGCACGCGACGTTTATCGCGGCGGCGCACGCGGCGTTGCGTTTCTGTAATTCTCCGTTCAGGGTAAAATGTAACAACACCCGCGGCGCCGCACGTCCCAGTACGAGCATACGGTGATACCAGCTAAGTTACACGCTAGAACTTCCGCCGCGTCCGCAGCGGCTGACACCGCTACTCTTCACGCCCCGCGTCTCCATGAACAACATCGTACATTGCCATATGTTTGTGTTGGCGCGTGTGATGACGCGGGCCGCTGCACGCACCGCCTCTCTGTAAACAGAAAAAACGTCCGACGCGCCACGAGACGCCACGCTGCACGCGACGTGTGACGCCCCGCGTCTCCGTAAACGAGCACGAAGAAGACATAGGTTTTCTGTGGATCCATTCCGTATTTCGGATCGGGAATTCCAGAAACCTATCGTCTGAGCAAAAACTTGACTCGCCAGTTGATTACTAATATTTCAACATGTGTTCCGAAGGAGAGAAGGAAAGATGGCTTGAGTGTACAGGCAAAGGTTAGTCAAACCTGTTTAACTATAGTAATTTAGAGTTTGTTTGTTTGAACGCGCTAACTCTGAAAGTACCCGTCAATTCTTGAGGAAGTTTATAGGCTATTTAACATCATGCTATGACTTACGAGCCGAGCGCGGGTGAAACCGCGGGGCATACCTGGTATTGGAATTAAATACCTAAAGCAAAATACATTATATTTGACAGTAGGTAGGTAGTCTATTAATAATTGGTTAACTTTCAGGTTCTCATAACAGTAGCTTTCTTGGCGAGCGGATCTTATCAGATTCTGGGGGGCCAAAGCAGGTGCCATGAAGTATCACAGCTAGGTACGGTTGGATAGGCCGTTCAATATTGCTGGTCTGTGACAACCATTTTTCGATTCAGGGATCCGTTTGCGTAATATTAAGCTTTAAAGTGCTATTTTCTTTTAACGAGTAGAAACTTACATTTGCAGTTGGAGAATTGACCGACGTATATCGATCTAAGGGAGAACATTTTTCAACTACAATTTTAAGTTTGTTTTTGGGATAAATTCACCCCAACTACGGAACCCTTCATTGTGCGTGGCCCGGCACGCACTTGGCCGGTTTTTTATTTTTATTGTTTTGATATTTATTATAGTTTCCAAATGTTTTTGTTTCAGGTGTTTATAAGCTGCACGCATGCTTCACTATGATCCTGTTTTTGCAGGCCAAATAGTAAATGCCTGTGCTGTATTGCATAATATAGCGAACAAGGCACGATTACCAGTGCCCCAACTGACACATCAAGAGCGTGAGCAAGAAGAGTGAATGCGTGTACGGCGTAGAGCATGTGAGGAGGAAGTACGTGCGGAAAGCCTGACTATACTTGCTCAAGGCAATAGGCGGCCAAACAGAGACTTGTTGGAAGGTCGGGCTGTCCAACAGGTTCTTATTAATCGCCTGTGGCTACATAGGGAATAAGGAGTCAGAATAAACCTTAATTATTTATTTTTATATTCATAATGATTATACACATCTTTTTTTACATTGTTGTCACACTTCTCACACAGGTAATATAGAGTCCGCTTGTTTTAATCGTCATCTGAAGAAGCTAGCCGCCTCCGCCGTTTTGCTTAAAAAGAAAATGACTGCAGTATAGTTTCTATTAGGATTAAGTATAGACAAAATGTAGGTATAACTATAATCAGTGTAAAGTCGCGTGTGTGCAATAAAGTTAAATAAATGTTATTACCAAGGAATTATTTATATTTTCTAGTGCTTCTGCTATGCGGCACTGTGCATCAGCCGATAGCTGCATCAGCCATTCTGTTCATGGCATCGGCCATCTTACTGTAGCCTTCAGCCACAAGCTTTTCGATCTCTATTCTGGACTTTTCTATATTGGCCAGCGTATTTTGAGACTGCTCCAGCTCTGAGTATGGAGGAGGCGCTGCAAAAAATAATTATCAGATTTATTTTTAATTTTCCATTACATTTTATTGGATTAAGTATATAATAATAAAATTACAATATGTACATTGTCTACGACGGCGACGTGGGTTATTGCTGCGACGCTGTCTGGCTGTAGTGGCCTCTTGCTCACTAAAACAAAATAAAAATATATTATGTTATGGTTTTTAGTCTGTTATTTATTTCCTAATTATGCTGATGATGATGATGACTCATTGTTATACCTTCCAGTAATATGTGTGATGTTTTGTGTTGCTGCGGGTGTAACATCAACATCAATAATAATATCTTCATTTCTGAAAAAAATAAAACATTCATGAATATTAACTGTTTAGCAACTAAATAAATCACCAAACCTTCTATGGTGTTGGTATGACCTCACACGAGAACTGCATATTTCTGATATTAAAACTTACCTATAAAAAGTATTGTTGGGAGTAGGTGCATGTTCTATATCATCGGAGAAAATAGTGGGAAGTGCAGGCAATGGAGAATTGCGAAGTGCAAGCGATGGAGAAACGGCGTGGGGTGCAGGCTAGCAAAGCAAAAAGAAAAATACCACTGTCACTATGACCAAGCATAAATACATTAAATATAAAAAAGGTATTCCATAACTTACAGACAAGGAATTAATTTGCACCTCATTTTGGGGCGTGCCACTCCTTCCCACAACCTCACTGCCTGCACCAAGCAGAGCAGCGAGTCTTTCTTCAAAGAGGATAAAGAAGTGGTCATGCCTGGCCCTCCACATGTACCGCGTTGATTCTGCCGAATCTAGTTATTTACCCAAGTACATTTTGTACCGATACACATAAGTACAATATTGATGGAATCTAACACTGTTTGGGAGTTCTTTGATCCCCGTCTGCCTCGGCATTTAATATATTGGCGCACTCTGACCAAAGGCGTGATGTGAGGGCACCCCCTTCTCTAGATTTGAGTCGGCCATGGGCAAGGTCCCTGTGGCCCTCCAAATACTCCACCAGCAGTTCTATTTGCCGCACTGAAACGCGTTTGCGTGAAGTAATACCTACTGAAAAATCAGGATGAAACTTACATAATGGAATTTAAACTGCTACTTCTTCGTAAACTTCACTGCGTACATCCTTAAATATCATTTTATTATAATATAATAGGTACATACTTACCATCAAAGTTTAAGTCGGTAAGTATAACAAGTTTTGTATTTAATTTGCACCGAGTCTTGAATTATTTGAAGTTTCGCGCTCCTTGACATTGGTGTGCTCCTCTTATTTTGACACTTTTGACTATCTTAGTTTTATGCGGCACTGTTAGACCACCATTCAGCCAAATTTTAGCAAAATATAACTTGGATTTTGAATCAAAACATAATTGTTTGTTTTTATGGGAAGAAAAAGCACCAAAATCAGTACTGGGGTATTATTTTAATATTATAATAACGTTATATTCATTGAAATGTAATCGATTCTATTCGATTATTTAGTGAGTAATATTTTATCTATCGTGTGGCCACACCGTAGGTAAGTTTGGTAGAGTTTGGTTGCCGTGCAGTTGACGTGCAGTTCACGCGCAGCTTACGCGCAGTTCAAAGATTACAAGAATACCGTTTATCACTCAAACTTAAACTTAACTGCACCTGCACTGCAACTTGATCGGCGCGTCATGAAATTACGTGAATTAGCCTTCAGATGGCAACTTATTTACAATTTGTTTGTGTAAGTAATCACAATTACAAAAAATATTATCTATACAAGTGGCAGAAGAAGCTGTCACTCGGGTTGGTTCAATAAAAACATTTGACAAATCAAATGACCTAAAAAGACTCAATAATCTGACAGTGTTCGAGTTATTTTCTAATAAGTTAATATTAAAATCACCACATATGATTATTGACTTACTATTAGTACTAAGTTTTTTTAACACATCTTCCAGTACAGAATCAAACAAAGATAGATTCTGGTAACTTGGAGGTCTGTATACGCATACTATAACATGCTTATCAAGCTCAACACAGGACAATTCAATGGTGTGTTCAACCGACAGTCCGATGATGTCTTTCCGTTCTTTCGATTTGATAGAATTTTTAATTAATATTAATGATCCGCCATGTATCATACGTTTTCGGCTAAAATGGCTAACTACACAATAATTTTCATAATTAATTGACATCACTTGATGATCTTTTAACCAATGTTCTGTTAAACAAATGACATCAAACTTGGTATTTTCTAAAAACAATTCTATTTCCAGTAATTTGGAAGAGCAACCTTGGATATTTTGATGAAATAATTTTAAAGTATGTTGCACTCCCTTTGTTTTTTTTTTATGAGTTAAATGGCCAGAAGATACCTTTTTATTATTCGCTAATAATAATAATTGGTTATTTGAATGGGTAACTTCTGTTGTCTTACAGTCTAGTTTAAAGAATTATCTGGAGTGACCTCCACAACTACAACTGAAGAGTCTAGAATGCCTGTATGAGTTCCAGCAGGAAGAGAATACCCTATCTGACTGGTAGTGGCCTCCAAGGATGTTGGTATTATAGGTGGATCCTCCTTCGTACAACATGATGACTCATAATTAATCTCTATGTTGTTAGTATAACTAGACAACACAGACTCGTCACTAATACTAAATTTCGTTATATTAGCTATAACCTCATTAATATTATATGCTATCAACATAGCAATCTTATGTCTACATTTCCCAGACAGAGATAAAGTTCTCTGAGTCAACTTAAAACTACTAACAAACTTATTAGTGTCAAAATACAGTAATTTGTCACTATGACAACATGTCAGCCTATGAATAGTATTATTCAACCTAAAAATATAATTATTATCATCATCTGATAAGGTGTCAGAATAAGGAAAAGCACACAATATCAGCTTTCCTACATTTAACTTTAATAAGGTGTTCACACCATCCACTATGAAAATGGATTGACGATAGAAACGAAACTGGTGGCTCTGCTTTGTTGCTGAAGCAGTTGCGATTTGAAGATCCTGCGGAGTACAAACTGGCTATGAGGATGTCACCACAGAATTTTGACGAATTGCTGTCAATGATATCGAGCTCTATTCAACGACATGATACATTCATGAGCGATGCTTTACCAGCCAAAATTAAACTGGAAATAACGCTGACATTTTTGGCTTCAGGAATGAACTATCGGTTCCTTAGTCACTTTTATCGTGTCTCAAAACCAGCAATTTCTCAACTAATACCAGAAGTGTGCTGGGCAATATATACGGCACTAAAAACACATATTAAGGTAAGAAAATTTTTATTATTAAATTATTAGAAAATTAAGAAATACAACATCAAAATAGTATTAAGAATTTTCATAGGCACGCATAATCGTGTTAACAGCAGTGTTATTTTCACTTTCAGCTTCTTCGTTGATGGTGGTGCTGTAATTCAAACCTGAGGGTGTAATAATAACCTGCCTGGGGTTTACAAATGTGGGGTTCGTTGATCGATCGGAAGGATGAAATCCTAAAGAGCTGTTGCTAGTGGCAGGCTCGGCAACCTCTGGCGGGTAAAATGTTATGGTGTTGTCGCTTGATGCAGTCATTGGGTTGGGCTCCAGGGAGTAAAATCCCATGCTACTTGTGCTGCTTGTTGTAGTTGCTGCCGGACTAGGGATAAAATAGTTAGGGGATGAAGAGTGTGCATTTTCTGTATACTTCTTTTGTTGTATATCAGCCAATCTAGCTTTGGATAATATTTTTTGGATCTCTTCTTGTGCAATAACAGATTGTTCTTCAGACAGTTTTTTTAGTTGAGCCGCCACATGTTTACCGAAAATATCAGCGTCAGACTCTTCTTCAGATGGTGACATATTAACATCTATTGACACACTTTTTAAGTCCTTTATCATGGCGGCCATCTGAGATATTTTGGAGCGTTTTGATCGCTGAGGCCCAGATTGATTGGGAGCTGTCACAGAATTTCGAACTGGCGTCTGGATGGCTTGAGTTGGCGTTTCAGTAGAATTATCATTATTTTCAGTAGATCTTGATACATTTTCAGCTCTGTCACCAACACCCTCAGCTTCACCCAACTCAGCGTCATCGTTGCTGGTTCCTGAGTTATTCTGTTAATGAGAATAAAATGTAATGTTTGATAAATCATTAGTTGATGATAATACGTATTTAGGTTGTAATTTTTTTTTTTTGTTTACAGATTCCAGAACGAGAGGAAGAATGGAAAATTATTGAAGACGGTTTCAATACCAAGTGGAATTTCCCTTCATGTTATGGAGCAATCGATGGGAAGCATATTATAATTAAAGCTCCTCCAAATAGTGGAAGTGAATTTTATAATTATAAAAAAACCAATGTACAGTATTGTTAGCACTTATAGACCACGACTATTGTTTTTCATATATAGACGTTGGAGCGAATGGAAACGCCTCTGATGGAGGTGTTTTCAAAAATTCCTCATTATATCGTCGGTTGGAAGATGGATTGCTTCCTACAAATGGAGTAATAGTTGGTGATGCAGCATTTCCACTGAAGAATTATTTACTAAAACCCTATCCAGGTACGCAGCTAAGTACTGCCGAAAAAGTCTTTTTTAGTCTTTTGGTTGTCGCGTGCAAGGCGCATAAGTGAAAATGCTTTTGGTATACTGGTTTCTAGATTCCGAGTGTTCGAAAAAGCAATTCCAACCCATGTGGACACAGTTGATGCCATTGTCTGTGCAGCCTGTACCCTGCATAATTGGTTGCGAAAGCGTTCAAGTTCCTACATAACATCTACTTGTGTAGACAGAGAGGACAATGATGGACAAATAATAGAAGGAACATGGAGATCGGAAATAAATCCACTACCAAGCATTTCAGAACAACAAAGAGGCAACCATTGCATGACTGCTAAAGAAAAAAGAGACCTATATAGGAACTTCTTTATGACTGCTGGAAGTGTGCCATGGCAATTGGATAGAATTCATTAATTTTGTATAGGTACCTAGGATGGAAATAAAATAAATAAGCTACAATAAATACTTACCACTGTTTTCCTTTTTACAATAGCATTTTTTATAAAGCCGTCCAGTTCTTGAAACCACTTGACTTTTGGGACATATACGTTCCCACCAGCGCCAGATCTGGTGGATTTTTGTATCTTGTCGAGCTCTAAATAATATGTAGGCCTTATGGCTTTAATTTTATTTTTTACTTCAGTAGAAGTGAGCCCTTCGATTTGCATTTGTTGAGCCATATTTTGCAACGCTGTTGACCGCATTTCTTTATTGCGGTAATTTAGGGATTTAATATCCCAAAGGCACTCGTTTTCGCCATATAATTGCACCAATTTTAAGGTTTCGTCTTCGCTAAGCTTACGCGTCATTTTTATCGCCAGCGAAAAAAACGTGGTCACTCTACAACGCAGCGGCAGTGACTAACCACGCACTGACTTGTCTGTTTACACGGGGTTTATTTGGCTGGCGCGGGGGTGCGCGGGTGGCGGGTGGCGCCAACTGACTTTAAAATATTCGTGTCCGAATATTCAAGTCAGCGCTGACTTCAAGCCACTGTACTGACTTCAAATCAGTTTACACAGGGCTTTTTTTCGGGTCAGCACTGACTTGCCTCGAATTTGTAGTCAGTTACTGACCCTGTGTAAATCAGCCTTAACTCTACAAAACCGGGGGTAGCTAAATATTTCGTTTGAGCATTCGAAAACCGAACAGCATACCAATCATCACACTTAACGCTGTAGTTCAGTTAATTTTTTAAGAATGTTTCATTTCCGAGGGTAAATCGAATCTCTTACTATTTGTACTGACTTCCGACAAAATCTGAAATTTGCTAAATTCCTGTTGTCGTAGGTTTAACTCGTTTGTGGTACCTAACGGATGTATTGTTTTTAGCACTACAATTCGTATTATAAATGTCGGAACGTTTTGATACTTACAAAGTTTGTAAAATAGTCCACTTGTTGTGATAAGAACTCAAATTGTGCATAACTCACGGTTTGGGAGTTCCACCTCGCTCTGCGTTTCTCAGGGCTGGGTCTAATACTCGTAGAAGAACCACTAGGTACCTGTTCTATCTTTTGTACTTGGTGTAGGAGAACGAACCCGTTTACGCGATAATGAGCTATCATTAACACTTTTTGACTCTAAATAATTATTATAAGATTTTCCATAATAATCACGGAGAGGTAAATATTTCACGAATCCAAAAACCGAAATTGTATTACCGAACTTTTAAATGAAATAAGTTGGTGAAATTTTTCGCGAAGTTTAATGAACGCTAACAACGACGCGAAAAACGACGCTATAATGACGGTAGGTAAATCGGGCCATCACCCGATGCACGCTTAAAATTCTTAGTACCAACGGTAAGTATAGAGGGCGCCACCAGCGGAGAGGCAAAGAAAATGCTGACAACAGGCTGAAAGACAGGTGCTTGACTCAAGATAGATTCCGGATATTGATACAAAACAAATAATAAAAAAATCGAGAAAATCTACTCCCTGTGCCTGTTGCTAGAAATTTTAACTTTTATTTTTATTATGTAATCCTGAATAATGCTTTTAAAAAACTGAAAGTATTGGGATACACAAAAATAATTTTAGACATTTAAGGAAAATTAATTTACAACTAAGTTTGTTTATAAACAATTTTTTTTACATAATTTAACAAATAATCTTGCAAGTGTTGAACCATTTTGGAATCATTATTAAATGCGCCAACTTTTAAAGTAACTTGCCAAACTCGTGTAGTAAATTTTGTTTTCAGTACAGTCATTTAAAACTGCGCAAAGTATTAATTTTGAATACTTAGTTGGAAAATTATTCAGGATTACTTATTAAAAACAAAATTAAAAAAAAGCAAAAATTTGTAGCAACAGGAGTTAAAAGACCGTCACACGGGGATTTATAAAAAAATCGAGAAAAGCTATTTCTCGATTTTTTTATAAATCCCCGTAATTTTGAAACTACATAATTACCAAAAGATTTTATTTTTTATTTTTCTGTTTACTAATAAGACTTGACCTATCACCCGATTTCGGCTTGACGTCGACTTCTGGGACACCTCTAAAAGTGGTTGATATTATATTCCTGTACCACTGTTATTTACATAGGATAGTGCTATTTAATTCATGTCCGTGACTAGTCAGTAGGTACCTACCAGATTTCCCTATTAAAATCTGTGATTTCTTCCCAAATTTATACAAAAAAAAACCGGCCAAGTGCGAGTCGGACTCGCGCACGAAGGGTTCCGTAACATTATCTATAAAAACGGTAAAAAATCGCGTTTTTTGTATGGGAGCCCCCTTAAATATTTGTTTTATTTTAATTTAATTATTTATTTTTAAAGTGAATAAATAACTAAATATTCTGTGAATATTTCAAGCGTCTACCTGTTGCCGTTATCAATATAGAGCAAAAAAAAATACGTTTGTTGTATGGGAGCCACCTTTAATATTTATTTTATTCTGTTTTTTAGTATTTGTTGTTATAGCGGCAACAGAAATACATCATCTGTGAAAATTTCAACTGTCTATCACGGTTCATGAGATACAGCCTGGTGACAGACGGACCGACAGACAGACAGACGGCGGAGCCTTAGTAATAGGGTTCCCGTTTTACCCTTTGGGTACGGAACCCTAATTAGTGCTGATAAAGGAGTAGTGACCGTGGTACCGCTTTTGTGCCGTGTGGTGCCGGACGTAAAGAATAGCACCATCCTATTTCTTCCCGAGGGTGTCTTAAAGGGCGACTAAGGGCCGTACTGGAGAATGGACAGCAGCGTTCTCTATGCATTTTAACACCATACTGCGATAGCCAACCCGTCTGTATCCGCGACTCCAACCAACGCCAAACGCTTCCATATTTGCCAAAAAAAATAGTGCTCAATTGGTGCTAATTAGTGCTCGAACAACAAAATTGGTACCTACCTAAAGCGCAGGCCACACCGCCATCTAGCGGGCGGGCGAACATCGTTTCACCTCTTTACATGGTTAGTCGGTAGCTCGCGGTGTGAACCGAAGTATGTAGAGGTGAAACGATGTTCGCCCGGATAACCCGCCCGCCCGCTAGCTGGCGGTGTGGCCTGCGCTTTAGGAGTTTTCGAGATAATCGACATCGAAGGTGGTCCGCGGTAATCACGCTCCCTTCAGCAGGACCACCATGAGCGCCGAAAAAGTGGGCGGGCTACAGCTATTCTAAGTATACAAATAATTATTACCCTTAAGCGATTCATTTCGTAAAAAAAAAAACAGAACTGAAATATTTGTATTTACCGAGAAATCAACGATGATAACTTCGCGCGCTCTTTCAGCAGGACCACGACTTTGAATGTTGATTCCAAGGAGGAGCTTGTCGCATTCCTCAAACCTACATAAAAAAAAATAGTGCCCGCGGTAGCATGACCACCGTAGAAACGGGTTTTGTCGACGGAAAATCGACAAAATGTCAGATTGTAGAAAGATTTCTATAGTCCTCTAAGCATGGCGATTTTAAAACTGAAGAGAAGAAATGTTTATATTCTTCAGTCGACAAGTCTCATGTCGAGCATGACGACCAATTTTTCTCTACTTTTGACACTCAGGGTAGAAAACATTTCTTCTCGGCAAGTGTTAAATAGTCTACATCACATTTGACCTAGACAAGAATCTTTATTGATTTTGAAAACTCAATTCAATATTTTCGCCGTCCAAATTCCTTCTCACTGAACAATCTGTACCCTAATTGCGTAACACAGTTTGAATCGGAACGATTTTGAAGTTGCTTCATAAGTTAGAAAAAATTGTCTGTTCAACAACGTAAATAACGCAATGAATGTTGTTGAACTGTCAAATTGAAACAGATTCCTACTGATGTTACGCAATTAGCCCTCTGGTCAGTGGGTCGTCTTAAGGGCGGAGTTGGGAGTATATGCTTAGGGGCACTATGAGCAGAAGTTTTTTGCTCGAGCACTAATTAGCACAAATTGAGCATTAAGTATTTGCTAAATATGGAAGCGATTGGCGTTGGTGGTCAGTCATATCTATAGATATAAGAAAGAAGGAGATATGCCCCAGTAGTTGAAAATGTATCGGAACCAGGTGTCTTCAGTTTGTCCCTACCACTCGCCACAACTACACATGCAGTTCAGTAAAAGCAATCTATACGCAATCGCGCACACTCGCAAGAAATAAACCAGAACATTGGTATTGGGACCACGGGTAAAAAAATACCCGTGGTCCCTCCCAGGACTACGGGAGGGGACCACGGGTAACAAATGTTTTTTTTATATATTTGTATGGTCATATCTATTGCAAAACTTGAAAGTTCTGACTAATTGATACGGCACACAAGAAACACGACGTTAAAGATGATTTACATAGTAAAGAACAAAATAAAACAACTAATATTCTCTTATAACGAGTGTATTTCTGGATAAATCGGTTACAAAATACGTATCCAACGCCCGCCATGTATCGAGCCGTAGCTCAAGCTTACATCCCTTAGCAAGATGAATCTCAAAGGAAACTAGGTGACCGTATAAAATCGTACATTTATTATATTACAATTTAAATATTATAAAAGCCGACCCGGCGTTCGCTTACCAGTGTTTACATTAAAAAAAAGATAGACGCGTACGCTGTATTTAAATTTAGTTTGAGCTTAACTTACTCTTTAGTTATTTTATAGGAAAAAATATATATAATAACTAGTATAATTTAAATTATTACATAAAGATTCCTTAATTGCTTCAGAGGCTGTCGCGGAGTCGGCCGTGGGTTTACAGTTGACTGTCCGACTACTGCCGCTCCAGAGTAGAATCGACTGCAAAAGCTTAAGGATTGAAACGATATATAAAAAAAACCCATGCGAAACTGTGGGTAGACCGCGGGCCGCCTGACAATACTGACTAAAACCACAGAGGAGGAACTCCATGCAGTGGTGCATCGTCGAGTGACGTTGTCCGACTGCATGTAGTTAGGCTGTGGCGGTTGAAGGTTGTTTTCTTGGGCGGTCGCGATGCGCCGCACATCGGTCGAGGTGATAAATGCTGACTTATTGGCGGTCGGTGGCGCGCAGCTTCTCTTCAACAGCCTCCTGCGAGGCCTCCGAGAGGTCGGTCGCTTGGATGTACTTCTGTACGCCCACCAGCGACTTCTTCAGTGCGTCGAACGAGCTGGGGACAGAGGAATATCATATTTTTAGTAAAGCATGAAAAAAATTACTTATCAGTTAGTTCGTACAACATAGGTTTCTTTATAGACAACACCATCTCAGCCACTACTCTGCATGGTCCTTATACGACCTGACCAAGATTATGTCTCGACAGTAAGAGACTGACCTCTGAGTTTGTTTCCGTGTTTCTTCTCAGAGTAGTCAAATAGGAAACACCGACCTAACTTAGTTTTGACGCGTAAAGGTGTGTTTTATAACCTACTAGCTGCGCCCCGCGGTTGCACCCGCGTAAGTCTCGATCCCGTGGGAATATCGGGATAAAAAGTAGCCTATGTCTTAATCCAGGGCGTCAGCTAACTCCATGCATTTTTTTTATCAATATTGGTCCAGCCGTTTGAGCTTGAAGGAGTAACAAACATACACACACACACACACTCAACTTTCGCCGTTATAATATTAGTGTGATGTGATTTACAGAAATAAATCATTTTGTCAAGACCACAAGTGCAGCATGACCACATTTTGTAGTAGCTAGCTTCGAATCGATACATTCATGACATGACTATGCATAGCCATGACGTCTTGTTTCGGCGGCCCGGCACCGCTGCGCGACAATTATTGTGACCGGAAGATGTTGCCGAGCACCATGCCGAAAAACAATCCTATGGATATACGTGGTGGTCCAAGCCAAAAGGGTCTAGTTCTCGGCGTTTAGTTTCCGAGATATACACAGTGTTGTAAAGTTGGGTGAAAAGATTGCATTTCGCGATTTAATTGATTTTTAATTAATGCTCAATTATCTACAAGTTAAGAAAGAAAGAAAGAAAATACGTTTATTTGCGGTAAACATAACGCAAAGAAATAAAAACACAAACACGAAAGAACAAGTTGAGGGAAAATATGCGTCACATTCACGCAAAACGGCCATCGCTCAGCATAATGCTGCGACCCTATGCGAGACACGAGCCCCAGCGCTGGTTTTGAGCGACAGCCAGCGTTGACGTGATGACGTCAACCGGTGCAGCATAATGAGATACTATAATATAACTAAACAAAATAAAATAAATGCGATACTTCGTTATTTATGTTTATATAAATATAATATCTAGAATGGCAACATTCAGTAACGTCGGCAACGACTCAAGCGCCGCGTGCATGTTACGCAATCTGTGTGTGCAGCTGTCAGCTGTCATAAAGAATTTGACGTTTTTACGTAATGGTTGGTTACATCTCAGAAAGGGTTACATAATTAAATAACATGGCGCATTATGCAAAGAATGCTAGGATTTTATCTAACAAAGGATGCATTGGGTGACTGTGTATTAAATAAGTATAGTATAGTTCATATAGTTTTTGCCAAAACAAGCTTTTTCCTGATTAAAATATTTTTTTAATCCTTATTATCAATTGACTATTCTGGATACCAAATCTAGTCTAAACTCAATACCCCACTACGGTACCCCTTTTGCTTGTACGCCCCCGCATACATATTGGCAAAATTACTGATCTTTAGCTAAAAGAATGTGGATTGCAGTACGAAAAAAGGAGGAATCAGCCATTCGATGTTTTTTTTAAAAATGTTTTATACATACTTCTCTGTGATTACTGTGCCGATAGTTTTGAGTTGGCTCCAATAACATATTTTTAATACAGTTCGGCACATGAATTTGTGGGGTAATTACTGTGCCAATATAAGAGATTATTTTTTCATTTGGTAGAAGACTCGCGTGGTGGTCCCATATCAGTTTTACTAACTTTGCTTGGGTAGTTTTGAGTTGGCTCCAATAACATATTTTTAATACAGTTCGGCACATGGATTTGTGGGGTACTAAAACTAAAAATAAAAACTTCGGTTTTATTTTTTATATATTGCCAAATTCATATTTATACAGGGTGTTAAATAAATTGGTTAGGTTCAGTATCGAGTCAAGGAAAAATAAAAAAATAAAATACATAAAAAAAATTATTGCAAGATCAACCACCGATTACTATTTACCAACGCGTTCGATAGTAGGTAAGTAAGTTTAAACAAATAAAATAATTTTAATTCTAAACGATTGCTATTTTAAGTTAATAGGTACTAAATTAGGTTGAACTTGCAATATTTTTTTATGTTTTTATTTTATTTTTTCTGGGTTCCTTTATCGATACTGAACCTACGCCTAAGCTATGGCACGCCATTTCTTTAACACCCTGTATAGCCAGCAAGATGGTAGCGGGGCTGAATGTCTAGCCATTGCCATTCGTGGAAGCTATTTTAATTCTGACTAAGACTTTTAAAACTGCCTCGTTGGACTAGTGGACGGAAGCTTTACTGCCGAGCACGATGTCCGGGGTTCGATTCTTAGGTCGGGCAATGTGTTACTGGGTTTTTCCACCAAGAATTTCTCAGTAGCAGCCCGTGATGGCAATAGGCTCGCCCCCTATTACATGGGACTTAAACATAACTGTCAAAACGAGGGTGCACTATAGGTTCACAGTATTACAGGCGTGATGTTATGTGTTATTAGTGATTACAAGTGTAATTATAATTAACATACAAATCTTCAATCTGGCCATCTAATCGATACTAATAATAAAAAAAGGCTGAAAAATTAGTTTTTTTGTTCGAACGCGCTAATCTCTGATACTACCAGTTAGATTTGGAATTTTTTTTTTGCATTTGATAGCCCAATTCTTGAGGAAGGTTATAGATATGCTATTTAACATCACGCCATGAGCCTAAGTAACCGAGCGAAAAGAGAAAAGGTCAGAAAGGACGCTAAGCGAAATGCGATACGGTGGGCCGGGGGAGTTTTGGTAAAAATGTGGCTGTTATTTTAGTACACTGTGTATCTTAAGACTTCCACACGAACGAAGACGCGAGCAAAAGCAAGTTAAAGATAATCAAACAAAGAGACATGGCGATGAAAATCTAAAATCCACACGTAAAGCACGAGTATGAGTGACTACGTCATCACTAATAAATAACATTTTCAACGATTATAGATAGATATAGTTATCGTGTCGATAAGGATATCTTGGTTCTTAGTAAACATGGTTTAATTGTATGCGTCATCGCAAATGATTTAAGAGTAGGGCGCGGCCGTAAAACAATCATGTAAAGGTTAGTTCGTGGAAAAAAAAGCGCGTATAAGTAATATTCAACACTTACTGTCCCTACATAATCTGCCTATAATGTTCCCACTGCCGAGACACAGGTCACACAGGCCTCCTCTTTCTGTGAGAGGGAGTGGGCCGTAATCCACCACGCGGGCCCAGTGCGGGTTGGTGGATGTCACATGTCTTCGAATTTTTAGTTCTAGGACATGCCAGTTTCCTCACGATGTTTTCCTTCACCGTTTTGAGAGCAGTGGTGATGAAATAGTTTACACAAAGTAAAGCGCCTGTCTGGGTTCGAACCTACGACCTACTACTCGTAAGTCGAGGCCGTTAACCACTGTGCCACCACTGCTTACTGTCCTTAGGTGATTGGTAATCCTATCATCTTTCATACGTCCAATAATATTGGATTGTGATGTTTTTCAAAGGTCATTTACTAATTTCTACGAAAGCGAAAATCTTTCACCCGTAGTTAACCATTACATATTATTTTCAAAAATGCATTACATGCAATGCACGAACGTAGAGCTACCTACGTCTTCAGTGCATTACATGTAATGTATGAACAGTGAAAGTGTTAAACCTGATAATGGAAATATAAGTTTGTAAGAATATATTTTTGAACACATTTTTTTTTTTAGTTATTTTCATTGCCTAAATGTATGGCGATGGACCGAACGCAACATTTCGTTTGTCTTCATTCCTAAGCAAATCGGATATCTTAGCAATAGTGTTGGAACTACAGTATTCATTCATTCACAATAAAATTGTACTTTTCTATTAAAAGATCATTATGATTTTCAAGATAACAAAACAAAGAGATTTTGATGTGAAATATCTGTAGGCGCACGTAAAACCGATTGCTAGCGGGGCGACGCATACCGCGTGGCGATCGGCCACTAGGTATACAGTTTATATGTAGTAGTGTGTAAAGTGCCAGTCGTCCCGTGATGGCTCAATGTTTTATCAAAACTTGCTGGAATACGTAAAAATAATTGAATTTGTTGATAGCAAACAATCAGATTTGAAGAACTATGCTAGCAAGCCTAAAACAGAAAATTATTTAAGACTAGCTTTTCCCCGCGGCTTCACTCGCTTACAGGTCGGAAATTATCCCACGGGAACGTACTTCTGGGATAAAAACTAACGACATAACCCAGGTCATGATCAGGTAGACCATGACTGCCAAATTTCATCAAATTTCGTTCAGCTGTCGAGTCAACAATACGTCAAATTGCTTAGCATGATCCTCTGTTTACTGTTATATCGAAAATACTGCGGGATTAATTTTAAAATAAATATATTATGGTAAAGTTGAGGATTAATGTTAAGTACCATGTTTGACGAAAACACGATTCCATAAAATTTTCTCGACAGAAAAAAATTACAAAGTTATCTCCAACCCGAACAATAAACCGCTAGTATTAAAAAAAACCGGCCAAGTGCAAGTCGGACTCGCGCACGAAGGGTTCCGGACCATTATTTATAAAAACGGCAAAAAAATCCCGTTTGTTGTATGGGAGAGCCCCCCTTAAATATTTGATTTTAATTTAATTATTTATTTTTAAAGTGAATAATTATATAACTAAATATTCTGTGAATATTTCAAGCGTTTACCTCTTGCCGTTATCAATATCGAGCAAAAAAAATCACGTTTGTTGTATGGGAGCCCCTTAAATATTTATTTTATTCTGTTTTTTAGTATTTGTTGTTATAGCGGCAACAGAAATACATCATCTGTGAAAATTACAACTGTCTAACTATCACGGTGCATGAGATACAGCCTGGTGACAGACTGACTGACAGACAGACGGACAGACAGATGGCGGAGCCTTAGTAATAGGGTTCCCGATTTACCCTTTGGGTACGGAACCCTAAAAATATTTCAAATTAGATCATGAAATACCTGCATAGTAAAATAACTGAACTAAATATAAAGCAGATACGTAGTCTTTTATTTTTGTTAAATTACCACTATTTTCACCGTAAAAAGAAATGACCTAAACTATCGGCGCCAGGGAGAAGGCTCCAAGGCACCGATAGTTTAGGTAATTTCTTTTTACGGTAAAAATATAAAAAAATAAAAGACGTTAGCTTTTTATTACGCGCCTAATATTATTAGGCGCCTTGGAGCCTTCTCCCTGTCGTGCCGCCCAGCACTCCACTAACGACTTGCGTCATCGCGAGCAGTGATGTGCGTGGGTAAAAGTCAGACACACAGTTCTTTCCCATTTATAATATAAGTATGGATTTTTTCTTTCCGTTTTACAAAATTGGTTTTCGACCAATTTTCCCACAAAAATAGTGACAACTACCGTCACGGCCATAAAACAATATATCCGTACAGTAACGCGTTGTTAACGCTCGCTATATATAATTTTGTGTTATTTGGCAGCTGTAAGCAAGGACTCCAGTTATTTATCACAAGATTACGTATGGAACGACTAGAGAGATGTATCTATAATATATATTATTCTCTTTTCGTGTCTTTCTGTGTGACCGCGTTGTTCTTCTAAACTTCACAATGGATTTCGATGCGGTTTTCACCAACATTTATGATTGAATGAAATGCAACGACCACAGCGTGGTTTGACCAGACTATTAATCGATTGAACCCAAAGATTTGCACTAGCCCCTGGAGCCTCATGTTTCATGGGCTACAGAGTCCATTGCATATCAAAGAGTAGACCGGGGGGCGCGGTTATGGTAGGGAAAGACGTGCCCTTAAGATATGGAAGGATTATTAGAGCTGTAGCGGAAATGCATCCTGGAGTAAGCATTGGAATAGTGGAGAGACAGGTTATATTTAACGAGTCTTTTAATGACTTCGCCACCAGGTTGCGTTCAGGTCCAGCTTCGTCGAATCATGAATGGTGAATTTTTTGACGGGGGTTTAAACTGCATTCTCAACGATTTTCTATGTCACTGCTATGCTGTTGCCAATGTCTTCGTCTGAGGTATCGTTACTATCCGTTACTGGTTTTTTGGAACGAAGTTCTCTAACGCGGCTTACGGTAGTCGAAGTAGTACGTCATTTAAAGAATTTATTCCGAAAGGCATATGTGTATTCTACATTAATATTTAACGTAGTTAAAGCATTGGAATCTTGATGTTTTGACATGACACCATATTATTAGAAAATTGCACCCGTGAGAATCACTAGGTCGCTAGTTTAGATATAAATGTATTGTCTGTGCAATTCTGTCGCGGCGTGGATAATGTCATAATTGCTTTGGGGTGATGACGTATGTTTATTGACACGTGCGACCGCCCACAGCCAAGGGAATTCATGCTTTTAAACTAGTATTTCCTCTGAAAAAGCTTGAACAAAGTTGGCAGCCCATTGTAATTATTCAACACGGACTCTAATCCTAGTCTTTCAACGTGAACTGGTTTGAAAACGATGGCTAATTAATTATTATAGTATAGCCTCAAAGATGGATGATTTTTGAGTATATTACATCGCGGAGGCCGCACCCATCACGCTACCAAAATTGCTAACTCTTGTATAGTTCGTGCTGACATCAACAAAAGAGAAGAACAGACAAATTTGCCTAGCCTTTTACCAACTATGTTGGGGTCGGCTTCCAGTCTAACCGGATGCAGCTGAATCTGGTATTTTACATGGAGCGACTGCCTATCTGACCTCTACAACCCAGTAACTGGGTAATACGATACCCCTTGGTAAAGCTGATTGTCAGACTTTTGGGCTTCTGACTCTTAACAACTGTCAAAGATCCACGAATGACCACCGGGACCAACGGCTTAACGTGCTTTTCGAGCCACGGAGGAGTCATGGTATGTAAAGATGGTCACCCATCAACGGACCAACCTAAGTGTGGCTTAGCCTGATGGATCGACCCGTGCGGCTGTTATTAATTAGCCACGGGCTCCTCGAAAGAGAGAAGAAAAGTAACAATCTTATTAAAATCAGTCTAACAACACTTATCGCGACACTGTTATCCAGCAGTGGTCTATAATAATCTCATTCATATAGCTCAACGTAACATAATCAGGGTATAATGTTCCGACTCTTAAAGATTTGAGGGAGTAGATAATCAGGCTAATAAATTTCTCCTACTGTTAGGATATGTCTGTTTATTACATAACACATAATGTCACGCCTGTAATCCCCGAAGGGTTAGGCAAAGGTGTACCTATAGTACACCCTTATACCTTATACATTAAGTCCCAAGAAATCAGGAGCGAGTCTATTGCCATCAACCGGAAACAAATCCAGAATCCGGGCTGCTACCAAAAAATTCCAGGTTGAAAAACCCAATAACACTTTGCCCGAGCGGGGAATCGTACCCCGGACCTCGTGCTCAGTGCAGCAGTAGCGCTTGCGACCACTAGACCCTGCCTGATAATTATTTTTAAAGTAAAAACTTTTTTAGGTAATTTTCGCTCTTTCTGAACAGTGAACGCAATTGAACCGTCACGCTAGGGTCGGTGACGCTGAATCGGGTATACTCTGCTTCAGTCGGTCGGTGACGCTGAAACGCGTGTACTCAGCTCCAATCGTAAGCTTTCACATCTATCGTGTATTCATAAGCACACACCCTCTTTTTATTTATTTATTAACAGACAGACAAACATTTACAAAATGTTTTTTTTTTTGTTATTTTAAAGTACCGTATATACTTTCATAAGCATTTAGTAAAAAGCTTTGATTTTGACATTACACTCTACTTCAATTTTATTTATTTGTATAGAAGAGTTTACCATAGAGAATGTTGCTGCCCATTCTTCTGCCCTAGTAAGTCCCTTAGTCGCCTTTTACGACACCCACGGGAAGAAATAGGATGGTGCTATTCTTTACGTCCGGCACCACACGGAAATATTACGATAAAATAAGGATAATCACCTGGAGTACAACATCTTCTTCTTAACCTTAGCGGTGTCGGGGCACCATGACATGAGGAATAGCTTCTGTTTCTTGCTAGCCTCTGACGTGCCCTGACACTGGTGCGTGTATTCGAAGTCGAAGAGGCCATATCTGGAAAATTCACAGAACAAAATTGAATAAAATACGCTCGAAAAATATTACCCTCCTTTTGAGGCAGTCAGGTAAGATTTAGAAACATCGTGTAATAGGAAGGAATAGACGTAGAGATAAACTACGATAATATGGCTCGCCCCTCCAAGTTACTGTTTCAATTGTGTGTAGTCACATCCTTACGAAAGAGTTTGTATGTAGTTGTAAGTACTCGTATTATCTCTCTTATTACCAGATTTGTCGGTCAACTAGTCATAACTAGCCGATCGCGCAAGACAACGCACGTGTCGTTTTCATAGAGCACGTCAGTGCAGCGCTATACTAATATAATAATAATGAGCAATTAATGACGCCACGTCGAGCAACAAATCCGTGATTTTTTTTTTGTTTGACGGCCGTCTCATGGAGAATGGATCTGGATTTGGATTGCCCAATAATGCGGTACTGGACCAGGCTGCATATTGAGCATTCCGGATCCAAACCTAAATTTAGACTAAGATGAACTATATACTTAATTGTAATTTATATTGTTTATTATTAATGACTTTTTATATATGTTTTTATTTCTCTCAGATAATGAAAAAAATGATGTGACATAATATGTGTGTATTTTAAATTTGGTTTGATGATAAGTGTAGATAATGTGTTTTAATTTTATTTTGATTTGAATGTTTTAGTATAATATTATTGTGTATGTGTGATTTTGTGATCTTATTTAATGTAATTTTATGGACTGTCTGAAAAATAAATGAAATTTAAATTACGCTCACATGCGTACAAATACTATCAAACGTTTTGAATTTTGGAGGGGTGGTCCATATTATCGTAGTTAATCTCTAACATATTTTATATTACGCAGGGCTTTTAAATAAAAAGTTCCATAGATATTTTGAGCTTGTGAATGGACCTTGTACAGTCGCCAGCACATGCTGGCGACTGTACAAGGTCCATTCACAAGCTCATTGATAGCTCAAGCTCACATGAAAATTTGTCAGTTTGTGGTATCTTGATGTCAAGATACCACAAACTGACAAATTTACTCATTCTATTTTGAACTTAACCATCAACATTTCAAGGTTTAAAATCATGCTGGCGACTGTAGAAAAGACTATCAAAGATCCATTATTCCTAAAATATAACTGCTTTGATGCATGTGTATGTGTGCATTTTAGCTAAAAGCGTCCAACAGCACGGCAATGGCGTATCTTCCATTCTTTCTACCATTATTCTACTCCTCTTGGATTGAAAGTTTCTACGAAATTCCCTACAATACATGGACTATCCCTTCCCGTAATTTTCAGCGCCAGCAGCGACATCACCGAACTTCATTCAGCTGAAAGACGTCCTTTTCTGGACACACACTTTCCCCTGCATCGCCAGTGAGCAGTCCTGTGCCTTTTCGCCTAGTTTATATTTAAATCATGATCATTTCAGCCGAAAGACGTCCACTGCTGGGCACAGGCCTCCCACAAAGGGTTGCCATAATCGCCACGCATGTCAGGCGGGTTGGCGATCACAGTATGGTGTGAAAATGCAAAGAGACCGCTGCTGCCCATTCTCTAGTAAGTCCCTTAGTCGCGTTTAACGACACCCACGGGAAGAAATAGGATAATAATAAGCAGGAATAATTTTAATCAACAAATAAAATACTACGTTACCTGCACTCCCCAGTGCCGCCTTTCTGCAAATCCTCAAGGAACTGATCGTACTCAGCGTTGCGTTCGCCGACGGTCTCGACATCGATCTGTTTCTCATCGCGGATGTAGAACACCACGTAGCGGTGTTTCTTGTCCTTCTTTATTTCCTCGTACGTCGTTTTACAAGCGTCCGAAACTGTCACACCTGACGCCTGGAAACAAAATGGTGGTTTAGTATAAAAGAAAGAGCGGAAGACAGTAATAGGAAATTGCGATAGTGGTCTAAGAATATCGTGTTCTGTTTGGACTAGTCTAAATACAAGGGTTTATTTATAAACATTGCATAGTTAAATAATGATTAACATCTGCTTAACTATACATTTTTCGAAGTAACGTGTCGTTACACTGTAAGCAACATTTATAAATAAAGGGGACGAATTCTTATAAATACAGAGTGAACTCATTGTAAAAGAGATCTTCCGGGGAAGAATCTTTTATGCCTTCTTGCATTATTTTTTTATAATAGAAAAATATGCCATATTTCGAGTGGTAAATTACGAATCGCAGAATGTAACAAGGGGCGTTTTCCTAAAAAAAATATGAAATGAGAACCATTGCCAGCTGATTAACGTCAGCGCGGTATGTGAATTACTTTCCGATCGCTAATCTTATTTAAAGCCAGCGCTAATTATATTGTTTTGCTTAAAATAGAACAAAATGTTTACGAACTTACGATGCGGACATTTAAATGAATATTATGAGATTCTTTGAGAATAAATATCCAAGAGATATTCTTACAAACCGCTAGTGAACTAATGAAATATTTGAAGAGATTGCCGGTGCGGGTAGAGCGAAGAATCCTTTAATATCGACACCCCAGCATTCTTTCCGTGGTTAATGAAAAATAAACCTATGAACCATTCTAACGACTAAGTACATACCACCCTCTTTCCTCCCCAAAATTTACCACCGTATGTATAGTCAAATATGGTTTTCAGACGTTAAGATTCGGACACAATTTTGTTAGATGAATTAGCAACTCAAATTTTCCGCATGGCACCTTTTTGCCTCGGTAAAAATATAAGGCAACTAGCAAGGTAAAAAGTAGCGGGGCTGACTGCTCTGGGTGTGCCGGCAGAACCTACATCGTATCACCGCTCGTGGATGATTATTCAATGCACCCCATATTAGTTACTGACCATAGTCATCATCATCTGTCTAACCTTTTCCCAACTATGTTGGGGTTAGCTTCCAGTCTATTCGGATGCAGCTGAAAACTAGTATTTTACATGTAGCGACTGCCTATCTGATATTCGTTACTGACCAAGGGTGATTGGAGGACCTTTTGTGGTGTCACCCAGACACTCCACCATTACTTGCAAGATACTTCGACCGAAATTTATCCAAAGGTAATGAAACAAACATAAACTTACGGAACCATCTATAAAACCTGAACTAAAGGGTTGAAGACGTCAAACGGTAGTGCCCACCAAAGCCAAATGATGCATGAATGTGCTGCTTAAAGATGAATGCACGATCAATTACAACTAGGGCGTGCCCTGGACTCTTGCCAGAGAAACGGCAAGATCAAGAAGATGTTTGGTAGTCTGAGCATCGTACTAAATGGTAGGCTATCCGTTCCCACGTTGTTAGTTTTAGAGCGAAGAAATAAATGTTTCTTTGGGTAATTTCAGCAGAATGTTTTGTATTTACGCGAGGTTATCGGGCTGACCTTACGTTTTTGTTCTTATTTTATTGTTTTGTGGATGTGTTTGTTAACATTACAATAAAGATTGACGAGGAATTTAACTAAGTTCTTTTTAATAATCCGATTAAAAGACTGTATGAAGAATGATTTTGCAACTTTATGCAGTGTTCATTTTTGCATTGCGAAAAGGCTACGAAAATGCTTCTTGTTATCAGTTAGAATAATGCATTATGCGTTTCTATTAGCTACGTCCTTCAAAACCTAGAAAAAAAAAAACTACTTAATACTAGTAACAAGATCTTCTACTTCCGAAAACACAAAATCCGCCAACAAAATGCCCATTAAAAATTCCAAAAGCAACATTTCCTGTGGACCTAAACCCCGCTTGAACGGAGCTAGTCAATAGGCATGAAATGGGTACCGTACCTATTGTCTCAGGCGACCAGCCAACGGATTTTAAATAGACTCGCGTAGATATGTCAGGCGTTATTCAGATGTTATGGAAGAGACACTTATGATTTCTAGTGTGGTTGTAAGATTTCTGTAGTGTGGCTTTACATTCGTTTCGTAGTAAATTAACAGAAAATGTTATAAAAGAGGGTAGCTTTCCCTCAATTAAGGACAGTTTTCTCTATTATCTATTGCAGTGGTTCTCAAACTTTTTTGGAGACGGTACCCTTTTCGAAAACGAAATATTTGACGGAGCCCTAAAGTAATCAAAAATGGTTTCATGTGTATTCTTCATTAATAATCATATTACTTGACATTAAAATTTAAATATTTTTTTACTTTTGTTGAAATATTTAGATTGATATTATGTTACTCAGGTACCAGAGTAAAATAAAATATAGTAGGTAGACACTCCTTTAGTATTATTTTTTTTATTCTGACCAGTATTTTTGCGGAACCCCCACAGAGGCTTTGCGGAACCCTAGGGTTCCGCGGAACACACTTTGAGTAAGGCTGATCTATTGAACCAAAGACTAGAAAGTCATTTTCGAACAAGCACTAAGCCGTAAAAAGTCAATGGGCCGTGACAGATACAATTTTTTTTAACGTTTTTTTTTATAATTTGCGTTGTCGGAAATTAATTGCATTCATTCTTGCGACCGTTTATCGAATTATTTATTACATCAATAAACTAAAAGGTATTTTCACTAATTCATCAGCAGAAAGTCTACTAAACGAAAACGTACTTTTCTTAAAACGTCAATAAATTCTCAGAGTACCCCTCTTATAATTTTGCCAGAAACTCTGGTCACTGCAAAATAAATTATGTAAGTATGTAGTCTGAAATAATCTGCGTTATATACGGAGGCAGCTGTTGTCGCATTTCATTCAGTTCTATTTCAATTAAACACAAGGTTGATGCAGCAGTTAGTTCTAAATGATTTAACTTTAGATACTGCATTATAGTATTTTTGTAAAATATGCTATTCTTTAGCCAACATGAGTAGATTAGTAAAAAAGTACGTCACAGAGTCGATGAGAAATATATGTCAATTTTACGGTTCGCTATATCAGATGTTTGTTATGAAAAATAAGCATTTAAAAGGCAAAAGAAGTTTAAATCATGGTGTTTAGATAGGTCTTCAGCGCTATTATCTAAACAGAGATCTATTCATCTGTAATGCATTCAATTCTTATCATATTTCTAACACAACACAATGACATTCTCGAAACATTCATAGAAGTAAATTTAATCACAGTGAGCACAACAAAGCCGTAGTACCTCTGACGTATCGATAACACAGAGGAAGGAAATATCAAACTTCCTTCAAAACTGTACCAAAGATTCGCAGACAACTTTCACGCTTTTGCAAAGTACCCACTTACAAAACGAAATCTTATTGCAATACCATAAAGTCGATAGCATTTCGTGAGTAAATGTCATCTCATGAATTCATGACTCACCGGGAATGTTATCATCGTTTATCTGAAGTCGGGCTTAGCAGGACAAATGTAATGTTTCCATTCATTTAGAATAGGTATAATTATTCTACCCATTTGTTTTGTTTGTACAGGTGGTTCTCGGTTCAATGAGTAACGTTTTATTGCGGGATCAAGTGGGCTCGGTCTAGAGTTGTTTAGTCAACAATACTGTGTAATGTTAGACTTGACTATTTAATGCCTTGACCTAGTCCGAGATAGACCTTGTGGTCGATCGCCCTAGGTAGCTGGATATCGTACGTAATAAATACTTGTAGTTGGACTTAGATTACATTTGAAAAACATGTTATAAACTCAAGACTTATTTTGGTAGGAGGTTACGAATATTGGGCCAAGATGAAACATTCTGACACTCGTAACTAAAATTCCGGAGCATTTATCTTGATGGAAGTTCCGTAGCATTTTTATAAACGAACGTTGACTTTCTTGAGTAAAAAATGTTGATGATTCACCGTTAAAACATCTCTAAACGAACCATTCAACACTTTACAAAACTATAACACTGCTAGGGGATCTAAAAGCGACAGTCCCCCGCGTGGTACGGTAAAAATAGCCTTAGTCCACACCCGCCGAAGACATTGGCCGTAGCAGAATCTAATAATACGTCGGTGCATGAACTAAGACACGTGCGCTCTAATCCTTTGGGGATGTGTACAGTACATGTTTCAGTGTAGCTTTGGCTTTAAAAATTACGACTTTTTTGGAAGGTAAGATCACTATTGTGGAAAATTCAGGAGAGAAAACTTTGAATTCGGGTAATTTTTCGCCCGAATTATGGTATTGCAGTTGTGAGTATTGAAAGGTTCTAGCCGTTTGCGAAGCCTTTGAACTCTTTTGTTTTTGTTCTGAATCTTATTAGGAATTCTATATTTGATGAGGTTTTTGGAAAATTCTAAGAACAGCATCTGCGAAATAATCCCCCAAACAACTTTGAGGAATGAGTGCACGAGATGTGAGCAATAGTCCGCCCATTCTTTACTAACGACTACAATGAACCTATTTATATCGCAGTATAAAAGCAAATCTATTTCTATTTCAGTATCTAATATCTGAATGCTGTCATTGTTATTGCATTGCTTAATTTATAAACATGAAAATTACATTTAGACGTCTTCTACAGACGCCAGTGCAGGTCAAGCTACCCGATTTGTCAAATTTTCCCAATCAACCTTGAACCTTATGCTTTAACTGGAAAGTTGAAAATCTTTTAAAGAAATTTGACAGGTTGTAGTAAGCTTGATGTGCGGGCTGGCTTCTATACATTTTCATAGTAATGCTCGTGAACGTCTACCTACCTTACCACCGTAAATCTCCAAAATTATTTCGCAGGGTTTTGCTAAATCATAGACAAATGGATAGGTGATCTCATAGTATGATGCTATTCCCACAAAAAAGGATGCTGTTGCTATTCTATCCGATTTATTGGGTATCAATAGGTTTGCTCAGGAAGTTCTTGCATGGGGCAGATTTTTGTACATCAGTGGACGTAGTTGTTGATCATGCATCTGCTGTTTATGTCCTAAGATATTTATTTTCTTTCATTCACAAATCCAATTTTTTTTTACTGGCCAATAAGGCCACCGAAATGAAAACGTATCTTCGTTTCAACATTTGTCACTTTTCGTATTTTATATTTACTCCGGCGAGCTAAGGACGATGGGATGGCCGAAGCTTTTCTAATTCTGTAACGCCTTTTGAATGTCAAAAGGTCCATAACTTACACCACCACCTTGACCTTTGCAAACTGGGCCATTTTCATCTTTGTGGCGTCGTTGCACAGCTGAATTTTAAGGTCAAAACCCTGGTTAGAATTGGACCACCTACTTATCTTTTTGTTGGTCATTTATTTGTCAAAATCACTGCTGACCTATGACTATGAGCTAAGTCGGTGAGTCATCTATTTAATCTGACTGCTTCGTCATTTCCCGCTTACACCGAAATAATAAACTCCTCACAAAACGTGGTTTAATGTATTCACAGCACGTTTAGTTAATCACCATATACCCTCATTATTTCTGCTTGAGTGGGAGCATTTCCCAGACTGCACCATTTTGCCGCATTAGGAGAGATTATCGTCATGCAATCCTACGGCACTACGGCCGATCGATTGGCCGTGGTCGTGGTTCAGTATTGCACTTTAGAATTCCCGGCATGCTTCTGAATTATTTATTAGCCTCTATTCAGTTTGTATGGCCTTTGAGGAGCCTTCAATTGGTGAGGCCAGTTCCTTGAAGATGTTTCTGTATGTTGTAGGATGTAGACGATTTGAAAGCCTTGGAAAAAGCGAAATCGATTCACTGAAGGCAATATAACAGAGCTTTCAAGAACGCAATTTTGCTAGAATTATTTATCTGTCTCGTCTTGAAAAGCAGTCCCGTACGGTATATCGAATTACCCTTGAACGATATAACTGTCTACAGAAAGCATGGTTCACCGACGAACGGTAATACGAGAAAACTATTAGTCGATACCATTATTTAGCGACAGCACGTTTCGCCGAATAACGCTACATAGAATGAATGGTTGGCCGATACCAAGATTTGCCGATGTCATGGTTCGCCGGAACACGCTTGAACTAAATAATCCTTTATCGATAGCAGTTGCATGACAATGGGATCGTGTTGGAATGACTGCATTTATAAAAATAGCAGACTTGGGCCCCAGAGCGTATATACATTCTTTGCCAGATTGAATCATTTGGGTTAGGTTAGGTTAGAACAGTGACCATTAACGCGCGAAGGCGAGCGAGCGAAGCGAGCGTGCCGCGGCAGCGGCCGCCGAGCGCCAGGTCCCCTCTATTGTTGGTAAATTCAGTTACCAAAACAAAAACTCTTCATCAATATCCAATTTAACTAAATTACTATACGTTTAAATACTACCCTTCAATAAATTACAATTTTGTATCTAATTTTATATTTTTTTTTGCTGATCTCATTATGTGTCATATTTTTTTTGCTGCAATCGATAAAGGATTATTTAGTTCAAGCGTGTTCCGGCGAACCATGACATCGGCAAATCTTGGTATCGGCCAACCATTCATTCTATGTAGCGTTATTCGGCGAAACGTGCTGTCGCTAAATAATGGTATCGACTAATAGTTTTCTCGTATTACCGTTCGTCGGTGAACCATGCTTTCTGTAGACAGTTATATCGTTCAAGGGTAATTCGATATACCGTACGGGACTCCTTGAAAAGACTACAGAAAATAGTTCATGAAAATTTCAAACTGCTTGAAAATCTCGAATTTACGGAGCATGCGGAAAATAACGTTAGCTACAGAATCGGAAAAATAACACGATTAATCAAAACTGTTTTCAATTAACGCCAATTTTCTGCAACTTAAATTAGAAATTGCTGTTCTAGAGAATTTTGTCCTAGTTACAATAAAATTCTTAGGCATTCCACTCTCACACAGACTTAAAAAATATAAGCTAACGCTACAAATGCTCGTATATCTGTTCACGTCATGTTTCACATGAATTAGCTTTATTGTTCATTACATTCATTTGCTCTGAAACTAAGCATTCCAGTTTTTCTAATATTACAGAAGACTCGTAAAGAATTAATGTTTTTCAATAACACGAATCTTTCTGTTACAAGCAAAAATTTGAAAAAAAAAAGCACTAATGTTTTTATCACCATTTCTATGAAACATAGGTACCTATATGTTTCATAGAAATGGTGATAAAAACATTAATTTATCCGACTACCCTTCTTTCACAATGATTTCTTCGAGAAAAGATGCACTATAACATTACAGAATGAACCTATTTGGAAATCTTAGGAACCTCAACAACAGAACATGCCCTTTCTCTTGACCGACTTTTACAAATTGTGCGGGAAGATTAGCATCTTAAAACATTCATGCCTTTCCATCAGTTTGCATTTCAGCATATTCCAAGGTTGGTAGAAGCAATAGCAGATTTTTTTGCTATGAAAGTTAAGTAAACCGTTGGTTTTCGATAAGAGTACGCTTGCATCCAGAAAATAATTCACCAGAATCAACGAATTTGGTTTTACACAATATAACGCTTTCATAGCAGTGACGCCAATCGCGACGTAAAAAATTTACTACCCACATAATATTTATTGTCGTCTGACCAACTCTGCTATTCCTGAACATTTGATTAATTTTATTTAGATCCAGCTTTTGCTTGGTAGCGCGGTGTTTGGAGCAACATAATAATTCTTCAGAAATGTTTTAGAATACGTTTCTAAGCCGTTACATAAGAATAGTGGGGTTTTCTGTGTTGACCTTTGGCGTATAATTAATTTGAAGATTTTATTAAATTAAAACTCATTAAATCTGCCCAGCACCGCTCAAGTTACAGTCTCTGTCTAAGCTTTACGATTTTCATTATCCTAGTTAACAATTTTATTAAATTTCTGCGAAAATGTTAAGTTGATTTCGTGTGATACTCGAAATATAGGTAACTTCAAACGGGACCACCAGTTGAGATAAGGCATATATTTTTAACTTATCTAGCTGACTATTACTATCATATAATATAATTACGTTTTACATTTTATACAGTTTTGTGGAATAAATTCGTTCCTAAAGGAACCTAGGGACCTATGAGTTTTAACAATTGTCTTAAACTAGTTATTCATAGCAACCTAGCCCGCCCAGTAATTTACATTAATGACGCATATTGACCGCCATGTCAATAATTAATTCCACTATATCCAGTCATTTTGCGATTGATATTAGGTTAACGTGATATTTTTCTTCACAAAATATCCTCTATTTTGGAGATTTGTGAAGCATAGCATGTTGCTCCCTACCTAAAGCAGTATCCACCCAATGCGGAGTGTAGGCCACCAGATTTTTTTCTTAAATGCATACCATTTTTCGCGGTTGTGGACCTCCTGCATACAACTCTTTCCTAGTGCTAACTAGACCAAGTCGAATATTACCGAGTTGGTTTTTAACTTTTTACGTACATTACACATTATATTTTATTTATACATTTTATACATTATATGAATCAATAACTGTGCTGTTACCTCATATTCTTAAAATAGTCGAAACTTTAGGCAATAAAATAGGAAAATCATCCAAATTGATGTAATCGTCACAAATATGAGGCCAATGTTGGAAGACAAAAGTAATTGAATTTTAAAAATAGTTCCTTAAAACAGGTAATAAAATTGTCAATATAATTTTATGGAAATACCACTGCTCGATAATTCAGACTAATCTAATAGGAACGTAAATTGACTTCAGAATTATTGCGGATCTCAGCAAGGTTGAGTGGAAGCAGCTACGCATAGTAGACTAAAAATGTAATCTGTAACATCCATAATAATGTCGACCCTAGTTGTGAGAAGATTATGCTATGGAGATTACTGCTCGGAATGTCTCAGTAGGAAATCGGAACTGTCATTGCTAGTCAGATATCTGATCTGTAACTTTCTGCGAAAGCCAATCTTTCAGGTTTCCTAGTAGGAGGACTTATGCCATAAGAAACAGCGCTTGTCACAGCCGACTCACGACCTTAAAACCTGCGATTTGGCGATAGGCTGAAATATGTTATGCAGTTAAGGTTTAAATTGATTGACATTTTAAACTGGCTCAGCAGCGGTTCTCTTTAAAATACCCATCCAATCTGCATCCGAGGAAACAATAAAGGTAAGCCTATTTATTTAGATTTCCATACTGTCTCCTTCCAGTCTGCCTCATTACATTATAATCGCCGCATAAGTATCAACGCGGGCGGCATTGTCCTATAAAAAACTGTTGTGAAGGTCATCGCCCTTAATGTCAGTCGGTTAAGTATAAAAGTATGCGTCACTGGCTGACTCAGGTCACTTGCCAATGTACTGATGAGTGAGTTATGGTTGAGTGAAACCAGGTACGCCATTTTTCTTTACGTTTTTCACTAGCGATGAGACGATTGTAATGGTACTTGGGAAGTCACGGATTGTGGGAGGCGGTGAACGAAATCTGTCAGCTGTTTGGGATTAAGATTTATATCTATATGCTGACGGAAATCGGTTAGCAATAGTGATCTCGTCGATTTCTTTTGGTTCTTCTTGGTTTTTCGCTACAGCGGCGGCATTCTATGGTTCCATGGTCATGGTGGTTGGGTGCTTCCATGTTCTACTCTCTCATAATTATGTCATGCGACTACAAATCCAACTTTAGCTGTAAAACTCGGAACCCAAAGCGGACACCGTTGGATGAATACTGTGAGTCTGTGACTAACATAATTCAGGCGCATGTAGTTAAAACACTAGCAGCTAAAGCTGTTAATCCCGTATTCAATGGAAGACATTATAAATATTGTCAAATGACTAATGGCTGAAATATCACGGCAATATGAGAAGAAGTAGCTTGTCAACGCAAAAACTACCTCAACAAATTCCTCTTTTTATGGTTCCGTACCTCATAAGGAAAAACGGAAGTCTATACTCTATGGTGTTAAAATAACATGGTAAATCTCTCCATATTGTGCGTACAAACTTAAATTTGCAGTTGGAATGTATGGGAGAACATGTTTTTCAACTACATGTTGTTTGTTCTTGCGATAAAAAACATGGTAGATACAAATTGATTGTACGGAACCCTCACCACGCGAGTTCAACTAGCACTTATCCGGCTTTTTATTTTTATGACCGCGCGAGATCTGTTAGTAACTCTAGTTTTCGCCCTCGGAGATCACCCTCGTGCTTATTAGAAAACCTAAAAAGGGGAGTTTCGGCAGGGGGCGAAGTGGTTCCAACTTAGCGATTCATTCTACTTGCTATCATTGTCCGTTGCGATTTAAGGGCTGATTGTCAACTGTGTATTTTATAATGAACTTGCTGTGCCCGCAGATCGGTTCAAGTGGACTAAAATCTGGTCAAAGAACATTCCTTGGCCAGGTTTAAGTGTATTTTAGTCCACTCGTTTTTTTCTAATTCGAATTTGACATGTTTGTAAAGAAGATCGTAAAGCTTTTGCCAACAGCCAATGCGTAAATGAAAAAATATAATTATATGCCATGTCAAATTCAAATGATCTTTATGACAACTATGATTATAAAAGCTGAGTCATAGTAGATCAATTTGTGTCAGTTCTAAGTAGATAGCTTTTAGATTCAAAGTCGGGATTCCAAACTTAGTATACAGAGAGACACGAACGATAGATGGTGCCAGTTTGATAAAACTATCATTGGGCCAATGTCTCAGGAGAGTTGATTTGAGTGGACACATCATGATTATCGCCGTCAAAACGGTCGATGACTCAAATTACATCGTATCGTACAAACATACTCAACTTCGATAAAGCGATAAATTACCGATAAGGGAACGATAATTATTATCGAAATTAATTGATTTTACATCGGAATTAACCTTAGGACTCAATTGCGAGTTTAAGGTGGATCAGCAGTTGTAGCCCGCAAAATTCAAATTTTCTTACGTTGTTTGCTGTTAGCAAGTCAGTACCAGGTTGTATCTTGGTCAAAATATGATTCACGACTAACATATGTTTTTAGAGAATTATACTCATTAATACATCTCTCTAAGTTAGATTTGTTCCATTGAATTACTTTTTCATGAGATCCACCGTAAAGTACCTACACTGAAAACAGACAATGAAACTTGAACTCTGCAGATTATTTGTGGATCAACGACTGGATTGCTTTTGAGATGAGAACAAAGTATTCTAAAGTGAATACGCCAATAAACCGTCATGAATATGCTATTTTTTTTTTGCTATCAGCTTTCGTAGATTATAATGAGAAAAGTGTAGGTACCTACGCACAATCGATATTTCAAGTGGCATGATGAATTAACATTACTTGCTTGTTTTTACTTTAAGATGACAACATCCATGCCAAAATTGAATACGAACAAAGAAAATCGAATTAGAAAAGATCTATCATTGCATTGAAGCCATTTTATAATCGAAATCAGATCAGACATCTGTCATACAACTAATAAATTGAATACTACACATAGAGAGAAAGTCTAGACTACCAGCATGGTCTAAACATTATGGAATGACTCACAAGATGTAATGTGACTCACAGTACGTGTTTTTATACGCTACTGACCGTATATGGTCAGAGAAACTACATTTGTCAATGGAGTTAAAAGGTTAAGTTATAAGCTTTTCTATAAAAAGTTTTATGGTGATATTTTTGTTTCCTTAGGACCGCATCATGATGTTGTTTTAGTTTCCTTAGTAACGCATCATGATGTCATTAGACTCTGTTGAAAGTTGCTACATCATGCAGCTAGGTCATACCTATGTATTTTGAAAAAAAAAGGTTACCATTACAGTTTTAGTTTTATGGTTGCATTGCATTTAGAGGCGAAGAATCTTCTATACATATTATAATAAAACAGTTTAAACAGTAAGGAAGAATTTTTGTCAGTTTGGATGTATGTTCCGGGTTGGCGCAAAAACGGCTGAACGGATTTAGATGAAATTTGGCTCAGTTTATAACCTGAACGCGTACAGTACTTTTAATTGCTGTAGTACATTCTCGTGGGATATTTTCCGGCATCCAAAGTGTGTAAAGCTAGTTAAATCACTACGATAAGTTACATTAAAGCAGTTTGGCTGTCTCCAACTATGGCTATTGAGAGAAACTCTAAGAAGGCTGAAACTATCTACGAATTTTACGTGAATGTCAAAGCAATCCCGGATAGTAACAATCCACTCCTGTCCATGGCCCTGTTCTAGGTTACGCCCAGGCATGATGCTGTGACCATGAAGGTAAGTTGTCATGGTAAGAGTTAAAAATCTGTATGAGTGTTAAATGACATACATACATAGATAAACTCACGCCTTCTTCCCATGGGGATTCGCAGACACTATAGAGCTCCACCTGCTATGCTCCTTACTCCTTTTGCTTCGTTTACGTGCATACATCTTACGGTCATACACGCACGCCTGTTGCGAGTACTACGCTCCTGACTTTTCTGAAGAACATCACCAATTAGATCACTATATGCCTCCTAGGGCGTCCCCCTCCCGGCGTTTCCACTCACATCTGCCTTGTAAATACCTGTGCTAAATCACGATTCTAAGGAAATGTCAATGAACTAGGTATCAATTCTTTAGTTAACATTCAATATCCTACTATGTACTGATTCAAGATTAGGAAAATTCTATGACACACATCATGAATAAATTATCATAATTTTTATTCTTACATCCTTCCTACCCATTTGGTGTAAATTCAGATAAGGTTTCATGTGGTTTGAAGGGTCTGTCTACCCTCATGGTCAAGGAATATGATCCATGTTGTATTCCTATTGTAGTAGTATCATTCTTAAAAAACACTACTTATTAGTTAGTAATCATTTAATCAATGACTAAGTAAATGATTAATCATCATCTGATCATCTGCCTAGCCTTTTCCTAACTATGTTGGGGTCAGCTTCCCGTCTAACCGAATATGCAGATGAATACCAGTATTTTACATGGAGCGACTGCCTGTCTGACTTCCACAACCCAGTTACTGGGTAATACAATACCCCTTGGTAAGACTGGCTGTAAGACTTTCAAGCTTCTGAAAACTCATAGAGACTGTCAAAGATCCACAAATAACAGCCAGGACCAACAGCTTTTCGAGGCATGGCGGAGTCTTGGTATGTAAAGATGGTCACCCATCCACGGACCAACCGCGGCAAGCGTAGCTTAAGCTGGTCGATCGACCCCTACAGCTGTAATTACTTAGCCACAAGCCCCCAGAGATGACTAAGACCAAGTAGATGACAAATTTCCTTTCAAAATTGCCTCAAACCTAGTCACTAGTAACTTTCTAATAGGGTTTAGTGAAAAAGTAGTCTATTTTTATTGCTTGCACATTATTTATCAGCCATCAAGAAATTATTGGGTGGGGTTACAAAAGATCATAAGTTTTTCATTTCTATAAACTAAAATTGCGAATTTAAACTTGCAAGACAACCCTCAGATACTGGCACATAAAAAAGAACACCAGTGTAGTTTAAAACTATAAAATCAATGGCAGTTTGTGGGTTTTGTAAACAGTGAGGTTGACGTTAATGTCAAGTTTCAGAGAGAGATGAAGAGAGTAGCTTCAGATTACACAGGAGTGAAAGAATAATTCATGAAATACTAGGGCTTAGAATATAACATCAAGCCTGTATTCCCCGAAGGGTTCACTAGTTGAGTACACTCACGCAGGCTTTGAATAGTTGATGCAAATTACACTGATGATAATGAGGAAATCAGTTTCACATAGAGGCAATTTCTAATAATGACTATATTGTTTTATCATTGCCATACTAGGAAAACCTTATTTAAAGGCATCAAACTATTTAATTGTGGTATTTTAAAGTTAGGTTCATATCAGATAATCAGTTTTCCTTGTAAGGCGACAGTATTGGTGGCTGGATTGATATAGTGGTTGAGTTCAGTAAAACATGCCTATATGCCTTTATTCAGCAATTATCCTCATATTTGATAGATACCTAATAGTTTTGGAAGTAATATGGAGTCATTTTAATAGGTAACATTTGACAATGCATCAAAATTCAACAACGTAACCTTGTAAAGGCGGGCATAAAATAATATATTTTTTCGTTTCGTCAGAACTGCACAATTTTTTCAATTACGATTACATATTTATTGTAATAATGACCGATACGAGTAATTTTACGATTTGCTTTCACTAAACTGAAAGACGTTAAATGTTACCTATTAAAATGACTCCATATTAGTTATGTCAACCAAGTACTTTAACTGGGTGACACAACAGTATTCAATATCTTTTGGCAATAGTAATACATAGGTCCAGAGGCAGTTAACATCATTTAATGAGACTTTTCCCAACTATGTTGGGGTCAGCTTCCAGTCTATCCAGAGACAGCTGAAGAGCAGTATTTTATATGGAGCATCTGTCTATCTGACCAGAGACAGTATTTAAATAATTATCTGGTGTGGTTTGGTTCCAATGTTGTAAAGAAACAGTTTGAATGATAGAGGATCATTGTGTGCATTGATTGTAAAAGTTATAAATATAATTTCTTATTAGAATAAGGATTGGAGAGAATTAATTAGTCAAGATGAATTATCTTGACATTTATGTTAATTAATTGGAATCATATTTATTGCCTCAACTTGATAAGCATGTTTTTAATTTTCTTACTGGAAATCCTGGTCAGTAAACTATAATGATTAAAATTTTGATAAGTAGCATTAGTCATAAGTTCTGATAGACAATCTGTAGCATTCCTATTCACATAGTAATATAGGACGATTTTGCATATTTTAGTTATTCATGCTTCTGTCAGTCCTCCTACCTACTGTTAGTAGGAAGTTGTTGACAAATTATACAATTTCCTTCAGTTTTATACTAATTATAGGATGTGAAATAATTTGTGTTCGATATTTTCCTTGACAGACACACAATTTACATTTAGCTATAGAGTTTTTATCATTGCTCAGTAACGTTTCAGCCAATGAGCCGTATTATTAACAGGAAAACTACAATGATAAGAATATTAATCATACACCTAATACAGTTTGATATCTACAACTCGGTTTGGCGTAATGCCATCTTGTTGGACCTTATTGATTAGCCGTAAAGACCAATTTTGACCGTTGCAGGTACCTGTCAAAATGTCTGATACAACTAGATTTTTGTCAATAGAATTGAATAAGTAACGACCTTGACATTGCCAGGCCAATACCCCCCGGCTCACTTTTATAATGACGTATTACCGGCTCCGGTATTCGGACGCGCCTATTCGCCCCAAAATAGACAAAATGTATGTGACAAGCACTGCCGCGATCACTACGCCTTATATGGTCAAACGCAAGTGCGATTGCGCGACGATGCATTCCCTGTAAAGTTCGTTGCTCCCGGCACGCTGCACACCACTGTTATCTCACCTGACCACTACATTAGGTTCTACAGCCCCCAAATATTATACATCACCGCATACGGCAGTCCTGACTCGTCAAAAAAGGCGTTGCAGGAATAACCTTTCAAACGTACGTGAAATCCAATACCGGACCATCACGGCGCAATGGTCACTCGTCATGTCGCCGCAGCCCGACATCTCGGTGATCATAAACTCGAAAACACAACACGTGGCATCAAATCACTGAACGGTGACAACGATTTTTACGAAAAGGCGTGCAAACTCGTCGGTGGGTTGTGCGAAATATGGCGGCACCGGTCACTGAAGAGCGATTTCCCGTGAAATTGCGGCATTTCGATTCATAATTCACCACTCTCGTAATGGAAAAACACAACGCGGCTGTTATGCACTGTAATTTATTTTCTTCACTTACCATTTTTTGATGTTATACACGTAAAATTTTCACCACTAACTTCACCGACACCACGACAACGGCGACCGGAACGACACTGTTCGGAATGTTGGCCAACGCTTTTTTACGACACCCAATGAGCGCATGCGTCAAACTGATTCAAAAAATCAATACAATATCCTTTTATGACGAATAATTTCAATGACAAATTTACAGAAATCAACACAAACAGAGTAATTTTAAAATACACTTATGTTTTTTTGTTATTATGTCTAGGTACTTTAGCGAATTTAATTACTAAATGTAATTTGTAAGTGGCAGCAGCAAGGTGACAACTTTCAGAAAATTATACTAGCAACTCTGTTGAGCTATGCGATTAAACATACTGAGTGCTCGAATAAAAATGTTATTGATAACTAAAAGTCACTCCAACGTTGGTAAGATTAGATATCAGAATACACGACACTTTGCTGAGCTAAAGATAAAAATATTTTCATGCAAACAACTTTAAAAAGTGAGTCACTGATGACAACAGCGCGTCAGCCAATCAGAATTTAGTATTCAACAAATGCCCTTATACGGAGAGACGGAAACAGCCGCAAAAACGCAAATGACGTTTGCATTTGCGCGCCATTTAAGTTTTTCTTTAAACTTTTCAAACAAAATCTACGTAAATTACGTTACATAAGTGAATTTACTTTTATCTTTACTTATACTCAGGTTTAATTGAACATGGTTGTAGTTTTGTTTTCTTTACCTTTTATGGTAGTGATATTACGCATGAATAGGCTAAAAACATAAATCGTCATTACGTCATTACGTTGTTATTGATCTTGCGATTTAGGTTTCAGTATAGTTTAAAGTACTCTGTGGATTTATGCTAAGTATTCAGAGATTTATCAATATTTTATAAAGAAACATTTGTAATGATAGCGAACTGCGAATTATACCCAATTACAGGGAATTAGTCAGTCTCAGTTGGTCTCAGTGATATTTTATATAAAATAGGTTACCTACTCAACATTCGATGTTCAAAAACGGCACAATTAATTCCGCTTTTTATGACACGTGGAAGTAAGACGGCATTTGAGGCATTTCATAATCATCGGGAGCGAAAATGTATCCGTGTATAAAAATTGTATGGAATGACTTTTTCCAACCTTTCCTTTTACCAGTTTACAGCTAGGCAAAGCCTTATTATTATTTTTTTATGAGATTCGCTTAAATTTTGACTAAAAGATTCTCATTACAAATAAATATTTTTTCATCGTACACGGGAGATGTATGGCAATACCATAATAATAAAAATGAAACACAGGTCTAATCAAAATAACCATTTATTTATTAAATTACTTACATTAAAAAAAAAGTTCCAAAAATTTTGTAACGTTAGGTATATTTTTCTTAAAAATAACGTAATTTTACATAAGTAGTCAAGAAGGGGAAAACGTGTCAATTGATAAAATATATGGTTTATTTTGAGGATATGGGTTTTTTTAACGTCCTAATAGAATTATTTACGGCTAGTCATTATTCTAGCAGAATCGGTTATTTTGGATGAGGAAATACACAGCCTCGTGAGAGTTTTAAAAAAGACAGTAAGGTACTTAAAATATCATGAGAGTGTAACATGTATCGCTGAATGAAGATATTTAGTATTTTATAATTTTCGCTGTGTATCTTTTAAATTTCACAATCCATTGCAATTGATATTTAAATATGTGTAAAAATTCGGATAGGTTGTTAATCCAATGCTTATAATAGACACAAAATTACAAAACATAAACTGCTTTTACACAGCCCAGAAGGGAAATTCCCGTATTTTTAAGAAAGTTCGCTATCTAGACTCAATCTCCCAAAAAAAAAAAAAAACATGCGGGGCAGTCTTTGGGGACTGCCGAAGTGCCGATAGAAGTGAAAATTAGCGTTCGGTGACGATTACGCGAGTTCCATGATTTTTGTTCACCCAAAAAGTACACATTTAACCACATTATAAAATAGCTCATGGAAAGCGTTCGGTGACGATGACGCGAGTTCCATGATTTTTGTTCACCCAAAAAGTACTCAACGCGGCTAAAGAAGTTTTCACTTCAAAAATATATCTATATTTTTGACATTGTTGCCGAGATGAGATTGAAATTAGATTTTGAACGTTTTTAATTACGGGAACGGGCCTGCAGATAATAATTTAAAGCAATTTTATTTACATTTCTAGTGTTTATTGCCAAACTATAACTACATGTTTCCACCAACATAGATAAACATTTACGAATTCCCCATATATTTATGGTATCTCTTATACATAGTATACAAATTGCTCATGGTCATCTGCCCCACATAGCCTACAAGACCCCTCTTCAAGAAGGACATAGCATAAGTACTGTCACAGGCCTGTATGAGTAAAGCTACAGAATTTTCTAGATGTTGACGGACCATCTTTGTAGGTGCGTTTCGTTCAAGACAGGTGCAGAGGTCAGCTACGGTGTATGCTGCAATACGGGATACGTGCTTCTTGCGTTTGCTTATTGATTGGGTTAATCTGTAATCGTAGAAAAATGTTTGTTAGTGAAGTTTTGAATAGTTTGGTAGGGTAATTAGGGTAGTTGTAAATGTTTATACTTTCGTAAAACTTGGCTCAGAAACTAAGGAGAAGTCGGTGAACACACATTTAAAACAGTCGGATCCTCTTTTTTTAGAGTCGGATAAAAAGAGAGAATGTGAAAAGCAGAAAGGTCTCAAAATGCATTTTTTATTATGTATCAATTAAGCAGACGGTCCCTCTGCATATGCTTAATATTTATATTATTGCTTATACGCAAATAGAAAAAAACGTAAGAAAATTTTAATTTCGCGGGCTACAGCTGCAAATGCACCTTGATATTTTCATAAATATTTTTTTAAATATTCATATTTTCGTTACTAAATATCCCCTATGAAACTGAACTTGTATGGCTAAGGTCAATTTGGGAGGGAAATTATCAAATAACTTCTCCCACTCTGTGTCAGACTTTTACTGACTAAAACCCACCCGTGTTCCTTCAGTTGCCTGTGTGCCAGGGCCACGATATCCCTTTCAGACAAACCCGCAACCCTGGCAGGACCCGACCCTGGGATGAAAGTTTGTACGGAATTTCGCAATTTTTGCCGATGAGCCATCCCATCCCGGGCACACGGCTTGTAGAACATAACTTACTTCTCAATAGAATGTGCGATTTCAGCCAGTTTTTCTTCAATATTCCTTTCTACTTGCACGTGCGTAGTGGCTCGTTCGCATAGTGCCGATATCAGAGCTCTATAGCACTGCATGTAGCAGGGCCATCTGAAACAGAGTAACATAAAATAAGCTAAAGAGGAGCTCGTGGCTAAGTAAAAACAGCCACACGGGTCGGTCCATCAGGTAAAGCTACGCTTACCGGGGTTGGTCCATGCATGGGACCATCTTTACATGCCGAGATGAGTTTCCGAGCCTCAGAAAGAACATTAAGCCGTTAGTCCCGGCTGTTATTCGTGGATCTTGTACCGTCGTTACGGGTCATCAGAAGCCGGAAAGTCTGACAACCAGTCTTACTAAGGGGTAACAACATATTACCTATTTACTGAGTTGTGGAGGCCAGATAGGCCGTCGCTCCATGTAAAATACTGGTATTCAGTTGCATTAGGTTAGACTGGAAGCCGACCCCAAAATAGTTGGGAAAAGGCTGGGCAGATTGATTGCTTTTGGTTACTTGTTTGGAAAGCTAATAGGCACTTTGCTGCTTAATCATTTAAGTTAATTATGCAGCAAGAACATTTTCGAGCTAGTGGAAGATTTACACTTATGTACGGCTTGTTTTTATAACACTACGTCGTCATTCTAACAGCAAAAGTAATCTTAAATCTAGAGGGATAAAGTTGATTATAATTATGAGGTGTTGTAAAAATAAGTTGGTATTCTTCGAAGGGATAGCAGGAAGTGTTCAGCCACCCACATTTCACCAGTTATGATAAAATAAGTCACCAGCTCCCAAGATGCTACCAAGAATTTCCTCTTGGTATAACCCAATAACACTATCCGGCGGCGGCGCAGGGATCGAACCTAGGATACCACGCTCAGCAGTCGCATTTGCGAGTAGCGACTAAAGATTCTGGCGGTCTAATTAATTAATTATAGTTAGTCTATTATAATTTTGATCTAACGACATTGTGATAAGTTTAAAACTCATATTAAAAGTACACTTTGCAAACAAGCATAATACAAATTAGAGGATTATATCCAAGATAAGAATGCTTGGAAACATGCTGGTGGCAGCTCCATAGGACAATCTAAAACTGGAGTCTAGACAAAATCAAACTGGTTTCTATTTTAATTGTATAATTTATTATTTTTATGTCATTTATTTTACATTCTGTGATACTGATTACCTTAAGGGTGAGGCCAAACGAGCGTAATTTTGTGAGTCGTGAGTCGCAGAATATCGGTCGCAGAAATTCTGCCCGGCAGAAATTCTGTTGGGATGCCAGTCGAGCGCATTTTATTCAGTTACTATCCAACGTTTATAGCGGATGTTTGTGTCATGCAATGGAACCAATTTCTTGGAATCAATTTCAATTATCATTTTTTCCGTGTCCAGCATTTTGTGAGTAAATATACGTGTTGACTCTCACGCAATCTGTACCTGACTGACGTTTTCCTCGGCCCGCGTCAGCCACCTCGCCCCCCGCAAACTCAATTCGGTCCGAATAATGCGTGTGAGTCGGCAGACAACTCATTTTGCGTCGCCATGTGAATCAAATAGGACTTTTTTATGAAACCGAATGCAGCAGAATTTCTGCAACCGAAATTCTGCGACTCACGACTCACAAAATTACGTTCGTTTGGCTTCACCATAACTCACACACTGACCAATTACTTTTAAATTTTTAGAAAAACGTTTTTTTTTTTTACATTATTTGTGACCACCATGAATATATCACATAATTAATTTACCTGTCATTGCTTCATTTTTAATTCTTTTCAGTTATTGTGTAATAAAATACTATACAATATTATTCTTGGCACATATTATTATAATTAATGTACATATACAAAATATTGTAAAACATTTTAAAAGAGTAACGGTGGAGTTTCTTGCCCATTCTTCTCCATACGAAACTACCTTTTGGAAGGGGCGACTAGAATCAATTCTATTTTTTTGTAAATTTTGACATTCAAAAGTTTATTTTATGTGCCTATTTGAAATAAATACTTTGACTTTGAATTATAATTATGGTTCAATCGGGATTGAAACCTACAGGGTCAAATTAAATTAGCTAGCGAAACTCTGCAGACGTGATGGGTATGCCTAAACACAATAAAATAAATATAAAATTGATGTTTTTTTTTGGTGGTTTTCTACAGCTGGTGGTGTTGTTACTTAAAGGTATGAGTTGAGAATTTTATTTTATCGTCTTTAGGTATCGATACCCATCACGTAATACATTTGAATTTCGCGGGCTACCTTAGCGCATCCACCTTAATTTAATTATTTAAGGAAAGAAAAATTGTTTATTCTGCACACACAAAACGCACATTACAATAAAATAACATAATTTGCACGCAAACAAAGTAGCCAAAAGCCTCGGATTCAAACAATAAAAGTTTGATAATCTTGTCCATTGCTTGATGTCAGGGCCAGGGACCAAAGATAATATACATTGAGTAATTATTACTCAGTATCTTTTGCTTGGTCATGTTTAGGCTTTAGATATTGGTTCCCATCACGTCTGCGGAATTTCGCTAGCTAATTAAATTTGACCCTGTATAATTATCTGCCTGATGAATTATACAGAATTTATTCGATGGTGGTTTAAAAATAAGATGACAACATACCTGTCTTCTAAAACCTCTTCCCTAGCCAGTAGTAAGTTATTCAGCACAACGACGCAGCCCTCAAACAGCTTGAAGAAAGCCTCCCAAGATATGTCACACCTCACATCAGACTTATTCCCTAGCACGTAGTGGATTAGATGCTGGACTTCAAATGTTATGTCCACGAAGTTGTAGTCTAGGGATATCTGGAAATATTAAAGAAGTGGGAATTAATATTTTATGGATGTGTAAAATCAACATCTTTCCATTAGCTTCCTGTAGGAGTGATTTCGTGAAAAGGGACGGAAGTGTGTATAACAGGAAGTGACAGCTTGAGCATGGAATAAGTAAGTACTGTTTAATAGCATGGAATTAGTAAGTACTACATAGATTGCAAGTAGAGGGGGTCGAATTTCGCCCAGTGGGCGACCACCAGTAATGAATAGTTATTCGAATAAATATTTCAGTATTCAGCTTTTAAAATTTTGAGGTTATTTTCTGTCGCTGCTCAGTTGCATATTACCAAGGTGAGATGTCAGATGTTACACATCTTATGCGACGACTGTAAGGCTCGCATCATTTTAAGGGTTCCGTACCCGTGTGGGTAAAACGGGAACCCTATTACTAAGGCGCCGCCGTCTGTCTGTCTGTCCGTCTGTCACCAGGCTGTATCTCATGAACCGTGATAGTTAGACAGTTGAAAATTTCACAGATGATGTATTTATGTTGCCGCTATAACAACAAATACTAAAAAACAGAATAAAATAAATATTTAAAGGGGCTACCATACAACAAACGTCATTTTTTTGCCGTTTTTATAGATAATGGTACGAAACCCTTCGAGCGCGAGTCCGACTCGCACTTGGCCGGTTTTTATTACCAGCTTTTGCTAGCGAATTAGACCGAAACATTCATAGTTTCGGGTAAACGCAGCGCTTGCAAAAGGAGCGATTAGTGATGTTTAGCTTTTAATATACGACTAAACGGGATAGAAATAAAACCTAGTTGTACTCCATAAAACAACGAAAATAAATCGCGGGACGCCTGGTAGATGTGTGATCGAAATTATTTTGGATAGAAAATATCAAGGATGGTTTATTAAAGGATATATATGTATATGGCATAACCAAGACCAAAATATTCAGATTTTTTTTGAAGAAATTTTTTTTTCTTTATTTAAATTTCGTTTGGATGTTGGCCGAGTCGCCACGCCAACAGCCGGTCTGACCCGCCGTATTAAAATCCTATAATTTGTATAGTAATGTTCTAGTAGTTTTCAAAATTATTACTATAAAGACAAAATTATTATTCAACTCTGCTGTTCTCATCCAGCTGCAAGAAACCACCTCTAGAAAATTGTTCCTTCACCTAGCCTAAAGGCGTCATACATTGCTTATACAAATAATAAACAAGTTTAATTGGTATTATAGTTACCTTTTTCGCCGCCAAAAGTATTTCCGACAACGAATCCAAGTCCAATCTTACAATTTCACAAATATCATCGTCAACTTTTATAACTTTCACAACAACATCTTCAGTAGAAACTTCTTCATTTATCCTGGCAGCACTGTCTTCAAACTCATAGTGTTGCCGCATCCAATTCCTCAAATTCTTACACGCGCGGTTCATTAATTTTGACATGGCAACACATTTTGGACCGACTATGTTCGCTTTGAGGCATTGTAACCAGAGGTATTTAAATACTTTTCGAGATGTTATTTCTGTTTTGTTGTCTTTTTGTATTAGTGTTGGTTTCTGAAATTATAATTAAAACAATGTGATGGGCGTAGTTACACAAGTGCACTTGTATTTGCGCTAAACGCTGGCCGAAAATGCAAGTAGAATTACAGCAAAGCTAAGACACGCGTAGGTGACAAGGCAGGACGCTTTCATAGTGAGGTGCACTATGACTTTATGAGTGACAGGCTCTACTAGTAGGATATTTACAGGTATGTATGTCAGTGGTACTATGGGCAGTCAGCACCGTTAACACCTTGCTTAATGGTATTTTTTTTGCCACAGCTAGGGTTATTCTCATACATATTGTTCGTGCAGATAAGAGAGGAAGACGTATTGGTATACGCATTGTGTTTATATGCCTCAAACGTAAGTTGAGCATGGGCTTAACGGGTATAAAATATACTTTAAATTTTTACTAACGATACGCTAAAAAGAATGCGGGTAAAAAAGGGATTTTGCCAAGCACCTATGCAACATTAAAAGAGGCCATGTAAAATGAAACTTACCTTCAAAACCACCAAATTGTTAAGATCACCAATAAAGTTCGTTACATAACAATCCACAGATGACAATTCACATACGAACTTCAGTGTAGTCCCCATTTCTTCTAGACAACTACTAGTAATCCGTTTCTTATCTTGTTCTAATATCAACCTGGATTTAATACTTCGCCATATTTGAAGGAAAAGCTTATCTTTTTCCTGGAAAATGGATTGTGTTTCTAGTTTCTTTATGCGTCTTAATACTACGCTTAGCAGTTGGATTGCGGAGTCGATGTGTTGAGGTTTCGAGTCTGCGTTTTCTATGGTTTTTATCTGTAAAATAGATGAATAAAACGTTCATATGATATGTAGGTAATCTTTGGTTATGTATAATATGAGTTACGAATAATATTCTTATAGATTTAGAAAGAATAACAAAAGGTGCTGCTGCTATTGTAATAGGTAATACGGGCTGGTGTCCGCAACTCCATGTCAATATGCGCGTATTTTGCGTACGTGCTGCTATTGTAATCATACAACGATATACAACGTGCCGCCACAATGGCGACATTAATTTAACACACGGATAAGGCTAGTGGCCAGTTATCATAAAAAATATAATAACACAAAATTGTTATACATTAGAAAATATTAATTTCAAGCGAACTAAATAATATTGCTCTCTCCTTCCTTCAATTCGCCTACTCCTTGCACGTTATTCGTTTTAATTTCATTGATGCGATGTTATGATCCATGACCCCGGCAAATTACCTCTGCGCTACAGTTCTTTAAGTACAGGTTGCTCCACGATTCTATTTTAGAAAATTGAAAATAAATAAATAATAAAGTTTAATGAAATGAAAATGTTTTCATAAAACATCAAGGCGAAACCGTATACGTGTGTTAAATTAATGTCGCCACCAAAGCGCCACGCTGTAGAACATTATGGGCTATATTAAAATAGCCTTAGCTTAAACAGGGAGTAAAAAGACCCATCACATAGTCGTTAACTACTGTACTTGTAACATTGAGCAAACATGATTGCTGGAAATCGACTTTTATTTTAGGTGTGAAAAATTACTGTTTACGAAACCAGAAGGTACCCAGGATTGGTCCAGTACAAAAAAATTAACATAATGACGGGGCGTATAACTGGGTCCCGGCTTTGTTAAGCGTCTTTTACAACCGTTATTTAAGTTCAGCACAGCCTGAGTAGTCAGCCTCGCTACGATCTTGATGGGTAACTGGCAAATATTTTAACCACGGTTTAACAGCTATTCGCAGTGTATGCTAATACCAGGCAAAGACTTTGGGTGCATAAACACAAGATTATATTATCCAAAGGGATAGGCAGAAGTGTATAGTCGTCCGCCTCGTGCTCTCTGTATATTACTCAGTGAATATCAAAATTGATAATACTTACAGCATTTTGCACGAAAAACTCTAAAGCAGTTAACAAACACTCCAAATTCTTGACATCATCACCATCTGTAGCATCGCAGTACCTCGAAAGAGTCAAAGAATATGCCACCATTGCGTTCAGTGTTGCCACGCTACTCTCAAATTCTACCACACTATCTTCAGTGTTGCTCACATCATTTTGTAAAAAACTACTATTTCCAAAATTTATGTTTTTAAATGATTCCAGTAAAGCTTTGTGTAGTTTTTCTTGTAAGTCTGCTAATATTGATCTGAAGGCACTGGCAGTTATGGCTTTCTTCTGTTTGACTATTGAAGGTAGAATCAGGCAAGTGATTTGGAATACAGGATCATTAAATGACTCCATATCCGAAATCGTCTTCTTATTTTTCTTCAATAGCTTTTCAACTATATTTTTGACTTGGTCACTGTCTATACGGACTTTTTTCACAGCTAATTCAAGAAGGCTTTTGATGATAAGCAAACTGTTTGGTGTTTTTATTTTTAATGTGAGCAATTCCAATAGAGAATTGTCTTTGAAATTGAAAATAGAATCTGCAGGGAATATCTGGTATAAGTCCGGACGTTGGAGACTCAATTCGTATATACTTTGTAGTACATAATCGATGTTACGCTTGAGTTTTTTGATACTAGAACATTTCTTGATTGCCAGCATAACAAAAATCGCTACCAATTGGTGGTTTTCTTCTAAATAGTGGATTGGCAATTGTTTGTATATGTTCACAGAGTTTTTAATCACGTCTGGTGTTTCTGAATTTATAGTTATTTCATTGAAATAATCGATGATTGCTACTTCTTTTGCAAAGGAAGCCATATTGAAATCAGCTTTGCCTAGCATTTTGCTCAAAGAATCTCCATTTTCGAAGCTCTTAGCTACATTTTTAGCTGTTTCTAGTACTAGCATGTTTAACAAATCCCTGTTACTAGTTATAGAATCAATTTTCAGCACATCTAAGTCAGGATCGGCCAAGCAAAGTTTGACCAAACATTTGGCCAACAATTTAATATGTGATTTATCTAAATCCGTGAATAATATTTTGCAGAAGTAAGCGTTTTGTAAAAGCGATGGGTTGGCACTGATGTGTTTGATCAAATGTGTTTTAGTTGATGCTATTGTTGTATTTGAGTTTTCATGTTTGTTCCTTATTGCTAGTAATTGGAGAGCCATTGTTTTGGCTAAGAGTAGGTTATCCTGGAAGGTAAGGATACAATATGATTAACTATGTCGAATATGTAGTTAGCAGCCTTTCACATAATGGTTGGACGAAAAAGCCTAGGAAAAAGAGTTACTATGAAGATATCTATGAAAATACATAGTCAGGCGCTGGTGTTTTTCTCAATATTCTAACAGGGAGGCAAATCATCAGTAGTGTTTATGGTTTGAGCCTCGCTTGCACAAGAAAACACTGAACATATTTAAAACATCTTTATGTCTCGGTCATATTCAAATGATTGAGAGAAACAGAACGGTGTTTTAAATACATTTAGCGCTAACCGCATTTAGTGATTTGTGGTACAAGTCAGCTTAAGTATTATTCGCGATAGAAAAATATCTATCGAAACACTTTAATGTAAAATAAAGCCGTAAAAACATAATATTTCGGTAATATAGCGATAAAAACATTAGCAAAACTTACCAAAAGCACAACAGCTTCATTATCCTCAATCTTCGCCGCGAGCGATATCCATTGCTTGCTATCCAAACACGGTAACAACACACTAAGGTCGAAAACCTCCGATGTATCACTGTCAGGAGATATTTCCAGTTTCACGTTACTGTATTTTATGTTCAGGAGCTTTAGTTGAGCGAAACTTTGGCAAACCTTGAGGAATGACATTATAAGAGGTGGATTCTGAAATGCATTAAATCTGTGGTAAGTATTTAGAAAGGTAACAACCATGAAAACTAGGGCTAAAAACATAACCTCCTATTTGCCGTCGTGCAGTCGGGTAATTAGTGTGAAATGACAGATCTTATAGTAATAATTCCAGAGGATTACGGTATCAATTTTATTTGTTCTCTAATCTACCATGCGACAGGATGATACCGAGTAAACTCTTGATACAAATCTTATCGAGATGTCTTATTTCGGGTCGTGGATATGCGCGAGCGAATTTCGCACTCCTAACTCATGGCAGCAGGAGAAACCGTTGGGTTTTAGTCGTCAGGAGTCTGACATAAAGAAGCGCAACCACAAGAATAAAAAAAATACTGGTTTAACCAGTATATATTTTTTTAATTCTTGTGGTTGCGCTTTATTCTTGTTTTCGCAGCTGACGTGAATTAAGTAGAACGGTAAATCTGTGAAAAGGGCCAGCCTCAGACAGTCACGATAGTTCCAGCCTCCGATGTAATGTTCTACAAGTATATGATGAGAGTGCAGTCATTCTTTATGCTTTATTCAAGCAGAAATCGCACTTACTTATTTACCTTAATGCAATGACATTAAATTATCTATCTTAAATCTCTTTGTTAGTGGCACTACAAATTCACATCCGCAGGTACGTTTTCTGATCTATTTGTTTACATTAAGGACGCTATCACATTTTTCCTCAAATATCAGTGCTTTTCAAGTACCATTTTAATGAATTAGGAGTCACAACTGCAAGGATATCATTGTCTCAAATTAAAGATAATATATTCATCTTCAGAATGGGCACATAAAAATTGTATAGCCCCATACAAATTTTTCACACAAATACGTTTTAACAATCACAATAAAACCAACAAATAAAAAAAAAAATGGTCTGAATAGGAACCCATATAGCTAAATCCACTGCATAGTTATACATAAAAATAATAACAAACTGTTGCTTATATAGTCCTCTATACGGTCAACTAAATATTTTGTAAGTAAATAAATAACTTTTTTATTTATGATTAAAATAAGAAGCGCCCTCAAATTTCTCCATACATTTTCTACTTGCGGTTCGTCATTCCGTGCTCGGACGCGCTCGTGGAAGCACCGGTGTATCGATTTTTCGCAAAAAAATATTTACGTACAGAAGTGTGTGCTGTATTGTATACTGTGGGTGGACGAAGTTGATACTTTTTCGGACCGAAATAAAAGTAAGTACGATTATTGGAATTTGTTTTAGAAATAATTACAGTTCAAAATTTTTGTATGAATCATGGTTGTAGATTACGGATAAACATTGTGGAAATAATTATATTATCTTTATTCAAATGGCGGAAATATTTTTTTTTCGAGATATTCGATACATAGTCAATTTTGGGGTTTTTGGGGTTTGTGATTACGTATGTCATATTTGTTTTTATCCAAGATGGCGGGTGTATTTTTTTAAATAAAAAATCGACATTGTTAGCAATTGTGGAGGTTTGTTATCAATTGTTGAAGGTGGTGTTTACAAATATACCATCCAACTTTTGATTCATGATGGCGGATATACATTTTGGTGATAAATCGACTTAGTTGTCAATTCATAAATCCAGAATAGTAGATGGTTATAACTTTCGACACCAAGTATGGTTTTTGATTGTGGTGTGCATTGCTAAAATATTTACATTTGTTATTACAGATGCCACGAATTCAGAAATTTGGATAAAGGACAAAAAAAACCATACACGTAGAAGTAAACAAAAGTAATGAGACTTTGTATTTTCATTCAGAAATCACAAATCTACTCTGGAGTTTTGTTACAGACGTTGATATACGTCTGTTGGTAATTTGTTTTATTTGATTTACCTTAGGTACTTACTAATGTCGTCTTTTTAGGGTTCCGTACCAAAATGGTAAAAGAACCCTTATGGTGAGACTAAGTCTGTCTGTCTGTCACACCTGGATATCTCAAGAACTACTAATGCTATCAACTTGAAATTTAGAATAGTTTTAGGTGACTTTTCCCAAACTATTTTGCAAACAAGAAAGAAATTAAAAAAATTTAAAAAAAAGGGACTGAAAGGGGGTCTTACAAATTTTAAATGGAGCGACTAGGGGCATGTGGAGTATCATATGAAAGAGCACTGTTTGCACATTCTCAAACATTTTTTTTTTTAAATTTTTTCATCAAAATTCGAAACTTTGATAGTTTCGAATTTTGATGTTTTTTTTTTTTTAAAATACCTCCCCCCCCCCCTTATCTCCGAAGTTTGCATAGAGAAAAATCTGAAATTATTCTATGTCGGCTGTGAAGTTTATGTACAAATTACAGGAAAAATAAAACGATGTCTCTAAATAGCACAGTTTTTTCTTCGATACGCATACTCTCAGACAGCATGGCTGTTTTGCAAGCGCTAAATAGTCATACAGTTGACTCTGGGCTGATATACGAGTGCCACCAGCGCCTCAACCAGGTGGGTTGCCTCAATAATATAACCATTCAATGGATCAAAGGACACAGCGGTTCGCTAGGTAACGATGCAGCCGACGAACTCGCAAGAAGGGGGTCTAGCATGGCGCCAGTGGGACCCGAACCCATCGCGCCACTCCCCTTCGGTTATCTACGCACTCTGGTAAGGAAACGAACCAGGGACCAACATCACAAACTATGGTTGGACCAAAGTGAGTGCAGGCAGGCGAAGGAGGCACTCCCTACTATCGACGGCCGCCTCACGAAACGGGTTCTACAACTAACTAAACAACAGCTGCGCACAGTTACAGCCGCTATAACTGGCCATGGGTCATTTAATAAACACCTCTTTGTCATAGGAGTCACAGACAGTCCGCTGTGCAGGGCCTGCATGGAGGACGACGAGACAGCGGCTCATGTGCTGTTAAACTGCCCTGTGATCGCTACATACAGGGCAAAGTACTTCGGTAACCCAGGTATCCTACGTGAGATTGTCAGTAACACCAAGGCGTTGCTGGCCTTCCTTGAGGAGCTGGGGTGGATCGAATAATCGATTTTCCCACCCGTACGCAAAATACGCGCATTGACGTGGAGTTGCGGACACCAGCCCGTATTACCTATTACCTATTTATAGCACAGTTTTTCAGAAATCATCAACATCATATATACGTGCGGAACCCTCGAGTCCGACTCGCTCATGACCGGTTTTTTATTTTCAGGAGCAAGAATGCGCAATACGAGAATATAAGCCAAAAGGCACAAAACAAATCGAGATGGAATTCCTTTCTGAGCAGCTAATCCTTGTTGGCTGGTAGCCACACTCCTCTTTTTGATTGCGGCGTGAAGTATCTCATCATGAATAAAGAAAAAACAAGGGTTAACAAGATGCTTATACTGTGAAAATTTAAAGACTGTAGCTTCATCAACCGTTTGGTTGTAAAACCTGTGTGATAGACGGACACGTGGATGACAGCAATAGAGCTCCGCTTGGACCCTTCGGGTACGGAACCCTAGAAAGAGCTGGCCTTCATTCTAAATTTGAACTTCTTTGAAACATGAAATGAAAATATACTTTTTACTACCTACTTTGGTTAAATTTTTTATCAAAAGTACTGAAATCGCGCCCCAGTCTCTGTAAATAAAATACTGTTATCATAAGGCAATGATTATTTTTAAATATCACAACGAAAGTCTACGATAAACTCCCAGGCTAATATTTGATTATGTAATGCTCCAACATTTGCCAGCAAAAATAATATTTACAAGTACCTACTTACATCTTTTCTAACTAATAGTAGCCTGGGGAATAATCCTAGGTGTTCCTTGTAATAGTAAAATGTTTAGGTTGTTAGTTATCTAAAAATATGGTATTTAATCCATATGGCCAGCGCTTGAAATTTTTGGGTACCTACCGACGCTACGGAATATAAAAAAAATACGATGATGAATTTAAAAAATACTAAAAACATAATTATCACGCAGATAGTACTTAGTCACTGTTACTAAAATTCGATTGCAAACTTACAACTAACTTTACTCAATCAATACCAGTAAAATTAAAAAAAATATACCTTCAAGTACCAAGATTACTTACGTTACGTATAAAATCGAGCGGTCAGCGGTTTCAATGTGTGCGTGCGCGTAATGTTGTTGTGTGATAGCGTCCTTAACATTAGATAGTTTTGGGACAGACCATAGGTCTTGCCTTGATATTTAAACAGCTCAGTTATAATGCTAGCCGAATGATATTATTTTTACGAATTGATCATAAGAACATACTTACATAACTAAGCTTCAAAACACACAATCCGAACTTGCCCAAGCATTCCTCCTCGAACTTAGTGTACAAATTCCAGAAGTCTTCCGCTACATTCATTGGCACAGTGTGGTCCGCCATCTTGTTGTGTTGCAAGAATGACGACAAAATGGCTGATAGTACTTCTGTTAACACTATGATTGAAGGGCCTGGAAAATTACAGTGCACATTTTATTCAGGTGTGGCAATGCTTAGTGGAGGCTTATGTTATATTTTGGCGGATGAGAATGAAACAGGTGTATGGATGACATAAGAATGGCGCTTTTTGTTTTTTCGTTGGCACAACCACAAACAATTGTTTCGTTGGGTTCGATTCCCAAGTTCGGCAAAGCGTAATCGAGTTATATTTAATACTACTTAACAGCCAGAAGTTTTAAACTGTGCTCTATAGCTGGCGAAGAAACATGAGAGCCTTTATAAGTCTGCCAAACCTTACGAGAGAAAAGGCGTGATATTTCATAGCAAAAATGCATTGAAAGTAAAGCAATACTTACTGACAAATCCTTCTTCCAACATCATCAAGCAATGGACTTCTAAATCTTTCTGCAATGACTCCAAAAGCTCTTTATTTTGTCTGAACATCAATTCAGAAGTCATCTTTCCATACAAAGCTACAGATTCTTCAGGAAATAAATCAGAACCAGTTGTTATTTTACTTTCTATCTTTTCAAAATCTACGCCATTTTCTTTCGCCTCTTTTACCTTCTGTTTCAGTTCGAACTGGTCAGTGTTGCCAGCTTCCAAAATGTTTTTTACTGATGGTAGAATTTGGTTTATAAAAAGAGTTCCTCTGCTTAGTTTGAATAATATTTCTAATAAACAATTCATTGTTTCTGTGTAAGATTCTATTATATTTGAACTGTTTTTCTTTGCTGTCATGATTGGAGGTAGAATTAAGTCTATTTTCTGCTCAATCAATATAGGATCTAATTTCAAAGCAGTTTTAATGATTTGTAATGTAGTTTTGTCTAATTTTCCTTCAAGTTTCAGTTGCCCCATCATAACAGCTTGCAAGAAAGATGTGAAGTTTTTCTTTATTTCAACTTTTGATATTTTTTCGCCGAAAGTATCAGTCAGGCGCACATTAATATCAACTTCATTCTTCAATAAAACTTCAAGCATGTTCAGGAAGAGGATTCTCTTAGTTTTAGCATCATTGTCTTCTAAAATGGATGGAAGATTCATGGCTGGGACTATGAAACTCTGTTCCATATTTAAAACATTCGCCACCATAATGTAAAAAGCAAAAACAATCTGATTCTCTTTTTGGAACGAGCTTACAAACACATCTATGAAATTGTGTAAGAATTTCGACTCATTATCAGACCGATTTTTGGGAAATTTAAAGAAAGTGTTCATGATTTTGATTACCGATTGTATGTTATCCCCTTTTTCTGCAATCAGTTCTTCAATATTGTCTTTCCGAATCAACGTTTGTAAGAAGCTGATGAAAAATGTTTTTTTATTGATTGGAAAAAAAATATTCTGACACACATCCGCAGCAGATTTTCGACATTCTGTATCCAAGAAGCTGAAAATAGTTTCCAGATTTTCACCATTTAACAATTTGATAATAAATTCCAATTTCTTTTTGGATTCTCTGTGGTATTTTATAAAGTTGTTCAGTATTTTTTGGCTCAATTGTGTGTTTGTGTCATCATTTCTTAGAAACTGCAGTAATGTGATTGATATAGTAAGGTAGTCATCAATTTGTAAACTTAGCTGGGACGAGATTTTGGGGTTCTCTAAAAATGTTGAGATGTACTTTATGTCAGCAGTTTGTAGTGGGTTCCGCTGTATGTATTGAGATACAATCTGAAATAAGAGACATAACTTCAGTATCTAAAAATATTTATTTTGCAGCCGTCATGTAAATAAAACTAAATAAATTATCAAAATATTTGTATAATAAAGAATTTTTCATACGCTTTTCATTGCTCCATAGTGAAATTGTAAGTATTATTTTTTTAATTTTCATGCTGGTTATGGCATCCAACTTTGGGGAGCAGCCAGTGCCTCCAACATAATTAAAGTGCAAAGGGCACAAAACTACATATTGAAACAATTATCCAATGCACCTTGGTTTATCAAGACAACAGAGATCCATGAAATCCTCAATATTCAGACGGTCATTGAGGAGACATGGGGACGAATGCAAATCCCGACTGCTAAAGCATCCGAATATGCTTGCGGGTCAGCTTACTATCCCAGAAAGCATCCGCCGATTGAAAAAGCGGCGGGACATTTTCGACCATAACAGTCAGTGCGAGGAATGACTGTGAAGGTTAGAGCGGACTCCACTGGGAGTAGCGCCTCACATTCGAACAGAACCATCTCATCTGTTCATAGTCTACAAGACTGATCGCATGATAGAACCGGAAAAAAAGAAAAAATTTTTTCATGACGGGATATTACTTAGAGGACTCCCAAGTATCTTAAAATGCAAATAAAATATCCCTTCCAACATCAATTGAATAGAATTTTTGTTTATCATTCAATGATCTGTTACGTTTGAGATAAGTACCAATAACATATCAATTAAAAGTCAAACATACCTGTATTAATTTACTCTTTAGCTCACTAGTCAAGTCATCGACCGCTGACAGCCAATCAAGCACATTCTTCAGCTCGTCACTGTTTAACTTATTTTTCTCGGTCAAGGTATGAAGCCATTCACCCACAATTCTCTCTTTAGGAGCGGTGGGGAAGTGGTGGGATTGTACCACATTTTTGGCGAGACAAAGCCGCTTGGGTAGTGGTGACTTGTCATCATCTAATCGATGCTTTAATTCTGAAAAGCACAAGTAATCAATTTTTTTTTTTTTGTGGGTTTACTATAGGTACACCTCTGCCTAACCCTTCACGGATTACAGGCGTGATGTTATGTGTGTGTGTAATAATTTTACAAAGTCTAATTATCTTAGGAGGATTTAAATAAATAAATGAAGGTTGATCAGATTATATTGTAGGATACAGATGTACAGTGTTATTTTTATTATTTTAGTAATATTTTATATAAATTCTTTTTTAATTTGTGAATGTGAGAACGTTGTAGACTTAATAGACTGTAGCTCTGTTAACCATGTTCTATTTTGTTAAGTACTTGGTACTTGTTGACGGGCCTACACTGTCCTCCCATACCTATTAACACTGTAACTTGAAAACATTGTAAAAGCCCATTCTTTTTAAAAGAGTAACCGTGGAGTTTATTGCTGGCTCTTCTCCATAGGAAACTACCAATTGGAACCGTGCACGTTTCATAAGTGCCCATGTAGGTTTATGTGAAATAAAATATTTTGATTTTGAGTGCAGTATACAAAGGGACCGGAAAATGTGCTGAGAAAATTGCATACTTGAACAACTACTTCATCAGACAAGCGAGTAGTTAATTTAATAGAAATGGACCATGAAATTAAATAAAAGCTGTGAAATTACTGTATTTATGAATTCTCGCTTCTAAATACCAATAATTATAGCAATGTGTTCATAAAAGACAAAAACTTTAAACATTTTGTATGCGTTGAGGTTAAGTTTTACAGAAATCATTTTAACCATGTTAGAAATAAAATCTTACCATTCAGTGGGTTCAATAACATGATAAATGGCACAAAATAACTATTTCATGTACACTTTTTAAATTATACAACCGTAGATTAACTTGAAAAGGCAATGTTCCTTCCACACGCTGTATTGTTGTTATTCGACGTTTTGATACTGCTCTATATTCATTATGTCACTTTTCTTTCTCAGAAGCTCGTTTTATATTTTTCATGGAGTAAATGGGAAAAAATAAGGGTTTTAAAAATATTTTTATTTATTGTGACCGTAAAATGTGTGTGTCAGACTGTAGGTAGGAACTGTAGGTCAGAAAAAAAATCAATTAATAATTCAGTTTGATAATTTTACTTCGCTGTAGAAACTAAACGTAATGTAATATCGTATGAATGACTCTCTAAAGATCATGACTTTTCGAATCATCCATGCATTTTTTTAATACGGACCTATTGCAGATGGCTCCGGAGTGCCTTTTCTGCGTAACCGAGCGTTGGCGGGGCCAGAAGGGCCTCTCACCGGGTTAGACTTATAATTTAAGTAACACAGCTAAGGGCGTCCCATAGTGGGACTCGAACCTAGGCTTAGGGCGTTACTGACTACTGTACAAGAGGGGACTTGTAGTACCGGTATATTATTATTATTAGGGACATTTATTATGCTACTTGCTCCGCTCGGGCGGGCGGGGGCAAGGGTCGGGGGGGGTGTCGTACTACTCTAGTTCGCGGAGGTGCTCGCCGTCGAGTACGGAATGTTTGTGTAGTGTTGAAAGATTTTCGAGCTAACTTGATACTCTCTTGGTATAGAGTTATGTCGTCGTCTTTATCTGATAATACATGTTTTGGGCGTCGGATGCGTGATATGTGTGAGGGTGTGTATCGGGTAGCTGCTGCCACTAGTGGGTTAGTGTGAGTGGTAGCTGAATCACCCTGGCGTTAGGTGCACCCCTATTTATTTACTCCGTGGTGCACCCACATTTCACATAAGTACCTACCTAGCTACTAAAAAAAAATTGTACGGAGGTAGGACATATGCTACCTTTATCCCGGTATTCCCACGGGATCAAGACTTACGCGGGTGAAACCGCGGGGCACAGCTAGTAGGTGTTATAATTTTATTAACAAATAGGTACCTTTTTAAATAATTATTTAAACATAGCTTTTTATTTATGTGTAACATCTTTCCCATCGCTTTCTGTGGGAGTGATTTCGTGAAATGGGACGGAAGTGTGTAACAGGAAGTGACAGCTTGAGCGTGGAGAAAGTAAATAGTTTTTAAATAGCATGGAATTAGTAAGTATCTTATAATAGCATGGAAAGTGTCATGGAATTAGTAAGTATTATATTATAGATTGTAAGTAGAGGGTGTCGAATTTCAACCAGTGGGCGACCTCTGTAATAAATAATTATTCGAATAAATATTTCAGTATTAGCTTTTTACATTTTGAGGTTAATTTCTGTCGCTGCTCATTTGCTTGTTATCAAGGTTAGATGTCAGCTGTTACACATCTTAAGCGACTACTGTAAGGGCTCGCTCGTTTCTTTTTCCTTACTTTTAATTGGAATTAAATCTTTGCACGAAAATGTTTAACAAAGTACCTTCGTAAAGTTGTCCACAAGCTCGATAGATGGCGTTAGTGGAAAAATTAGAAGTCGCTATGGTTTCGTTACCGCGCGGTGTATTCAGACACGATGTGTAATAGTTATTGAATACCCCCCGACCCTTGCCCCCGCCCGCCCGAGCGGAGCAAGTAGCATAATAAATGTCCCTAATAATAATAATATACCGGTACTACAAGTCCCCTCTTGTACAGTAGTCAGTAACGCCCTAAGCCTAGGTTCGAGTCCCACTATGGGACGCCCGTGTTACTTAAATTATAAGTCTAACCCGGTGAGAGGCCCTTCTGGCCCCGCCAACGCTCGGTTACGCAGAAAAGGCACTCCGGAGCCATCTGCAATAGGTCCGTATTAAAAAAAAAAAAAAAAAAAGTTATTGAATAAATGAATTGAAATATTGTACCCCAGCGCACCGTAAACTAGTTGCGTTTTTACTGACTCCTGTCAAAGAAATAAGATTTATCTCGAACAGGTGCTGATTGGCTAGTCTGGTCAGCGCCTACAGAAACTGTTATGATCGGATTCGGGTGTGGTGTGGTCAACTGGTCAGTGTGGTCACAGAACACTATTACTCCTAGCGGAGGATAACGACTATGACGAGAATGTGGTACAGTACAGGCTTACGGCCGAACCCTATGACCTATTTTCAGTGAAAGACAGATCGCATCTATCCTCGAATGACGTTTCACAATCATTGATAGAGGCCATTAGAAGCTATCTTTCTAACGGAAAGAATGTTCTCTATTCGGCCCTCCCGTGCGTTCCGTTACAACCAACATCACTTTAAAAAACCGGCCAAGTGCGAGTCCGTCAAGGGTTCCGTACCATTATCTATAAAAATGGCAAAAAAATAACGTTTGTTGTATGTGAAATTAAATATTTGTTTTATTTTAATTTAATTACTTATTTTTAAAGTGAATATATAATTAAATATTCTGTGAACATTTCAAGCATCTACCTGTTACCGTTATCAATATCGAGCAAAAACGAGCAAAAAAAATCTCGTTTGTTGTATGGGAGCCGCCCCCTTAAATATTTATTTTTCTGTTTTTTAGTATTTGTTGTAGCGGCAACAGAAATACATCATCACCTCGTTTCTCGTTGACGTGCCGTTGACGGTGCGGTGGACAAACGGGGTAAGGGTATAACATAATACGTACTTGCTATGTACTTGGTATTTATTAATTACTTGCTGTTGCCCGCACCATCGTCTGTGTGTTCTTATTTTGTGCTGGCTAGTGCCCGCGGCTTTCCCCGCCTGTCTTTTCCTAAAATAAGTATCAGCTATCTGCCAGTGAAAGTCCCGTCAAAATCGGTCCAGCCATTTCGGAGATTAGCCCGAAAAAACAGAGACAGAAAAAAAATGTTTTTATGTTTTATGTACCGTTTAAACACACATCAAACGTGTCTAGGGATCAAGGTTTTTTTTTATATCACATAATGCCCTATTGAAATTAAATAAAAATGTCTATTTACATAATCAGATCAGCCTGAGTATTGTGTTCCCACTGCTTCTACCTTTTTGGTTCTAGGACATGCCGGTTTCCTCACGATGTTTTCCTTCACCGTTTTGAGAGCAGTGGTGATGAAATAATTTACACAATGTAAAGCACCTGAATCAGCTAGGGTTCGAACCTACGACCTACAACACGTAAGTCACTGCCACCACTGCCTAAAAAAGTTAAGAAGTTTTGTTTTTTTATTTACATTGATAAAAATAAATGTGTAGACTGTAGATCGACGAAGTACTCTTGTGTATTTACTTGTGTGCTTGTGTATTAATAAAGAATTTTCGCGATTTTTGCTTTTAAGAGGGCCCTTCCCGGTCCATCGATCGTCAACGCGAGCCAGGTCGAAAAATTTGTATTTTCATCCAGCGCAAGTGAAAACTATTAACAACCGAGTGAGAACGCGATAACATTGAACGAAAAATAATGTGCGGAATTTTCATAAAACTTGTTCCAGGAAATACGTGTTTTTATGTAAGCCTTACCAGTTTGTGAAATAAATGTTGGTCATTTAGAATCTCCATTACATTTGCCAGGTTTCTATCGTAATGTTTTCTTAACATTTACAATTTATGAGTACATTATGAATGGGCAAAGTTCAGGTAAAATTTGTGCAAAAAAGCATATTTTTGCAGGCTTATACTGAATTTGTTTTACAAAAAAATTTTTTTTTGCTTGCACAGAAACCTAGATATAGTGCACAAGATACCTATTGGTTAAAAGTATTCAAAGAAAGATGTGTTACAACGCCATAATCACGTACGAGCGTATGTATGAAAAGTATGTCGGGTTGGCCGCTCTTAAGGGGGATGCGCTAAGGAAGGCCGCGAAATTTAAATTTTCTTAAGTTTTTTGCAATTTGCAGGTCAGTAACAGAATGTATGTTGATCTAAATATGATTTGCGGATGTAACAAATATGGCTTTATAGAATTATTATCATTAGAATGCTGATTCTAATGATAATAATTCTTGAAAGTGAAAAATGAAAAGTAGCCTATGTTTTTCTCCAGGTCCCAGACTATCTACCTGTCAGTGTCAACATAGCGATCGGTATATTTTAAAATGAAAAATAAATAAATAATAAGTTTATTGATTCAAAAATATAGATAGACACGGGTTTTATACTAGTTACATGCTAAGATTTAATCAACTAACAATGGACACAAGTGGATAAAAAAAAAAAGTTGTCTTTAGTAACAAAAAATTAAATCATCATCATCTGCCTAGCCTTTTCCCAACTATGTTGGGGTCGGCTTCCAGTCTAACCGGATGCAGCTGAATACCAGTATTTTACATGGAACGACTGCCTATCTGACCTCGACAACCCAGTTACTGGGTAACACGATATCCCTTGGAAAGACTGGTTGTCTGACTTTTGGGCTTCTGACGACCCGTAATAACTGTCAAAGATCTACAAATGACAGCCAGGACCAACGGCTTAACGTGCTTTCCGAGGCACGGAGGAATCTTGGTATGGACAGATGGTCACCCATCCACGGACCAACCGCGGTAAGCGTAGCTTAACCTGATCGATCGACCCGTGCGGCAGTTATTATTTAGCCACAAAAAACAACAAAAAATTTAATCCTGATCCTAATATTGGTTTAGTTGTGAAAAGGTGGCAGACGGACAAACTGAGTTATTAGCCTTTTTAATAATGGGTGATGGATTTGACAGCCATGTTTGACGAATAAAATTTACAAATGGAATAAAAAAAAAACAAAAAACGAGCGTTCTTTACAGTAGTCGCGTTACAATTACAATAGTTGCAGGTGTAGTCGCATAATTTAGGTAGTAATAAGTAGCTGAGCACAAGAAGCTTCTTTTTTTTTAAAGAGTAACGGTGGAGTTTCTTGCTCATTCTTCTCCATACGAAACTACCTTCTGGAAGGGGCAACTAGACTTTTGACGTTCAAAATTGCCTCTTAGGTGCCTATTTGAAATAAATAATTTGACTTTGAAGCTTAAATAAAAGTGGAGCCAACCCTCTAACAAGATCAGCTCCTCAAGGCGCTGTACTCGATGAACGATTACGTCACATTGACCAAAGTTTAGAATGACATTCATTACATTTCGTTCTTGATAAGTCGTAAGATTTATTGAAATACTTATTATGTTAAAACTTTAATGTATAGCGCTGTATCAAGTAATAAATATTTCTAGGGAAATTGGAAGACCTCTGTTACTGTAATTCACCAGTCTTTTTATTAATGTAAACTCTCTTAAACAAATCTGGATAATTTTTAGGGTTCCGTAGTCAACACGGAACCTTATAGTTTCGCCATGTCCGTCTGTCTGTCTTTCCCCGGCTTAACATAGAGACTCTTATTAATTACGCGGATCACGTCGACAAAGTGGTAAAATAAAAGCTCGAAAAAGTATATAATCAAAGCTTATACTAGTGCGTTCACGGTCAATCTACGGGAATTGTTTACACTTCACTATTTATACTGTTTATCCTCTGACACTACACCACCATAAGTTGCGGTTGATTCTTGTTTCGACGGCGGCTTCGACGCGGTGCCTGAAATGGCTCCACTCCACGTAGATTTTATGTTTATTAATACGATCATGACCTCAAGACTGTTATCAAGCGCGAGCTGTTGGGCTGAGTAACGTTTATTAATATGGGCCTAAATACCTAAGTGACGACGACTGTGGTCGGACTCTCTCTTTCTAAATACACACACAAGAACGAGACAGTGATATGTGTTTTCTTTATCTTATTTATGTATTCAGAAAGAGAGAGTCCGACCACAGTCGTCTTCACTTAGGTATTTAGAGTGTTGCCTCCACTTTTATCTATACCTTCATGGCTGAGCAGCGACAGAAATGACGCCCTCTACTTACATACAATCTATATAGTAGGTACTTAACTACTTATAAAGTATAAAAGTAGGTACTTACTAATATTTCCATGTTATTAAAAAGTACTTACTTATTCCATGCTCAAGCTGTCACTTCCTGTTACACACTTCCATCCCTTTTCAGAAAAGGAAAGATGTTACTCATCAAAAACTTACTGAATGAAACTACAATTAATGCATTTTGTAAAGTTGCTATTTCCAACCATCACTTACTGGATAAAGCATTTCTAATGCAGCGGGCTCATTACGTAACACACTATCAGTAGCAATGGCTATCATTTTGACAGTTCAACAACGGGTTGTACCAATGATAATAGAAATTTAAGACAAAAAATAAACTGATGATTTTACAAAAAAATAACTAACTAATGACTAGGCAGCATGGTCTCAGAACAAAAGGAAAAAAAATACGTGGATAGGTTACCTACTCAACATTCGATCTTCAAAAACGGCACAATGTCACACTATTAGATGACACGTGGAAGTAGGACGGCATGTCGTAGTTATCGGGAGTGAAAAAGAGACAAGACGAAGAAAATGTGGCTAATTAGCCATATTTTGATGTTCACTTGCGGAGCGTGTATATTGTAATAACCTATCTACCTCTTTTTCCTTACCTACCTATAATATCATTGAGTTGTGCAGACAAAATTTTCGAACATAAGAAGCAATGGATTAGCAATATCCTTCAAAAAAGGGTGCAGGTATATTTCCAGCTATGGCTAAAGTACCAGATTAGTGCCTACATTCTGTCTGCTACCTACTGAAAATTGTTAGGTATATGTAATAAACAACAATTTCCACACGTCTATGTTATTACGGAAAACCTTGAAAACATATTGCAGTTACTGATGTATCCAAAAGATAATACCTATGGGGAATCCAAGTCTGATACATACTTCGATCAAGCTTAGCTTACATCAACCTAATGTGCGGCAGTTAGGTATATTCTACTGTTATCTTAAGAAAGTATAATAAAAGGACCATAAAGGCTTTATTAATCTACAACCTTACAAAACAAAAATAAAACTTCAAACTCCAATCTAATCACTAGTAAACATCTAAATTTATGAAATGAATGAGCAAAAGCGATTCATTCATAAAAATGTCAGCCATTTTGTGAAAGGTTACCTAAAAAACGAAAATGTATTCTGTCATGGTCGGGACGCGTCGCTAAATAGGCCAAGGAGAAAATTTGCGCAGGCGCGAAAGAATTGATTTTCCCTCACCATGACGTCACAAATACAAGATGTCTGCCGCTTGAACAAGAGAAGCTGAGGATAAAAAATTTAAAATAAGAAACAGGAGCTTACAGTTAGTAAAAGGACGTCGGATGTAACAAGTTTATGCCAAATTCTTCAGTGACTGATGATAAAGAGGGATTCGTTTACACTAGTTCATAGATCATAGATGAATAATAACGCGTGTGTTTAGTTAGCGAGTGATATGGTAGCTAAGGAGATGGTGTATCGTGTAGTACAGAAGAATTTCCTGACGATGTTCGACGTTACTACTACGATGCTGGTCAAGTTTATATGTTTATGTGAGTAGAATATTCAGATTATTTGCTTTTTAACTTAAACTTTAAAGCATTATCAAAGAATTGAGTGAATATACTTATTTAATTTTTCATTGTTATTTTTTCTGTCTACAAGTAAAAAAGACAACAGAGGAAGGGGTTTTTCCCGTCGGCAAATTCAAGATTCTAAATTCAAAATAACAAATCTACTAGTTGCATAGATCTAAGTAAAAAAAAAGCTGTTTTTGTAAAAGCAACATGGTATTTCAACATTCAGCCAAAATATTTTTTTTAATTCGAGTAGTGTTCATTTCAAATTAGCGTGAACATACATTACACAATTTCCTTTGTTACACGATCTACGTGTTTTTATTATAATTAAAATCAAATTAAGAGTTCTGCTATCGCGTGATTCTTTAAGTTAATTAACGTGTCAAAAGAGTATTGTAACAATTAGCTTTTTATATTTGAAATATACGGCCTTCTTAGTTATAAGTTGTTAAGAAAACATTGGTTTTAGTACGGTAGTAAATTGTATGAAGGAAAATGGAAGGAAATTATACTTAGCGTGAAGTATTTTAGCTCTGTAATTTACTTACTAATCAGGTTTCTTAATTAAAATACTAGAATGCCTATAAGTCCTTTACAGATTAATAGATTTTTTTTTCGTTTGTCTTATTTTAAGATTACGTTACTATTTTTTTCTTACAAGCTCGTGGCTAAGTAATAACAGCCGCACAGGCCCATCTGTCAACTTAAGCTACGCTTGCCGGGATAGGTCAATGGATGGGTGACCATCTTTACATACCGAGACTCCTCCGTGCCTCAGAAAAGCCGTTGGTCCCGGCTGTCATTCGTGGATCTTTGACAGTCGTTACGGTCGTTAGAAGCCCGAAAGTCTGATATTTCTGGGTTGTGGAGGTCAGATAGGCAGTCGCTCCATATAAAATACTGGTATTCAGCTGCATCCCAGCAGAAGCCGGATTCGGATTGGAAGCCGACCCTAACGTAGTTGGGAAAAGACTAGACTGGTTAATATTTTTTTCTTAGTAGGTATTCAAGTGCTTATTATCTCGAACTTCTGCCTTAATTTTTACTGTCTATTTTTTATCTGTGCTAGCATCATTACAACACTTTCAAGGGTGCTTAAACTCTTGATGAAGCCGATTTTTTTTTAAAGATAATTCTTAGTTACGTAAGAAGTAGGTTCTTTAAGGGCTGATTTTTCAAAAGTCAGATAACTTTTATCTGAGGAATAAAAATAGCGGTTTGACATATTTTCTATAGATAAGCTGTCAAACCGCCATTTTTATTCCTCAGATAAATGTTATCTGACTATTGAAAAATCAGCCTTTAGTTACATTATTAGATAGATACAAGCTACATTAATAGACATAAGGTTTGCATATCTTGATGATATAAGTCGTATTACAAAATAATCTTGCCTTTCCTGAATGAGATCTTTACAATGAAGACAATGAAATGATATGATAACAAAGTCAAAGTCAAATTATTTACTTCAAATAGGCACGTCAAAATTTACAAAAAAAAATAGAATTGATTCTAGTTGCCCCCTCCCTTCCAAAAGGTAGTTTCGTATGGAGAAGAATGGGCAAGAAACTCCACCTGACAGAGAGCTTATCGTTGAGAACTGCAATTTTTTCGTGCTATAAATCTTAATTTTATGTTTTTTTTTTCTACTTTAATTTATTATTACGAGTGTCGGTATGATTAATTAAATTACCAATCAAAATTCGAAAAAATAAAAGGAAAAATCACAAATTAAACTAAACACACTCTTAGAAACATAAAAAACAAAAACGATAAAAAAAAAACAAAGTAAAATAAAAATAGAAACAAAGTCTGTACGAGGCCAAAATGCTCCTATCTCAGCATAATCAAATAATTTTTTTTAAAAGAATTACCATTTTTTATCGGTATCTTAATTTATTAATTTTAACAGATTATTAAACTTAAAAATATAATATCCTAACCTAAATAAAACTATTAAAAAACTAAAATATGGCGTCGAAAAATTCCTCCGCATCGCTGTCGACTGATAATGTACCCAAGAGACTGGTGGCATTGCCATTGTCCTTTAATTTGAAGGTTCCACTCATTATTTAATTTCCCTTTGCTTTTTCGCAGGCCTATTTAATCTAATATTATTAAATAGTACCCAGGCGGCAGAACTGCCCTTACATAATCTTTTAGCGTCGTTTCTCACGATACCCTCGGGAAGACATTACCCGAAATTCTTTGTATAGGGACTTACATTATGCCTGTAGATTCCTTCGTAAATATTTGATGGAAATTCTTGACAATATTAAACGTAAAGTTTATTTTTAAGAGGCTCTTGTCGGGTCAAGGGACACCTCGTATTGGATTTTATCGTGTTATCAGATTTTCGTAGCGGTTGGCTACGAAGGCTACAGGTTTTCGCTACGCACTGCTACGGTGGCCACAGATTTTTGTAGCGATATGAACGTAGCCATGGTCTAAAGAAACTTGTTCCTTCGCGTGCCAATATTTACTAACGAAATATAGGGCGGGCCAAGTTGTTGCATTTTTGGCTATACAGCATGTTAAAGAAATTGCTCGCCATAGCTTAGGGGTAGGTTCCCAGGAGGGAGGAACCCAGGAAAAATCCAAAAAATTAAAACATAAAAAAAAATATTGTAAAATTAACATAATTTAGATCTACCAGCTTAAAATAGCAATTTTAGAATTAAAATTATTTTATTTGTTTAAATGCTGTAATTGCTTACCTACTGTCGAACGCGTGGGTAAATAGGTAGTACTAAATTAGGTTGATCTTGCAATATTATTTAATGTTTTTACTTTTTTTTCCCTGGGTTCCTTTATCGATACTGAACCTAGGGTAGGTTCAGTATCGATAAAGGAATGCTATGGCACGCAATTTCTTTAACTTTCTGTATTATTTACTGAAATAAATATATTGATATGTATTTTCAGAAACACTAATTTACTGTGCAATATTACAAAATAACTATTGAAATAAGAAAGAAATATTGCGAATTACAATTAAATTAAACTTTTAAGTTAGCTGCGAAGTAGAAGGCTGAGGAGCGCTGGTCTTTGTGGGGACATGTGACATGTGAAACTGTTTTGGTTTCTGCATGATTTCATCTTAAGCCGGCTCCATTTATGATGCTGAAATATTTAGCAGTGAAAAAACGTGGTCATCCGAAAGCCTATTACGAAGACAATTTTTTATTAGTTTCATTATTCAAAACGTTTGTCCAATGCCAATGAGAATGACATTTCTAACAATACGAAAACTTCACTTGATTTTTGTTTGATGGTCGCGGGCCGGATTTCAACGCTTCGCGAGCCAGAATAGAATAAATACTCTTTATTATGTACACCATAAAAATTACAGATATAAATGTTGAAATTTTACATAGGGTGACACAATGGGCGGTCTTATCGCTAAAAGCGATCTTTTACAGACAACTTTTGGATGAATTACAAGGAGAAGGAGAGACAATACTGCAGGTAGGCAGTGGTGTACCATTTACATAACAATAAATACATACATACATAAAGCAATACACTTATCGATATAAATATATATATACAATAATAAACATGAAACAAGAGCCCTTGCTCTTGTTTCATGTTTATTAAACTAAAACTTATTATCTAATGATGATGTTTAAGGAGTGTTTTCAGAGATGGCCCGCAGGCCATAGTTTCCCCATCCCTGGTCTAAAGGGTTTTATAAAATAAATTTATTAATAAGGCTCACAGGTGTTCGTAGTGGTTTATAGGGGCTGCAGGTTTTCACATGGTTGCTACCGACTGTGCGTGGAGGTTCGTAGCAAATGTCTACGGATTTTCCGTAGCAGAGTTTTCGTAGCATACGCCTACAAAAGCTCACTCAGTCATATTTATTTTGGACTAGCTGAACCTACAGACCTGTGAAATTTTTTAATATGGTCTTCAGTTTAAAAAGAACTTTCAGTTTTCCCCAAATTTTCCAATTTTTCAGGCATTTTAACTGCTTTATTATGTGTTAATTTTAATGAGAAATTTACGTAAAAATAAACTAAATGAGACGCTAACAAATATACCGAAATCCGAGAACCAATCACAGCCTGCAATTGACATTAACATTATCATATTTGTTTATCTTTAGAGCCAGGTTTAAACCATCGAAACATTTTTGAATTTCGAACTTTATTCCATTGACAAATGAGACTCGGGTTGACAACCAGTTTTTGTATTTAGAACCCTAATTGCGTCGGAATAAAGCTCGAAACTATGAAATGTATCGATGAAATCATCGACGAAAAACCTTGTCCGCCTTATTACAAAACAAGATTTATATTTTGACATTGCTTAAACCATGCAGCCAGTTTTTGTAATAAGAACGTAACAGTGATTGAAATACCGTTCTTTATACAAAACTGAAAACTTAGTTCGGTACTAAGTTGTCAGTTTTGTGTTTAGGAACTTTACCATAGTCGGAATAAAGTTCGAAATTCCATAATGGCTCCATGTTTTAAACCTGGGTCTGAAGATAAACCTTGTTTTGTAATGAGGGGGTTTATGGATAAATTCATTTATGATCTGCATCAATAATTGTATGTCTTAAATTCGCTAACACTCTGTCATACGTACCGGTATCAACGTCTTAGTTATTTGTACCCCCTCTCTAATCTCTTAACCAAAATTACCAAATGTGATAATTGCAATAAAGGAATAACTAACAGATCGCCAGGACTGAATGCCGGTCATGTGCTAAGACTGTTCATGCAAATAAAGCCTGCACTGGTTTTACCGCCAAACAACTATCTGCACTTCACAATGCGGACAGCGTAGACTGTAACATGTGAAGAATGCAACCACAATTCGCTAATTTCCTCATTCAGACAAAAATCCCACACTCTATTCGGACATGTACATAAAAATAAATCTTACGTTGTAAGTGTGTAGGTTGGCAGAGGCACACAATAAAAAACAGGCCACTTTTTAATTAAAAAACAAACGGCCAGTATCATGAGGCACAAAGAAAAGTTGAGTCCAACATGGTCGGCTGTTTTTGCTACTTTGAAATCGAATCACGCTCCAGTTGTCACGCTGTGTAGAGAAGTTTCTTGTTTTACCGTCTGATTGAAAACTAGCTCAGATTATGTTTTCACTACGACAATCATAGTGAACAATCGTAATCTAAGACAAACTCAGTCACTAAATATAAGACAAAAATACTAGCTCTAAGGCTTTATTTAGCCAAGTATTTTGGCTCGAATCGAGACGAGTTGAGTCCAACATGGTCGGCTGTTGGTGCTACTTTGAAATTGAATCACGCTCCAGTTGTCACGCTGTTTAGTTCTGATTGAAAACTAGCTAAGATGAGGTTATCTCTGGAAATAGGTTACTGAATATTATACTAGAATTAGCAGTTGTTAGTATTTTACGTTACCACCATAGTCTTTTTACTAAGTATTTTAGCTTGAGTCATAAGTTTATAACCTAGCAGATCCAAAAACCGGTAAAATAATGGTTTAATTGAGCAAGGAGAATTGTAGAGAAAAAGTATTCCGTGCTGCGTATCCACAGTAACGCATAATTCATTATTTTAATTAAAAGAACATACAGTTTTGTGGCGAACTCAGAAGAAAGTTGAGTTCAATATGGTCGGCTGTTGCTACGAGTACTTTAGAATTGAATCACGCTTCAGTTATCACGCTGTGTAGAGAAGTTTCTTTATTCAGTTCCGATTGGAATCTAGCAAATATTAGGTTATAACTTTATAAGTTACTGAATATTAGACAAGAATTTTCGTTCCACTCTAATATTTCGTAACGCTAAGCATCATGTACGCTTATAATACGTAGATAATAATATCATATTTCTAGGATATTAAAGCTCGAATCACAATATTCACAGCGTGATGAAACGTGGCTATTGAATAATATCGGTATTAAATATGGTTGGACCAGTATGTCGTATCATCTATCTATAGAAATAAAACTGTTCTAAAAATAAACTTGATTGTTTTGCGAGGAACTAAGAAGAAAGTAGAGTCCAACATGGTCGGCTGTTGTTTCTACTTTGAAATTGAAACACGCTCCAGTTATCACGCTGTGTAGAGAAGTTTCTTATTTTACCGTCTGATGGAAAACTAGCTCAGATTAGGTTATCACTAGGATTGCGTCACTAAATATAAGACAAAAACACTAGCTTAAGCTTTATTTAGGCAAGTATTTGGGCTCGAATCAAAGCCTTATCAATGATAATCGGTAACTGACTTCATTGGTTATAGTTAGACCAATATTTAATATCTCTATCCATGAAAAAAATAAACTTATACTTATAATAAAAAAGCAGCCGGTTTAGCGAGGAACTATGAAGAAAGTTGAGGCCAACATGGTCGGCTGTTGTCACTACTTTAAATTAAATCACGCTCCAGTTATTACGCAGTGTAGAGAAATTTATTTATTCTGTTGTGAATGGAAACTAGCTACCATTATTAGAGGGATCACTAACTATTATACTAGAATTTACAAAAAATTGCATCGTTCGTCGCCAACTGTCCCCTTATTCCAAGGGATTTGAGTCTTGAATTACAGACTTATCATATGAGGCTGATCAGAGATAGCGGTAAGTTATTGTTTCACAAAGGTCCGTCGACTTGTTTTCATAACATTACAAAAAATCATGCCTGTAATCCCCAAAGAGTTAGGCAGAGGTGTACTTATAGTACACCTACATTTCGGCAGTTATGTTTAAGTCCCATGTAATAAAGACTTGTTTTCATAAATTCAAATATAATAATTTTGCGAAGAACTATTTAGGAAAAGTTGAAGCTATTATTGCTACTTTGAAATTCAATCACGCTCCAGTTATCACGCTGTGTAGAAGTTCTGATTTCAGTTCTTGTTGGCAACTAGCTATATTTAGTTATCACTATGATTAGGTCGCTAAATGTTAGACCGAAATACCAAAACATAGATCATTGCCTTCATGCAGACTTATACCATCAGGCTTTTACAAAGTGTCTTGTTTAAATTATAGCTTGATGAAATATGAATGTTTAACGATATAAGTAATATTTGAGATGACCTGTTTCCCGTATCCCGTACATCCAAAGAAGACCATAACTTTTAAAAATAAGAAAACAGACTATTTTGCGAGAAAGTTGGTCGCTGTTGTTGCTACTTTGAAATTAATTCTGTCACGGTCTGTATAGAAGTTTCTTTATTTATCGTCTGATTTCCGTACTGGCTGAAAACTTATTTGAGTAAATCCGTTTCTTACGTTCAACCTGGGAAGTGTTTTATGGCGAATCGTAAGAGGTGACTTACTGATATTAGCCGCACGTATCGAATTAGAATTTTAGTAATTAATTTATTAGACATGATATCTGTTCCAGTTGCCTGATTCATTTAAACTCCTTCCTTCCTTTTTTTCCTTTTATTTATTAAATATTGACTGAAATATCGGATAGTTTCCGTGATAAAGAAAAGTTTAGTCCAACGCGGTCGCTCTTGTTGTAACTTTGAGATTAAATCACGCTCCAGATGTCAAGCTGTATAGAATAGGAGTTCATCTCATGTATTGTTATAAAAACAGTGCAAGACAATTTTGTAGAGAACTGTCGTTCTTTTTAAATAGTAAAAAAAATGTACTCAGCAAAATATGCTTCCAAAAGAAAAAAAAAAAGAAAGAAAAAAATTACTTGACCCAGGCACACAATATTCACACAAAAACATGAAACAGTATAAACACGCATCACGGCAACCAATATATCACGGCTGCGCCAAATAGGCCAAACTTAATAAATAAACTGCAAATAAACAGCTTTTACTTCTCAAATATTGGTGTATAGTTCACCGCACATCAGAGATAAAACTTGTACTACGAAAATCGCCTTTGCTGCTTTCGATGTAAAATGCGATTGACTGTACTTACTAACGAACTAATTAATTCAAAATCGCCCAAAAACCGCCTTTTCTTCAGCGCTTCCACCCTAAGCTGCACTAACTCCCTAGCAACACGTTTCTGTAATAATAACTAATTCTTCTCTCGTGCTGGCATTATCTTTCTTTATTTGTTACTTTTATTAGACTATGAAGAAGAATAGGAAATGCCACGGTAAAAATATTAACTATTCAGAAGGTGGTAGCCGTCCAGAACTGACTTTTGTGCGCTGGACGGAAAATGGCCAAATCACTATGGGAAGCAGTGCATTTGGTGTTATACCGGCCATCGTTGAAATCTTAGTCGGTATTGGAAAAACCTGTCACAAAAATGAATTGATAAACGATTTTTCTACAAATACAGCCCGAGATGATATATTTGAACTTAGTTTTTTATATAAAAAATAAGCTCTTAAGCCTGATTACAACCTTGATTTTAGATGAAAAAAGTTTTTTTTTTTTTTTTGTTAAGGTTAAGTTATTTAAGTAAACAAAAAAAAAACCTCTTTTATTTTTTTATTCTGTATATAACTCTGTTCAGACTGACGTTAGGTTATGTTACCGCTAATTAATAATGTTTGAATGACGGCCGCGAAAAAAAAATATTGCAACATTTTTGTTCATTTGGATTTTAAGTACTTATGCCATTGATGGAGGCTACTTGAATACATTAGACAAACAAAAGATAAAAATATCTTTGAACAAAATAACATTTAATAATTATCCACATGTTCACTTCAACAATCGACATTACACTACAAAAGAACAAACAAAAAAGTAGGTACATTGCACAACCGAGCACGTTCCGTTGGTACTTTGAAATATAATCACGCTCCAAATACCAACACGCTGTGCGCTCAACACTGTTCAGCTGTCGGTTATTATTGTATTATTAAGTGAACGTGACTGGTTCTCTCTGATATATTAGGGAGATTCTGAACAGCGTGACAGCTGTCATCCTTAAAGAAATTGGCGGTTAGTATTCCTAATAAATCAGAATAGCAAGTGAAGGTACAGTTGTGAAATTGTTGGTAAAGTTTGGTAAATGTTTTAACTAAGTACCAACGTATTCAATTGTTTTTTTGGTTCATTTGGGACTTTGTGCACGAAAGTCTTATAGCTTGAGAAAAGTTTTTTAATTATTCTCATTGACGTGGTTTATAACTCTTACTAAATACAAATATTGTACAAAGTTACATAGGGTGTAAACTTAACTGGCGAAATGTGAGTGTGAATATTTCGACAGCTTTGTTTGTCTGTTGTTAAGGTACAAGAGGAAAATGATGTAAGTAGGATAATCTTAATATTTTTTTTAAAATTTTTGTGGAAGCGGAAAAAATATTATGTTATTCTTGAACATATTTCTCAAAACTTGGTTGTATAACACTCAGGCAGGAGTGGGAATAATTCAAACGGTATAAATGCAATCACTTAAATTTTCTCGATTTTACAAATTATCAAAACAGGGCTCATGCCAAGGCGCAACTCGCTTTTATAATCGCTGTGGCTTGCTGGCTGGCTGGCTGGCGTGGCGGCAACTGTCACACCCCCACTTAGGCCTTGTGGTAGGATGTGACGTCACGGCAATGGTGGTTTGGCTGGCTGGCTGTCAATACAGTGGTGACATCTTTGGCGGGCGTTACAGTTGTTACCAAAACACGTTTAGAAAAAAAAATCTCGATACAAATTAACGGTAGACTATCCTTTTACCTTGAGTTCCAATCAAAAATATCTGTATTAAATATCAACTTACAGTTGGCATTTATTAAAAAGAAAATCTTATTTGAATCCAGAACTTGGTTCTTTTTTATTTGCAATTACTCAACATATTTTTGAGTAATAATAAACATGATAATTGCTTCTTATTTTGCAATAAATTACAAGCGTTATGGTCATCGCGCTTCTCTTTATTTTGTATGCAGTCTGACAGTGACCGCGCTTTAGCTGTTGTCAGCGTCTTAAGTAGCGATACAATTATGCCTACCCCTTTGAATGCTATGTTTTATGTGTAAAGTTTATTTTAAGATGCAAAGATTTTGTTGATTACTTACTTGGAAGATCTGATATCTTAGTAACTGGGTTGTAGAGGTCAGATAGGCGCGCCATGTAAAATACTGGTCTTCAGCAGCAATCGGTTAGACTGGAAGCGGACCCCAGCATAGTTGGGAAAAGGCTAGGCAGATTGACAGACTTAGTTGGGAGATCTCGAGTGTTAAAGAGCCAAATATTATAATTAGTCTGTCGACCACTTCTTTTGACTTACAAGCAACGCGGTTTTAAGTTAATAAAGACCAGTCCATATTAAATTTACTCAGCTCTTTACGCCGCAGGAATAATTAAACAGCTAACTAATTATTACGTAGTTCTTGGTAAAGGCTGCTAAAGGGATAAAGTAAACAGAATAGGGAGCAACATCCTTTTGGGTTAGACCAGAATGTATGAACGTAGGCGACGCAAAAGGAGTATGCAAGGACCGTAGCAGGTGGCGTTCTATAGTTTCTGCCTACCCCCATGGGAAGAAGGCGTGAGTTTATGACTACAACGTCTTCTCAATTTATCTAACTGTTGATTCTATATGGCTCTCATTGAGAGACCCATATTGGTATAAAGTAACTTCAAACATATAATTAACTAGAAACGTGTAAAAATACTACATATTTTAATGTTATTTAAAGGTGATTTTCTTACAAAATATCAATTGATAAAGTGATGTATGTTTTAATGTTTTATTTTTCGGAGAAAATCCCTGTTAAATTTTTCGTTTTATTGGCACGTGACTGTAAAATTCCCTTTCAAACTATATTATACTTGTTGGATTGTCATGGCGCCCATTAAAGTATTAAGCAGACTCATTACTCTTTACTTATGGGGATCCTTCATTGCCCACGTGCGTAGTCAACGCGTAGTAGCTACGAAACGCTACGTGGTATGACGCTACGAACTTTTGGGGTGTTGAATTATTCACATTCCGGTTGTGTTTTCGGGAAATTTTATATGATGAAATGAAATGATTTTATTTTCTGTAAGTAGGTTTGTTGTACAAACAGTTTTACACGTCAATCATATTTCAAAAACAATATGAGTTCGGCATTTCTTATCTGACTACTCTGAAAAGAAAGTCCGAAACAAACTCAGAGGTCACAATCTCTTTAAAGGTCCAGACTTATTCTTGGTCAGATCATGTGAAGACCATGTAGATTGGTGTCTGAAATGGTCTTTTGAGGAAAGAAGCACACAGATTGAGTGGATCTATCCAGTCAGTGCACGCATTTGTCAGTAATCGTGCAGCTCAACTCGGAACTTAAGGAGCTCAACGATTCGACGAACTATACCAGAGAAAGGACATTTTACACACAGTAAACCTCGTTTAGGGTATTTACTCACGTTGCCTGATTGCTCTGGTTGTTATTACTCTTTATACAAAATTATTTTTAGTATCTATATGCGAAACCTGAATATAGTTTGTTCAGAATAAGGAGCTGAATCGATTTGAATAATTTTTACACCATGTTGTATTTTGTCCCAAAGGTATTTAAGTGTGATGGAAAATGTTATCACCATTTAATTACTTACAATACAATCGCCGTACGGTTAGGTACCTACTGCCAAATTATTATCAATGAGCGCAAGACAACCCTGGAGGCGCGGGGGCGCCGTTAGCATGTTTTTGTACGGATAACCTTATAACTTTGTGCTTTTTCATGATACAGTTTTGAAATTTTGTACATAGATTCTTTACATAAAAATACGTGTTTCGGCTTTCGCATATACTAAAACTAATATTGTATAAGGGATAATATTATGTAGCTAGAAAATATACATAAAAAAAAAATAGTTGTATTTATACTAATTAAGCATAGCTTATATTTTAGCGAGTAGGATTTATGTACTATTTACACCTTTTTAAATACCTATTCGATGACAATTTTTTTATAATTAATGTGATTATTCAAAAATATTATGCCTTGCCTCGCCTGAAACACAGGATAACCTAGTTCAGGCACATAACTCAATAGAATTTTACGTAGATTTATCCAAATTTGTATTTAGTATTTTACCCTATTACCTGAATAAACTTGTTATTATTATTATTATTTATTTAGGTAACATAATTTTTTCATTCTTTTCTTTTTATTTCTTTTAGGTGGGTTTTCATTGTATAGTCACTTGTAGGTTGTTATTTTGAGCGTGTTAGTCTTTTGTTTCATAGTACTACTAGTTCTTCCTGACCTTTAGAAGTTTCTAGTAATTGGCGTCAGTAATTAACTGTAATGTTGCCGCACTGTAATTATCCGTAGCCTACGTGCGTAGGTTCTTGTATTATCGCTTCCGTCGACTTTATGTAGGCGTTAGTTCCTCGTATACCTACTTAAGATGACATAACATTACGCCTGTATTACCCGAAGGGGTAGCCTGAGGCTTATAGTACTCACATATTATTATTAATATATATATATATTTCTTGTTCAGTTATGTTAAATTTCCAGTAATAGAAGGCGAGCATATTACAACCACATGAACCAAGTCATCATTTCAGCTGAAAGACGTCCACTGCTAGACATAGGCCTCCCCCAAGCACCGCCACTTCGACCGGTTCTGTGCTTCCCGCATCCAGCGGATACCTGCGGCCTTCACAAGCTCATCGGTCCACCTTGTTGGAGGCCTTCCAATGCATGAACCAAGTACTATTCCCCTAATTTCGAATATGCTAAAAAGCTGTTGTAGAGTCCCATGTAACAAGGATTAACCCTATTGTTATTATAAGGGCACGAGCATTAAAGTTCCTGGCTGTTAATGAGAAATCCCTGATAAGCAGGAAGATAGACATGCGACCATTATTAACAATAGTCAGAGGTCAACGGTCGTAGAATTGCGTGGGTAGTTTAAAGTCACAACCCACGCGTCACACGAGATACGAGGTTTGCTATGGTGTCCTTGTATTTCTATACTTACAACCTGCGTAGGACGTGGCTGCGTACTCTTCAGTCAATATGGAGGTAGTAAACAAGAAAACAAATATGACACTTCAAAATCCCATACATTTTATCATACCGTCTTCAGCCGTACTACCATATATATTTTTAATTTTCACGCCGTGACACTAAATATCAACTTCATTGTACTCTATGGCTCAGTCTACGCCTGTCGGCGGTGTGAATGTGTTGTTTTGGTGCATAAGCACTGAAAAAATGACTCGAAAAGAGTTTGCCGTGACACCTACGAATGAATGAAGTCGCGTGATGTGACACTAGATCATGTGCTTCCTAGGAATGTTATGGGCAAGCAACGGCTATCAACGGTTTGCCAAATTACACGAAATCAAGTTAACGATATACCGAGATAACGTAGAGAGGCGGTGTATCCCGGAAAGTGTTAACGTTGTTATAATATACCTTTTACAACTGGCAATACTTAAATATACCTACGCCTAGCGCCACTGGGATGGTCAGCTTCATGACCACATTAGTAATTGGCATGATCTATTCCATTTAGTTCGTGCCAGAAACAAAGGACAGTCTCCAGTACCGAACTTTTCTACAAGGCATTTTGCAGTTTTAGACTAGTGATTTAAAAAAAGCATATAAAAGGTGGATTATTTTGTGAATCACACAGTCATATCAAACGTGACCAACTTCGTTCACCAAATCCATGATTCGATTGTTGACAGAAAATCAAGAATATCTTCACTCCCCAAACGTTATATTCCTCCGATATTGGCACAGCGGCAGCGTGCCAAAAAAGAACAAATGACTTTGTCAAACATTTGTCGGACAACTTTTAAATTGAATCACGCTCTGGATATGTGTCACGCTGTTCAGAACTTTTAACGGCGCTTCAGCGTGACACTAGAGCTGTGCCATGTTAATATATTTTTCATGAACGGTAGACATTACACTGAACTTTTCAACGCTTTTAAGTTTAAGCTTTGAGTCAAAGTTCAACGAGAAGATAACATTAAATAAATAGAAGAGAAAGTTTGTTTATTCATGTCCAGTCATTACTATGAATTCCTTAAGTCCAACGACAGCGAGACTAAAATAATATTTATGAATTTCTGTAGGTACTGGAACATAGTTGTTACCTCGTACAGCCTAAAATATTGAACCGATACTAACAAATGAGGTGTCGTCGGTTTAGTCTTGATTAAAAATGTTTCCTAGGCCAGAAATTTGATGTTAATGTTTCCACAATAGGTAATCGTAAAAAATACATAATAGGGAACTGCGTCTCCAATCACGCTCCAAATAACATCACGGCATTCAGAACTTTTCATCTGCCGTGATTGTTGCAAAGTTACCAACACGTTAATATTTCATGAGCGTTTCCCTCCTTGTGTAGGTATACATTATTATTTCGTTTTGTATTTTCTCATGGTCTTAGAACGTTGTTTTTAGGGTTCCGTACCAAAATGGTAAAAAGGAACCCTTATGGTGAGACTAAGTCTGTCTGTCTGTCACAGCTGGATATCTCAAGAACTACTAATGCTATCAACTTGAAATTTGGAATAGTTTTAGATGACGTTTACCCAACTATTTTGCAAATAAGAAATAAATTTAAAAACATATATCTTTTTTGCAACAGGGCCTGAAAGGGGTCTTAAAAATTTGAATGGAGTCTACTAGGGCATGTAGGGTATCGTATGAAAGAGCGCTGTTTGCACATTTTTAAACATTTTTTTTATAGGCATCATAGTTTTCGACTTTTGATGAAAAATGTAAAAAAAAATACCGTCCCCCCCTTATCTCCGAAGTTTGCATAGAGAAAAATCTGAAATTATTCAATGTGATAGAAGTTTATGTAAAGATTACAGGAAAAATAAAACGATGTCTCTAAATAGTACAGTTTTTCAGAAATCATCAACATCATATATACTTACGAAACCCTCGGTGCGCGAGTCCGACTCGCTCTTGACCGGTTTTTTGTTAAAGCAGTGCTTTGTTATTCTTTTGTTTGTGCGTGTAACTACTTTATTATGTTGAATTAAAAGGGGTGTTCACCCCTTTTAATTCTAAAGCTACGATTTCCTAGAACAGCGGTGGCCGCCACATAACGGCCACAGTGATGGCTATCATGAAAATCATGGCAGCCGAATTGGTTTCTAGGACAAAAAAAAACCGGCCAAGTGCGTGGCGGACCACGCACAATGAAGGGTTCCATAGTTGAGATGAATTTGTCCCAAAAACAAACGTTGAAAAACATGTTCTCCGATACATCGATATACGCCACAGTCAATTTTCTTACTGGAAATGTAAGTTTGTAATTGCAAAAAATATTTTATTAAGTGATAAAACTACTAATTATCGATTTTTGGACTTTTTCCTTTACTTGTGCTGTGAGACCTTGCTTCTTACCAAATTTTATGATTCTAGGTCAACGGGAAGTACCCTGTAGGTTTTGATTTATTTGCGAGTATCAAAATATGTCGCATAAATCACCGTATTTTTTATTGCGTTGATTTAGAAATTGATTTTTTTAGAGCCTCAAGGGACCGTAGATCTTATTTGATATTAATTTCAACTTGATACCTCCACGCGTTCCTGAGAAAAAAGGTCTTGACAGACTGACAGACAGACAGACAACAAAGTGATCTTTTAAGGGTTCCGTTTTTTCCTTTTCAGGTACGCAACCGAAAAACCAACCGACCTCCAAAAAACAATTCAACTTATTTTTCACTTTGTACACTAGAAGGTGAAAAATAAGTTGAATTTTTTTTTGAAAGTTAATTTCGAATGTCTGTCTTTGGAGTTGTATTTTAGTATTTTGCCACCGACTTTTGAATTTAAAGTTATTTTTCACTTTGTAGTGTTTTTTTTGGAAGTCGGTTCATTTTTCAAGTTACGTTACAATAGCCTAATGCAATGTACAAATGCTCATCACCTCTTACAAAATATTGCTTTTCCCGATGCAGGGAAGTTAATTTTTGAGGAGCTCTCCTGGAACTTCACCATAAGCTCCACTTCACCATATGCATTGTGACGAGTATAAATTGCTTAGCAACCACAAAAAAAGTACCCAATCAAATCGCAACCCGTGAAATGCTTATTATCAAGTAGTTCCGGTGGCCATCTGTGTGTCTTCATCATCAGTTCCACTTCACCAAATGGTGCTTTCCGAGAGCAAATGCACGAATTACTATAAAAAATACCCAAATCGCTATAGTTGTGCCTATAAAATTTGAGGATTTCTCTCGATTTCCATGGGGTTCCCTCATCAGATTCTGAATTGTTGACCGGGGCGCGATAATGGCAGGGAAGACGTGCCCTTGGGATATGGAAGGATTATTAGAGCCTACCGGATATGCATCCTTGAGCAAGCATTGGAATAGTGGAGTGACGGGTGATATTTATTTATGGGAGGGGCTTGGTTTTGGCTTTGGCGGCTTATTGTTTTTGTTAGCAGTATTGTGTTGTTCACATATTTCAAAGACCATTATCCTGTTAATTATATGTGAAGACTTGCAATTGACTGTCAGTCACATTTTCAATTTTTTAGTCTGTTTTTTTTAGCTGTAAGTATTCCAAAGGAAATAAATAAATAAAACAAAAGTAATGGATGCTAACCTGCTTGCAATTGTAGCGGCATCAACATCGCCACATGCGAACTACGCGTCACACTGACGTCACGCAAATCCTGCATCGCGCAAGCAGAGTTTACCGCGCGACTAGCATATATACAACGTCTTGACATCAACCGTCAGGCAGTTGCCCACCAGACACAACACCCGTCTGGCCGTAGGATCCCCCCTTTTCTATGGTGGATGAGTGAACTTTACACAATGTTCCTCATACCACCAAACAATAAATCGTTTGGGGGTGCTAAGTTATCAAACGATTGAAAAATCTAATCCCAAAAAGCGTTTTTTAAAGGAATTCTGCTTCTCTCGGGTCTAGCAGCATGGGTTATACAAGAGCTTTACCCCCCCAAACGTAGGTATAGACAGGACGAATTTTCTTCGTTCCCAACCTCTTGAAGTTAACCTAAGTGATATCTAGACTTTTTATTACGGTCCGTACAGTTTTTTTACGCCCCAAAACTCTTATATTTTCTGTCTATAGAAAATTACCCTAATTTAATCTATACCTACATATAAATAAATAATATTGAGGTGTCTGTTTGTAATGTCCAAATAACGGCTTGTTACTAAACGCATAAGAAAGCATCGTATGATACACGATACTTAAAACAAAAACAAAACTATTTTTAAAAATTTTGTCTGTGCGTTTGTCTGTCTGTCTGTTTGTTCCGGCTAATCTCCGAAACGACTGTACCGATTTTGACGAGACTTTCACTGGCAGTTAGCTGATGTTATAAGGAGTAACTTAGGCTTGTATTTTAGAAAAAGTCACGCGGGCGACGCCGCGGGCAGCAGCTAGTATAAAATATGTCTCAACGTATCCAAATCCATACTAATGTTATAACTGCGACAGTAAGTCTGTCTTTATGTCCTTTTCACGCCTAACGGCTGAACGGATTTCGATGTCTGTCACACGGATAGACTTTAACCTGGGTTAGACATCAGCCGGGGATCGCGGAAGTCGCACTTCATCCAAAGATCCGCGGTGCAAGAGTAGGAAGGGAATACCGGGGTGGTTTTTAGTCAGTAAGAGTCTGACAGACCCCTCCGTCCGCCTCAGGGCGGAGGACCACCATGAAGATTGTCCAACCTGGAAACAAAAAAAAAAAAAGGATTAGGACATAATTATGATACTTTTCATCCCACTGGCGAGCACTGGTGGATCAGCAGTGGTATTCTGCAAATATCACACCGTGAATACTTGAGTGAAGTGACCTTGAAGTGAGCTGTCAACAGTCACTCTCTAGCATATTTGGTGGAATGACAGCTCACTTCACCTAACATATCACGGTGAGCTTTTTAACAGAATTGACCGGCAGTGGTAACAGCCGCAACTTACGAGTTGTAGGTCGTGGGTTCGAACCCAAGCAGGCACTTTACTTTGTGTAAATTATTTCATCGCCACTGCTCTCAAAACGATGAAGGAAAACATCGTGAGGAAACCGGCATGTCCTAGAACCAAAAATTCGAAGACAGGTGACATCTACCGCCCCGCACTGGGCCCGCGTGGTGGATTACGGCCCACCCCCTCTCACAGTGAGTAGAGGCCCAGCAGTGGAACATTATAGGCTATTTTTTTTTTGTTTTAATTTAATTTTAATTATTGTATTAGTAATTGGATTCAGTCTAAGCCTTCTCATGCTGATCCGTGTATCAGGAGAAACCTCGACCCATGTCATTTTAATTTTGGGTTTGAAATTATCAAATAACTTCTCCCGCTCTGGGCGGAGCGGGAGAAGTGTCAGACTTTTACTGACTAAAACCCACCTGTGTTCCTTCAGATGCCTGTGTGCCAGGGCCACGATATCCCTTTCGGACAAACTCGCAACCCTGGCAGGGACCCCGTCATACAGGATGTCCTAGTTGAAGGTCGAGACCTCATTGATGTAACGTGTACTGATGTTTGGAAATAAATTACTTTACATTTACTATTATTATACTTTTCATCCCTTGGGATAATTTCCGACATCCACGCGGGTGAAGCCGCGGGTAAAAGCTAGTGTTACATATTCGTTACATAAGCGTAATAGTAGAATCAATAAGGGATGGTCTTTTCTTTTGTTTTTTATCTTTGAACCTGATTCAGCTATCTCAAGGGTTGAAAGCAAATATTACGTAAATTGTGATCTAGTTATGTTATTAGGTTAGGGCCTAAAGAGTATTTGTTCGGGTCTACGTGTTCTTAAAGATAATATCATGCTTTTATTCCTCGAGAGAGAAGGCAGAAGTGTATTTAATAACTTTTCGCCAATTATGTTTTAAGTCGGGGACGAGTCTATGGCATTCATCATAAGACGAATCAGCGACTCTGGGGAACACTGGAAACTGTCGGATTGACGCGACTCCGCAAAACTGACCAATCAGTGAAACTGACTAATCAACGAAACTGGCGAATTAAATAAACTGACGAGTGAGGGAGTCTGACCAGTGATACGCGGACTCGAAATGACGGCCTGTCACGAGAACAATCTGCGACTCGCGAATTCCCATTGAACTTAAGGGGGAGATATATAAAACAATGGTTAGACCTGCTGTGTTGATCAGAATGTTGGGCCACAAAAGGGATGAAGGAAAGGCAATTGCATGCAGATGAGATCAGAATGTTATGAGGGATGTGTGGTGTGACACGAATGGATAGAATAAGAAATGAGTTCATTAGAGGAAGCCTGAAAGTGGCTGAAGTAGTGACTGAAAAGTTATGCAGAAATTAGTTGTCATGATATGGGCATGTGATGCGGAGGAATGAGGAAAATATCGTGAGGAAAGTTTTGAGTATGAATGTCGATGGCTATAAGAGTAGGGGAAGACCAAAGATACGATGGTGGTCTGTGGGAAAGATGATATGGCTAGAAAGACGACTAATAGAGAAGTATGGAAGAAAGGGCCATGCTGCGCTGACCCCAAATAAGTTGGGATAAGGGCAGGAGAATGATTATTAGCCCTACATTATTTACTTTTAATAAAGGGCTACATCACCATTCTACATAAATAAAATTGAATAAAAAAACGAATGTGTTTTAATAGCACAATACACGCGTAACTTAGTATAATGTTGAAAAACAATATACTTGATGGATATTTTATGTCCGGCGCAAATGATATTTTGATGAGGATTTTTCCTATTAGATATTATTATAGAGTAATTTGTTTTGGGGGACATTATTATAATATGGGTTAGGATAGGAACATAAGAGTTTTATTAAGATAACGGTCACTGGGTTGGTTTGTGAAGGTCTCTCTCCTTGTTTCTGTAGCTTATTTTTTCAATCGCTTGTCGATAATGTAATTAGCAACTGGGTTGTGGAGGTCAGATAGGCATTCCCTCCATGTAAAATACTGGTATTCAGCTGCTTCAGGCTAGACTGAATGCCAACTCCATCAGAAATGAGAAAAAGGTAGGCAGATAATGGTTGTAAGGTAATTATTAGTGTAATTAGATGACATTTTCCAAATGTGGATAAGATTCGATCACAGATACTCTGATCGTATTATTGTCGTACCGCGCAGTTCTTACAGCAGAGGGGCCCAATTCTGTAAAATAACCAACTTGTCAATAGTGTGTCGGTAGTGTGTCAGTAGTGTCTCAATAGAATAGTCATTGACATTTGGGCCCAATTCTGTAACTTTGAGTTAAGCAACACGCCATTGACACTCTATCGACACACTACAGATATTCTTTTGCCACTGTTGCAAATTTGGCATTCTGCAAAAACTTCTAGGGCGTTTCAGTGGTGTCTCAGTAGTGTGTCGGTAGTATGTCGATAGTTTGGCGTATAATAGTTTTAGTGTTGCTATCAAAAATCTACCATGAGGTAAACCAAACCTATCACTTTTTCAAATCCAATTTTTATCAATTAAGTCTTTAAATTATGGGTTTATTTATTTCACTAAAAACATGCGTTTAATAACAATTAATGAGTGTAGCCTTAGGGGCGCTATGGCGCGAGGACGTTTTTTTCGGAATCCTACCAATTTTATTGCAGTATCGGGACCTTGACTATAGAAATCATTTTGCCTCGGAGACGCATAGCCCCACGACGCATCGTTTCCGAGATACGGGCCTTCGACAAAAAAAAAAGCCTTAATTCATGTTGGGATGCTGTTTACACGGGGGGGGTGGTACATAGGGGGGTCAAATTTTGGTTATTTTTTGCCTAGGACGCACCGTTTTCGAAATATTTGAATTTGTATATTAATAAAAAAAAATATTAGATATTTGAAGAAAAAAAAATTTTTTTTTCGTAGATTTTTTACATCATCTCATGGTTTTCGGTCGGAGTATCAAATTACCTAAGGTACCTTCACATACAAACCTTTAATTTAGCAGGGGTTCCATTCCACCGTCGCTGTCTCTGGAGAAAGGGAATGAGCTCGTCAATTAGCTTCCTTGCTTGCTCTACGTCCACTTTATCAATTTCACTACGTAAGTCGCACACACACATGAACACATTATTTCAAATTTAAAAAATATACAAATTGAACCCAATCAACAATAGGGAAAATATGTGTCGTTGTTCGATGGCTTCACAATGGCGGTTCGATGGCCAAAACACTATTCAAACACGATAGAAACAACTGTCAAATACACTTAAAATATTTATAGACTACCGTAAGCTTGGCCATTATGATGCCATTGTATCATTATAGTGGACCAGACTACCAATTATTGTTGCCAAATTTGTAACAGTGGCAAAATAATGTCTGTAGTGTGTCGATAGAGTGTCAACGGCGTGTTGCTGTCAAAGTTACAGAATTGGGCCCCAGTACCGTATCGTACCTACTGCAGTTGTCCTGCCAATTCTAGATTTGTGTCGAATCGAATCTATCAGCTTTTAATTCAAGGCTGGATTACGTAGCTATAATTTACAAAAAACCGCTTGGATTTAAATGCACATTTAAAAACCGAGCGGTTTTTCGTAACTTATGATCAAAATTAGAGAGAAATATTGGCCCAGTGCAGATTTGTTTTTTTTTTTCAAACTTAAAATTCAAAGCATTTATTTCAGTCAGTCAGAAAGATGAAGCTAGGTGCCAAAAGCGTAGTAGGTTCCTATGGAGAAGAACGGGCAAGAAACTCAACGGACACTCTTTTAAATTAACATGTGGTTACAAAATCGGTGTCCGAAAGCATCACAAATTCGAATCGTACCGTATAATATTAATAATAAAATTTATTTATTTCCAAAACAGGTTACAGACTTAAATAACTTGGTTAACAAAAGGGTATTATTAACAGCTAGTGGTAGGAAGTAAGACAGAGCAAATAATAATCTATGCTGCAGAAATCTGTAGACAATATAATTGGTGAGCCCTTCCTCTTAAACTAGGGTTACAGATGTTCTATGTCACGAAGTCCGTTTGGCTATGAATGTTGTCAAGCGTGCACATGCACATTGTTTTTGTGTGCGTAACCTCGAGAGCGCTCAGTGTCGATCGGGACACGGTCCGGATCAGTAGTGGTTTTTAGTTCGCGCCAAATTGTTTCACGGAGTAAGGTCAGCATGGCAACAAAACGAAGAAGAGTTGTCCATAGTGAGGTAATATTTATTTATACGTTTTCAATTAAAATGTTATACAAAGATACTTAATATAGCAATAGAAGTATTTATAAAATGAATGTTTTTTGTGTTATAAAATGTTTATATTACTTAATTATTTTGATTACATTTTGTTTTAGGGTCGAAACATGATAGCTAGTTTTTATCATTTTCTGCGAGAAGAATATGAATTTACAAAATCATTAATGGAACTCAACTGTGATTTGTCTCATTTACGAGACATTACACGCCGTACAGCTGAAGCTACGGGTGTGAGCCAAAAAACAGTTCAAAGAATATTAAAAGAAGAGAAGGAATTCCCATCCACTTCATCAAAATTCACTTCACCTATGAAGAAAAGGAGAAAGCGAGATAATAAAGTGGATATAGATAATTTTACAGCCGATGTGGTTCGCAGTACTGTACAAGATTTCCATATTGTCCATAAAGAAATTCCAACATTAGCTAAGTTAAGAACAGCATTGAATGAAAAAATCGGATTCGAAGGTTGTTTAGAAACTGTTCGCAAGTTACTGTCGAAATTAGGTTACAAGTGGCGCAAAACAGAGATCAACCGTAAAGTCTTGACGGAGCGTCATGATATACAAATGTGGCGTTTAAAATATTTAAAAAAAATAACACAGTACCGCTCTCAAAGTCGGCCCATTGTCTACACCGATGAGAGCTACGTCCTTTCGACACACGTGCGAAACAACACCTGGGCAAAAAAAAAGGAAAGAACTCCGTTTTTAATAAAAATTAGCACAGGCACTCGCTTTATTTTAGTGCACGCGGGAACCAAGGATGGTTTTATTGAAAATGCTTCCTTGGTTTATAAGGCCAACTCAACAGCTGGTGATTATCATTCAAATATGAGCTATGATAACTATGTAAAATGGCTAAATGAAAAGTTGCTACCCAATTTACTTCCGCGCTCTGTCATTGTCTTAGACAATGCATCTTATCACAACACACGGGCTGAACGACTACCGACGCAATCTACAAAGAAAGCCGATATGCAGCAATGGCTCAGGGATAAGGGTATAGCATTTGATGAATCTCTTCTTAAATTGGAATTGTACGATACAATAAAGAAGTACAAAGCCCAACACGTAATCTACAAGATTGACGATGTTATAAAAAGCGTAAAGGAATATCACCCAGAATTAAATGCGATTGAAAATATTTGGGGGATCGTTAAAAATTATGTCGCATCTAAAAATATCGAGCAAAACATGACGAATACGGAAAGACTGATCAATGAAAGTTTGGGCCAAGTTAGCAGTGAAACGTGGCAAAAAACTTGTGCTCGTGTTGAAAAAATTGAAAAAGACTACTTGAAATATTTTTATCTCGATTTTGAATTTATAATCAATGTACAAGATGATTCTGACGACAGCAAAACGGAATCTGAAATCGAAAATTTATCTGATAGTGATTCAAAATACTGAATAGTCCTACTTGTTTCGTTTCCATTCTGTAACACCAATGCTTAATTAAATGCCAACATATTCTTAATATTTTTGTATTTATTGCAACCTAATCTAATTTATTTACAAAATGTATATACTTTTAAAACCAAAATTTTATTTAGATTATTAAATCTCGACTTGAATATATATCAGATTTTTTTGCTAACGTTACCTACTTTTACACACACAAGCGCGCTTGTCGGGATACGTCACTACTACAATCAAAGCCGAACGGACTTCGTGAAATAGAATATCTGTACCTGTATTTGACAGTGTTCAGCTAAGAGGTTAATGCGATAAGATTTATACAACTTGTGAGTTGTGTCAATCTACCAAGTGATTATAATATGTAGGTTAGTTTATTTAGTTTATAATTAAAATACAGAAAAGAAAAAGTGTTTAAGGAGCATGGGGGGTGTGCGTGTGAGTGTTAGTATTTGTGTGTGTATGTACGTGGATTTATGTGTGTGGATTTATGTGTGTGTGTGTGTGTAGGTGTAGGGGTGTGTATGTGTATGTATGTGTTTTTGAAGTGTGTTAGAGTAAGATGTGCAATTAGGTGAGGGTTGCTTGTGAGTGTACACTGATAAATTAATATTAATAGTGGTGCGATGTATGTTATAGCGATTAATAGCGATGTATGTAAATAGTGATTCTGTTTGTGAGTAACCCTGTTGAAGTAGCCATTCTGTCATCTTAAACTTTAGTTCATATCTATTTGGGTCGAGGATGTTAAGTTCTATATGAGTAATCCATGCTACGATCACTTAATACCCGGTTTTGTAAAGCCCAATCAAGTTTCTCCATGCGCTGTCAATCAGCTATTTGAGCATGATACAAAATGATAAAAAAAGAGTATTCTTATTCCTCTTCTTACCATAGTCTCCTACGAGTATAACGCCGTACGCCGCGTCACGAATTCACGATGCTTACTATAGAAATGTTGTGTGTTACTGTTACTGTTGTGTTGTGGTCTCTCTCACACGTCGACGTCAGCGTCTTGATTTTTTTTTTTTGTATGGCATCTCGTAGTTGGCCTTGAGAGGCCGTGACTACTTAACCGGTCTTTCCTGTGGCTGCCTTAAGGTTGAGCTTAAAGCCTCCAGCCAGGGGCGTAAATATATTTATTAAAACTAAACGACTGCGCACTAAGGGCACCCCCTGTGGGGTACGGACCTCGGCTTAGGGCGTCGTTGGGGAACAGCAAGTTGGGGACAGGCTGGATCAAAGTTTAAATCATGATTATTATCATATTAATGCTACGGCGCACTCAGCCTCGGCGAGGGCGGCTGCCGGCTTGACGTGCAAGGGCCGGGGGGACAATTTAGTCTGGGACTTCGCGTGGTACCTCGGCGGCGAGGACGGAATGTCGGTCTGTCGGCGTCTTGACGCCGTACGCGGCATATAGACGGTTTGCGTCGCGTCTCTACTTAGTTATTTCAAACCATTGCAGGGGCAGGTCCACGACCTGTCGCTGCAATGGTTCGACGTGTTCATTGTTTGACACTAGCGACCAACGACTGCAGCGTCGTCGTCGACTGCGGAATTATAGACCGCTGACGCTGTGCGTCGCGTTCAGACGTCCGTCGCGACAATCAGAACGTTGACCAGCATAAAATGGAGACCAAAGCCTGAGCGTATCGATGGCAAATAGGTAAGAGTTGTTGTGAATATTCAAATAAGTATGGGCAATCAATTCATCGCTACGCTCTTGCGTACCTAGCGAACGGAGCTCACGCAGTCATAATTTCCTCAAGTGCACACAGGTGTCAGCATGAGGCGCAAAGTGGAAGGTGGGCCATTGTCTGCGGAGAAAAGCCGCATATTATACGTCTGAGGTGCGAGTCGTCTATAAACCGTGGATATTCTCTTAGCTAGTCCACTTGGGTTCGTAGTCTATTTGGAGAGCATTATATTGATCTGATATAATTTGATAGCAGATAAAATAAACCAATTTTTCAGGAACTGGAAGTTAGTAGAAAGTCGTTTCGTGTTGTTATTGTAGGATCGAATCGTGTCGCACGTTCAGGCTAAAAGAACATAAAATTTTATTCGTCCGACGTCCAGGGCCACCTGAAGTTCGATACTAATCCAATAATATTTCAATTTCAATAAAGAAAATGCTTTTACAGCAGGAAAATGTATAAGCAATAAAAAAATGTATTAAAAATATTGAATAGTCGAGTTGAGAATCGAGTGCTTACTTTGATTTATGAGAATGAAAATGTTTATGTGATATTGCGACACGATTAGGAATCTAAAATGGCGGATATAATACTCGTAACGATCAAAGATGGATGCGATAAGGTAGCCCGCGAAATTCAAATTTTAGTGAGTGTGTGTTTGTGAGTTTAGTGTCAGGTTGTGATGTTGATCGAAATAATTATGATTCGTGTCCGTAACAAATATGTATTCACGGAATTATAACCATTTAAATCGCGGTCGTTACTACTGGGCCTTCACTGCTCCTGCTCCTCCAAGGATCTTCAGATTGCAAAGAAAATAAGAAAATGTGAATTTCGCGGGCTACCCTGATGTATTCACCTTAAGAAAAAGTTCAGCTTTGTCCCGCGTCGTCTCTGCCACTCGTACCTGCTTGAGTCTCTCTCTAACGCTCGATGTGTCCCGATGACCTTGTGCCGCAGGTAGCCGCTTAATGCGGGAAGCACAGAACCGGTCGAAGTGGCGGTGCTTGGGGGAGGCCTATGTCCAGCAGTGGACGTCTTTCGGCTGGAATGACGATGATGATGATCAAAATGACACTTCTCACTGTCATTTCGTTTAAAAATAACATAACGTCACGCCTCAATCCCCAAGGGGTAAGGCAGAGGTGTACCTATAGTACACCCCCATTTCACCAGTTATGTTTAAGTCCCATGTAATAGGGGGCGAGCCTATTGCCATCAACCGCGCACAAATCCAGACTCAGGGCTGCTACTGAGAAATTCTTAATGGAAAATCCCAATAGCACTTTGCCCGACCTGGGCATCGAAACCAGGACCCCATGCTCAACAGTAGCGCTTGCGGCCACTAGACCAACCAGGCAGTCGTTAAAAGATGTTCTAAGTTAATGACGAAATTACGGTAATAAGTGTCACTTACCTACTTTTGGTGCCGAGCAGCAGTGCTAGGTTCGAAGAGTGGTATGCCAACTCATCCGCGATGCCTCTGGTATCGCAGATGTCTATGGCAGCATTGTCTTTGGTATGGCAACTCATTCGCGACACCTCTGGTATCGCAGATGTCTATGGCAGCATTGCCTTTGGTATGGCAACACATACGCGACGCCTCTGGTATCGCAGATGTCTATGGCAGCATTGTCTTTGGTATGGCAACTCATCCGCGACACCTCTGGTATCGCAGATGTCTATGGCAGCATTGCCTTTGGTATGGCAACTCATCCGCGATGCCTCTGGTATCGCAGATGTCTATGGCAGCATTGTCTTTGGTATGGCAACTCATCCGCGACACTTCTGGTATCGCAGATGTCTATGGCAGCATTGCCTTTGGTATGGCAACTCATCCGCGATGCCTCTGGCATTGCAGATGTCTTTGGTATGGCAAGTCATCCGAGATGCCTCTGGCATTGCAGATGTCTTTGGTATGGCAATTCATCCGCGATGCCTCTGTCTGACAGATGTATATGGCAGCATTGTTTATGGTATGGCAACTCATTCGCGTAACCTTTGATATTGCAGATGTCTATGGGCGGCTGTGACTACTTACCATATTCAGGTGGCCCGTTTGCATTTTAGCCATCCTATAAAGTAAAACACATTGCGAAAATTTGGAAATACTATAATAGTTTAAAAATATTTGAGACAGTAATTTCTCAAAAATTCTATGAATACAATTTCTTCAGTGATCAATCACGAATGTCAGGCAAAGACGCAACTCCATTCAGCCAATGCGTAGGGACCTACGACATACAGCCCCATACGTCACAAGGGAAGAGCAATTTGCATGTTGACGACGTCACGGATCGCTTATATTCCCGCCACGACGAAAATATCTGAAACATTTTATTATCTTTAGTATTATTACCGTTACGTGGGTTTTGTTCAGCGGCAGCCATTATAAAAATAGGCATCAATTAAATTCGAAGTGGCTATTTACGTTCGTTCGTTCTAAAATGTTATATTTGTTGCTTTATTTAAAGAGATTTGGGTTTGTGACGAAGTCATTGTTATATTTAGAGGTTGATGACGTATAAATTGTAGAATTTTGGTAGTTATGTAGGAACTTACTAATCTAGGTTAGGTCCACCACCTAAATTCTAAAATTGAGCCCGGACTCGTGCTCCAACTGATGATCAGTACAGTCAAGTAATTAAGAAAAATATAACATAACATCACGCCTGTAATCCCCGAAGGATTAGGCAGAGGTGTACCTAATAGTACACCCACATTTCGCCAGTTATGTTTAAGTCCCATGTTATTACATGGCGACATGGGGGCGAGCCTATTGCCATCAACCGGGCACGAATCCAGACTCCGGGCTACTTCTGAGAAATTCCTAATGCAAAATCCCAATATCACTTTGCCCGACCTTTTCTTTTTTTTTTTTTTTTGGGTGGGAAATTATCAAATAACTTCTCCCGCTCTGGGCGGAGCGGGAGGGCGTGTCAGATTTTTACTGACTAAAACCCACCCGTGTTCCGTCCGTTGCCTGTGTGCCAGGGCCACGATATCCCTTTCGGACAAACTCGCAACCCCGGCAGGCATTGGTCCTAACGGACCCCGTCAGTTTGTGCTGACATCTCTTTGAGGCGCGCGTGGAACACAACGCGCCGTCGACCCGGGCCTGGTCCTTATCGGACGCCGAGCTACCCATCGCTCACCGTCCGCAGGCCCGCGCCTACGGTGGCCGGAAATCGGCTTGCGACTCCCGACGCCCGGGGCGTCTCCTGCGGCGACTAGGGGCGCGAGGGCGCGAACCTTGTCTCACCCTCACGCGTTCCGCCTCCTCCTTCGCTAGCATAACTGCTTCGCAGAAGGAGGTGACGACCTCCCATGCACTCTCGCTCCGAACCATGGCCTGAACCAGGGCCGGACGCGAGAGATCGCCGCCGCCGATCGCCTCCGTGAGGACACGGCGGTGCTCCGCCCAAGCTGGGCAGACCTCCACCGACTTTGCCCGACCTGGGAATCGAACCCGGGACCTCATGCTCAGCAGTCGTGCTTATGAACACTAGACCAACGAGGCAGTCAGTTTTAAGAAAAATTATATTAAAGTAGTAGCTAGTGAAGTATCTTATTTAAAGCATTTTTTCCAAAAAATGGCCCAACGACATTTCATTATTAATTAATTGCATTTGTGAATCTAAAATAAAATGGTCTTTTTCACAGTGTTTTTTGCGGCGTTTAGTTGGCGGTAAGTCTCTAAAGAATCGGTATTTTGCGATATCACTGTTAGCAATTTATTTAGGATAAATTGTTATTGTTTATTTAAGCTCTGGTCCATAAATTTAGGGAGTACCTAAGCAAGGTCCACCACCTAAATACTAAAACTGTTATTGTTGATTTAAGCCCTAAATCTTCGATCAAATGGTCCATAATTTTAGGACTAAGCGAAATTAGACGTAGTTAGTTATTTGGGACAACCGATATTTAGGTAGATTCCAATCCTTTAAATACCTAATTGTGGCATTAAACACAGATGAAAAAACCTGGGTACTTTGTCGAAGTAAGAATTTTCTATATTGATTTCTCTCCCGACATCGCACAGGACCCATATTTTTTTGACTAACTTAAACGAGCAATCTTGCTGTTTTTTGCCTATTGGTATTAATAAGACCTACCTATTTCCCACAGTTGTCTGTGTGGTGCATAAAGAACACCACCCTAATTCTTCCCGTGGGTGTCGTAAAAGGCGACTACGGGACTTACTAGAGAATGGTCAGCAGCGTCCATTATGCATTTTAACACCATACTGCGATCGCCAACCCGCTTGCCAAGTGTGGTGATTATGGGAAACGCCCCCTTTGGGATGGCCTATGTCCAGCAGTGGACGTCTTTCAGCTGAAATTATGATGACAGATATAGATATGACAGTGTGTAGCCGTTCATTATAATTTGACGCGTAAGACTGAATTTTGCAGTCATGTGATTGGTAGTTCTGTTCTATCAGCCGTCATTTTGAACTCTATCAGTATTGAAACTAAGTCTACAAAATTGAGTGCTACAAATCGCGTGACGCGTCAAGTAAAGGCCTATTCAGATATAAGCGATATCGCCGTGCTCGGTAGTGATACTGCCGACCTATTCTGTAAAAACTTCACCGTGAAGACTTAGGTGAAGTGAGCACTCAATAGTGAGCATCACTAGCATTAGGAGGAATGACAGCTTACCTCACCTAAGTTTTCACGGTGCGATTTTCACAGAATCGACCGGTAGGTTTGCCTTCTGGTTATTCACTTTGGACCAGTATTATCGCTACCGAGCGCGACATGCAGCGATAAACAACATGTCCCAGAATTAACGCACAACCTCTTAAGACGCTGACAACAGCTAAACCGCGGTCACTGTCAGACTGCATACCATAGAAATATTAAAAACAGTTCTTATATCTATGCTGCATACAAAAGAAAAAAAACAGCGATGACATAATTAAATACCAACCGTACGTTGATATTTAATACAGATATTTTGGATTGAAACTCAAAGTAAAGGGTTAGTTTACCGTTAATTTGTATCTAGATTTTTTTTCTAAACGTGTTTTGGTTACAACTAAGTTCTGAGAAATACGTTCAAGAACAACATATATTTTTTCCGCTACCTACTACTACTACTACTACTATAAACTATTTGGCAATTTTTTTGTTTAAGACAAGCCTACTTTTGTCATTTGCCTCTTGTCAGCGCCTTAATGGGTCATTGTACTCATCATTATGAAAAACTTTTAGTATGGGACCAAACCTGAAGCCGAGAAAAAAAATCAGCTGTTCCCTACATTTATGTTCTCAATCTCATAACTCGTGAAAATGTAGGAAACAGCTGATTTATTTTCCACGACTTCAGGGTTGTTCCCATAGTAAAAGTTGTTCAGAATGATGAGTACAATGACCCCTTAAGAGGTTGTGCGTTATTTCTGGGACATGTTGTATATGCATAGGCCTTGAAAATGAACGCACAGTAGCTAGAAGCTACATAACGTATAATAGGAGTGGAGGCAAGCAGATAACATAACGCCCTTACTCTCGAAATTTCTGCGGCCTAAAAAACTAATCAGCATAAAAAGATAGTAAACCTTTTTACATTAAACTTATTTCATCTATGATACTAAACTTCAGCTATAAAACGACAATGTACAACTTTAGTTTTTGAATTAATAAAATGGTGGCTAAGTTCGCAACGGTTCCACGAATAAGGACTATTATGCTTAATAAAAGTTTCTTAATATAATTCATAATATCACGCCTGTATTCCCCTAAGGTGAGCAGTGCAGCCGAGCAGCTGGCCCAGTGGCCCAGTGGTAATGGTCTCGACTTACGAGTAGTAAGGTCGTGGGTTCGAACCCAGACAGGCGCTTTACTTTGTGTAAATTATTTAATCACCACTGCTCTCAAAACGGTGAAAAAAACACCGTGAGGAAACCGGCATGTCCTAGAATTAAAAATTCGAAGACACGTGACATCCACCAACCCGAACTGGGCCTGCGTTGGGATTATGCCTCACTCCCCCTCACAGAGAGGAGACCTGTGTCCCAGCAGTGGGAACATTATAGGCTGAATATATATTCCCCGAAGGTGTATGGTCCTCCCACATTTCGCCAGTTATGTTTGGGTGTCCCGTTTAATAGAGGGTGAGCATATTGCCAGCACATGGACCAGAGGGTCTACTCTGAAGTGCTAAACCGAAGTATCGGCCGAATGTTCGGCCGTTTTATAACATCCAAAGTTTCCTTTTTAGGGTTCCGTACCCAAAGGGTAAAACGGGAACCCTATTACTAAGGCTCCGCGGTCTGTCTGTCTGTCTGTCCGTCTGTCTCTCTCATGAACCGTGATAGTTTGACAGTTGAAATTTTCACAGATGATGTATTTCTGTTGCTGCTATAACAACAAATACTAAAAAACAGAATAAAATAAATATTTAAGGGGGCTCCCATACAACAAACGTGCCCATACAACAAAAGTTATTTTTTTGCCATTTTTATAGATAGTGGTACGGAACCCTTCGTGCGCGAGTTCGACTCGCACTTGGCCGGTTTTTTAAACGAAGCTTTGCTATTCCAGTAGTCATTATCATATTAGAAAAGTAGCTACAAAAGGGTGGGTGAACCCAAAATGACTAACACCGTTCCACCAATTTTGTCACGGAACACGAAATCTTTTCAGGACGGCACGAACACGACAGACAGTAATCATAACGCAAAATAATAAAAAATAACGATCATAACCTTTCCACTTACGTAAGTGTTATTCGGCCATTTTAACGGCAACCAACCCTGTAGTGCTATTCTGTAAATGTCTCATCGTGAAATCTTGTGTGGAGTGAGCTGTCAGTGTCATCTCACTGATGCTAGGGATTAACCAAGCATTACATTTACAATCATAATCGAGATTTTAATCATATTTTTTAATGCTAATTCTGTTGATCATTTTTAGGGTTCCGTACCCAAAGGGTAAAACGGTCTGTCTGTCTGTCTGTCTGTCCGTCTGTCACCAGGCTGTATCTCATGATCCGTGATAGCTAGAGAGTTGAAATTTTCACGGATGATGTATTTCTGTTGCCGCTATAGCAACAAATACTAAAAACCAGAATAACATAAATATTTAAGGGCAAAAAAATCACGTTTGTTGTATGGGAGCCATACAACAAACGTGATTTTTTTGCTCGTTTTTGCTCGATATTGATAACGGTAACAGGTAGACACTTGAAATATTCACAGAATATTTAGTTATATATTCACTTGAAATATTCACAGAATATTTAGTTATATATTCACTTTAAAAATCAATAATTAAATTAAAATAAAACAAATATTTAAGGGGGGCCATACAACAAACGTGATTTTTTTTGCCGTTTTTATAGATAATGGTACGGACTCTTCGTGCGCGAGTCCGACTTGCGCTTGGCCGGTTTTTGTATCTATAGAATTATAAGATTTTGAGAAGAATTATTAATAAATCTCTCCAAGTTAGATTTGTTCCACAATGTCGTGATTTCAGGGAAAAGAAATTCAATGGAAAATGATGATGAAATCTTGATAAGGACTCAGAGTCAAAAGAGGAAACTTTGGAAGTCAAGAAACGGCCAAATTCTCAGCCGATACTTCGGATTATCGCGTCGTGTGTCAAACCCATAGGGGTCTACTCACCCCCTATGGTTTTGAGACACGATCAGGCAAAGAGCAATTATTATCCTCTTTATCCGTTACAATTACAATTTAATTACCTACATTCTTAGGGGGTCTGGATGAGCGCGGTTAATGACGCCAATTAAAACTAGGTTTAATTAAGTAAATAATATGTATGTAAAAAAAAACCATTGACCAACCAACCTAAATTATTATTATCAAATAAAAAAAAAACAACAATCTGCCTCGCGGCCTCGCCTTTTCCCAACTATGTTCCTCAACATACTCCACTTACCATACCACACTCCACTGGCTTCCACTCTAAACGGATGCAGCTGAATACCAGTATTTTACATGGAGCGACTGCCTATCTGACCTCCACAACCCAGTTACATACTGGGTAACTCGATACCCATTTCTAACCATTCGGTCCATTCACGTCAATTAATGTTTTTGAATTCGTTAATAAAATGTTTGGAGCGAATTTCGGTACTGGGATAAAATATCATTTGTATTTTTCATTACGTGGATTTCCATTTTATATTTAGGGTGTTCACGATTTTCTTTGGCGTTGTTGTTGGTTTCGAAATGTTATCCTGCCTTTGGGGTCGGGTTTAAAAGGCTTTTTTTTAGGGTTCCGTACCCAAAGGGTAAAACGGGAACCCTATTACTAAGGCTCCGCCGTCTGTCTGTCTGTCCGTCTGTCTGTCTGTTTGTCTGTCTGTCTGTCCGTCTGTCACCAGGCTGTATCTCATGAACCGTGATAGTTAGACAGTTGAAAGGAGACGGGCGAATTTGGGCCTGAAGTTACAGGAATGAAATATTTATCAATATTTTTTTTCAGTTTTTTTGTAGTTTATCTCGAAATATTACGCAGTTTTATCATGGGATAAGAAATTAAATATTAAATCATAAACATACTGACTTCCTATGTTTTCACTTTTAAACAATGTTGCCAGATAAATAAGTTATTCGATTCATCGAATTCATAATAATATATTAATCATTTTTATACCATTATGACATTAAATATAAATAGAAACAAAAAACAATAAAAGGGATTCAGTGTTTCCTTCTGTAAATAAGTTTAAAAAAATATTTTTTTAGATAGTGTAATAAAAAAGTCGTAAAATAAATTGATTAAATCGATTTCACAATCGGTCATCATATTTTAATACACAGGCAATAAAGTGAAACTCATTCAATGTCATGTCAAACATCAACAAACAAATCATTCGCTTCGTTCGTTTTGCTCTGAGCTTGCGGTAGTGGATATTTTCTGTTATTTTCGTGTGATTATTTGATTAGTGTTCTTTAGCGACTTTGGCTACTTAAAAAGGATTCTGACAGATATTACTTTGACGAACGACCCACGCATTTCTAACAACGGACTTAGTAATCTTGCCTACTCGACTTACCTCAGCCTCATCTACCCCGGATGTCGAAGTAAAATACAATGAGTGATCAACGTCATCATTGTATCAACTGCGGTATAGCAACTTGGCGGCGTAATCCTTCTATAGGATTACATCAAATAGAAAACGAAGGCGTTCTTTCAGTTATACAGCAATGGGTTGCACCTCAAGTTGTTTATTCTATTACAAGTTCATATTTTGCTGAAGCTTACTTCATTATTGATCTTATAACAATATAATATCTCTCATAATTGTTATCTTAAACCTCTAGATTATTTTCAAGGGTCGTGCAGACTGGCGCGACAAGGGTTGCGCTGCCTTTTACGCCGCGCTATCGCGCCTGTCTGCACGAGCCTTTAAGGTCCTACAATAAATTCTGGTAAATTCTAGTCAATATTAGTCTGTTAATTCTTTACTTAAAGTATAACGTCAGAGTTCAGTATAAGAATAACATAATAAGGAGCAAGAACGTTGTTTTTGTACAAACCAATAACACCGTATATTTTTTTTCTACCATGGCGGACTCGTAAACATTTTAGCTTTTTCGAAGTGGTAAATAAAATAATGCAGTAATCGTTACTGTAACGTCAGGCCCAACTTACTATGGGCGTTCGCCCGTCTCCTTTACACAGATGATGTATTTCTGTTGCCGCTATAACAACAAATACAAAAAAACAGAATAAAATAAATGTTAAAGGGGGCTTCCATACACCAAAAACGTGATTTTTTTTGCTCGTTTTTGCTCGATATTGATAACGGCAACAGATAGACGCTTGAAATATTCACAGAATATTTAGTTATATAATATATTCACTTTAAAAATAAATAATTAAATTAAAATAAAACAAATGTTTAAGGGGGGCTCGCATACAACAAACGTGACTTTTTTGCCGTTTTTATAGATAATGGTACGGAACCCTTCGTGCGCGAGTCCGACTCGCACTTAGCCGGTTTATTAAAGATAGGGCAGGAAATGTAAATATCTCAAAGTCAATTCTGCCTCGTTCTATGCTGAGCATGATGCACGGGTCGAGCAAAGTGTTGTTGGGTTAAACCAACTACAATTATTACTCAGTAACATCCCGGAATCGGCGAAAAAATCACGTTTGTTGTATGGGAGCCCCTCCCATACAACAAACGTGATTTTTTTGCCGTTTTTGTTGATAATGGTACGGAACCCTTCGTGCGCGTGTCCGACTCGCATTTGGCCGGTTTTTTAAATCTTATTATATTTTTTATGATTATTGGCCACTAGCCCTACCCGTGTGTTAAATTAATGTCGCCATTGTAGTGGCACGTTGTATACTTCAAAATCATTCAGTTTGTGTTTGATAGCATGTTACGAAAAATATGGTGAAGGTCGGTTCTTCTATCCATCGCTAATTCACACTAGCACAAGAGCATAAAAAAGTTATATAAATCTCATTTTGCACTTACCACATCTACAGGGTCAAATTTAATTAGCTAGCGAAACTCCGCAGAATTTACGGCTATGGATATCTAAATGTGATAAAACAAAAAAGAAATTAATTTAATATTTTTTTGTGGGGTGATGGACCGTAGTTTGTGTAGTCACTTGAAATATCAGTTTTTTCTGTTGTGTAAACTTCACAGGCGTGATGGGTATCGATATCTAATTCTAAACACGATAAAATAAAAGAAAACAGATTTTCTGAACTCATACTGCAAGTAACCAAACTACCAGCAGTCATTGACCCCCAAAAAATCCATCATATCTTTTTTATTTTAATTTTATTGTGTCTAGATATCGATACCTATCACGTCTGCAGAGTTTCGCTAGCTAATTTAATTTGACCCTGTATTCCTAAAATCCTAGTCTAGCTCACAAAACACGTACAAACTTGGATCCACCGAGATTCTCGTTAGCCGGTGTTAATGAAATCTGTTTGTGAACCGGATCGAACCGCACGTGACCGAGTCTAATCGGGTTAGTCGAAACTTTTATTTTTGACCTAGTACTGGTAGTTACTTCTTATTCTCGAATCTTCTGATTCTAAATAAGAATAGTTCTCGACGAAGTGAACACATCAGCCAGGGTGCAAGGCTAGGACTCCTTTGCAACTTCATTAATTTTAAGATGTTTAAATTAAACATTGACAGCCACGTTGGTCTAGTGGTTGCAAGCGCTACTGCTGAGCATGAGGTCCTGGTTTCTATTCCCAGGTCGGGCAAAATGTTATTGGGTTTTTCCACCAGGAATTTCTCAGTAGCAGCTCAGAGTATAGATTTGTGCCCGGTTGATGGCATTAGGCTCGCCCCCTATTACATGGGACTTCAACTTAAACCTACCTGGTGGGTGTATCTACTATAGGTATACCTCTGCCTAACCCTTCGGGGATTTCAGGCGTGTTGTTATGTAAATTAAACATTCTGGAGAAAGAAGGGGCTTGTGGCTAATTAATAACAGCTAAACGGGTCGATCGATCATGTTAAGCTAAGCTTGCCGCGGTTGGTCCGCGGATGGGTGACCATCTTTACATACCAAGACCCCTCCGTGTCTCGGAAAGTACGTTAAGCCGTTGGTCCAAGCTGTTATTCGTATATGATCTTTGACAGTCGTTACGGGTAGTCAGAAGCCCAAAAGTCTGAAAACCAGTCTTACCAAGGGGTATCGTATTACCCAGTAACTGGGTTGTGGAGGTCAGATAGGCAGTCACTCCATGTAAAATACTGGTATTCAGCTGCATCTGGATAGACTGGAAGCAGACCCCAACATAGTTGGGAAACAGTTAGGCAGATGATGGTGTAAACAGATCGTGGAAGATATGTTACAGGCCATTGTCTTGATGTACCGGGTTTACCGGTATATCGTATATTTTTACTTATGAAATTATGCTAGGCATGTGATGATTCTAGAGAAAGAAGGTCAAAGAAACGATTAATGGATTGTGTAAAAAGTGATATAGCTAGAAAGTTAGTCAATGAGAAGACAATATGATGCAAACCCTAAATAAATTGGGGCAGGGGAACCCCGACACGCGGGCTTGCGGACGGTGAGCGATGGGTAGCTCGCCGTCCGATAAGGACCAGGCCCGGGTCGACGGCGCGTTATGTTCCACGCGCGCCTCAAAGAGATGTCAGCACCAACTGACTGGGTCCGATAGGGCCAATGCCTGACAGGGTTGCGAGTTTGTCCGAAAGGGATATCGTGGCACACAGGCATGTGAAGGAACACGGGTGGGTTTTAGTCAGTAAAAGTCTGACACCACTCCCACTTCTCCCAGAGCGGGAAAAGTTCTTTGATAATTTCCCACCTAAAAAAAAAGTTTCAACCCCGACAGTTCACCACCACTGCTCTCAAAACTGTGGAGGAAAACATCGTAAGGAAACTGGCAGACATGTGACATCTACCAACCCGCAATGGGCCCGCGTGGTGGATTACGGCCCACTCCCTTTCACAGACAGGAGGCCTGTGTCCCAGCAGTATAGGTTGATTAAGCTGAGGGCTAGTGGAGGACACTGATGATGAGACACAACTTGCACCACTTATAGCGTAAAACTTTATGGACGATGATATTCTCATAGCATGTATGTCTATTTTTATATTCTTGTTTAGTTTATCATTATTTTTCTTTATGTATGCTGTACCGGTACAGCGTCCTATTAATTGTTTGCTGCACCGGACAACGTCATTACGTCAGCCGGCTGTCGCTGAAAACCAGCGCTAGGGCTCTGTCTTGTATAGGATCGCAGCATAATGCTGAGTGATAGCCGTTTTGATTGGATGTGACGCATGTTTGCCCCAACCTTATCTTACTTTTGTGTTTATGTTTTTTTTTGCGTCATGTTTACCGCAAATAAACGTATTTTCTTTCAAATTGTGTTAATCTTGGAGCCCCCACGCCCCCTAAAGCACACGTCATCGTGTCGTGGTTCTTAATCGTACAAAACATTTTTGACTAAGATACAAATAAAAGTTTCAAAGCATTATTCTAAAGCTTTCAACTAGGTGTAGAATACAAGACACGTAGGTACTTCGTCTGTATACAAAGTAAAGTTGGTCCCATCCAGATTCTGAGCTACAAATGAAATTCGTCACTGAACCGAAATCGACTAACGTGACTTGCTATCGAGTTATAGGCAACAACAAACAACTTTTTTTGTTGATTTTCCCTATCACATCGTTGTACCGGGAATTGACCTCTGAAAATAAAAGGTGTTTTGTTAATTTGTTTGGTGGCTCGCTCTGTTTGTTTTGTTAGTGAAGGCACAGTGAAACTCTAATGTTCTTATTTTTCATTGGTTTCTGGACAATGGAACGTGAATTGAAACGTTTGTTACCCTTGAATTAGGAACTTTTTGTTGAAGATCTTATTGGTAAAATAATGGTATCGTGTCTTGATATACATATCATAATGTTCCCACTGCTGGGACACAAGCCTCCTCTCTGTGATAGGGAGAACACTCCTCCCTCCCGGCAAAAAATGTTGCGGCGGCCTAAACCTTGGGGAGAAAAACGAATTTTTCTTAGTGGACTGTATGAGGGGCAGTTCTGTGACACAAGTAGGTGTTTTGGTGGTGTGGGAAATGATGATGGTGGATGGACTTGTCACCGTGTCTCCGCCATAGCTCACCACCTGCTTGGTGAGCTATGAAGAAGAAGAAGGGTTTCCTTAGCCACGTGGCGGCGGCCCATCGAGGATGACACGTACGGACGAGAATCTGCATTTTCCACAACACACACTTGCACAGTTTAATAAAACAATCTTCGTTCTTCGCGGTGAAATATGAGTCCTTTTCGACTATAGGTTTTATTTTGACCCCCAAGCAGCGATGTCGGTTGAAGAGTAACCAACGTTACATTACGTACGGCAACGCATTAAGCCGCTAGACTATAAGGCCCTAGGAGTCTTAATATGATTATTGTGAATGGAAATATTAAATCGCCCGTGGTTCGAACAACAAAATCGTTACGTAATGTTAGTAGAGGCTGGTAGCAAAGGGATTGAAAAAACCGGCCAAGTGCGAGTCGGACTCGCGCACGAAGGGTTCCGTACCATTATCTATAAAAACGGAAAAAAAAAATACGTATGTTGTATGGGAGCCCCCCTTAAATATTTGTTTTATTTTAATTTAATTATTGATTTTTAAAGTGAATATATAACTAAATATTCTGTGAATATTTCAAGTGTCTACCTGTTACCGTTATCAATATCAAGCAAAAACGACCAAAAAAATCACGTTTGTTGTATGGGAGCCCCCTTAAATATTTATATTATTCTGGTTTTTAGTATTTGTTACTATAGCGGCAACAGAAATACATCATCTGTGAAAATTTCAACTGTCTAGCTATCACGGATCATGAGATACAGCCTGGTGACAGACGGACAGACAGACAGACGGCGGAGCCTTAGTAATAGGGTTCCCGTTTTACCCTTTGGGTACGGAACCCTAAAAATAAGCTTGAGGTTTCGTAAACAAAACTGAAATGCTACTAACACTATAGAATAGACTAGAATAGTTTTAAGTATGAAGGGAAGAAAGGCAACTATCAAAAGGTTAAAAAAAAGGTTTAAAACAAGGCAGATGTGAGTGGAAACGCCGCCGGGAGGGGGAAGACCCTAGAAGGAAATATTGGTGATGTTTTCCAGAAAGGTCAGATGCGTAGTACTCGCAACCGGCGTGCATAATATGACCAGATGTATGAACGTAGGCGAAGCAAAAGGAGTATGTAAGGAGGGTAGCAGGTGGCGTTCTGTATTTTCTGAGTAGGCCCACCCCCATGGGGAGAAAGCGTGAGTTTATGTATGTAGTATAAATTTATTTCTGCCACCAAGGATTTCTACGGGTGTGGGTAAACTTCCATAGTCTTGATTGTTTTCAAGGTTGGTATCGCATTGATTATCCCCTGGGATATCTGCCCTTTCTCTGAGATGGGTCGTCGACTTGTTTACCAAGCGATATCATAGAACAGTTTTGAGAATCGAAGACTTTTTACGCAATTGCGGCAAAGCCAAAAAGGGAGGGTTTTGTGTTTGACCTGTATGTATGTATGTCCGTCCCTATGTTCCCTCGTAACTACTAAACGGCTGAATAGATTTTGATGAATGATAATTATGACGTTAAATTCGTCTTTATTGCGCATGTGACACTGGTTATATTTTTTATTTTTTTTTATCAAAATGGCGGATTTTTGGTGCCAAAAGGTGTGTTTTCAAAAAAAAAATATCTGCTAAGCCTATCAAGAGAGGTATCAAAATGAAGGGTTTTAAAAGGTGATTACAAAAATATATACATAAAAATTTATATGTTTAAATATCATTTAAATGAGAAATTATAAAAAAAAAACTATCCCGTACTTTTGAGTGAGTGCGTAAGAGGCCGTTATCACCCGATTATAATGTGAGTAAATAACCATATTTACCGTCATAAAATCCTAACAAAAAAAGTAAAAAAACCCGACTGCGTAAAAACAAAACTCATCTTTATATTATACGGGGGTAATTTTTTGAGTTTGTAGGGAGTTTCTTGCTCGTTCTTCTCAATACGTACCTACTACGCTTTGGAATGGGCAACTAGCTTCATCTTTCTGACTGATCGACGCCTTGACAATTCAAAAGAGCCTGTAATTTGTTTAATTGAAATCAATATTTTAAGTTTGAGTAATCTTCGAAACTACTGATTCGATTCCGAAAATTTTTTTACTAATGGGAAGCTACAGTATTGCTGAGTGTTATAGGATACATTTTACGTTAAGGCTGCTCTCTCGAAAAAAGCTTGAAAAAACCGGCCCAGTGCGAGTCGGACTCGCGCAAGTTAAGTGTGGTAACCCTACTACAATTAGCTTTGTCAGCAGTATAGCTTCTTCCAAATCTAGTGAGTAAGTAATTATAATGTAGGACATTATCGTCACTGAGCAATTGTCATCTTAGCATAACTTAGCTATAAGTACCTTGTATCTTTAGGATTAGATAATTATTATCTTCACTGTCACTCTGTCAGTTAAATAAAGTTATTTTTATAACCCTCCGACTGTGGTGTACTTAATTCGCACGAAGGGTTCCGTACCATTATCTATAAAAAATGGCAAATAAATCACATTTGTTTTTAATTATTATCCTTTATTCATTTAGATACATACAAATTATATTTTTAAATATCAGAATATTAAAAATATATAAAAACATTTAAAAATATAAAAAATTGTTGTCCACCGGTATCGGGAGCAGGGTCCAAGCTACCGGTGGCTAGGGCTGCAGAGATAGGAACATCCTCACGATGCGAGCCGTATCGAGGAGTACTGCCTTCTGAATCAGGCCCTTGATCCAACCACCTAACGAGAGCCTCGAAAGATGTTGCTCGAGACTTTCGGCCACCAGGCCATTGGCCGATACGACAATCGGCACAATGATAGCCGAGCTCACATTCCACATGTCAACAACCTCGTGTGCTAAGTCAAGATATTTTATTTGTTTCTCTTTCTCAGCTTTCACGAGGTTCTCGTCATGCGGAATGGTAACATCGATAATCATTGCGCGGCGCGCTAATCGATCTATCACTACTATATCGGGCTTATTGGCGACAATACTCGTAGTCCTGTCAGTAATGATAGACCGATCCCAGTACAACGTGACATAGTCATTTTCGAGAACTGGGTCGGGCACATACTTGTAATACGGTACCTCAGAATCCACAAGTTTATATTTCAAAGCAAGTTGCTGGTGAATAATCCTAGCTACTTGGTTATGCCTGTGCAAGTACTCGCCATTAGTAAAACGAGATCACCCAGAGATAATATGTCTGATGGACTCACCCGGACGGTGGCATGCCCGACACACGTCAACCGTCTCGTCCGTCATAATATGTCTCCGGTAGTTATTCGTCATGATAACTTCGTCCATAATTGCACAGACAAAACCTTCGGTTTCCCCGAAAAGGTCATCAAAACGTAGCCAGGATACGGACGCTAAGAAATCTACACCGGGTTCATGAAGAGCCCGATAGAAGCGTCCGTGAAGCTCCTTGCTTTGCCATACCTCCTTGCGGTCATCGGCAGTAAGTATTACAGGTTTGCGCCAGTTCTCTTTAGCCATGGAGAGCGGGGTGAGTCCCTTGTCTATTATTAAAATAAATAATTAAATTAAAATAAAACAAATATTTAAGACCCTTAAATATTTGCTTTATTTAAATTTAATAATTTTTTTTTAAAGAAAATATATAACCAAATATTCTGTGAATATTTCAAGCGTCTACCTGTTGCCGTTATCAATATCGGGCAAAAAAACCGGCCAAGTGTGAGTCGGACTCGCGCACGAAGGGTTCCGTATCATTATCTAAAACGGCAAAAAATCGCGTTTGTTGTATGGGAGTAAATTAAAATAAAACAAATAATTAAGGGGGGCCCCCTTAAATATTTGTTTTATTTTAATTTATTTATTTATTTTTAAAGTGAATATATAACTAAATATTCTGTGAATATTTCATGCGTCTACCTGTTGCCGTTATCAATATCGAGCAAAAAAATCACGTTTGTTGTATGGGAGCCCCCTTAAATATTTATTTTATTCTGTTTTTTAGTATTTGTTGTTATAGCGGCAACAGAAATATTATACATCTGTGAAAATTTCAACTGTCTAACTATCACGGTTCATGAGATACAGCCTGGTAATAGACGGACAGACAGACAGACACAGACAGACGGACAGACAGACAGACTGACAGACGGCGGAGCCTTAGTAATAGGGTTCCCGTTTTACCCTTTGGGTACGGAACCCTAAAAACAGTGCAGAAATGTTATTTAAAATCTCATTGCTGCACTGTTTTTCATTATTGGACTGTTTTTAGGGTTCCGTACCCAAAGGGTAAAACGGGAACCCTATTACTGAGGCTCCACCGTCTGTCTGTCTGTCTATTATAATATATATATATATAATATTTAAGGGGGCTCCCATACAACAAACGTGATTTTTTAGCTCGTTTTTGCTCGATATTGATTACGGCAACAGATAGACGCATGAAACATTCACAGACTATTTAGTTATATATTGACTTTAAGAATAAATAATGAAATTAAAATAAAACCAATATTTAAGCTCCCATACAACAAACGTGATTTTTTTGTCGTTTTGTACGGAACCCTTCGTGCGCGAGTCCGACTCGCACTTGGCTGGTTTTTTTTTATTTAGATATAAATTAACCAGAAAGGTTTAATGTCTCCCATTAAGTTTAATATGAAATGTATTAGATCAAAAAGACACTGGCTGAAAATAAAAATCGGCTGAATAAAACCGACTTCGTGAAAAACTTTGTTTTCATTAACTTGAGTTTTTATTTTGAGTAGGTATATTTTATCACGGTAGGTAGATTAGTAGTTGAAAGAAAAGTAGATTACGCACCTTGCTAAAGTGAGTAATTAATGCACTCGTGTTAATTTAGTGCCCTCGCATGCGCTCGTGTACAGACGGCTACACATCAAGCTATACTTTTCCAGTATAAGGTGACCTCTCATTGTACGGAAATCCTATACAATGCGAGATCAGCTTATACTGGAAATTAAAGCTTGATGTGTAGCCGTGTGTACCAACATGACACGTGCATTAATAACTCACTTTGCGCTCGATGCAACCATCTACTATTTTTTTTTCCATTTTTTTATTAGATCGTTGTATCGAGAATTGGCGCTCGAACTCTGAAAATAAAAGGTGTTTTTTTAATTTGTTGGGTGGCTCGCTCTGTTCGTTTTGTTAGTGAAGCCACATGCAGTGAAACTCTTTAGTTTTTATTTTTTTAATTGGTCTCTGGACAATGGAATGTGAATTTAAACGTTTGTCTTTTGCCCTTGAATTAGGAACATTTTGCTGTCTAACTTATTGGTAAAATAATGGTAACTATTTTTATCTTGTTATATTTAGGTATGATTCAACCAATCTGCCAAGCCTTTTCCCAACTATGTTGACGTCGGCTTCCAGCCTAACCGGATGCAGCTGAATACCAGTATTTTACATGGAGCGACTGCCTATCTGATCTCCACAACCCAGTTACTGGGTAATACGATACCCCCAGGTAAGACTAGTTGTCAGACTTTCGGGCTTCTGACGACCCGTAACGACTGTCAAAGATCCACGAATGACAGCCGGGACCATCGACTTTACGTGCTTGCCGAGGCACGGAGGAGTCTCGGTATGTAAAGATGGTCACCCATCCACGGACCAACCCCGGCAAACGTAGCTTAATCTGATGGATTGACATTATTGTGAATGAAAACATAATTTCAATCGTTTGTGATTCGAACATTTCCAGACGCTGGTTGCAAAGGGACTTAAAAAAAAAGCGATTGTGGTTTTGTAAATTCTACCAACATAAAAACGGAACTACTTGTGTTTAAGGCGGGCAATAAAACTCCCACTACCATTCCACCGGTCAGTCTTGGAGGGATTCCGATAAGTAGGGTCTCCAAATTCAAGTACGTGGGGCATAGGGTCACTGAGGACCTCTCTGATGATTTGGACATTGAGAGGGAACGTAGGGCATTGGCAGTGAGATGCAAAATGCTGGCGCGCAGGTTTGCAAGGTGCACAAAAAATGTTAAAATTACTCTGTCTGTACTCACATCAGCAGCCTGTGGGTTCGCTATACGCAGAAGGCTTTCAATGCCCTACGGATCCTCTACAATAATGGGTTTAGGATGTTGATGGGGTTGCCGCGACACTGTAGTGCATCAGGGATGTTTGCGGAGGCCAACACCGACTGCTTTAGAGCAATAGTGCGTAAGAGAGTGGCCTCGTTGATGCGTCGTGTGCGGGGCAGCTCCAATGACCTCCTAAACACGATTACAGAAAGGGTTGAGTGTCCTATTCTGGGGCACTGGAATAAGGTACACAGCTCTGGTGGTGTCCTTTTTAATGTTAGGTAAATATATTAGATTAATTTAATTAAATAAGAGGTATAAGTACTAACATAGTTTTAAGCTTTACTAACAATTTTATATGGAATTTATGTTCTGATTTAAACTTATAAATAAAAATAAATAAAATAAATAAGTATTTCAGCCACCCAGGGAGTTCTATGGGTGTGGTCCATAGTTTTGACAGTTTTCAAGGTTGGTATCGCATTGGCTATCCCCTGGGATATCTTCCCTTTCTCTGAGATGGGTCGTCGGCTTGGTGATACGAGTATCTATAAAAAAAGTTTTTTGAAGCAAAGATTTTCTTAGGTATGTTATTCTCGTTGTTTGTAAATAAAATATGCTGACAATATGTTGTAACCAGGGACCATTTTGGTTACTCATTGAAAGGGTTTTCGATAGGGTTTTTCGAAGCGGTGAATCAAAAACCCATACGATATGGGTAACCCTTTTGAACGGCTTAAATTTAATTGTGGTTACCCGTTGAAAGGGTGATTCATTCAAAATTACCCACACCGTATGGGTTTTTGATAAACTGCTTAGAAAAACCCAAACAAAACCCCTTTCCATTGAAAGGGTTTTCGATAGGGTTTTTCTAATAAGGTAACCAAAATGGTCCCTGGGTAGAATAGACATAGAATTAGTCATGGTCCGCGTGCTGGGCGGATATCGAAATAACATTATATTAGATTTTTTCGTGTCACTGGGTTTCAAGTAGTAGAGTTACATGATAACCCATTGAATGGGTTATCATGTAACTCTTTCACTGGGTTCTATGTCTATGTTAGAGGGTATGGTTTCCGCACTTAGTCCTTCATGTGGACCATTGTGCGTGGGCCATGGCGGCCGTCAGTGGTTTATTCCAACCAGCCCACCTCCCTCCAGAAGCTGATTAGGTCTTCTGGTCTGCATAGGATATCTGTGAAGGATCTGGGTGACCCGAGGGTTTCTGTTCTGATCTGGGTGACGCCTGTGCAGTCAAAGAGCACATGCGCAACGGTTTCTTCAGCCTCCATGCACGCCCTGCACAGAGGGCTGTCCGTTATGCCTATTGTGTGTAAGTGTTTGTTTAGTGAACAGTGTCCCGTTAAGGTCCCCGTCACCAGGCGCAGGCCGTTTCTGTCCAGGCGTAGCAAATGCCTGGTTAGTCTACCATCTAGGGATGACATGGCTTCCCTAGATTGCCTGCAGCCCGGTGTCGAGGTCCACCAGTTCTCCGCTTGTGTGTGGGTGAACTCCTGTAGCCACCTACGTAGTTGTTTAAAGGGGATGGGTACGATGGGTTCGGATCCACAGACTGACGCTCCGGATGATCTCCTAGCTAGTTCGTCAGCTGCGTCGTTACCTAGTGATCCGCTGGGTCCTTTAATCCATTGCAGTGTCAATGTGTTACGGTTGCACACCGTCACTCGCTCCAGTGCATTGTGACATTCTAGTGTTAATCTGGAGGTAATATACTTTTTCTCTAGGGATTGCAGAACTGAGGCACTGTCGGACAGTATACGTATGCAGGTGTCCGTAACTTCCCTGGCTTCTATGGCGTAAGCCGCTTGTATAATGCCCACACATTCCGCCTGGTAGACGGTGTTGAACATTCCCAACGGGCTGGATATATTTATGTTAAAATCGTGTGAGAAGACTCCGACTCCGGTTCCGGAGTTGGTCTTTGATCCGTCGGTGTAAACTCTCATCTCTCTCGGGCCTGAGTAGTCACACCGTTCCTCTGTGAGTATAACGTTGTAGTGCTTCTGAAAGAAGTGAACTTTCGGGGCCTTGTCGCAGGGTGATGCCATCATCGGGTGTCGTCTGATTGCATCTTCCTTTATGCGTGTGTGCTTCACCCTAGAGTCTTTGCTTAGGGTTCCCGTTATGCTGAGCCTGAAAGCAGACAGGGCTGCCTCCTCTCGCACAATAAGGTGTAATGGTGGCAGTCCTAGCATTACCTGTAGTGCGGCAGTGGGTGCAGTCCTCATACTGCCAGTTATTGCACCACAAGCAAACCGCTGCAGTTTTTCGAGGTCTTCTTGGGCTGTGCTCAGGTCCGTCCTGGGTCACCAGACCAGTGAACCATATGTGATAATTGGTCGGATGACTGTGGTTTATAACCAGTGGGTGACCTTGGGGCTGATGCCCCAATTTCTTTCAAGCAGTCGTTTACACTGCCATAGGGATATGCTGGCTTTTGTGGTGGAGTAGTTGGTGTGTTTTGCCCAGTTCAGCTGTTTATCCAAATATATGCCCAGGTATTTGGTTTCAGTTGAAAGGCTTAGGATAGTTCCAAAGAGTCGTGGCAGTTGTAGTGTCGCCAGCTTCCTCTTTTTAGTGAAGAGAACCAATTCGGTTTTTGACGGATTCACCGAAAGTTGGTGTTTGTTTCACCAGTCTTCTACTATTTTCAAAGCTTGGCGCATTAGGTTGCATAAGGTGTTCTCGTGGGTGCCGTTTATTATTATGGTTACGTCGTCGGCGTAGCCTACGGTAAAATAACCTTTGTCGTTGAGTGTTTTGATGAGGCTGTCTACAACCAGGTTCCATAGAAGCGGCGAGAGGACGCCCCCTTGCGGGCAGCCCTTCGCCACAATGGCCCTTGTATAGTGTCATTTACCGTGACTTGTACAGCTCTCATTTTGAGCATATTGGTGATCCAGGCGCTCAGGGTCGGGTCTATGTTGTGTCTGTCAGAGCCATGTTAATGCTGTTGAACATGGTTTTGTCAAAGGCGCCCTCGATGTCAATGAAGGCGGCCAGTGATGAGCATTTGTGGTCCACTGCGCATTCTATCTTAGAGACCACGCTGTGTAGCGCGCATTCTGTCGATTTGCCTGTGGAGTACGCGTGCTATTGTTTATGGAGTGGTTTTAACCGAAGAGGTCCGTCTTGAATGTGTCTATCACAGAGTCTCTCCAGGGTTTTTAGTAGGAAGGATGTAAGGCTGATTGGCCTATCATCCTTGGGTTGTGTGTAGTCGGTTTTGCCCGGTTTTGGTATGAAGATGACTTTCACGTCGCGCCATGCTAGTGGTATGTGTCTGAGGGCTATGCACGCTCACTAGATCTCCACCAGCCACGGTGTCAGAAGATCTATCCCCCACTGTAGCAGGGCTGGGAAGATACCATCCAGCCCTGCGGACATGGCTTAAACGTGTTGATGGCCCACTTTATACGGTCTTCTATTGCTATGTTATGGGCTTTTGACCAGTCTTGGTCCGTTGGGGTCCATTCTGGCACAACCTCCCACGTCCTGTTCTCCAGGAGTTTGCAGTCCGGGAAGTGAGTCTCAAGAAGGACCTTGCTGGTTTCATGGTCAGTTGTGGTATATGTGTTGTCGGGTTTTTTCAGCGCGCCAAGAGTTCGGTCCTGGTCAGTTGACAGGATTCAGGACCTTACCCTTGCGGCTTCGTTATTTGTCTCTATGGATTCACAGAATTTCCACCAAGCTGTTCTCCTGGCAGTCCTAATCTGTTTCCTGTATAGATATTGGGTTTCTTTGTATAGCTCCCAGTCATCCGGGAGTCTCGTGTTCTTGGCTCTGTTAAATTGCTTACGAAGGGCATCTCTGAGTTTGCTGAGTTCGGCAGTCCACCAGGGGTTTCTCTCAGTCTTGGTTTGTGGTGCCCTAAGTTTGCTACAAGCATGGTAGGCTTCGGTAATGTATTCTGATAACTTTGTGACAGTGTATTCTACTTGTGCAGGATCTGTTAAGGTTGTTAGTGTTAGGTGCGTATCTAGCAGTGAGGCCAGCAGGCGCTTATATCCCGGTACATTTGTGCGCCGAGGATTTCGTCTCGGTATGGGTTTTTTAACGTTGGTTGTTAGTGTGAAGCGGATTCTTCTATGGTCTGAGCAAGAAGGCTCGTCCGACACGTGCCAGTTTGTGATAAAGTTTGTCGCGTTTTCTGTAGAAAGCGTTAGATCTATGATCGTTTGTCCTCGGGCTGTGACCCAAGTGTTTTCCGAGCCGCGGTTTACGATGTTAAGGTTAGTTGTAAATAAATAGGTGGATAGTACCTCTCCTCTGGTGTTCGGTGCGTCGCTGCCCCAGAGCGGGTGGTGGGCGTTCGAGTCAGTGCAGATGATCATATCTAAGTTGGCGCGCTCGCAGTGCTGTAGTATGTCGACCATCTCTTTCGGCGGACAGTCAGCGTTCTCGCCTGGCATGTATACCGAGGCCAGTACAACATCTGGAGCGTCGCCTTCTGTTTGTTGCCTGACAGCTGTCAGATCTCTGGAACAGAATTGAGTAAGTGGTGCGATAGGGATTTCTTTGGGTATGTAAGCGCAGGTTCTTGGTTTGTCCGGGCTACGTGTGTTTAGGATAAGCTTACCTCCGATGTTACCGAGGCCGCATACTCTGTTGTTCCTGATCCACGGCTCTTGGATCAGTGCGATGGTTCAGGGTTTCACCTCCAATGCCCTGCGTAGACTAGCCGTGACAGCCTGGCTATGTTGGAGGTTGGTCTGGATGATGTTGAGGGGCGGTGACGATGGTGGAGTGGACTTAGTCTGTGGTGGATCCATCGGACAGTCCCTCCACCACCTCCTCTCTGTACTGGCCTTCGTGTTGATCGCCTGGCGACGACGCAAGCAGTTGCTCGTGCCAGCCAGGGGATAAGGGCGGTACGGTGTCCTCGTCATCGGCCATTGCTGCTCTGGCCATGACCTCCTCCAGTTGGGCAATGTCCGTGTCCTTAGTCTGTGCCAGTTGTGTCGTCGTCGTATCCGTGCTGTCAGTCTGGGTGTCAGGCGGTACGGTCGTGGGCCAAAAGCGAACGTATATCAAACCAAGCAGGTAGGATATACGTCGCTCCCGGGCTAGGACCTTTGCGGCTTCCTCCTGCGGTACACCCAGGGTCAAAAAGGTCCCATAGTTGTCGCCGCCGACGGACGTCGCCCTGTACAGTGACCACTTTGCGATGTCATACCAAGTATTCTGACGGATCAGAATACTCTGAAGCCGGGCCACGTCACCATCGTAACGAGGGACGAAAAGCGAGGCTCGGACTCGGGTGGGCACGTCGGATTGTCGCAGTACTGTCAGTGTTAGGTCAGTGTCTGGGAGTCTGATTTTGGGCACGTTTTGGGTCAGCCAAGTAAGGGCATTGTCGTCCTCACACCACATCTGCACGGTCCCTTCCGCTACCCGTGGGTATCCGCGGAAGGCGTTGACGAGTCTGTGTCCAGTACAAGATTTTCCAGGTCTGCCTTAACGTGCTCGGCCTCTTCCCTCGTCAAGTCCCTGGAGGGGGGGGGGGGAAGCAGATTGCTACAGTCAGCCGCGCAGGGATGTCCTTCGTGGCTCGCGCGTAGGTCCTCTGCCCCCCCGGAGTGGATTGGATCCTGGAGCGTTTGGCGTCCCCCTGGAACATGCTTGGTGAAGCTGTGTCATCAGGGCGCTCCCTCTTCGCCGGCCCTGTACCGCTCGGTCCAGGCTGCGGCTTGGAGGTGCCAGGCTGGGTATTTTTTGCCAGCGACGCCTGGAACAGGCCTCCGGATCTCTTACCCCTGTTGCGTCTAGGTCGAGGTCGGTCGTGGGTGCTGTCATGTATTATGGGGTCGGCTGTCAGCCCCATCGGACTCCGTCGCTTGCGGAGGCTTTTCGCGCTGAGTTGCCCCTTCGCGTACTTGCCCCCGCTCGCGTGATTCCGCGTCCTGCCGCTTTGCACGCTGGGTTTCCCCTTCGCGTACTCGCGGCTGGTCACGTGATTCCGCGTCCGGCCCCTTTGCGCGCTGGGTTTCCCCTTCGCGTACTCGTGGCTGGTCGCGTACTCTCTCTTCAGCGTCCGATCGCTCACCGCACTGGCTAATGCCTTGGCGGGTTTCGGGCTTTCGGTCGCCTACTTTCCTCTCCCGGGCCAAGATTTTTCCGCGCTTTTTCAGGCGGCGTACTCCATCAACATCAACCAGGAGAGTTTTGGAGCTGCTGGGCCCGTCATCTTTCCCCGTCTCTGTCTGTCCGTGTCGGTCTGTATTCCTTTCTGGGTAGGCAAAGCTTTTCCGCACGATGCTCTGCTGCCAGATGCTCGCGGAAAGCGTGCTTTTCGTGTGGGTTGCGGCCGCGCTGATGAGCGCGGCGCCAAAGAACAGATTGGTGCCCCCCCCCCCCCCAGATTACGTTGGGGGCTGACCGCCGAGGCGGTGTGGGTGATTCCTTGGCCGGGACCCACCTGGGTAATAATTTCCTCATTCTGTTTCATTATGCGGGGGTGGGCTTTTTTGGAATCGAGGTTACCCCTCCTCTAGGACCGACGGGATATAGGGATGGGAGGGAAGTATTCGTGGGTAGAGAGCGTGGGTAATTGGAGGGTCACCCTAGGTTTGGAATTTGGCCTAGGGATTTGGGATTGACAGGATGTATGGAGAAGGAAGGATGGGTGGTTATGTGATGGGTGCATAGGAAAAGGTAGAAAGGTTAACCTAAGCCTGGGGTTTGGCCTTCGGAAACTTCTCTTGTCCGGGATCTCTACGAGATGTTCCGAGTGCGGGATCGACCTTTAAACATTCGGTCCCGCAGCCGAAGTTGGGCTATCCGCAACCTGCCCACCCGCTCGGTTGCAGGAGAAGAAGTGCCTGACAGTCCGGGTCGCCCCACCACGGATGTACGTATGCATCCGCGTTGGAGCGATCCAGGCTCCCCCGAGCTCTGGGTTTCTAGTATTAAACCGATTCAATGGGTTACATCATGATAAAGGTAACCCATTGAATGGGTTACCGCTTCGAAAGGCTAAACTCTTAACCGGGGTTGTGCGGTTGTCCCTGGTTGTAACACACCTACTGTCCGTTCAATGCCTAATTTTTCTTAACATTACACCTAATTATTACATGATTTAATGAATTAATGAATGAATGAAATGCACCGACCCCAGCGTGGTTAAACCAGACTCGATTACTCGAATGAACCCAAAGATTCACACTAGCTCCTAGGGTCTCATGTTTCATGGGCTACAGAGACCATTGCATATCAAAGAGTAGACCGGGGGGCGCAATAATGGTAGGGAAGACGTGCCTCTGTGATATGGAAGGATTATTAGAGCCATACCGGATATGCATCCTTGAGCAAGCATTGGAATAGTGGAGACGGGTTATATTATTACCAAGAATATTAATTACAACGAAGTATTTCAAATGTTCAGGTACGCTTGCCGCGGTCAGTTCGTGGATGGGTGACCATTCATTACATATCGAGTACCCCTCCGCGACTCGGAAAGCACGTTAAGCCGTTGGTCCAAGCTGTTATTCGTATATGATCTTTGACAGTCGTTACGGGTAGTCAGAAGCCCAAAAGTCTGACAACCAGTCTTACCAAGAGGTATCGTGTTACCCAGTAATGGGTTGTGGAAGTCAGATAGGCAGTAGCTCCATGTAAAATACTGGTATTCAACTGCATCAGGTTAAAATGGAAGCCAACCTCAACATAGTTAAGAAAAGACTGGTTGAATTGGTGTGTCTTGAAAAAAGTGGTGAATTGTTGCGGGGCTGAAAGTTTTAGCGGGTTATTTAGCGAACTAGAATCAATTCTATGTTTTACCAAATTATTATCAATGAGCGCAAGACGACCCTGGAGGCGCGGGGGCGCCGCGCCGCTGTTTTTGTACGGACAACCCGGTAACATAACGACCATAAAACGTTGTGATTTTTCATGATACAGATTTGAAATTTTGTACATAGATTCTTTACATAAAAATACGAGACACGTGTTTCGGGTTTCGCATATACTAAAACTAATATTGTATAATGTACCATATTTTGACAAATAAATGATTATGAATTCTTATTTGATGATTTGATGATTATTCGATAGTTAGAGCACCCAAAGAACATGAAATATTTTTTTAAAATGTGTCTGGCAGACAGACTAATCCCGATCAAGGGATGGAATCTGCGATGCTTTTACGGTGGCTTGCAAAATGCTTTAACCTCTACTCAGAGCATTTAAATCGACAAAAAAAAACTGCGTTTTATTTTTATAGCGAAACTGACGTTCGTTCGTTGATATTTATGTTACTTTTCATATTTTATGCAAGAGTTCATTTGGTGAATCAACGCTTTACTTATTCATGTTGTATTCCATATTCAGCATTGGCAATTATTCTTCATATTTTATACATACATACGAATAAATAAAATGTCTGTTTGTAATGTCAAAATAACAGCTTTTTACTAAATGTTTATGAAAGTTTATACGGTACTTACTTATAACAAAAAAACAATTTTTAATGTTTTTTTTCTGTCTGTTTGTTCCGGCTGATCTCCGAAACGGATGGACCGATTTATCATATTTAGATCAACGTTTAACCTGATACTGACCTACAAATTGCAAAAATCTTAAGAAAATTTGAAGTTCGCGCAACTGATCGGTCGATCTTCAACTTAACGCAACGCTTCAAATGGGTGACCATCCATTATAATGGATGGTCACCCATTTGATTACCATACCGAGACGGATAACACGTTAAGCCGTTGGTCCTCATTTGTAGATCTGACAGTCGTTACGGGTATTCAGTAGCCCGAAAGTTTGACAACCAGAGGGCTAATTGCGTAACACACTATCAGTAGGAATCGGTTTCAATTTGACAGTTCAACAACATTCATTGCGTTATTTACGTTGTTATTTTTTCTAACATATGAAGCAATGGATTAGCAATATACTTCAAAATCATTCCAATTCCGATTCAAACTGTATTACGCAATTAGGGTACAGATTTACTTAGGGGTATCGCGTAACTCAGTTACAGGGTTTTGGAGGTCAGATAGCGAATCGCTCCATGTAAAATACTGGTATTCATTCAGCTGCATTCAGTTAGACTGGATCGTTAAGGCTGAGATGCTGATTATAATATTGTAATGATAATACTATAAACACAATTATTATCGATAACAAACTGTATGTAGCTTTACAGATATACTCGCAAACTGAATTGCTAAATAACCCACAGCAGTTGTGTATAAGCCATCAATCCTGTTGCTCGGTCTGCCTATAAACTTTTCCACAATGGACTAACAAGCGTAGTGATGTGCGTTTACTGTCGAAAATATCGATAGTTTCAAAAATTTTATATTTCTATGTTCCATTACTAGAATCAATTCTATTTTTTTTGTAAATTTTGACGTTCAAAAGTGCCTCTTATGTGCCTATTTGAAATAAATGGTTTGACTTTGACTTTATTGTTTTGTTTTTGATACACGCATAATGTTTTTCTTTTTTATCACGAAATATTTCAGTAAGTTTCCTTCCTTTCATTCATTTGATTAATAATCAATGTTAAGGCTACTTGTTTTTGTAACATGCGTCTTTGACTCAATTTCAGTAGGTAACTTAAAATTTATCAGAATTTGTATTTAAACTGCATCATTTTCCTTTGATTATTTTCAGTTAATGATTTAAAAGGATAATTTTTTAGAGAAAATGTATAGGTAGGTACCGAATATATTAAACGGAAGTTACCATTGACGTGCATGTTCAAAAGCATAAACTCTTTTATCGTATAAAAATAACCTAAAAACATCTATTATTACACAGATGACGAAGTGTTTTTGATGATTTAATTAATTCGCCCCAACACGAAGATGTTTTGTACTAAAACTAGACTAGTATCATTAATCATTACTTTGAAATTCGCTTCTGAATGTGAGAGCTTTTACGGAAAGTATTAATCTTACGTTAAGCTTCTTGTTGAATCGCAAATCTAGGTCAGACGTATGTATAAGACAGATAATGCCCTTTACTGTGTGGCAGACATAATGGAAAGAACATTTATTCTGTTGAGGCATGTTATCTCTACTGTACTGTTTGTTGCTTCGAAATGCTATTTTGTTGAAAGACCATGTTTATATTTAGAAAAGCACGTTTTCAGGCTTATTGAATTATTTTCTCTCGATCAACCAATATTTAGATAATTTAATTTAAGTTTAGCTGACATAGATTTAACTGTCGATTGTCGGTATTTTCAATGTTATCGATAAACGTAAAACCCATCTCTAAACAAATCAACGCTATTAAATGCACTTGAACGTCTTTTCTTGTATACAGTGTCTAAGAATACGAGTCTTTGACATATTTACACTTTAAAATTAGTTTAACATTATTGGGGAATCCAGTAAATGTTTAGTAAATATGGATATTTAGTAAATGGTGTGTTATTATTACTCACGTAATTGAAATGACTTTGTTCGTGAACTTATATTGCACAATATAATTTACAAATCAACAATTTGGGAGACGTAGTTAGGTCAGTGCTGTTTTTGTGGAACCGGTGTGTTTAAGGGGGACCAGTGAAATATGATAAATGTGACGTTAAAACTAAAAAAATAGGTATCTTATTGACCAATCAAATAGGGCTAATTCTTTAAATCGGAGATTAGAGACAATTCAACTACCTATACAGTGTAAAATAGGGACGATCAGTTAAACCAGTGTACAAATAGGGAAGATCAATTAAACCACTATTCAAATAGGGTTGTCTAGTTAACTCTAGAGGGTTATTCAATAAAGTGCGGTGTGTATTATATCTATGTGGTGTGTGTTGGCAGTGTTGTTGGTGTGCTCAGTTCAGAGCCTACAGTTGGACAGCCAGGCGTCAACGAGGAGGCCGAGGGTCACCAAGTATAGCAAGACTACTGTCGCGCCTGGGGGATCTACGGTAAGACTAGTTTACTAACTTACGCCCCTAGCGGAATAATCCAAAATAAAGTTTAGATTGTGATATCAGAGTCCCATGCTATTTATTCTTTTGTGCAAAGTATTTTGCTATTTGTTATTTATTTAGTACTTGAAAATAGAGCGACGTTTGGTTTTGGTTAAGACCAGGCAGTCTAAATCAAATTTCCACGCAAACTCCGACCCTTGCTCCCCGCCACTCTTTTATGTGCTAAACGCTAACACATCAGTAATATAGTTGAATATCGCATGCGCTCTTTGATCGTGTTCGAGCACGAACCTAAATAGCGTAAGTCTCAATTCTTATTTCATTTATAACTAAACTAATAATTGATCTAGAGAAAAAATATCTGGTTCCTGGATAATAAACTATATTTTCTTGCTGTGAATATTTATTTTAGACATAAAAGCCAAACAATCTTGTTTGTTTTTTATAATCATCTTTAAAAAAGACATGATTTTCGAATAAAAAATGTATCTAGAGAAAATATTACAATTACGTAACTGTCTTCACCATGGAAAGAAAAAGATCAAAGAAATCATATACTAAAGTTTCATTTTGCTTGTATGTGTGACTGTTTCAGAATATACATGCAAAAAAAAAATAGGGAGCCTCCTCTTAATTGCAAATTACTTAGGTTAGATAAAGCTCTCGCTTAGTAGCTTTAGTGATGTACCATCTTATACCTGTATCAACATTGTTGGAAAATAAATTAGTCTGAATCTGAATAATCAGAATCACTGGCACGACATGGTTCTAAGATTGTTTTACTGTCTCAACTACAGTCCTTATGTATAAAAATATCCATTTCTTATGAATTAATACGCTATTTCCTAGTAATAGTTTCTCAAGAATATGGATATATATGAGATGATAACGAGGTTATTATTATCTTTGCACGACCTTACTATAAATACTGTATAATAAATTATATTAAGACGCTGACAACAGCTAAAGCGCGGTCACTGTCTACATAAAAAAGAAAGAGAAGCGCGATGACACAACGCTTGTAAATTTTTGCAAAATATGAAGCAATTATCTATTTACTCAAAAGTGAGTTGAGTAATCGAAAATAAAAAAAAAACAAGCAAGTTCTGCATTTAAATAAGACGTTCTTGTTATTAATTAAATAACAACCGGACGTTGATATTTAAATTTAATACAGATATTTTGGATTGGAACTCAAAGTAAAAGGTTAGTTTACCGTTAATTTGTATCGAGATTTGTTTTTCTAAACGTGTTGGTAGCAACCAAGTTCTGAGAGATATGTTCAAGTATAGCATAATTATACATCTTTTTTCCGCTACCACAAACTATACAGATTTGGCATTTTTTTTGTTTAAGGTCCGTAATCCGCAGCTGTAGTTTGCGAAATTCAAAATTTCTTTCGTTTTTTGCAATTTACAGGTCAGTGTCAGAGGTTGTATCTTGATCAAAATATGATTCGCGACTTTATCTGATATGTAATAACAGAATCATAATCATTAATACATGCTCATAATCATATTTATTAAATAAAACAATATAAAGAAGTACCTAAGAAAATTTGAATTTCGCGGTCTATAGTTGCGGATCCACCTTAAAATGATTCATGAAACAATTTCTTGTATTGTTACAAACAAAATAGCTGACGTCGCAGTCAAAATATTATTAGTCAGACAGCAGGGTAATGAAGTGATAATGGAAGTTTGTTACCCGTGGTCCCTCCCGTAGTCCCTGGACGGGACCACGGGTATATTTTTTACCCATGGTCCTTTCGAAAAATACAATGCTGCCAAATTAAAACCATCTACTGTTATTGAATTATTTGGGTTAGGTTAGAACAGTGACCATTAACGCGCGACCATTTTCCTCTATTTTTGGTGAATCATTTTGAATGTTTCAAGTAACTAAGAGCTAAAACTAACCGTCTACCATTTTAATTTAGCAGCATTGTATTTCTCGAAGGGACCACGGGTAAAAAAAGATAATGGATGGTCCAAGTGGCCCATCCAGGATGTGACAGACTAACTTTTGGGTACGGCTTCTGGTGAAGGCTATTGGTGTACCTACATTTTATTGAGCGGATGGAACGTAAACTAAGATGGTAATACTTTCTATTTGCAGGAAGCCGTAACAGAAAGAAGTCTGAACACTGCAACTTATCGACTGCTAGGCAGAGACGGTGAGACCTGCATCCTGCTGGTGGTGGACGCCCTCCTAGATATATCATACGTCACCAAACTCAATGAAAGAGCCGTAAGTATAAAACTTTTTACTAATATACTTATTTTGATGGTTGGCACAACCGAAAACGTAACCAGAAACTGCAAAGTATTGTGGGATTTGGAAGTAGGTAGAAAGGGGAAGCCTTTGTCCAGTAATACAGAAGTTTTTTTTTTTTTGGGTGGGAAATTATCAAATAACTTCTGCCGCTCTGGGTGGGGCGTGTCAGACTTTTACTGACTAAAACTCACCCGTGTGCCTTCAGATGCCTGTGTGCCAGGGCCACGATATCCCTTTCGGACAAACTCGTAACCCTGGCGGGCATTAGCCCTTTCGGACTTTGTCAATTGGAGCTGACATCTCTTTGAGGCACGCGTGGACCACAACGCGCCGTCGACCCGGGCCTGGTCCTTATCGGACGGCGGTCTTAGATATCTTGAGAAATTCATCGCTGTCTTCTTGAACTGCTGTGAAAATCGTGATTATTTAGGGACTGTTCATGAATCAGTCCATGGCGGAAAATAGACTTAATGAATGATCAAGAGGGTACTGTTCCAGCTTCTTCTGATTTTGTATCTCTTATCTTTCTTTCTATTGTACTGCTGAGCATGAGGTCTTGGGTTCTATTCCCGGGTCGGGCAAAGTGTTATTGTATTTTTCGTTTAGGAATTTTTCAGTAGCAGCCCAGAGCCTGGATTTGTGCCCGGTTAATGGAAATAGGCTCGCCCCGTATTACATGGGTCTTAAACATAACTGGGGAGATGTGGGTGTACTATAAGTACACATCTGCCTCTACCTGTTCGGGGAATGCAGGCGTGAGGTTATGTTATATGTGAATTCTACTTCCTCAATTTCATATCTCTCAATATCTACCTGACATTGTCGAAAATTTCTTTCACGACTATCGTATCTAGGCTAGGAAAAGAGCATTGGATTCATTGCCTAGGTAGAAGAATACGATTTTTTTTGGATAATCCAAAATTGCACGCCTCACAGACAGAAACATGTTGATGATAAATTTTACGAAAAAATACCTAAGAAAATTTATTGATTTTTGTTAATATCTTTTGAACGGTTCAATAGGATTCATCCGAACGATGAAAAAAGCTTATAGAAGAAGATTTAGATTAATCCATTGTGTGTGACAACGTGAATCGCGGCAAAAAACAGACACACTTCCCAATGAAAAGCACAACACATTTCCTACGAAATGTATGGGAAACGTTGCGATTTATGACTTTCCTAGTACTCAAATCTCAGTTGGTCCAATAGAGGTTTTTGATCCTTATAAGAAAGAGGATCGATTGGCATAAAAAAAGTTTTTGTGAAAATTGCCCATTTTCCTGCTGACTGTACATGTTAGTCCAAATCTGTGAATGCAGATCAAAATTTCTCAAAAAGTTAAGGACAGTCTCTTAAGACCGTTTTCCTGTAGCTACAACGGTTAAGGTAGCTGCCCTTACTGCCCCATCTCAAAAATCCAGCCTGTATAAGGCTAAACATATATTAATCTTAAAATGTCAAGTCTCTAGTTTTTAATACTTCCCTGCTGATATAAATTCCATGTATAATTGAGGGTATACAAATGATTTTAGTTGGAATATTTTGACAAGTGGACATTATATCGAGACTCGTAGATCACTCTCACACGCTGGAGCGTTGTGACTTTGTGAGGGGCAACTCTGTTGGATTACAATTTTCTCGAATCGACCTTTACTATCCCCACTGCAGTACGAGATATTTCAATTTGAAGTCGACGAACACAGAAACTAATATTTCTAGTATAAAATTGATATACTTAACTTTCCAGAATTTTTTAGAGCATAAAAGTTAATGTGTGAACTTTGAACGTAAACATCAAGGTCTACGTGCTATGTAGGTGGTTTTAAGGAATTAACCTTGCTTGAAGTTCAGTACAGCTATTAATTATTAAGCATGTTTTGATAAACTTTTGTTGTAAATATCAGGGGCGTAGGAATGTATCGGAGTCATAGGTTATGATAACATGTAGAAGGATAGATTTAAGCTTATATCTTGATTTGAAATTACATAGATATTTGGTTTCAATACCAATCTCTTGATAAGTAATCGTTGAGCTCCTTAAGTTCTGAGTAGAGCTGTACGATTACTGACAAATACGTGCACTAACTGGTCAGGTCCACTCAATCTGTGTGGTTCTTTCCTCAAAAGACCATTTCAGACACCAATCTACATGGCCTTCACATGATCTGACCAAGATTATGTCTGGACTTTAAATGAGACTGTGACCTCTGAGTTTGTTTCGGCCTTTCTTCTCAGAGTAGTCAGATAGGAAACGCCGACCTCATCTAGTTTTAAAAATATTTTTTTTACTTTCATGAATGATTAGTAGTCATTGGATACATGAAGTGGGCTGCCGGCCGTTGTAAGACGATTAAAAAGCCACGGTGTATATGAATCAATGGATTGGTAATATCCTTCAAAATCCTTCGGATCGTGATGACAGAGACCAGAATCCCGTAGCACACTTTCAAGTATGTTTTGGAATTCGGGTGACTGTTCCATGAGCATATTAATTAATAATTATTGTGACTTTCTACTTACAGGATGCGAATACATTCGTCCCGAACAACGCCAACGTTGCTGGCGTGTGTAAGGAGAGCGATGCAGAAACACTCCTGATAACCTTCAAAGACTTTGCTTTAGAGTTCTCATTTTCTAAAGTAAGTGCTTTCTTAATAATTTGTTAAAATCTAACACTATCGTTTTAGCTTTATGCAAGAATACTTTGGAGATCACCACCTCAACAATCATGCCAAGATATTATCTCCCAAGATACAAATAGTGTAAATAGGATTTAGACCAAGCGAAAGTAGAAGCCAGAGGAATAATAAGAACATTCTTTTCTAGCTTTTCTTGATATTTGAGAATATTGATATTTTGCTTTTCTTGATATAATAGAATTACGAAAGAATGCTCTTTCCCTGTTTATACAAAGATAGTGCACGAGGGTGCGGTCGGTTAGAATGAGTATTCACTCCTTTGGTCTAAAGTTCTAAACCCACCTTAAGATACCGCGTTTAAAAGTCGTCAATAGCTCGCTCGCACACTACTGCTATGCTAGCGGTCACGCGAGCATGCGAGGCAGGGCGGCAGGGGGAAGGCTCCAAGGCGGCGATAGTTTAGGTCATAATTTCAGCCGAAAGATGTCCACTGCTGGACAAAGGCCTCCCCCAGAGTCCCCCATTTGGGGGATTGCTATAATCACCACGCTTGGCAGGCAGGTTGGTGTTGAAATGCATAAAGAACGCCCATTCTCTAGTAAGTCCCTTAGTCGCCTTTTACGACACCCACGGGAAGAAATGGGATGGTGCTATTCTTTACGTCCAGCACCACACGGCACATAGTTTAGGTTATATTTCTTTATACGGTGAAACAAACGGTAATTAAAAAAAAACATAAATAAAACACTTTATATTTAATTCAGTCACTATGTAAAGTTTCTTGATCTAATTTGAAGTAGGTACCTTTTTACTACTAGCGGTTTATTGTTTGGTTTGGAGGTAACTTTGCAATTGTTTTTGTCGCGTGATATTGGAGTCGTGTGTTCGTCAAATAGTACTTAACATTAATCCTCAACTTATCCATAGGTACATTTATTTTAATGAATGAATGCTGGACTATTTTCGAACTAACGGAAGATTATGCCAAGCAATTTGAGGATTTGCAGACTCATAAGCCTCCTAAAGGTGACTTAGCAAAATGCTTTCAAACTGCTTTCGACCTCTTCAATCCACAAGTTCAACATCACAAACAACATCATTTCAGCCGAAAGACGTCCAGTGCTGGACATAGGCCTCCCCCTTAAGCATCGCCACTTCGACCGTTTTCTTCTCACATCCAGCGGATTCATGCAGCCTAAAGCTGAATCAAACAAAATAAAATAAAAGTAGGTACCTGGTTGATCATGCTCTTAGTTTCCATCTCTCACTTCCAGACACCCGGTGGCGAACGCTGGTACGCCGACAATCTCCGCCTCACTTACAACTCCAGCGCACGCATCCTCGAACACGCAGCGAACCAGGGCCGCAAGGTCACCCTCAGCACAGACTCGAGGGAACTCCTGTTCCCTACGCCCGTCGGGAAGTCGTACTCATGTCATGAAGAAACTGTTATCGAGTTGGCGGAGGAAGATGCTAAGTGAGTTATGTTTTTCAAGCTGTTTTACTTCTAAAGAAGAAAAAGAAAAAAAAAAATGTTTATTGTGCACAAACAAAAATCACATTACCAAAAAAATACATAAATTGCACACATCACATACAAAGTAGCCAAAAGCCTCGTATTCAAACAATAAAAGTTTCACAATTTTGTCTATTACTTGATGTCAGGGCAAAGACAATTTACGTTCTTCTTTTCTTCTAGATTATAAGATAGGAATGAAGATGAACAACACAATTTTGAGGTCTCCATTCAAAATCGCGGGTAAAACCTGGATTAGGCTTGCACAGGAGCGTTATTGGCACAAGCAAACAGAAGCTTATGCCCAGCAGTGGGTGAGGTTCAGTTGCAGAAATGTAGACGAGGATGATGATGATTCACGTTTTCCCAAGTATTAATAGCCTCATGCTAGACAAAGTGGGCTATTGTAAAATAAAGTCTTGTTAAACAACATTATTTTTAGTATAAGCGAAACTTGAATATAGTTTGTTCAGATTAAGGAACTGAATAGATTTCAATAATTTTGATTGTCCCAACGATATTTAAGTGAGATGGAAAATGTTATCACCATTTAATTACTTACAATACAATCGCCGTACGGTTAGGTACCTACTGCCAAATTATTATCAATGAGCGCAAGACGACCCTGGCGGCGCGGGGGCACCGTTAGCATGTTTTTGTACGGACAACCCGGAAACATTACAACCTTATAACTTTGTGCTTTTTCATGATATTCGTTGAAAATTTTGTACATAGATTCTTTACATAAAAATACTAGACACGTGTTTCGGGTTTCGCTTATACTAAAACTAATATTATCTAATACCGATGCCACTGTTATTGATTGTCTCCATCCTGATTTATAGTTTAACCGTCACCCATCATTTGTTTTTTTTTTTTTTTTCTTTTTGGCTTCGCACGGTTTGTGCATTTAGCCAGTGTCATGTAAAATTAGGTAACAAGTACAAAGTTATAATAATTATGAAATGAACTCCACTCAATGCATGATAAAGATGATTGATGATATCCCGCCCCGCTCCCCTTGAGTTTAAGTAAAGACGCGGCAGTGTACTGAAACCTCGCGCGGACTTCTTGAGAGAACTTAAAGTGATGTTGCACTGTTTTGTTTCATTTGCCTACATTAATGCAGGTTCACGAACACTTAATGGTTAATAATCCACCACTATTACACATTAATATTCGGCTAAACACAAATTTTAGAAAATAAAACAAAACTGCTAACATGACGCTTCACTTTCCCGCCAAGAAGTCCCGTCATTTGTTATAACAGCGTCATCCACTTTTAATCTTTTGGTGTACCTTACCTACGCCTCAAACAAAATGGCGGCTCTGAAGTGCTCTAGTCGTTGACCCCTCACCCCCGCTGACACATGACTTCGTTACCTCGTAGCGACTCGCCCTCAGAACAATGATGTTCTGAGGACTCGCCTCATGTTCCGAGCCGCCACGAAGTTTGAATCGGGCTGTACCTACCCTGCAATTGTGACATTTTGTGCAAAACTAACTAAATGCTTTTTCTGTATGGCGGGTTACACGTCTTAGGGCGAATTTCACCAATGAAACTGAACGCAATCAATACATCTAAACCGAGTTCAAGAGCTGTCAGTGTCAATATTCCAAAGAAAATAATTACACTGACAGCTCGTAAAAGTGGTTTATGTGTTAATAGCGTTCAGTTTCATTGGTGAAATTGGCACTTTTCTCTTAATTTAAATTGAGCATAATGATCTGGTAGCTAAATAACCCGTTAAAACTTTCAGCCCCGCAACAATTCACCGCGCAAAGCTATACCTCCGCGAGATGCGTCTGCAAGCGTTCATGTACAAGCGCGGCGGAGAGTTCGGCCCGCCCTGGGCGTGCGCCCGCGCAGCTCGCGCGCGCGCCGAGGCGGCGCCCGTGGCCGTGGGGGCAGCCCTGGCGCTGGCCACAGCCGCCACGCTCTGCGCGTACGCCGCCTGGCGCTACCTCAAAGTCAAGAAGGTACAGTATGATACTATGGAGTAGGCTGCAGACACCGAAATGTTTTGTGGGTTAAAAAAATAAAATTGTTATTTTTTAGGGTTGTTTTAGTAAAGTAAAATATTGGTAGTAGTTTTGGGTTTTTTCAATAAGTTTGAAGTAGTTAATGTTGCCACATAGTTGTAATTAAACATTCTCAGTTGTAAAAAAGATTTTTTTTTTAAACAGATTTACTATAATTATCTTTTATGACATTTGAAGTAATGTACGTGATTTGAAGATAATAAATAAAAGAATACTTACTTACGAAATTTCATGTTAGATAAATTGACTCTAGATAGTACATCTAAATTCACAAAAAAATCAAATTAATCTAATTAAAATATTTTTTCTTTTCAAGGTAAACTTCTTTACACTTAAATGAAAGTGTATTTCCAATCAAATTAAAATTTCCCTTCTATTCTTAAGTTTATCTTTTTTTATTGTTTTCAAATCGAAATATACCTTTTTACCTTTGAATTTAAATCTTCTTTCTCGGTTTATTTGAAAAAAAAGAAGTTTTTTCCAAAAAAATATTTGTAAAAACGAGTTTTGAAGTAGATCGTTGATATAGTGAGATCTATAAAGATTGTCTTGAATGCCAAGTGGTTAAATTTCTTAGTGCGGTAGACCAAACTGTTGTTATGTGTAAGAACTAAGAATCAAGTGAGATTTATTAATGATATTATGAATTGTTTGAACTTCTGCACACATTTAGGGGAATTGAACGAAACAAACTAATGAGGAGCGAAGAAAGAAAATTTAAATTTAATATACGTACCTACAACGACGTTACATATCAAAATATTTGGTTAAAAACCGGCCTAGTGCGAGTCGGACTAGCGCACCAAGGGTTCCGTACCATTATCTATAAAAACGGCAAAAATATCACGTTTGTTGTATGGGAGCCCCCCTTAAATATTTGTTTTATTTTAATTTAATTATTTTTGAATATATAACTAAATATTCTGTGAGTATTTCAAGCGTCTACCTGTTGCCGTTATCAATATCGAGCAAAAACGAGCAAAAAATCACGTTTGTTGTATGGGAGCCCATTTAAATATTTATTTTATTCTGTTTTTTAGTATTTGTTGTTATAGCGGCAACAGAAATACATCATCGGTGAAAATTTCAACTGTCTAACTATCACGGCTCATGAGATACAGCCTGGTGACAGACGGACAGACAGACAGACGGCGGAGCCTTAGTAATATGGTTCCCATTTTACCCTTTGGATACGGAACCCTAAAAACGACTACATATCCAAATACAATTTTTTTAAGTATAAAAATATAATGATCGAAAAATGTCCCCCTAAATGTGTCCACAAGTGTATGTCACGAGATTATTGTACAATACGTTTTTGTAATAATTCTAGAATAGGTAAGAAACAATATTGTCATATTTTTGTCAATTTGTAAAGGACAAGGAAATAAAACAATGAAAAAAAAAATATGGCGTGAAATCAGCGAAAGTTTATCATGTGAATGTTTAGGTATCTCTTAATTTAAGTACAAAACGTCTTTTTCTTAATGAAAATTATTATATTTGAAACTCTACAAAGTTTAGACTTATTATAAAAACGTAATTCGCGCGAAAAAAATATTCACTTTGATAGATTTAAAGTGATGCGCGTCCTATCGATAAGATTGTTCGATTTTGTCGACATTAGAATAGTTACAGTAAAAACTATTAATCAAATAACTGTTTTATATTGACGTATATTCAAGGAATCTCTCAATAATCAGAAAATATTAAGTGATTGTTTAAAGATGTTGTTAAAGGTTTGTATGATGTAAAAATGTATTTAATCCCAATGTAACCCCAAATAACCTAAATAGGATAGGTTTATCAATTGTAACTTGTGTTAAAGAGAAAATTGGCTTACATATAATTTGAAATATCATTAGAAATAGTTTAGAATAATTTGATTATGAGTGTAGCCAGGATTATTAGAATACTAGAAAAAAAAAACGTTATAATTAACATTGAGATTGAAGAAACTGAAGAACTTTTTGTTTCGTTTTTTCACTTTAGAATAACTTTCGACGCTGAAAAACCTAGACAAATCAGGTGATCTAATTTTGTTCTATATGAACCATTGGATCATGTATTCTCTAAAAAGAATGTAAGTGTAGTATGGCTGGAGAGAATAACAAAAGAGCTGAAATCAATTCACTCGTGCAAGATGGTGCATTTTGCCATTTCAGAGTAGGTACTATAGCAAATTAAGTTACAGAATAAAAGGCTTGTTTAGCTAATCCTGGCTATGTCCATATAAATCATACATAAAGTTAAATAACTCAAATTATTTAAACATATAATCATAGTTTAATCGATCATTACTCATAAATACATATCAAAGGATAATAAAATATACTTTTTAATTAAAAATATCATTGTAATTATAATAAAAATATATTAATTTGTGATTGTTTGCGGTGTAGTTTTATACTACAATCGTCATTACGTGTACAAGCAATAAGTACGTTTTTATTGAATGCCGTCGTTATGACATTGTGGCTGAATAGATGTTGTATTTGTGCGCAAAACTTGGTCTTCACTAGTGTTTTTATAGTTTTAAGTGATTAAATTTAAGTAAACATGTATAGATACAAATTATATTACTTTTTAGCTGGTAAAGGATCTTTTGTGTATAGTTTACTGCTAAAGGCGACTTTTAATATAACGTTACATTTATTTGTAAGATAAATAATAGAATCAATCTGCGTTTAGTAAGTTTTTCAACTCTGAATATCCATTGTCGATCTACCTCTACATTCTTCCATACCATATATATTTTCTAAACATTTTAGTTTTCTACAGCTTGCATAGAATAGGCGTATATTTTAAAACTATACCTTTTAGTGTTTAAGTTTGTATAGGACAGATATATTTTAGAGTAATGGAGATATTTTTTAATGGTATTATAATCTCAGACACTAGTACCAAGTTTTGCTAGTTAAGATTCGCTGTGTGTTACGCTTCATGTTAAGTCGAAAGGCTTATATTATTTACTACTAATACTCATCAATTACTACACATATCGTTTATTAATAATATCTAAGTTAATGTGGAAATGCGTTTGTGATCATTGTTGTATCCTAAGTTATAATTTGTATGGAGTTAGGGCTAGTCTAAGTTAGTTTTATAGTCCCTTGTAATCGCTTAGCTGTACATAGCTTTTGTTTGACAACAGCTCCTTGCTTTTTTTTTGTATTTTTAAATTTTTCGATATATTTATTACATTACAATAGCTTTATCATTCTATTGTATTGTATATATTTCTTGACTTAGTAAGCCACTTTTCGAATTTTACTATTGGATAGCACAGTTTCATCTTCAAAGTTTTACTCTTAATAGATCTCGACACGAGATCGTTTTTGGGCTCGGAGAGGCTTACAGACACTTAAAATGTGGGTTCCTATTTTTTTTATGCACAGCAAACAGCAATGCCATTTTACCGACTTAGATGATTTAGTTCTCGCACAAAAACATAGTTTAAAAGAAACACAGATAAAAATACTAACGAAGAAAATGTCGGAAAAAGCCAATGTTGGTCGGGCTCTAACTATCTAATTAAAATAAATTAAATTCATTTTAAGAATTCTGATGTTTCTGAAAACTTTTTCTACTAGATGAGAAAATAAATAAAATATAATTCTATTTTCCTAATATTTTGTATTTTACTCCTGTAGATTTTTTTCCTCAATAGTTTGGTAGCATAACGTACATATCGGTGCATTTGTATTAAATGATATTGTACTAAAATATTAAAAGCCATACGATTTGTCTTCCAGTAACTGATCTATATCAATAGCGAGTATTGTAGCTTATTATATACATAATTATGAATATAACGCAAAGGTGGTGAAATTATGGATTTATTGTCCCTCTCTAACTCTTCTCTCAAGGTTTAAAACCTTTAAGAATGATACTTCATGCACATACAATCCGAAAACTCGCTTGTAAGAAAAATAAAATATAAAACACCAAAATTATTATAATAATATTTGATAAAATCATAATAATCACCACCGATTAATATTTAAGTGACATATCTCAAAATTATTGTAATTTAGTGCGTTCATTTATTGAATTGTCTTTATGAATAAATGACGACAAAATATATTAATGGTTTCAGTTATTTATTGAAGACCCCTATTGATAAAACATTTATAGATAAACTTATCGACACATTAATCTGTTGCACACACATCACTCACTAGAATAGCCTAGTTGTATTTAACGCCATCTAGTAGATGCCACAGATACTGTATCACTATATTAGTGAATCCATTCCAAGCATAGATGGTGTTACACAACCTAAACTGCGTTTTTTTCATTATTTTTTTTTCATTCATTAAAAAAAATCTAATTAACATTCTTTATTTCAGACATTTAGTCCACTTTGTTAGTAACAATTTGACTTATACAGTATTCACTATGCTATGTATTTGGCTTATGCTCTATGCTTATCCTGGCGTTAAAATGCTTACTCGACGGAATAATTTGACTGCATGAGAAGGAACAAGCATTGATCTTGATTACCGGAATACCGGCCATGTTAATTGATTTGGGGATTTTAGACTGTTGGTATTTGTCTAGCTTCAAACGCTCTACTATTAGTGTCTTTAGTCCATGCACTTAAGGCGCAGATATATAATAATATTCATTTATTTCAGATAGCTAGGTATCCATAAAGCTAGTTACACAAATACAGTAGGTAAGATATTGGTTTACAATAAGTTAAATTATCACACTAATATGAGATCAATAAAAGCCATAATTCTACAAAACAAACCCAATGCAAAAGCACCAGAGGTATATATGATTTTAGTGACTTTAAATCTGTTATTGCGCCTTCATATAATGCAAGTAAGTTATGCAAAAAAATTATGTTAAACTAGAACGCATACACATGAATTCTGTATGTGAATATTTAAGTATTGTAGTAAAATACTTTATGAAATAAATTCTGGAAGTAATGTTTACCAAAAGCATAAAAAACGATATTTCTTTCAAACTACTTAAGATATTTTCATGTTTTTTTTGTATGAATAGACCGTTTTATTATCTATAATTCTATCTGGGATTTTTTTCAAATATTCATATTTTAGTTACTAAAAATAAATATTCCCTGTGAAAGTTAATGGTTGCGCGGCGTGAGCGCGACGCGTATTTGTATCACCAAGGTCAACGGCGATTATCTGACCCTTAAAAGAGAGATTCTAACATGCTCATTGCTCATGCTCAGTTTTAAAGTTGTCAGAAATCATATTACTCCCAGACCCTACTGAAGCCTAGGTTTGAAAAAGATTTATGACTTTCAATTATTTTAGATCACTTATGCGGTAAGTCACCAGTCAAGGTCCATAACTAACCGAGCCCCAAGATACAGACAAGTACCTAATAGGGAATATGCACGTAATTCAAAACGTATCCATTATTTTAATATACATTGTGTAGGAGTCAAGAAACAAATTCCAATATTTTTTACATTTTTTAATGCATTACTTATTTTACAATTAATTAATTTATTTTGCGTTTTTTTGGTGGAACGAAACGCAAACTCAGAACGCGTCCTCTTCGAAAATGCCGGAAGTGACAAAACAAAACATGTGAATAAAAACCATTCTTTGGTACTACTTTGTTACTATTCTTTTTTAAGGTAAATATGTAAGTGCGATTTCTACTTGAATAAAGCATAAACAATATTTTAATCTAGAAGATATGGGGCTACAAAAACAGATGTAAACAAAGCAGTTTCGTTAACAATGACGTCACATCATGACTGCGACAGAAACGGACATTTGAACTTTCCCACCCAAAAAAAAAAAAGAAAAAAAACGTAGAATAGTAATTGTTGGAGTTTCATAATTTTTTTGAGCATCAATCAGTAGTTCAATTTAACTTTCAATACTTTTCTTAGATTTATATTACTGTCAATTATTGATTTAGTGAAAAAAAAATGTTCAGTTTGAGACTCACTGGAAATTAATACTTTGTAACCTAGTTGTAGCCTGTAGGGCTTTTTTATTTTTTTATTTTTTTTGGGTGGAAATTTATCAAATAACTTCTCCCGCTCTGGGCGGAGCGGGAGGGCGTGTCAGACTTTTACTGACTAAAACCCACCCGTGTTCCTTCCGTTGCCTGTGTACCAGGGCCAAGATATCCCTTTCGGACAAACTCGTAACCCTGGCAGGCATTGGTCCTAACGGACCCCGTCAGTTGGTGCTGACATCTCTTTGAGGCGCGCGTGGAACACAACGCGCCGTCGACCCGGGCTTGGTCCTTATCGGACGGTGAGCTACCCATCGCTCACCGTCCGCAGGCCCGCGCCTACGGTGGCCGGAAATCGGCTAGCGACTCTCGATGCCCGGGGCGTCTCCTGCGGTGACTAAGGGCGCGAGGGCGCGAATCTTGCCTCACCCTCACGCGTTCCGCCTCCTCCTTCGCGAGCATTACTGCTTCACAGAAGGAGGTGACGGCCTCCCATGCACTCTCGCTCCGAACCATGGCCTGAACCAGGCCGGACGCGAGAGATCGCCGCCGCCGATCGCCTCCGTGAGGACACGGCGGTGCTCCGCCCAAGCCGGGCAGACCTCCACCGTATGCTCCACCGTGTCCTCCGGGCGCTCCGCACAGTGGTGACACCCGGGCGTTTCCTCCCGCTTTATCCCAAACAGGAACCTCCCGAAACAACCGTGTCCGGTGAGGACCTGTGTCAGGCGGAAGGTGAGGACGCCGTGGCGCCCCTCTAGCCACTCCTCAAAGAGGGGACTTATCGCCACAATTGTGGCGTGCCCAAGCCTGTAGGGCTGTAGGTAATATTTTAGCTACTCATGTTGTCTCATTCTGTGTAACCGATCTACTTACTGTATTACCTGAATAATAAACTATTTTATTTATTTAACAAACACGTACCTACATATTTTTGAAAATATCGTAACTAAAATATTTTATTTCCATAAACCTACATGGGCACGTATGAAATGTCACAAGCTATAAGGTAAATTCACGGTTCCAGTTGGAGAAAAGCCGGCAAAAAACTCCACGGTAAAAAATGTAAAAAAATTATTGGCTTTTACAATGTTTTCAAATAACAGTGTTAATAGGTATGAGAGGACAGGCCCGTCAACTAGTACCAGGTACTTAACAAAATAGAAAATGGTCTACAAACCTACAGTCTTAAGCCTACAACGTTCTCGCATTCACAAAATATAAAAGAATCAGAAATGAGAAAAATATTTATTTATATTTAGGGTATTAAAATAATATGTAAGTACATAAATAACCTACTTAATATATTATCTATATACAGCTCAAATATACGACGAACTATTAATTTATTTCCCAGTTTATAAAATAATATGTACTACATAAATAACCTACTTATTTCATTAATAAAAATAATAAAATTATATCCTATCTAAAACTATTCCACAAATTAAAATATGGCGTCGGAAAATTCATCCACATCACTGACTGTCGACTGGTAATGTACCCAAGAGACTGGCGGCATTGCCACGTTGTATGGCAATGCTTAGCCTCTGGCCAAGGTAAAAGCCAGTCTTTGGGTCACGGGAAGTGTCAACTAGCCGTTTTGAGATTTCATTAAACAGACCATGAGCACTCGGACCCCACGGCGCGAGGGTTTCAACCCCAAACGGCTCGAAAATATAATTGCCAAAAAGGTTATCATACTTACGCCGCTTGAGGTTCTCCGCAGCCGCAGCAGCAGCGCCAGCACAGCACGCCGAGCCAGGAAGATGGGATGGCGCAAGAGTATCGACACACGTGGCATCCCACACTAAAGGCCTACCCACCTTCCATGGAAATAAAGACATTCCGTCCGGTCTCTTGCCATCGTCGCGTGCCAAGCCATTGGGTTCTAATACAGCTGGAACGCCGACGGTAACAAGAGCTCGTCGGATGATGTCGTTGATGTTCGCGTGCCGTGCTAAGCGACCCGCACTTCGGCTGCAAGACAAGCCGTGGTGTCCGAGACTGTTGACAACTTCACCACAGTGACAGCGATGAGGAGAACAACATGGAGCTCCTAGTCTTAGGGAAGCAGCGAGGCGGAAAGTAGTGTCGTCGAACAAAGTGCCTATGTTCGACGACGGTAGTGCATGAAGCCACAAACCCGACTCCCACTTACCCACAGCCAGCAATCGCGCACGCTCCGCAGTAGTAACAGACGTGTCAAGTAAATTGTTCTGTACTACTCTGCAGAGCGGCTCATCCCACCGTCTCTGGGAATATGGATTATCGGGTAGATCTGAGTTCGGGCAAGCGAGTCTCCAGTCATTGATAGCCTCGGTGAAGCACGGCACATCAAAATGAATCAGTGTGGAGGCTAGGATTTTCCTGATTAATTTATGAGTGCCGTGGACCGAGGATATGAAAGCCGGTAAACTAAAACTAGAAATTTTGCGGACGCCGAGGCCTCCCATACGAATGGGAAGAGTAGCTTAATTCATTAATAAAAATAATAAAATTATATCCTATCTAAAACTATTCTCAAATTAAAATATGGTGTCTAAAAATTCATAAAAGAATCTATACTTACTTAATACGTTAATTTACAACTTTAATGTATCTGCAGATCAAACCAGTAAAAAGCAAGTCTAGCTATTATTCCCGGGATACACGATGCTAGCTTTTGAATCTAGGCTAGTAAGGTAGTTTTAGTAAGCTAGCAAGGTAAAGTAACTCTGGCTTCGATGGGATTTTATTTTTGAGCTAGTAGCGCCCACCACCGATTTTACTATCCTATGGGGGCCAAGTCTTCTATTTTGAATGATTGGTCATTAGGACGACCATCCAAGGCAACGCCATGACCATTGTGCCAATAGTTAGTTTGTAACCTCCTAAATTCATAATGGCGTGACAGTGGTCCATAAGGAAGTCAAAATAATAGGAGCTTGTCAGTACGAGATTACTATATATAGACAATTTTTCCAATGGAGTATTTTTCCAGTGGCATGTCATCGGAAAATCATAAAGACGCCTTTCAATTAGGAGATTAGCAAAACTGTCAAACTCTACAATTACGGTGCCAATGATCGGCCATTCGGACACAACTGCGTTAGCAGACTTGGCCCCTGGCTTGTATAGTAGCCTCGTATGGCCGGCGAAGATAGTAGGTACCCAATCAGATATTTTTTCTCTACAGACAGTCAGCGCAATGGTATTGGCTTAAAATTTAGTAGCATCGTGCTAAGCCGGGACAGCTTTTGCTATCCTAGCTTTGAAGAACTAGCCTCGTGTATTCCGGGCAATAAGTACGGCAACAACAAAGTTGTTGTTATGGGTACATAATAAGCAAAATAATTCTCATCAAACAAATTAAACTCAAAAAAATATTTATTAGAAAAACCCCCTTGACGTATCATTTTACTATGACCAATTTGTCACATCACCTGTAGTGAGGGGAAAACAAATCACTAGGGATGATCCCAAGTTGATTACGGATAATTACACGCGCGCTTAGACATATGCTGTAATAACCCTAGGGATGAGGGAGAGTATCGTAAAATAAGCGTAAAATTGCACATTTAATTTTATTAGGTGTTTGTTTGTGTTTGTAACAAAAGAGATCGTGTGAAATTGAAAGGTGATAAAAAACCGGCCCAGTGCGAGTCGGACTCGCGCACGAAGGGTTCCGTACCATTATCTGTAAAAACGGCAAAAAAAATCACGTTTGTTGTATGGGAGCCCCCCTTAAATATTTGTTTTATTTTAATTGCATTATTTATTTTTAAAGTGAATAACTAAATATTCTGTGAATATTTCGAGCGTCTACCTGGGGGCCGATAGCGCTAATTTTGACCGTTAATACCAAAACTAAACCACAACCAAAAACGTTACGTTAGACACATTTCGTATCGCGCTAATCATTTCAACGGAAACGATTTAGCTTTACTTTGGAAGTTACGTTGGAGGAACGATCGATCGAACAATACTCTCACAAAAAATAGCGCGATACCGTTTCTTACATCAGCTAAACCAAAACTAAACCAAAACCAAAAACGTTCCGTTCGAACGGTAATTACGTTGAGAAATAGCGCGATCGGCCCCCTGTTGCCGTTATCAATATCGAGCAAAAACTTAGTAATAGGGTTACCATTTTATCCTTTGGGTACGGAATCCTAAAAATCACGTTTGTTGTATGGGATCCCCCTTAAATATTTATTTTATTATGTTTTTTAGTATTTGTTGTTATAGCGGCAACAGAAATAGGTACATCATCTGTGAAATTTTCATCTGTCTAACTGTCACGGTTCATGAGATACAGCCTGGTGACAGACGGCGGAGCCTTAGTAATAGGGTTCCCATTTTACCCTTTGGATACGGAACCCTAAAAATGGACTGTGGTTGTTGCTGCCTTTACATTTGCTACATATTCCGAATTTCTAAAATTTCACTCAAAATTGAAGTGTCGCACAAGTCTATGATATGACCGGCATACATATTTTGTTTATCTATAAAATATAAAAGCAAAATGTTTATTTCAATAACTTAAAAAACTTAATAGGTAACTTAAAAACATAATATCTAAATGGAAGTATGCAGCTTTGGAATGATGCAGTCGAAGAATCGACGATGCATGACACTTGCTTAGAAGATAATACTACACTATACATAGGTAAAAGATAGGTACACAAGTCAGATACTTTGTATTTGGTTAAGGCTCCGTACACGAAAAAACCCCTTTTTCGTCAATTTCTTATCTAATTGTGAGAAAGCTTGAAATAATTGTAACATTGAGTCTGTGTAACTATAGGAGCACAGTTTTCGTGGTGGTAAACCATTCGTGTCAGTCACAGCACCTATTAATAGTTTCATCACTTTTGTGCGCTCGAAAATATAGTATATTGCGACTTTGATTTACCTAATGAAGATATTGTATAATCATAAAACAAAATTTTGATTATATCTCAAGGATAGCTGAAGCCCAGTATGTGAATTTAAATTGATGATTTTGACTTGATATGGTTTGCTAAATAATAGGAAAAAATACACGAATGAATGACTGGGTTTTTAGAAAAATATAGGTTTTTTCAACATTATTGTTCTGTTATATTTTGTATTGAAGTTTAAAAACTGCTTCCCCCACATGCAAGTAGACCATATAGTAATGTATATATTTTTTAATTTTCAAAATCAAATGCAGTGTTTTGTAAAAAGATGATCAAACGCCAGTCTCGCGTCATTTTTTGGAAAACTTGTTGCAAATATTAGTGATTCTCCATGAATACTTAATCTATTTGAAAAATCCCTTTGCGCCACATGCAAAACAAAGATCTCGACATTTCAAATAACAAATAATTTTGTTTACATTCTTTATCCCTTTCTCACAACCGATGAACAAAATTGATCAAAATCAGCCGATTTCGTGCACGGCCCCTTAAGATATATGACAGGCAAAGAGTTCTGGGAAAAAATTTGAAGTGCCCTGAAAGTAGCTGTCTTAATGTAAATTGCATAAAATAGCGTATAAACTCGTTGAACATGAAGAAGGCTAGAAGAGATAAATTGGAAGGTGTGTGGAAGAATACGGGAAAAAAATGCCCAGCGTTCCAGCAATGAGATAATATACTTAGGTTATTAATACAAAAACATGTACACTGGCAAGCTCAAAAAATTTAACTCAAGCCAGTCTCCCATAAATACAACGTATACAAAATCATTAAATCTAACAAAGAGCTAATTCAGGCAGACTAATAATAATTTATGGTAACACCGCCGTCCCCGGGGAGTCAATTAAATTCATTAGCGAGTACAGATTATATTGCAGGGGTCGGGTAACAATGTTGCCATACCAAATAATTGTCTGCAAGTAATTGCCCGTTGTCGTCGACAAATTGGGATGCTATTTTGTTTTCTACCCCTTTTTTACAGAATTTAATGTTTTTCTTTGCTTACTTAGGTAACTATAATACCGAGCCTGATAAGGAAGTACATCGGAAGCGACATAAATTAAAATTTACAGGAGAGGTATTTTATTGATTATTTTATTTTTAATGTTTAGTATTTTTTTGAAAAGTGATATACCTACATTATGTCGCTTACGAAGGCTCGATTATTATCAGTCTCTAACTGCAGACGAGTGAATATTATTGTTAATTTTAACGTTTGATAAATATTCTTGCATACAAGCAGTTCTTATAAAGAAAATTGGTGGAAAATATGCAGGAAGCCAACTCTTGATGGTAAATAAATAGATAAGATAATATAAACATTTTCACGCCTGTAATCCCCGAAGGGTTAGGCGGAGGTGTAGCTGTAGTACACGCACTATTGATAAGATAAATGAACCATTTATTTAGTGCACAGAAAATAAATAGCACAACACACAAAAGCACAATTAAATGATAACCAATTAATAGAATATTAATATAAAAAAATAAGGTCTACAGTAAAGTTTCGCATCAAATTGGAAAACGTTCTTGTTCAATGATTATATTATATTTGATTACTTGATAATTTAAATCGTAAGCTGTCACAGCCGTCGTTTAAGGATATATCTGCAATATCAGAGGTATCTCAAGTGCGTCACATTCCAGAAACAATAGTACATTATGATACAAGTGTGCTATGTTGGTCATTACACTTGAGGCGGTATTATTCGATAAGGGACCCGAGTGTGTAGTGATCAATGCACTCGCGTTTCATACGACATTTTTAACATACTTGCGAGTAAAAAAATTGACTTATATTGTTATTAACTTTTATGGAAAATGGCGCGCCGGTTTAGTTACTTCCACGCGCAGTGCTAGCGATGCGCGCGCAGGTATAAATAGAAGCACTGGCAAAACCGCTAAACAGCCTATATAAAAAATACAAAATAATGTTTTGAATACGCAAATTAAGGTTAATAATAACCTTAATTTGCGTATTCAAAACATTATTTTAATTTGGGCGTGTCAGACTTTTACTGACTAAAACCCACCCGAGTTCCTTCGGATGCCTGTGTGCCAGCGCCACGATATCCCTTTCGGACAGGCTGATACCATGACTGGCTCAGGCCATGTATACAGTGCAATGTGTTCTTAGTTTTTATGAAATAAATATTTTTATTTATTTTTTATTTATTTTTTCATGTCAACACAAAGAGAATATAGTCTTTGTGTCAACATAACATCACCTTTTACAAAATACTTCTTGCTTTACCAGATGCATGAGGCGTTAATTATTGGAGTTGTCCTGGTACTTCACCATCAGCTCCACTTCATATATACATTGTGACGAGCATAAATTGCTTAGCAACCATATTAAAGTAATCGAATCGCAGCCCGTGAAATACTCATTATTGAGTAGTTCCGGTAGCCATCTGTGGTCTTCATCATCAGTTCCACTTCACCAAATGGTGCTTTTTGAGAGCAAATGCACGAGTTACTATAAAAAATACACGAATGGCTATAGGTGTGCCTATAATACTTGAACAGTTTCCTAGATTTTTCTAGGATCCCAATATCAGATCCTGACCTGATGACAATGGGACCACCTAGGTAGTATACCCTCTCAAATAAAAAAGAATTTTCCAAATCGGTCCAGTCGTCTTCGTGTAATAGAGGAAAATAAATTAAAAAATACCGGCGAAGTGCGTGTCGGACCACGACCAATGAAGGGTTCCGTAGTTGGGATGAATTTATCCCAAAAACAAACTTAACATTGTAGTTGCAAAGCATGCTCTCCCATACATCGATATATGTTACGGTCAATTCTCCAACTGCAAATTTAAGTTGGCCGACTATTACTAGTTAACTTGTGAAGCCTACTCAGCTGTGATAGTTTTCCTTTTAATTTCATTTTATATACTATTGCCATGAACTTTTTCACATATCCAAAACCAACCATTTAGCTGACTCTAACAAAAATAGCACTTTAAAGCTTAATATTACGCAAACGGATCCCTGAATTGAAAAATGGTTTTCCCAAACTCACAATATTTTGAAACGGCCTATCCAACGATACGCCACACCATGGAATACACGAGAAAAAAAATATCATCCCCAGTTTACATGCAAAGGAGGTACCCTAAAAAAAATTGATTTCATGGTTTTATTTTACGACTTACTCGGCGTGAATAATATGTAGGTATATCCATGCCAAATTACAGCTTTCTAGTACTAAGCGTCTCTGTGCTAAGCCGGGGACAGACGGACGGACGGACAGACAGACAGACGGACATGGCGAAACTATAAGGGCTCCTTATTGACTACGGAACCCTAAAAAGATTGCGACGAACTGAGAACCTACTACTTTTTTGAAGTCGGTTAAAAAGAGTTCTAAGAACTTACGTCTATTAAAAATTACAAACAATATTTTTTCATGAATACCTTTTCAGGTTTTTACATAAAAAAGCTCAACTTTTAACCTTTAATTATGTAAATTAACCTAACCAGTGTAATGAGCGGTGTCGACTACCAACACCCCGCGACTTTGCGTCTCTGACAGATTTATTGATACAAAAAATAGGCAAGTACCGACTTTATTTTTGTGAGAGAAATGTGTGGATACGACGCGCGACGGTTTGTTTTATATGTAAATAAATATCTGGAGGAGCTTGTGGCTAAATAATAATTGCCGCACGGGTTGATCGATCAGGTTAAGCTACGCTTGCCGCGGTTGGTCCGTGGATGGGTGACCATCTGTTCATACCAAGATTCCTCCGTGCCTCGGAAAGCACGTTAAGCCGTTGGTCCCGGCTGTCATTTGTAGATCTTTGACAGTTGTTACGGGTCGTCAGAAGCCCAAAAGTCTGACAACCAGTCTTACCAAGGGATATCGTGTTACCCAGTAACTGGGTTGTGGAGGTTAGATAGGCAGTCGCTCCATATAAAATACTGGTATTCAGCTGCATCCGGTTAGACTGGAAGCCGACCCCAACATAGTTGGGAAAAGGCTAGGCAGATGATGACGGTTTATTTTAGATGCAAAACTCACTGAAAAAAGTCCACTGTAGCGGAAGAATTAGAAAACGCACCAACTGTGCCAGGGGATGGTTGGCGTTTTGAGTAAATGGCATTTTCGGAAAAGTGAGTGCAAATGGTGTCGGTTCGATTCCTGCAAAGAAAGTACAGATTAAACAGTGAGTAACAGACATCAGTAGTCCGAGTGTAAGTTTGCAAGAGAGTAAACGTAACTAGCGCGTTTGCGTTAAGATTTTTATTCTCACCCTTATATTCTTAGCATTATGATCTATCGGTCAAATTTTAACGCAAACGAAATAGTTACGTTTACTCTCTTGCAAACTTACACTTGGGGTACAGAAAGTGCTTCTATAGGGTACCTACATACCCAGATATAAGAAAGAAGATATATTTCTATGGGTACCTACTTCTCAACACCGGAGTCTGTGTAATGTGTTTTTCTCTGTAATATGTAGGTACATAAGTATTTTCTTATTTTTTCTCGGAAACCATTGACGTTGACGTCTTGCTGGGGCTTGCGAGCTCCGAACTCTAGGTATGTGCGAGTAGAGTTTACTTTGCCGAAACAAGTCTAGAGTGAGGAGCCAGACCAAGAGAGATATAAATCCGCAGTGCAGCATGTGGCTAGATGTTGGGCAGTAGCGACCCCACAGACCCTATCTCCCGGGACAAGTCTTGTTCCTCATCTATGGCTTGCCTTTATTGCCCGGCTGGAGTGAACACTGACGAGGAACAGAGCTCACACCTCATTCCTGCCTTTATTGGCCGGCTTGAGTGGAGTTTCGCAAGAGCAAACGTGCTCGCAGGAAGGAAGTATTCCAGTAAGTGCTGGTAGGGATTTTGGCTTCCGAGCTCTGGGAGTGTTCTAATAGCCGTGGAATACCTCTCCAGTCCTCAAGCACCTCAGGATATGTTGCCCCGTTCTTGCTACGTCACTATGTGCTAGCGACAGTTTCTGGGGGCCATTTTTTCCTAATAAAACATTGATCAGGCTGCGGCCATAGTACTTCCGTAGTTCTAGATAACCGGTCCACTTTAGCCACCCAAACCCATAGTCCAATATCTATGTTTCCATATCCTGCAATAGTCCTACACTGACCGGGGGTTGTCCTTGGGTGCACTTGCATAGTGCGTACAAGGATAATCATCGGTTGGTGATTGCAAGCGTCTAATGGGCCTATGCGATTGACTTCGGCCCCTCGTACAAAGGTCCGACTGGGGTCCCGGACCTTTGGAAGGCGTACGGTCCCGAGTTATGTCATGTTCCTCCTCTTACGTATGAGAATAGGCTTCCGATGAATGGATAGGTAGATAAAGCAAATTATTTTCTGTCTTATCCACCTTATTCCAAAGTTCCACCCTTCGCTATTGATTTAAAAAAGCAACTCAGTAGCTATAATGAGGTGTCGTGTGACAAAAAATACAAAATAAATTTTTAAAATTGCTGCGTTTTTAAAATAGTCCTTATAAAAACATTTGAGGAATCCGAAGGAATATGTTCATCCGTTATTTGCCACTAATTTGTCATATTCCTGTCAAAATCGACGCATTTTTGGAAATTCTGACAAAATATTTTGTTTTTTGTTAAATTGTAATGTGTTGGGTTGGGTGACACCTTTAATTTTCGTTTTTGTCAAGCCGTTTTAATGATGTCTAGTGGCATGACTTAAAAAACTGATTAGGTATTTTATGGACGTATTGAAGCATCTTTTTTCTACCATTCTCTAACATATCCTATAAAAACATACTATCTTTACCAGTCGGATGAAAACTCTATGATTGGGATAGATACAATTTGACGATTTCATTTTTTTTAAATAAATAAATCTTAATTATTTATTTTTCAGAAAATGTTGCAGTCCATAGATTCACAAATTATTTAAGATTTTTTTGAATAAGATAGGCTACCTAAATATTTTGATGAAAGATGGTAAGGAAGAAATATTCAAGGGATGAAACTGTCTAAGTTCCTAACCTAATTCATGTTACCTACTCATTTAGTGACAATTTACTGTAGTACATAAATACTTTGAAACAATAGAACAGGCACCACGCGCGGCTTGTGAGCGACGTCGCGTGAAATGTAACTGTCACATTATTAGCAAGAATATGATACGAAAACATGCTATTTATAATATTTCTGATGATTCGGATTCTGTGAGGTGCAGTGGTACACGAAGACAAACGCCCGTTTCCTACAAGATCAAATACAGATAGTTTTATCGTTTAGTTGAGTCGTGTTGTGTTCTTTGAAAAGATTCCGAGATTGTCTTTGACTAGTAATTTTATACCGTAACAATCACAATCTGGATGATTTTGAAGTATATTGCTAATCCATTGCTTCATAATATTCTATTCTATTCTATTTTTCTTTCTGGCAATGGTGCCGTTGTCGACAATTCTGCCAATGTCAGATGTGTTGAGAGAAAACGTGCGGAGGAAGAAAACAAATTTTTCTGCTCAACAACGTAAATAACGCAATGAATTTTGTTGAACTGTCAAAATTATACCCATGGCTACTGATAGTGTGTTACACAATTACCACGCAGCTTGACAATCAAACCCAAACTCAAAGCATTTATTTCAAATAAACCAATTACAGGCACTTTTGAATTGTCAAGGGGTCGCGTCAGTCAGGGAGATGAAGCTAGTTGCCCATTCCAAAGCTTAGCTATGGAGAAGAACTGAAAAGAAACTCCACGGACACTCTTTTAAATTAACTTATGGTTTCAAAATATTGGTTACATCATTTATGTTCAAATTATACATATGAGAACGATGCAAAACGTCAAAAGCGTCCGTAATAAAAAGATAAAAAAGCAATTCTAAAATTTAATTTAATTAAAATAAGCCATGGCAGCTAAGAGATGACCAGTCCCTACTGATACTGATGGCGGCCGTTTACGAACATGACGCATGGATTAGCACCATTCAGCTCAACCATTTTGAAGGGAGCTAAATGATCCAACACACCCGCCACCATCAGCGAGACATTACAGTGAGCATGACATACTCTCAGTCGCCAGGGCACATTCATGTCAATGAACGACGTACCCAGTAAATGGTAGCTTTATAGTAAGTACATAGTAATCACACATGTGCTATGCAATTATATAATCGCTGTGATTCAGGAAGTATTCTAGCTTTCTGAATTCTAGTGCAAATTCACGATAACCTCCTCTACTATACAGGTATGAGGAACATTGTGTAAAGTTCACTCATCCACCATACCACATTTAACAGTAGTAATGTAATTAAAACGACTTAGAATATTATTAATAGTGAAACGGGAAGGTCTAGGAACCGAAATACTGACTATAGCCTGTCAATTAATGACAACATAATAAAATCAGACTCACAAGTCGCCGTGGCCTTTGAAAATTTATTTTCGGATATTCCCGTTTCAACTACTAAATCCCTAAACTCATCACCTTCTGTTGCTGAGTCTTTGCTTAAGGAAAATGTAAATGTTTGCGATTCGGAATTTCACTTTGAACATATTACCTGTAGAGATATAATTAAAACCTTTAACACTTTAAATGTAAAAAAGACTGCAGATCTGTGGGGTAATTCTGTAGAAGTTGCTAAGTCTATTATAGACATCGTAGCACCTACTTTAGCTCTTATCTTTAATAATTGTATTGACTGTGGGGAGTTTCCTGACCTCATGAAGAATAGTAAAATAATACCGTTGTTTAAATCAGGTAGTACATCAGACCCCACAAATTATAGACCTATTTCAGTACTACCTACCTGTAGTAAAATTTTTGAGAAATTAATTTTGGACCAATTGCAAAGATTTTTTAATAAACATAAATTACTACATAGCAAACAGTTTGGTTTTACAAGGGGTCGTTCGACTACTGATGTTGAACTGTTAGGACATATTTATAATGCATGGGATGATAAATGCGATGCCTTGGGCATTTTTTGTGATTTGTCCAAGGCTTTCGATTGCGTTTTTCATGAAACGTTAATCAGGAAACTCCGCCACTACGGGATCCGGAACACCGCTCTGGATCTTCTTACTTCATACTTGAGTAATAGGATTCAGAGCGTGGAAAAAGATCTCCCGGATCTATAGTAACAATGGGAGTTCCACAGGGCACAATTCTTGGTCCTTTCTTGTTTCTTATTTATATTAATGACTTGCCTTACCTCATAAAGGATAATCATGATATAGTGTTGTTTGCAGATGACACTTCACTTTTGTTTAAAATTAAACGTCAGCAGCTGGTTACTGACGATGTAAATAGCGCGATCTCAAAAGTAGTTCACTGGTTCAATGTTAATAATTTACTTCTAAATGAAAAAAAACCAAATGCATTAAGTTTACGCTACCTCACGTTAGGCAGGTGAAAACTGATGTGTTGATAAAGGGCGAAGAATTGAATCCTGAAGAAAGCACAGTATTCTTCGGTTTAACTTTGGATGCTAAGCTTCAGTGGGGCCCACATATAGATAAACTGTCAAAAAAGCTAAGCTCCGCAGCATATGCTGTTAGAAAAATTCGTAATTTAACTGATATAGAGACAGCCCGTTTAGTGTACTTTGCCTATTTTCATAGTGTAATGTCGTACGGTATTCTGTTGTGGGGAAATGCCGCCGACATTCAGACTATCTTTGTTTTGCAGAAAAGAGCTGTACGATCAGTTTATAAATTAAGTCCAAGACACTCTCCGAGAGAAATTTAAGGAGATTAATGTAATGACTGTACCTTCTCATAATATAAATACTAGAAACAAACATAAATTTGTTGTACCTACAACAAGGCTCAAGAAAATAGGTGGCTCGTTCCGATGTCAATGTATACGCTTTTATAATAAACTTCCAAGCCACGTTCAAGATCTAAGCCTTAATAAATTCAAATCATTCATTAAACGTAAGTTGTGTCAGAAAGCTTTTTATACCGTTAAAGATTATATTGAGGACAAAAAGGCTTGGGATTGAGCTGCTCCAATTTTTACTTATTGAAGTGGTTTATTTTTATTGTTTGATGTTTTTTTTTTGCTAACTTTTATTATTTTATATACGTAACGTAATATATACGTAAGTAATGACATGATTATTTACTTGTAAAGTATTATATTATTTTAATTATTGTGAATGTGAAGACTATGCTCTTTTATTTTTATTTTCACTTTGTCTTTTGTTCTCAGTTAGTGTTAATCATGCTCTGGCAGTTTGAGTCATTTAAGCGGCCTACCCAAATGTCCTTTCTTTGGTATTGATCGTCGCATCGTTGAGCTCCTTAAGTTCTGAGTAGAGCTGCACGATTACTGACAAATGCGTGCACTGACTGGTCAGGTCCACTCAATCTGTGTGGTTCTTTCCTCAAAAGACCATTTCAGACACCAATCTACATGGCCTTCACATGATCTGACCAAGATTATGTCTGGACTTTAAAAGAGACTGTGACCTCTGAGTTTGTTTCGGCCTTTCTTCTCAGAGTAGTCAGATAGGAAACGCCGACCCCATCTAGTTTTAAAAATATGACTGACGTGTAAAAGTGTTTGTACAAACCTACTTACAGAAATAAAAATCAAAAAACAATCAACAACAACCAACAATCAACAACAATCATTTATAGAAAAGTACCCAGTAAATGGTAGCTTTATAGTAAGTAGGTACATAGTACTCACGCATGTGCTATGCAATTATATAATCGCTGTGATTCAGGAAGTATTCTAGCTTTCTGAATTCTAGTGCAAATTCACGATAACCTCCTCTACTATAGAGGTATGAGGAACAAGGTGTAAAGTTCACTCATCCTCCATAGAAAAGGGAGGATCCTCCGACCATACGGGTGTTGTGTCTGGTGGGCAACTGTCCGACGGTCGATGTCGGGGTGTTGAACTTAAGCTAGTTGCGCGGTAAACCCTGCTTGCGCGATGCAGGATTATGTATGTCGTCCGAGTCATGCGTAGTTCGCATGTAGCGATGAAGATCACTCCCCTCCGTAGACCGGAGGTCGATAGTGAGCTGAGTCGTGTATCTTGCGATGCTTGCCAGAATGCCAGAGCCAATTGAGATTCCAGTGAGTCGGAACCGGTTGCCGCATAGTACATAACCTTCCTATTATATCAAAACCGAAGATAACCCTCAATTAAAAACTACATAGTGCCAGATTTTGGGAATGTCAAGTTTTGAGTATGAAATACAATGATGATTATAGAATGGGTTGAGGTATACCAATGAAACGATGGATGGATTGTATGATGATGATATGGCTAGAAAGGGGGTCAAGGGGGGAGGTGGGGGGGTTGACTACTGTGATGAAGGCTAGTAGATAGTAGAAAAGATGCTGCGCCACCCCAAATAGATTGGAATCTGGAAGGGTTTATTCCAGTAACGCCCACCGACAAATGCCACCAGTGCGGTTTGTTATATTTTTTCCAGAAATCCCCACTAGTTAAATATACTCAGCCTAGTAGGGATTTTTGGAAAAAATAAGTAATAATCACCACCAGGTGTTATGAGATCAATGGCGATTACCCGACCCTTAACTTGCTTCCCGAGGCACGGAGGGGACTCGATATGTAAAGGATGGTCACCCATCCATGGTCCGACCTTAGCAAGCGTAGCTTAACCTTGGCTGTTATTATTTGGCCACGGCCCCTCCACAGAACATTCCATCACACGACTCAACACAGAACATTCCATCTAAAAGATGGAAGGAAGACGTTTTATAATGAAATCGTCGCCATCTTTGAGTTCAGATTACAATACAGAATAACTTCACATGAATGCTAGAAATAATGGCGATACGAGAGACCCGTTTATCACCCGTGTCGAGTTACATAATGATGCGTTGTCGTTACGAGGAGGTGGGGTAAGTAGACATGTAGGTAGAGCATTTTATTTACAGTAGGTAGAGAGGTTAGAGACAATATGACTAACGCCCGCAATTAATAATCAATCCTGTATCACTTTTTACCCGACTGCGTGACGCAAAGGATGGTAATGTGTTTATCAGCCTATGTATGTATGTATGTTTGTTCTCTCGTACTCTAGAGACCAAACGCGTGGGCCGATTGTTGATGATTCTTACGTCAATCGATTTGTCTTATAATGTGAGTGTCACTAAAGACATGACACTAATCAAAGGTCAATTATGGCGACAACCAAACGCCTTATTGCGAAAAAAAAAAAAAGAAAATCGACGAACTACGTCAAATATCGTTCTTGGCAGGAAAGTGAAGCGTCATGTTAGCAGTTTTGTTTTATTTTCTAAAATTTGTGTTTACCCGAATATTAATGTGTAATAGTGGTGGATTATTAACCATTAAGTGTTCGTGAACCTGCATTAGTGTAGGCAAATGAAACAAAACAGTGCAACATCACTTTAAGTTCGCTCAAGAAGTCCGCGCGAGGTTTCAGTAAAGTGCCACGTCTTTACTTAAACTCAAGGGGAGCGGGCGGGATATCATCTATCATCTTTATCATGCATTGAATGGAGTTCATTTCATAATTTGTACTTGTTACCTAATTTTAGATGACACTGGCTAGGTAATTGCACAAACCGTGCGAAGCAAAAAAAAAAAAGAAAAGTGGGGTATCATTGATCCTGGATCACTTTTTGACGTCTAAATTAACATTTCACTCCATTTTTTAGTGAAGCTTGTCAAGTCAATAACCAAGCAATGGAATGAGTTTCTTTTAAAAGCGCCGTTAAAGTTTGAATTGACGCCGATACCCTCCGATAACCTCCGCCGTGAAACCATAGCAGCGAAACCGCAGTAGTTCAATTCAACTGGATCGCGTCATGTTCCGCTACTCGCATCCGATTCGAGTACCGGAACATGACGCGAGACAGGGTCTGCCCGGCCTGGGGGGAGCACCGCCGTGTTCTCACGGAGGCGATCTCTCGCATCCGGTCCTGGTTCAGGCCATGGTTCGGAGCGAGAGTGCATGGGAGGCCGTCACCTCCTTCTGCGAAGCAGTAATGCTCGCGAAGGAGGAGGCGGAACGTGTGAGGGTGAGGCAAGGTTCGCGCCCTCGCGCCCTTAGTCACCGCGGGAGACGCCCCGGGCATCGGGAGTCGCAGGCCGATTCCCGGCCACCGTAGGCGCGGGCTTGCGGGCGGTGAGCGATAGGCTGCTCGCCGTCCGATACCAGGCCCGGGTCGACGGGTGTTTTGTTCCACGCGCGCCTCAAAGAGATGTCAGCATGAACTGACGGGGTTCGTTAGAGCCAATGCCTGCCAGGGTTGCGAGTTTGGCCGCAAGGGTTATCGTGGCCCTGGCATACAGGCAACTGAAGGAACACGGGTGGGTTTTAGTCAGTAAAAGTCTGACACGCCCTCGCGCTCCCGCGCTCCGGCCAGAGCTTATTTGATAATTTCACACCCAAAAAAAAAAAAAAAAAGTTAACACTGACCTATTTACATGAAGAGATAAAAGTGATTATTCACTAGAGGACTTTTTTAATAAGCTCCTCTATAAATGTGTAAATGAACCATAAAATATTGTAAATCAAACAAATGCATGCCATATTACGTCACTAGACATTGTCAAAAAAAATCTACAGACGTTCTATATTCAAAGTTTTTTCGTACGAATTTTATCTTGTTCCAGATTCAAAGCATTCAGTAGGTGTCGCAAATGTGCAATAATCCCTATTATATCCTTAGAGGATTAATGTGAAAGAGCATGTCGATTTCGTCAAGTAGCTCTTGACGAAATCGACCAGGCTCTTTGCTCTATCCAAGATTTGGTGAGTTTTTTAAATTATTTAATACTTACTTTATTTCAAAGGTCCCGGACCCGGGGCCCCCGAGACCATGCGGCCCGCGGTAGCTTCCTTGACGACCCGGCAATAGCTTGGCAAAATCAAATTTATTTCTTACTATTCATGTCTAGAAATTAAAACAAAATACGCCCGTAACGCGCGAAAACAGTTTGCGAATTGCAAGTTCTACCACTATTGGGGTAGATATTGATTTTGTTATGACTTTATGAGTAAACAATGTCAAACTTCTCATTGATTGAATTTTATTAAGTAGTATTATTTCCTGTGTCTAGCCTTGCAAAATTGTATAATAAATAACTGCAATGATTGTTATTTTTTAATTACTTACCTACCTAAAAGTTTAAAATGGACTAAAATCAATTTCCCTTGTTGACAGCCATACCAAAATCAAAGTGTTCTCGGCCCTTGACTTCAAAAAGGTTGAATACCCCTGCTTTATTTTATTAGTTAGCATCACGTGGTTAGCATGTTCTGCTGGCAATGCACACTGCCCAGCCTTAAAACCACTGAACAATACACCAAAAATGTAATTAACCAATCTTTAGCGGTTTAGTACCTATGTGCGTTGTCAGTCACAAAGCTGTTTAAATGTCGACCGCATCTATTGCAGGATATTGCTTGAAGCAAATATTTTAAGCCAATGGGTAGGTAAAATGGGGTCCGTAATTTAACTTCGAGAGTCATAAGTTCGATTAATGGAAAGTCGATTGAACGATTGTTCCAATGGAATTTATTGCGAAACAACCTTTTATCGCCAAACGCTACTTCGACTGAACGATTCATCGAATATTTAATTAATCGATGGACTGCTCTTTCGAATGAGTTTTAGTTAATACATACAAACTATGTATTAACTAAAACTCATTCGAATGTTATAATAATAATTAAAATAAAATTATAAAAAAATGCGCTTTTAAATTTATACCGTTAGTATATGGGCTGATAACTTTAACTTCAATTACGGACCCGAAGGGTAAAATGTCGCAGGTTCGCTGTTCAGTTTTAATTCTACAAGTATAGGTAGGTTTTAGAGAGAGTACGCTAAAGAAAGGATTTGCTCTTCTTAAGCAAATCAAACGTGGATAGAAGTTTGCATGTGAACAAAGCCAAGCTAGTCCAATTAAAACAATTTTACGCCCTTCAAATTTCGAACTACAATAAATCTCCATCGTGTCACGCTAAACATTTTTTTTTCTACGCCATTCGGTTGGACAAAAGCGTGACGCTGTTAATCCTCAGTTAGGCCTGTTACACAATGGCGCGGTTGACAAATGAACACCCTCATTGTTACTGCGCAATAGATTTTATAGTGATTTTATCGACGTTTACTGGAATACAGTAAATTGAAATAGAATAATAGAATTTTGTAGATTATTTAGAGACAAAATGTCGGAAGGTTCAGATTAGGTTTTTCAGTTATCCCTCAACTTTAAGCTAAAATATTATAGCACCCTATCACTTGTAGCACTTTAGAAAAGTGGACCAGCAATACAACTCAATTGCTCTGTTTCATTGACTTCCTACGATGTAGCTATAAGAAATCTAGTTTTTTTTATTCAATCGAATTATGGTGTACAGACGCCAGCAGGTCAAGCTACCCGAAACTGTAAAATTTTCCCAATCAACCTAGAACCTTATGCTGTAGGGATAAAGTTAAAAATCTATTAAAGAAATTTGACAGATTGTAGTAGCTTGATGTGCTGGCGTCTGTACCTAGGACTTCGATAGATAAAGCCATTATCATTACGACACGTTCATAACTTCATAGACATTACTACATCTCTACCAAATTCTTTTTTCAAAATTCGTCACCATTTTTTTCGTACCTTTTTTTGTAACATCTTGATCCTGTTGGGCAAAGGCGTGCCAGTTAATCCTACCAGTGTCACGGGAGCGACACAAAGCGACAACAGACCGCGGGTGCAAATGAACAACCCTATTGTGAACACTTGCAACCGGTGCAATAGGGTTGGCGAATAAGTTTCGTTTGCTTTTTAAATGGACCATTTCTATAATCTTACAGCTTGACTTGAGTTGTACACCTATAGACAATATTCGTATGACAATATTTTTAATTTAACTGCACATGTAAAATAAAATTGCACACCTCATATGGTAATAAATATAATACAGTGTACCTACCTCTAATCCAATATTTTGTAACATTCCATGCAAACAAATTAATTTGAAAGTTGTCCTCGTGTTCAAAGTCACTCTCAAATTTAGGAATCTTGAAAGTCCCTAATTATAATTAGTCCCTTTTTCGATTTTCGGCCAGTACCTACGGGATTAGAAACTACAACTTGAATGAACACAAACCGCTTCTTAGCGTATCGATGACAATCTAAATTGTGCAGCTCAGAATTTAGTGATGGCTTTCAGTGTCATCCATGTCCCTGTTACGTACAGGTAGGTATTTAGAGCAAGAAGCATAATAATGATGACAAGGGTGCTGATTTGCTGAACATTCTAGTATTAATGCTCCGTTTATTTTAGCAAAAACTCAATGAGATTTTCAAACGGCTGGTTGAGACTTCCCGTGACCCAAGGGCTGGCTCTTTACCTTGGCCAGAGGCTAAGCATTGCCATAAAACGTGGCAATACCACCAGGCTCTTGGGTAACTTTCGACAGTGATTTGGAGGAATTTTTCGTCGCCATATTTTAATTTGGCTTATTAATAGGTATAAGTTGTACATTGATGAAGGTGCATTTTAATTCTGAATAAACAATATGATATTCAAAGTAGGTATCCTAAAATCTTTGAAATCCTATCAATAAAATCGTGCCAACCCTAAATCTAAATCACCAACAATGAGTACCTATTACATCGCTAAATCTAACGTTAACAATGAACTATTGCGCATTTGTCCCCCGCGGACACGGTACAACATTAGTGTCAACTAACACGCCCTTTTGACGTACTTGACGTAACAAAGTGGCGGGAAAAAATGGATTAAGTAGGATGTTTGAAGTGATGTCCTGTGCACAATTTGGTTTGATATTAAAAAGGTGGGACGCCATGTTGGATTGAAATTTCAGGGCTTTTGCAATTCTGTAACTGGCTTTTTAAGCATGTTTAGAATCAAAGTCCAGGGTCCAAACTTGGCTAAATTAGATCACTGGAAATCTAAAAGGACGTGCTACCTTTTGACAAAAAATGTGAGTAACATACAACAGAGGAGCTCGTGAGTAAGTAATAACAGTCGCGTAGGTCCGTGGATGGGTGACCATCTTTACATACCGAGACACCTCCGTGCCTCGGAAAGCACGTTAAGCCGTTGGCCCCAGCTGTCATTCGTGGATCTTTGACAGTCATTACGGGTCGTCAGAAGCCCGTAAGTCTGACAACCAGTCTTACCAAGGAGTATCGCAAGGGGTACCCAGTTACTGGGTTGTGGAGGTCAGATAGGCAGTCGCTCCATGTAAAATACTGGTATTCAGCTGCATCCGTTTAGACTGGAAGCCGACCCCAACATAGTTGGGAAAAGGCTAGGCAGATTGAGTGTTTCCGGTGTCCTTCGTCATCCACAAAAATATTCCTTACAGTCGCATTGAGTACGGCAGCACTTTTGGGCTTTTAGACTTAATTTTCAGCGGTTAAGGTGATACGTAAAAAATAAATCATAGCATAAGAAAGGGACAGAGTCAATTACTTCCACATGCGAAAAAAGAGAGCGCAACAACGCGCTGGAACCAAAATAAAACAACGGCGCCAAAACAAATAAAAATTGTTTAAAAATAAATTAAGCTATAAATGTATCAAAAATATTTTAAGCCAGAGTTTTCAATTACCTTACGCACATTTTGAATGCAATTTTCCAATAACATTACTCAAGATTTTAGAATTACAAAAAAAAATATAAAAGTAGAGGTCTTATCGGAATTAAATTCTATCAATGTAGCCGTGTGTACTATGAAAATTTTATAGCCATCAACCTTCTTCTACTTTAAATTCCTACGGATTAACCAAAACATAACAAAGGAATCAACATTATCAAACTAAACAACTGCTGATCTAAATCCGATCGCCCTTGGTTTCCAAAAACATACTGATATTACCCAGTAAAGTTATTATTCTTTGGTGATACGGTGAACTGATAAAGGATTGTCCTCACTCAACACGTTTCCCACGTGATGGAGCATGTGATATGAAAGATTTGAAGGAAGTAGCGTTTTTTGGGATTAAGCGAAGAAGGTGTGAAATCCTTTTGATATTTCTATTATTGTTATAAATAAATAAAAACTTTATTATCAGACAAATAGTCCATTTGTGTGTTACAAAAATTACAATTTAAAAACACAATACACATCAAATAAAATAAACATGCACGTTAAATGAAATAAATACAAATAATAAGAGCACAGAACCGGTCGAAGTGGCGATTCTTGGGGGAGGCCTATGTCCAGCACTGGACGTCCTTATAGAGTTGCGGACTGCCAATGGTTTAATTTTCAGTAGCTTTTCTTCCTGAAGATCTCAATTAGATTTGGTTACTTATTTGTTTTAAGATTATTTTTTAAACTCGGATGACTGCCTCCCTGGTCTTGTCGTCGCATGCCTGCAAGTACTGGGTTCGAATATCCAGGTCGAGCAGTGTTATTGGATTTTCCCATTTTAAATGTGTCAATACAAGCTGGTAGTCCGGATTATTGGCAATAAGATTCGGTTATAGGACCTAAATGCATATCCGGTACGGCTCTAATAATCCTTCCATATCACAAGGGCACGTCTTCCCTACCATTATTGCGCCCCCGGTCTACTCTTTGATATACAACGGTCTCTGTAGTCCCATGAAGCATGAGGCTTCAGGGGCTAGTGTGAATCTTTGGGCTCATTCGAGCAATCGAGTCTGGTTTAATCACGGGGTCGGTGCATTTCATTCAATCATTCATTCATTCATAAGTTCCGGTCATAGGATTTTAAACACAATGTGCAGATGCTACCTACACCAAGGGTTGCCATCCGTCCAGGTTTCCCCGGATTTGTACTAGTTTAGAGGGCATCCGGGAGTGGTTTTCAAAATGTGTCCAAAAGTTTAAAAAATTGAAACCCAGAAACTTTTTGTGTCATGGGGCTACTTTACTTGTTGTGGCTATTTTATTTGTTACGCTGTAGTCGTCTTTGTTAATTTTTGTCTAAAATTGTTAAACAAGGGGCAAAAAAGCTGTTCAAATTAATAATAAAAATTGTTTACAAAAATATATTTTTAGGGATGTCCGGGAAAAAACTAAATTTCACCTAAATGTCCCGGGGTTTTGTAAGTTTTTGTCCGGCGTCGGCAATTTAGGTGATGGCAGAACTACCTTTACCTATCTACCATACATAAACACTGCAATTTGGAAATATTGTAAAATAAATAAATTAATTTTAAAAGAGTAACCGTGGAGTTTCTTCCCGGCTCTTCTCCATAGGAAACGACCAATTGGACCATGTGCCCATATACTTACTACGTTTGTGTGCAACTAGGTTCTACTCGCGACTTCGTCCACGTGTAGTTTATTTTTTTAACATAAAATCCTATGACAGTCGGCAATACTGTAGCTTCCTATATGTGAAAGAATTTTCGGTATCAAATCAGTAGTTCCAAAGATTGGCCCCTACATACAAACTCACATATTTTACCTCTAATATTAGTTTCATCACCATCATTTTAGTCTAAAGTCGTCCACTGCTGGACATAGGCCTCACCAAGCACTGCCACTTCGACCGGTTCTGTGATACCCATAAAAGGGTCCAGGGGGGTTGGCATAATCGCCACGCTTGGCGTGGGTTGGCGATCGCAGTATGGTGTTAAATGTATTCAACGCCGCTGCCGATTCTCTAGTCAGTGAGTCCCATAATCGCCAAGAAATAGGATGGTGTTATTCTTTACTTCTGGCACCATACGGATTATAAGTTATTTAAATAGAATATTAGTTTAGATAAAATATTATGATTTTGATTATGATACCGGTTCGGCCAAAATGCGCTATGTTATGTTATGTTGACGTCAAACGACATGTTCATTGTTCACATGCATCGTTGTAAAAAGGTACCACCTACATTTTCAATCCTCCAAAACACGTCTCCATACCAGTTTTAAGCCCAAAATCAGTTTTTTAAGCATCCGTTATAGTAACCCAACACCTAAACGCACCTGATATAATACTTAATTCTCATTGGTCGATATTTATTAGGGGGTGAGTTTGCTGCGACCTGATTGGCTGACATCAAACGGGGGTGGAACCGTCGTTTGGTGTCAGATAACAACCCTTATTAAGTGAGATTCGAGTGATTTAGGGATTTCGATGTAGAAAGGGTGCTTGTTCAAAATGTTTGGATAATTAATTTTAATTATAGATTTAGTTTTAACTTTCCGCTGCTCTATGAATATTCCTATTAAATCTATTTTTCTTTCTTTTATAGCCACTAAATTACCACAAACAATAACAAAAACAATCATTCGACATAGAAATTTCTAATGGCGCCAAACCTAACCTCAAAAGACCGCCCAGAGTGACAGCTAATTTGGCGGCAAAAGGAACCGCTCTGTGCTTGAGACGGTGTTATTATAAACAAAGTATTTGTTACTGTAAACTATTTGTAATCTTAGATAAGCAAGTAGGTTATGTGCGGGCATTTGACCATTTTTGTTTGTGGTTTTAAATAATTATCCAAGTGGATCATACACGTGGCAGTTTGGGCCTGAACTCAGAAGTGACTTTACATTCAAATTTTTATTTATGGTTCCGTACTCAGAGGATGCCAATTACGGGACTCTATTACTAATTCCGCCGCCGTCTGTCTATCTATCACATATAATCCATTGGTTTAGGTAATTAAATAAAGATAAACAAATCGTAAAAAGGGTTTTTTGTAGATGACACTTTCTTGTTTAGAAATACGTTGTAACTTTTTTATAGATAAAGGAAGGCTACATACATAATCAGCCTATAATGTTTCCACTGCTGGGACACAGGCCTCCTCATTCTGTGAGAGGGATTGGGCCGTGATCCACCACGCGGGCACAGTGTGGGTTAGTAGATGGCAGATGTCATCGAATTTTTAGTTCTAGGACATCGTCACGATGTTTTCCTTCACCGTTTTGAGAGCAGTGGTGATGAAATAATTTAAAAGGAAAGGATTTTAAATTATTTCATCACAGAAGAATTCAAAGAAAAGAATTTTAAAGGAAGGCTAACCATTTGAAAATTTAATAGAAAAGTAAGTACTTTTCGAGTAGTAGTAGTTATATTTATGTAGAATACATAAATATAACTAATTAAATACAACACAGACAGGCGCTTTACTTTGAGTAAATTATTTCATCACCACTGCTCTCAAAACGGCGAAGGAAGACATCGTGAGGAAACAGACATGTCCTAGAACCAAAAATTCGAAGACATGTGACATCCACCAACACGCACTGGGCCTGCGTGGTGGATTACGGGCCACTCCCTCACACAGAGAGGAGGTCTGTGTCCCAGCAGTGGGATTTCTGGCTAATGGCTGATTATGATGATAAATAGAGGGAATTAGGAATTTCTCAGTAGCAGCCCGGAGTCTGGATTCGTGCCCGGTTGATGGCAATAGGCTCGCCCCCTATTACATGAGACTTAAACATAACTGGCAAAATTTGGGTGCAGGTAACCTCTGCCCCTGCCCATCTGCCCTTCGGGGATTACATGCGTGATGTTATGATAAAATAAATAGGTATCTACCTAAACCATCTCATATCACATTTCTTTCTAGAAACAAAAGTATTGTTTATTATGAAACGGTAAACCAAAATATTCATGTAAATAAATTTTATGTGTTAGTGTGAGACAGTATTAAGGCTCCCACAGACAGGCGCGACGCGTTACTAGTAGCACAATTTCTATGAAAACTTCATGGAAAGTGCGCGTCACGCTGCCTGTCGCGCCAGTCTTCACGAGCCTTTAACTTAATGCGCAGTTCTTGAAATTCGACTACTTGCATATTACAAGTATTATAGTACATACGTAAGAAATAAATATGAATGTCATAGTTACCTAACAATAAAATTAATGGATTTTTCAAATACTTTGCAAATTGCGTATTAAGGTAACGCACTGGTGGTTTTAGTAGTTCAACGGTATAAAAACCCCAATTATTTGTGCAATCTCGACGCAACATAGTAGTGCTAAAAATACCACTTATTTAGTAGGAAGAGTCTGCTCTTACGACCACTTATTTTGTAGTAAGAGTCTGCTCTTACGACCACTTATTTTGTAGTATGAGTCTACTCTTACTACAAAATAAGTGGTCCTTTTAGGTTTCTAGAAAGTAGATAAAAATGTTGGCCCTTTGATCCACATGCTAAGAAACGTTCAAAAAGAAGTAAGAAGAATGTTAACATTTTGTTTTTATTCTCTAGTAGACTTTTGGGAGTGTCTTTTATAAATGAAAATATTATGAATTTGGTGTGCAGTAGTTTAATGGAAAAATACGTTAATTAAGGGGGATGAGCTAAGGTAGCCCGCGAAATTCAAATTTTCTTAAGTTTTTTGCAATTTCCAGGTCAGTAACAGGTTGTATGTTGATCTAAATATGATTCGCGGCCATAACAAATATGGCTTTACAGAATTATAATCATTAGAATCATTCATCATGTAAACGACTAATAGAGCAAGCTTTATAGCTTATATTGGCAGATCGATCAACCTGCATGATTATCGTTAAGCAGTGAGCCGTGGTGGCCCAGTGAAAACGACCACGACTTTCGAGTTGTAGGTCGCAGGTTCGAATCCAGGTAGGCACTTTGTATAAATTATTTCATCACCACTGCCCTCAAAAAGATGAAGGAAAACATTGTGAGGAAACCGGCATGTGTCAGAACCAAAAATTCGAAGACTTGTGATATCTAACAATCCGCAGTGGGCCCGCGCGGTGGATTACGGCCCACTCCCTCTCACAGAGAGGAAGCCTGTGTTTCAAAACTAGGAACTTATTTTAGGCTGATTATGCATGAGCCCATCTGGGGCATATAATTAAATATATGCCCAAAGCAGACTTGGCAGGCGAATAAGAGTTATCTTAAGTTGTACGGAGCTACCCATTCGCATGACGCCCGCCCTTAGACAACTTCATGATGCCTTTCTTCGATACCAACCACCTTTACACACTTTTTAGGGTTCGGTACCCAAAGGGTAAAACGGGAACCCTATTACTAAGGCTCCGCTGTCTGTCTGTCTGTCCGTCTGTCATCAGGCTGTATCTCATGAACCGTGATAGCTACACAGTTGAAATTTTCACATATGATGTTTTTCTGTTACCGCTATAACAACAAATACTAAAGAACAGAATAAAATAAATATTTAAGGGGCTCCCATACAACAAACGTGATTTTTTTGCTCGTTTTTGCTCGATATTGATAACGGCAACAGGTAGACGCTTGAAATATTCACAGAATATTAAGTTATATATTCACTTTAAAAATAAATAATTAAATTAAAATAAAACCAATATTTAAGGGGGGCTCCCATACAACAAACGTGATTTATTTGCCATTTTTAGGGTTCCGTACCCAAAGGGTAAAACGGGAACCCTATTACTGAGGCTCCGCCGTCTGTCTGTCTGTCTGTCTGTCCGTCTGTCACCAGGCTGTATCTCATGAACCGTGATAGTTAGACAGTTGAAATTTTCACAGATGATGTAGTTCTGTTGCCGCTATAACAACAAATACTAAAAAATAGAATAAAATAAATATTTAAGGGGGCTCCCATACAATAAACGTGATTTTTTTGTCGTTTTTACAGATAATGGTACGGAACCCTTCGTGCGCGAGTCCGACTCGCACTTGGCCGGTTTTTTACGTAATAAAGTCCTACATAAACCCGATTAAAACAGCAAACATAACATCACACAATATCGTGGGAATTGTCCTGATACTGCATAATTTATTTCACAACATTCAAGTTCAAACTTAGTGCTTATTTTACTAACTTCATGATTATCAATGGTGTAAGTTATTACTTAGCAAAAATACAGGAAACAGCGTGTGAATGAACGCTTGTTATTATGAGTAAGTAGCTTAAATACATTTAAGTGCTTCAGAAGCAGTTCTGAATGTTATTAAAAGATGTACTTTTTGTATGACCTAATCAGGTGTTTTGATTTTGCCAAAGATATGTTAAATAAAATTACTCATTCATCTGGTTACTTTATGTTTTTTGGAATTTTTGAAATTTGCAGGTTAGTGTCAGGTAGTATCTTGATCAAAGTATTTATAGTTTGTTATTTCTGTTCTCAGGCTGTTACCACTTCATTTTTAGGGTTCCGTACCTCGAATGGAAAAAACTGAACCCTTATAGGATCACTTCGTTGTCCGTCTGTCTGTCCGTCTGTCTGTCTGTCTGTCTGTCTGCCAGTCTGTCAAGACCATTTTTCTCAGGAACGCGTAGAGGTATCAATTTGAAATTAATATCAAATACGTAAGTCTATGGTCCCTTGAAGCTCTAAAAAAATCAAGCTTCCAAGTCAACGCAATAAAAAGATACGGTGATATAAGCGACATTATTGCGACATATTTCGATACTCGCAAATAAATCAAAACCTATAGGGTACTTCCCGTTGACCTAGAATCATGAAATTTGGCAAGAAGTAAGGTCTTACAGCACAAGTATAGGAAAAAGTCCTAAAATTGTAAATTTGTAGTTTTATCACATTAAAAAAAAATTGCGAATATCTCGCATGTAAATCAAAACCTATAGGGTACTTCCCGTTGACCTAGAATCATGAAATTTGGCAAGAAGCAAGGTCTTACAGCACAAGTATAGGAAAAAGTCCTAAAATTGTAAATTTGTAGTTTTATCACATTAAAAAAAAATTGCGAATATCTCGCATGTAAATCAAAACCTATAGGGTACTTCCCGTTGACCTAGAATCATGAAATTTGGGCAGAAGCAAGTTCTCACAGCACAAGTAAAGCAAAAAGTCCGAAAATTGTAAATTTGTAGTTTTATCACATAAAAAAAAACTTTTTTTGCGATTAAAAACTTAGATTTTCAGTTGGTAAATTGACCGTGGCGTATATCGATGTATGGAGAACATGTTTTTCAACTACAATGTTAAGTTTGTTTTAGGGATAAATTCATCCCAACTACGGAACCCTTTATTGTGCGTAGTCCGACACACTCAACACTTTTGGTTATCACTGTATAATAAGCCCATAACTGTTATATAATGTTTTTTGATATTTTGTATACATAAGCTGTTGGTGTAGGTACCTTTGTAAATAAATAAAAATAAAATAACAGATAAATGTATTTACAAAATTATAATCATTAATACATCTCTCTATGTTATATTTGTCCCCCAATGTTATGATTTCATGAAAAACTCATTCAATTCAAAAGACGAAGAAAAAATTTCAAAGTTTGAGAGTTAGGGGTAGTACGTATACGATGACTAGAAATGGATTCAGGGCTAAGTAAGTGAATGGGCGTTTCGTCATTCCCTCAGAGACTGTCGCCGTCGGCATGTTTGCAAACCTTTCTGATTATTAAAAGACCGAATTACATATTTATCCAATACTGGACCAAAACAACATTGGCAGTGAACCATAAGTCTAGCCAACGAAAATGACAATCCCATGGCGGTTTTTGACGGCTATGGGCTACTTACTAGCGTGTGCTCTTATGTGGGTAACGTAGCCTATAATATCTTGGCTGTGTACAGCGCAGATACGCTATCAAATCATAATAATAATAATCATACAGTGACAGTTTTCGGGGGGCCCATTATTGAGTGTGCAAGTCACCCCTGCCATTTTTTCCGTTATATAATAAAAACATTGGTCAGGCATACCTAGTCCTAGATAACCAGTTCACGTTAGCCACCCAAACCCATACGTATAAGATCTTTCTTTTTTTTTTTTCCATATCCTGCAATAGTTCTGCACCAACCGGGGGTTATCCTTGGGTGTCCTTGCATAGTGTTAACAGGGATAATCGTCGGTTAGTGCCTCATTTCAATAAATCGCAGAGGCCCGTCGTACGCCTTCCAAAAGTTCGGGTCCCGAGATATGTCAAAGACACAATAATAATAATCATACTACGATAATAAAGACTGATTATCCTGGCCTAATAAAAACCGTTGCTACGTTCTCTCTGCCCTCCGCACCGTCGGTAAGTCGTGAACATACCATCGTCCGTTCGGAGTACTTTAGGTGTAGTGTTCCCACGACTGGATTCCAGGTAAAACTGCCGTAAGATACACGACACCAGGAAAACCGTCAATATTGCACAATGATGGTATTACACGGTATCACCTTTTTTCAATTGTCACTGTATTGGACTGTTTTGTCATTACAGTTAAATTGTTATGTCTTCAAATAGATAATAGAAACATTGGATATATATTTTTGTTGCTTCCCTATTGAAAGTTGTTTAGAAATTAATGTATATTTTCATTTCCTGAAGTGGTGTTAGCTTTTTTTTCTTGGGAAATTATCAAATAACTTCTCCCGCTCTGGGCGGGGCGGGAAGGTGTCATTATTTTACTGACTAAAACCCAGTTCCTTCAGTTGCCTGTGTACCAGGGCCACAGTATCCCTTTCGGACAAACCCGCAACCCTGGCAGTAAAATGGTGTTAGCTATCAACCCAGCATCAATTAAGTATTCGTAACACATCTAGAGACCCCATGAGGGGCTTGTGGCTAAGTAATAACAGCCGTCAGGTTAAGCTATACTTGCCGCGGTTGGTTCGTGGATGGGTGACCATCTTTACATATCAAGACCCCTCCGTGCCTCGGAAAGCACGTTAAGCCGTTGATCTCGGCTGCCATTCGCGGATCTTTGGTAATCGTTACGGGTCGTCAGAAGCCCAAAAGTCTGACAACCAGTCTTACCAAGGGGTATCGTATTACCCAGTTACTGGGTTGTGGAGGTCAGATAGGCAGTCGCTCCATATAAAATACTGTTATTCAGCTGCATTCTGTTAGACTGGAAGCCGACCTCAACATAGTTGGGAAAATGCTAGGCAGGTGATGATCTAGAGACCCCATGATATCAATTTAATACAAATCTTTAATTCATTCATTTACTGACATCATTATCATTCTGCTACCCTTATCCCATTTTTTTTGAGGTCGGCGCAACATGTCCCTTTCTTCCATAATAATAATTCTCTATTAGTCGTCGTCTCGGTAGTCACTCCCTTTCTAGCCATATCATCTGTCACACAGTCCATCCATCGTTTCTTTGGTCTTCCCCTACTTTTATAGCCACGACATCCATACTCATAACTTTCCTCACGACATTTTCCTCATTCCCCCGCATCACAAGCCCATACCATAACAACCGATTTCCGAACAACTTTTCAGTTACCGGTGCCACTTTCATACTTCCTCTTATGTACTCATTTCTTATTCTAGCTATTCGTGTCACATGACATGCACGGCATAAACAAGAGGTCTAGCAGCATGAAATTTTCCATACGCGAAGGTGAGTAGTAGGAAACGAAGGATTTTTGAAGAATCATCCCAAGAAGGGGTTAAATTGGGGTTTAAAGTTTGTACGGATGTTTGTCATTTTTACTTGTTAATTAATATTTAAAACACGTGTAGCATGTAGTACAAGAGCATGCTAAGTCTTTCGAGCAAATGCATAGAAGCATTTAAGGTGATACGTAAAAAATAAATCATAGCGAACTGGGCGGTCATAAGAAAGTGACATCTATTACTTCCACATGCGAAAAAAGAGAGTGCAATAATGCGCTGGAACCAAAATATTATACAACAACGTTATGACGCAAACCAAATAAAAATTGTTTAAAAATAAATTAAGCTATCTATCAAAAATATTTTCGGCCAGAGTTTTCAGTTAGCTAATGCGCACATTTTGAATGCATTTTTGCAATGAAATTACTTAGGAATTTAGAATTACAGGAAAAAATATGAAAAAAACCGGCCAAGTGCGAGTCGGACTCGCGCACGAAGGGTTCCGTACCATTATCTATAAAAACGGCAAAAAAATCACGTTTTTTGTATGGAAGCCCCCCTTAAATATTTGTTTTATTTTAATTAAATTATTTATTTTTAAAGTATAACTAAATATTCTGTGAATATTTCAAGCGTCTACCTGTTGCCGTTATTAATATAGAGCAAAAAGGAGCAAAAAAAACACGTTTGTTGTATGGGAGCCCCCTTAAATATTTATTTTATTCTGTTTTTTATTATTTTTTGTTATAGCGGCAACAGAAATACATCATCTGTGAAAATTTCAACTGTCTAACTATCACGATTCATGAGATACAGCCTGGTGACAGATGGACAGACAGACAGACGGCGGAGCCTTAGTAATAGGGTTCCCGTTTTACCCTTTGGGTACGGAACCCTAAAAATTTAGGTCTTTTCGGAAATAAATTATTATATCGAGAAAATTTAACCCAATTGCATTTTCCTTCAGTCAGAGTATTAATCAAATAGTCAATAAACATATTATATATCCAAAAATTAAATCCATACATGCTGTAATAGTGAAATAAATGGTTATGAAAAAGACCCCAATTTTTTTTGGTATCGCCTTGAGTGGCATGTGTATACGAAAAGAGCATGTGAGTATTTTACAGTACAGAGACCATGCTACTAATGAGTATGCTACCTTATACTCCATTTGAAATAAGATTACACATTTAAATAAACCGTTTTTACAGTCCGTTCCACTGATTTTGAGTTCTATTGCGTTGGTGGCATGACAAATGGCAGCTGTAATAAACAGTTGGTATTGTAACCACGTTTTTGCTTTTAATGCCGTCCTTATGCCTACGGAACAGAAGTCAAAATCGGTTGAACGGACTGTAATAAAGTTTATTTAAATTTCTAATCTTGCCTGCTTATTAGTAGCATGTGTATTTCAGGCTTCGGCTGGGAATACACGTCCGATTTTGTTCCCGATTGTCTGATCAGACTATCTGATCGTATTTACTCGATACACATCCGATTCTTGCGTCAGGCTTTTTCTGAACTCGGTCGATCCCGACTTCCCGAGCTATCATCCCGAGTGCTTGCGTACGGAGTAAAAAGAAAAGAGGGACGACGAATTCATCACCATCATCATCATTTCAGCCGAAAGATGTCCACTGCTGGACGTAGGCCTTTCCCAAAGGGGGGGTTTGCCAAAATCGCCACGCTTGGCATTTTGGCGGGTTGGACGACGAATTACTGTTACTTATTGCATATATGCTCGTGTTGACGAAAAAAAAAAAAACGTAAATGCAGTTTCCGACTCCGACGTCCGATCCGACTATCGGATCGGACGTGTGTTGAATGTTCAAACAAAATAATGGCTCCAACGCTTCCGATAGCCGGATCAGACTATCGGATCCGACTATCTGATGAAAAAATCTGTCTTATATTCCCGGCCAAGTGGCGTTAGTTAGCCCAGGTTCGCACGGGCGGGCGATTTGTTGCCACGGCGATTGTATTTCCAATGCACTGCGTAGCGCTGAGAATTGAAATTGGCTCAGAATTTTGCTAAGGCTCGTGCAGACTGGCGCGACATCGCGAGCGCCTTTTCGGTTCCTACCAAAATTAAAAAAAAAACATAGGCAGTCACGGCGACTGTCGATAGAAGTGAAAACTTATCGCTCAACAAGCCTAAAGAAGTTATCACATCAGTAAAATAATGATTATCAAAAACACAATAATTTAAACAATGCACAGTATACTTTCCACATGGTCAATTTAACTTCTCTTACTGCTTACTACAGCATGTCGGCAAAGGCATGTCGGTGATGCGAATCCATAAATTTTCTCTACCAAAAATCGCTCAACACGCCTAAAGCCTCGTACAGACTGGTGCGATATCGCGGGCGCGCGACGCGACACTAGTAGCACAATTTTTTTGTCGGTGCCTTAAAGCTGCTCTGTCGAAAAAAGCTTGAAAAAAGCATGCAGATGATGCAACTTTTCGTCGACATTTACAGAGAAATTACATCTGAAAAAAATAGATAGTAATCTACATGTTAAGATACCTACATAATTTGGTTTAGCCATAATTTTTCTATCGGTATCACATAATAAGAAAAAAAATCACCAAATCACTTCCAAATCGTTGTGTAGAAACCATTTACTCCTTATTTTTTTATCAAAAGATTATTTAAAAAACTCTACTGCTTTACAATACAAAGGAAAATTATTTGGTTTTGTTACTTTTTGAAAATATGTATTATTTTTATTATAATAACTTAAAAATGCGTCCGATGCGGGTAGCAAAGTGGCGCGGAGATGGGTCGTTAGCTCCGCCCAAATACTCAAGATTACAAGCCAAGAAGTTTTTATTTCAAAATCAGAATACCTAATGGTAGGTAGGTATGTTCTATTCAATGTTCTTGGAGCTATGTGAGTAACTATTGTAAGGTCGCATTTCTGAATGTCAGCAACGTGATTTCGTAGATTGGCCTCTGGCACCTAGGTATTAGGGTATAAGTTTCTAAAAATAGGGCAACCAAAAGTATTTTATCAACCCGGTTTGACTGAACCGTAGGTGTAACTGTAGCAGTAGAGGATTTTTTTTTGTCCTTCTATCCACATTAGCAGAGTGTTGCTTGTATGTATTATTTAAGGGTTGAGGCCCTCGAGGGCGAAAAAGTGTTTATGAAATATATATATATATATAATAGGATGAAATGAAACACTATTATTAACATTGAATGGCGCAGCTGCTTACGTTTCCCCCGCCCCCGAGCTATGCTTTGATGTTACGCCAAAATATGTTTTAAAAATTGCAACTTAGAATTATGTGTCCCACCCGGCACCCTAATCGCGTAACACAGTTTGAATCAGAATCAGAATGATTTTGAAGGATATTGCATACATTGCTTCATATACCTATGTTAGAAAAATTTGTCTGCTCATCAACGTAAATAACGTAATGAATGTTGTTGAACTGTCAAATTGAAGCTGATTCCTACTGATAGTGTGTTACGCAATTAGCCCACAGGCATAGTTTTTTGAAAATTTTGATTTGTCAAGAAGTATTCGCAGCAATCCATGTAACCAGGTTAAAAAAACATATACCTATAGAAGCCCTAAATGAAACCTTCGGCCGCCATTTTGCAAATCAGACGGACCCAGTCGTAAAATCCCGCCTTTTTAAAGGTCAAATGTAAAAAAGAAAAAGAAAAATTCACACTTCGAAGTTGGAACACCCGGCGATGCTCCGCCCCATCTCCCGTCTCTGTCACACATTCGCTGTCTTTGTCTGGGGCTTTGAAATGCGAGATAGCTTTTGTTATTCGAACCCGCGTCTTCGTTTGGTGAGGGTGTAACTATCTCTATGAAAAAAAGACATTAATTAATTTTTAATACGATAATTATTTTTAGTGAAAAGTGACAGTGGTTTAAATTTTTGTGCTTGGACTGTGCTAAGGTGAGGATTGCATTTTATTTTAATATGTACGTGGTAATCTGATTGGGTAGTGATAAAAAAATAGTGTATTTATTTGTTAACGAAAAGCAAATTATTTTTTTGTGCAAAAATCAATTATTACTGGAATCGGTAAAGATGTTCAGAGCCATATAATTTCTTAACGGGGTGTTCTGAAAACGGTTTAGTTATTTAAAAACTCCGGTACACAAATTGCCGTGATTTACTTAATATTGATATCAATTTAAATCAAATCAAATAGGTACAATGCGTTTACAAATAAGCACCTCATTTACTCATTTTGGAACAAAGTCAGTGAGATAGTTATAAGAAAAAACAGATAACAACAAATTTAATAAAAAAACGGGGCTAATAACAATAAATTATTTTCTTTGCAAGCCCTCCTTTTCAAGTTACAGTTGACAGATAGAGGTCATGGACGTCCCTATTCTTATTTGAAACGCACTAATTTTGATTTTTTCAGCACGTTATGTCCAGTACTTACATTACATAGTTTCTAAAAGATTTATCATAAACTAGCTGTTGGCCGCGACTTCGTCTGGGATCTAAGATGAAAAGGAGCCTATGTCCTTTTCCAGATCCCAGGCTACATAACTACCGAATTTCATAACGATCCGTTCAGCCGTTTTTTGCGTGATAGCGTAACAAACATACAAACAAACACACTTTCTTCTTTTTTTTGTTTCACTTTACATAATTATTGCATTTTAATTAAGAATCCTTTCGTCTAATGATTTGATTTAATTTAAATCAAAAATTTAAATTTAAATTATTTGAAAATAAACCAAAGGGCCACCAATCTACTTATTGTTACCACTGAAATCCTAACTAATTTATGATTAAATGCGAAAGTGAGTTTGTTTGTTTGTTACGCTTTCACCCTAAAACTGCTGAACGGATTTCGATAAAATTTGGCATACGGGTAGTCCATGACTTGGATTAGGACATATGATACTTTTTATCCCGATATTTCCACGGGATCCGGACTTATGCGGGTGAAACCGCGGGGCACAGCAGAGATTTATAAATTGCACTCTTCGAATAATTCAGTTTAACTTGCGTCAAGTCTAGCCGTCTATTTAAAATTGTAAAGTATCTTCCTGACTTTCTGTTTTTATTTTAATTTTTACTTTATTTTTGTTTTTGATCTTTATGTTTCTATGAGTGTGTTTTTGTATAGTTTAATTTGTGATCTGTGCGAGTCCCAATAAATGCTTTCTTTCTTTCTTTCTTTGAAAATCTGCCATCAAGGGCCATTTTTCAAAGGAGTAGTATAATGAATATTACGGCCACGCTTTTCTGAAACATTTTAAGGAGGAAGTACTATGGTAGCCCGCGAAATTCAAATATTGTTACGTTTTTTGCAATTTGCAAGTCAGTGGCTGGTTGTTTGTTGATCAAAATATGATTCGCGACCATAACAAGTATGTATTTACAGAATTATAATCATTATAATCATCAATATAACTCCTTAAGTTAGAATTGGCCTCAAATGTAATGTCATTCATAACTCATAAGAGTCATAAGTCATACGTAATTTATTTCATAACAAAATAGGTACATTGTGTTGAAAAAAAAAATAACATTATACAATTGCAATTAAAATAAAATTCATTAAATATATTTAGAGAACTCGATAAAAACAATAACGATCAATTAAGAATTCAAGTAATAATATATCTAACAATAATAAATGTCAAAGTAGTAAATACAATCATAAGTTACAATGTCATAATTATGTCATCTAGGAATTCATTGATACTGTCCCCAATAAATAGGTCCTTAATTTGTTTTTAAATAAGTTAACACTGTATGGTTCTGAATTCTATAGGCAACTTGTATAAAAAAACTTATTACAAAAAAAAAAAACTGACTTCCAAAAAAACACTACAAAGTGAAAAATAACTTTACTTCGGAAGTCGGTGTCTTTGGATCTGTATTTTAGTTTTTTGCCACCGACTTCCGAAGTTAAAGTTATGTTTCACTTAGTAGTGTTTTTATGGAAGTCGGTGGTTTTCCATGGGATCCCCTCATCAGATTCTGATTTGTTGGCAATGGGACCACATTGGAAGCATACCCTTCCAAACAATAAAAGGATTTTCAAAATCCGTCCACAATTGACAGAGTAATCGATGAAAATACATTAAAAAAATAAACAAACATACAGCCGAACATATAAACTCCTCCTTTTTGGAAGTCGGTTAAAAATACAGACTGATACCTCGGGCTATGTTTGACAACTTTTAATTTCGGTTGAAAAGTGTTGGGCAAATCTTTCCTACGATTGATGATTTCATGAAATAGTCATTCAATGTAAATACATACTTGTTACGGTCGCTACTCATATTTTGAGCAACATACGATCTGATACTGACCTGCAAATTGCAAAAAAAACATAAGAAAAATTGAAAATTTCGCGGGATACTCTGGCGCTTTCGCCTTAAAGTCTTAATTGTGTTAATATAGGTATTTATTTAAAAAAAAATGAGTAAATTGTAAAGACACCCAACCAAATCCAACTACGCAATAATATAATTACTTATGTTAAATAGGACCATACTTCTTGGCGGGAAAGTGAAGCGTCATGTTAGCAGTTTTGTTTTATTTTTTAAGTGTTTAGCCGAATATTAATGTGTAATAGTGGTGGATTATTAACCATTAAGTGTTCGTGAACCTGCATTAGTGTAGGCAAATGAAACAAAACAGTGCAACATCACTTTAAGTTGTCTCAAGAAGTCCGAGCGAGGTTTCAGTAAAGTGCCACCACGTCTTTACTGAAACTCAAGGGGAGCGGGGCCGATATCATCTATCATCTTTATCATGCATTGAATGGAGTTCATTTCATAATTATTTAAACAACTTTGTACTTGTTACCTAATTTTACATGACCTGGCTAAATGCATAAACCGTGCCAAGCCAAAAAGAAAAAAATAGGACCAAAATAAAGTGAAGTTTAAAATAAGTGTGTTAAACTATTTTTTCCAAATACCTACCTGCTGAGTTGTTTGACTTAGGAAGACGTTAAAAATTAACTAAATCATTGTGAAATAATTTGAATCTATACCAGCCATACTCAAAGTGTGCTCCGCGGAGCCCAAAAGCTCCGCAAAGCCACTGTGGGGGCTCCACGAAAATAATGATCAAAATGAGAAAAAAATTGCTAAAGGGGTAATATATGTATTTTAGATATTACTCTGCAAACTGAGTAAAATAAAATCTAAGTACATATCTAAATATTCCAACATAAATTAGAAAAAATATGCAAATGTTAATGTCAAGTAATACCTATGATTACATACCTAATAATAAAGAATACCTACACATAAAATCATTTTTTTGGTTATTTATTTTAGGGCTCCGTCAAATATTTCGTTTTCCAAAATATACCGATTATTTATCAGGCCGGGTATATTTCGGGTTCCGTCGCCAAAAAACTTTGAGAGCCACTGATCTATACTTTCCTAGCAGGAAGTTACAAAGAAAATTCTTAGTTTGCATAAACTAAGTTATTCCAAGTAACTAATTTTCAGCACCAAAGCTCAAGTTTTTTTTTAATTGCGCTATTGCACTTGGTCTTCTGTCACCCTAGTATTAATTAAGATTGAAAGGGTTTTTTTATACTGTATGACATCTCTGCTTTTCCCTTCGGGGAATACAAACTTAACACTATTAATCACAATCCGAATTATTTGAAGAAATAATAATAAGCTAATCCATTACCGCATATGTTCGAAAATTTTGTCTGCTCAACAACGTGAAAAACGCAATGAGTTTTGTTGAACTGTCAAAATGAAATCCATGCTACTGTAAGTACGTGTGTCACTCAATATCCCCGCTGAACGAACCCGACGGTTTCGGTCTAATGTTCGGTCAAAACGACTTGGATTTGTGGCGGGATCTACAACGCCACATGCGAACTACGCATCAAAGACCTGACGTCACACGAATCCTGCATCACGCTAGCAGAGTTTACCGCACGACTGACATATTATATACAAGATCCTGACATCAATCATCGGGCAGTAGGTACCCTACCAGACAGAACACCCATCTGGTCGGAGGATCCTCCCTTTTCTATAGAGCCAAACATAAATCCGAATGTATCGGCCGTATGTTCGGCCGTTTCTTGACTACGGTTAACTAAGGCTGACTACGGCGAAAGAAAAAAAAACGACAGTCAAAGAGCTAAGCCAAAGTCAAACATGTGACTGGAAGTCGGGTAAGGACTCAAAGTCAAAAAAGGAAACTTTCGAAGCTATAAAACGGCCAAACATTCGGCCGATACTTCGGATTATCACTTCGGAGTAGACTCCCTGTACCTCAAAAGGAAATAAAAACGGATGAAATACCAATCAAGAATCAACATTAGACATAATTCGCAAAAGCTTCCGTTGAGATTTATGGGTAGACTAGCTGCGCCCCACGGTTTTACCCGAATAAGTCTCGATTCCGTAAGAATATCGGGATAAAAATAATTCTATATCCTAGTCCAGGTCACGGTCTACCCATGTCCTAAATTTCATCCACATGAGTTTATCCGTTTTAGCGTGAAAGCATAAAAAACAAACTCACTTTCGCGTTTGTAATATTAAGTTAGGATCTACTCAGATCAGAAAATGGGCTACAAGAAATCCGTGGAAAATGCACGGATTTTCATTTTCTTTTTCCTTCATTTATTATAAATAACATTTAATGATCAGAATGTTGGGCCACAAAAGGGATGAATGAAAGGCAATTGCATGTAGCTGAGATGAGAATGCTAAGAGGAATGTGTGGTGTGACACGAATGGATAGAATAACAAAGTTTGAAAGTGGCACCGGTGACTGAAAAGTTCTACGGAAATCGATTACCATGGTATGGGTATGTGATGCGGAGGAATCAGGAAAATGTCGTGAGAAAAGTTTTGGGAAGTATGGAAGAATGAGACATGTTACGCCGACCACAAATAAGTTGGAATAAGGGGCAGGGGAATGATGAAATGATTTCCTGACCTTCTCAATTTTCAAAACAAATTAATAATATCAGTCTTCAATTTGAAATCTCTCTCTGTTTATCTTAGAAATGTGTTAAATTTGGGTGTACCTACACCACTCACTAGTCACTATAGGACACCTCTGCCTAGGCTTTCGTGGAAAATAGCGTTGTGTAATGTTTAGAAATTGGGATAAGTAGGTTCCAGCACAATCTGAGTTCTTCACAAATACGTTGAAAAACCTCATCAAATCACATCTGCAGCAGTAGCTCATTGGAGCTACTGCTGCAGATGTGATTTTTTTAGATTGTCAATGGATTTGGATATTGATCCAAATCCGTAGACAATCTTGGTATAGTGGCGTGTGCTAGCTAACATAATATGACAAATAATTTAATTGAATGTTTTATGTTGCGTTGTGTAAATTATTTTACATTCTACCTATTGTATAGAATCAAGTTTTTCTAACTGAACAGACAGCTGTGCTGCTGGGGAGTTTGTTGCGCCACTTCTTCTTCCCAGCTATATGTATACTAGGAAATGGTGAAGGACGGGCGTTTTTGGTGGACAGTCTTACGTAATTTTGACGTTCGAAAAGTGCCGATTCTCAGCCTATAGTTTGAATAAATGACTTTTGATTTTGAATCTTAATCTATATCACAATAATGAGAAAACCAGTATTTTTTCTGCAAACTTCTAGGAAAGTAGCGCAGTTCATCGAAGCCATTTTGTTATCGGTTCATATCCGCCCGATGTCATGTTATGAAAACATAACCTCGTATTTTTACCCGACACCAACGAAAATTCTTATAAATAATTGTTAATTGTCACGGATATATCCGTCGCATAGTTTGTATTAACGGTTGATGACATGTTTGTTTTAATTTAAAAAATACAAACAAAATGTTTTAAAAACTGTATTAAGCGGAGTTTTGGTAAATAAACAGTCCTTATTATCAGCTCAGCCTTTTTTACAACTAAGTTGGGGTTGGCTTCCAGTCTAACCGGATGCAGCTGAATACCAGTGTTTTACACGGAGCTATTGCCTATCTGACCTCTACAACCCAGTTACTGGGTAACACGATATGCTTTGGTCAGTAAGACAGTCTTGCAGGAATTACGTATGGCCTACATAAATATACGAGTACAGGGTGGAATTTTGTAATGCCACCTGGAGGGAAAGTACTCTTAATACTGCAAATAGAAAAGTTTACTCAAAGGAAACATTCCTTTATTTTTGAATAGAAAGCAAACTGCATTCAAAGATTTTCGAAAATTCTCTTCTCCCACACCCGGGAATCGAACCGGCTAAAATCTGAATAAATTATACCCTGTACTTTTATTGCATCGATCGTCAATTACGAGTATAAGGATGAAATCTCTCTAACAAACATGATAAATTAAATGAAAGGAAAACCAGGAAATCTGAAGTTACAAATTCAATGAGTCAAGTTAAAGCTCTTTAACTAACATCCATCTTTTGTAATGCAGACTCCTTTGCGATATACTCGTAGCTGCGTGTATGAGGTAATTTAAATATGGAATGTTAGATTAAAATTACAAAATTAGATTGTCATAGTTGTTATTCACATTTGATTGTTTTTACAACTCATTTCACATTTTGTCTCACGGTGAAAATGGCTTATCAAGAACAGTTTGATTTAATGGAAGCTTATTTTTTAAATAACAAAAACGTGAATCTAGCTCTGCGGTGGTAGGGCGCCCGGCGGACTCTCCGTCCGCTTACCGGCCCATCGTGCTGCTCGACGAGGTGGGCAAGCTCTTTGAAAGAGTAATTGCAGACCGCCTTGTCGGGCGGCTGGTGCGGGTGGGGCCGGATTTGGCGGAGAGCCAGTTTGGTTTCCTTAAGGGGCGCTCTACGGTGGATGCCATCATGCGCGTTCGAGCCCTCACGACGGGGGATGCTGTTGCCCGGGGTGGGGTCGTCTTGGCGGTGTCTCTTGACATCGCCAATGCCTTCAATACCTTGCCCTGGAGTTGCATTAGGGAGGCACTTCGGTATCACCGGATGCCGACCTACCTCTGTCGTGTGGTCGAGGCCTATTTGACGGACAGGGCCGTCATCTACCCCGGTCACCACGGAGAGTGGAACCGGCGAGGGATGTCGTGCGGTGTCCCACAGGGATCGGTCCTGGGGCCGCATCTGTGGGACATCGGGTACGACTGGGTGCTGCGCGCCGACCTCCCTAGTGGCGTCAGCGTAGTCTGCTACGCTGACGACACGCTAGTCCTGGCACAAGGGAGTTCGCATCAGGCGGCGGCCGAACTGGCGACACGTGGGGTTGCGACAATCGTCGATAGGATCCGGCAATTGGGACTCGAGGTGGCATTGCACAAGTCCGAGGCCATGTGTTTTTATGGTCCTCGGAACGCGCCACTGTCGGGTTCCCAGATAACGGCGGGAGGGGTTCACATCGGCGTCGAGTTGACGATGAAGTACCTGGGACTCGTCCTCGATAGCCGGTGGAACTTCGTGGAGCATTTTCGACGTTTGGCTCCCAGACTGGAGCGGGCCGGGGCTGCTTTGAAGCGGCTCCTGCCCAATCTAGGGGGTCCAAACGCCTCCTGCCGGAGGCTCTACGCGGGGGTCGTGCGGTCCATGGCCCTTTACGGGGCACCGGTGTGGGCGCGTTCTCTGAGGCTGCGACCAGCGCAGCGGTTGAACGCGTCCCAAAGGGTCATGGCCATCAGGATGGTACGGGGATACCGCACGGTCTCCCGTGAGGCGGCGAGCCTCCTTGCCGGATTGCCGCCATGGGATCTGGAGGCGAAAGTCCTCGCGCACATTTGGGTGTGGCGCGAAGAGGCGAAACTCCGGGGCATAACTCCGCTGCCGCAAGAAATTGCGGCACAGCGGACGGAGCTCCGGAGGGATCTCATGGCGACATGGAGAGTGCGATTGTCGCAACCCAGCGCTGGGCACGCCACAATTGTGGCGATAAGTCCCCTCTTTGAGGAGTGGCTGGAGAGACGCCACGGCGTCCTCACCTTCCGCCTGACGCAGGTCCTCACCGGACATGGATGTTTCGGGAGGTTCCTGTTTAGGATTAAGCGGGAGGAAACGCCCGGGTGTCACCACTGTGTGGATCGCCCGGAGGACACGGTGGAGCATACGGTGGAGGTCTGCCCAGCTTGGGCGGAGCACCGCCGTGTCCTCACGGAGGCGATCGGCGGCGGCGATCTCTCGCGTCCGGGCCTGGTTCAGGCCATGGTTCGGAGCGAGAGTGCATGGGAGGCCGTCACCTCCTTCTGCGAAGCAGTTATGCTAGCGAAGGAGGAGGCGGAACGCGTGAGGGTGAGACAAGGTTCACGCCCTCATGCCCCTAGTCGCCGCAGGAGACGCCCCGGGCGTCGGGAGTCGCAAGCCGATTTCCGGCCACCGTAGGCGCGGGCCTGCGGACGGTGAGCGATGGGTAGCTCGCCGTCCGATAAGGACCAGGCCCGGGTCGACGGCGCGTTGTGTTCCACGCGCGCCTCAAAGAGATGTCAGCACAAACTGACGGGGTCCGTTAGGACCAATGCCTGCCGGGGTTGCGAGTTTGTCCGAAAGGGATATCGTGGCCCTGGCACACAGGCAACGGAAGGAACACGGGTGGGTTTTAGTCAGTAAAAGTCTGACACGCCCTCCCGCTCCGCCCAGAGCGGGAGAAGTTATTTGATGATTTCCCACCCCAAAAAAAAAAAAAAAAAAAGCTCTGCGGTGGTACCGACAGGCACCAACTCGGTTCGTATTGAAAAGAATGGTAGAAAATTTAATGAATACGGGTGGTTTCAAGAAGAGACGGCAAACTATTCAGCAAAACTATTTCGATTTTGAACTAGATGTTTTAACATACTTTGAATCATTTCCAAAGGCTTCAAGTAGAGATGCTGCCGATGAATTAGGAACAACCCACACTCGCGTACTTAAAGTGCTGAAAAAGTATAAGTATAAATGCTATCGTGAAGGTCAGTTGGTGCAAAAATTGCATATTGGGGATCGTGACAGACGATTACAATTTTGTGAAAACATGCTTGGAGAAATTGACCGAAACCCTAATTTTTTGAGTAACATTGTATGGTCTGACGAAACCAACTTCAGCAATAATGGCATGTACAATCCACCATTATTGGTCTCGAGTGAATCCTGTTCGTGTTCATGAAACTGACAATCAAGTAAGATTTTCTTTCAACGTTTGATGCGGAATTATGAGAAATAATGTAGTGTTAGTCCACGTGTACGAAGGTCATTTAAACACTGTCAAGTATATTGAAATACTGGATCTCTTAAGAAACGAGTTAAATAGTTTCCCCGAGGAAGAGCGAAACCAAATAATTCTACAGCAAGATGGTGCTCCGGCACATAACAGCAGAATCACTACTGCCTACATTAATAACCATTTTAATACCTGGATTGGTACAAACGGCACAATCAGATGGCCTGCGAGATCGCCAGATCTATCTGCAGTATTAAGAGTACTTTCCCTCCAGGTGGCATTACAAAATTCCACCCTGTATATTGATTGTGGGCACCATTTTGAAGTTGTTCATTATTTCCTGAATCGGCTAGAGGTCAAGGGATCAATATTTTGGTCTTTAATTTTTGGTGAAAGCTACAAACATAAAAGGCGGCAAGAGATTGTCAGTAGATAATATATAAATATTATTTAGGTATACTAGCCTATCTAATAGCTTGGCTAGGGCTTGTGGCTAAGTAATTACAGCTTCACAGGTCGATTCTTGCCGAGGTTGGTCCGTCGATGGGTGACCATCTTTACATACCAGGGCCCCTCCGTGCTTCGAAAAGCCGTTGGTCTCGCCTATCATTTGTAGATCTTTAACAGTTAGAAGAAGAAAGAAAAATAAAAGAAAAATTATATTTATTATATTATTTTATTTTACGGATCGTCAGAATCCCGATAGTATGCCAACCAGTCTTACCAAAGTGTATCGTGTTACCCAGTAACTGGGTTGTGGAAGTCAGATAGGCAGTCGTTCCATGTTAAATACTGGTATTCAGCTGCATCCGGTTAGACTGGGAGCCGACCCCAAAGTAGTTGGAAAAAGGCAAGGCAGATGATCAAGACTAGCCTATTATAGTCCCACTTCAAGGAACAAGCCACTTCTCACAAGAGAAGGCATGAGCATTGATCACCACGCTCGCTAAAGGCGGGTGGCGATTTCAGACTACTATTGAATGTAATGTCCGTGTGGTGCCGGACGTAAATAATAGCACCAATCTATTTCTTCCCGTGGGTGTCGTAAACGGCGACTAAGGGACTTACTAGAGAATGGACAGCAGCGTTCTCTATGCATTTTAACATCATACTGCGATCGCCAACCTGCCTGCCAAGCGTGGCGATTATAGCAAACCCCCCCCCCCCTTTGGGGGAGGCTTATGTTCAGCAGTGGACGTCTTTAGGCTGAAATAATGATGATGAGGATTGATTATAAGTCCGTAGTTACAGTAATTTAAAAACGAAAACTCCTAAGAAGAGAAGTTTATGATAACAATTTTGTTTCAGATTTCTGAAGCAGCGGAGCAATTAAGGAAGATTCTGTGATGAAATCCACGAATATGGAATCGTGTTCCGACCGCCTCAGTCCATCCAGTGACTTGACGAGCGAATCAGAAACATCACTACCGCCATTTCCATACGACAATCAAAACGGAAACTTCTACCAAGCAGAGTTGAACGAAAAACAATACTTCTCTTGCAAACAAAAACCTAGAACGGAAGAAAAGAGCCCAAAAGACATTTACTTACAAGAAAGTAATAAAATGACATTTGAAAATTATCTCTCGCCGCCAAGAAACAAAAAGTATTTGAATTTCGAACTCAAATTGCCGCCAACCAACGACAGCCTCTTTTCTCAAATCGAAGGCGAAGATCGGATGCGTTCAGGCTACTTCAATGATGTGCAAGATCTAAAAAGTTGCGTTCAAAATGAAAATAATCCTAATTTATCAGAAATGAAGCTGAATCAGCAGATTTTTGATAATGTTAATGTAAATAGTGAAAGGGAGAGAGTTCCTCAGACGTATTTTGCTGAGAATGAGAACAGTAATTTGAGGAGATGTTTGAATTTTAATTCAGAACAAGTGCAGTGTGTTTGTGAAGCGCTGCAGCAGAAGGGTGATATTGAGAAGTTAGCAGCTTTTTTGTGGAGTTTGCCTCCTAGCGAACTGTTGAGAGGACATGAAACAATATTGAGGTGTGTATTGTATGTTGTTACCGTTAAGATATAGGGGCAAATCTAGCAAGCATTTATAAGTAGGTATCTACGTATATACGTATACCTATTATAAATTGAAGTCACCTTTCGTGTCTGTTTGTGTGATTGCGTTGTTCTTCGAAACACCGCAACAGAGTTTTTAAGCAGTTTCCACCATTGTCTAGAGAATTTATTCCGGAAGATATGTTTATAATATATTAACAATAAACGTACAATTAATAGAAATGACGATGTTTAGTCAAGTTTAGGGAGGCGGGTGTAGTTAAGTGCATACATTTATAGTTTATAATTCAAGAACTATTAGGTCTTGATTAGTGCAAACACTTAAGGCGCTGACAAGAGGCAAATTATCTAAATAGGCTTGTCTTAAAAAAAAATGTTGTTTGTGGTAGCGGAAAAAAATATGTTATTCTTGAACATATTTCTCAGAACTTGGTTGTTACCAAAACACGTTTAGAAAAAGAAATCTCGATACAACTGAATGGTAAACCTGAAATCGTGGAAAATAAATCAGCTGTTTCCTACATTTTCACGAGTTATGAGATTGAGACCATAAATGTAGGGAACAGCTGATTTATTTTTTTGGTCCCATAGTAAAATTAATAATGATGAGTACAATTACCCATTAAGGCGCAGACAAGAGGTAAATGATAAAAGTGGCTTGTCTTAAACAAAAAAATTGCCAAATCTATATAGTTTGTGGTAGCGGAAAAATATATTATATGTTATTCTTGAACATATTTCTCAGAACTTGGTTTTTACCAAAACACGTTTAGAAAAAGAAATCTCGATACAAATTAACGGTAAACTAACCCTTTACCTTGAGTTCCAATCCAAAATATCTGTATTAAAATATATCAACGTACGGTCGGTATTTAATTAATAACAAGAACTTCTTACTTGAATGCAGCACTTAGTTGTTTTTTTATTTTCGATTAATCAACTCATTTTTGAGTAAATAGTTTAGTTTAGCTTCATATTTTGCAATATATTACAAGAGTTGTGTCTTCGCGCTACTCTTTCTTTTGTACGCAGTCTCACAGTGACCGCGCTTTAGCTGTTGTCAGCGTCTGAAGGCCGTCTTGTAGTGCGGTGTGTAGCCGGCTGTAAGCCTGTAACTGGCCGGCCGTTGCGAGCTCTGAACTGCTAGATTTTGTGTATATTTGCTCCATAGAAAAAAATAGTAAGGAAATTATAAAATGTGTTCTCACCAAGTACTAAAAAACAATTAGGCCTATCTTTTGGTATAACTTTTACATGGTTTAACGAAGTAATCTTTTCAAGGAACACGTTTTAAATAGCGATTTAGTGATCTTTGTGATTTTTTTTTATCGAGCCAATTCATTTAATTCTTGTTTCTATTTTCACACAGTGCTTGATAATATGTTCAATTTTCTTAAAATATTTTCTTTTTGTGAATGTGAAAATTTATATTTTGCTAGATTTACAGAGGTTTAAAAAAGTTAAAAAGTACTGCAAATTCGCCTTAAGGCGCATTCTAAAAGCTAACTAAAATTATGAGGCTAACACGGTTGTTTTCATCCTGAGCAGTTTTATAAGAATTTGTTTAGTTTCATTTTTTTTTTTTTGCATCGACGAAAATTCAGCCGCCGGCAATTCGACAAAGCTGAGATAATCTTAGTTTGATACTCTAATACTTATCTACATATAATTCAGTGTTTTGTTGGAATTCATTGTGGAATTTAGGATATTCGCTTTTTATCTTTCTAAAAATGTCGATGGTTCCATTTACCAAGTTTTCGGGTAGGTAGGTACAGCTGAATAATTAAGACTTCCAAAACTAATAATATAGTCGTTATCTATGTATTTATTAGGGGTACCTAATTGTCATATTTTTAGAACGTTCACATTCTAATCAAAGCCACACACAACCTGTCAAAAACACCTCAAAATATCATTAAATTAAAAAAAAAAAATTGTCTTTGATTTGAAAGTCGCTGAGATGAGATTCATCATCATCTGTCTAGCCTTGTCCCAACTATGTTGGGGTCGGCTTCCAGTCTAACTGGATGCAGCTGAATACCAGTATCTTAAATGGAGCGACTGCCTATCTGACCTCCACAACCCCGTTGCTGGGTAATACGATAGCCCTTGGTAAGACTGGTTGTCAGACTTTTGGGCTTCTGCCAGCCCGTAACGCCCATCAAAGATCCACGAATGAGAACCGGGTCCAAAGGCTTAACGTGCTTTCTGAGGCACGGAGGGGTCTTGGTATGTAAAGATGGTGCCCCAGCCACGGACCAACCGCGGTAAGCGTAGCTTAACCTAATCGATTGACCCGTGCGGCAGTTATTACTTAGCCACCCCACAAACCACCAAGGCTTTTTTTTTTTTTTTTTGGGTGGGAAATTATCAAATAACTTCTCCCGCTCTGGGCGGAGCGGGAGGGCGGGGCAGAGTTTTACTGACTAAAACCCACCCGTGTTCCTTCAGATGCCTGTGTGCCAGGGCCATGATATCCCTTTCGGACAGGCTCGTAACCCTGAGATGAAATTACTACTACTTTTGAATCGGCCTTTAGATAGATCAAAGTGAGCAACATCGTCTAAGTTTAACACAGCTTTTTCTTGATTATCATCCTTATCTCCTTAGGGCACGAGCACTGGTAGCATACCATAGAGGTGTGTACCAGGAACTATACGCAATACTAGAGGCGCACTCGTTCCCGCCTCGACACCATACTGCTCTACAGAATCTATGGTTCAAAGCGCATTATAAAGAGGCTGAGAAAGTACGGGGGAGAGCTTTAGGTAAGAATTCTTTCAATTATTGAAATATTTTTGAAATACTCGTACTTTCTTACAGAAGTATTATAAGACCTAAAAGTATCTCTGTCTGTCTATCCGTTTATTGTATCTTATATTCCGGTGGTCTTGACCCCTTACTAGGTGGGCCGTCGCGCGTCGGCTTGTTTGCAACTTTGTTTCCATCTAACTAGACTAAGTTTGGTTTGCTGGTTTGTTCATCCTAGTCATCGATTTGAGCATTGTTATCGAGTGCAATGAGCAGTCCTACCTAATCCGATTCTCATTTCTATCCGATTAGAAATGGCCTACTTGGTAAAAGCGGCAAATTCACGCCGTTTACATAGTAGAACATTATTGAATTTTAAGACACCAGCATAAACTTGGAAAACGTTGAGATATCTTTATAGAATCCGCAAGGAAGTATACTAGGTCCCATTTTTTTGCATAAAATGCTTGGCTTAGTAAGAAAGTAGAACATATTTAGATAGTATTGTTGTAAGTTTGAAAATAAATATTTTTCTTTCAGGTGCAGTAGACAAATATAGGTTAAGAAAAAAGTACCCGCTACCCAAGACGATATGGGACGGAGAAGAAACGGTGTACTGCTTCAAAGAGAAGAGCAGGAACGCTTTGAAAGACTGTTACTATAGAAATAGGTAAGATTCTGTTCTACACGTCTCTTGGGGAACTGTACGGTAGGCCGCGGGTCAGTTGTAACAAAACAGAGAGAGAGAGAGTATTCTATTCTATTCTACTACGCTCTTCTTCTTCTTTGTTGGTGCATTCTTGACAGACCGGTCGTGATCATCACGTTGCAGTGAGATTTCGCACAACCTAATCTAACTAGTAAACATAATTAATACAATTGTTTTACTAAATGTTTACTGTCTAAAGATTGTTTGCTGTAATCGCTGTAATAAATCTTTTGATTAAAGACCAAATGCCTTAATGAAATTATCCTTGGTAATATTCTGCCGAGTAAAAATTCGACCAAATGAAAATGTGCGTACTAAAATCATTCCAAATATTTCATTGGTATAAAAAAAGGTTGCTAAAATATGTTTGGGTAGTGAAATTTTGTCAAAATCTTTTCGGCAAAACGGCAGGATCCCTAGCGATATTACGCAGACTTTATGGGTATCTAAACACGACAAAATAAAATAAAAAAGAATTGATGATCATTTTTTTGGGGTCAATGACCGCTGTTAGATGGGAATATACGTCAGATTTTTTCTTCAGATAGTCGGAATCGATATTCTGATTTGGCTATCGGAAGGCATTGGAGCCATTATTTTGTTTGAACATTCAACACACGTCCGATCTGATAGTCGGATCGGACGTCCGAGTCGGAAAGTAGCGCAAATGTAACTTGTTCATGACGACACAGGTACCCCACTCCTGATGAGAAGCGAGCTCTTGCGCAGAAGACAGGCCTGACCCTCACACAAGTCTCCAACTGGTTCAAGAACAGGAGACAGAGAGACCGCACTCCACAGCAACCTAACAGACCGTAAGTTTATATCTTAAATCATATAGGTTATATTTTACTAGATTTTGCACGTGGATGTCGGAAAAAATCTCGGGAAGGGGAACGTTACTACCGGGATTTTAAGTACGCCATGTGGTGCCGGACGTAAAGAATAGCACCATCCAATTTGTTCCCGTGGGTGTCGTAAAAGGCGACTAAGAGACTTACTAGAGAATGGGCAGCAGCATTCTCTATGCAGTTTAACACCATATTGCGATCGCCAATCCGCCTGCCAAGCGTGGCGATTATGGCAAAACTCTCCTTTGAGGGAGGCCTATGTCCAGCAGTGGACTCTTTCGGCTGAAATGATGTGTTAATTTTATATGTGTGTGTATGTGTAAATCCCGTAGTACATTGTTTTCATATATCTCTATTGGTTTACGTGGAGCACACCACTAAAGCTCCCAGTTGGCATGTTTTTTCCGACATCCTCAACAGTCATCGTCATAATTCAGCCAATTTACACAAAACCTTAAGGAATTATGTACCTAAACCTTCCTCATGAATCCCTCCGTCCATTGGTGAAAACCGTGTGAAAATCCGTTTGGTAGTTTTTGAGTTTATCGCGTTCCGACAGACAGACACGGCGGCAGGGGGTTTTTGTTTTATAATAATGTAATTAATGTAGTGATTTAAATAAGCCCAACGGCACCGCATAGCCAAAAATTCTATCATCAATAACAATGAAAGAAAGTCGAAAATGTATTGGATGGACATTAATATCATCTGCCTCGCCTTTTCCCAAATAAGTACAAAAAACAGAAAAAAAAATCGTAAGGCACGTGAACATATACGTAAGTGGCAGAAACATCTCAGTGCTGATTTGCTGGATTCGTTTTCTCCTCTGATCGTTATTTCCCCTCATCATCTGCCTAGCCTTTTCCCAACTATGTTGAGGTCGGCTTCCAGTCTAACCGGATGCAGCTGAATACCAGTAGTTTACATGGAGTGACTCCCTATCTGACCTCCACAGCCCAGTTACTGGGTAACACGATATCCCTTGGTAAGACTGGTTGTCAGACTTTTGGGCTTCTGACGACCCGTAACAACTGTCAAAGATCTACAAATGACAGCCGGGACCAATGGCTTAACGTGCTATCCGAGGCATGGAGGAATCTTGGTATGAACAGATGGTCACCCATCCACAGACCAACCACGGCAAGCGTAGCTTAACCTGATCGATCGACCCGTGCGGCAGTTATTATTTAGCCACAAGCTCCTCTACTGATCTTTAATTATCCTGACAAAGTTTATTCTGTTTATAATTTATAGGTATGTACCTATGTATGCATGAGGTCCTGGGTTCGATTCCCGGTCGGGTAGTGTTATTGGGATTTTCCATTAGGAATCTCTCAGTAGCCCGGAGTCTGGATTTGTGCCTGGTTGATGGCAATAGGCTCGCCCCCTATTACATGGGACTTATAACTGGCGAAATGTGGGTGTACTATAGGCACACCTCTGCCCAACCCTTCGGGGATTACAGGCGTGATGTTATGTATATATCTATGTATTGTATAGTTATTTTCGTGTTATCAGTCCCTTATATTGCACTTGCCATGTTTCCTCTCTGCATCACCCTAAACTGGTATAATATTCCTCAGGCATTAAGTCCGCCTTTGTACGTTATTATTTTTACTTCTGCTTATAAAAAAAAAGTTAATAGGCGGTAGTTTGTCATCCCATTCCGAGAATTTTAGTTCATTCGTTTCTTCATTGTTTTAACACTTACAGGATACAGTTTCAAAGCTCAAAATCAAATACACCGCACTTATCGACTTCAGCCAATCAGTATAGGTACCATACATAATAAAATAATAACTATATACCACAGAAGCTGAGGCATAGGTGTAGGTACAGTCAAGAGCAAAAAGTTGTATGCACTTACCAAACGTACTGCAAGGTATTCGCACTTGGTCAATTACCGACTTGTCGTACTCAGCGCTTCTCCTCCATTATACGCACGGCCAAAGAGTGGAATAACCCGTCCGCCTTCAAAGCAAGAGTGAGCAGGCTTCTGGGCTTGCTCGTTCCATCATAGAATTCATCCATTGCTTTCCACCAGGCGAGATTGGAGTCAAAATTAAGTCCATTTGCAATAAATAAATTAAAAAAACTGGACTGCACGTCAGAAGTGAAAACTTCTTAGCTTCACAAACTTGTAAACATCTGTATATAGCGTGTTACGGAGAAGGTATACAATACATATCAAAGGCACGCATTCTTTTGGTGATAATGATAACAAACTACATAGCATTTTTTTATGTTATTAATAGCTACATAATAAAGTATATAAAGTAATAGTTAAGAATCATTTGACTAATAAAAATCAAATGTTTTCAATTGAATTCTACACATCACTAAACCAAGTTAGCTGATCGGTACACGTTTTAATCCATTCGTTTGATCCCGCCGCCAATCGTGCCGCCCGGGCCGCCGTAATTGTGCGGCGCCGTATCGCAGAGCTGTGGTAAGTATTTACTAGCCTGATAACCTATACTCACACACTGACTTATTTTTTTAGAAAAACATACTTGTATGATGTTTGTAAATATGTGAACACCACGTATCTATCTAATAATTAAGTTATTTTTCATTGCTTAGTTTTTAATTCGTTTTACCTATTATGGTATAGTAATTTTATTCTAGGTGCATCGTCTTCACATATAATCATATAATTAATGTAATCAAACAAAATATTGTAAAACATTTTTAAAAGAGTACCGGTGGAGTTTCTTGCCCATTCTTCTCCATACGAAACTACCTTTTGGAAGGGGCAACTAGAATCAATTCTATTTTTTTTGTAAATTTTGACGTTCAAAAGTGCCTCTTATGTGCCTATTTGAAATAAATGGTTTGACTTTTTTTTGACTTTTTAGGCGCACAGACACAGATATTGGATAATGACCCTCGTAGTGCGGTGACACGTTTGTTATGATTTAAATGTAATAAAATATAGAAAATCAAAAATTAAACATTTTCAAAGTTATTCTTTTTGAGCTGATATTTTGTACAGAGATTCTGAACCAGATGCACTCTTCACCCGGTTTGTATGGATATACCCTTTCCGTAACACGCTGTATATGTATCTGAGCGCGACTGTCACGCGAGTTCAGTACTGTTTCCCATCCCAAAAGTGCCCAACGTGCCTATTAGATAGAAGTTCTCACTTCAAATCATATGTATTTGAGCGTGAAGGTCACGCGAGTTCAGAATTTTTCCCTCTGATACTATCCATAAACGTAGTGTGTGAAGATGGTTTATACATTACTACCCATTATTTAAATCAATACTTTATGAGTAAATACTCATCGGAGCTTCGGAAACCACGTTAAGCCGTCGGGCCCAGCTGTTATTCGTAGATCTTTGACAAAGACAAAGACATTTATTCGTAGGATATGGTAGTTACAGAGTTGGATAATTGAGTTATGTTCAGGATACTTCCACCGCTACAAGCGGCATACGAATATTAAATATTGCTCATGGGCATAAAACCTACTTGCATAGACAATTACTATTTTTACTCTATTTTACAATACAAAACACCTAAACTATAGACACAAAGATACATATAAACTCTACTAAACAATATAAAAAACACAACAACAACAACATTTATATTAAAAAAACTAAATATATCTATTAAATTTTTATTACTCTTATATTCAGGGAATTCTTTTACAGTGTAAAAATTATTATCGAGCAGCCATGATTTTAGACTTGTTTTGACAGAGACTGTTTGAGAGAGAGTATAAACAGTTGTAACGAGTAGATAAAAGCCCGAAAGTCTGATAACCAGTCTTCCCAAAGGGTTATCGTGTTGCCACAGTAACTGGGTTGTGTCGGTCAGGTAGGCAGTCGCGTCCGTGAAATACTGGTATTCAGCTGCATCCAGTTAGACGGGAAGCCGACCCCAACATAGATGGGAAAAGCAGATGATGACTTAGAGCTCATTTTCCAATAGGCGGATAACTTTTATCGGAAGAATAATTTGGCGGTTTTGACAGCTTTTGTATGGAAAATATGTTTTATGCACAGATTTAGAGTAGGCTAGATACCGCATGTTCATTAGATTGTATGAAAACCGAGCGTGTCATCTTTTTTATACCTACGATGACGTCACCCCAGCCATTTAGTGATGTGCTCAACGTAAACAGAATCATTTCAATCGCTAAGCGCGTCTGTGAGCTAATATACTTCGTCAGGACTCAGGAGTGGACGTGCGTTGACATTTTTTCATTTGACATGCAATAGGAAGTAGCAACAATGCCCGAAGTTTGTGCACAGCACAAACTCGGGGCACGCTTGGTCGGACGGCTTGTGGTATCTAGCCTAGTCAAAAATTCTTCAGATAAATAAAATCAGACTATTGAGAAATCAGCCCTTCTTTCTTCTTTGTCGTGTAGTTAGTGACTAACTTTTTTTTTTTTTTTGAATGGCATCTGGCAGTTGACCTTGAGAGGCCGTGACTGCTTAACCGGTCTTTCCTGTGGCTGCCCTAAGGTGTGAGCTTAAAGCCTCCAGCCAGGAGGGGTGACTAACCTGGTGTTAGGGTTTTTATACCGCCCATGTGCCTCTGACTTGACTTCATAAGCAAGCTTTGAAGCAAGTGATCATACAATACGCACATGAATCCGTAAATTCAGAGGTGTTTGGCTTGGGTTCGAACTCAAGACTTGCCTTGGCAGTCCGACGGTCACACCACTTGGCTATCACTGCCCTATTCCAATCAGGGGGCCGATCGCGCTATTTCTCAACGTAATTACCGTTCGAACGGAACGTTTTTGATTTTGGTTTAGTTTTGGTTTAGCTGATGTAAGACACGGTATCGCGCTATTTTTTCTGAACGACAAAATCATTGACGTTACCCAATACTGAAAGTTCGATCGATCGTTCCTCCAACGTAACTTCCAAAGTAAAGCTAAATCGTTTCCGTTGAAATGATTAGCGCGATACGAAATGTGTCTAACGTAACGTTTTTGGTTGTGGTTTAGTTTTGGTATTAACGTTCAAAATTAGCGCGATCGGCCCCCAGCCCTAAGTCCTCATCATCTCTAGCCTTTCCCGGGCTATGTTTAAGTTAAAGGAGTAAATCGCTGTAGAATTCCACTATGTGTGTACATACTAATGTTCTTGATTGTACCCAAGGAGCCATGGTAACCTTCAGACGAAAAAAACGTTGACACACGTCAGCAAACAATGGGGCTTTGAGCCGAAACAATAAATTGTTAAAGTTTATTTACTTAACGTTTATAGTAAGCTTGAGTGTGTATAAGTCTGGAGTGGAAGTTTATGGACCGCAAAAGGGCGATTTTAAAACCTAACTTTTAATGTGATTTCTTCGTTCTGTACAATGATATTTTACACAAGATTATGTTACGTTCATAGTATCCTACGTTTAATGAGAATCCGCAGCTGTAACCCGCGAAATTCAAATTTTCTTACGTTTTTTGTAATTAGCATGTTATTGCCAGGTCTGAATGATTCGAGACTATAACAATATATATTTACTGAACTATAATCATTAGAATCATTAACACATCTCTCTAAGTTAGATGTGTTCCCCAATGTCATGATTTCAAAGTCAAAGTCAAATTATTTATTTCAAATAGGAAATAAAATACATGATATATGAAGCACTTTTGAACGTCAAAAATTTACAAAAAAATAGAATTGATTCTAGTTGCCCCTTCCAAAAGGCAGTTTCGTACGGAGAAGAATGGGCAAGAAACTCCACAGTTACTCTTTTAAAAATGTTTTACAATATTTTGTTTGAGTACATTAATTATATGATTGTACTTATGTGAAGACGCACCTAGAATAAAATTACTATACCATAATAGGTAAAAAGAATTAAAAACTAAGCAATGAAAAATAACTTAATTTCTTAATTTCATGAAAAAGTCATTTAATGGAACAAATCTAAGTGTTAGACGCTTTTCCGAGATATACGCAGTTTTGTAACTTTACAAAACTATTGCATTTCGCGATTTATCACACTTAATATTATAAAGACGAAAGTTTGTGAGTGTGTGTGTGTGTGTGTATGTATGTATGTTTGTTACTTCTTCACGCTCTACCGGCTGGACCAATTTTGATAAAATTGTATGGAGGTAGCTGACACCCTGGATTAAGACATAGGCTACTTTTTATCCCGATATTCCCACGGGATCGCGACTTACGCGGGTGAAACCGCGGGGCGCAGCTAGTTGATTAATATCTACAAGTTCATATAGTGAATGACTTTATTTATGATGTTTCTAATTGCCAGAAATTTTAAGAGAAAAGTTTATTAAAAAGGTACGGTCAGTGGTTGTCAAATTTGAAAACACTTTTTCTCAAATCAAGCTTTTTCAGAGTTTCAACTTCAAATGTCTGATAAAAAAATAATGTTCCAGCTTTTGAATATTTTTTTAATCCTTATTATCAGTTGACTATTCTAGATACAGAATCTAGTCTTAACTCAATATCCAGTGTACTGGAACCTTTTTGCTTGGTCGCCCACATTTAATAAATCTGTTAGTTTTTTTTTTTTTTTGAGTTAGATTTAGTTAAATGAGGCGCCCCTGACGCGGGCGCTTCGTAGGTTCTTAACCTTGTAGCAGAGGAAATTGATATTTTTGCTTGTGCACGGAGTGAATTCACAAGGATAACATAGTATGTAATAAGTTTTAGAAAATAAGTTGTTATTATTAAGTTTGCTTCACTATTGCATTGGGTTGTACCTGTAATAATAGTTGTAAGAGATTTTTTTTTTTTTTAATTTAAAAAAATACATCCATCAATACAGACTCTAATTATTAGGTAGATGCTTAACGAAATTGGTCCGTGGATGGGTGATTATCTTTACATACCAATACCCCTCCGTGCCTCGAAAAGCACGCTCAGCCGTTGGTCCCGGCTGTCATTCGTGGATCTTTGACAGTCGTTGCGGGTCGTCAGAAGCCCGAAAGTATGACAACCAGTCTCACCAAGAGGTACGAGTAACGGATAATAATAATGATCGTGCTCAGCCGCTCCATGTGCCCTCCGATGTCCTTCAGAAGAGCGTGATTGTTTCCGCTAGCAGCATTTTGATTGAGGAATACCTCGTACTTTTCTACCTTGGAGTTTCACATTTTTAAAATAACTGCGCAACAAAAACTTTGCTTAATCTGCCCCTTGGCAGACCTCAAGGCAGGGTCGCCATGAAATGTTGGGGGTCCTAGGGTCTTTTAAATCAGACAACCAACTCGAACGAACGTACTTTAATCAATGTAGTAATGGAATAAGTATATTTTATAATGTGCATTAAACCTTCTCACTGAACTTGTACTACCCACAGAACATAAAAAACAAAAAAATCTTGCAAGTTAAATATCCACGTCACGTCAAATAATTTTATGTTCTGTACGTATACAAGACAATTACAGCCAACGTGAGTATGTTATTGTATAATTTAAAAAAAAAAACTAATTAATTATGGAATATGAAAAGCTTCAAAACAGTTTCTCTGAACCATGAAACATAAATACACAGCACATTGTTTGCAGGTAACTGTAGTATTTTTATGACAACCCTCATTTCTGCATCTATTTTGCTTTGAACCGTGTTGTGGCATGTGATTTGCTTTTTATTGACGAATAGCTTTAGTTGGTAAAGGAACTATAGTAGTCTTACGTTTCTTGTGATTTGGTAAAAATTCTTCGACCTCATCAGCTGGGTCATCAGTGTCTGTAGAATCTAAATTATCAGCAATCAACTTCTCACCAAGTTCCATCTTAAATTCACGTAGGTATGCCTATAACGTTTTTAACTCCCTTTTTCGTCTCTCTCTGTTTGAACTGAAGATATGAGTTAGCAATAGTCAAGTCTATCATTTGTAAGTAGTAAGTAGCCTGCATCAGTCTGTCCTAGCAGCGGGACATAACGAAAATTCCTTTGATAAGGAAATATATTTTTTGCAGTTCAAAAGTAACCCTTAAACAGCCCAAATCCTGAATATGAATTGAATCTGATATAAAAAGTGGTTCCTGTAGTGAGGAGGTTAAAGCAGAGTGCTAACTTAGCTTAATATTATACTTATTTTCTAAAAGAGCGTACTTACTACGTTATGCACTATTGCATACATACACTTCAACGTATTACCCAGTATCTGGGCTGTGGAGGTCAGTCAGGCAGTCGCTCCATGTAAAATACCTACTGATATTTAGCTGCCTCCGGTTAGACTGAAAGCCGACTCCAACAAAGTTGGGAAAGGGCTAGGCAGATTAGATATGACTTATCGAAAGTATTCGAAAGTGTCTCCAGAAAAATAATTAACTAAGAAACATTCTGCCGTAGGCGTCAAAAAAAAAAAATCAAAGATAAAAAAAAAGAGAAAAATCGCGAATAGTCTTGAAATACAACACGCGAAGTAGACACTTTAAGCATGAGTTGTATTCAGTGTTTTCAAAACGTATATTGTACTTTATCTGCTTTTATTTTCTCATATTAAGACTTTGCCTATTTTAATACAAAATAATTATTAAAAAAACATTGGGCTTGTCACTTTTATTTTCAAATCTTTACAGTAGTCAAACCAACACACATGTTCGAATCTTGACCGGCGAAGCTTTAACAAATGTTTTTGTGACATTAAAAACACTTTTTTCTTTCGTAAGGGACTGTGCATTGTCGTAAACCCTCATTATGGGTCATTAATCAATGGGAACAAAGGTTAGAATTTAAAAAAAATAATGCACATGTGGTCTATGGATGGCCTATGGATTAATGACGCTACGGATTTGCACTTCGGAAACAAAAGGTTTATGAGCAAAAGAGTAGGTAGGCATATTATTACTTATCTTCTTGTTAAGGCACCTCGCTCACGGCGACTTTTTGTAGCGATGCAGTAGCGATGCTGTCGCGCGTCCGTATCGATAATCGCGAAGCGGTCGCTAGCAAATATGACTAACACGCGTTAGTAGCGATGCTGTAGCGCGTTTACGAAACGCGCGACAGAATCGCTACAAAAAGTCGCCGTGGGCGAGGGCCCTAAAAATGCCCGGTTGATGGCAATAGGCTTAGGCTCGCCCCCTGTTACGTGGGAGTGGGACGTACTTACTATATCGGTAGGTACACCTCAGCCTAACCCTTCGGGGAATACAGGCGTGATGTTGTGTTGGTTAAAAATAACTGCTGCTTAGCAAAACATAATAATATGCCAACACACGTCATATAGAGGACATGACAAAAGGTAATGGCCCATTTAGTGTGAAAAATATACCTACGGCGTACAGAAAAGAAATATGGCTGTAATCAAAGACAAATGATTATACTTTTCAATGGTAAGTGGCGCATTACTGTGGCTGATGGGGATCATGAAAGAATAATAATAAAAAAATGTAATCTACCTAGTATGAAAACTTAACTTATAACTTGTGGTTTTAGGGAGGAGAAAATAAAATACACTGTTTTTTAATGTTTATTCAGCTTCATCAATATCTAAAATTACATTGTCCAAGAAAGCCGCAGGTGTTTCAATATTTTCTTGATGTCTGGCCCAGGATAAAAAGTATACTACGCTTGCAATGGGCACAACTTCCTATAGTGCGGCGGCCATGAATACATGAGCAGTAGTATCCCTCGATACTCTCTCGACCATGTCGTGTTGGATTCACCAAAACATAAGTAGATATAATATTGTTTACTGCTGACATGTCGAGACTGTATTCTCCCTCTAATTAATATTTTGTTGTCAACCAACATGCGGTGTCTGTATACTTCTAATGTGTACAGACCATTTGGTCGCATGTGCTCGTGCAGTAAGATCTGGCTAATCTCAAGTGATAACTCCCCAATGTAAACAAAGTCAATTCCTCATATGTAAGTTTAGGGAAATCACCGAAAGATGGATCATTACCATCAATAGGCACGAAGGCTACTCTTTGCCTATTCATATTATTTTCTTGTAAGATTAAAATACGTATGCCGAAATATTTTAAAATCTTTTTTAAAACGGCCATTTATGGTCTCTACTGGCCATCGGACCAATGTTATCAATCTCGATTTGTTGGCTTCGGCCGTTGATAATTGTTCTCCTCTGGGTCTGGTGGCATGTGTGGATTATAACCACAACCTTCGAATATTGAAATAGAGTCCCGAAATCCGCGGTCCAATTCGAATACATCATTAGACCTTAGAAACCAATGCCAATCTGAGTTTTCTTGCATGATACTGCGCATAATTGTAGCATTTGAGGTTGTTGCTGCATATGGCCCTATGATATTGATATGATAATTATATGATATTTTTATTTAACAAAACAATGGCAAAGTAAGTCTGTTTGTTTCATTTTCAAGTCTAAACCACTGAACCGATTATGATTAAATTGCCGTGTAGAGATATACATATTAGATTTGGAGACGGACATATTATACTGTTTATCCTAGTGACATGTTTCCATGGGATAAAATAACTTACAGACGAGCGATATCGCTGGTGCAGCTAATTATTATCCAATTTATATTGGTCTACTGCAAGATCTCTCCATTGAATTATTTTTTATTTTTACATATAATGAAAAGTGGGATAGGCCTGCATTATTTACCACCATTTTCGTTTTTGGACAAAAACATTTTTGAACCGGGTCGGATTATGGGCCATGACCTTACCTAGGTACATTAGTTACATACTTATGAGCAGGGCTTGAAACCGGTTATTTTTTAGGGTTCAGTACCCAAACGGTAAAACGGGAACCCTATTACTAAGGCTGCGCCGTCTGTCTGTCTGCCTGTATGTCTGTCTGTCTGTCTGTCCGTCTGTCACCAGGTGTATCTGATGAACCGTGATAGTTAGACAGTTGAAATTTTCACAGATGATGTATTTCTATTACCGCTATAACAACAAAATACAAAAAAAAACAGAATAAAATAAGTATTTAAGGGGGCTCCCATATAACAAATGTGATTTTTTTGCTCGTTTTTGCTCGATATTGATAACAGCAACAAAGACGCTTGAAAAATATTCACATAATATTTAGTTATATATATTCACTTTCAAAATAAATCATTAAAATAAAACAATTAGTTAAGGGGAGCTCCCATACAACAAACGCGATTTTTTTGCCGTTTTTATAGATAATGGTACGGAACCCTTCGTGCGCAAGTCCGTCTCGCACTTGGCCGGTTTTTTATTTCCGAAGATACAAATTATTTTTAATACAATTGATTTGCTTCAAAGATTGCTTCATCACGTTAAGTTCAGCTTTGATTTTGTAACAAAATATAAAATAATTAACGAAATATGTTCGAAAACCTTTAATAGAACGGTTAATGTTACATAGAAAATTAGTTTCCAAGCCCTGCAAGACAGAAAATCAACGACATTTTTCAAATTGTTCATGTTTAATGACATGGTTCCTCATAATAAACTCAAGATATTGTCCCATTGATAGAGATTATCCTGCATAAACGGTTTATTTTTTATTACACCTATCATCAAGCTTGTATTCCTCAAAATGTAAGACAGAGGTGCATGTTCGTTCATCCATAATCCTAACAGGAGTTTCTTTTTTATTTCAGTGAAATGCTAGTGCCAGCCCAATACGCGGGACCACAAGGTGGCTTGGCACAAGCATTACTCCCAAATGCCTACTACCATCAGCTGCAAGATCCAACGCACTATTTACACGGAGGAGCTCCGTGAATGTTGCCATATGAATAAAATTGTTTTTTAATACCAGTGACAAAAAAGAATTAGTAGTTGACAGAAAATAGACTGTGAAAAAGTGTTATTTAAATTAAGAATATACTTTGTTGTTTTTGGCACCTATTAGAAGATTGTATAGTAATTTTACTTTAAAACGTAAAGATTTATTGTTAGTTGTAAATTGCACTACTCAATCGGCCCATGTTTTAAGACTAGGAATAGAAAAGGTCAAATTAAATTAGCTAGCGAAACTCCGCAGACCAGAGGGCCTAGACAAAGTAACATTCGATTAGCGATGATGCTAGTAGAAAAGCCACAAAATGTATGGGATTGACATAAGCTATCGAAATGTCACGTGATCATAGGTCAACGAATAGAAATTAGCTAGACAATGTTATCATCATTCGACTTCCTTAGAGATACGTAGCCAAGTGGCACTTCTTCACAAGCGTTATCGCTAGTTTTCGATTCGTATGAAGGAATTCGAAACGAAAACTAGCGATAACGCTTGCCAAAAAGTGAAATAACGATAGCGATTGTAGAAATAGAATCGCTCCGAAGCGAATGCCATTTGTCTAGGCTCTCTGATGGGTGTCGTTAACTAAACGAAACATAAAGAAAATGATTTCATTTTTTTTTTTGGGTGACAGTATAGTTTATAACACTCAGGTAGGCGTGGAAATAATTCAAACGGTATAAATGCAATCACTTATATTTCCTCGATTTTACAAATTATCAAAAGGCCTCGTTCCAACGCGCAACTCGTTTTTATAATGGCTGTGGCTGGCTGGCTGGCGTGGCGGCAACTGTCACACCCCCACTTAGGCCTTGTGGTAGGATGTGACGTCATGGCAATGGCGGATTGGCTGGCTGGCTGTCAATACAGTGGCGACATCTTTGGCGGGCGTTACAAGTTACTTGAAAAAGATTCACAGACGTAATGGTTATCGGTAACTAAAACGATAAAAAAAATAACTGGTGGAAAAAACTGCGTTCATTCAATCAATCTGCCTAGCCTTTTCCCAACTATGTTGGGGCCGGCTTCCAGTCTAACCGGATGCAGCTGAAAACTAGTATTTTACATGTAGCGACTGCCTATCTGACCTCCACAACCGTGTTACTGAGTAACACGATACCCCTAGGTAAGACTGGTTGTGAATGACATATAATTATTTTTCAAATAACGCCGTAAATGTCCCGTGCACTGCAGAGTGACAGCCGAAACAATGAGAAACTGTGAAAAGTGTTAAATCGGTATTTTATATTTTCAGATAAAACAGCTGAAATATATTTATATAAATAGCCACTCTTCTTTACATTTTATTATAATAGTCTGGTCCTGCTTTGCTTCGCAGTGTAATTATTACATCGCAGTTAATTTAAGATACCTAATCTTAAATTTATCATACAAGATTAAAATTTCATATTTGTCAAATTCTATGATCATAGTTAAATGATGCTGTTCTTCATTTTTACATAAAAACGTCAAGATGGTTAACAATTTACTTACTTACTTTTTATTAATTGCATTAAAAACGAAGATAAAAATGGTTCAAAATGTGTAAAAACACTCGTTTTCCTCGTAAAGGTTTATTAATATTTTTGTCGTTTCGATATTCCTGTCGAAATTCTTGCATTTTGACGCCACTTTTGAGGTTATTCGGATATGATCATAATTTGTACGCTTGCTGTCAAATGGGATCCCTTAACTATGACCATAGACAATTTGAAATTTGAATCATAAATAGATATTATACCGCCTATGTTCTTCATATAAAAATGACTCTTCAATCTCTGATCATATTTCTATAATAGTCTAATAAGGCTCTTAGGTACTTACCTACTACTAGGGTTGGTTGAGACAACTTGTGACGTATCATAAGTGTAAGTGCCCATGTAGGTTTACTGCTGCGGCTACATTGTCACGTCAAAGCGCAGGCCACACCGCCAGCTAGCCGGCGGGCTATCGTTTCACCTCTTTACATACTTCGGTTCACACCGCGAGCTACCGACTAACCATTTAAAGAGGTGAAACGATGTTCGCCCGCCTAGCCCGCCCGCCCGCTAGCTGGCGGTGTGGCCTGCGCTTAACGCGAACTACACTTCGCGCGCTCTCTCTCGCACACCACTCAACGTCTAGCTGTACAAACAGAGACCGCCCGAAGTCTAGACAGCGTTATCGCGACAATGTAGCCATAGCATAATATGAAATCAAATATTATGATTTTAATTAATTTCAAAATTAATTTCTGTCTATCGAACTATCTCTTACCCGTCCTACATACACATAAATATAGTTTAACTTATTATAAGTGAACTCGAGAATTTTCTATTTACCTATCTTCTTAATTATCTTTGAAACCCAATAGTTCCTAAATGCCATTCACTTTAATTTTAGTTCAATTGATTTAGTAATAAGTTTTAAATGGTTAAAACTTGATATACCCGAATCGCTTTAACGTGGCAATAGCGGTCATTGACCCACCAAAATTTTTTAGCATTCTATACTTCAAAAACTGAAGTCCATTGACGTCGGGAATCAATATTTATATCGTGATGTTTAATATGTTCCAGTAATGAAAACCCATACATTGTTTACTGTCTGGGTTCCAACTGAGAGATATTAGGGGAAAGGGCAATGATCGTTATTGCCACGCTAAAGCGATTAGTGTATAATATGAATACTAATATTGCAAGTAAGAAGACATGCTCGGATACTCTTGACACATCGGAGCTTTAGACAGAGACTGTCACTTAGGTATAAGTAACAGAGAGAGACAAAGCCGAAGTTTTTTATAAAATATGATATGCCATATTTAGGCCGCGTCCTCTAACCAGAAGCGATCATCGCGTGCTAAGCTAATGCTACAGATTACCAGATAAATCACTCCATACAAAATGTTCAATACCTACTGCTATAATAGCCTACACCTTCGAGTCGCTAGACGCTGCGAACGAAAATGTACCTAACCTTACAAGCGTAAAGTGAGTTTTGCTTTGTAGCTGCGCGCCGCAGCGTCGCACGCGTCTCGGGGCTGTCGGCTACCCACTGACAAATGGGTCGCGTGCGACCCGGCCGGTAGTTAGCACGCGTAAGTACATGGAGTGATATCTAGTAATCTGTGCTAATGCTATTTATTTTATTTTATTATTTACTAGTTGTTTCCCGCGTCTTCGTCAGTGATCCAGTATGAAAACTACTCCTTAACTAGGTCATGGTTTACCCATGTGCCGAATTTCATCAAAATCTGTTCAGCCGTTTTAGCGTGAAAGCGTAACAAACAAACTCACTTTCGCATTTTTAGAGTTGGTTAGGATGTAACGCAGGCATCTGAACGAACACTGGTGTATTTTAGTCAATAAAAGTCTCGACGCCCTCCCGTTCCGCCCACAGCAGGAGAAGTTATTTGATAATTTCTCACCCCAAAAAAAAGAAAGGTTGTACACAGTAAAATAGATACGGCATAAAATTATTGAGTACTTATTTCCTAAGAAATTTCTTCCAGCACACCTACCTGCGAAAAAATTAATGATGAAAAAGGAAATGTAGACTATTGTCTACATTTCCTTTTCATTTCTCCTTTCGTGTGTCCTAGAAGAGAAATATGACTTTGTACCATCCAATTTAAATATTAAATGTATCTACCTACACAATGCAAAAAATTAACATCATAAGTAGGTACCTACAAAAATCAATATGCTAAAATATAATATAAACCTATAAAAATATAAATTCTCACAGTTAAGAGGAAAGGTAGGTATTTACTCGATATTTGAATAGAGGAATAGATTTTAAATCTCGAATGCTAGGCAGAAGTGAGTTCCACAATCTTAAAACATGGACAGAGGATGAATAGGAATACCTAGTAGCTTTTTACTTTTTATTCGGTGAACCGGAACGCCTGGTCTCGCCAACAGAGCCCTCTGTTGGCGAGACCACGCGTTCCGGTTCACCTTACGGTTTTCGGAACGAAAGTGACATAAAAACGCGACGCCGCATAATCAGGCAACTATCTCTTTTGGTTAGGACGCGGGCGCTATGGCCGGGTTCTGTAGTTAAAGAAATTGTTTTATAAATTAAACTTACTTTGCGTCAACGTTATTATTTTGTGATTTGTGCTCAAAATAGTGAATTGTTTTGTATCTTTGTAATTATAAGGTGCTATTTAAGTTTCAAACCATTGTATTCTAGTCTGGGAGCGAATTAAAGTTCTATAAGAATTAAATATTGTTTTATTTGTATTGATAAAAGTTATATAGTGCCTGCATCTGCAGGCACTGTATAACTTTTCAACAAATGTATAGGAAAAGTTTTTTGCGATTTATGACTTTTCTAGTACTCAAACCTCAATTGGTCCAATAGAGGTTTTTGGTCCTTATAAGAAAGAGGATCGATTGGCATAAAAAAAAAAAGTTTTTGTGAAAATTGCCCATTTTCCCGCTGACTGTACATTTTTTCAAAATCTGTGAATGGGGATCAAAATTCCATAAAAAATTATGGATAGTCTCTTAAGACCATTTTCGCGTAGCTGCAACGGATAAGGTACTTCCCCTTACTGCCCCGCTGAAAGTTTCCAGCCTGTATAATCTGAGAGAAAATCGATAGCAGCAGGCTTAGCTTGAAAACCGTAGAGAAGCGTTTTGTCGACGGAAGAGTCTACTCTTCAGGTCATTGATGTTCGTGTTTTATTTCGTCTTTTTACGCTATTTACCTATTTTGTTTGAAAAATACATTTTTAAGTTTTTAGTTTTTCTGTTTATTTTATTGTTTTAGCAGACATTTATGATTCACTTTTATTAACCGCTGTACTTATCTACCTACTATTTAATGTACCTAATAGCTTCATTGATACTCTGTAGGCTTTCTGTTGTTATGCTGTAGGTAGGACAGGTTTAAAGGGGAAAAAAAAAACTATCAATATTTTAAAATTTTCTTTATTTTCAATTTATTGTAAATAAAAAAAAAAAAAAAACAATAATTACCTAATTAAATAAGTAAGTACAAGATCGATTAATGTCACACTGCACGATTTTAATAATAAAATGATTTAACGGACCGTGTATGTACGTACACTCATTGTTCATACTACAATTTTCAGCTTACCACAAAGACAAAGCCATAACTGAGTTACTAATATTGGGTACAAAGTTTTTGAGCTACTGGGTCACCAATTCGCCATCACCACTGTTCTATTCATCTTAGTGCACTGCACAGCCCTTTACGTAGGTACCTATTCTTTATTAGTTAGGATAAGTTACGTTACGGTCGTTTTTCAGAAAATGCGAGTGTGAAAACATCGTAGTGATGTATTTCGGCCATATAAAACCATTTTTATTTTACACGTTGGCTTCCACAGCAGGCGGCGTACAGTTCACAGACTTGGGGCCAGGTAAATGGAGCCATTTCCCACACAGCTAAAGTCGCTAAGAACCAAATACGTAAGGTTTTGTCTTTTCTTAGACGCTGGAAAGTCCGTTTCGGTGACACTGGCATGGCATTGTGGTTGCTACCATGACAACAGAGATGACGTCTGGCTCAATAGTGTTGACCCCATTGTTTTTCTGTTTCTCAGCTTAATTATAGAATCTAGGTTATCCCTTTATCCAATCAGAAGAGCATGGTGGGTGTACCTACGAGTATGAGTATTTATCCTGACATCAGCTGATGAAGAAATAAAACCGAAAGAAAACTGGCGTGTAATCAGCGATACGGATTTTGTTAAATATTCAAACAATAACATGTACTGTGATTTTTATTACATATTATAAAATAATTGCAAAAATCGAATCGCATTCAGCGTGTAACTTGACAATAGTCGATTTTCCGAGTCTCTCAACTAGTCACAACTTCATTTAATTAAAATCATACATCCGACTTCTTGGCGGGAAAGTGAAGCGTCATGATTAGAGTTTTGTTTTATTTTCTAAAACTTGTGTTTAGCCGAATATTAATGTGTAATAATGGTGGATTATTAACCATTAAGGGTTCGTGAACGTGCATTAGTGTAGGCAAATGAAACAAAACAGTGCAACATATCACTTCAAGTTCTTTCAAGAAGTCCGCGTGAGGTCTCAGTAAAGTGCCACGTCTTTACTGAAACCTAAAGGGAGCGTACGGGTGGGGATATCATCTATCATGCATTGTTTAAAATTCATTTCATCATTACCTATAACTATACAAAGTAACTAAATAAAGACTTGGCTAAAAGGTCACAGCAACCAGGCCATTAAACTATTATTAAAAAGAAAAAAATCATACATCCCTACAAACGTCAAATTCATAATTGCAAAATAAATCAGATCGACAGATGTTTTCATTTTAATTTGTTACAAATTTTAGTAAAACAAGCACTAGAACCATTCTAAAGTGATTAAATACGATTGTCCACACGTTTTAGCGCCACAATTATAGTAACTTATGTCTACATTTCGTCAATGACGTAACAGAGACGGGGAGTTACAATGAGCGAAACAAAATCTTTCGTAAACTTCTCGTGTCAGCGATGTTTACAGCCTCTGAAGCTCGACGAGTCTCTCCACAACCTGGGTGAGCATACCATCGCTGATCTTACCCTCCAGATACGTCGCAACAATGAGGTCGACTTGGATATGCAGTCCACAAGTTTGGAACACTACGTTCCTCCGTTTCGCATGTCAGAGTCAGGTAACGGTGCAAATGGCTTTATGGTTATCTCTGACGGCTGGGAAACAACCTCTTTAGGCCACCAGTTGCACGTCAAAGCTACTCTGTTCGATTTATTATCAAATAATTCAGATGTTGACCATCCTCTTTGCGATGAATGCACGGATACATTATTCGAACTTATGGACAACCAGCTAAGGCAGACAGAGGCTGAATGGAAGGACTACAATGACTATTTGAAAAAGCTAGAGGATGACAAGGAGGATTTGAACTTGGAAGGCCTTGAAAAAGAGTTGGAAGATTGGAAACAAGAGCAAAGTAGGTTATTACAAGAGTTATCTGCATTACAAAAAGAAGAACGGGCTATGAAAGAGGAGATTGAAGTGCAGGAAAGAGAAAAAGAGAGATTAGAGAAAGAACAAGATGTTTACTGGAGAGAGTACACAAGATACCGTAAAGATTTAATGACAATTGAAGATCAAATGAAGTTTTACGAATGTCAACTTGCGTATACTCAGTCACAGCTTGAAAAATTAAAAAAGACAAACGTATTTAAGGCTACATTTCATATTTCTGATTCTGGTCAATTTGGTATCATAAATAACTTCAGACTTGGTAGATTACCTTCAGCGCCAGTTGATTGGTCTGAAATCAATGCAGCTTGGGGGCAAACGGTCCTCCTTCTAGCGTCCCTAGCAAGAAAAATCAGCTTTAATTTCCAACGCTACCGTCTCATGCCATATGGAAATCATTCATACATTGAAGTTCTGGAGGACCAGAAAGTCTTACCACTGTATGGTTCAGGTGGGTTCCGTTTCCTCTGGGACACTAAATTTGATGCAGCAATGGTAGCTTTTCTAGACTGTCTTCAGCAGTTTAAGGAACAAGTTGAGAAGGGTAATACGGGCTTCTGTCTGCCGTACCGAATAGATAAGGGCAAAATTGAAGATACAGCGTCACCTCCACATGCTTATTCCATAAAAATACAATTTAATTCAGAAGAACATTGGACTAGAGCTTTGAAGTATATGCTGACGAATTTAAAATGGGCGTTGACATGGATTTCGTCACAATTTAGCGAAGATAAACAGGAAAATCAATGAAGAATGGAGCTCTCTATTTATCCTTTTTTTTACATGAAACTAGGCTATGTATAAATTCTTTGCTGGTTAAAATATATAAGCACATTAAGGCTCCCGCAGACAGGCGCGACGCGGCTCTGGTGGAACAATTTTTATGAAAACTTCCAGGAAATTGTTCTACCGGAGTCGCGTCGCCGCTGTCTGCGGAAGCCTTTATGCACTACTTAGTATAAAATAATATTATTCTAATTTTGTAAATAATCTTTGAAAACAAATTATTGCAAACTTATTGTTATTTTTGTTGTTATTTAAAATATGCTGGAAATTTAAGTTTTTGTTACAAACAAAATAATATAAGTTTTATATTTGTTGTGTTTCTAATGTTCAGTACAATGCTGTGATTTCGTCTTTATTCTCAATTTGTATATAAATAAGTAGCTGTAGTCAATATGTAAATAATATAACGTTATAATAAATATATTGTGGTATCTAATAATAATTATTATTACTCATTTTCTTCATTACCATCTGATTTCCTGTTAGATTGTAACAGCGAACATGTAGATTATAAATATGCTCTTAGCGCCATCTATCTTCCTGTATTAGTACTTACGTTGTTGTAGGAAAGAAGTTAGAGATCAAGTTTCATTTGTACTAAAATAGATGGCACGTTCTGGTTGCCTCTAGATATTTTTAACAGATGGCGTTGTTTTATTGGTGGAGCACAGGCTGTTGTTCCAGCCGTGGACTGCGTTAGGCTGAGTTGATTGATTGATTAATTATTGTTGTTTTATTAAAAATCAACTAAAGCGTTTTTGTTTTTAGATTTTATTGTCCTAATGAATATGTAACAACTTTCGCGATGGGACAACCACTGTGTAAAAGAGCAATTTCTTTTTGCTTTTAAATCTTAATGTTGTCCATGTATACCTTAATCTGTTTGGACTTATGCAGGTACTTATTATCATGTACGTTTGCCCAACGATAACTAGCTATAAGTACTATACATATGACTTGTAAGATGCATACATAGTGTACAAAGAGTTTTCCCTAAATTGTAGTACCTAGTAGATGTAATTTCAAGCATACATTGGAAAATTCATAAGTTCACGCCTCACAAACAAACATAAACAGACGATAAAAAATCCAAGAAAAAAAATCATGTTTGTTAATAATTATCTATTGAACGGTTATGACTATGAGTTAACGAAAAAAAAAGGTATAACCTAAATAGTAGATTATTAACCAAGGGGATAAAGCAGTGTCTTCTGTCGCGGATGAGGATTTAAGTTCACCCAAGACTAAGACAGCTTTATCACCGAGGAAAATACTGTACTTTTCGTACCATTTGCGAAAAAAATAACACAATAATAATATGAGTTACGCATTTATTAAAAATAATGACAATTAAAAGTAAAAGTTAACATTCGAAACATTGGTCCAATTATTGATAGAGAGAGTTACATTTTTGTTTGGTACATTTATTGTTGATGAGTTGATTTGAGTATTTCTCTGTTCTTGCGTCTGAGGGACTTGCGTTTCATTGTAGATAGTATACGTCGGAGATAGTGGTGGTGGTGCATCGTGAGTTACGGACGAAGATAAGATGCCGGAAGTTGATGGTTGTGGCTCTGATGGATTAAGTTTTATATTTTTGTTAATTTGACTGCTTAATATGGTTTTATTCGCCATTGAGCTTTCGATATAACCCTCAGCTACTCTATCAGAGCTCCAACCACAGTGTCTTTTTATTGACGTAATATCCGCCAAGAAAGTCGCCGAAGTTCTTCTAAAGCAGTGACCGGTGTAGAGTTCAACATCTTTAAGTTTTAAATATTTAGCAATTTCCTTTGGCATATTGCTAATTTTTGCCGATGGCTTGTCGAGTACATTTCCCATTCCGATAGTTTATAAAAAATCTATTGTTTTCCATGTTGGTGGGACGTAATGCTTGGTATTTATGAATGATTTTAGTATATTGTCCTTGTACAATGAATGACCGATTTTTCTTTGTCATAGTTTTCTTTACATTAATCAGCAGTAACTCATTGGAATGATTTTGAACGTCCTCCACCTTAAAGTTTACAAGTTCACATCCGCGGCAAGCACCATTGAGTCCAAAAATTAAGGCCACCTATAACAAAGATAAAAAAGAGGTAAATATGTAGAATAATTACCATTACTAAGATACGAAATATTCATAGTTAAATCATGTATACTTACTTTTGTGGCCAGAAAAATTTCGTCAGGAGCTTCATTAAGAAATTTTTCCACATTTTGAGTCGTAAAAGTTTTAGACTTCTTTGCGCAATGCCCTTCTGATTTTCTTTTTAAAAAAGCCAGTAATTTCGTGAATCTATTTATTTCAATGCTGTGTTTGATGCTTATTGTAGCTTTCAGTTTTGAGTATATGCACCAAAGTGTATTCGGATTCTTTGTCTTGGATAAATAATCAAAATAGACAAGAAGTACTGATTCTGAAATTGATAGGCCTTTCGCACTTCTCCACGTTGAAAATTCTTCATAAGTTTTTAAATAATTTTCCTTGGATTTTGTTGGAAGCAAATTATTTATAATTGCGGCGGCATTTGCGCTGATGGAATCCGACAATTCACTGTCACTGTCGCTTTGATTTAACATCGTAACGTATTTTTAGAACATTAACTTATTTATAAAAATAAATTAAAATAAGCTTAACGTTTATGTATTTGAAGACAACAAAAACGCGGCAAATTCCTAGACTAATATTTTTTTGTCGGAAAAGCAATGGCATCAAGCTCATACGGCCTCGTCGGTTTTCGTAATTTTATAATCATAACTGCATAATAAATGCGTATTCCTTTTTCAAAAAGATGTGTAATGCTTTATATACAAACTCAATGGTGTAAACACAGATGTAGTTCAATGTAAATTTCGGTAAGTATTCCAAATTTAAATCACATTCTCCCCCTAGAGGTGAATGAAATTCAGTATAATTTTCTTTCCCTGTTTTTAACAGATTAAAAATGACTATTGTTATGTTCGCTTTTTGTGGCATAGAATGTCACTTTTTTGAGCAAGTGGTACTAAAAATATATTAATTAATCTTTTATTCTCAAGTCTCTAGTTTTAAAACTTCCCTGCTAATATGAATTCCATGTATATTAACTGAGAATAAAAAAACGATTGTATTATGTTGGAAAATTTTGACAAGACAACATACAATCGAGAGTAGAGAGAGCAATCTCACACGTTGAACCGTTCTGAGGCGTGCAATACTAGAGCATAATAAATCCCCGTGAAAGGAACTGTCAACGGCATAATAGGGGTCTCTTTGCGGTCCGAGTCTAAAACCACCTTTGTACCTATATAAAGCGGTTCATTTGCTATTTTATAGGGCACACCTCGAGCTCGACTGACTTTCGGAGTAGCAGGTTGCGCAGTGGCGTAGCTAGCATGGGATATACCCGGTGCGCATAATTGTGTCACCCAAGAATTAAAAACGGCCAAGTGCGTGTCGAACCACGCACACTGAAGGGTTCCGTAGTTGGGTTGAATTTATCCCAAGAACAAACTTAACATTGTAGTTGAAAATCTTGTTCTCCCATACATTCCAACTGCAAATGTAAGTTGGTCGACTATTACTCGATTTCCTTTTAACTTCGTTATATATACTACTGCCGTGATTTTTTCCTTGCCTTTTTGCTTTTTTCGAAATATTCTTGTGATCAAACCCAGGACTCGTTCAGCAGTCGTGTTTGCCATCACTGAACCAATGCAATGGCACGCTCAGTATTATAGACTACAGACGACAACGGTATTAGTAGAGTAGTTATTTGTATTTTGTGTTTCACGAACTGTGTCCAAATTAACTTTATTTTTTCTTTCGAAAAGTTCGAAGTGGACTGAGCGTGACTTCAAATACCTGGGGGTCAAACCCGAAGTGTCGGCCGAATGTTCGGCCGTTTCTTTACTACGGCTAACTATGGCTGATTACGGAGAAAGAAAAAAAAACTGGCCAAGTGCGTGTTGGACCACGCACAGTGAAGGGTTCCGTATTTATCCAAAAAAATAAACTTAACATTGTAGTTGAAAACATGTTCTCCTATACATCGATATACGTCACGGTCAATAATTCTCCAACTGCAAATGTAAGTTGGTCGACTATTACTCGTTAACTTGTAAAGCCTACACCCTCCCCCCCCCCCCTCGCCCCCTCCCCCCCCGTTCCCTCGCCTTAGCTGTGATAATTTTTCTTTTAATTTCGTTATATATAATATATAACACTTAACTCTAACAAAAATAAATCAAATCAAATCAAAGATGTTTATTTGTTAGGATATGGTACAATAGATGTTACTATAGTGGTTCCAGCATACCCTGCTAGTATGGCGTACTTACACATATTTATTTATATGCATACAAAAACAAAGCCCATATTAACCTATTTATAATTATGAATAATAATGGATTAGAAAATAAAATATGAATAATAGTTAATTAATATCGATTTAGATTGTATTATAGTAATAATAATAATTATAAATAATGAAATATTTAGTTTTTGCATGTCATGGATTAAAGGCTATTTTTATTACTTATTATATTATTAATGATTTATCCTCCAAGTATATAGCACTGTAGCAGTTTAAAGCTTAATATTACGCAAAAGGATCTCTGAATCGAAAAATTGTTTTCACTGTAGAACCGCAATATTTTTGAACCACCTATTAAACGGTACCCCACACCATGACGATAAAAAAATATCACCCCACTTTACGTGCAAAGGCAGTAGGTAGGTACTTCAAAAAAAAAGAAGTCTTTTATGAATTTATTTTACCACTTTGTCGGCGTGATTAATATGTGGACCCAAGCCAAATTACAGCTTATTAGTACCTACTAAGAGTCTTGGAGCTAAGCTGGGGGCAGATAGACAGACAGACGGACATGGCGAAACTATAAGGGTTCCTTGTTGACTACGGAACCCTAAAAATGAAAGGCTAAATGTGTTGATAAGCGCAAAACTTGAAACTCGAAAACGGCTGGATCAAATCGGCAGTTTTTTTTTTTTCAAATATTCGTTGAAGTCCGAGGAAGGTTCATAAAAAGAGAAAAACATGAAAAATTGCCGGGAAAATTTGGGAAAACTGAAATTGCATTTTCTTAATGATGTATGAATTATTGAAATTCGGATCGATCAAGTCTCGTAAGTACTTAAGTAATGTACGTGATTTTTTCGGTAAACGATCGCGTAATAACGAATTCGCGCGACAGCTTTCGGTTAGGACGAAGAGGCAGAGGTGTAGGTTGGTGGGAGGTACTTACTGGAAGCATTCGCGTGCATTTTCTTATTTAAGTCCATTAATTCGGTTTGTTTCCATCTTGTTAGAAAAATAATGTTCTATCAGACAAAAAAATATTTTTCACTGACCGGAAATAAAACCTTACAATCGTCAACATAAAATTGCTAACCATAAGGCAATCGACTAACATCCTCATTATCAGTAATATATATCTACTTAGTAATCAGTTTAATTGAAAAAAAAAATAACGAATCCGTTTCATACCTCATTAATAAAATAATTTAAATATTCAAACGTAAATTCGGCATTCCATTTTCGAAAATTTCGTGCTCAAACTTGTAAAATGCTTGCAAAGGACGTTTCTGTAATTACAGACAGTAGGTATGCGTACGTTTGCGACCGCGACGTTGCAAAGCGTGGGAAATGCTCAAAGGCGCCATTTTGAAAACGTTTCGTTCGTCCGTGGCATTGCTAGACGTTGCATTATGAAGCCTTTGGTTAAGTTTTATGTACCTATTTATTTCTGGATGTGAATACTATTTTAGTTTTTTTTATTATTTTTAAGGTGCGAACCTACTAGTCTTTATGAGGACTTTTGAAACACTAAAATTCTGATCCTTTTCTAGAAATTGCAAAAATAGGATTTTATCGAATGTTAAGTTTATTGTGATGAACAACGTCTTCGTTTTATGGTCTTACCATCGTACATGATAGTTTTGACTGCCCCATTGGTCTCGTGGTCTGAACCTCGACTTCTGAGCGTAGGGTTCGAATCCCGATCGAACCCCTCGCTCAGCAGTCTGTCGGGCAAAGTGTTATTGGGTGTTTCCATTAGGAATTTTTTAGTAGGTGACAGCCCGGAGTTTGGAAGTTAGCGGTGTAATAATCTCGGAATGCACGTTAAGCCGTTAACACAATAATAATATGAGATAAGCATTTATTAAAAATAATGACAATTAAAAGTAAAAGTTAACATTTGAAACATTGGTCCAATTATTGATAGAGAGAGTTACATTTTTGTTTGGTACATTTATTGTTGATGAGTTGATTTGAGTATTTCTCTGTTCTTGCATCTGAGGAACTTGCGTTTCATTGTAGATAGTATACGTCGGAGATAGTGGTGGTGGTGCATCGTGAGTTACGGACGAAGATGATATGCCGGAAGTTGATGGTTGTGGCTCTGATGGATTAAGTTTTATATTTTTGTTAATTTGACTGCTTAATATGGTTTTATTCGCCATTGAGCTTTCAATATAACCTTCAGCTACTCTATCCACCCCTGAATCCGCCAAGAAAGTCGCCTAAGTGCTTCTAAAGCAGTGACCGGTGTAGAGTTCCACATCTTTAAGTTTTTAATATTTAGCAATTTTATTTTTGCCGATGGCTTGTCGAGTACATTTCCCATTCCGATAGTTTATAAAAAATCTATTGCTTTCCATGTTGGTGGGACGTAATGCTTGGTATTTATGAATGATTTTAGTATATTGTCCTTGTACAATGAATTACCGATTTTTCTTTATCTTAGTTTCCTTTACATTAATCAGCAGTAACTCATTGGAATGATTTTCAACGTCCTCCACCTTTAAGTTTACAAGTTCACATCCGCGGCAAGCACCTTTCTCATGAGAAGTATCACATTTTCCATAACAGCACGCCAGTAGTTGTAAAAATTATTTGAATTCGGTCAGGGCGGATCCCACGGCGTCTTGAAAGATTTTTTTTTGGACCCGCCGGCGGCTCCCACGGCCTCTTGTAATAATTTTAACTATTGACTCACGGCGTTCACAATCGGCAAATTTGGGGCCCGCCGGCGACCTGCATGGCCTCCTGAACTTAAAAAGCTTTATATATTGTCGGCAGGGAGAGTAAGAAATAGGGAGTGAATTATACTTGATTTGTCTAAATACTCGGTAAATTATAAAATACTAACGAAAATAATAGTCATAATTATCACAACGAGGTTTGCAATACCACAATATACTTAATCAGCCTATAATGTTCCCACTGCTGGGACACAGGCCTCCTTTCTGTGAGAGGGAGTGGGCTGTAATGTAATCCACCACGCGGGCGCAGTACGGGCTGGCAAGTGTCATCGAATTTTTGGTTCTAGGACATGCATGGTTTCCTCACGATGTTTTCCTTCACCATTTTGAGAGCAATGGTGATGAAATTATTTACACAAAGTAAAGCGCCTGCCTGGGTTCAAATTCACGACTCATAAGTCTGGGCCATTACCATTGGGCCTGGCCACCACTGCTCTACCACAATGTAAATTTGGCACATTTTCTTCGAAAATAGTATTCTTTTGTACGTAACGCGACGTGTCATGTGGGGAGGCACTATTTTGTGTTCATTATAACTTTTGGTAGCACTGACTGACACTCCGCGATTTGCAGTCTTAGTTTAAATACTAATAGAGTTCTAAATGGCGACTGACAGAACAGAACTACTAATCACATGACTGAAAAATTTAGTGCAACCAATCGCGTCACGCGTCCAGGGCCTCAAGTCTGCTATTACAATAGTGTCAGAATGGTCGATCATTGATTTCATAATTGTTGATTTTGACAAGTTTGGTAATGTACTATTATAATGGCGTCATTATGACTTTCCAATGGTCGGCCACTGACACTACATTGAAAGAAATTGCATATATTGGTAATCTCGTACATAATGACAAATGAATGACATTTCTACTAATGGGTTTTATAATAATGGCAATACGACAATGCTAGGTATTATAATAACACAATTATATTACGAGAACATTGACCGACCAATGATCGACCATTATGAATGTCAAATGATTTATTTCTATAGGCAAAGGCTCTTTTGAACGTCAAAATTTACAGAAAGAAGTGATTCTAGTTGTCCCTTCCAAAAGGTAGTTTCCTATGGAGACGAATGGGCAAGAAACTTCACCGTTACTCCTTTAAAATCTTTTGAATAGGTACATTAATTATATAATTATACAATTAAATTAACAACCAGTTTGATTTTGTCTAGACTATACCATAAGTCATCAATTCAGATAATTTTAGTAAACAAAGAAATGTCACTGTCAAAATGACAGGACAGTGCTGCAAAACAATATATCATAAAAAAATTCTATCTTTTAATTACAGTTAATTAACTATTTAGATGAGCTATGCAAACAAAATACCGTAGCCGAACAGTGTTTGTTCTGTGTCGGAGTCGCGGCTTATTATTATTATAATCAGCCCTTTTAAGTCCACTGCCAGGCGTGGCCTACGCCTAGCAGTGGACTTAGGGCTCCCAAAATCGCCGTTTTCATCCTACATGTGGCAAATGTCTTGCCTGCCTCAATTAACAAACAAAACTTAACAAAAACACAACAAAAACAAGGAAATATAACAACTAACAACAAAATGAAACACTTAACACGATGATAACAAAGCACAATTAACAAACACGCAGCGAATAATATGATCGGAGAAAAGAAAACGAACGTATTGAAAAGACGCGAGTTTGCAAATTATGTCAAATGAAATTTGAGAATGTTGGGAACTCCTGTAGTGTTACCAGTATCATAATATTTTTTATACCACAAAATTTTCTTTTTTTAATATCTTTGTTTAAAACCGAAAACTTATAAAAATTAACACGGTATGATAATTGTTTAATTATTATTTCTAAAATCAGTACATAAAAGCCAATATAGCCTTGTTTTCCGCCATTTTATGTGAATTACCATTATGACGATATTTTTTTGATCTGTTATCACCTTTGTTTACATAAATTATCTGAATTGATGACTTAGGGTATAGATTATCCTTTGGAGCTGGACTACCATGTTTCCAAGCATTCTTAATATATTGAATTCCTCTAATTTGTAATAAATAAGCTTGCTAACAAAGTGCACTTTTATTATGAGTTTTAATTTTTTTTTAATTTAATTGCAATATATCACAAGGTATTTTGTTGTAACAATTAACACAGTACCTCATAAAAGACGTATGTACTTTAGATAATCTGGAAAATGGTTGATCTATTTTATCTTTATTTCTAGTATTAAAATTACGTCTATCACTTATTTTATTTAAAAGATGCAGATTTTTTTCTTACATTCATAACATTTGCAAAGCCACTTGCATCCTTAAGTTAGTAGACAACGATCAGCTGAGCTTCTGTTCTCTCGTGATAATCCGACGCTCAGTGCGGAGGGCACGCGTGCTAACTTGTCCTAAACTTACTTGAAACATACGGGTGCAGGGATTTGGACGTGCACGCTTTTCCTAGACGTCCTGTGGGTTGGAAAGCATAGCCAACTTATGCCCGGTTTCGTAGAACCTCAGAAAAACTGTCAGTAAAATCGAATTATTAATTCACTGGAGAAATCTGACATGTGCTAGCTGTCACTTTGTATAATAAAATTGATTTATTTATTCAGTAACACATACATTTGTTTTAACAGGTAATACCTAAGGTAACAAAAGTAGTCATGAAAAAATGGTCACATTTATTGTATTCTAGACTTTTACACTTATTATTATACATTTATTTTACACTTATACAGGGTAGATTTTTGACTTTTGGGGCAGTAAGGGCAGCTACCTTAACCGTTGTAGCTACAGGAAATCGGTCTTAAGAGACTGTCCTTAACTTTTGAGACATTTTGATCTACATTCACAGATTGTACAAAAATGTACAGTCAGCAGGCAAATGGGCAATTTTTACAAAAACTTTTTTTATGCCAATCGGTCCTCTTTCTTATAAGGATCTTAAAACTCTATTGGGCCAATTGAGGTTTGAGTAGGTACTAGAAAAGTCATAAATCGCAAAAAACTTTTACCATACATTTCGTAGGAAATGAGACTCGAACTTACATTTTTACCATCGAAAAACTGGCCGCTACAAAAAAGACATATCGAAAAACAAATATAAAACAATAACTTCTACTTTGGGTATTATTTCACCTTAAAATTAAAAACTTGAAACTTTATATTTGGACTCAGCTAGAAATTTTACTTTTGTGCTCTAAATTATGAGGTGTTCAGAATGGTAGCCGTTTTGACGTAGGCATAGGTTTATATACATTTTATTACAGAGCGGTTAGCAGCTCATAATGTGCTAGGATTAATTCCATAAAGAATCGTGGTAAGTAAATCTTTGAGTTCCTCAACACTCGTATTTCTTTTATAAAGTTTATTTTTTAAATGGCGCCACATACAAAAATCAAGAGGCGTAAGATCAGTACCCTAAATCCACTGCTTCTTAAGTTAGAAAAAATTGTCTGCATAACAATGTGATTAACGCAATGAATGTTGTTGAACTGTCAAATTGAAACCGATTCCTACTGATAGTGTGTTACGCAATTAGCCCGCTAGACTGCGAGGTGGTCACGGTATTGGACCATAATATGTTTGTATCCACTGCCTTGCGTATGGCGGCAGTTGCGCAGAATTTCAGAAATTACAAGCAATCAAGCAACAAACTATCTAGATTTTGTTTTCAAAGCAAATTAAATTATAACACGTATTTGTTCGAAATTCGAAGTTTTTTTTTTGTTTATTTTTTGAGTCTTCATTGTAGCTGTCCATCTATCCATCATAAAAAAACCAGTCAAGAGCGAGTCGGAGTCGCGCACCGAGGGTTCCGTACGTATATAATATGATGTTGATGATTTCTGAAAAACTGTGCTATTTAGAGACATCGTTTTATTTTTCCTGTAATCTTTACATAAACTTCTATCACATAGAATGATTTCAGATTTTTTTCTATGCAAACTTCGGAGATAAGGGGCGGAACGGATTTTTTTTTTACATTTTTCATCTAAAGTCGAAAACTATGATGCTAAAAAAAAAATAGTTGAGAATGTGCAAACTGCGCTCTTTTATATGTTATACTAGACTCCATTCGAATTTTTAAGACCCCCTTTTAGGGCCTGTTGCAAAAAAGGAATATTTTTTTTTAAATTTCTTGTTTGCAAAATAGTTGGGTAAACGTCATCTAAAACTTTCCAAATTTGAAGTTGCAGCTTTAGCATTGCGTTGTAGCATTGGTAGTTCTTGAGATATCCAGCTGTGACAGACAGACAGACTTAGACTCACCATAAGTGTTCCTTTTTACCATTTTGGTACGGAACCCTAAAAACCAAGTTGGAGTCTCATTTCCTACGAAATTTAAGGGGTTTGCGAGCGCAGTATGGTGTTTTATTGCATAGAGAACGCGGCTGCCCATTCTCTAGTAAGTCCCTTAGTCGCCTTTTACGACACCCGCGGGAATAAATAGGAAATAGTTTCAAGTTCAAAAAGTTTTATTCACTTACACTCGGTTCCTTCGTGACTTTAGCCAATCGGTTCTGAAACTGTATAATTATAAACAAATGATTAATTGCAGAGAATACGTTCTGACAAGTTTATTATTTCAAGAAAGCTGCTTCATCAAAATACTCACCTGCCCTTTTTTTTTCTAGCCCGCTCTGTCTTGCTCCTGGGCAAAGGTCTTCACTTCTTCCATCTTTCGCGCGCCTACGCGTACTCCATTTTTTTTTTTTGGTTTGTGAAATTTTCAAATAACTTCTCCCGCTCTGGGCGGAGCCCGCGTGTCAGACTTTTACTGACTAAAACCCACCCGTGTTCCTTCCGTAGCCTGTGTGCTAGGCCCACGATATCCCTTTCGGACAAACTCGCAACCCTGGCAGGCATTGGTCCTAACGGACCCCGTCAGTTGGTGCTGACATCTCTTTCAGGCGCGCGTGGAACACTGCGCGCCGTCGACCCGGGCCTGGTCCTTATCGGACGGCGAGCTACCCATCGCTCACCATCCGCAATCCCGCGCCTACGGTGGCCGGGAATCAGCCTGCGACTCCCGACGCCCGGGGCGTCTCGCGGCGACTAGGGGCGCGAGGGCGCGAATGCCTCTCCCTCACGCGTTCCGCGTCCTCCTTCGCGAGCATTACTGCTTCGCAGAAGGAGGTAACGACCTCCCATGCACTCTCGTTCCAAACCATGGCCTGATCAGGGCCGGACGCGAGAGGTCGCCGCCGCCGATCGCCTCCGCGAGGACACGGCGGTGCTCCACCCAAGCTGGGCAGACCTCCACCGTATGCTCCACCGTGTCCTCCGGGTGATCCACACAGTGGTGATACCCGGGCGTTTCCTCCCGCTTTATCCTGAATAGGAACCACCCGAAACAACCGTCTCCGGTGAGGACCTGCATCAGGCGGAAGGTGAGGACGCCGTGGCGCCTCTCTAGCCACTCCTCAAAGAGGGGACTTATCGCCACAATTGTAGCAGCCCAACCACGCGTCCTCCTGCCTTATAGATATCAATTTATTTCTCCTATATTAGCTTCGTGCTAGAAGTACAAATATCTTGTTATGTGCACAGAGAATTCCTATAATACTAATCATTATCCCATTTACTTTTTTTCTGTCTATGAGCACGGCATTATGCTCAAGTATTTGGAATGTGTTTAGAATAGAATAGAATAGAATACTCTTTATTATGTACACCATAAAAGTTACAGATATAAATGTTGAAATTTTACACAGGGTGACACAATGGGCGGTCTTATCGCTAAAAGCGATCTTTTACAGCCAACCTTTGGATGGATTAAAAAGAGAAGGAGAGACAGTACTGCAGGTAGTCAGTGGTGAACTATTTACATGTACAATAAATACATACATACACTAAGCATAACTTATGTATAATATATATATACAATAATAAACATGAAACAAGATCAAGGAACTGTATTCTGTAATGATGCTGTTTAAGAACAGAGAAAGTGTTTTTTTACCAGAATTTTAAAAGTGGACAAAGATTGAGCACGCCTTATCGACACGGGCAAGGCATTCCATAACCGTACTGCTTGAACTGTAAAAGACTTGTCATAAAAGCTGGTAGAATGCATCGGCATCTCTAGTCTCAAGTTTTCCGATGACCTCAGATATCTATTATGTGTGTCATGAAGGAACTTGAAACGTTCTTTAAGATAAGAGGGGGTTTTAGCAACGCGAACAACGAATGAGCAGCCGCTCATTCATTCCCATCCGTGTGTTTCCACACAATTTGCACTATTATCATAGGTACACTAGTTCACTTTTGCATATAAAAGACTTAGCGGCTAAACCTTTATTCAGAAGCTGTAAGAATAATCCGTTTGAAACTAGGTACAGTGGGGTTAGTATGTAGAAACTTTATAGTATTCTTCTTGCTTGATGTAACCAATATTTTGATTTAAAAGAGTGTCCGTGGAGTTTCTTGCCAGTTCTTCTCCATAGGAACCTGTTAGTATGAAACTGACAGGTCGGTCCGACTGTACGTTCATCGTTGTGACTAACCGACCCCTTGACAATTCAAAAGTGCCTGTAATTGTATAAATTGAAATGGTTTGAGTTTTTTATGTTTCTTCTCTCGTATTGGCACTAGCTATATATGGGACTCCTTCATGCCATGGTAAAAATATTAGGCAGTTAGCAAGTTGGTACCGGGGCTGGCTGGCTTTTAAGTACCTACCTATTTAAAAAAAGAAAGAAAGAAAAAGTATTTATTGCGACTCCCACAGGAAGATCACAAACTGAAATTCACACACGTTGATAAAATTATTTTATATTTGAAAAGAGTATGCTTAGATGGCTTGGTTATGTTGAGAGGATGAGTGAAAGGCGACTAACAAAAGGTATTTACAGAGCAGAGGTGAGTGGAAACGCCGGGAGGGAATGTTCTAGGAGGACATATAGTGACCTAATTGGTGATGTTCTTCAGAAAGGTCAGGTGTACTCGCAACCAGTGTGCGTGTATGTCCTGGAGGCCGATCGCGCTATTTCTCAACGTAATTACCGTTTGAACGGAACGTTTTTGGTTTTAGTTTAGTTTTGGTTTAGCTGATGTAAGAAACGGTATCGCGCTATTTTTCTGAACGACAAAATCATTGACGTTACCCAATACTGAAAGTTTGATCGATCGTTCCTCCAACGTAACTTCCAAAGTAAAGCTAAATCGTTTCCGTTGAAATGATTAGCGCGATACGAAATGTATAACGTATAATTAATGTATAACGTATAAAAATGTATAACGAAGAAAAATGTAAAAAATGTACCTATATATATATAAAAATGTATAACGTATAATGTATAACGTAATGTTTTTGGTTGTGGTTTAGTTTAGGTATTAACGTTCAAAATTAGCGCGATCGGCCCCCAGATGTATGAACGTAGGCGAAGAAAAAGGAGTATGTAAGGAGCGTAGCAGGTGGCGTTCTATAGTTTTGCCTACCCCTATGGGAAGAAGGTGTGAGTTTAAGTATGTATGATCAAAGTATAAAAAATAAAATTATTTAGAAAGAAAATAGAAAAACAGGAGGTCCTGTACTTTAATGGTGAAGGGCGGGCGTTTTGTGGGACTGTCTAAGTAATTTTGACGCTCCAAAGTGCTGATTCTCAACCAAGACTTGATTTTTATTTTATTGCCACTGGTGGATGCTACTTCAATGAACCCCATAAAACAAACGACAAACAATATCTACATACTAATCTAAGGACTGATTTTTCAATCGTTAGTTAGCCTATATCGACGTGACATCGTGTTTTCACAATACTAGCATATTCCTTTTTGCAGACGACCTCAAAATCTCAAGAGCTATTAGGTCTCAACAGGACATAAACCTAATGCAAGAAGATATAGACCGACTATCTGTATGGTGTTATCATAATAAAATCTCGTTGAACAGTTCAAAATGTAGCCACATAAAATTCACCAGGAAAGTAAATACAGTGAATTCGGCGTACCAAATAAACGGAGTGAACTTGTGCGAGGTGGATGTGGTTCGAGATCTGGGAGTTATCTTGGACTCTAAACTCACGTTTGTACCACATATTGAAAACATAATCAGTCGATCTCTACGTATGCTCGGATTTGTCATTCGTAATGGAAAGGTATTTCAACGCTCACATACTAAATTAGTTATCTACAATAGCCTTATAAGAAGCATCCTGGAATACTGCAGTGTGATATGGAGGCCTCACTACGCAACCCACTCGCTGCGGATAGAACGAATCCAAAAAACGGTTTATCAGATACCTAGGGTACTCAAAGGGAAGGCAATTTAAATATCTCTCCTACCATGATAATCTAAGCTGCTACAAAATGATTGCCCTGGAAGCCCGGAGGGAGCTCTTGGATCTGAGATTCGCATATAAACTGCTCAATAACACCATAACTGCCCACAATTAGTATGTAGGTTCAATTTCAGAGTACCCCGTAGACCACCTCGCAAACCTATAACACCTTTAGCTCCACCAGTTCGCCGTACAGTGTCTGGTGCTAATTCGCCTGTACCCCGCATGTGCAAACTCATAAACGAACGCAGCGACCTGGTTGACGTCCACGCAGACTCAATATCGACATTTGTCAGAGGTCATTATTATTAGTATGTAATCATAATAACTATCTAGAATTGTAAGTACAGTCCTTAAAATTTAATTTACATTTTCTAAAGAGCATTTTGCATGTGGTGTTTGCCTGTAATTGGTTGTGCAGTTAGTTTTAAGACACAATTTCTTGTATTTTACTATGTATCTGTGTAATGTCTGTAACAACTGTTGGTGAACCTTAAATAAATAAATAAATATCTGAAGAATACTTGAATATTATGGCAGTTTGACATAATGTCTGTACAAAAACTGTCAAACCGTTAAAATAATTCCTCAGATAAAAGCTATCTGACAATTGAAAAATCGGTCCTATGTTCTCCAAATCAACATACTCTGCCAGCAAAGAGTCCAAAATGGTATCCTAAGATATATGTATAGCAAATGCACCTTGGTTTGCTACGAACGACGAAATCCACGATTATCTACAAATGCCATCAGTAAACTGAAATCGAGCGGTACAAAATACAACACTAGGCACGCCTATGCTTGCATCCAAACCCACTAGTTACTAAACTGTTGAACCCGACAGCGGTGGTAAAAAGGCTGAAGAGGAACAATTTTGTATAAGTGGGAGGCGCAGCACTGGCTGCTCCACCACAACGCCATTTGACATGGAACGGATTCGCTTATTTATGGTCCGACGACCGATTGCAAACAGAATTAAGTAACAGGGAAAAAAAAGTTCTCTAAAACTCTAATTACACAATTTCCCCACAAAGAAAAACTCAGGATAAATTATTTTTTTAATTATTCACATTAAAACCTCGGGATCCACTTGCAAGTTTATTAAATGCAAATGCATGCAAAACGGACGGGCTGTAAATTATTTTAAGTTTTTAATTAGTTGGTAGCTCGTTGAATTTTGATAGTTTGTTTTTACTCTCTGTGATGTCAAGTCATCATCTGCCTAGTCTTATTGTACTGTACCTACCTTTTCGGGGTCAGCTTCCAGTCTAACGAGATGCAGCTGAATACCAGTATTTTACATGGAGAGACTGCCTACTTGTGATGTCAAGGATGTTTGTATATTTGGGGCCAATCTCGAAAATGACTGATTGCATTTAGATGCATCATCGTCTGCCTAAAGCTTTTCGTAACGTCCTTAGCGTATTTTGCGAGGCAGTACGGAGAGGGGTCGCAGTATGTAAAGATCGTCCGACCCACATCCACGGACCGATTACGGCAAGCGTAACTAAACCCTAAGTTATCAACCCGTGCGGCTGTTATAACTTAGCCACATGCATTTGGATGCATTGTTTTAAAATATTTACATCTCATAGCTGTATAAAAGGCCTTTACCAAAATCGATTAGCATTTAATTTGATAATTGTTTTCCAAATTATATTTTTTGTCACTAGTAAGTTAAACAAAATAACAAAAAGTACCTACTTCAGTAGCTACTTACCTACTTTGTTTATTTAGGTACCAATCTCATAATGTAGGTACTGAATGGTGATAAAAACTGCCACTTCAGATGTCGCTACTATCACGTGGCCAAGAATTTGACAGCTAGCTGTCATATTTTTTTTTTAAACAAGAGTTTTCTTTTACGCATCATTAATTGATATCAACCGTTGCGCAGCTAGCTGTTGACTGTAAAAATACGGGGACCCATGTATTTACTAAAGATTTTAAAAGACGAACACTGTGGCAGATAGCTCTCCGAAAATAATGAAAACCCGATATTTCGCCGAGACTACCCTTTTTAAACCTGAAAACTTTTATATGAGAAATTCTTATAGGTACAGGTGATGCTCCCAATAGAAATAAGTCTGTTTTCATTACCTAGCAGGCACTAGTGATGTAATATTATGTAAATTATAGTAAAGGTGTGTGTATGTTTATAAGATCAGTGCTAGAATTAACTTCTTTGAAGTTGTTCAGTCAGGAAGATCATCCTCGAATTAGTTTTCAACTCAAATCAGGTTGTTTCGATGGTCTTCAACAAAAAAAAAGAACATAAAGGCAACAAACACAAAATAAACTATAAATTGTAAAATGTTCATTATGTTTTTACTTTTCCACGAAAGCTTCTTTTTTACCAGTGTTAGGCGCTTCCTTTTTCCTCAGCTCTTCTTTTACCTGTGCTATAGTCCAAACTGCATACATTTGTAACTAGTTTTCATTTAATTTGTGATCAACACAACAGTGAACACATACACAAAAATGGCGGTTTGTAGGCGGACAATTATTGTGCTGTCACCTATCACGAGTTTTCATTAGTGAAACAAATAGAGCTATTAAAATATTCCAAGCTAAATCCTTTATGTCTGAGACAATACAACAAACAAAAAAACTTTATATTCGTATTTTGAAACGACTTTGAAGTTTTGACATCGTAACGATGTCTGTGGTAACGATGAATTATATAGTGTCAATGTCACCACAAATATATTTGTAGAATACTCGTATTACAGGTTTGTTTATTTACTTACTATTATTTGGTAAGATACTCAAGCAGCTAATTAGCGGATGCGTGTGTTTCAAATAGCTTAAAGATTTAAAAAAAACAGCTCTCTTCCGGGAGCCTAATACAACTCGGTTAGGCAATAATTGCTTCAAAAGTTTTTATTTAACGAATTTTCCCTTAACTTTATCGAATGTCCACGCAAATATTTTTTGGCATTCGGTGTGTCTTGAAGGCTGGCAATGCTTGGTAATATAATATTTCGTAAGTATTTTGTAAGTCTCAATAAATATAAATAAATCCGTTTCAGGTCAAACATAAATTAGCAGAAATTAAATTCATAAAAACAAAATAAATAAAATAAAATTACATGGAATTAACAATAAATCAAATAAAAATACCTAAATGGAATCACTGAGCTACTAGTAAAAAAGTTGGATTCATCATCAGCATCATTTCAGCCGAAAGAAGTCCACTGCTGGACATAGGCCTCCAAGCACTGCCACTTCGACCGGTTCTATGCTTCCCGCTCCCAACGGATACCTGCGGCCTGCACAAGCTCATCGGTGCACCTTGTAGAAGGCCTTACAACGCTACGTCTTCCGGTACGCGGTCGCCACTCCAGAACCTTTCGGCCCCATCGGCCATCAGTTCTGCGAGCAATGATCCCTGCCCACTGCCACTTAAGTTTGGCAATTCTTTGGACTATGTCGGTTACCTTGGTTCGCCAGCGGATCTCTTTATTTTTTATTCGATCACGTAGGGAAACTCCAAGCATAGCCCTCTCCATTGCTTTTTGGATGACTTTAGCCTTCTGATAAGGCCCATTGTAAACGACCACGTTTCAGTGCCATGGGTCATCACTGGCAACACGCACTGGTCAAAGACTTTCGACTTGAGACACTGCGGTATGTAGGACGAGAAGATATTGGGTAGCTTCCCAAACTCTGCCCAGCCGAGTCGGATTCGACGATTGACCTCTTTCTCGAAGTTGGACCTACCTAACTGGACAGTGTAGATTTGCGGACTTCAAACCTCCCGAGCAAGCCGGATTCCGTAAAGGCTTTAGCACCGTAGACCACAAACATACGCTGCGGCAGGGTATACAGAAGACTGAAGAGTATAATCGCATCTCTGCTTAGCGTTTGTGGACTACGATTCGATTGAGACATGGGCTGTACTGCAGTCTCCTCAACGGTGCCAGATCGACTATCAGTACATGGAAGTGCACAAAAATGCCACTATGTCAGTCCAACTCTAGGACCAGACCTCGAAACCTATCCTTCTGCAGCGAGGTGTGAGGCAGGGAGGCGTTATCTCTCCGAAACTTTTTACCGCAGCATTGGAGGACGTCTTCAAGATTCTGGACTGGAAAGGGCTAGGCATCAACATCAATCACAAGTACATCACTCACCTTCGGTTTGCCGACGATAAAGTTGTCATGGCTGAGACTATGAAAGACCTCAGTACAATGCTCGATGGCCTCAGTAGAGCTTCCGAAAGAGTCGGTCTTTAAATGAACATGGACAAGACAAAGGTCATGTCAAATGCCCATGTAACACCCACTCTCATGAAGATGGGAGAAAGTTGGATTGGCTGCATACAAATATCCTCCATGACTTCAACGAACGACGATATTTATGGGTAGGAGGTACTTTTGCCATAAACTGAACCTTCTATTCTCCTTTGCCACGTGGCGTCACGCTTTGAATCAGTCAAATTGACGTGACGCGTCATAACGATAGCGGTGCCCGGTGTGAGAAATGGCGGAGTGGGTGGTACACAAATTGTTTGTTAGGGACCACCACTGCATTAGCTTGTTTAGAAAAATATAGTCATATAATACACGCTTTTGCTTGTATTTCCCAAAGGGATGGACTAGTATTTTTAGACATGAATCGATGACGGCAGTCAGTGAATAGTTTTATGTATAAAGAGCGGAATTCCCGAATTTTAAAGAACGTTTACACTCTAATCATCTCAGTATCAATCTATGAAAAAAACCTCAAATTTTCTCATCGTGAGGAAACCGGCATGCCTGAAAGATATTTATTGACGGCATGTGAAGCCAAGTCAGAGACCCATGGGCGGCATAAAAACTCCGACACCAGCTCCTTAATTGCATAACACACTACGAGTATCAGTAGGAATCGGTTTCAGTTTGACAGTTCAACAATATTCATTGCGTTATTTACGTTGTTAAGTAGACAAATTGATCTAACATATGAACAATGCATCAGCAATATACTTCAAAATCATTCAGATTGTGATTATAAAGGGGTTTTACGCAATTAGGGTGCAGGTTAGTCACTACACACGAAAAACAATACCTCTAATTGATATATGCCTAATTTAGTTTCTTTTGTAGTGCTATTCTGTAAAGTTCACTTGGAACCTTACTTAAGTGAGCGGACACAATTCGAAAGCTAACTCATTTGTTTTAAAGTTAACCATCGCGGATTCACAACGAGACAGCGTTCGAATTTCGAAGTGAAGTGTAGAGAATAATACTACAGCCGGTCTATTCTGTAAAAATCTCACCGTGAAAAACTAAGGTGAAATGCTGAGGAGGAGGCTCCCTATTTTTATGTTAATTTGCAGGAATATTTTGAAACAGTCACACATACAAGCAAAATGTCAGTTAGGCAAAATTAAACTTTAGTATATTATGATTTATGGGATCTTTTTCTTTCCATGTTGAAAACAGTTCATAGTTGTAGTATTTTCTCTAGATACATTTTTTATTCGAAATTCATGTCTTTTTTAAGGATAAAATAAAAAACAAATAAGATTGTTTGGTTTTTATGTCTAAAATAAATATTCACAGCAAGAATAATATCGTTTATTATCCAGCCACCAGATATTTTTTCTCTAGATCAGTTATTACTTTAGTTATAAACGAAATAAGAATTGAGACTTACGCTATTTAGTTTCGTGCTCGAACTCGATTAAAGTGCACACGCGATATTCAACTTTATTATTGATGTGTTAGCGTTTAGCATATAACGGAGTGGCGGGGAGCAAGGGGCGGTGCGAGCGTGGAAGTTTGATTTATACTGCCTGGTCTTAAAGAGAGTTGTCATTGAAACTTAAGAGGGCTCTTCCTGGTCCGTCTATCGTCACCGCGAGCATGGTCGAAAACTTTGTTGTTTCGTTCAGCGCAAGTGAGAACTACTAACAAGCAAGTGAGAACGCGATAACATTGAACGAACAATAGTGTGCCGAAATTTCATAAAACTTTTAAACAAGTTTGTGAAATAAATGTTTATCATTTAGAACCTCCATTACATTTACAAGGTTTCTATCACGATGATTTCTTTACCTTTAAATGTATGAGTACATTATGAACAGCCAAAGTTCAGGTAAAATTTGTGCAAAAAAGCAGATTTTTGCAGGCTTATACTGAATTCGTTTCTCCAAATATTTATGTTTTGCTTGCATAGAAACCTAGATATAGTGCAGAAGATACCTATTAGTTCCAAAATTTCAAAGAAAGACGTGTTACAACGCCATGATCACGTACGATCGTTTGTATGAAATGTATGACGGGTTGGCCGCTCTTAAGTTTTCACGGTGAGATTTATACAGAATAGTACCACAGGTCTAGGTATCAGAAATTGACGGGGTCCATTAGGGCCAATGCCTGCCAGGGTTACGAGTTTGTCCGAAAGGGATATCGTGGCCCTGGCACACAGGCAAATGAAGGAACATGGGTGGGTTTTAGTCAGTAAAAGTCTGACACGCCCTCCCACTCCGCCCAGAGTGGGAGAAGTTATTTGATAATTTCCCACCCAATAAAAAAAAAAAAAGCTCTAGGTATCAGAGAAAGTTTCGTCATACCAAGTTTTTGATATGTAACATCTTCCCCTCTCTTCCTGTAGGAGTTATTTCGTGAAAAGGGACGGAAGTGTGACAGGTTGAGCATGGAATAAGTAAGTACTTTTTAATAGCATGGAATTAGTAAGTACTTTATAATAGCATGGAATTAGTATAGGTACTCATGGAATTAGTAAGTAAAGTAGTAGTAGTGGTAGTTTTGATAGATTGTAAGTAGAGGGGGTCGAATTTCGACCAGTGGGCAACCACTAGCAATGAATAATTATTAGAATAAATATTTCATTGTTAAGTTTTTTTAAAATTTTGAGGTTAGTTTCTGTCGTTGCTCAGTTGATTATTACCAAGGTGAGATGTCAGATGTTACACATCTTACGCAACTACTGTAAGGCTCGCTAGTTTTTTTTATGTTGTTGTGAGCGCATATCTCTAGCATTTTCCAACATACAGTATATGTATCTGTAGGTGAGTCCGTGGCATCACAGCGGGCCCTATCAGAATACCAGTGCTATTTTTTTTGCGCGATATTTTTTTTAAAATATCGCAGCATTATGCTGAGATAGGATCTTTTTTAGCATCGCACAAGTCTTGATTGTTTTATTTTGTATATTGTTAGTTTTAAATACTATTTTTGTATTTCTTGTGAATGTCCCAAATTCAATATTTTTCTTTCTTTCTTTTCTTTAGGGAAAGTCAGGGGAGATGGCCCTACTAACATTAAAGCCTGGAAACCAAGTACAATAAAACAACCATTTTAATCACAAACAAAACAATATTTATATTTCTTCTAAAATCTTAATTGTACAGTCTTTGAATATTAATATTTATTAATATTTTTGGTTAAAAAAAATACGTCTGGCCATCTCACCCAGAGTGTCCGGGAGAGATGGCCAGTACTTTTTTTGCCTTTTCCTGTCTCTACCCTTCTCTTTTTCTTTAAATAAATAAATAAAATTGTTTATTGTGTCTCAAACGGTTACATTTACACATGTGAATGAAACAGCCCCAGTAAGTAATTAATAATACTTGTGTTGGGGTTGTCTCGCTCCTTCCTTTAAAGTATAGATTACAATATCGAGATCTTATAAAATAGTTAGTTTGAAAAAAAAAAAAAAAACTAAGAACTAAAATAATATAATTTAAGAGCTGATTTTCAAGAACAAAATAACAATTTAAGAACTGATTTTAAAAGCAAAGAGATAAAGACTTATAAAATAATTCGCAGCTCTGTGTAGTGTGTAATTGTGAGTATGTGTATGTGGTAGTGTGTGTTTGTGTGTGTGTGTTTATGTGTATGTTTACGTGTTTGCTGATAGTGCCATTATATTCAAAGTTGAAAAATACCACTATGTAATCACAAGGTAAAGGTAGCATTATAGTAAAGAAGATAAGTCATTCATGCAAGTCTGACTAGAATATGCTCTGTTTCTTCGTATGTTAGAGTTTTTAACCACTCCGTTATCACTTTTTTGCATTGATGCAAGACCTCGTGGTGGAACTTTAATTTTGCGTTAATTTTATTGTATATGTAGGCGGATTGGCATACATACTGACGCCTTGCAAAAACCGTACGTACCCGTGGAGAGTAAGCCACAATATCCCTTCGCCTTCTAGCCTGGCTTTCTGGGTTAAATGGAATGTGTTTGTGTAATTATAGAATTATGTTTAAAAGGTATAGTTTCCTGACTGATAATAGGCCACTCATTCTATATAGATCGACTGTGGGATATCTATATGGCTTAAAGTATATTACTTTTAAAAGTGATCTTTGGGCTCTTTCTATCTCTAGAAATTTAGTTTTTGCGGCCCCTCCCCAAACTGGTAAGCAGTATGTGATTACTGACTGCGCGAGCGCTATATAAATGTTATTGAGTGTCTTTTGAGGCATCACATGTCGAAGATTCTTAAAAATCCATATAAATTTTCGAACACGCGACATAATAACCTCGACATGCGAATACCATGCTAGACACTCGTCTACTATAACTCCCAAGTATCTTGTAGACGGTACTTGTTTGATTGGTTTGCAGTCACAATTTTGCCCCAAACTGTTTGCACACACATGGATACAAATATTGAAATCAGTAGATGCTTTAGACCTTGCACTTGGAGAGAAACAAATGTAATTTGTTTTAGCAATATTAAGAGTTAACAAATTTGCTTTGAGCCACCTATCTATTACAACTAACCCTTTTTAGGCCTTATCACGCACAACTTCCCAAGTGTCACCAAAGTAGACAATAGCCGTGTCGTCCGCATATGAGAAGATTTTCCTGCCACTGTTTCGTAGGTTACAGAGTTCGTTAATATACACTAGAAACAGCGGCGGGCCGAGCACGGAGCCCTGCGGAACACCGAGAACAACGTTTTCCTCACTGCTATACGAATTGCCTACTACCCCGGAGATAACTGTCAAAAAGAGAAAGAGCCTTGCCTCTAATCCCTATACCCTCAAGTCTTTGCACAAGGATGGGAACAGATACGGTGTCAAACGCTTTTTTCAGGTCTAGAAACACCGTAACGCATTTATATGCCTTGTCTACTTTATCTTAATTTCAGACGTTAACGCAATAACCGCGTCCTGAGTTGACCGCCCTTGTCTAAAACCATATTGTGAGTCGGAAAGAATGTTATATTTATTCAAGTAATTTGTAAGCCTTTTCTTTATTATTTTTTCTATTATTTTTGAAAGTGACGGTAAGACGGAAATCGGTCGATAATTATTAACATCGCTCTAGTCCCCATCCTTGTGCACAGGCGTGATGATAGATCGTTTCAACGCATCACAAAATATACCAGTTTCAAAACACAGATTGGTTAATTTGCAAATGAGAGGAACCACAAAGTCTCGAGATAACTTAAGGAAACTCACGGATATGCCATCCCACCCCGAAGCACTTGCTGAGTCAAGCGACATAAGTGTACCATCCACTTCTGTCGGATCTGTCTCCAGCAACACAAATGAGTTGGCTTGAGGTGGTGTATTTGAAGTACTAAAAGCAGATCTAAATCCTTGCCCAGTTAGAGTCATGATTTCTTCCGCCAATGGTTACGAAGAAGTGGTTTACGCGGTTTTACGAGTCTAGAGGATGTGGTGTGATTTGTAGTAGGTGTACACTAGATGACTTGGGTTTTTTATAATGAGTTATGTCGTTAATTTTACGCCAAAGTAGCTTGGGATTTTTTACAGAAGTTAAAATTTTGTTTTTATGATATTGTCTTTTGAGTTTCTTAATCAGATTAGAGCAAAATGTACGATAACGCTTATACGTTATGATCAAAATTAAAAGGGTCTCTCCTTGACTGTAGTTGCAATTTATTTCTAAGCCTAATACATCATAGGGCCCCCGTGGATATCCAGGGTTTTAGAGTACGCTTAGAGCTAGAGAGTGAGACAACCTTAGTGTTATGGAGGAGAGATGACCTAATCACATCTATCATCGCGTCTACTAAAATGTTTGGGTCTCTATATGCATTGAGAAAAGACATTTCCGTATTTACAAGATGCTTGTAGGCATTCTCCAAATTAGTCACGGTCTTAGATTTAACATCAGACTTGGTTTGGTACGTGTGCGATATGTTTAGTAGTACCACTGCATGATCCGTAACAGACGTGTTTAAAACTGCCACGAAAGCCGAGTTTTTAGATGTATCTAGTTTAAGAATCGCGTGATCGAGGCAGCTGTCATCCCTGGTAGGCAAATAGTGTCCTGGGAGGAAGCCATGCAAAGCCGCCATATTTAAATAATTTAATCTGTTAGTCCGTATTTGTGATGTTTCTGCTGGTTTACCTATTAAGTTAATATTTATATCTCCTGTAATAATAGTGTCCCCATGTGAGTCGATAGTTTGAAGGTGTTGATCAAGCGGAGATTGAGTTTATACAAATCAAATATAGTCTTACAATCTTCGCATCAACATAACACCCTGTTAGACGAATGAAATTCAATTTCCACGGCCTAAAACGGGTTCGTGTAACAGGACACAATATGGCGTCGTAATGGCTAGATAAATATCGCCTAATGCGCGGGTATCCCTGATAGGAAAACGTTTAAACATGCTTGCCCTGCGGAAAATTTAGTTTATCTTATGTGCAGGCTTTTTCTCCAAAATAAATAGCGGGAAAAAAGTTTTGGGAGGAAAAAGGTCAGTAAGAATGGAACTTGGGTCTGATAAAAGAGAAATAAAGAAGACAATTTAAAATTTCTGATAAAAGTAAATGAGCGAGAATGTGTCGCGTGGGAGTTGATAACTAGAAATGTCAATATCAAAAATGACGGGACTTCACCATTGAGGTAGGAAAACTGTGGAAATGGCATATTCTACTTTATGAAGAATAGTTATACAAATATCTATCATATCGACACAGACATGTCATAAAGCGTTTTGCTTCTTTCTCACTAATCAAGAGCTGCATATGAAAAGAGAGACATCTAAATGTTTGTGAAGGACTAAATATGGTAACACTTTTGTGTGACGTCAAAATCATGTCTATGCGTGGCCGGTCGCCATGTTTACTGCCCAGTTTTGTGGTACAAAACTCGGCAATCAAATTCATAAATTTTACCTCTTCCTCTATTTTACCTCTGAGCAAATAAGAAATGTTAAATTTCTTATTTGCAGCAAATAAGAAATGTTTAATTTCTTATTTGCTTATCGGTATAAATATGTGGGTACACTTGACAAAATTTACAATCTAAAACTAAAATATACCCTATGTATTATGTAGGTACAAGTATATAAAGGACAAAAAAAAACTGCACTTCCTGTTACATACTTCCGTCCCTTTTCATGAAATCACTCCCACAGAAAGCGCCGGGATAGATGTCATACACCCTGAGAAAAAGGGAAGATGATAATCATTAGTATGATTATCATTATTTTTGACAAATAGATACCATTTTGTCAAAATGTTCCTTCAAATCGTAGATGATTTTGTAGAGCTTTTCCTACTCATCAACGACACTGAAATTCTAACTGGCTGGCTAATTTGTCGTTTGCCATCGTTTCAAAGGTGAACTCTGCTAAACAAAATGACACAGAAGGTCAGTAAATAGTGGCTGCGAGTCTGAATGAAATAGAGGGATCTCGCGACGCTGACAACAGCTAAACCGCGGTCACTGTCAGACTGCATACGAAAGAAAGAGAAGTGCGATGACACAACGCTTGTAATTTATTGCAAAATATGAAGCAATTATCTATTTAATCAATAAAAAACTTTTTACAAAAAAATAAGAACTGACTACCAAAATCAACTCTACAAAGTGAAAAATAACTTTAATTTCGGAAGTCGGTGTCTTTGGTGTATTTGAGTTTTTTGCCACTGACTTCCGAAATTAAAGTTATTTTTCACTTTGTAGTGTTAATTTTGGTAGTCGGTTCTTATTATTTTGTAAAAAGTTTTTTATTTTTCACTTTTTAATGGGTCAGTTTTGAATTTATCTAAGTTACAATAGCCTAATGTTAACTGCTCATCACCTTTTACAAAATATTGCTTTTCCCGATGCTGGGACGTTGATTGTTGAGGAGTTCTCCTGGTAAGAACCAGGAGAACTGCCACTCACCATATGCATAGTGTCGAGCATAAATTGCTTAATCGCAACCCGTTAAATAGGGGTACTCATTATTATATTGTTCCGGTCGCCATATGTGGTCTCCATCATCAGTTCCACTTCACCAAATGGTGCTTTCCGAGAGCAAATGTACGAGTTACTATAAAAAATACCCAAATCGGTTTGGTAGGTTTGCCTATAAAATTTGAGGGTTTCCCTCGATTTCCATAGGATCCCCTCATCTGATTCTGATTTGGTAGCAATGGGACCACCTCGGGAGTATACCCTTGCAAACAAAAAAAGAATTTTCAAAATGGGTCCATAATTAACGGAGTAATCGCGTAACAAACAGACAAAAAAAAAAAAAACATACCGCCGAATTGAGAACCTCCTCCTTTTTGGAAGTCGGTTAATAATTTGTTGAGTAATAAAAGAACTGAGTAGTAAAGAAGAAATAAAGAACAACCAAGTTCTGCATACAAATAAGACGTTCTTGTTATTAATTAAATACCAACTGTACGTTGATATTTAATACAGATATTTTAGATTGAAACTCAAAGTAAAGGGTTAGTTTACCTTTATTTTGCATCGAGATTTTTTTTTCTAAACGTGTTTTGGTAACTACCAAGTTCTGAGAAATATGTTCAAGAATAACATATATTTTTTCCGCTACCATAAAATATATAGATTTGGCAATTTTTTTGTTTAAGACAAGCCTACTTTTATCATTTGCCTCTTGTCAGCGCCTCAATACTCGTACGAGGCCAGAAAGAGAAGTGGATAGAGGACCTCGTGGTTAAGTTTTTGGTAGTACTCGTATAAGGAACAGGGTGTAAAGTTCACTCATGCACCATAGAAAAGGGAGGATCCTCCGACCAGACGGGTGTCGTGTCTGGTGGGCAACTGCCCGACGGTTGATGTCGGGACGTTGTATACTCGTATATGCTAGTTGCGCGGTAAACTCTGCTTGCGCGATGCAGGATTTGCGTGACGTCAGTGTGACGCGTAGTTCGCATGTGGCGATGTTGATGCCGCTACAAGTTATAACAGCCGCATGGGTCGATCCATCAGGTTACCGCGGTTGGTCCGTGGATGGGTGACCATCTTTACATACCAAGACCCTTCGGTGCCTCGGAAAGCACGTTAACCCGTTGGTCCCGGTCATTTGTAGATCTTTGACAGTTGTGACGGGTCGTCAAGAGCCCGGAAGTCTGACAACCAGTCTTACCAAGCGGTGGCGTATTACCCAGTTAGTGGGTTGTGTAGGTCAGATAAGCAGTCGCTCCATGTAAAATATTGGTATTCAGCTGCATCCGGTTAGACTGGAAGCTGACCCCAACATAGTTGGGAAAAGGCATAGGTACAGGGGCATTTCTGGTCCGGTTGGTCCTGGTCCGGTTCCGGTCTGGTTGTATTTGTTTTTGTTCCTTAGCCTTTTACGACACCCATGAAAATTGTAAAGGTAGCCTAATTATATTGAAAGTACTAGCTGACCCTACAGACGTCCTTTGCTAATTTCAATAATTCATACTAAATTCCCATAGAAACTGCAGTTTACACGAATTTCCCAATTTTCCCGGCAACTTTTCAAAATTTTCTCTTCATAAGAACCTTCCTCGAACATCAACAAATATATGAAAAAAAAAAAAAAAATGGTTCAGCCGTTCTCGAGTTTTGCGATTGGCAACACATTTAGCCATTCATTCATTTTTAGGGTTCCGTACCCAAAGGGTAAAACGAGAACCCTATTACTAAGGCTCCGCCGTCTGTCTGTCTGTCACCAGGCTGTATCTTATGAACCGTGATAGTTAGACAGTTGAAATTTTCACAGATGATGTATTTCTGTTGCCGCTATAACAACAAATACTAAAAAACAGAATAAAATAAATATTTAAGGGGGCTTCCATACAACAAACGTGATTTTTTTGCTCGTTTTTGCTCGATATTGATAACGGCAACAGGTAGACGCTTGAAATATTCACATAATATTAAGTTATATATTCAATTTAAAAATAAATAATTAAATTAAAATAAAACAAATATTTAATATTTACCTCCCATACAACAAACGTGGTTTTTTTGGCATTTTTAGGGTTCCGTACGCAAAGGGTAAAACGGGAACCCTATCACTAAGGCTCCGCCGTCTGTCTGTCTGTTTGTCTGTCCGTCTGTCACCAGGCTGTATCTCATGATCCGTGATAGCTGAACAGTGGAAATTTTCACAGATGATGTATTTCTGTTGCCGCTATGACAAAAAATACTAAAAAACAGAATTAAATAAATATTTAAGGGGGCAACAAACGTGATTTTTTTGCTCGTTTTTGCTCGATATTGATAACGGCAATAGGTAGAGGCTTGAAATATTCACAGAATATTTAGTTATATATTGACTGCAAAAATAAATAATTAAATTAAAATAAAACAAATATTTAAGGGGGGCTCCCTTACAACAAACGTGATTTTTTTGCCGTTTTTATAGATAATGGTACGGAACCCTTCGTGCGCGAGTCCGACTCGCACTTGGCCGGGTTTTTATTTATATGGATAGATTTATACATGACTGGATCTTCTGATCCCTTTTACTTATTGTCATAATAGAGGAGCTTTTTGCCCTTATTTCCTCCTTTACTGTCAGCGTTCGGCCATTTTGTGTTTTTTTCAACTCTTTCCGTTGTGATCGAGTAGAATGGACTCCATTCAGGGATTTACCCTAATTTCCTTTCTGATCGACTGTTTAAGTGAGGAAAAGTGAAGTAAAAGTGCTTTATTTTTTATTTAGGTCCCCTTCTTTGTTTAACTCGACTCCTCTTTGCTTAGTTTGTCATTCCTTCTTTTTTTTTTTGTTAATGGGGTGGAAAATCCTCATGGATGTCCTCCGCCCTGGGGGCGGGCGGAGGGGTCTGTCAGACTCTTACTGACTAAAAACCACCCCAGTGTTCCCTTCGCACACTTGCACCGGGGATCTAGGGATCTGTTATTACTTCTGTGATCCCCGGCTAGTGCCGGCCCGCCTTTGCGGGCCACCTCAAATCTGGGGGGGGTTGGATCCCCCCGCGCCGTCTGAAAGAGGCGCGCGTGGAACACTACGCGCCGCCACCTCGGGTCCAGTGTGATAGGTGTAGACCTCTGGCGGGAGAGCGGAGACCCTCCCATTCGGCACACTCTGCCAGCGTATGCCGCGCCGTGTCCTCCCGGCAAGTTTGTCATTCCTAGCCCAGCTTCGGTTTTTTCGTTCAGCTGTCATTAAGCTTTTGATTTACATAGGTTATAAACCGTGTAAATACATATTTATTCATTGTTATATGCTGAAGCGACTTTGTCTGCCTTGTACATTTTAACAGCAATAAATCATATTTATTTGTTTGAACGTGGTAACGGGTCATATAAACTGGCCTATCAATCTTTATTACTCTGAAATGTTTTAGAATAAGTACCTATATCGCATTTACATAACATAAACCTGTAATCTCCAAAGGGTTAGGCAGTGGTGTACCTATAGGCATATAGGGCCTTGGGTGGTGGGTATATAGTGAGCCTGCGTGCCGCAAAGCCGAACACACCGGTGTACATCTCCCGCCTGCACTACACCACTAAGGTGGAGGACATCATGGAGTACGTGCGCCAGAAGACGAGGTACACGCCGAGGGTGCAGTTACTGGAGTCGCGCCGGAACGTCAACTTTAAGGCGTTTGTGGTGCGCGTGCCTAATTGTTATCTGCCCCTCGTCATGGAAGAAGACTTTTGGCCGCAGGACGTGGTGTTCCGTCACTTCCGCGGACAAGTTCCACAGATCAGCACAATTTAATATAGTGCAAAGTGAAGTGCTACTAACATTGTCTTAAGTCATTTTATTAACACAAGTTTTGTTTTGTTTACAATAAATATATGTATGTTTAGGTTAAGGTATTTATTTATCTATGGGCCTGTATTGCCTGAAAATAAATGGATTTATTATTATTATTATATTATAGGGGGCGAGCCTATTGCCATTAACCGGGCACAAATCCACACTCCGGGCTGCTACAGAGGAATTCCTGAAAGAAAAACCCAATAACACTTTGCCGACCTGGGAATCGACCCCAGGACCTCATGCTCAGCTGTAGCGCTTCCGACCACTAGACATTGAGGCAGTCACAATTAATGACGATTATTAACAATATGAGCAATTTTATCATTCATAAATGATTTTACAATTAAATATCATACAATTAAATATGGTACCTAGTATGAATGTGGATGGCTATAAGAGTAGGGGAAGACCAAAAAGGAACGATGGATGGACTGTGTGAAAGATGATATGGCTAGAAAGGGAGTGACTACCGAGATGACGACTAATAGAGAAGTATGGAAGAAAGGGACATGTTGCACCGACCCCAAATCAATTGGGATAAACGCAAGAAGAATGTTGATGAAGTTGACCGTATCAATATATATGTTCCTCGGTGCATTAAATTAGTCAGCACGAGCCATAATATTAAGTAACACATCTTTTATGGGGTACTGTGTTAAAAGTTACAACAAAATACCTTGTGATATATTGCAATTAAATGAGAGAAATTTTAAAACACATATTAAAAGTACACTTTGTAAACAAGCATATTGCAAATTAAAGGATTATATCCAGGACAGGAATGCTTGGAAACATGCTGGTCCAGCTCCATAGGACAATCTAGAGTGTAGACAAAATCAAACTGATTGCTATTTTTACGGTAAAATTTGTTATTTTTATGATACTGGTTTTACATTATTACCTATACTCACACACTGTTTTTTTTTTTTTAGAAATACATACTTTTCCGATATTCCTCGTTCTTTCGTGTTTGTGTTTTAATTTCATTGCGTTATGTTTACCGCAAATAAACGTATTTTCTTTCTTTCTTTTTTCTTTCTATGTTTTTGTAAATATGGGAGCACCATGTATCTATCTCATAATTAAGTTACTTTTCATTGCTTAGTTTTTAATTATTTTTACCTATTATGGTATAGTAATTTTATTCTAGGTGCATCGTCTTCACATATAATCATATAATTAATGTACTCAAACAAAATATTGTAAAACATTTTTAAAAGAGTAACGGTGGAGTTTCTTGCCCATTCTTCTCCATACGAAACTACCTTTTGGAAGGGGCAACTAGAATCACTTCTATTTTTTTGTAAATTTTGACGTTCAAAAGTGCCTCTTATGAAATAAATAATTTGACTTTAACTTTGAGAAAAGTCAGGGAAATTAAACTGGGGAGTTTGTTGTGCCACTCTTTCATCCCAGCTAAAGCATTAGGGAGTGGTGAAGGGTGGCCGTTTTTGGGGTACTGTCTTGTCTAATTTTGACGTTCGAAAGCTGCTGATTCTCAGCCTGGGGCCTTACTCCCGACAGCATCGAGTACTGAATCAATCGAATTAGATTCGAAATAAATGACGACCCATACTCTTGAAACCGACACTAGCGCACGATCGTGCGGTGGTTCAAAACGACACTAATTTCGATCGAAAGATTCGTTAGAATCGAAAAGTTCGTACTCCACACGCCATCTGACAGTTATGTATCGAGTAGTTGAATCAAAACTAAACGTCAAATTACTCGATAGCAAAGAAGCTACTTTATGAAGATCGAGAGAGATTTTTTTGTGTTCTTTACTGCTTTATTTCTTCAAAATCTTTATTATTATGGCTCGCCTTACTTTGTTTTTCAATGTTCTTGAGAAAACATCGTATGGATCTTCGTGCGAAAAGAAATATGAATCGATATAATACCCGGGGCTATAGAAATGGATTCGGAAGAATTTCGAAGAAGTTATAGTTTCTCGAAGGAGTTGTTTAATGTGTTGGTAGAAGATTTAACACCACATGAAGAAATTAACCAGACGAAGTGACATTTCCATTAAATGCAAGGCGAGAAGCCCGAAAGTCTGACAACCAGTCTTACCAAGGGGTATCGTATTACCCAGTCACTGGGTTGAGGAGGTCAGATAGGCAGTCAACATAATCAGCCTATAATGTTCTCACTGCTGGGGCACAGGCCTCCTCTGTGTGAGAGGGAGTAGGACGTAATCCACCACGCGGGCCCAGTGCGGGTTGGTAGTTTTGACATGTCTTCGAATTTTTGGTTCTAGGACATGCCACCGGTGTCCTCACGATGTTTTCCTTCGCCGTTTTGAGAGCAGTGGTGATGAAATAATTTATACAAAGTAAAACACCTGTCAGGGTTCGAACCTACGACCTACAACTCGTAAGTCGCTGTCGTTACCACTGGGCCACCACTGCTCTCAAGTAGGCAGTCGCTCCTTGTAAAATACTGGTATTCAGCTGCATCCGGTTAGACTAGAAGCCGAGCACAACATAGTTGGAAAAAGAATAGGCAGATTGGTTGATGTTTTTTTCATAGGGTTTTATTTGTTAAGTTAAAATAAAGCACTAGGGTATCGTTTTTTACGTGAGAAAGTGATAGAGAAGTAAATAAATTCAACCACATAAAAGATTCTAACCACAGACATAAGACACTTGACAATGACGTAATCCATGAATGATAGGATATAGACAATGACAGGCATAACGACGCTGATAATACTCGAACCTATGTCGATCTTGGTTTACGATTCGATTTGGTTCGGGAGTAAGGTTTTAAATCGAGTTCAGATCAGAAACGAGTTCGAATTGAAAACAAAATCAAACTCGAATCGTTTTCGGGAGCAAGGACCCTGGTTTGAATAAATGACTTTTGATAATTGTTTATCAATAGACACTCTACGTCGATTTGCCGTGTTAAAGCTATTTCAAACAACTGTCAAAGGATGACGGTGGTGAATAATCACAAAAAAAAAACATCAGTTATTTCAGATTCATTATTATGATTACATCCATATTTGTTAGTACAATTACGAGCTTTAAAACTAGTGTTAGTAATAATTAATAGCAATTGGTAATAATAATTTAATCAAACAATATATAATAATAATTTAATTAAATCATATATAAAAAACTTTTTACAAAAAAAAACCACCGACTTCCAAAAAAAAACACTACAAAGTGAAAAATAACTTTAACTTCGGAAGTCGGTGGCAAAAAACTAAAATACAGATCCAAAGCCACAGCCTGTCCGAAAGGGATATCGTGGCCCTGGCACACAGGCATCTGAAGGAACACGGTGGGTTTTAGTCAGTAAAAGTCTGACACTCCCTCCCGCTCCACCCAGAGCGGGAGAAGTTATTTGATAATTTCCCACCCAAAAAAAAAAAAAAAAAAAAAAAAAAAAAAAAAAAAAAAAAAAAAAAAAAAAAAAAAAAAAAAAAAAAAAGATCCAAAGCCACCGACTTCCGAGGTTAAAGTTATTTTTCACTTTGTAGTGTTTTTTTTTGGAAGTCGGTGGTTTTTTTTTGTAAAAAGTTTTTTATTTTTCACTTTTTAGTGGGTCAGTTTGCAAATTTATCTAATTTACAATAGCCTAATGTCAAATATTCATCACCTTTTACAAAATATTGCTTTTCCCGGTGCAGGGGCGTTAATTGTTGAGGAGTTCTCCTGGTAAGAACCAGGAGAACTGATGGTGACTTCACCGTATGCATTTTGACGAGCATAAATTGCTTAGCAACCATATTAAAGTGCCTGATTGAATCGCAACGGTGAAATTCTTATTATTCAGTAGTTCCGGTGGCCATCTGTGGTCTTCATCATCAGTTCCACTTCACCAAATGGTGCTTTTCGAGGGCAAATGCACGAGTTACTATAAAAAATACTCAAATCGCTATGGGTATGCCTATAAATTTTGAGGATTTCCTTCGATTTCCATGGGATCCCCTCATCAGATTCTGATTTGGTGGCAATGAGACCCCTTACTCTTACCCTTCCAAACAAAAAAAAAAAAAAATTCAAAATGGTCCACAATTGATGGAGTAATCGGTGAACATACAACAAAAAAAAAAAAAAACAAACATACAGCCGAACATATAACCTCCTTCTTTTTTGGAAGTCGGTTATAAATAATAATAATACACAAACAAACAAACACAAAACAGTAAACACTAAGTGGACGGTCCGGGTGGACTCCCCGATGCCGCCGGTACAAAAATACGCAATCAATCAATCAATCAAGAAACAATCAGCAATCCACAACAATCAATCAACACAAACCCCACAACAACAAACTCAACAATCAACAAAAACAACAATCAACCAAACAATCAATTCAAAAATATGCGAACAGTTTAAGTAGGTAGTAAATTTTGCAAACAATTATTTTCCCTGACTTTACGTCCGCCACACACATTGTTGACTAGCTTAGATTTTGACCACAGCGTTAAACTATTCTCATACCATTTGTGCCGATACGAGAACAAAAATTGTTCGCTCCCGTCAACCATTATCTGCCTTTTTTTTTTTTTGTTGCCGGGGTGGAAAAACCTCATGGATGTCCTCCGCCCTGGCGTAGGTGGAGGGGTCTGTCAGACTCATACTGACTAAAAACCACCCTGGTGTTCCCTTCCCACACTCGTACCAGGGATCTTGGGAGCTAGTATTACTTCCATGATTCCCGGCTAGTGCCGGCCCACCTCTGCGGGGGGGGTGAGGTGTTAGACCCCCCCGCGACGTCTGAAAGGAGCGCGCGTGGAACACTACGCGCCGCCACCTTGGGTCCAGTGTGATAGGGGGCGGCGGACATCCCCGAGTCAGCCGTCCCTGGACCCATTTAGGGGGGCATTATCTGCCCTCTGCCGACGCCCGGTGCGCCTGCTGCGGGCCGGGTGAGCGGACGAGATCTCCCGCTCCCTTTCCGCAGCCTCCTTCTGCGACTCGTCTGTTTCGCAGAAGGATACCACCGCGTCCCAGGAGACCTCGCTGCCGGCCATCGTCTGCTTCGCAGAAGGAGGTGACGGACCCCCATGCACTCTCGCTCCGGACCATGGCCTGAACCAGCGGCTGTTATCGATTAGCCATACAGCCGCACGGGTCGACCAACTGATAATTATGAAGTCAGTCACTAACTAAAATCAATCAGTGTTATCTATTCTTCATTTAATAATCCAATTTACCCAAAATCAGTTCCGGTAACTACCCACTTAATAGGTTTTTAATTCAGTGTGTTCACGAGATGGGAATAGCAACATGGATACTTTTAGTCGATATATTTGCCAATTTGTGCATCCTGGTTCATACTAGGGGTAAATTCCCAGACTTTTTTTATGATGATGACACTGAGGTATTTATTGTCTTTTTGTCATTAAAATTTTTTTGGTCAGTAAATATGCTTAGTTAGTACCCCTGACTCGCGGCCCACGTAGGAGGAGGTGGGACGATCTGGATAGGTTCCGTCAAAGCTGGAAGGAGGATGGAGTGGAGGCAGACCTTTGTCCAGGAGTGGGACAGAGCAGATGTTGGAAAAAAAAATTAAAAGTGCTTCCATCATTCATTTAAACTTGGTTTTAAATCAGCCAATGAGCAAGCGTTGTGTTCAATCCTTTTGCTCTTCCCTGTATCAATATTGTGAGGAAACCGGCATGTCCGAACACCAAAAATTTAAACACATTTGTGTCATTCATCAACCCGTAATGGGCCCGCGTGGTGGATAATGGCCCACTCCGATTATGCTTTTGCAGCAAGTGAGCGAGCGTTTGGATTCTTCTCTTCTCTGTATCAAAAGACATCTTTTTTTTGCAGTAAGACAATTACAGACTATTATTCCGGTGCTCATGCTCACAACCTACTCTTCCTGGGGTAGATTACTGGTTCGGGAAAAATATTACTGGGATTTTCTGCTAGGGCAGAAGCAGATTCTGATTTTAGGCCCGATAATCTAGCAAAGAGGTGAATCTTGCACATGAGTTATCATATCGTCAACGAAGGACTGCCAGTTTACAAAATTGAACCTCAATTAAACTGAAACAAAATAAAAAATAAAAATCCTGTCTGCCTTGTACTCCAGTGGTTGCAAGCGCTAGTGCTGAGCATGAGGTCCTGGGTTCGATTCCCAGTTCGGGCAGTGTTATTGGGTATTTCCGTCAGGAACTTCTCAATATGATCGTCTATAGTCTATGTTATGTTATATTCTTTATTTTCAGAGTCTTGGGTACAAAGTACACAAACATAAATCGAAACCTAAACTACCAAAAGGGGTAAGAAAATTAAAACTATTCGTAATGAAAAGCAAAGAGGTAACAGTGTACCGTACGTGACCGAAAATATGGCACATCGGGGTTTTAGAGAGAGATCGGCTTTGTATAGCATCATCTCTGTCACTCAGAGCCATGTGACAATCCCTCTCTAAAGACTCGATGTGTCGTGTTTACGCCAGAGTACTGTTATTTTGGCCGACTCCAACTGAGTTGAGAAAAGGCTAGACAGATGATGATGGTACTGGATGCTGACGGCGGAGGACCATGTGTCTTGGCGCAGCCTGGGAGAGGCCAATGTGCAGCAGGGGACTGCAATAGGCCGAGTTGATTGGATGTAATTTTATGCAAAGAAAGCGTTACAAATATTATCAACCGGTCTTTGACCGCCTCGCTTATCTCTGATCCTTAATATTGGGATAAAGGAAAGAGAATAATGATGATGTAGTTAGTAGGCTGCCCTGGGTGCTTAGGAGCGTAAGAGCAGTGGTAGCCCAGTGATAATCCAGTCCAGTGAGTTCGAATCCAGTCAGGCGCTTTACTTTGTGTACATTATTTTATCAACACTGGTCTCAAAAAGGGGAAAGAAAACAGCATGAGGAAACCGGCATGTCTCAGAAACAAAAATTCGATGACATGTGACATCTACCAACCCGCACTGGGCCCACGTGGTGGGCCCACTCCCTCTCGAAGAGAGGCCTGTGTCACAGCAGTGGGGTCATTATAGGGTGATCATGCTAATTGCTGAAAGTGGGATCCCTTAGTTCGATAACCGGAACCATAGCTATATCCTTTTAAGTGAAAACTTCTTTACTGAAACGTTACGCTCGGGTCGGCGACGCTCAATCGGGTATACTCGGCTCCAGTCGGTTTGTGACGCTGAATCGCGTATACGCGGCTCTTAATCGCATATACTTGGCTCTTAATCGCATATACTTGGCGCTAGTGGAGATAGGTAGCACACTCTTTTAAAATGAGGATCGTGCGAGGCACTCTTTTTACAAAATGTGCTACCACGAATGAGGCGAGGCTGCGATGGCCTGTGAGCACGTACCTGCTGTGAGTGTGCGAGTGTCAGTGACTCGCCAAGCGTGTCGTGAGTTGTTCCGTGTCGAGTTGTCGTCACTACACACCACACTCACGAGTCGCGTGTCTGGTGTGTAATGATGACAACGCGACACTACACACATACTCAGTCGAGTAGCCACTCACGGTGACTAGTCGGTTAAGCGCGTCACACAGCTCGCACGAGTGATGATGAGGGAAAGAGAAAAGAGAATGGTTAAAAATGTTCTGTTTAGCTAATCTGTGCCCTGTGGTATGTGCTAGCCATGAAGGTATAGATAAAAGTGGAGGCCACAAATACCTAAGTGAAGATGACTGTGGGCCGACTCTCTCTTTCTGAATACATACATAAGATAAAGAAAACACATATCACTGTCTCGTTCTTATATATGTATTCAGAAAGAGAGAGTCGGCCCACAGTCGTCTTCACTTAGGTATTTAGAGTGTTGCCTCCACTTTTATCTATACCTTCATGGTGCTAGCACATCAAAATAATAAGAGTGAGTTTTATCCAAGTGAGTAGCTACAACTGTGCTAGCACATGTTGCTGTGTTAGCATGTTGTGCTGAGTTACCCGACACTAGGCTCTAGTCGTAAGTTTCCACTTGTATTGTATCCTGTGGTCATAACCACACAGCGATTTTTTCCCCATAAGGATATATTTCCCAGTACCAGCTCGGAGCCTGGATGTGTGCTCGTTTGCTGGCAAATAGAAATAAAAATAGAGAATACAGGCTGGATGTTACGATATTTATGATTAAAACGAATGTAAACAGGAAATGGAGACTGGGTACTATCCTGGTGTTCCTAAGGATTCTCAGGAAAAACCAGCAAACGCATTGCCGATAGTAAGTATTTAAACAATCTGGTTTACCTATTTCCTAATTCATCGACACCTTTTAAGTACATCAAATTTCGTGACGCAAAAATCTTTTTTACGAATTTATATAATTTTTTTTTAATCACTTTTAGTAATATCAAATAGAATAAAATAATATAATGCTCTTTATTATGTACTCCATAGGAATCACAGATGTAATTCATGTAGAAATTTTTCATAAGAGTGACACAATGGGCGGTCTTATCGCTAAAAGCGTTGTTTTTAAATTATTATCTTTGGATGGATTTAAAGGGAAAATGAGAGACAATAATGTAGTCTGTGGTGTACCATTTACGACACACAAAAAGCATAATCTTATCCATAGATATCTTGAATACCGTTTCTAACTGAAATACAGCTGTGCTGCTGGGGAGTTTGTTGCGCCACTTCTGCTTCCCAGCTAAAGCACTAGGAAGTGGTGAAGGGCGGGCTTTTTGGGGGACTGTCTTATGTAATAATTGAAAACAGATTCGTATTTTGTCTCTGTTCTTCAGACACATGAAAATGTTTGCAAGATTTCTTTGGGTATCACCTATCGGGTCCCAACTCATTGATGTTTTAAAAACAATTTTCTTAGATTGTTTTTTTTTAAATCACTGTTTGTTTTCTATTGCAGCATGAGCCACCGCGACCGTTTTATACGATTGTGAGTAAGCTTGCTTCATTCATATAATAAAATAAAAAGCTTATTTTGAATAATATTTAATACTGGCTGCGCCCCGCGGTTTCACTCGCATATGTCTTGAACCCGTGGGAATATCGGGATAAAAATTATTCTATTTATTTATTTAACAGTTTTTGTACCCACATATAAACAGACAAGAAGAAAGGAACAGAAAAATACGTATGATAATATTATATACGTAGCGATATATATTAAAACGCCTGAATGGATTTGGACTGACCACGTATCTAATATTTTTATATACGTAGTCAGTCCAAATGGCCGTTTTAGCGCGAAAGCGTAACAAACAAACTCACACAACAACTACTTAGGATCATAATAATTATGGTCTACTGATCGCTAGCGCTATTGCGAAGCATGAGGTCCTGGGTTCGATCCCGGGTCGGGCAGGGTTCTCGAGTTTTTCCATCTGGAACTACTTAGTTGCAGCCTAGTCTGGGTTTGTGCCCGGTTGATGGCAATGCCCCCTATAACTTGGGACTTAAACATGACTGGCGAAATGTGGATATACATAGGTACACCTCTGCGCATCCCTTCAGCGAATATAGTTAAAGGAAGGACTTGGGGGACGCCTTTGCCCAGCTGTGGAGGTATGAGGAACAGGGTGTAAGTTCACTCATGCTCTAGGTATAGAAAAGGGAGGATCCTTTGACCAGACGGTGTTGTGTCTGGTGGGCAACTGCCCGGCGATTGATGTTGAGATGTTGTTAAAATAGTCGCGCGGTAAACTGCTTGCGCGATGCAGGATTTTGCGTGACGTCAGTGTGATCCGTAGTTCGCATGTGGCGATGTAGATGGCGCCACAGTATAGGCACATATAAATAATACATTTTTTTTAAAATCCAGAATAAAAAATTCAAAACAATGGTAAGTAGACATGAACTTATTATTCATAATCAATCATTATCATTCAGATTAAATAGTTTCGGCAAAAACCTCCAATTCCTATAAAACGATATTTTCGAAATAGCTTTCAACATACATTTCTATACAAACCTCTCTTAACTCACGTTGTCGACACGGTTGGCGCAGTGGTTAAGCGATTGACTGCTGCGCTGGTGTCGCGGGTTCGATTCCCGCACGGAACAAATATTTGTATGACCTACAAGTAGTTGTTCCGGGTCTGGCTGTTTTTTTATGTGAGTTTAAATGTTTGTAAATGCACCCACGATACAGGGGAAATTCCTAGTGTGGGGCAACGTTTTTAAAAAAGAGAAAAGAAAGAAAGAACTACGCATTATATTCAACTAGCTGCTGCCCGCGTGGTTTTTTATAAAATAAAGGTAGCCTAATTTATTTTCTTATAACCTTATAGCCTATTTTCGGCTGTTTTTTGGACCTGTCGAGGGCATTTGACCTTGTTTCTTATAATGTGCTGTGGGATAAGCTTCGGGAGGAAACTAGCACACCCAGGGACATGATCAGCATACTGAGATATTGGCATGGCAACCAAACCAATAATGTTAAGTGGGCGGGCTCATGTTCCACAGAGTACAGGTTGGAGTGTGGGGTAAGACAGGGAGGCCTGACGTCACCACGGCTCTTCAACCTGTATGTGAATGGACTGATAGATGAGCTCAGCAGGGCTGAGGTCGGTTGTTCAATGCATGGTACTTGTATGAACAACATTAGCTACGCCGACGATATGGTATTGCTGAGCCCATCTGTTAAAGCCCTCAACATGCTCTAAGGCATATGTGAGAGGTACGCAGTGTCAATGGCCTCAGGTACAACTCCAAAAAAACGGAACTACTTGTGTTTAAGGCGGGCAATAAAACTCCCACTACCATTCCACCGGTCAGTCGTGGAGGGATTCCGATAAGTAGGGTCTCCAAATTCAAGTACCTGGGGCATTGAGGCACTGAGGACCTCTCTGATGATTTGGACATTGAGAGGGAACGTAGGGCATTGGCAGTGAGATGCAATATGCTGGCGCGCAGGTTTGCAAGGTGCACAAACAATGTTAAAATTACTCTGTTTAAGGCGTACTGCCAGACATTGTACACCTGCAGCCTGTGGGTTCGCTATACGCAGAAGGCTTTCAATGCCCTACGGATCCTCTACAATAATGGGTTTAGGATGTTGATGGGGTTGCCGCGAGACTGTAGTGCATCAGGGATGTTTGCGGAGGCTAACACCGACTGCTTTAGAACAATAGTGCGTAAGAGAGTGGCCTCGTTGATGCGTCGTGTGCGGGGCAGCTCCAATGACCTCCTAAACACGATTACAGAAAGGGTTGAGTGTTCTATTGTGGGGCACTGGAATAAGGTACACAGCTCTGGTGGTGTCCTTTTTAATGTTAGGTAAATATATTAGATTAATTTAATTAAACAAGTAGGTATAAGTTCTAACATAGTTTTAAGCTTTACTAACAATTTTATATGGAATTAATGTTCTGATTTAAACTTATAAAAAAAAAGTAACATCAGCCATCTGCCAGTGAAAGTCCCGTCAAAGTCGGTCCAGCCGTTTTGGGGATTAGCCGGAACAAACAGCCAGACAATTTTTTTTTTTTGTTATATGTGCCGTACCTATACAAGGTGGAGACGACAATACAACAATAAATTAAACTTCGTATACCTAATGCTGTTCCCAGTCTGCATACAAAAATTCAATCAAATATATCCAATAGTTTAGTCACAGGACATTATTTTACATTTTTAAGATTTTCTACATGATGTATCTAACAATAAGCCAGCGCCGACAGGTTAACGACTTCGGCAATAATCTGCAACGGTAGTATCGGTGTAAACAAAACATGTTGCCAGCTCGCTACTTCAATAACCTTCGCCAAAATTGTTCTTAAATTTTACTTCCCGATGAGAATTAATGCATATAATACCTTATCTCTGAGCCATAAGAGTCATAAAGCGTGTGAAGAAAATTAGATATGAAAATAATGCATGCGGAAGTTATTACTACTTGTTACGCACTCATGTCAATCGTAAATTAAGTATGTGCGAAAGGGATAGATTAGATAGTTTGTTTATTTCTACTTCGCTTTCTTGCCGAAACCTGCAAAAATTGGTGTAGGTCAGTGTGTCGCCGTGATCCTATGACGTCGTACGCGTCATTGTTTCGTATCGCAAGCGCAGGTGTTCCGGTTTCGCTGCCTTTGAAGCGCCCGCCCGCCCGCCGCTCGTTTGTTTATGAAATTGTGATTATCTTAAGACGACTTAGTGTGAATTGTGCGAAATTAGACGCTTTATTTAGTGACAGGACACATACAACGTAGCAATAGGTACCTAGGTAGTTAAATTATTAAGTGAATTGTGCGAAATTAGACGCTTGTCATTGTGTGTTATCTAATCGTTTGTTTTTTTGTAATAACAATGCCTCGTTTTGGTTACACAGCCATGGAGTACACCGACATGATTTTAATTTATGGGGAATGTCACGAAAACGCCGCTTTAGCAATAAGAACATACCGAGAGAGGTATGGGAACACCCGTGTATGTCCTACGGACGGCCGCATTATCGTTCAAGCTGTCCAGAGGATACGGGAAAATGTGCCCTTAATCCCGCATTTGGATAGTGCTACTCCAATAGTAACAGTGACCCGAGACGAACGAGTTTTAAATTATTTTGAACGCAATCCTACGTCTAGTCTACGTAGGGCTGCTCGAAATTTTGGTGTAAATCATAAAACCATACACAAAGTTTTAAAACGCGACAAACGGAAGCCTTTTAAATACAAAAAAGTACAGGCGTTGCTACAAAGGGACAAGCCAGTAAGAGAAACCTTCTGTCGTTGGATAGAAATAAAACATTTAGATAACCCCGACTTCCTGTACAATGTGATGTGGACTGATGAAAGTACATTTACAAGGAACGGCTTATGGAACCGACAGAATCTTCGGTACTGGAGCCGCGAGAATCCGCATCTAGTACGGGAGACTTCGCACCAGTATAGATTTGCTATCAATGTGTGGGCTGGCATACACAGGAATACCATAATTGGTCCGGTTTTTATTGAGGGCAATTTAAATGGTGCAAAGTTTTTAGAACTTCTCAATGGACCCGTTTCAGATTACACGGATGATCTTCCGCTAAACGTGCACAGCCAGATGTGGTACCAGTTAGACGGAGCACCAGCTCATTCAGTGACGTCTGCCAGAGAGCGTTTGTCTCAAATGTTTGGACAACAGTGGATTGGCCGTTATGGACCAACACGGTGGCCAGCGAGGTCACCGGACCTCACGCCATTAGATTTCTTCTTGTGGGGTCATGTCAAAAATGAAGTTTATTCAACAGACGTTGATACCGTTGATGATTTAAGGAGCCGAATTATAATATCTTTTAATAAATTAAAACAAATGGCCGCTAATGGCGACCTCTTATCAAGAGTAAGAAATAATCTTTTAAGACGATGTAATTTGTGTGTTCGGGTTCATGGCGGACATATTGAAAATTTAAAAATTTAATGGATACTAAGTCTGAATACGATAAGTGATTAACTGATTAAACAGTGATTGTAATTAATAATTACGCGTGGGTGACTGTGACTATTCAGTTAATAATTTGTGATTCTGTGTAATTGTTTTTGCATTCATAAAAATAAATATGGCACAAAAAATCACGTCGTCGGCGCGGGTCCCACGACCCGACGCACCACCTATACATTACCCCGCGCTGTTGCCGCTCTTCTCACAGGTTAGTGAACCAATATTTAAAAATGGTGTTCTGTTTTGTTTACATTTTTATGCTATTTAGTTTGTTTGAAAAGATTTTTTTTTAAATTTCGGTTCTAGGATTTATTTGATAGTTTCAAAATATTCCTATGAACTAGTATTACTAGTGTTTTCATTTATTGTTGTATCGTCATCTCCACATTGTATACGTATTCTTAGGGACCAGGAGTGGTATTTTAAATATAAAAACAACTGACAGATCAGCCTAACCTATATTTATATAACGAGCTAAATAGTTAACATAAATAACCACGCACTATATAATAGGAAACAATCAACTTCAACAAAACGCAATAAACAAAGGCAATATTTGCTTATAGAAATAAAATGACCACCAAACAAAAACTTAGTTGTGATCCGAGACGAAATCCAATGACCTCACCACGCGAGCGCTGACAGGCAAAAAAAAGGGCTGCGCCTCTTTTTTTTTTTTTTTTTTTTTTTTTTGTATATGGCATCTCGCAGTTGACCTTGAGAGGCCGTGACTGCTTAACCGGTCTTTCCTGTGGGTGCCCTAAGGTATTAGCTTAAAGCCTCCAGCCAGGAGCGTAAATAAAGTATTAAAAACTAAACGACAGCGCTCTAAGGGCACCCCCTGTGGGGTACGAACCTCGGCTTAGGGCGTCGTTGGGGAAAACAAAGCAAATTGGGGACGGGCTGGATCAAAAGTTTAAATTCATGATTATTAACGGGGATTACTATTAAATGCTACGGCTCACTCAGCCTCGGGGCTGGCGGTTCGACGTGCAAGGGACGGGGGGAACAATTTATTCTTGATCTTCGCGTGGTACCTCGGCGGCGAGGACGGAATGACGGTTTGTGTTTGTGCACTGTACTTGTGGCCCTATTGCTTTCCTGAAGGAGAGTAATGGGGTCATCCGGGTCTAAGAGAGTATGCCTAGGTCGGCGAGTCTTACTGATTTGAGATGGCCTATAGCTAGCTGCCTGCACAACCAAGGGGTTGCGATGTCTATCTGCGGACTCGAAGAACCGCTTTGTCGCGCGTTTCAAAAACTGCTTGATGGTGGGGATTCTAAGATCTACGTGTAGGGTTTCGTTCCGAACGAACCATGGAGCGTCCGTAATTTTACGGAGAAATCGGTTTTGAAGTGCCTGCATTCTGTGAATGAGATGGGGACGGGCGTGTGCGAAAGCGGCACACGCGTACGTCATAATCGGCCGGATGCACGCTGTGTAAATACGCAATTTGCCCTTAAGGGACAACTTGCTGCGTGAGTTTAGAACGCAATGAAGCCTACCGAGAGCGAAAGCAGCGCGCGAACGCACTTGCTTTATGTGCTCAGCGAACGAAATGTGGTGATCTAAGATCACACCGAGATATTTGGCTCGCTTCTCCCAAGGGATAGGCTTGCCGAACATCTTGATCTGTCGTGGTAGGTCCGGTCTACGCCGGGGCCTAGAAAAGAGGACCGCTTGGCTCTTATCAGGATTGACCTCGATCCTCCACTTCCTGAACCAGTCACCGAGTCTGTTGACTTCGGTCTGTAGGATGCGGGAGATCTGGTCTTGACTGCGGCCGGTGTAGTAGATGGCCGTGTCGTCTGCGAACAGAGCTAACTGCGCCTTTCTACTTTTCGGGATGTCACTGGAGAACAGCGTAAAAATGAGCGGAGCCAGCACAGACCCCTGAGGGACGCCTGCGCGGATCGGATGAGGGGAAGAGAGCGCACCCTCGATGCGATAGCGGAAGGTGCGGTTCAACAAATAGTCCCGTAAGATGAGCACGAGACGATCTGGCACACCGAATTTGTATAGCTTATACAATAAGCCGTTGTGCCAGACTTTGTCGAACGCTTTCGCGATATCGAAGAACACAGCACCCGTCATGAACCCGCGCTGGAAACCGGCGCTTATGTGTTCTATGATACGGTGGACCTGTTGTACGCAAGAATGTTGGGTTCTAAAACCGAACTGTTCGTTGGGGATGAGCCCCTTCGTCTCGGCGTAGTCTCTGAGACGCTTATAAATAAGCCTCTCATAGACCTTGCCGAAAACGTCGAGCAAACTGATGGGACGGTAACTGGAAGGCTCGGTCTTAGGCTTGCCGGGCTTCGGGATACCGATGACGGTGGCATTTTTCCACGATTGTGGAAAAATGTTGTTACTAAGAGCACCATTGAAGATGGTGGTCATTAGCATGATCAGGTGAGCCGGGAACAACTGGACCACCCTATTGGTGATACCGTCTGATCCAGGGGCTTTACGGGGTTTCAGACCCTTGATTATATCGTGAACCTCGTCCGGGGAGACGGGGTCTAGAGGACAATCAGGGTCTTCGACCGGAGGGAGAGAGGCTCTACGTTCGACTTCGGCATCCACCTCGGCGAGGTGAGCCTGGTCTACTGGTTGAGAGCTGGGTGAGCACTGGGTCTCGAGGCTGTCAGCTAGGCATTCAGCCCTGTCGATGTCGTCGAATGCTATCGTCCTGTCGGGTCGTGTCAGGGGAGGCATAGAGACTACTTGCTGGGACTTGAGTTTCCTCTGAAGTTCCCAGAATGCCAGATGAGTGGGCTCTAGCTCGCTCAACATCTTGTCCCAGTTACCGTCACGCAGCTCGGCCATGCGTGTCCTTACAGATCTCTGCAAATAGCGCATGTGAGCTTTGTTGGCGTCACAGGGGAAGACGTCGTAGGCACGAGTAGCCGCGTTCTTCTCAGTCAGCAGTTCACGCACATCGTCCGGCAGCCTCAAGCGATGTTCGTCCATCGCCGGAGCTTGCCTTGAACAATCGTTCAGGACCGATTGTACGTGTTCCGTGAGTGAGCCGATCGCGGCCGTCGTGTCAGCGATTGAGGTAAACTGATCTGGTATAGAGTCTAGTAGAGGCGAAGTGGTGGATTTCAAGCGATCGCTTACTTTCCTCCAGTCCGTGACTACTTTGATACGAGAGGGTTCGTCCGGGTCAGGGAGTCCGTCGCGAGGGACCAGTCTCATGACGACTGGTCGGTGGTCGGAAGTCAGTTCGTCCATCGCCTCTATCGAATCCAACCGGAGGTTGATATTCTTTAGGAGCGCTATGTCCAATACGTCAGGGGTATGGTTGGGGTCGTGAGGGTAGTGGGTGGGCGTCATCGGGGCGATGACGTCAAAGTTTAGGACGGGGCAGAGGTCAAACAAGTGTCTGCCTCGGAACGTGGTACTGGTACTATTCCAGGCCGGATGTTTGGCGTTGAGGTCACCCGCTATGATAACGGATTCGCTCAGGCCAAAGAGAATTGAAAGATCGTCAGAGAGCAGTTTGAGACCGTCTGCTGACGAGGTCGCGGTGGGCGGCATGTAAGCCGAAACTATCGTAATCGGTCTATGACCTGACATGCCTAGTCTACATGCAGACACTTCAAGACACGAGAGAGTTGGAGGATCAAGAGGAATACAGTATAGAGGGGTTCTATAATAGATCAAGGTGCCGCCCTTGTGGCATCGAGACCTGTCGTTGCGAACTATGCGATAGTTCGCAATTGACGGGTTTCGATGACTCGGCTTGAGGAAGGTTTCCTGTACTAGGAGAATGTCTAACTTGTGGACGCGGAGGAACTCGGCGACTTCGTCGCGTTGTCCCCTAATGCCGTTGGCATTGAAAAAGCCTAACTTGAGGGATCTGAGTTTAGTTCTTGCGGGGGCCGTATTATACATATTAGGGCCGTTTCGCGAAGGTGTTGAGGACTTGCGTAATTTCCGGGTACGCATTGAATATGCTCTGGATCTGATAGAGATTGCCAGAGGATTGAGCCTTGACTAATTCCCCGGCCATTTGAATGGCGCGAGGAGACATGAACACGTTGAATGTGCTCGTGATCACATTAAACGCGTCTAGTGCGTTAGCGACGGCGCCAACTGAAGAAGTCGCGGGTTTAGGGGGCGCGCGAGTGGTGGCGACGGGAGCGGCTTTAGGAGCTGGCTCAGGTACACGGGGCGCGAGAGGCGCGCGGGGCGCGGCGGGCGCGGGAGCCGCGCGGGGTGCGAGAGGCGCGCGAGCCGCGGGAAGCGCGGTGTTAGCGGCGGGTGCCAGTTGAGCGCGTTGAGCGCGAATATTGGGGTCCATCATCAGAGGTTGAGGATGGAGAGGAGGGGCCATATATTGGCCGAAGGCAGGGAAGGCCTGCTGGTGGTTAAAATAATTCCACGGACTGGACCTTTGAGGGCTCAGACGCTGCGGAGGTTGAGACAGGGTAGCGGGGTACCCGGGGTGCTCTCGTTGCTGCCTCGCGTCGAAACGCTTGGTCAGCTTCGAGGAAGATGACTTCGGGGCTTTAGGACAGCCACGGTAATTGGCTGGGTGACCCTGTTGGCCGCATAGGACGCAGCTGGGAGGCTCGGTGCAGAGGGCACGGTCCTTTGGACGGGTGCACTCAGAAGTGCCGTGCTCGCCCAGGCACTTGACGCACCTGGGTTTCGCAAAGCAGTTCTTTTGCGCGTGTCCGTATAGCTGGCATCTGTGGCATTGGCCTATGATGCTTGATTTGTGGGGCTTCTGGACGTCGAAGCCCTTAAGGTAGCATATCGAGCTAACCTTGAAGATTGGGTGATGCCCTTCGGTTTGTGGGCACACGACAAGAACCATGTCGTATGCGGATCCACCTCTGGATCGGTGCATCCTGTGCACTTCGAGGACAGGGATCCCCTGTCTCTCTAGGTCTGCCTTTATGTCGTCCGTGGCGATCTCACTGGGGATCCTACGGATCACCACGCGTATCTGACGATCCTCGGGGAGGGTGTACGAGTGGAATGAGATTCCTCTCGCCCGAAGAAGTTTTGTAAGTTCCCTGTAATCGTTCGACGTAGGAACGGAAACTTTGATGCCCGGTTGTGTGCTGATGGCACTGGTGAAGTTGATCCTAAGATCACTGCACCTTTGTGAAACTTCCGTCCACCTGCCCTTATCTTGAATGATAATGGGTGGGGGACGGGATGCCTTCTTGGAGGCAGAAGGAGTCTTGGCGGACGCGGTCGCAGTACCGGAAGTGGTAGCTTGCGACTGCGCGGACGGAGCCGGGGTAGGGGCCCTAGTGGCGACTACCGCGGGGGTAGAGGGAGCGGAGGTCGAGGGAGCCTCGATCGCAACCATTTTAGCAGGTTGCGAAGACCTGCTCTTGTTCTTCTTCCTCTTGCCAGGGCCTGAGGTGATGCCCCCTTCCTCTGGTCCAGAGGAGGAAGAACAAGAACCTGACTCCGCATCCGAGGAGTCTGAGTTCGCCGCCGCCGCGTTATTGTCCGCGGGGGCGGTGGTGTCCATCGACACTATCGGACTTTCCGAACGACTCTGTGAGTCAGAGTCGTCTGAGTTTGAAGCGAGCGCATCGCTGAATTTTGAGAGGCTCGCTGATGGCGTAGCCCTCAACCCACTAATCTGGGAAGCGTACTTCCTGAGGAAGTCTTGGTCCTTGAGGAGGACCTCTCTGACGAACGTCAGTAAGAGGTCGTCCTCCATTCTACCGAGAGGGGGGATCCTATCGGAGGAATTTTGGAGCCGGACTCCACTACAAGAAAATGAAGCCTATCGTGGCCCTACGCCTAACTCCCCGGGTGGATTGGCCCGGGGATGAGTTTCGCTCCCTGTCGGGTGTAGACAGGGAGGATGAGTACCTATGGTGAGCCCTGAGCTTGTGATCCCGTTGCCAATCTTATTGTGCAAGGGGGCCCTATTTGGTCTAGCGCGAAGGGTGTAGACACACCCTAAAGACACTAGGTGAGTCGCTGTGGGAGGAAAACTGTCACCAGAGCCGACTAGGAGATCCCCCAAGGCCGGTTAACTCTGGGACCCGTCCAAATTATTGCCTCTCCCTGAGGGGGTTCAGCGGGTGCGTTTGGGTCAGCACCCCACTCGGTTTCGTTGGCACCGTAAGGTATCCACCGAGGACCACGAAACTGTGGTTTTACCCAGAAGGGGCCTAATGAATTTAATAACGTTTTCCTGCTATAGAAACACCTGTCTTGAAAAAGACAATTTTTGTGATCCAGGTCTTTCGATTGAATTGATTAATAAATTAATCGACCCAATCAATCGACGATCGGATGTAGTCGGGGCGACTACGAGAGCGTTACGCAAGCGTAACAATACCGGGCACGAGAGAGCGGCAGGAGGGCGGGAGCACACCGATAGCAGCACACAACACGACCGTCCGCAGCGAGATCCGAACGCAGTATCGGCTGCGCCTCGGTTGACAACCGCTTTTATAGGCGCTGGAGTGACGTCTCGGATGACAGCTGTACAGACATTTACAACCTCATTCTTGATCTAATACGGCTTCTCCTGACTGTGCACCGTCCTCGGGCACATCTGATGTGGCAGTATCTTGAGCTGGGTGCTTGTCTTGGCTCGGAGGTGAATCAGTCGAGGGTCCGGCCTGCGTGTCAACACCATTATCTTCGCCTGAAATTATGACATGATTAGTGAGGACCCAAAAGCTTATTTTTGCCTATTCAATCATTCATCACACATTTGAGGCCCCCTTTCAATGAAGCAATCCAGCCAAAGATATCAAATCGCTTTCAGTCAATCGCAGTTATATGGTTCTCACATCCATCATTCTATATCATCCGGCGCCACACATTCTCATTATTAGAAAGTGTTTACGCAACAAATGCACTGCAGCGCATTTCTACACAATATCGAGATCATGATACCCTAGCACATGTCCGGTAATACACGTACAAGCCGTGTCTGCAAGACAGAGGCACCGCAGCGCATGTCCAAAAACTAGTGGAAGAGTGTTTACTTAACAAATGCACCGCAGCGCATTTCTACACAATATCGAGATCATGATACTCAATACCTACTCAATACTCAATACTTTATTGCATTCCATAATGTGTACATAATATAACAGTTGGTATGTTAAACATAGAATCAATTATGGACCCTGTCGGGCACAGCAAAGTTAATTTTTAATAGGAGACAGGTTGAAGGCGCTTTTTGTTAAGAAAAAAAAAATATCATTAAATTAAAATAGTATCATGAAAATAGTATCATTTGCTTTTCTGGTATTTATATTTTATACAAGTATTTATAGTATATATTCAGTTTTAAATTATTTGAATATATTTTTAAATTATATTTTTAAATTATATATTGCACGATTTACATTACTAATATTATAAATTACAATAAATAAATATTTAGAATTTTATTTAGTCTTGTAGAATGTTATTATCAATATTAGTTGTGCACTGTTTAGCATAAGTATTAATTTTTAGATTAACAATATTTTAGTGTGTTAAAATAAATTTATATTCAATTCAAAGTGAAATTTAAAATGAAATATTATGTAAAAAAGGTAAAAAAAGGTACTTATTATGTAAAAAAGTTTTTATTGTTGTTGAAATGTATCGCTAAAATATTCGTTAATAGTGTAGTAGCTTTTGATTATCAGAAATTGTTTTAATTTATTTATAAAGATATTATTTTTATTTATTCTTTTGATATATTCCGGTAACTTATTGTATATTTTAATGGACATAACGAATGTACTAGAAGAGTGCATTTTTAATCGTGAAGTGGGTATGTTTAATCTGCTTTCATGTCTAAGTGCAATTTTTGTTTGGATATCTCCTCTTTTGGTATAGAATTGCGGATATTTACGTACAAATTTACAAATTTCAAATAAGTAGAGGCAGGGCAGGGTTAATATTTTTAGATCTGTAAAGTGGGGCTTACAGGAGTCTGTATTTTCGATATTTAATAAAATTCTAATCATTTTTTTCTGTAGAGTGAATAATGTAGGCGCGTCTGTACTATTTCCCCATAGGATAATTCCATACTTGAGCCATGCAAATGCGTACGCGTAATACGTCACTAGTGCTGTTTTGAGGTCTGTTGTTTTCTTGATTTCTCGGAGAGCGTATGAAAACTTGCATAATTTAGTTCTTATTTTTCGAATATGTGATTTCCAATCTATGTGTGAATCTATGTCTAGGCCTAAAAGTGTGAATTTATTTACTTCTTCTAATTTTGATCCGTTATATTCGAAACTTATACTTATAGGTATTTTTTGTCGGGGGTGGAAAGTTATTATTTTAGTCTTATTGTAGTTAATTTCAAGGTTGTGTTCGTTCATCCAGTGCGTTGCAGTGTCAAGTATAGAACTCAATTTTTGGTTTAAATTTATATTATTATCAAATGATGTTAAGATAGAGATATCATCGGCGAACAATACGCATGACTCATTGATGTGGTTAAGGAGATCGTTTATGTAAACTAGGAATAGCAGGCACCCTATCACACTTCCTTGTGGTATAGAAGCGTTTACGGGCATATTTTGGGATCGAATTAAGATGAATCAGTCGAGGGTCCGGCCTGCGTGTCAACACCATTGTCTTCGCCTGAAATTATGACACGATTAGTGAGGACCCAAAAGCTTATTTTTGCCTATTCAATCATTCATCACACATTTGAGGCCCCCTTTCAATGAAGCAATCCAGCTAAAGATATCAAATCGCTTTCAGTCAATCGCAGTTATATGGTTCTCACATCCATCATTCTATATCATCCGGCGCCACACATTCTCATTATTAGAAAGTGTTTACGCAACAAATGCACCGCAGCGCATTTCTACACAATATCGAGATCATGATACCGCAGCACATGTCCGATAATACACGTACAAGCCGTGTCTGCAAGACAGAGGCACCGCAGCGCATGTCCAAAAATTAGTGGAAGAGTGTTTACGCAACAAATGCACCGCAGCGCATTTCTACACAATATCGAGATCATGATACCGCAGCACATGTCCGATAATACACGTACAAGCCGTGTCTGCAAGACAGAGGCACCGCAGCACATGTCCAAAAATTAGTGGAAGAGTGTTTACGCAACAAATGCACCGCAGCGCATTTCTACACAATATCGAGATCATGATACCGCAGCACATGTCCGATAATACACGTACAAGCCGTGTCTGCAAGACAGAGGCACCGCAGCGCATGTCCAAAAATTAGTGGAAGAGTACCGCAGCACTAATCCATCATAAGCACATAAGACAGAAGCACCGCAGCGCATATCTATCTTCTCAATCAGCACCGCAGTGCCAGTTGCCACACATGGCGGCGAGGCTGAGTAGTCGCACCACAGCGCGCATTAAGCCAGTAGTTTGTCAGCTTCGCACTCGCGCCGTTTCATCGCGGCTCCGCTAGGGTAGCCGACGAAAAGCAACTCTTACACGAACCAATCTGTGACATACAAACAATTACGATCAAAAAAGGCTGAACAGGTGTCAGGACACCATTCCCCTTTCCAGGGCACCATATATGGCGCCGCAGCCTGGTTTGTCATGCCTCGAGCACCGGTCAGTAATTTGAGCTCGGTTGATTTCAGGGCGTTGCAATCAGTTATGATTATGAACTCTAACCCAATTAAATAATGTCGGAAATGCTGCAATGTCCTGACGACAGCCAGCGTCTCCAATTCATAGGAGTGATACCTAGTTTCAGCGCCTTGTGTAACTTTACTAAATTAAGCCACCACTCGTTTAGTGCCATCGATACGGACTTGCATTAGTACGGCCCCATATCCAGCACTGCTAGCATCAGTGTGGAGCTCCGTGGGTAGGCTAGGATCGAAAATAGCAAGTATGGGCTCACTTGTTAGCGTCTTTAATAGGTCTTGTCGAACAGTCTCCTGCTCGGGTCCCCATTCGAACTTTACGTCCTTTTTAGTTAAACGCGAGATACTTGCCGTTTTCGTCGCGTATCCCTCGATATAACGTCGAAAGTACCCAGCTAAACCCAAGAATTGCCTGACTTGTTTAACGTTGGTCGGAGCCGGGGTGTTTACTAAGGCTAAGATTTTGCGCTGACTCGGCTTAACCTGACCATGTGATATAATGCGGCCTAGGTACTCTACATCGGTGGTTAGAAACGAGCATTTTCTGATATCGATTGAGAAGCCAGCCTCGGTGAGTGTTTGAAGCACTTCGTGTAATAATTTTATGCCATCAGCAATGGTTTCACTCACAAGGAGGACATCGTCGACGTACACCAGGACGTTCCCGGCCTCAATCAATCTCCGAAGCGTACTGTTTATTATTCTCTGGTAAACGGTGGGGGAATTACATGAGCTAATCTACTTTAACTCGCATATCAGTTTGAGTTGAGTTTACTAGAGAAACTTCATTTGGGGTACGGCTCAAGTACTGTTTGTGTTTTGTCGCACTTTCCAGAGGTTTCTGATTTTTCGGACACTTGTAGCTTTTATGTCCAGTCTGACCACAAGAAAAGCATTTATCATTAGTAGAAACATGGCGTTTTTTTATTGTGTTAGACGAAGACACGCGCGTCTCATTCTTGGTACGCGCGTCTCATTCTTGGTACGCGCAGGCTTGACATAAATGGCTAAAAACGATACCAAATGATCAATTGTTAAGTCAGCATTCGCGGCCGCTGCACGAACATGTGGGTCGGTAATACCACGTACTACGATCTGCACCATTAGCTCATTACTCAGACCTTTAACAATACGCAACCGTAACAGCGAACGCCGGGCATATTCTGCATAAGTCGAATATTTATCTGAAGTAGAATTCATAACCTCAAACAAAATACTGGCGTAGTCGAGTTTGCGAGGGCACAACGGTTTAAATTCTAATTTAAAATTAGACCAGCAACGGTCATTGGTATTCCACTCACTAAGCCAGGTTTTTGCATCGCCTTTAAGGCAGTTAGACACCCGAGAAAGACATTCGTAATCATTCCAATGATTTGATAACTTAGCGCGTTCCACCTCTTCACACCACACCTCAATATCATGGATAGCGGGATCAAAATTGGATACGTAATAACCATGTGACTTTGCAGGATTTAACATGTTCAGTATCTCTGTTAATGTTTGTGTCGTTGAGGGTACACTGACATCTTGAGGCGTGCTGTGACCAGCGGGTCGCGATGCAGTTTTAGGTATGCTTGCAGAACTATCCTCGATTGCATTCAAACGCGAGACGATCGTTTGCAATGCCTGTTTTACAGAGCTTTCCCGACTAGGAGATTTTCGGTTCGATCGGTCACGCGACTTATGATGAGCTCGCGAACGTGAAACGCGGCGAGAATGGGAACGGGATCGATCGCGGGAGCGGAAACGGTACCGCTTACGTTTATGTATGCGTTTCTGTGGATAGTTGGATTCGGATGACCCATTACGCGATCTTGATCAAGGCATTTTTCAAAACAGTGATATAAGTTGATTGTTTCCTAATGTAAAACAAATTTAGTGGACCAGGGCGAATCCCACTTCTGATCTTAGGGACCAGAAGTGGTATTTTAAATATAAAAAACAACTGTCAGATCAGCCTAACCTATATTTATATAACGAGCTAAATAGTTAACATAAATAACCACGCACTATATAATAGGAAACAATCAACTTCAACAAAACGCAATAAACAAAGGCAATATTTGCTTATAGAAATAAAATGACCACCAAACAAAAAACTTAGCTGTGATCCGAGACAAAATCCGCGAGCGCTGACAGGCAAAAAAAAGGGCTGCGCCTCTTTTTTTTTTTTTTGGTCCGGTCTTTCCTGTGGCTGCCCTAAGGTATTAGCTTAAAGCCTCCAGCCAGGAGCGTAAATATAAGTATTAAAAACTAAACGACAGCGCTCTAAGGGCACCCCCTGTGGGGTACGAACCTCGGCTTAGGGCGTCGTTGGGGAGAAACAAAGCAAATTGGGGACGGGCTGGATCGAAAGTTTAAATTCATGATTATTAACGGGGATTACTATTAAATGCTACGGCTCACTCAGCCTCGGGGCTGGCGGTTCGACGTGCAAGGGACGGGGGGAACAATTTATTCTTGAACTTCGCGTGGTACCTCGGCGGCGAGGACGGAATGACGGTTTGTGTTTGTGCACTGTACTTGTGGCCCTATTGCTTTCCTGAAGGAGAGTAATGGGGTCATCCGGGTCTGAGAGAGTATGCCTAGGTCGGCGAGTCTTACTAATTTGAGATGGCCTATAGCTAGCTGCCTGCACAACCAAGGGGTTGCGATGTCTATCAGCGGACTCGAAGAACCGCTTTGTCGCGCGTTTCAAAAACTGCTTGATGGTGGGGATTCTAAGATCTACGTGTAGGGTTTCGTTCCGAACGAACCATGGAGCGTCCGTAATTTTACGGAGAAATCGGTTTTGAAGTGCCTGCATTCTGTGAATGAGATGGGGACGGGCGTGTGCGAAAGCGGCACACGCGTACGTCATAATCGGCCGGATGCACGCTGTGTAAATACGCAATTTGCCCTTAAGGGACAACTTGCTGCGTGAGTTCAGAACGCAATGAAGCCTACCGAGAGCGAAAGCAGCGCGCGAACGCACTTGCTTTATGTGCTCAGCGAACGAAATGTGGTGATCTAAGATCACACCGAGATATTTGGCTCGCTTCTCCCAAGGGATAGGCTTGCCGAACATCTTGATCTGTCGTGGTAGGTCCGGTCTACGCCGGGGCCTAGAAAAGAGGACCGCTTGGTTCTTATCAGGATTGACCTCGATCCTCCACTTCCTGAACCAGTCACCGAGTCTGTTGACTTCGGTCTGTAGGATGCGGGAGATCTGGTCTTGACTGCGGCCGGTGTAGTAGATGGCCGTGTCGTCTGCGAACAGAGCTAACTGCGCCTTTCTACTTTTCGGGATGTCACTGGTGTACAGCGTAAAAATGAGCGGAGCCAGCACAGACCCCTGAGGGACGCCTGCGCGGATCGGATGAGGGGAAGAGAGCGCACCCTCGATGCGATAGCGGAAGGTGCGGTTCAACAAATAGTCCCGTAAGATGAGCACGAGACGATCTGGCACACCGAATTTGTATAGCTTATACAATAAGCCGTTGTGCCAGACTTTGTCGAACGCTTTCGCGATATCGAAGAACACAGCAACCGTCATGAACCCGCGCTGGAAACCGGCGCTTATGTGTTCTATGATACGGTGGACCTGTTGTACGCAAGAATGTTGGGTTCTAAAACCAAACTGTTCGTTGGGGATGAGCCCCTTCGTCTCGGCGTAGTCTCTGAGTGGCTGCGCCTCGGTTGACAACCGCTTTTATAGGCGCTGGAGTGACGTCTCGGATGACAGCTGTACAGACATTTACAACCTCATTCTTGATCTAATAGTATATATATTTCATATGCATTGAGCAAAAAACTGTTATTTTGGCATTAAAAACATTTACAAACTGTTACAAACAGACATTTCATTCATTTTTATTTGTATAGATCTGGAGACGATAATTTACAATAAAAAGAAAAGACTGGCAATACTAATGCATTTGAACTATCAAATAAATTAATTAAAACAGTGTTTTTTTTTAATAATATTTTAATGGCCTGGTTGCTGGGACCTTAGGTAATACGGGCTGGTGTCCGCAACTCCACGTCAATGCGCGTATTTTGCGTACGGTGCTGCTGGGACCTTTTAGCCAAGTCTTTATTTAGTTATAAACTTTCTTTAATAATGATGAAATGATGCATGAATTGCATGATAGATGATATCGCCGCCCGCCCGCCCGCTCCCCTTGAGTTTCAGTAAAGATGTGGCACTTTACTGAAACCTCGCGCGAACTTCTTGAGAGAACTTGAAGTGATGTTGCACTGTTTTGTTTAATTTGCCTACACTAATGCACGTTCACGAACACTTAATGGTTAATAATCCACCATTATCGCATTAATATTCGGCTAAACACAAATTTCAGAAAATAAAACAAAACTGCTAAATTTGACACTTCACTTCCCGCCATGAACCCAGACAGTGATTTTTCAAAGAAACTAAATGGTAATGATGGGCCGACTTTGGATTTTGCCAATCTTTGCTAGCTATACTCCATTATTATAAAAGCAGTTATTAGGAAAATAACGGCAAAATAATGACAGCTATTGTGTAATTTCAACATTATTACACAATAGCTTTCGTTACTTTCTCGTTATTTTTCTAATACTGAATAAATGGAGTATAATAGTTAATATTGTACCGTAAATGTTTATGTAAATGATAAATAGATTACATTGCTTTGTATTTATTGTGAAATAACGGAGTTTATTAAACGGTTATATCGAAATAACGAACGGGTAATAGTCGTTATTTTTCTAATGTTATAATAAATGGAGTTTAGATATATTTGATTGTATTTTCGTATGCAGACTGCATTACATACACAAGTTTAATTTATAGTTGTATTGTCGTCTCAATCTTATACAGGCTGTTAAAGAAATTGCGTCCCATAGCTTAGGGGTAGGTTCAGTATCCATAAAGAAACCCAGGAAAAAAAATATTGCAAGATCAATTTAATTTAGTACCTACTAACTTAAAATAGCAATCGTTTAGAATTAATATTATTTTATTTGTTTAAATGCTTTGATTACTTACCTACTATCGAACGCGTTGTCATTTTGTCCTTCACTTTGTTCACTTTGATGTTGTGTGTGTGTGTTTTGTTCACTTTGTTCGGGCGTAGGTATTTAGTCTGTGTGGTGCTGGACGTAAAGAATAGCACCAACCTCTATCTTCCAGTGGGTGTCGTAAAAGGCGACTAAGGGAATTACTAGAGAATGGGCAGCAGCGTTCTCTATGCATTTTAACACTATTCTGCGATCGCGAACCCGCGCCAAGCGTGGCGATTATGGCAAACGCCCCTATGGGAGGCCTATGTCCAGCAGTGGGCGTTTTTCGGCTGAATTGATGATGATGATGATGAGGTATTTCATTGCGTTCTTAGTAGGTAGGTAACTCTAGGAAATTATGAATTAGCATTTAAACAAAATAAAAACTTATTTTAAGCAATTTTTTAATCAATTCTAAACGATTGCTATTTAATTAGTAGGTACTACATTAGATTCATCTTATGATAATTTTAGATTTTTTTTAGACTTTTTTAAATGTAATTTTTTTTTTACGGGGTCCTTTATCGATAGTGAACTCACCCTGAAGGATGGCACGCAATTTCTTTAACAACCTGTATATTTTATATTATCGTATGAGTATGAAAATAGTTAGTATAATAATCTACTTATCTAGCGAGATTATAAACTATCGAAAAATTATGAATTGCAGGCTTAGCATGACGTTTTCTATTTTTACTCTACTGTAGAATAGAAATCGCTTGTCTACCGAAAATGTTCTACTGTCTACACGGAAGCGTCAGTGAAGATTTTTGACTACTCTCCCGTCGACAAAACGCTTCTCTACGGTTCTCGTGCTAAGCCTGCTGCAAGTCTGCAACATGTTTCGATAGTTTAAAATCTATCCATGGCAAACCGACAAATTGTGAACTGCATGTCGATTCTGTAAAAATCTCACCGTGAATTCTTACGTGGAGTGAGCTGTCAGTGTCATTCCACTGATGCTAGGGATTGACCAAGGATTACATTGACAATCATAATCGAGATTTTAATAATATTTTAATGCTAATTCAATTGATCATTTTATGTTATTTCAAAGAATTACAATTTAGGGGGATTTTAAATAAAATAGCAAAACAGATATTTAGTCAAATTCAATTTAATGTAAAAAAACAAAATTGAGTTTCTGTTCAAACTCTCGATTATGATTGTTAATGTAATATTTGGTCCATCCCTAGCATCACGTGGGTGGACACTGACAGTTCACTCCACGCTCACTTCATCTATGTTTTCACGTTGAGATGGTTACAGAATGGCACTGCTGGTATCAAACTTGCATGTGACGAACGCACCTTGCGCTAATATTAAATAGCCAAGTAACGGCGACCAACTTCGCTTGGCTCGCTCGGCTCGCGCGCGGTTGGTCACAGTTCTAACCTAACCCAATTGCTCGGGGTGCCCTGGCTTAGTCATTGCGACCAATTCGGTTACCGCCAAGACCTACAAATCAGGGACGGTTCACAATTCTACGGGTGATAAAATCGGACAAATTATGAACTCTGTCGTTATGTGCAAGTTCGTTCACAATTTGTCGATTTGACATTGATAGATTATGAACTACCGAAAATGAATGCGTTATATTGTTCACAAGTTTCGGTAGTTTATAATCTCGTTAGACAGATTATTTATAAACTAACGGTGCTCACAATCTAAAGGAGTCTGCACACCTAAGCCGCCGACAGCCGGCGACAAAATGTCGGTGACTTTTGTCGCCGGCTGTCGGCGGCTTCGGTCCTATAAGCGCAATACACATTGAGCCCGCCGGGCCGCCGACAAATGTCGGCAACTTTTTGTCGGCGGTCTAGTTGGCGGCTTCACTTAATACAAGTCGGAAAATTTGGTCGCCGGCATGTCGGCGGCTTGAGATGAGAAATTTATTTGGCAGTCAGTGATTGCCGCGTGTCGATAAAGGGATATGATGTCGAGCGTCGCCGGGCAACTGAGCGCAGGCGTACCCAAGCCGCCAACATGTCGGCGGGAAACGCGCGGGCGCATGTTGCCGACATGATTCTTTTCATACAGGCCACCGGGTTGTGTCGCCGGGCTTTGTCGGCGGCCCGGCGGGCTCAGTATGTATTGCGCTTTACGGTGCCAAATATAAACGGTATTATTAAGTTTCCACTACCAGAGGAATTTATTTTGAAAATATCACGAAATTTTTACCTGTAAATACCTACGTACTTTGGTATGAAGAGATTTAAGGCTCCAGACAGGCACGACGCAACTCTAGTAGAACAATTTCTATGAAAGCTTAATGGAAATTGTTCTACTAGTCGCATTGAACCGTTTGTGTCGCGCCTGTCTGCGGGAGCCCTTAACAGATCACCTATAGACATAACTTAGAACAAGTATAAAGTATGTTGGAATATATTATTATGGAGCAATAAGATTTTTACAAATTAAACTAGTAGGTAAGTGAGTTGTGGAGGTCAGATAGTCACTCCATGTAAAGCACTTGTATGTATAGCTGCATCTGGTTAGACTGGAAGTCGACCCCAACATTTTTCAGTTAGGAATAGGCTGGGTAGGTTGATTAAAACTTGATTGCTCCTCTAATTGCTCCACTACCTCCGACAACCGTTGGCGAGCAATAATTCCTGAAAATTGCCTGTGAAAGCGAGAAAAATCAAACTAAAAAAACTTGAAACTTGAGAGAAATCATTATTAAGTGTGATTAAGTTTTTAGTTAATTTTTTTTTTACTGCCTCGTTAGTCTAGTGTTCCTGGGTTCAATTCCCGGGTCGTGCAAAGTGTTATTGGGTTTTTCCATCAGGAATTTCTCGGTAGCAGCCCCGAGTCTGGATTTGTGCCCGGTTGATGGCAATAAGGCTCGCCCCCTATTACATGAGACTTAAACATAACTGGCGAAATGTGTGTGTACCTCTGCCTAACCCTTTGGGGAATACAGGCGTGATAGAATAGAATAGAATAGAATTATCTTTAATCAAGTATCTTATACTCAAAAATGATTAGTTAGACTTACAATAACTGTATTAGTAAGAACTGCCACTTTTTTTTTTTTTTTCTTTTTCTTTTTGGCTTCGCACGGTTTGTGCATTTAGCCAGTGTCATGTAAAATTAGGTAACAAGTACAAAGTTATTTAAATAATTATGAAATGAACTCCACTCAATGCATGATAAAGATGATTGATGATATCCCGCCCCGCTCCCCTTGAGTTTAAGTAAAGACGCGGCACTTTACTGAAACCTCGCGCGGACTTCTTGAGAGAACTTAAAGTGATGTTGCACTGTTTTGTTTCATTTGCCTACACTAATGCAGCTTCACGAACACTTAATGGTTAATAATCCACCACTATTACACATTAATATTCGGCTAAACACAAATTTTAGAAAATAAAACAAAACTGCTAACATGACGGTTCACTTTCCCGCCAAGAAGTCCAAATAATGTTATGTTTTTTTTTTTTTTTTTTTTTTTATAATAGGGCCAAGGTGATGCCAAGGACCAGAATATTATAGAGCAACAGGTAAATAATCTACGTTAGACAATCATTCAGTAAACTACTAACTGTCAAAGGATAGATGACAGATGTCAAATATTTACAGCTATAGCTTTATGTAAGCGGGCACGCCCATTATGCCTAGAGGCTTTTATTTAGGTACGTTCCGTTACGTTTTTTTTAGTTTTAATTTTTAAAATTTTCTTCTAGAGTATAGTTTTTGAGGATTTTTTTTTTTTTTTTATAGTATAGTGGCGTGTGCTAGCTAACATTTATGGCAAATAATTTTATTTAATATTAAATGTTGCGTAAAAAAATATTTTATATTCTATTGTATAGAATCAATTTTTCTAACTGAACAGACAGCTGTGCTGCTGGGGAGTTTGTTGCGCCACTTTTTCTTCCCAGCAAAAGCACTAGGAAGTGGTGAAGGGTGGGTGTTTTTGGGGGCTGTCTTATGTAATTTTTGACGTTCGAAAAGTGCTGATTCTCAGCCTAGTTTGAATAACTGCCATAAAAGGTACTTTTTAACGTCATGTAAATGACGTTAAAATGTGCCTTGATGAAAAATGTATTGATTCTAGTTTCTAGTTTCCCTACCAAAACGTAGTTTTGTAAGGAGAAGAATGAGCAAGAAACTCCATAGTTACTCTTTTAAATAGCATATTATTATACATAATCAGCCTATAATGTTCCTGCTGCTGGGACACAAGCCTCCTCTCTTCGAGAGGGAGTGGGCTGTACTACCACAGTACGGGTTGGTAGATGTCACATATCTTCGAATTTTTGGTTTTAGGACATGCCGGTTTCCTCACGATGTTTTCCTTCACCGTTTTGAGAGCAGTGCAGTTTACACAAACTAAAGCTCCTGGCTGGGTTCGAACCCACGACCTACAACTCGTAAGTCGGGCCCACTACTGCTCTCACTGAGCCACCACTGCTTTCAGTGCAGTAGCATAATCAGCATAATAATAATGTTCCTATTGAGTTTCACAAAAGGAGCATCACCATTATTTCAGCCGAAAGACGTCCACTGCTGGACATAGGCCTCCCCCAAAGGGAGGGGGAGTGGCGGTGTTTGCCATAATCGCCATGCTTGGCAGACGGGTTGGCGATCGCAGTATGGTGTTAAAATACATAGAGAACGCTGCTGCCCATTCTCTAGTAAGTACCTTAGTCGCAAAAAGAGATGCAGTCATTATATTAGAGTGTTAATTAATGTTTTTGGAGAGCAAAACGGGAATTATTAGCTATGCCTTTTATTAAAACCAGGCTGGAGAACATAAATGCTTCCAGAGACAGGCGCGAAGCGACTCTAGTAGAACAATTGTGGACGTCCAAGCAAAAAGGGTCCAGTACTCGGTATTTAGTTCCTGAGATATACGCAGTTTTGTAAAATTGGGTGAAAAAATTGCATTTCGCGATTTTAATTGATTTTATTAATTAATGCTCAATCATCTACTGAATCTAAGTTCATGACTTTATATGATGTTTCTAAGTACCAGAAACTATAAGAGAAAAATTTAGTAAAAAGATACCCGATGTCAAAGCAAATACCTTTTCTCAAATCAAGCTTTTTCAAAATTTCAACTTCAAATATCTGATAAAAAAATGTGCCAGTTTTTGAATATTTTTTAATCTTTAGTATTATTATCAATTGACTATTCTAGGTACCGAATCAAGTCTTAACTCAATACCCCCACACCCCCACCCCACCACTGGACCCCACTACTGGATCCTTTTTGCTTGGACGCCCACAATTTCATGAAAATATCATGGAAATAGTTCTTACCAGAATCGTGTCGCATTGTTGCGTCGCTCCTATCTGCGCCTTATATCTAATCAAATCAAAGCAAAAGTCATTTATTCAAACTAGACTGAGAATCAGCACTTTTCCAACGTCAAAATTACATAAGACAGTCCCCAAAAACACCCGCCCTTCACCACTTACAAGTGCTTTAGCTGGGAAGAAGAAGTGGCGCAACAAACTTCCCAGCCGAACAGCTCTCTGTTCATTTAGAAAAACGGAGATTATAATATGAACGGAGTACGGACACAATGGAGGAAAATGGGTGTGAACCATATAACTCTGCATAATCCTCCGAGGAATACAGGCGTGGAAATGATGTTGTTTTTTCAGGAAATGCAAGACGAAGATTCTATTTTTCCTCCCCCCGATGGTAAACCGTTTAATTTATTTATTTATTTATTTATTAGGGACAAAAAACAGTTACATGTTAAAAAATACAGAAAATTACTTAAGCTAGGAATTGACAAACATGCAACCCACACCATTGTCCACGAATTAACTAAAAATTAAAAGAAGTGATAAAAGAAGTGATAATATAAAGCTATAAACAAAACAAAACAAAAGAATCATTGTCATATTAGCGCTGAGATTGCCTCATGTTACACAATTTACTCTCCGGACAAAATAATGATGAAGATAATTATGATTTAGACGAACTGGTAAGTTTACTCCTTAGTAATGATGAAAAATCAGTTATTGTAGCGTACCAGAGCGGAGGATAAAGTAGATATTTTCCTCTAGTGCAAAAAGTTTTTTTTTAAATCTGTTATCAACGAGCCTACAAAAACGAAAAAGTACAAGAATTGATTTTTTTTTTAATTTGAATTGACCGTAATCTATTTTGTTAGGCTTAGCAAACACTACGATTTTATTATTTTGCGACATGATTTTAGAATCGTGAAGCCGCCGCGGGGCACAAAAACTCAAAATCAAAACTCTAACATATTTGAATGAATATCATTTATTTTCAGCCAAAGAGATTAACTCAGACGAACAGGGTAAGTTCATTTTCTTTAATTATATTAAAAATAAAACATTAACAAAACTAATAATTATCTTATAAATGTAAAAAGATGTCCCGGTTCTGTAAGTCGGAATGTACTTTACTAAGCAAACTCATTTTTCAGTGGGAAGAGTTTAATGAATTAATAGATGCGCAAAAGGTAACTTTACTAATGAAATATAATAATAAAATACAGCATGTAGGATCAGAAAGGCGCGTAGGCGTGGTGAAATTTAAGGAAGTGGTAACAGACCATCAAATTGAACAATTTTCTCCATGGGACCAACATCGTAATCGCGAAAAAATAATCAACTGTCTCATTACAAAACTACTAAAATAATCAGCCGTCCCATGTGAACCGAGTGGCTATTCGATCCAAATCAAAATCAAATTATTTTATTTCACATGAACCTACATGAGTGGTTGTACGTTGTTTTATAGAAAATAGTTCCATAGAATTTCGTTTCACATAAATTTTTTCTCATATTATCATTTCATAGAATAATCAATACGCAGAATACTTACTTTGAAGAAATTGTCAAAAACTAAATAGTCGTTGAAACAATATTATTCGAAATAAAAACACAAGGACCAAATATTATAATTATGAAACATTTTCTACGAAACAAAATTCTATGAAGTTTCTGTCTGCGAAACAAGGGAATACCCTACATGGGTACTTATGAAACGTCAGAAGCTAGGTGTGCACGTTTCCATTTGGTCGTTTCGTATGAAGAAGAGCTGGTATGGAACTCCACGGTTACAATGTTTTCAAGTTACAGTGTTAATAGGTATGGGAGGACAGTGTAGGCCCGTCAACAAGTACCAAATACTTAATAACAAAATAGAAAATGGTCTACAAATTTACAGTCTAGACTCTAGCCTACAACGTTCTCACATTATATTTATAAAATAATAAAAATAAAAACCTTGTTGTAAAAAGTATGTAAAAAAAGAAAATGAAAGTAAACATCGTAATTTGGGAGCAGTTAATAGACATTTACGTAGTTTTGCCGTCAATGAGGAAAATGGGACTTCCGATTATTTTTTCGCGATCATGATGTTTGGCCCCATGGAAACATTTGTTTGATGGTCTGTACCATACCCTTAAATTTGACCTAAGGTTTCTGATACTTGCTGTATTTTATTTAAATTGTTTTCAAAACCTACAACAGAAAGTAATGAAACATTTTCTATTGGTTTTATTTTTTTAGGAAAAATATAAAGGCACAGTTATGAAAGACGTAAGTTGTATTGTACCTACACTTTTATTTTATTAGGAAGTGCCGTTACAATGGCGACATTAATTACATTTAGCTCAACTCAGAACTTAACTTCGGAAGCTTACGCACAATACCAGAGAAAGGAAAGGGAATTGATCAGTTTGATAGGGTGCTCTGGCCTAACGTGGCTTTTAACTATTATAATAAATGACTTGCGTATTTAATATGATATTAAATATAATAATAAGGTTTCAGCAAGTTGCAAAAATGTTCCATTTCTGGTATGCGTAATATTGTGATCTTGTCACAGAAAACTTATATTTAGGTATGCTAGGGTAAGCCGCATAAAGGACTCAACTGCCAGACCATCATTAAAACTAACTGTAAAAACAAAAAAACTTTCTACAAAAAAAAAACCGAATTTAAAAAAAAAAACACTACAAAGTGAAAAATAACTTTAATTTCGAAAGTCGGTGTCTTTAGATCTGTATTTTAGTTTTTTGCCACTGACTTTCGCAATTAAAGTTATTTTTCACTTTGTAGTGTTTTTTTTTTTTAATTGTTTTTTTTTTTTGTAAAAAGTTTTTATTTTTCCGTTTTTAGTGGGTCAGTTTGTAATGTATCTAAGTTACAATAGCCTAATGTCAAATGCTCATCACCTTTTACAAAATATTGCTTTTTCCGATGTAGCGGCGTTAATGTTGAACTGGAACTGATGGTGACTTCACCATATGCATTGTGACGAGCTTAAATTGCTTAGCAACCATATTAAAGTCCGTAATCGAATCATAACCGTGAAATATTTTTTATTAAGTAGTTCCGGTGGCCATCTGTGGTCCTCATAATCAGTTCCACTTCACCAAATGATGCTTTCCGAGTGCAAATGCATGAGTTACTATAAAAAATACCCAAATCGCTATATGTGTGCCTATAAAATTTAAGGAATTCCCTCGAGAGAATACCCTTTCGAACAAAAAAATAATTTTGCAAATCCGATAAAAAAAAACAAAAAAATATATAAACTTCTGAATTGATAACCTCCTCCTTTTGGAAGTCGGTTAAAAATATCCCAAATAGTCCTCACATTCACTATATTTAAAATATTAATATACAAATGAAACACAAATATAAACACACATGCAGTACACTTTACAAATTAATGATTCATGTCATTATGTATAGGTACTATTCATCAAATATTAAAATGTATTTAAAATGGTAAATAAAGAAAAAAATGGCAAAAAAAAGGAACATTAATTTTGTAACAATAAAAAAGGCGTATAAATACGAATAGGGTTAGTGGCCAGTAATAAAAAAAATAATATAATACGAAAAAATCATTCGTAAATAAAAAAAAATAAACAAAAAAAACAAACTAAATAATAAACATCTCTCTCTCCTACAATTCGCCTGCTCTTTGCACGTTATCCGTTTTAATTTCATTGATGCAATGTTATGATCCGTGACCCCAGCAAATGACCTCTGCGCCACAGTTCTAGTTCAGTATGGGTTGTCTCCAAGATGATATTTTAAAAAACTATAAATAATAGTCCGTCGGCGTAGGTGGAGAACTGAATAACTAAAATTTTCTAGTTCGGAGAAAATAACGATTTACTGTTTTTTGAATTTTTGGTCTAGATTGCTTGTCGCTTTCTTTGTAGTGTTTTACTTACTATTAAGTAGGTAGATTGAGATGAGAATCGTACCTACTCAGTGAGGGGTGTATTAGGAGATATCTATGTCCAGCTGCGTACTGCAACAGTTTGATAATGATGACGTTAATTCGCTAAATTGCTCAGATGCAGTTACGAACCACAACCCAAAACAACAACAAAGAACTGAACCACAGAACTGAAGTGAAAGACAGTAATACAGATTTTCTTTACCTGTCAATAAATAATTGCCATATGAACAAAAATAATATTGATGACGAAAATCATTCCTATCATTATATTGTTAACTATTATGATTTTATGTAACAATCACGCATTCTTAGGTATAATATATTAGTGGTTAATTATATTTAATGTTATTTATATTTCTAAATAATTAATCTATCATTTCGTTGTTAGTGTTATTTTACATATGACGACTTTAAAAAACATTACTGCGTTTAGTTTACGATTTTATTACGTTTAATTATTAAAATCTTTTTATTGATATTATTCATTAATCCGAACTTCTAAAAATAGTACACTTAAATGAAAATAAATGTCTTAGTTGCCTTAATAAGTGGTATAAATTCTATAACAAAACCACAACAAAAATATGCGGTACGAAATCTGCCGTTCGCCTTTGCCATAACATAATATTGTAAGCATACTGGAGGTAGCTACTTTTTTAGGTTAATTGTTTTGTTTTCCTACGCGTTTCTTTTAAAGCAGTAATAAATAACTTCATTTATTTAATTATGTTTGCTAAGTAGGCATCTTGTATTTGATTAATATTGGGTTACAGAAGAAATCGATCATATAAATTATTCATAAATTGAAGTGTCTTAACATTAGAATTTCAAATGTGCAAATTAAACAACTCGAGTTATTTAGGTTCCTTGAACATGGTTATTTGATTATAACATTTAGAGTCGGGGAAAACTTAAACAACTTATTTTATGTATTTCTTGCAATACTCAACTTATCATAAAGCATAGTTATGGATTTATTTACTTTTTCTTCTACGATTTAGCGATAGTTTTGGACATAGCTAGACAAAATCAAACTGGTTGCTATTTTTAATGTAAAATTTGTTATTTTTATGATATTGATTTTACATTCTGTGATCACACACTGACTTATTTTTTATTTTTTTAGAAAAACATACTTATACGGTGTTTGTAAATATGTGAGCACCATGTATCAATCTCATAATTAAGTTATTTTTCATTGCTTAGTTTTTAATGCTTTTTACCTATTATGGCATCGTAATTTTATTCTAGGTGCATCGTCTTCAATCATATAATTAATGTATTCAAACGAAATATTGTAAAACATTTTTTTAAGAGTAACGGTGGAGTTTCTTGCCCATTCTTCTCCATACGAAACTACCTTTTGGAAGGGGCAACTAGAATCAATTCAATTTTTTTTGAAATTTTGACGTCCGAAGTGCCTCTTTCCTGCCTCAGTTTGACTTTGACTTTGACATATTTATTTTTCCATTTGGAACATAAAAATCCTATATGTCTGAACAGGACGGAATATGAAAATGCTTGTCAGGCGAAAATACATATGCCATGTATTTTCGCCTGACAAGCATTTTCGTAACGAAAATGGTAAAAAGTCATTTTGACGTAAATCGTAATTATTTAGTTCTCCACCTACTACGACGTACTAACGTAGGTACGACGTACCTACGTTTAATGAAATTAAAATATCTTCATAAAAAGAAAACGCAAAACCGTATAAGTGTGTTAAATTAATATCGCCATTGAAGCGGCACGCTGTATAGTACTGAATAATTTATACTTGCTTCGACTGCCTCGTTGGTCTAGTGGTAGCAAGCGCTACTACTGAGCATGAGACCCTGGGTTCGATTCCCGGGTCGGGCAAAATGTTATTAGGTATTACCATCAGGAGTTTCTTGATGGCAATTTGCTCGCCCTTATTACATGGGATTTAAACATAACTGGCGGAATGTGGGTGTACACCTCTGCCTAACCTTTCCGGAATATGAGCGTGATGTCATTCTCCTTCTCCAAATTTCCATTTCCACATGCCCATGTCTTGAATACTCTCTATTAGTCGTCATCTCGGTAATCACCCCCTTTACAGCCGTATTGTCATCGTAAAAAGATGAATAGCCAATCATGACCCTCGGGCAGAAGTAGATTACTAGCTGAGTTAGTAACCTCCTTGCTTCAACATTAAATTTTCAGAGTTCCGCACGGAAAGGGTGAAACGGAACCGCACCATCTTTTTGTATCAAAATATTTAATTTCACATAAACCTACATGGGCACTTATGATACGTCAGAAGCTAGGTGCACGGTTCCAATTGGTCGTTTCTTATGGAGAACAGCCGGCAAGAAAGTCCACGGTTTCTCTTTTACAAACAATTAAATGTATGTCACAGGCTTGCTTTTAAACCATACTGAATAGGAAGCCTAGCGGTTTTTCGCACATGTACTGCCCACTAAAGTCTGTGAAATTAGTAATATTTTTTTTTCATTCTTTGTTATATTTAATTGCGTTGGTTTGTAGGGTAAGTATATAATATTTTGTTTGCTCTACTGATGTGGACACACCCTTAGTACGCGTTCAGAAACGGCGGCAACCACGCGGTAGTTATTTCATATTCGTACCGATGTAAGCGCGCGGATTCCGCGCGGTTGCCACGCTGATCCTGCCGCGTCTGACCATAAAGTTTTTTTATCCTATTTATTGTTTTACAGTGGCATGAAAACGCGCACATGTGGGCTGTAAGTATGACTGTTTAAGAATTTGGATATGCAGGGAAGACACTTTTTCTTAAACCGGTTTAAGGAAAAGTGTAAAAAAAAGGCACTTTTGAATTGTCAAGGAGTCTGTCAGTAAGAAATATGAAGCTAGTTGACCATTTCAAAGCGTAGTAGGTACTCGTACATATGGATAAAAACTAATCTATGGAGAAGACTAATCATACCAAGGCCAGCGACCCACCCCTGGGATCTTCTGTTGTGGCCTTATTGTATTGTGTCAAAATCAAAAATGGACATTTCTGTTCTTAGATCTTAAATATTAATGTAGGGTAGTATACACATAAACTATGTATAAACCTTCTAGAATAAATTTCTCTAAATGACTGTGAGAACCGTATACTAATCCAAAACAAATCAATCAAACTGCCTAGTCTTTTCCCAACTATGTTAAGGTCGGCTTCCCGTCTAACCGGATGCAGCTAAATACCAGTATTTTACATGGAACGACTGCCTATCTGACCTCCACAACCCAGTATCTGGGTAATACGATACCCCTTGGTAAGACTGGTTGTCAGACTTTCGGGATTCTGACGACCCGTAACGACTGTCAAAGATCCACGAATGACAGCCGGGACCAACGGCTTAAGAGGAGACTCCCTAGTTTTATGTTAATTTGCATAAATATTCTGAAACAGTCACAAATACAAGCAGAATTAAATTTTAGTATATGATTTATTGCCTTTGTTCGCAAGAGTCCAACTTTCTCAGGAGTCCAACTTTTATAACATCCATACAAGTCTTCGCATGAGTCCAACTTTTATTTTTTATGTACTTTTATTAGCACTATTCCAACTGTACAGATGGACAGAAACTCATTATGGTTTTTACCCGACTTCTAAAAAGGAGGAGGTTCGCAGTTCGTCCCCTATACAGGGTTAGGGTTAATTTATTCATTAGTAATTTATATCAATGATTATTGGTACTTAATCGGAAACAACGTTTGTTTTCATAAATTACACCATGACACCAATCAGCTTCTCATAAAACAAAACATGACATTGTTATTTTCCTCTTCAAAAACCACAATGAGTTTCTATCAAATAGTTTATGTGCGTAATTGTACCGTCCAGTTGGAATAGTGCCAATAAAAGTACATAAAATATAAAAGTTGGACTCATGCGAAGACTTGTATGGATGTTATAAAAGTTGGACTCTTGCGAACAAACGATTTATTGGACCTTTTCTTTCCATGTTGAAGAAAGTTACGTAATTGTAATACTTCTCTCAATACATTTTTTAATCGAAAATCATGTCTTTTTTAAGGATAATTATAAAAAAAAAACTGGCCAAGTGCGTGTCGGACCACGCACAATGAAGGGTTCCTTAGTTAGGACGAATTTATCTCTAAAACAAGCCTAAATTTTTTTTTTAAATCGTTGAAAAACATGTTCTCCCATACATCGATATACGCCAAGGTCAATTTTTCAACTGAAAATTGAAGTTTCTAATCGCAAAAAAGTTTATTTTTATGTGATAAAACTACAAATTTACAATTTTCGGTCTTTTTCCTTTACTTGTGCTGTGAGACCTTGCTTTTTGCCAAATTTCATGGTTCTAGGTCAACGGGAAGTACCATATTGGTTTTGATTTATGTGCGAGATATTCGCAATTTTTATTTTAGGTGATAAAACTACAAATGTACAATTTTTGGACTTTTTCTTTTACTTGTGCTGTGAGACCTTGCTTTTTGCCAAATTTCATGGTTCTAGGTCAACGGGAAGTACCATATAGGTTTTGATTTATGTGCGACATATTCTCAATTTTTATTTTAGGCGATAAAACTACAAATGTACAATTTTCGGACTTTTTCCTTTACTTGTACAGTAAGACCTTGCTTCTTGCCAATTTTCATGATTCTAGGTCAAAGGGAAGTAAGTACCTTATAGGTTTTGATTTATGTGCGAGATATTCGCAATTTTTTTTATGTGATAAAACTACAAATTTACAATTTTAGGACAGTCTCCTATACTTGTGTAGTAAGACCTTGCTTTTGCTCAAATTTCATAATTCTAGGTCAACGGGAAGTACCCTATAGGTTTTGATTTATTTGCGAGTATTGAAATATGTCGCAATAATGTCACTATATCACCGTATTTTTTTATTGCGTTTACTTGGAAGCTTGATTTTTTTACAGCTTCAAGCGACTATAGACCTACGTCTTTAATATTAATTTCAACTTCATACCTCCACGCGTTCATGAGAAAAAGGGTCTTGACAGACTGACAGACAGACAGACAGACAGACGGACAACGAAGTGATCCTATAAGGGTTCCGTTTTTTACTTTTGAGGTACGGAACCCTAACAAACAAGATTGTTTGGCTTTTATGTCTAAAATAACTATTCACAGCATTAAAATATAGTTTATTAAATTATTATCCTCCCACAAGATATTTTTTCTCTAGATCAATTATTACTTTAGTTATTAACGAAATAAGAATTGAGACTTATGATATTTAGTTTCGTGCTCGAACACGGTCAAAGAGCGCACGCGATATTCAACTTTATTACTGATGTATTAGCGTTTAGCACGTAACGGAGTGGCGGGGGACAAAGGGGCGGACCTTGCGTTCGAAATTTGATTTAGACTGCCTGCTCTTGACGTGCTTTCCGAGGCACGAAGGAGGTGTAAAGATGGTCGCCCATCGACGGAGCAACACCGGCAAGCGCAGCTTAACCTGATGGATCGACTCGTGCAGCTGTTATTACTTAGCCACGAGCTAATGCGAAAGTAACTCTATCTGACTGTCAGTCTGTCTGTTATCTTTTCACGCGTAAACGGCTAAACAGATTTGGATGAGACCTGGGTAAAAAATATCGTAAGTCCTAACATAGGATACTTTTATTCCCGGTAGTACGCTCCCGTGGGATAACTTCCGACCTTCATGCGAGCGAAACCGCGGGCTAAAGCTAGCATTTACATTTTTTTCTTTTCAGAGTTATTCCAGACATCTTTTAGAGAGAGAAAAGTATGTAAGTCTCTCATACCATCATTATTTTCATATGCCATCTTTGGACTATGTTAATCTTTTATGATTCCGTGTGGTGCCGGACGTAAAGAATAGCACCGTCCTATTTCTCCCCGTGGCTGTCGTAAAAGGCGACTGAAGGCTTGTACAGAGTAGTGCAATATCGCGGGCGCGACGCGACACTAGTAGCACAATTTCATTGTCGGTGCCTGTCGCGCCCGCGATATCGCGCGAGTCTGTACGATCCTTAAGGGACTTACTAGAGAATGGGCAGCAGCGTTCTCTATGTATTTTGACACTATACTACGAACGCCAAACCGCCTGCCAAGCGTGGTGATTATGGCAACCCCGGGGGCTATGTGCAGTGGACGTCTTTCGGCTGAAATGATACTGATGAATCTGTTTTGCACTGAGAAATAAATGTAGTTGAGACAACAACAAAACTTTAACAAGGAGGAGCCGAGCAAAGAGAAAAGTCTGTTAGGCTGTGTTTTTATTTTATTGCCACGTATACTCAGACCAACGATACGAGTTAGATGCATAAAATTGCAACTTATAATACAAATATCAACTCAGGTAAATTACAAGTTTAAACTTGCATTAAATTTGCAATTTGAGTTGATATTTGTTTAAGTGGCAATTTCAAAACTTGTAAGAATAAAGAGTAAATATTACTTGATTATTTACAGAAGCAGAAGACAACTCCAGTAAGTGTTTTACCACATCAAACATCTGTTTGTGATTTTTAACATCATTTGTCTAGCCTTTTCCCAACTTTTTTGGGGTCGAGTTCCAGTCTAAACGGATGCAGCTGAATTGACCAGTATTTTACATAGTGCAACAACCTATCCGACGTCCATAATCCAGTTACTGGGTAACACAATACCTCTTGGTAAGACTGGTTGTCAGATTTAAGGGTTTCTGACTACCCTTAACTACTGCCAAAGCTACGAATGACAGCCGGGACGCGTAAAGCCAAACCCTGTGTATGAGCTAACGCCGTAGGAGCTGAGCCGCAACATTTTGTGTTACTGCTAAAAATAATGTTTTGATTTTTTGTGCGGACAATATCTGTTACCCAAAAACCACCGCTGATGGTGTTGTAGAGGGTATCTGGCGCTCGGCGGCCGCTGCCCCAGCACCGCGCGATCTCGCCATCGGGCGTGTTTTGGTCACTGTTCTAACCTAACCTAACCCAAATGAAGCAATTTAGTTTTTTTTTTCTGAGCGTACCTGATTGTCTTTTTAACTGTAACAAACCAATCTAGCTCGAAACAGATTTGTACGATTATTTTCAAAATTGTGCAGGACAATGTCTGTATACTATTCAGCACCACCCGGTGTTAGCTCATATACAGGGATTGGCTTTACGCAGCTGGGACCAACTGCTCTCTCGTCTGTCGGCCAATTTTGGCAATCGGCGGGCATCTGTCGCCGTACATTGAGAATTTTATTAATAATAAATTAAAGCAATACGAACGTTAATTAGTCTAATCTTAGCTGATTGTCTGACATTTTAGAAACTTTTGAAATTTACCTTTTTCGATAAATCGTCATACCAGAGATTAACGTGTTTTCCGAGACACGGGGGGTTTTCGATGTGTAATGGGTGGTATTTCCTCATTTTTACGGAATAACATGAACTATGTTTTACTGGAAGCCTTCCCCAACATAGTTGGGAATAGGCTATAGGCATATGATGAACGTGAATTTATATTTTATGTATAACAAGGTATAAAGTGAATGATATTTTATGGGAGCAAGGAATAAAGTTAACTGTTTACTAGGACTACATACAAAGAGTAGTGTTTTTTTTTCAGCGTACTATATCTAAGCCACCAAAGATCGACCCAAGCGTTGGTGTAAGTTCTCATTTAATTTCTATCTTCTTTTATATTGAACTTCTTATGTTCTGATTATTTTTTTATCCTTATAATTAATGTCCATAACTGGATTAGGGTTTTTTTCTAAATTATTTAATTTTTGTTTCAGTTGTCACCATATTGGGGCCCGCCAGATAATAATCAGGTATAAATATGACCAGTGTTTAAAGTAGAACGACGAACTTACCCTAAGTGAAGTTCGACTATAATTATACGAAGGTTTTGTCTGAAGAGATTAGAAATGTAGTACACATACGGTGTCGCCATCTGCACTGTGTTTGAGAGTTCTTTTCCTATCGATTCTCTTCTTCGTCTGATAGCCCCAGCGAACTTTATTTACTTCCGAGTCCTTGACGACTAGTCCACCGTCACCGCTTGGTGTTGCCACATAAATAATCGTTCTGAATAATCTTCTGAATAGATTTTAAAAATACAGATAAATGAACCTAACAGTGCTTACATACTTATTTGTGTTTTTGTGTAATAAATTCGTGAAGCGTACCTGCTATCTCCGGCCCACTGCTTCACACTTCTTGGGATCGGCGGGGTAGCTAGGTCTGAATCCAGGTTAAACCACACTACACATATTGTCCACAAGTGCTGGTTATGTTAATTCCTAGTGTCTTGAGGGGATTGTAGCATTAAATCACTGAAGGAGCATTTCTTTTCAGAAAAATGTTTTTGTTACCGCGGAGCGCGTTGGGAGATTTTGACACGTTGATACAGTGAGAAAGTGCGCGGGGACGCAGCGCTAGTGTGCTCATTAGCAGGCCAATCCGATCGCTCAGCGAGTGGACTAATGAGAAGCCGAGAGCTTCATCGAATCAGCAATTACACATAAAAGCTTAATAACTAGTTGTGGGGTGAAAAAACAATCCTAAAATTCAAAAGAAGAACGGTACTTAACATACCGCTCGCCTTGAAATAATGTAGGTCTTTCAATATTAAATCAAATAGGTACAATAGAGAATGTTACTCCCGAAAGAGAAATGAAAAAGCATGAAGCCTTAAAAGTTTTAAATTTAAGTTATTCTAACTTAAGATTACTTAACTAAGATTCGCAACAATGTTAACTAAAATTTACAAATAATTATTCTAAGGGCAAAGGACATATTTTTACTACTGAACGTTTCACAAAAGTTTTGCCCATTTGTAAAGTTACGACACGAGTTAAATTATCGGAACCCGGATGAAGAGCATGGACACGAGCCAGTCTCCATTGTAATGGTGGTAAATGATCATCTCGTACAACGACAGTAATACCTTCACGGAGTTGCGAGCCGCGATCTCGGAACCATTTATTACAGAATCGAAATAACAGTGCTGTTATTCTAACAAGTTTGCCTAAAGTAGAAAATCTGGAAATGTACTCGACGACATCAGTCTTCAATGACTTCTGGTATTTTCTTTGGACTTGGCCAAAAAATAGAATCACGTGCAACCCACCTGGGCCCATGGAGCCACATCTGATTTTGTATTAATTTTGTAGGAAGCATTCCTCGAGAAGGTGCGTCAGCTGGATTGTCAGCCGATGGAACATGTCTACAATGGTTGGCAGGAAGCCGGGATAAGATTTCACTCGTGCGATTTGAAACGAATGTTTTCCACTCGTGTGGTGAGGAATGAAGCCACGCTAACAAGATGGATGAATCGGTCCATGCATACACATGTTGACAGTTTATGCGGTTATCATACACACTCCTAACCTTATCAAGCAACCGTGATAACAGAACAGCTGCGCACAACCCAAGGCGTGGAATCGTAAGAACCGGTTTTATAGGTGCTACACGCGTTTTAGCAAGAAGAAGAATTGTTTTAACGTGACCATCATTATCGGATATACGGGCGTACACACACGCGGCATAAGCCCTCTCGGATGCATCAGAGAACCCGTGAATTTGAATTACATTTACGTTTGCAAATACGAAACGTGGAATTTGAAAATTTGATAATAATGGTAGCTCGTTAAGAAAATTACACCAAGCATTTATAATATCTAAAGGAGGTGACTCATCCCAGTCGACCCCTGAAATCCATAACAACTGAACGAGACGTTTCGCGTAAATAGTTACAGGAGATAACCATCCCATTGGGTCATAAATTTTGGCTATTTGTGATAGTATGGATCGTTTTGTAATTTTAACCGTAGTTGCTTGTACGCTAAAAGTGAAAGTATCTGATTTAGGATTCCACTGAAGTCCTAAAACCTTGATTTGATTGTCATTCTCCATCAGAGCGAAAAAACGTTATCAAGCCACTCGCCCTGACTCACTGACGTTTGTAAAGCAGCGAGTAACGCTGGCGAATGTCTCTGCCACTTACGTAGCTCAAAACCGGCTGACTTACAAATACCTACTAACTCGCGTTGTAAAATCAATGCATTCTTTACGTCGCCTGCTCCGGTGACGATGTCATCTACGAAAACCTGGTCCTGGAGAACCTTAGAACCTAGCGGGAAGTCAGCGGCTTCGTCATGAGCCAACTGTTGAATAGTACGAAGGGCTAAGTACGGTGATGAGCTGACACCAAAGGTGACGGTTCGCAATCGATAATCAAGCAACGGTTCAGTTCCGCGATCTCTCGCGTCCGGCCCTGGTTCAGGCCATGGTTCGGAGCGAGAGTGCATGGGAGGCCGTCACCTCCTTCTGCGAAGCAGTTATGCTAGCGAAGCAGGAGGCGGAACGCGTGAGGGTGAGACAAGGTTCGCGCCCTCGCGCCCTTAGTCGCCGCAGGAGACGCCCCGGGCGTCGGGAGTCGCAAGTCGATTTCCGGCCACCGTAGGCGCGGGCCTGCGGACGGTGAGCGATGGGTAGCTCGCCGTCCGATAAGGACCAGGCCTGGGTCGACGGCGCGTTGTGTTCCACGCGCGCCTCAAAGAGATGTCAGCACAAACTGACGGGGTCCGAGGACCAATGCCTGCCGGGGTTGCGAGTCTGTCCGAAAGGGATATCGTGGCCCTGGCACACAGGCAACGGAAGGAACACGGGTGGGTTTTAGTCAGTAAAAGTCTGACACGCCCTCCCGCTCCACCCAGAGCGGGAGAAGTTATTTGATAATTTCCCACCAAAAAAAAAAAAAAAAACCAACGGTTTAGTTGGTGATTTACGCCATACAATGCGTTGAAAATCCCAATCGGATTGTTGTAATTTAATATTTCTATACATCTGTTTGATGTCGGCAGTTACAGCAATAGCATGGATACGAAAACCTAATAAAACGTCTACTATATCCTGGTGCAATGTAATAGCTATTAGCTAACGAAGTAGGTACATCAATGAGCTCCATGTGACCGAGTTCCAAGTACTCCTGGAGGCAAGCATGATATTCCACCTTAAGCTGAGGATTACGTTCTAACCTATATTCTAATTTCCTGAACCTGGACCGCCGTATCTCGTGATTCGCCGAGGGCGGGTGCACACAGCGCTTCGTCGAGACTTAGGATTCTCTTTTCCGGAAAAGACTCCAATTCCCAGAATCGTCTCAGTTTGTCACCGTCATTGTATGGTGAGCTTAAACTACTGAGACATACTTGTGAAGTAGATGTATTTTGGTTGCATGAAACCTCACCCATTAGTAAATAACCAAAGATACTGTTCATAGCCATCGGTGAACCGGGTGGACCCTTAATCACATGACCTAATAGAACTTGGGATAGTATATCCGCACCTAGAAGCATTTCCACCGATTGTGGAACATAAAACTTAGGATCAGCTAAATTTAAATTATGTATGTGTGACGATTCCTTATAAGGCAACGTCACACGTGGTATACGTGAAATAAGATTAGATAAAATTAATGTATCAACTGGAATTGAAGGTTGATCCCCGAACGTAGGAGTGATATGACAAGACACTATACCTTTGGGGTAAACGGCTGTTACTTCAGCCCCACCTATACCGAAAACTGGGACGTGGGCTTGCCTGCGGGCTAAACCTAACCACTGCACGCATGCCTCAGTAATAAAAGTCGCTTGGCTCCCTGTATCAATAATACACCGAACTTTGTGTTTTTGTGGGCCGACATGAACATTGATGAGTGCTGTACACAAGAGGACCGTACTCGCGCTAATCGACGGAGCAATGAATTGCGAATCGCTTGACCTCTCGCGCCACGCATGATTCACCGCAGACAATGTGGCGGCGTGCGAAGAAGTGAAACGGAATTATCAATACTCCTTACTTCATTAATAACTGATAAACTATGAGAATTTTCGAAATGAAATAATGTATGATGTCGTATATGACATGAACGACAAACAAAGTTGGATTTGCGTTGTTTTAAATCATGACCGATATGTAAACAATTTAAACAAACGTTTTTGTTTTGAATAAACGAATACCTATCACGCGGAGATAAATTAAGGAATTTGGAACATTTTGTCAACGTATGTTGAGCATCACAACATAAACAATTATTTTTAACATTATTTTTGTTGATAGACTGTACATCTGTTTTATTCGAATTTGATGACGTAACGTTGGCTACAAGTACTACCTACCTTTTTAAGATTATTAATATTTTGTGGGTAAGAAGAGAATTCATTCGCGGCTAACTCGCGTTCTAAGAAATGAATCAATGTATTTATGTCGGGAATGTCCGATGGATAATGATAATTCGAAACGTTTTCGAATACTAGACGTAATTTTACGTAGTAAAATCGTCATTAATATGAAACTCCATTGATCTATAGGAAACTGCATCGCCTGCAATGCCTTGATGTTTTCTTGATAAACATTAAGTAGATTTCTTAGACTTTGAGTCATTTTCTCGGTACTAGGGTCAATATCTAATATTTTTTCCAGATGTTTCGTGGCGATAGCCCGCTTGTTGTCATACCGAGAAACCAATATATCCCACGCAACACTATAGTTTTCGTCTGTTATTGGTATAGATTTAATAAGGTTATAGGGTTCATTTTTTAATGACAATAACAAATAACGAAACTTCTCTGTTTCCGTGTAAGTATTTTTGCCGTGCACCAATGAACGAAACAAATCGTGAAATGGGGGCCAATCCGTAGTCTCCCCTGAAAAGGTAGGCATTGGAACAATAGGTAATCTAGTTGCACAGTTATTATGACTAGAATTACATGATGCATGTACCACTGAATTATTAATCGCCGTACTAGACGATAAAATTCGTTTACGCTCATTATCGTCTTCCTTTAGTTTGTCTAAGTGAACACTAATTGCGTAATAACAATCATTAAAATTGTTACGAATCTGTAGTTGTTCCTCTTTGTCGAAAGTATTGGACTTGATTAAGGCTTTTTCTATTTTTGCCTGAAGTTTGAAGAACTTTCTTTGTTGCAAAGTTAACTCTTTTGAGCGTGATCTAAACTGTTGTTCGTCTGAATGTATGAAATGTAATATACGTTGGAGATCATCGATAATGATCTCGCGTTCGAAAATATCTTGTTGAATTAGCTCCGCCATTTTGGACGCGTAACGACGCAAAATGTACTGAGACGTTAGGAACTAACTAAACGTAAAATAACCCCACAACAAGTACTTAGAAATAAATCCGGATCGAACGGATCAAACAATTATGTGTAATAAATTCGTGAAGCGTACCTGCTATCTCCGGCCCACTGCTTCACGCTTCTTGGGATCGGCGGGGTAGCTAGGTCTGAATCCAGGTTAAACCACACTACACATATTGTCCACAGGTGCTGGTTATGTTAATTTCTAGTGTCTTGCGGGGATTGTAGCATTAAATAAATGAAGGAGCATTTCTTTTCAGAAAAATGTTTTTGTTACCGCGGAGCGCGTTGGGAGATTTTGACACGTTCATACAGTGAGAAAGTGCGCGGGGACGCGGCGCTAGTGTGCTCATTAGCAGGCCAATCCGATCACTCAGCGAGTGGACTAATGAGAAGCCGAGAGCTTCATCGAATCAGCAATTACACATAAAAGCTTAATAACTAGTTGTGGGGTGACAAAAACAATCCTAAAATAATTCAAAAGAAGAACGGTACTTAACAGTTTTATTTTCTATGACAAGTAATGACAGTTTCAGACATTTTAATGACAGTTGCATGTAAGTCCATTTAATTCCCCATTAAAAGTAATGCTGTCCTTGTCTAACGGAACGTATCAGAAAGTGACAGCATTACTTATTGGACTTACGTGCAACTGGCAGTTGGTCATTTGAATTAAACAAAAATTTGATGTATAACATCTTTCCTCTCGCTTTCTGTGGGTGTGATTTCGTGAAAAGGGACGGAAGTGAGTAACAGGAAGTGACAGCTTGAGCATGGAATAAGTACGTACTTTTTAATAGCATGGCATTAGTAAGTACTATATAGATGTAAGTAGAGGTGGTCGAATTTCGACCAGTGGGCGACCACTAGTACTAATGAATAATTATTTCAATATTTAGCTTTTTTGTTTTGAGGTTAATGTCTATCGTTGCACAGTTGCATAATACCAAGGTGACATGAGTACTTCTTAGTCTGTGGTGAGATATCAGATGTTACACATCTTATGCGACTACAGACGGTAAGGCTCGCTCGTTTTTAGGGTTCCGTACCTCAAAAAAAAACCAGAACCCTTATAGAATCACTTCGTTGTCCGTCTGTCTGTCTGTCTGTATGTCTGCCTGTCTGTCTGTCTGCCATCTGTCAAGACCCTTTTTCTCAGAAACGCGTAGAGGTATCAAGTTGAAATTAATATCAAATACGTAGGTCTATGGTCCCTTGAAGCTATAAAAATATCAAGCTTCCAAGTCAACGCAATAAAAAAAAACCGGCCAAGTGCAAGTGCTTACATTTATTGGCAATAGCTTCAAATTTAAAATATTTTATTTCACATTAACCTACATGGGCACTTACGTATGAAACGTCAGAAGCTAGGTGCACGGTTCCAGTTGGTCGTGTCCTATGGAGAAGAGCCGGCAAGAAACTCCACGGTTACTCTTTTAAAAAGAATGGGTTTTTACAATGTTTTAAGTTACAGCGTTAATAGGTATGGGAGGACAGTGTAGGCCCGTCAACAAGTACCATGTACTTAATAACAAAATAGAAGATGGTTTACAAAGCTACAGTCTATTAAGCCTACAACGTTCTCACATTCACAGATTAAAAAAGGATCTATATAAAATATTACTAAAATAATAAAAATAAAAACCTACCTATTTAAACCAAATGACAAGATTGCCATTACAACTGTAACAAATCTGAATTAATATTCTCTCCACAAGTCGCTAATAAATATTTTAAATTAAAATTGTAGGTTATTTCAAATAGTTATGTCAAGGTATGTAAAAAAAACGGCCAAGTGCGTGTCGGACGCAAAAAAAGATTTTTTTATGTGATAAAACTACTAATTAATAATTTTCGGACTTTTTCCTTTACTTGTGCTGTGAGACCTTGCTTCTGCCCAAATTTCATGGTTCTAGGTCAACGGGAAGTACCCTTTAAGTTTTGATTTATGTGCGAGATATTCACAATTTTTTTTTGTTATGAGATATAACTACAAATTTACAATTTTCGGACGTTTTCCTTTGCTTATGCTGTAAGGCCTTGCTTCAGCCCAAATTTCATGATTCTAGGTCAACGGGAAGTACCCTATAGGTTTTGATTTATTTGCGAGTATCGAAATATGTCGCAATAATGTCGCTTATATCGCTGTATTTTTTTATTGCGTTGACTTAGAAGCTTGATTTTTTTAGAGCTTCAAGGGACCATAGATTTACGTATTTGATATTAAATTCAACTTGATACCTCTACGCGTTCCTGAGAAAAATGGTCTTGACAGACTGACAGACAGACAGACAGACAGACGGACAACGAAGTGATCCTATAATGGTTCCGATTTTCCTTTTGAGGTACGGAACCCTAAAAAGAAATAAACGTCGTAATATAGGAGCAGTTAATAGACATTTACATAGTTATGCCGTTAATGAGGTACCAGGGAAGCCACATGTGCAGAAGGAATTATTGCCAAACTTCCTTGTCTTCAACTTAGTCCTTAATCTTATAATATGGTTTTTTTATTAGGACACGTTTAATGTGGGTTTTGAACTCTCCATCGCTGAGTTCTATAACCGTTTGTGGCAACTTGTTATGGAAGCGGATACTGTTTATAAAAAATTACTTGCTTGTTTTAGTAAATCTAAATTTGGGTATCACAATTTCATGTTTACTACGTGTATTTATATTATGGGAATCGCTTATTATTTTGGAAAGCCCTAAGTTTTTGCGAACATATAAAATACTTTCTAATATTATATATAAAGAGAAGGCAGAGTAAGTTCATCAATTTCTTTGAATTTGTTTCTAAAGGACTCACGAAGACCCATTCCATAGATCACGCGGATTGCTCTCTTTTGTAAAATGAAAATAGGGGACTTCTTGGCGGGAAAGTGAAGCGTCATGTTAGCAGTTTTGTTTTATTTTCTAAAATTTGTGTTTAGCCGAATATTAATGTGTAATAGTGGCGGATAATTAACCATTAAGTGTTCGTGATCCTGCATTAATGTAGGCAAATGAAACAAAACAGTGCAACATCACTTTAAGTTCTCTCAAGAAGTCCGCGCGAGGTTTCAGTAAAGTGCCGCGTCTTTACTTAAACCCAAGGGGGGGGCGGGATATCATCAATCATCTTTATCATGCATTGAGTGGAGTTCATTTCATAATTATTTAAATAACTTTGTACTTGTTACCTAATTTTACATGACACTGGCTAAATGCACAAACCGTGCGAAGCCAAAAAGAAAAAAAAAAAAAAAAAAAAAAATGAAAATAGAATCTACGTCAGTAGCCGATCCCCACAGCAGAATGCCATAAGACATAATACTGTGGAAATAAACAAAGTATACTAACCTAGCTGTGGCTATATCAGTTAATTGCCTTATTTTCTTACTGCATATGCTGCTGAACTTAATCTATTTGAAATAGTTCTAATGTGGGCGGGCACCCTATTGTAATTTCGAATCTAGAGTAATTCCTAGAAATACAGTTTCCGTAATAGCATCTAGTTTCTTGCCATCGAGTTTTTAATTTAGACCCACTTGGGGTACATTTGGTAATGAGAACTTAAGACATTTTGTTTTGTTCGCATTAAGTAAGAGAATATGAGCTGCCAACCATTTTGAAAGAACAGCCAGACTATCGTTGACCCTGCCAGGGTTACGAGCCTGTCCGAAAGGGATATCGTGGCCCTGGCACACAGGCATCTGAAGGAACACGGGTGGGTTTTAGTCAGTAAAAGTCTGACACTCCCTCCCGCTCCACCCAGAGCGGGAGAAGTTATTTGATAATTTCCCACCCAAAAAAAAAAAACGAAAAAGACTATCGTTGAGATGTAAGACTTCCGTATATTTTCTATCTATTTTAAAAATAAGGGAAGTGTCATCAGCGAATAGTACCTATTATATTCGATAAGTTAGCCATTATGTAAGGCAGATCATTAATATAAACTAGAAATAGGAATCTTGAGGCACGCCATCTTTACTAAAGACCCCGAGGACGTCACCCCGTTAACGTTTACTTTTTGCTGCCTGTTTGATACATTGGAAACAACAAGATCAGCAGCTTGTCCACGAATTCCGTAGTGGTGTAATTTACAGATCGGAGTACTGTAGTCAACGCAGTCAAACGCATTTGAGAGGTCACCGAAAATGCCAATGGCATCCTGGGATTTCTTCCAGGATTCTAAAATGTGACTGATGAGTTTCACTCCTGCGTCAGTCGTCGACCTACCTTTCGTGAAACCAAACTGGCGATTAAGTAAAATCCCATTTGAATTAAAATGTGACAACATCTGGTATTTATAATTCTCTTCCATTGGTTGAGAACGTTTATCCATGGTCAGATCACTCAGAAGTCAGAACGAACCGATGCACAAGACAAAAAAATTAACAAATTGTGCTTATTGGCGAAGCACTGAATGTATAATGGAGTTCGCTGGGGTTGTCAGATGAAGGCGGGAATTGAAAAAAAACTATGTAATCTCTATGCTAATTTCGAGGACAAAGCTGATTATAATTGCAACCGGCGTGCGTGTATGACCCAGATGTTTGAACGTGAAAGAAGCAAAAGGAGTGTTTAAGGCTCGTAGCAGGACGTGGTTCTGTAGTTTCTGTATACCCCCAAGGCGTGAGTTTATATATGTATGAGCGTTTAAAGCAGTTTAATTTGATAATTACCTATTTATTGCGTATTATCATAATAATTTGTATTAATGTTTTTTTTTTAATTGCCATTAATATTATTATTTCTGCAGTCTCCGGCAGGAAGTCCGGCGGTAAGTTTGCTTTTTTAAGTTTCCAGTAGCAAACTGTGAGTTATGTGTTTTTAATATTACATAATCACCCTATAATTTTCCCACTGCTGGGACACAGGCCTCCTCTCTGTGAAAGGGAGTGGGCCGAAATCCACCACGCGGGCCCAGTGCGGGTTGGTAGATGTCACATGTCTTCGAAATTTTGGTTCTAGGACATGCCGGTTTCCTCACGATGAAACCGTTTTGAGAGCAGTGGTGATGAAATAATTTACACAAAGTAAAGCGCCTGCCTGGGTTTGAACCCACGAACTACTTCTCGTAAGTCGAAGCCGTTCGCACTAGGCCATCACTGTTCTTTTTAGTATTGTTAAACTAAAACCACCATTTTTACGGGCGTAAAAATAATATGGCGGGATTTTATCGCGCACTGAATTTTCTACTCTCGGTGTTCAGTCGAGAATTGAGAATCCAACAGAGTGCATCCCAGTGTGGCATTCAAATTTAAATTTTATTGTCATATATACATTATTGTTATATATATGTCTATTCGTCGTGCCGTGCCGCCAGTGGGCGCCGGCCCTAACACTGAACTTGAGGCGATGCAAGATCTGGTTCATACTCTTTTGTTGTGCAGGGACCTTGGGGCGAGGGTAAAGGACCAGGTGCGGGGATTGAAAACATGAAGGACTTAGGTGGACCTGAGGACGCCCAGGAACCATTTCCGTGGGAGCCAGTTGGGGGCCAGGGTCCAGTTGAGGGCACGGGTGGTATGAACATGGGTGGTGGCCCTCCACCAGGTTTGGGACAAGGTGGGGGACGAAGGAGGCGTTATTATGTTTTTATATTTATTTAATTTTTGCCGGAGTGTCGGCGCCTGCGTCTCGTTGCTGGTCACAGTGATACCATCGAGTGCCACTGGCGCTCAAGGCATAGATAAGTAATGCTGTTACGTCACACGTTGACACGCAGATTACAATTAGTGGCATCACAACACTGGCCTTACCAGAATACCAGCACTTCGACATTTTTTTTTTTACGTCGCAGTATCATGCTGACCTATAAGACTTTTGACTTCGTTCAGGATTGTCTGTTTATTTTGAAAAACATATATAGTTATTTATTTTTAGGTGTCTATGGCTGTGTCATCCTATTGAGTTTATAATGATATTGTTTTTAATTCTGTAAGTAGGTTTGTTTAAACACTTTTACACGTCAATCATATTTTAAAAACTAGATGAGGTCGGCGTTTCCTATCTTACTACTCTGAGAAGAAAGGCCGAAACAAACTCTGGGGTCACAGTCTCTTTTAAACTCCAGACATAATCTTGGTCAGATCATGTTGTGAAGGCCATGTAGATTGGTGTCTGAAATGCTCTTTTCACGAAAGATCCACACAGATTGAGTGGACCTGTCCAGTCAGTGCACGCATTTGTCAGTAAACCGAAGTAATTCGATCTGCCTGCGCGAGTCCCAGTAAATACTTTTTCTTTCTTTCTTAGGAGGCCAGTTCCCCGGTGGTAGTTTCAATATGGGTGGTGGCCTTCAACCTGGTATGGGTCAAGACGGGGGTCAAGGCCCAGGAGGCCAGTTCCCAGGTGATGGTTACAACATGGGTGTTGGCCCGCCACCAGGTTTTGTTCTAGGTGGGGGTCGAAGCCCCGGTGGTGGTTTCAATATGGGTAGTGGCCTTCAACCTGGTATGGGTCAAGACGGGGGTCAAGGCCCAGGTAGCCAGTTTCCAGGTGGTGGTTTCAACATGGGTGATGGCCCTCCACCAGGTTTTAGTCAAGGTGGGGATCGAGGCCCCGGTAGTGGTTTCAATATGGGTGGTGGCCTGCCACCTGGTATGGGTCAAGGCGGGGTTCAAGGCCCAGGAGGCCAATTCCCAGGTGGTGGTTTCAACATGGGTGATGGCCCGCCTCCAGGTTTTGGTCAAGGTGGGGGTCCAGGCCCCGGTGGTGATTTCAGTATGGGTGGTGGTCTATCACCTGATATGGGTCAAAGTGGCGGCCAAGACTCTGGAGGCCAGTTCCCCGGTGGTGGTTTAAGCATGGGTGCAGCTCTACCTCCAACAGGTTTAAAGCCTGGGAAAGGTTTGGGCCAAAACGGGGTTCAGGGACCTGGTGCAGGTCAGGGCCCAGATGGAGGCTACGGGCCAGTTGGACCACCAGGCCCAGCTGGCGGTTGGGTCCCAGGTTGGGCTCGTGGGCCAGCTGGGGGTCTGGGTCCAGGAATGGGTCGGGTCCCAGGAATGACTCATGGCCCTGATAGAGCACCAGGCTCAGGTAGAGGATCGGGTTTAGGAAAGGGTCGTGGCCTTGGTCGACTACCAGGCCCAGGTGGCGATCGGGACACAGATGGGGAGCCGGAAATGAGTCAGGACCCGAGTGGTGGACAGGGCCTAGATGAAGGCTACGGTCCAGTTGAACCACCGGGCCCAGCTGGCGGTTGGGTCCCGGGTAAAGGTCGGGGTCAGGGACCAGTAATGGACCCAGGAATGAGTCATGGCCCTGGTGGACCACGACGCCCAGGTGACGGTCGGAGTCAAGGCAGGGGGCCGCCTCCAGGAATGGGTTGGGCACAAGGAATGTTTAATAGCCCTGGTGGACCACCAGGCACAGGTGGCAGTCGGGGACCGAGTCCTGGAATAGATCGCGGCCCAGGAGGACCACAAGGTCCAGCAAGACCACCGGGTTCAGGCGGACCATTGGACCAAGGCGGGCATCGACGATCACTAGACCAAGTAATTATTATTCTTCTTTTTTTCAGACAGTTATTGTTAACAAACCATGATAAACAAAAATTAGAATAATAATCTTTCTTTTTATTATTATTATTTTATTTTATTTTATATAAAATCGATGAAAAGAGGGTGCATGCTTATAACCACAAGACAGAAGTGAAAACTTACGATTGGAGTTGAGTGTACGCGCCAGCTGACTGGAGCCGAGTAGACCCGATTCAGCGTCACCGACCCGAGGGTGACGGTTCAGGGGCGAAGGTCCCCTGAACCGTCATGCTCTAGATGAAGAATCGGGCCCGCCAGAAAGTAGTTCGAAGCTTCGGAGTGAACCCAGTACCCGATTATACTTGTCAAAAAATAATAGGCCCGTTTTGACTTAAACTCGGCAGAAATTACGGATTTCGTGCTTAGGGAGTAGACTTGCTATTTCGATCACTGTTCAGAAAGAGCGCAAAAAGTGTCTAAAAGCTAGTTCAAAATTTTTTTTTAAATGTTTTATCATGGTTTGGTATCGATAGACATCACGTTCTGAGAAGTTGCATCAATTTATTTAATTTGATTCTGAATATTCATTTTCTTATTATTTTTCCAGAGTAAGAAAGACGGGAAAAAAAATCTAGTAAAAGTATCATATTTTGACTTAATTGTTCGTCCGACTCGAACACCAGAGACAATGGCACCGCAACTGGACGATCGCTTCCTCATACCTGGGACACATGCTGAAGATAATATTGTACAGGAAACAGACATTGACTTACTGAGGTCCTTATCGGCAAAGCCAGTATCAAATAATCCTTTCGTTACCTTCGACGAACATATGAACGAGGACCAAGTTCCAACTGGGACCAAGGACGGTAAAATTCCGGGGCCCGGCTCCGAAGGTGAATATCCCAACGGTTACCGACCAATGTACGGGAACCTAAAGCAACCCGGTATGGTATCTCCCAGAGGTAATTTTGGAATGGGTCAACCGCATACCGGAGGAGGTTACTCTAAGGCTCTCAGGCAAGGTCAGGGCGCAAATTCAGGTACAGGGGACTACCAAGATAAAATTCAGAACGCTTTTCAAATGGGGCAAGAGTCACCCGGACTTGCTGCTAAGGAAAGCATTCAGCCAGGTATTTAATTGTTCTATTTTATTCCAAGTTTTGGATATGTGAAAAAGATCATGGCAGTAGTATATACAGCGTGTTACGGAAAGGGTATATACATATCAAAGGCACGGATTCTATTGGTGATAACAAACTACATGCCAACATTTTTTAATAATACCTGTATAATTATAAAGTTTAAAATCATTTAACTAATAAAAATCAAATGTTTCTAATTTATTCTACACATCACTAGACCAAGTCAGCTGATCGGTACACGTTTTAATCCATTCGTTTGATCCCGCCACCAATCGTGCCGTTCGCGCCGCCGCGTGTCGGTGCGGCGCCGTGTCGCAGAGTTGTGGCAGGTGTGTGTATGTGTACTAGGCGCACAGACACAGATAATGGATAATGACCCTCGTAGTGCGGTGATACGTTTGTTATGATTTAAATTTAATAAACAATGGAAATAAAAAAAATAACAAACATTTTCAAAGTTATTCTTTTTGAGCTGAAATTTTGTACAGAGATTCTGAACCAAATGCACTCTTCACCCGGTTTGTACGGATATACCCTTTCCGTAACACGCTGTATAACGCAGTTAAAAGGAAAACTATTACATTTAAGTAAGCTTTCCAGGTTAACGAGTAATAGTCGACCAACTTACATTTGCAGTTGGAGAAATGACCGTGACGTATTAAGTCTGTGTTTGGGATAAATTCATCCCAACTACGAAACCCTTCATTGTGCGTGGTCCGACACGCACTTGACCGGTTTTTTTGTATTGTTTGTTTTTCTATGCTCGTCGCAAATAAAATGCTTTTCTTTCTTACATTCAGGTATGACTGGAGGAAACATAGGAAGGGGTTCTCTATCGGGAAACATGCAGGCGTGGCCACCAGGAATGAAAGGTGCTCCTCCACCTCCTCCAGGACACAAACTCAAAGGACAATGGCCTCCAGGATACATGCAGGAAGTGAAACCCCCTGGGATGGGAGAAGCTCCTCCCTCGGGATACATGCAGGGAGGCCAGCCCCCAGGGACGTTAGGAGACCTTCCACAGAGATACATGCCTCCCTCATATGAAGGGTATCGGCGATCATTAGACAACGTAATAAATTCCTTTTTTTCACAGACATGTCGGGTATCGATAACAAATGAAGATAAAACAAAAAAAATATATAACCATAAAATCATTTTTTAGGGTTCCGTACCCAAAGGGTAAAACGGGAACCCTATTACTAAGGCTACGCCTTCTGTCTGTCTGTCTGTCCGTCTGTCACCTGGCTGATGATGTATTTCTGTTGCCGCTATGACAACAAATACTAAAAAACAGATTAAAATAATTATTTAAGGGGGCACCCATACAACAACCACCCATTCTTTCCGGCTCTTCTCCATAGGAAACAACCAACTGGAACCGTGCACCTAGCTTCTGACGTTTCATAAGTACCCATGTAGGCTTATGTGAAATAAATATTTTGATTTTATGATGATTAGAAATCGATATTCGACAAGTCTGTTTAGCTCCGCCAGTTGTTTTAATTTGACTCTGTGTACATTTTCTCTTTGGTTTTTCCAGAGTACCGTTGACAGAGAAGGTTACCTAAAGCCTCTTGGACCGTTCTCAGGAAAACCAACCCTCAGACATGGTGGGGGACTCGCATCAATGGAAGATAATGTAGTCCCAGGCGATTACCCTGAAATGATTAAGACAGCTCTTCGGATGAACCAGATAATGGCACAACCCTCAGATGGAGGAGGGCTTCCCCCGGGATACATGCAGGGAGGACCACCTACAGGAATGGGAAGAGGTCTACCCCCGGGATACCTGCGGGGAGGATCACCCCCAGGAATGGGAGGGCCTCCGCCAGGATACATGCAGGGAGGACCTCCCCCGGGATACATGCAGGGAGGACCACCCCCCGGAATAGTAGGAGGGACTCCCCCGGGATACATGCAGAGAAGACCACCCCCAGGAATGAGAGGAGGGCTTCCCCCAGAATTTCAAGGAAGACCTAAAGGTTCCCCGGCCATATCCGGGTTTCCATCCGGAATGCCACAAGGACAGATGGATAGACCACCGCCAGATTTTCCGGATTACGGTAGCCCTGACGGTGGTGATCCGAGCTTGCAATATGGTTCGCAAGGTTCCCCACGACCGAATAATAAATATGTAAGTACAAAACTAAAATCAAAAGTCTATTCGCTTATTCATATTAGGCTGAGAATCAGCAGTTATGAACGTCAAAATTACATAGGAATGCAATGCTAGATCATGTTCATATAGCTGTAACTCGAGGTCACAATTTCACAAATGATAAACTAGGACCGACGTAATAATTCAATAAAAACTTAATTACTAGTATTAATAACAAAACCATGGTCAGCAAGACGACCAGTCACCACAAGCAGCATCCGTTCAGCATAACGCAAAGGCCACACAAAAGTACTTATCCAGATTTTTTCATTATTTTACAGCCATCTGGTTATCAATTGATGAAAATAGCTCTAAGGAAGATTGAGGTACGTAAATCTGATAAAACAAACTAAAATTTTGTTGTATTAATTTTGTCTGTCGTAAACAAACACACATACATAAACTCACGCCTTCTTCCCATGGGGGTAGGCAGAAACTATAGAAAGCCACCTGCTACGCTCCTTACATACTCCTTTTGCCTCGCCTACGTTCATACATCTGGTCATACACGCACGCCGATTGCGAGTACTACGCACCTGACCTTTCTGAAGAACATCAACAATTTGGTCATTATTATATCCTCCTAAGGCGCCTAGGGGTCTGTCGTAAAATGCCTAGGTATTTCTTGAAATTCAAGATAAATTAAAAATAACCAAAAAAATAAAATAAAGTAGGAATTTCTTTAAGGCCCATTTGCACCAATACTCACAAATTACGTTTAGCGCTAAACGTATTGCCAGACGCCCACCGCGCCGGTGCGTTGCGTGGGGCTCAACGGTTAAAACATCGTTCTCTTTTTGATAATCTTCTGAAGACGATGATGAGAAAGGATGATGTTTTGAATACGTTTAACGCTGACGCATTTAGCGATTTGTGTGAATAATACCGCCTTTATTGTTCGTGGTGTTGGACCACGCACAATGAAGGGTTCCAGGATGATCGATCCCAGACCTCATCGCAATTACTTTTTTTCAAAAATATTTAATGTACAATTTTGACTTTGCTACGATTTTATTATATGTATAGACTTCCGAGGTTTTTGAGGGGTTTGTTCTTGGGATAAATTTATCCCAAGAACAAACTTAACATTGTAGTTGAGAAAGCATGTTCTCCCATACATTCCAACTGCAAATGTAAGTTTCTACGCATAATGTTGGGAGGTTTTCTATGTTATTTTAAGTCCTTAGACTTCTTATAGGTTGGAGTGACAGATGAAAAAATATGGAATGTGCAGGCAGTATTTAGAGAAGGAATGGGCGGTATAGATCAGATCTTCTCCTTAAGGTGCATAGCCGAAAAACATCTGGCAAAGCACAAGAAAGTCTACTGTGCTTTCGTTGACTTGAAGAAGGCTTATGACAGTGTGTGGAGGGAAGAACAGTGGTTGACACTATCAGTGTACGGTGTGGACTTGTGGCTTTACGGCGCTTGGTACGGGCACTGAAATCTTTATACAAGGATTCCTGTGCTTGTGTTAGGTTAAACTACTACACAGACTGGCTCTGCATCTCAAGGGGTGTTAAACAGGGTTGCGTAGCGTCACTTATGGCCATGGCGACGACCGTGGCTATTCAACTTCTACATTAATAGTTGTCTGATAGATTTGAAAGAGGGTGAGTGCGGTTTGAGAATTAATGAGTTGCCTGTCAAATGCCTTCTCTACGAAGATGATCAAGTTCTACTTGCTTCGTCGCAGAACAGTTGCAAGACATGGTGACTGTGATGGATGAAGCATAAAGAGGAAAGGGATGAATATAAATGTGAATCAGACGAAGGTCATGGTGTTTGAAAGAGAAGAGGATGTATCGGTGTGTGATGTGAAAATAAATGGTAAGAATGGTGTTTTTGGTAAGTAAGTGAGTTTATATATTTGGGGAGTCAGTTTACAAGGCATGGAAAGATTGCTGAAGATGTGGAAAGGAGAGTAAATGCGGGAAAGTGAATGGTGCTATACATGCAATTGTAACCAACCAGTCGATGCCCATAAAGGCTCGACTGGCTGTTCACAATGGTGTGCTGGTGCCTACGCTTATGTATGAAAGTGAATGTTAAGTGTGGCAAAGGAAGCATGAAAGTAGAATAAATACTGTGGAAATGCGTTCCTTGCAAAGCATGTCTGGCGCGACTATGAATGATAGGTAGAAAAATGATGTGATAAGGCAACGGTGCAGTTTAAAAGAAGATGGAGTGACAAAAATTGAAAAGAGTATGCATATATGGTTTGGACATGTTGAGAGAATGAATGAAAGGCGACTATTAAAAGGTATTTACAAAGCAGAGGTGAGTGGACCGCCGCGAGGGGACGGCCTAGGACGACATATATTGACCTAATTGGTGATGTTCTTCAGAAAGGTTACCATGTCGATTCTGTAAAATCTCACCGTGAATTCTTACGTGGAGTGAGCTGTCAGTGTCATTCCACTGATGCTAGGGATTGACCAAGGATTACATTTACAATCATAATCGAGATTTCAATAATATTTTTATGCTAATTCTATTGATCATTTTATATTATTTCAAAGTTAGTATTTATGTGTCCTAACATTACTATTTAAGGGGTTTTTAAATAAAATAGCAAAACAGAAATTTTGTCAAACACAATTTATTGTAAAAAAAACAATATTGAGTTTCAGTTCCAAATCTCGATTATGATTGTAAATGTAATCTTTGGTCCATCCCTAGCATCATGTGGGATGACACTGACAGTTCACTCCACGCTCACTTCATCTAAGTTTTGACAGTTAGATGGTTACAGAATAGCATTGATGGTGCATAGTACCGCAACCGGCGTGCGTGTATGACCAGATGTATGAACATAGGCGAAGCAAAAGGAATATGTAAGGAGCGTAGCAGGTGGCGTTCCATAGTTTCTGCCTACCCCCATGGGAAGAAGGCGTGAGTTTATGTATGTATGTAGTGTGCAAAACTTTTTATTTAATTTTTATTATTTGTCTCCGAAAAGTAACCGCTATGTTCAAAATTCATTTACCTAACACGTCCATGTTCGGGTCACAACAATTCATATCATCATCTGCCTAGACTTTTCCCAACTCTGTTGGGGTCGGCTTCCAGTCTAACCGGATGTAGCTGAATACCAGTATTTTATTTGATGATGATGATGATTCGGAGCAAATTGACCCTGATAGACGAAGACACACGAGTGATCCTATAAGGGTTCCGTAATTTAAATCGGACATACGGAACCCTAAAAATGAGATCTTCACCACTGGTCGTTCTCACACATCATAATAATCACACTAATATTATAAAGGCGAAAGTTTGTGTGTGTGTGTGTATGTTTGTTACTTCTTCACGCTCAAACGGCTGGACCAATTTTGTATGGAGGTAGCTGACACACTGGAATAAGACGTAGGCTACTTTTTATCTCGATATTCCCACGGGATCGAGACTTACGCGGGTGAAACCGCGGGGCGCAGCTAGTTATCTATAACATTTTCATAGCAATAAAATTAATTTAATTTAAAATGAACTCCAAATTAACAGCTTAAAATCGAAACAGTCTGTCTCAAACTCAATCTCCTTCAAACAAATAGATTTAACAAAAAGTATCTACCTAAGTGTTATTTATTAATTAACTGTACGTATTCTCTGAAATTAATCGTTTGTTTATTTATACAGTTTCAGAACCGATTGGATAAAATCAAGGCGCAAGCGAGTGTAAGTGAATAATACTTTTGGAACTCGAAAAGACGGAATTGGTCCATGCTAAATAATCTATACCTACTCCGTTGGTTTAGGTAGAAATAAACTTTAAAAAAAAACCACGTGACGAGAAAGCTGTCAATAACCGACTAAACGTAATACCTGTCACTCCAGTTGTCATGCCACGTCACAGTTGTACTCTTCAATTTAGCAACGTTTTATTACGCTGACGTTTAGAGATTTTTAGACATTTGGAGTCTCTTAATACAGGCACTGTTTTGCTTAAAAGAAGGCTCCAAACACGTAAATGTATTGAATATGCTAATTGTAACAATAAACTATTTTGTATTTGTATTTGTTGAGATCCTGTCTTTTTGGACTCTTTACAATAGACAGATTACAGAATACTATAAGTATTATTATAAAAATTGTGCTCAAGGAATTACATCTACGGAGAGAAGTTTAAGAATAGATGGTAATAAAAGAGGACACTATCGTAAAAATCAAAAATAATTTGGTTACCTATAAGTATAAGTTACAAACGTAGTTTTAAACAAGAAAGTGTCATCTATAAAAGTCCTTTTTATGATTTGTTTACCTTTATTTAACTACCTAAACCAATACAGTATATTATGCTAATATTGTACGGCGCCCTTTTTTTTTTTGATGGGAAATTATCAAATAACTTCTCCCGCTCTGGGCGGAGCGGAGGGCATGTCAGACTTTTACTAACTAAAACCCACCCGTGTTCCTTCATTTGCCTGTCTGCCAGGGCCACGATGGCCCTTTCGGACAAACTCGCAGCCCTGGCAGGCATTGGCCGTAATGGACCCCATCAATTCGTGCTGACATCTCTTTGAGGCGTGCGTGGAACACAACGCGCCGTCGACTCGGGCCTGGTCCTTATCGGACGGCGAGCTACCCATCGCTCACCGTCTGCAGGCCCGCGCCTACGGTGCGGTGCGGAGGGCGCAAACCCTGCCTCTCCCTCACGCGTTCCGCTTCCTCCTTCGCGAGCATTACTGCTTCGTAGAAGGAGGTGACGGCCTCCCATGCACTCTCGCTCCGAACCATGGCCTGAACCAGGGCCGGATCGCTATTGTACGGCGCCCTAATTGCGTAATACACCATCAATAACAATTTGAATGATTTTGAAGTATATTGCTAATACATTGCTTCTCATGTTCGAAAAATTTGTCTGCTCAACAACGTAAATAACGCAATGAATGTTTGTTGAACTGTCAAAATGAAACCCATCGCTACTGATAGTGTATCACGCAATTATCCCGCTGGTTGTAGTAGCTAAGGTGAATCCGCAGCTGTAGCCCGCGAAATTCAAATTTTGTTACGTTTTTTGCTATTTGCAGGCCAGTGTCAGGTTGTATCTTGATCAAAATAATATGATTTCATGAAATAGTAACACAGTAGGGTAATATGAACTTAGACGGCCTTATTACAAAACAACGTTTATCTTTCGACCCAGGTTTAAAAAATCGTGTCATTTTTGAATTTCGAACCTTATTTCGTCTGAGATAAAGTTCTTAATACAAAGTTGACAACTTAGACTCGGGTTTAAAACTAGTTTTTGTATTAAGAACTTTATTTCTGACGGAATTAGGTATTCCGGTATTAGGTTTTTTCGGGATTTTTTAAATTATAATTCTTTGCATAAATATTTTACCGTCCTATTTCATCCCGTAGGTGTCGTAAAAGGCGACTAAGGGACTTACTCGAGAATGGGCAGCAGCGTTCTCTATGCATTTTAACACCATACTGCGATCGCCAACCCATGTGCCAAGCGTGGCGATTATGCCAACCCCCCCCTCCTTTTGGGTAGGAGGCCTATGTCCAGTAGTGGATGTCTTTCGGCTGAAATAAATATGATGATGAAATAAATATGTGATATGGCCGCGAATCATATTCAGATCAACATACAACCTGATACTGACCTGCAAATTGCAAAAAATAAAAACCTAAGAAAATTTGAATTTCTCGGGCTACCCTTGGCTACCCGCTTTGGCCTTCATAGACAGATAACTTTATATCGTGTTTATTTATTTTTTCGGACAGATAATTTATTTGACCTAATAATTAACTAGACTTTCCTTATTTAAAATATACGTAGACGCAAATAAAAATAATAATAAAGTGTACTGTTTAAACATTGCTATTAATTCATAAATAGCTGACCAATAGACCGGTCTATTAGGAACATTTTTAAAAATAAAAGATAGCCAAATCGTCCCAGCCGTTCTCACGTGATGTTCCTAATAGACCGGTCTATTAGGAACATTTTAAAATAATAGATAGCCTAATCGTTCCAGCCGTTCTCAAGTGACGCGCTAGAACCAACGAACAGCATGTCAGTTTTATTTGTACAATGTTTCTGTATAAGGTGTGGCGAAAATTAAGGGTATTTTACAGACCATCAAACTGAACAACTTTCTCCCGGGGATCAACATTGTAATTGCGAAAAAAATATCAGGTCCAGTTGAAAACCAGCGTCAGGCACTAGTTGTCTGGCATTTTTGCTGAACTGGGCCCATTAGGCGCAGCCGCGAGGCACACTTTCCTACTAATTTATTTAATTTTACACTTTTTATTTGTTTTCTTGTTTTTTACTTGTAGTCTAATATGCTATGCGTGGTGTGTGCCTTTTAAATAAAATAAAATAAGCCTTTATTACTGTTAACTTTAACTTTTTTGACAAAATATTTAAAGTTTAAAATAGAGGTAAGAAAACTAATTTACTTAAACTAAATCCTATCCTTGGCAATCGGTTGGTCTCCCCTCATAACAGCTTGTCTTTCGACAAAGGCCTCCTCTAAGGCTTTCCACTTGTTTCTGTCTTTTGCTGTATGTAACCATTCTGGGCCTGCTTCTTTCTTAAAATCATCTTCCCATCGGTTTGTCTGTCTTCCTCTGCTTCTTTTGCTTTCTCTAGGGTACCATTCAGTTATTATTTTTGACCATTTCTCTTTCGTTTCTCTTAACATATGTCCCGTCTAGCGCCATTTCAATTTTCTGCATACTGATAGAGCTTTTTGAATTTAGTATTTCCTTTTATCTTTTTTAACTGTACTATATCTTTTCTTCTTACTCCCAATACGCTTCTCTCTATTCCATTCTGACATATATTGATTTTATTTTGTTGTTATTCTGTTAAGGCCCAAGTTTGGCATGCGTATGTCAGACATGGCAGGATAAAAGCATTGAAAACTTTTCGTTTCTCCAACATTGGCATCTCTTTGTTTTTCATTATTTCGCTTAACGACCAGAATCTCTTCCAAGTGTTAGCTATTCCTTATGTGCCTTTTAGTCTGTGCTAAATAAATATTTTCTTTCTTTCTGTTGTCTCATACATTTGGTCGAGTAGATATTGAAGTTTTGTATGGAACTATTGCTTTTTTTCAAATTACAATGTTGATCCCCGGGAAAAAGTTGTTCAGTTTGTAGCACCCGATATTTTCGCCACACCGTATACAGACACAATGTATAGATTTGCTTAATTTTCGAGTTTAATATGAGTTGAACTCTTAGTAACTACCTATCATTACTGAAATAACACCGCAATCGAACTTAAATGTTGGCAGATTATTAAATTAATTAATTTATTTGTTAATTAAGCTTCACCAGATGCCTGATCGTAACTTTGATTCGACTGTTTGGTTGTGTTCTGATGATGTGTACCAGTAAATTCAATGCTTTGATCATTCAATTAAATCAGAAGAATTTAACTAGGTCCTGCCTGTGGTTTCGTCCACGTGAAATGTCTTGTTCCCCCATCCCATCACATCGCATCGCCCGCCCGCGCTATTACTTAATTTTCAGTTCGCGTTCTTTCTATTTTTTTTTCTTTTTACTGGCTTCGCGTGATGTTATGTTTCCTTCCTCAAGAATTTGGGCTATCAAATTCAAAAAGAAAGAGATAGCGCGTTCAAACAAAGATTTCTATATGTGGGCGTCCAAGCAAAAAGGGGCCAGTAGTGGGGTATTGAGTTTAAAACTAGATTCGGTATCTAGAATAGTCAATTGATATTAAGAATTTAAAAAATATTAAAAAACTGGCAATTTTTTTTATCAAACCTTATGAAGATACCCTACTCTCTTTCAAACGTCAGACGCTGCCGTCATCGTGTGGTGACGTCACGACGGACGACTGACACGCCGCCGCGCCGGTTGCCAAAATGTTTACGCCGCCGGTAGCACATCTCCGCCGCGAAACCATAGCAGCGAAACCGCGGTAGTTCAATTCAATTGGTTCGCGTCATGTTCCGCTAGTCGCATCCGATTCGAGTAGCGAAACCTGACGCGAGCCAGTTGAATTAAACTACTGCTGAATTAAGCTACGGCTTAGTGCCCGCGTCGCAACTGTCCGTCACGGGCGGTGTGCGAGCAAGACCGCCCGTGCGTTTAAGAACATAGCATTCAGCCGTCTTCGGTGACGGATGGCTACACGTCGTCGGTCACGCTTGTGGTCTGATAGACCGCAGCCTTATGCCTTCTATTAATGATATGAGAACCTCGAAGAACGGCAATGACGGCCATTTTTCAGCCAGTTTTATCATCCCCTGTAAAATAACGTTTATTGAAATAAAAGGTTTTCTACGATTTCTAGGTAGATACGACAGTTAATTCGGTTATTTTATTCACATTTTTCTTCAAAACAATTTTAAAAGTGTCTAGGATTAATTTTTTAATTTGTTTAAAACCAAGAATGAAAAATTGTTTATTCTGCACAAAAAAAACGCACGTCACAACAAAATAACACAATTAAAATACACACATACAAAGTAGCCAAAAGCCTCGTATCTAATACACTAAACATTTTGACAATCTTGTACATTGGATGATGTCAGGGCCAGGGACCAAAGACAATTTACAATTTGCTTGCCACAACTAAAAATAGAATAGACAATTTACAATGGGTTTACTAGTCTATTGTCTACATTAATAATCTGTTGTTGTGGACTTGTGGTACTAGCACTACTAGCAATTAATTACAACATGTGTTTGTTTGTTGACTGTGTTGACTGTGTTGTCAAACACAGTCAACAAACAAACAATCTAATCAAAAACAAAATGCCGATTGCCGCGAGTGGAAAAATAACAATTTTTTTAACAAACAAACCATAATAATTATGAAAAATTACAATAACCGTGCGTCGCATCTGTGCATGAACAGGTCTTTGCTCAGAAACATGCTGAGACTTCGGACAAAACTATCGTCAACAGCGCTGATTTTCAGCAGAAACCCTATTGAATAACGTAATGGCGTCCCCCTGTGTGACATAATAAACAATAATAAAAATAATAATCATAATAAATCGGTTAAGTAAAATAATTTCCACAGAATAATGTGTGATTCTGATTATAAATATGTATAATATCTACTTATCGATAAAAATAAAAATACATACAGCTTTTTTTACTAGCCATAGCAGACGGGCAGTGTAAAAATACCGACCAGCATTTTACGTTTTTTTTTTGCTAACTTTTGTGGCCTATGTCCACCGTATGACAGTTTATTTAGAATGTGTGAACACGGAGCATGGCCTTTTAAGGACCGAAATGATGGCTCAAACTTAGGTGTCTACATAGATTCTTAGAGTTTATTGCTGGGTTGTTGTTTGATTTTTTTTTTGTTGGTTCTTTGTTGTGTAGTAAAATTATTATTATTTTTTTTTAACAAGCTTCTGGCCGCGATTTCGTCCGCGTGAAATTTATTGTTTTAACATAATTATATGATAAGAGACTCGGCAATAGTTTAGCTTCCCATATTAGTGGAAAAAAAAATCGGAGTCGGATCAGTACTTCCGCCGATTATCCTCTACATACAAACTCACAATTAAGGGGGATGCGCTAAGGTAGCCCGCGAAATTCAAATTTTCTTACGTTTTTTGCAATTTGCAGGTCTGTGTCAGGTTATGTTGATCTAAATATGACTCCCTTTGACTGCCTGGTTGGTCTAGTGGTCGCAAGCGCGACCGTTGAGCATGAGGTCCTGGGTTCGATTCCCAGGTCGTGCAAAGTGTTATTGGGATTTTCTATTAGGAATTTCTCAGAGGCAGCCTGGAGTCTGGATTTGTGCCCGGTTGATGGCAATAGGCTCGCCCCCTATTACATGGGACTTAAACATAACTGGCGAAATGTGGGTGTACTATAGGTACACCTCTGCCTAACTCTTCGGGGATTACAGGCGTGATGTTATGTAAAGATTTGCGGACGTAAAAAATATGGCTTAACAGAATTATTATCATTAGAAGAAGATATTTGGCTATTATTATTTATTTTACATAATTATATTATATTTTTATTTTACATGCAACCTGTTACTGACCTGCAAATTGCAAAAAAAAGCTACACTAAACTAATTACATGAGTACACTAATTGTATGCTTATTATATGGTACTTACTAATTCCATGCTATTAAAATGTGCTTACTTATTCCATGCTCAAGCTGTCACTTCCACACACTTCCGTCACTTTTCGCGAAATTACTCCCACAAAAGGTGAGAGGAATAAAGTTACTTATTAAAAAAAAACTGCTGTTCCATACATTTTAACTGTGTAGGTTTTGGGTAGAGTAACAGTTTTGTATGAAAAAGTTTTTTTTTTTTTTTAATAAACGACGAAAATTTTCTTCGGTACAGTTTGCTTTGCGCGTCATTGTCACTAACACCCTGTATAGTATAGATTGTGTTATTTCGGTATTGACTGTACTTAGAATATTTAGTTTGAAGACATCGGCTTACACATTACACGGCTAACACACGTTTTCTGAAATTTAATTATTTTTTCTTAAGGCGGAGATTTCTGAAAATGGTCAAAAATTTGGTATTTTCAAGTCTTTTGTGCATCCGGTGATGGAACTCAAAACATAATTTAATGAGTCCGCGTATCACTGGTTAGTTTCCCTCAGTGGTCAGTTTATTTAATTCGCCATTTTCGTTGATTAGTCAGTTTTACTGATTAGTCAGTTTTACCGATTAGACAGCTTTATCTCGCAATTTACGTGTAAAAAGTTGCAGTAAAAAGTTTTTACGTGTTGAATAAACACAATGTTGATAATTTAATCTGCTGTAAGGAATACCTAACCTAAAATCAAACTTCAGTTTATATTTTTAACATAACATAGATAATAAACCAATATTGAAAAAAATGAGTCCTTAACTTCTAACATGTACGTGGACTCAATTTAATCAAATCAAATCATTTATTTCATATTAATATCCATAGGTGAATCATGTCATAATATGAGTACAAAATAAAATAAAATAAAATCGCAAACTTATAGAATTAAAATTAACGCAAAAAAGGCGAGTCCCACCGCTCGGACAACACACTCAGGAGTCCGTTCGAGCTGCAACGTCCACGGCACAGAAGTGACGCACTCCTTTTTCTAATATTTAAATTGAATACTTCAAAAAAATCTTCAAAGACAACTCCTAATAATTTTTAAAAGCAATGTATCCCTTCGTTAACAGTTATAATTATAATTAAAAGTATACCATAAAATTGCAAATGCCAAACTGTATCCGGTGATGGATCAATTTTTATTAATTAGTTAATATCTAATTTTATACGATTTTATTTTTCATTTTTACGCTATCGCGCATCTCTTTCTTGTGTATGCAATCTGACAGTGACAGCGGTTTACCTGTTGCCGGGGCCTTAACGACTATATCGTTTGCTTTTGAATTGTATTATTGCTTATAAGATTTAGATACTGTAAACACTAGGCGCACCAAAAATGCCGGCTCAAATAAAAAAAATACTAGTTATTCTTACGTCTCTTGACATTTCTCGGGACCCTGGGGTCCCGGACCTTTGGAAGGCGTACGATGCGCGACGGGCCGAAGCCAACTCGCAGAGAACCGTTAAACGATTTTTACCGACTTTAAAAAAGAGGAATGAATGAAATAAACCCAGCCAGCGTAGTTAAAACAGACTCGATTACTCGAATGAACCCTAAGATTTGGACGACTTCCAAAAAGGAGGAGGTTATTAATTAAATAATAAATATTTAATATTAAACGCGTAATTATTTAAATCAAATCAATATACACATGATGACGCGCCAGCTCTTCAAGCTGAGTCTCTATTATTTTCTACCTTCTATGTGGGAAATAGTGTTTATCTCATAATCCTAAGAGCGGCTAACCCGACATACTTTTCATACAAACGCTCGTACGCGATTATGGCGTTGTACCACATCTTTCTTTGAAATTTTTGAGCCAATAGGTATCTTGTGCACTATATCTAAGTTTATATGCAAGCAAAAAATAAATATGTTGAAAAACAAATTCAGTATAAGCCTGCAAAAATCTGCTTTTTTGCACAAATTTTACCTGAACTTTGGCCATTCATAATGTACTCATAAATTATAAATGTTAAGAAAACATTACGATAGAAACCTTGCAAATGTAATGGAGATTCTAAATGACCGACATTTATTTCACAAACTGGTAAGGCTTACTCATAAACACGTATTTCCTGGAACAAGTTTTATGAAATTTCCGCACATTATTTTTCGTTCAATGTTATCGCGTTCTCACTCGTTTGTTAATAGTTTTCACTCGCGCTGGATCAAACCGCAAACTTTTCGACTATGCTCGCGTTGACGATAGACGGACCGGGAGGTCCCCTCTTAAGCCATCAATATATAAAATACTTGTGGAGGTTGCATGCAAACGCCATGCAGGCTTAATTTCTACAGTACTTTGCTCAATTCGATATGGTGCATAAGTGCAGGTACCGTATCGAATTGAGCTCAGCTAGGTATGTATTATTTTACAATTACTGAAATTTTGTTATTTTTAGGGACCCACAACAGAGCATGTAAGTTATTTTTGCTGTATTTATAGGTAAGGTCAGAAGCCTGAAAGTCTGACTACCTAACTTTTTTAGGTAATGTCGGAAATTTTGATAAAAAAGTTGCCGACTGGTCGACACTTCACGTGACCGAAGGGCTGGCTCGTTCTTTGGCCAAAGAATTAGCATTGCCATTCAACATAGTAATGCTGCCAGTCTTCTGGGCACGTTTCCGGGTGACAACGATGCGGACGAGTACTTCGACGCCTAAGACTGTTTCTCCACTGCACCGTCATCAGGACGTCAACGAGAACAAGATGGCGGCGCCGAAGTATCAATACATACATTTACGATGGCCGCATGTTCCCCAGACACCACCACCGGGACATCAGGTTCGGTTCGAACAATCTCGTTTCTCGTTGACGTTCTGCGGTGGACAAACAATGCAAGTGATCTTTTGTTTTTGTATTTATTTGTGTAATTTGTAAGTCATTTAATTTAGCACCTATTTGTAAATAGTTTGCTGTATATTAAATATACCCTCTTTTCATTTTGCCTTTTGTTTTGTTTAGTTTAGACTCCTCCTTTGAAACGGAGGATTTTTCTTCTTCTTCTTTTTATTAAGTACTATCATTTCAATAATCTAAATACAGTAACCAGTGGAAGGGCGGAATGTCCTAACACAAGCATTTATTTTGCTAAGAGGACATTCCTAATAGGAAAAATGTAACTAATTGTAAGTTATTGAAATAAACATTTTATTAGATATTTTATTATTTATTATATTGTATACAGGGTCAAATTAAATTAGCTAGCGAAACTCCACAGATGATCATGGGTATAGTTATCTAAAAATGATAAAACAAAAAATAAATAAATTTGATAATGCTTTTTAACAAGAATAAGAATAATTTCTTTGTTGAAAAACATACAGACTTTTAAATATTAAGGGGATGATACTCTATAATAATATTACACTTTATTCTATGATCTGATATTGAACATCTGTGTCCTAATTAGATATGAAATATCTGAATTTCAGACATCTGTCAGCGCTCTTCCCCTGTTGTATGTGACACTAAGAAATTAAACTTTGTTTGACCTCTATACACATCTATAACACATTTAACAGAGAGATATAATAAAATAATATTGAAATAAAAGGAAGTGACAATTATAGGAGAACAATCATTAGTTGTATAGTGATGGCCTCCGACCGGTGAGTAGAGTGTAAATGAGTGGGTATGTGTAGGAGGGTGAGTATTATTATAACTATAAGCTACTTAACTTTAATAGACAACAGGTCTACTCCGAAGCTCTAAACCGAAGTATCAGCCGAATGTTCGGTTGTTTCTTAACTACGGCTACCTATCGTTGATACGGCGAAAAAAAAAGCCAGTCGAAGAGATAAGCCAAAGTCAAAACTGTGTCTCTAAGTCGGGTAAGGACTCAAAGTCAAAAAAGGAAACTATGGAAGTTGTAAAACGGCCGAAAATTCGGCTGATACTTCGGTTTAGCGCTTCGGAGTAGACCCCCAGGTCTTACAGGTCAGTGACAGGTCGTTTTGGGGGTCATCAACAGCCGCCGCGCCGGTAGTGTGTCACTTAAAAAAAACAGTTTTTTTTGTTTTAACTTCACAGACGTGATAGGTATCGATATTTCTACACGATAAAACAGATTTTATCAACTCACACTTCAAACAAAAACACCACCAGCGGTCATTGACCCCGAAAAAAAAATCATCACATCTTTTTATTTTTTATTTTGTCGATGCCCATCACGTCTGCGGAGTATCGCTAGCTAACTTATTTTGACCCTGTGTACAATATAATATACAACTAATTATTTACAATAGGTGCTTAATTAAATGACTAACTAACTACAAAAACACACAGAAACAACAACAAATAAAAACAAAAAGACACACTGTGTTGTCCACCGCACAACGTCAAAGGCACGTCAACGAGGAACGAGATTATTCGAACCGAACGTGACGTACCGGACCCCGGTGGTGGTGTGCGGAGTCTCGCTAGCGAACTTAATTTACACACATACACATACATAAACTCACGCCTTCTTCCCATGGGGGTAGGCAGAAACTATAGAACGCTACCTGCTACGCTCCTTACATACTCCTTTTGCTTCGCCTACGTTCATACATCTGGTCATACACGCACGCCGGTTGCGAGTACTACGCACCAGACCTTTCTGAAGAACATCACCAATCTGGTCACTATATGTCCTCCTAGGGCGTCCCCTCCCGGCGTTTTCACTCACCTCTGCTTTATAAATACCTTTTGTTAGTCGCGTTCCACTCATCCTCTCAACATGACCAAACCATCTAAGCATACCTACTCTTTTCAATTTTTATTACTACATCTTCTTTTAAACTGCACCGTTGCCTTATCACCTCATTTTTCAGCCTATCATTCATAGTTACGCCAGACATGCTTCGCAAGGAACGCATTTCCACTGCATTTATTCTACTTTCATGCTTCTTTTGCCACACCCAACATTCACTTCCATACATAAGCGTAGGCACCAGCACACCATTGTGAACAGCCAGTCGAGCCTTTTTGGGCATCGACTGATTGGCCACAATCGCATGTATAGCACCATTCACTTTATTTCCCGCATCTACTCTCCTTTCCACATCTTCACACTAATTACTACTACGTCACTTAATTTGACCCTGTATAAGCATTTAAAAAAGTTAAATCCATATTTATCTGCCAATAATAAGTACATATTTGTTCATTTCCAACATGTTGCAGTTACCTACAGTAGAAGAAAGGCTACAGACATTGAGACAATTCGTAAGTTTAAACAACAACTAACAAACTAGTGTTAGTTTACGCCTATTAAGGGGGATGCGCTAAGGTAGCCCGCGAAAACCAAATTTTCTTTCGTTTTTTGCAATTTTCAGGTCAGTAACAGGTTGTATGTTGATCTAAATATGATTCGCGGCCATATAAAAGATACGTATTCACAGAATTATAATCATTAGGAATCATTAATACATCACTCTAAGTTAGATTTGAAATCTAACTTGGAGAGAGGTAATAATGATTCTAATGATTATACTGATTGATGATTATACTTTAGCGCATCCCCCTTAAATAAAGCCTTCAGTAAACCTAACATACTGTGTCCCATTGACATTGATAAGCTTATTATTATTTTAGGACGATTTCCATGCTCCCATACGCTGGGTTAAATTAAACTCGGTAAGAAATCATCTGCCTAGCCTATTCTCAATTTATTATGTTAGGCTTCCAATCTAACCAGATGCAGTTGTATACCAGTATTTTAAATGGAACGACTGCCTATCCGACCGCCACAAACCAGTTACTGGGTCGTACCCTTTTGCTGTGCCCTACAGGGTCCATAGTGATCCAATTTATATAGTTACCACCTAAGTACACATTATGGTAAAGCAATAAAGATATTGAGTATTGGGTAAGTCGATACCCCTTGGTAACACTGGTTGTCAGACTTTCGGGCTTCTGACGACCCGTAACGACTGTCAAAGATCCAGGAACGAGAGCCGGGACTAACGCGGACGGCTTAACGTGCTTTCCGAGGCACGGAGGGGTCTTGGTATGTAGAGATAGTCACCCATCCACGGGCCAACCACGGAAAGCGTAGCATAACCTCATCGGTCGACCCGTGGGGGTGTTATTACTTAGCCACAAGACGCTTCCTCAAAATTAAACTCGGGTAAGTATTGGTAAATAAAAACATACATCAATTATTGGTGCTGTCAAAATTTTATGTCAAATGCAAAACGTCACCGTCTTTGTCTCTTTCTGCTGTCAACCATCTTGGGCGTTGTTTGTGTTTGAAAAAAGCTCTCATTAAATCTATCTATCTCCCATTATATATATCTGCTTATTATTTACCCATAATCCATCAGTAAGCTCTCTCAAAGCTTATTTTTTAGGGTTCAGAATGGAACAACATTTTAACTTTCGTGTCCACGCAATCTTTATTTTATTTATTATATTTTTTTATTAACCAACATTATTTAAATTATTTTAACGGGCGTTTTAACGTTATACGGATTTTATTTTTGAAAATATTTTTTTATTTCCAGCCGGACACAAAAGATGGTTTGGCTCGAGTGACGGTAAATAATTGTTTAAAGTTTTTTTTTAAATATTATTTTGCATCTCATTACTGTCAGCCTTAATTATGGCCAAATCCGATAAAATCACGCCTGTAACCTCCGGAGGGGTTGGCAGAGGTTACGTTGTACGTTGTGTGATTAGATCATTTATCATGTTCAAAATGAACCGTGCCGTTTTCTGTTCGTTTATAATTTGGTGATGGTCATGTGATGCCTAGATGTTATGTGGAACCGACAATAGTTACCTACAATAATTTGAAGGCTCGTACAGACTGGTGCGATATTGCGGGTGCGACAAGGGTCGCGCTGCATATCGTACCAGTCTGTACGAGCCTTGACTGTGTAAACGAATAACTATATCTTTTGTTTCATTAAGGACAAAAAAACTCATCAGAATCAACAGTTTGTGATAGAGGTATGAACTTTGCATTTTCACAAAATCCGGGTCAGAGACTCATCGCTCTGCGAATGTGGGTTGGATGAAGGTACCTTGGAACACATCTTTTTTAACTGCTCCAATAATAACCCAGCTCATGACTTGTATAGTCATCTCCCTAAATTAAAAATCCCTGTCCCAACTAACTAACAATCAAATATATAATAATCAAATAACCATCCTTACTAACATATTCTTCCCCAAAGCTCTTTGAGGCTTTGATGTTTTTTTATCCGCGATAATGATATCAAATTATGATTATTTTTGTGTTGGTTGTGATCATTTATGTACATATTTATTAATATAAATAACAATATGCTTTATCTGTTTGTTTCAGTGTACTAATAGTTGTCAACAAGTTTCACATTAAATTCAATTATTAATCAACATATTATTGGACTTAGTTTTTCTTTTTTTTTCTTTTTTTTTTCTTCCGCACGTTTTCTCTCAACACATCTGACATTGGCAGAATTGTCGACAACGGCACCATTGCCAGAAAGAAAAATAAAATAGAATAGAACTTTGCATTTATTATTATTATTTAAAAATATCCTTTTGAAGAAATCCATCTTAGAAATTACAGTCACCGTTCTTCCTGTTATCTAGTTTAACCACCTGTCACCTTGGGGGCCTAGAAGGCCTAGAAGTACCTAACATTCGATTAGCGATGATGCTAGTAGAAAAGCCACAAAATGTATGGGGTTGACATAAGCTATTGAAATGTCACGTGATCTTAGGTCAACGAATATAAATTAGCTAGACAATGTTATCATCATTCGATTCCATGAAACGAATCGACAGCGGCGAACGATGTCTTCCATAGAGATGCGTAGCCAAGTGGTATTTTTGACAAACGTTATAGCTAGTTTTCAATTCGTATGAAGGAATTCGAATCGAAAACTTGCGATAACCATTGTTAAAAAGTGAAATAACGATACCGGTTAAAACGGGGTGAACAGAAATGGGGAATGGGGAATGGGGTGGACAGCAGGGGTGAATCGAGATGCAACTTTAAAATGGATTTTAACCTTGAAATAATATAGTCTGTAGCTAAGGCACTTAATCGTTAATTATAGCTGTACAGGTAACACTTTATAGTCTTTTTTGGCAACAGAAGATATTGTTTCAACGTTAAAATCCATTATAAAGTTAATATATTTATTTTGAAAATAATAATAATATGTTTAAAGTGACTATTCTATTATAAAAATAATAAATTACAAAAAAAGACACTTAAGAGTCAAAGTACTCGTCCGCATCGCTGTCACCCGGAAACGTGCCCAGAAGACTGGCAGCATTACTACGTTGAATGGCAATGCTATTTCTTTGGCCAAAGAACGAGCTAGCCCTCTGGTCACGTGAAGTGTCGATCAGTCGGCGAGAAATTTCCTTAATAGAAAGGAGACGCGCAATCGGGCCCCATGACCCGAGCGTTTCGACCCCAAACGGCTCAAAACTGTAGTTACCCATAAGATTACAGTATTTGCGCCGCTTGAAGTATAAAGTTGCATCTTGATTCACCCCTGTATTTCTATTCACCCCGTTTTATGGTAGCGATTGTAGAAATAGAATCGCTCCGAAGCGAATGCCATGTGTCTAGGCCCTCTGCGTCATAATAGCGTAACACAGTTTGAGTCACAATCTGAATGATTTTGAAGTATATTGCTAATCCGTTCCTTGCTCCTAATTGGGTAATATGGTATTAAAATTGTAACGTGTCAAACTTAGCTTTTATTGAATTTTGCATATACAGGGTTATTGGTAAAACACCAACAACCTCTTAAGGGGTCATTGTACTCAACTTTTACTATGTGAACAAAACTGAAATCACGAAAAAAAATCAGCTGTTCCTTAGATTTATGTTCGCATAACTCGTAAAAAAGTAGGGAAGAGTAGATTTTTTTTTCGCGATTTCGGGTTTGATCCCATAATAAAAGTTGTTCATAATGATGAGTACAATGACCCCTTAAGAGGTTGTTACATACATACATACATAAACTCACGCCTTCTTTCCATGGGGGTAGGCAGAAACTATAGAACGCCACCTGCTACGCTCCTTACATACTCCTTTTGCTTCGCCTACGTTCATACATCTGGTCATTGCGCCGATTGCGAGTACTACGTGCCTGACCTTTCTGAAGAACATCACCAATTTGGTCACTATATGTTCTCCTATGGCGTCCCGGCGTTTCCACTCACCTCTGCTTTATAAATACCTTTTGTTAGTCGCGTTTCACTCATCCTCTCAACATGACCAAACCATCTAAGCATACTTTTTTCAATTTTTGTTACTACATTTTCTTTTAAACTGCACCGTTGCCTTATCACCTCATTTTTCAGCCATATTATTATTCATAGTCACGCTAGACATGCTTCGCAAGGAACGCACTTCCACAGTATTTATTCTACTTTCACGCTTCTTTTGCCACACCCAACATTCACTTCCATACATAAGCGTAGGCACCAGCACACCATTGTGAACAGCCAGTCGAGCCTTTTTGGGCATCGACTGATTGGTCACAATCACATGTATAGCACCATTCACTTTATTTCCCGCATTTACTCTTCTTTCCACATCTTCATCAATCTTTCCATCCCTTGTAAACTGACTCCCCAAATATATACACTCACTTACTTGCAGGTTGTGAGTGTTTTACCAATAACCCTGTATTACGCTAGATGGCGTCACTGAGACATGGGATCATAATCTTTCTATGACATTACTTCTGATGGCCTCTCTCTATTATCTATCTTAAATCTCTTTGGGCACAACATTTATTAACGTTAAACTTATTAAAGGCTTTTAATTTTACAGGGAGAACTATACGTGCCGATTGTGGATGAGAGTATGGCTAGATTGGGGTGGACAGTAAGTATCAACATTATAAAGATAGACTCAAAATTTATTGCACATTACAAGAAAGGACCTATTTTAGAAAGTGAACTTTAGCTTTTCACAAATAAAGTTAATTTTCCTTTACCACCCACAGACCGAGAGCGATAACGAAACGCTGATCGAAATCACAACTATACCTAATGTTGATGAATATGGAATCAAAATCGTTGTGAGGTCAATGAACCTTAACTACACATCTCAGCAAGAATGGCTGGCCTACGAGGCCGTTCTTGGAGCCAAGTTTAACTACGAACAGGAGGTAAAATCTTCCAGTAATATAGAGTTAAGGGTCAGATAGTCGCCATGGACCTTGGCCATACAAATGCGCGTCGCGCTCACGCCGCGTCACCAGTAACTTTCATAGGGAATATTTATTTTTAGTAACGAAAATATGAATATTTGAATAAAATCACAGATAGAATTATAGATAATAAAACAGTCGATTCCAAAAAAAAGCTTTAAGATATCATAAGTATTTTGAAAGTAATATCGTTTTTTTATGCTTTGGGTAGACATTAATTCCTGAATTTATTTCATAAACTATTTTACTACAGTACTTAAATATTCACATATATAATTGATGTGTATGCGATCTAGTTTAACATACATTTTTTGCATAACTTATTGTAAGTTATGCAAAAAATGTATTATTATGTGCATTATATGAAGCGTAATAACAGATTTAAAAGTCACTAAAATCATATATCTGCCTATCATTAAACAATGATATTATAAGTAAAAAAAATGTGAACAGATTACCTACGCAACATTCGGTCTGCAAAAACGAAAAACGAATGCACAATATTATTGACGTGTGCAGAAAAATACATAACAAAACACCGGCCATGTGCGTGTCGGACCACGCACAATGAAGGGCTCCGTAGTTGGGATGAATTTGTCCCAAAAACAAACTTAACATTGTAGTTGATAAACATGTTCTCCCATACATCGATATACGTCACAGTCAATTCTCCAACTGCAAATGTAAGTTGGTCGACTATTACTCGTTAACTTGTAAAGCCTACTTATCTGTGATAGTTTTCCTTTTAATTTAATTTTCTATGCTATGAATTTTTTCACATATCCAAAATCTACCATTTCGGTGCCAGGGGGGGGGGGGGGGGGCACATGACTCTAACAGAAAATAGCACTTTAAAGCTTAATATTATGCAAACGGATCCCTAAACCGAAAAATGTTTTCCACAAACCAACAATATTTTTGAACTGCTTATCCAACGGTACCCACACCAAAAAAAAATATCATTCCGACTTTACGCGCAAGGTACTATAAAAAACATTTTTTTCATGATTTTATTTTACCACTTTGTCGGCGTGATTAATATGTATACCCATGCTTAATTACAGCTTTCTAGTACTAAGAATCTCGGAGCTAAGCTGGGGACAGACAGACAGACGGACATAGCGAAAGTATAAGCGTTCCTCGTCGACTACGGAACCCTAAAAAAAGGTGGACAAGTTACCTACGCAACTTTCGGTCTGCAAAACGGATAACTAATGCACACTAATAAATTACGTGTGCTAAAAAATGGTTGCATATTAGAAAATCAAAACTTTCTCGAGCAAATTTCAAAAGAACAATAAACGAAATAACAAAATTTAAATGACCAAATGTTTTATTTAGAAATTTTTTATAATCCCAATGTATGTGACATCAAATGAACGACTGATCAAAAGTTGCTCGCAGATTTTATTTCACCATTTTTACCTTTTCAGTTAATCCATTTGATAATTAATAATTTATCCAGTAATCCATTTTGACCTTTAAACGATTTGGTCAATAGTGTAATAAATAATTGAAACATTGATATTATAGACTTTGGTCAGCTGAACTTTTGAACAAATGACCATCGTTATTTTAAACTTTGTTGATTTGTACGTTGTTCTTTTGAAATTTGCTCAGGAAAGTTTTGATTTTCTAATATGAAACCAAAAAAATACATAACAAAAAATAAATCGAACACTACAGAATATACAATGGGCGGCCTTATCGCTTTCTGCGATCTTTTGTGAGTGATTTGCCTGGACATCATCATCCATCATTCTCCAGCGCATATAATATACCAATTTCTTTGAGGTCGGCGCAACATGTCCCTTTCTTCCATACTTCTCTATTAGTCGTCATCTCAGTAGTCACCCCTCTCTAGCCATATCGTATTTCACACAGTCCATCCATCGTTTCTTTGGTTCCCCTACTCTTATAGCCATCGACATTCATACTCAAAACTTTCCTCACGACATTTTCCTTCCAAGTACCATGACAACCGATTTCCGTACAACTTTTAAGTCACCGGCGCCACTTTCAGACTTCCTCTTATGTATTCATTTTTTATCCAGTGATTTGCTTGGACATAATAATTATTAAATTGATATATTCATCTGTTTCGAGTTACAACTTGAGATTTTTTTATTTTCTAGAGCTGGGCAAGCTACCCGAAACTGTCAAATTTTCCTAATCAATCTTGAACCTTATTGCTTCAACGATAAAGTTGAAAATCTTTTTAAGAAATTTGACAGATTGTAGTAGCGAGATGTGATGGCGTCTTCTGTACTATAGTTATAATGGCTACCTATTTGTGTTTTAGTGTGCTGAGCAAGCGTGTCAATCAAGAGTAAGTTTTTTCCGGCGAGCAAAGCTCAAAAAACGGCGGTAATGATTTTTATTTATTCAATTAAACAATGTTTTTGTATTCCATTTCAGTGTCACAAAACTGGCTGCGACTGCACCGTAAGTCAGTTTACAATTATTACTCGCGTGGGGGGTCGGTGACGTCAACGACTTACGTGCTGTAGGTCGTGGGTTCGAACCCGGACAGGCGCTTTATTTTGTGTTAATTATTTCATCACCACTGCTCTCAAAACGGTGAAGGAAAACATCGTGAGGAAACCGGCATGTCCTATAACCAAAAATTCGAAGATATGTGACATCTACCAACCCGCACTGGGCCCGCGTGGTGGATTACGGCCCACTGCCTCTCACAAAGAGGAGGCCTGTGTCTCAGTAGTGGGAGTATGTTCGCATGTAAAAAAAATGAAGCATCAACAGTCATTCAACATTTGACGGATGATAAAGGCAATTCTTGGCGGGATTACGGAATATTTTATTTTATTTTTCAGTGTAAAGGCGATTCTTGTGCTTCTGGGGTATGTATCCTTCAAATATTATTATTATGTATTTATCGTAGGCCTGGATATAATAGAACCTCAATTAACCTAATTCCAATTTTGCTTTCCTAAAAATATGAATGGACACTCTTCATTCATTAATTAGTTCAAACCTTTCATTTGGTCGGGATGCTCTAGTTTAGTTACTGCCACCACATAAAAAGAAAAAAAGGGTTTTTTTTTTACCGTATTGGGGTGTAAAATGGATGTCCTCCGCTGTCATTGGAGCGGGCGGAGGTCTGTCAGAATCTTACTGGCTAAAAACCACCCCGGTGTTCTCTTCCCACACTTGCACCGGGGATCATGAGATCTTGTGCGAATTCTGCGATCCCCGGTCGGACTTCAAGTCTGGGGGTGATCCATCAAGATGTTTGATCCCCCCCCCGCGACGTCTAAGGGCGAATTTCACCAATGAAACTGAACGCGATCAGCACATCTAAACCGAGTTCAAGAGCTGTCAGTGTCAATATTCCAAAGAAAATAATGACACTGACAGCTCTTAAAGGTGGTTTATGTGCTGATCGCGTTCAGTTTCATTGGTGAAATTGGCCCTTAGAGGGGCGTGCATGGAACACTACGTGCCGCCACCTCAGGTCCTGATGTGTGGGAGTGACGGACGTCCCGAAGTCCGTCACCCTTGGATCCATTTGTCACAGTTCTAGTTAGGTTAGCTTTTTCTCACATTGGTTGCAGTACCTAAGCTAGGGAGAAAAAGCCAGGATTAAAAAGAGGCTCAATTATTAAAAAAGTGTGCATCATTGGAACGCAAAAAGTTTTTAGAGGTTCATTAATTTAATAAAAGTGTGCATTATAAGAAGGTCAATAGGTTTTTAGAGGATTAATTAAATATTACCCTTTTATCGTATTGTCTATACCTACGTATTTGAAGTCACGCTCAGTGCACTTAGCAGTTTTAGCTACTCTAATACCGTTGTCGTTTGCAGTCTACAATACAGAGCGTATCATTGGTTCAGTGATGACAACCGCGACTGCTGAACGGGTCGTGGGTTCGATCACCGAATCACGCAGAGTGTTACAAGATTTTATCAAAGAGAAAATTCTGTGTAGCAGCCCAGAGCCTTGAGTTGTACCCGGACCATCATCATCATTATTTCAGCCAACAGACGTCCACTGCTGGACATAGGCCTCCACCAAACAAGGGGTTTGCCATAATCACCACGCTTGGCAGGCGGGTTGGCGATCGTAGTGTGGTGTTGAAATGCATAGAGAACGCTGCTGCCCATTCTCTAGTAAGTCCCTTAGTCGCCTTTTACGACACCCACGGGAAGAAATAGGTGGTATTCTTTACGTCTGGCACCACAAAGACAGTAGCAATACTAGGCTACAATGGTATTATTCTAAGGCGCGGCGCCCACTTTTGGCATCGGCATCGGTGGGGCTCGGTAGAGTTCGGGCGCTTTACATAAGCGCTCGAAGCCGCCGTAAAGCGCCCGAAGCCGCTGAAAAGCGCCCGAGCTCCACCGATGCCGATACCGATACTGGGCGCCGCGCCTAATAGAACTTCTTCATACCCGACGAAATGTGGCTGTACCTTTTACACCTCTGACTACTCCTCCCGAGAATATAGGCTTGACATTATTTTATAAGTTAGATTTTTGTTTATTAATTTTTGTTTTTTTCTCAGTGTGTGGGAGTAAGCTGCAATGCTGTTGTGAGTGATCTTTTGTTGAATTATAAATTCTATTTCAATATCTCTAATGTCTTATTCCTCCATTTTTTTATTTTTATTATGTTTAGATATCGATTCACGTCTGTGAAGTTTTGCTAGCATATTTAATTTGACCTTGTTTAAATATTTTTTTTGGTGAAAAATAATTTGATAAGGCAACGGTGCGGTTCAAAAGAAGATGTAGTGACAAAAATTTAAAAGATTAAGCTTAGATGGTTTGGTCATGTTTAGAGGATGAATGAAAAGCGACTAACAATAGTAGATTGTTGCACCAAGCGTAAAGTGAGTTATATAATTAGCACGAGTGCATTAATAGCTCACATAAGCAAGGTGCCTAAAACCAATCTACCAATCTACCTTAAAAAACACTTCCTCACTCCCTTAAACATCGTCATTACATATTACAGTTCCTTGCTCGTGTTTCATGTTTATTATTGTATATATAATATTAGTTTTAGTATATGAAAAACACGAAACACGTGTCTAGTATTTTTATGTAAAGAATCTATGTACAAAATTTCAATATTGTATCATGAAAAATCACAAAGTTATAAGGTTGTTATGTTACCGGGTTGTCCGTACAAAAACATGCTAACGGTGCCCCCGCGCCGCCAGGGTCGTCTTGCGCTCATTGATAATAATTTGGCAGTAGGTACCTAACCGTACGGCGATTGTATTGTAAGTAATTAAATGGTGATAACATTTTCCATCTCACTTAAATATTTTTGGGAAAAATATAACATGGTGTAAAAATTATTGTAAGTCGATTTAGTTCCTTATTCTGAACAAACTATATTCAGGTTTCGCATATACTAAAAATAATGTTGTATATATTTATACAGGGTGTAAGGGACAGCCCTTCGCAAATTAACAGGGTGCATTCAGCTCTTTATTTAAAATCAAATTCCACTGAAAATTTTCTCAGGAAAATTTTCATTTTTTTTATCGTTTTTTCAATCACTATTCCTTTATTTCAATGTAAAATTACATTATCTGTACGCAGTACTCCATTAATGTAAAAAACACAGCTAAAATAAAAATAAACAGCAATGGAAGTTGAAATTCTCAAACAATAAGTTACGTGGCGCGAGCACGGCCGTCAGGGCTGGCGGGGAGGGCGTCCAAGAGCTCGCTGCGCTACCGTTCGGTGCGTGCGTTTTGCCACGGTAGCGATACATTGCGTGTAAGGTAATAAAACAAATCAGGTTCATTGGATTCCCATAACGTTCCTGAAATAATTTCATGTACCGGTCATCTTAGTGCGATATACTGAATTCACCCCATCAGTCTGCGGAGGGCTGTCCCTTACACCCTGCATAGATAAGTGTTTGCTTTATGTATGTATATATTTATTGTATATGTAAATGGTACCACCACCACTGACTACCTGCAGTATTGTCTCTCCTTCTCCCTTTAATCCATCCATGGGTTGTCTGTAAACGATAAGACAGCCCATTGTGTCACCCTATGAAAAATTTCAACATTTATATCTGTAATTTTTATGGTGTATATAATAAAGAGGATTCTATTCTATTCTACATAGCGTGATAAAATATACATACTCAAAATAAAAACTCAAGTTAATGAAAACAAAGTTTTTCACCAAGGCGGTTTTATTCAGCCGATTTTTATTTTCAGCCAGTATGTGTTTGATCTAATGCACACATTTTATTTTAAACTTAATGGGAGACAATAAACCTCTGTGGTAAATTTATATCTAAATAAAAAATAAAAAACAGTGCGGACTTCTTGGCGGGGAAGTGAAGCGTCAGGTTAGCAGTTTTGTTTTATTTTCTAAAATTTGTTAAGCCGAATATTTATGTGTAATAGTGGTAGATTATTAACCATTAAGTGTTCATGAGCCTGCATTAGTGTAGGCAAAAGAAACAAAACAGTGCAACATCACTTTAAGGTCTCTCAAGAAGTCCACGCGACGTTTCAGTAAAGTGCCACGTCTTTACTGAAACTCACGGGGAGCCGGGCGGGATATCATCTATCATCTTTATCATGCATTGAATGGAGTTCATTTCATAATTTGTACTTGTTACCTAATTTTACATGACACTGGCTAAATGCACAAACCGTGCGAAGCCAAAAAGAAAAATAGAAAAACAGTGCAATAATGAAAAACAGTGCAACAATGAGATTTTAAATAACATTTCTCAACTGTTTTTGTTATAAGCAAAAAATACGTGCTTTGTGATCGGTGATGTAGTGATTAATGATAACATTACTACGTAGTTAAAAGAAAAAGATATTTACAAGGCAGGTATGAGTGGAAACCGCCGGGAGGGGACGCCGTAGGAGGACATTATAGTGACCTAATTGGTAATGTCGCAACTGGCGTGCGTGTATGACCAGCGGGCTAATTGCGTAATACACTATCAGTAGGAATCGGTTTCAATTTGACAGTTCAACAACATTCGTTGCGTTATTTACGTTGTTGAGCAGACAATTTTTTCTAACATATGAAGCAATGGATTAACAATATACTTCAAAATCATTCCGATTGTGAGTCAAACTGTTTCGCAATTAGGGTGCAGATGTATAAACGTAAAAGAAGTAAAAAGAATAGGTAAGGAGCGCAGCAGGTGGCATTCTAGTTTCTGCCTACCCCCATGGGAAGAAAACGTGAGTTTATCACCACCTGCCTAGCCTTTTCCTAACTATGTTGGGGTCGGCTTCCAGTCTAACCAGATGCAGCTGAATACCAGTATTTCACATGGAGCGACTGCCTATCTAACCTCCACAACCCAGTAACTGGGTAATAGGATATTCCTTGGTAAGACTGGTTGTCAGACTTTCGGGCTTCTGACGACCCGTAACGACTTTCAAAGATCCACGAATGACAGCCGGGACCAACGGCTTATCGTGCTTTCCGAGGCACGTTGGAGTCTTGGTATATAAAGATGGTCACTTATCCACGGACCAACCCCGGCAAGCGTAGCTTAACCTGATGGATCGACCCGTGCTGCTGTTATTACTTAGCTACCAGCTCTTGAAGAAAACGTGAGTTTATGTATGTATAATTATATTTTTTTAATTATTGTAATATCATTTTCAGTGCCGGGGCCCAGGATGTAACGCTATGGTATGTTTTAAGTAAAAACCCTCTTAAAAATAAATGGAAGGATATCGCCAACAAGATGAGTAAGTTTTGTTAAACATGTGGCGGCATCTACATCACCACATGCGAACTACGCGTCACACTGAAGCCACGCAAAATCCTGCATCGCGCAAGCAGAGTTTAACGCGCGACTAGCATATACAAATTATATAACAAAAACCCTGTTGTTCCTTCTACCTACGTCTTAGGAATCGGTATACATACGTAATAAAGCAAGTCATTTATAAAAAAAAATGTTCAACAAAAATAAATATTTAATTATTAATATTTGTAATGTTTAACTGATTTCTTACCTCTTTAACTCTTTGATTTTGACTTCTCGACTAGCCAATGCTTAATTTTTTTAAATTATAATTCCACCAATGTTGTGCTTGCAGGTAAATGCATACGTCCCTAAAAGGAACAACAGGGTTTTTGTTACATAATGTATAAAACGTCTCGACATCAAAAGTTGGCAGATGCCCACCAGACACACCATCCGTCTGGACGGAGGATCCCCCCTTTTCTATAGAGGATGAGTGACCCTGTTCCTCATACCTCTATAAACTTCTATGAACAAATTTTGATCACTAATCCGTCTGCAAAGCAATTTATTGATGCTTAATTTCCTTAAAAATAAGCGACCCGCTTCGCTCGGTTTTTACAACTTAATAAAATTTCAAAATTTCATTCCGGAATAATTTCTCTAAGTGATAGTGAAAATCGCATTAAAATCCGTTGCGCAGTTTATTTATTAAAAAAAAAACATAGTTACATCACATACGTTCACTAAAGTTCTACGGTACATGGCAATTATGGCGTATATAGCATTGATAAGAATATCTTGCTGCCGTGTTAACCTAAAATAAACTAAAACAGACTAACATAAATAAGACTGGTAACAAGCAGAATAGAAAAAAAAAAAAAAACTGGCCAAGTGCATTTCGGACCACGCACAATGAAGTGTTCCGTATTTATCCCAAAAACAAACTTAACATTGTAGTTGAAACACGATATACGGTACGGTGAATTCTCCAACTGCAAAAAGTTTAAAAAATATTATCCCCACTTTACGTGCAAGGTACTCTAAAAAAAATGTTTTTCAAGGTTTTCTTTTGCGATTTTGTCGGTGTGATTAATATCTATACTCATGCCAAATTACAGCTTTTTAGTACTAAGAGTCTCTGAGCTAAGCTGGGGACAGACGGACAGACGGACGGATGGACAGACAGACAGGCAGGCAGACAGACGGACATGGTGAAACTGTAAGGGTTTCTTGTTGACTACGGAACCCTAAAAATGAAATTAAAATTTCAATGAATACATTTAGAAGAATAACGCAGTCACACAGACAGACACGAAAACTGACTTTAATTTAAAATATGTATAGAGAGATAAGTGTGTAAGAAAAATAAAGCTAATAATATTAATCTATATAGATTTCGTGGAATACCGATTTCTGCTACGGCGTAGCAGTCGTAGTCGCTACGGGCTACGAATCAGCTACGGCCATGGCCAGGTCAGGTGGCCAGGCCACACCGCCAGCTAGCGGGCGGGCGGGCGGGCGAAGCGAACATCGTTTCACCTCTTTACATACTTCGGTTCACACCGCGAGCTACCCATTTCGCGTAGTTTGTATAGTTTCTTCGTTCGCTTCGCCCGCCCGCCCGCCCGCTAGCTGGCGGTGTGGCCTGCGCTTAACCTTGTAGGGTACTACCGTAATAGAGGGCACCCATCTAAGATTCCGCATAAACAAAGTTGCTTAACCTGGTGTTTATTGATCTCTGCTGCAGCCATTTTCTTCCTTCGGCTGAGCAAACATGTTTATTCTAATAACTAGACTGGTCGATTTTAGGGGTACCATAGCCAAATGGAGGAAACTGAACCTTTATAATTTCGTCATGTCCATCTGTCCGTCCGTCCGTCCATCCGGGTGTCAGCCATTATACTCAGAGACTATTTGCATTTTATCGATGAAAATTGGAAAAAAGGTATGTTCTGTGCATCGATAATAGAATGGGTAGTCTCATGACAAATTAAAGAAAAAATGCACATAAGCGTGTGGGGGGAGAGTATCGTTGTATCCCATAATTAAAAAGATTATGATGTTTCTAAGTGACTTTTTCATTTAAGTCAATAGTTTTTGAAATATGTTTTTTTTTTTTTACATGAATTTTATTTTTTTGATAGAGAATAATATTCGGTTAATGTCGCCTCACAAATCTTACCAAACGATGTTACGTATATGTGCCTACCTACTATGTATAAATTTGTAAGACGAAGGAGACTAGTCTCCACGACACAGGGAATCCTAGTGTGGAGGCTAGTGCTGTTTTGAATTTGTACTGCTCTCTTGAACAATAAAGTTTTTATTATTTATTATTTACTTTGGTTAAAGCCGCAGTGATCATTTTGTGTTATAGAGAAATAAAATCAATACTGTGCATAAATATTAATCATAACTACGGAACCCTTCCCTGTGCGTGGTCCGACACACACTTGGCCGGATTTCCATATTATTCTTACTATTTATTGAATTTTATGTAAGCCAAGTAATATGGTTCTTACAAGGAGGTAAACCTCAAAGTTTGCCTTAAATTTTCAGTGCATCGGGGAACAGTGTACTGCAAAGGTAAAATAATTAATTTCATTTTCAATTTATCAATTTCCCGACATGGCCGACTATAACTGCGTTATCCTAGAAGAGCAGTGGCTACCACTTAGCATATAGCCTATAATGTTCCCACTCTTGGCACACAGGCCTCCTCTCTTCGAGAGGGAGTGGGCTATAATCCACCACGCCGGCCCAGTGCGGGTTATTAGATGTCATAAGTCTTCGAATTTTTGGTTCTAGGACATGTTGGTTTCCTCACGATGTTTTCCTTCACCGTTTTGAGAGCAGTGGTGATGAAATTATTTACACAAAGTAAAGCGCCTGCCTGGGTTCGAATCCACGATCTACAATTCATAAGTCGGGGCTTTTACCACTGAGCCACCACTGCTTTTTAACCGCTACATAAGAGTCCCCGAAATAATCACTTGCAATTGTTAATTTTTACGTGATTGATACACATTGATTTTTTCCATTGAATGATTTCTTCATGCAATCAGGACATGTCAAGACCTTATTAAGGAACAGCAGATTTTTTTGTCAGAATTTCAAAGTTGTTCCTTTAATAAAAGTTATTCAGTTCGTTGGTCTAAAGCACTCCTTAAAGTTTGTATCATGTATTTTTGTCGAACAAAAAAAACAGCCTGTCTTTTTACATCGGCACCGAACACAAAGAAATACAAACGGATATCCATGCATGCCGCAGAATCCACAGGGTGTATTGCATTATATGTTGAAGTGTATTTGTACATACATGTTGAGTTGTTGTTCTTTTTTATTGGATTGCAGTGCGAGGGTATGAACTGCGCGGCCAAGGTATGTACGGAATTCAATTGTTTTAGTATTTATTTTGTTTAGAACGAAGATTTTCATTTGTTTTATTTTTGGTCGTTGTTGCCCTATATTTGTGCTGTAGAGGTATAATGCCCGGATGTTACCATTGTGTGGATCGCCCGGAGGACATGGTGGACATACGGTGGAAGTTTGCCCGGCTTGAGCGGAGCACCACCGTGTCCTTGCGGAGGCGATCGGCGGCGATTTCTCGCGTCCGCCCCTGGTCCAGGCCATGGTATGAAGCGAGAGTGCGTGGGAGGCAGTCACTTCCTTTTGCGAAGGCGTAATGCTCGCGAAGGAGGAGGCGGAACGCGTGAGGGAGAAGCAAATTTCGCGCCCCGACGCCCCTTAGTCGCCGCAGAAGCTAGCTCTGGGCGTCGGATATCGCAAGCCGATTCCCGGCCACCATAGGCGCGAGCTTGCGGACGGTGAGTAATGGGTAGCTCGCCGTCCGATAAGATAAGACGGTGCATTGTGTTCCACGCGCGCCTCAAAGAGATGTCAGCACAAACTGACGGGGTCCGTTAGGGCCAATGCCTGCCAGGGTTGCGGGTTTGTCTGAAAGGGATACCGTGGCACTGGCACACAGGCAACTGAAGAAACACGGGTGGGTTTTAGTCAGTAAAAGTCTGACATCCTGCTCCGCCCAGAGCGGGAAAAGTTATTTGATAATTACCCAAACAAAAAAAAAAACCATATCGTTAACTTAATACAGCTGTGCTGCTGGGGAGTTTGTTGCGCCACTTCTTCTTCCCAGCTAAAGCACTAGGAAGTGGGCGGGCGTTTTGGGGGACTGTCTTATGTAATGTTGACGTTCAAAAAGTACTGATTCTCAGCCAAGTTAAAATAAATGACTTTGATTAGGGAAGTAAACCGTAGGGCAGGTCAAAATGACAGTAATCTTTGCCCTGCATATGGTTCAAAATCGCTTGACACTTTAATTTTTACACCTTTGTCAAATATTAACATTAATATTATTATGTTATTACTTTGACTCTCTACAAAATTGAAATTTAGCGGCGTCCAGTTCAGCGTAGGGTTCAGGTAAAATTAAAAATGCAAAGTACGTATATTCATGATTTTATTTTTTTCAGTGTTGGGGCACGCACTGCAGCTCCTCAGTAAGTCTTGTGTTCTTTTTAAATAATTATGCTTTTGATAATATTATTTTTCACGAAGCAAGTCTATAAGTCCATAAATCAAATCAATATTTAAGACATACCTATATTTAATTCATCATTATATTTTTATGCGATCATTTTTAGGGTTCCGTACCTCAAAAGGGAAAAAGAAACCCTTAGAGGATCATTTCGTTGTCCGTCTGTCTGAACGCGTGGAGGTATCAAGTTGAAATTAATATCAAATACGCAAATCTATATTCCCTTGAAGCTTTAAAAAAATCAAGCTTCTAAGTCAACGCAATAAAAAAATACGGCGATTTATACAACATATATTGATACTCACAAATAAATGAAAACGTACTTCCCATTGACCTAGAATCATGAAATTTGGTGAGAAGCAAGGTCTCACAGCACAAACAAAGGAAAACGTCCAAAAATTGATCATTTGTAGTTTTATCAGTTCCAGTTGGAAAATTGTGGCGTATATTGGTGTAAGAGAGAACATGTTTTTCAACTACAATGTTAAGTTTGTTTTTGAGATAAATTCATCCCAACTACGGAACCCTTCATTGTGCGTGGTCCGACCCGCACTTGGGTGGTTTTTATTACTCAAACTCGTCTTCCATAATCAAATAATGTACTTACGAAAAAGAAAACTGATTTCAATTTGGCCTAGTTGCAGCATAAGCCACTAATAGGATTTAGCGGTAAACGAATTTAAAACTTCGTTCTTTTATATCTGTCAATTGTTTGAGGATGATAGAGACGGAATGATGATTTAAATAGGACAAGTTTAACTTACTTAACTTCTTTTTTTTTCTTTTTTTTTTCTTTTGTGTCGAAGGGTCTTGTGTCTAAGTAATAACAGCAGCACGGGTCTATCGTTCTGGTTAATTTACGCTTGCCGCAGTTAGTCCGTGGATGTGTGACCATATTTACACACCAAGATTCCTCCGTGCCTCGGAAAGCACGTTAAGCCGTTGGTCCCGGCTGTCATTCCTAGATCTTTGACAGCTGTTACGGGTCGTCGAAAGCCTGAAAGTGTAAAACCAGTCTTACCTAGGGGTATCGTGTTACCCAGTAACTGGATTGTGGAGGTCAGATAGGCAGTCGCTCCATGTAAAATACTGGTATTCAGCTGTATCCGGTTAGACTGGACGCCGACCCCAACACAGTTGGGAAAAGGCTAGGCAGATGGTAACAACACTTTTGATTCGATTGCCAACGAAATAAGTATTTTCAGGGGAGTGCACCTTCAGCTCAACAAAGCTTGATCATTTTCGTAGTTCACCACGGATGCTCGTATGTTAGGTTATAGTTTGTCCATTCATACAAGGAGGAACTGGTTATAGTTTGTCCATTCATACAAGGATTAACTATGTCGATTTAAGGGGGATGCGCTAAGGTTTCTTACGTTTTTTGCAATTTGCTTATGATTCGCGGCCGTAATAAATATTATATATTACAGAATTACAATCATTAAAATCAGCAATACAACTAACTCTCTTCGTAGAATCCTATTGAATGACTTTTCATGAAATAGTCATTCAATAGGATAGTCAGTCAGTTAATAAGATTCTACGAAGAGAGTTAGGTAGCTCATCATATGCCTAGCCTTTTCTCAACTACGTTGGGGTCGGCTTCCAGTCTAACCGGATGCAGCTGAATACCAGTATTTTACATGGAGCGACTGCCTATCTGACCTCCACAATCCAGTTACTGGGTAACACGATATCCCTTGGTAAGACTGGTTGTCAGACTTTTGGGCTTCTACGACCCGTAACTACTGTCAAATATCTACAAATAATAGCCGGGACCAACGGCTTAACGTGCTTTCTTTTATCATGTTACCATGTTTTTATCATGTTACCCAGTAACTGAGTTGTGGAGGTCAGATAGGCAGTCGCTCCATGTAAAATACTGGTATTCAGCTGTATCCGGTTGGACTGGAAGCCGACCCCAACATAGTTGGGAAAAGGCTGGCAGATGATGACGATTTTATTTTCATGAACTTACACAGTTGTACTGCTGATTCTGCAAATTGCAAAAAACGTAAGAAAATTTGAATTTCGGGCTACCTTAGCGCATCGCCCTTAAACAGAAAAGCTTAACAGAACGCAAGAGCGAGCGAGCGAAGCTGGCTCGATTATGTTAGCAACTCTGTCTAGGGTCGATTAGATTTTCGGAAACAGGTGTTCGGTACTTGAACGACTAATGCACAGAAGCTTCAGAATTGAGAGGAACATTTTAGGATCTCGCGCGAGTAGGATATTAAGTTCTCAGTAATGTTATTGTATTAGGTGTTTTCGGATATTTTTATAGTTCTGAATGTTTTTACACCTATTTATATTTTATTTTGAATCCTGGATGATGCCTATCCGGTACGGCTCTAATAATCCTTCCATATCCCAAGGGCACGTCTTCCTTACCATCATCGCGCCCCCCGGTCTACTCTTGATATACAATGGCTTCTGTAGTCCCATGAAACATGAGGCTTCAGGGGCTAGGGTGAATATTTGGGTCCATTCGAGCAATCTAGTCTGGTCCAACCACGCTGGGATCGGTGCATTTTGTTCATTCATTCATATATTTTATTTTGAAGCCAGGGAGATGCAAGAGCAGCCTCTTAAAACGTCAAATCCTTTATATATATATTATAGCCCACACAAGACCTACCGTCGCATTTTACAGACCCTGACCAAATTAATAACAATTTTTTAATTGTCCCCGGTAACCCTGTGGCAAGCACATCACTTACGAAATATTATGAAGATCATAGACACGGTGAAGAAATTTTCGCAATCACTCCAGTGGATGAGAACGATGTCTCTCGCGTTATCTCCAACCTTAAAAGTAACGCTGAAGGTTACGACAACATTACCCTGGATATGATAAACATGACTCTGCCACACACGTTAAATGTTGTAACGGACATGATAAACCGCTCCATAGTGACGTCTACGTTCCCCGATGTATGGAAAATTGCCTCCGTTAGGCCCTTGCCAAAACACTCAAATCCATCTACTTTAAAAGACCTACGCCCTATAAGTATATTACCATGTCTATCCAAAGTACTAGAAAAAGTCGTTAGCCGCCAATTAACATTTTTTTTGGAACAAAATAACGTTCTACCTGATTTACAATCTGGTTTTAGAAAACAGCGCAGTACATCTACTGCTTTACTGGATGTTACTGATAATATATTATCTGCCCAAGATAGGGGAATGTGCTCATTACTGGTTTTACTCGATTTTTCCCGGGCATTTGATGCAATAAATATCCCGCTATTATTAGCAAAGTTAAATTATTATGGTTTTGACCCCAGCGCTACGCAATGGTTCCGCAGCTATCTAAGTAATAGGGAGCAACTTATTGACTTGCGTTTGGGTGACGGCACTACCCTTTCATCAAGTCGTACTTCTGTAGAGAGAGGAGTCCCGCAGGGCTCTATATTGGGCCCCATTCTCTTTATTTTGTACTGTGCGGATATTATAAAATGTCTCCAGAGGTGCAAATACCATATATACGTCGACGATGTACAACTTTATATATCCTTTAGGCCAGACGAGTATGATAGTGCCATTAAGGATCTTAACGATGATCTTCAAAGAATCGCTGCCTGGTCTGAGGAGAACTGCCTGTCATTAAATCCAACAAAAACGAAATATATGGTATTTGGCACAAGACCGCAGTTGGCTCGACTACCAGTGACCTTTGACTTGAAACTTATGGGTGAATCAATTGAACGAGTGAATGAAGCACGAAATCTAGGTGTTATTATGGATAAAGATCTTCGTTTTGAGAAACATGTAGCAGACTCGGTTAGAAACTGTTTCTATCGCCTTAAGGTTTTATACAATGTGAGGCCTTATTTATCCGAAAGACTACGGGAACAGCTAGTGGAAACCCTGGTTCTGTCTAGGTTGAACTATGCTGACACGGTTTACGGCCCGCGTTTATTAGCCCGTACCGACCGCCTTATCCAAAGGGTACAAAACGCCTGTGCTCGTTTCTGTTACAATATTCCTCGCAGAAGCCATGTAACACCTTATCTAAACAAACACTTCACACTAAAAATGAAGTCCAGACGCAAACTACATTTGGCTTGCCTTCTGTTCGGTGTGGTTAAATGTCAGAAACCGGATTACCTATACGACAAGCTAAGCTGGATTGCGAGTAGACGAGAGTGCGGGAGAAGGCAATGCTCGCAACAACTCTCGACTCAGTCTCAGGGTACAGCCGCTTTTAGAGGGAGCTTTCGTTATGCGGCTTCCAAAGTATGGAATAACATCCCACCACCGATTAGAATAATTAACCAGATAGACACCTTTAGACGACACTTACGGCAGTATCTCATAGAGGCGCAGCGGAAGTTGGACATGGTCACACTGAATGTCTCAATTATATGATGCACACCTACCGACTTACGTATGCGTCAGTGTTTGAATGTAACACGAAAATGCAAATAGCCGCTGTTATACAACAATTATACAACTACACCGAACTGTTGTTATACAATTTCATTGCTGGGAATTGCTTATTGCTTTTGCTCATGCTCGCGCTCGGCTCAGCTCACTGGCTTTTTGTTTTGTTTTTGGAATTTTACAAAAAATCACACTGTTTATGTACTTATTCGTTATTATTTTTTATCTGACCCACATTGATTCTATTTATGTATGCATACACACGTTGCAGTATAAAACTGATTTACATCCGTCACCTCACACTTTCAGGTCCAGTTGAAAACCAGCGTCAGGCACTAGTTGTCTGGCAGTTTTTTGCTGAACTGGGCCTTTTTGGCGCAGCCGTGAGGCGCACTTTACTGCTAATTTCTTACACCGCATTTTCCATTTTTTTACTTGTTTGAGTTTTTATTATATTTTTTTTTTTTTTTTTTAATCTGCTGTATTATAAATTGTGTGCCTTTTAGTCTGTGCTAAATAAATGTATTTTCTTTCTTTCTTTCTTTCTTTCTTTATGACAGCTGACAGCTGCACACACAGATTGCTTAGATGCTGGCGGCGCGCGGCGCTTGAGTCGTTGCCGACGTTACTGAATGTTGCCATTCTAGATATTATATTTATATAAACATAGAAAACGAAGTATTGTATTTATTTTATTTCTTATTTTGTTTATTTTTATCTCATTGCTGCACCGGTTGACGTCATCACGTCAACGCCGGCTGTCGCTGAAAACCAGCGCTGGGGCTCTGTCTCGTATAGGGTCGCAGCATTATGCTGAACGATGGCCGTTTTGCGTGAATGTGACGCATATTTTCCCTAAACTTGTTCTTTCGTGTTTGTGTTTTTATTTCTTTGCGTTATGTTAACCGCAAATAAACGTATTTTCTTTCTTTCTTTTTGCTTTCTTGCAGCCCACTCCTGGTGCCTATGTCAATTTGCCAAAGACTACTTTTCTTTCCTTCTACCGTTGCAATTTTAAAATCAAATAAGAATATTGTTTCACAAGGAAACGACCAACACACAATATTTTCTATCGCAAAAGAGCTATGACAATATTGTTGCAAAGTTTATTGAGAAATATGTTTCGATCCTTCGTTTTAGTTTCCGTAAATAATGGAAATAGGAAATACGTCTAAATCCTTAGATTTTTTTTAAATGGAACAATTCTTTATTCCTTATCTCGTAACAAAACGTTATTTCTATAATAGTAGGCATCCAAATCGATCAAGTATTGTAGAACTACTGAGTGAACACTTATCCTTTGTTTTATACATTTAGAAATAAATGACTACCTTGTCTGTGTAGTAATTTGTCTAGGTGGCTAGGCCCACATTCCCACAGCCTACCCACCTCGAACCAGCCGATGCGGTACGCATCTAGGTTGTCCTTCCTTTAGAGACAAAAGAGAGAAATTTTTTAGCACCTCGCCTCGGGGAAGTCAGTTTTCTTTTGACAATTTAAAACAGAATTAGGAGTTTCTTTGGTCTGCCAGGGTTACGAGCCTGTCCGAAAGGCATATCGTGGCCCTGGCACGCATGCATTTGAAGGAACACGGGTGAGTTTTAGTCAGTAAAAGTCTGACACTCCCTCCCGCTCCACCCAGAGAAGTTATTTGATAACTTCCCACCCAAAAAAAAAAGGAGTTTCTTTGGTGACATAAGCAGAAAAGCTAAAGAATTAAGAAAAGCTATGATGAGATTTCTTTAAAATTACTTTTGTCCATTGATAGATAACATTCCATTGGTATAGGTACCATGATGTGAGCGGCCTGTACATTTGCTACACCAGCGGGCCGAGCACGGGCGTGCCAAGACGTTTGTGACAAGACATGATAAATTATGTATATTTCAATTTGTACTAGCATTTTGTGACAAAACAGTTCTATCGCTCAAACTGTGATAAAATGTGTGACTCAAGTCATGTCACAGTAGGCCGTGCTCGCCCCGCTGCTACGTGATTAACCAATCCTTGTCCGCCTGGCAGTAGGCTAGCTACCTGGTCGCGGTAGCTGGGTGGGGCCACTAGGCTGGCTGGGCTCTTAGGCTAGCCTCCTAGGACTTATATGCCTAGGCGGAAATCCGGTGCTGCCTTCCTTTGGTATTGTTCGTCGAGTAGTTGGGCTCCTTAAGTTCTGAGTTGAGCTGCACGATTACTGACAAATGCGTGTTCTGACCAAGATTATGTCTGGACTTTAAGAGATTGTGACCTCTGAGTTTGTATCGGTGTTCGTTCTCGGACTAGTTGAATAGGAAACACCGACCTCATACGTGTGTATGCACAAATCAACTTGCAGAAATGGAATGTTGCCATTTTAAATATTATTTAGTTACATAAAGATGTAGAATGAAGTAGTTTTTTATTTATTTTATTTTTATTTCTTATTTATAATCTCTTTTTGTGCTGTACCGGTCGACGTCAAACCCAGCACTGGGGCTCTGACTCGCATAGGGTCGCAGCATTATGCTGAGCGATGCCCGTATTGCGGGGATGTGACGCATATTTTCCCCCAACTTGCTCTGCTTAGGGTTCCGTACCCAAAGGGTAAAACGGGAACCCTATTACTAAGGCTCCACCGTCTGTCTGTCCGTCTGTCACCAGGCTGTATCTCATGAACCGTGATAGTTAGACAGTTGAAATTTTCACAGATGATGTATTTCTGTTGCCGCTATAACAACAAATATAGCTATAAAAAAAACAGAATAAAATAAATATTTAAGGAGGCTCCCATACAACAAACGTGATTTTTTTGCTCGTTTTTGCTCGATCTTGATAACGGTAACATGTAGACGCTTGAAATATTCAATAATTATATTAAAATAAAATAAATATTTAAGGGGGGCTCCCATACAACAAACGTGATTTTTTTGCCATTTTTATAGATAATGGTACGGAACCCTTCGTGCGCGAGTCCGACTCGCACTTGGTTTTTTGTATTTGTGTTCCTTCTTTGCGTCATGTGTTCCGCAATTAAACGTATTTTCGTTCTTTCAAAATAAATAAATTGTGTGTTATCTCTCCGTGATATTAAATAAGTTTTATTTTTATTTTTTCAGTGTTCACGGTTAAGCTGTTCATACACCATGAATGGTGGTCGCACACATGTAAGCAACCTCACTTGGGACGAGGCGTATCCACAATACGGCCAGAAGTTTTCCAACACAAACCCAGATGTAAACGTTCCCGTACAACGTCAAGGACAAGACTATGGTCACGCTGCTGATGATTATTACCACGATAATGAATAGTGAAATGTATTTGCAAGCTGTTTTTCCAATAAATTATTATTTAGGAATAAACCAATTTATTGATGACATACTAAAGGTGCAACCAGACCACGATCCTATTCTATTCATTTTTTTTTAATGCTTTACATGTGACATGATGACCATTCCACCAGTTGCGGTGCTGCTGGACAGTTTGTTGCGCCACTTCTTCTTCCCAGCCAAAGCACTAAGAAGTGGTGAACGGCGGGCGTTTTGGGGGACTGTCTTAGTTTCGATTTAGATTTTTTCGACGAATTTTGATTTTGAGTTTGAGTTATGAAAGCTATAGACCGAGGTTAATCGACGCCAGAAATATGTTATGTTCTGACTTTATTTGTTTTCGGCATAATTTGTGCAGTATCGCTTAAATACTTGCGTGAAAATGTCGTCTTCGATCAAGATGTTGTGGCGTGTTATATTTATCTCCATTTACGAAAAAAAATGAAGGGCTATATTGTAGTGACACCTGGCGTAAACGCATGACGTGTCTCTGTAAACTGTAAACACTGTTTCTACCGAGACGCAGTAAACCGAAACGATCCCACCCACTCCCGCGCATACCAAGCCAATCAGGAAACGCTCATTGAAATATAGGGGCTCGGTGAGCTTTCGGTATTGGGTATTAGTATTGGATTAATTGGCATTCACAATCATTGTTCACCATCATCATCATCAGCCCATAGCAGTCCACTGCTGGACATAGGACTCTCCAATTGAATTCCATTCAGCTCGATTCTCTGCCGGATCACCACGTTCCGGATTCGATCCCTTTTCCATTTTCTCCATTCATTGTTAGCATGCGAAAAATGTCGAAAAATTTAATGAAGAAAATTTCGTGATGTTTTGAGTACGAGTATGAATGTTGATGGTTATAAAAGTAGGGGAAGACCAAATAAACTATGGGACTGTGTGAAAGATGATGTGGCTAGAAAGGGGGTGTCTACCGAGATGGCGACTAATAGAGAAGTATGGAAGAAAGGGACATGTTACCCCGACCACAAATAAATTGGGATAGCGGCAGGAGAATGATGATATTAGCATGCGGATGCTCATTTAGCAAATGAAATGTAGATGCGGAATTCTGTGAAGTGTGAATTCATCGCTTATCTTCGGTTACTTCATACGGATTAACCGTATGAAGTAACCGAAGATAAGCGATAAAATATGCAAGTGTACTAGCCCAAAGTAAACGTTGTCGGCGAGTAAACACACTCTAGGAGACGTTGTAAGGCGAACGCGATATTAAACGCGCTCTTTATTTAATTCACAAAATAAAAAAAATCACATGAAGTACCTAATACATACATACACAAAATCACGTCTGTGATCCCCGAAGGGTTACACAAAGGAGTACCCTCACATTTCTCCAGTTCTGTTTAACTCCAAAGTGATAGGGGGCGAGTCTATTGCCATCAACCGGGCACAGAGAAATTACTAATGGAAAATCCCAATAACACTTTGTCCAACCTGGGAATCGAACCCAGGACCTCATGCTCAGCAGTAGCGCTGGCGAGCACTAGACCAACGAGGCAGTCAGTAAGGTCTTAATTATTAACAATAATTATTATTGTCATATTAGAAAATAGCAAATTTCTCAGTAGCAGCCCGGAGTCTGGATTTGTGCCCGGTTGATGGCAATAGGCTCGCCCCCTATTACATGGGACTTAAACATAACTGGCGAAACGTGGGTGTATTACCTCTGCCTAACCCTTCGGGGATTACAGGCGTGATGTTAAGTCCATGGGGATCTATATGTATTTTGTATCTACTTACATAAGCCACGCAAAATTCACCTTCGCACTAACAAAAAAAAAAAAAAAACAATTACTAGCTGTTGCACACGACTTCGTCTGAGATCCAGGATGAAGATGAGCAGCCTATGTCTTTTTCCAGGTCTTGGTTATGTTTAGAAAATAGCATTAGCATTAACAATTAGCTTGCTCATGAAATTAATGGGAAATTATATTTCTTTGTAAATTTTGACGTTTAAAAGTGCCTTTTATGTGCCTATTTGAAATAAATAATTTGACTTTGACTTTATATTAATAGGTGATCGCTGACTGGTAACACAGCTGACGAGTACTCGTTTGTCGCAGCGACGAGAGTTATCAAAGCGGATACTCGTTATGCGACCGTCGCTTGACGGGCTGACCACCCGCTGAGAGACTCACGCCCGGTACATACGCACCAGCGAGTAATCGCTCGCTGCCGTCTCATGCTCGCTGCTCGCCTCGCCTACTCGTTTTTAGATGCTAGCTGTACTCGCTTCAGAGCAGTGGTGGCCCACTGGTAACAGACGCGACTTACCGAGTTGTAGGTTGTAGGTTCGAACCCAGGCAAAGTAAAGCCACTTTGTGTAAATTATTTCATCACTACTGCTCTCAAAACAGTGAAGGAAAACATCATGACGAAACCGGCATGTCCTAGGACCGAAGAAATTCGAAGACATGTGACATCTACCAACCCGTACTGGGCCCGCGTGGTGGATTACGGCCCACTCCCTCTCACAGAGAGGAGGGCTGTGTCCCAGCAGTGGGAACATTATATTCTGATTGAGTATGTACTCAACATATCATAACATCACGCCTGTAATCCCCGAAGGGATAGGCAGAGGTGTACCTATAGTACGCCCATGTTTCGCCAGTTATTACTATTGCCATCAACCGGGCACAAATCCAGACTCCGGGCTGCTACTGAGAAATTCCTGGTGGAAATACCCAATAACACTTTGCCCGACCTGGGAATCGAACCCCGGACCTCGGGCTAAGCAGTAGCGCTTGTGACCACTAAACCAACAGTCCATGTACTCGCTTCTCGTTAATCGTCGACGGTTGGAAAGGTACATTAGGTAATATACAATATTAGTTTTAGTTTATGCGAAACCCGAAACACGTGTCGTGTGTTTTATGTAAAGAATCTATGTACAAAATTTCAAAAATGTATCATGAAAAATCACAAAGTTATAAAGTTTTCCGTACAAAAACATGCTAAGGGCGCCCCCGCGCCTCCAGGGTCGTCTTGCGCTCATTGATAATAATTTGGTAGTAGATAACTAACCGTACGGCGATTGTATTGTAAGTAATTAAATGGTGATAACATTTTCCATTTCACTTAAATATATTTGAGACAAACTATAACATGGTGTAAAAATTATTGAAATCGATTCAGTTCCTTATTCTGAACAAACTGTATTCAGGTTTCGCTATTATATTACTAAAAATAATGTTGTATACTTTAGAATAATACTTTGGGAGATAATCACTTTTGAATCTTGTGTAAGTATTTAAAAAAAAACGTATTTATGCTCCTGACTGTACCTAGGTACTCTTAACCTAAAAAAAAGATCAGAAGCTTCTCTGAATATGATAAAGCGATTTTGTTCCAGGAATTCAGCGTTTGATTTTTCCAGTTTTTAGAAGGTTCAAGTGGAGTTACTTCGTAAACCTTTGCTTTGAATAGTACTTTCATAGCTTTATAGAATTTACAACAATGAACTAACCAACCATTAAACCGTTGAACCATTTCTCTGCCATTAAAGTATCAATATTGAAGCAAACAAATTGATCAAAGAACTCCATGCATGATCCTTCTAAGGACTCGTCTTGTCTGAGAGTGCGTAATGTTCTCAAGCCTCCTCTCTGTGAGTGGGGCCATCACGACATTATAGCTAAACTCAATACAATATATAATGTATTTCTATGTACATAGAAATGTCTTCGTTTTTTTATTAATCGTACAACCCTTCAGCGGTTTCATCATTAATTTACTAAACCTAATTAAAAAACCGGCTAATTGCATGTCAGACCACGCACAATGAAGGGTTCCGCAGTTGGAATGAATTTATCCCAAGAACAAACTTAAATTTGTAGTTGAAAAACATGTTCTTCCATACATTCCAACTGCAAATGAAGTTGGTTGACTATTTCTCGTTAAGTTGTAAAGCCTACTTAGCTGAGATAGTTTTAATTTTAACTTCGTTATGTAGTACATTACTGCCGTGATTTTATTCACATATCCAAAAACAGCCAGGATTTGACTCAAAAATTTGCACTTTAAAGCTTAATATTACGCAAACCGATCCCTGAATCTAAAAATGATTTTCACAACCCTGCAATATTTTTGAACGGCCTATCCAACGATACCCCACGCCATGGGATAGACGAGACAAACATATCATTCCCACTTTACGTACAAGGAATACCTCCCTTGTACATAAAGTGGGGATGATATTTTTTACTACAATAATATAATATTTATACTGCAATATATTTTTTTATGATTTAATTTTACCACTTTGTCGGAGTGTTTAATATATAATTCATAGCTTTCTAGTACTAAGAGTCTTTTAGCTAAGCCGCGGACAGACAGACAGACGGATATGGCGAAACTATAAGGATTCCTTGTTGACTACGGTACGTACATATTTTTTTAGTCTCTAAACTGACTCCGGAACCAGGTAGGCGAAGCAAGGAAAACTTGCTTAGGTGGAGATTCATAGAAGACCCTACCCTGGAGTGTAAATGTGGTGCTGATCCACAAACGATGGGACACTTAGTATCGTGCCCTGCGTGTCCTGTCAGCTGCACGTTACAGCAACTGATGGACGCTAGTGATGGCGCCAAACATGTAGACGAAATTCTGGACCGAGTCCATTTAGATTGACACTTGACGCTAAGAAGAAGATTTTTTTTTCATAATAACAGATCAATCATCCACCTTCTTCATATAATTATATGTAGTGGATACAATCAATCAATCTGCCAAGCCTTTTCCCAACTATGTTCGGTTTGGCTTCCAGTCTAACTGGATGCAGCTGAATACCAGTATTTTCCATGAAGCGACTGCCTATCTTACCTGCACAACCTAGTAACTGGGTGGAGTTTCTTGCCCATTCTTCTCCATACGAAACTATCTTTTGGAAGGGGCAACTAGAATCAATTCTATTTTTTTGTAAATTTTGACGTTCAAAAGTGCCTCTTATGTGCCTATTTGAAATAAATAATTTGACTTTGGTAATACGATAACCCTTGGTAAGACTGGTTGTCAGACTTTCGGGCTTCTGACGACCCGTAACGACTGTAAAAAATTCAGGAATGACAGCCGGGACCAACGGCTTAACGTGCCTTAACACTTTCGACTCCACACACTTTTCGTAGAGCTCATACGCCATGCCACCAAACATAAAGTTATAATGAAAAATAAAATATGAATATAAATTTAAATAAAATGCTTGTTTTTGAAAACCAACGAGTGTACTATTAATTCTTGCTAAAATATACAACTGATTTTATTTTCACAGTTTATAATGCAGTATTCGCTAATAGAAACGATATTTAAAATGAGCCGTCCACGAGGGCTCCCGGCATCCCATATGCGACTTGAGTGGACCCTCCAGGCTTCCGGCATTGAACGTGTTAACGTGGCTTAATATGTAAAGATGGACATCCAAACCCCGACAAGCCTAGCTTAACCTGATGGATCGAGCCGTGCACCTGATATTACTAAGGCACGGGCTCCTCCGATGGAAAAGGGTATTGGGAATGTAGGGGATACAATAACAAGACAAAAGAATAATGAATAAAGTTTAATTTGAGGTTATCCTAAATAAAACTCGGGAAATACCGCAATAGAGTAGAATCTTTCAAATCAGTTATTTTCTTCTTTAAATAGTCACCAATTCGTTTACTTAGCTGAACAGCTATCGAGTAATCTAGGGTCACATCGCCACCTTCTTTGTTATCAAATGGTACTGGTAAATAAGGTACATTACCACTATTACCACTATAACCAAAATAACCTTTATTATCAATACTACTAAATTCATTATTTATAGTATTCTGAACATGATGTTTATTGCCATAATATCCATCGTCATCATCATCATATTTGTTTGGTTTAGTTGCAAGATTACTATCGTGACCACTCTCGTTACTTATTGATATCTCTTCTGATTTTGACTAAAAAAGAAAGACGAAAAATGTTTTTATTCACACCAAAATGAATGCAGTGCCAATGAAAAATAACCAGGGATCTATTCCGAAGATAAATCCGAAGTATCAGCCGAATGTTTGGCAGTTTCCTGACTACGGTTAAATAAGGCTGACCACGGCAAAAAAAAAAACTACAAAGTCAAAGTCAAAAATGTGACATGAAGTCGGGTAAGGACTCAAAGTCAAACAGGAAACTTTGGAAGTAGTCAAGAAACGGCCGATCATTCGGCCAATACTTCGGACTGTCGCCTCCCCAGTCCAGTTCGAGTCGTTGTCGCACAAACCGTCTAAACACAGCTCGACGATAAGACGCTGACCCGACGCACGCAACTGTCATCTGGAGGTCTAATCTCTAAGTCCGTCAACGAAGATACGGAGCCCGTCCGAAAGTAGTCATTCCGTTAAAACAAGTTGTTCGGGCGCCTCCGACCACTCGGCAATCTTCGGCTGCTGTCGTGAGCCAGCGGAAGGTGGCGGGCGGCGGCGAGAGGTGCGGCGTGCGGGACGCGGGCCGTCGGACTAATCCACTACCGATCTCCGACGACGACACGCGCGCGCACTCCATACGTCAATATTTTTGAACCTATTTCGGATTACATATAAGTTTAAAGTCTATTGCTTTTTATTAGTAAAGTCCTTAGTTAGGTCCCTAACACAAGTGACGAACAAATATTTTCGAACGGGCAAGAACACATCGCGAGTAGAGACAACTGTCAAATCATGTTGTCATTCAATTTGGAGCAGTAGTGGCCCAGGGGAAACACACTGTTATAAACTGTAATTAACACCACTGTTTTAAGACCAGTGGTGATGAAATTAAATACACAAAGTAAAGCGCCTATCTGGGTTAGAACTCATGACCTACAACTCCACCGAGCTACCACTGCTCTCATTTACCTGCCTTTTGCGGTTATGTCATTATTGCCACTAATTAAAAACAACAAGTAATAAGTATTAAAAGCTCACATCTTTTGATTTAGAGTCCAAAGCCCATGGTTTTTCTGATTCCGGCTCGTCAGGATAGTGATATTGTGAACAGTTTTTACCCTCACACTGAAAAGATTAGCAGATTAGGGCGGACCATAACTTTTTTTGTTTGTTCCGGGGTTGAAAATCCTCTTCTATGTCCTCCGCCCTGGGGCGGGCGGAGGGGTCTGCCAGACTTATAGATGGCGTGTGCTAGCTTACTTATGGCCATTAATGTAATTGAATGTCTTGTTTTGCGTAATGTAAATTATTTTACATACTCGTACTTTTTATAGAATTTTTCTAAAAGTTTTTCTAACTGAACAGACAGTTGTGCTGCTGGGGAGTTTGTTGCGCCGCTTCTTCTTCCCACTAGGAAGTGGTAAAGGGCGGGCGATTTTGCGAGACTGTCTTAAGTAATTTTGACATTCGAGTGCTGATTCTCAGCCTAGTTTGATTAAATGAGTTTTATTTTTGATTTTGGTAGAGGTATCGTAGTAGTATTTAAAGTTAAGTAATTACATTAAAAACTTGTTTTTTATAATAATATTATAATGAGGTATTTGTTTGTAACTTTGTATGTAGGGTAACTACTAGTCGGATTTGAAAAGTTATTTTTGCATTTGATAGCCCAATTCTTGAGGAAGCTTATAGGCTATTTAACATCATGCTAAAACCCTTAGGAGCCGAGCAAAAAAGTCTGAAAGAACGCTAAGCGAAAACGAAGTAATAGCGCGGGCGATGCAATGCGACGCAGTGGGTCGGGAGAACAAGAAACTTCACGCGGACGAAGTCGCGGGCAGAAGTCATAAATAAAACGACAAATAATTTGAAACCTTCAATATCACCGTAATTAAAAGGTTTCCAGGTAAGGTATAGTACAAAAAAAAAACAACGGGAAGAACAAGTGATTTTCGGCTTAGTGAAAGGTGTTTTTAGACAGACCTGTGCTATGCATTGTCGTCCATTGCACTGAAAATAAAAATGACACATTTAAAAGCATAAATAGAACGAATAGAAAGCAAAAGCAAAATTGTTTAGTCTGCACAAATAAAACGCACATTACAAAAAAAAATACATAAAATACTCATAAAACGTAGCCAAAAGCCTCGTAATTAAATAATAAAAGTTGTACAATCTTGTCTATTGCTTAATGTCAGGGATTGTCAGGGCCAGGGACCAATGACAATTTAAATTGCGCAATTACTCTGTGTTGCGACACTGGCAAACGACAACAAACAATGAAACAAAAACAAAATAGTGGAAAAGTAACTACTTTTGTAACAAATAAACAACGAGGAACGACACGAAATTTACTTGCAACGTTTGTTTGTAATGCGTTACAGTAGTCATTGCAGGGTGCCGCGCCGCTCGATGCGAGCGTCGGATCCTCCGGCTTTTTCGTGAATTCCTTTGAAATGCGTTGCAGAAAAAACAGATAGTGAAAATGTCCTGTCATCGTCTCCCTCCTGCCATTATGCCAATTTATTTGGGGTCGGCGCTATACGTTTTTATCTTCCATACATCTCTATCAGCTTTCAGCCATATCCATCGGCATTTTTCACACCATCCATTCTTCTCTTTTGTCCGTATTTTTATAGCTATCTAATTTGTGCTAAACACTTATGGCGGAATCTACATCGCCACATCCTCAACATCATCATCATCACACTGACGTCACGCAAAATCCTGCATCGCGCAAGCAGAGTTTACCGCGCGACGAGCATAAATACAACATCCCGACATCAACCGTCGGGCAGTTGCCAACCAGAAACAACACCCGTCTGGACGGAGAATCCTCCCTTTTCTATGGAGTATGAGTGAACTTTACACCCTGTTCCATATACTTCTATACACTTTTCTTCACACACCCCACACCACACACCACACACACCACATCCACCTCATTCTTCCGTCATAGCCATTGTCCCATGTTACTTGGGATCGGCGCAACACATGTTTTTCTCTTCCATTCTCTCCTGTCAATCAACGCCATCATTCACTCCCTATTCCAATCCATCTATCTTATCTTTGGCCTTCCTCTCCCTCTAATTCCATCAACATTCATTATTCATCATTGCACATTCATCCCGTTCCTTCTCATTCTTCCGGATCATGATTAAAAATATTTACCATAGCTTCACAATTGTATCCATGGCACTGAAAAAAAAAAACAGATAAAAATAATAAGACATAATTTGATATAACTACAATCGTTTTCAAATTTCGGGCACGAAAACTTAAAAATAGGGCTCCAGACTGAATTTCGGCCGTGGAGCGGAGACTAGCCATCGACGTGGGAAATATTATAGTACACAAGTGAGAGACATAAAAATAATTTAATCCAGAAATCCCCACCGACAAATACCCACCAGTGGGGATTGTTATTTTTTTTCCAGAAATCCCCACGTGTTAAATAAACTTAGCCGAGTGGGGATTTTTGGAAAAATAAGTAACAATCCCCACCAGGTGTTGTTGTTTCTAATCTATTAAACAAAAAATGCGTTAATCAATTTAATTATTTCAGTATTAATTATAAAATTGTTTGCACAGTAAATATTGCAAAACTTTAGTCACCGGAAATCTGGTTTATCATACATGCAATATACAATAAACATGAAAAAGAACTCAAAACTTTAACACCTGAAATTACCGCAAATACTCGAATCATATTGGGAATTATATTATACTCGTACATATAATTTATATGTTCCAGCTGTTTGGGGTTGAGACATTAGGGCCATGAGGTCCGAGTGCCCACTCCCTTTTTTGAGACATCGCCAAGCGGTTTGTCGACTCTTCACGTGACCAGAAGGCTGGCCTATTTCTTGGCTAAAGAATCAGCATTGCCATACAACGTGGCAATGCTGCCAGCGTTTTGGGCACTTTTCCTGTTGACGATGCGGACGAATTTTTTGATGTCCTATGATTCTTTCTTTTCCCTTTTTTATATACTTACATATTATTATTTTAAGTCTTGTTATTATGTAAATACTAGCTTCTGCCCGCGGCTTCACCCGTGTGGATGTCGGAAATTATCCCACAGGAACATGCTACCAGGATAAAAAGTATCCTATGCACCCAGGTCATGGCGTATCCGTATACCTATCATCCAAATCAATTCAGCAGAATTTTTATATCCCTAACTTAAGAAATACTAAGTTCCCTATACAAAATTTCATCCTCTATATTTTTGAGACCAAAAATAGCCTATGTCCTTCCCCAGGATGCCATCTATCTCCTTGCCAAATTTTATCGAAATCCGTTCAGTGATTTAGGCGTGAAAAGGTAACATCACAGACAGACAGAGTTGCTTTCGAATTTATAATTTACTAGTTGCGCCCCGCGGTTTCACCCGCGTAAATCTCGATAACGTAGGAACATCGGGATAAAAAGTAGCCTATGTCTTAATCCAGGGTGTCAACTACCTCCATACAAAATTTTATCAAAATTGGTCCAGCCGTTCGAGCGTGAAGAAGTAACAAACATACACACACACACACACACACACACACACACTCACAAACTTTCGCCTTTATAACATTAGTGTGATGTGATTATTATGGATGGAACTTACTTTGGCAACACAATTGTCTCCTACACACTGAAATAAATAATGCATAATTGTCAGTAATATATACGAAATAAAAAATAATATTTATATATTGTTGCTGCAGGTGGTTAACCAATAAAGATGGATCTAAGAAAATATATAAATATTTAAAAACATAAAAGTTTTAAATCTCACCCAGGTTTGACATAATTTTCCTTCACACTGTAATTAGAAATGCCACGAATTATTATCACGAAAGCTATGTTTCCCTTGCGTCCTTCACCGTTAGGCCGTTAGTCCACTGCCACGTTAAAAGGACGTCAACAAGAATGAGATGACGGCGCCAAAGTAGGGATACTTAAATGGCTCCAAAAATTTATGAAAAACTCCCTAAAAGCTGGAAGCAGTTAGGAATTTTTTTGACTTTATTTTTGAACGCTACGTGCGTTCAAAAATAAAGTCAAAAAAATTCCAGCAGATAAAACTTATAACAATTTAAATGAGTTTTTAGATGAGAGATTTTGATTATGTTTTAGTAATTTATTATTTTTAATGATCTCATACATGGCATAGATATAGTTTTAGTATTAATTTATTACTCAAATCTTATGTCAGGGAAGAGCGACCACGCGGCGGGCGCTTGACGTATGCGCGCTTTCTGACAGCGACCGCGACATGGTCGCTTAGACAGCCAAGAGCATGACATTTTTAAATTAGACTCGGAGTGACATTATACTTTATTTTATTAATATTTGCATGCCATTGTTTAAGGCGCTGATAAAAGTAGGCTTGTCTTAAACAAAAAAAATGCCAAATCTATATAGTTTGTGGTAGCGGAAAAAGTATTATGTTATTCTTGAACATATTTCTCAGAACTTGGTTGTTACCAAAACTCGTTTAGAAAAAAAAATCTCGATACAAATTAACGGTAAACTAACCCTTTACTTTGAGTTTCAATCCAAAATATCTGTATTAAATATCAACGTACGGTTGGTATATAATTAACAACAAGAACATCTTATTTGTTGGCAGAACTTGGTTGATTTTTTATTTTCGATTACTCAACTCATTTTTGAGTAAATAGATAATTTCTTCATATTTTGCAATAAATTACAAGCATTGTGTCATCGCGCTTCTCTTTCTTTTGTATGCAGTCTGACAGTGACCGCGGTTTAGCTGTTGTCAGCGTCTTAAGGCAAACGTGATGATCTGTTTTTATCTCTACTTTTCACATCACTTGCATGCTAACAATTTATGTTGTATGTATTGTACTCATGTTTGAGTAAATAAATGATTATCTTATCTTATTATGGCCGCGTCTCCACCGCACTTCCGTCAACGTTACGTTCGGCTCGAATAATTTCGTTTCTCGTTGATGTCCTATTGACAGTGGCGGTGGAGAAACGCTTTAAGGTCCACAAATAGACAGAGACAGCACGGTTTCTTTACGGTACAAAAAGCGCGGTAGAAAAAACGTGTCCGTCAATAACAAGCTTCCATAGTGATCCATACAATATTGACGATCGTACACGGCGAATGAACCTTAGTTTTTCACACAGTATGAAAACGTGTTAAGGGATGTCCAAGCTAAGTCAGCGAAATTAATTGTTAAACAAACTCACTGCTAACTTTGATATTGTCCTTTTATTTAAATCAGAACTATATTTACATAAAGAAGTCATATTCAAGGCATATTGTCAGCCGTTTTATCGTGCAGCCTGTGGACCAACTGTACGCAGCGGCGTACAGTGCACTGCGCGTGCAGTAGGTACAACAATGCCTTCAGGATACTGTTAGGGCTTCCGTGGTTTTGTAGTGCTTCGACTATGTTTGCTGAGGCGCGGACCGATGATTTTTTTCGCGATCTTAAGGAAGCGGAGCGCTTTACTATTAAGTCCCTTACAAAGCAGCTCAAACAGTCTCCTGAGGAGTTTCTGGAGTCTCCTGTTGTCCGAGCGGTGGGACCTGTCCCTGATAGAGGTGGATGCGGTTTCATGTTAACGCCTTTCCTCTTATTATTTGACATGAGTTTATGTATTGCAAAAGTCTAATTTTGTTATTGAATGTTTTAATGTGTAATATTTTAATTTAATTGTGACATTGGATAAGTAATTCTATGTGTATGTGTAATTTAATTATTGTTGATTATTTTAATGTAATGTGTTTTATTGGATTTTAATTTTATATAATGTATGGACTATGTCTGGAATAAATGAATTAATAATAATTAAAATAAGGAAAATTAACGACGGTGTCAATTTGCTTAACAATTAATTTCCCCGACTGTACAAACAACGACATGCTAGACTCATGGCAACGGTTTAAATACAAAGACATTTAATGAATCACCTTTGGTCTCGTTCCAGGTCCTTTTCCCTGTAAAAAAATGAATAAAATAATGATTTTACAACTTTAATACTTTAAAAACATTTGTTACCCGTGGTCCCTCCCGTAGTCCCTGGAAGGGACCACGGGTATTTTTTTTACCCATGGTCCCTTCGAGAAATACAATGATGGGGATCTTGGGAGCTAGTATTATTAGTGCAAGTGTGGGAAGGGAACACTGGGGTGGTTCTTAGTCAGTAAGAGTCTGACAGACCCCCCTGTCCCCCCTGGAGGACATCCATGAGGATTTTCCACCCCGTGAACAAAAAAAAAAAGGTTAGAACAGTGACCATTAACGTAAGATTCCCTCTATTTTTGGTGAATCATTTTGAATGACCATTTTAATTTGGCAGCATTGTATTTGTCGAAGGGACCACGGGTAAAAAAAAAAATACCCGTGGTGCCTCCGGGGACTACGGGAGGGGACCACGGGTAACAAACTTTAAAAAAAAGTATTCCTAAAACAATACAAGGCGTATGTCAATACCGGAATTGAAAACTCGTCAAAAAAATTGCGTTCAAATTTTGGCCGCAATATTCACGCACACTAGAATAACACAATGACGTTGCGCGAGTGTAAGACGTAGCTGTCACGCAGACCAGCGTAACAAAGTTGACCTGTTTGTTTTAGTTCTTTTGCAGAGCGATACTCCATCTAGACATATAAATAATCAAAGGAAATCAGTAGTGCTATTCTGTAAAGTTCACTTTCTAATTTATTTCATTTTAAAGCTGAGGAATTGATCCCAGCAACTATTCAATGAACAAACAGAGTCCAGCAATAAATGGCTCCAAATGGCATACTGTAGTGATTACTGGGGAGTTTGTTGCGCCACTTTTTCTTCCCAGCTAAAGCACTAGGAAGTGGTGAAGGGCGGGCGTTTTGGGGGACTGTCTTATGTAATTTTGACGTTCGAAAAGTGCTGATTCTTCTGCCTAGTTTGAATAAATATGACTTTTGATTTTGACTATTTTAATACACATACAGTGTCTCGTTGTAAATCTCTGTGGTGAATCAAGGATCTATGCGAATTCGCGATGATTTAATCATTTGATATACCGTTTAAACTTGAAGTTTACGGGAGTAAAAAAAAAATAAAAAAAAATCCTTTTACAGAAAACTTACCGTAATAAAAATCACCCAAAGCAGAATAGATCAATATCCCAATTCACTTTATTCACAGCACAAACACGCACACCATTTTTTACCGACTTCGAAACTTGCGACAGACGTGCGCCCGCGCGCGTTGCAACTTAGATCCAGCTTTGGTTAAACTGAATTCCCGCGCTGGACGTGGGATGCGTTGATTGTTTTATATAATTAGGAAGTGACGTGAATATTCGCGCCAGTTTGAACTTCTCCCAGCCCGAAAAGTGGAACCCAATGCCTCTTTTCCTCAGGTCGGGAAAAGAGGTAATGGGTTTTTCCATCATGAATTTCTCAGTAGCAGCCCGGAGTCTGGATTTGTGCCCGGTTGATGACAAAAGGCTCGCCCCTATTACATGCGACTTAAACTTAACTGGCGAAATGTCGGTGTACTATAAGTACATCTCTGCCTAACCCTCTGATGATTACAGGCGTGATGTTAAGTCCATGGGGGTCTATATGTATTTTGTATCTACTTACATAAGCCACGCAAAATTCACCTTCGCACTAACAAAAAAAAAAAAAAACAGTTACTAGATGTTGCACACGACTTCGTCTGAGATCCAGGATGAAGATGAGCAGCCTATGTCTTTTTCCAGGTCTTGGTCTACCCATGTGGAAAATTTCATCGAAATTCGTTAACCGTTTTAGCGCGAAAGCGTAACAAACACACACTCACTTTCGCATTTATTATATACGTTAGGATTACTTCACGTTGTAATTTTCGATCAGGAACATTTTACACAATCAGCCTATAATGTTCCCACTACTGGGACACAGGCTCTCGGTGAGAGGGAGTGGGCCGTAATCCACCACGCGGGCCCGGTGTGATTTGATAGATGTCACGTCTTCAAACTTTTGGTTCTAAGACACGCCGGTTTCCTCACGATGTTTTCCTTCACCGTTTTTGACAGCAGTGGCGATAAAAAAAATTGCACAAAGTAAAGTGCTTTTTTTTTAGGTAGGAAATTATCAAATATCTTCTCCCACTCTGGGCAGAGCTGGAGGGCGTGTCAGACTTTTACTGACTAAAACCCACCCGTGTTCCTTCATATGCCTGTGTACCAGGGCCCGATATCCCTTTCGGACAAACTCGCAACCCTGGCAGGCATTCGGCAGGACCCCGTCAGTTGGTGCTGACATCTCTTTGAGGCGCGCGTGGAACACAACGCGCCGTCGACCCTGGCCTAGTCCTTATCGGACGGCGAGCTACCCATCGCTCACCGTCCGCAGTCCCGCGCCTACGGTGGCCGGAAATCGGCTAGCGACTACCAACAACTCGTAAGTCATGGCCAATACTACTGGGCCACCGCTGCTCTCCGCCACTCAATCATCACCAGCCTATAATGTTCCTACAGCTTAGCTTCCTTCCGCTCTCTGAGTAGAAGCATGACGTTCAACCACGCGGACCCAGTGCGAGTTGGTGGAAGTCACAATATGCACTACTACTGCTTCATGACCAATGACCAGCCGGTCTATTTAGGTGAAGAAATCTTGAAGCGAGCAGTCAACAGTGTCAATCCCTGGCATCAGGTGGAGTGACAGAAAGGAAGAAAGAAAAATTGTTTATCATGCACAATCAAAACGTACATTACAAAAAAATATCATGAATTACACACAAAAAAAGTAGCCAAAACCCTCGTATTCAAATAATAAAATTACACACAGACACAGCTCACTTTAAACTCACTTCGCCTAAGCTTTCACGGTGAGATTATTGCAGAATAGCACCGCAGAAATAAACCCTTCCAATAACTACATTTAAAATAAAACATAGGCAGTCATAGAACTGCCAACAGAAGTGAAAACTTATCGTTCAACGTGCCTGAAGAAGTTTTCACATCAATATAATAATTATGATCTAGAACACAATGATGAATGATGAACTGAAGACATATGGCACTAAAACGTGCCCGCTCACAATGGGCCTTATTAGAAGGCTAAAAGTCTCACTAAAGGCATTGGAGAGGGCTATGCTTGGAGTTTCCCTACGTGATCGATTCAGAAATGAAGAGATCCGCAGGCGAAGCAAGGTAACCGACATAGCCCGAAGAATTGCCAAACTTAAGTGGCAGTGGGCAGGGCACCTTGCTCGCAGAACAGATGGCCGATGGGGCCGAAAGGTTCTGGAGTGGCGACCGCGTACCGGAAGAACGTAGTATTGGAAGGCCTCCTAAAAGGTGGACCGATGGCCTTGTGAAGGCCGCAAGTGTTCGCTGGATGCGGGAACCTCAGAACCGGTCGAAGTGGCGGTGCTTGGGGGAGGCCTATGTCATGCAGTGGACGTCTTTCGGCTAACATGATGATGTTGATTATGAAAACACAATTTAAACAATGCACAGTTTAATCAAATTAAACTTTCCACTTGGTCAATTTAACGTCACTTACTGCTACTACAGCATGTCGGCGCGGGCATGTTGGTGACGCGAACCTATACGTTTTTCCCAACCAAAACTGGCTGAACGCGCCTAAAGAAGTCTTTTTTAGGGTTCCGTACCCAAAGGTTAAAACGGGAAGCCTATTACTAAGGCTCCGCCGTCTGTCTGTCCATCTGTCACCAGGCTGTATCTCATGAACCGTGATAGATATGATGTATTTCTCTTGCCGCTATAACAACAAATACTAAAAACAGAATAAAATAAATATTTAAGGAGGCAAAAAACGTGATTTTTTGCTCGTTTTTGCTCGAACGGCAACAGGTAGACGCTTGAAATATTCACAGAAAATTTAGTTATATATTCACTTTAAAAATAAATAATTAAATTAATATAAAACAAATATTTATGGGGGGCTCCCACACAACAAACGTGTTTATTTTTGCCATTTTTATAGGTAATGGTACGGAACCCTTCGTGCACGAGTCCAACTCGCACTTGGCCGGTTTTTTCACTTATAAAATAGAAAAAAAAAACGAGTGTGTTTAGAACACACGACTGAAGTAGAACTTACAAATAGTAATACTTAATAGACTTACAACAATAGGCCTGCACTGTGTCTTCGATACGAAACGCAACAGGGGGCCGATCGCGCAAATTTTGAACGTTAATACCAAAACTAAACCACAACCAAATACGTTACGTTAGACACATTTTCATCATTTCAACGGAAACGATTTAGGTTTACTTTGGAAGTTACGTTGGAGGGACGATCGATCGAACAATACTCTCACAAAAAATAGCGCGATACCGTTTCTTACATCAGCTAAACGAAAACTAAACCAAAACCAAAAACGTTCTGTTCGAACGGTAATTACGTTGAGAAATAGCGCGATCGGCCCCCTGGTTATGAGAGAAAGAGAGAAAGAAAATGTGTGCTCGCAACTCTCTCTGTCCCGCACTGGGCCCGCGTGGTGGGTTACGGCCCACCCCCTTTCACACATAGGTCTGTGTCCCAGCAGTGGGAACATTATAGGCTGATTATGTACCTCTCTCTCTTGCCCCTACAGTAATATACGAAACGTAACTCTCTCTCGTTCTATCTTCACTAACTTATACCTCCCTCTAACTTCCGCTGGCTCACTTCCGTAACGCTTTCGTCACGCATTCACCAGCTTACTCCCCAAGTCAAGCATGCCTAAAGAAGTTTTAGTTCAAAAACTTACCGCGGATTCAGCCCGGCGACCCTCTGCCTGTTATAAAAAAGACATGTATTTAATGGAACCCCAATTAATTCCTATTTTTGATTCCAATAAACATTAAAAAGCAAAGTAACTGTGGCCATCTCGGCTCACGCGTGGTTGGTCATTATTATCGAACATTAAATATAGTTTTCTATGCAATAACTGTATCGTTGGTCCAGTGGTCGCATGCGATACTGCTGAACATGAGGTCCTGGGTTCGATTCCCGGGCCGTGCAAAGTGTTATTAGGTTTTTCTATGTGGAATTTCTCAGCAGCCCGCAGTTTGGATTTGTGCCCGGTTGATGGCAATAGCCTCGCCCCCTTTAGGACTTAAACACAACTGGCGAAATGTGGATGTGGGTGAACACCTCTGCCGATCCCTTCGGAGATCACAGGCGTGCTGTTATGTTATATTTCGGCTCAGTGCCGTAGCTTCAAAAGGTATTTATTATGTGTCCCGACTTGATAAAGAAAAGAATTTGTAACCTGACGAAAATTTTAAAGACTTGACTACACTTTAGTAATTATGAACCGCAACTAGGTTGGAGGTTTTGCGGCCAAAGTTGTGGCGTGTAGTGCACCCGATAACTTACTCCCAAGTGTAACTTACCACTGCGTGACATATATTGCCCTCGCACTGAAATAAAATTAATAATTAAGAAATATATCATACTCATTGGTTACAAATAGACAAAGACGGAGACAAGTGGGATTCTTTGGAGGAGGCCTTCACCCGAGAAGGGGTTCTTGTAAACGAAACTAGTAATATTATTTAAGTTACAAATACATAATATATACCAATACAAACGTTACATATCCCTGTTTAATGTATATGTTACGGCTAATACCCGAAGTGCGGCTACACCTCGTTTTAGCCGGTTAGAACTAGGTGTAGCCACTTACTCTTGGTTAAACCTAGTACGAGCCGATTGTTTTCGGGTAAAATCATTTGGGTTAGGTTAGGTTAGAACAGTAACCATTAACAAGCGAAGGCGAGCGAGCGAAGCGAGCGTGCCGCGGTAGCGGCCGCCGAGCGCCAGATCCCCTCTATTGTTGGTAAATTGGTTTTATCCAACAGGGATTGTCTGGACCTATAATTCTAACCGGCTAAAACTAGGTGTAGCCGCACTTCGGGTATTAGCCGTAACATATACACATTATTTAATATTGTATATAAAATAAAAATCATAATATATACCTAATTATAATATATGTACCTATTATACAAAAATATATAAATAATATTATGTAAGACACAATCATAGTAAGATAAATACATAGAATAGATATGATCATTGGTTATACACCGTGGCATTTTAATCGTCTTACAACGGCCGGCAGCCCACTTCATGAATCCAATGACTACTAATCATTCATGAACAAAAAAAATATATTAACTTTTCATTGCCGACTCCAAGTAACTTGGGAAGTTACTTGGAGTCGGCAATGAAAAGTTTGTCTTTTCTTTCCTCCTCCGTTAGCTGACCGACTGACTGTTATCCTTCACTCCCTGTTCATTCATATCATCGTTCACTCGATCCATATTTTTTTTCTAACTTACTTTTACAGAGCAAGAATCTCCTTCGCACTGTAAAATGAAAAAAATAATTTGACTCGGAGTAACATTATAGATTATTTTGTTAATATTTGCATGCCATTGTTTAAAGGTAAACGTGATGATTTATTTTTATTTTAACTTAAAACTTATCTCTTGCATGCTGGCAATTTGTGTTGTAGGTACATTTTTTATTTTACTCATGTTTGAGCACATAAATGATTATCTTACATTAAAAGTGCAAAATAACCCTTTTTTGTAGTAAACAAACTTAAAAATATATATATTGTGTAATATACTACCGCTGCAATACATTCCGCTTTGAAGCACTGAAACATTAAAAAAAAAACGATTTAAAATTTGTATACACTTTTATCAGCTAAAATGGGTCATGGAAATTTTATAAGCGTTAAAGCCCCATAAATTACTGGTATGACTTTGAAAAGCCGGATTGATGGAGTACAAATACACACAAGTTGTTCAGTCTGGAAGATGTTTTATTTAGCAGATGGACAGACTACGTTCGTTTGCCGTATTATAGCCAGTACATATGACTGATAAATATAATGGCAGTTGTGATTTGATTATAAGGACAGTTTAATTTGATAGATCAATCTGTTACACTATCCGTTTCCCTTACCGTACAAAAGATTCTAATCCTGGTACTTGTTATTTTTTGTCGAAACGGTTCGAGCCCTGACGATGCGATTTTATCTTAAACGATAATTAAAACTAAATCGTTTACGATATAACGCACGTAATTCAATACTTTTCCATTATTTTAATTTTAAGATCATTACGCTAATAAAATAATTAATTGTATTAATTTCTCAATGAACTACTTTATTAGCGTTTTGTTGGTGGAACGGAACGCAAATTCAAAAGGTCAACGTCCTCTTTGAAAACGCCGGAAGTTTGAAAAATATCATGTGAATAAAATCTATTCTTTGCTAAGTGCTTGATATCTCAATAAGTGCGATCTCTGCATGGATAAAGCATTCAAGATTCAAGATTCTTTATTTGTGGAAACATGAGTACACATACAGAGCATGCAAGTTATTAAATACGTTGTAGTTTATGACCAGTCATGTTTGGCCTTAGTGGCGTACAAATATTTAAATTTCAGTACCTAATAATAGTTATTGGATAAGTTTGAACAATTACATATGGACAAAAATAATAAATAGTAAATGTCAATTTTCTTAAGAATAAAATTAAATATATGGTCATAATTACGAAACAATTACTAAATATCAATTAAAATTATCATCATAGCAATAATATTTATGTACAGATTATGTCAAGATTATGTCAAAGATGTACTGATAATATAAGGTACTAGATGTTGCCGTTAAGAAATTCTAGAATACTGTAGTATGCTTTCCCTTCTAGCAGTATCTTTAATTTATTTTTTAATTGACAGACATTAAGCTCCTTCCAACTCTTTGGGACAACATAAACAATAATTTAATTTATATGATTTAGGGCTAAAAAAAAAACAAAGCAGTTTCGTGGAAAATTACGTCACATATAAACCGCGACAGAAACAGACGTTTGAACTGTAGTACAAAATTGTTGGAGTTTCATAATTTTTTTGAGCAACAAGCAATGGTTGAATTTTACTTTTAATATTTTTCATGGATTTATATTACTGTCTATCATTGATGACCGATTGTCCGTGTGGTGCCGGATGTAAAGAATAGCACTACCCTATTTCTTCCCGTGGGTGTCGTAAAAGGCGACTAAGGGACTTACTATAGAATGGGCAGCAGCGTTCTCTATGCATTTTAACACCATACTGCGATCGCCAACCCGCCCTCCAAGCATGGCGATTATGGCAACCACCCCTTAGGGGGGGTTTTGGGGATGTTGAATGATGTTTATTGATGATGTTTTTTTATGTAACCTTCACAGACGTGATGGGTATCGATAACTAAATACGATAAACTAAAAATTAATACTTATATATATTAATATATTAATACTTCCAGTAACAAAACAACCAGGAGTCATTGACCTCACAAAAAAAATCATTTTTATTTTTATTTTTTCGTGTTTAGTTAGCGATTCCCATCACGTCTGCAGAGTTTCGCTAGCTGATTTAATTTTACCCTGTATACCCCTTTGCTTTGCTTTACAAAACAGTGCGAGTAAACTATGTACAACGATAGTTTATTGCATTAGCTCATGTGACGTGTTATAACTGCATCTCACTGGATCCGACCGGTGTAAACCAGTTATGAGTAGGTGACGTATGTAGAATTAATTTGAAGGACTGTCTTTTCTCTAGATTTTTAATACATAATTTTTTACGATCTTTACATACTTCTTTTGCGTAAACGAAGCAAAAGGTGTAAGTAAGGATCGTAGAAGGTGGCGCAACTCGCGGCGCAGTACCCCACCCCTCACCCCCGCTGACACGTGAATTCGTTACTGCGCAATGACTCGCCTCATGTTCCGAGCCGCCATAAAGTTTGAGTCGGGCCCTATTGTTTAATTTATTTATTTTTGTATAATTCGGATAGTAATTAGATTAAGGTAGTGCGTTAAAGACGCTTTGATTTGTTTTTCGTTAGTGTTCTACCTAGTAGGTAGGTACATCCTCAGCGACACGGGCGCTTTTATTTGTATTATCAGTGCTTGTGTAAACATGTAATCATGAATTCGTGTTGTCTTGTTATTAAAGAACTTTAAAAGTTTAAAATAAAGACAGTTTCTTTGGTATTGCGTTGCGACGTTGCCAGCGCGCGCAGTGAGGCGTCGCTGTTCCGAGTAGAACGTAAGCCAGCTAGTATAGCGTCATGAATGAATTTTTGCAGAGTTATCCCAATTTTGGTTACTTTATTATTATTTAGTTTGTTTGAAATATTATATTTTTTCAATTTTCGAATAATTTTTATAATAACTGGCCACTAGCCCTGTTCGCGTTTTAAATTAATGCCGCCATAGTAGCGGCACGTTGTATTTTAAATTGATTAAACTAAACGATCACCATTACAATAAATATGACCTTTTTATTACACAAAGTGACAGCTAGCACATGTCAGATTATTCCAGTGGGTTTCAGTGAGTGAATAAAATTAATAATTGGACGTCTAGGCGTTTTTGTCGTAGTTGGGTTTTAGTTTTTAACTTTATTTTTCTCTAAAGTCGGTTAGGTTGGTATGTCTTCTAAATGTGACTACTGTTCAGATAGTATTATGTTCAGTTAGGGAAATTAATATCGAACACTCGACTGTTGCGTTATTTTTGTTCGACTTTCCCAAATAATATTCGCGACGATCGCTTTGATTAGGACACCATAGCCATGCATGCATGGATTGTTTTCACGCCACCATGCGCAAACGGTGCGCGTCCTTAGTGCACAGGGTGCGAGCCAGCTACAATACTGTCCTGGGGGCCGATCGCGCTAATTTTGAACGTTAATACCAAAACTAAACCACAACCAAAAACGTTACGTTAGACACATTTCGTATCGCGCTAATCATTTCAACGGAAACGATTTAGCTTTACTTTGGAAGTTACTTGGGCACAACGATCGATCGAACTTTCAGTATTGGGTAACGTCAACGATTTTGTCGCTCAGAAAAAATAGCGCGATACCGTTTCTTACATCAGCTAAACCAAAACCAAAAACGTTCCGTTCGAACGGTAATTATGTTGAGAAATAGCGCGATCGGCCCCCAGGTTATGATTGCAGAGCGTTATGACTGCTCCTACATACGACAATGTAACAGACATTTACAGGCACTTAATCTGATGGTTTTTATAAATGTTTTTTTTTTTAATTTTATTTCGTGACCGACATTTGATATTTTATTTTAATTTCAGTTCTGTATCCTTATATTTTGGACCTACTCATGCGTTTATTTTTATTGCGTTTGACATTTTATTTTTATTTTGTGACCTTTATAATTTGTACCTTTTAATAATTCGTTTATTTTAATTAAATTAACATTATATTATTTTCTGTTGCAGCATTGTAAAATTTTATTTTATTTTATGTATTATGGGTTTTGCCTGAATTTAATTTAATTTATTTATAGCCATTTAGACCCAGTTCAATTTTAAAAAGTCCGGTATTCCTTTCAAATTCGATGGTAACCCTACCAATGTTCAACCTATGCGGTTGTAGCCAATTACCCGAACATATCTGTTTATCTATATCTGATTTATTGTAACACTAGTTGATGTGCTAATTAAATTAAAATTAGCTCCAGTGTCATTCGTAAATGGTTAATAACTGGCATTGTCGTTTGAGGCTGTACATTTTGAGGGTAGGTAGGGGTAGGTGTATTAGCTTAAGCCTCTTCTCATACAGAGAAGGCATTGATTTTATGAGTTGAATTGCCATAAGTGGTTAGCTAGCCTCGACAATTGATCATATTATTCTTGTCTAAGCAACCGGCAGCAAGTTCGTCATGCTTCATTAGATGTCACTGCTTGCGTCGAGATCGGGTTGCTTCCTTCCCTCAAATATGACGAGGGGGGTGATGGCTGATCTTTGCGTTATGCTCGTGAACGGGTGCTGCTTATGGTGACGGGTCGTCTTGCTGACCATGTTATTGTTATTAATATTTAACTGTTTATATATATTAATTAGCTGGTGCTAGTTTATCATTTGTGACTTCGACTTACAGCTTTTGCTTTATTTTTCCCATTATGCCTGGAGGCTTTTATTTTGGTAGTGAGCGCTGTGAGCGTTTATGGCTCGGAATGCAGCCTTGGTAAATGTTTGTGAAATTATCACAGATATTGTACGGAAAAAACGAGATGGCAGCGTTTGTTCCGATGTTGGTCACGCGCCCCTTGTAGCGCTGTAACTGCCAGCATTTTGAACTTACTCAATACTTTATTGCATTCCATAATGTGTTCATAATATAACAGTTGGTATGTTAAACATAGAATCAATTATGGACCCTGTCGGGCACAGCAAACTTATTTTTTAATAGGAGAGAGGATGAAGGCGCTTTTTGTTAAGGAAAAAAAAAAAATAGTATCATTTGCTTTTCTGGTATTTATATTTTATATAAGTATTTATATTTTATATAAGTATTTTTATTTTATATAAGTATTTTTATTTTATATAAGTATTTATATTTTATATAAGTATTTATATTTTATATAAGTATTTATATTTTATATAAGCATTTATATTTTATATAAATATTTATATATTAACAACGCTGCCATTTAAGCTTATCTTACATTGCGCTATTTTAAAATTGTGTTATTTACTTACCAATCCCTGACACTTATCCCCTTTACACTATGAAAAAAATATTGCACTTAGAAGATTTACCATTTATATTGGCGATTTTAATAACTATAGCAGTATTTCTATTCTATAAAGTTCACATCGAACCTCACTCAAATGACCGCACATAATTCGAAACCGAACTCATTTGTTTTTAATAGTAGATTATTCACTATGGGGATAAAGCAATGTCTTACGACACGGATGCCATATTGAATCATGACCGTGACAAGGGATTCTAGTTCTCCCGAACGCGCCGAGTTCAAAGTTAACTCCTGAGTGAATCGTGGGAGTTAAGACTGGAATACTGAGTGCAGCGAGGGACTCACGCTCGCCCAAGACGAAGACACCTTTATATCTACTTTTAACAGATTCTGTGAGGTCATAAAAATCAATTAGATTTTCGAACATGATGTTTTTGTAAAAGATTACATACGGATTTTTAGTTGAGGTTCCAAACTCAAATCACATTATTGACCAGCGGGTTATAATAAAATACAGTACAATATTATTACCCGGCTAGCCCCTCAGGGTTATAATTACTTGGGCACGCCACAATTGTGGCGATAAGTCCCCTCTTTGAGGATTGGCTTGAGAGGCGCCACGGCGTCCTCACCTTCCGCCTGACGCAGGTCCTCACCGGACATGGATGTTTCGGGAGGTTCCTGTTTAGGATTAAGCGGGAGGAAACGCCCGGGTGTCACCACTGTGTGGATCGCCCGGAGGACACGGTGGAGCATACGGTGGAGGTCTGCCCAGCTGGGGCGGAGCACCGCCGTGTCCTCACGGAGGCGATCGGCGGCGGCGATCTCTCGCGTCCGGGCCTGGTTCAGGCCATGGTTCGGAGCGAGAGTGCTTGGGAGGCCGTCACCTCCTTCTGCGAAGCAGTTATGCTAGCGAAGGAGGAGGCGGAACGCGTGAGGGTGAGACAAGGTTCGCGCCCTCATGCCCCTAGTCGCCGCAGGAGACGCCCCGGGCGTCGGGAGTCGCAAGCCGATTTCCGGCCACCGTAGGCGCGGGCCTGCGGACGGTGAGCGATGGGTAGCTCGCCGTCCGATAAGGACCAGGCCCGAGTCGACGGCGCGTTGTGTTCCACGCGCGCCTCAAAGAGATGTCAGCACAAACTGACGGGGTCCGTGAGGACCAATGCCTGCCGGGGTTGCGAGTTTGTCCGAAAGGGATATCGTGGCCCTGGCACACAGGCAACGGAAGGAACACGGGTGGGTTTTAGTCAGTAAAAGTCTGACACGCCCTCCCGCTCCGCCCAGAGCGGGAGAAGTTATTTGATGATTTCCCACCCAAAAAAAAAAAAACTTACAAATTTTAGGTTAGGTTTGCATGTCTATAATTAGATATTATAGACTAGGTGGTATGAAAATTGAAATAAGTAACAGGTCTAGGTACTTGATAACGACTTACCACAGCCGCAGAATCTGGACCACGTGTCTGAAGTATTTTCAAATAATTTGTTAAAAATAGTGAAATGAAGACTATGTAAAGTCAGGGAAATTAATTGTTAAGCAAATTTACTACCAACTTAGAAAGAAAGAAAAGTTGTTTGTTCAGCACAAACAAGACGGACATTACAAAAAAAATAACATTAATAAAACAAACACATTCAAAGTAGCCAAAAGCCTCGTATTCAATACAATAAAATTTTGATAATCTTGTCTATTGCTTGTGAAATTAAATCATCATCTGCCAAGCTTTTTTCCAACGATGTTGGGGTCGGCTTCCAGTCTAACCAGATGTAGCAGCAGAGCTATTCTGTAGCCATCACACCGTGAAATCTTAGGTGAAGTGAGCGTGGAGTCAGCTGTTAGTGTTATCGATGCTAGGGATTGACATTATTGACAGCTCAATACACCTAAGTTATCACGGTGAGATTTTTACAGAATAGGTCGACACAATACCGGTATTTTGTATAGAGCAACTGTAATGTCAAAGTCACAAGTCAAATAATTCATTTCAAGTAAGTAGCACTTTTGAGCGTCAAAATTTACGAGAAAATAGTATTGATTCTAGTTTCCCCTCTTAAAAGGTAGTTTATGTGATGAAGAATGTGCAAAAAAACTCAATAGTTATTCAGACGAAATTGTTACAATTATTTTCTATAAAGTAATATGTATCATTAAATGTGAAGACGCCTATCTGACCTCCACAACCCAGTTACTGGGTAACGCGATACCCCTTAGTAAGACTGGTTGTCATTTCTTTGGGATTCTGACTTTCTGCGAATGATAGCCGGGACCTATTTGCTTAATTTGCTTTCTGAAGCACGAAGAGGTCGCGGACCGACCGCGACAGCCTTCAAGATTCGCCAAACGTTACCTAATCTATTTAGACAAGTGCTTTTACTTAAACTGCCTTTGACTGTTGTGTGAAATAGCTATAAAACGTCATATTAATGTTAGGGTGTCAATTTGCTCCTTGCCAGGGTTGCGAGTTTGTCCGAAAGGGATATCGTGGCCCTGGCACACAAGCAACTGAAGGAACACGGGTGGGTTTTATTCAGCAAAAGTCTGACTCGCCCTCTCGCTCTGCCCAGAGCGGGAGAAGTTATTTGATAATTTCCTACCCAAAAAAAAGGGTGGCAATTTGCTTTACAACTAATTTCTTTTATACTGTAACTTCTTACTTACCCTAGCTTTGCATTTATTTGCGCTGCACTGAAAATAAATTAAAATATACATACTTTAATTAATATGCCAATATTTACGCTTAATTATTTCTCGTTTCAAAAAGGCTTCATAAAAAAAAAATCAGGCAAAACCCGTATTACACAAAATAAAATAAAATTTCACAATACTGCAACAGAGAATAAAATGTCAATACAATTAAAATAAACGATTTAATAGGTACAAATTATAAAGGTCACAGAATAAAAATAAAAATAAAATGTCAAACGAAATTAATTCATAACAATGATAAATATATGTATATAAAAAGAGGCAAATATGTTTCTAGAGCGCGCGTCGTGGGGACTCGAAAACGTCCTAATTGGGACTTTTTGTCTTTAGTCGGCGCGTCAAGAAGGGTGACGATCGGTCACGTGTCGCGACCAGATTTTAAACGTCGGTTATTATGAACATAGCATATCTAAACTTTTATTTATTATTATTAAACAATCTTCTATATTTACAACAATTGATCCTTAATACACAAGCTAACTCTAAAATATGTATAGTATGTACAAGTATATAATAAAATAATAAAAAAGGGGGGAGGTGCTCATTGGGCATCAAAAAATTCATCCGCATCGCTGTCAATGGGAAAAGTGCCCAAAAGGCTGGCAGCATTGCCACGTTGGATGGCAATAATGATTCTTTGGGCTAAAAATAGGCCAGCCCTCTGGTCACGTGAAGAGTCGACCAACCGCTTGGCGATGTCTCGAAATACTTGATGAGCACTCGGACCCGGCCCTAGTGTTTCAACCCCAAACGGCTCAAATATATTGCTCCCAATATGGTTGATATATTTGCGCCGTTTGAGGTTTTCTGCTTCTGCAGCAGCCACCCCAGTACAATCCGCCGTGCTAGGAAGATGGGAAGGCGCGAGGGTATTGACACAGGTTGCATCCCACACCAAAGGCCTACCCAGCTTCCACGGCATTATGGTCATTCCGTCTATCTTGTGTAAAATATAGTTGCTTTATAATTTATTTTTACTATGGGCAGAGCACAAGTATTGAACATGGGAAGTTAGGTAAGAAGGAGAAGCGGGTTTGTCGAGTATGGAAAACAACATAGACAAAGCCCTCAACTCTTTGCGCTGAACAATGGGTAACCATTTTAAAACCAATCGGTGCGCGGACACATGATCATACTTACGAAGATTGAAAACGAATCGAATGCAGTTATTTTGAAAATGATGATATATTTAACAATTTTTAAAACAGAAGAATAGGACATAGAATCAAAAAATTTGGAACATGTTATCCTCTAGAAGGTGTTGTGTGTATTTTTTACGCAAATTAAGGTTTGAATAACAAGTTATTTTTTAATATTTAAAGTTTTACTTACAGCTGCTGACCCTTGGCGACCTATACACTAGATAAACAGGTCAAATGATTATTAGGTTTTCGACTAAAGACCACGGAATCTTGGCACCGGGCAGCGTCTAGAGATGGCAGTGGATACTAACAAAATCCGTGGCGCTGAAAGTGAGTTGGACTTAAAACTTCTGTTACGGACAGTCTTCAAAGTTGTCAGTTTCTTTAAGTAATTTGTGTCGTATTGGGAGTAAAAAGTGGCATGCTAGGTTTATATGGAAAGCGTTGACGATGCCGCCTCTGACAGCGGCCGTCGAGGCGTCTCCCTGCTCTGCGAGATTCGGCGGACTAAACAGTTCGAAAGCCAGAAAAAGGAACAGTGGCTTTTCGTTTATGTTTGAGATTTTGGAAAATGAAAGAAAAACAGAAAGACAGAAACGAACATAATTAAGAATAAAGAAACATTTAATACTTACTTCAACCTCGCATTTAGGGGCGTAACACTGAAAAAAAAGCATATTATCACAATTACTGGTATGAAAATTACTGGTATGAAAAGGACCAGTGCCTACAATAAAAAAAAAAAACTGTCGAAAAAAGAAACTAAATAGCAATAAATAAAGCTTTTATTCTAACTCATCGTCCCTATCCTGTACCCATCAGAGTAGACTACTGTAAAAAGTTATGTACAAAATACAAATCCAAATTTTTATTTCAATAACTTAAAAATACGTTTACTTTAGGTCTTTAGGGTATTTCCATGTATGTAAGAAATATACTTGTGTAGGAAGTTCCGCTCTTCCACTAGTTACAACTTTTAGTATAAGCTATTGAATAGACATTACATTTTAGTATGTATTAGGAAAAGAGTGATATAAATCAAAAATATAAAGAAAAAACAATGTAATCATTAATTATAGACGCGCTGTTGTGTGGAGGTGTGTATGAGTGCGTGCGCACGCGTGCTCGTGCATGTGTTTGTGTGTGTGTGTGAGAGTGCGTGCGCGAGTGAGTCCGAGTGTATGTGTGGTCATACATTAACAAAAACAATGGCAGTCATGGGGCCTGCCGATAGAAAAGAAAACTTTAAACTATGAAAAATGATTTCTCTGCTGGCCAAGACCACCACTTCATACTCATAACTACAGATCTGTTAACATTAGCATGTTGATGACGCGTACCCATAAGATTTTTTCCTACCAAATATCGCTCAACGAGCCTAAAGAAGTTGTCACTTCCAAAATGTACACTTCGACTTGAGAACCTCCTTTTTCCGTCGGTAAAAAAGGACCAGCGGGCCTACTCCGAAGTGATAATCCGAAGAATCGGCCGAATGTACGGCCGTTTCCTGACAACGGCTGACTATGGCTGACTACGGCGAATTAAAAAAATAAACGACAGTCAGAGAGATCAGTCAAAGTCAAAACGGTGACTTGAAGACGGGTAAGGATTCAAAGTCAATTATGGAAACTTTGGAAGTCAATAAACGGCCGAACATTCGGCCGATACTTCGGATTATCGTTTCGGAGTAGTCCCCCAGGGGTGTAATGTTTCCATTGCTAGTAGACAAATCTCCCCTCTGTAAGAGGGAGTGGGCTGTAATCCACCACGCGGGCCCAGTGCGGGTTGGTGGATGTTACATGTCTTCGAATTTTTGGTTCTAGGACGTGCCGGTTTCCACACGATTTTTTATATACATATATTGCGTATTACATGGGACATACACATAACTGGCGAAATGTGAGTGTACTATAGGTACAGCTCTGTCTAACCCTTCGAGGATTACAGGCGTGATGTTATGTTATGTAATTACACTTAATTTAATTACCTTTTTAACGCAGTGGTTATTGTGTTTGGAATCTTTGTGGTTGAGCTGCCTCGACACTAATACTGAGCTGTGGTGGCCCCCTCTCAGATTATTTTTCTCAACTACTGCTGTCTGACTCGATATCGGATACTAAAATGAGAAAAAAAATGAGTGTATCGAAGCTTTTTCTAACCGCTCCCGCCATAATTCGTTCAGTTAATAAGGCTGATTGGAAGCTTCTAGAACATTCTAGAAGGTCCCTTTTTGTCAAAAGTTGTCTGACGTGCGTCAGCTGGGCCGCGCACTGCGAAAGCGTTTCCTTGACAAAAAATTATCAAGGTTTTGCCGCGTTTGATCCTCACATTTTACTGTAAAATATCGTACAGTAGAGCGTCTTGTGAACTGAAGAGCAGTGGCCGCTGCACTGATGGCTATCATGAAAATGTAGGCAGTGCGGTTTGAATTTACGGTGTCAAAAAACACTCTCTAGGAAAACACATCAATTTTCTTTTATAAAAACGTTTCAGTGACGTCATTTGCCGGTAAATTGCGGACTCTTTCCGACCACAGTTTTTTTATGAAACCCCAGCTTTACTATTGGTTGAACCAGCAGTGGGTACAAAAAACCCAGCCACTTCATAAAATCTTTAAACTCATAATTACCGAGTAGTGTTTTAACTGTTTTGTAATTACCCGTAGTAGTATGGCTTTACTTTAATAAAAAAAACCGGTCAAGAGCGAGTCGGACTCGCGCACCGAGGGTTCCGTACGTATATGTTGATGATTTGTGAAAAACTGTGCTATTTAGAGGCATCGTTTTATTTTTCTGTAATCTTTACATAAACTTCCATCACATAGAATAATTTCGGATTTTTCTATATGCGAACTTCGGAGATAAGGGGGGCGGGGGTTTTTTTTTACATTTTTCATCAAGAAACGAAATGATAACCAACATGCCCTAGTCTAGTAGACTCCATTCGAATTTTAAAGACCCCTTTTCAGGACCTGTTGCATAAAAGATATATTTTTTTAAATTTCTTTCTTGTTTGAAAAATAGTTTAAACGTCATCTAAAACTATTCCAAATTTCAAGTTGATGGCATTAGTAGTTCTTGAGATATCCAACTGTGACAGACAGGCAGACAGACAGACTTAGTCTGGTCACCATAAGGGTTCCTTTTTACCATTTTGGTACGGAACCCTAAAAAAATACTGATTAAATGAAATAAAATAGGACCGGTCTGAACATAGGCTCTCTGAACTTCCGCGCATGTTGTCGCACTCATATTCGCCTTATGCTACCATTTGGTTCCTAAAAAATGTAATTGCGCAGCCTTCTGCGCAAAGTTCGGACCGGCCAAGATTCGTTGGCCGTATTGTCCATTGAACAAACACCACAATGATTCATGATTACCCTTACATTTCTGATCTGTTCTGTTTTTACCTCTTTTGGGTTGATCTGCTCTGATAACTCGATTGATAATGATTCCTCTTTCTTTTTCCGATCTTTCTTATTTTGCTTTTCTTTCCGAATCTCTTCTTTCAATCGGAGTAGTTCCTTCTGTGAAATCTTTTGTTGTTTCGTTGTCTCTTCCGAATTCAAGGACACCTCTTCTGTATGCAACATATCAAAATTTTTCTTCTGTCTAGATTTTTGATCCGTCTCCAAAAATTTTTCATTTTTCCTCGGTCGTGTTTCTACTGCTGCTTGCCATTGGCGAGCCCCTGAGTTGCTGAGCCCCTTTGGTTGTATGCGAGACTCAATTTCTTTCAAGAAATTTTCTGTATAGATATCTGAAACTTCAAATGCTTTCCTATCATTAATTTTAAATGCTTTTCGTGGCCAGTTAATTTTAAACGATCTGGGCCGTGTCCCTGATTTCCTTGGTCTGTATATAATCTTTGGTTCACTATAAAACTGGCTTAAAACAAAGTTGAAATGGTAAGATGTGAATATCAGTGCGATGATTAATTTGAATGTACTAGCCATTTTTTTACGTTAATCTTGCTTCGAAATGTTCTGTACACTGAATTGATTTCACTATCTGTCTATGTCATGGTAAGAAAATTGATTATCTTTTGTTAAGAATTCGTGAAATTACATTACATCTTGCCCATGGATGTAAGTGAAATTATAGTAATTATTAGATATATTTTCTTACAAGACTCGCTAGTTAAAAAAATCAAAAAAACTGGCCAAGCGCGCGTCGGACCACGCACAATGAAGGGTTCCGTAGTTGGGATGAATTTATCTCAAAAACAAACTTAACATTGTAGTTAAAAAACATGTTATCCCGTCCGTCGATATACGCCACGGTCAATTTTCCAACTGCAAATATAAGTTTGTAACCGCAAAAAAAAAAGTGATAAAACTACAAATTAACGATTTTCGGACTTTTTCCTCTACTTGTGCTGAGACCTTGCTTCTTGCCAAATTTCATGATTCTAGGTCAACGGGAAGTACCCAATAGGTTTTGATTTATTTGCGAGTATCAAAATATATCGTATAAATTGCCGTATTTTTTTATTGCGTTGACTTAGAAGCTTGATTTTTTCAGAGCTCCAAGGAACCGTAGACTTACGTATTTGATATTAATTTCAATTTGATACCTCTACTTACGTGTTCCTGAGAAAAAAGGCCTTGACAGACTGACAGACAGAAAGACAGACAGACAGACGGACAACGAAGTGGTCCTATAAGGGTTCCGTTTTTCCCTTTGAGGTACGGAACCGTAAAAAACAAAATAACAGTTATCTACCAGATATTTGCACTTATTTTAAACATTACGCACTCTTCGCACAATGCAGACAAGATTGAGAGACGTAAATTTGCCGTGTTATAGCCATTTCATACAACTGCCAAAGAAAGACTATAATATACGGACAATTTAAGTTGACAGTCAACTTGCTTAACTATTAATTTCCCTGACTTCACGTCTACGTCGCTCTGGCAATCGGACCCGTTACCATCGTGCTTAAACCTTCACAATTGCGTTAGCAATTCTCACAATACTGCTCATGACACGACAGTACAAAAGACATTTGGATGTTAATAAGGTTATCGACGGAATATTCAGAGCTTGAGGTACCTGTCCCACCACCAACGAGTAAGCGACTAACTATCAACGCTTTCATTGCTCAAGAAACGTATAAAAGATTGTATCCCGTGTAAGTAAAACAACTACTATTCTTATTCCTTCTCTGTCGTAAGATTGTGGAACTCACTTCGGCCTAGCATTCTTAATTTAAAAACTGTTTCCTCTGTCTAAAAACAAAACTCTTTCCGAGTATTTTATTTATATATCTATACTAATATTATCCACAGGTAAAATTTGTTTGTTTGTGTAGGGGGTAATCTCCGGAACCAATGATCCAATTGTAAAAAAAAATCACTAGTAGAAAGCTACATTATTCCTGAGTGCTATAGGCTATAAATTATATTTATATCAAGCATATTAGCCGAGCTATAACAATTTTTGTCTTGCAAGTCGGAAAGAAATACCTCATATAACAGAATTCACGCAAATGCTAGCGGTAAGAATTTGTTCTATTTTTGCAAATATTCCCTATACGTCTCGTCAGCCGGTATGCTAATATTGTCACGATATTTACTTTGGGGGATGATATATTGATAATGATGCAATATTGCATTATGTTTGTATTCCTCGATGGTTTACAGCAAATTGTAAATAGACAAGCCAAACGGTTATAACATTGCACACAGTAATAGAGTTAACCTTTTAAATGATTATCATCATCTTTATGGGGCAGTCAATCATCATGTTATTATAGGAATCAGAAGTGAAATAAGTAAAAAAAACCGGCCAAGTGTGAGTCGGACTCGCGCACGAAGGGTACCGTACCATTATCTATAAAAATGGCAAAAAAATCATGTTTGTTCTATGGGAGCCCCCCTTAAATATTTGTTTTATTTTAATTTAATTATTTATTTTTAAAGTGAATATATAAATAAATATTCTGTGAATATTTCAAGCGTCTACCGGTTGCCGTTATCAATATCGAGCAAAAACGAGCAAAAAAAATCACGTTTGTTGTATGGAAGCCCCCTTAAATTTTTATCTTATTCTGTTTTTTCGTATTTGTTGTTATAGCAGCAACAAAAATACATCATCTGTGAACATTTAAACTGTCTAACTATCACGGTTCATGAGACACAGCCTGGTGACTGACGGACAGACAGACAGACGGCGAAGCCTTATTAATAGGGTTCCCGTTCTACCCTTTGGGTACGGAACCCTAAAAATGAACATTCTTTAAGCCTTTTTCAAAAAAATAAGTGCTAGACATAATTTCAATACTAGAAATAAAGATAAAATAGATCAGCCATGTTTCAGATTATCTAAAGTACTCGTACATACATCTTTTATGGGGTACTGTGTTAAATGTTACAACAAAATACCTTGTGATATATTGCAATTAAATGAAAGAAAATTTAAAACTCATATAAAAAGTACACTTTGTAAACAAGCTTATTACAAATTAGAGGATTATATCCAGGATAAGAACGCTTGGAAACATGCTGGTCCAGCTCCATAGGACAATCTAGAGTCTAGACAAAATCTAACTGATTGCTATTTTAATTGTATATTTTATTATTTTTATGACATTTATTTTACACTCTGTGATTACCTTAACTCACACACTGATTATTTTAGGAAAACTTTTTTTTTTTTTTACAATGATTGTAAATATGTGAGCACCATGTATCTATCACATAATTAATTTATCTCAAAACCCTCGCAGGCAGTGGCCCTAATGGACCCCGTGAATTCGTGCTGACGTCTCTTTGAGGCGCGCGTGGAACACAACGCGCCGTCGACCCGGGCCTGGTCCTTATCGGACGGCAAGCTACCCATCGCCTACCGTCCGCAAGCCCGCGCCTACGGTGGCCGGAAATCGGCTTGCGACTCCCGACGCCCAGGGCGTCTCCTGCGGCGACTAGGGGCGTGAGGGCGCATACCCTGCCTCTCCCTCACGCGCTCCGCCTCCTCCTTCGCTAGCATTACTGCTTCGCAGAAGAAGGTGACGGCCTCCTATGCACTCTCGCTCCGAACCATGGCCTGAACCACGGCCGGACGCGAGAGATCGCCGCCGCCGATCGCCTCCGTTAGGACACGGCGGTGCTCCGCCCAAGCTGGGCAGACCTCCACCGTATGCTCCACCATGTCCTCCGGGCGATCCACACAGTGGTGACACCCGGGCGTTTCCTCCCGCTTTATCCTGAACAGGAACCTCCCGAAACAACCGTGTCCGGTGAGGACCTGCGTCAGGCGGAAGGTGAGGACGCCGTAGCGCCTCTCTAGCCACTCCTCAAAAAGGGGACTTATCACCACAATTGTGGCGTGCCCAGCGCTGGGTTGCGACAATCGCACTCTCCATGTCCCCATGAGATCCCGCCGGAGCTCTGTCCGCTGTGCCGTGATTTATCGCGGCAGCGGAGTTTCACCCCAGCGTTTCGCCTCCTCGCGCCACTCCCAGATTATTCCCGTAACCAGAGTTCTCCCCAACCCGAGAATTGTTCACCTACCACCTAACTCTCCATCCTTTCCTATCCATAAATCCTGTCGATCCCAAATCCCTAAGCTAAATCCCAAGCCTAGGGTGACCCCCCAAGAACCCGTACCCACGAATTCCTTCCTCCCCTTTCCTATATCCCGTCGGTCCTAGAGGAGGGGTAACCTCGATTTCAAAAAAGCCCACCCCCAAATACCAAATAATAATGCAGAATGACAATATTTCTACCCAGGTGGGTCCCGGCCAAGCCGGGGAATCCCACACCGCCTCGGCGGTCAGCCCCCAACGTAATCTGGGGGGGGGGGGCACCAATCTGCTCTTTGGTGCCGCGCTTTTCAGCGCGGCCGGCTGCTGATTTAGCGCCTACAACCCAGGCTGCGACTCACGCGCCCAAAAACCCGACCCTGGCTGCGACCAACGCGCCACACAACCCACCTCCGGCTGCGACCCACGCGCCAACACCCACAACGAAGGTAGTGCCTTCCACGAGTCTCTGGCAACAGAGCATTGTGCGTAGCAGCATTACCTACCCGGACAAGGACCAACACAGACAGAGAGGGACGGGGAAGGATGACGGACCTGGCAGCTCTAACACTTTCCCGGCCGACGGAGTACGCATGCTGTACAAGCGCGGAAAAATCGCTCGGGGAAAGAAAGTAGGCGACCGAAAGCGCAACACCCGCGACGGCTTTAGCCAGCGCGAAGCGCGATCGGACGCCGAAGAGACAGTACGCGACCAGCCGCGAGTACGCGAAGGGGCAACCCAGCGCGAAAAGCGGCCGGACGCGGAACCATGCGTCCAACTGCAAGTACGCGAAGGGGAAACCCAGCGCGAAAAGCAGCTGGACGCACAATTACGCGAGCAGGGGCAAGTACGCGAAGGGGCAACCCAGCGCGAAAAGCTCCCGCACGTGACAGAGCCTGCCGGAGCCGCCAGTCGACCCCAGGACACCGACAGGATCCACGACCGACCTCAACCTCAACGGAGAAGGGGCAGGCGTTCTGGATCCTCACACACTCAGGCGTTGCCGGCAAAGAGTACTGCGCCAGGCACCTCCAACCCGCAGCCTGGACCGAGTGGTACAGGGCCGGCGAAGAGGGAGCGCCCTGATGATTCGGTCTCACCGAGCACGCTTCAGGGGGACGCCAAACGTGTGAGGGTCCACTCCGCTCAGGGGGTGCAGAGGACCTACGCGCGGGCCACGAAGGACATACCTGCGCGGCTGGCCGTAGCAATCTGCTTCCCTCCTCCCGCCAGAGACCTGACCAAGGAAGAGGCCACACAGATTAAGACAGACCTGGAAAACTTGATGTTGGACACGGACTCGACGACACTGCTGCCGGCCTTCCGCGGATACCCACGGGTAGCGGAGGGCACCGTGCAGCTGTGGTGTGAGGACGACAACGCCCTGACCTGGTTAACACAGAACGTACCGAAGATTAAACTCACAGACACCGACCTCACGCTGACGGTGATGAGACAGTCCGACGTACCTACCCGCGTCCGAGCTTCACTCTTCGTCCCACGATACAAAGGTGACGTAGCCTGGCTCCAAAGTATTCTGATACGTCAGAATACCTGGTATGACATAGCCAGGTGGTCGCTGTACAGGGCTACTACCGTCGGTGGTGACAACTACGGGACTTATCTGACCCTGGGTGTGCCACCGGAGGAAGTCGAAAGGGTCCTGGCCCGGGAGCGTCGGATATCGTACCTGCTCGGGTCGACATACGTGCGCTTCTGGCCCTCGGCCCAACCCTCTGACACATCGACCCACACCACGGGGGGACACCCCGACCGACATCACGGACCCGACCACGACGCAATCGACGACGACAAAGTCGACGAGTGACACGGACATTGACAAACTGGAGGAGGTCATGGCCCGAGCGGCAATGGCTGATGTAGAGGACGACACAACGGCCGCATCACCTGGGTGGAGCGAGCTTCTGTTGGCCTCGTCTCCGGGAGCTCGACACGACGAACGGCACAGGGTGGAGGAGGTGGAGGGATTGTCCGATGGATCCGTCTCCGACTAACTCCGCCCCACCATCGTCATCGCCCCTCTACATAATACAGACCAACCTCCAGCATAGCCAGACCGCCACGGCTAGCTTGCGGAGGGCGCTGGAGGTTAAGCCTCGGACCATCGCACTGATCCAAGAGCCGTGGATCAGGAACAACAGAGTATGCGGCCTCGGTAACATCGGAGGTAAGCTAATCCTCAACACACACAGCCCAGACAAACCTAGAACCTGCGCTTACATATCCAAAGATATCCCTATCGCACCACTCACTCAATTCTGGTCCAGAGATCTGACAGCCGTTAGACTCCAAACAGAAGACGATGTCCCAGACGTTGTACTGGCCTCGGTATACATGCCAGGCGAGAACACCGACTGTCCGCCGAAAGAGATGACCGACCTAGTACAGCACTGTGAGCGAGCCAACCTCGACCTGATCATCTGCACTGACTCGAACGCCCACCACCCGCTCTGGGGCAGCGACACACCGAACTCCAGAGGAGAGGTACTATCCACCTATTTATTCTCAACTAACCTTTACATCGTAAACCGCGGCTCGGAACCCACTTGGGTCACAGTCCGCGGACAAACGATCATAGACCTAACGCTTGCTACAGAAAACGCGACAAACAGTATCACAAACTGGCACGTGTCGGACGAGCCTTCATGCTCAGACCATAGAAGAATCCGATTCACACTAACAACCAACATCAGAAAGCCCATACCGGGACGAAATCCTCGGCGCACCAATGTGCCAGGATATAAGCGTCTCCTAGCCTCGCTATTAGCTAGGCACTTAACACTAACAACCTTAACAGACCCTACACAACTAGAATACACTGTCACAAAGTTATCAGAATACATAACCGAAGCCTACCATGCATGCTGCAGACTAAGGGTGCCACAAACCAGGGCTGAGAGAAACCCCTGGTGGAACGCCGAACTTAGTAAACTCAGAGATGCACTTCGTAAGCAATTCAACAGAGCTAAGAACACCAGACTTCCGGACGACTGGGAGCTATACAAAGAAAGTCAATATCTGTACAGAAAACAGATCAGGACTGCCAGGCGAACAGCTTGGCGGAAGTTCTGTGAATCCATAGAGACAAATAATGAAGCCGCAAGAAATAGGAAGATCCTATCAACTGACCAGGACCGAACTCTTGGCGCGCTGAAAAAACCCGACAACTCATATACAACAACTGACCATGAAACCAGCAAGGTCCTTCTTGAGACTCACTTCCCGGACTGCAAACTCCTGGAAGACAGGACGTGGGAGGTTGTGCCAGAATGGACCCCAACGGATCGAGACTGGTCAAGAGCCCATAATATAGCAACAGAAGACCGTATAAAGTGGGCTATCAACACGTTTCAGCCTTTTAAGTCAGCAGGACTGGATGGCATCTTTCCAGCCCTGCTACAGTGGGGGATAGATCACCTGACACCGTGGCTGGTGGTGATCTATCGAGCGTGCATAGCACTTAGACACATACCACTAGCATGGCGCGAAGTGAAAGTCATCTTCATACCCAAACCTGGCAAAACCGACTACACACAACCCAAGGCTTATAGGCCTATTAGCCTTACATCCTTCCTACTGAAAACCCTGGAGAGACTCTGTGATAGACACATTCGAGACGGACCTCTTCGGGGAAAACCACTCCATAAACAACAGCATGCGTACTCCACAGGCAAATCAACAGAATCCGCGCTACACAGCGTGGTTTCTAAGATTGAATGCGCAGTGGACCACAAATGTTCATCACTGGCTGCCTTCATTGATATCGAGGGCGCCTTTGACAAAACCATGTTTAACAGCATTAACATGGCTCTAGACAGACACAACATAGACTCGACCCTGAGCGGCTGGATCACCAATATGCTCAAAATGAGAGCTGTACAGGTCACGATAAATGACACCACAAGGGCCATCGTGGCGAAGGGCTGCCCGCAAGGGGGCGTCCTCTCGCCACTTCTATGGAACCTGGTTGTAGACAGCCTCATCAAAACACTCAATGACAAAGGTTATTTCACCGTAGGCTACGCCGACGACATAACCATAATAATAAATGGCACCCACGAAAACACCTTACGCAACCTAATGCGCCAGGCTTTGAAAATAGTAGAAGACTGGTGCAACAAACACCAACTGTCAGTGAATCCGACAAAAACCGAACTGATTCTCTTCACAAAAAAGAGGAAGCTGGCGACACTACAACTGCCACGACTCTTTGGAACTACCCTAAGCCTATCAACCGAAACCAAATACCTGGGCATCTATTTGGACAAACAGCTGAACTGGGCAAAACATACCAACTACATTACCACAAAAGCCAGTATATCCTTATGGCAGTGCAAACGACTGCTCGGAAGGAATTGGGGCATCAGCCCCAAGGTCACCCACTGGCTATACACCACAGTCATCCGACCAATTATCACATATGGCTCACTGGTCTGGTGGCCCAGGACGGACCTGAGCACAGCCCAAAAACAACTCGAAAAACTGCAGCGGTTTGCTTGTGTAGCAATAACTGGCAGTATGAGGACTGCACCAACTGCCACTTTACAAGTAATGCTAGGACTGCCACCCCTACACCTCATCGTGCGGGAGGAGGCAGCCTTGGCCGCCTTCAGGCTCTACTTATCGGGAACCCTGAGCAAAGACTCTAGGGTCAAACACACACGCATAAGGGAAGATGCAATCAAACGACAACCGATGATGGCATCACCCTGCGACAAAGCCCCGAAACTACACTTCTTTCAGAAGCATTACAGCGTTACACTCACAGAAGAACGGTGTGACCACTCAGGCCCAAGAGAGATGAGAGTATACACCGACGGATCAAAGACCAACTCCGGAACCGGAGTCGGAGTCTTTTCACACGATTTTAACATAAATATATCCAGCCCGCTTGGAGTGTTCAACACCGTCTACCAGGCGGAATGCGTGGGCATTATACAAGTGGCTTACGCCATAGAAGCCAGGAAAGTTACAGACACCCGTATACGTATACTGTCCGACAGTGCCTCAGTTCTGCAATCCCTAGAGAAAAAATATATTACATCCAGACTAACACTAGAATGTCACAATGCACTGGAGCGGGTGGCAGTGTGCCACCGTAACGCAGTGACACTGCAATGGATAAAAGGACACAGCGGATCTCTGGGTAACGACGCAGCTGACGAACTAGCTAGGAGAGCATCCAGCGCGTCAGTATGTGGGCCCGAGCCTATTGTACCCATCCCCTTTAACCAAATACGCAGGTGGCTACAGGAGTTCACCCACACACAAGCGGAGAACTGGTGGACCTCGACACCAGGCTGCAGGCAGTCCAGGGAAGCCATGCCATCCTTAGATGGCAGACTAACCAGGCATTTGCTACGCCTGGCAGGAACGGCCTGCGCTTGGTGACGGGGACCATCACGGGACACTGCTCACTAAACAAACACTTCCACAATATAGGCATAACGGACAGCCCTCTGTGCAGGGCTTGCATGGAGGCTGATGAAACCGTTGCGCATGTGCTCTTTGACTGCACAGGCGTCAGCCAGATCAGAACAGAAACCCTCGGGTCACCCAGATCTTTCACAGATATTCTACGCAGACCAGAGGATCTAATTAGCTTCTGGAGGGAGGTGGGCTGGTTGGAATAAACCAATGACGGCCGCCATGGCCCACGCACAATGGTCCACATGAAGGACTAAGTGCGGAAACCAAACCCTCTAACATAGAACATAGGGGCGCGCGTGGAACACTACGCGCCGCCACCTCGGGTCCAGTGTGATGGGGGGCGGCGGACGTCCCCGAGTCCGCCGTCCCTGGACCCATTTAGGGGGGCCGGAAGAGGGCATTATCTGCCCTCTGCCGACGCCCGGTGCGCCTGCTGCGGGCCGGGTGAGTGGACGAGATCTTCTGCTCCCTTTCCGCAGCCTCCTTCTGCGACACGACTGTTTCGCAGAAGGATACCACCGCGTCCCAGGACTCCTCGCTGCCGGCCATCGACTCGACCACGGCCGGCAGCGACAGGTCACTGCCTACTCCTGAGATGAGGGCACGGCGAGGCTCCTCCCAAGCGGCACACTCTGCCAGCGTATGCCGCGCCGTGTCCTCCCGGCAGTCGACGCAGTGGTGACACCGGGCGTCCGGCTCCCTGTTTGTGTGACACAGGTACTTCCCGAAGCAACCATGCCCCGAGAGCACCTGCGTCACCCGAAACGACAGGGAGCCGTGCCTCCTCCCGAGCCAGGGCTCGAGTACCGGCCGGACCGCCTCGATGGTGGCGAGGCTGGCGGTAGGGCGTGAAAGCCTGTCCCGCCATTTCACCACCAGGGCTGCGCGAAGCTGTGACCGACGCAACTCCACATGTCGCTGCATCAGCCACTCACCCCGCGCCCTCGCTTCCTCGCGTCACCGATACAGTGATGCGAGTACTTTCGCCTCGAGGTCCCAGGGCGGGGATCCGGCCAGTACACAAGCCGCCTCGTAGGAGATCGTGCGATATCCCCTGATGACTCTGACGGCTATCGCTCTCTGCGGTTTTCGCAGGACTGCGATGCTTCCGGCCGTCAGGTCAGCCGCCCAGATCAGGGCCCCGTAAAGGGCCATCGATCGCACGATCCCCACGTAGAGCCGCCTACAGGCGGCGCTCGGGCCCCCCAGATTGGGAAGCAGCGTTGACAACGCCCCAGCCGCGCCCAACAACTTGGGCACCAGCCGCCGGAAGTGGGGGCCAAAATCCCACCGGCTGTCGAGCACCAATCCAAGGTACTTCATGGTGGACTCGACAGCGATTTGAGCCCCCCCGACCACGATGTGTGAGACCGCACCCGTCGCCAGCAACGCTGCCTCCCGGTACGAGCTCCTCCGGGCCGTGACCAGTGTGTCGTCCGCATAACACGTCAGGTCCACGCCCGGCTGGAGCTCGCCCCGCAGCACCCAGTCGTACCCGATGTTCCACAGGAGCGGTCCCACGACCGAGCCCTGTGGAACAACGCATGACATGAACACCTACCCTTTTTTTTTTTTTTTTTGTTTTTGTTGCCGGGGTGGAAAATCCTCATGGATGTCCTCCGCCTTGGGGTGGGCGGAGGGGTCTGTCAGACTCTTACTGACTAAAAACCACCCCGGTGTTCCCTTCCCACACTTGCACCGGGGATCTTGGGAGCTAGTATTACTTCCGTGATCCCCGGCTAGTGCCGGCCCGCCTCTGCGGGCCACCTCAAGTCTGCGGGGGGTGTTAGACCCCCCCGCGACGTCTCAAAGGGGCGCGCGTGGAACACTACGCGCCGCCACCTCGGGTCCAGTGTGATAGGGGGCGGCGGACGTCCCCGAGTCCGCCGTCCCTGGACCCATTTAGGGGGGCCGGAAGAGGGCATTATCTGCCCTCTGCCGACGCCCGGTGCGCCTGCTGCGGGCCGGGTGAGCGGACGAGATCTCCCGCTCCCTTTCCGCAGCCTCCTTCTGCGACACGACTGTTTCGCAGAAGGATACCACCGCGTCCCAGGACTCCTCGCTGCCGGCCATCGACTCGACCACGGCCGGCAGCGACAGGTCACTGCCTACTTCTGAGATGAGGGCACGGCGTGGCTCCTCCCAAGCGGCACACTCTGCCAGCGTATGCCGCGCCGTGTCCTCCCGGCAGTCGATGCAGTGGTGACCTATCACCTATCCTAACCTAACCTACCCAGTGGGCCCCTCCGCCGCGGACCATCCCGTCCGCCTTCCCACTCTGCACCCGCTCGACCTCCCTCTGTAAGCAGAGGGGGGCGCGGGCGACCGTCGATTGGCCTCGAGAGACCAAAGAGCCCTTAGGCTCTCCCCCCACGCAGAAATCCGCCGCAGTCAATACCCTCTCCGACATGGAGAGACTATTGGCCGCGCCCAGGGTGCAAGGAACGAGCAGCAGTCAGGCACACGAGGAGGTTTTCTGCACGCACCCCTTGCGTTGCCTAACAGCTGAATTGTCTCGACATTCACATGTCGGTGTTCGATTTTTTTTATGTGAGAATTTATAAAAATTGTTGAGAATCCGTTGGGTGCGAGAAGCCCAGGACCGATCGATTAGGTGACAATTATGGAAGGCTTATGTCCAGCTCAGGACGTATTTCGGGTGAAATGATATTAGCAGCACTTCCTATCATACTGTCACGTTTGCCGTCATTTAATAACATTAAAGAAAATATTTGATTTCACCTAAACCTACGTGGGCACTTATGAAACGTTAGAAACTAGGTGCACGGTTCCAATTGGTCGTTTCCTATGGAAAAGAGCCAGCATGAAACTCCATGGTTAGTCTTTTAAAAAGAATGGGCTTTAACAATGTTGTCAAGTCGGACGGCACGGTTGGCGCAGTAGTTAAGCGATTGACTGCTGCGCTGCGTGTCGCGGGTTCGATTCCCGCACGGAAAAAATATTGGTATGACCTACAAGTAGTTGTTCCGGGTCTCGCTGTTTGTGTATGTGAGTTTAAATGTTTGTAAACGCACCCACGATACAGGAGAAATTCCTAGTGTGGGGCAACGATTTTTTTAAAAATAAAAACAAAAAAATAACATGTTACAGTGTTAATAGGTATGGAAGGACAGTGTACCAACTCGACAATTACCAAGTACTTAACAAAATAGATAAAAAACTTTTTACAAAAAAAAAACAACCGACTGCCAAAAAAAACACTACAAAGTGAAAAATAACTTTAATTTCGGAAGTCGGTGGCTTTTGATCTGTATTTTAGTTTTTTGCCACCGACTTCCGAAATTAAAGTTATTTTTCACTTTGTAGTGTTTTTTTTGGAAGTCGGTTGTTCTTTTTTTGTAAAAAGTTTTTTATTTTTCACTTTTTAGTGGGTAAGTTAGTAATTTATCCAATTTACAATAGCCTAATGTCAAATGCTCATCACCTTTTACAAAATATTGCTTTTCCCGATGCAGGTGCGTTAATTGTTGAGGAGTACTCCTGGTAAGAACCAGGAGAACTGATGATGACTTCACCATATGCATTTTGACGAGCGTAAATTGCTTAGCAACCATATTAAAGTGCCTAATCGAATCGCAACAGTGAAATACTTATTATTAAGTAGTTCCGGTGGCCATCTGTGGTCTTCATCATCAGTTCCACTTCACCAAATGGTGCCTTTCGAGTGCAAATGCACAAGTTAGTATAAAAAATACTCAAATCGCTATAGGTATGCCTATAAAATTTGAGGATTTCCCTCGATTTCCATGGGATCCCCTCATCAGATTCTGATTTGGTGGGGCAATGGGACTATCTCGGGAGCATACCCTTCCAAACAAAAAAAGAATTTTCAAAATCCGTGTACAATTAACGGAGTAATCGGTGAACATACATAGAAAAAAAAAAAAAAAAAAAAAAAACAAACATACAGCCGAACATATAACCTCCTCCTTTTTGGAAGTCGGTTAAAAATGAAAACCCTGTCAATAATCTAGTTACCAAGTGACTTACCAAGGACCACTGAATTATTCTCCGCAGGACCTTCTCTGTTGTCGTGTTATTTCTGTAATATGAATTATTAATCGTGTCATTAAAAAAAATAAGAACCGACTACCAAAAATAACACTACAAAGTGAAAAATAACTTTAATCTCGGAAGTCGGTGTCTTTGGATCTGTATTTAGTTTTTTGCCACCGACTTCCGAAATTAAAGTTATTTTTCACTTTGTACTGTTATTTTTGGTAGTCGGTTCTTATGTTTTTGTAAAAAGTTTTTTATTTATCACTTTTTAGTGGGTCAGTTTTGAATTTATCTAAATTACTATAATAGCCTAATGTTAACTGCTCATCACCTTTTACAAAATATTGCTTTGCCCGATGCTGGCACGTTGATTGTTGAGGAGTTCTCCTGGTAAGAACCAGGAGAACTGCCACTCACCATATGCATAGTGACGAGCATAAATTGCTTAATCGCAACCCGTTAAATAGGGGTACTCATTATTATATTGTTCCGGTCGCCATATGTGGTCTCCATCATCAGTTCCACTTCACCAAATGGTGCTTTCCGAGAGCAAATGCACGAGTTTCTATAAAAAATACCCAAATCGCAATAGGTTTGCCTATAAAATATGAGGGTTTCCCTCGCTTTCCATGGGATCCCCTCATTTGATTCTGATTTGGTGGCAACCTCGGGAGTATAACCTTTCAAACAAAAATAGAATTTTCAAAATCGGTCCATAATTAACGGAGTAATCGCGTAACAAACATACAAAAAAATAAAAAACATACCACTGAATTGAGAACCTCCTCCTTTTTGGAAGTCGGTTAAAAAATAAGGTTGATCGCTGCTGTCATTTTGGTCTAGCAAATTAAAAGTCTGACTTTAGAACATTTCTCTATACGCACACTAATTAAGGCAGGTAACTAAAACCAACCGTTACTTAATACAGGAACCCGACATCACCCAAACATCTACTTAACTGCCAAGTTACGGTACAACTTCCACAATTAGTAGTTACGCAGTTGTTTTCGCGAGATGTCGCTTGTGATGCGAGCGATTGACAACAACCTTGCGTCAAGGAAATTAAACTGTTAAACTGGGGCATCGTTTACACGTCACGACTTTTAAAACGTGATGGTTACGACCTGGGTATACTGAACAAAGACTTAAATTCTTAGGCAGCGCGGCGTGGGCGAATCAATTTATCTTATGAATGTCAGAGTGACTTTCTGAGAATGGGCTAGGTCGAACTTTTTGGATTCTGTACCTCAAAAGGATGGAACTTCACGCACGCCTCACACTTAATGAAATGATGCTAGAGTTCATTTGTGCGAAAAGATAGTTGTGCGAAAAGACACTTGTAAGAGTTCACTTGTGCGAAAAGACACTTGTGCGAAAGACACTTGCAAGAGTTCATTTGTGCGAAAAGACACTTGTGCGAAAGACACTTGTGTGAAAGACACTTGCAAGAATTCACTTATGCGAAAAGACAGTTGTGCGAAAAGACACGTGCAAGAGTTCACTTGTGCGAGAAGACACTTGCAAGAGTTCATTTGTGCCGAAAGACACTTGCAAGAGTTCATTTGTGCAAAAGATACTTGCAAGAATTCACTTGTGCGAAAAGACACTTGCAAGAGTTCACTTGTGCGAAAGACACTTGCAAAAATTCACTGGTGCGAAAACACACTTGTGCGAAAGACACTTGCAAGAGTTCACTTGTGCGAAAATACACTTGTGCGAAAAGACACTTGCAAGAGTTTATTTGTGCGAAAAAACACTTGTGCGAATGACACTTGTGCAAAAGACACTTGCAGGAGTTCATTTATGCGAAAAGACACTTGCAAGAATTCACTTGTGCGAAAAGACACTTGCAAGAGTTCACTTGTGCGAAAAGACACTTGCAAGAGTTTATTTGTGCGAAAACAAACTTGTGCGAAAACAAACTTGTGCGAAAGACACTTGCAGGAGTTCATTCGTGCGAAAGACACTTGCAAGAGTTCACTTGTGCGAATAGACACTTGGGCGAAAGACACTTGTGCGGAAGTCTTTTGCAAGAGTTCATTTGTGCATAAAGACAGTTGTGTGAAAGACACTTGCAAGAGATTATTTGTGCGAAAAGACACTTGGGCGAAAGACACTTGTGCGAAAGACACTTGCAAGAATTCACTTATGCGAAAAGACACTTGTGCGAAAAGATACTTGCAAGAGTTCATTTGTGCCAAATGACACTTGTGCGAAAGACACTTGCAAGAGTTTATTTGTGCGAAAAGACACTTGGGCGAAAGACACTTGTGCGAAAGACACTTGCAAGAATTCACTTATGCGAAAAGACACTTGTGCGAAAAGACACTTGTGCGAAAACACACTTGCAAGAGTTCATTTGTGCCAAAAGACACTTGTGCGAAACACACTTGTGCAGAAGAAACTTGCAAGAATTTACTTGTGAGCTTTACTCACAAGTAAATTTGCTAGAGTTAGTAGCACTTGCTAGAGTTTATTTGTGCGAAAAGACACTTGTGCGAAAGAGACTTGCAAGAGTTCATTTGTGCGAAAAGATAGTTGTGCGAAAAGACACTTGCAAGAGTTCACTTGTGCGAAAAGACACTTGTGCGAAAGACACTTGCAAGAGTTCATTTGTGCGAAAAGACAGTTGCAAAAGTTCACTTGTGCGAAAAGACACTTGCAAGAGTTCATTTTGCGAAAAGACACTTGTTCGAAAGACACTTGCAAGAGTTCACTTGTGCGAGAAGACACTTGCAAGAGTTCATTTGTGCCAAAAGACACTTGTGCGAAAGACACTTGCAAGAGTTCATTTGTGCGTGTCTTTTCGCAAAATGAACTCTTGCAAGTGTCTTTCGCACTTATTAACTCTTGCAAGTCTCTTTCGCACAACTGCCTTTTCGCACAAATGAACTCTTGCAAGTGTCTTTCGCACAAATGAACTCTTGCAAGTGTCTTTCGCACAAGTGTCTTTTCGCACAAATGAACTCTTGCAAGTGTCTTTTCGCACAAATGAACTCTTGCAAGTGTGTTTTCGCACAATTGAACTCTTGCAAGTGTCTATTAGCACAAGTGTCTTTTCGCATAAGTGAATTCTTGCAAGTGTCTTTTCGCACTAATTAACTCTTGCAAGTCTCTTTCGCACAACTGCCTTTTCGCACAAATGATCTCTTGCAAGTGTCTTTTCGCACAAATGAACTCTTGCAAGTGTCTTTTCGCACAAGTGTCTTTTCGCACAAATGAATTCTTGCAAGTGTCTTTTCGCACAAATGAACTCTTGCAAGTGTGTTTTCGCACAAGTGAACTCTTGCAAGTGTCTATTAGCACAAGTGTATTTTCGCACAAATGAATTCTTGCAAGTGTCTATTAGCACAAGTGTCTTTTCGCATAAGTGAATTCTTGCAAGTGTCTTTTCGCACTTATTAACTCTTGCAAGTCTCTTTCGCACAACTGCCTTTTCGCACAAATGAACTCTTGCAAGTGTCTTTCGCACAAATGAACTCTTGCAAGTGTCTTTCGCACAAATGAACTCTTGCAAGTGTCTTTCGCACAAGTGTCTTTTCGCACAAATGAACTCTTGCAAGTGTATTTTCGCACAAGTGTCTTTTCGCACAAATGAATTCTTGCAAGTGTCTTTTCGCACAAATGAACTCTTGCAAGTGTGTTATCGCACAAGTGAACTCTTGCAAGTGTCTTTTCGCACAAATGAACCCTTGCAAGTGTCTATTAGCACAAGTGTCTTTTCGCATAAGTGAATTCTTGCAAGTGTCTTTTCGCACAAATGAACTCTTGCAAGTGTCTTTCGCACAAGTGTCTTTTCGCACAAATGAACTCTTGCAAGTGTCTTTTCGCACAAATGAACTCTTGCAAGTGTGTTTTCGCACAAGTGAACTCTTGCAAGTGTCTTTTCGCACAAATGAACTCTTGCAAGTGTGTTTTCGCACAATTGAACCCTTGCAAGTGTCTATTAGCACAAGTGTCTTTTCGCATAAGTGAATTCTTGCAAGTGTCTTTTCGCACTAATTAACTCTTGCAAGTCTCTTTCGCACAACTGCCTTTTCGCACAAATGAACTCTTGCAAGTGTTTTTCGAACAAGTGTCTTTTCGCACAAATGATCTCTTGCAAGTGTCTTTTCGCACAAATGAACTCTTGCAAGTGTCTTTTCGCACAAGTGTCTTTTCGCACAAATGAATTCTTGCAAGTGTCTTTTCGCACAAATGAACTCTTGCGAGTGTGTTTTCGCACAAGTGAACTCTTGCAAGTGTCTATTCGAAACTTGCAAGAGTTCATTTGTGCGAAAAGACACTTGCAAGAGATCATTTGTGCGAAAAGGCAGTTGTGCGAAAGAGACTTGCAAGAGTTAATTAGTGCGAAAAGACACTTGCAAGAATTCACTTATGCGAAAAGACACTTGTGCTAATAGACACTTGCAAGAGTTCAATTGTGCGAAAACACACTTGCAAGAGTTCATTTGTGCGAAAAGACACTTGCAAGAGTTCATTTGTGCGAAAAGACACTTGTGCGAAAGACACTTGCAAGAGTTCATTTGTGCGAAAGACACTTGCAAGAGTTCATTTGTGCGAAAAGGCAGTTGTGCGAAAGAGACTTGCAAGAGTTAATAAGTGCGAAAGACACTTGCAAGAATTCACTTATGCGAAAAGACACTTGTGCTAATAGACACTTGCAAGAGTTCATTTGTGCGAAAACACACTTGCAAGAGTTCATTTGTGCGAAAAGACACTTGCAAGAATTCATTTGTGCGAAAAAACACTTGTGCGAAAAGACACTTGCAAGAGTTCATTTGTGCGAAAAGACACTTGCAAGAGATCATTTGTGCGAAAAGACACTTGTTCGAAAGACACTTGCAAGAGTTCATTTGTGCGAAAAGACACTTGTGCGAAAGACACTTGCAAGAGTTCATTTGTGCGAAAGACACTTGCAAGAGTTCATTTGTGCGAAAAGGCAGTTGTGCGAAAGAGACTTGCAAGAGTTAATAAGTGCGAAAGACACTTGCAAGAATTCACTTATGCGAAAAGACACTTGTGCTAATAGACACTTGCAAGAGTTCATTTGTGCGAAAACACACTTGCAAGAGTTCATTTGTGCGAAAAGACACTTGCAAGAATTCATTTGTGCGAAAAAACACTTGTGCGAAAAGACACTTGCAAGAGTTCATTTGTGCGAAAAGACACTTGCAAGAGATCATTTGTGCGAAAAGACACTTGTTCGAAAGACACTTGCAAGAGTTCATTTGTGCGAAAAGGCAGTTGTGCGAAAGAGACTTGCAAGAGTTAATTAGTGCGAAAAGACACTTGCAAGAATTCACTTATGCGAAAAGACACTTGTGCTAATAGACACTTGCAAGAGTTCAATTGTGCGAAAACACACTTGCAAGAGTTCATTTGTGCGAAAAGACAGTTGCAAGAGTTCACTTGTGCGAAAACACACTTGCAAGAGTTCATTTGTGCGAAAAGACACTTGCAAGAGTTCATTTGTGCGAAAAGACACTTGTGCGAAAGACACTTGCAAGAGTTCATTTGTGCGAAAGACACTTGCAAGAGTTCATTTGTGCGAAAAGGCAGTTGTGCGAAAGAGACTTGCAAGAGTTAATTTGTGCGAAAGACACTTGCAAGAGTTCATTTGTGCGAAAAGGCAGTTGTGCGAAAGAGACTTGCAAGAGTTAATAAGTGCGAAAAGACACTTGCAAGAATTCACTTATGCGAAAAGACACTTGTGCTAATAGACACTTGCAAGAATTCATTTGTGCGAAAATACACTTGTGCTAATAGACACTTGCAAGAGTTCACTTGTGCGAAAACACACTTGCAAGAGTTCATTTGTGCGAAAAGACACTTGCAAGAATTCATTTGTGCGAAAAGACACTTGTGCGAAAAGACACTTGCAAGAGTTCATTTGTGCGAAAAGACACTTGCAAGAGATCATTTGTGCGAAAAGGCAGTTGTGCGAAAGAGACTTGCAAGAGTTAATTAGTGCGAAAAGACACTTGCAAGAATTCACTTATGCGAAAAGACACTTGTGCTAATAGACACTTGCAAGAGTTCAATTGTGCGTAAACACACTTGCAAGAGTTCATTTGTGCGAAAAGACACTTGCAAGAGTTCATTTGTGCGAAAAGACACTTGTGCGAAAGACACTTGCAAGAGTTCATTTGTGCGAAAGACACTTGCAAGAGTTCATTTGTGCGAAAGACACTTGCAAGAGTTCATTTGTGCGAAAAGGCAGTTGTGCGAAAGAGACTTGCAAGAGTTAATAAGTGCGAAAGACACTTGCAAGAGATCATTTGTGCGAAAAGACACTTGTTCGAAAGACACTTGCAAGAGTTCATTTGTGCGAAAAGACACTTGTGCGAAAGACACTTGCAAGAGTTCATTTGTGCGAAAGACACTTGCAAGAGTTCATTTGTGCGAAAAGACACTTGTGCGAAAGACACTTGCAAGAGTTCATTTGTGCGAAAGACACTTGCAAGAGTTCATTTGTGCGAAAAGGCAGTTGTGCGAAAGAGACTTGCAAGAGTTAATAAGTGCGAAAAGACACTTGCAAGAATTCACTTATGCGAAAAGACACTTGTGCTAATAGACACTTGCAAGAATTCATTTGTGCGAAAATACACTTGTGCTAATAGACACTTGCAAGAGTTCACTTGTGCGAAAACACACTTGCAAGAGTTCATTTGTGCGAAAAGACACTTGCAAGAATTCATTTGTGCGAAAAGACACTTGTGCGAAAAGACACTTGCAAGAGTTCATTTGTGCGAAAAGACACTTGCAAGAGATCATTTGTGCGAAAAGGCAGTTGTGCGAAAGAGACTTGCAAGAGTTATTTAGTGCGAAAAGACACTTGCAAGAATTCATTTGTGCGAAAAGACACTTGTGCGAAAAGACACTTGCAAGAGTTCATTTGTGCGAAAAGACACTTGTGCGAAAGACACTTGCAAGAGTTCATTTGTGCGAAAGACACTTGCAAGAGTTCATTTGTGCGAAAAGACACTTGTGCGAAAGACACTTGCAAGAGTTCATTTGTGCGAAAGACACTTGCAAGAGTTCATTTGTGCGAAAAGGCAGTTGTGCGAAAGAGACTTGCAAGAGTTAATAAGTGCGAAAAGACACTTGCAAGAATTCACTTATGCGAAAAGACACTTGTGCTAATAGACACTTGCAAGAATTCATTTGTGCGAAAATACACTTGTGCTAATAGACACTTGCAAGAGTTCACTTGTGCGAAAACACACTTGCAAGAGTTCATTTGTGCGAAAAGACACTTGCAAGAGTTCATTTGTGCGAAAAGACACTTGCAAGAGTTCATTTGTGCGAAAACACACTTGCAAGAGTTAATTTGTGCGAAAAGACACTTGTGCTAATAGACACTTGCAAGAGTTCACTTGTGCGAAAAGACACTTGCAAGAATTCATTTGTACGAAAAGACACTTGTGCGAAAAGACACTTGCAAGAGTTCATTTGTGCGAAAAGACACTTGCACGAGATCATTTGTGCGAAAAGACACTTGTTCGAAAGACACTTGCAAGAGTTCATTTGTGCGAAAAGGCAGTTGTGCGAAAGAGACTTGCAAGAGTTAATTAGTGCGAAAAGACACTTGCAAGAATTCACTTATGCGAAAAGACACTTGTGCTAATAGACACTTGCAAGAGTTCACTTGTGCGAAAACACACTTGCAAGAGTTCATTTGTGCGAAAAGACACTTGCAAGAGTTCACTTGTGCGAAAACACACTTGCAAGAGTTCATTTGTGCGAAAAGACACTTGCAAGAGTTCATTTGTGCGAAAAGACACTTGTGCGAAAGACACTTGCAAGAGTTCATTTGTGCGGAAGACACTTGCAAGAGTTCATTTAAGCGAAAAGGCAGTTGTGCGAAAGAGACCTGCAAAAGTTAATTAGTGCGAAAGACACTTGCAAGAATTCACTTATGCGAAAAGACACTTGTGCTAATAGACACTTGCAAGAGTTCACTTGTCCGAAAAGACACTTGTGCTAATAGACACTTGCAAGAGTTCACTTGTGCGAAAACACACTCGCAAGAGTTCATTTGTGCGAAAAGACACTTGCAAGAATTCATTTGTGCAATGAATTCACTTATGCGAAAAGACACTTGTGCTAATAGACACTTGCAAGGGTTCATTTGTGCGAAAAGACACTTGCAAGAATTCATTTGTGCGAAAAGACACTTGTGCGAAAAGACACTTGCAAGAGTTCATTTGTGCGAAAAGACACTTGCAAGAGATCATTTGTGCGAAAAGACACTTGCAAGAATTCATTTGTGCGAAAAGACACTTGTGCGAAAAGACACTTGCAAGAGTTCATTTGTGCGAAAAGACACTTGCAAGAGATCATTTGTGCGAAAAGACACTTGTTCGAAAGACACTTGCAAGAGTTCATTTGTGCGAAAGACACTTGCAAGAGTTCATTTGTGCGAAAAGACACTTGTGCGAAAGACACTTGCAAGAGTTCATTTGTGCGAAAGACACTTGCAAGAGTTCATTTGTGCGAAAAGGCAGTTGTGCGAAAGAGACTTGCAAGAGTTAATAAGTGCGAAAAGACACTTGCAAGAATTCACTTATGCGAAAAGACACTTGTGCTAATAGACACTTGCAAGAATTCATTTGTGCGAAAATACACTTGTGCTAATAGACACTTGCAAGAGTTCACTTGTGCGAAAACACACTTGCAAGAGTTCATTTGTGCGAAAAGACACTTGCAAGAATTCATTTGTGCGAAAAGACACTTGTGCGAAAAGACACTTGCAAGAGTTCATTTGTGCGAAAAGACACTTGCAAGAGATCATTTGTGCGAAAAGGCAGTTGTGCGAAAGAGACTTGCAAGAGTTATTTAGTGCGAAAAGACACTTGCAAGAATTCATTTGTGCGAAAAGACACTTGTGCGAAAAGACACTTGCAAGAGTTCATTTGTGCGAAAAGACACTTGTGCGAAAGACACTTGCAAGAGTTCATTTGTGCGAAAGACACTTGCAAGAGTTCATTTGTGCGAAAAGACACTTGTGCGAAAGACACTTGCAAGAGTTCATTTGTGCGAAAGACACTTGCAAGAGTTCATTTGTGCGAAAAGGCAGTTGTGCGAAAGAGACTTGCAAGAGTTAATAAGTGCGAAAAGACACTTGCAAGAATTCACTTATGCGAAAAGACACTTGTGCTAATAGACACTTGCAAGAATTCATTTGTGCGAAAATACACTTGTGCTAATAGACACTTGCAAGAGTTCACTTGTGCGAAAACACACTTGCAAGAGTTCATTTGTGCGAAAAGACACTTGCAAGAGTTCATTTGTGCGAAAAGACACTTGCAAGAGTTCATTTGTGCGAAAACACACTTGCAAGAGTTAATTTGTGCGAAAAGACACTTGTGCTAATAGACACTTGCAAGAGTTCACTTGTGCGAAAAGACACTTGCAAGAATTCATTTGTACGAAAAGACACTTGTGCGAAAAGACACTTGCAAGAGTTCATTTGTGCGAAAAGACACTTGCACGAGATCATTTGTGCGAAAAGACACTTGTTCGAAAGACACTTGCAAGAGTTCATTTGTGCGAAAAGGCAGTTGTGCGAAAGAGACTTGCAAGAGTTAATTAGTGCGAAAAGACACTTGCAAGAATTCACTTATGCGAAAAGACACTTGTGCTAATAGACACTTGCAAGAGTTCACTTGTGCGAAAACACACTTGCAAGAGTTCATTTGTGCGAAAAGACACTTGCAAGAGTTCACTTGTGCGAAAACACACTTGCAAGAGTTCATTTGTGCGAAAAGACACTTGCAAGAGTTCATTTGTGCGAAAAGACACTTGTGCGAAAGACACTTGCACGAGTTCATTTGTGCGGAAGACACTTGCAAGAGTTCATTTAAGCGAAAAGGCAGTTGTGCGAAAGAGACCTGCAAAAGTTAATTAGTGCGAAAGACACTTGCAAGAATTCACTTATGCGAAAAGACACTTGTGCTAATAGACACTTGCAAGAGTTCACTTGTCCGAAAAGACACTTGTGCTAATAGACACTTGCAAGAGTTCACTTGTGCGAAAACACACTCGCAAGAGTTCATTTGTGCGAAAAGACACTTGCAAGAATTCATTTGTGCGAAAAGACACTTGTGCGAAAAGACACTTGCAAGAGTTCATTTGTGCGAAAAGACACTTGCAAGAGATCATTTGTGCGAAAAGACACTTGTTCGAAAAACACTTGCAAGAGTTCATTTGTGCGAAAAGGCAGTTGTGCGAAAGAGACTTGCAAGAGTTAATTAGTGCGAAAAGACACTTGCAAGAATTCACTTATGCGAAAAGACACTTGTGCTAATAGACACTTGCAAGGGTTCAATTGTGCGAAAACACACTTGCAAGAGTTCATTTGTGCGAAAAGACACTTGCAAGAGTTCACTTGTGCGAAAACACACTTGCAAGAGTTCATTTGTGCGAAAAGACACTTGCAAGAATTCATTTGTGCGAAAAGACACTTGTGCGAAAATACACTTGCAAGAGTTCATTTGTGCGAAAAGACACTTGTGCGAAAGACACTTGCAAGAGTTCATTTGTGCGAAAGACACTTGCAAGAGTTCATTTGTGCGAAAGACACTTGCAAGAGTTCATTTGTGCGAAAAGGCAGTTGTGCGAAAGAGACTTGCAAGAGTTAATTAGTGCGAAAAGACACTTGCAAGAATTCACTTATGCGAAAAGACACTTGTGCTAATAGACACTTGCAAGGGTTCAATTGTGCGAAAACACACTTGCAAGAGTTCATTTGTGCGAAAAGACACTTGCAAGAGTTCACTTGTGCGAAAACACACTTGCAAGAGTTCATTTGTGCGAAAAGACACTTGCAAGAATTCATTTGTGCGAAAAGACACTTGTGCGAAAATACACTTGCAAGAGTTCATTTGTGCGAAAAGACACTTGTGCGAAAGACACTTGCAAGAGTTCATTTGTGCGAAAGACACTTGCAAGAGTTCATTTGTGCGAAAGACACTTGCAAGAGTTCATTTGTGCGAAAAGGCAGTTGTGCGAAAGAGACTTGCAAGAGTTAATAAGTGCGAAAAGACACTTGCAAGAATTCACTTATGCGAAAAGACACTTGTGCGAAAAGACACTTGCAAGAGTTCATTTGTGCGAAAAGACACTTGTGCGAAAGACACTTGCAAGAGTTAATAAGTGCGAAAAGACACTTGCAAGAATTCACTTATGCGAAAAGACACTTGTGCTAATAGACACTTGCAAGAATTCATTTGTGCGAAAATACACTTGTGCTAATAGACACTTGCAAGAGTTCACTTGTGCGAAAACACACTTGCAAGAGTTCATTTGTGCGAAAAGACACTTGCAAGAATTCATTTGTGCGAAAAGACACTTGTGCGAAAAGACACTTGCAAGAGTTCATTTGTGCGAAAAGACACTTGCAAGAGATCATTTGTGCGAAAAGGCAGTTGTGCGAAAGAGACTTGCAAGAGTTATTTAGTGCGAAAAGACACTTGCAAGAATTCATTTGTGCGAAAAGACACTTGTGCGAAAAGACACTTGCAAGAGTTCATTTGTGCGAAAAGACACTTGTGCGAAAGACACTTGCAAGAGTTCATTTGTGCGAAAGACACTTGCAAGAGTTCATTTGTGCGAAAAGACACTTGTGCGAAAGACACTTGCAAGAGTTCATTTGTGCGAAAGACACTTGCAAGAGTTCATTTGTGCGAAAAGGCAGTTGTGCGAAAGAGACTTGCAAGAGTTAATAAGTGCGAAAAGACACTTGCAAGAATTCACTTATGCGAAAAGACACTTGTGCTAATAGACACTTGCAAGAATTCATTTGTGCGAAAATACACTTGTGCTAATAGACACTTGCAAGAGTTCACTTGTGCGAAAACACACTTGCAAGAGTTCATTTGTGCGAAAAGACACTTGCAAGAGTTCATTTGTGCGAAAAGACACTTGCAAGAGTTCATTTGTGCGAAAACACACTTGCAAGAGTTAATTTGTGCGAAAAGACACTTGTGCTAATAGACACTTGCAAGAGTTCACTTGTGCGAAAAGACACTTGCAAGAATTCATTTGTACGAAAAGACACTTGTGCGAAAAGACACTTGCAAGAGTTCATTTGTGCGAAAAGACACTTGCACGAGATCATTTGTGCGAAAAGACACTTGTTCGAAAGACACTTGCAAGAGTTCATTTGTGCGAAAAGGCAGTTGTGCGAAAGAGACTTGCAAGAGTTAATTAGTGCGAAAAGACACTTGCAAGAATTCACTTATGCGAAAAGACACTTGTGCTAATAGACACTTGCAAGAGTTCACTTGTGCGAAAACACACTTGCAAGAGTTCATTTGTGCGAAAAGACACTTGCAAGAGTTCACTTGTGCGAAAACACACTTGCAAGAGTTCATTTGTGCGAAAAGACACTTGCAAGAGTTCATTTGTGCGAAAAGACACTTGTGCGAAAGACACTTGCAAGAGTTCATTTGTGCGGAAGACACTTGCAAGAGTTCATTTAAGCGAAAAGGCAGTTGTGCGAAAGAGACCTGCAAAAGTTAATTAGTGCGAAAGACACTTGCAAGAATTCACTTATGCGAAAAGACACTTGTGCTAATAGACACTTGCAAGAGTTCACTTGTCCGAAAAGACACTTGTGCTAATAGACACTTGCAAGAGTTCACTTGTGCGAAAACACACTCGCAAGAGTTCATTTGTGCGAAAAGACACTTGCAAGAATTCATTTGTGCAATGAATTCACTTATGCGAAAAGACACTTGTGCTAATAGACACTTGCAAGGGTTCATTTGTGCGAAAAGACACTTGCAAGAATTCATTTGTGCGAAAAGACACTTGTGCGAAAAGACACTTGCAAGAGTTCATTTGTGCGAAAAGACACTTGCAAGAGATCATTTGTGCGAAAAGACACTTGCAAGAATTCATTTGTGCGAAAAGACACTTGTGCGAAAAGACACTTGCAAGAGTTCATTTGTGCGAAAAGACACTTGCAAGAGATCATTTGTGCGAAAAGACACTTGTTCGAAAGACACTTGCAAGAGTTCATTTGTGCGAAAGACACTTGCAAGAGTTCATTTGTGCGAAAAGACACTTGTGCGAAAGACACTTGCAAGAGTTCATTTGTGCGAAAGACACTTGCAAGAGTTCATTTGTGCGAAAAGGCAGTTGTGCGAAAGAGACTTGCAAGAGTTAATAAGTGCGAAAAGACACTTGCAAGAATTCACTTATGCGAAAAGACACTTGTGCTAATAGACACTTGCAAGAATTCATTTGTGCGAAAATACACTTGTGCTAATAGACACTTGCAAGAGTTCACTTGTGCGAAAACACACTTGCAAGAGTTCATTTGTGCGAAAAGACACTTGCAAGAATTCATTTGTGCGAAAAGACACTTGTGCGAAAAGACACTTGCAAGAGTTCATTTGTGCGAAAAGACACTTGCAAGAGATCATTTGTGCGAAAAGGCAGTTGTGCGAAAGAGACTTGCAAGAGTTATTTAGTGCGAAAAGACACTTGCAAGAATTCATTTGTGCGAAAAGACACTTGTGCGAAAAGACACTTGCAAGAGTTCATTTGTGCGAAAAGACACTTGTGCGAAAGACACTTGCAAGAGTTCATTTGTGCGAAAGACACTTGCAAGAGTTCATTTGTGCGAAAAGACACTTGTGCGAAAGACACTTGCAAGAGTTCATTTGTGCGAAAGACACTTGCAAGAGTTCATTTGTGCGAAAAGGCAGTTGTGCGAAAGAGACTTGCAAGAGTTAATAAGTGCGAAAAGACACTTGCAAGAATTCACTTATGCGAAAAGACACTTGTGCTAATAGACACTTGCAAGAATTCATTTGTGCGAAAATACACTTGTGCTAATAGACACTTGCAAGAGTTCACTTGTGCGAAAACACACTTGCAAGAGTTCATTTGTGCGAAAAGACACTTGCAAGAGTTCATTTGTGCGAAAAGACACTTGCAAGAGTTCATTTGTGCGAAAACACACTTGCAAGAGTTAATTTGTGCGAAAAGACACTTGTGCTAATAGACACTTGCAAGAGTTCACTTGTGCGAAAAGACACTTGCAAGAATTCATTTGTACGAAAAGACACTTGTGCGAAAAGACACTTGCAAGAGTTCATTTGTGCGAAAAGACACTTGCACGAGATCATTTGTGCGAAAAGACACTTGTTCGAAAGACACTTGCAAGAGTTCATTTGTGCGAAAAGGCAGTTGTGCGAAAGAGACTTGCAAGAGTTAATTAGTGCGAAAAGACACTTGCAAGAATTCACTTATGCGAAAAGACACTTGTGCTAATAGACACTTGCAAGAGTTCACTTGTGCGAAAACACACTTGCAAGAGTTCATTTGTGCGAAAAGACACTTGCAAGAGTTCACTTGTGCGAAAACACACTTGCAAGAGTTCATTTGTGCGAAAAGACACTTGCAAGAGTTCATTTGTGCGAAAAGACACTTGTGCGAAAGACACTTGCACGAGTTCATTTGTGCGGAAGACACTTGCAAGAGTTCATTTAAGCGAAAAGGCAGTTGTGCGAAAGAGACCTGCAAAAGTTAATTAGTGCGAAAGACACTTGCAAGAATTCACTTATGCGAAAAGACACTTGTGCTAATAGACACTTGCAAGAGTTCACTTGTCCGAAAAGACACTTGTGCTAATAGACACTTGCAAGAGTTCACTTGTGCGAAAACACACTCGCAAGAGTTCATTTGTGCGAAAAGACACTTGCAAGAATTCATTTGTGCGAAAAGACACTTGTGCGAAAAGACACTTGCAAGAGTTCATTTGTGCGAAAAGACACTTGCAAGAGATCATTTGTGCGAAAAGACACTTGTTCGAAAAACACTTGCAAGAGTTCATTTGTGCGAAAAGGCAGTTGTGCGAAAGAGACTTGCAAGAGTTAATTAGTGCGAAAAGACACTTGCAAGAATTCACTTATGCGAAAAGACACTTGTGCTAATAGACACTTGCAAGGGTTCAATTGTGCGAAAACACACTTGCAAGAGTTCATTTGTGCGAAAAGACACTTGCAAGAGTTCACTTGTGCGAAAACACACTTGCAAGAGTTCATTTGTGCGAAAAGACACTTGCAAGAATTCATTTGTGCGAAAAGACACTTGTGCGAAAATACACTTGCAAGAGTTCATTTGTGCGAAAAGACACTTGTGCGAAAGACACTTGCAAGAGTTCATTTGTGCGAAAGACACTTGCAAGAGTTCATTTGTGCGAAAGACACTTGCAAGAGTTCATTTGTGCGAAAAGGCAGTTGTGCGAAAGAGACTTGCAAGAGTTAATTAGTGCGAAAAGACACTTGCAAGAATTCACTTATGCGAAAAGACACTTGTGCTAATAGACACTTGCAAGGGTTCAATTGTGCGAAAACACACTTGCAAGAGTTCATTTGTGCGAAAAGACACTTGCAAGAGTTCACTTGTGCGAAAACACACTTGCAAGAGTTCATTTGTGCGAAAAGACACTTGCAAGAATTCATTTGTGCGAAAAGACACTTGTGCGAAAATACACTTGCAAGAGTTCATTTGTGCGAAAAGACACTTGTGCGAAAGACACTTGCAAGAGTTCATTTGTGCGAAAGACACTTGCAAGAGTTCATTTGTGCGAAAGACACTTGCAAGAGTTCATTTGTGCGAAAAGGCAGTTGTGCGAAAGAGACTTGCAAGAGTTAATAAGTGCGAAAAGACACTTGCAAGAATTCACTTATGCGAAAAGACACTTGTGCGAAAAGACACTTGCAAGAGTTCATTTGTGCGAAAAGACACTTGTGCGAAAGACACTTGCAAGAGTTAATAAGTGCGAAAAGACACTTGCAAGAATTCACTTATGCGAAAAGACACTTGTGCTAATAGACACTTGCAAGAATTCATTTGTGCGAAAATACACTTGTGCTAATAGACACTTGCAAGAGTTCACTTGTGCGAAAACACACTTGCAAGAGTTCATTTGTGCGAAAAGACACTTGCAAGAATTCATTTGTGCGAAAAGACACTTGTGCGAAAAGACACTTGCAAGAGTTCATTTGTGCGAAAAGACACTTGCAAGAGATCATTTGTGCGAAAAGGCAGTTGTGCGAAAGAGACTTGCAAGAGTTATTTAGTGCGAAAAGACACTTGCAAGAATTCATTTGTGCGAAAAGACACTTGTGCGAAAAGACACTTGCAAGAGTTCATTTGTGCGAAAAGACACTTGTGCGAAAGACACTTGCAAGAGTTCATTTGTGCGAAAGACACTTGCAAGAGTTCATTTGTGCGAAAAGACACTTGTGCGAAAGACACTTGCAAGAGTTCATTTGTGCGAAAGACACTTGCAAGAGTTCATTTGTGCGAAAAGGCAGTTGTGCGAAAGAGACTTGCAAGAGTTAATAAGTGCGAAAAGACACTTGCAAGAATTCACTTATGCGAAAAGACACTTGTGCTAATAGACACTTGCAAGAATTCATTTGTGCGAAAATACACTTGTGCTAATAGACACTTGCAAGAGTTCACTTGTGCGAAAACACACTTGCAAGAGTTCATTTGTGCGAAAAGACACTTGCAAGAGTTCATTTGTGCGAAAAGACACTTGCAAGAGTTCATTTGTGCGAAAACACACTTGCAAGAGTTAATTTGTGCGAAAAGACACTTGTGCTAATAGACACTTGCAAGAGTTCACTTGTGCGAAAAGACACTTGCAAGAATTCATTTGTACGAAAAGACACTTGTGCGAAAAGACACTTGCAAGAGTTCATTTGTGCACAAATGAACTCTTGCAAGTGTCTTTTCGCACAAATGAACTCTTGCAAGTGTGTTTTCGCACAAGTGAACTCTTGCAACTGTCTTTTCGCACAAATGAACTCTTGCAAGTGTGTTTTCGCACAATTGAACTCTTGCAAGTGTCTATTAGCACAAGTGTCTTTTCGCATAAGTGAATTCTTGCAAGTGTCTTTTCGCACTAATTAACTCTTGCAAGTCTCTTTCGCACAACTGCCTTTTCGCACAAATGAACTCTTGCAAGTGTCTTTCGAACAAGTGTCTTTTCGCACAAATGATCTCTTGCAAGTGTCTTTTCGCACAAATGAACTCTTGCAAGTGTCTTTTCGCACAAGTGTTTTTTCGCACAAATGAATTCTTGCAAGTGTCTTTTCGCACAAATGAACTCTTGCAAGTGTGTTTTCGCACAAATGAACTCTTGCAAGTGTCTATTAGCACAAGTGTCTTTTCGCATAAGTGAATTCTTGCAAGTGTCTTTCGCACTTATTAACTCTTGCAAGTCTCTTTCGCACAACTGCCTTTTCGCACAAATGAACTCTTGCAAGTGTCTTTCGCACAAATGAACTCTTGCAAGTGTCTTTCGCACAAGTGTCTTTTCGCACAAATGAACTCTTGCAAGTGTCTTTTCGCACAAATGAACTCTTGCAAGTGTGTTTTCGCACAATTGAACTCTTGCAAGTGTCTATTAGCACAAGTGTCTTTTCGCATAAGTGAATTCTTGCAAGTGTCTTTTCGCACTAATTAACTCTTGCAAGTCTCTTTCGCACAACTGCCTTTTCGCACAAATGATCTCTTGCAAGTGTCTTTTCGCACAAATGAACTCTTGCAAGTTTCGAATAGACACTTGCAAGAGTTCACTTGTGCGAAAACACACTCGCAAGAGTTCATTTGTGCGAAAAGACACTTGCAAGAATTCATTTGTGCGAAAAGACACTTGTGCGAAAAGACACTTGCAAGAGTTCATTTGTGCGAAAAGACACTTGCAAGAGATCATTTGTGCGAAAAGACACTTGTTCGAAAAACACTTGCAAGAGTTCATTTGTGCGAAAAGGCAGTTGTGCGAAAGAGACTTGCAAGAGTTAATTAGTGCGAAAAGACACTTGCAAGAATTCACTTATGCGAAAAGACACTTGTGCTAATAGACACTTGCAAGGGTTCAATTGTGCGAAAACACACTTGCAAGAGTTCATTTGTGCGAAAAGACACTTGCAAGAGTTCACTTGTGCGAAAACACACTTGCAAGAGTTCATTTGTGCGAAAAGACACTTGCAAGAGTTCATTTGTGCGAAAAGACACTTGTGCGAAAGACACTTGCAAGAGTTCATTTGTGCGAAAAGACACTTGCAAGAATTCACTTATGCGAAAAGACACTTGTGCTAATAGACACTTGCAAGGGTTCATTTGTGCGAAAAGACACTTGCAAGAGTTCACTTGTGCGATAACACACTTGCAAGAGTTCATTTGTGCGAAAAGACACTTGCAAGAATTCATTTGTGCGAAAAGACACTTGTGCGAAAATACACTTGCAAGAGTTCATTTGTGCGAAAAGACACTTGTGCGAAAGACACTTGCAAGAGTTCATTTGTGCGAAAGACACTTGCAAGAGTTCATTTGTGCGAAAGACACTTGCAAGAGTTCATTTGTGCGAAAAGGCAGTTGTGCGAAAGAGACTTGCAAGAGTTAATAAGTGCGAAAAGACACTTGCAAGAATTCACTTATGCGAAAAGACACTTGTGCTAATAGACACTTGCAAGAATTCATTTGTGCGAAAATACACTTGTGCTAATAGACACTTGCAAGAGTTCACTTGTGCGAAAACACACTTGCAAGAGTTCATTTGTGCGAAAAGACACTTGCAAGAATTCATTTGTGCGAAAAGACACTTGTGCGAAAAGACACTTGCAAGAGTTCATTTGTGCGAAAAGACACTTGCAAGAGATCATTTGTGCGAAAAGGCAGTTGTGCGAAAGAGACTTGCAAGAGTTAATTAGTGCGAAAAGACACTTGCAAGAATTCACTTATGCGAAAAGACACTTGTGCTAATAGACACTTGCAAGAGTTCAATTGTGCGAAAACACACTTGCAAGAGTTCATTTGTGCGAAAAGACACTTGCAAGAGTTCATTTGTGCGAAAAGACACTTGTGCGAAAGACACTTGCAAGAGTTCATTTGTGCGAAAGACACTTGCAAGAGTTCATTTGTGCGAAAAGGCAGTTGTGCGAAAGAGACTTGCAAGAGTTAATAAGTGCGAAAGACACTTGCAAGAGTTCATTTTGCGAAAAGACACGCACAAATGAACTCTTGCAAGTGTCTTTCGCACAAGTGTCTTTTGGCACAAATGAACTCTTGCAAGTGTCTTCTCGCACAAGTGAACTCTTGCAAGTGTCTTTCGAACAAGTGTCTTTTCGCAAAATGAACTCTTGCAAGTGTCTTTTCGCACAAGTGAACTTTTGCAACTGTCTTTTCGCACAAATGAACTCTTGCAAGTGTCTTTCGCACAAGTGTCTTTTCGCACAAGTGAACTCTTGCAAGTGTCTTTTCGCACAACTATCTTTTCGCACAAATGAACTCTTGCAAGTCTCTTTCGCACAAGTGTCTTTTCGCACAAATAAACTCTAGCAAGTGCTACTAACTCTAGCAAATTTACTTGTGAGTAAAGCTCACAAGTAAATTCTTGCAAGTTTCTTCTGCACAAGTGTGTTTCGCACAAGTGTCTTTTGGCACAAATGAACTCTTGCAAGTGTGTTTTCGCACAAGTGTCTTTTCGCACAAGTGTCTTTTCGCATAAGTGAATTCTTGCAAGTGTCTTTCGCACAAGTGTCTTTCGCCCAAGTGTCTTTTCGCACAAATAAACTCTTGCAAGTGTCTTTCGCACAAGTGTCATTTGGCACAAATGAACTCTTGCAAGTATCTTTTCGCACAAGTGTCTTTTCGCATAAGTGAATTCTTGCAAGTGTCTTTCGCACAAGTGTCTTTCGCCCAAGTGTCTTTTCGCACAAATAATCTCTTGCAAGTGTCTTTCACACAACTGTCTTTATGCACAAATGAACTCTTGCAAAAGACTTCCGCACAAGTGTCTTTCGCCCAAGTGTCTATTCGCACAAGTGAACTCTTGCAAGTGTCTTTCGCACGAATGAACTCCTGCAAGTGTCTTTCGCACAAGTTTGTTTTCGCACAAATAAACTCTTGCAAGTGTCTTTTCGCACAAGTGAACTCTTGCAAGTGTCTTTTCGCACAAGTGAATTCTTGCAAGTGTCTTTTCGCATAAATGAACTCCTGCAAGTGTCTTTTGCACAAGTGTCATTCGCACAAGTGTTTTTTCGCACAAATAAACTCTTGCAAGTGTCTTTTCGCACAAGTGTATTTTCGCACAAGTGAACTCTTGCAAGTGTCTTTCGCACAAGTGTGTTTTCGCACCAGTGAATTTTTGCAAGTGTCTTTCGCACAAGTGAACTCTTGCAAGTGTCTTTTCGCACAAGTGAATTCTTGCAAGTATCTTTTGCACAAATGAACTCTTGCAAGTGTCTTTCGCACAAGTGTCTTTTCGCACAAATGAACTCTTGCAAGTGTCTTTTCGCACAAATGAACTCTTGCAAGTGTGTTTTCGCACAAGTGAACTCTTGCAAGTGTCTTTTCGCACAAATGAACTCTTGCAAGTGTGTTTTCGCACAATTGAACCCTTGCAAGTGTCTATTAGCACAAGTGTCTTTTCGCATAAGTGAATTCTTGCAAGTGTCTTTTCGCACTAATTAACTCTTGCAAGTCTCTTTCGCACAACTGCCTTTTCGCACAAATGAACTCTTGCAAGTGTTTTTCGAACAAGTGTCTTTTCGCACAAATGATCTCTTGCAAGTGTCTTTTCGCACAAATGAACTCTTGCAAGTGTCTTTTCGCACAAGTGTCTTTTCGCACAAATGAATTCTTGCAAGTGTCTTTTCGCACAAATGAACTCTTGCGAGTGTGTTTTCGCACAAGTGAACTCTTGCAAGTGTCTATTCGAAACTTGCAAGAGTTCATTTGTGCGAAAAGACACTTGCAAGAGATCATTTGTGCGAAAAGGCAGTTGTGCGAAAGAGACTTGCAAGAGTTAATTAGTGCGAAAAGACACTTGCAAGAATTCACTTATGCGAAAAGACACTTGTGCTAATAGACACTTGCAAGAGTTCAATTGTGCGAAAACACACTTGCAAGAGTTCATTTGTGCGAAAAGACACTTGCAAGAGTTCATTTGTGCGAAAAGACACTTGTGCGAAAGACACTTGCAAGAGTTCATTTGTGCGAAAGACACTTGCAAGAGTTCATTTGTGCGAAAAGGCAGTTGTGCGAAAGAGACTTGCAAGAGTTAATAAGTGCGAAAGACACTTGCAAGAATTCACTTATGCGAAAAGACACTTGTGCTAATAGACACTTGCAAGAGTTCATTTGTGCGAAAACACACTTGCAAGAGTTCATTTGTGCGAAAAGACACTTGCAAGAATTCATTTGTGCGAAAAAACACTTGTGCGAAAAGACACTTGCAAGAGTTCATTTGTGCGAAAAGACACTTGCAAGAGATCATTTGTGCGAAAAGACACTTGTTCGAAAGACACTTGCAAGAGTTCATTTGTGCGAAAAGGCAGTTGTGCGAAAGAGACTTGCAAGAGTTAATTAGTGCGAAAAGACACTTGCAAGAATTCACTTATGCGAAAAGACACTTGTGCTAATAGACACTTGCAAGAGTTCAATTGTGCGAAAACACACTTGCAAGAGTTCATTTGTGCGAAAAGACAGTTGCAAGAGTTCACTTGTGCGAAAACACACTTGCAAGAGTTCATTTGTGCGAAAAGACACTTGCAAGAGTTCATTTGTGCGAAAAGACACTTGTGCGAAAGACACTTGCAAGAGTTCATTTGTGCGAAAGACACTTGCAAGAGTTCATTTGTGCGAAAAGGCAGTTGTGCGAAAGAGACTTGCAAGAGTTAATTTGTGCGAAAGACACTTGCAAGAGTTCATTTGTGCGAAAAGGCAGTTGTGCGAAAGAGACTTGCAAGAGTTAATAAGTGCGAAAAGACACTTGCAAGAATTCACTTATGCGAAAAGACACTTGTGCTAATAGACACTTGCAAGAATTCATTTGTGCGAAAATACACTTGTGCTAATAGACACTTGCAAGAGTTCACTTGTGCGAAAACACACTTGCAAGAGTTCATTTGTGCGAAAAGACACTTGCAAGAATTCATTTGTGCGAAAAGACACTTGTGCGAAAAGACACTTGCAAGAGTTCATTTGTGCGAAAAGACACTTGCAAGAGATCATTTGTGCGAAAAGGCAGTTGTGCGAAAGAGACTTGCAAGAGTTAATTAGTGCGAAAAGACACTTGCAAGAATTCACTTATGCGAAAAGACACTTGTGCTAATAGACACTTGCAAGAGTTCAATTGTGCGAAAACACACTTGCAAGAGTTCATTTGTGCGAAAAGACACTTGCAAGAGTTCATTTGTGCGAAAAGACACTTGTGCGAAAGACACTTGCAAGAGTTCATTTGTGCGAAAGACACTTGCAAGAGTTCATTTGTGCGAAAGACACTTGCAAGAGTTCATTTGTGCGAAAAGGCAGTTGTGCGAAAGAGACTTGCAAGAGTTAATAAGTGCGAAAGACACTTGCAAGAGATCATTTGTGCGAAAAGACACTTGTTCGAAAGACACTTGCAAGAGTTCATTTGTGCGAAAAGACACTTGTGCGAAAGACACTTGCAAGAGTTCATTTGTGCGAAAGACACTTGCAAGAGTTCATTTGTGCGAAAAGACACTTGTGCGAAAGACACTTGCAAGAGTTCATTTGTGCGAAAGACACTTGCAAGAGTTCATTTGTGCGAAAAGGCAGTTGTGCGAAAGAGACTTGCAAGAGTTAATAAGTGCGAAAAGACACTTGCAAGAATTCACTTATGCGAAAAGACACTTGTGCTAATAGACACTTGCAAGAATTCATTTGTGCGAAAATACACTTGTGCTAATAGACACTTGCAAGAGTTCACTTGTGCGAAAACACACTTGCAAGAGTTCATTTGTGCGAAAAGACACTTGCAAGAATTCATTTGTGCGAAAAGACACTTGTGCGAAAAGACACTTGCAAGAGTTCATTTGTGCGAAAAGACACTTGCAAGAGATCATTTGTGCGAAAAGGCAGTTGTGCGAAAGAGACTTGCAAGAGTTATTTAGTGCGAAAAGACACTTGCAAGAATTCATTTGTGCGAAAAGACACTTGTGCGAAAAGACACTTGCAAGAGTTCATTTGTGCGAAAAGACACTTGTGCGAAAGACACTTGCAAGAGTTCATTTGTGCGAAAGACACTTGCAAGAGTTCATTTGTGCGAAAAGACACTTGTGCGAAAGACACTTGCAAGAGTTCATTTGTGCGAAAGACACTTGCAAGAGTTCATTTGTGCGAAAAGGCAGTTGTGCGAAAGAGACTTGCAAGAGTTAATAAGTGCGAAAAGACACTTGCAAGAATTCACTTATGCGAAAAGACACTTGTGCTAATAGACACTTGCAAGAATTCATTTGTGCGAAAATACACTTGTGCTAATAGACACTTGCAAGAGTTCACTTGTGCGAAAACACACTTGCAAGAGTTCATTTGTGCGAAAAGACACTTGCAAGAGTTCATTTGTGCGAAAAGACACTTGCAAGAGTTCATTTGTGCGAAAACACACTTGCAAGAGTTAATTTGTGCGAAAAGACACTTGTGCTAATAGACACTTGCAAGAGTTCACTTGTGCGAAAAGACACTTGCAAGAATTCATTTGTACGAAAAGACACTTGTGCGAAAAGACACTTGCAAGAGTTCATTTGTGCGAAAAGACACTTGCACGAGATCATTTGTGCGAAAAGACACTTGTTCGAAAGACACTTGCAAGAGTTCATTTGTGCGAAAAGGCAGTTGTGCGAAAGAGACTTGCAAGAGTTAATTAGTGCGAAAAGACACTTGCAAGAATTCACTTATGCGAAAAGACACTTGTGCTAATAGACACTTGCAAGAGTTCACTTGTGCGAAAACACACTTGCAAGAGTTCATTTGTGCGAAAAGACACTTGCAAGAGTTCACTTGTGCGAAAACACACTTGCAAGAGTTCATTTGTGCGAAAAGACACTTGCAAGAGTTCATTTGTGCGAAAAGACACTTGTGCGAAAGACACTTGCAAGAGTTCATTTGTGCGGAAGACACTTGCAAGAGTTCATTTAAGCGAAAAGGCAGTTGTGCGAAAGAGACCTGCAAAAGTTAATTAGTGCGAAAGACACTTGCAAGAATTCACTTATGCGAAAAGACACTTGTGCTAATAGACACTTGCAAGAGTTCACTTGTCCGAAAAGACACTTGTGCTAATAGACACTTGCAAGAGTTCACTTGTGCGAAAACACACTCGCAAGAGTTCATTTGTGCGAAAAGACACTTGCAAGAATTCATTTGTGCAATGAATTCACTTATGCGAAAAGACACTTGTGCTAATAGACACTTGCAAGGGTTCATTTGTGCGAAAAGACACTTGCAAGAATTCATTTGTGCGAAAAGACACTTGTGCGAAAAGACACTTGCAAGAGTTCATTTGTGCGAAAAGACACTTGCAAGAGATCATTTGTGCGAAAAGACACTTGCAAGAATTCATTTGTGCGAAAAGACACTTGTGCGAAAAGACACTTGCAAGAGTTCATTTGTGCGAAAAGACACTTGCAAGAGATCATTTGTGCGAAAAGACACTTGTTCGAAAGACACTTGCAAGAGTTCATTTGTGCGAAAGACACTTGCAAGAGTTCATTTGTGCGAAAAGACACTTGTGCGAAAGACACTTGCAAGAGTTCATTTGTGCGAAAGACACTTGCAAGAGTTCATTTGTGCGAAAAGGCAGTTGTGCGAAAGAGACTTGCAAGAGTTAATAAGTGCGAAAAGACACTTGCAAGAATTCACTTATGCGAAAAGACACTTGTGCTAATAGACACTTGCAAGAATTCATTTGTGCGAAAATACACTTGTGCTAATAGACACTTGCAAGAGTTCACTTGTGCGAAAACACACTTGCAAGAGTTCATTTGTGCGAAAAGACACTTGCAAGAATTCATTTGTGCGAAAAGACACTTGTGCGAAAAGACACTTGCAAGAGTTCATTTGTGCGAAAAGACACTTGCAAGAGATCATTTGTGCGAAAAGGCAGTTGTGCGAAAGAGACTTGCAAGAGTTATTTAGTGCGAAAAGACACTTGCAAGAATTCATTTGTGCGAAAAGACACTTGTGCGAAAAGACACTTGCAAGAGTTCATTTGTGCGAAAAGACACTTGTGCGAAAGACACTTGCAAGAGTTCATTTGTGCGAAAGACACTTGCAAGAGTTCATTTGTGCGAAAAGACACTTGTGCGAAAGACACTTGCAAGAGTTCATTTGTGCGAAAGACACTTGCAAGAGTTCATTTGTGCGAAAAGGCAGTTGTGCGAAAGAGACTTGCAAGAGTTAATAAGTGCGAAAAGACACTTGCAAGAATTCACTTATGCGAAAAGACACTTGTGCTAATAGACACTTGCAAGAATTCATTTGTGCGAAAATACACTTGTGCTAATAGACACTTGCAAGAGTTCACTTGTGCGAAAACACACTTGCAAGAGTTCATTTGTGCGAAAAGACACTTGCAAGAGTTCATTTGTGCGAAAAGACACTTGCAAGAGTTCATTTGTGCGAAAACACACTTGCAAGAGTTAATTTGTGCGAAAAGACACTTGTGCTAATAGACACTTGCAAGAGTTCACTTGTGCGAAAAGACACTTGCAAGAATTCATTTGTACGAAAAGACACTTGTGCGAAAAGACACTTGCAAGAGTTCATTTGTGCGAAAAGACACTTGCACGAGATCATTTGTGCGAAAAGACACTTGTTCGAAAGACACTTGCAAGAGTTCATTTGTGCGAAAAGGCAGTTGTGCGAAAGAGACTTGCAAGAGTTAATTAGTGCGAAAAGACACTTGCAAGAATTCACTTATGCGAAAAGACACTTGTGCTAATAGACACTTGCAAGAGTTCACTTGTGCGAAAACACACTTGCAAGAGTTCATTTGTGCGAAAAGACACTTGCAAGAGTTCACTTGTGCGAAAACACACTTGCAAGAGTTCATTTGTGCGAAAAGACACTTGCAAGAGTTCATTTGTGCGAAAAGACACTTGTGCGAAAGACACTTGCACGAGTTCATTTGTGCGGAAGACACTTGCAAGAGTTCATTTAAGCGAAAAGGCAGTTGTGCGAAAGAGACCTGCAAAAGTTAATTAGTGCGAAAGACACTTGCAAGAATTCACTTATGCGAAAAGACACTTGTGCTAATAGACACTTGCAAGAGTTCACTTGTCCGAAAAGACACTTGTGCTAATAGACACTTGCAAGAGTTCACTTGTGCGAAAACACACTCGCAAGAGTTCATTTGTGCGAAAAGACACTTGCAAGAATTCATTTGTGCGAAAAGACACTTGTGCGAAAAGACACTTGCAAGAGTTCATTTGTGCGAAAAGACACTTGCAAGAGATCATTTGTGCGAAAAGACACTTGTTCGAAAAACACTTGCAAGAGTTCATTTGTGCGAAAAGGCAGTTGTGCGAAAGAGACTTGCAAGAGTTAATTAGTGCGAAAAGACACTTGCAAGAATTCACTTATGCGAAAAGACACTTGTGCTAATAGACACTTGCAAGGGTTCAATTGTGCGAAAACACACTTGCAAGAGTTCATTTGTGCGAAAAGACACTTGCAAGAGTTCACTTGTGCGAAAACACACTTGCAAGAGTTCATTTGTGCGAAAAGACACTTGCAAGAATTCATTTGTGCGAAAAGACACTTGTGCGAAAATACACTTGCAAGAGTTCATTTGTGCGAAAAGACACTTGTGCGAAAGACACTTGCAAGAGTTCATTTGTGCGAAAGACACTTGCAAGAGTTCATTTGTGCGAAAGACACTTGCAAGAGTTCATTTGTGCGAAAAGGCAGTTGTGCGAAAGAGACTTGCAAGAGTTAATTAGTGCGAAAAGACACTTGCAAGAATTCACTTATGCGAAAAGACACTTGTGCTAATAGACACTTGCAAGGGTTCAATTGTGCGAAAACACACTTGCAAGAGTTCATTTGTGCGAAAAGACACTTGCAAGAGTTCACTTGTGCGAAAACACACTTGCAAGAGTTCATTTGTGCGAAAAGACACTTGCAAGAATTCATTTGTGCGAAAAGACACTTGTGCGAAAATACACTTGCAAGAGTTCATTTGTGCGAAAAGACACTTGTGCGAAAGACACTTGCAAGAGTTCATTTGTGCGAAAGACACTTGCAAGAGTTCATTTGTGCGAAAGACACTTGCAAGAGTTCATTTGTGCGAAAAGGCAGTTGTGCGAAAGAGACTTGCAAGAGTTAATAAGTGCGAAAAGACACTTGCAAGAATTCACTTATGCGAAAAGACACTTGTGCTAATAGACACTTGCAAGAATTCATTTGTGCGAAAATACACTTGTGCTAATAGACACTTGCAAGAGTTCACTTGTGCGAAAACACACTTGCAAGAGTTCATTTGTGCGAAAAGACACTTGCAAGAATTCATTTGTGCGAAAAGACACTTGTGCGAAAAGACACTTGCAAGAGTTCATTTGTGCGAAAAGACACTTGCAAGAGATCTTTTGTGCGAAAAGGCAGTTGTGCGAAAGAGACTTGCAAGAGTTAATTAGTGCGAAAAGACACTTGCAAGAATTCACTTATGCGAAAAGACACTTGTGCTAATAGACACTTGCAAGAGTTCAATTGTGCGAAAACACACTTGCAAGAGTTCATTTGTGCGAAAAGACACTTGCAAGAGTTCATTTGTGCGAAAAGACACTTGTGCGAAAGACACTTGCAAGAGTTCATTTGTGCGAAAGACACTTGCAAGAGTTCATTTGTGCGAAAAGGCAGTTGTGCGAAAGAGACTTGCAAGAGTTAATAAGTGCGAAAGACACTTGCAAGAATTCACTTATGCGAAAAGACACTTGTGCTAATAGACACTTGCAAGAGTTCATTTGTGCGAAAACACACTTGCAAGAGTTCATTTGTGCGAAAAGACACTTGCAAGAATTCATTTGTGCGAAAAAACACTTGTGCGAAAAGACACTTGCAAGAGTTCATTTGTGCGAAAAGACACTTGCAAGAGATCATTTGTGCGAAAAGACACTTGTTCGAAAGACACTTGCAAGAGTTCATTTGTGCGAAAAGGCAGTTGTGCGAAAGAGACTTGCAAGAGTTAATTATTGCGAAAAGACACTTGCAAGAATTCACTTATGCGAAAAGACACTTGTGCTAATAGACACTTGCAAGAGTTCAATTGTGCGAAAACACACTTGCAAGAGTTCATTTGTGCGAAAAGACAGTTGCAAGAGTTCACTTGTGCGAAAACACACTTGCAAGAGTTCATTTGTGCGAAAAGACACTTGCAAAAGTTCATTTGTGCGAAAAGACACTTGTGCGAAAGACACTTGCAAGAGTTCATTTGTGCGAAAGACACTTGCAAGAGTTCATTTGTGCGAAAAGGCAGTTGTGCGAAAGAGACTTGCAAGAGTTAATTAGTGCGAAAAACACTTGCAAGAATTCACTTATGCGAAAAGACACTTGTGCTAATAGACACTTGCAAGAGTTCAATTGTGCGAAAACACACTTGCAAGAGTTCATTTGTGCGAAAAGACACTTGCAAGAGTTCATTTGTGCGAAAAGACACTTATGCGAAAAGACACTTGCAAGAGTTCATTTGTGCGAAAAGCCAGTTGTGCGAAAGAGACTTGCAAAAGTTAATTTGTGCGAAAAGACACATGCAAGAATTCACTTATGCGAAAAGACACTTGTGCTAATAGACACTAGCAAGAGTTCACTTGTGCGAAAACACACTTGCAAGAGTTCATTTGTGCGAAAAGACACTTGCAAGAGTTCATTTGTGCGAAAAGACACTTGCAAGAGTTCATTTGTGCGAAAACACACTTGCAAGAGTTAATTTGTGCGAAAAGACACTTGTGCTAATAGACACTTGCAAGAGTTCACTTGTGCGAAAAGACACTTGCAAGAATTCATTTGTACGAAAAGACACTTGTGCGAAAAGACACTTGCAAGAGTTCATTTGTGCGAAAAGACACTTGCACGAGATCATTTGTGCGAAAAGACACTTGTTCGAAAGACACTTGCAAGAGTTCATTTGTGCGAAAAGGCAGTTGTGCGAAAGAGACTTGCAAGAGTTAATTAGTGCGAAAAGACACTTGCAAGAAATCATTTGTGCGAAAAGACACTTGTTCGAAAGACACTTGCAAGAGTTCATTTGTGCGAAAAGGCAGTTGCAAGAGTTCGATTGTGCGAAAAGACACTTGCAAGAGTTCACTTGTGCGAAAACACACTTGCAAGAGTTCATTTGTGCGAAAAGACACTTGCAAGAGTTCATTTGTGCGAAAAGACACTTGTGCGAAAGACACTTGCAAGAGTTCATTTGTGCGAAAGACACTTGCAAGAGTTCATTTGTGCGAAAAGGCAGTTGTGCGAAAGAGACCTGCAAAAGTTAATTAGTGCGAAAGACACTTGCAAGAATTCACTTATGCGAAAAGACACTTGTGCTAATAGACACTTGCAAGAGTTCACTTGTCCGAAAAGACACTTGTGCTAATAGACACTTGCAAGAGTTCACTTGTGCGAAAACACACTCGCAAGAGTTCATTTGTGCGAAAAGACACTTGCAAGAATTCATTTGTGCGAAAAGACACTTGTGCGAAAAGACACTTGCAAGAGTTCATTTGTGCGAAAAGACACTTGCAAGAGATCATTTGTGCGAAAAGACACTTGTTCGAAAAACACTTGCAAGAGTTCATTTGTGCGAAAAGGCAGTTGTGCGAAAGAGACTTGCAAGAGTTAATTAGTGCGAAAAGACACTTGCAAGAATTCACTTATGCGAAAAGACACTTGTGCTAATAGACACTTGCAAGAGTTCAATTGTGCGAAAACACACTTGCAAGAGTTCATTTGTGCGAAAAGACACTTGCAAGAGTTCACTTGTGCGAAAACACACTTGCAAGAGTTCATTTGTGCGAAAAGACACTTGCAAGAATTCATTTGTGCGAAAAGACACTTGTGCGAAAAGACACTTGCAAGAGTTCATTTGTGCGAAAAGACACTTGTGCGAAAGACACTTGCAAGAGTTCATTTGTGCGAAAGACACTTGCAAGAGTTCATTTGTGCGAAAGACACTTGCAAGAGTTCATTTGTGCGAAAAGGCAGTTGTGCGAAAGAGACTTGCAAGAGTTAATAAGTGCGAAAAGACACTTGCAAGAATTCACTTATGCGAAAAGACACTTGTGCTAATAGACACTTGCAAGAATTCATTTGTGCGAAAATACACTTGTGCTAATAGACACTTGCAAGAGTTCACTTGTGCGAAAACACACTTGCAAGAGTTCATTTGTGCGAAAAGACACTTGCAAGAATTCATTTGTGCGAAAAGACACTTGTGCGAAAAGACACTTGCAAGAGTTCATTTGTGCGAAAAGACACTTGCAAGAGATCATTTGTGCGAAAAGGCAGTTGTGCGAAAGAGACTTGCAAGAGTTAATTAGTGCGAAAAGACACTTGCAAGAATTCACTTATGCGAAAAGACACTTGTGCTAATAGACACTTGCAAGAGTTCAATTGTGCGAAAACACACTTGCAAGAGTTCATTTGTGCGAAAAGACACTTGCAAGAGTTCATTTGTGCGAAAAGCCAGTTGTGCGAAAGAGACTTGCAAAAGTTAATTTGTGCGAAAAGACACTTGCAAGAATTCACTTATGCGAAAAGACACTTGTGCGAAAACACACTTGCAAGAGTTCATTTGTGCGAAAGAGACTTGCAAGAGTTAATTAGTGCGAAAAGACACTTGCAAGAATTCACTTATGCGAAAAGACACTTGTGCTAATAGACACTAGCAAGAGTTCACTTGTGCGAAAACACACTTGCAAGAGTTCATTTGTGCGAAAAGACACTTGCAAGAGTTCATTTGTGCGAAAAGACACTTGCAAGAGTTCATTTGTGCGAAAACACACTTGCAAGAGTTAATTTGTGCGAAAAGACACTTGCAAGAATTCATTTGTACGAAAAGACACTTGTGCGAAAAGACACTTGCAAGAATTCATTTGTACGAAAAGACACTTGTGCGAAAAGACACTTGCAAGAGTTCATTTGTGCGAAAAGACACTTGCAAGAGATCATTTGTGCGAAAAGACACTTGTTCGAAAGACACTTGCAAGAGTTCATTTGTGCGAAAAGGCAGTTGTGCGAAAGAGACTTGCAAGAGTTAATTAGTGCGAAAAGACACTTGCAAGAATTCACTTATGCGAAAAGACACTTGTGCTAATAGACACTTGCAAGAGTTCAATTGTGCGAAAACACACTTGAAAGAGTTCATTTGTGCGAAAAGACACTTGCAAGAGTTCACTTGTGCGAAAACACACTTGCAAGAGTTCATTTGTGCGAAAAGACACTTGTGCGAAAGACACTTGCAAGAGTTCATTTGTGCAAAAGACACTTGCAAGAGTTCATTTGTGCGAAAAGGCAGTTGTGCGAAAGAGACCTGCAAGAGTTAATTAGTGCGAAAGACACTTGCAAGAATTCACTTATGCGAAAAGACACTTGTGCTAATAGACACTTGCAAGAGTTCAATTGTGCGAAAACACACTTGCAAGAGTTCATTTGTGCGAAAAGACACTTGCAAGAGTTCATTTGTGCGAAAAGACACTTGTGCTAATAGACACTTGCAAGAGTTCACTTGTGCGAAAACACACTTGCAAGAGTTCATTTGTGCGAAAAGACACTTGTGCTAATATACACTTGCAAGAGTTCACTTGTGCGAAAACACACTTGCAAGAGTTCATTTGTGCGAAAAGACACTTGCAAGAATTCATTTGTGCGAAAAGACACTTGCAAGAGTTCATTTGTGCGAAAAGACACTTGCAAGAGATCATTTGTGCGAAAAGACACTTGTTCGAAAGACACTTGCAAGAGTTCATTTGTGCGAAAAGGCAGTTGTGCGAAAGAGACTTGCAAGAGTTAATTAGTGCGAAAAGACACTTGCAAGAATTCACTTATGCGAAAAGACACTTGCAAGAGTTCACTTGTGTGGAAAGACACTTGCAAGAGTTTATTTGTGCGAGAAGACAGTTGTGCGAAAGACACTTGCAAGAGGTCATTTGTGCGAAAAGACACTTGTGCGAAAAGACACTTGCAAGAGTTAATTTGTGCGAAAAGACACTTGTGCGAAAGATACTTGCAAGAGTTCACTTGTGCGAAAAGACTCTTGTGCAAAAGACACTTGCAAGAGTTCACTTGTGCGAAAAGACTCTTGTGCGAAAGACACTTGCAAGAGTTCACTTGTGCGAAAGACACTTGCAAGAGTTCACTTGTGCGAAAAGCCACTTACAAGAGTTCATTTGTGCGAAAAGACACTTGTTCGAAAGACACTTGCAAGAGTTCACTTGTGCGAAAAGACTCTTGTGCAAAAGACACTTGCAAGAGTTCACTTGTGCGAAAAGACTCTTGTGCGAAAGACACTTGCAAGAGTTCACTTGTGCGAAAGGATACTTGCAAGAGTTCATTTGTGCGAAAAGACACCTGTGCGAAAGAGACTTGCAAGAGTTAATTAGTGCGAAAAGACACTTGCAAGAATTCACTTATGCGAAAAGACACTTGTGCTAATAGACACTTGCAAGAATTCATTTGTGCGAAAATACACTTGTGCGAAAAGACACTTGCAAGAATTCATTTGTGCGAAAAGACACTTGTGCGAAAAGACACTTGCAAGAGTTCATTTGTGCGAAAAGACACTTGCAAGAGATCATTTGTGCGAAAAGGCAGTTGTGCGAAAGAGACTTGCAAGAGTTAATTAGTGCGAAAAGACACTTGCAAGAATTCACTTATGCGAAAAGACACTTGTGCTAATAGACACTTGCAAGAGTTCAATTGTGCGAAAACACACTTGCAAGAGTTCATTTGTGCGAAAAGACACTTGCAAGAGTTCATTTGTGCGAAAAGACACTTGTGCGAAAGACACTTGCAAGAGTTCATTTGTGCGAAAGACACTTGCAAGAGTTAATTTGTGCGAAAAGGCAGTTGTGCGAAAGAGACTTGCAAGAGTTAATTAGTGCGAAAGACACTTGCAAGAATTCACTTATGCGAAAAGACACTTGTGCTAATAGACACTTGCAAGAGTTCAATTGTGCGAAAACACACTTGCAAGAGTTCATTTGTGCGAAAAGACACTTGCAAGAATTCATTTGTGCGAAAAGACACTTGCAAGAGTTCACTTGTGAGAAAACACACTTGCAAGAGTTCATTTGTGCGAAAAGACACTTGCAAGAGTTCATTTGTGCGAAAAGACACTTGTGCGAAAGACACTTGCAAGAGTTCATTTGTGCGAAAGACACTTGCAAGAGTTCATTTGTGCGAAAAGGCAGTTGTGCGAAAGAGACTTGCAAGAGTTAATTAGTGCGAAAAACACTTGCAAGAATTCACTTATGCGAAAAGACACTTGTGCTAATAGACACTTGCAAGAGTTCAATTGTGCGAAAACACACTTGCAAGAGTTCATTTGTGCGAAAAGACACTTATGCGAAAAGACACTTGCAAGAGTTCATTTGTGCGAAAAGCCAGTTGTGCGAAAGAGACTTGCAAAAGTTAATTTGTGCGAAAAGACACTTGCAAGAATTCACTTATGCGAAAAGACACTTGTGCGAAAACACACTTGCAAGAGTTCATTTGTGCGAAAGAGACTTGCAAGAGTTAATTAGTGCGAAAAGACACTTGCAAGAATTCACTTATGCGAAAAGACACTTGTGCTAATAGACACTAGCAAGAGTTCACTTGTGCGAAAACACACTTGCAAGAGTTCATTTGTGCGAAAAGACACTTGCAAGAGTTCATTTGTGCGAAAACACACTTGCAAGAGTTAATTTGTGCGAAAAGACACTTGTGCTAATAGACACTTGCAAGAGTTCACTTGTGCGAAAAGACACTTGCAAGAATTCATTTGTACGAAAAGACACTTGTGCGAAAACACACTTGCAAGAGTTCATTTGTGCGAAAAGACACTTGCAAGAGTTCATTTGTGCGAAAAGACACTTGCAAGAGTTCATTTGTGCGAAAACACACTTGCAAGAGTTAATTTGTGCGAAAAGACACTTGTGCTAATAGACACTTGCAAGAGTTCACTTGTGCGAAAAGACACTTGCAAGAATTCATTTGTACGAAAAGACACTTGTGCGAAAAGACACTTGCAAGAGTTCATTTGTGCGAAAAGACACTTGCAAGAGATCATTTGTGCGAAAAGACACTTGTTCGAAAGACACTTGCAAGAGTTCATTTGTGCGAAAAGGCAGTTGTGCGAAAGAGACCTGCAAGAGTTAATTAGTGCGAAAGACACTTGCAAGAATTCACTTATGCGAAAAGACACTTGTGCTAATAGACACTTGCAAGAGTTCAATTGTGCGAAAACACACTTGCAAGAGTTCATTTGTGCGAAAAGACACTTGCAAGAGTTCATTTGTGCGAAAAGACACTTGTGCTAATAGACACTTGCAAGAGTTCACTTGTGCGAAAACACACTTGCAAGAGTTCATTTGTGCGAAAAGACACTTGTGCTAATAGACACTTGCAAGAGTTCACTTGTGCGAAAACACACTTGCAAGAGTTCATTTGTGCGAAAAGACACTTGCAAGAATTCATTTGTGCGAAAAGACACTTGCAAGAGTTCATTTGTGCGAAAAGACACTTGCAAGAGATCATTTGTGCGAAAAGACACTTGTTCGAAAGACACTTGCAAGAGTTCATTTGTGCGAAAAGGCAGTTGTGCGAAAGAGACTTGCAAGAGTTAATTAGTGCGAAAAGACACTTGCAAGAATTCACTTATGCGAAAAGACACTTGCAAGAGTTCACTTGTGTGGAAAGACACTTGCAAGAGTTTATTTGTGCGAGAAGACAGTTGTGCGAAAGACACTTGCAAGAGGTCATTTGTGCGAAAAGACACTTGTGCGAAAAGACACTTGCAAGAGTTAATTTGTGCGAAAAGACACTTGTGCGAAAGATACTTGCAAGAGTTCACTTGTGCGAAAAGACTCTTGTGCAAAAGACACTTGCAAGAGTTCACTTGTGCGAAAAGACTCTTGTGCGAAAGACACTTGCAAGAGTTCACTTGTGCGAAAGACACTTGCAAGAGTTCACTTGTGCGAAAAGCCACTTACAAGAGTTCATTTGTGCGAAAAGACACTTGTTCGAAAGACACTTGCAAGAGTTCTCTTGTGCGAAAGGATACTTGCAAGAGTTCATTTGTGCGAAAAGACACTTGTGCGAAAGACACTTGCAAGAGTTTATTTGTGCGAGAAGACAGTTGTGCGAAAGACACTTGCAAGAGGTCATTTGTGCGAAAAGACACTTGTGCGAAAAGACACTTGCAAGAGTTAATTTGTGCGAAAAGACACTTGTGCGAAAGATACATGCAAGAGTTCACTTGTGCGAAAAGACTCTTGTGCAAAAGACACTTGCAATAGTTCACTTGTGCGAAAAGACTCTTGTGCGAAAGACACTTGCAAGAGTTCACTTGTGCGAAAGACACTTGCAAGAGTTCACTTGTGCGAAAAGCCACTTGCAAGAGTTCATTTGTGCGAAAAGACACTTGTTCGAAAGACACTTGCAAGAGTTCACTTGTGCGAAAGGATACTTGCAAGAGTTCATTTGTGCGAAAAGACACTTGTGCGAAAGACACTTGCAAGAGTTCATTTGTGCGAAAAGATACTTGTGCGAAAGATACTTGCAAGAATTCACTTGTGCGAAAAGACACTTGCAAGAATTCACTTGTGCGAAAAGACATTTGTGCGAAAAGACACTTGTGCGAAAGACAATTGCAATAGTTCATTTGAGCGAAAATACACTTGTGCGAAAAGACACTTGCAAGCGTTCATTTTTGCGAAAAGACACTTGTGCGAAAAGACACTTGCAAGAGTTCACTTGTGCGAAAAGACACTTGTGCGAAAAGACACTTGTGCGAAAAGACACTTGCAAGAGTTCACTTGTGCGAAAAGACACTCGTGCGAAAAGACACTTGCAAGAGTTCATTTTTGTGAAAAGACACTTGTGCGAAAGATACTTGCAAGAATTCACTTTTGCGAAAAGACACTTGCAAGAGTTCACTTGTGCGAAAGACAATTGCAAGAGTTTATTTGTGCGAAAAGACACTTGCAAGCGTTCACTTTTGCGAAAAGACACTTGTGCGAAAAGACACTTGCAAGAGATCACTTGTGCGAAAAGACACTTGTGCGAAAAGACACTTGCAAGAGTTCACTTGTGCGAAAAGACACTTGCAAGAGTTCACTTGTGCGAAAAGACACTTGTGCGAAAGACACTTGCAAGAATTCACTTGTGTGAATGATAATGTTGATTAATGATAACATTAACAACATTGTTGTTGTTGTTAATGTTAACATAACATGTCAGCTGGCATGCGCTAGCTACACTATACCAACAAAAAAACATCGAAAACTATACTCAAGCAGTTTTATTTCGGCTTGAGTGCCTATAGTTTTCGGTGTTTTTGTAAACTACTAAAAACGTGAAACATTCGAGAGACAAAGCTGAAATGTGGGAGATGACTGTACCTACCCTTCAAACTGGAAAATAGCTACGCTGCTTAGCGGGAATAACAGATAAAGTTGTAATAGGTAAAAGAAGCCGCACGTCAGTAATAACACTTTGACCTTGAGCTTCCGTAGCTTAGTAGGCGACGGAAAAATGTATCATTTTTGCTGTTGAAACATTTGCATCTGGATCACTAAAATGATCCGAAACACTGATATGTTTCATTTGGATCATCATCGGTTCAAAGGATATAAAGTACAAACGATCTGCTAAATCTGCTAATATTCAAATGAAACGGCAGATCGTACAGTGTAAACGGCCTCGCTGTGTATCGTCAAAATGAGCGACAATCAGTGTTAACCGACTCGCAAAGCTTCATGTGAATCGCACGGCAATGCCACGTAACATTACTTTCGCCAGATTTTTAACCGACTTTACAAAAAGGAGGAGGTTCTCAAGTCGTCTGTATTTTTTGACGTGACAACGTCTTATAATTCGATAGAGCCGGCTGCACGCACGAAAAAACATGACTCATGCGGCGTTACCTCTCATGCAGCGTTACCTCTCATGCGGCGTTACCTCGCTCTGAGGCATTCCATTTAAGGCTTATGACGTTGTCACGTTCAACTATCGTCAGTAAACCGACTTTACAGACAACCGATTTTTTTTATGTTTGTTACCTCAGAACTCCGTCGTTTATGAACCGCTTTGGATTTTTTTTATTTTATTTGAAAGGATATACTTCCAGATTGGTCCCATTTTTATCAAAATCCAGTTTTGATGTTGGGATCCATGAGTAACTGAAGGAACTCCTCAAATATTATAGGCATACATATAGCGATTTTTATATTTTCATCAACAAGTCAATCATTTGCATTCAGAAAGTATAATTTGGTGAAGTGGAACTGATGAAGAAGGCCACAGATGGCCACCGAAAATTCTCAATGATAAGTATTTCACGGGTGGCGATAAGATATCTGGATTAAGATAGTTAAGCGAAGCAAATTTAATTAAATAGTTCTGATCAAAATGGTACCATCAAACTGATCTGATGATGAAGCCGGAAGGTAGGCACTGGAACTCCGTAATAAAACAATGTATCCTACCCGTGTTTGGTCTTATTGGAATTGTCATGAGATGCACTCTGGCTATAACTGATTTTTAACTGACTTCAAATAAGGAGGAGGTTCTCAATATAATATCTAGCCTTATATAAAAGGAAACCGTGACTGATTGGTCTGTCAACACATAGCTCAAAATACTGAATAGATTGGGTTGAAATTTGGCACACAGACAGTTCTATGATGTAGGCATCCGCTAAGAAGGGGTTTTTGGAAATTTGTCTTTTAAGGGGGGGAGGGGGGAGGGGGGATTTTGTATGCATGAAAAATATTATTCCTAGAGTTAATAAACTTCAAACTTGGCACGAATACTTACCTAAGTAAATTATAAAGTTTGTAATGTTTTGTTTATCTCAATTTCAATGGATGGGATGTCAAAGCTTGTATAGAACTTCCTGTCACTGTTGTTTTCATAGCTAGTAGTGGTATACGAATTGATGTGGGGTAGGTACCACAGCTAAAAATTGAAAAATAAAAAACTTTTTTACAAAAAATAAACCGACTTCCAAAAAAAACACTAAAAAGTGAAAAATAACTTTTTTAATATTATATTTAATTTAATTTCGGAAGTTGGTGGCCAAAATGAAAATACAGAACCAAAGACACCGACTACCGAAATTAAATTAAATATAATATTAAAAAAGTTATTTTTCACTTTTTAGTGTTTTTTTTGTAAGTCGGTTTTTTTTTTTTGTAAAAAAGTTTTTTATAACTCAATGTTTTCAGATATAAACTTTAATTTTTACTGCAGCACCTTTTTTGTGTATAATCTTGTAACAAACAAGGAATGAGAAACCCATAATTTTGACTATTCAGTTCAATTACCCTGTACGTATGAAAATAAAACCCATTAATATCTGTCCAGTAGTTTTGTAGGAAAATGGTAACCGAAAAATGCATGGCCTCTTACCCAAATCACATACCGTTTCCGTGTTCTCGTGGATAGCTCAGTATTTTAATACTGCAACGACAAAATATCCAAATTTTAAAATCAGAAATTAAGTTGTCTGTAAAAGAACCGGAATTACCGACATAGCTTGCAGGGTAAGCAAGCTGAAGTGGCAGTGGGCTGGCCATGTTTGTCGAAGGACCGATGGCCGATGGAGCAGACGAGTCCTGGAGTGGAGACCGCGTATCGGCAAGCGTAGTGTGGGACGCCCCCCAGCTAGATGGACCGACGACCTTAAAAAGGTGGCTGGGACAGACTGAATGCGGAAGGCGGAAGACAGGGTGTTGTGGCGCAGCCTTTTTTTTTTTTTTGGGTTGGAAATTATCAAATAACTTCTCCCGCTCTGGGCGGAGCGGGAGGGCGTGTCAGACTTTTACTGACTAAAACCCACCCGTGTTCCTTCCGTTGCCTGTGTGCCAGGGCCACGATATCCCTTTCGGACAAACTCGCAACCCCGGCAGGCATTGGTCCTATCGGACCCCGTCAATTGGTGCTGACATCTCTTTGAGGCGCACGTGGAACACAACGCGCCGTCGACCCGGGCCTGGTCCTTATCGGACGGCGAGCTACCCATCGCTCACCGTCCGCAGGCCCGCGCCTACGGTGGCCGGAAATCGGCTTGCGATTCCCGACGCCCGGGGCGTCTCCTGCGGCGACTAAGGGCGCGAGGGCGCGAACCTTGTCTCACCCTCACGCGTTCCGCCTCCTCCTTCGCTAGCATAACTGCTTCGCAGAAGGAGGTGACGGCCTCCCATGCACTCTCGCTCCGAACCATGGCCTGAACCAGGGCCGGACGCGAGAGATCGCCGCCGCCGATCGCCTCCGAAGCTGGGCAGACCTCCACCGTATGCTCCACCGTGTCCTCCGGGCGATCCACACAGTGGTGACACCCGGGCGTTTCCTCCCGCTTTATCCTGAACAGGAACCTCCCGAAACAACCGTGTCCGGTGAGGACCTGCGTCAGGCGGAAGGTGAGGACGCCGTGGGTTGTGGCGCAGCCTGGAGAGGCTTTGTCCAGCAGTGGCCTGCGATTGGCTGAGTTGATTGATGAGAGAGACTCACCATTAGGATTCTTTGCACTCCTTGATAAACACTAGGAAGCTCCCTATTTTTATGTTAATTTCCATGAATATTCTGAAGCAGTCACACATACAAGCAAAATGAAACTTTAGTATATGATTTATTAGATCTCTTTCTTCCATGTTGAATACAGTTACGTAATTGTAATTATTTTCTCTCAATCTCAACTCAAAAACTCAAAGCATTTATTTCAATTAAACCATTTACAGGCACTTTTGAATTATCAACAAGTCGGTCAGTTACAAATATGAAGCTCATTCCAAATAGTAGGTTCCTATGGAGAAGAACGGGCAAGAAACTCCACAGACACTCTTTTAAAATAAAATATTTGATACAAAGTATTGGTTACATCATTCTTATTGAAAATATACATGTGAGAACGATGCAAAACGTCAGAAGCGTCCGTGATAAAAAAAAACAATTCAAAACAAAAATAATTAAAAATATATTATATAATACATTTTTTATTCGAAAATCATGTCTTTTTTAAGGATAATTATAAAAAACAAACAAGATTGTTTGGCTTCCATGTCTAAAATAAATATTCACAGCAAGAAAATATAGTTTATTATTCACTCACAAGATATTTTTTCTCTAGATCAAATAATACTTTAGTTATAAACGAAATAAGAATTGAGACTCACGCTATTCAGTTTCGTGCTCGTACACGATCAAAGAGCACGCAATATTCAACTTTATTACTGATGTATTAGCGTTTAGCACATGACGGAGTGGCGGGGAGCGAGGGGTGGAGCTTGCGTTCAAAATTTGATTTAGACTGCCTGCTCTTAAATTATTGAAGATTTCCAAAAACTAACCCTTTTCGGGGTTAAAAGGGGGCAAGGCTGCATTCAAGGCACGCTCGTGCGACGGATGCTCTATGCGGCGGCCACTGCTTTTCGACGTTCACCGGTTAATTGCGGACGCTATGTGGCGGCCACCGCTCTTCAACGTTCGTCGGTAAATTGCAGACGCTATTTAGCGGCCACCGCTCTTCGACATTAACCGATATTATTAGAGAGTGTAACAAGGCGAGGCATAATCCCTTCACGGTTAATTGATTAAACAACAGTCTTGTAGCGTTTATAAAGGAAGCTAAATAGATTACAAACTTTTTTCTGGGAATTCGCGGGTAAAGTCGGCTGTTGTTTATAGTTTATACAGGGTGTGCAAATAAGGGATTAACTTTGAACGACTAATACTTAATCCTGGGCTTCAAAGGGTGTGGTGAAAATAAAGGATTATCTTTTTGAAAGCCTATTCAAGTTACATAACATGAGGCCTGTAATCCCCGAAGGGTTGGGCTGAGGTGTATTTATAGTACACCCACGTTTCGCCAGTTATTAAACATAAATATCTTTAAAGATATTTGTTTCTCAAAAGAATTATAAATTCACTTATAGTATAGAGAAAACATAAATAGGTTAAAACAATATTATGTGCTCAAACTCAAACTCAAAGCATTTATTTCAATTAAACCATTTACAGGCATTTTTGAATTGTCAAGGACTCGGTCAGTTAGAAATATGAAGCTAGTTGCTCATTCCAAAGCGTAGTAGGTATCTACATATGGAGAAGAACGGGCAAGAAACTCCATCGACACTTTTTAGGGTTCCGTAGCCAAAGGGTAAAACGGGAACCCTATTACTAAGGCTCCGCAGTCTGTCTGTCTGTCTGTCCGTCTGTCACCAGGCTGTATCTCATGAACCGTGATAATTAGACAGTTGAAATTTTCACAGATGATGTATTTCTGTTGCCGCTATAACAACAAATACAAAAAAATAGAATAATATAAATATTTAAGGGGGCTCTCTACAACAAACGTGATTTTTTTTGCCGTTTTTATAGATAACGGTACGGAACACTTCGCGCGCGAGTCCGACTCGCACTTGGCCGGTTTTTTAAATTATAATGTTACTAAAACATTCTTACATCTTTAGTGTTGCATTTATATCTAAATTTGACGACGATATAACAAAAAAAAAACGCGTCCATAGTAGCAAATAGAAGAATGCCATCAAGAGTAGCTTATAATAAAAATTTGCTAGGTACACTTATGTAGTACACTGATATTATAATTAAGAATACTCTTTATTATGTACACCATCAAAATGACAGATATAAATGTAGAATTTTTACAATAGGTGCCACAATGGACGGTATCATATAAAAAAAAAAACTGGCCAAGTGCGTGTCGGACAACGCACAATGAAGGGTTCCGTAGTGGGGATTAATTTATCCTAAGAACAAACTTAACATTGTAGTTTCAAGAGGTCCGACATGCACTTGACCAGTTTTAAGTTTTTAATTTTTTGTATATTGGCACTTTGTAGCTATTCCCTAATATTCATGTAATTATTTATTATTTAATCGTGCTTTTGTATATTGTGCTGTCTTTTGTGTGCACCAAATAAACAAATAACGTCTAATCAATCAATAATCTATCTATCTATCTTAAAAAATAAAAAAAATAAAAACACCTTTTCATTTCGCGACTATAATGATAATATGTACCTATCTAGCTAGGTGCGGATAAAATCTGGATACAAAAACATCAAGCTCGACTCAATTACTAAACCCCGGAATACATTTAACTGGAAAAGCTTAGCCCCAGATCCCAAATTCTATGCTTACCTTTTCTTATTTATAATCTGTGGTTCAAGCTTTACCGTTGGCTATGTAGTGTACTTACAGCATTTCCATTTGAATAGACCAGTTCTCAATTTAAATTGCTTTGGCATGTAGGGTTTATGTTAAATGTTATATTATAACGGCGTGGGATTGCCTTTACCAGAAGTGGTCATCGTATTAGTGGTTCAACAGGTTCAACATCATCAGGATTGAGCCGGAATATAGCAGTTCGTCGTGGACTTGGTACGACAGCGGTTCCCCTGACATCATATCATCTCTGTCATCAGAAGACAGCCGCCACGCAACCATCGAGGCGACGCTCTGCTTGAGTGACTGTCACCAGCCAGTGTCACTCTTCTCCGACCTTTTTAGTGGTTCCAGTAACTTTGTAACAAAACTAGCTCCACCTGCTGCGCTGTCATATGCCACGTGTCACTACAATGGCGACATTAATTTAACACACGAGTAGGGCTAGTGGCCAGTAATCATAAAAAAAACCGGCCAAATGCGAGTCAGACTCGCGCACAAAGGGTTCCGTACCATTATCTATAAAAACGGCAAAAAAATCACGTTGGTTGTATGGGAGCCCCCTTAAATATTTATTTTATTCTGTTTCTTTGTATTTGTTGTTATAGCAGCAACAGAAATACATCATCTGTGAAAATTTCAACTGTCTAACTATCACGGTTCATGAGATACAGCCTGGTGACAGACGGGCAGACAGACAGACGGCGGAGCCTTAGTAATAGGATTCCCGTTTTACCCTTTGGGTACGGAACTCTAAACACAAATGAGATAAAATAATTCGTACATTGAAAAATCAAAATTTCAAACAAACTATATAATAAAGCTATCTCTTTCCATCAATTCACATAGGTACTTTTGCACGTTATTCATTTTTTATTTTCATTGATGCGATGTTATAATCCGTGACCCCAGCAAATGACCTCTGCGCCACAGTTCCTTAAGTACAGGTTGCTCCAAGATGCTATTTTAGAAAATTGTTAATAAATAAATAAATAATAACGTTATACGTTAAATTATAATAATATATTCATAAAAACTAAACGCGAAACCGGACACTTGAAACGTGGACACTAACAGTCGGGCTGGTCCACAAATTCAAGGTCACTCAGCGTGCTATGGAGCGGGCTATGCTCGGAGTTTCTTTGGAGAATAAAATCATCCGGAAAATAACCTGAGTCACCGACATAGCTTGCAGAGAAAGCAAGCTGAAGTGGCAGTGGGCTGGCCATGTTTGTCGAAGGACCGATAGCCGGTGGAGCAGACGAGTCCTGGAGTGGAGACCGCGTATCGGCAAGCGTAGTGTGGGACGCCCCCCACTAGACGTACCGACGACCTTAAAAAGGTGACTGGGACAGACTGGATGCGGAAGGTGGAGGACAGGGTGTTGTGGCGCAGCCAGGGAGAGGCCTATGTTCAGCAGTGGACTGTTATAGGCTGAGTTGAAACGCAAAACCGTATAGGTGTATTAAATTAATGTCGCCATTAAAGCGGCACGCTGTAGAATAACCTGCCATTATGAGTCTCGTAAAAGACGACTAAAGGATTATGGGCAAAGATTTGGCCTTTGTAATATTATCTTACTTCTGTCGGCAATATATTGCTACGATAAGTTCTATTATAGACATTTTTTTTTCATTTTATATCGTGATAAAATAATAATATATCCTTACATACATTCAATACATTTGTAGTTCCTTACCTTATAACTACAATTTCTAGTTATTAAAATCAAAGTCATTTATTTAAACTAAGCTGAGACTCAACACTTTTTTAACGTCAACATTACATAAGATAGTCCCCCAAAACGCCCATCAAAAGAAGTAGCGCAAAAATTTACCCAGTTGACAGGAAGATATTTCTGCATATTATTATAACTTTTTCTTGGCGCTTTAGAGTGTTGCAGAATACCACATGCCACAGATTAGTCAATTAAGCAAAGGCTGGATGAAGGAGCACAAACTGACGGGGTCCGTTAGGGCCCATGCCTGCCAGGGTTGCGAGTTTGTCCGAAAGAGATATCGTGGCCCTGGCACACCGGCAACTAAAGGAACACGGGTGGGTTTTAGTCAGTAAAAGTCTGACACGCCCCGCTCCGCCCAGAGCGGGAGAAGTTATTTGATAATTTCACACCCAAAAAAATATTTGCAAAGGATGACTGCGTCTCACCCAGAAAGCCATCAACCTAAAGGCTTGTGGCGACATCTATAATGTCAACGTCGATTTCATGAACCTGACGTCATAGAAATCAAAGTTATCCGCGTGATTAGCATACATAACAACATCCCAACATCAACCATCGGGCTGTAGCCCACCAGACACAACACTGTGGTTGGAGGATCCTCCCTTTTCTATGGAGAATGAAGATCTTTCCACTCTGTTCCTCATACCTCTATAGGCTCTTTTAATGCAAGCCCTAATCACCTGACGTCCTTTTAAATTTTTATAATTTGTGCCTATTCTTAGACGAAATAATAAAAGAAAAATACCCACAATAATTGCTTGTCCAATTCGTCAGATCAACAGGACAAATCCCAAACAATATTAGTGACAGAACTAACGTATTACGAAGTAATCCTGGTCAAATAAAGATACTTCTAAATGTCGACCCCTTGTCTGACCCAAAAGATTATAGTCGACACTAGTTTTTTGTACGCCTCTGTTGCTATGCTAGTAGATTTTATCCGTTTCGGGGTCTCGGCATATAATGGGCAGTTACCCATCTACGGACCGACTTCTGCATTGAACTGTGCGGCTATTATTAAGCCATGAGCCACGTAAAAATGTACCAGCACAAAACTGTCGGTAGCAGTATCAAAGGATGGTCCTTTGATGCTGACCGACAGTTTTGTCAGTCTCTCGTCTCATGAGCCTTAAGGCCTGCATTTAAAGCCCCGACCGTAGTAACCGGTGCAGCGGTGTCGAGCGACGCCTCTTGCGTCAAGCGACACGCATAGACGTCGCTTGTTTCCGTGCATCGCTCCGCCAGTCGCGTCGCGGTGATTTGCGGTATGCTCTAAACAACTTCTTTCATTTTTTTCTCCGCAATCGCTGTTGCAAGATGCGTGTCGCTTGAGCGTGTGTAGCCAAGGGGTAAGTATCGTCTCTCATGGAGGTTTTCAAAAGCCTTCTTCGTTATTTAAATAAACCGGCCAAGTGCGTGTCGGACCACGCACCACGAAGGGTTCCGTAGTTAGGATGAATTTATCCCAAAAACAAACATTGTAGTTGAAAAACATGCTTCCCATACATCGATATACGTTACGGTCAATTCTTCAACTGCAAATTTAAGTTGGTGGACTATTACTCGTTAACTAGTAAACCCTACTTAGCTGTGATAGTTTTCCTTTTAATTTCGTTATATATACTACTGCCATGATTTTTTTCACATATCCAAAACCAACCATTTAGCTGGCAGGGGGGGGGACACTTGATTCTAACAAAAAATAGGACTTTAAAGCTTAATATTGCGCGAACGGATCTCAGAATTGAAAAATGACTTTCACAGACCCACAATATTTTTAAACGGCCTATCCAACGATACCCCACACCATGTATTAAATGAGAAAAAAAAATATCATCCCCGTTTTACGTGCAAGGAGGTAAGAACCTAAAACCCTAAAACAAAATGTTTTTCAAGGTTTTATTTTACGACTTTTTTGGCGTGATGAATATGTACACCCTTGCCAAATTACAGCTTTCTAGGACTAAGCGTCTCCGAGCTAAGCTGGGGACAGACGGACGGACGGACGGACAGACATACAGACAGACAGACGGACATGGCGAAACTATAAGGGTTCCTTGTTTTCTACGGAACCCTAATAAAAATGTTACCTTTTAGAATAAAGGCTCCCGCAGACAGGCGCGATGCGAAAGCGCGACGCGACACTAGTAGGAGAAATTCTATGAAAACTTCATGGAAAGTTTCGCAATGCCTGTTATGCCCACGACATTGCGCCAGTCTGCATGAGCCTTAAGTCGTTTTATAATGGCTTTATAGTGGCGTTTCTTGCCCATATTGCTCGATACTAGAATCATTTCTGTTTTCTTGTAAATTTTGACGTTCAAAAGTGCGTTTTATGTGCCTATTTGACATAAATTATTTGACTACGGCTTTCTCTCTCAATTTCTCGTAATTGGTTTTCATTTTCAGTCATATTAATTACTAATTTGTTACCGAGAAATGTAATAATTGGGCTCAATTAAAAATAAAATAAATACGTTTATAAATATAAATATGCGAAGCAATATCTTATGTTCAAACAAAAAATATTCACTGGAAATAATTTGTTAGGAGCGCACTCGGGTTCTTTCTATGTAAATAAAATAAATACACGGCCGTGTACATGAACAGAGTTGAAATAAAATAAAAGCGAAAAATATAAATCTGGTAATTTCAGGTTATTGGATAGCCATTCACGCGTTCGGTTCCCGGAATCGAATGAAATAAACTAACGAAATCTGATATTTTTTAAGCAATGTGTTGTAGGTTTCACGTTACTAGTTTTCCTGCTATGTTAGCTTATAACTCTTGTATTCGGAATCAACTGGGTTACACTTTATAGATGGCGCGTGTATTGATCAACATGGTTGCTCGTTGGGTGTTGCTTATTGTAACTTACATAAATTAAAAAGTGAAAAATAAAAAACTTTTCACAAAAAAAATACAACCGACTTACACAACCAAAAGAACACTACATAATGAAAAATAACTTTAATTTCGGAAATCGATGGCAAAAAACTAATATACAGATCTAGATCTCAAAGACACTGACTTCCGAAAGTAAGGTTTGTAGTGTTTTTTTGGAAGTCGGTGTTTTATTTTTTTTGTAAAAAGTTTTAGTCAATGATATCGAAGATGAACTGAGAAAGACTTAAAACCCAAAAAGCATTGCAAGCTGTATACACGTTGTATTTAAGTACGTTGTTATACTAGAAGCTGTATATTCAAGCTGTACGGCACTTATACAGTCCTTTTAAGTAAAAAAGGGCATTTATTTTATATTTACAGCATGATACATGGACATTATACAGCTTTTTGCGTTAGTAGAGCTGTATAGTAGCTGTATAATCAATAGCAAAGCAGTATAATAGCTGTATTAGAGCTGTTAGTCGGTTTACAAAGAAACTATTACACTACAGATATTATCTTCTAAGTATCTTGTAATGAACAGTGTTCTTAATAGGTTTTTGAAGAAAATTACAAAAAAAAATAAAAATTAAACGAACTATTTGCGATGACACGTGTACGGGAATCGTACTGAATGGCGAAATTATTGTTTTTATTATATAATATTTATTAGTATAGAAGATAATCTTGGTCTTGGATATCTGATGGTGTTAATTGGTGAATTGAAAGTGCAGATTTAAATTTATTGTGAATCTGTGTATATTTTCCGTCAAAATATTCACGCGCCAGCAAAATAATCGAGCTAACAAAAATAAAAATACTAAATACAGTAAGTAAATGTTTGTTTTTAAGGTAAGAATAAAAAATAGATATTAGGGCACAGTGATCATCATTCAAACTGATAATCATGATACGGTTTTAGCTGTTGTAAAATATACCTTTAATTATACTTAAAATTTTGTTTATAAACATTCGACAATGGCGAAAATTTGCTAAACAGCCTAAACGGTATTTGGAGGGTGTTATAGTCTGAGTAGCTGTACTGTTATTTTACCTACATAAAACAAAACACTTAAATTTGACACAATTTTAGTGCGTAACCCTAAAAAAAATTATGTATATTCTTCAAATCAATAATTTGTAACTATATACAAAGTCCAGTAAATAATTCGTGATTTTTAAATCCCAGAATTTAACGTGGATATAATTTATTCCGGGATGTTAGAAGAGGTATTATCCACTCTATGTTACTTCCTTCCTCGAAGTTTAAGTAAATAAGCTCTACCTATTCCGATCTCTGATAATCACATCACACTTCTCGTAATATTATAAAGGCGAAAGTTTGTGAGTGTGTGTGTATGTTTGTTACTTCTTCACGCTCAAACGGATGGACCAATTTTTATGGAGGTAGCTGACACCCTGAATTAAGACATAGGCTATTTTTTATCCCGATATTCTTACGGGATCGAGACTTACGCAGGTGAAACCGCGGGGCGCAGCTAGTAACTCATAAATCACTCTTACAAAGACAATATCAATTTTTGACACTTTAGTACGCCTCTAAAATAACTCTTAGTTCTAAATAGGCTGGTATATTGATGTTGAAAATGCTTGCGTGCTGTTTGGGAAGCTACTTGCCAGGTTTTGAACCAGAGCAACTTGTTAACAGTCCAGCCATCGAGAGAATGCTTTTCTGACAATTTCTAGTTGAAATAAGGATCAAATCAGCAAAACAAATATTCATTAGTATGAAACTGACAGTTGTCAAGAACGCATTCTCTCAACGGCCAGACTGTAAGTAAGTCCATTTCTGTCTTAGCTGTCAAATATATAGGTACCCGGTTTCTGAATTGATAATTTGAAGTTGAGAACTTGTCAAACCATTACTTATGGTGACTACATCAATGTAGCTCGTTAAATTTAAAAAAAAAAAAACATTTTTTACATAGATATGTTGAGTATCTTGGGATTTTGGGTAGACAAGCGTGACGCGACACTAGTAGAACAATTTCTATGAAAACTTCATGGAAATTCGTCTACCAGAATCGCCTCACGCCTGTCTGCGGGAGCCTTTAGCCGAATCACTCATCTCACTTTAGCCGTTGGCTATTGCAGCTTAGATAATTATTGTAATAGACAATTAACACAGTAGGATGAATTAAAATAGCTTCCAATACGACCTTGCTGACATGTTGCTAAAATGTTGAAAAGTTATGCCACAAAACCGGATTCTCAGCTTTCATAATTTTGCTGCATCTATTTGAATGAAGATGCAATGTATTATAACATCAGATTTACTCTAAAGTCCCGGAACACTTCATTTCCTTCACAACTTGCCACACAATATCAAGACTTACTCTGTACTGTGCTGGTTAGCAAGGATGCCAAAAGTTTATTGATATTTAATAGTAAGTTATTTTCCCAGGGAGCAAACAATTACTTTAAAGGCAAGAGTGTTTCTTTGAATCCAGAGCTAAGCGAAGGATTCTAGAGTAGAATCCTGAGCGCAGCGAGGGTTTCAAAGTATGTCACTCGAGCTTAAAATAGTATTGTTACCGAGGTAGACACTACTTTTTATCACCCTCTAGGAGAAAATAAGTAAATTCAACTTGACAAGTAATTTTTTTATAAAACTAAGTAAAACCCGATGTTGAGTAAACAATTACGAAACGAAGGCGGAATACATTTCGCGCGTTTTTTTACAACCTCTCTTCTTTAATTTGGCTCGCCCGCGGTTTACTTTATCATACAGGCTGTTACTTGTTCATACAATGTTCGTGATTGATCTCTTTGGTGATTTGAACTTTTAATAACAGTATCCACATTCCAAATTCAACCTACTGAAGGTTGTAGGGACTTAAAGGACCTAGGGACTAAAAGTTGAAAACTACTAAGGAGTTAATTTTTTTATTTTATAAAATAATTTTTTTTTACCTTATGACGACATAGAAATTAGCTCTTTTTGAATAGAAAACAGATTTCAACCACCTTAAAGTACGTACATAAAATCTCAATAAATAGGGTACGTTACCTTTTGAACCTACATTTTAAAAGTAAATAAAGAATCTGTAGAAAGATAAAAAACAAAATAATGGTAACACAAGCAAAAGAAATGTTCTATTCTGTAAAGTTCACTTCGAATCTCACTCTAGTGACCGCACGCAATTCGAAAACGAACTCTGTTGTTTTTAAAGTAAATCAATCGCGGATTCACAACGAGACACCGTTCGAATTTCGAAGCGATGTTTAGAGAACAACACTACAAATTCTCATGAAAAATCATTATCATCATAATTTTAGCCAAAAGACGTCCACTGCTGGACATAGGCCTCCCCCAAAAGGACGGGGGGTTGCCATAATCGCCACGCTTGGCAGGCGGGTTGACGATCGCAGTATGGTGTTAAAATGCATAGGGAACGCTACTGCCCATTCTCTAGTAAGTCCCTTAGTCGCCTTTTATGACACCCACGGGAAGAAAGAGGATGGTGCTATTCTTTACGTCCGGCACCACACGGAGTCCTGAAAAATACATCATGTTATTTATAGATATATTTACGTCTAGCAACCCTAGTAAGTACGATGTCGTCACGAAACTTAAAGTCTACTAAATCATTCGCGAGAGGTATGGAGCGAAACGCTAACGCGTATATCATATAAATTTATTTCTAGCCTTTTGAGGAAAAACGTCGTATATAAATCATTGGCATTTGTTCTGTTGCTAAAATCACATCGATCATTTTCACAGATGGGAAATAAATTGGAAATATCTTCTTTTGTCGTGAAACTAATGTAAACATACGGTCTATTCTGAGAAATCTCACCGTGCAAGCTTAGATGAAGTCAGCTCCAAGTGATCTGTCATTCCAACTGATGCTCGCATCAGCTGTCAATGGTGTCATTCCCTAACATTGAGGTAGGATTACTATGGAGATGGCATATTCTACTATAGGAAGAATAGTTATACAAATATCTATCTTATCGACACAGACATTTCATAAAGCGTTTTGTTTCTTTGTAACTAATCAAGAGCTGCTTATGAAAAGAGAGACATCTAAATGTTTGTCAAGGACTAAATTTGGAAAGACTTTTGTGTGACGTCAAAATCATGTCTATTGGTGACCGGACGCCATGTTTATTACCAAGTTTAGTGGTACAAAAATCGGCAATATTCTGTCAAACGCTTGCTTGCTGTCTCTCTTACACTCGCAGTTACAATCCTACGAAAGGCGGCCATTTTAATTTCCCGATTTTAGTATATATGCACGCTAATTTTGTAGGTAGATATGGCAAATCCATAGGTTTCCGTTTCAGGTGTCAATGTTCCCAAAGGATATACATTATTGACAGCTCAGTTCACTCGAGCTTTCACGGTGAGATCTTTACAGAATAGGATCGGCACGACTATTGTAATGGCATATTGAAAACACGTAAACATATATGAAGCTTCGTGTTAGTTCTGGCTGAAATATCAACTATATTAAACACGAAACACGTGAAAGAAAAGACAATAACAATGTGATAAATTCTTTTTTAATAACACTATACTTTATACACTTTAACACTTAGTCTGTACTGTACAGCTCGGCAGTCCAAAATATAATGCCCCAGAAAACATTATTCGATTTACTTGACATCTCTGTGTCCACGTTACAAAGTGGGGGAAAGCGCGCGAATTTTAAGTCAATAGATAGACGTTAAACTTATATAAACTGGTAACTATTTATTATATTAATCAGTAATGTTTTGTGTATGGATTCAACTTAATTTCTACGTATTTAAACATAACATAATATTTATACACAGTATCATCTTTTATGGAACCAAAAATTACAATTACTAGTCAAGTTGCGTACTAATAACATCTTAAATTCACATTAAAATATCTAGATTTATTTTGTAGTTGCTTACATTCGTCCATCCTGACCCATGAGTCGCGCCCTCGCGATATAAATTAAAAAATACATATATACCAACAACCTTTAAAAGGATTTTTTTTTTTTTTTAAATACACACAAAATACATCAAATTTTGTTTTAAATAATATCGTACATTACTTTCATTGCTATATGAGTAGTAAATAATAAACAAAAGATAAATTAAAAAAATAACAATACATTTTCCATTGATTTGTAGTAATAGATATATAAGTAATATCCCTATCAACAACTTATTAATAATAAATATTATCATCAAAAATACATTTATAACCAGTCTGCTACATTAACAATGTTTTCTAAAAATAGAACCAAATTAAATCTTTACACTCGTCCCATTACACTACTGGAATCATATTATCATATCACAATACTATCACCCTGCCATACTAATACTTCATGTCAGTCGAATCTCGCCAACAAGTGGTATTTCACCATACTACCATACTACCATTCTACCATACTACCATTCTACCATACTACCATACTACCATTCTACCATACTACCATTCTACCATACTAGCTATAAAAGCAGATTCTAACCTGTTATAGGCGTTATCCTCTACTACCATACTATCTGATTAACGAAGCTACTCGTATACTATTTGCAACTACTAATAACGAAACTGGCCTTCTAGAAACTCACTTAAATTCAAGTTTTCAACTTACAATACTTCCACAATTTAGTGGTCTGTATCCATATCCGAATTATTACTATCATCGTCTTCATTACTCTCGTCCACCGACTGATACACAAGCCAAGGGTAAATTTTGTCTACTGAATAAATTCCTACGTATTTTTGTTTACCCTTTTTTGTGATAGGCGTATCCTCTACTTCGTACCTGTCATTCTGTAATACTTTGGTAATGCGATAAGGGCCTAGACATTTTGGAACTAATTTCTTACTTTTCCCTTTCTGACCTACTTCTCTTTCTACCCTAACCAGCTGTCCTACATCAAACTGACGCGGGGGAATTCTAGCCTTATCAAAGATTCGCTTTTGCTTTTCCTGAGTACGTATTATTTTGTCTAGTGCTTCGTTTCTAATATCTTTTATGTTACTGATATTAGCATCTTCATTTTCCTGAACTGGTAAAGCCAGTCCACTCTCAGTCAACCCTTTTAGTCGCAATTCAAATAACAATTGAGCTGGGGTTTTACCTACTGCTTTATTGGTGGTATTATTTAAACCCCATTGTACCTGTAACAAATACTCATCCCATAGTCTTTCGTCTTTTCCAAAGGTCATAGCCGTTAATGAATCTAATACTGTCCTATTATAACGCTCTACCTGACCGTTTGCGTGAGAAGTAGCAACCGCATTTAAAATATGTTTCACATTTTTTTCTGACAGAAACTCTCTAAACTTTGAGCTCGTGAAAGTAGTGCCTCTGTCTGTTATTATTCGAGAAGGTACACCAAACAAACTAAAATATTCTTTAAAAACTATGACTTACAAGTACTTGTTCCGGGTCTGGCTGTTTGTGTATATGAGTTTAAATGTTTGAAAACGCACCAACTATGCAAAAGAATTTCCTAGTGTGGGGCAACGCTTAAAAGAAAAAAAAAATGTAATTAGGAAGGTTTTCCGAAGTTTTCATGAGGTAGTATATTCAGCGCGGATTCAGGGGGCAATGGGTGTGGTTGCCCTCCACCCATGGACTTCGGCAAAACTGAGTCTAGTTTTATAACCTGTATTTGTATTTTATATACAGTACTAATAAGATGTAGATTATTCGTAGGCATCCTCGAAAAGGGGGGGACTTTGTTGAGTTAACAGAAAAACTTTTTACAAAAAAAAACAACCGACTTCCAAAAAAAACACTACAAAGTGAAAAATAATCTTAATTTCGGAAGTCGGTGTCTTTGTATCTATTTTAGTTTTTGCCACCAGTTCCACTTCAGTAAATGGTGCTTTCCGAGTGCAAATGCATGAGTTACTATAAAAAAAAACCGGCCAAGTGCGTGTCGGACCACGCACAGTGAAGGGTTCCGTAGGTAGGATGAATTTATCGCTAAAACAAACTTAACATTGTAGTTGAAAAACATGTTCTCCCATACATCGATATACGCCACAGTCATTTTTCCATCTAAAAATTTAAGTTTGTAATCGCAAAAAATGTTGTTTATGTGATAAAACTATAAATTAACAATTTTCGGACTTTTTTCTTTACTTGTACTGTGAGACCTTGCTTCTGCACAAATTTCATGATTCTAGGTCAACGGAAAGTACCCTATAGGTTTTGATTAATTAAGTATCATTTATATTATAAATAATTGAGTATCGAAATATGTCGCAATAATGTCGCTTATATCGACTTGGAAGCTTGATTATTTTAGAGCTTCAAGAGACCATAGACTTACGTATTTGATATAAATTTCAACTTGATACCTCCACGCGTTCCTGAGAAAAATGGTCTTGACAGACTGACAGACAGACAGACGGACAACGAAGTGATCCTATAAGGGTTCCGTTTTTCCTTGTGAGGTACGGAACCCTAAAAATGAGGATTGATCTCGATTTCCATGGGATACCCTCATCAGATTCTGACTTGGTGACAATGGGACCACCTCGAGAGCATACCCTTTCAAATAAAAAAAGAATTTTCAAAATCGGTTCCCAATTGACGGAGAAATCGCGTAACAAACAAAAAAAAAAAAACATACCGCCGAATTGAGAACCTCCTCCTTTTTGAAGCCGGTTAAAAATAGATGCCGATGTTTTTATTAAAGGGCTTTAACGGCTTGAGAAATACCCCACTTTTTTTTTTTTTTTGTGGGAAATTATCAAGTAACTTCTCCCGCTCTGGGCGGAACGGGAGAGTGTCAGACTTTTACTGACTAAAACCCACCCATGTTCCTTCAAATGCCTGTGTGCCAGGAGACCCACTGGACTTATAATTAATATAAGTCTGTAACAACTCGTCTTTAGCAAGCGTGGTGATCTTCTCTGTGTGAGAAGAATCTGTGAGACAATAATAGGCTGGTATAATTTATTATTACAGCGTGTACATGACGACATTACTTATGTAAACCACGACACAGGATCTGTTGACACGATTGAAATCAGTCATAATAAAGTGTGTTTTGTTTAATTACGTCATCACTCTCAGAGATAATGCTTGCCTTGTCATCTGATCTTTATTATTCTCTCACTTATCTTGTCTGGGGGGCCAATAACTTCGTAAATGGGTGCATTAAAGACTCCTCAGGTTCTTAAGTATAGGTAAAAGACTCCATTTAAGGAGGTACACTTAATTGCTACCATTTTTTTCTTTAATTAAGGTTGCGGAAAATACCAAAAAAATATATCTTAATATTACTATTTGATACTCTATGACTTTTCCCCTTATTTCTAGGGTTCAGTACCCCAAAAAAAATAGACCTAGTGGATCACTCGTATGTCTGTTTGTCACAGCCGATTCGCTCCGAATCTACTGGACCCATTAAATTGAAATTTGGTACACTTTTTTATTATTTTGAAATAAGTTTTAAAGTTATTTAAGAAAATAGATGAAAATTAACTCCGCAACAACTGAGCCAACAATTTTGAAAAATAAATACTGAATATAGTTCTTTACATAGATTACAGGAAAACTACTAACTATAAGAAGTCTATGGTGTTAAAATAACATGATAAATCTCTCAATATTGTGCGTACAAACTTACATTTGCAGTTGGAATGTATGGGAAAAGATGTTTTGTTTTTGGAGTTGAAACTCTAGGGCTTAGTGCTCATCAAGTATTTCGGGACATCGCCAAGCGGTTGGTCGACTCTTCACGTGACCAGAGGGCTATTTTTAGCCCAAAGAATCAGTATTGCCATCCAACGTGGCAATGCTGCCACCCTTTTGGGCACTTTTCCCATTGACAGCGATGCGGATGAATTTTTTGATGCCCAATGAGCACTTCCCCCTTTTTAATTATTTTATTATATACCTACTTGTACATACTATAGATATTTTAGAGTTAGCTTGTATATTTTAATTAAGGACCAATTATTATTATAAATAAATATTTATATTGTTCTTGGGATACATTACATCCCAACTACGGAAACCTTCATAGTGCGTGGTCTACACACTAGGCTTGTTTTTTCTCATATAGGAGTCAGATAGAAAATGCCGTCAATAATTGACGTGTAAAAGTGTTTTCACATTCATTTTTGTCCGTTACCAACGAAAACCAAATTTGATATCACCCAGCGTGTCACAAAACGCATCAAAATTCTCCCAACTAGCCCACGACCATCGTCATCAAGGGATGAGTCAACTCAGCTGATTCTCTATTCAGAACATACGAACGAGGTACCCTCAAACCAGGGGGTCTACTCTTTAAGTCCGTCAACGAAGATACGGGCCCGTCCGAAAGTAGTTGATCCGTCAAAAAAAGTGAAAAATTCAATCTTTCTAACGGGTAACTTACACATCGGGATTAGGTAACACTATCAAATCATGTTGTCATTCATTTTTAATACGGGCTCTGAACTAATCTTATGTCCGTAAGTGATACGGAGTAGGAAACGCCGAAAACTTCGGCTGAAACTACGGATTTCGTGATTAGAGAGTAGACGCCCTGGAACTACGTGTACATATCCCACGTTTACCTCACAGACAACTCAACATTAATGTTCACAGAGGACTGAAATTAAGTTGCTAGGAAAAAACACCTTGTCAAATATCTAGAATTGTGCAAAGTACATTTAATTTTTAATAAAATAAACTATAAAGTATTGTATTGGATTATTTTAGTTTCTCGCAATCGTAGTGAAAAGCAGAGTGTCACACACGGCGCTAAAAACCCATTATAACTCTGTTTCTATTTACTCCCTCTCTAAAGCTCGGGAGTAAAACTACCTCGTATATAATGGGTAATTATAGCCCATCTTCTATTGCAATCCAAACCTACTTACAGAAATACAATCATTTATCAATAACTAAGACAAACAATTACACAATTGACGACTTCCTTAATGATAAATCTCTGCACTGATTTATAAACTATTAATAAGATTGACATACATGTTCCTATTCTGACACTTTTTGTTCTTATTGACACTTTGACATATTTTATAATTTTTTTGACATTACTGTAAAAATGTCACTACTGATATTAGTCGTTTGTTTTTTAATTAATTTATTTATTTTGGAATTCTAATGTTTTGACATTTATATTTATTCGATATTAATAGAATGTTTGTTTAATTTTGTAATTGAATATTATTTGCATGCCTATAAGACGGTAGAATATGGAGGACTACATTTTAAGAAAACATCTATGTACTAATTACCCATTTTGCAAAAATAAATGATTTGATTTTATTATTTGGTTTAACGTTAAAAGCAGAATTAACAAGTTCCTTATATAGTGTTGAGATATCCGCTTGTTAACCAAATGTTATTTTCGTCTACAATACAAAAATTCTGAGTATGAGACTATGAAAAATATGAGACTATTGGACTATTTGGTTTTGAAATAATATTAATAAATCGTTAAATTGTCTTAATCGATTATTGGGACATTTTAACACACTAGTATTGAACGAATAACATTCTGACCTGTTTGAGAACGTGGGCCCATTCAGTCTATTTTCTCGGGGCCAGCATCGAATGCGGACGTGTAACGAGTTGTTTGAAGGAAATATAACTAAGTACCCTTCTAATAATTTACAAGAGTTTTATTTTTACTATATTACTTAGTATGGAATATGGATCTAGGTAGGGTTTGTATTTTTGTATAAACTAGCAAATTTTTTGGTTGATATTTTAGAGTACCTAGTTCATATTCATGATCACCCTTTAAAATATTTAACATAATATTTGATGGACGTTAAAATATCAAGTCTGAAAAAGGCACGTGTGCATTATTCAATTTTTAGTATTAGAATTCAAATATAATATATTATGCGAAGGTTTTAATAATTAATAGAGTTATAAGAGTGACAAATGAGAAAATAATATGTGATGTGCAGTCAGGATTTAGAGTGAGAATGGGCTGTATGGATCAGATCTTCTCCTTAACTCCTCCTTCTCGGCATAGCCGAAAGACATCTGGCAAAGCACAAGAAAGTCTACTGTCCTTTCGTTGACTTGGAGAAGCCCTATGCCAGTGTGTGGAGGGAAGACACTATCCGTGTATGGTGTGGTTGGCGCTTGGTATGGGCACTGAAATATTGACCCAAGCGTGACGGTTCAGTTTCGTTCACTGTTCAGAAAAAGCACAAAGTGCGCCTAATGAAGTTTTCACTTCAAAAACTGTTTTATCCCAAATTCCGAGGTAGTAATACTTAGGTATTATCTACTTACTCAGGTATTGGCTTGTCAACCTTATGATCTTAGTAATAAGGTTGAAAAGTGGTTCACCACCAGTGGAGTGGCCGCGATGGTACTTAAGTGAAGGTCATTAAACGGCTGGTTGGGACTTCCCGTGACCCAAGGGCTAGCTTTTACCTTGGCCAGAGGCTAAGCATTGCCATACAACGTGGCAATGCCGCCAGTCTCTTGGGTACATTATCAGTCGACAGCAATGTGGAGGAATTTTTCGACGTCATAATATTTAGTTTTAGTTAAGGGGCCGACTGCCATCGCCCAAAATTGCAAGTCGAGGCGACCGCAAAATTCGTTCGGAATATTGCTATCTCTGTTTGACAAAGTGCAATCAGTGTATAGATAGCTATTATTAGCTGTGCTTACCGTTCATTTTTATCGACTCGAAGGCATTTATATTTATTAGTAATATTAGTTATGTTCATTATTTGCTTTATTTTTGTTGACTAATTCAGGGAATCGTTAGTAAATGTAAATTTCCAAAAAACGCATTACTAGTCTAGCAATGCCTTTTTTGGAAATTTCTTTAGAATACCGATATCTCAACATATTAGGATATCTAGGCCTTGTAGAGAAAATCTAGTAGATACGTCGTCATACATAAGGTACCTATATTATATCGTCCAAGGGATCACACGCACGTCACATAAATATAAATTATTGGAATATTTATTATTATTGTCTTAATATATTTTAAACCTGTTTATGTTTATTGATTTCAATTTATTTCATATATGATGGTCTCAAATTTAAAAAACTAAGGCTTCTTCCGTCTTATTTCTGTATTTCTTTAACTGAACTTCAAGTATTGTTACTAAATAATGAATACAACTCAAGTCAAATAATAAAAATGTTATGCAAAGTATTAGTAAAAAATAATATTCCAATAATGTATCCACGATGTTCGTAAATACAGATAATTAACAGAGTTCTGAGCTAAGAATAATAAAAATAAAAAACAAGGATTATGAATAAACATTTATTTAGTTATGTTATTACTTTATAATAATAATAATTATATACTCACATAACACCAACATTGTACAGACGGCTACACATCAAGCTATACATTTCCAGTTTAAGCTGATCTCGCATTGTGTAGGATGTCCGTACAATGAGAGGTCAGCGTGTACTAGAAATGTATAGCTTGATGTGTAGCCGTGTGTACACTTAGTTCGCAATAAACGATTTGAATTTGGATATATTCACCAATTTAAAAAAAAGTAACTCGCAACGTGATATAGTAGTGTAGGGTGACCATATATTATTATTGCATGGGTTCATAAAGTTATAAACATTTAAAAGTAGTTTGGACATAAAGTAATATAACAAGATACCTTTGTATATTATCGAAGGATAATCAAAAAAATCGGCTCTGTCTGATAATCGTTACTTTAGGTAATGGATTTGTGCAGTAGAACGAATTTTGTGCACATATTGACATGCTTTGTGTCTTTCTCTCTGATAGGCTTTTTATAAAAGAAAACAATATATTTGGCGAAATAATTAAAGATATTGCTTTAGAAAGTATGCACTAAGTCCGTGTATAATGTGGATCCTGACGGAATCACTTATATTAGAAAGAAAGAAAGAAAGAAAATACGTTTATTTGCGGTAAACATAACGCAAAGAAATGAAAACACAAACACGAAAGAACAAGACGGAGACGGACGGTAGACGGTCCATGGGCCAAATGATCATATAGAACTAATTATAATTCCTTATCTGAAGTATCTTGTATTATTGGTTTTGAAACTAAAAGGTCTCTTATTCCTGCGTTATTGTTATTCTTATTTTTGGGCATCAGAAGTTTATATTGTTGCGGTTGTAAAAAAATCATATTCATGCGTTGCAATAAAATAAAATAAAAATAAAATGTGCTTTAGCCAACAATAAAAATACTGACCCGAAAGTTCACCGATGATTTAAAAATTGGTTGAAAAGCTCGACGGCTATGGAAGCAGATGGCGTTGTAGAGTAAATAATTATATGATATTTTTACATACTGTAAAATTATTCTCCAAAGGCACAATTAGTTTTGATTCTACGTATGAGCTGATATCGATTACATAATTATGCTCTATTACTTACCTCAAAGGACGCTCATTTTCTTAATTTTTTTTCGTGTATTGCCTTGTGGGAACTGAAGGCGTTTTTTAATTGATCGCCATGGCTCTGGAAATATTTATGCAGTTTATAATGAAGTCGATTTACCAGCTTATCGACACAAGCTATATCCGAATAGCTCCTGTCGTTTTAAAACGATTAGCCAGTTTTCAAGTAATTATCGGAGTTGCCTCCCCAGGGTCACCAAAGTACAGATAAAAATCCCAGAATTATTAAATAAAGTAGACAGATTTTGAACTTTTAATTTTAGTTTTATTAAAGTTTTGTGTATTGTAGGAATATCACCAAAAAATCCATGCAAAAGCCGGGCCAAAACCATAAAGCCGCACTTGTCCAGACAAATCCGGTCGTATGGTCACCCTAGCGGGTGCGCAGTATAAACATCACAGTACCAGTAAAGTGAACCGAGCAGTGTAAGTCTCAGCAGTGTCCTTGAGATAATTATTACCAAAGCCCGGTCGGTCATACGAGTAAAGCAACGGAACAGTGATATGATAAATGATTTTATTTCTGTAAGTAAGTAGGTTTGTACAAACACTTTTACACGTCAATAAAATTAAAAAAAAAAACTAGATGAGGTCGTCTACTCGCTCCGTCGACACTACGTATTTTGATCCTTATTTACATTATAGTTACGGATCAATGTTCTAGGAAAGAAGCTAAGGCGCGCGCCTTCTCGAACCAATAAGAAAATATGATACATCGCTCTCGGTCGGTTGTGCTTCCCACTGAGCGACAGCGTTGTTTACAAACTACCTATCGAGTACATACTATTTTCAATGGTCGCATTACTTTTTCGCAAATGCGATCATGATCATTATCAGTAAGACCGCACGGAACAATATCCTATGCAAGTATTTTTACGTAGGTATGGAAGTATCTTTTTGTATACGCGATTGTAGTCTTTATCTCTTATGACTTTACGGATCATTTTTCGACGCAGGAAGAAAATACTTCAAAGTATGTTGAGCCTTGGTTTGTGGGTACTTAGAAACCCTGGTACTTATTTACAAATTGGGTCAAAGCATAATGAACTTTGTGTCAATTGTGTAAAGTACAAACTAGATAAGAGCAAAAAAACTGGGGGCCAAGTCTGCTAACGCAGTTGTGTCCAAATGGCCGATCATTGGCACCGTAATTGTAGAATTTGACAGTTTTGCTAATCTCCTAATTGAAAGGTCGTCTTTATGATTTTCCGATGACGTGCCGCTGATACTCCATTGGAAAAATTGTCTGTATTTGGTAATCTCGTATTGACTGCGTGGTATTTCTATCCTGTAATCGATAGCCGCCCGGGCAGACAGCCCGCTAGTGTGGGCGCTTGCAAACCGCACCCGATCTGTTTTAGTTATTCAGTACTAACATATGCTAAGCTTTTTGTTACTAACACTATAGACCCCATTGCAGTCTGGAAATAAAGATAATAATAATAATTGACAAACTCCTATTATTTTGACTTCCATATATACCACTGTCACGCCATTATGAATTTAGGAGGTTACAAACTATTAGCACAATGGTCATGGCGTTGCTTTGGTATGATCAGCAATTATTGAAAATAGCAGACTTGGTCCCCAGGTCGGGCGTCTTCCGGGGAATTCCCGCAGTTAGCAGCTTGTTTCGGCCGTGTGTATAATTTAGACTTTTTACTGCTCCTCAACAAATCTAAATTTAGTTAGGTCTAAAGTTATCTAAAGATATGTAGGTAAATAGGTATTTATACAAAATATAACTAGGTACGTACTAGTACAAAACAGCCCTAGAACCAAAAATATCTCTATGCACTTGGGCCGAGTTTAAAAGTATCTAAACAATTAGTAGCTATGAAGGCAGGTAGGTAACATAAAATAATATATCACAGAGTAATACTTACTGTGAGATACATTCCAACGTTCGGAGTCCATGTCGGCAACCAAACCAGATCGTAAATCCAAGTCCGTAAAACAAAGGTCGTAAGAATGTAGGTATGTTACTCAATACCAAATCAAAATAATAATAAAGTCCAAGTTCATAGCATAGGTCAATAGTGCTAGAAAATTATTACAAAACCTACAAATTCGCAAAAAACAACAAAATACGTACGCACGTGCAGTACAGTAAAGTAATCGTAATCATAAAACACTGACAGCTATAGTAGATGGGTGACAACAAACAGTCCGAGTCGTTGCGCTAGTGTGAGTGCCTTTTTTTTTTGGGTGGGAAATTATCAAATAACTTCTCCCGCTCTGGGCGGAGCGGGAGGGCGTGTCAGACTTTTACTGACTAAAACCCACCCGTGTTCCTTCATTTGCCTGTGTGCCAGGGCCACGATATCCCTTTCGGACAAACTCGCAACCCTGGCAGGTAGTGTGAGTGCCTGTCGGAGCGATCCACACAGCTACCGTGAGCAGTACGACCACGCACGCATTGACATTTGGTTTGATGCGATAGCACTACTAGCTATTGAAAATTTATGTTAAATTTGGGTGTGTTCCGTAATACCAAAAATGACGAATGAAAACTTAATGTTTTTCCAATATTTTTTCGCTAATTTGTAACTTGATAATATAAGCTATGTTCCTGCATAAACAATATTTCAAATATTGTTGTTTATAATACAGAAAAACAATATGAAAACATGTCATTTACGCTGTAAAAATGTGTGAAATTCAATTCGCTAAAACTTCATATTAGGTAACTTGTTTTTTTGAAAACAAAATGATGTTGGAACCTAGATAAATATTGTCTAAATCCGAATATCAGCATAATTTGGTGGAAATATGCTCAAATTTCAAATGATTTTGGTATTACGTTTGTATGGGCAGTTCATGCATCGCCACGCTCTTAAGTTAAGATATAATTTTGTTATTTTTATTAATTAATTGGGTATAAATTGTTATTTATGTAAATATTATTTTAATTCCGAATAAATAAATTATACAGGGTCAAATTAAGTAAGTTAGCGAAACTCCGCAGACGTGATCGTAATTGATATCTAAAAAAACAAATAAAATATTAATTTGATAAATTTCTTTTTTGGAATATAAGTTTAAAAATATCAGTTTTTTGTGTAAACTTCACAGACATAATGGGACACGATAAAATAAAAATAAAACAGATTTTTGCAACTTACTTCCAGTACAAAGCTACCAGCGGACGTTGACCCAAAAAAAAAAAACAAATATTTTTCATATTTATTTCTTTGTGTTTTAATATCGACCTAGCACGTCTGCGGAGTTTCGCTAGCTAATTTAATTTGACCCTGTATTTCAGTATCAGTGAAGAAAAAATCTATTTTAGTAATCGGCTACCACCTTTAATCGGTTTATCTATCAAAATACTTTCAAGGTAATCTCAGAACCGAATTCAAGTACCTATTATAACATTATCCCTTGAAGGGTAGGCAGATACTTATAGTACACCAGCATTTAGTCATGATTAAAGTACCATTTAATAATGGGCGAGTTTATTGATTTTTACCGGGAATAAATCCAGGCTTCAGTTCTACTGAGAATTTTGAAATGGAAAATCCCTTATCTTGTCCGTCCTGGGGCCCGACATAACATCACGCCTTGTTTCCCCGAAAGGTTGGGCAGAGGTGTACCACACCGGGTGTATAGTATACCCACATTTCGCCAGCCGAATCAATAAATATTAATAATAAATTCATTTATTTCAGGTAAATAAGACCCATTACCAAACATAAATTTATAGAAATTATATAAAATGGAATCAAATAAAATAATACCAAAATAAATCTATTTAAATGGAAACACAATAAATAAATAAATAAAACATTAATAATATATTATATAAACAATAAAAAAGAACATTAAATAAGATAAAACCCCAACCAGTATCAATTTTTTTTAAATATTTAATGTGCTGCAGGACCCCCTGCTCCAGGTCCTGCAGGAGGCCCAGCATTCAGGCTTGCGATCTCCAAACCATCGTAGTAGTTTAATTTAAAATTCACACACAAAAACAATAATAGCTTTAATAATCCTCATGTGACTGCTGTTTACAATATAATCCAATCAATAACTAAATACTATAATCTAATGGGCAACTAAACTACAGTTTTGAGCCGTTCGGGGTCGAAAAGCTCGGGCCTCCTTTTTAAGGAAATTTCTCGCCGACTGATCGACACTTCACATGACCATAGGGCTGGCTCGTTTTTTGGCCAAAGAATTTGCATTGCCATTCAACGTGACAGTGCTACCAGTCTTCTGGGCACGTTTCCGGATGACAGCATTGCGGATGAGTACTTCGACGCATAAATGCTCTTTTTCTTTTTTGTATTTATTTATTTATTTAGTTATTTAATCTAGTACCTAGTGTAAGTAGTTATTTGCGTGATAAACTCTATATACTTATTGATTTTAATGTATTTGTAATTAATAAAAGGTGTTATCAATAACTTGAGATCCTAAATAATCCCATAAAACCAGATATTTCTCAAAAACTACGCGTAATAAAAATCGCGCTTCTTAGACGCCTCACCGCGACAAACACCAACAAATATCGCTGAACCAACATACAAAAAAGAAAAGAAAATTGCAAGGCCGCTAAGGGCATCAATTTTGTCCTGATGTGCACTGAAATTTTTCCTCTGACAAGACGAGGGAAACGGCGGCGGGACGGGAAGGGGGGAATCAACAGTTTCAGCAGGCTCGGATACATAGCTTTGAGCCAGGCCAGTCAGTCCCCGTCGCTTGCTACGGGCCGTCGTGTTTCCCGCGCGTGTGTCCGTGAATTACGACTCCTGAAATTATGTAAAAAATATGTGCTGTTATAAATTCAGTGTTATAAAATTCCCGTGTGTGTTGTAATTTTTTTGAGCTTCGTGTTTTCTTGAGGCAAAGGTATTATTAAATTGTTTGTTTTTTTTCGAATAACTTTTTACTTGAACGGGCTGAGCGTTAATCGTGTGTGACACCATTTATATTGTTTATTTTAACGTTCGGTTTTCAAATTTATTGTTTTTTTTTCTTGGTTGTAGTTTAAGGAGCGGTTGTGTGTGGATTAAAAATAAGAAGGTGAGTTCTAGAATAATTATAATTATTTGATTTACTTTTATTCGATTAAAGTGACGATTACGAATTCAGAATTTAAAAAAATGTATAAATTGATACTGGGATACTAAAATTTTTAAAAAATCGTACGTATTGCGCCCTTTACGCGATGAATAGCCCTGTTAGAAGCTAATATCAACAATCCATCCATCACTCGAAACGTATGGAAAATGTTCACCAATTTATTTAATAAAAGAGCAATATAGACAGAATTACGAAGCTCCCAATTTGTAAGACATGGTTGTAACATGTGACTTTGAATGATGTCTTAAAGATCATTATTTGGTATACCATAATACAGGAAGTAACCATCCCTTTCCTGTTAATGGACCAGTTTCCTCAAAGAAAGCGGAAACTAATAGTCATAAACACCCAAATATCCGGTTTTCCTTGTAATAAACGAATATTGTTGTAGTAGTTTTTTGCATGAAAATATTTACAAATTTTTGAGTTTATTTATAGAAAAAGCTAAGATTTTGTTCAGAGTTTTTGTAACGCCAGCTTAAATAATTACACTTAATTTTAATAATCCGATTAAAATGATACGAGTACTCATCGTTTGCTCAATATACTTAAGACAGCACGACAACAGATTAACAAAAGTCGAATAAAAAATCGAATATTATGTTTATGCGAAAGGCACCTAATAAAAATGGAAAGCAATCTTGTGATTCAAATAAAAGATCGAATGCCAAGTCTGGGAAATCCAGGGTGAGTTTTGTTGACAAACGGCGCGCGGCGGCTCGGAAAAATGAGTCGAATTGTGAAAAAATATTAGGCATTGTTCTTTGAAATTTTCTAGAAGTAGGGTACTTGTTTTTTTTTTGTTGTTGCTTTTTCGTATTCTCTAAATATAAATTCGAAATTCGAACGGTGTATCGCTGTGAGTCCGTGATGATTTACTTTAAAAACAAATAAATTCGCTTCGAATTTGTTCGGTCACTCGAGTGAACTTTACAGAATGAATGCCCGCTCCTCTTTATTAAATAAAACCCATGTGTGTACCTTTTCTGAAAATCGTCAAACTCAATAAGCTCAATTTTTTAAATTAAGTAACCTTTATCGTAATTTAACTTTATTAATCATTACACAAATAGTTACTGCTACTAAAATTCCTAGCGATTACACTCTACTATCTTTACTTTTATGTCTACCTGTGGACAACGTTGTGGGTTACATTATGACGGCATGGTTGGCGCAGTGGTTAAGCGATTGACTGCTGCGCTGCGTGTCGCGGGTTCGATTCCTGCACGGAATAAATATTTGTATGACCTACAAGTAGTTGTTCCGGGTCTGGCTGTTTGTGTCTGTGAGTTTAAATGTTTGTAAACGCACCCACGATACAGGAGAAATTCCTAGTGTGGGGCAACGTTTTAAAAAAAAAAAAAAAAAAAAATTAAAAATTGTTTAGTCGCCTTTTACGTCACCCACGGGAAGACATAGGATGGTGCTATTCTTTACGTCCGGCACCACACGGCTCGGCTAGCTACGGAGTAATAACAATTATCTAATAGTAATTTGGTAATATTTTTTTTTAAATATTCTGATTGGTTGTTCTTTAATATTGTTATGTATTTTATTACACACAGAAGTGCCATACAATTAACACTTTTTTTTAAAGTGCAGCCTTATATGTACCTGTGTACACACGGCTACATGTTAAATTAGTTGTAAGTTCTTATAATATAACTGTTTGCTGTTCCTTTCAAATAAAAATAAAATAAAATAAAAATGCCTTGTAGGTACTTACTACATTTTATTTACGACTGGCTTTTACACTCCTTAATATGCCGTAATACATACTCACGCCTTCTTCCCACGGGTGTAGGCAGAAACTACAGTTTGTTCTAAGACAGAATTTATGGATTAAAAATAAAATACATTTATTAAAGTCCTTTCGAGTCGTTGAGCTCCTAAGTCTTGAGTTTAACTACACGATTACTGATAAATGCTTGTACTGACTGGACAGGTCCACTCGTGTCGTGGACCTTTTTAGACACGGATCTACTTGGTCCTCATAATAATTATGAGCTGACTAAGATTAGCCTTTTTTTATGGTTGGGAAATTATCAAATATCTTTTCCCGCTCTGGGCGGAGCGGGAGCGTGTCAGACTTACTGATTAAAACCCACCCGTATTCCTTCCGTTGCCTGTGTGCCAGGGCCACGATATCCCTTTTGGACAAACTCGCAACCCTGGCAGGCATTGGCCCTAACGGACCCCGTCAGTTGGTGCTGTTGGTGTTTTTTTTTTTCTATTTTTCTCAGTTTTAATGATGGTCTGGCATCTTGAGCACTTTATGCGGCCTACCCAAATGTCTTTTCTTTGGTATTCTTTTCTTTAGTTTCACTTGTTCAGAGCAGCGGGAGAATCTACGGGCCAACATGTTACCTCTGACCACTAAAGCCCTGCGCTCCCTCTCAATATCAGGATCGTCTTCAAGACCTTCAGAAATGAAATGCCCCAGGTATTTAAATTTCGTGACACGATTTATGCACAAGCCATTTAGGGTAATATTATGTGAATCATTGGGGCATCCACCAGCGGTCTTAAAGACCATATATTCCGATTTTTTGACATTGTATACAAGCCCATGTGCACCTGCATAGGCCTCACACACTCTTAATAACTCTCCGAGACCTCTCACCGTCGGACTCAGCAGCACCATGTCGTCTGCGTAGCTAATGTTGTTGACGCAGACGCCATCGAAAAAACATGAACACAAAAATAACAAATTGGGCCATCGTTCAGCAAAGTCAAATTATTTATTTCAAATAGGCACTTAAGAGGCACTTTTGAACGTAAAAATTAAGCCCCTTCCAAAAGGTAGTATGTAACAGAATGGGCTTGTAACTCCACCGTTACACATTATTATTTTTTTTTACAATTTTTTGTTGAAGTTAATTGAAATGTTGAACCAAAGAAAAAAAATGAAGATGATGATGTGATGATGTTGAATGTTGTTGTTGTTAATTTTTTGTTGTTGTATTGTTTGTTGTTGTTGATGTTGTTGTTGTTGATGTATTGTTGTTGATATTGATTGTTGTGAGGACGATGCATCTAGAATAAAATTACTATACCACAAACGGTAAAAAAAAATTAAGCATTGACAGATAATTTATTAATGAGATAGATACCTACATGGTGCTCACATATTTTAAAGTCATAAAAATCGTAAAAGTATATGTTTTCCTAAAAAAAATTAAATAATCAGTCTTTGTGTGAGTACAGGTAATCACAGAATGTAAAATCAATGTCATACAAATAATAAATTATACAATAGCAACCAGTTTGATTTTGTCTAGACGCTAGATTGTTCTATGAAGCTGGACCAGCACGTTTCCAAGCATTCTTATCCTGGATATAATCCTCTAATTTTTAATATGCTTGTTTACAAATTTTTAAATTTTCTTTCATTTAATTGCAATTTATCACAAGGTATTATCAAAATAAAAAGTGTATGTGCTTTAGATAATCTAAAAAAAATTGTTGATCTATTTTATCTTTATTTCTAGTATAAAAATGATGTCTATCATTCTTATCTTGTTAAAAGATGTAGATTTTTCAGCATTATGCTGCAAATATTATGTATGTAAGGAAAAATCTAAACTAAAAAAATATATAAATTATTATATACTAAACTTGTAAACTGAAAGCTGCTTAATAATTATCATTCTGCCTGTCTTTGACAATTTCGAATTATTGTCAGAACGTCAATGATGTCCTAATTAACTTAAACGTTAATTAAGTAGAGTGACTCGGCCTCAGTAATGAGATGGGTCTAAATTAAGAGGTTAGGATTTGTCAATCAAGTATCTACCAGACTGGGATTAATTATAATTATGTTAGTTGATCAATAGATTCAGAGTTTTGAGTTGTTCGTGAACGGGTGCTGTCAGGTGGGACTGGACATCTCTTAGCTATCACGGCTTATTTTAGTATTGATTTTTTTAATCTTTTTATCATGAACGCTTCTGACGTTTTGCATCGTTCTCATATGTATAATTTCAATATGAATGATGTAACCAATACTTTGTATCAATATTTTAATTTAAAAGAGGAGTTTATTGCCCGTTCTCCTCCATAGGAACCTACTACTCTTTGGAATGGGCAACTAGTTTCATATTTCTAACTGACCGACTCCTTCACAATTCAAAAGCGCCTGTAAATGGTTTAATTGAAATAAATGTTTTGAGTTTATTTTTTGAGTTTTGAGTTTTAGAAAGGTGTAAAATTTGAGTAAAATAGAGATTGTTTAATCACAAATATGTTTTGTAGCATAGTGTTCTCGAGTTGAGCGATTTTTGTTAGGGGAAAAATTTGCGTGCTCATGCACATGCTCATTCTGTCATGCACAGTTTTAAGTTTTCAGTTCTGTCGGGAGTGCCTATGTTTTTTGTTATAAATATTTTCTGTCGTACATTAAATAAAATAGATATAATTATGCCATTCAAACTTTCGAATTTTTTCATTTCATTGCGATGTATTGATTTTTCCGTCTTTTCGTTGTAGGCCAAGCAGACCGTAAATTTGTTGACCATTTTCTATTTTGTTAAGTACCTGGTACTCTACACTGTCTTCCCATATCTATTAACACTGTAATTTGAAAATATTGTAAAATCCAATTATTTTTAAGAATAAAGCGTGTCTTGCAATCAAACTTCTTGCCGGCTCTTCTCTATAGGAAACGACCAATTGGAACCGTGCACCTAGCTTCTGACGTTTCATAAGTGCCCATGTAGGTTTATGTGAAATAATAATATTTGGATTTATCTGAATAAAATGTAATCTATATTTCTTTGATAGAGCTAAGGCTCCAAGACAGGCGCGAAGCGACACTAGTAGCACAATTTCTATGAAAACTTCATGGAAAGTGTCGCGCTGCCTGTCGCGCCCGGGACATTCCGCCAGTCTGCACGAGTCCTTAAACGTAGTTTTTGTAGGGGGGTTTATCTACTTATTTACTTTGATTATAGATTTTATTTTCATTTAAAGAGTAACGGTGGAGTTTCTTGCCCATATTTCTTCTCCATACGAAACTAGCTTTTCGAAGGGGCGACTAGAATCAATTCTAGTTTTTGGTAGATTTTGACGTTCAAAAGTGCCTATTTGAAATGATTATTTTGACTTTGATTTTGACATTATTTGTAAAAATGTTTACCCAAAACTAATGCAAGACACGCTTTATTCTTATACAAACAATCCTAAAAAACCGGTCAAGTACGTGTCGGACCACGCACAATAAAGGGTTCCGTAGTTGGGATGAATTTATCCCTAGAATAAACTTAACATTGTAGTTGAAAACATGTTCTCCTATACATTCCGACCGCAAATGTAAGTTTGTACGCTCAATATTGAGAGATTTACCATATTATTTTAACACCATAGACTTCTTATAGGTTTTTCTGTAATCTTTAAGTAAAGAACTATTATCTGTATTTTTTCAAAGTTTTAGGCTCTGTAGTTTCTAAGATAAAGGGTAGTCAATTTTCATCTATTTTCTATAACTTTAAAATTATATTAAAAAAAAAAATTGAGACCCTCGCAACAAACCCTTTCGTTTGATATCACACGGTACTATTTACAAACCGACGGCACTCGACGGCAATCGACGGCACGGTTGGCGCAGTGGTTAAGCGATTGACTGCTGCGCTGCGTGTCGCAGGTTCGATTCCCGCACGGAACAAATATTTGTATGACCTATAAGTAGTTGTTCCGGGTCTGGCTGTTTGTGTATGTGAGTTTAAATGTTTGTAAACGCACCCACGATACAGGAGAAATTCCTAGTGTGGGGCAACGAAAAAAAAAAAATTTCTATAAAAATATTTCTATTTTGCCCCATTTACATTATAAGTTCGTATTTGGGTCATAGAAATTCATGTGTACCAAATTTCAACTTAATTAATCCAGTAGATTCAAAGCAAATCGACTGTGACCGACGGACAGTCAGGCACACGAGCAAACCTATAATGGTTCCGTACCCAAAGGGTAAAACGGGAACCCTATTACTAAGGCTCCTCCGTCTGTCTGTCCGTCTGTCACAAGGCTTTATCTCATGATCCGTGATAGCTAGAGAGTTGAATTTTTCACAGATGATGTATTTCTGTTTCCGCTATAGCAACAAATATAAAAACCAAAACAACATAAATATTTAAGGGGGCTCCCATACAACAAACGTGATTTTTTTGCTCGTTTTTGCTCGATATTGATAACGGTAACAGGTAGACACTTGACATATTCACAGAATATTTAGTTATATATTCACTTTAAAAATCAATAATTAAATTAAAATAAAACAAATATTTAAGGGGTCTCCCATACAACAAACGTGATTTTTTTGCCGTTTTTATAGATAATGGTACGGAACCTTTCGTGCGCGAGTCCGACTCGCACTTGGCCGGTTTTTTTTTCCTTTTGAGGTACGGAATCCTAAAAATCTAATCCAAATGCTACTACCACCACTACATAAATTATTAATCTCATGAGCTGTTTGATCAGCTAACTGAAAACTTTTCTCATAATATTGTTAGTTGGAAAAGTATGATAAATTTATTAGATGCGGGCTCAGTTAATGTTGGTTACTCTATGCTTAGAAAATACCAATATCGTAACATCACGTCTGTAGTGGGACGAAGGGTCAATAGAGGTGTACCTATAGTACACCCACATTTCTCCAGTTATGTTGTCCCATGTATTATTAAGGGGCGCGCCTATTGCCAACAACCTGGCACAAATCCTGACTCCGGGCTGCTATTGAGAAATTCCAGATGAAAAACCTAAATCAACTCAGCCTATCGCAGTCCACTGCCGGACATAGGCCTCTCCCAGGCTGCGCCACAACACCCTGTCCTCCGCCTTCCGCTTCCAGTCTGACCCAGCCACCTTCTTAAGGTCGTCGGTCCATCTAACTGGGGGGCGTCCCATACTACGCTTGCCGATACGCGGTCTCCACTCCAGGACTCGTCTGCTCCATCGGCCATCGGTCCTTCGACAAACATGGCCAGCCCACTGCTACTTCAGTTTGCTTACTCTGCAAGGTATGTCGGCAACTCCGGTTCTTTTCCGGATAATTTCATTCCTGATCTTATCCTTCAAAGAGACTCCAAGCATAGCCTGCTCCATAGCACGTTGGGCGACCTTAAATTTGTGGACTAGCCCGACTGTCAGTGTCCACGTTCCGGCACCGTATGTCATGACGGGCAGGACGTACTGGGTAAAGACTTTAGTCTTCAGACATTGCGGGATAGGTGACGAGAAGACTTGACGCAGTTTTCTAAATGCCGCCCAACCCAACTGGATCCTTCTGTCGGCTTCTTTGTCAAAGTTGTGTCTGTCACAACTTCGAGAAGCGACCCTTCGATGTGGATTGGACTCGGCAAGACGTGCGAATTGTTCATGACTTTTGTCTTGTCCAAATCATGCCGAGGCCAACCCGCCGAGAGGCTCCGTTTAGGCTGTGCAGCATCTGGTCTAACTGTTCCAGCGTCTCTGCCATTATGAGGATGTCATCAGCAAAGCGAAGGTGTGAGGATTCATGTATGTACTCGCCGTTCACGTTGATACCCTGTCCAGTCCAGTCCAGCGTCTTGAAGACGTCCTCCAACGCATTGGTGTACAGTTTACAGCCGTTTAAAAGCTAATAACACCTTCGGAAACCTTCAAAAAGTAATTCAATGGAACAAATCTAACTTAGAATTATAATTTTTAGAATCATTAAGACATCTGTCTAAATGATTCTTATAATTATAATTCTGTAAATACGTATCTGTTGTAGTCGCGAATTATATTTTGATCAAGATGCAACCTGACACTGACCTGCAAATAGCAAAACACGTAAGAAAATCAGAATTTCGGGCGTCCAACTGCAAATCCACCTTAATGTCTTTGTTACTCGGTAAAATCGGTCCTTAATCTTATAATTGCCTTTTACGACACTGATGATTAGTCAAATGGTTGACCCATATTTGGCAAGGAACCAGAAACACTAATTTTGTAAGGAAACCTCATCTTCCCCCCCTTTTTATCGCTAGGTATAAACAAACTTCGTTAATGATCAGGTCCCCTATCTTGAAAACTCCACAAAATATCGGTTAGCAGAAAGCGCTGCTAACTACTGTACGAAGTAGGTCAATGATTAAAGAAAAGATGGAGGTGGTCACTACAAACTTTTTTTAAAGCATATTGCCAAGTGTTTTACACGTGCAGCCTGTGGACCAACTATACTCAGCGGGCTATCAGCGCCCTACGGGTCCAATATAACAACGGGTTCAGGATGTTGATGGGGCTGCCCCGTTTCTGCAGTGCATCAGGTATGTTTGCACAAGCACACGTCGATGACTTCCACGCCATCGTCATACAGAAATCTGCCTCTTTGCTCTGCAGAGTGCGGGAAGGCTCCAACTCCATCCTGAAGACCATAGCGGGGAGGTACGACTCTCCTTTGTTGGGTGATGTTGTTCAAAGATGCATTTTGAACAACAACCTTGTGTCTAAATAGAAAATAAGTTTACGAACATAGGTATAAGTTATCTTTTTGTGTACTAATCCATATGGATGTTGCTTATCCGAAATAAACATATATATATATTATTTTATTTATTACAGGGCATTATGCATTATCCTCGCGATGATCGCCAACAGACTGGATTGCCCTTATATCCGGCAATGCTGCACCTGACATAGTGTTACCTTGTGGTGTTCGTTTTCTGTGCTTGTTATACTGTCGTACCCTTTTATCAATCAACTCAGCCTATCGCAGTCTACTGCTGGACATAGGCCTCTCCCAGGCTGCGCCACAACACCCTGTCCTCCGCCTTCCGCATCCAGTCTGACCCAGCCACCTTCTTAAGGTCGTCGGTCCATCTAGTTGGGGGGCGTCCCACACTACGCTTGCCGATACGCGGTCTCCACTCCAGGACTCGTCTGCTCCATCGGCCATCGGTCCTGTGACAAACATCAACAGCCCACTGCCACTTCAGTTTGCTTACTCTGCAAGCTATGTCGGTAACTCCGGTTCTTTTCCGGATAATTTCATTCCTGATCTTATCCTTCAAAGAGACTCCAAGCATAGCCCGCTCCATAGCACGCTGCGCGACCTTGAATTTGTGGACTAGCCCGACTGTCAGTGTCCACGTTTCGGCACCGTATGTTATGACGGGCAGGACGCATTGGTTAAAGACTGTAGTCTTCAGACATTGCGGGATAGGCGACGAGAAGACTTGACGCAGTTTTATGTATCTGTTTAAATTACAACATAATAAATTACAACAAAAAAGACACTTAAGCGTCGAAGTACTTGTCTGCATCGCTGTCATCTGGAAATGTGCCCAGAAGACTGGCAGCATTGCCACGTTGAAAGGCAATGCTAATTCTTTGGCCAAAAACGAGCCAGCCCTCTGGTCACGTGAAGTGTCGATGAGTCGGCGAGAAATTTCCTTAAAAAGGAGACGCGCATTTGGGCCCCATGATCCGAGCGTTTCGACCCCAAACGGCTCAAAACTGTAGTTACCCATACGATTACAGTATTTGCGCTACTTGAGGGTCTCAGCAGCCGCAGCAGCGGAGCCAGCACAGCCAGCCGTGCTTGGAACATGAGATGGCGTAAGGGTGTCGACACAGGTTGCGTCCCACACCAGAGGCCTTCCAAGGCAATAACGTGAATTTGTATCTGTTCGTATATGAGTCTTGTTACTTGAATTAAACTTTTTTTATTTATTTACTAACTTCTGCCCGCGACTTCGTTCGCGTGGAAGTCGTAATACACCACAATATACACATAACAACCACATTTTTATAAAAAAAACTGCCTCGTTGGTCTATTGTTTGCAAGCGCTCTGTTGAGCATGAGGTCCTGGGTTCGTTTCCCGGGTTAGGCAATGTGTTTTTGGGTTTTTCATCTGGGATTTGTCAGTTCGAAGTCTGAATTTGTGCCCGGTTAATGGCAATAGACTCGCCCCCTATTGCATAGGCCCTAAACATAACTGGCGAAATTTAATGTGGGGCGTACTAGGTAGGTACACCTCTGCCTAACCCTTCGGGGAATACAGCCGTAATGCTATGTTATTTTTATAAAACATAAACATATTTTGACGGCACGGTTGGTGCAGTCCAACAAACAAATATCTACTTATAGGTCATACAAATATTTGTATGACCTATAAGTAGTTGTTCCGGGTCTTGCTGTTTGTGTATGTGAGTTTAAATGTTTGTAAACGCCCCCACGATACAGGAGAAATTCCTAGTGTGGGGCAACGGTTAAAAAAAAAAAAACATACATAAAATCACGCCTCTTCCCATGGCGGTAGGCAGAAACTATAGAACGCCACCTGCTACGCTACTTACTCCTTTTGGTTCGTTTACTTTAATACAGCTGGTGATACACGCACGCCTGTTCCAAGTATTACGCACCTGACCTTTCTGAAGAACATCACCAATTAGGTCACTATTTGTCCTCCTAGGGCGTCCCCTCACGGCGATTTCACTAATATCTGCCTCGTAATACCTTTTGTTAGTCGCTTTTAATTCATCCTCTCAACATTACTAAACCATCTAAGCATACTCTTTTCAAATTTGGTCACTATATCTTCTTTTAATCCTTTCCAATGCCTTATCACATAATTTTTTAGCCTATAATTCATAGTCATGCCACACATGTTTCGCATGGAATATATTTCAGCAACATTAAATTTATTCTACTTTCATGCTTCTTTTGTCACACCCAACATTTCTTCTTCCATACATAAGCGTGGACACCAAGTACGCAATTGTCAACAACCAGTTGAGCCTTTTTGGGCATCAACTGGTTGGTCACAAATTCACAATCACATGTATTTGTCCATTCTCTTTATTTCCCGCATTTACTCTTTATAATAACTTTCCTGTATACTACGTTTGTAGTTACCATAACTACTACACAGCATTCAAAATATACAGACTCAGGACTGGTGACGTGGGGGCAAGCAACATACAGTTATTCGTGTGAGAAGCAGTTAGTCCCGCGGTTGACTCCGCAGTCTTCAGTAGCAATGATCCATTGCCTGCAAGGTTTTTCGTTAAAAATAATATAACAGTAGATTATGCAGAATAGATGGCCGATGGGGCCGAAAGGTTCTGGAGTAGCGACCGTGTACCGTGAGACGTAGCGTTGGAAGGGATCCACAATGTGATGGCCACAGGAATCCGCCGGATTCGGGAAACATACAACCGGTCAAAGTGGCGGTGTTTGGAGGACGCCTTTGTCCTTCAGTGGATGTCTTTCGGCTGAACTGATGATTTTGTGATAAAACTACAAACTAACGATTTGCTGACTTTTTCCTTTACTTGTGCTGTGAGACTTTGCTTCTTGCCAAATTTTGTGATTCTAAGTCAACGGGAAATAGTAGAACTTAAGGTTTGAGTTATTTGCGAGTATCAAAAAAATGTCGCTTAAAGAAGCTTGAGTTTTTTAGAACTCCTAGCGACCGTAGACTAACGTATTTGGTATTAATTTCAACTTGATACCTCCTCGCTTTCCTGATGAAAAGGGTCTTGACTGACAGAAAGACAGACGGACGGATTGACGGACGGACAACGAAGTGATCCTATAAGGGTTCCGTTTTTTTCTTTTCAGGTACGGAACCGTAAATAGTGAAATGTATGGGAAAAGGTTCGTTTGCTATTTCCGACTCTTCTAGTACTCAAGCCTCAGTTGATCTAATAGAGTTTGTTGATCCTCATAAGAAACAGGATAAAAAACAAAAAAAAAAATAGTCAAAAAATAGGCATAAATTGCCCATTTTCTTGCTAACTGTATTTTTTTTTTTTAATCTGTATATGCAAATCAAAATGTATCAAAAAGTTAAGGACAGTCTTCTCCGACCGATTTTGTGTACCTAGCTACATTGTTTCCTGTAAACTATAGAGGAATACAAACATAATGCAATATTGCTCATCCCCCACAGCAAATAGCGTGATAATATATAACCTACCTACTGACCAGATTTATAGGGAATATCTATGCAAAATTTGAACAGAATCTATCCGGTAGAATTTGCGTGATGCTGGAACATGCGTTTATAGAGGTATACAAACATAATGCAATATTGCTCATCCCCCACAGCAAATAGCGTGATAATATATAACCTACCTACTGACCAGATTTATAGGGAATATCTATGCAAAATTTGAACAGAATTGATCCGGTAGAATTTGCGTGATGCTGGAACATGCGTTTATAGAGGAATACAAACATAATGCAATATTGCTCATCCCCCACAGCAAATAGCGTGATAATATTATAGCCTACCAATGGCATTAGAATCAAAGTCAAAGTCAAGTCAAATTATTTATTTCAAATAGGCACATAGATGGCACTTTTGAACGTCAAAATTTACAAATAAAATAGAATTGATCCTAGTCGCCCCTTCCAAAAGGTAGCTTCGTATGGAGAAGAATGGGCAAGAAACTCCACCGTTACTCTTTTAAAATGTTTTACAATATTTGGTATTGGTACATCAATTATATAATTATTTGTGAAGACGATGCACCTAAAATAAAATTACTATACCACAATAGGTAAAAAGAATTAATAATGAAGCAACGAGATAAATTAATTATGTGATAGATACATGGTGCTCACATATTAACAAACATAGTAAAAAAAAAAAAAAAGTTTTCCTAGAATACTCGTAATCAGTGTGTGAGTTAAGGTAATCACAGAGTGTAAAATAAATGTCATAAAAATAATAAAATATACAATTAAAATAGCAATCAGTTAGATTTTGTCTAGACTCTAGATCGAATCTAGAATCGATCCCAGACCTCGTAGCAATTACCTACTTTTTTCCAAAAATAATCTCTCTCAATTTTAACTTCGATACGATTTTATTATAACTATAAATAGTCTGGAAGTCGATAAGGAAATATTCTTAAAATAATTTATATCTGACTATTAAGGAAACAGCCCTAGAAAAAAAAAAATAGACAGTCATGGGGAAAGCCGACAGAAGTGAAAACATAAAACTATAAAATAAGTGTTTTTTTTATTTCCAAATTAATTGTAGTCTCAAAAATTTTATATACATAATTTGTCAATTAAAATGATTAATTTTACATTAAAATAATTAATTATACATTAAAATGATTAATTTTACATTTAAATGATTAATTATATCTTCATTAAAATGATTAATTTTACATTTAAATGAATAATTATATCTTCATTAAAATGATTAATAATACATTAAAATGATTAATTATACATTAAAATGATTAATTATACATTAAAATGATTAATTATACATTAAAATGATTAATTATACATTAAAATGATTAATTATACATTAAAATGATTAATTATAACTACATTAAAATTATGAATTAAAATTTTCAATTTAAATGGGTATAAATTAATTAAAAGATACATGCTCTCACTGATGGCCAAGCGCAACACGCTAGTTATAGCTACAGATAAAGCACTAGGAAGTGGTGAAGGGCGGTTTTTTGGGGACTGTCTTATGTAATTTTGATGTTCGAGAAGTGCTGATTCTCAGCCTGGTTTGAATAAGTGACTTTTGATTTTGATTTAGATATAAGATTATCCCGTACCATTAATCACTCAACGCGCCTAAAGAAGTTTTCACAAAAAAATCTGAGGTTTACATTTTGTTAACCTTTCTTTTGTCGTACCATTTGACTTATTTCCCTACTCTGTGGTCGCACCCAACCCAATAAGGGCTTGATGGGTATACATCGAGCACTTTTGACCTAGAAATCTGAAACTTGGCAAACTTTTAGCATAACATCGGCATAAACTTACCGGACTATATCAACTTATACCGTTTTAGCCAACTTAGTGGCGCTAAGTTGTGAATAATTTGTGTAGTATAAATTACAGTATTGTTTACAGAGATAATAATGCTCATTATACCTTTAATTCATTATTTAACATAAACACACACAGTACACATACACACACACCCTGTTACACACATCTACACACACACACTGCGCACACTCACATGCACATTAAATATTTACACAGTTACATATTTTACGTTTTTTTTTTCTTTAAAATATACATATATTTGTTATGTTTAGGTTAAGGTTTTTATCTATGGGCCTGCTTCGCCTGAAATAAATGGTTTATTACTATTATTATTGGGCAGGAATATTTTTTTTTAAAAGATAGTTTTGTTGTATGTGATTTTGACTTCTTATTGTTTTTATTTTATTCATTTGCTATATTAGCGGTGACAATTACAAGTATTCTGAGATTTCAGCTGACTGGCTATTTAGATTTCAAAACTATAGCCGTGTGACGGACCGACTGTTCGTGGCGTCAAGGCCAAATTAACATTTACTAGCACGGAACGATATACAGTTAACACCCACGTACTCATCACACCATCACCTACACTCCCACTCTCACCAACACACACACACACACCCCCAAATCAATAATTATTCCACTTTTGCCACTAGAACTGTTTTATTTTAGTTTTCAATTTTCCAATTAGTTTCACTTTTGTTATTAATAATCTGTAATAGTGTTCAAACTCAAACCATTTATTTGAAATAAACCAATTACAGGCACTTGAATTGTCAAGGGGTCGGTCAGTCAGAAAGGGCGAAGCTAGTTGCCCATTCCAAAGCGTAGCAGGTGCCTATGGAGAAGAACGGGCAAGGAACTCCACGTACACTCTTTTAAATTAACATAATATGGTTACAAAATATTGGTTACATCATTCATGTTGAAATTATACAATGTAAGTACGATGCAAAACGTCAAAGCGTCCGTATGAAGCAAAAAAAAAAACAAAAATTAAATTAAATTAAAATAAGCTAAGAGATGACCAGTCCCTACTGATGGCGCCCGTTCACGAACAATATGATGCCACGTGTGTCGATACTCTTGCGCCATCCCATCTTCCTGGCTCGGCGTGCTGTGCTGGCGCTGCTGCTGCGGCTGCGGAAAACCTCAAGCAGCGTAAGTATGATAACCTTGTTGGCAATTATATTTTCGAGCCGTTTGGGGTTGAAACCCTCGGGCCGTGGGGTCCGAGTGCTCATGGTCTGTTTAATGAAATCTCAAAACGGCTAATTGACACTTCGCGTGACCCAAGGGCTGGCTTTTACCTTGGCCAGAGGCTAAGCATTGCCATACAACGTGGCAATGCCGCCAGTCTCTTGGGTACATTACCAGTCGACAGTGATGTGGATGAATTTTTTGACGCCATATTTTAATTTGTGAATAGTTTTAGATAGGATATAATTTTATTATTTTTATTAATGAAAATAGTAGGTTATTTATGTACATATTATTTTATAAACTACTAAACAAAATTAACAAAACTTAGTAAAACCTGATGTTCATTTAAAACAGTAATAGGTCATAACTTCTTAAGTGAGTTGTCCTAAGGAGGGTAAGCTTGGTGATCTGTAGTATTATAGGTTTTACCTACAACATACATCAGTCTTCATTACCTTGACTTTGTACTGTTTGTGATTATGAGAGAACAATAAAGATTATTAATATCTATATTAAGACAGACGGATGCACAAAGGCGGACGACGAACGCTTAAGAGTCGTTACACGACATACTTTTCATACAAACGCTCGTACGTGATTAAGGCGTTGTGACACATCTTTCTTCGAAATTTTTGAACTAAAAGGTATCTTGTACACTATTTTAGCTATAATTAGGTTGCTATGGAAGCAAAACATTAAAGTTTGGAGAAACAAATTCAATCTGCTTTTTTACACAAATACCTGGCTTCGGCGTTTCATAATGTACTAAAAAAAAAATTGTCATAGAAACCTTGCACATGTATTGGAGATTCTGACAATCATTTATTTCACAAACTTAAAGGCACCGACAAAGAAATTGTGCTACTAGTGTCGCATCGCACCCGCGATATCGCGCGAGTATGTACGACCCTTAAGGCTTACTCATAAACATGTATTTCCTGGAACAAGTTTTATGAAATTTCCGCACACTAATTTTTGTTATCGAATTCTCATTTGCTTGTTAGTAGTTCTCACTTATGCTGGATGAAACAACAAGCTTTTTGACCATGCTCGCGTTGACGATAGACGGTCCGGGAATTCACCTTAAGAGGGGCCCCTCTTAAAGTGAATCCGCAGCCTGCTGTAGCCCGCGAAAATCAAAATTTGTTACATTTTGCCTATTGGCAGGTCAGTGACACGGTTTTATCAAGATTAAAATATGATTAACTAAAACAGATATGGATTTATAGATTTAGCGCAGGCCACACCGCCAGCTAAGCGGGCGGGCGGACTAGGCGGGCGAACATCGTTTCACCTCTTTACATACTTCGGTTCACACCGCGAGCTACCGACTAAGGTGAAACGATGTTCGCCCGCCTAGCCCACCCGCCCGGTAGCTGGCGGTGTGGCCTGCGCTTTAGAATCATTAATACGTCTCTGAGATATATTTGTTCCCCAATGTCATGATTTCATGAAAAAGTCATTCAATGGAACAAATTCAACTTAGACAGATGTATTAATGATTCTAATTCTGTAAATACATATCTGTTATAGTCGCGAACCATATTTTGATCAAGATACAACCTGACAATGATCATCAAATAGCAAAAAACGTAAGAAAAATTGATTTTCGCGGGCTACGGCTGCGGATTCACCTTAAGCTCCGGGTACCTATAAGAGTGGTGGACGCCACATAACAGCTGCTGTGATGGCTGTCATGATAGTCATGGCATTGGGGGTTGATTATACGGTGTCAAAAGACGCTCTCTATGAAAATAACTTACCTTCATAAATAACGATTCAGTGATGTCATTCACCGGTAAATTGCGGACAATATGTGGCGGTGATCGTACTTCTAGGAAACGATAGTTTTAGTAATAGGGTTCTGTTTTCACCCTTTGAGTATGGAATTCCAAAACCGGCCAAGTGCGTGTCAGACCACGCACAAATAAGAGTTCCGTAGTTGGGATGATCCCAAGGACAAACTTAACATTGTACACACATCAAAAGTGTCTAGGGATCAAGTACATGTTTAACTATAAAAAATATCTAATCAATATTTACCAAATCTAGTCTTCGAGACTGGCTTCTTACTTTAATTCCTATGTTTAAGTTAACAACTTGAAATTTTTGCAAATTGTGGGAATTTAACTTGTTAATGTCGTCAATTAAATGGCAAAAAAGGCAAAAATGAGGATTTTTTACATTTTTATTGTTAAGATAAAAAAAAAACTTTTTTTCCACCATTGACATGAATCACACATTCACAGCGATTTGGCATGCTTAAAATCAGTTCATCAAAATCACTTTGAGGAATGGCCGCCCACGTTCTGTCTAACAAGTCAAAAAGTTGTTGTGGGTATGCACGGCATCCATACTCGGCAGTGTTCTTCTTTGGAGCATATTCTATGCGTGCTCAATTGGGTTGAGGTCTGGCGACGCAGAAATTGTAATGGTTTTGTAAAAACGCTATTACACACATTTATAGGAATCCTGATTGACAGTTGATTATCTAATTTTAATCAAAATTTAAAGAAAATTCTTTATTCAAATAGACAAATTCACAAAAATGAATCAATAACGATCCAAAAAAGTTAAAATAATAATCCTCAATTGCGGCGATACTCAAAAAGGAACTTGATCCCTAGACACTTTTGATGTGTGTACTTAAAAAACCTGCAAATGTAAGTTTGTACGCACAATATTGAGAGATTTACTATGTTATTATTCTTAACCTGTATTTTTTTCAAAATTGCAGTTTAAATAGTTTCTGAGATAAGGAATGGTAAATTTTCATCTATTTACTTAAATAACTTAAAAAGTATTTATTTTAAAACTATAAAAAGAATATTCCTGAAATCCTTACAACAAGCCCTTTCATATGATGCCTCCCAAAAGTGTCCCCAATATTCAAAATTCATTTATTTACGTTACACGTCCGTGTTTGGGTCATAGAAATTCATATGTGTACCAAATTTCAACTTAGTCCAGTAGGTTCGGAGCAAATTGACTGTGAGACGGACAGAGAGACACACGAGTGATCCCAAAAGGGTTCCGTTTTCACCTTTTGAGGTATGGAACCCTGAAAATGACAAAAGGATACCAATGGAAGCTGGGTCATTTTTTTTTTTTTGCCAGCCTTTGACTTTTGAACATCGAAAGGCAGGATGTGCTGGTACCGAATGGATTCTAGGAAATGGCGTCCAATTTATATTGAGCCGAACTTTTAAGTATGAACTTTTTGAAGGGAGGTCATTTTAGTGTAGTTAGCTGGTCAAAAGGCTCCCAGTTATTTATATCGCGTACTGCATTTTGTTCAGGGGAGATAGAATGTCAGTTTTGCGACAAAAATAACTGCTAATTTCTAAAACAAAATAAAAATATGACGTGATATGTCAGTAATGGTCGCTCGTGTAATTTTTTTTTCTCATAACATTGCGTTGGGTAGGTACCTTCTTTTATTTTTTGGTTGGGAAATTATCAAGTAACTTTTCCCGCTCTGCGTGGAGCGGGACAGACTTTTACTGACTAAAACCCACCCGTGTTCCTTCAGATGCCTGTGTGCCAGAGCCACGATATCCTTTTCGGACAAACTCGTAACCCTGTCAGGCATTGGCCCTAATGGACCCCGTCAGTTGGTGCTGACATCTCTGTGGAAATAATTCGTGTAAATGATTTCATCACCACTGCTCTCAAAACGGTGAAGGAAAACATCGTGAGGAAACCGGCATGTCCTAGAGGCTATGAACATCGGCCATCAGTTCTGCGAGCAATGTGCCCTGCCTACTGCCACTTAATCTTGGCAGTTCTTCGGGCTATGTTACCTTGGTTCGCCTGGAGCTTTCTTCATTTCTGATTCGATTACGTAGGGAAACTCCAAGGATAGGCCACCCATGCTTTATATAGGTATATCTCTCAGTTTGTTACCCGTGGTCCCCCCGTAGTTCCTGGAAGGGACCACGGGTATTTTATTTACCCATGGTCCCTTCTAGAAATACAATGCCTTAAAATTAAAATCATCTACTGTTATTGAATCATTTGGGTTAAGTTAGGTTAGAACAGTGACCATTAACGGATTCCCTTTATTTTTTTGGTAAATCATTTTGAATGTTTCAAGTAACTAAGAGCTAAAACTAACGGTCTACCATTTTAATTTGGCAGCATAGTATTTTTCGAAGGGACCACGGGTAAAAAAAAATACCCGTGGTCCCCTCCAGGGACTACGGCTGGGACCACGGGTATCAAATGTATCTCTCCCTAACCCTTCGGCAAAAACAGGTATGGTGCTATATTGTTGTTGTTGATTTTTGCCAAAATAACCATAATTTTCAAGGTAACTCGTTAAAAATTTGTTTCCAACAAAATGCAGTAGAAAAATCAATACTTCCGATATTCATTCAGTCTTCGAATAAATATCAAAGCATGTTGCTACAAAGTTCCGCATTCTTTACCGTTTCCTTGGAACTTGAAATTCATTTGTTTTCTGTTACCTACATTATATTTTCTTTGACATTCTGTAGTCATGCCATCGGGGGGATATTTAGAAAGGCCATTGTGCATTGGGATCGTAGTTATTTTTTTATTGGCAATTTCATTATTTTATGGTAATGATAGTTTTTGAGCGCGAATGGGGGTGGCTATAAGAGTAGGGAAAGACCAAAGTAACTATGGATGGACTGTGTCAAAGATGATGTGGCTAGAAAAGGAGTGACTACCGAGATGACGCCTAATATCAATCTTCCTAGCCTTGGGGTCGGCTTCCAATTAACCAGATACAGCTGAATACCAGTATTTTACATGGAGCGACTGCCTATCAGACCTCCACAACCTATAAGTAACTGGGTAAAATTGGTTGTCAGACTTTCGGACTTCTGACGACCTGTAACGATTGTCAAAGATCCATTAATGACAGCAACGGCTTAACGTGCTTTCCGAGGCACGGAGAAGTATTGGTATGTAAAGATGGTCACCCATCCGTGCACCAACCCCGGCAAGCATAGCTTAACCTGATGGACCGACCCGTGCGGCTGTTAGTACTTAGCCACGAGCAACTCAGATGACGCCTAATATATAGGGGAAAATTAAATTAGATAGTTATCAGTATCTAAACACTAGCTCTGCTTCGCGGTTTCATCTGCCGTTTCATGGCCCGCCCGCGCTCTTCCTTCGTTTTCGCTTAGCGTTCTTTCTGACTTTGTCTTTTTTCTCGGCTCCTAAGAGTTATATTATCCTACAGCCTATAGCCATTTTCAATAAATGACTATCCAACACAAAAATATTTTTTCAATTCGAACCTGAGATTAGCGTGTTCAACCAAACAAACTCTTCAGCTTTATAATATTAGTACCTATAGAAGATATAGATTAATTAAAGAAAGAAGAAAAGAAAAGAAAGAAAATTCGTTTATTTGCAGTAAACACGACGCGAAAAAGAACATAAACACAAAAATAGGAAAAGGTTGGGGGAAACATGCGTCACATCCACGCAAAACGGCTATCACTGAGCATTATGCTGCGACCGTATACAAGACAGAGCCCCAGCGCTGGTTTTCAGCGACAGCCGGCTGACGTAATGACGTCGCCCGGCAATTAATTATTTAATAATAATATAATATTTTTAGGACTTTTAAAGGTGAACAATTCCGTCATACATGATTTTTGCGTAACTTTAATCGGTTAAGCAGCGTACGCAACGGACGCTCTCAAAAGGATTTTTTCCCGTTTTTGCAACATTTTTCATTGATGCTCGAGCGGAGCATCTCTTGGTCTTGGAGCTCTTGGTCGTAGCGTGATGTTATGTTGCTATTTTGTGTTTGTATGTTGCCTTTCGCGATGAATGGACTATCCAACAAAAAAATATTTTTTGCAGTCCTCGAATGTGTAGGTAGAGGTGCTTACTTGTGAGAATTTCCGGAAAAGAAAATCCAGAAATTGAAACTTTCCCCGAACCGGAAATGGAACCAAAGACCACGCATTCAAAAGTCACCCAAGCGAAGTCTATACCAACGAGGCAGGCAAGCATAAAATCTGCCATAAAAATACACATAATATGCGAAAAAATATAGGTACTTACGTTTTTCCTCCATCCGCAGAACAATTGGTTTTCGGCCTACTTCCCTTTGCCACGAATTTTAAGGAAAACTACCTGTATGTAAGATTATCTCGAGTTGCTCGTCACTGTCAGTCTGCCAAGCTAATAATAACTTTTACATAGAGTATTACACGTAGGGATGTGAGCAAGTATAGGTTTCGCATTCGCGTTTCGATTTTAAAGAAAGAAAGAAAGAAGAAAACTTCTTCTCCGTCTTTTTTCTTCTTCTTATTTTTTTCTTTCTAGCAAGTATCGGTTTCACATTCGCGTTTCGATTTTCGCGTGGAGTATGGAAGTTTTTGCTTTCGTTTATATCCTACTAGATTTTGTGTTAATGTCGGATATAATCCCATGGGATCGTAGGTACTACTGGGATAAAAGTGTCCTTACCTAGGTCATGGTCTATCTGTGTTGTATCTTGTGTATTTTCTGAGTTGAGCTGCACGACTACTGACAAATGAGTGCACTGACTGGACAATGGTCCCCCAATCTGTGTGGTTCAGGGCTTGAAATTTACAACAACTATTTGCCATAAGTTGCCGAAAGCCGAAATTTAATCCCCGTTTTGCACTCATCCCAACACTAAGACGCTATATGAATTTTCTCCAAATTTGTGTCAGTTTACGGGGTGCGATTATAAAAGGGCGAAGAAGGGGAAAAGGGTTTAATCTTAAAAGGGGGATGATTTAGTTCGGCTGATAGTAAAAAAAGTAATAGATTATGCCGATAGATTCACTTCTGAAAGACTCTTTTCAAGGAAATGGATTTAGCCGGACAAAGTGAGCTCCTTGGCAAAGTTTGTCTTATCTTGAAAAGTACTACAATCATGCATTTTTCTGCTTTCAAGTAGCATTAGTGTTGTGTTCCGGTTTGAATGGTACAGTTTGGTATTGCATGTTCTAAGTGCATATTGTAAACATTTTAAAAGATACAGCAACGGTGCAGTTTCTTGCTCGTTCTTCTCCATACGTACCTTTTGGAGGGCAAGTAGAATCTGTTCTATTTTTCTGTAGTTTTTGACGTTCAAAAGTGTCCTTTATGTGCATAGCATATTTGAAATAAATAATTTGACTTTGACTTAAGTTATCGGCTAACTAATTTACAAAATAATTAATGCTTAGTTTTGTTGGGTTCTAATCTAAAACGGCATCTGTAGCAAAGTTTGCATCTTGAAACACAACTGTGCGAAGTCTGCAAGACTTTTTTGTTCTCCTTACGTTGTATGCATTTACTGTGGAGCTAAAAAGTAATATCTCACTTCACCAACGAAGGCTGATTAAATAACGCATTCATAGCTATTATTCATTCGAAGCTACATTGTATTCTCAAAGCGGTAGCTAAAACAATTTCAAAAGTATCATAAAAACATCGGAAAGTCCATAAAACAGAGTTTCTGACACAAATATTTTCAACAACGTCTTAAAATCCGGTTCGAAGGACCAATTTTGGTAAGACGAATTCGGACCGAAGGACCGAATTCGGTAAGATTTCATTTTATGTGGCTGAGTAACCAAAATCTTGCCAATCCCTGTAATAGGCACGAAGCAGTCTCTTCATGTCCTAAAATGGCGTCTTTGCCCGCCTTTTGCCCACAACGACCTCAATTTGCATGTCGTTTCACCCAACATAGGGCTTTGCCCTAAATGTCGTCCAAATTTACATTTTACTGAAGTAGAGAGTGCGAAGTTCTGATTTAATTATCACATGGGTAGCAAAGTACATAAACCTTAGATCTAATAAGACACGGGAAGTTATAAGTACCTGTATGGATCTAACATTAAGACACTTCACGTGCGTCATTTCAATTAAATTGTTTCGTGCTTTTGAGTAGATTGGCTATAGAGCACGCTTAGTCATTATCAACAGCCCGCTACTTCCGGGGGTTATACTTGGGTGCACTTGCATTCATCTCAGGAGTAGGCAGTGACCTGACGCTGCCAGCCGTGGTCGAGTCGATGGCCGGCAGCGAGGAGTCCTGGGACGTGGTGGTGTCCTTCTGCGAAACAGTCGTGTCACAGAAGGACGCTGCGGAAAGGGAGCGGGAGAGCACTAGCCGGGGATTGCGGAAGTAATAACAGATCCCAAGATCCCCGGCGCAAGTGTAGGAAGGGAACACTGGGGTGGTTTTTAATCAGTGAGAGTCTGACAGACCCCTGCGCCTGCCCCAGGGTGGAGGACAGCCATGAGGATTTTCCAACCCGTGATCAAAAAAAAAAATATGGGTGCAGTTGCAGGGATAATCGTCGGTTGGTGCTTCATTTCGTTTAAAACGTCTATCGAATCTATACGAGTTAGCTTCGGACCCTCGTATGCCTTCCAAAGCTCCGGGAGCTCCGGTTCCCGAGATATGTCAAAGGCAATAAAAAATTAACATTTATTTATTAGACAAATATTTTGGTCCACAATGGGTGTTAGAATAGCACTTATTAAGGCTGGTACAGACTGGCGCAGAAGAGTCGTGCTGCATGTCGCGCCCGCGATATCTCTTCAGTCTGTGCCCAGCCTTTACTATGTTATTCCTAAACTAAATTAATTAAAAATATTATAGTAAGCTTCAGTAAAACACTTTTTATTGAAAATCATACGGTACCTATTATATTATGGAAATTCTTAGGCCAAAGGGGTGATGTTTTACACTTGTCTTATTAATTCTCTAACTGAATTTTAGCGGCCATTTTATAAGGACCTATTTTAAACACTTTCACTTACATGCACATTCTAATAAAATACCGTTCCCAGAGTTCTTTCTAAACTGGTAACTGGGCGAGTCTACAAAATTAACGTGCGAATGAACGTTACGTAATCAATGGAAGTTTGGTCGTACGTGAACGACAAACACTCGGTTCGATTTGCGTCCGGACTCGGTAACGAAAAGCCGTTTTTTTGTTGCACTGCCGAACTGAAAGGAGGATTTTGAGAGAAGTTCTCCAACAAGAAATTCTTGCTTGTTTTGTTTTGGAATCTTTTTAGTATTGTTTAAGTTGTTATTTTTTTTTGGAAAATAATCACTTTAAATCTGTAGTGTAAAATCATTTTGGACCCAATGCTGGGTGTAAGCGTCTTTCCACCCATAAGTCAAGCCTGGGGAGGTTAAAAAGACCTAAATATAATTGAATCGAGAACAGTGGTGGCCAGGCATTGGAATCGGCTGCGACTTACAATCTATAGGTCGTAGGTTCGAAACCAGACAGGCACTTTACTTGGTGAATACAATTTCATCACCACATCTCTCAAAAAGGTGAAGGAAAACATCATGAGGAAACCGGTATGTCCTAGAACCAAAAATTCGAAGATAATTGTCAAATCCACCAACCCGTACTGGACCCGTGTGGTGGATTACAGCCCACTATCCCAGCAGTGGAACGATAGAGGCTGATTATTCTATGCCCTAGTAATCAAGCCCAGACATCAAGCAATGGATTGAATTGTCAACCTTTTATTGCTTGAATATGAGGTGTGTGTATTTTATGTATTTTTTTTGTAATGTGCATTTTGTTTGTGCAAGACAAACAATTTTTCTTTTTAGAATTTTGCTTAGGTATTATTGACCTAATTTTAATATGGTTAAGACTTCTACTTGACTGACACCACAAATGACTGAACACGTTTAGCGCATAACCAGTTTAAAACTTTTTTTTTTTGTCGATATTTTGAAGATGACAGAAACAGAATAATGTTTTTTAAAAAAATGTTTAGGGTTCAACGTATTTTGTAATCTGCCAAATGCTCTGAAACAATTTATAGATCGCTTTGCCCTTCTCCGTATCTTGAGATAAATTATGTGATCCTAGAAGTTATAGGATTCCGGAGTTGAGCTAGGAATATCTGTAATTTAGTGTCTGTTTATCGGAGAAATTATGCTCCCTAACTTTACTTATGTTACGTAAATTTTAACCGTATCTATATCTATATACTAGCTTCTGCCCGCGACGTCATTCACGTGAAATTTCTTGTCGGGCGTCCCTCCGCAGCGCATCGGTTCGCCCGCCCCCGCTGTTAATTACTTCGTTTTTGTTTTCGCTTAGCATTCTTTGACTTTTTTCTTTTTGCTCCGCTCCTAACTATTGTAGCGTGATGTTAAATAGCATATAGCCTCCCTCGAGAATTGTGCTATCAAATGCAACCAGTTTTTTTTTTAATCCAACTCCAGTTCCAGAGATTAGCGCGTTCAAACAAACAAACAAATTATTCAATAAAAGTTACAATGTTCTTAGAAATTATTCAATAAAAGTTACAATGTTCTTAGAAATTATTCAATAAAAGTTACAATGTTCTTAGTTTTTCCGCTGAACTATGTAATTTAATCTTCTTCGTTGAGTTTTCAATTATTTTCATTAGAATTTTATTTTTCTTTTAAACTTACATCGTTAGCCGCCATCTTGAAAAGGAACGGTCTTATTGCAATTTTCTCTTTTCAAAAACAATGAGCTGCAACATTTTTAATTGATTAATTTTTAACGAAGTTAAAGTAATTTTAATTAAGAAAATTGGAAAATAAATATATTAGTTTTTTTGTAAAAATATATAGATACGCATTCAATTCGAGCATCTGATAAAAACTTGAGTGTTTAAAAAGAGAAAAGAAAAAGATAAAAGCTACATTGATGTCGTTGTCGGTTTAGAGAGTAGAAAGATGTTTTTAAAACAATAAAATGAATTATTCTTTTCTGCGTTGACTTTAAGGATTCTGAAATCTTTTAATTCGATCTATTGTTCTTTTGTATTTGAAACACACAAGCTCAAGGCGATAGACCAGTCGAATGTTTTTGGAGACAGGTATATATTACCAATTTTAAAATCCGATACAAAAATCAATTAATCTGCCTAGACTTTTCCCAATTATGTGTGATATGTTATGGGCTATCAGTCCGGATGCAGCTGAATACCAGTATTTTACAAGGAGCTTCTGCCTATCTGACCTTCACAACCAAGTTAAGTAATAAATATATAAGGTGTATCTATTCATAAACGAAATCTCTTAAGGGGTCATTGTACTCATTATTATGATCAACTTTTACTATGGGACCAAAGTTGGAATCGCGAAAAAAAATCAGCTGTTCCCTACATTTTGACGAGTTAAGCGAACATAAATGTAGGGAACAGCTGATTTTTTTTCGCGATTTCATTTTTGGTCCCATAGTAAAACTTGTTCATTGAATAATGATGAGTACAATGACCCCTTAAGAGATTTCGTGTATGAATAGATACACCTTATAAGTAATGTGTGGAGTTTCTTGCCCAGTCATCTCCTTGAGAAACTATCTTTTGGAAGGGGCGACTAGAATCAATTCAATTTTATTGTAAATTTTGACGTTAAAAAGTGCCTTTTATGTGCTTATTTGAAATAAATAATTTGACTTGGACTTTATTTTAATAATTATTACCCGGTAAAAAATCCGTAACGTAAATATTTCGCAGAATTAAATCTGAACTTTAAAACCACTTAAATATTCGTCCCTCAAGTACAGACCTATTAATTATTTTAAGACTATATAGTTTAGCCAACAAAATAAACACCTTTCGCTTTTTATTTACAGTGTTTCCAGCAGGTCCATTCTGTAAAAATCTCACCTTGTACCTAAACTTAGGTAAAGTGTGCGTGAAGTGAGATGTTATTCCTACCCCAAGTGTAAGTTTGCAAGAGAGTAAACGTAACTAGCGCGTTTGCGTTAAGTTTTTTATTCTCACCCTTATAGTCTTAGCATTATGATCTATCGGTCAAATTTTAACGCAAACGAAGTAGTTACGTTTACTCTCTTGCAAACTTACATTTGGGGTACGGATGATCGACACCATTCACAGCTCCCTTCACGTATACCACGATAACACGGTGAGATTTTTACCATATCGGTCGGCAAGATTCATTTGTTTTTTCCGTGTCCAGTAGATCCGTTGATTATATTTCATCCATAAAATCAGGATGATAAAAACAGGATATAAACAAAGAAACAATACAACACAAATAATCAGCCTATAATGTTCCCACTGCTGGGACACAGGCGTCCTCTCTGTTAGAGGGAGTGGGCCGTAATCCACCACGCGGGCCCAGTGCGGGTTGGTAGATGTCACATGTCTTCGAATTTTTAGTTCTAGGACTGCTCTAAAAACGGTGAAGCAAAACATCATGAGAAAACCGGCAAAGCAATAATACAATAACCTAAATCTGTCTGTCACGCAGATATACATTCATTAGATACGTTTGCACAAAAAATATTCTTCATTTTGGATTCGTAGTTTCGTACAAGGACAAGGAAAAATGTTCATATGAATTGATTTCCGAAATGTTAGGTACAGGAAAGATAAGAACATGATATAATTTAGGAAGTTTCTGTGGGTGGGAAAATATAATAAAAGAAAAAAAACGCACTTCGTATAAAATAAACATAAAATACACACACTAATACAAACAACATATATTATTATATATAATTTGAAAACCTCCTTCGAATTGAGAACCTCCTCCTTTTTTAAGAATTCGGATAAAAAGTATTTTTTTTACAATATTGTCTATTGCTTGATGTCAGACTAGATCACAATAATAATACAATAATAGTGCGTAAAGTATGCTTAAAATATAAGACATAGCTAATATAAAAATACATTGACATAGGTATATTAATATCGGCAACCTTCTAACTTTTATATTAGTTTTAATAAATAAAGAAAAATACGTTAGGTATTAGATGTTGTAGCTCACGTAAGGTCTGTAAGGGCAGCGGCACATTGACGAGACCTAGTAACACGAGCGATGTGATTATATAATTATTATGAATCTGAAAACAGATAAAAAAAACCATTATTCAGATTTATGGTCAAATAAATATAACAATCCGCATTCAAAGGTCCCCCCGTTTTTTTTTTTAAATAAAATAATAAATAAAAATATATTTGTTATTAAAATCTAAGATCTAAGAAAATATAAGAATAATCATAATAAGGCTGTGGTACTCCCTAGTTTTACCTACGAGAAGTTCGCTACATTTGCATTTACACTATCACACACTCTCACACACCCACACACTCACACACCCACCCTGTCACACACTCACACACCCACCCTCTCACACACTCACACACCCACCCTCTCACACACTCACACACCCACCCTCTCACACACCTACACACTCACACACCCACCCCGTCACCTATTACATATACACATCTACTAACATTCTTAGATATTAATCATATTATATAAAACTATAAAATGTCATAAGATTCCTTACTGCATTATGTCAGCGCGCTTAGTACATAATTTATAAAATGAAAATGTAAAGGGGTGGGATCCTGGTGTCCTGAAACACAGGCCACGAGCCTAGCTTAGGCACCGGTCTCCCACAATATTTACTTACCTGAATTGTGTATCATTGTCGAATCTGACCAATGTAAAATAACTTATGTATACATTATACATATTGTGGCGAAAAAAATAAAGTTGATTGATTTGAGCAAGTCGTTAGCCGAGAGCCTCGACCAACACTTAAGGAGCCTCTCGTTAAGCAGCTGGATCTAGGGCTTGATCCAGACAGCGGTACTCCTGGATACAGCTCGTATTGGTAGGAGGATCCTCTCTCTGGATCCCTGACACAGTAGCTTGGATCCAGTTCCCGATACCGGTGGGTTACTATTTTTTTAATATTTTAAACGTTTTATTTATATACAGTTGTATTTAATAAATAAAGGAGAGATAATATAAATTACTAACTGGCGAAAACCGGAGTAACCGGAGTTACCAACATAGCTTGCAGAGTAAGCAAACTGAAGTGGCAGTAGGCTGGCCATGTTTGTCCAGGGCTGATGACCGATGGAGCAGACGAGTCCTGGAGTGGAGACCGCGTATCGGCAAGCTTAGTGTGGGACGCCCCCAGCTAGATGGACCGACGATCTTGAGAAGGTGGCTGGGTCAGACTGGATGCGGAAAGCGGAGGACAGGGTGTTGTGGCGCCGCCTGGGAGAGGCCTATGTCCAGCAGTGGACTGCGACAGGCTGAGTTGAGTTGATAACTAGAAAGACGTCCACTGCTGGACGTAGGCTTTCCCCAATCACCGCCACTTCGACCGGTTCTGTGCTTCCCGCCTCCAGCGGATACCTGCAGCCTTCACAAGGTCATCGGTCCTCCTAATAGGAGGCCTTCCAACGCTACGTCTTCCGGTACGCGGTCGCCACTCTAGAACTACCACGAACAGATACGTATATTATACTGAGATGCATTTAATGAAATTACTGTGTGTCCAACGGAACACCATGGCCAATCTTTACCATTACCACCTAGCCGACTGGATAATATTTTTACTGCTACATGACCATTCAAATACATAGACATTTATTCGTTTTGCACATTTATTCTTACATAATCAAAGCCAAGAAGAAGAACTCGACCACTTACAAGAAAAAACTCACTACATCTAGATGAGTACAACACTTTATTACTGACACACATTGGCCGCACATCGCGCCGCGCCAATCTAACCAATCCTTAATTCTGACGTCATCCAACGCATGGAACATATTGCATGCACTTTACGACCACTTTTATGGGCAAATAGTCGAGCAACTTGAAGGCCTGACTGACCTCCAACACATGTCAATTAAGGTTGATAAATATATGGGTTTATGGGTCATCTTGTGTAAATAGAATTGTAAATGAAGTAAGACTAGTAAATTGGATGCTTTATGGACCACGCACGGTGTTGCAGTAAAATATAATCTCGATAGACTTTTGTATCGAAATAGCGGTGCCATATTTGGTCAAATCAAATTAAATTATATAGTTCAAATGGGCACATAAGAGGCATTTTGAACGTGAAAATTTACAAAAAAATAGAATTGATTTTAGTTGTCCCTTCCAAAAGGTAGTTTCGTATGGAGAAGAATGGGCAAGAAACTCCACCCTTACTCTTTTAAAAATTTTGTGTCTGTGCGTGTGTGCAACAAGTTTCGTATCGAATCGTCATCATACGTATCCGTGATTGACATCAATGTTCCAATCACTATATTTATTTGTACAAGATAACTAGTATTTATCTAAAATAAATGTAGCCCAAGTTACTCCTTTTAGGGAATGACCAGATTATCGAAACGGAATCGTCTTGAACCGTACCACAACGTCGTCGTACCGTACTAGAGCATGGGCACCAGCGTTCTCTATGCATTTTAACACCATACTGCGATCGCCAACCCGCCTTCCAAGGGTGGCGATTATGGCAACCCCCCCCCCCCCCCCTTTTAATTTTATTTTGATGTTAGCTATGTACCTGTCTAACATAATTTTCTGCTGTGCCTTCACAGGGTCTACAACGGCTCTTAGCTCTAAGCCTTTTGTTAACATCTTGTTTTTACCTTGTGGAACGCAAATAAATGAATATGATATGATGAAACCAGTTACAATTTAACGCATTATTTTTCGATAGTTTATAATCTATCCATGGGAAACCGACAAATTGTGAACTGGTATTAACCTTGCTACTTAACGCGCCTTGCTCTAATACCTGCGAGCTACTTTAAAGTACCACTCGTTCGGCCCACGCGCGGTTGTTCACAGTTCTAACCTTTTTTTTTTGTTCCCCGGGTGGAAAATCCTCAAAATCAAAAGTCATTTATTCAAACTAGGCTGAGAATCAGCACTTTTCGAACGTCAAAATTACATAAGACAGTCCCCCAAAAACGCCCACCCTTCATCACTTCCTAGTGCTTTAGCTGGGAAGAAGAAGTGGCGCAACAAACTCCCCAGCAGCACAGCTGTCTGTTCAGATATAAAACTTGAATCTATACAATAAAATGTAAAAGCCTTTGCGCTACGCAAAACAACATTAAATTAAATTATTTGCCTTATGTTAGCTAGCACACGCCACTATACCAAAAAAAAAAACATAAAAATCGTCGAAGACTATACTCAAGCAGAAATAACGTAAACAGAACGTACCTAAATAAAAGCCTCCAGGCATAATGGGCGTGCCCGCCTGCTCATGTATGTCCTCCGCCCTGGGGGGGGACGGAGGGGTCTGTCAGACTCTTACTGACTAAAAACCACCCCAATGTTCCCTTCGCACACTTTGCACCGGGGATCATGGGAACATGTGCGACTTCCGCGATCCCCGGCTGGTGCGGGCCCACCTCTGCAGGCCACCTCAAGTCTGCGGGAGGGATAAAGTGTTTGACCCCCCACCCCCACGACGTCTAAAAGGGGCGCACGTGGAACACTACGTGTTGCCACCTCGGGTCCGGTATGATTGGTGGCGGTGGACGTCCCCTAGTCCGCCGAAGAGGGCATTATCTGCCCTCGCCCGTTTTAATATTAGTTCTAACCTCACCTAACCCGTTTCACCCAGTTCATAATTTTTCGACAGTTTATTATCTCGCTAGATAGATTCTAAACGAACAGAATCTCCTGAATGTATCTAAAGTCAGGGAAATAAATATTAAGCAAATTAACTACAACTTAAATTGTCCGTATATTCAAATCACAACTGTCTTTCGTATGTTTAGCCATTACACTATAGCACAGCAAATGGACGTAGACATGTTGATTCTGTAACCATCTCACCGTGAAAACTTAAGTGAAGTGAGCGTGGAGTGAACTGTCAGTATCATCCCACCTGATGCTAGGGATGGACCAAGTATTACATTTACAATCACAATCGAGATTTTAATAATATTTTGTATGCTAATTCTGTTGATTATTTTATATTATTTAAAAGCTAGTATTTAAGTGTATAAACATAGTAATGTTTAAGGACTTGTCTAGGAAAAAAATTTAAAAAAACAAAATTGAGTTTCTGACTGAATTTCTGTTTTGCTATTTTATTTTAAAACCTCCTAATCAGTAATGTTTAGACACGTAAATACTAGCTTTGAAATTATATAAAAGGATCAACAGAATTAGCATAAAAAATATGATTAAAATCTTGATTATGATTGTAAATGTAATGCTTGGTCAATCCCTAGCATCAGTGAGATGACACTGACAGCTCACTCCACGCAAAATTTCACGGTGAGACATTTACAAAATAGCACTGCAGTTCTCAAAATCTTACGGTGACATATCCATGCAATAAAAGCATGTGAAAGAGACATTATTCGCGTCGTTCCGGTTCGTACAACGTGACTTGACACCGCGTCGAACTTAATGTGACAAATGTAACGATACGTTATCGGTTCAAGCTGTTTCCGCGTCGATAGTTTTATTGTGGCCATTTCCTTTGTCACTCTTTAGTGTTCCGTACCAAAAGGGTGCCAACGGGGCTCTATTAATAAGGCTCCGCTATCCGTCCGTGTGTCACAGGGCTGTATCTTTTGAACCGTAATAGGTAGACATTTTGTAAATATTGCAGAGTGTGTATATCCGCTATAACAACAAATAATAAAAATAAAATAAAGTTAAAAATAAAGGGTCCCGACCCCCCCTGCAATACATACTACAGTATTCACTTTTTTAACATATAGTGTAAAATATTGTACGGTGGTACGAAACCCTTAGTGTGCGAGTCCGATTCGCACTTGGCCGCTTTTATAAATAATATAATGTAACAAAAAAATCTACACTCGTGCAGTGATTTACCAATACAGCGACTGGACCAGTTAGCGCGCGGCTCAATTGCCTCCGTGTCTGGTCTTAAGGTTGTGCATATAAAACAGTTTACATTGTAGACAGACTTGAGAGAAGTGGCCAATGTCCCTGAAGTACGTAGCAGGAAAAGTCCGGTCTTGCCCCAATAAAATTATGGATTTCTTAAAGGGTAACTTAGAAATTTCTCAAGTTAGAAAGCGGCGCCTTCTTTTGTCAAAGTCAAATTCAAACCATTTATTTCAAATAGGCACATAAGAGGCACTTTTGAACGTCAAAATTTACAAAAAAAATAGAATTGATTCTAGTTGCTCAAAATTATACTCATTGCTACTGATGATGGTGTGTTAGACATTAACTACGCCCGCCCCTCCAAAATTCAAAACGTTTGAAAGTATTTACAAAGCGCCACCAAGACTCACTACGCATGATTGAGTGCGTAATGAGACGGCCGTCAAACAAAAACAAATCCACGGATTTGTTGCTCGACTAGTGGCGCCATTAATCGCTCATTATTATTAGTATGGCGCTGCACTGACGGATTTTATTTTATAAGTTTATTTCAGAACATAAATTCCATATAAAATTGTTAGTAAAGCTTAAAACTATGTTGGTACTTATACCTACTTATTCAATTAAATGAATCTATATAACTTACATTAAAAAGGACACCACCAGAGCTGTGTACCTTATTCCAGTGCCCCACAATAGGACACTCAACCCTTCCTGTTATTGTGTTTAATAGGTCGTTGGAGCTGCCCCGCACACGACGCATCAGGGAGGCCTCTCTCTTGCGCACTATTGCTCTAAAGCAGTCGGTGTTGGCCTCCGCAAACATCCCTGATGCACTACAGTGTCGCGGCAGCCCCATCAGCATCCTAAACCCATTATTGTAGAGGATCTGTAGGGCATTGAAAGCCTTAAATTCTGCGTATAGCGAACTCACGGGCTGCAGGTGTACAATGTCTGGCAGTACGCCTTAAACAGAGTAATTTTAACATTTTTTAACTCTGCGCACCAACATATTGCATCTCACTGCCAATGCTCTAAGTTCCCTCTCAATGTCCACGTCATCAGAGAGGTCCTCAGTGACCCAATGCCACAGGTACTTGAATTTGGTGAACCTACTTACCGGAATTCCTCCAAGTCTGACCGGTGGAATGGTTGTGGGAGGTTTATTGCCCGCCTTAAACACAAATAGTTCCGTTTTTTTGGAGTTGTACCGCATCTGTCTATGAAAACGACACGTGCGTTGTCTTGCGCGATCGGCTAGTTATGATTAGTTGACCGACAAATCTGGTAATAAGTGAGATATTACGAGTACTGATTGCACAAAAATTAGGAATAAATTCGTTGAATACTAGGACGAATACTTACAACTACATACAAACGCTTTCGTAAGGATGTGACTACACACATTGAAACAGTAATTTGGAGGGGCGAGCCATGTTATCGTAGTTAATCTCTACGCAATTACCACGCAGATCACAATATACAACAATAGTGCTATTCTTAAAATATATGGCATAGCTTACTAGGTATATTAATATCGGCTGGTCATACACAAGCACGCCCGCTTTCCTTTCTAACCGACTTCAAAAAAGGTAGAGGTTCTTACATAGACTACTTAATTTTTTTTATACAAATTGCACGTGAAATAGGTCAAGCTTTGGAAAATGTTACCCAGTCAGAAGCTTACCTTCACGGGGTGGACAGGTCTGTTAAGCTTAGGATGTTGTAGGGCCCGTTTAATAAACTCGACAGGCGACAGCTGACAGGCGGCAATCCGACAATTTAGAAGTTACTTGCTTATATTTTCTTCTTCATTAAACAGCGCCTGCAAATGTGTCAATTTATTAATTTTTAAGGTTCCGTGCCTCAAGAGGAAAAAACGGAACCCCTTGTAGGATCACTCGTGCGTCTGTCTGTCCGTCTGTCACAGCTGATTTGCTCCGAACCTACAAAACCGATTAAGTTAAAATTTGGTACACATAAGGAATTTTGTGACCCATACACGGACGTTTTATGTAAATGAATTAATTTTGAATATGGAGGTCATTTTAGGGGGTAAATTAAAAAATTCAAAAAAAAAAAGTTTTGCTGACTGTACCATGTGACATATCAAATGAAAGGGTTTGTTTTAAGGATTTCACATATATTTTTTTTTATAATTTTAAAATAAATATTTTGAAATTATTAAAGAAAATAGATGAAAAATTACCATTACCCTTATCTCCGAAATTACTGAGCCTAAAATTTTGAACAAAATACAGAAAATAGTACTATACTTATAGATTACTGGAAAACCTATAAGAAGTCTGTGATCTTAAAATAACATGGTAAATCACTCAATATTATGCGTACAAACTTTCATTTGCAGTTATAATGTATGGAGGATCATGTTTTTCAACTACAATGTTAAGTTTGTTCTTGGGATAAATTCATTCCAACTACGGAATCCTTCATTGAGCGTGGTCCGACACGCACTTGGCCGATTTATTTGACAAATATAACGTAGGGCCTGGGCTGTCATTGACAAGAAAGGATGATTTTAAACAGTTCAGAAGTACAGTAGAGCAGTGGTGGCCCAATGGCAATGGCCGCGACTTACGAGTTGTAGGCCGTAGGTTCGAACCCAGACAGGCGCTTTACTTTGTGTAAATTATTTCATCACCACTGCTCTCTAAACGATGAAGGAAAACATCGTGAGGAAACCGGCATGTGTTAGAACCAAAAATTTGAAGACATGACATTTATAAACCCGCACTGGGCCCGCGTGGTGGATTACGGCCCACCCCCTCTCACCGAGAGGAGGCCTGTGTCCCAGGAGTGGGATCATTACAGGCTGATTATGTTACCACTACCAATCTTTAGGTAATCTAGATTTTCTCAGCATCAATAATAATTTTCTCAATGTAAGGATTTCAGTACTTCATCAATGAAATAATCCTAAAGTTTCCTTTTACGATTCCCACTAAGAAAGGAGAGGATTATTCTTATCCGTATACCACACGACTTAGAATTAATTCAACTACCCAACTAAATCCCCATTAGATTAGTTATTAGGGTTCCGTAAACATATAGGGAAACCGAACGATGTAGTTCCAGTTTTCGCCGATGTTATATTATACATACAAGGTTATTTTAAATTGGCTAGCTAGACTCGGCAAACGCGATTTGTCAATATTTATACGCACGATATGAATGAATGAATAAATTAAATGCAGTGACCCCAGCGTGGTTTCACCAGACTCGATTATTCGAAAGAACCCAAAGATTCACACAAGCCCCTGGAGCCCCATCTTTCATGGGGCTACAGACGCCATTGCATATCAAAGAGTAGACCGGGGGGCGCAATAATGGTAGGGAAGACGTGCCCTTGGGATATGAATAAAAAAATAATGATATGATTTTTTTTTGGGAGGTCAACATAGGGACATACTTTTTATCCCGAAATTCTCACGGGATCAAGACTTATGCGAGTGAAACCACGGGGCGCTGCTAGTACCTTATAGATTTTTCAACTATCACAGTCCTTTCAAAGATATTTTACCTCTGACTGAAGCAATTCAATTGCAACCTTATTGTAACGAGAATATAAATCACTGTGATTTTAAAAGTGATGCAAAATTGCAGGTAGAATTACTGTTAATGGACTGTACACCTGGTTATTTTTGCTTTCCATCAACTATACTATCGACGTGTGAGATTGCTCTACTGTCGATATATTATGTCACCTTGTTAAAATGTTTCAAAATAAAATCGTTTCTATATGCTCTATTAAATATGGAATTCATATTAGCAGAGAAGTTTTAAGAACTAGAGACTTGACATTATAAAATTAATATATTTCTAGATAGATATAACAAAAAAATTACGTGTAGTGCTTTCCGTTGGGAAGTGTGTCTGTTTGTCGTCACGATTCACATGGTCACACACGATGGATTTATATAATTCTTCTTGTATAAGTTTTCTTTCATCCTTCGGGTGAGCCTTATTCATTTTCGTTATCAAACTCATAACCGTTCAAAAGATATGACCAAAAATCGATGAACTTTCTTAGATTTTTTTTTCCGTAAAATTTATCGTCAACATGTTTCTGTCTTGAAATATATTTTTAATTTTTTTTAGCACAGAAACGGCCTATGTCCAGCAGTGGATGACTTTCGCCTTTTCTGCCTGTGAGGCGAGCACTTTTTCCAAATTTTTGCCAACCTATAAAGAACCTCATTTCTAAGTTCAACACACACTTGACCCGTATCTTTATGTATATTCCTGATGAGGCTCTAAAATGATGGATTGTCTTGACCTTTCCATATTATAGCCTTCGTACCTATCTTGAAAGGAAATCAGTGGCGATTAATCATCTTTAGTAATATAATGAGTGAGTGACTTGGTTTTTATGTGAAATTACTTGTTGAATGTTATGTCAACGTAGAAGGATCAATGGAGGTTTTTACATTACTCAGTTAAAATGGTGACACAAAATTGATACTATATGAGGTATGGCACAGGGTGTAAAGTTCATTCATCCTCTATAGAAACGGGGGGATCCTCCGACCGTTCCGGTGTCGTGCCTGTTGGGCAGCTGCCCGACGGTTGATGTCGTAATGTCGGGTTGTATATCAAACCCAAACTCAAAGCATTTATTTCAATTAAACCATTTACAGGCACTTTTGAATCGTCAAAGAGTCGGTCAGTTAGTCAGAAAGTGGAAGCTATTTGCCCATTCCAAAACGTAGATCTCTATGGAGAAGAACAGGCAAGAAACTCCAAGGACACTCTTTTAAATCAAGATATTACTAAATCCTGGGTATATTATTCTTGTCGCTTCTATATGTGATAACAATGTAAAAAACAAAAAAAAAAAATATTAAAAAAAAAGACAGAATATAAGATTAAAAGATTACAAAATAAGCCCTGGCAGTTAAGAGATGACCAGCCTCAACTGACGGCGCCCGTTCACGAACATGACGCGTGGATCAGCACCATCCAGCTCAACCACTTTGTAGGGAACCGAATGATCCAACACACGCGCCACCATCAGCGAGACATTTAAGTGAGCATGACATACTCTCCACTGCCAGGCTTTTTTTAAGTCAACATACATAATAATAATAAACGGCTCCATGGTACTCACATTTACAAAATATATGCCAGTGGCGCGGTAAACTCTGCTTGCGCGATGTAGGATTTGTGTGACGACAGGTCTTTGAAGCGTAGTTCGCATGTGGCTTTGTAGATGCCGCCACAATACCATCGGATAGCTTGAAAAAAAAAAATACCTCTACCCTATGTAAAATTTCAACATTTATATCTATAATTTTTATGGTGTACATATTATTAAGGAGTATTCTATTCTATTGGGATACGGGCAATAGAATAATAATGATGATGATGTTGAGTCGCTTGATTTTTGGTAGGTTCAGTGTTACGTAAATGGAGCTGGTGGCAGTGGACGAACCCGCCTTCATTTTCATCTACAGGATGACTTATAATTTGACGTAAGGAATACATTTTGACAATTTCTGAATCCAACCTTTGCCAGCATTATTTAATGTTGCATCGGCACCTCTAAATATTTGTTTTACTTTTCTACCTCGTTAGATAGCTGTTTGAATAAAGATGTCTTTTGTCCGTAATTTGTATGTTTAATACATTAATACATACATTAATAATATTTTGAGATAACTGGTATTAAAGTTCATTTACGTAGATGATTTTTGAAAATGGTTAGTAGACTTCTTCCAGTAAATTTTAACTGTTTGATGATTTAGAAAATTTGGTTACATCGAAAGGTTTGTTAACGTATTAGGTACCCAATGGAATAGTAATGCAGGCCATTCAATTTGAGAGTTTAGCGAAAAGTGATATTTAGTAGCCAATTCCGGGAATCGAATGCCATGAATTTATGGGGTACTCGTACTTAATTTCTGTCCCTGTTCTTGTCCCGTGTGGTGCCGGACGTAAAGAATAGCACCATCCTATTTCTTCCCGTGGGTGTCGTAAAAGTCGACTAAGGGACTTACTAGAGAATGGACAGCGGCGTTCTCTATGCATTTTAACACTATACTGCGATCGCCAACCCGCACCAAGCGTGGCGATTATGGCAACCCCCCCTCCTCCCCCTCGGGGGAGAGGTCTATGTCCAGCAGTGGATGTCTTTCAGCTGAAATGATGATGGTCACTTTCTGGAAGGAAATAAAAATAAAAGATAATAAATTTAAATTTAAATACGTCAAATGATGTGACCCTGTATACATATTTTACATTAATGTCGCTTTTCGTGTCTGTCTATATGTCCGCGTTGTTCTACTATACTTCACAACGGATTTTGATGCTTTTTCACCATCATTTAGAGCGATTTTGTGGTGCGTGGTTTTTCTAACATTAAAACGGTTATCGCCTTATAATATATAATGCTTTAGTTAAATATAGGCTCATGCTGGAGAGAGTACAAAACAAGTGTGTGAGGTACTTGCACCTTGTACTTGCGTAAGTATCGTGTATACCCATTTTACCCGTTTAATTACCCAAGTTTATTTATTTTGGGGAGGGAGGGATCTCGCACTCATCTCGTACATATTCAAAGTACTTAGAGGGAAGGTACATAAAGCGGGCATTTTAGGGCACATAGGTTTGTGTGTTCCGGACAGGTGCGTGTGGCGACGACGAGCGGCTGCTGGCGGAGCCGCGCGCTCGCCGGACCAATCTTTTAAGTGAGACGCCGCTGACGCGGGCACTCCGCACTCTCAACCTCATAGCTTGTGACACGGACCTATTCACGGGCCAGTCGCTAGTCTTTTTAAACTAATATATAATATTAGTTTAAATAGACTAGCGACATAAGCTATTTGTGAGTTTATATGTAAGGGGTAATCTTCGGAACTACTGATCTGATTCCGAAAATTCTTTCACTAATGGGAAGCGACAGTATTACCGAATAGCAGAGAAAAAACAACAATTATAACAAAAAACAATAAATAAAAAAAACAAAACAAAAAAAAAAAACAAAAAAAGTTATGCGGACAAAGTCACGGGCAGATGCTAGTATTCAATAAAGCGGAGCTAAGTACACGTGCGTGGCCTAGCCATAGGCTGCTGTGGAGCGGTTCCTAGAATTAGCTATTACGGTAATTACAGGGAAAAGGGATGTCATGAAGGGTCCAAGGATCGGTGTTAAACTAGCGCGTTTGATGTCCTCGACCCATGTTAATGAGGGGCGTCATACATTAATTAACTATTAACTGCCCTCTCTTAGGATTCAACCTAACTTACATTCACAATGTGGTTAACCATTTGTACATAGTCGGAACCAAATTTTGGTCTTTTTAATGTCAATTTATCTAAACCAAACGAGAGAATACACAATCACACATTGCCTTTTTTTTCTTTACGGGGTGGAAATCTTCATTGATGTCCTGTCTCCGGACGGAGGGGTCTGACAGACTTCTATTGACTAAAACCACCCCATGTTCCCTAGCACACTTGCAACGGAGGCTACGGGGGCACTTAAGCACTCCTCAACGCAGCCCCCGGCATAATCACACATACTATCCCAACTCTACCATATTTAATCTGTGACAGCATATTTTCTTTGGTCTATCCTTACTAAAATGTCAGCCTATAGCAGTCCACTGCTGGACATAGGCCTCTCCTAGGCTGCGCCACAACACCCTATCCTCCGCCTTCCGCATCCAGTCTGTCTCAGCCACCTTTTTAAGGTCGTCGGTTGGTCTATCTGGGGGCGTCCCACACTACGCTTGCCGATACACGATCTCCACTCCAGGACTCGTCTGCTCCACCGGCCATCGGTTCTTCGAAAAACATGGCCAGCCCACTGCCACTTCAGCTTGCTTACTCTGCAAGCTATGTCGGTAAATCCAGTTCTTTTCCGGGTAACTTTTATTTTGATTGTATCCTTCAAAGAAACGTGTTGTGGTTTTACTCGTATGTTCTAAAATAAAAATAATAAAAACTTTATAGTTCAAGAGAGCATTACAAATTCAATTGGTACTAGTTTGCACACTAGGATTCCGAGTCATGGAGACCAGTCTCCGTCGTCTTACAAGATAGTAGGTGCCTCTTATACAAATAGCATCACATAATCTGCCTTTAATGTTCCCACTGCTGGGACACAGGCCTCCTCTTTCTGTGAGAGGGAGTGGGCCGTAATCCACCACGCGGGCCCAGTGCGGGTTGGTGGATGTCATATGTCTGATGAAATAGCATCGGTCGGTAACATTTATAAGGCAGTTTGAATCCAATTTTATGTTTTTGACTAATTTCATGTTTTAACGAAAACAACATTAAAACATTCGATTTAAACAAACTTAATAGTAATAGCCCTCCTGATCAAATTTCAGCCATGGCAACCAATCTCCGCTGAAGCTAAGCTTTCGGCCCGGGAGTAACTATAGTGCACAAGAATGTGCGGAGACACAGATGCACTCTCTTCCTTCACTCTCATAGTCCGATAGGACGGCAATCCGACTCGACCAGAGAAAGATCAGGTGCAGGACTTACGGCTTAATGTTCTGAGACACGGGGGTATCACACCAGCAAAAGCAAGACAGTCCTAACAAAGTAACATAACGTAAGAATAAACGGAAAATACTGCAGCTAGCTTTAATTAAGTACTGGTATTCAGCTGTATCCGGTTAGACTGGAAGCTGACCCCAATATAATTGGGAAATACTAGGCAGATGATGATTATGACTGTAGCTTGCTTATTCTGTGCGCTCGCTATGTCCTTTCCATAGCTATACGAGTGACCTTGAACTTATAGATCAGCTGTACCATGAATTTCCATGTCTCGTTTTCGAAAGTTAGAACAATAGCATACGACCAAGACACGACGCATTTATAGAAGACCAGTCAACATAAAAAAAAGAACTTATTTTTCGACTTCTTTGCCTTTTACATCACTCAAAGAAAGCTGTTTATCCCCTCGAATGTCTTATGTTACACAGTTCGACATAAGAAAAAATGCTCCAAGTGTTTTAAGTCGGACAGTTACACTTAAGGGCTTGGTCAAGATTGGTCGCTAAATATCTGTAGTTGTGTTGCAAGTAGCAATATGTTCTGTATTTATATGAAAGAAATGGTTCATTCACTCTTAATTTTAATATTTTTCAACAGCAGAAACATTATTTTGAACGAACTAAAGAATAAATAAATTCATCTGACATTCCAGTCACGGCCAACGTCAAAGTGTATAAATTTGTGCGTAACGAACGGAGAAATAAACGATGAATAGAGGCAGAAAACCATAAGTTTTCTTATAAGAATCTAAATAGAATTACTGAGAAATAAGTGTAGATTCCGTATTGAGTAATTGTTTTTCAAAAAGTAATGATTATATAGGCGAAAAAAGTAACGAAAGTTTAGACTTAAAATTTTTTCCAAAATGGCCGTTGTGTTATAACATGTTTTTGCTAAAAATATTCTCGTAAATAGTTTGTAAGTAATATATACTTATACCATCACGTATTAACATCATTATTGTGTGTCTAATTAGAAAAAGTCGTCAAATTGGCGCCAACCATGACGGTTGCGGGACAAAGTACGTTACCGGCCAGGCAGTTTTGCCGCCGGCGCGCGCCGGCGTTCGCAGAATTTTTATCGGTTGACAGAATAAGTTGTTGTGTCATGCAAATAGTGTATTTAGTAGTGATATTTAGTATGTTATGAATGTGTAAACATATGTGCCATCATATTCTAGTGAAGTTTTAGTGAATATATTTGTGGATTCGACGTATTGTGATAAAGTGTGTAGGTTATGTGAATGAATATTATCAAAATGAAAACATATCACGCCACTGCAATATCAGGTCAGTTTTATTTCACTACGTAGCTATTTTATTAGATAGGAAAACTAATGAGGATTACGGGAAGGTATCATTTATAATTTATTATTATCGATTTAACAGTAAAATCTTCCTTTTTCTGAAGGCCTACCTACCTATATTACCTACTCGTAAAAGTACTGTCATTTACGTAATATGCGTTTTCCGGAAGCCGACAACCGAAAGGTTATGGAGAAAAAACAACTGGCCAAGCGTCGGGCCACGCAGAATGAAGGGTTCCATAATAAAGGTGAATTTATCCCAAGAACAAACTTAACATTGTAGTTGAAAAACATGTTCCATACATTCCAACTGCAAATTAAAGTTGTCTATTACTCGTTCATTGTCAACCCTACGAAGCTGTGATAGCTGTCCTTTTTTATCTTAATTTATTATATTACCGGCGGGGTTTTTTTTCAATTTAGCTGGCAAGGGGGACACTTTAACAAAAATAATAAAAGCGTGTTAAAGAATGAGCACCTTAAGAGGGCCCTTCCTGGTCCGTCTATTGTCAACGCGAGCATGGTCGAAAAGTTTGTTGTTTCATCCAGCGCAAGTGAAAACTATTAACAAACGAGTGAGAACACGATAACATTGAACGAAAAATAATGTGCGGAATTTTCATAAAACTTATTCCAGGAAATACGTGTTTTTGAGTAAGCCTTACCAGTTAATGAAATAAATGTTGGTCATTTAGAATCTCCATTACATTTGCAAGGTTTCTATCGTAATTTTTTCTTAACATTTACAATTTATGAGTACATCATGAATGGCCAAAGTTCAGGTAAAATTTGTGCAAAAAAGCAGATTTTTGCAGGCTTATACTGACTTTGTTTTTCAACATTTTTCAAATCAAATCAAATCAAATCAAATGTTTATTTGTAGAGCATAGGTAATATACAAGGTGTACATAATAAAATATAAGTTCGCCATGTCTAGCCGATAGCGGCATACAAATATTAATTATTTATAATGTCCTTACAACTAAATTAAAAAATAAGTATCACAATATTAAATGATTTACATGCAGATAATTACATTATTATTAAATTGAAAAAATGTTAAAATATTACTAATATTATTAAAGCACATATTTATCTACAATTTATTTGAATATTTATTCAAATTATAATCGGTTAGGTATTCTTGCACTGAGTAATATGCCTTCTGTGTCAGGAATTTCAGCAGCGATTTTTTAAATTCATTTAACTCATTTTTTTCTCTGATGCACCTGGGTATTTTATTGTATATTTTGGGTGCCATACCTACAATGCTTTTTTCATAAAGGGCAGTCTTCTGACGTCTTTTGACGTGACAACGTCTTATAATTCGATGGAGCCGGCTGCACGCACGAAAAAACATGACTCATGCGGCGTTACCTCTCATGCGGCGTTACCTCGCTCTGAGGCGTTCCATTTAAGGCTTGAAGTGCAAGCGAGAGCGCGGAACGAGCGAAAAAGAAGCACAATCGGCCTCCGCGTTCGGCAGCGTTTGACATCTGTCTCTCTCCTACTTGGGTGAGCGATGCGTCCGCGTGGACAGCTGCTATACAATAATACATTTACATGTTTTCGTCAAGTATGAAGTGCAGTGAAAAGTGAATGAGGTGTCAATTGTTTATAGCAACGATAATTGCGGCGATTCTTATGACGTTGTCACGTTTAACTATCGTCAGTAAACCGACTTTACAGACAACCGATTTTTTATTTTTTGCTTGCATAGAAACCTAGATATAGTGCACATGATACCTATTGGTTCAAAAATTTCAAAGAATGATGTGTTACAACGCCATAATCACGTACGAGCGTTTGTATGAAAAGTATGTCGGGTTGGCCGCCCTTAACGCTTCATATTACGCAAAAGGATCCCTGAATAGTAAAATGGTTTTCACAGACCCTCAATATTTTTGAACGGCCTATTCAAGTATATCCCATACTATGGGATAAACGAGAAAAAAATATATCATACCCACTACGTGCAAGGGAGGTACCCAAAGTTTTTTTTTCAAGTTTTTTTTTTTTAAAGCGTTGCCCCACACTAGGAATTTGTCACATATACAAACAGCCAGACCCGGAACAACTACTTATAGGTCATACAAATATTTGTTCCGTGCGGAAATCGAACCCGCGACACGCAGCGCAGCGCGTATTTACCACTTCGCCGGCGTGATTAATGTATACCCATGCCAAATCACAGCATTCTAGTACTAAGAGTTTCTGAGCTAAGCCGCGGATAGAAACGGAAACTAACATCAAGTTTTTAAAGAATTTTCCGCACAGCAATAATCTACCATACATTTTGTTATCTTTCGTCACAAGCATAACACATAGAGACTAGTTTGCAACATCATCAATCAATGTGCCAAACACGGTACTGAGCATACAAAACGAATACCGAAACGGTATTTAGGTCACCACATTTTCATATACCGTAGAAATAATATGAACCAGGAAAGAATGCCTGCATTGGGCTCTATCTAAAGGAGCCAGAAGGAGCTCGTTTGAGGAAATACGTTCAGAGAAATTTATTATCAAATTGACACACTACTCCATTTTGCCGTATTATAGCCATCTTATACAGCTGTCAATCAATGATAGTTGTTATTTGAATATGCGGACAATTTTAGTACGTATAAATTAATTAACCTCATTTTACTACTGTTACATAGCAACACTACTGGCCTCGGTAGATAGCAACACTACCGGCCTCGGTAGATAGCAACACTACCGGCCTCGGTAGATAGCAACACTACCGGCCTCGGTAGATAGCAACACTACCGGCCTCGGTAGATAGCAACACTACCGGCCTCGGTAGATAGCAACACTACCGGCCTCGGTAGTCTATGGCAGAAGCTGTTGATTTAGTCTATGTCAAGTATTTGACAAGTGTTCACGCACGTCCGCCACTGCCCGAGGCAGGCCGGCTCAGTCTAAAGTTATAAACTGTTATAATTAATATCAGTCGTATTATTGTGTGGTTCATCCTCATGACATAAACCCAACAACTATCACCAAACCAGGTTCTACTACCAAGCAGGGGCCCAAGTCTGCTATTTTTATAAATTCAGTCATTCCAACACGATCCCATTGTCATGCCATTGTCATTTTGCTAAAAGTTCGTAATCTGGTAAATTCATAATGGTCGATCATTTTCTTTGCAATTTATTTCAATGTAGTGTCAGTGGCCGACCATTGGAAAGTCATAATGACGCCATTATAATAGTAGATTACCAAACTTGTCAAAATCAACAATTATGAAATCAATGATCGACCATTCTGACACTATTGTAATAGCAGACTTGAGCCCCTGGGTTGTTGTGTTCCGGCTTGGGTATCTGTGTAATTAATATTTGAATTTAAGAGAGTGTCCGTGGAGTTTCTTGCGCGTTCTTCTCCATGATTGGATCCTACCACGCTTTGGAATGGGCAACCAGCTTCATCTTTCTTACTGACCGATCCCTTGACAATTCAAAACTGCAATTGGTTTATTTGAATTAAACGCTTTCCCCCTTATTACGAGTAAGGTTTATCTTCAGACCCAGGTTTAAAACATGGAGCCATTATGGAATTTCGAACTTAATTCCGACTATGGTAAAGTTCCTAAACACAAAACAGACAACTTAGTACCGAACTAAGTTTTCAGTTTTGTATAAAGAACGGTATTTCAATCACTGTTACGTTCTTATTACAAAAACTGGCTGCATGGATTAAGCCATGTCAAAATAAAAATTTCCGTTAAATTTAATTCCGACTATGGTAAAGTTCCTAAACACAAAACAGACAACTTAGTACCGAACTAAGTTTTCAGTTTTGTATAAAGAACGGTATTTCAATCACTGTTACGTTCTTATTACAAAAACTGGCTGCATGGATTAAGCCATGTCAAAATATAAATCTTGTTTTGTAATAAGGCGGTTTGAGTTTGAGTTTACAGACATATTTCAGTATTGTTTCGGGATGGGAACGCATCTGCAGATTAGATGTTCATAGGTGGTGGTGACAACTTATCAATTTTACTGTCCATGCATTACAATACAAATATTTTAGTGGGACAAAAACATATCACAATTTTCATGTACCTACGTTAAAACTGCGTTAGTTTAGTAACTGTGTCGCAATTATTAGCGCCCATCCTAGGAGCAAAAGACAACTGAGTTCCATAACAACAATTTTGGTTGTACTTATAGGTAGAAACTAGATATTGATTAGTAATAGTTGTAGCAGTGTATGTTGGTGTGTGCGTGAGTGAGTGTGTGTGTGAGGCAGGGGGTGGAGGTGCGTGTCTGGATGTGTGTGATTACATGTAATGCACTAAAGACGTGGCCATATATGTCCGTGCATGACATGTGATGCACTGAAGACGTAGCCCTATACGTCCGTGCATGGCAAGAAATGCATTTTTGAAAATGATATCTAATCGTTACCCGAGGGTGATAGACGCATTTTCGTTATCGTAGAATTAGTAAATGACCATACAAAACACCACAATGTAATATTATTATTGGACATGGTGATAGGATTACTAATTACCTTGGGACAGTAAAAGTATTAACATCAATTGGGTTTGCTTGTTTGTCTCGCATTAACACAAAGATGCCACCTTCAATAGAGATGTGAGCTGTGGTTACCTGTAATTAAGTGTGCATTACAAGATAATGTATTATTATCTATCAGAAGCAGGTTTATTATAAAATATACGCATAATCAATCAACTGTATCTATTATTTTTAACAAACAAAACTTAATATAGAAAAAACCTAGCTAACTAATAGAATTAACGAGCAATAAATTAGCTAAACACTTGGCACCGAGTAAACACAATACTGAGGCGGTGAGACGTCCGTCGCCGTCAGCTGTCGATCCAAAAGAGAGCGTGTGCTCCTCGCGGTCTGCAGTTGCCGCGAACTATCCCCACTCTTGATGCAGCTGACTTGGCCACGCCTCTCGTTCCCTCCAATTTCTTTACTCTTCTAACAGTATATTAAATGCGTTTTATTATTGTAAAAGTTGTAATGTATCTCGTTGGTAATCCTTAAATAAATAAATAGAGTAGGTAATGAATTATCGTGACTATTTCGACCTATGTTGCTGTGGCTACGGTTCCGCTGAATTCTCAAGTGCGTTTTAACGGACAGACAAATAGACTGTTTCATATTATCTGAGCTGATCAAAACTGCCAAGCAACTGTAACTAATCAACAATAGTCTTGAAACTACGTCTTCAAACTACATAACATACATGCCAATTAGATTATTGTTGAAACATAAAGCCTACTGAAGGAGTTTCTAAGTTGGGTTCCTGTCACCTCTTCTATATAATTGTAAGTTTCTCGATCAAAGGTATCGAAATAAGATTCCTAATGCCTTACCACCGTCAGATGTCATTTGGTGAGCTTTTTGTATGTGAAATTTATGTTTAGAAAGAAAGAAAAGAAATAGAAATTCATTCTGCACAAAGAAGACACACTTTGACAAAAATACACACTCTATTACAAAGTAGCCAATAATACTTTACCAGGATAAATACTCAAAGTACTTTAAGACTTTAGTGTAAATAATAACCAGAAATAAAAATAAGAAAAAAAAATGCTAAAAGCCTAGTATTCAAAACCTTAAAAGTTTGACAATGTTGTCCATTGCTTGATGTCGTATGTCGTGTTTGTAAATACACTCACGATAAATTGGATTTTTTACCAGTATAACGCAAAAAAGTTATTCGCTTTCCGCTGAACGCATCATGGCTGTGTTACATACGTTAAAAGTGGCCAACCCAGGGTTGCGTATTTGTCCGAAAGGGATATCGGGGCCCTGGCACACAGGCATCTGAAGGAACACGGGTGGGTTTTAGTCAGTAAAAGTCTGACACGCCCCCCCGCTCCGCCCAGAGCGGGAGAAGTTATTTGATAATTTCCCACCCAAAAAAAAACAAACAAAAGAGTGGCCCACCCGTTGATGATAGACTGTCCGGAAGGGCCCTCTTAACCGCATGCATTGGACGTACAACACGATAAGAAGTGCTGCTTACGTACATATATTATATATAAACTCACGCCTTCTTCCAATGTAGGTTGGCAGAAACTACAGAAAGTGACCAGCTACGCTCCTTACATACTCCTTTTGCTTCGTTTACGTTCATACATCTGGGGGCCGATCGCGCTAATTTTGAACGTTAATACCAAAACTAAACCACAACCAAAAACGTTACGTTAGACACATTTCGTATCGCGCTAAACATTTCAACGGAAACGATTTAGCTTTACTTTGGAAGTTACGTTTGAGAAACGATCGATCGAACTTTCAGCATCGGGCAACGTCAACGACTTTGTCGCTCAGAAAAAATAGCGCGATACCGTTTCTTACAACAGCTAAACCAAAACCAAAAACGTTCCGTTCGAACGGTAATTACGTTGAGAAATAGCGCGATTGGCCCCCAGGTCTGGACTGGCCGGTTGCGAGTACTACGCACCTGAACTTTCTGAAGAAAATCATCAATAAGGTCTAGACGTCCTTCTAGGGCTTCCCGTCCCGGCATTCTCTTTACGGCGTAGGTTATTAAGCCGATAAGAGAGGAAGAGGTTTTAAAAGTAAGTTACTTCTAATACAAATACCTAGCTTGGAAATATTTTACAAGACAGGACAGAGTTTTCAAAGAAAAACGTACTTATTTTGAGAACGTCACGTTTTTAACCCATTCAATTGTTTTCAGCATACTCTTGACTCTATGGCATTATTCTGAGGAGAGAAAGTATACTGGCTTTTGGAGCTCTTTATTCAGCAAAAGAAAAATATCAGAATTTTAATAAAATAGATGAACGAGAGAGTTTTATGCCACATTTAATAAACAATCAATTCTCACATTACCAGCAATATATATGTATACTTCAAAGTTGTATAATCGTTCGATCGAGCTAAACGAAAACTATAGCCGACGGAACAAAAGTTATCGGGAAAAGCCCATATTCAAGCTCTAGCTAATATATTTAATAAGCTACCGAAAAGTTCAAAATCCCTGCCAAATGATAAGATTTTCTCTAAACAGTTGAAATGATTGGTTCCCTTTATGTCGAGTCTGAGGGTCGATTGTTCTTGCAAAATATTGCTATTTTACGCTTTCTAATGCCAGTCAGGTTTCTAATAAGTAGTCAGGATATAAATTAAAAGCGAGAATCATTAAAATATTCGCTTTCAAATTGTATGCAGTCATTGGAATAGAATATTCATTTATTTGCTCAGAATATAGGCATTTACAATAATTATGGTGGTCACAATCATATTAAAGAAACCCTGTAAATTCTACCATTTTGTCATGCAAACATTGATGCAGTTCGTCATCAAACATACAAACATTGATACACAACTAAAATTTATCAGCTATAAAATCCGATACGGAGTAATAACATTTATTTAAAAGAAGTACGGTTAGTTTCTTTTTGAAAGTTGTTACTGGTTCCTCTTTTATAGAATTAGGAATGTGATTAAAAATAGCCGGTGCTATACCAAAAACACTTTTCCTCAACAAAGCAGTCCTATATCCACCTGTGCGTAACAAGTTTTGGTATTGAGATCGCAAAGTTACATCTCAGTATCTACTTTCCGATAAAGTTAAAAATAGATGTCGATTACATTTAACAAAAAGCAGCACAGAAATGTCAATAAGTTCTGACTTTAAAAAATTAGAAAACAGCTGTCAGTAACTTTCAAACCAAACGTGGGCAGCGTTTTTGGGCCTTAAAAATACTCTATCTTCGGTACAATTGCCCCAATATATAATAGCAAACCTTAAAATGGATACGACAAGACTATGATAATTTTTCGGACGTTCTAATTACATAAGACGGTCCCCTAAAACGATTGATATTGACTTATGTTTTTACAGATTGCTTCTGCCTGTGCCTTCCATGTCAGTTGACTGTCAATTAATATTCCTAGAAAATTTGTAACATCTGCTCTGTCCACATTTTGACTATTATAATTAATATTTAGATCATTCATACGAAGTCTTTGGTAAAAATGCACTATCTTTCTTTTTTGTATGTTTATTTCTAAGTTACTATTTAGCCAATTTATTATTATTTTAATACCGTTTTCATAATTTCATTATTGTCGCATTTTAAGAGTGCTGTACTGTCGTCGGCAAACAGTACCATAGGATGGTGGATTTGGCGTGGGAGGTCGTTGATGTAAATTGAAAATAACAAAAGCCCAAGGACACTTCCCTGTGGTACACCGAATTTAATTTATCTATTGGAAGACACGTATTTTTGTTATAACTAAGACTTTACACATATTTTGTAGATTTCTGTCATCTGTTTGCGGATCGGCTAAATATGTTTTTATTAGGTTCAGGATATTACTTGGAATGCCATAGGCGTTTAGTTTTGAAGCAGAATTATGTTATGGTTAACAAAACCGAAAGCTTTCGACATATCTGTATATATAAGAAGTATAGACATTTTTGTATCAACATTTGACATAATAATATTCAACAGGTCAAAAATTGCCATGTTTATATTCCTATTTTTCCTGAACCCGTATTGCGCATGGCAAAGTATATTAAATTTAGTCAGGAAAGAAGATATTGCTTCATATATGACTTTTTCTATTATTTTAGAAAAATTGGAGTAAGTAGTTCGAAATAATCAATAAGTTACCTACTATACCTGTTCAAAGCATGGTTAGGTACTATGGTAAATGGTCAAACTACTTGATACAAATACTGCAAAGGTATTTGGTGGTGTTTGGTAGTGGCAGTTGTCAGGGCACATTGCTCACAGAACAGATGGCCGATGGGGCCAAAAGATTTTGGAGTGGTGACCGCGTAGACCAGAAGATGCTTTGTGAAGGCCGCAGGAATCCGCTGGATGCGAGAAGCATAGAACCGGTCGAACTGACGGTGCTTGGCTACGTCCAGGAGTGGACGTCTTTTGGCTGAAATGTTGATGATGATTTGGTAAAGACATCTAGAAAGCCGTGAATTTCAATACCAAATAAGAAAAAATATAAACTTATATTAAACTAAAGGTACATAGTTCGTAGGTATTCAAACTCCGTGTAATTTGTAAGTTTATATTTATTTTTTGACGCACAAACTTTATCCAACTTTACCTCTGTAAAACTTCACATTTATTTATTTCAAAGGAAACTGTTAAAACTTTTTTACAAACAGATGCCTTATAAGTATTCGCATTGAGTCTGCAAATTAATTCAAAAGTTTCAAATTTTTTCTAAATTACATTATAGTCAACATTAACATTTTTACTAATTATTTTTATAACAGTAAAAAATATTCAAGTGTAAATTATAAATTAACTGTTGTATAAATTATTCTTTGAATTTGGTCCTTCAAACATTACAGAATTACAATTACATTTCGGTTTTTTTCCGTACCCCAAAAGGAAGAAATGGAACCCCTAAATGATCACGCGGACAAACAGACAGACAGACGTCGGCCTGTTTGTCCGTATCACAGCCGATTTGCTCCGAATCTACTGGCCCGATTAAGTTGAAATTTGCTACACATATGAGTTTCTGTGACGAAAACACGAACGTGTAACATAATTAAGTGCCTATATGAACGGATGGATGGACTGTGTGAAAGATGATATGGCTAGAAAGGGAGTGACTACCGAGATGACGACTAATAGAGAAATATGGAAGACTACCTGCGTCCCGCGGTTTCACCCGCATAAGTCTCGATGCTGTAAGAATATCGTGATAAAAAGTATTATATGTCCGTTTTACCGTGAAAGCGTAACAAACAAATAAACAAACTAACTTTCACATTTATATTAGTTTTATACAGGACTAGCTGCGCCCCGCGGTTTCACCCGCGTAAGTCTCAATCTCGTGGGAATATTGGAATAAAAATTAGCCTATGTCTTAATCCAGGGTGTCAGCTACATCCATACCAAAATTGGTCCAGCCGTTTGAGCGTGAAGAAGTAACAAACATACACACACTCACAAACTTTCGCCTTTATAATACTAGTGTGATAAGTTAATTAGGTTAGGTTAGTTTGGATACCTGCGCGCGATGCCGGCAACTTTACGCTGGCATCTTGTGGAGTATGGCCCTCTAATGGGCTCCCATCTGGGAGGACTCCCTCCTTCACTCCCTCCAAAGGAGGGAGAACGCCACCGTCATGCGGGCACCCCAAAGGGCCATTGCCCAGCGGGTGGCGCGGGCTCGACGCACGGTGGGCTTTGCGGCAGCATGCGCTCTGGCCAGCACCCCTCCTTGAGAACTCGAAGCGTGGGTGCTCGCCAGAGTATATGAATAGACGGCGGGGCGGAGGGGGAGAGGAGAATGCCCAGTCCCGGAAGAGCGAGCGGCAGCCCGCGGGGAGGCGAAAGCCATCGTCGTCCATTGGACGGGGGACCTCGCCACTGCAGCCTTCGGCCGCCGAACCCTCGACGCGATTGGGCCAGTCCTACGAGACTGGTTCGAGTGGTCGCATGGGTTCCTCTCCTTCCAACTGGTGCAGGTGCTGTCTGGACACGGTTGTTTCGGATCGTACCTGCACCGAATCGGACGGGAGGAGACGCCGTCGTGCCACCACTGCGATGCAGCGGAGGACGCGGCGCAGCACACCCTCGAGGTGTGCCCGTCGTGGTCCGAGCCGCGCCTCAGTCTCATAGCTGAGATCGGACCGGACCTGTCACTCCACGGCTTGGTGAAGGCCATGCTGAGGGATGAGATGTCCTGGGCGGCAGTGGCCTCCTTCTGCGAACACGTCATGTCACAGAAGGAGGCGGTGGAGCGCGCGCGGGAGGACGATCCTGACGCGCCGCCGCTCCGAAGGCGGAGGAAGGGTCGAAGAAGACGTCAGTATGAAAGTCATCTCCGACTCCTCCCAGGTCCTCTCCCTGTATTGCACAGACCTCCCCCATAGAGAACGGGGGGCATGCGGGGCCCGCCAGCTAGGCGTGCATGCGCCGCGAGGGTTGTGGAAGTAAAGTTTGAGCCGGATTCCCATGGCCCTCCCATCAAGGCGATGTGGGAACACCGCTGAGTTTTAGTGGGTATACTGTACTGACAGGAGTCCAACATACCCCGACTCGTCCCTCACGAGCGAGGGATGCGCATTTCTACTTTTTCATTAATTTTTTTTTTAGGATCAAACATGTTCCGCTTACCCCAAATAAATTGGGATAAGGGCCAAGAGAATGATTAATAAGTCAGGTTGTGATGTGAAACTAATCAGTATTTCGGCGAAAAACAGCTGTTGTTAGTTTCAGCGATCTCTTATCAGATTAACGAAGTCCTGTATCTAAACTAAAGCGATGCATGACACCCGGTACTGGCTCTCACAAAACAGTTATCAAAATAAAATAGTAAAAAAAACAGTTTTTTTACACACTATAATCATGACTACGCTACGTACTAACTAAGTCTTGATTGTTGTTATAATTAATTATTATATTTAGTTTATTGAAAAAAATGAAGCCAAGTGCGAGTCGGACTCGCGCACGAAGGGTTCCGTACCATTATCTATAAAAATCACGTTTGTTGTATGGGAGCCCCGAAATATTTTTTTTTTTTTTGTATTTGTTGTTATAAATAAAATAACGGCATATATTATGGGTATGGGTTATAGTGGCAACAGAAATACATCATCTGTGAAATTTTCAACTGTCTAACTATCACGGTTAATGAGATACAGCCTGGTGACAGACAGACAGCGGAGTCTTAGTAATAGGGTCCTGTTTTACCCTTTGGGTACAGAACCCTAAAAACATCGAGGCAATGAAATAAGGCCATTCATAAAAAAATGTAATCCTGAATTTTTTACCATCTGCATCTCTTGACACATGGTACACATACATGACTGCCTTCTTCACAACGGGGTAAGCAGAAAATACAGTACGCCACCTGCTACGACTACGATTCTCTCATACTCCTCCACCTGCATCTCTGACTTAAGTAATAAATAAAGTAAAATTGACAACCGTCTTCTAAAAAAAACACTACAAGATGAATTAGTTGTGGTAACTACCTCACACAAATTCGTATTCCACCTATTTGCTATGTTAACAATAGTGAAATTAACTTATTATAATATCATCAACATACACAACGTGGATTAAATAAGTATTATTGAAGCTAAATTTAAAAAAAAGCACTGATCAGAACTTCACCAAATTTATATGGAACCACCTACCAGGAGTATACCATTTGAAACGAAAATAGAATATTCAAAATCGCTTAACAATTAACAATTATCGAAAAACATACATATGAACATAGAACCTCCTCATTTTTTTAAGTTGGTTAAAAAGGCAAAAATAATAATGTAAGTACAATGAAGAAAAAAAAGATTGGTGAAAAATAAAAACACTTTATTAAGTATACTATTTCTCGAAGTTCAGCTGGTAACAAATAAGAAACAAGAAATCCTCACATTTCCACAGCATTTTTCCTCCACATTATTTTAATCTAAATCTACAAGAACACTTTTGTTAGGAAGCGTACCTGCTGATAACGCGCGTCTTATCTAGATTACATATTGAAGTGGTTCACGTTTAGTTAATAACGTAACTGGCACTTTTGGTGGTGGCTGTACCTGAAGTACATTAGTACTCGATGGTGTAACGATTATTTTTGCATAATTAGAAAATAAAGTGAATAAATCATTTCATTTCCCACCCCGACTTCTTACGGGTAGCAGAAGATAATATATTATAAGATGTATCTGTTCATACACGAAATCTATTAAGGGGTCATTGTACTCATCATTATGAACAACTTTTACTATGGGACCAAAGGTGAAATCGCGAAAAAAACATCTGCTGTTCCCTACATTTTGACGAGTTAAGGCTTCTACATACTGGCGGGACTTGTAGCGAGACGCGACACCGGTAGAACAATTACCTTGAATTTTTCATAGAAATTGTTCTACCAGTGTCGCGACGCGCGACTAGTCACGCCAGTATGAAGAAGCCGTTAAGCGAACATAAATGTAGGGAACAGCTAATTTATTTTTCGTACGTTTGAGCGTGAAGAAGTAACAAACATACACACTCACAAATTTTCGCGCCTTTATAATATAAGTGTGATAGATTATCTATATGATGGATTGTATATTATTACAAATGTTTAAAATTAAAATGGGGGTAGGCAGAAACTATAGAACGTCACCTGCTACGCTCCTTACATACTGCTTTAGCTTTGTTCACGTTAATACATCTGGACATACACGCACGCCGCGCCGGTTGCTTGTACTATGCACCTGACCTTTCTGAAGAACGTCACCAATTAACTCACTGTATCGCACCTTTATTCAAAAAAAGAAATAACTCAAAAAATACTTTTTTCGAGATTTTACCATAAAGTGAATTAACTTTGCACGGAGATTAAGCCCAGTTTAACAGCTGACTCGATTCGACGAAAATTACAGTGTTAGATGTCCTTCGTTCTCTTTTTGATTTACGCGCGCGATCAAGTTGGTACTAGTAAAGTGATCGAATTCAGTGATGCGCCGTCTTTGCTCAACGTAAGATCCCGGAAGAAAGTTAAGAAAGTGGAGTAAAACGAAATAAGCTCGGTGTTTTACTATCAGGTGATTATTTTACATGCTCTTATTTATTCAAAAAGTGCAACTGTATTACTTATTTCACTTTATTAGAAAAGTAGAAGTAATTTATCCCAATAATATTGTGACTTAATTCAGTTTTGTGTAAATTGATCGTATCGATTACGAAGCCATTTCAAGTTGATGCAGTGTTATAATAAAATTCCTAAGCAAACGTAAAGTGAATAGGTATTATTTCAGTATTGTACTATGATTTATCAGAAACGTAGTATTTTTTTTGGTTTGTTGCTGTTTAAAGTTTAATTTGTCAGGTATGACTTTCGTTTTATTTATAGTTATTTTACTCTTTTAGTATAATGACGATTGTCGGATTTTTTATTAAACATTAACAAGAGTATTTAAAAAAAAAGAAGATATTTTTTTTACATTCTCATGCACAAATTAATCATAGAAAGGTTCACAGGTATACATGGGAAAGGCAAGACTGTAGAAGTATGATTGACTTTGTGATTGTGGATGAAAGATTAAAATGCAAAGTTACAGATACTAGAGCACATCGGGGTGTTAATGTGGGGACTGATCATCATCTGGTTATGTGTCGGATGGATGGTGTGTTCAGGTATTGGCGTCACCGAGTCCGAGTTCCTGTAACTGCTCTAGAAAGAATAAAAGTGGAAAGACTGCAAGAATTGAAATTAAAAGAGGAATATAAGAGGGAAGTAAAAGTGAAGACGGATAAAATATTTGATGATACGAATGTTTACAGTCTAGAAGAAGTATGGAATATAGCGAAAAATAGTATGGTGCAAGTAGCCACAAAAGTATGTGGTCTGGCGCAGAGGAAATGTGGTAGTAGAACAAATGATTCTTGGTTAGATGAAGAAGTTAAAGAGCTTGTAAGGGAGAAGAAAGAGGCCTGGCTACATGTTAGCCTGTAAGGCCCAAAATAGGATGTATCAGGCAACGAATGTGGAAGATGATATGGAAAAGTGAAGAAGAAATACTCTGAAATAAAAGCGAGAGTGAAAGAGATTGTAAAAATGAAGAAGGATGAAAAGGAAGAAAAGTATAACAGGAAGTTCTCTGATAACTTCAGGGCCAACGTTAAGCTGTTCTGGAAACAAGTAAGATTGGCTCGCGGAGTGACAGGAACATCGATTATGAACGTTATAAGAGCAGAAGATGGATGTTTATGAAGCGAAAAATGTAAGGTCTTGGAAAGCTGGAAGGGATACTTTGAAAGTTTATTTAGTTGTCAGGATAGTGTGCAAGGAGTGGGTAACTGGGCAGAAGCCAGTTTTGATGACCCAAGCTAACATGCAGATAAGTGGAATGAAATAGAAATAGATGAGATTGTAAGAGCGTTGAAAGGTATGAAAATTGGGAAAGCTGCAGGGTATGACAGGGTGTCTGCTGAAATGCTGAAGGGTGGTGACGGGGTGGTAGCAAGCCTGTTGTGCCGTATCTTTAATATGTGCTGGAGATATGGCCGTGTGCCAGATGACTGGTACAAGGCTGTAATCGTACCACTATATAAGGAAAAAGGCTCTCAGCAGGAGTGTAAAAACTACCGTGGCGTTAGTCTTTTGAGTGTTGTCGGCAAACTGTATGCGAAGGTTTTAATAAATGGAGTGGTAAGAATGACAGATGAGAAAATATGGGATGTGCAGGCAGGATTTAGAGAGAGAATGGGATGTATGGATCAGATCTTCTCCTTAAGGTGCATAGCCGAAAAACATCTGGAAAAGCTCAAGAAAGTCTACTGTGCTTTCGTTGACTTGGGGAAGGCCTATGACAGTATGTAGAGAGAAGAACGGTGGTCAATACTATCAGTGTACGGTGTGGACTGGAGCTTGGTACGGGCACTGAAATCTTTATACAAGGATTCTAGTGCTTGTGTTAGGTTAAATGGGGCATACACGGACTGGTTCTGCATTTCAAGGGGTGTTAGACAGGGTTGTGTAGCATCACCGTGGCTGTTCAACTTGTACATGGATAGTCGTCTGATAGGTTTGAAAGAGATTGAGTGCGGATTGAGAATGAATGATTTGCCTGTCAAATGCCTTCTCTACGCAGATGATCAAGTTTTACTCTTTAATTCTGCAGAACAGTTGCAACACATGGTGACTGTGATGGGTGAAGCATATAAGAGGAAAGGGATGAATATAAATGTGAATAAGACGAAGGTAATGGTGTTTGAAAGAGAAGAATCGGAAAGAAGAAGTATCGGTGTGTGATGTGAAAATAAGTGATAAGAGTGTGGAGCCAGTAAGTGAGATTATATACATATTTGGGGAGTCAATTTACAAGGGATGGAAAGATTGATTAAGATGTGGAAAGGATAGTAAATGCGAGAAATAAAGTGAAAGGTGCTATACATGCGATTGTGACCAATCAGTCGATGCCCAAAAAGGCTTGACTGGCTGTTCACAATATATTTGTGCTGGTGCCTACGCTTATGTATGGAAGTGAGTGTTGGGTGTGGCAAAAGAAGCATGAAAGTAGAATAAATGCAGTGGAAATGCGTTCCTTGCGAAGCATGTCTGGCGTGACTTTGAATGATAGGCTGAAAAATGAGATAAGGCAACGGTGCAGTTTAAAAGAAGATGTAGTAACAAAAATTGAAAAGAATATAAGATGGTTTGTTCATGTTGAGAGGATGAGTGAAAGGCGACTAACAAAAGGTATTTATAAAGCAGAGGTGAGAGGAAACGCCGGGAGGGGATGCCCTAGGAGGACATATAGTGACCAAATTGGTGATGTTCTTCAGAAAGGTCACGTGCGTAGTACTCGCAATCGGCGTGCGTGTATGACCAGATGTATGAACGTAGGCTAAGCAAAAGGAGTCTGTAAGGAGCGTAGCAGGTGGCGTTCTATAGTCTCTGCCTAACCCCATGGGAAAAAGGCGTGGGTTTATGTATGTATGTGTTTATTGTGTAATTTTTGTGACAATAAAATCAAAATGTTGTGTTGTGTAACCAAATGGTCTGTTTAGGGCTAGTCTCAAACAATTTTTTTTATTGATAATAAGTATTTTATATTTTGTTAATTTCACAAAAAGCTTTAGAAGAAGAAGATTTTAGAAAGATTTTTGCATTGTTTTAATTTATAATTGCCTTTGATACACATATAATATTGTTAGTTGAGTTTTTATAAGATTCTACATTCAAATTGAACCATTTTTGATAATTAATACGGATAAAACGAAGTAATACATCATTTTTATGAAAAAAAAATACGTTTGTAATTATTTGTCAATTAAAATTAACACAGAAACAATTATGAATATTTCTCTGACAGTTTATGCTTCTTAGGTTAACAATGAAAAAAATCTAAATATTTCGTTTACTTGCACGATGATTTTAATATAAAACTGCAACATTTACTATTTATTACCCCGTCCGAAACTAAATTATTTGTTTACATATTTTATTGAAAAGTGAAATAACAACGAACTTTTTTTTAACTTATTTATTTAAGCGGCTTCCTGATAAAAAATATAATATTTTTTACGAAAATCTACTAGTTTATTAATAACGCTACCTATCCCTACTTTTAGAATTGACCTAAACGATTTCTTTAATTTTTTGTGATAAATTTAAGTCATATAGGAAAACATGTCAAACTTTGGATGCGTTTTCCCATAAAATAGAAATTTTTAGTTATTTCTTTTTTTGAATAAAGGTGCGGTATGCTGTGCTAGGGCGCCCCCTCCCGGCGTTTCCGAAAGCCACTCACCTCTGCTTTGTAAATACCTTTTGTTAGTCGCCTTTATACCTGTAATTTTTATAGTGTACTTATTAAAGAGTATTCTATTCCATTCATCCTCTCAACACGACCAACCCATCTAAGAATACTTTACGATCCGAGACGCTCTACAACCTATTTTTATACTCCAAGGTACCCCAGTATCCGTTACTTGATCCCGTAAGTGGTTCTATTAAGTTACCCCAGAGAAATAGCCTGAAAAAGTAACGTTAATGAAGATCCTTTCAGAGTAGAATCAACGACATGTTACCTGCTTCATTAAGACGATACAAATGTAGGGCTGCCATCAGCTAAATTGTCGACGCCGGACAAAAACTTACAAAACCCCGGACATTTAGGTGAAATTGAGGTTATTTCCCACACTTCAATTTTTTATATTTAATTTAAACAGCCTGTTTGCGCTTTATTTAACAATGTTAGACCAAAATTAACAAAGACAATTTAGCGTAACAAATTAAATTGTCAAATAAAACAAATACAATTTTAGACTCTTCTCTTTCTGAGGTAATCAGAATACCAAAAGTGAAGATCACCGTAAGTAATCTGGTAATAGAATAATTAGGAACACTCTTCTATTTGGCAACAAATCATCAAATTTTAATTAGAATTTTTGGTTTAGTTCTGTTTACTTATTTTGATAGTTTTCAGCCTTTCCAATTCTTTGCTAAAAGTCTTTCTTTTCCATCGAGAATTTGTAAAAATCGGAGCAACTAAGGTTCTTCAAATTATACTTGATTTTGATCAGAGAAGAAACCGTGTGTGTTCTTAATGAGTTTCTCTCCGTTGTCCATTGCTGGGAAACTAGCGAAAAGGCTCCGTACTGCTGCTGGTATACCAACTAAACGAATACTGTGCAATTTTAAGCAGTTCAGTATATAAAAGAGCATCAGGCGTTTTAAAAAAATTCAGCCACAGCTGGTTTGCGCTTAGCAACTTATCTCCGTCACTAAGGCGCAAGGTAAAAGCTTTTAAATTTACCCATTGATCAACCAACTTCGTGTCATCGACTTCTACATCTTTAAGGAAATCACGTCGGCTATTTTGCAGCTAGCTTGGATGCTAATCACGATTACTTATGAATCAATTTTTACCTAAGGTTTGTTTTAATTAATTGGGATTGACACAAAAAGTGGAAACACAGGACACTTTTTGAGAACCTCTTCCGGACGCTCCCCGGACGCCTTCTCAACTAGGACAAATCCGAGGATACCCGGATTGATGGCAACCCTATACAAATGGCAAGATAAAATAGCGAGCCGAGTCTAGCTTGACTTTTTGTGTTGATAATTGGTTTAATTCGGCGATTCGAAAGCGGTATGAGCAACGGTTCATGATTTAGGATTCCTTTGTTTGCAGAAACACTGAACTTATTTCTAATTGTGTTAGCGAGTTCACGGTGCGGCTTAAAATAAAACAACTTCGATCTGACCTGTTTTGAGGGCTCATTTACATTTTGTCTAAACTACTAACTAAAACCACATTCATTGGCGACTTATTTCGAAGTGGTATTCGTATTTTCTCAATCAATTAATCTGTTTAGCCTTTTTATAACTATGTTGGGGTCGGCTTTAAGTCTAACTGGATGCTGAATTTTACATGAGGCGACTGAATATCTGACTTCCACAACCCAGGTACTGGGTAACACGATACCCCTTGGTAAGGCAGGTTGTCAGACTTTTTGGGCTTCTGACTACCCGTATCGACCCGTATTCGTATTTTCTGTCAAACGGAAATTGTCCAAAAGCAGTAATGCTTGCGAAGGAGGAGGCGGAACGCGTGACGGAGAGGCAAGGTTCGCGCCCTCGTGCCCCTAGTCGCCGCAGGAGACGCCCCGGGCGTCAGGAGTCGCAAGCCGATTTCCGGCCACCGTAGGAGCGGGCTTGCGGACGGTGAGCGATGGGTAGCTCGCCGTCCGATAAGGACCAGGCCTGGGTTGACGGCGCGTTGTGTTCCACGCGCGCCTCAAAGAGGTGTCAGCACCAACTGACGGGGTCCGATAGGGCCAATGCCTGCCAGGGTTGCGAGTTTGTCCGAAAGGGATATTGTGGCCCTGGCACACAGGCAATGGAAGAAACACGGGTGGGTTTTAGTCAGTAAAAGTCTGAGATGCCTTCTCCCGCTCCGCCCAGAGCGGGAGAAGTTATTTGATAATTTCCCACCCAAAAAAAAAGGGACAAAGCACGTTGTATCCCAAAATGATGTAACAAATTGCCAGTCGGCAATGTTGGCAGTGAAGCCGTGTTGTGCCCCTCTTTTAATTAAGTAACGTCTTTCGTAAGGGCTTTTAATGCAGCATTTGATCCCGTAAGTGGTTCTATTGAGTTTACCCCAGAGAAATGACCTGAAAAACTAACGTTAATGAAGACCTTTTCAGGATTGAATCAACGAAATGTTACCTGCTTCATGAAGACGATACACTATGACGATGAGTTGATTGAGTCTAGTTTGAGTCTATCTTTTTTGTATTGAATGTTGGCTTTATTCGGGAATTGGAAAGGAGCGTGATAATCGGTTCGTGATTTAGGGTTCGCTTGCAGAAACACTAAAATAATAGGGAAATATGATTTTTTTTTCCACTATCCACTTTTTTAATAAACAGTGATTTAAACCCAAGAATAGTACTAAAAGTTAAATTGAACTATAGCTTGTTGCTCAAAAAAAATATGAAACTACAACAATTTTCTACATTCAAACGTCCGTTTTTGTCGCGGTCATGATGTGACGTCATTTTTCACGAAACTGCTTTGTTTACATCTGTTTTAGTCCCAAATCATGTAAATTAAATTATTGTTTATGATTTTAAATAACAATCAGGAAAATAAAATAATACAAAATTTATTTATTTGAAACAAATAAATAAAACCCAAAAAATACAAATAATAATAAAAACACAAATCAAATATTAATAGAAAAAATAGTAATTAAATACAAATGAATGTCAAGTCTTTATTTTCCTTTATAGAATTCAACCTTATTTGGAAGTAGTATTAGTATATCTTATGTCTATCTGAAATTGTCCTAAGCCTTTGGCATGTCCCAAGGGAAACAGCGCGTTCTATACCGGAACGATGTAACAAATTGCCAGTCAGCATGCCTCTTTTAATTAAAGCCTTAAGGAAGTCCGCAAGGCTTTTAATCCACCACTAATAAAGATCAATCACTCCATTCAAATTCCCATTAACCCGCAAATCTTCCGTAATTAAGAATCATTTATAATTATAAGAAAACACCTCAGTTCTATCGGAAATTCGACAAATCAATCTGTTGATTGAACCTGACAGCAGTCGTTTTGTTCTTCATTTATTACTACAGGGTCAAAATAAATTAGCTAGGGAAACTCGGCAGACGTGATGGGTATGGATATCTTAATACGACAAATCAAAATTAAAAAGATTTGATGATTTTTTTGGGTTCAACGGCCTCTGGTATTGTTTTTACTTGAAGTATGACTAGAGAAATCTGTTTTTTTTTTTGTTTTATCGTATGTATATTTTTTTGTTTGATCGATAGTCAGCACGTCTGTGAAGATTACACAAAAAAAAAACTGTTAAATAAAAAATAAAATTACATTACTGCAGCGGCCAGCAAAAGAGGCATTGGACTCACGTATGCATTTGTCCATTAATGCCTGGTTGCGGCCAAGGCTTGTATAGTGTTTTTCTTAAATAATGCGCGGAAATTCAAAGTAAGCAAATTATTTATAAATTCCAGATTCAATGACGAAAAACAATACTTTTTCAAGTGCCAATGCGCGTGAAACATTATCGTTATAAAAACAAATGAACATATTGATGCTTATTTGTTTTTTTTTTCAATAAACAGCTTTATATTTGCAAGCCAGTTCCAGTATGGTAAGGTCTAATTATTCTACCGAGTTTTATCACCGATATTCTGACCGACTTAAGTTTTTTACCCTTTTCTTACGTTTTTTGCAATTTGCAGGTTAGTAACAGGTTGTATGTTGATCTAAATATGATTTGCGGACGTAACAGATATGGCTTTACAGAATAATTATCATTAGATTAAGCAATACAACTAACTCTCATCTCTCATCCCCCCCCCCCTTACTTAACTTTAACTTAGACCCCCTTATTACAAAACAAGATTTATATTTTGACATGGCTTAAACCATTGAGCCAGTTTTTGTAATAAGAACGTAACTGTGATTGAAATACCGTTCTCTATACAAAACTGAAAACTTAGTTCGGTACTAAGTTGTCCGTTTTGTATTAGGAACTTTACCATAGACGGAATAAAATTCGAAATTCAATAATGGCTCCATGGGTAAAACCTGGGTCTTAAGATAAACCTTGTTTTGTAATAAGACGGTTTGAGTTGTATCGCAAAAAAAATTAAGAAAATTTGAATTTCGCGGGATATGTTAGCGCATCCTTAACGCATACGAGCCGTGTACGGCAAAATCGGTGAGCAGCGCATACATTTCAGTACCCCAAGTGTAAGTTTGCAAGAGATTAAACGTAACTATTTCGTTTGCGTTAAAATTTGACCGATAGATCATAATGCTAAAAGACTATAAGGGTGAGAATAAAAATCTTAACGCAAACTCGCTAGTTACGTCTACTGTCTTGCAAACTTACACTTGGGGTACTGAATGTTCCATTTTCCATCTGAAATCGGAGCGGCCATGATGTACTACATTGGACGTGTGCGTTGATGCAAAACTTAATCTCTGCTGTTTCATCTAGCTTCTATAAAAATACCCCTCCGATTGTATGGCGTCTGTGAACGCTCTAAGTGCTCGTTTACGGAGACGCGGTGCGTTGCGTGTCGCGTGCAGCGTGGCGTCTCGCGGCGCGTCGGACCCCTGTTTTCTGTTTACAGAGAGGCGGTGCGTGTAGCGGCCCGCGTCATCACACGCGCAAACACAAACATATGGCAATGTACGATGTTGTTTATGGAGACGCGGGGCGTGAAGATTAGCGGTGTCCGCCGCTGCGGCCGCGGCAGAACTTCTAGCGTGTAGCGTAGCGGGTATCGCCGTATGCTCGTACTGGGGCGTGCGACGCCGCGGGTGTTGTTACGTTTTACCCTGAACGGAGAATTACAGAAACGCAACGCCGCGTGCTCCACCTGTATTTCAAGCAAACGCGTGTAAAATCGCTTTTCCGTAAACGCTCTCATACAACGCCATATGTTTGCATTTGGTGCGGGCCGGACCGCCCAATGCGACGTGCGACGCCCCGCGTCTCCGTAAACAAGGCCTAAGTCGGAGCGATTTTAGCGTGGCACGATGAAAATGTTAATACAATGTGTTCCATTGGAGTAACGAGAAAATACTCTCTTTGGGATTTGGGAGACATTTTCTGTGTCGACAAAATGTCTTGTTGAGTTTTTCAACCTTGACAGTGAAAATTTCTCTTGTACTTATCGTGTCATATTATGTACGTTTACAAATACAAATCTTACGTAACCAAAGATGTAATTGGCTAGATTCGCTCGACCTCGTCAAAAGATAGTCAGTTTTCTGTTGACAATGACATTTGAAAAGGTATCACTCTCTCGTACTATAAATTGTATCTATCGTTACAGTGGTAAGTGTGAGCTGACTCTTCTCTCCAAAGTAAAATCATTTATTTTTAAAAGGCATTTTTGAAAGTGAAAATTGAGAAGAAATTTGAATTGATTCTAGTTGCCCCTTCCAAAAGGTAGTTTCTTTTAGGGAAGTATGGGCAAGAAACTCCACAGATACTCTTTTAAAATGTTTTATAATATTTTTTATATATTAGGTTAGGTTAGGTTAGGGTAATTATATGACGGTGCCTAAGTAGCGATACAAACATTTACTATGGCCGCGTGTCCGCCGCACACCACCACCGTGACGTCACGTTCGGTTCGAATAATCTCGTTTCTCGTTGACTTGCCGTTGACGTTGTGCGGTGGACAAACAGTGTTAAAGCCCTTTTGTATGTATTTGTTTTTACTTGTTAGTTAGTCATTTAATTTAGTACCACCCCGTAAATAGTTAGTTGTCTTATATTGTTTATAATCATTTAAGTAGTAAACCAACGCGCACTGGGTCCGCGTGGTGGTTTACAGCTCACTCCCTCTCGAAAAGAGGAGGCCTGTATCGCAGCAGTGCAGGGAACATTATAAACTGATTATGATGGAATATAATCATTTTACCAGAACAAGCAAAAAACCTCCATTATAGTTATCAAAAAATAATAGGCCCGTTTTGACATATAACTTGAATCGATGTATGGTTCCGTTCGTCGCGATTGACCATCGAGACGTAACTAGTGAAGTAACCATACGACTCGGTACTCGATACTCACGATAAATCGATTCAAGGTAAATGTCAAAACGGGCCAATTATTTTTTGACAAGTATAATCTCTTCAATTCAAATCTTATAAATTTACTTCGTGGTGTTTTTTTTGGCGAAACCATTTTGATTTTCGAAAAGCCTGGTTTCCACGAAAACAAGATAAGAAATTGATATTCTGAGATTATTTCCTTATAAAAGAATGTATTTGCTTATTTATTAATAATAAGCCGCAGGGTCCAATCGGGGGCGGTCATGTCAATTCGATCTAGGGTTGGCAAAAATTGGACTTAAGATATTTTCTAGATCATTGACTCTTCTAGAACACGCCTCATTGGACATACGGCAGACGTGGCCAGCCCAGTCCCATATCAGCTTAGCGGATTTTTTAACACAGTCAGAAGTGGTTGCGCCAGGCCTCGTAGAAGATGGCGGAACGAGCTAGAGAAAACAACCGACCAGTGGTCCACATTAGCCCTGATTCGAAAGAGCTGGAAGTCGTCGTTAGAGGTCTTTGCCCAGAAGTGTCTCCCTTGTTTTATAGAAAAAACACATAAAATTTGACTGATTTTGACTTCTTGTAAATGCTTTTACGTGTCAAAGGCTCTGTACCACAGTACCTATATGATTACGTTAAACATAGTGACAGGTTTTCAACTTTACATAATTATAACACAAAGTCGCTTTCATGTTTGTCTGTGTGACCGCGTTGTTCTTTTAAACAATGCAATGATTTTGAAACGGTTTTCAGTATCATTAGAGAATAGGGAATATGCACGTAATTCAAAACGTATCCATTATTTTAATATACATTGTGTAGGAGTCAAGAAACGAATTCCAATATTTTTTAATTTTTTTAATGCATTACTTATTTTACAATTAATTATTTTTTTGCGTTTTTTTGGTGGAACGGAACGCAAACTCAAAACGCGTCCTCTTCGAAAATGCCGGAAGTGACGAAACAAAACATGTGAATAAAATCTATTCTTTGCTAAATGCTTGAAATCTCACTAAGGTAAATATGTAAGTGCGATTTCTACTTGAATAAAGCATAAACAATGATTTAATATATAAGATTTTGGGGCTAAAAAACAGATGTAAACAAAGCAGTTTCGTGAACAATGACGTCACTTCATGACCGCGACAGAAACGAACGTTTGAACTGTAGTAGAAAATTGTTGGAGTTTCATAATCTTTTTGAGCATTAATCAGTAGTTCAATTTTACTTTCAATACTTTTCTTAGGTTTATATTACTGTCTGTTATTGATTTAGTGAAAAAAAAAAATATGCATATTCCCTATTGATTCCGGAAGGTATATAATGTATTTATATTAAACCTACATAATAAAGAAACCCTCGATATTTTGTCATGTCGTAAAAACCGGGCGGAGCTGTTCAAAATACAACACTGTCCAGCTTTTCAGTTTTTTATGTTTGACAGCCCTATAGTCAGTCCACTAACAAATATTACGATTTCATTTCCTTATTTCTTAGTGGATACAGTATTTACTTTCCACTTCACGTTCGTTCGAAATTCAAACATTTTGTTTAGTGTAGACTGTGGTTAGTCGGAACGATTCAAAAATTAAATTCCTTCCTTTGAGCATTTTCATAATCTTTCTCCTGCCCTTTTCCTAAGATGCATATCCGGTACGGCTCTAATAATCCTTCCTTAAGAGGAGGCTCCATATTTTTATGTTAATTTACATGCATATTCTGGAACAGTCACACATACAAGCAAAATGAAACTTTAGTATATGATTTATTTTTATTTTTTTGACAGTTACTTAATTGTAATATTTTCTCTCGATACATTTTTTATTCGAAAATCATGTCTTTTTTAAGGATAATTATAAAAACCGGCCAAGTGCGAGTCGGACTCGCGCACGAAGGGTTCCGTAAAATTATCTATAAAAACGGAAAAAAAACCGTTACCCACGATTGCTATAATCGTGTGTCTGTTGAGTTATGGAAAAAAATAAAAAAAACTGTATTACTCGGTTTAAAAATAAGTTACTATTTTTTTTTTTTACTTACATTTATTTCTGGTCACTGATTTCTAAAACATACCCTTATTTAAACTTTTCTTTTTATGTTTAACTAATAGCTGCAAACCGCGGCTTAGCCCGCGTGGCTTTTTCTAAAATAAAAGTAGCCTAAGTAACTCCTTATAAAATCAGCTATCTGCCAGTGAAAGTCCTATCAAAATCGGTTCAGGCGTTTCTGAGAACAGCCGGAACAAACAGACAGAGAAAAAATAATATACCGTAGGTATATACTTTCGCATTTAGGAAAAAAGCTGTTATTTTGACACAAAAATACACTTTAATTTTATAGATTTGTACCTATACATTAATTTAATTTTATGTTTAATGCATTTCTTTTAATGACTTCAATTACAACTTCATTTGCAAAATAATGGGACTTGTCTACTTAATTTAAATACTTAAACTAACATGAAACTAACAAACTCTTGAAGAAGTTGAATCAAGATATGACTAAGTTATCCGTTGAAGTCAAAGAGAGAACTAAGTTTTGATTAAGTTGAACAGATGAAGCTGGCGTTATTTGATGATTAAAGCTGTATTATTTACACGCTCAGACCTATTGTACGAGAATATTGTTCTGCTTACCATAAGCATAATTTAGCCTATAATTTTCCCACTGTTGGGATACAGGCCTCCTCTAGGGCGAGAGGGAGTGGGCCGTAATCCACCACGCTGGCCCAGTTCGAGTTGGTAGATGTCTGTCTTCAAAATTTTGTTTTTTGGTTTTTATAGCGATATTTTGATAAGTAACAGAAGTATGGCTTTTTTATTTTTTTTGGATGGGAAATTATCAAATAACTTCTGCCGCTCTGGGCGGAGCGGGAGGGCGTGTCAGAATTTTACTGACTAAAACCCACCCATGTTCCTTCATACCTGTGTGCCAGGGCCATGATATCCCTTTCGGACAAACTCGCAACCCTGGCAGGCATTGGCACCATCGGACCCCATCAGTTGGTGCTGACATCTCTTTGAGGTGCGTGTGTTACTCAACGCGCCGTCGACCCGGGCCTGGTCCTTATCGGACGGCGAGCTGCCCATCGCTCACCGTCCGCAAGCCCGCGCCTACGGTGGCCGGGAATCAGCCTGCGACTCCCGACGCCCGGGGCGTCTACCGCGGTGACTAAGGGCGTGAGGGCGGGAATTTTTCCTCTCCCTCACGCATTTCGCCTCCTAACAGAAGTAAAATGGCTAAGACCCGTTCATACGACGGTGATCAGTACGGATTATTTATTGTATATTTTTGGATCGCAATTCAGTATGTAAAGTAAAAATTAACCTATACGCGAAAACCATTTCGAGATTTTAAAATTAAAATTATAAGATCGTATTTATTTTCACAAAAATACTTAAAATCACTTGACTTTTATTTGACCTCTAAATGTCATAAAAAGTAAATTTTTAAAAAAATTGGGAAAAAAAATTGGGAATTTTCAGTGCCTGTTGTAATTAAATAATTAAGTTGTTCTGTATGTGTCAAGTGTCAATGTCAACGACAAATTCACATGAAGCACTTACTCGTATTATTATTCTATTCAAATAGGTAAATAGTGTAGTTTTTCACCAGCGGCCGACAGTACAAGTCGAATCACATCGTTGTATCGCCTCAGGAAAACTTAACTTACGTTCAAATGATCTTCACAATACAACAGACGCCGCACAGACTAGTACTCAACGTTTACTTCCTCGCACCATTTCTTTTTTAAGGTTTCTTTTACTAACAATCAATTTGTGTCGGCTATTTGTTGTGGTGTTTATACTTGACGGTATGAAGCACGTAGCAGAAGTAGTCTTTGATCCATTCATTTGATTAATAAGCTATAACTTTAAACTAAGGTACGGAAATCGCATCTCGTATGAAATGTAAACAAATTAACTGTCAAATTTGACTGTTTGACTACTGAATTTTGTTTTTAAATAAGTATTAAACGTGGCAAACATCCTAAGCTATTCAGGCTACTTTATAACCCAGCACGAACAAAACTTTAAAAAAATATTATATATAAAAATAACTACAGCTTGTAAAAATAAAAAGATGAAATTATGTGTTTCAAATACTCTTATCTTTAAAATAAAAATATAAAAAACATACCTGAAAAATACTTTACATACCGAATTGCAGTTTCGTACTGCATTTTTAACTGTATGAACAGTGGTATTTTGACGTGTGATCCTATCATTTTATCGTTAAATATCACACAGAGTCCTTAGCATGAACGCGCTGAGTAATGTAAATTCGAATGATTTCTGAATCGAGAATACTTAGAACTGGGTAGTTAAAAAATTCAACTCGAACATACTTGAGTAAGTGCGCCCGAGTCCCTTCGCTTATTATTCACCATAGACAATAGTCTACCTATAGCATGGGCAAGAGATGTTGGAGGCATTCGGGCGTGAGTCCATCGTAATATTTATTGTACATAGTTACGTTTTTATTTATTATAATTGTTGTTTTATGTATTTTTAATCCTCTAGTAGGACTTATATGTGTCCGTAGGTGTGTCCGTGGCATCCAAGTGGGCGCCAGAATACCAGCGCTGCAATATTTATTTTATAAATATCACAGCATTATGCTGAGATAGGGGCCTTTTTCGCGTCGCACAAGTCTTGATTGTTTTTTTTTTATTGCTACTTTATGTATTTCTTGTGCGTGTCCCAAATAAAATATATTTCTTTCTTTTCGAGTCGGAAATCTCAACAAAAAACCGCTGTCGCAAAAGTGTCAATCAAAATATTTAAATTTTCTTCTTCTAATGTCTTTCTCCTTTAGCAGGGCAGGACTGCTGAAAGAAATTTCTTAAGAAATAAGCAGTACTCGCAAGTTATATATTGTGTCTGTATCTATTTTACTAAGTGTGTCTTAAATAAATTGATTAAATATGTACGAAACGAGTATTTTCAATGAAAAAAATTGTTGAAATTCATGCTAGGCCCACAGGCCTGCGGCGGTAGAACAGCCCGACAGTACAGTTATCTATATTGATTTAGGCATAGTTTGTTCAGCATTTCCAATTCAGTTTCCACGTTCAGGCGCCGTATATACAAGGCTTTACTGTTGACTGCTCTGCAATAACATTAGTTCGGATATTATAACAGGATCGTTAAAATTGTTTGCTTGAATATATGGTATTGCTAACGATAACTGATGCATCCCAGCGCTGATCGTTTTCTCCTGACACTTTTTATTTTATTTATAGGTACGCATGTATCTATGTATAAAAATAAAAATAAAATGTTAATCGAGTTATCTATTGCCATATTGCACCTACCATGTTTTGTCTCCTCATCACCCTGACTGGTAGAAAATGCGGAAACTGGTAGAAAAAAACGGTTGACTGGTAGAAAATGCCTTAGGCATTAAGTCTGCCTTTGTACCGTAGTTTTTTTTTACTTGTGCGTAAAGTTTTATTATTTAAATAACTGCATGGTTTCTAGTGTTGGGTGCTTCTCTTGCGACATGCAACGCTCCCGCAGATAGGCGCGACACTATTACGGTAGAACACTTTCCATAAATTGTTCCTCAAGAGTTGAGTCGCGCGCGTTTCATTTTTTTCCGTCCGTCGCTCCTCAGTTGCGCGATGCACGTGGCATGAACGAAAAAACTTATTTCACTCACTTCATATTTTTTATTAAAAAAAAAAAAAAAAAAAATCATTGCGTAGTTTTTTTTTTTAATTTGACTTTATTTATTTCTGTATCTATCTATGATATCACAACGGGCCCTATCAGAATACTAGCACTGCGACACCAATTTTTTTGTCGCATCATCATGTTGAAATAGGAGCCTTTTGGCGTCGTACAGGACTTTGTTTTTAAAGTTTCTAAGAGTGTGTTTTAGTTTCATTTTGTGATTTCCTAGTGTGTCCCAATAAATCATTTTTCTTTTCTTTCTTTCACAAAGATTTAACATTTTTTCTAGATAGACAGTCAAAGCTGTGAACTCGTCGAAAAAGATTGCGTCTGACTGTTGGACGCAAAATGCACGCCCACTAGAATAACACAATGACGTGGCGCGGTTTTAGATGTAGCTAGCACGCACACCAGCCTATCAAAGTTGACCTGTTTACTTTAGTTCTTTTGCAGCGCGACACTCATCTAGACATAAATAATCAAAGTTCTTTCATTTGTTTTCTCCGCAATCGTTGTTGCAATACGCGTGTTGCTTGAGCGTGTAGCTCGTAGCCAAGCGGTTAGCTCGGGTTCGCGCGGGCAATTTTATTCACACACCGTACTTTTATCGCTCTGCTTACCGCCAAGAGTTGAAAATCCAAAAGCATGATTTTTCGACACCCTGGGTTGCACTCTGTTGGATTCTCAACGCTCGGCTCAATACCGAGAGTTAAAAATCCAATGCACGATAAAATCCTGCCGTGAGATTTTTACTTGCATGCGAACGTGGGCTTTAGGGCTTTTGCACATAAATGGCGAGGTGCAGCGCAGCACGGTTCTCACTGTCAAACAAATATTGACTTTAACTTCCTTGAAATTAAGTCAAAAATGTAATAAAACTGACCTAATATGAGACGTATTTTATTAGATATTTTTCCAAATGTTTTTCATATCACAATAATATTATAAAGGCGAAATTTTGTGAGTGTTTGTGTATATGTTTGTTACTTCTTCACGCTCTAACGGCTGGACCAATTTTGATAAAACTTTGTATGGGGGTAGCTGACACCCTGGATTAAGACATAGGCCGATAGTCCCACGGGATCGGCACTTACGCGGGTGAAACCGCGGGGCGCAGCAAGTTTGTACTATAAAATTAAATTTAACACAAAATCTTAGATTTAATATGCGCTATTTTTGTTGCAGATTTCCATCAATTTTGCCACAAGCGGTACAAGGTAAGTACTTGTTATTATAATTTGTCTTTATTTATCTTAATAAAACCTTACTTTGTTCAACGTAAAGCGTTGTAATCCTTTTTCCTCGGAATTACCGAAGAAAAATACATACAATTGTAAAAATAAAGGCATTCTTCATTCTCCTAATTTACCATAAATCAGAATGCAAGCCATGACACGTACTAATGAGTAAACAAACTAATTATAATATGCAAACAGCACATCACCCTCTGCGACGAAGGTTAATGGTAAGAAAACACTGTCCATATTTAACAAAAACTGATTGTTTGTGTTAAATATGGATTTCTATTTGAAACCAAAGATAGAATGGAAGAAGCCATTTTGCAATGTTAGTTTGTGAAATTGGTATCTATACATACTAACAGGTAAGTACTGAATTTGATTATGGTGTTTTTGATAACGGCTTAGATATAAAGGCCTAAAGGCTCCTGCAGACTGACACACAATCAAAAGTAATTTATTCAAACTAGGCTGAGAATCAGCACTTTTCGAACGTCATAAGACGTACATAAGACAGTCCCCTAAAAACGCCCACCCTTCACCACTTCCTAGTGCTTTAGCTGGGAAGAAGAAGTGGCGCAACAAACTCCCCAGCAGCTAAAGCTAATAACTCCACGCTGCTTTTTAGCTAGAACCCCTATGAATAAGTACGGGTGCTAATTACAAGAAAACAAGTCACGCATCCTTTCAAAACAAAATCTCCAACCCCATGAGACCAACAAATATTTATTTTTCAACCCCCTTGCGAGTTTTAATTCTGTTGGGAGTACTTATTTGACTTTGAAAGGGTTAAAAGTTACTTACTAAGCCCTTTGGGGGTTAAACAGTGCGGTTACCATGTTCGTTGGTAATTTTAATGGAAAGTTTTGTTGTTAAAAGTTGGTAGTTTGTTAAAACTATGGTAGTGTACCATTATCTCTAATAATGGTATCTACCTTTAAATATAAAAAAAACAGCCAAGTGCGAGTCGGACTCGCACACGAACGGTTCCGTAACATTATGTATAAAAACGGCAAAAAAAATCACGTTTGTTGTATGGGAGCCCCCCTTAAATATTTGTTTTATTTTAATTTAATTATTTATTTTAAAGTAATTATATAACTAAATATTCTGTGAATATTTCAAACGTCTATCTGTTGCCGTTATCAAAATCGAGCAAAAAAAAAAAAAACCGGCCAAGTGCTAGTCGGACTCGCACACGAAGGGTTCCGTACCATTATCTATAAAACGGAAAAAAAAACAAGTTTTGTTTTATGGGAGCCCCCCTTAAATATTTTTTTTATTTAAATTTAATTATTGATTTTTAAAGTGAATATATAACTAAATATTCTGTGAATATTTCAAGTGTCTACCTGTTACCGTTATCAATATCGAGCAAAAACGACCAAAAAAAATCACGTTTGTTGTATGGGAGCCCCCTTAAATATTTCTGTTATTCTGGTTTTTAGTATTTGTTGCTATAGCGGCAACAGAAATACATCATCTGTGAAAATTTCAACTGTCTAGCTATCACGGATCATGAGATACAGCCTGGTGACAGACGGACTGACAGACAGACAGACGGCGGAGCCTTAGTAATAGGGTTCCCATTTTACCCGTTGGGTACGGAACCCTAAAAATCACGTTTGTTGTATGGGAGCCACCTTAAATATATTCTGTATTTTAGTATGATGTATTTCTGTTGCTATAGCAGCAACAGAAATACATCATCTGTGAAAATTTTAACTGTCTAACTATCACGGTTAATCAGATACAGCCTGGTGACAGACGGACAGAGAGACAGACAGGCAGAGAGACAGACAGACAGATGGCGGAGCCTTAGTAATAGGGTTCCCGTTTTACCCTTTCGGTACGGAACCCTAAACAGCAGCCAAGTGCGAGTCGGACTCGCACACGAAGGGTTCCGTACCACCGTATAATATTTAATACTATATTTTTTTTTTTTTTTCAAATATGTACGTTAGTAAATATACGCCGAATAAAACACGTTTCGTCCTTTAATTTTTAACTTTATTTATTTATTTTTATTATTTTTTGTTAAAGCATTAGTACACACTCTGTAAAAATTTCAAGTGTACCTATTACGGCGCAACTGCCGTGTGGTGCCAGACGTAAAGAATAGCACCATCCAATTTCTTCCCGTGGGTGTCGTAAAAGACGACTAAGGAACTTACTACAGGCAACCCCTACCCCACCCCTAAATGACAAGCACTAAGAAAATAACGAGATACGGTCGAGGTAGCGGTGCTTGGGGTAAATCGCGGGCGCTGCCTGTCGCGCCCGCGATATTGTTCTGGTCTGCACGAGCCTTAACTGAATAAATGCACATTATGAAAGTCGTTTGTTCAGAATCTTTTTCTGAATCGATTTCTGACATTTATAATATACTTAGGTAATTTTGTATCCCAATAATAATTAAAACTACGTAAATTATAGTCACACTTTCGCTGTACAGTTAAAATAAACCAAAAGTACATACCTACCACGCTAGCTAGACCCTTATAGGTGAGCGACTGTGTGCGTGCGTAGAGTTGTAATGTGACCACAATTTGCTCCCACAATCAGTATAACTAATTTAATAAATAAAACAATGTTTTATACTTAATATTAAAAACTTAGTGTTTGTATTCAAAATCGAAATCAAAACTCATTTATTCAAACTAGGCTGAGAATCAGCAGTTTTCCCGCGTCGAAATTACATAAGACAATTCCCAGAAAACGCCCATACTTCCTAGTGCTTTAGCTGGGAAGAAAAAGTGGCGCAACAAACTCCCCAGCAGCACAGGTGTCTGTTCAGTTAGAAAAATCTTGATTCTATATTATGCAAAATAATTTACATTAAGAAACACAAAACATTTAAATTATTTGCCAATGTGACGCTGACAACAGCTAAACCGCGGTCACTGTCAGACTACATACAAAAGAAAGAGAAGCGCGATGACACAACGCTTGTAATTTTATGCATAAGTAACATAATGGTATACCTACAAGGCGAACTTAAGAGGAGGCTCCCTATTTTTATGTTAATTTGCATGAATATTCTGAAACAGTCGCACATACAAGCAAAATGAAAGTTTAGTATATGATTTATTGGATCTTTTTCTTTCCATGTTGAAGACAGTTACGTAATTGTAATATTTTCTCTCAATAAAATTTTTATTCAAAAATCATGTCTTTTTGAAGGATAATTCTGAAACACAAACAAGATTGTTTAGTTTTTATGTCTAAAATAAATATTCTCAGGAAGAAAATATAGTTTATTATCCCGACACAAGATATTTTTTCTCTAAATCAATTATTACTTTAGTTATAACCGAAATAAGAATTGAGATTACCCTATTTAGTTTCGTGCACGAACACGATCAAAAAGCGCACGTGATATTCAACTTTATTACTGATGTGTTAGCGTTTAGCACATAACGGAGGGGCAGGGCTTGCGTTCGAAATTTGATTTAGACCGCCTGCTCTTAATGCCTACATATTATTATAGCATTCTTTCCCAGCATTTTTTTTAAATCAATTGACCATTCAATTCTGCCAATAACAAACCAGCCCTAATAATTTTAATCCCCTCAACAAAACACATTGAAAAGTTTCCTTTATAATTTTCAAAAGCCATTCTATAAGTAGTTACTTAGAGGGGTCATGAATGAGGGGTCCTAAAAGGTTGGAGAAATCTTCACAAGCCATCGACAGTTTTATGAAAAGGCCCTTTTCATGTTTTTGACTGAAGACGTCTTGATAATTAGCCAGAAGAAATTAATTAAGCCTCCATTAGTTCATTTATTTACTTATTATCCTTTAATTAGGTGCGCCGAAAAGCTGACGGCGTCGCGCATCGTTAGACGCGTGGGGTCGGCAGTTACACCAAAATGATAGGCATTAAATAAAACATATATAATTTAAATTAATAATCGATTTAAATTGTTATTTATTTACTTACTATCTATTGAAATTTTAGAAAATATAAAAAAAAAAAATTAAACATATTTGCACAAAATTAGTTAACAATTATCACAAATTTTCTTCGTGTGGTCACCACAGGTAAAATTGGCACATATATATATATGTGCCAATTTTTCTTCATTTTTCTTTCAATTCATTTTTCTGTAGCTATTTCGTGGGCAGATGTGGCATTTTTCTCGTTTTCTTGTTTGGAACCTAAATTTGAACTACACTAGTAGTCGCGCGGGGTCGCAGCGACCCAAAGCACTGCCGTACAGCAAGTCTGATCACTTTCGCTGCGCGGGGACGCTGCTAGGGGTGAGGCGTATTTATCGTAACAGATAGAAATAACAGATATTTAATAATAACAAATAACAATTATTCCTACCAATATAAATTATCAAAAACGGGTAACAGTCCCAATACGGACTGTTACCTGTTATCTGTTTACCTTACCTAAACACTCACAAACGAAGGAATATAGCAAGGTCGGCTTCCAGTCCAAATTTTTTAGTCATCCGGTGAGGATGACTAAAAAAGTAATAGTCGACCAACTTAAATTTGCTGCAGTTGGAGAATTGACCGTGACGTTTATCGATGTATCGGAGAACATGTTTTTCAACTACAATGATACGTTTGTTTTTGGGATGAATTCATGCCAACTACGGAACCCTTCATTGCGCGTGATCCGACGCACACTTGGCCGGTTTTTTAATTAAAACTTTTTCAAGACAAAAAGTTAACGAGTAAAAGTCGACCAACTAAAATTTGCTGCAGTTGGAGAATTGACCGTGACGTTTATCGATGTATCGGAGAACATGTTTTTCAACTACAATGATACGTTTGTTTTTGGGATAAATGCATGCCAACTACGGAACCCTTCATTGCAGTTGGTCCAACGCACACTTGGCCGGTTTTTTAATTAAACCTTTTTCCTAAAGTAGTTTAACCTAAAAAGGTTTTACGAAAAATTATCAGTCCTCAGCAGCACTTTTCCTATTAATCTCGATTCTCTGATAATCTCTTGGGGCTCGTGTGATCAGACGAAATTAATAAAAGGATTTATAAATGTACCTTTGTACCATAGACTTAGGTATCTACCCAAGTAGAAGTTTCGAGAGTTGTTTGATTAGGTATCTACCCAATCCATCAGTTTGTTCCCTCTTGGTGTTATTTATTATTATAGGTACATCTCAACTCAGTTCGTGGTTAAGAAATAACAGCAGCACGGGTCGATCCATCAGCTAAGATTGCCAGATTTGGTCCGTGGATGGATCACCATCTTTACATACCGAGACTCCCCTGTGCCTCCTCGGAAAGCACGATAAGCCGTTGGTCCCGGCTGTCATTCGGGGATCTTTCACAGTCGTTACGGGTCGTCAGAAGCCTGAAAGTCTGACCACCAGTCTCACCAAGGGGTATCGTATTATCCAGTTACTGGGTTGTGGAGGTCAGATAGGTAGTCGCTCCATGTAAAATACTGGTATTCAGCTGCATCCGGTTAGACTGGAAGCCGACCCCAAGCATTGAGTCCATCAATGCCTGGTTGCGGCCAAGTCTTGTATCGTGTTTTTCTCAAATATTGCGTGGAAATTCAAACTAAGTAAATTATTTATAAATTCCTGATTCAATGACGAACAACGCTCATTTTTCACGCGCCATTATGTGTTTTTTTTTTTTTTTCAATAAACAGCTTTCTATTTTTTTTCTTTCCCTGTATTTTATAAGTGGAGACCTGTAATTGGCTTTCAGACTGATGTACTGTCCTTGATCTGTTTGTTTAGCTGTAAGTCTCCCATGATATTTAAATAAATAAATATTTGCAAACCAGTTCGAAATTTAAATAAAACCTTTGATAAGGTACCTCCTTGGTTGCCATGTTACGGAGTAAAAGATCGTTCCATTTCTAAATTACACGATTGAAATGAGTTTACTATGTAATTTATTTAGCCGCTAAACCACGAAATTTATAGTTTTGGTGGCCGCTGCTCACATGTATTTGGCCAGTACAGCAATTTCGATTTATGTCGAAGAAGGTTGTCAAAATAATGCTCGAATTTCCAAGCATGTTTGAGAAAATAAAATATAAACAACATTATTGTTATATTAACGCATCATGAAGTCTTTATTTCTTATGAAGTTATTGCTTTATTTTTATTATTAAACAAATTAAAGTACTGGCTAAATTAATAGCATAATCATTATCAGTCTATAATTTAAAGTTTTTTTCAAGTTCCCACTGCTGGGACACCGGCCTCCTCTCTTCGAGAAGGAATGGGCTGTAATCCATCACGCGGGCCCAGTGCGGGTTGGTGGACGTCGCAAATGTTTTCGAATTATTGGTTCTAGGACATGCCGGTTTCCTCACGATGTTTTCCTTCACCGTTTTACCGTTAAATTAATAGAAGTGTTAGACATTTTAGCTAAAAAAATGAAACCACAGTCTAAACTTTACTACAAATAATCTTTTGAAGATCAACTTTAATATTACTTTGTGATTGAATATTTTAGTACTTTTGTTTACTTAAGGTAGTTGAGTCTTTACCTTAGTCTAGTGGCGCCACTATAATTCAAAATTTGTCATTGGGAGTTAGTGGAATAACCCACAAAAAGCAACTGATAACTCAACTAACTAACTACTTATATTATTATATAGAACGTCATCATCATTTCAGCCGAAAGACGTCCACTGCTGGACACAGGCCTCCCCCAAAGGAGCCATAATCCCCACGCTTGGCAGGCAGGTTGACGATCGCAGTATGATGTTTAAATGCATAGAGAACGCTGCTGCCCATTCTCTAGTAAGTCCCTTAGTCGCCTTTTACGACATCGACGGGAAGAAATGGGATGGTGCTATTCTTTACGGCCGGCACAATAAGGGGCGTATACAATATTAGTTTTAGTTTATGCGAAACCCGAAACAGGTGTCTAGTATTTTCATTTAAAGAACCTATGTACAAAATTTCAAAACTGTATCATGAAAAATCACAAAGTTATAAGATTGTTACGTTACCGAGTTACCCGTACAAAAACAGCGGCGCGGCGCACAGTGGGCTGAAACGGGCCGGTAAAGGACTTAGCATTTTAAAAAAAAAGTTTATTTTTCTGAAATTTTAAATATTGTGTTGGATTTATCTATCGATTATAAGTAATTATTTCTATCAGGGTCGTTCAGATAACTTAGTATTTTCGGAGTTATAAATATCCAAAGTAATTTTTGTATGAAGCAAAAGAAAAAAATGTGAAAATCTCGAAATTCTCAAATTTTCTCAAAGAATTGACTCTACGTATGCATAGTACGTATATTTGTCCTATTTTAGCGCCTATTCTCGGGTTGAGATTTTCTGCGATTTGGTCGCAATTTCAAATTTTGTTCTCTATTCCACACCACCATAGAGGTTAAGAACTAGGCGTGTATTTTTTTTATGTAGTGGTCTCCCCTTTAGGCCTAATCCACTAAGGACTAATAAAATAAATAAATAAATAAGTAAAAATCACAATCACTACTGGCCACTGCACTGTTTTAATTTAATCACTGTCAAGGGTATCCACATTAACGAATGCAAAATTTTCGTATTCGTCATCATCAATTGTTTCCGCTTGTTCAATTACTAATAAACTTTGTGCTTCTACTGACAAAGTTTTATGTTTTCTGCGAAGTTTGTGACGTTTCGCTGAGATGAGTGGATCAGAGCTGGTCAATAAATTATTTAAAATGTCTTCATATGTAGTTTTTCTACTGCATTTCCTGGAATGGTGTTGGCGGTACCTACGAAAGTCTTTATTTCTAGCTTCAGCAGCTTCTTCAGATAGCTGTCCAATTGGTATTAGATCAAAACTTTCAATAATAGCTGCACCATGCATAAGAACTTTATGAACACTTGAAGGCATATAATACCAGCTATATAATTCCAAATACAGTTGCATGGTCACTTGAGCATATTCGTGAAATTTCGCTGTGTCAATGTGGTAACCTGATGAAATTGCCTCTAAAATGATTGCAAATCGCCTTATTAATTCTTCACTAACACCAGTTATCTCAGCAGTCATGTTTGGATTTGCAAAAATCTTCTAGCAGTATTTCCGTCATTCGTGGAGCCGTGCCCTTGTTTAACAACATCAATCAGAAGTCCCATTCTATTTTTAAAAGCGTCTTGTATGTCTTTCTTTCTTCTTTCCATGATGCACTTGTTGTCTCCCTTTACTGTCCATGTCTGTATCGTTAATCTGTAGGCTATATGCAAAATGCATTCCATCATTCGTATCCAGGTATGCAATGATGACAATCCGTATTTACACAGATCTGGATCAGTCGGTTTTGATGCAATTAAGGGCAAATTATTCATCTCTGTTGGAGTGGCTTTACAAATGTCGCATCTCTGAGATGAAGTATCACATAAAATTGATGTTGCTTTTCCGTCTATCATAGTCATTAATAAAGAGTGTGAAATTTTTATTTCTCCAACTTCTGTTTTCACTAAATTTTTAATCTCTTCCTTAATAGCACTTTTTTCCCGCAATATCGTTATTTTATTTTCTTTCACAAATTCGAAAAAGATTGGACGACACCAGTAAGATGAATTTGGTGAATCGTTTTGCCAGATAACTTGTTCGCCGCACACTAATTTTATTGGCACTAAACTACCCATAAATATGCTTGAATCGTCAAGTTGACTTTCTTGTTCATCGTCTGTTTGCATTTTTTGTTTGTAATTAGCTTGATTAGAAGCACCGTCAAATCCCCACTTACTGATTAGTGTAAATTCTTTACAACCACTATCTATGACGAGTGACGTCATTATTCTTGTTGTCGTTATATCCAATAGAGCTAGTAACTTTATTTTAGCTGAGGTTTCTGTCACTGTAATAGCATCTTTTGGTGGATAGCATTTCTGTTTCGCATGTTGCACTTGATAATAAGATGGAAATATATTACTGTCATTTTCGTTAACACTTTTTCTTAAAGTATTGTATTGCCACTTGGTCAGCTTAAGTGATAAAAATAACCCTAAAGCCTCATCCGGAGAAAACACAGGTTTTGTTTCTTTAACAGATATGCACTTTTTAACTTTTTTTACATCTTGGGGATTCTTTAGTAAATGTTCTAGTATTTTAGCAACCTCCTCATTCCCATCCGCTTTCAACTGCTCAAAATATGCATTTTTATTTCGTCCGAAGATAAATGAAAGTTTTCTGCACGTCTTTTTTTCTGTTTAGGCGCTAATTCACAAAAAGGTTTTCTTGGGCTTTGTTCGGTGGAGACACCGACAGAAACTTTTGATGGTGATACATACTGAGTTGATGTACTCGGTGCTGGTTGATCTTCATTACTGCCTATTAAACACTTAATAAAGTCTGGCCATATTATGTTTTCTTGTAACCATTCACTATTTTTAGTTCTGAATATATTTTCTTTACGATAAGCGTTTTCCCATCTTCTATTTAAATTATAACAAAATTTTGCATAAAACAACTTTAAGGTCTTTTCGTGGTCATCACTTAATTCGACTAAAAATTTAGACCTTATCTCACTACACAAACTGTCATTATTTTTAATACTGCCACTGTTTTTTAAAATAACGAAAAGATCAAGGTTTGTCACTAAATTTTCAAACATTTTCACAAATACAAAATAACAAATAAGTAAGTAATGAATGTGTGGGGTAGTGCGTCTATTATGGTGGGTAATAGAACACTGAAGTACGTTTGAATGCAACCGAACATTCCGTAGATACCCTATCGTTGCACCAATCACGTTACGACACGTCATAACTTGTTGTTGCGCTCGCGCACTCTTATCTCTTGATTCCCGGAAATAAGTCTCAAAACAAATTACGTCATATCTACTTATGGTGGTGGAAAATGTCGAACATTGTTTTTTTTTTAAAGAACTAAGTAGGTATTGAGGTTTTCAGGCCGTTTAGTATACATTATTTTCAATTTCAATTTAATTGGAATAAATTGCTTAACTAAAATAACACGACTCTTCATACAAATTTGATATGGCTATATCTCCGAAAGTACTCGTTAAATTAAAAAAAGTCAAAAAATAAAAACGTTTTAAATTTATGCCTAGATACCAAAAAAAAATACATTTGATCTCTTAAGACCCAACCTTGTAATCCCAGCCTACTGTGCGGCGCCCCCGCGCCTCCAGGGTCGCCTTGCGCTCATTGATAATAATTTGGCAGTAGGTACCTAACCGTACGGCGATTGTATTGTAAGTAATTAAATGGTGATAACATTTTCCATCACACTTAAATATTTTTTGTACAAAATATAAAATGGTGTAAAAAATATTGAAATCGATTTAGTTCCTTGTTCTGAACAAACTATATTCAGGTTTCGCATATACTAAAAATAATATTGTATAGAACTTACAAACCACTATTCAATTCTCGTCATAATAAACCCCCTAACAAAAGAAACACAGATATTTTAGAGGCGTTAATTACTACTAAAACAAAAGAATGTCGTGTCGAGAGGCTCTATATTAGTGCCTCACGAGACGAACAGTTACAAATGATTCACCTCTATTAAGGTGAGTTTACATACATTGTTTGGATACACCAAGCCCAGTGGAAACGGACTCATAAATTGTAGTTCGTAGGAACATTCATTCTCATTGCTTAATTTTTAATTATTTTTACCTATCGTGGTATTGTAATTTTATTCTAGGTACGATTAATTTGTCAACTCGCCCTGCATGCCTTTTTTTTTTTGGTGGGATATTATCAAATAACTTCTCCCGCTCTGGGCGGAGTGGGAGGGCAGTGTGTCAGACTTTTACTGACTAAAACCCACCCGTGTTCCTTTATTTGCCTGTGTGCCAGGGCCACGATGTCCCTTTCGGACAAACTCGCAACCCTGGCAGGGTCCTGCATGCCTACGGCCCATTTTGCGACGTGCATAATATCAAAATAAATTATATTTTCATTCTGCAAGTCATCCCACTGTTCTTTTTGTGTGGAAATCGTCTTCACATAAAATAATCTACAAAATATTGTGAAAAAAAAAAGTTTAAAGTAACGGTGGAATTTCTTGTCTATTCTTCTCCATACGAAACTAGCTTTTGGAAGGGGGGACCTAGAATCAATTCTATTTTATTGTATATTTTGACTTTCAAAAGTGCCTCAGTGCCTATTTGAAATAAATTATTTGACTTTGACTTTGACTTCTCGTCTTACCCTTGTTCGTAATAAGTTTGGGTCGACCCCGGTTTCTTCTTCAATTCTTCCTTGTCAACATTCACGCTATGATTCACTCCCTTTTCTTTTTTAACATTCCTACATCATTGACGACACCGCCTTGGAATGAAAATGTGGTGCTGTTCCACAAACGATGGGACACTTAGTATCATGACCTGCGTGTCCTGTCAGCTGCACGTTACAGGAACTAATGGAGGCTAGTCCTGGCACCAAACACGTAGCCGAATTCTGGACCGAGTACATTTACACTGACACGCTATGAAGAAGAGATTCATCACAAAATCCATTTATATTTTCTTTGGCCTTCCTCTCTATCTCCATCAATTAATATTTGTAAGCATAACTCTTTTAGGTATACAACGTGGCGATTAGGTTATCACATTAATTCAAACCACGTATTCTACATTACGTATTTTAAGCATACATAAATAAAATAATTAATAAAAGTTAACATTCTACCCGTGAGACCTTTTTTTCCCTTTTAGTATTTAACAACATCATGTATTATAACGCCCCGCGCGTGAGCGCAAGTACCTACCCTCCGCTAGTCTCACTGTCGTTTGGCGTGTGCGCCGTAGTATCAAGGGTGGATTATTTATTGCCAATTTTTACGCTATTTAGTTTGTTAGAAAAATTCAGTTTTCTATTTTTAGGTCTATTTTTATTTTTATTATTTTAACAGACTGATAACAACTTGTAATAACCGCTGTACTATTTAATGTGATAACCTAATCGCCACGTTGTATATATGCGTTTCGTTGCGTAAAGAAAAACTAAATGTGAATCATAGAGAATTAAAAAAAAACGGCTAAATACGTGTCGGTCCCCGCACAATGAAGGTTCCTTATTTACAAGAGCAAACTTTACATTGTAGTTAGAAAACATGTTCTCTCATAGATTCCTACTGCAAATGGAAGTTTTTACGCACATTATAGAGAGATTTACCATGTTATTTTATTACCATCGACTTTTTTTAGATTTTCCTGTAATCTATAGGTAGATAAATATTTTCTGTATATTTTTCAATATTTTAGGCTCAGTAGTTTCGGAGATAATTTTAAAATTATAAAAAATATATCTGAAATCAACAACAAGCTCTTTCATTTGATATGTCACACGGTACTGTTTGAAAAACTTATGTTTTTTAATTTTCTAATTTGCCCCTAAATGTTAAGTGTGTACCCGTGTTTGGGTCACATAAATTCATATCTGTACCAAATTTCAACTTAATCAGTCCAGTAGATTCGGAGCAAATTGGCTGTGACAGACGGACATATAGACAGAGAAACACACGAGTGATCCTTTAAAGGTTTTAACCTTTTGGGGTACGGAACCTTAAAAATAGGTAGAATGGGGATAGAATGTGCATTTTCTCGTTTGGTGTAAATCGACCTTTAGAATTTTTTCGAAAACTCGTGATTGTTTTGTCACTTATTTAGGCATTGTAATGTAACTGTCACGTTTGATGATGTTAAAAAATAATGTGACGAAATTCGTCTTGTGATTTGGTGGCTGATTTAAATCTTATCCGGGGCAGTATATAGACGCTAAAATAAACCCGAAACTCAATCCGCCTTATTACAAAACAAGGTTTATCTTCAGACCCAGGTTTAAACCATGGAGCTATTATTGAATTTCGAACGTTATTCCGACTATGGTAAAGTTCCTAACGCAAAACTGACAACTTAGTATCGAACTAAGTTTTCAGTTTTGTATAAAGAACGGTATTTCAATCACAGTTACGTTCTTATTACAAAAACTGGCTGCATGGTTTAAGCCATGCCAAAATATAAATCTCGTTTTGTAATAAGACGGAATAAGTTAAATCCTTTTAAAATATTTTTAAGTGTTTGCATAAACTTATTACAGTTAAATGATCGCAGATAAAAAAACATTACAGATAAAAAAAAATCAATTATAAATAAACTTTAATTATAAAGTGACGTAAAAAAAGAATAACATAACAGAACATCACGCCCATATTCCTCGAAGGGTTAGGCAGAGGTGTACCTATAGTACACTCACATTTTGCCAAATATTAATAGTCCCATGTAAGAGGAGGCGAGCCTATTGCCACTAACCGGGCACAAATCCAGACTCCGGACTGCTAACACTTTGACTCACCCAGGAATTGAACCCAGGTCCTCACGCTCAGCAGTAGCGTTTGCGATCACTAGACAAACAAGGCAGTCTCTCTTTTCCTATAATGTTATATTAATAATTACTCTCTTTTCCTATAATGTTATATTAATAATTACTCTCTTTTCCTATAATGTTATATTACGTTAATAAAGGCAAAACCGAGTTCATTAACGTTAGTTAAATAAACACGGGAACTGAAAATAGCTCTTAATTACGAACATACGTGTACAATGTTTGTTGTGTAATTTGAAACAACATTTTAATTAGACTACTTGTTTAGAGAAAGCACGTACTCCTTTAAAACCACTAAAAAGTCTGTATGGTTGATGGTTGCCCTAATTGGGTCATGCGAGTAGGAGTCTCGTGCGTAGTAAAAACAGGAGGGCAAAAGGCCCACGATTTTTTATTTTTAGGGTTCCGTATCTCAAAAGGAAAAAACCGGCCAAGTGCGAGTCGGATTCGCGCACGAAGGGTTCCGTACCATTATCTATAAAAACGGCAAAAAAATCACGTTTGTTGTGTGTTTATTTTAATTTAATTATTTATTTTTAAAGTGAATATATAACTAAATATTATGTGAATATTTCAAGCGTCTACCTGTTGCCGTTATCAATATCGAGCAAAAACGAGCAAAAAAATCACGCTTGTTGTATGGGAGCCTCCTTAAATATTTGTTTTATTCTGTTTTTTAGTATTTGTTGCTATAACAACAAATACTAAAAAACAGCAACAGAAATACATCATCTGTGAAAATTGAAACTGTCTAACTATCACGGTTCATGAGATACAGCCTGGTGGCAGACGGACAGACAGACAGACAGACAGAGGAGCCTTAGTAATAGGGTTCCCGTTTTACCCTTTGGGTACGGAGCCCTAAAAATGAAACCCTTATAGGATCACTCGTGTGCTCGTGTGCGCTATCTATCTGTATGTCTGACCGTGTGTCACAGCCAATTTGCTCTGAACCTACTGAACCGATTAAGTTGAAATTTGGTACACATCTGATTTTTTGTTAGGCAAACACGAACGTGTAACGTAAATAAATTAATTCCCAGTTGTGGGCAAATTAGAAAAAAAAAACAGTTTTGCAAACTGTACCGTGTGACATACCGGATGAAAGGGCTTGTTGTCAAGATTTCAGATAATCATATATTTTTTATAATTAAAAAAAAAATACTTTAAAAATTATTTAAGAAAATAGATGAAAAATGACTATACCCCCGTTACTCAAAAAAAATGACTATACCCCCGTTACCACCCTTTCGAATATATAGTAATTCGAAAGGGTGGTGCTCGTTTTTTCGTGAGCGCGTCCAGTAAATGCTCGTGAATAATATTTTTTGTAGTGAGGACAACTACTAAAGCTTCCAAAACTGTTAAAAACTAATCTTGTCTATCTTTTACAAGACACTGTTTAGTTGGGGCATCAGCCTATAATATTCCTACTGCTGGGACACAACCCTCCTCTCTGTGAGAGGGAGTGGTAATCCACCACGCGGGCCCAGTACGGGTTGGAAGATGTCACATATCTTTGAATTTTTTTGTTCTAGGACACGCCCGCGCCGATGTTTTCCTTCACCGTTTTGAGAGCAGTGGTGATTAAATAATTTACACAAAGTAAGGCGCTTGTCAGGGTTCGAACTTAACACCTACAACACTTGTAAGTCGTGTCTGTAACCACTGGGTCACCACAGATCCCAGCTGTTGGGGTGTGCGAAGCATCATTGTTTTCATAGTTTGAGTTAGAGATTAACTACGATAATATGCCCCTCCAAAATTCAAAATGTTTGAAAGTATTTGCACGCATGTATGCGTAATAAGACGGCCGTCAAACAAAAACAACTCACGGATTTGTTGCTCGACTAGTGGCGTCATTAATCGCTTATTATTATTAGTATGGCGCTGCACTGACGTACTCTATGAAAACGACACGTGCGTTGTCTTGCGCGATCGGCTAGTTATGATTAGTTGACCAACAAATCTGGAAATAAGTGAGATATTACGAGTACTTACAACTACATACAAACTTTTTCGTAAAGATGTGACTACACACATTGAACCAGTAGTTTGGAGGGGCGAGCCATGTTATCGTAGTTTATCTCTACCTAGACAATATGCCACTATAATTACGTGTCGCTAGAGGTCTTCAAAATTGCACTAGAATAAGAGAACCCTGCTTTCGGCCTAAAGATATAAATTTATAGATAATTAACACTGAGTGATTCGTGAATTCACCTTTCGAGTTTTTTTCCATTATTATTGCCTTTTTAACAAAGCGTAATTTTAACTATTCAGTGCCAATTCCGTACACATTGAGAGAGTGAGCTTTGAGATCATTCACACGCCGCTAAATCAGTACTTGTAAATGAGCGAACGATATATTCGGCGAAACGAAATATTAACTGGACCTTCTGCACTTTCCATTGTAGTGGTTCACCAAGCAGGTGTCACGTTGTACAACAGTCATTAGTTAGGAGCCCCGGAGGCCTACGACAACGTATATGTAAAGCTCGGTATAACAACGGTGTCAAAGCGTTCATCTATACTCCAATGCAATTTAGGTAATTAACTAAAGGTAAACAAATCGTAAAAAGGACTTTTACATATCACGCTTTCTTGTTTAAAAAAACGTTAAGTCTAAATTAAATTTGTCTTCAATTTTCTCGATAGTTTCCTCTTTTATTAATCTATGTTAAACTTTATCATTTACATTAGTGTCTATGTTTAACTTTATGTTTTTTTTTTGAGCAATATTTTGTAATCAGAATTATAATAATAATATAATATTTTGTAATCTGTCTATTGTAAAGAGCCCAAAAGGATAAGTTCTCTAAACCTCAACGAATTATGACATTTCTAAATTGAAGAGTACAATTGTGACGTACCATTACAGATATTAGTTTACTTTTAGTCGGTTAACCAGACACCTTTGACAGCTCTCTCGTCACGTGATTTTTTTGTTAACCGATTTGTTAGTTACCTACCTAAACCCACGGAGTATATAGTTCACTGTAACTGTAACACACTAACTGTAATAAACACGTTAGGATAGTTCATGGAGGTATGATTAGAATTTGTGGACCAACGGATTCAGATTGACCCAGTTTATACCGATTTTAGTAAAGCGTTCTACAAAGTAGACCACCAACTTTTAATGCAGAAACTCGAGAGCTGCGGAATCTACGGTCCACTATTGCAATGGTGTATCCATCGAGATAAGATCAAACGAATGATGCTGGGGAGTTTATTGCGATACTTCTTCTTCCTAAAAACACTAGGAACTGGTAACTAAAGGCTTATGGAAATTTTTGACGTTCAAAAAGTGCTGATTCTCTGCCAAATTTTTAAGGAATATTATTTTGATTTTAAGGTGAATTGTTCTTATGCAGCTTTCCAGAGTACGGAGAGAGGAGGTCAGGAGCGCCTAAGGCTACCAGACAAGCCAGACAAGCCAGAAAGCTGGTATCAGATCTCATCAGAATCGTTACCTGACGGAGAAACGAGGCTTCGAAATGATCTCGTTTGTATGAAAATGTTGCTCTGGGTACTTAGTTTTGACGGTCAGTGTATATCACTTGTTACTAAACACTAAATACTTTAAAATATTTGCCCGTGTAGTCAGAAGCTGGCATGTAGAGTAGTTTTTCGCCTATTTTTCTCATTTTTACAGATTTACGAAGCGCAGTTCTTAACTTTTGCTGAAAAAAAAACGGTGACGGAAAACATCGTGAGGAAAACGGCTTGTCCTAGAACCAAAAATTCTAAGACATGTGATCTACATCTACCAACTGGGCCCGCGTGGTGAATTACGACCCAATCCCTCTCACCGAGAGGAGGCCTATGGCAGTGGGAACAGTATAGGCTGATAATGGAGTAATCAAAACTCCTTCCTTCTTCTATAATAAGAGTCGTATCGAGAAGTAATTATGTTGTTAGAGGGTTTGGTTTCCGCACTTAATCCTTCATGTGGACCATTGTGCGTGGGCCATGGCGGCCGTCAGTAGGTTTATTCCAACCAGCCCACCTCCCTCCAGAAGCTGATTAGGTCTCCTGGTCTGCATAGAATATCTGTGAAGGTTCTGGGTGACCCGAGGGTTTCTGTTCTGACCTGGCTGACGCCTGTGTAGTCGAAGAGCACATGCGCAACGGTTTCAACAGCCTCCAGTAAGCCCTGCACAGAGGGCTGTCCGTTATGCCTATAGTGTGGAAGTGTTTGTATAGTGAGCAGTGTCCCGTGATGGTCCCCGTCACCAAGCGCAGGCCGTTTCTGTCCAGGCGTAGTAAACGCCTCGTTAGCCTGCCATCTAAGGATGGCATGGCTTCCCTGGACTGCCTGCAGCCCGTTGTCGAGGTCCACCAGTTCTCCGCTTGTGTGTGGGTGAACTCCTGTAGCCACCTGCGTAGTTGGTTAAAGGGGACGGGAATCCATCGAGAAGTAATTATTTCCCTCAAGCCAGAAAAATAATGTCTACCTTTAAAAAACTTTTCAATATTACCCAACGTAAAAGATACTCTGTATCGCAAATTTTCAACTCCACCAAGCGTGTAGGTGGAAATTGAGTTACTTATTATATTTCACACATTCTCTAGAAAGTTGTGTTGTTCAATAAATTACGTTACAATATAAAATATGGTAGTGAGTTTATGAAGTTATTTTCATTTTACAAAATGAACGAAGTTACATAGTAAAAATACAGTATTTTCTTTGCCCTTGGATAAAAGAATGTGAGTTAGAGAAGAGTACTTATTATTAAGTACATAATGAAAGTAGTCGTAGAGTGAGAGAATACTATATTTCCACTTCGTCATAGTTGCGTATGTATTTATTATTTTAATTTCAATATTATTATTAATATTCTAGTGATATTTATTTTAGAAGTATGTATGTATGTATGTTAGTATATTCTCATATTATTTATTTTGTTTTATTATGTGAATTGTTTTTAATTTTATGTATTCTATTTTATCTTCTACTCTTACACACGTAGTATATATCTCTTTATGGACTCCTATCGCTGGTATGCTGGAAGAGTTTTCTTTAGAAATAAGCATCATATTTGTATGTATTAATCTGTTCTTTTCATCTTGTCTGTTTATATGTACATAAATGGTTATATAAATAAATAATTTATTTATTTGAGGATTACCAACGAGATGCATTATAATTATCTTTTACAATAATTAAACTAGTTTAATTTATACTATCCAGTAATGCCCACTAAATTGTATTATAATAACCACACCTTACACATTATCGAGTACACGTCATGCTCTGAATACATAAATAAATTAAGAATACATAAAAAAAACAATATATACTTGCTATTATAAAAGATTACATGCTAATATAAAAGATTAGAATTACAGTAATACAATACAATAAAACTAAACTTGATTTTCAATAAATTATGTCTGAATGAATTAATATAAAATAAATTATAGGAATAAAAAATAATGGTTTAAAATGGAATTATAAATTTAATTCAATTTAATAAAAAAATAAAGTAATACATTTTATTTATTATAGGAATGTGTCAAATGTCCTTTAGCCGAAAGCGCTTATAAAGTTTATTTTAAAAAGTGTTAATACTGATATGGTTGCTTTGGGCAGAGTGAGAGGCGTGTCAGACTTTTACTGACTAAAATCCACCCGTATTCCTTCAGTTGCCTTTGTGCCAGGGCCACGATATCCCTTTTAGATAAACTCGCAACCCTGGCAGGGAGAGTTGTCACATAGGTTGGTTTTGTGCAAAGATATCTGAATACATCGGTTAACCTGCTAGGAACATTAATACATATTTTGGATGTCACAAATTTGTGAAAGAATCAAAGATCTACGTAGTACTTTTCTACTATTGGTGAAGCTTTGGAGTTTAAAGTGATGAACACGGTCTTTATAAGATTTAAATTGTTTCGCAGATTTTTTTTGTAAGTATAGATGATACAAGTACTCGCTCAATATGTTGCTTATGGACTTTATAACGGGGTGACCATACCTGTGAACAGTATTCCAGATTTCTATGAACCAACGTCTCATATAGGATAATTTTGGTCTTAGAGTTGTTGAATGGCTTTGAGGTCTTTATTACAAAACCTAGTTTTTTTTTTTTTCGTTTGGCGGTATCTTATCTCTGTAGGTGAATTTGCTATCCATCAAGGTTCACAGATCCCGGACAGTATCAACTGCCGCTGCTGCAGTAGAACTGTATGTTCTGTTCCCACAGACCGTGAAAACGGTTTTGCGGGGCAAAGTCCTTAAGGGCAGCCAACCCGACATACTTTTCATACAAACGCTCGTACGTGATTATGGCGTTGTATCATCTCTTTCTTAAAAATTTTTGAACCAATAGGTATCTTATGCACTATATCTACGTTTCTATGCAAGCAAAAAATAATATTTTTGAAAAACAAAGTCAGTATAAGCCTGCAAAAATCTGCTTTTTTGCACAAATTTTACGTGAATTTTGGCCATTTATAATGTACTCATAAATTGTAAATGTTAAGAAAACATTACGATAAAAACCTTTCAAATGTAATGGAGATTCTAAATGACCAACATTTATTTCAGAAAGTGGTAAGGCTTACTCATAAACACGTATTTCCTGGAACGAGTTTTATGAAAATTCCGCACATTATTTTTCGTTTAATGTTATCGTGTTCTCACTCGTTTGTTAATAGTTTTCACTTGCGCTGGATGAAACAACAAACTTTTCGACCATGCTCGCGTTGACGATAGACGGACCGGGAAGGGCCCTCTTAAGTCAAGATTTTTGTAAACATTGTTTTTTTTTAATAAATAAATAAATAATAACAAAATACTCTTTCACTCGAAATAGAGTATTTTGTATTAAAAACATTTTTGTGGTGAGAAAATTTTATATTATGTAATCATTTTTGTAAAAAGCTAATCCTATTTTCTTTCACAACTCAAATAATCTCCAAGTCAGCTTGCAATTAAGGATCTTCTATAGATTTTATAGGCAGGGTCAACTTGAGATCATCTGCAAATAAATAAGATTCTGCGTGATGGAGTGGATAATGGTATTAATGAAAATATTGAAAAGCAAAGGTCCTAAGTGGGAGCCCTGTCGTACCCCAGACGTCACCTGAAAATACTCAGATCGGACCCCATTCAAAACAACGAATGACAAACGATCAATAAGGTATGATTGAAATCATTGCAATAGTGACGTATCTGTATTTTTTAGGGTTCCGTACCCAAAGGGTAAAACGGGAACCCTATTACTAAGGCTCCGCCGTCTGTCTGTCACCAGGCTGTATCTCATGAACCGTGATAGTTAAACAGTTGAAATTTTCACAGAAGATGTATTTCTGTTGCCGCTATAACAACAGATACTAAAAAAACAGAATAAAATAAATATTTAAGGGGGCTCCCATTCAACACACGTGATTTTTTTGCTCGATATTGATAACGGCAACAGGTAGACGCTTGAAATATTCACAGCATATTTAGTTATATATTCACTTTAAAAATAAATAGTTAAATGTAAATAAAACAAATATTTAAGGGGTGCTCCCATACCACAAACGTGAGATTATTGCCATTTTTATAGATAACTAGCTGCGCCCCGCGGTTTCACCCGCGTAAGTCTCGATCCCGTGGGAATATTGGGATAAAAAGTAGCCTTTGTCTTAATCCAGGGTGTCAGCTACCTCCATCCAAAATTTTATCAAAACTGGTCCAGCCGTTTGAGCGTGAAGAAGTAACAAACATACACACAGACTCACAAACTTTCGCTTTTATAATATTAGATGTGATGGTACGGAACCCTTCATGCGCGAGTCCGATTCGCACTTGGCCGGTTTTTTGGTATACATTTTAAAGAGTCATCATCTTTCTTATGCTTTTATCCCATTTTAATGAGTATATCTATTTATCTTCTTTCACTGCGTCTACACTCAACTTAACACGTTCACTTCCGTCGGAAAATAGTTTGAATGCTAAGCTTCTAGTCCCCTAACAATGAACACACATTTCTACGTGACCCGAGCAGCGGCGGAAATTGTCGAATGCGACCGAAACACACGTTTTCTGTACGTGGTGGAGGTGCCGAATGGGACAAATGAGAGTATGAAGAAACTCTCTGTCAATGTACTGTAGTCATTTGTGGGTGACTAAGTTGTGTAGGCACATACTTAGCGTTTTTGACCGAGCGAGCGAAACGTCTCTGCTTCAAGTCTGGCAGAATCTGGCACTTTACACTTTTTACTTCTAATTTTTTATTTTTTAATGGTGTATAATTGCACACGACACTAGTGCCCCAATACTAGTGTATTGAGTAGTTATTTGAATAAATATTTAAGTATTTGGCTTTTTAAATTTTGAGGTTAATATCTATCGCTGCTCAGTTACTTATTTTATTACCAAGGTCAGATGTTTTGTTTTTGTTATTATATTTGATTACTAGTTAATTATGAAGGTGGCAACCGGAGGACTTAAAAAAAACCCAAAATTATTTATAAAGGTTTTAATTAAGATAAAAATTACAATTTAACTTATATTAGTTTTTTAGGTCTATGTTCGGACGATGCTAGTCCCGAATTAAATTTACCATACAATCAGTAATGCTAAACGTGGATGCGGCATCAGCGGATTTGGAAGTAGGTGGCCACTTGGCGGCACGAGGCGTCCGTTCGCTGAGTCAGCAGGTGGCGTGTTGGAATTTTGTGTGGAAACATCCGTTTGACGTAATTACCATATCATGTCGCTATTCAGCTGATTTGGTGTACGCAGGGCACGTAACACCTCCCCCCTCAGAACAGCAACTATTTGAGAATCTTGAGCGAAAATGTTGCTGGAGTCTGTTTCGTGATTGTGGGTGATTCTGCATCTTCGTATTGATGATTTTCAAGGTTTACATCTGATTTCTGTGGTTTCGTAAGTTTTGTGCAAACGTTATAGCGACGTATAGTGATTGCGGTGATCAGTACAGTTGTACTGAATAGTATGACGTATAGTGGAATCGTCGTATGGTATAGTCAATTTTTCGCCATTGCGTGTTCTATTTGTACTGGGTGTTGCATTAAAATTTTATCTTCGATTTCATGTAGGCTTTTCAGGTGCAGTGGGTTTAGTTTCAGATGTGGGATGGTTTCTTCAACAATATTCAGGTTTATAGGTATTTCGGTGATTTTCAGCAGCTGCCCTTTGATATAGTCGTTGGTGTTGGTAATAATGAATCGCTCGGTGCGTAGTAGACATTTTTGCGGGATGGTAGCGAAATAACTTCCATGCAGGGAGATGAATTCTTGACGTTCGCAGTGTAGCTCCGTCCGGGTCGGTTGTGGAAAGATGAGCGTATAACGTCTGTCATCCAGTTGTTTCATGGCTGCCTTAGTCAGTGTGAGCTTCGTAGGCAGGCAAGATTTCTCCAAAGATTGGTTTTAGATGAGGTTTTGGATGCAATCTAGATGTCCTCTTGTTGGTTGACGGTTGATTCCTTCTTCGCAGAGATGATATGGGCCGAACTTCGGGCATTCAGCGTCTATTTACTTGAAAGCTTTCCCATTAGTTGCAAGGAAAGGGTAAGGAGGAATATAGGTGTACATAAGTTTGTTGGGAACTATTGCTAATCTGTATAATTCGAACTTATCGGAGCTGGTTATTGGAACTTTAAATATAATAACAATTTTTTTATTCGTGTAGTATTAACCGGGTTTTATAACAGTATAGTACTCTCTTAGATCCGCATCTATTAACTGATTCTGGCCGTAAATAGATATTAATCTCTTAATCATGTTACTTAAAGTATCTATGCCTAACATACTATGATGGGTGCTCGATGCACGTATAAAAGCTAAGGTATCTTCTATCCTAGTTATCTCTAAATATAAATCTTCTGTATTGTCGCTAATTATAGCCAGCAACTGAGCAAACTTTGCGAATCTTATAAGGTCATTTTTCGCGGTAGTTTTCTCGTCTAAGATTAATCCTAAGGTACTATTGATTCTCTCTTGATTGCTAGCAATTTTTGAGAGTATGTCACTGTATCGGGTCATCCAAACTTTGTTAAGACTGACATGCTCATTGAATTCTGATACTATTTTATCGTTGTTACTTTCTAAAAGATTGATTGCATTATTATATTTTTGGGCATCCGTATGATCTAAGTTTCCGGTAATGCTTTTTATAACGGACCCTAATCCGTCTACGAGACCTCTTTTACTTCGACCGGGTTCTAGTGTTTTTAACTGCGAACTGATTTCAGTTAATTTATTAGCTAAATGGTTGATTTGAAGTTCATACAAGAGGGAGGATTGGTTGTCTAGTTTAGTCTGGAAATAGTCGAGTTGAGACATTACAGAATCAAGTCTGTGTTCAATGTCAGTTAAGTCTATGTATTGTAGGAAGGTGTGGTAATGTGTAATGAGCCTTGTTTGTCCAAGGTTGAAAGGTAAAAGTCCGGGTCCATTGTCCAAGCTTTCAAGTCTTATCTCGAGCGCCGTTATTGGTTGGGCTAACATTGCCAGCAGTATCCTGTAACAATTTTGATTTATTAGGGATACGTTTGAGTCGGGACTTAGCTACAGGACCTTTCTTTTTGGAGGTGTATATATGAATCGGAAGGTCAGCTAAAACAGTGTCATGTGTGTAGCGTGGTGCTAATTTTTGTCGGTCGGCTGCTGGGTTAGAAATAAATACTTGCTGTTCCGGTTGGTATTCTATTTCGGGCTCTCTTTCCTTATTCCTATTTCGTATGATGTTTGTACGGTCAGCAAGAGTAAAGTCATTGATAAGGTCGTATACAGTTTTCATCTGGTTTCGGTGTGTCAAAATATATTGTTGCATTAGGTGTTCAGTCATGTTAATGTCAAGGGGGTCTCTTGGGTCAAAGTGTCCTCTAACTATGTCATGTGGCCTACACTTGGTGAAGCTGTGAACTGAACTATTATAGGCTAATAAGGCATAAGGCATGAGGTTGATTACGGGTTCGTCCTTTTGACGTAATCGTAAAATACGTAAGTGTTCTAGTAACGTAGAGTGAAATCGTTCAATGATTCCGTTATCGTTAGGGGAGTGTGCTAATGTTCTATGGTGGTTGATTTTATGTAATCTTGTAAATTCGGAGAATAGTTGGTTTGTGAATTCCGTGCCGTTATCGGTCACTATTGTTATGAAATGAAATGAAATGAAATGAAATGAAATCGTTTATTCTGTAAATAGGATATCGGAATCACTTTTACACGTCATATTAAAAAGTAAAAAATAAGCTAGATGTAGTCGACATTTCCTATCTGACTACCCGTGAGAAGAAATGGCGAAACAAACTCAGGGGTCAAAGTCTCTTTTAAAGTCCAGACATAATCTTGGTCAGATCATGTGAGGACCATGTAGATCTGTGTCTGAAATGGTCTTTTGAGGAAAGAACCACACAATTTTGAGTGGACCTGTCCAATCAGTGCAAGCATTTGTCGTAATCGTGCAGCTCGACTCAAGACTTAAGGAGCTCAACGACTCGACGAACAATACCAAAGAAAGTACATTTGGGTAGGCCTCATAAAGTGCTCAAAATGCCAGACCACCATTAAAACTGAGAAAAAGCATAAAATAATAGGAAAATATTTAAAGAAAAAAAAAAAGACCCACATAGTGCTCACATTCACAATAAATTAAAGCAGTAAATATAATACTTTTCAAAGTAAACATTAATGTAATATTGTATATAATATTCTGCAATGTCAATATTTATATAAAATCATGCATAATAACATTAAATGTCAAGTTTTCCAGTTTGATCACAAGGCTTGCAGAGCGAGCAGCTCAATCCCAAGCTTTTTAACGGTAACCCATGATGTGTACAATAACTTAAAACTGCTTGAAGTATGCTTATTGCTGTACCATCTCTCAAATGGTACGCTTGTCCATATTTTGAGAAAACATCTACCACTGTCAAGTACTTTTCGTTTTGAGCTGCTGTGCATAGATCCATGTGTATTAATTCGAAGGGTTTAGTTGCTGAGGGTACTACATTAAATTGAGGTCTAATCGGGTTCCTATCATATTTCGTTTGTCCGCAGATGGTACACTCATTAATGTATTTAGTTATTTCTTCCCTCATTTTAGGCCAATAATATTTTCGGGATAGGGCGAGATGACACTCGTTTATTCCTCTATGATTAGTTTTCCCTTCATGATAGTGTTTTATGATTTCTTGCTGTCTTAGGTACTCTTTAACGTCTTCTAGTTCGGTTTTGGCTAATACTAAATTAATTGCTGAGCTTTTAAAACTATTCTGGATTATGGGTATAATTGAATACATCCCAAGGGTGAAGTTATTTTTATAGCGGTTTTAACTTTAGGGTTGACGTATTCTTTTATAGCATTTACTACGTCTTGTTCTAAGTTCGATTCTGAAACCTGAATAAATGTACGGGTGTGTGTTTCAAAAGGTTTAGTAGCGGTTGTACTTCGTTTAATGTCACCTACTATGGTAATGCATAACTGTCGGTGAAATTTGTTCAAAGGTTCGTCAGTGATTGGTACTTCTAGAATAGGGTTTTCAGTGCTGGTATATGCAGTGGCTGTCGTGGAGCCTGTTCGTGACAGTGGTCGCTCTGATGGGTGAGCTAACATTGACTCGGTCTCCTCATTGTTAATTTCCACTCGGGATAAAGCGTCGGCATTGGTGTTATATCTTCCCTTTTTGTAAACTATAGTGTAGTCGTATTCGCTTAGTTTTAGGCGCCATCTAGTCAGTCTTGAGTTAGGCTCCTTAAGGTTCATTATCCACTGTAGTGGTTTGTGGTATGTGAGTATTTTAAATTTACGACCAAATAAGTAAGGCCTGAAGTACTTTGTAGCCCATACTATAGCTAAAAGCTCCTTCTCGATAGTACTATAATTGGTTTCACTATCGTTCAAAGTTCTTGAGGCGTAACAGATAGGTTTATCTGAGCCAATGGTACCTTGTGAGAGTATAGCGCCGATAGCTACGTTAGAGGCGTCAGTGGTTAATATAAACTCTCTAGTAAAGTCGGGGTACTGTATGATTGGGTCATTTGTAAGTAAAGTCTTACATCTGTTAAAACAGTCAATGTAGTCGGTGTCAAAAGTAATTTTGTTAGTCTTTTTAAGGCATTTAGTCATAGGCTTGGTGACGCGGGCAAAGTCCGGGATAAATTTCCTGTAATAACCTAATAATCCGAGAAACTGTTTTATTTCTTTCGTGGTTTTAGGTAATGGGTATTTTTCTATAGCCGCTATTTTATCAGGATTAGGTTTAACACCTTCTCCACTAATTACATGACCTAAGAATACCGTTTCTAACTTAAAAAATTCGGACTTATCCATTTGAATCTTAAAGTTGGATTCCTGTAATCTACTGAATACTTTTTCTGAGTTAATCATGTGTTCTTGCAATGACGTACTAAAGATGATGACGTCATCGAGATACACAAGGCAGATGTCATTTTGTAATCCTCTGAGTACATTATCCATCACTCTTTGGAAGGTAGATGGTGAGTTCTTTAAACCCATGGGCATGCGCAAAAATTCAAAGTGCCCATGCTCTACGTTAAAGGCTGTCTTCGGGATGTCGTCAGCGTGCATCTCACATTGATAAAATCCAGATGCTAGGTCTAGAGTAGTAAAGTACTGGCATTTACCAAGCTTGTCAAGTATGTCAGTTATGTTAGGTATCGGGTATTTGTCGTCTATGGTCTTGTCATTTACTTTACGAAAGTCAACTACTATTCTCCACTTCTGTTTGCCTGATGCGTCTGCCTTCTTAGGAACTACCCAAATAGGTGAGCTCCAAGCTGATTCAGAAGGTCTTATGATACCTTGGTCTAGCATCTTAGTAATTTGGTCTCTAACTTCTTGTCGGTGAACAAATGGGTAGCGGTAACTTTTCGTATAAACTGGAAGTTCGTCGGTCGTCTTGATATGGTGCTTTATTTTATTTGTAAAAGTCAAAGGTTCTCCCTCTACATAGAATACGTCAGCAAAACGACTGCATAAAGTCCCTAAGTTAGTTTTTTCTTCAATATTTAAATGATCTGTACGCAATCGAGACAAAACTTCTTTAACGCGCCTGCGATCTTGTTTAGTGCTAGTGCACTCATTATTAAATATCTCCGCTTGTAAAGGGCGTTCAAATGTAACGAGTGAATCATAATCGGTCGGGTTTTCAATTTCAACGATGCCCGTATAGTCGGTAACGCGAGTAATGCATTCATGTATAATGCAATTACTGTGTATTTGCTGAGCTATGGAAACGTCACCGTCTGGGCTATAGATAGGAATATTTAATAGTTTTGATTAGTTCGCGGGAATGGTTTCCTGATAACTGGACTTTTTACATTGATAAAACCGAATAGGTATAGTTGTAAAATCTGTAATTAAATAGTTATTTTTAAGATCGATCTGTGCTCCGTCAAGTAAATCTAGGCCTATTAGTCCGTCAAAGTAATTATGAAACTTATAAATGAAAAACTTAACATTCGTAGGGTTATTAAATTCAGGAAAATTCGGAACAGTAACTGAATGGTTGTGCGTACTAGTTACACGGGCATTTGTTACTTCAAAAGGGTCAAAATTCAAAGGTATGTGCGAAAAGTATTGCTCGACTGCCTCAGGACTAATAAAAGACTGGTTAGCCCCGGTATCTACTAATAACTTAAGTGGTGGGTCTGATATCTGAATGTAACGTAATTCCATTTTAGATTGTATATTTAACACTATTTTAACCCTTTTTGATCCTTTTCCTTGAGAAAATCCGGATTAGCACTAGAGGTAGGCTTTGGTGCTTCTAAGCAATTCGCGTTGTTAGTACTCTGTGGCTGTGTCATCTTGTACATGTAAAATATTCTCGGGCTCGGTTTGATTGTAGTAATAGAAGTCGGGATAGTCATAGTAACAGGAATAGTCAGGTTGTTCATAGTAATAGTCGGGGTAATAATAAGCGTTTTCAGGGTCTGTCATCTCGTTAAAATTCATTTCTCGTGTCTTGAAGTAATTACTAGGTGGTGGGTTCCCTGATCTTTGCCAATTATTTCCTGGTAACCCTATTGGTTTTTGTACGAAGTGACTAACGCCGCTCATTGGTTTCGGACCTGTATATTGCGCTGACGGATTTGCGTTCGGTAATCTAAATATGTTACTCTGGGGATGGCAGTTTGGCGGGGGTGCTCGAAACATTTGCTGGGTTCGACTAACCATGTTGGGGGCACGATGAGGTACCTGATTATGCTGGAAGGTTGGCCTCCATTGCTGCTGCTGCTGCGGCGGCGTGGGCATAGGCTTATGCCAGCTCGTGCCTGCATTCGCAAAGCTAAAAGGTCTGGGCGTGGTCATAAGGACCGCTGGTGGCATTCTATGGGTTAAATGCGCTTGCTGTGTCGGGTTACGTCGTTCAGGAATACTTTCGTTGCGTTGCTGTAGGTACATGACATTTAATTCCTGCTGTACAAATTCCACAGCCTTTTCTATAGTTTCGGGTCTCATACATCGGATACGGGACCCTAAAGGTTCTTTAAGACCTCTGACATAAGATTGTAACGTCAGTTTTCTATAAAGGTCGCGTTTTGCTTCGATGGTAGTAGCTATATTTTCATGCAGGGTGACATAAGTCATTATAGTACTAAAAAGGGTCTGGCATTTGTCATAATATTCCTGCGGAGTGCTGTTTCCTTGGGCTAGTAAGGACATGTCGTTATAAAGGGCGGTATCGTCCCTTTGATCGGAAAAGTTGTTAATTAAAGCGTCACGGATCCCTTGCCAATTTTCAGGTATACCATTGGAATTTATAGTTGTAGCTGCAGATCCCGTAATTTTATTTAAGATACCGTTTATTATACATAGGTTAGTGAACTCGTAGCTCGGGTCATTTCTGACGTATTGTATTACGAGCTGATCACATATTTTAATGAAACGTGTTAGAACATTCGGATTTCCATCAAAGTCTGGCACTGGGCGTAAGGACCTAAAGATAGTATCGGGGTTCAATTCCATTTCGTCACTACTAAATAATGTGTCTAAACCTAAACTATCTGGATCTATAAACCTATTTAAATCTACTTCCCTAATCCTATTTATCTGTCTGGAAGAGACAGATCTTGTCCTAGTTTCCCTTGGATGAAAAATCTTGAATTAATATTATATAAGGGGTTAAAAGAAAGGAGTCGGGAGCAACACTTAAAGAAAGTTTCAAGCACTTACATATACATGGTTTTCCTTGGTGTATCGATGGCTGGATACGTCCTCAGCTGCGTCTTCTTATGTTCGGATATTCGATGAGGTACTTGGAAATACCGACAGCGACTATCGGAGTCAGCAGATAAACGATTTTTGGAAATCTATACCGCGCCGCGCACTGCCTCGAATATCCTACCGACTGCGCCAATTATGAAGGTGGCAACCGGAGGACTTAAAAAAAACCCAAAATTATTTATAAAGGTTTTAATTAAGATAAAAATTACAATTTAACTTATATTAGTTTTTAGGTCTATGTTCGGACGGTGCTAGTCCCGAATTAAATTTACCATACAATCAGTAATGCTAAACGTGGATGCGGCATCAGCGGATTTGGAAGTAGGTGGCCACTTGGCGGCACGAGGCGTCCGTTCGCTGAGTCAGCAGGTGGCGTGTTGGAATTTTGTGTGGAAACATCCGTTTGACGTAATTACCATATCATGTCGCTATTCAGCTGATTTGGTGTAGGCAGGGCACGTAACAAGTTTGTTTATTTGTTTGTATTCCCCATCTCTTAAAGGTTCATTAGAAAACCAGCGTCAGACAGCATCTTTCTAGCAATAATGCTGAAATGAACCATTTTGGCGCAGCCGTGAGTCACACACTGTTGTTGTTAGAAAATTATTTTCACTTTTTATTTTGTTATTTGTGTTTTATGAACTGTGTCCAAATAAACGTTATTCTTTCTTTCTTTGACCATTCGGGTAAACAAAGCGCGATGTTGTGTTACGTTATGACACCACAACGCAAATTGGATCGTTATAGTAGTCTCCCGTTATTTTGTATGATAAAGTCTAGCTGTTATTCATGACTTGATTCAAACAAACTTCAGCTTCCTTTTTGACCCGAGTTTGAGTTTCGAAATGAAGTTTCATGTGTTATAAAATTCTTTTTGACGCTTTCTAAGGCGTTATTCGTTGACTTCAAAGATTCAACAGGCCCGTAACAAGCTGGGGGCGCTAATTTTGAACGTTAATACCACAACCAAAAACGTCACGTTAGACACATTTCGTATCGCGCTAATCATTTCAACGGAAACGATTTAGCTTTACTTTGGAAGTTACGTTGGAGGAACGATCGATCGAACAATACTCTCACAAAAAATAGCGCGATACCGTTTCTCACATCAGCTAAACCAAAACTAAACCAAAACCAAAAACGTTCCGTTCGAACGGTAATTACGTTGAGAAATAGCGCGATCGGCCCCCTGGAAGCGATATATTCACAAACGCTTGACAAACGACGCCTACCCGTTCGGCGAATACAAAACGAGAGACCCAACAGTAGTCGCATAATTATGATACGTAACATCTGACGTGTCACCTTGGTAATTAGCTACTGAGCAGCGACAGAAATATACCTCAAAATTTAAAAAAGCTAAATGTTGAAATATTTATTTTTGAATGATTATCTTTTAATAACTAGTGCTCACCCACTGGTTGAAATTCGACCCACTCTACTTACAATCTATAGAGTACTTACTAATTCCATGAGTGCACTAATTCAATGCTATTAAAAAGTACTTACTAATTCCATGCTCAAGCTGTCACTTCCGTCCCTTTTCACGAAATCACTCCCACAGAATGCAAGAGGAAAGATGTCAGACATCAAAAATATTTTTTAGGCAGCTTTTCTCTCTCATCTTACAACTGGCCCTCCCCCATCCCTAAATCGCCTTATGTCCTCTAAGCTCAGCCTTTGTTGTTACAGCCTCTTTGAGGTCAAAATGGGATACTCCTATTGTGCCCCATAATCGGATAGGTGGGACATGCCGGTTTAAAGGATGTGTCAACACGTCCTATAGGCTTTGGGTAATTATTAAGATACTAGCTGCTGCCCGCGGCAGCGCCCGCGTGGATTCTTTTAAAACAGCGTAAGTTACTCCTTATAACATCAGCTAGCTATCTGCCAGTGGAAGTCCTGTCAAAATCGGTCGAGCCGTTTCTGACATTAGCCGGAACAAACAGAGACAATATTTTTTTAAATCTTTTTTTAGGATTCCGTACCTCAATAGGAAATAACGGAACCCTTATAGGATCACTTGTGTGTCTGTCTGTCTGTACGTCTGTCATAGCCGATTTTCTCCGAATCTACTGGACCGATAAAGTTGAAATTTGGTACACCTTAAAACTTCTGTAACTCAAACACGGACATGTTACGTAAATAATTTAATTTTGAATATGGGGAATTACTTTTGGGGGTTAAATTAGAAAAATAAAATAAAAATGTTTTGCAAACTGTACCGTGTGACATATTCTATAAGATGTCGATGGCTATAAGAGTAGGGGAAGACCAACGAAACGGTGGATGGACTGTGTGAAAGGGAGCTAGAAAGGGAGTGACTACCGAGATGACGACTAATAGAGAAGTATGGAAGAAAGGGATATGTTGCGCCGGACTTAAATCAATTGGGATAAGGGACAAGGGAATGATGTTGACCGTGTGACACGAAAGGGCTTGTTGTAAGGATATCAGATATATTTTTTTCCTTGACTGCGACTGACATTTTGAAAAAAAAATACAGAAAAAATGTAGTTCTGTACATATAGATTACAGGAAATGAGAAGTATGATCTTAAAATAACATGGTAAATCTCTCAATAATGTGTGTACAGACTTATGTATGATGGTAACATGTTTTTCAACTATACAATATTAAGTTAGTTCTTAGGATAAATTAATCCCCTCTACGGAACCCTTCATTGTGCGTGGTCCGACATGGACTTAACCGGTTTTTTTCATATGAATATCCGGTATGAAAACTAGCCTATGTCCTTCTGCAGGTCTCAGACTATTTATCTGTCAAATTTCATAACGATCGGTCCAGTAGTTTAGGCGTGAAAAGTTACACACAGAGTAACTTATTGCTAACTTATCGTATTTATAACTAGCTGCGCCCCACGGTTTCTCCCGTATAAGTCTCGATCCCGAGAGAATATCGGGATAGAAAGTATCTTATATGTACTCACTTAGGTCATGGTTTACCCATGTGTCAAATTTCATTCAATTCTAATAGATTTATTTTGTTTTATTGCATAAAAGGTATTTGTAGTGCGTACATATTAGAGCTTAATAATTAAGTAAACGTAGTATTAAAACTTACAAATATCTGTAGCGGTGAACTTAACTGTTCTCCTAGCTAGGTAGCAAAGCGACCTGTATTAAGGAGAGACAGTATGCCTCCCTCGATAAAGATCTTAAAAATAATGCTACGTGTTGACTCCTAAAACAAGTCATTAGTTAAATTACATACATTATTATCAATGTTGTTAACTTGAATAATACTAATAAATTTAATACTGTAATTGGTTACAAATACGGAAAGAAAAGGAAAAAAAATATATAAAAAAAAAATTGTATAAAATCATAGTAAAAAAGAGAATGTTTTAAGTGAGACGTGATTCAGTATGTGTGACTGTTCGCTGTTTGAGTATTGCGTGTGTGGGAGTGTTTGCTGTTCGTGAGTGCGGGTTTATAAGCGTGGGGGGTGTGGGTATGTGTGTATGTGTTTGAGAAATTACTATTGGGCTATTAAACGGTTATGTTGTGCCAAGAACGAGAAGTTATGAGAGTGTTATTAAAAATCTGTTGAGGAGTTTTAGCGTTGAAGCAAACAAACTTACTTTCGCATTTATAATATTAGTTTGGTTAAAGTTGGTAATTAATATGAAAAGTATGAATTCTAGAAATAATAATAAGTAATTAAACTTGTTATAGTTTATCATAGTTTTGTAACTAATATATCTTTCAAATTTTTTTAATCATCTCAGACGCGGATTACCGGCAAATAAATACAAGTCTTTCTTAATTAACAAAAAAACTAACTTTGCTGCTAAACTTGTGAAGAAGTTAGATCGTTAAAGTTTTCTGTTCTAATGAGATAATTTCTCGGAATTCCTTCAGAAACTTGTCAATAATAATTCTCCTGTAACATTGATAACTTTGACATCTATAAGAATCATGTATTTATTTTATTAATAAGAGCTTTCAGTAGCTTGTAGGAATCGGCCTACATATTGCGTACTTAAAAAAAACCGGCCAAGTGCGAGTCGGACTTGCGCACGAAGTGTTCCGTACCGTGTATCTATAAAAACGGAAAAAAATCCCGTTTGTTGTATGGGTCTTAAATATTTGTTTTATTTTATATTTAATTAATTATTTTTAAAGTGCATATAATAACTAAATATTCTGTGAATATTTCAAGGGTCTACCTGTTGCCGTTTTCAATATCGAGCAAAAAAGAGCAAAAAAATCACGTTAGTTGTATGGGAGCCCCCTTAAATATTTATTTTATGCTGGTTTTTGGTATTTTTTGTTATAGCGGCAATAGAAATACATCAACTGTGAAAATTTCAACTGTCTAACTATCACGGTTCATGAGATACAGCCTGGTGACAGACGGACAGACAGACGACGGAGGCTTAGTAATAGGGTTCCCGTTTTACCCTTTGGGTACGGAAACCTAAAAACGGCCAAGTGCGTGTCGGATCACGCACAATTAAGGGTTCCGTAGTTAAGATGAATTTATCCCAAGAACAAACTTAAAATTGTAGTTGAAAGACATGCTCGCTAGCCTAGTGCCATCAACCGGGCACAAATCCAGACCCCGGGCCGCTACTGAAAAAATCTTAATGAAATATCCTAATAACACTTTTCCCGACCTGGGAATCGAACCCAGGACCTCATGCTTAGCAGTAGCGCATCCAACCAGTCGACTAACCAGGCAATAACATTATCTACAATATAAATGCCAGACCATTAGATAATTTTGTAGTTAGCAATTGTGTCAAGGCAGTTTTGCGACCGTTATGGGGATAAAACTCAATGTATTAGAATTTAATGTGCTTCTATTACTGCCAGGACTCGATAAAATCTACATTTCTGTAGATAATAACTGGTTGACTATTATGGTATTTTTAATAGTACAACTTCATTATGCTAAGTATCAGCCATACCATTTCTGTTTATTCCAAAGACGAATTTTTCGTCCTTAAAAAAAAATACAAGGTGTAATTTTCCATCGCTCTTTTGTTATTTGAATTATTTTGTAGTTCACAATCAATCAATCTATCTAGCCTTTGCCAACTGTGTTGGGGTCGGCTTCCAGTCTAACCGGATGCAGCTGAATACCATTATTTTACATGGAGCAACTGCCTATCTGACCTCCACAACCAGTAACTGGTTAATACGATATATTTTTAACCGACTTCAAAAAAAGGAGGAGGTTCTCAATTCGGATGTTTGTTTTTTTTATTTTTTGATGTTTATTCGCGCATAACAACCGTCGCTTGCCAACCGATTTGTAAAGTTATTTTTTTCTTGGAAAGGGTATTACTTCCCAAATGGTCCCATGAAAATTTTATCGAAAGTGACAAGCGGTTTTTGAAAAATCAACGAACATCTAATTTATCTAAATTAACGATTTTTTCGTTTACTCTGCATTGCGTTTTTTGTTCGCGCATAACTCCGTCATTTACGAACCGATTTGTAAAATTCTTTTTCGGTACTAAAAAGTGAAAAATAAAAAACTTTTTACAAAAAAAAAATAACCGGCTTCCAAAAAAACACTACAAAGTGAAAAATAACTTTAATTTTGGAAGTCGGTGGCATAAAACTAAAATACAGATCCAAAGACACCGACTTCCGAAATTAAAATTATTTTTCACTTTGTAGTGTTTTTTTGGAAATCGGTTATTTTTTTTTGTAAAAAGTTTTTTATGGTAAGACTGGTTGTCAGAATTTCGGGGTTTTGACGAACCCTTTTCTTTTTTTTTTTTTGCGTCGGTCTTTTTCAAATAACTTCTCCCGCTCTAGGCAGACCCACTCAGACTTTTACTGACTAAAATCCACCCGTGTTGCTTTAGTTGCCTGTATGCCAGGGCCACGATCTTCCTTTCGGACAAACCCGCAACCCTGGCAGGTTCAGAACCTTATGACTGGGACCAAAGGGTTAACGTGCTTTCCGAGGCACGGAGGAGTCTCGCCGGTATGTAAAGTAGGTTACCCATCCACGGATCAACCCCGGCAAGCGTAAGTTAACCTGATGGATCGACCCGTGCTGCTGTTATAACTTCGCAACGAGCTCCTCTTTGAATTTCAAAATATCAATAAGAAATAGGTACATGCTTATTTTTATGCTTGATAAAATTGACATTGTAAACTATGGTCTGTCCTAAAACTATATAATTATTCAGGTTACCAACAGTTGTTTACACAATACATTTAAAACAATTTCCTTATTAGTACATTTATAAGTGCAACAATTATTTACAGGCTCACACACCAACATGCACCATTTATGTACCAAACCGTACAGAGTCCCAACCAGTGAATTATACTCTCTTAGCGGTATTCTCACAGTCAAAAATTATACGGATTATTTGCTGTCTTAAAATTACACAAAGTCCTGCCCTATGATCCTCACCATCAGGAAAGAAGACGAAAATACATTGAAGCACCAGAAAAATTCGTTAAAACTGCATATGCCAAAAGACAATTCAATAAAAATTCCGCTGCCCTTTATAATAAAATTAATAAAATAATTAACATAAATCCAATGATTACTAAAGAATGCAAAAAGGCAATAGTTCAATGGCTAAAACTGAAGAGATATGATGACATTGAATTATTGCTGCAAGCATCGCCAATATGAGTTGAAAAGATACATACACATGCACACTATGCAGCTTGCCCTGTGGAATTTAAATTCAAACATATAAACCCTGTGGTCGTTGTAAAGACTTTTAAGCAACTTAAGATTAAAATTACCGAAGATCTGTGGGGCATGTCTACTAAGGTTTGTCAATCCATTATTGAGATAATGGCACCCTATCTAGCTTTAATATTTAATTTGTGTGTAGATCAAGGGATATTCCCAGATTTAATGAAGTATAGTAAAGTTATTCCACTTTTCAAATCCGGTGACAGCAAAGACACTAATAATTATAGACCCGTATCGGTTTTGCCAGTTTTTAGCAAGGTGTTTGAAAAAGTAATGTTGAATCAAATGCTCAATCATTTTAATCGTAATAACGTCCTACACGATCAACAGTATGGTTTCACCAAAGGACGTTGTACAACTGACGCCGGTGTCACATTATTGAAACACATTTTTAACGCATGGGAAGAGGCACAAGATGCAATAGGCATCTTTTGTGACCTATCCAAGGCATTTGATTGCGTGAATCACGAAACTCTGCTCTTGAAACTTGAGCATTACGGACTGGGTAAACTTGCGCTTAACTTAGTAAAATCATATTTGAATGATAGACTGCAGCAAGTTCAAATAAACGGTGTGAATTCATTGGGTTTAATAGTCAAAATGGGTGTACCGCAGGGCTCAATTTTGGGTCCGTTCCTCTTTTTAGTATATATAAATGATTTACCTCATTTACTGGAAAACCGACCACAAATGGTGTTATTTGCTGATGATACATCTCTGATTTTTAAAGTAAATAGACATGCACAGGAGCTTGACGACGTAAATACCGCTATGCTTAAGGTCCATAATTGGTTTACTGTAAATAATTTGGTATTAAATGAGAAGAAAACTAAATGCATAAGATTTGCGTTACCGAATGTTAGATGTAGTGAATGTCACGTTGTATTGAACAAAGAGATACTAGAATTCGTCGAAAAGACTGTTTTCCTGGGAATCACGCTTGACTCAAAGCTGCAGTGGAGTGCTCACTTAACATCTCTTGCAGGGCGGCTAAGTTCAGCCGCCTACGCTGTTTGGAAAATCCGCCAATTAACAGACGTGGATACAGCGAGACTGGTCTATTTTAGTTACTTTCATAGCATCATGTCTTACGGTATTTTGCTGTGGGGACGGGCTGCAGATATTGTTTCTATTTTTATTCTGCAAAAGAGGGCTATCAGAGCCATCTACAACCTCAGCAGACGCGATTCTCTAAGGGAACTGTTTAAAAAAATTAACATCATGACGGTACCTTGCCAATATATATATGAAAATATTATGTATGTTAGAAAAAACCTACATCTTTTCAGTAAGATTAGTGACAGGCATAATTTTAACACTAGAAATAGGAACAAATTAGATCAACCACGTTTCAGATTGTCAAAAGTACACACTTCTTTTATGGGGTACTGTGTTAAATGTTATAATAAAATACCATTAGATATTCTTCAACTAAATGAGAAGAAATTTAAAACATGCATTAAACGCACACTATGTACACAAGCATATTATAAGTTGGATGATTATATCGTAGATAAAGATGCTTGGCTTAATGCTGGTCCTGCTCCACAACAACTTGGGCTCACTTGTTAGAATTTTAATATTTGGAAGTGATGCTTCCCCCCTTTTTTATTTTTGTTTTGACATTACATTCGTAACTATCGTTTATTTTTATGTACTTAGTCAAGTTTTAGTTGTTGAATACTTCAATAGGTAACAACGATTTTCCTTTTGCTAGTAAAATTTTATTAATCATTGAAATACATTGCAAGCTATAGTTTTGTATAATTTAAAAGCATTTTTTCATTTTTGTAAATGTGAGTACCATGGAGCCGTTTATTATGTTATGATGTATGTTGACTTAAAAAAGCCTGGCAGTTGAGAGTATGTCATGCTCACTTAAATGTCTCGCTGATGGTGGCGCGTGTGTTGGATCATTCGGTTCCCTACAAAGTGGTTGAGCTGGATGGTGCTGATCCACGCGTCATGTTCGTGAACGGGCGCTGTCAGTTGAGGCTGGTCATCTCTTAACTGCCAGGGCTTATTTTGTAATCTTTTAATCTTATATTTTGAATTGTTTTTTTTTTTTTTTAATATAAGTACTTATTTTTGTTTTTTACATTGTTCTCACATATAGAAGCGACAAGAATAATGTACCCAGGATTTTGTAATATCTTGATTTAAAAGAGTGTCCTTGGAGTTTCTTGCCTGTTCTTCTCCATAGAGATCTACGTTTTGGAATGGGCAAATAGCTTCCACTTTCTGACTAACTGACCGACTCTTTGACAATTCAAAAGTGCCTGTAAATGGTTTATTTGAAATAAATGCTTTGAGTTTGAGTTTGAAAACACACACCCCACACACACATACACACACCCTCACACACACACGCGCGCACATGCACCCTCACAAACACGCACACACACATACTATTTTAGGATATTATTTCTAAGTTTTTTATTTATTTAGTTATAGTAATAGTTCAAATCTTGTCTTGTTAATTTGGGACTTTAGGTGTTTTTTTTTTTTTTTGTTTAAATTCTATTTTCATATTGTAAACCACTTTTACCATTTAATAATTTTATCACTGGAGAGCGGGATCTCCTAGCACAGGTATATCTTTTACTTAAAAGGAGGTCCTTATGTAAGATCCTTTTTTTATATCCAAAATAAGAATACTTGGAAACATGCTCCATAGGACAATCTAGAGTCTAGACAAAATCAAACATTTAAATATATGATACAAACGTGCTCACATATTTATAAACATTGTAAAAATATATGCACGTCTAAAAAAAAACAATATCTGTGTGAGTTAAGGTAATCACAGAATGTAAAGAAATGTCATAAAAATAATAAATTACTTATACATAAGCTGATCTCGCATTGTATAAGATTTCCGTACAATGAGAGATCAGCTGGTACGGGAAAAGTATAGCTTGATATGCAGCCGTGTGTACACAAATAGGTAACATCATCATCATCTGCCTAGCCTTTCCCAAATGAGTCGGCTTCCAGTCTAACCAGATGCAGCTGAATACCAGTGTTTTACATGGAGCGACTAACATCATATACATAAATTTACTATAATGTATACCTGTTCAGCCGCATTTCGGAATCTTGATACCGCGAATGTACGCTAAACTCCACAAACATTCCAGCCAGTCTAGTCAGCCATTCGAAGCGGTTTAGAGTGACTTTGGCATCTGTGAAACATGGTTCCAATGTTCCTTTTTAACTCTCGTCGCTTAAATTCAATCCCAAGCAGCACGCGAGCGTTTTGAACATCAAAATACCAGCCTCTAATGAACTTATATTTGCGTGTTTCAAACAGTTAGAAACATGTTTCGATTCGCCCGCTTTGGGCGAGTAAATTCGTGCGAATCAACCAATAACCCCAAGATCATTATCTGAGCGTTTTACGTTACGTTCGTTACCTACGAAGTTATCGGTGACCCAAATCTTGGATAGGATTGGGTTGACGTAAACCTGTGAGTATGTAGTTACGTTTTTATTGACGTGATGTCATTAATCATTGATGGTCTTAATCTGTCATATTATTATTTCCAAACTAGCTGACCCCACAGACGCTGTCCAAACAATCATTCATACAAAATTCCCATAGAAAATGCAGTTACAATTTTCAAGAATTTTCCAATTATTCCGGCAACTTTTCAAATTTTTCTCGTCTTATGAACCTTCCTCGGATTTTAAAGAATATTTGAAAAAAAAAAATTGCTGAATTGGTCCAGCCGTTGTCGAGGTTTGCACTTAGCAGCACATTTAGCCATTTATTGTTATTTATACAAAGATTTACATTCCATAAATAAATTGTTAGTAAACAATACTTATATCTATGTTAGAAAATTATTAATTACTACCTGCGCCCAGCGGTTCCACCCGCATAAGTCTCGATCCCGTAAGAATATCGGGATAAAAAATATAATATGTGTGTGTGTATGTGTGTGTGTGTGTGTGTATTATATGTGTGTGTGTGATGTATGTATGTGTGTATGTATGTATGTATGTGGTCTACCCATGTACAAAATTTCATCCAAATCCGTTCAGCCGTTTTAGCGTGAAAGCGTAACAAACAAACAAACAAATTCATTTGCACATTTATAATATTAGTTAGGATTAGGAATCATATTCACGGGGTCTGTTAGGGCCAATGCCTGCCAGGGTTGCGAGTTTTTCCGAAAGGGATATCGTGGCCCTGGCACATAGGCAACGGAAGGAACACGGGTGGTTTTTAGTCAGTGTAAGTCTGACACGGCCCTCCCGCTCCGCCCAGAGCGGGAGAAGTTATTTGACAATTTCCCACCAAAAAAAAACAGGCAATTTAATGACGATACAACACCTTGTCCTCCGCCTTCTGCATCCAGTCTGTCCCAGCCACCTTTTTAAGTTATTCGGTCCATCTACTTGGGGGGCGCTACACTTGCCGTTACGCGGTCTCCTCTCCTGGACTCACCTGTTCCACCAGCCATCAGTCTTTCGAAAAACATGACTAGCCCACTGCCACTTCAGCTTGCTTACTCTGCTGTCGGTAACTCCGGTTCTTCTCCGGATTACTTAATTTCTGATCTTATGCTTCAAAGAAGCTCCGAGCATAGCCCGTTCTATAGCGCGCTGAGCGACCTGGACTTTGTGGACCAGCCCGAGTGTCTGTGTCCACGTTTTGGCCCTGTACGTCATAACAATTGCCATATATTATGTTGTCGAAATCAAACGTACTTGTACCTTTACAAAAAACGTTTCCAATGTTATTTTTTCCTATCCTTTAGGAAGTATCACAGAGTAAGCTTGTACAGTCGGTGACCAGCATTATCTGACCCCTCTTCCATTATTTTTCTTTGTAAGGGGGGCTATGTAATACTGGTCACCGACTGTACTATGTTTTTTTGTGTCAGTACCGTGATCGACTTTATTAACAGCGTTATTGACGGTGTGTGTCTTTTTGCAGCCGTATAACAACGTTTTGTGGCCCACAGGATTCATTAAGAAAAGCTTTGTTGAACAGTTATTAGATAAATTATTAATTAAATAATAATTCGTTATTTTTTTATATTTAACAATGGTTGGCATGGTCATGGTGAATTTAGCTTTATTTTGAGGTGTTTTAGGGTTTCGTAACTCAAAGGAAAAAAACGAAACCCAGGATCACTCGTGTGTCAGTCTATGTGTCCGTCTGTCACAGCCGATTTGCTCCGAATCGATTGGACCGATTAAAGTTGAAATTTGGTATACATTTATGAACTTCTGTGACCCGAACATGAACGTTACACGTTCGTAAATGAATTTTGAATATTGGGGCCACTTTTGGGGGGCAAATTAGAAAAAAAAATGGAAACTGTACCATGTGACATATGAAATGAAAGGGAGGATTTCAGATAGACATTTTTTTTTTATATTTTTGTCATAAATACTTTTAAAATTATTTAAAAAAATATAATATATGAAAATTGACCATTCCCCTTAACTCCGAAAATTAAAAAAAAATACAGTAAATAGTTCTTTACGTATAGATTACAAAAAAACCTCTAAGAAGCCTATGATCTTAAAATAACATGGTAAATCTCTCAATATTGTGCATAAAAACTTATATTTGCAATTGGAATGTATGAGGGAACATGTTTTTCAACTACAAAGATAAGTTTCTTCTTAGGATAGATCAATTCCCACTACGAAACCTTTAATTTTGCGTTATCCGACACGCACTTGGATGGTTTTTTTATTTATTTCTACAGGAAAAAAAATTGCGCACTGATTATTAATTTTTTCCTGCATATACACCGTGGCAATTTAATCGTCTTACAACGGCAGCCCACTTCATGTATACAATGACTACTAATCATTCATGAAAGTAAAAAAATATGTAGGTTACATGTGCGTGTGTGGTTACATGGCATGGGGTGTATGTAGGGTACATTTGAATTATTAAAAAAAAATATTATGCATTTCTAACATTTTTCATTAGTATGCCGTTATAAGACAATTAAAATGCCACGGTGTATATTAATAGGCCGACGATGCTAGTACCTAAACAACACGCAAACATGCGTAACAGACACGCAGCCACCCAAAAACGCTTCATATATTTTCTCGCAAGTGCTAGTACTGTTGAGCAAGAGGTCCTGGGTTCTATTCCCAAGTCGGGCAAAGTGTCATTGGGTTTTTCTAGCAGGGATTTCTCAGTAGGAGCCCGGTATCTGGTTTTTTGCCCGGTTGGTGGTAATAGGCGCGCCCCCTATTACATGGGACTCAAACATAACTGGCGAAATGTGGGTGTACTATTGATGCACCTCTGAACGTCAGGAAGGAAGGAACTTGAAGTTCCTTGGAATGAACAGTTTCATAATCCTCTTCATCTCTTGTAGGTGCCTGACTGATTCAAAATCATGGCAAATTAAAATTGACACACTCATCAAAATCAGGTTTTATAAACGGCCGCTAAAAATTGTGTAACTGGCAGGTTTTTTGTTTTTGGGTGGGAAATTATCAAATAACTTCTCCCGCTCCGGGCGGAGCGGGGTGTCAAACTTTTACTGACTAAAACCCACCCGTGTTCCTTCAGTTGCCTGTGTGCCAGGGTCACGGTATCCCTTTTGGACAAACACGCAATCCTGCCAGGTGTAACAGGCACCTGTGACATTTAATATTGCCAGGTTTTTTGATCAACAAATTATTATACATATTTATTTATTTAAACTTCTCACACACAATAATGTACAAAGGCGGACTTAATGCCTTAGGCATTCTCTACCAGTCAACCAAAGGTGGTGAAGAGATAAGATGGCGGGTGCTCTGATTGAGAGAAAATAATAATATTATAAAATATTAAAATATAAATATAATAGGTACAAAATTACATAAATAGGTTATAAACTTAGTTATAATACACATATATTTACTATAATATATCCCTACATTATATATATATACATAAATATACATACAAGTTCAATGAAAAGACATTAAATTGAGATGACTCTACACTATTTGTTTTGACAAATAACTCTGCAATTTTCGCTTAAATGCAAACCGACTGGTGGCCGTCCTGATATCGAGAGGAAGCGCATTCCAGAGAAGAATGGACTGAATATGAAAGGAAGAATGAACAAAGTCAGAAGTATGAGAAGGACAGAGTAGAAGAAGATTGTTGGAAGAACGCAGGTTCTTAGCGTGTGAAGAACATAGATATTGGAAGTGAGACATAAGATAAGAAGGAGGGCTCGGAGAGTTGAGAAGGGAAAAAAGTGTGGTCAAAGCGCGCAAACATCTTCTCTGGCGAATGGACATCCATTTGACCACACACACATATTATGCAGTACATATTATATGTATATTATCTTCTAGCGACTTTGTCTTCGTGAAATTTCTTGTTTTTTACCCTATATCCTTTGACACTCGGCATTACTGTAGCTTCCCATTAGTGAAATAATTTTTGGAATCGGATCAGTAGTTCCCAAGATTAAAACCCTTACATACAAACTTACAAATTTAATATTACCTATTTCTAATATTGGTATAGATTTTCATCAAACTGTTGTTTAATGGAAGGACCCAAGTTTTCTTTTTTTTTTCCTTTTTGGCTTCGCACGGTTTGTGAATCTAGCCAGTGTCATGTAAAATTAGGTAACAAGTACAAATTATGAAATTAACTCCATTCAATGCATGATAAAGATGATAGATGATATCCCGCCCCGCTCCCCTTGAGTTTCAGTAAAGACGTGGCACTTTACTGAAACCTCGTGCAGACTTCTTGAGAGAACTTAAAGTGATGTTGCACTGTTTTGTTTCATTTGCCTACATTAATGCAGGTTCACGAACACTTAATGGTTAATAATCCACCACTATTACACATTAATATTCGGCTAAACACAAATTTTAGAAAATAAAACAAAACTGCTAACATGACGCTTCACTTTCCCACCACTCACACTTGTTACCTCTATTCTATTACCGCTTAGCTGCTATTGCCGATATTAATATCAGCTTCAGATCAGCAATAACCCTAATACCCAGATAATTTACTCCAAACCAGGTAATAAAGCTTAAACTCCTAATTCACTTCATTAGCACCAAACGCCGGGTGTAGTGTTTTGTAGCTAATTGATAGTAGAATACGTTATCTAATAATTATTAAAAAATAATCACATCACACTAATATTATAGAGGCGAAAGTTTGTGAGTGTGTTTGTTACTTCTTCACGCTCAAACGGCTGGACCAATTTTGATAAAATGTGGTATGAAGGTAGCTGACACCCTGGAATAAGACATAGGTTACTTCTTATCCCGATTTTCCCACGGAATCGAGACTTACGCGGGTGAAACCACGGGGCGCAGCTAGTAATTATTATAAAACAAAGTCTCCCGCCGCGTCTGTCTGTCGGTCTGTCTGAACGCGATAACTACTAAACGGTTTTCACCAATGTACGGAGTGATTTATGAGGGAGGTTTAAGTGTATAATTTATTAAGGTTTCGTGTGAATTGGCTGAAATATAACGATTATTGTTGAAGATGTCGGAAAGAATCATGCCGAACTCGCGACTGGGAGTTTTACTTGCGTCAGCCGCGTAAACTGTACGAGATACATAACATTTTTATGTTCCACAGGATTGTATGACCCACAGTAACCGTTTATATCTTTCAGAATTTGATAAACAAATTATTGTTATTTTAACCGGTGATTTATATCAATGTTTTTCTATACATATATACCTACCTTACGTCATAACAATTAAATGAATACTTTAAAGATATCACAGATTTTGTGTACAATAGGTGCACCTCTGCCCTTCCCTTTGGGGAATACAGACTTGATATTATATTAAAACAAACAAACCAAGGGTTTTTAAATGTCATAGAATACTGGCTTTTAATTAAGATAAATGTAACTAAAAGTTGTGACAAGTACAAAAAAAATTTGAAGGGGTGTGGATGGTCGTTCTTTTTAAGGTAATCCACTAATTATTTAACTAAACAAAATATAAAATTGTGTATGAAAAATCAAAATATAACCCTATGTTTTTTCCCTGAGCAATTAGACTTTGTCCTACAGCGCGAGAATTATAATAAAAGTCTGAACTAATTAGTTACGGGGCATCTATCCTGAAAATTGAATATTATCTTGTAATGAAACAACTTTTCAATACGAATATTTATAAATTTATATTCTTCTACACATACAAACTTGGTATATAGCAATATTTAACGAACTATTTCATTTGGTAGTCAATAAAATATCAGAATAGACTTAAGACTTCTTCAAGACAACCTAGGTTCTGAGGCTCGAAGAGTTAACTTAGCAACTACACGACGCGACGCCCCAAATAATTATCATGTTTCCATTACGTTCTGTTAAATACCAGTAGATACTTTTACGGTAACTGCCAAATGAGATACCTACTTTTAAACTTCATGACTAACCCTGATACAAAAATCATTTTAGGCAAATCACATATCATACTTTAAATTTTATATTTAGTATTTAAAATCAATACAAAGCTAATTTATCTCTGGAAATCATGACAATTTGGTTGTAATAATTATTTCAATGTTATTCAATGGAGTTGACTTACTTGTTAGCTTGCTAACCGACAATTTAATTTGACTAGTAATTGACATCTTAATTTTATTAATACTTGATTTGACATTTGATTTTTTTATTTTTTGTTGGGTTATTATGATTCGAGCTTATGACATTATTTTATTGTACCTGTCTAATTTCAAATTATGCTCGAAATTGAATTATTGATTATAAATGTGTATAAATGGACAATTTTTAAAATGAACTGATGCTGTCTAGCGTCCTACATCCAATATTTGTACGCCATTCAGGCAAAACATGACTGTCTGCTATATTATTGATGTAACATCTTGCATGCCATGTGTTGTGTATACTCATGTTTTGAACAAATAAAATTATCTTTATCTTTATCTTTGTTGTATGATCCTAGTTTCTGTAAATTGCCTAAAACGTTAGAAATTGTGCTGTAAACACTAATTCATTAATTAGGTTTGTTAATAGCTAGCTTTGTAGATGCCGCTTTAATTAATTAAATTGTAAAATTAATATTTTGGGAGTGTCTGACTAGATAAATCTATTTATGAATAATGTTTGATTTTTATTAAAAGCTTAATTGGTAGACTGGGAATCAGGGCTGGATTTAGAGCGGGGTTACAGGGGCTCTAGCCCCGGACATCCACAAAAATCTACACAATTTGATGTTTTTTAGATAAGAAAAAAGTACATCCTTTTTGTCCTTATAGGAGAAAAAAGTTCACATTCACAAGCCGGTACCTTTTTAAATGCTCTTTTAAAGGCGTGCGTTAATGGTTTTATTAATGATACGTTGAATGATTTAAATTACTTTGATCCCAAAAACCAAGTTAAATCAATTTTTTTCGATGTCCATTTTATATTTCAAACGCACGACGGCGACGCAGACAGCAACAAAAAAATATCCCAACAAGTTGGGATTGACTTCGGATGTCGTCAGGCGGTAATAGATACGCGCGTATACCCACGTACGATTAATTCTCACCCAGTCTGTGCGCTTCCATAGTAGTATCGGGATCGTTCGTGCGTTTTCGTACGCTATCACGTTGACATTGACGGGTGTGTGATAGTCTCCTAAGACAATTTTCCTATAGGTACAACGGCTAAGCCTAACCCTTAAATGATAAATGATTTTATTTCTGTAAACTGATTTGTACAAACATTTTTACGCGTCAATTAAATTCTGCCTGTCTCAAAAATTCATCCTGTATATAACTGCACAGTGGTAGTCGTGGGCAGAAGCTAGTACTTCTGCCCACGACTTCGTTCACGTGGAAGACGTAAGATACACCATATACTAAAATAACAACCGCATTTTTATAAATTCCCTCGGCCCCCAACCCACCACGCCGCATCGTACCGCCCGCCTAGCCTACCTATTATTTCTTATTCTCTTAGCGTTCTGACATTTTTTTTGCTCCTAAGTTTCGTAGCTTGATATTAAATAACCTTTATCAAGAATTGGGCTATCAAATGCAAAAATATTTTTTCAAATCCGACTGGTAGTTTCAGAGATCGTTCAAACAAACAAACAAACTCTTCTTTTTTAGCTTTATTAGATGAGTATCCGTGGCATTTTAGTCGTCTTACAACGGCAGCCCACACAAGTGTGGCGATAAGTCGCCTCTTTGAGGAGGACCTAATAAGTACTTATTTTCCTAAGATATACGGAATATACAGGAAAATAGCTATTACGATTTATAAATTATGATAAATTTTAAGTTACAATAATATAATATTATCTACACACAACAAAACTTATATTCTTAAAATAATATTTGAAGTTAAACTATCAAACACACAGGCACGGTCTCGATTTAATGAGTGGTCTGGCCACCCATCCATTGACTGACCTCGGCAAGCGTAGCTTACCCTTCTATCTAGCCTTGCGGCTGTTATTATTTAGATTATTACGCAATATTAGGTAAGTAGGTATTATACATTGTAATTTCTGTAAATTCCCCAATTACTTGCTTTTAATAAATCTTGTTTCATAAAAAAACAAGTTGTATATTTTATAATAGCCACTATTACGTTCAGTTACTGTGGAGGGAAGATTAACATCTTGAGCCGTGTATATTTTTATTTATTTCGATTATTGCCTCTGGCACGACACGCTTAGATTAAGTGGCACGCACTTTGGGCACGCCACAATTGTGACGATATGTCCCCTCTTTGAGGAGTGGCTAGAGAGGCGCCACGGCGTCCTCACCTTCCGCTTGACGCAGGTCCTCACCGGACACGGTTGTTTCGGGAGGTTCCTGTTCAGGATAAAGCGGGAGGTAACGCCCGGGTGTCACCACTGTGTGGATCGCCCGGAGGACACGGTGGAGCATACGGTGGATGTCAGCCCGGCTTGAGCGGAACACCGCCGTGTCCTCACGGAGGCGATCGGCAGCGGCGATCTCGCGTCCGGCCCTGGTTCAGGTCATGGTTCGGAGCGAGTATGCATGGGAGGCCGTCACCTCCTTCTGCGAAGCAGTAATGCTCGCGAAGGTGGAACGCGTGAGGGGGAGGCAAGGTTCGCTCCCTCGTGGCCCTAGTCGCCGCAGGAGACACCCCGGGCGTCGGGATTCGCAGGCCGATTCCCGACCACCGTAGGCGCGGGCTTGCGGACGGGAGCAATGGGTAGCTCGCCGTCCGATAAGGACCAGGAGAGTTTGTCCGAAAGGGATATCGTGGTCCTGGCACACAGGCAATGGAAGGAACAGGTTTTAGTCAGTAAAGGTCTGAAACGCTCCCTCAGCTCCGCCCCGCTCCGCCCAGAGCAAGAGAAATTATTTGATAATTTCCAAACCAAAAAAAAATATTGGCACGCACTTGAAGGATTATATATACAATTTATAAATATAAAAACTTTGGCAAACAATAAAGGGTCAAATTTAAATTAATGTTCTTAGGTCGTCAAATATCTAAACACGAAAAAATTAAAATTAAAAAGATTCGATGTTTTTTCTTTTGGGGTCAGCGACCGCGGCACTGGTAGTGTTGTTAGTGAGTGTGGGTTGAGAAAATCTGTTTTATTTTTTTATCGTATCATAATATCACGCCTTGTTTCCCCGAAGGGTTGAGCAGAGGTGTACCTGTAGTACACCCACATTTCGCCAGTTATGATTAAGTCCCATGTAATAGGGGGCGAGCCTATTGCCATCAATCGGGCACAAATTTAGACTCCGGTGTGCTACAGAGAAAGGCCATATAGATAAATAAACCCAATATCACTTTGCCCGACCCGGGAATCGAACCCAGGATCTCAAGCTCACCAGTATCGCTTGCGACCACTACAACAACCAGACAGTCAGATTTTGTTTTATCGTGTTTAGTTATCGATACCCAACAGGTCTGACCCTAATTTAACAGGTAAATATGTAGACAGTTAAATATGTAGACAGGTAAATATGTAGACAGGTAAATATGTGTACAGGTAAATATGTAGACAGTTAAATATGTAGGCCGGTAAATATGTAGACAGGTAAATATGTGTACAGGTAAATATGTAGACAGGTAAATATGTGTACAGGTAAATATGTAGACAGGTAAATATGTGTACAGGTAAATATGTAGACAGGTAAATATGTAGACAGGTAAATATGTAGACAGGTAAATGGGACTGCGATAGGTTTCTACTTCCGGCAATACATGATGCTTTCACGTAATGTGCTGTAAGTGAAAACTCTGGCTCAGTGAGGCGTAAAATTTTATCAACGCATACCTATAACTATGTGATACTAACTACTGCCCGCGACTTCGTTCGCGTGAAATTTCTTGTTTTATCATAAAATATAGCCTATGGCAATACTGTAGCTTCCCATAAGTGAAATAATTTTCGGAATTGGGTCAGGAGTTCCTAAAAACACTCCCTACCTATAAACTCACAAATTTTACGACTTTGTAATTTATTATAGTAAATAAAAAAAACAAAATCGGTTCATCCGTTCAGGAGCTTATGATGCCACGAAGACACAAACACACACTACAAACTTATAACCCCCCTCTTTTTCGTCGGGGGTTAATAAATAGTATAGATGTAGACAGAAAACATAAGTTAATATCACAGATTGACTGTATGAAACTTGGTTTCCGTAGAATATTTTGACACATGCTGACAACGCACAAATCTCCATCATGCACACACATCTATGTCAGTAGGTGCCTACAATATCACATTCCTCACACTTTTCCTTAATATTTTTCTTCATAGAATCCATAGACACGTCTCTCTTACGAGCCGAGCTATCGGCTACACATTCCGTCATCTTTACGGCGTAGTACGCCGATGTTTTTTCTATTTTTTCCTGGAAATATACAAAAAACGATTGTGCGGTACTTTTACGCATGACCGAACGTGAAAAGAATATGAGGAGAGATGGAAACGAGGATTTTTTTAAAAAAAAAGTAGGTAGTGTTAGAGTAGTTATGTAGGTTTTTTTAGGGTTCCGTAACTCTACAGAAAAGACACATAACTCTCCTATGCGTCACGCAGTCGGGTAAAAAAACGGAACCTCTATAGGATCACTCGTGTGTATGTTTCTTTGTCTGTCCGTCTGTCATAGCCAATTTGCTCCGAACCTAGTGGACAGATTAAGTTGAAACTTGGTACACATATGAATTTCCGTGACCCAAACACAGACGTCTAACGTGAATAATGAATTTTGATTAAGGGAGACCCCCTTGTATACCCAGTTTCAACTTAATCTGTCCACTAGGTTCGGAGCAAATTTGGACCTTTAATTAGAAAATTTAAATAAATAGTTTTGCAAACGGTACCGTGTGACATATCAATTGAAAGGGTTTGTTGTAAGAATTTCAGATATTTAAAAAAAAGAACATTATTAGTTTAAAGTTATTTAAGAAAAGAGATGAAAATTGACCATTCTTATCTCCGAAACTACTGAACCTAAAATTAAGAAAAAAGTACAGAAAATAATCCCATTCCTACGGAACCCTTCATTGTGCGTGGTCCGACACGCACTTGGCCGGTTTGTTTTACATAGAAGTACATTATTTGTAATGAGTGCATTTTTTCGTAAATTTCTCAGGGTGATTTTATGATGCTCTCACTTTTTTGGATAAAATAACAAAATCACGTTTTAATAGGGTGACGAAGTTATCTCAAAACTATCTCCGTTAAAATAGCAATGTTTAAGCTAGATAAGACACAACCAAGAAACCAATTAGATCCAAATTATAAGAATCAAAAGTCTGCCTTACGTTAATTAAAAAAATAACGACTCCGTTATAAAAACCGTTCGACGAATCATAGCTAATCTTGAGTAGGCATTAAGGTTCCCACAGACGGGCGCGACGCGTGAAATCTTCATGGAAATTGTCGCGTTAAGCGTCGGACCGCCCGTCGCGCCCACGATATCGCGCCAGTCTGCACGAGCCTTTTTCTTATTTGGACTTATTTATACCATTTTCTGTGTTGAAATGGACACATGTTACTAACTGCCTGCGTAAAAGTACAATCAATTGGAATTTCCTACTAAATTTTGCCCATTACATTACAATCTCTCATGACATCCAAAATATAATAAAAACAAAACACGACGACAAAAAACAGAATAAAACCTCCTTTCCACCTATTTGTACATAACCTTTTTTGTTTCGTCGTAAAACATCTGAACATAGCCGATCTATCTATCGGAAACATGACGGATTTTCCGAAATGTTCCAATATATTCCGGCTTCTGATAGGTTTTATACATAGCCTAGGTTAAAGTAAGACCTTTGTTCAATACATTGCTTTCGCCTACGTTTGAGATTTGACAGAATTTAGTAAAATATATTGGTTTTCCTCGAAACGTACATAAACATTAGTCAAAATCTCTCATAGAGCGCGTTTTGATGACTACTACACGTACGCCCCGCAACTGCCTTCTCACCACAAACGCGCAGCCACCGAGCAGCTGCCGCTTTGCTACCACGCAGCGCTCACTCAACTGCTAGGGTGTCCATTCCATAATCCGCAGTTCATCTGTTTCCACTGCGGCATTCAGACGTGTTTACCATGTACTCCGTGAATAAAAAAAGACCGGCCAAGTGCGAGTCGGACTCGCGCACGAAGGGTTCCGTACCATTATCTATAAAAACAGCAAAAAAATCTCGTTTGTTGTATGGGAGCCCCCCTTAAATATTTGTTTTATTGTAATTTAATTATTTATTTTTAGTGAATATATAACTGAATATTTCAAGCGTCTGCCTGTTGGCGTTATCAATATCGAGTAAAAACGAGCAAAAAAATCACGTTTGTTGTATGGGAGCCCCTTTAAATATTTATTTTATTCTGTTTTTTAGTATTTGTTGTTATAGCGGCAAAACATATACAATTCTGAGTCTCTGTGTGCCCTTTGGCAAAGGTCTCCTTCAACCCCTTCCAATTCTCCCTATTTCTTGCCTCTCTAGTTCATGTCTTTCCAGCCATCCTCACCTAGATCAAAGTTTCGAGGTCTTCCTCCTATCTTTTCCTAGGTTTGGTTTTGGCCTTTTTGGGGTTCCGTACCTCAAAAGGAAAAAAAAGGAACCCTTATAGGATCACTTCGTTGTCCGTCTGTCTGTCTGTCTGTCAGTCTGTCAAGACGATTTTTCTCAGGAACACGTAGAGGTATCAAGTTGAAATTAATAAAAAATACGTAAGTCTATGGTTCCTTAAAGCTCTAAAAAAAATCAAGCTTCCAAGTCAACGCAATAAAAAAATACGGCAATTTAAGCGACATTATTGCGACATATTTCGATACTCGCAAATAAATCAAAACCTATAGGGTACTTCCCGTTGACCTAGAATCATGAAATTTGGCAAGAAGCAAGGTCTCACAGCACAAGTATAGGCAAAAATCCTAAAATTGTAAATTTTTAGTTTTATGACACAAAAAAAAATTGCGAATATCTCGCACATAAATCAAAACTTAAAGGGTAATTCCCGTTGACCTAGAATCATGAAATTTGGGCAGACGCAAGGTCTCACAGCACACGTAAAGGAAAAAGTCCGAAAATTGTTAATTTGTAGTTTTATCACATAAAAAAAAACATTTTTGCGATTACAAACTTAAATTTTCAGTTGGAAAATTGACCGTGACGTATATCGATGTATGGGAGAACATGTTTTCCAACTACAATGTTAAGTTTTTTTTTAGGGATAAATTCATCCTAACTACGGAACCCTTCATTGTGCTTGGTCCGACACGCACTTGGCTGGTTTTTAGGGTTCCGTACCCATAAAGTAAAATGGGAACCCTATTACTGAGGCTCCGCCGTCTGTCTGTCTGTCTGTCTGACTGTCTGTTTGTCTGTCTGTCTGTCTGTCCGTCTGTCACCAGGCTGTATCTCATGAACCGTGATAGCTAGATAGTTGAAATTTTCACAGTTGATGTATTTCTGTTGCCACTATAACAAAAAATACAAAAAAATAGAATAAAATAAATATTTAAGGGGGCTCCCATACAACAAACGTGATTTTTTTGCTCGTTTTTGCTCGATATTGATAACGGCAACAGGTAGATGTTTGAGATATTCACAAAATATTTAGATATATATTCACTTTAAAAATAAATAATTAAATTAAAATAAAACAAATATTTAAGGGGGGCTCCCATACAACAAACGTGATTTTTTTGCCATTTTTATAGATCATGGTACGGAACCCTTCGTGCTCGAGTCCGACTCGCACTTGGCCGGTTTTTTTTCTCTTCTAATGCCTGGATAAGGATAATCTTTTCTTTTCTCATTGTGATGTCTTAGTACGTGACTAATGGATTGCCGCTGGAGAACGGTGAATGCAGCCTCATGGCAGCTAATACCCACAAACTGTTATCAACCATCCATCTGTCAAGTATGGCGATAATTTATATCCAATTTTCCCCAGAAGTACTTCTAATTTAGCGTATTTCCCATTAATCATTATATTAATAATACGTGAAGCGAAAACTTTGTAGCCCTTTTTATGGAAATTACATGGACGGAGGATTATGAATTTTGGCACAGTTAAAGTTTATATGGAGGAGGAATGCAGAAAGCCAATATTTTTTTAAATTAATATTAATATTATAATTATGTCGTATCTCTCTTGTGTACATAAATAATAAAATAAATAAACATTACATACATGCCATGCAACACACACAAACTTAGTACCAGGGCCTCATGACTTGAAGATAGATAGGTGGCAGAAGTGACAGCATGAGCATGGAATGAGAAAGTACTTTTTAATAGCGTGGAATTAGTAAGTACTTTATAATAGCTTAGTTTTTAATTCGTTTTACCTATTATGGTATAGTAATCTTATTCTAGGTGCATCGTCTTCACATATAATCATATAATTAATGTACTCAAACAAAATATTGTAAAACATTTGTAAAAGAGTACCGGTGCAGTTTCTTGCCCATTCTTCTAGATACGAAACTACATTTTGGAAGGGGCAACTAGAATCAATTCTATTTTTTTTGTAAATTTTGACGTTCAAAAGTGCCTCTTATTTGAAATAAATGGTTTGACTTTGACTTTAGCATGGAATTAAGTATAGGGGGTAGAATTTCGACCAGTGGGCGACCACTAGTTCAAATTAATATGCAACAACTATGCTATGCCTATATTTAAATGCTTCACGCTATACTGCGTTTCAAATGCACGAGGCTATCATAAAAGCAATTAATCGAATTAAAATTCCTAATGCCCAAATTCAGCATTTATGTAAATCACCGAATACTTATATTGACCAAACGGGCAACAATATTGTGAATTTGTGATTGTGTTCATGATAAATGATAAATGATTTATTTCTGTAAGTAGGTTTGTACAAACACTTTTACACGTCAATCATATTAAAAAAAACTAGATGAGGTCGGCGTTTCGTATCCGACTACTCTGAGAAGAAAGGCCGAAACAAACTCAGAGGTCACAGTCTCTTTTTAAAGTCCAGACATAATCTTGGTCAGATCATGTGAAGACCATGTAGATTGGTGCCTGAAATAATCTTTTGACGAAAGAACCACACAGGTTGAGGGGACCTGTCCAGTCAGTGCACGCATTTGTCAGTAGTCGTGCAGCTCAACTAAGAACTTAAGGAGCTCAACGATTCAACGAACAATACCAAAGAAAAGACATTTGGGTAGGCCGCGTAAAATCACTCAAACTGCCAGACTATGACAAAAACTAACTGAGATAAAAAAGAAAAATGAACAATAACCCACATAGTCTTCACATTTACAATACTTAAAACAATATAATACTTAACAAAGTAAATATTCATGTCATTGTATATATAAAATTAATCAATGTCAATGTGTATATAAAATACGGATATTATCTTGGTCAGATCATTTGAGAACCATGTAGATTGGTGTCTGACATGGTCTTTTGACGAAAGAACCACACAGATTTGAGTGGACCTGTCCAGTCAGTGCACGCATTTGTCAGTTATCGTGCAGCTCAACTCAAAACTTAAGGAGCTCAGCGATTCGACGAACAATACCAAAGAAAGGACAATTGGTTAGGCCGCATAAAGTACTCAAATTGCCAGACCTGCATTCAAAATTTTTTTGATTGAGAATAAAAATAAAAAAACAATTCACATAGTCCTCACATTCATAATAATTAAAATAATATAATACTTTACAAAGTAAATATTAATGTCATAGTTTAGGTATTTAAAAATTTCAATCAAAAAATAATATAAATAGTTGGCAAAAAAAAATCAAATCAAGATTCACTGTAAATTAGAGCAGCTCAATCCCAAGCCTTTTTGTCCTCAATAAAGTCTTTAACAGTATAAAATGCTTTCTGGCACAGTTTCCGTTTTATAAAACATTTGAATTTATTAAGGCTTAATTCTTGAATATGGCTAGGAAGTTTATTATAAAAACGTATACACCTAAACGAGCCACCAATTTTTTTAAGCCTGGTTTTAGGAACAACAAATTTGTGCTTTTTGTGATAACATAACGAACGCTTTAAACGGACCGATTACGTTGAAATTTGGTATACATATTATAAATTTTTGTAACCCAAACACGGATTTGTTACGTAAATATCTGAATTTTGAATATAGGGGTCACTTTTGAGGGGCAAACTAGAACAAAAAAGTTTTATTAACTGTAGGTACTGTGTGATATAATATCAAACGAAAGGGCTTGTTGTAAGATTTCTGATATTTTTTTACCTTGTCTTTTTTTTTTAAAACGTTGCCCCACACTAGGAATTTCTCCTGTATCGTGGGTGCGTTTACAAACATTGATACTCACATACACAAACAGCCAGACCCGGAACAACTACTTGTAGGTCATACAAATATTTGTTCCGTGCGGGAATCGAACCCGCGACACGCAGCGCAGCAGTCAATCGCTTAACCACTGCGCCAACCGTGCCGTAAACCCAAAACTACTGAGCCTAAAATTTTGAAAAAAGTATCGAAAATACTTCTTTACTTATATTATTATGTAGATTACAGGAAACCCTATAAGTAGTCTATGGTCTTAAAATAATATGGTAAATCTCTCAATTTTGTGCATACAAACTTACATTTGCAGTTGGAATGTATGACTTTTCAACTACAATGTTAAGTTTGTTCTTGGGAAAAATCATCCCAACTACGGAACCCTTCATTTCGCGTGGTCCGACATGCACTTGGCCAGTTATTTATACTGGTATTTCAACTACACCGCGGTTAATGACCCCAAAAAAATCATCAAATTAATTATTTTTTTGCTTTATCATGTTTAGATAATATCCATCACGGCTTGAGTTTCTCTAGCTTATTTAATTTGACCCTATGTGAATTATGTACCTATGCTGCATTTTAGGCGAGTACAATTTAAACTCAGGTTTTAGCTAAAATGTTTTATCTTGTAATATTATTTCATGGACTTATACTTCGTTTGTGGTTAAGTAGAATTTGTTATTTTGAGCTCAGACTGAGTAAATGGATCCTAATGTATGTGGGTGTTAGTAAAAACGAATTAAGGCAACTTAAAATCACTATATAAGTATATTGTCGATTTATAAAAGTAGCACGGGTCCATTCACAGTTAACCTACGCTTGCGGAGGTCGGTACGAGGATGGCTGACCATCCGTTCAAAATCAAAATCAAAATATTTTATTTCACATAAACCTACATGGGCACTTATGAAACGTCAGAAGCTAGGTGCACAGTTCAAATTGGTCGTTTCCTATGGAGAAGAGCTGGCTGGAAACTCCACGGTATATTGTCGATATATAAAAAAACTTTTTACAAAAAAAATAACCGACTTCCAAATAAACACTACAAAGTGAAAAATAACTTTAATTTCGGAAGTGGGTGTCTTTGGATCTGTATTTCAGTTTTATGCCACCGACTTCCGAAATTATAGTTATTTTTCACTTTGTAGTGTTTTTTTGGAAGTCAGTTATTTTTTTTTGTAAAAAGTTTTTTATTTTTCACTTTTTAGTGCCGAAAAAGAATTTTCCAAAACGGTTCGTAAATGACGGAGTTATGCGCGAACAAAAAACGCAATGCAGAGTAAACGAAAAGATCGTTAATGTAGATAAATTTTTAGATGTTTGTTGATTTTTCAAAAACCGCTTGTCCGATTTAGATAAAATTTTCATGGGACCATTTGGGAAGACCCTTTCGAACAAAAAAAGATTTTTTACAAATCGGTTGGCAAGCGAAGGAGTTATGCGCGAACAAACATAAAAAAAAAAATACAAACATCCGAATTGAGAACCTCCTCCTTTTTTAGAAGTCGGTTAAAAAGGAGCACGGGTTAACCTACGCTTGCTGAGGTCGGTACGAGGATGGCTGACCATCCAATCAAAATCAAAATATTTTATTTCACATACACCTACATGGGCACTTATGAAACGTCAGTAGCTAGGTGCACAGTTCCAATTGGTCGTTTCCTATGGAGAAGAGCTGATTAGAAACTCTACGGTTACTCTTTTAAAAATAATGGGCTTTTACAATGTTTTCAAATTACAGTGTTGATAGATAAGGGAGCATTACATTTCGAGACCCCTTCATGCTTTGTAAAGCATTCGAGCAATCGCAGCTGTCATTTATAGATCTTTGACCGTCGGTACGGGTAGTCAGGAGCCCTAGTATTTCAACTAGTCTTCCTCAGTGGCCACGGGGTATCGTGTTATCTAGTTACTGGGCTATGAAGGTCAGATCAGGCAGTCACTCCAGGTTAAATACTGGTATTCAGCTGCATCCGGTTAAATTGGATGCCGAGCCCAATATATTTGGGAAAAGGCTAAGCATAATTAAAGAAGAAAAAAAAATGGCACCAATAGTTCCTTTTCTGAAAGAATAGATCCAGGATGGCGTCTTCATCACCATGAAGACGCCATCTTGGATCTATTCTTCTGGACTAAAGGAACGAGCGGATAAAAACCCCAACTACAGCTTCCAACTTAGCATAAAGATAAAAATAAACAAAAATGTCTTCTCGAAACACCTCCCAAAAGTTTTGTTTTAAATACATTCATATCTTCAAAGTTACGCTATTTGGTGACCACTAATGTGCAGTGTAATGTCTTTTGGGCTCTGAACAACTATTTAAGGACCCCTAAGCAGACAATACAAGTCTTTAGTAGCTAAGGGGCTATATTAAAGGTGTTTGGTAACATAATGCAACTTTTAGTATCACTAGTTAGTTCTTTTTGGCTAATTCACTAGATGTTATTAAACTCTAGATGAGTTTCTTAATGAAAAATCTCTATAATTATATAGGTAATGCTAACATATTTTAATAAATTAAATGAATTTTAATACTGTACATTAAAATTAATCTTTTGAATTGAACTGACTTAATTTTTTTACATGAAATGAAATTGACTCTGAATAAATTGTAATAAAATTTAATTTGCATGCAATTGTAATGCTTGTAAGAAATGTATCATTGTAATTAAAAAATACTCATTCAATTTTTTTTATTAATCATTTGTACAAACAAACAAACAAAACATAGCGCACTCCCTAATTTTATAGATCTTTGTGTGTAATTAACTAATTACCTATGTTTCACAAATAAATTATTCTTATTCTACTAAATGTATTGCTGCCCAGTTTGACTGAAATTACTGTACTGCACGTTAATTACGTGCGCGGTGAGACGGGGTGGGGTGGGGGGTGGGGTGGGGGCAGTGCAGGCCGCTCATTCATCGACGCTCACGGCGTCCCGGCCCCCGCCTCGCCTCGCCTCTTATGTCGATCCTGTTGAAAGTTGTTGCAGAAATACGAAGCCCTCTAGGATCGAACCCTTGGTCAGGTAGTGTTACTGGGTTTTTATATTGGGGATTTTTCAGAATCAGCCCAGTCTAGATTTTATTGCTTTTGACAATAGCAAAATCCACCTATAATGTTCCCACTGCCTGTTGGGTCACAGGCCTCATCTGTTTGAGAGGGAGTGGGCTGTAATCTACTACCAACCCAGTGCGGGTTGGTAGATGTCACATGTCTTCGAATTTTTCATTCTATAGGATATGCCGGTTTCCTTCACTGTTTTGAGAGCAGTGGTAATGAAATTATTTATACAAAGTAAAATAAATAAATAAATAAATCCATTTATTTTCAGGCAATACAGGCCCATAGATAAATACCTTAACCTAAACATACATATATTTATTGTAAACAAAACAAAACTTGTGTTAATAAAATGACTTAAGACTATCTTAGTAGAACTTCATTTTGCACTAGCTTCACTACGTGCTGCCCTATGTTACTTGTCCGCGGAAGCGACGGAACACCACATCCTGCGGCCTAAAGTCTTCTTCAATGACGAGGGGCAGATAACAATTAGGCACGCGCACCACAAACGCCTTAAAGTTGACGTTTTGGCGCGACTCCAGTAACTGCGCCCTCGGCGTGTACCTCGTCTTCTGGCGCACGTACTTTACGATGTCCTCTGCCTTAGTGGTGTAATGCAGGCGGGAGATATACACCGGTGTATTCGGCTTTGCGGCACGCAGGCTCACTTCGAGCCCCACGGCACGAGCGGCACGGGGAGCCTAAAGCCTAAAATAGTGAGGTACAAGAAAGTAAGTCAGGGTCGTCAACACTGGGCCACCACTGCTCTCTAATGGCAATGGGCTCGCCCCGTATTACACGGGACTTAGACAGAGTAAAGATTTTGTTGAACTTCAAAAATTCCTTCATTTTTGACAATTCAACAAAATCTAGCTGCACCCCGCGGTTTCACACGTTCCAAAGTCTCGATCCCGTTGGAATATCGGGATAAATAGTACATTACTGCAGCGGCCAGCAAAAGAGGCATTGACAGATGAACGTGTAGATGTGGGCCGGGGCAAAGCCGAGGCACACATACGTGATTCCATCAAAGCCTGGTTGTGGCCAAGGCTTTTATTAGAGCTTTTCTCAAATAATACGCGGAAATTTAAACTAAGTAAATTATTTATAAATTCCAGATTCAATGACGAAAATCGATCATTTTTCACGCGCTAATAATGTTAATTTGTTCTTTTTTTTTCAATAAACAGCTTTCTATTTGCAAGCCAGTTCGAAATTTAAATAAAACCTTTTTTTCTCAAACATGCTTGGTAATTCAAGCATTGTTTTGACAACCTTCGTCGAAAGTCGTATATGTATGTATTATTTACCTACCAACATAAAAACAATCAACTAGTACCTACCTTATGATATTTGACATCAAATTAATTTGAATACGCTTTCCAAAATCTAATTAATACTGGCCCTACATGTCTATGAATTATTAACCACCAAACGCATGCTTAATAACCGATGCAATCAATAACACATTTATAACAATCACATTACTCGACACGCCATAGTAGGCACCTAAAGGTATCTCCACACATATCAGGGCTGTGCCCGGGAAGTGACAGGACCGTGGAATACACAGGGCAGGCACTGAAGCTCCGTTGCCGGCCCGGAAACGGACGGAGCACGGTCCGTTCACGCCTCGTGCACGGCCCTGATACGTGGATAGACCTTATCACGTGACCCGTTTCATTATCCTTAACTGATGTTTGTTTTTATATTCTAAGGAAAGAAAGATAAATATTTTTAAAGCGAAGTTATTTAACGCGGCTTGCGGTAGGAGTTGACTGGTAGAAATCTTGGTAGAAAGCACCATTGCTCTAGACATTTTGTCATTATTTTTGTTTTCTCCAAAAAACGAGCGACCCTTACCGTAGTCGCATAAGCTGTGTAACATCTGATAAATAAGTATCTCACCTTGGTAAAAAGCAACTGAGCAGCAACAGAAATTAACCTCAAAATAAATAGCTAAAGACTGACATATTTGTTCGAATACTCGTAGTTATAAATGACCCCACTTGTCGGAATTCAATCCCCTCTACTTACAATCTCTATAGTACTTATTAATTCCATGCTATTATAAAGTACCGTACTTACTAATTTCATGCTAATAAAAATTGCTTACTTATTCCATGCTCAAGCTGTCACTTCCTGTTACACACTTCCGTCCCTTTTCACGAAATCACTCCCACAGAAAACGAGAGAAAAAATGTTACATATCAAAAATATTGCTCCATTTATAAATAAATAAATAATTTTATTTATTTATTTATTATTGCTCCATTTATCGTAAGCAGCATTTTAGCCACACTCTGTTGACACAATAAAATTTACCATAAACCCTGAAATCGCATTTTATATGTGTACCAAAGTTTATCTGTATCAAAGTCGTAAAATATACGGGGTGTAAAGATTTTAGATTTATTTATTCTTTGTTTACTGAACTGGTTTGGTTTTATAACCTCAAAAGGGTCAACGAACTCAAATAACTACCTGGGAGTATCGTCGACCGTATCATAGCTTACCATCAGGCGAGATAGTGGTAAAACGCGTGCCTGTCAAATACAGGGTAAAATTAAATTAGTTAGCAAAACTCCGCTGACTGGGTCGATAACTAAACATGACAAAAAAAAAATGTTTTCTGGGTTTTTCGACTGTAGGGTATGATGATATCAGTTTAAAAAAAAACTGTTTTTTTTGTCCCATCAAGTCTACGGAGTTTCGCTAGTTAATTTAATTTGACCCTGTATATGCAAAAACAACACGTTTGATTGTCCATATGATAATTTTATTCTGATTGTTTTTTTTTTTTTTTTCTTTTTTTTTTTTTTTTTAATTATGTGATTTTACTTTGAAATTATTATGTTTTATAATTTTAAATTTGCCGTCGCTGTCACGCCATGAAATAATAAAACAAGATTAAACCAAAATTAAGTACATAAAACAAAATCTTTTAAAATCTGTACTTAGGTACTTTAAAACAAGAAAAATACCGTTTGGTTTAATTTTGATTAAAATCGTGAACTTACAATAACGCCACCACCATTTTTAGGGTTCCGTAGACAAAACCTTTATAGTTTCGCCATGTCCGGCTGTTAATCTGTTTGTCTGTCTGTCTCTCCCCAGCTTAGCTCAGAGACTCTTAGTACTAGAAAGTTGTAATTTGGCATAGGTATACATATTAATCACGCCGATAAAGTGGTAAAATAAAATCTTGAAAAATATATTTTTTACCTCCCTTGCACGTAAAGTGGGTATGATATTTTTTTATCGTCTATCCCATGGTGTGGGGTATCGTCGGATATGCTGCTTAAAAATATTGCGGGTCTGTTAAAAATAAAAAACGATTCAGGGATCCGTTTGCGTAATAATAAGCTATAAAGTGCTATTTTTTGTTAGAGTCAAGTATCTCCCACCAGCTAAGGGTCAGCTCACACTGAGACGCAACGCGACGCGACGCGACGTGATAATACTGGAAGAGGCCAGTGATTCCACGCTGCGCTGAATGCCGCCGCGAGGCGCATAGTAAAATCGTTGGCAACACGACGCCTCACTGCGCAGCGAGACGCCACGCGGCGCAGCGGAAACTTTTCGTAATCCATTTTGTAATAATCATTAAAAAAATCTGGATAATTGGCAATGTGGTCATAAGCCAAGGTATGAAATTCACCATGAATTCTTCTATTTCTCAAAAAAAAATTGAATTCTTCTATAAATTATGCACCCAAATACTCCTGTATGATGTCTTCTTTTTAATTTTATTTTTGTATTCTTCTTCCTCTTCTGCAAGAAGTCCGATTATAACAAGATCCCAGTCTATCATTATAATTTCACTCGAGCACTCGACCGACCTGCATCAATTCTACACGAAGTCTGGACGGAAATAGTAGAGACAAGTCGCCACGGCAGCCTCGGCTGCGCCTCGGGGCGTCGCGCGGCTTCGTGAGGCTCAGCGCCGCTCTTGCACGCCGCGCTTACTGGTGATTCACCGCAGCGTCGCGATGCGTCGCTCTACGCCGCGAGGCATCACGAGGCGTAGTGCTGCGTTATGTAACGTATTCTAAATTCTCACAATGAAATGTGTATCTTTTCGTGTAGAAAATAAAGTTATATTTTGAGTCGCTCTCGCGCGCAGCGTCTCGTCGCGTCGCGTCTCGGTGTGAGCTAACCCTAAATGGTTGTTTTTGGATATGTGAAAAAAATCATGGCAGTAGTATTTATTTAAATAACGAAATTAAAAGGAAAACTATCATAGCTAAGTAGGCTTTACAAGTTCAACGAGTAATAGTCGACCAACATACATTTGTAGTTGGAGAATTGCTCGGCCGTGACTTAAATCGATGTATGGGAGAACATAATTTTCAACTACAATGTTAAGTTTGTTTTTGGGATAAATTCATGCCAACCACGGAACCCTTCATTGTGCGTACGACACGCACTTTGTCGGTTTTTCAATCAATAGGTACTAACACACTTTTCAAACTCCAAACGCACATTTTTCAACGCCCCTTCATAAAAAAAAAATACTCAAACGCTTTTCCTAAGTTCGTTTTATGATGGATAGTCGTGTCGTTTCGTCACGTCCGATTTCCTTGCAAAGCTGTTGGAGTACTTTGTTATTAAGCTGTTAATTATTTTTAACTAGCTTTTGCCCGCGGTCTCGCCCGCTTGGGTACGGGAACGTACTAACGGGATTAAAAGTACCCTTTTTGTTAATCCCGGTAAACTATATATTAATTCTTTAATACACTGTTTTCATATAACTATAATATTGGTTTACGCGGCGCACGCCAGTGAAGCTCCCAGTCGGCATGATTTTTTCCTATATCTTCAACAATCATCATCCTATTTCAGCCAATGTACACAAAACGTAAATGAAATATACACTTAAACCTTCCTTATGAAACACTCCATCCATTGTTGAAAATCGTATGAAAATCCGTTCGGTAGTTTTTAAGTATATCGCATTCAAACTTATAGACGCGGCGGGGTACTTTTTTTATATGATGTAGTGATTATTACGGCCTGTCCCTGAACTGAAAAAAGGACTGTTATTCATTCAAGATAATTATTCTATTGATACTTTTGCAGACATCGATAAAATAGTAGCTACTAGCTTTTGCCCGCAGCTTCACCCGAGTGGAGATCAGAAATTATGCCATTGGAATGTACTACCGGGATAAGTATCTTATATCCTAACCTAGATCCTAGTCTATCTATGTGCGCAAACTATTTCTGCCCCTAGTCGCAGCAGGAGACGTCCCGGGCGTCGATAGTCGCTGGCCGATTCCCGGCCACCGTAGGCGCGGGCTTGCGGACGGTGAGCGATGGGTAGCTCGCCGTCCGATAAGGTCCAGGCCAGGACGGCGCGTTGTGTTTCACCCGCGCCTCAAAGAGATGTCAGCACCAACTGACGGGGTCCATTGGGGCCAATGCCTGCCAGGGTTGCGAGATTGTCCGAAAGGGATATCGTGGCCCTGGCACATAGGCAACCCAAGAAACACGGGTGGGTTTTAGTCAGTAAAAGTCTGACACGCCCTCCCGATCCACCCAGAGCTGGATAATTTCCCACCCAAAAAAAAGGCGAAACAGACCAACTGAAGGACAGTTCCTTTCGCAACTAAAATAATAACTATGGAACTATGGATAGGTACGTACCTAATTTTCATTTCAATCAATCAACCAATGCAGCCTATCGCAGTCCACTTCTGGACATAGGCCTCTCCCAGGCTGCGACACAACAATCCAGACTTTTTTTATTTTTTGTTGCTGAGGTGGTAAATCCTCATAGATGTCCTCCATCCCGGTGTTCCCTTTCCACACTAGGGCCGGGGATCTTGGGATCTGTTATTACTTCCGCAATCCCCGGCTAGTGCCGGCCCGCCTCTGCGGGCCACCTCAAGTCTGCAGGGGGGGGTGAGGTGTTAGACCCCCCCCGCGACGTCTGAAAGGGGCGTGCGTGGAACACTACGCACCGCCACCTCGGGTCCAGTGTGATAGGTGGCGGCGGACGTCCCCGAGTCCACCGTCCCTGGACCCATTTAGGGGGGCTGGAAGAGGGCATTATCTGCCCTCTGCCGACACCCGGTGTGCCTGCTGCGGGCCGGGTGAGCGGACGAGATCTCCCGCTCCATATCCGCAGCCTCCTTCTGCGACACGACTGTTTCGCAGAAGGACACCACCGCGTCCTAGGACTCCTCGCTGCCGGCCATCGACTCGACCACGGCCGGCAGCGACAGGTCACTGCCTACTCCTGAGATGAGAGCACGGCGAGGCTCCTTCCATGCGGCACACTCTGCCAACGTATGCCGCGCCGTGTCCTCCCGGCACAACAATCCAGCCTGACCCAGCCACCACTCATTCAAGAGGGTACAACGCCGGAGGCGTGGATCAGAGGTGCGGTTGTTCTTCAAAAAGGCGACAAAACCTTGGTGAGGAACTATAGACCCATCTCACTTCTGAGTCACGTATACAAGTTGTTCTCGAGGGTCGTCACGAACCGTCTCGCCAGACTTGACCGAGTTCCAGCCGCCAGAATTGTAATTTATCAGCTGTAAAATAAAGAAAGAGCACTGATAGACACGCACTTCGCCGATTTTTCCTGTTTGTATTTCCTGTGCATGTCCCACATAAAATATTATACTTTTTTTATAAAAAAATAAATAAAAATGCAATGATCGCTACTCTTGCCCCAATCTATAAAAAAATAATAATTGATATTCTCTATGGGCATCACTTCGAAATTCGAACGGCGCGGCGTCTCGTTGTGAATCCGCGATGATTTATTATAAAAACAAATGAGTTTGCTTTCGAATTGTGTGCGCTCGCTTCAGTGAAGTTCCAAGTGAACTTTACAATATACCATTACCTTACGAAGTTTTCTTTAACCGTGAATCAGTGTTAAATTGAGGTATCACAAGTATGAATGCCATCAGGAAATCGAGCAATTTCCGACGTAGACTACTATTTGAACAAGATATTAAGTTTATTTGAGCCCTGTCTATTCTGATTTGGACATTCAAAAAGTAGGTATCTACTGATTTTGTGTTTTCGCAAACGTGCGCTTTCGGATTCTGAAGTACGATTTTACGTTGAAGATATGACTGGAGGGGGGTTTGTGACTACCGAGATAACAACTAAAAGAGATTGAAGAAAAACCCATGTTGCGTTTAAATTGAAATAAAGACAGGAGAACCATTATGGTCAAACAACAAAACTGATTCAATCCATCTGCCTAGCCTTTTCCCAACTATGTTGGGGTCGGCTTCCAGTCTAACCGGATGCAGCTGAATACCAGTATTTTACATGGAGCGACTGCCCATCTGACTTCCACAACCCAGTTACTGGGTAATACGATACCCCTTGGTAAGACTGGTCGGGCTTTTGACGATCAACAAAACTGATTATGACACTTAAAATCTGGAAGAAAAGTAGCTTGCTTGACATTGCAATTTGGGTAAATCATAAAATACATTAAACCTCGAAAATAAGAAATACCCGGAGAAAATCATTATTAAAAACATATTAATTTTGATCGGGAAACAAAACGAGATACTTAGTACATTTTTTTAACCTAAATCCTACAACTTTAAAAAAAAACATCTTATGGGCTAGGTACCTACTACCACAAAAAAAATAGAGCGAAAACCCTATCCAAAATTGAACGTCATATTTTGATGTTCCATTTCGTCACGTCGAACGTTCCATTCCGCTCGTGTTAGCAACTCCGTTCTCAGACTGATGTTTTAGTGCTGAAACTCCGGAAACTAGTGAATTTAGGAACTTGAAGATTAAATCAACAGTCTTTTGCCAAGAATGGGCTTTAATTCTGGTGTTTTAGACTCGTGGAGTACTCTGCGCAAATACAACTAGAAAGAGATTAATCAGAGGGGCAATTCTACTAATTTTAAGAACGTTCACAGTCTGATCTCAGTCTCAATCTGTCAAAAATACCTCTTATTTCCCTACATTTTGACAATTTTTTGACGTTTGTTTGTCGCCAAGATGAGATTGCGACTAGATTTTGAACGTTTTAAATTACGAGAATTGGCCTTCAGATCGTAATTGCGTTCCTACTTTTGACAATCATTCCCAGAAAATTGAATCTACTAAGCTTAAAACTAGTAATTTTACATTTCCTCCGAATCTACTGGACCGATTAAGTTGAAATTTGGTACACATATGAATTTCTGTGACCCAAACACGGATGTGTAACGTAAATAAATGAATTTTGAATATGGGGGACACTAAATTAAATTAAAAAAAAGGTAAATTGGGAAATAAAAAATAAAAGTTTTGCAAACGGTACCGTGTGACATATCAAATGAAAGTACGTGTTGTAAATATTTCAAATATATTTTTCTTATAATTTTATTTAAAATACTTTAAAAAATATTTAAGAAAATATATCAATATTGACCATTCCCCCTATCTCAGAAACTACTAAGCCTAAAATTTTGAAAAAAATACAGAAAATATTTCTTTACTTATAGATTACAGGAAAACCTATAAGAAGTCTATAATCTTAAAATTACATGGTAAATCTCCAAACATTGTGCGTACAAACTTACATTTGCAGTTGGAATGTATGACGGAACATGTTTTTCAACTAGTATGTTAAGTTTGTTCTTAGGATAAATTTATTCCCACTGCAGAACCCTTCATTTTGCGTAGTCCGACACGCACTTGGGCAGTTTTTTACTAATCAAAATCAAAATATTTTATTTCACATAAACCTACATGGGCACTTATGAAACGTCAGAAGCACGGTTCCAATTAATCGTTACCCATGGAGAAGAGCCGGCAAGAAACTCCACGGTTACTCTTTTAAAAAATATTTGGCTTTTACAAAGTGTTCAAATTACAGTGTTAATACGCATGGGAAGACAGTGTAGGCCTGTCAACAAGTACCAAGTACTTAACAAAATAGAAAATGGTCTATAAATCTAGTCTATTAAGCCTACAACGTTCTCACATTCACAAAATATTTACTTAAAAAAAAGTCTAAATAAAATATTATTAAATGAATAAAAGTAAAAACCTTGTCGACATTAATATTGTACGTATATATAATGCCAAATAAAGAAAAGATTATGTCAAGGAAGTATGTAAAAGAAAAAAAAAAACATCGTACTAAATGTCAAAAGTATAAGTATATAGCGTTAAATATACGGTGGTACGGAACCCTTCCTGTGCAAGTCCGACTCGAACTTGGCAGATTTTTTCTGAGAAATTTTGCTCAATCATTGGTCATCTAAACGTTTAAGTGTCAAGGTCAAAGGTCACGTAGATATCACATGCCTATAATCTCATTGGAGGGTAAGCAGGCTGATTTAATTAAAGCCAGTCATCGAGAGTGCTCCTCATTTAATTACGATACCCAGAACTGGCGTTTGAAGGGAGATGAGGTTACAGTCGACATCGTAAATGCTTTATCACTTTTGACAACGGTTCACAGAAAATTTAATTTAATTTTGGTTTATTTATTTAGGATCGCCAACTTAAGATATACACAATTCATGACACATAAACACACAACAGATCACTTCAAGGAGACCACACAGCATGCACAATAAAGTTAACAAATAAGCTTACAAATTTAAAATATTAATAACTAACTAGCTACGTCCCGCGATAAATTACATCCAAATCCGTTCAGCCGTTTTTGCGTGAAAGCGTAACAAACAAATAAGTTCACTTTCGCATTTTTATTATTATTAATTATAATTAAATCTATCAAACATTTCTTATACTGGGTGGCGATTTAAGGCGCTGACAAGAGGCAAATGATAAAAGTAGGCTTGTCTTAAACAAAAAAAATGCCAAATCTATATAGTTTTTGGTGGTATGAGGAACAGGGTGTAAAGTTTACTCACCCACCATAGAAAAGGGAGGATCCTCCAACCAGACGGGTGTTGTGTCTGGTGGGCAACTGCCCGACGGTTGATATCGGGACGTTGTATTTAAGCTAGTTACGCGGTAAACTCTGCTTGCGCGATGCAGGATTTACGTAACGTCAGTGTGACGCGTAGTTCGCATGTGGCAATGTTGATGCCACTACAAGTTTGTGGTAGCGGAAACAATAATTATTATGTTATTCTTGAACATATTTCTCAGAACTTGGTTGAAACCAAAACACGTTTATACAAATTAACGGTACGGCCCTTTACTTTGAGTTTCAATCCAAAATATCTAGTCTTACGAGTATCTAGTATTAAATATCAACGTACGGTTAGTATTTAATTAATAACAATAACGTCTTATTCGTATGTAGAACTTGGTGGTTTTTAGGGTTCCGTACCTCAAAAGGAAAAACGGAACCCTTATAGGATCACTTCGTTGTCCGTCTGTCAGTCTGTCAAGACCATTTTTCTCAAGAACGCGTAGAAGTATCAAGTTGAAATTAATATCAAATACGTAAGTCTGTGGTCCCTTGAAGCTCTACAAAAATCAAGCTTCCAAGTCAACGCATTAAAAAAATACGGCGATATAAGCGACATTATTGCGACATATTTCGATACTCGCAAATAAATCAAAACCTATAGGGTACTTCCCGTTGACCTAGAATCATGAAAGGAGATGTCCGCTTTTTGTATGGGCGTTGGTTTTTTATTAAAAAAAAAATGTAACCAGCGTCAAACTACACCTAAATAAAAGCGACAAAAATGGAAAAATGGAAACGGAATTTGTAACCACTGAAATAATATTTTTAGACCCCTCCCTCCATTTAAGAGAAAAATTATAAAATATTTAATGGTAGTACCTAGATATATTTTATTTGTTGATGGCAACCCAAATAAAATCTAAAATCTAATCCCTTTCAGTTCTAAAAGGTTATACTAAACATTTTTAACTGAAAATATCCCAATTTATCATATTTCTTATTGTTTACATTGTTATAATCATCCATCAAATATTTATAGACAGTCAATACTGTCTATCAATATTTGATGGATGATTGACAGTGCCATGTGTCAATTTTGACAAGTTTTCTATTTGTTTAGGGTGCGTTCACTTTAATATAGTTAGTTAGAAAGGTTTGTTCGTTTTAGGAGTAAACATTTTAGTTCACACTAAAATAAAAAAACTATTATTCTCAAAAATGGAAGCCTTTAAAAATGTATGTTATAGTTAGAACCACTAGCTTTTGGGTTGTCTATCCAAATATATTTAACTGATCCTGGTTAGAATTATTGAATAATAAAAAACCATTTTTGGACATGTCCTTTGGCAAGAAGCAAGGTATTACAGCATAAGTATATACAAAGGAAAAAGTCCTAAAATTGTAAATTTGTAGTTTAATCACATAAAAAAAAAATTGCGAATATCTCGCACATAAATCAAAACCTATAGGGTACTTCCCGTTGACCTAGAATCATGAAATTTGGCAACAAGCAAGTTCTTACAGCACAAGTATAGGAAAAAGTCCAAAAATTGTTTAATTGTAGTTTTATCACATAAAAAAAATTGCTAATATCTCGCACATAAATCAAAACCTATAGGGACTTCCCGTTGACCTAGAATCATGGAATTTAGGCAGAAGCAAGGTCTCACAGCAAAAGTAAAGTAAAAAGTCGGAAAATTGTTAGTTTGTGGTTTATCACATTAAAAAAAACATTTTTTGCGATTACAAACTTAAATTTTCAGTTGGAAAATTGACCGTGGCGTATATCGATGTATGGGAGAACATGTTTTTCAACTACAATGTTAAGTTTGTTTTAGGGATAAATTCATCCTAACTACGGAACCCTTCATAGTGCGTGTCGGACGACACGCACTTGGCCGGTATTTTTTTTTTTTCGATTACTCAACTCATTATGTCATCGCGCTTCTCTTTCTTTTGTATGCAGTCTGACAATGACAGCGGTTTAACTGTTGTCAGTGTTTTAACCCTTTATTTATAAACGCTCTGCTTAATGTTAAGTAATGATTAGTGACTGTTTATTTGTTTAACCATACATTTTTGACGTTTAAATGTCTTTTAACTTTAATCATCATTTTTAAATAAACCCCTTAGTCGCCCCCATCCGTCAAGAGGGTGATTCTACCGGTTATACTGAACCACTTTCGTTATGAAACTCATTATATGTGTCACTGTTTGTCTGTCTGTCTATCCGCGGCATAGTTCAGAGACTCTTAGAACTAGAAAGCTGTAATTTGGTATAATAAAATATTAAAGTATTTTTTTTTAGGGTCCACACGTAAAGTGGGGATGATCTTATTTTTTCTCTCGTCACATTGTGTGGGGTATCGTTGGATACACCGTTCAAAAATATTGTGGATTTGTGAAAACATTTTTCAATTCAGGTATCCGTTTGCATAATAAGCTAAAATACCGGCAATGTGCGAGTCGCACTCGCGCACGAAGGGTTCCGTACCATTAACCATTATGTATAAAAACAGCAAAAGAATCACGTTTGTTGTATGGGAGCCCCCCTTAAATATTTGTTTTATTAACATTTAATTATTTATTTTTAAATTGAATATATAACTAAATATTCTATGAATATTTCAAGCGTCTACCTGTTGCCGTTATCAATATCGAGCAAAAACAAGCAAAAAAAAAACACGTTTGTGTTATGGGAGCCCCCGTAAATATTTATTTAATCTGTTTTTTAGTATTTTCTGTTATAGCGGCAACAGAAATACATCATCTGTGAAATTTCTAAGTGTCTAACTATCACGGTTCATGAGATACAGCCTGGTGACAGACGGACAGACAGACGGCGGAGCCTTAGTAATTGGGTTCCCGATTTTTCCGTAGAGTACGGAGCCCTAAAAATAAAAGCAATAAAGCAAGCAAAGTAGCAGTGACGGGACGAGTAGTGTGTGTGAGTAGTAGTAATTATGTGTAGTGTAGTTTTAATAATAAGCTTTAAATTGCAAATTTTTGTTAGATTCAAGTGCCAAGTGCCATGCCAGCTAAATGGCTGTTCAACCTGGTTTTTGACCACAACTTGTACAACAATGTTTAGTGTACGACTAATTGTATGTGTTTCTCTTTGTACAATAAACTTATATTTGATTTGACTAACATGAAGTAGTGCACAAGACTTACGTTTCGCTGAATTAGCCGAGGTTGAGGAAGTGTCACAGCTTGCACGGCTACTTCAGGTGCAATATTCATAATATGAACGTCAGAATTGATTAAAAAAATTGAAAAAACAATTTTGATACTCTTTTTTCAAAACAAAACAAATAACTATTGATAAATGATAAATGATGATAAATGATTTTTATTTCTGTAAGTAGGTTTGTAAAAACACTTTTACACGTCAGTCATGTTTTTAAAACTAGATGAGGTCGGCGTTTCCTATCTGACTACTCTGAGAAGAAAGGCCGAAACAAACTCAGAGGTCACAGTCTCTTTTAAACTCCAGACATAATCTTGGTCAGATCATGTGAAGGCCATGTAGATTGGTGTCTGAAATGGTCTTTTGAGGAAAGAACCACACAGATTGAGTGGACCTGACCAGTCAGTGCACGCATTTGCCAGTAATCGTGCAGCTCTACTCAGACCTTAAGGAGCACAACGATGCGACGATCAATACCAAAGAAAGGACATTTGGGTAGGCCGCTTAAATGACTCAAACTGCCAGACCATGATTAACACTAACTGAGAATAAAAGACAAAGTGAAAATAAAAATAAAAGAGCAATAACCCACATAGTCTTCACGTTCACAATAATTAAAATAATATAATACTTTACAAGTAAATAATCATGTCATTACGTATATATTACGTTACGTATATAAAATAATAAAAGTTACCAAAAAAAAACATCAAACAATAAAAATAAACCACTTCAATAAGTAAAAATTGGAGCATCTCAATCCCAAGCCTTTTTGTCCTCAATATAATCTTTAACGGTATAAAAAGCTTTCTGACACAACTTACGTTTAATGAATGATTTGAATTTATTAAGGCTTAGATCTTGAACGTGGCTTGGAAGTTTATTATAAAAGCGTATACATTGACATCGGAACGAGCCAACTATTTTCTTGAGCCTTGTTGTAGGTACAACAAATTTATGTTTGTTTCTAGTATTTATATTATGGATATCACTGTATTTTTTAAACAATTTTATATTTTTATGGGCATATAAAAGATTTTCAAAAATATACTGAGAAGGTACAGTCATTACATTAATCTCCTTAAATTTCTCTCGGAGAGAGTGTCTTGGACTTAATTTATAAACTGATCGTACAGCTCTTTTCTGCAAAACAAAGATAGTCTGAATGTCGGCGGCATTTCCCCACAACAGAATACCGTACGACATTACACTATGAAAATAGGCAAAGTACACTAAACGGGCTGTCTCTATGTCAGTTAAATTACGAATTTTTCTAACAGCATATGCTGCGGACATATACATGACAGATACACTGACATATACATGCTCTAATCGAAGTTTGTTGCTTCTTTAAGAACGATCAAACTCCGATTTTCTTCGCTTTTCCCATTCGTGACATCATATTCGGAACAACGGTGATACATTTCGGTATCATGATGGCCAGTATGTCAGCTTTAAATTTGCATAAAAACTTTATCGCTACCTTATCATTATTTTGATGTATCATGCCTGTATTTAGGAGTCTGGCAGTGTAATTTCGTAAACTTTAACTAACAGCTCTTAGAAATTCTTAAAAAAAAAATCTTCAATGTTACTTTTCTGTATAACATAACATCACACTTGTATCCCCCAAAGGGTGAAACTGAGGTGTACTTATAGTACACTCACATTTCCAGCCAGTAGTTATGTTTTAATCCCAACTCCAAAGTAATACCTAGGTGGCGAACCTATTGCCCCAGCAACCGGGCACAAATCCAGACTCCAGGCTTCTACTGAAAAATTCCAAATGTAAAAACCCAATATCACTTTGCCCGACCTGGGAATCGAACCCAGGACCTCATACTCAGCAGTAGACCACACCAACGAGGCAGTCAGCTTAGCAATCTATTTCTAAATATGGCTGTAAATCACACATTTTTAATTCCAACATGACCGTAACAACTTTCAAAGAATTCAAAACAAAACTTACCAAAACAGAAATCTACGTAATAACTACAGACCGAAAATAAACATTTAAAAAATTCTATATTTAGCTTTTCAAATCTGGACAAAACAAAAAGCCGATCCTTTTAGACGAGAGTGTAAGGCTAGTCGTCCACGACGCTATTTAAAAGTAACCAGTTACAAACTCTCCGAAGATAAATCCGAAGTATCAGCCGAACATTTGGCCGTTTCCTGACAACGGCTAACTATGGCTGAAAACGGCAAATAATAAACGATTGTCAAAGAGATAAGTCAAAGCCAAAAATGTGATTTAAAGTCGGGTAAGGACTCAAAGTCAAAAAAGGATACTTTGTAAGTCAAGAAACGGCCGATACTTCGGATTATCGCTTCGGAGAAGATCTTCGATCACCAATGCTGATCCACGCGTTATGCACTTGAACGGGCGCTGTCAGCTGAGGCTGCATGGTCATCTTTTCACTGCCACCAGGGCTTATCATTAATCTTATATTTTGAATTGTTTTATATTGTTTATAGGGTTTCGTATGTCCGAATGAAAAAAAGGAACGCTTATAGGACCTCTCGTATGTTTCTCTGTCTGTCTGTTTGTTCTTCTGTCACAGTCGATTTGCTCCGGTTAAGTTGAAATTTGGTACATAAATCAATTTCTGTGACCCAAAAACGGACGTGTTACGTTAATAATGAATTTTGATTATGGGAGACAAATAAGAAAATTTAAAAAAGTTTTGCGCACTGTACCGTGTGGCATATCATTGAGGGCTTACTGTGAGAGTATCAAGTTTACTTTTTATAATTTAAAAATAAATATTTTTAAAGTTATTTAAGAAAATAGATGAAAATTGACTATGGTCCTCTCATATCCTTGAAACTACTGAGCCGAATAATTTGGTAAAAAATACAGAAAATAGTTACTTATAAATTACAGGAAAACTTATAAGAAATCTATGGTTTTAAAATAACATGGAAAACATCTCAATTTTGTGCCGCATGACATCTAAAAATTACATGAGACAGACCCCCAAAAACCCTTCACCACTTCCTAGTACTTTAGCTGGGAAGAAGAAGTGGCGCAAGAAACTCCCCAGCAGCACAGCTATCTGTTCAGTTAGAAAACATGAATGTATACAATAAAATGTCAAATAATTTGCATTACGCAACACAAAACATTAAATTAAATTATTTGCCTTATGTTAGCTAGCACACGCCTTAAACCAAATTAGAAAAATCATCGACAACTATACTCAAGCAGAATAATAACGTAAACAGAACGTACCTAAATAAAAGCCTCGAGGCATAATGGTCGTGCCCGCTTAGATAAAGCTATAAGTAGCTGTAACTCGAAGTCACAAAATGATAAACAAGCACCATCGAAGTAAAATAAAATTATGTTTGTTATGATATTGCTAGGTGCCTATTGTTTTTTTACTAGCGCGTTTAATTTTTTTGACTATTGTCGTGGACGATGGGCCTAACTTGGCAATAAAAAGAGTCTTTCAAAACTTTCGGGACACTGTTTGCGGTCAAACCGACCCGACCCTGTGTTAAATTTAGCTAATCCTGTTGTGCTCTGAAACGGAGTGCGTGACTTTGTTAACCTGAGGATTGGCGATCAAAACAAGTGAAAAGCGTTTTAGTGATACACTTGGGGTATCATCTAATAGTAAAGTTTGTTTGACAATATTGTATGATAGTGTAATAGGGTTATTTTTTTTTGGCAGGAGTGGGAAATCCTGATGGACGCCCAGACTGCCCCATTTATGAGCCAGTTTGGGTAGTGCCGGACTCCTACCGGCTAATAACCACTCCTGCCTCACATTTGTTTATTGCCAATACTAAATTAATTCTAAAACACTGCCACTTGCACTTAATTCTAAAACTGTACAATTATACTCAGAAAAAAATTCTGTATCTACTAGTAACTTATCAAGCTATTTTTTTTAGTTCCTCATGTAACCGAAGATTAGAGGCTGCAGGGGCATTTTTTAGGGTTCCGTACCCAAAGGGTAAAACGGGAACCCTATTACTAAGGCTCCGCCGTCTGTCTGTCTGTCTGTCTGCCCGTCTGTCCGTCTGTCTGTCTGTCTGTCTGTCTGTCTGTCCGTCTGTCACCAGGCTGTATCTCATGATCCGTGATAGAGAGTTGAAAATTTCACAGATGATGTATTTCTGTTGCCGCTATAGCAACAAATACTAAAAACCAGAATAACATAAATATTTAAGGGGGCTCCCATACAACAAACGTGATTTTTTTTCCGTTTTTATAGATAATGGTACTGAACCCTTCGTGCGCGAGTCCGACTCGCACTTGGCCGGTTTTTTTATAGATAATGGTACGAAACCCTTCGTGCGCGAGTCAGACTCACACTTGGCCGGTTTTTAACCGGCCAAGTGCGAGTCTGACTCGCGCACTATTTCCATAATCATGGCGTCGTTTTACTTGCATACTGCTTTCGTCCAAAAATCATGTTACATTAAAAAATAATAATATCACGTAGACGTTATTTAAATAAATATGAAAGGCATGTATTTAAGTGCGATAATAAGATAACTATTTCAGACAACTTTTTTGACTAATAATAAGAAAGTGATCAATAAAAAAATATATTCTACTTTCGTGGCTTGCAGATTTGTTGGTACTTCTGGACGAAAAAGTTCATCTCTCCAACCTATCATGACTGGCTGTCGATGGTCGTAACTCTCTTATCAAACGTCAAACATTTTCAGTTTTTATTTAGTGCCTAAAAAATATTAGTTATTATGAAGAAAAAGATTTTTTTATTGTATTCAGGGGTTCGTTTCCCAGGTTTTATAAAGCGTATATGTTATAGCCGGAGTCCTATACAAAAATGAAACATCTCCTTTAATTCGTTGGTTCTGGCTTTCATTCGTAGATTGAGTGTCGTTACAGTCAGAAGGCCAAAAGTCTGACAACCAGTCTTACCAAGGGGTATCGTGTTGCCCAGTACCTGGGTTGTGGAGGTCAGCTGCATCCGGTTAGGCTAGAAGCCGACCACAACATAGTTGGGAAAAAGCCAGGCAGATTGATTGGTCTCGAGTTTTGTCAATGAAATGTCTAGGTTTTAGTTTATTGCATCGGATTTTAATCTCGAATTTCGAATAAAGTTGCTCCTTTGTAGGTGTTATATACAGTGGCCTCTTTGCTTTGACTTCTATTTTTTTTTTTTTATATTGGTTTATGTCTTGTCATCTTCGCCGTGTCATATAAAATTATAAAGACTTAGAAAATGAATATAATTATTTAATTCTATGATACATAAATAGTAGGTAAAGTAACAGGTCAGTTTTCTACTATATTGAGAGATTTACCATGTTATTTTAAGATCATAGACTTCTTATAGGTTTTTCTATAATCTATAAATAAAGAACAATTTTATGTATTTTTATCAAAATTTTAGGTTCATTAGATTGGGAGATAAGGACGGAATGGTCAATTTTCATTTATTTTCTTGTCGTGTGACATAGCAAAATAATATATATTATTTTGTTATGTCACATGGTACAGTTTGCATATATATTTTTTTTAATTCGTCGCTGATTGTGAACCATATTCAAAATTCATTTATTTACACGTCCGTTTTGGGTCACAGACGTTCATTCGGAGCAAATCGGCTGTGACAGATGGACGGACAGACAGACACACGAGTGATCCTATAAGGGTTCCGTTATTCTTTTCGAGGTGCGGAACGCTATAAAACTTACTAAAAAGTTATATACCTGCCTATAATTATGTATAATCCTCGAAAAACAAGCAAACAAAAATATATAAAAGTTATGCAAGAACGTACTAGTAGAAATACATAAAAGAGAAACACTGTTCGTGTATTACCAGCGGCTATAAATCTACGCTCGCTATAAATACTAGATCTGGCTGTTTTTTCCCGACTACGGATACTAGATCTGGCTGTTTGTACCCTACTACGGCGAAACGAAAGGAATGTTATGAAATTAACAAGTTAGTATGCATGCAATTAAGGCATAATATTGTACAGACTTGTGATTCCGGTTATACGAAAACAGAAAAAATCGACATCTTTAATTGTTTACACCTTTTTAGGGTTCCGTAGTCAACAAGGAACCCTTATAGTTTCGCTATGTCAGTCTGTATGTCTGTCTGTCTGTCTCTCTGTCTGTCCGTCCGTCCGTCCGTCCATCTGTCCCCGGCTTAACTCAGAGACTCTTTTTTTTTAATTTATTTAAAGGGCTTAGCGACCACATCGCCCAGTGCAGAAAAAACACAAAATTGTTGATTAGTATCTACCTTATCACTAACTTTTACAATTGTTTAGCCTTATCGGATAAATCAAGGATGGTATTACAAAAGCCAATATCATACCTTTTATATTGTCCAAAAACATTTATTCTAGTATTTTCATTCCGGACACACTCCATCAGAATATGAAAGACATCAAACTCAAACTCAAACTCAAAGCATTTATTTTAATTAAACCATTAACTTGCACTTTTGAATTGTCAACAAGTCGGTCAGTTACAGTTCAGGAGAAGAACGGGCTAGAAACTCCACGGACACTCTTTTAAAATAAAATATTTGACACAAAGTATTGGTTACATCATTCTTATTGAAAATATACATGTGAGAACGATGCAAAACGTCAGAAGCGTCCGTGATAAAAAAAAAACAATTCAAGACTAAAATAATTAAAAATAAGCCGAGGCAGCTAAGAGATGACCAGTCCCAACTGACAGCGCCCGTTCACGAACATGACGCATGGATCAGCACCATTCAGCTAAACCATTTTGAAGGGAGCTAAATGATCCAACACACGCGCCACCATCAGCGAGACATCTGAGTGAGCATGACATACTCTTAGCTGCCAGGGCATATTCAAGTCAATGAATACATATTACCCGGTAAATGGTAGCTCTATTGTACATCATCAACCACACCCACAGTCATCACAATTTGGAGACAAAGCCTTCCCCATTAAGTAATAAAACTTATTTGATGGAATATGTCCAATGTAAATGCGCGGCTCTTCCATGTATTTATCTTATTAACATTATTTTGTTCTGTATTATATTCGTATGTTTTCCTTGTTATGGCGGTGACAGCGTTTTCTAAGATGTTTATGAACACGTAACACATTTTGTTATGTAAATATTTATTATTTTCTTCCGCAATTAACGCAAGCATGAATGACACAACTATTTGACGTTGAAAAGACGTCATGGATGTGTCGACTGGTCCCCACCACTCTTTCCTTAACGCAGGTAAACTAAGGCATTGCCGGGAGAACACGGCGCGGCATACGCTGGCAGAGTGTGCCGCTTGGCAGGAGCCACGCCGTGCCCTCATCTCAGGGGAGGTCACTGCCGGCCGTGGTCGAGTCGATGGCCGGCAGCAAGGAGGCCTGGTACGCGGTGGTATCCTTCTGCGAAACAGTCGTGTCGCAAAACGAGGCGCACTGGGCGTCAGCAGAGGGCAGACAATGCCCTGTTCCGGCCCTCCTAAATGGGTCCAAGGACGGCGGACACGTCCTCCGCCGCCACCTATCACACTGGACCCGAGGTGGCGGTGCGTAGTGTTCCACGCACGCCCCTTTCCGACGTCGCCGCGTCGCGGAGGGGTCCAACACCTCACCACCCCAGACTTGAGGTGGCCCGCAGAGGCAGGCTAGACTAGCCGGGGATTGCGGAAGTAATAAGTGTGGGAAGGGAAAACTGGGGTGGTTTTTAGTCAGTAAGAGTCTGACAGACCCCTCCGCCCACCCCAGGGCGGAGGACATCCATGCTAAGGCATGTCACGTGGCTTCCATGTGAGAAATGCTCGAATCAACATTCCGAGAATAGCTCAACGTGATTTTTACGAGGGAAAATTGCCTTCCTCCTCTTTTGAAATATGATTCACGTTGTGGTTCACTTTTAATTGTAATTACAGCAGAAATCCAAGTGAACTTGATACTTAATGAGTTTTTATAGTGGGCCTTGACAAAGACGGCATGGGTGGCGCAGTGGTTAAGCGATTGACTGCTGCGCTGTGTGTCGCGGGTTCGATTCCCGCACGGAAAAAATATTTGTATGACCTACAAGTAGTTGTTCCGGGTCTGGTCGTTTGTGTATGTGAGTTTAAATGTTTGTAAACACACCCACGATATAGGAGAAATTCTTAGTGTGGGGCAACGTTTTTAAAAAAAGAAAAGAAAAAAAAAAGAAAGAACTGACTCTCATATCAGCGATATTTGTGTCAGTCAATTTATTGATGTATAACAAACATCATTGCTCTCACTTTCTATGGGCGTAACAAATAATATTGAGCCTATAACGTTCCCACTGCTGGGACACAGGCCTTCTCTCTGTAAGAGAGAGTGGGCCGTCATCCACCAGGCGGGCCTAGTGCGGGTCGGTAGATGACACAATGTCTTCTAATTTTTGGTTCTTGGACATACCGGTTTCCTCACGATGTTTTCCTTCACCGATTTGAGAGCTAGAGGGGAGGCTGTGGGAGTGATTTCGTGAAAAGGGACGGAAGTGTGTAACAGGAAGTGACAGCTTGAGCTTGGAATAAGTACTTTTTAATACCATGGAATGATTAAGTACCATAGGTCTACCTGGGTTTGATTCCCAGATCGCGCAAAGTGTGATTGGGTTTTCCTATCTGGAATTTCTCAGTAGCAGCCCGGAGTCTGGATTTGTTCCCGGTTGATGGCAAAGGCTCGCCCCCTATTACATGGCACTTAAACATAACTGGCAAAATGTGGGTGTACTATAGGTACACCTCTGTCCAACCCATCGGGGATACAAGGCGTGATATTATGTATGTTAGATGTACAAATTATTAAATTTGTTTAGCTTCTATAGTTTGTTTAGTTCACCATGTAGCACGTTCGAAACGTTTTAGTTTATGTGACCTAGTTTGGAAGGCGCTGGTGTTTGTGATACAATGATTTTTTCATTAGTACAGACACCAACGATACCCTTATTTCTGTAATGTTCCATTTTTACTTTGAAAATTGTTTTGTGACCCGTAAATGTGTTTTTTCTGAAAATAAAAAAAATATTTATTTATTTATTTATTATTTAAAATAATTTATTGATATAAAATGTTCGTGCCCTGTAAATTATAACATTTTCGAAGACCTTAAAATCTTGCATGCTATATGATTTATTCTTATTAAATCTTTTCTTCTTCTTTTCTTTTTTTAAAAAAAACGTTGCCCCACACTAGGAATTTCTCCTGTATCGTGGGTGCGTTTACAGACATTTAAACTCACATATACAAACAGCCAGACCCAGAAATGTTTGTCATTTAATTATTTAACACCATTATAAACCATGTTCTACGCAAATAAATGATTTACTATTATTGTCACACAAAGTAGAAATAGTCTTAGGGGCCTTAAGATTATTTTCTACTTCCTCCGAGCCATTGTAGCACTTCTGGTTTATTAATGTACCAGATATTAATACTCTAGATTTGCGGAGACATAAAATGGAGGGCATTGTTCGTATATTTCTCGGGGCTATAAATCCTAGCGCGCAATAAACAGCCCGGCCTTGTTGTTTTTGTAGAGCTACAGTTTTATCAACACGCCTTGGTAGTCACGTTGTAAGACCATACAACTATATCTAAATTTTAAGGAAATAATGGTTTCTCAAATCGTAGACTGAGATAGTAAAAAAGAACAAAATAGGTTTATTTTTCACAGGAAAAATCGCATACAAAAAATATGTAGTATTATAAAACATTATTTTTAGTATATGCGAAACCTGAATATAGTTTGTTCAGAATAAGGAACTGCATCGCTTTCAATAATTTTTAAACCATGTTATATTTTGTCCCAAAAATACTTAAGTGTGATGGAAAATGTTATCACCATTTAATTGCTTACAATACAATCGCCGTACGGTTAGGTACCTACTGCCAAATTATTATCAATGAGCGCAAGACGACCCTGGAGGCGCAGGGGCGCCGCCGCGCCGTTAGCATGTTTTTGTACGGACAACCCGGTAACATAACAACCTTATATCATTATGATTTTTCATGATACAGTTTTGAAATTTTGTATATAGATTCTTTACGTCAAAATACTAGACACGTGTTTCGGGTCTCGCATATACTTAAACGAATATTGTATAAATAAGCAAAATACACGATTAGACACGTAATTTTTGCGTTAATAATAACTAAATTAAATTGAAATAAATGCTTTGAGTTTGAGTTTATAAAAACTCAAACTCAAAGCATTTATTTCAATTAAACCAATTACAGGCACTTTTGAATTGTCAAAGAGTCGGCCAGTTAGTCAGAAAGTGGAAGCTATTTGCCCATTCCAAAACGTAGATCTCTATGGAGAAGAACAGGCAAGAAACTCCAAGGACACTCTTTCAAATCAAGATATTACAAAATTCCTGGTTACACTATTCTTGTGCTTCTATATGTGAGAACAATGTAAAAAAAAATGTTTAAAAATACAAAAAATATATAATAAATAATATAAAAAAATTACTTGGATAAAACGCATTAAAGTTGAGGATTGGGGGTTCGCTACGTCACAATTCAGTATAAATCTAGAAAGGCGTGACGTCATGCCATATTTTAACTCAATGTATCGCCATAATCTTTTGATTACGTGAAAAAAGAAAAAAATACATTTACAATATTTTTTTATAATCTGCGTGACGGACATAAAAAAATTGTCGTCATCCCTATTATGTTGTTCAGAAACTATCAATATACTTAGCTAATTGATGTATCTCATAATGATGGTGACTTCTTAATAAATATTATTGTTGTTGAATGATAAAAATGTATTTATTAATTGTTTAATAAAGGCTGGTTCTTTGTTCCGAAGTTCGAAGTAAGAAGGACCAATAATTTAAATCAAACAGCACGCTTTTTTTTTCTATGACAACAATACATCTGTCACTTAATCAGAGACTGCTTGTTATTGACAACCATGACTTTTATCAGTTTTAAAAGAAAACCACTAAATTAAGTTAAAATGACACACTTCAAATTCAAATTCTTAATATTATATTTCACATAATAATATATGGGCAATGGGCACTTCTGAAACGTCAGAAGCTAGGTACACGGTTCCAATTGGTCATTTTCGAAGAAGAGTCGGCATAAACTCCACGGATACTATTTTTAAAACAATTGAATTTTACAATATTTTTATTATATTATGTTGTTGCTTTATAATTATAAGTCCATAGACTTTTTATAGGTTTTTCTGTAATCTATAAGTAACTAACTATTTTCTGTTTTTTTTTTTTAATTTTTGCTCAGTAGTTTCGGAGATAAGGGTAAATTTTCATAAATTTTATTAAATAACTTTAAAAGTAAGTATTTATATTGAAATTATACGTATATCTGAAATCCTTACAACATCCCAATCATTTGATATGTCACACAATACAGTTTCCAATATTTTTTTTTTTAATTTTGCTGTTTTCACCCCCAAGTGATATTCAAATTCCCCATATTCAAAATTAATTTAATTACGTTACACGTCTGTGTTTAACTCACAGACAATCATATCAACTCAGCCTATAGCAGTCCACTGCTGGACATAGGCCTCTCCCAGGCTGCGCCACAACACCCTGTCCTCCCTCTATGTCTCCAGACATTCATATGTGTATCTTATTTTAACTTAATCCGTCATCGATAGCAAATCGGCTGTGACAGACGGAGAGACAGACAGACAGACACGAGTTATCCTACAAGAATTTCGTTTTTTCCTTTTGTTGTACTGAACCCTAAAAATGACGTTACTACTAATTTTTATGACCTTAGTCACTACCAGACACATAGGACCAGAAAAAAGCTATCAACTCATTACCCGAAAACTAACGCTGTTTGCCGACACGTGTCCAAACTAAATCTGTTTAATGTTTTTCTCTGACTCTAACATAAATAGTTCTAAACATACGTTCAGTTTTGTAAACAGTTGACCAGGTCTTACATCACGTTGATTCCGAATAGATCATAGCTAACTCGATTTCACGGATCTACAAGCAAGTTTCAGCTGTAACTCCTGAAATTAAGACCTGTAATAGTCTGAAGGTTGTTGATGCTGTAATTTATTCCGTCAAGTCTGGTGCACAATTTATGTGGCGCTTCATCTGGTGGCGTATTGTCGAGTTACCTAAGCTGCGTTTACGGAAGCTGGATTTGCTTCTGCAAGCTGGAATTGTCGTTTATTTCGTGTCGTACTTCGTAGTGTGTCATCTTTCGCTGTCATGTGTAGAAGACAGGGATTTGGTCGTTATGTTGTCCTCTACATATTTATTTATTCAGCAGACAACAATACTTAAAGATGTTAGCAACAATAGGGCGGAGCACCGCCGTCCTCACGGAGACGATCGGCGGCGGTGATCTCTCGCGTCCGGCCCTGGTTTAGGCCGTGGTTCGAAACGAGAGTGCATGGGAGGCCGTCACCTCGTTCTGCGAAGCAGTAATGTTTGCGAAGAAGGAGGCAGAATGCGTGAGGGAGAGGCAAGGTTCGCCCCTCGCGCGCCTAGTCGCCGCAGGAGACGCCCCGGGCGTCGGGAGTCGCAATCCGATTTTCGGCCACCGTAGGCACGGGCTTGCGGACGGCGGAGCTACCCATCGCTAACCGTCGGAAATCGGAACCGTCGGTATCGGAATAAGGACCAGGCCCGGGTCGACGGCGCGTTGTGTTCCACGCGCGCCTCAGAGAGATGGCAGCACCAACTGACGGGGTCCGATAGGGCCAATGCCTGCCAGGGTTGCGAGTTTGTCCGAAAGGGATATCGTGGCCCTGGCACATAGGCAACGGAAGGAACACGGGTGGGTTTTAGTCAGTAAAAGTCTCACTACACTGGTGCCACTTTCAGGCTTCCTCTAATGTACTCATTTCTTATTCTTTCCATTCGTGTCACACCACACATCCCTCTTAGCATTCTCATCTCAGCTGCATGCAGTTGCCTTTCGTTCATCCCTTTTGTAGCCCCAGGAACCGGTTAATTTTCTAAGTAACCTTAATCGCTATGATAAAGACGAGAGTATGAGAGATACGGCACGGTTAGCGCAGTGGTTAAGCGATTAACTGCCACGCTGCGTGTCGCGGGTTCGATTCCCGCACGGAACAAATATTTGTATGACCTTCAAGTAGTTGTTCCGGCTCTGGCCGTTTGTGTATGTGAGTTTAAATGTTTGTAAACGCACCCACGATACAGGAGAAATTCCTAGTGTGGGGCAACGTTTTTAAAAAAATATTTAATAATTTGTTACAAAATCAATGCAGAACTTAATGTGATGAAACAATCTTTGAAGCTTTTTTATCAATTGTATAAAAAATAATTTGTATCTTCGGAAATAAAAATTAACCGGATTCAAGCCCCGAAGCCCAACATTCTGATCCATGATACAAGACAGCAGAACTAACAAGTGATGATCAGGCCGAAGGTGGAAGCCGGCTTCACCCGGAATTTTCAACCATTGTGAAAATGGCTATGTTATCTCGAACTGCCGAAATCCAACGATGCTGTTAACATTGTTGATATGGCGACAGACTTAGATAAGATGGTGATAGGTAGCCAAGCAGACTAGAACAAACCCTACCATCAACCAAACCGAGCAGAAAATGTTGCCCCCACTGGGCATCACCCCCAGGACCGTTGGGTCAGACACAGGTGGTCTTACCACAAGACAACAGATGCGGTTTGAGGTGGACCCTGTCTTATGAGCGTTTACGACGTACGGCATTTCATACAAACTTTCAAGCCCTTGTTTTTCGAAATGACTGAACCGATTTTAATGAAACTTCATACGCATAAGCAGGATACAACGGTCTAAGAACTTTTTCAAAATATTATTATAAGAACTTTTTCATAATATTTATTTAAAAACAGATAACTAGAAATCTCTGTATCCATGGAAAATTTAAAATCGGTCTAATTTGGCTGTAACACTATTTTTCGAAAATGTTTTATCAGTTAATTAAAATCGGTTCAGTCATTTCGAAAAACATGGGCTTGAAATTTTGTATGAAATGCCTTACGTCGCAAACGTTCTTAAATGTCAATTGCAAATATGTGATAGCCTATTCATACTTCCGCATTCCATATTTAAACCCATTTCCGGATTGAAATCTTATAATATTGAAAAGCAAGTACATTTTTCAGCCTCAGTTCAGCACATGTTGTAAATATTTCTGAAGCAATAAACCATAAAAGTTTTATATGACATTTCCTTTTACAAAACAGGAACATTTTTAAACAGCTTCAAAGTGTTTTTAATTTTATTTTCAGTTACAAACATAGTAGGGACAGAATATTTACATTCGAAATTATACAGAAAATTTAAAGTTTACTTTTCTGCAATTTGTTTAAGCTTTGATATCTGAGTCGGTCTTTGATTAATAATTAGTTCTAATCAAGTTTTGTTTTTATTTTTTTTATCTGAGAAATTCTCTGGAAAGGCTCACAGCACAGACAGGCGCGACGCGATACTACTCGTGGTAGCATAGTTTCTATGAAAACTTCATGGAAAGTGTTGCGCGTCCTGTCACACCCGCGATATCGCGCCAGTCTGCACGAGCCTTAGCGCGGTTGTCGATGGATGGACTGTGTGAAAGATGATAATGGCTAGAAAGGAGTGACTACCGAAAATATGTACAGACTCCAAATAATTAAATTACTAAGGAACTCTGTTAGCGAAAGGACACAGTAATTAAAAAAAAAAACATTCTGTTGTGTATAGATTTAAGGCATCAATTTGAAGAGTGAAAGATAAAAAATTGAGGTAATCCTGGCAAATGAACCCTTCATTTCGGTTGAATGGACAATTTTATAAAAAGTTTGTAATATCAAAACATTTTCCATCAAATTGGGTCATACAGAGGTAAATTGACCTTTGCTACCCAAACACGGCGAACACCCTCTTAATATTTAAGGCCAATGCTAATAAACCCCTCACTTTCGATAACTTTCACGTAACTCTAGCAAATAATCCTGAAACGTACCTTTAAAAAATCTCCTAGGAAATTTCAGACCCTTTTGGGCCTGACATCCTATCCTTTAGTATGAACGTAAGTGAATTGATACGTAATCATACATTTATTTTGCTATAATTAAGAATGATAGATTATTATAGGAGGGGCTTGTGGCTAAGTAATAAGAGCTACACGGGTCGATCGATCGTCAGGAGTCGCAGGCCGATTCCCGGCCACCGTAGGCGCGGGCTTGCGGACGGTGAGCGATGGGTAGCTCGCCGTCCGATAAGGACCAGGCCCAGATCGACGGCGCGTTGTGTTCCACGCGTGCCTCAATGAGATGTCAACACCAAGTGATGAGGTCCGTTAGGACTAATGCCTGCCAGGGTTGCGAGTTTGTCCGAAAGGGATATCGTGGCCCTGGCACACAAGCAACGGAAGGAACACGGGTGGGTTTTAGTCAGTAAAAGTCTGACGCTGAGTCTCCCGCTCCGCCCAGAGCGGGAGAAGTTATTTGATAATTTCCCACCCAAAAAAAAAACGGGTCAATCAATCAGGTTAAGCTACGCGTGCCGCGGTTGGTCAGTGGATGGGTGACCATCTTTACATATCAAGAAGCCAACCATCAACCCTAACATAGTTGGGAAAAGGCTAGGCAGATGATAATTAATCAAGAATGATATGTTTCTTCTTAGCTTATTATACAGCATAATATCAGAGAGATGAGGTCAAATTTAAATTTATCAACCTAAACAACTTTCTTCATGAGACCAACATCGTAATCGCGAAAAAATTATCAACTTTCTCATCTCTTCTTCTTCTTGTTGTCTTTATTAGATCGCTTTTAGCGATAAGACCGCCCATTGTGTCACCCTATGTAAAATTTCAACATTTCTGAATTATCTGTAATTTTTATGGTGTACATAATAAAGAGTATTCTATTCTATTTTGAAGGTCGTGCTTAATCTGAAGTGTTGACCACTCGATGCACTAGGCTCTTCCAAGTGATTATGTCCTCAGCGGTCTTAATAGCCTTGGATACTGTTTGGCCAGTGAGCTTCTTTACAAGGTCAGACCACCGGGTAGGTGTGCGCCCGCGTGGTCTTTTCCCGTCGACCTGGCCAACTACCATCAGCTTCTCTAGGCTGTCAGGGTTTCTCCGAGCGATGTGACCAAAATATTTGAGGATTCGCCTGAAAACAGGTAGCGGACAGCTTTGTGGTTATTCCGAGCTCTTCTAGGATGGATATGTTGGTACGTCGTGCGGTCCATGGTATTCGCAGCATCCGCAACTGACCCATACCAAACCACAATACCTTCCCGACCCAAATATGCCTGTCTGATCAGAACCACCTGGTTCTTCCATCTTTTCGTGTCGACGGTACTAAAACATTTAGTCTTTAACTAAATGTGAAAATGACCGCCGACACGCAAAGTATTATTATGGCTACGAGTTTCTTGGGGCTATTTTTGCAACAGGCCAAAGGCTGTCTTCACACTTTACTGCACTTAAAATATCAAAAAGGAACCATTTCACGGTCGTGTAGTTGTTAATCCTAAATTTTATAAACGCGACAGTGAGTTTGTTTGTTTCGCTTTCACGCTAAAACGGCTTAACGGATTTTGATGAAATTTGGCATATGGATAGATCATGACCTGGGTTAGCAAATAAATTACTTTTTATCCCGATATTCTTACGGTATCGAGACTTATGCAGGTGAAACCGCGGGGAGCAGCTAGTTTTCAAAAACTATTTCATATCAATCTTCGGTTTGTTCCCCAAGGATACAAAGCTTTTACTAGTTACAGCGGAACTGATAAACTCCACCAAAAATTCCATTCAGAACACCCAAAAGGACTTCAAACTTTATTACATTCACCTAAGACAGATATTACAATAATACGAAACGATTCTTTTGTTTTTTCTGCTACCAAGTTTGGTTTGAAAACAAAAGTAATTCAAAGAAAAGGTCATTAAGGTCGGGATTTAAGAAAAATAAAAACACCATAAAAGGAGTGTTTTACCAAAGAGGACCATTTCTCATGAGATATATATAGGACCACTTACTGGACGGTGCTCCTAAGTGCCTGAGTACTCGAATGTTGGCGATGCTTACGGAAAATGGGAGTGAAAATTATTTACTAGTATATTTGGATACATTGTACGGGCGGTTAACTTTTTTTTCATAATTATTTTGAAGCAAAAGTTTTTGTTTTTTTAATAAACTTGATGTTTTAGGGTTCCGTACCCAAAGGGTAAAACGGGAACCCTATTACTAAGGCTCCGCTGTCTGTCTGTCTGTCTGTCCGTCTGTCACCAGACTGTATCTCATGAACCGTGATAGTTAGACAGTTGACATTTTCACAGATGATGTATTTCTGTTGCTGCTATAACAACAAATACAAAAAAATTTAATAAAATAAATATTTAAGGTCAACAGTGCCGTTATCAATATCGAGCAAAAACGAGCACGAAAAATCACGTTTGTTGTATGGGAGCCCCCTTAAATATTTATTTTATTAAATTTTTTTGTATTAAATTTTATGTAGACGCTTGAAATATTCAAAGAATATTAGTTATATATTCACTTTAAAAAATAATAATTAAATTAAAACAAAACAAATATTTAAGGGGGGCTCCCATACAACAAACGTGATTTTTTTGCCATTTTTATAGATAATGGTACGGAACCCTTCGTGCGCGAGTCCGACTCGCACTTGCCCGGTTTTTATGTGTCTATTGCATAAGTGCATCATCTGCGTAGCCTTTTTCCTAACTCTGTTGGGGTCAGCTTCCAGTCTAACCGGATGCAGCCGAATATCAGTATTTTACATGGAGTGACTGCCTATCTGACCTCCACAACCCAGTAACTGGGAAACGCCTGATACGCTTGATACGCCTTGGTAAGACTGGTTGTCAGACGTTCGGGCTTGTGACGACCCGTAACGACTATCAAAGATCCATGAATGACAGCTGGGTCCAACGGCTTAACGGTCTTTCCGAGGTACGGAGGTCGCCGCATGGGTCGATCCATCAGCTTAAGCTATGCCTGCCGGGGTTGGTCCGTAGATGGGTGACCATCTTTATATAAAAGAAAAAGAAAGAAAATACGTTTATTTGAGGTAAACATAACGCAAAGAAATAAAAACACAAATACGAAAGAACAACTTGAGGGAAAATATACGTCAAATTCACGCAAAACGGCCATCGCTCAGCATAATGCTGCGACCCTATGCGAGACAGAGCCCCAGCGCTGGTTTTCAGCGACAGCCGGCGTTGACGTGATGACGTCAACCGGTGCAGCATTAAATGAGATAAAAATAAACAAAATAAAATAAATACAATACTTCACACATACCTCCGTGCCTTGGAAAGCACGTTAAGCCGTTGAACTATGGGACCATATGGTATTTTCCATCTCAAAAATGGTTCGGACAAATGTAGTGTTACTGAAACGGTTTTAATTGTTTTATAATCTGGGATGATAGAGCTATCCGATAAAATACTAAAAAAAAAACTGTTTTTTAGTATATAAAATTAGATATAGCGTTGTAACCAAAAATGGGTGAAAGCTCAAATAAAACAAAATTGTTTCGAGGGTCAAAACGCAAATTGGTTAAATGGCGAGTTTACCATTGAACTCCTGCAGTAGTACCTACATCTTTGTTTAAATATTTTTTTTTTACTAAATAAATGATTATAGTGTTTAATGTGGCGGTGTTTAACTATTCAATAGCATAAGTATTCAGGAACACCTATATTAAATTTCAATTTATAATGTCAAGAAACAAAAAAGTTATAGATTTTTGAGATAACCCGTACAGTCGTTATGGGTCGTCAAAAGCCCGAAAGTCTGAAAACTAGTCTTACCAAGGGGTATCGTATTACCCAGTTACTTGGTTGTGGAGGTCAGATAGGCAGTTGCTCCATGTAAAATACTGGTGTTCAGCTGCATTCGGTTAGACTGGAAGCTGAACCCAACATAGTTGGGAAAAGGCTAGGCAGATTGACTTAGCCACAAGCCCCTGTATGTGTGCTTTTGTAAATATTAAAATTACTTGGAGTGTACAACTGCAAATTAATAAGAAATATCTCGGAAAAAAGAATTCTATAATAAATCTGATACATTCAGCAAAACTCACTGCTAGGTTCTGGGTCACTTACAAAACAAATAAACCAGCACCCCGTAACACTTTCTTTCTCTAAATCCTAAGGATTTTGAAGGACATTCCTAATCCATTGCTTCATAATGTTCGACAAATTCTAAAGTAGTCTTCTGCTAAATTACGTTCTACTGCTAAATAACAAAATTAATGTGGTCGAATTGTCAAAATGAAAGACATTCCATTGAAGCTTTTCTGAAATGACGTTCACTAGGTGGCAGCACTGAGACGTCAGGTTCGGGTATCTCTCAAAGATGTCAAAGAGCCCATAGTTTCTTTAGTCGTGACCAAGAAGCTTATAGATAAAAGTGGAGACTAGACTCTAAATACCGAAGTGAAGATGACTGTGGTCGGATTCTCTCTTTCTGAATACATAGTATAAGGTACAGAAAACAGATATCATTGTCTCGTTCTTATGTGTGTATGTAGAAAGAGAGAGTCCGACCACATTCGTGTTCACTTACTGTACTGTACTGTATAGAGTGTTACCTCCACTTTTATCTATGTATAAGGTTCTTGGTTGGTATTGCAAGTATGATACAGAATTATCTCGCTGCTTCCCAAAAGCAGTCACGTGTAAAATCACGTCATGGTGACCTTTCGGCAATAAACGAAAATTAAAACGGAATGTAACAGACTCCCAAGTCTTCACAAATAACTCAATATAAATATACCTATTCAATTTCGCCGAAAAACTCTATGGAAACGGTAGGAACCCATAAAAATGTGTAGCAACGAAACATTTTATGATTTAACTCGAAGAATCGTACACAGTTTTTATTATTTGGAAGTAACGACGTAGAAATATTCCTTTCCATTTTTAGGGGTTCGTGCTCAAAGAGTGAACATGGATCCAAATTAAAATTATTTTATTTCACTCCACCTCCACTTATGAAACGTCAGAATCTAGATGCACAGTCTGTTTCATAAGAAGAAGAGCTGGCACGAAACTCCACGGTTATTTTTTTTAAATAATTAGCTTTGTTTGTATTACTTAACCTACGCCGCTTCTGTCTGCGTGTCTGTCTGTCACAGAGGGCTCTGTATCTTTGTAACCGTAGTTGTAAGCCAGCTGAAATTTTCACAGAATATGGTATTAGTCTGGCCTCTATCATAGCATGTAAATGCACGGAACCCTTAGTGCGCGAATCTGATTCCCACTTGGTCAGCTTTTAGGGTTCCGTACCCAAAGAGTAAAATGAGAACCCTATTACTAAGGCTCCGCCGTCTGTCTGTCTGTCTGTCCGTCTGTCACAAGGCTGTATCTCATGAACCGTGATAGTTAGACAGTTGAAATTTTTACAGATGATGTATTTCTGTTGCCGCTATAACAACAAATACTAAAAAACAGAATAAAATAAATATTTAAGGGGGCTCCCATACAACAAACGTGATTTTTTTGCTCGTTTTGGCTCGATATTGATAATGGCAACGGGTAGACGCTTGAAATATTTACACAATATTTAGTTATATATTCACTTTAAAAATAAATAGTTAAATTAAAATAAAAAAAATATTTAGGGGGGCTCCCATAGACCAAACGTGATTTTATTGCCGTTTTTATAGATAATGGTACGGAACCCTTCGTGCGCGAGTTCGACTCGCACTTGGCCGGTTTTTTATTATTATTTAGAAGTAACGACGCTGAAATATACTTTTCCGTTTTTTCTGGTTAATTAAGTTGGTTACGACTGTATAAATGGTTAAGAGGAGGCTCCCTATTTTATGTTAATTTGCATGAATACTCTGAAATAGTCACTCATACAAGCTAAATGGAACTTTGGTATACAACCGTAATGTAACGGTTACCGTAGTTGTAATATTTTCACAAAAAACAAAACATTTTTAATCGAAAATTATGTCTTTTAAGGATAATTATAAAAAACAAACAAGATTGTTTGGCTTTTATATATAAATAAATGTTCACAACAAGAAAATATAGTTAATTATCTAGCCACCAGATATTTTTTTTCTAGAACAATTATTACTTTAGTTATGAACTAAATAAGAATTGAGACGTACGCTATTGAGCTCGAACACGATCAAAGAGCGCACGTGATATTCAACTTTATTACTAATGTGTTAGCGTAATCCTATTGCCATAAAAGTACCATGCAGTGCCGGACGTAAAGAATAGCACCATCCTATTTCTTAAAAAGTCTTAAAAGACGACTGAGGGACTTACTCGAGAATGGGCAGCAGTGTTCTTTATGCATTTTAACACCATACTGCGATCGTCAACCCGCCTGCCAAGCGTGGCGATTATGGCAACACCTTTGGAGCCCTATGCCCAGCAGTGGACATATTTCGGCTGAAATGATGATGATGATTACCCTCCCTCAGGGGCAGTCGGGTAATAAATGATTATTGATCATTTTCCCCGCCTCCGCTTCTACCTCCGTTAACCGCCGCGTTCGCGGATTCCAAGCTCTTCGCCTCCGCGTCTGCGGAGTCCAAGCTCTTCACCTCCGCATCCGAGAACTCCAAGCTCTTCACCTCCGCATCTGAGGCCTGCTTCCGCTTAAAAGGACTCCGTTACAACTCAAAGAAGCGTAACTTTAAAAACAAACGACCATTTACTATTCAAACCTGTTTGCTAAATCGAGCATTAATTTGGGTAATATGACACACCCCACGTCGGTGTCACTATGGCATATTTACCATAGTCGGGTCGTAAATATCAATTTCCTGTGAGACCATTTTGGGTCGTCATGTGACGTCGCGTCGTCCTGCCGACGAAGTGGGGTGTAAATTATGTAAGGGATGTGTGTGTGTGATGAGTTATCTATTTTGGTAATGTACTTATATACATAAACTCACACCTTCTTCCTTTGGGTGTAGGCAGAAACTATAGCACGCCGCCTAGTACGATCCTTGTACCTAGAGATAAACTACGATAACATGGCTCGCCCCTCCAAATTACTGGTTCAATGTGTGTAGTCACATCCTTACGAAAGAGTTTGTATGTAGTTGTAAGTACTCGTAATATCTCACTTATTACCAGATTTGTTGGTCAACTAATCATAACTAGCCGATCGCGCAAGACAACGCACGTGTCGTTTTCATAGAGCACGTCAGTGCAGCGCCATACTAATAATAATGAGCGATTAATGACGCCACTAGTCGAGCAACAAATCCGTCATTTGTTTTTGTTTGACGGCCGTATCATTACGCACACATGCGTACAATTTACTTTCAAACGTTTTGAATTTTGGAGGGGCGGGCCATACTATCGTAGTTAATCTCTACTTCAATATGATATTGTTGGTGTGGACGAGAATTTACCGCAAGATGAATATTTTCCAAAATCTTTATAATTATGAGAATCGTTTAGAATCGGTAATTTTCATAACATAACATAACGCCTGTATTCCCCGAAGGGTTAGGCAGAGATGTACCTATAGTACACCCACGTTTCGCAAATATGTTTAAATCCCATGTAATAGGGGGCGAGCCTATTGCCATCAACCGGACACAATTCCTGACTCCGGGCTGCTACTGAGAATTTCCAGATGGAAAAACCCAATAACACTTTTCTCGACCCGGGAATCGATCCCAGGACCTCATGCTCAACAGTAGCGCTTGCGACCACTGGACCAATGAAGCAGTATAGTTAATTAAAACATTATTCGGTGTCTGTTATCTTCAAAGGATTGCCAGAAACAGACATGGCGTATTAATATATTTTAGAGCTACGTTATTCGAGTTAATTTTAAAAACCCTTTGCTTGGTTTAAAATATTAAATATCAGTTAGTGTTAACGGTTGTGTGATTAAAAATAACAAATGTAAACACTCAACACCTATTCAAAAGCGGATTAATTTTCAGTCATTTTTAAAGAATATAATTTCACGCCTGTAATCCCGCAGGGTTAGGCAGACTTAAACATAACTTGCGAAATGTGGGTGTACAGGTAGGTATAGGTACACCTCTGCCATTTTTAGGGTTCCGTAGGCAACAAGGAACCCTTATAGTTTCGCCATGTCCGTCGGTCTGTCTGTCTCCAGCTTAGCTCAGAGTAGTACTAGAAAGCTGTAATTTGGCATGGGTATACATATTGGTCACACCGACAAAGTGGCAACCGCACGTAAAGTGCGGATGAAATTTTTTCTTCTCGTCTAGCCCATGGTGTGGGGTATCGTTTGATAGGCCGTTCAAAAACGAGCCTGTGTAAACCATTTTTCGATTCAGGGATCCGTTTGCGTAATATGCTTTAAACTGCTATATTTTGTTGGAGGTAAGTGTCAGCTATATGGTTGTTTTTGGGTATGTGAAAAAAATCATGAAAGTAGTATATAATATAACGAAATTAAAAGGAAAACTATCACAGCTTAGTAGGCTTTACAAGTAGGCTTTACAAGTTAACGAGTAACAGTCGACCAACTTACATTTGCAGTTGTAGAATTGACCGTGACCTTTAACGATGTATGGGGGAACATGTTTTTCAACTACAATGTTGCTTGTTTTTGGGGATAAATTCATCCCAACTACGGAACCATTCATTGTGCATGGAGCAATACGCACTTGGCCAGTTCTAAATAACTTTCAGATTCTCCGGGTTTCAAATATCAACGTTAATCATAGAGATCCCTTTCTTACTTCAGAATATAAACGCTCAATTCTTTACGAACAATTACCTTTCCTTCCTCGAAGCTGTACTTCATTATAGAGTTTTGTTAGGGTTGTCGCACAAAAGCTGAACTCTGGGTGTCTACTCCGAAGCGATAATCCGAAGTATCGGCTGAATGCTCGGCCGTTTCTTGACTTCCAAATTTTTCTTATTTGACTTTGCATTACCCAACTGAAGTCACATTTTTGACTTTGACTTATTTCTTTGATTGTCGTTTCTTTTTTCTTTCGCCGTTTTCACCCGTAGTCAGGAAACGGCCGAACATTCAGCCGATACTTCGGATTTATCTTCGAAGTAGACCCCCAGTAATTTATTTTGCGTAACAGGTCGGCAAAGGCCAAGTTCTACGTAATAGATAGGTAGTTAAATAATTATTCAGACACACAAAAAACATTTATTTAGTGCACATAAAAGCCAAAACACAACACACAATAGCACAATAAAATAATAGATATCAACTTAAAAGAATTTATATTAAAAAAAAACCGGCCAAGTGCGAGTCGGAGTCGCGCACGAAAGTTTCCGTACCATTATCTATAAAAGCGGTAAAAAATCACGTTTGTCGCGAAAGCGAGTTTATTTATTGGTTTTTGATTGTATGCTGCACCGGTCGACGTTATCACGTCAGCGACAGTCGTCGCTGAAAACCAGCGTTGGGCTCTGTCTCGCATATTGTTGCAGCATTATGCTGAGCGATAGCCGTTTCGCGCAGGGTCGCAGCATTATGCTGCGCGATGGCCGTTTCGCGTCGATGTGACGCATATTTTAGACTTTTACTTAGCAGTATTGTATAATTATATAGGCTACTACTACCACTACTACCTGTACACCTATTCTGTGTAAGAAAATGTTTGTACGCCTTACAGGGCAGCACATAGTGACACAAAATTTAATTTTATTACATCATGTACCAACATTATACCTACCACAAATAAATAAATTTGAATTTGAATTTTCCTCCAACTTGTTCTTTTTAGGGTTCCGTCCCCAAAGGGTAAAACGGGAACCCTATTACTAAGGCTCCGCCGTCTGTCACTCTGTCTGTCTGTTTGTCTGTCTGTCTTTCCGTCTGTCACCAGGCTGTATCTCAAGAACCGTGATAGTTAGACAGTTGAAATTTTCTCAGATGATATATTTCTGTTGCCGCTATAACAACAAATACTAAAAAACAGACTAAAATAAATATTTAAGGGGGCTCCCATACAACAAACGTGATTTTTTTTGCTTGTTTTTGATCGATATTGATAACGGAAACAGGTAGACGCTTGAAATGTTCACAGAATATTTAGTTATATATTCACTTTAAAAATAAATAATTAAATTAAAATAAAACAAATATTTAAGGGGGCTCCCATACAACAAACGTGATTTTTTTGCCGTTTTTATAGATAATGCTACGGAACCCTTCGTGCGCGAGTCCGAGTCGCACTTGGCCGGGTTTTTTTTTTTTATTTGTGTTCTTTATTTTTTTGTTTTCTTTCATAGTAATTAGATTCGCTTCTGGGTTCCATTCAGTTCAGCCACCTGGCCTTACCAGTTCCCCGATAAAGTAATATAAGTCTGCCATTAAAAAGGGCGGGTAAATGTAACACGATACCCTGCCTGACCTATATTTTGAGTTTTTCCTTAAAGAAAACTCAATTACAGTTTCTTTGGCCAAAGTACTTTTATTCGTTTTCTATGCTCGTTGTCAATTAAATTATGGAGTGTATTAATTTGATTGTGATTTTCCACTGTAGGTACCTATCGTGTACGCTTTTGATCATTTACAAAATATAAAGAAAGAAAGAAAGAAAAATGCGTTTATTGGCATTAAAGCAAAAAATATACCATATAATTATAAAGACACAAAAAAAATATTATAATGCCAAAAGAGCCTTCAGCTCAGCATAATGTCAGATGACAACACAAGGTGTACTACTTTCTTTTTTTTTTTTGGGTGGGAAATTATCAAATAACTTCTCCCGCTATGGGCTACTAAAACCCACCCGTGTTCCTTCCGTTGCCTGTGTGCCAGGGCCACGATATCCCATTCGGACAAACTCGCAACCCTGGCAGGCATTGGTCCTAACGGACCCCGTCAGTTTGTGCTGACATCTCTTTGAGGCGCGCGTGGAACACAACGTGCGCCCCGAAAAGACCCCGGCCTAGTCCTTATCGGACGGCGAGTTACCCATCGCTCACCGTCCGCAGGCCCACGCCTACGGTGGCCGGAAATCGGCTTGCGACTCCTGACGCCCGGGGCGTTTCCTGCGGCGACTAAGGGCGTGAGGGCGCGAACCTTGTCTCACCCTCACGCGTTCCGCCTCCTCCTTCGCTAGCATTACTGCTTCGCAGAAGGAGGTGACGGCCTCCCATGCACTCTCGCTCCGAACCATGGCCTGAACCAGGGCCGGACGCCAGAGATCGCCGCCGCCGATCGCCTCCGTGAGGACATGGCGGTGCTCCGCCCAAGCTGGGCAGACATCCACCGTATGCTCCACCGTGTCCTCCGGGCGATCCACACAGTGGTGACACCCGGGCGTTTCCTCCAGAAAAAACCGTGTCCGGTGAGGACCTGCGTCAGGTGGAAGGTGAGGACGCCGTGGCGCCTCTTAAGCCACTCCTCAAAGAGGGGACTTATCGCCACAATTGTAGCGTGCCCAGCGCTGGGTTGCGACAATCGTTCTCTCCATGTCGCCATGAGATCCCGCCGGAGCTCTGTCCGCTGTGCCGTGATTTCTCGCGGCAGCGGAGTTTCACCCCGGCGTTTCGCCTCCTCCACTTTTGCCTCCAAATCCCATGGACCACATGACGCTGATTTTCAGCTGCAACCCACGAGTGCCATACGCCAGAATAATAAACACAGAGAAGTGTGTGTCCGTGTTTAATTAATTATGAGAAGAAATTAAAGGTGATAATATTAAAAAAAAAAAGTTCATCACACTAATATTATAAAGGTGAAAGTTTGTGAGTGTGTGTGTGTGTGTTTGTTACTTCTTCACGCTCAAACGGCTGGACCAATTTTGATAAAATTTTGTATGGAGGTAGCTGTGTACGGTACGGTACAAAATGTACGGTATAAAAAAAAATGTTTTATAAGGAGCCCCCGTTATCAACCAGCAAGTGTTAATAAAAAACTTTTTCCAAAAAAAAACAACCTATTTCCAAAAAAAAAACACTACAAAGTGAAAAATAACTTTAATTTCGGAAGTCGGTGTCTTTGGAATTTTATTTTAGTTTTTTGCCACCGACTTCCGAAATTAAAGTTATTTTTCACTTTGTAGTGTTTTTTTTTTGGAAGTCAGTTGTTTTTTTTATGTAAAAAGTTTTTTATTTTTCACTTTTTAGTGGGTCAGTTTGTGATTTATCTAATTTAGCCTTATGTCAAATGCTCATCATCTTTTACAAAATATTGCTTTTCCCGATGCAGGGGCGTTAATTGTTGAGGAGTTCTCCTGGTAAGAACCAGGAGAACTGATGGTGACTTCACCATATGCATTTTGACGAGCATAAATTGCTTAGCAACCATATTAAAGTGCCTAATCGAATCGCAACGGTGAATTACTTATTATTAAGTAGTTCCGGTGGCCATCTGTTGTCTTCATCATCAGTTCCAGTTCACCAAATGGTGCTTTTCGAGTGCAAATATACGAGTTACTATAAAAAAAAAATCACATCACTCTAGGTATGCCTATAAAATTTGAGTATTTCTCTCGATTTCCATGAGATCCCCTCATCAGATTCTGATTTGGTGGCAATGGGACCACCTCGAAAGCATACCCTTCCATATAAACAAATAATTTTCAAAATCCGGCCACAATTGACCGAGTAATCGGTGAACATACATAAAAAAAAAAAAAAACAAACACAGCCGAACATATAACCTCCTCCTTTTTGGAAGTCGGTTAAAAAATGGGCTTCTCTATGATGGTTACAATTTGTTTAGATTGGGTTACAAATTACTACTATTTTCGTATTTCGTTACACTGTTTCACGGGTTCACATCAATATTTTACTGAAATGGGATCACACTCGGGACCTTTTTCTCGTCGATTTATGTAATACTAGCTTTTGCCTGCGGCTTCGCTCGTGTGGAGGTCAAAAAACATCCCACGGGAACATACTACCGGGATAAAAGTATTCTATGTTCTAACCCAGGTCATGGTAGGTACCCATGTGCCAAATTGAATCTAAATCCGTTCTGCCGTTTTAGCGTGAAATCGTAACAAACAAACAAATCTGTTGTGGCTATAAAATAAAATAAATAAAAGTTTATTCAGGTAAAAAAGGTAAAATACTAAATACAAATTTGCTTAAATCTACGTAAAAATCTATTGTGTTATGTGCCTGAACTAGGTTATCCTGTGTTTCAGGCGAAATTGACGAGATTGTAAGGAGAATCTAGACCAGGCAGTCTAAATAAAATTTTTACGCAAATTCCGCCCCTTGCTCCCCGCCACTCCGTTATGTGCTAAACGCTAATACATCAGTAATAAAGTTGAATATCGCGTGCGCTGTTTGATCGTGTTTGAGCACGAAACTAAATAGCGTAAGTCTCAATTCTTATTTCGTTTATATTAAAGTAATAATTGATCTAGAGAAAAAATATCTGGTGGCTTTTTTTTTTTTTTTTTTTTGGGTGGGAAATTATCAAATAACTTCTCCCGCTCTGGGTGGAGCGGGAGGGAGTGTCAGACTTTTACTGACTAAAACCCACCGTGTTCCTTCAGATGCCTGTGTGCCAGGGCCACGATATCCCTTTCGGACAGGCTCGTAACCCTGGCAGGCATTGGCCCTTTCGGACCCCGTCAATTGGTGCTGACGTCTCTTTGAGGCGCGCGTGGAACACAACGCGCCGTCGACCCGGGCTTGGTCCTTATCGGACGGTGAGCTACCCATCGCTCACCGTCCGCAAGCCCGCGCCTACGGTGGCCGGGAATCGGCCTGCGATTCCCGACGCCCGGGGCGTCTCCTGCGGCGACTAAGGGCGCGAGGGCGTTGACTTTGCCTTACCCTCACGCGTTCCGCCTCCTCCTTCGCAAGCATCACTGTTTCGCAGAAGGAGGTGACGGCCTCCCATGCACTCTCGCTCCGAACCATGGCCTGAACCAGGGCCGGACGCGAGAGATCGCCGCCGCCGATCGCTGCCGTGAGGACACGGCGGTGCTCCGCCCAAGCAGGGCAGACCTCCACCGTATGCTCCACCGTGTCCTCCGGGCGATCCACACAGTGGTGACACCCGGGCGTTTCCTCCCGCTTAATCCTAAACAGGAACCTCCCGAAACATCCATGTCCGGTGAGGACCTGCGTCAGGCGGAAGGTGAGGACGCCGTGGCGCCTCTCTAGCCACTCCTCAAAGAGGGGACTTATCGCCACAATTGTGGCGTGCCCAGCGCTGGGTTGCGACAATCGCACTCTCCATGTCGCCATGAGATCGCGCCGGAGCTCCGTCCGCTGTGCCGCGATTTCCTGCGGCAGCGGAGTTATGCCCCGGAGTTTCGCCTCTTCGCGCCACATCCAAATGTGCGCGAGGACTTTCGCCTCCAGATCCCATGGCGGCAGTCCGGCAAGGAGGCTCGCCGCCTCACGGGAGACCGTGCGGTAACCCCGTACCATCCTGATGGCCATGACCCTTTGGGACGCGTTCAACCGCTGCGCTGGTCGCAGCCTCAGAGAACGCGCCCACACCGGTGCCCCGTAAAGGGCCATGGACCGCACGATCCCCGCGTAGAGCCTCCGGCAGGAGGCGTTTGGACCCCCCAGATTGGGCAGGAGCCGCTTCAAGGCAGCCCCGGCCCGCTCCAGTCTGGGAGCCAAACGTCGGAAGTGCTCGACGAAGTTCCACCGGCTGTCGAGGACGAGTCCCAGGTACTTCATCGTCGACTCGACGCCGATGTGAACCCCTCCCGCCGTTATCTGGGAACCCGACAGTGGCGCGTTCCGAGGACCATAAAAACACATGGCCTCGGACTTGTGCAATGCCACCTCGAGTCCCAATTGCCGGATCCTATCGACGATTGTCGCAACCCCACGTGCCGCCAGTTCGGCCGCCGCCTGATGCGAACTCCCTTGTGCCAGGACTAGCGTGTCGTCAGCGTAGCAGACTACGCTGACGCCACTAGGGAGGTCGGCGCGCAGCACCCAGTCGTACCCGATGTCCCACAGATGCGGCCCCAGGACCGATCCCTGTGGGACACCGCACGACATCTCTCGCCGGTTCCACTCTCCTTGGTGACCGGGGTAGATGACGGCCCTGTCCGTCAGATATGCCTCGACTACGCGACAGAGGTAGGTCGGCATCCGGTGATATCGGAGTGCCTCCCTGATGCAACTCCAGGGCAGGGTATTGAAGGCATTGGCGATGTCAAGAGACACCGCCAAGACGACCCCACCCCGGGCCACAGCATCCCCCGTCGTGAGGGCTCGAACGCGCATGATGGCGTCCACCGTAGAGCGACCCTTGCGGAAACCAAACTGGCTCTCCGCCAAATCCGGCCCCACCCGTACCAGCCGCCCGACAAGGCGGTCTGCAATAACTCTTTCAAAGAGCTTGCCCACCTCGTCGAGCAGCACGATGGGCCGGTAAGCGGACGGAGAGTCCGCTGGGCGCCCCGGCTTCTTAATGAGGACCAGTTTCCCCGTCTTCCAACGAAGTGGGAACTGGCCCCTCTCCAAGCATGCGCTTAGGAGCCCTCTTAGTCGAGGCCCGAGAGCCTCCAAGGCCAGAACCCAGGCTTTTCCAGGCAAGCCGTCGGGTCCTGGGGCGGTATTTTTGGCATTCAGCCTACGTACCGCCACTCTCAGGTCTACCTCGGTCACCTCCGAAGAATCGTCGTCGTCGTCGTTGGCGGTGTGGTCCGCATCGGGCACCGCAGGAGGCGGAGCCATGGGCGGGGGAGTATGTTCCCCTCGCGAAGGGAACAGAGCGCTCACCACGTCCTCCACGAGCTGGGGCCGGAGACTCTGCGTCAGTGGGGGAGCCCATGGGCGGAGTTTATCCCGCACCCCTTTGTAGGGGCGTCCCCACGGGTCTCCGTTGAGAGTCTCCAGCGACTCCTCGCGGGCCAGTCCTCTGGCCCGCTGGATCTCCGCTCGGAGGGCGTTCTTAGCCTCTCTGTACCCCTCGTACAGCTCCGCCTGAATGGCTTCCGTATCTGGAGGGCGGATACGGAGCCTGCGGTGCCTGGAATACCGGCGCCGCGCAGCAACACACGCCTCGCGTAACGCGGTCAGCTCGCGCGACCACCAGTACACCTGGCGCCGGGCACGTCCGGGCTGGACCCGGGGCATTGCCACGTCACAAATTTTGGACATGGCCTCCCGGAACCACTCCGCCTCGTCGTTGATGTTGGCAGGCCTGTCCGATGATGACACCCAGGCCTGCACGATCGAGGCTTCCAGGAGGAGCTCCCGGTCCAGCTGCTTCAGCGCCCACCGCGGACCACTCGGGGCCTGTCGGACCGGCGCGCTCAAGGTCGGGGCGGAGACGTCAAACCGTATGTACCGGTGATCGGAATAGGTCTCCACCCCCTCCATGACGTGCCAGTCGATGACACGCGGCGACAGAGCGGGGCTGGCGAACGAGATGTCCACCACTGATTCACCCCGCATCCGCACACACGTGGGGACAGAACCCCGGTTTAGGACGACCAGGCCAGTCTCCAGGGCCCAGTCCTCCACCATCCTGCCCCTCGTGTCCGTATACCGGGAACCCCAAGCCAAGTTTTTGGCATTGAAGTCCCCGAGAACGAACACGGGGAGGGGATGGTACCCGACGACGACGACTCTCAGCTCCCCAAGGGAGTTGTGGAACTCGGCGAGAGTTCGGTTCGGGGAGAAGTAAACTCCTACCACGACAATCTCCCCGAACCGTGCTGCCACGCAACCCTGTCCCCTCTTGACGGCCTCGAGGGACGGGGTACCGGCGGCGGCTGACGAAATTAGGGTCACTGAGCCGCTCAGGTCCTCCACCCAGTCATCCCTGGGCGGGACAAAGTACGGCTCAGCGACCACGGCGATGTTAATCGACCACTGCGCCATGCTCTGGAGCAACAGATCCTGAGCGGCGGCGCAGTGGTTGATGTTCGCCTGGAGGAGGCGTAATGGGGCCATTTATTGGCAGTCCATTCGAGCTTCCTCCCGGGCCCCTTGAGATGGCCCTGCCGCGGTGTTAGCGGCGACGACTGCAGTAGAGGCGGCAACGGCGGCTGCAATGGTGGCGGCTGCGGCGGTGACGACAGGGTTGGAGGGCTTGCCCCTTCCCCTGGGTTTGGGAGGGGGAGCGCAGGCCTTACCCCCAGCCCGGTGATCGGCCGACTTGCCAGCCGCCGCACATGCAAAACAGTGCGGCGTGGCTTTACAAGAACCGGCTTTGTGACCGGGCTGACCACAGCGGAAGCAGTTGTCGCTGCGGTCCACCTCCGAGGTGCAGTGTGCTCCCACGTGGTGGCCCACGCGGCAGCGGAAGCACCTCAGGGGTCTGGGTTCCAGCAGTTTCACCTGCGCGGATACCCAGCCCACCCGGAGTCTTCGGCCCTCCCCGGCTATCTTTTGCGCCACCGACACGGGGCAGCTCACCGTTATGGCTTGCATGCCCGTGGTGTCAGGGCGGATGGAGCCTGCCCTCACCTGCTCGGCAGAGCACCCCCCAGTCTTAGCCACGGCGGCCACAACGTCCTCCGCCGTCACGCAGTCGTCCAGGCCCAGGATGCGTATGTCGGCGGACTTTGTGGGCCTGGACACTCGGACCTCCTCCGCATTGAGGGACGCCCTCAGTCTCTCGGCCAGGGCGTCAGCGGTCGGGCCGCTTGCCGTACCGGGGATTTCGAGCATCCGGGCTCCAGTCGCCGTGACTTTCATTCTGAGGCCCTCGGTGACGCCGATCTCCTCTAGGTTGACCGCCTTCCACGCCTTCGTTAGCACTTCGCGGTACGACACGCCCTTCTTTGCCGCTTCCGGCTGTAGCGTAATCACTACAGCTGCGGACTTCGGGGCGCGGAGCCTAGCCGCGACGCCACGCTTCTTGCGTTGCTGCCGCCTTTCCTTATTTTTAGCCGCCCTTGCTGCCTTGCCCGCCTTCCTGCTCTCCCCGGCTACCTGCCATTCGGCGTTGGCCGTAGAGGAATTAGGAGGCGGGGGGGGCAGAGGCGACCGTCCCGTCACCACGGCTGGGGCCCTCGCCTTCTGCGCAGCCATCTGCGCAGCCGTCCCGCCCTTCTTGGGGTTGAGCGGCACCGCTTTCACCGGAGGCGCGGGTTTGGCCGCGGCGTTGGCCGCAGGCTTAGCCACAGGCTTAGCCGCAGGCTTAACCGCGGGCGTGGCCGAGGCAGCCACGGTGGCGGCAAAAGTGGCCGGCCTGCTCGCCGCTAGCGGTGGGCGCAGTACTATGCCCTCCAATACGGAGAACCGGTTGCTGAGTGCAGCCAGCTCCTGTCGCACCAGGGTCAGAACGCGGTCCTCCGCCTGCAAGGGCAGGCCCTGCCCATGCTGCGCTCCCCCCTGGGGCACCTCCCGTGGTCCAGCTCCTCGAAGCTGGGCCAGGTCCGCTCGGAGCTCCTCATTCTCCTTTCGGAGAAGCTCCATGGCGGCTATCAATCGGCCGACCTCGTCCGACGAGGGCCCGACTTGGGGGGCTCTCGCTGCCGCCAAAATGGAGGCAATGGCAGCGGGGACGACCTTGTCTTTTGAGGACTGAATCCTCTTCAAGGCCACCCCCCTGATCGCTGCAGTCACGACCTCCTCGAAACTACTACTGGCCGCTCCCTTCGCCTTGGAGCTGCCAGCGGCGTCCGGCTCACCGCCCGAGGACTCAGAGAGGGCCGCCCTGCGGCTGGTCTCTCCAAGTTTTTCTTCTACCTCCATTTGATCCGGGGTGGTGAGCCCTCTGCCCACCCCCCGTTTCCGAACCCCACCCCGGCTGCTGATCTTTTTGCGAGCCGTGCTTATTCCATCTTCAGAGGACGACCCCTGGCCGTCCCCTGGTTTGGAGCGCTTGAAGAACTTGCTGTTCTTCTTCTCTGCAGCCCCCACATCAACGCGCGCCAGGCTCTTAAAAGAGCCCTTCGCGCCCTTCGCGCCAGATGCGGCGTCGGACTCCGACTCCGCATCACTCCACTCCTCTCCTACGTCTTTTGGTTTTGTTTGGTTTTTATATAGGTTTTCCATTATTATTCCCACGAGTGTGGGGGATCTAAAAAGTCCTTCCTAGGGTTACCCCCTGTGCCTAGGTAAGTGTGACATTTGTAACCCAACCCAGAGATTCCACTGGTCCCTGGCTGGGGGTGCGCTCACGACTGATGCGCCACCTATAACTACAAAGTTACAGATGACACTACTCCTCAGCCATTCATACCCTCGCCGCGCACCAAAACTTGATATTAGAGGAATTTTTTATAGAGGTTTACATCCTCGCGATCCGGGCGACTAAGCCAAGATCCTCGTCCCGTTCCGAGTCACAAAACATGACCGTGATCTCTTTCCGGATTACGATTTCGACGGGTGCAGACTCCTGCTGCTAGCTCGTTGGCAGGGTGAGTGCACAACGAGCGCCGCCCCTGCTTCTCCAAAATGGAGAAACGTCCACCAATTTCGGCCTGTTTGGGCCCGTCCTCCACGGACTATCCTTACCCTAACTTAACCTGGATAATAAACTATATTTTCTTGCTGTGAATATTTATTTTATACATAAAAGCCAAACAATCTTGTTTGTTTTTATAATTATTCTTAAAAAAGACATGATTTTTTAATAAAAAATGTATCGAGCGAAAATATTACAATTACGTAACGGTCTTCAACATGGAAAGAAAAAGATCCAATAAATCATATGCTAAAGTTTCATTTTCCTTGTATGTGTGACTGTTTCAGAATATTCATGCAAATTAACATAAAAATTTCGAAATTTTTGAATCGCTATTAGCAGATACGCGTACGCTGATCCATCTTCTTGTCAGTACCTCTTACTCTCTTTTCATGACTGTCGCTTTATACGTTAGATTTATCCCAATTTTCCTAAACTTGCCAGCCCTATCCCCCTACAGCAGTTTAGCCCAACTGTTTGCGGGAGCGTGTAGTCCCCGGGCGATTAGACGCACAATTGCACACAGCGCGGTAGCGCTAGCCCCCTCTTGCATACGTAGTTACTGGCACAGATGGCGGCTCAAGTGAGTATTTGGTGAGCGCTTGATACCGAGTTTCAGTTGGGGTCGAATATTGTATAAAAGAATGTAATTTTTTTTTCCTTGACTCGCAAGCTAGCGATCCACCTGATGGTAACTATCTGTTTTTAGGTTTCCATACCCAAAGGGTGCCAAACAAAGCGATTTAAAATAGATACTATAGAGAGGCTATCAGAAGTAATGTCATAGAAACATTGTGATCTTCGTGCCCAGGTACACCTCTGCCTAACCCTCTGGGGATTACAGGCCTGATTTTATGTTTCATTATTGTTTGAGTAAAAAGTTAAAAATTACAGAAATCGATTCAGTAAACGATTCTGAACACACGACTTTCATAATTTGTATTAATTCAGTTGCACGTTGTATAATGTTTAGTCGAAAAGGCAGATTCTGTCGTGTAATGAGCAGACAAAATAGCACTTAAGGCGATGAACATAGGCAATACTATCCACTGTCTAGAATGTATGCAGCAAACAAAGAGCACGAACTGGATATTGACCACTTTCACTCATGTACCTGTACCATAGAAATATTAAAAACAGAACTATTCTAAAAAAAGCCGTGCTTGCCATTTAATCCCCTCCCTCCCTTCCTCTTGAAAGAGCTCAGAGAGCAATTTTAAAGGTAGCAAACTTCCATCCCTTTTTCTTTCCCACTGATCTGCTGTATAAATCCTGCAACGTGCTGACTGTTCGCCAACTTTTCATTATGCACTTAGTATTAAAACAACACACCATGCTTACCTACACTGCTGACATTACTAACAAGAGACGGAATGATATAGTATGCGCATCAAATTTTACTTCAAAACGTGTCTTTGTGGAAAGATTTTTTACATTCTTAGGCCCATTTCTGTACAATAGATTAAATAGAAAACTAAGTATCTATAAATTGAATTATTTTAGCTGTAAAAAAATTATACTTAAATATTTACTAACCATCGCCTATGCACAGACAGAAGAGCTACTTGTTGTCTGCAAATAGAAACGCTTACATGCAATTTTACTGTTGCTAACCTAAATTAGTTTTAGTTTTCACTTTATACGCATTGTTAATTTATTACATTAAGTATTTATGCACTTCCTAGCCTGAAGCACAGGTTCAACCTAGTTCAGGCAAATAAGAAATTGTGTTCTATTTTAATTGTTAAGAAACTTATTGTAAATGTGCCCTTTTTATAAATAAACGATTATTATTATTATTATTATTTTTATTGAGTGTTTTTTCTTCTCAGCTCTTTGGCTGGTTTTTGCAACATTTACGGACCGAAGCCAAGTAAATGCAGCGTGTGGTGTGTTATGTTAAAGATGTGTTGTGTGAGGACCTATTTCGTTTTCTTCTATTTGCATGAACTTTCTGACGATTCGACATGTATTTAAAATTGCAGCTTTTTGTAGGGCGATATAGAGGGTTTCTTTAAGGTTTAGTAATTTAAGGCTATGGAGAAGGTGATTCGGGATGACGCCTGTTGTAGAGAGGACTATAGGGCTCACATAAACTTTTTGTTGGCGCCATATTCTAGTTACTTCATCTTTGAGTTCCATGTATTTACTAATTTTTTCAGATATTGTTTTCTGAATGTTATGTGTATTGGGAACGGCAATATCTATTAGGTAAGTAACTTTATTTACTTTATCCTGTAGGGCTATATCCGGTCTATTGTAGTGAATTGTTCTGTCGGTGAGAATGGCGCGGTCATAGTAAAGTTTGTGTGTGTCATTTTCTAGGATAGTTTGTGGTGTGTAATTGTAGTAAGGGGTGTTTGTGTCCCGTATGAGTGTGTATTTGAGTGCTAATTTTTGATGAATTACATTTGCCACCTGATTATGCCTGTGTGTGTAGTCTGTCTGCGTGAGAGTAGTACAAGCTCCTGTTATGTGCTGAATTGTTTCTGGTTGGATGTGACACTTGCGACATTTATCATTTGTTACTGAAGGATCTTTGATAATAAATTTTCTATAGTTTTTAGTGTTAATAATCTGGTCCTGTATCGCAATTATAAATCCTTCAGTTTCTGGGAATAAACTACCTATTTTAAGAAATTTATTTGAGGCTATTTTATTCACATGAGATTGTTCTAGGTCATGAGGATGTCGGCCATGAAGTACCTTTTTCTTCCAGTCCTCAATTTTTTGTTTCTGCGGGTCGTCCATAGTAATTTGTGGAGAATCTGACTGTTCATTTAAGTTAAGTGGGGTGTAGTTATAATCATTTTGAACTATGGCTTTATGAATGTTACTAGAGCGAGATTTTGCGTGAAAAAATGTTTTTAGTCGACAGACTTGTTTCCGCCAAAGGTGCTGGATATCTATTAGGCCTCTCCCCCCGTTTTGTCTTTTGATAGTAAGTCTTTCTATAGCAGATTTAGGGTGTAAGTTGTTATGTTTTGTAAGAGTGGTGCGCGTGGTTCGTTCTAATTGTTCTGTGTCTGTTTTGGTCCATTTAATAACTCCGAATGAGTATGTTAATATGGGGATGGCAAATGTATTTAAGGCCTTGATGAGATTTCTACCCGAAAGTTGTGTTTTACATATGGCGTTAAGTCTTCTTTTATACTCTGCAGTGAGTGTATCTTTAATCCTAACATGATCTAGTCCCTTTAGTTGAGTGTACCCCAAATATTTGTAAAAGTCAGTCGGTTCCATTGCTATTATGGTGTCTGTGCTATTTACTACATAGTTACCGGGTCGTACCTTGCCACGTATGATATGAAGTGTTTTACATTTATCCAGACCAAATTGCATGTTTATATCTAGGCTAAACTCTGCTGTAGCTTCTACCAGTTTCTTCATATCTTTTTCGGTTTGTGCATATAATTTAATATCATCCATGTAAATGAGATGTGAGATTGTTGTTTGTTCTGTAGTGTGTTTGAGACAATACCCGGTTCGACAGCGCTGCAGTAGATGAGACAGAGGGTTTAGTGCAAGACAGAACCACAGGGGACTCAGTGAATCACCTTGGTAGATACCCTTCTTAATATATATTTGTCGCGTTGTAATATTATTGTGATTGCAATTTATTTGAAGTGTGGTTTTCCACAGTGGCATTATATTTCGTAAGAAATCTATTATTTTTGAGTTTATCCTATAAATTTCTAGTATTTGTATCAGCCAAGAATGAGGAACACTGTCGAAAGTTTTTTTATAATCGATATAGGTACAATGAAGATTTCTATTCTTTGTGGTAGCATGTTTATGGATAGTAGAATCAATAATTAACTGCTCTTTGCATCCCATATGGCCCCGCCTGCATCCCTTCTGCTCTTCTGCCATTATGTTGTGGTGTTCAATGTGTGAGTTTATTTTCATAGTTATTGCTGATGTTAATATCTTATATATCGTGGGTAGGCATGTGATTGGTCTGTATTGGGAAGGTTGTGGTGAATTTTTAGTTTTAGGCAGCATGTATGTTATACCTGTTGCAATAAAATCGGGTATATTTTGTTGTCCTAATATCAATTCTGTTAAGTTTTTTGCTATGGGCTTGTGTAATGAAGTTAACTTTTTGTACCAAAAATTGTGTATTTTGTCTGTACCAGGAGATTTCCAATTGTGTAATCTGCCTGTTACATGTGTGATATCGGCCTTTGAAATCTCAATAAATTCCATTTCATCTACTGCCGTCCATTTTGTTTTTTCTTCTGTTATCCACGTCGCTTTGTCGTTATGGTGTTCTTGTTCTTCCCAAATGTTAGACCAATATGTTTCTAGTTGCTCTTTTGTAGGTTGGTCAGTTGCGTCTGCGTTAATTTCGTTATTTGTGTCAGTGTCTGGTTTGTGTAGGTTTCTATAAAACATTTTTTCATTATTGGCAAATATGGCGTTATCGTGTTTGCGCTGTTGTGCTTTTTTGTATCTTCTGAGCCTATGAACTTTAAGTGCTAATTTTTGTTTTAAGGTATCTAAGAACTCTTCTGGTTTTCTGTTGTTATTTTCGTGTCTTGTGTGCGTGAAGCTACTCCTAAATATAGCCTCAACTCTTCTTACTACTTTACTTGACCTAACGTTGTTAATATATTGTGTAAGCCTACTACAATCTGCTCTTAATTTTTCTATGTCTTTTTCTAACCTCTGTTGCCATGCTGGTTTGATATTCTGTTTTGGTCTTGTATTTCCTGTGTGTTGCGTGATTTTAAAGTTAAGTTCTTCAGATACGACTACCGCTGTGCAATATATGAGTGTGTGTATATCTATAAGTTGTGTGTCATCGGAAATAAATTGATTAAGTATGTTTTCATTAAATAAGTTAACTAAACGGAAAAGATTAGGGCTATATCGAAGTTTAGGTAGTTTTGGTCGAACTGTTGGGTCCATCCCAGAGTATTGTGTTAGAGTTGTTCTGAATTTGTCATGAATTTCTTGGATATTCAAATCTGTTGTCAGATTTTGATCCGCAATGGTTAAGGTCTCAATATCATTTTCTAGAGTTAGGGTTACCGAATCGGTTTGTGTAGATGTGTGAGATATTTGCGAGTAAGCTTGCGATTGATTGTATGGTTGAGATTGAGTACAAGGTTCTACTTGGGTGTGCGGTTGTTCAGAAATTTCGGTTATGGTTTGTGATAGTGGGATATTGTTAGCGTCTGTATTATTTTCTACTTCTTGTAGTTTTATTCGTGTTTCTTCTTTTAATTGTTCTATTATTGCTTGAGATAAAAGTTTATTTCTGGCTATAGCTCTTCGCTGATCTGAGATTCTTTGTTCTGAAACAGATATCTCAGGATATTGTCGAGTAAAAAGTTCATGCAATTGTTGTCTGTAGGTGGTCATGTCGGTCTCTAATTTAGTGATATAAAAGTAAGTTCGCATGATAAATAGGTTAACTTCTTTGCTCCATCTCATGCGAACTCTTGCTTTTCCAGCCTTGGTGGACGCGGGTAAAAAGGAACTAACCTCCCGCGCAACATTCAAGGTCGGAGTGGGTGGAATTGAATTTGAACTAGTAATGGGAGGTGATGATGGTATGGGTGACGATGGTATGGATGGTGATGATGGCCTAGAAGGTGTGTAGGATACTGTGCTTGGACTATACGGTTCTACAGGGGTGTTTGTCCTGTCCGTCAGTCTGTCACCATCGTCGATGATTTCAGCTGTAGCATCTTTGTCGGTGGGAGCCCGCCTGTTCAACTCCTCACCGCTGACGGTTCGCATGCTGAGACACCCAGCGTCAGCTCCAGGTGCGCCCCGGCGATCGCCCCCGGGCAGCGGCCCTATACGTTTTCTTTTCGATCGTGTCTCCATTTTTAATGGGTTTCCAGAGCCACGTTAGCCACGCCAGTAATTTCACATTCGTGTGTCCGCCCCCCACGTGATTAGATGGTCAATCAGGACGTGTGGTTGTTTAGGGGGCTTATTATTATTATTATTATTATTATTATTAATGTGTGTTTCTAGTCTAAAATCAAATATTAACATGAACTTATAAAAAAAATATCAAAAATAAAATCTGTTCTTTATTTTATTTTATTGCGATGGGTTTGCTCTTGACCTTAGTCTAGGTCAGAGGTGACAGAGACAAAGTCGACGATGGAATGAGCTTACCCAGAAGAAGCCTGTTCACTCTCACTTTGAAGAGATTAGGGTTGTATGCGTTCGGAGACACAGACGCAGGCAGAGAGTTCCACTCTTCTGCTGTGCGCATTATGAAAGCCATTTGGAAACGCTTAGTGCGAATTGGTGGAATAGCAACCAGGATGGGATGGTAACTTGCAGTGCGTCTAGATGTCCGATAGTTGAAGGGGGCCGGTGGAATGAGGTCGTGGAGTTCTTGGGCACACTTACCGAAGTACAGTCTGTAGAAGACCGACAAGCAGGCAACCTTGCGGCGATCTATTTTAATTTATAATCTGCGCATAATGTAGGCATGCTGTGTTGTTCTTTAAGTAATGAGGCGATTAGACTTAAGTTTTCATTGTACAAATTATATTGTAATAGTGTACTCATTGTTGAAGAGCCTAAATGATAATTAAATAGGAGAGAGTGGAGTTTCTTGCTCATTCTTCTCCATACAAACTACCTTTTGGAAGGGTCAACTAGAATCAATTCTATTTTTAACCAACTTCCAAAAAGGAGGAGGTTATATGTTCGGCTGTATGTTTGTTTTTTTTTATGTATGTTCACCGATTACTCCGTCAATTGTAGACGGATTTTGAAAATTCTTTTTTTGTTTGGAAGGGTATGCTTCCGAGGTAGTCCCATTGCCACCAAATCAGAATCTGATGAGGGGATCCCATGGAAATCGAGGGAAATTCTTAAATTTTATAGGCATACCTATAGCGATTTGAGTATTTTTTATAGTAACTCGTGCATTTGCACTCAAAAAGTACCATTTGGTGAAGTAGTGGAACTGATGTTGAAGACCACAGATGGCCACCGGAACTACTTAATAATAAGTATTTCACCGTTGCGGTTCGATTAGGCACTTTAATATGGTTGCTAAGCAATTTATGCTCGTCAAAATGCATATGGTGAAGTCACCAATTAACGCCCCTGTATCGGGAAAAGCAATATTTTGTAAAAGGTGATGAGCATTTGACATTAGGCTATTGTAAATTGGATAGATTACAAACTGACCCACTAAAAAGTGAAAAATAAAAAACTTTTTACAAAAAAAAAACAACCGACTTCCAAAAACAACACTACAAAGTGAAAAATAACTTTAATTTCGGAAGTCGGTGGCAAAAAACTAAAATACAGATCAAAAGCCACCGACTTCCGAAATTAAAGTTATTTTTCACTTTTTAGTGTTTTTTTTGGAAGTCGGTTGTTTTTTTTTTGTAAAAAGTTTTTTATTTTTGTAAATTTTGACGTTCATAAGTGCCTCTTATGTGCCTATTTAAAATAAATAATTTGACTTTAATAACATTTTAGTTGTGACTATATTTATTCAACATTAATACTTCTTTCTCTCGACTTTGCTTTTATCATTACATCACTTCAGACATTACTACCTACATAAAAGGTGTAATTCTCCAGTTCTCCCGCTGAAATTCAACGTTTACCAGCGACTACAAGCGTTAACTTTATACAAGTCAACGTCAAATTTGCGAGAAATTCCGTTAATTACAAAAGCATACCATGTCATGTTGAAGTTCGCTGGAATTTTGAATTAACGAGTTAAGATGGCCCTTCCCGGTCCGTCTATCATCAACGCGAGCATGGTCGAAAAGCTTGTTGTTTCATACAACGCAAGTGAGAACCACTAAAAAGCGAGTGAGAGCGCGATAACATTGAGCGAAAAATTGTGTACTGAAATTTCATTAAACTAGTTCCAGGAAATACGTGTTTTTAAGTAAACCTTACTACTTTATCTTAAGTTACTACTACTAGGTACTTAATCTCAAGTTTGTGAAATAAATGTTTGTCATTTAGAATCTGCATTACATGTGCAAGGTTTATATCGTAATGTTTTCTTTACATTTATTTTTTTTGGGTACACTATGAACGGCCAAAGTTCAGATAAAATTTGTGCAGAAAAGCAGCTTTTTGCAGGCTTATACTGAATTTGTTTCTCCAAATTTTAATTTTTTGCTTGCATAGAAACCTACATATAGTGCACAAGATACCCATTGGTTCAAAATTTTCAAAGAAAGGTGTGTTACAACGCCATAATCACGTACGAGCGTTTGTATGAAAAGTATGACGGGTTGGCCGCTCTTAAGTCTTAGAAACCTACTGGTAATGAGTGATTGAATAAATGACATGATACGTACAGTCGGTGACCAGCATTATTTGACCCCTCTTCCATTATTCTTCTTTGTAAGAGGGGTCAGGTAATTCTGGTCAGGGAGTTCGGTCGTAAAGCGATCGCTATCTATGTCAAGACTGCAGGCCCAGAAGTAATGTCTACCCAAAGCATAAAAACGATATTACTTTCAAACACGTAATTTTTTTTTTTTTTATGAACAGACTATTTTATTATTTGTAATTCTATCTGTGATTGACGCGCATTTGTGTATGGCGAAGGGGGATTGAGAAGAAGGCAGATTTTATGTCAGTGTTGTGTTAATTTCTAGTTGATCAAGAAAAACTAACAACTAGAACAGTCCTTATATTTTTGTGAACACATTTTTTTTTTTAGTAGAAAAGAAATTAATTTATTAAATGGAATCTAAATTTATATTATAAAAATAATAAATTACAACAAAAAAGACACTTAAGCGTCGGAGTACTCGTCCGCATGGCTGTCATCCGGAAACGTGCCCAGAAGACTGGCAGCATTGCCACGTTGAATGGCAATGCTAATTCTTTGGCCAAAGAACAAGCCAGCTCTCTGGTCACGTGAAGTGTCGATCAGTCGGCGAGAAATTTCCTTAAAAAGGAGACGCGCACTCGGGCCCCACGACCCGAGCGTTTCGACTCCAAACGGCTCAAAACTGTACTGTTACCCATAAACAGTCCATTAAAAGGAAATTTCAACGAGGAACGAAAGAAACGACACGAGGGTTCTCTACTCGATATCAGCGAGTCAACTTAGATGAGATTTGGAACTTTGAGCCTTTTCGAGCAAGTGCGCTAGACAAAATCAAACTGGTTGCTATTTTTATGGTAAAATCTGTTATTTTTAAGATATTGATTTTACATTCTGTGATAACCTATACTCACACACTGACTTATTTTTTATTTTTTTTAGAAAAACTTACTTTTACGATGTTTGCATCTATCTACATGCATGTATCTATCTAATAATTAAGTGATTTTTCATTGCTTAGTTTTTAATTCTTTTTACCTATTATGGTATAGCAATTTTATTCTAGGTGCATCGTCTTCACATATAATCATGTAATTAAATGTACTCAAACACAATAATGTAAAACATTTTTAAAAGAGTAACGGTGGAGTTTCTTGCCCATTCTTCTCCATACGAAACTACCTTTTGGAAGGGGCAACTAGAATCAATTCTATTTTTTTGTAAATTTTTACATTCAAAAGTGCCTCATATGTGCCTATTTGAAATAAATGGTTTGACTTTTGACTTTGACTTTGCGTTTTTCTATATATAGAATTTTATATTTGTACCTTCTTTTCGTTCAATAAAGTAAGAGTAACTGATTTCAATCAAGTTCAGATAATTCGTTAGTTTATAGTAAGTAGGTGAGCAGTGTTAACGGCCTCGACGGCTACAATATGGCGGTTAAGCTTTATAACAAGCTACCGGACAAAATGAGAAAACTAAATGAATTAGAATTCATTAGAGCCTTATTTAATTGGCTGTTGAGATGTTTTTATTCAATAGATCATCATTTGCCTAGCCTTTTCCCAACTATGTTGGGTCGGCTTCCAGTCTAACCAGATGCAGCTGAATACCAGTATTTTAAATGGAGCGACTGCCTATCTGACCTCCACAACCCAGTTACTGGGTAACACGATATCCCTTGGTAAGACTGGTTGTCAGACTTTTGGGCTTCTGACGACCCGTAACAATTGTCAAAGATCTACAAATGACAGCCGGGATCAACGGCTTAACGTGCTTTCCGAGGCATGGAGGAATCTTGGTATGAACAGATGGTCACCCATCCACGGACCAACCGCGGCAAGCGTAGCTTAACCTGATCGATGGACCCGTGCGGCAGTTATTATTTAGGCACAAGCCCCTCAATTTATTCAATAGATGACACTATCAATTTGAAATCCTTTTGACATTGTATGTACTGTATTTGACATAGTGATTTTTTTTTATTTAATATTTTGTTAATTTTTTTTTTTTTGTGAGAAGACCAACATTTTATTTAATTTTATTAATAAGCTTCGACTATTGTAACTTAAAAATTTCGAAAATGACTAGAAATTCGAATATAGAGAAACCTTATATCAAATTTTAGAAAGAAAGAAAGAAAAAGCATTTATTCGGACTCGCACAGATCACAAATTAAACTATACAAAAACACACTCATAGAAACATAAAGAACAAAAACAAAAATAAAACAACCACCACCACCACCACACCACACCATACCAATACACACCATACCACCACAACCATGGCAATGGTTGATACCATATACAATGTACCTGTATTCTGGCTTTATAAATAATTCATTCATTCATACGAGTAAGTAGGTCGTGGGATCGAACCCAGACAGGCGCTTTACGTAATTAGCCTATAATGTTCCCACTGCTGGGACACAAGCCTCCTCTCTGTGAGAGGGAGCGGGCCATAATCCACCACGCGGGCCCAGTGCGGGATGGTAGATGTCACATGTCTTCGATTTTTTTTTGGTTCTGGGACACGCCGGTTTCCTCACGATGTGTCCCTTCACCGCTTTACTTTGTGTAAATTATTATATAATTTCGATTAGTTTATAATATAATTTCGAACCTGCGACCTACAACTCATAAGTCGCGGCCGTTACCACTGGGCCACCACTGACAGGCGCTTTACTTTGTATAAATTATTTCATCACCACTGCTCTCAAAACGGTGAAGGAAAACATCTTGAGGAATCCGGCATGTCCTAGAACCAAAAATTCACGAACCCGCACTGGGCCCGTATATTGGATTACGGCCCACTCCCATCTCACAGAAAGTGGAGGCCTGTGTCCGAGCAGTGGGAACATTATAGGCTGATTATGTGTGTTGGTTAATAACCTCCACCTTTTTGGAAGTCGGTTAAAAATGATCAAGTACCTGTAAATTGTTTTCTCCAGAAAAATAGAATTCTCTGATTCATAATGATCATTATGATAATTATAATATTTAAACCCTTAGCCACAGATATGAATCCCGCGAAACACCCGTCGCGTCGGAGGATCCTACCTTTTCTATGGAGGATGAGTGAACTTCACACCCTGTTCCTTATGCCTCTATAAAAACATTTACACAAATTGCTCATGATTAACAAATTACAAAACAGAGTTCTTATTTATGATTGTAAATATCCTTCAGCTGTGTAAATTTCAGTATAAATCTGGGGGATTTCATAAATTCTCCAGTGTCTATTTTCAACGCACGTTCGCTGTGGATTTCGCACGGAAAGCCTCCGTGATTGACACCGGACAGGCGGATTGCGAGGTCCATTGTAAATTTTATATGGAACTAATGACTCGCCCCTGCTTCGCTTGTGTGAATGTCGGATATCATCCCGCGGGAACGTTTTGCTGGGATAAAAGTATCATATGGGTCAAACCTAGGTCAAACCTACCTTTTTTTTTGGGTGGCAAATTATAAAAAGAGTTTTATTTTTCACTTTTTAGTGCCGAAAAAGAATTTTCCAAATCAGTTCGTAAATGACGGAGTTATGCGCAAACAAAAAACGCAAAGCAGAGTAAACGAAAATATCGTTAATGTAGACAATGTAGATAATTTTTTAGATGATTGTTGATTTTTCAAAAACCGCTTGTCCGATTTCGATAAAATTTTCATGGGACCATTTGGGAAGTATACCCTTTCCGACAAAAATAATTTTTCAAATCGGTTGGCAAGCGACGGAGTTATGCGTGAACAAACATAAAAAAAAAATACAAACATCCGAATTGAGAACCTCCTCCTTTTTTAGAAGTCGGTTAAAAAGAGAAAAAGTTCACATTCACAAGGCACCTTTTCAATTTTCTTTTGAAGTTCTGTGTTGATGGTTCATTAATGATACGTTGAATTACTTAAATTACTTTGATCCCAAAAACCGAATTAAATAAAAAAAATTCCATATCCATTTTATACTTCAAACGCATGACGACGCGCGCGGCAGTTGGCAACAAAATATCCCAAGCTGGGATCGACTTTGGATGTCGTCAGTACTATACGCGCGTATACCTACGTACAATTAATTCGCATCCAGCCTGTGCGCTTCCATAGTAGGATCAGGATCGTTCGTGAGCTTTCGAACCCTTTCGAGGCGATGGGTGTGACAGTCTCCTTTTTTTGGGTGGGAAATTATCAAATAACTTCTCCCGCTCTGGGCGGAGCGGGAGGGCGTGTCAGACTTTTACTGACTAAAACCCACCCGTGTTCCTTCAGATGCCTGTGTGCCAGGGCCACGATATCCCTTTCGGACAAACCCGCAACCCTGGCAGGCATTGGTCCTAACGGACCCCGTCAGTTGGTGCTGACATCTCTTTGAGGCGCGCGTGGAACACAACGCGCCGTCGTCCCGGACCTGGTCCTTATCGGACGGCGAGCTAGGTCATAGCCTACCTCTGTTCGAAATCCATTCAGCCGTTATAGCGTCTAAAGGTAACAACAGACAACAAACTGACAAATTATGAACTGGTACCAAACTTGCTTGCGACGTACCGCACCCTACGTTAATACTAAATAGCCTGCCTATTATACAGCAGCGAGCAACTTGGAAGTAGCGCTCACCGACCGCTTCCGCGGCACCGCTCACTTCGCTCGCTCGGCTCGCGCGCGGTTTGTTACAGTTCTAACCTAACCGAACCCATTTCACCCAGTTTACAAATTTTCGACGGTTTATAATCTAATGGAAATATGTAATCCGATAGATTATAAACTAACGGTTCTCACAATCTTACGATGACATATTATTACCTATGTATAAATATAGTTGTCTTATGACGAATTATTTACTGAGGTTTGTTATTTTGTTTCAGATAACTTCATTGTCGAAATCGAGGATTGGAAAAACAAAGGTAAGGAATTAAAACAAATTTTTTGAAGGGTCGTGAACTAAACAATATGGGTAATTAATTAGGTACTTACAGCTATTTTTATGCTGGCAAAAACACCAAAAACCAACTTGATGAATAATGTTTATTAACACTTACTCAAAAGGTTTTACGAAGTAAATTATGTCATTGTATTGCGTCTGTATGTATTACTGTATTTCAAGGGGTTTATTGAACGAATAATTTAAAAAAAAATATCCATGAGAGTTACGAATACGTGTCTTAAGGGACCAACTCTGAAATAACGAAAAAAAAACAGGCAGTCGTGGGACTGCCTTTACGAATACATAAGGGACTGCCGACAGTGAAAACTTAAAACTTTGGAAAACAGGCAGCTGCTCGTCACATCAGCATATCGGTGATGCGAATCCATAAGTTTTTCCCCTACCACAAGGGTCGCGCTGCCTGTCGCACCCGCGATATCGCACCAGTCTGTACGAGCCTTAAATAAATGTCCACTTTAAAAATCAGCCGTTCAACATTTTGTCGAGTTATGCGGACATCGGCGAGTGGCAGATATTTATCAACATTTCTTATTTTCATATACATTGTGTATGTTTTAGTAGCTACCTAGCTATAAATTGATTGTAATTGAACGAGCGAGGGAAGCGTCTCTGCTTCAAGTCCCAAAATTTGCTTTCCTCTGTCAGTTTGTTGCTACTTCTCTACCAGTGCTATTCTGTAATCATCTCACCGTGGAAACTTAGATGAAGTGAGCGTGAAGTGAACTGTCAGTGTCATCCCACCTGATGCCAGGGATGGACCAAAGATTACATTAACAATCATAATCGAGATTTTGAACAGAAACTTTTTTTTTTTTTTTTTTTTATTTAATTTTTTAATTTAGTTTTTTACATTAAATTGAGTTTTACTAAATTTCTGTTTTGCAATTTTATTTAAAATCCCCCTAAATATTAATCTTTGAAATAATATAAAATGATCAATAGAATTAGCTTAATAATATTATTAAAATCTAGATTATGATTTTAAATGCAATCCTTGGTCAATCCCTAGCATCAGTGGAATGACACTGACAGCTCACTGCACGTAAGAATTCACGGTGAGATTTTTACAGAATCGACATGCCAGCTGATCTATTCTGAAAAAATCTCACCGTGTAAACATAGGTGAAATGAACTTGAAGTGAATTGTTAATAGTGTCATTCCCCACTGACAGGTCACTCCACGCTCACTTCACCCAAGTTTTCACGGTGAGATGGTTACAGAATAGCACTGCAGGTCGTATTTTACAACGATCTAGACGAAACTTTTTATACAGGTTTTATGACTTTATAGATTTTTTTTGTCGTCGGCAAAAAGACGGTTACTGTATATCTCCGCCTTATGAGATCCGATTTCGATGGTTCTTTTTTATTTGAAAGGTAGTCCTTTAAGTTGGTCTCTGATGTGATGAGGATCTTCGGCGTGTTGAGCAGAATAGCTCCTGAAAATGCAGTAAATTGCTCAATTTTAGATTGTCATCAGTGGAATTGGCCCTTTACCATCTAGGTAGGGATTGATGAAGCACCTGGGACCACCTTCTCATCACAAAACTAGGCTGCAGCGTTACCTCTGCCAATTAAAACCTATTAGTTATTTTTTCTAGCTGGCCTACAATTTTTTTTTCATAATTTAAAAAAAAAAACATGGTTAATTTAATTATTGCAAAAAAAATGTGCTTGCTAGACCACTGCTTGCAGAACTACTAGTAATACTTGCTGGCCCTAACAGGGTCATGTATTCGTAAGTTTTAACCTAGTCATAGCCTTAGATGTGTGTACACTGTGCATGGAAATAAACAAACATCCCAAACGTTCTGTAAGAGGAAGTAGCTTGCTCGTGACATCGCGAATAATTAATTAATTCAGTTTGCTTCGCGATTTAACAGAAAGCAACGAGTTAGTGCTTCTGGAAGTGATAAATACGTACTTTTTAGGGTTCCGTACCTCTAAAGGAAAAAACGGAACTCTTATAGAATCACTCGTGTCTGTCTGACCGTCTGTCACAGCCAATTTGCTCCGAATCTACTTGTCCGATAAAGTTGAAATTTGGTACACATGAATTTGTGTGACCCAAATAGGTACGTGTAACGTAAAGAAATGAATTTTGAAAATGGAGGTGACTTCTAGGGGGCAAATTAGAAAATTAAAAATAAGAAGTTTGCAATCTGTACCGTGTGACTTATCAAATGGCAATGAGCTTATTGTATGTATTATATATGCAATAAGCTCATTAACAAATATTTTTTTATGTTTTATGTTATGTTTAAGTTTCTTGGGGTAAATGCATCCCAACTACGCAACCCGTCATCGTGCGTGTTCTGACACGCACTTGGCCTGTTTTTTATTAAGTTTTGGTTATCCGGAAACAAAAAAAAAATGCACTCGTTATAAACTTTACATAGCTATTTATATAAAAATGGATGTTACTATAATGAGATTGCTAAACTACAATATTATGTATACGTTTTTTTGTAGAACACCAACTGCTACTTCCAAGTTGGTCAAGTTGGTCAGCTAGGCAAGCAATTGAGTTTTAGAGCAAGGTGCGTTACGTAGCAAGCAAGTTTGATACCGCATAACTATTCAAAACGAACAACCATCAATGTTATCGATGGCTTCTTCTAAACGCTGTTCACAAATCCGAAACCCGAAAATGTTGACAGTTTAAACCACATAGTTTAACACTATTCTTCCGACGACTATTTGCAGTCGGGGATTAGGCAAATCAGGTAACCGAAAATGTGTCTTTTTCAACTCGGAAGCCTGTCTGATAGTTGTGAAGCGTTGCTTTTTTATGTCCTTTTGGGAGACGGTTGTTTTTTTTTTTTGTACAATGTTTTGAAAATTTTCACCATTTAGTGGGTCGGTTTGTAATTTACAATAGCCTATTAAGGGGGCTATAACAAAAAAAAAACGTTTTTCGTCAATTTCTTATCTAATTGTGAGAAAGCTTGAAATATTTGAAACATTAGTGTAACTATAAAAGTACAGTTTTCGTGGTGATAAACCATTCCTGTTAATAGTTTCATCACTTTTGCGCTCTCGAAAATATAGCTTATTTCGCCGTTCATTTAATTAATGAAGATATTGTATAATCATAAAATAAAATTTTGATTTTATCACATGGATAGCTGAAGCCCAGGTTGTGATTTTTAAAATTCTTGACTTGGATTGTATTTTTAAAAAAAACAAAGGTTTTTTCAACATTATTTTCTGAGACTATTTTTAACATTTTGATAGTTTTTTTTGCTACCTTTTTGAGTTGAACATGTCTGCTCACATAAAATATTTTTAATAACTAAATTTATGTTATTATATTGAAGAAAAATGTTCCTAAACTCAACACGATATCGTCAATTTTGTGTGAAGAGGCAACGGAAATTATTTTTTACAGTATTATAAACCAACATTTTCGAATAAAAAATTGCTACCAATAGATATGAAGGAGTAATCTATCTGTGACAATTATTATACCGCAAACCTGCAAATTTTTGTCAGATTTTGTGATAGCGTCCTTAATGTCAACTTACAAAATATTGCTTTTCCCGATACAGGGGCGTTAATTGTTGAGGTGTTCTCCTGGTAAGAACCAGGAGAACTGGAGCTGATGGTGACTTCACTATATACATTGAGACGAGCATAAAGTGATTAGCAACACTGTTAAAGTACCTAATCGAATCGCAAGCTGTGAAATACTTATTATTAAGTATTTCCGGTGGCTGTGAGTTACTGTAAAAAATACCCAAATCGCTACAGGTGTGCCTATTTTTTTTTTCATGGGATCCCCTCATCACATTCTGACTTGGTGATCATGGGACCACCTCGAGAGCATACCATTTCAAACAAAAAAAGAAGGAAGTCGGTTAAAAAGAAAACCCATGGTCGAAATTAATCTAAAATGTAAAATGCAAGCCCGGATTCGGCTTTCCAATTGGCGCCAGACACCTGTTTTTTTTCCATTCTTCACAGATAATATATCGACTCCTTCACGATTCAGTAAGCACCTGGTTTTGTGGGTTCTCATAACAATAAAATTAGGAATTTTGGTGCAATTTACTGAGAGTAAATTGGCTTTATTAATGCGTGATGCGTGATGATCTTCAGAAAGGTCAGGCGCGTAGTACTCGCAACCGGCGTGCGTGTATGACCAGATGTATGAACGTCATCATCATCATCATTTCAGCCGAAAGACGTCCACTGCTGGACATAGGCTTCCCCCAAAGGTTGCCATAATCGCCACGCTTGGCAGACGGGTTGGCGATCGACGTATGGTGTTTTTACGACACCCACGGGAAGAAATGGGATGGTGCTATTCTTTTCCATCCACACGGAACCATTTTGAAAATGTTTATTATTATGCAAATGACTTTTAATAACCTGTCAGTTTATAAAGGCTCGTGCAGACTGGCGCGACAAGGGCAGCGCTGGTTATCGTGTCAGTCTGTATGAGCCTTTATATTTAGTAGCCTATTTTGTGTCTAGTGACTACACTAACTGCGGTCGATGAACCCACAAAAAAATTCATGAAATTAATCTATTATTTGATTTATCATCTTTAGTTATCGACACCTAACCCTGTGTGAAGTTTTGCTAGCTAAACTTTAATTAAATGTGACCCTGTATATATTTTTTTCTATTACCCTATGTATCCCACCGGTGGACAAACGTCTTGACCATAGTTTTCCAATTTTATTTATCTTCTCCGGACAATCGGTCAGGGGGCCAAGTCTGCTATTTTCAATGATTGGTCATTATGACGACCATACCAAGACAACGCCATGACCATTGTGCCAATAGTTTGTAACCTCCTAAATTCATAATGGCGTGACAGTGGTCCATAGGAAAGTCAAAATAATAGGAGCTTGTCAGTACGAGATTACCAAATACAGACAATTTTTCCAATGGAGTATCAGTGGCACGTCATTGGAAAATCATAATGACGCCTTTCAATTAGGAGATTAGCAAAACTGTCAAATTCTACAATTACGGTGCCAATGATCGGCCATTCTGACACAACTGTGTTACCAGACTTGGCCCCCAGGAACGAAAAAACTTGCAAATCGTCACGCCTGCGTTTCTTTCGTCCTTAGGACCTTTCTATGAAACATTTAGGTAAATACAGTGGAACCCAAAACCCACAGAGCCTTATAAATCCCTTTATTCAATTTTAATGTATCCTTTCAAAATAATTGTCCCTTGTGATGTTTATTTTACCAAGAGGAATATTATAGAGAGAGTTATCATAATTAAATTATTGGGCCTTCCATTCGCACAGAAGGACATTTTCTCAGAAACAGAGTCAATATTTTAGAAACAGACATAGAAAGACACATTGTGTAAATCTTGCTCACTTAGACTTGTGTACTAAGGCCGCGTACCGATGCGGCGTACGCGTTTTATGCGCGCGCGGATACGGCACGCGTCGCGTGTTATTGCAATTTTGAGTCTAATGCTAATTACTTAAAGCTTATTTTGAAATTCTCCTAACCTATACTCACACACTGACTTATTTTTTTAGAAAAACATACTTGTATGATGTTTGTAAATATGTGAACACCACGTATCTATCTAATAATTAAGTTATTTTTCATTGCTTAGTTTTTAATTCGTTTTACCTATTATGGTATAGTAATTTTATTCTAGGTGCATCGTCTTCACATATAATCATATAATTAATGTAATCAAACAAAATATTGTAAAACATTTTTAAAAGAGTACCGGTGGAGTTTCTTGCCCATTCTTCTCCATACGAAACTACCTTTTGGAAGGGGCAACTAGAATCAATTCTATTTTTTTTGTAAATTTTGACGTTCAAAAGTGCCTCTTATGTGCCTATTTGAAATAAATGGTTTGACTTTGACTTTGACACACCGCGTACGCGCAGCTACCGTGTAGCAACCGTGCATCCGAACAGCTACCGCGCAGCCTCCGCTCAGTATACGCGCAGCACCCGCGCCACCTCCACGTCACTAGTGTGTCCTTCCATTTCGTTTGAAGCCGCGCTGCGATACGGACGAGACGGAAGCGCATTACCTTGAAGTCCGCAGAATAATTACCTTCGTAAAGAAAAGAGAGGTATATCTTGTGGAACAAGACTCACCCCCATTCTTTTCGACGAGCTAAAATAGGATATACCTAACGTTTTCTTTAATTTTCTTCATTTTCCAAAGAGGAGTTTTTCTTTTATTTTCGGAGTACATGGTAAACATGTTTAGATGCCGCAGTGAAAACAGATGAACTGCAGACTATAGAATGGACTCCCTAGCAAAATCAAAAATCAAAATCAATTTTTTTTATTTCACATAAACCTACATGGGCACTTATGAAACGTCAGAAGCTAGGTGCACGGTTCCAATTGGTCGTTTCCTATGGAGAAGAGCCGGCAAGAAACTCCACGGTTACTCTTTTAAAAAAAGTGGGCTTTAACAATGTTATAAGTTACAGTGTTAATAGGTATGGGAGGACAATGTAGGCCCATCAAAAAGTACCAAGTACTTAACAAAATAAAAGATAGTTTACAAAGCTACAGTCTATTAAGCCTACAACGGGGTCCCTATGTTGTTTCGAACGCCGCTGTTGCGACACACGCTGTTGCGAATTATTTTTCCACTGCCTCACAGGTTCGAAAGCTCACGGACTCGAATGAAGTAGTCGCGAAAGACGCTGTTTCGAAAAACATTTTCACTGCCTCATACGCTCGAATGCTTGTGATTTCGATTTATTTAGTCATAAAGTGTACAAAAAAGTATTTAATCATTTGGGTTAGGTTAGGTTAGAACAGTGACCATTAACGCGCGAAGGCGAGCGAGCGAAGCGAGCGTGCCGCGGCAGCGGCCGCCGAGCGCCAGGTCCCCTCTATTGTTGGTACATTCAGTTACCAAAACAAAAACTCTTCATCAATATCCAATTTAACTAAATTACTATACGTTATATTAAATGATGATGTTGACACCGAATTTGTTGATTTTATTTAATTACTGCTTAAATACTTTTCTGTACACTTTATGACTAAATAAATCGAAATCACAAGCATTCGAGCGTATGAGGCAGTGAAAATGTTTTTCGAAACAGCGTCTTTCGCGACTACTTCATTCGAGTCCATGAGCTTTCGAACCTGTGAGGCAGTGGAAAAATAATTCGCAACAGCGTGTGTCGCAACAGCGGCGTTCGAAACAACATAGGGGACCCGCCTACAACGTTCTCACATTCACAAATTAAAAAAGAATCTATATAAAATATTACTAAAGTAATAAAAATAAAAACCTACATATTTAAACCAAATGACAACATTGTCATTACAACTGTAAAAAAAAAAAAACTGAATAAATATTCTGTCCAAAAGTCACTAATAAATATTTTAAATTAAAATTTGTAGGTTATGTCAAAGTATGTAAAAAACAGAAATTAAAATCGTAATTAGCAGCTGAGTGAGCGCTGCGTGGTGGCTACGCGGCAGTTTCTCGGTGGCTGCGCGTTCGTGATGAGAAGGCAGTTACGGCGTGTACACGTAGTCATCAAAACGCGCCCTTAAGCTGGTTTCCCACGGTGCGTGATATTGCGCGCGGACCAGCCCACACCGACGCACCATGGGAAGAGTATCATCCGTAGTAGCGCAAACACGTCCGTCGCGGTGCATCCGATCCGCGGCTAGTTGAGTAATTTCAAATGTGCGGTGCGAGCTCTCTTTACGAGTTCTCTTTCAATTTGGATTTTGGAATGAAAATGGATCCAATCTCAAGACCTACACACACCGACACGCACCTTTGGAAGAGCCTTGGTGTTTGGTGCGTGGCTGTCCGTGGTCGTCAGCCATGCGTGATAATCCGCAATATCACGGACCGTGGGAAGCCGCCTTTGGGTTCTCGGGCGTCTACAGGACGTCCCTTAGTCTTTTAACATCGTGTAATAGTTATGGCAGACGAGAGAGAGAAAACCATGACCGTACTTAGAAAAGTACGGTCATGGTTTTCACTCACGTACTTAATAATCTATAATATTAATATTTGTTGGTAATAGGGGTAATGTGAACAAAGGAGAATTACTCCAATATTATAGATCATTGTGCAACCTAAGTTTAAGAAAAATTGTGTTGTTCACATTCCCATATAGCCAAAGTTTGCCACAGGAAGAAAACAAACTTAGATCAGAAATTAATATGACATTGCATAATTTGACTTATAATAATAATTTATTTCAATTAATTGACACTAACAATTATGTTGGTAATCATTTTTATTTGACAAAGGATAGATTTTTTATGGATAGGTACTATCTTTTTAAATACTGTAAAAGACAGATAGCTGTGTCGCTATCTTATTATTTTTCTATTACAGCCAAGAATTTGGCTAAACAATTTGCTTCTATTGAGCAATGCGATGACATGTTAAATAATTCAGCCAATAATTTGGTAACAAAAATTGACATTAAAAATAATTTAAATTAGAAATTAGGACAATAGATTCAACCTCTAGCAATAATGTACAGAATTGCAAAAATAAATCAAATAAAAGTTTAAAATCAGTCAATAGTATCAACCTGGTGCATCAAAATATTCAAGGATTTCTGAACAAAGATTTAGAAGTAGAATTATTTATGAATTTTAACAGTATTGATATTCTTTGTATAACAGAACATTGGCTTAAAAGCCACCAGTTCTTGTTAAATTTTAATAATCACCAGGTTGGTAGTTCGTTCAGCAGAGTAAATGCTATACACGGTGGCTCATTAATTTTAGTAAGTAACCAGCTTAAGTTTAAAGACCGTAAGGATATTGTGAGCCTATCTGTTGAGCGGACTGTTGAAATAGCCTGTATAGAATTGGAGCAGTTTATTGTATTAAGTGTGTACAGACCCCCTTCAGGATTGTATGACTGCTTTGAAAAGGTAATGGATGAAGTGTTGCACAAGATTTGTAACTCAAATAAGTCCATTATCACTTGTGGTGATTTTAATGTTAATTTGTTAGAGAACTCAGGTTCTTGTAGTAAAATAATAAGTCTGTTTCAGTCATACAATCTTGTAAACTTGTTTTTGGAGCCCACAAGAATAACCTCTACTAGTGCCACATGTCTAGATAATATTTATACAGATATTATACCAAGCCACAAAGAAATTATAAATTTACTTGATTCTGATCATTGTGGGCAAAGGATTACTATCCAAAACCGAAACAACAAAGTGGCTAAAAAGGATATCACTGTTAACCCCAAAACAGCACGTCGCTTGGAAGCTTTTAAAGGTAAACTCATTGATAAATTACCAGTTCCATTTATTAATGATGATCTTTATAATGTTTTTTTTAATATTTACTGTCAACAATTTAATTCCACATTTATTCCCAAGACTATCTCGGTTAATAGTAACGCATCTTTCAGTGATTGGGCTACCATTGGCATTCATAAAAGTAGAACACGGCTTTATGAGCTGTACAATGAAAGGTATTATGTAAACACTGATGAATTTAATTTGTATGTTAGAAATTGTTCAAAATTATTCAAAAAAGTTTGTTGTATGGCCAAGTCGCGTTATTTGAGTTCGAAGATTAAAAACAGTAGTAATGTAATTAAAACGACTTGGAATATTATTAATAGTGAAACGGGAAGGTCTAGGAACCGAAATACTGACTATAGCCTGTCAATTAATGACAAAATAATAAAATCAGACTCACAAGTCGCCGTGGCCTTTGAAAATTTCTTTTCGGATATTCCCGTTTCAACTACTAAATCCCTAAACTCATCACCTTCTGTTGCTGAGTCTTTGCTTAAGGAATATGTAAATGTTTGCGATTCGGAATTTCACTTTGAACATATTACCTGTAGAGATATAATTAAAACCTTTAACACTTTAAATGTAAAAAAGACTGCAGATCTGTGGGGTAATTCTGTAGAAGTTGCTAAGTCTATTATAGACATCGTAGCACCTACTTTAGCTCTTATCTTTAATAATTGTATTGACTGTGGGGTGTTTCCTGACCTCATGAAGAATAGTAAAATAATACCGTTGTTTAAATCAGGTAGTACATCAGACCCCACAAATTATAGACCTATTTCAGTACTACCTACCTTTAGTAAAATTTTTGAGAAATTAATTTTGGACCAATTGCAAAGATTTTTTAATAAACATAAATTACTACATAGCAAACAGTTTGGTTTTACAAGGGGTCGTTCGACTACTGATGCCGGTGTTGAACTGTTAGGACATATTTATAATGCATGGGAAGATAAATGCGATGCCTTGGGCATTTTTTATGATTTGTCCAAGGCTTTCGATTGCGTTTTTCATGAAACGTTAATCAGGAAACTCCGCCACTACGGGATCCGGAACACCGCTCTGGATCTTCTTACTTCATACTTGAGTAATAGGATTCAGAGCGTTGACGTCAATGGAAAAAGATCTCCCGGATCTATAGTAACAATGGGAGTTCCACAGGGCTCAATTCTTGGTCCTTTCTTGTTTCTTATTTATATTAATGACTTGCCTTACCTCATAAAGGATAATCATGATATAGTGTTGTTTGCAGATGACACTTCACTTTTGTTTAAACTTAAACGTCAGCAGCTGGTTACTGACGATGTAAATAGCGCGATCTCAAAAGTAGTTCACTGGTTCAATGTTAATAATTTACTTCTAAATGAAAAAAAAACCAAATGCATTAAGTTTACGCTACCTTACGTTAGGCAGGTGAAAACTGAAGTGTTGATAAAGGGCGAAGAATTGAATCCTGAAGAAAGCGCAGTATTCTTGGGCTTAACTTTGGATGCTAAGCTTCAGTGGGGCCCACATATAGATAAACTGTCTAAAAAGCTAAGCTCCGCAGCATATGCTGTTAGAAAAATTCGTAATTAAACTGACATAGAGACAGCCCGTTTAGTGTACTTTGCCTATTTTCATAGTGTAATGTCGTACGGTATTCTGTTGTGGGGAAATGCCGCCGACATTCAGAATATCTTTGTTTTGCAGAAAAGAGCTGTACGATCAGTTTATAAATTAAGTCCAAGACACTCTCTCCGAGAGAAATTTAAGGAGATTAATGTAATGACTGTACCTTCTCAGTATATTTTTGAAAATCTTTTATATGCCCATAAAAATATAAAATTGTTTAAAAAATACAGTGATATCCATAATATAAATACTAGAAACAAACATAAATTTGTTTTACCTACAACAAGGCTCAAGAAAATAAGTGGCTCGTTCCGATGTCAATGTATACGCTTTTATAATAAACTTCCAAGCCACGTTCAAGATCTAAGCCTTAATAAATTCAAATCATTCATTAAACGTAAGTTGTGTCAGAAAGCTTTTTATACCGTTAAAGATTATATTGAGGACAAAAAGGCTTGGGATTGAGATGCTCCAATTTTTACTTATTGAAGTGGTTTATTTTTATTGTTTGATGTTTTTTTTGCTAACTTTTATTATTTTATATACGTAACGTAATATATACGTAATGACATGATTATTTACTTTTAAAGTATTATATTATTTTAATTATTGTGAATGTGAAGACTATGTGGGTTATTGCTCTTTTATTTTTATTTTCACTTTGTCTTTTATTCTCAGTTAGTGTTAATCATGGTCTGGCAGTTTGAGTCATTTAAGCGGCCTACCCAAATGTCCTTTCTTTGGTATTGATCGTCGCATCGTTGAGCTCCTTAAGTTCTGAGTAGAGCTGCACGATTACTGACAAATGCGTGCACTGACTGGTCAGGTCCACTCAATCTGCGTGGTTCTTTCCTCAAAAGACCATTTCAGACACCAATCTACATGGCCTTCACATGATCTGACCAAGATTATGTCTGGACTTTAAAAGAGACTGTGACCTCTGAGTTTGTTTCGGCCTTTCTTCTCAGAGTAGTCAGATAGGAAACGCCGACCTCATCTAGTTTTAAAAATATGACTGACGTGTAAAAGTGTTTGTACAAACCTACTTACAGAAATAAAAATCATTTATCATTTATCATTTATCTATCCCAGCTACTCCTTTGTAAGATATGATAATTTTCTTCAAAGACTATATAAGTACTGCAGTGGATAACGAAATTAATGTATTGGCAGGCATGGCGCGTGATTTAAAGGGATTTCCTTGAGAAATTGCCAGCATTTTCTGAATGGAATAATTTATGTTTTGGAAGATATTAAGAATGTTTTGTGACTGGATTTATTTTCGTTGTGTTCCGCTTGGAACTAGCCTCATTGATTTCTATGTAAAATACTGGTATTCAGCTGCATCCGGTTAGACTGGAAGCCGACTCCAACATAGTTGGGAAAAGGCTAGGTAGATGATGACTTTAGACCAATGTGACATATTTAAATAGTTATAGTTTGAACCTTAGTACAGTTTCAATTTACTGGATTTTTGTCAAAAGTGGTAAATGCTTTTCGAGGTCGACTACACGTACTTAAAATCACGCAACTATTTCTCTAAGCGCTAGGTATGCAACGTAAAATGTATTTGTGTAACCAAACTGAAAATAACTACTTAGAAAATTTAAATGATTTACGCCAAAAGGCTTACAGAATTTCCGAGCGTAGTTAAAACATGAGTCTACTCCAAAGCGATAATCCGAAGTATCGGCCGAATGTTCGGCTGTTTCATGACTTCCAAAGGTTCCTTTTTGACTTTGAGTCCTTACCTGACTTCAAATCACATTTTTGTCTTTGTCTTATATCTTTGACTGTCGTTTTTAGGCGTTGTCGTCACCAGGCTGTATCTCATGAACCGTTATAGTTAGACAGTTGAAATTTTCACAAATGATGTATTTCTGTTGCCGCTATAACAACAAATACTAAAAACAGAATAAAATAAATATTTAAGGGGGCTCCCATACAACAAACGTGATTTTTTGGTCGTTTCTGCTCGATATTGATGACGGTAACAGGTAGACGCTTGAAATATTCACAGAATATTTAGTTATATATGCACTTTAAAAATGAATAATTAAATGAAAAAAAAACAAATATTTAAGGGGGGCTCCCATACAACAAACGTGCCTGATTTTTTTGCCATTTTTATAGATAATGGTACGGAACCCTTCGTGCACGAGTACGACTCGCACTTGGCCGGTTTTTTTAATCGCCACTCACTCATCCTCTCAACATGACCAAACCATGTAAGCATACTATTTAACAATGTTGTCACTACATCATCTTTTAAATCGCTCCGTTGCCTCATGACATTCCTCTGTAGGTATTTGAGGTAAAGTTATCCCAAAGAAAACATGCCTAATCCTAGGTCTAAGTTCTTACTGAGAATATCCGTTTCTAGGCACGAATTAAAATAATCATTATGTACGCGAGCGAATCCGCAGAGAGATGCGTAAAATTAGCAATCTAATTTGTATATCCTTACAACAATACGAGACGAATCACGAATTAAAATAATTATTACCTCCCTGGTAATAATTATTTTAATTCGTGATTAATTATTTTAATTCGTGATTTGGCGATCCATCAGGTTAAGCTACGCTTGCCGGGGTTGGTCCGTGGATGGGTGACCATCTTTAAATACCGAGACTCCTCCGTGCCTCGGAAAGCACGTTAAGCCGTTGGTTGCGGGTTACGGGTCGTCAGAAGCCCGAAAGTCTGACAATCAGTCTTACCAAGGGGTATCGTATTACCCAGTTACTGGGTTGTGGAGGTCAGATAGGCAGTCGCTCCATGTAAAATACTGGGTATTCAGCTGCATCCGGTTAGACCGAAAGCCGACCCCAACATAGTTGGGAAAAGGCTAGGCAGATAGATAGATTTGGATTCTTAAAAGGTCACATTAATCGTTTTGTTATATAAAAAAAAAAGTAAATAACACCCTAACAGCTATAATACGCCAATGCGATGCTATGTCTACTATGTACAACATACTTTAACTTAACATTAACTTAGAAAAAATAACAAAAAAATGGCCTCTAAAAGTTTTCAATGCAACTCAGTGCTACTTCTGTGAACCTGGTCAGACTGCACTAATATACTCGTATACCTAGCTACCTCCATAGAAATAATATTCAACAATTTTTTGGCTCGTGATAAGGGAGCCAACTGGGACAAAGGGAGTTTGTCCTAGAGCATGGCTCCAATGGTTATTTTTTTCCATCTGGAATTTCTTAGTGGCAGCCTGAATTTGTGCCCGGTTGATGGCAATAGGCTCGCCCCCTGTTAAATGGGACTTAAACATAACTGGCGAAATCTTTGGTGTACTATAGGTATATCTCTGCCCAACCCATCGAGAAAACAAGGCGTGATGTCATGTTATGCGTGTGATACCCTTTTCCGTCGGTTGTGCCTACCCTTTTCCCAACTATGTTGAGGTCGGCTTCCAGTCTAACCGGATGCAGCTGAATAACACTACTATTAACACTGTAACTTGAAAACATTGTAAAAGTCCATTATTTTGAAAAGAGTAACCGTGGAGTTACTTGCCAGCTCTTCTCCATAGGAAACGACCAATTGGACCGTGCACCTAGCTTCTGACGTTTAATAAGTGCTCATGTAGGTTTATGTGAAATAAAATATTTTGATTTTGACCAGTATTTTACATGAAGCGACTGCCTGTCTGACCTCCAAACACAGTTACTGGGTAATACGATACCCCTTAGTAATAAGATTGATTGTAAGATTTTTGGGTTTCTGACGAGCTGTCAAAGATCCACGCATGACAGCCAGGACCAACGGCTTAACGTGCTTTCCGAAGCACGGAGAGGTAGTGTAATGTAAAGATGGTCACCAATCCACGGACCAACCGCGGTGAGCGTAGCTGACCGATCGACCATTGCGACTGTTATTACTTAGCCAAAAAGACATAATGCTGTGAAATTTAATTAAATTGAGATATTTTATTGAAATAAAGGTCTCGTTTGAATTCTTAGAATCCTTAAAAGCAATTCTAATTGCGGACATTTTAGATTAACACAGCTAACACGATATTACTGAGTTCACATTTGCCCCTGTCGTGTTAGGTGTGTATAAATTACAAAATTAAAATCCTTCAAAATAACAGTTCAGTGTCGAACATTAACCAGTAAAGCATGGATTTGAATCTACATAAGCCCAAGATTGAATAAGGGCTTGCAAATCCTCGAGACTTACCCCTAACGACAGTTTAGGCTCCTAGCAGTATGCTGTCGAATTGCGATATGAAACAAGCAGCCTATCCCCATTGATACTTATGTGTGTGAGGGAAACCCGGTCTTTTGATCCTATGTGTATTATATAATCAAATTTACACAGCTGTGTATGCAAAAGGGATTGTGTATGGAGATTTCAACCGCAAGGACCAATAAACTCAATGAATATAATTGACTTTTGTAACTAAATACATAGATATACCTACATCGTCAAATTGAGCTCAGTAGTCATGTTAGCTGTGTTAGTCTAAAATCTGAAGATCCGAAAGTGGAATGACCTATTTTAAGGTTTCTAAGGGATTCTAAGAATTCAAACGAGGCCTATGATAAAATAAAATATCTCAATAAAATTAAATATCGCTGCATTGGGCCTTTTTGGCTAAGTAATAATAGCCTTACGGGTCTATTCATCTGGTTAAGCTACGCTTCGGGGTTGGTCTGATTTGGATTTGACTTTAACTTTGAAATCCGAGAGGTTGAGTTTTATTCCTTTGACTAAAAGAAAAATGACAATGGAAATAAAATAAAAGGCTCTAGAGTTTAATAAAAGTTAAATAAGGAAACGATCAAGGGCCTAATATATTGATATTCATTGCTTTTGAAGTCCGCCATGACTTTCAATACACATTATTTTAGTGATATCAAAACAGAAATTTATAAAATTGCTACTTTTTTTGGTCCTAATGCCCCACGAGTTATTTTCAACTCGATTAAAGTTCACTTTCAAGACGGAATCAGGTCACGATAAGTTTTCAAAAGAGCCTTTCAAGTAGCTTCGAGCAGCTCTGATGGATTCAACTTAGAAAATTTCATTTGAAATGGATCCACTTTGAAAATTGTTATGCTCATTTTGAAATGAGAAACTGCCTCTTACGAAATAAACGATATGTTCTATGTTAGAGGGTTTGGTTTCCGCTCTTAGTCCTTCAGGTAGACTATTTTTATGTTTATTCCAACCAGCCCACCTCCCTCCCGAAGTTGATCACGTCTCCTGGTCTGTTCAGAACATCTGTGAAAGATCTGGGTGCCCCAAAGGTTTCTGTTCTAATATGGGTGACGCCTGTGCATTCAAAGAGTACATGCGCAACGGTTTCCTTAGTCTCCATGCAAGCCCTGCACAGAGGACTGTCCGTTATGCCCATTGTGTGGAAGTGTTTGTTTAGAGAGCAGTGTCCCAGGATGGTCGCCGTCACCAGGCGTAGGCGGGTCCTGTCCAGGCGTAATAAACGCCTGGTTCGCTAATCGCTATAGGTGTGTAGGCTTACACACCTATAGCGATTTGGGTATTATTTATAGTAACTCGTGCATTTGCTCTCGGAAAGCACCAGTTGGTGAAGTAAAACTGATGATGCATACCACAGATGGCCACCGGAACAACATAATAATAAGTATTTAACGGGTTGCGATTTGATTAGGTACTTTAATATGGTTGCTAACCAATTTATGCTCGTCACAATGCAAATGGTGACTGGCAGTTTTCCTGGTTCTTACCAGGAGAACTCCTCAACAATTAACGTCTCAGCATTGGGAAAAGCAATATTTTGTAAAAAGTTATGAGCAGTTGACATTAGGCTGTTGTAACTTAGACAAATTAAAAACTTACCCACAAAAAAAAAAAACTTAAAAAAAAACAACCGACTTCCAAAAAACACTACAAACTGATATTTTTTTTTTTTGTAAAATATATCATCAAAACTTTTTCCTTATTGCGAACACTCCATATAAATTTGTTTAAGTATGAAACTCATCTCAATATCGATCAAGTATGCGTGATGTTATGTTTGTTATAAGCCCAGTACCCTAATGGCGTAAAACAGTTTGAATCACAATCTGATTGATTTTTAAGTATATTATTAATCCATTGCTTCGTATGTTAAGACTGCTGAAAAACGTAAATAACGCAATGAATGTTGTAAAACTGCCACGGATTTGAATAGCATTTGGCATACGGATAGACCATACCTAGGTTAGATCATGGCTGGGCTCGGTGTTATGGTTCCGTGAGATTTAGAACCTCAACGCGGGCGAAGCCCCGGGCAAAAGCTAGTATAATAATATAATGTAACTCGGAAATAGAATAAGCCACTCAAATAAACTCATTCTTCGTCATAGTCTTCATTTATTTTTTTGGTCCTAAAGTCCGCGCAGTATCTGCGACTCCCAATGGTCCATTTTTTTGGAACGTTCAGTTTTTATGGCTCGCTTATATTGTTAGCAGGAGTTTTATGTGGACGGATTTTGTGCTACTTTTATAACTAAAAGCTGTGACCACCAGAAAACAAGGTATTTTATGTAGTTATGTACAATAAGTACGTGTACCGAGCGAAGTGATAATTGTTCGTTATCTAGGAGTTGGTTTCCCGCATTGACAGGTTAATTTGAAAATGATTGTCATGAGGAGGACTTAAAATATAGGTATTTCTCGCAAGATTCATATTCAGCGCAAAACAACTTGTGTCTGTATTCTGATAACTTTACAGAAAACAAGTTACAACATAAACGAGTTAAGTCCGCCTTGGTGCAGTATTTATTTACTTGTGCATAAAGTTTAAATAAATAAATAAACATAAGAGTTAGGGAAATTAATTGTTTACATAATCTGCCTATAATGTTCCCACTGCAGGGACACAGGCCTCCTCTTTCTGTGAGAGGGAGTGGGCCGTAATCCACCACGCGGGCCCAGTACGGGTTGGTGGATGTCACATGTCTTCCAATTTTTAGTTCTACGACATAGCCGGTTAGCTCACGATGTTTTACTTCACCGTTTTGAGAGCAGTGGTGATGAAATAATTTACACAAAGTAAAGCGCCTGTCTGGGTTCGAACCTACGACCTACTACTCGTAAGTCGAGGCCGTTAACCACTGGGCCACCACTGCTCTCATGCTCTCAATTAATTGTTTAGCAGTCTAAAATTTACCACCAACTTAAATTGTCCGTATATTCAAACATTTGTATAAAATGGCTATAACACGGCAAATTGACGTAGGGTGTCAATTTGCTTCACAGTTAATTTTCCTGACTCACATATCAGTTTGTCCTCAAATATCTTACAAAATTGTGACATTATCTTCGGGAACGTCACAAACGTAAACCGATCAAATATGAACTAGCCTTAAGGGATAACTGTCATTCATTCAAGCGGACCCTAGTTGAAGACACCCTAGTTGAAGACCTCTCGAGAAAAAAGTTCAAGTTACGGAACACGAGTGTGAAAAATGGAAGGACATTTCATTGTGACGAGGGATTGAATGGTCTGAACAGCTTTGTATGTCTGTCAGTTATGTTTAGGAGTTATTTTTTGCCGAACTACAAGCAGAGTAGTAAAGAAGTGTTAAGTACCTTTTTTTTTGGTTGGGAAATTATCAAATAACTTCTCCCGCTCTGGGCGGATGAGTTATTTTTTGCTGAACTGGTACATGCAGTTAAAAAAGTGTTAGGTACCTATTAGCTGCTTTACGGGCTATGTTACAGCTAAGCTTAAAGGCTCGTGTAGACTGGCGCGAAATCGCGGGCTCGACACGACTCTAGTAGCACAATTTCGTCGTCGCTGCCGGTCGCGCCCGCGATATCGCACGAGTCTGTACGAGCCTTTATGTAAGCGGGCATGCCCTGTATGCCTGGTGCCGTATTAGGACGTTTTAATGCCATCATGGTTCCAGTGCAAGAGAGAGATGTATCTATACATGACCGCTAGCACCGTCCCATTTTCGGTCTCGGTTTCGGTTTTTCGGAATTATAATGGCAATTATACTTCATAATACGGCCTCTGGAAGCTTTTATTTAGGTACTAAGTTCTGTTTACGTTTTTAGTTTTTAGTATATGCTAATTAGAGAGGATCGGTAGAAATATGTATAGTGTACAGTATCTTAAATACTTAAAGTTACACACAATATCAGGTATACGCTAAAACAGTTTGTTACCCGTGGTCCCTCTCGTAGTCCCTGGTGAGACCACGGGTATTTTTTTTTCCCATGGTCCCTTCGAGAAATACAATGCTGCCAAATTAAAACCATCTACTGTCATTGAATCCTTTTGGGTTAGGTTAGGTTAGAACAGTGACCATTAACAAGCGAAGGCGAGCGTGCCGCGGCAGCGGCCGGCGAGCGCCAGATTCCCTCTATTTTTGGTAAATAATTTTGAATGTTTCAAGTAACTAAGAGCTAAAACTAACGGTCTACCATTTTAATTTGGCAGCATTGTATTTCTCAAAGGGACCACGGGTAAAAAAGTACCCATGGTCCCTCCAGGGAGTACGGGAGGGACCACGGGTAACAAATGGCTAAAACATGCTGATTAACGTTAGTCAAAGCAATTAATTTTGCATTCCATAAAGATTTACATCAAGACGTATCTACTGACCTACGTCTCATAGATAATGTTAAAAGCTGCAACATATTTGCTTTATCACTACTGATATTTACGATAAGTTATCCACCAGTAACTATTCACGTTATATTGAGAAATAAACAGGACATTTTATGAAGCATTTTAAACAAGAATAACTTGGCTGTTATCATAAATATGGGGAATATGCTGCAGCTGGCGGCAAACAAACAATGATAAAATACTAGCTTCATTTCTAGAAGCTGTAGTGTAAGTGAAACAGAACTAAACTAAACGTTAAATTATTCATGCTTGGGCTCCATGTACAATACTGGTAGTCAGCTGCATCCGGTTAGACTGGACCGTTGATATGGGCCATGTGTGGCCTGAAAATGACAGACATCGACAGTTGTGTACCTATGTTTAAGGCCCTAAAAGTGTTAACATTTCCAGCATTGTTTATTTTGTAAATGACCATTTTTGTTAGAAAAAATAAGCATTTGTTTCTAAGTGTCTGAAACTAGAAAAAGGCCTGTTAGAAGCCAATATATTATGGTACCTATATTGCCGCTATATTGCTATTGCTATTGGCTATTGGTAGCTGTATTATTGCTGATACTGTCCAGACCAGTGGAGTTGGTGGAATGACCGACGAAAAAATTCAATGCAGTGGCGTCCAGAATCATGTACTGAATTTATGGTAACACGCTGCGCGTCGATGTCCTTGCCTTCATATCAACTTTTTAGGGTTCCGTGGTCAACAAGGAACCCTTATATTTTCTCAATGTCCGTCTGTCTGTCCATCCTTAGTACTAGAAATCTGTAATTTATCACATCACGCCGAAAAAGTAGAAAAAGAAAACCTTGAAATTTTTTTTGAAAAGAGTACCCCCTTGCACGTAAAGTGGGGATGATATTTATTTAACTCGTCTATCCCATAGTATGGGTTATCGTTGGATAGGCCGTTCAAAAATATTGTGGGTCTGCGAAAACTGTTTTTCAATTCAGGGATCAGTTTGCGTAATGTATAAGGGCAATATGTGGCATTCAAAGCACAGACAGTTGTAAACCACATTTCCAAAAGCTTCAGTTACTTACATTTCCATGTCTCTACATATACGAAGTGGCAAGCTATGTTAAGTCAAATATACACATATATAATCACCCAAAGAGTTTGCGGCACAAGAATGAAATATGCGCAATACCACATAAAAAAGCAATATTTAATAAAAGTTTTCTAGGTATGGCACCCAAAATATATAACAAGCTACCTAAATACCTAATTGAAATTAAAAGTATAGATCAATTTAAAAAAAAGCTTTACGAATTTCTAGTTGCGAAATGCTATTATAATATCAATGATTATTTAAATGAAAGATGCTAGGCCTACTATATCCGATTTAACACATGAGGGTGTAAAATTATTAAGAATAAAGTTTTGTAAGATCCAATATTGTTACTAAATTAATTTATATTTCAATTTGTTATTAATTGTTTAATGCTCTGACATAAAAATATTATTTATTATAATTTATAACTGTGATTGACAAGGCTGACATAATTAATTAATTTACTGTTTTAGAATAGAATATTTGCATACCCATGTGATGGTTAAACATGGAGAACTCTAGTATTTAAAGAAAACATCAATGTATATTCCTACCCATGTTTGCAAATAAATATATGATTTATGATTAATATTAAGCTTTATAGTGCTATTTTTTGTTAGGGTCAAATGTCTCCCCCCTTTTTTTTTTTTTTTGGGTGGGAAATTATCAAATAACTTCTCCCGCTCTGGGTGGAGCGGGAGGGAGTGTCAGACTTTTACTGACTTATACCCACCCGTGTTCCTTCAGATGCCTGTGTGCCAGGGCCACGATATCCCTTTCGGACAGGCTCGTAACCCTGGCAGGCATTGGCCCTTTCGGACCCCGTCAATTGGTGCTGACGTCTCTTTGAGGCGCGCGTGGAACACAACGCACCGTCGACCCGGGCTTGGTCCTTATCGGACGGCGAGCTACCCGGCGCTCACCGTCTCCCCCCTGCCAGCTAAATGGTTGGTTTTGGATATGTGAAAATATTCATGGCAGTAGTATCTAATTATAACGAAATTAAAAGGAAAACTATCAATTAACTTTATTTATTTATTAATCAATCAAGTATGTAATATTTATTTCATTGCACAACAGGGACACTTATAATATAGACAAAATTGTGTATTGTTTTTATATTTTATACGGGTCAAAGACTTTTTTTTTTTTTTTGTTTGGGAAATTATCAAATAACTTCTCCCGCTATGGGCGGAGCGGGAGGGCGTGTCAGACTTTCGCTGACTAAAACCCGCTCGTGTTCCTTCCGTTGCCTGTGTGCCAGGGCCACGATATGACAAACTCGCAACCCTGGCAGATGGGTCAAAGACCTGGTTTTTCTTTTCTTATCATATGACTTTTTGTTTTATTTTTACTTAAAGCATATAAGAGTTATGTGACAACAAAAAGATCATCATACTCGTATCCTAACTAGGAAGTGTAGTTCAAGGATATTTTATTGAGCTAAAACGGGAACCCTATTACTAAGGCTCCGCCGTCTGTCTGTCTGTCCGTCTGTCACCAGGCTGTATCTCATGATCCGTGATAGTTGGACAGTTGAAATTTTCACAGATGATGTATTTCTGTTGCCGCTATGACTATAAATACTAAAAAACAATAAGATAAATATTTACGGGGGCCTCCATACAACAAACGTGATTTTTTTGCCGTTTTTATAGATAACTAGCTTCTGCCCGCGGCTTCGCCCGCGTGGATGTCGGAAAAAATGCCACGAGAACGTACTACCGGGGGTCGTTTAAAAAAACAAAAAAAAAATCAAATTTTATAATTTACTTTCATGCCTAGTTTTAGGTTTCTTAACTCAAGGAATAAGATTTTTCATACAAACAAAATCCCCCCTTTTCACCATTTAAAGGTCGAATTCCAAAAACCCCTTCTCAGCAGATGCCTACGTCATAATTTAGAGTTAATCAAGCCACGCAGTAAAATCCTGCCTTGTCAAATTTACTACCCTTTTTCACCCCGTTAGGGGTCAGTTTCAGTGGCTAGAGAGGCGCCACGGCATCCTGTTATACCCACGGGTTCCTACTCTGGATAAAGCAGGAGGGAACGCCCGGGTGTCACCACTGTGTGGATCGCCCAGAGAACACCGGTGGAGGTCTGCCCGACTTGGGCCAAGCACCGCCATATCCTCACGGAGGCGACGCTGGCGGCGATCTCTCGTCGGTCCAGCCCTGGTTCAAGCCATGGTTCGGAGCGAGAGTTCATGGGAGTCCGTCACCTCCTTCTGCGAAGCAGTATTGCTCGCGAAGGAGGAGACGGAACGCGTGAGGGAGAGGCAAAATTCATGCCCTCACGCCCTTAGTCGCCGCGGGAGACGCCGCGGGAGACGCTCCGGGCGTCGGGAGTCGCAGGCCGATGCTCGGAAACAGAAGGCGCGTGCTTGCGGACGGTGAGCGATGGGTAATTCGCAGTCCGATAAGGACCAGGCCCGGGACGACGGCGCGTTGTGTTACACGCGCGCCTCAAAGAGATGTCAGCACCAACTGACGGGGTCCGTTAAGGCCAATGCCTGCCAGGGTTGCGAGTTTGTCCGAAAAGGATATCGTGGCCATGGCACACAGGCAAATAAAGGAACACGGGTGGGTTTTAGTCAGTAAAAGTCTGACACGCCCTCGCGCTCCACCCAGAGCGGGAGAAGTTATTTGACCCACCAAAAAAAAAAGAGTTCAATTTTCGAAAAACAATGATACATTTTATTCTAAATTTTTGTTTCTAAGTATAAATACTGAGTTTCGAGTTTATCGGACCGTACGTTGAAATTCTTCTATACAAACTTTGAGATCCCCAAATCCCCTTTAAGGGGGTAGTTTGAAAAAACTAAAAATGACAAACTTTATAATTTACTTACGCAAGTATCCATGTATTAACTCTTGGAATAAGATTTTTCATACAAACAAAATTCCCCTTTTTACCTCCTTACAAGGTCGAATTTCCAAAAACCCCTTCTTAGCGGATACTTACGTCATAACTATCGATGTACCAAATTTCAGCCCAATCCGTTCAGTGGTTTGAGCTGTGTGTTGATAGCCCAGTCAGTCCCACGACCTTATATTTAAATAAATATTGTGTATTTGTATAAGTTGGAGTAACATTTCGTTTTGTTTCATCGCAATCGCTTCATTATATGAAAAGTTAGAAACGGTACACGTGCTTATATTATTTTTACTTGAATACAAAATTTAGCGAATGAACAACTTCAATACAAAACGTCATCCCCCTTTTCACCCCATTGTGGGTTGAAATAAAACCAAAAACAATGGTTTACGTTCTGTTAGTTTCCAACCTTAAGCCAAAATATTAGTTATTTTAACTTGAAAAATAATGAATTTCATCCCCCTTTTCACCCCTTAAGGGTTGAAATTCTAATAACACCGTTGAGTTAGCTTCCTACCATAAGCCTAGATAATAAATTTTGTGATTTTTACTTCGAAAATAAGGACTTTCCATACACAACTTCATCCCCATTTTTAACCCTTCGGGGGTAAAATTATCAAAAAATAATTTATACGTGTCTCACACGTATAAATTATTTTCAATCATCAGCCTAAACACAAAATTTGAAGATCCTAACTTCAAAACTAACGGACTTTCATATAAATTTCCATCTCTTATTTTACCCCTTTAGTGGTGGAATTCCCAAAAATCCGTTCTTAGTGGATACTTACGATTCACAAAGAACACACCCTCAAGTTTCATGTCTCTAGGACCAGCGATTTAGGCTGTGTGTTAGTTTCCACCTTTTTTTTTAAAATATGATTGACGTGTACGAGTAAAAGTGTTTGTACAAACTCATTTAAATAAATCATTTATCATTTAACCATAAGCCGAAATATTAGTGATTTGAACTTAAAAAATAAAAAAAACTTGAATTAAAGAGAAAATTTCATCCCCCTTTCACCCCTTAAGGGTAGAAATTCTAACAACACCATTTCATTAGCTTCCAACCATAACCCTAGATAATATATTTTGTGTTTTTAACTTCGAAAATTAAGGACTTTGATACACAACTTCATCCCCCTTTTTAACCCTTCGGGGGTGGAATTATCAAAAACGCTGAGACACGTGTAAATTAGTTTTCAATCCTCAGCCTATACACCAAATTTGAAGATCCTAACTTCAAAACTGACTAACTTTCATACAAACTTCCATCCCCTATTTCGCCCTCTTAGGGGAGGAATTTCGAAAAACCCTTTCTTAGTGGATACCTACTTTTCACAAAGAAAATTCCCCATTCCAAATTTCATGTTTCTAGGAACAGTGGTTTAGGCTGTGCGTTGATATATCAGTCAGTGAGTCAGTCAGTCAGGACTTTGAATTTTATATATATAGATGGTACGGAACCCTTCGTGTAAGAGTCCGACCCGCACTTGGCCGGTTTTTTTTAAATTACTGACGGGAATTTTAAACGCACGGGGGTCAAGTATGATGTACTGAATCCATGGTAACAGGCTTCGGGTCGATGTCCCTTCCACCCTGTAGAGTGCAGTGTATTTATCCTACCGTTTATTTACAGTCTGAATCCCATTTAATGCAATCCATCGTTCATTGCCGTCGACAAGGTCTCGACCAACGTGATTGGTAATAAACATTGGTGTTTAATGTTTGTGTTAGGTGATTGGGTCGAGAGAGGTGAATGAGGTGAGTCAAAAATGAGCAATTTGAAATTAATTGCTCATTTTTGACTCGAAGAGAGCCGAACCATGTTAACTTCAAACCTCGCTCAAGTGACCGCACACAATAGAGTATTTGACTGCTATCAAAAATATATATGAATTTATTAATATTTTTAAAGGTGTTACTAAAAAGGACGATATTATATGAGAAAAAATCAATACAATCGGTGGAATAATGGAGAAGTTTTTTTTTTTGTTCTTTTTAGATATGCTCGGTTTTTGCATTTAACCAGTGTCATGTAAAATTAGGTACTTGTTACCTAATTTACAAATTATGCAAAATATGAAATTATTATTATTATTTTATTTGCAAATTATGAAATGAACTCCATTCAATGCATGATAAAGATGATAGATGATATCCCGCCCCGCTCCCTTTGAGTTTCAGTAAAGACGTGGTGGCACTTCACTGAAACCTCGCGCGGACTTCTTGAGAGAACTTAAAGTGATGTTGCACTGTTTTGTTTCATTTGCCTACACTAATGCAGGTTCACGAACACTTAATGGTTAATAATCCACCATTATTACACATTAAAATTCAGCTAAACAAAACTGCTAATCATGACGCTTCACTTTCCCGCCAAGAAGTCGACATCAATAAATGATCATTGTACTGAATGGTGCGAAGTTACTATGGCGTTCCTATGTTGTGACATAATATCGTAGCAGTGCTGTCTCTGTCTACAACTTGGGTATTGTATGACTTAAAAAACATTTTTTTTTTTATGTGGCCTAATTTTTTTGTTGGTTTCTAAAAATCGATTTAAAAAGAAAACAGTCATAGGTATACCCTATTGGAAAGCCAACCTATTCATTGTTTTTAAAGTAAATCACAACGATACAGCGTTTGAATTAAGACGCGATGGGAGCCACTTTATTTTACTACAGACGTTCAGTGGGCTTCAAATTAACTTTGCCCGACCTGAGAGTCGAACCCGGGACCCCAAGCTCAGCAGTCGCGCGACAACAAGACCAACGGGGCAGTCATGTAATTTTAAAAGTACGCAAATAGGTCGTGAATACGTGGACACAATAATGGTCATCTTTTGTGATATATGGGGGGTAATAAAAACTATTTAGGCATTTGCTGTAAAATATGGGCACATACATAACATACATACATACATAAACTGACACCTTATTCCCATGGGGGTAGGCAGAAACTATAGACCGCCCCGTCAACGCTCCTTACATACTCCTTTGCTTTGTTTACGTTCATACATAGAAATAAAGAAAAAAAAATTGTTTGGGACACGCACAAGAAACACAAAAATAGCATTTAAAGTAACAATATAAAAAAAAAACAATCAAGACGTGCGATGCCAAAAAGGCTCCTATCTCATCGATGCCGCGAACTCGCTTACGGACAAAGATCCCAACTAGGGTAATAAAAAAAATATTGAAACTGGTATATACCCAGAAAAATTAAAAGTAGCAATTATAAAACCGATACATAAAAAAGAGAGTAAAGAAAGCATGATTAATTATAGACCTATTGCCTTACTGTCAATCGTCTCAAATTTTTTTGAAAAATACATTTATAGTGAGCTGACGAAATACTTTGAAACCCATAACATCTTAGCTAAGGAACAAAAAGGATTCAGACAAGATAAAAGTATCAACCTTGCTATATATGAGTTCTTGGAAATCATAATGTCTAATGTCGACAAGCGAATACCGATCTGCGGCATCTTTATGGACATGACACAGGCTTTCGATCACGTGGTGCATGACGTTTTACTTTATAAGCTCGAGTTATATGGCATAAGGGGCAACGTTTTAAAATTAATAGAAACGTACCTCAAGAACCGCACTCAATATACACAAATTAATAGAATTAATAGTAGAACTAAGATGGAGGAGACATATTTATCAGGGGGTCGTGAAATTCAGTACGGTGTCTCACAAGGAGGCGTATTGAGCTCACTACTTTTCATTATATACATTAATGACCTTCCGAACGCGAATTCAAACCCAATGACACTCTTTGCTGACGACAGCACCGTTGCAATTAAGTGTAATGAGAGAACATCTTACGAGCATGATATAAACAGTAGCCTAAATGCAATCATTCAATGGTTAGATAGTAACAATCTGAAGGCGAACATTGGGAAAACAAAAATAATGCATTTTAGTCAGCGTATAAATGCAGGTACACCTAAGATTAACTATAAGGGTGAACCTGTAGCTGAAGTTCTATTAACAAAATTTCTTGGGCTTACTCTGGATAATAAGTTAAATTGGAAATCCCAGATTGAAACATTGTGCAAAAGATTAAATAAATCAGTAAGAGTATATGCCCTACATGAACTTAAAAAGGTCTCAAATATAAATATGTTGTTAGCGGCTTATCATGGTTTAGCTGCTTCAGTACTGAGGAATGGGTTAATTTTCTGGGGAAATTCGACGGATATTGACATAATTTTTAAAGCACAAAAACGGTGCTTAAGGGCTATGTTTGGGTTTCAAATGGTCGAAACCTGTAAACCGTTTTTCTGACTCTCCCAAGTCTGTATATTTATGAGGTCTCATTATTTGTGAAAACAAATTAAAACCTATTTAAATTAGCATCAGAAATAAATAATAGGCAACAACGAGACGCACTACGCCTCTATGTACCCCGAACATGTACCTCTTTAATGTACAGGAGTGTGTTCCATATGGCTCCTGTAATCTTCAATAAATTACCTAAAGAAATAAGGGCAATGAATAGGGCCCTATTTAAGAAAAGTCTAAAAAAAAATCTGATTAATAAATGCTACTATAACTTGAATGACTTCCTCAATGATAATTTTGCCAAACTAAAGACCTCACAGTGACATCAAGTAAAATCAATTATTCAATGAATTATGCATGTATCTCTTAATAACTAATTTTGACATTGACATTGAAATAATCTAAATATTTTTTATTATTTAATTTATAATTTATTATCCACTATGACTTTAACTTATTATAACTATATCGTGCTTATTTCATCTAATTTTATTTATTCCAATGTCTTTTTTGATTAATTGATGAATAACTATGACTGTATAAATTTTGCATGCCTTACGGTAGAATCACTTGAAACATGTAATTCTTATAACACCATTGTAACAGTGTATTCAGCAAAAATAAATGATTTGATTTGATACTTACCTCTTTGGGGAAAACTGGCGTGATGTAATATTTAAGTTTTGTCACAGCAGTTAAAGCCCAACCAATTATCTATAGACTATTATAAAAAAAGCTGAAGAGCTTTGTTTGTTTTTTGTCTGTTTGATCGCGCTAATCTCACATCAGACGGATTTGAAAATATATTTTTGCATTTATAATACCTGTAGACATTAGAGACTCAATGAATAGTAGAAACATAAAGCATAAACTTTTTTTTTTTTTAAACGTTGCCCCACACTAGGAATTTCTCCTGTATCGTGGGTGCGTTTACAAACATTTAAACTCACATACACAAACAGCCAGACCCGGAACAACAACAAACGGTCATACAAATATTTGTGACTGTCATTTTAGTATATTGTGGTAACGAAGTTGCGAGCAGAAGCTAGTTTTAATGTCAAATTATTTGGAATTCTGTCGCGGCACTATGAGTGAATTATGTTCTGTATTCCACTAAAAGGTTAAGGCGGAGATTTCATGAAAATGGTCAAAAGGTGGTTTTTAAAAGCAGTGGATCTCTTAAACCGTAAATATTTTTGCAATAGCACCATCCTATTCCTTACCGTGGGTGTGTAAAAGGCGACTAAGGGACTTATAAGAGAATGGGCAGCAGTGTTCTTTATGCATTTTAACATCATACTGCGATCGCCAACCCTCCTGCCAAGCGTGGCAATTATGGAACTCACCCCTCCGCTTTGGAGGCGGCCTATATCCAGCAGTGGACGTCTTTCAGCTGAAATTAGGTTGTTTTATTTTTGTTATTTACTTTATTTCGGACTACACATACATGTACACACAATCCATATAGTATTAGTAACAATGACTTAAAAACTATGTTAGTAACCTTTTAGAAACTAAAACAACTAATAGCGACGTGGCCCAACACGCGTTGGCACGTGCCTCCATACCCAGTGCCTTATGAAGGAACTGACAATTTTGTCTAATAATGTTTTTAGGATGTTGTTGGAGCTTCCGCGCATCCTACCCATTATTGACGCTGTTCTTTTTCTCATAATGGCATGAAAATCGTCAACACGGGCTTCCGCGAACATCTGCGAAGCGCTGCAGAAGCGCGGAAGCCCCATCAACATCCTAAATCCATTATTATACTGCACGCGCAGGACGTTGAAGAAGGTTTGGCAGTATGCCTTCAATCAACTGAGCCTATAGCAGTCCACTGCTGGACATAGGCCTCTCCCAGGATGCGCCATAACACCCTGTCCTCCGCTTTCCGCATCCAGTCTGTCCCAGCCATCTTTTTAAGGTCGTCGGTCCATCTAGCTGGGGGGCGCCCCACACTACGCTTGCCGATACGCGGTCTCCATTCCAGGACTCGTCTGCTCCACTGGCCATCGGTCCTTCGACAAACATGGCCAGCCCACTGCCACTTCAGCTTGCTTACTCTGCAGGCTATGTCGGTAACTCCGGTTCTCTTCCGGATTACTTCATTCCTGATCTTATCCTTCAAAGAAACTCCGAGCATAGCCCGCTCCATAGCACGCTGAGTGACCTTGAATTTGTGGACCAGCCCGATTGTTAGTGTCCACGTTTCGGCACCTTATGTCATAACGGGCAGGAAGCATTGGTTGAAGACCCTAGCCTTCAAACACTGCGGGATTGACGACGAGAAGACTTGACGAAATTTTCCAAACGCTGCCCAACATAACCGCGGATCCTTCTGTCGGCTTCCTTCTCAAAGTTGTGCCTACCAAGCTGGAAAACTTGCCCTAGGTAGACATAAATAAACGATTTTATTTTTATTTTTTATTATACTGCTTCACTACTTCCTTCGATGTGGATTGGACTTGGCAGTATGCCTTGAAAAGCGATATCTTAACATGCTTACTACAACGCGCAAACCTGCGGGCTACCATATTACATCGAACCGCCAACGCCCTTCGCTCCCTCTCTATGTCAGCATCGTCAGATAAGTCCTCCGTGACTACATGCCGTAGGTATTTTAACTGTGTGACTCTCTGTAGTGACTTTCCGTTTAGAGTCACTGGAGGAACATCATCCAACGAGCTAGACTTCCATTTAAACAACATAAACTCACTTTTCTGCATTACAATCTAAAATTCTTTGATAATCTGAGTCAAGGCTCCCGTAGACAGGCGTGGCGCGATTATTGTAAAACAATTTCTATAAAAAACTTCATGGAAATTGTTCTACCAAAATTGCGTCGCACCGTCGCGTCGGTGGCTTGGCGCCTTTATGCGCGGACAATACATACCTACGTATTTATGTATAAATGTGCATCAATTGATTATAACTATCCTCATATTGCGATGGTCAATGCCAGAGCACGATTATTTCATTAATAATCGTCGAAGCTATGAGAATGAAAATCATACAGAGAACAAACATCACTAAATATAATATTATACATATAAAACAAAGTCGCCCCACGTCCGTCACTTAGGTATTTAGAGTGTGGACTACACTTTTATCTATACCTTCATGGTTTTCACCAATGGACTGAGTGATTCATGGGGAAGGTTTCGGTAAGGTTTTAAGTAAATTGGCTGAAATATGATGATGATTTTTTAAGTTTTCGGAAAATATCATGCCGACTGGGAACTTTACTGGCGTGCGCCACGTAAACGAATATATTTATATTTTAACATTTTTTTACGGAATTAATACATTGTTTACCTGGTTTAAAACAAAGGCTACTTTTAATTTGATAGTACGTTCCCCTGGGATATTTTCCAACATCGACGCTGGCGAAGCCGCGGGAAAAAGTTAGTGACAAATTAAGTCGCTCTCTTTTTTGGGGTGCATTAGAATCGTGCTTTGTGGATCGATACTTGGATGTTTTTCCGGCGCACTGGGTAGTTAGCCCCACTGTTACTAATGAGCGGTCTTTTTGGGGTCCATTAAAATTGTGGTTTGTGCTTCGTGGAGTATTTCCGGGGATGACTGGTTGACAAAATCCATACTAATATTATACGCGCGAAAGTTACTTTGCCTGATAGTCTGTCCGTTTGCCTGTTCTCAGCCTTTCTACACCTTAAAAGGCGTTATGGATTTGGATGAAATTTGGCACTCAGGTAGACTATGACCTGGAAATAGGCTACTTTTATACCGGTAGTACGTCCTCGTGGGATCATTTCCGACTTCGACGCGGGAAAAGCCGCGGGCAAAAGCTTTAAATATTTTTTTTTAAATGCGTTTTAAATAAATGCTATACACACATCGCTCTTCTATTTTATAATATTTTATTTTTATTTTTAAATAATAATATTATATTACGAAGATTTTAGGTATAACTTAACAAAGGACACGAAGATAGTAAAATACTGTGGCACAGCAAAATAATTATCACCATCGAAATTAAAAGTCAAATTATTTATTTCAAAGGGGCACTTAAAAGGCACTTCTGAACGTCAAAATTAACAAAAAAATTGAATCGATTCTAGTCGAAGCAAGGTTGATGGCCATTGGACTCTGGCTGCCTATCTACTCAATGTGCTTCATTACGTACAATCTGTAGTGGCTTGGAATATAACAATATTGGAATAAAATCATTACAAGGACAAATAAAATGAATAAGTTATGATGTTTTAATATAAATTATGTACAACTAAATGTATTTCTTATGGGAATACAGACGTATTAAGATAGCCAATTACTTTTTTTTTTACTTGGGCCTTGGAGTCGATATTATTATTATTTCTTTGGTATCATAACAGACCCTAATCTATCAATGAAAACTAGTAACATAGAGATCTAGATGAGCATCTTTCAATATAGTTATTTTCATGAAGGGATCTTTGTAATATCAGTCTGTTGTGTCCCTATAAAAGAGGCTTTATCCTCATCCTCATCAGAAAAGTCACGAGAATTGTTGGGCACTACAATTTTCTCGGTACATTTCGTAGATTTCTGAATACTAAATCCATAGGCTTTCTCACAATTTTATCATTTTCAATTTTCTCTCAGGGTTCCTGCGATAAGAAGTTTAGAAAATCTGTACTAATATTCCAAGGGGGATGCGCTAAGGTAGCCCGAGAAATTTAAATTTTCTTACTTTTTTTGCAATTTACAGGTCAGTGTCAGGTTCTAAGTTGATTTAAATATAATTCGCGACCGTAACAAATATGGCTTTACAGAATTATAATCATAAGAATCAGTAATACAACTCCTTAAGTTAGAATTGGCCTCAGGGGGCCAAGTCTGCTGTTTTCAATGATTGTTCATTATGAAGACCATACCAAGGCAACGCCATGACCATTGTCAATGATTTGTAACCTCCTAAATTCATAATGGCGTGACAGTGGTCCATAGGGAAGTCAAAATAATTGAAGCTTATCAGTACGAGATTACCAAATACAGACAATTTTTCCAATGTAGTATCAGTGGCACGTCATTGGAAAATCATAAAGACGCCTAACAATTACGAAATTAGCAAAACTGTCAAACTCTACAATTACGGTGCCAATGATCGACCATTCGGACACAACTGCGTTATCAGACTTGGCCCCCAGGATGTCATGATTTAATGAAGTAGTCATTCAATAGGATTATAATTATGAACTTAGAGAGTTGTATTGATGAAATTTATGATTATAATTCTATAAATAAATATTTGATACGGTCGCGAATCAAATTTAAATCAACAACGTGATGCTGACCTGTGAATTGCATAAAATGTAAGAAAATTTGAATTTCGCGGGCTACCCTGACGGTTTCATCTTAAAGAGGTAAAAGTGAGTATGTACTATGTAGGACCCCCATTTTTTTTGGTGGGAAATTATCAAATAGCTTCTCCCGCTCTGGGCGGAGCGGGAGGGTGTGTCAGACTTTTACTGACTGAAACCCACCCGTGTTCCTTCAGATGCCTGTGTGCCAGGGCCACGATATCCCTTTCGGACAGACTCGTAACCCTGGCAGGATGTAGGACCCCCTACATAGTACATACTCACTTTTACGGAATCGGATCAGTAGTTCTGAAGATTACCCAGTCTTCAGAACTACTGATCCGATTCCGAAACATCTCTAATTAATGGAAAGCTACAGTATTGCCGAGTGTCTAAGGATTTATACTCGTACTAGCTGCACCCCGCGGTTTCACCCGCGTAAGTCTCGACCCCGTGGTAATATCGAGATAAAAAGTAGCCTATGTCTCAATCCAGGGTGTCAGCTACCTCCATACAAAATTTTATCAAAATTGGTCAAGCCGTTTGATCGTGAAGAAGTAACAAACATACACACACACACACACTTACAAAGTTTCGCCTTTGTAATATTAGTGTGATACTAGCTGCACGTCGCGGTTTCACCCGCATAAGTCTCGATCCCGTGGGAATATCGGGATAAAAAGTAGTTTATGTCTTAATACAGGGTGTCAGCTACCTCCGTTCAAAATTTTATCAAAATTGGTCTCACCGTGTGAGCGTGAAGAAGTAACAAACATACACACACACTCACAAACTTTTGCCTTTATAATATTACGAGTAGTGTGATAAACTTTGATTCCTTACACTTGTGTTCGAATAACTCGTCAAAATGTCGGGAGCAGCAGATTTTATTTTTTGCGATCTTGAGGTTTGGTCCCATAAGAGGTTGTGCGTTGATTCCAGGACGTGTTACATACACCGTGGTATTTGAATGGTCTTACAACGGCAGCCCACTTCATCTATCCAATGACTATTAATCGTCATCACACTAATATCACACTAATATTATAAAGGCGAAAGTTTGTGAGTGTGTGTGTGTGTATGTTTGTTACTTCTTCACGCTCACACGGTGAGACCAATTTTGATAAAATTTTGAACGGAGGTAGCTGACACTCTGTATTAAGACATAGGCTACTTTTTGCCCCGATATTCCCATGGGATCGAGACTTACGCGGGTGAAACCGCGGGGCGCAGCTAGTATTAAATAAAACTTAAATTGAATACATGGTTTCTTTTATTGTAAGTAAAATTGTGTTATTTCAGTCCAATATTTCAATTTAGTGGCGCCATCTGCAGAATAGAATTATCTTATGTATACAAAATGTAATTCTTTTACAAGTACTTATTACTTTTTCGAGCTTCAGTAACAGGCGAGAGACAATAGGATTTGATCGCCACTGTTTGTCAAACTTTTTGTCAAAATATCGTAATTTTAATAAATTTTTATTTCTTTTTTTCCAATAAATGAACAAACAATTGCAGTTTGAAATGCTTCTTTATTCAAATTTTCTTGTGACTTGGAGATGTTTGTTTTTTATTCCAGTTTTTAAAAACTTTTATGTTAATGCTTAAGGAAAAAGAAATGCAACTTTTGAAGTGGACTCGATAAAGTGAAGTAAAATTATAGTACAAGCTTTAATGCAGTGAAGAGTAATTTAATTTAAATAAAGCAAAACTTTGATCGTCCAATCAAATTATGAGAGAAAACGTTGGCGACTTTAATTTAATAATTTTCTGTTCTGAGTTTTAACAACTGTGAGTACGCTGTGAATTTTATTTACAGCCACAGAATGCAGAAATATGAAAATGTAATCAAATATGTTTCGTATAAACATTTGAAAATTAGCATCTACTTAGCCATTTCTGAACTATGATAGGATCGACTTCCGGCTCAACCGGATGCAGCTGAAAATCAGTATTTTACATGAACCCTGTCTGACCTCCACAACCCAGTTACTGGGTAATACGGAACATTTGAAAATGATTAAGGAACAATAGACCACGTTTGAGATAATCTTAAAATTGTTATAATATCAACATGCTATTTTGGAATGTATTAATCTATGTATTTAGAACCACTGGTTTAAAGAGTTCGATAGTTATTTCTGTATTTTTTTAAATATGCAAACTGTATCCAACTCCTATCCTCTTTTTAGTTGTACACTCATAAGTGCTCACACAGGCAAGAAAAAGGTATTCACACCAACTTTTTATAGACACAGACAAAAACAAATCTTTCACGTACCAACCAGATTGCGGGAACAAGCACATTTCACGATGCGCGCCCCCGAAATGTCCCAAAAGTTTGAGAAGCGCTGAGACACGTTTGTAGCGCTGTCGCATTAGCACAGGTGTGCTGTTGGAATATATTGCGCTACGATTGCCGTACATAGCTTTACGTATTGATTTGTATTTCAACGTTTCATTGGGTGAAAATGGTGTCGTCGAATCGATTAGAAGGGTTTTTGTCAGGAAATTCTCAGTGACTTAATAAAGGAAACGATAGCTTTTTTCCTTTTATGATTTAAGCCGCCTACTTCTGCATGTAGTCCTGCCATACTCCATATTTTACCACTTTATCGGCGTAATTAATATATATACCCATGCCAAATTACAGCTTCCTAGTACTATGAGACTCTGTGCTAAGCCGCGGACATACAGACAGACAGACGAACGGACATGACGAAACTATAAGGGTTCCTTGTTGACTACGGAATCCTAAAAATAGCGGGCTTAGTAACGGCATTCCGACTTCCAAGAACACACATAGGCTTACGGGACTTCCAACACACATAGGCTTACGGGGCAACGAGGAGGCTGACCGTCTGTCAAAGCTTGCAGTGGAAATGGGTAGTGAAAAGCCATACATTCCAGATTATTGGGAATATTGCGCTTAGTTTAAGCTGTCGTGTTTTGACAGATGGAGGAACTACTTCGACGAAAAGTCTCAAGTGACATGAATTTGGTATTAAGTATTTCAGAATGAGCCTTCTCGCGTGCCCTGGTTTGAGGATACAAGTTTAAGTAGAAGTTATGTTAAGATAGCATTAAGCCTGCTATCTGGGCACTATCCATCGGCAGAGTTTGCTTTCTTAATGCGAAAGGTTACATCACCTAATTAGGAAATATGCAACAAAATTGAAGATGTGCAACATTTGTTGATGGAGTGTGTTAAGAACAAGAATGAGAGAATTAAAATTGAACATTTTGGACATTGGGCTAATTCATAACATTTTAGCAAACCCTAGATCGGCGATTACAAAGAGGTTGTGTGGCCTGGTGAAGATGATGCCTAGTCAGTGATTCAATTTCAAATACAGTATATATATCGATATAGTTGTAGTTAATTTAATTCAAGTTAAATAGTTGATAAGGTACGGTGGGGTTGGCAAATCCGTATGGATAAAAACCCCCTTTATTTCATAAAGAGAAAAAAACCTTTTGGGGTTTTAAGTGACGACCCCCCAACCCTCTTTGATGCTTGAATGGCCCCTGACCAGTAAAATCGGTCAGTGACAGTAACATTTTACAACATGGCGACGCCGCTTGATGAAAGATATACCAAATTTTTTATTGTAAAAGTGTCTTAGTATACATCTACATACAGAAATAAACATTTAATTTGTATTTTTGCAAAATATTTTGAGCTACACTACACTGTTCTAGCCGTCATAACCAGAGATAAAACGGTCCCCTCTTCTACAATAAACAATATTCAAAAGTTTTAACCGCTAAATGGCAAGCGTTTCTCAAAGTTCACAACCGTGCACAAACATTGTAACTTAAGTGATAAAGAAGAACGTTTTGACGCGTTGTTCGTTAAACCCGGTATTATGAGGGTTCTGAATTAATTTAATTAACAAAATATTTTTGCTTTTACTCGTGTTAGCTGATTTTGGAGGATTTAGGAGATTAGGTATTTTTGTGTTGGGATATTGTATGCTGATTATATTTTTAATACCGTATTAAAGCTAAACATATTATGAGGATTTTATTGGAGTAGGGTTTCATCGAATTGTGGTACTCCTAGATGTGCAGCTTTTTTTGAGAATAGAATCTGTGAAAAATATCGGACATCTTTTTAATCAGGAAGGACACCCCTTCGGTAAAAGTCTAACAAACCATACCTTACTAAGCTTTGAAAGACTGATGACCAGAGATCGGAATAGGTAGAGGATATTTAACTAAGCTTCGAGGAAGGAAGTAACATAGAGTGGATAATACCTCCTCTAAAATCCATTACAGATTTTTCAAATCTATAATTTGTTACTGTAAATGAAGTCCAATAATAAATCTTGGGATTTAAACGTCATTATAATTATTCCGGGATGTTAGTGGAGGTGTTATCCACTCTATGTTACTTCCTTTCTTGAAGTTTAGGTAAATAAGCTCTACCTATTCCGATTTCTGCTGATGACAACTTAAAACAAGGTGATTCATTCTTGCCTAAAACTGAACATCTTTACATTAATTTTTTCTTTAGATTTTTGCGTTTACATATTCATTACTACCGGGATATAATTATTTTTTAGCTTAGTTTTTAATTCTTTTTACCTGTTATGGTATAGTGATTATATTCTAGATGCATCGTCTTCACATATAATCATATAATTAATGTACTCAAACAAAATATTGTAAAAAAAAATAATTAAAAGAGTAACGGTGGAGTTTCTTTCCCATTCTTCTGCATACGAAACTACCTTTTGGAAGGAGCGGCTAGGTTCAATTTAATTTTTTTTTGTAATTTTTGACGTTCAAAAGTGCCTCTTATGTGCCTAATTGAAATAAATAATTTGACTTTGACTTTGAGTTTGATAAAAAGTATTATATGTCCTGACGCAGGTCATGTTCTACCCATTTGCCAAATTTCATCCAAATCCGTTTAGCTGTTTCAGCGTAAAAGCTTAACAAATAAACACCCTTTCAAATATCGACGGCGAAGTGTATATTCTTTCTTCCTATGCGAAAATTTTCGCGAAATTCACTTTTTATGGTTTCGAATTTAAAAGTTATATGCATATTCTAGCAAAATCTCTTATCTACATTTTTAATTGCAGATAATGCAATAGCATAAATCAAGATGTTTATACCTTTAACCCCATTACCCCCCTTCCCCTTTTACCTTTTTCCTTTTTTTAAGGTTTTAAATACTAGGCTTTTAGCAATTTTTATCTTATTTTTATTTCTGGTTATTATGTACACTAAAGTCTTAAAGTACTTTTGAGTATTTATCCTGTTAAAGTATTATTGTAATATAAATTGGCTACTTTGTATTAGAGTGTGTATTTTTATCAAATTTAATTTTTGTAAAGTTTGTCTTCTTTGTGCAGAATAAATGATTTTTATTTATTTCTTTATTTTCTTTCTTTAACTAAACCCGAGTATTATTTTTTTTCCCAAATTCCATGGGACTCGTGTTGAGTTTGACAGTTAGAAGACATTGACACTTCGCCGTCGATATAATATTAGTTAGGATGGCATACATGTGTAATTTGTGAGTAAATGTACCATGTGTAAGTTTGACTATGTATAAAAGCAATATTCTAATAGATAAAAATATCACGCCCATGTGATTAAATTTGTCGTTGCAATTTGCATTCAAAATGTTGGAAAATTTAACAAACCTGCCCAAACTTTTGATTCCACGACTACTCTGTATGTATCTCGACTAAGGGATGAGGGAGAAGAAAGAACCGTACTCTCCTTAGCAAGAGCTCAATTTATTAAGTGTAACGACAACTACGTAATCTGATAATTAAATTGAGGCCTAATTTCGTTTGCTAGGCCATAGACTGGAAGCGGAAGACATTATTAATAATGATATTGAAATTCTGATGTCAATTTAGATGTTTGTATTGAAATTAGAAGAGGTATATTTTCTCAGTCAACTTCCAGTCTACCCGGATGCAGCTGAATAACAGTATTTTACATGGAGCGACTGCCTACCTGACCTCCACAACCCAGTTACTGGGTACGATACCCCTTGTTAAGACTGGATGTCAGACTTTCGGGCATCTGACGACCCATAACGACTGCCAAATATCCACGAATGACAGCCGTGACGGCTTAACGTGCTTTCTGAAACACGGAGGGGTCTTGGTATGTAAAGATGGTCACCCATCCACGTACCAACCGCGGCAAGCGTAGCTTAACCTGATCAATAGACTTTTCCTTTCGAATTTCGAATTTCATAATTTTAATCGGATTTTATTTTAAATTTTCTCGTAATAGACGTGACAATACTCAAATTTGCCTACATCAATATAAAACGGCACTCATGCGGAAAAGTGTCTTTTGCATGCCTCCAAAAATTTATAGTAAACTACCTGAAAGCTGGAAGCAGTTAAGTAACGTAGCGTTCAAAAAGAAAGTCAAAAATTTTCTAGCAGATAAAGCTTATTATAATTTATGAGTTTATAGATGAGAGATTTTGATTATGTTTTACTAATTTTGTTATTTTTAATGATCTCAATATTATAATAACATGATATTTTTAAATTAGACTCGGAGTGATATTTTGCTTAATTTGATGCCATTGTTTAAGGCAAACGTGATGATCTGTTTTATTCCTCTACTTTTCATTTGTGTTGTATGTATTGTACTCAGGTTTGAGCAAATAAATGATTATCTTATCTAATATAAAACTTATATTTGAAAAAAAAACTAGGTTTTTTTTTGGTAATTCAGCTCTCTAATTGGGTAACTCACTACCAATCGCATTCTGGATGATTTTGAAATATATTGCTAATCCATTAAATGATAAATGATAAATGATTTATTTCTGTAAGTAGGTTTGTACAAACACTTTTACACGTCAATCATATTAAAAAAAACTAGATGAGGTCGGCGTTTCGTATCCGACTACTCTGAGAAGAAAGGCCGAAACAAACTCAGAGGTCACAGTCTCTTTTTAAAGTCCAGACATAATCTTGGTCAGATCATGTGAAGACCATGTAGATTGGTGCCTGAAATGATCTTTTGACGAAAGAACCACACAGGTTGACCTGACTGGACAGGTTGACCTGTCCAGTCAGTGCACGCATTTGTCAGTAGTCGTGCAGCTCAACTAAGAACTTAAGGAGCTCAACGATTCAACGAACAATACCAAAGAAAGGACATTTGGGTAGGCCGCATAAAATCACTCAAACTGCCAGACTATGATAAAAACTAAATGAGAAAAAAAAGGAAAATGAACAAAAACCCACATAGTCTTCACATTTACAATACTTAAAACAATATAATACTTAACAAAGTAAATATTCATGTCATTGTATATATAAAATTAATCACTGTCAATGTGTATATAAAATACGGATATAATCTTGGTCAGATCATTTGAGAACCATGTAGATTGGTGTCTGACATGGTCTTTTGACGAAAGAACCACACAGATTTGAGTGGACCTGTCCAGTCAGTGCACGCATTTGTCAGTTATCGTGCAGCTCAACTCAAAACTTAAGGAGCTCAGCGATTCGACGAACAATACCAAAGAAAGGACAATTGGTTAGGCCGCATAAAGTACTCAAACCGCCAGACCTGCATTAAAAATTTTTTTGATTGAGAATAAAAATAAAAAAACAATTCACATAGTCCTCACATTGGTTTATAATGTTCGAAAAATTTGTCTGCTCAACAAAGTAAATAACGCAATGAATGTTGTTGAACTGTCAAAATGGGGTTACCCTTGTTTCATTGAAAAGAAATTGACAAATTGTCATTTTCCAAACAATTTTCCGCATAATTTAATTTGCCAGGTTATTACTTAGCAAAAAGTCTCTTCACAAATAATTGTTACGCAAACCTAATGTTTGGGAAGTGTATGTTTAAACAATAACTTGTTTACCAACTAGTACTTATACCAATTTTAATATAGTCAAATATTTCAGTTGGTATTTTATCATATTATTTTACGCAAAAAAGTAAGCCAAATATTTAGTATCGTCAGTTTTCAATTTCTATTCAGTCAATAATTGCAACATACCAAAGTAACTTTTTCTTTAGATTCTAGTCGTTTCTGTCTAGGGTATCCCTGCGTAGGTGGTCGCAGTTTAAACCTAACATAACCTAACAATTAAAAAAAAAAAAATAGCCTAATCTAACTAGTTTGGTTCCGGGTAGCCTACTAAAAACAATTAATACAATTATTTGAATAATTAATTTTTATCGTCTAAAGATTATTTGCTGTAATAAATCATTTGAATAAAGACCGAATGCCTTAGTGACACTATCCTTGGTAATATTCTGCCGAGTAAAAATTTTACCAAATGAAAATGTGCCTCGTAAAATCATTCCAAATACTGCATTGGTATAAAAAAAGGTTGCAAAAATTTCTTTGGGTAGTGAAATTTTGTCAAAATCTTTTCGGCAAAACGGCAAGATCCCATCAAAATGAAACCCCTTGCTACAGTACCTAAGTGTGTTACGTAATAACCTCGCTGGTTAGATAAAATGTAGGCGACGCTGTATGGCGCAGATGAACATATTTAGTCCTCATAATGTTACAGACGAAATAAAGCCTGTGATATTTTACGGGACTTGAACACGAAGCCTTGAGCTTCTGAAAGTTCTAGAACACAAAATTTAGGAATATTTAAGACGGCTTGTGGTTTGAAGAAAAAATACCTTACGCTTTCAGCTCCAACCCAACTAATGTGGCAAAAAAAATATAAATGATTACATACTATTCGTTTCTGAATAAAATACTAAGCCTTACAACAAAGTATACAAAAAACATCGCGAATTGGCCAACATTCGAACAAATTAAATTTAATGCCTCCATTGGTTCGAAATGTCGGGAGTCGAGTCCTTAAAATTCAGTGAGAAAGGAAACACGTGATTCACAAAATGTATTAAGGTTTCCGTGTCAGATTTTAGCAACAAATTATTGGGAACAGTCGGGGAAATTAATTATTTAGAATTGTAAAATGTTTCTGGAAGACGTTTGATTGGTAGAATTTGTGGGCTGAGAATCTGGGATTACTGAATCATTAAGGGCGAATTTCACCAATGAAACTGATGCACTATTAAACCGCGTTCAAGAGCTGTCAGTGTCATTGTGGCCGGCATCTAAGACGCCACATGCGAACTACGCATTTAAGACCTGATGTCACCCAAATCTTGCATCGCGCAAGCAGAGTTTTCCGCGCGACTGGCGTACATCTATACAACATCCCAACATCAAGCGTCAGGCAGTAGCCCACCAGATACAACACCCGTCTGATCGGAGGGTCCTCCCTTTTCTATGGAGGATGAGTGAACTTTACACCCTGTCCCTCGTACCTAGAGGTATGAGGAACAGGGTGGAAAGTTCACTCATTTGTATCATCATTGTCGGGAATCTTGACACTGAATAGAATAGAATACTCTTTATTATGTACACCATAAAAGTTACAGATATAAATGTTGAAATTTTACATAGGGTGACACAATGGGCGGTCTTATCGCTGAAAGCGATCTTTTACAGACAACTGGATGCACTGACAGGTCTTGAACGCAGTTTAGATGTGTTGATCGTGTTCAGTTTCATTAGTGAAATCAGCCGACAGTCGCACATCTGGCAAAAGATGCGTCGAATATCGTTGGTCACGTAAAACCAAAACGGACCAGTAGATATTAAAACATTCAACCTTACACTCTCGACTGATCGAAGAACTTACGCCCGACGCATCTTCCTTCAGTTGTGTGACCACCCAAAGTGTATTGCGGTTAGTGGAAGTGCTCAGGTGCGGTTCGGATAAGTGCTGTTGAAATCAGTGCTCTGAGTGGAATACCTCAACATTTTAAGTATACGCAAGTATATGTTGTACTTAAAACAAAAAAAAAAACATTTTTTAAATTTTCTCTGTCTGACTGTTTGTTCCGGCTAATCTCCGAAACGGCTGGACCGATTTTGACGGGGCTTTCACTGACAAATAGCTGATGTTATAAGGATTAACTGCCGTAGGCAGCAGCTGGTCAACTTATCGCCGCAGGAAACGACCCGGGCGTCGGGAGTCGCAAGCGGATTTCCGGCCACTGTAGGCGCGGGCCTGCGGACTAGGTCCGGGTCGACGGCACGTTGTGTTCCACGCACGCCTCAAAGAGATGTCAGCACCAACTGACGGGGTCCGTTCGGATCAATGCCTGCCAGGGTTGCGAGTTTGTCCGAAAGGGATATCGTGGCCATGGCACACAGGCAACGGAAGGAACACGGGTGGGTTTTAGTCAGTAAAACTCTGACCCGCCCAGAGCGGGAGAAGTTATTTGATAATTTGCCACCCAAAAAAAAAACAAAAAAGCTAGTCAACGTATAAAATATTTAGATATGAACGTTGCATAGTAAAACCAAGCAGGCTAAAGTTAAAGTCAAATTATTTATTTCAAATAGGCACTTTAATGGCACTTTTGAACGTCAAAATTTACAAAAAAATAAAATTGATTCTAGTCGCCCCTTCCAAAAGGTAGTTTCATATGCAGAAGAATCGGCAAGAAACTCTACCGTTACTCTTTTAAAATGTTTTACAATATTTTGTATAGGTACCTACTACATTATTTACGCGTGTTTGGTCTCCAACGCATTCCCTGCCTACATAAGCTGGTAGTTGTTATATTCTTTATTTGACTTTAAATTTATAACATCACTATTTTTTATTGACATTAGATTATACGCCCACATTCGAATGTTTCAAATTTCGCCAGTTATGTTTAGGGCCTATGTAATAGGGGGCGTCTATTGCCATTAACCGGGCACAAATTCAGACTTCAGTCAATTGACAAATCCCAGATGGAAAACCCAAAACCACGTTGCGTGACCCGGGAATCGAACCTAGGACTTCATGCTCAACAGATCGCTTGCGACCAATAGACGAACAAGGCAGTTTTTTTTATAAAAATGTTCTTGTTATTTGTATATTGTGGTGTCTTACGACTTCCACGCGAACGAAGTCGCGGGCAGAAGCTAGTTATTAATAATAATTATTGTTATTGCCAGTCATGTTGTGCGATTACGCTTTGGGTGATAATCAGGTCGAAACCTATAATGTGATCCTACTGACATACTGTGATTGTTACCTGTTTTAATTGCCTTGTGAATAAATAAATATATCATATAATTATATGTGAAGACGATGCACCTAGAATAAAATTACTGTACCACAATAGGTAAAACCTGTACCCCCTGGTTGTGGTGGGTGTGTATTCCACAGTACACATTATAGTAAACGATGTTTTTAATAAAATGGTTTGCAGATTGTTGGGGGAGAGCAGTTAAGTAATTAAGTATTTTTATAAGATATAAGTACTTTGATATAAATACTGTTAAGATATTTCCCTTTATTCACTTTTCATACATATAAGATAAGACATTATTGTTAGTCACTTTATACGTGCAATAAGTGAAAATGAAGTGTCCGCACTAATTAATCTTATTATCTTATACTATTTGTTCTGTTCCCACAGAGAAATAAAAACCGAGAAAACGTCTCTTAAGCTCTTAAGAGGGGCCTTCCCGGTTCGTCTATCGTCAACGCGAGCATGGTCGAAAAGATTGTTGTTTCATCCAGCGCAAGTAAAAACTAATAGCAACCGAGTGGGAACGCGATAACATTGAACGAAAAATAATGTGCGGAAAGTTCATAAAAATTATTACATATTAATTTAAATAATTATAACTTATTATTAACTTATTCAATACGTGTTTTTGAGTAAGCCTTACCAGTTTGTGAAATAAATGTTGGTCATTTAGCAGGTCTATTACATTTGCAAGGTTTCTATCGTAATGTTTTCTTAACATTCACAATTTATGACATTAGAAATTGCCAAAGTTCAAGTAAAATTTGTGCAAAAAAAGCAGATTTTTGCAGGCTTGCACTGAATTTGTTTTGCAAAATTTTAACTTTTTGCTTGCATAGAAACCTAGATATAGTGCACAAGATACCTATTGGTTCAAAAATTTCAAAGAAAGATGTGTTACAACGCCATAATCACGTACGAGCGTTTGTATGAAAAGTATGTCGGGTTGGCCGCTCTTAAATTAAGAGTTGTATAAACTTTGTTTTTAATAAATAAAATAAATAATAATAATAATTCTACTGTTTAAGGGCCGTATTACAGAACCTCACTCAAAACTCAAGCATTACTCAAAACTAGTTTCAACCAATCAAATGGTTTTAAACGAGTTTTAAATAATGCTTGAGTTTTGAGTGAGGTTACGTAATACAGTAAGGGTTCATTCATATAAGCGCAGAGTTGAAGCGCAGCGAAGGGTTAATATAAATGATAGCATAGCAATTTGACCCTTATCTCTATCTGTGACCGACCTGCAGGCCTCAGCGCTGCAGGCTTAGAAGACGCTTTCAATTTCCATTCTACTGTAGAATAGAAATCGCTTGTCTACCCTCTTTTCCTTACTCGGAACGAGGTGATCCGGCAGAGAACCAAAGTTGTCGACATAGCCCACAGAATAAGCAAGCTGAAGTGACAATAGTGTGCCACAGATCAGAAAAATTTATGATCTGAGGGGCCGGCCATATTAGCCGTAGAACCGATGACAGTTGGGGTAGACGTGTTCTTGAGTGGAGACTGCCAATCGGCAAACGTAAGGTAGGACGTCCTCAGGCTAGGTGGACCGACGATCTTCGCAGTGTGGCTGGTGGCAGCTGGGTGAGAGTCGCCACGAATCGAGCTGATTGGCGTGCAATTGGAGAGGCCTATGTCCAGCAGTGGACTGCTATGGGCTGATGATGACCTTTCTCGGTAGAAAACTGTCAACTGTCTACACGGAAACGTCCTTTTTGTCTTTTGACAAAACGCTTCTCTACGGTTCTCGTGCTAAGCCTGCTGGTCACTCGCAGACGTGCATTTTCCGTAGAATGTGCGCAAATTCACGCAGGCAGTTTGAACCCAAGCAAGTGCTTTACTTTGTGCAAAGAATTTAATCACCACTGCTCTCAAATCGGTGAAGGAAAACATCGGTAGGAAACTGGCATGTCCTAGAACCAAAAATTCGAACACATGTGACATCTACCAACCCGCACGGGCCGTAGTGGATTACGGCCCACTCTCTCTCGAGGAAAGGAGGCCTGTTTCCCAACAGTGGGACTATTATAGGTTGATTACGTTCTAGAAATAAGGGTGATATTGCTACGGTATCTTTTAGATTGACGCTTCACTGCTCTTCGACTCTCCGCTAGTATGGACCGACCCTTACACTATTCAAGAACCGTATAGTCACATCACACTAATATTATAAGGCGAAAGTTTGTGAGTGTGTGTGTGTGTGTGTATGTTTGTTACTTCTTCACGCTAAAACAACTGGACCAATTTTGATAAAATTTTGTATGGAGGTAGCTGACACCTTGGATAGGCTACTTTTTATCCCGATATTCCCACGGGATCGAGACTTACGCGGGTGAAACCGCGGGGCGCAGCTATTATGTAAATAAGCACGCCCACTCGTTACTCGAACACTAAGTAATTAAATTTTAAACCTTTAGTTAAATCGAGTCATTGCATCCATTGTTTAATTTCATTATCTCGTGATGCGAGCACTGAAATGTGTGGTGAATGAGTGAATACTCGTAATGTGTTTAAAATTGGGATATATTCAGAGAATTTAATTAATTTCATTTGAATACTCAAGCAAATTAATTAATTTTATATTCCTTTTGGAGAATGCTTTGAATGATTTGTTTTAAGTGAATACTTGTTGTTCTACGTTGAATTTCGTACATTCTCTCTTGGGGGTATCCTAGATATTTGTGTATAGTTATGTATTCGCTATTATTCGCTGTAAATTGAATTCAATAATATTAAGTTAATCGAAATTAAATAATATTAAGAATGAAAATATTTATTTGTTGATTTTATTTTTATTTAATGTTATTTATAATTTTAATTGTGTGGAATGGATAAGGGTTTTTTTTAGTATTATTATTATATTTTCGCAAAAAACTACCTATCATAAGCCTTCTAGCTACATATTTACGCGAACGTCACGTCGAGACTTCTTGGTTCGACTTTTAGATTTAGCCAGAAACCTATTGCTTATTGGTGATTTTCATACTAAATAGGTACTGGTGAAATACGTAGCTCGCAACTGAAACATTTAAAAATAATTATCATTTAAAAGCATCTAACGGGCCGATGCATGTTGGCTTCGGCCGTTGGTACGCTTTTAAAAGGTCCGGGGCCCCATGATCCCGAGATATGTAAAACATACATAACATCACGCCTGTAATCCCCGAAGGGTTATGCAGAGGTTGTACCTATAGTATACCCACATTTCGCCAGTTATGTTTAAGTCCCATGGAATAGGGAGCGAGCCTATTGCCATCAACCGGGCACAAATCCAGATTCCGGGCTGCCACTGAGAAATTCCTAATGGAAAATCCCAATAACACTTTGCCCGACCTGGGAATCGAACCCAGGACCTCATGCTCAACAGTCGTGCTTGCAACCACTAGACCAACGCGGCAGTATATGTACAACATAAAAAAAAATAGGGCATGTCAACAAACAAAGCGGTCATGACGTGACATCATTTACGAAGAACCTACTTTGTTGACATCTATTTTTAGCTCCAAATCATATAAATTAAATTTTTGGTTATGCTTTATTCAAGCAGAAAACACACTTACTTACTAACCTCAGGGAGATTTCAAGCACTTTGTAGATAGATTTTTATTGACATAGTATTTTTCGTCACTTCCGGCATTGTTGAAGAGGACGCGTTTTGAGTTTCCATTCCACTAAAAAAACGCAACAAAAAACAAAAATTGTGAAATAAGTAATGCATTAAAAAAATGTAAAAAAAAATAAGAATTCGTTTCTTAACTCCTACACAAATTATATTAAAATAATGGATAAGTTTTGTATAACGTGCATATTGAGATATTAAGAAAACAGCTCAAACCATTCCCCCTATTATTACACCAACTTGATCGCCGCTGCCGTAGTACAGGGGGCCGATCGCGCTATTTCTCAACGTAATTACCGTTCGAACGGAACGTTGGTTGTGGTTTAGTTTTGGTAAATTAGCGCGATCGGCCCCCTGATTGTATTGTAGTCCGCGGTACTGTTTATGAGTGCGTGCATTATCGCTCGTACGAAGCCGGCGGCGTTTTGTAGCTGTTTATTTTGTGTCTGGTTTGTCTCGGCCGTGGCCTGGCCTCGCCTTTATTGTTATAAAGGTAAGGCCAGGCCACGGGTACTTCGTAGTTTGACGACAAACAACCCTAATTGGGTAACAGTGGCTTTACACAAATATTAGCTTGACAGTTACACCGGTTTTGTATGCACTGAATAAGTCCTTTGCATATATGTATTATTTGAGGGATACGTAAGCTTTTGAAGAAACAGAGGAAGCAGAATATAACAAGGTTCTACCCGCTTCTTCTTTGTGGACAAGATATTAATTCAGGTTACAGTTATAATGGCAATTATGTAATTTGGTTAAAATAGGTTTGTACTTTTTAAAGTAAAACTTCTTTACGCACACTTGACTTGGGGAGAGTAAGCTGGTGAATGCGTGACGAGAGCATTACGGAAGCGAGCGAATAGATGTTGAGAGGGAGATATAAGTTAGTGATGATAGAAAGAGAGATAGTTACGTTTAAGTTTTACTTCAGCCGTGTGGTCTAAAGCAGACTTGTTTATTTTTATTTTTATAATATTCTATATTTTGTGAATGTGAAAATTTTGTAGGCTTAATAGACTGTAGATTTGTAGATCATTTTCTTTTTTATTAAGTACCTGGTACTTGTTGAGGCCTCCACTGTCCTCCCATACGTATTAACAGTGTACTTTGAAAACATTGTAAAAGCCAATTATTTTTAAAAGAGTAACCGTGGAATTTCTTGCCGGCTCTTCTCTATAGGAGACGACCAATTGGAACCGTGCACCTAGCTTCTGACATTTCATAAGTGCCCAGGTATACGTGAAATAAAACATTTTGATTTTGATCTTCGTCGGTGTGAGTTTTAGAATTTCCCTTCCCTATTTCTCTCGCGATTTGTTCCTTTTAGGAAAGGAATTTCCAAAAATTGTACGTAACTAATACGCTGACACTTTAGAAGTGTACATAGAAGTTTCATATCCATGGTAACTGTTGTAGCGGCATCAACATCGCCACATGCGAACTACGCGTCACACTGACGTCACGCAAATCCTGCATCGCGCAAGCAGAGTTTACCGCGCAACTAGTATAAACAGGCTGTGGCGTAAATAATGGTCCAACGTGAAGGGGCCGATACATCGTATATTCAGCTATCACATACCACAATTTGAATATTTTTTTTCCATAGGTCTCAGAATAAAATATGTATATAGGTACTAGAAAAAAATATATAAATATACCAAACACTGTTTGACTATGAAAAATTGCTGGAAAACAATAATCCTGAGATTACCGTTTTTAACCGACTTCCAAAAAGGAGGAGGTTATATGTTCGGCTGTATGTTTGTTTTTTTTTTTTTATGTATGTTCACCGATTACTCCGTCAATTGTGAACGGATTTTGAAAAGTATTTTTTTTGTTTGGAAGGGTATGCTCCCGAGGTGGTCCCATTGCCACCAAATCAGAATCGGATGAAGGGATCCCATGGAAATCGAGGGAAATCCTCAAATTTTATAGGCATACCTATAGTGATTTGAGTATTTTTTATAGTAACTCATACATTTGCTCTCGAAATTTGGTGAGCACCTCGAGCACCATTTGGTGAAGTGGAACTGATGATGAAGACCATCAGTTCTTCTGGTTCTTACCAAGAGAACTCCTCAACAATTAACGCCCGTGCATCGGGAAAACCAATATTTTGTAAAATTTGATGAGCATTTGACATTAGGCTATTGTATATTAGATAAATTACAAACTGACCCACTAAAAAGAGAAAAATAAAAAACTTTTACTTACAAAAAAAAACAACCGACTTCCAAAAAAAACACTACAAAGTGAAAAATAACTTTAACTTCGGAAGTCGGTGGCAACAAACTAAAATACAGATCCAAAGACACCGACTTCCGAAGTTAAAGTTATGTTTCACTTTGTAGTGTTTTTTTTTTGGAAGTCGGTTGTTTTTATTTGTAAGTAAAAAGCTTTTTTTACATTTAGATATATTATTTGACCTTAATTACACTTAAAAATTATTAAAATTAAATTTATAAGACCGCCCATTTGTGTCACCCTATGTAAAATTTCAACATTTATATCTGTAATTTTTATGGTGTACATAATAATACGGTATATATTATAATACGGTACAACATTCTGACATGACGTCACTCAGTCGAAACAGCAAATCAGTCTATAATGTTTTCACTGTTGCAACACAGGCCTCCTCTTTCTGTGAGTGGGCTGTAATCCACCACGCGGGCCCAGTGCAGGTTCGTGGACGTCAAATGTCTTGGAAATTTTAGTTCTAGGACATGCCAGTTTCCTGACGATATTTTCCTTCACCGTTTTGAGAGCAGTGGTGATGAAATTATTTACTCAAAGTATAGCGCCTGTCTTGGTTTGAACCCATAGAACCCAAGTCGAGGTCGTTACCACTGCGCCACCAGTGCTCTCAAACCCACATTATTAGATTGTAAATTAGGACATCAATTAAAACTAAATTAGCAATTATTATAATTAGTTGAACGCAATTCTATTCGCTCTAATTCAGAGTTTCCGAGTCAATAAATAGTTTGATTCAACTCATCAAATAGGTATTTATACAGATGGCCTATGTTTCTGCCATGTCATTTACCCATCGGCCATCTGTATAAATACCTTTTTGTATTATACTCGTATAGTACGCGGTGGTACGCCAACCCGCCTGCCAAGCCATTGCTTCATAGGTTTAAAAAATTCCTCTGCTCAACTCAAGTTACGCAATGGACCTAGGTGAATTGTCAAAATTAAACCCAATGCGATCAATTGTCATTTTATGTCTGTTACGAAAAAAAAAACTAATATGGATAAAAAAAAAAGCAATAAAAGTAATAATATATTATTGGTGCTATTATTTTTTTCTCAATGGAAACATTAAGACCAGGCAGTCTAAATCAAATTTCTACGCATACTCCGTCCCTTGCTCTTGCTTGCGCTGCTTGCCCCTCCGTTATGTGCTAAACGCTAACCCATCAGTAATAAAGTTGAATATCGCGTGCACTCTTTGATCGTGTTTGACCACTAAACTAAATAGCGTAAGTCTTCCTTGTGTGTGTTTAAGATATTATTTTTAACTAACACACCTCAAATTGTAATTTTAATAATAGCTTTAAAATTGTATGTACCTAATATTTGCACGCCACACTTGGCAGAATGTGATGATACCATTGACTAATCTTAAGACCATAAGATGTACCATATTCTAACAATTAAATAATTATGATTATGATTAAGTCTTAGTCTTAATTCGTTTATAACTAAAGTAATAATTGATCTAGAGAAAAAAGATCTAGTTGCTGGATAATAAACTTCCTTTTTTTTGCTGTGAATATTTATTTTAGACCTAAAAACTAAACAATCTTGTTTGTTTTTTATAATTATCTTTCAAAAAGACATGATTTTCGAATAAAAATGTATTTAGAGAAAATATTACAATATTACGTAACTGTCTTCAACATGGAAAGAAAAAGATCCAATAAATCATACACTAAAGTTTCATTTTGCTTGTATGTGTGACTGTTTCAGAATATTCATGCAAATCAACATAAAAATAGGGAGCCTCCTCTTAAGAAAGAAAGAAAACAATAACATTTATTTGGACACAGCTCATGAAGCACAAAATACAAATAACAAAATAAAAAGTGAAAATAATGTTCCAACAACAATGTGTTCCTCACGGCTGCGCCAAAAAGGTTCATTTCAGCATTAATGCCAGACAGATGCTGTCTGACGCTGGTTTTCTAATGAAACTTTAGGGAGAAGTAGTATTAGATTTTTTTGTGTACTTTCTGATTTTATCTTGAACATTATTTGACATCGGTAAAGAAAAACATTGTGAGGTAACTTATTATAGTTAATATAAATCTGAAATCGCCAACCCATCTTAAGCTAGCATGGTGATCAATGCTCGTGCCTTCTCTTTAAATAGAGTAATAATACATATATCACGACGGCACGGTTGGCGCAGTGGTTAAGCGATTGACTGCCGCGCAGCGTGTCGCGGGTTCGATTCCCGCACGGAACAAATATTTGTATGACCTACAAGTAGTTGTTCCGGGTCTGGCTGTTTGTGTATGTGAGTTTATATGTTTGTAAACGCACCCACGATACAGGAGAAAATCCTAGTGTGGGGCAACGTTTTAAAAAAAAAAAATATATATATAATTGTGAGAAAAGCGCTAAGGTAGCTCGCGAAATTTAACGTACGTTTTTTTTGCAATTTGCAGGTCAGTAACAGGTTGTATGTTGATCTAAATATGATTCGCAGACGTAACAAATATGGCTTTACAGAATTATTGTCATTAGAATCAGCAAAACAACTCTCTAATTTCGTAGAATCCTATTGAATAATTATTTCATAAATTCACCAATTTACCAGTTGTCAGGATATAATAAATTAATATTCAGATCGAAATAATCAATATTTTTTAGTAGCTTGTTAAATATTTTCAATATGACATTTCTTAGTTGTCAGATGCCATATGCTACATAGCTCATTCATTCAATAGGATTCTACGAAGAGAGTTAGATGTAATGCTGATTCTAATGATTATAATTCTGTAAAGCCATATTTGTTACGGCCGCGAATCATATTTAGATCAACACACAACCTGTTACTGACCTGCAATTTGCTGAAAACTTAAAAAAAAGTGAATAACGCGGGCTACCTTAGCGCATTCCCCTTAATCCGAAAAATAACACTTTTATTTTTAAGGTCATAAGAACCCCTTAAAGAAATACAGTCCTGTGTTATTGGTACCCCTAATTACAGACGTATCATCATCTGCCTATAAGCCTTTTCCCAACTATGTTGGGGTCGGCTTCCAGTCTTACCGGATGCAGCTGAATACCAGTACTTTACATGGAGCGACGGTCTCCCTGACCTCTACAATCCAGTTGGTAGGTAATACGATACCCATTGGTCAGACTGGCTGTCAGACTTTCGGGCTTCTGAAGACCCGTAACGACTACCAAAGATCCACAAATGACAGCCGGGACCAACGGCGGTCTTGGTATGTAAAGATGTCGCCCATCAAAATCAAAATATTTTATTTCACATAAACCTACATGGGCACTTACGAAACGTCAAAAGCTAGGTGCATGGTTCCAATTAGTCGTTTCCTATGGAGAAGAGCCGGCAAGAAACTCCACGGTTACTCTTTTAATATAAATGAGCTTTTACAATTTTTTTAAATTACAGTGTTAATAGGTATGGGAGGACAGTGCCCGTCATCCGTCATCCACGGACCAACCGCAGCAAACTTAGCTTAACCTGATCTAGCTTAATCTAATTACAGTCTATAATAACTTAAACAGTTTTCTCAGTATATTTAAGTATATAAAAGCTTATTTACTTTTATCCCAGCACTTACAGTATTAAAGCCTCAAGGGAAGACAGCGCCTTAAAATTGTACGAGTATTTTGGCTGATAGCCAAATTGGGTCATCCAGTTTTATACTTAGGTTTGACACTGTTTTTATATTTAAGTTTGTAGCTACATACTTTACTTGAACAGTTTTAAATGTTTAGGTAATCTTGAAAATCTTAATCTTGGTGTCTTGGTTATTGGTACTTACTTACCAATAATACTAGGCCACCTTTAAGGCCCGCATGTAAATATTTTTATCGTTAAGGCGCAGATATTTATGATTTAAGTGACGTTTAAATCTGTTATTACGACTTCACATAATGCAAGTAAATTATATGCAAAAAATGTTGGTATGGTAATAAACTACCTAATTCTAAAAGTGAATATTTAAGAAAAAAAAATTTGCAATACATTTTTATAATTTCTAATTTTTAAATCATGACATTTTTATGACGTTTTTACAGTACTTTTACTATTTTATAATTGATATTTTAATTTTTGTAGATTCTGACATTTAAAATTTTTAATTTTTGTAGATTCTGGGATTTTAAATTTTATTTTAGCAATTTTTCATTAATTAATTATATTTTTTTAAATGTTTAAATTTTATTGGTCACAATTTTATGTTAGTGTTATACTGCTGTTTGTGATTTGGATGAGTGAGTGCGGCTATTGGTGCGGCTGGTTTGTTTCTATTAGTTGTTTGCCAATGGGTGTTTTTTTTTTTAACTGGTATAAATGAATTTATTATTTTAGGTAAGTGTAGTACTTTATGAAATAAATTCAAGAATTAAAGTTTACTAAAGCATAAAAAAAACGATATTACTTTAAAACTACTGAAGATATTTTCATGTTTTTGTATGAACAGACTATTTTATTATCTATAATTCTATCTGTAATTTTTTTCAAGTATTCATATTGTCGTTACTAAAAATAAATATTCCCTATGAAACCGAACAGGCGAGGCGGCGCCGCGCGGCGTGAGCGTGACGTACATTTTGTATGGCCAAGGTCAACAGCGTTTACCTGACCCTTAAACACATTTCGGGATAACACACTCAATTACACTTAATCACCCTATTCTAAGCTTAGAATAGGGTGATTAAGTTCTTATTTACCTTTACCTTTTTGACAACTACAAAAAACCGGACAAGTGCGAGTCGGACTCGCGCACGAAGGGTTCCGTACCATTATCTATAAAAATGGCAAAAAAATCACGTTTGTTGTATGGGAGCCCCCCTTAAATATTTGTTTTATTTAATTATGTATAATTAAAGTGAATATATAACTAAATATTCTGTAAATATTTCAAGCGTCTACCTGTTGCCGTTATCAATATCGAGCAAAAACGAGCAAAAAAATCACGTTTGTTGTATGGGAGCCCCCTTAAATATTTACTTTATTCTGTTTTTTCTTTATTCTACCGTTTCTGTTTATTCTACCGACGAGAAATTTCAACGCACGGGGGTCAAGTATGATGTACTGAATCCATGGTAACAGGCTTCGCGTCGATGTCCCTTCCACCCTGTATAAGTAATCAGCAACTCATTCACTCAGTCACTCGGTCAGTCTTCTCACTGCTGGGAGACAGGCCTCCTCTCTGTGAGATGGGTGTGAATCGTAATTCACCACGCGGGTCCGGTGCGGGTTGGTACTCGTAAATATCACATGTCATCGAATTTTTGGTTCAAGGACATTCCGGTTTCCTCACGATGTTTTCCTTGACAGTTTTGGGTATTTCTAGAAAAGATACCGTCTTTTACATCTTCATATTTTATTAATAGATTGGTTTGATAGAACAAGTAATTTATTTTATTTTATTGGGTTGTTAGACCGTCGATAACGATCTCAAAGAATTACAAATAAGGGCCTCGAATGAGGCCACAATATATACCGGGAGGTATATTTTGTGGCCTCAATCGAGGCCGTTTTGACTTCACACGTTGCCCAAATACACTTATAGATACGCCTTTCAAGAGCATTCTCAATACCTTTCTGATAAGAATCTCACGTAGAGATACAGGCCTGAATTGAGGCCACGCAATATCCTACGTGCGAACTACAAAATAAATAGACACGCTTCATGTAAGTACATCGCGTGCAAGCTCACTCGCGACCCGCATTTGTTTGACAGTCTAAATCAGGAGTCACCAAATGGCAAACCGCGGTCCGGATCCGGATCCCACCTATTTTGACCTTTGACCTTAAGTAGGTAAACAGTAATATTTATTACTAAAATATTTATAAACGAAAACCTGCGTCGAAATTTGATTTAGACTGCCTGGTTAACCTTTGATTATTTATGTCTAGATAGAGTGTAACTCTGCAAAAGAACTGAAACAAACAGGCCAACTTTGTTATGCTGGTCTGCGTGACAGCTACGTCTAATACTCGCGACACGTCATTGTGCTGTAAATATTACTAAAATATTTAAATAAAATTGTTGAGTAATTTAGAACGCGCTTTGTCTTTTCTGCCGTCGACACTCCAGAATTCAGACAGATAGGTATTTCAAAGTAAAAAAATATATTTATCGCATCAATATTAATAACTTACTTTGTTATATTTTGTTCATTACATATTATTTGTGTATTACTAAGCAATACTTATTGCTAGTAATCATCTACCAAATGGACCACAACAGTCATATTTTTTTTTTTAAACGGACCTCTAATGAAAGTAATTTTTGATCCCTGGTCTACATTATCAAGGGGCTGAGCAATACTGAATTTAGACCGTATTGCAATCAAAATTAAGTAACGTTTCATTATGCATGTTCGAACAGTACGAAATACTAATTCCGTGATACATTTTAACATGTATCCTAATTGTGTACACACTTTGAATCAAAATCCGAGAGTTTTGATGGTAAATTGCTAATCCATTGCTTCACAGGTTTGGAAAATTCATCTGTTCAACAACGTAAATAACGCAATGGACGTGGGTGTACTGTCAAAATTAAACTTATTAACTGTCAAAATGAAACCCATTGCGATCAACTGATATTTTATGTGTATTACGCAGTTACCCGGCTGTCTACCTACTACTTCTTGCTAGCTTCTTGTGAATCTGCGATAATGAACTTTATGAGATAGATTATAAGTATCAAAAGCTTTAGAGTATTGCGACTAAGCATCGCAACTAATAACGAATTTCAAGACGAACGCTTAGGTTGATTTGATCTAGTGATTTAACGGTGAGTCGGATATTGAACTGATTGCGCCTGTTTTTGCTCGTTATATGGGTCCGACCTTCTATATCTGTCTATTTTGTGTGAAAACTTTGAACCAGTTCAACTCCTAAACACGCAAATTATCAGCTAAAGAGATTTCAACTTTGGACAAGTGTTCTTGGTGGCCGAATAATTGTTTAAATTGCGATTTAATTTAAGTTAACCCACTTTAAAACCAACGCAGCCTAAGAGTTGGGAATCATCAATTTTGAATGCTAATTAAGATTGCGAATGAAATTGTCCTGTCGGTAGTTTAATGCGTATCAATTAACGTTTGCGTCGTTTGGGCCAAATAATATCGCGATATCAATAATTCTTTGCCACGCCGCCGCGCCGCCATAAACATTCATAGGGAATATTTATTTTTAGTAACGAAAATATGAATATTTAAAAAAATCACAGATAGAATTATAGATAATAAAACAGTCTATTCATACAAAAAAAAAAACATGAAAATATGTTAAGTAGTTTGAAAGTAATTTCGTTTTTTATGCTTTGGGTAGACATTACTTCCTGATTTTATTTCATAAAGTATTTTTACTACAATACTTAAATATTCACATATAGGATTGATGTGTATGCTTTCTAGTTTAACATACATTTTTGCATAACTTACTTGCATTATATGAAGGCGTAATAACAGATTTAAAAGTCACTAAAATCACATATCTGCGCCTTAAGACGAGGCTCCCTATTTTTATGTTAATTTGCATGAATATTCTGAAACAGTCACACATACAAGCAAAATGAAACTTTAGTATATGATTTACTGGATCTTTTTCTTTCCATGTTGAAGACAGTTACGTAATTGTAATATTATCTCTAGATACATTTTTATTCGAAAATCATGTATTTTTTAAGGATAATTATGAAAAACAAGATTGTTTGGCTTTTATGTCTTTAAAAATAAATATTCACAGCAAAAAATATACTTTATTATACAGCCACCAGATATTTTTTCTCTAGATCAATTATTACTTTAGTTATAAACGAAATAAGAATTGAGACTTACGCTATTTAGTCTCGTAGTCGAACACGATCAAAGAGCGCACGCGATATTCAACTTTAAAACTGATGTGTTAGCGTTTAGCACATAACGGAGTGGCGGAGAGAAAGGAGCGGAGCCTGCGTCGAAATTTGATTTAGACTGCCTGGTTAACCTTTGATTATTTATGTCTAGATAGAGTGTAACTCTGCAAAAGAACTAAAACAAACAGGCCAACTTTGTTATGCTGGTCTGCGTGGCAGCTACGTCTTACACTCGCGACACGTCATTGTGCTGTCATAGTGTTATTCTGGTATACGTGCATTTTGCGACCAACCACTGGACGCAATTTTTTTTAACGAGGTCATAGCTTGTGACTGTCTATCTAGACATAAATGTATATCTTTGGATTTATCTATCAAAAATATTATGCAAATTAAACGTAATTTTACTCAATAAATAACAATATTTGGTTTCAAAACAAATAAGCTGTGCCTTTCGTTAATTCTTGAAATAAGAGGGGAATACACCACCTGACTGAGTGTTATTGCTTAAATATCTTGAAGATCTCCCACCTGGACATGAGGTGCCATGGATACCTATATATAATTAATTTAAATTGATTAAGTTTCAAATGATAACCAAATACAACCTATTTTTTTATTACGACGTACGTACAAATTTATTTATATTTACTTAATGATTTTAAAGCATGCTACTTTTCATATTGTGTACCTATTATTGTGTAAAATTGTTGTGCCCGACAGGGTCCATGTGAACCTTAATATTATTTTTAAGATCTTGTACACACATGTGATATGCAATAAATATTTGAATTTAAATTGAATTTTTACCCTGGAAGTCTTTAACCTTTGAGGCCCAAAGTAACGAACTGTCATACAGACTCCGGACCCAGGTTGGCGGGAAGCAAAGAAAACCTGTTCACCAGTGCTATTCTGTAACCATCTCACCGTGAAAACTTAGGTGAAGTGAGCGTGGAGTGAACTGTCAGTGAGGGATTGACTTTATTAACAACTCGCTTCAAGTTCATTTCACCTATGTTTACACGGTGAGATTTTTCCAGAATAGAGCGGCTGGTGACGAAAGAACCATGAAGTGTAAATCTGATGCTGTTTTGAATGTTGATGGTAGGCCCCTGATCACCGCTAGTGATGGCGCCAAACACGTAGCCCAATTCTGGGCCGAGTCCATTTAGATTGACATCGACACGCTAAGGATAAGAATATAGTGAACGTCAATGACATGCGTTTCTTCTAAAGAACTGCTTTTAAATTTTTTAAAGTATCAATAATAATAAAACAGAGTAAAAATAAAATTATAATAAAAGAGTCTCCAATAATGCCCAAGTTCCTGTCTCTAAACGTACGTCCCGTGCACCCTGTGATGTGCAGTCTACCATGCTATCTTCAGCTTTCTGGCGTCTGTGATACAATGATTTTTAGGGTTCCGTACCCAAAGGGTAAAACGGGAACCCTATTACTTAGGCTCCGCCGTCTGTCTGTCCGTCTGTCTGTATTTCTGTTTGTCTGTCCGTCCGTCACCAGGCTGTATCTCATGAACGGTAATAGTTAGACAGTTGAAATTTTCACAGATGATGTATTTCTGTTGCCGCTATAACAACAAATACTAAAAAACAGAATAAAACAAATATTTAAAGGGCTACCATACAACAAACGCGATTTTTTTGCTCGTTTTTGCTCGATATTGATAACGGCAACAGATAGACGCTTGAAATATTCACAGAATATTTAGTTATATATTCACTTTAAAAATAAATAATTAAATTAAAATAAAACAAATATTTAAGCGGGGCTCCCATACAACAAACGTGATTTTTTTTTGCCGTTTTTATAGATAATGGTACGGAACCCTTCGTGCGCGAGTCCGACTCGACCTTGGCTGGTTTTTTCATTAGTACAGGCACCAACGAAACACTTTTTTCTGTAATGTTAATTTTTTACTTGAAAATTTGTTTTTGTGAATATAAATATCCTTTCACCTGACCAGCTGTCAAAATTGTATTTATATTTACAACAATAGCTATTTAGTTATTCAGTTAATAACTAGCTATAGCTTTGCTTATAACATAGTTATCTCGTAGCAACACGAAATAAGATCATTTAACATTTGACACAACATAAACAATTCTAATCTCTTCAAAGGCATGTACACATTTTATTAAATGGCCTTGCCAGGCCATGACTTCGCCACACGGTTGTCAATACCTATAGCCTCTTATAGCCTCTTAAGTGTCGATTTAATTGCAATGTAATTTCCTCGCCTGTGTTTTATAGCCAGCAATTCCTGGCATTTTATTTTTGTTAGCATCTGTGCTTGCGTACGTGCGTATGGCTTTAAATGTTTTTGTTAATTTAGAAAGCTGTTTTATTTTTAAATTGATTTGGATTTTATGATAACGAATTTAATTAAGGGCAGTACTTAGTATCATTTAATTATTTTTATTACTTATCCTTTCTAAATGATAGTACTATAATAATGTATAACGGTACTATTTTATTTTTGCACGAATAACTTTACTAGGTACGTTAAAAATTTTCTAGTAGTCTGAACTACGTAATTTTTATTTACCAAGAAATTATGTCTTTTGGACTAACATAAGGTGTTTATTTACGGTATTAAAATAATATGTACATAAATAACAACTTAAGCCTAATTAATTAATAAAAATAACAAAATTATATCCTAACTAAAACTATTCACAAACTAAAATATGGCGGCGAAAAATTCATCCACATCACTGTCGACTGGTAATGTACCCAAGAGACTGGCGGCATTGCCACGTTGTATGGCAATGCTTAGCCTCTGGCCAAGGTAAAAGACAGCATAAAATATATACCACTAATATAATATTTTTTTATTAGATAATACCTATTCATGTCTAGAAATTAAAACAAACAAAATAGACAAGTACGTACAGTAACGTGCGAAAACAATTTGAGAATTGCAATAACCACCATTGGGGCAGTTATTGATAAATTAGTTAAGAGTAAACAATATCAAACAACTCATTGATTGAACTTTATTAACTTAGTATAATTTCCTGTTTTTAGCCTTGTATAATAAATAATTGCAATGATTGTTGTTTTTACCCGACTACGGCGAAGCAAAAAGGAGGGGTACTTCTAAACTGCTTGTCATAATTTGACAAATGAGGTATTGTTGGAAGCGTCTTGATCGTCCGCTGGTTATAGGCTATGTGAGGTCACATTAAATGTTAACAACACATTCTAAAAGTAGTAAGCGATCATAATCTTTAGGACAAAATGGCATACGACCACGGCTGTCTTCTGAACATCACTATGAATATGTATTAAATACATTAAAATATATTACGTGTAAGTTGTTTATTTAATAGACGATAAATATTGAATAGTTTGTACATAATAATTTCACATGAGAATATTTTCTTGTTTCATACTTTTTAGAGCGTGATTTTTCAGTAGTCGGGTTTTAGTTTTTGAACTTATTTAATTACTTACCTACATAAAAGTTTAAAATGGAATATAATCAATTTCCCTTGTGTTGCGGCCCACCGAACCAAAATCAAAGTATTCTCGGCCCTTGACTTCAAAAAGGTTGAAGACCCCTGGGGGTCTACACCGAAGCGCTAAACCGAAGTATCGGCCGAATTTTCGGTCGTTTCTTTACTATGGCTAACTATTGCAAACTACGGCGAAAAAAAAAACAAGGCAGTCGAAGAGATAAGCCAAAGTCAAAACTGTGACTTGAAGTCGGGTAAGGACACAAAGTCAAAATAGAAAACTACATACGGTCGAACGGACATACGGCCGTTACTTCGGTTTAGGGCTTCGGAGTAGACCCCAGTCTAAACACTATTTATCCGGTGCAAATTGCGTTGTTGCTTCAACTGTAGCCTGATTTACACGGTGCGATGAAATTGCTTGTGGCATACCATAAGTTGAGTAACAATAAAAGTTGATGCTCTTAAACTTGAACTTTTCAAATCAACTTTAACTAGCAAGTACATTTTGTTTAAATTTTATCGTATGCCAGAGGTGAGAAACTTACACCGTGTTAATGGGGCTTCATGGTATGCCACATCAATTTAATGACACGTGTAAATTGGCTTTATGCTTGTATAAATTTACTGAATGCCATTCATCTTAATCTAAGCACTTAATATGATAAAGCCCAAAAAACGTACGAGGTTTTTCCTTAATCGATTTTTTGATAAAAACCGTCCATTCCAGCCCATATATCACACTCAACACGTCTTATCGTGACCAAAATGTAACCCTAACTATACTGAAACCCTCAGAATGGATACGGGTTTTTCTTCGCGTACCCTATATAATATTGAAAGTTTGAGAGCCACTTATAATCGAACATGGGTTCAATATAATTAGGCTGAAGTTGACAGCTGTATCGTTGGTGTGTTCGGTTGGCAGTTTTGTTAGATTTTGGCAATTTTCCTGCTTTTATTTGGTGTACAAAAATATTCTTGGTGTAGGTATGTATTGTCCTGCCAGGGTTACGACATTTGGGCACGCCACAATTGTGGCGATAAGTCCCCTCTTTGAGGAGTGGCTGGAGAGGCGCCACGGCGTCCTCACCGGACATGGATGTTTCGGGAGGTTCCTGTTTAGGATTAAGCGAGAGGAAACGCCCGGGTGTCACCACTGTGTGGATCGCCCGGAGGACACGGTGGAGCATACGGTGGAGGTCTGCCCAGCTTGGGCGGAGCACCGCCGTGTCCTCACGGAGGCGATCGGCGGCGGCGATCTCTCGCGTCCGGGCCTGGTTCAGGCCATGGTTCGGAGCGAGAGTGCATGGGAGGCCGTCACCTCCTTCTGCGAAGTAGTTATGCTAGCGAAGGAGGAGGCGGAACGCGTGAGGGTGAGACAAGGTTCGCGCCCTCGCGCCCCTAGTCGCCGCAGGAGACGCCCCGGGCGTCGGGAGTCGCATGCCGATTTCCGGCCACCGTTGGCGCGGGCCTGCGGCCGGTGAGCGATGGGTAGCTCGCCGTCCGATAAGGACCAGGCCCGGGTCGACGGCGCGTTGTGTTCCACGCGCGCCTCAAAGAGATGTCAGCACAAACTGACGAGGTCCGTTAGGACCAATGCCTGCCGGGGTTGCGAGTTTGTCCGAAAGGGATATCGTGGCCCTGGCACACAAGCAACGGAAGGAACACGGGTGGGTTTTAGTCAGTAAAAGTCTGACACGCCCTCCCGCTCCGCCCAGAGCGGAGAAGTTAAAAAAAAAAAAAAAGTATGTATTGTCATGATTTTTTAACCGACTTCCAAAAAGGAGGAGGTTATATGTTCGGCTGAAATGTATACCGATCACTCCGTCAATTGTGGACGGATTTTGAAAATTCTTTTGTTATATGGAACGGTATGCTCCCAAGGTAGTCTCATTGCCACCAAATCAGAATCTGATGAGGGGATCCCATGGAAATCGAGAGAAATCCTCAAATTTTATAGGCATACCTAGAGTGATTTGAATTTTTTTTATAGTAACTCGTATATTTGCACTCGAAAAGCACCATTTGGTGAACTGGAACTGATGATGAAGACCACAGATGGCCACCGGAACTACTTAGTAATAAGTATTTCACCGTTGCGATTCGATTAGGCACTTTAATATGGTTGCTAAGCAATTTATGCCCATCAAAATGCATATGGTGAAGTCACCATCAGTTCTCCTGGTTCTTACCAGGAGAACTCCTCAACAATTACCGCCCCTGCATCGGGAAAAGCAATATTTTGTAAAAGGTGATGAGCATTTGACATTAGGCTATTGTAAATTAGATAAGTTACAAACTGGACCACTAAAAAGTGAAAAATAAAAAACTTTTTACAAAACAAAACAAACCGACTTCCAAAAAAACACTACAAAGTGAAAAATAACCTTAATTTCGGAAGTCGGTGGCAAAAAACTAAAATACAGATCCAAAGACACCGACTTCCGAAATTAAGGTTATTTTTCACTTTGTAGTGTTTTTTTGGAAGTCGGTTTGTTTTTTTTTGTAAAAAGTTTTTTATTTTTCACTTTTTAAATATTAATAAAATTTGGAGTGATTTTAAATATTAAAAATATAAAATTGAAAGTATATGATTTGCCTCAAATGGTTTTTGTATCAGGGTACTGGGGTACAGGGTTCTGCTGGGGAGTTTGTTGCGCCACTTCTTCTTCCCAGCTAAAGCACTAGGAAGTGGTGAAGGGTGGGCGTTTTTGGGGGACTGTCTTATGTAATTTTTGACGTTCAAAAAGTACTGATTCTCAGCCTAGTTTTAATCAATGACTTTTGATTTTGATAGTCATCATGAAGTTTAAATGTATCTCATTTGACAGTTCCTGTAAAAGTACTAAGAGCTTAGACAAATGACATTCGTTTCGGAGTGATTCTATTTCTACAACGCTATCGCTTCAACGATAACGAAGTTCGACTGATAACGCATGTCAAAAAGTGCCACTTGGCTACGCATCTCTAAGGAAGTCATCGTTCGCCGCTGTCGATTCGTTTCATGGAATCGAATGATGATAACATTGTCTAGCTAATTTCAATTCGTTGACCTAAGATCACGTGACATTTCAATAGCTTATGTCAACCCCATACATTTTGTGGCTTTTCTACTAGCATCATCGCTAATCGAATGTTACTTTGTCTGGGCGGTTTTTTTAACAGAACGTAATAGAAACATGATAAATTATTTGGGGCGTCCGCGTCGTGCAGTGGCACAGTTGAAGCAATGACAGATTTAATAGATCGCTGCACCGAGAGCAAAGTGAGTTATTAATGCACGAGTGTTACGTTGGTACTAAATTAGCACGAGTGCATTAATTACACTTTAGCAAAGTGCGTAATCTACTTTTCTTTCTTCTACCAATCTACCTACCGTGATAAAATATACCTACTCAAAATAAAAACTCAAGTTAATGAAAACAAAGGTTTTCACCATTCGGTTTTATTCAGCCGATTTTTATTTTCAGCCAGTATCTTTTTGGTCGAATGCATACATTTTATATTAAACTTAATGGGAAACATTAAACCTCTGTGGTAAAATATCTAAATAAAAACAACAACAATGAGATTTCATACAACATCTGCACTGTTTTGGTTCTAAGCAAAAAATACGTGCTTTGTGATCGGTTTTGTAGCACTGATTACCTAATTATAACATTACTACGTAGTTGAAAGAAAAAATAATTATATTTACAAACAGTGTAAAAGTAATAATAATTAATGTGGCTAAAATATTTGTACGCCAATATATTATGGCTAAACATAACATAATCGGCCTATAATGTTCCCACTGCTGGAACACAGGCCTCCTCTTTCTGTGAGAGGGAGTGGGCCGTAATCCACCACGCCGGCCCAGTACGGGTTGGTAGATGTCACATGTCTTCGAATTTTTTAGTTCTAGGACATGCCGGTTTCCTCAAGATGTTTTCCTTCACCGTTTTGAGAGCAGTGCAAAGTAAAGCGCCTGTCTGGGTTCGAACCTACGACCTGCAACTCGTAATCCGCGGCCGTTGATGATTTATCCGTTCGGCCACCACTGCTCATAAATCGCTAAACATGACTGGACTTTATTGTAATTTATTATCATCTCGCATGCTCTTGTGTGTATAATTTTTTTATACAAATAAATGAATCTTGTCTTATCGCACAAATATGCTTTCGCTACAATAGTTCAACGTTACATTTGACAGTGGAATAAGTTGCTCGACATTACTTTTGTCTTAAATCGCGCTTGGCACGACAGTATTTTGATTTCATGAATTTATGCAAGCATCTTGAAATTTGAAGTTTATACGTGAAATTTTTGCTGTCATAAAACAAATTTTATGTCGTATTTTGTAATGTAATTTTAGCTTAATACCCGTTAATCCTTACTGCAACACGAAAATATTAATCTCGAAATTTCGCAACACATTCACCGCTCCTTACGAACAGCAAATAAAGGGTCCATATTATTAACACAAACGTAGTGATTTAGCGTTAACCTCAGGACTTAGTGGTGAAGATTAGCGGTTAGTAAGTATAGAGCTTTATTGCTTTAGTTTCTACGTATAGTTGTGTGTTGTGAACAAGTTGTTACAGTGGAGACGAGAACAGTAATGAAAATGTTGACTACTCAGTCATAGGGATGTACATCGTGACTCAAACTCTTACCATGGGTTGATTCTAGATCAACAGAGTCGGTTCATATAAAAAGCGAAATATTTAGCTAATCCTCTAAAAACTTAGTGAACTTCTAATGATGTACACTTTTGCATTATTATTTTTCAATTATTTTTTATTTATAATTCAAATCAAATCAAATGAAAATTTATTTATTAAGACAACAGATATTCATATTGTTAGTAATAGCTTATAGCTAGTGTTAGTAAGCAAAATAATATTATTAATATAAGACTTTGAAGTACTTTGCGCAGAAGAGGACCAAGCAGCATAATTGAAATTTCAAAGGAGACGTTTAATTTTTGTATAGTACTCCGGCCATAACATGTACGCTTTAGAGAACCTGGGAAACGAACCCCTGAATACAGTAAAGAATGTCTTTTTTCATAATAACTAATATTTTTTAGGCACTAAATAAAAACTGAAAATGTTTGACGTTTGTCATGTTGTTACGGCCATCGACAGCCAGCCATTTTTCGTCCAGAAATAGCTACAAATCTACAATCTACAAAAGTAAAATATATTTTTTTCACTTTCTTATAATCAGTCAAGTTGTCTAAGATAGCTATCTTATTATTTTAACTTAATAGCACAGAAATTCATGCCTTTCATATTTATATACATAACTTCTACGTGTATTATTACGTTTTAATGTAACATGATTTCTGGACGAAAGCAGTATGCAAGTAAGACGACGCCATGTTCAATGGAATAAGACAATAATTTGAAAAACTATTATTTTTTGTGCCGAAGTAATCAGGGGAGAATTCAGGAAAGAATACTTTTCCTGAATTTGTGGAATTTTTTCCTCTTTTTTCATTACCGTACACTTTATGGCCGAAAATGAAACATCTCCTTTATTATTGTTTGCTGAATTCACTTTAAATTAATGGTTTTTTGTTCCAGTTCAGTTCGTATGTAGCTACTTCAAACGTATATCGGCAGAAGTAAGAGGTTCTCCAAGAGTCATATAAATTTTTGAGCATAGCATGTTATGCAATATAAACAAGATATTTGCTAAAGTATGTCAAAATGTGTCCCAAGTAGCCCCGTTTTACGGTATTGAATTGAAATTCATTATTAATTCAAACTCAACTCAAACTCAAACTCAAAGCATTTATTTCAAATAAACCAATTACAGGCACTTTTGAATTGTCAAGGGGTCGGTCAGTCATAAAGATGAAGCTAGTTACCCATTCCAAAGCTTAGTAGGTAGGTACCTATGGAGAAGAACGGGCAAGAAACTCCACGGACACTTTTTGAAATTGACGTATGGTTACAAAATATTGGTTACATCGTTTGTGTTGAAATTAAACATGTGAGAACGATGCAAAACGTCAAAAGCGTCCGTAATAAAAAAAATAAAAAAAAACAATTCTAAAATTAAAATAAGCCATGGCCGCTAAGAGATGACCAGTCCCTACTGATGGCGCCCGTTCACGAACATGACGCATGGATTAGCACCATTCAGCTCAACCATTTTGAAGGGAGCTTAATGATCCAACACACCCGCCACCATCAGCGAGACATTACAGTGAGCATGACATACTCTCAGCCGCCAGGGCACATTCAAGTCAATGAAAGACGTACCCAGTAAATGGTAGCTTCATAGTAAGTACATAGTACTCACACATGTGCTATGCAATTATATAATACTAATAGATTGAATTTATACAATGCAAAGATAGTTTTTGAAATCTTCAGCAGCTCCAACAGTACCTATTTCCAAATGCTAATCAATTAAGTTTTTGCGCCCTTGTGGAGCAGGACCAGCATTGAGCCAAGCATTTTTATCAGCGATGTAATCCCCCAACTTATAATATGCCTGGCTGCATAGTGTGCGTTTTAAACATGATTTAAATTTTGTTTCATTCAGTTGAAGTATGTGCAGAGGTATTTTATTGTAACATTTTAAACAGTACCCCATAAAGGATGAGTCTACTTTAGCCAGCCTGAAACCTGGTTGAACTAATTGGTCCCTATTTCTAGTCCTATAATTGTGTCTTTCGTCTCTTTTACTAAAAATATGTAGATTTTTCCTAACATACATGATGTTTTCATAGATATATTGACAAGGTACCGTCATGATGTTAATATCTTTGAACAGTTCCCTTAGAGAGTCGCGCCTGCGGAGGCCATATATGGCTCTGATGGCTCTTTCCTGCAGAATAAAAATAGACTCGATGTTAGCAGCCCGTCCCCATAGTAAAATACCGTATGACATAATACTATGAAAGTAACTAAAATAGACTAGCCTCGCGGTATCTACATCAGTAAATTGACGGATTTTTCTCACAGCATATGCTGCTGAACTTAGCCGTCCTGCAAGGGATGTTATATGCGGACCCCATTGAAGGCTTGAGTCGAGCGTGATCCCTAGGAAAACAGTTTTATCGACGAATTCTAGTTTCTCTTGATTCAATACTATCTCACAATTACTACTTTTGACATTTGGTAAAGAAAATCTTATGCACTTAGTTTTTTTCCCATTTAATACTAAATTATTAGCAGTAAACCAATTTTGGACCTGCAGTAGGGCATTATTTACGTCGTCAAGATTTGATGCACGTCTATCAATTTTAAAAATTAAGGAAGTATCGTTAGCAAATAACACCATTTGTGGTTGAGTTTTTAACAATTGGGATAGATAATTAATATATACTAAAAAGAAGAAAGGACCCAATATCAAGCCTTGTGGTGCACCAATTTTTACTTTTAAGCCAAGTAAATTGACTCCATTTATTTGAAGTTGCTGTTGTCTATCATTTAAATAAGATTTTACTAAACTGAGCGCAAGTTTTCCAAGGCCGTAATGCTCAAGTTTCAAGAGTAATGTTTCGTGGTCGACGCAATCAAAGCCTTGGAGAAGTCACAAAAGATTCCTATGGCGTCTTGGGCCTCTTCCCACGCCGTAAATATGTGTTTTAATAAGGTGACACCGGCGTCAGTCGTACAACGTCCCTTGGTGAAACCATACTGTTGATCGTGTAAGATTTTATTAGTTTTAAAATGATTGAGCATTTGATTTAGCATTACCTTTTCAAACACCTTGCTGAAGACCGGCAACACGGAAACGGGTCTATAATTATTGGTGTCTTTACTATCCCCGGATTTGAAAAGTGGTATTACCTTACTAAAGGGGTTTAGGTAATTTTGTGTGAACCAGTGGCATGTTTTTTTTTTGAGCGGCCACTTAATTTATTGTTGCTAACGTATAGTGATATATATAATAATAATGACTCATAAAATAACTTTGCCCTAAGTAATATCGGAGCTGAAATATATGATATCGAAGTAGGAAGAATTTCAACATCATGTCATCTAAATAAAGACGTTACCACGTATATGTATTGCGAAAAAAAACAGCACGCATGGCACAATACATACATTCATAAACTTACGCATGTTATTGGAGGAGTATGTACGGCATTATTATACGACAATTAAATAAAACAAAACAACATGATTACTATAAAATCACTATATTTTTACATAAACCTCAATTACTTAAATAGATATAAAACGACTTTTCGGGTGTTTTATGGTTCTTCTTCTATATCATGCCTGATTATTAGGTCGAGGAACTGCGCTGGAGGAGACAGATTTTCTTGATATCTCCCCCACCCTAAATACCATATGATAGCCATAATGTGGGAACAACAACCTAGTGTGCGTTTCCCTACAATACACGAACAATAATGTCCTATTATGGCATTTATTCCCTGGCACCCTCGTTGTATCAAAATATACACATAGTATATTCTGCTAGATACATGACGGGACTGTATCCTTCCCCTCAGCAGCTATGGGTCCTGATACTCGGGATTCCGTCTTCTAAACTCGTTTATATGGGGCTCCTTATATATTTCTATTAAATACGTTCCGTTTTTGATATGCTCACCATAATAGCTGCGAGCTTGATGAATTTGGTAAGTACCCAAAGCATATATGATGAGGTCATCCGCACTCAATACTGGAAATTCATCGCCATCAGGGATTACAGCATTTATAGGCTGAAAATGAGCTCGTCTTCGATTAAGATTATTATCTATGACATATTCACCTAGCCGTAATTATTTTAGATCATAATTATTTTCTGTTAGTCTACTTATTATTTCATTGACTAGTCTGTGATCGGTCAAAGGCGCACCGAAAGCATTTAGTAGTGCTCTTGCAATTTTAATTTCATCAAAAAAGTGTGACGCAGCGATATTAACGTTTTGACCGTTTACTGTTTCTGCGACCCAGCGACACATTGTAACTTTCCTAGACTCATTAGCCTGCTGTGCAGTCAGCTGGTGTTCTGCTTCATCTTTTGTGGCTGGCATATGTGTTCGGTACCCACGGGACTCCACTGTTTCTATGCAGCCTCTGTCCAAGATTAGCACATCGTCTGTGTGGAAGTACTAATGAAACGGATCAGTGTGATTGTTCATAATCTCCGACAGAATGATAGCATCAGACTTAGTTGCTGCGTATAATCCATAGATATCAATTATATGACCATCGGGGCAAACTAACAGAAATGGTTTCAGTAGGTGACGGAATTTATGAAGGCTATAAGATTTTCTTTGAAAATATTAGTTACTGCTTTTTTGCAAGTAAACGTATAATATGTGCCGTCTAGTATAATAATGGCTCTACGATCACCTATAGGGGCATCTGGATTTCCAAATAGAGCATTTGGAATGGATAGACATCGGGATATAACCTCTTCACGGGTCATGTGGTTAAAACCCAAGTTCTGTGGCACGAATTCTGCGATTAAATCTTGTCTAACCACTCGCATTGTCTTCTCAAACGTCTTCCTGGTCATATTAAATACCTTAGACAGTCTTTCATTTGAGCAGTGTGAAGTTTAGCAAAGACTATCGCAAGGGCTGTTCTCGGCTTTTTTCTGTACCGCTGTACGATACTTGGTGTTCTATGAATGATTTGTTCAAAATGTTCTTTTGAAAATCCTATGTAATAGTGAAATACGCCATTATTTATTGATGATAGTTTTTCAAAGTCTAAAAAAACCTTACGTTTCCTCAAAATATCCATCATGTCTTTAACTTGTGCAGCCGAGAAAGTACTAAATACTAGGCGTGTACTCGTACTCGTTTCAATATTTTGCCACAACTCTGAGTGCTCGTCACATACACGTATCCCACGTGGTAAATATAAATATTTTTCTTGAAGGATTGTAGCCTGTACATCAACGTGAATTCTCTGAAGATTTCTGTTGGCACAGTCAGCAAAAACACATAATTGCGAATTAAATGATGCTCGCGTGTACCCAGATATTTCTATCATCTGCGGTCTACTTACTTGCACTTCTTGATCACGCATATTTTCATTTACGAGAAGATTAGGTGGTTCTGGTACGGGATTGTCGCCAATTACAACTTCTTCGATACATCTTGGATCTCTTGAGCAGGTTGACCTGACGTATTTTCTTCTGGTTGGTCCAGTATGTCTCGTGGAGATGGATTACTTTCAGCATAACGCTGAGCTCGTTGAAAACATGGACGATATATTCGATCATTTTGATCAAACTGGAAAATATAAGATAAACTATTATTTATTATATTATATCGACGTCGTTATGTTTTTAGTAGTAAACATTAGACAATTATCACATTTGATTATTATAAAATTGTAAGTATTTATTATGTAAAACATGTAAGCAATTGTTAGTTGATTAAAAATAAATAAATAAATTCTTATCGCTCTATCGCATGAATATCTGAGGGGTACGAGTTTCTTTTACACTAACCCGATTGCCGATGGCGAGAACGTTCGGCGTTGCGATTAGCCCGCTTTGGCTCGCTCTGAGCTCTTCACCAATGGCAACACCGAACGCTCTCGCCATCGGCGATCGGGTTATTGTGAAAGAAACTCGTAATAGACCCTCAGATACATAATTGAAAGTCTTTTCTAACACAAGTCTGGAACATTCTTACTCACGTAATAGACTCTCAGGGCCCTTAATGTTATAAATATTTCGATAAGAGTATTTCGAAACAAAATAAGATAATACGCGGATCATAATACTGTGCAAATATTTCGACACAAACGTATTTTTGTTATGAAATAAATAACTTGAACTTAATTACACCAATAATATTCTTACCGGATGTAGGTTGATGACTTCTAAACAGTACGACATTAAAAATGGGTGGTATTGTATAAGCTCTGCTGTTAAGATCATCGATCGCCTGAGAGCCCCACCAATACGGTTTAAACTTCGCCGGCAACAGACACATATTGTACTTGTAATATCCATGTTCTTAATGCCAAATCACAAAGTAAGAAAATAACAAAGTCCAGTAAGTAAGCCAAGTCGTTGTGATTTAAAACGGATACAAATAAACACACTCGCACTCAACACTATCGCCAAACGGGGAGTGAGGGTCGGTGCGCCGCCGCGTGCGCCGGAGTGTGACTCGGAGACTCAGGTAATCGAATCCTGTGCTATGATTGGGCGAGGAGATCGGTGCTTTTATTGGGCTCATGGACGGCTTTTGTGGTGTTGTTTATCGCTAATTACGAGTTATAAAGATAAATACAAGTAACACTACAATGTAATGAATGAAATAAACACAATTTATAGCAAATGGCAATTTGATTTTATAGATTATTTACTTTAAATATCTCGGCTTCGATGAACGTGGGAAAGTAACGTTCATAGAAAAAAATTAACGACTTAATGTGTTCTTTTTAACAAAACACTTTTCATTAGTAGCCGCGTATTTAAAAAAACATGACACTTTTACCCAAACCCCTTTCATTAGATCCGGGAAGACTCCTTGATCAACACACAAATTAAATATTAAGGCCAAGTACGGCGCTATAGTCTCAATAATGGAGGTACAAACTTTTATAGACATTCCCCATAGATCTTCTGTTAATTTGATCTTTATTTGTTTGAAAGCTTTTATTACTGTTACGGGGTTTATATGCTTGAATTTAAATTCAATCGGGCAGGATGAAACGTTTGCTTTTAATAAATCGATAGAACGCGAGGGCGAGGAATTTAGGGTTTCAGTCGTTTTAAGTGGGATATTGGTAAAGAAATTTACAAATTCTTGTGCAACTTCTTTGTTTGTGCTTATGAGACCATGTGAAGTTTCTAGAGTGAAATCATTATTTAAATGTTTTTTTATTCCTGTTAGTTTCGTCATTGATAATTCTCCAAACCGTCTTTATTTTATTATCGGCTGATTTAATATTGTTGCTAATGTACAAGGCTTTAGCTACCTTGCATGTATTAAAAAAAAAATAGAATAAGTGGCAACGTATTTACTAAAAGTTTCAGTATTAATATAAGGCTCAAGGCCATACAGCTCAAACAATTTTTCCCTACTTTTCCTAATACCCTTAGTTGCCCAGTCACTGAACAAAAAGTTTGGGCAAATATTTTTGTTTTCTTTTTTAAAGTATCATTGAACTCGGTGCACACTACCGAAAATAATTCCTCATAAACATCATTTACATTGTTTTTAATATGGCCCGGTATACATAACTTACTATTTATTATTAAATCTATTTAGATTGCTGGGTGTTATTTGTCTAGATTGTATTTGAATTTTTTGTAATGGTATTTTGGACTTGAAAGCAACGATTTGACCGCTGTGATCAGAAGGGAGATAATTTACAATGGCTTTATCTAAGTATTCGCAACAACAAAAAACATTATCAATACATGTAGCAGAACTTGTAGTTATGCGAGTTGGTTCTGTAAACACATTTGACAAATTGAAAGATTTAAAGAGACTTAATAATCGAGTGCTGTTTGAACTATTTTCTAAGATATTAATATTGAAGTCACCACAGATAATAAGCGATTTTTTACCAGTTGCAAGTTTTGCTAAAACATCTTCCATTACCGACTCAAATACGGAGTAGTTTTGATAATTTGGGGGTCTGTAAACGCAAACTATGACATGCTTATCTAGCTCAACACAGGAGAGTTTAATGTTATGTTCCACCGACAGATCAACTATATCTTGGCGAGTCTTAGATTTAATAGAATTTTTAACTAAGATTAGTGAACGCAGCATAGATTTGCGGTTAAAACAACTGCCCACACTATAATTTTCATAATTAATTAGCATTTCATAATCTTTCAACCAATGTTCAGTTAAACAAATAATTTCAAACATAGTTTTTTCTAAAAATAGTTCAATTTCTAATTGTTTGGAAGAAAAACCTTGAATATTTTGATGAAATAATTTCAAGGAATTCTGCTTAGACCCTTTTTTACACTTAACCATTTGTGAGCAAGAAGACATCTTGTTGTTGGTAGGTATAACTATATTGTTACCGGTATCTTCTGTTGTCTTACTATCTAGTTTAAATCAACATCCAGAGTGAGCCTCAATACTCCCATGCCATCACCAGGCAATGAGATCCTACTACTTGTGGACATCACATTAGGACAAGAATTTTCCATAGTGACACATGGGTCCTCCTTCGTCAACAATCTTAACTATTCATATTTGCACGTTTTTATTCTTGTATGTGCACACATGCATAAGAACATAAATATATCTAATCGTTTCTTTAAATTAATGAACTTCTAAAAACTTTTTGGCCTTCTAATGATTCACAACGTTTTAAAGAATAGAGCCTCTCTTTGAATTTCTGGTCTTTGCTCATAGTTGGTCGCAGAAACTACCTACGAGTAATTCGTGCCGTGGCAGCATCCGACGAGAGTTACATCCATGTTGTTTGCAGTTACTTGCCTATTTAGTACTTTTAGAACCCCGAAATAAGATTGATTAGAGGTTCACAAAAAGAAGCGCTTTCATTATATTATAGTGTGTGTGTTTTAGTGTGCTTTCCTAAAATCCTAAAATACATTTTTAGGAAAGTAAAATTGGAAGGAATTATTTGAGTTACGATTATATAGAAGCTTTCAGACAGATTAAAAAACCGTGTTATCAGAATCAAGACAAAGTCCATGGACATAAAATGCAAACTCAGAAGGCTCAAATGGCGACGGGAAGGGCACATGATGAGAGGACAAGATGAATAGAGTAAAATTGTGACACGGTGGTTCTGGGAAGGTGAAGGGAAAAGAGATGGACCACAGAAAAGGTGGGATATATATCGACGTCAGACAAGTGGCAGGAGTGTCGTGGAAATGAGTGGCTCAAGAATGGCACGAATGGAAAATGTTGGAGGAGGTATTAGCCGATTGGCAAACAGATCTGCAGACAATAACCAAGAAACTAATACTAGACTAGGTTTGAAGTTTTCATTTTTATATGTAAAAGAATACGTTAGATCTGGATAAAAGCTATATTATTATATAATATACAAGCCTTAAACAAATATCACCTGTTCCATACATTTTGAGTGACCCTTTTGTATGAAACCTCAGTTTTTTTTTTCAACCGGCGATGGCTTTTAACGCTTTATATATTTGTATTTATTTATTTAATTCTAAAACCGCACAACAAAAATCCTTACCTTATCGCATCCCCTTAAGCGGACTGGCAGTCGTTCCACCCAATATTAAGCGGTAAACTCTGACTTTTACAATTGTAATAGTTTTTAGGTCATACAAATATGACGGGTCACTGTATTGCGCCTGTGACCGAAATTATAAGTCGAAAAGTTTTGTGTTCGAGTTTTAACTGTACCCTGGCCATGGCAGCAAAAACTGGATCACAGAGGTACTAAACATAATAATACCGGCTTATTAGGTTTTGGTAATCAGCCAGTGTCACTCTTCTCCGACCTCTTCGGTGGTTCCTAGAAAATAGGTGACAAAACTTTTTACAAAAAAATAAGAACCGACTACCAAAAAAAAACACTACAAAGTGAAAATTAACTTTAACGTCGGAAGTGGTTGTCTTTGGATCTGTATTTTAGTTTTTTGCCACCGACTTCCGAAGTTAAAGTTATTTTTCACTTTGTAGTGTTTTTTTTGGAAGTCGGTTGTTTTTTTTTGTAAAAAGTTTTTTATTTTTCACTTTTTAGTGAGTCAGTTTGTAATTTATCTAATTTACAATAGCGTAATGTCAAATGCTCATCACCTTTTACAAATTATTGCTTTTTTTTTGCTTTTGCTGTGCTAGGGGCGTTAATTGTTATGGAGCTATTGTAACTTAGATAAATTTAAAACTGACCCGCTAGGTCAGTTTTAAATTTATCTAAGTTACAATAGCCTAATATTAACTGCTCATCACCTTTTACAAAATATTGCTTTTCCCGATGCTTAGACGTTGATTGTTGAGGAGTTCTCCTGGTAAGAACCAGCAGAACTGCCACTCACCATATGCATAGTGACGAGCATAAATCGCTTAATCGCAACCCGTTAAATAGGGATACTCATTATTATATTGTTCCGCTGGGTATATGTGGTATCCATCATCAGTTCCACTTCACCAAATGGTGCTTTCCGAGAGCAAATGCACGAGTTACTATAAAAAATACCCAAATCGCTATAGGTTTGCCTATAAAATTTGAGGGTTTCCCTCAATTTCCATGGAATCCCCTCATCTGATTCTGATTTGGTGGCAATATAATCACCTCGGGACTATACCCTTTCAAATAAAAAAAGACTTTTCAAAATCGGTTCATAATTAACGGAGTAATCGCGTAACAAACATACAAAAAAAAAAAAACGTACCGCCGAATTGAGAACCTCCTCCTTTTTTGGAAGTCGGTTAAAAAATGTAGAATGAATACCCGACGATTTTATCGATATCGAAAATATAGTTGCAAAATTGACTTGTGCATCACTATGTTCGGAATATTCGTCCTGTCATTGTTGCATCAGTCAATTACAACCGCTGCATTTTGTTCGTCCCCCGGCCCGCAGTGGTGAGTCGTGTGCCTAGACGAACTCGGTGCATTATTAACGGAGTAATCGCGTATGAAACATACAAAAAAAAAAAAAAACATACCACCGAATTGAGAACCTCCTCCTTTTTGGAAGCCGGTTAAAAATTAAACGGCGTCACTTGCGCCGTTAAATATATTTTCTACCTGACCTGCAAAGGAAGGGTTAATTAAGCTAGTTTAATTTTACAAGCCTAAACAACTAAATTATATGCCACTCTATTCAGCAATTTAATTATTTAAAAGCTTATAATGTTATAAATAAATTTACAAGTACTAACGAAATCAGGCAACTCTAAACCTTTTATAATTGGTTGAGTACCTTTCTATTTCGCGCGCTGGTACCAAAAGTGCGTTAAGTGATAAAATGACAGTTTTAATTATAAAGTGATAAGGGATAGATAAGGGACTTTGACCTCCGGCATTTACCCTTGAATGCGGAGGGCAGAGTGGTACTTTTAGGGTTCCGTACCCAAAGGGTAAAACGGAAACCCTATTATTAAGGCTCCGCCGTCTGTCTGTCTGTCTGTCCGTCTGTCACCAGGCTGTATCTCATGATCCATGATAGCTAGACAGTTGAAATTTTCACAGATGATGTATTTCTGTTGCCGCTATAGCAACAAATACTAAAAACCAGAATAACATAAATATTTAAGGGGGTCCCATACAACAAACGTGATTTTTTTTGCTCGTTTTTGCTTGATATTGATAACGGTAACAGGTAGACACTTGAAATATTCACAGAATATTTAGTTATATATTCACTTTCAAAATCAATAATTAAATTAAAATAAAACAAATATTTAAGGGGGGCTCCCATATAACAAACTTGTTTTTTTTTGCCGTTTTATAGATAATGGTACGGAACCCTTCGTGCGTGAGTTCAACTCGCACTTGGCCAGTTTTTTGTTTTCCGTACCGGTTTTGAAAATGGGTAAGGTGGTACTTGGAAGTGACAATAAGGAAAACGGTTAATTAAGGCTGGTTATGAAATTGTCGTGTGTTTGAATCTCACAATAAAATAAGGAAAAATTACAATGACAGTTCCGCAGTTCTCTCTCAGTTCAGGTCTCTTAAAGTCTCTGCTCTCAAAACGGTGAAGGAAAACTTCGTGAGGAAACCGGCATGTCCTAGAACTAAAAATTCAAAGACATGTGACATCCACCAGCCCGCACTGGGCCCGCGTGGTGGATTACGGCCCACTCCCTCTCACAGAAGGAGGAGGCCTGTGTCCCAGCAGTGGGAACATTATAGGCAGATTATGAAGTCTCTAAACATCATGCCTAGCCCTTTTCCAATTACATACGTTGGAGTCAGTTTCTAGTCTAACCGGATGCAGCTGAAAACCTGGTGCCGTATTATGAAGTATAAATGCCATCATGATTCCAGTGCAAGAGAGAGATGGATCTATAAATGACCGCTAGCACCGTCCCTTTTTCAGTCTGGAATCATAATGGCATTTATACTTCATAATACGGCCCCTGAATAGTATTTTACATGGATCGACTGCCTGTTTGGCCTCCACAACACATTACTGGGTAACACGGTACCCTTTGGCAAGACTTTACTCTCTAAATATGACTTTGTAATTCACTCGCTCAAGTAATGGCACCCAATTCGAAAGCGGACTCATTTGTTTTTTTAACCGACTACAAAAAGGTGGAGGTTATATGTTCGGCTGTATGTTTTTTTTTTATTATATGTTCACCGATTACTCCGTCAATATTGTGGACGGGTTTGAAAATTCTTTTTTTGTTTGGAAGGGTATGCTCCCGAGGTGGTCCCATTGCCACCAAATCAGAATCTGATGAGGGGATCCCATGGAAATCAAGGAAAATCCTCACATTTTATAGGCATACCTATAGCAATTTGAGTATTTTTTATAGTAACTCGTGCATTTTCTCTCGGCAAGCACCAGCATTTGCTGAAGTGGAACTGATGATGAAGACCACTGATGGCCACCGGAACTACTTAATAATAAGTATTTCACCGTTCCGATTCGATTAGGCACTCTAATATGGTTGCTAAGTAATTTATGCTCGTCAAAATGCATATGGTGAAGTCACCATCAGTTCTCCTGGTTCTTACTTAGGAGAACTCCACAACAATTAACGCCCCTAGCACAGCAAAAGCAAAAAAAAATAAAGCAATAATTTGTAAAAGGTGATGAGCATTTGACATTACGCTATTGTAAATTAGATAAATTACAAACTGACCCACTAAAAAGTGAAAAATAAAAAACTTTTTATAAAAAAAAACAACCGACTTCCAAAAAAAACACTACAAAGTGAAAAATAACTTTAACTTCGGAAGTCGGTGGCAAAAAACTAAAATACAGATCCAAAGACAACCACTTCCGACGTTAAAGTTAATTTTCACTTTGTAGTGTTTTTTTGGAAGTTGGTTGTTTTTTTTTGTAAAAAGTTTTGTAAAGTAAATTATCGTGGATGCACAACGAAACACCGTTCGTATTTCGAAATGATGTCCGAGAATAACACTACTGAACGTTACTATGGTTTTATACCTGCAGACAAACCGTGAAAACGGTTTTGCGGGGCAAAGTCCTTATGTCAAGATTTTTTGTAAACGTGTTTAATAAATATCTGATTAGATTTAAGTTGTTATTTATGTACATATCATTTTCCCATTCAATTAACAAACCACGTTATCTGAAAAAAATAAAATAATATCAGTAAAAAGACTAAGGACGCTATCACAAAATCTGGCAAAAATTTGCACGGCATGTCGTAATTTTTATCGGGAGCAAAAAACAGACGAGACGAAGAAAATGTAGCTAATTAGCCAAATTTTGACGTGCCACTTGCGGAGCGTGTATAACATATCTACCTGGGGGCCGATCGCGCTAATTTTGAACGTTAATACCAAAACTAAACCACAACCATAAACGTTACGTTAGACACATTTCGTATCGCGCTAATAATTTCAATGGAAACGATTTAGCTTTACTTTGGAAGTTACGTTGGAGGAACGATCGATCGAACTTTCAGTATTGGGTAACGTCAACCATTTTGTCGCTCAGAACAAATAGCGTAATACCGTTTCTTACATCAGCTACTTAAACCAAAACTAAAAACGTTTCGTTCGAACGGTAATTACGTTGAGAAATAGCGCGATCGGCCCCCTGTTGTACTTATAATATGTTGTTATGTTATGTTGTACAACAGGTAGATATGACGTGTCAAAATTTGGCTAATTAGCCACATTTGTTTTTTTAAAAACGTTGCCGCACACTAGGAATTTCTCCTGTATCTGTGTATTTACTTCGTCTTGTCTCTTTTTCACTCCAGATAATTGCGACATGCCGTCCTACTTCCACGTGTCATCTAATAGTGTGACATTGTGCCGATTTTGAAGATCGAATGTTGAGTAGGTAACCTATCTACGTCTTTTTACTTGTACCTAATATCATTGGTGTACATAATAAAGAGTATTCTATCTTTCTATCTACCTAATCTCTCAAAGAAAATTAAGGTCGACGAGATTAAGAGATACGATCACAATTTCATAGAAGGGTCATGGAGGGTAACTAAGGGATCGGGAACTATACGTGAGGGTCAACCCGACTGGAACCACGTGGTTATATGACTGACTATTAACCCTGGCAGTAGAGAGTTGAATATAGGTATAATTCGTATGCGATATAGGGACCCTTGATACTTATTATATAAAACTAGGCATGTTGTAACCTGCTTCTGATATAATAATTTGGGGAGACTGTCAGAGGGCTGTATTATTTTGGCATGTATATCCTACGAATTTTTAATTTTTATAAAATATTTATAATTTTTCAAAATTTCCTTTTTTTTAACCGACTTAAGGAGGAGGAGGAGGTTATAAAATATGTTCGTCTTTATGTTTGTTTTTATTTATTGTTAATGTTTTTTCACCGATTTTCCGAATTCTAGATGAAAAAACCGAATAACACTTTGCCCAACCTGAGAATCGAACCCAGGACCTCATGCTCAGCAGTAGCGCTTGCGACCTCTTGTTGTTTTGATTTTCGATCTATATAATTATTTGGTCTAGTTTGTTTGTCAATTTCAATTCCACTATCATAAATCCTTCCACTTTTTTTTTTTAAATAAAAAATACGTTCAATAAAAACTCCAATATTCCAATTATGATAGTAAAATTCCTTCACGAAACAATTAAATCTGAACGCTTGAACTCATTCCTCATTCAACATCGTTCACTAATCAAGTATGGAACGCTCCATTATGCGTCTTGAATTGTTCTGCGAACCCGGAGCGCGGCGAGTGAACAACGAACGACATCATTCATTCACTTATTCAATGGCGGTCGAATCTAACACCTGATTGGAAGCGACATTACTCGGTGGAATGTACTAGCGTAACTTTTTGTGATTGAATGTTCCTACTGATTATCTTGTTTGCGTCAATTTTGTTAATCACGTATTTGGTTTAGTAAAGTTAAGTGGCAGCACTAAAACTAAGACTGAACTGAACGAATTTACGGGTTTTACAGCTAACAATGTTATTTTGAAGAAGATTTGCACCCTAATTGTGTAATTAAGTATCACAATCCGAAAATTTTGAGGGTTATTGCTAATCCCAAAGATATAGACAGTAAAAGCTGTGAAATCATCGAAAATGCGTCCAACTGTTGGCCGCAAAATGCATGCACACTAAAATAAGACAATGACAGCCCTTTGACATGGTGCGAGTGTAAGACGTAGCTGTCACGCACACCAGCCGAACAAAGTTGGCTTGTTTGTTTCAGTTTAAAAAAAAAAAATCATCTGCTCAACAACACAAATAATGCAATGGACCTGGGTGAACTGTCAGAATGAAACCCATTGCGATCCATAGTCATTTAAGACCAAGCAGTCTAAATCAAATTTCCATGCAAGCTCCGCCCCTTGCTCCCCGCCACTCCGTTATGTGTTAAACTCTAACACATCAGTAATAAAGTTGAATATCGCGTGCGCTCTTCGATCGTGTTCGAGCACGAAACTAAATAGCGTAAATCGCAATTCTTATTTCGTTTATAACTAAAGTAATAATTGGTCTAGAGAAAAAATATCTGGTAACTGGATAATAAAATATATTTTCTTGTTGTGAATATTTATTTTAGACATAAAAGCCAAACAATCTTGTTTTTATAATTATCCTTAAAAAAGACATGATTTTCGAAAAAAAAATACCTATCGAGCGAAAATATTACAATTACGTAACTGTCTTCAACATGGAAAGAAAAAGATCCAATAAATCATATTATACTAAAGTTTCTGTCAGAACTGTAGTCTGTGTGACTGTTTCACAATATTCATGAAAATTAACATAAAAATAGGGAGCCTCCTCTTAATGTGTGTTACCAGAGAAGCATGGCACAAAGGTAGAAGTCCTGTATTCAGCAGTGGGTGGAACAAGGATGCCAATGGTGATGATCATGATGATTGTATTTTTGCTTAAGATATTATAGAGGTATGAGGAATAGGGTGTAAAGTTCACTCATCCTCCATAGAAAAGGGAGGAACCTCGGACCAGACGGGTGTCGTGTCTGGTGGGCAACTGCCCGACCGTAGATGTCGGGATGTTGTATATAATATGCTAGTTGCGCGGTAAACTTTAAATAAATAATAATAAGCTTTATTTCTATAAAAAGTACTTAGGTTACATTACAGCTAAGTGCTATGATAAAACAAAAGTAAGTACTACACAAAAAGTTTCAGAACTGGAGCCGAACTGGGAGGACCTGTATTTCGGCTAACAGCGCCAATCCCCTAGAGTTACATTAGATTAGAGTTCTTAAATGCTAGCATTTTACAAGACATTACATTTTACAAACAAAATAATCTTAGGTGGTTTATGTGGTCAGTACCTCTCTTTGTGTTATGTGCTTTGCTTGCGCGATGCAGGATTTTGCATAACGTCAGTGTGATGCGTAGTTCGGCCACAACATTATTCTTCTGCTCATGACTTCGTCCGCGTGGTAGAAACATATCCTATAGCACTCGGCAATTGTGTTCCTTTTTATAAGTGAATGAATTTTTGTAATCAGATCAGGACAAAGAGAATTAAACCACTTGAGAGCTGATAGACCGATTTCGTCTAGGCACACGACTCACCACTGCGGGCCGGGGGACGAACAAAATGCAGCGGTTGTGATTGACTGATGCAAAAATGACAGGACGAATATTCCGAACATAGTGATGCACAAGTCAATTTTGCAACTATATTTTCGATATCGATAAAATCGTCGGGTATTCATTCTACATTTTTTAACCGACTTCCAAAAAAGGAGGAGGTTCTCAATTCGGCGGTACGTTTTTTTTTTTTGTATGTTTGTTACGCGATTACTCCGTTAATTATGAACCGATTTTGAAAAGTCTTTTTTTATTTGAAAGGGTATAGTCCCGAGGTGATTATATTGCCACCAAATCAGAATCAGATGACGGGATTCCATGGAAATTGAGGGAAACCCTCAAATTTTATAGGCAAACCTATAGCAATTTGGGTATTTTTTATAGTAACTCGTGCATTTGCTCTTGCAAAGCACCATTTGGTGAAGTGGAACTGATGATGGAGATCACATATGGCCACCGGAACAATATAATAATGAGTACCCCTATTTAACGGGTTGCGATTAAGCAATTTATGCTCGTCACTATGCATATCGTGAGTGGCAGTTCTCCTGGTTCTTACCAGGAGAATTCCTCAACAATCAACGTCCCAGCATCGGGAAAAGCAATATTTTGTAAAAGGTGATGAACAGTTAACATTAGGCTATTGTAACGTAGATAAATTCAAAACTGACCCACTAAAAAGTGAAAAATAGAAAACTTTTTACAAAAAAATAACAACCGATTACCAAAAATCACACTACAAAGTGAAAAAGTAACTTTAATTTCGGAAGTCGGTGGCAAAAAACTCAAATACAGATCCAAAGACACCGACTTCCGAAATTAAAGTTACTTTTTCAATTTGTAGTTTTATTTTTGGTAGTCGGTTGTTATTTTTTTGTTAAAAGTTTTTTGTAACTATATTATTAGGATGTTAACTGGATGCAAATTTAACACTGACGTAACACTTTAATTTAACTTTATTTAATTAAATCAATCAGCTAATTTAACCGACGGAAAGTATGTCTAATAAAAATAATTGCGTCAATCCCCGTCGGAAAGAACAATAAATTCTCATAAAATTTAAACATTAAGTAATATTACTTTTTTACCATTATGAAACATCGATAATTTGTATTATCATTATCGATTTGTTTTGAAATTGTCACAACACTGCAGCGTTAGTACTGATAGAAAGGGACAGACGTATTGACAATACCCTAGTGAGAGAAAGGGACTTTTCAAAAAGACATCAACGCGGTATACATTTTTGTGCAATTTTACCGACCCAACCAGTTTAGTTTGAGCCCTGCAATTATTCATGATATTATTAAATTATAAATATATTTTACATAACGACGAAAAGTTATTTTATTAAGTATTTATGCAGAAAATGTTTTAAAAGGTATCAAAATAATCGCGTGTGCAGAGATCCAATAACTGGTCATTCTAAAATGGCCATTAATTTTTTCTTATAGTATCAGTGCAATTTCATATAATTATGTGTCGTGAGCCTGAGTCGCCCGTATGAGCAGTCAAGAGGCTTTATAGTCATTGGATCAGGACTTCCAGAGATTACCTCTTAAGGCGGTTTTCCACGGTGCGTAATATTGCAGACGGTCGTGGACCAGCCCGCACGGCCGACGACCACGGAGAGGCACACACCGCACACCAAGGCTCTTCCAACGGTCGATTGAGTTTCTTGTCAGTTCTTCTCCATATTATGTACCTACTACGCTTTAGAATGGGCAACTAACTTCATATTTCTAACTGACCGACTCCTTGACAATTCAAAGGTAAATGGTTTAAGTAATTTATATTAATTTAATTAAAAAGCGAAAGAGAAGTCGTAGAAAGAGCTCTCATCGCTCCTTTGAAGTTACCAACTCGTCGCGAATCGGACGCACCGAGACGGTCGTGTCTGAATTATTGGAAACCTGCTACTACCATATTTTAAGAACGTAATAATACGAATAAATATATTGCGTCCCCTAAATTACAGTGAAAAGGTACCTAACAGTACTAATGAGTTTTTAATGTTGCTAAATTACTATTTATGAGACCACGCGTAATCATGTAAATTAACAAATGGTGTTCCTGCCTTTCTACCTGCTTAATGTAGATGAGGAATTATGAATCCTTAGTAACATCTTGCAGATTAAGGGATATTATTAAAATGGGGACCTTTTTGCCCTCATTATACCTACTAAATTATTTTCATGTAGCAAGGACAGATTGAACGGCTGTTGACCTGTAAGGCCATTAACACACGGCACCGCGCACCGCCGCGGTAGGCGGTGAAGCGGATGTTATGTCGCATTGGCGTCTTATAAATCCGTTGATGCCTAATACACGTATACCACCCGACGTTTTTTTTTTTTTCACGTTCTGGGCGGAGTGGGAGGGCGTGGCAGACTTTAACTGACTAAAACCCACCCGTGTTCCTTCCGTTGCCTGTGTGCCAGGGCCACGATATCCCTTTCGGACAAACTCGCAACCCCGGCAGGCATTGGTCCTAACGGACCCCGTCAATTGGTGCTGACATCTCTAACACAGGTTTTTACCAAAAATCAGTCTCTCACAAAGTTGGAATACAGCTGAGACATTTTTTGTACACATTAACTTTAAGTCAGCTTTGTGAAGAGACAATAAATGATTGTTGAATTGAATCGAATTGATTAAAATAAGACCCAGTCAGTAGGTAGGTATGACAAAATTCTTAATTGAACATTAAATACTAAAATTATGTTCCTTTTTATCCGACTGCACCACAGGAAAGACAGTGCTTTTTCACGTGTATTTATGAATCTTTTTAACCGACTTCAAAAATGAGGAGGTTCTCAATTCGGCAGTTTTTTTTTTTTTTGTATGTTTGTTACGCGATTACTCCGCGTACTCCCAATTATGAATTGATTTGGATGATTCTTTTTTTGTTTGGTAGGTCACATTTCAAAGGTGGTCCCATTGTCACCAAGTCAGAATCTGATGAGGGGATCCCATGGAAAGCGAGGGCAACCTCAAATTTTATAGGCACACCTATATCGATTTCAGTATTTTTTATAGTAACTCATGCATTTGCACTCGGAAATCACCATTTGGTGAAGTGCAACTGATAATGTAGGCCACCGGAACTACTTAATGACAAGTATTTCACTGTTGCGATTCGATTAGACACTTTAATATGGTTGCTAAGCAATTTACTACATTTATCAAAACCTAGCCTCTGAGCTTGAAAGAATTATGAGTGGCACGTCTTACTCTGCCCGGTACACAACGTGACGCCGTGATGTTTTGGTACCAGGCTAAGTCAAATTAAAGCAATCTATTGCCCCGAGGACAGCCAATTTACATCTGTTGCTGTAGGGTTGGCGAAAAATTAATTTTATAAAAATATTTTTCTAAAAAGATCTTGGTATTCTATTTCCGATAATCTGCCTAGTCTGTTCCCAACTATATTGGGGTTGGCTTCCAGTCTAACCGGATGCAGCTGAATACCAGTTTTTTACATGAAGCGACTGCCTATCTGACCTCCACAACCCAGTTACTTGGCAATACGATACATCTTGGTAAAACTGGTTGCAGTTTTTCGGGCTTCTGACGACCCGTTACGTCTGCCAAAAATCCACGAATGACAGCTGGGACCAATGTTCATTTAATAGTTTTAAAAGAAAACCTGGACTTATGCTAATCTAACAATATTAAATATATTAGAATTATATTAATAATTAATATTATAAATGCGAAAGTGAGTTTGTTTGTTTGTTACGCATTCACGCTAAAACGGCTGAACAAATTTGGATGAAATTTGGTGCATAGGCAAAACATGACCTGGGTTAAGCCATAAGATACTTTTTATCCCGATATTCCCACGGGATCGAGACTTATACGGGCGAAACCGCGGGGCGCAGCTAGTAATTAGAATCAAACTGTTAATTCATAACATATCGAACTATAAACCTTGCGACTAAACTGTGCCCCTCACGCTGTGACGTAACTCTGACGGTACAGTTTGCAAAAAAAAAGTCGTAAAAATATTTTTTAACGGTTACGGTAACAAAGGTGCTATCGCTGCTGAATGCACGAGGCGAACGCGGGGCGCTGCGTGGAGGTGGGAGAGGGGTTGCATTCCAGCGAAGTGCACAATAAAGTCGCACGGGTACTAAATATCAATGCAAATCAAATCATAATATCTTATTTCACATACGCCTACATGGACATTCATGAAACGTCAGAAGCGCACGGTGCACGGTTCCAATTGGTCGTTTCCTATGCAGAAGATCCGGCAAGATACTCCACTCTTTTAAATGGTATCGGCTTTCAGAAATATTATAAAAAAAAACAAGTATTTTACTTTTACAAAAACTTGTGTGGGGCAGCCCTAAGCTGCAACGCGGACACCGGGTCAATTTCGTCGTTTACTTATTTTAATAAAATTCCGCAGACGTACAAATTTCATCTTATTAGCACACCCAAACAAATATACAGAAGTTATGTAATAAGCCTGGTAACCTACATAAGTATTATTATTAGTGTAGGAGAATGTTTTATGTGTGTACTAGCTATTGTCCGCGACTTCGTCTGCAATCCAAGATGAAAAGTAGCCTATGTCTTAAGAGCCTAGGCCAGTCTAAATCAAATTTCGAATGCAAGCTCCGCCCCTCGCTCCCCGCCACTCCGTTATGTGCTAAACGCTAATAAATCAGTAATAAAGTTCAATATTGCGTGCGCTCTTTGATCGTGTTCGAGCACGAAACTAAATAGCGTCAAAATAGTCTCAATTCTTATTTCGTTTACAGTAATAATTGATCTAGAGAAAAAATATCTTGTGTCGGGATATTATACTATATTTTCTTGCTGTGAATATTTATTTTAGACTTAAAAACTAAACAACCTTGTTTGTTTTTAGAATTATCCTTAAAAAAGACATGATTTTTGAATAAAAAATTTATTGAGAGAAAATATTACAATTACGTAACTGTCATCAACATGGAAAGAAAAAGATCCAATAAACCATATACTAAAGTTTCATTTTGCTTGTATGTGTGAGTGTTTCAGAATATTCATACAAATTAACATAAAAATAGGAAGCCTCCTCTTAACCCAGATCATGGTCTACCCATGTGCCAAATTTCATCTAAATGCGTTCTGCCATTTTAGCGTGAAATCGTAACAAACGATTTCACGCTAAAATGGCAGAACGCATTTAGATGAAATTTGGCACATGAAACTCATTTTGACATTTATAATATTAGTTACGATTTGGATTAAATATACCATCGACACAAAAAGAAGAATAGGAGCCGGAAGTCTGGTTTCGTGCTCGGTTTTTGGCAATAGTTCCCCCTTGTCACCCCCTATTTATGAGACTAAAACGTAGCTATAGTCCATTAGCGATAAGAAAATAGTGAGTCATCAGTGCGACTGCAGGGTAAAAGTGTTTTAATTGGTTGCTTTCAAATTTTTTGCGACCCGATTGGTCGAGGGGCGGGGCTAGGACAACGATGTCTCACTATTTTCTTAACGCGAATGCACTATAGTGACATGTGGATTCGTGTTATACACCACTACAAAAGTCATTTATTAAAACTAGGCTGAGAATCAGCACTTTTCGAACGTCAAAAATTACATAAGACAGTCCCCCAAAAACGACCGCCCTTCACCAGTTCCTAGTGCTTTAGCTGGGAAGAAGAAGTGGCGCAACAAACTCCCCAGCAGCACAGCTGTATGTTCACTTAGAAAATTAAATTCTATACAATGGAATGTAAATTACTTTACATTACGCAACACAAAACATTAAACTATTTGCCATGTTAGTTAGCACACGCCACTATACAAAAAAAAATATGCAGGGCAGAGAGATCTGGGGACTGCCGATAGAAGTGAAAACTAGGTAACTTGTGAATTGTATCGTCGAGCTAGCGTTCGGTGACGATGACGCGAGTTCCGTGACTTTTGTTCACCCAAAGTTAAATCGATAAGTTCCAAATTTTGAAACATGAACAGCATGGATTCCAAAAAAGGAAATTGACAACCACAGTGGCATTTAATTTAATTAACATAGTTACTAAAAATATTGACCAGAAAATCCCGACAACTGTTGTATTTTTTGACATGTCAAAAGCCTTTGATTTTGTATCGCACGAGTTACTACTAAAAAAATGTGATAAATATGGAATACGCGGTAAAGCATACATGGGTAAAAAGTTACCTTACAAACAGATCGCAATATGTAGAAATTACTGTGGATAAACCAAATCAAAACGGTGAACTATCATTCAAATCCAAATTAGGTTACCATTGCACAGGCGTTCCACAGGGCAGTATTTTAGGCCCCCCACTTTTTCTGATATATATCAATGACCTGACAGAAGTAACTGATCTTCCCTGCATACTCTTTGCAGATGATGTGGCCGTAATTATCCCTAAAAATAAAGAAAACTATAATGAGTAAATTAATAGTACCGTAACCATAATAATAACTTGGATGGAAAAGAATAATCTTAAACCTAACATTGATAAAACTAAATATGTACAATTTCGTAATAAAAACTGGAATAAAATGGATTTAAACATCACATATAAAGATAAACAAATACAACAATCAGTTACTATGACTTTTCTTGGGATAGATCTGGATGAGAGATGTTCCTGGATTAATCATATTGATAAGCTATGTGGAAAACTCAGTAAGTTTGCTTATGTTCTATGGCGTTTATCTAACCTAACAAGTAGACAAGCCACATTACAGGCTTATCATGCATATGTTGGTTCAATACTGCGTTATGGTATACTGGTATGCGGAAACTCGGTGCATCTCGAAAGAGCATTCATCGCACAAAAGAGGTGTATACGTGCGATTTGTAATGTAGACCCACTTACATCTTGTAAACCACTGTTTCGTAAACTTAAATGCTTACATTAACTGGTATTTATATTGAGGAAGTATGTAAATTTACCAAATCTCACCCTGAAATGTTTGAAAAACTGGGAGAGAAGTGTATGTTCAAAACTAGATATCCTAATAGATTAATTATTCCTAGAATGAAAACGGAATTATATGGGCGAAGTTGCTACCCTATGTGTATTCAGATCTATAACAAGATTCCTAACCAAATGAAAGAACTTCCAATGGTCCGCTTTAGAAGGGCTTTACGCAGTTGGTTAATTGAGAATTCCTTCTATACTTCAAAAGAATTCCTTCAGTTTAAATTAAAATAACCTAATTGTACTTATACCATAATTTTGCATGTCATTATGTTATGATTAAATATGTTAAGCTACTGTAATACTACCAATGTAAGAACTTTTATAACCATATTTATCAGCAAATAAATCTTTGGCATTGACTTTGACAAAAAGTGCTCAACGTGCCTAAAGAAATTTTCGCTTTAAAAAAAAATATTCCGACCATATCTCTTCCACGGGTAAAGAAAGAAAGAAAATACTTTTATTTAGCACAGACAAGGCACACAACACAACATTATTATACAACAAGTCAAAAAATAAAAATCAAACAAATAAACCGTGTAAAAATTAAAGAAACACCACACAACTTGACTCAATAAAAAAATTTACCTTCAAACAAACAGGTCTAGGAACTAAATAAGTACGCGAAACGTGTCCTAAAAACACGGGCCGTTAAGCAATAACACGTTTCAAGCGAACGTGCTGTCTTCAAAAGTCGAAGTCCTGACTTTATACGACTTCGTGGACTCTTAAAGTCGCTGTTTATAGGTGCTGCATCCTTAGTATCTATAAAGCGTGTTAGAGTCAAAGTGTCTCATGAAAACTTGAGTGTGTGGCCATTTTGTATTGCAGGATGAAGGCTGCTATATGTATACTGCCGCATAGTTGTTTTTAAATTTTTATGGTGTTGTTAAAAGGTGACATTCCAATTGAGTTGCTTAAGAGCGGCCAACCCGACATACTTTTCATACAAACGCTCGTACTTGATTATGGCGTTGTAACACATCTTTCTTTGAAATTTTTGAACCAATAGGTATCTTGTGCACTATATCTAGAAGTCTATGCAAGCAAAAAAAATTTTTTTTGAAAAACAAAGTCAGTTTAAGCCTGCAAACATCTGCTTTTTTGCACAAATTTTACCTGACCTTTGGCCATTCATAATGTACTCATAAATTGTAAATGTTAAAAAAACATTACGATAGAAACCTTTAAATGTAATGGAGATTATAAATTACCAACATTTATTTCCCAAACTGGTAGGGCTTACTCAAAAACACGTATTTCCTGGACCAAGTTTTATGAAAATTAAGCACATTATTTTTCGTTAAATGTTATCGTGTTCTCACTCGTTTGTTAATAGTTTTCACTTCCGCTGGATGAAACAACAAACTTTTCGACCATGCTCGCGTTGACGATAGACGGACTGGGAAGTGCCCTCTTAAGATAGTATATTATAATGATTTTGAAGTAAAAACTTTTTTAGGCACGTTGAGCGATAGGGGAAAAACTTATGGATTTGCATCACAGCCATGTTATTGTGTCGTTTTGTGACAGTTTGGCGACGCGCAGCAGCCTGTGTACATGTATACGCAAATACAATATGTAACAAAAACTCTGTTGTTCCTTCTACCTACGTTTTAAGAACCGGTATACATACGTAATAAAGCAAGTCATTTATGAAAACTGTTCAACAAAAATAATTAAAATAAATATTTATTTATTAATATTTGTAATGCTTAACTGATTTCTTACCTCTGCAATTCTTTGATTTTGACTTCTCGACTAGCCAATGCTTAATTTTTTTAAATTATAATTCCATCAATGTTGTGCTTGTAGGTAAATGTATACGTCCCTAAAAGGAACAACAGGGTTTTTTTTTACTTTTTTGAATTATTAGTAGTCATAGGATACATGAAGTAGGCTGCCGTTGTAAGACGATTAAACTGCCACGGTGTATACAACATTGTTTTTAGGATATGCGAACCCTGAATATAGTTTGTTCAGAATAAGGAACTGAATCGATTTCAATAATTTTTACACCATGTTGTATTTTGTCCCAAACATATCTAAGTGTGATGGAAAATGTTATCACCATTTAATTACTTACAATACAATCGCCGTACGGTTAGGTCTATATTGCCAAATTATTATCAATGACCGCAAGACAACCCTGGCGGCGCGGGGGCGCCGTTAGCATGTCTTTGTACGGACAATTTTGTTTTTCGAGATATTGCCAAGCGGTTGGTAGAGACCTCGCGTGACCTAAGGGCTGGCCTACTTTTTGGCCAAAGAATCTGCATTGCCATACATCGAGGCAATGCTGGCAGCCTTTTGAACACTTTACCTTTGAAGCCCTATGATTATTTTCCCTCCTTTTTAGGGTTTCGTACCCCAAGGGTAAAACGGGAACCCTACTAAGGCTCCGCCGTCTGTCTGTCTGTCTGCCCATCTGTCACCAGGCTGTATCTCATGAACCGTAATAGTTAGACAGTTGAAATTTTCACAGATGATGTATTTCTATTGCCGCTATAACAACAAATACTAAAAATAGAATTAAATAAATATTTAAGGGGGCTCCCATACAACAAACGTGATTTTTTGCCAAGTTTATAGATAATGGTACGGAACCCTTCGTGCGTGAGTCCGACTCGCACTTGTTTATACACTTGTACATATTATTATTACTATTTTAAGTCTGTTAGTTTTTTATATGACGTAAATATTTTCAAATTAAATTTATATTCCTAAACCTCATCAAAATCTTTTGTCTCAAAATCCACCACACATCTAAACTTAGTCAATTTCAACGAAACCTCAGGAAGCAATAAACTAAGTTTAGTGATCAACTAACAGTCAACTTCACATGAATTGATCAAAGTTACGCTCAAATTGGTACTGGAAACGATGTGGTTTAATGTCTTTGGGATCCCCTGAACTTGCTACATGGCTGGCTACATTTGGAATGATCAAAAACCTAGCCAATATCGAAATTATGAAATAAGATGCCTAGAAGAACATTAGTGACCTTTTGGTGATGTTCTTCAGAAAGGTCAGGTGCGCAGTAACGACTTGCAACCAGCGTGTGTGTACTGTGCTGTGGGTCCCCCATAGCACATCATGCTGAGCGGAAGTCTTCTTGCCACAGTGATGACGTGCCAGCAGCTGCCAACTATTTCTGTTTTGTGCTTGTGATTATATTATGTAGATCTATTTTGTTTTATTTTTCTGTTAATGTATTACTCTAGTTAATTATCTTTTTGTTCGCACGTGTTTCTGTGACAAATAAACTTCATCATCCGACCCCAACATAGTTGAGAAACAAGGCAGTATTTTCTCAACTATGTTGGGGTCGGCTTCCAGTCTATCCGGATGCAGCTGAATACCACTATTTTAAATGGAGCGACTGCCTAAATAGCCTCCACAACCCAAACAAATAAACTTATTTTTATTTATTTCCGATCGCGCTAATTTTGAACGTTAATACCAAAACTAAACCACAACCAAAAACGTTACTTTAGTCTCATTTCGTATCGCGCTAATCATTTCAACGGAAACGATTTAGCTTTACTTTGGAAGTTACGTTGGAGGAACGATCGATCGAACTTTCAGTATTGGGTAACGTCAACGATTTTGTCGCTCAGAAAAAATAGCGCGATACCGTTTCTTACATCAGCTAAACCAAAACTAAAGCAAAACCAAAAACGTTCCGTTCGAACGGTAATTACGTTGAGAAATAGCGCGATCGGCCCCCAGATGTATGAACGTAAACGAAGCCAGAGGAGTATGTAAGGAGCTTAGCTGGAGGCGTTCTGTAGTATCTGCCTACCCCCATGGGAAAATTGCGTGATGCACGGATGTGTGTATCTTTCAAGATACTATAACACGTCAGTTTTTTGGACAATATTTTTTTTTAAACTCACATACACAAACAGCCAGCGGCTTATAGGCAGTTTAAAACTAAACTACCTATAGCCGCTGGTCCCGACTGTTATTCGTGGATCTTTGTCAGTCGTTACGGGTCGTCCGAAGCCCAAAAGTCTGACAACCAGTCTTACCAAAGGGGTATCGTTTTACCTAGGCACTGGGTTGTCGCCAGATAGGCAGTCACTCCATGTAAAATACTGGTATTCAGCTGTATCTGGTTAGACTGGAAGTCGACCTCAGGGACAGGCTGATCGCAAGCCGATTCCCGGCCACCGTAGGCGCGGGCCTGCGGACGGTGAGCGATGGGCAACTCGCCGTCCGATAAGGACCAGGCCCGGGTCGACGGCGCGTTGTGTTCCACGCGTGCCTCAAGGAGATGTCAGCACGAACTGACGGGGTCCGTTAGGACCAATGCCTGCCAGGGTTGCGAGTTTGTCCGAAAGGGATATCATGGCCCTGGCACACAGGCAACGGAAGGAACACGGGTGGGTCAGTAAAAGTCTGACACGCCCTCCCGCTCCGCCCAGAGTGGTAGAAGTTATTTGATAACTTACCACACAAAAAAAAAAAAGAAAGGGACATGCTGATTTTAAAACTAGATAGCACTGGCCAAAATAGAACTGAATAAAACAGATTGATCTGCCTGTCTTGGTTATGGTGGTTATAAAGTTTTCCTACAAGTTTTTTATATAATTATGTAGGTACTTACTTCTAAGTGTTAGCCCCTCGTATTCACGGGCGTTTCTTTTGTCGCACACAGGAATTCCATCGCACTGCATAATGCCGAGAGTTTAAAATCCAACAGCGTGTTTTTATTTCGCGCTGTGGGGCACACTATTCTCGATTCTCAGTGCTTTGCCTAAGACGCTGACAACAGGTAAACCGCTGTCACTGTCAGACTACATACAAAAGAAAAAGAAGCGCGATGACACAACGCTGGTAATTTATTGCAAAATATGAAGCAATTATTTATTTAATCAAAAATGAGTTGAGTAATCGAAAATAAAAAACAACCAAGTTCTGCATACAAATAAGACGTTTTTGTTATTAATTAAATACTAACCGTACGTTGATATTTAATACAGATATTTTGGATTGATTCACAAAGTAAAGGGCTAGTTTACCGTTAATTTGTATCGAGTTTTTTTTTTCTAAACGTGTTTTGGTAACAACCAAGTTCTGAGAAATATGTTCAAGAACAACATATTTTTTTTTCCGCTACCACAAACTCTATAGATTTGCCATTTTTTTTGTTTAAGACTAGCCTATTTTTATCATTTGCCTCTTGTCCGCTCCTTAAGGGTCGGGTAAATCACTGCTGACCTTGGCCATACACATGCGCGTCGCGCTCACGCCGCGCCGCGCCGCCCGCTGTTCGGTTTCATATGGTAAATTTATTTTTAGTAACGCAAATGTGGATATTTGATAAAATCACAAATAGAATTAAGTATAATAAAACAGTCTGTTCATATATTATAATAAAAAATCGAGAAAATATCTTAAGTAGTTTGAAAATAATATCGTTTTTTTATGCTTTGGGTAGACATTACTTCCTGAATTTATTTCATAAAGTATTTTAATACAATACTTAAATATTCAGACATAGAATTGATGTGTATGCGTTCTAGTTTAACATATATTTTTTACATAACTTACTTGCATTATATGAAGGCGTAATAACAGATTTAAAAGTCACTCAAATCATTTATCTGGAGTTGAAAATACAGAACACTCATAAAATCGTCGCGTTAAAAAATCGCCCGTGTCATCTGGGTTTAATTTGAAGGAATATTGTCAAGGTGAAACGAATAATTATGTTTGTATGTGTATTATAAGTTTATAACCTATTTATGTACTTGTGCACCTATTTTATTTATAATTTTCAAATTATGTTATAATTTAATATTCCATCACCATCTTATCTCTTCACCACCCTTGGTTGACTGGTAGAGAATGCCTAAGGCATTAAGTTCGCCTTTGTACCTTATTGTGTACGAGAAGTTTAAATAAATAAATAAATAATCTTGAGCATAAAACGTAGGTACTGGAAGACAATGGCAAAGTCATTTTATCTTCCATGCCGATTTAAACCAAATAATCTCACGGACCACGGACCCATGGCGATAAAACCCGCACCATAAAACAATAACAACCACATAAATCACGTAAAACATTCTCTTGACATTCCCGCCCTTAATATGTTTTAAAATACCGACGCCATTACGAATCAAACGCAAAAAAAAAATGGCGGCCGAAATAAAAAACAACATTACGTAAATCGACTTGATGAATACAGACGATCAAAATTACTTTTTTCCATTGCCCAGGGGTGTTGTCAAACGTCAAAAAAAGAGTGACAATTTAATAGGCTTTTTTGTTTTTTACCGCAGAGTAAAAAAAAAACAGTGTGTTAAATGAAAATTAATAATTTTTTCGTGACTTTTGTTTGATGGGAAATTTTTTTGAATGTCTTGACAAGTTTTTTGTATCGTCGATTTCGTAATTGCTTCGAAGTTTAGACGCGTAAGTTCTTCCGCTTAAGGCGCTGACAAGAGGCAAATGATAAATATAGGCTTGTCTTTAACAAAAAAAATGTCAAATCTATATAGTTTGTGGTAGCGGAAAAAACATGTTATTGGTATTTAATTAATATCAAGAACGTTTTATTCGTATGTAGAACTTAGTTGATTAATTGAAAAGAGTATGCTTAGATGGTTTGGTCATGTTGTGAGGATGAATGAATGGCGACTAACAAAAGATATTTATAAAGCAGAGGTGAGTGGAAACGCCGGGACGGGATGCCCTAGGAGGACATATAGTGACCAAATTGGTGATGTTCTTCAGAAAGGTCAGGTGCGTAGTACTCGCAATCGGCGTGCGTGTATGACCAGATGTATGAACGTAGGCGAAGCAAAAGGAGTATGTAAGGAGCGTAGCAGGTGGCGTTCTATAGCTTCTGCCTACCCCCATGGGAAGAAGGCGTGAGTTTATGTATGTGTATATATCTTGGTTGTTTTTTATTTTCGATTATTCAACTAATTTTTGAGTAAATAGATAATTACTTCATATTTTGCAATAAATTACAAGCGTTGTCTCATTGCGCTTCTCTTTCTTTTGTATGCAGTCTGACAGTGACCGCGGTTTAGCTGTTCTCATTGTCTTAATGTCCGGCATTGAACCTTACCTTTCTCTTATTTTGGAGCTTGTGGCTAAGTAATAACAGCCGGCATGGGTCGATCCATCAGGTTAAGCTACGCTTGCCGGGGTTGGTCCGTGGATGGTTGTCCATACATTACATTATCGAGATCCTGGCCTCGGAAATCACGTCAAGCCGTTGGTCCCGGCTGTCATTTATAGATCTTCGACAGTCGATACGGGTAGTTGAAAGCCCAAAAATCTGACAACCAGTCTTACCAAGGGGTATCGTGTTACCCAGTAACTGGGTTGTGGAGGCCAGATAGGCAGTCGCTACATGTACAATACTGGTATTAGGCTGCATCTGGTTAGGCTGCAAGCCAAACCTAACAAAGTTGTAGAAGGCTAGGCAGATTGATTGATTGATTTTGGTAAAGCAAATACGAAGGCAACTACATAAAATTATTATGTTTTTTTATGGGCCAGCGTTTATTGTATATTCATTCTTCAAAGACTTTTAACCGGTACTGTGTACTGCCTGTTAAACTAAAAGATCCCGAGGGTCTTTGAACCCATGAGTATCGTAATATCCAGCTAAGAGATTTTATTAAGAGAACGGGCAAGTGCTTCCTTTTTACTTATTTATTAGTGGCTTTTGTGGAGAGGATATTAATTCAGATTTGTTACGGTTGTAATGGCTATCATGTCAGTTGGTTTAGGTAGGTTTTTATTTTTATTATTTTAGTAATATTTTATACAGGGTGAAAGGGACATCGACGCACATCCTGTTACCATGGATTCAGTACATTATTTCTTGACCCCCCTGCGTTAAATTTTTTTGTCGGTTATTAAAAAAAAAATTCGCTGGTCCATACATTTTGACCGAGTAGGTAATGCACTTCTGTAGGAAACAGCTGTTTTTTTTTTTAATTATCGACGATAAATTTTAACGCACGGGGTAAGTATTATACAGTATTTCGCGTCGATGTTCCCTGCCACCCTGTATAGTTTATTTTTAAATTTATGAATGTGAGAACGTTGTAGGCTTAATAGACTGTAGATTTGTAGTCCATTTTCTGTTTTGTTAAGTAACCTAGAACTTGTTGACGCCTACACTGTCCTCCCATACCTATTAACACTGTAATTTGAAAACATTGTAACCGCATACGTGCACACGTGCACGGTTCCAATTGGTCTTTTCATAAGGCTCATGTAGGTTTATATCAGCCATACTCAACCTTTTTTTTATTGGGGCCACAAACACGTTTCAGTCATGGTGTCGAAGGACGCAAGCAAAAATTATTTAGGTCTTAATTAAAACGTAATTCCAAGTTAACGATTTAGTTACTTTATTAATGAAATAAGAAGTTTTAACAAAGATGTTTAGATTTTTTAATGCGATTTTTGATACTGTGAACACTTTTTCAAAACTTTATCAAGATCTCGCTTGTTGCTACATGCTATCCTTATAACGTCATCCAGATGAGAATCTGTAGGTTTGTTTTATGTTTCCTAGATCTTGGAACCCTTTTCGAAATTCGTTTAATAGAGTGCAGTTATATAATTTGAAATTATGGAACAGTTTTTTTCCAAAATGTTAGTATCGTCCTCTGTAGTTTTTGTAATAGTTGGAAAATTTTAACTTCAGATGGGCCAATAACAAAGGCCCGCGGGCCGCAGGTTGAGTATAATTGGTTTATATGAAATAAAATATTAAACAGCATAATTATAATGCATATGGTAATATTTTCTTACAAATGTTGATATAGTTCTTAGAAATTAATCTTTAATTATCTGTCTTAGCATCAAGCTTGTATTTTCGAAAGAGTAAACAGAGTTGTACAGTACACCCAGACATTTCACCAGTATTTTTTTTCTTATTGCCATCAAGCGAGCACGAATCCGGGTTGCAACTTGCAACTAAGATTTCTCTTTAGTGATAAACCGTTATTGCGTTTTCGTCCGACTTGTGAATGAGTTGCAGCGAACACTAGCCCAAAAAGACAGTTACATAATATAATCTTTTTAGGGTTCCGTACCCAAAGGGTAAAACGGGAACCCTATTACTAAGGCTCCGCCGTCTGTCTGTCTGTCCGTCTGTCACCAGGCTGTATCTCATGAACCGTGATAGTTAGACAGTTGAAATTTTCACTGATCATTTATTTCTGTTACCGCTATAACAAAAAATATAAAAAATAGAATAAAATAATATTTAAGAGGTTCCGATTCAACAAACCTGATATTTTTGCCGTTTTTATTGACAATGGTAAGGAAGAACCCTTCGTGCGCGAGTCCGACTCGCACTTGGCCGGTTTTTCTTTACTTTCTCAGTTCTTAAATGGCCTTTAAACCCCTAAAGAACAAATAAACGAGCAACGTTTTACAATAATCGCACAATTACAGCTTTCTTTACTTCCCAGTCTTAATATATCAAATTATCCAGTCGACTACTTCACCTAACTTTTTTTTTCCACACTGTGTCAAATAAACAAGCAAAAAGCTGCATCCAGCTCTAGCTTATTCGTACAGCATTCAAGCGTCTAACGCGATTAAGCGAAAAAAGCGCTGCAAGTTACCGAGACTGGCGCTTAATCCTTGGAAATCTATGGTAATTTGTTTGGACAGTCGCGTAAGAAACTTCGATGTTAGCAGACTGGAGTAAATTAAATTTGTTAGTCTGTGCAATTGATGCTGAAGGATTTTTTGTGTGACTGTACTAATGTACTTTATTTTATCGATTTCTTTTAATTAAAGATTATCGTGTTAATTTGTTTCCAAAGTGTTCTACTGTTTGATTTTGGTAGTATGCTTTTGAGATACTAAGTGATCGGGAGACGATTCAATTATATTATCTAACAGTTTGCCCATTAAAGTATTTAAGTAAACTATTTCTGTGATTTAGCGTCAATACTGTTTGTTTGAAGGAATAACAGTGCACAAGGATCTTTTGGCGCGAGGCCAAAATTTTAACATACGCCACCATCTTGTTTATAGGGTTCCGTACTTCAAAAAGAAAAAACGGAACCTTTATAGGAACACTTGTATGTCTGTCTGTCCGTCTATCTCAGCCGATTTGCTCCGAATCTGCTGGACCGATTAAGTTGAAATTTGATGCGCTTAGGAACTTCTGCAAGGACGTGTAACGTAAATAAATTAATTTTGGACATGGGGGACATGGGGGACATGGGGGACCTTTGGGGGAAAAATTTGAAAAAAAGAATGTTTTAAACTATACCGTGTGATATATTATAATTATGGAAGGGCTTGTTGTAAGGATTTTAGTTTTTTTTATAGTATTAAAGTAAAAAGGTACTTTTGAAATTATTTAAGAAAATAGATGGAAATTGACCAGAGCCCCCTTAGCTCTGAAACTACTAAGACTAAAAATTTTAATGAAAGTACAGAAAATAGTTTATTTATAGATTACATAAATCCCTATAAGAAGAAGGTTAAAAAAACACGGAAATCTCTCAATAATGTGCGTAGAAACTTACATTTGCAGCTGGAATGTATGAGCAAACGTGTTTTTCGACTACAATGTTAAGTTTGTTATTGGGATAAATTCATCCCAACTACGAAACCCTTCATTGTGCGTGGTCCGACACGCACTTGGCCGGTTTTTCAATACATTTCACTAAACATTTTCTCATTTTAACGTCATTCGAGCTCCAAAAGATTCATGTAGCACTCTAGTATAAATAAACTGGCACATGGCACCTTTAATTCTTCATATGCCGAACGTGGATTTAAATCAAATCAAAAGTCATTTATTCAAACTAGGCTGAGAATCAGCACTTTTCGAACGTCAAAATTACATAAGACAGTCCCCCAAAAACGCCCACCCTTCACCACTTCCTAGTGCTTTAGCTGGGAAGAAGAAGTGGCGCAACAAACTCCCCAGCAGCACAGCTGTCTGTTCAGATATAAAACTTGAATTGAATCTATACAATAAAATGTAAAATAATTTGCATTACGCAACACAGAACATTAAAGATATTTATATTATTTGCTATATGATAGCTAGCACACGCTACTATACAAAAAAAAAAACATAAAAATCGTCAAAAAAACTATACTCAAGCAGAAATAACGTAAACAGAACGTACTTAAATATTAAGCCTCCAGGCATAATGGGCGTGCCCGCTTACATAAAGCTATAGCTGTAACTCGAATTCACGCGAGATATAATGGCTTTTTAATAAAATCGTTATGTAATTACGACACACACTCGTATAAGACGTGTACCTAATGCTAAAAATAAAGCACAATAAACTTATTAAATTATTTAAGCTAGTTGTTTGTTTTTAGTAGTTGTGTAGTTTTTAGTTGATTTTATATTTTAATTCGTGGAATTTTATATTGATCTATCTCGTCTATATGATCGTTTAAACAATAAAAATGGCTAAATGGTCTGAACTAAAAATCCATAGTTTCTTCGGGAAATTGACTCGTATTTTTACCCGGCAAAGGCAAAGGAGGGTTATGATTTTAACAGGGTATCCGCCAGTTGCACGTACGTCCATTAAATTTAATTCCCAATTTAAAAGTAATGCTGTCAGTCTCTGATACGTTCCGTTAGATAAAGACAGCATTACTTTTAAAGGGTATTAAATTTAATGGACTTACGTACAACTGGCGGTTAGTATGTATATATGTATGTATGTTCATCTGTTTCCTCATAACTCCTAAACAAAAAAAATACAAAAACTACTAGCCGTATTTTGACACGTAATCTGTACGATTAATCAATCAATCAATCATTTATTTTGTTAAACATAGGTAAGGCTACACATAGTATATTGTCAAAAATATATGCACTATGTTTTGCCAATATCTGGCGTACAAAATTAACATATACAAGCATTAAAATTAAGGTCATTACTTCGTAAGTACATCAATAGATTCCATTAAAAGATAATTCAATTTAAATATGTCAGTTGATAAACAGGTCATTACAATTTCAGATATTGAACACATAATCAATAAATAAAATCATAAGTGTTTAATTAGGAGGAGCTTGTGGCTAAATAATAACTGCCTCACGGGTCGATCGATCAGGTTAAGCTACGCTTACCGCAGTTGGTCCATGGATGGGTGACCATCTGTTCATACCAAGATTCCTCCGTGCCTCGGAAAGCACGTTAAGCCGTTGCTCCCGACTGTCATTTGTAGATCTTTGACAGTTGTTACGGGTCGTCAGAAGCCCAAACGTCTGACAACCAGTCTTTACAAGGGATATCGTGTTACCCAGTAACTGGGTTGTGGAGGTCAGATAGGTAAAATACTGGTGTTCAGCTGCATCCGGTGAGACTGGAAGCCGACCCCAACATAGTTGGGCTAGGCAGATGATGATGAAGTGTTTAATTAGCATGTCGGGATCGCCATACCTCTGTTCATCAGTAGAAACTCAGTGATGGAGTAGTTAATGCCTTCATGACGTGTGACTCTGGTTATACGAAAACCTATGTTATTTTTTGACGACGTCTTGTTTATACCTTTTTAGTTTGCGTTTTTGTGGCAGTTAGGTTTGTTTTTTAGTTGGATTTGTATTCTTCAGTTACTATAAGTTTTTATTGTCTTGTTACAGGTCTATTCTGCAAGGAGCAAGTTCGAAGAAAACAAGGTAACAAAGTAATTATAACTGAGATTGAAGAATCCTATCACACTCAGGATACTGTTGCTACTCACACGCAATCTGGGTAACAGTGACGCTGCCTTCTTGCGTAGAATTGCCGTGAAACCATATGTGCGTGCCTCCATGAACATCATTTCAGCCGAAACACGTCCACTGCTGGACAACATCGTCTCCAAAGGGGGGGTTTGCCATAATCGCAACGCTTGGCAGGCGGGTTGGCGATCGCAGTATGGTGTTAAAATGCATAGAGAACGCTGCTGCCCATTCTCTAGTAAGTCCCTTATTCGCCTTTTACGATACTCACGGGAAGAAATAGGGTTATGCTATTATTTATGTCCGACACCACACAAACAATGAATATGGCGGACGTCAAATGTTGTGACGTCTTCCGCACCAAACAGCTTCAAGAACCGATTGGACAGAGAAATAATCTTAAAGCTATATGAAACACACTTCAGTTAATTAGCTCTGCTAGTGTGTCTTACCAAATAATAATAAACTCACGCCTCCTTCCCATGGGGGTAGGCAGAAACTACATAACGTGATCTGCTACGATCCTTCCATACTCCTTTTGCTTCATTTATTAGGGTTCCGTACCTCAAAGGTTCTGTGACCCAATTCGTCCGAACGTGTAACTTAAATAAATTAATTTTGAATAGGTACGGGGTTCACTAAACTTCTGGGGGAAAAATTAGAAATAAAAAGATAAAAAACAAATGAAGTGATAAGGCAACGGTGCAGTTTAAAGAAGATGTAGTGACAAAAATTGAAAAGAGTATGCTTAGATGGTTTGGTCGTGTTGAGAGGATGAGTGGAACGCGACTAACAAAAGGTATTTATAAAGCAGAGGTGAGTGGAAACGCCGGGAGGGGACGCCCTAGGAGGACATATTATAGTGACCAAATTGGTGATGTTCTTCAGAAAGGTCAGGTGCGTAGTACTCGCAACCGGCGTGTGTGTATGACCAGATGTATGGACGTAGGCGAAGCAAAAGGAGTATGTAAAGAGCGTAGCAGGTGGCGTTCTATAGTTTCTGCCTACCCCCATTTGAAGAAGGCGAGTGAGGAAGGTGAGTTTATGTATGTATGTATGTGTAAAAATGAAAGTTTGGAAACTGTACTGTGTGACATTAATTTATTAACGGAAAAGACTTGTTATGAGGATTTCAAATATAGTATTTTGGTCATTATAATATTTCGTTTAATTAGGTAATGAAAATTGACATCTTAGTTAAGGGAAGCTCAGCAGTTTCGGAGATCTGAAACTGCTGAGCTAACATTAAAATAAAAATAAAATAATAGTGCTATACATATATATTACAGAAAAACCTATAAGAAGTCTATGATCTTAAAATAACATGGTAAATCACTAAATATTGTGCGTAAAAACTTACATTTGCAGTTGGAATGTATGAGCGAACGTGTTTTTCGACTACAATGTTAAATTTGTTCTTGGGATAAATTCATCCCAACTACGGAACCATTCCTTGTGCGTGGCCCGATACGCACTTGGCCGGTTTTTCTGTTAATACTCACATATACTGCTTCTTATCTAAACAGAATGGTATTTTGACCTTTTTATGACCAACTACCCTACTAACTCACAAAAACAATGTAAGTACCTTCCCCCATAAACTTTGCAAAAACAAACACATTATCCTTTTGTTTATTAACATAATGTATTATTAAACAGTTTTAACAAGTTCCCTCAAGTAACCTAAAAACAAAGTTTCTCATCCTTCGTTAAATATTAAGAGAGGTTTAAGTGAAAATAGACTTTAACTTCATTTTAATAGGGTTATGTTTTGTTTTTTGTTTTGTTTTGTATTTTCTCGATCTACTGCTAAGTTAAGAATAATTTAATATTGGTCTACTGGTCGATAACAGAAACTAAGCTTCGTATAATCGCGTTCTAATGAGGACAGCCAACAAAATAAATTAATAAGTTGGCAGCTAGCTACAGCTTTTTTTTAACCGACTTAAAAAAAGAGGGGGTACTATGTTCGACTAAATAAATATGTAAATAAGCTATATATTTATTTTCTCATCACAAATGTTGGGTTGGACTGAAAATGCTTAATCTAAAGAAATAGGGTTAACATTTGTGAGAGACTGGTGCCCGAAAAAGGCATAAAATACCTGTGTTACGGGTTACCAGGCCCCCCAATACTTAAATATGTACATACTAATTTAGATTAATTAACAAAGTTTGTGATGATATTATCTTTGTTTTTGAGTTCATCATTCTCCTGCCCTTATCCCAATTGATTTGGGGTTGGCACAACATGTCCCTTTCTTCCATACTTCTCTATTAGTCGTCATCTCGGTAGTCACTCCCTTTCTAGCCATATCATCTTTCACACAGTCCATCCATCGTTTCTTTGGTCTTCCCCTACTCTTATAGCCATCGACATTCATACTCAAAACTTCCTTCACGACATTTTCCTCATTCCTCCGCATCACATGCCCATACCATGACAACCGATTTCCGCACAACTTTTCAGTCACCGCCACTTTGAGACTTCCTTTTATGTACTCATTTCTTATTCTATCCATTCGTGTCACACCACACATCCCTCTTAGCTTTCTATCTCAGCTACATGCAATTGCCTTTCATTCATCCCTTTTGTGGCCTAATATTCTGATCTATTGTGGGCTGTTTTTGAGTTATCTTCAATAATACGTATTTTTCCCAGTTAGTCTATGTGAATGGTGTTATTATAACTTCCAGTCACTGTTATTTACATAGCAGGTACTGGGAAGTCAGTGGCAAGAAACGAAAATACAAAATCAAAGACACTGACTTCCGAAATGAACGTTATTTTTCACTTTGTTGTGTTCTTTTTTGGAAGTCGGTTGTTTTTGGAACGAAGTTCTTTAACGCGGCTTGCAGTAGGAGTTGACTGGTAAAAATCGTCACGAAACGAAAAATCTTTAACAAAAATTTAATTTAATCTTTTCTTTTCTTTCTTTTCTTTTCATTCCTCAAGTGAAGTGGAAATTTTGCCAAATTTTCATTACCCAAACAAATTTTAGCAACCTTTTTTTATACCATTGCAATATTTCGAATGATTTTAGTACCCATATTTTCATTTGGTCAAATTTTTACTTGGCTAAATATTACTAAGTATAATGTCAATATGGCATTTGGTCTTTAATCAAATGATTTATTACAGCAAACAATCTTCAGCCAATAAACGTTTGGTGAAATTTTTAGGTTAGGTTTTTAGTAGGTTACCCGGAGCTCAATTATTAAATTAGGTTGATTTCTTCTTTAAAAAAAATGGGTAGGTTGGTAGGTTAGGTTAGGTTAAAACTGTGATGGATCCCCCACAGCGGGGGGATCCCCCACAGCGCATACTTCCACGTAGTTTCCCCCGGGCAACGCCGTGTCTGACCACCGTAACGGAGTGGCAGACCGGCGGCTAAAGTGCGCTGTGATTCGTAGATATTCATGCGGTCGTCTGCGAATACTGAGAATTTTAATTTTATTATGATGGGTAAGCCAACGCGGGATGCGTCTGGTCGTTTTGTCACGAATCGCTCCTCCCAGGGCGATTCAAACGGCCCTTCTCAGGGCCAACCCAACGGCCCTTCTCAGGGCCAACCCAACGGCCCTTCTCAGGGCCAACCCAACGGCCCTTCTCAGGGCCAACCCAACGGCCCTTCTCAGGGCCAACCCAACGGCCTTTCTCAGGGCCAACCAAAAGGCCCTTCTCAGGGCCATGCCGGCGGCGCTTTTGCGTCGGAAACTGACCGCACACCATCTGCGGCCAGCTTGTTTTGTAGGCCGGACGAGCTGTCGGACTCCGACGAGTCCAACATGGACACGTCGGCGGCCGAAAGTGACCGCTTCAAGCGGAAGAGGTCCGAGGGCTCCTCGGAGTCGGCCGTGGGTAAGGCGAAGAAGAAGTCGAAGTCGAAAAAGGCTTCGACTTCTGCTGCGGCTCATACCCACGTTGTGGGCTTGATGGACGCCGAGCGCCAGCTAAATTTGGCGAAAAGGGCGCAACTCCAGTTAGACCTGGAGGAGAGGGTCGCCGCCAAGGAGCGGCAGGCGCAAGTCGCCAGGTCGAGGGCTGGCTATGGTGCATCCAATGTGCTGTATGCTGACCACTCCCTGGCAGAATTGGAGCGCATGGCGCTTGAAGATAAGGAGGAGGTCCTGGAGGTCGCCTCCAAGTCTTCAAATTTAAAGGGGACCTTCCAGAAGGCCCTAAAATGCCGGGCTGCCAGCATGCACGGCATTGTGTTGGAGCTGGTGAAGAGGACGGCCACGGATGAGACGCGGCAGCTGCAGGCGAAAGTGGATCGCCTGCAAGCGGAGGTCAGCCAGCTACACCAGAAGCTGGCTGAGGTCACGGCGAGGCCTGCGCAATCTGCCCCGGGTCCGGTGGCGACAGGCTCCTCCTCCTCCCCTGCCAGCCTTGAGGAAATGTTCCGCAGGGTTGTCATGGAGGAGAGGGCCTTCACCAGGGCCTGCTTCGCAGGCATCGAGGACCGGCTCTTGCCTGAAAAGCGGCTCCGCCCACCGCTAGCAGCGGACAAGAGGCCACCGCCGAGGGAGCCGGAACCTGCGCCTCTAGCAGGCCCGGTACCGGGTGCGAAGCCCTCCAAGGGCAAGGGTAAAGGCAAGAGGACCAAGGCGGCTCCTCATGCCCCCACCTCAACTGAGGAGGGAGCGTCTGGGTCGTCTGCCACTCCAGCAGCCTCCCAGAACTCGCAGGAGGAAGACGCCCTTCTTCCCTCCACCACCCCGTCCAACCAGTCGTGGACGGAAGTGGTCAAGAAAGGGAAGAAAAAGGGGAAAAATTCGGCCCCCAAGCCCGCTGCGGCTGCTCCTGCAGCCAAAAGGGCTCCAGCCGGCGGGAGGAAGGTGGTTCCTCCCAAAACCGCGGCCGTCGTGGTGACCATCACCCCGGAGGCCGCGCAGCGGGGCGAAACTTACGAGTCCGTCCTAAAACGGGCTCGTCCCAACGCTGATCCCTCCCAGCTGGGGATCAGCAATATCACGTGCCGCCGAACCCTAACTGGGGCTCGAATTTTCGAGTTCTCAGGGGAACGGCGCGGCACAAACGCAGACCTCTTCGCAACTAAGTTGCAAGAGGTCATCGCGGATGCGGCAACGGTCGTCAGGCCTGTTAAGACCGCAGCCTTGGAGGTGGCCGATCTGGACGATTCGGTCACCAAAGAGGATGTGGTGGCGGCCATTGCGGCGGCTGGAGGCTGCGACGCTGGCGCAGTGAAAGGTGGAGCCATCAGGCTCGGCCGCCGCGGCATGGGCATCATCCGAGTCGAGTGCTCAGTCGCCGCGGCTGGGGCCGTCTTTGCCGCGACCAAGGGACGGCTGCTTGTGGGCTTCAGCTCGGCTGTGGTCCGGCCACTCGAAGAACAGCCCGTGCGCTGTTTCAAGTGCTTCGCGTTCGGCCACACCCGAGCCACGTGTCCCTCCAAATTCGACTGGGGAGGCGCCTGCTTCCAATGCGGGCAGGAGGGACACAGGAGTGCCGCTTGCCACTCCACCGCTTCGCCACACTGCGCGGCGTGTGCTGCCAGTGGCCGCCCCGCGGCTCACAAGATGGCGGGCAGGAACTGCAAGCCCCCCGCGAGGAAGGGCGTGGTGCCGGCGCAGGTTCACCCTGTTGCTACCGCCGCCGCCATCGTCGCCGCTGTAGCTCCAGCGGCGGCAGCTGAGGAGACTGGTGCGATGTCGGAATAATGGTTTCCGACTATCGCATCCTCCAGGCGAACACCAACCACTGCAGAGCGGCCCAGGACCTGCTAGTGCAGGTCATGGCCGAGTGGTTGGTGAACGTGGCGGTGGTCGCCGAGCCCTACTCGATCCCCGGCAGCTGGCTGGGTGACGAGGACGGCTTGGTGGCACTAGCGGCGCGGTCTTCCACAGACTCCCCTCCCGTCTCGCTATTAGAGAGGGGACCGGGATACGTGGCCGCCGCGTGGGGAGACTTGGCCCTTGTGGGGGTCTATTTCTCCCCAAACCGCCCTCTTCAGGATTTCGAGAACTATCTCGGAGTCTTGGCGGCCGTGGTCGGTAGGGCGGCGCCACGTCAGGTCTCCGTACTGGGAGACCTGAATGCCAAGTCGGTGACCTGGGGCAACCCGGCCACCGACGCACGAGGGCGGGCAGTGGAGATGTGGGCAGCCTCCTCTGGACTCTCCCTCTTGAACAGAGGAAGCGTCCAGACATGCGTGCGGCGGCAGGGTGGCTCAATAGTGGACGTCACTTTCGCCACCTCTGCGTTAGCCGCGCGCGTGCTGAACTGGCGGGTGGACCTGGTGGAGACTATGTCGGACCACCGCTACGTGCGGTTTGACATCTCCACCAGTGGCCCCGGAGGGACGCGGCCCCTCTCGGGGCGATCACCGTTTCCACGGTGGGCTCTTGCCCGCCTGGACAGGGAGGCGGCGGCGGAGGCGGCGTTCGTCCAGGACTGGCTTTCGCCGCCTTCCGCCGGCCTAGATGTGGACACCGTGGCGGGGCACCTGAGGGAGTCTCTGACCGAGGTATGCAACTCCAGCATGCCTCGGTCTCGCCGGCCACTGCCCAATCGCGCCGTGTACTGGTGGTCGGTGGAGCTGGCGGGGCTTCGAGCAGCGTGTGTGGCGGCAAGGAGGGCCTACTCGCGGAGTCGGCGGCGGCGTCTACGGGACCGGGCCAACGAGGACCACCTCTATGAGGTATATTTGGAGGCAAAAATGGTCCTCGGTGGGGCCATCGCCGCCGCCAGAGACTCGGCGAGAGCAGAGCTGCTGGAGGGTCTCGACAACGACCCCTACGGGAGACCATATAAGGCGGCGCGCAACAAATTGCGTCCCTTTGGTCCTCCGGTCACCGAGACCCTGGAGCCCTCCTTTCTGGATGGGGTGGTTCAGTCCCTGTTCCCGTGCAGGGACGACAACTTCACCCCACCAGTGATGGGCCCACCGCAGGGGATAGCTCCGCCAGCTGAGGAAGAAGAGGAGGCCCCTCCTGTCACGGAGTCGGAACTTGGCGCGGCGATTCTTCATATCCGCGCCAAGAAGACAGCTCCGGGCCCCGATGGTGTTCCGGCGAGAGTGGTGGCGATCGCTGCCACTCAAATGCAGGAGAGGTTTCGGGAACTCTTCAGCGCATGTCTTGCGTCTGGAAGGTTCCCAAAACCGTGGAAGGAGGGACAGTTGTGCCTCCTTCGCAAGGAGGGCCGCCCAGCAGACTCCCCCTCGGCATACCGGCCCATCGTTCTGCTCGATGAGGTCGGCAAAATGTTCGAGGGGATTGTCGCTGCCCGCCTAAAGGGCCATCTGCGGAGTATCGGACCGGACTTGTCGGACGCTCAGTTCGGTTTTCGGGCTGAGCGTTCCACGGTGGACGCGCTGGCCTGCCTTAAGGGCCAGGTCAAGGAGGCGATAGAAGCGAGGGACGGATTGTTGGCTGTGTCATTCGACATAGCCAACGCCTTCAACTCCGTTCCCCACTCCACCATCCTAGAGGCGCTCCGATTCCACGGAGTGCCTCGACACATGCGCAGTCTGCTGGCCAGCTACCTGGAGGATCGGGCGATCCTCCTGGTGGATAGGACTGGCCAAGTCCGGCGGTACGCCGTTGAGGCCGGCGTTCCGCAGGGGTCAGTCTTGGGACCTCTCCTTTGGAACGTCGGCTACGATTGGCTCTTGCGGGGAACTCTCCTCCGAGGTACGAGTGTTGTCTGCTATGCGGACGACACTCTCCTCACCGCCCGGGGGGGGAGTTTCAGGGAGGCGGCCAATTTGGCATCGGCGGGCGGATCCTTGGTTGCAGGGAGGATCCACCGTCTAGGCTTAACGGTGGCGCTGCACAAGACCGAGGCCGTGTACTTCCACGGCCCTCGGCAGCGCCCCCCACCTGACGCCCACATATTTGTGGAGGGCGCCAGAATTGAGGTGAAGGCCCAGATGAAATATCTGGGCCTTGTACTCGACAGCAGGTGGCGCTTCGGTCCGCATTTTAGCGGGCTGTCGTCGCGCCTGCTGAAGGCCGCGGGCGCCCTCTCGTGGCTGCTTCCCAACTTGGGGGGGCCTAGCGCGCGATGCCGGCAACTCTACGCCGGCATCTTGAGGAGTATGGCCCTCTACGGAGCTCCCATCTGGGAGGACTCCCTCCACAGGAGGGAGAACGCCGCGGCCTTGCGGGCACCCCAACGGGCCATAGCACAGCGTGTGGTGCGGGCCCATCACACAGTGGGCTTTGCGGCAGCATGCGCTCTGGCCAGCACCCCTCCTTGGGAACTCGAGGCGTGGGTGCTCGCCAGAGTGTATGAATGGACGGCGGGGCGGAGGGCTAGAGGAGAACGCCCAGCCCCGGAAGAGCGGGCTGCAGTCCGGCGGGAGGCGAAAGACGCCATCGTCGTCCATTGGACGGGGGAACTCGCCACTGCAGCCTTCGGCCGCCGAACCCTCGACGCGATTGGGCCAGTCCTGCGAGACTGGCTCGAGCGGTCGCACGGGTTCCTCTCGTTCCGTCTTGTGCAGGTGCTGTCCGGACACGGTTGTTTCGGATCGTACCTGCATCGAATCGGACGGGAGGAGACGCCGTCGTGCCACCACTGTGGCGCGGCGGAGGACACGGCACAGCACACCCTCGAGGTGTGCCCGTCGTGGTCCGAGCCGCGCCACAGTCTGAACGCGGTGATTGGATCGGACCTCTCACTCCCCGGCTTGGTTAACGCCATGCTGAGGGATGAGGGGTCCTGGGCGGCAGTCGCCTCCTTCTGCGAACACGTCATGTCCCAGAAGGAGGCGGCAGAGCGCACGCGGGAGGACGATCCTGCCGCGGCGCCGCTCCGAAGGCGGAGGAGGGGTCGAAGAAGACGTCAGTTTGAACGTCATCTCCGACTCCTCCCAGGTGGAGGCCACCAGGCAACGGGTGCGGGGGCACCCTTACCTGTATTGCACAGGCCTCCACCAGTGTCGGACGGGAATGGCCAGGTGTTCCCGGCCATTCCCGTAGCCCCCCAGTAACGGGGGGGCATGAGGGGCCCGCCAGCTAGGCGGGCATGCGCCGGGAGGGTTGTGGAAGAAAAGGCTGAGCCGTTATCCCATGGCCCTCCCAACACGGCGATGTGGGAACACCGCTGAGTTTTAGTGGGTATACTGTAGTGACAGGAGTCCCACATACCCCGACTCGTCCCCCACGAGCGGGCATGCGTAATGCATTTCTCAGCGTGAAAAAAAAAAAAAAAAAAAAAAAGGTTAAAACTGTGACCTCCTACGCACGAGCCGAGCGAGCGAAGCGAGCGGTGCCGCGGCAGCGGCCGGCGAGTGCCATAAACGACTTGCATTAATAGAAAAAATACTTTTTTTTTAGTAGGTTACCCTAGTTAGACTAAATATTTGGCTTATTTGATTTTGCGTAAAAATTGTTATTACAACTGAAATATTTGACTAGATAAAAAATGGTAAAAGTACTAGTTGGTGAACAAGTTATTGTTCAAACGTTCACTTGCCAAACATAGGTTTTCGTAACAATTATTTGTAAAGAGATTTTTTGGTAAGTAATAATTTGGCAAATGAAATTATGCGAAAATTTGTTTGGGAAGTGATAATTTGGCAATATTATCGGTAAAACAAGGGAGACCCGTTTTTAATACAGATCCAAAATATTTTCCCATACATTTCGTAGGAAATGAGACTCCAACTTACATTTTTATAATGGATATAGACTGGCCGCTACAATAAAGGCTGGCCGAAAATTAAAAAAAAAATGTAAACTTCCAAATTTCGAACGAATACGCGTGTTAGTTTTATTAACTTTGTCTAATTATTAATTGTTAATTAATGAGAAAAATAATCACCCTGTAGCTTTATCATACCGATCGAAAGGCAATAAATATGTGTACATAAAAAAAGAAAGAAAAAGCTAAAAGAAAGAAAATAAAATAAAAGGAAGACCATGAATTTTAACATTTGATGTTAAAATTCATGGTCTTCCTTTTATTTGTGACACTATGTTATTTAGCAAAAAATAAACCTTATGATGAAGCCTTTCGATCGGTATGATAAAGCTATAGGGTGATTATTTTTCTCGTGAACGGGTTCGATTTCCGGTTCAACCATGTAATTATTTAAATATCTATGAATGCAGTTTAAATTGTTTTTTAAATTCAAATAATGTATTCTTTCAGTAAAATTTTCCATCTACAATATTCAAGGTACTTTCCATACATATCCGTGGGACGTCCTGTATATTAGCCTAATCGTTCATCGAGACATTTGTGGAGTACTTTATTATTTTTTCCAGGAAAAACTTTTCATTGGAAGTTTTATCTCATTTCTGGAATTTCGCGGTAATGATACTACTTTAATAAAGTTGGTAATTGTGGGCGTCAGAATTTCCGATGATATTTCTTCCTGTTATTTTCTGAATTGGATCTTAAATCGATTTTGTTGAAAATTCTTCATGGAAAAGATAAATAAATTAAATTATGATTTCGCAAAATATATATCGTATTTATTTCGTGAGTTTGACAAGTTCTCATTTCGAGTATCTACCTACCCACATTTCTAGTTTTCTCTGCTTTCTCAATATTGATTTTGTCACAATATTTTGATTAAAAAGAGTGTCCGTGGAGTTTCTTGCCCGTTCTTCTCCATAGGAACCTACTACGCTTTGGAATGGGCAACTAGCTTCATATCTCTGACTGACCGACCCCTTGACAATTAAGAAGTGCCTGTAATTGGTTTATTTGAAATAATTGCTTTGAGTTGGGTAGTTTCTTACTTACTGACAAACATTCTACAGACCAGGGTGGAAATTGTGTAACAGACAATCAGTAGCAATGTGTTTCATTTTGATAGTTCAACAACATTCATTGCGTTTTTTACGCTGTTGAGCAGATAAATCTTTCGAACATATTATTAAGAAGTAATGGATTAGCAAATTATACTTCAAAAACATTCAGGTCAAAGTCAAATTATTTATTTAAAATAGGTACTTAAAAGGCATTTCACGAAAAAATTTACAAAATAATAGATTTTGATTCTAGCCACCCCTTCCAAAAGGTAGTTTCGTATGGAGAAGAATGAGCAAGAAACTCCACCGTTACTCTTTTAAAATGTTTTACAATATTTTGTATAGTCACATTAGTTATATGTGAAGACGATGCACCTAGAATAAAATTGTTTAGTAATTTTACAACAAAATAAATGTAAAAATAATTGACAATAATTGGCAATGACAGATAAATATTTATTTATTTAACCATTTTATGTACACATTTATATAAAAAAAACGGAACGGTTTGTGGAAACGCGGGGGGGGGGGGGGACGCCCTAGGAGGACATATAGTGACCAAATTTGTGATGTTCTTCAGAAAGGTCAGGTGCGTAGTACTCGCAATCGGCGTGCGTGTATGACCAGATGTATGAACGTAGGCGAAGCAAAAGGAGTATGTAAGGAGTGTACCAGGTGGCGTTCTATAGTTTCTGCCTACCCCCATGGGAAGAAGGCGTGAGTTTATGTTATGTTTTATTTATATAAACATACAAGAACAAAGGACCAGAATAATACGTACAAAGGTGATGCATATTTCTAAATAAATCTCTTCCAGCATACCTGCGATAGGAAAGTCGATAAAGAGATGTAGACACCGTGTGTAAGAGTAGAAGAGAAAATAGAATATATAAAATCAAAAACAATACACTTAATAAAATAAAACAAATAATATGATAATATACAACGTGGAGACGACAATATAACAATAAATTCAACTACGTATATCTAATGACGTTCGCAGTCTGCACACGAAAATTCAATCAAATATATCCAATAGTTTAGTCGCTATAGCTAGTCGAAGATTGGCAAAACCCTTAGTTGGCACTGCTATTTAAATAGTTTGTTTGAAAAAATCACTTTTTTTAATTTCGATGTTATACATACATCACACAAACATACATACTTCTAAAAATTGAATACATTCACAAATAAATGAAAACAATTTCTAATAAATAAATGATATTATAATATAAATAAATATTTAAATGACAAATTTTAAATTACATAAATTCTTATAAAATAATTACATTATTTATTATAACAACTAAGTAGTCAAATAAAAGCCCTCTTCCTCTCTCTCCTACTTTTTCTGTGCCCAATAGGGTCCACAATGATCATATTTTGTAAAACCACCTAAGTTCACATGTGGAAGCAATAAATATATTGAGTAGAAAATAAATATCACTAGAATATTAATAATTATAATTCAATTAAAATAATAAATACATACGCAACTATGACGAAGTGGAAAGATAGTGTACTTTCACTCTTCTTTTAAATACTGCAACACTTTGGATCGGATTTTTTTTCCTTGTTTGAACAGTCCTTCATTCACATAATTTATGCCCCTTTTTTCTTTATGAAAACCAAGAGGTGAGTCCCGTTTTTGGAACTTTTTGTTAGGTGAGTCGCGGTCAAGTCAACTTTGGGAACTACTGCTCTAGGACATAACAATAAGCAAGCAAGATGATCACTGCTCATTTCTACTCCATATGATAAGTGATCTTTGCCTTGCAATAGATTTCAGAAATGTTACTAAAAGACTTCTAATACTTCAAAAAACTCTCCCCATCCCTGCAAAACTTCACAAATATAGGTTAAATTATACCCACCGACAAGGACCTAGGTTTGAATACTAATCCCCTGTTAAAAGTCCAATATATCCGCTTCGATACTTGTCAGGCGAGAGCCTCGTTAGGTAGGAGCACAGAATAGACAGGTACAGAAGGCCAGCTCCATACAACGAGCGAAAACATTCGCAGGCTCACATAGATGCGTACGTGCGGGGATTTCAAACGAATGCCGGTCGCGAATCATATCTATGTGTGCGTGCATTTCCGCTCGTTGTGTGGAATCGGCCTTCTGCAGCTATTTATTTTGTGGCTGACTGAAGTCTGGATCAGGGGCTTAGAAGATTGTTGACACACTTTCAGCTTGAGGGGATAAGACAGGTCTTTGATCGCCTATGGAGTAGTGTTGGGTCTATAGTTTTAAAGATGGCTCCCGTGTTATCTTTTGTAGTAGGTATGTGTCGCGAACAGAATTAATGGAGAGTTTGTTCAACGGAAAAACCAATTATGTAGTTAATATTTGACGGCTATTTATTATAATAATAAAAAAAAGAATTATTTATTTTTACTGCGTTTTGTTATTTATTTCTCAGTAGCACCACTCAGTAGAAACCCGGTTGATGGCATTAGGCTCGCCCCCTATTATACAGGACTTAAACATAACTGGCAAAATGTGCGCGTACATAGGTACACCTCTGCCTAACCCTTCGGAAAATACAGCCGTGATGTTATTTATGTGTGTGTTACGTTAATAATTATTTGTATTGCTTACAGTTTTCTTTTGAGTCTGGGTTTTTGTGCACGATTTGTGTTTGTAAACGCACCTACTCCACAGGTACCTAATGATTTTTTTGTGTGTGTTTGTTAAGTTATCATAGTACTGTCTACTAAGTAATGAATTAGTTTAATTACGTGTGGTCTCCACTCCAGGACTCGTCTGCTCCACCGGCCATCGGTCCTTCGACAAACATGGCCAGCCCACTGCCACTTCAGCTTGCTTACTCTGTAGGCTATGTCGGTTACTCCGGTTCTCTTCCGGATAACTTCATTCCTGATCTTATCCTTCAAAGAAACTCCGAGCATAGTCCGCTCCATAGCACGCTGAGTGACCTTAAATTGGTCTGCTCAAATGTTAATCTAAATATTCCCACCAAGGGAACATGGTCACGAATGAATTCATGTTTACGAAATCGAAAGATAAACTTTTGCACCGACCAATGACACACATAACAACAACAACAAAACACAAAAACAACAACATAACAAAAATTTCGTTTATCTTTTTTAAGTTGAGCCCCGGATTTAAATAAATCTCTTGTGTTTGAAGGGATGATGGGCCATGACCTGGGTAGGACATAGGATACTTTGTTATCGGTAATACGTTCCCAAGGGATAATTTACGACCTCCATGTAGGCGTAACCGCGGGCAAAAGATAGTATATTAATAAAACCGGCCAAGTGCGAGTCGGACTCACACACGAAGGGTTCCGTACCATTATCTATAAAAATGGCATAAAAATCACGTTTGTTGTATGGGAGCCCCCCTTAAATATTTGTTTTATTTTAATTAAATAATTTATTTTTAAAGCGAATATATAACCAAATATTCTGTGAATATTTCAAGCGTCTAACTGTTACCGTTATCAATATCGAGCAAAAACGAGCAAAAAAAATCACGTTTGTTGTATGGGAGCCCCTTAAATATTTATTTTATTCTGTTTTTTAGTATTTTTTGTTATAGCGGCAACAGAAATATATCATCTGTGAAAATTAACTGTCTAACTATCACGGTTCATGAGATACAGCCTGGTGACAGACGGACATACAGACAAACAGACGGCGGAGTCTTAGTAATAGGGTTCCCGTTATACCCTTTGGGTACGGAACCCTAAAAACCATCGAGTTCAATGACCACTGCCATGTCTAGTAGTCCGTATAATGGTAATCACTTCGCTTTGTAGACACGCCTTTTCCGTGAGGAATTTCTGAGTGGCAGCCCGGAGTCTCGATTTGTGCCCGGTTGATGGCAATAGGCTCGCCCCCTATTACATGGGACTTAAACATAACTGGTGAAATGTAGGTGTACATTATTTAGGGTACACCTTTGCATAACCCTTCGGAGAGAAAAAACGTGATGCTATGATACATTCTTACGACTTTAAAATTTAATTCATTTTTGAAGTCAGTAAAAAGCAATTCTAAATTCAATGTCATTCTTCCATCTTTATCACTCACTGTGAATTTCAAACCCAATATAGAACAATAGAATTAACAGCCAAAAAAAATAAGGATTTTCATTTTTTAAATCACTTTTTTACCCCCAGAGGGTAAAGCGTAATTTATTCGGCGTTACTTCAATATTTTTACTGAATTTATTTTACTCGACGAATAATAATTTTGCGGGCTATTTTATGGCCTTTGGGCCTAAGTGGCCGAGGCCAAGTTATTGCGAAGTTAGTGACAAGTTTATTTTACTTTATTAAATTTTGAATAATGTAAAGTACTTTAAACTTTTTTTGTACTTAAGTAGATTTAAACATATTACTTTTGTAGATAAAGAATGACTTACAAGAATTCATAAAGCTAAGCGTATGATTGTTTATCTAATAAGCTTTTGCATGCACCGCCCATTGTGTCATCCTTTGTAAAGTTTATTTTTATCTGCAATTTTTATGGCGTACATATTAAGGAGTATTCTATTCTATTCTTTTCTATTCTAAAATACAGTTATTAATTTAACTAAAGAAACAGTATGATGACATTCAGGTTTTACTGTTTTCTTGGAGGATATTTGTATAATAAAATCAATTCAACACTTTTAATATACCCCATGCTTGGATCGACTTTTAAATTAATTGTATATAAATTGCTTAAAACTCTTAATTATCAGGCAACTGAGAGTCTTCTGTCCTTATTCGCTAAATTTATATCTCTTTCACAAATGTACACTATCACACACACTCACTCACCCTCACACACATACACACACACGCACACTTAAATCACATAAAATATGTATGTCCAATCTTTATCATTTGTCTATATCATTTTTCTTTTTTATTTAATTGTACCTAGAATTTAATTTAAGTTAACTTCATCACATACTTACTTTGTTAATTAATCTAAATTAGTATGTACATATTTAAGTATTGGGGGGCCTGGTAACCCGTAACACAGGTATTTATGCCTTTTTCGGGCACCAGTCTCTCACAGATGTTGACTCCATATTTTTTTTTAGATAAGGCACTTTCTGTCCAAACCAACATTTTTGATGAGAAAATAAATAAATAAATTCATAAAGTAATCGGCGGAACAGAATCGGCATACAAATCTTTGTTAAAAACAACCTTTAAAACCGTAGGAAAAATACAGTGGATATACTGTCTATTCCACAGCAAAAATTCTAAATGGAGACGACAGAGTAAGCAAAAAAAAATTTTTTTCTACCTAGTTTTAACTTTCACTTTCCATTCCGTGACTATCTAACTGTTTGAACCAGATAAAAACCTAGAAAAAAAAGAAATTTATAGATTCAAGAATTTTCCAATAATCTGTTCGCATCTTCCATTTTGCATAGCACTTGGGTTGACGTGAACTAAATGAACTTCCCAACCCATAATAAAGTTTAATTTAAAACGTTATCAAGGAACATACTGGCTGTTTACATTGAATTTTTACCCGACTACGGCGAAGCAAAAAGGAGGGTTATGATTTTGACCGGTATGTATGTTTAAAAGTATCATTCTCGCATAGTTATACATGGAATTCAAATTAGCAGGATAGTTTTAAAAACTAGAGACTTGATAAATTATAAGATTAATATATTTTTAGATAATAACCCTTTTTTTTTTTTTGGGGCGGGAACCTATCGAATAACTTCTCCCGCTCTGGGCGAAGCAGACTTTTACTGACTAAAACCCACCCGTGTTCCTTCAGATGCCGGTGTGCCATAGCCCCGATATCCCTTTCGTACAAACTCGTAACCCTGGCAGGCATTAGCCCTTTCGGACCCCGTCAATTGGTGCTGACATCTCTTTGAGGCAAGCGTGAAACACAATGCGCTGTCGACCCGGGCCTGGTCCTTATCGGACGGCGAGCTACCCATCGCTCACCGTCCACAAACCTTTCTTGAATGATCATTCCGTGTGGTGCCCGACGTAAAGAATAGCACCATCCTATATCTTCCCGTGGGTGTCGTAAAAGGCGACTAAGGGAATTACTAGAGAATGGGCAGCAGCGTTCTCTATGAATTTGAACACCATACTGCGATCGCGAAACCGCCTGCCAAGCGTGGCGATTATGGCAAACCTATGGAGGCCTATGTCCAGCAGTGGACGTCTTTCGGCTGAAATGGTGAAACATTATGGCATGGTGGCGTTCTGTAGTTTATGCCTGCGCCCATGGGAAGAAGATGTGAGTTTATGTATGTATACAGTCGTGGAGTCGGTAATAACTTTTTACAGAAAAATAATACATTCTTCTTGAACAAAAAACTTACTTTTGAATTCCTACCTATAATTTGGCTAATTTGGCTTCACAACATTTCAACGTTAAAAGTATTTTCTCGTACTCAGTAATTAAAGAATTTTGTATTAAATATAGCACTACATAATTAATTCAATGCTTTTCTCAGTAATCCTTTGGTTTAAATGCTATTAAGTTATTCAGAATAGATTTCTGAGAAAATAATTTAATATCAAAGTCAAAGACATTCGTTTCTTCTCATTTCTATTAATGTTTTAGTTTGTACAAATTAATTTATAAAACGCTAAGATGAAAATCTTTTTCATGAAAATAATAATTATGTTCCACACCAATTTTTCTAGCACCTACTTACCAAAATTATAATTTAAATTAGATTTCACAGAAATTTTGGCAAACTCAATGAATCTGCCTAGCTTTTTCCCAACTATGTGCGGGTTGCCTTCCAGTCTAACCAGATGCAGCTGAATACCAGTATTTGTACCGTGAAGCGACTGCCTATCTGACCTCCACAACCCAGTAACTGGGTAATACGACATCTCTTTGTAAGACTGGTTGTCAGACTATCAGGCTTCTGACGACCCGTAACAACGGCTAGGAATGACAGCCGGGACCAACGTCTTAACGTGCTTTCCGAGGCACGGAGGAGTCTCGGTATGTCAAGATGGTCACCCAACTACGGACCAACCCGGCAAGTGTAGCGTACCTTTATGGATTGACCGGCCACGAGCTCCTTCCTAAATCTAAATCTTGGCAAACTATCAAATAATATTAAGACAAGCTTTGTGAGCATTTGACGACATAAGGCGGGGTATAAATTACTAAACTAGTGCCAGGAAACTTTTCATGTGTAAACTTCTGTCATCTTGGCGATAGACGTCCACTGCTGAACATAGACCGAAAAGGGGGGCCGTAATCGCCACGCTTGGCAGGTCGGTTGGCGATCGCAGTATGGTGTTAAAATGCATAGAGAACACTGCTGCCCATTGTTGAGTAAGTCCCTTAGTCGCTGTTTACGACATAATGGGAAGAAATAGGATGGTGGTATTCTTTATGTCTGGCACCACACGGTACTTACCAAGTAGTAGCTCATAATAATACCAACCTCTTATTGTTCTACTGCAGGGCAAAAGCCTCTTCTCAAACACAGAAGGCACGAGCTTTGATCACCACACTTGCTGAAGACGGGTTGGCGATTTCAGACTTATATTAACTACTAGCTGCGCCCCGCGGCTTCACCCGCGTAGGTCTCGATCCCGTGGGAATATCGGGTTAAAAATTAGCTTATATGTTAATCCAGGGTGTCAGCTACCTCCATACAAAATGTTACCAAAATTGAGCGTGAAGAAGTAACAAACACACACACTCATAAAACTTTCGCCTTTATAATATTAGTGTAATGATGCTAAGCCCAGGTTTCCTCACGAGTCCTAGACCCACTCAGAAAGTGCATAAGAATGGAAAAGTCACATTGGTACTTGCTCGGATTTGAACCTAAATCAAAATATTTTATTTCACATAAACCTACATGGGGCACTTATGAAACGTCAGAAACCCACAACCTCAAACGTCAGAAATCCTTTAAATTTCTTGATGGCCCAGTGGAAATAGCTCATGCCGTGGTTAAAATATTAGACAGTTAAAAAGGTGGTAGCTGAGACATAGTCTGAGAGCTACGACGTAGCCTGGGCCTACGGCGTAGCCTGGGTGCTACGGCGTTGCCAGTGACCTACGTTCTAGCTGGGGAACTAACGAAATTTGCTATATTGGTACGGTGCATGACTTCAGAACTTTATACCAACAGAAAAATCAATTCAAAGTCAAAGTCAAATTATTTATTTCAAATAGGCATATAAGGCACCTTTGAACGTCAAAATTTAATTGATTATAGTCTTCTAGTAGATTCTAATAAGTAGTTTCGTATGGAGAAGAATGGGCAAGTAAGTCCACCGTTAATCTTTTATTTTTTTTTACAATATTTTGTATAGGTACATTAATACATTACATTACATTTCACAATAGGTGAAAAGAAATGAAAATGAATATAAATTCATTCATTAAATATAAAAACATAACCCTCCTTCTGGAGCAGTCGGGGAAATAGCTACCTTTTTGTCTGAAACACAGGTTTGAATAAACCTAGACCGGCCGGTCTAGGTTATTCCGTACCATCATTACTAGCACCTGTAAAATACTTTAGTTTGTTTTTAGGCACATAAATACCATTCTACGGAAAATATCACTACTGTTGACTACATGTACATTTTTGTTGGAAACGTTTTTTTTAAATAAATTATTATGATTAATTATATTTTTTTTAGTGTTGCTAACCAGCTTAGTAAAAAATTTGCACAAAATTGAGACTGATGAGCAAAGAAAAACTAGAGCTAGCACACGTAGGAAAGATTTGCCCAACACTATTCAACCGAAATTAAAAGTTGTCAAACTAAGCCCGAGGTATCAGTCTGTATTTTTATACAACAAGTTGCCTATAGAATTTAAAACCATACACAGTGTTAACTTATTTAAAAACAAATTAAGGACCTATTTATTGGGGAAAGGCTATTACAGTATCAATGAATTCCTAGATGACATATGACATTGTAACTTATGATTGTATTTACTATTTTGACATTTATTATTGGTAGATCTGTTATTACTTGATTTCTTAATTGATCGTTATTGTTTTTATCGAGTTTTCTAAATGTATTTAATGAATTTTATTTTAATTTCAATTGTATAATGTATTTAATGTTTTTTTTTTTTTGTTAATTTTCAACACAATGACTATATTGTTATGAAATAAATTACTTACTTACTTACTTTTTATACCTCTAGAGACCACGCGGTCCCCGTCATTCACAACTTCACAACAACTTATACTATGGGACAAAACCTTAAAACGCGAAAAAAAATCAACTGTTCCCTACATTTATGATCGCATAACTCGTCAAAATGTAGGGGACACCTGATTTTTTCTGCGCGATTTAAACTTTGTTCCCATACTAAAAGTTGTTCATATCAATGAGTACAATTACCCCATATGAGATTTCGTGTATGAATAGATACACTTTATATATTAAAAGTATATCTTTGTAACAATATTTTAATTTAAAAGTGTGTCCGTGGAGTTTCTTGGCCGTTCTTCTCCATAGGAACTTACTACGCTTTGGAATGGGCAACTAGCTTCATCTCTCTGACTGACCGACCACTTGACTATTCAAAAGTGCCTGTAATTGGTTTATTTGAAATAAATGCTTTAGGCCTTATTACAAAACAACGTTAACCTTTAGACCCAGGTTTGAACCATAGTGACATTTTTTTATTTCGAACCTTATTTTGTCTGAGATAAAGTTCTTAATACAAAGTTGACAATTTAGACTCGGGTTTAAAATCAGTTTTTGTATTAAGAACTTTATCTCAGGTTTGAAATTCCAAAAATGGCACGATGGTTTAAACCTGGCTCTAAAGATAGACCTTGTCTTGTAATAAGGCCGTTTGAATTTGATATAGATAAGAAACAAAAAGTAAAATAAACACAATACTTAATTCTAAGCATTCTTAACTAAGCAGGCAACTCGTGGCTTTAAATAGTACCTCGTAATGTTCCAGATAATTTACATCGGTCTGTCTCACTTGTTCAAGAGCTCTCTGAAGCCAATGACTACACTTAATCCAGGCTATTCAGTCGAAAATTAGTGTTTACTTAAGTCTAAATTCATCTGTTTAGATTTAATTTTGTGTGAGGAGCTTGTGGCTAAATAATAACTGCCGCACGGGTCCATCGATCAGGTTAAGCTACGCTTGCCGCGGTTGGTCTGTGGATGGATGACCATCTGTTCATACCAAGATTCCTCCGTGCCTCGAAAAGCACGTTAAGCCGTTGGTCCCGGCTGTCATTTGTAGATCTTTGACAGTTGTTACGGGTCGTCAGAAGCCCAAAACTCTGACAACCAGCCTTTCCAAGGGATATCGTGTTACCCAGTAACTTGGTTGTGGAGGTTAGAGAGGCAGTTGCTCCAAGTAAAATACTGATATTCAGCTGCATCCGGTTAGACTGGAAGCCGACCCGAACATAGTTGGGAAAAGGCTAGGCAGATGATGATGAGAATTAATTTTGTTTATTTAAGAAGCAAAACATTTCATTTGAAGAATCAAAACATGTGAACCCACCAAAAACATTTCATGTAAAATGTTGCCAAGACGACCACATAAGGTTTGCCCTGTGAAAAAGATATCAGATCTCATGTAGAGCCAAGCTTCTGAATCTACACGGCCTAACTCTACCGACCCTAACTTCACAAATTCTACAAAGCAGTAAAAATGTATGGCTTGGCTATTTCGTTACTTACTTCAGAAACTAAATATTTATACCTCTACGACGGTAGCGAAACGGCGAAGCCTAGCCAAGACGGCTCGTCTTGGCGGGGGGACACTACCGTGCCCCCAGATTCAAATCGATTTTCCTTTGAATACTCATTCACAAATAAAAACAACTTGAAGTCACGATTCATGAACGGGGCAGTAACTCTACTGCGTTGTTGGTCTACAAGCGGTCGCAAGCGCTACTGCTGAGCATGAGATACTGGGTACGATTCCCGAGTCGGGTTAAGTGTTATTGGGTTTTCCATCTGGAATTGACCAGTAGCAGCCCGGGGTCTGGATATGTGCCCGGTTGTGAGAATAGGCTCGCCCCCTGTTACATGGGACTTAAACATAACTGGCGAAATGTGGGTGTACTATTAACAGGTGCACCTCTGCCTAACCCTTCGGGGATTACAGGCGTGATGTTTTGTGTTTGTAAATGAGGTACTCTAATGATAGTGCAAAGTTATAAAAAAGTAGGTACTTTCTAAGTTTAAGACGCTCTGACAACAGCTTAACCGCGGTCACTGTCAGACTGCATACAAAAGAAAGAGAAGCGCGATGACACAACGCTTGTAATTTATTGCAAAATATGAAGCAATTATCTATTCACTCAAAAATTAGTTGAGTAATCGAAAATAAAAAGTTCTGCATACAAATAAGACGTTCTTGTTATTAATTAAGTACCAACCACGTTGATATTTAATACAGATATTTTGGATTGAAACTCAAAGTAAAGTGTTAGTTTGCCGTTAACTTGTATCGAGATTTTTGTTTTGTAAACGTGTTTTGGTAACAACCAAGTTCTGAGAAATATGTTCAGGAAAAACATATTTTTTCCACCAACCCGCATGGGGCCCGTGTGGTGGATTACGGCCCACTCCCTCTCACAGAGAGGAGGCTTGTGTCCTAGCAGTGGCAATATTATAAGCTGACTATTATGAAATCTACACTTTCTGTAGTTCCATAGGATATGTTCTAAAGTATAGTTGAATACCACGCGATTGAAGTCGCGGGCAGATGCTAATATAACATAATTTCGAACATATTTACGGAAACGTTTGTGCTGCCAAAGTTAAAAAAGCTATGGCAATGGCCACCGGTGCCGATGCAACGAATACCCAGTGATTTATGGGCACAATTTCAGTTCCGGGCTCTTTGCCAAAACTTGAAATGGAATTCAAGTTGTATTTCATAAAGGATGTGTTCCAAATCTTTGCTTTCATCTTTACATATACACCGTGGCATTTTAGACGTCTTACAACGGCAGCCCACTTCATGTATCCTATGACTATTAATCACACAAATATTATATAGGCGAAAGTTTGTGTGTGTGTGTGTGTGTGTATGTTAGTTACTTCTTCACGCTCTGGACCAATTTTGATAAAATTTTGTATGGAGTTAGCTGACACCCTGGATTAAGACATAGGATACTTTTTATCCCGATATTCCCACGGGATCGAGACTTACGCGGGTGAAACCACGGGGCGCAGCTAGTCATATTTACATATGAATAATCAAAAAAAAAAAAACGATACGACGCATGACGTAGTTTGAAACAGCCTGTTACGAGCCTTGCATTCCAATGGTGGCGCTGCATGGAGTGCAGGGCTCGCACCGCGCTCATAAAAGGGTCTTTCAAACTACATCATGCGTCTTATTGTTTTTTTTTAAATTATTCAAACGTTAATTAAAAACAAATCTTTTATATATGATTAGTAGTCATTGGATACATGAAGTGGGCTGCTGTTATAAGACGATTGAAATGCCACGGTGTAGAAAGCCAAATCAGTGTAAGTACGCGGTAGGTGTACGCAAAGACAACCTGATCTTAAGAAATAAAGAAAAATAAGTTTGTTTGTCTGGGTTTTGGAGGTCAGATAGGCAGTCGCTCCATATAAAATAGTGGTATTCAGCTGCATCCCGATAGACTGGAAGCCGACCCCAACATAGTTGAGAAAATACTGCCTATTTTCTCATCTATGTTGGGGTCGGATGATGAAGTTTATTTGTCACAGAAACACGTGCATACAAAAAGATAATTAACTAGAGTAATACATTAACAGAAAAATAAAACAAAATAGATCTACATAATATAATCACAAGCACAAAACAGAAATAGTTGGCAGCTGCTGGCACGTCATCACTGTGGCAAGAAGACTTCCGCTCAGCATGATGTGCTATGGGGGACCCACAGCACAGCACTGATTTTCAGTGGTCACCCGAAAAAGACGAACGGAAATCAAGTCAGGCTTAAAAATAAAATAAACAGCATTTAGACTATAATTCAACTAGGTATACAACCAATTAAAAGAATAAATATTATTAAGGCGCTGTTTAGTCTCTCTCTGCCTCAGCTCTCTGAATCAGCGAGTTTACTTTAAAAACAAATAAGTTCGTTTTCGAACTGTGTCCGGTCACTTGAGTGAGGTTCAAAGTGAACTTGCCAGAAAAGCACACCTTAGTAGTGATCGAGATACATAAGGACCCACAAAATAATATAAAAAAAAACTCTAAATCAATGGCCCCAGTATAAAACTACTGTGAAAAAAAAAAAAAAAAAACGAAATCAATGGCCCCAAGTATTAAACTACCGTGTAATATTGGTCCAACCATGTAATGAATCACATTATATACCGTTATGTCACATATACTAGTACAAGCCAAAATAACCTCTAAGCTCCTACAGGTAAGCTGGAACCGACCCAAAACCGCGAATAGATAAAGTTAAATGTAATTTTATGACCCACAAATACTTATGAACGTGGTTACATCTTGCAGTACGTGAAACCTGTTCGTAGAGGCGAAATTCTGCTGATTCGTGGTATCTTCTGCGAGTTCCAATTTGACATTCCCTTTATCCTTGTGTGAAACTGCGTTTTACACTACTTAAGGCGCAGATATATGATTTTAGTGACTTTTAAATCTGTTATTACGCCGTCATGTAATGCTACATGCATTTTAGTTATGCAAAAAACGTATGGTATACTAGAACGCATTCACATCAATTCTGTAATGTCAATATTTAAGTATTGTAGTAAAATACTTTATGAAATGAATTCAGGAAGTAATGTCTACCCAAATAATAAAAAACAATATTACTTTCAAACTACCTAAGTTATTTTCATGTTTTTTTTTTTTGTATGAACAGACTATTTTATGATCTAATTAATCTATCTGTGATTTTTTTCAAATATTCTTAATTTAGTTACTTAAAATAATTATTTCTTGAAACCAAACAGTGGCGCGGCGTGAACACGACGCAAATTTGTATGGTTGAGGTCAACGGCGATTACCCGACCCTTAAAGAAAAAAATCGTAAATGTCTGCAAAGTAATTTTAAAGATTTTACGTTTTTCTTGAATAAACACGATGAATACAAAATCAAATTAATTAATTTTTAACCCAGGGAATAGTCTAAGTACCTACATATTTTAAGACTATTAGCTTTTAAATGACACAATCAACTCAGCCTATAGCAGTCCATTGCTGGACATAGGCTGAGTCTCCCAGGCTGTGCCACAGCACCCTGTCCTCCGCCTTCCGCATCCAGTCGGTCCCAGCCACCTTTTTAAGGTCGTCGGTCCATCTAGCTGGGGGGCGCCCCACACTACGCTTGCCGATACGCGATCTTCACTCCAGGACTCGTCTGCTCCACCGGCCATTGGTCCTTCGACAAACAATGCCAGCCCACGTCCATTTCAGCTTCCTTACTCTGCAGGCTATGTCGGTAACTCTGGTTCTCATCCGGATAACTTCATTTCTGATCTTATCATTCAAAGAAACTCCGAGTATAGCCCGCTCCATTGTACGCTTTTTTTTTATGTATGTTCACCGATTACTCCGTCAATTGTGGACGGAGTTTGAAAATTCTATTTTTGTATGATAAGGTATGCTCCCGAGGTGGTCCCATTGCCACCAAATCAGAATCTGATGAGGGGATCCCATGGAAATCGAGGGAAATCCTCAAATTTTATAGGCATACCTATAGCGATTTGAGTATTTTTTATAGTAACTCGAGCATTTGCATTCGAAAAGCACCATTTGGTGAAGTGGAACTGATGATGAAGAACACAGATCATGGCCACCGGAACTACTTAATAATAAGTATTTCACCGTTGCGATTCGATTAGGCACTTTAATATGGTTGCTAAGCAATTTATGGTCGTCAAAATGCATATGGTGAAGTCATCATCAGTTCTCCTGGTTCTTACCAGGAGAACTCCTCAACAATTAACGCCCGAGCATCGGGAAAAGCAATATTTTGTAAAAGATGATGAGCATTTGACATAAGCCTATTTTAAATTAGATAAATTACAAACTGACCCACTAAAAAGTGAAAAAAAAAAAACTTTTTACAAAAAAAAAAACAAACGACTTCAAAAAAAACACTACAAACTGAAAAATAACTTTAATTTCGGAAGTTGGTGGCAAAAAACTAAAATACAGATCCAAAGACACCGACTGAACATGAGGTCCTGGGTTCGATTCCCAGGTCGGGCAGTGTTATTAGGATTTTCCATTAGGAATTCCTCAGTAGCAGCCTAGAGTCTGGATTTGTGCCCGGTTGATGGCAATAGGCTCGCCCCCTATTACATGGGACTTAAACATAACTGGCGAAATGTGGGTGTACTATAGGTACACCTCTGCCTAACCCTTCGGGGATTACAGGCGTGATTTATGTTATGTATGTTTTTTTTTTTTTCGAAAAGTTTTTTATTCATTGTTTAGTTAATTAGATTGACAGTGACAACGACATTAATTGATTGAGAGATTAATTGATTGATTTTAATAATTGACCTAAGCAACTCTTATTTCCATATTCATATACCTACCGTTACATGACTGGGAAAATTACCTAACAGATAAATATAACTAATATTAACTTAGTTCTACCCACATAACTTGAATAATAAATTACCTTGCTCATTAATAACTAATCAATCAAACGGAAACCCTGAAACGTACATTGTAACAATGATTAAATTACAAAAACTTATACAACTGTAAATAATTAATCAAAAAGAAAGAATAATTAATCTCCGGTTTATTTCATGTTAATAATATAAAGTTTTTTTTGTTTGTAATATACTCATTTCTAGGCAAAATGTTACATTTTCAATACCTAAATATATCCCTCTAATCTATACTTAAAATAAAACAGTAACTTAGATACTTTGTCTTACATATATTATAGGTTAAGATATATTTACATATATCACCACTAACTGCGCCCCGCGGTTTCACCTGCGTAAGTCTCGATCCCGTGGGAATATTGGGATAAAAAGTAGCCTATGTCTTAATCCAGGGTGTCAGCTACCTCCATACAATTTTTTTTTTAAATTTGTCCTGCCATTTGAGCGTGAAGAAGTAACACACATACACACACACACACAAACTCCCACCACGCACACACACCTAAAACACCACGCACACACTCACCACACACCCACATACACCACAAACACACACCACACACACACACATATACAACAGTGAAATCAGTTTTTATATAAAATAAAAAATAACCTTTTTATTTTCATGCATTGTACATACAATATATACATTTCACCCATAGTGACTACATGTCATACACAAGCATTATCAGTTGGTATTCTAGTACTATTAATTAAATTTTAAAATTAACTACAACCGCAATTAACTTACCGCATCTGTGTACAAGTGCATAATCCTAAATAAATGTAACCGCTTCCGAAGGGATGGAGACCTGGTGTCCTAAAATACAGGCATTTTTTTTTTTTTTTAAACGTTGCCCCACACTAGGAATTTCTCCTGTATCTTGGGTGCGTTTACAAACATTTAAACTCACATACACAAACAGCCAGACCCGGAACAACTACTTGTAGGACATACAAATATTTGTTCCGTGCGAGAATCGAACCTGCGACACGCAGCGCAGCAGTCAATCGCTTAACCACTGCGCCAACCGTGCTGTCTAAACATACACCTAGCATAAGCACCAGTCTCCCACAGTATAACTAAAACTATTATGTATTGATAATTTGAAAATGTACAATATATTGTAGTGAGAAATAAATCTGTATCTTATTATCTTTGTCCGTTTGTCTGGATGTACATTCCGGATTGGCTCAAAAATGGCTGATCAGATTTGGTTGAAATTTGGCACACACATAGTAAGGTACTTTTAATCTTGGTAGTACAATCCTGCAGAATATTTTCTGACATCCACACGAGCGAAGCCGCGGGCATCAGCTAGTAATGTTATAAATGAGAAATTTTGTGAACATTTTTGTTAGTAAAAATCAATCACAAACATGTAGGCCACTATTTAAAACCTAAGTGTACAAACTTTAACTTGCACTATAGGTATGTATTAATACAGACGTTTAAAAAATAAAATGAATAAAAATTTAATAACAAACAGTTAAGAAGAGAGAGAACATGCAGTGGTGGCCCAGTGCGCAGTGGTAACAGCGCGACTTACAAATTAAAGTAAATCGATTCGAATCCAGAAACGCGCTAAACTACGTGTAAATTATTTAAACACCACTGCTCTCAAAATCGTGAAGGAAAACATCGTGAGGAAACCGGCATGTCCTAGAACCAACATTCAAAGACATGTGACATCTACCAACCCGCAATGGGCCCGCGTGGTGGATTACGGCCCACTCCCTCTCTCAGAGAAGAGGTCTATGTCCCAGCAGTTGGAAAATTATCAACTGAGTCCGGTTAGTTGGTGCTCTGTGCTGCCCAGGGTGTGCTAATCTAACTTAAAATGTATCTAAACTCGTGAAGGAATTTTAGAAAGTAAGAAGATTTGTTTTTTTTAAGTTGTTCATGCGCCTTCTTCGAGGTTCAATTGAGGATCAGCCTATAATGTTCCCCCTGATGGGACACAGGCCTCTTCTCTTCGAGAGGGAGTAGGCTGCAAAGCTGCAATCTACCACGCGGGCCCAGTGCAGGTTGGCACATGTCTTCGAATTTTTGGTTCTAGGACATGCCGGTTTCCTCACGATGTTTTCCGTCACCGTTTTCAGAGCAGTGATGATAAAATTATTTACACAAAGTAAAACGCCTGGCTGGGTTCGAACCCCGCCTTTTTTTTTTTTTTTGGGTGGGAAATTATCAAATAACTTCTCCCGCTATGGGCGGAGCGGGAGGGCGTGTCAGACTTTTACTGACTAAAACCCACCCGTGTTCCTTCCGTTGCCTGTGTGCCAGGGCCACGATATCCCTTTCGGACAAACTCGCAACCGTGGCAGGCATTGGTCCTAACGGTCCCCGTCAGTTTGTGCTGACATCTCTTTGAGGCGCGCGTGGAACACAACGCGCGCCCCGAGAAGACCCGGGCCTGGTCCTTATCGGACGGCGAGCTACCCATCGCTTACCGTCCGCAGGCCCGCGCCTACGTTGCGTGGCCGGAAATCGGGTTGCGACTCCCGACGCCCCGGGCGTCTCCTGCGGCGACTAAGGGCGCGAGGGCGCGAACCTTGTCTCACCCTCACGCGTTCCGCCAAGGAGGTGACGGCCTCCCATGCACTCTCGCTCCGAACCATGGCCTGAACCAGGGCCGGACGCGAGAGATCGCCGTCGCCGATCGCCTCCGTGAGGACACGGCGGTGCTCCGCCCAAGCTGGGCAGACCTCCACCGTATGATCCACCGTGTCCTCCGGGCGATCCACACAGTGGTGACACCCGGGCGTTTCCTCCCGCTTTTTCCTGAACAGGAACCTCCCGAAACAACCGTGTCCGGTGAGGACCTGCGTCAGGCGTAAGGTGAGGACGCCGTGGCGCCTCTCTAGCCACTCCTCAAACAGGGGACTTATCGCCACAATTGTGGCGTGCCCCGATTGTGGCGTGCCCATTAACCCCGCCTACAACTCGTAAGTCAAAGTTCAAGTTCAAGGGAGGTTCATTGCATCAACATCTGTTTTTCTACTTACCTATAATAACTTACTTACCCACATAACAATGAATCCCTAGAAGACAGTTCCCCTAATGCGAAACTAATATGGAAATTTATAGTGGTAAGTTCTGTTACGTACTCGAGGAACTTCATAGTTCATATTACTATTAAGTTTCGACTACCTTCAAAACTTTATAGTCTTACACGATGTAATTTTCACTCGAAATTAATATTTGGAGGAAGAACTTACATGGAACTTGAACTTAAACTAAGGAACTTAAAATATCATGAAAGCGGAGCAATTTTAATGTTTAAAATAATGAATTATTAATAGTTTAGTAATTTTCGTAAGCGCCGCCTTGGTGTTTGCCAAAAATTAGCATTCTTGCCGCAAAAAGACGGCATAAAATTCGGAAACACCACGCTGCGTTACAAAACGGGTATAATGGACGTAGGCAAGAAGGCTGCTGAGCTCAAATGGGATTGGGCGGGTCACATCAGCCGCATGTACGTTGACTGCTGGGCAAAAGCCTCCACATATGGGGTGCCTGAAGACGGACGGCGCCTCCGATGCTGGTCCAGAAAGAGATGACGAGACGAAGTGGATGCGTATCGCGAGGGTTGGTTTGAGGTGGCGCGGGAAAAGAATTCCTCAAAGGACTTAGGGGAGGCTTTGGCCCGGCAGGGATGGGCAGTTATTTTAATCTTTAAATCTCTTACTCTAGCAATTCAATGTTTGCATTTTTTGCAAGCCTTTGAAGCAAAAACGTGATCAGCCTGAAACGTGTTCAAAGTGCCGGGGGTAAGTTGTTCCAGCACGAATAACTTCGTTAAGAATAGAGGTGCTTTGGCAGCCAGCTTGGTGGCAAATATTTGTTACGTAAGTAAATTTTTCCGTTCGTATACTTTTTGGTTTACTGCAATAAATTTTACAGCTATATATGTGCGAGTTGTTTGTACTTATCAGTTGGAAAACTATAGGGTATGTTTTTTGATCGCATTATTGGCAATTAGTAGTATTTTTTTGCGTTTGAGATAATATTGAAAAATGGAATTTGAGGCTTAAAGTTACATTGGTTTGGGGTCAGTTGTGCCAAGAAAAACGTATTTAGGAAAGCGAAACACTCCTAATGATAGTAGATTTTAACAATATAATGCATTATGGTGTATTTTGCCGTGTCCTCCATCCCTTTAATATTTTATTTATTAGAATTTTGCTACAAAATCACCAAAAAAAAAACCAGTTGTTCCACACATAACATAATATTACTTTTGCGTTGCCAACTTTAAATTCATAATTTACCGGATGATTTTTTTTACCGTCTTGAAAAATTAGGTGAACGGAGTAGAAGCCTATGGCATAGTACTTTTAGATTATTATTTTTTCTTTTTTTTAACGTAGTAAGAAATTTATCTATCAATAAATACTACACATTTGCAGTAAACTTTTCATATTAGAACGATATTATTTTTTTTTTATACTAAGAAAAACGAAAAAAATATCAACATTCTAATTATACGCACCCTACTAAATACGTAGCGTGTAACTATCGGCCGGCTTCAAAGGATAGGATCGCGCTACGAGTTTATTGATAAATGAATCCACGCGCAATTATATTAAATTATATAATAAAGCTTAGATATTAAAAGGGGGGTTTGCCATAATCGCCACGCTTGGCAGGCGGATTGGCGATCGCAGTATGGTGCTAAAATACATAAAGAACGCTGCTGCCCATTCTCTAGTAAGTCCCTTAGTCGCCTTTTACGACACCCACGAGAAGGAAAAGGGTGGTGCTATTCTTTACATCCGGCACCACACAGACATAAACAATCAGATGTTTAATCACAGATCATTCAGATGTACCTAACCTGTAAGTGGGTAGCTGTAACGTGAACAAGCAATTATACGAAATAGAGTCAAAGGCGCGCCTGGTAACAGGACAAACCCACCTTTGAGAAGGATAATATAATCTAACGGTTAACTCGATCCCTTTGTCTGTGTGTTGCCGGACGTAAAGTGTCAATGAAATATGGGGCAAGCCTATTAACATCAACAGGGCACAAATCCAAATTCCGTGCTGCTACCAAGAAATTCCTGATTGAAAAACCCAATAACTCTATTCTCTATGACAGCTGATAAGCTGCACACAGGGTCCCTATGTTGTTTCGAACGCCGCTGTTGCGACACACGCTGTTGCGAATTATTTTTCCACTGCCTCACAGGTTCGAAAGCTCACGGACTCGAATGAAGTAGTCGCGAAAGACGCTGTTTCGAAAAACATTTTCACTGCCTCATACGCTCGAATGCTTGTGATTTTGATTTATTTAGTCATAAAGTGTACAGAAAAGTATTTAATCATTTGGGTTAGGTTAGGTTAGAACAGTGACCATTAACGCGGGCAGCGGCAGCGGCAGCGGCCGCCGAGCGCCAGGTCCCCTCTATTGTTGGTAAATTCAGTTACCAAAACAAAAACTCTTCATCAATATCCAATTTAACTAAATTACTATACGTTATATTAAATGATGATGTTGACACCGAATTTGTTGATTTTATTTAATTACTGCTTAAATACTTTTCTGTACACTTTATGACTAAATAAATCGAAATCACAAGCATTCGAGCGTATGAGGCAGTGAAAATGTTTTTCGAAACAGCGTCTTTCGCGACTACTTCATTCGAGTCCATGAGCTTTCGAACCTCGGCAGTGGAAAAATAATTCGCAACAGCGTGTGTCGCAACAGCGGCGTTCGAAACAACATAGGGGACCCGCTGCACACACAGATTGCTTAGCATGCCGCCGGCGCACGGCGCTTGAGTCTTTGCCAAAGTTACTGAATGTTGCCATTCTAGATATTATATTTATATAAACATAGATAACGAAGCATTGTATTTATTTTATTTCATATTTTGTTTATTTTTATCTCATTCAATGCTGCACCGGTTGACGTCATCACGTCAACGCCGGCTGTCGCTGAAAACCAGCGCTGGGGCTCTGTCTCGCATAGGGTCGCAGCATTATGCTGAGCTGATGGCCGTTTTGCGTGAATGTGACGCATATTTTCCCTCAACTTGTTCTTTCGTGTTTGTGTTTTTATTTCTTTGCGTTATGTTTACCGCAAATAAACGTATTTTCTTTCTTTTTTTTCTTACTCTTTGCCGAACTTGGGAATTGAACTCGGGACCCAGTAATAGCGCTTGTGACCAGTCGACCAACAAGGCAGTCAGACCCGTTATTTCGTCGACAAGACACACTTAAAACTGTCAACGACCAATAAACTGTGAAGTTTGTCCTTCGTCACTTTTCTCAAAAACAAGTCGTAACTACAGAAAAAGTAGTTATTTTTAGCAGCTATAACGAACGTATCCATTATTCTCAACGGTTTAACTGCTTTTTAACTGTATTGACTGAATTTTAGAGGATAATAACTGGTTTACGCAGGCGACGTCAAAAATTATGAGTGGGTTTGGAATTTACGGGTTGCGCGGGTAGGAAGCGGGTCCGCTTAGGAAAAAAACCCAGGGAAGTAAAGAAAGAAAGAAAAATTGTTTATTCTGCACAAACAAGACACACTTTACAAAAATAAAAATTGACAAAAACACACACTCTAATACAAAGAAGCCAATTACAATCATATTTTAAGACTGATAAAAATATTATACAGTAATAAAAATAAGAAAAAAAATTTGCTAAAAGCCTAGTATTCAAATTGACAATGTTGTCCATTGCTTGATGTCAGTGTCAGGGCTTGTCAAGGCAGGCCAAAGACAATAAACATTACGAGTTGTTAAGGTAAAGGTGACTTGTTCGGTTTTTAGAAGGGAAATATTTAACTGTTCCTATAAATACTTATTGACCCTCTGATGTTGCACACTATTTTTAATAATTGTGCCTCTTTTTTAATTTCTGGCTTTTTCTCACAGTTGGTCGTAGTAACTAAGCTTTGATACCCTGATCAAACGGGGCCCATATTCACTATGACCACTTAATGATTCCTTACTTCGAAATCACGTCAATTCCTTATCACGACATCCTTACAACGCAAGGTTGGCGTAGTTTGAACTGTCAAAATACCACCGCTTGACAACCGTACGGAATCATTATAGTTTCGAATTTAAGAAGATTGTGTTCGGGTAAAATTCAGCAAAACTTATTTTGAAGATGATAATAGACAAATATTTTTCGAATCTAAACATACACAAGTAACATTGTAAGGTCATGATTTATGTAAGTACTTATAAAATATTGTCGATAATGCATTCTGTTTTTTTTTTTTTGTTTGATGACGCCAACACCTGACAGTGATGACAACATACATTTTTCATATTGAAATAAATGTAAATACTTACAAATAAATCACTATAGGTTATGAAACTCCAAATAGTAAATAGTTTTGGTATTAAATTATAATATTTACGATTATTCCCTTCAATCACTGGTCCAATCATTCATTGTTGGTAATATATTATTTCAAAATCTACAAGAACCCTCAAAACAAATAAAATATTACATGTAACTCACTCGCACTGCTTTCGAAATAAAAACTTTTTACAAAAAAAAAATCAACCGACTTCCAAAAAACACTAAAAAGTGAAAAGTGGGTCGGTTTGTAATTTATCTAATTAACAATTAAATAGCCTAATGTCAAATGCTCATCACCTTTTACAAAATATTGGTATTCCCGATGCAGGGGCGTTAATTGTTGAGGAGTTTTCCTGGTAAGAACCAGGAGAACTGATGGTGACTTTACCATATGCATTTTGACGAGCATAAATTGCTTATCAACCAAGTGCCTAATCGAATCGCAACGGTGAAATATTTATTATTAATTAGTTCCGGTGGCGATCAGTGGTCTTCATCATCAGTTCCACTTCACCAAATGGTGCTTTCCGAGAGCAAATACACGAGTTACTATAAAAAATACTCAAATCGCTATAGGTATGCCTATAAAATTTGAGGACTTCCCTCGATTTCCATGGGATCCCCTCATGAGATGATGATTTAGTGGCAATGGGACCACCTCAGGAGCATACCCTTCCAAACAAAAAAAATATTTTCAAAATCCGTCAACAATTGACGGAGTAATCGGTGAACATACATAAAAAAAACAAACATACAGCCGAACATATAACCTCCTCCTTTTTGGAAGTCGGTTAAAAAGACAGTAAATGTTAACACTGCTGTCCAAATATTGTAATTGTATTTTTTGTTTAATAAAATTAGCCTTGTGGTTTTTAATATCATAAATAATAATAAAATAAAAATAAAATACTCTAAGACTCTGGTTCTAAGATCTAGGATCATTTAAGCTGTCGAACAAACTTTTCAAAACGCACGCATGATTTCATTAAATGCCATAGACAATTTGTCTTGGAGCATACAGAATATGACCTACGATTCCTTGCCATTACATTGGTTTCTACAAGACACGATATTGACGTGGTTTGCATGTCGTAAGATGTAAGCGGGGAATAATAATTACCATAGAAAATTGGGGCTCTGGTTAAGTTAGGTTAGAACTGGGACAAACCACGCGCGACCTAATTTCGTCACAGCAATTATGCTAGGGCACCCCGACCAAATTGGTTAGGATAGGGTAGAACTGTGACCAACCACGTTACATCCAACTTGGTAGCAGTTACTTGATTATAAGTATTTTTAAGACCTCAAAATAGGAATTATTAGTGTTCACAAAAAGAAGTGCATTCATTATATTAGAGTTGTCGGGGTGGAATGTATACTTAAATAAAACTTCAGACTTCTTGTTTATATTCCCAGGACTAGTGAGCTGCTCGACCGTTGAGTGACGACTGATTTATTTTGCAATTTTTTTTTTTTTTTTTTTTTTTTTTTTTTTTTTTTATATATGGCATCTCGCAGTTGACCTTGAGAGGCCGTGACTGCTTAACCGGTCTTTCCTGTGGCTGCCCTAAGGTATTAGCTTAAAGCCTCCAGCCAGGGTTATTTTGCAACTCACTGTCCTGTTTGTATTCATTTCTTACATACCGCAGGTAGCGGGTGGGGTGCGGTGGCGGAGAGTACGACTCGTCAATGAGAGCGCGCCTTTTTATATGTGGGTGTCTGGTGCTCTCGACGGGTTCAGACTTGTCGGAATGCTCTCTACCATCTTACAATATTATTATACTTATGTCTTATGATAATAAAACAAACCTAAACTGAATTGTTACATAAAATTCCCTACTACTAAATGGTCTTTATTATAATACTTAAATATAAAACCTTAGCTAATATTATGACCTGTTTAATCAGGTTGATTTATATGATACATTTGGTTTCATAAGCTACGTCGTCCGTAACAAGTGTGTTTAATAATGTTTTTAGAAAAGCAAAATGGGAATTGGTTTGATTAAATACATAATTTACATATACTCACATTTTCACTTAGATAGATAAAACATTTATTCAGTGCACACAAAAGACATAGCATAACATACAATAGCACAATAAAATCATCATCGTCATCATCATTTCAGCCGAAAGACGTCCACTGCTGGACATAGGCCTCCCCCAAGCACCGCCACTTCGACCGGTTCTGTGCTTCCCGCATCCAGCGGATACCTGCGGCCTTCACAAGGTCATCGGTCCACCTAGCAGGAGGTCTTCCAACGCTACGTCTTCCGGTACGCGGTCTGTCAGTTCTGCATCAGTTCTGCGAGTAATGTGCCCTGCCCACTGCCACTTAAGCTTGGCAATTCTTCGGACTATGTCGGTTACCTTTGTTCGCCTGCGGATCTCTTCATTTCACACAATAAAATAATAGATATCAACTTAAAAAGAATTTATATAAAAAACAATAGGCAAAAAAAGAAGAAAGAAAAGAAAGAAAAAGAAAGAAAATACATTTATTTAGCACAGACTAAAAGGCACACAATTTATAATACAGCAGATTACAAAAAAAAAAAAAAAATTATAATAAAAACCCAAACAAGTAAAAAAGTGTAAAATGCGGTGTAAGAAATTAGCAGTAAAGTGCGCCTCACGGCTGCGCCAAAAAGGCCCAGTTCAGCAAAAAACTGCCAGACAACTAGTGCCTGACGCTGGTTTTCAACTGGACCTGAAAGTGTGAGGTGACGGATGTAAATCAGTTTTATACTGCAACGTGTGTATGCATACATAAATAGAATCAATGTGGGTCAGATAAAAAATAATAACGAATAAGTACATAAACAGTGTGATTTTTTGTAAAATTCCAAAAACAAAACAAAAAGCCAGTGAGCTGAGCCGAGCGCGAGTATGAGCAAAAGCAATAAGCAATTCCCAGCAATGAAATTGTATAACAACAGTTCGGTGTAGTTGTATAACAGCGGCTATTTGCATTTTCGTGTTACATTCAAACACTGACGCATACGTAAGTCGGTAGGTGTGCATCATATAATGGAGACATTCAGTGTGACCATGTCCAACTTCCGCTGCGCCTCTATGAGATACTGCCGTAAGTGTCGTCTAAAGGTGTCTATCTGGTTAATTATTCTAATCGGTGGTGGGATGTTATTCCATACTTTGGAAGCCGCATAACGAAAGCTGCCTCTAACATCTCATCATCTAGAACATACTAGAAATACACACTATGACTTAATTCAAATTAATCAATTAGGTGCGGTGTGCGTCTCAAGGTTGCACCAAATGGGAGTCCAGCTCAGCATGTGTCACGCAAATATACCTGACGCTGATATTCTGCTGGATCCCTGATCGGCAGTGACATACACTTTACACCTACGCTTGCTCGCGCCATTCCCGCCTTCGTGTGTTTACTTTAAGAAAACGAAAAGCTGCATTTTACAGTTTGATAATACTGAGCTATAAAAATGTAGATCAAACAGTACAGGATTTCATGATTTTCGAACGAAAATGATTGTAGGTAGACAGGATTTACTTTGAATTGTTTGACGAGGGGCAGATAAGTTATAAAATAGGTTTCAAATCACTAATTTATTTGGCTTTTCGTGGGCTTTGTGGCTAAGTAAAAAACAGCCACATGGGTCGATCGATCAGGTAAAGCTACGCTTGCCACGGTTGGTCCGTGGATGCGTGACCATCTTTATTTACCAAGACCCTTCCGTGCCTCGGAAAGCACGCTAAGCCGTTGGTCCCGGCTGTCATTTGTAGATCCTTGACAGTTGTTACGAGTCGTCTGAAGCCCTAAAGTCTGACAGCCAGTCTTACCAAGGGGTATCGTGTTTCCCAGTAACTGGGTTGTGGAGGTCAGATAGGCAGTCGCTCCATGTAAAATACTGTTATTTAACTGCGTCCGGTTAGACTGGAAGCCAACCCGAATGATGATTTGGTTTTTCTATGGAATCTAAACGAGGTTAAACGATCAATGACATTCATCATCATCAGCCTACAGCATATCATCAGAGTATCAGACATAGGCCTCTCCAATTGCACGCCATTCAACTCGATTCTCGGCAACTCTCATCCAGCTGCCACCAGCCACCTTGCGAAGATCGTCGCTCCACCTAGCTTGAGGGTCTTACTTTACGTTAACCGATTCGTGGCCTCCACTCAAGAATTCTCATTGGTTCTATGGCTAATTTTGCCGGCCCATTGCAATTACAGCGTGCTTATTGTGACCTATGTTGACAACTTAGGTTCTCTGCCGGATCACCTCGTTCCGGATTCAATCCCTCATTGAGACTTCAAGCTTAGCCCGTTTCATAGCGAAGAAGTTCATTCATATAGGAATGGATCGGTGGAAGAACCGTTCTCATTTGAATCAGGGGCAACCTCAACGCTCAGATTTATGCGGAGAGGATTTTTTCAGACGTGATCATCCCTTTGCAAAGTCGGTTGGGTTATTCGTTTCGACTAATGCACGACAATGCACGTCCAGACAGTTAGAGTCATAACACGTACTCTTGCAGATGCTCGCATCAACGTTCTGCCGTGGCCTGCTCAATCGCCAGACCTCAACCCAATTGAGCACTCATGGGATATGCTCCAAAGAAGAACACTGCCGAGTATGGATGCCGTGCATACCCCAAAACAACTTTTTGACTTGTTAGACAGAACGTGGGCGGCCACTCCTCAAACTGATTTTGATGAACTGATTTTAAGCATGCCAAATCGCTGGGATTGTGTGATTCGTGTCAATGGTGGAAACACAGATTATGATTTTTTTATCTTTACAATAAAAAATTAAAAAATCAAAACTTAGCTTAATTTCCCACAAATCGCAAAAATAGCAAATTATGGTTAGTTAAAAGTTGTTAACTTTAACATAGGAGTTTAAGTAAGAAGTCAGTCTGGGTGACTAGACTTGGTAAATATTAATTAGATTTTTTTTTTTTATAGTTAGAAATGTACTCGATCCCTAGACACTTTTGATATGTGTAGATGAGTGTTTGCTAACCGACTACTCTGTGTATAGTATGCCCCGAAAATGAAGACAAATAGAGCGATTCTGTGCGAGAATTTATCTTGGCCCAGAGGGTAATCAGCCCACAATATCTCAAGTACAAGATTGCGGTTTAGAAACTGACATTTTACCAATGTGAATTTCATAACTCAATTAATCTTAAACATGGATGATGTAAGTATGGATTCACACTCCCCCTTCCCCTCTAGCTGACTATGCTGAACCAGCAGTAAAGCTTCCAGCGAGCGAACAATGAACTGCCATGGCCCACCTGGAAATCTGTTAAACTAAAAAGCCAGGTGGGTCGCTGCAGGTACAACTTAGTCAGGTGGGGGTACTCCGATGAGCCACCGTACGACTGTGGAGCCACATTGCAAACGATGCCTCAACTCTTGTTGTGCTGCTTTGTGAGACCAACATTGTAGTTGAAAAACATGTTCTCCCATACATTCCAACTGCAAATGTAATTTTGTACCCACAATATTGGGTGATTTACCATGTTATTTTGACTTCTTATAGATTTTTTTGTAATCTATAAAGAAGTATTTTCTGTATGAGTCAATAAAATTTTCATCATTTTTATTAAAAGTACCTTTTTTTTCTCATTTGCTCTCCAAAAGAGACCTACATATTAGAATTCATTTATTTTTCCATTACACGTCCACGCTTGGGTCACTAAAATTTGTATGTGTACCGAGAAAAATGGCTGTGGCAGACGGACAGAAAGACACACGAGTGATCCTATAGGGGTTCCGTTTTTCCATTTGAGGTACGGAAACCTAAAAATATAAACGGAATCATCGATACGACGAAGAAGAAGAAGAATAAATAGGTCAAAGGAACTTTTAATAAAGAAATTCCGAGAAATGACCCGATCCTTTTATAAATGAGAAGATGCTAGTGCCACGCAGTGTAAACAAACTGATATTGGGAGCATTTACAAAACCAGAAAAACATGCAGGAAAACGTTTACAAAATCAACGTTCAAAAATAAACTACGTTTTACGACTTCGCACACTATTTTAATAATCCTCTACTGTGTATTTTTCGCAGTTAATAAGTGTTATAACTAGATCTTCTAAATATTAGTTTTATGTCTAAATGTATTGAAATAGTTTTGACATGACTCCGGAGTCGGACCTTGAGGAATGAGTATGATCCATCGAACGGTTTAATAATAAAATGTTAGTAACGTTAGCATAAAAAGTAATGATGATATTTGATTTATCGATAGTATTTTATTTATGAATAATCTCGTGATTATTAATTATTATTCTGTTGAAAAAAGTAATGGTTGTTGAGCATTTACTAAAAAACTCGTTTTGAGCAGTAGGTAGGTACTGAGTACTTAAGTATTGTATGTATTTCTGGTGCAGCGTTGTGTTCCAGGTGGGAACTGAGTGGTGGCCGAGTGGTATCGAACGGGCCATACGAGTTGTAGGTCGTAGGTTGGAACCCTGACAGGCGCTTTACTTTGTATAAATTATTGAATCGCCTCTGCTCACAAAACGGTGAAGGAAAACATCGTGAGGAAACCGGCATGTCCTAGAACCAAAAATTCGAAAAGTTGTGACATCTACCAAACTGCACTGGGCCCGCGTGAGGATTACGGCCCACTCCCTCTCACTGAGAGGAGGCCTGTGTCCCAGCAGTGGGAACGTTATAGGCTGTTTATGATGTGTTCCATACAATTACAGACACAATGAGATATTTCAAATGGGAAATATTTAACTAATCCTCTAAAAAACTTTTTGCTCTTCTTAAGATGCAGACTTTTAGAACCCTTATTGTCTGTCCGCGTTAGCTCAGAGCTCTTAGCACTAGAAAGCTGTAATTTGGCATTGGTATACATATTAAACACGCCGCCGCCGCGCCGACAAAGCGCTCCTACACGTAGAGAGGGTTTTTTTTTTCGTCTATCCCTTTATGTGGGGTGCCGTTGGTAAGAACGTTAAAAAATATTGCGAATGTTTGTAAGCCATTTTTTGATTCAGGTATCCGTTTGCGAAATATTAAGCTTTAAACTGCTAATTTTTGGTAGTCAAGTGTGTTGCCTTGTGACGATTTTCGACCTACCAAAAACGTTCTTAAATTTTAAAGTCTAGAGATAGGTGAGTCGTTTTCTACGCTTATTTTAATTATTTACTCCTCTTTTTGAGTGTTGACACAGTTTATATCAAAGAAGTTTCATTACTGCTTTCAAAGTGTTTTAATTGCGGCGAAACGTCGCAACTTTCTTAACAAAATAAAAGACTATTGATATCTTCGCTTTTCCAGCTGATAAATTTAGAGGCCTTGTTCGTGGAACTGTTTTGGATATTGCTCCATAATATTTTTAGCTCTTATTTTTATAATGTCTTGTTTTTTTTTTTTTTTTTACGTGCCTTTTTAGTGTTTAGTTTTAACAATAACATAATAATATAGTTTAATTGAACTTACCTAATTGTAAGCAACCATCGCATCAGTTTATAAGTTGTTTTTATATTATGTGGAAAATGTCGTGGGTTATACATTTACTCCCTTTAAAGCTCAAATTTTATGTATTATTGTAATGTGTAACTGTTTATTTTCCCAAATAAATAAAATAAAATACTTCTGTCTGTGACAAAGTATAATTAACTTGATTTTGATGATAGTGTACCAGCTAGGGAGTTACAATAAATAGTAATAAAAAGTAAGGCTCGCTTGAAAACAAACAACTTAACACGTTGAACGCTAATCATTTTTTAGAACATCAGTCTGTCCCAGATATTTTCAAATAATTGACAGAAATAGTACGATATTTTAATTTAGTTTACCGCTAAATGCATTTGGTGAGCCTTACGATCAATACCAGGCGCAGGGTGGTTCGTGAGAAACTCTGAAATCCATAAATACCTAAGGATGCCCACGATAAAGTAAGAAGTGAACTGAAACTGTACGAGATATAAGAAGAGACTACTTGGACATACCAATGAATTGGCTAAAAACCTCCTATATAACCAAACCACAACACGCCTAAAAAGATGGCATATACTGGAACTGGATCAGAGAGACTGAGAACATCTAGTTCTTACCATGCTTTGTGTTGAGGTCGGCTCAATGAAGCCACATTGTCAAATAAAATATAAAACAAATCTCATCTGATTATGGCTTTATAAGCCGATTGCAGATTACATAATTTACAAAAAAAAAATCCATTTAGTGATTTGTGGTGCGAGCCCAGTATACATTTTTTTTTGTGTAATAAAAAGTTATTGTCCAACTTTTCATCAACTTTTTTTGCCATCGTTACATTGTTTATAAGATTTTGATCTCACTGCTACATACCCTGATAGATTGACGTGTACCAGTAAGCAAATAACCTCGTTTCTAATCGAATGGTCAAGGTTAAACCACGTTTAAGATTTTTCATAATTTGTTATTTCTCCCTGACGGTCGCAATGCAAGGGCACGTCTTAGATCAGTGTGACCTACAGGGTATTGCGATTGTAGTACAGTCAGAGAGAGAATGGTTTATAGGGAAAACATATATATACGTATTTATAAACTCACGTCTTCTATTCAATTCAAATTCACATTGCGTTCGAATATATTATATCAGCATGAAACTTAAGTATTATATGTACAAATATAAATATACAAAAATAATTCAAACATGCAACTCAATTATATGAAAAAATATTAGCTAGATAAAAAAAATACGATAAATTTGAAGTTACAATAAAATATACAGTCATAACTAAACATAAATTCTTAAAAAAAACACTACAAAATGAAAAATAACTTTAAGTTCGGAAGTCAGTATCTTTGAATCTGTATTTTAGTAGTGTCCAAAGTTAAAGTTATTTTTCACTTTGTAGTGTTTTTTTTGGAAGTCGGTTGTTTTTTTTTTTTTGTAAAAAGATTTTTATTTTTCACTTTTTAGTGGGTCAGTTTGTAATTTATCTAACTTACAATAGCCTAATGGCAAATGCTTATCAACTTTTACAAAATATTGCTTTTCCCGATGCAGGGGCGTTAATTATTGAGGATTTCTCCTGGTAAGAACCAGGAGAACTAATGGTGACTTCACCATAATTGCATTTTGACGAGCATAAATTGCTTATCAACCAAATTACAGTGCCTTATCGAATCTCATCGGTGAAATACTTATTATTACCAACGCGAATGTACACGTACATCAGTGGTGGGGAGACCCGGACTACCAGGCACTTCTTCTCCTGCAACCGAGCGGGTGGGCAGGTTGCGGATAGCCCAACTCCGGCTGCGGGACCGACTAGTAATGGTCGATCCCGCACCCGAAGCATCTCAGAGAGATCCCGGACAAGAGAAGTTTCCAAAGGCCAAACCCCAGGCTTAGGTTAACCCATGTACCTCTTCCTATGTTTCCTACCACCTAACTCTCCATCCTTTCCTATCCATAAATCCTGTCGATCCCAAATCCCTAAGCTAAATCCCAAGCCTAGGGTGACCCCCAAGAACCCGTACCCTTTACCCACGAATACCTTCCCCCCTATCCCTATATCCCGTCGGTCCCAGAGGAGGGGTAACCTCGTTTCCAAAAAAGCCCACCCCCCAATACCAATTTAAAATGCAGAAGGAGAAAATTTCTACCCAGGTGGGTCCCGGCCAAGCCGGGGAATCCCACACCGCCTCGGCGGTCAGCCCCCAACGTAATCTGGGGGGGGCACCAATCTGCTCTTTGGTGCCGCGCTTTTCAGCGCGGCCGGCTGCTGCTTTAGCGCCTACAACCCAGGCTGCGACTCACGCGCCCAAAAACCCGACCCTGGCTGCGACCAACGCGCCACACAACCCACCTCCGGCTGCGACCCACGCGCCAACACCCACAACGAAGGTAGTGCCTTCCACGAGTCTCTGGCAACAGAGCATTGTGCGTAGCAGCATTACCTACCCGGACAAGGACCAACACAGACAGAGAGGGACGGGGAAGGAGGACGGACCTGGCAGCTCTAACACTTTCCCGGCCGACGGAGTACGCCTGCTGTACAAGCGCGGAAAAGTCGCTCGAGGAAAGAAAGTAGGCGACCGAAAGCGCAACACCCGCGACGGCTTTAGCCAGCGCGAAGCGCGATCGGACGCCGAAGAGACAGTACGCGACCAGCCGCGAGTACGCGAAGGGGCAACCCAGCGCGAAAAGCGGCCGGACGCGGAACCATGCGTCCAACTGCAAGTACGCGAAGGGGAAACCCAGCGCGAAAAGCAGCTGGACGCACAATTAAGCGAGCAGGGGCAAGTACGCGAAGGGGCAACCCAGCGCGAAAAGCTCCCGCACGTGACAGAGCCTGCCGGAGCCGCCAGTCGACCCCAGGACACCGACAGGATCGACGACCGACCTCAACCTCAACGGAGAAGGGGCAGGCGTTCTGGATCCTCACACACTCAGGCGTTGCCGGCAAAGACTACTGCGCCAGGCACCTCCGACCCGCAGCCTGGACCGAGTGGTACAGGGCCGGCGAAGAGGGAGCGCCCTGATGATTCGGCCTCACCGAGCACGCTTCAGGGGGACGCCAAGCGTGTGAGGGTCCACTCCGCTCAGGGGGTGCAGAGGACCTACGCGCGGGCCACGAAGGACATACCTGCGCGGCTGGCCGTAGCAATCTGCTTCCCTCCTCCCTCCAGAGACCTGACCAAGGAAGAGGCCACACAGATCAAGACAGACCTGGAAAACTTGATGTTGGACACGGACTCGACGACACTGCTGCCGGCCTTCCGCGGATACCCACGGGTAGCGGAGGGCACCGTGCAGCTGTGGTGTGAGGATGACAACGCCCTGACCTGGTTAACACAGAACGTACCGAAGATTAAACTTACAGACACCGACCTCACGCTGACGGTGATGAGACAGTCCGACGTACCTACCCGCGTCCGAGCTTCACTCTTCGTCCCACGTTACAAAGGTGACATAGCCTGGCTCCAAAGTATTCTGATACGTCAGAATACCTGGTATGACATAGCCAGGTGGTCGCTATACAGGGCTACTACCGTCGGTGGTGACAACTACGGGACTTATCTGACCCTGGGTGTGCCACCGGAGGAAGTCGAAAGGGTCCTGGCCCGGGAGCGTCGGATATCGTACCTGCTCGGGTCGATATACGTGCGCTTCTGGCCCTCGGCCCAACCCTCTGACACATCGACCCAACCCACTGACACCCCGACCGACATCACGGACCCGACCACGACGCAATCGACGACGACAAAGACGAGTGACACGGACATTGACAAACTGGAGGAGGTCATGGCCCGAGCGGCAATGGCTGATGTAGAGGACGACACACCGGCCGCATCACCTGGGTGGAGCGAGCTTCTGTTGGCCTCGTCTCCGGGAGCTCGACACGACGAACGGCACAGGGTGGAGGAGGTGGAGGGATTGTCCGATGGATCCGTCTCCGACTAACTCCGCCCCACCATCGTCATCGCCCCTCTACATAATACAGACCAACCTCCAGCATAGCCAGACCGCCACGGCTAGTTTGCGGAGGGCGCTGGAGGTTAAGCCTCGGACCATCGCACTGATCCAAGAGCCGTGGATCAGGAACAACAGAGTATGCGGCCTCGGTAACATCGGAGGTAAGCTAATCCTCAACACACACAGCCCAGACAAACCTAGAACCTGCGCCTACATACCCAAAGATATCCCTATCGCACCACTCACTCAATTCTGTTCCAGAGATCTGACAGCCGTTAGACTCCAGACAGAAGACGATGTCCCAGACGTTGTACTGGCCTCGGTATACATGCCAGGCGAGAACACCGACTGTCCGCCGAAAGAGATGACCGACCTAGTGCAGCACTGTGAGCGAGCCAACCTTGACCTGATCATCTGCACTGACTCGAACGCCCACCACCCGCTCTGGGGCAGCGACACACCGAACTCCAGAGGAGAGGTACTATCCACCTATTTATTCTCAACTAACCTTTACATCGTAAACCGCGGCTCGGAACCCACTTGGGTCACAGTCCGGGGACAAACGATCATAGACCTAACGCTTGCTACAGAAAACGCGACAAACAGTATCACAAACTGGCACGTGTCGGACGAGCCTTCATGCTCAGACCATAGAAGAATCCGATTCACACTAACAACCAACATCAGAAAGCCCATACCGGGACGAAATCCTCGGCGCACCAATGTGCCAGGATATAAGCGTCTCCTAGCTTCGCTATTAGCTAGGCACTTAACACTGACAAACTTAACAGACCCTACACAACTAGAATACACTGTCACAAAGTTATCAGAATACATAACCGAAGCCTACCATGCATGCTGCAGACTAAGGGTGCCACAAACCAAGGCTGAGAGAAACCCCTGGTGGAACGCCGAACTTAGTAAACTCAGAGATGCACTTCGTAAGCAATTCAACAGAGCTAAGAACACCAGACTTCCGGACGACTGGGAGCTATACAAAGAAACTCAATATCTGTACAGAAAACAGATCAGGACTGCCAGGCGAACAGCTTGGCGGAAGTTCTGTGAATCCATAGAGACAAATAATGAAGCCGCAAGGGTTAGGAAGATCCTATCAACCGACCAGGACCGAACTCTTGGCGCGCTGAAAAAACCCGACAACTCATATACAACAACTGACCATGAAACCAGCAAGGTCCTTCTTGAGACTCACTTCCCGGACTGCAAACTCCTGGAAGACAGGACGTGGGAGGTTGTGCCAGAATGGACCCCAACGGATCGAGACTGGTCAAGAGCCCATAATATAGCAACAGAAGACCGTATAAAGTGGGCTATCAACACGTTTCAGCCTTTTAAGTCAGCAGGACTGGATGGCATCTTTCCAGCCCTGCTACAATGGGGGATAGATCACCTGACACCGTGGCTGGTGGAGATCTATCGAGCGTGCATAGCACTTAGACACATACCACTAGCATGGCGCGAAGTGAAAGTCATCTTCATACCCAAACCTGGCAAAATCGACTACACACAACCCAAGGCTTATAGGCCTATTAGCCTTACATCCTTCCTACTGAAAACCCTGGAGAGACTCTGTGATAGACACATTCGAGACGGACCTCTTCGGAGAAAACCACTCCATAAACAACAGCATGCGTACTCCACAGGCAAATCAACAGAATCCGCGCTACACAGCGTGGTTTCTAAGATTGAATGCGCAGTGGACCACAAATGTTCATCACTGGCTGCCTTCATTGATATCGAGGGCGCCTTTGACAAAACCATGTTTAACAGCATTAACATGGCCCTAGACAGACACAACATAGACTCGACCCTGAGCGGCTGGATCACCAATATGCTCAAAATGAGAGCTGTACAGGTCACGATAAATGACACCACAAGGGCCATCGTGGCGAAGGGCTGCCCGCAAGGGGGCGTCCTCTCGCCACTTCTATGGAACCTGGTTGTAGACAGCCTCATTAAAACACTCAATGACAAAGGTTATTTCACCGTAGGCTACGCCGACGACATAACCATAATAATAAATGGCACCCACGAAAACACCTTATGTAACCTAATGCGCCAGGCTTTGAAAATAGTAGAAGACTGGTGCAACAAACACCAATTGTCAGTAAATCCGACAAAAACCGAACTGATTCTCTTCACAAAAAAGAGGAAGCTGGCGACACTACAACTGCCACGACTCTTTGGAACTACCCTAAGCCTATCAACCGAAACCAAATACCTGGGCATCTATTTGGACAAACAGCTGAACTGGGCAAAACATACCAACTACATTACCACAAAAGCCAGTGTATCCTTGTGGCAGTGCAAACGACTGCTCGGAAGGAATTGGGGCATCAGCCCCAAGGTCACCCACTGGCTATACACCACAGTCATCCGACCAATTATCACATATGGCTCACTGGTCTGGTGGCCCAGGACGGACCTGAGCACAGCCCAAAAAGACCTCGAAAAACTGCAGCGGTTTGCTTGTGTAGCAATAACTGGCAGTATGAGGACTGCACCAACTGCCGCTTTACAGGTAATGCTAGGACTGCCACCCCTACACCTCATCGTGCGGGAGGAGGCAGCCTTGGCCGCCTTCAGGCTCCACCTATCGGGAACCCTGAGCAAAGACTCTAGGGTCAAACACACACGCATAAGGGAAGATGCAATCAAACGACAACCGATGATGGCATCACCCTGCGACAAAGCCCCGAAACTACACTTCTTTCAGAAGCATTACAGCGTTACACTCACGGAAGAACGGTGTGACCACTCAGGCCCAAGAGAGATGAGAGTATACACCGACGGATCAAAGACCAACTCCGGAACCGGAGTCGGAGTCTTTTCACACGATTTTAACATAAATATATCCAGCCCGCTTGGAATGTTCAACACCGTCTACCAGGCGGAATGCGTGGGCATTATACAAGCGGCTTACGCCATAGAAGCCAGGAAAGTTACGGACACCCGTATACGTATACTGTCCGACAGTGCCTCAGTTCTGCAATCCCTAGAGAAAAAATATATTACATCCAGACTAACACTAGAATGTCACAATGCACTGGAGCGGGTGACAGTGTGCCACCGTAACGCAGTGACACTGCAATGGATAAAAGGACACAGCGGATCTCTGGGTAACGACGCAGCTGACGAACTAGCTAGGAGAGCATCCAGCGCGTCAGTCTGTGGGCCCGAGCCTATTGTACCCATCCCCTTTAACCAAATACGCAGGTGGCTACAGGAGTTCACCCACACACAAGCGGAGAACTGGTGGACCTCGACACCGGGCTGCAGGCAGTCCAGGGAAGCCATGCCATCCTTAGATGGCAGACTAACCAGGCGTTTGCTACGCCTGGACAGGAACGGCCTGCGCTTGGTGACGGGGACCATCACGGGACACTGCTCACTAAATAAACACTTCCACAATATAGGCATAACGGACAGCCCTCTGTGCAGGGCTTGCATGGAGGCTGATGAAACCGTTGCACATGTGCTCTTTGACTGCACAGGCGTCAGCCAGATAAGAACAGAAACCCTCGGGTCACCCAGATCTTTCACAGATATTCTACGCAGACCAGAAGATCTAATAAGCTTCTGGAGGGAGGTGGGCTGGTTGGAATAAACCAATGACGGCCGCCATGGCCCACGCACAATGGTCCACATGAAGGACTAAGTGCGGAAACCAAACCCTCTAACATAGAACATAGAACATAGAACATACTTATTATTAAGTAGTTCCGGTGGCAATAAAAATACTCAAATCGCTATAGATATGCCTATAAAATTTGTGGATTTCCCTCGATTTCCATGGGATCCCCTCATCAGATTCTGATTTGGTGGCAATAAGACCACCTCGGGAGCATACCCTTCCAAACAAAAAAAGAAATTTTAAAATCCGTCCACAATTGACGGAGTAATCGGTGAACATACATAAAAAAAAAAAACATACAGCCGAACATATAACCTCCTCCTTTTTGGAAGTCGGTTAAAAATAATATTTTCTTTACGTAACAAAAACAAAAATTCTTTGAAGTTATTTCAGTTTCATAAAGAAAACTAAAAAAGAAAGTTATAATATTATTTTTAATTTTATGTTGCAGAAATTCTTGTTAACTATAAAAACAATTCTCTATTAACCATCTACGTAGTTTAATTTTAAAATATTTAGTTCATAAAGACCACTTTATGAACTAAAATAGGTACCCACTATCTTCCCTAACACAACAAAAAGAAATTATGACACAAAACTTTCATCTATCCCTTTCCCTCCCTCCTGCGGAGTTTTCTTAATAATGTGTGCGACCACAAACTGGCATTATAGCCACATGCTGCCCAGTTATACTTAATAACTTAATTAAGTACGGGGTATATTCTGTTATTAGATTTCTTCCCCCTTTTCATGGAAGGAGTTTCGTTATTAAAGTAAGGGAGGGATTAGTGATCAATCTACCTAACCTTTTCCCAAATATGTTGCGGTCAGCTTCTAGTCTAACCGGATGCGGCTGAATACCAGTATTTTACATCATCATCATTTCAGCCGAAAGACGTCCACTGCTGGGCTTCCCCCGAAGGGTAATTAATAATATAGCCTACCGGGTGACCAGACTTATAGGTAATATTATGCAAAATTTCAACAGAATCTATCCAGTAGAATATTCGTGATGCTGGAACATACATTCAGACAAACAAACAAAAATTCTAAAAACTATATTTTCGGCATTAGAATCGATTCCAAAGATAGCAATTGCTTTTCAAGAATATTCAATGTACAATTTTGATTTCGCTACCATTTTGTAATTGTATAGAAAATGTGCTTTTTTTGTAGTTTGTGGCAAAATAGTAGCTAAAAAGTATTATAATATATTTATTATATTTGTACTTGGCTATTCACTGGCTTTTATTTGATACCCATATTATTAAAATCACAAAATATTTTTTTTATTCCTTTGTCTTTTTTGATTTGCAGATGCCATATTAAAATTTTATACCCTATGACACTTCTGCAGTTAAAACAAATCTAACGATACCTCATATGTATCCATCAAGCCGTTTAGGCTACAGAGCGTGCCAAAGAAATAGACATACATACATACATACACCCGAAAAACATAACCCTCCTTCTGAGGCAGTCGGGTAAAAACACTATTATTTCAAAAGTTAAGTGTTAGTTAGTAAAATTTACCAGAAAGTTGATACCGGAAAAATATACTAACCGACACGGGTCGATCTGAAAAAGTACAGTAAAAATGTAATAAACAGAATTTATATCGAATTGATATCAGAGCAAAATAACCGAACCAGAAACAAAAAGGTTGGGAAATAGGTAGGCAAAATTGCTTAAACTTAATTTATAAATTGACGTGTCTCAGTAAATTTTACTAAAGGAAAAAAATCCAACTTTCTAAAACAAAAGTTACTTATAGCTCTTGTTTCAGAAAGTTGTTATCAGGTATGACAATAAAAATGCACTTATAAACTGTATTGAGCTTTCTTTAGCCGTTACACTTATGAAATATACCAAATAGATATCTAAGGCCGCTTGTAAAATATAAAAAATATACTTCTTAATCTTCTTTTTTTTAAAGGGCTTATTTAACTAAATGCCATTTAGCAAAAAAATAAAATGAGTCAAAATGACCTAGATGATAACTAAATATCTTCTTTGTCAGGAAAAAACATACCATACGCCTAAAAATATATTGCCATGTACAAGCAAAATAAGCTAAGTGGAGAAATTACCGTGCCAACCTAACGTAAAAATTGACCAAGGGCAAAAATTGCATATTACTATTCAGACAACCACCATTTCTTAAAAAGAGGTCAAAAATTTCGCCACTAAGTAAACAAAAAAAAAAGTGTAAATTCGTAAAATCCAAAATGCTGAAGCGACATCAAAAGTCTTCGTAGGAAGACGTGAGTGCGACCTAGCGCAGAAAAATCAGGCGGTTCGAACTGTGTATAATTATCTCAATATGGCCCAAAATGTTGCCAAGTCAATGTTGCCTTTCAAGTGTCGATATAAAAACGAAAGTTCTTCACAAAGTCAAGCTATGTTTATTACGAGCTTTTTTGTGGTCAGTGGGCTTCCTTTTTTTAAGATTTTTGAGGCGATACTAGTATGGGTTCACAAAACAAATACCCAAATATAATATCATGAAGTGTTCCTAAAATTCAATACGTGCTTGCCAAGTTCTGCTTCACTGCAAGAGAAGTGGTGGCCCAGTGGTAATGGTCCCGACTTACGAGTTGTAGGTCGTGGGTTCGGACCCAGACAGGCGATTTACTTTGTGTAAATAATTTCATCACCACTGCTCTCAAAACTGTGAAGGGAGGGAATCGGCATGTCCTAGAACCAAAAAATCGAAGGCATGTGACATCTACCAACCCGCACTGGGCCCGCGTGGTTGATTACGGCTCACTCCCGCTCCAGAGAGGAGGTCTGTGTCCTAGCTCAGTGGGAACATTATAGGCTGATTATGTAAATTCAGTTCTTGTTAGCAGTTTAAATGTCACCTTTTATAAATTGTTAAAACAGAGGGGTAATTACGTAACACACTACCTATCAGTAGGAATCGGTTTCAATTTGACAGTTCACAACAACAACATTCATTACATTATTTACGTTGTGAGCAGACAATTTTTTCTAACATATGAAGCAATGGATTAGTAATATACTTCAAAATCATTCAAACTGCGTTACGCAATTAGAGTTCAGTTTTCTAGTAGAACAATTTCTATGAAAACTTAATGGAGATTGTTCTGTTTGGTAATTGTGCGTGTGGCATCCACCAACCCGAACTGAATTTAATCAAATCAAATCAAATTCTTTATTTCAGACTTAGAGTCCACTTTGTTAGTAATAATTTGACATATACACTATGTTAGTAAGAAATTGAGCATAAATAGAAAATTATAAATTGTAAATTACTAGTAGGACGATTCATTGAATGCATTGTAATTATAATTTCCAAAAATTCATTTCTACATTTTAATCGAGGATAAATTGCAGCATGCACAGTGTATTTACATTTCAAAGAACATTTCGAACATTCGGACATTTCGAACTAGAGTCTATATAATGTAAATTTACATTTTATACTTTCCAACAACATCCAGTTCTCTGACAAAATGTTTCTAGAGACTGTAAAAGCTTTCATTAGAACAAATAAGCAAACCACCAGCGGATTTTTAGGGTTCCGTACCCAAGGGGTAAAACGGGAACCCTAGAGAATATTTAGTTATAGATTCACTTTAAAAATAAATAATTAAATTAAAATAAACAAATATTTAAGGGGGGATATATAGATAATGGTACGAAACCCTTCGTGGGTGAGTCCGACTCGCACTTGGCCGGTTTTTAATAGCATGAATTGGTAGGTACTTTATAATAGCGTGGAATTAGTGTACTCATGGAATTAGTAAGTACTATACAGACTGTAAGTAGAGCGGGTTGAATTTCGACCAGTGTGCGACCACTAGTTATTATTAATGTCAAAGTTGTTGTATATTCGGATGTTTGTTACTCAATCTTTAACTTTTGTAACCAGAATTACGTTAATTTAAAAGAGTGTCCATGAAGTTTCTTGCCCGTTCTTCTCCCGCTTTGGAATGGGCAACTAGCTTCATCTTTCTGACTGACCGTCCCCTTGACAATTCAAAAGTGCCTGTAATTTTTTTATTTGAAATAGATGCTTTGAGTTTGAGTTTGAATCCTGAAAAAACGGCTGAACGGATTTTCATGAAATTTGCCACACAGATAGTTTTAACGAACGAGGTTAACACAGGATACTTTGTATCCCTGTAGTACGTTCCCGTCAGATTATTTCCAACATCATGCGGGCGAAGACGCTGGCAAAAAGCTAGTTCCATATTTATAACCCTTATAATAAATTCAATTTATTTTACCCTCATCAGAGTAAAATTGATTGGGATTGCTCAATTATTTGTCCTCATATTTTATTTCCCACGTGGCTCTCGGATAGAAATTGGTCTCATCCCCTCACCATCATTCATAGTTCCCATGGGTCTAAAGGACTTAGAAAACCGACTTTTTTTTGGAGGTACGATTTATTGGCCACCGATTTAAGATTGTGCTGACCAAATTTGGTTGAATTAATATCCACTGACTATATCTATGGAAAAATACATGAACTCCCCTGAATGTTAGCACGTGTTTTTGTAGATTTTTGGTCAAGTTTATATGAGAACATTAAAAAAACTATACCATATTTCATCTGTTTGCCCCGCAAACATTGGTAACACATTATCCGTGATAATAATTATGTAGATTTTAATTGTGGAAATAAATTATTTTCGTTAATATGAACTTAAGTGTAACTGTTCTTTTTTCGATTTTTGCTCGAGGCAGTCTTAAAGTAGGTACGTCACCAAAAGATTTTTATTGACTAGCGTAACATTCGTAATGACAGTCGTTTTAACCGACTTCCAAAAAGGAGAAGGTTATTATGTTCGTCTGTGTTTTTCATTTTTTATTTATGTTCTCCAATTTCCCCGTCAATGGTGGACAGATTTTGAAATTATTTTTTCCAGGGTGTCAGCTACCTCCATACAAGTTTTTATCAAAATTGGTCAAGCCGTTTGAGCGTGAAGTAGTAACAAATACACACACACACACACACTCACAAACTTTTGCTTTTATAATATTAGTGTGATTCCTTTCTCTCGCACATAACATACGAACAGGCGAGAGACAATTGAAACTGTTCCTGTGTAAATGAGCCTTATCATTCTAATTCAAATTAATAACTGTCGAACTGACCGAAAATATTCCTTCGTAGTTGCCAAACGGTCAAACAAACATCAAAACTATGTCTTCTATTTTTAAAAATCCAATGTAAACAGCCAGTACCAAGTAACAAGGAACGTACTGGCCGTTCCTTGTTTAATTAAACTTTATTATGAGTAGGGAAGTTCATTTAGTTCACGTCAACCCTAGAACTATGCATAATGGAAGATTGCGAAAAGATTATAGGAAAATTCATTGCATCACACGGTTAGATAGTCACGGAACGGAAAGTGAAAAGTTAAAACTAGTTAAGACAATTTTTTTTTGCTTTTGCTAGTTCTGTCGTCTCCTTTTCGATTTTTGGCTGTGGAATAGACAACATTTCCACTGTATTTTTACTACGTTTTTATTAAAGGTCCTTTTTTAACAGAAAATATCATCATACCGTAGTTTTGCTAGTTAAATTATTGTGTGCTTTTATAATTGTGTGCGTCCATGAAATGTATGGAAATACGTGCACGTTAACGTCATCGTGGATGGAAAAAAGCGACTTCATATATTTCCATACATTTCACTTCTCTTTCTTTCCGTGTTATCGTGATGCCCACATCAGCGGCATTCACAAAATTAATTGGCGGCACAGAATCGGCATATATTTTCTGTTAAAAAAGGACCTTTAAAAACGTACTAAAAAATACGGTGTAAATCGTCCACGATAAATTTATCGTCATTTTAGAAATTGTAAAATGGCACATTATACATACACTTAGCTTTATGTATTCTTGTAATTCTCTCTGCAAAATTAAAATGTTTAAATCATCAATAATCAATGTTTAAAGGCTCTTACATACTCACGCGATATCGTAAAGGCTCTTACAGCCTTAAATCTACTAAAGTTATAAAGTAACATAAAACAAAACATCTAGCCTTTTATCCCCGAAGGGTTAGGCAGAAGTAAGTAAGAACGTAAGTTATAAAGGACTTAACATTATTCAAGGTTTAATACAGAAAAATAAACTTGTCACTTACATCGCAATAACTCGACCTTGGTCACGGTCACTTAGGCCCAAGGGTCATAAAATAGCCCGTGAAATTATTACTTGGCGAGGTTAAATAAAGGAGAGGTCAAAAGTGGTATAATATTCCGAAGATTTTTAAACGCTAATGTGATGTTGTACCATAGTAGAAAGCTTATTTATTATATTATGCTACTCGATTATAGTTAAATCAAATTTTTTCAGGTGCCCATTTTTGTGAAAAAGTGAAAAGTGTTTCAATACAAACAATACGTACATAGTCTTTATTTATTAATTTCTATGTAATATAATTATTTTAAATGTGGCTAAAGTTTCCGTTTCTAATAAATATTTTTAGATTTTATTATAATTTTAGTTGCAGCTCCATGAAATTAAGACAAAAAATATTGATTATCATGACAATGCAATAACAAAACGTGTCGAAAAAAAGTCAAAGCTGTAAATATCAAGCCGAGTCCTGTGGAGCAAGCACGGCCTACTGTGTCATGACTTGAGTCACACATTTTATCACAGTTTGAGCGATGAAACTGTTTTGTCATAAAATGCTAGTTCAAATTGACATGACATAATTTATCATATTGTCTTGTCACAAACGTCTTGGCACGCCCGTGATCGGCCCGCTGCTGACTGACAATGACAATGACAATTCATTGTCATTGTCACGTCATTTACCACAGGGCTGCCATCCCCAAAATATAAATAATGTTTGTAGTTAGTGATGCAAACATTTTATTTTTCAACACTTATTTGAAAAAAAACGGGCGGCTGTAAAAAAAATTAAATGCCCAAAGACATCAAAATAATGACCATCAATCAGCCTATATAGGTCAGAAGGCTGTTTAAATTTTCAATTATTTTAGTACCAAGCCCAATACATTTCGTGAACGTCTCCTTTACTAAGCATATTGTAGTAACGCCGAATAAATTCTGTCATAATAATATGAACATAACATGGCATCACCTGTAATCCCCGAAGGGTTAGTTTCAGCTGTTATGGTTTAAACGAGCGTCTGAAGATGATTGATCATTACGTTACACATGTTCTATCTTTTGAGAATGAGCCATTCACAAACAGATTTCTAGGATAATACGGCTTGGTAAGCTGGAACACATTTCTCGGCACAAACAGATCCCCAGTGTCTAAAAATCCGCTTTTTCAATCAAATGTCCTGCCAACAATCACCTTCGGTGCCGAGACATGGACGCTCACAAAGGAGGCTGTCCACCGCATACGAGTACCACAAAGTCATTTTATCCATGGTTTATATACTACTGTACTAGCTTTCAAATAAAATAAAAATATCCCTCAAGAACGTATTACCTACCAAAATAAAAAGTATCGTATGTCCTAACTCAGGCATGGTCTACCAGTGTGCCAAACTTGATCCAAATCCATTCAGCCGTTAAGGCGTGAAAAGGTAAGAGATAGAGTTAGTTTCGTATCATAATATATGATTAGTTTATTAGTATTAGTATGTGAGTATAAGTATATTAGTATTAGTATCTTCTTCTTTTTCGTACTGTTAGTGACTAACCTGGTGTCAGAGTTTTTATGCCGTCCATGGGCCTCTGACTAGTATAATTATCACTTGCTTAAAAAAAGGTTGAGGAAAACATCCTGAGGAAACCGGTATGCCTGAGAGATATTTCTTGACGGCACGTGAAGCCAAGTATATTAAATATTAGCATATTAATATTAGTTTAATAGTATTCGTGTACGGCCAGGTGTATGAACGTAAAGCAAAAAGATCATGTAGGGATCATAGTTGCAGCAGGTGCCTTCTTTCCATTAGGGGTAGGCAGTGTCGTCCTATCCCCATGGGAAGAAGTCGTGTATATTAGTATTAGTGAGTAAATAAGTATATATTAGCTAGTATGGATGGATAAACCATGGATGTTCCAATAACCAATGGCTCTTGTGCCGTCGATTGTCTGTCCAAAATGAACTTCCACAGAATATTTTTAACAAGTAAATCTTAAGTCATTGAAAGTAAAAAATTGCGTCGTCAGACTGTAAAAGTAAATGATCACGAAATATCTTCAGTGCCCTTTTAAAAGTAGGTAGTGTGTCTGAAAGGCTATGTAACGTCAGGGAAATTGATTGTTTATCAAATTGACTTGCAACTTAAATTGTTTGTACATTCAAATCAGAACTGTGATTGTATGAAATTGCTATGACACGGCAAACTGACGTAATGTCAATTTGATTTTATTATTATTATAAGCCGGTGTTGTCAGACTGCAGAGCGAAGATCCCCCTTCCCTCTTTCCCAGTCCACTGCGATTGTGGGCCAATCTTTTAAGAAAGAGTCCAGCTGATCTAACCATCTCTTTCTGAGGCTGCCGCGTAGTCGTTTCCTGCTATATGGGTTGTTGTTGCCCTTTACTCCTCTGACATGACACAGATGTGGCCAGCCCAGTTCCACTTTATTCTAGCAGCTGTGCGGCCAGCGAGCGTGCGCTATATCAGTTCTAGAACGTAGTATAGAATTCCTAATGCAGTCTGTGAGTTTGGTGTTGTACTTCTTTCCATAACCCGTTGGCATACTCCAAGTCATTTCGATACACAATTAATTTCCCTGACTGTATGTGTGTGACCTATATTCCCTTTATCAGATGTACACTGGGTGTGTCTCAACAGCAATTATGTAATTGGTTCTAAGAAGCCCGGGAAAGTTTACACATGAAGCCATTTTCTTTTTATTTATAGAACTGGCCGGAAATTAAAAAGTTTTCTGTTTATTGTCTGTGCTTTCTTGAGACTCGTGTAAAGAAACGTGCAACCTTCAGAACAGCCAGGAACGTATCTTGGAGGCACTGACAATAGACACACTGGACTGTTGAATTATTGTCGACACGGTTGGCGCAGTGGTTAAGCGATTGACTGCTGCGCTGCGTGTCGCGGGTTCGATTCCCGCACGGAACATATATTTGTATGACCTACAAGTAGTTGTTCCGGGTCTGGCTGTTTGTGTATGTGAGTTTAAATGTTTGTAAATGCACCCACGATACAGGAGAAATGCCTAGTGTGAGACAACGTATAAAAAAAAAATTACAAAATTAATGCGATTGTGATTATGAAGCTTAAAGTAGATTTAAAATAAAAATAATATAAATGAGCTTTAACAAAGTAGGCCCAAACAAACCATCATAATCAGATTATTTGTAATCACACCACAAAAGTTTGACGTCTGACCGACTATTCAACGTTGATCCATCATCCCTTCAAACACGTAAGAGATTTATTTAAATCCGCGACTCAATGTTCATTGGTCAGTGAAATATTCTTATCTTTCGACGTCACTGGATTTTAGTATTGTATTTCGTAAAATATGAATTCATTCGTGACCAGTTCTATTGATGGGAATATCTAGATGAATTAGGTCCAAATTGAACTGAAATAGTACCTAGAAAACAAGATAACGTTGTCTTCCATCACATTGGCTTGGTATGGGCATGTCGTGAGGAGGAAGGAAACGCATTTAGTAATTAAATGGCGATATGATTTTCCATCACATTTCAATATTTTTGGAAAAGTTATTGAAATCGATTCAGTACCTTATTCTGAACAAACTATATTCAGGTTTCACTTAAACTAAAAATCATGTGGTAGGTATATATTTCATTTCATGGTTTCTTGATTACCTACTGTGTTATTACTTGTAATTAACAATCTAGTTGTGTATTATTGTTACAATAATTTTATTATTCTGACATCATCATCATTTTCAGCCGAAAGACGTCCACTGCTGGACATAGGCCTCCACCAAAAGGGGGAGGGGGGTTGCCATAATCACCATGCACGCTTGGCAGGCGGGTTGGCGATCTTAGCATGGTGTTAAAATGCATAGAGATCGCTGCTGCCCATTTTCTAGTAAGTCCCTTAGTCGCCTTTAACGACACACACGGGAAGAAATCGGATGATGCTATTTTTTAAGTCCGGCACCACACGGAACTATTATTCTGTAAATCTTCTTCAAATGTTTTCTTTTTAATAAGTTATTCTATACTTGGAAACAGAAAAAGAAACATTACGTGAGGAACAGGTGCGTTTACAAACACAAATCGTGCACAAACACCCAGACTCGGACAAATTATCTGTAAGCAATAATAATATTCAAAAGTAGAAGAAAAGAAAAACAAAGAAAATACGTTTATGTGCTAAAGAGAAAATGCAAACACAAAAACGAACAAGTTGGGGGAAATATGCGTCACTTCCATGCAAAACGGTAATCGCTCAGCATAATGCTGTGACCATAAGCGAGACGGAGCGATAGCGCTGTTTTTTTTGTGACAGTCGGCGTTCGTTCGGGGGCAAAATGTCCAATTCTCAAAATGTCCAACGGTGTCAAAATGTCCATATCCCAAAATGTCCAATTGTCAAAATGTCCAATGGTCAAAATGTCCTATTCTCAAAATGTCCAATTCCCAAAATGTCCAACTCCGAAAATGTCGAAACTTTGAGAATGTAGCAAATTTGTCCAATAACTCGACAAAGAGCTTTTTTAATACTTATTACAAACAATAAATACAAAGTACTGAAAGAATCAAAATATGTTTTATTTATAACAAATTAAGACCAGAGAAGACCACAACATACCCAAAATCCCAATTTTTTTCATAATATAATATATAAAAAATACGACAATCATTGATGTGATTAATTCATTCAATGGTCAACCGTTGATAATTAATATGTTTATTTTTTGTGTAAGGCATGAACTCTCCATTAATTCTGTTTGCAAAAACATCAAACGCATGACACATACAACCGAAAGCAACTCGGCAGCCATCTTTAAAAACTATAGACCCAAAACTACTCCATAGGCGATCAAAGCCCTGTCTTATCCCCTCAAACTTAAAGTCTGTCAACCGTCTTCTAATCCCCTGATCCAGACTTGAACCACCAAATAAATAGCTACAGAAGGTGGACATCATACAATGAGCGAAAACGCACGTACATATAGTCACACTTCACGTACAGCGAGTACAAGCGCCGTCGTACCCGTCTATGTGTTCGTGCGCCTGTTTCGCTCGTTTAATGGAGCTGGCCTTCTGTAGCTATCTTTTGGGGTATAGCCGTCTAACGAGGATCTCGTCCGACAAGTATCGAAGCGGATACAATGGACTTTTAACAAGGGTTTAATATTCAAACCTGGTCCCCTGTGCCCCCCCCCCCCTCAGGAGACCAGGTTTGAATATTGGTGGGGGGTGTATAATTAAATCTATATTATATTTGTAAAGTTTTGCTGGAATGAATATGGAGGGGGGGGGGGGGGGTTGCCCAGCAGTTTGACAATATTGGTTGAATATAAAATTTGTCAAAAGTCTTGGTAATATGTTTTGTTTGTCATTGCTATTGCAAGGCAATTTTTTGAGGTATTCCACTAATAGCACTGATTTCAACAGCATTTGACCGAACCGCACCTGAGCACTACCACTAACCGCACTGAGAAAAGTAATGAGCTGTACGTGAGCTGTGTGTGTGTGTATGTGTTACTTATAGCAATTTTCCTACAGGTCATGTAGATAATAAAAATCCGGCCAAGTGCGTGTCGGACCACGCAAAATGAACAGTTCCGTAGTTGGGATGAATTTATTGCAAAAACAAACTTAACATTGTAGTTGAAAAACATGTTCTCCCTATCTATCTGCCTAGCCTTTTCCCAACTATGTTGGGGTTGGCTTCCAGTCTAACCGGATGCAGCTGAATACCACCATTTTACATGGAGCGACTGCCTATCTGACCTCCACAACCCAGTAACTGGGTAATACGAGTACGACACCCCTTGGTAACTTTCGGGGTTCTGACGACCCGTAACGACTGTCAAAGATCCACGAATGACAGCCGGGATCAACGGCTTAACGTGCTTTCCGAGGCCCGAAGGAGTCTCGGTATGTAAAGATGGTCACCTATCCACGGACCAACCCCGGCAAGCGTAGCTTAACCTGATGGATCGACCCGTGCGGCTGTTATTACTTATCCACGAGCTCCTCATACCTAGATATACGTCAAGGCCAATTCTCCAACTGCAAATGTAAGTTGGGCGACTATTATTTGTAAGCTTGTAAAGCCAACTTAGCAGTGATAGTTTTCCTTTTAATTTCGTTAGATATAGGTAAAAAACCGGAGAAGAACCGGAGTTACCGACATAGCTTGCAGAGTAAGCAAACTGAAGTGGCAGTGGGCTGGCCATGTTTGTCGAAGTACCGATGGCCGATGGAGCAGACGAGTCCTGGAGTGGAGACCGCGTATCGGCAAGCGTAGTGTGGGACGCCCCCCAGCTAGATGGACCGACGATCTTAAGAAGGTGGCTGGGTCAGACTGGATGCGGAAGGCGGAGAACAGGGTGTTGTGGCGCAGCCTGGGAGAGGCCTATGTCCAGCAGTGGACTGCGATAGGCTGAGTTGATTGATTGATTGATTGATATGTAGGTACTACTGCCATGATTTTTTTTACATAATATCTACCCAAAAGCAACCATTTAGCTGTCGAAGGACACACACTTGACTCTAACAAAAATTAGCACTTTAAAGCTTAATATTTCGCAAACGGATCCCTTTATCGAATAATTGTTTTCACACACTGGTATTATTACTGAACGGCCTATCCAACGACACACCACACAATGGGGCATACGATAAATAAAATAAAATACGTGTAGGAGCGGTACCCTAAAAGTAAAATTTATTTTAAGTTTTTATTTTAAAGTTTTGTCGGCGTGATTAATGTGTATACCCATGCCAAATTATAGCTTTCTTGTACTAAGAGTCAATGAGCTAAGCCGCGGATAGACAAACAGACAGACGGACATGGCGAAACTATAAGGGTTCCTTGTTGGCTACGAAACCCCAAAAAAATTGCTAACTTAACAATTAGAAAGTAGATAGTACTAGCAATATTTTAATAGAGAGGAATTTCGGTAAAATAAGAGGCCAGCTTAATATTGGTTTTGATACCACTGGCGTGTACTATAATCATGTCCGCGATGCTAACTTATTTTCCTGTAAAACCTAGAAAAAAGAAAAAAATATATATTATTATTAAAATTTAGAATTAATTAATTATATTTTTTTTAATTTTTATTAATGTTTTTTTTTTTTCGTTTTTTTTAATGATCTACAACAATGGCTACCTACTCAATGATAACGTTACCTACTGGTAATTTAGCCACTTTATTCACCTCACGAAATAAATATCGTATGCAAGCAAAGCAACGCAAAGCAGCTTAATTTATTTATTAGTAGCTTAATTTAGTACTTGGTTTCATTGAAATAAATGCTTTGAGTTTGAGCTTTTTCGTAACGTATTTTCCACAAAATCGATTAAAAATCCAATCCAGAAAATAACAGGGAGAAATATTATTAAAATTCCGACGCCCACAATTACCAACTTTATAAAGGTACAATCATCACCGCGAAATCCCAGAAATGAGATATAAAACTTCTAATGAAAAGGTTTCCGGGAAAATTTATAAAAAGTACGCCCACGAATACCACGATGAACGATGAGGACATTATAATATTTTTAATAACATGAGGCATTTATTTGTCGGCCTAAACTGTAAAATAATTTGAACAATTCGCGTGCCTGACTCCTTCATACAGTAAGCGGGTTGGCGATCGCAGTATGGTGTTAAAATGCATAGAGAACGCTGCTGCCCATTCTCTAGTAAGTCCCTTAGTTGCCTTTTACGACACCCACGGGAAGAAATAGGATGGTGCTATTGTTTACGTCAGATAACACACGGTCCTATATACAATGAAATACATAAAATAAACGCAATATTTGGTTATATACAAGGTATGTTCTATGTTCTATGTTAGAGGGTTTGGTTTCCGCACTAAGTCCTTCATGAGGACCATTGTGCGTGGGCCATAGCGGCCGTCAGTTGGTTTATTCCCAACCAGCCCACCTCCCCCCAGAAGCTAAGTAGGTCTTCTGGTCTGCATAGAATATCTGTAAAGGATCTGGGTGACCCGATGGTTTCTGTTCTGATCTGGGTGACGCCTGTGCAGTCAAAGAGCACATGCGCAACTGTGATTTCATTTCATTTCATTTCATCAGCCTCCATGCAAGACTTACACAGAGGGCTGTCCGTTATGCCTATAGATATACAAGGTAATAACGACCTTAAATTCCATTACTTTATTTATTCTACTTTATTTAAGGCACACAGGCGCGATGTGGCGGTGCGATGCGATTCTAGTAGAACAGTTTCCATGAAGTTTTCATAGAAATTGTTCTACTAGATTCGTGTCGCGCTGTCGCATCGCGCCAGTCTGCACGAGCCATTAATGTAACATGATAACTAAGTACAAAAAGCGGCCATGTGCGAGTCAGAGTCGCACACGAAGGGTTCCGTGCTACCGTACAATACGTGTCACCTCGTTTAATGACCTTATGAGGACCAGAATATGCCGGTTTCAGACCACCACCAGCAGTGCAGTCCCTAAGGAAAACATGGGTTGAGGAAGCTATATTATTTTTAAATACTTTAGTAAAAAAAAATTGATCGAGTCTTACAGTAGTCGTATAAGACACACACACACACACCATCCATCCATCGTCTGACATCTCGCCTTGGTAATAAAGCAACTGAGCAGTGACAGAAATTAACCTCAAATTTAAAAAAAGCTAAATACTGAAATATTTATTCAAACAATCATTCATTACTAGTGGTCGCTCACTAGTCGGAATTCGGTTACTTACGATCTATATAGTAATTGAGAGCAGTGGTGGCCCAGTGGTTAACGGCCTCGACTTACGAGTAGTAGTAGGTCGTAGGTTCAAACCAAGACAGGCGCTTTACTTTGTGTAAATTATTTCATCACCACTGCTCTCAAAACGGTGAAGGAAAATATCGTGAGGAAACATGTTCTAGTACCAAAAGTTCGAAGAGTTGTCACATCTACCAACCTGGGCCCGCGTGGGGATTACGGCCCACTCCCTCTCACTGAGAGGAGGCCTGTGTCCCAGCAGTGGGAACGTTATAGGCTGATTATGTTGTGTTCCATACAATTACAGACACATGAGGTATTTCAAATGGGAAATGTTTAAGTAAATAAATAAGGTCTTGAGGAAACCGGCATGTCCTAGAACTAAAAATTCGAAGGCATGTGACATTCACCAACCCGCACTGGGCCCGCGTGGTGGATTACGGCCCACTCCCTCTCACAGAAAGAGGAGGCCTGTGTCCCAGCAGTGGGAACATTATAGGCAGATTATGTATATAGTAATTACTAATTCCGTAAGTACACTAGTTACATGCTATTATAAAGTACTTATTAATTCCATGCTCAAGTTGTCACTTCTGCCACCTATCTTCAAGTCATAAAGCCCTGGTACTATGTGCGTGTATGAAAATTTCAACTATCTACCTATTACGGTTCAAAAGAAACAACCCTGTGACAGACGGACGGACGGACAGCGGAGCCTTAGTAATAGGAACCCGTTGACACCCTATGGATAAGGAACCCTAAAAATTGTTTGTTAAATGAAGCAATACATGGCCTCAATTATCCAGGCTTTTACATGCCCTTATCAGCTTTGACAAGAGGGGCAGTGATTGCTGACCAATTATTTCAAGATTTCAAAGAATTCGCGATCAATACGCTCCAGTGACGTCTAAAAAGATTTTTTCCAGAGATTTCCTTCGGCATTGGAATATGTTTAATTGTGTTCTGAATCTTATTGGGAGTCGACGACCTCTTTATTTTAAAAGGACGTTGAAAAAATTGTGCCTTGTCTAAGATTTTTGCTGAATGTTCATTATTGAAAACCTGGTGCCCGTTGGTGACCGCTTCGTTGGTCTAGTGGTCCCAAGCGCTGATGAGCATGAGTTCCTGGGTTCGATTCCTAGGTTGGGCAAAGTGTTATGGAGTAAATTTGTGTCCGGTTGGTGGCATTAGATAAATAATAATAGAGAACTATCCTATTTCGTCCCGTGGGTGTCGTAAAAGGCGACTAAGGGACTTACTAGAGAATGGACAGCGGCGTTCTCTATGCATTTTAACACCATACTGCGATTGCCATCCCGCCTGCCAAGCGTGGCGATTATGGTCCCATAGTAAAAGTTGTTCATAATGGCATGTATTTAACGCGGCGGCAAATTAATCTGAATTTGGGATTAAAAATAATTAAAGCGGGTAGCAAAAATAATAGGTTGGCAGCTAAAAATAATAGGTTGGCAGCTAAAAATAATAGGTTGGCAGCTACAGCGAAGTATTATTTTAAGTAGAAAGTAGCAGCTCAATAATCAGTTTTTAGCGTTATTTTAATTTAAACTGGCATCGAATTTTTGTTTTGGTAACTGAATTTACCAACAATAGAGGGGATCTGGCGCTCGGCGGCCGCTACCGCAGCACGCTCGCTTCGCTCGCTCGCCTTCGCTTGTTAATGGTTACTGTTCTAACCTAACCTAACCCAAATGATTCAATAACAGTAGATGACTTTGCAGCGATTATATAGTTAGTCGCCCTTTAAGTTATTAGTCGCCAAGTTATTATTTTAGTAGCAAATAGTTAGTCGCCCTTTAAGTTATTAGTCGCCTGGAAAATTATTATCCGTTCATAATGATGAGTACAATGACCCCTTAAGATGTTGTGCGTTATTTATGTTATATCTTGTATAAATATAATATCTAGAATGGCAACATTCCGTAACGTTGGCAACGACTCAAGCGCCCCCCGACAACGGCATCTGTATAAGCAGCTGTCAGCTGTCATAAATAATTTGATTGACGTTTTGACGCGTTCATAATTAAGCTTTTTGTCAACGATAGAGCAATTCACAGCACCCTAATTGCGTATTACAGTTTTAATCACAATCCAAAAATTTTGAAGGATATTGCTAATCCATTGCTTCAGTTTGATAAATTCGTCTGCTCAACAACGTAAATAACTTGTCATTTTATGTGTGTCACGCATCTACCCCACAGGCTACAGCTTAATCAAATTCTACGCATGACCCTTTTCCAAATTGATCGCACTAGTTTCCCGCTCAAAATGGACTGCTCTTGTTCAAAGATAGCCACTCTACGTAAAACGAGTCTATCTTTAGCACTTAAAATATTTGTAACTTTTTTTTTTCTTTCTTTTTGGCTTCGCACGGTTTGTGCATTTAGCCAGTGTCATGTAAAATTAAGTAACAAGTACAAATTATGAAATGAACTCCATTCAATGCGTGATAAAGATGATAGATGATATCCCGCCCGCTCCCCTTGAGTTTAAGTAAAGACGTGGGACTTTACTGAAACCTCGCGCGTACTTCTTGACAGAACTTAAAGTGATGTTGCACTGTTTTGTTTCATTTGCCCACACGGTTTTGCTGTTTTGTTTTGTTGCATTTTGCTGTTTTGTTTTTTTTGATTTTTTACACTAATGCAGGTTCACGAACAATTAATGGTTAATAATCCACCACTATTATACATTAATATTCGGTTAAACACAAATTTTAGAAAATAAAACAAAACTGCTAAAATGACGCTTTACTTTCCCGCCAAGAAGTCCATGCAACTCTATTTGTAACTTATAATCGTGCTCCATACTGGATAGCTCACTCTACGTCCACTAACAGATTAAAAACAAATACAAAACTCTTGTCGCACATAATTCTTCAAGCTTATGGTATCGCTACAAAAACTGCGGTTTGTATTTTTTTTATTGATAATTTATTTTGTTCTATCATGGCAACATGAACCTATTTTAAACTTCAACATCATGTAAAAAATGAACTAACAAACTATTAAAATAAAAATATAATATCCTAACCTAACTAAAACTATTAACAAACTAAAATATGGAGTCGAAAAATTACTCCGCATCGCTGTCGACTGGTAATGTACCCAAGAGACTGGCGGCATTGCCACGTTGTATGGCAATGCTTAGCCTCTGGCCAAGGTAAAAGCCAGCCCTTGGGTCACAGGAAGTGTCAATTAGCCGTTTGGGGATTACGTTGAACAAACCATGAGCACTCGGACCCACGGCCGAGAATAATGTGTAAATCACAGATATAGAGTAGCCTAGATACCGCATGTGCATTAGATAGTATGAAAATCGAGCATGGCATGTTTTAGGGTTCCGAAGCCAAATGGCAAAAACAGAACCCTTATGGATTCGTCATGTCAGTCTGTCTGTCCGTCCGTATGTCACAGCCACTTTTTTCCGAAACTATAAGGACCATACTGTTGACACTTGGTAACTAGATGTGTTCTGTAAACCGCATTAAGATTTTCACACAAAAATAGAAACAAAACAATAAATTTTGGGGGTCCCCCATACTTAGAACGGAAACTCCATTTTTTTTTTCATCAAACCCCTATATATTTTTTTTCTAAACTGAATAGTTTGTGCGAGAGACACTTCCAAAGTGGTAAAATGTGTCCCCCCCCCGCCCTGTAACTTCTAAAATAAGAGAATGATAAAACTAAAAAAAATATATGATGTAAACTTCCTCCGAAAATTAGTTTGAACGAGATCTAGTAAGTAGTTGTTTTTTAATACGTCATAAATCGTAAACCGCAATTTGCCTTTCATTCAATCAACTTACTTGCTGCTACGGAACCCTTCATGGACGAGTCCGACTCGCACTTGGCCGGTTTTTTATACCTACGACGACGTAACCCCAGCCATTTAGTGATGTGCTCAACGTAAACAGAATCGTTTCAATCGCTAATACGACTGAAACGATTTTAAAATTAATCCGACGACAGAGGAATGAGAGTACAAAAGTAATAAGTTATAATTATTACTATTGTATTCTCATGCCTCTGTCATCAGTTTGTTTTAGATAGCTGCTTATATTCTTATGATTTAGATATTTATGAGGAAAAGTAAAAAAAATATTAGCTGCGAATAGACAAACTAGTCAAGCAAAATATGCGATGATGAAGTCTGAGCCTAATACAATAGATTTGCTGAAAAATAATAATAAAGAGAATTATCGGATATGCTGTTTCACAATATAATCGTCTGCACTTTTTGGCTATTACAAATTCATCATTTTTAAAATGTACAGATAGAGCAAATAGTAATAAATTTTGAAGGAAACCAGTCTACTTTACCTGTCGCTTCAAACCATTTTTCTTTACAAACGGGATCACGCGGAAAACTGAAACATGAAATTCAAATTCAAAATATTGATATTCCAAAATCGCATTATTTATTCCAAAAGTCCAAAATGCAATTTTCATAACTTTGTCAATTTGTCAATATCGATTTTCAATTAATCAAATCGTTTTAAATGTAACAAGAAGTACATCACTAGTCCTACCATTTGGCAGAAAAATTATAAAACCATCTGTACCTACCACGAAACTTACACTGTTTCTGTTGTTTGCATTACACTGCGTATAAACAAAGCGTCCAATGATGGTTCTTCAAGGCAATACTAGCAATGTGAAATGAATAGTGTGAAGTAGGAATTTATCTTACTAGTGTTACTTGGACATCACAATAAATGATTTTAAAATTAATTACAGCTATTAGAGCAACAATATTACTTACTGATTGTAGGCAATACCTCCATTGGCTCGATTTACTACCGTAGAAGAGTTTTTACAGTATAAAACGCGACAGTTTGGCGTTTTTATGTCCTCAGCAACACAAGTCGCCACTGCACTGGCGCGATCGAGACTAACACTAGAATGTCACAATGCACTGGAGCGGGTGACGGTGTGCAACCGTAACGCAGTGACACTGCAATGGATAAAAGGACACAGCGGATCTCTGGGTAATGACGCAGCTAACGAACTAGCTAGGAGAGCATCCAGCGCCAGTGGGCCCGAGCCTATTGTACCCATCCCCTTTAACCAACTACGCAGGTGGCTACAGGAGTTCACCCACACACAAGCGGAGAACTGGTGGACCTCGACACCGGGCTGCAGGCAGTCCAGGGAAGCCATGCCATCCTTAGATGGCAGACTAACCAGGCGTTTGCTACGCCTGGACAGGAACGGCCTGCGCTTGGTGACGGGGACCATCACGGGACACTGCTCACTAAACAAACACTTCCACAATATAGGCATAACGGACAGCCCTCTGTGCAGGGCTTGCATGGAGGCTGATGAAACCGTTACGCATGTGCTCTTTGACTGCACAGGCGTCAGCCAGATCAGAACAGAAACCCTCGGGTGCACCCAGATCTTTCACAGATATTCTATGCAGACCAGAAGATCTAATTAGCTTCTGGAGGGAGGTGGGCTGGTTGGAATAAACCAATGACGGCCGCCATGGCCCACGCACAATGGTCCACATGAAGGACTAAGTGCGGAAACCAAACCCTCTAACATAGAACATATAATGTAATGTAAGTAGCTCGTCAAGTTTGTGGATTCGGCAAACTTCGGGCACGCTTGGTCAGATGGCTTATGGTAGCTGACCTACTCCAAAATCAAAATATTTAATTTCACATAAACATGGGCACTTATGAAACGTCAGAAGCTAGATGCTCGGTTCCAATTGGTCGTTTCCTATGGAGAAGAGCCGGCAAGAAACTACACGCTAACTCTTTTTAAAAAAAAGAGGGCTTTTACAATGTTTTCAAGTTACAGTGTTAATAGGTATGGGAGGACAGTGTAGGCCCGTCAACAAGTACCAAGTACTTAACAAAATAGAAGATTGTTTACAAAGCCACTGTCTATTAAGCCTACAACGTTCTCACATTCACAAATTAAAAAAGAATCTATATAAAATATTACTAAAATAATAAAAATAAAAACCTACATATTTAAACCAAATGACAACATTGCCGTTACAACTGTAACAAATCTGAATTAATATTCTGTCCGCAACTCACTAATAAATATTTTAAATTAATTATTGTAGGTTATGTCAAAGTATGTAAAAAAAAAAGAAATAAACGTCGTAATTTAGGAGCAGTTAATAGACTTATACATAGTTATGCCGTTAATGAGGTACCAGGGAAGCCACATGTGCAGAAGGAATTATTGCCAAACTTCTACTTCTTCTTCTTTACTGCCAAACTAAATCTGTGGTATAAATAATGAAATAGATGTAATATACATTACTCACGTTATTATTACGTAGCCGTACGGCTTCGACATAATTCTGTCTAACGCATTCATATCCTAATTATCTAATCACAATTATTCATCAATTTATAGCAGACACGCCACCTGTCAGACACCGTCGTGTCTGTTAAGGAGACAGGATCGTATGTTGGCTATTGAATTATTTGAGCTTAAGGACGTGATATGATCGGTCGGTATTTTTTTTTTTGGGGTCGGCGCAACATGTTCCTCTTCTCTATTAGTCTTCATCTCAGTAGTCACTCGTTCATACTCAAAACTTTCCTGATGGCATTTTCCTCAAAGTAATTCTTATTTCTGTAAGCAGTTACGTTTAAGGTATCTGCCTACTACACCGTATCATACCATGACCATGCTAGGAACGTGTCCGGCAAAAATATAATGGTATTAAAAAATATGAGACTATGCCCACTAGACCGTTCCGTCGCCGATCAACACCGTCACGTGGCATGCACGGAGCGTCAAAAATTATTGTCGGCATCACACGCAACTTTGCCAAAGGCGGCGAAACTGTTAGGATACGGGTTATAACCACGTATGATGACCGTTTTAAACGTATTGCCTTTCTTCCTGATGCATCTGCCTGACGCGAAAACAGAGGTTAACTACTATAACTGAGAGATCGGGAACCGTACGGATATGACACGCAGATGATACGCGGATGCTTCGGTCGCTAAAACCATTATGCAAGGGCATGATACGCTGTTGATAGGCATAGTGCCCACTATGCTCATCAATAGTAGTCCGTGTCATGTTTATTTCCGTGCCTGTTATTACACGGTCGTGGTATGGTACGGTGTAGTGGACGGAGAGCTTTATTCAAACACTTAAACACCTCAATAATATTTTAAAATCTAGATGAGCACTACCTTGTTAAAAAGTAAATTTTACGAGATTTGAAAAGACAATTCTTATTAATTCGCCCGCGTGGAGGTCGAATATTATCCAACAGGAACCTACTACCGGGATAAAAAGTATTGTTTGTGTTATTCGAGAGCATAAACTATTTTTGTACCAAATTTCATCTAAATCCGTTCAGCCGTTTTTGTGTAATTGAACAACAAACACAAAATTTCACATTCTTATTATTAGTTCAAATTTTAATAGTAGAACCTCATTATATCTAGGGCATACATATTAATAGTTGCTTGAATCATCATACTGAGAATTTTAGACAAGACCATTGACAGAACACCGCGATGTTGCAACGCAACGTTACTGAAAGATTGATTCTGTCATTCAATGGCGCAGAAACCAATACAAATAAATTCTACATTCAGTTTTGTGTGTTCTTTGGCACATTCTCGCTAATGGTAATTTCAAAGTTCTTAAAGATCTCCATCGTATACCTCCATCATCATCTTTCTAGGATTTTCCTAACTATGTTGGGGTTAGCTTCCAGTCTAACCAGATGCAGCTGAACACCAGTATTTTACATGGAGCGACCGCCTATCTGACCTCCACAACCCATTTACTGGATAACACGATACCTCTTGGTAAGGCTGGTTGTCAGACTTTTGGGCCTCTGACTACCCGTAACGACTGTCAAAGATCTTCGAATGACAGCCGGGATTAACAGCTTAACGTGCTTTAGACACGAAGGGGTCTTGATATGTAATGGACGGTCACCGACTCCTTAAAAATCATTCCTTTCAGACCCAGATCAGCTTCAATTTTCACTCAAAATATACCAATTTTTTATCTTCGACGTCCTCCAAAAAACCTTAACCATCATTAACCATATTAGAATATTATCACGACGATTCAATAAAAGCCTATTAAGGCCTCATAAACTTAGTTTATGGCCTATCCATATTTTATAGGCATTTTATTACGAACCGTTTCATGAACGTACGAATAATATTATGACGTACTACCTACGCACTGGAATACGTAAATCAGAATGACGGATGGTTACGCGAAATAGGAATCTGTATGTTTCGTTCGTTGTTTCAGTTATTTCTATCAGGTAAACACGTCATGCTTACACGTTGTGTTGCTCGATGAGTTGATGACATCGGACAGGTGGACACTAACACCCGGATGAGATCTGCATAGGATCGAAGTAAATGTCATCCTAAAGTGAATGCCATGCCTATGTCCAACAGTGGGTTGGTGTAGGCTGCATAATATATCACACTGGACCCGAGGTGGTGGCGCGTAGCGTTCCACGCGTGCCCCTTTCAGACATCACGGGGGGCGGGGGGGTCAAACACCTCACCTCCCCCGCAGACTTGAGGTGGCCCGAACTAGCTGGGGATCACGGAAGTAATATTAGCTCCCAAGATCCCCGGTGCAAGTGTGGGAAGGGAACACTGGGATGGTTTTTAGTCAGTAAGAGTCTGACAGACCCCTCCGCCCACCCCAGAGTGGAGGACATCCATGAGGATTTTCCACCCCGGCAACAAAAAAAAAAAGGCTGCATAATATGAAGATAGATTACTGGAAGCAGTATAGTTTTGTCCTCTTGCAGAAATTGGCGTTACTTAAGTTTATCCGGTAGATCCATGTGTGGAAACCCCCGCTACCAATCTAGCTGAAATTCTTTTTATCATTAAGGAGCAGTGGTGGCCCAGAGGAGTAGTGACGGCCCAGTGGTAACGTGGAACACAGGTAGGCGCACTACTTTGAGTAAATAATTTCATCTCCACTGCTCTCAAAACGGTGAAGAAACCATCGTGAGGAAACCGGCGTGTCCTAGAACCATAAATTCGAAGAGATGTGACGTCTACCAACCCGCATGGGGCCAGAGTGGTTGATTACCGTCTCGGAGAGATGAGGCCGGTATCCCAACAGTAGGTACATTGGTTGGGTGATTATGCTTTCTATCCTCGTATCGCTAATACACCTGACGGGGCCAACTCCCCAGGATGTCGCCCGTAAAAGCAATTTTAATGTATTTTCTCAGGTTCAAAGGCCTCTGAGCATAACTTATGTGTGTTAAAAAAGAATTTGGCCTACAGCCAAAAACGAAATCCGAGAATTCAGTTCCCTGAAGGTTTCTTTCAGTGCTAAATCAACCAAATAATGTCTCTGTAGTGAAAGTTTTGTGCTTACTTTTGGTTCAGAAGACGTAAACAGTAGTTAAACGGGATTAATTTATCATTGTTAGCGAAAAATGCGTGTATCCGTTCGTCCCACTGCCGTCGTCCCACTAGTGGGACGAAGGGGAATTTAATAAAATAATATTTTATGTACTGAGTTCGTCCCACTGATTTTTTTGTTGGAACGAACGGGGAAAAATTGATAATTTTAATTTCCATTGGTCCCACCAAATGTGTTGATTGTTCAACAGTAAAAAAACACTTATTTATTATCCCTAACTATTACTACAAAATGAAATGCGAAAGTGAGTTTGTTTGTTTATTTGATACGCTTTCACGGTAAAACGGTTGAACGGATTTGAATAAAATTTAGCACATGGGTAGGCCATTTCCACGAGATCAGCTCACCATAGCCTGCAAGATGCTCCGTGGCACTATTGACGCACCTGACCTGCATGCTGTGCTGGCTCGTTTCTTTGTCCCAGACAATTACTGCCGCGGCAGAAACCACAGGTTGTTTGCCGTGCCTCCATGTCGCACCGTTTCGCGTGCTAAGTCCCCAGTACCTCGCACTCTGGTCGCACTTAATGATCTCTTGGATTCCAATCCAACAAACGATCTGTTTGCGGATGAATGAACGAAGATTTTATTGGCATGCCTGAAATACTGTAAGAGGGATTCATGAAAGTATTGTAATTTTTTTTATAATTGTTTTTATGTTTTCACCAGAATTTTAAAATTTTATATTCTGTTCTATGTATGTGTCTCTGCCTTTAATTAATGTAATTGGTATAACCGTGTTAATTAAAGTTAAAATAAATAAAAATAAATAAATTTCCCGAGTTAGGACATATGGTACTTTTTATATCGGCAGTGCGTTGCATGCAATACTAGACGTTATTCTGTTTACAACACGAGTACAATTTCTGAGCAGTAACCAAACAAAAAGCACTATAGGCTTGGATGAATTCACAATATTTCAATCATTAGCTTAATGATACTAATAGCATTTGGATGAAATTTGGCACGCAAATATGTAGTTTATAACCTGGATTACCACCAGTGGGAATACGGTAGTGGGGCGAACGGGAATATACGGAAAAATGTACTAACAATCTTTTACTTTTAACGGCGTTTTCTCGTTTCGTAAAATCCTAAAAAAAAAGTCTGCAAAAATTTACGTTTTTTGTAATTGCGATACCCACTAACAATGTGTAACTATGCAATGCCTTTTATTTTGACAACTCGAAAACATTCATTGCGTTATTTATGTTTTCGTAAAATTATTAAAGATTTTTTTATTTATTTATATATTAGGGACAAAAAACAGTTACATGCTAAAAATACAAAGAAATACTTAAACTAAGATATAACAAACATGTAACCCACACCATTGTTCACGATTTAACTAAAGGTTAAAAATGCTAAAGACAAGTGTTAAAAAGAAAAATAAAACAATAGTCGCTTCCACACTATTGCTGTGATACTTAATAACTTAGCTTAGCGTAATTTAAGTAACATACTAGCTAAACAAAATATCCAGAGCCATTTTCCTAAATGATTGCTTGGATAGACAAAATATATCCAGCTCATTAAAATGCGTGTTGTAAGAATCAACAAGGCGTCGAAGAGGTGCAAGTTCCCCAGCGTTAGTCCTGTGTCGGTATGGAATAGTTGAGACACGCGCACCCCCCTACGAATAACACTTCTGGGTACCTTGTAACACAATTTTTTTGTTAGGTTATCTTGTTAAAAATGGCTTACAGCATAGAAACACGATTCTGCCTGATGATAACAAAATACTGTGATTCTCTTCAAACTTCGTTCAAGGGCTGGTCAATATTCCCTAACAATGATTACACTGACAGCTCTTGAACGCAGTTTAGATGTACCCATCGCGTTCAGTTCCATTGGTGAGATCAGCCCTTAGTCTATAGGCCAAAAATAGTGTTTATGGCGTAGTAAGGACCATGGTCTCACTATTTCTGTCAGTCGGCATGCTTAGTCTCTTCTTTTTCCATGAAAAGCTTTTTCAAAAAACATTTCAAGAGTATAATTACTGTCTTTTTCACAAATCTCTCTGAAACGTCTTCAAAAATTTTCAAGTCAAAGATTCGTTTTGGGGAGAAAATATTCTTATTAGCCAGTTTATTAAGAAGGTTTTGCTAGTAATTGCACGGTTGTGGAACTCGCAAAAACTATACAAGACCTTTGGAAAATGGACGTGATTCGAAACTTAGAATTTTAATATGACCAGAAAAACTTGACACGTAACCATTCACACAGTAATGCTGTTAGTTCCCAGTTTTTTTCAATGGTGGGCAAGATGAGAGGTCTACGTAAAGTGGTCGATCGTCTCAGCACTTTTCACTACAGATTTTGCCATCTCAACGTTATGGAAATGAGGATATGGGAAAAGAAAATCCAAAAAAATATGAATATGGACAAAATTATGCATGGTAGGTACTAATATTTATAAAGGGATTTGTAACGAAATGTATGTTCAAGGGTTTGTAAATCGAATGTTGTAGACATATTTTTTTGGGTAGGTATCTCATATCCGTACCATCATGTCGTTATTACTCAAATAATGATGAATTTAATAATGGGTACAACTCTGAGCTCAACCTACCCTAGGTTGAGCTCAGACTTGTACCCATTGTAAAATAAATTTCGCGAATCATGTGGTAAGTCTTAAACATCAGTACGGCTATTATCTCTCTTCGTAAAATCCTATTGAATGACTATATCTGAAATAATCATTCAGTAGGATTTTATGAACTTAGAGAGTTGTAATGCTGATTCTTATGATTATAATTCTGTCAAGCCATATTTGTTACGGCCGCGAATCATATTTAGATCAACATACAACCTGTTACTGATCTGCAAATTGCAAAAAACGTAATCAAATTTGAATTTCGCGGGCTACCTTAGCGCATCCCACTTAAAGGCTCGTGCAGACTAGCGTGATATCGTGGGCGCGAAGCGACACTAGTAGCTCAATTTCTTTGTCGGTGTCTGTAGCGCCCAATCTGTACGAGCCTTAAACAGGCAAAAAAAACGGGCAATTTTGGCATCTCCACAACAACAAGCTATTTCGTACCTAGTGATAGCCTGTTGGTGTGATCATCGGATTGCCAAATCATAGGTGTCGAGTTCGAACCCAAGGCACGCACCTCTGACTTTTCGGATTCATGTGCGTATTTTATAACTATCACTTACTTAAAAAAAACCGGCCAAGTGCAAGTCGGACTCGCGCACGATGGGTTCCGTACTATTTTCTATAAAAAACGGCAAAAAAATCACGTTTGTTGTATGGGAGCCCCTTAAATATTTATTTTATTCTGTTTTTTTGTATTTGTTGTTATAGCGGCAACATAAATACATAATCTGTGAAAATTTCAACTGTCTAACTCTCACGGTTCATGAGATACAGCCTGGTGACAGACGGATAGACAGACAGACAGACGGCGGAGCCTTAGTAATAGGGTTCCCGTTTTACCCTTTGGGTACGGAACCCTATAAAAACCGGTGAAGGAAAACATCGTGAAGAAACCGGATGCCTGAGAGATATTTCTCGACAGCATGTGCATCCAAGTCAGAGGCCCATGGGTGGCATAAAAACTCTGACACCCAGGTTAGTCACTAACCACACGAAAATGAAAGAAAGCTATTTACAGCAATGCCAAGATTCTAGAGATATGGTATAAATTGCGCAATCAGGGGGCACGACAGTGCTCCCGCCAAGTCGAGCACAGCTGCCGTACTATCCTTTTCTCGAAACCATTCAAGACATTTTTGACCTTTTTATATTATAAATTACTTTTTGTAATGTGGCTAAGTAATAATTGCCGCAAGGGTCGATCGATCAGGTTAAGCTACGCTTGCCGTGGTTCGTCCGTGGATGGGTGACCATCTTTTCATACCAAGATTCCTTCGTGCCTCGGAAAGCACATTAAGCCGTTGGTCCTGGCTGTCATTTGTAGATCTTTGACTGTTGTTACGGGTCGTCAGAAGCCCAAAAGTCTGACAACCAGTCTTACCAAGGGATATTGGGTTATCCAGTAACTGGGTTGTGGAGGTCAGATAGGCAGTCGCTCCATGTAAAATACTGGTATTCAGCTGCATCCGGTTAGACTGGAAGCCGGTCCCAATATAGTTCTTTTTTTTTTTCTTTTTTTTTTAAAAAAAACGTTGGCCCACACTAGGAATTTCTCCTGTATCGTGGGTGCGTTTACAAACATTCAAACTCACATACACAAACAGCCAGACCCGGAACAACTACTTGTAGGTCATGCATATATTTGTTCCGTGCAGGAATCGAACCTGCGACACGCAGCGCAGCAGTCAATGGCTTAACCACTGCGCCAACCGTGCCGTCTATAACATAGTTAGCTAGTTGGGAAAAGGCTAGGCAGATGATGATATTACTTTTTGTAACTTCGTTGCGGATATTTTATTTACTCGTCTCAGCGCACCATAAGTATTTTAATGTAATCAAACACCTAGTAACCATCAGTGTTCTTTTAACGACCCGCTCAAGAAGATAACCATCGAATACGTTCTCTTTCATCCTCTATAGGTTCAAAAACTATAAAATTTTAGCATCGACGAAACAGTTATTCAGTCAATAAACAGACTTGTTCATGAATCTAATCTGACTTTTATAACAGGCGCGTGATGGTGATGACAACAGTACGGATGTAAAATAGATAGGTACAGGAGGTTGGCTCCGTACAACGAGTGAAAACAGGCGCACGCACACATAGACGTGTACGTACGGCGATCTCAAACAAATGCCGGTCGCCACACAGTGGGCCCATACTGAAAATTAGTGGACTTAGGCAACAAAGTTCCTATATCGATGCGATTTTTTTTATATGACGTGTTATATTATTCCTGACAACTTTTATTCTTATAAAATTTCTTCTAAAGTTGATAGTTTGTCTTGAAAAAAATTAATTAGATTTTTTTGTATGGAGCGAATCACGTTTAATTTTTTTTCTTCAATTGTACTAATATGTTGAGTGTGTGGCGTGAGTATATGATAGCTAGGGTCATTTTCTATCCACGAAAAAAAAATCAGCGCCGGCCACCTGCGGCAGCGCGAGTAATCATTCGGTAAAAAAATAATAATTTGGAAGAATTTTTTTGTCATTTAAAATAAATTCAAAGCATATTTTTTGTCTCATTTGGCTGTTTTCACCTTCTTTTTAGTTAAATAAATAGTTTTAATAGCGCATACGTACTTAGAACTAGTAATTCTGGTAGAGATTTAGTTATTATTGCATGTTATGGTACATTTGTTTGTGCACGCATAACTAATGAGTCATCGAAAAATGCTCGTCTCTGATTGGCTGTGTTATTTTTTAACTGCACGTTATCTATTGTTGAATAAATATATCGTAATGTTTCAGGTTATACTAATTTTGTTAATGATAGGTGAAATAATTTAAATTTGTACGGGCAAGTCGTTGATAATTATCTACATAATCAACTGTATGTATATTATTATAGTATAAGTTATCGTACGTATGATCAATTTGAAACTGTGAAGCAAGTGTAGCCCTGAAAAGGGCTGTTTGTCATATTCCTAACCCTGATGGGCTTTTGTGGGAATAATTTAGAGCCGGATCACATTATTTCTTGTTCCAGAAGTGCTAGTGGGTCCGGAAAATTTTCGGACTCTGCTATGAGGCATTCTTCTTCCTCCATAATTTCACTGTCACAGGGAGGCTCAGTAGTCTGTAACAACTGAGTTGCTTCAGGCAACAACTCATTATGAACCTGTTTCATTATTTTAGGCCTTATGTAGGATATGTGGGGATCAGAGCTTATTAGAAGTCCATGGAGGATGTCTTCGTTTGTTGCTATTCTCCCCGTTTTCCGAGTGTGCCTCTCCCTGACGTTTCTGAAGTCCTTATTACGGGCTTCCGAAGCTACTTCAGATAAGGTACCTAAAACGAATAAGTACATACATTTTAATTTCAAAACGCAATCGAGTCAAATAATACATCAAACTATATTTATTTTTTACTTACCGATTGGCAAAACACCAAAGTGGTTACAGATGTCTGCACCGTGCATTAGAAGTTTATGTACACTAACTGGCATGTAGTACCACGAATAGTGTTGCACGTACACATCAGCTGTTTCTCTACAGTATCTTCTAAATTTTTCACAGTCAATGTTTTTGCCTGATGATATGGCTTGTAGAATAACGGAAAATCTGAAAATCAGATTTTCGTCAATTCCCGTTATCCTGGAAGATCTTTTGTAATCTTGGAAAAAGCGCCTCGCTGTATTCCCGTCGTTTGTAGTTCCAAAACCCTAAAATGGGAAAACAATACTGTAATATACAATACATAGAGATATAATTCACAAACAACATAAAGAGAGCGAAAATTAAATACATACCTGTTTGACTATATCAATCAGCATTCCAGTTTGCTCACGAAACTCTTGCTGTGTGGTATTATTTTTAGCTTGTTTCAAAGCCTTATGTTCGCCGCGAGCAGTCCATCGTTGAAAATCCAGATTATAAGATATATGGAGAAGACATTCCATACACCGAATCTTCATATGCAGTGAAGAAATTCCGTGTTTGTAAATTTCTTCACGAAGTGGTTTAGAAGTCAAAGCGTCTAAATTATTCATCTCACTCGGTTTTGCCAAGCAAATGGGACACGTTGCATATGATGGTACTCTAGCAATAATATTGGCCACTTTTCCATCAATCATGGTCATATGCAATTCATGTGATACAATAATATTTCCACACTGTGTAGATATTCGTTCATCAATTTGTTTTTTCATCTCAGACTCTTCAGACTTTATAAAGTCAGCTGTCTCCGAAGTGAAAGTGAACTTCACTGGTCGACAGTACAGAGTTGAGCAAGGTGTGGGGTTCTCCCAAACTAGATTTTCATTCCCAGATGATGGCCTAGTAGACACTAGCCGAAGAGGGACGATGCTTATCATGACTACTGATGAATCATCGAACTCTGTAGCTGTGTTTGACGTTTTCTGTTTATAGTTACTCTGCGACGAAGAACCATCAAGTCCCCATTTCCAGGTCAACTTGAGTTCTTCATTTTGAGACCTATCAACAGTATTTATATCAAGTAATATCCTCTCCACAGTGTGGTCCAATAGCGCTTGCAATTTAATGTGAGCTCCGTTTTCGGTAATCTCCATACTCTCTTGTGGTGGGTAACATCTTTTCTTGGCATTTACAAGCTTTGGATAAGATGGAAAGGCAGCACAGTTTTCTTCTTTCAGAAATTGTCGAAGAGCTAAGTACTTCCATTTCGAGAGCGCAACTGATGTATAAAGAGCTAAACACTTATCTTCAGAGACAGTACTTAAGCTCTGCTTTTTGAATAGTCTCTCTTCTACTTCGGATAGCGCATCTGGATTACTGGAAAGGTATTCGACCACTTTTGCCAGATTCGTTTTGCCGTTGTCTTTCAATTTTGTTATGTACCAGTGCTGCAACTCTTCCTCGGAATTTTCTTCTACTATGGAAGTAGAACGTCTTTTCTTTTGCTTATTACTTAACTCTTCGAACGGTTTTCTGTGCTCCTTTTCTGTAGATGTTCCCGCTTCCGCAGTACATACTGCAAGAGTAGGAACATGGCAATCTATATCCACAAGCTCAGATAAGGCTGCGTCCGAAAAGCCAAACAGGCCAGTTGATGTTTTTTTCCAACCACTTGCGATTAATTACACGATTCATAAAAGTTTTTTGATTTCTACTTGACTCTATCCACTTTTTATTTAAATTTACACAAAAAAGTCGACAGAACTCCTTGATTCGGTTCTTGTCTTCTTCAGAAACTTCGGTAGTCAAGACAGAAATGATACTTTCATACAGAAACATATGATTTTTCAGATCACCGCCACTTCTTAATTTCACAAAAAGATCTAGGTTGGTACAAAATCCAGCCATAGTTCTAATGTAAATATAAAAATATGAGTATTTCACTGTGTTCACAAACAAGCGACAAGAGCGCAACTAGATGGACTTAATGAATGTCTTTATATTTATAGTTAGTGTTAATTACTCAAGTAGTGGACATAACAGTGAGTGAAAATTATTCAGCCAATCAGAGACGAGCATTTTTCGATGACTCATTAGTTATGCGCTTAGCCGAGTGCACAAACAAATGAGTCATCAATCACAATGCAGGTGCTACCGATAACATGCAATAATAACTAAATCTCTACCAGAATTACTAGTTATAAGTACGTATGCGCTATTAAAACTATTTATTTAACTAAAAAGAAGGTAAAAACAGCCAAATGAGACAAAAAATATGCTTTGAATTTATTTTAAATGACAAAAAAGTTCTTCCAAATCATTTTTTTTTTACCGAATGATTACTCGCGCTGCCGCAGATGGCCGGCGCTGATTTTTTTCATGGATAGAGAATGACCCTAGCTATCATATACTCACGCCACACACTCAACATATTAGTACAATTGAAGAAAAAAAATTAAACGTGATTCGCTCCATACAAAAAAATCTAATTAATTTTTTTCAAGACAAACTATCAACTTTAGAAGAAATTTTATAAGAATAAAAGTTGTCAGGAATAATATAACACGTCATATAAAAAAAAATCGCATCGATATAGGAACTTTGTTGCCTAAGTCCACTAATTTTCAGTATGGGCCCACTGTGCGCCAGTGCGCTTGCACTCGCTGTACGTGAAGCGTGTCTATGTGTGCGTGTATTTTCGCTCATTGTATGAAGCCGACCTTCTGTAGTTATCTATTTTGTAATTTAGATGCTTTATATTCTGACGTAGCTTTTTAATGTTTTGTGCAAAAATATATCTGGATGTTTGTTGTGTTAAACGGCTATTAGGTTTTTTTTAATACCCGCTGCTGCTTCGTAGTAATATGAATTGACGCGAATGTGGATTTTTTTCTGATAGTCCGATTGCGATGTAAGAATCTTTTTAATTTTTAGAGTTCCGTACCCAAAGGGTAAAACGGGAACCCTATTACTAAAGCTCCGCCGTCTGTCTGTCTGTCTGTCCATCTGTCACCAAGCTGTATCTCATGAACCGTGATAGCTGGATAGTTGAAATTTTCACAGATGATTTATTTCTGTTGCCGCTGTAACACACAAAAAATACTAAAAAATGGAATAAAATAAATATTTAAGGGGGCTCCCATAGAACAAACGTGATTTATTTTTTGCTCGTTTTTATAGATAATGGTACGGAACTCTTGCTGCACGAGTCCGACTCGCACTTGGCTGGTATTTTTGGTCGTTTTTCCTCGATATTGATAACGTAGACGCTTGAAATATTCACAGAATATTTAGTTATATATTCACTTGAAAAGTAAATAATTAAATTAAAAACTTTTTACAAAAAAAAAACAACCGACTTCCAAAAAAAACACTACAAAGTGAAAAATAACTAACTTCGGAAGTCGGTGGCTTTGGATCTGTATTTTAGTTTTTTTCCCACCGACTTCCGAAGTTAGTTATTTTTCACTTTGTAGTGGGTCACTTTGTAATTTATCTAATTTACAATAGCCTAATGTCAAATGCTTTTTACAAAATATTGCTTTCCTGATGCAGGGGCGTTAATTGTTGAGGTTGAGGTTCTCCTGGTAAGAACCAGGAGAACTGATGGTGACTTCGCATTTTGACGAGCATAAATTGCTTATCAACCATATTAAAGTGCCTAATCGAATCGCAACGGTGAAATACTTATTATTAAGTAGTTCCGGTGGCCATCTGTGGTCTTCGTCATCAGTTCCACTTCACTAAATGGTGCTTTTCGAGAGCAAATGCACGAGTTACTATAAAAAATACTGAAATCTCTATAGGTATGCCTATAAAATTTGAGGATTTCCCTCGATTTCCATGGGATCCCCTCATCAGATTCTGATTTGGTGACAATGGGACCACCTCGGGAGCATGGAGCATGCAGAATTTTCAAAATCCGTCCACAATTGACGGATTAATCGGTGAACATACATAAAAAAAAATAAACAAACATACAGCCGTACATATAACCACCTCCTTTTTGGAAGTCGGTTAAAAATAAAACCAATATTTAAGGGGGGCTCCCATACAACAAACGTGATATTTTTTGCCGTTTTTATAGATGGTAATGGTACGGAACCCTTCGTGCGCGAGTCCGACTCGCACTAGGCCGGGTATTATTGCTGATTGGGCCTGCTCTTGACCTCGATCTCGCCTGATGAAAAGCGATGAATGAGGTCTATGATGGAACGAGCGTGCCCAGAAGATGCCTGTTCACTCTTGCTTTGAAGGCAAACGGGTTATATGTGGAAGGGAACACAGACTGGCACGGGCAGAGAGTACCTACAATACTTTGGCTGTGCACATTATAAACGTGGACGAGAAGCGCTGAGTACCACTGGATGGGATATCAACCAAGTGCGGATGGTACCCTGCAGTTAAACGTCTGGTAGTCCGATAATAAAAGGGCGATGGTGGGATCAGCCGAGGTCCTGCGCACGTTCACTGCAGTACAATCTATAGGAGACCGACAAGTAACCAACATTACGCCGATAAGCCAGGCTATGAAGTTTAGCAACCAACGTTTCGTCACCGTTTTCCTCTGATTCCACCGAGTCAGTCAGTATCTTTCTGAGACTGTGATGTTATCTGTGTACCCAATAGCACCAAGCTGTAGCAGGTCGTTGATGTGCAGTAGAAATACAGTAGCAAAAAGAACAGACCTTGAGGAACACCGTGCCTGACGTGCTTTCCGTGCCTCAGAAAGCACGTCAAGCCATTGGTCCCGGCTGTCATTCGTGGATCTTTGTCAGTCGTTACGGGTGGTCAGAAAGTGCGAAAGTCTGTCAATCAGTCTTCCCAAAGGGTATCGTATTACCCAGTAACTGGATTGTGGAGGTTAGATAGGCAGTCGCTCCATGTAAAATGCTGGTATTCAGCTGTATCCGGTTAGACTGGAAGCTGACCTCAACATACTTGGGACAAGGCTAGGCGGATTGATTGACACAAAATAAACCTCCCCGAAAAACTCCTCTAAACGATGCGGTAAGAACCGCATCAAAATCAGTTGCGCAGTTTAGAAGTACACGCGAAGTAGACCGACAGACACGAACAGCGCCTTTAATTTAATTAATCAAAAAATAAATCAATAGCCACATCTGATGAACAGCCATCTATGAACACTCTGATCGATTGCTCACTCAGGAAGTCAGAAATCCGGTTGCAAAAGTCAGCAAGGAAGCTGAATGCGGGAAGCTTACCCAACAGACTAGCACGCCAGGTCCTGTCAAAGGCCTTTGAGATATAGAAAAAAAGTAAGAAATCAATAGATACCAATAAAGCAGTCATTAAAGAAAAATCAACTTTTAGTGGCAAAATACCGGTGCATTATATACTTCTGCCTCTGCCCACCCTTAAGACAACTACAGGCGTAATGTTACGTTATGTGAAAGCAACTTTACCTAATACGCTTCAATGTAATCTCATGTTACTCCTGTTTACAAACCAAACACTTCCAATCCCGGGCCTTGACTACACACGTAATCGCGTACAAACTTCCCGGAGTTCCGAACTGTAATCCCGCATGGATAACAGCTCTATGGATTTCATATAAAGCATTAGAATTTATGGACTTGATAGATTTACATGAAACTGTAATGCTTAGGATTTAAATTATAATATATATTTAGGATTCTCACGTATAACAATAAACTGCAATCAACAATCCATCGGCTTACTGTGATTCTGGAGACATAAATACAGAAACTCACATCTTCTTCCCATGGGGGTAGGCAGAAACTACAAAACGCCACCTGCTTTGATCCATATATACTTCTTTTGCCACGTTCATACATCTATTCATACATGCATGCTGTTTGCGGGTACTATGCACCTGACCTTTCTGAAGAACATCACCAACAAAAGGTCACTGTAATTATAATTTTTTTTTTTTTTTTTTAAACCATGTATTTTCAGGCAATACAGGCCCATAGATGAATACCTTAACCTAAACATACATATTTTTATTGTAAACAAAACAACACTTGTGTTAATAAAATGACTTAAGACTATGTTAGTAGAACTGCACTTTGCACTAGCTTCACTATGTGCTGCCCTGTGGTACTTGTCCGCGGAAGCGACGGAACACCACATCCTGCGGCCAAAAGTCTTCTTCCATGACGAGGGGCAGATAACAATTAGGTACGCGCACCACAAACGCCTTAAAGTTGACGTTGCGGCGTGACTCCAGTAACTGCACCCTCGGCGTGTACCTCGTCTTCTGGCGCACGTACTCCATGATGTCCTCCGTCTTAGTGGTGTAGTGCAGGTGGGAGATGTACACCGGTGTGTTCGGCTTTGCGGCACGCAGGCTCACTTCGAGCCCCGTAGGTGCTTTGCCGCAGCGGTTCCTGTTAGTTTGCGATCGGCGTTTCCTCCTGAATTATGTTCTTCTAGGGCGTCTCCCCCCACCCTTTTGTCAGTCGCCTTTCTATCACCCTTTCATCTAAGCATACTCTTTGAAATTTTTCTTCTGCATCTTTTCTTAAACCACTCGCCACAACCAGTACTGTCCATATAATAGAATGAAAATCCATATCTAGTTTCGTATTTTTACCAAACAAGCAACATTATACAAACAAAAATAATATGACAGCACATTCGTTCGATTCGCATATCAACAACATTTCTTACGATAAATAACTTCTTTCAGAAAACCACTTTATAATAATATGTAATAGGGTAAAAACGAACTAGTGGATTCCTCGAAGGGTACTCTAAGCGCACGTACGCACGGGCGCTTTTTTATTGCTTCGTTTCAAATGATAAATTACTTAATTTATTAAAATTTATTATTATAAATTAATTTATTTCTGTAACTAGGTTTGTACTAAACACATTTACACGTCTATCATATTTTAAAAACTAGATGAGGTCGGCGTTTTCTATCTGACTACTCTGAGAAGAAAGGCCGAAACAAACTCAGAGTCTCTTTTAAAGTCCAGACATAATCTTGGTCAGATCATGTGAACCATAATTATACCTCATCTAGTTTTTTTTTTTTTTTTTTTAATATGATTGACGTGTAAAAGTGTTTGTACAAACCTACTTACAGAAATAAATCATATATCATTTATTTATCATTTATAGATTGGTGCTTGAAATGATCTTTTTGATATCTGTCCAGTCAGTGTACGCATTTGTCAGTAGTTATGTAGCTTAACTCGGAACTTTCTTTAACGTATCTACATTGGATTTTCAATCCTCAGCTCAGCGCCGAATGTTGAAACTCCAACTGTGCACTTTTACAACGCGCTAGGATGTGCTCTGTTGGATTCTCAACTCTTGGCGCGACACCTAGAATTGAAAATCCAAAGCACGGTAAAAAAACGTCGCGTTAAAAAAGCGCCCGTGCGTGAGCTTTGCCACCAAGGGTTGCCAAGGGTTGGGTCTTAGGCAAAGGCACGCTAAACCCTTAGCTGCCTGTTATGACAATGTGTGTATAGAAAATGGGAAAACGAATGGTCAACCGTGATGTGAGATATTTTTGGGTTCTGTAGGAATTTGTTTTTAGTGGGTAGGTATAGCAATACTCGTATAATAATAAAGTCGAACAGTGAGCAGTGATGGCCCAGTAGTGGCCCGACTTTGTAGGTCATGAGTTTGTAGGTCATGGGTTTGAACCCACGCAGGCGCTTTACTTTGTGTAAATAATTTCATCACCACTGATCTCAAAACGGTGAAGGAAAACATCGTGAGGAAACCGGCATGTCCTAGAACCAAAAATTCGAAGACATGTGACATCTACCAACCCGCACTGGGCCCGCGTGGTGAATTACAGCCCACTCCCTCTCGAAGAGAGGAGGCCTGTGTCCCAACAGTGGGGACATTATAGGCTGATTTTGAATACAATAAAGCTGAAGATTTCGTGTCTGGTTGATGGAAATAGGCTCGCCTTTTATTACATGGGACTGAAACATAACTGGCGAAACATGGAACTGCTATAGGTATACCTCTGCCTAACCCTTCGGGGATTACAGGCGTGATATTATGTTGGTTCCGTACCCAAAGGGTAAAACGGGACCCTATTACTAAAACTCCGCTGTCCGTCTGTCTGTCTGTCCGTCTGTCACCAGGCTGTATCTCATGAACCGTGATAGTAAGACAGATTACATACACACCTACAGATGATGTCGCTATAACAACAAATACTAAAAAACAGAATAAAATAAATATTTATGGGGGCTCCCATACAACAAACGTGATTTTTTTGCTGTTTTTATAGATTGGTACGGAACCCTTCGTGCGCGAGTCCGACTCGCACTTAGCCGGTTTTGTTTTGTTTGAACGTGCTCATCTCTAGAACTACCAGTTGGATTTAAAAAAATCTTATTGCATTTGATAGCCCAATTCTTGAGGAAGGTTGAAGGATATATAAGCCAAGCGTAAAGAACAAAGTCAGAAAGCACGTTAAGTGAACAAGAAGTAAAAGCACGGGCGGGCGATGCGATGCTATGCGGTGGGGCGGGGGCTGAGGGAGTTTTATAAAAATGTTGCAGATACTTTTAGTATAATGTGTTTCTTCCACGCGAACGAAGTCGCGGGCAGAAGCTAGTGTAGGATAAAAAGGAACCAGTGGATTCATCGAAAGGTTCAGTAGTACCTTCGAAGTGACAGTTGTCTCATAATTATATAATGAATAAATATAAATAATTTAATATTAATATTTGTAATAGTTAAATGAACGAATAATGTTAGTTAAATATTTTTATTATAATTGATATTTGCGCGTACCGCGTACCGGAAGACGTAGCGTTGGAAGGCCTCCTCAAGGTAGACCGATAACCTTGTGAAGGCCGCAGGTATCCGCTGGATGCGGGAAGCACAGAACCGGCCGAAGTGGCGGTGCTTGTGGGAGGCCTAAGTCCAGCAGTGGACGTCTTGATGATGGCGATGAGATATTTGCAGACCTGTTTAGGTAGGATATGGTTTAAATAACTTTTGTTATAATATAATAAACCATTTATTTTCAGGTTACAAAGACCCATAGATAAATACCTTAACCTAAGTATATACATATATTAACAAATGTGTTAGCAAATAAAACTTAAAACAATGTTAGTATCACTTAAATGCACTAAGTCTTTGCGCGTTCTGGTGGCACTTGACCGCGAAAGCGGCGGAACACCACACCCAGAGGCCAAAAGGTTTCTGCCATCACCTGATGCAGGTAGCACGTTGGTATGCGCATCACAAACGCCATAAAGTTGACGTTGCGATGCGACTCCAGCAGCTGCACTCTCGGCGCGTACCTCAGCCTTTGGCGCACGTACTTCACGATGTGTTCCGCGTCAGTGGTGTAGTGGAGACGGGAAATATACACCGGAGTATTCGGCTTCGCAGCACGCAGTTTTTCGTTTGGCTCCGCAGGAGCCTTGCCGCAGCGGTTCTTACAGCTACTCTGACCCACCACACTATCACTATCACTTCATGTAGGTACTCAAGTTCAAGCAATTAAATGATTTGATTTGACGGATCCCTGAGAATTAGACTTTTCTGTCATATAATTTGTCATAACGAGAATTATATATCTAGGTACCTACCTAATTATCATTAATTCCAATGATACAATTATATCGAACGTTCTTAATTTGCGCCTCATTTAACGAACACAAGTAAATTATTTTTGCCTCGTTGCTTTCCATAGGCAATTACGTACGCTAAATTGAACGCACGAATCATTTCGGATATTGTAGTAACTATCTATGTTTTGCATTGAAATTAATTATGATGCCCATTAGAATGGGTTATATTCTACATACATTTCTAGTTCATTTAAATACTAACGACCTGGGGGCCAAGTCTGCTAACACAGTTGTCTCAGAATGTCCGAGCATTGGCACTGTAATTGTAGAGTTTGACAGTTTTGCTAATCTCCTAATTGAAACACGTATTTATGATTTTCCAATGACGTGCCACTGACACTCAATTAGAAAAATTGTGTGTATTTGGTAATCTCGTACTGACAAGTTTGACTTACCTATGGACCACCGTCACGCCATTATGAATTTAGGTGGTTACATACTATTGGCACAATGGTCATGGCGTTGCCTTGGTATGGTTGTCGTAATGACCAATCATTGAGAATAGCAGACTGGCTCCCTGGGGGCCTAAAATGGACGCTTTGGCAGAATCTGCGTACAATTCATACCTCGCAATTCACCTGTTTGACAGTTTTGTATATAGTTTCGTAAAATGGTCCACAAATTATGAATTGGTGTAGCGAAGTCTAATGTCAAATAGCCGCTGTCTAACAGATGAATTGCGGGATTTATTTATTTATAGTTAACTAGCTGCGTTCCGTGGTTTCACCCGCGTTAGTCTCGACTTCGTGAGAATATCGGGATAAAAAGTAGCCTGTCTTTATCCAGGGTATCTGCTGCCTCCATACAACATTTTATCAAAATTGGTCCAGCCGTTTGAGCGTGAAGACGTAATAAACATACACACACACACACACTCACAAACTTTATAATATTAGTGTGATGTGATTAAAACGGTACAACACCAATTACAATAATTAACATGGAAACAAAAAAAATATATATATATATGTCGGAAATACGTCAGTCACTCGTTTGACTAATCGGGACGCCAGCGCCACCTAGCGGCGCTCGACAGAGTCTACAACATAACGCTCGACCGGAGATAAATTCAGTTTGTCGGTAGCGGTCGAGGAGTGAACACGGTTTAGAAACTGTCCCGCGTTCCGTATAGTTGTGTCGTGTTATAGTGTACCTATAGTGTGTGAAACTGTGAATTGCAAGTGTGATTAATTTGATTGTAAATTATAATTTGATTTAAACTGCAAACGGTTTTTCTTGTGCGCAATAATCAACACTACCCATAGTACGCCCACAGTAGTTAAAATATGGCTGATGATAACGAGAGACACGTACCTTCTCCGTCATATATATTAACATATTTTTGTAAAAATGTTATACAGATTCAATTTATTTTATCTTTGCATTGTTAAAACTGATATGGAACAGTGGACTCCCTTGCATACTTCCTCTCACAAAACACCAGACAATACGCATAATTTTTCTCGATTCATCTGCAAACACATCACATTCAGGGTTGGCAGTCAGAAGGGCATTGAGCATCTTCAAAGTACGCCACACTGCTGCACTGGGGATTCACCTCTGGCGACAGTTTTGGATGAAGGCTGAGCAAACATGGTCCACGGGATGTATTAATTGTACGCAGATCATATTATGATTCTGCCAAAGCGTCCATTTTAGGCCCCCTGGCTTCCCCCAGTTTTTAAGACTTAACAAAAGATCATGATTTCGTTATTATTCATTACTTCAATATTAATGTATTACACATAAATAAACCTCCCATCAGGACCCATCAGGTTTCAGGTTCCATCAGGTCCTGCCAGGATTACGAGTTTGTCCGAAAGGGATATCGTGGCCCTAGCACAGAGGCGACTGAAGGAAAACGGGTGGGTTTTAGTCAGTTAAAGTCTGACACGCCCTCCCGCTCCACCCAGAGCCGGAGAAGTTGTTTGATAATTTCCCAACCAAAAAAAAATAAGGATCCATCAGTTTAAGCTACGTTTGCTGGGGTTTGTCCATGGATGGGTGACCATCTTTACATACCGAGACTCCGCCGTGCCTCAAAAAGCACGTCAAGCCCTTGGTCCTGGCTGCCATTCGTGGATCTTTGACAGTCGTTACGGGTGGTCAGAAAGTCTGACAACCAGTCTTACCAAGGGTTATCGTATTACCCAGTTACTGGGTTGTGGACGTCAGATAGGCAGTCGCTCCATGTAAAATACTGGTATTCAGCTGTATCCGGTTAGACTGGAAGCTGACCTCAACATACTTAGGAAAAGGATAGGCGGATTGATTGACACATAATAAACCTCCCGGAAAGACTCCTCTAAACGATGGTAAGAACCGCATCAAAATCAGTTGCGCAGTTTAGAAGTACAACGCGAAGAACACAGACAGACACGAAAAACGTCTTTAATTTAATTATGACGTATAGACTAACTTTAAGACTCGCGCAGACTCCTGCCAGGATTGCGAGTTTGTCCGAAAGGGATTTCGTGGCCCTGGCACACAGGCAACGGAAGGAACACGGGTGGGTTTTAGTCAGTAAAAGTCTGACACCGCTCCTGCCAGAGCGGGAGAAGTTGTTTGATAATTTCCCACCAAAAAAAAAAGTGCTCGTGCAGACTGACACATTATTGCGCGACTGTTTCTATGAAGTTTTCATAGAAATTGTGCTACTACGCCTGTCTGCCGCTGCCCGCCTCTGCTTAAAGGCTCCCCGTTTAAGCAGAGGCTTCGCATTGCATTGGTCTATTCTACAGGATAAAATAGTCTTTGTCAATTTCTGGCCCATAAATTAGCTCTTTGCAAAAAATTACGTCGATCTGTTGCTGCGTGAAAAAACCGGCTATGGGCGTGTCGGACCACGCACAATGAAGGGTTCCGTAGTTGGGATGAATTTATCCCAAGAACAATAATAATTGGCATTCATTGTATATTGTTAGTGTGATTTAAAGGCCACAATTCACCCTTAAAATCGGCTTGTGATTATATCTACAAAAAGCCGTTAAAATTATGTTTTTTTAACGAATGAGAAAATCATAAAATGCCCAACTTTTAGGTTACATTACACTAACAATGAAGCATACAAATCTGTAAAAACGAAGAATTCAGGACCATTATAAATAATGAAATTATGTAAGCTCACTAATACTTTTAGAGGCATTGTTATGTTTCAAGAGAGACCGAGCAAGGAAACACGATTTTTATTACCTTAGTAAAAGCTGGGCTTTCCATTTAAACCGAGTTACCAATAAAATGTTTTACACTCGCTCTTCCATTTATTTTGTAGTGGGGTTTTAAATTTATATCGAGAATATCCTGGCGTTTGTTATAGATTCTTCTTGTTACAGTTCGCGCAAAACTTTATGACCTCTCTGAAGTTGCACGCGAGAGGACTGAAAGTATATTTTATAACTATTAATATAACGTATGATAACATGTTTATAGTACCTACAAGCCTTTTTTTTTGTTTTTTGGGTGGGAAATTATCAAATAACTTCTCTCGCTCTGGGCGGAGCGAGAGAGTGTGTCAGAATTTTACTGACTAAAACCCACCCATGTTCCTTCAGTTGCCTGTGTGCCAGGGCCACGATATCCCTTTCGGATAAATTCGCAACCCTGGCAGGCTTTGGCCCTACCGGACCCCGTCAGTTGGTGCTGCCTACAGCATTGATATGGTCATCACAAAAATAATGAGAGCTCACAAAGTTTTGCGCGAACTGTACCCAGGAAATTATGGCTTGGACTGAAATTTCATTAAATCATTTCTTGTTACCCAAGAAAATAAATCATAATATCACAGCTGTATTTCCCGAAGGGTTAGGCAGAGGTCCACCTAATCGTACACCCACATTTCGCCAGTTATGTTTAAGTCTCATGTGCATAAATCCGGACTCCGGGCTGCTACTGAGAAATTCCTGATGAAACAACCAAATAACACTTTGCCGAACCCGGGAATTAAACCAAGGACCTCACGCCCAGCAAAAAGAATTGCGACCACTAACCAATGAGGCAGTCATCATCATAATAATACGTGAAGCAAAAACTTTGTACCCCTTTACGAAAATTACGCAAAAATATGCATTATAAATAAATTAAATTATTTAAAAAAAACATTGCACACACTACCAAGCGTTTGTCACACACACACACACACACACATAGTTCCAGGGTCTCATAACTTGACGATAGATATGTGACTGAAGTGACAGCTTGGGCATGGAATTAGTAATTACTATAGAGATTGTTAGTAGAGGGAGTCGAATTCGCTAGTTTATTTAAATATGAGCATTTTCGGACAACTTTGTTTAAAACTTTTGATCATAGTTAAAAACTTACAGACGAACAAACACAATACCAATATACGTCCTTGGTAAAGCTTCATTCATATGCGGCTTTATTTCAGCTGGCAAAAAATATACTTACTTCTTATTTTTTAAAAAATGTATTTCCAAAACACAAGTTTATAACTGAAACTTTTACTAAGTACAATAATATTTTTAACTTAAACCCACTCTCATAGTTATGGAAGTCAGACTGCCTTTATTCCGAGTATTTACGAGAAAAATTCTGAAATTCAGCCACAACTGCACTGAAAGCCAACGCCGACATAACCTAGGAAAAGAATTGCATGACGAATGTTTTCCTTACGTTCCCGCGGAACTCTGAAAATCGCAACGTGAACTTTGTTCGGAACGCGCATTAGCTACAGAAGCGAGATTTATGACATTACACTGGGGGTCAAAAAGTATGCACTACAGTGTAAGCATTGGTTCCAAACCCGTGGTCCGCAAGAGCTAAAATATGGTCCGCTTAAGGTTTTACGTAATAAAGCTCAAAAATCACATGCATGCAAACAATAATATTATTTCGGAGAAGGCCACCTTAGCACTAACCATAGATTTAAGTTCTATGGCACTTCCCTAGACCTAATAATACTCGTATTACAAAGAGGTACCTTTAGTATGTGAGATTGTATGTACGGGCAAATCTTCGGAATTTGATTCCGAAAATTCTTTCACTAATGGGAAGCTTGGAATTGGAAGGCCTCCTACAAGATGGATCTTTTGAAGGCCACAGGTATCCGCTGGATGTGGGGAGCACACAAGCGGTTGAAGTGGCGGTGCTTGGGGGAGGCCTATGTCCAGCAGTGGACGTCTTTCGGCTGAAATTAAGATGATGATGATGAATGGGAAACTACAGCATTGCCGAGTGTCATAGGATATAATTATTTTATGGTAAAACAATTCCTTGTTTACGAATTCCTTGTTTTGGAATTTCACGCGGGCAGAAGCTTGTATTAACAAAATTAGGAAAAGCTCAAACTTTATCAGCCTAGGGTAAAATTAATGTTTGCTTTTGAGTTTTACGCATAAATTAAAACTTTAGTTATGTATGAAAAAGTTTATTTTTACATTGACATAATTTATTTTTGTGGAACCAAAGAAATCAAGAAAGCCCCTGGTCAAAAAAAAGTTGGGAACCACTGCTGTATAAGGTATAGCGTGTCACTGTAGGCCACGAAAAACACTACATTTTATACTTTACGTCCAGTCCATTTTGACCGGCTACTAGATGAAATGCTGCGTTGTTTTTTTTTTTGGCTTAGTGGATATTTTTTAGGCTTCCATTTTCTAACTCGACTGATGTATGGCTGGTATTTTTTTATTTATGATACAGGACGCTTAGGCTGGAGTTTGATTAATGGAAAACTAAATGTAGTGTGCATGCTGTGGAATATTGAATCGACATCAAAAACTGTTTGTTTAGCAACATGCTGAATTGCCAATCCTTACTCCTGTTTGGGCTTTTTTTCACCGACTTCAAAAAAAGGGAGGCAACTTTAATTTCGGAAGTCGGTGGCCATAATACAAAAACGAAGATACCGACGTCCGAAATTGAAAGAATTTTTCACTATGTAGTGTTTTTTTTTGAAAGTCGGTTTTTTTGTAGAAAAAGTTTTTACACAATAATGTAGCACAATAATTTTTTTTTTTTTTTGGGTGGGAAATTATCAAATAACTTCTCCCGCTCTGGGTGGAGCGGGAGAGCGGTGTCAGACTTTTACTGACTAAAACCCACCCGTGTTCCTTCAGCTGCCTGTGTGCCAGGGTTACGATATCCCTTTCGGAAAGGCTCGTACCCTGGAGCACGACAAATTAACATAAAAAAAGAAAAAGAAAGAAAATACGTTTATTTGCGGTAAACATAACGCAAAGAAATAAAAACACAAACACGAAAGAACAAGTTGAGGGAAAATATGCGTCACATTCACGCAAAACGGCCATCGCTCAGCATAATGCTGCGACCCTATGCTAGACAGAGCCCCAGCGCTGGTTTTCAGCGACCGCCGGCGTTGACGTGATGACGTCAACCGGTGCAGCATAATGAGATAAAAATAAACAAAATAAAATAAATGCAATACTTCGTTATCTATGTATATATAAATATAATATCTAGAATGGCAACATTCAGTAACGTCGGCAATGACTCAAGCGCCGAGCGCATGTTACGCAATCTGTGTGTGCAGCTGTCAGCTGTCATAAAGAATTTGGCGTTTTACGTAATGGTTACATCTCAGTCAGAGAGGGTTACATAATTAAATAACATCGTAGCGTTAATTAAACCAATGACAGACAAGCAGCTACTAACTTCGGTCGATGAGAGAATGCGTTTCTATCACCTGTCACCTGAGTACAAAAGAAAACTGTTTTACGAATTTAAACTTTATTCGTTGCTAATCGATCCAACTGACAAGTGTCAGTTATTCTCTCAGCAGCCGAAATATAATCGCTAAAATATCCATCCACGTCCAGTCTCATCATCTCATCTTCTAGATATTATCTATGCTTCCATACCAATATTATAAAAGCAAAAGTGTGTCTGTCTGCGTGTTTCTTAAGTTTTCCCAGCTAAACTGCTGAGCTGTTTGTGATGCAATTTGGTAAAGACATAACTTGAAACTGAACAAAGGCATAGGTGAACTTAAAAAATCTCTTAGGAGATACATAATATAGTCGGGCCAGAAGACGGTCTTCGCGTGAGAGAGGCCTAAGAAACGCTGGACGATGACTTGAAGGCGTTTATGGGTGATTGGAAGGAGAAGGCAACACACAGAGAAGATTGCGAAGCTGTCGGGTAGACCTTTGTTCAGCAGAGGGTCCAAAAACGTTGAAAAAAATTGGCAGTCAAGGGAACTGCCAACAGAAGTGTCAATCAAAAATAAAAATCAAAAGTCATTTATTCAAACTAGGCAGACAATCAGCACTTTTCCTACGTCAAAATTACATAAAAATAGAATAGAATATAATAGAATACTCTTTATTATGTACACCATAAAAGTTACAGATATAAATGTTGAAATTTTACATAGGGTGACACTATGGGCGGTCTTATCGCTAAAAGCGATCTTTTACAGACAACCTTTGGATGGATTAAAGGGAGAAGGAGAGACAATACTGCAGGTAGTCAGTGGTGTACTATTTACATGTACAATAAATACATACATACACAAAGCATAGACTTATCTATATAAATATATATATACAATAATAAACATGAAATAAGAGCAAGGAACTGTATAAGACAGTCCCCCAAAAACGCCCGCCCTTCACCACTTCCTAGTGCTTTACTTGGGATGAAGAAGTGGCGCAACAAACTCCCCAGCAGCACAGCTGTCTGTTCAGTTAGAAAAACTAGATTCTATACAATAGTATGTAACTTAATTTACATTACGCAACACAAAAGACAAATTATTTGCCATGTTAGCTAGCACACGCCACTATACCAACAAAAAAAATGGGAAATCTTTGGAATAACATTAATTTAAACGTATACAATGTACTCACACAAGCCGCTGCCCGTAGCCGGTCTGGCGCAAAACGTCCCATTAGAATGTCACAGTTAGCATGTCGGTAACGCGAACCAATAAGTTTTTCCTCAAACGAAAATCGTTCAAGGCGCCTGAAGAAGTTTCACTTCAAAAAAAGGAGAAGTTGAAGTTTGTACGAGAAAAACAAAAATCGACCCAGATAACGTCAAGGCCAAAACACTACCTAGTCTAATATAATTTATAACAATAGTGACTAAACAATTAGATGGTGTTAACCCTAGGGATAGATTCACGTCAGAGTATGAGTGATAGATACGGCTAAGAGTAGGGTTAGCACTCTCTCGGGGAAAGTTGTAATCTTTTATGGTTTACATAATAAAGAGTATTCTATTCTATTCTATTCTATTGTGGGACGGAATTGAGAAAATATTATTCTAAGTAATGTTTTTGTACTACTTATTTTAGAGCGAGATACTTGTGGTTGCAGGGACATCGATGCGCAACCTGTATCCTAATTGCGTAAAGCAGTTTGAATCGGAATGATTTTGAAGTATATTCCACTTCATATGTTAGAAAAAATTGTCTGCTCAACAACGTAAATAACGCAATGAATGTTGTTGAACTGTAAAATTGAAACCGATTCCTACTGATAGTGTGTTACGCAATTAGCCCTCTGTTTCTTTGATTTTTGAACGTCAAAATTTATAAAAAATAGAATTGATCTAGTCGGCGAATGGGCAAGAAACTCCACCGTTACTCTTTTAAAATGTTGTACAATATTTTTTATAGGTACATTAATTATATAATTATACAATTAAAATAGCAACCAGTTTAATTTTGTCTAGACTCTAGATTTAAATTCAAATTCAAATTATTTATTGCGAACTAAGTGTACAGGATTTTGTAGATGTTAACAATAGGTAGGTTCTAGAACTTAGTTGCCTGTGAAGGCATTGCAATTTAAATGGTTATAAAATATAAGAAGAAATAAAAAATACATACTCATTATTACAGTTATACAGACTTAACATTATATTAATTATCATTATTCATATATTTTATATTATCATTATATTAATTATCATTATTCATTAATTTAGCATTCTTATCTCGGATATAATCCTCTAATTTGTAATGTTTCAACACATTCATTTTATTATGTTTTTTTTACTCGTTCTATTTTCAGTGGTGTGTGTGATGGCTGTCTATCAGTCAGGCTGTTTTATAAATTATGGAAAGGAGCAAATTGGTGTTTCATGAAGAGCAACTTGCTTGAGTGAGGTTTGAAGTGTACTTAACAGAATAATATAATTCCATGGAGGTAGCTGACACCCTGGATTAACGCCGGTTGCACATCTCCGCCGCGAAACCATAGCAGCGAAACCGCATTAGTTCAATTCAACGGGTTCGCGTCATGTTCCGCTAGTCGCATTCGATTCGAGTAGCGAAACATGACGCGAGCCCGTTGAATTGAACTACTGCGTAACATAAAGGCTACTTTTTATCCCAATATTTCCACGGGATCGAGACTTACGTGGGTGAAACCGAGGGGCGCAGCTAGTAAATAAATAAATGAGTAATTTTTTTTTACGATTAATTGATAATATCATGGAAATTGTTCAACCCATCTGCAGTATTATTTATAGCCGCTTACATCCCCCGTAGGGTGTTACAAAAATGAGACCATCAAACAGCGGGCGCTTATTATATCTCTCTGGTACTTACACGCTTATGGGTTGCTCATAATAACAGTTATGGGTTATGGCACGTTATTGGATTGGATATGACGGTAATTTATAAATCGATTATTTACCGAACGGGTTGGGTAATGTAATATCCAAACAGGTAATGTCTTTTTTAAATTTTATTTTTTGAGGGGGAAGAAAGTCAAGATTCTTTGTTTTTTTTTATATCTCAATGTATCTGCCTAGCCTTTTCCCTACTATGTCGGGGTCAGCTTCCAGTCTAACCGGATGCAGCTGAATACCAGTATTTTACTAGGAGCGACTGCCTATCTCACTTCTTCAAACTGGGTAATACGATACCCCTTGGTAAGACTGGTTGTCAGACTTTCGGACTTCTAACGACCCGTAACGACTGTCAAATATCCACGAATGACAGCCGGGACCAGCCGGTCGCCGCGGATTGTGGATTCCATTTTACAGGTCTCCTCCGAAGCGCTAAACCGAAGTATCGGCCGAATGTTCAGCCGTTTTATAACTTCCATAGTTTCCTTTTTTCGCTTTGAGTCCTTACCCGACTTCAAGTCACAGTTTTGACTTTGGCTTATCTCTTCGATAGACTTTTTTTTGCCGTAGTCAGCGATAGTTAGCCGTAGTAAAGAAACGACCGAACATCCGGCCGATACTTCGGTTTAGCGCTTCGGAGTAGACCCCCTGGTGACCCAGACCTGTAAAATGGAATCCACAATGTTATCATTAGTGCAGCAGATGTTTTGCGTGGAGTTAATTTAATTCAAAACTTTATCTAATAAGAAAAAAAAAAATTTTTACCAATCAAAACAACCTAAGATTACGAGCATCATTACAGGTACCGTTTACAAAGCAAATTACAGGCGCAACGCTTTTTGTATACGCAGTGCAATATTATTATTTTAAAATGTTTAGGAAAACATATACTTTTACGATGTTTGTAAATATGTGAACACCATGTATCTATCTCATAATTAAGTTATTTTTATTGCTTAGTCTTTAATTCTTTTTACCTATTATGGTATAGTAATTTTATTCTAGGTGCATCGTCTTCACATATAATTAATGTACTCAAACAAAATATTGTAAAACATTTTTAAAAGAGTAACGGTGGAGTTTCTTGCCCATTCTCCATACGAAACTACCTTTTGGAAGGGGCAACTAGAATCAATTCTGTTTTTTTGTAAATTTTGACGTTCAAAAGTTCCTCTTATGTGCCTATTTGAAATAAATAATTTGACTTTGACTTTGAATATTATTCAACAACCTGCCATCGTATTTAGAAGTAAAAAAAAAAAGTTAAAAATGAAAATATTTAGTAATAAATATTTTAATGGGTGAATGTTCGCGGTTCAGAAGCACTTATCAGTCTATTTTCTTTTATCTTCTTTTTTTTGCAACATTGCAATATAAATGTTGAAGCTTTTAATTGGCAATTGTCTTGTTATTCTTTAGTTACCATGTACGTGTATTAGTCTTTAAGCTTTCTTTAAAATTGTAAAAATAAAATAAAATAAAACGCTATTTTATTACGGTGAATGAAAATATCAGAGATCTTGCACTTAACAGGCTGAATTACATAGAAAGAAAAGAAAGAAATTATTTTTTTATTGCCACGGAAACACGTGCTTATAAACAGGTCAACTGCGACTCGGATACGCACACAAAGAGTTCCACCGTATTATTTAGCAAAAAACGCCGAAAAAAAACACGTTTCTTGAAAGGGGACCTGCTTTAATATTTTAATTTATTTTATTTTTATTATTCACTACTAGGAATACACAATCTGTGAAAATGTCAACTGTCTACCTATTACAGTTCATGAGATACAGCCCGTTAACAGACGGACGGACGGACAGCGGAGGCTTAGTAATAGGGTTCCGTTTGGCACTCTTCGAGTACGGAACCTTGTAAAAGATAAGTTAAGGTAACTCGAATAAATGATAGATAGTACTGTAGCGGTGATATGATGATGCCATCATCCTAACCGCTAGTTAACTGGCAGCTTAATAAAAATAAATATTTAAAAATCAGAATGTAGATTTGAAATGATGGGAAGATTAAAACAATAGTTAGACCTGCTGTCTTGTATGGATCAGAATGTTGGGCCACAAAAGGGATGAATGAAAGGCAATTGCATGTAGCTGAGATGAGAATGCTAAGAGGGATGTGTGGTGTGACACGAATGGATAGAATAAGAAATGAGTATATAAAAGGAAGTCTCAAAGTGGCGGTGACTGAACAGTTGTGCGGAAATCGGTTGTCATACGGAGAAATGAGGAAAATGTCGTGAGGAAAGTTTTGAGTATGCATGTCGATGGCTATAAGAGTAGGGGAAGACCAAAGAAACGATGGATGGACTGTGTGAAAGATGATATGGCTAGAAAGGGAGTGACTACCGAGATGACGACTAATAGCGAAGTATGGAAGAAAGGGACATGTTGCGCCGACCACAAATCAATTGGGATAAGGGCAGGAGAATGATGATGGGTGGTCAGAGACACAGACTAGGATTAGCAGAAAAAGAAACATGTATTAGTTTAAAAAAAGATATATTAAATTAGTTACTATCCAAAAGCATTATTTTTTGAGTAATATAGCACGCCCCGCACACTACAGTACCTACTTAAAAGGAAAAATCTATAATTACGGTGACGCGAAATGTAACTTCAATAAAAACCGGCCAAGTGCGAGTCGGACTCGCGCACGAAGGCTTCCGCACCATTAACTATAAAAACAGCAAAAAAAAAAAAAAAGTCACGTTTGTTGTATGGGAGCCTTAAATATTTGTTTTATTTTAATAGAATTATTTATTTTTAAAGTGAATATATAACTAAATATTCTGTGAATATTTTACGCGTCTACCTGTTGCCGTTATCAATATCGAGCAAAAACGAGCAAATAAGTCACGTTTGTTGTATGGGAGCCCCCTTAAATATTTAGTATTTGTTTGTGTTCTGTTTTTTAGTATTTGTTGTTATAGCGGCAACAGAAATACATCATCCGTGAAAATTTCAACTGTCTAACAAGCACGGTTCATGAGATACAGCCTGGTGACAGACGGAGAGACGGACAGACAGACAGACAGACAGACGACAGACAGACGGACAGACAAACGGCGGAGCCTTAGTAATAGGTTTCCCGTTTTACCCTTTGGGTACGGAACCCTAAAAATGATTTTGATTTTGTAATCGAAAAACCAATCTCATTGTTCGCAGGGTATAAAACACTCAGCCCACAACTAGCTCCCTATAACCCATACTTACACTCCTCTTATAATATTTTTGAAGTCATAAAGTAGCATCCCGTAATTCTTGGATGTCCCTCGGTGCTATAGGTTTCCCCGACATCAAACTAGTCTTTCACAGCCATAAATCTTTGTTACCTTAGTGTCGTAGTAACTTTTATGGCACCGCAGAAATATCTTTTGCATATTTTTACGATATTACGCTGTCACTGGGGACTAGGACTTACCCTAGGGTTTGGCTGCATGTTTTAAATTTTCTGGGACGACAACTCTTTTTCAGTTGACAAAGTATTTCATCATCATCTGCCAAGCCTTTTCCCAAATATGTTAGGGTCAGCTTCCATTCTAACCAGATGCAGGTGAATACCAGTTTTGTACATGGAGCGACTGCCTATCTGACCTACACCAGTAACCGACTAACACGACATCCCTTGGTAAGACTGGTTGTCAGACTTTCGGGATTCTGACGACCCGTAACAACTGCCAAAGATCTACAAATGACAGCCGGGACCAATGGCTTAACGTGCTTTCCGAGGCACGGAGGGGTTTTGGTATGTAAAGATGGTCACCCATCGGTAAGCGTAGCTTAACCTGATCGAACGACCCGTGCGGCTGTTATTACTTAGCCAGAAGCCGTTTTTTTCTTTCGCCGTAGTCAGGCATAGACAACCGTAGTCCGGAATCGGTCGAACATTCGGCCGATTCCTGACTTCGCATTTATCTTCGGAGTAGGCCCCCAGAATAAGCAGTTTTGGTGATAAAATCTTGCTTTCATGTTTCAATGTCACCCTTAAGCAAGAAAAAAATTGTTAGTACAAGAACAATCACGAGCTACTGTAAAATGCACCAAAAATTCTCATTTGAAACAAACAATAAATAACACAGTACATATCGACTCAAAATAAACACATAACGCAACATCTATTCTTGCACTACTTGCAATATTATTCAACAAACCATATTTACATCATCCGACCAGAATTAGAGAAACAATTGATTTATTAGTCTCGTCGGTTCTGTAGCATCTAGGCTTCGACCAGGGTGAAGAAAATACGCGGGGGCTGAGGCGGGCGCGAAGTTTCAAACAAAGGAGAGGTCAAAATTGGTATAATATTCCGACGATTTTTAAACGCTAATGTGATGTAACTTATTAGAAAGCTTATTTATTATGCTACTCGATTATAGTTAAATCTGATTTTTTCAGGCGCCCGTTTTTGTGAAAAAGTGAAAAATATTTCAATACAAACAAAACGCACATAGTCTTTATTAATTCATTTCTATGCAATATAATTATTTTATGTGGCTAATGTTTCCGTTTCTATTAAATACTTTGAGATTTTATTATAATTTTAGCTGCAGCTCCATGAAATTAAGACAAAAAATATTGATTATCATGACAATGCAATAACAAAACGTATCGAAAAAACTCAAAGCTGTAAACTCGGACTAAATATCCGTTGTAAATGTCAAGCAGAGTCCTGCTGACTGACGTTGTCATTGTCACGTCATTAGCCACAGGGCTGCCATCCCTAAAATATAAATAATGCTTGTAGAACATTTTATTTTTCAACACTTGTTTTAAAAAAAACGGGCGGCTGTAAAAAAAAATGAAATGCCCAAAGACATCAAAATAATTACCCTCTTTCAGCCTATATAGGTCAGAAGGCTGTTTAAATTTTCAATTATTTTAGTACCAAGCCCCATACATTTCGTGAACGTCTCCTTTAGCCGCTGCTTGCGTCCATATTGAGGTGATAATGGCGTGATGCCATTGCACACAGATTACGGAATGGCAGTGTTTAGAGTCCGTATGATTAATATGTGACGTCAGAATTTCTTTCACCGACTTCTGTCACGAGCCGCCTTCAAAGACGTCAGATCCTATACGTCATTTATGTCATAGTGCGAGTAAATAGAGACACGCTTTTTTTTTGGGTGGGAAATTATCAAATAACTTCTCACGCTCTGGGCGGAGCGGAAGAAGACTTTTACTGACTAAAACCCACCCATGTTCCTTCAGTTGCCTGTGTGCCCACGATATCCCTTTCGGACAAACTCGCAACCCTGGCAGGCATTGGCCCCACCGGACCCCGTCAGTTCGTGCTGACATCTCTTTGAGGCGCACGTAGAACACAACGCGTCCTCGACCCGGGCCTGGTCCTTATCGTACGGTGAGCTACCCGTCGCTCACCGTCCGCAAGCCCGCGCCTACGGTGGCCGGGAATCGGCCTGGGACTCCCGACGCCCGGGGCGTCTCCCTCGGCGACTAGGGGCTTAAGGGCGCGAATTTTGCCTCTCCCTCGGTGATACGCTTGGTTTTTATATGAAGTTTTGACAATGTCGCCTCTATAGCAGCCGCCGCTCGAGACGTCTCCGTAATCTGTAGGACTGTGCGACCTAGCTAACGAGCGATCGTCTATTGTTTTGTTTTCGTTGTTCCTGTAGAAACACGTCTACACTTTAGTACCCTCTACTGTCTCCTACAACAACTCACGATGCACTGGGCACAGTATAAATAATAACAGTATGGAAAATAGGCTTAATTGTTGAAAAAGGGTTGTCACTCTTAACGAAAGCTCCGGTTTTGAAGAAGCCGAGTTTAAATAACGTATATTATGCAATATGCTGGTGGTATCTTTTTAAATATCGCGGCAACCACTCCTCTCGACACGGCAACCGCAACTGACAGCATCGCGACAACCGCTTTGGGGTCTCGTCAATGATTGCGTTTGCGTGCTTTTTGTTACGTAGTTTCTGTACCTTCCATATTTATACTGTGACTGTAGCCACTTAATGTCGCCCGCTACCGCCCAATTCACCGCACGTTCACGCTAGACTAGGCCTTAGGGTGAATTTCACCAATGAAACTAAACGCGATCAGCACATCTAAACCGCGTTCAGTAGCTGTCAGTGTCATTGTGGCGGCATCTACAACGTCACATGCGAACTACGCATCTAAGACCTGACGTCACACATGGTGCATCGCGCAAGCAGAGTTTACCACAAGACTGGCATATATACAACATCCCAACATCAATTGACGGGCAGTAGCCCACCAGACAACACCCGTCTGGTCGGAGGATCCTCCCTTTTCTATGGAGGATGAGTGAACTCTCCATCCTGTTCCTCATACCTCTTTATCATCTTTATTGGGAATCTTGACACTGACAGCTCTTGAACGCAGTTTCGATGTGCTAGTCGCGTTCAGTTTCATTGGTGTAATCAGCCCAAAGTCTAATCGCTTTTGTAGCATTTAGCCTTCACACTAAATATAACGAATATCGGCAGTTTAGTCAATGAATAATATATTTCGTTGCATGACAGTGAGCTAAATTGAGTTGGCATTAAATAATATACTGCTCCGACATGGATATACCTAAATAAACGTAGCGAAATAGAGAGCTAACTTGAAATATAGGTATTGGATTTGACAGATTTTGATATCTTTTGCAAGCAGCACAGTTAAATTGTGTTTAATTTAAATCAGAATGAAAGATAATAATAATAAAAGTATTGCAATTGGTTTTACACCATATCTATTTCAGCATTGTATTTTTATTTATTTTTTAACTAAAATGTACAATCGACCGCACGTGGGATATAGCACTCTGACCTTGAGCTGTGCCCTGGATAAACATATAGGCTACTTTTTAGGGTTCCTCACCCAAAGGGTAAAACGGGAGTCTTAGTAATATGGCTCCGCCGTCTGTCTGTCTGTCCGTCTGTCACCAGGCTGTATCTCATGAACCGTGATAGCTAGACGGTTGAAATTTTCACAGACGTTGTATTTATGTTGCCGCTATAACAACAAATACTAAAAACCAGAATAACTTAAATATTTAAGGGGGTTCCCAAACAACAAACGTGATTTTTTTGCCGTTTTTATGGTTCCGTACCTCAAAAGGAAAAAACGGAACCTTTATAGGATCACTTCGTTGTCCGTCTGTCTGTCTGTCCGTCGGTCTGTCTGTCTGTCTGTCAGTCTGTCAAGACCATTTTTCTCAGGAACGCGTAGAGGTATCAAGTTGAAATTAATATCAAATACGTAAGTCTATAGTCCCTTGAAGCTCTAAAAAAATCAAGCTTCTAAGTCAACGCAATAAAAAAATACGGCGATATAAGCGACATTATTGTGACATATTTCGATACTCGCATATAAATCAAAACCTACTTCCCGTTGGCCTAGAATCATGAAATTTGGCAAGCAGCAAGGTCTTACAGCACAAGTATAGGAAAAAGTCCTAAAATTGTAAATTTGTAGTTCTATCACATAAAAAACAAAATGCGAATATCTCGCACATAAATCAAAATCTATAGGGTACTTCCAGTTGACCTAGAATCATGAAATTTGGGCAGAAGCAAGGTCTCACAGCACAAGTAAAGGAAAAAGTTCGAAAAATGTAAATTTGTAGTTTTATCACATAAAAAAAAGTTGTGCTGACTGTACCGTGTGACATATCAAATGAAAGGGCTTGTTTTAAGGATTTCATATATATATTTTTTTATAATTTTAAAATAAGCACTTTTGAAATTATTTTAGAAAATATTATCTATAGTAATCTTATCTCCGAAACTACTACCCTAAAATTTTGAAAAAAATACAGAATATAGATCTTTACTTATAGATTACAGGAAGACCTTTAAGAAGTCTGTGATCTTAAAATAATGGTAAATCACTCAATATTGTGCGTACAAACTTACATTTGCAGTTCTAATATATGGAGGATCATGTTTTTCAACTACAATGTTATGTTTGTTTTAGGGATAAATTCATCCTAACTACGGATCCCTTCATTGTGCGTGGTCCGACACGCACTTGGCCGGTTTTTATTGATAAAATCAAAAAATCAAAATCATTTTTTTTTATTTCATATAAAACTACATGGGCACTTATGAAACGTCAGAAGCTAGGTGCACGGTTCTAATTGGTTGTTTCCTATGGAGAAGAGCCGGCAAGAAACTCCACGGTTACTCTTTTAAGAAAAGTGGGCTTTAACAATGTTTCCAAGTTACAGTGTTAATAGGTATGAGAGGACAGTGTAGGCCCGTCAACAAGCACCAAGTACTTAACAAAATAAAAGATAGTTTACAAAGCTACAGTCAAAATTAAGCCTACAACGTTCTCACATTCACAAATTAAAAAAATAATCTATATAAAATATTACTAAAAAATTAAAAATAAAAACCTACATATTTAAACCAAATGACAACATTGTCATTACAACTGTAACAAAACTAAATAAATATTCTGTCCACAAGTCACTAATAAATATTTTAAATTAAAATTGTAGGTTATGTCAAAATATGTAAAAAAAACTAAAAATCGTAATTTAGGAGCAGTTAATAGACGTTTACATAGTTATGCCGTTAATGAGGTACCGGGGAAGCCACATGTGCAGAAGGAATTATTGCCAAACTTCCGTGTTTTCAACGTAGTCCTTAATCTTATAGTATGCTTTTTTGATTAGGACACGTTTGATGTGGGTTTTGAACTTTCCATCCCTAAGTTCTATAACCGACTTTGGCAACTTGTTATAGAAGCGGATACTGTTTATAAGAAACGATTTGCTTGTTTTAGTTAATCTAAATTTGGGTATCACAATTTCATGTTTACTACGTGTATTTATATTATGGAAATCGCTTCTTATTTTGAAAAGTCCTAAGTTTTTGGGAACATATAAAATACTTTCTAAGATATAAAGGGAAGGCAGAGTGAGTACATCAATTTCTTTGAATTTGTTTCTAAGGGACTCACGAGGATCCATTCCATAGATCGCGCGGATTGCCCTCTTTTGTAAAATGAAAATTGATTCTACGTCAGCAGCCGATCCCCACAGCAGAATGCCATATGACATAATACTGTGGAAATAAGCAACGTACACTAACCTAGCTGTGGCTATATCAGTTAACTGCCTTATTTTTCTTACTGCATATGCAGCTGAACTTAATCTACTTGAAAGAGCTCTAATGTGGGCAGCCCATTGTAATTTTGAATCTAAAGTAATTCCTAGAAATACAGTTTCCGTAATAGCATCTAGTTTCTTGCCGTCAAGTTTTAAATTAGGCTCACTTGGGGTACATTTGGTAATGAAAACATAAGACATTTTGTTTTGTTCGCATTAAGTAAAAGATTATTAGCTGCGAACCATTTTGAAAGAACAGCCAGACTATCATTGACATGTAAGACATCCGTATCTTTTCTATCTATTTTAAAAATAAGGGAAGTGTCATCAGGGAATAGAATTATATTCGATAAGTTAGCCATCATGTAAGGCAGATCATTAGAATAAACTAGAAATAGGAAAGGCCCAAGAATTGAACCTTGAGGGACGCCCATCTTTACTAGAGACCACAAGGACGTTGCCCCGTTAACGTTTACTTTTTGCTGCCCGTTTGATAGATAGGAAAAAACAAGATCAGCAGCTTGTCCACGAATTCGTAGTGGTGTAATTTACAGATTAGTATCTTGTGGTCAACGCAGTCAAACGCTTTTGAGAGATCACAGAAAATGCCAATGGCATCCTGGGATTTCTCCCAGGATTCCAAAATGTGACTGATGAGTCACATTTTGGAACTCACTCCTGCGTCAGTCGTCGACTTACCTTTCGTGAAACCACTGGCGACTATGTAAAATCCCATTTGAATTAAAATGTGACAACATCTGGTCTAGCATTATTTTTTCGTATATTTTACTCAATGCTGGTAGCCCAGATATAGGCCTGTAATAAGAGGGATCACTCTTACTACCCGATTTGAAAATTGGTGCTACTTTACTATGTTTCATTAAATCAGGAAACGTACCGCTGTCTAAACATTGATTAAATATGCCTGTTAGGACAGGGGCTATTGTGTCAATTATATCTCCAAGAACCTTAACGGAAATTCCCCATAAGTCTTCAGTGTTCTTTATGTTAAGACTTTTGAATGCTTTTTTAATAGTGACAACAGAAATGGGGTTGAATTCGAAATTTGGAATGTCTTTAGAGAAGTTTTCTTTGAGAAGAGATTCAGCTCATACGGATGATGAGGAGAGAGATTTCGTAACCTCTATTGGGATGTTGGTAAAGAAGTTAAGATAATGGTACGGAACCCTTCGTGCGCGAGTCAAACTCGCACTAGGCCGGTTTTTTTATGCCGTTATTCTCAGGGTATCGAGACTTACGCGGGTGATAACGCGGGGCGCAGCTAGTTGCTTCATACTCGTATGTTAGAAAAAATTGTCTGCTCAACGTAAATAACGCAATGAAGGTGTTTGAACTGTCAAATTGAAACTAATAATTCCTACTGATAGTGTGTTACGCAATTAGCCATGTAGATGATCAAGCGTAGCATAGTGTTTCAATAGAATAAGAGGCCAGCTTATACTGGGTTTTCCTTAAAGTAGAAAAATCTCCTAATACAACTTTTAAAAGAAGCAAAGGCAGTCATAATTATAAATAAAAGATTTAAATTATATCTTCAGGGTTCTAAAAAGGAAACTGTAGATCTTGTAACCTTCTGCGAAAAGTAACATCAAAAATTTACTTAGGAACCTTTAGGCTGTTAAAAACAAGAGTAAAAAAGATTAATTGACCCCGCCTAAAGCGGATTAAAAAATTAAGAAACATAGCTAAAAACTTTTGTTTCTTTTAAGGGTTCCGTACCTCAAAATAAAAAAACGGAACCCTTATAGGATCAATTCGTTGTCCGTCTGCCTGTCTGTCTGTCTGTCAGTCTGTCAAGACCATTTTTCTCAGAAACGCGTAGAGGTATCAAGTTGAAATTAATATCAAATACGTAAGTCTATGGTTCCTTGAAGCCTTAAAAAAATCAAGCTTCCAAGTCGACGCAATAAAAAAATACGGTGATATTAGCAGCATTATTGCGACATATTTCGATACTCGCAAATAAATCATAACCCCCGTCCCGTCTTCCCGTTGACCTAGAATCATGAAATTTGGGCAGAAGCATGGTCTTACAGCACAAGTATAGGAAAAAGTCCTAAAAATGTAAAAGTTTTATCACATAAAAAAAAAAAATTGCGAATATCTCGCACATAAATCAAAACCTATAGGGTACTTCCCGTTGACCTAGAATCATTAAGCAGAAGCAAGGTCTCACAGTATAAGTAAAGGAAAAAGTCCGAAAATTGTTAATTTGTAATTTTATCACACAAAAAAAAACATTTTTTGCGATTGCAAACTCAAATTTTCAGTTGGAATAAATTGACCGTGGCGTATATCGATGAATGGGAGAACATTTTTTACAACTACAATGGCACCTTTCACGGCCCGCGCGGCCCGCGGCGCGAGATCCGCGCTCTCACGCGGGAGACGTATGGGCCGTAAGGTGGTTTGTTTTAGGGATAAATTCACCCTAACTACGGAACCCTTCATTGTGCGTGGTCCGACTCGCACTTGGCCGGTTTTTGTATTTTACCTTTAATACCGCGCTTCTACGGATAACGGATACCTACTGTGCATAGGGTACTTTTAGAGTTCGATTGTAGGTTCAAACCCTGACATGCCTGTAATTTGCCAATGTGTACTTGTACTAATAAATATACACCGTGGATTTTAATCGTCTTACAACGGCAGCCCACTTCATGTATCCAATGACTAAAATCATCCATAAAAGTTAAAAAAAAATTAATAACATTAGAATACTTAATTAAAAAATATATATATATTCACTATGACGCATAATGTAGTTTGAAACAACCTTTTATGAGCGCGGTGCGAGCCTTGCGCTCCATACCGCGCCACCCTTGGAACGCAAGGCTAAAAAGATAATCCAGTCAGCAGTTTTTGTTAGCAGAACTCACTTTTGATGAGACCCATTTTATATAAATTTTTGCTGATATGAAAAAATGTTTAATAATCCTCAGTCTTATAAATGCTGTTATAAATAAATTATTCTACCAGCACGCTAATGAGACTGCCCGTTTGTGCCCGGTTGATAGCAATAGGCTATGTGTTATGTTTCTGATGGAGTGTGTCCGGAATGAAAATACTAGAATAATTTTTTTGGACAATACAAAAGGTATACATAAATTGGCTTTTGTAATACCATCCTTGCTTTTCTAGTGTCCGATAAGGCTAAACAATTGTACAAGCTAGTGATAAGGTGGATAGTAATCAACAATTTTGTGTTTTTCTACACTGGGCGATGTAGTCGTAAATAAAAAAAACATTTGGGTTTTTTTTTTGGGTGGGAAATTATCAAATAACTTCTCCCGCTCTGGGCGGAGCGGGAGGGCATGTCAGACTTTTACTGACTAAAACCCACCCGTGTTCCTTCATTTGCCTGTGTGCCAGGGCCACGATATCCCTTTCGGACAAACTCACAACCCTGGCAGGCATTGGCCCTAATGGACCCCGTCAATTCGTGCTGACGTCTCTTTGAGGAGCGCGTGGAACACAACACGCCGTCGACCCGGGCCTGGTCCTTATCGGCCGGCGAGCTACCCTTCGCTCACCGTCCGCAGGCCCGTGCCTACGGTGGCCGGAAATTGGCTTGCGACTCCCGACGCCTAGGGCGTTTCCTGCGGCGACTATGGTGATCGCCGCCGCCGATCGCCTCCGTGAGGACACGGCGGTGCTCCGCCCAAGCAGGGCAGACCTCCACCGTATGCTCCACCGTGTCCTCCGGGCGATCCACACAGTGGTGACACTCGGGGACATGGAACTTAAACATAACTGGCGAAATAAACCCTCATTTCGCAACTATAGGTAAATCTCTGCTGTCCCCGAAGGATTAGTCAGAGATGTACCATTACGGGCGTGATGATAAGCTAATGAAAATGTCTCAACCTAACAACATTACAAATCCAGTCAGACAGTCTAATCTAAATAATCCACGTATGGAAACTGAATATTCAAAGTGAGCATCTTTGTTACCGAAACGTCTGTCTCTGACACACGAAGTAGAGCATACTCCCACGTGTACTGTTAGAGGGAGACGGAATATAATTAGTTCTTCGCACTCTTCATTTGACTTTGGTGTGCTTAGTCAGTACTCGAAAATTCCCTTTGTTGTGGTACAAGGTGTAAGTATAAGCGGTTAAAGTTCTTTGAAGATGGTCTAGTTCTAATTTTTTAACTAAAAGTTATAACCTGCGCCCCGTAGTTTCACCCGCATAAATCTCGATCCTGTGAGAATATCGGGATAAAAAGTATGCTATGTCCTAATTTAGGTCATGGTCTCCCCATGCGCCAAATTTCATCAAAATCCGTTCAGCCATTTTAGCGTGAAAGCGTAACAAACAAACTCACAACTCACAATTTTTCACTTCTATCGGCAGTCCCCAAAGACTGCCCCGCATTTTTTGGGGTTGTGGGCACTACTTTATGGATAACAGCAATTCACTAGGTTATTCCCTTTTTCAATACCCTATACTGTTCCAAAATCGCGACTGTCAAAAACAGACAGGTGTTCCGAGTTTTAGAAGGCCGTGCATTGTTTTCAATAGGTAGATAACAACTAGATTACATTAGAGGACGGTTCCGTGTGGAGCCGGACGTAAAGAATAGCACAATCCTATTTCTTCCCGTGGGTGTCGTAAAAGGCGACTAAGGGACTTACTAGAGAATGGGCAGGAGCGGGAGGCCTATATCCAGCAGTGGACGTCTTTCGGCTGAAATTATGAACAACAAGATTAAAAAAAAAAACAAAGCTGGCAAAAATTAGAATGGATTACTTTATTAAATTCACTTAAGATCTATTCGCATAATAATATAGATGCAGACTGTGAGGTAGACATTAGCATTGGATTGATTAGCATGTAGATTTAATATTATGCTGTCAACCGGTCACAGCAGTTATCAAACTCATTTGATAATTTGTTATTCAGTTTAAACCCATTGTTGGTCCGTTATTTTCTGTCAGGAAATTATCATGGATATCCTCCGTCTGAGAAAAATGGAGGATTATGTCGGACTGCTACCGACTAAAACTCGTACATTTGCGGAAGCTCAAGCTAACCCCGTAATCTTCGAGGTATCTGCTATAGATATTTGGTCTTTAACCTGTCGTATTTTGCTGGGCCTCACCGCGTACATAAAGCGCTGTCTGCCGCGGAATATAGTACGCGTACGAGTGCGATAATATCGAAAGAAAGAAAAATAATTTTATTTATCACAGAAATACGTGCAAAACTTATGAAAACATAAACACGCTGCACGTCATTACTGTGACAAGATGGCTTGCACTCAGCGTGATGCTGTTCTATGGGGGACCCACAGCACAGCGCTGATTTTCAGTGGTCACCCGAAAAATAAACGGAACCCATGTCAGATTTAATGAGTTGTACATAATAGCTAACAAAATAAAATAAAACAAACAGTACTTAGAATATAATGCCTATACAACCAAATAAATATGATTAAAAAACATAAATAAAGTAGGTAAAACATTTACTACATTTATTACACGGGAATATCAAGTGCGCCGCGTAGGAACGCGATGCGGGGCGCGTAGTTAAACACTCCGGCAGCCAACTGTTACTTATTTTGGAGCGTTGATCTACGTTCATACGAGAGGGCCTGCAGTCTTGACATACATAGCGAACGCTCTATCACCGAATTCGGTCACTAAGTCCTAATGGGGTCTCTAAACGGTCAAAATTGCGTGACAGGATTGTGATTTTTTCGTGCTTGTCAAGCAATTTTTATTGTCTATTAGGACTTTGCGACCGAATTCGATTGGAAAGCGATCTGCAGGCCCAGGTTAAAATCAACTCTCCCACGCTTCAGCGTATAACTTACATCCAAAATCACGGCCCGTCTCTTAAAGTTGCTAAAGTAAATGTTAGTCTTCAATTTGCCGTGTTTTCTTTGTCTCTGGTTACTTTACCGAAGATATCTGTGCCGTACAGTAATAATCACTCGATCGACCGTTTATCAGCGGAGTAATAACATAATACTACAATAAGCTTCAGGATGGGTTTTGGGTGTTTATAATTAACGTGAAGAAATTATTTAGGTAATGAGGATGAGAGGAAAGGGTTAAGACAATGATCTTGGTTGATAGAAACTTCAAAGATTTAGATTGTTAGACCACACCATGTCTCGGAACGCTGTCAATAGTTGATCTTTGACAGTCGTTATGGGTAGTCAGAAGCCCAAAAGTCTGACAACCAGTCTTGGTGTTACCCAGAAACTAGGTTGTGGAGGTCAGATACGCAGTCGCTCCGTGTAAAATAATGGATACAGATACACTTAGACTGGAAGCCGAACCCAACATAGTTGGGAAAAGTCTCGGCAGATTGATTGAGGAGACGCAATTTATTATTGCTACCCACTGTATAACTGAACACTAGAATGTACACAACAGAATATTAACACCTAATATATTATTGTTGCCTAACTGACGTTTTGCGAAACGGTAAGCAGTCTGTTTTCCACACTATGCTTTTAGAATGTGGTTAGTAAATTGATCGATGATACATTTATGGGTTCGTTCTTTGATGATCTGTATAAATTGTAGGTTTTTAAGCAGGGTTTAACTGACTGACAAACAATGCACACCACAGTGCACGCAATCGTCCAGTGGCAGCAGTTCTATTAACTTTCGTGGATCGTTGTACGCAAAACTTCTGTCACGGATTGCCTTCAAAGCCGTCAGTTTATACTGTTATGTCATTTGTATACGTTTTTTATGGAGGAAAGTGTTGACAATGGCGCCTCTAGCAGCTGCAGCCGATGTGCTCTGTGGTGTCACTTTATAATTCTACTAAACATATCAATTAAAAACCAATCCGATCCAATCGTTTCCTAATGCAAAACTTTACTGTAGAATGGTGCCGAACGTAAAGAATGGCACCATCCTATTTCTTCCCGTGGGTGTCATAAAAGGCGACTAAGGGACTTACTAGAGAATGGGCAACGGCTTTAACTATGCGTTTTAACACCATACAGCGATCGCCAACCCGCCTGTTAAGCGTGGCGATTATGGCAAACCCCCCCTTTGGGGGAGGCCTATGTCCAGCAGTGGACGTCTTTCGGCTGAAATTATGATGATCATGACATCATTTAAGTTACGGGGGTACTTACACAGTTTCACTCCGCCATAACACTTTGTCAACACCAATTTATCTCGTCTGCTCAACGTCCGTACGTCACTGCAGGAATCCAGCAGAATATCAGTGTCAGGTATATCTGCCTGACACAATGCTGAGCTGGACTCCCATTTGGTGCAAACTCGAGACGCAGACTGCCCTTGTATGTTCGTTATTTGATTTGAAGTATGTCATTGTGTCAGTCTATTTCTTTAAGTAGGTTTTTGTTTTTTGTATATTAGCGCCTTGTTTTTAGGGTTCCGTACCCAAAGGGTAAAACGGGAACCCTATTACTAAGGCTCCGCCGTCTGTCTGTCTGTCTGTCTGTCTGTCACCAGGCTGTATCTCATGAACCGTGATAGTTAGACAGTTGAAATTTTCACAGATGATGTATTTCTGTTGCCGCTATAACAACAAATACTAAAAAAAAGAATAAAATAAATATTTAACGGGGCTCCCATACAGCAAACGTGTTTTTTTTGCTCGTATTTGCTCAATATTGATAACGGCGACAGTAGACGCTTGAAATATTCACAGAATATTTAACTTAAACTCAGTTAAAAAAAAAAAAAAAAATATATTTAAGGGTATGTATCCCATACAATAAACGTGTTTTTTTTGCTGTTTTTATAGATAATGGTACGAAACCCTTAGTGCGCGAGTCCGACTCGCACTTGGCCGGTTTTTTTTTATAATATTCCTGTAATTTGTTATCTATTAATTAGGGCGTTTGTGGGCACTGAATAAATGTTATAACAGAATTTTTTTTAACCAGTGTGATTTTTTTTTTGGTGGCTCAGTATCAGTCATACAACAATTAAAAATAAATAAATAATAATAATAAGTTATTTTATTTTCCCGACTTATATATATCCCGACTATACTCGTACTAATAAATACCTAAAAACCTACAAATCGCAAATCGAGCGAGCGCACAGCTGTTAAGTTACCTTCGCGCGTTCCGCTTCACCTCACACGCACCGGCCGGCAAGTCACCATAAAACTAGTTCCAAAGTAAACATCGTGCATTGACGATAACTTATTTTTTTTTGACTAAGACATCAAAATAAAAAAAGATATGTTTAGTAAAACTCGCTTAAGTTTAATTTGTCAACATCATTTGCACACTGGTTATTTTTTTTTCCTGTATATCTGTCTAATTACGTAAACTTTCAACAATTATAGCAATAGGCATAGGCAAAACCGACCACAAATGGTGTTATTTGCTGATGACACATCTCTGATTTTTAAAGTAAATAGTTATGCACAGGAGCTTGACGACGTAAATAACGCTATGCTTAAGGTCCATAATTGGTTTACTGTAAATAATTTGGTATTAAATGAGAAGAAAACTAAATGCATAAGATTTGCGTTACCGAATGTTAGAAGTAGTGAATGTCACGTTGTATTGAACAAAGAGATACTAGAATTCGTCGAAAAGACTGTTTTCCTGGGAATCACGCTTGACTCAAAGCAGCAGTGGAGTGCTCACTTAACATCTCTTGCAGGGCGGCTAAGTTCAGCCGCCTACGCTGTTTGGAAAATCCGCCAATTAACAAACGTGGATACAGCGAGACTGGTCTATTTTAGTTACTTTCATAGCATCATGTCTTACGGTATTTTGCTGTGGGGACGGGCTGCAGATATTGTTTCTATCTTTATTCTGCAAAAGAGGGCTATCAGAGCCATCTACAACCTCAGCAGACGCGATTCTCTAAGGGAACTGTTTAAAAAAATTAACATCATGACGGTACCTTGCCAATATATATATGAAAATATTATGTATGTTAGAAAAAACCTACATCTTTTCAGTAAGATTAGTGACAGGCATAATTTTAACACTAGAAATAGGAACAAATTAGATCAACCACGTTTCAGATTGTCAAAAGTACACACTTCTTTTATGGGGTACTGTGTTAAATGTTATAATAAAATACCATTAGATATTCTTCAACTAAATGAGAAGAAATTTAAAACATGCATTAAACGCACACTATGTAGACAAGCATATTATAAGTTGGATGATTATATCGTAGATAAAGATGCTTGGCTTAATGCTGGTCCTGCTCCATAACAACTTGGGCTCACTTGTTAGAATTTTAATATTTGGAAGTGATGCTTCCCCCCTTTTTTATTTTTTGTTTTGACATTACATTCGTAACTATCGTTTATTTTTATGTACTTAGTCAAGTTTTAGTTGTTGAATACTTCAATAGGTAACAACGATTTTCCTTTTGCTAGTAAAATTTTATTAATCATTGAAATACATTGCAAGCTATAGTTTTGTATAATTTAAAAGCATTTTTTTCATTTTTGTAAATGTGAGTACCATGGAGCCGTTTATTATGTTATGATGTATGTTGACTTAAAAAAGCCTGGCAGTTGAGAGTATGTCATGCTCACTTAAATGTCTCGCTGATGGTGGCGCGTGTGTTGGATCATTCGGTTCCCTACAAAGTGGTTGAGCTGGATGGTGCTGATCCACGCTTCATGTTCGTGAACGGGCGCTGACAGTTGAGGCTGGTCATCTCTTAACTGCCAGGGCTTATTTTGTAATCTTTTAATCTTATATTTTGATTTTTTTTTTTTTTTTTTAATACTTATACTTATTTTTGTTTTCTACATTGTTCTCACATATAGAAGCGACAAGAATAATGTACCCAGGATTTTGTAATATCTTGATTTAAAAGAGTGTCCTTGGAGTTTCTTGCCTGTTCTTCTCCATAGAGATCTACGTTTTGGAATGGGCAAATAGCTTCCACTTTCTGACTAACTGACCGACTCTTTGACAATTCAAAAGTGCCTGTAAATGGTTTATTTGAAATAAATGCTTTGAGTTTGAGTGAGTTTGAGTTTGAATTGATCCCTCAAAAACTCTCCATGTTGCTCGTTATAAGAATCATCACAGTTAATATCCATATTCTAAACCACCTTAACATTTCTCTAGCTCTCAAAGGCACAATTAGACGAAATTTTCGCTAGAACAGCCGCGCTTATTATCTTAAGTAAAGGCAATATGGAGTCAACTATGTTTTAATAATGTTATTAACTGTTTGTGTAGCGTAATTTAGGTTAGTTTTGATATGGAACTTTGGTTTTAGTATTTGGAAAGATGGTATTCCAGTAAGTAATTGCAATGTAACTCTTATCTCGGTATAGTAAAGTATAAAATAGAATGATTGCCGAGAGTTTTATTAAATTCACGGTAATTATTCTAATTTATACTTTATAGCAACGAGATAAGAGTTAAATTGCAATGACTTACTAATGGTTTTATTTAACTAACAGCAGTGATAGCCTATCCTCGGACTGCCAAGTTATAGGTCTCGAGTTCGAATCCAAGGCACGCACCTCTGACTTATTCGGATTCATATGCGTATTGTATAAAATTATCACTTGCTTAAAAAACGGAGAAGGAAAACATCGTGAGGAACGTGCCTGAGAGATATTTCTCGACGGCATGTGAAGCCAACTCAGAGGCCCATGTGCGGGATAAAAACTCTGACACCAGGGGGCCGATCGCGCTAATTTTGAACGTTAATACCAAAACTAAACCACAACCAAAAACGTTACGTTAGACACATTTCGTATCGTGCTAATCATTTCAACGGAAACGATTTAGCTTTACTTTGGAAGTTACGCTGGAGGAACGATCGATCGAACTTTCAGTATTGTCGCTCAGAAAAAATAGCGCGATACCGTTTCTTACATCAGCTAAACCGAAACTAAATAGCGCGATCGGCCCCCAGGTTAGTCACTAACCACACGAAACATGGTGGCTGGGACAGACTGGATGCGGAAGGCGGAGGACAGGATGTTGTGGCGCAGCCTGGGAGAGGCCTATGTCCAACAGTGGACTGCTATAGGCTGAGTTGATTGCTTGACACGAAAAAAAAAGAAAGAATAATGGTTTTACGTCATTCATATTTAATCGTGAATGGTGAGCATGGCACGAGCATAAGTAATCCTTACTAACAAATAACTTTTCTTATGTTTATATAGGTATGAGGAGCGGGGTGTAAAGTTCACTCATCCTCTATAGAAAAGGGAGGATCCTCAGAACAAACGGGTGTTGTGTCTGGTGGGCAACTGCCCGATGATTGATGTCGGAACGTTGTATAATATTATATGCTATTCGCGCGGTAAACTCTGCTTGCGCGATGCAGGATTTTGCATGACGTCAGTGTGACTCGTAGTTCGCATGTGGCGATGTTGATGCCGCCACATATTAATTAACCCAAAACAGAAATAGAGAGAAAAGACGTCCGTTTCATACATTTTGATTGGGAAGATATTATAGAAAAGAATACTCTTTATTAGGTACACCATAAAAATTACAGATATAAATGTTGAAATTTTACATAGGGTGACACAATATCGCTTTTATAAAAGCGATCTCTTACAGACATCCTTTGGATGGATTTGGATGGATTATATTTTTGTATGAAACAGTAACCCTTTTTCCATAGTTAACTAAAAGTTCCAGTTGATGGATGCTTCTATATTTTTCATCAACATCCTTATATATTTTATAACAAAGTCCCGCCGCGTCTGTCTGTCTGTCTGTCTGAACGCGATAAACTCACAGACTTTGTCCCAGAAAAGTCCCGTAAAAGTGATTTAAAATTCATGAGCACCTAACTTATAGGCCCTGGAAGGATGCTTATTATTTTTATAGTCAGCTTTAATGAGAATAATCCTTACTAATCAACATCATCATCATTTCAGCCGAAAGACGTCCACTGCTGGACATAAGCCTCCCCCAAGCACCACTACTTCGACCGGTTCTGTGCTTTCCGCATCCAGCGGATACCTGCAGCGTTCACAAGGTCATAGGTCCACCTAGTAGGACGCCTTCCGGTACGCGGTCGCCACTCCACAACCCTTCGGCCCCATCGGCCATCAGTTCTGCGAGCAATGTGCCCTGCCCACTGCCACTTAAGCTTGGCAATTCTTCGGGCTATGTCAGTTACCTTTGTTCGCCTGCGACTCTCTTCATTTCTGATTCTTTATTAATAATAATTCTTTACTAATAAGTAATAATATAAAATAAGTAATAATAATATCTAACTTTACATCAAAAATAATATTATAATTAATAACAATAACTTATTATTTAATAACTTTTATACCAACACCCAACTGTTTGCATAAGGCTAATTACACACAGTGGCAGCGCGAGATGGATCGCCCGAGTTATACAACTCGCTTTACCGGTGGCAACTGGGCCAAAGTTCGGCCAAACTTGCCCGGAATTATGGCAAAGGCTGAATAACTGGTTTTATTTTGTCCAGACAAGCTTGTAAAGGGGCAATAAAGTTTGATACAAGTAGGTCGTGTTGCCCATCTTCTATACAATTATATAACATTATTTTTAGTATAATTATGCGAAACCTGAATATAGTTTGTTCAGATTAAGGAACTGAATCGATTTCAATTATTTTTACACCATCTTAATATATTTTGTCCCAAAAATATTTAAGTGTGATGAAAAATGTTATCACCATTTAATTACAATACAATCGCCCTACGGTTAGGTACCTACTGCCAAATTATTATCAATGAGCGCAAGACGACCCTGGAGGCGCGGGGGCGCCCTTAGCATGTTTTTGTACGGACAACCCAGTAACATAAGAACCTTAAAAAAAAATTGATTTTTCATGATACAGTTTTGTTTGTACATAGATTCTTAACATAAAAATAATAGACACGTGTTTCGGGTTTCGCATATACTAAAACTAATATTGTATAAGATTGAAGTGTCTGTTTAATGTAACACATACGTATACTGTTATACATAACGTATAACAGCTTTTTACCAAATGCATATGAGAGTAATTAAGAAATTATATAGATAGTACTTATAACAAAAATAACATTTTAAAAATATTTGTCTGTCCGTCTGTCGGTTTGTTCCGACTAATCTCCGAAACAGCTAGACCGATTTTGACGGGAACATACTGGCAGCACCTAGCCAAAGAATAAAATTGGCATAATTTTGTTCGTGTTTGTAACTTTTTGCATCATTGGGGCGTGAATCAAGTGTCTTCCCTGAATAATATAGACGATATAGCACGATTTCATAATTTCATAGTTAGTCACTTGGCAGTTAGTTTTATTTCGTTTGCGTCACTGTGTGTTTACGATTTTAGACGCTGACAACAGCTAAAGTCCCCCCGTGGTCCCCTCGTGCCTCGGAAAGCACGTTAAGCCGTTGGTACCGGTTGTCATTCGTGGATCTTTGACAGTCGTTACGGGTTGTCAGAAGCCCGAAAGTCTGACAACTAGTCTTACCATGGGGTATATAATTACCTAGTTACTGGGTTGTGGGGGTCACTTAGAAGTCGATCCATGTTAAATACTGGTATCCAGCTGCATCCAGTTAGACTGGAAACCGACCCCAAGATGGTTGGGACAAGGTTAGGTCAATAATGAACAGCTAAAGCGCGGTCACTGTCAGACTGCATAGAAAAGAAAGAGAAGCGCGATGACACAACGCTTGTGATTTATTGCAAAATATGAAGCAATTATCTATTTACTCAAAAAAATGTTAGGTTATCGAAAATAAAAAAAACCGGTCAAGAGCGAGTCGGACTCGCGCACCGAGGGTTCCGTACGTATATATGATGTTGATCATTCTGAAAAACTGTGCTATTTATAGACATCGTTATATTTTTCCTGTAATCTTCACATAAACTTCTATCACGTAGTTTCAGATTTTTCTCTATGCAAACTTCGGAGATTCGGATTTTTTTTTTACATTTTTCATCAGATGTCTAAAAATATGATGCCAAAAAAATGTTTGAGAATGTGCAAACAGCGCTCTTTAATATGATACCCCACATGCCCGAGAAGACTCCATTCGAATTTTTAAAACAGGGGGTCTTAAAAATCGAATGGAGTCTACTAGACTACACAAACATCCCGCTGTCAGCGCCTTAAGAGGAAGAAAAAAAAACTTGGTCATTTAAATATTATTCTGACTGAACTTGTTTGCAACTTCTTGGCGACATTGTTTTATATTATAAAAACATTTTTATGCTATTTTTATATTTCTTTTGCGTGTCCCAAATAAAATATTTTTCTTTCTTTCTTTCTAATTGACCCATAGCTTCTTTTTCCGAGATAAGTCATATTCGCGGTTTTGCATTAAAAATGGCAGGTAGGTACTCGTAACGCAAATACTCGTTTCTCTCTTAATTAAGACGCAGATATATGCCAGTGACCTTGAGTAGTTAGCTTGCGTGTTCTGTACTGAGCTCACGCAACGCGTTGTACTAGCCAGTAATAGGACTCGCCCATCAAGGAGCGCTGGTCCCAATTTGACGCATCATTAATTTATTATACCCGAAACAAAGGTATTTTAATAAAACGCGTATACTAAAAGATCAATAATTAAATTATCTTTAAATTGATGAAGGTTTCAGAAAAAAAACCGCCATTCTCAGTTTTTTATCCGCGTTAGACATAATTTTACAAATTAATTTCACTATGTATAAACATAATCTAAAATATTCATATATTAAGTTATTGAGAAAATGCTTTAATTTAACTTTTTTTTTTCAAATCATTAAAACTACTCGTTCAGACGTGATCTTTCTTCAGTATAAAATCATTAAATGTCGGTTCTCGTCGCCTTATAGTTGAAATTTCGATTCGAAAATAGTTCGAATTTACGTCGCGCGCTCGTCCTAGGGCCCTCTATAAATTACATTACTTACTGAACATTGGAACTCACTGGCCTGTAGCACGTAAAATACTATTCATACATTATTGTGAGTGACGTCGCAGATAAGGGTTAACCTATTTAGGATACATTAGACCCCGGGGAAAAGTCGTTTGCAGGGTTGAGTGTGAAGTACCTTTATTTGGTTTGCATTGTGATGTAATGTACTTATGTAATAATTGGATAATGTGCGGTTCTTGGGCGGGCCATAAACGATCAATCATAATTATAGTACAATACCACAAATTGCACACTGTTTTTGACCGTTTAGGGTTAATATTGAAGATTTCACAATGATTGAACAAAATTTTGAGTGAGTTTAATTTTTATTGCACCTTACATTTTGGTTTGATGGCGTAATAGGGAATGGAAATTATTTTAATGCAATTATAGCAAAAATCTGACATTAATAGAATCGGGAATTTATAGAATCTGACTTTTGTAGAATCTGGCATTCATAGAATCTGGCGTTTTAATCACATCTGACATTTCTAGAATCTGACATTTGTCGACTAAACCTAAATTTTTGATTGCATCGTGAAGGACAAGTATTGCGCAGTATGCGCAGGACCTGCTCACGCGTAAACATTGAAGCTTATGGGCCGTCAATGTTATTGCGTGAAAATAATGGATCATTTACGTGCATGGGCTGATTCAATCATATTGCGCAATAAAATGATTGCTCAAACTTTTTGCAGGTGTAAGGCCGCATGACTATAACGATTATCCTGGAATTCGACGGAGGACAAATTTACATTCCAATGTTCGAGATCAAGCATAGGCCCAATGTTTGTGATAGTTTGTACGTCACACTCATTTACGCATATTAATACTGTTTAGCTATGCATTTCTCCAACATAGCATTTAATTGTGTAATTATATTCAGTAGCAATAAATCCATCAAGGGAGTCGTTCATCAACTCATTTACGTTATGTAAACAACATACCTAACAAGTTTACATAACATTTTCACTGTAGGGTTTTACCCCCCAACATTTGGTTTACTCTCTGATTTACGCGATGCTCCTAAGTAAATCATGCCCCATATTTTGGTGTGTCCAAAGTGTTCATACACTTGCACTTCTGAGGGCTCTAATAAATTATTTTTACTTTTGCCATTGACTCGAAAGGAAGAAAGAATTCAAAATTCCTGAAAACTCGAAAGCACCAAACACTTCGTTTCGAATCATTTATTTCTACGAAAGTTCGGAATTACATAAAGAAAAGAGATTCAAAGTCACATGAATTTTTTACTATCTGAATATTTATTGACCTGTATTTGGCCATGTTTTGGTGCGATCAGCGGTTTCAATTGGTCCGTTTTACGCTCTACTAGATCATCTTAATTAAATTATTTTCGTCTTTAACCTCTTATTACGTAATCTTCTTTGTTCATTTGTGAATGCAATTGTATGGGAAACTCTTCGATCCAGTTGATGAATAGTGTTTACTTCCGCCCGAAGCCAATACACTTCCCAGTATTTGCCAACACAAAGCTTACCTTTGAGTCAACGTTGAATTTGACGGCACGGTTGCCGCAGTGGTTAAGCGATTGACTGCTGCGCTGCATGTCGCAGGTTCAATTCCCGCACGGAACAAATATTTGTATGACCTATAAGTAGTTGTTCCGGGTCTGGCTGTTTGTGTATGTGAGTTTAAATGTTTGTAAACGCACCCACGATACAGGAGAAATTCCAAGTGTGGGGTAACGTTTTCAAAAAATCTTCATCTGATAGGTAACAATAAAATAATACGTGAAGCGAAAACTTTGTAGCCCTTTTTAAAAAAATTATGCAGACGGCGGAGTATAGAATTTGGCACAGTTATTGTTTAAATTGAGGAGGAGTGCAGAAAGCTAATATTCTTGTATAATAATGTATTAGAAATAAATTAAATTAATTAAAAAAACATTACACACGCTACCATGCATTTGACACACACACATAGTACCAGGGCCATACTTATTAGTAAGTACTATACCGGGTGGAAGGGACATCGACGCGAAGCCTGTTACCATGGATTCAGTACATCATACTTGACATGCATCACACATCATACATGACTTGAAATTTCTCGTTGGTAATTTAAAAAAAAAACAGCTGTTTCCTAAAGAAGTGCAATACCTACTCGGTCAAAATGTATGGGACAGCGAATTTTTTTTTTGATAACCGACGAAAAATTGTTTACGCTGGGGGGTCAAGAATGATGTACTCAAGCCATGGTAACAGGCTTCGCGTCGATGTCCCTTGCACCCTGTGTAGATTATAAGTAGAGGGGGTCGAATTTCGACCAGTGGGCGACCATTAGTATACTAGTAATTTCACCAGCTCTCATACCCAGGATACTATAATAATACCAGCCTATTATAATCCTTCGCGGCTTTTTCTTATACAGAGGAGGCACGAGCATTGATCACCACTCTTGCTCAAAACAGGTTGGCCATTTCAGACTTAACCCTAGCCCTGACATCAAGCAATGGACAAGATTGTTAAACTTTTATTGTATTGAATACGAAGCTTTTGGCTACTATGTATGTGTGTATTTTATTGATGTTATTTTTTTGTAATAAGCGTTGTGCAGAGTAGACAATGTTTCTTTCTTTTTTCTTTTCTACTTATTTATTTATTTATACAACAATTGTTTGCTATACTTACAGTAAACACCAAAGCGTGCTGCAAACCAACAACGTAACATTACAAGTAACTAGTAAAAAACTTCAAGAAAACATTAAAAATATTATATTTACTACTAGACACGTGATGTGTTCGCGGATGAATGGAAGAAGATCTTGTCATCATGTCTGGAGTATTGTGAGATGAGTGTATGACTGTCGAGTAGCTGTATTATTTTTGTTTTTGTACTTATATAATGTGTTGTGCCTTTAACTGATGTTTTTCCTCCTTCGTCCTTTGGCCGTTTTATGTTAAAGTAAAATAAATAAATAAAAAAAAATACACATAAATACGTCAACATCCAGCTCCTGATGAAATCAGGGCGTAACTAAGATGGCGCGGCGCGTGCGGACTTATATTAACTAAGCCCATCTTTCCTTTACCGATAACAGTAGTATCCAAGATTAACTCAAAAAGTTCATGCACACGGGGCTGAAATCGATGACTGAAAACGTATGAACATCTACTAAATTACAGCGGGAAATGCAGCCTAACGTCACAGTTGAATCGATTGACGCTGTCAAGGCCTTCCGAAGGTCCGTTTATTAAAGACTAGCTTCAGCGGCCACCACCACCGCGGCTTCCACGTTGTACGTATGTATTTCTATATTTATTTTTCGGTTAGGGTCTGTTGTCGACAAGACATAACCTCTAGAGTCTAGAGCTTCAAACTGGAATATCTTTAATTCCTGACTAAAAGTATAACTCAAGTCAAAACTGTTCAGGAATAGTCTGTAGGTAATTAAATATATTTTTCATCGGCAGACTAAAAAAAATGTCAACAAAAATTTGTTTGGGAGTTCGCCATTGTTCTTTATTGTTTTAACATAAAATGTATCTTCTGACACTCGGCAATACTGTAGCTTCCCAATAATGGATGAATTTTTGGAATTGGATCAGAAGTTTCGAAGATTACCCCGTCCATACCAACTCACACACTTATTTATTTATTTATTTATTCTCTTTATAATATTTGTCATGATTCCCAAATATTAATAAGATTTCTAGTGATTTTAAATACCGAATTGAAAGTATGTGATTTGCCCATGGACGTATAAAAAACTTTGCCTCAAATGATTTTTGTACCGTAGTCATGAAGTTTAAAAGTATCTCATTTGACAGTTACGGTTAAATTACTGGTTTTTTTAACATAATGGAAACACGATATTTGGGGCGTCACGTAGTTGATAAGACTATTCTCTTCGTTTTTAGTTTCATGTGGTGTCCAAATGATTGCATTACACTCCAACTGACTCCTTATCAGCGTATTGTACAAGGTTGTGATAGCTTTAATGTGTTTGAACTCTTGAGCACGACGAAGTACGAAACCTAGCCTCCTATACGCTCTCTTGCAAACTTTGGCTATGTGATCGCGAAATGACAACTCCTTGTTTAGGTATACTCCTAGATCGCGTACCGTTTCCACCCTTTTCTTCGCCGCGTTGTCCAGCTCTTTGTCGTGGTGGAGAGGAACTCTCATGCGGCTGAACGTCATGATCGGGTATTTCGACATGTTTAAATGTAGCTTATTTTTCCTACTCCACTCGACTACTCGTTCACGTCACTCTGAAAACTAACCCCACTAGTCCCTTTCATCTTTAATGGCCAAAAACAGTTTAAGATCGTCCGCGAATAACAGACACTTGGCCTCCCCGACCACATCGGGCAGGTCGTTAACCATAATGATAAACTGAAGAGGTCCCATGTTACTGCCTTGACGCACACCGGATCTGGTATAATAAGGCTCTGATTTGTAGACTGATGTATTAGCGTTTAGCACATAACGGAGTGGCGGGGAGCGAGGGCCGGAGCTTGCGTTCGATGTTTGATTTAGACTGCCTGCGCTTAACACATAGGATAAATTTATCCCGGTAGTACATTTCTGTTGGATAATTTATTTGCCGACCTCCACGCGGGCGGGCACAAGCTAGTGTTTTATATAAATTCTCATAAAATCGGGCTCCTTTCATACCATTCGCAGCACAATGTACTTTAAAGTCTTAGAAATACTACGAAATTGCTTTGTGAAAACAATAGGGGTTGTTAATTGTAAGATAGTATCTATAAAACGTCCCGAAGAAGTTTTAATTATGTAAGATATTGGTAGCCTGAAGTACCCTGAAAGTTTAAGGGGGAAGCGGTAAGGTAGCTCGCAAAATTAAATAAAACATGAAATTAAACAGTGTCTGGGTGTGTGCTTGATTAAAACTATGATTCGCGACTGTACAAATATGTATTTTCAGAATTATAATGTTTAGAATCATTAGTACATCTTTTCAGAAGAAGTAATAATCTTTTTTGAATCATTAATTCATCATTCATACATCTTAGTTTTCACCTTAAAGATAAGATTATGTTGCAGGTTCAGAACCTGGAAGGATAGGACTTTATGAACAGAGGGAATCAAATTTTGTAAAGCCGCAATAACCCAAATGATTAAACAGGGTTAAATAGAATTAGCTAGCGAAATTATTTATTTAGGTTAATTTTTAAACACCTTATACAGTGGGGAAGACAATACGACAATAAATGAAAATACCAGCAATGTATAAATAAATAATAATAATAATCTAGTAATAATATATAAAGCATAGGAGTATATTTTTCAAACTATCAAAATAATTAAAATTAAAACAGGCCAAGTGCGTGTCGGACCACGCGCAGTGAAGTGTTCCGTAGATAAAATGTATTAACCCAAAGGACAAACTTAACATTGTAGTTGAAAAACATATTCCCTCATACACTCCAACTGCAAATTAATGTACGTTTGCTCGCACAATGTTGAGAGGTTTACCTGATTTTTTTCCTTTTTTTCCTTGTTTTATTTGTTGTTCGATTAACTCCATTAATTCTACTAAACCAACACTTTTTTACCTCAAACTGATTCTTTTTATTAATGATTTGATGTTGTGATTACAAAATATGGTTCGTTTCACGCTCGTCACCAAATGTTATATTTAGATTTCGTAGATGTAATTAATTAATACACTCGCTTTTGTCTGATCAAAGCAGGTTTAATAAAAAACCATAAAAATACAACCCACTGACGTTTCACCGAACACTTCCGGATAGTCAGTGTTGCCCACTCGCTAAATATAATGTTACAACGGACTTCTTATAGGTTTTTCTGTAATCTACAAGTAAATAACTATTTTCTGTTTTTTTTTTTTTTAAATTGTAGGCTTGTAGTTTCGGAGTTCGTAGGTTAATGGTCAATTTTCATATATTTTCTTAAATAACTTGAAAAGTATTTATTTTAAAATTATAAAAAAAAATATCTGAAATTCTAACAAGACTTTCATTTGATATGTCACTCAGTACAGTTAGCAAAACTTATTTTTTTTTCTATTTTGCCCCCAAAAGTGACCCTCGTATTCAAAATTAATTTACTCCAACACGTCCGTGTTTGGGTCACAGAAATTCATTTATGTGTACCAAATTTCAACTCCAGTAGATTCGGAGCATAATCGGATTGTCGTGTCCACCTGTATATTCGACCGTTCAATTGGAAACGCCGCGCCGACTAGATTTCTGCGTTAGACGACTACCTCGCTTACATAATAATTGTTCCGACAATAATGGCGTCTAAAAATAGTACCTGGTAGTAGGTAGGTACTTCCCCGAATAATCCCTTTAACGCGGAGCTACCCTCTTTTGTTATCTTCATCCCAAAATCTGTATATTGTATCGCAGACTAAGACTAATGCTATTCTGTTTTATTTCAGGTAATTACTGCCAATTCTGTCTGGAAGGTGAGTTCAACGCCCTGAGCATAGACAAAACATAGACAAGGTAGACGGTATTAAAATGTACTGTGTTTGCGTTTCGCTTCTCGTCATAAACGGTTAAGGGTTTCGTAAAAAGGTTGACGATCTCTTTGGTTTTAAAAAGATAGTGTCGGTAGGTACTTCGTCTGCGAAAGATTTCGTGTCTGAAAATTGAAAATGTTTTATGATATTTCGTTCAAAACAGTGTTGGGCAGCGCGGCTTTGCTTGCGTTAAAGCTTTAAATTTTCAGTCATTGTTTTTTAGGTCTTCGAAGATTTATTTGTTAGTAATTTATTACTTAACCAGTTTTCACGTAACTTTGTTGTCAGAAAGAAGCCGATTCCCACATTTACCGACGTTATTAAATTAAAGGTATTAACATAACCAACACTTGTGCTCCGCGAAGGGGTTGGCAACAGTGTTTCTACAGTAGAAGTATACACACATTTTAAGTTTTTTTGTTATTCGACTTTCTACTTCAGTTACCTACTTCATTCATGTCCCAAGTCCCTTATCATTCGACTTCCCATTACTGTGACCACACTATGGGTACCATTTTTATAATGATGACGAATCAGGAAAAACAATCTAAATACATAAAAACCGGCGAAGTGCATGTCGGACCACGTCCAATATTATGAAGGGTTCCGTAGTTGGGATGAATTTATTCCAAGAACAAACTTATCATTGTAGTTAAAAAACATGTTCTCCCATACATTAGGTTGGTCGACTATTACTCGTTAACTTGTAAGCCTACTTCGCTGTAATAGTTTTCCTTATACATAACTTAACTATATTATTTTAAACTGCGGCCGTGAAATTTTCAACATATCAAAAACAACCATTTAGCTGGCAGGACACTTGACTACAACAAAAACGTTCACTTTAAAGCTTTTAAGTTTTGATATTACGTAAATGGATCCCTGAATAAAAAAATGGTTTTCATAGACCTGCAATATTTTTGAACGGCCTATCCAATGATGACACCAGGGGATAGACGAGAAAAAAATATCTTCCCCACTTTAGGTGCAAAGGAGGTAGGGTAGCCTAAACAAATTTCTTTATTCAATATTTTATTTAATTACTTTGTCGGTGTGATTAATTGTATATATCCATGCCAAATTACAGCTTTCTAGTACTAATAGTCTCTGAGCTAAGCCGTGGACAGACAGACAGACGGACATGGTGAAACTATAGGGTTAAGTCAAAGTCAAAGATTAATTTGCAAACAAAGTGTTCATTTTGTTTTCATTTTGTTCCTTGTTAACTACGGAACACTAAAAACGATTTCACTACTGGGCTTTCACGACATCCAGAATTAACTAAACCTACGTTTTGTTTGTGCAGAATAAACAATTTTTTTTTTTTTTACGTCGTAATTGCGTAAAATAGATATAATGGCAATCTCTTTAATTTTGACAATTCGGCAACATTCATTGTATTATTTATGTTGTCGAGCAGACGAATTATTCAAATAAACTACGCAATGGATTAGGAATTTCTTTACAAATCCTTCAGATCGTGAAAGAAATTGTGTTACGCAATTGGAGTGCCGCTTTTTCAAGTAAAAAAAACCGGCCAAGTGAGTAGCGGACTACGCACAATGAAGGGTTCCGTAGTTGCAATGAATTTATCCCAAGAACAAACTTAACATGTAGTTGAAAAACATGTTTTCCCATACATTCCAACTGCAAATGTGAGTTTTTACGCACAATATCGAGAAATTTACCATGTTATTTTAACACCATAGACTTTGGCATCGACTGAAGTTTTCCTGTAATCTATTAGTAAAGAACTATTTTCGGTATTTTTTCAATATTTTAGGTTCAGTAGTTTCGGAGAATGGGAAGGTAGGGAAGGTGGGAATGGTAAATTTTCATCTATTTTCTAATAACTTTAAAACTATTGATTTTAAAATTACAAAAAATAATATTTGAGACAGTTCGTAAAACTTTTTTAAAATTTTATATTTGCCCCCCAAAAGTGATCCCCATATTCAAAATTCATTTTTATTTACGTTACACATCCGTGTTTGGATCACAGAAATTCGAATGTATACTGAACTTCAACTTAATCGGTCCAGGTTCGGAGAAAATCAGCTGTGACAGACGGACAGATATACAGACAGCCGGACAGGCAGACACACGAGTGATCCTATAAGGGTTCCGTTTACTTTTTGAGGTACGGAACCCTAAAAAGCCTATTAGAAACATCCTGTCGTCCAAATACAGTTCCTAATTACCGATAAAAACAGTCCTTCCAAGCAACGATAACAGTAAATGATCAAGAATGAATTCACATAATAGGACCGATACTAGTCACAGACAAAGGGGATTACTCAATTGTGAACATTTACTCCGGTCTGTTACGGCCTTTGTTCTAACCCAGCAGGCTTGGCATGACGCTTTTATTTCTACTCTACTGTAGAATAGAAATCGCTTGTCTCCCAAAAATATTCTACTGTCTACACGGAAACGTCATTTTTGTACGCTTCTCTACGGTTCTCGTGCTAAGCCTGCGGGTACGCACGACCGATTTTTTAACGCGACGATTTATATACGGCGCACCGGATTTTCAACATCCCGGTGTTGATCCGAGCATAGCTCGATCCATCAGGTTAAGCTACGCTTGCCGGAGTTGGTCCGTGGATGGGTGAGATTTACGTTAAGCAGTTGGTCCCGGCTGTCATTCTTGGATCTTTTACAGTCGTTACAGGTCGTCAGAAGTCCGAAAGTCTGACAACCAGTCTTACCATCATTTCAGCCGAAAGAAGTCCACTACTGGACATAGGCCTCCCCTAAAGGGGGGAGGGGGTACCATAATCGTCACGCTTAGCAGGCGGGTTGGCGATCGCAGTATGGTGTTAAATGCGTAGAGAACGCTGCTGACCATTCTCTAGTAAGTCCCTTAGTCGCCTTTTACGACACCCACGGGAAGAATCACGATGGTGCTATTATTTACGTCCAGCACCACACGTAACAGTTATACCAAGAGGTATCGTATTACCCAGTTACTGGGTTGTGGATGTCAGATAGGCAGTCGCTCCATGTAAAATACTGGTATTCAGCTGTATCTTGTTAGACTGGAAGCCGGTACCTACCCAACATAGTTGGGAGAATGCTAGCCAGATTGATTGGTGTTGATCCGAGCATTGAAAGGCCAGCAGAGTGAATCCCAGAGCGTCAAAAAACACTCTGTTGGATTTTAACCTCTCAGCGCTGGGCACTGCGTTGAAAATCCAATGCATGATAAAAACTCATCCATGGGTACGAGGGCTTAGATAAAATTATCTCTGTTATACAGCTAATTACACTATCTGAATGAGTTCGGAGTGAAGATAGTGAGAGGATTTCAGTAGGCAGCTGGTATTTTGACGATGGAACGATTTGGGAAATGATTTTGTTATCAATAAAGACATCCGGATATCCGGAGAATGATTTCTAGCTGCCTAGCTTTACATAACATAAAGTTAACGCTTGTATTCCCCAAAGGCTTAGGCAGAGGTGTACCTACGATTATAAACCCACATTTCGCCAGTTATGTTTAAGTCCCATGTAATAGGGGGCGAGCCTTTGCCATCAACTATAATTATTTTTATTGTATTTCTTTTTTAAACAAAATATATCTAATGGTTTATATTATTATTTGTTACACATATCTATCTAATTTTATTTAAATATTAACACAATATAAATTGATTTACATCCGTAAGATGTCCTCGTAACATAAGGTCCAGTTGATAACCAGCGTCAGGCACTAGTTGTCTGGCAGTGATTGCTGAACTGGGCCTATTTTAATACTATTTTAAGCATTTTTTTTGGGTCAAATAAATTTATTTTCTTTCTTTCTTTTCTTTCTAACCGGGCACAAATTCAAACTCCTGGCTGCTACTGAGAAGTTCCATATAGAAAAACCAGATTATAACACTTTGCCCGACTGAATATTATTTATATTCTTAAATAGTTATTGTTTCTGTGATTATGATTAATATTCAACATGAATGATGTTATCAATACTTTCTAACATGTTAATTTAACGAGTGTCCGTAGATTTCTTGCCCGTTCTTCTCCATAGGAACCTACTACACTTTGGAATGGGCAACTAGCTCCATCTTTCTGACTAACCGCTTTGAGTTCGAGTTTGAGGTTATGGACTGTACAGTGTACATTGTAATTTGTAACATTGTCTGAAATAACGATTGATTTGATTTTTTTTTATTGATTGAAGGAAATGGTGAGCGTAAATCCGCGATGATTTACTTAAAAGCAAATGATTTCGCTTTCGAATTGTATGCGGTCACCTTAGTCCGAAATTAACAGAATACCACTACAGAATCGACCAGTATTAATTAAATTAATAATAATATGAATTAATACTTCGATCAACACAGAGTTGATAAAGACCCTGGCCACAGACTGAATGATCGAAGTAACCCGCGCTTCAAGTTGTGTTGAACAGTTCAGAGTTCAACTATTATGATTAACAAACTTTTGGCAAAGCATACTTGTTCAGTTGAGAGGTTAATATCCGAAGCTGAGCTTTGTTTGACTGCCATCTTGTTAACTTACAGAAATTGATGCGGGAAGAATCGTTTTGTTATCTCAGCAAATACACCGTGTATTTGTGGTCACATTTAAGGCGCAGATATAATGATTTTGGTGGCTTTTAAATCTGTTATTACGCCTTCATAAAATGCAAGTAAGATAAGCACAAACAGTATGATAAACTATAACGCATACACATCAATTCTGTTTGTGAAAATTTAAGTTTTGCTGGAAAATACTTTATGAAGTAAATTCAGGAAATAATGTCTACCCAAAGCATACATAAAAAAACCGGCCAAGTACGTGTTGGACCACGCAGAATGAAGGGTTCCGTAGTTGGGATGAATTTATTCCAAAAAAAAACTTAACATTGTAGTTGAAAAAACATGCTCTCCATATATCGATATACGTTACGGTAAATTCTCCAACTGCAAATTTAAGTTGGTCAACTATTACTCGTTTAACTTGTAAAGTCTACTTGGCTGTGATAGTTTTCCTTTTAATTTCGTTATATACTACTGCCATGAATTTTTTCACTTACCTAAAACCAACCATTTAGCGACACGGGGGGCACACTTGACTCTAACAAAAAATAGCACTTTAAAGCTCAATATTACGCAAATGGATCCCTGAATTGAAAAAGGGTTTTCACAAACCTGCAATATTTTTGAACAGCCTATCCAACGATACCACATATCATGGAATAGACAAGAAAAAATAATACCATCCCCATTTTATAAGGGAGGTACTTTAAAAAAAAATGTTTTTCATGATTTTATATTACGAATTTTTCGGCGTGATTAATATGTATATCTATGCCAAATTACAGCTTTCTAGTACTAAGCGTCTCTGAGCTAAGCCGAGGCTGAAGGACGGATGGACAGGCTGTCAGACAGACAGACAGACCGACGGACATGGCGAAACTATAAGGGTTCCTTGTTGACTACGGAACCCTAAAAACGATACTACTTTCAAACTAAAGATATTTTCATGTTTTTTTTTAATGAAGATACTAATTATTTATCTATAATTCATTGTGTGATTTTTTTCAAATATTCATATTTTTGTTACTCAAATAAATATTTCCTATAAAACTGAACGGCGGCGCAGAGTGAGCGCGACGCGCATTTCTATGGCCACGGTCCACGGCGACTACCCGACCGTTAAGTGTGTGGTACAGACTATCAAAAAAGTTTACATTTGGGTCGAGTAGATGTTTATGTTTTGTATGGGGTAGTTGATATTTTTTTCGCGATTACAATGCTGGTCCCATGAAGAAAGTTGCTCAGTTTAATGGTCTGTACAGCAACCTTAAATATGACACACATTTCTGATACACGCTGTATAGCTTTTTAGTTAAATATATATAGTAAAAAAAAATAAAAAAATTGCTTCATAATAATCCTGTATAGAGTGAATAATAGGATTTAAACACATTAAAAACTTAAAACAAATTTTTTTAAACCTGCTTGTTTTTGCATTGATTCGTGTCCCATGAAATAATTAACATCACACCTGTTAAAATATTGTTATTAGAGGACAACGTTGAGCTTCTTATGTTCTAAGTTGAGCTGCATGATTATACTGACATATTTTATGCATGCACTGACTGAACAGATCCACTCAATCTGTGTGGTTCTTTCCTCAAAATACAATTTCAGACACCAATCTACATGGTATTCACATGATCTGACCAAGATGTTGAGTGGACTTTAAGAGACTGTGATCCCTAAGTTTGTTTCGGCCTTTCCTCTCAGAGTAGCCAGATAGAAAACGCCGATACATCTAATTTTTGAAATATGATTGATGTGTAAAAAGTTTTTGTACAAATCTACATACAGAAATAAAATCATTTATCATTACGTTACCATCACCGATCATTCTCAACAAAAAAGGTTCAAACAAATTTAATTTTTTTTCCAAAACATTTTCGTCGGGACTGTCTGGAGTTTTCCCAAAATTGTCGTCACACGAATACACGAGTCATGTCCTCAAGACGAGCGCGAGTTGATTAATACCCGGGGACGAGTACAAACGAACTACCCTAGAGATAGTGGCGGGCGGGGAAGTAAGATCGCGTGAATACTGGATGTGGCAATTTCGTTGAAAAAGACATTTAGATGAACACATCTAGGTATGACATGGATAGAAGGGATAAGGAGGCATATACAGGGTGTCTGGTAAAGAATGGATAACCTTGAAATAGCATATAGAAGACCTTACGGCAGTCCAAAAAAAAACAAAAAGATATCTCAAGTAGTACACTCTGCGTCAGTATGTGCTAACCCCTCAAGTTTTAATATTACACTGCTACAACAATAAATTCTTTACGAATAATCAAAAGAATACTTCAAAAAGAGTTCATTGTTTCAACTCGGATTTGAACCATCGCATCACCGAACGTCGTCATACTCGCAGTTTAATGAACTAGCCAGCTTGTAAGACCAGTTTTGTTAAATAATAGCAATAAGAAATATTATTAAATAATTATTGTAAATATTACTAAATAAAAAAATAGATGAACATTTTTTATTTAAAAAAATATAATGCATGACAAAAAGCACATTTCGTGCCTGGGTTTTGACATCCAATCTTATGCACGGCAAGCGGTCTTAAAACCTCTAGTCTATTTGGACGCTGAATAACTTTTCGTTAATGTTAACCGTATTATTGCTAGTTGTTGTACGCAATAATAAAAGTTAACCCAAACGGCCACGCCGTTTGGGTAAACTTTTTGAGCGTTTTATTTAAAAAAAAACTTAAAAAAAATACTAACCTAAACTTATTTATTTGTAAAACAATACATTAATTATAATAAAATGTTTTTGCAAAATACAAAAACCAACTTCAGTCTATCTCGAATTGGACGCACATGTCTTGGGGGGGGGGGGGGGGGTAAACACTTAATGGAGCTGTGCGTACCTACGATTATTTAGAAAAAAAAAAACTTACTTTTTTTACCCTAATTTACATTCTTCTTCACCACGACCACAAATTAATGAATTTCATCGGTTATTTGTTGTTATAATCTCTGTCGGCATAGTCAACGTACAATACGCTTGGCAGTAAATAGTGTGATTAGAAAATGCACAGTATTTTTTTCAAAAAAAAGTAGCAGCCATACGAACGGCCATACGGTCTATTATATGCTATTTCAAGGTCATCCATTATTTACCGGACACCCTGTATATTGCATCCACGTTATTTATTAGTAAAATAATTCTATTAATGTTGCCTCAATTGTATCCAACTGACGATATTATCGTGGACGTCCATAGCAAAAAAAACACTACAAAGTGAAAAATAACTTTAGTTTCAGAAGTCGGAAGTCTTTGGTTTTGTATTTTCGTGTTTTGCTACCGACTTATATTTGTAGTTGTAGTTGTAGTACCGACTCCACACAAATACGAATACCCTACCTGTTATGTAAATAACAGTGACAGGAAATTATTATAACATAATCCACATAGCTTGAGTGGGAAAAATATACATTATTGAAGCTAACTCAAAACTATCCAAGAAAAGTTAATAAAATTTATAAGAGACCACCGCGCAAACTTCTGTGCCAAATAAAAAAAGGTTTTCCATAATCGGTCCACAATTGACGAAAATATCGATGAAAACAAAACTACATGCAGACGAATATCCTCCTCCTCCTTTTTTAAGTCGGTTAAAAAACGCCCAAATAGGAAGAAAAATAATCTTTATTTTTTCTACTCAAAATATTTGAAGAATTATATAACATATTTTCATAAACTACTTCCTACGATTTTAACATATTAAATATTTTGGAACTAAAAATGAAACTAAATGCATCAAAAATCAAAATAAAATAATAGATCCGTTTATATTTTAATCGCTATCCGGTTTTCATTACTTAGCGTTGAATTTACAAAGGATATCAATATCATCTTGAAATCTATTTGAAACGAAACTCTTCTGTACATTTTAGTAAATGCTTTTAAAATTAGAGATTGTACCGTACTTACTTTTGTTTGATACTTGAGTAACACTTTGTTAAACAGGTTATGGATCTACCAAAAAGTTTTTTTTTATAAACGGCTATAGATGTGGGAATAGTAGGGCAAATAAAATTCAGCATTCAACAAAATAAAACGATATAATTTTAAAATAATAAACAAAAAAAACAACCGACTTCCAAAAAATATACTACAAACTGAAAAATAATTTTAATTTCGGAAGTCAGTGTCTTTCGTTTTGTATTTTCGTTTTTATCCCTGTAAAATTTCTACTTTTATATCTGTAATTTTTGTGATGTACATATTATTGAGTATTCTATTCTATGAGATTACCAATATTTTGTAACAATATTTTTTTACGTCCATGGAGTTTCTGGCCCGTTCTTGTACAATGGAACTTACTTCGCTTTGGGATGGGCAACTAGCTTCATTTTTCTGAGTGACCGGCTTCTAGGCAATTCAAAAGTGCCTATAATTGGTTTTATTGAAAAAATCTAGTTTAAGTTTAATTTCGTATTTTTTTACAACTATCTTCTTAGTTTCTTGACTCTAGTAACTACTACGCTCGTTCGTCAACCCCACAGAATCCAAACTAGCTACAAAATTTATTAGCCAAGCTCCAACGGTTCAGTTTTACGGCATCCAACGTGTAATACGATTGTGAATTTAACTGTTTTTGCACACTGCGTCTCAATTGGGAAGATTCGTTACGGATGGGAAATAATTCCCATTTGATACGCTGCTGCTGCATTGTTTAATTATGTTGTTGAACATGAAGTATGAATACCGTAAACGTTCAACTACTACTAAGTACTATTTGTTCAATTCTTTATGTCGAAAAAAATTACATAAAAAATGTTAAAATGACCATCTTTTAGAACAATACACCGACCCAAAGTAAGCATTACAATGAAAAAGGTAGAAATCAAAATACATAAAAGTCAAAGAGATGTTTAGTACATCATAGTCAAGAAATCACACACTTCCAAGTTTCTTAAGCCTCTTACAAAAGTCCTATTATTATATTCCCGTCTAAAGACCCGAACACACTAAACGAAAAGCAAATTCCCAGTCGACAAAACTGTCTACTTTTCATCCTAATCGGCTTAAAGAAGGACTCTCAACGATCTCATCAGAACTTCAGTCGATTCATTCTTTGTAAAGCTAATACTGAGACTTTCTTAAGTCAATTTACCCAACACGGCGTACCGATTAGTATTCTTTAGTTGTACAAAATCGGCCAAGAGCGAGTCGGACTCGCACATGAAGGGTTTCGTGCCACCGTATAATATTTAACACTATATTTTTTTGTACTATAGTAAAAGATCGAGCACAAACCGCTGAAAAAAACACCTTTCATTTTTAACATTATTTTTATTATTTGTTGATAAAGCGGCCATTCTAGTACAGTCACGAGAACCATTATGTATACACTCAGCAAGTCTTAAAAGTGATTTCCTCCAACTATATTGATTGAAATTTTATGTTACTACGAACATAGTATTTTGGAACCCAAACTATTATGAAATAGATCTTTTCTCAAAGTTGCAATCGTTAATCCACGAGAAAATCGGTTTTAAATTCTGCTAAGTGTTTACATATTAGTGCTCATGACTGTACACACTGTGAAAATTTCAAGTGTCTACCGGTTCAAAAGATACAGTCCTGTGACAGGCGAACGGACAGCGAAGCCTTAGTAATAGGGTCTCGTTGGCATTCTTGGGGTACGGAACCTTAAAAAGAAGTCTTGCTGGTATTGACGTTACTGCTGTTTTCAACTGTAGTAGTAAGTTTCTGGCCTTGTGTGGTATCCCTAGTAGGTGATGTTGTCCTGGGAATTTGGCGGCTTCATGATTTGGCAGGTTGAGGGTGATAATTGTACACACACCGGCAAATTTAGCGGAACATAACAAAAAATTCGAAAAACTAGTTTGTGTAACATTGTTGGGTGGTTCGTTTTATTTTAGAAATAATTATTTCAAATTGAGAAAACAATTGAACGTCACCTTTTAAGCGATTATTTTAATTTTATTCGTACATAGCCTATACTACCTCAAATGTCTTAGCATGATCCTCCGTTATGTCGAAAATACTGCAGCTTTCAATTTGAAATAAATATATGGTAATGTTGAGGATTAATGCTAAGTACTATGTTTGACGAAAACACGATTCCATAAAATTTTCTTGTTAGAAAAAAAATCCAAAGTTACCTCCAAACCGAACAATAAACCGCTGTAAAAACTACTACAAATTAGATAATGAAACTCTGCATGTTAACTGAACTAACTATAGAGCAGGTCATATGTTTTTTTTTTAAATTACCATTATTTTCACTGTAAAAAGAAATTAACTAAAATATCGGTCCCTTGGAGTCTTCTCGCTGCGACCGCGGTAATAGAGCGCGAGCGAGATAAGGAGTGAGATGCGCTGAGGTAGTATAGACACATCATTTCGAGCAGTTTTCCCCTATTCATCAAACAATCGGTTTTCGTAAAATCTTCATTAAAAATCAGTTTCTTTTGTTTTTTTTTAACTTTTCAATCTTTTTAAAAATCGAGGACTTCATTATGCCGGACTTGAGCACAACTGAGATTGCCAGGGCACTTGAGATGAGGAGGAATGTTCAAACCTACAGAGGGATCTCAAGAATTCATCGCAGCCTTTTTCGAACAATTTATCGCAGTACCCAACGATTCAGGGAGACTAATGTTTTTGTGAGAAGACCGGGACAAGGCAGAAAAAGAGTTACTTTGAACAGGGATGATCGTTTCATTCAGCTTCGCGTACCTGCGTAGGAACCGTCTAACGGCCGTCCAAGCCAGAAATGAGCTTGGGGAAGTTCGAAGTGTCACAGTAAGTGAGCATAAGGTACGAAGAAGATTCAAAGAAGCTGGTTCGTACGAGCCCGCCAAGGCTCGGAAACTGATAATAATTACTGATAATTATTCTAATAATGGCGGCAACACTGTCACTGAATGTTTAATATAAAACCGACAATTGCCCTCAGTTAGTTAAGTGGGGCTACTAGCCCACATGTGGGGTATCATATTATTATGAAAGAACGCTGTTTGTACATTCTCAAACTTTTTTTTTTTCGGCAGCGTAGTTTCCTACTTTTGATGAAAAATGTAAAAAAAATATACCCCCCCCCCCCCTTATCTGAAAAGTGTGCATAGATGAAAATCTGAAATTATTCTGTGATAGAAATTTATGTAAAGATTACAGGAAAAATAAAACGTTGTCTCTAAATAGCACAGTTTTTCAGAAGTCATCAACATCATATATAGGTACGGAAGCCTCGGTGCGCGAGTCCAACTCGCTCTTGACCGGTTTTTTTTATATTTGCTGCGATAGACGACAGACATAAAACCTTCCCTGTGAAACATCAAATCACACTAATATAATAAAGGCGAAAGTTTGTGAGTGTGTGTGTTTGTTACTTCCTCACGCTCAAACGGCTGGACCAATTTTGATAAAATTTTGTATAGCTGATACCCAGGATTAAGACATAGGTTAAATTTTATCCAGATATTTCCACGGGATCGAGACATACGCGGGTGAAACCTAGGGGCGCAGCTAGTTTTAATATAATGAACGTTATTTAAATTCAAAATACTGCTTTTTAATTTATGCCCGTAACCTAATTTCCTAGTTCTAATTCAGCTACCAAAATAAAGCACTACCCAATTCAAATACACAACTAATTTCACCAAATTCCGTAGTTTCTAATTCAAAGGACACTCAATTGCATTGGGATTGACAGTGACTTAATGGGTATAGTATTGAAGCCATTGAAAGTAGTACCGATGCCTATTGATAGCTGAATAATGAGGGGTTTTAGCCAGAAGCCTGGTATATCCATTTGATGCAAAAACAAAAGCCGATACATGAATAGAGGCAGCAGGTCTCCGGGCATTCTAAAGGGTAGTGCGGATTTTTATTCAAGTCGAGTTTGGTAAAAAAAAAATACGAGGTTCTCTATTTGATGAGATTTTTTATGCATGCATTGTACAGTGTACACCGTATTCTCATGGATAAAAAAGATTATATTCGGTTTAGTACATAGTAGTTCTTTTAAACAATTTATTTCAATAAGTCTGCATCGTTGGTCAAGTGTTCGCAAACCCTACTGCTGAGAGCATGAGGTTCTGGGTTCGATTCCCAGGTCGGGCAAAGTGTTATTAGGATTTTCCATTAGGAATTTCTCAGTAGCAGCCCGGAGTCTGGGTTTATGCCCGGTTGATGGCAATAGGCTCGCCCACTTTTACATGGGACTTAAACATACCTGGCAAAATGTAGGGTACACCTCTGCCTAACTGTCAACTTATTTAAAAATAAATTGAGGGCCCATTTATTGAGGAAAGGCTATTATGGTATCAATGAATTCATGGATGACATTTGACATTGTAATATTATTGTAAAGTTGTATTTGATATAATTTAATTTGACATTTATTATTTATAATCTTATTGTATTTGAATTCTCAATTGACTATTAGTGTTTTTATTTATTGACATTTCTAAATATTTTAATCTGATTTAATTATAATGTTTTATGTTATGTAATTTTAATCTGATTTCACTGTAATTTTTTATATTTTGTTATTATTGTAATTTTAATGTAATTTAATTGCCATGTACTGTTTTATATTTTCAACGTTTTTGATGTATTTTAATGAATTTTGATCCGTATTAATTGTTATTTTTAATTTAATTTCATTGCAATTTGTTATTTTTATATTATTTTCAACACAATGTTTCCATATTGTTATGAAATAAATGACTTATGACTTAACCCTTCAGGGATTACAGGCGTGATATTATGTTATTATCCGACCAAGATTATGTCTGGACTTTAAAAGAGAATGTGACCTCTAAGTTTGTTTCGGCCTTTATTTCAGAGTAGTCGGATACGAAACTAGATTTTTTTAACATACACACATAAACTCACGCCTTCTTCCCATGAGCGTAGGCAGAAACTGCAGAACGCATGAAAATAAAGATACTACTAGCAAGTTTCTAACTCTTGACACATTATTAAAAAATCTTGAAGCACATAACATTTTTCTTAGGAAACTATTAATTCATCCAATCTTTTCGGGATTTTCGAATAACTAACTGCAGTTTAAATAAGTCGGAGACGATCTACTTTCTGCAATTATTATCATGCTTGGCTTGCTATCTAATTTGTTTTTCACGACTCACTTAGCCAATGTAATATTCTACCACTAAAAAGATAATAAATGAACCACTTTTCTCCTTCTCCCGCATATAACGCATTTGCGAAAGGAACGAAAACGCTTACAGAATCCTGAATAATGTTCACAATAAATTGTTCTTAGAAAAAAACCGTCGCGCGAAGTAAACAGGGAAATAAAAATGTCTGAAAATTTCCGAAAGTATTCTAGTATTTTATTGGAAAAAGATTTATCAAATCAGTTGGATGTCTTGTACCTACAATATTTTTATATCAGCCTAAAAATGTCTATTGCTTTTTAGGGTTCCGTAGTCAACAACGAACCCTTATAGTCTCGCCATGTCCGTCTGTCTGTCTGTCCGTCTGTCCTCAGCTTAGCTCACTCTTAGTAATAGAAAGTTTTAATTTGACACGCACTTGGTCGGTTTTTTTTTATTAAGGTAATTGCAGGATAGTAATAATAAAAATCTTTATTTATACAAAAACCTTCAACAATGTTTAAAAACTAGGTCGCATGAATTACAGTGAACAAAGATCATACAGACCCATACCCTTCAACCAACTACGCAGGTGATTACAGGAGTTCACCCTCACACAAGCAGAGAACTGGTGGACCTTGACACTTGGCTGCAGGCAATCCAGGGAAGCTATGCCATCCTTAGATGGCAGGGTAACCAGGCGGTTGCTACGCCTGGGCAGGAACAGCCTGCGCCTGATGACGGGGACCATCACGGGACACTGCTCACTGAATAAGCACTTCCACACAATAGGCATAACGGACAGCCCTCTGTGCAGGGCTTGCATGGAGGCTGAAGAAACTGTTGCGCACGTGCTCTTTGAATGCACAGGCGTCACTCAGATCAGAACAGAAACCCTTGGGTCACCCAGATCCTTCACAGATATCTTAAGCAGACCAGGAGACCTAATCAGCTTCTGGAGGGAGGTGGGCTGGTTGGAATAACCAACGACGGCCGCCATGGCCCACGCACAATGGTCCACATGAAGGACTAAGTGCGGAAACCAAACCCGCTAACATAGAACATAAGTCATACAGATAGAGTAAACCCTGACTCCCAAACTTTGAGATCCTGTGACTTAGGAGTCAGATATAACCTGGATAGCCTGATTAAGCAGCCTTAAATTAACGCTTGTAGAATATTATATTTTTTACGTTCAACGTGCTAAGCAGTCTCTTCAAGGCAGCAACATCAATCATGTCAGCTAATAACAGCAAATTGTGAACAGCAATTTGTCAGCCAAAAGATCATAATAACAATGAATAATCCCAACAAAATGTTTACTGCAACTTTGTTATAATTTCGAGGCTTAAGCCCCATTCACACGGTGCAAGTTTCTGGAACGTTCAAGAGCAATAATCGCATGCCCTACAGCACGTTCAACTTTATTGCCATTCAAGAATTGCATGCAAGTGTTTACACGCGTGTGATTTCCATAAAATACATGATTGTATGTACAATGATTTACATACTTACAAAAATTGAATGCAAGTTTTGCCGTTCAATAAAATTGCATACTACTTACACCAAGTATATTTTATTGCAAGGCGATTATTGCATGCAAGTTTTGCCTCGTCCTAATACAGATTTGCACGCCCTTGTACAATAACACACGATGAACGTGTTTCTGTGACAAATAAAATTATTTTTCTTTCTTTCTTCTTTCAATATTGATTTAACTATTGCCCGTATTTGCGCTGCCAAATATTTCATAAAAAAAATATTGAACGTCTTTTCAAGACTTTTTTGGCTTATTTCATTCATTCGTACTTGTAGATTTGAATGCGATTTTATTGCATGTGTAATTTTATTGTACGTGCTGTATACACCTATACTAGTTTTGAACGGCAACTAACTTGCCCATATCGTCCAAAAATATTGTACGTGTTTTTTAGACGGTGGCAGTTAGTTGCCCTTCAATTTTATAGCATGCCACAGAAAATAAACATGCACCGTGTAAATGGAGCTTTATATTCGGCTGTAACATATTACAGTTTGCGAAATGCGAATTTTATGAATACCAACAACCAACCTTTAATAAATTGTTATAGCCATAACATAACATATTATCAGGCCTTGTTTCTCCGAAGGGTTGGGCAGACGTGTACTAGTAGTACACATACATTTCGCCTGTTATGTTTAAGTCCCTTGTAATAGGGGGCGAGCCTATTGCCATCAACTTTTTTTTACAGTTGTAATGACAATGTTGTCATTTGGTTTAAATATGTAGGTTTTTATTTTTATTACTTTAGTAATATTTTATATAGATTCTTTTTTAATTTGTGAATGTGAGAACGTTGTAGGCTTAACAGACTGTAGCTTTGTAAACTATCTTTTATTTTGTTAAGTACTTGGTACTTGTTGACGGGCCTACACTGTCCTCCCATACCTATTAACACTGTAACTTATAACATTGTTAAAGCCCACTTTTTTTAAAAGAGTAACCGTGGAGTTTCTTGCCGGCTCTTCTCCATAGGAAACGACCAATTGGAGCCGTGCACCTAGCTTCTGACGTTTCATAAGTGCCCATGTAGGTTTATGTGAAATAAAAAATTTTGTTTTTGATTTTGAACCGGCTGGCGAGCGAAGCGCGGCGGTGGCTTAGCCATGCCATAGCCATGTTTACCTTATTTCTGTTTCAAATATTATTCGTAGATTCTAGTGTTATCCACCAACAATTTCGAAGCCATATTGCTTTATATCTATACTAATAATACGATGGGGTAAGTTTGTAGGGGTAATCTCTGGAACTGCCGGTCGGAATTGTATAAATAATCGAAATTTTATAGCCCGATTCTTAAGGAAGATTATAGACTATTTAATATCACGCTACGACCCTAGCCGAGCAAACAGAAAAAACTTCGGAAAGAACGCTAAGCGAATACGAAGTAATGGCACGGACGGGCGATGCAACGCGACGCAGAGGGTCGGGGGAGCTAGAAATTTCACGCAGACGAAGTCGCGGACAGAAGCTAGTCTACTATAATTAATTAGTGCAGAAGGATATTAGAAATTCTCTCATTTTAGTCAGTGGCTTTCATAAAGCTTTTAACGATTATGAATTTTCTACCATTTATTAGGATATTATGAAATTAAAGCCATTTCTCATGATAATCTAAAATTGTATGCAAAATCATTCTTTATTGGGTCTGGGTCAAGCGAATTACAATATCTCCTTTGTACCATCTGGACTGATATAACTACATTAGCAGCGTTCTTTGTCATTAATGAAAAATCATAATTAATTAGTCTTCCATTGAAATTCATGGCAACTGGGGTCAATTTCCTTGTATTAAAGGTTTCAGGTACTTTTAATCTGTTTTAATATTTACTTAGGTCCAATTTTGATATAAGGACTAATTCGGTATTTTGCAGATACCTTTTTTTTTTTTTTGGGTGGTAAATTATCAAATAACTTCTCCCGCTATGGGCGGAGCGGGAGGGTGTGTCAGGCTTCTACTGACTAAAACCCACCCGTGTTCCTTCCGTTGCCTGTGTGCCAGGGCCACGATATCCCTTTCGGACAAACTCGCAATCTTGGCAGGCATTGGTCCTAACGGACCCCGTCAGTTTGTGCTGACATCTCTTTGAGGCGCGCGTGGAACACAACGCGCCGTCGACCCCGGCCTGGTCCTTATCGAACGGCGAGCTACCCATCGCTCACCGTCCGCAGGCCCGCGCCTACGGTGGCCGGAAATCGGCTTGCGACTCCCGACGCCCGGGGCGTCTCCTGCGGCGACTAAGGGCGCGAGGGCGCGAACCTTGTCTCACCCTCACGCGTTCCGCCTCCTCCTTCGCTAGCATTACTGCTTCGCAGAAGGAGGTATTTTGCAGATACCTAAGCTCAGTTCAGAGTTGGAGAATGTCGCTAAAACTCGCAAAAAAAAACCACTTATGCTTTGAATTATTTATTATTTTAGGGTGTTTCGCGTAGTTCGTGCAAATTCCATGATATTGCTAAATTTAAAATTAATTAAAATTCGAAAACATTAGATTTTTTTAAAAATATCATTCTTAGACAGATAATCCTCAAATCTTTTACCTATCTATATTTCTCGTACCTATTTCCAAATGCTAATCAATTAAGTTTTTGCGCCCTTGTGGAGCAGGACCAGCATTGAGCCAAGCATTTTTATCAGCGATGTAATCCCCCAACTTATAATATGCCTGGCTGCATAGTGTGCGTTTTAAACATGATTTAAATTTTGTTTCAATCAGTTGAAAGGCCATCATTGGTTTTGAGTGACAACCGGCCAGCAAATGGGAATTCAAAAATCCCATACAAGCAATGGGAAATTCGAAATCTGAAAGCACCGCCATCTTTAAGACATTAAACATGTTTATAGCAAATAAACAGGAGTGCTCAGCGTCTTAATATCAGGTAGAGGTATTTAGTAAGAAAGTGGACTTTCACTGTAATAGCTGAAGTTGGCTCGTTAAATCTCTGGCGGGCGAAAAGGGTAAGATTTATAGCACAGTGGCTGGTAAGTGTTTACTTTCACAACACTATTAACGTTATAAATGGAAGTGCATAGTTCGTTGGTTTTTCATTCATCTTGTCTTGTGTCGGCACGAGCCATGTCGCCATGTCGTGGTAGGACGATTAGCTAATCAGCTGGTACAGCGTGGCTGACTGCCGACGCTCCACCTAGAAGGTTGTCGTCTGCTTAATCAGTCTTTCCTGTGGGTGCCTCTATAAATCAAGGCCTCCAGTCAGGGCATAAACTTATAAACTAAGCGACTACACGCTAAAAGCAACCCCTGTTGGGTACGGACCTCGGCTTAGGGCATCGCTGGGGGAGGACAGCAAGGGACAGGCAGGATCGGATTAAAACTGCCAACACTAAAAGACTTTTATATCTTAACAACGCCCCGCCCATGTTTGGCACGGGTGCAATTTACTGATATGACTGATATTTATTTAATATTTATGACTTTAATTATTGTGAACGTGAACACTCTAATATGGGTCATTTTTTTTTATCCTTTTGTTTTCTTTCTCTGATAGTTTTAATGATGGTCTAGCATTTTGAGCTCTTTTAGCGGCCTACCCAAATGCCCTTTATTTAGTATTGTTCGTCGACTCGTTGAGCTCCTTAAGTTGAGCTGCACGATTACTGACAAATGCTTGCACTGATTAGACAGGTTCACTCAAATTGTGGTTATTTCCTCAAAATACCATTTCAGACACGGATCTACATGGTCCTCGCATGATCTGACCAAGATTATGTCTGGACTTTAAATGAGAATTTGACCCCTGAGTTTGTTTCGCCATTTCTTCTCAGGGGTAGTCAGAGAGGAAATGGCGCCTGCATCTAGCTTATTTTTAATATGACGTGTAAAAGTGACTCCGATATCCTATTTACAGAATAAAGTTTCGTATAGACTGGTGCGGTATCGCGTGCGCGACGTGACGTAGCACAATTTCTTTGTCGCTGCTTGTCGCACCTGCGATATTGCACTAGTCTGTACGAGCCTTAAAAAATTTCATTTCATTTGACGATATCTCACAACATCGAGATACACACATACATTACACTTACATGATTGATTGATAATACTTAATGTATTATTTAACTTAAAAAACAAAAAAAAACAAACAGTAAAAGAAAACCATAGTAAAAGAAAGTTTCCGGAATTAATTCACATTCACATGAAAATGAAGCATCAGACATATTTGTTAAAGGATTGTTTTAGGTTTTTGAAAAGTTACGACGTAAATATGTAAATCATAACATTTAACTGACGCCAGTATATTCAGATGCATCACTACAAACTTCTAAACTGGAAGTGTTTATGACTTATGCCAAACAGTGAAGCTTGTGTACAAAACCTTATGTTTTTAATTCGAGGTCGGCCCACTTATAGCACGACTTTATTTGTTTAGTTTAAACCGTTCATAATAATCACCATTCTTCATCTTTCCTCGTATATTGGCATGAAATGTACATTTATACCCAGTGGTTTAGACAGATCTAAAAGGGCCTTGTATCAAAAAGTTTTGGGGGCCCATTTTACCCGATTAGTTCTATGAATTTTTACAAAATAAATGATATAGCATTTTGACTCTTAAGTTTAAGCTTTTTTTTTTATTGGGTGGGAAATGATCAAATAACTTCTCCCGCTCTGGGCGGAGCTAAGGCGTGTCAGACTTTTACTGACTAAAACCTACCCGTGTTCCTTCAGATGCCTGTGTGCCAGGGCCACGATATCTCTTTCAGACAAACTCGCATTCCCGGCTGGGATTGGCCCTTTCGGACCCCGTCAATTGGTGCTGACATCTCTTTGAGGCGCGCGTGGAACACAACGTGCTAACGACCCAGGCCTGGTCCTTATCGGACGGCGAGCTACCCATTGCTCACCGTCTGCAAGCCCACGCCTACGGTGGCCGGGAATCGGCCCGCGACTCCTGACGCCCGGGGCGTCACCTGCGGTGATTAGGGGCGCGAGGGCGTGGATTTTGCCTCTCCCTCACGCATTCCGCACCTCCACCTCCTTCGCGAGCATTACTGCTTCGCAGAAGGAGTTGACGGCCTCCCATGCATGACGGCCATTGTGATTTTACTAAGAGAATGCAAAATCAAACTCGAAAATTGGAGCATCCGGTCTCTTATAGGTTATATCTGTGTGATTTTATTAAATGAATGCAAGAGCTCTTTTATCAATTTTAAATTGAGGTTGTGGATGACATTTTACGAACTTTCATTCGGGGGCCTCGTATAATTCATACGGCTGATACCGCGGTAGCGGTACTAGTTTAATCTAAAAGATCGGTATGCAGACAGGTAACTTTCAACTGCTTTTATAACAAATGAGTATGCTGAGTGACCACTCAGCCTCTTACTTTTCACTCTTACAAGTTTCCTACTGCTAATAATAGCAAACTGGAAACAGCAATTTGTCAGCCAAAAGAGCATAATAACAATGAAAAATCCAAAGAATGTTTATTGTAGTTGTTATAATTTCGAGGCTTAAGCCCCATTTATACGGAGCAATTATCTGGAATGTTTAACAGCAATAATCGCATGGCGTATAGCACGTTCAATTATTGCCATTCAAGAATTGCATGCAAGTGTTTACACGCGTGCGATTTCCATAAATTGGTATACAATAATTGTATGGAAGTTTTGCCGTTCAATAAAATTGCACCAAGGCAATTTTATTACAAGGCGATTATTGCATGCCAGTTTTCAGAGTTGCACGTCCTTGTACAATAAAATTGATTCAAGTATTGTTATTGCGCTGCCAAATATTTCATTAAAATTTTATTGAACCATTCGCAAGATTTTTTTAACTTGATGCATTCGTTTGTACTTGTACGAGTTGATTGCGATTTTATTGCACGTGATTTTTTTTTTGTACGTGCTGTTTACAAATGAAACCAGTTTTGAACGGCAAACAACTTGCCCGTATCGTACTAAAATTGTACGTGTTGTCGCGTAAAAAGTTATTAAGCACATAGTTCAAACAAACGACAGTACGTATAGTGGACTGAATGTTTTTTTCCCGTATACCAAATACTTTGTTCCTCTGTACACTGTACATGTCGTAGTAAAAATATTAGCCAGACAGCAAGGAGGTAGCGGGGCTCAATCCCCAGAGCTTGCATAAAAGTGTAAAAGGTTGTTCTTGTATAAGCGATATCAATCTTTATAAAACGAATAGAGTTACTCGATGCGCCATTTATGGTACTGTAAAAGGGTACGGTCCATACTTAGCCTTACCTGTTCAGGTGGAGATTCACAGACGACTCCGCCTTGGAGTGTATATGTGGTGCTGTTCCACCAACGATGGGACACTTAGTATTATGTCCTGCGTGTCCTGTCAGCTGCACGTTATAGGAACTAATGGACGCTACTCCTGGCGACAAACACGTAGCCGAATTCTGGGCCGAGTTTATTTAACGCTACCAAGAAGATATTAATAAGGAACTCTTAACATATCTAGACACGTCAACAATATTTATACCATTAATATATTTTTTTCTCAGTTAGATTTTATCATGGTCTAGCAGTTTCAGTAATTTACGCGGCCTACCCAAATGTACTTTCTTTGAAAATGTGCGTTCGTTGAATCGTTGAGCTCCTTAAGTTCTGAATTGAGCTGCACGACTACTGACAAATGCGTGCACTGACTGAACTGGTCGACTCAATCTGTGTGGTTCGTTGGTTCTTTCATCAAAAGGCCATTTCAGGCAACAATTTATTTATTTATCAGGAACAATTTAATTATGTTGTGTTTGATATATTACATACATCATAATTAATAATATTCATATAAATTCTAAAAGTATACATGCAGCAATAATAATAATAAAAAATAAAAACAGCATTTTTTTTTTAAATATAATATTGGATTTATAATTAAATTACAGTTCGTCCATTGAGTACCACTTTTTGTCTAACAGAAATGCTTTGAGCTTATCCTTAAAAGATCCAGTGTATAACATTTTCAAATCCAAACATCATCTACATAATCAGACCAAGATTATGTCTGGGCTTTAAAAGAGACTGTGACCTCTGAGTTTGTTTCGACCTGCCTTCTCAGAGTAGTCAGATAGGAAACGCCGACCTCATCTAGTTTTTAAAATATGATTGACGTGTAAAACTGTTTGTACAAACCTATTTACTGAAATAAAATAATTCATCATTTAGCTACAATGCACCAATAATAAACTATTCGCAACAGTAAGTTCTAAATTGTCTGTAAGTTTGTCCGATGGTGCAGTTTGCAGACAATACAGATAGACAGGCAGTTTGCTGCATTCGGTGTTTGAGAGTTTGCCTTTGTAAACGGGATGCATCTGCGTTTACAGTAACTTAAAACTTAACTTGTAGTTATGGGAGCAATTGCAAATGTCCTGATGTTATTACAAGCTGGCTTAATTGTTAGCGATATTTTTCTTTAGAATCGGCACGAACTACTTATAAAAGCTGTATCTATTCATACACGAAATCTCTTAAGGGGTAATGAGATTTCGTGTACAGAGTGAGTAGGTACGAGGGCGGCACTGAAAATTTCGGGAATCAAGGAAGTGACAAAACATTACTATTTAAAAATGTATTTATTGCTTTTCGAAGTATTCTCCGCGAAATTTGACACATTTTTCCATACGATGGAACCAATCATTGAAGCAACCATTCCATTCGGAAGTTGGGGTCTCCAAAATGGCCGTTTTTTAGGCGTCCACAGCTTCTTCAGGTGATGAAAATCTCTGTCCACGCAATTCATTCTTTATTTTAGGGAAAGTATAGAAATCATTAGGGCTTAGGTCGGGGCTGTACGGCGGATGGTCTAATAATTCTATGTTTTCTTGCTCTAAAAACGCTTTTGTTCTGTGCGCGGTGTGAGAACTCGCATTGTCGTGATGGAGGATGATGCGGCGGTTGCAGTTCTCTTTACGGAGTTCAGAAACGACCTGTGGCAAACAAATGCTAGCATACCATTCTGCATTAACCGTTCTTTGTCCCTCAAGAGGAATAGTCGTAACATGGCCGGTTTTGGAGACAAACGTGGCCACCATTTTTTTTGCAACACTCCGTGAACGAACAATTTTTGTTGGCTTTAACTCATTTTCGAACACCCAAACTCGTGACTGGTTTTTTGTTTCGGGTTCGTACGCGTATATCCAGGATTTGTCACCTGATACAATGTTGTATACAGCATTTGAGGATCCTGTGTGGAATCTTTCGAGAGTTCTGACGCACCAAGTAACGCGAGCCGCTTTTTGCTCTTCACAGAGCGAATGCGGTATCCATCGGGAAAACAACTTTTTTACACCTAATTGTTCATGCAAGATTATTCCTCAATCAGCTTACGCACAGCATCAACGTTTTCTTGGGTGACTGCAGTTTTTGGACGACCTTGACGGGGATCATCACTGAGCTTGACACGTCCACGTTGAAATTCAGCAAACCAGCGATAAATTGTGGTTTTGAATGGGGCTTCATCACCAAATGCAGAAATCATCCGGTCAACACACTGTTTTTGTGTTAAACCAGTTCGAAAGTCATAATAAATCATCGCTCTTGAATTTTCTCGAGTCAATTCCATTTTCTCAACGACTAAACAAGTTTGACAAAATTTTGTGACAAGACCGAGAATCTTTTTTTAAATAAATAAAAGGTATTCGATTTTTAAAACCAAGGAGTTTTTAATTAAAAAGATTTTAATATGACAGGAACCGTGGAAATATTCCATTCCCGATACTTTTAGTGCAGCCCTCGTACAATGGTACTCATCATTATGAACAACTTTTACTATGGGACCAAACTTCGCGAAAAAAAATCTGCTGTTCCCTACATTTATGTTCGCATAACTCGTCAAAATGTAGGAACAGTTGTTTTTTTTTGTTTGAATTTTGATTAGATACACCTTTTATAAGAATAACTTATGTTGTGTGTTGATGAAAAATAATAAATAATAAATAAATATAAATTTATTTCAGACCATAAGTCCATAAACAACACACATTACAATTTTATACACAAAACATACACACATACATGAAAACACATACCTACACAAAAAATACATTAAAACAACTTATTTTAAATAATGGAATGAGGCACGATGAGTGGTCAGCCATTGCCACATAATTGGACTGTCCATCCTGTCGGCTACTATAGCTACCAAGTTTTTAGAGCTGTCGCGCACTCGCCGCATCAGGGATGCTATCCGTGTCCGCATCAGAGCGTAAAAATCTGGCACGCCATTCTCCGCGAACATCCCCGATGCACTGCAAAAGCGCGGCAGCCCCAACATAACTCTGAAGGCATTATTGTACTGGACTTGCAGAGCATTGTACGAGCTTTTTGTAAAGCTGACCCACAGGGCACACGTGTACATAGATTGGCAAAACGCTCTAAAGAGTGTAATGAGTCACCTCCCTAGTACAACGTGCAAACCTACGAGCCAGCATGTTACATCGAACTGCCAATGCTCTGCGTTCCCTCTCCACGTCCGCATCGTCGGACAGACCATCGGTGACCCAATGCCCCAGTTACTTGAACCTCGTGACCCTGGAAAGCTGAGCGCCCCCCAAGGTGACTGGTGGGACAGTATTATAACATTTGTTACCCGCTTTGAAAACCAGTAGCTCGCTCTTGGTCGCATTATACCTGAGGCCGTGATACCGCATAGTCCTCACAGATGCGAAGAAGCCTCCTAAGTGCACTGATCGATGGGCTCAGCAATACCATATCATCCGCGTAGCTGATGTTATTGACGCAGTGCCCGTCAATGGAGCACCCGATATTAGTATTGCTGAGCTCACAGATCAGCTCGTTTACATACAGGTTGAATAACTTGGGTGAGCTGATTCCCCCCTGCCTCACACCGCACTCCATCCCGTATGCATCCGACAGGACACCCGCCCACTTAACATAATTGTATTGGTTTTTATACCAATACTTTAACATCCTAATGATATCGCTTGGGAGGTTCTCAACATTTGACAGTTTCCTCCATAGGCAGTCATAAGATACGAGGTCGAAGGCCTTGGAGAGGTCCAGAAAACATGCATACACAGGTGTTTTCCTACTTGCATAGTATTGAACAGTCTGTTTGAGGCATAGTATAGCTGTTTCCGTGGATAAACGTGGCTTAAACCCAAACTGCGCGTCATTGAGTGTTAAGTGCTTATCCAGCTGCTGATCAATCAGACTGTCCAACACCTTTGCAATGATGGTAGGCAGGGATATAGGCCTGTAGTTACTCTTGTTACTCGCATCTCCAGTCTTATTTTTAACAATGGGCACAACAATAGTTTTAAGTAAATCAAGTGGAAGATACGAGTGACTCAGGCACAAGCTAAAAAAACATTGCTAGCACTCGCGGTAAGTGCTTACCAGCATAAAGTAAATGCTCTATACTTAGGCTGTCGTGACCCGGCGACTTGCCTCTCTTTAAGTTGCGTATGACAGCAGCTACCTCCCTGGCCGCAAACCTAATAGACATGTCCCTGGACCCCCCAAAACCTCCGGCCCGTCATAATACACGGTTTAATTTTTCCCAGTGATGGGACACAATAGGCACATATTTTTTTCACAATATCTTGAGTGAGGTTTAAAGTGAATTTTACAGAATAGTACTTCAAATTATTATTTTTTAAACGAATTATTATCTAACAATTTATTTCACAGCAGTACAGTTAGTAATACTTTATTTGATAGGTTTGTTAAGGTTAGTTTTTTCTCCCTAGCGACGACGCCCTAAGCCGAGGTCCATACACACGGGGTGCCCTTGGCGTGTAATCGCTTAGCTTTTATGCCATATAGGCATGGCCCTGCTTAATTTATTAATTTGTATTGCTCAACATATCAAAATCATTTTTTTTTTCACTCATAGGCTTATGAAACGTCAGAAACCAGGTGCACGGTTCCAATTGGTCGAAATTTTCCATGCCATTCAAATGGAGAAGAGCCGGCAAGAAACTCCACGGTTACTGTTTTAAAAAATGATTGGCATTTAAAATTGTTTTAAAATTATAGTGTAAATAGGTATGGGAGGACAATGTAGGCCCGTCAACAAGTATCAGTTACAAAAATGGTCTACAAACGTTCTCACATTCACAAAATATATAAAAAAAACTATATAAAATATTATTAAAATAATAAAAGTAAAAATCTTGTTGAAATTAAATTGATAGAATTGATTGTAGTCGCCCCTTCCAAAAGGTAGTTTCGTATGGAGAAGAATGGGAAAGAAACTCCACCGTTACTCTTTTAAAATGTTTTACAATATTTTGTATAGGTGCATTAATTTGGTATATAATTATGTGTGAAGACGATGAACCTAGAATAATAATTACTATACCTCAATAGGTAAAAATGAAGCAATGAGAGATTCATTATATTTATAAACAGATAATTTATATACAGAGGTTGCTATATCCGAAACGATATCGAATATTTAGTCATATTTGATTCGATAAAATGAGGATAAAGGAGCTCATGGCTGGAACTGCCGCACGGGTCGATCCCTCAGGTTAAGCTACCCTTGCCAGGGTTGGTCCGTGGATGGGTGGCCATCTTCACATACCGAGGCTCCTCCGTGCCTCGGAAAGCACGTGAAGTCGTTGGTCCCGGCTGTCATTCGTGGATCTTTGACAGTCATTACGGGTCGTAAAGTCTGACAACCAGTCTTACCAAGGGGTATCGTATTACCCAGTTTCTGGGTTGTGGAAGTCAGATAGGCAGTCGCTCCATGAAAATACTGGTATTCAGCTGCATCCGGTTAGACTGGAAGCCGACCCCAACATAGTTGGGAAAAGGCTAGGCAGATTGATTTGATTCGATAAATATAATTAGAAATATGACTAACTGTTATAATTTAATATTTTTTAATATTATTATTTTCTCTCAATCAGAGCACCCGCCATCTTATCTCTTCACCATCCTTGGTTGACTTGTAGAGAATGCCTAAGGCATTAAGTCCGCCTTTGTACCTAATTGTGTGTGAGAAGTTTAAATAAATAAATAACTGAAAGCCGTAAGGGCTCGTGCAGACTGGCGCGATATCGCAGGTGCGACGCGACACAAGTAGCACAATTTCTATGTCTCTGCCTGTCGCGCAAGTCTGTACGAGCCGTAACTCCATTATTTTGATAGGTAGAATTTAATTACTTCTCTTAGTAATTTAATTATGAAGCGCGTTGCTATGCCAACCTACGTGGCAATAATAGATGAGAAAAGCCATTAATTGGACAGAAATCCAGCCCCGACTTACGTGTCGTAAGGTGCACCAAGGACTTCTTGGCGGGAAAGTGAAGCGTCATATTAGCAGTTTTGTTTTATTTTCTAAAATTTGTGTTTAGCCGAATATTAATGTGTAATAGTGGTGGATTATTAACCATTATGGGGTGTAAGGGGGAGCACACAACAACCGGTCTCCCCAAATGTCAACCTCACCTGCGCGCGGTACACCCTGCCACTGACGAACGAGGCGCTGACGACCGACCGATGGCGGTATAGCCATCCAAAAAGCCAACCTAAATTCTCCAGAGCGATGACGGGCAGCAGCGTTATCGTTGCGAAAGGATTGGCCCTGCGGTCACCAACCCGCATGCCCAGCGTGGTGACTACGGGCATTAAACCTCTCAATGAAAGTGCTAAAACAACGGCCCCCAGTTCCCGGTGGTCCCGCTATTCCTGGTCAAGGTAGCGGTCACGGTAACGGCGGGACGGGGGGTGCGAAGAATCACCGGGTTACGGCAGGCTACCAACGACGACTACATCTGGCTACGTATAATGGACGTTCGATGAGGCTGGACCATCACCTTGCCGAACTTGAGGTAGAGTTAGGTCGCATTAACTGGCATATACTGGGGTTATCTGAAGTCCGGAGACAGGGGGAGGACACGATAACCCTGGAGTCAGGCCACCTATTCTACTTCCGCGAAGGTGATCAGCTCTCCCAAGGTGGGATCGGCTTTCTAGTCAACAAGGAACTCACTAGCAGCGTTGTGGAAATCAGTAGTGTGTCGACACGGGTAGCGTACCTTGTACTGAAACTCACTGACAGGTACTACTTGAAAGTGATACAGGTATATGCGCCGACTTCGACATGCTCTGACGAGACAGCCGAGGCCATGTACGAGGATATTGCCAAGGCAATGCACAGTACAACAAAGGCCCACTACAACGTTGTTATGGGGGACTTCAATGCCAAAGTGGGAGTACAAGAACGCGGTGAATCGAAAGTCGGATCGTTCGGTTTGGGGCGCAGGAATCACAGGGGACAAATGCTGGTCAACTTTTTAGAGTCGCAGGGGCTATTCTTGATGAATTCGTTCTTCGAAAAGAAACCCCAAAGGAAGTGGACCTGGCAAAGCCCCGATAACGTGACAAGGAACGAGATAGACTTCATCATGACGGATAAGAAGCATATATTTAGAGATGTCTCCGTGATTAGTAGGTTCAATACCGGAAGCGATCACAGGCTTGTCCGAGGCACTCTAAATATCAATTTTCGAGCTGAAAGGATCCGTATGATGAGGCCTACCCTCCGACCTACGCAGCTTCAAGCCGCTCTAGGATCCGAAAAGTTCCAACTGGAACTTCAAAATCGATTCGCCCAATTGGAAACCATAGACATTGTTGAAGAGAAAGCTGACGAGGTGGTCAAAGCATTACGCGACGTGTCCTGCAGACATTTGCCGTCGCAGCGAAAAAGTAAGGTGTCCAAACTTTCCTCAGAGACTCTTGGGCTTATGAGGGAAAGACGAGAGCTGCCATCCACGCAGCCGTCTTCATCAGTTAGGAGAACCCTTAACCTAAAAATTAGGAAACTGACGCGACGCGATCTTCGGTGCTCCAACACGCGCGACATCATGGTCGCGATTGAGCAGAACCGAGGGTCGAAAGTGTTCGCTCAGCAACTAGGGAGGTCTCATCTGACGAAACTAAGAACTGCGGATGGCAGAATCGTGACTTCGAAGCCCGAGATATTCGAGGAAGTCGAGGATTTCTACGGGCACCTATACTCAACGCGAACGCCAAAACCAGCGGGGCATAGTGCGGATGACCATCGAGCCGAATTAACGCGCCACTACACGGAGGACATCCCGGATGTCGACCAGAGCGAGATTAGGGCGGCTCTCGAGCAGCTTAAGAACAACAAGGCACCTGGTGATGACGGAATAACGACAGAGCTCCTTAAAGCGGGCGGGGCTCCAGTCTTGAAGGAGCTAGCGAGTCTGTTTAACTCCGTCATCCAAGAGGGTACAACGCCCGAAGCGTGGAGCAGAGGTGCGGTGGTTCTGTTCTTCAAAAAAGGCGACAAAACTTTGCTGAAGAACTATAGACCCATCTCACTTCTGAGCCATGTATACAAGCTGTTCTCGAGGGTCGTCACGAACCGTCTCGCCAGGAGACTTGACGAGTTCCAGCCACCAGAACAAGCCGGTTTTCGAAAAGGTTTCAGTACCGTAGACCACATCCATACTGTTCGGCAAATTGTACAGAAGACCGAGGAGTACAACCAGCCGCTGTGTATGGCATTTGTGGACTACGAGAAAGCCTTCGACTCCATCGAAATATGGGCAGTTCTGGCCTCTCTACAACGATGTCGAATTGACTGGCGCTACATAGAAGTGTTGAGATGTTTGTATGACGCTGCCACGATGACTGTCCAGATCCAAGATCAGAAAACCAGTCCCATCCAACTGCTCAGAGGGGTGAGACAGGGGGATGTGATATCCCCAAAACTGTTCACCAATGCGTTGGAGGACGTCTTCAAGACGCTGGACTGGACTGGACAGGGTATCAACGTGAACGGCGAGTACATCTCACACCTTCGCTTTGCTGATGACATCGTCATAATGGCAGAGACGCTGGAACAGTTAGACCAGATGCTGCACAGCCTAACCGGAGCCTCTCGGCGGGTTGGCCTCGGCATGAATTTGGACAAGACAAAAGTCATGTACAATTCGCACGTCTTGCCGAGTCCAATCCACATCGAAGGGTCGCTACTCGAAGTTGTGAAGGAGTATGTCTACCTAGGACAAGTCATCAAGGTCGGTAGACACAACTTTGACAAAGAAGCCGACAGAAGGATCCGGTTGGGTTGGGCGGCATTTGGAAAACTGCGTCAAGTCTTCTCGTCGCCTATCCCGCAGTGTCTGAAGACTAAAGTCTTTAACCAGTGCGTCCTGCCCGTCATGACATACGGTGCCGAAACGTGGACACTGACAGTCGGGCTAGTCCACAAATTCAAGGTTGCGCAGCGTGCTATGGAGCGGGCTATGCTTGGAGTCTCTTTGAAGGATAAGATCAGGAATGAAATTATCCAGAAAAGAACCGGAGTTACCGACATAGCTTGCAGAGTAAGCAAACTGAAGTGGCAGTGGGCTGGCCATGTTTGTCGAAGGACCGATGGCCGATGGAGCAGACGAGTCCTGGAGTGGAGACCGCGTATCGGCAAGCGTAGTGTGGGACGCCCCCCAGCTAGATGGACCGACGATCTTAAGAAGGTGGCTGGGTCAGACTGGATGCGGAAGGCGGAGGACAGGGTGTTGTGGCGCAGCCTGGGAGAGGCCTATGTCCAGCAGTGGACTGCGATAGGCTGAGTTGATTGATTGATTGAAGTGTTCGTGAACCTGCATTAATGTAGGCAAATGAAACAAAACAGTGCTACATCACTTTAAGTTCTCTCAAGAACTCCGCGCGAGGTTTCAGTAAAGTGCCGCGTCTTTACTTAAACTCAAGGGGAGCGGGGCGGGATATCATCAATCATCTTTATCATGCATTGAGTGGAGTTCATTTCATAATTATTATAACTTTGTACTTCTTACCTAATTTTACATGACACTGGCTAAATGCACAAACCGTGCGAAGCCAAAAAGAAAAAAAAAAAAGGTGCACCAAAGTTACTTTTTGTGGAGTATCATTTTGCGACATAATAACCATTGATATAGGCGAAGATGGTCAGACGCGATCAAGAAGGCTGTTGGACGTAGCATTTAACGAGCGAGCCACACTATACAGGGTTAAGGCTGTTACACACTCACGCGATATCGCGGGCGCGACATGTACCGACAAAGGAATTGTCTTTGTCGGTGCCTGTCGCGCCCGCGATATCGCGTGAGTGTGTAAGAGCCTTTACTGGTAACTCGACGTATTCCTTGCAGGACGTCATAGAATGGTTAAAATGCAACAAATTAAGCCACCAAATGTTCTTCCGAAATTCAGTGGTTTTTGAGTTAATTAGGTTTTAGTTGTATTATGAAAAATACTATTTAAAAATGATTTACGGTGCGACTATACTGGAATTTAATTTCAATTTAATCTTTGTTAATAATTATAAAATCCAAAATGCTGAAAACTTGGCAGAGATCACTAATTAAACATTTTATTTTTCGTAATTTTTGTCATTACTTTATCTAAAAAAAACTCAAAAACTACTGAATTTCGGTAGAACATTTGGTGGCTTAATTTGTTGCATTGTAACCTCACTATGACGTCGTGCAAGGAATACGTCGAGTTACCAGTAACCATGTATATATATTTTTTAAATTTTTAATTTTTCAACACAATGTACCTATTGTTATAAAATAAATTACTTATGACTTATGAATGCAGAAGACCGCATAACTTGGAGACGCGTCGTATGTGGTTGCCATCCTCAGCATTGAGGGAACGACGAAGAAGAAGAACCATTGATAACAATAATTTACTTTCTATATCTTTTAGTAAGTTTAATAAATAACTTTTTGCTATCCGTTGTTGCACACTTGCAAATGTTGATCCACAAAAAATTACTTTGATGTAGATACATTAGGCACACAGACACATTATTTTGTGTAAATAATTTAATACATCACCACTGCTCTCAAAACGGCGAAGGAAAACATCGTGAGGAAACCGGCATGTCCTAGAACCAAAAATTCGAAGACATGTGACATCCCCAACCCGCACTGGGCCCGCGTGGTGGATTATGGCCCGCTTCCTCTCACAGATAAGAGGCCTGTGTCCCAGCAGTGGGAACGTTATAGGCTGATTGTGGGCAGAAATCTAAACTATACACTGCTACTAGCTGGTATTATGTTGTGGTTCAAAAGGCACACAGAAAAAAAAGAAAAAAACATTTTTTTTTTTTCTTTGATATCTTTATCACAATATCAGCCCGCATGTGTCCTCTGCTGATTATGCGCTATCTGTTCATTGACCAGGGGGGCAAGTCTGCTAACGCAGTTGTGTCAGAATGGCCGATCATTGGCACCGTAATTGTAGAGTATGACAGTTTTGCTAATCTCCAAATCGAAAGGCGTCTTTACGAGTATGATTTTTGACGTGCCACTGACACTCCATTGGAAAAATTATGTGTATTTGGTAATCTCGTACTGACAAGCTCCTATTATTTTGGCTTCCCTATGGACCACTGTCACTCCATTATGAATTTAGGAGGTTACAAACTATTGACACAATGGTCATGGCGTTGCCTTGGTATGGTCGTCATAATGACCAATCATTGAAAATAGCAGACTTGGCTCCCTGTTAACATCCAGCCAACCATTGTAACTCACGTAAGCCAGAGCCTACAGTGATGGAAAAATTAAAAAAAGTTGAGACATTGAAACTCGTTGAATCACAAAGAAATGATTCAACCGTCTTGGAAAGCCTTAACGAAATCAATCAGAAAAGAATAGGGGAAGTGAGGAAAACCAATGTTTCCATTTTGCTGAGCTGTTTAGTTGGCGATGGTAGTTGTAGGCAGACTCAAAAATGTAACCGACCACTGTCTAATATTCGTCATAAAATCTGGTTTACCGGGAACCACCCACCTACTTGAGAAGGAGTCACCAGTATTACAAATACTTTTTTGGGTATCGTGTCATAGAATGTAAATATAATATCTACTGCATACATTTGCGCAAAGTCCACATTCACAAATAAATGTTAATTCATTTTTATTTGTATAAATTGTAATACTCTTCTTGAAGCGTTTTTTAGGGTTCCGTACCCAAAGGGTAAAAAACGGGAACCCTATTACTAAGGCTCCGCCGTCTGTCTGTCTGTCACCAGGCTGTATCTCATGAACAGTGATAGTTATATTTTGGCTCGATATTGATAACTGCGACAGGTAGACGCTTGAAATATTTACAGAATATTTAGTTATACATTCACTTTAAAAATAAATAATTAAATTAAAATAAAACAAATATTTAAGGGGGCTCCCATACAACAAACGTGATTTTTTTTGCCGTTTTTATAGATAATGGTATGGAACCCTTCGTGCGCGAGTTTGACTCGCACTTGGCCGGTTTTTTTTTGTTTGTCCAAACGATTACAAAGAACGAGAAACAAATCGTTTTATTAGAAACCTGATGCTTTTATAAGACAATATTAGGTATGTACAAAGTTAATATATAATCCTCGTATTTTATTACATAAATCATATTTTTCCTTTGACCAGCATCTCAAACCCAAATAATAAGCGTTGTAATAAAAATCAGAAACTCCGTACGTGTTGTGGATGCAATACGACGTGACCGGCGTATCAAATGGGAAAATACAAGATATTGGGAAAGTTCCCATTTCATACGAAAGTGATGCTTCATGCCACAGATAAAAATTAAAAAAATCTAAAAATCCAACTGCGTAAAAAGTGAACTTTAAAAGATGAATTCAAATCTATTTCTATAACTATTTAAACAATCTCATGCAGTCGGAGGCAATAGGTCTTTATTGCTAAATTTAAGAAGATGCCTCCGACTGCATGTTTTTTTTTTTTTTTTTTTGTATGGCATCTCGCAGTTGACCTTGAGAGGCCGTGACTGCTTAACCGGTCTTTCCTGTGGCTGCCCTAAGGTATTAGCTTAAAGCCTCCAGCCAGGAGCGTAAATATAAGTATTAAAAACTAAACGACAGCGCTCTAAGGGCACCCCCTGTTGGGGTACGAACCTCGGCTTAGGGCGTCGTTGGGGAAAAACAAAGCAAATTGGAGACGGGCTGGATCAAAAGTTTAAATTCATGATTATTAACGGGGATTACTATTAAATGCTACGGCTCACTCAGCCTCGGGGCTGGCGGTTCGACGTGCAAGGGACGGGGGGAACAATTTATTCTTGAACTTCTCGTGGTACCTCGGCGGCGAGGACGGAATGACGGTTTGTGTTTGTGCACTGTACTTGTGGCCCTATTGCTTTCCTGAAGGAGAGTAATGGGGTCATCCGGGTCTGAGAGAGTATGCCTAGGTCTTACTAATTTGAGATGGCCTATAGCTAGCTGCCTGCACAACCAAGGGGTTGCGATGTCTATCTGCGGACTCGAAGAACCGCTTTGTCGCGCGTTTCAAAAACTGCTTGATGGTGGGGATTCTAAGATCTACGTGTAGGGTTTCGTTCCGAACGAACCATGGAGCGTCCGTAATTTTACGGAGAAATCGGTTTTGAAGTGCCTGCATTCTGTGAATGAGATGGGGACGGGCGTGTGCGAAAGCGGCACACGCGTACGTCATAATCGGCCGGATGCACGCTGTGTAAATACGCAATTTGCCCTTAAGGGACAACTTGCTGCGTGAGTTCAGAACGCAATGAAGCCTACCGAGAGCGAAAGCAGCGCGCGAACGCACTTGCTTTATGTGCTCAGCGAACGAAATGTGGTGATCTAAGATCACACCGAGATATTTGGCTCGCTTCTCCCAAGGGATAGGCTTGCCGAACATCTTGATCTGTCGTGGTAGGTCCGGTCTACGCCGGGGCCTAGAAAAGAGGACCGCTTGGCTCTTATCAGGATTGACCTCGATCCTCCACTTCCTGAACCAGTCACCGAGTCTGTTGACTTCGGTCTGTAGGATGCGGGAGATCTGGTCTTGACTGCGGCCGGTGTAGTAGATGGCCGTGTCGTCTGCGAACAGAGCTAACTGCGCCTTTCTACTTTTCGGGATGTCACTGGTGAACAGCGTAAAAATGAGCGGAGCCAGCACAGACCCCTGAGGGACGCCTGCGCGGATCGGATGAGGGGAAGAGAGCGCACCCTCGATGCGATAGCGGAAGGTGCGGTTCAACAAATAGTCCCGTAAGATGAGCACGAGACGATCTGGCACACCGAATTTGTATAGCTTATACAATAAGCCGTTGTGCCAGACTTTGTCGAACGCTTTCGCGATATCGAAGAACACAGCACCCGTCATGAACCCGCGCTGGAAACCGGCGCTTATGTGTTCTATGATACGGTGGACCTGTTGTACGCAAGAATGTTGGGTTCTTAAACCGAACTGTTCGTTGGGGATGAGCCCCTTCGTCTCGGCGTAGTCTCTGAGACGCTTATAAATAAGCCTCTCATAGACCTTGCCGAAAACGTCGAGCAAACTGATGGGACGGTAACTGGAAGGCTCGGTCTTAGGCTTGCCGGGCTTCGGGATACCGATGACGGTGGCATTTTTCCACGATTGTGGAAAAATGTTATTACTAAGAGCACCATTGAAGATGGTGGTCATTAGCATGATCAGGTGAGCTGGGAACAACTGGACCACCCTATTGGTGATACCGTCTGATCCAGGGGCTTTACAGGGTTTCAGACCCTTGATTATATCGTGAACCTCGTCCGGGGAGACGGGGTCTAGAGGACAATCAGGGTCTTCGACCGGAGGGAGAGAGGCTCTACGCTCGACTTCGGCATCCACCTCGGCGAGGTGAGCCTGGTCTACTGGTTGAGAGCTGGGCGAGCACTGGGTCTCGAGGCTGTCAGCTAGGCATTCAGCCCTGTCGATGTCGTCGAATGCTATCGTCCTGTCGGGTCGTGTCAGGGGAGGCATAGAGACTACTTGCTGGGACTTGAGTTTCCTCTGAAGTTCCCAGAATGCCAGATGAGTGGGCTCTAGCTCGCTCAACATCTTGTCCCAGTTACCGTCACGCAGCTCGGCCATGCGTGTCTTTACAGATCTCTGCAAATAGCGCATGTGAGCTTTGTTGGCGTCACAGGGAAAGACGTCGTAGGCACGAGTAGCCGCGTTCTTCTCAGTCAGCAGTTCACGCACATCGTCCGGCAGCCTCAAGCGATGTTCGTCCATCGCCGGAGCTTGCCTTGAACAATCGTTCAGGACCGATTGTACGTGTTCCGTGAGTGAGCCGATCGCGGCCGTCGTGTCAGCGATTGAGGTAAACTGATCTGGTATAGAGTCTAGTAGAGGGGAAGTGGTGGATTTCAAGCGATCGTTTACTTTCCTCCAGTCCGTGACTACTTTGTTACGAGAGGGTTACGACTGGTCGGTGGTCGGAAGTCAGTTCGTCCATCGCCTCTATCGAATCCAACCGGAGGTTGATATTCTTTAGGAGCGCTATGTCCAATACGTCAGGGGTATGGTTGGGGTCGTGAGGGTAGTGGGTGGGCGTCATCGGGGCGATGACGTCAAAGTTTAGGACGGGGCAGAGGTCAAACAAGTGTCTGCCTCGGAACGTGGTACTGGTACTATTCCAGGCCGGGTGTTTGGCGTTGAGGTCACCCGCTATGATAACGGATTCGCTCAGGCCAAAAAGAATTGAAAGATCGTCAGAGAGCAGTTTGAGACCGTCTGCTGACGAGGTCGCGGTGGGAAGCATGTAAGCCGAAACTATCGTAATCGGTCTATGACCTGACATGCCTAGTCTACATGCAGACACTTCAAGACACGAGAGTTGGAGGATCGAGAGGAATACAGTATAGAGGGGTTCTATAATAGATCAAGGTGCCGCCCCTGTGGCATCGAGACCTAACGTTGCGAACTATGCGATAGTTCGCAACTGACGGGTTTCGATGACTCGGCTTGAGGAAGGTTTCCTGTACTAGGAGAATATCTAACTTCCGATTGCATGACATTGTTAGGTTTAGAAATAGGCCATCTTGTTTTCATCTTTTTAAAGTTCACTTTTTACGCAGTTGGGTTTTTTGATTTTTTAATTTACTCTTTTTGATACAATAAATAAGAGCTTTATCACAGCTTTATTAGTTTTGAAAATGTAAGTGAGATTATTTGCTAGATCCTTTTTTTTTTTTTTTGGGTGGGATATTATCAAATAACTTGAGCGGGATGGGAGTGTCAGACTGTTACTGACTAAAACCCACCCGTGTTCCTTCAGATGCCTGTCTGCCAGGGCCACGATATCCCTTTCGGACAGGCTCGTAACCCTGGCAGAAATCGTTATAGATCCTAAATAGTCATTCAAAATGAAAAATTATTACAGAAACCTAAAGATGATTTGCAAAGACCTATTCAATGATACCCCACTTGAAATAGTTCCTACCCTTATTTATTTTTTTCACAATATGGCGTCTGGTTGTCGCCATATTGAATTTTGATTATTGTCATGTCTTTAGTGACACACACAAAAATCTATTGAAGTAAGAATCATCAAAATTGGCCGACGCTTTTGGTCTCTAGGACGCCACAAAGAAACAAACATACAAACACATAGGCTGATAAACACATCCCTCCTTCGCGTCACGCAGTCGGGTAAAAAGTAACTAAAGTTACATTAAAAGTTTCATAATTCTTTTGGCTTACGCGAAACTATGTTATTGGACATACTTTTAATGTTAGTTGTAGTTTCAGATGAGGAACTATCGTAAGGGTCAAACACATTGACGCGAACTTAGACGCGCGGTTTTATGGTACCTGTGTGTGTTGTACTAAAATTGTTTTATTTATTAAAAGAAAGAAAGAAAAAATATTTATTGGGACTCACACAGGAGATACACTTGGAAACATAAAAAAACAAAAACAATTAAAATTACATGAAGCGACATTGACCGATTTCAGGTTTTTTGTACAGATTTCTAGAAAAGGCTAAATGTAAGCCACAACACAGAGACGGAACAAATGAAGTGGTGGATTTCCAGTCTAGATGTAATGACCACCACAGAAAATTGCCTCAAAAGAGTGTGTAGTTTTGTCAAAATCTAAATATTTTATTTCACATAAACCTACATGGGCACTTATGAAACGTCAGAATCTAGGTGTACGGTTCCAGTTGGTCGTTTCCTATGGAGAAGAGTTACTCTTATAGAAAAGACTGCAATGCATAAAGTAATTGTGCGGCATAAAATGCAGAACCGCTTCGATGAAAAACAGTTTTTTTTTGGAATGGCTTCGAAAATCTATGATAATATACCTAAAGTTAAATGTCTATGAAAATTCTCACCTCGATATTAATTGAAAAATGTTATTACAGTTCCAGATTTTATAAATGCTAGGTTTTAATATTTTTTAGTTTATTCTGTTTTATTTTATTGTTTGTTTTATTTAGTTTTCAATTTAATTTAATTTAATATTTCTACGCCTTCACTGCAAAACATAGCGCCGAAATATGTTAACCTAACACCTATGTTTTACAAATAAATATTCTGATTCTTTTAAAAATAATTGGCTTTTACAATGTTTTCAAATTGCAGTGTTAATAGGTATGGGAGGACAGTGTAGGCCTGTCAACAAATACCAGGTACTTACAAAAATTGAAAATGGTCTACAAATCTACAATCTATTAAGCCTACAACGTTTTCACATTCACAAGATGAAAAATAATCTATATAAAATATTAAAAATAATAAAAATTAAACCAAATAACATTATTGCCATTATAACTGTAACAAATCTGAATTAATATCCAGAGGGCTAATTGCGTAACACACTATCAGTAGGAATGGGTTTCAATTTGACAGTTCAACAACATTCATTGCGTTATTTACGTTATTAAGCAGACAATTTTTTCTAACATATGAAGCAATGGATTAGCAATATACTTCAAAATCATTCCGATTCCGATTCAAACTGCGTTACGCAATTAGGGTACTTTCCACAAAAGTCAGTAATAAATAGTTGATATTAAAATTGTAGGTCATTTATTGAACCCACAAATCAAGACCGTGGCTGTACAATTACACCACTACACCCGGCTTCAATGATCTTAGCACATAACCATATAGCCATCATAAACCATAAAGTCAATCCGTCTCACCCCTAACCCAGTATAACTTTCAGCAATAAAAGAGCAATACCTCACGGCTACGTATTTATTCTGTGGCCTCCATCGATGCGAGAAAAGTGCGGTCACAAAATAGGAGCAGAAAGAAGGTCGGATCCATACAACAATGAAAAAAATAAAAAATAAAAACCCGACTGCGACAAAAGTGAACTTAAAAATAGATGGAAACGAGATTTATATAAAATACTAGCTGCGCCTCGCGGTTTCACCCGCGTAAGTCTCGATCCCGTGGGAATATCGGGACAAAAAGTAGCCTATGTCTTAATCCAAGGTGTCAGCTAACTCTATACAAAATTTTATCAAAATTGGTCCAGCCGTTTGAGCGTGAAGAAGTAACAAACATACACACACACACACACTCACAAATTTTCGCCTTCATAATATTAGTGTGATAAACAATTTCATGCAGTCGGAGGCATCAGCTTAACAATAACGACCTCTCCGATTGCATAAGATTTTTTTTATTTAATACTTTTTAGTTAGGATTATAAGACGGCAAATTAGGTTATTAACTCACTTATAATCAGGAGATAGTCAATCTTACTCACTCACTTCAAAAGTTCGGGATAGCTTTTTTATCATTTCTCATTTAAATTACATTAAAACATAATTTGTATATATTTTTGTAATCTTCTTTTAAAACCTTAATTTTGATACTCAATAAGCTTGGGAGATATTTTTTTTCAAAAACACCTTCCGGCGCCAAAAATCCGCCATTTTGATTTATAATAATTTTAATATACCCAGTGATACTCGCGCAATAAATACAAATCTATCGACATATCATTCACCAAAATCGGTTCAGCCATTTAGTAGTTACAAGGGAACATAGGGACGGACATACATACATACATACAGGTCAAACACATAACCCTCCTTTTTTGGCTTTGCAAAAATAGTTTATAAGTATAAAACTATTATTAACTTTAAACTTATAATAATTGAAAAGAGGGTACTTGGTTTGGTCATGTTGAGAGGATGAATGAAAGGCGACTTACAAAAGGTATTTACAAGACAAATGTGAGTAAGGGCCTAGAACACCACCAATAAGATCACTATGTGTCCTCAAATAGTGACCTTATTGGTGATGTTCTTCAGAAAGGTCAGGTGTGTAGTATTCGGAACCGGCGTGCGTGTATGACCAGATGTATGCACGTAAACGAAGCAAAAGGAGTATGTAAGGAGCGTAGCAGGTGGCGTTTTGTAGCTTCTGCCTATCCCCATGGGAATAAGGTTTATGTTTCCATGTAGTTATGTACTTAGAAACTATTTTGCTCTAGCTGGAGTTCTTAATTTTTTAAGGCACCTACAGGATAGCCCGGTTAGGTTAAGCAGCCGACAACCTCATACGTTGACCTGCGAGATGCCATTAAAAAAATACATAGACGCGCTTCACGTACAGCAAGTGCAAGCGCACTCACCATGGCATTGTTTGAGATCACCGTACGTAATACGCGGCTATGTGTGCGTGCGGCTGTTTTCGTTCGTTGTATAGAGCCGGCCTTCTGTACTTATTTATTTTGTGGCACGATATTCCTGCATTTAGAACATCACTGGCGCCAATAAATGGGGAATTTTATGCCGTTTTACGGATGATATGTGGTACGGGAAATAAAGGAAATGGGTGCTTCGAAGTTTGCAACGCGTTATGTTATTTATGATTTTGTTGTCGGTAATTATTATGTATTGTATTGCCGATAAAACGGCAGATAAATACGTACAAAATATTTTGCTGATTTAGAAAAAAAAAGAGAAGGCGGAATTTGTAGAAGAAAGAGTAAAATTATAAGATTCATAGATGAATACTCGTAGTCTTGAACAAATTTTACAAATTGTGTATGAAATTTTTCCCGGCTGTCATTTGTAGATCTTTGACAGTTGTTACGGGTCGTCAGAAACCCGAAAGTCTGACAACCAGTCTTTCCAAGGGATATCGTGTTACCCAGTAACTGGGTTGTGGAGGTCAGATAGACAGTCCCTCCATGTAAAATAGGTATTCAGCTGCATCCGGTTAGACTGGAGGCTGACCCGCTGGGAAAAGACTAGGCAAATGATGTGTAAGAAATTTTATCAAACAGTGGCGAATAAAGCTAAGCGCACATAACAGCCGCATCGTTCTGCAGCGCATTACATTACAATACAAAATAGTGCGGTGTGGCCCGCCTGCAGTGGGCGACAGTTCATACAAAATGTATGACAGTAATGTAGAAGGATTTTTCAATGCAGTGCAGCACGCCCAAGTCTGGTACTGTGCTTCAAAAATCCTGCCACGTGACAGACCAGAATCTACAAAACATCACGCCTATAGTCCCCGAAGGGTTTGGGCAGAGGTGTACCTATAGTGTACCCACATTTAAGTAGCATGTTATGGGGACGAGTCTATTGCCATCAATCGGGCACAAACCCAGGCTCCGGGTTGCTACTGAGAAATTCCTGATGGAAAAACCCAATAACAGTTTGCTCGACCTGGGAATCGAACCCAGGACCTCAGGCGCTTGGGATCACCAGACCAACGAGGCAGTACAAAAGTCTAGTATTTTCAAAAACTTATAGCCATCAATCTAAAGCTCCGTTTGCGAATATTCCGTATTCCGACATTTGAGATTTTTCCTGGAAGCGTTTGTGAATTTCACGCAAAAAACTCTACCGAAGCGAATTCTCGGAAATGGGATTTTTGCTCGCCACTCCGTTTTAAATGAATCTGAAGTGGATTTTTCTTTTTTACCATTTATTCTAATTACTTTTCCGTCGAAAGTCCTAGTTTTAATTGGTCTAACCTTTCATGTTTTTTTTTTTCTGTTACAAGGTACAATTCAACAACGTACCTACAGATATTCAAGAACAATCATCTTAAAATTAATCAAGCATTGGGTATGGCCGATTTATATATTTATCTTGGCTATTGGTAGAATCCTTACTAACTGATTGATGACAGGTTACAATTCAACAACGTTGGTTCTAAGGTTGGTTCATTTATGTATACGGAGTGAAATTTTCAGACAATGACGGTTTTCTGTAATGACGTTACCTAGGTGGCAGCACTGAGACGTCAAATCCACCTGTCAAAAGTGTCAAAGCGCCTACTTTTTTTTGTCATGACTGAATGATGAACGAATGAATGAAACGAATGATGAACGTCATCATATATTTTATATTCACAGTCAAAATTGAAGACCTCTTGTCAAAGTGGCGCCAACTAAAGAAATGTTCATGAAATCCCTCATTCAAGCAGCATTTTGACCATAACCAATGCCATCGTTTGTAGAAATAAGTTTTTGCTTTACCTAGCTAATCAATTGAAACATCTACAACTTATTAATCTACATTATTATGCATAATTTAAATAAAATATATACACAAAAAACTTATCAGATATCTCTCCGATACCGTGAAACACAATAAGCTTGATATATTTTATTAATAAAACAAGCCAGACGAGAGGCGTCACGCAAATTGGATGAAACCTAACGACTGGCCATCAACATATTTATTGAACGGCTATTGACATTAACTGGCCGGTCCGTTGATGGAAAAGTTTGTTTGTTGATATTACTGGTACTTGAACTCTTTTTTCTGTGCAATAATAATAATAATATAGAACGTTTATTTTCTCTACACTCTTGTTGACCAAACTTAGGCTTGTTGACCAAACTTAGTCTTGTTGACCAAACTTAGTCTTGTTGGGAAGATCTATAGGTATATGCAATGGCAATGAAGGCAATGAACACGGCTTCCCTGTTCATATTGTAAAAGGTCTAGGGGTCTACTCTGAAGATAAATCCGAAGTATCGGCAGTATGTTCGGCCGTTACTTGACTACGGCTGACTATGGCTAACTACGGTGAAAAAAAAATAAAACAACAGTCAAAAAGATAATTCAAAGTCAAAAATGTAACTTGAAGTCGGGTAAGGACTCAAAGTCAAAAAAGGAAACTTTGGTAGTCATGAAACGGCCGATTCTTCGGATTATTCCTTTGAAGTAGACCCCCTGGTTTAAAGAGGTTGGGAATGATTCATGAAAGAGCATTGACAGTTACCTGATTTCATGTTAAGATGTAAGTAAGCAGAAGCAAGCAACTAAGATGAGGCAAGAGGATTTCCTCAAGACCCTTGCTTAAAATAAGTAAAAAGAAAATGTAAGAAAAGTACATTACTGTGTCACCAAAAAAGTAATCAGATCAAATATGATTTTCCAGGAAGGAATATTTCGATTTATTCTTCGTTCGTCCTGAAGTTATGTCCCACATTCCAAAAAATTCTTAGTTTGTCCCATATCACTATTGACGTTGTGCTTCGTCCCAAATTACAAGTACTTTAAAGGTACAGTCAACAACAAAAAAAAGTACTTATTTACAGAACAGTCAGATCTGTAATAAACAATATTTAAGACATGATAATTTTAATTACTGAAAAATTTACCGACCAACAATTAAATGAGAGTATCAAAACAAAAGGTTCAAAAAAACATTTTTTTTTTTAAATGTCAAAAACATCATGCATAATTTCATATAACTTGCTCACTAAGAGCGCCTAAAGAGTGTTATTATAAAATGTTACGAGTAAATTTTCTCTCGCGGAGAAGACAAAGAGGAGTGGTTGTTTTAAATAGTAGATTGATGTTAAATATTTAATAAGTAACCCTTTTTGCCGATTGTACAAAAAAAGTAAGTTTGGAATATACAAAAAAAAAATGGGCCGTAGAAGGTGTACGCACTGGGGCTTACAGCTTAGTATGGCCGCTATCCCAAACGCGTACAGGGTGGCTATGTTCGAGACAATTGAGCCTAGTACCTATCAGTTACCTAAGACCCTACTGACCGTAAACCTAGCCCTACAGTAATTACCTAGCACCCTAGTCACCCTAACGCCCTAACCTACAATAGAAACCATACCAAGCGTAAGTTACGTTGGTTTTACGTGCGGGAAGTCTGTTACAAAGAGACCTACGGTAACAGACGGAATTTGGGTATAGGAAAAGGGTTTTGTGTACGTCTTGCAATGTACAAAGGCAATGGTTTTCTCACTGCCGATCCCACAGACTCATCTATGACGGCTAAAGGTGTCTTGGCCACAGTGAGAGTAGTTACAGGAGATGTATCATACTTGCTCCTTGATGACTTATTTATTACAATGATTAACATAATTATATACAAATTTTGTGGTCAATACATATTGATAGCCAGCACGGAGACGGTTAGACGGCACGGTTGGCGCAGTGGTTAAGCGATTAACTGCTGCACTGCGTGTCGCGGGTTCGATCCCCGCACGGAACAAATATTTGTATGACCTACAAGTAGTTGTTCCGGGTCTGGCTGTTTGTGTATGTGAGTTTCAATGTTTGTAAACGCACCCACGATACAGGAGAAATTCCTAGTGTGGGGCAACGTTAAAAAAAAAAAGAAAAGCTATTTACATGTGTGTTGTGTATGTATCGAGCCGATGAAGCAAAGATCTCAGTAGATCACTTTTTAGCGCTGACGGTGATATTGCTGGCGCGTGTAACTGCTGCCTGTTCATGGTTGAACAGAAGGTACGAGTATCTATAATCAGGAAAAAATTAATTAAAATCACTATTTCCATTCATATTTCTCCTACCAACAAAACCGACAGATTCATCAAAAACGATATGATTTAATTTAGCTCTAAAATGTATCACTGAAAAATATTATCCGCCTCGAGCTAATACAATAAATTCGACAGCGCTCCGGCTCGTAACTTCAATGACCTGGCTCGAGGCCAGCTGGCTTCAATTAAGGCTTTTCGAGCAAAAAGCGACATTTTTAATCGGCAGCGCTGCAAAGCGCTGACTGCGCTTTTGTCTGTTGAAACTTGTTATTAACAGTCGCATGTGGGATTGGGGAGATGAGTCTATTTATTGAACTTTTTGTGTTTTATCTAGATTTTGTGATTTGTAATGGTCCTGAAGCAGATGTCGAGGAAGGTGTTAAATAAGAGCTTTCAAAAATGCGACCCCTTTTTTTTTTACGGTATAACCGCTTATCCACTTACGGGATCAAATTCTGCATTAAAAGCCCTTGCGAAAGACGTTACTTAATTAAAAGAGGGGCACAACACGGCTTCACTGCCAACATTGCCGACTGGCAATTTGTTACATCATTTTGGGATACAACGTGCTTTGTCCCTTTTTTTTTGGGTGGGAAATTATCAAATAACTTCTCCCGCCCTGGGCGGAGCGGGAGGGCGTGTCAGACTTTTACTGACTGAAACCCACCCGTGTTCCTTCCGTTGCCTGTGTGCCAGGGCCACGATATCCCTTTCGGACAAACTCGCAACCCTGGCAGGCATTGGTCCTTCCGGACCCCGTTAGTTGGTGCTGACATCTCTTTGAGGCGCGCGTGGAACATAACGCGCCGTCGACCCGGGCCTGGTCCTTATCGGACGGCGAGCTACCCATCGCTCACCGTCCATCCGCCCGCGCCTACGGTGGCCGGAAATCGGCTTGCGACTCCCGACGCCCGGGACGTCTCCTGCGGCGACTAGGGGCATGAGGGCGCGAACCCTGCCTCTCCCTCACGCGTTCCGCCTCCTCCTTCGCGAGCATTACTGCTTCGCAGAAGGAGGTGACGGCCTCCCATACACCCCAAATGCGACCCCTGTCCAATCAACAATACAGGTCGTACTTAACAACCGATCTGGACGAAACTTGGTATACAGGTTTTACGACTTTATAGATTTCCTTTGACCTCGGGAATTTTTGATTGGAAGAAACCCATCCTCCAAAAAGGTGTCTACTGGATATGTCCGACTTATGAGATCCGATTTCGATGGTTCTTTTTTAACCGACTTCCAAAAAGGAGGAGGTTATATGTTCGGCTGAATGTATTGTTTTTTTTTTTTATATGTATGTTCACTGATTACTCCGTCAATTGTGGACGGATTTTGAAAATTCTTTTTTTATATGGAAGGGTATGCTCCCAAAATGGTCCCATTGCCACCAAATCTTAATCTGATGAGGGGATCCCATGGAAATCGAGGAAAATCCTCAAATTTTATAGGCATACCGATGGCGATTTGAGTATTTTTTATAGTAACTCGTGCATTTGCACTCGAAAAGCACCATTTGGTGAAGTGGAACTGATGATGAAGACCACAGATGGCCACCGGAACTACTTAGTAATAAGTATTTCACCGTTGCGATTCAATTAGGCACTTTAGGAACTCCTCAACAATTACCGCCCCTGCATCGGGAAAAGCAATATTTTGTAAAAGGTGATGAGCATTTGACATTAGGCTATTTTAAATTAGATAAATTACAAACTGGACCACTAAAAAGTAAAAATAAAAAAAAATTTACAAAAAAAAAACAAACCGACTTCCAAAAAAAACACTACAAAGTGAAAAATAAAAATAACCTTAATTTCGGAAGTCGGTGGCCAAAAACTAAAATACAGATCCTAAGACACCGACTTCCGAAATTAAGGTTATTTTTCACTTTGTAGTGTTTTTTTGGAAGTCGGTTTGTTTTTTTTTGTAAAAAGTTTTTTTGTTTGAAAGTTAGTAACTTTAAATTGGTCTCATAGAAATTTGTTGCAGATCTGATGAGGATCTTCGGCCCTCATATAGTACTTCAAAATGCAGTAAATTGCTCACTTTTAGATTTCTACTAGGAATCGGCCCTTTAACTACTAGGTAGATTGATTGAGTGCAGTGATGGCTCAGTGGTAACGTAACGGCCCTGACTTAAGAGTTGCAGGTCGTGAGTTCGAACCCAGGCAGGCGCTTTACTTTGTGTAAATTATTTCATCACGACTGCTCTCAAAACGGTGAAGAAAACATCGTGAGGATACGGCATGTTCTAGAACCAAAAATTCGAAGTCATGTGACATGTACCAACCCGCACTGTGCCTGCGTGGTAGATTATTGCCCTCTCGAAAAGAGGAGGCCTGTGTCCCATCCGTGGGAAGATTATAGGCTGTTTATTCTAAGGATCGATGGAGCACCTGGGACCACTTTCTATTTTCACTACTAAAGTTATTTAAAACGGGATATTAATTATTGGAAAAATAAAGGTATGACCTCGAAAGGTCTACTGTTCGCAGAACTACTAGTTTATTTATTTACATATTATTTATTATACATAGAACAAACTGTAGCACTTCCACACAATAGGCGTAAAGGACAGCCCTCGTGCAGGGCTTGCATGGAGGCTGAAGAAACTGTTGCGTATGTGCTCTTTGAATGCACAGGCGTCACCCAGATCAGATTAGAAACCCTCGGGTCACCCAGATCTTTCACGGATATGTTAAGCAGACCAGGAGACCTAATCAGCTTCTGAAGGGAGGTGGGCTGGTTGGAATAACCAACGACGGCCGCCATGGCCCACATGAAGGACTAATTGCGGAAATCAAATCCGCTAACATAGAACAAACTGTCCCCCTGATAAGCGCAACGCATCAAAATTTACCACAAAGCACATTCAGGAAGTGTGTTTCCTAAAAAACCTCATTTTTACGACTCTGTATCTACAGTCTGCGGTTGGCAGAACTACTTTTATTGCGATGACAGTGGACGCATCGGTTTTATGAGCGAATGTTACCGTTCCGATGTTATTTATATCGGGTGCAAAAAGACCCTTTCCGTAAAGCTACATATCCTATTTGGATCGTTTTTGTCCACTAGACCTTACCTGGGAATCCACTGGTTCTGGAGATATTGAAGGCCAAATTGAAAATCGCGCACAGCAAAAGAGTGGACCTCTCTGCCTGCGTCTGTGCTTCTGAACGCATACAACCCTAATCTCTTCAAAGTGAGAGTGAAACAGAAACAGGCTTCTTCTGGGTAAGCTCACTCAATCGTCGACTTTGTCTCTGTCACCTCTGACCTAGACTAAGGTCAAGAGCAAACCCACCACAAATAAAAAAAAAATCGCATTTTTTTTACCTTTTTACGAAAACGAAATCCAAGTGTTATTATAAAACTTTTTTCCAAGCAAACATTACCTGAATTTTCGATTTTTCTAAAATTAATTTCGTTCATAGCCGCGAGTATTCGACAAGTACCTACCTACGCGTACCGCGTACAACAAAGGGGCGGGGCTTAACTCACACAACAGCACTGAGTCCGTTTGCCTGGGTTCGCGTTACATTACGCGCAATAAAAATTGCAATTTTTTAATCCCTAAAAATAAAAATCGCTTCCCAGCAATAATTTTTGCGCAAAGGTACTTAGTTAGATGTTCAGTATGCGTAGTTGACGGCTTTGTGATGTGTCTTTTTACAACCTGTATTCGATACGGTCGGTATGTCGGTTTCAAAGAATAGGATGGTTTTTATTAATTAAGAACACTTTTTTGCTGACTTGCATAAGAAGTTGTAGATATTATAGTAAATAGTAAAATAGCCCGGGTAGAAAATGGTTCGTATTGTATTTTTAGCTCTTGAAAGACCTGAGATATTTGTGGGAATGACACTAATATTATAAAGGCGAAAGTTTGTGAGTGTGTGTGTGTTTGTTACTTCTTCACGCTCAAACGGCCGTACCAATTTTGACAAAATTTTGTATGGAGGTAGCTGACGCCCTGGATTAACACATAGGCTACTTTTTATCCCGATATTCCCACGGGAACGAGACTTACGCGGGTGAAACCGCGGGGCGCAGCTAGTATTATTATATAAAGTTACTTTGTTCATTCTTCCTTTCATATTCAGGCCATTCTTCTCTGGAATGCGCTTCCTCTTGATGTCAGGACGGCCACCAGTCGGTATGCATTTAAGCGGAAATTGCAGAGTTATTTACAAAACAAATAGCGTAGAGTCATCTCAATTACTTCTTTCCCTTGAATTTGTATGTATATTTATATATATAATGTAGGTATATAAATATTATAGTAAATAATTATGTATGTATGTGTATTATAAGTCTTTAACCTATTTATGTACTAGTGCACCCGTTTTATTTATAATTAATTATGTTATAATTTAATATTTTTTAATATTATTATTTTCTCTCAATCAGAGCACCCGCCATCTTATCTCTTCACCATCCTTGGTTGACTGGTAGAGAATGCCTAAGGCATTAAGTCCGCCTTTGTACCTAATTGTGTGTGAGAAGTTTAAATAAATAAATAAATAAATAAAGTTTGTGTTTCTGCTAGAACCGTCATGCTATGGCTACATTATCGCGATAACGCCAACTACACTTCGCGCGGTCTTTGTTGAAGAGCGAGACGTCGAGCAGTGTGCGAGAGAGAGCGCGTAAAGTGTAGTTCGTGTTATCGCGATAATGCAGCCGTAGAATAAATTATATCTGAATTTCAAACTACAAACTTTTGTAACAACAAATCTTATGCAGATCCGTCATTAGTAGATACCTATTTGTAGTTTCGTTTCCTCTCGGGAATTACTTTATAAAGGCATGCAGATACGACACTTAAGTAAGCAGTAGTAATAGCGGTGGCAGTTACATTCCAAAATACTGCCAACCCCACCATTTTAAGGCTCCCGCAGACAGGCGCAACGTGACAGCGCGACGCGACTGTAGTAGAATAATTTCTATGAAAACTTCATGGAATTGTTCTACCAAAATCGCGTCACGCTTGTCTGCAGGAGCCTTTACCATACTTCAGCCTACCTCATAATATTCTTTCGCCTCCTAATGATACGGCTAGATTGTCGCGATAACTACTCTTCGCGTGCTTTCTGTTGTACAGCGAGATGTCGCGTGGTATGCGAGGAGAGCGTGCGAAGTGAAGTTCGCGTTATCGCGATAATGTAGCCTAGCATAACAAGTTAATTTAAAACTATTTCTCCAAAGGGCACTGCTTATGTAAAAATAAAACATTTAATTTGAATATTGATTCGATTTTAAACATGTGACGAACGGACCTTAACTTTATAGGTCCCCAGACTGTGAAGCTGCTTATTTATTACCTATTTATTTATTTATTTATTTTATTATTTATGTACACACAGTAAAATACAGAGAGATACGACATAATTATAATACTAGTACAAAGGTACTGCTTATTTCTTAAGAAATTTCTTCCAGCAGACCTGCGAAAGGAGAAATGAAAAAGAAATGTAGACAATAGTGTGTGAGAACAAGAAGAGAAAAATATGAATATGCGAAGTCTTAAACTAAAATGATAAATATACCTATACTATACCATATACATATAAAATTTACACACGAATACGTACACGTACACACGTGCAAAAAACTTACATATACCTAAACAAATACATAAAGCATATATATACAAACATATATATAAAAATATTCACAGTTGAGAGGAAAGGTAGTGCTCTTTTAATTGATATTTGAATGAGGAAATTGTTTTTAAATCACGAATGCTAGGCGGAAGTGAGTTCCACAATCTTACAGAATGCACCGAGAAGGAATAAGAATAGTAGCTAGTTTTATGAGGATGAGATTTAAGGAGGGATCTAAGGTGCGATCTACATGGAGCGTCGCTAGGACGAGCGTAAGAAAAACGCTCCCGCAGGTAGGAAGGATAAGACGGGTTGTGTAAGATGTTGAAGAGGAGACATAAAATCCGAGTGTTCCTGCGAAGGCGGATTGGGAGCCACTTGAGTTCCTTGCGAAGGTGAGAAACATGGTCATACTTTCGAAGACCAAAAACAAAGCGAATGCACAAGTACCTACAGCGTTTTGAGAAAAAAAAAAACAAACGATGGGTATTTTCATAGATTTGACCCCGCGGGAGGGTTCCGCCGTTTCTAATAAAAGCCATAGCTCATTCGGTTGTTTACTCTTGGAAGGGGAAAGGTTGGAAAACGAGTTGACAGCCAGTCTGTTGAATATGATGTGAATGTGTCATGTCTTTCTTTTTTTTTTTCTTTTTGGCTTCGCACGGTTTGTGCATTTAGCCAGTGTCATGTAAAATTAGGTAACAAGTACAAAGTTATTTAAATAATTATGAAATGAACTCCACTCAATGCATGATAAAGATGATTGATGATATCCCGCCCCCCCCTTGGGTTTAAGTAAAGACGCGGCACTTTACTGAAACCTCGCGCGGACTTCTTGAGAGAACTTAAAGTGATGTTGCACTGTTTTGTTTCATTTGCCTACATTAATGCAGGATCACGAACACTTAATGGTTAATTATCCGCCACTATTACACATTAATATTCGGCTAAACACAAATTTTAGAAAATAAAACAAAACTGCTAACATGACGCTTCACTTTCCCGCCAAGAAGTCTGTCGACATTCGTGTCATGTCTTTTGATTACATCACAGTAACAGAAAAACCTACTGCAAAAAGAGGAAATAAAAAAAACACCAGTAACTCATTGTGGCAACGGAATTAGTAAGTACTTTATACTAGCATGGAATTAGTAACAACTTTATAATAGCATAAAATTAGTGTACTTATGGAATTTGTAAGTATAAAGTAGATTGTAAAGAGGACATTTCTGTAGATGCTCAGTTGTTTATTACCAAGATGAGAAGTCAGATGTCATAAATGCGACCTACCGTAAGCCTCGCTCGTTCTTAAAGAAAGTGTTAAAGTGCTAAAAGTACTTAGTTATTATTCCTACTATATGCTACGCTTCGCTTGTGTGGACAAAAAAATGAAAAAATCTTCAAATTTATTTATGTAAATAATGTACAGAAGAAAGTTCTTAACTTTTCGTACACAAACGTGGATCCACGCGAGGCACAACGGCTTTTTATTTGCTTCTATAATTACGGCATCCAACCGGTTAAAGATGATAGCATAAATCTTTTATACTGCCTTTAATTTCGGCGTGCAAACATACTTAATTATTATGTAAAAAAATAATGAATGAATGAATTGGGTTTTTACAACCAATTTAAAAAAAAAAACATTAATCACAACCATAATTTTTCATTTGGTAAGTGAGCTGACGGATCCCGAAACCGAACAGTGATAAAATTGATGGATATCGGAGTATATGAGTTTGATACCTAAAAACCTACACAGAGTGATCGGTACTCGTATATGGGGACGAAGTTTTGATGACAAAAGTTTGAAAGGTCATAGATCAGATACGCGAAACTTTTTTTTAGAAATTGACGGTTCAAGATAGCAGTGATGGCCGAGTAATAACGGCCCCGACCCCGGTCGTAGGTTTGAACCCAGGCAAGCGCTTTACTTTGTGTAAATAATATCATCACCACTGCTCTCAAAACGGTGAAGGAAAACATCGTGAGGAAACCGGCATGTCCTAGAACCAAAAATTCGACGACATGTCAGGTCTACCAACCCGCACTGGGCCCGCTTGGTGGATTACTTGTAATTTATTTTTAGCTATAATTAACACTGTTAAACCAATTTACATTAATTAAAGGCAGAGACACATACACATAGAAAAGAAAATATAAAATTATAAAAATCAGGTAAAACTAAAAAATTTACAATACTTTCATGAATCCCTCTCACAGCATTTCTGGTATGCCAGTAAATCATCTTCGTCCATTCATCCGCAAACAGATCGTTTTTTGGATTAGAATCCAATAGATCATTAGGTGCGACAATAGTGCGAGGTACTGGGGACTTAGCACGCGCAACGGTGCGACAGTGTGGAGTGGAGGCACAACAAACAGCCCACACCCTCTCACAGAGAGGAGGCCTGAGTCCCAGCAGTGGGAACATTATAGGCTGATTATGTAGATAGTTCAAAGATTTTTGGATTATGATTGTTTTTTTTTCATTTCTCGTACTCGGAAAGTAGTGTTTTGTTTGATCCGAGTAGCGGGTGGAACACGCTGATCCCCACCCTTGGGCGGGAAAGACTCATTGTTAATGCTTCCTTCTCTAGGGAATGAATTTTAAAAATAGAACTTAATTGATTTAGACGGTAGTTGGCTGCGAAAATTATGACATATAATTTGGCGGGATACTAACTCTGTAAGCAGCTTCAGCATCTCGGTTTTATAGACTAATAGTTGATTAATGAATAAAAGTGAGGTCACGCAATTCTGAAATGTTGACCCCAGATTCAAAGACCAGGCAAATACCGTACTTAATCGAAAATCTTTTGCCAGAAATTTCATAGGAAAGATATTTAAATACATAGGTATGTACAATGATTTTATGAAGTAGCGAGCAGCAAACAAGAAAATAAAATATTTTATTTAATAAAAAAAATTACTTTCCTTATATTCGAAATAAAAATTAGAGTGTTTAACACGGGTGAATGTCACCAATCCCTACTAGGACTATAGCCGCCCTCGCTGCGCTCGGGCGTCTAAATACCTCGTGTGGGAATTGATTCCTTTCGACCCTTGTATAATAATCTACTATTTTTTATAACATCGTCATCATCCTAATTTATTAAATTCATTGTTATGTCTAACAAACTAATTAAAACCCTAAAAAGTAAAAATGCATTTGTAAGCTGGAAACGGCAGAATATTCTGAACTTTTTTATAATTATGTAACAACTGTATTGTTCCGTGTGGTGCCGGACGTAAAGAATAGCACCATCTTATTTCTTCCCGTGAGTGTCGTAAAAGACAACTAAGGGACTTCATAGAGTTTGGGCAGCAGCGTCCTGCATGCATTTTAACACCATACTGCGATCGCCAACCCCTGCCAAGCGAGGCGATTATGGCAACCACACCCCGCCCTTGGGGGAGGCCTATGTCCAGCAATGGACGTCTTTCGCCTAAAATGATGATGATTTAACAATATTCTAACAAATAAATGCACTATTCCAGCAGCAGACTTACTATATTAGGGTCAGCTTCCAGTCTAACCGGATGCAGCTGAATACCAGTATTTTACATGGAGCGACTGTCGATCTACCCTCCACAACCCAGTTACTGCGTAACACGATACCCCTTGACAAGACTGGTTGGTTTCGGGCTTCTGACGACCCGTAACGACTGACAAAGATCCACGACTGAAAGCCGGGACCAATTAGCTTAACGTTCTTCCCAAGTCACGGAGGTCTTGGTATGTAAAGATGGTCACCCATCCACGGACCAACCGCGGCAAGCTAAGCTTAACCTGATCGACCGACCCGTGGGCTTTTTTTTTTTTTTTGGGGTGGGAAATTATCAAATAACTTCTCCCGCTCTGGGCGGAGCGGGAGGGCGTGTCAGACTTTTACTGACTAAAACCCACCCGTGTTCCTTCCGTTGCCTGTGTGCCAGGGCCACGATATCCCTTTCGGACAAACTCGCAACCCCGGCAGGCATTGGTCCTGACGGACCCCGTCAGTTTGTGCTGACATCTCTTTAAGGCGCGCGTGGAACACAACGCGCCGTCGACCCGGGCGTGGTCCTTATCGGACGGCGAGCTACCCATCGCTTACCGTCCGCAGGCCCGCGCCTACGGTGGCCGGAAATCGGCTTGCGACTCCCGACGCCCGGGGCGTCTCCTGCGGCGACTAGGGGCGCGAGGGCGCGAACTTTGCCTCTCCCTCACGCATTTCGCCTCCTCCTTCGCGAGCATTACTGCTTCGCAGAAAGAGGTGACGGCCTCCCATGCACTCTTGCTCCGAACCATAGCCTGAACCAGGGCCGGACGCGAGAGATCGCCGCCGCCGATCGCCTCCGTGAGGACACGGCGGTGCTACGCCCCAGCTGGGCAGACCTCCACCGTATGCTCCACCGTGTCCTCCGGGCGATCCACACAGTGGTGACACCCGGGCGTTTCCTCCCGCTTAATCCTAAACAGGAACCTCCCGAAACATCCATGTCCGGTGAGGACCTGCGTCAGGCGGAAGGTGAGGACGCCGTGGCACCTCTCCAGCCAATCCTCAAAGAGGGGACTTATCGCCACAATTGTGGCGTGCCCAACCGACCCGTGGGCTGTTATCACTTAGCCACAAGTACCTTTAATTTATGTCTGTATTCCCCGAAGGGTTGTGCAGAGGTGTGTTGAAATATTACACTCTCTTTTTGTCAGTAATGTTACTTGTCTATTAAATCATCTGATGGATATAATATGTAAATGAAGATATGAATGTGGGATTAGCTTAATTTTTCTTCAATAGAACGGTGATTGCTTCTTAAGAGGAGGCTACCTATTTTTATGTTAATTTGCATGAATATTCTGAAACAGTGCGACTGTTTCAGAATATTCATACAAGCAAAATGAAACTTTAGTATATGATTTATTAGATATTTTTCTTTCTATGTTGAAGACAGTTAAGTAATTGTAATATTTTCTCTCAAAAAATTTTTTATTCGAAAATCATGTCTTTCTAAGGATAATTCTAAGAAACAAACAAGATTGTTTAGATTTTATGTCTAAAATAAATATTCACAGCAAGAAAATATAGTTTATTATCCCGACACAAGATATTTTTTCTCTAGACCAATTATTACTTTAGTTATATACGAAATAAGAATTGAGACGTACGCTATTTAGTTTCGTGCTCGAACACGATCAAAGAGCGCACGCAATGTTCAACTTTATTACTGATGTATTAGCGTTTAGCACATAACGGAGTGGTGGGGAGCGAGGGGCGGAGCACGCGATCGAAATTTGATTTAGACTGCCTGCTCTTAATAATTATTGTATTTTATTTTCCGTCTTCACATAACACATCTTAACACTTATCCTTCCCAATATCGTCTGCTTTCTCCATATTCTACATATTAAACATTCCTTCATTATCTCTTTCACTCCTTGACTATTTCGTTCATTCAAATCTGTCACTCTTTTATGCTTCACATCTGTCATCCATCTTCTCGTCTCGTTTCACTGTCCTGTCATAACGTTCTATCCTACATGAATATGAACACGAATATAAGTTAGTCTACACTTATCAGGAGCCATATTAATGTGTAGGTGTATTTTTGGACCCCAAAACAAGAATTATTTGAGGCGCACAAAAAGAGGCAAATTCATTATATTAGTGTTTAAGAGCGCAAAAAGGGAATTATTATCATTATCATTTAAGAAGAACGATGTAATATTATGCCTATGCTGGACATAGGCCTCCCCCAAGCATCCCGCATCTAGCGGATTCTTGCGGTCTTCACAAGGGCATCAAGATCATCCACATACCGCAGTGTCTCAAGACGAAAGTCTTTGAATGATTATAAGTTCGATCCGTTCGATTAGTTACTAGCCAAAATAAAGAACAGTCGGTAACAAAAACAACTTTTTGCAAATGACTGTTTTCTATAAAAAAAATCTTTGCAAATAAAATATGAAACAGAATTAATTATAAGCCCAAAAGAAAATTCTCTTTCATTAAAATAATGGAATTCTTAATATTCATGATCCAACGTACTATTTGTTTGTTGATTTCTTTTTAATTCAAAGCTTTTTCTTTTTTAGGAGAAATAACAAAATAACTTTTGCTATATTTTATCCAGGGAAAAAGGAAAAGTACGAATCTACTTGCCTCCTGGTTTTTGAACAAGTGCTGACTAAAGAACACGTGAATTCAGTGGGGTGTGTATACTGTACGATTTCTTAATTTATATTTACTTTACAGTTTATAGAATAGAGAACTCTTTATTATGTACACCGTAAAAATTACAGCCATAAGTGTTGAAATTTTACATAGGGTGACACAATGGGCGGTCTTATCGCTAAAAGCGATCTTTTAAAGACAACCTTTGGATGGATTATAGGGAGAAGGAGAGACAATACTTCAGGTAGTCAGTGGTGTACAATGTACATATACAATAAATACATACTTACCTTTAGCATACACTTATCTATATAAATATACAATAAGTAACAAAAACCCTGTTGTTCCTTCTACCTACGTTTTAAGAATCGGTACACATACGTAATAAAGCAAGTCATTTCTAAAAACTGTTCAACAAAAATAATTAAATTAAATATTTAATTACTAATATTTGTAATGTTTAACTGATTTCTAACCTCTTTCATTCTTTGATTTTGACTTCTCGACTAGCCAATACTTAATTTTTTTAAATTATAATTCCACCAATGTTGTGCTTGTAGGTAAATGTATACGTCCCTAAAAGGAACAACAGGGTTTTTGTTACATACTGTCTAAACATATGCAATATTAAACATGAAACAAGTGCAAGGAACTGTATTTCGTATTGTTTAAGTTATATTTAAATTACTTATCAGTGAAAAAGCTAGATTGCAATGTGAAGAAAGTATAACAAATCATGATACTATAAAAAAGGAACAAAAAAATGTATTTACAAGGCTTTTAAGGTGATGACTTCTTTTGCATTTTTATATTTACGTTCTCTTTTTAACCGACTTCCAAAAGGAGAAGGTTATATGTTCGGCTGTATGTTTTTTTTTTTTTTTTGTATGTTCACCGATTACTCCGTCAATTGTGAACGGATTTTGTAAATTCTTTTTTTGTATGGAAGGGTATGCTTTCGAGGTGGTCCCATTGCCACCAAATCAGAATCTGATGAGGGGATCCCATGGAAATCGAGGGAAATCCTCAAATTTTATAGGCATACCTATAGCGATTTGAGTATTTTTTATAGTAACTCGTGCATTTGCACTCGAAAAGCACCATTTGATGAAGTGGAACTGATGATGAAGACCACAGATGGCCACTGGAACTACTTTACTTTACAGTTTTTTATTTATCACTTTTTAGTGGGTTAGCCACTAAAAAGTGATAAATAAAAAACTTTTTACAAAAAAGAAACAACCGACTTCCAAAAAAAACACTACAAAGTGAAAAATAACTAATTTCGGAAGTCGGTGTCTTTGGATCTGTATTTTAGTTTTTTGCCACCGACTTCCGAAATTAAAGTTATTTTTCACTTTGTAATGTTTTTTTTGGAAGTCGGTTGTTTCCTTTTTGTAAAAAGTTTTTTTTTATGTTTAAGTTCTCTTTTTGACCGAGTTCCAAAAGGAGGAGGTTATATGTTCGGCTGTATGTTTGTTTTTTTTTTATGTATGTTCACCGATTACTCTGTCAATTGTGAACGGATTTTTAAAATTCTTTTTTTGTATGGAAGAGTATGCTCCCGAGGTGGTCCCATTGCCACCAAATCAGAATTTGATGATCCCATGGAAATCGAGGAAAATCCTCAAATTTTATAGGCATACCTATAGCGATTTGAGTATTTTTTATAGTAACTTGTGCATTTGCACTCGAAAAGCACCATTTGCTGAAGTGGAACTGATGATGAAGACCACAGGTGGCCACTGGAACTTCTTAATAATAAGTATTTCACCGTTGCGATTCGATTAGGCACTTTAATATGGTTGCTAAGCAATTTATGCTCGTCAAAATGCATATGGTCAAGTCACCATCAGTTCTCCTGGTTCTTACCAGGACAACTCCTCAACAATTAACGCCCCTGCATCGGGAAAAGCAATATTTTGTAAAAGGTGATGAGCATTTGACATTAGGCTATTGTAAATTACAAACTGACCCACTAAAAAGTGAAAAATAAGAACCTTTTTAATTTCGGAAGTCGGTGGCAAAAAACTAAAATACAGATCCAAAGCCATCGACTTCCGAAATAAAAGTTATTTTTCACTTTGTAGTGTTTTTTTTTTGGAAGTCGGTTGATTTTTTTTTTGTAAGAAATATTTGTACTAGGTATGTTTTAAAACTCTTAAAAATTTCGCTAACGCCAACAGAACTTTCGTATTCTAATCTGCGTTTTTTTTTTAAATATCTAACGTGACGATATTCTATAAAATGTATGGAATTACGAGCATGTTATAACGCTATCGTGGATGGAAATAGTAGCCAAAAAAAAGTTTGACAAAGTTGCTTGATACCAGGGCAGATCAAAAATAATAGATTACGAGTTGCGACACTGGTAAATGAGGAGTTGAAGAATAAAACCTCACTTTTCCACTTCTAAAAATTTCGCTTTTCGTGCAAAAAATGTTAAGTTAATTGAAGCAAAAACGTAAAACCTTATCAAAAACAACTCTTTTCTTTAATAAATTATCATTTGTAATCCAGTCTGCCTGGATTTATTTTAAAAGCTCACATTGGAATAAAAATCAATGGTAAATTAAGACTTCATCAAAACCACATGCAAACATCGAGATTAGTATAAGGTGCAAAATTTCTAATGCCTATTGTTATTTATTATTTGATCTAGATTTTAATTGTGATAAATAAAAAACCGGCCAAGTGCGAGTCGGACTCGCGCACGAAGGGCTCCGTACCGCTATCTATAAAAACGGCAAAAAAATCACGTTTGTTGTATGGGAGCCCCCTTATATATTGATGTTATTCTGGTTTTTAGTACTTGTTGTTATAGCGGCAATAGAAATACATCATAATATGTGAAAATTTCAACTGTCTAACTATCACGGTTCATGAGATACAGCCTGGTGACAGACGGACAGACAGACAGACGGCGGAGCCTTAGTAATAGGGTTCCCGTTTTACCCTTTGGGCACGGAACCCTAAAAAGTAAGGTTATCATAACATTAATTTTCAAAACCATTCGTTTTTTTTGGTAAATATCGAGATTTAGCTTTTCCAGAAGTCTATCAAAACCACACTCTTCCAAAAATGTTTAAAACACCTGACATTTTCAAATTTCATTTAAAAATTTTGGCCAAGATTATTATATCATTTGATTATTGTATCAGCTATTTGGTACATCAGATCGCCTGAAACACAAGTTTAATATGACCCAATTAAAACGACTGCAGATGTTGCAGTCGGTTAGTAATTTACATTTTACTGTTTTCTCGAAAATAAGAAAAAGTGGAAAAGTGAGGTTTTGTTCTTCAACTCCTCAAATGACAACAAACAAACAAAACAAAACAAAATGCCGGTTGCAGAGTGGAAATCCTATGAGAGTGACATTTTCACACGACGAGGTAGGTACCCTTGGGTCTCGGTGACGTTTCCTCATTTCGGCACGCCTCACTGTCAGGAGTGACAGATTTCCGACTAGCCGTGAGGACATGGTGACGACTGGTACAAATCACTCACATGTAGAATGACCACGACAACATGACATAATATTTTGTGGTACAACTTTGAAGAAGGAAAAAGTGTTCGGTAGTTGGAAATGGTTGATGGAAGATATAGATTTAAGTAATTATAGCCACGAGCAAATAGGTAATTCGTGCACATAGCGAAATATAAGAATTATATCAATACGTGAAGTGAAAACTTTGTACCCCTTTTTACGAGAATGATGCCTATGGAGGAGTATGAAATTTGGCACAGTCAAAGTTTATATGGAGTGCTGAAATCTATTAGTTTATATAATATGCATTATAAATAAATTAAATGAAACATACACACTACATGCGTTTGACAAACACACACACATAGTATCAGGGCCTCATGGCTTTTTTTTTCTTTTTCTTTTTGGCTTTGCACGGTTTGTGCATTTAGCCAGTGTCATGTAAAATTAGGTAACAAGTACAAATTATGAAATGAACTCCATTCAATGCGTGATAAAGATGATAGATGATATTCCGCCCCGCTCCCCTTGACTTTCAGTAAAGACGTGGCACTTTACTGAAACCTCGCGCGGACATCTTGAGAGAACTTAAAGTGATGTTGCACTGTTTTGTTTCATTTGCCTACATTAATGCAGGTTCACGAACACTTAATGGTTAATTATCCACCACTATTACAAATTAATATTCGGCTAAACACAAATTTTAGAAAATAAAACAAAACTGCTAACATGACGCTTCACTTTCCCGCCAAGAAGTCCTCACCTCATGACTTGAAGATAGGTGACATAAGCGACAGATTGACTATGGAATAAGTAAGTACTACTCATGGAATTAGTAAGTACGTTATAGATTGTAAATAGAGAGGGTTGAATTTCGACCAGTGGGCGACCTCTAGAAATATATAAATTCTCATTGCTTAATAATAACAACCGCACGTTGATCTAGGTTAAGCTACACTTGCTGCGGTTGGTTCGTGGATGGGTGACCATCCATTACATGTTGATGTTTGCAAATCATATTTTAATTAACATACAACCTGACACTGAACAGCAATAAGCAAAAAAACGTACACAAAGGAGATGTCCGCTTTTGTATGGGCGTTGGTTTTTTATTCCGAGAAAAATCTAACCAGCGTCAAACTACACCTAAATAAAAGCGACAAAAATATGGAATTTTTAACCAATGAAATAATATTTTTAGACCCCTCCATTTAAGCGAAAAATTATAAAATATTTAGTACATATATTTTATTTGTTGATGGCAACCCAAATAAATATAAAATCTAATCCCTTTCAGTTCTAAAAGGTTAGACTAAACATTTTTGACTGAAAATATTACATTTCATCATATTTCTTATGGTTTACATTGTCTTTTTTTTTTTTCTTTTTTTCTTTTTGGCTTCGCACGGTTTGTGCATTTAGCCAGTGTCATGTAAAATTAGGTAACAAGTACAAAGTTATTTAAATAATTATGAAATGAACTCCACTCAATGCATGATAAAGATGATTGATGATATCCGCCCCACTCCCCTTGGGTTTAAGTAAAGACGCGGCACTTTACTGAAACCTCGCGCGGACTTCTTGAGAGAACTTAAAGTGATGTTGCACTGTTTTGTTTCATTTGCCTACATTAATGCAGGATCACGAACACTTAATGGTTAATAATCCACCACTATTACACATTAATATTCGGCTAAACACAAATTTTAGAAAATAAAACAAAACTGCTAACATGACGCTTCACTTTCCCGCCAAGAAGTCGTTTACATTGTCATAATCATCCACCAAATATATAAATACAGTAATGACAGTGCCATGTGTCAATTTCGACAAGTTTTCTATTTGTTTAGGGTGTGTTCACTTTAATACACTAGTTAGTTAGAAAGGTTTGTTCGTTTTAGGAGTAAATTCACACTAAAATAAAAAAAAAAAACGATTTTTCACAAAAATGGAGGCCTTTAAAAATGTATATTATAGTTAGAACACTAGCTTTTGGGTTGCCTATTCAAATATATTTAACTGATCCTGGTTAGAATTATTGAATAATAAAAAACAATTTTCGGACATGTCCTTTGAATGTCTCGGGCTACCATTAGCCGAACCTTCTTAGGCAACGTTTATAAGGGGGTAAATGAGGCACAATGAATATCAAAAGTTAAACCAAAACTATTTGCCTAAGACTTATTTTCATTGACTGCCTCGACGTTGGTCAGTGGTCGCAAGTGCTACTGCTGAGCATGAGGGCTTGGGTTTGATTCCCAGGTCGTGCATAGTCTAATTAGGTTTTTCTGTCAGGATTTCTCAGTCGCAGCTCGGAGTCAGGGTTGGTGCCCGGTTGATAGCAATTGGTTCGCCCCGTATTACATGGTACTTAAACATAACTGGCGAAATGTGGGTGTACCACAGTACACCTCTGCCCAACCCTTTAGGGAAACAAGGCGTAATGTTATTTGCTTAAAACTCGAATCCTCGTGAGCAAATTTTTCATGTCGACACAGTTTTCGTTTGAAAAGCAGTCGCAATCCCCGTAATGTATCCGTTGTTAACCATCTTCATAAAAGTTGTATTCTGTGTTTGTGTGCATATCCTGTATCTGTTGTGCTGGTATTAAATTTTCTACCTTATTTGTTAGGTGGAGGCTAAATAATTGATCGGATGACAATTAATTCTCTTCTTTTTTATATTTAATTATGTTATATGAAAAGAAAAGTAACAAACTATATTTGTATTATGGTAATTATGTCACATGTCCCACGCATAATTATTATATCATACATTTTGCATAAACACTTCTGTTGATTTATTAATTAATTGTATTATCTTTATACCTACACAGAAAAATATATAGAGATACGACTTATAACATTTGAGTACAAAAGGTGAGTACAGTCAGCAACAAGTTGTTGTTAGTATTCATACAACGAGGAACTATAAAATAAACCGGCCAAGTGCGCGTCAGACTACGCACAATTAAATGTTCCGTAGTTGGGATGAATGAATCCCAAAAACAAACTTAACATTGTAGTCGAAAAACATGTTCTCCCATACATCGATATACGCCACGGTCAATTTTCCAACTGCAAATGTAAGTTTGTAATCGCATATTTTTTATGTGATAAAAGCACAAATGAATGATTTTCGGACTCTTTTCTTTTACTTGTGCTGTGAGACGTTGCTTCTTGCCAAATTTCATGATTTTAGGTCAACGGGAAGAAATAGGTTTTGATTTATGTGCGAGATACTGGCAAATTTTTTTTAATGTGATAAAACTACAAATTTAGGCACTATTTTAGAACTTTTTCCTGTACTTATGCTACGAGACCTTGCTTATTGCCGAATTTCATGATTCTGGGTCAACCCTATAGGTTTTGATTTATTTGCGAGTATCAAAATATATCGTATAAATCGTCGTATTTTTTATTGCGTTGACTTAGAAGCTTGATTTTTTTAGAGCTCCAAGGGACCGTAGATCTACTTTGATATTAATTTCAACTTGATACCTACACGCGTTCCTGAGGAAAAGGGTATTGACAAACTGACAGACGGACAACAAAGTGATCCTATAAGGGTTCCGTTTTTTCCTTTTGAGGTACGGAACCCTAAAAAACGAGTGAGCCTTACAGTAGTCGCGTATGATGTGTAACATCTGACATCTCACGTTGGTAATAAGCAACTGAGCAGCGACAGAAAAAAACCTCAAAATTTAAAAAGCTAAATACTTAAATACTTATTTATTCGAATAATTATTCATTACTAGTGGGCGCCCACTGGTCGAAACTCGACCCTCTCTACTTACAATCTTTAAAGTACTTATTAATTACATGAGTAAAGTCAAAAGTCTAAGTCAAATTATTTATTTCAAATAGGCACATTTATGGCACTTTTGAACGTCACAATTAAAAAAAAAAAAATATTCTAGTCGCCCCTTCCAAAAGGTAGCTTCGTATTGAGAAGAATGGGCAAGAAACTCCAAGTACACTAATTCCATGCTATTAAAAAGTACTTACTTATTCCATACTCAAGCTGTCACTTCCTCACAGGGTTATGAGTCTGTCCGAAAGGGATATCGTGGCTCTGGCACTCAGGCATCTGAAGGAACACGGGTGAGTTTTAGTCAGTAAAAGTCTGACACGGCCTCCCGCTCCGCCCAGAGCGGGAGAAGTTATTTGATAATTTCCCACCCCATAAAGAAATAAAGCTGTCACTTCCTGTTACACACTTCCGTCCCCTTTTCAGGAAATCACTCCCACAGGAAGCGAGAGAAAAATGTTACACATAAAAATATAATGTATCTATTTATTTACATACTATTGTACTATTGTATACACCGTGGCATTTGAATCATCTTACAACGGCAGCCCACTTCATGTATCCAATGACTGAAAGTATGCCTGAATGTAAGCGTGTTATAATTATATAATATAAGCGCGGTGCGTGCCTTGCGCTCCATTTCGCGCCGCCCTTGGAACACAAGGCTCGCACCGCGCTTGTAACAGGGTGTTTCAAACTACGTCATGCGTCATATTGAATAATATTTTTTTATTTTTATTATATAAATGTTATTGATTTTTTTTTTTTACTTTCATGAATGATTAGCAGTCATTGGATACATGAAGTGGGCTGCCGTTCTAAGACGATTAAAATGCCACGGTGTAGAATCAAGTTTTTTTTTTCTACTGAACAGACAGCTGTGCTGCTGGGGAGTTTGTTGCGCCACTTCTTCTTCCCAGCTAAAGCACTAGGAAGTGGTGAAGGGTGGGCGTTTTTGGGGGACTGTCTTATGTAATTTTTGACGTTCGAAATGTACTGAATCTCAGACTAGTTTGACTAAATAACTTTTGATTTTGATTTATGAAAGGAATTTGTAGGATACTGCTTTAAATTATCACTCCTTGACCTACCTATACAAAAAAAAATCAGACGAAAAGGGAAAAGTAAACATTCTCTACACAAAGAGTGCTTATAATAACAATTTTTATTTAAGGGTCTCTTACGCACAGCTTCATCCAGCACCTCACCCAATTGCCTACTGCCTCTTTTTAAATGACTTTCTTACTTCATTATAACCCCGAAATGGATTCTTTTGAAAACCAACTTGATTACTTACGTATTGATGATCACACATGACATCAGATGCGAAGGAAATAACCAATCTTGAAACAAAATGGCTTTTTTGACATAATTATATATATTATCTATAACACGTAGATATACAGTCAGCCTCAAAAAGTTGTACACCTCGACAAGAATCCTACTATCCTAACTGTCAGATCACATCACACTAATATTATATAGGCGAAAGTTTGTGAGTGTGTTTGTTACTTCTTCGCGCTCAAACAGCTGGCCTTTTTTTTTTTTTTGGGTGGTAAATTTTCTTATAACTTCTCCCGCTCTGGGCGGAGCGGGAGGGCGTGTCAGTCGCCCGTATTCCTTCCGTTGCCTGTGTGCCACGATATTCCTTTCGGACAAACTCGCAACCCCGGCAGGGTAGCTGACACCCTGGATTAACATATAGATACTTTTTATCCCGATATTCCTACGGAATCGAGACATTCGCGGGTGAGACCGCGGGGCGCAGCTAGTAATATCATAAATGTGAAAGTTTCGATAATGTTTGTTACTCAACCACGGAAAAATTGCTGAACGGATTTAGCACACAGATAATTGAGTGTTAGTGATAAGTGAGCAGAGCAGTTGTGGCCCAGTAATAACGACCGCGACTTACGAGTTGTAGGTCGCAGGTTCGAACCCTGACAGGCGTTTTACTTTGTGTAAATTTTTCTTCACCACTGCTAAAAAAACGGTGAAGGAAAACATCGTGAGGAAACCGGCATGACCTAGAACCAAATATTCAAAAGCATGTGACATCTACCAACCCGCACTGGGCGCGCGTGGTGGATTACGGCCCATTCCCTCTCACAGAGAGGAGGGTTGTGTCCCAGCAGTTGGAACGTTATAGGCGGAATATGCTGACACAGGTAATTTATAACCTGGATTAACAAATATGATACTTTCAATCCCGGCCACGTCGAGGCCACGACTCACGAGCATAAGATAGTAAATTCATATTTTTGTCTACAATATTTGTTTCACAATAATTTAATAACCGGAATGTAATAAGTCTTGAAGATTCACACAAATATTCACATTGACACAAATATTAAGGAACAAAGATTGTGTAGGCAATAATTATGAATCCTTGTCTATGTAAACCTCTTTTTGAGGCTGACTGTATCCTCTTGTCTTTGGAATCGGTTTCCATATGGCGCAAAGTTAAAAGGAAATGAGAGAAAAGCTTCATTTGACTCGAAGATTGATTTTTGGTGATGAGAAAATCTTTTTGATCGTTTCCCAATTATTATTAGGGAAGTCATCATTATTTATATCGATAAGAATTAATTTGATTGTCTACAATTTGTGTTCCTTATTACTGTAGCAATGTGTCTAGCTACAATTTAAGTACTCAATGTGTAATAAATATATTTTAAGGCTACCCACTAATACAATATTATGGAACAATGAATTCGATTTATTTCGTTGTGTGTGAGAAATCACGGCACAGCGGACAGAGCTCCGGCGGGATCTCATGGCGACTTGGAGAGTACGATTGTCGCAACCCAGCGCTGGGCACGCCACAATTGTGGCGATAAGTCCCCTCTTTGAGGAGTGGCTAGAGAGGCACCACGGCGTCTTCACCTTTCGCCTGAAGCAGGTACTCACCGGACACGATGGTTTTGGGAGATTCCTGTTCAGGACAAAGCGGGAGGAAATGCCCGGGTGTCACCACTGTGTGGATCGCCCGGAGGACACGGTGGAGCATACGGTGGAGGTCTGCCCGTCTTGGGCGGAGCACCGCCGTGTCCTCACGGAGGCGATCGGCGGCGGATATCTCTCGTGTCCGGCCCTGGTTCCGGCCATGGTTTGGAGCGAAAGTTCATGGGAAGCCGTCACCTCCTTCTGCGAAGCAGTAATGCTCATGAAGGAGAAGGCGGAACGCGTGAGGGAAGGGCAGGGCTCGCGCCATCACGCCCTAATCGCCGCAGGAGACGGCCTGGGCGTCGGGAGTCGCAAGCCGATTTCCGGCCACCGTAGGCACGGGCCTGCGGATGGTGAGCGATGGATAGCTCGCCGTCCGATAAGGACCAGGCCCGGGTCGACGGCGCGTTGTGTTCCACGCGCGCCTCAAAGAGATGTCAACACGAATTGACGGGGTCCGTTAGGGCCAATGCCAGGGTTGCGAGTTTGTCTGAAAAGGGTATCGTGGCCCTGGTACACAGGCAAATGAAGGAACACGGGTAGAGTTTAGTCAGTAAAAGTTTGACAGAAAGGTACATAATCTCCTTTCAAAAGAATACAAACCCCTCGAAGCAAACAAAACTTGATCAAGAAACATCAGTTACAAACAAGCCAACGTTTGTTCAAATGATTGGAATACTTACTAACTTAATAGCCAAGTTGGGTTATTTTAAACAAAGAAACTTTAACCCTCAAAACAACAAACACCGAAAACTCTTTTGAACAGAAGCAATCGAAGTACATAAGTACATAATAGAAGTACATTGCTGCATTTAGTGGGTTAGGAATTTTACGGAATAAATTAATATTTTTAATTAGAAATTATTTTTAGTTATTAATTAACAATTTCCATGAATTTCTCATAGAAATTGTTCTACTATAAACCATTCGCGTTAAGAAAATAGTAAGTCATCGTTGTCGGCCCCTCGACCAATCGGGTTGCAAGAAATTAAAAAGCAACAAATTAAAAATACATTCTATACTAAACTAAGATCGCTTCTAGTAGAAAAAATCGGTTGTCTGTAAAGTCGGTTTACTGACGATAGTTGAACGTGACAACGTCATAAGTCTTAAATGGAACGCCTCAGAGCGAGGTAACGCCGCATGAGAGGTAACGCCGCGTACGTCATGTTTTTCGCGCGTGCAGCCGGCTCCATCGAATTATAAGACGTTGTCACGTCAAAATGTTATTATACAGTAGACAAATCCATGACGGATAAAACTTTATAAATGTAGGTACCTACTCAATTTTTGCCAAAATCCGGTCTGAACAAAACGTAGTCTAATAATATATAATAATACTGTTTATTCCAGTGACAGTAAATTTATTTTATTTTATTTGTATTGTATAATGATTAATGAAATACTTACCATAATTCAATGTAATTGCTAAGAATAACTTGACATGACATGATTGTATTATCTATCTCTTATCTTTTTCGACTACCTATCTACTAATACTATGTGACTTAAAGACTGTTTGTAATTTATTAATTGTACTGTTTTTTTTTTAATAAGTTTTGACTAAATTTATGTTATGAACCTACTAATTAATGTAACTCATCAGCAAACCAACATTATGTTTTGCAGTGCCCTGACAGGGTTCATGTACTATAGTGTGGCCATTAGTGCTGTGCACTCGCGTGGGAGTGGGACCGTGGGAGGCGAAGAACGCCACGCGCGCCACGAGCGTTAACGGCGCACTGACAGAGCGCAGCAGCCGATTCTCCCCCCCGTCTCGCCGCGCGCATACCTCAGGGAGTGCACAGCACTAATGGCCACACTATAAAGCCAACAGTAATTTATTGGAATTTTTTGTAAAATGTGTGATGTGCATGAGAGCAAATATATAAATGAGGGTTATTGTACACTCGCCACAAAGTAAGTTCGCCAAGGAAAAAAGTATGTGTAAATTTGCCACTGTTCTATTAACATGTAGTAAGTTCGTCACATATTATTTTTTATTATTATAAATTCGAATACCTTGACCCTACAGTTGCACTGATTCTATTTTCCTAACGCGAATGGACTATAGTGTCATATCGACACTTTGTCTGCTCGAAGCCTTAAGAGCGGCCAACCCGACATACTTTTCATACAAACGCTCGTACGTGATTATGGCGTTGTAACACATCTTTCTTTAAAATTTTTGAACTAATAGGTATCTTGCGCACTTTCTCTAGGTTGCAAGCAAAAACAAAAAAATTGGAGAAACAAATTTAGTATAAGCCTGCAAAAGTCTCCTTTTTTCACAGTTTATATGGCCGTTCATAATGTACTAATAAATTGTAAAAGTAAAGAAAACATCTTAATAAAAACCTCGCGCATGTAATGCAATTTCTAAATGATACAATTATTTTCATCGAACGGGAACCCGCCCCACACGTACACGTACACACCTCTCACACATAAACACACAGCACGATATAGTAATTTTAAAATAAATTATACTTTTGATGTTTTTCATATTTTTTTTTTTTCATACTTTTCATTTCAGTTATTGTATTTTATTTTATTTTGTTTTTACTTCTTTTAAAACTTTATTTTGTAGCACATAAATGTTTCTCTATTCCTATGTTGACATTAGTATCTAAGCCAAATAAAATGGGAGAGGGCTCTGACTCCTGACAAACAGGTACACCTAGTTCAGGAGTCAAGTTTCTGTAAACCTAATAAGTCAATAAAGAATTATTTATTTATTTCACAAACTTGAAAGGCTGTGATGTGCAACACGGGCATAAGGGTAGAAAGATAAATTCAAATTCAAAATCTTTATTGCGAACTAAGTGTACAGGATTTTGTAGATGTTAACAATAGGTAGGTTCTAGAACTTAGTTGCCTGTTAAGGCATTGCAATTTAAATGGTTAAAAATATAAGAAGAAAAAAAAATACATACTTACTCAATATTACAGTTATACAGACTTAACATTATATTATATTAATTATCATTATTCATATATTTTATATTATCATTATTCATTCATATATTATCACATACTATTCATAGAATTTAATATCACATCATTATATTATTAAGTATCACAATCATTTCAATATTAAATAATTATTTATCTTCAAGGAATTCTTTTACAGAGTAGTATGCCTTTTTAATCAGGAAATATTTTAGCTTCCTTTTAAAAATACCAATTGAATGCTGGTTCTTGACTTCAATGGGTAAATTATTATATATTTTTATGCCCATACAAAAAATACTATTGCTGTAGACAGCAGTGTGGGATGTTTTATTGCGTAGTGTATTTTTAAGTCTACTGCTTATTAATGTGTCATAGCTACTGATGTTTGATTTAACTAAAACTGAGGCCGCGTAGATATATAGAGCAGGGAGGGTTAATATCTTCAGGTTCATAAAATGAGGTTTACATGAATCTGTTTGACGTATCCCACATATGGATCTAATACACTTTTTTTGTGCCTTGAACGCAATTTCTTTATCAGTCGAGTATCCCCAATATAGTACCCCATAAGATAAAGTGGATCCCACATAGGCATGATAAGCACTTAGTAGTGTGGTTTGATTAGATACTTTTTTGAGCATGTATAGGGCATAAGAGAACTGATTTAATTTGCTACACACACTACTTACATGTGTTTTCCATGACATATTAGAATCGATATAGATACCTAGAAATTTTGTACTTGTAACCTCAGATACAGTTGCATCATTGTACTCAATAGATAATGGAATTAATTTTGCGTTTTTATTCTTGAAATTCATATAATGCGTTTTTGTAAGATTTATTTTCAGATTATTTATTGTAAGCCAATTTATTATTTTAGATAGGGAAAAATTTATTTCTAGTTCATGATTTTTATTTTTGTTATTTGTGAAAAAATGCTGATGATAATGATTTGCTACCGACAATAAGCTGTAGTTCGGCTATTTTGTGTAGATTATAGAAACAACATTCAATTTCAAAAAAAAAACTGGCCAATGCATATCGGACCACACACAATGAAGGGTTCTGTAATTGGGATGAATTTATCCTAAGAACTAACTTAACATTTTAGTTGGAAAACATGTTCTCTCATACATTCCGACTGCAAATGTAAGTTTGTACGCACATTAATGAGAGATTTATCATGTTGTTTTAAGATCATAGACTTCTTATAGGTTTTCCTGTATTCTATATGTAAAGAATTATTTTCTGTATTAAAAAAAAAAATGGCTTAGTAGTTTCGGAGATAAGGGGGGAATTTAAAGTATTTATTTAAAATTAAAAAAAAAATATACATGTATGAAATCCTTACAACAAACCCTTTAATTTGATATGTCACAGTACAGAATGTAAAATGATTTTATTAATTTTCTGAATTGCCCCCAAAAGTGACTTGAAGTGCTATTCAAAATTCATTTATTTAAGTTCTTCGTCCGTGTGTGACTCAAGTCACAGAAAATGATTATGCGTACCAAATTTCAACTTAATCGGTCTAGTAGATTCGGAGCAAATCGGCTGTGACAGATGGACAGACAGACAGACAGTGTGACACGAGTTATTCTATAATTTCTGTTTTTCTGTTTTCTTGTGAATATTGTGTGCCTTAACCTGGGTCAAATAAATTTATTTTCTTTCTTTCTTTTTCTATAAGGGTTTCGTTTTTTCCCTTTGAGGTACGGAAGCCAAAAAATCAACGATATTTCCACTATCGAATCTACAAAAAATATTTTTACAGAAAACTACAAAAGTGAAGGTCTTAGGGACAATTACGTTGAGAACCATTTCAATTCAAGTCCATTTAACTTGGAATAGATTCCAAGTTAAATAAAACCTATTCAACCAAAAGCCTTCTCCATTCTTTCCAACAACATTAATATTACCGAACAGCCATATTTCACCTTCGGAAGCACGCATAACCAATTCATCTTATTCCCTCCTACCTCCTTACGCATAAGTTCCAAACTACGCGTTCAAACTTTTAACAGACCACCCCATCAACTGTCAAAAGTTCTCTGACATTTGAATTGTAGGCAATCGAGACGGATAATCGATTTTGGCAAAGCGAGAATCGATTCGTGTAGTTGAAACGTCAGGTGGTCACGACAGTTTGAGGAATGAAGTGGGGGTGATAAATTTGAACGAAATTTTTTGCAAGAATAAGTTTTTAGACTCTTGGAGACATTTAGTATGACTAACTGGAGAGTGGAGTCGTTTACGTTTTGGGCTTATAAGTTTGTGATGGACATCTGCTATAATACGATTGTCATCCAGGTATTTGTATCCAGCACTGTTGACGATAGGTCTGTCCGAAGTCACAGTATTTTACTGAGCAATGACCTGTTCTGGCACAGATACGATGCACGGTTTAATTAGTCGTATAATAGTTGTTTGTTTGTTTTAAAAAAGTAGTTTTTATTTTTCCACTCTGCAATCAGCATTCTATTTTGATTGTTTGTTGTCATTTGCCAGTGTCGCGACACAGAGTAATAATTACGCAATCTAAATTATCTTTGGTCCCTGGCCCTGAAATCAAGCAGAGGACAAGATTGTCTAACTTGTATTGTTTGAATACGAGGCTTTTGTCTACTTTGTTTGTGTGCAATTTATGCTTTTTTTTTGTAGTGTGCGTTTTGTTTGTGCAGATTAAACAAATTGTCTTTCTTTCTTCTTTATTTTGTATTTTTTGTACGTAAATGCGAAAGTAATTATGATTAGATAATACGTTGCTACATCAAGGCTTCCTACAAGGTGGACCAGTGACCTTGTGAAGGCCGCAGGTATCCGCTGGATACGGGAAGCAAAGAATCGGTCGAAATGGCGGTGGTTTGGGGAGGCGTATGTCCAGCAGTGGACGTCTTTCAGCTGAACTGATGATGATGATGTTACCTCCAATATTATGGCGTAACGGAGAGAGGATTAAATGGCAAAAGTACCTATTAAAAATGCCAGAAAACCGGATTTTTTGTAGAGTGAGTCCTGGCTCATGGCTAAATAATAACTGCTGCACGGGTCGATTAATGGTTAAATTTATAATACCCTTGCCGCAGTCAGTTCGTGGACATATTGAGACCCCTCCGTGCCTCGGAAAGCACGTTTAGCCGTTGGCCCCGGCTGTCATTTGTAGATCTTTGACAGTCCTTACGGGTAGTCAGAAGCCCAAAAATCTGGCAACCAGTCTTATCAAGGGATAACGTGTTATCCAGTAACTGATTTGTGGAGGTCAGATAGGCAGTCGCTCCATGTAAAATACTGGTATTCGGCTGTGAAATACAAGTCGACTTACATTTATATGCTTGTTTATCCATGCTCGTTCCGTTTTTGCACTAGAATAATCAGTGGTCTTGCAGTGGGAAACGTTCCTCAAAACATCATTTCGAAATTCGAACGGTGTCTTGTTGTGAATCCGCGTTGATTTACTGTAAAAACAAATGAGTTCGCCTTCGAATTGTGTGCGGGTGGCACGTGAGTGAGTTTCAAAGTGAACTTCGCAGAATAGCGTTTGCGAAGTTTTCATCCACAAAAAGTAAAAGTCAAATTATTTATTTCAAATAAGCACATAAAAGGCACTTTTGAACGTCAAAATTTACAAAAAAATTGAATTGACTCTAGTCGCCCCTTCCAAAAGGTAGTATCGTATGGAGAAGAATGGGCAAGAAACTCCACCTCATAAAAAGGAGTATTTTAAAAATGTTTTACAATATTTTGTTTAAGTACATTAATTATAGAATAAAATTACTATACCACAATATGTAAAAAGAATTAAAAGTGAAGCAATGACAGATAATTTAATAATGTGCTCAATGGTGCTCACATATTCACACACATGGTAAAAGTATACGTTTTCCTAAAAAAAATCAAATAATTAATTATACAATTAAAATAGCAACCACTTTGGATTTTGACTAGACTCTATATTGTCCTACGGAGCTGGACCAGCATGTTTCCAAGTATTCCTATCTTGGATATAATCCTCTAATTTGTAATACTCGTATGCTTGTTTACAACTTGTACTTTTAATATGTGCTTTAAATTTCCTCTCATTTAATTGCAATATATCACAGTCAAGGTATTTTGTTGTAACATTTAACACACAATACTCCTCCATAAAAGATATATGTACTTTAGATAATCTGAAAAATGTACACCGTAAAGCAGTAAGGAGGATAAACAAGTATGAATGCCATCAGGAAATCGAGCAACTTCCGACTCTTTTCCGACAATGCGAACGCACAAAAACCTATTCAAATTGAGAATCGTCCCTTCTCAAGTTAACTAAAAACCAGGATGAAAACCCTAATGTCAAATTCTCAGAACATAATGTTAAGAAACCCTTCGTTCTTTACATTTGGTCGTACTAACTCAAGGTGGCATATGATTGGATCAAAACGTCAGTTAACCGTCACTATCAAAACTACTATTGGTCGCTAGATCCAATTTATTTGCAAATTGAACACTCCACGAGACTGAAAGAAGAAAAATGATAAAAAATAGTGGTTTTATCGGTTTTTTCTTCATGTAGGTTAGTCCCGATCAGGCTGGTGGTATACAATGTATACATAATCTGTTCCAGAAGTATCTTATGAACGTGGTAACAAACCCAGTTCAAATAAAATCAATAAGAACTCTTTGAATCGTGCTATGCAGGGAATGTGTAATCGTTGCCACTATTTTTGTTTTTCTTTGAGTTTTGAACTGCATTACGCCTTGTTTCTCCGAAGGGTTGGGCAGAGGTGTACATAAAGTACACCCACATTTCGCCAGGTTTAAGTCCCATGTAATAGAGAGTGAGCGTATTGCCATCAACCGGGCACAAATCCAGACTCCGGGCTGCTACTGAGAAATTCTAGATAGAGGAACCCAATATGACTCTTTGTCCGACCAGGGAATCGAACCCAGGACCAGCAGTAACGCAGTAACGATCACAAGACCAACGTGGCAGTCCACTGGAATGTTTCACTGTTTCTATCAAAATCCATATATGGATTCGTATGCATTCTACTGTGCATTCACAATAACATGACGCGTCACGCGATTGGTAGCACTGAATTTTTCAGTGATTGGTAGTTCTATTCTATCAGTCGTCATTCTGAACCCTCAATCTATCAACTCCACCTATAGCAGTCCACTCCTAGACATAGGCCTCTCCCAGGCTGCGCCACACCACCCTGTCCTCCGCCTTCCGCATCCAGTCTGTCCCAGCCATCTTTTTAAGGTCGTCGGTCCATCTAGCTGGAGGCGTCCCACACTACGCTCTACGGTCTCCACTCCAGGACTCGTCTGCTCCACCGGCCAATGCTCCTTCGACAAACAGGGCCAGCCCACAGCCACTTCAGCTTGCTCACTCTGCAGGCTATGTCGGTAACTCCGGTTCTCTTCCGAATAACTTCATTTCTGATCTTTTGAACGAAGATGTCTTTAAACTCTATTATTATTGAAACTAAGACAAAATTCAGTGCTATCATTAATCGGGTCATGCGTCAAGATATAGTGAACGCGCTATATAATTATCCTAAATACTGTCATATTCGGATTTGTGTGCATCGCTTGATTTCTGCTTACGCTTCCATTTATTTTCAGGAATGGACGTTTCACGCTTCTATGGTACTTCCACGTACGTAAATGCCATACCCGGCGATGGGTCCCTGAGTGATGATGACCTTGATTCTGAATTTGACTTTACATCTGATCGGTCCTTATACATACTATTTGTGAGGAAGGAAAAGTACTGGCAGTAGTAAAAAAACCGGCCAAGTGCGAGTCGGACTCGCGCACGAAGGGTTCCGTACCAATATGTTGCATCACACGTTTGTTGTATGGGAGCCCCCCTTAAATATTTGTTTTATTTTAATTTAATTATTTATTTTTAAAGTGAATATATAACTTAATATTCTGTGAATATTTCAAGCGTCTACCTGTTGTCATTATCAATATCGAGCAAAAACGAGCAAAAAAAATCACGTTTGTTGTATGGGAGCCCTCCTTAAAAAATTGTTTTATTTTAATTTAATTATTTATTTTTAAAGTGAATATATAACTTAATATTCTGTGAATATTTCAAGCGTCTACCTGTTGTCGTTATCAATATCAAGCAAAAACGAGCAAAAAAATAACGTTTGTTGTATGGGAGCCCCCTTAAATATTTATTTTATTCTGTTTTTTAGTATTTTTTTTTATAGCGGCAACAGAAATACATCATCTGTGAAAATTTCAACTATTTACCTGAGATACAGCCTGGTGACGGACGGACAGACAGACTGACAGACAAAGGTCCGAGGTCAAAACCCCGAGCAGACGCTCCACTAAACCTATAATGTTCCCACTGTTGGGACTCAGGCCTCCTCTCTTTGAGAGGGAGTGGGCTGTAACCCACCACGCGGCCCAGTGCGGGTTGATAGATGTCACATGTCTTCGAAATTTTGGTTCTAGGACATGCCGTTTCCTCACGATGTTTTCCTTCACCGTTTTGAGAGCAGTGGTGATGAAATTATTTACACAAAGTAAAGCGCTTAACTGGGTTCGAACCCACCACCAACAACACGTAAGGCTCCCACCACTGCTAAAAAACGACAATATTTGCAAGTAAAAAAAAATTGTTGTACCTCCTTAACGCCATTAGTACACCTCCGCCGCAAAACCATCACAGCGAAACCGCGGTAGTTCAATTCAACTGGCTCGCGTCATGTTTCGCTACTCAAATCGGATGCGAGTAGCGGAACATGACGCGAACCAGTTGAAATGAACTACTGCGGTTTCGCTGCTATAGTTTCGCGGCGGAGATGTGCTACCGGCGTCATAATTCATGCAGTAATTAAATTCGTTTATTTTTTCACAACACTACAGAATATTGCCTAACTATTCTTATCTCATAATCCCCTGCCTGGCTATAAACAAAACCTCAAATGAACAGAATATCACTTCTATTGAATAATATTATTCTATTTGCGGATTGCCGGCTAGGCAATTAGTGTTGGGTTTCGGCTTCAGTGGTAATTGACAAGGCAGGTTCGTGCTCCGTTCTGTGAACTGCTGAGTTGAATAAATGTAGGTACACTACTCAACAAAGTCTAGTGAACAAGGGTATATGTTATACTAATTTATTTGATTTTAACACTTTTTATATAACATTCCATAGACATTTTACTTTAAAATAAATTATTTTGTCAACATTTTTGCTGTTTAATTTTCGTAATAAAATAAATGTTCGTCGAATAGAGAACTAAACAACAAAAATACTAAATCTTTTTTTTTTTCTTTGCAGTTCGTCATCGTTACCTGTCATCAAAGTAAGTGCATGCATTTATTAATAATTAAATCTATTTAATAAAAATGAAATGCTGTTCATTGATTAGCGCATAACTTCAGAACGGCTAAACCGAATTGGCAAATTTTTGTTTTAAAATGTTTGTAGTTATCCTAATCAGGATCATACGGAAAGAAATAAAAAACCAGCCAAGTGCGGGTCGGACTCGCGCACGAAAGGTTCCGTACCATTATCTATAAAATCAGCAAAAAATATCACGTTTGTTGTATGGGAGCCCCCCTTAAATACTTCGACCTATCACGGTTCATGAGATACAGCCTGGTGACAGACGGACAGACAGACAGACAGACGGACAGACAGACAGACAGACAGACGACGGACCCTTAGTAATAGGGTAGGGTCCCCGTTTTACCCTTTGGGTACGGAACCCTAAAATTGCAAAGATGCCGGGAAAATTGAAAAAATGGAAAACTGAACGTGCATTTTCTATGGCAATTTTATATGAATTATTGAAAGTACAACACAACGTCAATCGGGTCAGCTAGTATCTACTTAGTAGAGAATCACTTTTTATAAAACCACACTTGCAGAATTTGAACATAATAAAAAAATAAAACTGCTTCTTTAATTATTTTATTGTAATAACTCCAATTACTAAAATAAAAATATCTAAGCTGTATATTCACCTACTTTTGTCCCCTGAAAAGAATAGCTTTAACAATGAAGAATACCGTCTTAATGGAAAGAAATCGAGACCATTTTCGTTAGCATTACCACGTCTTGGTAAGTGTGCAAAAGCGTTAACGTTTACTTACGTTCCTACTTACCCAATAGAAATTTCAGACCGTTAATGTAGGTTTAGAGGGTGTAAAGTTTGATAATTTCCCACCCAAAAAAAAAAAGAAAAAAAATGAGAGTTCACTCATTCTCTATAGAAAAGGGATTGATTTCAACGATTGATTTCGGGACGTCGCATATAATTCTAGTCGCGCGGTAACTCTGCATGCGCGATTCAGGATTTTTCGTGACGTCAGTGTGATGCGTAGTTCGCATGTGGTGATGTAAATGCCGTCTCATAGGTCTCACAGGGTAGGAGAAGCTCGTGGCTTAGTAACATCAGCCTCACGGGTCGATCCATCAGGTTAAGCTACACTTGCCTGGGTTGGTCCGTGGATAGGTGACCATCTTTACATACTGAGATTCCTCCGTGTCTCGGAAAGCATGTTAAGTTGTTGGTCCTGGCTGTCATTCGTAGATCTTTGTCAGTCGTTATGGGTCGTCAGAATCCCGAAAGTCTGACAACCAGTCTTACCTTATTCATATTCGATAATATCCATATTCTAGATGCATCGTCTTCACATTATAGGTAATTATCTCAAACAAAATATTGTAAAACTTTTTTTTTAAAAGAGTAACGGTGGAGTTTCTTGCCCATTCTTCTCCATACGAAACTACCTTTTGAAAGGGGCGACTAGAATCAATTCAATTTTTTTTGTAATTTTGACATTCAAAAGTGCCTCATAACATAAGTGCCTATTTTAAATAAATAATTTGACTTTGACTTTTACCCGGTTACTGGATTGTGGAGGTCCGATAGCAGCGGCGTAGCTGGTGGAGGGGCGTGGGGGGTGGCTGGCACCGGGCTACCTGATTGGAGGTGACACCTGACCGTGAAAAAAAATGAAACCGTGAAAAAACTATCTCGTTTTTCAACGATAAACCACGTTGAAGCCACAAAGCCATTATATCCATGTTATCCAAAATAAATAATATATGCTGTCGATCTTGTTGAAAGTTTATCTAAGCCATTAGCATACTGTCAAATAAGATATGTGTAACTTTCCGGAAACATTTGATGTTAGAGCTTCTTTATTTATTCTATACTAGCTACGCCCCGCGGTTGTACCCGCATACGTGTCGATCCCGTGGGAATATCGGAATAAAAAGTATCATTTGTCCTGACATAAATAACTTAATCTGAACTTACGACAGTCATAAAACATGAAAATGTGCCAAACTGCAGCCATTTGGCAGAATGCCGGTCATATTGCCATATTCCGGCCATATTGGCAGGAGTGCTGCAAGCCAGGGATGACAAAGTTAATCCTCAATGTTATATAACTGCCTCGGGTGTAACACACCTGACTGATATATTGCTTTGCAAAAGCATAATATTTAAAGAGAGATTTTAATTTAAACTAATGGGTATTACGGCCAATGTATGTTTCAATGTGAACTGACAGATCACATATTGATTCAGATTTATGTATTTCATTTTTATGGGTATGTAAAATATTGAAGTAAGGTTTATGTTAGTAGGTATCATTTATTTTTAACTGACACAGTACTTAAGAGTGAATGAACCATTTCTTTCATATAAATACAGAACATATTGCTACTTGCAACACAACTAAAGATATTTAGCGACCAATCTTGACCAAGCCCTTAAGTGTAACTGTCCGACTTAAAACACTTGGAGCATTTTTTCTTATGTCGAACTGTGTAACATAAGACATTCGAGAGGTTAAAATATAAATTTGATATACACACTCCACAAACTAATAATAATAAATTATAAATGCAAAAGTAGCTTTGTCGGTCTGTTACCTTTTCACGCCTTAAGGCGCTGTCAAGAGGCAAATGATCTCAGTAGTAGTTAAGCCAACTTTAAAAAAAAAAAACAAATCTATAAACTTAGTTTGTGGTAGTGGAAAAAAATATAATCATATTATTCTTGACCACATTTCTCAGAACTTGGATATTACCAAAACACGTTTAGAAAATAAATCTCAATACAAATTAAACGAACCTTTTACTTTGAGTTCCAATCCAAAATATCTGTATTAAATATCAACGTACGGTTGGTATTTAATTAATAACAAGGACGTCTTATTCGAATTCAGAACTTATTTGTTTTTTATTTTCGATTACTCAACAAATTTTTGAGTAAATAGATAATTGCTTCATATTTTGGAATCAATTACAAGCGTTGTGTCATCGCGCTTCTCTTTCTTCGTATGCAGTCTGACAGTGACCGCGCTGTAGCTGTTGTCGTCAGCGTCTTAAGAGCAGGCAGTCTAAATCAAATTTCAAACGCAAGCTCTGCCCCTCGCTCCCCGCCACTCCATTATGTATTAAACGCTAATACAGTAATAAAGTTGAATATTGCGTGCGCTCTTTGTTCATGTTCGAGCACGAAACTAAATACCGTATATCTAAAGTAATAATTGATCTAGAGAAAAAATAACTTGTGTCGGGATAATAAACTATATTTTCTTGCTGTGAATATTTATTTTAGACATAAAAGCTAAACAATCTTGTTTTTTTTTTTTATAATTATCCTTAAAAAAGACATGATTTTCGAAGAAAAAAAATATTAAGACAAAATATTACAATTACGTAACTGTCAACAACGTGGAAAGAAAAAGATCCAATAAATCATATACCTACTAAAGTTTCATTTTGCTTGTATGTGTGACTGTTTCAGAATATTCATGCAAATTAACATAAAAATAGGGAGCCTCCACTCAACGGCTGAACAAATTTCAATGAAATTTGGAACACAGGTAGACTATGACATGGGTTAAAACATAGAAAACTTTTATCCGGGTAATCCGACCTCAATACTAGTGAAGCCGCGGGCAAAGGCCAAACTCCTAACTACATAATATTATAAATGCGAAAGTTAGTTGGTTTGTTCGTTAATCTTTTACGCTAAAACGGCCGAACAGATTTGGATGAAATTTGGCGCATGAGTAGACCATGACCTGGGTTGTTTTTTTATTTCGATTTTCCGACGGGATCGAAACATATGTTCACTGAATGCGCGGGGCGCAGCTAGTGCATTTACTGCATATGAACTTCTGTGACCCAAACACGGACGTGTCATCTAAATAAATACATTTTGAATTTAAAGGCCACTTTTGGGGGCAAATTAGAAAATTTAAAAAAAAAGTTTTGTTGTCTGTACGGTGTGACATATCAAATGGATTTTATGGATTTCATGTAAATTTTTATTATAATTTTAAAATATAACTTTTAAATTATTTAAGTAAACAGATGAAACCTATTTTATTTATAATTAATAAAATTATATTTTAATATTTTTTAATATTATTATTTTCTCTCAATCAGAGCACCGGCCATCTTATGTCTTTACCACCCTTGGTTGACTGGTAGAGAATGCCCTCCGCCTTTGTACCTTATTGTTTGCGAGAAGTTTAAATAAATAAAAATTATTTTGATTATCTCATAAACTACTGAGCCAAAAATTTTGAAAAAAATACTGAAAATAGTGCTTTACTTATAGATTACAGGATAACCTATAATAAGTATGTGATCTTAAAATACCATAGTATATCACTGAATATTGTGCGTACAAACTTACATTTGCAGTTGGAATGTATGGGGGATTATGTTTTTCAACTACAATGTTAAGTTTGTTCTTGGGATAAATCCACCCCAACTACGGAACCCGTCATTGTGCGTGGTACGACACGTACTTAGCCGGTTTCTTCATTTTGAGGTACGGACCAAGTAAGGAAAAAATAAGCTCTGCTGAATATTTCTATGTAGTTTAATATAATATTTATATGTACTATTTTTATGTAGATGGATTGAATTATTGTACAATGGCCTCCAAAAGTTTTACTTCACTGTAACTGACGTTTTGAACTTTTTGGCTAAAACTTTTGTTGCCCACCTCATTTTGTTTTATATTATTTGGTTGAGTTTTGTGAAAAGTTAGGTTCATTACTTTTATACTATACCTGCACGGAAAGAACATTATAACTTTTTTTTTAATGAGGTAGAATGTACGTCACTCATTACTGTTGTATTAATGTGCGGGCCGAAAACCCATTGTGAACGTGTTGTGTTTTTTTTAATTTAGGGCTCGGAAACCGGTTAATTTTCTATGTAACCTTAACCGTTATTATAATTATAAAGGCTTTTGAATATATTTCGTAAATTATTTAATATATTGTTCCAAAATCAATTCCGAACTTAATGTGACGACGCAATCTTTGAACCTAATATCAATTGTATCAAAAATTATTTGTATATAATAAAAATGGAAATAAAAATTAACCGGTTTCAAGCCCTGAATTCAGTAGCTAATCTAATCAAATATAGTATAATGCTAAAAGACAACAAGTTTTTTATCACCAAGCTCATTCATAATTTTGCTGAACATAGACTTAAAAAATAAAATAAAAAGAATGAACAAGTGAAAATCGCGCGCGCGCCGGATAGCTTTATTTTGTTTTATTTATCTGAACTTTCAATTTGTGTTTACGATCTACTCGAAATGCCGTCTAGTAGTGATAAAAATAAAATTGTTTTTTTATTTTCCTCGTACGAACACTCGAAAGAAAGTGCGATTCCCAACTCGTGTGTATTAAGGCCATCGCCTGGGCCTCGGGCCTCAAAACACCCTCTTTAGTAATCGGTCACTTTCTCCCCTCGGTGAACAATGTACTATATTTTGACGTACCTAATGAGACTGACACTGTGACTTTTTGGAACGAAGTTCTTTAACACGGCTTGCGGTAGGAGTTGACTGGTAGAAATCGTCACGTAAGCATTATACCCCCTCCATGCCACTTTCTCTCTCTCGCTCTGTCTCTTTCTATTATATACGAGTGTGTGTGCGTGCGAGTATCGAGATTCGAGCAGACGAGCATTGTGCGCGGCCAGTTCAATCGCGATTACGATGTTGGACCCATAGAGAAAGTTGTCCAGATTGATTGTCTGTTCCACATCCTTATATTTGACGACACATTTGTGACAAATTCTAAAACTAATTTTATTAATCGTTAATCATTCGTTGTTTACTTGGATCTGTAACAGATACAGCATCGATTTGTAACAGTTCTCCACGTAAAACAGACAATTTTAAAACGTTATATCTGTCAGTAACTGACCTAATTACCAGAAACGGGATTCAGCCCGATCGGAAAGCGCTGGGATTAAGTTGGATCGCAATGATGTATGTACTATGGTAGGTCCACAACCACAGACAGGGTTCACTAAATAGTGTACAGAAGGTCGGCTCCAAACAATGAGCAAAAACGAACGCACACCTATGTGTGCGTTCGTTTTTGCTACGAACGCACACATAGGACGTGCGTGTTGCACGTGCACTCGCTGTACGTGAAGCGCTTCTATAAGCGCTTCACGTACAGCGAGTGCACGTGCACTCGCGATCGGCATTTGTTTGAGATCACCGTACATATATAATTTGTTCCAAAACTTTTTGATAATATGTAAACAAACCTGTTCAGGTAAAATTCTTTCACAATTACCCACTAAAGCGTATTAGTAACACATTCATCTGTATTTAGAAGGTTTCAACCTTTTAAAGCACCACTAAAATAACAATAATTATTGTTGAAATAGTTAAATCAGCGACTAACATTTTAAGGTTACAACGCGTTTAGGGAGCTGCTGGGGCTACCACGATTCTGCAGTGCTTTGACTATGTACGCAGAAGCGCACACTGATGGGTTTCATGCTCTTATAAGGAAGCAGTGTGCGTCGCTGCTGAGTAATGTTGGGTCTAATAAGCGTGTTCGTGGACAGGTGGGACTCTCCATTGCTACGCCACTGGATACGTTTGCATACTGCACTGTGAGCAGTGGACAGTTCCTCCCGGTCCTAATGTGTGTATTTGTGTCCTTGACTGCTTTTATTTTGTGTGTGTTGTTTTCTTTTGTTTGTTTTATTTTAATGTGAATTAGTTGTTTTTAAAATGTGTGTGTTGAAATATGGATGTTTTCTGAAATAGATGTTTAATATTATTATTATAATAGTAAACCTCAATTTGGAAATGAAAACCATCTTAAAAGTGATTTAAAAATTGAATTTTGGAAAGGTAAGTGGACCTACAAATTGGCATACACAGGTACGTTTTCTGACCCATTTGTTTTCTTATTCTTCAAATAGTTTTGAAAGAGAGTATACTTGTACGTGTTATAGAGGTATGATAAACAGGGTGTAAAGTTCACTCAACCTCCATAGAAGAGAAGATCCTCCGACCAGACGGGTGTCATGTATAATGGGCTAATTGCCCGACATTTGACGTCAGGATGTTGTATATATCCTAGTCGCGCAGTAAACTCTGCTTGCGCGATGCAGAATTTTGCATGCATGACGTGACGTCAGTGTGATGCGTTCGCATGTGGAGACGGAGATGCCACCACAGTGTTATGTGTGCGTGTTTTTGCTCGTTGTATGGAGCCGATCTTCTGTGCTATTTTGTGCCGGATAGGTCTTAAGGAATGTTTAATATAGGTGTTTAATTTAACCCAGCCTAAGTCCGCGACCCTTCTCGATCGGTGGTTTTTGATTTTGGAGCAGTACCTATTGTTGATCTCCAACAATAGGTAGGTACTTACTGTTCCAAAAGTAGACTTTGTTACATTTGAAATGTAATTTCGTACAAGATCTATATTTTTTTGTTTGTGGAGCTCGTGACTCGCAATATAAGCCGCACGGGTCGATCCATCCGTCCGTGGATGGGTGACCATATTCACATACCAAGACTCCTCCGTGCCTCGGTAAGCACGTTAAGCTGTTGGTCCCGGCAATCATTCATGGATCTTTGACAGTCGTTACGGGTCGTCAGAAGCCCCAAAGTGTGACAACCAGTCTTAGAAAGAAAGAAAGAAAGAAATTTTATTTGCTCGAACATGTGTATACATACAGAATTAAAATAAAATAATACATGCAAGCATGCAAGATCTTAAAAAGAGTGGCTCACGACATGTCTGCCATTTTTCATAGCGTGCAAATATCTTAGGTACAATATTATTATTATCATGAAATCAATGATTTTTAACTTTTACTCTTATACATTAAATATCAGTGATAGTTACTTAAAAAAAAAAATCTTATGTTATATCATTTACATTATCCAATTATTAATTATTTACCTTTCCAACAGGTATCGTAATATCCAGTTACTGGGTTGTGCAGGTCAGATAGGCAGTCGCTCCATGTAAAATAGTGGTATTCAGCTGCATCTGACTAGACTGGAAGCCGACCTCAATAGAGCGGGGAAAAGGGTAGACAGATTGATCTATATTTTTTTGATAAGGAATAATTATGGCAAAATTATATGTATTAAACGACTACCAAACTTAATTTCGACAAACCGTAATACGACAAGATTTTATTTACCAATGTCGCATAATAATTTTTAAGTAGCATCGTGTCTCAGATAGATGTATGACGGCGATTTAAGATATTGTCAAAGCACAGCGTGCCGGAGTAGAATACGTTGAAATTGACTCATGTCGGACTAGCTTTCCTGTCGAATAAGTATGTCGTCGAAATCGTATCGTTTCCTAATTAAGTCATGTCGAAGAAATGCTTTTTCAGAGTACAGAGTGTCGGACCAACGACTCGTTTTTAGGGTTCCGTACCCAAAGGTTAAAACGGGAACCGCCGTCTGTCTGTCTGTCCGTCTGTCACCAGGCAGTATCTCATGAACCGTGATAGTTAGACAGATGATGTATTTCTGTTGCCGCTATAACAACAAATACCAAAAAACAGAGTTAAATAAATATTTAAGGGGGCTCCCATACAACAAACGTGATTTTTTTGCTCGTTTTTGCTCGATATTGATAACGGCAACAGGTAGACGCTTGAAATATTCACAGAATATTTAGTTATACTCGTATATTCACTTTAAAAATAAATGGTTAAATTAAAATAAAACAAATATTTAAGGGGGGCTCCCATACAACAAACGTGATTTTTTGCCATTTTTATAGATAATGGTACGGAACCCTTCGTGCATGAGTCCTACTCGCACTTGGCCGGTTTTTAAACGCGCTGTTGACGCGCGTTTGAGAAACGGGCGTCGACGGCGCGCTGTATCCTACAGAGCAGTACAGGCTGCGTCTGACTCGCGTGCGTACTGCGTCTGTATCGTTACAAACGCGCGTCAACGGCGTGTTTAAAAGACGTGGTGTGAACAGGCCCTTAAGGTATTTCGAACTAAAGTATTGTCGAAATGAATACGTATCGGAGTTCCATGGATTGTCGAAATAAAATCTTGTCGTAATTCAGTTTAATTGTCATATTAAACAGGTAGGTACTTAGATCAGATACAGACAGTGGAGTTTCTTGCCCATTCTTCTCCGTACGAAACTACTTTTTGGAAGGGTAAGCAGTGGAGTTATTTAATAGGTTACCTGACTTAAAATTATTAAATTACAGCTCTCACTCTTTTAAAACTAAATTAAAAGCCTTCTTGTTGGAAAAATGTTTATACTCGGTGTCAGAATTTAAGTGAAGAAGTTGTACTCTTAATATTTTTTACATTAAATTTGACATTATACCTGTTACTAATTTTAAATTAATTGACTTGACTTACTAATTAACACATTTCACATCAATTTTAATTAGGCCTTTAAATGTATTGTTTCTGCATGTGATTTATATTGTGTAATGTTCAACACAATGTTACATGTTAATGAATAAAAAAAAAATTATGAAAGGGGCGACTAGAATCAATTTTATTTATTTTTGTAAATTTTGACGTTCAAAAGACAGTGCCTTTTATGTGCATATTTGAGATAAATAATTTGACTTTGACGATAAGAAGACGCGACCTACAATGTGGTCGATTGTACCTATGACCTGTTATATTTGATCGCCGGAAAAGGCCCGGTTAAATTATCGTGCAGATATTTTCATACAAAAGATACGTTCTATTTTTTTTATTAATCTATCAGAAATTGTAGCTATACGACAACTGAGATACAGATTTTATTTTGTAATTAAAATACTTTTAAAATAACTTCTCCTTCAAGTATAAAGTTCTAAGCAATTTAAATAACATTTTTATAACAGCTAAACTATATCTAGTTTCCGTTCACACGTTCTTACGGTTTCTCAAACAAACTTACAAAGCAATTTATATGCTGGTCAGTTTTAAGTATCACTATAAATCTGTCTAGACACGCTGCGTACAGTCAGCCTCAAAAAGATCTATAGTACATCGACAAGAATTTGTGGCGGCATCTAGAACGCCACATGCGAACTTCGCATCACATGACGTCACGCAAAATCCTGCATCGCGCAAGCAAAGTTTGACGCGTGACTAGCATTATAATTTATCATCAATAGTCTGGCTTTAGATCACCAAGCACGTGTCTGGTCGGAGGATCCTCCCTTTTCTGGAGGATCAAGAACTTTACACTTTGACCCCCGAGGTTGTTTCGCCGTTTCTTCTCAGGGGTAGTCAGATAGGAAATGTGGAATCCATCTAGTTTATTTTTTATAAAAGTGATTCCGATATCCTGTTTACAGAATAAACTATTTCATTTCATGTCACATCCAGATATAATTTCATTTAATTGTCGACAATTTGTGTTCCATGATATTATATCAATGTGTTGCCACAAAACATAAAATATTACTCGTTGGGTAGTAAGTTGTAGCTACATATTGATACAGTATTATGAAACACAAATTGTAGATAATCAAATGAATTCTTGAATGAATGAATGAATGATTTATTTTCCAGAATATACATAGGTACATAATGACACGATGTTTGTGGTTAGCGATTGCTTTTTTGTGGAAAAAAAAAAGAAAGAAAAAGTAGGTATTTATTGGGAATCGCACAGATCACAAATTAAACTAAAACACACCCATAGAAACATGAAAAAAAAACAGAATCCTGTACGAGGCCAAAAGGCCCCCATCTCAGCAAGATGCCGCGGCACTTAAAAATAAGTGTCGCAGCGCTGGTATTCTGGTTTGCGGTGTCTATTTATACATCTTTTTAAGGCTGACTGTACTGTAATCGACCACTGAACAATATTGCTACTTGACAGCAATATCGTTTGAAAATACGAACTTTGAACCTGATGTTTTAAATGTGATGTATTGCTTTTAGAAATTTATAAAAATGAATAGAAATTCTCTTTCAGTCATAGTAGAGCTCCCTTTAAATAAGATTAGAATTTTAATGGAGTACATAAAAAAGAGTATTCTATTCATGACTGAATTGGCAAGGTATACCGTCATAATGTTAGTCTTTTTAAATATTCAGTACAATAACCACTGTTACAATCGAGGTTTTATCCCTCTAGACGAAAGAACAAAAGCTCTGATGTAAGGGTGGGTTAGTATGTGCACACAAAGAAACTACAAAATTTATCAAACAATAAATATATTTTTAACAAATATAAGTAGCTTAACTTAGATTAGGTAGGTGACAATAAAACCTAAGGTATGCCACAGCCAGCTTAGATACTCTTTAATAAGAACTAGGGTCGTAGGGGGTTGGTGACACAATCTCAGTAAAAAATTGATTCTATACAATAGTAGATATGTAAAATAATTTACTTTACGCAACACACAACATTAAATGAAACTACTAGCCATATGTCAGCTAGCTAACGCCACTATACTAAAAAAAAAACATCGAAAACTATACTCAAGCGGAAATAAAACTAAACACGTAAACAACAACGTACCTAAATAAAAGCCTCCAGGCATTAAAGGCGTGCCCGCTTACATAAAGCTATAGCTGTAACTCACGCCAGTAGCACACCTCCGCCGCGAAACCATAGCAGCGAAACCGCGGTAGTTCATTTCAACTGGTTCGCGTCATGTTCCGCTAGTCAGTCAAAGTCACAAATAATAAACTAGCACCATCGAAGTAAAATAAATAAACAGTTATTATTAATAACACTAACAAAACCATGGTCAGCAAGACGACCAGTCACCACAAGCAGCACCCGTTCACGAGCATAACGCAAAGATTAGTCATCACCTCCCTCGCCATATTTGAGGGAAGTATCGTATGGGAAGGTGTTGATGACATAACAGGTACATGACGAATTGATTTTAGCCGGGAAGGCACGAACTCCTTGGTGTCGGAATATCAATCACACCGAAAACAACTTACCACAAGATGAATATTCGGCCTATTTCTGCGCAAAGCGAGGATTTGTGCCCGGTTGATGGCAATAGGCTCGCCCCCTATTACATGGGACTTAAACGTAACTGGCGAAACGCGGTGTACTACAGGTACACCTCTGCACAACCCTTCGGGAAAGGCGTATTGATAGGTTATGTTCGCAATCATATACAAGGTGGCAGGGATATCGACGCGCATCCTGTTACCATGGATTCAGTACATCATTCTTAACACTACTGCGTTAAAAAAAATGGTCGGTTATTAAAAAAAAAATTCGCTGTTCCTGTTCCACTTCTGTAGGAAACAGCTGTTTTGTTTAAATTACCGACGAAAAATTTCAACGCACGGGGGTCAAGTATGATGTACTGAATCCATGGTAACAGGTTGCGCGTCGATGTCGGGATGCCACCCTGTATAAAATAGTAGATTATTTGCCCAGGGAGCAAACAACTATTTTAAAGGCGAGAGTGTTTCTTTGAATCCTGAGCGCAGCGAGGGATTTCAAATACGTCACTCCAGCTTAAATTAGTGTTGCTTCCGAGTTGGACACTTTACTTTCTAACAACCCCTATGAGAAAATAAGTAGGTGCAACTGCAAATGAATAGTACCTACGTTTTTTTTTTTTCCTTTGTGGCTTCACACGGTTTGTGCATTTAGCCAGTGTCATGTAAAATTAGGTAACAAGTACAAATTATGGAATAAACTCCATTCAATGCATGATAAAGATGATAGATGATATCCCGCCCCGCTCCCCTTGAGTTTCAGTAAAGACGTGGTGGCACTTCACTGAAACCTCGCGCGGACTTCTTGAGATAACTTTTAAAAGTGATGTTGCACGGTTTTGTTTCATTTGCCTACACTAATGCAGGTTCACGAACACTTAATGGTTAATAATCCACCACTATTACACATTAATATTCGGCTAAACACAAATTTTATAAAATAAAACAAAACTGCTAACATGACGCTTTACTTTCCCGCCAAGAAGTCCTACCTACGTTTACTGATTTACATACAATTAGAATGCATTTCGCGCGTTTTTTATTATTTCCCGCGCGCGGTTTACTTTATCATACGAGTACAGCCTGTTACTTGTTCACACAATGTTCGGTCTTGTCTTGTCTTTGGTGATTGTAACTTTTAATAACAATATTCACATTCCAAATTCAAATAACTATTAGTCCAGTACGTCCCTAGAAATAATTTTTGAACGACGCTCCCAGAAAAATATGAGGTTACCTTACTTAGGCCATACTCACGATATTTTATTTAGCCTAAAACCAAAATAAATCGTTGTTAAATCCTGAGCCATTACTCCTGAAGCATTACTGAAATTATTCACGAGAACATATTACTTTTTAAAACATTCCGAGCTCATTTCTTACAAATGGGGAGAAACATTAACATTTATTTCCCAAGCCTGGAAAAAGTTGACAAAATCGTCCTATTTACAATGCTAATATAAACAATGTCTCTAATCAAATTCTTTGGACAAATTGAATGTTTCGTTGGTTTTTAGGAAAAAAAATAAAAAAGAACTGTAGCATTGTACTAATGTTAACTTATGCAGCAGCCGAGAGCGGGATTTTGGATTCGATTCTTGGGTCGCGCAATTTGTTTAGCAGTTTTTGTTAGAAAATTTTACTAATGCCTCAGAATACATATATAAACTCACGCCTGTTTCCCATGGGGGTAGGCAGAAACTATAGAACGCCACCTGGTACGATCCATACATACCCCTTTTGCTTCGTTTATGTTCATACATCTGGTCATACACGCACGCTGGTTGCAAGTACTTCGCACCTGACCTTTCTGAAGAACATCACCAAGTATAGAATAGTCACCAATAAATGGCATTAGGTATGGGAAAGAGCATTCACTAAAAACTGACATCACGGAAATGTGAAGAACCAATATTCATAATATGTAGGTACCCATATCTCACATAAATAATATGTATTCTAGAAAGGTATGTTCAACAAAAGGCGTTATTGTCATAAAAAGAAAACCTACAGTAAAATAAATTTGTAAATGACTGTCATAAAATTATACATAAAAAGAGAAGTTCCCTCAAATCGTAGCACATAAAATGGATATTTTGGGCGAGTGATACGAGTTATAAAAGACGTTTTACATAAAATAAGACCAACCAAGTGTGTGTCGGACTTCGCAGATTTAGGATTCCGTACCAAATGTAGAATATAATCCATCTGAATGGCAGAATGATTCATATGCAGTAAGTGCGCATTTGACCGCAGGATATTGAGGGAATTTCAAAGAAAAAATTAGATTTAACAATATATTGGTATTTTTTTTGTAAAAAGTACGTAAAAATAAACATTATCACCAAATTTCAATTTCAGAGGTCCATGGGAAGTTAAAAAATTCTTTGGAACAAAATTTTCGGAATAAAAATTGAATTTGGTGGCTTCTCATTCCTTTGTTTTCCTATATTTTTTTAAAACAAAAAATACAGTATTTATTTACTTAAAGAGTTCTAAACAACGATACCCCACTTAACGGGGTAGACCATTTTTTTTTTATGCAACCCCGTTTAGCTGTTTGAGAAAATATATTTTAATATGTTTTAAAGGGGAGTCCCCCTTAAAACATATTAAAATATTTTTTTTTTCAATTTTTATGGCTTGAGTCAACAAGATGCTTATAATGTGAAAATTTAAAATCTGTAGCTCCAACTGTTTGGCTGTAAAACCTGTGTGCCAGACGGACAGACGGACACGTGAGTGACAGCAATAGAGCTCCGTTTGAACCCTTCGGGTACGGAACCCTAAAACCGAAAAAATGATTGAATCAGAATAAAGGCAACATAAAAGAAGACAATGGCATTTCTATTGCTTCCTATTGAGTAGAAAACTTTAATATGAACTGTGTCAGATTTGTAGAGGACATTTTAATATGTATTGCTCATTGAGCCAGTGGTTGCAAGCGCTACTGCTGAGCATGAGGTCCTGGGTTCGATTCCCAGGTCAGGCAAAGTGTTATTGGGTTTTTCCATCTGGAATTTCTCAGTAGCGGCCCGGAGTTTTGATTTGTGCCCGGTTGATGGCAATAGGCTCGCCCCCCATTAATTGCGACTTAAACATAACTGCCGAAATTTGGGTGTACTATAGGTACACCTCTGCCTAACCCTTCGGGGAAACAAGGCGTGATGTTATGGTCTGGTTATACGCAGCCGGGCATTATTTAAGATCACATTGCCTAGGAATTTGGATGAAGCAAAAGGAGTGTAAAAGGATCATTAGCTTAAGCATAATCACCTTATAATTTTTCCCATATATAGCTGGGATACAGGCCTCCTCTCTGTGAAAGTGCTCGGTAATCGTAGCACCGTGGATGGATGGCACATGTGTTAAATTTTTTAGGTCCAATGGCATGCATTTTAGCCCATACGCAACGTTTCTCTAAGTCAGAAAACTAATAATAAAAATTCAAAAGTGAGTTTATTTGTTACGCTTTCACGCTAAAACGGCTGAACGGATTTGAATGAAATTTGGCACATGGGTGGCCCATGAGCTAGGTAAGAACATAGGTTACTTTTTATCAATTAAAAACTAAATGCATAAGATGTGCTTTACCGAATGTTAAAAGTATTAATTGTGACATATTATTGAATAGGAGAAACTTGAATTCGTCGATAAAACTGTTTTCCTTGGGATCACGCTCGACTCAAGTCTGCAATGGGATCCTCATTTAACATCTCTTGCAGGACGGCTAAGTTCAGCAGCATAATATGCTGTGAGAAAAATCCGTCAATGCACTAATGTAAATACTGCGAGGCTAGTCTATTTCAGTTACTTTCATAGTATGATGTCTTACGGTATTTTACCATGGGGACAGGCTGCAGATATCAAGTCTATTTTTATTTTGCAGAAAAGAGCCGTTAGAGCAATATAATTATTGCCTCCGCAAGAGCGCGTTTCTCTAAGGGAACTGTTTAAAGATATTAACATCATGACGGTACCTTGACAATATATCTATGAAAACATCAACTACGTAAGGAAAAATCTAAATCCTTTCAGTAAAAGAGGTGAAAGACACAAATATGGGACTAGGAATAGGGACCAATTAGTTCAACCAGGTTTCAGACTGGCTACAGTAGACTCATCCTTCATGGGGTACTATTTAAAAAGTTACAATAAAATACCTATTACATACGAAATTTAAATCTTGTATAAAACGCACACTATGTAGTCAAGCATATTATGAGTAACTTTCCTGTGGGATAATTTCCGACCTCCACGCGAGCGACGCCGCAAGCAAAAGCTAGTTAATAATATATATTATATCAGTTACAAGTCGAAATTATTATTTGTTATTTCAATAAATTAAGGGATCAAACAGGACCAGGAACAAAAACAAAAACAGAAACAGGAGGATCAAACACAACATAATTATTGTACTTATTATTTGTACAAAAGTACAATCATTATTCAAGCCACAACCTTGTTGGAAAATATTGGGTAGTATTTAAACGCAAATCAAAAAATATCCTTTTTCTATGCAATAAGATTCCGAATTCCCATCAAAATTACTGATTGCACAGCAAAATATTCAACTCAAAATATCACTAAACACACTACAATTTATTTTCGCAGCGTACAGCGATTTTTCCTAAAGCAAAAGCTTTTTCATCAATGCACAGCTAATAATCTTAATGCACATTATACATGTTAACTCTTTTTCTTTTAAATATAGCTTCTATTTTTATATTATGTACAGCAGTTTTTCTAAATAAAACAGCATTTTATTAGTCACAGTCGTCTTATTATTTATTAATTACCACATAATGAGATCAGCAAAAAAAATATAAAATTAGATACAAAATTGTAATTTATTGAAGGGTAGTATTTAAACGTATAGTAATTTAGTTAAATTGGATATTGATGAAGAGTTTTTGTTTTGGTAACTGAATTTACCAACAATAGAGGGGACCTGGCGCTCGGCGGCCGCTGCCGCGGCACCTTTTTTCAGTTAATTTGTTCTGCTTTTAGAAATAATGCAATGTAAAAGGATTTTTTGTTATAATAATCACTAAATTTGCCGAGCATGGCTTCTTGAAAATTAAGACAAAAAGGATGAACAGGTTTTGTTGTACTTACTGGTTAATATGCGACTGGGATAGTTATTTTGCTATGAAATATGGAAAATTTGCTGTGCAGTCAGTACTTATGCTATGTATGTATATTTTTGTACAAAAATAAATTTAACTGTATTGCATTATGAGGAAAAAAGTAATGTTATATTGATGTATAATTTCGAATTATCTGCAGTTTGAGTTTTGTTAAACATTTAGTTTATTTGTAGTGAAGTAAGTTATTTGATGTAAAAAAGAATATAAATGATAACTATGTATTGATAGGCGATTATTTATTTGATATGCAATTTATAATATCCCGAAAATATTTCGCACAGTAACTGAATAATTATTGTACAAACATTTCCAATGGTTCATAAAAGTACAATTACCAAATCACAATGAGAAGTGCATTTGTTTTTATACAGCGGCCATCATTGAAATCTTACTCGGTATTGGAAAAGCCTATCACAAAATTGAATTTTTATCTAAAAAAATAAGCTCTAAGTTGTACAAACCTGTTTTTAGATGAATAAAGTAAAAAAAAAAAAGTTTATTTTATTTTATTATATGTACAACTCGGTTCAGAGTGAAGTCTGGTTATATTACAGCATAAACTTTTGTTTGCTATATTATTCTGCATCTAATTAATAATGATTGATTGACGGCCGAGAAAAAAAATTAAATTGCACCATTTTTGATCATCGACTTATTACTATCAGTCGTTTGTGTTCAACAGACTGCGAGGCAGAGGACTGCCTTACCCCCACTCCCTCCTTCCACTATCTTCTGCTATTTGTTGCCAATCCTTATGAAAATCATCAACCCGCCATCTCGTCTTCCTCATGAAAAGAAAAGGTTATATTAAAAAAATATTCATACCATAATGTTTAAGTCAAAAGACAATAACCAAAATCTATGAACCAATGGTGTTTTGATTTTTTATTGGCGGTCATTAATTAATCTTTAAAACTTTTTTTTTTTTTTCTTTTTCTTTTTGGTTTCGCACGGTTTGTGCATTTAGCCAGTGTCATGTAAAATTAGGTAACAAGTACAAAGTTATTTAAATAATTATGAAATGAACTCCACTCAATGCATGATAAAGATGATTGATGATATCCCGCCCCGCTCCCCTTGAGTTTAAGTAAAGACGCGGCACTTTACTGAAACCTCGCGCGGACTTCTTGAGAGAACTTAAAGTGATGTTGCATGCACTGTTTTGTTTCATTTGCCTACATTAATGCAGGTTCACGAACACTTAATGGTTAATAATCCACCACTATTACACATTAATATTCGGCTAAGCGCAAATTTTAGAAAATAAAACAAAACTGCTAACATGACGCTTCACTTTCCCGCCAAGAAGTCCTTTAAAACTTTATTACATTACTAACGAAATAATGTGTCACGATCAAACATAAAATTCAGTCAGAACTGAGCTATTTTAGTTTATACGGAGTGATTTTTGCGATGGCACATCAGGGCTAAATCTAAGTTAGATTTGTTCCATATGAACTTTTCCATCAGTGATATGTTTTTATGGAAAAAATCTAACTAAGAGAGATGTATTCATGATTTTAATAATTGTAATTCTGTAATATACAGGATGGGCGTTATGTAAGTTTTTTTTTAATGATCACTATTTTTTCAGCTTTCCGAAAAGTATCAATTAAATGTTTAGGGTTCAGTAGTTTTTTCAAAATTAATTATTTTTCGTAACAAGTCAGAAAACTTCATAAAAATCGAAGAACCGTCACAGCTCGGTAACCATCTAGTTTTGACCCCTAGTTAAGTGGAATTAATTTGTTGCTACCTCCCCCCCCTCTAGTATACCCCTTTTCAAGGAGTAGGTTGAATTTCCCTGTCACCCTGTATATTTGTTATGCTCGCGAATCATATTTTGATCAAGATGCAACCTGACACTGACCTGCAAATTGCAAAAAACGTAAGAAAATTTGAATTTCACGGGCTACCACTGCGGAACCACCTTAAGTTAAACGTAGTTTCAGAATTCATAGATCAGTTTCGAAAAATCTTTTTTCAGTGCACCTCTCCGTAGCCTAAGAAACGGTTTTTCCTCAGTTCGTATTTCCATAATTATTCAATGGTTTAAGTCTTACTTTGTCTGTAAGTCTGTCAAATTAGGAGGAGCAGCGGTGGCCGGTGGTAGGTTCGAACCCAGACAGGCGCTTTAGTAAATCATTTCATCGCCACTGCTCCTAAAACGTTGAAGGAAAACATTGCGAGGAAACCAGCATGTCCTAGAACCAAAAATTCGAAGACATGTGACATCTACCAACACCCACTGGGCCCGCGTGGTAGATTACGGCCCACTCCCTCTCACCGAGAGGAGACCTGTGTCCTAGCAGTGGGTACATATATGCAGTCAAATTTATGAAATATACTGACAAAATCGGAGAGCAGTGGTGGCCCAGTGGTTAACGGCCTCGACTTACCTACGAGTAGTAAGTAGGTCGTAGGTTCGAACCCAGACAGGCGCTTTACTTTGTGTAAATTATTTCATCACCACTGCTCTTAAAACGGTGAAGAAAAACATCTGAGGAAACCGGCATGTCCTAGAACTAAAAATTCGAAGACATGTGACATCCACCAACCCGCACTGGGCCCGCGTGGTGGGTTACGGCCCACTCTAACTACTTAATAAAACTGAAATAAAAAGACTCGCACATAAAATGATACCAAGCGTGAAAATAGAACATTATTATCTTACAAACACGTGTAGTATCCATGTTGAATAAACATTCAGTAAGTACTCGACAAAGTGGCTTTGTTACAACAAGTTAAATATTTTGTACGCGGCGCGGGGCGTACTAAAAAATTGGGGCGTATTTTCCCAGTGGGTACGTAGTACGCGGCGTACTCAATGGGAATTTTAATAAAAGCATTTTAGTAGGAGTGGTGTTCTATTACGCTAGTTGGAACTTTAATCTGGTATAGTGAAGTTGTTGAAAAGAGGAAAAATGCGTATTTTAGGGTTTTGTCTCAACAGATCTATTTTATTAAATACTTTTGGAACTAAATATTTTGCAGTTCTTTCCCCATAATAATTCTTAATCTTCGGTTGAACTAGTATTTTCTCTCTTACACTTCTTGTATTATATTTATTTTTAACAGGTAGTTTATTATATAGGTACTCATCACTAAAATAGTGTTCTAGGCTTATCAAATAATTGACTTTCATATCTATTGGTAGGATTTTACAAATGGGAAATAAGTTTTATATTTTCTTTGTTACATTTTTAACCGACTTCCAAAAAGGAGGAGGTTCTCAATTTGGCGGTATGTTTTTTTTTTAACCGACTTCCAAAAAGGAGGAGGTTATATGTTCGGCTGTATGTTTGTTTTTTTTTTATGTATGTTCACCGATTACTCCGTCAATTGTGGACGGATTTTGAAAATTCTTTTTTTGTTTGGAAGGGTATGCTCCCGTGCCACCAGATCAGAATCTGATAAGGGGATCCCATGGAAATCGAGGGAAATCCTCAAATTTTATAGGCATACCTATAGCGATTTGAGTATTTTTTATAGTAACTCGTGCATTTGCACTCGAAAAGTACCATTTGGTGAAGTGGAACTGATGATGAAGACCACAGATGGCCACCGGAACTACTTAATAATAAGTATTTCACCGTTGCGATTCGATTAGGCACTTTAATATGGTTGCTAAGCAATTTATGCTCGTCAAAATGCATATGGTGAAATCATCATCAGTTCATATGGTTCTTACCAGGAGAACTCCTCAACAATTAACGCTCCTGCATCGGGAAAAGCAATATTTTGTAAAAGGTGATGAGCATTTGACATTAGGCTATTGTAAATTGGATAAATTACAAACTGACCCACTAAAAAGTGAAAAATAAAAAACTTTTTACAAAAAAGAAACAACCGACTTCCAAAAAAAACACTACAAAGTGAAAAATAACTTCAATTTCGGAAGTCGGTGGCAAAAAACTAAAATACAGATCAAAATCCACCGACTTCCAAAATTAAAGTTATTTTTCACTTTGTAGTGTTTTTTTTGGAAGTCGGTTGTTTTTTTTTTTTTGTATGTTTGTTACGCGATTACTCTGTTAATTATGGACCGATTTTGAAAATTCTTTTTTTTGTTTGAAAGGGTATACTCCCGAGGTGGTCCCATTGCCACTAAATCAGAATCAGATGAGGGGATCCCATGGAAATCGAGGAAAACCCTCAAATTTTATAGGCAAACCTATAGCGATTTGGGTATTTTTTATAGTAACTCGTGCATTTGCTCTTGGAAAGCACCATTTGGTGAAGTGGAACTGATGATGGAGACCACATATGGCGACCGGAACAATATAATAATGAGTACCCCTATTTAACGGGTTGCGATTAAGCAATTTATGCTCGTCACTATGCATATGGTGAGTGGCAGTTCTCCTGGTTCTTACCATGAGAACTCCTCAACAATCAACGTCGCAGCATCGGGAAAAGCAATATTTTGTAAAAGTTGTTGAGCAGTTAACATTACGCTATTGTAACTTAGATACATTCAAAACTGACCCACTAAAAATTTAAAAATAAAAAACTTTTTACAAAAAAAAACAACTTTGTCTTTGGATCTGTATTTGAGTTTTTTGAACCGACTTCCGAAATTAAAGTTATTTTTCACTTTGTAGTGTTTTTTTTGGTAGTCGGTTCTTATTTTTTTGTAAAAAGTTTTTTTTTATAACCGTTTTGTTACCTATTGATTAGTCTTATCTGTATTTTCTTTATGGCTTGTAAGTAGGTACGTTTTAAACGTCCGCATATAAGTCCATAACTGATTAGTGAGTCAGCAAGTGCTTATTATACAATTAATAGAGTCATTATAAACGGTTGACAAGGTGTTAAACCGTTTAAAGGTGTAAAACCGCAGAACAGGGAAAACTGTCCAGCAGTGTGCGCAGAAAGCGCATTTAAGCAGGTACCTACCACAAACCACAGGCTCGGTATAAATATGGGCAATATGGAAACTAGGCCTATTGTTGAAAAAAATACCTACGCTTCATTGGAGCATTAAGCGCGGCGATCACTCCTCTCTAGAGATGAGTGATATATACCGTAAATAGTTTCAATAACTATGCATTGGGTTAATACCATAAATATGGTATTGGTTTCCACAAAAACTATGTATTGCTTGAAACTATTTATTGGCTTGATACTCGATAACGAATTACTAAGTACCTACTGGCGACAACACCCGATTGATGCCCGATAGGGTTCGCGGTGTGGTCCAAGGAGCCGAGCGCTGCCGAACTAATATTTAAGGGTTACAACCCTCAAGGTCGTATTAGATTTGAACCAAGACAGGCCCTTTAGTAAATCATTTCATCACCACTGCTCTCAAAACGGTGAAGGAAAACACGAGGGAAACCGGCATGTCCTAGAACCAAAAATCGAAGACATGTGGCATCTAAACTGGGAGGCTAAACTAATTTGTAGCCAGTCCTAAGCCTGCATGAAGTATGAAGGAAAGATCATTTACTCAAAAAAAATAACAATAATATTTAGTTCAATTTATTTTTAATACCGACCAAACGTTCAAATGTTGAACACGAACTCAGTATCACCAGCACATAGGGTAGTTACTTAGTAAAATAAATTATTTCAAAACCATTCCAATAAATGAAATCGCTTACCGACCCATGTCTACTTCTCTCGACATGGCAACCAGGACTGATAGCACCGCGACTACTGCTTTGGCGCGTCTGCGTGTGTGCCGATTCGAACGTTTACTACATAGTTTCTGTACTGCCCATATTTATGCTATAATAAGTTCTTTATTATCTTCAATTGTACAAAAACACTTAACTAAAAACAGCGGAACAACTAAGGGAAATAGTGTTTTCGATAAACTCTGGCACCCAAAGTAAGATTTAACTTGTGTTTAGGGTGCCAGCGTCCTCGCCTATAATTTGAACATATAACAGTAGTTGTAGAACGAGCACAGTATATTTTTATTAAGATAACTACTTACTGTAAAATGCATTATTATGACGTGGCCTATTAAAGTACCTGTGTATGTGTTTGTATTGAGAGAGAGATAAAATATGGTGAAAACTTGTGTGTACGTAAGGTCTGTGTAAATATAATTATAAATATATGACTTTATTAACTACTAGGTTAAGCGATTGATACATGTAGTAAATCTTCAGTCTTATCGTAACCCATTGCTAATAGCCACTTTCTGACCCTAGTCTTACATCCATTATGGCACATGGGAGCTATGGTGCATAGTTTATTTAGTTTATTATATAAATGGTTGCACAGAATATCATAATGACGCAGAGCAAGGGCTATTCTACATCCGCGAGTTGAGCAAACTTCGAAGTCTCTACGCTTTTTAGCAGCATTCGGCTTGTATACCACAGAAGCTATATGGCTTCAAGGTCATAACCTTGAGGACAGCTCTCTGTGCTCGTTCCAGAGGCATTAGGGTGGTGTTGGGAGTCTCACCCCACACTGTGATGCAGTAGTTTATTATGCTTTGACACCGGGCATAATAAACAGTTTTAATGGTACGGTAGTCCGCGGAGTGCCTTAATTAAAAAAAAAAAAAACACTTGCGGACACGCGATATGAGATTGCTAAGGTGAGGTTTCTTTTTTGTTTTTTTAAAAACGTTGCCCCAGACTAGGAATTTTTCCTGTATCGTGGGTGCGTTTACAAACATTTAAACTCACAAACACAAACAGCCAGACCCGGAACAACTACTTATAGGTTATTCAAATATTTGTTCCGTGCGGGAATCGAACCCGCGACACGCAGCGCAGCAGTCAATCGCTTAACCACTGCGCCAATCGCGCCGTCAATGTCAAGAGGATAGACCGAGTGAGCAGGTATGAGCTCTAAGCGCCATTGAATCCGGTGAAGGGAGGTTGTTTGGTAGTAAGGAGAAAGGTAAGTATACTGTTTTCTTAAGATTTAAGGTTAGTATGTTATTGGATAGCCATTTCATCACTAAATTTAGACCAAATTCCGCGTATTTTACTGTTTCAGGCCAGTCACTACCGTGAAGAAGCAAGGCCGTATCATCTGCATAAGTATAAATTGAACAGTTCGTTCGAGACATTTTGCATAAATTATTAATATAAATAAGAAAGAAGGTAGGACCCAATATTGAGCCCTGAGGAACACCGTGACTCAATGATTTAGTGTCACTAATAACGTTATTTATTTTGACGCATTAGCTTCTATCAAACAGGTAATCCTGGAAAATTTTCAAGGTATGCCCGCGAATGCCCGTAGCTTCCAGCTTTGATAAGAGGTGGGGAACAGAAACAGTGTCAAATGCCTTGGAAAGATCGAGGAAAACAGCCAAGCATTTCATTTTACTATCTATTTTGGATACTACATGATCTACCAAGGCATCAACAGCATTTTCAGTTGACCTGCCACCTCTAGAACCATACTGGTTGTCACTTTATAATTTGTATGACTCAAGATAGTCAACCAACCGTTTATTAAGTACCTTTTCTAAGATACTGTGCCACATGTACTCATTTCTTATTGATAAATAAACACGAAAGTGATTCTGTCTGTTCTTACTTACTTTTCTATTACTTACGGACTGAATGAAAATAAAAAATGAGCAAAAATATAAAAGCTTTATAACATACACAAAGGTTCTTTAAGTGCTTTATATCCAGTAACATATATAGGTAAAAATCGGCCAAGTGCGTGTCGGACCACTCACAATGTATGGTTCCGTAGTTGAGAAGAACTTTAGAACAAACATAACATTGTTGTAGTTGAAAAATATGTTCTCTCTTAGATTCCAGCTGTAAATGTAAATTTGTAAGCACAATACTTGGAGCTTTACTATGTTATTTTAAGACCAGAAACTTCTTATATATTATTCTGTACTCTATAAGTATGGACCTATTTTGGTTATTTTATTCAAAATGTTAGGCTTCGTAGTGTCGGAGATAATGTCGGAATGGTAAATTTTTATCTAATTTCTTAGATAACTTTAAAAATATTTATTTTAAAATTATTAAGAAAATACATTTGAGGCTCTCATAGTAAAGTCTTTCATTAGATATGTTACACGCTACAGTTTTCAAAACATTTTTTTTTAATTTTCTTTGTTGCAATCAATAGTGATTACCCCCATATTTAAAATTCATTTATTTACGGTACACGGTATTTGGGTCACAGAAATTCATAATTATGTGAACCAAATTTCAATTTAATCGGCCCAGTAGATTTGAAGCAAATCGGCTGTGACAGACGGACAGACAGACGAATGATCCTATGAGGGTTTCGTTTTTTAATTCGGACGTACGGAACCCTTAGAACCATAGGGTTCGGGGCGAAGATAGAAGTTTTGTAAATTATTTATTAAAGATCCCTTTTTCGGTGCGCAGCCCAGTTTACAGACGTCAGACGGCTAATGTTAAAAGAAGGATGCGCTTCGTCTGTTTCTCATGCTACGGCTACATTGTCGACTTCACGCGTTCTCTCACTTCTCTCTCGCAAACCGCTCGACGCGCGACGTTTCGCTATACAACAGACAGCGCGCGAAACAGGTTTTACAAAAAAAATTAAGTGCAAAAATCTAATCTCCATAATAACCTCTAAACTAATTATTACCAAAGAGAATTAGTTAATAATCTAGTTAACAAGAAACAGAGTTAACAACGTGATCAGAAAGACAAGTTGATAAGTTTATAAAACTGAAATTGCTTGAGGTGACTATAATTAAGTCGGGTAGCCTTTGAGTTTGAATAAGAAAAGGTATAGCTGATACCTACGAGGTACCCCGTAACAGACGTGATAATAATGAACTGTGTTTGCATGCATCAAGGACTGCATTAATAGGAAAAAGCGTTTTCTGTGTGGCTCCTAAAATTTTTAATAAAACTCCACAGTCATATAAAGCACTTTCAGTAAATTTGTTTAAAAAAGGATTCAAGATCTATTAACACAGAATTGTTATTATGATTTATATGACTTTTTACATGACATTATTTGACATTTTTTTTTTTTTTTTATTAATCTTTATTTTTTGTGACATTTTATCAATATTTATTACTGACTATTGTGTATTTGGATTGAAAAGCGCCTTTAGTAATTTAGTTTTTGTTTTGTAATTTAGCTTTGTATTTTTTGTAAATTTTATCAATTTGTACGCCTTACGGGTGAAACATGTACGTACTTAAATATTAAAATTAAATGCATGCTGAATTTGCATGTATACGCATGTTTTTACAAATAAAATGATCTTTATCTTTATAGTTGTCAAAAAATAATAGGCCCGTTTTGACATATGGTTACTTCACTAGTTACGGCGCGAAGGTCAATCGCGACGTAACTAGTGAAGTAACCATACGCCTCGGTACTCGATACTCACGAAAATCGATTCAGGCTAAATGTCAAAACGGGCCAATTATTTTTTTACAACTTTATAAATTACGTCTACTGCCTTTGGGCTAGTGGTCGCATGCACTACCGCTGAGCATGAGTTTCTGGGCACGATGCCCATGTCGAGAAAAGTGTTATTGGGTTTTTCTATCTGGAATTTCTCAGTAGCAGCCCAGAGTCTGGATTTGCGCCCGGTTGATGGCAATAGGCTCCCCCCTTATTGATGTGAAACATCTATCCGCACATAAAACTGATTGCTGGCAGGGCGACGCATGCCGCGTGGCGAATCCTCGCCACTATACAAAATAATTTCGATATTTCACATCTGCCAGGCGTCCCGTGACGACTCAATTTTTTACATGGTACTTAAACATAACTGGCGAAATGTGGGTATACTATAGGTACACCTTTGCCCAACCCTTCGGGGAAACAAGGCGTGATGTTATGTAATACGTGAACGGCCTACTGAAGTAGTTCCTACGGCAGTCACGTTAGTAAAAAGATTTTGGCAAAGAAATTGTATTTTGGGTTCAAAGGAGTTGATTAGACGCAATACCTTCTACTTTATTTTGAAGTTAAAACTTTGGCCAACAATTTACAAGAAGCAGACCATTGTGGAATCTCAATAAATAGTAATAATAGTAAAAAAATCTTTTATTATTTTTCAACACACTTGCTTGTAAAGTGATTCTTATGGCAACACATTTAGATTCATAATTCAGCTTATTATACACTCGTGTTTTTTGACTTTACATTAATTAGCACATTTAGTGTTTTTTCTTTACATTTTTAGTAAATCAAAACTTTTATTATTTTTCAACACACTTTCTTGTAATGTGACTTATGGCAACGTATTTAGATTCATAATTCAGCGTATTATACACTCGTGTTTTTTTACTATACATTAATTAGCACACTAGTGTTTGTTTCTTTACATTTTTAGTAAAACAATTTTTTTATTATTTTTTAACACACTTGCTTGTAAAGTGACTCTTATGGCAACGTATTTAGATTCATAATTCAGCTTATTATACACTGGTGTATAATGCGCAAAGAGTTTGTATGTAAAATTTGTGAATAAATAAACTATTTTAGGTTACCTTTATTTATGATTAATCAATCATCAAAATCTCTTTCTAAGTCTGTTTTGTTTAGCCGTAAGTAAGTCTTCCAAAGGAAATAAATAAATAAAATTATCATCATTTCATCAAATTATACATTTTTCACTACACATTAACCTTATTTTGCGTATTCAAAACATAATTTTTTGTTTATTTTTTTTTTATTTAGGCTGTTTATTGGTTTTGGTATTGCTTTTATGTTTTACACCTGAAAAACAAAACCAGTGCGCCATTTTCCATAAATATTTGTTAATGTTTTCGTTGTGTGGTTAATTATTATCATAAATGTCGACTTCACGTAGGTAAGAAGAGCAATACGTAGATTTGACCCGTCCGGCAATACTAATCGAGGCACGAAATGCGAGTGATAGCCTGTTGCCACCGAAATCTAGAGAGAAACAACAAACTGTTCGGTACCATTTTGAGAATTGTACTTTCACTAATTGTTTAATTAATTAAAAGTTAGTAGGTATCAACAATCCTGTATTTTTTTTCCTCGCAAGTGTGTTGAAAAACGTCTTAAGAAACGCGTGTGCATTGACACACTAGTAACATAATGTAGGTATCTAGTATTTATCTACTCTCATATCGTAAAATTCGAATTTTAAACACAACACCGAAATTTTAAAATATAATCATTTTATAACACTTTTTCTGTAACAAAATAATGTTAAATTAAACATTTTTTTTTTCTTGAGTTATTATCACCAAGGAGCTTCCATCTTTTTTTTTATAATGGAACGCATAATAGTAATTTGCCAATAGCCCCGACAGCAAGTACGAGCACCTCTAATGATAACGCCAGCAGGCTTAGCACGAGAATCGTAGAGAAGCGTTTTTCGACGGAAGAGTAGACAAAAATTTCCGTATAGACAGTTTTCTACCGAGAAATGTAGACAAGCGATTTCTATTCTACAGTAGAGTAGAAATAGATAACGTCATGCTAAGCGTGCTGACCTACCTACCCTACGGCTCGGTTTTTAAACACACACTCGTGTTTTAATACCCCTTATTATGCAACAGTTTCATAAACTAATTTTACAGAAGTATCATATTGTCCTCTTCCACTTTTACAGTTCAGGCATTTTTCAAACAACTCAAAATTACACTTCGGTTAGCTGCTTTTCGGACGTCATCGCGTCAGTGGTATGCATTTTACACTGACAGCGCCGTTATGTCGTAGCAGTAAAGTTGATTTTCGTAGTGGTTCCACTTATGTGAGTGTAATTGTACCTACAAAAAATATTTGCCATAAATTACAATAATTTTCAATATTATGATAGATCATTATATTTTAGTCTGTCGCCATAACAAAAATGTTAACAGCATTGTTGTGTTTTGGCAGCTAGAGGTAAGATAGGCAGTTCCTCTGTTGTTGGGGATTCCGGGAGAAGCTGGCTTCCACCTTCGGCCTGATCATCACTTACCATCAGGTGAGATAAAGGCCAAGAACTTCCCCATTGTGAAAAAGAACGTCAGAAATCGGCTTTGATTATTTTAGGTACTGGATCAAGCAATCTTACCAAGATTTGACAACCAGTCTTACCAAGGGGTATCGTGTTACCCAGTAACGGTTGTAGAGGTCAGATTGGCAGTCGCTCTATGTAAAATACTGGTATTCAGCGGCATCCGGTTAGGCTGGAAGCTGACCCCAACGTAGTTGGGAAAAGGCTAGGCAGATTGATCGACCAAACAACTAAGTAGATTTAAACAAAAAAATAGCAATTAAAAGATCGGCTTTGATGACCAAATAAATCAGAAATAAACTGAGCTTCCGACAAAATCACAAATTTTCCTACTTCACTTCTTCAACAAAAAAAACCAGTTACTTATATTTTTTGGTATAAAGTCAAAAATGGCCGAAATATAAAAAGCTTTATTTACAAAACTTCAACACAAAACCAGTAATCTAAGAGGTAACTAAAAACCACAGCAAATCTAAAAATAAAAATCACCTACCATTCTTCTCTGAAAATTTCCTAACCATCCCGTTACCATAGCAACAGAACGAAAGGTGAAGTTCTCTTAAAATAATTGACTTAATTAAAATCAAGGTCTTTTATTTGTGCTCCGAAAATTAAACCACAAAGTAGATAAGTACAGAAGGTCGGCTCCATAAGAGTGATAACATCCGTACGCGCGTATTGTTCTATGTGAATGTATTTTTAGGGTTCCGTACCCAAAGAGTAAAACGGGAACCCTATTAGTAAGGCTCCGCCGTCTGTCTGTCTGTCCGTCTGTCACCAGGCTGTATCTCATGAACCGTGTGGTTAGACAGTAATTTTTTTCACAAATGATGTATTTCTGTTGCCGCTATAACAACAAATACTAAAAAACAGAATAGAATAAATATTTAAGGGGGCTCCCATACAACAAACGTGATTTTTTTGCTTGTTTCTGATAACGGCAACAGGTAGACGCTTTAAATATTCACAGAATATTTAATTGTATATTCACTAATAAATAATTAACTTAAAATAAAACAAATATTTAAGGGGGCTCCCATACAACAAACGTGATTTTTTTGCCGTTATTATAGATATTGGTACGGAATCCTTCATGCGCGAGTCCGACCGCGCTTGGCCGGTTTTTTTTTTGTTTTGAATGACATGTAGTATTTATAAATTTATTTTTATTTGATTGTTGAATTTTGTCAATTTTAATGTTTTAATTGAATTAAATGAAAATGGATTAATTATTATTTTTACAGACACGTACGTCCAGCGATCTTAAACGAATGTCAGTCGTGAGTGCGCTTGCACTCGCTGTACGAGAAGCGTGACTATTTATGTGGGTGCGTTTTCGCTCGTTTTATGGAGCCGACCTTCTGTACATTTTTTTTTGTGTTACCCACGTTTTTCATAAATTAACATTTTCTCCGATTAATACGAGAAATGGTTCTTATTAATTATCTCCAACAAAGAAGTTGAATTAATGAGGCATTGATATTTTCGTAATTAAATATGTTTGGAGCAGTGATTATAATGATTATTTGATAAAGCAAATGGAGTATGTAACAATCTCAGCCAGCAGGTGGTTCTGTTGTTTCTGCCTACCCTCGGGTAGGCAAGGTGTGAGTTTATGTAAGTATTATAAAGGTGAGGCAGATTAGAAAGTTTTTTTTTAAAATTAAATTTGCGCTCCCTAATAAATGATTTTATTTCTGTAAATAGGTACGTGTACAAACACTTTTAAACGTCAATCATGTTTTAAAAACTAGGTGAGTTCGGCGTTTTCTACCTGACTACTCTGAATATAAAGGCTGAAACAAAGTCTCTTTTAAAGTCCAGACATAATATTGGTCAGATCATGTGAAGACCATGTTGTAGATTGGTGTCTGAAGTGGTCTTTTGACGTAAGAACCACACAGATTGAGTGAACCTGTCCAGTCAGTGCACGCATTTGTCAGTAATCATGCAGCTCAGCTCAGAACTTTAGACCTGTGTTCAAGAAGTCAGGTAGTATTATACAATGTGAAGACAACAATACGAAAATAAATTAAACTACTGGCGATACTAACACAAAGGAGTATCTTCAAACTATCGTATAAAACCTAACATCGAAATTAAACAATTGCGTGTTGGGCCACACACAATGAAGGGTTCCGTAGTTGGGATGAATTTATCCCAAGAAAAAACTTGACATTGTAGTTGAAAAACATACATTCCATCTGGAAATGTAAGTTTGTACGCACAATATTGAGTGATTTACCATGTTAGGTTAAGACCTTGACTTTTTATAGGGTTTCGTGTAATCTATAAATATAGAACTACTCTCTAGATTTTTTATAAAATTTTAGGCTCAGTAGTTTCGGAGATAAGTAGGAAATGGTAAATTTTCATCTATTTTATTAAAAAATTTTAAAAATATATATTTATTTTCAAATTATAAAAAAAATGAAATCCTTACAATAAGCCCTTTCATTTGACACGGTACCACTTGCAAAACTTTTTTTTTTTTAATTTGCTAAATATTCTAATGCCCAAAAGTGACAATATTCAAAATTTATTTATTTGCGTTACACGCCCGTGTTTGGCTGTGACCCAAACACGGGCGTGTTACGCAAATAAAAGTTCATAAGTGTACCAAATGTCAACTTAATCGGTCCAGTAGATTCGGAGCAAATCGGCCTTGACAGACGGACCGACAGACACACGATTGACCCTCTACGGGTTCAGTTTTTTCCTTTTGAGGTACGAAACCCTAAAAGTAGCTTAACAAGTACCTAGCAAACAACATAAGGTGCTTTTCACACTAGAACGTTTACAAACACGCGCGTGCCACGACCATAACTAATAATTATGTGACTTTTTCTGCGTAAAACCTATTCTATTCCTAGACATAGAATGAACAATTCAAAACTATTCCTTGAAGTCATCGAATATTTTCAAACCACCTTACTTTGAATTTTAATTAAATAAGAGGAAATTTGTCCTCGTGTTTCTTGTTTTAACATAAAATAATTACATTGCTTAGCGTTACTTAGCGTTCTTTCTGACTTTCTTTCTTTTTGCTCGGCTTCTAAGGGTCCTGGCGTAATGTTAAAATCATTAATACATGTCTCTAAGTTAAATTTGTTCCATAAAAACTTTTCCGTAAGAGATTTGTTCTTATCGAACAAATCTAACTAAGAGAGATGTATTAATGATTCTAATTCTGTAAATACATATTTGTTATGGTCGCGAATCATAATTTTTATCAAAATACAATCTGACTACTGCGGATTCACCTTAAACGCATTTAGTTGTTTGTGATGCAAGCCTTAATCAAGCCTTAATCTTTGTCAAATAGGTAAGTGTAGGTTACTTCTCATTATTCAATGACATTATGAAACAAAAAAAAAACCCTGGACGTGATAGTAAAAACACAAGAGCGATCAGGTGTCAAGCTAGCCAATCATTTTGTTCGTCGTACTCGGACTGCGGACGATCGCTCAAACAAACCCGAATTAATATGGAAAATGAGCTGAAAAATACACTTAATATTAATTTCTGTGCTGCGGTTAATCAAATATTATATATAACAGGTGTTTTGGGAAAGTATTCATTATTATGTTGCAAGTTTGTCTATATCTACAGCGGGCATCAGACAGGTGTGGGTGAAATTTAAGGGATGAAAAAAAAATAAGGAAGGAAAAAATTAAACTGTCTCATACAAATGAGACAGTTTAATTTTTTGCCGAATACGATGTTGATACAGTCCGCGAGGCCTAAGCTGAGCTTTGCATTTGTGTGAGTGCACATAGATAGTGTAGGTGTGACGTCGGCCTAGAGCGCGACGTGTCCTTTGCTTGGTTTAAACCGGATTATACCGGCTTTTTGCTCGGTTTATACTCTACTTTTGGCAATAGCTCACACAAATGCAAAGCTCAGCTTAGGCCTTGCGGATTGTACCATGGAGAAAGTTGTTCAGTTTAACGGTCTGACCTTTAAGGATGCTATCACAAAATCTGACAAATATTTGCAGTTTTTCGATGCAGCAAAATTTAACTAAAACAAATGTAACTAATACTTGCCACAAATAGAATACTTCTTCATCTCAATTGGTAGCAATTTTTTATTCGAAAATGTTGGTTTATAATATCGTAAAAAATAAAGCTTCAGCTATCCGTGTGATAAAATAAAAAAAATATTTTATCACACGGATAGCTGAAGCCTAGGGTGTGATTTTTAAATTTCTTGATATGGCTTGTTAAATAATAGGACAAAAAACATTACCGACAGTGTTTTTTTAAAAAAACTGGTTTTTTCAACATTATTTTCTGAAACTATTTGTAACATTTTGATAGTTATTTTTACTACCTTTTTGATTTGAACATGTTTGCTTACATAAAATATTTTTAATAACTTTTATGTTATTATATTGAAGAAAAATGTTCCTAAACTCAACACGATATCGTTAATTTTGTGTGAAGAGGCAACGAAAACTATTTTTTGTTTTAGTTAAATTTTGCTGCAAAATGTATCGAAAAACTGCAAATATTTGTCAGATTTTGTGATAGCGTCCTTAAAGGTGTAGTACATACCATTAAACTGAACAACTTTCTCCATGGTACAATCCGCAAGGCCTAAGCTGAGCTTTGCATTTGTGTGAGCTATTACCAAAAGCAGAGTATAAACCGATAAAAAAGCCGGTATAAACCGGTTTAAACCAAGCAAAGGACGCGTCGCGCTCTAGGCCGACGTCACACCTACACTATCTATGTGCACTCACACAAATGCAAAGCTCAGCTTAGGCCTCGCGGACTGTATCAACATCGTATTCGGCAAAAAATTAAACTGTCTCATACAAATCCCTTAAATTTCACCCACACCTGTCTGATGCACGCTGTAGATATAGACAAACTTGCAACATAATAATGAATACTTTCCCAAACCACCTGTTATACATATATAATATTTGATTAACCGCAGCACAGACATTAATATTAAGTGTATTTTTCAGCTCATTTTCCATATTAATTCGGGTTTGTTTGAGCGATCGTCCGCGGTCCGAGTACGACGAACAAAATGATTGGCTAGCTTGACACCTGATCGCTCTTGTGTTTTTACTATCACGTCCAGGGTTTTTTTTTTGTTTCATAATGTCATTGAATAATGAGAAGTAACCTACACTTACCTATTTGACAAAGATTAAGGCTTGATTAAGACTTGCATCACAAACAACTAAATGCGTTTAAGGTGAATCCGCAGTAGTCAGATTGTATTTTGATAAAAATTATGATTCGCGACCATAACAAATATGTATTTACAGAATTAGAATCATTAATACATCTCTCTTAGTTAGATTTGTTCGATAAGAACAAATCTCTTATGGAAAAGTTTTTATGGAACAAATTTAACTTAGAGACATGTATTAATGATTTTAACATTACGCTAGGACCCTTAGAAGCCGAGCAAAAAGAAAGAAAGTCAGAAAGAACACTAAGCAATGTAATTATTTTATGTTAAAACAAGAAACACGAGGACAAATTTCCTCTTATTTAATTAAAATTCAAAGTAAGGTGGTTTGAAAATATTCGATGACTTCAAGGAATAGTTTTGAATTGTTTATTCTATGTCTAGGAATAGAATAGGTTTTACGCAGAAAAAGTCACATAATTATTAGTTATGGTCGTGGCACGCGCGTGTTTGTAAACGTTCTAGTGTGAAAAGCACTTTATGTTGTTTTCTAGGTACTTGTTAAGCTACTTTTAGGGTTTCGTACCTCAAAAGGAAAAAACTGAAACCGTAGAGGGTCAATCGTGTGTCTGTCTGTCGGTCCGTCTATCACAGCCGATGAGCTCTGGAATCTACTGGACCGATTAAGTTGACACTTGGTACACATATGAACTCCTGTGACCCAAACACGGGCGTGTAACGTAAATAAATGAATTTTGAATATGGTCACTTTTGGGAATTAGAATATATTAGCAAATAAAAAAAAAATACTTTCAAAATTATTTAATGTAAAAAATTAAGTTCAAAAACTAAAACCCGACTACTGAAAAATCACGCTCTAAAAAGTATGAAACAAGAAAATATTCTCATGTGAAATTATTATGTACAAACTATTCAATATTTATCGTCTATTAAATAAACAACTTACACGTAATACATTTTAATGTATTTAATACATATTCATAGGGATGTTCAGAATACAGCCGTGGTCGTATGCCACTTTGCCCTAAAGATTATAATCGCTTACAGCGAATGTGTAATATTTTATGATTATACAATATCTTCATTTAGTAAATGAACGGCGAAATAAGCTGTATTTTCGAGAGCGCAAAAGTGATGAAACTATTAACAGGTGCTGAGACTGACACGAATGGTTTATCACCACGAAAACTGTGATTTTATAGTTAGACAGACTTAATGTTTCAATTATTGAAAGCTTTCTCACAATTAGATAAGAAATTGACAAAAAGTTTTTTTTTTGTGATAGCTCCCTTAAAATTTATGACACCTTTCTGATACATGCTGTATCATCATCATAATTCTCCTGCCCTTATCCCAATTTATTTAGGGTCAGCGCAACATGTCCCTTTCTTCCATACTTCTCTATTAATCGTCATCTCTGTAGTCACCCCCTTTCTAGCCAAACCACCTTTCACACAGTCCATCCACCGTTTCTTTGGTCTTCCCCTACACGTATAGCCATCGACATTCATACTCAAAACTAAACTCACGACATTTTTCGCATCCTCCACATCACATGCCCATAACATGACAACCGATATCCGGATGCTGTATATTTATACATATTCATGGTATAAAACAAAGTCTATAAATAAGACTATAAAAGAAAGTCTGAAAGCGAAACCGGTGACTGAAAAGTTGTGTGGAACAAGGTTGTCATGGTATGGGCATGTGATGCGGAGGAATTAGGGAAATGTCGCCAGTAAAGTTTTGGGTATGCATGTGGATGGCTATACGAGTAGAGGAAGACCAAAGAAACGATGGATGGACTGTGTGAAAGATGATATGGCTAGAAAGGGAGTGACTACCGAGATGACGACTAATAGAGAAGCATCGAAGAAAGGGACATGTTGTACCGAACCCAAATACATTGAGATAAAGACAGGAGAAAAAATATTTGTAGTATAAAACAAAGTCGGTTTTCGTGTCTGTGTGACCGCTTAGTTCATCGAAACTACAAGCTGGATTTGATGCTATTTTTAACATCATATATAGAATATATTCCGGAAGGTCTATTTCATTTAATATTATTATTTAACTTAGATGTAGCATAGAAATGTAGATATTATGTGGACGTGTCGCCACATTAGTCGCTTGCACCCGTGCGAAGCGAAGACAAGACACAAGTTAATTAAATTTCAGGAAGAGGTTACAGACTCCATTTATTTAAACAACGTACAGACGCCAACAGGTCAAGCTACTCGAAACTGTCAAATTTTCCCAATCAACCTTGAAGCTTATGCTATAACGATAAAGTTGAAAATCTTTTAAAGAAATTTGACAGAATGTAGTAGCTTCATCTGCTGGCGTCTGTACATAATATCTATTTTGGGTTTAAAACATTAAAAATAATTAGGTATATTATGTTTTAAATGCTATAGAGGTATGAGGAATATGGTGTAAATTCTGCTCATCCTCCATAGAAAAGGGAGGATTCTAGTCGCGCGGTAAACTGCTTGCGCGATGCAGGATTTGGCGTGACGTCAATGTGATGCCAATGTCAATGTGCCTATGTAAAATTTCTACATTTATATCTCGTATCGTATGTGGCAATGTAGATGCGGGCCACAATCCCATAAAAATAATATGATAAGTCAATCAGAGCTAAAATTACCAACATGCAGAAGGCAAGCGTGGTGATCAATACTTCTTAGTTCTCTCTCTGTCTGAGAAGAGACTCTGCATTTCCTAAAGATGCAGTTGTAAAGTACACCCACATTAAGCCAGTTGTTTTAAGTCCCTTTCAAGGGCGAGTATTTACTTATTCGACTGAAATTGTTCAGGATTTGATTGATATTTGTCTTGGGACTTAAGCAAACTGACAGCTTTATTAATTAAATCAATGCTAAACGGGAAACTAAAATCAAATCAAAGCAAATTGAAGTCACCGCTACAGTGACCAGTATACCTTGAAACTTCATATCGACGCCATTTGCAAAAGCAACTGTCAAGTGTCAATCTTACGTCAAAATCGGTGCTTTTAAAGGGGCTTGGGGGAGTCCCCCCAAGCCCCTTTAAAAGCACCGATCTTGGCAAGAAGGTGAAGCGTCATGTTAGCAGTTTTCTTTTATTTTCTAAAATTTGTGTTTAGCCGAATAATGTGTAATAGAGGTGGATTATTAACCATTAAGTGTTCGTGAACCTGCATTAGTGTAGGCAAATGAAACAAAACAGTGCAACATCACTTTAAGTTTTCTCAAGAAGTCCGCGCGAGGTTTCAGTAAAGTGCCACGTCTTTACTGAAACTCAAGGGGAGCGGGGCGGGATATCATCTATCATCTTTATCATGCATTGATTGGAGTTCATTTCATAATTTGTACTTGTTACCATTTTACATGATACTGGCTAAATGCACAAACCGTGCGAAGCAAACAGAAAAAAAAATAAAGGGGTTTGGGTGAAATTATTATACAGGGTGTCCCGTAAATAATGGATCAAACGTAACGGGTAGGTAGCTTACCTCATTTCCAACAACTAATTTGAACAGTAAAAAAAACCGATAAGGTAACCAAGATATTTTTTTTTTCGATTTTTACTATTTTCTGTACCAGCATTCAGTGTTTTTAATGCTGTTGCTGCAAATGGTATCATATTTAGGTGTGATTTTTGTCAAACATTTCTGAATAGTTTACTAATGTGATAGAGATACCATTTTTTTAAATAACATTTTATTTGCCTTAGAAAAAAAATCTAGAATTGAAAAGTTTTGTTTTTACGATGAAAAGACCAGAATTGGAAAAATTCTCCTGTAAAAAAAATGTATGACACCAAAGTGTACCATTATTTTAAAAACTTGTAAAATTACTAAGGTTTTCAAATTGGTATAAAACTTACGCCTAGTCTTTGTCGTTACAAAGATATTGCTATGAATCTGACAGAGGTGCCAAATTACGAAATAAAATAAAATTTGAAAAAGTGTGCACAATTCAACTATTTTCTTAAAAATGTTTAGGTATCTCAGCGTATGAAAAAAAGTAGGAGGTTAAATTTAAAAAAAAAATACAAATAAATCGTTTATTTTGTTTTTACAGTAAATGTTCAAACTGACGTCCCCCTACGAGAATGCAAAGTCTGCACCTCCTAATAAAGGAAGCTCTTATCCGACGGACAAAATGGCTGTTGTTTATTTCTGATACAGCAGATTGGATGCGCTGACGTAATTCTTCTTCCGACGTTATTCGTTGTTTGTAAACTTTGTCTTTTAAACATCCCCAATAAAAAAAATCTAAGGGATTTAAATCCGGAGATCGCGGAGGCCACAAAATTGGTCCTAATCGGCCGATCCATCTGTCAGGGTAAGTTTCGTTGAGTTGCGCCCTTACTGCCGTCGCATAGTGAGCGGGGCAACCATCATTTTGTAACCACATTGCTTGCTGCACGTCTTCTGGAATATTTTCTAATAACGTTGGCAACTCATTCCTTAAAAAATGCAGATAGTATTCGGCGTTTAGAGTTGCTAGTAGTTCAAAGGGCCCTATTATTTGCCCATTTATTATTCCTGCCCATAAATTTATTTTAAATTGATGTTGGCTCCTGTCCTCTCGCATCAAATGTGGGTTTACCAGCTGCCAACTGTGCAAATTATGCAAATTGAGATATCCATCTCGCCGGCATGAAGACTCGTCACTCCATAAAATGTTATTAAAAAACTGTGGGTCCGCCCGTATCATTCTAAGCATCCTTTGGCAAAATGCTACTCTTTGCGGGTAATCACGTGACGTCAGCGTTTGAACACGTTGCACGTGATATGGGTGCAACCGGTGCCTTTTTAGAACTCGATGTACCGTCGATCTTGGAATACCTGTGCGTTGCGCTATGACGCGAATTGAGACCGACGAATCTTCCTCGATTTCTCGAATAATAATTTCGTCATTGACTTGTGACCGTCGCCCTTCACTAGCACCCCCAACTCCGGTGCCAAGAATTCTTCCCTCAAGAAGCGCGTTATGCACTCTAATGAATACGCGATAGTCGGGATGTTGATCCCGGTTCGGGTATCTTTCACGAGACAATCTTGCGGCCGCCCTGGCATTACCTCTTGCTTCTCCGTAGATAAAATGCATTTCGGCATACTCCCGTGGCGTGTACTCGTAACGAGGCATCGTACTACTGCACACACGTACAACCTCACACAAACGATTGTTTTCGAAGGGATTGCCAAGTCATTCGTCCAAAACACAAACAGTTCCAAATCGTTAGGCAAAGCAAAGTTCAAATACACAGCACAAGTTTAATTTTAAGGAACACAACAGTTAGGCACAGCGGGAGCGAAAGTAGTCTGACGTACGTATCAACTCGAAGAGAGATTCGTGTCAACTAAACAAATAAAATCATGCAACAATGAAGCCCTGTATGAGTGAAGGGTGAAGGAAAAAAAATACCTGCACAAAGACACCGATTTACCAAAAATACAAAAGCGGCGCTATCTATCCCTTTCACACTGAGTGAGGTGCAACTCCGCAGGTAGCGGTCCCAAATTCCGAAAAGATGACGTTATCGGCTCGGAATTACGCTACACGCTTAACCACATGCTTAGATTACAAGCATAAGCCATTACGAGAAAGAAAAGTTAGATTGTACCATTTTAATTTCTGTTCTGTCTTCTTCATCACATTCATAGCAATATCTTTGTAACCGCAAGGACTAGACGTAAGTTTTATACCAATTTGCAAACCTTAGTAATTTTACAAGTTTTTAAAATAATGGTACACTTTGGTGTCATACATTTTTTTTACAGGAGAATTTTTCCAATTCTGGTCTTTTCATCGTAAAAACAAAACTTTTCAATTCAAGATTTTTTTTCTAAGGCAAATAAAATGTTATTTAAAAAAATGGTATCTCTATCACATTAGTAAACTATTCAGAAATGTTTGACAAAAATCACACCTAAATATGATACCATTTGCAGCAACAGCATTAAAAACACTGAATGCTGGTACAGAAAATAGTAAAAATCGAAAAAAAAAATACGGTTTTTTTTTACTGTTCAAATTAGTTGTTGGAAATGAGGTAAGCTACCTACCCGTTACGTTTGATCCATTATTTATGGGACACCCTGTATAAGTACATTAGGTAGTTCCTTTATTTTTTTTGTTGTTATAGATGATTTTTTGTTTTATTTTTCTATAATTGAGCCATTTTCACTAAAGATGTCGGTAATACAGGATGAATAGGACAAAGACGTCAAAGAAACCATGAACTTACTTAATGTGGGAACGCCACAGCGTTCCCACATTAATGAAAACACTAGGAATACTAGTGCATAGGAGCAATTAGAAAACCATAAAAAATCCGAAATCTACACAAAAAAAAAAAAACAATGAAGACTTGTGCGATACCAAAAAGGCTCCTATCTCAGCATAATGCTGCGATATTTTAAAAAAAAAATACCACAGCGCTGGCAGCCGCGCGCCGCGGGTGTCTATGGGTGTGGTCAATAGCCGGACCGCTACATAGTTAATGGGATATCGACGGTGAAGTATCAATATAATTATGTATAATAACTACAAAAACATTAGTTAAATTTAAAACCCTAACCTGAAATGTTTGGTTGAAATCACTATCACCATCAGAAGCGTTCTCAACAATTTTACTATACTTATGTCACTTTTTGATTCAAACGTTCAAAAACTACAGAAATTAAACTTTTTTTTTGCCTCCTGTAACGTCATATTTTTGTAGTTATTTTATATTGATACTTCACCGTCGATATGATGTATGTATTTTAATGAATTTTGGTTTGTAGAATAGGAATGTCATTAGTTTAATTAATTATAATAAGTGCTGGTAGGGATCTTGACCAACTTCTGGGCTCTGGGATTGTTCTGATAGACGTGGAATACCTCTCAATCACTTCAGGATATGCTGCCCCCTTGTTGTTACGTCACTAAGGGTTAGCGACAGTTTCCGGGGGCCCATTAATGTGTATTAATTATTAATGTGTGCAAGTCACCACCTGCCATTTTTTCCGTGTATACAACATTATTTTTAGTATATGCGAAACCTGAATATAGTTTGTTCAGAATAAGGAACTGAATCGATTTCAATAATTTTTACACCATGTTATATTTTGTCCCAAAATTATTGAAGTGTGATGGAAAATTTTATCACCATTTAATTACTTACAATACAATCACCGTACGGTTAGGTACCTACTGCCAAATTATTATCAATGAGCGCAAGACGACCCTGGAGGCGCGGGGGCGCCGTTAGCATGTTTTTGTACGGACAACCCGGTAACATAACAACCCTATAACTTTGTGATTTTTCATGATACAGTTTTTAAATTTTGTACATAGATTCTTTACATAAAAATACTAGACACGTGTTTCGGGTTGCGCATATACTAAAACTAACATTGTATAAAGCCTATAAGCAGAGGCCACAGTCTTTTCCATTAGTCCTAGATAACCAGATTACTTTAGCCACCCAAACCCATAGACCAATACCTTCGGTTCCACATCCTGTAATAGTCTTACACCAACCGCGGGTTGTCCTTGGGTGCATTTGCTTAGTGCGTACAGGGATAATCGTCGGTTGGTGCCTCATTTAATTAAAAACGTTTAACAGGCCTTTGTGATCTGGCTTTGGCTCCTCGTACGCCTTCCAAAGGTCCGGGAACCCAGGAACCCGAGATAGGTCAAAGGCATTTAAAATGATTAAATTAAATATGCGAAGCGAAAACTTTGTATAATAGGGACCCTTTTTACGAAAGTTACGCGGACGGAGGAGTATGTTATTTGGAACAGTTAATGTTTATATGGAGGAGTGCAGAAAGTTAATATTTTTTTATATACTTCGAGTATGCAGTAGAAATAAATTAAATAATTAAAAAAAAAAACATTACACAGTCTAAAAAACATTACTCAGTCAACGCATGGTGCGTTTGACACACACACATAAAGAAGAAATAAAATACGTTTATTTGCGGTAAACATAACGCAAAGAAATAAAAACACAAACACGAAACAACAAGTTGAGGAAAAATATGCGTCACATTCACGCAAAACGGCCATCGCTCAGCATAATGCTGCGACCCTATGCCAGACAGAGCCCCAGCGCTGGTTTTCAGCGATAGCCGGCGTTGACATACATAGTACAGTCAGTGTTCTGCCTATCCCGACCTCTTTTCCTCTCTTCTTCTTTGTAAGAGGTCAGGTGATGCAGAGCACTGACCGTACCAGCGCCTCATGACTTGGAGATAGATAGGTGACAGAAGTAACAGCTTGACCATGGAATTAATAAGTCTTGTAGTTTTTAATAGCATGGAATTAGTGTACTCATGGAATTAGTAAGGACATTGTTAGTACATGGGGTCGAATTTCGACCAGTGGGCGACCATTAGTAATATCCCAACTACGAAACCCTTCATTGTGCGTGGTCCCACACGCACTTGGCCGGTTTTTAGGGTTCCGTACCCAAAGGGTAAAACGGGAACCCTATTACTAAGGCTCCGCCGTCTGTCTGTCCGTCTATCACCAGGCTGTATCTCATGAACCGTGATAGTTGAAATTTTCACAGATGATGTATTTCTGTTGCCGGTATAACAACAAATACTAAAAACAGAATAAAATAAATATTTCAGGGGGCTCCCATACAACAAACGTGATTTTTTTTGCACGTTTTTGCTGGATATTGATAACGGCAACAGGTAGACGCTTGAAATATTAACAGAATATTTAGTTATATATTCGCTTTAAAAATAAATAATTAAATTAAATTAAAACAAATATTTAAGGGGGGCTCCCATACAAGAAACGTGTTTTTTTTTGCCGTTTTTATAGATAATGGTACGGAACCCTTCGTGCGTGAGTCTGATTCGCACTTAGCCGGTTTTTTTGTTTAATATAAGCACATAGATAGTGTAGGTGTGACGTCGGCCTAGAGCGCGACGCGTCCTTTGCTTGGTTTAAACCGGATTATACCGGCTTTTTTATCGGTTTATACTCTACTTTTGGCAATAGCTCACACAAATGCAAAGCTCAGCTTAGGCCTTGCGGATTGTACCATGGAGAAACTTGTTCAGTTTAATGGTCTGTACCACACCTTTAAGGATGCTATCACAAAATCTGACAAATATTTGCAGTTTTTCGATGCAGCAAAATTTAACTAAAACAAATGTAACTAATACTTGCCACAAATAGAATACTTCTTCATCTCAATTGGTAGCAATTTTTTATTCGAAAATGTTGGTTTATAATATCGTAAAAAATAAAGCTTCAGCTATCCGTGTGATAAAATAAAAAAAATCTTTTATCACACGGATAGCTGAAGCCTAGGGTGTGATTTTTAAATTTCTTGATATGGTTTGTTAAATAATAGGACAAAAAACATTACCGACAGTGTTTTTTTAAAAAAACTGGTTTTTTCAACATTATTTTCTGAGACTATTTGTAACATTTTGATAGTTATTTTTACTACCTTTTTGATTTGAACATGTTTGCTTACATAAAATATTTTTAATAACTTTTATGTTATTATATTGAAGAAAAATGTTCCTAAACTCAACACGATATCGTTAATTTTGTGTGAAGAGGCAACGAAAACTATTTTTTGTTTTAGTTAAATTTTGCTGCAAAATGTATCGAAAAACTGCAAATATTTGTCAGATTTTGTGATAGCGTCCTTAAAGGTGTAGTACATACCATTAAACTGAACAACTTTCTCCATGGTACAATCCGCAAGGCCTAAGCTGAGCTTTGCATTTGTGTGAGCTATTACCAAAAGCAGAGTATAAACCGATAAAAAAGCTGGTATAAACCGGTTTAAACCAAGCAAAGGACGCGTCGCGCTCTAGGCCGACGTCACACCTACACTATCTATGTGCACTCACACAAATGCAAAGCTCAGCTTAGGCCTCGCGGACTGTATCAACATCGTATTCGGCAAAAAATTAAACTGTCTCATACAAATCCCTTAAATTTCACCCACACCTGTCTGATGCACGCTGTAGATATAGACAAACTTGCAACATAATAATGAATACTTTCCCAAACCACCTGTTATACAGGGTGTTTGGTAGATGGGTGCAAAGCCTGAAGGGGGTGATATCTTACACCATTTAGAACGTATTAAGCTAAACTAGTCTACACATTCGCTGTAAGCGATTATAATCTTTAGGGCAAAGTGGCATACGACCACGGCTGTATTCTGAACATCCCTATGAATATGTATTAAATACATTAAAATATATTACGTGTAAGTTGTTTATTTAATAGACGATAAATATTGAATAGTTTGTACATATAATTTCACATGAGAATATTTTCTTGTTTCATACTTTTTAGAGCGTGATTTTTCAGTAGTCGGGTTTTAGTTTTTGAACTTAATTTTTTACATTAAATAATTTTGAAAGTATTTTTTTTTATTTGCTAATATATTCTAATTCCCAAAAGTGACCATATTCAAAATTCATTTATTTACGTTACACGCCCGTGTTTGGGTCACAGGAGTTCATATGTGTACCAAGTGTCAACTTAATCGGTCCAGTAGATTCCAGAGCTCATCGGCTGTGATAGACGGACCGACAGACAGACACACGATTGACCCTCTACGGTTTCAGTTTTTTCCTTTTGAGGTACGAAACCCTAAAAGTAGCTTAACAAGTACCTAGAAAACAACATAAGGTGCTTTTCACACTAGAACGTTTACAAACACGCGCGTGCCACGACCATAACTAATAATTATGTGACTTTTTCTGCGTAAAACCTATTCTATTCCTAGACATAGAATAAACAATTCAAAACTATTCCTTGAAGTCATCGAATATTTTCAAACCACCTTACTTTGAATTTTAATTAAATAAGAGGAAATTTGTCCTCGTGTTTCTTGTTTTAACATAAAATAATTACATTGCTTAGCGTTCTTTCTGACTTTCTTTCTTTTTGCTCGGCTTCTAAGGGTCCTGGCGTAATGTTAAAATCATTAATACATGTCTCTAAGTTAAATTTGTTCCATAAAAACTTTTCCATAAGAGATTTGTTCTTATCGAACAAATCTAACTAAGAGAGATGTATTAATGATTCTAATTCTGTAAATACATATTTGTTATGGTCGCGAATCATAATTTTTATCAAAATACAATCTGACTACTGCGGATTCACCTTAAACGCATTTAGTTGTTTGTGATGCAAGTCTTAATCAAGCCTTAATCTTTGTCAAATAGGTAAGTGTAGGTTACTTCTCATTATTCAATGACATTATGAAAAAAAAAAAAACCCTGGACGTGATAGTAAAAACACAAGAGCGATCAGGTGTCAAGCTAGCCAATCATTTTGTTCGTCGTACTCGGACCGCGGACGATCGCTCAAACAAACCCGTATTAATATGGAAAATGAGCTGAAAAATACACTTAATATTAATGTCTGTGCTGCGGTTAATCAAATATTATATACAGGGTGTTTGGTAGATGGGTGCAAAGCCTGAAGGGGGTGATATCTTAGACCATTTAGAACTTATTAAGCTAAACTTGTCTTAGACAAAGTCTGTTCCTTGTATTTTTTTTTTTTGAAACTAGGTTTTTAACAATAATACCCATTTTTTTTCAATGAATTGTTAATAGTGTCCAGTAAAAGCTGTTATGTTATTATTTTCTATTTATTTTTTATTTATGTAATGTGTCATTACTCAAACAAAATAATTCCTAAGCATCTGTATCATCAGAGAAACATTCTAAGCCATATTCAAGTTTAAGAAACTTTTAAAAATCAAGATAATGTTTTGTTTACGGCATAATAAAAAAATTTAAAAAATTGCCTCAGTTGTTCAAACCTTTTTAGAAACATGCTTGGTTATTGCCCTTTCTTTTGAGGTATTATTTACACAGCTGTCTCATCAACTCTTGGAATTAGGATGTACAAAGCAAAGTGAGGTCGAATATTAAATTTTTAAACATACCAAAATAATGCAACATTTTTGCTAATGCACTATTATTTTTTGTTAGAACTGATAACTGATTCATTCTTAGAATTATGGTGCACGCACACCAATTAAATTCTGGGAACTCGCATCACAAAAGCCGCCGTGCGACGATAACAAACTGGCCCTTTTTTCGACTCTCGGGTAGCGTCTAGTGAATTGTTATTATTCAATGGAAATATCAGCTACCCGAGTAGTCGGGTGGACTCGTCACATCTTCGGTCCCTCAGTTAGTCAAGTAACGACTACCCTTGTGACAAGACGTATTACACATTTCACCGCATGAGGTTGTGCGCTCCTTCACGTGTTGATTTTGGAGGTGTTTAAGGTGTCGAGCCTAGTCCTAACTGTGAGTTCCTTCACTGATTTTGGACTTTTATTTGTGTGATCAATCGACTATGGCTACTTTTTCGAATGAAGAATATGCGGATATCGTCTTCATGTATGGCAGAGCTGACGGTAATGGATCTTTGGCGCGACGGATGTACCAAGAGAGATATCCGAATCGCAGATTACCTAATATCAGAGTACAACAACACATTTCATCGGCTTTCTGAAGTTGGAATCCATCACGTGGCATCTGGATTCAACCCGGGAGGACATCACCCAAGTATCGAGGAAGACATTATTGCAGCTTTTGATGCAAATCCTACTACGAGCGTCAGAGTAGTAGCTCGAAACCTCAACATTTCGGTATGGAAGGTGTGGAATACGATGCACCGAGAAAACAAATATCCCTTCCACGGCACGGGTGTACAAGGTTTGGAAAATGAAGATCCCCCACGAAGGATTCAGTTCTGTCGCTTTTTGTTAAATAGTGACATTGAAGATGCATGGTTTTTAAAATCCATGATGAGTCAAAATTTTCAAAAGAAGGAATTACCAATTTTCACAATCTTCATCGATGGACCGACAAGGAGAACAATCCATACTGGAAGAAGCAAGTGTCGTTCCAGAGGAAATTTTCAGTTAACGTGTGGGCTGGAATAATCGGTCGAACGTTGATTGGTCCCCACTTCCTACCAGATAATTTAAATGGAAAAAATTACCTGGAATTCCTCCAAAATTATCTCCCAGAGCTTCTGGACGAGACCGAAATACCAATATTGGCAATGAGAAGACCAATGATTTTTCAACAAGATGGTTGTCCAGCACACTGGACCCTAAACGTGAGAGAACATTTAAATAATTGTTTCCCAGAGAGCTGGATTGGCAGAGACGAGTCCATCCCTTGGCCACCTCGATCACCCGATTTAACTCCTATGGATTTTTTCGTTTGGGGACGGGCCAAGGAGCTCGTCTACATGCACGTTGAAATCTCAACTAAAGAAGAATTAATAGAAAGAATCCAAACGGCTTTTCAAGTCATGAAGCAGGAGATGAAATTAAAAATCACGACTACAGAAGTAAGAAGACGGGCACGCGCTTGTATAAGAAACCGCGGTCAACATTTTGAACATGAACAATAAATAATTTTAACAAAAATGTTGTTTCATTGATCTTTTCAAAAATAACCATTTTCATACTCAATTTGCTTTGTACATCCTAATTCCAAGAGTTGATGAGACATCTGTGTAAATAATACCTCAAAAGAAAGGGCAATAACCAAGCATGTTTCTAAAAAGGTTTGAACAACTGAGGCAATTTTTTTAATTTTTTTATTATGCCGTAAACAAAACATTATCTTGATTTTTAAAAGTTTCTTAAACTTGAATATGGCGTAGAATGTTTCTCTGATGATACAGATGCTTAGGAATTATTTTGTTTGAGTAATGTCACATTACATACATACAAAATAAATAGAAAATAATAACATAACAGCTTTTACTGGACACTATTAACAATTCATTGAAAAAAATGGGTATTATTGTTAAAAACCTTAGAGTTTAAAAAAAAATACAAGGAACAGACTTTGTCTAAGACAAGTTTAGCTTAATAAGTTCTAAATGGTCTAAGATATCACCCCCTTCAGGCTTTGCACCCATCTACCAAACACCCTGTATATAATATTTGATTAACCGCAGCACAGACATTAATATTAAGTGTATTTTTCAGCTCATTTTCCATATTAATACGGGTTTGTTTGAGCGATCGTCCGCGGTCCGAGTACGACGAACAAAATGATTGGCTAGCTTGACACCTGATCGCTCTTGTGTTTTTACTATCACGTCCAGGGTTTTTTTTTTTTTCATAATGTCATTGAATAATGAGAAGTAACCTACACTTACCTATTTGACAAAGATTAAGGCTTGATTAAGACTTGCATCACAAACAACTAAATGCGTTTAAGGTGAATCCGCAGTAGTCAGATTGTATTTTGATAAAAATTATGATTCGCGACCATAACAAATATGTATTTACAGAATTAGAATCATTAATACATCTCTCTTAGTTAGATTTGTTCGATAAGAACAAATCTCTTATGGAAAAGTTTTTATGGAACAAATTTAACTTAGAGACATGTATTAATGATTTTAACATTACGCCAGGACCCTTAGAAGCCGAGCAAAAAGAAAGAAAGTCAGAAAGAACGCTAAGCAATGTAATTATTTTATGTTAAAACAAGAAACACGAGGACAAATTTCCTCTTATTTAATTAAAATTCAAAGTAAGGTGGTTTGAAAATATTCGATGACTTCAAGGAATAGTTTTGAATTGTTTATTCTATGTCTAGGAATAGAATAGGTTTTACGCAGAAAAAGTCACATAATTATTAGTTATGGTCGTGGCACGCGCGTGTTTGTAAACGTTCTAGTGTGAAAAGCACCTTATGTTGTTTTCTAGGTACTTGTTAAGCTACTTTTAGGGTTTCGTACCTCAAAAGGAAAAAACTGAAACCGTAGAGGGTCAATCGTGTGTCTGTCTGTCGGTCCGTCTATCACAGCCGATGAGCTCTGGAATCTACTGGACCGATTAAGTTGACACTTGGTACACATATGAACTCCTGTGACCCAAACACGGGCGTGTAACGTAAATAAATGAATTTTGAATATGGTCACTTTTGGGAATTAGAATATATTAGCAAATAAAAAAAAATACTTTCAAAATTATTTAATGTAAAAAATTAAGTTCAAAAACTAAAACCCGACTACTGAAAAATCACGCTCTAAAAAGTATGAAACAAGAAAATATTCTCATGTGAAATTATATGTACAAACTATTCAATATTTATCGTCTATTAAATAAACAACTTACACGTAATATATTTTAATGTATTTAATACATATTCATAGGGATGTTCAGAATACAGCCGTGGTCGTATGCCACTTTGCCCTAAAGATTATAATCGCTTACAGCGAATGTGTAATATTTTATGATTATACAATATCTTCATTTAGTAAATGAACGGCGAAATAAGCTGTATTTTCGAGAGCGCAAAACTGACACGAATGGTTTATCACCACGAAAACTGTGATTTTATAGTTAGACAGACTTAATGTTTCAATTATTGAAAGCTATCTCACAATTAGATAAGAAATTGACAAAAAGTTTTTTTTTGTGATAGCTCCCTTAAAATTTATGATTCCTTTCTGATACATGCTGTATCATCATCATAATTCTCCTGCCCTTATCCCAATTTATTTAGGGTCGGCGCAACATGTCCCTTTCTTCCATACTTCTCTATTAATCGTCATCTCTGTAGTCACCCCCTTTCTAGCCAAACCACCTTTCACACAGTCCATCCACCGTTTCTTTGGTCTTCCCCTACACGTATAGCCATCGACATTCATACTCAAAACTATACTCACGACATTTTCCGCATCCTCCACATCACATGCCCATAACATGACAACCGATATCCGGATGCTGTATATTTATACATATTCATGGTATAAAACAAAGTCTATAAATAAGACTATAAAAGAAAGTCTGAAAGCGAAACCGGTGACTGAAAAGTTGTGTGGAACAAGGTTGTCATGGTATGGGCATGTGATGCGGAGGAATTAGGGAAATGTCGCCAGTAAAGTTTTGGGTATGCATGTGGATGGCTATACGAGTAGAGGAAGACCAAAGAAACGATGGATGGACTGTGTGAAAGATGATATGGCTAGAAAGGGAGTGACTACCGAGATGACGACTAATAGAGAAGCATCGAAGAAAGGGACATGTTGTACCGAACCCAAATACATTGAGATAAAGACAGGAGAAAAAATATTTGTAGTATAAAACAAAGTCGGTTTTCGTGTCTGTGTGACCGCTTAGTTCATCGAAACTACAAGCTGGATTTGATGCTATTTTTAACATCATATATAGAATATATTCCGGAAGGTCTATTTCATTTAATATTATTATTTAACTTAGATGTAGCATAGAAATGTAGATATTATGTGGACGTGTCGCCACATTAGTCGCTTGCACCCGTGCGAAGCGAAGACAAGACACAAGTTAATTAAATTTCAGGAAGAGGTTACAGACTCCATTTATTTAAACAACGTACAGACGCCAACAGGTCAAGCTACTCGAAACTGTCAAATTTTCCCAATCAACCTTGAAGCTTATGCTATAACGATAAAGTTGAAAATCTTTTAACCTCCTGAGTCCGCCATATTTATACCGTAAGATGTCGGAAAGACCGGTTGTCCTTAATAACGGACAAAATGGGAGAAGACCCTAAGTCCTGAGATTTTATTTGATAATTACAGGGTTACCATTGCATATCATGATTTTTACCAGAACAAAAGGTTTAGTGTTTTTTTTTTACAATTTTTTGACGTATTTAGCTTTGATGTAGCAAATGTCCAATACAAAGGACTACCGGTCATAATAGACAAACATTGTAATCGGAAATTGTTCGTTTTATCGGACTTTCGGATAATATGGGATGTAAACTAGCAAAATATATAAAGTAAAATACATTTCAAATTTTACCAAAATAAATTATATATTTCTATAAAAATAACTTGAATTTGTTTATTTTTCTTAAAAAAATCAGTCGTCGTGCTTAGCAAGAAATAAAATATTTCCCCATTCAGCACCATTAACAATTAAGTTCCATAATAGATAACACTGAGATCACAATAACTAATTTACTTACTTTATTTAAAAAACAATCAACAATTTTTGACGTCAGAGACTGATCTCAGAAAGATCAATCTCTGGTGTGAAAGATTTTAAAGCAGTTTCTTTTTTTTGTTAAACATAAAGATATATTACAACCGATACATTTAACCGTGGTCTTTTTGGTACATCCTTGATTCCGGCAGCGATTTTGAACAGTGGACATATCTGGTAAATGGTCGATTCCATGCTTTCTTTTCGCCTTTGACGGCAGTGGTACTAACGGCGGTCGCCTAATTTTCACATTTCTTTGTGTTTCTGGAATACCATTATCATCATCACATGACGAATCTCTGTAAACATTTTCTTCAATGAGCTTTTCAGCAATTTGCCTCTTAAATTCGCGTAGTTGTAATATTTTGTGAGGTACTATTCCTTTTTCTAATTGATCTTGTTTGTACTTAATCCAAGAATTTGTAACTGCAAGATCCATGAAATGCGAAATAAATCGAACAGTCCACTTTCTTGTTCTTGTTCTTGCTGGACAAACCGCCAGCAATCTGTCGACTAAGTCCACACCTCCCATGTTGCAGTTATACTCTTTAATTACTTCTGGGCGAGAGACGTCAATATATGTCTTTGATTGCCTATTATATCTTCTGCAATGGTCGGTATTTTCAGCAGCATGAATCGTTGAATGTATTATCACTGGTTTGTTATCCATCCATTTGGTTATGGCGATTTTACCATCACTTCTTACGAGAACATCGTGGCTTCCTCTCCCTCTCCTCGTTAAAGTTTTGTCATCGGTAATGTTTTCCTTCACGTCCACAGGCACCCTGTTCTTCATTAGTGTCCCGGTACATTTAAAGCCTCTACAATCAAGTTCATTCGCCAGCCTTACCGTTGTAAAATAGCGGTCAAAATATAATAAGTGGCCGGGGACTAAAGATTCAGTGAGCTTCAACACAATCTTTTCACCCAGATGAAATTGGTTATCATTTTCATCAATGATGGTATCTTTACCTTGATATATTATTATGTCACAAACAAGACCGTTTGGATTTGCGAGGACGAAAGCTTTTATTCCTGTTGGATTTGGCTTTCCGGGACAAAACTGCCTGATTGGACAAGCTCCAGTGAAGGGAATTATCATTTCGTCTATTGAAATTTTCTGTTGCCTTAATTGTTTACGACAACCTTGTAGAACCCTGTCAAAAAGAGGCCGCACTTTCCACAATTTATCTCCATTTTTCATCTCCTGCGTAACGTCATTATCGAATACAACTTTGATAGAATTTCTCAACAAAAAATATCGGTCTCGAGACATGGCTCGTGTAATTATTGGCAATGTATACTGTCGATTCCAGTACAGCCTTATTTGGGAGAATGGAATACATGACATCATCATTGTTATCCCAAAATATATTTTACATTCTGCCTTGGACAAATTAAGGCTTCTTCCAGTCCTTTCTATCGCAGTTTGGTTAGATTTTTCAACGATAGTTTCTATTATTTCGTCATCAATGTACTCTTTGTAATAATCAAATAAGTTATCAGAACTTACGTTTTGCGGCAAGTAAGACGGTTCTTGTAGTTGGGGTGGTAATATAGTAAAAGAACTCCTCCTCCAATCACTTTCTTGCTCAGGTTCTCGAAGACGAACACTACTGCCACCACGAGTACGTACACCACGTGAACGACCTGTACCTCCTCTTACACGGACTCCTCCTCTCGTTCGAATTCCTCTTGAAATAAATTCCGTGTGAGGAGTGTCTGCAGTTTCATTTTCCGATTCGGAAGAAGTCTGATGGATTTCAAAATCAGGGTCACCAAAATCAGCCTCGTCTTCCGATATGTCCTCAAAATCTGATTGATTAACAATGTCGATCAGTTGGCTTTCCGTCAAATCTGAAATAATAAAACACATAATTATAATTTATTTACCACGAAATTGTGGCAATAATTATGAAATGTGGATTATATAGGTAGCAGTGGATCATTTTAATAAAAGCCTAGATTACTATAGAACGAACAAAAAATGTCACGCTCTTGATATAGTAAAAACCGAGATTCCGTTTAAAAGCACAATTTTGTTAATGGCATAGTTTACACAAATTCTTACAAGTTTTTCATAAAAAAATGGGAAAACAACAAAACTTAACATGTTAGCAATTTAAAAACGTAGCATTATGCCAAAATGAATTAAAGATCAGTAAGTTATACAAAGATTAACTCACCTCTACTCGGACGGCCTTCCATTTTCAAACACGCACGCCGGCAAAGTGAACGAATGTCAGTATTGTCGTTGGCTCATTGGAAACAGGAACAATACAAGATTTGAATTCTCATTGGTTGACGAAATCTGGTGTAGCAGCGCCGATTTTTAAACGAAAAACTAATATGTGTGTTAGGAAGCACGTCCGGTTATTACAAATGGCAACCGTGAATAATGTCAGGACTTAATGACAGATGATAATTTGTCCGTTATAATGACCACAGGGACTCAGGAGGTTAAAGAAATTTGACAGAATATAGTAGCTTCATCTGCTGGCGTCTGTACATAATATCTATTTTGGGTTTAAAACATTAAAAATAATTAGGTATATTATGTTTTAAATGCTATAGAGGTATGAGGAATATGGTGTAAATTTTGCTCAACCTCCATAGAAAAGGGAGGATTCTAGTCGCGCGGTAACCTCTGCTTGCGCGATGCAGGATTTGGCGTGACGTCAATGTGATGCCAATGTCAATGTGCCTATGTAAAATTTCTACATTTATATCTCGTATCGTATGTGGCAATGTAGATGCCGGCCACAATCCCATAAAAATAATATGATAAGTCAATCAGAGCTAAAATTACCAACATGCAGAAGGCAATCAGGTGATCAATACTTCTTAGTTCTCTCTCTGTCTGAGAAGAGACTCTGCATTTCCTAAAGAGGCAGTTGTAAAGTACACCCACATTAAGCCAGTTGTTTTAAGTCCCTTACAAGGGCGAGTATTTACTTATTCGACTGAAATTGTTCAGGATTTGATTGATATTTGTCTTGGGACTTAAGCAAACTGACAGCTTTATTAATTAAATCAATGCTAAACGGGAAACTAAAATCAAATCAAAGCAAATTGAAGTCACCGCTACAGTGACCAGTATACCTTGAAACTTCATATCGACGCCATTTGCAAAAGCAACTGTCAAGTGTCAATCTTACGTCAAAATCGGTGCTTTTAAAGGGGCTTGGGGGAGTCCCCCCAAGCCCCTTTAAAAGCACCGATCTTGGCAGGAAAGTGAAGCGTCATGTTAGCAGTTTTGTTTTATTTTCTAAAATTTGTGTTTAGCCGAATAATGTGTAATAGAGGTGGATTATTAACCATTAAGTGTTCGTGAACCTGCATTAGTGTAGGCAAATGAAACAAAACAGTGCAACATCACTTTAAGTTTTCTCAAGAAGTCCGCGCGAGGTTTCAGTAAAGTGCCACGTCTTTACTGAAACTCAAGGGGAGCGGGGCGGGATATCATCTATCATCTTTATCATGCATTGATTGGAGTTCATTTCATAATTTGTACTTGTTACCATTTTACATGATACTGGCTAAATGCACAAACCGTGCGAAGCAAACAGAAAAAAAAATAAAGGGGTTTGGGTGAAATTATTATACAGGGTGTCCCGTAAATAATGGATCAAACGTAACGGGTAGGTAGCTTACCTCATTTCCAACAACTAATTTGAACAGTAAAAAAAAACCGATAAGGTAACCAAGGTATTTTTTTTTTTCGATTTTTACTATTTTCTGTACCAGCATTCAGTGTTTTTAATGCTGTTGCTGCAAATGGTATCATATTTAGGTGTCATTTTTGTCAAACATTTCTGAATAGTTTACTAATGTGATAGAGATACCATTTTTTTTAAATAACATTTTATTTGCCTTAGAAAAAAAATCTAGAATTGAAAAGTTTTGTTTTTACGATGAAAAGACCAGAATTGGAAAAATTCTCCTGTAAAAAAAATGTATGACACCAAAGTGTACCATTATTTTAAAAACTTGTAAAATTACAAAGACTATTACGCCTAGTCTTTGTCGTTACAAAGATATTGCTATGAATCTGACAGAGGTGCCAAATTACGAAATAAAATAAAATTTGAAAAAGTGTGCACAATTCAACTATTTTCTTAAAAATGTTTAGGTATCTCGTATGTATCGTATGAAAAAAAGTAGGAGGTTAAATTAAAAAAAAATACAAATAAATCCTTTATTTTGTTTTTACAGTAAATGTTCAAACTGACGTCCCCCTACGAGAATGCAAAGTCTGCACCTCCTAATAAAGGAAGCTCTTATCCGACGGACAAAATGGCTGTTGTTTATTTCTGATACAGCAGATTGGATGCGCTGACGTAATTCTTCTTCCGACGTTATTCGTTGTTTGTAAACTTTGTCTTTTAAACATCCCCAATAAAAAAAATCTAAGGGATTTAAATCCGGAGATCGCGGAGGCCACAAAATTGGTCTGTCAGGGTAAGTTTTGTTGAGTTGCGCCCTTACTGCCGTCGCATAGTGAGTGGGGCAACCATCATTTTGTAACCACATTGCTTGCTGCACGTCTTCTGGAATATTTTCTAATAACGTTGGCAACTCATTCCTTAAAAAATGCAGATAGTATTCGGCGTTTAGAGTTGCTGGTAGTTCAAAGGGCCCTATTATTTGCCCATTTATTATTCCTGCCCATAAATTTATTTTAAATTGATGTTGGCTCCTGTCCTCTCGCATCAAATGTGGGTTTACCAGCTGCCAACTGTGCAAATTATGCAAATTGAGATATCCATCTCGCCGGCATGAAGACTCGTCACTCCATAAAATGTTATTAAAAAACTGTGGGTCCGCCCGTATCATTCTAAGCATCCTTTGGCAAAATGCTACTCTTTGCGGGTAATCACGTGACGTCAGCGTTTGAACACGTTGCACGTGATATGGGTGCAACCGGTGCCTTTTTAGAACTCGATGTACCGTCGATCTTGGAATACCTGTGCGTTGCGCTATGACGCGAATTGAGACCGACGAATCTTCCTCGATTTCTCGAATGATAATTTCGTCATTGACTTATGACGGTCGCCCTTCACTGGCACCCCCAACTCCGGTGCCAAGAATTCTTCCCTCAAGAAGCGCGTTATGCACTCTAATGAATACGCGATAGTCGGGATGTTGATCCCGGTTCGGGTATCTTTCACGAGACAATCTTGCGGCCGCCCTGGCATTACCTCTTGCTTCTCCGTAGATAAAATGCATTTCGGCATACTCCCGTGGCGTGTACTCGTAACGAGGCATCGTACTACTGCACACACGTACAACCTCACACAAACGATTGTTTTCGAAGTCCGTAGGATTGCCAAGTCATTTGTCCAAAACACAAACAGTTCCAAATCGTTAGGCAAAGCAAAGTTCAAATACACAGCACAAGTTTAATTTTAAGGAACACAACAGTTAGGCACAGCGGGAGCGAAAGTAGTCTGACGTACGTATCAACTCGAAGAGAGATTCGTGTCAACTAAACAAATAAAATCATGCAACAATGAAGCCCTGTATGAGTGAAGGGTGAAGGAAAAAAAATACCTGCACAAAGACACCGATTTACCAAAAATACAAAAGCGGCGCTATCTATCCCTTTCACACTGAGTGAGGTGCAACTCCGCAGGTAGCGGTCCCAAATTCCGAACAGATGACGTCATCGGCTCGGAATAACGCTACACGCTTAACCACATGCTTAGATTACAAGCATAAGCCATTACGAGAAAGAAAAGTTAGATTGTACCATTTTAATTTCTGTTCTGTCTTCTTCATCACATTCATAGCAATATCTTTGTAACCGCAAGGACTAGACGTAAGTTTTATACCAATTTGTAAACCTTAGTAATTTTACAAGTTTTTAAAATAATGGTACACTTTGGTGTCATACATTTTTTTTACAGGAGAATTTTTCCAATTCTGGTCTTTTCATCGTAAAAACAAAACTTTTCAATTCAAGATTTTTTTTCTAAGGCAAATAAAATGTTATTTAAAAAAATGGTATCTTTATCACATTAGTAAACTATTCAGAAATGTTTGACAAAAATCACACCTAAATATGATACCATTTGCAGCAACAGCATTAAAAACACTGAATGCTGGTACAGAAAATAGTAAAAATCGAAAAAAAAAAAAACGGTTTTTTTTTTACTGTTCAAATTAGTTGTTGGAAATGAGGTAAGCTACTTACCCGTTACGTTTGATCCATTATTTATGGGACACCCTGTATAAGTACATTAGGTAGTTCCTTTATTTTTTTTGTTGTTATAGATGATTTTTTGTTTTATTTTTCTATAATTGAGCCATTTTCACTAAAGATGTCGGTAATACAGGATGAATAGGACAAAGACGTCAAAGAAACCATGAACTTACTTAATGTGGGAACGCCACAGCGTTCCCACATTAATGAAAACACTAGGAATACTAGTGCATAGGAGCAATTAGAAAACCATAAAAAAACCGAAATCAAACATCGAAACTAAAAAAAAAACATATAATCTGGATAGTATTAAAAGAAAAGAGAGAAAACTATATTTATTTGGGACACGCACAAGAAATACAAAATAGCATTTAAAACTAACAATATGCACAAAAAAAAAAAACAATGAAGACTTGTGCGATGCCAAAAAGGCTCCTATCTCAGCATAATGCTGCGATATTTAAAAAAAAAAATACCACAGCGCTGGCAGCCGCGCGCCGCGGGTGTCTATGGGTGTGGTCAATAGCCGGACCGCTACATAGTTAATGGGATATCGACGGTGAAGTATCAATATAATTATGTATAATAACTACAAAAACATTAGTTAAATTTAAAACCCTAACCTGAAATGTTTGGTTGAAATCACTATCACCATCAGAAGCGTTCTCAACAATTTTACTATACTTATGTCACTCTTTGATTCAAACGTTCAAAAACTACAGAAATTAAACTTTTTTTTTGCCTCCTGTAACGTCATATTTTTGTAGTTATTTTATATTGATACTTCACCGTCGATATGATGTATGTATTTTAATGAATTTTGGTTTGTAGAATAGGAATGTCATTAGTTTAATTAATTATAATAAGTGCTGGTAGGGATCTTGACCAACTTCCGGGCTCTGGGATTGTTCTGATAGACGTGGAATACCTCTCAATCACTTCAGGATATGCTGCCCCCTTGTTGTTACGTCACTAAGGGTTAGCGACAGTTTCCGGGGGCCCATCAATGTGTATTAATTATTAATGTGTGCAAGTCACCACCTGCCATTTTTTCCGTGTATACAACATTATTTTTAGTATATGCGAAACCTGAATATAGTTTGTTCAGAATAAGGAACTGAATCGATTTCAATAATTTTTACACCATGTTATATTTTGTCCCAAAATTATTGAAGTGTGATGGAAAATTTTATCACCATTTAATTACTTACAATACAATCACCGTACGGTTAGGTACCTACTGCCAAATTATTATCAATGAGCGCAAGACGACCCTGGAGGCGCGGGGGCGCCGTTAGCATGTTTTTGTACGGACAACCCGGTAACATAACAACCCTATAACTTTGTGATTTTTCATGATACAGTTTTTAAATTTTGTACATAGATTCTTTACATAAAAATACTAGACACGTGTTTCGGGTTGCGCATATACTAAAACTAACATTGTATAAAGCCTATAAGCAGAGGCCACAGTCTTTTCATAGTCCTAGATAACCAGATTACTTTAGCCACCCAAACCCATAGACCAATACCTTCGGTTCCACATCCTGTAATAGTCTTACACCAACCGCGGGTTGTCCTTGGGTGCATTTGCTTAGTGCGTACAGGGATAATCGTCGGTTGGTGCCTCATTTAATTAAAAACGTTTAACAGGCCTTTGTGATCTGGCTTTGGCTCCTCGTACGCCTTCCAAAGGTCCGGGAACCCAGGAACCCGAGATAGGTCAAAGGCATTTAAAATGATTAAATTAAATATGCGAAGCGAAAACTTTGTATAATAGGGACCCTTTTTACGAAAGTTACGCGGACGGAGGAGTATGTTATTTGGAACAGTTAATGTTTATATGGAGGAGTGCAGAAAGTTAATATTTTTTTATATACTACGAGTATGCAGTAGAAATAAATTAAATAATTAAAAAAAAAACATTACACAGTCTAAAAAACATTACTCAGTCAACGCATGGTGCGTTTGACACACACACATAAAGAAAAAATAAAATACGTTTATTTGTGGTAAACATAACGCAAAGAAATAAAAACACAAACACGAAAGAACAAGTTGAGGGAAAATATGCGTCACATTCACGCAAAACGGCCATCGCTCAGCATAATGCTGCGACCCTATCTATGCCAGACAGAGCCCCAGCGCTGGTTTTCAGCGACAGCCGGCGCTGACATACATAGTACAGTCAGTGTTCTGCCTATCCCGACCTCTTTTCCTCTCTTCTTCTTTGTAAGAGGTCAGGTGATGCAGAGCACTGACCGTACCAGCGCCTCATGACTTGGAGATAGATAGGTGACAGAAGTAACAGCTTGACCATGGAATTAATAAGTCGTGTAGTTTTTAATAGCATGGAATTAGTGTACTCATGGAATTAGTAAGGACATTGTTAGTACATGGGGTCGAATTTCGACCAGTGGGCGACCATTAGTAATATCCCAACTACGAAACCCTTCATTGTGCGTGGTCCCACACGCACTTGGCCGGTTTTTAGGGTTCCGTACCCAAAGGGTAAAACGGGAACCCTATTACTAAGGCTCCGCCGTCTGTCTGTCTGTTTGTCACCAGGCTGTATCTCATGAACCGTGATAGTTAGTTGAAATTTTCACAGATGATGTATTTCTGTTGCCGGTATAACAACAAATACTAAAAACAGAATAAAATAAATATTTCAGGGGGCTCCCATACAACAAACGTGATTTTTTTTGCACGTTTTTGCTGGATATTGATAACGGCAACAGGTAGACGCTTGAAATATTAACAGAATATTTAGTTATATATTCACTTTAAAAATAAATAATTAAATTAAAATAAAACAAATATTTAATTTCATTTTTCAGGGGTCCCATACAACAAACGTGTTTTTTTTTTGCCGTTTTTATAGATAATGGTACGGAACCCTTCGTGCGCGAGTCTGACTCGCACTTGGCCGGTTTTTATAGATAATGGTACGGAACCCTTCGTGCGCGAGTCCAACTCGCACTTGGCCGGTTTTTATAGATAATGGTACGGAACCTGCGCGAGTCCAACTCGCACTTGGCCGGTTTTTTTATTTGGTCCGAGGTAAATTCTAAACCAATTTAGATCAACCACTAATGAGATCGTTTGAACGCGAGTCGAGAGAGTTTGAATGAAGCTTTGACTATCGTTAAAAAGCTATTAATTACAAGCCAAATAATTCATAGTGCTAATGATCGGCTTATATCGGCTGCCGATTTGAGTGCCTACCTATTTCAACGAACTATTGGTTATGGAAAATTGGTGTCAGATTTTTGACCGTAGGTTATTCCCCGAAGGGTTAGGGCACACCCACATTTCGCCAGTTATGTTTAAGGACAAGAGGCAAATGATAAAAGTATAATATAACGTTTATTTGGACTCAATAAAATATAGCCTAATACAGTCATATTCCTAAGAACTAGAATACAAATCATGGAAGTGAGTAGACGGCTAAAACTTTATGAACTCCTGAATTCCAAACTAGGTAAAAAACTGTATCTTGGAAAAGTAGGCTTATATTAAACAAAAAAACCGGCTAAGTGCGAGTCGGACTGGCGCACGAAGGGTTCCGTACCATTATCTATAAAAAACGGCAAAAAAGTCACGTTTCTTGTATGGGAGCCCCCCTTAAATATTTGTTTTAATTTAATTTCATTATTTATTTTTAAAGTGAATATATAACTAAATATTCTGTGAATATTTCAAGCGCCTACATGTTGCTGTTATGAATATCGAGCAAAAACGAGTAAAAAATATCAAGTTCGTTGTATGAGAGCCCCCTTAAATATTTATTTTAATTTGTTTTTTTAGTATTTATTGTTATAGAGGCAACAGAAATACATCATCTGTGAAAATAGTTGAAATTTTCACAGATGATGTACTCTGTTGTCTAACTATCACGGTTCATGAGATACAGCCTGGTGACAGACGGACAGACAGACAGACAGACAGCGGAGCCTTAGTAATAGGGTTCCCGTTTTACCCTTTGTGTACGGAACCCAAAAATTCCCAAATCTATACAGTTTGTGGTAGCGGAAAAAATATATTATGTTAGTCTTGAACATATTTCTCAGAAATTGGTTGTTACCAAAACACGGTTAGAAAAAAAAAACTCGATACTACTTAACGGTAAACTAACAACAAATATCAACGTACGGTTGGTATTTAATTAATAACAAGAACGTCTTACCTATTTGTATGCAGAACTTGGTGGAACTCATTTTTGAGTGAATAGATACTTGCTTCATATTTTGCAATAAATTACAAGCGTTGTGTCATCGCGCTTCTCCTTCTTTTGTATGCAGTCTGACAGCGACCGTGGTTTAGCTGTTGTCAGCGTCTTAAGTCCCATATCACAAGGGGCGAGCCTATTGCTATCAACCAGCCACATCAGTAGCAATGGGTTTCATTTTGAGAGTTCAATAACATTCATTGCGTTATTAACGTTGTAGAGCAGACAAATGTTTCTAACATATGAAGCAATGGATTAGTAATTTACTTGAAAATCAATTAGATTGTGATTGACAGTTTAGAGAGAGAGAGAGAGAGAGATTCATTTATCTCTCTCTCTCTCCAAAACTGTAGTTTGTACGTTGTTACGATTATTATTGCCTCCCCTCTCAAAATAAATCAAAACACCATTTGTCATACAACCCATACATATTTCTTTCATGTTAGTTTAAGTTTTGTAAAATGTGTTCCTTACTTACTGTACTTTACCTCGGTAAAGAAAAATATCGTGACGAAACCGGCATGCCTGAGAGATATTTTTCGACGCCAAGTGAAGCCTAGCAAAAAATAACTGCCCAAGTGCGAGTCAGACTCGCGCACGAAGGGTTCCGTACCACTATTTATAAATATGTAATGTATATATATGTAAATCCAAATTTTCCCACTTATATTTAAGTCCCACGTGACAGGGGTGCTATTGCCATCAACAGGGCTCAAATCCAGACTCCAGTCTGCTACTGACAAATCCTTGACGGAAAAACCTGCATAAAGTGCAGGGTTTTCCGTCAAGGATTTCTCAGTGATTCCCTCCCTGACCTGGGAATTGAAACCAGGGGGTCTACTTAGAAGATAAACCCGAAGTATCGGCCGAATGTTCGGCCGTTTCCTGACTACGGCTGACTATGGCTGACAAAAAAAAACGACATTCAAAGAGATTTAAAGTCAAAGTAAAAAACGTGACTTGAAGTCGGGTAAAGATTTTAAATCAATTAAGGAAACTTTGGAAGTCAAGAAACGGCCGATCATTCGGCAGATACTTCGAATTATCGTTTCGGGCTAGGCCCCCACGACCTCATGTTCAGGAGAGCGCTTTTGACGACTAGACCAACTTCTTCACAACCATTTTAATAACAGCCATAGTCACTCTTATAAACTTATCAAACACAAAAAGGAAAATTGCTTTTTTCCGGCTAATCTAATCAGAAGTTCAATTTAGTCCGCCATTTTGACGCGCACAAATAGTTCGGAGTTGGTTGAGTCGATAGTGTTAGTTAGGTACGTACCTACTCGACCTCAATGAGTTAAGTTTTGTCCTTTTTATAGTACAACGCAATTAGCATGGTACAACCCTAGCGAGTATCGATAATTTTCACTGCACTAGCGTGGAACGATAAATAGGGTGTTGCTTTGCGACGTGAACTCGTGATAGTCAATTTGTGAACGTTATGATGAATTTCGCTTCTTTATTTTCTTTTTGGCAGCGTTTTTCACTTGTTTTTACTGTGAAAAAAGCAGTAACTTTTCTTCTTACCTACTACTTAACTGTATATACTCCTTTTGAAATAAGATTAGATATAAAAAAAAACCTTTTTACAGTCCGTTCAACCGATTCTGACTTCTATTGCGTTGGTGGCATGACAAATGGCAGCTGTAATAAACAGTTGTTATTGTAACCACGCCTTTAATGCCATCCTTATGCCTACGGAATAGAAGTCAAAATCGGTTGAACGGACTGTAAAAAAGGTTTATTTAAATTTCTAATCTTATTTCAAATGGAGTATAGGTAGGTACTGTAAAAATGTCACCGTGAACACTTACCTGAAGTGAGATTACAACTGTTGGAATGAGCTCACTTTTTACTTTTTTTTATGTGTAACATATTTCCTGTCGTTTTCTGTAGGAGTGATTTCGTGAAAAGGGACGGAAGTGTGTAACAGAAAAAGACAGCTTGAGTATGGGACAAGTAAGTACTTTTTAATAGCATGTAATTAGTGTACTCATGGAATTAGGAAGTACTTCATCGATTGTTAGTAGAGGCGGTCGATTTATTATTCGAATAAATATTTCAGGATTTAGCTTTTTTAAATTTTGAGGTAAATGTCTGTCGCTGCTCAGTGCTTATTACCAAGGTTAGATGTCAGATGCGGCTACTGTAAGGATCGCTCTTTTTTTTCACTCAGATTTTTACAGAATAGGCCGCCCAATACCGTTTAGTACCTATTTTAGTTGATGAACTTCCAAAAAAAGAAAGAATCAATAAAATTGTGAGTAATGCGTAGTTCAGACAGAGGTCGTGGCGGTTGTGGACTACTGTAAGTTGACATTAAATGTCAGATAGAACAATAACATTTACTGTCAATTGTTCAATTTGATTAGTGTGAAGTGAACGTAGTTCTTGGCGGGAAAGTGAACCGTCATGTTAGCAGTTTTGTTTTATTTTCTAAAATTAGTGTTTAGCCGAACATTAAGGTGTAATAGTGGTGGATTATTAACCATTAAGTGTTCGTGAACCTGCATTAGTGTAGGCAAATGAAACAAAACAGTGCAACATCACTTTAAGTTCTCTCAAGAAGTCCGCGTGAGGTTTCAGTAAAGTGCCACGTCTTTACTGAAACTCAAGGGGAGCGGGGCGGGATATCATCTATCATCTTTATCATGCATTGAATGGAGTTCAATTCATAATTATTTATACAACTTTGTACTTGTTACCTAATTTTACATGACTGGTTAAATGAACAAACCGTGCAAAGCCAAAAAAAAAGTGAACGTAGTCCGCCATCGCCACCGACTCAGACTGAACAACGCATTACTTGGCATCCGAATAGCTGAACAGATTTATTTCTAAGTAGGTAGATATATAAAAGCATATTAATTACGAGAAAGTTACATTAGCAATACTTAAATTTGCAAGCCAATATACCAGAAAAAAAACCCGAATCGAATTTAAAACAAACACGTTTAAAAATAAAAACACAAGCTTTAAGCCTCCACTTCAGAGGTTCTACACACTTCTATTTCACGAAAATTGTCTAGAATAGTCTGTACTTAGCTTGTAAAAGTAGTTAATTTCTATGCTAAAAGCATCAGTGCTGCGTGAGATTGCCCTACAAGATGCCAGCAATGCCAGAGGAGGCCAATTCGCCATCGCATTATACAGTTAGCGCGGGAAATTGCTGTTGGCATTCGTTTTGGCGCCAAAACACAGGGTTGCTAACGTTCAATTTTCGTTTCATGCACAAAGGAGGTTTTAATGGGAGACTTGTTTTGTACAGTCTGTTATTTTTAGTAGATGGCTTTGTTGGTAAAGTTTAGCCTGAGAAATAGGAACTGCATGTATTTTAATGCATTTTATTTTTTTGGAAACTACGGCTACCATAACTATAAGCTCAAAGTGAGTCGTGGAAATTACGTTGCAATAGGTTGCGTGGAAATAGGTTTAGGGCTATAAACGTTGTAGTTAGTATACGTAATAAACATGAAATTGTGATACCCAAATTTAGATTAACTAAAACAAGCAAGTCATTTCTTCTATACAGTATCCGCTTTTATAACAAGTTGGTTATAGAACTTAGCGATGGAAAGTTCAAAACCTTCATCAAACGTGTCCTAATCAATAAAGCATATTATTATAAGATTAAGGACTACGCTGAAGACAAGGAAGTTTGGCAATAATTCCTCCTGCACATGTGGCTTGTGGCCATACTGCGATCGCAAAGTCGCCCGCCAAGCGTGGCCCTGGCCTCTGTCCAGCAGTGGACGACTATCGGGTTTTTTTTTTTTTTTTTGCGTGGGAAATTATCAAATAACTTCTCCCGCTCTGGGCGGAGCGGGAGGGCGTGTCAGACTTTTACTGACTAAAACCCACCCGTGTTCCTTCCGTTGCCTGTGTGCCAGGGCCACGATATCCCTTTCGGACAAACTCGCAACCCTGGCAGGCGGACGACTATCGGCTGAAATGGTGATTATGTTGATGTGGCTTCCTTAGTATCTCATTAACGGCATAACTATGTAAATGTCTGTTAACTAATCCCAAATTACGATGTTTATTTTTGTTTATTCTTGACATAATCTCTTCATTATTTGACATTAAATACCTACAATTTTAATTTAAAATATTTATTTGTGACTTGTGGACAGAATATTAATTCATGTTACAGTTGTAATGGCAATGTTGTCATTTGGTTTAAATAGGTTTTTATTTTTGGAATATTTTTTATAGATTCTTTTTTAATTTGTGAATGTGAGAACGTTGGAGGCTTAATAGACTGTAGCTTTGTAAACCATTTTCTATTTTTTTAAGTACTTGTTGACGGGCCTACACTGTCCTCCCATACCTATTAACACTGTAACTTGAAGACATTGTAAAACCCCATTATTTTTAAAAGAGTAGATAACCGTGGCATTTCTTGCCAGCTTTTCTCCATAGGAAACCACCAAATGGAACCATGCACCTACCGTCCACCTTTTTTTCATGCAATTTTACACAATATTTCTTAAATCTTTTAACTTTTCTAAAAGTACCGTAATAGCATAATTTTTAACCTATATAAGCATTTGTTGGTAAATTAAACCGTAACCAAAAAATACTTTCATCCTCCAATTTTAACTATGGCAACCCTAATCCGGTCCAGTCGCTAATGACCACAGATTATAGTAAACAGCTTGCGCGCCCCGCATCGATATTAGGACATTATGACTCGACTAAACTCTATGGTTTAACAAGTTTTTTGTTAACATTACTGTAGCTACCTATAAAAGTAATTATAGGTATTACTGTTATTTTGGGAAATAGTTTTGTTATTGGGATATAATAATATGCTTGTTAATTAAATAACCCTTGTTGATTGTTATTTTGTTTAATGATGAGGGTTGTCCCTTACACCCTGTATATGATCAGATGTATGAACGGAAACGAAGCAAAAGGATTATGTGAGGATCGTAGCAGGTGACGTTCAGTAGTTTCTGCCTACCCCCGTGGGAAGCAGGCATGAGTAATATATGTAGTATTAAAAGAAAACTATTTTCCTACCTGCTTATAGCCTTAAAATTTTAAATCATTGGTGAGGTGAAGGAAGATTATTAGCTTGGTTAATTTCTGTATGAACAGCGCTGATTTTATAGTGATACTACCTTTTAACTTACGAACGTACATACTACCGGGATTAAAAGGAAGCGAAGTGATGATTGCATACCTAATAGCCGAGGAAAAGGTCATTGACTCCTGTCCTAACGTTGCGCCGCCGTCAACCATAATTATTTTGTTACGCGTAATATTGAAACTGTGATATCTTTTAAAGGTTTTATTTATATTATGTAACGCTAGGCATATTTTAATCTAAATTATAGGCCCAATTTAAATAACATGTTTTTATTGAATAAGGATTAATATAAAACCAGTCAAAATAGCTTCGGAAATAACAATACATTTTTTATCAAATTCTGAAAGATTAAAATTGTTACTGTGGGTCCTTACAAGATAGACATAATTATGCTCAATCTTCATGTTCTTGTTCAACTTTTTAGGATTTACAAACCTGTAGAACATGAATTATAATCTCTTACGGATTACGCGGCTCACCTTAATAAATTATACACCTAATCCTTCCTCATGAATCACTCAGCCCATTGGTGAAAAACGTTTGAAAATCCGTTCGGTGGTTTTTGAGTTTTTTTTATTTTTTATTAGTTTATCGTGTTCAGACAGACAGACGCGGCGTAGGGACTTTGTTTTTTATATGTAATGAATCGATCGCAATAAACAACAGGTAAACTGAAAATAATTAGAAGAAGAGAATAGACTAGAATATATACTCTTTATTATATTTAAAAAAAAAACACCATAAAAATTACAAATATAAATGTTGAAATTTTACGTAGGGTGACACTTTGGGCGGTTTTATCGCTAATAAAGATCGCGAAGATATTATTATGACACGAAATAATCATAAAATCTTATTATTCCAATGTCTGGATTCGTGCCCGGTTGATGGCTATAGGCTCGCCCCCTAAATGGGACTTAAACCTAACTGGCGAAATATGGGTGTACTATAGGTCTACCTCTGCTTGCTGTTCTTGGATTACAGGCGTGATGTTATGTTATCTAATTAACACACTCAAACTACTGATTTTCAAGTAAAATTAACACCTATCTACCTAAAACTCTTTGAAAACCGCTGCGAAATGTCCATCAAGACGCTGACAACAGCTAAACCGCGGTTATTGTGAGACTGCATACAAAAGAAAGAGAAGCACGATGACACATCGCTTGTAATTTATTGCAAAATATAAAGCAATTATCTATTTACTCAAAAATGAGTAGAGTAATCGAAAATAAGAAACAACCAAGTTCTGCATACAAATAAGACTTTTAAGAAGAATTTTATTAATTAAACTAGCTGCGCCCCGCGGTTTCACCCGCGTAAGTCTCGATCCCGTGGGAATATCGGGATAAAAAGTAGCCTCTGTCTTAATCCAGGGTGTCAGCTACCTCCATACAATTTTATCAAAATTAGTCCAGCCGTTAGAGCGTGATGAAGTAACAAACATACACACACACTCACAAACTTTCGCCTATATAATATTAGTGTGGTGTGATATACCAACTTTTCTTCAGCCAACCTCATTGCTCATTAGATCACTGTTCTTCATTTTCAAGGTTTCAACTTTCGCCTTGAAGGTCTGTCTCAAAAACTCACTCTGTATAACAAAAGATAAGGTTAAGTTTAAACGTGGTTTAATTTAAAACTCCAGACTTGACTCAACTCACGTATCTTGACCGGGAAACTCATTTACACTTCGTTCGGGTAACTAGTTAGCAGTGGGTTTAGCTTCAGGACTGGATATCAAAGTTTTGGCGTTCCAGTTTCGGAACTTATATCCTTATTGCAATAGAGCATGGTTTAAGTGGCTTTCAAGTTGGAGTAACTTGCATATATCCGTATTTGATACTGAGATTGGTACTTAAGAGCGGCCAACCCGTCATAGTTTGTTGTAATCACATATGAGCGTTTATATGAAAACATATGGCGTTGTAAAACATTTTTCTTTGAAATTTTTGAACTAATAGGTATCTTGTGCACTGTATCTAGGTTTTTATGAAAGCGAAATGTTAAAATTTGGATAAACAAATTCAGTACAAGCCTGGAAAAATCTGTTTTCTGCACAAATTTTACCTGAACTTTGGTAGGTCATAATGTATTCATAAATTATAAAAGTAAAGAAAACATCTACATAGAAACCTCGCAACATGTAATGGAAATTCTAAACTTGTACCTACTCAAAAACACGTATTTCCTGGAACAAGTTTTATGAAATTCCGCACATAATTTTTCGTTCAAAATTGTAGTTTTCGGAGCACCTCCCCAGACAGAGATACAGTAGGTTAACAATGACTGAGCAAGGTCAAAGTATACTGATTTTTAGGGTTCCGTACCTCAAAAGGAAAAAACGGAACCCTTATACTTAGGATCACTCGTGTGTCTGTCTGTCTGTCCGTCTGTCACAGCCGATTTGCTCCGAATCTACTGGACCGATTAAGTTGAAATTGGGTACACTTATGGACTTCTGTGACCCAAACACGGACGTGTAATGTCAATAAATGAGTTTTGAACATGGGGGTCACTTTTGGGGGGAAAATTAGAAAATTAAAAAAAAAAGTTTTACAATCTTTACCGTGCGACATATCAAATGAAAGGGCTTATTGTAAGGATTTCAGATATTTTTTTTTTTATAATTTTACAATAAATACTTTTATAATTATTTACGAAAATAGATTAAAATTTACCATTCCGCCCCCCCCCCCTCCCCCTTATCTCCGAAACTAAGGAGCCTAAAATTTTGAAAAAAAAACAGAAAATAGTTCTTTACTGTATACATTACAAGAAAACCTATGAGAAGTATATGATCTTAAAATAACATGGCAATAACACACATAATCTCTCAATATTGTGCGTACAACTGACATTTGCAGTTGGAATGTATGATGAGGGAGCATGTTTTTCAACAACAATGTTAAGTTAGTTCTCACGATAATGAATCCCCACTACGGAACCCTTCATTGTGCGTGGTCTGACACGCACTTAGCCGGTTTTTTTTTACTTGTCATCGGCTACTCGTCTCAAGGTTTTGAAAATATTTATTAACTTGCGTAACCTGGTTTTAAGTGTATCAATGTGTTGCTGGAATCTAAGGCTACAATCGATTGTAACTCCCAGATACTTAACGTGTCTAGTGCCGCGAAAGTGAGTGCAGGTACACATATTGTTATCATGCGGTTCTGGACTTTGGGACGTTAACATTTGCTCTAAGAGAGAAGGTTATATAATTGGTTTTCTACGCGTTGAGTGTTAGAATATTACTGCGTAATCAATTTGACACAGTATCAAAGCCCGATTTTGGGTATGAAAAAACTTCATACCATGTATCAGCGCTAAAAAGGAGCGCCGTGTCATCTGCAAATTGAATGATCCTACCTCCGGGGAGTGTGAGCATACCCAGGTCATTAATATATCTAAGGAACAGAGTGGGACCCAACACGCTTCCTCGAGGGACGCCATATAAGACTGTTCGTTCGTCACTAACGTAATCATATTATATTTTAACGCACTGGCTCACTCAAGTAGTTTTCAAAAAGTTCAAGAACCCATTTTATTCCCAAATTCTCCATTTTTTGGGAGAGAATGGGCACAGAAACCGTGTCAAACGCCTTAATAGGGTCTAAAAATATGCCTAACACCTTTTTCCTCTTGTCAGGTTGGTAACAACATATTTAGTTTTTCAAATCGTGTACAGCATCGGAATACACTACCTGTTGCCCGCGGCTTGCATGTATACCTACGCATTTAGTAAAAAGCTTTTATTTTGACATTCACCCAGCAGTGATAGCCTGGTGGTGTGACCTTCGGATTGCTAAGTCATAGGTCTCCAGTTCGAACTCAAGGCAAACACCTCTCACTTTTCTCATTTATGTTGATGATTGAACTCAGATTGGTGAACTACTTTCTCTCTCTACTCTGACACCTGGAACCAAATTACGTAACACATTATCAATCAAAATCTGAATGATTTTGATTGATAATGTGTTAATCCATTGCTTCATGTGTTTGAAAAATTTGTCTGCTCAACAACGTAAATAACGCAATGAATGTGGTTGAACTGTGAAAAAAGGGTAGGGTTACACAAGGTGAATCACTGAAAACATGAACTAAATCGTGCCAGGTTGATGGTAATGGCCTCGCCTCCTATTACATAGGGTCTAAGCATAACTGGCGAAATGTGGGTGTACAAGAGGTACACCTCTGCCTAACCCTTCTGGGAATATAGGTATAATGTTGTTATAATGAAATTAATAACTGAACGAATACACATCAAATACACACAGAATTTAGAAAACACAAATAAAAGTTTGTGAATGTTTTTAAAATAATTTCAAAACCCATCATTCGTCAATTACGGGGTAGTTTAGCAAATAACTTTTATTCGATTTCAACTTTAAAATGATTGGTTTCCAATACGAACTGTTTGTACATTATATTATGTAGGTTAAATAATGTTTGAAATCGAATATTTGAATCAATCGTTCGAAATTAAAATTACAAATTGATCAAATAATGTAATTTGAAACATTACATAAATAGCAAAAAGCTCATTCCATTACATGATAAAAAAATATAATTATATGAAAACATAATTTAAATTCATGGAGAGGAAGTTTTGATTTGATAATTTAAATAAATCATCTATATAGTTTCTAATGGAAAAACATGATTTAGAATAAATAACGAGTAACTATTACTTTTCTTTAGGTATGTTCGTACTGTAAGGGAACAACAAAAGACTTATTTATATTAATAAAGTGATTATTTCAATTGAATTAATCAGTACTCTTTTTACATCATGACGCCCTCTACCAGCTCTCCAAGCTGATCTTCTGTTTTTTTTCTTCTAATCCGTCTAAATATTAAATTTATAAGAATAATTTTAATTAAGGATTTTTAATTTACATTTAGTTTATCTCATTAAACTAGAACCTGACACTGACTTGCAAATTGCGGGGACGTACTACCGGGATATAAAAAGTATAACCTAAACTAACCCAGGTCATAGTTTAAACATGTGCAAAATTTCATCCAAATCTGTTCAGTCGTTTTAGCGTGAAAGCCTAACAAAAAAACTCACTTTTGGATTTATAATATTAGTTAGGATTCCGGGCCTGCCCAAAATGAAAATAAAAACATCAATGTTGGTAGCTGTTTTCGCGGCTCGCGCCTTCAAAGTTAATATTTTCCGTGGCGGAGAGTATCCAAATAATGATACTCAAAGTTACTCCAGTGCTTCATTAAAATCGCGTTGGTATTACGTTCCCATTCATTTTTAGAAATAGAATTTTCCTTAATAATATCGGCTTGTAATTAATCGAACCTCTAATCTCTCATTTTGCTTTCCTAAAAATATGATTGAACAGTCTAATATAATGAATCTCTTTCGTGATCGCTTTTAGCGATAAGACCGCCCATTGTGTCACCCTGTGTAAAATTTCAACATTTATATCTGTAACTTTTATGGTGTACATAATAAAGAGTATTCTATTCTATTCTATTCTATTCTCTTTTGTAACCTTTTTTTTTTTCCGTGGAGAAATCCTTATGGATACCCTCCGTCTGGAAAGAACGGAGGTTTATGTCGGACTCCTACTGAGTAAAACCCTACTGGTTCTCCTAGTACCATGAGTCGGGGGGCCGGGAGTTTTTTTTTTTTCTCTTTATTTATTACTTGCAACCTTTAACAAGTCATGTCAGCCCCATCATTACCGTAAGCAAGTTACTTACAAAAATTTCTTAAGACGCGACGGCGGCGGCGGCGGCGGCTCAGAGATACTTGTACAATCGCCGCACCCGTGACTGGTATCAGCCCGCCACGCCATGCCTGGCCATTGAACACTCTAAATATAATGAATCTCTTTTTGTGAAAAGCTCAAATAATTCCAATCTTGGGGACCCAATTATCATCATTTCTGCCGAAGGACGTCCACTGCTGGACATAGGCCTCCCAGGGATTTGCCATAATCGCCACGTTTGGCAGGCGGGTTGGCGATCGCAGTATAGTGTTAAAATGGCAATCTATACATGCTCTTCACATGGTCTGACCAAGATTATGTCTGGACTTAAAGAGACTGTAACCTCTGAGTTTGTTTCAGCCTTTTTCTCAGAGTAGTCAGATAGGGAACGCCGACCTCATCTAGTTTTTAAAATATGATTGACGAGTATAAGTGTTTGTACAAACCTACTTACAGAAATAAATCATTTATCATTAATCACGTATTCTGATATCGTATTCGGCAAGCATAGTGGGGCGCCCCCCAGCTAGATGGACCGACGACTTTAAAAAGGTGGCTGGGACAGACTGGATGCGGAAAGCGGAGGACAGGGTGTTGTGGCGCAGCCTGGGAGAGGCCTATGTCCAGCAGTGGACTGCTATAGGCTGAGTTGATTGGTTGATTGACGTATTCTGACCACACATTGAAGCCAAATGCAACATTCATGAGCACTTCCCTTTAGAAACCTATTGCGGTGCTAAAACGTAAGATTTTGAAGTAAATTAAATTGTTCAGTATTGAAAGGGTTCCACATTGAATGTCGCTCGAGGGTAAGATGGTCAAGGTTAATCCGCCCGGATTTGGTAGGAAAAGATCTGCTTTTTAGGGTTCCGTACCCAAAGGGTAAAACGGGAACCCTCTTACTAAGGCTCCGCTGTCTGTCCGTGTATCACCAGGCTGTATCTCATGAACCGTGATAGTTGACAATTGAAATTTTCACAGATGATATATTTTTGTTGCCGCTATAACAAGAAATACTAAAAAATAGAGTAAAATAAATATTTAAGGGGGCTCCCATACAACAAACGTGATATTTTTGCTGGTTTTTGCTCGATATTGATAATGGCAACAGGTAGATGCTTGAAATATTCACAGATTATTTAGTTTATGTTCACTTTAAAAATAAATATTTAAATTAAAATAAAACAAATATTTAAGCCCCATATATCAAACGTGATTTATGTGCCATTTTTATAGATAATGGTACGGAACCCTTCGTGCGCGAGTCCGACTTGCACTTGGCCGGGTTTTTTCTAATGATTATAATTCTATAAAGCCATATTTGTTATGGCCGCGAATCATATTTAAATCAACATACAACCTATTACTGACCTGCAAATTGCAAAAAACTTAAGAAAATTTTTATTCCGCGGGTTACTTTAGCGCATCATCCTTAAGGCGCAGATATATGATTTAAGTGACTTTTAAATCTGTTATTACGGCTTCAAATAATACAAATAAGTTATTCAAAAAAAATTCAAGAAAAAATCATTATAAACTAGAACGCGTACACATCAATTCCTTAAGTGAATACTCGTACTCTAGTAAAAATACTTATTTAAATAAATTCAGGAATAATGTCTACCCAAAACTTATAAACGATATTACTTTCAAACAGATATTTTCATGTTTTTTTTTTTTGTATGAACTGACTATTTTTAACCGAATCCTAAAAAGGAGGAGGTTATAATTATGGTCGGTGGTAAAATGAGGAGGTTATAATCATGGTAAAATGTCCGGACTTTTTTGCAAACGTCCAGCTTTTTGTCAGGACTTTCGTATTTCGAAGTGATAAGTTGATAACCCTAGGCCCTGCAAACAGCTGCACAAGTCTGTAAGTGAATAGGTAATTAATAGACACTAATGTTAGGAGTTACTTCTAGTCGTTTTGTGAGAAATAGCGTTGGAATAAGAAAACTGAGGGTCAAACGGGTAATTTAGAACTTGGCGATATAGGTAATTATAAATTGTATGCTTACGCCATGGACGTATAAAAAAAGTCGGACGGATTCTCGCTAACAGAAAACTGTGTCACTCAGAGTCAGCCAGCTCATGTACAGGCTGGCACGCACGAGGCCAGTGTTGTCAATATTCACGTGTGCAAATTACCCTAAATATAAAGGAAATTTATATATTTTTTAATCAATTCAACTTATTTAGATTATTAATTATTAGTTATTTTATATTATGTAGTATGGAGGAATGGTTGGATTAAAAAAATCAAAATTGTAACTGTAAAAATAACTGGATTCAACAAATTTAAAATATGGGTAAATTTGGCTAACATGACAACCCTAAATTCACTCACACATAAGACTATCGCCGCCATTACGGGACACAGTTTTGTCTTAGCGGAAGTTCGTCCGACTTTTTTTATACGTCCATGGCTTACGCTAATATAGTATGCTTATGCAGTGAGTTCCACTCGAATCCAAGAAAATACGAATCACCAAAACACAGACCGAAAGTTGTAGGCCTCTGCAGCTATTTAGCCAAAATAGACGCTTTATGTATATTTTGAACCAAGGTATTTTCAGAACCAGCTGATTTTCTACTAGTAGGTACCTAATAATGATGGATTAATACAAAAATTATATTCTCTTCTTCTGTTCCCATGTGTCATAAGGACAAAGAAAAATGTCTCATAATATAAACAAAAACACACGGAAAAACAAAAACATCCTACATTATCATATATCCGTCCCAAAACACAAGTTTAATAGCTCACATAGAATACGTTCAAAGCATCAAGTTCTCTTAAAATATTCATAGAACTCTACAAACTATAAAACTGTGTTGCCAGATAACATTTACCTACGTGTGAAACTTTACGCCACAAAGTTACGTATAAAGGATAGCAACACTCCACTATCTGGCTTCCAACTTCAAATTCCCTCGCGTGAAATGGAACGTCGCGGCCGTAGAGTATAGAATGCTGTTTGAGTGGCGGAAGTTTTCGTTTTGTTTTACATATTTCTGGCGGATTTTAAAGGTTTTGGTTTAATGTAGACGTATTTTATTTATGGTATACTCGTTTTTAAATGCATTGTTTTGTGTTTTTTATTCTTTTTGGGGTTTAGCAAAACGACAATAATAGTCAAACGCACGCAAATATGCATAGAATTTGTAAAATGTAGTTGTATTTTTGGGCAAGTTTAAACATGGAAGTGTGGAATAATCACGATATTTTTTTTTACGTAAAACCAATGTTATTACAATGATCAAAAAGTTACATTGCAATGACTTATACCTATCATGGAGTTTCCCTACGTGATCGCATCAGAAATGAAGAGATCCGCAGGAGAACAAAGGTAACCGACATTGCCCCAAGAATTGCCAAGCTTAAGTGGCAGTGGGCAGGGGCACATTGCTCGCAGAACAGATGGCCGATGGGGCCGAAAGGTTCTGGGGTGGCGACCGCGTACCGGAAGACGTAGCGTTGGAAGGCCTCCTACTAAGTGGACCGATGACTTTGTGAAGGCTGCAGGTATCCGCTGGATGCGGGAAGCACAGAACCAGTCGTAGTGGCGGTGCTTGGGGGAGGCCTATGTCCAGCAGTGGACGTCTTTCGGCTGAAATGATGATGATGAATGATGACTTATACCTTATTAGGTATAAATCATTGCAATGTAACTCTTTGATCATTGTTATAAAGTATAAATTAGAATGATTGGCAGAGAGTTTAGTTTAAAACCAATTGCTGAAGCTCGCTGCAGCGTACCTACTTTTAGTGTTCTGGACCGCAAAATTACAGACACGGAACCCAAGATCACTTCGTAGTTCAACAAACTTTTATTTCGTACATAAAATTGGTGTAAAAATGATAAATATTATGTAACCAATATGTCAAACAAATAGCTTTATGACTGCGTGATGAGGCGGCGCTTGAGTCGATGCCGACGTTACGGAGTGTTGCCATTTTAAATATTTATATAAAAATTTAGAACTAAGTGTTGTTTTTATTTTATTTTGTTATTTTTACCTCATGTATTGCTGCACCAGCTGACACGGGTCATGGATCACGTCAACGCCGGCTTTTGCCGAAAACCAGCGCTGCGGATCTGTCTCGCATAGGGTCACAGCATTATGCTGAGCGATGGCCGTTTTGCATGGATGCGGAGCATGTTTTCCCCTAACTTATTCTTTCGTATTTGTGTTTTTTTCTTTGCGTTATGTTTACAGCAAATAAAGGTATTTTCTTTATTTATTTTTTCTATCTATGTACCGCTTAAATGAAGGCACATCGTTCACTACGAACTTGAATCACCAATGAGAAGCCAGAACGTCACAGCAGTAGGTATTTCAATGGCGATCGTAACACCACGCAACAAACAAGCAACGAGTCCGCGTATCACTGGTCAGTTTCCCTCAGTAGTCAGTTTATTTGATTCGCCATTTTCGTTGATGAGTCAGTTTCACTGATTGGTCAGTTTTACCGATTAGTCAGTTGCTTTAACTCGCTATTTTCCAGAATTGGCCAGTTTCGTTGATTCGTCAGTTTTATTCAATTCGTCAGTCAAAGTACAGTAGGTAGAAAACTCATACACGTCTGCTAATTTAATTATGTACGTATTACGTAACATAACATCACGGCTGTTTCCTCAAAGGGCTAGGCAGAGATAAAAAAAAATTTTTTTTTCAGAAAATAAATATCTTAAAAAAAAATATTGTGATTGTAAAAATACAACTTTAAGTTTGATTTAAATTGGGTTCCTTACATTTTCCAGTTTTGTTTACTTAAACGTAAACATATATTTTACGTTGAGTGTACTAAACTGACGAATCGACGAAAACCAGCAAATACTGGAAAATGGCGAGTTAAAGCAACTGACTAATCGGTAAAACTGACCAATCACTGAAACTGACTAATTAACGAAAATGGCGAATTAAATAAACTGACTACAGAGGGAAACTGACCAGTGATATGCGGACTCACAACAACACGTAACGCGAAAGTTCTAGCTACTCATTGGTGATTTGAGTCTGTAACTAGCTATTTTAAGTAGCATTGTGGACGACGTGCCGTTCCCACTGCTGGGACACAAGCTTCCTCTCTTCGAGAGGGAGTGGGCTGTAAATCTACCACGCAAGCCCAGTGCGGGTTGGTAGATGTCACATGTCTTTGAATTTTTGGTTCTAGGACATACCGGTTTCCTCACGATGTTTTCCTTCACCGTTTTGAGAGCAGTGGTGATGAAATTATTTACACAAAGTAAAGCGCCTGCCTGGGTTCGAACCCACGACCTACAACTCGTAAGTCGGGGACGTTACCACTGAGCCACCACTGCTCTCTCTCCTCTGCTCTTAAGAATCACGACTATGCCCAATTTATAGAATAAGGGCACTAGCTCTAATCGTGAGATCACTCCCGATTTATATAGGGAGTATGGCTTTATAGCCCTGACCTAAAAACTAAACTCTCCGAGCAAAGTGAAGACATTTTTCTTAACACAACAAATTAAACTGCTTTATATTCAAGGCAGTCTCAAGCCGTTTCGAGCCATTTCTCAGACCTAAGAGGAATGATGTGCTCGACTTTCTATTAGCTACGTAGGTTGTGAATTTTGATGGAGCTATCTTGTTTAACGACCTGGATATTCTGACTACCAGTCTTACCAAGGGGCAGGGCAACAGCCTCTAGCCCCGGGTCTCCACAAAGAAGGGATCTCCACTATTTGATTTATTTTAGATAAGAAAAAAATACATGCTTTGTGTCCATCAAAGAAAAAAAAGTTCACATTCACAAGGTACCTTTAAAACTCGATTTTTTTTTCAAGAAAATTTTGGGGCCTCGACTTTTTGGTTGGCCCAGGGCCTGCACACCTTTAAATCCGACCCTGCCAAGGGGTATCGTGTTACCCAGTAACTGGGTTGTGGAGGTGAGATAGGCAGTCGCTCCATGAAAAATATTGGTATTCAGCTGCATACGGTTAGACTGGAATTCGACCCCAACATAATTGGGAAAAAGCTGGGCTAGGATGGTGATATTTTAGCCGGGGATTGCGGAAGTAATAACAGATCCCAAGATCCCCGCCCAAGTGTGGGAAGGGAACACTGGGGTGGTTTTTAGTCAGTAAGAGTCTGACAGACCCGTCCGCCCGCCCCAGGGCGGAGGACATCCATGAGGATTTTCCACCCCGTGAACAAAAAAAAAAAAAATAGGATGGCGATATTTAAAAAAAAAAAAACTTGTTTGCAACAAAATAGTTGGGTTAACGTCATCTAAAACTATTCCAAATTTCAAGTGGATAGCATTAGTAGTTCTTGATATATCGATATAGCTGTGACAGACAGACAGACAAACAGACAGACAAACAGACTTAGTCTCACCAAAAGGGTTCCTTTTTACCATTTTAGTACGGAAACCTAAAAAGCTTTGTTTTTTGTCTATTGAATAAAGTCAACAATCGATTTCGGGTAGGTATACAAAAGTTCGATAAAAATATGCATAGGGGGGGGGGGCATCCTTTAAAAGGTTTCTCCTTACATTTTTCCGTTCAAAACATACTGAACCTCCAGTTATGTACGATACCTATCCCGAGAGAAAAAAAAGGTCCAGTCAAGCTTTTATTGAATGACATATCATAAAGTTTGAAACTAATATAAAAATTGGGTTGCTACCTGTATTACCTCTCTTTGTAGTCCAGGAGTCAGCAAGTTCAGATATTTATGTTCCAATGCAATCTTCAACATACATAACATAAAAGGTAATGACGGAACGTGACGAGAAAGTCTGGGGAAATAGGCAAGGAGTCAGGTTATCTTTTGGACAAAAGAGAGGGAAAGATAATAGGAATATTTTCTTTCTTGTCACATAAGAATAGAAACACTACAATCGTAGACTTATTATTGTAGTTCTACCTACCCTAATCTTAATCCTAACTATGAATTTGATATTCAATATTATACAATATTATTTTTAGTATATGCGAAACCTGAATATAGTTTGTTCAGAATATGGAACTGAATCGATTTCAATAATTTTTACACCATGTTATATTTTGTCTCAAACATATTTAAGTGTGATGGAAAATGTTATCACCATTTAGTTACTTACAATACAATCGTCGTACGGTTAGGTACCTACTGCCAAATTATTATCAATGAGCGCAAGACGACCCTTTTGTACGGACAACCCGGTAAAAAACAACCTTATAACTTTGTCATTTTTCATGATACGGTTTTGCAATTTTGTACATAGATTATTTACATAAAAATACTAGACACGTGTATCGGGTTTCGCCTATACTAAAACTAATATTGTATATACCGCAGCCATCTGGTTAAATTAGCCAGCTAATTGGATGCCTAGGCCGATAGTTAATTGAACTAGAATCATTCAACGTTTAACAATTTGGCGTATTGAAAGTCAGTCCTTTGAAGATGACTGACCAAGACTCAGCCAAGTGATTCAAATTTAATTAAAAACAAATTGTTTGTGGTTCCTATGTCAAAGTCAAAGTCAAACCATTTATTTCAAATAGGCACATAAGAGGCACTTTTGAACGTCAAAATATACAAAAAAAATAGAATTGATTCTAGTTGCCCCTTCCAAAAGATAGTTTCGTATGGAGAAGAATGGGCAAGAAACTCCACCGGTACTCTTTTAAAAATGTTTTACAATATTTTGTTTGATTACATTAATTATATGATTGTATGTGAAGACGATGCACCTAGAATAAAATTACTATACCATAATAGGTAAAACGAATTAAAAACTAAGCAATGAAAAATAATTTAATTATTAGATAGATACATGGTGTTCACATATTTACAAACATCATAAAAGTATGATTTTCTAAAAAAATAAAAAAATAAGTCAGTGTGTGAGTATAGGTTATCACAGAATGTAAAATCAATATCATAAAAATAACAGATTTTACCATAAAAATAGCAACCAGTTTGATTTTGTCTAGACTCTAGATTGTCCTATGGAGCTGGACCAGCATGTTTCCAAGCATTCCTGTCCTGGATATAATCCTCTAACTTGTAATATGCTTGTTTACAAAGTGTACTTTTAATATGTGTTTTAAATTTTCTCTCATTTAATTTCAATATATCACAAGGTATTTTGTTGTAACATTTAACACAGTACCCCATAACCATGATACCATCTACTGTTATTTAATCATTCACGCTTGGCGGCCAGATCCCCTCTGTTGTTGGTAAATTCAGTTACCAAAACAAAAACTCTTTATCAATATCCAATTTAACTAAATGACTATACGACATACAGCCATCTGGTTAAACGTTGCGCTCAGTGAGTTGGCTAGTTGTCCTTCAGCTATTTAATTGGACCGGTGTTTAATGAACGGCCTAGGCGTCCAATTAGCTGACTAATTTAACCAGATGGCTGCGAGATTATATATATATACATATATAATCCTAACTTATAATATTATAAATCCGAAAGTGAGTTTGTTTGTTTGTTTCACGCTAAAACGGCTGAACGGATGTGGATGAAATTTGGCACACATATAGTTTATCTATGTAGCTGTGCTTGGGCGATGCCTATGCCTAGCAGAAGAATAGAATACTCTTTATTATGTACACCATAAAAGTCACAGATATAAATGTTGAAATTTTACATAGGGTGACACAATGGGCGGTTTTATCGCTAAAAGCGATCTTTTACAGACAACCTTTGGATGGATTAAAGGGAGAAGGAGAGACAATACTGCAGGTAGTCAGTGGTGTACCATTTCATAAACAATAAGTACATAAAGCATACACATCTATATAAAGACATACATACATAAAGCATCGCCATACAACGTGGCAATGCTGCCAGCCTTTTGGGCACTTTTCCTGTTGACAGCGATGCAAACGAATTTTTTGATGTCCTATGATTCTGTCCCCCTCCTTTTTTATATACATGTACATATTATTATTTTAAGTCTGTTAGCGTATATATTATGTAAATATTTTTCTATATAAATATATACAATATTAATTTTAGTATATGCGAAACCCGATACGCGTGTCTAGTATTTTTAGTAAAGAATCTATGTACAAAATTTCAAAACTGTATTATGAAAAATCACAAAGTTATAAGGTTGTTATGTTACCGGGTTTTCCGTACAAAAACATGCTAACGGCGCCCCCGCGCCTCCAGGGTCGTCTTGCGCTCATTGATAATAATTTGGCAGTAGGTACCTAACCGTACGGCGATTGTATTGTAAGTAATTAAATGGTGACAACATTTTCCATCACACTTAAATATTTTTGGGACAGAATATAACATGGTGTAAAAATTACTGAAATCGATTCAGTCCCTTATTCTGAGCAAACTGTATTCAGGTTTCGCATATACTAAAAATAATGTTGTATAAACAATATACAATAATAAATATGAAACAAGAGCAAGGAACTGTATTCTGTAATAATGATGTTTAAAGAGAGAGGGAAGTGTTTTTTTACCCAAATTTTAAAAGTGGACAAAGACTGACCACGCCTTAGACGCAGTAGACGTCTTTTGACTGAAATATTAATCATGCCGACAAAGTGGTAAAATAAAATCTTTTATTAGGGTTCCGCTCCTACACTTAAAGTGGGGATGACAAAAAAAAAACAAAACTTTTTTATTCAAAACTAGGCTGAGAATCAGCCTTTTTACGAACGTGAAAAGTTACATAAGACGTCACGACTTTCACTACTGTTTAAGCTAACATTGTTTTTTCTCGTCTATCCCATTGTGTGGGGTATCATTAGAAAGGTCGTTCAAAAATATTGCGAGTATTTGCACATCATTTTTCGATTCAAGGATCCGTTTACGAAATATTAAGCTCTAAAGTGCAAATTTTTGTATAAGTGTGCCAGCTAAATGGTTGTTAATGGATATTGTGAAAAAATTCAAGGCAATAGCTTATAAAACGAAGTTAAAAGGAAAATTATCACAATTATCACAGCTAAGTAGGCTTTACAAGTTAACACGAGACAGTCGACCAACTTACATTTGCAGTTGGAATTTATGGCAGAACATTTTTTTCAACTACAATGTTAAGTTTGTTCTTGGGATGAATTCATCCCAACTACGGAACCCTTTATTATGCGTGATCCGACGCGCACTTGGCCGGTTTTGTTAAATTAAACTTATATGATACCTATTTTTGTTGGTACTTCTGTAGGTAAGTCAATAATATTTCAAAAACTAGATGAAGTCAGTGTTTCCTATCCAACTACTCTGAGAAGCAATACCAAACCAAATTCAGAGGTCACAGTCTCTTTTATTGTCCAGATATTATCTTGATCAGGTCATGCGAAAACCATGTAAGTAAACAAAATAGTGTCTAAAATGGCTTTATTATTGTTAAGGCTTACTTAGAACTCTACGGTATTCAAATGGAGTGGCTAGTGGCTAAATAATAACAGCAGCACAGGTCGATCTTCCGCAGGAGACGCCCCGGGCGTCGGGAGTCGCAAGCCGATTTCCGGCCACCGTAGGCGCGGGCCTGCGGACGGTGAGCGATGGGTAGCTCGCCGTCCGATAAGGACCAGGCCCGGGTCGACGGCGCGTTGTGTTCCACGCGCGCCTCAAAGAGATGTCAGCACAAACCGACGGGGTCCGTTAGGACCAATGCCTGCCGGGGTTGCGAGTTTTTCCGAAAGGGATATCGTGGCCCTGGCACACAGGCAACGGAAGGAACACGGGTGGGTTTTAGTCAGTAAAAGTCTGACACGCCCTCCCGCTACGCCCAGAGCGGGAGAAGTTATTTGATGATTTCCCACCCAAAAAAAAAAAAAAAAAGCACAGGTCGATCTTCAAGGTTAAGGAAAGCTTGCCGAGGTCGGTCAGTGGATGGCTGACCATCCATTTCATACCGAGACCACTCCGTGTCTCTGAAAGCACGCTAAACTGCTGATCCCGGCTGTCATTTGTAGATAGTTAATATTAATATATGTACCTACCTACATAATTTGTATATTTCTTTGAATTTTAGTTGTATTGCTTTACTTGCTGAATTTTGTAAACTCAAAAAACCAGATAATAATTATGTATATGTCAAATTAGTTATCAGACAATATAATTTGCAATTTTCCCCAGTTTCATGATTATCAAAAACATTATGTACATTTCTAACTATATCTTTAGTTTTATAAGTTCTGCTTATACTAAACTACAATTTCAGACTTTTATTATCCCTATAGTATCTTGACTATAACTGTTTTTGTAAATTAACATGTCCTATCTAAGAGAGCCGGGTGATCTGTAACTCAGGACCCTCCTACCTCAGACACCTTTCTCTATTTAAGATTGTACATTTTATTAACCAGTGCCTGTAGTATGATGTTGAGATAAATAAAGATTTATGATCATTATGATTATGATTATCTTTGACAGTCGTTACGGGTCATCAGAAGCCCATAAGTCTGACAAAAAAACAACAAACATGAATACCTACATAAACAATAGATTTGCATGGTCTTAAAATAACATTCGGGAACAGCATCTACATGTTTTGCCATTTTTACCAAGTACTGTTACCCAAGTACTGGGTTGCGGAGGTCAGATGGCAGTCGCTCCTGGGGGTCTACTCCCTAAGTCCGTTAACGAAGCAACGGACCCGTCCGACGGTAGTCCGATACGTCGCAGTGAACCCTACTCCCTAATGATTTCGGATTCATCATTTTCCAACGGAATCATAGACAATCTTGGTGAACGAATGATGCATGACTATAGAGTTGCGCAATTTTACCGGTCGAATACCGGTTTACTTATTTTGTGGTTTTCAAGTTTAAATAATCAAAAATTAATATGTTTCTCGTTTGAAACGACCGCATTTTTAACAATATACTTTTTATTATGTCTAAATATAGAATTGAATTATTTTTGTCATTTTTGTTCCGAAACCGGCATTAGCCTGTTGATACCTTTGCCTATTTTGTTTTTTTGATGTCGTATCAACTGACATAACGAGCCGTCAAAACAAGTGTCAAGTTGAACTTTTCGGACGGGCAAATACGTATCGGGAGTAGGGACAACTGTCAAATCGTGTTGTCATTCATTCTTCGTTCGGGCCCGGAACGAATCATCCGTCCGAAGGTGATAAGGAGTAGGAAACGCCCGTAACGAAGGCCGACACAACGGACTTCGTGCTTAGGGAGTAGACCCCCTGGTCCGATTAGACTGGAAGCTGACCCAAAAATAGTCGGGAAAAGGCTAGGCAGATGATGAGTATTGATTATAAAAGACTTGTTGTTGTTGCTCTTTTTAAAACATGCAACATTAGAAAGAGACAAAAAATTCAAAAGTTAAAAATGCGTGAATAACTTCATGCGTAACTTTATGAATAATTTATTTCTTTTCCCTCCATCAGAAAGTAAGAACATACAAGTACTTCGTTTTAACTTTATTTTCTAATATTATGAAGAAGCACTATGTAACATTTACGTCATTATTCCTTAGGGGACCGGACTGCTTTTCCTTAAGAGCGGCCAACCCGACATACTTTTCATACAAACGCTCGTACGTGATTATGGCGTTGTAACACATCTTTCTTTGAAATTTTTGAATGAATAAGTATCTTGTGCACTATATCTATGTTTCTATGCAAGCAAAAAATAATTTTTTTGAAAAACAAATTCAGTATAAGCCTGCAAAAATCTGCTTTTTTGCACAAATTTCACCTGAACTTTGGCCATTAATAATGTACTCATAAATATTGTAAATGTTAAGAAAACATTCACAAACTGGTAAGGCTTACTCAAAAACACGTATTTCCTGGAACAAGTTTTATGAAATTTCCGCACATTATTTTTCGTTCAATGTTATCGCGTTCTCACTCGTTTGTTAATAGTTTTCACTTGCGCTTGATGAAACAACAAACTTTTCGACCATGCTCGCGTTGACGATAGACGGACCAGGAAGGCCCCTCTTAACACAGGTTTTCATAACCTAGCTAGGAGAGCAGTGCTCACACATTTGTAGATCCTATTACTTATTTTGTAAAACTGTATTTTTAACGTGTACTACAATTGTTTGTTTTTTTAATAAATAAACATTATTATTATTAAATAAGGAAAACTAGACTAAACTAGTAATTCTGCGAACAGTAGATCTCGCGAGCACAAAGTTTTTTGCAACAATTAATATAAGTACCAGCCGACTCCACTGGTAGAAATCTAAAATCGAGCAATTTATTGCTTTTTGAGACGCCATCACGTCGAAGATCCTTATTAGATCTTCACCAAATTTATCAAAATTGGATCTCATAAGGCGGAGATATCCAGTAGCCCCCTTTTTACCCCTTTTTGGAGGAAGTACCCCCCCTCCAATCAAAAATTCCCGACGACAAAAAAAAAAGTTTTAAAACCTGTATAACAAGTTTCGTCCAGATCGCTTGTAAAATACGACCTGTAAAGGAGTAGCAACAAACTGACAGAGGAAAGCCAGACTTGAAGCAGAGACACTTCGTTGGCTTCGCTCGTTCGTCAATAAGTTTTCTCGGTACCACACCTGCGCCATCTTGGTTTCGTGTGAAGTAATTTTGTAGGTAATCTGTAACTCACCTAACTAAAGTGGAGCTTTTGTGGCTTAATTACAAAACATTTATCAGTCTATATGTTTTCCTTCGGGCGTCCCCTCCCGTTTCCACTCACATCTTCCTTGTAAATAAATACCTTTTGTTAGTCGCCTTTCAACAATGATGAAAATAAAAAAAATCGACCATGAAGAGTGCCGTAGTTAGGATGGAACAAACTTAACATTGTAGTTGAAAAACACGTTCTGCCTTATACAGATTTCCGTAATGTCATAATTTCATGAAAAAATCATTCAATGGAACAAATCTAACTTAGAGAGAATGTATTAATGATTCTGATTTATTTATTTTATATTTTATTTTATTGTGTTTGGGTGGCTTACAGCTATCAGTACAAAGGTAATAGTGAGGTAATTCACGACAAGCCATTCACAAGCCTCCACAGTTAGCAATGGAGTATTGTTGTACAAATTAAAAAAAAAAAAACTGCTAATGATTATAATTCTGTAAATACATATCTGTTATAGTCGCGAATCTCGTTTTGATAAAGACAACATGACACTGACCTGCAAATTTCAAAAACGTAAGAAAATTTGAATTTTGTGTAAATAATTTCATCACCAGTGCTTTCAAAACGGTGAAGGAAAACATCGTAAGGAAACCGGCATGTCCTAGAACCCAAAGACATGTGACATCTACCAACCCGCACTGGGCCCGCGTGGTGGATTACGGCCGACGCCCTCTCGAAGAGAGGAGACCTGTGTCCCAGCAGTGGGAAATTATAGGCTGATTATGAGAAGCCATGTAAAAACAATAAAAAAAAATGGCGCTCGGTTTTGACGCCAGATAAAACTGTTTTGTCAATGACAGACTAAACTGTGTGCGTACTGTCTGATCTACAGGTGTCATTAGCGCTACCTTCTCAGACTAAAGCGTGACACACTTAAACATGACACACATTACCAACAAAACAGCTGCGTCACGCATCACAAACTATAAATCACCGTGACAAAATTGAGACCATTTTCCAACTGAGCGTAAACGATTTTGGGTATAAATTCGCTTTGCCCGTGTGGATCCCCCCACATCTTGCTAAGTGATCAAGTTTTTCTGAAGACAATGGACTGGGTAATGTATTGGACAAGATTTTGTTTTGTTTTTGTTGTTCTTTTAGCTCACAAATACTCGTACCAATAGTGGTTTTTCTTTTATTTTTGGTACTCGGTGTTCAAAACAAAGATTTAAATCGTCAGATTTGTTAGACACCGCACCAAAAGATGGTTGCGTTTCTGTTTCTTTTTGACATCTCTGACACACAATAATAGGTATAATAATAATATCAATTAAAAAAAAAAAAATGAAATGAAATGAAATGAAATTTTTATTTTCAGACCAGAGATTCATAGCATAGTAAAAAAGTTGCCACTTACTAATTAAAACACGCATAAACTTATTACCTCACCATCAGCCTAGCCTTTTCCCAACTATGTTGGGGTCGGCTTCCAGTCTAACCGGATGCAGCTGAATACCAGTATTTTACACGGAGCGACTGCCTATCTGACCTCCACAACCCAGTTACTGGGTAACACGATATCCCTTGGTAAGACTGGTTGTTAGACTTTTGGGCTTCTGACGACCCGTAACAACTGTCAAAGATCTACAAATGACAGCCGGGACCAACGGCTTAACGTGCTTTCCGAGGCACGGAGGAATCTTGGTATGAAAAGATGGTCACCCATCCACGGACCAACCGCGGTAAGCGTAGCTTAACCTGACCGATCGACTCGTGCGGCAGTTATTATTTAGCCACAACCTCCTCCCATAGACAATAACCTTATTACCTAAGTATCTCACATAATTATATGAATAACGGTCTGTGTGCCGCCATCCAGTGACATATCATTAGGCCATCCACCCTGCCGGCTACAGTAGCCACGAGGCTGTTGGGGGCGTCGCGCACCCGACGCAGTGATGCGATTTGCAGACGCATCCGGAACACGTGCGTCCACGAACATCCCCGACACGCTACAGAAGCGCGGCAACCCCAGCATTACCCGGAACGCGTTATTATATTGGACTCGTAGAGCATTGTACAAGCCCTGTGTATAACTGACCCACAGGGCGCACGTGTACACTAACTGGCAGTAGGCCCCGAACAGTGTTATTGTAACCTCTCGCGTACAAAATCAAAAAATCAAAATCAAAAGTCATTTATTGAAACTAGGCTGAGAATCAGCACTTTTCGAACGTCAAAATTACATAAGACAGTCCCCCAAAAACGCCCACCCTTCACCATTTCCTAGTGCTTTAGCTGGGAAGAAGAAGTGGCGCAACAAACTCCCCAGCAGCACAGCTGTCTGTTCAGATATAAAACTTGAATTGAATCTATACAATAAAATGTTAAATAATTTGCATTACGCAACGCAGAACATTAAATATATTTATATTATTTGCCTTATGATAGCTAGCACACGCCACTATACAAAAAAAAAAAAACATAAAAATCGTCAAAAAAACTATACTCAAGCAGAAATAACGTAAACAGAACGTACTTAAATATAAAGCCTCCAGGCATAATGGGCGTGCCCGCTTACATAAAGCTATAGCTGTAACTCGAAGTCACAAATGATAAACTAGCACCATCGAAGTAAAATAAAAAAACAGTTAATCATTAATAACAATAACAAAACCATGGTCAGCAAGACGACCAGTCACCACAAGCAGCACCCGTTCACGAGCATAACGCAAAGATCAGCCATCACCCCCCTCGCCATATTTGAGGGAAGGAGGCAACCCGACCCCCGACGCTACCGCAAGCAGTGACATCTAAGGGAGCACGACGAAGTTGCTGCCGGTTGCTCAGGCAAGAATAATATAATCAATTGTCGAGGTCGCTAGCTAACCACTTATTGCAATACAACTCATAAAAAACATTTTCATGAGTATATTATGTCACTAATAATAAATTTAAAACAAAAAAAAAATTGACTGACGCAGTCTATAAAATAATCAATTATGAACTCATATAACCTGTCAGTAGGTACGCTAATTCTGGAGAAAGAACATGAACATTGTCTTGAGTTAATCACAGCGACCAACTATTCTCATCGTTTAAGTAGTCATTGATAGAATAGTATGCCAAAGATTGGATTTAACTTTAACTTTAAACGCATTAAAAAGCAAATCTAGCAAAACACACCGTGCGAACCACACCAAAACTAAACCACAACCAAAAACGTTACGTTAGACACATTTCGTATCGCGCTAATCAGTTCAACGGAAACGATTTAGCTTTACTTTGGAAGTTACGTTGGAGGAACGATCGATCGAACTTTCAGTATTGGGTAACGTCAACGATTTTGTCGCTCAGTAAAAATAGCGCGATACCGTTTCATACATCAGCTAAACCAAAACCAAAAACGTTCCGTTCGAACGGTAATTACGTTGAGAAATAGCGCGATCGGCCCCCTGATGGCCAACGCTCTACGTCCCCTCTCTAAATCAGCGTCATCCGACAGCCTACAATGACCCAGTGCTTTAACTTGATCGTCATGGAATCGCTATTTAATCATAATATGTGAGCATAGCGCGATACCGTTTCTTACATCAGCTAAACCAAAACCAAAAACGTTCCGTTCGAACGGTAGTTACGTTGAGAAATAGCGCGATCGGCCCCCTGATAGCCAACGCTCTACGTTCCCTCTCTAAATCAGCGTCATCCGACAGCCTACAATGACCCAGTGGTTTAACTTGATCGTCATGGAATCGCTATTGAATCATAATAATTATGTGAGCTCACTCTCAGTATGGACACCTTTTTGCCTGACTACGTGAGTACGGTATGGGCCAATCTAATGATTTAAATTTTGGTTCAAATCAGTCTGTAATTTTTCTCATACCAAGGAACGATTTATAGATGACTAATATTGGTCTTTGCGTGTTTGAAATTACAAACATTCATTTACTGAGTTACTATACTCAGGCCACGCTTTTATTTTTTGGGTGGGAAATTATCAAATAACTCCTCCCGCTCTGGCCGTAGCGCTCTGGCGTGTCAGACTTTTACTGACTAAAACCCACCCGTGTTCCTTCCGTTGCCTGTGTGCCAGGTCCACGATATCCCTTTCGGACAAACTCGCAACCCTGGCAGGCAATGGCCCCAACGGACCCCGTCAGTTGGTGCTGATATCTCTATGAGGCGCGCGTGGAACACAACGCGCCGTCAACCCGGACCTGGTCCTTATCGGACGGCGAGCTACCCATCGCTCACCATCCGCAAGCCCGCGCCTACGGTGGCCGGAAATCGGCTTGCGACTCCCGACGCCCAGGGCATCTCCTGCGGCGACTAGGGGCGTGAGGACGCGAACCCTGCCTCTCCCTCACGCGCTCCGCCTCCTCCTTCGCGAGCATTACTGCTTCGCAGAAGGAGGTGACTGCCTCCCATGCACTCTCGAACTCCGAACCATGGCCGGACGCGAGAGATCGCCGCCGCCGATCGCCTCCGTTAGGACACGGCGGTGCTCCGCCCAAGCTGGGCAGACCTCCACCGTATGCTCCACCGTGTCCTCCGGGCGATCCACACAGTGGTGACACCCGGGCGTTTCCTCCCGCTTTATCCTGAACAGGAACCTCCCGAAACAACCGTGTCCGGTGAGGACCTGCGTCAGGCGGAAGGTGAGGACGCCGTGGCGCCTCTCTAGCCACTCCTCAAAGAGGGGGCTTATCGCCACAATTGTTGCTCGCGCCTACGTTGGCCGGAAAACGGCTTGCGACTCCCGACGCCCGGGGCGTCTCCTGCGGCAACTAGGGGCGCGAGGGCGTGAACCTTGCCTCTCCCTCACGCGTTCCACCTCCTCCTTCGCGAGCAATCAAACACTACTGCTTCGCAGTAGGAGGTGACGGCCTCCCATGCACTCCCGCTCCGAACCATGGCCTAAACCAGGGCCGGACGCGAGAGATCGCCGCCGCCGATCGCCTCCGTGAGGACACGGCGGTGCTCCGCCCAAGCTGGGCAGACCTCCACCGTGTCCTCCAGACTCTGGCCACGCTAACTCTGTACTGGAATAAATGGGCAACCTCAATTTTTTTTATATAACCCAAACTCAAAGTATGTTATTCTATTAAACCATTTAAAAGCACTTGGATTTGCACAAGGGATTGTCAAGCAGTCAGTTAGAAATTTACAAGTTTCCCGACGATGTTTACCTTGTTGTCTCTATAATTATTAGAAATTACCTAATTGGATTTCCCTATGTACCTAGTTCCAGTCTGTCCCAGCCACCTTTTTGAGGTCGTCGGTCCATCTGGGGCCGTCTCACACTACGCTTGCCTATACACGGTCTCCACCCCAGGACTCCTCTGCTCCACCGGCCATTGGTCCTTCGTCAAACGTGGCCAGCCCACTGCCACTTCAGCTTGCTTACTCTGCAAGCTATATCAGTAACTCCGGTTCTTTACCGGATAACTTCGTTTCTGATTTTATCCTTCAAAGAAACTCCGAGCATACCACACTCCGTAGCGCGCTGAACGACCTTAAATTTGTGAACCCGACTCTCGGTCAGTTATAACGGGCAGGACGCACTGGAAGTCCTTAGTCTTCAAACGGTGCGGGATTAGCGACGAGAAGACTTAGAATTTTTTTCCAAACGCTGCCCCTTCTGTCGGCTGCGATGCCTGAGTTGATTGATTGATTTACCTAGTTTGTCTTTACTCTAAAAAAATTGTGCAAATTCTATCCATACCATCGATAAGATACCGTTTATAAAAATAAGACAAATAAACAGCATTTTTAACGAAATATAATATCAAAATATTATTTTCTTTTGTAATAAGCCCCCGATTCCAAAAACGAAACTTCATAATATTAATGGTTAAAAAAAACAAATGTTATTTAAGTATGCCAAACACAAAATGCCGAGTTGACACCCTCAAAAGAAACTCAATCAAAACATTAATAATAAAGTTAAAACCAGCATCAAAAAGATCACTCTCTTTCACTTCATAAACAACTTGGTAATCATCAGAATATTCGTTAATACGTTCATTTCATTGATGTAATATTGGGGGCGCCATCTTGAATATTGATCACAGAGTTCTGAAGCCTATTCTGATTTATTATTAAAAAGATTCCCGAGAACTCACTTATATTTTAATAGTGAGTATCGCGTATGTGTGACACACAGAATTATGATATATTATTTTTGCCAACGTTTTGATATTCTGTAGTTTATAAATAGATATATTTATGCTTACAATATTAATTTGATGAGTAGTTGCAAATTTGCTATTTGTGATAAAAAATAATTAGGTGGTAATTAATAACCATTATATATCACACTTGATTCATCAATCCCGAAAGGTTAGGCAAAGGTGGAGGTACCTTTAGTACACCCACAATTCGCCAGTTACGTTTTAAGTACCATGTTATAGGGGTGAGCCTATTGCCATCAATTGGGCACGAATCCAGGCTCCAGGGTGCGATCCAGGAACGCGTGAAGGAAAGGCAAAATTCGCGCCCTCACGCCCCTAGTCACCGCGGGAAACGCCCCGGGCATCGGGAGTCGCAGGCCGATTCCCGGCCACCGTAGGCGCGGATTGCGGACCGCTTGGCTTATATGTCTAAAATAAATATTCACAGTAAGAAAATATAGTTCATTATCCACCCACCAGATATTTTTTCTCTAGATCAACTATTACTTTAGTTATGAACGAAATAAGAATTGAGACTTAAGTTATTTAGTTTCGTAATCAAACACGATCAAAGAGCGCACGCGATGTTCGACTTTATTACTAATGAGTTTAGCATATAACGGAGTGGCGGGGAGCAAGGGGTGAAGTTTGCGTGGAAATTTGATTTAGACTGCCTGGTCTTAAACACACATGATGTTGACCATAAAATCGTAATTATTTTTACTCGACTGCGGCAATACCAAAAGGTAGTACAAAACTTCTTTCTTCCTTTTCACCATTCGTGTAGCACGACCAATCAAATAATCATAAACTTCCCATCTCATTCGTTTACTATTGCGTCTAATATAGTATTGATAACGAAAGGTAACGTAATACAATTCCCAGCGTGTTGGGATTTTCCCAATTCAGTCAAGTGATTTGTCAAAATACAAGATGAGAATTATTATTACTGTCAGCAAATGGTTTTTCGTTTGTCCATTGTTGTTATTCACATAGATCCTACTGTATATATACAACGTGGCGATTAGGTTATCACATTAAATCGTACAGCGGTTATTACAAGTTGTTATCAGTCTGTTAAAATAATAAAAATAAAAATAGACCTAAAAATAGAAAACTGAATTTTTCTAACAAACTAAATAGCGTAAAAATTGGCAATAAATAATCCACCCTTGATACTATAGGCGGCGGGCGGCGCACACGCCAAACGACAGTGAGACTAGCGGAGGGTAGGTACTTGCGCTCACGCGCGGGGCGTTATAATACATGATGTTGTTAAATACTAAAAGGGAAAAAAAGGTCTCACGGGTAGAATGTTAACTTTTATTCATTATTTTATTTATGTATGCTTAAAATACGTAATGTAGAATACGTGGTTTGAATTAATGTGATAACCTAATCGCCACGTTGTATATATACTATATGTAAATGTGAAAGTTTGTATATTTGGATGTTTGTTACTACAATCACGCAAAAACGGCTGAACGAATTTGGATGAAATTCGGCACACAGATAGCTTATTACCTGGATTAACATAGGATTTTTTTTTAGAAGAGAAAGATATTAGAGGTATTTTTTATCGCAAAAATAACACGCAAGTTATTACTATGATTATTTCCAGTTTCAACTGTTTTATTTTTTCATCGCTTGATTTACTACCAGCATAGAAATAGTTATGTCAAACCACAGATAAAGTTTGGAATATTTATGTGACACCACTCCAAATTCCAGTCCAATATCCATTTTCAGCTTCATTGAATTAATCGAAACTCTGAACTTATAGCTTCATTACCGAACAATAACGCCAGTAAATAGCCGAATAAAAATCCTTGTTAATTACGTTTTCCCAACCATCGTAGCCGATGGGAATAAAATTTTACTGCATTCCCATTAGCTACGCGTCGTATTATAAAAAAATAGTTGGATGCCCAATGGTGTGGAAAACGAATGGAGCCAGTGTCTTATCACTTTCGAAGTACATTCATTAACTCTGTTCATTCAATAACCGTACGATGGCTTTGGATCGAAACTTGACCTTTTAAAATCAGCTGTCTACTAGTGAAAGCCCCGTTAAAATCGGTCAAGCCGTTTCGGGGATTAGTTGGAACAAACAGACAGAGATTTTTTTTTAAATATTTTTTTTGTACCTTAAATAATTTTATACTTGACTTTCAATTTTATTTATTGGTATTTATATAGACTACGACATTGTCTGTAAATTAAGGTAATTTCATCATGTTCAATAATATCATGTCATAAATATATTGAAAAATATTTTCTGTTATACAGAGTGCACAGCAGAGTGAGCAAATCATCAATTCTATGGACCGCTGTCTGCTGAGATACTTATAATATACTATCTGCGCCCCTCAGTTTAACCTGCGTTCTCCCGTGGGAATATCGCGATAAAAAGAAGCCTATATGTTAATCCAGGGTGTCAGCTACCTCCATACAAAATTTTATCAAAATTGGTCCAACCGTTTGAGCGTGAAGAAGTAACAAACACACACACTTACAAACTTTTGCCTAGTGTGATGTGATTAGGACCTTTGAAACCAGAGTCAGTATGGCCACTTAATCAAAGAAAAAGCTTTAACTAACTAATATGAATTGTATTTTGATATTTCGAAGTGTATCATCACACTAATATTATAAAGGCGAAAGTTTGCGAATGTGTGTGTGTGTGTGTATGTTTGTTACTTCTTCACGCTCAAACGGCTGGACAAATTTTGATAAAATTTTGTATGGAGGTAGCTGACACCCTGGATTAAGACATAGGCTACTTTTTATCCCGATATTCCCACGGGATCGAAACTTACGCGGGTGAAACCGCGGGGCGCAGCTAGTTTTATCTATAAAGAGTCAAGTTAAATTAGCTAGCGTAACTCCGCAGAAGTGATGGGTCATCATCATCATTTAGAAGAAAAAAGAAAGAAAAATTATTTATTCTGCACAAACAAAACGCACAGTACAACAAAAATAAGTAAAAAAAAAAAAAAACATACTAAGTAGCCAAAAGCCTCGCATCCAATACTTTAAGCATTCTGACAATCTTGTCCATTGGTTGATGTCAGTGACCAAAGACAATTTACAAAGTTCATCACAAGGTCCAGTACATTTCAGCCGAAAGACGTCCACTGCTGGACCTATTTCCAGTAATAGGGGGGTTGCCATAATCGCCACGCTTAGCAGGTGGGTTGGCGATCGCAGTATGGTGTTAAAATGCATAGAGAACGCTGCTGCCCATTATCTAGTAAGTCCCTTAGTCGTGTTTTAAGACACTCATGAGAAGAAATAGGGTGGTGCTATTCTTTACGTCCGGCACCACACGGAACGGAAGTGATGGGTATAGATAACTAAACACGAAAAAATAGAAATGAAACAGATTTGATGATTATTTTTTGGGGTCAACCGCTGGTACCGTTGTTACTGGAAGTTTGAGTAGAGAAAATCTGTTTTATTTTATTTTATCGTGTTTAAGTTATCTGTACCCATCAGCTCCTAAAATTGTACAACACAGTTTGAATCAGAATCGAAATTACTTTGAAGTATATTGCTAATCCACTGCTTCATCATCATCTGCCTAGCCTTTTTCCCAACTATGTTGAGGTCGGCTTACATTCTAACCGGATGCAACTGAATACCAGTATTTTACATGGAGCGACTGCCTATCTGACCTTCACAACCCAGTTACTGCAGGGTAACACGATACCTCTTGGTAAGACTGGTTGTCAGACTTCTGGGATTCTGACGACCCGTAACAACTGTCAAAGATCTACAAATGACAGCCGGGACCAACGGCTTAACGTGCTTTCCGAGGCACGGAGGAATCTTGGTATGAAAAGATGGACCCATCCACGGACCAATCGCGGCAAGCGTAGCTTAACCTGAACGATTGACTCGTGCGGCAGGCTACTCCAATCCATTGCTTCATATGTTAGAAAAATGTGTCAGCTCAGCAACGTAAATAACGCAATGAATGTTGTTGAACTGTCAAATTGAAACCGATTCCTACCGATAGTGTGTTACGCAATTAGCCCGCAGGTCAGTGAAGTTTGAAAAAAAAAAAGTCGGGCAAAGTGATATTGGGATTTTCCATTAGCAATTTCTCAGTAGCAGCCCGGAGCCTGGATTTGTGCCCGGTTGATGGCAATAGGCTCGCCCCCTATTATATGGGACTTAAACATAACTGGCGAAATGTGGGTGTACACACCTCTGTCTAACCCTTCGGGGATTACAAGCGTGATGTTATATTATGTTATTATTGATAATGCAAGAAAAGTATTCCCTGTAGTATTCTACACTTTTCTAAAATACCGATTAATTTTAAAATATTTGTACCCGATCACAATAAGGACACTTCATCAAAGAGAGAGCTTAATCAGCAGTGCTATTCTGTAAATATCTAACCGTGAAATTTGCGTGGAGTGAGCTGTCAGTGTCATCTCACTGATGCTAGGGATTGACCAAGCGTTACATTTACAATCATAATCTGCAGTTTAATAATATTTTTTTCTGCGAATTCTGTTGTTCATTTTATATTATTACAAAGCAAGTATTTAAGTGTCTAAACATTACTAATTAGGAGGTTTTTAAATAAAATTGCAAAACAGAAATTCAGTCAGAAACTCAATTTTGTTTTTTCCATTTTATCCTAGACTAGCCCTTAAACATTACTATGTTTAGGCACTTAAGTACCAGCTTTGAAATAATATAAAATGATCAACAGAATTAGCATAAAAATATTATCTAGCATCAGGTGGGATGACACTAATAGTTCACTCCACGCTCACTTCACTTAAGTTTTCACGGTGAGATGGTTACAGAATTGACATGCAGGCTTATATTCATTACTGTATTATCTTTTACGACAAGTCAACCTCACCTACATAATTATTATTTGCTACTTTCAGTTAGTTATTATTGATAATTAAAACTAAATATTCCCTGTCATCAAACTTAACATAAATAACAAATATTTAAATTATTCCTGAACACGACCACATTATGGCCACTTAATCAAAGAGATAACTTTAATCAGACTAATATTAATTATTAAATTTTCATTTACGAAATATAACTCATTTGCATATATTATAAACTATCTTCTGTCAGATATTCTCGATACTACAAGCTGAATATTCCCCATAGTATTCTAAACTTATCTTAAATACCAACAAATATCGTTAAATCGACAGACAGCATTAATGTTGCTACAGATATCGTTTATTTTAAGCTCTGAAGAGAACGCTTTGTTTGTTAAAATAAACCAAGGCATCGTAGAAAATATGATTCGCTAGCAGTACTTTTGCATTTCCTCGGAAAAGGGATGAAAACTTGAAAAGCCATTTCATTTAGATATTTACTTTGCACAGTTTATTTATTTTTTTATTCACAAGGCTACTACAACAAGTAACAAACATAGTTTATCAGTAGGATCACATTATAGGTTTCGACCTGATTATCACCCCTTTTTTATGGGTGGTATCGGACGGCGAGCTACCCATCGCTCATCGTCCGCAAGCCCGCGCCTACGGTGGCCGGGAATCGGCTTGCGACTCCCAACGCCCAAGGCGGCTCCTGCGGTGACTAGGGGCGTGAGAGCGTGAATTTTGCCTCTCTCTCACGCGTTCCGCCTCCTCCTTCGCGAGCATTACTGCTTTATAGAAAGAGGAGACGGCCTCCCATGCACTCTCGCTCCAAACCATGTCCTGAACCAGAGCCGGACGCGAGAGATCGCTGCCGCCGATCGCCTCCGCTAGGACACGGCGGTGCTCCGCCCAAGCCGGGCGTCCACCGTATGTTCCACCGGTATTTAAAGCGTTACAAAATCAAAGCGTTGGTGCAGTTGTCGCTAGAATTATTTATTACCCACACATAAATTGTGTGTTTTAGAACGGCTATTATACGCATGTCCCTATCTAATAACTATAATTTTGTGAAATTAGTGTTTAGCCTTTTAAAAGTTTTTAAACATAATTTGCGAAATGTGTGTGCTATCGACACATTTCTGGCTAACCCTTCAGGCAATGCAGGCGTCATGTTATTTATTTATTTTTTATAATTAAAGACACAAACACATTATTTAAGTACAATAACAAAAGTATACAACTACTCAACAGTCATACGCTCATCTCACAATACTCCAGACATGTTGACAAGATCTTCTTCCATTCGTCCGCGAACACATCACATTGAGACCATGGAGAGCGTTGAGCCCAGAGAGTGTGGGACAGGAGACTATGCTCGAGCGACGTTTCCACTCTGAGGCACGGCGAACAACCTGTGCCTCCTGCTACGGTTATAGTTAATCGGAGCAAAAATATGGGACATTTCGTCATGCAATTCAGGAGCAACTGTTTTTCGGTGAAGGATCTTACACATATTAATATGTTTGTGTTATTTAGGGTTCCGTACCTCAAAAGGAAAAAACGGAATCCTTATAGGATCACTCATGTGTCTGTCTGTCTAGCTGTCCGTCTGTCACAGCCGTTTTACTGCGAATCTACAAGTTGAAACTTGGTACACATATTATGAATTTCTGTGACCCAAACACGGATGTGTAACGAAAATGAATTTTGAATATGGGTGCCACTGTTGTGGGGCAAAATAGACAATAAAAAAAAATGATTCGCAATTGATATATATTGCCATGTGATATATCAAATGAAAGGGCTTGATGTAAGGATTTCAGGTATATTTTTTGAATAAGTTATTTAAGAAAATCGATTAAAATTGACCATTACCACCATATCTCCGAAACTACAGAGCCTAAAATTTTGAAAAAAATACAGAAAATTGTTATTTACTTATAGATTACAAGAGTCTATGATCTTAAAACAACATGATAAACTCTCAATATTGTGCATGCAAACTTACATTTGCAGTTGGAATGTGATAAATGATAAATAAATAAATGATAAATGATTTATTTCTGTAAGTAGGTCAAACAAACACTTTTACACGTCAATCATACTAAAAAAAAACTAGATGAGGTCGGCCTTTCGTATCCGACTACTCTGAGAAGAAAGGCCGAAACAAACTCAGAGGTCACAGTCTCTTTTTAAAGTCCAGACATAATCTTGGTCAGATCATGTGAAGACCATGTAGATTGGTGCCTGAAATGATCTTTTGACGAAAGAACCACACAGGTTGAGGGGACCAGTGCACGTATTTGTCAGTAGTCGTGCAGCTCAACTAAGAACTTAAGAAGCTCAACGATTCAACGAACAACACCAAAGAAAGGACTAAAACAAACTGCCAGACTATGATAAAAACTAACTGAGAAAAAAAAGAAAAATGAACAATAACCCACATAGTCTTCACATTTACAATACTTAAAACAATATAAAGTAAATATTCATGTCATTGTATATATAAAATTAATCAATGTCAATGTGTATATAAAATACGGATATAATCTTGGTCAGATCATTTGAGAACCATGTAGATTGGTGTCTGACAGGGTCTTTGACGAAATAACCACACAGATTTGAGTGGACCTGTCCAGTCAGTGCACGCATTTGTCAGTTATCGTGCAGCTCAACTCAAAACTTAAGGAGCTCAGCGATTCGACGAACAATACCAAAGAAAGGACAATTGGTTAGGCCGCATAAAGTACTCAAACTGCCAGACCTGCATTAAAACTTTTTTTGATTGAGAATAAAAATAAAAAAAACAATTCACATAGTCCTCACATTCATAATAATTAAAATAATATAATACTTTACAATGTTTGACGGAACATGTCTTTCAACTACAATGTTAAGTTTGTTCTTGGGATAAATTCCTCCCAACTACGGAACCCTTCAATGTGCGTGGTCTGACACGCACTTAGCTTGTTTTTTCTTCTAAGCTCGAGATCATTGTACCCTAAACATCCTAAAAGAAATCTCGAAGGTAACATAAACGGATAATATCCATTCAAACGTTTGTATTATGTATTTTTTTTCCAATTCGTTTGGTTACCTACCGTAAATCACCCGACTCCCTATCAAAATAAACTCTCAATGTTTTTTATAACAGTATCACATAGATATTTATGACATCGCGTAGTCATTGTGGTCGATCTCATTTGTTTCTGAAGCCTGCTAATAGAAACACATTTTTATCTTTCCCATTGACTACGCTCCTAATAGTAAACTTCAGCGTAGTATATGGGAATAGTTATTGGGGTCCTAACAAAAGAGTCTCTGCGTTTTATTAGCGACTAAAGAAAAGAAAGCGTTTCTATAGAATAGACTATGTTAGTTTATATACGCAATAAAAAAGAGGATTAAGAGGAGGCTCCCTATTTTTATGTTAATTTGATGAATATTTTGAAACAGTCAAAATGAAACTTTAGTATATGATTTATTGGATCTTTTTCTTTCCCCGTTTGAAAACAGTTACGTAATTGTAATATTTTCTCTCAATATATTTTTTATTCGAAAATCATGTCTTTTTTACGGATAATTCTAAAAAACAAACAAGATGGTTTGGAGTTTATGTCTAAAATAAATATTCACAGCAAGAAAAATTCTCTAGATCAATAATTACTTTAGTTATAAACGAAATAAGAATTGAGGCTGACGCTATTTAGTTTCGTGCTCGAACACGATGAAAGAGCGCACGCGATATTCAACTTTATTACTGATGTGTTAGCGTTTAGCACATAACGGAGTGACGGGGAGCGAGGGGTGGAGCTTGCGTTCGAAATTTGATTTAGACTGCCTGCTCTAATTGGGATATGGAATATTCCTCGATAAAATTAATAACTATGAGACGTGACAAACTGACGTACAAAAAAATACCGAATTTTGACATTTCAATAACATTCATTGTGTTATTTTTTACGTTTTCAATCAATCAACTCAGCCTATCGCAGTCCACTGCTGGACATAAGCCTTTCCCAGTAACACCCTGTCGTCCGCCTTCAGCATCCAGTCAATCCCAGCTTCGTAAGGTCGTCGGTCCATTCTAGTTTAAGGGCGTCCCACACTACGCTTGCTTACACGTGGTCTCCACTCCAGGATTCGTATGCTACACCTACTTACGTTTTAGAGTAAACGTAAGTTTTAGAGAGATTTTTTATTTAAAACATAATATTGATTATGAATTCCTTCAAAATCCTTCGGATTGTGATTGAACTCGGTGTTATGTAATAGACTGTTTTTTTTCTCGATTCTTCGAAACCAACTAATTAATTAAGCCACGGTAAAAACAATGTTTCAGGATGCTGTTGGGTCTACCACGCTTTTGTAGCGCTTACGGGATGTCTGCCGAGGCCAGGGTCGATTGTTTTCAGCCATTATACGGAAACGGTGTGCCTCTATTCTCGGTAGAATACGTGCTAGCTCCCACAGCATCCTGAGTGTATTGTGTGATAGGCGGGACAGCCCCATGCTGGCTCACTGGATACGGCTGCATACGTAGGTGTCAGTCGTTTCAATTTTGTATATAGAGTGTGGTTTTTAGGGTTCCGTACCCAAAGGATAAAACGGGAACCCTATTACTGAGGCTCCGTCGTCTATCTGTCTGTCTGTCCGTCTGTCACCAGGCTGTATCTCATGAACCGTGATAGTTAGACAGTTGAAATTTTCACAGATTAAGTATTTCTGTTGCCGCTATAACAAAAAAAAAACCAACCAAGTGCGAGTCAGACTCGCGCACGAAGGGTTCCATACCATTACCATTATCTATAAAAATGGCAAAAAAATCACGTTTGTTGTATGGGAGCCCCCTTAAATATAAAAAATATATTTGTTTTATTTTAACTTAATTATTGATTTTTAAAGTGAATATATAACTAAATATTCTGTGAATATTTCAAGTGTCTACCTGTTACCGTTATCAATATCGAGCAAAACCGAGCAAAAAATCACGTTTGTTGTATGGGAGCCCCCTTAAATATTTATGTTATTCTGGTTTTTAGTATTTGTTGCTATAGCGGCAACAGAAATACATCATCTGTGAAAATTTCAACTGTCTAGCTATCACGGATCATGAGATACAGCCTGGTGACAGACGGACAGACAGACAGACGGCGGAGCCTTAGTAATAGGGTTCCCGTGGGGTTCCTTTGGGTACGGAACCCTAAAAAACAGCTTGTGCTTTTGTATGGAGGTAGCTGACACCCTGTATTAAGACAAAGGCTACTTTTTATCCCGATATTCCCACGGGATCGAGACTTGCGCGGGTAAATGACAAATGATGTAACCAATATTTTGTAACCATATCTCAATTTAAATGAGTGTCCATGGAGTTTCTTGCCCGTTCTTCTCCATAGGTACTACTACTATACTCTCCTACCTACTAAGCTTTGGAATGGGTAACTAGCTTCATCTTTATGACTGACCGACCCCTTGACAATTCAAAAGTGCCTTTAATTGGTTTATTTGAAATAAATGCTTTGAGCTTGAGCTTGAGTTTTAAACCGCGGGGCGCAGCTAGTATAATATTAAAATCCTTATTACTCTATGAATGGGTACAGTAAGGCCCGGCGCCCATTAGCGGCACGGCATGTCAAGGTATTTTCTAGGCGACGAATAAAAATATAACTTAATCATAATGAAAAAAAGTTGAAATATCAATGTTAACGGTCGTAAGTACAAAAACAATACCGCGGTATTTGGCTTATTCTTAACATTGAAATTTCAACTTTATGTCCATACGGTTAAGTTATATTTTTATTCGTCGCCTAAAAATACCTTGCCATGCCGTGCCATCAATGGGCGCCGGGCCTAAATCTCCTTCAAAACAAATTTGGTCTTATGTAATGTGCACTTAGATGGGAAAGGAGTGCTTAGGCACTCGTACTAGGATTACCCTGAATCACGAATGCCATAAATACAACATACACGTGCATAAAATACACTACACACGTTTAAATTTAATGCCAAAATTTATCATTTATGTTTACATGAATTTATTGTTTGGGAATAACATTTGATTAATGCCGCTTTATTAATCTTACCAAACGATGTAACGTATGTGGCTACCTACTAAGTATTAATTTGTAAGACGAAGGAGACTAGTCTCTATGACACAGGGAATCCTAGTGTGGAGGCCAAGCTATTTTGAATTTGTACTGCTCTTTTTTTTTTTTTTTTATTACACATAACAGTCTTGTTTCCCCGAAGGGTTGGGCAGAGGTGTACACCCAGATTTCGCCAGTTATGTTAAGTCCCATGTAGTAGGGGGCGAGCCTATTGCCATCAACCGGGCACAAATCCAGACTTCGGGCTGCTACTGAGAAATTCCAGATAGAAAAAACCCAAATATCACTTTACCCGACCCGGGAATCGATCCCAAGACGTCATGATTAGCAGTAACGCTTGACTAGACGAACGAGGCCGTATTTTTTATTAAATGATGTTTTATTTTGTTCCAGGAAAAAGAGTGAAAGCATCCCAACACTAATTCGTAAGTAAAAAGCCAATTAAAAGATTTCCTCTATTCTCTTTCAGGTTTAAAATTATAATTTTACGAAATAACTTGAAATTACTGCCAACCAAACGGAATTAAAAACAGATTTTCCAAAATCACTCACCAGACAAATTAGAATTCTCAATTTTACAACAAATACCCAATTATAAGACCATTTTCCATCCGAATCTAAATACAAAATTTACCAGTTAAAATAAATTCCAATCGCACCTAGAGATCTAAAAACCACAGAGCAGAAAAAATCTGTAGTAAAAGAACATTTTCAACCAGTTAACATAGTTTATGTGGTTCCCCAAAAGAATTCCAAATAAAATATTTACTATCCGTCTATCAGTAAGATCGTAAAACGGGTAAGAAAACGAAATTAGAAAAGTTACCGCGTACTAAATTAGTAAAAGAAGATTTATAGAGAGGTTTTATGTATGCTTATGTGGTAAAAAAGTTTATATAGTAACTGTTTATAAATTGATTTTTAAATATATAAACCTTTTAAGATTTTACGGCTCTGAGTGCGGTGATAAACATAGTCGGTCTGAGGTTGATTCCTGTTTTATGAAGCACTTAACACCTCAGACTGTACAGTCGACCGCATGTCATTTTGACCTTTACCTAACGTAGTACCTACATGGTTCCAACGACGAACCTTATTAAAAAAAAATCGTAGCATTACGCTGAGATAGGAGCCTTTTTAACGTCGCACAAGTCTTGATTGTTTTTTTTTTGTATGTTGTTCGAACAAATATTAAAGTCAATTTTGTTAGTTTTAAATGCTCCTTTTTAACTTTTTGTATTTCTTGTGCGTGTCCCAAATAAAATATTTTTTTTTCTTTCTTTTTTTCATCTTTCTTATCGTGGACGAAAATTATAAAAGCGTCTTCTTATAATATTTTCATACATTTTACTTCCCCGTGTAATGATGATGCCATCCACGTAAATAATAAAAGCGCACAATGCCACTGATTGTAAGTGCCTTAAGTATGTCATTACACTTTTAGAGCCACCATAAAGCATACAATAGAATACTCTTTATTATGTACACCACAAAAATGTAGAAATTTTACATAGAGTGACAGAATGGGATTTCTAAGTCAATCTACTAAGTAAGTTTCCAAAAATATTTTTACGCAGTCATCTGAATTCAGATCTAATTTCAAACCACTCCAAAGTGGATTTAAAATTTTTAAGTGTGCCTTAAAACTTTAGAATTAAAAATATTGTACTAAAAATCCTATGAAACGAAGAGCCTTGTCAAAATTTTATGAAACACATTAAAAGTACTGGGAATTGAATAAAAACTTTTGATAAAATCAGATTCAATGAACTTTGTGGATAATCTAAAAAGTTCATCATTTGCGGTTCGGCCATCTTTTTCGGCATCGGTGGAGTTTTTGTGGAACGTGGATTTATCGTTATAGCAAAGCGTTTTAATTTTAATGTTTTTTTTTTCTTTTAAAAGTAATTAGAAGTATTATTGGTTTTGTAAGTAGGTGTATGCTTTATGTATGTGTTTATTGTATAATTAAATGGTACACCACTGACTACCTGCAGTATTGTCTCTCCTTCTGGTTTAATCCATCCAAAGGTTGTCTGTAAAAGATCGCTTTTAGCGATAATAATTTAATTCAAAATTAAAATGAATAACATTTTTTTTTTTTATATGTACAATCACTACCAAACTTACATTTATATGTCTTATTATCAAATATCGACTACTGCATATCTCTAGGTACTCGCTGAGCATACCTAAAAACTAACTATGTACTTACCAGAGAAAGATAACATTTTTACCTAAAACTAAAAATCTTTTAAAAAAAAAACAACCGACTTCGAACAACAAAATTTCGACGAAACACTTATGTAGACTAAGTAGAAAAAAATTGAATTATTGAAGCTAACTCAAAAACTACCCAAATAAAGTTAATAAAATTTGTATAGGACCATCAAGGAACTAATATACCCTTACAAACAAAAAAATTATTTCCCAAATTGGTCCAGCCGTCATCAAGCAATTGGAGACTATAAATAAAAATATTTCCGGTGGACTGCGAACCTCCTCCTTTTTAAAGATAGCCTTTCCTTACAAGAAAAAACGCAAAAAAAAAATCTCTCAACACTGCTTACACGACCTTTTAATATTTAAAAACATCATCGCGACACAAAATACATAGTAAAATGTGATATCGCACGTCATAAAATGATTCAGTGAAAATGGCAGAACATTCGTTTCATTGCCCTTGTAAATAATAAGGCTTGACAACTATCTCAGGGCATATTCAAAATAATATTACAGAGACTATTACAGAGTTACCTGTATACAGCTTTCGTTGAAGGCACACGTAGACAAGACATTAAACGTTACAAGGTACAGCCTAATTTGAATATTTTAAAGCACAGTTCCAGATATCAATTGGTTATAAATTATTTAATAACTTGCCTCTAGATATAAAAAGCCAAAGCTATTCAAGCTCTTTCAAAATTCAACTTAAAAGTTTCCTGTTGAATAAGTGTCTTTATGATGTTGAAGATCTAGTACAAAATTCCTATATATGTTGTATTTATGCATTGTTTTTGATATTTAACGTGCTTTTTTCGTATTTAATTTAATTTTCTTTTTTATACTATGTAATTTCAGATACAATTTATTGTTCATGATTAAAATGACTTATGAATTAATAGATTTTTAACCTGAGTGCGGAACACCGGCTTGGATCCCGTAAAGCTAAACTTTTCTGCTATTCTTTACTATTTCTACTTGTAGAATAACAAAACCAGGAAAACCCGAAAGACAATATAAACATGCACGCAGATTTAGACTTGGAAATAAGATTAGTAAACTATAATTATGTAAGTAGGTTTGTAGAAACACTTCTGTTAAAGAAGTCAATGAGTCAATACTTTACGTCAAATATGAGTCATATCGATAGTTAAAACATTCCTTACGACATTTCCCTCATTCCTCCTCATCACATACCCATACCATGACAACCGAGATCCACGCAACTTTTCACATGTATTATAAAATTAATGTTGTATACTCTTTTACCGTCCACATTACGTCTGCACCAGACTTACAGACAGCCTTACCTCCATACGCCATATTGTTTTCAAAAAGCAAAGGTATTCTTTTATTATTCCCCAGTTGTCAGGCTCAGGGCTGTTTTTCCGAGCCTCTTTTGTTTTCTATGCGCCTGGTACTTTAATTATTCAAGCTGGATGAAGGCTTCGCAGAGTTAGGTTTAGTGTACTAGAGTTGACGGTAATTGATGTTTTTAGAAGCTTTTTGTAAGAAAAGGTTATCAGTTTATGTTTGATAGGTTTAGGAACAAGGATTTTAGGGGCACATTCACCACGATTCACCTCCACATTCAACACCATTCACCATCATTCATTCATTCACCCATTGGCTGCTTTTATTGTGTTATTTTAATTTTTGTTTTAATTGTTTGGTAGAAATACATGTTACCTTAACTTATTATTCGAGTTATAACATAAATATATATATAAATGAACTCACGCCTTCTTCCAATGGGGGTACGCAGAAACTATAGAATACCACCTGCTACACTCGATACATACTACTTTTGCTTCATTTACGTTCATACATCTGGGCGTACACCCACGCCGGTTGCTAGCACTACGCACCTGACCTTTCTGAAGAACATCACCAATTAGGTCACTATAATTATTATTATGCCCTCCTAGGGCGTCTCCTCCCGGCGTTTCTACTCACATCTGCTTTGTAAATACCTTTTGTTAGTCGCTTTTCATTCATCCTCTCAATATGACCACACCATCTAAGCATACTCTTTTAAATTTTTGTCACTTCATCTTCTAGTAACTAGAAGATGAACTGACTATTTTTAATACTGTTTTTAGAAAAACTTTTAACTAGCTAGTTAAGTTTTTCTAAAAATAGTATACAGGGTGGAAGGGACATCGACGCGAAGCCTGTTCTCATGGATTCAGTACATCATTCTTGACCCCTCTGCGTTAAAAATTTTCGTCGGTTATTAAAAAAAAAATTCGCTATTCCATACATTTTTACCGAGTAGGTATTGCACTTATTCTTTAGGAAACAGCTGTTTTTTAGGGTTCCGTACCCAAAGGGTTAAAAACGGAGAAAAAGCAAAAAAAATAGGAACATATTTAAAGAAAACCCACATAGTACTCACATTCACAATAAATTAAAGCAGTAAATATAATACTATTCGAAGTAAATATTCATGTAATATTGTATATAATAATCGACTCGCACTTGGCCGGTTTTTTTTAATTACCGACGAGAAATTTCAACGCACGGGGGTCAAGTATGATGTACTGAATCCAAGCAGGGTTCGCGTCGATGTCCTTTCCACCCTGTATACTTACGTTGCCAAGGGAAAGTAACAAATACAGCCCATCATAATAGCTGGTCCTCGTAAACGAAATTACATAAGCCTCAGTAAATGACAAAAGTAGTAAGCTACCTTCATGCTTACTTAACCATACTAATAATGTCGGCTCAGTACAAAGCAAAAATAACTATTAACGACAAAAAGATTACTCAGGCTTAGATACTTAAATAGATGAAACTAGTTATAAAGGAAAGTTATCACAACCAGTTTTGTATAAATAAGAAACTTATAATATGTATCTTTTCGTCAACATCTTATAGTTCCCTACTACTGGGAAAAATTCTTTTTCATTTCTCATACTCGGAAAGTAGTGTTTGTTTGATCCGAGTAGCGGGTGGAAGTCGCTGATCCCCACCCTTGGGCAGCCAGTGTGAATTTAAAAAAAAAAACCTATTAAGCAGGACGGCCCACGGACGGTGGTGTGTTCCATGTTCAAAATTTAAATAAAAACGACTATATAATTTGGCGGGATACTAACTCTGTAAGCTGCACCGAAATTCAAAATCTCGTTTTTATAGACTAATATTTGATTAATTAATAAAAATGAGTTCAAGTGATACTGAAATGTTGATCCCAGATTCGGTTAAAGACGAGGCAAATACAGTAACCAAAAATCTTTTGGCAGAAATTTCAAAGGAAAGATATTTAAATACATAGGTACAATAATTTTATGAAGTAGCGAGCAGCAAACAGGAAAATACAATATTTTAGAAAAACAAAAAAAAATACTTTCCTTATATTCGAAAGTAGCTGCGCCCCGCGGTTTCACCCGCGTAAGTCTCGATTCCGTGGGAATATCGGGATAAAAAGTAGCCAAAGTCTTAATCCAGGGTGTCAGCTACCTCCATACAAAATTTTATCAAAATTGGTCCAGCCGTTTGAGCGTGAAGAAGTAACAAACACACACACACTCATTTCGCCTTTGTAATATTAGTGAAAGAAAGTTTATTGATGAAAAGTAGAGTGTTTAACACGGGTGAAAGTCACCAATTCCTACTCGGAGTATAGCCTAAATACCTCGTATGGGAATTGATACCTTTCGACCCTTGTATAATAATCTACTAAACATTTACAATGTGAAAGCTACTTTTATGGAAAATTAAAGTCGAACTCGCGAAATGGTGGGAACATTTTGGAGTTAATTTCGACTTAATTTAGCCAGCTCTCATTTACATCTCTTTCTTGTTTTATATTTATGTAAATAAGTGATGAATCAATTACATTTCCTATGTGCTCCACCATTACCCATCTCACGAAGTATGGTCCCATAAGCCCGAATTTAAGAACCGTATTTCATAAAAAACCGGCCAAGTACGAGTCGGACTCGCGCACGAAGGTTTCCGTACCATTATCTATAAAAATGGCAAAAAAATCACGTTTATTGTATGGGAGCCCCCCTTAAATATTTGTTTTATTTTAATTTAATTATTTATTTTTAAAGTAAATATATAACTATAAATATTCTGTGAATATTTCAAGCGTCTACCTGATGCCGTTATCAATATTGAGCTAATAAATCACGTTTGTTGTATGGGAGCACCCTTAAATATTTATTCTATTCTATTTTTTAGTATTTGCTGTTATAGCGGCAACAGTAATACTTCATCTGTGAAAATTTCAACTGTCTAGCTATCACGGTTCATGAGATATAGCGTGGTGACTGACGGACAGACAGACAGACGGTGGAGCCTTAGTAATAGGGTTCCCGTTTTACCCAAAGGGTACGGAACCCTAAAAAACAGCTTGTGCTTACCTTATTTTTAAGGCTCCCGTTTTACCCTTTGGGTACGGAACCCTAAAAAGGATCCTACCCATATCGTGCAGATGCAAGTAATCGTTACTGAAACGCTGTAAGTATATATAAATTATTAGGAAGGGTCAAATGGAATGAGGGAAAGATGGGATGATTTCATTGGGCTAAGGTCGTAAGATATTTTAATCAAGTTCACAGAAGTGACTCGCTAAAGTTTCCATTAGTATAGTTTGTTTGTTTCAAAAGTAGTTATTTTTCCACTCGGCAATCGGCATTTTGTTTTTGTTTTCATTGTTTGTTTGTCGACTTTGTTGTCATCACATAGACCATAGACTAATATATATAGAATGAGATTATAAACTAGTTAGTAAACACTTTGTAAATTGTCTTTGGTCCCTGACATCAACCAATGGACAAGAATGTCAGAATGCTTAAAGTATTGGATGCGAGGCTTTTGGCTACTTTGTATGTTTTTTTTTTTTTGACCTATTTTGTTGTACTGTGCGTTTTGTTTGTGCAGAAAAAATAATTTTTCTTTCTTTTTTTCTTCTTTCCAAGATCCTTCGGAATTCTTCATATTATTCTGCTACTCAATCTCTCTGATATTATGTAACTTTATCATCGGCCAGCGACATCCATCTATAGCCAGAAATCACCACCTTTAATACCTTCCAGAATACAAGCTTGACTTAGTTTGGGAGTAAGTAGATTATCAATTATGTGCTTCTGCACAATCATCAAACTCCTTTTGATAATAAATGGATGTATGGATTTATTTTAGAAGTATGTATGTCATCATCATCATCATCATCATCATCAACAGCCTATAGCAGTCCACTAGCCTCTCCAATTGCACGCCATTCAGCTCGATTCTCGGCAATTCTCATCCAGCTGCCACCAGCCACCCTGCGAAGATCGTGGCTCCACCTAGCCTGAGGGCGTCCTACCTTACGTTTGCCGATTAACGGTCTCCACTCAAGAACACGTCTATCCCAACGGTTATCGGTTCTACGGCTAATATGGCCGGCCCATTGCCACTTCAGCTTGCTTATTCTGTAGTATGTATGTACCTATGAATAATATTATATTGTCTTATTATTTGTTTTATTTTATTAAGTGTATTGTTTTTGATTTTATGTATGTATTCTATTTTCTCTTCTACTCTTAGACACGGTGTCTACATCTCTTTGTCTACTTTCCTATCGCAGATATGCTGGAAGAGATTTCTTTAGAAATAAGCATTACCTTTGTACGTATTTTTCTGTTCCTTTCTTCTTGTTTGTTTATATATATGTGGGTGTATAAATGGTTAAATAAATAAATTTATGAAATTGTATTACACACATTAAGTTTTTATTGTAGGTACTTTGTGAAATATAACAAAAAGTTAATCTTTCAGGATAATCCCAGAAGATCAATTTCAGTAATTAAAAATATTCAAAATCGTTCGTTTTTAGGGTTCCGTCCCCAAAGGGTAAAACGGGAACACTATTACTAAGGCTCCGCCGTCTGTCTGTCTGTCTGTCCGTCTGTCACCAGGCTGTATCTCATGAACCGTGATAGTTAGACAGTTTAAATTTTCACAGATGATGTATTTCTGTTGGTGCTATAACAAAAAATACTAAAAAACAGAATAAAATAAATATTTCAGGGGGCTCCCATACAACAAACGTGATTTTTTTACTCGTTTTTGCTCGATATTGATAACGACAACAGGTAGACGCTTGAAATATTCACAGAATATTTCGTTATATATTCACTTTGAAAATAAATAATAAAATTAAAATAAAATAAAATATTTTTACATACAATAAAACATTATTATTTGCCATTTTTATAGAAAATGGTACGGAACGCTTCGTGCGTGAGTCCGACTCGCACTTTCTCGGTTTTTTCTTCTTTTTTAATCCCAGAGACTAATTTGACATTTCGAATGATTATTATTCGTTTTTTATTCAATTTGGAGTTTGACATTGACACCTGTCAAATTAGCATCTGGTATTAATTAAAGAACGACCTATAGTCGCGATCTTAACTCAGCGACACTCAATGTCAAAACCTTGTCAAATAAGTAGGGAAATTAGAGGTATTGCTGACAGACTGAGACTCAGATCAGTCTGTGAAAGTCCTTAAAACGACTGGAATTGCCGCTCAGCTTGTAGCAATCCACTGCTTTACCTACACTTCCAAATTCCAAGTACCCCCAACGTTGGGCTCAGTCCAACAATATCATCCACCCATGACCAGACACCATTTACCATCTTATAAAATAAGAATAAGAATAATTTATTTGTTCATAAACACACAGACATTTAAGTAATATGGTGATACACTTTATTCTATGATCAGATATCTCTTTGAACATCTGTGTCCGAACTAGATAAAAAAAATCTGTATTTCAGACATCAGCGCTCTTCCCCTGTTTTAGGCGACACTTAGAAATTAAACTTTGTTTAACTTCTATATACATCTATATCACATCAAATCACAGAGATATATTAAAATAATCACACTATCACACAAATATTTTAAGTTTGTGAGTGTGTGTGTATGTTTATTACTTCTTCACGCTCTAACGGCAGGACCAATTTTGTATGGAGGTAGCTGACACCCTGGATTAAAATATAGGGTACTTTTTATCCCGATATTCCCACGGGATCGAGATTTACGCTGGATAAACCGCGGGGCGCAGCTAGTATTAAAATAAAAGGAAGATGTAGGAGAACTTAATCTTAAATTAGTTGTATATTGATGACCTCCGGTGAGTAGAGCACAGACTACAATATTATATAGGGTAGAATAGAGTGTAAATGAGTGAATGTGCTTAGGAGGGTGAGTATTATTATATGCTACTTAACTATAGACAACAGGTCTTCGGTCTCATTGTAGTTTAGCTTGCGAATGTAGTCTACTACCATAAGTTCACACTTTTTCCTTTTTAAGGGGTGTATATTGACGTATTTTGCTATTCTAAACCACATCTTTATTATATTTATACCTATATTTACCTTTTAATGGGCTACTATGTCCATCAAATCTTGTTAAATCTATTCTTTGTTTTCGTACCTGCTTTCCCATCCAACTGAGGGACGTTGGCACGGTAGCCCCGTCCGTTCCTGTCCTGACGCCGGCTGAAGATCCTGTTCCCGTACCAGCTATCCTGACTCCAAGCCTCTGAAGATCTAATTCCTTTTATATATTTTTTTATTATTTCTTAATTATTTAACTTGTGACCTACGACTGGCCCTCCGGCCAACTGTAACGTTATAATATCTACAACCTTATTTAATCTTCCACACAGAAAAGAGCCTAGGAAACAATAGTACTTGCAAACGGATGGGTGTTTAAAGGTCGGTAGATCATTGTATGTAATGGCCTTTCGTCTGCGCTTATAATTTAGGGGACTTGTCATACTTTGTATTAGCATGGTGTGAAAATGATGAAAATTAAAGCTCTCCGCATCTGCAAGGGTGCTGTAATCCGGGACTATCGCCATGTACAAATAAATTATGAATCCCTGATAATCCTCGAGCGTGTAGCGATGTTTGAAGATATGATTGATGAGTACACATGAATGATTGACTAGCCAGATGCCGTGGAGGCGTTTGTGTGGAATCATTTAAGTTGAAAAACTAGAAGCACAAGAAATCAGGAACGTCAAAGGGGAAATAGATTTTCTGGTCGGCAACGCGACTCAAAAGTTCAAATCGCTGATGTTAGATAAATGTAACAGTAGAGTAGTAATAGAGCAAAACTTAAAGTTTGTGGAGAATATAGGCTCTCCCAACATTTGCAGGGGGGTTGCCATAATCGCCGCGCTTGGCAAGCGGGTTGGCGATCGCAGTATGATATTGAAATGTATAAAAAACGCTGCTGCCAATTCTTTAGTAAGTCCCTTAGTCGCCTTTTACGACACCCACGGGAAGAAATAGGATGGTGTTATTCTTTACGTCCGGCCCCACACGGAACACAGGTTTACACAATTGAACTGTATTTTCATCGAGTCTCTAAGTCAACTCAGCCTATAGCAGTCCACTGCTGGACATAGGCCTCTCCCAGACTGCGCCGCAACACCCTGTCTCCGCTTTCCGTATCCAGTCTGTCCCAGCCACCTTTTTAAGGTCGTCGGTCCATCTAGCTGGGAGGTGCCCCACACTACGCTTGCCGATACGCCGTCTCCACTCCAGGACTCCTTCGACAAACATGGCCAGCCCACTGCTACTTCAGCTTGCTTACTCTGCAGGCTATGTCGGTAACTCCGGTTCTCTTCCGGATAACTTCACTAAAGGCTCTTACAAACACACGCGATATCGCGGGCGCGACATGCACCGACAAAGGAATTGTCTTTGTCGGTGCCTGTCACGCCCGCGATATCGCGTGAGTGTGTAAGAGCCTTTACTTCGTCTCTAAGTAAACGAAAAATAATAATTTCAACAATTTGGTCACGTTAACAAAATTGTAAAAGCGCTCTTTTTCTCTCCTACTTAATTCAAATTTTTGACAGGATCCATAATTGTTTCGTTTAATGTGTAAATTATGGATTGCAATAAAGATTAATTGATTGATTGATCGTAAGGCCGTGAGTTTAAGTTAATCTCAGATTTCTCGGTAAATCAGTATTTATGCACTTTTTTTTAAAGTCTATATTCTCGGTATAAACAAAAATGTTTATATATTTTTTTACTTTCAAAGTCAAAGTCAAACCATTTATTTCAAATAGGCACATAAGAGGCACTTTTGAACGTCAAAATTTACAAAAAAAATAGAATTGATTCTAGTTGCCCCTTCCAAAAGGTAGTTTCGTATGGAGAAGAATGGGCAAGAAACTCCACTGGTACTCTTTTAAAAATGTTTTACAATATTTTGTTTGATTACATTAATTATATGATTATATGTGAAGACGATGCACCTAGAATAAAATTACTATACCATAATAGGTAAAACGAATTAAAAACTAAGCAATGAAAAATAACTTAATTATTAGATAGATACATGGTGTTCACATATTTACAAACATCATAAAAGTATGTTTTTCTAAAAAAATAAGTCAGTGTGTGAGTAGTTCTGAAAAATAATCACAGTACGAACATCCAACTTCTTTCCACCTAACCCAAATACATAAGACCTAACTGAAACGAACGGATAGAACATGAAGACAGAGGTATTACCTAAATTCATATATTCAGAGCGAAACATATCAACATGAACATAACGTGATAATAAACCGGCCAAGTGCGAGTCGGACTCGCGCACGAGGGGTTCCGTACCATTATCTATAAAAATCACGTTTTTTGTATGGAAGGCCCCCTTAAATATTTGTTTATTTTAATTTAGTTATTTATTTTTAAAGTGAATGTATAACTAAATATTCTGTGAATATTTCAAGCGTCTACCTGTTGCCGTTATCAATATCGAGCAAAAACGAGCAAAATAATCACGTTTGTTGTATGGGAGCCCCCTCAAATATTTATTTTATTCTGTTTATGTTGTATTTTTTGTTATAGCGGCAATAGAAATACATCATCTGTGAAAATTTCAACTGTCTAACTGTCACGGTTCATGAGATACAGCCTGGTGACAGACGGACAGACAGACAGACATACGGCGAAGCCTTGGTAATAGGGTTCCCGTTTTACCCTTTGTGTACGGAACCCTAATAAATGTACAGTACCGCTATTTAAGACGGTGGAATAATTTTTAGGTTATAAAAATACGAATATATACACTGGGTACTCTTGGGATGTGTCTACTTGTACGAAAGTTTATTTTTAGGAGAATACACAGGAGCATCTATCTTCGCATTGCTTATTTACAGGAAAATATCACTCTTAACAAAAACACAACCCAATGGAAAAATTCTGGGGTTTCTACGATGGGATTTTTTTTTTCAAAATCCCATTAGCCGGAAAACGTAAAGTGAATTGTGAAACTAAACGTACCTAGATCTTATACAGAATTTTTATATACATGTTAGTAACTGTAATGAGTCAGATAGACATAATACTGCCTTCAGGCCAGGGTTATGTCATTGTACCAGGGTCATTGTACTCATCATTATGAACAACTTTAACTATGGCCTTATCGGCCTTTCTTCTCAGAGTAGTCAGACAGGAAACGCCGACCTCATCTAGTTTTAAAAATATGACTGACGTGTAAAAGTGTTTGTACAGACCTACTTACAGAAATAAAAATCATTTATCATTTATTTATCATTTATGGGACCAAACCTGAAATCGCAAAAAAAATCAACTGTTCCCTACATTTTGACGAATTATTCGAACATAAATGTAGGGAACAGCAGATTTTTTTTTCGAAAGATTAATGGCAGTAGTATATATAACGATGGCAGTAGTATATATAACGAAATTAAAAGGAAAACTGTCACAGATAAGTAGGCTTTACAAAGTAACGAGTAATAGTCGACCAACTGACGGCACGGTTGGCGCAGTGGTTAAGCGATTGACTGCTGCGCTGCGTGTCGCGGGTTCGATTCCCGCACGGAACAAATATTTGTATGACCTACAAGTAGTTGTTCCGGGTCTGGCTGTTTGTGTATGTGAGTTTAAATGTTTGTAAACGCACCCACGATACAGGAGAAATTCCTAGTGTGGGGCAACGTTTTTTTTTTAAAAAAAAAAAAAAAAAAAAACTTACATTTGCAGTTGGAGAATTTCATTGCGCGTGGCCCGACACGCGCTTGGCTGGTTTTTTAATAATCGAAACGATACGTTTTACCATAAAATATACCTAAAATTCAAGCCAACCTTATTGAAGTTATTCAAAAGACGGTAAGGTATGTTAATCATAAGTTTCTGATCTTCAAACGACTATTGAAAACAACTGTACGGCAATTTCGTGGAATGACCTTTTATTTCCTTCCCCATTGGCTGCTTTAGCAACCGTTGTCTTGACAACGGTTATAGACGCGATTACTTGTACAGTTTAGGATACACTTATAGAGCTTTTGCAAAGTTTCGAGTTGTTATAATAAATAATAATTCAAATGAAAACACGTTCTTAAACAATGGTGCAGTGAAATTACAAAATATGTGGCACTCTCCATGAGTCCACGTATCACTGGTCAGTTTCCCTCACTCGTCAGTTTATTTAATTAGCCAGTTTTGTTGATAAGTCAGATTCGCTGATTGGTCAGTTTTGCGGATTAGACAGTCGCGTCAGTTCGACAGTTTCCAGTGTTCTCCAGATTCGTTTATTCGTCAGTTTAGTACTGTCAACAAAAAATATATGTTTACGTTTAAGTAAACAAAAGTGGATCATGTAAGAATACCTAACCTAAAAGCAGGGTGGCTGGTGGCAGCTGGATGAGAGTTGCCGAGAATCGAGCTGAATGGCTTGCAATTGTGTTTATTTTTTAAATATCGCAGCATTATGCTGAGATAGGAGCCTTTTTGGCATCGCACAAGTCTTGATTGTTTTTATTTTTGGATATTGTTAGTTTCTATTTTTGTATTTCTTGTGCGTGTCCCAAATAAAATATTTTTCTTTCTTTTCTTTCAATTGGAGAGGCCTATGTTCAGCAGTGGACTGCTACGGGCTGATGATGAAAGAAATGGAGTTATATTTTTGGGGTCTACGACTATTGGTCGTGTTGTGGCTTAAATTTTGAGTTGAGAAGAGAGTTGATGTTTTCTTTTGTTTTATTGTGTTTTGATAACGACACAAAATTCGTTCCACACCGTGTGGTGCCGGACTTAAAGAATAGCAACATCCTATTTCTTCCCGTGAGTGTCGTAAAAGGCGACTAAGGGACTTACTAGATAATGGGCAGCAGCGTTCTCTATGCATTTTAACACTATACTGCGATCGCCAACCCGCCTGCCAAGCGTGGCGTTTATGGTAACCCGGAGGGGGGAGAGAGGGGGGGTTTCCCTAAACGCCACGCTTGGCAGGCGGGTTCCATCCATTCCTTTTGGGGGTGGCCTATGTCCAGCAGTGGACGTCTTTCGGCTGAAATGATGTTGGTGATGACTAATCACGTCTTTGAAGTTACACAAAAAAAAAAACTAATATTTCAAGGTGACTACACTAACTGCGGTCAATGGTCCCACAAAAAAAATCATCAAATTATATAATTTTTAGTTTTATAGTGTTTAGATCGATACACATCTCGTCTGTAAAGTTTCACTAGCTAATTTAATTTGACTCTGTTTTTTTGATGTGTAACATCTTTCCTCTCGCTTTCTGTGGGGGTGATTTCGTGAAAAGAGACAGAAGTGTGTAACAAGAAGTGATAGATTGAACATGGAATAAGTAAGTACTTTATAATATCATGGAATAAGTAAGTACTTTATAATAGCATGGAATAAGTAAGTACTTTATAACAGCATGGAATAAGTAAGTACTTTATAATAGCATGGAATAAGTAAGTACTTTATAATAGCATGAAAATAAGTAAGTACTTTATAATAGCATGGAATTAGTGTACTCATGGAATTAGTAATTACTATATACATTATAAGTAGAGGGGGTCGAATTTCGACCAGTGGGCGACCACTAAGCACTAACTAATGAATAATTATACGAATAACAATATTTAGCTTTTTAAATTTTGTGATTAATTTCTGTCGCTGCTCAATTGCTTATTACCAAGGTGTGATGTCAGATGTTACACATCATATGTGACTACTGTAAGGCTCGCTCGTTTTTAAGGTTCCGTACCCCAAAAGGAAAAAACGGAACCCTTATAGGATCACTTCGTTGTCCGTCTGTCTGTTTGTCAGTCTGTCAAAACCCTTTTTCACAGGAACGCGCGAAGTTATCAAGTTGAAATTAATATCAAATACGTAAATCTACGGTATCTTAGAGCTTTAAAAAAATCAAGCTTCTAAGTCAACGCAATAAAAAAATACGGCGATATATACGACATAAATTTTGATACTCGCAAATAAATCAAGACCTATATGGTCCTGTTGTCCTAGAATCATAAAATTGGGCAAGAAGAAAGGTCTCACAGCACAAATAAAGGAAAAAGTCTGAAAACCGTTAATTTATAGTTTTAACACATTAATAAATAAATTGTTTTTGGAATAAATTCATCCCAACTACGGAACCCTTCATTGTGCATGGTCCGACACGCACTTGGCTGGTTTTTTTCGTATACATTACAGCTACACCGTTCACAAAACATTCGAATTCGCTACGCTAACAATTCTGAAACGTCATTAACAGGTCTCGAAAAACCCGGTAACCAAATGGAAAGGAGAACAGGAGAAGGAGAAGAGAGGAAGACAAAAGCATAGACAAAAGCACAGAAAATACAATATTTTTTGTAACTTTTCACTGTAGACCGGCTTTAATTAACTCTCGTTTTCATAATATTTCGCGAATGCTTATTTTTGTAACACTAATGACTTGTTTTTTTACGAAAAGAGTTACAGTGTGGACGTGACAATAATGAACTTTTATGGAACTCGTGAAATTAATGTCGTTTCTAATAAAAGTTCTAACATAAATAGTGTTAACATTCTTTGAAGTAATAAAGTTGAATATTTGGTGGGTTTTTTAAATAAAGTTACCGAGAAAAATCGTAGTTCCAATGTTTATAGTAATTCTCTGTAAAAATATGCGATCCTACATAAAGGCTCGTACAGGCTCGTACGATATCACGGGCGCGACAGGCACCACAAAGAAATTGTGGTACTAGTGTTGCGTCGCGCCCGCGATATCGCACCAGTCTGAACGAGCCTTAAAGAAATATGTACCTACTGGTACGCTTAGTACTTACCGGTAAGTTTTAAAACCTTACACTGCTCGCGAAGTTGATCGAAGTTTTGCGAATTATACGGAGGTGTGAGCACTTCGGTTTGTTTTTTTTTTTTTTTAAAAACGTTTCCCCACACTAGGACTTTCTCCTGTATCGTGGGTGCGTTTACAAACATTTAAACTCACATACACAAACAGCCAGACCCGGAACAACTACTTGTAGGTCATACAAATATTTGTTCCGTGCGGGAATCGAACCCGCGACACGCAGCGCAGCAGTCAATCGCTTAACCACTTATGTGCCGTTTCGTATAATCTCGGCAAAAAAATCAAAATGGATCTACAATTGCAAGAGAAATAAGTGAACATACATACAAAAAAAGACAAACAGACGAACATATATAATATTATACACTCCTTTTTTTTGGAAGCCCGTCAAAAAGAGAATCACTTAATAATTTTCTGGAATAAAGGAAGGTCGAGAATCACTTAGTTATTTTGTTAGTAACATATCTTTCGAATAATAACATAAAAACCCTTTTTTATCAAGCATCATTCTGAACAATAATGTTAAGCAGTGAAATTAGGTTATGAAGGCTTGTCTATGTTTACCTTTTCCAAGCCTTCACGATAAATGTAACTGGTACTGGACAGGTCCACTCAAATCTGTGTGGTTCTTTTCTCAAAAGACAATTTCAGACACTAATCTACATGGTCCTCACACGATTTGACAAATATTATGTCTGGACTATAAAAGTGACTTCTCAGGGGTACCCAGATAGGAAATGTGATATATTCATAATAATTATGACGGTAAACGTGATTCTGCTAACCTGATTTTTTACAGAATAAATAATTTCATTTAATATAATAAAATTATTTCATTAATTTATTATTTATGTTCTCATCACAAATGTTGTTTTGGACAAGAATTGCTTAATCTAAAAAATAGGGTTAAAATTTGTGAGAGACTGGTGCCCAAAAAGGCATAAAATACCTGTGATAGTTGGTCAATTATGTTTTATTTACAGTCATGAACTACAACTGGTTCCATTGGGATCCTGCCGTTTTGCCGAAAAGATTTTGCCAAATTTTCATTACCCAAACAAATTTTAGCAACCTTTTTTTATACCATGGCAATATTTCGAATGATTTTAGTACGCATATTTTCATTTGGTCAAATTTTTACTTGGCAAAATATTACCAAGTATAATGTCATTATGGCATTTGGTCTTTAATCAAATGATTTATTACAGCAAACAATCTTCAGACAATAAACGTTTTTGAGCGAGCGAAGCGAGCGGTGCCGCGGCAGCGGCCGGCGAGTGCCAGACACGACTTGCATTAATAGAAAAAAAGATATTGTTTTTAGTAGGTTACCCGGAACATAACTATTTAGATTAGGTTAATTTCTTTTAAAAAAAAATGGGTAGGTTAGGTTAGGTTAAAACTGTGACCTCCTACGCACGAGCCGAGCGAGCGAAGCGAGCGGTGCCGCGGCAGCGGCCGGCGAGTGCCAGAAACGACTTGCATTAATAGAAAAAAGAGATTGTTTTTAGTAGGCTACCCGGATCTGAACTATTTAGATTAGGTTAATTACTTATTTATATTATTATTTGATTTTGCGTAAAAACTGTTATTCCAACTGAAATATTTGACTAAATAAAAAATGTTAAAAGTACTAGTTGGTAAACAAGTTATAGTTTAAACGTTCATTTGTCAAACATTAGGTTTGCGTTACAATTTTTTGTGAATAGATTTTTTGCTAAGTAATAATTTGGCAAATGAAATTATGCGAGAAATTTTTTGGGAAGTGAAAATTTGTCAAATTCCTTTCGGTCAAACAAGGGAGACCCGGTTCCATTCCTATAGGATTTATGACAGATAATTGATAAGTGTACAGTATGAAAATCTTATCAACTTACAAAATACATATTTACACTAATCGGCTCTTTAAGAGACATTATTTTATTTTTGAATAGTTATTTTCTTTCTTTTTGCTTTTTCTCTGGATACTTTCAACGTGCAGCACGTCTTTTTATATAAATTCAACATTAATGATGTAACTAATAGTTTGTAACAATATAAATTAAAACAGTGGCCGTGGAGTTTCTTGGCTGTTCTTCTCCAAAGAAACCTATTACACTTTGAAATAAGCAACTAGCTTCATCTTTCTGAATGACGGACTCTTTTGACAATTCAAAATTGCCTGCAAATGGTTTAATTAAAATGCTTTTTGTTTGAGTCGAGATAGATGAACAGTTTCTTCTCTATCGGATTTATTAACTTTCAACACGTTAAAAAAGTATGGATCGAGTCTGATTCATTCCATACTAATAGGATCAACATCCAGACTCATAAAACAACAACACTAATCGGCTAAAAGATCATCCACATAAACAAAAGTTTTCAATAAACATTGATCTGCAAAAAGGCTTGACCTGAATCTACTTCAAGATTTCGTCAAATAGGTCAGAATCGTTACGTGACAATCCTCTTAGTGTTCTTCGCATTCTGAATATCAAAGTACCCGCAACAAAAACATTTTCGGAGTCCCAATTTAAAGTAAAAAAGTTGACAAAAACATTCATGAATCATTTCTGAGGACGTATAAAGTTTTTGGATGAGTTTATAATCGTCAGAAAGAACGATGATATATTAAGTTTTTTGTCTGTTGAACTGAGGGAGATATTGAAAAAAGTATACGAATATATGCAAACATAACATAAAACATTTAACATTTAAGATTTTTAAGGATATTAAGTCACTTCAGAATTATAACTTTAAAACAGCGAAGGCAAACTAACGACCTGATTTTGCTTCACAAAATCATTAATGGATCTATACTAGTTCCGAAGCTTCTCTTTGAAATAAATATATCTGTCCCTCGCTATAGTTCGCCCAGATCTGAACGCATCCTAGATGTGTTCACTCCATGCCCAACAAGAACTAACCTCGGACATTCGGCGCCAATGAACAGGTTGATGAGGACGTACAATACAATAAATATAAATAAATACAATACAATAGTATTGATATCTTCGCCAACAAACTATCGCAATTCCGTAAACAATTGTTACTATTTGTTTGTCATTGACGGTATTATTCTTTAGAACAACAAAATAGATTTAGTTATTTCTTTTTTTTAATTTTCAATTTTTTGTTGTTTTTTTTTAGTCTGTATTTACTCTTTGTAATATGATAGAACTTGAAATATGTAAGTGCTGTGCACACCTGTAAGTGACTAATTCACTCTAGATTCTAAGTTTAATTGTTACAGTACCCCAAAAAATGTATTAGTGAATAAGTCGTTGGAGTGCCGTAATTAAATAAATAAATTATATTTTTATTTTAATAGTTTGTTAGTTAATTTGGTGAAGTATAACCAGAATATATATTTTTAGGGATATGCAGCAATTTTGCACGTGTTAAAACGCGAATAAGTTTGAGGCAACAAAGAACAAGCTCGACAAGCATATCCTAAAATGCACAAAAAATCGCCCTCTTCGTAGTTGTTATAAAGAAAACGGTTGCCATAGCAACAGATGGCGAAAGAAGTGAGAGGTCTCCATTCCACGAAATTGCCGTACAGGTATTTTCAATGCGCGTTTGAAGGTCAGAAACTTATGATTGACAAACATTTTGAATGAATATTTACGTATGCACAATACTGATTTTACCAACCGAAAAACAAAGTAAAGGCTCGTACAGACAGATGCGATATCGCGGGCGTGACTCGACACTAGTAGCACAATTTCTGTGTCGCCAGTCGCACCCGCGATATCGCGTGAGTCTGTAAGAGCCTTTATTACTGCGATTGTAACCGAAAATATCTCAAAAACTATTTAGGTACTAAAATAGCAAAATCACTTAGAAACATCATAATCTTTTTATTTTAAATAAGGGATCCAACATTTTAATCAATATATTTTATTTCACATAAACCTACACTGAAACGTCAGAAGTTAGGTGCACGGTTCCAATTGTTCGTTTCCTATGGAGATGAGCCGGCAAGAAACTCCACGGTTACTCTTTTATAAATAATGGGTTTTTACAATGTTTTCAAATTACGGGGATAATTAAAAAATAATGTCTAAAAATTTTACTAAAATAATATGGATTCCGCGTATCACTGGTCAGTTTCCCTCACTAGTCAGTTTATTTAATTCGTCAGTTTCGTTGATTAGTCAGTTTCACTGACTGGTCAATTTTGCGGATTAGGAAGTTGCGTCAACTCGACCGTTTCCAGTGTTCACCAGTTTCATTGATTCGTCAGTTTAGTACTGTCGCAACTTCCTAATCCGCAAAACTGACCAATCAGCGAATCTGACTTATCAACAAAACTGGCTAATTAAATAAACTGACGAGTGAGGGAAACTGACCAGTGATACGCGGAATCCATATTATTTTAGTAAAATTTTTAGACATTATTTTTTAATTATCCCCGTAATTTGAAAACATTGTAAAAACCCATTATTTATAAAAGAGTAACCGTGGAGTTTCTTGCCGGCTCATCTCCATAGGAAACGAACAATTGGAACCGTGCACCTAACTTCTGACGTTTCAGTGTAGGTTTATGTGAAATAAAATATATTGATTAAAATGTTGGATCCCTTATTTAAAATAAAAAGATTATGATGTTTCTAAGTGATTTTGCTATTTTAGTACCTAAATAGTTTTTGAGATATTTTCGGTTACAATCGCAGTAATAAAGGCTCTTACAGACTCACGCGATATCGCGGGTGCGACTGGCGACACAGAAATTGTGCTACTAGTGTCGAGTCACGCCCGCGATATCGCATCTGTCTGTACGAGCCTTTACTTTGTTTTTCGGTTGGTAAAATCAGTATTGTGCATACGTAAATATTCATTCAAAATGTTTGTCAATCATAAGTTTCTGACCTTCAAACGCGCATTGAAAATACCTGTACGGCAATTTCGTGGAATGGAGACCTCTCACTTCTTTCGCCATCTGTTGCTATGGCAACCGTTTTCTTTATAACAACTACGAAGAGGGCGATTTTTTGTGCATTTTAGGATATGCTTGTCGAGCTTGTTCTTTGTTGCCTCAAACTTATTCGCGTTTTAACACGTGCAAAATTGCTGCATATCCCTAAAAATATATATTCTGGTTATACTTCACCAAATTAACTAACAAACTATTAAAATAAAAATATAATTTATTTATTTAATTACGGCACTCCAACGACTTATTCACTAATACATTTTTTGGGGTACTGTAACAATTAAACTTAGAATCTAGAGTGAATTAGTCACTTACAGGTGTGCACAGCACTTACATATTTCAAGTTCTATCATATTACAAAGAGTAAATACAGACTAAAAAAAAACAACAAAAAATTGAAAATTAAAAAAAAGAAATAACTAAATCTATTTTGTTGTTCTAAAGAATAATACCGTCAATGACAAACAAATAGTAACAATTGTTTACGGAATTGCGATAGTTTGTTGGCGAAGATATCAATACTATTGTATTGTATTTATTTATATTTATTGTATTGTACGTCCTCATCAACCTGTTCATTGGCGCCGAATGTCCGAGGTTAGTTCTTGTTGGGCATGGAGTGAACACATCTAGGATGCGTTCAGATCTGGGCGAACTATAGCGAGGGACAGATATATTTATTTCAAAGAGAAGCTTCGGAACTAGTATAGATCCATTAATGATTTTGTGAAGCAAAATCAGGTCGTTAGTTTGCCTTCGCTGTTTTAAAGTTATAATTCTGAAGTGACTTAATATCCTTAAAAATCTTAAATGTTAAATGTTTTATGTTATGTTTGCATATATTCGTATACTTTTTTCAATATCTCCCTCAGTTCAACAGACAAAAAACTTAATATATCATCGTTCTTTCTGACGATTATAAACTCATCCAAAAACTTTATACGTCCTCAGAAATGATTCATGAATGTTTTTGTCAACTTTTTTACTTTAAATTGGGACTCCGAAAATGCTTTTGTTGCGGGTACTTTGATATTCAGAATGCGAAGAACACTAAGAGGATTGTCACGTAACGATTCTGACCTATTTGACGAAATCTTGAAGTAGATTCAGGTCAAGCCTTTTTGCAGATCAATGTTTATTGAAAACTTTTGTTTATGTGGATGATCTTTTAGCCGATTAGTGTTGTTGTTTTATGAGTCTGGATGTTGATCCTATTAGTATGGAATGAATCAGACTCGATCCATACTTTTTTAACGTGTTGAAAGTTAATAAATCCGATAGAGAAGAAACTGTTCATCTATCTCGACTCAAACAAAAAGCATTTTAATTAAACCATTTGCAGGCAATTTTGAATTGTCAAAAGAGTCCGTCATTCAGAAAGATGAAGCTAGTTGCTTATTTCAAAGTGTAATAGGTTTCTTTGGAGAAGAACAGCCAAGAAACTCCACGGCCACTGTTTTAATTTATATTGTTACAAACTATTAGTTACATCATTAATGTTGAATTTATATAAAAAGACGTGCTGCACGTTGAAAGTATCCAGAGAAAAAGCAAAAAGAAAGAAAATAACTATTCAAAAATAAAATAATGTCTCTTAAAGAGCCGATTAGTGTAAATATGTATTTTGTAAGTTGATAAGATTTTCATACTGTACACTTATCAATTATCTGTCATAAATCCTATAGGAATGGAACCGGGTCTCCCTTGTTTGACCGAAAGGAATTTGACAAATTTTCACTTCCCAAAAAATTTCTCGCATAATTTCATTTGCCAAATTATTACTTAGCAAAAAATCTATTCACAAAAAATTGTAACGCAAACCTAATGTTTGACAAATGAACGTTTAAACTATAACTTGTTTACCAACTAGTACTTTTAACATTTTTTATTTAGTCAAATATTTCAGTTGGAATAACAGTTTTTACGCAAAATCAAATAATAATATAAATAAGTAATTAACCTAATCTAAATAGTTCAGATCCGGGTAGCCTACTAAAAACAATCTCTTTTTTCTATTAATGCAAGTCGTTTCTGGCACTCGCCGGCCGCTGCCGCGGCACCGCTCGCTTCGCTCGCTCGGCTCGTGCGTAGGAGGTCACAGTTTTAACCTAACCTAACCTACCCATTTTTTTTTAAAAGAAATTAACCTAATCTAAATAGTTATGTTCCGGGTAACCTACTAAAAACAATATCTTTTTTTCTATTAATGCAAGTCGTGTCTGGCACTCGCCGGCCGCTGCCGCGGCACCGCTCGCTTCGCTCGCTCAAAAACGTTTATTGTCTGAAGATTGTTTGCTGTAATAAATCATTTGATTAAAGACCAAATGCCATAATGACATTATACTTGGTAATATTTTGCCAAGTAAAAATTTGACCAAATGAAAATATGCGTACTAAAATCATTCGAAATATTGCCATGGTATAAAAAAAGGTTGCTAAAATTTGTTTGGGTAATGAAAATTTGGCAAAATCTTTTCGGCAAAACGGCAGGATCCCAATGGAACCAGTTGTAGTTCATGACTGTAAATAAAACATAATTGACCAACTATCACAGGTATTTTATGCCTTTTTGGGCACCAGTCTCTCACAAATTTTAACCCTATTTTTTAGATTAAGCAATTCTTGTCCAAAACAACATTTGTGATGAGAACATAAATAATAAATTAATGAAATAATTTTATTATATTAAATGAAATTATTTATTCTGTAAAAAATCAGGTTAGCAGAATCACGTTTACCGTCATAATTATTATGAATATATCACATTTCCTATCTGGGTACCCCTGAGAAGTCACTTTTATAGTCCAGACATAATATTTGTCAAATCGTGTGAGGACCATGTAGATTAGTGTCTGAAATTGTCTTTTGAGAAAAGAACCACACAGATTTGAGTGGACCTGTCCAGTACCAGTTACATTTATCGTGAAGGCTTGGAAAAGGTAAACATAGACAAGCCTTCATAACCTAATTTCACTGCTTAACATTATTGTTCAGAATGATGCTTGATAAAAAAGGGTTTTTATGTTATTATTCGAAAGATATGTTACTAACAAAATAACTAAGTGATTCTCGACCTTCCTTTATTCCAGAAAATTATTAAGTGATTCTCTTTTTGACGGGCTTCCAAAAAAAAGGAGTGTATAATATTATATATGTTCGTCTGTTTGTCTTTTTTTGTATGTATGTTCACTTATTTCTCTTGCAATTGTAGATCCATTTTGATTTTTTTGCCGAGATTATACGAAACGGCACATAAGTGGTTAAGCGATTGACTGCTGCGCTGCGTGTCGCGGGTTCGATTCCCGCACGGAACAAATATTTGTATGACCTACAAGTAGTTGTTCCGGGTCTGGCTGTTTGTGTATGTGAGTTTAAATGTTTGTAAACGCACCCACGATACAGGAGAAAGTCCTAGTGTGGGGCAACGTTTTTAAAAAAAAAAAAAAACAAACCGAAGTGCTCACACCGTATAATTCGCAAAACTTCGATCAACTTCGCGAGCAGTGTAAGGTTTTAAAACTTACCGGTAAATACTAAGCGTACCAGTAGGTACATATTTCTTTAAGGCTCGTTCAGACTGGTGCGATATCGCGGGCGCGACGCAACACTAGTACCACAATTTCTTTGTGGTGCCTGTCGCGCCCGTGATATCGTACGAGCCTGTACGAGCCTTTATGTAGGATCGCATATTTTTACAGAGAATTACTATAAACATTGGAACTACGATTTTTCTCGGTAACTTTATTTAAAAAACCCACCAAATATTCAACTTTATTACTTCAAAGAATGTTAACACTATTTATGTTAGAACTTTTATTAGAAACGACATTAATTTCACGAGTTCCATAAAAGTTCATTATTGTCACGTCCACACTGTAACTCTTTTCGTAAAAAAACAAGTCATTAGTGTTACAAAAATAAGCATTCGCGAAATATTATGAAAACGAGAGTTAATTAAAGCCGGTCTACAGTGAAAAGTTACAAAAAATATTGTATTTTCTGTGCTTTTGTCTATGCTTTTGTCTTCCTCTCTTCTCCTTCTCCTGTTCTCCTTTCCATTTGGTTACCGGGTTTTTCGAGACCTGTTAATGACGTTTCAGAATTGTTAGCGTAGCGAATTCGAATGTTTTGTGAACGGTGTAGCTGTAATGTATACGAAAAAAACCAGCCAAGTGCGTGTCGGACCATGCACAATGAAGGGTTCCGTAGTTGGGATGAATTTATTCCAAAAACAATTTATTTATTAATGTGATAAAACTATAAATTAACGGTTTTCAGACTTTTTCCTTTATTTGTGCTGTGAGACCTTTCTTCTTGCCCAATTTTATGATTCTAGGACAACAGGACCATATAGGTCTTGATTTATTTGCGAGTATCAAAATTTATGTCGTATATATCGCCGTATTTTTTTATTGCGTTGACTTAGAAGCTTGATTTTTTTAAAGCTCTAAGATACCGTAGATTTACGTATTTGATATTAATTTCAACTTGATAACTTCGCGCGTTCCTGTGAAAAAGGGTTTTGACAGACTGACAAACAGACAGACGGACAACGAAGTGATCCTATAAGGGTTCCGTTTTTTCCTTTTGGGGTACGGAACCTTAAAAACGAGCGAGCCTTACAGTAGTCACATATGATGTGTAACATCTGACATCACACCTTGGTAATAAGCAATTGAGCAGCGACAGAAATTAATCACAAAATTTAAAAAGCTAAATATTGTTATTCGTATAATTATTCATTAGTTAGTGCTTAGTGGTCGCCCACTGGTCGAAATTCGACCCCCTCTACTTATAATGTATATAGTAATTACTAATTCCATGAGTACACTAATTCCATGCTATTATAAAGTACTTACTTATTTTCATGCTATTATAAAGTACTTACTTATTCCATGCTATTATAAAGTACTTACTTATTCCATGCTGTTATAAAGTACTTACTTATTCCATGCTATTATAAAGTACTTACTTATTCCATGATATTATAAAGTACTTACTTATTCCATGTTCAATCTATCACTTCTTGTTACACACTTCTGTCTCTTTTCACGAAATCACCCCCACAGAAAGCGAGAGGAAAGATGTTACACATCAAAAAAACAGAGTCAAATTAAATTAGCTAGTGAAACTTTACAGACGAGATGTGTATCGATCTAAACACTATAAAACTAAAAATTATATAATTTGATGATTTTTTTTTGTGGGACCATTGACCGCAGTTAGTGTAGTCACCTTGAAATATTAGTTTTTTTTTTTGTGTAACTTCAAAGACGTGATTAGTCATCACCAACATCATTTCAGCCGAAAGACGTCCACTGCTGGACATAGGCCACCCCCAAAAGGAATGGATGGAACCCGCCTGCCAAGCGTGGCGTTTAGGGAAACCCCCCCTCTCTCCCCCCTCCGGGTTACCATAAACGCCACGCTTGGCAGGCGGGTTGGCGATCGCAGTATAGTGTTAAAATGCATAGAGAACGCTGCTGCCCATTATCTAGTAAGTCCCTTAGTCGCCTTTTACGACACTCACGGGAAGAAATAGGATGTTGCTATTCTTTACGTCCGGCACCACACGGTGTGGAACGAATTTTGTGTCGTTATCAAAACACAATAAAACAAAAGAAAACATCAACTCTCTTCTCAACTCAAAATTTAAGCCACAACACGACCAATAGTCGTAGACCCCAAAAATATAACTCCATTTCTTTCATCATCAGCCCGTAGCAGTCCACTGCTGAACATAGGCCTCTCCAATTGAAAGAAAAGAAAGAAAAATATTTTATTTGGGACACGCACAAGAAATACAAAAATAGAAACTAACAATATCCAAAAATAAAAACAATCAAGACTTGTGCGATGCCAAAAAGGCTCCTATCTCAGCATAATGCTGCGATATTTAAAAAATAAACACAATTGCAAGCCATTCAGCTCGATTCTCGGCAACTCTCATCCAGCTGCCACCAGCCACCCTGCGAAGATCGTCGCTCCACCTAGCCTGAGGGCGTCCTACCTTACGTTTTCCGATTCGCGGTCTACACTCAACAACATGTATAACTCTACGTTTATCAGTTCTATGGCTAATATGGCCGGGCCATTGCCACTTCAGCTTGCTTATTCTGTGGGCTATGTCGACATCTATAGTTCTCTGCCGGATTAAATCCCTCAGAGGGACTTCATTTCTTTATTTAATTTTATCAAAATCAAATAAACATTAAAAAATCATGTATTCAAATTATGTTCAATCAATTCTATTTTTGTTTGTAAATTTTGACGTTCAAAAGTGCCTCATAAGTGCCTATTTGAAATAAATAATTTGACTTTGACTTTGACTTTAATGCCATGAACCGGGCACAAATCCATACTCCGGGCTGATAGTCTGATGCTGAGAAATTCCTGATGGAAAAACCTTAAAACACTGCCCGACCTGGGAATCGAACCCAGGACCTCATGCTCAACAGTAGCGTTTGCGACCACCAGACCAAGGAGGCAGTTAAATCAAATTAATATTTTACAAACAATCACTTTGAAAACTGAACCCGCGAAGTACCATTTCCTTATTCTATAAATATCAACTCGTGCACTGTGCATGAGCTAAAGTAATTACCCCGGTTATGTGTTTACCGACGCTTTGAGGGTTAAACGGGTAACCCTATTATCTTCTCTTGGTGCTTTTTGACATCGTTGCTGATACAATTTCCTTGGCAAAGTTATTTTGTTTGTACATTCTAAAGATGAATTTGTGGGTTGGGATAGGAGAAAATTCCTTTAGTTAAGGGAAGGTGTTTCGTTGCCTTTCATACAAAATAACGTGATCAGTTTTTTATTAAATTATTATCACCACACTAATATTATAAAGGCGAAAGTTTGTGAGTGTGTGTGTGTGTGTGTATGTTTGTTACTTCTTCACGCTTAAACGGCTGGACCAATTTTGATAAAATTTTGTATGGAGGTAGCTGATACCCTGGATTGAGACATAGGCTACTTTTTATCCCGATATTCCCACGGGATCGGGACTTCCGCGGGTGAAACCGCGGGGTCCAGCTAGTTTGTCAATAATGCATTTCTGTTTGACATAGTAACTTTCTTATATTTTATCTATTTTTAATATCAATAATCGTTTATAACTCTAGGCTAAACTTTTTATTTTGTTGAAAATAAATAATGTTATTATTATATCCTATTTCTTCCCGTGGGTGTCGTAAAAGGCGACTAAGGGACTTACTAGAGAATGGGCAGCAGCATTTTCTCTATGCATTTTAACACCATACTGCAACCCCCATTGGGGGAGGCCTATGTCTAGCAGTGGACGTCTTTTCACTGAAATGATGGTGATGATTATTCTAACCAGCATGTTTATTCAATATACAATTTAAGTACCTAACAATTTCCAAAGTTTTCTCATAAAAAACAAAATAAATAATAAACTGAACAAAACATATTCCCTTTAACGAAATTCTTCAGCCATATTTTGAGTGTCCACATTAAATTGATATACAGCCTCATCTGGTTAGTTTGGAGTTGACCCAACATACTTTAGGCAAGTTGACGTATTATTTAAGACGTCAAGTCTGAATGGGATAACTTTTGTACCCTACGCCAGTAAGCTGTATGTTATTAATATTTAGGGCAAGCTAATAATCCTAAATTATTGAAGGGTTCTCAGAGGGTGGGAAAAGCAGGGTTAAATTAAATCAATCTGTCTAGCCTTTTCCCAACTATGTTGTGTTCGGTTTCCAGTCTAACCGGATGCAGCTGAATACTAGTATTTTACATGGAACTCCTGCCTATCTGACCACCACAACCCAGTAACTGGGTAACACGATACCCCTTGGTAACACTGGTCGGAAACATTCGGGCTTCTGACAACCCGTAACGACTGTCAAAGATTCACGAATGACTTGACTTTGACTAAAAATACTAAGGTATCAAGTTTGAAATATAACCAACTAACTAACTAACAACTAGCCACATCTAGATTTCTTTTTAGTTTCATTCTCATAATTTCTTTCTTTTTCTTTTTAGTTTCATAAATAAAATTAGAGTTAGTGCAAAATATAGTCAATAATTCAATATACAATCAGAGTCATTACAAAATATAGTCAATAATTCAATATACAATCAGAGTCATTACAAAATGTAGTCAATACTAATTACTGACAAAATATGATACACAATAAAATTATATGTGGTTTAATATGAATATATTATACTCATAAATCTTTCGGTATAAATTGTCTAAATGTTTCATCATCATTTAGACAATTTATACTGAAAGATTGATAAGTATACAACAGCATCAAAATCCGTTGCTAACTATTCAGTTAATTGCAAAAGGAAATATTTAATTGATCAACACTAAAAACTTATTGATGTGGTTAGTTCTTACGAACTGTCACAAAACACGCGCGAGCCGAGCGAGCAAAGTGAGCATCGCCGCGAGCGCTACATCCAAGTTGGTTACAATTACTTGGCTATTTAGTATTTTTATTTGAAGCTCACAACACTCTGACGAATCATGTCAACTAATATATTTAAAGAGCTTGGTTTGCTATCGGTACCTTCATTATAAATAGATATGAAGCATGTATCATTCATCACCATTTCAGCCGAAAGATTTTTAGGGTTCCGTACCTCAAAAGGAAAAAATGGAACCCTTATAGGATCACTTCGTTGTCCGTCTGTCTGTCTGTCTGTCAGTCTGTCAAGACCACTTTTCTCAGGAACGCGTAGAGGTATCAAGTTGAAGTTAATACCAAATACGTAAGTCTATGGTCTCTTGAAGGTCTAAAAAAATCAAGCTTCCAAGTCAACGCAATAAAAAAATACGGCGATATAAGCGACATTATTGCGCCATATTTTGATTCTCACAAATAAATCAAAACTTATAGGGTACTTCCCGTTGACCTAGAATCATGAAATTTGGCAAGAAGCAAGGTCTTACAGCACAAGTATAGGAAAAAGTCCTAAAATTGTAAATTTGTAGTTTTATCACATAAAAAACAAATTGCGAATATTTCGCACATAAATCAAAACCTATAGGGTACTTCCCGTTGACCTAGAATCATTAAACTTGGCAACAAGCAAAGTCTTACAGCACAAGTAAAGGACAAAATCTGAAAATTGTAAATTTGTAGTTTTATCACATTAAAAAAAATGCGAATAACTCGCACATAAATCAAAACCTATAGGGTACTTCCAGTTGACCTAGAATCATGAAATTTGGGCAGAAGCAAGGTCTCACAGCATAAGTAAATGAAAAAGTCCGAAAATTGTTAATTTGTAGTTTTTAAATCACAATAAAAAAACATTTTTTGCGATTACAAACTTAAATTTTCAGTTGGAAAATTGACCGTGGCATATATCGTTGTATGGGAGAACATGTTTTTCAACTACAATGTTAAGTTTGTTTTAGGGATAAATTCATCCTAACTACGGAACCCTTCATTGTGCGTGGTCCGATACGCACTTGGCCGGTTTTTTAATATAAATTTCAATGTAATATATTTCAAGGTTATAATGTATTTTTAGTAAGTAAGTTTGCATGCTTTAGTTTTAAGCAAAATATGTACGATCTAATATTTTATATTATTTATAACACCTTGTATACCACGTTTAGGCTCATTGCAGACTGGCGCGAAATCGCGGGTGTGACAGGCAGCGCCCACGATATCGCACCAGTATGCAAATAAAATATCTTATAAATTATCTTATCTCTAACTTAAATCCCATTTATATATTTAGTCCATTCCTATTTTTAGGAAATCAAAATGGGAATTACTTGGGGTTCGATTACGACACGTGCTGTTTACAAAAGCAACGCATTCGATGTTAACAATTTCTTTTTTAGATTGTTCCTACTCACCTGAGTAAATTATTTTTCTTACATAAGTGCTAAGAATTTCATTAATTTCATGTTTCTTTCATCTCTTTTTGTTCCCCAGTTCACGAAAAGGACAGTAATTTTGTTGCCGGCTAGCTAATTATAATACCAAAATGGCAACAGCACAAATTCATGTTTGCGGACGTTCATTTAATTTCGAAACTCAATTTTTCAGCCATCTTCTACGTTGCCCAATTTGTATTAAAGTAGATTAAATTCATGTTTACCAAATAACATGGAACGGTTTTAAAAATATGTAATAAAATTATGGGGATGGCCAAAGGAAAACCTTGGTTAAGGTCTGTTTTTGGGTGGGTTGGATGATCAGCACATTAAGTAGTATAGTCACTTTTTAAGGGGGCTCGTAGTTAAGAGTAGGCAGTCTAAATCAAATTTCGAACGCAAGCTCCGCCAGTCCGTTATGTGCTAAACGCTAATACATCAGTAATAAAGTTGAATATTGCGTGCGCTCTTTGATCGTGTTCGAGCACGAAACTAAATTCTTATTTCGTTTATAACTAAAGTAATAATTTATCTAGAGAAAAAATTTCTTGTGTCTGGATAATAAACCATATTTTCTTGCTGTGAATATTTATTTTAGACATAAAAGCTAAACAATCTTGTTTTTTTTTTTTATAATTATCCTTAAAAAAGACATGATTTTCGAATAAAAATTTATTGAGAGAAAATATTACAATTACGTAACAGTCTTCAACATGGAAAGAGAAAGATCCAATAAATCATATACTACAGTTTCATTTTGCTTGTATATGTGACTGTTTCAGAATATTCATGCAAATTAACATAAAAATAGGGATCCGCCTCTTAAATAATAGCAGCCGCACGGGTCGATTTTCCAGGTTATAGGTCGGTTAAGCGCTGTTGACCTTAGCGATACAAATGCGCGTCGCGCTCACGCTGCGCTACTGTTCGGTTTCATAGGGAATATTGATTTTCAGTAACGAAAATAAGAATATATGACAAATGATATTCAACGTTGTATTTTACCTGTACCTTACCACCAAAAAATAAGAGAGAAACATTATTTTATTCATTGTTCTCAATTAAAAAACATGTTAAAAGCTACATAAATATTTAAGTAGGTTTCTTTTATATACGCCGCTTTTAACACTAAGTGGCTTTATCCACCTACCCAACGTCTCTAACGGCTGACTAATTAATAATAATGACTCTTCTAATTCTATTTTACTTTTGAGTAACACCAGACCGAGATAACGCTGTTAAAACAAACTTTTAGTCTGTAAAGCTGCGTTGTAAAATCAACTAAGGGATTATTCCAACAGAATGAATCATAAAATGGGGGGCTCATGGTTAAACGTCATCACTGCTCTCAAAATGGTGAAGGAAAACATCGTGAGGAAACCGGCATGTCCTAGAACTAAAAATTCGAAGACATGTGACATCTAGCACCCCGCACTGGGCCAACAGCGTGATGTATTACAGGCCCACTCCCTTTCAAAGAGAGGAGGCCTGTGTCCCAGCAGTGGGAACATTATAAGCTGATTGTACTATCACAACATAATATCACGCCTCTATTTCCCGAAGGGTTAGACAGAGGTATTACCTTCAGAATACCCACATTTCGCCAATTATGTTTCAGTACCATGTAATAGGGGGCGAGCCTATTGCCATCAACCGGGCACAAATGCTGACAATGCTGCTACTGAGAAATTCTTGATGGAAAAACTCAATAACACTGCCCGACCCGGGAATCGAACCCAGGCCCTCAAACTCAGCTGCAGCGCCTTTTTTTTTTGGGTGGGAAATGATCAAATAACTTCTCCCGCTCTGGGCGGAGCGGTGTCAGACTTTTACTGACTGAAACCCACCCGTGTTCCTTCCGTTGCCTGTGTGCCAGGGCCACGATATCCCTGCCGGACAAGCTCGCAACCCTGGCAGGCATTGGCCCTATCGGACCCCGTCAGTTTGTGCTGACATCTCTTTGAGGCGTGCGTGGAACACAACGCGCCGTCGATCCGGGCCTGGTCCTTATGGGACGGCGAGCTACCCATCGCTCACCGTCCGCAAGCTCGCGTCTATGGTGGCCGGAAATTGGCTTGCGACTCCCGATGCCCGGGGCGTCTCCTGCGGCGACTAGGGGCGCGAGGGCGCGAACCTTGCCTCTCCCTCACGCGTTCCACCTCCTCCTTCGCGAGCATTACTGCTTCGCAGAAGCAGGTGACGGCCTCCCATGCACTCTCGCTCCGAACCATGGCCTGAACCAGGGCTGGAGGCATGAGATCGCCGCCGCCGATCGCCTCCCTGAGGACACGGCGTTACTCCGCTCAAACTGGGCAGACCTCCACCGTATGCTCCACCGTGACCTCCGGGCGATCCACACAGTGGTGACACCCGGGCGTTTCCTCCCGCTTTATCCTGGACAGGAACCTCCCGAAACAACCGTGTCTGGTGAGGACCTGCGTCAGGTGGAAGGTGAGGACGCCATAGCGCCTCTCTAGCCACTCCTCAAAGAGGGGAGTGATCGCCACAATTGTGGCGTGCCTGCGGTTGCGTTTATAAATCTTATGTTTGGCTAATAAATGAAACTAACATCACTAATTTGTCTGTTGAGCATGCGAATTTGGCAATAGTGCAAAAAAAAACAAAACTTGTTTATTCAGACTTGCTCAAGCATAAAAGCCATGGAGTATGATTTACGAATATGTACTTAAGGCTGCCTGTCCACCGGAGCGGAGCGAGGCTGCGGAGCGGAGAAACGGAGTAAAATTAACCAATAGGATTGCAAATCCCTGTCCACTTGCAATCCTATTGGTTAATATTTCTCCGTTTCTCCGCTCCGCAGCCTCGTTCCGCTCTGGGGTAAACAGGCAGCCTAAAATATTATGAGTTTAACAAATTCACTAGCTGAAAAACTTGAAATTAAGTACAAATAAAAAATAATTCCATTCTATCCCAGCCACCTTTTTAAGGTCGTCGGTCCATCTAGCTGGGGGGCGCCCCACACTACGCTTGCCCATACGCGGTCTCCACTCCAGGACTCGTCTGCTCCACCGGCCATTGGTCCTTAGACAAACATGGCCAGCCCACTGCCACTTCAGCTTGCTTACTCTGCAGGCTCTCTGCAGGCAGGTGGCTGGGATAGACTGGATGCGGAAGGCGGAGGACTGGGTGTTGTGCAGAGGCCTATGTCCAGCAGTGGACTGCTATAGGCTGAGTTGATTGATTGATTGAAAAAATAATTAAGTGTATGTTTGCAATCTCAAATTATCAGCTTTTTACTACATGCATATGGAAGTAGGTATATACGGTACCTACTTATAACAAAACAAAATAATAAAATGTGTCTGCCTGTCTGTCTGTTTGTTCCGGCTAATCTCCGATTAACATAATCTGCCTATAATCTTCCCACTGCTGGGACACAGGCCTCCTCTTTCTGTAAGAGGGAGTGGGCCGTAATCCACCACGCGGCCCAGTGCGGGTTGGTGGATGTCACATGACTTCGAATTTTTAGTTCTAGGACATGCCGGTTTCCTAGCGATGTTTTCCTTCACCGTTTTGAGAGCAGTGGTGATAATATAATTTACACAAAGTAAAGCGCCTGTCTGGGTTCGAACCTACGACCTACTACTCGTAAGTCGAGGCCGTTAACCACTGGGCCACCACTGCTCTCCCGAATGTCTGGACCAATTTCGACGACACTTTCACTAGAAGATAGCTGATATTATATGAGTAACTTAAACTTTTATTTAAGAAAAAGCTATGCTGGCAAAACCACAAGCCGCAGCTAGGTCTTAATTAAAAATCAAATAATTCGAAAAAAGAAAACTTGAATGAAAATTTGTAAATAAAATGTTTGCCTCTGTTTCTAATTTTTTCACATTTTCAGGGTTTCGTCTATATATACGAGCAAAATGGGAACTTTATAAATTCACTGAAGTTTACACACAGCTGTGACGGACGTAGATTTGTTCTTAGAAACCGTAAGGTCCTTTGTACGCACACGTTTTTCTTCCCGTGACTAACTACGGTTTATTTCCCGTGAGTAAGCACGGTCGTCAGTGTTATATGGATCACTATGGAAGCTTGTTGACAGACACGTTTTTTCTATGGCGCAGTTTATACTCCGTACCGTTAAGAAAGCGAACCGTGTTAAGGGCCTTGAGATGGCTTTAAGGTTTCTAAAAACAAAAAAGTTAAGTCAAATTATAATAAAAATACTAGCGACCTGCCCCAGCTTCGGTTTTCACGACTTGACAGAACTTCGAGATGTTTTTACCGTTCTGTATACATATTATATGTTTTGAATTAAAAAAAATATCAGACATTCGCATCAGCAAACAGCATAGCAGTGACATAGAGAAGCAGTTAAATCTCGCCAAAAGATTCACCATTCAAGATTCAGCGAAGCTGGACCTGAACGCAACCGGTGCTGAAACAACGGTGACGTCATAAAAAGATACCCACCCATAGATAAATATAACCCATCTGTCCACTATTCCTATGCTTTCTCAAGGACACATATCCGGTACGGCTCTAATAGTCCTTCTTTATCCCAAGGGCACATCTTTCCTACCATTATCGCGGTCTACTCTTTGATATTCAATAGTCTCTGTAATCCTATGAAACATGAGGCTCCAGGGGCTAGTGTTAATCTTTGGGTTCATTAGAGTGATCGAGTCTGGTTTACCCACTCTAGGGTCGGTGCATTTCAATCATTCATATTAAATCTTATATCTATACTAATAATAAAGCTGAGAGTTTGTATTTCTGTTTGTTTGAACACGTTAGTGTCTGGAACTGCCAGTTGGATTTGTTAAATTCTTTATGCATTTGATAGCTCAATTCTTGAGAAAGGAAGGAATTCTTAACATCACGCTAGAACCCTTAAGTGCCGAGCGAAAAGAAAAAAGACAGAAAAAACGCTAACCGAAAACGAAGTATTAGCGCGGGCAGACGATGCAATGCGACAAAGTGGGTCGAGAGAACAAGAAATTATGTTGCAGGCAGAAGCTAGTATGTATAGATAAACTGCAAAAAAAGTTATGGATGACAAACATTTGAAAGTAGATTCCAATATTATGATTTGATTATCAAAAAAATACAGCAAGCAGGAATCAGCGCTTATGGTGGATCTGCAGTGGTAGCCGTAGACTTAGAACTTATCCTTAAGAGATTTGTTCTTACGGAACAAATCTAACCAAAAGAGATGTTTTAATGATTCTAGAATGATTATAATTCCGTAAATACATATTTGTTGGTCGCGAATCATATTTTGATCAAGATACAACCTGACACGGACCTCCAAATTGCAAATAACGTAAGAAAATTTTAATTTCGCGGGCTACCACTGCTTATGCTTAATAAAATGAAATGAAATCGTTTATTCGGTAAATAGGACATTGGAAACACTTTTAAAAGTTGACCTTTCCTACCTGACTACCTCTGAAAAGAAATGGAGATACAAACTCAGGGGTCGAACTCTCTTTTAAAATTCTGACATAATCTAGGTCAAATCATGTGAGGACCACGTAGATTAGTGTCTGAAATGATCTTCTACAATGGTTTTATAAAAACTCCTGTAGCGGCATCAACATCGCCACATGTGAATTACGCGTCACACTGACGTCACGCAAATCCTGCATCGCGCAAGCAGAGTTTACCGCGCCACTAGCATATATACAACGTCCTGACATCAACCGTCGGGCAGTTGCCCACCAGACAACACCCGTCTGGTCGGAGGATCCTCCCTTTCTATGGAGGATGAGTGAACTTTACACCGTGTTCCTCATACCACCAAAGTCCCTTTTACCCAATATTGTTAACAACCAAGATGAGAAATGCCGTAACTGTAACAATTATTATAATATTTTTAAAAAAATCGTTTATTTCTGGCAAGTTTTACACATTTACACGCATAATATCCGCAAATTAAATTACATATGAAATAGATATTAAATTGATATAAAATTAAATTAAATTATTGTTATACGTTTAGATAATAGATTACGGTATAGTTTTCTTAAAAATGTCAGTTATGTTTTTATATTTAAATTCAAACAGTCATACTAAAATGAAATACTTAATCGTCATGTAATTGGTACGAAATACAACAGTCACAATGTTGTTTTTGAACTTAATCAGTCTCAGGTGAAATGATGCTTTAAACCAACGTAATACAGCATAAAAATCGTCAACCCTGCTTTCGGCAAACATACCAGACGCACTACACCGCCAATGGCCCGGAACGCGATGTTGTTTTTACACGAAGAGTATGCCCTCGATTACATTATTATTAGCATAGAATAACATGGGCCACCAGCGGACCGGAGTGGCCCGTGTACTCTAAGTTAATTAGTAATAAAACGAAAATAATAGCGGTTAATAAACAAACGTATTCAACAATTATTAATTTTATCCCCAAGGGCAATAATAATAATGACCCAGTTAACGGTTATCTACAAAAGTTTGCAAAGCGAAATTGTAATAAAGGACATTTACATTTTTATATTAAAATCGTTTTTGATAAATGAGTGTTACATAACAATGGCGGATTAATGTTTTATTTTATAAAGTGAGTTATGACTTTTGCTAATCATAGAATTAAATACTGAAGCGAAAAAAAGGGGTATGCGTTAGCAAATATAAATTACAACTAAATTACTAGGTATTCCACTAAGAGCACTGATTTCAACAGCACTTGACCGAACCGCACCGACTGCCACGTTGGTCTAGTGGTCGCAAGCCCTACTGCTTAGCATGGGCGTTCGATTCCCATGTCGGGCAAAGTGTAATTGGGTTGTTTCATCACGAATTTCTCAGTAGCAGCGGGTCTGGACTCGTGCCCGGTTGAAGACAATAGGCTCGCTCCCTATCACATGGGACTTAAATATAACTAGCGAAATGTGTGTGTGTGTAGTAAATCCGCAAATTCATGCAACATCTGACTAAAAAGATTATGTCACTTTACGTATTATTGTACCTGTATCGGCCTAGTGTTGCCACAGGGCAACAGACAAAAAAAACATATGTGGAAAACTTACAGCTAATTAGACTTATTAGAAATCTAAGTAGTGTCTGAACATGTACTTATACAAATAAAAAAGAAAAAATACCGAACCGAGTATTTCGAATTACCGATATAAAAAACCCGAATGAATGAATAAAAACGCACAATGAAGGGTTCCATAGTTGGGATGAATTTATCTCAAAAACAAACTTAAAATTGTAGTTGAAAAACATGTTCTCCCATACATCGATATACGTCACGGTCAGTTCTCCGACTACAAATGTAAGTTGGTCGACTATTACTTGTTAACTTGTAAAGCCTACTTAGCTGTTTTCCTATTAATTTCGTTATTTACATATACTACTGCCATAAACTTTTCACACATCCAAAAAAAACCATTTAGCTGGTTTTCACAAGAAACCCACAAAATTTTTGAATGGCCTATTCAACAATACCCCGAGAAAAAATATCGAGGTATTCCACTCAAAGCACTGATTTCAACAGCACTTGTCCGAACCGCACCTGAGCACTTCCACTAACCGCACTGAAACAAAATTTTGATAAGTGCAAAATCATCTTTGTGCAAGGGAGGTGCCGAAAAAAGTTTTTCTTTTAAAGGTTTTATTTTACCAGTTTGTCGGCGTGATTAATATTATATGTATACCCATGCTAAATTACAGCTTTCTAGTACTTAGAGTCTCTGAGCTAAGCTGGGGACAGACAGCCAGACAGACAGACGGATATGGCGAAACTATAAGGGTTCCTTGTTGAGTACGGAACCCTAAAAAGTAAATTCAAATTTTTTGTTCTCCATTTCTGCGGAATTTATGTTTTTACAACTTGATTGTGGATGACGTTCAAAAGTGCCTTTTATGTTCATATTTGAAATTTACAATTTGACTTTGAATTTGGTACCACTACAAGCAAACTCGAAAATGCCACTGATCCCAGATGGTGTCTTATTAATGGCTAGTATATTTCGCTATGGGTTTTCAAAAACCGGCCAAGTGCGAGTCGGACTCGCGCACGAAGGGTTCCTGGGGGGCGCGAAGGGTGATGTAACCTTTGTTTTAACTGTTTCTAGCACAATTAATAAACTGTCACGATTGAATGAAATAATAACATTTATTTGGACACAGTTCATGAAACACAAAATACTAATAATAAAATATAAAAAAACCGGCCAAGTGCGAGTCGGACTCGCGCACGAAGGGTTCCGTACCATTATCTATATAAATTGCTAAAATATCACGTTTGTTGTATGGGAGCCCCCCTTAAATATTTGTTTTATTTTAATATAACTATTTATTTTTAAAGTGAATATATAACTAAATATTCTGTGAACATTTCAAGCATCTACCTGTTACTGTTATCAATATCGAGCAAAAACAAACAAAAAAATCACGTTTGTTGTATGCGAGCCCCCTTAAATAATTATTTTATTCTGTTTTTTAGTATTTTTTGTTATAGTGGCAACAGAAGTACATCATCTGTGAAAATTTCAACTGTCTAACTATCACGGTTCATGAGATACAGCCTGGTGACAGACGGACAGACAGACAGACGGTGGAGCCTTAGTAATAGGGTTCCCGTTTTACCCTTTGGGTACGGAACCCTAAAAACGAAGGATGGCTCGGTTCATCGTATTTTTTATTTAAAATTTGGAAACTATATACTATGCTACTTACGTTACGTTTCCTTATGGCATCGCTAGTCTGCCTGTGAACTGTCAACATACCTAGTTTGAATCATAATTATGCAAAGGTAAATTTATTTCAAAGCATAATGAAGCAGCTTAAAAATTCTAGGAAAAGACCACCAATTTTTTTTGGAACGAAGTTTTTGGACGCGTTGCGGTAAGAGTTGCCTGGTAGAAATCGACACTAAAAGGAAAACCGTTATGCCCCTGCGACTTTCTGCCTCTCTCTGTGTCTTTATATTACAGAAATTGTGAATATAATACGCTATTTTAATACCCTCTAATTTGCGAGCAAGTCAACTGTGGATACGTCGACCGAGATACTACACGGGCGGTCGTATGGTGAAGAGGCGCTGGAAGGAGTTTGTTTACATCGGTGTCCGTTATTGACTGTAAAAGTGTGCGTCTAGTGGCAGCTAACCTTATTAAGTTTCCGAAAAGTTTAAGCGAAGTGCAATTATTGAGAACGAGAACGTTGAAAGTGGATTTCTGTTGGGAGATTTTAATTCACACCCAGGTGAGCGTTTTGGTATTAAGTTCCTTAGTTTCTGTAATGAGTAAAAATGTTTATAAATGGAATGAAACATCATGTGTAGTTATAGAGAGTCTTGGACTGAATTCTAATACATACACATACGTTAGTGACGCTCATGATAATTGTCGTAGGTGGTTTGGTTTTTGTGGTCACTCAGGCCGTTCGGCAAACTGTTGATGATGCTTAACATCATCAACAGTTTGCCTTTGTGTGTGATGTTTTCTGGTCAGACCACTTACTGAGAAAGGTGACATGCAACTTGAAAATATGCAGCCAAAACTTGTTAGCAGGAATATCTTATGTAACAAGGTTAAGTGGGGGATTAGAGAAGTTAGATAAACAGGTACCAAGAATTGTGTCATTATAAGATGAGAGAGGTTGACTTTCCTATTGTTTTTCATGAATCCTGTGATAATATGTGCCATAACTTGGAGAATAGACCACATATACATAGATAGCTTATATAAAACTGTTATTAACATTTTGAGTGAGCCATCACCGACGACTTGTGTGTGTCGGACTGAATGGAAGCGGAGGTATGTCACGGGTTAGAACCAGTATGTGAGTGATGCTCATACGGAGGCGCGACGTAAACCCGGTGCGGGGCCCCTTTTAAAATGCGTGACTCTCGAAAAGCTTTTAAGGTGAAACTAGTGGTGTCAAAACAACGAGCAGCAAATCAAAATGAACATAATTTCTTCTCACCACTTGGCGAGGAACTTTGGAAGCTTTTGGAGAGAAACGAAAAGGTTGAATCCTTTTTTCTTTTTTTTTTTTGTTGCCGGGGTGGAAAATCCTCATGGATGTCCTCCGCCTTGGGGTGGGCGGAGGGGTCTGTCAGACTCTTACTGACTACCCCGGTGTTCCCTTCCCACACTTGCACCGGGGATCTTGGGAGCTAGTATTACTTTCGTGATCCCCGGCTAGTGCCGGCCCGCCTCTGCGGGCCACCTCAAGTCTGCGGGGGGGTGAGGTGAAAAGGTTGAATCCTGAGTCAAGTCTCCCCTCGAGTGTTGAGGGAAAAAGTGACTCAGTCGATATTGCTTACTTATTTCGACAGCGTTTCAAAATGACCCACCTCTTAGTCCAGCAGATCAAACATCGTATGTAAGATGTAATGACCTGAGTGTACGTTTCACTGCCCGTGACGTGTCTTCCGTCATGAAAAACTTGTCTGACGGGACTTGACTGACACGGTGACGACAGCTTAAGTAGGTATTGAGCATCAGCAGAACGCATTTGTTCATCTCCCAAGGATTCTTGCCTTTCTGTTCAACCTATGTGTCAGTCAATCTCTTATCTTAAAGAATGTTTAAAGTTCCTTCATGACACACATAATAGATATCTGAGGTCTTCGGAAAACTTGAGATGCACCAGCTTTTATGACAAGTCTTTTACAGTTCAAGCGTACGGTTATGCCTTGCCCGTGTCGATTAGACGTGCTCAATCTTTATCCACTTTTAAAATCTAACCCTTCGGAGAATACAGATGTGATGCTATGCTTTTTTATTATGTAAATAGTATCTTTTAAGTTGTATTGTGTTGTATTATTATTATTGTTTATGTTCGTGTAGTTTAAGTAAAAAGTACTAACAAATTATGGGTATTGTGCCTGAATGAAAGATAAATAAATAAATACAGAGCCATCTAGTATAAGTTTTTAGAAGGTCTCATAAAGTTACCACACACTAGATGGCTTTGTATCATAAAAACGCTTTTGTGGGTGGGAAAACAGTCTAAGCGAGCTAAAAAAAAACAGTTTCAAGTGTCAAAGTTTGTTTTTGTTTTAAATCATACGTGAGAAGGAACTTCGTTCCTGACGGGGGTCCCTCGATCTCCCGATCAGACACGTTTTTTTGAGAAAAACTTTCTAATGTTTATATTTATACACAACATTTATACACAAATGTATTTTTAATTAGTTAACACTAACAGTGCAAGCATTTGGTACTAACTGCCTTACTTGGGAAGAGACTGGTCCCCACAACACAGGGAATCCTAGTGTGGGGTTCAGGGAATATGTACAAATCTAGCACTTATGGCCACTTATGGCATTTAACCTATTACTTTTTTTATTGTTGTACCGTGCTTTTTTAACTGTAATTGCGTAACCCATTAAGCAACATGCATAAGCATAATAATATCTTCTAATGTCTTTGTCTTTTTATTAGTGGACTGTAATTCCGTCAGCATGAAAAGATTTACGAAGGACTTAAACATAACTGGCGAAATTTGCGTGAACTTAAGTACACCTCTGCGTTGTTATGATAAGTTATAAAAATATTTTTCAGGCATTTACAGCACTGACATTTTATTTTTCACTCACACTCACAATCTCACTTACAATGTATAAGTGCATCTCGTTTGTAAAATTTCAGCAAAAAATTTGAACTTATACATTGTAAGTCAATTATACATTGTAAGTACAAATTTTTTGGTGTTTGGGTTTTTCAGAGTCAATTTATACATTGTAAGTTAGATATTTATGTGCACCACGTTTGTAAAGATTCACCAAAAAAATGAACTTACAATGTATAATTGATTGAACGAGGTGCACATAAATATCTAACATACATAAACTCATGCCTTCTTCCCATGGGGGTGAGAAACTACAGAACGCCACTTGCTACATACTCCTTTTACTTCGTTTCTTCGGGGATTACAGGCGTGATGTTATGTATGATGTTTGAACAAATTATATAAAACTGTGGCTACCACTGTGATCAATCTTGAGAAGTTTATCTCGAAAAACTTAGTTCATAAATGTATTTACTGGCTCTAATCAAGGCAGCATAGCAAGATATACCGCTGTGTGATTTATCTTATAGATGTGACATTTTTTATTTTTTTATGCTTCGTAATTTGTTCCGTGTGGTGACGGACGTAAAGAATAGCACCATCCTATTTTTTCCGAGTGGGTATCGTAAAAAGCGACTAAGGGACGTACTAGAGAATGGGTATCAGCGTTCTCTATGCATTTTAACACCATACTGCGATCACCAACCCGCCTGCCAAGCGTGGCGTTTATTCTGAAGAACATCACCATTAAGGTCACTATTATGTCCTTCAGCGTTTTCACCCATATCAGCCTTGTAAATACCTAAGCCTAAGCCTATTAAGGAAGGCCTCCTACAAGGTGGACCGATGACCTTGTGAAGGCCGCAGGTATCCGCTGGATGCGGGAAGCACAGAATCGATCGAAGTGGCGTTACATGGGGGTAGCCTATGTCCAGCAATGGACGTCTTTCGGCTGGAGTGATGATGAAGCCTACTAGATAATCAGCCTATAACGTTCCCACTGCTGGGACACAGGCCTCCTCTCTGTGAGAGGGAGTGGGCTGTAATCCACCACGCGGGCCCGGTGCGGGTTGGTAGATGTCACATGTCTTCGAATTTTTAGTTCTAGGACATGCCAGTTTCCTCACAATGTTTTCCTTCACCACTTTGAGAGCAGTGGTGATGAAATAATTTACACAAAGTAAAGCGCCTGTCTGGGTTAGAACCTACGACCTACTACTCGTAAGTCGCGGCCGTTACCAATGGGCCACCACTGCTCACCCTACTAATGTCTAATTATTATACATTTTAATTATTCAATTAATAACGAACACCTAAATGTAGTTAGTTTTGTTCGAGACTTAGGTGTCACACTGGATGCTGGTTTGCATTTCGACAAACACATTAACACTATAGTTAACAAGGCGTATCAGACGTATGGTTTCGTCATGAGATCGTCACTTGACTTTGTGCGGCCCTGTATGTTCTTACTGCTTAATAAGACTGGTACTCAGTTGGAATACGCCGTCCCGATCTGGAACCCTTTCTACGACACATACGGCACTAGACTTGAAAGGGTACAGAAGAAGTTCTTACGGTCTACGAGTATGAATTATAAGTGCTTCCAATCAAAAGTTCCTTACGTGCAGCTATTGAGACGATATGGGTACCGGATTTGGGATATAGGCGGCTGTTGCTTGATGTCATGACAGACACTGCATATGCAATAACAAGTTTGACTGTATTGAACTAACAAACAAAATGTGTTACAATTACAAGGTACCCAGAAGTGTTATTCGTAGGGGGGTGCGCGACCCTCAACTATTCCATACCGACACAGGACTAACGCTGGGGAACTTGCACCTCTTCGACGCCTTGTTGATTCTTACAACATGCATTTTAATGAACTGGATATATTTTGTTTATCTAAGCAATCATTTAGGAAAATGGCTTTGGATATTGATGTAAAACATCTATAGGCGCACGTAAACCCGATTGCTGGCGGGGCGACGCATGCCGCGTGGCGATTCGTCGCTACTATACAGTTTTTATGTAGTATTGTGTAAATAATTTCGATGTTTCACATCTGCCAGGCGTCCCGTGATGGCTCATTTTTAACCGACTTCCAAAAAGGAGGAGGTTATATGTTCGGCTGTATGTTTGTTTTTTTTTTTTTTTTTTTATGTATGTTCACCGATTACTCCGTCAATTGTGGACGGATTTTGAAAATTCTTTTTTTGGTTGGAAGGGTATGCTCCCGAGGTGGTCACATTGCCACCAAATCAGAATCTGATGAGGGGATCCCATGGGAATCGAGGGAAATCCTCAAATTTTATAGGCATACCTATAGCGATTTGAGTATTTTTTATAGTAACTCGTGCATTTGCTCTCGGAGAGCACTATTTGGCGAAGTGAAACTGATGATGAAGACCACTGATGGCCACCGGAACTACTTAATAATAAGTATTTCACCGTTGCGATTCAATTAGGCACTTTAATATGGTTGATAAGCAATTTATGCTGGTTAAAATGCATATGGTAAAGTCACCATCAGTTCTCCTGGTTCTTACCAGGAGAACTCCTCAACAATTAACGCCCCTGCATCGGGAATACCAATATTTTGTAAAAGGTGATGAGCATTTGACATTAGGCTATTATTAATTAGATAAATTACAAACTGACCCACTAATAAGTGAAAAATAAAAAACTTTTTACAAAAAAAAAAAACAACCGACTTCCAAAAAAAGCACTACAAAGTGAAAAATAACTTTAATTTCGGAAGTCGGTGTCTTTGGATCTGTATTTTAGTTTTTTGCCACCGACTTTCCGAAATAAAATTATTTTTCACTTCGTAGTGCATTTTTTGGAAGTCTGAAGTTTTTTTTTTTTTTTTTTAATTTTTTTTTAGCGAATAGTTTAGTTAAATTAAGCTAAGCTAAGTAATTAAGTATCACAGCAATATTGTGGAAGCGACTATTGTTTTATTTTTCTTTTATAAACTTGTCTTTAGCACTTTTAACCTTTAGTTAAATCGTGGACAATGGTGTGGGTTACATGTTTGTTATATCTTAGTTTAAGTATTTCTTTGTATTTTTAGCATGTAACTGTTTTTGTCCCTAATAAATAAAGTAATCATAATAAAATAATGAAAAGTTTAAATGAGTTCTCACAATTTAATGAAAAGTTTAATTAAATGAGTTCTGATCAGATGACCAGAGTTACAATTGATTATCTACGTTTTATACGTCATGTGTTCATTTACACGTCAAATCGACCGCGAAATCTCCAATCAGAAGGCCAATTCTCGTAATTTAAAACGTTCAAAATCGAGTCGCAATCTCATCTTGGCGACAAACAAACGTCAAAAAATTGTCAAAATGTAGGGAAATAAGAGGTATTTTTGACAGATTGAGACTGAGATCAGACTGTGAACGTTCTTAAAATTAGTAGAATTGCCCCTCTGAAGTATATAGGTAAAAAAACGACACGAATGTGGAATCTCCTCATTAAAAAGTCAAGAGGTGCCGTGTGACACTCGGTTGGAACAAAGTACCTTTCAGTGTATATTGTGCATTAAATAACAGGCACATTGAAATAAAGTAACGTTTGAAAGTAACGAAATGAAAAAAACCGGCCAAGTGCGTGTCGGACCGCGACATACAATTTTTTCACCGAACTTTAATAAACTGCGTAGGTATTACTCGGATACTAAATGCCGAGAACTGGACCCTTTTTGCTCGGACGTCGAAGTTCCAATTGACATAACCTAATTTATGAGTGACCCTTATGAGGTAAGTTTCGCGCCGCGGTCGGAATCCGGCTTGCTTCCGATTCGGTCCCGGGTCGTAATAGAACCCGCAAGCAATTTATTTAATGCTGGCTGGTTTATATAATTTAGATAACGAGTGACAGGTTGATGTTCCTAGGTGATATTTTATGATAATGATTATTTCTGATAAGCTTGAGAATACGTTGATGAAGGTAATATCGGTGATGATGATCATCACGGAATTATTGTGTTACAATAGCATAATGAGCCTATAATGTTCTCACTGCTGGGACACAGACCTCGGTGAGAGGAAGTGGGCCATAATCCACCACGCGGGCCCAGTGCGAGTTGGTAGATGTCACATGTCTTCGAGTTTTTTGGTTCCAGGATTTGCCGGTTTCCTCACGATGTTTTCCTTCACCGTTTTGAAAGCAGTGGTGATGAAATCATTTATGATACAACTTACAAATTCGTATGTCACGGCCGTTACCATTTTTTTTGGTGGGGAAATTATCAAGTTATCTAATAACTTCTCCGGAGGGCGTGTCAGTCTTTTACTGACTAAAACCCACCCGTGTTCCTTCCGTTGCCTGTGTGCCAGGGCCACGATATCCCTTTCGGACAAACTCGCGACCCTGGCAGGCATTGGCCTTAACTGACCCCGTCAGTTGATGCTGACATCTCTTTGAGGCGCGCGTGGAACACAACGCGCCGTGGATCCAGGCCTGGACCTTGTCGGACGGCGAGCTACCCATCGCTCACCGTCCGCAAGCCCGCGCCTACGGTGCAGTGGTGGCCGGAAATCGGCTTGCGACTCCCGACGCCCGGGGCGTCTCCTGCGGCGACTAAGGGCGCGAGGGCGCAAACATTGCCTCTTCCTTACGCGCTCCGCTTCCTCCTACGCGAGCATTACTGCTTCGCAGAAGGAGGTGACGGCCTCCCATGCACTCTCGCTCCGGACCATGGCCTGAACCAGGGCTGGACGCGAGAGATCGCCGCCGCCGATCGCCTCCAGGGCGAAAGAAAGAAAGAAAAAAAAAATATTTATTCTGCACAAACAAAACGCACAGTACAACAAAACAACAGTAAAAAGCCTCGCATCAAATACCCTACACATTTTGACAATCTTGTCCATTGGTTGATGTCAGGGACCAAAGACAATTTACAAAGTGATCTCATTCTATATATATTAGTCTATGGTGCCCAAGCCGGGCAGACTTCCACCGTATGCTCACCGTGTACGGCCGTTACGTTACCACTGCGCACAATACTGCCGTTACAAGCCGCGTTGCCAGTACTGTGTACAATACGGCCGATTAATTATGTCCGGTCTGAATATAGGCTCCCCGAACTTCGTGCCTGTCCTCTCAATCACACCCGCCTCATGTCACCATTGGGTTCCCATAAATGTTATTGCGCAACCTTCTGCGCAAAGTTCGGACCGGCCTTGATACATTGACCGTATTGAAATTCTCTAAATATCATTTCGAAATTCGAACGGTGTCTCGTTGTGAATCTGCGAAGATTTATATAATATATATAGATTTCGAAGTCATTGCCCCGTAATGAAAAATGGATAGAACTACAAACACTGATCGTATAGCGCCATCCCGTTTTCGCAATATGGCCCCTTGCGCTTAAGAACATGTCATCCCTGTTATTTTATGCAGAATTCTATCTATCTTTACAAGTCGTTTTAGTTTAGCTAAGTAAACTTAGCATTTCGAAGTACGCTCTTAAAGTCTGATAATTATAGAGTTTACAACAGGCGAGCTATCTGACTTGGAAGCAGAAAAGTACAAGCAATACGCGCAATTTTTTCTAAAAATTCATGAACTGCTTAGAGTAAGAGCTTACCTCGAAGATGCTGAGGGATACGAGATGTAATTCCTAAATTCTATACTGATGAAAAACTTGAGAAACATTACAAAGATACTCTCGAAGTGAAAATACCAGAAGCTGACCTCGATGATGTTTATCTACAATATATCCCTGACTACAAAAAATACTATTGGAAGAGAGAGGAGATTCTTTATTGGAAGTACATTATATCTCAGAAGAATTGGAAATTATACGACAAAAAATAAAAGACGAAGTCTACAGACACAAAACAATCTTGAAGAATTTGGACAAAATGTTACAAAAAGTAAAGCCAAGTTCGGAAGACAAAACTTATATTTCGTAGTCGCTCAATTTGGAACGCGTACAGAATTTGGTTACTGATATCAAGGAGAATGAAAGTTGGGATAAACCATTTGAAGTTATAATGAAACCAGTAGAGGCAGACAACGGTAGAAACTTTGTCCAAAAGAGAGGTCAAAATTGGTATAATATTCCGACGATTTTTAAACGCTAATGTGATGTACCTTATTAGAAAGCTTATTTATTATGCTACTCGATTATAGTTAAATCAGATTTTTTCAGGCGCCCGTTTTTGTGAAAAAGTGAAAAATGTTTCAACACAAACAAAACGCACATAGTCTTTATTTATTCATTTCTAGGCAATATAATTATTTTATGTGGCTAATGTTTCCGTTTCTTTTAAATACTTTGAGATTTTATTATAATTTTAGCTGCAGCTCCATGAAATTAAGACAAAAAGTATTGATTATCATGACAATGCAATAACAAAACGTATCGAAAAAAGACAAAGATGTAAACTCGGACTAAATATCCGCTGTAAATGTCAAGCCGAGTCCTGCTGACTGACGTTGTCATTGTCACGTCATTTGCCACAGGGCTGCCATCCCTAAAATATAAATAATGCTTGTAGAACATTTTATTTTTCAACACTTGTTTTTAAAAAAACGGGCGGCTGTAAAAAAAAATTAAATGCCGAAAGACATCAAAATAATTACCCTCTTTCAGCCTATATAGGTCAGAAGGCTGTTTAAATTTTCAATTATTTTAGTACCAAGCCCCATACATTTCGTGAACGTCTCCTTTTATATATACTGTACGCGATATATTTGAGACATGGAAAATTCAGAGAGCGCCCATCACGTAAAAATAGCTTACAAGTTAAAGAAGAAAATTTACTTAGAAATAAGACGTGGAAAATTATTTTGTGACACTTATTGCAAACAATGATTTGTGTACTCGAAAGCTTCTTCGTGTTGGCATACAGAAGCATTTGTTAACACGCGATACAGCCAGCAACAAAGGTCGGTTGACACTTCAATTTTCTAAATCTATATTATTCATAAGTATTTACGTCTTAGTTATTTTTATTTTTTTTGTATGGAAATTCTCATGGATGTTCTTCACCCCTGGAGTGTGTGAAGGAGTTTGTCAGACTCTTACTGACTAAAGCCACACGGTGTTCTGCTGCTACCTATAGTCGGGGTGCTGCAGTGCTTGCGCATTTCGTCACGCTCCCTCGGCTAGGTGAGGGGTGACGGGGTTCGCTTGGATTCATGCAGGCTATGCATGAATCCAAGCGAACCCCGTCACCCTCAGCGGCCGCATACGGCTCAATTCCTCTAGAGAGAGAGGCGCGCGTGATACACGGCGCGCCACCGTCTCGGATCGCTCACTGTTCAAGCAACAAACTCCCCAAGTCTCTTGCCATCCTCCGCCTTCCGCACTCAGTTCGACCCAGGCGCCTTCTAAGGACGTCGGCAATTTTCAATTATTGCAAAACACAATTTGTAGTTTATGCCCAAAAGTTATTTTCATGTTTCACTATTTCTTTTCAAACTTCGTAAGGATCCCTAGTTCGAGTTCAAAAGGACGCCTCATAAAAAGTTTAGTCGCCCCTCGGGCCCAGAGATGTACATTAAATTAAACTTTGCTTCCCTTTTATATTAAAAATAAACAAAGCTTTAATTAAGGGTGAAATTTTAATTGTGAAAATAAGGATGGTACTCCGCAGTTTTTGTGAACTTGGCTGTATTTTTATTTATTTTGCTATGAAGTTTGTATACTGAATTCCGGGTTTGTTGTGACTTTCTGGCCGATGCATATTTTGTAAACCGACATTATGTAAGGATCCTAATGCTAATAACCGGACACAATTTTAGATTTCAAGCTGCTTCTGAGAATTTTGTAAGCGAAATTCAATAATCCTGCCCGACCCGAGAATCGAGCCCAAAACCCAAGATGCGTAAAATCTATTCTGTGAATGAAGTTGTATGTGTGTTGCCTGTTTACACCGTGACACCTAAATGAATATCTAAATAAAAATGTCTTGATTTAGGCATTAATTCCTGTGTTTACACACATAACATCATACCTGTAATCCCCGAAGGATTAGGCAGAGGAGTACCTATAGTACACCCACGTTTCACCAGTTATATTTAAGTCCCACGTAATAAGGGGCGAGCCTATTGCCATCAACCGGGCACAAATCCTAATGTGTTTCCTATGTGTTAGTGAAAACTGAAGTTAGTCGTTTTACTACGATTGCCGTAGTTGGATAAAAATTTATATAATCTTCTTTTTATTTAAATTAATATTTAATTATTTATTTAAAATGAATATGAACTGTATTTAAAAAACAACAAATCTGATTAATTAAAAAAAACCCTAACACCTAAAATTATTAACAAACTAAGATAAGGCGTCGAAAAATTCCTCCGCATCGCATCTTCTTAAAAGAAATGACACAAAATATTTATCTTCTCCACTACATAACATCCATTCATAGCTAAGTAAGCTGTCTAAGTTTAAAGTAAGCAAAGTTTTAAGCTGTTTCAGAAAAAAGCTACTAGATAACCTTCAGCTTAAACTTTCTAAAGCGACGCAACTTAAGTGCTGGAGCACTTAGCAATTAGTATAAAAAGTAATTAGAATAGTTTCAAGTGATTTTATTTTTATACGCTTCTTTGAGTTAAATGGATTACACAATGTAAAAGGAAGTACCTATACAAATATTTGCATCGATACGAAAGTTACGAAGAAATCGAGGCTATGCTCCATACAATCACATAATTCCCAAAATACATATTACAACCTATAGATACAATTTGTCGCTGACTAAAACAAAAATTACACCTTCCACACCAACATTCACACCCCTAGATCACACACACCGCCACCTCACTCACCCCACACACACACATAACACTGTGCGCATTCCTTATTTAAATATTTTTTTGTATTGTTAAAAACCTTTGGGATGCTTTCAAAATTATCTATTGTTTATTCTCTTAGACATATGTATACATGTATAGTCAATGCATTGGAAGAGCGTAATCACCTAATACAAGCAAATCTTTGCTTAAAAGGTGACTCCAAACAGAACAACGTAATTTACATAAGTTGATGAAATAAACATTTTTATTTTTATTTACTTTTTTACTAATTTTTTAATTCTACGAAATATTTTGGAAGTTAAGACGCTGACAACAGCTAAACCACGGTCACTGTCAGACTACATATAAATGAAAGAGAAGCGCGATGACACATCACTTGTAATTTTCTGCAAAATATGAAGCAATTATCTATTTACTCAAAAATGAGTTCAGTAATTGAAAATAAAAAACAAGCAAGTACTGCATATCAATAACACGTTCTTGTTATTAATTAAATACTAACCGTACATTGATATTTAATACAGATATTTTGGATTGAAACTCAAAGTAAAGGGTTAGTTTACCGTTAATTTGTATCGAGATTTTTTTTTCTAAACATGTTTTGGTAACAACCAAGTTCTGAGAAATATGTTCAAGAGTAACATATATTTTATCCACTACCACAAACTATATAGATTTGGCAATATTTTTGTTTAAGACAAGCCTACTTTTATCATTTGCCTCTTGTCAGCGCCTTAACATGTTTTACTAATATTAAGTAGGTACTTACAGTATTTTTATCTCAAGAAGCGACGCGCGCTGTACTTGTGGTAACCAAGTGTACAAACACGTTGTGAATGTGTGTGTGTAAGCGTACGAGCTCTCGGTACCGGCCGAGACAATGGCGAAGTCGGAAGTGTGTGAGTGTTATGTACCAGGGGCGAAAGCACCGTATAACTCGATTCCTACCGGCTTACCTACATTATATTTTTTGTCTTTATATCGTCTACTTCATGACGAGTTTATTTTGTATAGAAACGACATTTTTTGCTCCGGGTTACCTCTCTCATAAAATCACCCTTCGCCACTGTTATGTACTGACGCTACTCGATTTCACGCACACATTCACAGCGTGTTTGTAAACATGGTGTTGGTATTTAGTCGTTTTTAATGTGCAAAAATTAATCGATTCTTACTTTCTGATAGTGGCAACACTGTCACTCAATGTTTAATATAAAACCGACAACTGCCTTCAGCTAGTTTTTTTTTTTTAATATTTGTTCCGTTAGGAGACAGACATAATTCCTACCCTGTGAAACTGAAAATTTTTGTACACTTGGTTACCACAAGTAAAGCGCGCGTCGCTTCGTGTGAAAAAATGCTTTAGGTGCATGTACGTCGACTGCCAGGGTTGCGGGTTTGTCCGAAAGGGATACCGTGGGTGGCCCTGGCACACAGGCAACTGAAGGAACACGGGTGGGTTTTAGCCATTAAAAGTCTGACACGCTCTCTCACTACGCCCATAGCGGGAGACGTCATTTAATAATTTCCCAATAAAAAAAAGGCGCAGTTCCATTGCTGCTCATGGCTACGTAACTGGCAAACAAATTCACCTGTGCAGCTCACGTGCGTAACCACTTCTTGCATAATTGCTCACCCTTCGCGGCATTAGAATTTACTGACTTGTTTTATTTCCAGATTTCTGTAGTTTTGAACTCGAATGGAGACCGTTAACACATTCTACGTGATACGGTCTCGTATTGAAAGTTTTAATTCATTTATTTTTTTATCAAAAAATATCTGTAGCATCCCTAACTCCTTGGCATTTTTAGCTACAACCCTTCGAACACAAAGTCAATGAAAGCAGCTGATTGAAAGAATTATAACAACGTAAAATTCTCTAGAATAATGCGTAGGCAGAATTAATTAAGATTGTTTCAATATTTTTGTTAGTAGCATCGTGTTTAAAGGGCATTATAACGTTAAAACATAATTGCTCAATGGGAGGGGTGGACTTGGAGATCCAGCCGTTACAAAACTCATACATTTGAATAACCTAACAAATTCTACAGATGGTGTTTTTTTATATATAAGCAATGAAACCAAACGGAATTGTTTATTCTATAAATAGGATACGAGTATCTAAATGACTTTACACGTCAGGGTACCGAGTCAATCAATCTGCCTGGCCTTTTCCCAACTATGCTGGTGTCAGCTTCCAGTCTAACCGGATGCAGCTGAATACCGGTATTTTGCATGGAGCGCCTGCCTATCGGACCTCCACAACCCAGTAATTGGGTAATACGATACCACTTGGTAAGACTGGTTATCAGACTTCCGGGCTTCTGACGACCCGTAACGATTGTCAAAGATCTACAAATGACAGCCGGGACCAACGGATTAACGTGCTTTCCGAGGCACGGACGGGTCTCGGTATGTAAAGGTGGTCACCCATCCACGGAGAAATCCCGGCAAACGTCGCTTAACTTTATTACTTAGCCACGAGCTCCGCAATATTCATAAAGTATCTATTATATTATTTTTTCTGTATTCGTAAAATAAAAGAAAATTAGATAATTAGATTAAATGATGATAATTTTGATGATTGATTTATCATAATTATTATGTAAATTAAAATAGTTTTTTATTCACAAAAATATTAAGCTATAAATTTCCAGTATAAGCTGATCTCGCACTGTACGGAAATCTTATACAATGCGAAATCAGCTTATACTGGAAATTTATAGCTTGATGTGTAGCCGTGTGTACACACATTTCGCTAGTTAATAGGGGGCGAGCCTATTGCTATCAACCGGGTACAAATCCAGACTCCGGGCTGGGAAATTCCAGATAGAAAAACCCAATATCACTTTGCCTGACTCGGGAATCGAACCCAGGACCTCATGCTCAGAATTAGCGCTTGTGACCTCTAGACAAACAAGGCAGTCGTACACACGTTTTTGTTGCCATGAAAAACCACGGTTTATTTGCCGTGAGTAAGCACGGTCGTCAGCGTTGTATGGATTACTATGGAAGATGGTTGATAGACACGGTTTTTCTACGGCACGATTTATAGCCGTACCGTATAGAAACCGTGCCATGTATAAAGGGCCTTAAGCCACATACGGTCACTTGAAGGAATAACGTTTTCTGGTCATAGAGATGTTCATATTAGACACGACTACTTTGCGGTCAAGTGGTTGTGAGGGCGACTGCTGAGAGTCGAGTCCTGGCATCAATCCCCGGGTCAGGCAAAGTGTTTTTGATAAAATCTTACAACATACATTACAAAAAAAATACACACATACAAGGTAGCCAAAAGCCTCGTATTCAAACAATAAAAGATTGACAATCTTGCCCATTGCTTGATGTCAGGGCAAGGGATAAAATACTATTTACATTGCGTTATTACTCTGTGTTGCGATACTGGCGAATGACAAAAAACAAATAAACAATCAAACAAAAACAAGATGCCGATTGCAGAGTGGAAAAATAACTACTTTTTCAACACACTTACTTGTAAAGTGAATCTTATGGCAACGCATTGGGGTTCATAATTCAGCTTATTATACACTCGTGTTTTTACTTTACATTACCACACTAGTGTTTTTGACTTTACTGTTTTATCAATCTCCGCAGAGCTATGATGAAACAATTAATATTTTTGTGAATAAAAAACTATTTTAATTTACATAATAATTATGATAAATCAATCATCAAAATTATCATCATTTAATCTAATTATCTAATTTTCTTTTATTTTCGGGCTTCTAACGATCCGTAATGTCTGTCAAAGATCCAAGAATGACAGCCAGGATCAACAGTATGATTAACGTGCTTTCCGAGGCACAGAGGAGTCTCGGTATGTAAAGACCCATCCACGGACGAACCCCGGCAAGCATAGCTGAACCTGATAGATCGACCCGTGCAGCTGTTATTATTTAGCCAAGAGCTCCTCAATGAAATAATAAAATAAAGTCAAAATTTAAAGGGGGTGACCATACAAGAGCTGTGTTTTTAAGACACTGACAACCTGTAAACCGCGGTCACTGTCAGACTGCATAAAAAAATAAAGACAAGCGCGATGACACAACGCTTGTAATTTATTGCAAAATATGGAACCCCTTCTACAAAAAATATGCTGAAATGGTTGAAAATGTTCAGTACAAATTCTTACGTGCCATGCACTACAGATGCCATAAGTCCTACCTACCTTACCCGCAATTACTCAGCAAGTACAAGCTCCTGTCCCTTAGCTCTCGTAGAAAATACCTTGAAGCCATTATTTTATATAAAATTGTAAGAAACAAATTTAATTGTATAGATCTTAATAACACGATCTGTTACGCTTTACCTAGAACCTTCCACAGACGACAGGTGCGTGCAGGTACTCTTTTTGCTTTAAACTATTGCCGAACTAATTCTGGCCAATGCTCACCTGTCCGCCGTATGGTTGACTCATATAATAATAATTTTGAGAATATTGACATCTTTAATTATCCAATGAGTAGATTTAAAAGCCTCACTCGCTCCTCTTTACTAAATAAACCCCATACATTGTAGCCTCTCTCTTTATCTTTGCCTACATTTTAACTTTTTTTTTCTTTTTATGCTCATTATTATAACAGCTCGAACTGCGATATAAACTCCTAGCGATTACTTTCTTTACTCTTTAAACTTTTATGTCTACCTGTGGATAGCGTTGTGGGTTATGTTATTATTAAAATTGTATTAGTTAAATTAGTTATAAGTTCTTATAATGAAACTGTTTGCTATTCCTTTCAATAAAAAAATAAATAAAAATAAAATAAAATATGAAGCAATTATCTATTTACTCAAAAATGAGTTGAGTAATCGAAAATAAAAAACAACCAAGTTCTGCATACAAATAAGACGTTCTTGTTATTGGGGCATGTTACATTTGTAAATATTATCATGATCCTAATATCGCGATATTTCAAGATTTCCTAAAATTCTGTGATATTATCACGATACCTAATAATTCTTAGCTAAGAATTCTACTCTAAATATTCTTCAATACTTATTGTTTGTTCTTTCAAGTCATAAATTATCAGGTACCTAGAGACCACTGCGTATTAAATATTTAGGGCCTTCAAGACATAATTAATTAATTCTTCGAATATTCTCGTCTAGAAGTCTGTAGCTAAACTTTGTGTCAGGGCTGCCTCGAAACATAAAGCTAATATTATTTTCAAAACGTTTGCTTGTAAAGTAACTCTTATGGCAACGCAGGTTTACATGTGTTTTTTAATTTCCATTACCACACTAGTGTTTTTTACTTTACTTTTGTTTTCAATCTCCGTCACAAAGAGTTTTTATTTCTTAAAACAAGGTATATTTTGGTGAATAAATAATATTTGTTAGGTTACGTAATAGTATATGATAAATCACCACCCATTGTATATTTTGTAGTTTGATTTATTTTTTGTTATGTATTCTTGTGGTGTACAAAAAAGTATATATAAACAATATATCAATCATCAAAATTATCATAATTTCATCAAATTATATATTTTCACTACATATTAACCTTAATTTGCGTATTCAAAACATTATTTTGTGTTTATTATAATTTTTATACAGGCTGTTTAGCGGTTTCGTCAGTGCCTTTATTAAAACCTGCGCGCGCAGAAATAATAAAACCAGTGCACCTTTTCCCATAAAACTTAGTAGCAATACAAGTCTGTTTTTTTACCTTGCGTGTTGAAAAAGTGTGTTGAAAAACGTCGTATGACGACGTATCGCGAGTGCATTGATCATTACACACTTGTATCATAATGTACTGTTTTATGCCAATATTTGACTAACCTTCGTACCTACTAAACTTAGCAAACTGGAAATATTACCCTATGATTGCACACTGCTGCTGTCCTCAAAAAATAATATAAAGATAAAGAAATAAAAATTGTTTTATCTTTTAATATAAATGAATGCATGAATGATAAACTATGATTACAAAATAATAATATCGTTACTTATAATAATAATAACTATATATGACTGATTTTGATTTTAATATTATGCTTACCTTAACCATACTAATTTTTAACTTTATCTTTTGTATTTATTTTTATTTTTAGTTAATTCAAATTTAATAATATTTTTAACACTAACATTATCTAAATAACTATGACTACTAATACGTAATTTTATAAGTTCACATAAATTTATAAGAATTGTTATTTTCTGAATTTTATCTTTGAATTTAAATTTTAATTGTAAGTTATTACTAAGTTGCTCTGCCCTAACAGGTCCATAACTGTACTTTAGCTTTAAGCCTTCTTTATCATCATTATGCACATTATGGTATGCAAATAAATGAATATGAATATGAAAAAACACACAAACAAAAAAATGCATAAAATACACAATTACACAGTAGCCAAAAGCCTCGGATTCAACAAATAAAGGTTTGACAATGTAGTCCTTTGCGTAATGTCAGGGGGGAGGTCACTATTAGCTTAATCAGCATAAAACGTTCCCTCTGCCACAGACACAGGTCTCTTCTCCGTGAGAGGGAGTGGGCTGTAAATCCACCACGCGGGCCCAGTGCGGGTTGGGGATGTCACATGTAGGTATTGGAATTATTGATTCTAGGCAAAGAAAAATTGTGATCTCATGTCTCAGTGACGCCATCTAGCGTAATATAGCAAAATTTAATAAAAGCTAAGTTTGACACTTTACACTTTTAATACCGTATTACACAATTGGTGGACCGATGACCTTGTGAAGGCCGCAGGTATCCGCTAAATACGGGAAGCACAGAACCAGTCGAAGTGGCGGTCCTTGGGGGAGGCCTATGTCCAGCAGTGGACGTCTTTCGGCTGAAGTGAATGATAATGATGATTGTACATTTTTTGTTTTTAACGTTGCCCCACACTAGGATTTTCTCCTGTATCGTGGGTGCGGTTACAAACATTGAAACTCACATACACAAACAGCCAGACCCGGACCAACTACTTATAGGTCATACAAATATCTGTTCCGTGCGGGAATCGAACCCGCGACACGCAGCGCAGCAGTCAATCGGTTAACCACTGCGCCAACCGTGCCGTCAAATTAGACATTATACTTCGAAAATAATTTTCTTTTGGTGGACACGAACGCGAATTGTGACTTGGCATGCAGGCGTACCACACTTGGGCACGCCACAATTGTGGCGATAAGTCCCCTCTTTGAGGAGTGGCTGGAGAGGCGCCACGGCGTCCTCACCTTCCGCCTGACGCAGGTCCTCACCGGACATGGATGTTCGGGAGGTTCCTGTTTAGGATTAAGCGGGAGGAAACGCCCGGGTGTCACCACTGTGTGGATCGCCCGGAGGACACGGTGGAGCATACGGTGGAGGTCTGCCCAGCTTGGGCGGAGCACCGCCGTGTCCTCACGGAGGCGATCGGCGGCGGCGATCTCTCGCGTCCGGGCCTGGTTCAGGCCATGGTTCGGAGCGAGAGTGCATGGGAGGCCGTCACCTCCTTCTGCGAAGCAGTTATGCTAGCGAAGGAGGAGGCGGAACACGAGAGGGTGAGACAAGGTTCGCGCCCTCGCGCCCCTAGTCGCCGCAGGAGACGCCCCGGGCGTCGGGAGTCGCAAGCCGATTTCCGGCCACCGTAGGCGCGGGCCTGCGGCCGGTGAGCGATGGGTAGCTCGCCGTCCGATAAGGACCAGGCCCGGGTCGACGGCGCGTTGTGTTCCACGCGCGCCTCAAAGAGATGTCAGCACAAACTGACGGGGTCCGTTAGGACCAATGCCTGCCGGGGTTGCGAGTTTGTCCGAAAGGGATATCGTGGCCCTGGCACACAGGCAACGGAAGGAACACGGGTGGGTTTTAGTCAGTAAAAGTCTGACACGCCCTCCCGCTCCGCCCAGAGCGGGAGAAGTTATTTGATGATTTCCCACCCAAAAAAAAAAAAAAAGGCGTAGCACACTAGACTAAGCGACTTTTGCCCACTAGGACAAATGTATCGGATTACGATTTTGTTCGCTATGTCCCGTCTATTGTTAAGTAAATAGTTTAATTCAAATTCAAATTGATTTATTTTGGGACAACTAGATCCAAAGGTTAGTATACAAAAACTTAGAAACTATTGTTAGTACTTAGATACAATTACAAAGGACAACTCTCATCATCATCATACATATACATAAATAATTCTATACACAAATGCCCCTGTGCTGAGAGACCCCGCCCCCGCCTAATGTCTTTGGTTCTAGGACATGGCCGGTTTTCTTGCAATGCTTTCCTTCACCGTTTTTAAAGCAGTGGTGTTGAAATAATTTACACAAAACTCAAGTGTCTGCACTGTAGTGCGGCTTTTGCCACTGGGCCACCACTGCTCAGTAATATAATAATTTGTATGACTGAAGAAGAAGAAAAACCATCTCATACCTCTCAATATTTTAATTCTTCTTCTTAATATATATATATATATTTTTTTTTACGTAATAAGTACCTATATTTCATTTTAAATGTCACTTAGAATATAAATTTATTTTAAAATTTTAAAACACTTAATTATTGTTAATTTAAAAATGAATATAATGTGCAGTGTTCAGTATGTGTACAATTAATATTAATAATAACATTCTACAAGACTAAATTAAATTCTTAATATTTATTTATTGTAATTTATAATATTAATAATGTAAATCGTGCAATAAATAATTTAAAAATATATTCATATATAAAATAAAACTTATATAAAATATAAATACCAGAAAAGCAAATTATACTATTTTAATGATACTATTTTTTTTATTTAATTTCTTTATTTTTCTTAACAAAAAGCGCCTTCATCCTCTCTCCTATTAAAAATTAACTTTGCTGTGCGCCCGACAGGGTCCATAATTGATTCGATGTTTTAACATACCAACTGTTATATTATGTACATATTATGGAATGCAATAAAGTATTGAGTATTGAGTATTTGAAGCAAATGTTTTTCGCCAATGTTGGTAAAACTATTGGCACCACCCTTTTTTTATTTTTTTTTGGGTGGGAAATTATCAAATAACTTCTCCCGCTATGGGCGGAGCGGGAGGGTGTGTCAGACTTTTACTGACTAAAACCCACCCGTGTTTCTTCCGTTGCCTGTGTGCCAGGGCCACGATATCCCTTTCGGACAAACTCGCAACCCTGGCAGGCATTGGTCCTACTGGACCCCGTCAGTTGGTGCTGACATCTCCTTGAGGCGCGCGTGGAACACAACGCGCCGTCGACCCGGGCCTGGTCCTTATCGGACGGCGAGCTACCCATCGCTCACCGTCCGCAGGCCCGCGCCTACGGTGGCCGGAAATCGGCTAGCGACTCCCGACGCCCGGGGCGTCTCCTGCGGCGACTAAGGGCGCGAGGGCGCGAATCTTGCCTCACCCTCACGCGTTCCTCCTCCTCCTTCGCGAGCATTACTGCTTCGCAGAAGGAGGTGGCAGCCTCCCATGCACTCTCGCTCCGAACCATGGCCTGAACCAGGCCCGGACGCGAGAGATCGCCGCCGCCGATCGCCTCCGTGAGGACACGGCGGTGCTCCGCCCAAGCCGGGCAGACCTCCACCGTATGCTCCACCGTGGTCTCCGGGCGCTCCACACAGTGGTGACACCCGGGCGTTTCCTCCCGCTTTATCCTGAATAGGAACCTCCCGAAACAACCGTGTCCGGTGAGGACCTGTGTCAGGCGGAAGGTGAGGACGCCGTGGCGCCTCACTAGCCACTCCTCAAAGATGGGACTTATCGCCACAATTGTGGCGTGCCCAAGACTTGGCACCACCCTGCATGATAAATTAAGGCAATTCTTTTATTTCTATTAATTAAAAAAGGTGCGGATCTATTTGTGATCTGCGACAAACGTGGATGTAACAAAAAAAAAAATAGGAAAATTTTCGTCCGACAACGTTAGCTGATATTAAAAATGTAAAACTACGAGCTTCCCCTCAACCGGTGGCTGGAGTACAGAGCAAACTAACCCCATTATTGAGTTTAAGGTTCCTGCGGCATATTGCTTTTTCAGCTGCGCCTTAATAACTAAAGCTGTTTCTCTATGCTATAGGAACTCTTTTGTGTGTAAACTTTTAATGAACTTACAATCCATACTGGTAAACTGGGGCCCAAGTCTGCTATTTTTATAAATTCAGTCACTCCAACACGATCCCATTGTCATGCCATTTTCATTTGCGCTAAAAGTTCGTAATCTGGTAAATTCATAATGGTCGATCATTGGTCGGTCATTGTTCTCGTAATATAATTGTGTTATTATAATGGCATTGTCGTATTGCCATTATTATAAAACCCATTAGTAGAAATGTCATTAATTTGTCATTATGTACGAGATTACCAGTATATGCAATTTCTTTCAATGTAGTGTCAGTGGCCGACCATTGGAAAGTCATAATGACGCCATTATAATAGTAGATTACCAAACTTGTCAAAATCAACAATTATGAAATCAATGATCGACCATTCTGACACTATTGTAATAGCAGACTTGAGGCCCTGGTAAACTGTAACAATGTTATCCTTTCCGCTTGTATGAGATCATTTTTTCAAAATCATACATAACATCACGCCTTGTTTCCCGGAAGGGTTGGGCAGAGGTGTACACCCACATTTCGCCAGTTATGTTTAAGTCCCATGTAATAGGGGGCGAGCCTATTGCCATCAACCGGGCACAAATCCAGACTCCGGGGTGATCTATACAAATAAATAAAATTCAAAATAACAGCTTTTACACTTATAACAAAAAACAAAAAAAAATTGTCTGTCTGTCTGCTTCTTTGTTCCGGCTAATCTCCGAAACGGCTGGACCAATTTTTACAGGACTTTCACTCTCAGATAGCTGATGTTTTATGGAGTAACTAAGGCTACTTTTATTTTTTAGAAAAACCCCACACGGGTGAAGCCACGGGCAGCAGCTAGTATTTCACTAAAATGAACTAAGTTTACAACTTTACATACCCGAAGTTATTACTTACCGAAGATATTGATCACTCTTGACAACTGAAGTTTAATTATAAAATTCCTGAACAATTAGTTACAACAATGTTGTTGTTTTAACGTTAGGTTGGTATACTATGTGTGCTATTAATAGTGGCAAATTGATTGAAAAAGTTGATCGTAGTTACCTATCAAATTTGTTGTTTATGGCGGGATCCTGCCGTTTTGCCGAAAAGATTTTGCCAAATTTTCATTACCCAAACAAATTTTACCAACCTTTTTTTATACCATTGCAATATTTCGAATGATTTTAGTACCCATATTTTCATTTGGTCAAATTTTTACTTGGCAAAATATTACTAAGTATAATGTTAATATGGCATTTGGTCTTTAATCAAATGATTTATTACAGCAAACAATCTTCAGACAATAAACGTTTGGTGAAATTTTTAGGTTAGGTTTTTAGTAGGTTACCCGGAGCTCAATTATTAAATTAGGTTAATTTCTTCTTTAAAAAAAATGGGTAGGTTAGGTTAGGTTAAAACTGTGACCTCCTGCCAGAAACGAGAGAAAAAATACTTTTTAGTAGGTTACCCTAGTTAGACTAAATATTTGGCTTATTTGATTTTGCGTAAAAATTGTTATTACAACTGAAATATTTGACTAGATAAAAAATGGTAAAAGTACTAGTTGGTGAACAAGTTATTGTTCAAACGTTCACTTGCCAAACATAGGTTTTCGTAACAATTATTTGTAAAGAGATTTTTTTGGTAAGTAATAATTTGGCAAATGAAATTATGCGAAAATTTGTTTGGGAAGTGATAATTTGGCAATTTCTTTTCGGTAAAACAAGGGAGACCCTTGTAGATTTGTATAAGGATTCTTCTTACCCAACTGCGCGACAGCAAAGACATTTTTGTTTTTTTGTTCCCGGGTCAAAAAATCCTTATGGACGTCCTCTACGCTGGGGTCGGTGTATTTCATTCATTCAGATTAAACATTTGTCCACACTAGTGTTATAAGAGACTAAGTTTATAAGTTTAAATACTAACTAAAATTATTATGAATGCGAAAGTGAGTTTGTTTATTTATTTTGTTACGCTAAAACCGCTGAACGTATTTCGATGAAATTTGGCACATGAGTAGACAATGACCTGGGTTAGAATATATAATACTTTGTATCCCGATATTCCCACGGGATCGAAGCTTACGCGGGTGAAACCGCGGGCGCAGCTTGTAATAAATGCGAAAGAGTGTTTGTTTGTTACGCTTTCACGCTAAAACGGCTGAACGGATTTAGATTAAATTTTGCACATGAGTAGACAATGACCTGAATAAGGACATAGGCTACTTTTCATCCTGAATCACAGACCACGTCACGGGCAAAAGCTAGTAGGAATTTAAAGCCACATCTTTGTTTTAATGCACAGAATAGTCAGCAGATGGATCTACCTACCTACTAAGTATGAACGGACCGATGTTTTTTTTTTTTTTTGGGTGGGAAATTTTCAAATAATTTCTCCCGCTCTGGGCGGAGCTCCGTCTCAGACTTTTACTGACTAAAACCCACCCGTGTTTCTTCAGTTGCCTGTATGCCAGGGCCACGATATCCCTTTCGGACAAACTCGCAACCCTGGCAGGCATTGGCCCTAACGGACCCCGTCAGTTCGTGCTGACATCTCTTTGAGGCGCGCGTGGAACACAACGCGCTGTCGATCCGGGCCTGGTCCTTGTCGCCCGGCGAGCTACCCATCGCTCACCGTCCGCAAGCCCGCGCCTACGGTGGCCGGGAATCGGCCTGCGACTCCCGACACCCGGGGCGTCTCTCGCGGCGACTAGGGGCGTGAGGTCGCGAATTTTGCCTCTCCCGCATGCGTTCCGTGAGCATTACTGCTTCGCAGAAGGAGGTGACCGCCGCCCATGCACAGATGGCTTAACTAATCACTTGAGACATAAGATTAGCTAGTCATCTGTGAGATTTATGATCTGAAGTGGTCATAAATAAATGCTAATGAGTTTAATTGTGGATCTCCACACCTAAAAGTGACATCTCCATCTTAGATGTTTCTTTAAAACATAAAGAAACATTTTAACGCACACAAGTTGAATTACAAAATTATTACAGTTTATAAAAATTACCTCTAAGTACCATTCTTAAGTTTACATTTTTTTTTCCAGTAATCAACATATCGGTCACTATAGTCAAGATTGTATGTTGGCACGTCATGGCCACAATATATTTTTTTATGGAAAAAATGGCTCGTAGATGTGCTGTATTCATATAGATTCGCCATACCTGCTGCCTGCATGTATATGGCGTAATTCATCGCTTCCGGATAAAAGGAAATCTGTTCTATTTTAAAATAAATCAGATTTGTTAAGTCAAAGACATTAGTTGACAGAAGAGTTGCATGATGACGCAGACATATACTGGGAGCGCAAGGCATTGGCAGTCAGGGGGAATATGGTTGCACGCAGGTTTGCTCGCTGCTCGAGGGCAGTGAAAATTACTCTTTTCAAGGTGTATTGCCAATCGTTATACTCGAGCAGTCTGTGGGTAACCTTTACTCGCCGGGCTGCTAGTGCTCTGCGTGTCCAATACAACAACGTCTTCAGGATGCTGATGCGGCTGCCTCGCTATTGTAGTGCGTCAGAAATGTTTTGAGGAGGCGCGAACGGACGGCTTTCATGCGGTTATACGGAAGAAAGTGGCCTCCCTGTTGCAGCGCGTGCGAGGCAGTAGCAACAGTATCCTGCAGATGGTTGTATCTCGTGCGGACTGCCCTATCCAGAACAAATGGATGCATATTGTGATGGGTATTGACTAACTTAGTGCATAAGATTTTACTAACACTATAGGACCATATAATTGTAATAATTTAATTTATTTATCTGTATTATATTTCTCTGTATTTTTCACTGTATTTTTTTTTAATTAATAATTTGTAATTGTATAATATTAAGTATATGTATTTAATTATAGTATCTGGGTTAATTTTATCTGAAATAAAATAATAATAATAATTAGTTGTTGACTGTCCCACTTTTTAATAAATCAGTTTTGTAAAGTCAAGGACATTAGTTCTTGAATGTTCCATTTTTAAATAAATCAGGTTTGTAAAGTCTAGGGCATTAGTTGTTGACTGTTCCATTTTTAAATAAATCAGGTTTGTAAAGTCAAGGACAATCAATCAATCAACTCAGCCTATACCAGTCCACTGCTGGACATAGGCCTCTCCCAGGCTGCGCCACAACACCCTGTCCTCCGCTTTCCGCATCCAGTCTGTTCCAGCCACCTTTTTAAGGTCGTCGGTCCATCTAGCTGGGGGCGTCCCACATTACGCTTGCCGATACGCGGTCTCCACTCCAGGACTGGTCTGCTCCACCGGCCATCGGTCCTTCGACAAACATGGCCAGCCCACTGCCCTTCAGCTTGCTTACTCTGCAGGCTATGTCGGTAACTCCGGTTCTCTTCCGGATAACTTCATTCCTGATCTTATCCATCAAAGAAACTCCGAGCATAGCCCGGTCCATAGCACGCTGAGTGACCTTGAATTTGTGGACCAGCCCGATTGTTAGTGTCCACGTTTCGGCACCGTATGTCATAACGGGCAGGAAGCATTGGTTGAAAACCCTAGTCTTCAAGTCAAGGACATTAGTTATTAACCTTTGCCTACCAACTTAAATTATCCGGGTGTACCCTTTATGGCAGAACTTTTTTTGTCATAATATTATTTTGCATAACAGCTGATAGCATAAACATCATTTCGCAGAAAATCGTTTGGCAGACACTCATTTATCATACATTCAAAACTCATAAGTTTGTAAGTCAGAATCGTCTTTAGGCATAAATTTTATATCCATTATAATTAAAAAGTAGTACCATCATATCGCAGAAAGTTCACAGTCAGAATCGTCTTTTGGTATACATTTCATATCGACAGTCATTAAAACGACGAACTATCATTTCTGAGAAAGTTTACAGTTAGAATCATCTTTTGGCATACATTTCGTCTAACTAGTTCGGTTCTTGATAGCCTGCTAAAAATAATCTCTTTTTAGGGTTCCGTACCCAAAGGGTAAAACGGGAACCCTATTACTAAGGCTCCGCTGTCTGTCTGTCTGTCCGTCTGTGTGTCTGTCTGTCTGTCAGTCCGTCTGTCACCAGGCTGTATCTCATGAACCGTGATAGTTAGACAGTTGAAATTTTCACAGATGATGTATTTCTGTTGCCGCTATAACAAGAAATACTAAAAAACAGAATAAAATAAATATTTAAGGGGGCTCTCATACAACAAACGTGATTTATTTGCTCGTTTTTGCTCGATATTGATAACGGCAACAGGTAGACGCTTGAAATATTCACAGAATATTTAGTTATATATTCACTTTAAAAATAAATAATTAAATTAAAATAAAACAAATATTTAAGGGTGCTCATGAACCGTGATAGTTAGACAGTTGAAATTTTCACAGATGATGTATTTCTGTTGCCGCTATAACAAGAAATACTAAAAAACAGAATAAAATAAATATTTAAGGGGGCTCCCATACAACAAACGTAATTTTTTCGCCGTTTTTATAGATAATGGTACGGAACCCTTCGTGCGCGAGTCCGACTCGCACTTAGTCGGTTTTTTTTCTATATAATCTAGTCGTTTCTGGCACTCGCCGGCCGTGGCCGCGGCTCACCACCTGCTCCTCAGCTCGCGGGCCGCTTCGCCACTCCGTGCCTACGCGGGCTTAAATTACAGTCTAGGGGTAGGGCAGGCGTACCTGGGACTCGTCCTCGACAGCCGGTGGAACTTCGTGGAGCATTTTCGACGTTTGGCTCCCAGACTGGAGCGGGCCGGGGCTGCTTTGAAGCGGCTCCTGCCCAATCTAGGGGGTCCAAACGCCTCCTGCCGGAGGCTCTACGCGGGGATCGAGCGGTCCATGGCCCTTTATGGGGCACCGGTGTGGGCGCGTTCTCTGAGGCTGCGACCAGCGCAGCGGTTGAACGCGTCCCAAAGGGTCATGGCCATCAGGATGGTACGGGGATACCGCACGGTCTCCCGTGAGGCGGCGAGCCTCCTTGCCGGATTGCCGCCATGGGATCTGGAGGCGAAAGTCCTCGCGCACATTTGGGTGTGGCGCGAAGAGGCGAAACTCCGGGGCATAACTCCGCTGCCGCAAGAAATCGCGGCACAGCGGACGGAGCTCCGGAGGGATCTCATGGCGACATGGAGAGTGCGATTGTCGCAACCCAGCGCTGGGCACGCCACAATTGTGGCGATAAGTCCCCTCTTTGAGGAGTGGCTGGAGAGGCGCCACGGCGTCCTCACCTTCCGCCTGACGCAGGTCCTCACCGGACATGGATGTTTCGGGAGGTTCCTGTTTAGGATTAAGCGGGAGGAAACGCCCGGGTGTCACCACTGTGTGGATCGCCCGGAGGACACGGTGGAGCATACGGTGGAGGTCTGCCCAGCTTGGGCGGAGCACCGCCGTGTCCTCACGGAGGCGATCGGCGGCGGCGATCTCTCGCGTCCGGGCCTGGTTCAGGCCATGGTTCGGAGCGAGAGTGCATGGGAGGCCGTCACCTCCTTCTGCGAAGCAGTTATGCTAGCGAAGGAGGAGGCGGAACGCGTGAGGGTGAGACAAGGTTCGCGCCCTCCCGCCCCTAGTCGCTGCAGGAGACGCCCCGGGCGTCGGGAGTCGCAAGCCGATTTCCGGCCACCGTAGGCGCGGGCCTGCGGACGGTGAGCGATGGGTAGCCGTCCGATAAGGACCAGGCCCGGGTCGACGGCGCGTTGTGTTCCACGCGCGCCTCAAAGAGATGTCAGCACAAACTGACGGGGTCCGTTAGGACCAATGCCTGCCAGGGTTGCGAGTTTGTCCGAAAAGGATATCGTGGCCCTGGCACACAGGCAACGGAAGGAACACGGGTGGGTTTTAGTCAGTAAAAGTCTGACACTCCCTCCCGCTCCGCCCAGAGCGGGAGAAGTTATTTGATGATTTCCCACCCAAAAAAAAAAAAAAAAAAAAATGGGGTAGGGCAGGCAAGACTACGTGGAGTCGGTTTTGCAGCGATTCTTTTCTGTCACTAACTTTTGTAGCACAACTTAATGACTTTTTAAGAATTTTATTTTAATTTTAATTGAAAGTTAAAAAAGCTATCAGAAAATTATTTCAAATGAAATTCTGCCATCTTCATAGTATGCCAAGTGAAATTGTACCAAATAATCGTTGCTTTAAATAAAAGTTATGCTAAATGAAATTATGCGGAATTTTAACTTTGCCAAAGGTAATTATGCCAAATAAAATTCTGCCATCTTAAAGGTATCCCACTGTAAATTCGGACATATAAACATTCGGCCAAACAATAAATATATTAAATAATTTTTATGCCATAATAATATTCGTTTAAAGAAAATTATGCCAAGTGTGTTATGCCAAATAAATTTCAGAGCATCAAGATTCTGCCAGATAAAGGGAACTCAAATTATCCGTATATTAAAATCACAATGTCAAACATTATTTGACAGTTGTATAAAATGGCTATATCACGGTATAATAACGGAATTTGCTCAACAATTAATTTCCCTGACTGTACAAACAGGAGTAATTTGATATAAAGCAAATTGCCATAGGCATAACATCGTTGAATAACCCCGAATGTTTAAACAACTAAACTTCCAAGTCCCACTAAATAATCAACTCATGGAAACTTTAAACAATAATCTTAGAAAATACACACGAAAACCCTTTTCAAAATAAACAAATTTATAATTATATGCGAATATAATCCATTATTTACTAAGGTACTTTTATACCTGAAACAGGACGCGATAGGGTTAGTAAATTAATGTTACCTAAAAGGGTTGGACAAGATTATTCAGGGATATTACACGGTAGATTGATGGGAGATAATAATTTCTAAGGCTATTTACAACTCCACTCGGTTTTGTAATCCATTAGGAAAATCAAAATGGTGATGTAACCTTTCTTTTAACTGTTTTTAGCACAATTAATAAACTGTCACGATTGAATGAAAGAATAACATTTATTTGGACACAGTTACATACAAATAAGAAAATTTAAAAAAAAACAGCCAAGTGCGAGTCGGACTCGCGCACGAAGGGTTCCGTACCATTATCTATAAAAACGGCAAAAAAAATCACGTTTGTTGTATGGGAGCCCTCCTTAAATATTTGTTTTATTTTAATTTAATTATTTATTTTTAAAGTGAATATATAACTAAATATTCTGTGAATATTTCAAGCGTCTACCTATTGCCGTTATGAATATCGAGCAAAAACGAGCAAAAAAATCACGTTTGTTGTATCGGAGCAGAAATATATCATCTGTGAAAATTTCAACTGTCGAACTATCACGGTTCATGAGATACAGCCTGGTGACAGACGGACAGACCGACAGACAGGGACGGACAGAGAGCCTTAGTAATAGGGTTCCCTTTTTACCCTTTGGGTACGGAACCCTATAAAGTGAAACTAATGTTGTAACTATTCATGGCTGCGCCAAAAAGGTTCATTTCAGCATGAATGTCACACAGATGCAAAAAAAAATGCAAAAAATGCAATGCATGCAATGCATGTGATGAAAAAATGCATCTGCTCGACAACGTAAATAACGCAATGAATATGTTTGAACTGTCACAAAATGAAAGGCATTGCCATTAGGTATATCTGTCACGCAATTAGGCAGCTGGACACAAAAATCGAAGACATAAGAAAGAAAGAAAGAAAATACGTTAATTTGCGGTAAACATAACGCATAGAAATAAAAACACAAACACGAAAGAACAAGTTGAGGGAAAATATGCGTCACATTCACGCAAAACGGTCATCGCTCAGCATAACACTATGCGAGACAGCGCCCCAGCGCTGGTTTTCAGCGACAGCCGGAAAGCCAGGCGACATGTGACATCCACGACCCACAGCAGCACTGGCCCCGCGTGGTGAACTACGGCCCAATCCCTTTCACAGACAGGAGCTTTGAGTACCAGCAGTAGGAACTTAATGGGCATGAAACATGAAATTCTATTCTAAAATGCGCTAAGGTAGCCCGCAATTTGCAGGTCAGTGTCAAGTTGTACGTTTATTAAAATATGATTCGCGACCGTAACTGACTTCCCCCTCCCTTTTTAACCTGTACATGAATGCCTTGATCGTAGCGCTCAGCAGCCAGCATGTCGGCTGCTATGGCTGCGGAGTCTGTGTCAACAACCACAGTTATGCTGACAACATGGTGCTGCTGAGCGCTACTACGGTGTTCCACTCGAAAGGGTGAAGTAAATTCAGTTCTTAGGACATTTAGTTACGACCGACCTCTTAATGCTGCAATGTAGCGGGAACAGAGGGCTTTGTCAGTGCGGGCGAATATGCTCGCACGCAGGTTTGCGCGCTGTTCGAGGGAGGTGAAGATAACGCTCTGTAGAGCGCACTGCACGTCTCTCTACATGTGCAGTCTGTGGGCAGGTTACACGTGTGCACAGAGCCCTCTGCGTCCAATTCAACAATGCGTTTAGGGCTGTATTGTTAGCCTCGCTACAACAGCGCCTCAGGTATGTTCGCTGAGGCGCGTACTGATTGCTTCCACGCGACCATGCGGAAGCTGGGTGCGTCCATGGTGCGTAGGGTATGGGGCAGCCCCAATGTCGTCCTGGCGATGATCGCGGACCGGATGGACTGTTCATAGATACGGCACTGCTGTGATAGGCATATTTCAAGTTGCCGTCAACAGGGCCAGTCAGATATTAGGTCTTATAGTTTGTTTTATTTTTATTATCCTTATAATGTGTATTCTGTATTTGTGTGTACTCCACAATAAGAGTTAAAGTTGCTCTAAATAAATGTATTTAATTTTTATTTTTATGGTACTTATGACTATAAATAAAACTACAAAGTAAAATATTAATATTCAACGGAATAGTTCAATTTTAAATAATTAATGAACCTTTAGCCAGTGGCCGATAAAATGGTTAATTATTTATTCATTACTGGACCATTTTAATTATGCCCGAAATTAGTTAATAATTAAGAACTTGATTTACGGCCAACAAATAATTAATAAATGTCGTTCTGAAGTTTTGATACTTAAGCCGATTTGGAGGCGCCCTTAGAGTATATGACACTGGGGGCCCATATGCGCAATATCTGAACAAAACAGTCTGTCACTTTTGGCGGGGGACACGGTAGCTACTACAAAAAAAAAATCGGTTGTCTGTAAAGTCGGTTTACTGACGATAGTTGAACGTGACAACGTCAAAAGCCTTAAATGGAACGCCTCCGAGCGAGGTAACGCCGCATGTCACGTCAAAAAACACAAAAACCGCACGCTCGGAAAGAGAAGTCCGTACCCACCATCGATTTTTTTTTTATCGATTTCGATGTTCATTTGGAATTTTGCCCAATTACTTTGTACCGCGAGTCTCGAAAACGATTAGAGATGTGCGTTAGAATCGATTTGAAAGTAGTTTTTATGAACGTGCTAGAACATTGTTCTTGTACTTTTACACATAGGGAAGTGTTCGTAAGGCTGGAGAACCAGTGCTACATATACTGTAAGTTAATAACCCATATGTTTGCTTGAAACACATTCATAGTTATTCAGGAAAGTTGTCTTCATTCATTTGTTTTTAGGTAGGTACTTTGATGTGTTTATAATTGGGCTTGCAGCTAGGTAATAAGTTGCACGGGTCAATCGATCAGGTTAAGCTACGCTTGCCGTGGTTTGTCCGTGGATGGGTGACCATCTTTACATACCAACACCTCTCCATGCCTAGGAAAGCACGTTAAACCGTTGGTCCCGGCTCTCAATTCTAGATCTCTGACAGTTGTTACGGGTCGTTAAAACCCGGAAGGTCTGACAACCAGTCTTACCAAGGGTATCGTGTTACCCATTAACTCAAATAAATTCAAATCTGTGGGACCTAAGAGTCGAATGTCGATGTTGTAGCAATTTTAATTGGTACTCATTTTGTTTTAAGTTTGAATATTCCGGAGATGCTCTTTTGCAATAATATTTAAAATTAAAATATAATTGGTTATTTGACTTTTGTTGTATTTGTATTTAAAGTGACATGCTTGTAATGTATCCATTGACATACTTAATATTGTAGCCAGTGGCATTTGATGTAATATTATGACAAGACATCTTAATCATCTCATTGAGATTAATGTTAATAATAATAATTGTGTTCTGAATGTTTATTATAAAATATGATTGTATAAAAAAAAAATGTTTGTTACTTGTATGTAATTTCGATTTTAAATTCTTGTATTGTTAAATAATGTATGCCCTAATAGGTAGTTATTACACGACTGCCCAAAAAAAGGAGTGTTATATTTCTTTATTCCACCATAACTTCTAAACGGCTTAACCGATCTTAATGTATGTGGTATTGGTAGAAGCGTTACTATTCCGGGTAACATAGGCTAGTTAACATTTAAAAAATATACAGGGGGAGCCATAGTTCATTAAAAAAACCGGCCAAGTGCGTGTCGCACAATGAAGGGTTCCGTAGTTGGGATGAATTTATCCCTAAATAAACAAACTTAACATTGCAATTGAAAAGCATGTTCTCCCATACATCGATATACGCCACGGTCGATTTTCCAACTGAAAATGTAAGTTTTTAATCGCAAAAAAGTATTTTTTATGTGATAAAACTACAAATTAACATTTTTTTTACTTTTTCCTTTACTTGTGCTGTGAGACCTTGCTTCTTGCCAAATTTCATGATTCTAGGTCAACGGGAAGTACCCTGTAGGTTTTCGTTTATTTGCGAGTATCGAAAATTCGAAATATGTCGCAATAATGTCGCTTATATCGCCGTATTTTTTATTGCGTTGACTTGGAAGCTTGATTTTTTTAGAGCTTTAAGGGACGTATTTGATATTAATTTCAACTTGATACCTCTACGCGTTCCTGAGAAAAAGGGTCTTGACAGACTGACAGACAGACAGACGGACAACAAAGTTGTCAACCTATACTGACATTAAGACCTATACTGTATCACCAAAAATCACACTAATAAATACTTTGACTGGGTTATGGAGGTCAGATAGGCAATCGCTCCATGTAAAATGCTGGTATTCAGCTGCATCCGGTTAGACTTGAAGCCGACCACGATATAGTTAGGAAAACGCTAGGACAGACATCATCCTGCAACTATCATCTTATCCCAACTATACAGTATCAAATTAAATTAGCTAGCGAAACTCCACAGACGTGATGGGTATCGATATCTAAGCACGACAAAATAAAAACAAAAAGACTTGAACATTTTTTTTTTTTGTTTATTGACCGCTGATATTCTTGATACTTACTTGAAGTTTGAGTTGATAAAATCTGTTTTATCGTGTTGAGATATCGATACCCATCGCGTCGGTGAAATTACAAAAAAAAAAAACCTGATTATTAAGCGACTACACTCGGGGCAGTAGTGGACCCCAAAAATAAACACTATCAAATTATTATTTTTTTTTTTGTTTTTCATGTCTAGATATTGATAACGACCACATCTGCGGAGTTTCGCTAGCTAATTTAATTTGACCCTGTATATGGTGATGATGGTGTGTGTTTTATAATGTGTTAAGCCGATCGTTCACGACGGTTCCAAAAAGTAACAAATTACAAACGAAAATCTCTAATGTGCTTAAACTAAATAAACTAGAAAGTAACTTTAAGACCAGGCAGTCTAAATCAAATTTCCTCGCAAACTCCGCCCCATGCTCCCCGCCACTCCGTTATGTGCTAAACGCTAACACATCAGTAATAAAGTTGAATATCGCGTGCGCTCTTTGATCGTGTTCGAGCACGAAAATAAATAGTGTAAATCTCAATTCTTATTTCGTTTATAACTAAAGTAATAATTGATCTAGAGAAAAAATATCTGGTGGCTGGATAATAAACTATATTTTCTTGCTGTGGATATTTATTTTAGACATAAAAGCCAAACAATCTTGTTGGTTTTTTTTTATAATTATCCTTAAAAAGACATGATTTTCGAATAAAAAATGTATCGAGCGAAAATATTACAATTACGTAACTGTCTTCAACATGGAAAGAAAAGATCCAATAAATCATATACTAAAGTATCATTTTGCTTGTATGTGTGACTGTTTTAGAATATTCATGCAAATTAACCTAAAAATAGGGAGCCTCCTCTTAATGGCGGTGCGTACACGACGCAACATAGAGTGAGGCAACACGGGCGTAGCCGTTGGTCGCGTCGTCGCACCGTATGATTTCAACACACCGAGTGCCACAAAGGCAATGCGGTGTCGCAACGCAACGTCGCTTACTACAACGTCGCAGAGTCTTGCTGTTGGGTGTATCAGTTTTCTTTAGTACAAGCAACACTGCACTGCGTTGCGATGCCGCTCCGATGCTCGCCATGGCACCGTAACATCCTTCCCTGCTTCGTTTCTCTTGTCTGTTGAGCGTCCGTTGCATCGCTGCACTGTGATTTGTATATCATGTACGATGACGCAGCGTATACGTATACGCCGGGACGGGACGCCCTAGGTGGACATATTGTAGTGACCTAATTTGTGATGTTCTTCAGAAAAGTCATGTGCGTAGTACTCGCAACCGGCGTGCGTGTATGACCAGATGTATGAACGTAGGCGAAGCAAAAGGAGTATGTAAGGAGCGTAGCAGGTGTTCTATAGTTTCTGTCTACCCCCGTTTATGTAGGTATGTATGTATGACGCAGCGTCACCGCTCAGGCATCGCAACGCACCGGCAAAGCATCGTGTGGCATCGCGCTTACTAACGCGTTGTTTGTTAAGATACATAGAGGCCAAGGTTGAAATAAATCAAGTGCTTTTAATGACTGCGGCAACCATATCCGAAAAACTAGATACAGCTACATTCTGCTTGATGGAAGGTTTAAATTTCAATTCAAACTCAAACTCAAAGCATTTATTTCAAATAAATCATTTTCAGGCACTTTTGAATTGTCAAGGGGACGGTCAGTCAGAGAGATGAAGCTAGTTGCCCATTCCAAAGTTTAGTAGGTAGGTACCTATGGAGAAGAACGGGCAAGAAACTCCACGGACACTCTTTTAAATTGGCATATGGTTACAAAATATTGGTTCGTGTTGAAATTATATAATATATGTGAGAACGATGCAAAACGTCAAAACCGTACGTAATAAAAAGATAAAAAAAGACAATTCAAAAATTAAAATAAGCTAATGATATTATAAGTATAAAGCCGTAGACAGGTTACCTACTCAACATTCCATTCATTAGACTAAAAATCTTGACAGCCTTTACATTTTAGTGTTGCTAACCAGCTTAGTAAAAAATTTGCACAAAATTGAGACTGACGACCAAAGAAAAACTAGAGCTAGCACACGTAGGAAAGATTTGCCCAACACTATTCAACCGAAATTAAAAGTTATCAAACAGGGGATTCTTGGCGGGAAAGTGAAGCGTCACGATTAGCAGTTTTGTTTTATTTTCTAAAACTTGTGTTTAGCCGAATATTAATGTGTAATAATAGTGGATTATTAACCATTAAGTGTTCGTGAACGTGCATTAGTGTAGGCAAATGAAACAAAACAGTGCAACATATCACTTCAAGTTCTCTCAAGAAGTTCGCGTGAGGTCTCAGTAAAGTGCCACGTCTTTACTGAAACTCAAGGGGAGCGTACGGGCGGGGATATCATCTATCATGCATTGTTTAAAATTCATTTCATCATGACCTATTTAAAACAAAGTAACTAAATAAAGACTTGGCTAAAAGGTCCCAGCAACCAGGCCATTAAACTATTGTTTAAAAAAAAAGTTGTCAAACATAGCCCGAGGTATCAGTCTGTATTTTTATACAACAAGTTGCCTATAGAATTTAAAACCATACACAGTGTTAACTTATTTAAAAACAAATTAAGGGCCTATTCATTGGGGAAAGGATATTACAGTATCAATGAATTCCTAGATGACATATGAAATTGTTACTTATGATTGTATTTACTACTTTGACATTTATTGTTGGTAGATTGATCGTTATTGTTTTTATCGAGTTTTCTAAATGTATTTAATGAATTTTATTTTAATTGCAATTGTGTAATGTATTTAATGTTTGTTATTTTTTGTTAATTTTCAACACATTGGCATTGTTGAAAATTATAAATATTGTTATGAAATAAATTACTTATGAGTTATGACTTATGACTTATTCGATCTTCAAAATCGGCACAATGTCACACTATTAGATGACACGTGGTAGTAGGACAGCATGCCGTAATTATCGGGAGCGAAAAAGAGACAAGACGAAGTAAATGTGGCTAATTAGTCATATTTTGACGTGCCACTTGCAGAGCGTGTAGAACCTCTGTACCTAGTTTTACTTATAACATCATTGTGGCGACTTACTGATGCGTAAAAGTATTTTCTCATTAGCACCAGTTATTGGCAATAAAATCCCTAAACCCATTAGGCAAATTCCCATAACGCTATTTAAACTACATCTAAAAAAATACCTGATAGCCAAATGTTATTATAGCCTAATAGAATTTTTGAATGATCGTACTTAGTTCCTACCATGCATTGTACATTTGTTCGTTCTCAAAACACTTTTTAGTTTCAAAGTTTTTAGAGATTATGTTTTTAACCGTACTGCGCGACAGTGGGTTAAATTATATATATATATATATTATATTTATTTATATAACAGACAACAAAAAGTCCACACTGACAAAAAAAAACAAACACCTAATAAAATAATGTAAGCAACAATCATAAAACATGTTAGTACTTATAATGACTGGCTGTCTGTTGACTTTAGTAAACAATGTGGCTTTTTTTTTTTTTTTGGGTGGGAAATTATCAAATAACCTCTCCCGCTCTGGGTGGAGCGGGAGGGAGTGTGCAGACTTTTACTGACTAAAACCCACCCGTTTTCCTTCAGATGAAGATGTGAAGATGTGTGCCAGGGCCACGATATCCCTTTCGGACAGGCTCGTAACCCTGGCAGGCATTGGCCCTTTCGGACCCCGTCAATTGGTGCTTAGAAATTAATTAATTGGTGCAAAGAGGGGACTTATCGCCACAATTGTGGCGTGCCCAGCGCTGGGTTGCGACAATCGCACTCTCCATGTCACCATGAGATCGCGCCGGAGCTCCGTCCGCTGTGCCGCGATTCCTTGCGGCAGTGGAGTTATGCCCCGGAGTTTCGCCTCTTCGCGCCACACCCAAATGTGCGCGAGGACTTTCGCCTCCAGATCCCATGGCGGGCGTCCGGCAAGGAGGCTCGCCGCCTCACGGGAGACCGTGCGGTAACCCCGTACCATCCTGATGGCCATGACCCTTTGGGACGCGTTCAACCGCTGCGCTGGTCGCAGCCTCAGAGAACGCGCCCACACCGGTGCCCCGTAAAGGGCCATGGACCGCACGATCCCCGCGTAGAGCCTCCGGCAAAACAATGTGGCTTATGATCTATGATAGTACTTATACACTACGACAGACAGTGTTGTTTTGATGAGATGTCCCATTATGGGGCTCTCATCATTATGTTGTCTATTTTGTTATGTATAAACTCAAATGGTTAACTTGACCAAAAATAAAAATAAAATTTTGTACGCCATACATGGCAAAACATGTAGATCCTTTCCTAATATTATTTTAAGACCATGCAATTTATTGTATATGTACTCATGTTTTACAAAAAATAAATATCTTATCTTATCTTAATTCACTAAACATTTCACACACAGTGTCCCATCCGAATAATCTAAACATAACATCACGCCTGTAATCCCCGAAGGGTTAGGCAGAGGTGTACTAGTACACCCACATTTCGCCAGTTAGGTTTAAGTCCCATATAATAGGGGGCGAGCCTATTGCCATCAACCGGGCACAAACCCGGGATAATCTATTTGTATAGATTATCCTGGAGTCTAAATAAAATTTAAGTGTTTGTTTGTAATGTCAAAATAACAACTTTTTACTAAATACATATGGAAGTATACAGGGTGGATTTTTGAGATGGGGCAGTAAGGGCAGCTACCCTAACCGTTGTATCTACAGGAAAATGGTAAATGATAAATGATAAATGATTTATTTCTGTAAGTAGGTTTGTACAAACACTTTTACACGTCAATCATATTAAAAAAAAACTAGATGAGGTCGGCGTTTCGTATCCGACTACTCTGAGAAGAAAGGCCGAAACAAACTCAGAGGTCACGGTCTTAAGAGACTGTCCTTAACTTTTTGAGAAATTTTTATGTGCATTCACAGGTTTTGAAAAAAATGTACAGTCAGCAAGAAAATGGGCAATTTTCACAAAAACTTTTTTTTGTGCGAATCGATCCTCTTTTTTATAAGGATCAAAAACCTCTACTGGACCAATTGAGGTTTGAGTACTAGAAAAGTCATAAATCGCAAAATACTTTTCCCATACATTTCGTAGGAAATGAGACTCGAACTTACATTTTATACCATCGATTAAACTGGCCGCTACAAAAAAGACTGATCGAAAAACAAATAAAAACTATTACTTCTACTTTGGGTATTATTTCACCTTAAAATTAAAAACTTGAAACTTTACATTTGAACTCACCTAGAAATTTTACTTTTGTGCTCCAAGTTATGAGGTCTTCAGAATGGTAGCCGTTTTGACGTAGGCATAGGTTTATTCTCTTTACTACAGAGTGGGTAGCAGCTGATAATATGCTAGGATTAATTCCATAGAGAATCGTGGTAAGTAAATCTTTGAGTTCCTGAACACTTTTGTATTTCTTTTTATAAAGTTCAATTTTTAAATAGCGCCACATAAAAAGTGTAGAGGCGTGAGATCAGTACCCCAAGTGTAAGTTTGCAAGAAAGTAAACGTAACTATTTCGTTTGTGTTAAAATTTGACCGATAGATCATAATGCTAAGACTATAACGGTGAGAATAAAAATCTTAACGCAAACGCGCTAGTTACGTTTACTCTCTTGCAAACTTACACTTGGGGTACAGGACGGCGAGGTGGTCACGTTAAAGGACCATAATTATATTTGTATTCACTGCCTTGCGAATTGCCGTAATTCGAATGATGCGATTTCGAAATACGAAGTTTTTTTTTTTTTTTGTTTTTTTTTGGCTTGTCTTCATTGTAGCGGTCCATCTATCCATCATAAAAATAATAAGTTGGAGTAGCATTTCTTACGAAATCTGTGGGAAATGTTTTTTACAATAGAGGTTTTTGATCCTTACAAGAACGAGGATCGATTGGCATAAAAAAAGTTTTTGTGTAAATTGCCATTTTCCTGCTGACTGTACATTTTTTTCAAAATCTGTGAATGCAGATCAAAGGACAGTCTCTTAAGACCGTTTTCCTGTAGTTACAACGGTTAAGGTAGAGCGCTCTGCTCTTACTGCCCCATCTCAAAAATCCACCCTGTATAAGGTACATAACAAAAAAAAAATGTTTGGCTGAACCGATTTTGACGGGACTTTCACTGTCAGATAGCTAAAATGTTTGGCTGGACCGATTTTTACGGGACTTTCACTGTCAGATAGCTGGGGCTCTGTTTCGCATAGGGTCGCAGCATTATGCTGAGCGGTGTCCGTTTTACGTGAATGTGACGCATATTTTCCCCCAACTTGTTCTTTCGTGTTTGTGTTTTTATTTCGTTGCGTTTTGTTTACCGCAAATACGTATTTTCTTCTTTTTTTTCTTTTTTAGCTGATGTTTTATGGAGTAATTTAGGCTACTTTTATTTTAGAAAAACCAACATGAGTGAAGTTGCGAGCACCAGCTAGTACTTCACTAAAATGAACTACAACTTTACATACCTAACCGAAATTATTACTTACCGAAGATATTGATCACTCTTGACAACTGAAGTTTAATTATAAAATTCCTGAACAATTAGTTACAACAATGTTGTTGTTTTAACGTTAGGTTGGTATACTATGTGTGCTATTAACAGATGGCAATTGATTGAAAAAGTAGATAGTAGATAAATATTTTTTACTATAATTTTTCACCATATTTTGACGTGCCACTTGCGGAGCGTGTTTAACATATCCCCCCGTATCTCTTTTTAGAGTTCCGTAGTAAACAAGGAACCCTTATAGTTTCGCCATGTCCGTCTGTCTGTCTGTCTGTCCCAGGCTTGGCTCGGAGACGCTTAGTCCTAGAAAGCTGTAATTTGGCAAGGGTGTACATATTTATTACGCCGAAAAAGTCGTATAATAAAACATGAAAAACATTTTTTTTAGGGTTTTTTAACTCCCTTGCACGTAAAACGGGGATGATATTTTTTTTTCTCATCTAATACATGGTGTGGGGTATCGTTGGATAGGCCGTTTAAAAATATTGTGGGTCTGTGAAAGCCATTTTTCAATTCTGAGATCTGTTTGCGTAATATTAAGCTTTAAAATGCTATTTTTTGTTAGAATCAAGTGCCCCCCCCCCCCTGCCAGCTAAATAGTTGGTTTTGGATATGTGAAAAAATTAATGGCAGTAGTATATATGACGAAATTAAAAGGAAAACTATCACAGCTAAGTAGGGTTTACTAGTTAACGAGTAATAGTCCACTAACTTAAATTTGCAGTTGAATAATTGACCGTAACGTATATCGATATATGGGAGAGCATGTTTTTCAACTACAATGTTAAGTTTGTTTTTGGGATAAATTCATCCTAACTACGGAACCCTTCATTGTGCATGGTCCGACACGCACTTGGCTGGTTTTACTTATAATGTCATTTCTAGAAAGTTTTTTTTTACAAATCTTGTGCATTTTAACACGGGATCTACATTAAAAGTGTTCATCAAATATCCGAATAATCAATTCTCTGTTTCCTTTAAACAAACTAATGTTGCATTTTCCTTTGCCCACAGATACGCACAAAATGACATAAGAACCAACATGTCAAATACAACAAGATAGCAAAAACAGAAAACAAGATGGCTGATAAAGACTGGGTTGACTACTTCGGGGATTTCAACTCGACGAAACAAATCGTGGATGGAGACAGCACAGATTTAGACATCTCGAAGATAAATTATAATTACTACGACAACCAGACCGGGTATCCGGGATATTCGAATTTTACCGCCGACGACTTCTGCCAATCGAATCATTCGCATTTTTATTTGAATGTTACCTGCGAGTTTCCGATCAATTATGCTGAGCCTATGTATGGGTGAGTATCTACCTTTTATGATTATCTGAACTTGATCATCATGATTCTTTCTTTCTTTTTTTAAAAACGTTGCCCCACACTAGGAATGTCTCCTGTATCGTGGGTGCGTTTACAAACATTTAATCTCACAAACAACCAGACCCAGAACAACAACTTATAGGTCATACAAATATTTGTTCCGTGCGGGAATCGAACCCGCGACACGCAGTGCGGCAGTCAATCGCTTAACCACTGCGCCAACCATGCCGTCAACTATTACTGCGTCCGTGTGGTGCCGGACGTAAAGAATAGCACCATCCTATTTCTTCCCGTGGGTGTCGTAAAACGCGACTAAGGGACTTACTAGATAATGGGCAGCAGCGTTCTCTATGCATTATAACACCATACTGCGATCGCCAACCCGCCTGCCAAGCGTGGCGATTATGACACCCCCCCGCCATCCTTTTGGGGAGGCTTATGTCCAGCAGTGGACGTCTTTTGGCTGAAATGGTGATGATTACTGATTATACTGGTACGGAACCCTATTCCGTGCCTCAAAAGGAAAAACTGAACCCTTATAGGATAACTCGTATGTCTGGCTGTATGTCAGGTCTGTTACAGTCCATTTGCTCTGAATCTAATGGACCGATTAAGTTGAAATTTGGTAAACATATCACCGAAACACAGCCGTGTTACGTTAATAAATAACTTTGAATATGGTGTCACTTTTGGGAGAGAAATAAAACAAATTAGGTAAAAAAAGTTTTGGACACTGTACCGGGTGACATGTCAAATGAAAAATCAAAAGTCATTTTTTTACACTAGGCTGAGAATCAGCACTTTTCAACCGAAAAAAAAAAAAAAGAGCTTACTGTGAGGGTCTCAAGTATATATTTTTTATAATAATTAAAAAGTATATTTTTAAAAAGATATTTAAAAAAATTATGAAAATAATTGACCATTATATCCGAAACTACTGAGCGTAAAATTTTGAAAAAAATATATACAACATCCCGACATGAACCGTCGGGCAGTAGGTACCCCACCAAACACAACACCCGTCTGGTCGGAGGATTTTCCCTTTTCTATGGACGATGAGTGAACTCTACCCCCCGTTTCCTCATACCTCTATAAAATTATTTATAGGCACTTTTGATTTGTCAAGAAGTCAGAGGAGGTCAGTTAAAAATATGATGCTAGTTATGGTAGCAATTTGCCAGGCAAGAACCTCCTGTATTACAAACATTTTCTCCATAACTGTAAAGAATTGTTCCACAGCTAGGCAATATTCTGACACAAGACAGAAAGTGCCTTAAATAACAAGATCCTGAAATATTTCCTAACTAAATCTCACAATAATTCATACATTACGTAACTATATTCCGTTGGTTTAGGTAGTAAAATAAAGGTAAACAAAAAACACGTGACGAGAGAGTTGTCAAGTAACCGACTAAACGTAATACCTGGCACTTCAGTTGGCATGCTACGTCACAGTTGTACTCTTCAATTTAGCAACGTTTTATTTCGTTGACGTTTAGAGAACATGTCTTTTTGGGCTCTTTACAATAGGCAGATTACAAAATAATATAGTAATATGTAAATCTAACTAAATAATTGTGCTCAAGCAATTACATCTACGAAGAGTAGTATAAGAATAAATAATAAAGTTTAGGAAACTATCATAATAATAGAATAAAAAAATGATTGTAAGTTTTTATAGATGACACTTTCTTGTTTTAAAATACGTTGTGTATTTTTAAACAAGAAAGTTTCATCTATAAAAACTCTTTTTATGATTTGTTTACCTTTATTTAACTACCTAAACCTATGCCCCCTTATTACAAAACAAGGTTTATCTTCGGACCCAGATTTAAAACATGGAGCCATTATGGAATTTCGAACTTTATTCCGACTATGGTAAAGTTCCTATACACAAAACTGACAACTTAGTACCGAACTAAGTTTTCAGTTTTGTATAAAGAACGGTATTACAATCACTGTTACGTTCTTATTACAAAAACGGGCTCCATGGTTTAAGCAATGTCAAAATACAAATCTTGTTTTGTAATAAGGCGGATGGAGTATAGAGCACAAGGTTAAGAATGCATCTAAAATATTACATTTCTTCAGGAGATTTACTGAAACTCTAACGTTACTGAAAAGCTTTCATGAAATGAGCACAGATCCGCTCTCATCTCAATTAGATAAACAGGGAGTTTTACAACCAAATGCTTTTTAAGAAGAAACTTAGTTATTATTTATTTAAAAAGAAGATTTTATTTTTCCGTTAAGGATAAGATTGTGGCTAAGTAATAACAGCCGCATGGATTGATCCAGAAAGAAAGAAAGAAAATAAATTTATTTGACCCAGGTTAAGGCACACAATATTCACACAAAAAACAGAAAAAAAAATGCTTAAAATAGTATTAAAATAGGCCCAGTTCAGCAATCACTGCCAGACAACTAGTGCCTGACGCTGGTTATCAACTGGACCTTATGTTACGAGGACGTCTTACGGATGTAAATCAATTTATATTGTGTAAATATTTAAATAAAATCAGATAGATATGTGTAACAAATAATAATATAAACCATTAGATATATTTTGTTTAAAAAAGAAATACAATAAAAATAATTATAGTTATTCATAGAGTGGTGTTTAAGAAATTAATAAATAAAATGGTATGGTTCCAGCAGGTCAAGCTACACTTGCCGGGGTTGGTCCGTGGATGGGTGGGTATCTTTACACACCAAGACTCCTCCGTGCTTCGAAAAGCATGTTAAGCCGTTGGTCCCGGCTGTCATTCGTGGATCTTTGACATTCGTTACGGGTCGTCAGAAGCCCGAATGTCTGACAACCAGTCTTACCAAGGGGTATCGTATTACCCAGTTACTGGGTTGTGGAGGTGACATAGGCAGTTGCTCCATGTCAAATAATGGTATTCAGCTGCATCCGGTTAGACTGGAAGCCGACCCCAACATAGTTGGGAAAAAGCTAGGTATCTTGACGTTTTTGTCAGATTTAAAACCTCCTAAGTTTAAAGGGTTGTTACATCAATTTACAAGAATACTTTTCATTCTGTTATTAAATAACCGAATTACTTATTTTTTCACGAATAGATATTATGGAATATTATATATTAAAATCCATAATTTTTTTTAATTCAGTAAAATTTTACATCTTTTACAAGACAGTTTAAACATTTCAACGTTTTGAAGGCTTGTTTTTTAAACTACGTAATCAATCAGTTGACTTATAGGAAATATCTCCTTCAAAGTTCCACGTTCAAAATAGCTAGGCGATAGAAACAGGTGCCTACCAATAACTTGAGTGCTTTCTTGGATGAACCCTAACACAAAGAGAAAAGATATTTTCTCTTAGTAAATATATAAAGTCCAAACAAAATCCACTTGGATAGGTCCAAATATTTTGTTGGGACCTTATATTTTTGGTCTTCAGACTCATCGATCCATTTCTCTACAGCCAATAAATATACCAAAACTCTAATAATTATAATTCCTTTTATTTCCACAGATACATCGCACCGTTCCTCCTCGCAACAACCACAGTGGCTAACACCCTGATCGTGGTAGTCCTCTCCCGACGTCACATGCGAACCCCCACCAACGTGGTGCTGATGGCCATGGCTCTGTGCGACATGTTCACGATGCTGTTCCCAGCCCCGTGGTTGTTCTACATGTACACATTCGGCAACCACTACAAGCCTCTGAGCCCCGTCAGAGCGTGCCAGGCATGGAATTATATGAATGAGGTAAGTCAGCTTTTTCAAACCGTCTTAGCTTTTGTCTCCTGTGACAAAGCTACATGTACCTTTCTGATTCCATGAAGAAGAATCCGTACTTTTTTATTTCTTTACATTCTTGGTAGCTTGATACAATTATTGGCCATCTCCATTGAACGACTATTTTCCAAAAACGAGTAGGTAAGGGAATTGTTGTGGATTTGCAATATATCAAAACGAGAGCGTTATATTTTTCGCCAGGTTTAAACGAAGTTTAGAGATTAAACCTACACTGCAAAATATATACGGTAATATTCATTGAAAAATATTGATAAACAACGGCCAGCACAACAAAGAGTTCAAAAGTGTACAATTTTCAAAAGACATTTTATTATTTATACTAATATAATATGTTTCTGTCACAGATGGATTGTCGAATCCGCTGTTTTACATAACCGCTAGCCGTTTTACAAAACAGCTCCGTTATGTAAAACAGTTGAACGACATTTAGTGATTTTCCATAATTACTGAACTTTAACACGCCGAATTGAATAAACATTTCGCATTTATCAATGCTGCGGGTCTACGATTAGAGGTTATGTAAAACAGCGTGAAATGAAACGTCAGATTGTATATTTCTAAGTTGTGTCGATCGTGGCTGTGTGTATCATAACAATAATAATGGCGTCCGCAACAGAAATAAATAAAACGAGTAATATGAGTGTAAATTACCATAACTCAAATGAAAACAGTGATTTTAAGGACAATTTTAATATAAAGTTATCAGAGTTTTGAGAAACTCAGTCCTAAAAATACTAAATAGCCAAGTAATTGCGACCAACTTCGAAGTAGCGCTCGCTTCACTCATTTAACTTGCGCGTGGTTGGTTAGAGTTCTTTTTTTTTGTGTCCGGGGTGGAAAATCCTCATGGATATCCTCCGCCCTGGGCCGGGCGGAAGGGTTTGTTAGACTCTTACTGAGTAAAAACCACCCCGGTGTTACCTTCCCACTTGTGGAATTGGGAATTGGGAATCATGGGATATGTGCGACTACCGTGATTCCCGGCTGGTGGCGGGCCAGCTCTGGTTGAGGAGGGGTGAGGTGTTTGTGTTGGCCCCCGTGACGTCTAAAAGGGGCGCGTGTGGAACACTACGCTGCCACTTCGGGTCCTGTATGATAGTAGGCGACGGACGTCCCCGAGTCTGCCGTCCCTGGACCCATGGTCACAGTTCTAACCTAACCTAAACTAATTGGTCAGGGTGCCCTAGCTCAATTACTGCGCCCGGTTTGGCATTAGAAGCCACACGAGAGCTTATAGCTGTGACTGCAGATAATATATTCTGCATTACATCTAAACGTGGGTAGCAGTTTTGTAAAACGTAACGCAGTGACAATCCAGCTGAACTTCGTTCAACAGTTTTACATAACGGAACTGTTTTGTAAAACGGCTAGCGGTTATGTAAAACAGCGGATTCAAAAATCCATCTGCGACATTTCCACGTAGTTTCCCTTTGCCGTCATATCAGCCAGCTTTCCCACATAATTCCATATCAAACAACATGCGAAGGAAACTACACACGACGGTTATAAATTGCACTTATAAAAGTTTAATTAGGTTCTAAGTTTAGCTTCGTTAAGACGTAAGACTTCTTAGTAGCGTGTAACATGCTAGTTTCAAGTATGTTTTATTAATAGCTGTTCATGCTTGTGGGGGAAACTTAGATTGAGTGTAATAGGCAAAAGACCACAGCGGCAATGGATTGATCGCAAAGAAATCTTCAAGGTCGAAACATCTGTGGGCCTAGCCCAAACGCGCAGAGTGAATGTAACGTAAATTAAAACGATTGTCAAATTGACAAAATACTCATTTTACACATTATATAGACTTAGCTCATATCAATGGGTGATACTTGCGGCCCACCATCATTTCAGCCAACAGACGTTCACTGCTGGACATAGGCCTCCCTCAAACGCCGCCACTACAACCGTTTCTGTGCTTCCCGCATCCAGCGTATTCCTGTCGCCGGTCGTATTCCTGTGGCCGGCCGGGTGTCGGAGGCCTTCCAACGCCTCATTTCCCGGTACGCCCATTAACCTTGGTCTGCGAGCAATGTGCCCTGTCCGTTGCCACTTAAGTTTGGCAATTGTTCGGGCTATGTCGGTTACCTTGGTTCTCCTGCGGATCTCTTCATTTCTGATTCGATCACGTAGGAAAACTCCAAGCACAGCCCTCTCCAGTGCCCTTTGGGTGACTTTTAGGTTTCTAATAATAGACCCATTGTGAGCGACTACGTTTCAGTGCCATAAGGTCATCACTGGCAACACACACTGGTCAAAGACTTTCGTCTTGAGACACTGCGGTATATGGGATTAGAAGATATTACGTAGCTTCCCGAACGCTGCCCAGCCGAATCGGCTAACTGGTTTGTCCTAGGTAAACATACTCGTCCACAACTTCGAGTGTAGCATCTCCGATCTTCATGAGAGTGGGTGTTACATGGCCATTTGACATGATCTCTGTCTTGTCCATGTTCATTTTAAAACCCACTCTTTCGGAAGCTCCACTGAGGTCATCGAGCATTATACTGAGGTTGATGCCTAGCTCTTTCCAGTCCAGAACCTCGAAAACATCCTCCAGTGCGGTGTGGACGTAAAGAACAGCACCATCCTACTTCTTCCCGTGGGTGTCGAAAAAGGCGACTAAGGGACTTACTAGAGAATGAGCAGCAGCGTTTTCTATTAATTTTCAACACTATACAGCGATTGCCAACCCGCCTGCCAAGCGTGGCGATTATGGTACGTAGCCTCTCCCAAAAATGACAAGCACCAACAAGAAATGGCCGCAAATACTGCCCGGCGGCCCGCCTACCCTTGACTACGGTAGCGGTGAAGGCTACGGTGAGGCAAGGGTTGGTCAGAATCGGGGAAGGGATCCGGATACCATAATCACCGAAAACTGGACCTGGCTACATATAACACGCGTATACTCCACACTAGCGAAAAGCACGGGCAGGCGATGCGATATGATGGGGTGGGTGGGGGGGGACAAGAAATTTCACGCGAACCTAGTCGCGGGCAGATGCTAGTACAGAATAACAATAACTAAACATTTTCAAATCAAAATTGTTCATTTCCTACAAAATAATGAACAGATAATACTCCTTTTCACTGAAACGTTGTTAAAATAAATTATATTCTGAGTAATTAAAATAGAAATTGTGACATTTGTGAACCATTTGGGACATTCGGGGACATTAATGATTCGTTATTTAAATAAAACCTTTTGCTATCATTTTAAGTTTATTTAGTCAGGCGTTCCAACAATATTTGGATACAAATATTTTATCGTATCTATGTTTGTTTATCGCTAGCGACGGGCCTCTGCTCCGCACGTTTCTTACCGACTTTTCGAAACGTCGGTATTTCACACTTTCGAAAAAAACCAATACATTGCTAGTTCTTACTTAACTAATTGTGTGTTAATCGTTAGTACCAATATTATAATAAAATTGAGCCGTCACGGGACGCCTGGTAAATGTGAACATATATATTTACACACTACTACTGCATAGTAGCACATATATACTTTTTTTTTTTAATTTATCATCATTTATACAAAGGAACACAGGATTGCGTATTAAATAGCAACCAAAAAACCACAAAGGTTTAAAATTGTGCTATCAACAGTCTATCTCAATATCAAACTATACAATTAAATACTTTATATGCACGCGTTATTGTTCAGTCCCGTACGGTATATCGAATTACCCTTGAACGATATAACTATCTACAGAAAGCATGGTTCACCGACGAACGGTAATACGAGAAAACTATTAGTCGATACCATTATTTAGCGACAGCACGTTTCGCCGAATAACGCTACATAGAATGAATGGTTGGCCGATACCAAGATTTGCCGATGTCATGGTTCGCCGGAACACGCTTGAACTAAATAATCCTTTATCGATAGCAGTTGCATGACAATGGGATCGTGTTGGAATGACTGCATTTATAAAAATAGCAGACTTGGGCCCCAGAGCGTATATACATTCTTTGCCAGATTGAATCATTTGGGTTAGGTTAGGTTAGAACAGTGACCATTAACGCGCGAAGGCGAGCGAGCGAAGCGAGCGTGCCGCGGCAGCGGCCGCCGAGCGCCAGGTCCCCTCTATTGTTGGTAAATTCAGTTACCAAAACAAAAACTCTTCATCAATATCCAATTTAACTAAATTACTATACGTTTAAATACTACCCTTCAATAAATTACAATTTTGTATCTAATTTTATTTATTTTTTTGCTGATCTCATTATGTGTCATATTTTTTTTGCTGCAATCGATAAAGCAAACTGCTATCGATAAAGGATTATTTAGTTCAAGCGTGTTCCGGCGAACCATGACATCGGCAAATCTTGGTATCGGCCAACCATTCATTCTATGTAGCGTTATTCGGCGAAACGTGCTGTCGCTAAATAATGGTATCGACTAATAGTTTTCTCGTATTACCGTTCGTCGGTGAACCATGCTTTCTGTAGACAGTTATATCGTTCAAGGGTAATTCGATATACCGTACGGGACTCGTTATTGTTGATACAATTAATAACATCTTTAGGTTTTAAATAGTTCATTCCTACATAATACTTAAGTAATATTGCTTAAGTTTACATTTGATATTTTTATGTGTAATTTTTTTTTTTTCTGAGGGTAGACTGTTCATAAGTCTCGGTATAATATATTATACCGAGACTTATGAACAGTCTACCCTCAATCAACCCAATCAAAAATCAAAACCACCAACCAACCACCATCTCAATCTCTGTCAATACGTATGGCGAGCGAACTACCGGTTATAACCGGTAGTTCGCTCGCCATACGTATTGTTGGGGCGTAGTGTACGAAGCCTATTCTCACAAACTGCCCGAGTGCATACAGGGTGCTCGATTTCGATTCTTAAGGATTCATTGAAAAATTGTTCTTTCAATAACAATTTTTTTTTTTGATTATGAACTGGTAAGACATTACAGTGTTTAAAGAGGCCATTTATATCATCGTAAAATTGATTTCTAATTTTAGGAGATACTATTGTTTTTAAAATTCGAAGTTGAAGTTTAAAAATACTATCAAGGTAGGTTTTATAGGTACGACCATAACTACTTAGGCCATACTGAATGTAAGATTTTGCATTATCATCACTTTGAAGGGCAGGCGGTTTTTTAATATGGTCATAATAGCGAGAAATTACCGAAGTTTATCGCAAACACGTTCTATGTGATAAATCCAGTTAAACTTATCGTCTATAATTACTCCAAGATATGTTTGTTTACTGACAACATCTATTTGTGGACAGTTAAAATTAATCGCATTGACCATATGCAAGCAGTCATGATCATGGGCTATTAAGTTCCGAATGGGCAATTTTCTAATGTATGGAGATTTAATGACCAGTAGTTTAGTTTTGCTTGGATTAAGTACTAAGCCAGCATCGTGACACCACCTTGTTAGAGTATCCAGGTAAGTTGTAACCGTTCGCATGCTATTTGAGGATTCCTATTAGCAATAACAAGGCAAGTGTCATCCGCAAACTGATGCATTTACTTTTCGCGATGCAGTTACTCATATTTTCACATACGACAAAAAATGCAGGGGGGCTAATACTGAGCCCTAGGCTGTTCCCTCAGTTATAGCCATGCGATCACTACAGATGCTATCAATTTTTACAGTAAAGGTACGATTTTTAAGATAATTTTTACACCAGTTGAGTAATGGACCACGTACTCCGCAGTCGTCTAATTTATCAACTAGCTGATTATGAATCAATGTGTCAAAGGCACGTGAGAAGTCAATAAAGAGAGCAAGAACATATTTTTTATCATTTAGGTGCTTATTGACTTCATCGGTGAAGTTTGACAAGAGGTTCGTGGTAATACATATATACTTTATAGTCGCACCGAATCGCCACGCGGCATACGTCGCCAGCAATCGGTTTTACATGCGCCTATAGATATTTCACAGCAAAAAATCTTTAAATGATGGTGAAAGTTGCCATAACTGTGCCAAAAAGTGGAAAAGAAATGAAAAAGCGAATGAAGGGTGACACAAGAGTGGGACAGAATAGGCTACCAGAAAATAGTACATTTTGATACAAGTGGAGAATGTTTGTTATTGCATTCGAGGCGGATTAACACCCAAGCCGTAGGCGAGGTTGTTTTTGAGCCGAGAACTGCAATAACAAATGTCCACGTGTATCAAACGACGATTTTCAATACACTTTGAATAATAAAATAAAATAACGAAAAATATTTTTGTCATGAATTATTAGGAAACTAAGATTTAATTTTCTTTTTTTTCCGCGCTTTGATTTCGCCAGGTTGAAGGAGAAGCAAAGGTATAAAGCCGATAAACAGCCTAATATGAAAAATCGAAAATTCAAATATTTTTGAGTTTAGAACACAAATAAATATTAATTTGTTCAAAAACGTTTTTTTTATTTTAATAATCATGGTATTCTATAACCATTAAACATTATTTAAATATTCCAAAAATATTAACGTCTTAAAGACGTATCTTTGCCGAGATTAAAAAAAAAAAACACGTCCGAATAGAGAGGACCGTCTCTGGCGTGAGACGGTGTGAATAGACGCAATGACCAGTCTCAACTGACGGCGCCCGTTCACGAACATGACGCGTGGATCAGCACCATCCAGCAACCATTTTGTAGGGAACCGAATGATCCAACACTCGCGCCACCATCAGCGAGACATTTACAAAAAGAAATTTCACTATACCCATTTCCACCATATCAAAAGCGCGAGATTTACACTCTCGCACCATTTTCAATATTAGTTTTAGTATATGCGAAACTCGAAACACGTGTCTAGTATTTTTATGTAAAGAATGTATAATATGTACAAAACTTCAAAACTGTATTATGAAAAATCACAAAGTTATAAGGTTGTTGTATGTTACCGGGTTGTCCGTACAAAAACGTGCTAACGGCGCCCCCGCGCCTCCAGGGTCGTTTTGCGCTCATTGATAATAATTTGGTAGTAGGTACCTAACCGTACGGCGATTGTATTGTAAGTAATTAAATGGTGATAACATTTTCCATCACACGTAAATATTTTTGGGACAAAATATAACATGGTGTAAAAATTACTGAAATCGATTCAGTCCCTTATTCTGAACAAACTATATTCACGTTTCGCATATACTAAAAATAATGTTGTATATATATTATTCGCATACTGATCACGGCTGAGTTGATTTCACGCGATAATCCCGCCGATATTGCAGCGCGCACTGTACCGTAAAGATGCGCCGCCGTACACCGTGCTCGAGTCACGCTTGATTACCGGTATTTGGAATAATAACGTTTTACGCACATTCTGTGCATTACCTGTTTGGTAGAGAATCAAACGCAATTTTACCTCTAAGCCTTTAATACCGTCAGCACTATATTGCACGTTGTAAATTACGCATGGAATTAGTATGCACAATACAGCGTGTATCAGAGATGTTTGGTCATATTTAAGGGTGTACTGACCATCAAACTAAACAACTTTCTCCCAAAGACCAACATTGTAATCGCGAAAAAAATATCTGTTTATTGAATAATGATACAAAACAAAAATATTTATTTTAACTTAAACATTGTGTCATACATAAACTGAGGCAGCCTCATTAAGTTACAACAGTACTTGTGTCGGAGCTGTCTCACCCTTCCCTTTAGTGGTTGCTTTACAATGATGAGGTTAATAAGTAAATAGAGAGTATACAGAAAAAATAAAAACAAAAATAAAATGAAACATTAATTTAGCAGCTCTCGGTGTATGAGGTGTGCACATGCGTGTGTATGTGTATATTTTGTGTGTAAATATGTGTGGGGGTGTATGTATATGGGTGTGTGTATGTGTACCATTGTTTTTCTTTTCTTGTTTTAGCTCAATCTTGTCAGAATGTTTTCTGTTACAACAAAACATGCTGTTTACTGAACATGCGACATCAAAAATAACGTATCATGAGAATTTGAAGTTGAGTACTTGTTATACTCTGATTTAGCATTACTTCGTTTATGGTGACTCTTTCAATGCATCTCGCGAAACACAGACGTCTAATTATTTTTCTTTCTTTCTTTCTTTTCTTACGCTTATTGCAAATAATAGGACGCAAAGATCACACGAGAAGAAGAAGAATTGAAAACAATTTTCAATACATAATACACAATACATAAAAATTTAAGAAAAAGAAACAACCTAATATCACGCTTGTATTCCCGGAAGGGTTGGGCAGAGGTGTACACCCACATCACCTATTTCTCAGAGGCTGCCACTGAGAAATTCCAGATGGAAAAACCCCATAACACTTTACCCGACCCGGGAATTGAACCCAAGACCTCACATTTAGCAGTAGCACTTGCAACCTCTAGACCAAAGAGGGCAGTAAAAAAATAAGTATCTTGAAAATATGCAATGTTGTCAATTATCCTGGTTTCCACGATGATTCTCACGATGTGCACAACGCAAGTCTGCCAAGTCCAAGAGTCACATAGTAAAAGTACTTGTCAGATTTCGAAACCTCATCCTCCACATCCATCTCTTAACCTCCGGGCTATCCAAACTGTTCACGGAAATTTCACTTTAATTAAGACGGCCATAAGCCCGGCCGGCTTGATCTGATAAAGCTATGCTTGCAGCGGTTGGTGACCATCTTAACATACCAACACCACTCCGTGCCTAGGGAAGCACGTTAAACCGATGGTCCCGGCTGTCATTCATGGATCTTTTACAGTCGTTACGAGTCGTCAGAAGCCTGAAAATCTGATAACCAGTCTTACATAATCTGCCTATAATGTTCCCACAGCTGGGACACAGGCCTCCTCTTTCTGTGAGAGGGAGTGGGTCGTAATCCACCACGCGGGCCCAGTTCGGGTTGGTGGATGTCACATGTCTTCGAATTTTTAGTACTAGGACATGCCGGTTTCCTCACGATGTTTTCCTTCACCGTTTTGAGAGCAGTGGTGATGAAATAATTTACACAAAGTAAAGCGCCTGTCTGGGTTCGAACCTACGACCTACTCGTATGTCGACTCTCACCAGTCTTACCAAGGGGTATCGTATTACCGAATAACTGGGTTGTGGAGGTCAGATAGGCAGTTACACACACATACAAAATCAGCCTATAGTGTTCCCACTGCTGGGACACAGGCCTCCTCTCTTCGAGAGCAGATAGGCAGTTGCTCCATGTAAATACTGGTATTCAGCTGCATCCGGTTAGACTGGAAGCCGTCCCCAACATAGTTGGAAAAGGCTGAAGATGATTAATACGGTCATAAAAATGTAAGTTCTGAATGAGACACATATTTCAACATTGAAACGGTAAAAGATCCCTCTACTCCACTTTCCATTCTCCATTCCAACTGCTAATCCATACCACTATAAACTAAAACGGGCAATGCCGTCGCGTAATCTGTCTGCCTGTAGTCAGCTCTTTGTGTCGGCTACCAAGCTCGGCTTCACAATAACTAGGAGATCAGATGGCCAGTTATTAGTAATCAACGCTGTGCGCACGTCTAAGAACAATAAGACAGGGTTATTTAAGTTTATATTTCATAATCAACAGGTTTTAACAAATATGTCGTAGAGGCATTCTTTCAAGTATAAAGAGAAGAGATACCTGTAACAGAAGACCTCCTTCTTACATAACTATGATACAACATACAAAGCCTGTTAATAACAGAATTTAACTAAGTAGGTAAAATAACAAAAAACCGGCCAAGTGCGAGTCTGACTCGGCCACGAAGGGTTCCGTACCATTATCTATAAAACCGGCCAAAAAAAAAACGTGATTTTTTTTGCGTTTAACATTTATGTTATTCTGGTTTTTAGTATTTGTTGCTATAGCAGCAACAAAAATACAGCATCTGTGAAAATTTCAACTGTCTAACCATCACGGTTCATGAGATACAGCCTGGTGACGGACGGCCAGACAGACAGACGGCGGAGCCTTAGTAATATGGTTCCCGTTTTACCCGTTGGGCACGGAACCTCAAAAAATAACTTGAGAATTCAAAAAAATAATTATGATAATTAATTAGGTACTTGAATTCTTAATCTCAGATACCTAATTAATTATTGGTGTGTGAGTGCGTGTGGGTTTGTGGGGGTGTGTGCGTGGGGCTGTGTGCGTGGGTGTTTATGTGTATGTAGGTATTTGTGTGTGTGAGTGTGTGGTGTGTTGGTGTGTATTTGTGTGTGTGTGTGTGTGATCGAGTAAGCGAGAAACGGAAACCAAAAGCACATTACGCTGTGTGAAGTAAGTGGTAATCAATTGTATATTAATTAGTCCACGTTATTCATTCCGTGTGTAAGGTAAGTTTTTATATTATTATTATTAAATAACCGGACTCAGGGTAAGCCTGAACAACGGTAATTGAGTAACACACTATCAGTAGCAATGGGTTTCAACTTGACAGTTTAACAACATTCATTGCGTTATTTACGTTGTTGAGCAGACAAATTTTTCAAACATATGAAGCAATGGATTAGCAACATAAATGATAAATGATTTTTATTTCTGTAAGTAGGTTTGTACAAACACTCTTACACGTCAATCATATTTTAAAAATTAGATGAGGTCGGCGTTTCCTATCTGACTATTCTGAGAATAAAGACCGAAACGAACTTAGAGGTCACAGTCTCTTTTAAAGTCCCGACGTAATCTTGGTCAGATCATGTGAAGGCCATGTAGATTTTTGTCTGAATATACTATGTAACGGTATACTTCAACATCATTCAAACTGTGTTACGTAATTAGGGTGCTGAGCTGATTCTGATCTAGAAATAGTAAAAGTACAGAACATGCTGATTACATAGCAGTGCACTAGCTTCTACCCGCGTCTTCACCCGCGTAAAATTTATTGTTTTTACATAAAATATATTCCGTGCCACTTGGCAATAGTGTAGCATTCTATTTGTGAAATATTTTCTACATTCAGATCAGTACTTCCAGAGATTAACTTTTACAAACATACAAACATTTTTACCTCTTTATAATTCTAGTTTTAGATTAGTTCTGGCTAGCGATAGACCAGTGGTGGAGAGGCCCGGGGCGGAATAACTAAATGAAGTAGCGCCCAGTAAGCAGTAGGTCTACAGTGAACCAATTCTGGACCTGCAGTAGGGCTTTATTTATGTCAAGATTTGATGCACGTCTATCAATTTTAAGGAATCTCCTATCGCCAGAAAATAATACCATTTGTGGCTGGGTTTGTAACCAATGGGGTAGATCATAATTATGTATACTAAAAAGAGGACCCAATATCGAGCCTTGTGGTACACCCATTTTTAGGGTTCCTTAGTAAATAAGGAACCCTTGTAGTTATGCCATGTCCGCCTGTGTCTGTCATCAGCTTAGCTCAGAGACTCTTAGTACTACAAAGATGTAATTTGGCATAGGTATACATAAAAATCACGCCGACAAATTGGTAAAAAAAAATTGTAGGGCGGTCTCTTGTACGTAAAGTGGGGATAATATTTTTATCTCGCCTATCCCATAGTGTGGGGTATCGTTGAATAGGCCGTTAAAAAATATTGCAGGGTTGTTCAAACCATTTTTAGGGTTCCGTACCCAAAGGGTAAAACGGGAACCCTATTACTAAGGCTCCGCCGTCTGTCTGTCTGTCTGTCCGTCTGTCTGTCTGTCTGTCTGTCCGTCCGTCTGTCACCAGGCTGTATCTCATGAACCGTGATAGTTAGACAGTTGAAATTTTCACAGATAATGTATTTCTGTTGCCGCTCTATCAACAAATACTAAAAACCAAAATAAAATAAATATTTTAGGGGGCTCTCATACAACAAACGTGATTTTTATGCTCGTTTTTGCTCGATATTGATAACGGCAAGGTTAACGTTTGAGATATTCACAAAATATTTAGTTATATTTCACTTTAAAAATAAATAATTAAATTAAAATGAAACAAACATTTAAGGGGATTTAATCCCTCTTGGGGGGGGAGGTAGTTTTTCAATATTTTTTTTTTCCCATACAACAAACGTGATTTTTTTGCCATTTTTTAGATAATGGTACGGAACCCTTCGTGTCCGAAGTCACAAATCCAGACTCCGGGCTGCTACTGAGAAATTATATCATTCATTTTTTTTTCATTTTATCTATTATAATATGTATAACGAAATTAAAAGGAAAACTATCACAGCTAAGTAGGCTTTACAAATTAACGAGTAATAGTCGCCCAACTTACATTTTGCTGTTGGAGAATTGACTGTGACGTATAATTTATAGGAGAACATGTTTTTAACTACAATTTTAAGTTTCTTTCTGGGATTAATTCATCCCAAATGCGGAACCCTTTATTGTGCGTGGTCCGAGACGCACTTGACATGGTTTTACTATTCAACCGAGTGAACTGTCACCATTTATTTGAATTTGCTGTTGTCTATGATTTAAACAAGATTTTACTAAACTGAGCGCAAGTTTTAAAAGTCCGTAATGCTTAAGGTTCAAAAATAAGGTTTCGTGGACGACGCAATCAAATGCCTAGGAGAGGTCACAATAGATTATATATGGCCTCATTCCACGTTGTAAATATGTGTTTTAATACCAGGCACAAACCCAGACTCCGAGCAGCTACTGAGAAATTCCAGATAGAAAAACCCAATAACACTATGCTTGACCTGGGAATCGAACCCAGGACCTCATGTTCAGCAGTAGCGACCACTACACCAACTAGACAGATGTTATGTCACGTAATATTCAAATAACAAATCCTAAGATCAACTCACATATTTACCGAAGGTACAAAACTTCAACAATTCACGAAGGGTCCACAATGATAACGTATTACTACAAATCCCATCAGTACGGGAGTCTGCAAATAGTGCGGGGTTGATATCCAATATATAGTACAAATGATGGCCTCCGCCGATTATACTGAAAACTAGACCTGGGCCGCTGTCGATATTTCGTGTACATATTTTGTCGATAAATTGCTAAGGCGCTACTGAACTTTTTACGTGGCCCAAAAATAACAGCCTCATGGGTCGCTCGATCAGATGAACATCTTTACATACCGAAACCCCAACGTGCCTCTGAAAGCACGTTAAGTCATCCGGGCTGTTATTCGTGGATCTTTCACAGGCGTGTTTATGGGTCGTCGGAAGCCAGAAAGTCTGAAAACCAGCCAGAAAGTATCAAGAGTTGTCGTGTTACTCAGTAACTGGCTTTTGGGGGCCAGATAGGCAGTCACTGCATGTAAAACACTAGTATTCTTTAGCTGCATCCGGATAGACTGTAAGCTGACCCCAACTTAGTTTGGAAAAAGCTAGGCAGAGGATGAGTTTGCCCGCAACTTCGTCCGCGTAAACTTTCGGCCCCCAACCCACCACGCCCGTCTGCGCTATTAAGTCACAGTATTTTGCTGAGCAATGACCTGGGGCCCAAGTCTGCTATTTTCATAAATTCAGTCATTCCAACACGATCCCATTGTCATACCATTGTCATTTTGCTAAAAGTTCGTAATCTGGTAAATTCATAATGGTCGATCATTTTCTTTGCAATTTCTTTCAATGTAGTGTCAGTTGCCGACCATTGGAAAGTCATAATGACGCCATTATAATAGTAGATTACCAAACTTGTCAAAATCAACAATTATGAAATCAATGATCGACCATTCTGACACTATTGTAATAGCAGACTTGAGGCCCTGTTCTTACACAGATACGACGCACGATTTTATTGTTCGTGTTATAGTTGTTTGTTTGTTACAAAAGTAGTTATTTTTCCACTCCTTTTTTTTTTTTTTCTTTTTGCTTCGCACGGTTTGTGCATTTAGCCAGTGTCATGTAAAATTAGGTAACAAGTACAAAGTTATTTAAATAATTATGAAATGAACTCCACTCAATGCATGATAAAGATGATTGATGATATCCGCCCCTGGGTTTAAGTAAAGACGCGGCACTTTACTGAAACCTCGCGCGGACTTCTTGAGAGAACTTAAAGTGATGTTGCACTGTTTTGTTTCATTTGCCTACATTAATGCAGGATCACGAACACTTAATGGTTAATAATCCATCACTATTACACATTAATATTCGGCTAAACACAAATTTTAGAAAATAAAACAAAACTGCTAACATGACGCTTCACTTTCCCGCCAAGAAGATTTTTCCACTCGGCAATAAGCATTCGGTTTTTGTTTTGATTGTTTTTTGTTATCATTTGCTAGTGTCATAACACAGAGTAATAATTATGCAATGTATATTGTCGGACTGCCTTGTTGGTCTTGTCGTTGCAAGCGCTACTGGCGAGTACGAGGTCCGGGGTTCGAGTCCCAGGTCGGGCAAAGTGGTTATTGGGTTTTTCCACCAGGAATTTCTCAGTAGCAGCCTGGAGTCTGGATTTGTGCCCTGTTGATGGCAATAGGCTCGCCCCCTATTACATGGGACTTAAACATAACTGGCGAAACGTGGGTGTACTATAGGTACACCTCTGCCTAGCCCTTCGGGGATTACAGCGTGATGTTATGTTATGTGTGTATATTGTCTCTGACATCAAGCAAAAGACAAGATTGTCAAACTTTTATTGTTTGAAAACGAGGCTTTTGGCTACTTTGTTTGTGTGCAATTTATATAATTTCATTGTAATGTGCGTTTTGTTTGTGCAGAATAAACAGTTTTTCTTTCTTTCTTTGTTTTCTTTAACTTCGTTTTTGCTTAACGTTCTTTCTGACTTTTTGTCGTTTTGCTCGGCTCATAGCGGTCATAGCGTGGTGTTAAATGCGAGAATATTTTTTTCAAATCCAACTGGTAGTTCTAGAGATTGGCTCGTTCAAACAAACAAACGACAAACAAACTCTTTAGCTTTATTATTTTATAAGTATAGATAGATAGATACGAGTATCGTATAAAAAGAGCTAAGTTTTTAATAACGACAGTACACACGGCTACACATCAAGCTATAATTTTCTAGTATACGCTGTACTCTCATTGTACGGAAATCCTATATAATGCGAGATCAGCTTATACTGGAAATGTATAGCTTGATGTGTAGCCGTGTGTACATTCTGTTAACTACGAATGACTTCGAAAATAACGACATGAGGAAAAAACGAAAGTTTTCTATTACCGACATTAAAAAAGGAGTTTTTGTTTTACAAAGTCGATAAAATGGACCGCCAGTTCACATCACTATGAACTGTTGATTCCGTCGATGGATATTTATAAAAATATTTGCGATCCCTTCCTTCAGCCTTCGTTCCGCTCGAATTAATGCAAAGTCAATATTGCCACTACCCAATGGACTTTGCAATGACTTTTTTTTTACTACGTACAGTAAGCCGCACGTTATTGGTAACACTTTGATCTTGAGCCGGCCGTCATCGTTACATCATAATTGATAGCCTTATTCCGACCTGGGGCCCAAGTCGGCTATTTTTATAAATTCAGTAATTCCAACACGATCCCATTGTCATTTTGCTAAAAGTTCGTAATCTGGTAAATTCATAATGGTCGATCATTGGTCGGTCAATGTTCTCGTAATATAATTGTGTTATTATAATGGCATTGTCGTATTGCCATTATTATAAAATCCATTAGTAGAAATGTCATTCATTAGTCATTATGTACGAGATTACCAATATATGCAATTTCTTTCAATGTAGTGTCAGTGGCCGACCATTGGAAAGTCATAATGACGCCATTATAATAGTAGATTACCAAACTTGTCAAAATCAACAATTATGAAATCAATGATCGACCATTCTGACACTATTGTAATAGCAGACTTGAGGCCCTGAGTACTTATAGGCCGCCTACTGTGCAGGATGCACTCCAGTGTAACGTTTCGTTTTTTTTAATAAATTATTTATAAAATACTGGATAAAACAGTAGCTTCTTTTAAGCACTTTATTAGTTTTACATATTTAAAACCAAATTGCTAACGTCTTTACTCAACGCAATGCGCGTGACCTTGGGTCCGGAGAACTTGTCCAGTAAACGAACCCTCTTCCCTCCGGTCCGCGCCCACTCGACCCGCTTAGACTCGGCCCGGAGATTAATACCTGGATATTTCTGTTTTGATATGCGTAAAAACGTTGATGTATAGTCAGACAGAAAAGTGTCAATTTAATGCTTGCACCACAGAGATTGTAAAATTTAAATAATGTTTGGATAAATAAATCAATAATTAAACAAGTACTTATCATTTTTTAATATAGTATACGCTTTGTACTTTGTAGTAAAAATCACAGATTATTGTTAATTATCATTACAATCTTATAGCTAGTGGCACGCTACAGGTAGAAGCAGAGGTAGAGGTTTACCCCACGCTTTTTTGAGATAAAATAACTTTCTTGCTAATCACTATTATTATTTTAAACTTATTTTCTACTTTTTTAGTTTAGTTTTTTATCCCAGTCACACACGATCACGATCGAGACTTAGGGTCAGCTCACACCGAGCCGCAACGCGAGGTGACGATACTGGAAGAGGCCAGTGATTTCGCGCTGCGCCGCGCGCCGCCGCGAGACGCATCGCAACGTCGCGAGGCGCATAGTAAAATCGTTGGCAACACGAGCGACGCCTCGCTGCGCAGTAAGACGCCGCGCGGCGCAGCGCAACGTGTCTACATTCGTCACGTGCTCCCGCCCCGCCCCGCGTCCACCCGCAGTCTACCATTTGCAAGTGCATGAGAACGACGTACGGCTGCGCCTCGGGGTGTCGCGCGGCTTCGTGAGGCACAGCGCCGTTCTTGCACGCCGCGCGCACCGCTGCGTCGCGATGCGTCGCTCTGCGCCGCGAGGCATCACGAGGCGTAGTGCTGTGTGGTGTAATGTATTCTAAATTCTCACAATGAAATGTGTATATTTTCATGTAGAAAATAAAGTTATATTTTGAGTCGCTCTTTTAACGTGTGCCCGCAGCGTCGCGTCGCGTCGCGTTTTGGTGTGAGCTGACCCTAACGTGGGTGAAACCGCGGGGCGCAGCTATTATAAATAAAGTTTTTTTTTTATGTGTGTTCATTATGCTTCCAGGCTAAAACGCCTCAACGGATTTGGATGAAATTTGGCTCATGGGTAGAACATGACCCGGGTTAGAATACTTTTTATTCCGATATTCTCACGGGACCGAGACTTATGCGGGTAAAGCCGCGGGAAATGATCTAATTAATTAAACACTCTTCTCTCTTCTTATCTTGAATTTTATCTGTTTTTGTCGTAAATGTTATTTTCAATCTCCTTTTATAACCAAACCCCAACTTAATTAAAATCTTTCCTTCCGAACATAATCATTACAACCGATCTCTTTCATAATAAGACTTTAAAATAACCTACCCGGTTATACCCGGTTACCCGGATTTTAATCAATGCGGGTATCAATATTCTTCCAATCGCATTGTGTTTGGGTTTGAATGATAGCATTGTGTTGTAACAATGTGGGTAACTCTCACCCGGGTATTGGTACCCGGTACTGTTATTCCAAGTGACTACACTAACGCCGGTTGATGACCCCAAAAAACAAAAACTCATCAAATTAATTTCGTTTTTAGGGTTCCGTAGAGCTTGTGGCTAAGTAATAACTGCAGCACGGGTCGATCGATCAGGTTAAGCTACGCTTGCCGCGGTTGGTCCGTGGATGGGTGACCATCTTTTCATACCAAGATTCCTCCGTGCCTCGAAAAGCACGTTAAGCCGTTGGTCCCGGCTGTCATTTGTAGATCTTTGACAGTTGTTACGGGTCGTCAGAAGCCCAAAAGTCTGACAACCAGTCTTACCAAGGGATATCGTGTTACCCAGTAACTGGGTTGTGGAGGTCAGATAGGCAGTCGCTCCATGTAAAATACTGGTATTCAGCTGCATCCAGTTAGACTGGAAGCCGACCCCAACATAGTTGGGAGAAGGCTAGGCAGATGATGATGATTCCGTACCCAAAGGGTAAAACGGGAACCCTATTACTAAGGCTCCGCCGTCTACCGTGATAGCTAGACAGTTGAAATTTTCACAGATGATGTATTTCTGTTGCCGTTATAACAACAAATACAAAAAACAGATTAAAATAAATATTTAAGGGGGCTCCCATACAACAAACGTGGTTTTTTTGCCATTTTTCTAGATAATGGTACGGAACCCTTCGTGCACGAGTCCGACTCGCACTTGGCCGGTTTTATTGTTTTATTATGTTTAGATATCCATACCCATCACGTCTGTGGAGTCTTGCTAGCTAATTTAATTTGACCCTGTGTAACTATACTTTTTTGTTTACCTATGTTCTACAAATAACAGTACATTACGAAATTTAAATTAAACCTTTGATAAGTTACCTCTTTGGTTGCCATGTTTCGGAGTAAGAGATTGTTCCATTTTTAAATTACACGATAGCTATTAATGAGTCTACTATGTAATTTATTTGGCCGCTAAACCACAACAGATATGGATTTTCATACAACTTTTGGTGGCCGCTGCTCGCATTTATTTATTTGGCCCGTACAGCAATTTCGATTTATCTCGAAGAAGGTTGTCAAAATAATGCTCAAATTTCCAAGCATGTTTGAGAACACATATTTGAATTTGATTCGTACTTTATGACAAACATAATCGTACAAATACGATAAATATTGTACAAAATCCAACACAATACACAATATTACACATAGAACTCTTCTACTACTAGAATGCACGTGTATACTTGTAGACATAATTATATTGTATTGTTCTCGATAGAATCGTTCGGTACCATTCAAAATCCGGATTGAGTACGCTGTACACGGTCAATATAATACACAATCATGTCATGCCTATTGTAGCAAATTGGCACACCACGTCAATTTGCCGTGTTATAACCGGCATGACCTAAAACTGAAAATTCAAAGACATCTGCCTAGCCTTTTCCCAGCTATGGTGGGGTCGGCTTCCAGTCTAACCGGATGCAGCCAAATACCAGTATTTTACAAGGAGCGACTGCCTATCTGCCCTCTACAACCCAGTTACTAAATGCATATGAAAGTTTATCTGCGTCTGTCTGTTTGTTCCGGCTAATCTCTGAAACTGCTGAACCGATTATGACGGGAATTGGCTGATAGCTGATGTTATAAGTAGTTTTATTTAGAAAAATCCACGCGGGCGAGGCCAAAGGCAGCAGCTAGTATTTACTTTAAGTCCAGGGTTCCGTTCTTGAACATGTGAACAGTGTAATCACTGATGTTTAAGACGCAGATATATGCCAGTGACCTTGAGTGGTCAGCTTGCGTGTTCTGTACTGGGGTCACGCAACGCGTCGTACGTCCAGCCAGTAATAGGATTCGCCCATCAAGGAGTGCTATCCCCAATTTGACGCATTATAACGACGCAATAAAAGATCAATAATTAAATTATCTTTAAATTGATGAAGGTTTCTGAAAAATACGCTTGGTAGATTTTGCGCCATTCTCAGTTTTTTAGCCGCGTTAGACATAATTTTACAAATTAATTTCACTATGTAATATAAACATAATCTAAAATATTCGTATATTAAGTTATTGAGAAAATGCTCTAAATTAACATATATTTTTTTCAAATCATTAACACTACTCGTTTAGACGTGATCTTCAGTATAAAATCATTAAAAATCGGTTATCGTCGCCTTAAGAGAAACTTAGAACATGGAAAAAGTCTCATTGTAATTTACCCGAATTTCAACCCTCATGCATGTGAGACGGGGCCTTCGCAATGGCCAATGCAAAAATATCTGATTCAGTACCTATTCTGGGTCAGGTACAAATAAGGACGCGTTCTTCGTTGCGGTGGGGCTCTGTCCCGCATAGGGTCCCAGCATTATGCTGAGCGATGGCCGTTTTGCGTAGATGTGATGCATATTTTCTCCCAACTTGTTCTTTTTGTATTTGTGTTCCTTCTTTGCGTCATGTTTACCACAAATAAACGTATTTTCTTTCTTTCTTTCATTACATTGTAATAAAACGCTACAATTTTGTGTCTGTCCTCTCTGGTAGTGCTCTTATATTAAATTCGAGAATAACTTTAATCAGTCTCATTTTGAAATTCAAAGATTTTGTTTATTGTTTAAGTCTATTCAGAGATTTCATATAAACTTAATGGAGCCGAAGTATACGTATACATCTAACCATGTAAACTTGTGCAAAAATATTTGCTGGAAAACGAGAACCTTTCAATACGGCTGTTATCTGTAGCCTGCAATGTTAAGGCTCCTGCAGACAGGCGTAACGCTACAGCGCGACGCGACTGTAGAACAATTTCTATGAAAACTTCATGGAAATCGTACTACCAGAATCGCGTGGCATGGTCGCGACGCGCCTATCTGTGGGAGCCTTAATGCATGAAACATATAGTACACACCTACGTGTGTCGTGTATGTATGTACGTAGAACGGGGATGGGACACGTGACAAAAATGTCCTCAATTTAAAGTTTACCATACGTAAAAAACACTCGGCCCCCGGTCTACTCCGAAGATAAATCCGAAGTCTCGGCCGAATGTTCGGTCGTTTCTTTACTACGGCTTAATACGGTGAAAGAAAAAAGAAAAAAAAACGACAGCTAAAGAGATAAGACAAACATGTGACTTGAAGTCGGGTAAGGATTTAAAGTCAAAAAAGGAAACTTTGGAAGTCAGAAAACGGCCAAACATTCGGCCGATACTTTGGATGATCGCTTCGGAGCAGACCCCAGGCCCTGCAGTCTTGACATAGATAGCGATCGCTTTACGACCAAATTCGATCGCAAAGTCCTAATGGGATCTCTAGATGGTCAAAAGTTGCTGATAACCACGAAAAAAAAGAAAGAAAATACGTTTATTTGCAGTAAACATATTGCGTTATGTTTAGAAATAAAAAACACAAACACGAAAGAACAAGTTGAGGGAAAATATGCGTCACATTCACGCAAAACGGCCATCGCTCAGCATAATGCTGCGACCCTATGCGAGACAGAGCCCCAGCGCTGGTTTTCAGCGACAGCCGGCGTTGACGTGATGACGTCAACCGGTGCAGCATTAAATGAGATAAAAATAAACAAAATAAAATAAATGCAATACTTCGTTATCTATGTTTATAAAAAAAACTCACAATCTTGTCAAGCATTTTTGACCGTCTAGTAAAGTCGGTCGTAAAGCGATTGCAATGTATGTCGAGACTGCAGGCCCAGGTTACGAATGGGCATCCATAATCTGCCCGGGCCGCGTGATTTGTTTTGCCCGGTTTTTTTTTTTTAACAAAAATATCTTATCCTATCTTCAAACACATACATAAACTCACACCTTCCCATGGGGGTAGGCAGAAACTACAAAACGCTACCTGCTATGATCCGTTCATAGTCTTTGCTTCGTTTCCGTTCATTACACGCACGCCGCATCCTACCTCTACTGTATTAATTTATTTATTTTACTTACAGGCTTCCTTTTGTATTATGTTTTTTCGGATTAAGAGCTCATTTATTTTGTAGTGATGAGCCTTTGTTTCGAAATGTCGATTGAACAATGAGCTGTAATTGTTGGTTTTTATCAATCAAAAACAATCGTGTTTTTTTTTTATTTACTTTGAAATAATTCATTAACTGTGTTCATTATTCTTCTACGATCTTCAAAGGTTACAATTTGTACCGATTCAAAATCAAAATCAAAATATTTTATTTCACATAAACCTACATGGGCACTTAGGAAACGTCAGAAGCTAGGTGCACGGTTCCAATTGGTCAAAGAGCCGGCAAGAAACTCCATGGTTAAATGGAAAGCTTATAAAATAATAATAAAAAAATATAAATCTTTATTTCAGACATGAACAGTCCATAGGTTGTTTAGTGATGGGTTAGTAATAGAAAGTACTTATAGTCTTTATTGTTAGTAAGGACACAAACACAGCTAAACTACCAAAGCCCGCCCTCGAGGCTCAGCTGCACCATAGATAACTCAACTACGTATATACCTATTTCCACCCAGTGCCGTTGTAGAGGACAGTCAGGCCTGTTAACAATAATTTTCAGGATGCCGTTCCGAGTGTTACGCAAGCGCTGTAGCAAGGAAGCGGCTTTTTTACGCATGATGGCGTCATCCATCTGTGTGAGCTTCGGCAAACATGCCCTACAACGCCGCGGCAGCCGCAACAGTATCCTGACAGCATTATTATATTGAACGCGCAGGACGTTGTAGGCTCGGCTTGTATATGACACCCACAGGCCACTCGAATAAAAGGACTGACAGAACGCTTTTTTTTTTACATACGTTGACATATCCTACAATTTTAATTTTAAAATATTTATTAGTGACTTGTGGACAGAATATTTATACAGTTTTTTTTTTTACAGTTGTAATGACAATGTTGTCATTTGGTTTAAATATGTAGGTTTTTATTTTTATTACTTTAGTAATATTTTATATAGATTCTTTTTTAATTTGTGAATGTGAGAACGTTGTAGGCTTAACAGACTGTAGCTTTGTAAACTATCTTTTATTTTGTTAAGTACTTGGTACTTGTTGACGGGCCTACACTGTCCTCCCATACCTATTAACACTGTAACTTATAACATTGTTAAAGCCCACTTTTTTTAAAAGAGTAACCGTGGAGTTTCTTGCCGGCTCTTAATTCTCCATAGGAAACGACCAATTGGAACCGTGCACCTAGCTTCTGACGTTTCATAAGTGCCCATGTAGGTTTATGATTTTTGATTCTTTAAATAAGGTCACCTTGACGTCTGCCGTGCAGCGAGCAAACCTGCGGGCGAGCATATTGCTCCTCACCGCCAACGCCCTGCGCTCCCTCTCCATATCGCTGTCATCGCGTAGGTCACTAGTGACAATGTGGCTGAGATAATTTTATTCTCCGTAGCTTTTGGTACCTAATGCTTTATTCAAGGTGTACCTAATAGAAATAACTGATAACGTGAAAAGACTTTACTTACAGTAAGATTCACGAAAGATGACCACGGCGCAGAAGGCATATTTTAGGTCCCTTTGGAGGTGCGAGGTGAGGCGCGGGCGGAATGCGTCAAGACCGGAGCGGACCGGAGAGATTTAACCAACATTAAAATATTATTTTGTCTTAAGTCTTTTCTTCATGAGTGTACGTGCGCAGACGGCCGCCATTTGTGGTCATCTTTCGTGAATCGTACTGTACTAGGGAACCAAAATAAAAAACCGGCCAAATGCATGTCCGACTTCACACATTTAGGACTCCGTACCAAATGTAGAATATAAGGCGTCCGAATGGCAGAATTATTCATAAGCGGTGAGTGACCTTAGTAACACTTTTTTTGAGGCTCCAAATCTGAGTTACTTATCATCAGTTAAAATATAAGTAATAATAAATAATATCCACCAATTGACTTCCCAACGACCTATGAACTTGAAATTTCAAGTTCATAGGTCAATGGGAAGTTAAAAAATTCTTCGCAACAAAATTTTGTCAAAAAAGCTGAGTTTGGTGGCTACTCATTCCTTTGTATTCCAATATAAAAAAAATACAGTATTTATCTACTCAACGAGCGCTAAACACCGTTACGGACTCGTTAGGGTGGGTAGACCAAATATGTTTTTTCGCGCCCCCTTGATCTGTATGGGAGCCCCCCTTAAAAATCATTAAAAAATATTTTTTGACAATTTGTATGGCTTTGGGTTAGTATCTGGGAAATTTTTATTTGAAGGCTCCAACCGTTTAGATGTAAAATCTGTATGACAGACGACGGACGGACATGTGAGTGACAGCAATAGGGCTCCGTTTGGACCCTTTGGATAAGGAACCATAAAAATCTTCTGTTCCCTTAATTTTGTAGAATTAAGGGAACAGAAGATTATGCGAACATAAATGTATGGAGAAAATGTTTTTTTATTTGCGGTCTTCTTTATTTTGACCTCGAAATAAATATTAGAGTATTTTTAAGGAAAAATATTGTGTATCTATGACGAAGAAAATCCTTTCGTCCTTTGGAAGTCACTTCTATTTTGACGAAGATTTAAAACGATTAGTTTCACACAATTATTAGGTGGTCGCAGTGATCGTAGGCCCCAGCGCTAAAAATAGATCAACCTTCAAACTTTTTTATTTGAAATTAAATTCACTCTAAACATTTCGTAGATTTTGACCAGCAACTGACTACTCTGTGGCGGAATTACATCGCCACATGCGACAGTGAACTACGAATCACACTGACGTCACGTAAAATCCTGCATCGCGCAAGCAGAGTTTACCGCGCGACTGGCATATATACAACATCCCAACATCAACCGTCAACCAGTTACCCACGGGACACAATACCCATCTGGTTGGACGTTCTTCCCTTTTCTATAGAGGATGAGTGAACTATACATCCTGTTCCTCATACCTCTAATTTCCAGCTAGAAACAAACCAACATTTGCGAGATTAGCACAGAAAAGTTGCAAGTTCCTGCTACATTTTCCATCGCTCATTCTTTTAACAAATCTTTACCATAGACTAACAGAGTTAAACGCTTAAGCTCCACAAAACAGAGTTCTGTTAAAAAGTGCAGATTTCTAAAAATAAACGTCTGGAATTCCTGACTGATTCTCCACAAAGGGAGGTACGGAATGCTTAGGATTGTTTCACACTCGAATTAATTTTGTTCAGAGTTTCATTTATTGAGTTAACTATACTACTTTGATGTGTACAGTGCCTTATTGGTAGAGTGCGACTCCAGAAGGATAATTGAGTTTGTTACAAGCTTTTATTTAACTTGCCTTGTTAGTTAGTTAGTATGAGATAATTAGTTGTATGTTGATAACAATGCACGGTTAGCTAAGTGACATCATACTAAATCCATTATGGCGGACTCCCAAAGATGGCGGACCAATTATTTTTTATGCACTCACATGATATGGGTATCAAAAAGAAAGGGTTTGATGAGAGTATTACGAAAAAAACTTGTTTTTAAAAAGTTAAAAAAAAGTTTAAGTTAGTAAGAAATGTTGAGATTAGTTTGAACTTGTACAGTGGAGTAGTTAACTATATATGAACTGGAATACGGAGCTTTAGACGAATCTAGGCCAGATGGTCATACGAACGAACTGTAAAAGGTAATATGTAAAAAAAAACAACACAAAAAACATTTCATTAGTTCGATTAGACTGAGCATTCATAATATATTTTTTAAATATAATACTAATCACTAGCGGTCGCCCACTGGTCGAAATTCAACCTCGCGAATCATATTTTAATCAAATAAAACCTGACACTGACCAACCCGGTCTACTCCGAAGATAAATCCGAAGTATCAGCCGAATGTTCGACCATTTCCTGACTGTGGCTGACTACGAAAAAGAAAAAAAAACGGCAGTCAAAGAAATAAGTCAAAGTCAAAAATATGACTTGAAGTCGGGTAAGGACTCAAAGTCAAAAAGAAAACTTTGGAAGTCAAGAAACGGCCGAATATTTGGCCGATATTTCGGATTAACGCTTCGGAGTAGACCCCTGGAAATTGCAAAAAAGGTAGGAAAATTTGAATTTCGCGGGCCACCTTAGCGCATTCTCCTTAAAGAAGTTTTGATAATGGATATAGACACAGAAGTTATGGTAATTAACACGTTTTTAATTATTCAATCTAAAATTACGTAGCCTAGAAAATTCATAACCCTTCCTCTCAACTTCAGTCGTCTATGTAAAATGTCACCCAAATTGATACAATGTGAATAAAACCTAGCCATCGTTCAGTTCCAATACCTTTTGAGCGTTTGAAAGCTCTAGAAAATCCGACATTTTAACACAGAAATCCGCTAGCAACTTGCGGACTCGGCAAAAGCGAGAGCAAACTTCTCTTGCAGTTTGAAAGGACTGTTTCCTAACAAAATAGTTCGGAGAATTTTTTTGTTGACTGTAAATATAAGTTTGTAACTTTTGCTTAATCGGTCCACTAGTGTTTGCGAATTCAAAAATGGTGTTACCAAAGAGACGGGAAATCTGAAATTGTTTGAGTCTACGAATTAATGCCGCAGTTTGTTGCAAACTTATAGGAATTCTTTTTATATCTTTGTAAGAGAATTTTTGCTGGATTGATTTGATTCGAGATCTTGGGTTTTAAGTTCTGAAGTTTTATTTATTCTTTTTCTTAGCGTATTGATGCTAAATTGTGAAAATTTAAATATTATGATAGCTATTAAAATGAACGCCCGTGCGTGTATGACCAGGGGGGCGATCACGCTAATTTTTAACGTTAATACCAAAACTAAACCACAACCAAAAACGATACGTTAGACACATTTCGTATCGCGCCAATCATTTCAACGGAAACGATTTAGCTTTTCTTTGGAAGTTACGTTGGAGGAACGATCGATCGAACTTTCAGTATTGAGTAACGTCAACGATTTTGTCGCTCAGAAAAAAATAGCGCGATACCGTTTCTTACATCAGCTAAACCAAAACTAAAGCAAAACCAAAAACGTTCCGTTCGAACAGTAATTACGTTGAGAAATAGCGCGATCGGCCCCAAGATGTATGAACGTAAACGAAGCAAAAGGAGAATGTAAGGACCGTAGCAGGTGGCGTTCTATAGTTTCTGCCTACCCCCATGGGAAGAAGGCGTGAATTAATGTAGGTATTGAAATGATTGCTTTGGAAATGGTTTTACTAACAAAAACCACAGCACCGGTCGTTGTAGCGACGTTTGACCCTAAGTCCTGCGTATCTCCTTTTTAGGGTTCCGTACCCAAAGGGTAAAACGGGAACCCTATTACTAAGGCTCCGCCGTCTGTCTGTCTGTCCGTCTGTCACCAGGCTTTATCTCATGAACCGTGATAGACAGTTGAAATTTTCACAGATGATGTATATCTGTTGCCGCTATAACAACAAAGACTAAAAAACAGAATAAAATTAATATTTAAGGGGGTTCCCATACAACAAACGTGATTTAGAGGAGGAGAGATAGGAGCTTTTTGGTGTCGCACAAGCGACACCAAATAGCTCCTATCTCAGCATAACGGTGCCCGCCCATGAGCGTTTTTCTCGGTGATTTTTTTGGTGATTTTTGTTAGAATGTATGTAAAATCTGACAAAAACCGCCGAGAAAAACGCTCGTGGGAAAAATAAATACCGCAGCGCTGGTATTTGGTACAACACACCCACATTTAGCCCAGTTATGTTTAAGACGACATCGCGGCAAACCAAGACGAAGATGGAGGGGCGAACTTGACTCCTACTGAAAGAACAATGGCGGTGGACAGAGGTGTGTGGGAAAGAGAAAGGGAAGCCATTGCCTGGCAGTGGGACATTACGGGCTAAATAGATATATGTTTAGGTACCATGTAAAATCGTCACTTAATATGTACAGTTGTGTGACCTGCATGTCCCGACCCTCTTCCATTCTTGTACTTTGCAAGAGGTCAGATAATGCGGAGCACTGACTGTACCACAATCATTTGTCACATACAAAAGTAAAAAACCGGCCAAGTGCGCGTTGGACGTGCACGACGGGTTCCATAACATTATCTATAAAAATGGCAAAAAAATCACGTTTGTTGTATGGGAAAAAGTTTTTTTTTTTTTTTTTAAGTGAATATATAATTAAATATTCTGTGAATATTTCAAGCGTCTACCTGTTGCCGTTATAAATATCGAGCAAAAACGAGCAAAAAAAATCACGTTTGTTGTATGGGAACCCCCTTAAATATTAATTTTATTCTGTTTTTTAGTCTTTGTTGTTATAGCGGCAACAGAAATACTCATCTGTGAAAATTCCAACTGTCTAGCTATCACGGTTCATGAGATGAGATACAGCCTGGTGACAGACGGACAGACAGACAGACGGCGGAGCCTTAGTAATAGGGTTCCCGTTTTACCCTTTGGGTACGGAAACCTAAAAAATAACTAAAGAATTCCTTCTCACCCTAGGTTATGATGAAACAGAAGCACTGATGAAACCCCTATGGAAATAAATAATTATTAGTATTACGAACGCTTACACCCACAGAGATCCCAAATCACCTTCGGGATCTCTACACACACACGACCCATATCACACACACACACACACACACACACACACATCACACATACATCACACACTCATACACTTTCTCCATTACACAACAACACTCGAGCTTACTCACACATTGCTATTGCTGCTGTTACACTTTGTACCTAATTTTGTAAATGGCCCCTATAACACAGGATTTCTAGCATCGGGGTCATTATTCACAAAATCGAGCACAAATGTAATAACATAATAACGTAACATGCATTGTATTTCTTCTTTTTGCTAAAATAAATTCTTCTTATTGTAGGTATACTAGTAGTTCTGCGAACAGTAGACCTCAAGAATACAAACATTTTTGCAACAATAAAAATAGAATAAAAAAACCAGCCGATTCCACTTGTAGAAATCTAAAAGTGAGTGATTTACTGCATTTCGAGAAGCTATTCTGCTCATCACGCCGAAGATCCTCATCACATCTTCACCAAATTTCTATGAGACCAATCGAAAGTAACTATCTTTTAAATAAAAAAAGAACCATCGAAATCGGATCTCATAAAGCGGAGATATCCAGTAGCCCTCTTTTTCCTCCTTTTTGGAGGAAGTAACCCTCCAATCAAAAATCCCCCACGACCAAATAAAGTCGTTAAATCTGTATATCAGGTTTCGTCCAGATCGGTTGTAAAATACGACCTGTAGAGACAAACAAACCGACAACCTACCGACCAACAAACTGACAAAGGAAAGCAAATTTTGCCAGACTTGAAGCAGAGACGCTTAGCTCCCTCGGTCAATTAATTCTACGGGAGAACTAAAGTATTCCAATAAAACGTACCTATTTGCTCTTTGCTGAACGAAATTCCGCTGAAATACCATTACCTCTATCCGAAACAGTGCTTTGACATACCTCTAAAACTACAGTTACATTAAATACTACAAAGCTTTGATGGCCAAAGTAATGGTCACTCGAGCCTTGTCTGTGCACTATTCAGATTCTAGCTTCAAGGATTGTAATAGATTTATGCTTCAAGTGAATTCTGGTAACTACTATGTTCTTACACAAAAGGAGAATAGTATTTGAGTTTGCGGTGCAACAGAATAGAAGATCTGTGGGGCTTAGCTCAGAGAACTAGAAAGCTGTAATTTTAATATTATTCACTTCGACAAAATGGTATAATAAACTCTCGGGAGAGCAGTGGTGGCTCAATGGTTAACGGCCTCGACTTACGAGTACTGGTCGTAGGTTCGAACCCAGACAGGCGCTTTACTTTGTGTAAATTATTTCATCACCACTGCTCTCAAAAACGGTGAAGGAAAACATCGTAAGGAAACCGGCATGCCCTAGAACTAAAAATTCGAAGACATGTGACATCCAGCAACCCGCACTGGGCCCGCGTGGTGGATTACGGCCCACTCCCTCTTACAGAAAGAGGAGGCCTGTGTCCCAGCAGTGGGAACATTATAGGCAGATTATGTAAATATTTTTTTAGGGTAGGTAGTCCCTTGCACGTAAAGTTGGGATGATATTTTTTTTCTCGTATAACCCATGACGTGGGATATCTTTGGATAGGCCGGGCAAAAATATTGATGGTCTGTGAAGGCCATTTTTCGATTCCGGAATCCGTTAGCGTAATTTTAAGCTTTAAAGTGCAAATTTTTGTTAGAGTCAAGTATCACCTAAATGGTCGTTTATGGATATTATGTGAAAAAATCATCGCTGTAATATAAATGGTTTACGCCAAAATCACGACGGGGTTTTAAAAATAAAACATGACATTTGCACTGACATTTACTACTCTTTTGTTTTAACAAATAATTAAATACATTTTAGAGATTTATCATGGATAATTACACCGCTATCCAGCGTACCAAAATAATAGACTTTTTATTTGCACATCATCGGTCGATTATTCAAAGCCAGCGAGCATAATTATCGCCGCCATTTCCATTTAACAGCGCCAGATTATTTCCTCTGGGGTTATTTAAAAGACAGTGTGTACATTAATAAACCCAGGACAATCCAACAGCTGAAGGCAAACATCCGTGCTGAAATACGGTTGCTAACTCCTCATGTTCTGAAGAAAGTAATGAGAAGTGCTCTCTAAAGAGCCCGTCTTTGTGAGGCTGGAAATGGTGGTAATTTATGTGACGGAATATTTAAAACCTAACTCTAAAATATCTCCATGATTTTTATTTTATTATCTGATAACAATTAATATTAGTAAACAAAAATAAACCAAGTTATAAGTAGTTGTGACCCCTTCCTGACTTACGCGCAACGAAATGAAATGAAAAACTATCACAGCTAAGTAGGCTTTACAAGTCAACGAGTAATATTCGACCAACTTACATTTGCAGTTGGAGAATTTACCGTGACTTAAATCGATATATGGGACAACATGTATTTCAACTACAATGTTAAGTTTGATTTTGGGATATATTTATCCCAACTACGGGACCCTTCATTGTGCGTGGTCCGACCCGCACTTGGCCGGTTTTTTTTATTATTTTCATTGCATCTTCATTTTCAGCCACAAGCTGGACAGCCCCCTTCTGGGGCACTGGGCTCAAGAACAAGTGCGTGTGCCCGGGGCCCCTGAGGGCGGCAAGGATTTAAATAAATTTTTCATTTCGTTTAATTTAATTAGTAATGATTTAATTTAATTAATAATAAACATTGACTATTAATAATAATTAATTAATTTAACTATGAATTTTTTTTTTAAATTTGTAACACATTATTATGGACCAAATATGAAATAAAAAGTTTTGTTTTTTTTTCTATATAAATACAAGTCAAGGTTCTCATAGAAAGTTTTTTTAAAGCAGAGACTGCTTTAAAAAAAAATGGAGGTATAACATTTTTCCATTTTCATCTAATTTCCAAGGCGGATCATGATAATATTAAACCCCTTTCATAATACCATCTACCAAACAATATATTATCTGTGAGCCTCTGAGGATTCCGATATAGGCTGTCAGGGTATTATAGCCTGTATAGGCATCGTCTTTGTGCCTCCAGTATAGCCAGCTGAATGCCTCCCAGATAAGACATAATCTGGCTTGAGGTAGGAGGCCATATTTGAATATTAATTATGCAATATGTCTCTCAAATAGTTTGGGTAGGGTATTCTAATTGTTTGAAGCGGCTTGGTTTATTAATGACTGTTTGTTGCGATACAAAATGAGTATCGTTTTACCCAGTAACTGGGTTGTGGAGGTCAGATAGGCAGTCGCTCTATGTAAAATACTGGTGTTCAGCTGCATAATTGAGAAAAGGCTAGGCAGATTGATCAAAAGGAAAAAACGGAACCCTTACCGGATATGTCTGTCTGTCCGTCTGTCTGTCACAGCCGATTTGCTCCGAATCTACTGGACCGATTAAGTTGAAACTTAGTACACGTATGAATTTCTGTGACCCAAACACGGACGTGTAACGTAAATAAATAAAAAACTTCTTCTTCTTCTAGTTTCTTTTTTTTTTAATGTCGCAAACGGTATTGTGTGACACATCAAATGAAAGGGCTAGTTGTCTCAAATATTTTTTTTAATAATTTTAATTATTATTCGTTTTAAACTTATGTAAGAAAATAGCTGAAAATTGACCATTGGCCACATAACTTCGAAACAAACTCCAAATTTTTTTTTTTTTAATCTTTACTTATAAATTACAGGAAAACCTATAAGAAGTCTACGGTATTAAAATAACATGGTAAATCTCCCAATATTGTGGATACAAAGTTACATTTACAGTTGGAATGTACTCATTATTTGTTGTTTTCACAATTTTTCTCGCCAAACTTTCTAGTTTTATGGCGAGAAGCGTTTGTTAATATACAAATACTGTAGTAATTAAACTTGTAACACGACCTCTTATTCCATCGGGGTTTAAAAACTAAGTTTAAAACTACCAACTATGCACTATTTCACGCAAAGATCAGTCAAGTCAAGTCGAATGTGTCGAATGAACGAATGAAAAGGCCAAATTTTGAACAATTGCCGTTTTTAATGCCTAATTCTTTATAGTATCAACTACAAATTAGTACAAAAAAATATATAAGTATAAAAATAACGACGTTACAAATTAAACACAACTCTAAGTGAATGTAATTTTCGTAATAAAATATATCAACAGAACTGACAACAGTGAAAGTGTCAATAAATTATGTTTATATAGAACAAATTTTTCAAATTTTTTCTTTGAAGTGCCTCTAGAGTAAATTCGACATTTTCAGGTTAGCGTAGTGTTCTTTGCTGGTGTCGATATGAAAGGACACGAATTTCCGCATCGTTCAAAAATGATCTCGTCAGAGAATCAGGACCAACAAAATGGCCAGCAAAGTGTCGCAAAAATTCAATAAACCACAAAATTCTAAAGTCTGCACTTCGTTCTTGAAAGTCTCGCCGAAGCTACTCGCGTCAAGTGCACAATTTCCTTCTGGAACCGCCCGTCTCGACACACGGAAATAAGTGCCGACCGTACCTACCTGTGACGTCACAGAGATACTGTCTCGAAGATAACATAACATCACGCCTGTAATCACCGAAGGGTTAGGCAGAAGTGTACCTATAGTACACCCACATTTCGCTAGTAGTTATATTTAAGTCCCATGTAATAGGGGGCGAGCCTATTGCCTAAATCCCATCAAACTGGCACAAATCCAGACTCCGGGCTGCTACTGAGATATTCCTATTGGAAAATCCCAATAACACTTTGCCAGATCTGGGAATCGAACCCAGGACCTCATGCTCAAAAGTAGCGCCTGCGACCATTAGACCAAAGAGGCAGTCTTGAAGATAGAATAGAAAAGAATACTCTTAATAATGTACACCATAACAGAAGATACTAGTTATAAAATAGTACATTACTGCAGCGGCCTGCATTGATGGACGAACGTGAAAATGTGGGCTGAGGCTAAGCCGAGGCATACATACGTGAGTCCACCAATGCCTGGTTGCAGCCAAGGCTTGTACAGTGCTTTTCTAAATAATGCGCGGAAATTCAAACAAAGTAAATTATTTATAAATTCCAGATTCAATGATGAACAACGATAATTTTTCACGCGCCAATGTGTTCTTTTTTTTTTCAAAACAGCTTTCTATTTGCAAGCCGGTTCGAAATTTAAATCAAACCTTTGATAAGTTACCTCCTTGGTTTCTATGTTTCGGAGTAAAAGATCGTTCCATTTTTAAATTACACGATAGACTTAGATATACTATTTAATTTATTTGGCCGCTAAACCACGACACATTATGGATTTTCATACAACCTTTGGTGACCGCTGCTCGCATGTCTTTGGCCAGTACATCAATTTCGATTTACCTCGAAGAAGGTTGTCAAAGTAATGCTCGATTTTCCAAGCATGTTTGAGAAAACTAATTTATAAGTACTGTTTCTGTAAAGTTCAAATTTTAATCTGAAAATTCTCACACGAGTGACCGCATACAATTTGAAAGCGAACTCATTTGTTTTTAGGGTCAACAAGGAACCCTAACGCCAGTAGCACACCTCCGCCACGAAACCATCACAGCGAAACTGCAGTAGTTCAATTCAACTGGCTCCCGTCATGTTTCGCCTCTCGAATCGGATGCGACTAGCGGAACATGACGCGGACCAGTTGAATTGAACTTCCGCGGTTTCGCTGCTATGGTTTCGCGGCGGAGATGTGCTACCGGCGTTATAAATGTAGTCTCGCCATGTCCGCCTGTTTGTCTATCCACAGCTTAGCTCAGAGAGTCTTAGTAATAGAACGCTTTAATTTGGCATTGGTATACATACATTTATATTAATCATGTCGACAAAGTGGTAAAATAAAATCTTAAAAAAAAAAATATATACCTCCCTTGCACGTAAAGTAGGGATGATATTTTTTTTCACATCTATCCCATGGTGCGGGGTATCTTTGGATAGGCTGTTCAAAAAAATTGCTGGCCTGTGACGAATATTTTTCGATTCAAGGATCCGTTTGCGTAATATTAAGCTTGGTTGTTTTTGGGTACAAGTAATGAGTAATACTCGTAGTCGACCAAGTTACATTTGCAGTTGGAATGAATGGGAGAGCATGTTTTTCAACAACAATGTTAAGTTTGTTCTTGGTATCAATTCATCCCAACTCGGAACCCATAATTGTGCGTGGTCCAACATGCAATTGGCCGGTTTTTCGCGGATTTCCAACGAGACCCCGTTCAATTTTCAAAGTGCTGTTTAGAAAAAACTATAAGTATTTATTGTTTCTCATTCAATTGTTCTACAGCACCAAATTGAGGCAGCCCCGGTAAGTTATAAGGCTACTTGTTATGGGGTTACCTCGCAACTTCCCAGTATCTACGATGTTGAGCCATAATTAAAAACAAAAAGAAAAACTTTAGGTTACAGGATGTTACAAAATTATTGTACCATGTTCAGGTATGTGTAATGTTTGTGTGTGGGGGTGTGTGTATTTGTGTGTGGGGGGTGGATGTGCGGGGTGTGTGGGTGTGAGTAGGTGTGTGTGTGTGTGTGTTAATGATTGATTACCTTAGAGCAATAACACCACTGAAATTATTGTGAGAAACAATAAATAATTTTCATGAAAATCATTTTAGAATTTAGTTCTCATGGACACTGGCTAATTATACGATTGCTAACTTTTTCTGGCTAGAAATATCAAACTATATTGAACAAACATCCTAATTGGATAGTTATAACTTTATTTTGTTTGATAGCTCCAAAGTTGTTTCATCTCTTTAGTTTAGTTAGTTATCGTGTACTAAAACATGTTTTCAGCGTTTCATATAATTCATATTTTCATATTCATTTATTTGCGTTCCACAAGATAAAAACAAGATGTTGGATGTTGTTGTTGGTGTGTTGTGTTGTTGTGTGTGATGTTGTTGGTGGGTGGTTGTTGATGTTGTGTTGGCTTAGAGCTAAGAGCCGTTGTAGACCCTGTCAGTGCACAGCAAAAATTATGTCAGGTACCTAGCTATTACTTATAGTTATAAATCTAAGTCGTAGAGAGCTAAAAATTAAAATAAAATTATACATGAAAACAATAATTACATTCGCATAAAAAGTCCATAACGATATCATAAATAATTATATTATTGGTAAGTAGGTAGCTATTTTCTTAAAACCCTATTATAAAATAATATTTTATATATTTTTTTCAATCGTGTTCTACCTTTTATAGTAGGAATTAAGCTAATTCATTAGCAAGCTAAGTAATAACACTCGGTCGATCGATCAGGGTAAGCTATGCTTACCTGGGTTGGTCCGTGGATGCGTGACCATCGTTACATACCAGCAGGGCTAACATGACATACGCGACAATTACTCACTCTCGCGCGAGTAATTCTTGTCTATTTCTGTAACTATCTCGTTTTCTGACAGCGCTCCCATACAAAACACTGGACTCGTTCTGTCAAACTTGATGTTTTCTCGACAAACCCTAACATGGCACGTATTTTATCTCGAATTTTGACATTTCAACACGAGATATCTCTGATTTTTCTGTCTTTTGCTCGTCCTCGATTTTGACGACGAGAAGAGTAGACAAAATTATGATACAAAAAAAAGGCATTCACTGGCGACAGACGTGAAAAATTAAAACTTTGGAATAACATAATAAATACGTATACATGTACACAGGCCGCTGTGGGACGCCAGTCTGCTGCAACACGTTTCATTAGCATTTCGGTAACGTGGCTAACATGTTGACGAATCAGTAAGCATGTAGGTGACGCAAGTAGCATGTCGGGGACGCTATTAGCATCTGGGTGACTAGGTTAGCGAGTTGGTGACGCAGTTAGTATGTCGGGACGCAGTTAGTATGTCGGGACGCGGTTCGAATTGCTGTGACTCAGTTAGCATGTCGGTGACACAGGTACTATGACGGGGATTCTGACAGCATGTCGGGACCCAGTGAGCATGTTGGTGACGCAGTTAGCATGTCGGTGACGCAGCTGGTATAATGGGGTCGCTAATAGCATGTCGGGATTCTGTGAGCAAGAAGGTGACGCAGTTAGCATGTCGGCATGTTTTAAACATGTCGGGATGCTTTTAGCATGTCGGTGATGCAGGTGGTATGATGGGGTCGCTAATAGTATGTCGGAATTCTGTGAGCAAGAAGGTGATGCAGTTAGCATGTCGGGACGCTTTTAGCATGTCGAAGACGCGGTTGGCAAGTCGTGAATTGGTTTACATATCGGGGACACTGACAGCATGTCGGTGACGCTGTTGACAACTCAGTGACGCGTTTAGCATGTTGATGACTCGGTTAGCACGTCGGTGACACGACACCACAGATTTTGCCCCTACCAAAAATGTCTCACTCATTTTCATTTGCGTGATTTTGTTTTGTATTTTAATTTCAGCATACTAAAGAAAAACATTTGTTTTTAAACAAAAAAGCCTGTTACACTAAAAAACTAAACATAAATTAAAAGAGGTGGATGAAAATCAATATAGTATAAACTAATTCCATGCGTAAGATCGAATGAATGAGCCGATGTTGCTATCATAAAATGATTTATTTTTAATAATTTGCTACATCGGTCTCTCGTCGCGAGATAAAGAACTGTCAAAGTGCCTTTCTCCAGTTTACTCGAGCCTATCGGTCATGTTAGTGTTTAGAATGACGTCATAATCGTTGACAAATTTCGACAAATCGAGAACGAGAGCGTTCTCGCGCATGTCATGTTAGCCCTGCAAGACTCCTCCGTGTCTCGGAAAGCACGTTAAACCGTTGGACAGTGGATTTTTGACAGTCGTTACGGGTCGTCAGAAGCCAGAAAGTCTGACAACCAGTCTTACCAAGGGACCTCCATGATCATGGATCATGGATGAATCATGGAGGTCAGATAGGCAATCGCTTCATGTAAAATACTGGTATTCAGCTGCATCCGGTCAAGTTGAGAAAAGGTTAGGCAGGTGATAACGATACTTGACATCCCAGTCAGTCAGTTCCTTCGCTACCAAAATCAAACACTACTAAATGTATTAGCGCTAAACATAATTACAGTATAATTCTGTCTCCATCAATCTTCAAATGGTTGACTGAAACGGTACGATGTTTTGAATTAATGCCAACCCTCGATGTCATTGCTTTGACCGTAATTAATTTAGCGCTAAACTTATTTAGTCATTTGTAGCGCAAGCGGGCCTTAGGCAACGAAATATCACGATATTATCATTATAACCACACTTGGCAAAATTAATGGGGATCACACTGATCAGCAGTGATCGGCAAAATGTGAGCCAAAATACCTGAAGTTCGTAAAAGAACAGATAAAGTGGAGACGCCTTACGACAAAATATTTTTTTAGTACTTACGACAAAATATTTATTCCATAAATTCATATTGGTTTTTTTTTTTAACTTTAATAAATTCATGTTGGCATGCTGCTTGCACGGTAGTAACACAGAGAGGGTAAAATTTCTGTAGTTTTTTGCCTAGGACGCACCGTTTTCGAGATATTTCAATTTCAATTTTTTAATAATTAGTTTTAAAAAAACGATTTTTCGCTGGTTTTTATTAATGTAAAACGTGACGTTTGACACATTTTTCTTGATAACGAAACGTAAATCGGACAATTCTTTGTTTTGTCCTACATCGCTAGCTACCTCCCCGTTGCTAAGGAAATAATAAATGTCTTTGTCTTCTTAGAAACGCGAGTCTACGGGTCGCCCCGTGCTCGGGCTGAAGATATATCAAGTTGGATAGAAATAACTTTGTCTATTCTTGGTAGAATAGAGATAGAATTGGTGACGCGTGCTGTGACAAACAAAAGATAGAAAGAGACAGCAAGTTTTGGCTATTCTGGGAAACGAAAACATGAGGCGGATCCAGTTCTTTACCTGAATTAATAACAATATAAAACGTATCTACTGGCTTTTTGAGACTTAGAGAGAGATTACTAACATTAATATTAAATGTTCTTAAGTGATGTCCCGAAAGTCGAGCAACATTACCGAAAAAAAAAATTGTCGTAAGGAAGTCTCCACTTTTTTTGTCTCTGTTCTTTGAACTTTAGGCATATTAGCTCTACCTATTCCGATCACTGCTGATCTGCCAGAGATCGGAATAGGTAGAGTATATTTAACTAAACTTCGAGGAAGGAAGTAACATAGAGTGGATAACACCTCCTCTAAATTCGCGGAATAATGATAATGACGTCTTAATCCCGGGATTTAAGAATCACGAATTATATATTGGACTATACAGGGTCAAATTAAAATAGCTAGCGAAACTCCGCAAAAGAGAGTGGTATCGATATTTAAACTCGAAAAATACAAAAAGTCACTCATAAACGCAACGCCAAAATACTCGCTGCGATTATCGGAGCTACAAAAAGTAGTACGGTCAGTGCTCTGCGTTGTCTGACCCCTCTTACAAAGAAGAAGAGAGGAAAAGGGGTCGGGTTATACAGAGTACGTGGGTGAGATCCCTAAAGAAGAAAGATACTGACTTACAGATTTCGCATTACCACTTACCACTCCTTAGGTATTATTTACCACTAGGCTAAGTAATTAATGGCTTCCTTTACCCAGAACCAACGCCGTCTTAGGCCAGGCTGGGGCCTTTGGGCACACAACAATTTGGGGCCCGTTTGGAAAGTAAAAAAAGAAGTGACTGATAAAAATAACACTTTTCTGTTATGATTTTATATTTACTATGTCGGTACAAATCAAATACATGTTGTTGACTTGAAAAACAAATAGCTTCCACTTTCTGACTAACTGACCGACTCTGACAATTCAACAGTGCCTGTAAATGGTTTAATTGAAATAAATGCTTTGAGTTTGACTGTTTTAAGAAATATAATATAACTTAGGTAGGTACGTTATTAAATAAAATGCTGTAGGTGTGAACTAACCTAAACGTAGAAGAAAAAAAAAATGTGCTATTGAGTGCAAGCGTTCAATCGGCCTTCCGGGGCCCCCGTGAGGTCGGGGGCCCTGGGCACGGGCCTCGTGTGCCCTTATCGTAAAGACGGTACTGCTACCAGACAATTATAACCGAACTCCTAAGCTCACCGTATCCTCTTGTTTCCAGGTGATACCAGCAATGTTCCACACGGCAAGCATCTGGCTGACCCTGGCGCTGGCCGTCCAACGGTACATCTACGTCTGCCACGCGCCGGTAGCTAGGACATGGTTAGTTTTATAATTATGATTTAGTTTTGATAAGATAAGATAATCACTTAAATCAATAATAAAATAAAATAATAATTAATAAATAAATAAAAATATATAATATATTATAATAATAATTTATTTATTAATTTTTAATTTTCATTTTAATATTATTATTATTTATTTATTTGCTTATCAAATGTCATGTTCAGAGGATGTTACAAAAGGTTCATAAGGTAGGTACACCGTATTATGACCATGCGAGGTATGCAAATATATCAGGAACATTATGACACAATTATTCTTAATCATTTTTAAGGTTCCGTACCCTAAGGGTAAAACGGGAACCCTATTACTAAGGCTCTGCCGTTTGTCTGTCTGTCTGTCTGTTTTTTTTTGTGGGTGGGAAATTATCAAATAACTTCTCCCGCTTTGGCCGGAGCCGGAGGGCGTGTCAGACTTCTACTGACACGGGTGGGTGCCAGGGCCACGATATACCTTTCGGACAAACTCGCAACCCTGGCAGGCAGATCTAAGACAAAACTAACAAAATAATAATTTTTGTCTTAAAATAACATAGTAAATCTTTCAATATATAAATAAATAAATATTGTGCGTACAAACTTACATTTGATTTGCAGTTCGGAACTTGTTTTTCAACTACAGTGTTAAGTTTGTTCTTGGGATGGAGTCATCCCAACTACGGAACCCTTCATTGTGTGTACGCATTTGGCCGGTTTTTACTTTTGATTAATTTTATGTAGGTATGTTACGTTTCACTTCAAGTAAAAGATGCCGAATGAAAGATACATAAATTAACAAAAATGAATCGTCTGATATCAGCTTTACTAAAGGCAGTGCCACAACCCCCCCCCCCCTTCCATTGACGAATCTGAATTATTAATGTCGCAATTTCCGGCTTCCAGTACGCGTAGCATGACTACCGTAGAACCGGGTTTTGGCGACGGAAGAATCGACAAAATGGGAGATTATAGAAAGATTTGTACCGTCCTAAGCATGGCGATGTTAAAACTGAAGAGAAGAAGTGTTTCTATTCTTCAGTCAACAAAAGTCTACATTGTCAAGCATGACGACCAATTTTTGTCTACTTTTGACACTTGGGGTAGAAACATGTCTTCTCGACAAGTGTTAAATCGTCTACATCACATTTGACGTAGACAAGAATCTACATATATATTGATTTTGATCAATATTTTATTGATATAATTGATCGATTGATCAATATTTTCACCGTCCAAATTTCTTCTCACTGAACAATCTGGTCAGTGGGTCGCCTCAGGGGGCGGAGTTTTAGGAGTTAGAGTATATGCTTAGAGGCACTATGAGCAGAAAAGAAAACAAAAAAAAAAATGGGAAAATGGTGGGGAAAGAAATTATTGTTCTAGTCGAAAACTGAGCTTTTTTTTCTGGCGGTAACACGGGGGGGTTAAACTTCTGTAATTTATTGCTTAGAACGCACACGTTTTCGAGATATTTGAATTTCTATTTTTTTTTGTTAATTATTTTGTTTTTGGTTTTTATTAGTGAAAAACTTGACGTTTGACACATTTTTTTCGATAACGAAACGTTATAATTATCGTAGAATTCATAGTTTATCTACATCACTAGCTACCTCCCCGTTGCTAAGGAAATAATAAATATGTCTTTGTCTTCATAGAAACGCGAGTGTACGGGTTCCCCCTTTATGATGTTTGTAAATATGTGAACACCATGTATCTATCTAATAATTAAGTTATTTTTCAATGCTTAGTTTTTAATTCGTTTTACCTATTATGGTATATTAATTTTATTCTAGGTGCATCGTCTTCACATATAATCATATAATTAATGTAATCAAACAAAATATTGTAAAACATTTTTAAAAGAGTACCGGTGGAGTTTCTTGCCCATTCTTCTCCATACGAAACTACCTTTTGGAAGGGGCAACTAGAATCAATTCTATTTTTTTTTGTAAATTTTGACGTTCAAAAGTGCCTCTTATGTGCCTATTTGAAATAAATGGTTTGACTTTGACTTTGACTTTGACCCCCCGTGCTCGGGCAGAAGTGATATCGAGTTAGATAGAAAGAACTTTGTCTATTCTTGGCAGAATAGCGATAGAATTGGTCATGCTACGCGTGCTGGTATAAACTACTCGTTCCCGCCACTCATGAGTATGAATACCTTCTATATTAGAAAGTTTGGTTTTCACACTTAGTCCTTCAGGTAGACTATTGTTCGTGAGGCATGGCGGCCGTCGGTGTTTATACCAACCAGCCCACCTCCCTCCAGAAGTTGATCACCTGGTCTGTTTAGAACGTCTGTGAAAAAGTCAAAGTCAAAGTCAAATTATTTATTTCAAATAGGCACATAGATGGCACTTTTGAACGTCAAAATTTATAAATACAACCGACTACCAAAAAAACACTACAAAGTGAAAAATAACTTTAATTTCGGAAGTCGGTGGCAAAAAACTTAAATACAGCTCCAAAGCCACCAAGCACCAAAGTTGTTTTTTTCTTGTAATTTTTTTTTAAATTTTCACTTTTTAGTGGGTCAGTTTGTAATTTATCCAATTTACAATAGCCTAATATCAAATGCTCATCTCCTATTATAAAAAAATACTTTTCCCAGTGCAGGGGCGTTAATTGTTGAGGAGTTCTCCTGGTAAGAACCAGGAGAACTGATGTTGACTTCACCATATGCATTTTGACGAGCATAAATTCCTTAGCAACCATATTAAAGTGCCTAATCGAATGGCAACGGTGAAATACTTAGTATTAAGTAGTTCCGGTGGCCATCTGTGGTCTTCATCATTAGTTCCACTTCACCAAATGGTGCTTTTCGAGTGCAAATGCACGAGTTACTATAAAAAATACTCTAATCGCTATAGGTATGCCTATAAAATTTGAGGATTTCCCTCGGTTTCCATGGGATTCCCTCATCAGATTCTGATTTGGTGGCAATGGGACCACCTCGGGAGCATACCCTTCCAAACAAAAAAATAATTTTTAAAATCCGTCCACAATTGACGGAGTAATTGGTGAACATACATAAAAAAAAAATACAGCCGAACATATAACCTCCTCCTTTTTGGAAGTTGGTTAAAAATAGAATTGATTCTAGTCCCCCTTCCAAAAGGTAGCTTCGTATGGAGAAGAATGGGCAAGAAACTCCACCGTTACTTTTTTTAAATGTTTTACAATATTTGGTATTGGTACATCAATTATATAATTATATGTGAAGACGATGCACCTAGAATAAAAAAAAACTTTTTACAAAAAAAAAACAACCGACTACCAAAAAAAAACACTACAAAGTACAAAGTGAAAAATAACTTTAATTTCGGAAGTCGGTGGCTTTCGAGCTGTATTTTAGTTTTTTGCCACCGACTTCCGAAATTAAAGTTATTTTTCACTTTGTAGTGTTTTTTTTTGGTAGTCGGTTGTTTTTTTTTTGTAAAAAGTTTTTTATTTTTCACTTTTTAGTGGGTCAGTTTGTAATTTATCCAATTGACAATAGCCTACTGTCAAATGCTCATCTCCTATTACAAAATATTACTTTTCCCGGTGCAGGGGCGTTAATTGTTGAGGAATTATCCTGGTAAGAACCAGGAGAACTGATGGTGACTTCACCATATGCATTTTGACGAGCATAAATTGCTTAGCAACCATATTAAAGTGCCTAAGCGAATCGCAACGGTGAAATACTAAATATTTTTTTCGAATCTAACCCGCGACACGCAGCGCAGCAGTCAATCGCTTAACCACTGCGCAACCCTGCCGTCTAGTATTAAGTAGTTCCGGTGGCCATCTGTGGCCTTCATCATCAGTTCCACTTCACCACTTCACGGTGCTTTTCGAGTGCAAATGCACGAGTTACTATAAAAAATACTCAAATCGCTATAGGTATGCCTATAACATTTGAGGATTTCCCTCGATTTCCATGGAATCCCCTCATCAGATTCTGATTTGGTGGCAATGGGACCACCTCGGGAGCATACCCTTCCAAAAAATAAAAGAATTTTCAAAATCCGTCCACAATTGACGGAGTAATCGGTGAACATACATAAAAAAAAAAAAAAAAAAAACAAACATACAGCCGAACATATAACCTCCTCCTTTTTGGAAGTCGGTTAATTACTATACCACCTGTGAAGGATCTGGGTACCCCGACGGTTTTTGTTCTAATCTGGGTGACGCTTGTGCATTCAAAGAGCACTTGCGCAACGGTTTCAAAGTCAAAGTCAAAGATTTGTTTGCAAACTAAGTGTACATTTTGATGTCTTCATACTCAAGGGACTGTCCAGACAAAATCAAACTGGTTGCTTAGACAAAATGAAACTGGTTGCTATTTTTATGGTACAATCTGTTATTTTTATGATATTGATTTTACATTCTGTGATAACCACAACCAAACGACTTATTACATTTTTTTTTTTTTTAGAAAAACATACTTTTAAGATGTTTTTAAATATGTGAGCACCATGATTGTATCTATCTAATAATTAAGTTATTTTTCATTGCTTAGTTTTTAATTCTTTTTACCTATTATGGTATAGTAATTTTATTCTAGGTGCATCGTCTACACATATAATCATATAATGAATGTACTAAACTACCTTTTGGAAGGGGCAACTAGAATCAATTCTATTTTTTTGTAAATTTTTGACGTTCAAAATTGCCTCTTATCAATCAATCAATTCAATTCATTTATTCAAGTAACCAAGACTCATTTGTTAGTAAAAAAAACTTATCCTACGTTAGAAATTAAGATAAAATTTATTCTTATAAAAATAAATATAAAAGTAAAAGTACACCTACCATTGACAGCGGCAGCACTGTCCGACGCTTCACCGCGGCCACGCCATTCCATGGGAAATAGCGCAGCAGCGAGTCACGTACGGACAGTCCAGCCTACTCAAAATTAAAGACAGGATGCTGTTGATGCTTATGTGCCTATTTGAAATAAATGGTTTGACTTTCATTCATTTCATTCATTTTCTTAAAAACGCTGTCCATTACGCCTATTGTGTGGAAGTGTTTGTTAAGCGAGCAGTGTCCCGTGATGGTCCCCTTCATCAGACGCATCATCCGGTCCTATCCCGCCTCCCAACTAATCAAAGTAACTGTTAACAAAGCATAGCTGAGTAATCTCTATTGTCACATCACCCGGAAATCATTCGCTATCATAACATAAGGCTCCCCCTGTGAACTCGTCAGAGCATTAACTAAAATATAACGCGAGATGTATCTGTGAAATCTGTTGTGGTAGGGATGGGAATAATTTTCGGATTTGTGGTACGCTCAGCAATGCGTAGCTTTTCGGCTTAGGCATAATCACTTCAAAGCACTCTTGAACGCCTTTTCCGGATTTAGGGGATCTTGAATCGAGACTAAAACTGCTTTTTTACAGCATAACTGCAGTAACAATGAATAATATCTCAAACTCAAACTCAAAGCATTTATTTCAAATAAACCAATTACAGGCACTTTTGAATTGTCAAGGGATCGGTCAGTCAGAGAGATGAAGCTAGTTGCCCATTCCAAAACGTACTAGGTTCCTATGGAGAAAAACAGGCAAGAAACTACACGGACACTCTTTTTAATCAAAATATTGTGACAAAGTATATTCTAAGAGACTGTGGTGGCCCAGTACAAACGGCCGCGACTTATACGTAGGTCAAAGGTTCGAACCCAGGCAGGTAGTTTATGTAAATTATTTCAGCACCACTGCTCTCAAAATGGTGGAGGAAAACATCTTAAGGAAACCGGTATGTGATAGGATTGAAGATATTGATATTCCTAGGACTGAATATTCGATGATATGTGATATCCACCAACCCGCACTGGACCGCGTGGTGGATGGCTCACTCCCTCTCACAGAGAGGAGGCCTAGTCCCAGCAGTGGGAATATTAGACTGATTTTATGCTTATGCTTATTATTTTATACACAAATGCGAGGTAGATATTTCTATATGTGTACGTATAAAAGAAAGAAAAGAAAGATTTTTTTACACGTGTGTTTTAACGTGTGTATATTTTATATTATATATAATAAATAATTATGGTATAGCATAGGTCTGGTGTCTGTATGGTGCCGGACATAAAGAATAGCACCATCCTATTTCTTCCCGTGGGTGTCGTAAAAAGCGACTAAGGGACTTACTAGAGAATGGGCAGCAGTGTTCTCTACGCATTTTAACACCATAGTGCGATCGCCAACCCGCCTGCCAAGCGTGGCGATTATGGCAAACCCCCTTTAAGGGAGGCCTTTGTCCAGCAGTGGACGTCTTTCGGCTGAAATGATGATAGTGTAGGTCTACTTATCATTTTAGTTTCACATCACATATTCATAATAATATTTTTCTCTTCTTGTTCTCACACACTTTGTCTACATTTCTCCCTTCGCAGGTCTTCTGGAAGAAAATTACAATTAGGTCATATCTCTTTGCATTTTACTATGTGCATTTTTTTTGCGACACGCACAAGAAATACACAAAGTAAAAAAAGGAGCATTTAAAACTAACAAAATTGACAAATTTGTCGAACAAAATCCAAAAAAAAAACAATCCACTTGTGCGACGCCAAAAAGGCTCCTATCTCACATGACATGCAGTTCCGTGAATGACGGACACGCCTAGTCTCCTTTGACTATGTGAATATCGGAAGACTTATTCATCAGAGATTGTAGACGTAGATGTGATTTGAGAAATGTTTTAGTTTTGGTTTATCAATCAGCAACTACTGTGGTGTGCAACAGACTATTTAAGTTTTAATAGGTAAATCGGATTCCCTCAATTTATTGTTATTTTCTGAAATCCGGGGTGGATTTCAGAAAATAACAATAGAAGCAGGCTTACACCAAACCAGGAAGTTCTATAAAAAGCCACTGCCATGCTGTTATTTTTAAGGCGCTCCGCAGACAGAGCAACTTTAGTTGAAGAAACTATTAACTTAGCTAAAGAAACTATCATAGCTAAAGAAACTATCAACTTAGTTCAAGAAACTATCAATTTAGTTGAAGAAACTATCAACTTAGTAGAAGAAACTATCAACTTAATTCAAGAAACTATCAACTTAGTTCAAGAAACTATCAATTTAGTTGAAGAAACTATCAACTTAGTAGAAGAAACTATCAACTTAATTCAAGAAACTATCAACTTAGTTGAAGAAACTACCTATTAACTTAGTAGAAGAAACCATCAACTCAGTTAAAGAAACTATCAACTTTTTTAAAGTTTTCGTTAAAAGGTTGCCAGTTGCAACAACAAAAAGGCCCAGTTTATGGTTGCCGCGATTCTAAATAAACTTTTCAAATCCATGCTCAACAGTCAGTCTGACTAAGGATCACGAAGAAGCAGCACTTGTACTTTTAATACGTCGCCGCCGCTGATGATTTATTAATAAATTATTATCACATGATCCTCAAAACATCGGCTATTGAATATAACTCTTTCCTTTGAACGTGTCTAAGCATTTATTACACCCTAACTTAATTCTAATGTGATTACCTATACACACTGACTTATTATTTTAAAATTTTCAGGAAAACATAACTTTTACGATGTTTGTAAATATGTGAGCACCATGTATCTATCTCATAATTAAGTTATTTTTCATTGCTTATTGTTTAATTCTGTATACCTATTATGGTATAGTAATTTTATTCTAGGTGCATCGTCTTCACATAAAATCATATAAATAATGTACTCAAACAAAACATTGTAAAACATTTTTAAAAGAGTAACGGTGGAGTTTCTTTTCCCATTCTTCTCCATACGAAACTACTTTTTTTTTTTCATACTAAACTTTTAGCAGGGTAATAGAATCAATTCTATTTTTTTGTAAATTTTGACGTTCAAAAGTGCCTATTTGAAATAAATAGTTTGACTTTGACTTAACTTTAACTTTAATATATTTATCAGAAACCACGAAAATTTTCGGCTTATTTGTTATCAACCTAACCCGCATTCCTCCCATCCCTACGAAACCTTGTATATCAGACATATTCGTGTATGCTTAGTAAATTAGTATCTCACGGAATGCTTGGAATTTTCACTGAACGTGGTAGATATTCTGATAGAATATCACCCGTATATTATCTGAAGGTGTAGACAGAGGTATAGAGTATGCATTTTGCCAGTTAAAAGTCCAATGCGTCCTTGAGAAGCATGTCTGGCGTGACTATGAATGATGGGCTGAGAACTGATGTGGTAAGGCAACGGTGCAGTTTAAAAGAAGATGTAGTGACAAAAGTTGAAAAAAGTATGCTTAGATGGTTTGGTCATGTTGAGAGGATGAATGAAAGGCGACTAACAAAAGGTATTTATAAAACAGAGGTGAGTGGAAACGCGGAGACGCCTAAGGAGGACATATAGTGACCTAATTGATGATTTTCTTCAGAAAGATCAAGAGCGTAGTACTCAAGATCAACCGGCGTACGTGTATGACCAGTAAGGAGCGTAGCAGGTGGCGTTCTATAGTTTCTGCCTACCCCCATGGGAAGAAGACGTGAGTTTATGTATATATGTAAGTCCCATTTAATAGAGGGTGAACATTTTGCTATTTTTTTTTTTTGGTTAACCTATATTGTCCCACTGCTGGGCAAAGGTTCTCCCACTCTTTTCCAATTTTCTTTGTGTTGTGCCTTCTCCGGCCAATCGGTCAGGTACGAGTCCAAATTGTCACGCTAACGTTTCTTAAGTCTGACTCGGTGTCGAGTCCCATCTTCAGGCACCCACTGTGTGATGATACTGGCACATTTGTCTTGATGAACCCTATAAATCAAATCTTTTAATTGTGAGCATAGGATAAACAGACTGATGTCTGGTAAATTACAGATCCACTATGTCCTATAAATGATGTCAACATGCAGTATAAAAAACCGGCCAAGTGCGAGTCGGACTCGCGCACGAAGGGTTCCGTACCATTATCTATAAACCCGGCAAAAAAATCACGTTTGTTGTATGGGAGCCCCCCTTAAATATTTGTTTTATTTTAATTTAATTATTTATTTTTAAAGTGAATATATAACGAAATATTCTGTGAATATTTCAAGCGTCTACCTGTTGCCGTTATCAATATGGAGCAAAAACGAGCAAAAAAATCACGTTTGTTGTATGGGAGCCCCCTTAAATATTTATTTTATTCTATTTGTTGTTATAGCGGCAACAGAAATACATCATCCGTGAAAATTTCAACTGTCTAACTATCACGGATCATGAGATACAGCCTGGTGACAGACGGACAGACAGACAGACAGACAGACAGACGGCGGAGCCTTAGTAATAGGGTTCCCGTTTTACCCTTTGGGTACGGAACCCTAAAAATCATAGGTATCACGTATAAAGCTAATCTTACAAAATAAGAATTAGGTGTGCAATCATTACCACCTACTACAATCTTTCATCATACAGATTGCAGTAGGAACTAATTATTAAGAAAATCTTGAATCGTGTTGTAAACTATGTCAATTAAATAATTACGCAATTTCTATTTGAATACCGAGTCTTGGACGATAAAACAGAGAGAGAGGGCGAAGATCGACGCTTTTGAAATGTGGTGTTGGAGACGGATGCTGCGAATACCATGGACCGGACGACGTACCAACATATCCATCCTAGAAGAGCTCGGAATAACCACAAGTCTGTTAGCTACCTGTTTTCAGCGAAACCTCAAATATTTTGGTCACATTGCTCGGAGAAACCCTGACAGCCTAGAGAAGCTGATGGTAGTTGGCCAAGTCGACGGGAAAAGACCACGCGGGCGCTCGCCTACCCGGTGCTCACTGGCCAAACAGTATCCAAGGCTATTAAGACCGCTGAGGACAGAATCACTTGGAAGAGCATAGTGCATCCAGTGGTCAACACTTCAGATTAAGCACGACCTTCAGAAATGAAGTTAACGACCAAGAAGAAGATATTTGAATAGTGGAACTTCGTTGGTGTTTAAAATGTCTACAGGTATAATATTGTAAATTTTAGGTGCCATTCCAATAACGTGTGCGGTGCTTGTGTGGCCCGCCCAGTCCCATTTTAGCCTCGCAAACTTGTCGCCAACATCGGTAATGCCTATTTAGATATTAGCCGTTTATTATACATAAACAGAATATGATTTATTACTTATTAAACTTCATTATCATCATCATTTCAGCCGAAAGACGTCCACTGCTGGACATAGGCCTCCCCCAAGCACCACCACTTCGACCGGTTCTGTGCTTCCCGCATCCAGCGGTTACCTGCAGCCTTCACAAGGTCATCGGTCCACCTAGTAGGAGGCCTTCCAACGCTACGTCTTCCGGTACGCGGTCGCCACTCCAGAACCTTTCGGCCCCATCGGCCATCAGTTCTGCGAGCAATGTGCCCTGCCCACTGCCACTTAAGCTTGGCAATTCTTCGGGCTATGTCGGTTACCTTTGTTCGCCCGTGGATCTCTTCATTTCTGATTCGATCACGTAGGGAAACTCCAAGCATAGCCCTCTCCATTGCGCTTTGGGTGACTTTTAGCCTTCTGATAAGGCCCATTGTGAGCGACCAAGTTTCAGTGCCATAGGTCATCACTGGCAACACTTATTGGACTTGCTTCAAAATAAACAGTTTATCTTATTTTGTGAGCATTGAGGCGCATTTCAAAGTTTCGGGTGTAAATAATGTTTCAAGATTCATTCAACTGACAGTTTCAAGTGTAATGTAGCGTCATAAAGCCTTTATTAAACGTCTTAAAATAAGTGTAGTCCTTTCATATTTATTTTTCTTCCGTTTTTGCATGACAATGGAGGTTCGTACAGACTAGTGCGATATCGCGGGCGCGACGCGACACTAGTAGCACAATTTCTTTGTCGGTGCCTGTCGCACCCGCGATTTCGCGCGAGTCTGTACGAGCCTTGGTGTTTATTCTCGTTGCAATAATGGTGCTGTCAGTTTTATGCCATCAAAAACATAAATTGTAAAAAAACCAAGTCTCGCAACTCAGTTATTTATTTATTTTATTATTTATGTACACACAGTAAAATACAGAGAGAAATGACATAATTATAATATTAGTACAAAGGTACTGCTTATTTCTTAAGAAATGTCTTCCAGCAGACCTGCTAAAGGAGAAATGAAAAAGAAATGTAGACAATAGTGTGTGAGAACAAGAAGAAAAAAATATGAATATGCGAAGTCTTAAACTAAAATGTTAAATATACCTATACTATACCATATCTGTATATACACATATACAATTTACACACGTATACGTACACGTACATACGTACAAAAAACTTACATATACCTAAATAAATAAAATATATTATATACAAACATATATATATATAAATATTCACAGTTGAGAGGAAAGGTAGTGCTTTTTTACTTGATATTTGAATAAGGAAATTGTTTTTAAATCACGAATGCTAGGCGGAAGTCAGTTCAGTTCTTCTATCGTAAAAAGTTGTGAAATGCATATAATACCAAGTCGGTCAATTTATTCAGTCCCTGCTTAACGCTTTCACGGGCGGTGAAGGAGACACAATAGAAGTTTTATTGTTATGACGTCATCAGGCGTTCACTGTCCGCGAAAGGGTGAATTAAGGATCCTTCTGTCTTATATTATTACGTATTTAGCTAACCTAACAACATCTTGTAGTGCCCATACCAATATCAATATTAAAAATCTTTTATGTTTTAAATAAATAGAAAACACAATGTATCTTACAAGTGATACATAGGTATTATATTAAATTAGATCGGTTCGTGCGATTGCCAAGTAATTTGAAGTTTCTATGTCTGCTAGAAGTGCCTTAGAGTTTTGATGATCGGTCAGTCAGTCAGTGAGTGAGTGACAAATTAACAAACTTTGACTAGCTATAATTCTTAAACTACTGGTTCAAATTGAATGAAACTTGAAATATACCGAGTTTATACAATGCCCGCTTGGTTAATGAAAATTCAGGCTTCTAGTTTTATCCAAAACGAAGTTATAGGGGGGTCGAAAATGGCCTGAACTACTTCGAGAAAAGGATGGTACTGCCGTGCCGCTTGTTGGTGCTCGACTTGGCCAGATAAGTCTAGTGTCACTTAACAAATGAAAGTCAAGAAGTCAAGAAGAACGAAGTCATATCAATTTTATACATAAGTTTATATACGTGGAAACTTGTAATTGGCTTTCTTCAAAATATTACTTCTGACTACTCGAATGTATTAGCTGTAAGTTTTCTTGAAATTAATAAAAAAAAAAATGGTTTCGGTTTCTAAAAATAATATCAAACTATTTCAAGTCTTATCGGCAAGCGTAGTGTGTAGAGATCGGATATTCGGATGCATATTTACCTAAAGTTTGAGAGTTGAATAGTATGGAGTGCGCTTCAGTACGGGAAAAGTGTCGGTATGCAGGACCTCCACAACCCAGTAACTGGGTAATACGATACCCCTTGGTAAGACTGGTTGTCAGACTTTCGGGCTTCTGACCACCCGTAACGACTGTCAAAGATCCACGAATGACAGCCGGGACCAACGGCTTAACGTGCTTTCCGAGGCACGGATGAGTCTCGGTATTTAAAGATGGTCACCCATCCACGGACCAACCCCGGCAAGCGTAGCTTAACCCGATGGATTGACCCATGCGGCTGTTGTTACTTAGCCACAAGCTCCTCTTTTGTACTGTGTATGCGGGCGAATAAATTTATATCATTTTAGCGTAGCCTTTTAAAATTCTTGCCTAGTTCTAAATAGATAAGAAATATTCATTATGCTTAGGAATTGAAAATGTTATAGACACGTACTGTTATTAATGAAACCCCGCGATCCTGGGAAAGAAAATATTTTAAAGAAGCCGTTTCCATACATTCATAGCTAAAAAATAACTTTAGGCAAATATGCATCCGAATATCCGATCTCTAGTAGTGTGGTACGCCTCCCAGCTAGATGGACCGACGACCTTAAGAAGGTAGCTGGGACAGACTGGATGCGGAAAGCGAAGGACAGGGTGTAGTGGCGCAGCCTGGGACACAGGCCTATGCCCAGCAGTGGACTGCGATAAGCTGAGTTGATTGATTTCAAGTCTTACACTTCGAAGCACGCGTAGATCTCACTTCCTTATATATCCTTCGCCATTATGTTACAGCCAACAGCCTCTTCGCTATCAAAGAACAATGGTGCCCGAAGTAAGGACCTCGTGTGACACTTGACCTTTCTTTGTTTCGAGCAAGTCACTGAAGCTCGGTATTGCGACGCCTCTGTACGTAATGTAGGTTTAGTATTTTTATCTTACAAAGCGACGCGCGCTTTAGTTGTGGTAACCAAGTGTCAAATACGCTGTGAATGTGTGTATGAGCGTTGGATCTCTCAGTACCGTCCGAGACAATGGCGAAGTCGGAAATGTGTGTGTCCGAGCGTGTGTAGTGATAAACTACGATAACGATCCTATACTCAATAATCTATAATATTTTTTTTAGAAAAACATACTTTTACGATGTTTGTAAATAATTATGTGTGCACCATGTATCTATCTAATAATTTAATAAGAATAAGAATAAGAATAATTTATTTGCTGAAAATATAGGTATTACCAGTTGTTAGTTATTTTTCATTGCTTAGTTTTTAATTCGTTTTACCTATTATGGTATCGTAATTTTATTCTAGGTGCATCGTCTTCACATATAATCATATAATTAATGTACTCAAACAAAATATTGTAAAACATTTTTAAAAGAGTACCGGTGGAGTTTCTTGCCCATTCTTCTCCATACGAAACTACCTTTTGGAAGGGGCAACTAGAATCAATTCTATTTTTTAGTAATTCAATAGGATTTTACGAAGAAAGTTAGTTGTATTATCAACCAATATGGCTTTACAGAATTATAATCATTAGAATCGGCAATACAACTAACTCTCTTCGTAAAATCCAATTGAATTACAATTTCTGAAATAATCATTCAGTAGGATTTTATGAACTTAGAGAGTTGTAATGCTGATTCTAATGATTATAATTCTGTAAAGCCATATTTGTTACGGCCGCGAATCATATTTAGATCAACATACAACCTGTTACTGACCTGCAAATTGCAAAAAACATAATAAAAGTTGAATTTCGCGGGCTACCTTAGCGCGGGGGATGCGCTAAGGTAGCCCGCGAAATTCAATTTTTATTAAGGCGTGAAAAGGTACTATACAGAGTTGATTTCGCATTTATAATTTTAATATGAATAGTATGCATGGAATTATGGATATGGATAGGATTAATTTATTGAAGTAAGCAAAGTCGTGTTGTAACCTAAAGTTCCCTACGATAACCGATCTGTATATTGATATCTGTTTTAAAGCTGTTACTTTTTCTTCGGCGGGACACATCCTTCTCAATTTAACGCGGTCTGATCGGATATTGACATTTTTAGTTTGAATATAATTATCATTTAATCTTCTTCGTCATGAATGTTTTTCTTCAAATACTTTGCAGCTTGGTCACGATATTTTAGGACCTTTTGGATGCGAGTACAGGAGCGTCTGCTCGTGGAGCGCTGCGTACGCGACACTCGCATGTGTTTTTTCTGAAAATCTACTGTACAAACGGACTATGCTGTCACGATGCATTCTAGGCAAAGAGTGCCTGTAAGTACTTCCTAAAATAATTTATTTTTCAATATAACAGTCGAAAGTTAAAATTAGTTTCTAATGGCCTGGCCATTTTATGAAATATATATAATCTTTTTATTTATTTTTTATTAATGTTACATTTTTCAGTCGGTCTGTGTAAAGAAGATTGACATTACGACGCAATATTTATATAATGCTGAGTCGGTAAAGCAGATTCTAACATGCCATGAACAGACAAAAATAGCCCTTATGGTAACGATCGTATTTTGACTGTGGCTGTGCGTATAAACACGAATAGTGTTAATACAGCGAAACAACTTAACACCAATTGGACTCAAAGTAAATCATTGAATTTTTTTTATATCGTGTGACATACAGAAACAGAAGGACAAGGAGATACTGCTGGGTGTGACGTCCTGGTTTCGATACCAGGTCAGAAAAAGTGTTAAGGATTTGTCAGTGGGTTTTTTTTCAATAGCTGCCTTCTGTATTCGTATCCAGATAGTTAGAATAGGCTCGCCTTGTGGCTTGGGAGACGACCTGTCGCTGCCGGTTGTGGTGTGTTCTATGGTTGGCGGCACAACGTCGTGGGACGCGGTGACCTCCTTCTGGGAAAATGTCATGACACAGAAGGAGGCAGCGGAAAGGGAGAGATAGATTTAGGGTGCTCTTCCGCAGCAGACGCACCGTGTGACGGCAGAGGGCCGATAATACCCTCTTCCGGCCCCCTAAATGGATCCAGGGACGGCGGACTCGGACCCAAGGTGGTGGCGCGAAATGTTCCACGCGCGCCCCTCTTGGACATCGCGAGGAGAGTCAAACACCTCACTCCCCCCGCTTGACCAGACGGGGCCCGCAGAGGCCAGCCCCCAGCAGGGGGCTGCATTGAAGACTGCTTAAGTGCCCCCGTAGTCTCTGGTGCAAGTGTGCGAGGGAACACGGGGTGGTTTTAGTCAGTAGAAGTCTGACAGACCCCTCCGTCCTCCCCAGGGCAGAGGACATCCATGAGAAAAACCACCACGTTGCCAAAAAAACCACCACGTTGCCAAAAAAACCACCACGTTGCCAAAAAAACCACCACGTTGCCAAAAAAAAAGGCTCGCCTCGTGGCTGTTGAAAATAAGTAAATAAACATCAAAATCGTCTTCAATTCCATTCGCCTCTTCGATAACCACTTCGTAACTTTTTATTTCTTTTTTACAATTATGATTCACTCACGCTGATAGCACACCTCCGCACAGTGTGATATTATGAAAACCTAGCGGGACAAAATTATTTTGTACCATTTTTAAATGTTATTAGGAGGTAAAATATAAATGAATAAATAAAAATATATAATTGATAGTTTTAGAGGTATAATTTAACATTCGAAAATAATTTCACAAGTATACATCGAAAAGTAAATACAATAAAGAAGTTATACAAAAATTCTTGCCAAGTTCTTGTAAAGTATAATGCAACAAAGCAGCTTGTCTTGATTCTTTGGCGTTAGCAAACCAAACGTCAAAAAACGAACGACGAGAAATATGCGAAGTCATTCTGAAAATAAGAAATTGTTGTATGAGTGTCGCAAACTTTCGCAAGCAAATGAATAATTTTCTTGTAGTATATAAATATAGCTTTCAGAAAAATATACTCTTTGCACGGAGAAATGCAGGGAAACTAACTAAAACCCTAGATGAAACTAAGGAAGTACTGTTTATGATCAAATATTAACCTTACTTTGTTAATTTAATATTTATGATTAAACTAATATACATACTAACAATAAAATATATGGAAATTTACTTTGAAAGTCCCACAAAAACGATAACAACACAAAATCACCACTAGCACACAGAAACACAGCGTATTCATCGAGCGAACTCAGACGAATGAAACGTAGCAACGAGCGGTCGGTCGGTGTGGCTTAGGTAGCCGGCCTACCCGACCTTTTTTTACCTGCTATTGTTTCGTGTGGATTCCCAAGAAATGTACCAGATTGTAGTATAACTTATTAGCTTTGAATTTATTCCGTTAAAAGGATAATTTAAGACGTATCCTAAATTGACTTTTGTCCATCTAGTTTATCAAAATATTATACTGTGCTCCGCCGCGAAACCATAGCAGCGAAACCGCAGTAGTTCAATTGTACTGGTTCACGTCATGTTCCGCTACTCGCATCCGATTCGAGTAGCGGAACATGACGCGAACCAGTACAATTGAGCTACTGCGGTTTCGCTGCTATGGTTTCGCGGCGGAGATGTGCTACCAGCGTAAAACCCAGATTCCCAAATATGTAAAAGTAGAGACGTAACATAAACAGTAGTTGATGAGTACTGCGAAGTCATAAAACATTCGTTCAGTTGGTTTACCAGAAAAATGCCGTAAAAAAAACATAAAACTATTTATAGTTAATTTACTGTTCATGTTTACGTTGCCTACTGGGCAGGTAGATCGGTTTGCCTGTGCGTGTGTTAGGGATTTTATTACATAAAAAAACTGGCCAAGTGCGTGTCGGACCACGCGCAATGAAGGGTTCCGTAGTAGGCATTAATTTATCCTAAGAACAAACTGAACATTGTATAGTTGAAAAACATGTTCCCTCATACATTCCAAGTACAAATGGTAAGTCTGTATGCACAATATTGAGAGATTTACCATGTTATTTTAAGACTATAGACTTCTTATAGGTTTTCTTGTAATCTATAAGTAAAGGCCTATTTTCTGTATTTTTGTTTTTCAACATTTTAGGCACAGTAGTTTCGGAGATGGAGGAGGGGAGGGGGGCGTGAATGCTCAAATTTCATATATTTTATTAAATAATTTTAAAAGTATTTAAATTTAAAAATATTTATTTGAAATTCTTACAAGTCCTTTCATTTGATGAGGGGTAGTCAGATAGGAAATGTCGACTACATCTAGCTAACTTTTTAATATGACGTGTAAAAGTGATTCCGATATGCTCCTACTATTTACAGAATAAACAATTTCATTTCATATATTATGTTAAAAGTTGACTAAAAATTTGCTAAAGGAAAATATCGTAAGGAATCCTAGCCCCAGTAGCGAAGCTTCAACTTCCATTAGAGGGAAGCCGAAGAAAAAGTTGTTCAGTTCACATAAATTCAAGATAACACCAAAATTACCTCAAAAATGTTTGTCATTCTTTTACTTTTCTTAATTTAACGCCATGTCAATTTGTCGGAATTCTTATTTAAAACAGAAAATGTAAACCGCGTTCGCGATTTAGGATACCTATAGTCTATCCTAAAAACGCGTACGTACCTAGGTACGCGTTTTTTTCTATTATTTAGTAATAGTAAACTCAGATAGTCTTTTTTCCGCAGGGAAGCCGGTAGGAATCGGGTTGTATGAAGCCGTCGCCCCTGCTAGACCCACAGATTGAATCTTATACCAGCTGAAAGATGATCCTTTGCCCCGCGGTGGCATATTACTAGTCTACAGATTACTATTCTGATTTTCTACAGTAAATAAAAACAACACATAAATAACATGGGACACACATCCGTAATCTAGGCGGGCAAAGCCGCAGACAAAAGCTCTCATAAATTATTATATTTCTCTAAGTTGGTTTGTACAAACACGTCAAAAATATATTGTTTGAAAACTAACTGAGGTCGGCCGGCGTTTCCTATCTGACTACTCTGAGAAGAAGATGAGATCATGCGAGAAACAATTATTATAATATATAGATAAATGCCTGAAATGGTCTTTTGAGGAAAGAACCACACAGATTTGAGTAGACCTATCCAGTTAGTCCACGCATTGGACAGTAATCGTGTAGCTCAACTCAGAACTTAAGGAGCTCAACGACTCGACGAAAAATACCAAAGAAAGGACATTTGGGTAGGCCCGTTAACATTACCATTATTATGAAAAATAGCCACAACGGCTTCATGAATATATTATTTTAATTTTTGCACTCAATTTAAGTCCCAGAGGATCTAAATTAGGCTTAGTCCTCAGTTTCGCATCGTCTGAAGGGATTTAACGCCTTGCTTAACACCTACAGAAAGATTTACAGTGAATATTAATTTGAAGATAAAGTGTGATTCTGGCGAATAATATTACGTATTATACCCGTGGATGATCATAGTATAATTCCCGGTTCCTAAAGGCTCGTACAGACTAGTGCGATATCCACGCGTCATGTTCGTGAACGGACGCCGTCAGTTGAGACTGGTCATCTCTTAACTGCCGGGGCTTATTTTGTAATCTCTTAATCTTATATTTTGAATTGAGTTTTTTAATTTTTTTTTTGTTTTTTACATTGTTCTCACATATTATAGAAGCGACAAGAATAATGTACCCAGGATTTTGTAATATCTTGATTTAAAAGAGTGTCCTTGGAGTTTCTTGCCTGTTCTTCTCCATAGAGATCTACGTTTTGGAATGGGCAAATAGCTTCCACTTTCTGACTAACTGACCGACTCTTTGACAATTCAAAAGTGTAAATGGTTTAATTGAAATAAATGCTTTGAGTTTGAAATCGCGGGCGCGACGCGACACTATGAGTAGCATAATTTCTTTGTCGGTGCCTGTCGCGCCCGCGATATCGCGCGAGTCTGTACGAGCCTCAAAACGGATCGTTTTCCTTACTAATCGTAAATGTGATCATCAAGGAATAATGGCAATTTTTTCGTATCCCAGTTTTTATTTATTAGTGGCTTTTGTGGACAGGCTATTTATTAAGATTTGTAACAGTTGTAATGGCAATCATGTCATTTGGTTTAAATAGATTTTTATTATTTTATCAATATTTTATAGAGATTATTTTATTATATTTTGTGAATGTGAGAACGTTGTAGGCTCAATAGACTTTAGATTTGTAGACAATATTCTATTTTGTTACGCATATGGTACTTTTTCCTCCCATACCTCATCATTTAAGCCAAAAGACGTCCACTGCTGGACATAGGCAATTCCAATTGGAACCGTGCACAGTTAGCTTCTGACGTTTCATAAGTGCCCATGTAGGTGTATGTGGAAAAAAATATTTTATTGATTTTGTTTTTTTTTTTTTGTTTTCACCGGGGCCGACATTGGTGAAAATATAGATAAGTTGGTGTAGGTACCATAATTCGTAGTTACCTAAACTTACGATAAATTACATAAAGCTACTATACAAAATGTAGTCTAACATAACTGGGACCAAAGTAATAAAGTCAATATCAATCTGCGTACCCTTTTCCCAACTATGTTGGGGTCACCTTCCAATCTAACCGGATGCAACTGAATACCAGTATTTTACATGGAGCGACTGCCTTTCTGACCTCCACAACCCAGTAACTAGATAACACGATACCCCTTGGTAAGACTGGTTGTATAACTTTTGGGCTTCTGACTACCCGTAACAACAGTTAAAGATCTACGAATGACAGCCGGGACCAACGGCTTAACGCACTCTCAAAGATGTCTAAATATGTAATAGATGGGCAGCCATCGACGAACTGACCTCGGCAAGTGTAGCCCTACGTCTGTTGGTATTTAACCATGAGCCCCTTATAATCAAGACAGTAGGTATATTAATGTAAATAAAAATATTGGTTCAAATATCTGTACCCTCATAAACCTTATTCATATAACGATAATAACGCTCCCAGATATACAAATAAGTTAAAAAACTGACTGAAAATAAACGGACGGTTTCAGCAAATAAAATCAACGACAACTCTCTAGAGCAGCCGTAATCAAAGTGTGTTCCGCGGAACCCTAGGATTCCGCAAAGCCTCTGTGGGGGGTCCGCGAATACTGGCCGGAATAAAAAAAATGCTACAGTGGTACCTACTATATTTTATTTTACTCTGGTACCTGAGTTAAATAATATCAATCGAAATATTCTAACATAAAGTAAAAAAAAATATGCAAATTTTAATGTCAATTAAGTAATATGATTAGTAATAGAGAATACACATCAAACCATTTTTGATTACTTTAGGGCTCCGTCAAATATTTAATTTTCCAAAAGGGTTCCGTCTCCAAAAAAGTTTGAGAACCACTGCTCTAGAGGTTGGAAAGATTAAACTTTTCAGTTCTGCTGAATTTAAAAAAAACTGCGAGTCGGACTCGCTCACGAAGGGTTCCGTACCAACGTACGTTCAATGTTTAACACTAAATATGTGGGCGTCCAAGCAAATAGGGTGGGTGGTGGCCCCATTAGTGGGGTATTGAATTAAGACTAGGTTTGGTATCTAGCATAGTCAATTGATAATATTAAAAAAATATTCAAAAAATAGTAGTTGAAACTCTGAAAGTGTTGATTTGAGAAAAAGCATTTTCAAATTTGACTGGTACCTTTTTACTGAGCTTTTCTATTAAAATTCCTGGTACTTAAAAACATCATATAAAATCATTTACTCAATGCACTTGTAGATAATTCAGCATTAATTCATTAATCAATTAAAACCCTTTAATTTTTAACTTTATTTTATTTTTATTATTTGTTGATATAGCGGCCATAGTTCACGCTCTGTGAAAATTTAAAGTGTACATATTACAATTCAAAAGATACAGCCCTGTGAGAGAAGAACGGACGCAAGGAAGGACGGGCTGACGAACGGATGGAGTGACGGACTAACGGACTGACAGCGGCACCCTTTGGTTACGGAACCCTAAAAAGTAGTGGCGCAAATATGCATTCGTTCTCGCCTCTATTCATCCTACTCCGAGGGGATTTGTCGGGAAAACCGTTGTTTTTAACTGAATTTATTATAGGAGTAAATAAAATGAAGCTTCGGGTTTTTAAAAAGTCAACTTTTATACTCAATGCTTTATTTGCATTCCACAATGTGTACAATGTAAAAGACACACACACACCAAAAGACACACACACACAAACAACAAACACACACACCACACACACTCTCATATATAATTTTAAGTTACCACCTAAGTAGTAACTTAAAATTATATGTGATCATTATGGGCCCTGTCAGGCACAGCATCGTCGTGCCAAAACGTTGACAGCTGGCTCAAGCACCTGAAAAGAGAGAGCATCCGAACACGGTACGCGGTCAAATTGTTTCCCTCCTCTGTAGCCCCATAGTATGAGCGCATGACGTTCTCATTGATGGATCGAGTACATCTCATGCGCTGCACACTTCCGCCCGGAGCTGGTACCCTATCAGAGGCCGGTCGGCCTCGAGGTCCTAAACCGTCCGGCGGCCGGCGTCCTCCCGTCGACGAGCAGGTGGTGGTTTTTTTTTTGTATATGGCATCTCGCAGTTGACCTTGAGAGGCCGTGACTGCTTAACCGGTCTTTCCTGTGGCTGCCCTAAGGTATTAGCTTAAAGCCTCCAGCCAGGAGCGTAAATAAAAGTATTAAAAACTAAACGACAGCGCTCTAAGGGCACCCCCTGTGGGGTACGAACCTCGGCTTAGGGCGTCGTTGGGGAAAACAAAGCAAATTGGGGACGGGCTGGATCAAAAGTTTAAATTCATGATTATTAACGGGGATTACTATTAAATGCTACGGCTCACTCAGCCTCGGGGCTGGCGGTTCGACGTGCAAGGGACGGGGGGAACAATTTATTCTTGATCTTCGCGTGGTACCTCGGCGGCGAGGACGGAATGACGGTTTGTGTTTGTGCACTGTACTTGTGGCCCTATTGCTTTCCTGAAGGAGAGTAATGGGGTCATCCGGGTCTAAGAGAGTATGCCTAGGTCGGCGAGTCTTACTGATTTGAGATGGCCTATAGCTAGCTGCCTGCACAACCAAGGGGTTGCGATGTCTATCTGCGGACTCGAAGAACCGCTTTGTCGCGCGTTTCAAAAACTGCTTGATGGTGGGGATTCTAAGATCTACGTGTAGGGTTTCGTTCCGAACGAACCATGGAGCGTCCGTAATTTTACGGAGAAATCGGTTTTGAAGTGCCTGCATTCTGTGAATGAGATGGGGACGGGCGTGTGCGAAAGCGGCACACGCGTACGTCATAATCGGCCGGATGCACGCTGTGTAAATACGCAATTTGCCCTTAAGGGACAACTTGCTGCGTGAGTTCAGAACGCAATGAAGCCTACCGAGAGCGAAAGCAGCGCGCGAACGCACTTGCTTTATGTGCTCAGCGAACGAAATGTGGTGATCTAAGATCACACCGAGATATTTGGCTCGCTTCTCCCAAGGGATAGGCTTGCCGAACATCTTGATCTGTCGTGGTAGGTCCGGTCTACGCCGGGGCCTAGAAAAGAGGACCGCTTGGCTCTTATCAGGATTGACCTCGATCCTCCACTTCCTGAACCAGTCACCGAGTCTGTTGACTTCGGTCTGTAGGATGCGGGAGATCTGGTCTTGACTGCGGCCGGTGTAGTAGATGGCCGTGTCGTCTGCGAACAGAGCTAACTGCGCCTTTCTACTTTTCGGGATGTCACTGGAGAACAGCGTAAAAATGAGCGGAGCCAGCACAGACCCCTGAGGGACGCCTGCGCGGATCGGATGAGGGGAAGAGAGCGCACCCTCGATGCGATAGCGGAAGGTGCGGTTCAACAAATAGTCCCGTAAGATGAGCACGAGACGATCTGGCACACCGAATTTGTATAGCTTATACAATAAGCCGTTGTGCCAGACTTTGTCGAACGCTTTCGCGATATCGAAGAACACAGCACCCGTCATGAACCCGCGCTGGAAACCGGCGCTTATGTGTTCTATGATACGGTGGACCTGTTGTACGCAAGAATGTTGGGTTCTAAAACCGAACTGTTCGTTGGGGATGAGCCCCTTCGTCTCGGCGTAGTCTCTGAGACGCTTATAAATGAGCCTCTCATAGACCTTGCCGAAAACGTCGAGCAAACTGATGGGACGGTAACTGGAAGGCTCGGTCTTAGGCTTGCCGGGCTTCGGGATACCGATGACGGTGGCATTTTTCCACGATTGTGGAAAAATGTTATTACTAAGAGCACCATTGAAGATGGTGGTCATTAGCATGATCAGGTGAGCCGGGAACAACTGGACCACCCTATTGGTGATACCGTCTGAACCAGGGGCTTTACGGGGTTTCAGACCCTTGATTATATCGTGAACCTCGTCCGGGGAGACGGGGTCTAGAGGACAATCAGGGTCTTCGACCGGAGGGAGAGAGGCTCTACGTTCGACTTCGGCATCCACCTCGGCGAGGTGAGCCTGGTCTACTGGTTGAGAGCTGGGCGAGCACTGGGTCTCGAGGCTGTCAGCTAGGCATTCAGCCCTGTCGATGTCGTCGAATGCTATCGTCCTGTCGGGTCGTGTCAGGGGAGGCATAGAGACTACTTGCTGGGACTTGAGTTTCCTCTGAAGTTCCCAGAATGCCAGATGAGTGGGCTCTAGCTCGCTCAACATCTTGTCCCAGTTACCGTCACGCAGCTCGGCCATGCGTGTCTTTACAGATCTCTGCAAATAGCGCATGTGAGCTTTGTTGGCGTCACAGGGGAAGACGTCGTAGGCACGAGTAGCCGCGTTCTTCTCAGTCAGCAGTTCACGCACATCGTCCGGCAGCCTCAAGCGATGTTCGTCCATCGCCGGAGCTTGCCTTGAACAATCGTTCAGGACCGATTGTACGTGTTCCGTGAGTGAGCCGATCGCGGCCGTCGTGTCAGCGATTGAGGTAAACTGATCTGGTATAGAGTCTAGTAGAGGGGAAGTGGTGGATTTCAAGCGATCGCTTACTTTCCTCCAGTCCGTGACTACTTTGTTACGAGAGGGTTCGTCCGGGTCAGGGAGTCCGTCGCGAGGGACCAGTCTCATGACGACTGGTCGGTGGTCGGAAGTCAGTTCGTCCATCGCCTCTATCGAATCCAACCGGAGGTTGATATTCTTTAGGAGCGCTATGTCCAATACGTCAGGGGTATGGTTGGGGTCGTGGGGGTAGTGGGTGGGCGTCATCGGGGCGATGACGTCAAAGTTTAGGACGGGGCAGAGGTCAAACAAGTGTCTGCCTCGGAACGTGGTACTGGTACTATTCCAGGCCGGGTGTTTGGCGTTGAGGTCACCCGCTATGATAACGGATTCGCTCAGGCCAAAAAGAATTGAAAGATCGTCAGAGAGCAGTTTGAGACCGTCTGCTGACGAGGTCGCGGTGGGCGGCATGTAAGCCGAAACTATCGTAATCGGTCTATGACCTGACATGCCTAGTCTACATGCAGACACTTCAAGACACGAGAGAGTTGGAGGATCAAGAGGAATACAGTATAGAGGGGTTCTATAATAGATCAAGGTGCCGCCCTTGTGGCATCGAGACCTGTCGTTGCGAACTATGCGATAGTTCGCAATTGACGGGTTTCGATGACTCGGCTTGAGGAAGGTTTCCTGTACTAGGAGAATGTCTAACTTGTGGACGCGGAGGAACTCGGCGACTTCGTCGCGTTGTCCCCTAATGCCGTTGGCATTGAAAAAGCCTAACTTGAGGGATCTGAGTTTAGTTCTTGCGGGGGCCGTATTATACATATTAGGGCCGTTTCGCGAAGGTGTTGAGGACTTGCGTAATTTCCGGGTACGCATTGAATATGCTCTGGATCTGATATAGATTGCCAGAGGATTGAGCCTTGACTAATTCCCCGGCCATTTGAATGGCGCGAGGAGACATGAACACGTTGAATGTGCTCGTGATCACATTAAACGCGTCTAGTGCGTTAGCGACGGCGCCAACTGAAGAAGTCGCGGGTTTAGGGGGCGCGCGAGTGGTGGCGACGGGAGCGGCGACGGGAGCGGCTTTAGGAGCTGGCTCAGGTACACGGGGCGCGAGAGGCGCGCGGGGCGCGGCAGGCGCGGGAGCCGCGCGGGGTGCGAGAGGCGCGCGAGCCGCGGGAAGCGCGGTATTAGCGGCGGGTGCCAGTTGAGCGCGTTGAGCGCGAATATTGGGGTCCATCATCAGAGGTTGAGGATGGAGAGGAGGGGCCATATATTGGCCGAAGGCAGGGAAGGCCTGCTGGTGGTTGAAATAATTCCACGGACTGGACCTTTGAGGGCTCAGACGCTGCGGAGGTTGAGACAGGGTAGCGGGGTACCCGGGGTGCTCTCGTTGCTGCCTCGCGTCGAAACGCTTGGTCAGCTTCGAGGAAGATGACTTCGGGGCTTTAGGACAGCCACGGTAATTGGCTGGGTGACCCTGTTGGCCGCATAGGACGCAGCTGGGAGGCTCGGTGCAGAGGGCACGGTCCTTTGGACGGGTGCACTCAGAAGTGCCGTGCTCGCCCAGGCACTTGACGCACCTGGGTTTCGCAAAGCAGTTCTTTTGCGCGTGTCCGTATAGCTGGCATCTGTGGCATTGGCCTATGATGCTTGATTTGTGGGGCTTCTGGACGTCGAAGCCCTTAAGGTAGCATATCGAGCTAACCTTGAAGATTGGGTGATGCCCTTCAGTTTGTGGGCACACGACAAGAACCATGTCGTATGCGGATCCACCTCTGGATCGGTGCATCCTGTGCACTTCGAGGACAGGGATCCCCTGTCTCTCTAGGTCTGCCTTTATGTCGTCCGTGGCGATCTCACTGGGGATCCTACGGATCACCACGCGTATCTGACGATCCTCGGGGAGGGTGTACGAGTGGAATGAGATTCCTCTCGCCCGAAGAAGTTTTGTAAGTTCCCTGTAGTCGTTCGACGTAGGAACGGAAACTTTGATGCCCGGTTGTGTGCTGATGGCACTGGTGAAATTGATCCTAAGATCACTGCACCTTTGTGAAACTTCCGTCCACCTGCCCTTATCTTGAATGATAATGGGTGGGGGACGGGATGCCTTCTTGGAGGCAGAAGGAGTCTTGGCGGACGCGGTCGCAGTACCGGAAGTGGTAGCTTGCGACGGCGCGGACGGAGCCGGGGTAGGGGCCCTAGTGGCGACTACCGCGGGGGTAGAGGGAGCGGAGGTCGAGGGAGCCTCGATCGCAACCATTTTAGTAGGTTGCGAAGACCTGCTCTTGTTCTTCTTCCTCTTGCCAGGGCCTGAGGTGATGCCCCCTTCCTCTGGTCCAGAGGAGGAAGAACAAGAACCTGACTCCGCATCCGAGGAGTCTGAGTTCGCCGCCGCCGCGTTATTGTCCGCGGGGGCGGTGGTGTCCATCGACACTACCGGACTATCTGACCGACTCTGTGAGTCAGAGTCGTCTGAGTTAGAAGCGAGCGCATCGCTGAACTGTGAGAGGCTCGCTGATGGCGTAGCCCTCAACCCACTAATCTGGGAAGCGTACTTCCTGAGGAAGTCCTGGTCCTTGAGGAGGACCTCTCTGACGAACGTCAGTAAGAGGTCGTCCTCCATACTACCGAGAGGGGGGATCCTATCGGAGGAATTTTGGAGCCGGACTCCACTACAAGAAAATGAAGCCTATCGTGGCCCTACGCCTAACTCCCCGGGTGGATTGGCCCGGGGATGAGTTTCGCTCCCTGTCGGGTGTAGACAGGGAGGATGAGTACCTATGGTGAGCCCTGAGCTTGTGATCCCGTTGCCGATCTTATTGTGCAAGGGGGCCCTATTTGGTCTAGCGCGAAGGGTGTAGACACACCCTAAAGACACTAGGTGAGTCGCTGTGGGAGGAAAACTGTCACCAGAGCCGACTAGGAGATCCCCCAAGGCCGGTTAACTCTGGGACCCGTCCAAATTATTGCCTCTCCCTGAGGGGGTTCGGCGGGTGCGTTTGGGTCAGCACCCCACTCGGTTTCGTTGGCACCGTAAGGTATCCACCGAGGACCACGAAACTGTGGTTTTACCCAGAAGGGGCCTAATGAATTTAATAACGTTTTCCTGCTATAGAAACACCTGTCTTGAAAAAGACAATTTTTTTGTGATCCAGGTCTTTCGATTGAATTGATTAATAAATTAATCGACCCAATCAATCGACGATCGGATGTAGTCGGGGCGACTACGAGAGCGTTACGCAAGCGTAACAATACCGGGCACGAGAGAGCGGCAGGAGGGCGGGAGCACACCGATAGCAGCACACAACACGACCGTCCGCAGCGAGATCCGAACGCAGTATGGCAGGTGGTGGTGTCGTGGGCGGGGAGAAATACTCGTCGCTCGAGCTCAACGCAACTACCGCGGCCGGTGCCGCCGTCACAGCAGGAGAGAGAAAGCTTTGAAAGACTTAGCTTATCAGTCTTTTAAACTAAATCTAATATTCTTAGATACTTTATTAAGGTTTTTTTACATTTATAGTCTACTATACTTATTAGGTTATCACTTATATTTTGTCATTTACACTGCAAAACAACTCAGCTCCCATACAAAAAACGTGTTTTTTTTTAGATAATGGTACGGAACCCTTCGTGCGCAAGTCCGACTCGCACTTGGCCGGTTTTTTATTAATTCAGGTAGTTTTTTACATATTATTTAGACATAGGGACTTGTAGAGTATATTTTTAGCCCGGAAGTTGGAATGTATAATCATGGTTTATGTCGGAGTGTGTAACGGGACTATATGTCTTCGCGAATATGTTACCTCACCAAATTAAATAAAATATCAAGTAAAAAATTGGATTCAATAGGATTAAGAACTCATTATAAAAGTATTATTGAACCAGTAATTTTTTTTTTCTTCATTGGTCTTTAGATCCAAAATAATCATACTTGACCTTAGAGATCGCGAACAGTTTCAGGTACAGTTAAAAACCAGCCTCAGGCACTAGCTGTCTGGCATTTCTGCTGTACTGAGTCGTTTTGGCGCAGCCGTGAAGCCGGCTAATTTGTTACTTACACTTCGCACTTTACACTTTTTTTTTTTTTTTTTTTTTTTTTTTTTAATTTTTCTGTTGTATATTATATTGTGTACCTTTTAGTCTGTCCTAAATAAATGTATTTTCTTTCTATCTTTATTTCTTTCTTTTCTTTACACAAATATAAATAAGAAAACATTTCCAAAAATAACATACACAACACACATACATACACACCCCAACATACACACATACATACATTGTGAAAATATCCGCCTTCACAAACCAGCTCTTATCTAGACATAGGTAATAATAACAGCAGAAATTGTTATTAATTTCCTGACTACAAAGCAAGTGCTTACAAAAACGAATATTAGTAATTTTAAGTTAATTGAGTGTGTTCACGTTGTACCCGCCATTTTGCCGCCTTTGCTGCCATGTTCCCGCTGTGAGAGCATGTACTCTTAGGTGCTCGTTATTTATAACACAAGTTTGTTTACTCATTGTCGAAGAGAAATAAGTGGCTCAATCTAAACATACAATTTAAGTCTGTTTGTAATGTCATAATAATAGCTTTTTACTAATTGTTTGTTAGTATGTTAGTACAGTACTTCATCATTTGCCTACCCTTTTCCCAACTATGATAAATGATAATGATAAATGATGATAAATGATAAATGATTTTTATTTCTGTAAGTAGGTTTGTACAAACACTTTTACACGTCAGTCATATTTTTAAAACTAGATGAGGTCGGCGTTTCCTATCTGACTACTCTGAGAAGAAAGGCCGAAACAAACTCAGAGGTCACAGTCTTCGGTCGCCCTTTCCTTTTCCCCACTAACCTCCTGTATAAATCTTGTGAAGTACTAACAGTTCGACAGTTATTTATTATGAGCACTGTACTAAAACAACACGCAGCACTTCCATACAGCACCGATTTTACTAAAAAAAGACGGAAAGATATAGTTTGCCCTCAAAAAAGTACAAAACATGCTTTCTCAGCCAAGTTCTATATGTACCTCGGACCGCTACTCTATAACAGGCTAAATGAAAAAGGAAACATCTACTCCTTAAACCACAGTAACTGCAAGAAAATCCTTAAGGAAGCTCTTCAAACTATGTCCTATGAAGATACAGAGAAGTTATTACTTGTGCTAAAGTAAATATTGTTCATATTGTTATTTTGTATTTTTGTTTTATTTTAGTTAGCTAGGTTAAGATACTATATTTTTTTATTTTTTTTATATACCTTGTTACCAAATATATTATTAAGCTATGTGATTATTATGTCAACTAAAGTTACCTCCAATCGCCTGAAGCACAGGACTTCCTAGTTCAGGCACAAACCATCGTGAACTTGACGTAGATTTAAGGAAAACTGTAAACGTTGTATCTTATATTTTTGAATAAATTTTATTTATTTATTATTTATTAGTCTCTTTTAAAGTCCAGACATAATCTTGGTCAGATCATGTGAAGGCCATGTAGATTGGTGTCTGAAATGGTCTTTTGAGGAAAGAACCACGCAGATTGAGTGGACCTGACCAGTCAGTGCACGCATTTGTCAGTAATCGTGCAGCTCTACTCAGAACTTAAGGAGCTCAACGATGCGACGATCAATACCAAAGAAAGGACATTTGGGTAGGCCGCTTTAATGACTCAAACTGCCAGACCATGATTAACACTAACTGAGAATAAAAGACAAAGTGAAAATAAAAATAAAAGAGCAATAACCCACATAGTCTTCACATTCATAATAATTAAAAAAATATAATACTTTACAAGTAAATAATCATGTCATTACGTATATATTACGTTACGTATATAAAATAATAAAAGTTAGCAAAAAAAAACATCAAACAATAAAAATAAACCACTTCAATAATTAAAAATTGGAGCATCTCAATCCCAAGCCTTTTTGTCCTCAATATAATCTTTAACGGTATAAAAAGCTTTCTGACACAACTTACGTTTAATGAATGATTTGAATTTATTAAGGCTTAGATCTTGAACGTGGCTTGGAAGTTTATTATAAAAGCGTATACATTGACATCGGAACGAGCCACCTATTTTCTTGAGCCTTGTTGTAGGTACAACAAATTTATGTTTGTTTCTAGTATTTATATTATGGATATCACTGTATTTTTTAAACAATTTTATATTTTTATGGGCATATAAAAGATTTTCAAAAATATACTGAGAAGGTACAGTCATTACATTAATCTCCTTAAATTTCTCTCGGAGAGAGTGTCTTGGACTTAATTTATAAACTGATCGTACAGCTCTTTTCTGCAAAACAAAGATATTCTGAATGTCGGCGGCATTTCCCCACAACAGAATACCGTACGACATTACACTATGAAAATAGGCAAAGTACACTAAACGGGCTGTCTCTATGTCAGTTAAATTACGAATTTTTCTAACAGCATATGCTGCGGAGCTTAGCTTTTTAGACAGTTTATCTATATGTGGGCCCCACTGAAGCTTAGCATCCAAAGTTAAGCCCAAGAATACTGTGCTTTCTTCAGGATTCAATTCTTCGCCCTTTATCAACACATCAGTTTTCACCTGCCTAACGTGAGGTAGCGTAAACTTAATGCATTTGGTTTTTTTTTCATTTAGAAGTAAATTATTAACATTGAACCAGTGAACTACTTTTGAGATCGCGCTATTTACATCGTCAGTAACCAGCTGCTGACGTTTAAGTTTAAACAAAAGTGAAGTGTCATCTGCAAACAACACTATATCATGATTATCCTTTATGAGGTAAGGCAAGTCATTAATATAAATAAGAAACAAGAAAGGACCAAGAATTGAGCCCTGTGGAACTCCCATTGTTACTATAGATCCGGGAGATCTTTTTCCATTGACGTCAACGCTCTGAATCCTATTACTCAAGTATGAAGTAAGAAGATCCAGAGCGGTGTTCCGGATCCCGTAGTGGCGGAGTTTCCTGATTAACGTTTCATGAAAAACGCAATCGAAAGCCTTGGACAAATCACAAAAAATGCCCAAGGCATCGCATTTATCTTCCCATGCATTATAAATATGTCCTAACAGTTCAACACCGGCATCAGTAGTCGAACGACCCCTTGTAAAACCAAACTGTTTGCTATGTAGTAATTTATGTTTATTAAAAAATCTTTGCAATTGGTTCAAAATTAATTTCTCAAAAATTTTACTAAAGGTAGGTAGTACTGAAATAGGTCTATAATTTGTGGGGTCTGATGTACTACCTGATTTAAACAACGGTATTATTTTACTATTCTTCATGAGGTCAGGAAACACCCCACAGTCAATACAATTATTAAAGATAAGGGCTAAAGTAGGTGCTACGATGTCTATAATAGACTTAGCAACTTCTACAGAATTACCCCACAGATCTGCAGTCTTTTTTACATTTAAAGTGTTAAAGGTTTTAATTATATCTCTACAGGTAATATGTTCAAAGTGAAATTCCGAATCGCAAACATTTACATTTTCCTTAAGCAAAGACTCAGCAACAGAAGGTGATGAGTTTAGGGATTTAGTAGTTGAAACGGGAATATCCGAAAAGAAATTTTCAAAGGCCACGGCGACTTGTGAGTCTGATTTTATTATGTTGTCATTAATTGACAGGCTATAGTCAGTATTTCGGTTCCTAGACCTTCCCGTTTCACTATTAATAATATTCCAAGTCGTTTTAATTACATTACTACTGTTTTTAATCTTCGAACTCAAATAACGCGACTTGGCCATACAACAAACTTTTTTGAATAATTTTGAATAATTTCTAACATACAAATTAAATTCATCAGTGTTTACATAATACCTTTCATTGTACAGCTCATAAAGCCGTGTTCTACTTTTATGAATGCCAATGGTAGCCCAATCACTGAAAGATGCGTTACTATTAACCGAGATAGTCTTGGGAATAAATGTGGAATTAAATTGTTGACAGTAAATATTAAAAAAAACATTATAAAGATGATTAAGATCATCATTAATAGATGGAACTGGTAATTTATCAATGAGTTTACCTTTAAAAGCTTCCAAGCGACGTGCTGTTTTGGGGTTAACAGTGATATCCTTTTTAGCCACTTTGTTGTTTCGGTTTTGGATAGTAATCCTTTGCCCACAATGATCAGAATCAAGTAAATTTATAATTTCTTTGTGGCTTGGTATAATATCTGTATAAATATTATCTAGACATGTGGCACTAGTAGAGGTTATTCTTGTGGGCTCCAAAAACAAGTTTACAAGATTGTATGACTGAAACAGACTTATTATTTTACTACAAGGACCTGAGTTCTCTAACAAATTAACATTAAAATCACCACAAGTGATAATGGACTTGTTTGAGTTACAAATCTTGTGCAACACTTCATCCATTACCTTTTCAAAGCAGTCGTACAATCCTGAAGGGGGTCTGTACACACTTAATACAATAAACTGCTCCAATTCTATACAGGCTATTTCAACAGTCCGCTCAACAGATAGGCTCACAATATCCTTACGGTCTTTAAACTTAAGCTGGTTACTTACTAAAATTAATGAGCCACCATGTATAGCATTTACTCTGCTGAACGAACTACCAACCTGGTGATTATTAAAATTTAACAAGAACTGGTGGCTTTTAAGCCAATGTTCTGTTATACAAAGAATATCAATACTGTTAAAATTCATAAATAATTCTACTTCTAAATCTTTGTTCAGAAATCCTTGAATATTTTGATGCACCAGGTTGATACTATTGACTGATTTTAAACTTTTATTTGATTTATTTTTGCAATTCTGTACATTATTGCTAGAGGTTGACTCTATTGTCCTAATTTCTAATTTAAATTATTTTTAATGTCAATTTTTGTTACCAAATTATTGGCTGAATTATTTAACATGTCATCGCATTGCTCAATAGAAGCAAATTGTTTAGCCAAATTCTTGGCTGTAATAGAAAAATAATAAGATAGCGACACAGCTATCTGTCTTTTACAGTATTTAGAAAGATAGTACCTATCCATAAAAAATCTATCCTTTGTCAAATAAAAATGATTACCAACATAATTGTTAGTGTCAATTAATTGAAATAAATTATTATTATAAGTCAAATTATGCAATGTCATATTAATTTCTGATCTAAGTTTGTTTTCTTCCTGTGGCAAACTTTGGCTATATGGGAATGTGAACAACACAATTTTTCTTAAACTTAGGTTGCACAATGATCTATAATATTGGAGTAATTCTCCTTTGTTCACATTACCCCTATTACCAACAAATATTAATATTATAGTATCCTGGTTAAAATTGCATTTTATAACATTTTTCATTATGTCAAATAAAGAACAACCAGGCATACAGTAGTTCATTATAGAGTGACCTGGATATTTATTTGTCAACAAGTGGCCTAGATCCTTTCCAATTTCATCACAAAATAATACTATTTCTTTATTTAAACTCTGTTTAGGGAAACAGTTAGTAATTGATACTGGCAAACTAGCACAAGACTGCGGTATGGTGGTATCACATATAGTCAATGAATGGTCTGGTGTGGGTTCAATAGATGGTGGTTGACAAAGTTCACATTTGTTTGTTTGTGAGCTTACCAGCTCATTCATTGCCAATACATATTCCCTCATTTGGTTTTCACAGGCTGTATATTTAATGGTCATAGAAGTAAGTTTCTCCTGTAGTTGGTCAAGTTCATACCGCAAGTCTTCTGTGTCAATTTGGTATTTCCTAGTACTTTTTTCTAAGCTAATTGAATACATATCCAATTGTTTCAGTAGATGTAACCTTTCTCTATTGAGTTTTACATTTTTGATGAAGAACTTTTGTTTTTTGACCATTTTCTTAGTTTTAACAATGTATTTATTAATTTTTATGTATTTTTTAAGTTTATTTTTACTTGTAACTACCCTCAATGATTTACTTACTTGATTTTGAATCACCCTGACCTGTTAAATCTATTGTATATGAGGGGTTTATTGCAGAAACCATAGATGGGGCTATAGGTACCAATTCATTGAATAGACTTTGGTTCAACGAGGCTGTGATGTTAAGATTTGTAGTCTCAAGTTGTTCAATCTGACTTTGAGCCTCATGTAGCTGCTGTTGTAGTAAATATTTGTGACTCAGAGCTTGTTCATACTCGTTGCTACACTGGCTGAACCCGTCCACAACAACTTGGAGCCTATCCCGGGCTGCTATGGCATCAGTGTGTTGAATATATAACTGAGCCATTTCTGTTTTTAACTTGCTATTCCCTTCAAGGACACCGAGGAACTCTATTTCATTTTCATCCCTTTCCTTAATCAGTTGGTCACAGTGCTCTTTAGACGCCTTTAATTCGCTCAAAGCCTGAGTGAGTTTGGACTCTTCAAGGCGAGCCCGCGCGCTACGAGTCATAATCATGAGTAAAGAGAAAATAAAAAAAAAGAGGAAAAGAGAAAATAGTAAGTAGTGATTACAGTAACAGATGATTAGTTGAACGGAATATGAAGTTTAGATTGTAAAGAAAGAAGCTCTGTCACCAAACGAATTAAGGTTATGTTTACGTGTTTAAGGTCATTGGCATAAACCTGTAGCCGTAAGAAAAAGTGGTCTAATTAATTGTAGGCAAAATATTAGAACGTAAACAATCTACTACCAAGTAAATAATATAGTATTGTACCTGATATTCAAGATGAAAATGCAACCTTGAGCCGGTAAAGTAACTGTCAACGAATCACAATGAGATTTTTACACATAATTTGCACTGAATGCATAAATTTAACACAGAAAACACTTAATTACGCTTTAAACTAGTAAATCAATTGGAAATAGGCCTTATTTAAGAAGGAAATCTATTATTTAAAATTAAAATTACAGGGACAAATTCAAATCAGCTGTTAGCTGTAGTGTTGCCACAGGAGAACAACGTGCAGGTGCACAACTATGTTGGGGTCGTCTTCCAGTCTAATCGGATGCAGCTGAATACCAGTATTTTTGATGGAGCGACTGCCTATCTGACCTCCATCATCATCATCATCATTTCAGCCAAAAAACGTCCACTGCTGGACATAGGCCTCGCCCTAAGGTGTTTGCCATAATCGCCACGCTTGGCAGGCGGGTTGGCGGTCGCAGTATGATATTAAAATGCATAGAGAACGCTGCCCATTCTCTAATAAGTCCCTTAGTCTCCTTTTACCTCCACAACTCAGTTACTGGGTAACACGATATCCCTTGGTAAGACTGGTTGTCAGACTTGTGGGCTTCTGACGACCCGTAACAACTGTCAAAGATCTACAAATGACAGCCGGGACCAACGGCTTAACGTGCTTTCCGAGGCACGGAGGAATCTTGGTATGAAAAGATGGTCACCCATCCACGGACCAACCGCGGCAAGCGTAGCTTAACCTGAATGATTGTATTATTTAACCACAAGCTCCTCCAAGTACAGTACTTATAGATCTATACTATTAATATCACATCACACTAATATTATAGAGACGAAAGTTTGTGACGGTGTGTGTGTGTATGTTTGTTACTTCTTCACGCTCAAACGGCTGGACCGATTTTGATGTCATTTTGTATGGAGGTAGCTGACACCCTGGATTAAGACATAGGCTACTTTTTATCCCGATATTCCCACGGGATCGAGTCTTACGCGGGTGAAACCGCGGGGCGCAGCTAGTAATATTATAAAGGGGTAAAGTTTGTGAGGTTGTAGGGGGGATCTCTGGATCTACTGGGCCGATTTTGAAAATTCTTTTACCCATAGAAAGCCACGTTATTTGTGAGTGTCATAGGCTATATCTTAATCCGAAAAATAAAAAGACTTTCCGCCCGACAAAGTGGGCATGGGTCAGCTGGTTATAAATAAGCCAATCATTAAATTTTTTGTCTGTCTGGCGAATCTCCGAAACGGCTGAACCGATTTTAGAGGTAGCTGATGAGTAATTTAGGCTACATTAAAGAGCCACGCGAAGCAGCTGGTGGGCTCGTGGCGGATTCATAACAGACGCACGTGCAATTGAAGAAAGCACGACGTTAAGAAGTTGGTCTCATTCCTAGATCTTTCATAGACAGTCGTTAAGGGTAGTCCAGTCTTACCAAGGGGTATCGTGTTACCCAGTAACTGGGTTGTCGAGGTCAGATAGGCAGTCCACCGTGGAAAATACTGGTATTCAGCTGCATCTGGTTAGACTGGAAGCCGACCTCAACATAATTGGTAAAAGGCAAGGCAGATTGATTGCTTTTGGTTCGATCTTGACACATTAAGTTTCTGACCGCTCAGTTATACGAAGAACTTTGCATAAATAGATTACTTTGTCGACCAATAGCCTTTGGTGATTGAGGGTTTATTTATATTTTAGGGTTTATTTATACAACGTGCCGCCAAAATGGCGACATTAATACAACAGACGGGTAGGGCTAGTGGCCAGTAATCGTAAAAAATATAATAAGATAAAATAATTAAAAATTTAAAAATAAAAACATTCTAACAAACTAAATAATAAAACTCTCTCCTTCCTTCAATTCACTTACTAGTTGCACGTTATTCGTTTTAATTTCATTGATACGATATTATGATCTATGACCCCGGCAAATGACCTCTGCGCCACAGTTCTTTAAGTACAGGTTGTTCCAAGATGGTACTTTAGAAAATTTAAAATATATCAATAACTAATAACGTTTAATTTTGTTTTTCCCCTAAATAAAGTATACTTTATTCACATTACAATCTAGCCTAATATCTAATAAGTAATTTAAATATAAATAATAAAACTGCTGAGTAAATATAAAATTAAGAAATCGTCCAATAACGTCTTTCTTATTCACTATAGGTTAAGGGGAAGACACTTGATTCACGTGTTCTTTATAAAAGTCAGCACTTGCACTACAGTTTAAGTTCACTTCCACTGCACTAAACTAACTCAAACCGCCTTATTACAAAACAAGATGTATATTTTGGCATGGCTTAAACCATGCAGCCAGTTTTTGTAATAAGAACGTAACTGTGATTGAAATACCGTTCTTTATACAAAACTGAAAACTTAATTCGGTACTACGTTATCAGATTTGTATTAGGAACTTTACCAGAGGCGGAATATAGTTCGAAATTCAATAATGGCTCCATGGTTTAAACCAGGGTCGGAAGATAAACCTTTAAATCAGTGTTGTCGAGGAGGTTCCCTATCCATTTGCATAAAATTTTAAGACCTAATATAACTTAGCATAATTTTGTTTGGCATAATTATATTTTCGCATAATATAAATACGCATAACAGCTTACGCATAATTTTTTTAAGCATAATTTCTCTAACCATAATAATGATTAAGCATAATATTCTAAGGCATAAATTTATTAAGCATAAAGTTCTAAAGCATAACTTTTTTAAGCATAATATCCTAAAGCATAAATTTATTTACGCATAATGATATTAAAACATATTTTTAAAATTTGTAGGCCCTTGATATTGTAGGTAGAACAGAAATTTGAAGCAAGCAAGCATACAGCATGCAAGCAAGCATACAGCATGCAAGCAAACATGCAAGCACGCATGCAAGCAAGCATGCAGCATGCAGCAGGCAGGGTTTCTGTCACGGCTCCGGCGCTGCGGGCCTCCGGCGGCCCCACGCGTGCTAATCGTCGCAGACGGCTTTCGCTCACCACCGCAGCTTCGGCTTGTTGGCTCGCTCGCAGCCGCCTGCTCCTCAGCCCGCGGGCCGCCTCGCCCCTACGCGATTTTAAATTACACTCTAGGGGTAGGACAAACAAGACTACGTGGAGTCAGTTTTGCAGCAATTCGGTTCTGTCACTAACTTTTGTTATGCCTAAATATTATTATGCTAATAGTCATTAGGCCTACTAACGTTATGCTAATAGTCATTAGGCCTACTAACGTTATGCTAATAGTCATTAGGCCTACTAACGTTATGCTAATAGTCATTAGGCCTACTAACGTTATGCTAATAGTCATTAGGCCTACTAACGTTATGCTAATAGTCATTAGGCCTACTAACGTTATGCTAATAGTCATTAGGCCTACTAACGTTATGCTAATAGTCATTAGGCCTACTAACGTTATGCTAATAGTCATTAGGCCTACTAACGTTATGCGAATCAAATTTATGCCAAAACAAATTAGTCTTTAAGATGGTTATGCCAACATAAAATGTATGTCTAAAAAAATTATGCCGAAGTATTATTATGCCAAAACAAATTGTGCCAAAATCGTTATGCCGAAGTATATTAGGACAAAGAACATTATGCGAAAAGAAGGGATCCCTGTCGAGGAGTTGGATCGCCTCGACATTGATGGTGAAGTCTGTGTTCATGAGCTTCTGCATATTTTTGTATAACTATGTTTATGACATCCATCTTGAGGTCCCGGTGGAGGTCGCTGTTTCTAATGTACCAGGGTGCGTTGACTATATCCCTTAGTGTTTTGTTTTGAAAACGTTGTATGATTTGACGATTGCTTTGACTAGTGCAGCCCCACAGCTGATTACCGTAGGTCCGCATAACGTTTAATGAAATTAAAATATTTTCATAAAGCGTAAAGGCAAACCGTGTACGTACGCCACGCTGTATATCTGGTCAATTGCGTCCTCCCCCTTCTTACCGCTCACATAGGTACCTCAGATGGTAACTAGCACTTGCGCGCGGACTAAAACAAAACAAGATAATTTATCCCAAGAACAAAACTTAACATTATAGTTGATAAACATGTTCCCCGATACATTCCAACTGCAAATGTGAGTTTGTACACACAATATTGAGAGATTTACCATGTTATTTTAACACCATAGACTTCTTTTAGGTTTTCCTGTAATCTTAAAGAACTATTCACTGTATTTGTTTTTTCAGAATTTTAAGCACAGTAGTTTGCGAGATAAGGAGGGAATGGTTCTTACAACAAGCCTTTTCATGTCACACGGTACAGTTTGCAAAGCTTTTCTTTTTATTTTCTAAATTTCCCCCAAAAAGTGACCCTCATATTCAAAATTCATTTATTTACGTTACACGTTAGTTTGGGTTACAGAAATTCATATGTGTACCAAATTTCAACTTAATCTGTCCAGTAGATTAGGAGCAAATCGGCCGTGACAGACGGACAGACAGACAGACAGATATCCAGCCAGCCAGACAGACACACGAATGATCCTATATAAGGGTTACGTTTTTTCATTTTGAGGTACGCAACCCTAAAAATAACAACGCCATGTGAGGGTATTAGGATCTAAAGAATTATCTTGACAAATGTGTAGAAATGGCTGCCGAGAAACATGTATCTACTGCTTGCCTATTATTATCAGTACCATTATAGGTTTTCTTGTCTGCAAATACTTTATTTAGGCTGAAAAATAAAAGAAACAACAGTTTTCCTCCTAAGTAACCCAGCAAGTAGGTACTTACAGAAAAAAAAACCTAAATAATATCTGCATCGGAGCGCAAATACATAGTCACTTATTTGATGAGGGTTTAGGTGTCAAAGAACGCGTGATATAGGAAAAAGCGGCCAAGTGCGAGTAGGACTCGCACACGAAGGGTGCCGTACCATTATCTATAAAAATGGGCAAAAAAATCATGTTTGTTGTATGGGCCTTAAATATTTGTTTTATTTTAATTTAATTATTTGATTTTAAAGTGAATATATAACTAAATATTCTGTGAATGTTTCAAGCGTCTACCTGTTGCCGTTATCAATATCGAGCAAAAACGAGCAAAAAAATCACGTTTGTTGTATGGGAGCCCCCTTATATATTTATGTTATTCTGTTTTTTAGTATTTGTTGTTATAGCGGCAACAGAAATACATCATCTGTGAAAATTTCAACTGTCTAACTATCACGGATCATGAGATACAGCCTGGTGACAGACGGACAGACAGACAGACAGACAGACGGCGGAGCCTTAGTAATAGGGTTCCCGTTTTACTCTTTGGGTACGGAACCCTAAAAAGTGTGTAAAAGTAGCTCGTATGCCCACGACAGGTGGGAAGCGAAGTATACGACCTTTTGCGAGGGCTTAGGTAGTACATAGTTAGGTATGTCATTGTACGGTAGGCCGCAGTGGTAACAAATCCAGTTTAAGGCTCCGTCCACGAAGAAAACCCCTTTTCGTCAATTTCTTATCGAATTGTGCGAAAACTTGAAATAATCTGTGTAACCATAGAAGTACAGTTTTCGTGGTGCTAAACCATTCGTGTCAGTCGCAGCACCTGTTAATAGTTTCATCACTTTTGTGCTCTCGAAAATATAGTATATTACGCCTTTGATTTACTTAATGAAGATATTGTGTAATCATAAAATAAAATTTAATTTTATCTCAAGGATAGCTGAAGCCCAGTGTGTGATTTTTGAATTACTTGATATGGTTTGCTAATTAATAGGGAAAAATACATTATGACTGGGTTTATAAAAAAATATAGGTTTTTTCAACATATTTTTGTTGCTATATTTTGTATCGAAGTTGAAAAAGTGCTTCCTCCACATTTTTTAATTAAAAAATAAAGGTTTGTAAAAAGGCATGTTCGTCATTTTTCTGAAAACTTATTGCAAATACTAGTGATTTTCCATAAATACTTAATCTATTTGAAAAATCCCTTTCCGCCATATGCAAAACAAAGAACTCGGCATTTCAAATAACATATATTTTTTTATTTTAATATTGTTTTCCCTTTCTCACAACCAATTAACAAAATTTATCAAAATCAGCCGATTTCGTGCACGGCCCCTTAAGGCGCGGATATATATGATTTTAGTGACTTTTAAATCTGTTATTACGGCTTCAAATAATGCGAGTAAGCTATACAAAAAGTGTATGTTAAACTAAAATGCGTACAAATCAATTTTATAAGTGAATATTTAAGTATTGTAGTAAAATACTTCATGAAATAAATTCAGTAAGTAATGTCTACCAAAAGCATTAAAAAAAAATATTACTTTCAAAGTACTTAAGGCGCTGACAAAAGGCAAATGATAAAAGTAGGCATGTTTAAAAAAAATGGCCAATTCTATATAAGTACAAAAATATATATTATTCTTGAACTTATTTCTCAAAACTTGGTTGTTACCGAAACACGTTTAGAAAAAAAAACTATCGAAAATATCTGTATATGTGTAAATATCAACGTACGGCTGGTATTTAATTAATAACAAGAACGTCTTATTTGTATGCAGGCCTTGGTTGTTTTTATTTTCGATTACTCAATTCATTTTTGAGTAAATAGAAAATTACTTCATATTTTGCAATAAATTACAAGCGTTGTGTCATCGCGCTTCTCTTTCAATCAAACAATGACAATGAATGCCACCGCAGACAGTGACCGCGGTTTAGCTGTTGTCAGCCTCTTAAGATATTGACGGGTGACCACTGAAAATCAGCGCTGTGCTGTGGGTCCACCATAGCACAGCATCATGCTGAGTGCAAGCCTTCTTGTCACAGTCATGACGTGCAGCTGCCGACTATTTGTTTTACCAGTTTATGTTTTCATATATCTTGCACGTGTTTCTGTGACAAGTAGAATTATTTTTCTTTCTTCCTTTTCTTTCATATTTTCATGTTGTTTTTAGGGTTCCGTACCCAAAAGGTAAGACGGGAACCCTATTACTAAGGCTCCGCCGTCTGTCTGTCTGTCTGTCTGTCCGTCTGTCTGTCTGTCTCTCTGTCTGTCTGTCCGTCTGTCACCAGGCTGTATCTCATGAACCGTGATAGGTAGACAGTTGAAATTTTCACAGATGATGTATTTCTGTTGCTGCTACAACAACAAATACTAAAAAACAGAATAAAATAAATACTTAAGGGGGCTCCCATACAACAAACGAGATTTTTTTGCTCGTTTTTGCTCGATATTGATAACGGCAGCAGGTAGACGCTTGAAATATTCACAGAATATTTAGTTATATATTCACTTTAAAAATAAATAATTAAATTAAAATAAAACAAATATTTAAGGGGGGCTCCCATACAACAAACGTGATTTTTTTGCCGTTTTTATAGATAATGGTACGGAACCCTTCGTGCGCGAGTCCGACTCGCACTTGGCCGGTTTTTTTTGTATGCGCTGCAGTGCTATTCTGTAACTATCTCACCGTGAAAACTTAGGTGAAGTGAGCGTGGAGTGAACTGTCAGTGAGGGATTGAAACTATTAACAACTCACTTCAAGCTCACTTCAACACGGTGAGATTTTTTCAGAATAGATCGGCAGACTATTATATTATTTATAATAATGTATCTGTGGTTTTTTTCAAATATTCATATTTTCGTAACTGAAACCGGAAACCGGTTTTCGGAACCGAAAATAAATATTCCCTTTGAAACCGAACGGCAGCGCGGTATGAGCGCGTTGCGTATTTGTGGTTACACAAATTCGAATACCACTACCTATAACTATGTAAATAACTATTATAACATCATCGACATAGATAAAGGGGAAAAAATATGTATGCTTCAATGTGAAGCTAACTCAAAAACTACCCAAGGAAGTTAATAAAATTTATATGGGACCACCTCGCAAGCTTTTTGTACCAAAACAAAAAGGATTTCCAAAGTTGGTCCACAGTTGACGAAAATATCGTTGAAAAAAAAAAATATTTATGTTTAAATAAGTGATTAGTATCGTAATAAGATTAGTAAGTTTTTATTTTGATTTAATGTATTTTCTTACGTATTTTCTACTCTTATAGACGTTGTCTACATCTCTTTGTCTTCTTTCCTATCGCAGATATGTTGGAAGAGATTTCTGTAGAAATAAGCATCACCTTTGTACATATTTTTCTGTTCCTTTCTTCTTGTCTGTTTATATATGTGTACATTAACTGTTATATAAATAAATAATAATAATAAAAATACATACAGACGTACATAGAACCTCCTCTTTTTTTGAAATCGGTTAATAAAATAGTACCTATTCAATATCTACCTATGTAGTCGGTGACGTGATCTATCTGTGTGAAAGGTTTAATCCAAATCCATTCAGCCATTTCTGCCAAAAAACAGACCAAAAATTAGGTTATAAAATAGGAAGAAATTCTGAACCAAGCCATATTGGGTACACACTTATTGAGTAGACCAAATTGCCAATATTTCCTCTAATAAACTCATTAAGACTGCAATAAAAAAATGACGTAAATCCGAGTCGGGCTACTGTCGGTCCCAATAGTTTATAGCCCATAAAAATATGTTCGAATAAAATATCACGCCTGAGTGGTGTTTCATCCTATTTACCAGTTTATGAGTATTGCCAGAAAATTGGAACAGACACGTTACAAGCTGGTTGTAAAAAAACATGGAGTTTTCGAGAATTGGAGAAATTCTATGATTTCATTTACATTTTTTTCACATAGGTTATTTTATAAGACTTTATTTGTTGATTAGGGACCATCCATAAATTACGTTATATGTTAAGGGGTAGGGAGAACGACTCTTAAGCTTCGTGACATCATATAACATACATAATCTGCCTATAATGTTCCCACTGCTGGGACACAGGCCTCCTCTTTCTGTGAGAAACATCACATCTATAAATCTGAAGTGTTACACGCAACGCAAAGCTTTAAACGCAACGCAATGCTTTAAACGCAACGCAACGCTTTAAACGCAACGCAACGCTTTAAACGCAATGCAACGCTTTAATGAAAATTTAAAAATATCCAAATATTGACACACCGTCCTTCATCAATTTGGTGATAATGTTTATTATTACGTATATTTTAATAACAAATACCAATATATTGATAAATCAGATTTTTTCTTTGAAATTCCTTAATTTTTCCTATTACAACCAACTTGATTTTGCGGTCAAATGCGTAGCACGGAAGGGATCATTTGGTACGGAAACCTAAATGTGCGAAGTCTAACACGCAGTTGGCCGTTCTTTTGTTTTTGTGTGCCTTAACGTCCGGTCAATTAAATTCATTTTCATTCTTCTTTTGTGGCGGCATCAATATCGCCATATGCGAACTACGCGTCACACTGACGTCACGTAAAATCCTGCATCGCGCAAGCAGAGTTTACCGCGTAATACAACGTCCCGGCATAAATCATCGGGGTCCTTAATAATAATAACCAGATGCTACAAGTCTTGTGCAGTAATCAGTAGCGCCCTGAGCCTAGGTTCGTGTCCCACTATGGTGCGCCCTTAGCTGTGCTACTCAATACTATATTTTTAACCCGGCGAGAGGCGCTTCAGGCCCCGCCAAAGCTCGGTTAAACAGTAGAGGCACTTCGGAGCCAACTGCGATAGATCTGCACAAAAAAAACAAACAATCGTCGGGCAGTTGCCCACCAGACACAATACCCGTCTGGTCGGAGGATCCTCCCTTTTCTATGGAAGATGACTGAACTTTACACCCTGTTCCTCATGCCTCTATATTTTCTTTCAATATCTTTCGATTGGCTTTTCGATAACGTATTTGAATAATCCTTGATGTTGATCTATCTCTAAGAGGGATCGAAGTTCTAAAATAAGCTGTACCCTTACAGTTTATCTCGTTTAGCTATCTACTTACACTTAGAATTAAGGTATTGGTCGTTAAGAGCCTTGACTACCTCAAAAGGCTTGGCATGATCCTCCGTTATATCGAAAATACTGCAGCTTTAATTTTGAAAAAAATATATAGTAAAGTTGAAGACTAATGTTTGACGAAAAAATGATTCCATAAAATTTTCTTTATAGAAAAAAATCCAAACTTAGCTCCAAACCGTACAATAAACCGCTGGTATTAAAAAAATACTTCAAATTAGATGATTAAACTTTGCATATTAACTGAAATAAAGCAGGTCTTATGTTTTTTTTTTTTTAATTACCATTATTTTAACCGTAAAAAGAAATAAACTAAAATATCGGTGCCTGGTATTCTTCTCCCTGCCACCCTGTCTCGCTTACTCGCGTGAGCGCGGGAATAGTGCGCGAGCGAGATAAAGAGTCAGGTGGCGCTGAGGTAGTATAGACCTTAAAGGGGGATGCGCGAAATTAAAATTTTCTTAAGTTTTTTGCAATTTGCAGTTCAGTAACAGGTTGTATGTTGATGTAAATATGATTCGCGGCCGTAACAAATATGGCTTTACAGAATTGTAATCATTAGAATCTGCAATACAACTAACTCTCTTCATAGAATCCCATTGAATTACCATTTCATGAAATAGTCATTCCATAGGATTCTATGAACTTAGAGAGTTGTATTGCTGATTCATCTTCTGATTCTGAAGACTTGTAATTGGCCAGATTCGTGTAAATGAACTATTGTAGAGATCGTCCAATTTAAAACTGCACGCCCCTCCACTGCTAGTTGCATACACATTTCAAATGTTTGTAGGTATACGAGTATAAAGAACAATGCCCACTTCCCATACATTTGAAAACCTGATAATGAAAGTGTATCTATAGTTAGAAGGTATAGTAGAAAGACTACAGTCATGTAAGTTTAGAAAATAATGTCTTATACTCATTTTTACGCTTTAAACGCTACGAAGTCCAAAAAATATTAATGAAACTTTTTAGGTTAGGAATTGCCGTTACCAAATATAAAGAAATAAATGTGCTAGAACTAATTATTGACGCTTGAAGTTTAGTCTAAAATAGGAATACTTGGTCAGTGTGTCGTCTTAGGGGTACTTACCTAGCTATGGTCTAAAACGTCTTTTTTACTTTGTGAATTCCTTGAAACTAACTCCCTCTAAACTCCTTGAAACTAAGCCCTCGTCACTGCTTAGACTCTAACTACGTCATCCAGAAATGCTGCTGAAACAGTTATATTTTCTTGATTGGTAAGGAAATAGCCCATCCAAGGTACCACACTAATGTCACAACGTGAGCGCACCATCCAATGGTTCGATATCAAATTCAAGGTCCAGGGGCGGTAAATAGGGTCGTAAAAAGAAGCAACATACACAAAATGGCACAGCACACAACAAGACGCAAACGCAACTACGAAGAACTTAGGGGCGAGGCGTATTTATTGTAACAGATAGAAATAACAGATATTTAAATATAAGAAATAACAATTGTTCCTACAAATAAAAATTATCTTTTACTTCAAATAACAGTCCTTGAGGGTCTGTTATTTTATGTTAAAAATACTGTTACCGTTGCTGTTACTTACATACATACTCACACAAAAAAGGAATATAGCAAGGTTATCAATATCTCTCTCTTTCTCATTTAAGAATGACGCTTGCTAAAAAGAGAAACACCTATTGTTTAATTTACTTCGAAATATGTTTACTTCTCAGTTCTCACTCTTACTAAAGCGGATAATCTATGCTAAAAAGAGAAGCACTTAGTATTTATTATCTCTAAAATACCGTTGGTGGTCTTACAAGAACAAACATTTTCGAAAAAGTGTCTCGTCGATTAGATCATGTTACCTGTTACTGTGACTAGTGTCCATTATAAACACAACTTAATAAATACGTATTTATCGTCCGTACATAAATAAAAGTATGTTATTTTGTGTAACAGTAACAGTGATAACAGTAATCGTGTTTAGGTAACCTGATACAACCCATCTCTATATGAACTGCGCCTATGCCAATCGCAGAACTGTCAAATGTCAAAAAAATCCGTTTCAGTCGTGCGAACTCAATTAATATTATTCTGCATGATTAATTAATTTAATTATTATGTTATTTTTATTTAATCTGTATTATACAAAGACTAATAAAGAAATACTTACTGATTAAATAAAACGTAAAATAATGTATAAAACTCAGAAACAGATTTGAGTTAAGTCAAGTAGCAGTGTATAAAATGGAACGTCGTAAAAAAGTCGTAGTTGAGATGCGTTCAAAACATGGTAATACGTTTACCCTTGACGTAGAATGAATAAAGAAATATTAAAAAATATATTTTTCCTGCGTTTCGTTTAACATTGTGATAAGCGTAATTAATATACAATTCAATTAGCTGATTTTTAAGATTTATTTCATGTCTATAGATAGTCAGGTCAAAACTGAACATTCTTCTTTTAGTGTGCAGTTTTAAATTAGACGATCTCTACATATCACAATAGTTTATTTGATATTTACACGAATCTGGCCAATTACAAGTCTTCAGAAAGTATTGTCGATTGTCGTGTTTGGCTCGTGCATAAAATACTAATATTTAATTGGTTATAAAAATATTTGATTGATCTGGGAGGATCTATAAACAATAGACAGAAAATCTTGAATATTGTTTCTCAGAATCATTCGTTTCATGCACGAAGTAATAACCGAGTGGCGAGGTGATTCGATTTTAATGTTCATCTGATTTGAATGATGTCTAGCTAGACTAATAAACTTTAACTTTTACGAACGATTAACTCTTAAGGCGTGTATGTACCGGGGACCATTTTGGTTACCCATTGAAAGGGTTTTCGATAGCGTTTTTCTAAGCGGTTAATCAAAAACCCATACGATATGGGTAACCCTTTTGAACGGCTTAAATTAAATTTTGATTACCCGTTGAAAGGGTTTTTGATAAAAACCGATACGGTGTGGGTGACCCTTTTGAACGGCTTAGTTTAAGCCATTCAAAATTCATTTTACAAATTAACGGTAAACTAACCCTTTACTTTGAGTTTCAATCCAAAATATCTGTATTAAATATCAATGTACGTTAATAACAAGAAAGTCTTATTTGTACGAGTATGCAGAACTTGTTTGTTTTTTATTTTCGATTACTCAACTAATTTTAGAGTAAATAAATAATTGCTTCATATTTTGCAATAAATTACAAGCGTTGTGTCATCGTGCTTCTCTTTCTTTTGTATGCAGTCTGATAGTGAACGCGGTTTACCTGTTGTCAGCGTCTTAATGATTAAACTCTGTTACCGCGGGGAGCAATAAAAGAGTGGACTGTATGAAATAGGCAATGGTTTATTGCTGTCTGATCTTTTACAAATGAATAACTTCCCGGACAATCAATTAATAACATAGTTTTAGAGAGGAGTATCGTTCATCACGGTGGAGTCCGTTTAAGGCGGAGATTTCTTGAAAATGGTCAAAAAGGTGGTTTTTTTAAAGCAGTGTATCTCTGAAACCGTAAATATTTTTCCAAAACAAAAACAGTATGATATTTTCAAGTCTTTTGTGCATACGGTGATGTAACTAAAAACATAATTTAATACATCAAAAAAATCTTCAAAGACAACTCCTAATTATTTTTAAAAGCAGTTTATCCCTTCGTTAACAGTTATAATTATAATTAAAAGTATACCTACCATAAAATTGCAAATGCCAAACTGCATCCGGTGATGGATTAATTTTTATTAAATAATTAATATCTAATTTTATACGATTTTATTTGCATTTTTATGCCATACGTAGTGTACCATCGCGCATCTCTTTCTTTTGTATGCAATCTGACAGTGACAGCCGGCAGCGGTTTACCTGTTGTCAGCCTCATAAGAGAGTGGTCGACGGGCCGAACCGTGTCGCCGTCGGGACGTGCCAATGATGCATTGAACACGCCGCCAGCGCGTGCAGAACGCGCGCAAGGCTTCTGGGGCCCAAGTCTGCTATTTTTATAAATTCAGTCATTCCAACACGATCCCATTGTCATGCCATTGTCATTTTGCTAAAAGTTCGTAATCTGGTCAATTCATAATGGTCGATCATTTTCTTTGCAATTTCTTTCAATGTAGTGTCAGTGGCCGACCATTGGAAAGTCATAATGACGCCATTATAATAGTAGATTACCAAACTTGTCAAAATCAACAATTATGAAATCAATGACCGACCATTCTGACAATATTGTAATAGCAGACTTGAGGCCCTGTTGGGTTCGATTTCGATTCCCAACAATCTTGATCTAAGACATCATCACCATCTTACTGAACCACCTCTCCTCCTTCTCCAGGTGTACAATGCCAAATGTGATGAAGTGCCTCATCTACATCGGAGTGGCCGCCTTCCTGCATCAACTGCCGAGGTTCTTCGACCGCCGATATGTGCCGCAGATCACCGTTTGGCGGGGACACTTCGAGGAAGTCTGCAGAGTAAGTAGAAGATCAATCATATCCGCAATCATAATATAACATTACGCCTGCAGGCCAACCTAAACATATATAAATGCCTAAAGTGCATATAATAAATCTAGACAACTACAAAGTAAGAAATATATTGACACTAATAAAAATAAATATAAAGTCACATGGTTAGTGATTAATGAAAACATTGCCTCATCATCTGCCAAGCCTTTTTCAAACTATGTTGAGGTCAGCTTCCAGTCTAACCGAATGCAGCTGAATACCAGTATTTTACAGTCTCAGCGTTGTGCGCGGTGTTTTCAGTGTTTTTTTTTATTAATGAAAACATTGATGAAATGATATACAAATTGACAAAATAATCAACAATAATCGGACATAATGAAGTTAAGGAGATAAGTGACAAAAATGAGTTTAATATACAATTGATAAATAGCATGAATTTTAAATATAATATAGACGAGATAAACAAAACTTTTTTTTTGTTTTTTTTATCCTTTATTAAAAATAAACAGGTTCTTAACAACCAAGATTACAATCTAGCCTATAAAACTAATAACTGATTCCTCCGTACCTCGGAAAGCATGTTAAGCCGTTGGTCCCGGCTGTCATTTGTAGGTCTTTGACAGTTGTTATAGGTAGTCAGAAGCCCATAAGTCTGACAACCAGTCTCACCAAGGAATATCGTGTTACCCAGTAACTGGTTTGTGGCGGTCAGATAGGCAGTCGCTCCATGTAAAATACTGGTATTCAGTTGCATCCGGTTAGACTGGATGCCGACCCTAACATAGTTGGGAAAAGGCTAGGCAGATGATGATGAAGTAATTTGAATCTAACTGAATTTGCTACGTGATAATTATTTTAAAACTTAGAATAGTGTTGATTGCACTTTACACAAGTCTATTCCACTTTCTTAAGAGTCTGATATAATAATATATACACTATCGGTTCTAGTAATGAACATACAATATTCTTTAAACCTATTAATCTGATGGATATATTTCGAACTGTTAAAAATCAACAATTAACCAAACTCGAATCTAGAGCTTTTGCTGCTACTTCTTAGTAGATACAATATAAAAAATTGTTTAAATATTGTATCTAAACTCGCAAAGCATTAAGGCAAAAAGAGATCACTTCCCCAATTTCATTATAAACGCTAAATTTGCTGTATTTTTTACAGAGATTAAAAAAATATAAAAACAAAATACAAAAAGTAATTAGTTTTCTTTATAAGGGGGGGGGGGGGGGGGTGGTCTGATGAGGTGCCCTTATAATCCGATTAGGGTCTCTAATGATATGAATCGGATCAATATTTGTTTATCAATAATATAGATTTAATCATTTGTACTCCCGTCATTTATCCCTAAAGGTTCATTAGAAAACCAGCGTCAGACAGCATCTGTCTGGCGTTAATGCTGAAATGAATCTTTTTGGCGCAGCCGTGAGACACACACTGATGCTGTTAGAATATTATTTTGACTTTTTTATTTTGTTATTTGTTTTTTGTGTCTCACGAACGGTCTAAATAAACGTTATTCTTTCTTTCTTTCTTTTCTTTTTAATTTTATTTATCACACATTTTACAATAAATTACTGCCGGTTTTTGTACATGAACCCTGTTAGGGCACTGCAAAACATAGGTAATGCTGGTTTGCTGATGAATTACATTAATTAGAGTACCTATCATAAAAGTCAAAACTTATAAAAAAACTAAATACAATAAATAACAAAAGAAAATATATATAGTATATGTCTAGATGTCGTTATGTAGTCGAAAAAGACAAACAAAAAAAACCGGCCAAGTGCGAGTCGGACTTGCGCACGAAGGGTTCCGTACCATTATCTATAAAAACGGCAAAAACATCACGTTTGTGGTATAGGAGTCCCCCTTAAATATTTGTTTTATTTCAATTTATATTTTTATTTTTAAATTGAATATATAACTAAATATTCTGTGAATAGGTATTTCAAGCGTCTACCTGTTGCCGTTATCAATATCGAGCAAAAACGAGCAAAACAATCACGATTGTTGTATGGGAGCCCCCTTAAATATTTATTTTATTCTGTTTTTTAGTATTTTTTGTTATAGCGGCAACAGAGATACATCATCTGTGAAAATTGCAACTGTCTAACTATCACGGTTCATGAGATATAGCCTGGTGACAGACAGACAGCGCGGCGGAGCCTTAGTAATAGGGTTCCCGTTTTACCCTTTGGGTACGGAACCCTAAAAACGCAGATACAGTCTTTAAGTCAGATAGTATTAGTAGATAGGTAGTCGAAAAAGATAAGAGATAGATAATACAATAATGTCATGTCAAGTTATTCTTAGCAATTACATTGAATTATGGTAAGTATGTCATTAATCTTTGTATGTCATTAATTTGCTGAAAGTACCCACTCCTGACGGTCTATTCTGTAAAAATCTCATGGTGAAATCTTAGGTGGAGTGAGCTGTCAAAATCAAAGGGCTTTAACAATGTTTTCAAGTTACAGTGTTAATAGGTATGGGAGGACAGTGTAGGCCCGTCAACAAGTACCAAGTACAGTCTACAGTAGTAGCTACAGTCTACGCCTACAACATTCTCATATTCACAAATTAAAAAAGAATCTATATAAAATAATATAAATAAAAACCTATAAACCAAATACAAGACTGCCATTACAACTGTAACAAATCTGAATTAATATTCTGTCCACAAGTCACTAATTAATATTTTAAATTTAAATTATAGGTATTTAGTCTCAAATAATGAAGAGATTATGCAAAAAAAAACAACGTAATTTGGGAGCAATTAATAGACATTTACATAGTTAATAGTGTCAGCCCCTAAAGGTGAAATGACAGCTCACTTCAACTAAGTTTTCACGGTGAGATTTTGACAGAATAGACCGGCTGCACTCTAGATGTATTTATCAACTAGCTGCGCCCCGCGGTTTCTCAAACTCAAACTCAAAGCATCTATTTCAAATAAACCAATTACAGGGACTTTTCAATTGTCAAGGGGTCGGTCAGTCAGAGAGATGAAGCTAGTGGCCCATTCCAAAGCGTAGTAGGTTCCTATGGAGAAGAACGGGCAAGAAACTCCACGGACACTCTTTTTAATCAAAATATTGTGTCATCATTGGTTACATCACGCGCATAAGTCTCGATCCCGTAGGAATATCGAAATAAAAAGTACCGTATGTCCTAACCCAGATCATGGTCTACCAATGTGTTTCATCTAAATCCGTTCAGCCGTTTAAGCGTGAAAGCATAACAAACAAATAAACAGGGGCCCAAGTCTGCTATTTTTATAAATTCAGTCATTCCAACACGATCCCATTGTCATGCCATTGTCATTTTGCTAAAAGTTCGTAATCTGGTAAATTCATAATGGTCGACCATTTTCTTTGCAATTTCTTACAATGCAGTGTCAGTGGCCGACCATTGGAAAGTCATAATGACGCCATTATAATAGTAGATTACCAAACTTGTCAAAATCAACAATTATGAAATCAATGATCGACCATTCTGACACTATTGTAATAGCAGACTTGAGGCCCTGGATATTAGTTTGGATAAGGATATTCTCTTCCAGTGGGTACTTATAGAACAGCTAGTTTTCCAAATATTTATTCCATACATTATTACTATAACAGGTCACAGAGCTCCATATTATAAGAATACAACATAACTCCAAACACGTTTAGGTCTAGTGATTGAGGTTCGAGGCAGATACGTCAGTCAACCGTCTTCCCTTTTTATTTGGAGCATCTAGATTGTGAGCTATTATAGGGAAGGGCTATGCCTAATGTTGGAGAAAATTAACGGTTTTTTTTTTTACAGTATTTTTATGTCCAAAACCGTTTATAGTGTTGTGTATGGCCTGTAGTGCTATGCTGTAAAGTTCAATTCGAACCTAACTCAAGTGACTCACATAATTCTAATTCGAACTCATTTGTTTTTAGGAGGAGGTCGGATGTTCGTCTGTTTATTTTTATTTTTATGTATGTTCACCGATTTTGTAAATTCTTTTTTTTATTATAAGGGTATGCTTTTGAGGTGCTCTCATTGACACCAAGTCAGAATCTGATAATCCCATGGAAATTGAGGGAAATCCTCAAATTTTATAGGCACACCTATAGCTATTTGGATATTTTTTATAGTAACTTATGCATTTTCATTCGGAAAGCACCATTTGGTGAAGTGGAACTGATGATGAAGACCACAGATGGCCACCGGAACTACTTAATAATAAGTATTTGACGCTGATAGCACACCTCCGCCGCGAAACCGTTGCAGCGAAACCGCAGTAGTCAATTGTACTGGGGCCCAAGTCTGCTATTTTTATAAATTCAGTCATTCCAACACGATCCCATTGTCATGCCATTGTTATTTTGCTAAAAGTTCGTAATCTGGTAAATTCATAATGGTCGATCATTGGTCGGTCAATGTTCTCGTAATAATATAGAATTGTGTTATTATAATGGCTTTGTCGTATTGCTATTATTATAAAACCCATTAGTAGAAATGTCATTCATTTGTCATTATGTACGAGATTACCAATAAATGCAATCTATTTCAATGTAGTGTCAGTGGCCGACCATTGGAAAATCATAATGACGCCATTATAATAGTAGATTACCAAACTTGACAAAATCAACAACTATGAAATCAATGATCGACCATTCTGACACTATTGCAGGGCCTCAAGTCTGCTAGACTTGAGGCCCTGGTTTTGCGGCGGAGGTGTTATACCAGCGTCACGGTTGCGATTCGATTAGACACTTTAATATGGTTGCTAAGCAATTTATGCTCGTCACAATGCATACGGTGAAGTCACCATCAGTTCCAGTTCTCCTGGTTCTTACCAGGAGAACTCCCCAAAAATGAAATATGCGGCCTACAAAATGTCCTTTATTTGGTATTGTTTGTCGCATCGTTGAGCTCCTTAAGTTCTGAGTTAAGCTACACGTTTACTGACAAATGCGTGCACTGACTGGACAGATCCACTCAATCTGTCTGGTTCTTTCCTCAAAATACCATTTCAGACACCAATCTATATGACCTCCACATGATCTGACCAACATTATGCCTAAAAAAGACTGGACTTTAAAAGAGACTGTGACCTCTGAGTTTGTTTCGGCCTTTCTTCTCAAAGTAGTCAGATAGGCAACGCCGACCATATCTAGTTTTTAAAATATGATTGACGTGTAAAAGTGTTTGGACAAACCTACTTACTGAAATAAAAATCATTTATCATCATTTGTGTGTGAAAAGATTGTTAACAGAAAAACATCGTTAGTGGCAAATTATTGTTACCAAATGGACAAAGTCTGAAATAAATTACTGAATAAATATATCAAAAGGGTATTTTAAATAACACCTTAATGACTGGCAGCAGATATTCTGATATAGTGCGAACCAATAGGAGAGAAAAAGGAGAAAAACATTAATTCTTTACTGTGTTTATCGCCATCTCCTACCCAAATATGAAGCGAACGACTTCTAGTAGTTAAAGATAAAAAGTTACAACTTATTATTATTTTACACGCTGCCAAATAAATATAAAAAACGTTTCTTGTATCCCTTTCATTATTAACTTTATGTAATTTTTATTATTTGTTATTATAGCGTCAATAGAAATAAACAATCTGTAAAAATTTCAACTATCTACCTTTTACGGGTCATGAGATAAAGCCTGCTGACAGACAGACGGACGAACGGACGGACGGATAGTCGAGGATTAGGGTTCTGTTTGGCACGCTTCGGCTACAAACCCCTAAAAAGCATTACCCTGATTCTGGGGCAGTCGGGTGAAAACTCAGGCGTTTACTGACCCATATTTTTCTTTTTACAGATCGAGATGGCTCCGTGGGTGCAAGCGATATCTCTGGACGCGTATTTCATAACTTACTACGGTTTTAGAGTTCTCTTCGTTCACCTGATCCCCTGCACTTCTCTAGTAGTCCTCAACGTCCTCCTCTTTAGAGCCATGAGGACTGCGCAGATCAACCGGCAAAGACTCTTCAAGGAGAATCGAAAATCCGAGTGTAGGAAGCTCAGAGATTCGAACTGTACTACTTTGATGCTTATAGTCGTTGTGACCGTCTTCCTCTTAGTCGAAATTCCTGTGGCTGTAGTCACCATCTTGCACATTATTTCTAGTACTATTGTCGAGATTTTGGACTACTATATCGCTAATATCTTGATTTTAATCACTAATTTCTTCATCCTGGTCTCGTATCCCATCAACTTCGCTATATACTGTGGCATGTCGAGACAGTTTAGGGAGACCTTCAAAGAGCTTTTCATCAGGGGAGCGGTCACTAGCAGGAAAAATGGCGGCTCTAGTAGATATTCTCTAGTAAACGGGCCTAGGACTTGCACGAACGAAACTGTGCTTTAAATTGAGATTTTTGTATATATTATTATGTGTAGTTTAAGGGTTTGAAATTGTTTTTTCTTTGTCTATTATATGTATGTACTTTAGGGACATATCAATTATGAGATTTTTTTTCTTCTAACTGTTGAATATTTGGAAAGATTTACCTTTATTTTTATTTTTTCTCATTTTGTTTTTATTACAAAAGTTTTTGGTGGAAGGCACAAGAGTTTAAACGTAACAATAAGTGTATAAAAAATTAAACGTTGATTTTCTACGAAATGTAAAACATTTGTATAAAACTAACAACCTATATTATATTAGGTTTCTATATATATTAGGTTTATACAAAAATAAAAATGTTATAAAAAATGTAGTATAGCGATTTATTATTTGCATTTATATTTTGCTTATTGTATACATACAAAATGTATAATTTCCGGGTACTTTTTCGCGGCTGTGAGGTTACCTGATCAAAAAAATAAGAATAAATTAATTTTGGTATATTTAAATATATTTTGTATGTTGATTAGCTGATCACATGGCCTTCAAATGGTGAGCCCCCATTTCGGAAAAGTATCAATATTTTGTAAATATTATACAAACAGTTTATAACAATTATTTAGTTCTCAATGTGCTTTTATTACTGCATAATTTTAGGATAAAACAAAAACGATTCATGAGATATTTGTAAATTTATATAAAAAATGTATTAAATAATAAAAAGTAGATAAATGTGTAAAAATGTGTAAGTATTTATATAAAGTCAAATGGTACTAAATATTTATGTTGTAACTATGTTATCAGTGTTTGTAATGCTTTCTTATTTAATTGTAGAAGAATTTGAGATTAGGACAAAATAGAGTTTAACATAAGGACAAGAAAAAAAACCAAAACATAAAACAGTTGCGTCACAGTTACGCTACAGTGGCGCCATAATTGTCACACTAAGGTTTTACTTGAAAAGTCCTAATGTTATGTACCTATACAGCGAGTCATAGGCCCTAATTTAAAATATAAACATTTTTGTAAATTGATTCGGACCATGGCGAATTGAACATTATGTTAGGCGCATATTATTAAATTAAATAAATAAATTATATAATATTTTTGTTTCATTTTTCATTACAACCCTTTTCTCTCGACTGTGGTTGACTGAAGAATTGGTCATGGAAAACAAAGTTGCAGTAGTCGCACGTCACTTGGTAACAAAACCAGTATAAGCTTAGCTGGCCTCTTAGTCTATTGAAACTCTATACTATAAGTCCGCAGTCTATTGAAACTCTGTACTATAAGTCCGCACGCAACTGCTAGTCACCGCTGGCGGGTTGTGAGCGGTGAGTCGGAAGAGGTAGACAAAGGCCAAGTTAACTCAGTCTGCCAAACTTGTCAATCGCGCCCTCCTCCGTCTCACCGCTCGCATACCTCACGTGGTGACTAGCGGACTATACGCTAGGCCAGCTCAAGTTCTAACATTTACCACCGATGTTACTATAATTTTTCTGAAATAACTACACCATTTGTACTCATGGGTGTCGTTTAAGGCGCTATTGAGACAAAACATAGAAAGAAAGAAAATGCGCTTATTGGCATAAATGTAATATTAAAACATTATAAAGGTATTAAATAAAAATACTTATACCAAAAGGGCCCCAGCTAAGCATAATTCCAGATGGCAACACTAAGTAGTCAAACTCAAACTCAAAGCATTTAACAAACCAATTACAGGCACTATATAATTGTCAAAAGGTCGGTCAGTCAGAAAGATTACCAAACATTGTTCTGCCATGGCCCGGTAATTTTCACACCGCCCCTTAGTGACCCACTTAATACTTTTTCTCAAAAATGCTTGGAAATTCGAGCATTATTTTGACAACCTTCTTCGAGATAAATCGAAATTGCTGTACTGGCCAAATACATGCGAGCAGTGGCCGGCAAAAGTTGTATGAAAATCCATATGACTGTGTCGTGATTTAGCGGCCAAATAAATTACATAGTAAACTCATATCGATCGTGTAATTTAAAAATGAACCGATCTTTTACTCCGATACATGGCAACCAAGGAGGTAACTTATCAAAGGTTTTATTTAAATTTCGAACTGGCTTGCAAATAGAAAGCTGTTTATTGAAAAAAAAAAAACAAACGAACACATTGGCGCGTGAAAAATGATCGTTGTTCGTCTTCGAATCTGGAATTTATAAATAATTTACTTTGTTTGAATTTCCGCGCATTATTTGAGAAAAGCACTATACAAGCCTTGGCCGCAACCAGGCATTGATGGACTCACGTATGAGTGCCTCGGCTTCGCCTCGGCCCACATTTTCACGTTCGTCCGTCGAAGTAATGTACTATACTATCACTTAAACCCAACAACAAACTACTTAAATGGCGTCAAAAATGTCCACCGCATCGCTATCGGCTGGTTATGTGCCCATGAGACTGGCGGCATCGCCATGTTTTAAGCCAATGCTGGCCATGGTAAAGCGAATAAATAAATAAAATAAAAATAATTGCCAATAATAATTGCGTCTCCTGCGGCGACTAGGGGCGTGAGGGCGCGAACCCTTCCTCTCCCTCACGCGTTCCGCCTCCTCCTTCCCCTGAACCATCCTCTCTTGAACTATAAAGTTTTTATTATTATCATTTATTTTTATTTGTTTACAAATCTCGTGACCATGGAGTCCCGGCCCATTGAATGGCATACGAGAGGATACAAACTCGCAGAGGCCCCTTAGACAATTTTAAATGGAATGAGGCACCAACCGACGACTATCCCTGTTCAAGTGCACCCAAGGACAACCCCCGGTTGGCGTAGGACTATTGCAGGAGGAAACAATGATATTGGATTATGGGTTTGAGTAGCTAAAGTGAACTGGTTATCGAGGGCCATGGAAAGACTATGGCCCCTGCCTGACCAATGTTTCTTAAAATACACAGACAAAATGGCAGGGAGTGACTTGCAAACGCAATAATGGGCCCCGAAAATGGTCACTAGCACATAGTTTCGTAGCGACATAGGGACAATATGTCCTGAGGTGCTTTTGAGGAGGGGAGAAGTATTCCACGACTATCAGGACTATCCCAGAAATACGGTCAAGATCCCTACCAGCATCTTACTGGAATACTTCCTTCCTCCGAGCACGTTTGCTCTTGCGAATCTCCACTCAAGCCCGCCAATAAAGGCAAGAATGAGGTGGGAGCTCTGTTCCTCGTCATTGTTTACTCCAGCCGGGCAATAAAGGCAACCCAGAGGTGAGGAATAATACTTCTCCCGGGGGATAGGGCCCGTAGGGTCGCTACAGCCCAACAGCTCGCCACATCCTGCGGGTTTCTGTATCTCTCTTGGTCTAGGTCCTTACCCTAGACGTTGTTTCAGCAAAATAAACTCTACCGGTACAGATCTACAGTTCAGGAGCGCGCAAGCCCACCACAACGTCAAAGTATATATTTTTTACTATATTTTCATTTCAATACAAAACGTTGAGATAAATAGATAATGGTATTTTATAACCCTAATTTAGAGTGTAATAATTATTAGATAAGATACATTAGTACAAAATAAGTAACCGTTATTAAAGGATCCAAGTGGCAAAAAATAAGCATTAAATAAAAAATTGAAACGTACCTAAATTTTATTTATCTACTATATTTTTCAGGCAATGGCTTCAAAAAAACTATATATGATATTAAAAAAAAACCGGCCAGTGCGTGTTGACGACGCACAATCAAGGGTTCCTTGGTTGGGATGAATTTATCATAAAAACAAACTTAATGTTGTAGTTGAAAAACATGTTTTCCCATACATCGACATACGTCACGGTCAATTCTCCAACTGCAAATGTAAGTTGGTCGAGGGTGTGATAATTTTCCTTTTAATTTCTTTAATATACTACTTCCATGTTTTTTTTCACATAATTGTCCACAACAACCATTTAGGTGGTAGGCACACTTGACTAACAAAAATGTGCACTTTAAAGCTTAATATTACGCAAACGGGTCCCTGAATCGAAAAATAGTTTGCACAACCCTGCAATATTTTTGAACGGCCTATCCAACGATACCCCACACTATGGGATAGACGACAAAAAAACAATATCATCCCCACTTTCCGTACAAGGAAGGTTTTACCCTTTTACCCGAAGATACAATTTTATTTTACCACTTTGTCAGTGTGATTGTATACCCATGCCAATTTACAGGTTTCTTGTACTAAGGGTCTCTGAGCTAAGCCAGGGACAGACAGACGGACAAGGTGAAACTATAATTGGCAACCCTAAGCGAGGCTGACAACCCAAAGCGCCCAACGTACAGAGATTACTTAGGAATCATAACTTGAGAAGGCTCTAACGTTTTATTAAAATAAAGTCATCTGCCCGCTCATTACTGTATTTCAATAATTCATTATTCATTTCAGCCGAAAGACGTCCACTGCTGGACATAGGCCTCCCCCAAGCACTACTGTATTTATATCTCGAGAACCACAAGTCCGTTGTACGCGATATTTATTCATAGAGTAGCTTTTCTGCTGCGCCAGTGTGGAGGTCGGACACTATCCCACGGGAACTACTACCGGGATAAAATGTATCCTAACCCAAGTCATGGTTTCCTTATGTGCCAAATTTCATCGAAATCGAAATCCGTTCAGACGTTAAAGCGTGAGAGCGTAACAGACGTGTTACTTCCGCCGATATTAGTATGGATATTTATATTCTTTGGCCAGGTTTTAGTATCTCGACTACAAGACGCTGACCACATGCGACTGTCATCGGGTGTCCGCGTGCACCGTGCGTCTAGACGCTGCGACAACTAGACAGAGCGTGCGACTGCCCTAGCCTGGGGTGTGCTCCCCTAGGCTGGCCAGTGCGAGTCGAACTCGCGCACGAAGGGTTCCGTACCATTATCTATAAAAACATCACGTTTGTTGTATGGGAGCCCCCCTTAAATATTTGTTTTATTTAAATTTAATTATTTATTTTTAAAGTGAATATATAACAAAATATTTCAAGCGTCCTACCTGTTGCCGTTATCAATATCGAGCAAAAACGAGCAAAAAAAAAACACGTTTGTTGTATGTGAGCCCCCTTAAATATTTTTTTTTTTTTTTTTTTTCAGTATTTGTTGTTATAGCGGCAACAGAAATACATAATCTGTGAAAATTTCAACTATCTAACTATCACGGTTCATGAGATACAGCCTGGTGACAGACGGACAGACAGACAGACAGACGGCGGAGCCTTAGTAATAGGGTTCCCGTTTTACCCTTTGGGTACGGAACCCTAAAAAACAATAGTCAAAGAGATAAGTCAAAGTCTAAAATGTGACATGAGGTCGGGTAAGGACTCTAAGTCAAAAAAGGAAACTTTTGAAGTCAAGAAATGACCGAACATTCGGCCGATACTTCAGATTATGGCTTCCGAGCAGACCCCCTGTCTTTGCGACTCTGCAACTCGACGCCAAGTGTCTGCGGAGCTTTGAACAAAATATATGAAAATTGTTGTTTCGTCTAGTCGCCGAGCTGTCGCAGTCGCATGTCGCATAGAATGCGCCATGTCTATAAATAAAAACATGGGACCGTCACCCAGTAATTTGGCCAGCCCTCGTTCAATTGTTTTTATGCCTGAATTACAGAGAGGCTCGCTCCTCGGCAGCGCTGTAGCGCTTTTTATACGATGTGGAAACCGTTTTCTGTCCGCTTTATTGTCAAGAGCATGATTAGTTGGTTTTGTTTTAGTATAATTCAAATTCAAACATTTTATTTCAGCCCAAGGGATCCATATATTGTGAGTGTGAACTTAGCCTATGTTAGTAAACTCAATAACTTAAAAATACAATAAATAAACATTGATTGGCTACATGAACATGTGCACGCACATATCTGCCAGCCCAGAGCCTGATAAATGGTCCATCAACCTTGTCCGCCAGTGTAGCTAAAATACTGTTAGGGCTACCTCTGAATCACCGCAACATTGACGCACACCGTTTGCGCATGATGGCAAACATGCCCGATGCACTGCAAAACCGAGGCAGCCCCAACATTATTATATTGCACGCGCAGAGCGTTGTAAGCCTTCTGCGTGTACACCTAACCCACAAGCTGTACGAGTAAAACGACTGGCAGTAGGCTCTGAAGATCAAAATAAAAAAAAAACAAAAAAAATATTTCACATAAACCTACATGGGCACTTATGAAATGTCAGAAGCTAGGTGCACGGTTCCAATTGGTCGTTTCCTATGGAGAAGAGCCGGAAAGAAACTCCACGGTTACTCTTTTAAAAAAAGTGGGCTTTAACAATGTTTCCAAGTTACAGTGTTAATAGGTATGGGAGGACAGTGTAGGCACGTCAACAAGTACCAAGTACTTAACAAAATAAAAGATAGTTTACAAAGCTACAGTCTATTAAGCCTACAACGTTCTCACATTCACAAATTAAATAAGAATCTATAGAAAATATTACTAAAATAATAAAAATAAAAACCTACATATTTAAACCAAATGACAACATTGTCATTACAACTGTAACAAAACTGAATAAATATTCTGTCCACAAGTCACTAATAAATATATTATTTTAAATTAAAATTGTAGGTTATGTTAAAGTATGTAACAAAAAGAAATAAAAATCGTAATTTAGGAGCAGTTAATAGACATTTACATAGTTATGCCGTTAATGAGGTACCAGGGAAGCCACATGTGCAGAAGGAATGATTGCCAAACTTCCTTGTCTTCAACGTAGTCCTTAATCTTATAGTATGTTTTTTTGATTAGGACACGTTTGATGTGGGTTTTGAACTTTCCATCGCTAAGTTCTATAACCGATCGTCAGTTTACCTCGTCAGAAAGTATAAAATAGTCCACACGAGTGAAGTCAAAAGCACAGCTAGTCTTGAATATAATAACAAAGTTCAAGTTACGACTGGACTGGCTAGCTTATCAGTCACGAACGCCATTTCCGTTTCCTTCCGAGTACTCTGTTACTTTTGATGGAGATAACAAGATAATGACACAGACATAAACTCTTGTAATTTATTGCTGTGAATTGAGAATAAAATGTGAGTTAAATATTTCTAAAAGAGATTTATCAAGCTTTAACTAGTTTTGACAGTAAATAAAGTCAGTTTAAAAAGTGCCTGTAGTATGTTCTAAAACGTGTATTGTTTAAAATTTTTAAGTTACATTTTTGATGAATTATACCAGGATCGACATTTCATGAATGAATTTGCAGGCAAAAGCTTGTATAGACCGACCTACATCATAAAATTGTACTGAGATTATGACCAGGCAGTCTAAATCAAATTTCCACGCAAACTCCGCCCCTTGCTCCGCGCCACTCCGTTATGTGCTAAAAGCTAACACATCAGTAATAAAGTTGAATATCGCGTGCGCTCTTTGCTCTTTTTCTAGCACGAAACTAAATAGCGTAAGTCTCAATTCTAATTTCTTTAACTAAAGTAATAATTGATCAAGAGAAAAAATATCTGGTGGGTGGATTATAAACTATATTTTCTTGCTGTGAATATTTTTTTTAGACATAAAAGCCAAACAATCTTCTTTGTTTTTTATAATTATCCTTAAAAAAGACATGATTTTAGAGAAAATATTACAATTACGTAACTGTCTTGAACATGGAAAGAAAAAGATCCAATAAATCATTTACTAAAGTTTAATTTTACTTGTATGTGAGAGTGTTTCAGAATATTCATGCAAATTAACATAAAAATAGGAAGCCTCCTCTTAAGTTGCTCGCGTGGTGAGAGTTTGTTACATTGAATATGTTATCTACTATGTTTTTTATCCCAAGATAGTTTATGCGAAGAGCAAACTCAACAATGTAGTTGGAAAACATTTTATCCCATATATTCCAACTGCAAATGTAAGTTTGTACGCACAATATTGAGAGATTTACCATGTTATTTAAACACCATAGACTTTTTATAGGTTTTCCTGTAATCTATGAGTGAAGAACTATTTTCTGTAGTTTCGGAGACAAGGAAGGAATGGTAAATTTTCATATAATTTCTTAAATAACTTTAAAAGTATTTATTTTAAAATTATAATAAAAAAAACTCCGTTTGGAGTCGAAACGCTCGGGTCATGGGGCCCGAGTGCGCGTCTCCTTTATAAGGAAATTTCTCACCGACTGATCGACACTTCACGTGACCAGAGGGCTGGCTCGTTCTTTGCCCAAAGAATTAGCATTGCCATTCAACGTGGCAATGCTGCCAGTCTTCTGGGCACGTTTCCGGATGACAGCGATGCGGACGAGTACTTCAACGCGGAGTGTTTTTTTTTATTTTTTTATGTTGTATTTTTTTTTGTAGTTAGTACCTAGTTAGTGTAAATAATTATTTGAATTTATAATGTATCCATAAATAAAGTAACTATAACATAATAAAAATATATTTGAGACATTCACAACGAGCCCTTTCATTGATACATCCGGTACAGTTTTTAAACTTTTTTTTTCTAATTTTCCCCCCAAAAGTGACCCTCATATTCAAAATCCATTTATTTACGTTACACCTCAGTGTTTGGGTCAAATAAACTCTTATATGTACCAAATTTCAACTGGACCTAGTAGTTTCGGAGAAAATTGGCTGTGACAGACAGACAGACACACGAGTGATCCTATAAGGGTTCCGGTTTTCTTTTTGAGGTACGGAGCCCTAAAAATCTCATAATTTTTACTGATTGTTTAAGCAACTTGGAGTTCCCTCCGCATCTTTATTATAATTAACCAGGGGGCCGATCGCGCTATTTCTAAACGTAATTACCGTTCGAACGGAACGTTTTTGGTTTTGGTTTAGCTGATGTAAGAAACGGTATCGCGCTATTTTTTCTGAGCGACAAAATCGTTGACGTTACCCAATACTGAAAGTTCGATCGATCGTTCCTCCAACGTAACTTCAAAAGTAAAGCTGAATCGTATCCGTTGAAATGATTAGCGCGATACGAAATGTGTCTAACGTAACGTTTATGGTTGTGGTGTATTACCGTTCAAAATTAGCGCGATCGGCCCCCTGGACGCCTTCAAAAATAAGACACATCCTAAGAAACCCTCCTGTATGACAACCCTACCCAATAACCGTCACCCACAAATAGTTAACAGCACACAGAACAGTTATAACTTATTGAGTCAAATCAAATCAAATCAAAAGTCATTTATTCAAACTAGGCTGAGAATCAGCACTTTTCGAACGTCAAAAATTACATAAGACAGTCCCCCAAAAACGCCCACCCTTCACCAATAAAACCCCTCGTTTACGAGTACAGTAATGAAAAAAGGTGCGGCCCATGATTGCTTCTAATTCAATACACGGTGTTATTCTCCCATAGGGGAGGGGTGTACGCACGATGACTGGTATATATTGCCAGTATACGATGAGCTCTCAATGTATGCAAAACCTATACAATTTTCATTTCGGGTTGGCTTCCAGTCTAACCGGATGCAGCAGAATACCAGTATTTTACATGCAGCGACTGCCTATCTGACCTCCACAACCCAGTAACTGGGTAACACGATACCCCTTAGTAAGGACTGGTTGTCAGACTTTTTGCGAGTTCTGACGGCCCGTAACGACTGCCAAAGTTTCACGAATGACAGCCGGAAGGAGCCGGAGCTTAGTCCGCGGTCGATTGATTGCTTTCCATATAAGCCACTGCAGGTCACGTCCGGGTGGCACGTGCTTCTAGGGCTGGACAAAGTCGGGTGGTGGCGGGCCGGGTGGTGCTTTTCCCAAACTGTATTCTCATCTACAATGCGAGGTTAACTTATACTGGAAATGTGAACTTTACGTCTAGATCTTCTAGGGCAAGCCATAACTCAATATGGGCAGTGCCGGATTAAGCAAGCGCGGGGCCCGTAGCAAATTCTATCGTGGGGCCCTTGATCTGCTTTGACTTCTTAAGTATAAAGTGGTAAAAAAAATAGGATAAAAGAAAATATTGTTCTATATGCATATAATTCTGCTACGCATCCACACTGAGTGTCAAGTATGGGTGCTCGCACATGTCAGAATTTTTATAGAGCCGATTCTTGGGCCGATTTAAATTCTATACATTTATACGAGCAACTTTTGGTTGGACTTGTACGTTTTCCGTAAGAATTGTGTGTTTTATTTTGGCCAACGAAATAATCGGTTACCGATTGTCTGACGTGGATTGTCTTGGTCGGAAAAAGGTCAAGTTTTTGTGGCATCAAGTAAATTCAATACCACGTCTTAATAAGTTTCACTCAAAAAATTACGCTCAGGCGGAGGTGGGGTTTTGGATACGCGTGGCCCTCTTTTGCGCGGGGCCCGTAGCAATTGCTACTCTTGCTACGAGGTTAATCCGGCACTGAATATGGGGCACATAAAATTGTATCTAGATAATAAAATTGTTGGCTGGCCTTTCTCATAATGCGAGAATAGGTTAGCCTTGGGTTTGATCGTAAAATAATACCCTATGACTTTTGCTGACACATAAAATATGTCATGGTAAAAGGGCTGTGAAGACTAAAATTCACAATTAGCAATATTAAACAAACAAACAGACAAGCAACTATTAAGCTGTCCACTGGCCACCACCTAATGTAATTGTAACCACGTTTTTGCTTTGAATGCCATCCTTATGAATAGAAGTCAAAATCGGTTGAACGGACTGTAAAAAACGATTTATGCTAATCTTATTTTAAATGGAGTAGGTATAAGTAGTATGAACAAACGAGGTTTAAAAAAAAGTAACGAAACAAGTTCAAATTCCACAAGAATTTATTTGTAGTCCATTTTGTCCTTCAGGTTTTTTAGTTGGATTTATAATACGAGGGCTGCACTAAAAGTATCGGGAATGGAATATTTCCACTGTTCCTGTCATATTAAAATCTTTTTAATTGAAAACTCCTTGGTTTTAAAAATCGAATACCATTTATTTATTTAAAAAAAGATTCTCGGTCTTGTCACAAGGTTTTGTCAAACTTGTTTAGTCGTTGAGAAAATGGAATTGACTCGAGAAAATTCAAGAGCGATGATTTATTATGACTTTCGAAGTGGTTTAACACAAAAACAGTGTGTTGACCGGATGATTTCTGCATTTGGTGATGAAGCCCCATCCAAAACCACAATTTATCGCTGGTTTGCTAAATTTCAACGTGGACGTGTCAAGCTCAGTGATGATCCCCGTCAAGGTCGTCCAAAAACTGCAGTCACCCAAGAAAACGTTGATGCTGTGCGTAAGCTGATTGAGGAAGATCGACATGTGACATACCGCGAAATTCAGGCAACTTTAGACATTGGCATGAGTCAAATACAAATAATCTTGCATGAACAATTAGGTGTAAAAAAGTTGTTTTCCCGATGGATACCGCATTCGCTCTGTGAAGAGCAAAAAGCGGCTCGCGTTACTTGGTGCGTCAGAACTCTCGAAAGATTCCACGCAGGATCCTCAAATGCTGTATACAATATTGTATCAGGTGACGAATCCTGGATATACGCGTACGAACCCGAAACAAAAACCAGTCACGAGTTTGGGTGTTCGAAAATGAGTTAAAGCCAACAAAAATTGTTCGTTCACAGAGTGTTGCAAAAAAAATGGTGGCCACGTTTGTCTCCAAAACCGGCCATGTTACGACTATTCCTCTTGAGGGACAAATAACGGTTAATGCAGAATGGTATGCTAGCATTTGTTTGCCACAGGTCGTTTCTGAACTCCGTAAAGAGAACTGCAACCGCCGCATCATCCTCCATCACGACAATGCGAGTTCTCACACCGCGCACAGAACAAAAGAGTTTTTAGAGCAAGAAAACATAGAATTATTAGACCATCCGCCGTACAGTCCCGACCTAAGCCCTAATGATTTCTATACTTTCCCTAAAATAAAGAATAAATTGCGTGGACAGAGATTTTCATCACCTGAAGAAGCTGTGGACGCCTACAAAACGGGCATTTTGGAGACCCCAACTTCCGAATGGAATGGTTGCTTCAATGATTGGCTCCATCGTATGGAAAAATGTGTCAAATTTCGCGGAAAATACTTCGAAAAGCAATAAATACATTTTTAAATAGTAATGTTGTGTCATTTCCTTGATTCCCGAAATTTTCAGTGCCGCCCTCGTAATACTATAATATTTTGTAATCTGTCTATTGTAAAGAGCCCAAAAAGACAGGTTCTCTAAACGTCAACGAAATAAAACGTTGCTAAATTGAAGAGTACAACTGACGTTTAGTCGGTTACTTGACACTTTGACAGCTCTCACGTCACGTGTTTTTTTTTGTTTACTACATAAACCTACGGAATATAGGTGTTACATTTCGTGAGTCATCGCCCTACCGGCCACAGTGCACACAAGTCGCACTTTGATTTATGTACATTTCCCGAGGGTTTAGGCAAAATTACACTATTATGCGGTTTCATTCCGGCGTAACCAGTTCTTGAACAGTTATTGTTGAACTTATTAGCAGAGGCGGCTCGTGACATTTATTTGTGGGGGTTCACTAAAAAAAGAAACGTAGAACTAGAGCTTACCATTTATTTTATTTGTAAAGAAAATCCATTCGGCGATCTTTATCGATTTTCATCAACGCGTTCATTGAACTCTCTAATAGATTTTCGATACGCAGAATCGAGCGCCTTACGAATATCTTGACGGCCGATAGATGCCAATTGCACTTCACATAAGATATGAAATCGAGATTGCGAATGTTTTTTCACTTTTATTGAAAGATGCGCTAAATCGTCAACACGGCCGTTTCCGTCCATGCAGATTCACCACCACTGCCGGCGCCAGCTCCAAACACCAGACACGGGAAACAAAATAATTTTTTGCTTTCTTCACATCCACACAACCAAGGTGTTTTGAAATATTGTTCAGATTTAAAACCACGCGTAAAAGATTTATTTTTCGTAACACATTTTTGAGAAAGTGCAATTTTGGGACGTGGTGGTCCCTTAGCTTTCAGTTCGATACGCATTTCGAGAGTCTTTTCACAATTTTTAATAAAAGATACACTGTATTGTTCAATTTTTAATACAAATGTCGCGCACAAACTATTTTTAATAATTATTTAGAATAAACACTGCGAATCTACTGACAGCCGAGTTGAGCCGACCGTTTGTTTACATAAGATCGGCAACAGCGCATAGGCATAGATCGCATTCCCGCGCGCGGCCGCCTTGTGCCGCCGTTTGGCAACGTCGCGCGTGAGCGGCGCTCCAAATTAGGCTAACTTCTCATACAAAATCTTCTGTTTCACGCGTCGGACTGTGTCGATATTTCTCTTTCGCACTCATTGAATACAGTGCTAGAAATCGTACTGAACTTTGTTTCATATGAGCGCAATCGCTGGAGCTCGACACGTTACAACTTGACGCCAAATGTACGCGTAGGAAATGGTTTTCTAGTAAACTACTATTGTATGCGTATGGGCATAGTAGGAAGATTGTATGTATAGGAATAATCCTATACATACATTCTTTCTACTATAAACAGCAGTATAAATAGCATAATCTATATTTCTTTATTATAAAATAAAGAAATATAGATTATGCTATTTTCGTGGGAGTGCACTGCACCAGCGCTCTTTATGACGAGCCGCCTCTGCTTATTAGGGTTTATTTATAAAAGATAGGAGACGTTTAACCGTCAAAAATGTATGGTTAAACAGTCGCTAATCATTACTTAACTTTAAGCAGCGTTTATCAATAAAGGGGTATATCATTATGTCACACCGTGAAACCGTGTAACTGCACTGGTACTTTGAAACTAGCAGCACACTTCTAAGCGGATTGGTGATCAGCACACATTTAAAATTTAATTACAATTCATCCGTCGTATCCTGGACAGCCAGCCTCATTGCCAACCTTAACCCAGCCTATCGTAGGCATCTCCAAGACTGCGCCACAACACCCTGTGTTCCGCCTTCCGCATCCAGTCCATGCCAGCCAGTTTTTTGAGGACATCGGTCCATCTAGCTTGGGGGCGTCCCAAACTACGCTTCTCCACGTTCTCCACTCTGACACCTGTCCTTCGACAAACATGACCCGCCCCGCCCACTGCCGCTTCAGCTTGCTTACTCTGCAAGCCTTGTCAGTAATTCCGGTTCTTTTCCGGTTGCCAACCTTACTGACTGTCAACTGCTTTTGCCCCTTCATGAGTTATTATTGTCTCTTGCTAACACGTTGGTGGAATAGGTTGGCTGGAAGATATTAATGGTTATCCTCTAGTCACAAAGTTAATAACGGATTAGCCAGCAAACAAGCATATAAATTGACTCCTTCACTACCAAAAGGCGTGACAATTACATCGAAACGTGCCAACCCATACGAAATAAGATTAGTTTCTCGTCATTACAGTGAGATCTTATTGAAATGTTATTACTAATAAATAGATTATTTCTCTCGGCCTGTCTCGACTCACAGGCACCGTGGCTCATAATAATTCATAGCTTTATACACTTCAATAAAGTGATTGCAGCTATCAAATTATACGATTGAGGGATTTACATAGTGAAACTGTAGGTAGTTGAATGACACTATTATTTGTACCCGACTACGGTGAAGCAAAAAGGAGGGTTATGTTTTTGACCGATATGTATGGATATGTGTTCATCTATTCCCTCATAACTTCTAAACTACCAAACATAATTTGACAAATAAGGTATCGTTGGAAGCGTCTTCATCGTCCGCTGGTTATAGGCTATGTGACGTCACATTAAATAGTATGAATATGGCGCCCTCTAAAGGACACAAAGTCATAAACAAAAAAATACAGGGTGGAAGGGACAGCGAAAAAAAAATTCGCTATTCCATACAAACATTTTGACCGAGTAGGTCCATACAAACAGTTTGCACTTCTGTGGGAAACAGCTATGTTTTTTTTAAATTACCGACGAGAAATTTGAACGCACGGGGGTAGTATTAGTAGTAGTAAGTATGATGTACTGAATCCACGGTTACAGGCTTCACGTCGATGTCCCTTCCACCCTGTATATATTTTTATTGATGCCGTGTTGGGTATCAATTGAAAAGGCTGAATTATCATATATCAAGAATATGTATTAAATATAACGGGGCAGGATAGCCTTTACCAGAAGTGGTCATCGTATTAGTGGTTCAGCATCTTCAATATCATTAGGATTGTGCCGGAATAAAGAAGTTCGTCGTGGACGTGGTACGACAGCGGCTCCCTTCACATCTTCTCTGTCATCAGAAGACAGCCGCCACGCAACCATTGATGTGACCTTAGAATAATGAAAAGCAGATGTGACGCTCTGCTAGAGTGACTGTCAGCAGCCAGTATCACTCTTATCCGACCTTTTCGGTGATTCCAGTAACTTCATTCATTCATTGCACTCATACGTGAGTCCATCAATGCCTGGTTGCGGGCAAGGCTTGTATAGTGCTTTTCTCAAATAATGCGCTGAAATTCAAACTAAGTAAATTATTTGTATATTTATATCAATCAATCAACTCAGCCTATCGCAGTCCACTGCTGGACAAAGGCCTCTCCCAGGCTGCGCCACAACACCCTGTCCTCCGCCTTCCGCATCCAGTCTGACCCAGCTACCTTCTTAAGATCGTCGGTCCATCTAGCTGGGAGGCGTCCCACACTACGCTTGCCGATACTCGGTCTCCACTCCAGGACTCGTCTGCTCCATCGGCCATCGGTCCTTCGACAATCATGGCCGGCCCACTGCCACTTCAGTTTGCATACTCTGCAAGCTATGTCGGTAACTCCGGTTCTTTTCCGGATAATTTCATTCCTGATCTTATCGTTCAAAGAGACTCCAAGCATAGCCCGCTCCATAGCACGCTGCGCAACCTTGAATTTGTGGACTAGCCCGACTGTCAGTGTCCACGTTTCGGCACCGTATGTCATGACGGGCAGGATATATTTATATATATGTGTATAAATTCCTGATTCAATGACGAACAACGATAATATTTCACGCGCCAATGTGTTCATTTGTGTTTTTTTTTCAATAAACAGCTTTATATTTGCAAGCCAGTTCGAAATTTAAATAAAACCTTTGATAAGATACCTCCTTGATTGCCATGTCTCGGAGTAAAAGATCGTTACATTTTTAAATTACACGATAGATATTACGTTACGTTACGTTGAGAGTTTACTATGTAATTTATTTGGCCGATAAACCACGACAGAATATGGATTTTCATACTACTTTTGGTGACCGCTGCTCGCATGTATTTGGCCAGTACAGCAATTTCGATTTATCTCGAAGAAGATTCTCAAAATAATGCTCGAATTTCCAAGCATGTTTGAGAAAATTATATTTTATACCTTTCAAAATTCACACTGAGTGTGGAGGTTCTATGATGGTGCATCGTCCTGGAGCCCAAGTCTGCTATTTTTATAAATTCAGTCATTCCAACATGATCCCATTGTCATTTTGCTAAAAGTTCGTAATCTGGTCAATTCATAATGGTCGATCATTGGTCGGTCAATGTTCTCGTAATATAATTGTGTTATTTTAAGGGCATTGTCGTATTGCCATTATTATAAAACCCATTAATAGAAATGTCATTCATTTGTCATTATGTACGAGATTACCAATATATGCAGTTTCTTTCAATGTAGTGTCAGTGGCCGACCATTGGAAAGTCATAATGACGCCATTATAATAGTAGATTACCAAACTTGTCAAAATCAACAATTATGAAATCAATGGTCGACCATTCTGACACTATTGTAATAGCAGACTTGAGGCCCTGGCCGCTACTTGGCACTGTCCGGGTAGGTTTTAGTCAGTAAAAGTCTGACACTCCCTCCCGCTCCACCCAGAGTGGGAGAAGTTATTTGATAATTACCCACTCAATAAAAAAAAAATAAAAAAAAAGGTTTATAAAAATAAATATTTAAATCGGAATAAAGAATTGAAATGATAGATTGTCAGAGAGACAGACTTAAGATAGCTTACGAATGAACATGTTGTATTGACTTTTGTAGATATAAAATTTTATTTTATTTATCCAAAAGGATTATTATTTAATAGTGTAGCACGTCCCGCACACTACTACAATACTTAGCTACTATACTGAGCTGTACCTATAGAACACCCACATTTCGCCAAATTATGGTTTAGTCGTGATTAATGTATATATCCATGCCAAATTACAGCTTTCTAGAACTAAGCGTCTCTGAGCTAAGCCCACAGACGGATGGACGGACAGACAGACAGATGGACATGGCGAAACTATAAGGGTTCCTTGTTGACTTCGGAACCCTAAAAATAGAATTGATTCTAGTTGCCCCTTCCAAAAGATAGTTTCGTATGGAGAAGAATGGGAAAGAAACTCCACCGTTACTCTTTTAAAAATGTTTTACAATATTAAAAAATGTTTAACTTAAACAAATTAAGTGCATTAATTATATGATTATATGTTAAGACGATGTACCTAGAATAAAATTACTATACCATAATAGGTATAGTAATTTTATTCTAAATAGATGGACGGACCGGGAAGGGCCCTCTTAAGTCTTTAAGGTTTTTAACAGTAGGACCGAATCTACTTGTTTTGTTGTCGTGATTATTTCCTTATTACTTCTATTACCTTATTTGAGAAGAATTACCTTTTTGTGAAGAATAGGGATAACCACAAAATTATTTTGCATGAAAGAATAACCCAATTGCTAACCACCAATAATATATATGGAAAAAAAAACCCGCCAAGTGCGTGTACGACCACGCACAATGAAGGGTTCCGTAGTTAGGATGAATTTATCCCAAGTATCCCAATTTATTGGGACGCGTTCAATCGGCGGGCTGGTCGCAGCCTTATAGAACGCGCCCATACCGGTGCCCCGTAAAGGGCCATGGACCGCACGATCCCCGCATAGAGTCAGTCTCCAGTCTGGGAGCCAAACGTCGAAAATGTCCACGAAGTTCCACCGGCTGTCGAGGACGAGGCCCAGGTACTTCATCGTCGACTCGACGTAGATGTGAACCCCTCCTGCCGTTATCTGGGTACCCGACAGTGGCACGTTTCGAGGACCATAAAACACATGGCCTCGGACTTGTGCAAAGCCACCTCGAGTCCCAATTGCCGGATCCTATCGACATTTGTCGCAACCCCACGTGCCGCCAGTTCAGCCGCCGCCTAATGCGACCTTCCCTATGCCAGTACCAGCGTATCGTCAGCGTAGCAGACTACGCTGACGCCGCTAGGGAGGTCGGCGCGCAGCACGCATTCGTAGCCGATATCCCACAGATGCGGCCCCAGGACCGATCCGGCTTTTTCCGTCAAACAGGAATCGATCACGTGACAGAGGTAGTTGATACTGGAGTGCCTCCGTAATACAACACCAGGGTAGGGTATTGACTCAAAGAGACGTCAGCACGAATTGACGGGGTCCATTATGCCTGCCAGGGTTGCGAGTTTGTCCGAAAGGGATATCGTGGCCCTGGCACACAGGCAAATGAAGGAACACGGGTGGGTTTTAGTCAGTAAAAGTCTGACACGCCCTCCCGCTCCGCCCAGAGCGGGAGCAGTTATTTGATAATTTCCCACCCAAAAACAAAAAAAAAGGGTAGGGTATTGAAGGCATTGGCAATGTCAAGAGACACCGCCAAAACGACCCCACCCTTCGGTACCGGTGCCACGCAGCAACGCACGCCTTGCGTAAAGCTGCTAGCTCCGGTGACCACCAGCACACCTGGCGCCGGGCGCGTCTGTGCTGGACCCGGGGCATTGCCACGTCACATACTTCGGACATGGCTCCCGGAAGCACTCCGCCTCGTCGTTGATGTCAGCAGGCCTGTCCAGTGATGACACACAGGCTTCAGCGCCCACCGCTGACCACTCGGGACCTGTTGGACCGGCGCACCTGAGGTCAGGGCGGATACGTCAAACCGGATGTACCGGTGATCGGAATAGGTCTCCACCTCTCCATGACGCGCCTGTCGATGACACGCGGCGACAGAGCGGGGCTGGCGTACGAGATGTCCACCACTGATTCACCCCGCATCCGCACACACGTGGGACAGAACCCCAGTTTAGAACGACCAGGCTTGTCTCCAGAGCCCAGTACTTCACCATCCTGCCCCGTGTGTCCTATACCAGGAATTCTAACGTTCTCGGCATTGAAGTCCCCGAGAACGAACACGGGGAGGGGATGAACCCGACGACGACGACTCTCAACTCCATTATTTTAGACCATAGACTTTGTGTAAGCTTTTCTGTTATCTATAAGTATAGAAAACAAACATAACTTTTTTTTTACTAATTTACTCCCCAAAAGTGACCCTCATATTCAAAATTCATTTATTTACGTCGCACGTCCGTGGTCACAAAAATTCATGTGTACCAAATTTCAACTTAATCGGACAGACACACGAGTGATCCTATAAGGGTTCTGTTTTTTCCTTTTGAGGTACGGAACCCTAAAAATAAGTATTATAACAGCGACCAGCGATTTCTGTTTGTTTTTTACTCGCAGTTGTACGTGTAATTTAAAACTTTATTGAACTGTTACTTAAAATTGTAATTTACAATTTTAATTTAATTTTGTGTTCTTTTATTTACGAAAAAGTGCACAAAATAATTTACGTAGTTATCACTACTCTTTATATTATTTTGGGTAGCCAAAATAATATAAAGAGTAGGTCGCGTCCGTAGGGACGCGACCTTTGGAATCTGTAAGTAAGCTTTCCATATTTTTATTTCCAACAAGCTGCGCCCCGCGGTTTCACCCACGTATGTCTCGATTCCGTGAAAATATCGAGATAAAGAGTAGCTTATGTCTTAATCCAGGGTGTCAGCTACCTCCATACAAAATTTTGTCAAAATTAGTCCAGCCGTTTGAGCGTGAAGAAGTAACTAACATACACACACACTCACAAACTTTCGCTTTTATAGTAGTACTGAGATGCATTGACAACATACATTTTTATTCACCAGCGATACTTAGTCCATGTGTATTTCGTAATTTGCTGTAAAAATGTCCTGTGTTAATGATCTTTGCCATTTATTAATTTATTTAAACTTCTCGCACACCATTAGGTACAAAGGCGGACTTAATGCCTTAGGCATTCTCTACCAGCCAACCAAGGGTGGTGAAGAGATAAGATGGCGGGAGGATGGCTATGATTGAGAGAAAATAATAATATTAATAATTATAACATAATTAATTATAAATACAACAGGTGCACAAGTACATAAATAGGTTATAAACTTTACATATAAATAGATTAGCCATTCATTTAGATAAATAAGTATTCAGACCTATTTTCAAATTTATAGAACAAAGGAATAAGATTTTTCAAATAAACTGTGTCCTCCGTTAGATTACTTTTGAATTAATCCAGTCACGCAGTAAAATCGTACACAAAAAACTTAATTACCTTTTGCTCCATAAGGGGTCGATTTTAGAAAAACCCAAAAGTCTTGTGATTCTTTATTTTATGATTAATAGGTCTAGTTTCGAGGTAATTGGACCGCGCGCTCTGTTTTTCCATACAATATTTAAAATCTCTTTGAGGGGTAGTTGTGAAAAACGAATAATGACAAACTTTATTATTTATTTAACACTTTGCGCCACACTAAACACCCCCAGTAATTAGCAATGAAAGAATGAAGTGTGTTAAGCAATGAAAGTGCTATTACGCTTGTATTAAGCTTTTAATTAAAACAACTTGAAGATTTGCATAAATTCTACTTCATACTTCGCATTTCCTAAGCACATTAAGATTTAAAACTACATGAGATTATGCGACGTTGCCAGTTTTATCAAAAGGTTCTAGGATGATATAATCCGATTTCCTGGCCTCTACGTCCATATTACATACATTTAAAAATAAATATTGGATGCAAATTAAATATTAATATTATATATCTGTTTCTCGAAATGGCTTGTGGTTTGCTTGCAGTGGATTAATTTGGAAAATATTTAAATTCAGACACCGTTGGTCTAGTGGTGGCAAGTGCTACTGGTGAGCATGAGGTCCTCTTTTTTTTTTGGTTGGGAAATTATCCAATAACTTCTCCCGCTCTGGGCAGAGCGGGAGAGCGTGTCAGACTTTTACTGACTAAAACCCACCCGTGTTCCTTCCGTTGCCTGTGTGCCAGGGCCACGATATCCCTTTCGGACAAACTCGCAACCTTGGCAGGCAATGGCAATATCGGACCCCGTCAGTTGGTGCTGACATCCATTTAAGGCGTACGTGGAACACAACGCACCATCGACCCGGGCCTGGTCCTTATCGGACCGCGAGCTACCCAGCGCTCACCTTCCGCAATCCCGCGCCTACGGTGGCCGGAAATCGGTTTGCGACTCCCGACGCCCGGGGCGTCTCCTGCGGCGACTAGGGTCGCGAGGGCGCAAACCTTGCCTCTCCCTCACGCGTTCGTCCTCCTCCTTCGCGAGCATTACTGCTTCGCATACGGAGGTAACGGGCTCCCATGCACTCTCGCTCCGAACCATGGCCTGACCCAGGACCGGACGCGAGAGATCGCCGCCGCCGATCGCCTCCGTGAGGACACGGTGGTGCTCCGCCCAAGCCGGGCAGACCTCCACCGTATGCTCCACCGTGTCCTCCGAGCTATCCGCACAGTGGTGACACCCGGGCGTTTCCTCCCGCTTTATCCTGAACAGGAACCTCCCGAAACAACCGTGTCCGGTGAGGCACTGCGTCAGGCGGAAGGTGAGGACGCCGTGGTGCCTCTCTAGCCACTCCCCAAAGAGGGAACTTATCGCCACAATTGTGGCGTGCCTAGAGCATGAGGTCCTGGGTTCGATTCCCAGGTCGGGCAAATTGATATTGGGTTTTTCTATCTGGAATTTCTCAGTAGCAGCCCGGAGTCTGGATTTGTGCCCGGTTGATGGCAATAGGCTCGCCCCCTATTACATGGGACTTAAACATAACTGGCGAAACTATATACTATAGGCACACCTCTGCCTCACCCTTCGGGAAAACAAGGCGTTATGTTATGTTATATTTAATCTTGTTTTTTGTTCAATGTTATGTTATGTTTTCCATCAAGGGCGCTCAAACTTTACATTTTGTTTATAGCAAACATCATTCAATTGTTTTTTTTTGTTTAGTAGGGTACTTCCAGCTTATATCATGGGTTGGTTGCGTCAGTGTTGACATTTGGAATAATATTTTGGGGTAACTGTAGTGAGAGGGAGGAGATTTTTATTATTTATTATTGTATTAGATCTATGCCAAACCTTAAAAGCTCAGACAGCTGAGAACCTGTGTTTCGCTCTCTGAGGACACTTAATTTTCCAAGTTTGTACATATTGTAGAGGTGGCAAATTTTGTAAGAACCAACCTTAACTTATTTCCGTCACTGGTCAATTTATAAGAACACGTAATGGCCCCTTGAGATCCCAATACAGGAACTTTGCTACACTCGGGTAATTACAAAACAGCACTGTTAAGGCGGAGATTTCTTGAAAATGGTAAAAAAGGTGGTTTTTTAAAGCAGTGTAGCTCTTAAACCGTAAATATTTTTATTCCAAAACAAAAAGAGTATGATATTTTCAATACATTTCCTCGAAAACTGGTTCATATCGCACTACGATTAGGTTCACAATGCAATGTATTTCACACGCGTGCGATTTTTTATTTTCCAACACGTGTGCGGGAATAACAGTTGCCACAGATAACTTATACCTATACTTAGTCCAAATTGGTTCAATGCCTCTATTCACACCGTCTCGCGCCAGAGACGGTCCTCTCTGTTCGGAGGTGTTTTTTTTTTAATCTCTGCAAAGATGCGTCTTTACAGCGCTAATATTTTTGGAATATTTAAAAAATGTTTATAAATAGAATACCATGATTATTACAATAAGAAAAACGTTTATGAACAAATTAACATTTATTTGTGTTCTAAACTCAAAAATATATTATTTTTTTATTTTTCATATTATGCTGTTTATCGGCTTTATACCTTTGCTTCTCCTTCAACCTGGCGAAAGCCAAGCGAGGGAAAAAAAAAATATATCATATAGTTTCCTAATAATTCATGACAAAAATATTTTTCGCTACGTTATTTTATTTCTTCAAAAGTGTATTGAAAAACGTCGTTTGATACACGCGTAATTTTAACGCCGTAAGGTTAGACTGTAGCCGATCTCATTAATTTATGTACAACATCTTATATCTGTACCTACATTCACGCTGATACGTAGCACACCTTCGCCCCAAAACCATAGCAATTACAACAATTGAACTACTGCGGTTTCGCTGCTATGGTTTCGCGGCGGAGGTGTGCTACCAGCGTCACAGCAAATAAAGTTCTGATTCTGTAATTACATTATGTCTAAACTAATAATATTATAAAGTTTTTTTGTTGTGTTTATTTTCTTATGAAAATATTTTCGTTTGCTACATCCATGAGGACTCAACAAGAAAATTTAAAAGTGACAATAAATAAAAACCGGCCATCAGCGAGTCGGACTCACAAAATTAAGATTCCGAACCAAACTACCGTCGCGTCGCTGGCGTGTCGCAATTAGAGCCGTAGGATTTCCATTCATACGTAGTAGCTGATGCGTAGCCAAAGTTACACTAACGTGTTTCGTACTCAATCTTGAATAACTTGAGCACGTAACGATGTTTCTCTAAGCATGTCGGATTACGCGTGTGTGTGTATTTAGGTGTAAAAAAAACTTTTGTGTCCGTGGATCTGTATTTTAGTTTTTTGCCACCGACTTCCGAAATGAAAGTTATTTTCCACTTTGTAGTGTTTTTTTTGGAAGTCAATTATTTTTTTTTGTAAAAAAAATTTATTTTTCACTTTTTAGTGGGTCAGTTTGTAATTTATCTAATTTACAATAGCCTAATGTCAAATGCTCATCACCTTTTACAAAATATTGTTTTTCCCGATGCAGGGGCGTTAATTGTTGAGGAGTTCTCCTGGTAAGAACCAGGAGAACTGATGGTGACTTCACCATATGCATTTTAACGAGCATAAATTGCTTAGCAATCATATTAAAGTGCCTAATCGAATCGCAACGGTGGAATACTTATTATTAAGTAGTTCCGGTGGCCATCTGTGGTCTTCATCATCAGCCAAACATCAACCAATGGGACCACCTCGGGAGCAAACGCTTCCATAAAAAAAAAAATTTTCAATATCCGTCCACAATTGACGCAGAAATCGATGAACATACATAAAAAAAAAAAAAAAACAAACATACAGCCGAACATATAACCTCCTCCTTTTTGGAAGTCCGTTAAAAAGCATATTTATCTATCTACAGCATAGTCAGTAAGGAGGAGGAGGTGTCGTCATATTTAAGGGTAAACCATAAATCAGCCGTCCCTACATTTAGGTCGAGTAGGTATTAAAGTTTTGTATGAAATGGTTACTAATGGGCAGCAGCGTTCTCTATGCATTTTATCACCATACTGCGATCGCCAACCCGCCTGCCAAGCGTGGCGATTATGGCAACTCCCAGTCCCCTTTAGGAGGAGGGCTATGTCCAGCAGTGGACGTCATTCGGCTGAAATGATGATGATGATGCGACAGTTTATAATTATTTCGCGATTAAACAACTAGGAACTAACTAACAGGGGCGACGGCTTCATACAACTCCATTCCTACCGGCTTCCCTTTGAAACAACTACTCTATTTGAGTTTACTATGACTACATAATATAATACTTAAATAGTCACATTACAGATATTAAATAAATCATAAGAAAAAAATGACGTACATACCTATAGTCTGTCCTAAATCGCGATCACAGTTTAAATTTTTTGTGTCAACTAAGAATTCAGACGAATTATGGCGTTAAACTGAGGAATGACTTACATTTTTAAGGTACTTTGATGTTATCTTGAGTTATGGGGAATTGAAAAAAAAAATGTTGGCTCCCTTCTAATGGAAGTTGTAGCTTCGCTACTGCTAACTAATATCATAAATTCGAAAGTGAGTTTCGTTTGTTTGTTATGCTTTCATGCTAAAATGGCTGAACGGATTTGTAGAAATTTAGCAGATGGGTAAACCATGACCTAGGTTAGGATACAAAATACTATCTATATATCCCGGTAGTAGGTTCCCTAGGGATAATTTCCGACCTCCACACGGGCGAAGCACCGGATAGTAGCTACTAATACATTTAAGCACTGTTATAGTGTCATCGGACAATTACCATACCTAAACTACTTAACCGCTCCCAAATTACGATGTTTATTTTCTGGTAATCTTTTCATTATTAAATTTGACATTATACGAGTAGGTATAATACCTAGAACTTTATTCTGTTAGTAAACAAGTCCTAAGTACTATTCTTTATAAGAATTCCAATCAGACAAAATATCACATCTCCATAACTTGAATTACATTTTTTTTTTTTTTTTTTAAAACGTTGCCCCACACTAGGAATTTCTCCTGTATCGTGGGTGCGTTTACAAACATTTAAACTCACATACACAAACAGCCAGACCCGGAACAACTACTTGTAGGTCATACAAATATTTGTTCCGTGCGGGAATCGAACCCGCGACACGCAGCGCGGCAGTCAATCGCTTAACCACTGCGCCAACCGTGCCGTCTTTATTTTACATTATTTTGATTTAATTTTGTTTTGTTTGTAATTGACTTTAATTTTGTTTTGGATTTTGATGATAATGTTGGTTTTGGTTTTTATTGTAATTTTGAATTTTGTTTTTGAATTTGATTTCAATTATGATTTTTATAAGTATTGATTTTTATTTTTTATGTTTTAATTTTTTACTAGGTAACATATTTTACTAAGTTTTAATACTAACATTATATGGATGTTTTTCCGAATTAAATATTTTAATTTTAATTCCCCCCCCCCCCCCCGTCATGATGCGTTCAGTGTCCCACTAATGTGTACCCACATTTCCAATATACACTGACCTCTCATTGTACGGAAATCCTATACATTGCGAGATCAGCTTATACTGGAAATGTATAGCTTGATGTGTAGCCGTATGTACCTTACCTTAATTCGTTACGTTTTTTTTTTTGTGGTATCTTAATAATTTTTAACAATAATGTAAATTTAATTTCTATGTAAATATTGTATGCCCTAAGGGCACACAGCTGATCACCTTTTAAGACCATTATTATGTACCTGTATATGATCCACAATAATGATACTCGTATTGATTGATTGATTGACTTGAATTTGAACAATGATGGTCGATAAGCATTTAAAATTGAGGTTTTCATTAGCAAATCTACTTATCTAGTAACTAGTTTCTAATTACAGACACGACAAGCTCATTAAATATCTCACAGAGACCGCAACATGCTTATCGAGACATCTAATCTACAGCGTGTATTACCGCACCACGGAGTATGAACAAATGGAGTGCTATAATAAATAAATATTATAAATATAATAATCATTTTATTTCAAGTACGAGTATCAGAGACTCATTAATTTAAATATTTATAAACACTCAGTCACATTAAATAATCAAATATCATTAATACACAACGACATAATTATAGAAATTAGGAAATTAAACAACAAAATAACAAATAGGTACCTGATAGAGTTACCGCAGTATTGCCACATTACCTGCGTTCAATGTGTAACATACAGCAGTGATTAATGTAGGCGCAATCGACCCTTTCCGCGAGCGCGGCCAACATGCTGTTGGAGCTCCCCTGCACTCGCCGAACCAGCGAGGTGCCTCTCTTGCGCATTATTGTATCTACGCGCGCCTCCGCAAACATTGTCGAAGCGCTGCAGTAACGGGGGAGACCCAACAACATCCTGAACGCATTGTTAAACTGGACTCGAAGGGCGCCGTACGACTTTTGCGTGTAGTTAGTCCATAGGCTGTGATTCTGTAAACGAAGCAAACGGAGTATGTAAGAGACGTAGCAGGTGGCGTCCTGTAGTTTCTGCCTACCCCCAAGTGCAATAGCGTGAGTTTATATATGTGTCCGTGATAAATCATTATACCAGAACCTTCACTGTTGAACAACACTCCCAATGGGGTAACAACCCCTGGATTCTATTCCCAGGTCGGGCGAAATGTTAATGGGTTTTTCCATTAAGAATTCTCAGTAGCCCAGAGTCTGGATTTGTTCCCGGTTGATTGGAATAAGCTCGTTCTCTATTACATGTGATTTTTAGATAACTGGCGTAATTTCGGTGTGCAATTTACTTTTTCCATCCTGTTTGGAAACTAAAGACATGATGTTATTACGTTCATATTTAACATAATATTACACCGCGCCTGTAATTCCTGAAAGGTTAGGCAGAACTGTAGGTGTATCTATGGCACACCCATATTTCGCCAGTTATATTAAGTCCCATGTACCTCGTGCCTCTTAAAGCATTTTAAGCCATTGGTCCCGGCTGTAATCCGTGGATCTTTGACAGTCCTTATGGCTCGTCAGAAGCCCGAAAGTCTGACAACCAGTCTTACCAATGGGAATCGTACTACCCAATAACTGGGTTGTGGAGGTCAGATAGGCAGTCGCTCCATGTAAAATATTGGTATACAGCTGCATTCGGTTAAACTGGAAGCTGACCCCAACATAGTTAGGAAAGACTAGGCAGGTGATGATTTAAGACCCATTTTACAGAAGGCAAGCCTGTTGCTATCAACCGGGTACAAATCAAAACTACGAGCTGCTACTGAGAAATTCCCCACGAAAAACCCAATAACTATTTGCCCGACATGGGAATCAAACCCAGGCTCATGCTCAGTAGTAGCGCTTGTAACTAACTACAAGACAAACGACAAGTAAGATATGAGGAGCTTGTGGCTAAGTAATAACAGCCGCACGGGTCGATCGATCAGGTTAAGCTACACTTGCCGCGGTTGGTCCGTGGATGGGTGACCATCTTTAACAAGATTCTTCCGTGCCTCAGAAAGCACGTTAAGCTGTTGGTCCTGGCTGTCATTTGTAGATGTTTGACAGTAGTTACGGGTCGATAGAAGCCCAAAAGTCTGACAACCAGTCTTACCAAGGAATATAGTGTTACCCAGTAACTGGGTTGTGAAGGTCAGATAGGCAGTCGCTCCATATAAAATACTGGTATTCAGCCTGCATCCGGTTAGACTGGAAGCCGACCCGAAATGAAAGAAGAAAAAGAAAGAAAGAAAATACTTTTATTTGCGGTAAACATAACGCAAAGAAATAAAAACAAACACGAAAGAACAAGTTGAGGGAAAATTTGCGTCACATTCACGCAAAACGGCCATCGCTCAGCATAATGCTGCGACCCTATGCGAGACAGAGCCCCAGCGCTGGTTTTCAGCGACAGCCGGCATTGACGTGATGACGTCAACCGATGCAGCAATAAGATAAAAAAAAAAAACACAAAGAGTACAGTCAGTATACTTGGGAAAAGGTTGGGCAGATGATGATGGTCATATGGTCAATTAATCATTCGCTTGCTGTAACTTCGCCCTCCATTCTCAACATACTCATGACACGAACACAAATATATATGGTCTAATTACTTAATTCTACCATTTCTACCACACGGACAATAACAGGGCTCGCCCTTATGACGTCACGAGTAGGTACTTCCATAAACCGATGGGGAATTATAGGTATTGGGCAGTCCCGTTTATAGACACGGTGTGGCCACTATTTCATGAGGGTAGTCGTGTATTAGGCTTATTACTTCATGTTTCACATTGTTTTATTAGTGCTGGAAAAGATTTGTTGATTTTTTTTCGGCTCATTTGGTAATTAAAGCTTTTTTGATTTAAATGTATTATCGTACTTCAGGAGAGAGATAATTGTGATGCTTTCCAAATATAATGGTAATATTCTGTTTTTTCCCTACAATTCATTTCTAATTTCTTCAAGTCACAGCATTTTGCTGAGCAGAGACCTGTTCTTGCACAGATGTGACGCACGGTTATTGTAATTGTTCATAATTAGTATAGTTTGTTTGTTTCAAAAGTAGTTATTTTTCCACTCGGCAATCGGCATTTTGTTTTTGTTTTCATTGTTTGTTTGTCGACTTTGTTGTCATCACATAGACCATAGACTAATATATATAGAATGAGATTATAAACTATTTAGTAAACACTTTGTATATTGTCTTTGGTCCCTGACATCAACCAATGGACAAGATTGTCAGAATGCTTAAAGTATTGGATGCGAGGCTTTTGGCTACTTAGTATGTTTTTTTTTTTTGACTTATTTTGTTGTACTGTGCGTTTTGTTTGTGCAGAATAAATAATTTTTCTTTCTTTCTTTCATATAAAATTCATTTTTAAATATTTCTTAAAAAAGATATAAAAAACATTTAAAAAATATAAAAAATGTGATCTGCTGGTGTCGGAGCAAGCTACAGGCGTGATGTTATGTTATGTGTGTGTCTGTGTGTGTGTGAGGCTCCAACCGACGATTATCCCTGTACGTACTATGCAAGTGCACCCAAGGACAACTCCCGGCTGGTATAGGACTGTTGCAGGATATGGAAACAAAGATACTAGACTATGTGTTTGGTTGACTAAAGTAGACTGATTACCAGAACTATGGAAGGCCTATGGCCCCCGCCTGATCAATGTTAAATAATAACATACACATAATATCACGTCTGTAATCTCCGAAGGGGTAGACAGAGGTATACCTTATAGTACACAAATAAGTAAGTAATACACGGATAAAATGGCAGGGGGTGACTTACACACTCAATAATGGGCTCTCGAAAACGGTTGCTAGCACATAGTGACGTAGCGACAACTGGGCAACACTTTCTGAGGTGCGTGAGGATTGGAGAGATATTCCACGGCTATCAGAACAATCCCAGGGCCCGGAAGATGCTCAAGATCAGGACTTACTGGAATACTTCCTTCCTCCGAGTACGTTTGCTCTTGCGAATCTCCACTCAAGCCAGACAACAATGGCAAGAATGAGGTGGGAGCTCAGTTCCTCGTCAGTGTTCACTCCAGCCGGGCAATAAAGGCAAGCCAGAGATGAGGAACAAGACTTCTCCCTGGAGATAGGCTGGTTTTAGAGTCACGCTGACCGCACGCTGACCGTCGGTGCTGACAGCCGAAACGTATGAACTTCTAGGAAGCGTTTTAGAAGTCGGCACCACGTAGCCATCGACGCTGACCGCCGCATGCCCGCCTCTGCCTTCAGTGAGCGTTCTATTGTCAAGCCGAGCGGACGCCGTCGGCGTGAATGCACTTCGCATTTTTGTGCGTCTGTACTCCGCAATGATCAGCACGACAGTGAAACGTCTCGCGCTGAACCTCAGCGCTGACAAGCTACGCGCTGAGCTCACAGCGCTGATGGTCAGCGTGACTCTAAAACCAGCCATAAGGTCCGTGGGGTTGCTACCGCCCAACAGCTCCACAACTGCCCTGCGGGCTTCTGTATCTCTCTTGGTCTTGTTCCTTACCCTACATCCGTTCCGGCAAAGTAAACTCTACCGGCACAGACCTATCATTCAGAGCGCGCAAGCCCCACCACGATGTCAACTTAGAGATGTTGGGGTTATTATTATGTCAAAAAATACGACAAATTACGACCACCATTCTTTCTAAAATGGCAATGCTCGCATTCACTTTGACAGGCTGAATGGCTGTTTGGGTATTTTCAATAGTAGTCGTTACTTTCTCACCTGTAAGCAAAAGGCCTTTCTCGAACAGAAGAGAAACGAGCATCAACTCGTTGAATCCAAGTTTCCTTACATGATTTCCTTTTAGACCATGGACGTATAAAAAAAATTTAGACCAAATCAGTGCTGTGTAAAGATTAACTTTAAAAGTAAATATTGAAGTTTACATCATCAGTATTCGCCAGGTTCAAACACACAACCGGATACTTTAGAGGAGGGTACTTACTTAAACATCAGGGCCTCTTCGACTCTTTGTTACCATACTACGAACTCAGTCCTTCTTGTAACCCTTTTTTGAAGGACATTACAAAAATAATCCCTGTATCTTTGCACAGACCCTCAATTTAACCCAAAAATATCCTCGTTATTAACTTTCCACTTATCCTTTTTACCAACAAAGCAAACCTTTCTCAGATTTAAACCCAAATCATTCTCGACCTTTCTTCCTTTTTCGACTAATTATAACACTTTAGAGAGAAAGGTTGTCCAAGAATGTTACTTTGAATTTTAGAAACATACTAGCGACGCGGCCCTACTTTGCACGGCTTTTACGACTTGACAAAATATCTAGATTTCTTTATTATATCGCACCTCCGAGCTCCGCTTAAATAGTGTCGTAAGTCAAAAAAAGCGGCCAAGTGCGAGTCGAACTCGCGCATGAAGGGTTCCGTACCATTCATTATCTATAAAAATGGCAAAAAAATCACGTTTGTTGTATGGGAGCCCCCTTAAATATTTGTTTTATTTTAATTTAATTATTTATTTTTAAAGTAGATATATAACTAAATATTCTGTGAATATTTCAAAGCGTCTACCTGTTGCCGTTATCAATATCGAGCAAAAACGAGCAAAAAAATCACGTTTGTTGTATCGGAGCGCCATTAAATATTTATTTTATTCTGTTTTTAGTATTTGGTGTTATAGCGGCAACAGAAATACATCATCTGTGAAAATTTCAACTGTCTAGCTATCACAGTTCATGAGATACAGCCTGGTGACAGACGGACAGACAGACGGCGGAGCCTTAGTAATAGGGTTCCTGTTTTACCCTTTGGGTACGGAACCCTAAAAATCAGTCATAAGTATGACACAATCTGGCATAAGATTTTGAAGTTTTCTGGAAATAATGGTACACACAGCGTCAGTATGTGCTAACCCCTCAAGTTTTAAAATGTTACACTGCTACAACATTGCTCTGATTGAGAGAAAATCCCGCCATCTTATCTCGTCACCACCCTTGGTTGACTGGTAGAGAATGCCTAAGGCATTAAGTCCGCCTTTGTACCTAATTGTGTGTGAGAAGTTTAAATAAATAAATAAACATTGAATTCGTTACGAAAAATCTAAATAATACTTTAAAAAGAGTTCATTGTTTAGATTGAATTCGAACCATCGTAGCACCAAACGTCGTCATACTTACACCTGGCATGTGCCGAACTAGCCAGCGAGCCCTTATGAATTGCGATGAAATTGTTATCTACAATCGTCCGAGTGACTTTATCTTTAGGTCTATAGATGTTATAATTTGAATCAGTGCACGCTTCAGCAAACATTCCAGACGCGCTGCACCGCCATGGCAGACCCCAACAATGTGGTTCGCGCCCTCGCGCCCTTAGTCGCCGCAGACGCCTCGGGCGTCGGTAGTCGCAAGCCGATTTCCGGCCACAATATGCGCGGGCTTACGGACGGTGAGCGATGGGTAGCTCGCCGTCCGATAAGAACCAGGCCCGGGTTGACGGTGCGTTGTGTTCCACGCGCGCCTCAAAGAGATGTAAGCACCAACTGACGGGGTCCGTTAGGACCAATGCCTGCCAGGGTTGCGAGTTTGTCCGAAAGGGATATCGTGGCCCTGGCACACAGGCAACGGAAAGAACACGGGTGTGTTTTAGTCAGTAAAAGTCTGACACGCCCTCCCGCTCCGCCCAGAGCGGAGAAGTTATTTGATAATATCCCCAAGCAAAAAAAAAAAAAAAACACCCAAACAACATCCTGCACACATTATTGTACTGAGTGAAAGCGTGGCAAGGAACAAGCAATGTAATAACAACTAAACAAAACTAATTTATATCCCACAGTGTTGCCAACTTCATTCCATACTTTTAATCAGTTCAAGTTTTACCTCTGAGCCGTTAATTGAGTTATTAACTATATACTCTATATAGCCCTGTGATACTTATTTATGGGATTATATATAGTACACAAAGTTACCATCTGTCCTAATCCTATTATGGTCTACCCGTGCGCCAAATTTCATCGAAGTCCGTTCAGCCGTTATGGCGTAAAAAGGTAACAAACAGATAGAGTTACTTTCGTATGTATCATATTTTATTATACTTATAACGGCGCAGGATAGCCTTTACCAGAAGTGGTCATCGTAATAGTGGTTCAGCAGCTTCAATATCAATAGGATTGTGCCGGAATATAGCGGTTCGTCGTGGACGTGGCACGACAGCGACTCCCCTGATAAAATCTTCTTCTGTCATCAGAAGACAGCCGCCACGTAACCATCGATCAATTGTCGGCTAAGAGTAACACGGCCTGCTGACAGTCACTCTAGCAGAGCGTCGCTGCCAGCAGCCAGTGTCACTCTTAGAATAGAATAGAATACTCTTTATTATGTACATCATAGAAGTTACAGATATAAATGTTGAAATTTTACATAGGGTGACACAATGGGCGATCTTATCGCTAAAAGCGATCTTTTACAGACAACCTTTGGATGGATTAAAGGGAGAAGGAGAGAAAATACTGCAGGTAGTCAGTGGTGTACCATTTACATATACAATAAAAACATACATACATAAAGCATACACTGCTCTATATATATAATATACAATAATAAACATGAAACAAGAGCAAGTACCTGTATTATGTAATGATGATGTTTCAGGAGTGAGGAAGTGTTTTTTTACCAGAATTTTAAAAGTGGACAAAGATTGAGGACGCCTTACTGACACGGGCAAGGCATTCCATAACCGTACTGTTTGAACTGTAAAAGACTTGTCATAAAAGCTGGTGGAATGCATCTAGTCTCAAGTTTTCCGATGACCTCAGATATCTATTATGTGTGAAACGTTCTTTAAGATGGAGTTCTTAGCGGGAAAGTGAAGCGTCATGATTAGCAGTTTTGTTTTATTTTATAAAAGTAGTGTTTAGCCGAATATTAATGTGTAATAATGGTGGATTATTAACCATCTAGTGTTCGTAAACGTGCATTACTGTAGGCAAATGAAACAAAACAGTGCAACATATCGCTTCAAGTTCTCTCAAGAAGTCCGCGTGAGGTCTCAGTAAGTGCCACGTCTTTACTGAAACTCAAGGGGAGCGTACGGGAGGGGATATCATCTATCATGCATTGTTTAAAATTCATTTCATCATTACTACTATTTATTCTAAGTTTGTAACTAAATAAATACTTGGCTAAAAGGTCCCAGCAACCAGGCCATTAAACTATTATTTTTAAAAAAAAGTTTAAGATAAGAGGGGGTTGTAGAATTGAAGAGAATACTGTAGAGCTGAAATAAGGTATGAGAATTCCGGCGAAGACGTATGGGTAGCCACTTGAGCCGACCTTTTCGGTGATTCCAGTAACTTCGTAACAAAAATAGACGGCGCCATTTGCTGCGCCGTTTAATTAGCTAGAGAAACTCTGCAGACATGATGAGCACCACGATATCTAAACACGATATTAAAATAAAAAAGATTTGATGGATATTTTTTGGGGGTCCGCTGGTAATTCGGTATGTAAAGTATTTTTCAGGTATGTGTTTTATATTTTTATTTTAAAGATAAGAGTATTTGAAACACATAATTTCATCTTTTTGTTTTTACAAGCTGTAGTTATTTTTATATATTTTTTTAAAGTTTTGTTCGTGCTGATTTCTAAAGTAGCCTGAATAGCTTAGGATGTTTGTCACGTTTAACACTTATTTAAAAATAAAATTCAGTAAAGTCAAACAGTCAAATTTGACAGTTAATTTGTTTACATTTCATACGAGATGCGATTTCCGTACCTTAGTTTAAAGTTATAGCTTATTAATCAAATGAATGGATCAAAGACTACTACTGCTACGTGCTTCATACCGTCAAGTATAAACACCACAACAAATAGCCGACACAAATTGATTGTTAGTAAAAGAAACCTTAAAAAAGAAATGGTGCGAGGAAGTAAACGTTGAGTACTAGTCTGTGCGGCGTCTGTTTTATTGTGAAGATCATTTGAACGTAATTTAAGTTTTCCTGAGACGATACATCGATGTGATTCGACTTGTACTGTCGGCCGCTGGTGAAAAACTACACTATTTACCTATTTGAATATAAAGATAATAAGTGCTTCATGTGAATTTGTCGTTGACATTGACACTTGACACATACAGAACAACTTAATTATTTAATTACAAGAGGCACTAAAAATTACCAATTCAGGCTACTTTGGATGACATTTAGAGGTCAAATAAAAGTCAAGTGATTTTAAGTATTTTTGTGAAAATAAATACGATTTTATAATTTTAAGACCTATTAATAGAATAATAACTCATAAAAGCTTAAAATCTCGAAATGGTTTTCGAATCGGCATAGGTTAATTTTTACTTTACATACCGAATTCTGTTACTTGAAGTTTGATTTGAGAAAATCTGTTTTCTTCTAGTTGGTCGTGTTTAGATTTGGATACCCATGACGTCGGTGAAGCTTACACAAAAAAACTGATTTTTTTAATTGATATTTCAATTGACTACAGTAATTGCGGTCAATGACCCCCCAAAAATATCATCAAATTAATTTTATCATGTTTAGATAGACAGCGTGCCGCTTTAGTGGCGACATTAATTTAATACACCTATACGTTTTCACGTTTTCTTTTTATGAAGATGTTTTAATTTGATTAAACGTTATTATTTATTGATTTATTAACAACTAGCTGCGCCCCGCGGTTTCACCCGCGTAAGTCTCGATCCTTTGAGAATATCGGGATGAAAAGTAGCCTATGTCTCAATCCAGGTTGTCAGCTACCTCCGTACAAAATTTTATCAAAATTAGTCCAGCTGTTAGAGCGTGAAGAAATAACAAACACACACATACACACACTCACAAACTTTCGCCTTTACAATATTAGTGTGATTTAATAAAATAGCATTTTGAAGCAACTTATACTATAGAACTGTACCGCAGAGAAAATTTGCGGGGATCGGATCATAACATCGCATCAATGAAATTAAAACGAATAATGTGCAAAAAGTAGATGAATTGAAGGAAAAAGAGAGCTTTATTTACTAGTTTGTTTTAAAATTTTAATTTTTCAATTTACGAATTATTTTATCTTATTATATTTTTTATGATTACTGGTTAGCTGGGGATCCTGCCGTTTTGCCGAAAAGATTTTGCCAAATTTACATTACCCAAACAAATTTTAGCAACCTTTTTTTATACCATTGCAATATTTCGAATGATTTTAGTACGCATATTTTCATTTGGTCAAATTTTTACTTGGCAAAATATTACCAAGTATAATGTCATTATGGCATTTGGTCTTTAATCAAATGATTTATTACAGCAAACAATCTTCAGACAATAAACGTTTTTGAGCGAGCGAAGCGAGCGGTGCCGCGGTAGCGGCCGGCGAGTGCCAGACACGACTTGCATTAATAGAAAAAAAGATATTGTTTTTAGTAGGTTACCCGGAACATAACTATTTAGATTAGGTTAATTTCTTTTAAAAAAAAAATGGGTAGGTTAGGTTAGGTTAAAACTGTGATCTCCTACGCACGAGCCGAGCGAGCGAAGCGAGCGGTGCCGCGGCAGCGGCCGGCGAGTGCCAGAAACGACTTGCATTAATAGAAAAAAGAGATTGTTTTTAGTAGGTTACCCGGATCTGAATTATTTAGATTAGGTTAATTACTTATTTATATTATTATTTGATTTTGCGTAAAAACTGTTATTCCAACTGAAATATTTGACTAAATAAAAAATGTTAAAAGTACTAGTTGGTAAACAAGTTATAGTTTAAACGTTCATTTGTCAAACATTAGGTTTGCGTTACAATTTTTTGTGAATAGATTTTTTGCTAAGTAATAATTTGGCAAATGAAATTATGCGACAAATTTTTTGGGAAGTGAAAATTTGTCAAATTCCTTTCGGTCAAACAAGGGAGACCTGGTTAGCTGGGTAGCTCTACCCATGTGTAAAATAATGTCGCCTTTGAAAATTTAAATTTTTCGGTGTACGAATTATTTTATCTTATTATATTTTTTAGTCAAATTCAAATTATTTATTTCAATAAGAGGCACTTTTGAACGTCATAATTTACAAAAAAATATAATTGATTCTAGTTGCCCCTTCCAAAAGGTAGTTTCATAGGGAGAAGAATGAAGTGAAATGAAATCGTTTATTCTGTAAATAGGATATCGGAATCTCATTTACACGTCATGTTAAAAAATAAAAAATAAGCTAGATGTAGTCGGAATGGGCAATAAACACAACTCTTTTAAAATTGATATACACTATTTTATTTAAGTACCTACATTAATTCTAAGATTATAAGTGAAGACGCTAGAATAAAATTACAATAGGTAAAAATAATTAAAAATTAAGTGATGAAAAATAACTTAATTATGAGATAGATACATGGTGCTCACATATTTACAAAACATCGTAAAAATATATGTTTTCCTAAAAAAATTAAAATAATAAGTCAGTGTGTGAGTTAAGGTAATCACAGCATGTAAAATCGATGTCATAAAAATAACAAATTATACAATTAAAATAGCAAACAGTTTGATTTTTTCTAGACTATAGATTGTCCTATGGAGCTGCACCAGCATGTTTCCAAGCATTCCTATCTTGAATATAATCCTCTAACTTGATTTATGATCACTGGCCGCCAGCCCTACCCGTGTGTTAAATTAATGTCGCCACTGTAGTGGCACGTTGTAGATGCCGATCACGTCTGTGGAGTTTCGCAAGCTAATTTAATTTGACCCTGTATATTATACATAATTATGTATATTTACATAAGTAGAGATATTTATATAAGAGGAGCTTGTGGCTAAATAATAACAGCTGCACGGATCGATCGATCAGGTTAAGCTACGCTTGCCGCGGTTGGTCCGTGGATGGGTGACCATCTGTTCATACCAAGATTCCTCCGTGCCTCGGAAAGCACGTTAAACCGTTGGTCCCGGCTGTCATTTGTAGATCTTTGACAGTTGTTACGGGAAGAAGCCCAAAAGTCTGACAACCAGTCTTACCAAGGGATATTGTGTTACCCAGTAACCGGGTTGTGGAGGTCAGATAGGCAGTCGCTCCATGTAAAATACTGGTGTTCAGCTGCATCCGGTTAGACTGGAAGGTGACCCCAACATAGTTGGGAAAAGGCTAGGCAGATGAGATGATATTTATATAAGTTTATAAAACAAAAATTCTACAAAAAACGTTTCAACTGCAACAAAATAAGAAACAATACAGCCCGACTGCACACGGACGAGACTACATTAATTATGCAGCCCGTCTGTGTGCAACTGACCTACATCCACGTCATACCTATGGCTATTCATAAACGGCAAATAAAGACTTATTCACATTATTCACGATCGTTTGTAGGAACAGGGTAAGTAGGAGTTTAGGGTGGGCTTTCATCCTCACATATTGTAAAACTAGCGGTGCCCGCTGCTTCGCTTGTAAGCGAAGCAGCGAAATGAAATAATGGTATATTTGCAAGAAATATGCCTTGAACTTATGGAAATTCTTTATTTTATCTTCAAAGGAATCATGAGGTTATTTGGAACATTCTTAATAAAGTAAGGTTTTCCCCATTAAACTGAAAATACTTGAAAAGCAACCACTTAAGACCAAGCAATCTAAATCAAATTTCCACGCAAGCTCCGCCCCATGCTCCCCACCACTCCGTTATGTGCTAAACGCTAACACATCAGTAATAAAGTCGAATATCGCGTGTGCTCTTCGATCTTGTTCTAACACAAAACTATATAGCGTAAGTCTCAATTCTTATTTCGTTTATAACTAAAGTAATACTTGATCTAGAGAAAAAATATCAGGTGGCTAGATAAAAAACTATATTTTCTTGCTGTGAATACTTTAGACATAAAAGCCGAACAATCTAGTTTTTTTTTTTTATAATTAATATTAAAATAGGCATGATAATCGAATAAAAATGTATCGTAAATATTACAATTACGTAACTGTCTTGTACATGGAAAGAAAAACAGCCAATAAATCATATACTAAGGTTCCATTTTGATTGTATCTGTGACTGTTTCAGAATATTCATGCAAATTAACATAAAAATAGGGAGCCTCATCTTAGGCGTCATTCCGTCCGGGGCGAAACGCCGCTGCCGCGAGAAATCACGGCACAGCGGACAGAGCTCCGGTGGGATCTCATGGCGACATGGAGAGTGCGATTGTCGCAACCCAGCGCTGGGCACGCCACTATTGCGGCGATAAGTCCCCTCTTTGAGGAGTGGCTGGAGAGGCGCCACGGCGTCCTCACCTTCCGCCTGACGTAGGTCCTCACCGGACACGGATGTTTCGGGAGGTTCCTGTTCAGGATAAAGCGGGAGGAAACGCCTGGGTGTCACCACTGTGTGGATCGCCCGGAGGACACGGTAGAGCATACGGTGGTCGTCTACCCTGCTTGGGCGGAGCACTGCCGTGTCCTCACGGAGGCGATCGGCGGCGGCGATCTCTCGCGTCCGGCCCTGGTTCAGGCCATGGTTCGGAGCGAGAGTGGATGGGAGGCCGTCACCTCCTTCTGCGAAGCAGTAATGCTCGCGAAGGTGGAGGCGGAACGCGTGAGAAAGAGGCAGGGTTCGCGCCCTCACGCCCCTAGTCGCCGCAGGAGACGCCCTAGGCGTCGGGAGTCGCAAGCCGATATCCGGTTAATTGTTTCGAATTGAATTCGAACCATCGCCATACTGAACCGGGAGTTTGCCGAACTAGCCAGCGAGCCCTTATGAATTGCGATGAAATTGTTATCTACAATCGTCCGAGTGACTTTATGTTTAGGTCTATAGATGTTATAATTTGAATCAGTGCACGCTTCAGCAAACATTCCAGACGCGCTGCACCGCTACGGCAGACCCAAACAATATGGTTCGCGCCCTCGCGCCCTTAGTCACCGCAGGAGACGCCCCGGGCGTTGGTAGTCGCAAGCCGATTTCCGGCCACCGTAGACGCGGGCCTGCGGACGGTGAGCGATGGGTAGCTCGCCGTCCGATAAGGACCAGGCCCGGGTCGACGGCGCGTTGTGTTCCACGCGCGCCTCAAAGAGACGTCAGCACGAATTGACGGGATTCATTAGGGCCAATTCCTGCCAGGGTTGCGAGTTTGTCCGAAAGGGATATCGTGGCCCTGGCACACAGGCAAATGAAGGAACACGGGTGGGTTTTAGCCAGTAAAAGTCTGACACGCCCTCCCGCTCCGCCCAGAGCGGGCGGCGGGACCAAAAAAAAAAAAGGCGTAATTCCGTAGAGCCTGCTACGCCGTAGCAAGTGCTACGCTCGTAGCAGTTGAAGGTAATTTTAAGTTACCTTCCGACTTTCTCGTTTTGTTGGTAAATATGAAAATAGCAGTGAACTTGCTGTTGGTCTATGGATGGATGACCATATTTACATACCAAGTATTCCGTGCCTCGGAAAGCAGGTTAAGCCGTTGGTCCTGGCTGTCATTCGTGTATCTTTGGCAGTCGTTACGAGTCATCAGAAACCCGAAAGTCTGACAACTAGTCTTACCAAGGGGGTATTACCCAGTTACTGGGTTATGGAGGTCAGATAGGCAGTCGCTCCATGTAAAATACTCAGCTGCATCCGGTTAGACCGGAAACTGACCTCAACATAGTTGCCGGCAACTCCTCCGCAGCCTCAGTAACGACTAAGCATAATACTTAATTTTATAATTATTTTTTCTTTCCAGAACTTTTTCATTATCCATCGAAAAGTTTTCCATTTGTAAGATTTGTATATTTTTTTTTAATGTAAGTGTTATTTTAAATATGCTAAGCATGTATATTTTAGGTAATGTCAATCAGACATATTGTGTCTATTTTATTGCATTTGTGATTATATAATACATCAGTTTTTGTTAATTAAATAAAAAAAAATAAAAAACCATACCCAATAATTAACAAACTACTTTCGTAATCTGCAGAGGGCTGTATAATATTATTATAGAAAAATACAAGTTTCTTAAACAAAACATGAAAATGAAAAACATGGGTGTACCATAGGTACACGTCTGCCTAACCCTTCGGGGATTACAGGCGTCATGTTATGCTATGTTTCTTAAAGTACACTGAACGGAAAGGTATCCATAAAGCTTAACTAAGCGGTGAACGGTCATACAATAACAGCTATCCAAATACAGCTGTTGCCGGTTCATCAAAAGGTGGTGTTCTTATTGGCTTTAGAACATTATTGCATGAATGAGTTTAAAATCAAGACGGTACACATAAGACCTCAAAGTAATAAATCCATTAGATTTGTAGTACCCACTTGTATTAATTATTAATATTATGGACGAAGATGTAGAAATTGCTTAATCCCAACACAGTAGTCTTTTAAAAATAAAATGCGGAAGTTTCTTATTAAAACCTTTTGTCAAAACCTCGTAAATGAAGATGCATAGATTGAATTTATGTCACACTAGCTCATGTCTGCGGCTTCGCTGAAGTGATTTGGAATCCTATTACGCAATATTCTTACCTTAGGATTAGTTTTTGTTATTATTATTATTTTTTCTGTACAGCTGTTATTAAAAATCGTTGACACTGTCTTCACTAGTTTTTGTTTGTGAAAATTAACAGAATCAATTTGGCTGAACCCTATCTTTTAAGATACAGGCTAGTCCTAATTTAAAAGATAGAGTCTAATATTGCATAATTATGTAAAAAAAAAATTTTCAAACAATGTATACAGTCCAAAGCGCTATGTTTTTTTTGTGAAATAAATACTTTATTGTATTATTTAAAATGTTATTAGCATTACGTAATTATTATCCAATATTACCCACTCTTATGAAGTTAGGTAGGTCCAACTTCGAGAAAGAGGTCAATCGTCGAATCCGACTCGGCTTGGGCAGCGTTCGGGAAGCTACGCAATATCTTCTCGTCCCACATACCGCAGTGTCTCACGAAAGTCTTTGACCAGTGCGTGTTGCCAGTGATGACCTATGGCACTGAAACGTGGTCGCTCACAATGGGCCTTATCAGAAGGCTAAAAGTCACCCAAAGGGCAATGGAGAGGGCTATGCTTGGAGTTTCCCTACGTGATCGAATCAGAAATGAAGAGATCCGCAGGCGAATAAAGGTAAGCCCGAATAATTGCCAAGCTTTAAGTGGCAGTGGGCAGGGCACCTTGCTCTGGAGTGGCGACCGCGTACCGGAAGACGTAGCGTTGGAAGGCCTCCTACAAAGTGAACCGATGACCTTGTGAAGGCTGCAGGTATCCGCTGGATGCGGGAAGGACAGAACCGGTTGAAGTGGCAGTGCTTGGGGGAGGCCTATGTCCAGCAGTGGACGTCTTTCGGCTGAAATGATGATGAATGATGATTACGTAATTGTCAGGCTTTGTGCTGCTGTAAAATATGTGTTTAGTTAAAAGTAATGTTTAGCGGTAAATGTATTTTTATTATTGATGGAAATGTACATACGAGATAAAAACTATAATAAATTGTATTTGGAAGCTACATCTGCCAACTGCTTTGCAGTTTGGCAGAAGTAAACATTTTTGTAAAACTTGGATGTCACCAACGTTTTTTTCAATTGGAATCACTCTTATAAGATTATGCAGTGGTGGCCAGTGGTAACAGACTTACGAGTTGTTGTAGGTCGTAGTTTCGAACGCAGACAGGCGCTTTAGTTTCTGTAAATTATTTCATCACCACTGCTCTCAAAACGGTGAAGTAAAACATTGTGAGAAAACCGGCACGTCAACAAGATCCAAAAAAAATATACGAAAACATGTGACATCCACCAACCAGCACTGGACCCACGTGGTGGATTACGGCCGACTCCCTCTCACCAAAAGGAGGCCTGTGTCCCAGCAGGAACATTATAGGCGGATTATGCATAATTATGCTACTCTTAAAAGAAACCATAGTTTAAGCTGCCGTTCAAACAGCGCTGTACTGCCCGATATATTACTGTAAAATGTTGGGATCACACGTCAACAAAAAAAACATGTTTTAATCATATTAACAGTGGGCACGTTCATATGGTTAAAAATTTTTTTTTTTAAGGGAAGACTTCTTAAGGCACCTTGAGCACTTTTTGGTGAACATAAATCATGGAACTCGCGTCATCGTCACCGAACGCATTCCATGAGCTATATGTATAAGTGTACTTTTTGGGTGAACAAAAATCATGGAACTCGCATCATCGTCACCGAACGCTAGATTTCATTTACTATCGGCAGTCCCAAAAGATTGCCCCGCATGTTTTTTTTTGTTGGTCTTTCTTTCTTATAGTTCAACGCAGTGTGAACGTAAGCGAACTCGTCGTTTTGAAATATTTTATACCTTAGAAGCCTTTTTCCTAACCAACATTTTGTAATATCCTATCCTTTAATAGCTTTCTGTAAGATAGCTTTATTCTGAAACAAAACAACAAGTATTGCAGTGTTTCGTTTTGAATCCGCAATTTTTACTCTGCCATCTTGTCGTGCAGTGAAATCAAGATGGCGGCGTTATGACAGTATCATGACGTCCTTTAAAATAGTTTTTTACCCCTGAGTTTGTTTCGCCATTTCTTCTCAGAGGTAGTCAGATAGGACGACTCCATCTAGCTTTTTATTATTTTTAAATAGGACGTGTAAAAAAGTGATTTCCTATTAACTGGTTAAACAATTTCATTTCATTTAAATCTTTTATCGAACAACAGTCACAAATCGACGAGCCTTGACTATATAGCTAACTCACGTAACACAACATCACGCCTTGTTTCCCCGAAGGGTTGGGCAGAGGTGTACCGGTAGTACATCCACATTTCGCCAGTTATGTTTAAGACCCGTGTAATAGGGGCGAGCCTATTTCCATCAACTGGGTACAATTCCAGACTCCGCGCTGCTACTGAGAAATTCCAGATAGAAAAAACCCAACAACCCACACACAAGCGGAGAACTGGTGGACCTCGACACCGGGCTGCAGGCAATCCAGGGAAGCTATGCCATTCTTTGATGGCAGGCTAACCAGGCGTCGGCAACGCCTGGACAGGATCGGCCTGCGCCTGGTGACGGGGACCATCACGGGACACTGCTCACTAAACAAACACTTCCTCACAATAGGCACAACGGATAGCCCTCTGTGCAGGGCTTGCATGGAGGCTCAAGAAACCGTTGCACATGTGCTCTTTTAATGCACAGGCGTCACTCAGATCAGAACAGAAACCCTCGGGTCATCCAGATCCTTCACAGATATCCTAAGCAAACCAGGAGACTTAATTAACTTCTGGAGGGCGGTGGGCTGGTTGGAATAATCAACTGACGGCAGCCATGGCCCAAGCACAATGGTCCACATGAAGGACTAATTCCCAATAAATGCTTTTTCTTTCTTTCTTTCTAATTGCGGAAACCAAACCCTCTAACATAGACAAAGACAACCCAATAACACTTTGCCCGACCTGGGAATCGAACCCAGGACATCATGCTCAGCAGTAGCTCTCGCGAAAACTAGACCAACGAGGCAGTCAGGACAGCGAGAGGCAGCTATAACTCACCTGAGGATAACCCGATTTCATAGTAAAGTCAGGGGAATTCATTGTTAAGTAAATTGACCACCAGCTTAAATAGTCAATTCAAATCGCAACTGTTCACTCTTTGATTGTTATATGAAGTGTCTATAACACGGCAAATTCACGTAGGGTGCTTGCTTAAACTCAAACTCAAAGCATTTATTTCAATTAAACCATTTACAGGCACTTTTGAATTGTCAAGGAGTCGGTCAGTTACTCGTAGAAATATGAAACTAGTTGCTCATTCCAAAGAGTAGTAGGTTCCTATGGAGAAGAACGAGCAAGAAACTCCACGGACACTCTTTTAAATTAAAATATTAATACAAACTATTGGTTAAATCATTCATATTGAAGTTATACATGTAAGAACGATGCAAAACGTCAGAAGCGTCCGTGATAAAAAAATTAAACAATTCAAAACTAAAATAATTAAAATAAGCCGTGGCAGCTAAGAGATGGCCAGTCCCAACTGACAGCGCCCGTTCACGAACATAACATTTCATTTTAACAATTAATTACTCTGGCTGTACAACCGGTAAAGTTAAAACATACCCATGATACAAGAAAAATACATGCTATTTATACTACAAAAATCAATAAATCTGCCTAGCCTTTTCCCAACCATGTTGGAGTCGGCTTCCAGCCCAACCGGATGCAGCTACATACTAGTATTTCACATGGAGCGACTGCCTATCTGACCTCCACAACCCAGTAAACTGGGTAATACGATAACCCTTGGTAAGACTGGGGGCCAAGTCTGTTGTTTTCAATGATTGGTCATTATGACGACCATACCAAAGAAACGCCATGACCATTGTGCCAATAGTTTGTAATCTCCTAAATTCATAATGGCGTGACAGTGGTCCATAGGGAAGTCAAAATAATAGGAGTTTGTCAGTACGAGATTACCAAATACTGACAATTTTTCCAACGGAGTATCAGTGGCACGACATTGGAAAATCATAAAGGCTCCTTTGAATTAGGAGATTAGCAAAACTGTCAAACTCTACAATTACGGTGCCAATGATCGACCATTCGGACACAACTGCGTTAGCAGACTTGGCCACCTGGGCCTGGGGTCTGCTATTTTTATGAATTCAGTCATTCCAACACGATCCCATTGTCATTTTGCTAAAAGTTCGTAATCTGGTAAATTCATAATGGTCGATCATTTTCGTTGCAATTTCTTTCAATGTAGTGTCAGTTGCCGACCATTGGAAAGTCATAATGACGCCATTATAATAGTAGATTACCAAACTTGTCAAAATCAACAATTATGAAATCAACGATCGACCATTCTGACACTATTGTAATAGCAGACTTGAGGCCCTGGTTGTCAGACTTTTGTATTTCTCACGACCCGTAACGATTGTCAAAGATACTCTTTATACTTAATCATTAAAAATAAATGCAAGCATATTTATTTTGTTTGTTTATGTTGGCAATATCTTTGTAATACCTTATCCTTCTATTTAAAACACAGGCACAAAAATTTTAGAATTACATAGCAACATTTTTCTTCCACCATCTTGCCGGCCATTGAATTCAAGATGGCGGCCCTATGACAGTATCGTCGCGTCCATCTTACAGTTTATCCTAGACATGGAAACAAGAGCCACAACTCGACCAGCCTTGATCAACTAACTTTGCCACAGTTCGTTATAAGTTCCTCTGGTATTGGGGCCATGAGAACTGCGGAAAACAGTCTTAAAGTTCCTGTATCAAAAAAATATTTTTTACCTGACTGCGGCAAAGCTCCAAACGAGGTTATTGTTTTTTCACAAAATAAATAAATTTGCAAAATACAGGGTGTAAAAAGACTCATCACAAGGCCTTCAACTACGCATACTGTACATCTAACTAAGTAGCTTTGCGCAAGAATTATTGCTGGGAACCGATTTTTATTTTTAAGGGATTAAAAATTGCAATTTTATTGCGCGCAATGTAACGCGAACCCTGGCAAACGGACTCGGTGCTGTTGTGTGAGTTAAGCCCCGCCCCTTCGTTCTACGTGGTACGCGTAGGTACTTGTCGAATACTTGCAGCTATGAACGAAACTAATTTAAGAAAAATCGAAAATTCAGGTAATGTTTGCTTGAAAAAAAGTTTTATGATACTCGTAACACTTGGAATCTGTTGTCGTGAAAAAGTAAAAAAATAATAATGCGAGTTTGGCCTTCAATATCTCCAGAACCAGTGGATTCCCAGGTATGGGCTAGTAGAAAAAAACATTTCAAACAATAGGTAGAATATGTAGCTTTCGGCTTCGAAAAGGGACTTTTTACACCCGATATGCGTTTCATTGATACGGCTGGTACAGCGGTAGCTGCGCCCGCGCACCCCTGGGGAAAATATTAGTTAACTACTATATAAATAATGATAATTAATATAATATAATGGAAGTATAAATTCTTGAGGAAGGTAACACCCCGCTATGACCCTGAGGAGCCGAGCAAAAAGAAAAAAGTCAGAAAGAACGCTAAGCGAAAACGAAGTAATAACGCGGGGGGGGTGCAATCCGACGCAGTGGGTCGGGGGAACAAGAAACTAGTATTAAATAAACTTCCTGATTCTACACCGCTGACTTAATGGCCACACCACAGCACACCCACGCTTTACCAGTACAAATAGATTCATCTCACAATACCTACCTTTTGTCGGAAGGTTTCCGTTAACCAATAGCCATGTTACCGGGGCAATTGTGGGCAATTTCTTTGAAAGAAGACGTATCTGTGGGCAGTGGTAACAAAAGGTTATCACCCCCTGACCTGAACCAATTTACATGTTACAGAATGACCCCTGAGATTTTCAAAGAACTTCATCAAAATATCATTGACCCCCGGACATTTTCAAAAAATTTCATCAAAATATAATTTCTCGGTTTGACAAATGAAATGAAATCGTTTATTCTGTAATTAGGATATCGGAATCACTTTTAAACGTCTTAATAAAAAAATATTAAAAAATAAGCAAGATGGAGTCGACATGTCCTATCTGACTACCCCTGAGAAGAAATGGCGAAACAAACTCAGGGGTAACAAAGTCTATTTTAAAGCCCAGACATAATCTTTGTCAGATCATGTGAGGACCATGTAGATCTTTTGAGGAAAGAACCACACAAATTTGAGTGGACCTGGCCAATCAGTGCATGCATTTGTCAGTAATCGTGCAGCTCAACTCAAGAATTAAGGAGCTCAACGACTCGACGAACAATACCAAAAAAGGACATGAGCTGGCAGTCTAAATCAAACTTCGAACGCAAGTTCCGCCCCTCGCTCCCCGCCACTCTGTTATGTGCTAAATGCTAATAAATCAGTAATTAAGTTGAATATCGCGTGCGCTCTTTGATAGTATTCGAGCACGGAACTAAATAGCGTAAGTCTCAATTCTTATTTCGTTTATAACTAAAGTAATAATTGATCTAGAGAAAAAATATTACAAAAATTAATACATTTTATTTCTATCTACAAATGTACATGTACAGAATAATCACCGGTCTTTATTACATCATACATGCTTTGTTTGATTTTACTTGTTTACTTTTGTATAACAAATAATATCTAATTTATTTTTTTCAGAAGTCAAGATCTTGTTAGGCTTGTATGGAGTCAAGATGCGTAATCACTTTAAACAAGATTTTTGTTAAAACAAACACTTTTTTTTTCAGTGATGTCGTCGCTTAGACTCATCGTTGAGGTAGCGTTGTTACTGCGATGTCGCCTTGATGTGGTCGGTATCGCCCACACGGTTGATTTTGACGGCCGAATGTGGTCCGTGCGAAACTGTGAATAGACTAATTACACATAACATAACGCTTGTAATCCCCGAAGGGTTAGGCAGAGGTTTACGTAAATTACATCCACGTTTCGCCAGTTATGTTTAAGTCCCATGTAATTGGGGGCGAGCCTATTGCCATCAGCCAGACACAAATCCAGACTCCGCCGGGCCACTATACCCCCACGTCGCTATGCGACTACGCGCACTGTCCGCTATGCGCTACTATGCGGGGTAGACTGTTTAAGCAATATACTATAAAGCAAAAAGTCAAGCGGCCAAGCCTGCTATTTTCAATGATTGGTCATTATGACGACCATACCAAGGCAACGCCATGACCATTGTGCCAATAGTTTGTAATTTCTTAAATTCATGATGGCGTGACAGTGGTCCATAAGAAAGTCAAAATAATAGGAGCTTGTCAGTACGATATTACCAAATACAGACAATTGTTCCAATGGAGTATCAGTGGCACGTCATCGGAAAATCATAAAGACGCCTGTCAATTAGGAGATTAGCAAAACTGTCAAACTCTACAATTACGGTGCCAATGATCGGCCATTCGGACACAACTGCGTTAGCAGACTTGGCCCCCTGAAAGAACGCTAAGCTAAAACGAAGTCGTAGTGCGGGCGATGCGACACGACGCAACGCGACGCGGTTTGTCGGGGGAACAAGAAATTTCACGCGGATGAAGTCGCGAGCAGAAGGTATTGTCATGTAAAATGTAAACGGATACATTTTACGGCCTGTATAAGCTCGATGTAGCTAGTTGATATTTATTGCATCATTATTGTGTTGGATTTACATAGTCCGTTTTATGTTAGCTTGTGCAGTATTTCGATTTTACATTTATTTGTACTGAATGACGTGACTTTTGATAAGGGTAGTATTTAAACGCAAAAAAAAAAGACTTTTTGTATCCAAATATAATCCGGATTCCAATCAAAATGATTGATTGCACAGCAAAATACTCAACTCAAAATATAACTAAATAGGCAACAATTTATATTCGTGGCGCATCGCTAAGTAAGCCCTGGGGGTCAACTCCGAAGCGCTAAACCGAAGTATCGGCCGAATGTTCGGCCGTTTTATAACTTCCACAGTTTCCTTTTTTGACTTTGAGTCCATACCGGTCACAGTTTTGACTATGGCTTATCTCTTCGACTGTCTTTTTTTTTTTCGCCGTAGTCAGCGATAGGTAGCCGTAGTAAAGAAACGACCGAACATTCGGCCGATACTGCGGTTTAGCGCTTCGGAGTAGATCCCTAGGCCGTTCGTTAATAGCCGATGGACAACTAGCCAAGCCATTGAGCGCAACGCTTAACCAGATGGCTGAATTCCGTATAGTATTTAGTTAAATTGGATATTGATGAAGATTTTTTGTTTTGGTAACTGAATTTACCAACAATAGAAGGGATTTGGCGTTTTAATGGTCACTGTTCTAACCACAGATCAGAAAAAAATTATGATCTGAGATTCTAACCTTTTCTTTTTTTTTTTGCCGGGCTGGAAAATCCTCATGGATGTCCTCCGCCCTGACGTGGGCGGAGGGGTCTCTCTGACTCTTACTGACTAAAAACCACCCCAGTGTTCCCTTCCCACAGTTGCACCGGGGATCTTGGGAGCTAGTATTACTTCCGTGATCCCCGGCTAGTGCCGGCCCGCCTCCGCGGGCCACCTCAAGCCTGCGGGGGAGTGTGGTGTTAGACCCCCCCCCGCGACGTCTGAAAGGGGTGCGCGTGGAACACTACGCGCCGCCACCTTGGGTCCAGTGTGATAGGGGGCGGCGGACGTCCCCGAGTCCGCCGTCCCTGGACCCATTTAGGGGGGCTGGAAGAGGGCATTGTCTGCCCTCTGCCGATGCCCAGTGCGCCTGCTGCGGGCCGGGTGAGCGGACGAGATCTCCCGCTCCCTTTCCGCAGCCTCCTTCTGCGACACGACTATTTCGCAGAAGGATACCACCGCGACCCAGCACTCCTCGCTGCCGGCCATCGACTCGACCACGGCCGGCAGCGACAGGTCACTGCCTACTCCTGAGATGAAGGCACGGCGAGGCTCCTCCCAAGCGGCACACACTGCCAGCGTGTGCCGCGCCGTGTCCTCCCGGCAGTAGACGCAGTGGTGACACCGGGCGTCCGGCTCCCTGTTTATGCGACACAGGTACTTCCCGAAGCAACCATGCCCCGAGAGCACCTGCATCACCCGAAACGACAGGGAGCCGTGCCTCCTCCCGAGCCAAGGCTCGAGTACCGGCCGGACCGCCTCGATGGTGGCGAGGCCGGCGGTAGGGCGTGAAAGCCTGTCCCGCCATTCCGCCACCAGGGCTGCGCGAAGCTGTGACCGACGCAACTCCACATGTCGCTGCATCAGCCACTCGCCCCGCGCCCACGCTTCCTCGCGCCACTACGAGGTTCTGACCTAACCTAACCCATATGATTCCAAAAAGAAAGAAAAAAAAAACCCCATATGATTCAATCTGACAAAATATGTATGTACGCTCTAGTTGTGAACACCACGTATCTATCTAATAATTAAGTTATTTTTCATTGCTTAGTTTTTAATTCGTTTTACCTATTATGGTATAGTAATTTTATTCTAGGTGCATCGTCTTCACATATAATCATATAATTAATGTAATCAAACAAAATATTGTAAAACATTTTTAAAAGAGTACCGGTGGAGTTTCTTGCCCATTCTTCTCCATACGAAACTACCTTTTGGAAGGGGCAACTTGAATCAATTCTATTTTTTTGTAAATTTTGACGTTCAACGTGCCTCTTATGTGCCTATTTGAAATAAATGGTTTGACTTTGACTTTGACTTTGACTTTGAGTTCATTTGCTGTGCAGTCATTTTATTTGCAGTGAAATAATTTATTTGATGTAAAAAAGTATATAATTGATGGAAATAAATTGATAACTGATTATTTATTTGATGTGCAATTAATAATATCCCTTTTGATAATAGCTTCTTGAAGTTCAATCAAGTTTTTGATGTGTATGTGAAGTAAATTTTTATGTCGTTTGTCATTACTAGTGGTCGCCCACAGTTCGAAATTCGACCCCCTTTATTATTATTATATCATTTAATTCAGGTATTAAACCCATAGTGAAATTACAATAAATTTAAATTAAATTACATGCATCAAAATAAAAAAATATTTCAGTATTTAGCTTTTTTAAATTTTGAGGTTGATTTCTGTTGGTGTTCAGTTATTTATTACCAAGGTGAGATGTCATATGTCGTATGCTAAGACTCCCTCGTTTTTTTTTTACAACTTGGACAACACACGGTGCCTTTTTCGAGGTAAATTCCAAATCTGTATTTAATGGGCTGATTATGCAAGGGTCGTGTAAGGTATGTTACACGCCATGTTGGAACATGTGACGTAGTCGGCGTAAAGTTGGGAACTATGAAGGATTAATAACGGTCGGGTCATTGTGACGGTCGGGTGGACTTCAAGATTTTTTCTTATTAGATTTTCCTACAAAAATCCTTTTGTAAGGAATCTCACCCGTATTGTGATAGCGTTTTCAGTATATTTTATTTGGTTGTATCCGGAAATCGCACCCAACAAAAACCAAACATTAAGGGTAGGCTTGGTTTAAGAGAGCGGTGAAAGGTTGTCCAAATAAAGAGCATTTTTTGACAACTTCATGTCAAATACTGGTAAAGATGACATATTTTAATGACGGCCGTTATATTAAGACAAAAGCTTAAGTGCCAAAGCCGGTTGGCCAGAAGTTTGACAAAGTACCAGCACTAAGGCAAAGTGTTACTGGGTTCGCCATTAGGGAGCAGTCAAGTGGTGGCCCAGTGGCTCGATCCCAAGCTGGCACTTTATTATTACTAATTCATTTATTTCAGACTATAGTCCATACACTAAATTAAAATTAAAATCCCCGACTTTTCCGGTGGATTTTCCAAAGAAAATCTCTCATACAAACCTTGTCCTGATAATTATAAATTACGAAAACAACTACCTACTACCACCTAAATCAGTAGCGCTGTTCTCAAGTGATGATATTTCATACATGCGACAATTGATTTTTATATATATATAGATAAATAAGCACGCAAACAGTACAATCACTTACAAATTAAAAAATAAACAACTAAAATTGGCATACATTATGCATACAAATATCAGATACCTATGCATGATATTAATATTATGAACACCCCTATTACATGAAACTTAAACATCATTTTAGAAATGTAGGTGTACTCAGGGCCGGAACTACTATGGGGCAACCGGGCTAATGCCCCAGGGCTCCGGGCAGGGAAGAAAATATTGATAGCTTTATCTCTTAATTGATCCGCTTTGTTTACGTTGCGAAAATAAATATTTTAAATAATGCGTATTGAAAAGTATTTTTCATTTCTCATACTCGGAAAGTACCTAGTGTTTGTTTGATCTGAGTAGCGGGTGGAAAACGCTGCTTCCCACCATTGGGCGGGAATGACTCATAGTAATTGCTTCCCTCGCTAGGGCGGGAATAAAATTTAAAGATAGAACTAAATTTGGTTATGTAGTCGGCTACGAACATTTTTAAATAAATAAGAAAAATATCAATTAAAAAAAATATGCTGCGGTCTTGTGAGTATATAAACAGCCAGTGTGAATTAAAAAAAATACCTATTAAGCGAAACGGCCCGCGGCGGTGAAGCGGTGTGTTCCAAATTTAAAAAAAAAACTATATAACTCACGGAATACTAACTCTGTAAGTTGTACCGAAATTCAAAATCTGGGTTTTATATAGACTAATATTTGATTAAAAATGAGTTCAAGCGATTCTGAAATGTTGTTTCGGGTTAAAGACGAGGCAAATACACTAATCGAAAAATCTTTTGCCAGAAATTTCAAAGAAAAGATATTTAAATACATACCATGATTATATGAAATGGCGAGCAAACAAGAAATAAAATATTTTAGAAAAACTTAAATTTTTTACTTTCCATATATTTGAAATGAAAACTAGAGTGATTTCGACCCTTGTATAATAATCTACTATTTTATTCCTTTCCAAGCATTGAAAATTATTGATGAACGAGGCCATAGGGTATAATAAGCAAAAGTTATGGTTCTGGGTGTACTATCGGTACACCTCTGCCTAACCCTTCGCGTTTTACAGACGTGATGTTATGTTATATTAAAGACAAAAGAGAAACTATAGTCTTTAGAATACCCAATAAAAATATCACAAAAGACTTTTATAATACATTATCCCTCCTGATCAGAAGGTCTAAGTAGCTAAATGTCCAACAGCCCAAAACGTCTAATGAGCAGTAAGTCTAATTAGCAAAATGCCCATGTAGCAAAACGTCCAACTATCAGATGGTCTGTATAACAGAATAAGTACAACGTGCAACGTTAGGTAACTACCTTTATGTTAAAAGCCAGACCAATCAAATAAAGTTAACATTCTCACTTCACTGTAAAAGGGGCACAAGTATAGCTCGAGCAATACTAACATACCTAGTACTTTGCCACTGAGCGGGCACTTCAATAGCCTAGAGCTAGCGGATATATTTTGATACCTAAGTACTAAGAATCGACTTACGTGTAGGTTATAAAAGAGGATGAGTTTCTCTTGCTAATGGTTTTAGAGTGTGTTTTTGATAGAGAATGTAACATAATAACATGACGCCTGTATTTCTCCTTAGAAGTAGGCAGAGGTGTAAAAAAATCCCCAATTATGATGCCCCAGTGGTGAGTCGACCGGACACAAATCCAGAATCCGGACTACTACTGAGAAATTCTTAATAAAAAATCCAATAATACTTTTTCCTACCCATATTAAAGATTGGACCCAATACCAAGGCCAAGCAGTCGGAGTTGCTACCACTCAACGAAACAGTCCTACCTTTTCGGAAAATACAGGTGATTTTATAAACCCTTTTTTACCCGACTGCGGCGAAGCCAAAAAAGAGGGTTGTGTGTTTGACCTGTGTGTGTGTGTATGTATGTCCCTATAATGTTCCCTCGTAAATACTAAACGGCTCAACCGATTTTGATGAATGATATGTCGTTAGATTTGTCTTTATTGCTCGAGTATCACTGAGTATATTAAAATTATAAAAATCAAAATGGCGGATTTTTGGCGCCAAAAGGTAAAAAAAAGTCTATCGATTGGGGTATCAAAATTAAAGGTTTTAATATGTGATTACAAAAAAATATGCAAATTATTATGTAATTTGGAATCAGAAATTAACTTAATTTTATTATTCAAAGATTTTAATCGTTACATTCGGTTAATACCGCGGTCCGCGTCAAAAGATAGTCGCGTTTCTATTTCGTTTTGACACCTCTGAGACACCCAAGGACGCAAGGACTTAACTTGATTGTCATGGAAACAATGTGGGAGCTCACTATTTCTAGTACGGACACTTTTTCGCGAGACTAAGTACGGTGTGGGAAAATCTAGCGATTTAAGAGCGGTCAACCCGTCATTTTTTCCATACAAACGCTCGTAAGTGATTACGGCGTTGTAACACATCTTTCTTTTAATTTTTTGAACTAATAGAGGTATCTTGTGCTGTGTTACTAAATCTAGGTTTCTATAAAAGCAAAAAATTAAAAATTTGAGAAACAAATTCAGTACAAGCCTGCAAAAATCTGCTTTTTGCACAAATTTTACCTGAACTTTGGCCGTTCATAATGTACTCATAAATTGTAAAAGTAAAGAAAACTTCCTCATAGAAACCTCACACATGTAATGGAGATTCTTCTAAATGACTAAAATTTATTTCACAAACTTCTGGCTCATTCAAAAACACGTATTTCCTGCAACAAGTTTTATGAAATTTCCGCATACTAGTTTCGTCCAGTGTTCTCACTTGCTTGTTAGTAGTTCTCACTTGCGCTGGATGGAACAACAAGTTTTTCGACCATACTCACATTGACGGTAGACGGACCGGGAAGGGCCTTCTTAAATCTTTGATTTATGCATCACCTCCACAAGTAGTCAAGCCGTGACACCAAATTCAATAGAAACTGTATGGAGCAATCTCCACGCCGCGTTATCATAGCGATAATATCACCGTGTAGAGATGGCGACTTAGTAGTACGTTACCAAGTAGACGTTTGTTATAAAATGAGAATCCCAAAATGTTACCAAGTGCACGGCGTGCACGTAATCCATGTTATAACCTCGTGTTCTCAAACCGAAAAAAAAATGAAAGCCTTAATTTAAAGCGCGCTGATCCGTTATTTAAAACGCACTGTTGTAATAAAAAAATAAAAAATAAAAAATGGCGCTACGCAGGGTATTTCCTAGAATTAAACTTTTCCCTTTGCAGTTATTTCAAATATGGTTCGTACATGAATATTATAAAAATAACGTAGCATTTTTTTTGGGTGGGAAATTATCAAATAACTTCTCTCGCTCTGTGTGGAGCGGGAGGGCGTGTCAGACTTTTACTGACTAAAACCCTCCCGTGTTCCTTCAGATGCCTGTGTGCCAAGGCCACGATATCCCTTTCGGACAAGCTCGTAACCCTGGCAGGAACATAGCATTACGCCTGTATTCCCCAAAAGTGTAGGCAGAGTACGTATATTACACCCACCTATCGCCAGTTGTATTTAAGGCGCTGACAAGAGGCAAATGATAAAAGTAGAAAATGCCAAATCCATATAATTTGTGGTATCGGAAAAAATATGTTATTTTGAACATATTTCTCAGAACAAAAACGTCTTATTTGTATGCAGAACTTGGTTGTTTTTTTTTTTCGATTAGGTACTCAACTCATTTTTGAGTAAATAGATAATTCCTTGATATTTTTCAATAAATTACAAGCGTTGTGTCATCGCGCTTCTCTTTCTTTTGTATGCAGTTTAACAGTGACCGCGGCTTAGCTGTTGTCAGCTTCTTAAGTCTCATGTAACAAGGGCCGAGCCTATCGCAATCAACAGGGCACGAATGAAAACGAGCGAGCCTTACCCTTCGGCCTAACTAAATTTCGCGCGCTCTCTGTTGTACAGCGAGACGTCGCGTCTTCGGCCGGAGTACGAGAGGGAGCGCGCGAAGTGGAGTTCGTGTTATCGCGGCAGTGTAGCCGTAGGGTTACAGCATGTCGATTCTGTAAAAATCTCATCGCGAATTCTTGCGTGGAGTGAGCTGTCAGTGTCATTCCACTGATGCTGGGGATTGACCAAGGATTATATTTATAATCACAATCGAGATATTTCGCAAATGATGTGTAACATCTGAAATTTCACCTTGGTAATAAGCAACTGAGCAGCGACAGATATTAACTTCAAAACTTAAAAAGCTAATTACTGAAATATTTTTTCGATTATTAATTACTAGTGTCGAAATTCGCCCCCTCTACTTACAATCTATATAGTAATTACTAATTCCATGCTATTATAAAGTACTTACTAATTACATGCTATTAAAAAGAAACTGTTACTTCCTGTTACACACTCCGTCCCTTTTCACGAGATCACTCCCACATAAAGCGAGAGGAAAGATGCAAAAACCCAATAACACTTCGCCCCATAGATCTCGCGTGTAGGACTAGCCAGAGCAAAAGAGAAATAAAAGCGTTCATTTGTACAAATAAGCATGATTTATTTACTTAGTAAAATAAACGCATAAATATTACGGCAATACATTTTTTATTTTTCATTTACATTTTTATTAATTTTATAAATATATTATTACAATTCTAGGTCCTTACACTTTTGCAGTTCAATCACTACTGCCTTACTAAAATGGCGCTACCACGTAACTTTTAAAATCCTTCTTCTTTAACAGACTCAAATAGTCAGTTGACATCTTAATATCTGGTGGCGCCATTTTAGCATTTTATATAAATCAAATACCTTGTTAATTTTACCTAATACAATTGTGTTATTTCAAAATCACTGTAAATATCTTAAAACTACCTCAAATGTTGTTAAATAGCTATCACACGCTAAACATTCGCCTACGACCAAAGCAATCACAAAAAAAAATATTAAACAGATTTTTTGAATAAATTGGGCGACTAGATACATTGAACCATAAAGGTACTCATTAGACCCAGACACTACATTTACAAATTATATTTCAGGCTCACGACCGAAAAATCAGAATCATCACAAATTCTTTTCAATAGAATTATTTCTTTGTACAATTTATGCCGTAGGCGACTGATATCATTCTATGTGAGCAAATCTTTTGTGTTCTGTCACAAAATGAGGGTAGTCTTACAAAGTATTGATACAGACTACATTAGCACATCAAAGGACAATTGTCAAAGTTTCTTTGCTTAAGAGTTGTTTTAGTTGTATATTTTGGAATTCGGTATTTCCTTTAGAAGTTTCCGCTAATCTGTGATCATGTTTGAAGAACTACAGGGGGCCGATCGCGCTAATTTTGAACGTTAATACCAAAACTAAACCACAACCAAAAACGTCACGTTAGACACATTTCGTATCGCGCTAATCATTTCAACGGAAACGATTTAGCTTTACTTTGGAAGTTACGTTGGAGGAACGATCGATCGAACTTCAACGATTTTGTCGCTCAGAAAAAATAGCGCGATACCGTTTCTTACATCAGCTAAACCAAAAACGTTCCGTACGAACGGTAATTACGTTTAGAAATAGCGCGATCGGCCCGCTGGACAGCTAGTGGCCAAATAACAGCCGGCTCGATTGATTTACAACCGCTGTTGCTGAAAACCAGCGCTGGGGCTCTGTCTCGCATACGGTTGCTGCATTATGCTGAGCAATGGCCGTTTTGCGTGGATGTGACGCACATTTTCCCCCAATTATCAAAAAAAACCACCAGCCAAAGAGATAAGCCAAAGTCAAAAATGTGACTTAAAGTCACATTTTTGACTTTGGCTTATCTCTTTGAATCCTTACCTGACTTAAAGTCAGGTAAGGATTCAAAGTCAAAAAGGAAACTATGGAAGTTATAAAACGGCCGAAGATTTGGCCGATAGTTCGGATGAACGCTTCGGAGCAGACCCCCTGAACTTGAACTACGATACAACTTTCAGTCTTAGTTGAAAATTCCCCGTGAAATCTAAGCCTCTATGACAGTAGTTGCGAACAGTGAGAAACTTGAAATTCTGACAGCTGTTTATAGAATGCAACTACATTCTAGCTGACGTAAATTATAAGTGTTTGGGTGATGAATAGCATACTCCTGGAAGGTAATTCTCACGCATCTTGCGTTGGTGATTGTCGTTCGATTCGTACATTTCCCTCGTAAAAGTCACACTGAGGTAATCTCGGTATGTCGATTCAAGCATTTCTCGCATGAAAGCCACGCGACATGCCTTACTTTACATGCGACATGTATTAGACTCACTGTTACGACCACACTTTAGCAACACTTTAAGTATAATACAATCAAATATATTTAAATAACTTGCACTTGGAGCACCTTACACTTTTGCTTTTTTTTTTTTTCTTTTTGGCTTCGCTCGGTTTGTGCATTCAGCCAGTGTCATGTAAAATTAGGTAACTAGTACAAAGCTGTAACTAATATTAGTAATGTATAATTATGAAATGAACTCCATTCAATGATGCATGATAAAGATGATAGATGATATCCCGCCCCGCTCCCCTTGAGTTCCAGTAAAGACGTGGCACTTTACTGAAACCTCGCGCGGACTTCTTGAGAGAACTTAAAGTGATGTTGCACTGTTTTGTTTCATTTGTCAACACTAGTGCAGGTTCACGAACACTTAATGGTTAATAATCCACCACTATTACACATTAATATTCGGCTAAACACAAATTTTAGAAAATAAAACAAAACTGCTAACATGACGCTTCACTTTCCCGCCAAGAAGCCACTTTACAATTTAATTAAAGGTTGAACGACAATTGATTCACATTTTCAATATGACACAAAACTACGCAGACGTACTATGGTAAAGCAGTACGGCGCACCAAGCGCCATCTGTTAACGGACGTTATAACGATGCACTGCTTTACCTTAGTAAGTCAAAATACCTAATAAATTAATTTTAACAATGCAATATTAACTACTAATATGGTAAATTCTTAAATTCATTATTTAGTCAAGACAACATTTATCAAAAATAATTTAGGTAAAACGTAATTTGAGTAACAAAACAATAATCAGTAAATCAATTAATTACTTATAAAAAAATGGTCTTACACATGGAAAGAGTGGTCGCGACCAATCGATTATCTTTAGGTTATTATGACGGACGAAGGTCATCAGCGCCACAGTCAAGTATTTCTGAAGAGGAAATATGTTAGTAAGGACCCCAGTGTTACACAATCGCCCTACTGGTTACCTCCAACCAAAGACCCAGATATTTGTGACAGTTTAGTACTCCTTGTTGGCAAAATACCAGACAGCAACATTTCTCTGTGAAACACTCATATTTCCCTAGCAAGATTGCATTTAAAACATGCGGTATGTATGTTTTAATTTAACGTTCGTACGTTTGTAGAATACAAAGGAATAATATTAGCATAAGTAGCTCAGATGGAATTTATGTTTTAATTTAATTCTACATTTCCAGGGTTGCATGTAGGGTACGCTAAGTATGTCTCGTTCGATGTGTTAGTAAGGCTTTACTTTTTATGTAGGATTGTATTATTTTTAACCACAGTTATTTCCACCAGCTACTTTTAAATATGTCAAGTGAAGAGTAGTATGTGAGGTTTACACAAAAAAGCAGATCTTTAAAAACAGTTTTTTCTAGTAGACTCGTAGACTACCTACAACACGCAATTGATGAAAAAAAAAACTCATCATATTAATTAATTTTTTGTATTGTCATGTTTAAATATCGATACCTATCACCCAAGCGGAGTTTCGCTAGCTATTTTAATTTGACACTATAAACAACGAAATTAAAAGGAAAACTATAACAGCTAAGTTGGCTGTACAAGTTAACGAGTAATAGGCGACCAACTTACATTTGCAGTTGAAGAATTGACCGTGACGTATATCGATGTATGGGAGAACACATGTTTAAACTACAATGTTAAGTTTGTTTTTGAGATAAATTTATCCCAACTACGGAACCCATCATTGTGCGTGGTCCGACACGCACTTGGCCAGTTTTTGGGCTTTGAAAACATACTCTTTATTTACTGAATTGCCCCAATATATTTTGCCTTATCTTAGTGTGGATGCATCATAGCCATGGTATGCCATAGTAACTTTCTTCCAAGAAAACTGATGTAGATTTTTAATAAACTTGCATGCTTCTATTTTTTTATTGTCGTAAATGTTAAAGATCAAAACAGAAGTGTGGCTACACATATTATAAAATAGTAACGACGTCAAAAATATACTTACTGTATTTTTTGGGAAATAACTACTCAGCCTCAGATAGAGTAACACCACATAATATTTTCCCTGAAATTGTTCTTCCGTGTTTGTGTTCTTTCCTTGTGTTATGTTTACCGCAAATAAACGTATTTTCTTTCATTCTCTCTTCTTTCTAAATGAAAATCCGATTTGACGGAATTAATTCCTAAGCTTTGGTTCCCAAGAACTGTGGTGGCCGCCATAAAACGGCCGCAGGCGACAGCTGTCATGAAAATGATTGCACCGGGGTTTTACGACACAAATAACGCTGTCTAGAAAAACACTACAACTTACTTTCCTAAATAACGTTTCAGTGACGTCATTCGACGGTAAATTACAGATGCTATGTGGCGGCCTGCGCTCTTCTAGGCAACAGCTTTATTAAAACTAGATAAAGATGTGTTTATTTGCTTAAATATGTTTTATTTTATTTGAAAGGTACACCAACGACCCATTCACTAGAACATTAACATAATAAAAAATAACATATACATTGAGTTATGGTGAATAAGTCACTTACAGGCGTACACAGCACTTACATAAAAAATAGCTTCTTAAATATATGTTTAAACAAGATTTTTTAATTGTAGTGAGGATAGAAAAATTCATTATAAACAAGTAACATAGTTTTGTTACACATACAAGAATAAAAATGCATGCGGGATAACATTAAATAAGATAAAGGTTCAGACATGTTTGCCACGTACTATGGCGTGCAAATATTATGATTAATTTCAATACAATAATTTAACGTCAAATAAACAAAAAATAAATAAAAAAGTATATAATAATTCTTAATCAATAATGCACAAAATCTATGACAAAATAAAAGATTCTGCCAGAAATTCATTAATTGTATAGTATGCTTTGTTAGTTAGAAATGTCTTAAGCTGTTTTCGACTGTACATTATTAAGCTCCCTCCAACTTTTGGGTAACTTGTTATTAATAGTGGGAACCATGCAGGAAAGACTTTTGCGCATAAGTGCAGTCCTATTCCTATGCAGACAGAGCTGACTTTGATCACGCCTGTTTCTGGGAAATTCATTTGCCATTCGCGAAAATAAGTTATTATTATTTCTAACAAACATTACGGTTTCCAATATAATAAAGAAAATAGAAGGGAATAGAAAATGTACTGTAGCATAATCAACCTATAATGTAACATAATCAGCCTATAATGTAACAAAATCAGCCTATAATGTAACATAATCAGCCTATAATACGCCTACTGCTGAGACACAGACCTCCTCTTTCTGTTACAGGGTGTGGGCCGTAATCCACCACGCATGAATGTGATGATATGTATGAGAACCCTTCTGTGCAACACGCACGCACTTGTCAGGTGGTTTTACTCTATTTGGGTAGATAAGTGAGATATTTGAAGCGGTCTAGACTAAGACCAGCCGTATACCTAGCAGCTGATAAACCTACAAGTTCAGTTTGTGTCCTTAGTCGTTCCTGGGGGAACTTCAGCTTTGTTAAAGATGCAGGAAGATTTGCAGGAGGCATTATTTTGAAACTTTATCTATCTTAGATTTGTTTAGAGGAAGTTTGAAAGTGGCGCCAGTTACAGAATTTTTTAAAGGGAATCGTTTGTCTTGCTATGGGCATGTGATGAGGAGAGATGAATGCCTGTCATTGTAATGGGGAAATTGTAAAAGGGTCATGAGTATATACTGTTAACCTCATCGAAATTATGAGCTATCAAAGAACATTCAAAAGCCGTGTTGATTTTAATCAAATGGTTTTGACGCACGAAAAGCTTGGCACAGGAGGAAAAGCTTACGTCCGCCGCCGCCTATCACACTGGACCCGAGGTGGCGGCGCGTAGTGTTCCACGCGCGCCCCTTTCAGACGTCGCGAGGGGGTCAAACACCTCACCCCCCCCAGTCTTGAGGTGGCCCGCAGAGTAGGGCCGGCACCAGCCAGGGATCACGGAAGTAATAGTAGCTCCCAAGATCCCCGGTGCAAGTGTGGGAAGGGAACACTGGGGTGGTTTTTAGTCAGTAAGAGTCTGACAGACCCCTCCGCCCGCTCCAGGGCGGAGGACATCCATGAAGATTTTCCACACCGGCAACAAAAAAAAGGAGGAAAAGCTTACAAGCTATTGACAAGCTATTTGCTAACCTTATCAGCAGCACAAGGACACTGAACGAGACACAATATAGAAAGCTTTATTGTTATGACGCCTATGAACGTTTAACGGTCCTGAAGGAGTTAAAATATAAACTGGGGGGAATTATTTATTTATTTTCACTTTTACATCCATCATTACAGGGTAACCTACAGCGATAGTGAACTTATTTTGACAACTAATTATTAAGCAACCAACTCAAATTGTTCATTTATTTAAATCACAAAGTACGTACTGTCATTCTTTGACAGTTGTATGAAATGGCTGTAATAACACGGCAAATTGATATAGGATGTCCATTAGATAAACAATTAATGTCCTTGGCTGGGTTGCCATAATCGCCACGCTTGGCAGGTTGGAGATCGCAGTATGGTGCTAAAATGCATAGAGAACGCTGCTGCCCATTCTCTAGTAAGTCCCTTAGTCGCCTTTTACGACACCCGCGGGAAGAAATAGGCTGTATTATGCTGTAGTTAATTGAATCTACCAAAAAACTTTGTTGTAAACACAAAAAAAAAAAAAAGTTTTTTATTATCTTCCATTGTACATAAACACTTAGCTAAACACTATGCAGCGTAACAACTAAAATAAAGAGTGTTTTCGATGAACTCTGGCACCCAGAGTAAGATTTAACTTGTGTTTAAGGTGCCACAATTCTCTATTTCTAACTAAGTGTACAGGATTTTGAAGATGTTAACAATAGGTAGGTTCTAGAACTTAGTTGCCTGTTAAGGTTTTTACTAGTACGGAGGTTAGTGTGAATTATTCTCTAACAACTATATTTCTACGCACGACATGAGATCTTATTTTTTGTTTTGTATTTTTTTTTTTATAAAAGTATAAATTGTAATTCTTTAGGTTGTTATTGCGCTGCTGGAAATAAATGTTTTTTTTAAGGCATTGTGATTTAAATGGTCATAATTATATAAATGTAGCGGCATCAACATCGCCACATGCGAACTACGCGTCACACTGACGTCGCGCAAATCCTGCATCGCGCAAGCAGAGTTTACCGCGCAACTAGCATATATAGGACAACATCCCGACATCAACCGTCGGACAGTTGCCCACCAGACACAACACCCGTCTGGTCGGAAGATCCTCCCTTTTCTATGGCGGATGAATGAACTTTACAACCTGTTCCTCATGCCACCAAATAAGAAAATATATACATATACCTACTCAATATTTAGTTACATTATAATTATATTTATTATTCATACATTTTATATTATCTCATTCTATTCTTATAAAGTTATATCACATTATATTAAATATCACAGTCATTTTAATATTAAATAATTATATATCTTCAAGGAATTCTTTTACAGAGTAATATGCCTTTTTAATCAGGAAGTCTTGTAGCTTCCTTCTAAAAATACCAATTAAATGTAGATTCTTAACATCTATGGGTAACTTATTATTTATTTGAGACGTGTAACAATACCCTGAACGTTTCCCAGCTCCACTTGAAGTGAGAAAGTTGTGTAACCATAGACTAGGAGCCAGCGATGCAACATCGATAGAGTTTTAATTACACGGCCACCCGCGGTGCAGCCGTATTCGGGAAATAATAACTTGGACACACGAGTTTAATGATGTACGGGATTAATTTTGAGAACAATAACCCTTTATGGTTTTGGTGAAAGATTAAACTGCTAAATCAATCATTTTGAATGCCCGTTTAAATATTAATTTGCTCAATGTCATCATTTCAGCCGAAAGACGTCCACTGCTGGACATAGGCCAAAAGGGTGGTTTGCCATAATAGCCACGCTTGGCAGGCGGGTTGGCGATCGCAGTATGTTGTTAAAATGCATAGAGAACGCTGCTGCCCATTCTCTAGTAAGTCCCTTAGTCGCCTTTACGACACCCACGGGAAGAAATAGGATGGTGCTATTCTTTACGTCCGGCACCACACGGACAATTTTAATTTGCGGGCTACCTATATAAACAAATATACGGGTACTATCCCTATTTGTATCCATCTCTGTTTGTTGCGGGAATGGTAGGCATCAACAAGTTGCCAATGTAAGAACTTTTGTAACCATATTTATCAGCAAATAAATCTTTGACCTTGACTTTGACTTTGCAACTGAGACGTAAGTGTGGGCTGTTGATGGACTACTACTTAGTACTTAATAATAAGATCGATGACGCGACTGCTCTAGCTCGCTGTTCATTATTAAATATAGAACAGCTAGCTAAAGTCGTCGCGTCGGGAGCAAATTTTGCTCCGGACCGGCTGCGGAGGTCGCGCGCTCGTGCCCCGCGGTGCCTGTTCGCGGCTCCGCCAGTGCGTACCCATACTGCTCGATAATGCTCCCAAACCCAGTCGATCAATCTGCTGGACGCCCTGAATTTTTTAAGGAAAATTTTCGCCGACTGAGCAGAAGGCTGGCGCGTTCTTTGGCCAAAGAATTAGCATTGCCATTCAACATAGTAATGCTGCCAGTCTTCTGGGCACGTTTCCGGGTGACAGCGATGCGGACGAGTACTTTGACGCTTAAGTGTTTTTTTTTTTTGTAATTTATTATGTTGTAATTTATTATTTTTATAATAGAATAGTCTCTTTATAAATTCCTTTAATTAAAATAAATAATATAAATAAATTAATTTTTATTTCTTTATATGTTTAATGTTTGTATTAAAGTTTTTAGTTATTATGTATTTGTAATGTTATGTTGAGGAGCTTGTGGCTAAGTAATAACAGCCGCACGTGTCGATCGATCAGGTTAAGCTACGCTTGCCGCGGTTGGTCCGGTTGGGTGACCATCTTTTCATACCAAGATTCCTCCATGCCTCGGAAAGCACGTTAAGGCGTTGGTCCCGGCTGTCATTTGTAGATCTTTGACAGTTGTTACGGGTGGTCAGAAGCCCGAAAGTCTGACAACCAATCTTACCAAGGGATATTGTGTTACCCAGTAACTGGGTTGTGGAGGTCAGATAGGCAGTCGCACCGTGTAAAATACTGGTGTTCAGCTACATCCGGTTAGACTGGAAGCCGACCCCGACGTAGTTGGGAAAAGGCTAGGTAGGTGATGATTTGTAATGTTATGTTGTTGGCTTGCTGCACGCTTTGGTGTTTACTGTAAGTGCAGCAGGCAATTGTTATATAAATAAATAAACACTAAGGCAGCCATACTCAAAGTGTGTTCCGCGGAACCCTAGGGTTCTGCAAAGCCTCTGTGGGGGTTCCGCAAAAATACTGGTCAGAATAAAAAAGTAATACTAAAGGAGTGTCTACCTACTATATTTTATTTTACTCTGGTACCTGAGTAACATAATATCAATCTAAATATTTCAACAAAAGTAAAAAAATATGTAAATTTTAATGTCAAGTAATATGATTATTAATGAAGAATACACATAAATCCATTTTTGATTACTTTAGGGCTCCGTCAAATATTTCGTTTTCGAAAAGGGTTCCGTCTCCAAAAAAGTTTGAGAACCACTGCACTAAGGGATCGCACATACACGACACCACATCACAGCGATAAAATGTGGGCAAGCAGTGATTACTTATTTATTTATTTTAACTTTAATTAACACGGTTAAACCAATTACATTCATTAAAGGCAGAGACACATACATAGAAAAGAAAATATAATTTTTTTTAATTCTGGTGAAAACATAAAAACAATTTAAAAAACAAAAAAAACAATACTTTCATGAATCCCTCTCACAGTATTTCAGGCATGCCAATAAAATCTTCGTCCATTCATCCGCAAACAGATCGTTTGTTGGATTGGAATCCAAGAGATCATTAAGTGCGACCAGAGTGCGAGGTACTGGGGACTTAGCATGCGAAACGGTGCGACATGGAGGCACGGCAAACAGCCTGTGGTTTCTGCCGCGGCAGTAATTGTCTGGGACAAAGAAACGAGCCAGCACAGCATGCAGGTCAGGTGCGTCAATAATGCCACGGAGCATCTTGCAGGCTATGGCGAGCTGATGTCGTGCTCGCCTTAAAAAAAAAAACGCCGATAAAGAGAGGGAGCGCAGGTCGTTGGCTGTTCGATGTAACATGCTGGTTCGAAGATTTGCACGTTGTACGAATCAAGTTAAGGTCACTCTTTTCAAAGCTTTCTGTCAATCATTCTACACGTGCAGTCTTTGAACCCGCTTTACGCAGCGGACATACAGCGATCTGCCCGTCCAATATAATAACGCGTTTAGGATACTGTTGGGGCTGTCGTGGCGTTGTAGTGCGTCCACTATGTTTGCGGAGGCACGCACAGACGATTTTTACGCCATTATAAGAAAAAGGACCGCCTCCATAGCCGGCCGGCTACGCACCGCCACCAATAGTCTCCTGAGCGTGTTCTCAGATAGGTGGGGCTCCCCTCTGCTGCGCCACTGGGTGAGGATCCATCAGTAGCGAGGCTACAACGTCCATTAGAGGGAAGCCCAAGAAAAAATATTTTTTCTCTTATGATGTATTAAATACCTCTATTCCAACGCTTGCTTAAGGATGCTTATCCGGTAGGCTCTAATAATCCTTCCATATCCCAAGGGCACGTCTTCCCTACCATTATTGCGCCCCCCGGTCTACTCATTGGTATACAATGGTCTCTGTAGTCTCATGAAACATGAGGCTTCAGGGGCTGGGGTGAATCTTTGGGTTCATTCGAGCAATCGAGTCTGGTACAACCACGCTGGGGTCGGTGCACTTCATTCATTCATAATGTGATTATGTATGTACTATATTATTTAGTAAAAGTAAACTCAAGAAGAGTCGTTGTTCCGAAGGGAAGCCGGTAGGAATGGGGTTGTATGAAGTCGTCGCCACTGGGATCCATACCAATTGATATTGTATTCTATTATCTCCTCCTTATTACTAACACTAGTCATTAAGTTATGTTGTTGCTACTAACACTATGGACTTACGTCTGAAATAAAGAATTTGAATTTGAATAATAACTAATAATAATAATTACGTGTGTATAGTGTCGCTGCAGCCTTTTGCAGTTGCGTTGTGGTCCTTGTGGTAACTACCACAGGAGACGGAAACGATTACATACAATCTTGGGCCTGGGTGTAAAAAGATGCCAATTAATAGCTTATATATTACCAACCTTTCACTGAAAATTCTGCGGATTTTGTCAATCTGAGAACAGAGTTATAAGAGACCTGTCAGGCCTCATTGGCTTTTGGTGGGGGTCGCCTGTCATGAAGCTGTGCCCCCCCGAACCCGAAACAGTTTACACACGGACCCTTGAGGCTATAGAAACAAAAGAAGACCATCAAGGGTCTTTGTGTAAACTGATTCGGGTTCGGGGGGCACAGCTTCATGACAGGTGTCTCTCAATGAGAGCGAATGGGGCCTGACAAAAGTGAGGTTATGTTACAATATTTAACTAACAGCTGATTCCTACGAATGTTTATTATATTTTGTGGTTGCTCGATGTGGTTGCGTTGTCGCTAGTAATTGCAATGTGGTTACGTGTGGCTATTATTTGCAGATAGACAGATCGTTGTGTTTGCTACGTGGCCGGCCGCTAGTGCACGTGCCCGTCGTACCTGGGACTCGTCCTCGACAGCCGGTGGAACTTCGTGGAGCACTTCCGACGTTTGGCTCCCAGACTGGAGAGAGCCGGGGCTGCTTTGAAGCGGCTTCTGCCCAATCTAGGGGGTCCAAAGGCCTCCGGCCGGAAGCTCTACGCGGAGGTCGTGCTGTCCATGGCCCTTTACGGGGCACCGGTGTGGGCGCGTTCTCTGAGGCTGCGACCAGCCCAGCGGTTGAACGCGTCCCAATGGGTCATGGCCATCAGTCTGGTACGGGGTTACCGCACGGTCTCCCGTGAGACGGCGAGCCTCTTTGCCGGACTGCCGCCGAAATGCCGGGGTGAAAATCTGCTGCCGCGAGAAATCACGGCACAGCGGACAGAGCTCCGGCGGGATCTCATGGCGACATGGAGAGTGCGATTGTCGCAACCCAGCGCTGGTCACGCCATAATCGTGGCGATACGTCCCCTCTTTGAGGAGTGGCTAGAGAGGTGCCACGGCGTCCTCACCTTCCGCCTGACGCAGGTCCTCACCGGACACGGTTGTTTCGGGAGGTTCTTGTTCAGGATAAAGCGGGAGGAAACTCCCGGGTGTCACCACTTTGTGGATCGCCCGGAGGACATGATGGAGCATACGATGGAGGTCTGCCCAGCATGAGCGGAGCACCGCCGCGTCCTCACGGAGGCGATCGGCGGCGGCGATCTCTCGCGTCCGCCCTGGTTCAGGCCATGGTTCGGAGCGAGAGTGCATGGGAGGCCGTCACCTCCTTCTCGCGGAACGCGTGAGGAAGAGGCCAGGTTCGTGCCCTCGCGCCTCTAGTCGCCGCAGGAGACGCCCCGGACGGGAGTCACAGGCTATTCCCCTATAAATACAAAGGCGATAGGTTAGTACTATGACAATACTGTATTTTTAAATTGCATAAATCACTGATTATTACCTCTGGCACCCAAGCAAAGATTAAACTAAAAAAAAACTAAACATTCATTTCCATTTCCTTCCATCCATCCATCCATCAATTTTTCCATTTCCATTCCATCCATCCATCCGTCCATAATTTCCATCCATTTTTCAATTTTTAATTTTTCTTACTAGTTTATACCTATTTTCAGTCATAGTAAAAATAATAATAACTAGTTAGGTATATGGCAAATTGTCAGTAATATTTTTTCAGTAATATTATACTCTTTTAAAACGAAAAATTCACGAAACAATTCAAATAAATAAATACGTAGGTATTACAAATGACTCGTAGCGAATTTCGTAGCAAGCGTAGCCCGCGAATCTCGTAGTCATACCAACGCGTCAGCTACGCCGTAGCCTAGTAGTACCCAACCTTGAGGACAATGCTTATAATTGAGAACACATAGGACAATCCAAGTTTACGGCACCTGTCCGACCGCCGGCGATTAGCGTGAAGCGGGTAAGACTAGCAACTAGAAACGAGTTGGCGAGCAACGAGCAGCGAGTTTGTAGTTCGGATAGTTTTATCGCTGGGCTATGGGAGAGTACGCAAGTGCGACTAGTACATTCTGCAATATGATTCCTCTTTGCTATCATTTTTAGGGTTCCGTACCCAAAGGGTAAAACGGCACTATTACTAAGGCTCCGCCGTTTGTCTGTCTGTCTGTCACTAGGCTGTATCTTATGAACCGTGATAGTTAGACAGTTGAAATTTTCACAGATGATGTATTTCTGTTGCCGCTATAACAACAAATACAAAAAAAACAGAATATAATAAATATTTAAGGGGCTCCCATACAAAAAACGTGATTTTTAGGGTTCCGTACCCAAAGGGTAAAACGGGAACCCTATTACTAAGGCTCCGCCGTCTGTCTGTTTGTCTGTCTGTCCGTCTGTCACCTGGCTGTATCTCATGAACCGTGATAGTTAGATATAGTTGTTTAGGGTGTGTAGTAGGCAGTAAAAGTCAATCTGCTAGTCTAGTACTCACGGTTTTTATTGAGTAACGTTAACACACAAACACAACACGGAAATAGTCAGAAGGAGAATCGGCACACAATCACAATAGTCACAGCACAAGAAGAAGTTAGTTAGAAACAATACAACGTAAACAATAGGCGATAGCGGTGTCACAAAATCATGCGCAGCCGAGAGGCGCGTGAGCAAGTTTTCGACTGAAGGTCGCGCAAGGTGATTGAACGAGAACGTTCGCCGCCTCGCACTCCTGCCTTGGCGCTCACCGGCTACGTCACGGTGACGTAGCTCAGTGTGCGCGAGTCCAGTAGTACACGTTACCGGTGGCCCGTCATCAACCGACATAGCATCAATATTATGCGCCGTTTCACAGCTCATGTTTGATGCAAACAATATTAATTGATGCCGGTGAATGTGAATGATGTTATAGCTGTAATGATAATTATATTTAATAATTAATATAAATAAATGTGAATAAATATTATGATTGTGTTTATAAATGTGTTGTGTTGTGTAAGTTTATAATATAAATAAATAAATGGTGTGTTATTTATATACCCTACATAGACAGTTGAAATTTTTGCAGATTATGTATTTCTTTTGCCACTATAACAACAAATACAAAAAAAACAGAATAAAATAAATATTTAAGGGGGCTCCCATACAACAAACGTGATTTTTTTGCTCGATATTGATAACGGCAGCAGGTAGACGCTTGAAATATTCACAGAATATTTAGTTATATATTCATTTCAAAAATAAATAATTAAATTAAAATAAAATAAATATTTAAAGGGGGGCTCCCATACAACAAACGTGATTTTTTTGTCGTTTTTATAGACTGGTACGGAACCCTTCGTGCGCGAGTCCGACTCGCACTTGGCCGGTTTTTTTTCCTTTGTTGGCCAACCAACAATTGTTTACACTGTAACTAGTTGAAGTAATATCTAATATAATCTTAGTGTGCCACATAAGCAATGAACCATCATGAAGTATTCAACCCTTTTTAGAGATCGGTACTGGCATATTTCATTTGTTACCCGTGGTCCCCTCCCGTAGTCCCTGGAGGGACCATGGGTATTTTTTTTTACCCGTGGTCCTTTCGAGAAATACAATGCTGCCAAGTTAAAATGGTAGACCGTTAGTTTTAGCTCTAAGTTACTTGAAACATTCGGTGGAAAATCCTCATGGATGTCCTCCACTCTGGGGTGGGCGGAGGGGTCTGTCAGACTCTTACTGACCAAAAACCACCCCGGTGTTCCCTTCCCACGCTTGCACCGGGGATCTTGGGAGCTAGTATTACTTCCGTGATCCCCGTCTAGTGCCGGCCCGCCTCTGCGGGCCACCTCAAGTCTGCGGGGGGTGAGGTGTTGGCCCCCCCGCGACGTCTGAAGGGGGCGCGCGTGGAACACTACGCGCCGCCACCTCGGGTCCAGTGTGATGGGGGGCGGCGGACGTCCCGGAGTCCGCCGTCCCTGGACCCATTTAGGGGGGCCGGAAGAGGGCATTCTTATTTCTTATTTTTCTTTTAAAACGTTGCCCCACACTAGGAATTTCTCCAGTATCGTGGGTGCGTTTACAAACATTTAAACTCACATACACAAACAGCCAGACCCGGAACAACTACTTGTAGGTCATACAAATATTTGTTCCGTGCGTGAATCGAACCCCTCAGCCGCTTTCCGCAGCCTCCTTCTGCGACACGACTGTTTCGCAGAAGGCTACCACCGCGTCCCAGGACTCCTCGCTGCCGGCCATCGACTCGACCACGGCCGGCAGCGACAGGTCACTGCCTACTCCTGAGATGAGGGCACGGCGAGGCTCCTCCCAAGCGGCACACTCTGCCAGCGTATGCCGCGCCGTGTCCTCCCGGCAGTCGACGCAGTGATGACACCGGGCATCCGGCTCCCTGTTTATGCGACACAGGTACTTCCCGAAGCAACCATGCCCCGAGAGCACCTGCGTCACCCGAAACGACAGGGAGCCGTGCCTCCTCCCGAGCCAGGGCTCGAGTACCGGCCGGAACGCCTCGATGGTGGCGAGGCGGTAGGGCGTGAAAGCCTGTCCCGCCAATCCGCCACCACGGCTGCGCGAAGCTATGACCGACGCAACTCCACATGTCGCTGCATCAGCCACTCGCCCCGCGCCCTCGCTTCCTCGCGCCACCGATACAGTGACGCGAGTACTTTCGCCTCGAGGTCCCAGGGCGGGGATCCGGCCAGTACGCAAGCCGCCTCGTAGGAGATCGTGCGATATCTAGTATTAGTATTCTAACCTAACCTAACCCAAATGATTCAATAACAGTCTACTCTATGGTTTTAATTTGGCAGCATTGTATTTATCGAAGAGACCATGGGTAAAAAAAATACTCGTGGTCCCTTCCAGGGACTACGGGAGGGACCACGAGTTACAAACTGCATATTTCTGTTTTCAGCTTTTGAAAATTAATTTGTTTTTTTTTGTCTATGGGGAGTCGTAGACATGATCTCGTAGAACGTTAGAAATTTTTCTTTGAGTAGTGTCATTTTTCCAGATGACTGCTTGACCATTTTGAACCTTACGCTGAAATTATACGTTAAATACTATCTTTTGATCTTTACGCCAACATTTTGTTTGTGTCCGTAATTCATATATTTTCAATGTCTCATCATCATCATGTCAGCCGAAAGACGTCCACTGCTGGACATAGGCCTCCCCCGAGAGGGTTTGCCGTAATCGCCACGCTTGGCAGGCCGGTTGGCGATCGCAGTATGGTGTTAAAAATACATAGAGAACACTGCTGCCCATTCTCTAGTAAGTCCCTTAGTCGCTTTTTACAACACCCACGGGAAGAAATTTTAAGGTTAATATATGCACCTCTTTTACTGATTGCGTGTACGTCTCAAGGTTGCTCCCATTTGGTGCAACCTTGAGACGCACACCGCACCTTTTTTTTTTTTTTGAGTGGGAATTTATCAAATAACTTCTCCCGCTCTGGGCGGAGCGGGAGGGCGTGTCAGACTTTTACTGACTAAAACCCACCCGTGTTCCTTCATTTGCCTGTGTGCCCGGGCCACGATATCCCTTTCGGACAAACTTGCAACCCTGGCAGGCACTGGCCCTAATGGAACCCGTCAATTCATGCTGACGTCTCTTTGAGGCGCGCGTGGAACACAACGCGCCGTCGACCCGAGCCTGGTCCTTATCGGACGGCGAGCTACCCATCGCTCACCATCCGCAAGCCCGCGCCTACGGTGGCCGGAAATCGGCTTGTGACTCCCGACGCCCAGGGCGTCTCCTGCGGCGACTAGGGGCGTGAGGTCGCGAACCCTGCCTCTCCCTCACGCGCTCCGCCTCCTCCTTCGCGAGCATTACTGCTTCGCAGAAGGAGGTGACGGCCTCCCATGCACTCTCGCTCCGAACCATGGCCTGAACCAGGGCCGGACGCGAGAGATCGCCGCCGCCGATCGCCTACGTGAGGACACGGCGGTGCTCCGCCCAAGCCGGGCAGACCTCTACCGTATGCTCCACCGTGTCCTCCGGGCGAACCACACAGTGGTGACACCCGGGCGTTTCCTCCCGCTTTTTCCTGAACAAGAACCTCCCGAAACATCCATGTCCGGTGAGGACCTGCGTCAGGCGGAAGGTGAGGACGCCGTGGCGCCTCTCTAGCCACTCCTCAAAGAGGGGACTTATCGCCGCAATAGTGGCGTGCCCAGCGCTGGGTTGCGACAATCGCACTCTCCATGTCGCCATGAGATCTCGCCGGAGCTCTGTCCGCTGTACCGTGATTTCTCGCGGCAGCGGAGTTTCACCCCGGCGTTTCGCCTCCTCGCGACACTCCCAGATGTGCGCAAGGACTTTTGCCTCCAGATCCCATGGCGACGCACACACACCGCACCTATCCTTGTAAATATATTCGATAATATGATTTGAAGTATGTCATAGTGTCACTCTGTTTCTATAAGTGTTTTTCTTTTTTAACAGACTTCTAAAAAAGGGACTTCTAAAAAAGGAGGAGGTTCTCAATTCGGATGTTTGTATTTTTTTTTTATGTTTATTCGCGCATAACTCCGTCGCTTGCCAACCGATTTGAAAAATTCTTTTTTTGTTGGAAAGGGTATAGTTTCTAAATGGACCCATGTAATTTTTATCGAAATCGGACAAGCGGTTTTTGAAAAATCAACAAACATCTAAAAATGTATCTACATTGTCTACATTAACGATCTTTTCGTTTACTCTGCATTGCGTTTTTTGTTCGCGCATATCTCCGTAATTTACGAACCGATTTGGAAAATTCTTTTTCGGCACTAAAAAGTGAAAGTCGGTGTCTTTGGATATGTATTTTAGTTTTATGCCACCAACTTCCAAAATTAAAGTTATTTTTCACTTTGTAGTGTTTTTTTGGAAGTCGGTTATTTTTTTTTTGGAAAAAGTTTTTTATTGTATATTGGCACCTTGTTTTTATATTCTTTTGTGTACACTGAATATTTTTTTTTATCTATCTATCTTTCTATCTACAATGTTTTGTACGTTTCTTGAGCGAGATGTTCTTTGATAGCTTATCGCTTCCTCGTCGGCGGCGGGACGAGGGCCTAATGAAACTCAGTTATGTTAATAAATTGGATGTAGTTAAGCACAACGTGAAGCATACTGACTACCTATCTATATGATAAGGGCCACACTCCCATACGGCCCAAAGAGAATTTCAGGAAATCAAGATTTCTGTTCGGTAATTAGTTCTCCTGTTGTGAATGGTGTCTTGAGATTTGACAAAAGATTAAATAAAAACCCCTTTTAGGAAAGGTGATTTTTTTTTCCAACATCTAATCCTCAAGGTTCTCTTCTTCTTCGTCGTCATTCCCTCAACGCTGAGGATCGCGACCACATACGACGCTTCTCCAAGGTATGCGGTCTTCTGCAGTATGGACCGCTCGGTAAATGCTACCTCCAACAGCCTTCTTGATCGCGTCTGACCATCTTGCCGGTGCTCTGCCTTGAGCGAGTTTTACGCAAACTACACGTCACACTGACGTCACGCAAAATCCTGCATCGCGCAAGCAGAGTTTACTGCGCATCTAGCATATATACAACGTCCCGACACTAACCGTCGGGCAGTTGCCCGCCAGACACAACACCCGTCTGGTCGGAGGATCCTGAATTTTCTATGGTGGATGAGAGAACTTTACACCCTGTTCCTCATACCACCTAAGGTCTACAAAATCTGAATTACTGTCGTGCCAGCGACAACCTGAGGGAATTGGTGGTCCCGTGGTAATGACCGCGACTTACGAGTTGTAAGGTCGTAAGTTCGAACCCTGACAGGCGCTTTACTTTGGGCATAGTATTTCATCAGAGTGGTGATGCACGAAGTAAAGCAGTGCTGTGCAGCAGCAGCAGCAGCAGTGTGTGTGTTTTGTGAGCAGTGGCTCTCAAAACGGTGAAAGATAACATCGTGAGGAAACCGGCATGTCCTAGAACCAGAAATTCGAAGCTTTGTGACATCCACCAACCGGAACTGGGCCCGCGTGGTGGATTACGGCCCACTCCCTCTCACAGAGGAGGTCTATGTCCCAGCTACTAGATACTGCGGTGAAGAAGGACACTCGGTCTCAGAGTGCGCAAGGAAAGCTGACACACCGAAATGTGCAACTTGCTCATGCTTTAAAAAGCCCATAACCACAAAACGAGAGATGCTGCGTGCCCTGCTAGGAAAATAGCGGAATATAGGTAAATCAACTCTGAGGGCGCCTAGAGCGTCATAATCAAAGCCAGATGTTCGTGTGTTCTGACTCAACAAAACACTGCACTGACCTACAAACCCACGATTTTGTTGATGTCTAAGCACATCAGTCGCCCGCAGAAAAAATCGAATATACACATAGCCTCGAATGTGATGTGATTGTGCAACAATTTGATTTACTGACTGACCTAGGTTAAAAAGTAAAAGAAACTATTTTACGCAAACTAAATAAGAAATTACGTTTATGAGACTTTTTGTTATTTTTATCTTTAAGGTAAATAGTATTTTAAAAGTAAACTATGTATAAAATATTGAATTAATTAAATTTTGTCACTATTTCAAGACTTGTAATGTTAAATATTGTTAAGAATTCTATCGTCCTACAATTACCACAAAGTATGAGCTCATGCCGCCTGTATTACAGGTTTAACCTAGTACAGGCATCTAACATTACTACCTTTGTAAATTATTTGATTTATGTTAATATTTTACCAATTGTAATACTAAATAAAAATATTATTATTATTTGCGAATTATGTATGTTAGGCAGCGACAACAAGAAGAAGCAGACAAAAAATATGTGTCCAATTTATTTTGTAATACTTAAAAGTAGATCAGTTTACATACCTTAGTCTGGAAGAGCCGATTTTCTCTTAAAACCATACAAAAAAAATCTTTCTACCTGGCAATCCAAAATTGACCTCCAAACGCTTGTCAGTCGTAACACGTAGCGGGTTCACAACGAAACTTAATGCGACTGTCGGGAACACTCACTCGATTCCAATAATCGGTTGGCAAATCGATGTTACAATCGCTTCGTTTTTTTTTTGGCACGTGCCTTTTTAATCCCTTTAGACGTCGCCGTCACAATATTTTTTCAAACTAAGAACACTTTGAATTCGTGTTTGACATTTAAATTCGATTAGTTAGTAACTACTAGTAAGTAGTAGAAAACACTGTGGCATTGGTGTAGTGGTCACAAGCGCGACTGGCAGGCGTGGTCGGTTCGTGGATGGGTAACCTTCCATTATAGTATAGTTTTCGACGATTTTTATGTTTTTTTTTGGTATAGTGGCGTGTGCTAGCTAACATAAGGCCAATAATTTAATTTAATGTTGTGTTGCGTAATGCAAATTCTTTTACATTTTATTAGAAGAAAAGAAAGAAAGAAAATACGTTTATTTGCGGTAAACATAACGCAAAGAAATAAAAACACAAACACGAAAGAACAAGTTGAGGGAAAATATGCGTCACATTCACGCAAAACGGCCATCGCTCAGCATAATGCTGCGACCCTATGCTAGACAGAGCCCCAGCGCTGGTTTTCAGCGACCACCGGCGTTGACGTGATGACGTCAACCGGTGCAGCATAATGAGATAAAATAATTATTGTATAGATTCAAGTTTTATATCTGAACAGACAGCTGTGCTGCTGGGGAGTTTGTCGCGCCACTTTTTCTTCCCAGCTAAAGCACAAGGAAGTGGTGAAGGGTGGGCGTTTTTGGGGGACTATGTAATTTTTGACGTTCGAAAAGTGCTGATTCTCAGCCTTGTTTGAATAAATGACTTTTGATTTGATTTGATTTACAGATCGAGACCCCGCCGCCGTGCCTCGGAAAGCACGTAAAGCCGCTCGTCACGGGCTGTCATTCATATATCTTTGACAGTCGTTACGGGTCGTCAGAAAAGACTGACAAGCAGTCTTACGAAAGGGGTATCGTGTTACCCAGTAATTGGGTTGTGGAGGTCAGATAGGCAGTCGCTCCATGTAAAATACTGGTATTCAACTGCATCCGGTAAGACTGGAAGCCGAACCCAATGTGTTGAAAAGGCTAGAATAGAATAGTCTTTATTATGTACTCCTTAAAAATTACAGATATAAATGTTGAAATTTTACATAGGGTGACACAATGGGTGGTCTTATCGCTAAAAGCGATCTTTTACTAGGTAGATTGATTCAGGTGGTGATTACATAATCACATGCTGTGGTGATTACTTACCATCCGTTAAGACGAGAGCGACGGCTTGTTTCTCATACCATAGTTTAAATTAATAAATGCTTGTCTATTATTTTCTAGACATCAAAGGATTTCCGACCTCCAAGCGGGCGAGCAGGACAAACTTGTTCATTATACAATTCTACTACATCGGAAATAGAGAAAGTCCTTCAGATTAACAGCGCGAAAATGTCACGTACAATCTACTCAACGGCTACCCCGTATTAAAACCCAGTACGTGCTTCAAACATTTTTTTCTGGAAGAGCGTAAAAACAGCTTAGTGTTTTATAGGTTGTTAATATCACCATTAAAAACCTTAATAAGTTTCGTTCAGTTGCTAATGCCGCTTTGACACAATCACAGTACGCTTGTACAAAGTAGATTTGATAAAGCAGCTTTGATTGGATGCCGTCGTCGTCCAAATGCAGTTTGATCAGTATTGCCACGATCAAAAAACGTCCAAGTAGTCGTCAAATCTACTTTGTCCAAAGGGGCGAGCCGTCCATAGAGGCAATTAGGCCTAGCCTACCCTAGCCCAAATGCATTTATTTAACTATGTTATAAAATAATACAAAATATAAAAAAAAAGTTAAAACTCCTGTTAGAACACTTATAGCAACTTCTCGCACCCGTGTGACATAATTACGCGCGTAAGTCAGTACGTAGTAGACTGTATAGGCTCCAAGACGAATTGCCTCTTTTTGCAACTTTTTCATTGATAAATTTAAACACACTGATTCATATTTTGTGTGTATGAACGGCACACATGTCTAGATTATGGGCGTAACTCCTTTGAGTGGAGCTGGGCTGTGATTGGCTCATGGCTGCAGACGGATAACCCGCCAAAATTTTGTTGCCCGCATTTGTAAAGCAAGTCGATATAAATAAATAAATAAAAATATCGCAATTTTATCTGCTAGTATTTTCGACAAATTGGAAATTATATTTTTCGTTTCGTTTTTCGTAAATACGCCATATTGTTTTATAGTAACAAGCAATTTATAACGCGTGCTTGAATGTTTTAACCTATTAAGTTATAAATAATTTGTTTTGAAACAGAAAAGTACAGTAAATGTTACTTGTGTATTGTTTGTTGGTGTTTTTATCACTTAAAAATGGTTAAAAATGGTATTCAGTTGTGAAGTGTGCGCTGATAATGTGTTTTTTATAATTTAAATGCAATAAGTTTTCTCAATTATCGTATAATGATAAGATTCAAGTTGTGTCGAAAGATGTGTACCCGAATTACGAGAAGTAATCCAAAAATATGGTAATTCATCTCGTACTCGTCATTTCAATATTTGTTTTCCGTACATTTTCTTTATTACTTCCAGTAAGTGGGGTGAGGGTGAGTTCTTGTATTTATAACTGTTATAGGCTTATTTTCAAATATTATAAATCAATAAATGTGACTACTTTGAGGGTCATCATAATTATGTAGTGCGACGTTGGTTTTTTTTTTTTAGTATTTCGTGGCCTACCCTCCGTGGAGAACCACTGCACGCCACTGGTCCAAGCGTACTTTGATTGTGTGAACTTGGCTTAAGTATTGAAATAGTCAAAGTGACTTACCTACTATCTTTTATAATACATTGACGCCGGATTCGATTCCCAGGTCGGGCAGTGTTATTGGGTTCTACCAGTACTCGGTAATTTCTCAGGAGCAGGCCGGAATCTGGATTTGTGCCCGGTTGATGAAATTAAAACAAATCGTTTATTCTGTAAATAGGATATCGGAATCACATTTACACGTCATATTAAAAAACAAATAAAGCTAGATGTAGTCGACATTTCCTATCTGACTACCCCTGAGAAGAAAAGTCGAAACAAACTCAGGGGACAAAGTCTCTTGTAAAGTCCAGACATAATCTTGGTCAGATCATGTGAGGACCATGTGGATCCGTGTCTGAAATGGTCTTGAGGAAAGAACCACACGTGAACCTGTCAGTATTCGTGCAGCTCGCCTCTATTACTTGGGACTTACCATAACTAGTGAAACTTGGGTGTACAATATATAGGTACACCTCTGCCTAACCCTTCGGGGATTACAGGCGTGATGTTATGATATGGAACACTTATTAGTTTTAAGGCCAGTTTCACGATCAAAAATTATCGCAAAATTAAAATGTGACATCTTCTCCATAGAGATCTACGTTTTGGAATGGGCTTCCACTTGCTGACTAACTGACCGACTCTTTGACAATTCAAAAGTGCCTGTAAATGGTTTAATTGAAATAAATGCTTTGAGTTTGAGTTTGACAAATTGTAAAGCGCGCGTATACTGCTGCGATTGGCTGTTGATAAATCACTGAACCGATCCGACCACAGCAACTTTCGCGCGCTTGACAATTTGTCACATTCATTTTGTGATTGTTTTCGTTCAAGAAACTGGACCTTAGTGGTATTAAAATCTCCGTTATTGTTAAGACGCAGATGTTTTACAATTTGCTGGGACTTTAGGTACTATGAGAGCAAAGATTTATTATTATTTATGTATACCATCTTTCCTCTAGCTCTCTGTGGGAGCAATTTAGTGAATAGGATCGGAAGTGCGTAACAGGAACTGACAGCTTGAGCATGGAATAAGTAAGTACTTTTGAATAGCATGGAATCAGTAACTACCTACTTTATAATAGCACGGAATTATAAAAGCATGGAATTACTTGGAAGGTTTATATTAGCATGGGTGCCCTGTGGTGCCGGACGTAAAGCACCATCATATTTCTTCCCGTGGGTGTCGTAAAAGACGACTAAGGGACTTACTAGAGAATGCGCAGCAGCGTTCTCTATGCATTTTAACGTCTTTCAGCTGAACTGATGACGATGATGATAATAGCATGGTATTAGTAGGTAAGTACTTTTTAATAGCATGGAATTAGTGTACCTACTCATGGAATTAGTAAGTACTATATAGATTGTAAGTAGATCGAATTTGGACCAGTGGGCGACCACTATTAATGAATAAATATCCGAATAAATATTTCAATATTTAGCTTTTTAACCGACTTCCAAAAAGGTTCTCAATTCGGCGGTATGTTTTTTTTTTTTTTTGTATGCTTGTTACGCGATTACTCCGTTAATTATGGACCGATTTTAAAAATTCTTTTTCTTTTTGAAAGAGTGTACTCCCGAGATGGTCCCATTGCCACCAAATCAGAATCAGATGAGGGGATCCCATGGAAATCGAGGGAAACCCTCAAATTTTATGGGCAAACTTATAGCGATTTGGGTATTTTTGATAGTAACTCGTACATTTGCTCTCGGAAAGCACCATTTGGTGAAGTGGAACTGATGATGGAGACCACACATGGCCACCGGAACAATATAATAATGTGTACCCCTATTTAACGGGTTGCGATTAAGCAATTTATGCTCGTCACTATGCATATGGTGAGTGGCAGTTCTCCTGGTTCTTACTAGGAGAACTCCTCAACAATCAACGTCCCAGCATCGGGAAAAGCAATATTTTGTAAAAGGTGATGAGCAGTTAACATTAAGCTATTGTAACTTAGATAAATTCAAAACTGATCCACTAAAAAGTGAAAAATAAAAAACTTTTTACAAAAAAATAAGGACCGACTACCAAAAATAACACTACAAAGTGAAAAATAACATTAATTTTGGAAGTCGGTGGCAAAAAATTCAAATACAGGTCCAAAGACACCGACTTCCGAAATTAAAGTTATTTTTCACTATGTAGTGTTATACATAGTGAAATTAATGTGAAATTAGTGCTTATTACTAAGATGAGATATCAGATGTTGTTACACAGAATATATGCGACTACTGTAAGGCTCGTTTTATTTGTCCCTTACTTGGTTTTGAAATAGGGCAGCCGAATAGGCATCTACTCTATTATTCGACATCCTATCCCACGCCATAATATCGTTATATGGGACAAGGGACCTTTGAAACAAAAAGGAACACCTTTTACCGTTCATCCCTGGCCCACAATTACAGGCCTATCTAATATACCACCTATTTGCTACACAAAAGGACCTTCTAAAAGGCTTTAAATAAGATTTTAGATACTAAAAGGTATTAAATTGGTTCAAGGCGGGACAATTAAAGGAAATTTAGGGTTCAATGAAATAAAAGGCTCTCGACTGTTTGCTATTTAATTTAAAAGGCATCAACTGTTGGTTTCAACAGTAACAAAAGTTAAAAGCCTTACGAAGGGTTGTGCTCTTTTTAACTGACATCAAAATGGGAGTTAATTTTTATTTATGTACACAGGGATTCGACATAATTATTATTTTATTATAGGTTCATCGATATTTTCATCAATAATGGACCGATTTTGAAAATTATTTTATTATTAAGCCTGAGCGGACGGCGCGCGTTCCCATAGAAATTTTACTAACTTTGCTTGGGTAGTTTTTGAGTTAGATTTTAATCATTCGTATTTGTCCACTTGGCGTAAGTTGATGATGTTATAAAACTTCCTGGCACTGTTATTTAAACAGCAAGTGGTTTTTGGGTGAGAAATTATCAAATAACTTCTCCCGCTTTGGGCGGAGCGGGAGGGCGTGTCAGACTTTTAATGACTAAAACCCACCCGTGTTCCTTCAGATGCCTGTGTGCCAGGGTCCCTATATCCCTTTCGGACAAACTCGTAACCCTGGCAGGAAACAGCAAGTGGTGGTCTACGAATTGGTGTGGGGTAGGTACAAAAAAAAACCGGCTAAGTGCGGTCGGACCACGCCCAATGAAGGGTTCCGTAGTGGGGATTAATTAATTATCCTAAGAACAAACTTAACATTGTAGATGAAAAACTGTTCCCTCATACATTCCAACTACAAATGTAAGTTTGTACGCACAATATTGAGAGATTTGCCTTGTTATTTTAAGATCACAGACTTCTTATAGGTTTTTTAACTTTATTCATCTAGCAGCATTCTAATAGCATCGTCCTAAAATAGGCAGAAAGGCAGGGCTTCAAATATTTTTCCCTTTTATTGGGTGGTACCTAGTACCTCTGCATAATACTTAGATAACTAACAGAATGATCGTAACAAAGGGGTTTTAAACAAGCAAGGTTTACGAGCGAGGGATGAAGGGATTTAAGATTAGACGAATGAACCCCGAGTTTATCACGAGTCAGGAGGGACTGGGATCTTGCTGATACACTTGCTACGCTGGGAGCATGTCAATCATTTTGTTTTGGGATTTAAAAAGAAATGCATCTCTTGTAAATGTGGCTGGTTTTATTTAACCCCGCGTCTTATTTAAAAGCGATCACCGCGTGAATACGTGATCGTCACGTGCTCATGCAGTCACTTTTTGTTTGGAGAACCGGAAAACGCCCCTTGTCGCAACCACGCGTTCAGGTTCACCGAACAAAAAGTAAATAATAAAAAAAATAAAAAAAAAACAAGACTGCCAGTGGCAGGCGTGTTTTTATTTATTTTATATATTTTAATGACAATTTTTATTTTATAAATGTATGTACCTAATGATAAGTGGTTGAAGACGGTTGTACACACTCACAGCGAGGCGAGGCGTGGATGGCGCGAGGATGAAATGTTTAGAAAGAAGAAAGAAAGAAAAGAAAATATATTTATTGGGAGTCAACACAGGAGATCACAAGTTTATGAACATACACTCCTTTTTGAGCAGTCCCGTAATAATAAAAAACCGGCCAAGTGCAAGTCGGACTCGCGCACGAAGGGTTCCGTACCATTATCTATAAAAACGGCAAAAAAATCACGTTTGCTGTATGGGAGCCCCCTTAAATATTTGTTTTATTTTAATTTAATTACTTATTTTTAAAGTGAATATATAACTAAATATTCTGTGAATATTTCAAGCGTCTACCTGTTGCCGTTATTAATATCGAGCAAAAAAACAAGAAAACAAACCACGTTTGTTGTATGGGAGCCCCCTTAAATATTTATTTTATTCTGTTTTTAAATATTTGTTGTTATAGCGGCAACAGAAATACATCATCTGTGAAAATTTCAACTGTCTAACTATCACGGTTCATGAGATACAGCCTGGTGACAGACGGACAGACAGACAGATATACAGACGGCGGACCCTTAGTAATAGGGTTCCTGTTTTACCCTTTGGGTACGGAACCCTAAAAAGTGACTTGAACGCGACAATCGGGAATTCGCGCGACGATCGCTTTTAAACAGGACGCTGCCTGAGACTAGACGGATTTTAAATTGATTGGCAATTATCGTAGGGATGTAAGAGCAGTCAAGTAGTGGCCCAGTGGTAACGTTCGCGACTTACGAGGGTCGTAGGTTCGAACCCAGGCAGGCGCTTTACTTTGTATAAATTATTTCATCACCATTGCTCTCAAAAAAAAAACATCGTGAGGAAACCGGGCATGTCTTAGAACCAAAAATTTGAAGACATTGTGACATCTACCAACCCGCGCTGGGCCGCGTGGTGGATTACGGCCCACTCCCTCTCACAGGGAGGGGCCTGTGTCCCAGCGGTGGGGACGACATAGGCTGATTATGTATCGTAGGGATAACGTAGACCTTCTCATGAAGATAACAACAACTTTTAACACTTTGCGGGGCACTGAACGAGACACAATATAAGTTTTGATGTTTAACATCTTCCCTCTCGCTTTATCTGGAAGTGATTTCGTGAAAAGGGACGGAAGTGTGTAACAGGAAGTGACAGTTCTAGTATGGAATTAGTAATTACTTTATAATAGCATGGAATTAGTAAGTATTATATAGATTGTCAGTCGAATTTCGAGCAGTGGGCGACCACTACTAAATAATAATTTATTCGAATAAATATTTCAATATTTAGCTTTTTAAATTTTGAGGTTAATTTCTGTCGCTGCTCAGTTGCTTAAATTATTACCAAGCAAGGTTTGATGTCAGATGTTACTAAACACATCCTATGCGACTACTGTAAGGCTCGCTCTTTTTAGAGTTCCGTACCCAAAGGGAACCCTATTACTAAGGCTCCGCCGTCTGTCTGTCTGTCTCTCTAACTGTCCGTCTGTCACCAGGCTGTATCTCATGAACCGTGATAGTTACAGTTGAAATTTTCACAGATGATGTATTTCTTTTGCCGCTATAACAACAAATACTAAAAAACAGAATACAATAAATATTTAAAGGAGCTCCCACACAATAAACGTGATTTTTTTGCTCGTTTTTGTTCGATATTGATAACGGCAACAGGTAGACGCTTGAAATATTTACAGAATTTTTAGTTACATATTCACTTTAAAAATAAATAATTAAATTAAAATAAAACAAATATTAAAGGGGGGCTCCCGTACAAAAAACGTGATTTTTTTGCCATTTTTATACATAACCCTTGGTGTGCGAATCGGTACGGAACCCTTCGTGCGCGAGTCCGATCCGCACTTGGCCGGTTTTTTTTTACGTCTGGGGGCGTTTAATGTCCCCAAAGTGTTAGGTAGTAGGTTAACTTATCTTTTTTACCTATATGTACGTATTTCTGAGGCAAAAAAAAAAAAATATTTCTTAGTCAACTGAAAAAAAAACCGACCAAGTGCGTATCGGACCACGCACAATGAAAAGTTCCGAGTTGGGAGGAATTTATTGCAAGAACAAACTTAACATTGTAGTTGAAAAACATTCTGGAATACATCGATACGCCACGGTCAATTTACCAACTACAAATGTACCTAAGTTTGTAACCGGATTTTTTTTTACAAATTATCTATTTTCGCACTTTTTCCCTTACATGTGCTGTGAGACCTTGCTCCTTGCCAAATTTCATGATTCTAGGTCAACGGGAAGTACCCTATAGGTTTTGATTTATTTGCGAGTATCAAAATATGTCGCTTATATCGTCGTATTTTTTTATTGCGTTGACTTAGAACCTTGAGCTCAAAGGGACCGTAGACCTACGTATTTCATATTAATTTCAACTTGATACCTCGCGTTCCTGGTAAAAAGGGTCTTGACAGACAGACAGACGGCCAACGAAGTGAGAGAGCAGTGGCGTAGCTAGGTAACCAAAGGCCCTGGGGCAATAAATAAACTAGGGCCCCGAACTAGGGTTCCGAATTCGACGTACTCTAGATTTGTCGTACTCCAGATTCGTCGTACCTAATACAGTCGCGTGCTTGTAAATTCACTAGTAGCGTTTTATAGTCACGCCGTTGAAGCGCGTCGCGTTTCCGATAGGTCCGGCTTGCGTCAAGCGCGTGCTGTTGAAACGCGCCGTTTGACGGTGCGACTGTGAAACCAGCCTAAGAGGCTAAGAATACAGGGGAGTTCCTAGCATGTTTCAAACCTTTAGATATTCGAGACTTGTTAGGAATTCCCCTGTATTTTTTCAAATAAGTTGCCAATTAAAGTTGCGTTCCTGGAATCTGGTTTATTTATATTCCGAATGTGGCAAAATATTCACTAGTTCAATTTATAATTTGTAAATCAGAGTCCGAGGGGCCCCCTGAGCTTGGGCACCCTAAGCTCCGGGGCACTGCCCCGTCTAGCCCTCCGGTAGCTACGCCGCTGTGAGTGAGTAAGGGTTCCGTAATTCTTTTTGAGGTAGGTACCCCTAATAACACCTTTTTCCTGGTTTTAGATACTAGGTAAGAAGCTATGTGTCTATTGCATTCTCAGTATAAAACAACAGGCTGCATTTTTCTCATAATTATCGTTACTTTCACCCCTTAAAGATTTCATGAATACAAAATCAACACTATGCTTGAAACTAAATACAAGACCCGTCCGTGTCTAAGACATAAATGATCCACGTCAAACCACGAGCGTCCTATAACACACACTATGTAGATAGGCACCTACTAATTATTCATTTACTGCCTCAGTTCACACCACATTTATTGTACCCGTATTTACTGCATCTACCCAGTGAGCATAACTTAGCGGCTGTGAGCGGCCGAGAGCCTATATGCTCAATGCTCTATCTTATGCTTGAGCGCTTGCCGGCTGTGAGCTAATCCTACAGGCTGCCGACTGTTAAGACAGCCTGACTGTACTTAGGGCATAGAGTAGGTATATATAGGAATACGACAAAGAATAAACTACGTTCTGTGGCCAAAATTCATATTGGTTGAATCGAACGAATTTACGAAACGGGTGAATTGACACTTTAAAATATTAATATGTTTTTGTCTATGTCATTAAAATAATAAGTTCTTCTTTTGTGGGCGAGTCGACAACTCTAAAGTCGAAATACGTGTTAGGCAATTGGCACGTAGGAAGATTAAAAAAAAAAATGTTATTTAAAAGTGTCGATTCGTTTTTTGGGGTCAGTAAATTCCTGCGAATCGATCAATAAGCCACAAAATCATGGTATCCGATCAATGTCAGAAGGTAATTTATTTAGTTAGGTACTTAATAGGTACCAATCTCTATTTGAGGATCATAACCCTTCCTAACATGCCACAACTATCTATACACCTAAGTCACTTTAAAGACGAACCAAGACCCAAGACTGTAAAATGTTTGCTGTTCCTTTCAATAAAGACCAAAATATGCATGTGAGCACCAAATCTACATTTATCGCACAAAATGCCAGAGCAATATTTGACAACACATCCCTTTCGTGTGATAAACCCTGCTAAAAAGCAGAATATTTGCAAAAAGTCGGGATACTTATTTAATTTTTTCCTTAATTGTTCCCCCTAAGTCGAAAAGTCCTGACAAAGCCTGGACGGTATTTAGGACAAGAATCCGGACGACATGTCGAACTAGGTAATGAAGTGCATTGACACCAAGTGTGTTGCTTCTCACTTTGGTATAAGCTAGCAAGGTGTGTGTCTTTGGTCTGTGATGCGATTATCATGACATTACAGAGATTGTCCATTGCAGTTGGATTATTATGAAGCTTTGGTCTCTGTGGGATAATCTACTCCTGGGCTTAGTGAGATCCAGTCTGGCAGGCAGGTTCCGGCAGACATAACGCACCTCTTTCCCAGAACCTGCCAACCAGTGTAGAAGTAGATACATTTTATTAAATAAAACGAATCAATATTTTAATTTCTTGTAGGCACTTTTATGAAATTTTTCATATCCAATAGTGTGTATACCTTCACTTCAGGATAAATAAATAAGTAGCTAGGAACGTAAATGCTTTCCACGAATTCATGATCCATAAAAATAACCATTCATTTTATTTCTTCATAATAAGCTCGGCTCATGATCCCATAGATCCCTTCTAATGAAACTAGCCTGTGACTGTTTACCATTAATCAAAGCCCTCTGGACGTAAATAGGCACATCAATAAAAAACACCGGCCAATTGCATGTTGGACCACGCACAAATAATGAAGGGTTCTGTAGTTGGACCTAACTAGTCTGTGGTAGTTGGGATGAATTTATCCCAAAAACAAATTAACATTGTAGTTGAAAAACATGTTCTCCCATACATCGATATACGTTACGGTCAATTCTCCAACTGCAAATGTAAGTTGGTCGACTATTACTCGTTAACTTGTAAACCCTACTTAGTTGTGATAGTTTTCCTTTTATAATTTCGTTATTTATGTACAGACGCCAGCAGTTCAAGCTACCCGAAACTGAAAAATTTTCCCAATCAACCTTGAACTTTATATTGTAGGGATAAAGTTGAAAATCTATTAAAGAAATTTGACAGTTTGTACTAGCTTGATGTGCTGGCATCTCTACTACTGCCATGAATGTTTGCACATAACCAAAAAAAACCATTTAGCTGGCACTTGACTCTTAACAAAAATTTGCATTTTAAAGCTTAATAATATGCAAACGGATCCCTGAATCGAAAAATGGTCTTCACAGACCCTCAATATTTTTGAACGGCCTATCCAACTTTTATGATATTACTGAGGGCTTACTGATAGAGAAAGATTGTATAGTTCACAATATTTATTTCGTATGAGCCATCTTGTACAGAACTCTCTTGACACATTTTGTCCTTATTATTTCTTTACATCAGAGACAAATAAGTAGGTTGGTTATACACATACCTACTTAAACACCCCACCTCGATTAATAGTGTTTTATTGAAAATCTAACACAATCAATCGCTACTCAAAAAAAATCAAATCAATACATTCTACATTTTCCAATGACAAAAATAAACTTATGGTGACACTATTTATCCAAGAAATAAAATATCATGGTTACCCTACTACATGAAAACAAAATTTTATATCATGGTCACCCTACTTCATGAAAATCTACCTATTCTTTAGTTTAAAAGTTTAACCATACACACATTTGTCTGAATCTATCAACTGCTAAAGTCTTTGTAAAAATATCAGCTAAATTTTCAACAGTATTTACATATTCAATTACTATGTCCTTTTTAACCGACTTCCAAAAGGAGGAGGTTATATGTTCGGCTGTAAGTTGTTTTTTTTTTTTTTTTTTATGTATGTTCACCGATTACTCCGTCAATTGTTGACGGATTTTAAAAATTCTTTTTTGTTTGGAAGGGTATGCTCTCGAGGTGGTCCCATTGCCATCAAATCAAAATCTGATGAGGGGATCCCATGGAAATCGAGGGAAATCCTCAAATTTTATTGGCATACCTATGGCGATTTGAGTATTTTTTATAGTAACTCGTGCATTTGCACTCGAAAAGCACCATTTGGTGAAGTGGAACTGATGATTAAGACCACAGATGGCCACCGGAACTACTTAATACTAAGTATTTCACCGTTGCGATTCGATTAGGCACTTTAATATGGTTGCTAAGCAATTTATGCTCGTCAAAATGCATATGGTGAAGTCACCATCAGTTCTCCTGGTTGTTACCAGGACAACTCCTCACAATTAACGCCCCTGCATCGGGAAAAGCAATATTTTGTAAAAGATGATGAGCTTTTGACATAAGGCTATTTTAAATTAGATAAATTACAAACTGACCCACTAAAAAGTGAAAAAAAAACAACCGACTTCCAAAAAAAAAAACACTACAATGTGAAAAATAACTTTAATTTCGGAAGTATGGCTTTGGAGCTGTATTTTAGTTTTTTGCCACCGACTTCCGAAATTAAAGTTATTTTTCACTTTGTAGTGTTTTTTTTGGAAGTCGGTTGTTTGTTTTTTGTAAAAAGTTTTTATTTATATTAAATCTTTTATAAAATGATATTTTATATCAATATGTTTAGTTCTCTTGCTGTTTTCAAAAGTTTTCGTCATATTAATAGCACCTTTATTGTCCACGTAGAGAACACAATGCAGATCGTTTTTTTTGTTAAAATTCTTACATAGTCCCTTTATATTTATCAAATCACACGCACTAGTGGCCCCAGCGACATACTCAGCCTCTGCTGTCGACAATGCTACACAGTTCTGCTTCCTCGAGAACCATGCCACCACATGACCATTTAACAAAGTAACAGATCCACTGATACTCTTTCTGTCAATGTGATTACCTCCCCAATCTGCATCAGAGTAGGTTTCAATTACATTCTTCTTATTATTCTTGACATAGGTCAATCCGCTTGTCTTTGATTCTTTCAAATAACGTAGAACTCGTTTTGCTTGTGTCCACAAATTTAAAGTAGGTTTATCTAATTTGAATTAAATTGACTCAGAAATGTTGTGCTAAAGGCAATATCAGGTCTTGATACCCTCGCTATAAACATTAAACCTCCAATCAATTGTCTGTAAGGTACAATAATACACTTACTATCAGAATCTGCTTGAAAACCTTTCACCATTGGACTTTTCGTTCCGTTCGCCGCGGTCATATTAAATTTTTCCAACATTTTATCTATTTGTTTTTCCTGGGTTATCTTTAGAATATCTCCATTTCTCTGTATTTCCATTCCAAGAAACTTGTTAACTTCACCAAAATCTTTTGCTTGAAATTCTTTCCTTAACTCTTCTTTTATGTAAGTTACCTCTTTTTCACATCCTGTTACCAAAATATCGTCTACGAATACTATAATCCAACATTTATCATTATAATACATACAAAAATTAATATTTGAACTTATTAGTCCTATTTTCAGAATAAATTCATTTAATCTATCATTCCAACATTTTGGACTCTCTTTTAGTCCATACAAACTTCTATTCAACTTTAGAACTTTATCTTTTTGCTCACATTTTACTCCTTTTGGTATCTTTAGGTACACATCTGATTCTAGTATTCCATTTAGGAATGCTGTTGGAATGTCCAACTGATGGATTTTAAAATCATTTTGCACTGTATGTGATAAGAAAGTGCGGACAGTGCTCATTCTTGCGACAGGAGAATAATTAACTGTAAAACCATCATCCCTTTGTAGAAATCCCCTTGCAACAAGTCTCGCCTTGTTTAGGTTATTATCTTTCTTCACAAAAATCCATTTAGCATCAATTGCTTCTTCTCCATTTGGTAAATCAGTGATTGTCCATGTTTTCATATTTTCTAAAGCATTCAACTCTTTAACAATTGCTTCATTCCAGCCCATTTTTATAGCTTCATTATAGCTTTTAGGGACATCTTCCATATTTGTACTATAAGCATAGTGTGTATTATATTCTTGTAGTTGTTTTGGTTTTACAATTCTTCTTCCACTTCTTGTAAATATTTCCTGTTGTAACTTTTTCTGTATTACCTCTTACACTTGTTCAGTTGCATCATCAAAATCATCATCATCATCATCATCACTGTTTTCATTATTTTCGGTCACAGCAGGACGTTGTGTAACTTCAATCTCACCTTTATCTTTTCTTTCTTTTAGTCCTGATGTACTTGGTTTGCTTTCATTTTCATCTAATTCTCTGTATACTACAGACCTTACATTGTCTCTTTCTACTTCTCTTATTCCATCTCTTTCTACTTCTCTTATTTCATCATATCTCACATTCGTTTCATCAAAATGTACATCTCTCGAGATTTTAATTTCATTACTTTCTGGATACCACAATTTATATTCATTTGGACTATATCCAATAAATCTCATTGCTTTTGCTCTTTCTTCAAATTTTGTCTTTCTTATCAAATATTTTCAAATATTTTCATATTATCTATATAATTTTTACTATAATACAACTCTGCTGGTGTTTCAAATTTTATAGCTGCTGATGGACATCTATTTATTTGATACATGGCACACTTAACTGCCTCTCCCCATAATTCTTTCGGAAGGTTGGATTCTATCATTAATGCTCTTGCTTTATTATATACAGTCGTGTTCATTCTTTCAGATACTCCATTCATTTGTGGACTGTATGGGTTTGAGTACTCCATTTTTATCCCATTCTTTATCGCAAATTTGTTTATTGTCCTATTCTTAAATTCGCCACCATTATCGCATCTTATCCTTTTTACTACTTACTTGCTTTTTTACTTTATTTTCTTTCTGTCTTTCTAAATATCTCACGTATTCTATTAAGTTTTGTGTTGCTTCATGTTTATACTTCAACAGATATAAAACTCCAAAATGTGTGTTGCAATTACCTGGTAATATCTTTCTTCATTTATGCTGGGTATATTTACTGGCCCTGCAATATCAGTGTGTCAAAGTTCGCACACTTTTTCTGATCTTGGCATTACTACTGGATAGAATGGTAATCTTGTTGATTTTGCTCTCATGCACACATCACATCTATTTTTATTAATTGGTAACTTGCTCAACCCATTTCTATTCAAATGTCCTAGTCTTTGATGCCATAGATTTGTGTCTTTTGCTGTTGTATAACATTCATTCTCTGTTTTTATTTTCAATTTTAGTTTATATAATTTTTCATATTTTTCTCCATACACTCTTATGTTGTTTTGTATAATTTTTACCACATTTCCTTGAAATACTACATTACTATTCTTCTCAACTAGTTTACTTACTGACAGTAAGTTTTGCGTTAGATTAGGCACAAGTATGGCTTCAATATTTATGCACCTGACTTTTTCTTCTGTTTTTAACATTCCTCTCTCATTTGTTTTTAAATATTCGCCATTCGCGACTTTTATTTTTACTGGTTCTTTCAATGTTTTAATGTTCGTCATATAATCTTTGTATTTATCTTGTACCATATTGTCTGAAGCTCCTGAGTCTATTATAAACTCTATTATGTTTGGCTCGATGCGCCCATTTGTTATGTTTATTGTTTCATCATATGCCGTGAACGCAAGTCGTGAAATATTTGCATGTCCACCTCTACCTCTATCATCTCTTCTGCCTCTTCCAAAAATATTTCCTCGCATGTATCTACCTCTTTGATTACTTCTGCATTGATATGCTTTGTGCCCTTTTCGCTTACATTTATAGCATATTATATTCTCTATAGAAAAACTTGTCTCGGTACTTGTCTGGTGATTTATATTTTCACTATCACTTTTCATTTTTAGTTTAGCATCTAGCAATCTTGCTTTCACAAAATCAATTGTGATTTCCTTTTCTGTTGACATTATTTCTAGTGATGTTATTACATTTTCATAATTATCTGGCAGTGTTAATAATAAATGGCATACTTTATCAGACTCAGACATGCTTTCTCCAATTTCAATTTCAGTTATTATGTTATCAAACTTTAGATAGTGGTCCTGAAGCTTTGTTTCTTTTGGACATTTCAAATTCAGCAATCTTCTCTTTAGTTTTAATTTATTGAAAACTGATTTTCGTTCAAAAATAGCTTCTAAACATTTCATCATGTCTAATGATGTTGTACACTTCTTTATATATGATATGTACTTATCTGATACACATTGTACGATTATTGACCTTGCTTTAATATCCATTTCCGCAGTTGGTTTCTCACTTTTTATCGCTTCTACGCTTCTTTTTCCTCCAACAGTAAATTTATTCGAAATTTCCATGTTTGAAAATTTACTCCCTCTTTCAGCATTTCTGAAAGAGGGAGTAAATTTTCAAACATTGCTTCATATTTTCTCGTATCCATTTTTGTTTTTTATATTTACTCTGACAGCTCAAAATTTTCTTCTTATTTTACTAATTTTCATTTAATTTGCCATTTTTCTTCTCTATACCAGCACAAATATACTGGGCCCATAACCTTTTATGATATTACTGAGGGCTTACTGATAGAGAAAGATTTTATAGTTCACAATATTTTTTTTTTTTCTTTTTGGCTTCGCACGGTTTGTGCATTTAGCCAGTGTCATGTAAAATTAGGTAACAAGTACAAAGTTACTAAATAATTATGAAATGAACTCCATTCAATGCATGATAAAGATGATAGATGATATCCCGCCCCGCTCCCCTTGAGTTTCAGTAAAGACGTGGCACTTTACTGAAACCTCGCGCGGACTTCTTGAGAGAACTTAAAGTGATGTTGCACTGTTTTGTTTCATTTGCCTACACTAATGCAGGTTCACGAACACTTAATGGTTAATAATCCACCACTATTACACATTAATATTCGGCTAAACACACATTTTAGAAAATAAAACAAAACTGCTAACATGACGCTTCACTTTCCCGCCAAGAACCCTAATATTTATTTCGTATGAGCCATCTTGTACAGAACTCTCTTGACACATTTTGTCCTTATTATTTATTTACATCAGAGACAAATAAAAGTAGGTTGGTTATACACATACCTACTTAACAACAACGATACCCAACATCATGGGATAGACGAGAAAAAAAAATATCATACCCAGTTTACACGCAACAGAGGCAAAATTAAGTTAGCAAAAGTACCAAATTACAGCTTTCTAGTACAAAGAGTCTCTGAGCTAAACCGGGAACAGACAGACGGACATGGCGAAACTATAAGGGTTCCTTGTTGACTTCGGAACCCTAAAAAAAGCCTGAAAACTGTCGATTCGTTTAAGAATTACATATTGAAAACAACACCATCTAGCATCGTTGTCAAAAACAAACGATACGGAATAGAATATGTGCTACTCGTGCGGATGTGTGGATTTGTTTACGGTTACCATACCTAGATGGCGCTCACAGCTTAAAGTTCTTGATTTCATAACATCACGCCTTTAGTAGCCTACAGGAAAGGCAGAGGTGTATTACACATACATTTCTTGATTTCAATTAACAAAAATAGTAGTGTAAAAAATTTATTGTACCATGAATGCTCCAACTAGCCAGTCTGAGACATTTTTAACATGATGAATGCTTGATGATGATTTACTGCTAAATATGTGCTAGCTAGAGAAGTAAAGATCTTATTGGAACGAAGTTCCATATCGCACATTATACTCTGCACACTTGGCGAAAGAAGTTAACCCAACCAAAAGCGACACGAACTTAATTCTAACTGGGTGTCTCACAACACCTTTCGACTGTTTTTTAGGGCTCCGTACCCAAAGGGTAAAACGGGAACCCTATTACTAAGGCTCCGCCGTCGCCCGTCTGTCTGTCCGTCCGTCTGTCACCAGGCTGTACTCTCATGAACCGTGATAGTTAGACAGTTGAAATTTTCACAGATGATGTATTTCTGTTGCCGCTATAACAACAAATACTAAAAAACAGAATAAAATAAATATTTAAGGGGGCTCCCATACAACAATTTTTTGCTCGATATTGATAACGGCAACAGGTAGACGCTTCAAATATTCACAGAATATTTAATTATATATTCACTTTAAAAATAAATAATTAAATTAAAATAAAACAAATATTTAAGGGGGGCTCCCATACAACAAGCGTGATTTTTTTGCCGTTTTTATAGATAATGGTACGGAACCCTTCGTGCGCGAGTCCGACTCGCACTTGGCCGGTTTTTTAGTCATTCCATTAATCCACTCTCGTAAAAAACAGTTTAATTACATAAAATAGTTTATGCTCACATCAGAGGTATGAAATTATTACTAAAAACGGCCAATGGCTCATTCTCCTGTTTCTCATGGTCTATTACTAAAACATTACTAATTATTATATTTCTACTAAAAATAAATAAAACACGGTATCATAAAACCTATTTATTAAACACTATATCAAAGTATCCTCCGACCGTATGTACTCTCCTACGTCAGCCTGGTGGAATACAATAGTAGCAAGCGGATCAGCATTTCTACATTCTGCAGTGGTTCGTGAGGCCACTCCGAATCCTATGGGGATGTCGGACATTGTGTGGACTACGACTCCGTGGTGTTTCGGCGTGTTTTCTGTTATGCGGCCTAGACCTGGAAACAAAAAGGTGGAATTATGATTTGATTTCGATTATAGAGAATAGTAAACTAAGGATGAGAGATGATGTTGAGAGGATGAGTGGAACGCGACTGACAAAAGGTATTTATAAAGCAGAGGTGACTGGAAATGCCGGGAGGGGACGCCCTAGGAGGACATTTAGTGACCAAATTGGTGATGTTCTTCAGGTCAGGTGCGTAGTCCTCGCAATCGGCGTGCGTGTATGACCAGATGTATGAACGTAGGCGAAGCAAAAGGAGTATGTAAGGAGCATAGCAGGTGGCGTTCTATAGTTTCTGCCTACCCCCATGGGAAGAAGGCGTGAGTTTATGTATGTATGTAAACTAAGGATTAAATAAATCTAGTAAAAGACAGGGGCATCTAGTATAGGTACATTTATAAAACGTTTTTTCATTAGATGCAAATACATCTTTAGGCAGTGAGCAGTGGTGGCCCAGTGGTGGTTGTGGGTTCGAACCCAGGCAGGCGCTTTAGTTTGAGTAAATAATTTCATCACCACTGCTCTCAAAACGGTGAAGAAACATCAAGAGGAAACAGACATGTCCTAGAACCGAAAATTCAAAGACATGTGACATCTACCAACCCCCACTGGGCCCGCGTGGTCGATTTACAGCCCACTCCCTCTCGAAGAGAGGAGGCTTGTGTCCCAGCAGTAGGAACATTATAGGCTGATTATGTACATCTTTAGCCTAAATCTCACACCTCAAACTTACTCCACAGTGAATTTCACAAAAATTCATGAAATTGTGAAAAATATTTTACAGAATTGTCCGTACATTGTTTTAGACAACTAGAGAGTGTTAAAAAGCTCAACAACAACATAAACAAACAAATTCTTACCACTTTTAATAATATGGTGTCCATATAGAAACTGTTGTTCTGACGAGGGCTTCACCCATATCTTGTATGGTGCATAAGGAGCAATATAAGTCAGCGCCGTAATATGCAGCCTAAATTTATTTGTCTTTGTGAACTTTCCGAAGCATGTCCCCGCTGCTATTAAGTTATCTGGCTTCACCGTTTGTGCTAAGTGTAGGAGGCGCTCAGATATGTAGTATACTCGGTCTTTCTTCTCTCTGAAGCAGTATGTACCGTCAGGTCTGTCGATAAGGAGTTTGACATTGACTCCGATACTGAAAAATTTAAGTTTGATGTTATTTGGAGGTTGGTGTTTGCATGGCGATTTATTGATGGGATATTAATGCGGAATGCATAGTACATTGTTTGTAGAGATGGGTTTAGGCGGTAAAATAGTTCAGAAAGAGGTTATAATGGTGTTTAGATAACAAAAACTGTGTTCGGCACACGTTGGTTCAAGCGCGTACTAACGAATATTGTATTTTATGATTATGTTTGCTTAAGGTTAACAAAAGTACTTACTATTTAGTTAGCTTTTCGAATAAAATTCGCGTCCTGTCCTCTGATAGCACTTTCATTTTGATTTTTAGCTATTTCTTAACAATAATAAAAACACGTGCGCCTACTTGTCTTCACTTTGACGTAGTTTGTATCGTACAGAAACTATTCCAATTCGAAGGATGGATACGCGTAAATTAGGTTAGTTTATTGCAAAAGGATGTAATAATTTAAAGTAAATATATACTTTATTCTACTATTTATGAACTAACCAAACGATGATGGTTTTAATAAAGAGAAACGAATAATGAATTATTCTTATTCTTCAATGTTTCCGAACGACTAAATTGCCACAATCATGAATGAACCTTGAAGTTTACAGTTCATAGATCAGTCGTTCCAAAATCTGATTCATTCAAAGAAATCGTTCACTAGTGGCCAGAGAGAGAGGTGGTAAGTGTATTTTGCCATTTTTTGTACACTTACTCATAATTTCGCTAACTTTTTTGTAATGTGTTAAATATAACTTTACGAAATACAACTTTTCGATCAAAGAGTTGAAATAGGGTTGAAGTTAAGCGTAGCTTTCTGTCAAATATTTATTGAACACCATCTGTTTTTGTTTTACAAAGGTGCCCCTGAAATAAACAAGTGAACGGCTTGCTTTAACTGCACGTGACGACAACAAACAAAGTTATTCGCAGGTCCGCTAACTTATTGTTTCTTTATTTTATTTAAATAAGGAGTTTTTTTATGTTACTTTCTAAGAATTAGCGTCGGTACTAAATCGGCAAACAGGATGACTCAACTACCTACCTTTAGTTCATCTAAAAAAAGTAAACAAGACTAGGTACGAAGCTTTTTAAAGTCCTTTTTTGATTCATTAAAAAGAAAACCTGTTCAGCTGTTCAGTACTTACCTACCTATTGCAAGATTGACCAACCTATAATTTCTATCTTGAAATATCTTGTTTGAACCGACTTATCTGGCACTAAGCTCTTATCGCGTAATGCACTAATTTTAATACCTGAACTAAATTGGTTATTTAGTACCTATCGGTTTTATCAAATAGTTCTAGGTACTTGATCTAGTAGAAATTCGTAGAAGCCTTGAATATTATTTTGGATGTAAGAATTGGTAGGTACCTACAGGAAATCAGCTGTCCTATTGTTTTTATGGTTCCGTTCCTCAAAAGACAAAACGGAACCATAATAGGATCTCTCGTTAGAGAGTAGGTAGTATATTCCTTGCTCGTGTGTCTGTCTGTCCCAGCCAATTTGCTCCGAAGCTAATGGTCGGTCCATTAGTTTCGGAGCAAAGTTTAAGTTGAAATTTGGTACACATAGGTAGGTATCAATTTCTGTGACCGAGCGAAACATGTTCGTGTTACGTAAATAAATGAATTTGGAGATCACTTTAGGAGACAAAAAAAAAGTTTTGCACAGTGCTGCACTGTACCGTGACTAATCAAACGAAAGGGCCTTACCGTGGCTAAAAAAAATTAAACCTCCTTCTTTATGGAAGTCGGATAAAAAAACAAACAAAGATTTGAAATGTCAAATTACTATCTGGGATTAAATAAAAAAACTGACTGATGTCGTCTCGATCTGAGTGTTGACGCCCAATGAAGGGTTCCGTAGTAAAGATGAATTAATCCCAAAAACAAACTTAACTTAGTGATTGAAAAACATGTTCTCCCATACACGGTCAATTCTCCAACTGCAAAATGTAAGTTAGTAATCACAAAAATGTATTTTTTATATGATAAAATAAAACTAAAAATTAACGATTTTCGGACTTTTTCTTTACTTGTGCTGTGAGACGTTGCTTCTTGCCAAATTTCATGATTTGCGAATATTTGAATTTGATGATATTTGCGAGTATAAAAATAAGTATGTCGCACGCTTTTTAGGGTTCCGTACCCAAAGGGTAGAACGGGAACCCTATTACTAAGGCTCCGCCGTCTGTCTGTCTGACTGTCTGTCTGTCCGTCCGTCTGTCACCAGGCTGTATCTCATGAACCGTGATAGTTAGACAGTTGAAATTTTCACAGATGATGTATTTCTGTTGCCGCTATAACAACAAATACTAAAAAACAGAATAAAATAAATATTTAAGGGGCTCCCATACAACAAACGTGATTTTTTTGCTCGTTTTTGCTCGATATTGATAACGGCAACAGGTTGACGCTTGAAATATTCACAGAATATTTAGTTATATATTCACTTTAAAAATAAATAATTAAATTAAAATAAAACAAATATTTAAGGGTGCTCCCATACAACAAACGTGATTATTTTGCCGTTTTTATAGATAACTAGCTGCGCCCCGCGGTTTCATTTTTATAGATAATGGTACGGAACCCTTCGTGCGCGAGTCTGACTCTCACTTGGCCGGTTTTTAAAATAAATGAGCCTCTTTTTAACTTTCTGGTCTTTAAGTCACACTTGGTCGCAGTAACTGAGCTAGGGTACCCCGATCACAAACGGGCTAGGTTAGAACTGGGGATCGCGGACGTCGCACAAGATCACCTGCAGTGCTATTCTGTAACCATCTCACCGTGAGTACTTAGGTGAAGTAAGCGTGGAGGGATTGACACTATTAACAACTCACTTCAAGCTCACTTCACCTACGTTTGCACGGTGAGATTTTTTCAGAATAGATCGGCTGATCCCATGATCCCCGGTGTGCAAGTATGGGAAGAGAACACTGGGGTGGTTTGTAGTCAGTAATAAGAGTCTGACATACCCCTCCGGCTCCGCTCGTGGGCGGAGGACGTCCATGAGGATTTCCCACTCCGGGAACAAAAAAAAGTTTAGAACTGTGACGAATTATTTAAGGTTCACAAGAAGAATATAAAGGAGGTGGTGTTTTAGGAGCTCAAAATGGGAGTTTTAATAGAATCGATTAAAAAAAAGTCTACTGTAGCGACCACTAGCGACCCTAGCGATGCGATTTGCTGAATTGCATGTTTGATAATATGGTAAACAGGTAAACGAACGCAAGCGCCGAGCACGCCAGTCGCTTACTTACATAATATACCAGTACCAATATTATAAAGTGCTCTGTGCTTACATACCTTCGCCTTGCCATGTCCTTATTTACTGTAATAATTGTAACCAAGTTATTGTTAACCATTATTAAATAATTTATCATATTCAGTATAAACTGAATTGCATTTATCATTTCTCTGGACCCTAAACGCACAACACTACTAAACAAATAATTGGAGATACCTTTATTGAAAATCCAAAAGATTTTAAACTAGACCGATTGTTTAAGTACCTACCTACGTATAACAAACAGTGACTACGGTAATCCCAAAGTCCCATTCTTCAGACGGAAGTAGGTAAATTAAAATAAACGCAGTCAAAAATAACTTCGGGCTGTATTTTGAAGTATAAATGCCATTATGATTCCAGAGCGAAAAAGGAACGGTGCTAGCGGTCATGTATAGATCCGTCTCTCTCTTGCAATCATGATGGCATTTATACTTCATATTAAGGCACAAGGGGGCCGATCGCGCAAATTTTGAACGTTAATACCAAAGCTAAACCACAACCAAAAACGTTACGTTAGACACATTTCGTATCGCGATAATCATTTCAACGGAAACGATTTAGCTTTACTTTGGAAGTTACGATGGAGGAACGATCGATCGAACTTTCAGTATTGGGTAACGTCAACGACTTTGTCGCTCAGAAAAAATAGCGCGATACAGTTTCTTACATCAGCTAACTAAACCAAAACCAAAAACGTTCCGTTCGAACGGTAATAACGTTGAGAAATAGCGCGATCGGCCCCCGAGAGCATGTTAGTACACGTGAATAAATGTAGAAATACCTAATGTTTATATGTAGGTACGCATGTTGGAATGCTTATGGCTGCATCTGCACGTTTGAATAAACAAATGAACTCGGTAGATTTCCTTTCCACAAGTATGTAAGTAGAGAAGTATACTAATTCTAAATCTGTTATTACAGACGGTTTCCGTTGCTCTGCCGCAAGTATATTTTAGTGGGAAGAAAAAATTATGTTGAAAAGCGTTGCTGTAGAAACGTAGCTTTACGCATAACTTTGTAAACATAATATTTGAATTAATGAAACAAATAAATGATAGTATCGAATAGATTATAGTTATGCAAAAGGAAAAGTTCGACAAAAACTGGATAAACACAAGTTAAATGGAAACCGACTAAACTATAGGTACCTATTAACATTATAGCCGATCGTAGGAACTATAGTAAGTTTAAAAGTAAGTTCTTTTTTATTAGGGTTCCGTACCCAAAGGGTAAAACGGGAACCCTATTACTCAGGCTCCGCCGCGCCGTCTGTCCGTCTGTCACCAGGCTGTATCTCATGATTAGACAGTTGAAATTTTCACAGATGATGTATTTATGTTGCCGCTATAACAACAAATACTAAAAAACAGAATAAAATAAATATTTAAGGGTGCTTCCATACAAAAAACGTGATTTTTTAGCTCTATATTGACAACGGCAACAGGTAGACGCTTGAAATTTTCACAGAATATTTAGTTATATATTCACTTTAAAAATAAATAACTAAATTAAAATAAAACTAATATTTAAATGGCAAAAAAATCACGTTTGTTTTTCCCATACAACAAACGTGATTTCTTTGCGATTTTTATAGATAATGGTACGGAAACGGAACCATTCGTGCGCGAGTCCGACTCCCACTTGTTATTTCTACTCTACTGTAGAATAGAAATCGCTTGTCTACATTTCTCGGTAGAAAACGGTCAACTGTCTACACGGAAACGTCATTTTGTCTACTCTTTCGTCAACAAAACACTTATCTTCGGTTCTACTGCTAAGCCTGCAGGTTCGCACAGATAAATATTAAAATACTAATAGAGGTATTATGTCTTATCCGGACAGGAAAACTACTGTAAAAATTATGCTTATTGACAGTTCATCAATGTTCATAATGGTCTGTAATTGCTATTTCTGTGTACATTGTCATCTGAGATTGTCACTAGTTACCTACATTATATCCCAGGAGTTAATTTTATGAAGGCAGTACCTAAGCTTTCAGTGGGTAGTGGTACCTACCTGTTTAACCATCTTCATTGCATCCGAAAAACGTCTATTGCTAGAAAAAGCCAGAGGGGCTTGTGGCTAAGTAATACCTTTTTTTTTTTTTGGGTGGGAAATCATCAAATAACTTCTCCCGCGGAGGGCGTGTCAGACTTTTACTGACTAAAACCTACCCGTGTTCCTTCCCTTTCGGACAAACTCGCAACCCTGGCAGGGGCTAAGTAATACCTAACAGTCGCACGGGTCGATCGATCAGGTTAAGCTACGCTTGCCGTGGTTGATCCGTGGATGGGTGACCATCTTTACATACCAAGATCCCTCCGTGCCTCGGAAAGCACGCTATGCCGTTGGTCCCGGCTGTAATTCGTGGATCTTTGCCAGTCGTTACGGGTCGTCAGAAGCCCGAAAGTCTGACAACCAGTCTTATCAGGGGGTATCAGGCTCCATGTAAAATACTGGTAATCAGCTGCATCCGGTTGGACTGGAAGCCGACCCCAACATAGTTAGGAAAACGCTAGGGAGACGATGATGCTAGACAAAAGCCTCCCCCAAGCATCGACGACGAATCTTGTAACGTGCTTTCCACAACCAGGAGGTCGTCGAACTTACGGGGTGCCGCCCACGTAACTACTTACTGAAAATCTTTCCCTCTTAGGCTGCCTGTCCACCGGAGCGATGCTGCGGAGCGGAGAAACGGAGAAATATTAACCAATAGGATTGCAAGTGGACAGGGATTTGCAATACTATTGGTTAATATTTCTCCGTTTCTCCGCTCCGCAGCCTTGCTCCGCTCCGGTGGACAGGCAGCCTTAGAATCTAATTGTAGATTTTCCTGTCTTCTGGTACAGGTAATTGCACCTACAAAACAGGAAATTTAAAAAAAGTTTGATTTGGTAGTCCTATTCTTGGACCCTCTCTGACCCTATTTAAAGCTATTGAACATTTGATAAAAGACTATGCTTAGGCGATGGACACCACCTTCCAGCGTGAAATCTAGCAATCGTGTTGGCAAACTGGCAACAAAGACTGGAAAAGAAAAAAAAATGCCCGTACTTACTGAGACAGACAGTCAAATTGGTCTATTCTGTAAAAAGCTCACCATGAATACTTAGGTGAAGTGAGTTATACGAAATCAAACTGCACCCTAATTGCGTAACACAGTTTGAATCGGTATCGGAATGATTTGAAGTATATTACTAATCCATTGCTACATAAGTTAGAAAAAATTGTCAGCTCAACAACGTAAATACGCAATGAATGTTGTTGAACTGTCAAATTGAAACCGATTCCTACTGATAGTGTGCACCATATCTATTACATAATTAATTTATCTGTCATATTGTCTTTATTTTTAGGGTTCCGAAGTTAACAAGTAACCCTTATAGTTTCACCATGTCCGGCTGTCTGTCCCCAGCTTAGCTCAGAAACTCTTAGTACTAGAAAGCTGTTATTTGGCATGGGTATACATATTAATCACGCCGACAAAGTCGTAAAATAAAATTTACTCTTCCTATATTAGAATATATGCCATCTCCATAGTATTCCTACCTCAATGCTAGGGAACGGCACTATTGACATCTGACTTCACCTTAGTTTTCACGGTGAGATTTTGACTGAATAGATCGGCAGTTCGTTCGTGAATTCGGAAACATCTTTATTGGGCCACAAAATTAGAAAATATGAGTGAGGGGCTTTTCTGCAAACAATGTATCCTCAGATCAGCACATAATGGCTGCCACACAATGACCGATATTGAATGCAGTTAAATGTCCATCTATTAATCACTGCTTATAAAGCGCTCGTGCATACAAAAGAATCAGTAAACGCTAGTCATGGGTCACTGTATGCCAATGAGCATTGATAATCGAGAAATCTTACGACTGATAGATAGCTGAGAATCTAAGATACGTCATCGTCCCACCAATGATTCAGAAAGATGACGTTCACAGATTATAATTCACGACACATCTTTGAAGCTGAGGTTATATTTTAACGCTATTAAATGCACAATACGATTAAAAGGCATAGCATTTCCAAGGTCAATATGAAGGTGGCATCTGCTGAATGTTACACATGCAACAGGTGGCCGTGTTTGATAGAGATAGCACTTTATACGGTTTAGTTGTTAATAAAAATATTGTTTGCTTGAATCGGAATCTTTTAAACAAAATAATTTCGTGCCAATTAGTTTGCAAACAGACTTATGAACGTGTTTTTTTGCCAGCAGCTGCAGCCCGCGAAATTCTATTTTGTTACGTTTTTTGAATAAATTGAATGAGTTTCATGAAATCATGACATAGGGGAAGAAATCTAACTTCGCGAGATGTATGATGGTTCTAATCATTATAACTCTGTAAATACATGTACATGTTATAGTCGCGAATCATATTTTGATCAAGATACAACCTGACACTGACCTGGGGGCCGATCGCGCTAATTTTGAACGTTAATACCATAACTAAACCACAACCAAAAACGTTACGATAGACACATTTCGTATCTCGCTAATCTTTTCAACGGATACGATTTAGCTTTACTTTGGAAGTTACGATGGAGGAATGACCGATCGAACTTTCAGTAGGTATTAGGTAACGTCAACGATTTTGTCTCTCAGAAAAAATAGCGCGATGCCGTTTCTTACATCAGCTAAACCAAAAACGTTCCGTTCGAACGGTAATTACGTTGAGAAATAGCGCGATGGCTCCCTGTAAAATAACAAAAAATGTAAGAAAAATTCAATTTCGTGCAGTAGTAAAGTAACCAGCCGATGTATTCAGTAAAAATCTCACAGTGAAAACATGAAAAGTGAGCTGTCAACAGTGTAAATCCCTGACAGATGGAATGACAGCTAAGATTTTTACCGAATAAACCGGCTGGAACATCTAAGTTTTAATTATTTTTTTGTACTATGCACACTTGCGCTCTCAACTCACTTTAGGCATTGGCAGAATAGTCGACACCGGCTTTGCTTGCCATTTATCAAAAATAGAATAGAATAGAAACCGCCTGGAGCTTTTATATCAATAAAATCCAACACTTACGGACTAGCGTGCTAGTAATTTACGTGGAGTAATCCCCAAAGGATTTAACGCAAGCATGCGGAGCATGCTTCATTATTAATTCTTTTTACCTATTGTGGTACAGTAATTTTATTCTAGGTGCATCGTCTTCACATATCATTATATAATTGATGTACCTATACAAAATATTGTAAAACATTTTAAAAGAGTAACGGTGGAGTTTCTTGCCCATTCTTCTCCATATGAAGCTACCTTTTGGAAGGGGCGACTAGAATCAATTCTATTTTATTTGTAAATTTTGACGTTCAAAAGTGCCATCTATGTGCCTATTTGAAATAAATAATTTGACTTTGACTTTTGAGTACATAATTGTTTGTGGGTCAATTTTGTAGAAGCATGCAGTCACGAGTCTATGACATGTGGACTCGACATTCGTCATAAGGATGACGTAATAAAGTTGCAAACGAGTTTTAAATACTGAGCCCACTGAAAATAATATTTTTATAAAGGGTGGATTTTTGAGATGACACCAGGGTGCATTAATATATTTAGAAATGGATCGAGAAACTAGCTGTTAATAAGGAACATTCTTTTGTACCAAAATAGTTTAATTAGTGTTTTTATTTATTTATTTATTTGTTAAAATAGGTAAAGAAATACAGATCTTATGTTTGATGAATAGAGCGCTATGTTATGCCAGGAGGCGTACAAATATGGTGTGCAAATCTAGCTGAGGATTACAAGTTACTAAAAATATTTGAAAATCATGCATAATTATGGTATCATATTAGAAAATAAATTGAACAATTACAAAATATTATTCAATACTCTAATGATGTCAGACCTTAATGAGGAATTATTAAATTGTCAAAAATCTTTGTCAAAAATTAAAATGCCTAAATTATTTAATGTCAGTATTAATAATTGTAATTCTAAATTAATTCATCATTAAAGTATTCGTCAATAGTATAATAAAATTTATCAATTAAGAACCATTTCATTTTTTTCTTAAATTGTGTAATATTTAATTCTTTTATGGTGTCTGGAATTTTGTTATAAATGCGTGGAGCCATACCCAGGACGCTTTTTTTTACTAATGCAGTTTTACATTTATAATTACTAAAATAATTTTTGTACTGACTACGAATTGGAACATTTCGTACCATTGTCATTTTTTCAAAAAGGTTGGGATTTGTTTTAACAAAGATACTAATTTCTTATATGTATATCGCCGGTAGCGTAAGTATTTTTAGTGATTTAAAGTACGGTGCACAGCTATCATCTGTTTTCAGACCACACATGGCTCTAATGCACCTTTTTTGTGCCTTGAATAGTAATCCCTTATCCGGGGAATTACCCCAAAAAATAATTCCGTATCGTAGAAGTGAAGCTACTAGACCATGATAGGCAACAAGTAACGCGTCTATATTTAATTTTCTAGCCAATTGAAAATTGTTAATGGGTAAATAATTTAGCGACGCAAGTAATTATCCAAATTATTGAAATTATCCGTTAAACTTATAAGGCAACATGCACGCCAAACGTGAGTCATATACCAAAATAACGTGTCATATACCAAAATAATCAAAACACTGCACAAAACATTAGGAAAAGTTGTTCAGTCCATTTGGCTGTAACTTTGGAGAAATATAGTCTGTAATCTAAGTAATATTGATCGAAAGCTACTCTTTATAATATATTTCTGTGATCGAAAGTGTATAATTATGGTTACAGAAGAAGTAATGGTAGTGTAGCGGCATCAACATCGCCACATGCAAACTACACGTCACACTGACGTCACGCAAATCCTGCATCGCGCAAGCAGAGTTTACCGCGCAACTAGCAAATATACATCATCCCGACATCAACCGTCGGCCAGTTGCCCACCAGACACAACACCCGTCTGGTCGGAGGATCCTCCCTTTTCTATGGTGGATGAGTGAACTTTACACCCTGTTCCTCATACCACCAAAGTAGTACTAAATTCAAAGAAACAATTTATGTAGGTAATTTTTATGTTATAGATAGGTAGTTAGCGGCTGTAAAAAAACAAAGTAATATTCCCATCACGTTTAATCTTATTTCCAACTACAATTCTTATACCGCTTGTATTTCCCGAAGATATAGGAAGAGGTGGAGTACCCCCACCAGCACCCTGTTCACTTAAATTACGTATCCCAATCCGAAAGATTTTGAAGGGAATTGCTGATCCATTGCTTCGTATGTTTGCAAAATTCGTCTGCTCGACAACGTAAATAACGCAATGAATGTTGTTGAACTGTCAAAATGAAAGACATTGTCATTGTGTGTGTTACGCATTTAACCCGCAGGTTGTTCTGAGAGTAAAGCAAAGAGATTTAAGATAGATACTATAGAGAAGCCATCAGAAATAATGTCATAGAAAATTGTGATCCCATACAATGTCTCTGTGACGCCATCTAGCGTAATATAGCAGAATTCAATAAAAGCTAAGTTTGACACGTTACACTTTTAATACCATATATGCACAATAAGGCTGCCTATCCACCGGAGCGGAGCGAGGCTGCGGAGCGGAGAAACGGGGAAATATTAAACAAAAGGATTGAAAATCCCTGTCCACTTGCAATCCTATTGGTTAATATTTCCCCGTTTCTCCGCTCCGCAGCCTCGCCTCTAAACTAGAGAAAAAATATCTGATGGCTGGATAATAAACTATATTATCTTGCTGTGAATATTTATTTTAGACATAAAAGCCGAACAATTTTGTTTGTTTTTTAATTATCTTTAAAAAAGACATGATTCTCGAATAAAAAATGTATCGAGCGAAAATATTACAATTACGTAACTGTCTTCAACATGGAAAGAAAAGATCCAATAAATCATAAATAAAGTTTTATTTTGATTGTGTGACTGTTTCAAAATATTCATACAAATTAACATAAAAATAGGGAGCCTCCTCTTACTATATAATTATATATCTCTTTTACTTACAATCTTTTGTACGTCTCTTGAGCGAGAAAATCGTTGGTAGCTTCTCTCTTCCTCGTCGGTGGTGTGACAAGTGCCTTACGCTCCGTAATTGAAACATTCAACAGAACTACCTAATTATATCCTCAGAAAAGTACCAGCAGCATTAATTAAAATGCAGGCAGCAATTACTTTAAGATTGTCGTTCACAAGTGACGTCGTTTAATCGAACAAAGCCATTATATTAGCTAGTATACAAACGTAATGGCGTTCCCTAAACAGTCATAAACTATAGACTATATACTCTATGGTTTTAATCCCAGTAATTAGAGCGAACGCTCCCTAGAGCCTAGATAGAGCAAGGTTGAGGTCGCGATGATGCCATGTTTGCGCAAAGGGAGCGGCCGAATATCGGTCTCTTTTTAATTCGGGCACACGCCTTTTGTCCTTGTACACCTAAAATTAATTGTATTGTTTACTTTATAGTTTATATTAGGTCAGTCGCAAAAAATCGCATTGTCTACCAAATAATTTTAGTAGGTAATATATGTCGACTCTTAGGACCCTCGCCCACGGTGACTTTTTGTAGCGATGCAGTAGCGATGCAATCGCGCGTCCGCATCGATACAGTCGCGAAGCGGTCGCTAGCTGTGTGCCCTAGCCCACGGGCCCAGATTAAGTCGCGATGCAAACGCGATTCAGTAACAGCACAAAAATACCTGCGATCGCTACAGTTGCAAGATGGACTCCGTTGAGGCAAAATTAGTCACGTTGTCTTTGGTGCTGCTTTTACGTAAGCAGCCGAAGCGTAGGCAACGAAAGCAGCGTCAATATTGGACGCACTCATTTTAATAAAGAGAGATTACTTTGTGGACATCATGTAACAACGTTTAAAGTACAAAAAAACTATGATCTCAAATTCAGAAGTTATCATAGAATGTCATATTCGACCATGACGATGCTGTAGCGCGTTAGTAGCGCGCTGGCATTGCTTCTGTAGCGCGTTGAAAATGCGACTAACACGCGTTAGTAGCGATGCTGTTGCGCGTTTACGAAACGCGTAACAGCATCGCTACAAAAAGTCGCCGTGGGCGAGGGCCCTTAACGCTCGTGACAGGTCTCGCCAATCTTTAAGCGAAGTTGTGGGTTCAAATTCAGGCAAAATACCAATGTGAGTAGCTCCGGGGTTATATATTTATTTATTTAATACTTTAAGCACACAAATGTACAGTGGCGGACTTAATGCCATAGGCATTTTCTACCAGTCAACCTTTGGGTGATGCAGAGACAACAGTTGTAGGTGTAATAGCGAGAATTGAGGAATAAATATTATTTAAATATTAAGATATACATATACCTATTAAAAACTATAAATAAAATATATACACCTAATTATCTATAAATCTATGCACAAATTAATATAGGTAAATAAATATAATAAAACAAATATGTTAAACAATGGAAAAACATTACCGCGTTGTGATGATACTGCCAGCTTCTTGTGAATGTTGTCGTGAACTTTAACTTATTATAATAATAATAAGATTATTTCAATCAAATTCTAATAATTTATTTTCTTTTCACAAACAATGACATAATAAATATTTACAACAAGCTTAGGACATACGTGACAAAGTTTGTGAGAGACGAGGAGAGAGAGAGGAAAATCTGTAAAGCAGATCACCTGGGGGCCTAGTCTGCTAACGCAGTTGTGTCCGAATAGCCGATCATTGGCACCGTAATTGTAGATTTTCACAGTTTTGCTAATCACCTAATTGAAAGACGTCTTTATGATTTTCCAATGACGTGCCACTGATACTCCATTGGAAAAATTGTCTGTATTTGGTAATCTCGTACTGACAAGCTCCTATTATTTTTACTTCCCTATGGACCACTGTCACGCCATTATGAATTTAGGAGGTTACAAACTATTGGCACAATGGTCATGGCGTTGCCTTAGTATGATCGTCATAATGACCAATCATTGAAAATAGCAGACTTGGGCCCCAGACGGAGAGTAAACATATTTAGTTACACAGTAAAAGTGAAGGAGCTGAGCATAACAATATATTAATCAAATGTAAATCAATACAAAAAAATCAAAGTGAAAATTCATATGTACCCAGCAGGTCAAGCTACCCGAAACTGTCAAATTTTCCCAATTAACCTTGAACCTTATGCTGTAGGGATAAAGTTGAAAATCTATTATAGTAGCTTCATGTGCTGGCGTCTGTGCTTTCTAAGTTTATCTGAGACATCACTGACTTCGGTGAAGGAAAACATCTTGAGGAAACCTGGGGGTGCAGGTGTACTCTCAAAATAAATCCGAAGTATCGGCTGAATGCTCGGCCGTTTCCTGTTTACGGCTGACTCGCTAAATATGGCGAAAGAAAAACCAAACACGCCAGTCAGAGAGATAAGTCAAAGTAAAAACGTGACTTGAAGTCGGCTAAGGATTCAAAGTCAAATAAGGAAACTTTGGAAGTCAAGAAACGGCTCGAACATTTGGCAGCTACTTCGCATTATCGCTTCGGAGTAGGCCCCAAGTACTTAAATTAAAAAAAAAAAAACTGAAATCGACAAACCAGCTTGAACAAGCGAGGTGATCAATGGTCATGGCTTCTCTGTATGAGAAGAGGCTTTTGGCTAGCAGTGGGGCAGCTACAAGCTGGTATTATAATATACTAGCTGCGCCCCGCGGTTTCACCCGCGTAAGTCTCGATCCCGTGGGAATATCGGGATAAAAAAGTAGCCTCTATGTCTTAATCCAGGGTGACAGATACCTCCATACAAAATTTTATCAAAATTGGTCCAGCCGTTTGAGCGTGAAGAAGTAACAAACATACACACACACACACACACACACACACTCACAAACGTTCGCCTTTATAATATTGGTGTGATGTGATGATTACAACATATACAAGGTGTAACATAAATAATGCACAACCTCTTAAGAGGTCATTGTACTCATCATTATGAACAACTTTTACTATACGACCAAACCTGAAATCGCGAAAAAAATATCAGCTGTTATTTTGACGAGTTATGAGAACATAAATGTAGGGAACAGCTGATATTTTTTGCGATTTCAGGTTTGGTCCCATATAATTATAATAATTTATATATAAATTAGCTAGCGAAACTCGTCAGCCGTGATGGGTATCGATATTTAAACACGATAGAATTAAAAAAGATTTGGTGGATGGCTTTTGGAGGCAACGACCGCTGGTAGTGTTGTTACTTGAAGGAGGTATGAGTTGAGAAAATCTGTTTCCTTTTGTTTTATCATGTTAAAATATCAATACCCATCACATCAGTGAAGTTTACACAAAAAAAAATATTTCTAGTGACTACACAAACTACGGTCCAAGCCGCCACAAATTTTTTTTTTTTTTTTTGATTATTATGTTCAGATATCCGTCCCATAACGTCTGCGGAGTTTTACTTTAAAATTCTCTAGAACGTGCGATGAAATTGTTGGTACAAAATTGAAAAAATATGCTAAACACCACCTCAGTGCAACAGAATCGAAAATTAAATTCACATATCTACATAAACTCACACCTTCCCGTGGAGGTAGGCAGACACTACAGTACCCCAAGTGTAAGTTTGCAAGAGAGTAAACGTAACTATTTCGTTTGCGTTAAAATTTGACCGATAGATCATAATGCTAAGACTATAAGGGTGAGAATAAAAATCTTAACGCAAACGCGCTAGTTACATTTCCTCTCTTCCAAACTTACACTTGGGGTACAGTACAGGACGCCACCTACTACGATCTTTACATACTCCTTTTGCTTTGTAAATTATCGCTCCAAAACTGCAGCATTGCTCTTTATTGGTGTCTTCGCCTTCTAAGAATTCTGGGATGAGTTTCAACTCTGAGAAAGCAACATGTGCAGAACGTGCTTTTCTCCTTACATGTTAAATTGGAATTTATGGTTTTGCCAGAGCAGTCTACGATGATCCGGGTTCATTTTATTTTTAGCTACAAGTTTAACGCTAGGAAATCTATACACCGTTGCATTTTAATTCCTTTCCTTTCGTAAGCGGGAACGTTATAAACTGATTTAAGACAATTTATTTCGCCCATATTCACTTCTATGAGGAAAAACATAATAATTAAAATAAAGGTAAGCGACGGTTTCGCTGTGTTGTAGAATAAAATTTAAAAACTTACAATTCAAACACTATTTAGAACATGGTACTTAGCCTTTTAAAAGTCGAAAGTGATATCGATTCCCCAACTACCCACTTATGTAGGAAAAAAGAAAAATTAATTCTAGACTGACTAAACAACGTGGTCATAATTATGTGTCTAAAGTCTAAGCTGCATATTGCATTCACCGTGCACATGCACCTTGGTTCGGAGAGGAAATTTAATCACGTTTCAATTGCATTCAAGGTTAGCGAATCCAATGTCCCCTCTACACGTAAACAGGGCCACAAGTCTGCTATTACAAATTATAGTGTCAGAATGGTCGATCATTGATTTCATAATTGTTGATTTTGACAAGTTTGGTAATCTACTATTATAATGGCGTCATTATGACTTTCCAATGGTCGGCCACTGACACTACATTGAAAGAAATTGCATATATTGCATATATATAGAAATTGCATATATATTACCAATGATCAACCATTATGAATTTACCAGATTACGAACTTTTAGCAAAATGACAATGGGACCGAGTTGGAATGACTGAATTTATAAAAATAGCAGACTTGGGCCCCAGGGGGCCAAGTCTGCTAACGCAGTTATGTCCGAATGGCCGATCATTGGTACCGTAATTGTAGAGTTTGACAGTTTAGCTAATCTCCTAATTGCAAGGCGTCTTTATGATTTTCCAATGACGTGCCACTGATACTCCATTGGAAAAATTGTCTGTATTTGGTAATCTCGTACGACAAGCTCCTATTATTTTTACTTCCCTATGGACCACTGTCACGCCATTATGAATTTAGGAGACAAACTATTGGCACAATGGTCATGGCGTTGCCTTGGTGTGGTCGTCATAATGACTAATCATTGAAAATAGCAGACTTGGCCCCCAGTAGGCATTGCATGTTGATTGACTATCCTATTTAGTCAATTTACTAGTATCTACCTACTTGTTGGGAGTCAAATTTTTGTAAGTATTTGTTTTGTTGACGTGGACCTTCCATCAGGACTGCGATCGACTTCGGTCGTAATAAGTCACCCTTCACCTGTCTTAAGGCTCGTACAGACTGGCGCGATATCGCGGGCGCAACAGGCAGCGCGACCCTTGTCGCGCCCGCGACGTTGCAGACTGTCAGACTCACGCGGTCACTGTCAGACTGTATACAAAAGAAAGAGAAGCGTGATGAGTTGATGACACAACGCTTGTAATTTATTGATAATTAAGAAGCAATTATCTATTTAAGTACTCAAAAATGAGTAATCTAAAATAAAAAACAACCAGGGCCTCAAGTCTGCTATTACAATAGTGTCAGAATGGTCGATCATTGATTTCATAATTGTTGATTTTGACAGGTTTGGTAATCTACTATTATAATGGCGTCATTATGACTTTCCAATGGTCGGCCACTGACACTACATTGAAATAAATTGCAAAGAAAATGATCGACCATTATGAATTTACCAGATTACGAACTTTTAGCAAAATGACAATGGCATGACAATGGGATCGTGTTGGAATGACTGAATTTATAAAAATAGCAGACTTGGGCCCCAGTTCTGCATACAAATAAGACGTTCTTGTTATTAATTAAATACCAACCGTACGTTGATATTGAATACAGATATTTTGGATTGAAACTCAAAGTAAAGGGTTAGTTTACCGTTAATTTGTATCGGGTTTTTTTTTTCTAAACGTGTTTAATATGTTCAAGAATAACATATACTTATATTTTTTCCGCTAACACAAACTATATACTTAGATTTGGCAATTTTTTTGATTAAGACAAGCCTACTTTTATCATTTGCCTCTTGTCAGCGCCTTAAATAGGATGTAAAGGATTTATAGACGCGCAAACTATTGCAAGCATGAATTCAGTACATGAATCAGGACCCACCAGTGTTGAAGAATTTCGACAGTTCTTAAAAACTGCTGTTTCATACATATTGACCAGATGAAAATATGTATAATCAGCCTATAATTTTCCCACTGCTGGAACACAGGCCTCCTCTGAGCCTCCAGGAAAGGGAGTGGGCCGTAATCCACCACGCGGGACATGTCTTCGAATTTTTTGGTTCTAGTACATACCGGTTTCCTCACGATGTATTCCTTCACCGTTTTGAGAGCAGTCGTGATGAAATAATATTATTTTTAACATTGGGTTTGCGAAAACGATGTATAGCAGATTCTTTTAATCAATAAAATGGAGGTATTCTCGCCTAAAGCAAACTTATCAAACTGCTAGCCGACCCATTCATTCTAAGGTTAAAAAAAACTTTTTACAAAAAAAAAACAACCGACTTCCAAAAAAAACACTTCAAAGTGAAAAATAACTTTAATTTCGGAAGTCGGTGTCTTTGGATCTGTATTTTAGTTTTTTGCCACCGACTTCCGAAATTAAAATTTATTTTTCACTTTGTAGTGTTTTTTTTGGAAGTCGGCTGTTTTTTTTGTAAAAAGTTTATTATTTTTCACTTTTTAGTGGGTTAGTTTGTAATTTACCTAATTTACAATAGCCTAATGTCAAATTCTCATCACCTTTTACAAAATATTGCTTTCCGCGATGCAGGGGCGTTAATTGTTGAGGAGTTCTCCTGGTAAGAACCAGTAGAACTGATGGTGACTTCACCATATGCATTTTGACGACCATAAATTGCTTAGCAATCATATTAAAGTGCCTAATCGAATCGCAACGGTGAAATACTTATTATTAAGTAGTTCCGGTGGCCATCTGTGGTCTTCATCATCAGTTCCACTTTACCAAATGGTTCTTTTCGAGTGCAAATGCTTGAGTTACTATAAAAAAAACTCAAATAGCTATAGGTATGCCTATAAAATTTGAGGATTTCCCTCGATTTCCATGGGATCCCCTCATCAGATTCTGATTTGGTGGCAATGGGACCACCTCGGGAGCATATTCTTCCAAACAAAAAAAGAATTTTCAAAATCGGTTCACAATTGCCGGAGAAATCGGTGAACATACATAAAAAAAAAAAAAAAAAAAAAAAAAAAACAAACATACAGCCGAACATATAACCTCCTCCTTTTTGGAATTCGGTTAAAAAGGATCATACAAGACGTCTTTGCAAGAAAGATTAGATCAAAACGATGCTCGTCCAAAACATTGAAATAGCCTAAATTACTCTGACGTCAATCAAACGGTCACGAATGATAAAACACCGCAAGGTTGATTACGTCTGTTTTGCACGTTTAGGTCAAAATGACCAAACAATGCATGTTTTACTGTTTATGTCTGGTTTAATGAGATCTTGGTTTTTTGGTCATCTGAACGCTAGTCGCCTTAAAAACTGCGCAATCAAAACTACATGAAGAAAGGAATTTTGCTTAGTCATGGACGCCATTTTCTTCAAGCTATGGAAGATGAGAAATTAGAATTTAATCATGTTTCTGTCCAATAGAAGGATAGTCTAGGTACTCCTACATTTCTCCATATATTTGACAATATCCCTAAATCGCCTGTTGCTTGAACGGTACTGAAGGGAAGTAAAGGGAATCTTATCTTTTGGAGGATAATTTGCATAGGTAAACTATTTTATGATGTGCTCTTCCCAGAAATTCCAACGTAGTCAGTGCTCTGCATAACCCGACCCCTTTTCCCTTCTTCTACTTTGTAAGAAGGGTCATGTAGTGCAGAGCACTGACCGTACTTATGGCCGTGTTTCCCACAATCACATAACCCACCCCAAAATTAAGAAAAATCATGATTCACTTACAAATTACCGGGAAACCTTTCTTTGTTACAGATTTATAATAATAAACAAAAACACGAGACTACTTCATTCGCCGTCCATCCGCTGAGAGGCGAAGACGCGGATATTTTCGGAGCATTAACCCTCAAACGTTCAGTGCGAAAAGTTTAGACAACTGTGTAGTGCAGTGAAGTGTTAACCATGTTTAATTACTACCCGAAGAATTTTAAAGCCAATGGCTGGGGCTGGCATCGTACTGCCAATGCTGCTACTGCTGTTAAAGGTTTCCTTAGAGGAGAACGTGGTGAAGGGACAGAACCTTTGCTTGGAAATGGGAGTCTTTACCCTGCCTTGCCAACGGAAGATGATACCATGTTTAGTACCAACATGAAGCTGTATCCTGCCCTGCCTGCTGAGGAGTATGAAAGTGGAGCTGTCGAAGAAGTCATAGAGGAAGCTTGTGCATCCGTAAACGTGAACGCTGTGGTGAGTACTTTCAACTATTTTATCGCTCTTGGCGTCGATATAATCTTTACGATGCTGTTAAAACCATGTGTTTTAGATAGCTAACTGTAAATTACATCTCACATACCCAGGTGGAGAGTTCTATCTTAAAGAACAAGGAAATGACGAACAAAATCTCTCTCAAATGTTTACAGTCTTCCTCTTGGCAAGAGCTTAACTTTTTCGTGTCAACGCTTTCTTGTCATTTATTTTTATCACACTTACTGTAATAACCACGATTGTGGTGCTTGCCTTCCTGGTTAATAACCATAACATAAAACATTAAAAGATTACTGTTTGTCTCAGTTTGTCAGATTTGTCTAACAAAGTAACTTAAAAAAGAAATGGCTTACTGGCAAAGGACAAATATTACAATGGAATATGTAATGGAAACAACTCATTAATTTGCATGCTAATTATGCTACGCTTTGTTGTCTTGAAAATCACACAGAGTTCAAGAAAACACCTTGGCCTAGCCAAAGCAGGACGTGTTGAATTAGACCTTGACTTCATAAGGATCTGTCAAATAATAGATTACTATGAAAACGCGAGCTTTCTCAATTCAATGACTCGAGAGATATTTATTAAAAGTCTTAAGCTTTGTCCATAAAATTTTGGATTTTATCATTTCTAGTCTTTGAGTATTTATGCTCTCTCTAGTTTCTAGAACAAACAAAGCCACCAGTCTATGTCGTAGATACTTTTAAAGTGTTTCATCCATATAATTTTAGATTTAATAACTTTTGGCATTGCCAAATCTGGATTTTTATTAGTGGTCCTTATATGGTACTGAAACGTCTGGCTATTTAGGTAGTCGTCCTTTACCGGGTCATTTGCAACGAAATGGGCTGTATGCTTGTAATGCCATATGCTTTATGCACGACTCTGATTCAACCAGAGACAAAATCTTACCATAAATGATGACGTTCTTTTTTATTTCCAAGCATACTGTGGAAGTTGTTGATGTAAGTATAATCTTAGTACTATTTGTGCCTAACGTTACAAAATGTTGATTGTTTCTTGATTACAAACAGGAACAAATAATGACTCTAATTACTCAGTATCGTTAGTCTTACGATCGTTACAATATCATGTGTAAACCTTCAGTAAAGTTTACTCATATACCTACCTCTGACTAACACGGGTTTGTCGGACATTCAAAATTTCTGAATCATTTCGTGACGTAGATAATTTTAGCGTCTTTGAATTCTTTATCATCGATAAGCTTTCCTCCCACACCTGATTAGTCATGTTCGTAATCCTAATTTTTATTTGGTGATATAGTTTCGTAAAGTAAATCGGGTAATTCCAGTTTCCTAGAATGAGTTTTTATCTTTTATTTTCCTTAGAATAAATTATAAAACCCACGCTAAGAAGCGACTTATTTTTGTTGAGTTTATGAGTTTTTTTGTACCTGTTCTTAATCTTATGTCTTAGGTACCTACAGCTCATCTCATCTCTTCGATGCTCCATATAAGTATTACGTTACCATGCTGGAAAATATCGTCAATAAATGGTATCTTATCATTCCGTTGCCATCTAAGGGGTCTAGGTCGCGTGTAGTCATGATCAGCACCCTAATTGCGTTACACAGTTTGAATCGGAATCGGAATGATTTTGAAGTATATTGCTAATCCATTGCTTCTTATGGTAGAAAAAAATGTCTGCTCAACAACGTAAATAACCAACGTAAAAATAGCAATGAATGCTGTTGAACTGTCAAATTGAAACCGATTCCTACTGATAGTGTGTTACGCAATTAGCCCTCTGACATTATTTATTATAAAGCATAGTACTTATAATTTATCATATCATTTTCAATATTCAGGTTTCTCACACTTCGTATCTCGCTCGAGACCTCGAAGGCCGTTCAGTCACTCTCGCACGAGGTCAACGGTCAACAAACTGCTTGAATAAAATATATTTTGATATCATGTTAATATAGAATATTTATAATTATACTTCTTGATAAAAAAATATACTCACAGTCCATTAAAATTTGTTTTGACATCATGATAATATAAAATATTTATATTATACATATTAATATACACTCACAGTCCATTACATTTTGATATAACAACATAAACACTGTGTATTTTGGGACCGAAAAAGTTACAAAAAATAAAGAGCACTTGCTTTTACGAGTAAGTACTGAAACGAGATTTATACACTCCCTGAGACCTGTCTCAAAGTTGTATAGGCTATCTACCTAAGTATAAGCAATATCTGGCGAAACGAGTCTTTATGCAGCTCCAACAGTAAAACAACTTACGGATTTAAGGGTCAGATAATCGCCGTAGACCATGGCCATACAAATGCGCGTCGCGCTCACGCCGCGCCACCATTAACTTTCATAGGGAATATTTATTTTTTGTAACGAAAATATGAATATTTGAAAAAATCACAGATAGAATTATAGATAACTAGCTGCGCCCCACGGTTTCACCCGCGTAAGTCTTGAGCCCGTGGGAATATCGGGATAAAAAGTAGCCTATGTCTTTATCCAGGGTGTCAGCTACCTCCATACAAAATTTTCCACAAACATACACGTTTGTTACTTCTTCACGCTAAAACGGTTGGACCAATTTTGATAAAATTTTGTATGGAGGTAGCTGACACCCTGGATAAAGACATAGGCTACTTTTTAACACACACACACACTCACAAACTTATAATCGCCTTTATAATATGGCATGTATTTAACGCAGCGACAAATTAATCGGAATTTGGGATTAAAAAATAATGAAAGCCGGTAGCAAAAATAGTAGGTTAGCAGCTACAGCAAAGTATTATTTTAAGTAGAAAGTAGCAGCTCAATAATCAGTTTTTAGCTTTATTTTAATTTAAACTGGCATCGAATTTTTGTTTTGGTAACTGAATTTACTAACAATAGAGGAGATCTGGCGCTCGGCGGCCGCTGCCGCGGCACGCTCGCTTCGCTCGCTCACCTTCGCTTGTTAATGGTTACTGTTCTAACCTAACCTAACCCAAATGATTCAATAACAGTAGATGACTTTGCAGCGATTAAGAAATAATATTTAATCGCTGCCATGTTATTTTTTTTTGCAGCAAATAATTAGTCGCCCTTTAAGTTGTAAGTCGCCTCGAAAATTAGCCTTATAATATTAGTGTGATGTGATAACACAGTATTAATACCAAAAAAAAGTATGATATTATCTTAAGTACCTACTTCTTTAAAAGTAATATCGTGTTTTATGCTTTGGGTAGACATGAATTTATTTCATAAAGTATTTTACTACAATACTTAATTCACATATAGAATTGATGTGTATGCGTTCTAGTTTAATATACATTTTTTGCATAACTTACTTGCATTATATGAAGGCGTAATAACAGATTTAAAAGTCACTAAAATCATATATCTGCGCCTTAATAAAACAAGTGAACTTAAAGAGTAGTTCATATTTCTTATCACGGCTTTTTATGTCACGGACGCGTGACAATATTAAGGTAGGACGACCACATCTTTTAAATAGCACAAGCGATAATTAATGCTAATGACTGGTCAAAATTATAATATAATGACCACCTTTCGTGGATTTGGTCGAATTTGAGTACCTGTGGCAGGTTGGGTTAGGATTTGGAATTCGGAGTGCATCTAGACCACTTGACGCCACTGCCCTGAGAAAGATTACTTTGGAAACCTCTGAAGATGGTTTAATACACAAGACCCAACAAACAATACCTTTGTAATTCAAGGAGTTGAACTCCTATTGGAGCCCAGCTAGGTAACCAAAGGCCAAAAAATAAACTAGGGCCCCAACTAAACTATTTAAAACCATTTGTTCCGTACTCGTATTCGTCGTTTCCGAATTCGACGTAGGTTCAGATTTTGTTGTAATCTAGATTCGTCGTACTCCAGATTCGTCGTAATACAGTCGAGTCCATAAAAAAATTAAAAACCAAATACAAATTGTAATTTATAAGCTTGTTCCTAAAAACCTAAGAATACATGGGAGTTCCCCGCAAGTTTCAAACAAAGATGTTCGAGACTTGTTGGGAATTCCCCTGTATTTTTTAAACACATTATTAAAGTCGCGTCCCTGGGGCCCAAGACTGCTATTTTTATAAATTCAGTCATTCCAACACGATCCCATTGTCATGCCATTGTCATTTTGCTAAAAGTTCGTAATCTGGTAAATTCATAATGGTCGATCATTGGTCGGTCAATGTTCTCGTAATATAATTGTGTTATTATAATGGCATTGTCATATTGCCATTAGTATAAATCCCATAAGTAGAAATGTCATTAATTTGTGATTATTTACGAGATTACCAATATATGCAATTTCTTTCAATGTAGTGTCAGTGGCCGACCATTGGAAAGTCATAATGACGCCATTATAATAGTAGATTACCAAACGTATCAAAATCAACAATTATGAAATCAATGATCAACCATTCTGACACTATTGTAATAGCAGACTTGAGGCCCAGGGGCCCAAGTCTGCTATTTTTATAAATTCAGTCATTCCAACACGATCCCATTGTCATGCCATTGTCATTTTGCTAAAAGTTCGTAATCTGGAAAATTCATAATGTTCGATCATTTTCTTTGCAATTTCTTTCAATGTAGTGTCAGTGGCCGACCATTGGAAAGTCATAATGACGCCATTATAATAGTAGATTACCAAAATTGTCAAAATCAACAATTATGAAATCAATGATTGACCATTCTGACACTATTGTAATAGCAGACTTGAGGCCCTGGAATCTGGTTTATTTATATTCCGAAAGTGGGAGAAATTTTCACTAGTTAAATTTATAGTTTGTAAGTCAGAGTCCAAGGGGGCCCCCCCTGAGCTTGGGGGCCCCGGGGCACTGCCCTGTCTAGCCCTCCGGTAGCTACGCTACGCCACTGAGCCCATGGGTCCCTTCCCATTACGTATATGTCTGGTGTTCTGTGAGAGAAAGTATGCAAGAAGAAGTCGGTTAAAAACTAACATGGAACAGTGGACTCCCTCCACTGTTCCATGTTAGTTTTTAACCGACTTCCAAAAAGGAGGAGGTTATATGTTCGGCTGTGTTTGTTTTTTTTATTTTTTATGTATGTTCACCGATTTCTCCGTCAATTGTGGACGGAATTTGATAATTCTTTTTTTGTATGGAAGAGTATGCTCCCGAGGTAGTCCCATTGCCACCAAATCAGAATCTGATGAGGGGATCCCATGGAAATCGAGGGAAATCCTCAAATTTTATAGGCATACCTATAGCGATTTAAGTATTTTTTATAGTAACTCGTGCATTTGCACTCGAAAAGTACCATTTTCTAAAGTGGAACTGATGATGAAGACCACAGATGGCCACCGGAACTACTTAATAATAAGTATTTCAGCGTTGCGATTCGATTAGGCACTTTAGTATGGTTGCTAAGCAATTTATGCTCGTCAAATTGCATATAGTCAAGTCACCATCAGTTCTCCTGGTTCTTACTAGGAGAACTCCTCAATGATTAACGCCCCTGCATCGGGAAAAGCAATATTTTGTAAAAGGTGATGAGCATTTGACATTAGGCTATTGTAAATTATAAACTGACCCACTAAAACGTGAAAAATAAAAAACTTTTTACAAAAAAAAACAACCGACTTCCAAAAAAACACTACAAAGTGAAAAATAACTTTAATTTCGGAAGTCGGTGGCAAAAAACTAAAATACAGATCCAAAGCTAGCGACTTTTCACTTTATAGTGTTTTTTTTGGAAGTCGGTTGTTTTTTTTTTGTAAAAAGTTTTTTAACAACGTAAAGTTAAATTAAATTGAATCTGTATAACATTAAATACAAAAATATGTTAATATTAATCTTTTTTATGCTTCTATGTTTTGTTGAAATTGGTGTTGTGTTGTACCGTTTTAATTAACTAGGTATAAATAAATTGATAAAAGTAAAATAATGTGCGACTACTCTTGATACAGTAGGTTTGCTCTAACAAACTACCAATAAACCTAGTTGCCCATTAAAGAGACATTATTCCACATACATACCCTTTACTAACTCTGTCATACGTCACAGCCACATTTCAGGCAACTATTTTAGAGGATACGGCAATGTAGAGTGAAGGATGTTGCTCTTATATTCAAAGAGTCCCAATGCCTTACGTAAGAAGTCGTTGAAAGGCAAAATCCACGCCCTCGCGCCCCTAGTCGCTGCAGGAGACGCCCCGGGCGTCGGGAATCGCAGGCCGATTCCCGGCCACCGTAGGCGCGGGCTTGCGGACGGTGAACGATGGGTAGCTCGCTGTCCGATAAGGACCAGGCCCGGGTCGACCGCGCGTTGTGTTCCACACGCGCCTCAAAGAGACGTCAGCACCAATTGGCGGGGTCCAAGAGGGCCAATGTCTGCCAGGGTTACGAGCCTGTCCGAGAGGTATATTGTGGCCCTGGCACACATTCATCTGAAGGAATACGGGTGGGTTTTGGTCAGTAAAAGTCTGACACTCCCTCCCGCTCCACCCAGAGCTGGACGGGTTATTTGATAATTTCCCACCCCAAAAAAAAAAGGGTATTCGCTACCTACCTTTCCTTTTTAATAGAAATCTTTCCATAACATAGACCAAACAGTGTGAAGGGCTTCTGACATCACTCGGTAAGAATGTGAATAGCAAAATAAAAGGGAATTTATTTTTAACTCATTTTGTTCTGGTGGGTGCCTCGTGTAGCACCGCAGAGGCGTGGTAATCGTGGGAAATTCATATATGTTATTTGGCCTCACTGAGTTTCCAAACAAGTTTTTATCTGTTCAAGCAAGTAACAGTCACAGTTTTTGGTTAATTTTTTTAGGAGAACAATACAATCAAACAAACATCATATACAACGTATATATCATTCATATTTACAATGTTTGTAAATATGTGAGCACCATGTATCTATCACATAATAAATTTATCTGTCTTTGCTTCATTTTTAGGGTTCCGTACCCAAAGGGTAAAACGGGAACCCTATTACTAAGGCTCCGCGCCGTCTGTCTGTCTGTCTGTCTGTCCGTCCGTCTGTCACCAGGCTGTATCTGATGAACTGTGATAGTTAGAGAGTTGAAATTTTCATAGATGGTGTATTTCTGTTGCCGCTATAACAACAAATACTAAAAAACAGAATAAAATAAATATTTAAAGGGGGCTTCCCATACAACAAACGTGATTTTTTGCAGTTTTTATAGATAATGGTACGGAACCCTTCGTGCGCGAGTCCGACTCGCACTTGGCCGGTTTTATAGATAATGGTAAGGAACCCTTCGTGCGCGAGTCCGACTCTCACTTGGCCGGTTTTTTTAATTCTTTTTACCTATTTTGGTATAGTAATTTTATTCTAGGTGCATAGTCTCGGTGGAGATTCTTGCCCATTCTTCTCCATACGAAACTACCTTTTGGAAGGGGCGACTAGAATCAATTCTATTTTTTTGTAAATTTTGACGTTCAGTAGTGCCTTTGTGCATTTGATATAAATAATTTGACTTTGACTAATGAAAAGATGATGATTTTGTGTCGATTTCCAGCTACCCAGAGCACTTTGTTCAAAGCAGTCATCTATTAGGTTAGGAGTACATAAAATACCAAACGGCATAACTATTTCTTTTGCAAAGTTTATTCAAACTTACTTTCTCTCTACTTTTTAGGGTTCCGTACCCAAAGGGTAAAACGGGAACCCTATTACTAAGGGTCCGACGTCTGTCTGTCCGTCTGTCACCAGGCTGTATCTCATGAACCGTGATAGTTAGACAGTTGAAATTTTCACAGATGATACATTTTTGTTGCCGCTATAACAACAAATACTAAAAAACAGAATAAAATAAATATTTAAGGGGGCTCCCATACAACAAACGTGGTTTGTTTTGTTGTTTTTTGCTCGAGATCAATAACGGCAACAGGTAGACGCTTGAAATATTCACAGAATATTTAGTTATATATTCACTTTAAAAATAAATATTAAAATTAAAATAAAACAAATATCTATGGGGGGTTCCCATACAACAAACGTGATTTTTTTGCCATTTTTATAGATAATGGTACGGAACCCTTCGTGCGCGAGTCTGACTCGCACTTGGCCGGTTTTTTTTGTATTTCTCAAGCATGTCCCAAATAAAATATTTTTCTTTTCTTTATTTTCTTTCTTTCTTTCTCACATGCATAAATTCTACTCTTAATTACCATAGCAGATTCCGAGACAGCGAAGCATTCGTCGAAATGCTTTTAGCTTTTGTTTGTTTTAGTCTAGCAAACGAAACGGATTTATGGTGAATCTTGCTATTACTGATTTAAAAACTCCCACATTCCAATTTGTTTTTGTAAAGCTTTGAAGATCATAAGTCTCTATGTAGTTAGATTTAGGTACTTCGTATGTTTGCGTCTCCGGTTATTGCTTTTCCAAATGCAAAACTGGACTGGTTGGTTGTACAGGCTATCTATAGATTCAAGTTTCTTACCGGTCAAAGTAATCTCAGCCGGATAGAATGTCGATATTCGTGATAATTATCCTAAATCCCTAGTATGTTTAACAGACTTCTTAACAAAGGAGGTTCTCAATTCATCTGTATTTTTTTTAATACATAGGTATATTCATCGATATTTTCTCCAATTGTGGACCGATTTTGACCATTATTTTTTCTTTTTTTCGTTATGTAGAGGAAAGTGCGGTGGTCCCATATAAATTTTATTAACTTTGCTTGCGTAGTTTTTGTTTTTCTTTTTTTTAGATTCAATAATAAATACGTATCTTTTCCACTTATTGTATGTTGATGATGTTATATTATCTTCTTGTCACTGTTATTTATATAGCCATTAGTGGACTAGTGGTATACGAATGTGTGTAAGTAGGTCCAAAAAAAAAAAAAAAAAAAAGTCGGTGGTAAAAAACGGAAATACAAAACCAAAAACACCGGTGGTCTTTCATGTTTACACTGGAAGTCAGTTGTTTTTTTTCTGTAAGTAAAAATTTTTTAAAGTTATTTTTTCACGTTAATATTGCCATATTGTCATAATAGGAGTTAATACACTCAAAACATGATTATCAACAGCCTCCCACATCATTTCCAAACCGGACTCTAGTAATTAATTATCCGATTACTTCAATTCCGCCATCGCAGTTCAAGGCTGCTGGTCAATTTTCGGTCTTTTTGCGACCACAGCTTCCTGAACCAGTCTTTATTGATTGTGTCCATTATGGACGAACACGTCAGCAATTGTTTAATGGCTAGACATCGTTCAGAAAAGCAGCCATGGCAGCCTTGTGCCCGTTATATGAAATCTATGGAGAAGCTGGTTTGGTGCCAAAATTTTCTGTTTATGTCTAAGGGAAACTGGGAAAACCTTGGAAATCTAGGCTAAGCTTGACAGTTTGAATGTAATGCGTATAATATCTTTTTCAATACAGTTGTTAAACATGGCGTACTTTCAGAGGCTATAATTATGATTCGAAAATTAAATCTTTTGCATAGGCATCTTTCTGTTACGCGGTCGTGACTTTTGTTTACACGAGCTCTATCATTAGTTTTGCAGTTGAGTTTTAAATTTATAAGGTAATTTAAAAAGTGTAGTAGCAAGGAGTTTTCATACATAGAATAAAATGGGATAGATGTTATACGAGGAAAAATGAATGAGTCCGTACGTACGTCATAGCATTGAATTCTCAAAAGTATTTTAAATGGTTCTTTAATATATTTAATTACCAGTTCTAATTTAATTATTTTCACGTCAACATTCGTCAAAAATCAAATAGGCTGTATAGGCTGTTTTAGTTGTAAAAAAAAAATATGTCCAGTTGCAAAAAAGTGCCATTTTCTGAAAATTTTAATTAATTCTTTGATTTGTTTTTTATTATTTCCCACAAGTGTATTGAAAAACGTCGTGTGATACACGGGTGTGTAGGTTATTGCAAACGAGCTGTCTCCTTTCCACCCTTGTATCACAATGTAGGTACTTAATTTCCAAAAAAAAGCTCCCGTGTTAAAGGGGGCTAAAATTAAATGTAATGCTGTCTTTATCTAACGGAACGTATCCGAAAGTGACTGATGATTACTTTTAATAGGGAATTAAAGGAGATGTCAAAAGTGGTTTAATATTCCGAAGATTTTTAAACGCTAATGTGATGTACCTTATTAGAAAGCTTATTTATTATGCTACTCGATTATAGTTAAATATGATTTTTCAGGCGCCCGTTTGTTTAAAAGTGAAAAATGTTTCAGTACAAACAAAACGCACAGTCTTTATTTATTCATTTCTATGCAATATAAATATTTTAAATGTGGCTAAAGTTTCCGTTTCTATTAAATACTTTGAGATTTTATTATAATTTTAGCTGCAGCTCCATGAAATTGAGACAAAAAATATTATCATGACAATACAATAATAAACGTGTCGAATAAAGGTCAAATCTGTTCTTGTCAAGCCGTCTGACCCGAGGAGGACCCGTCGGACCCTGAGGTCGGACCCGTCCTGCTGACTGACATTGTCATTGTAACGTCATTTGCCAATGTCAGTCAGCAGGGCTGCCATTGCCATCCCTAAAATATATATAATATAATGTTTGTAGTTAGTGATGCAAGCATTTTATTTTTCAACACTTGATTTAAAAAAATTGGGCGGCTGTAAAAAAAATTAAATGCCCACCAGACATCAAAATAAAAAAAAACCTCTAATCCTCTTTCAGCCTATAAACCTCAGAAAGATGTTTAAATTTTCAATTATTTTACTACCATACATTAATTGAACGTCTCCTTTAAGGACGCTATCACATTTTGAACTTGCTCGAGTTTAGGTATCTGAATCGCAACACAACAACATTACGCGCACGCACACATTGAAACCGCTGACCGCTCGATTTTATACGTAACTTAACTAATCTTGGTACTTGAAGGTATATTTTTTTTAATTTTACTGGTATTGATTGAGTAAAGTTAGTTGTAAGTTTGCAATCGAATTTTAGTAACTGTGGCTAAGTACTATCTGCGTGATAATTATGGTTTTAGTATTTTTAAAATTCATCAGCCATTACGTAGCGTAGGTAGGTACCCAAAAATTTCAAGCGCTGGCCATATGGATTAAATACCATATTTTTACATAACTAACAACCTAAACATTTTACTATTACAAGGAACACCTACGATTATTCCCCAGGCTACTATTAGTTAGAAAAGATGTAAGTAGGTACTTGTAAATATTATTTTAGCTGGCAAATGTTGGAGCATTACATAATCAAATACTAGTCTGGGAGTTTATCGTAGACTTTCGTTGTGATATTTAAAAATAATCATTGCCTTATAAAAACAGTATTTTATTTACAGAGACTGGGGCGCGATTTCAGTACTTTTGATAAAAATTAAAACCAAAGTAGGTAGTCAAAAGTATATTTTAATTTCATTTTTCAAAGAAGTTCAAATTTAGAATGAAGGCCAGCTCTTTCTAGGGTTCCGTACCCGAAGGGTCCATGTGGAGCACTATTGCTGTCACTCACGTGTCCGTCTATCACTCTGGTTTTACAACCAAACGGTTGATGAAGCTACAGTCTTTAAATTTTCACAGTATAAGCATCTTGTTAAGCCTTGTTTTTTCTTTATTTATACTTTACGCCGCAATCAAAAAGAGGAGTGTGGCTACCTACAAGGATTAGCTGCTCAAACAGGAAATCCATCTCGATTATTTTTGTGCCTTTTGGCTTATATTCTCTTATTGCGCATTCTTGCTCCTGAAAATAAAAAACCGGTCAAGAGCGAGTCGGACTCGCGCACCGAGGGTTCCGTACGTATATATGATGTTAATGATTTCTCAAAAACACTATTTAGAGACATCGTTTAATTTTTCCTGTAATCTTTACATAAACTTCTATGACAGAATAATTTCAGGTTTTTATCTATGCAAACTTCGAAGATAAGGGGAACGGTGCAAACAGCGCTCTTTCATATGATACCCTACATGCCCTAGTAGCTCCTTTTCAAATTTTTCAGTCCCTTATGCAAAAAAGGTATATATTTTTTTATTTCTTTCTTGTTTGCAAAATAGTTGGGCAAACGTCATCTAAAACTATTCTAAATTTCAAGTTGATAGCATTAGCAGTTCTTGAGATATCCTGGTGTGACAGACAGACAGACTTAGTCTCACCATAAGGGTTCTTTTTTACCATTTTGGTACGGAACCCTAAAAAGACAACATTAGTAAGTACCTAAGGTAAATCAAATAAAATAAATTACCAACACACCAAATTATCAACGTCTGTAACAAAACTCCAGAGTAGATTTGTGATTTCTGAATCAAAATACAAAGTCTCATTACTTTTGTTTACTGCTACGTGTATGGTTTTATTGTGCTTTATCGAAATTTCTGAATTCGTGGCATCTGTAATAACAAATGTAAATATTTTAGCAATGCACACCACAATCAAAAACCATACTTGGTGTCGAAAGTTATAACCATCTACTATTCTGGATTTATGAATTGACAACTAAGTCGATTTATCACCAAAATGTGCATCCGCCATCATGAATCAAAAGTTGGATGGTATATTTGTAAACACCACCTTCAACAATTGATAACAAACCTCCACAATTGCTGACAATGTCGAATTTTTATTTAAAAAAATACACCCGCCATCTTGGATAAAAAAAAATATGACATACGTAATCACCACCCCCAAAAACCCTAAAATTGACTATGTATCGAATATCTCAAAAAAATTTGATTAAAGATAATAAAATTTTATTTACACAATGTTTATCCGTAATCTACAACCATGATTCATACAAAAATTTTGAACTATGTATTTATTTTTAAAACTAATTCCAATAATCGTACTTCCTTTTATTTCGGTCCGAAAAAGTATCAACTTCGTCCACCCACAGTATACAATACAGCACACGCTTTTGTACGTAAATATTTTTTTGCGAAAAATCGATACACCGGTGCTTCCACGAGCGCGTCTGAGCGCGGAATGACGAACCGCGTGTAGAAAATGTATGGAGAAATTTGAGGGCGCTTCTTATTTTAATCATAAATAAAAAAGTTATTTATTTACTTACAAAATATTTAGTTGACCGTATAGAGGACTATATAAGCAACAGTTTGTTATTAATTTTATGTATAACTATGCAGTGGATTTAGCTATATCGGTTCTTATTCAGACCTCATTTTTTTTCATTTGTTGGTTTTATTGTGATTGTTAAAACGTATTTGTGTGAAAAATTTGTATGGGGCTATACAATTTTTATGTGCCCATTCTGGAGATGAATATATTATCTTTAATTTGAGACACTGACATCCTTGCAGTTGTGACTCCTAATTCATTAAAAGGGTACTTGAAAAGCACTGATATTTGAGGAAAAATGAAACTAGTAGTCGGACAAAGATAATCATCTTTTAGCACCGACAACGCAACGAGGTTTGTTCATTTTCGTCAGTAATTTCTTGCCTTATTCGTAAACTGGTCTGTCAAAATGGCCGTAGGTATTTCCATTTGGGTCTTTAAAAGTGACCTTAAATCAATCGTAACAGATAAATATCACCGTCAGGATATCGGCCTATGTGATGACAATTTATTTGATTCTGATCTCAAGATACTACTATAAATACTAAAGATTTGCTAATAACAAAACTCCCACTAAGTAACACTGAAAAAAAATACTACAAAGTGAAAAATAACTTTAATTTCAGAAGTCTGTGTCTTTGAATCAGAATTTTAGTTTTTTGCCACCGACTGCCGAAATTAATGTTATTTTTCAATTTATACGCCAGTAGTGGGTGCGCCGCGCGCCGGTTGGCGACCACTTAGTTGAGTTGCTAACTTTAGAAGAGTCAAAATATACGCCATACACGCAAAACAGTTAGCGACCATATAAATTGGTCCTAAATATAGTCAAGTTGTGTTGAATGTTGACCTTCTTTGTGCAGAACTACTGTCGTAGCCTTTTGAATTGAGAATGTCTTTTGTTTTCGCCAATGTGATCGCCTGACGGCTGCGCTGCTATATTTTATATGTTTTATTATTTTAAATATATCTGGTGTACAACTTCTTCACTTCTTTGATTGAATCCACGGGAGAATCCTCTACAAGAAGTTAACAAGTTGTGAAACAAAATATAAAATATCACAATTCCATTCATAAATTATGCAAAATTATGGGAAAAGTGCAAAAATAGCCTAAATGATAGATAACGACCACTTTTGTTAGTTAACGACCACTAGTATGCTAGATTACGGCCACTATTTAAAAAAAAAACAAAAATAAGGTAATAAATCAGCTTTTATTGATTAAATAATCATCAACACAAATAGTATTTAATCATCTAATTTAACGTTTTTTATTACATACATTATTACAAATATTTGGTAGGAATCGAATTCTTTTTTCTTTTAATTAAATGATAATCTGTAAAACATTCCGTATTTGGTAGGAATCACGTTAAATATTTCCTTATCACTCTCGTTGTCAGACTCCAATTCTGAGTCAGCATCCAGATTGGATATATCCAAAAACTCGAACTCAGTTTCCTGAAATTGAACTAAGTCGAGAGTTTCAGCAAAAAACCTCTGCTTTTTCTTGGCATCTAACTTAGGCCTTTGTGCACAGCAAAGGATCCGAAGAAACCACAAACATTTAAGAAATCGAGATCCTATGTCTTCTACAGCCGATTTTCGATCCACCCGGCGCGGCGACGACGGCAGCGCGGTGGCTGCTTATCCACGGGTTATATTGTTAGAGCAAGCGAGATAGCAATAGTCCCGAATTCCCGATTGTTCGCGTAGGTAGATACACGAAGCTTCCAGAGTCGGTTTCGAGATTTCTCCAGACAGTTTTCGACTCTATACGCGCGGTATAAAAGCCACGCTAACCGCAGCGACCGACAGTACGGTTCTAATTTGAGTGAAGTGTCAGTAGTTCTAGTGTAGATTTTAACTCGACTAGCCGGTGTCATATATTTTGATCCACATTCAACGTAGATTTCCCGTCAAGTGCCGTGTATAATTGTGTTGTGAAATCGTAAGTAAAACTCTGTTAGCTATGAAATTTCTCGAATGATAGCAAAGCGAAGTCGCCCCTTCAATGATGGGGATTTTGTAAAAGAATGCATAGAAATTGCCGCTAAGAAAATGTGTCCAGAAGCAGCAAAAAAGTTTGAGAAAATTCAACTGAATCGTATGACTATCCAAAGACGAATTATGTCTTTGTCAGGTAATATTGCGGAACAATTAAATGAAAAAAACTAAGATCATTGAATTTTTCTCATGAGCACTCGACGAATCCACTGATATTAGTTCCACAGCTCAACTTCTCATATTCATACGAGGTGTTACTCAAGATTTTGAAGTCTTAGAAGAGTTATTAGGAATGTGTTAATTGAAAGGTCAAACCAGAGGAGTTGATATACTCAATGTACTTTTGGATGAGTGTTCAAAAACTGATTTGGACTTATCAAAATTATCGGGAATTGCGACTGACGGTGCTCCTTCGATGATTGGTGTCAATTCTGGGCTAGTTAGTTTGCTGAAAAAGCATCTGCAAGAACAAAACATAAACGCTGAAGATCTCATGCAGTTTCACTGCATTATACACCAAGAAGCCCTCTGTTCTAAAAAAAATGAATTTCAAAATATCATGAAAGTGGTAGTTTCGACTGTAAATTTCATAAAATCACGAGGACTCAATCACAGGCAATTCAAACAATTGCTGGATGACATCGAAAGCGAATATGGAGATTTACTGTATTATACAGAAGTAAGGTGGCTAAGTCGTGGATTAACACTGGAACGATTTCTAAATTTAATAGAAGAAATTGGAATATTTCTGGCGGAAAAGCAAAGGGATGTCCCGGAACTTAAAAATCCTGATTGGTTGTGTGATTTGGCTTTTTTAGTTGACATTACAAATCATTTGAATGTCTTGAACACACGGCTTCAAGGCAAAAATCAACTGATATCCCAGCTCTACGCTCATGTATCATCCTTTCAATGCAAGCTGACACTTTTCAGATCGCAATTGAATTCTGGAAATTGCAATCATTTTCCGAATTATAAGAAAATGGCTGAAAAATTCAACAAAACTGCGATTAATTTCAGTTATGTAGAAAAGCTAGATATTTTGATTCAATCTTTTCAAGACAGATTTTCGGAGTTTAAAAAAGTGAAACCTCTGTTGGACATATTCAGCAATCCTTTCACGATTTCAGTTGAAAATGCGCTAGAGTCAATGCAGTTAGAAATTATCGACATTCAAAACGACCAAGATTTACGCAACAAATTCAACGAAGGAGACTTGCTGAACTTTTACCGCTGCATTGATAAAAATACGTACAAAGAGTTGCGCATAAACGCTCTGAAATGTGCCAGCTTATTTGGTTCTACCTATATATGTGAACAAACCGTTTCAATACTAAATAATAATAAAACAAAAAATCGAAATCGCCTTGCAAACGAAAGTTTGGAAGCAGTTTTACGTGTTTTACAAGTAAATTTGAGCCAAATATAAAAAAGATTGTAAGCACTATGCAGTGCCACGCTTCAAATTAATAAATTCTTTTTCAATTTTAATACATTATTATCAATTCTTTATTGTCTTTAATTACCTATACTTCTGGCGGCCCGCCATCAGTTCATAATTTGCCCGAGTGGCCCCTAGTCTTAATAAATCTGTGCATCCCTGCTCTACAATATTGATAATAAATACAAATAACGAAAAACCCATAGGAAACGAAATATTTGCAAAAAATCGATTTTTGTGACCTTTGACCTTAAATTTTAGTCGCGTACCATTTGTGTAGGTTTTGACTTTGAAACAACTTGTAGGATGTTAAAATACAAGTTTATGTGAGTATATACTATATTTCACCGATCGTATTGCAAAACGCGTTTAAGAAAACTAAGTTCTGCATAAACGAGTTCAAATGTCAACATTGATCTCGTTTTACGTCCAACCAATTTCACCAGCTACATTTTGATCCTGTTCACGAAAACCAAGTTTCCGTGGCATAGAATGTAATTAATGTTGTCACATGAACGCAATTTGTTTAGTGATGCGATAGCGACCTACTGTGCTTACATTTTATATACCACATTTTTATTAAGTCACTTTCTTGTTTGTCTGTCTGTCTGTCGTTCCGGGTGGAATCTTGCAACTCAAATTTCAAGCACTTCCCGATTAGCTATCCGGCTGATACTTTCAGGGTAGCTCACAACTCGATGACAATGCATTCTCAATCCATTTCTTAGCATGCAATGCCGACCTAACCTCAAAAAAAACCATAAAAACCACTATAACTTGTAAAGGAAGCGAGATAGAGCAAAAATAATACTTTTTGGAGGCTTCCTAAAGGGGATTCACTAATCATGACACATCGATCGTGAGGTTCGCAAACCTGAAAACATAACCTAACGAAAATATTTCATTTTTTTTGCTTTTCGCGTTCAAAGATCAGCAGCAAAAACTGTTATTATGGAGTTGATGATACTGCTCATTCTCATCCCAGTTTTCGTTATAATATAGTCTTAACATTTTTTTTCATTTTAATTAGCCAAATACTAACAAAAATAAATATCAATTAAAACACAACAAAAATATTTTCTAAACAACACGACGCTGGCAGCTCATGAACTAGTTTAGAGACTTGAACGCCGAAAATCGTAAGTATGGTCAATGTAAACTGGAAGAGCGGAACCACCTAATACAAGCAAATCTTTGCTTAAAAGGTGACTCCAAGCATAACAATGTAATTTACATAAGTTGATGAAATAAACATTTTTGTTTATTTATTTTTTATTTATGCGAGAGAACAAAAAACACAATACCCTAACAAAACAATACACAAAGTAGGTATCGAAAATCTATAACAACGTGTTAATACAAGGGTTTACCTTAAGGGTTTAGTACAATATACTGCATTTGTGCTTAATGCTGTTCCCATGTCAGCCAGAGGACGTTCTTTAGGTACTCACGGAACATTACAGAGCAACCCTGGGGGGTGAGATTGTTGTGTTAGCTCTACGCAACATAGCAGTGATTTTATTGGACTACATAAAAATACCTATAAAAAAACCGGCCACGTGCGAGTCAGACTCGCGCACGAAGGGTTCCGTACCATTATCTATAAAAATGAAACCGCGGGGCGCAGCTAGTTATCTATAAAAACGGCAAAATAATCACGTTTGTTGTATGGGAGCACCCTTAAATATTTGTTTTATTTTAATTTAATTATTTATTTTTAGTGAATATATAACTAAATATTTTGTGAATATTTCAAGCGTCTACCTGTTGCCATTATCAATATCGACCAAAAACGAGCAAAAAAAATCATGTTTGTTCTATGGGAGCCCCCTTAAATATTTATTTTATTTTGTTTTAGTATTTGTTGTTATAGCGGCAACAGAAATACATCATCTGTGAAAATTTCAACTGTCTAACTATCACGGTTCATGAGATGCAGCCTGGTGACAGACGGACAGACAGACAGACGGCGAAGCCTTAGTAATAGGGTCCCCGTTTTATCCTTCGGGTACGGAACCCTAATTACTTCCATATTCAAGACACTAATATAATACTGCTTACCCTTTGAGATTTGGCGGGCATTGTAAAACATGACGTTGCTTGTTGACTAACGTTTATTTGACGCCAAGTGCAATCACACATTTTAACATTTAAGTAATCCGGCCCTGATGTCACATAAATTCAACGAAATAAGTTTTAACATTAGTTTATTATGGTGTAATTGTAGATAAAGTACCTAACACAAGTAGGTACAATTACACAATATGTACGTTATAAAGTTTTTAATTTGGATCTGAACTATTTTCCTGTGATTTTCCTTGTCAAGGTCATCAAGTTATGATTAAGTACGATGGCCAAGGTCATCATAACCAGTGTTACAACACAAAATATTTAAAGTTTTCTTGCGAATTTTATCACGATGTTTACCAGAGGTTTCTTATATTTGAAGTTACGAAAGATTAATTTATGATAAATAAACGGAAACTCAAACACGTAAACAGGACTGCTATGTGAAGCACAAAATCAATGCCCTCCTCCATTTTAGCGGGTGACGTCAGGCTCTGCGCTGGCAATAATCTCACCGGTTATACGACCAAGTTCAAAAGCTCACGACTTTATTGCATCTTCCGCGTAGTTAAAAGCTCCTTTATTTAGTCGGTTGCATTTCTGTCAGTTTCCGTGAGACAGTTTTGGGTACGGTTGTTCTCTGATTTTTAAACTTATTCTAATGATATTTTAATAAAAAAATAAGTCAAATACATGTGCATTATGTAGCAGAATATTATACTGTGCTGTGTGTTTATTATTTTGTATATATAGTGTGTATTCGAGCATTTGTTTGTGTGATATTTGATAGGATCTTGGTGTGGAACATTCTTTCGTAGATTCTTACGATTTTCAGTAAGCTTCGGCTTTTTGATGACCTCACCTATTTTGATGTAACAACACGTCTTTATCTTGCTCGAAAAGTGCCGAAAAATATGGTGTAGCGATGAAAAATAGCTGAGTATATAGATTTTTATCACAACTTCGAAAGTGCACTAGTGACCTACATTATAATTTGCTTCTGGTCCAGCTACCGTAGTATTTTCGCTGTCGGTTTGTCTCGGAATGTGATCTTTATACGTTGTCATTGTAGGAACTGCATAGAGGTTTGAATATTCTTTGAAAATTACTGTTATACAGTGCTAAAATGTGGCCATGCTGAGTAAAAAATTGGATGCTAATACATCTAGTCTAGAAAATACGCTTTACATAATATTATTAGTGCTGTAGTGTTAATCCCATCCACTAAAGTAAAAACTGGTTTGAAAATACCAGAATAATCTATTCAATTCAAATGATTAGTATACAAATTTAACCAAATAGGAATAGCAACATTATCAAGTTTGGTCAGATGGTCTTATTAGATTATCTTCAATCAAACTTCATGATTGTAAACTAAGTTAAATTGTTAAGTGATTTAGATATAATTAGTTAATTCTTATTGTGGAACTCCTCTCAAAATTATAGAAAAACAGCTGATTCTACAAAATATTCAAGCTCTGAGAACAAAGTATTTATGCTGTTTAATGGGACTTTTAATTAGCTGCAGTAAAATTACACTTCTTACTATATAGCATTTTGTTAAAAAAAAATATAAGATATTGACAAAATGACACTAAGGAGTGTTATTTTACCACACTAATTAAAAATCCTAGTGTAGTAATAATTAAGAAAAGAGTCGATAGTATTTAACATCTATCATGTACTTAAATACACATCCATGCTCAATTACCTCTATGAGAAAAACTGTGAGGTACTTTAATTAGCATGCCTCTACAGGTGACATCACTATAAAACATTGTATGTAATCATGTCTATGGTGGCCTCCATGCAGTTTCCTACTCAGTATTGTGTTCACACACTAGGATGAATGACTGTGTCCAGTGCCTTTAGTTACAATTTTTGAATGTTGTGATTGTGGTCTGTGGAAGTTTGTTTATGTTAGTGTTGTTTTCTAGTTTTTTAAATAGATCCTATTTAATTAACATTCTGGGTTAATTTTATTGGTATTTGTCTGAACAAATACCAAAATAATTATCTTCATTAATTAATTAATGATCGTTTTCCTCAGTACCTAGCTCAGGTGTATCAAGAGTAAAATGATGGTTTCAGTACTATAATAAATTAGTATTTTCAATTAGTTTACCTGCAAAAATAATTGACAATGCGGTTCTGAACAGTCCATTACAGTTATTTGAGTTATTAACCCAGCAGGTGTTTTTTGTTTAGTTTGAATAGATTTTTAATTAAAAGCAGTTGTGACAACTATTAAATAGATTGTTTCTTTGTTTTATTCTTTTTAACATGCTTCCTCATTGTTAAACATCATATTAACATCAAAATTTTGTTTATGATGGTTTTATATTCCGTGTTTTTATGCAGCAGTATGAACACTAATTTCCAATTTATAAGTGATACTTTTTCCTAATTATTATTCTGAGTCTTAAATATACGAAGCTGTACTTGTACGTCTATGCACACAGCACAGTCAAATAATCTACTCCAATTTTCCCCACAGCCACCCCCAAAATGCCCTAGCAAAGTGACAAAAACTATAAAATTTGATAGAGAGTAGTTTGTGAGTGAGACCTCGCCGTCATGGCGGGTCAAAATGGCGGCGTGGACTTTGGCGCCATGCTGTCAGGCGCAGGAAAGCAGCTACTCAACCAAGGAGGCCAGGCACTCATGCAGTATGGCGCCCAGGCCATAGGCAACATCATCAATGAGGTGTTCCAGAAGAAGGAGGTGGAACAGAAGAGGTTCTTGCCGAGCATTAAGAATTATAAAGTGGTAGGTGTAATTCTTTGCCATTCATGAATCCAAATGATAAAATGTCCAATTTGCAACAGCTATATTAATGTTTTTCATACCCGGAACTAGCTGTAGGAACTTGGGTTTTGTTAGACAAAATGGATGGATGAATAATCTATTTGTCTACTTATAATATAATTTAAATTAAAAGAAAACTGTCTATGTCGTGGTTATCTTATAATTTGAATTCATTACTCACAATATGCATGTACTCCCAAATGGTCTTTACTCATAAAATTTTAGTGTGGGACTTAACAAAAAAGATCAGTCATCCACCTACGCAGTTTACTGACTTGTAAGAGGAGCATATCAAGTTCCAAACTTGGCCAGTACTAAATTACCAATGCGACCCTTGAAGGCCATACCATGTCCTCTCGCCTGTTGTACTCTCGCAGCAACTGGCTTATGGTGTGGTTAAAATTGTGAAAAAAATGGTCTAATACACAGCCAAAATAATGATCAATTGGTCCTTCTACGTTTTGATAATAAGCTAAAGCCTGGCAGCTGTTGGACAAATTATTATGCTCTTCTATAACATATAAATGCATTGTTTATAATATATGACAATAGCATAGATAAAAACAAGCAATATGTTACACATCAAGACTAATGACAAGCCTATATAATTATATTGAACAATGAGCCGTGTTGGGCCAATAACCCAACATTTCCTCTGCCAATAATAAAGCATGTTGGGACAACACGGCAACAATTCTTACGGCACAAACTTGGTATAGAATGCCACTATGCCACGATCTTTGCATACTTCTTTAGCATCTTGTAAATTCTAGCCACCATACATGCGGGCGCGTCATTTTATGAGTTTTATTCACCAGTAGATTTTTATTAGGTGCAGACGTAAACCGGTTGTCTGTGAATCACGTTTTAAAATATAGTGAAGTGAGGTAGGTAACTTGTTTTGTTTCCGGTGCTAATTCGCATCAATGACGATATAGGGTGTATAGGTTACTTATCATGACGCTAGTAGCCATGTGACCAAGCTATAATTCATTGTAAAACCTAATACTTAGCTATGATAGAACTAAATCGATCAAACCTAACTACATAATCACAATTAATGAGGTATTTATCTATTGTTACACGACCCCCGGGAGGCCAACGGGCATCAACACGTTAAAACGACTCTGACAGGGACAGAACTTGGTCAGTTGGGATTATGATCGGACTTCCGACTTTAAATTCGACACAGCATAATCAGCTTATGGCAATAATGTTCCCAATGCTGGGACACAGGCCTCCTCTCGATGAGAGGGAGTGGGCCGTAATCCACCACGCGGGCCCAGTGCTGGTTGGTAGATGGGAAATGTCTTAATTTTTTTTGGTTCTAGGGCATGCCGGTTTCCTCACAATGTTTTTTCACCGTTTTGAGAGTAGTGGCGATGACATTATTTACAGAAAGTAAAGCGCCTGCCTGGGTTCGAACCGACGACCTACAACTTGTAAGTCGGGACCGTTACCACTCGGCCACCACTGCTCACGAAAATTCGACAAAGCGAATTCCACAATCCCTTTTTCTTTCAAATAACTTCTCCCGCTCTAGGCGGAGCGGAAGGTCGTGTGAGACTTTGACTGAATAAAACCCAGCCGTGTTCCTTCCTTCCTTCCTTCCTCCTGGCAACTGTTCAAATACGGCATTCGAAATTTACTTCAGGCATCCGTTCTTCAGGCATTTTTACATGCTTAATACAATAATTAGAATACCATGGAAACTTGCATTGCTAACGATGTGTCCCAGAAGTCCTTATAGGGCGATATTTAAATTGAATCAGTATTCAAACATGTTTGATTACAATAATTAGAATACCGTGGAAACTTTTGAAGACATAATAAAGCTGCCGCTTATTGCGTAATTATACTTGGTCTTTAATCCGAATGCCTATAGAATTCAGCCTATCAACCAAGAGTGAATGAATGATGTCGAGTCCCTATTCGTAGTTCGTCCGTCTTCAGACAATAGTCCAGCTTCGTTGTCTGATACCACAGATACCTGAGTTTAGCAAGACCGTCGTTGTATTAATTTGTCAGGTACCCGAATTCGGGAAAGCCAGTCGGATTCCCGAATAAGGGCTAACGACCAAAGCATATTACGATGCCCCACTGCATGTTAAATCCTTTCATATCAAGAAAGAATGAGTCCTCATCATTATGTCATCAATGTAAGTTCTAATACAATCAGCATTAGAACTTATATTAACAAAGCGCACCGTGAAACCGTTAAAATGAACTACAATTCCTTTCAAAAGATTAGTATGTAAACCTGATAGCGGTAATTGTTTTGTTAGACACGTCACTCGTAATACTTCGGTCCGATCTAAATTGTAATAAGTGTTTGTATAGTACATGCTAGAGACATTTTGTGCTCACTAGTCGTCCTGTACGTGTTGTGTAAAAATACCTACACCTATTTTATTGGAGAACTCTTATTAGGGCATGAATTTCAACACGAAAAAGTTGGAGTAAGTATTGCAAGACCAGAATGATAAAATGTTCCAAAGTGTCGAACGAGAAAACACTGTAGAATGCCCTCTGAGGCGTTCTACAGTGTTTTCTCGTTCGCTTTATGGAGGAAAGCTTGAAATAACTTTCATTATTACTCTGCGCATTCCAGTTGGATGAATTATTACTATTTTCATAACTTATCTAATATTTTGTCTCATGGTCGTAAAATAGTTTAAGTTTATTGTTTACCCAACGACTAAATTTATTTAGATGCTGACTCAGACATCCATTACTAATTTAATCATTATTAGCATAACCGTGGTTAGAATTACAAAGCAGTAATTGCAGACATTATTCATCAAACTGGAAGTTGTAACATTAGGTCGAAAAGTGACTGAATCATGGTTTCTTCCGCTTTATTAATGACCATAAAATACCAATTTTAGCCCATTTAGTGTTAATTTACACTGCGGTGCTGATACCGGCCATTCTAGGCTCGTTTCATCCTTTCAAGCTTTATACGTATGCCACTCAAGGCACGTTAATAATATGAATGAATACTCTCCATGATATATCCTCAAGCAAGAAGGACAATACATTAACTCACTTTACAGAGAACCCTCCACCACACTGTGAAGGCCATTTATTTCAATTAGACAGACACTCATTCTTTCTACGGCCCTTTTCTAATGCGATTCTGAGGAAAGTGAGAGAAAGAATTACAAATTCAATAAAAACCCTTTCTGTGAACATATTCTGTCTTGGCCATAAACTGTACAGAATCTTTAATTGCAACAATTGGTCGAAAAGCCAAGGATTCAGAAGATGTAATGAGTAAAATAGGAATTCAAAGACAAGTAAATTAAAGATGAAACATGGGACAATCCCAACAAGACAAATCTCTGAAGAGGCAGGGAAAAAACTAGACAATTTTTTTTGTTCATGCCAAGAATTTGACGGGGGGAAATCTACAATAGAGCGTCAACTAAATTGGGGTGGTGCTGTTCGTATATTAACAGTTACTGTGGGTGCGTTACAATCGGTGACTGGAGAGACAAGTGGGGGCGCCGATGCCAAAAATAGGCCGCTGACAGGATGTGGCACCCATAAACTATAAAGGAACTGTAATTTAGTGTATATATTATATTCAACTAATTCGACACTAGGAATACTAATAAAAAGTCTATCCAATGCAGTAAAATTACTGAATCTATTTCACTGTGATCTTTCATTTTCGTGTATTGTAAGATTTGGTCTACGCAAAGATTAATCTATTTATGCGTCTTCTAAACACGCCCTTTATAAATCAGACCAACATCAAATCACATCCTCGATCTGTTGGGAGGAGTCATGACGATGATTGTTAGAAATAAACTCCTATTTTCATTCTTAAAGACCGTCTATCGTCAACGCGAGCTTGGTCGAAAAGCTTGTTGTTTCATCCAGCGTAAATGAGTACTACTAACAAAGAAGTCAGAACGCGATAACATTGAACGAAAAATAGTGTACGGAAATTTTATAAAACTTGTTCCGGGAACTAGTGTTTTTGAGTAGCCTTACAAGTTTGTGAAATAGATTAGAATCTCCATTACATGTGCAAGGTTTCTATGAAAATGTTTTCTTTACTTTTACAATTTATGAGTACCTAAGTACATTAAGTACGGCTAAAGTTCAGGTAAAATTTGTACATAAAAGCAGATTTTTGCTGGCTTATACTGAATTGGTTTCTCCAAATTTTTATTTTTTGCGTCAATAGAAACCTAAATAGTGCACAAAATACCTATTAGTTCAAAAATTTCAAAGAAAGATGTTTTACAAAGCCATAATCACGTACGGTATCAAAAATATGACAGGTTGGCCGCTCATAAAAGCCTCATCTGAACACTGCGTCATGTCTTATCTTGGTTATCCCCAGCTGTACGGAGTGAAGTCAACTAGTTCATTTTCACATGACCTTTCTAGACTTGCAATTGTCCAATTTAGATCTCTGACTTATCATTTGATCCGTTACTTAAACCTACCATACATAGCTACTTCTTTATCTAGTGCATCTTGACTCAGTTGTGTCGGTTTACAGTTTTCCAGTTGTCTTTAGGATGTGGTAATAAAGATGCTCATGGAAGCTAGAAGGGATGTGACAAAGATGGAATAGAACATGATGTTATGGATACATGCGAAGAAAACAACAATACAGAAGTAATTCTGAAGGAAGATAATATTCGAACAGTGTTTCTTCACAATTCAATTTTTAATGGTGAATAGGTGAAGTATACATTTGTACAAGCTGAATCACTCATTATAACTAATTACATTGTTCTGGATTGTACTAGTTCACGGTCAAATGAAGTAGGTACGAAATGGTTTCACTAGTTATAAGATTCCCAACATGAAAGAGACTGATAAACAAAAACGAAAGCAGAAAAATACTTTTGAAGTAATTAATGCTACAAATTTAAAAAATATATTTCAGACAGTCTTTAAAAATGTTAAGAGATAAGAAACAACATCCATACCTATTCAAAGAACGTCGCTCACACGACGATAATGCTTTCAATTCAAAGCAGGAATACATAAATTATAGGTTATTACCCCGTTATTTCGTAATATTCATATTATTAATTGCTCGGAAATATATTTAATATTGACTGAATGCCAAACTTCGATGAAGAAATCTGCGTACATCATAAATTAGTAAACTCGGTAATTTCTTTAATTCGTTTATAAGCCTGCATTGATCAAAACTGAATATTGACTGTTTGCCAATCGATTAAGAGCGGCCAACCCGACATACTTTTCATACAAACGCTCGTACGTGATTATGGCGTTGTAACACATCTTTCTTTGAAATTTTTGAACCAATAGGTATATTGTGCACTATATCTAGGTTTCCATGCAAGCAAAAAATACAAATTTTGAAAAACAAATTCAGTATAAGCTCTCAATCTGCTTTTTTGCACAAATTTTACCTGAACTTTGGCCACTCATAATGTACTCAAAAATTGTAAATGTTAAGAAAACATTACGATAGTAACCTTGCAAATGTAATGGGGATTCTAAATGACCAACATTTATTTCGCAAACTGCTAAGGCTTACTCAAAAACACGTATTTCCTGGAACACTTTTATGATATTTCCGAACATTATTTTCCGTTCAAAGTTATCGCGTTCTCACTCGTTTGTTAATAGTTTTCACTTGCGCTAGATGAAACAACGCGCGTTGACGATAGACGGACCGGGAAGGCCCCTCTTAAGTGATGTCATTGTAGGACAAATCAATCATTTTGTCAAGTGGTCTAATTTGTTTATTCTAAATAGATCCATCGAATTGGGAATTGAAGACCGCCAAATATTTTAGGCAACCCATGGCATGAGTCATAAATGGTCACAAATAATATCCTATGACGAGCGTGGCTGTTGAATCTTTTTATTTTTTTGGGTCTGGTTTGGTAAATTCAGAATGTATGATATGAATGTTATTGTTTACAAGCCAGATAAGGTACATTGAACTTGATAAAAGATAATATTATCACCATGCCCTCGTATAGTAATATTGGCTTTCAATCAAGATTATGATATAATCTTTCAAGATATTAAATAAACTGTAGTAAATATTTAGAACAAACATGTAACTAATCCTGATGATCCACAAATTACCTGAACATAATGCATAATTTCAAATACAAGGAATATAGAGAGAGAAACATGTGCAGGTAAAATATAAAAACCGGCCAGTCTAACTATCACGGTTCATGAGATACAGCCTGGTGACAGACGGACAGACAGACGGCGGAGCCTTAGTAATAGGGTTCCCGTTTCCCGAGGGGCAACTAGAATCAATTCAATTTTTTTGTAAATTTTGACGTTCAAAAGTGCCTCTTATGTGCCTATTTGAAATAAATGGTTTGACTTTAACTTTGACTTTGACGTTTTACCCTTTGGGTACGGAACCCTAAAAACTGAATCTAATAACTTCCTGTCACTGTCACAAGACTCACAAGTCGGTGGCAATAAACGAAAATAAAACCAAAGACACCGACTTCCGAAATTAAAGTAATTTTGTTTATTTCAGTTTGTAATGTTTTTTTTTTTTGAAGTAGGTTGTTATTTTTGTTTGTAAAAAGAAGTGTTTATTTGTCACTTTTTAGTTGTGGTACCTAGCCAATACAAATTCAAATACCTGGTATGTAAATAAACTCAAAAACTACCCAAGCAAAGTAAAATGACAAAATATGGGACCACCGCGCAAGCTCACTCAATTAAATGAAGAAAGATATTCAAAATCGGTCCACAATTGACGGAAATATCGGTGAACATACATAAAAAAATCATACAGTCGAATATAGAACCTCCCTTTTTTTGAAATCGGTTAAATACTTATACTTGAAAGAAAGAAAGAAAGAAAGAAAAATAATTTTATTTGTCACAGAAACACGTGCAAGATATATGAAAACATAAACTGGTAAAACAAATAGTCGGCAGCTGCACGTCATGATTGTGACAAGAAGGCTTGCACTCAGCATGATGCTGTGCTATGGGGGACCCACAGCACAGCGCTGATTTTCAGTGGTCACCCGAAAAATACGTACGGAACCCAAGTCAGGTTTAATGAGTTGTACATAATAGCTAACAAAATAAAATAAAACAAACAGTACTTAGAATAGAATGCCTATACAACCAAATAAATAAGAATAAATATATTATGATTAAAAAACACAAAAATTAATCCGCTGGCATCACCATGCATAAATAAAGTAGGTACCTACCTAAAACATTTATTTCATTCGTTACACGGGATTATCAAGTGTTTTGTCTCGCTTGCAGAGAGAAGAATGACTTGAAGAGAGACGGAATGTGTGAGGTAGGAGATGAAGGAAAAGGAAGTAAATGATAATGTGATGTTAACAGACAGAAGGGATTGAACCCAAGTAACGTAGAACCAAGGCAGGTATAAGAAAAAACCTGTGAGAAAAACATCAAGAGCATCAGATACAACGCGCTATCTCTATTGAAAACGAATACGGGTCGGATATACGGGTCTGACCCTGAAGCAGCCAGTCAATTGGAGCCATTAATGATGACAATATTGACAATGTTCATATCGTCATTGAATAAAAATGCATACACGCTTGAACACAAATCAATCTACTTAGCCTTTTCCAACTATGTTGGGGTCGACTTCCAGTCTAACCGGATGCAGATGAATACCAGTATTTTACATGGAGTGACTGCCTATCTGACCTTCACAACCCAGTAACTGAGTAATGCGATACCCTTTGGTAAGACTGGTTGTCAGACTTTCGGGCTTCAAGATCCACGAACGACAGTCGGGTCCAACGGCTTAACGCTTTGCGAGGCACGGAGGATTCTCGGTACGTAAAGATGGTCACCCATCCATGGACCAACCCCGGACAAGTGTAGCTTAACCTGATGGATCGACCCATTATTATTTTTTTTGGGTGGGAAATTATCAAATAACTTCTCCCGCTCGGGGCGGAGCAGGAGGGGGTGTCAGATTGACTAAAACCAGTGGGTTTGTGCCAGGGCCTCGATATCCCTTTCGGACAGACTCGTAACCCTGGCAGGATGGATCGACCCATGCGGCTGTGATTACTTAGCCAGGAGCTCCTCACACGCTTGAACACCGTCATTCACAAATTGCTCTACGATTACAAAGCAGATGCTGTTCGCTGTTAACATAGTACATGCAAATACAACCTTTAAATAGGTAAACATTAGTTTCTCGGAACTAACAATCGATTCTAACGCTATGTGTAGTTCGTTGATTCACAATGAGAAGCTTATTTTGTATAGAATATGAGGGGGGAATGGACAGTCTGAATCTGTGTTTGATACCCAGTCTTCCACGTGTTTCAGTGTCAATAACTTTAATTTATAGTGAGGCCTTGATGTGGACCAAGGTCTATACAGTATAGGGTACGATCTAATTTAATATATTTTCAGTAATTCAAATATTTATATACAAGCAAAACAATGCCTATTGCTTCATACGGGATCTGTGTAATGTATCTTATAAAGTTGTTGTTTGGGTTGAGAATTTTTCGGCCTCATTCTCCTTACTGTTTATAGTGTAATCGTGTTTTCTTCTCAAGCCATTTGTTTACATTGAATTCAAAATAACTTTAATGAAACCTTCGATACTTACCTAAACTTCGTTGTCGTATCGAAAATCAACATCATCATCATCATTTCAGCCGAAAGACGTCCACTGCTGGACATAGGCCTCCCCCAAGCACCGCCACTTCGACCGGTTCTATGCTTCCCGCATCCAGCGGATACCTGCAGCCTTCACAAGGTCATCGGTCCACCTTGTAGGAGGCCTTCCAACGCTACGTCTTCCGGTACGCGGTCGCCACTCCACAACCTTTCGGCCCCATCGGCCATCAGTTCTGCGAGCAATGTGCCCTGCCCACTGCCACTTAAGCTTGGCAATTCTTCGGGCTATGTCGGTTACCTTTGTTCGCCTGCGGATCTCTTCATTTCTGATTCGATCACGTAGGGAAACTCGCAAGCATAGCCCTCTCCATTGCCCTTTGGGTGACTTTTAGCCTTCTGATAAGGCCCATTGTGAGCGACCACGTTTCAGTGCCATAGGTCATCACTGGCAACACGCACTGGTCAAAGACTTTCGTCTTGAGACACTGCGGTATGTGGGACGAGAAGATATTGCGTAGCTTCCCGAACGCTGCCCAGCCTAGTCGGATTCGACGATTGACCTCTATCTAGAACCTACCTAACTGGACAGTTTGTCCGAGGTAAACATACTCGTCCACAACTTCGAGTGTAGCGTCTCCGATCTTCATGAGAGTGGGTGTTACATGGGCATTTGACATGACCGTTGTCTACTGATCAACATCATTATTCCTTCATTGTGAAGCACATAACCAAGCCATATCAACAGCTAGTACGTCACCACTACCACTCAGTGTCCAATACCAACATTCATCAAGCAATCACTAGTAACATAACACGAACTGAGTCTGTCCCAATATACCAGTCACACATGTAGTACGATGAACCACGCGGTTGTAGTAACGCTTGAACGTCGAAAACCACCCTTACTGCCTCTAAATGAGCACGAATTCAAGGTGAAACTGTGGCATTTATGTACGGTTGACTGTACCAGTCAGTCATACGGCGCCGAGTACAACGAATGGTAATTACATGTGCCAAAATTAAAACCGCTTTTACGATCTGCCATATCACACACATGGCACATCTTATTTATGTTTGTGGGGAAAGTAAAATTGGAAATGATTTGTAATGAGACTTGAACGACGGAATGTTTTGATTTGGAATTAATGTCGTTTATTCCTAGTCCTAAAAATGTGCCGACTTTGAGATTGAGATATAATTTAAGTCTAAATTAGATATAGTACGATAAGGCTACTAGAATAACACGACACGTAGACCAGTAGAGAAACATATGAAGGAAATGACCTCAGAGAAAGTGTTGGTTTGTTGGTAGAAGATTAAAACCGTCACCAATTATAAACTCTGCATCAGTGAAATGACTCTCAAAAAAGTGTGCACACAAAGAATAAAGACGAAAGATAAAGAAATGAGTAATCGCAAGATTTCATTAAAAATAAAAACAGCTTCGAAGCATGAATTTAAGAATTACTCATACGAATCTTAACACATATTTTTATCCCCGTTTACAAACAACGCTATATAAAAATCATAATATTCAACAAGCGGCTCCTGAGAATTCTGATGACGATTTCCATGCACGAATACTAGTTAGTAAGTTTGTTCGTTGGCAAGCTACCAATAAATACATCGGACGCTAGATTCACCGTAGACGCGAACTATAAACATTATTTGAACTAGTATGAATGACGCTCAGAAATCGCTTGTTATATATACTTTCGTGTGGTGTAATCAGTTAATCTTGAGAACTGCTGTGTTGGTCTATCTGTATTATATTCCATTAAGGACCCTTTTGGAGTTATGAAAGTTCGTATATAAACACAACGCCAGAGCCCAAAATTATATTATTTTACTCTATGTCTTTTGTCTCCGCCTTTCAAAATGGTGTAAATAATTTGACCTTCTATTGAAGAGATATCGTTTAGATACTTTTCTTTATTGAAGTAATTGATTCCGTTATATTGTTTAATGAATTCATGATCATTATCAACCAATTTCATCTACAGCTGAAAGGTAAACTTAAATCGATTCAGTCATCAACATTTGCTTATATCAAATCACAACTGAATTGGTGGGGCTAGTGGCTTAATAATAACTGGTTAGTATAGCTACGCTTGCCGCGATTGGTTCGTGGATGGGTGACCATCTATTGCATATCGAGAAACCCCTCCGTGTCTCGGAAAGCAGTTTAAGCCGTTGGTACCGGCTGCCATTCATAAATATTTGACAGTCGTATCGGGTAGTCAGAAGCCCAAAAGTTTGACAACCAGTCTTACCAAGGGGTATCTATCGTGTTACCCAGTAACTGGGCTTTGGAGGTCAGATAGGCAGTCGCTTCATCTAAAATACTGGTATTCAGCTGCATTCGGTTAGACTGAAAGCCGACCTTAACATAGTCGGACAAAGGCTGCTCAGATTGAAATGACAACTGTCACGAAATACAAATACAACGCCCAGATAGAGCACCCGTCATCTCATCTCTTCACCACCCTTGGTTGACTGGTAGAGAATGCCTAAGGCATTAAGTCAACCTTTGTACCTAATTGTGTGCGAGAAGTTTAAGTAAATAAATATACGCCTCAATCCATATTGAATGTAGCCTGATGTAAAAAGCTTGTAACACTAGTACAACTGCTTAAGGTTATAAGACATTGAAAGGCTTTTAAAATTGTGGATATTATATCGTCCACAATTTCTTAACAACGATAGGTTTTTGTACACGGTAACTCAATTTCAGTAAAGTTCAATTAGCTGAATATGACAATCCTTAATCCGCTTGCTTTTATGTTCTTCAAAGCAGATGAATTTGAAATTAGGCCTGAAGAACATAGAATCAACTTCTACTCAGGTTGTAATAATAATAATGTTTAATAATATAAACACACACAGATGCTTACGACACTCAAGATGAGTAATGCGTTGTAAATATCCAAAATCTAGAGACAGTAGACACTATCCAGACATAGGGGAGCACCCTAGTCTAGACATTCGACCTTTTTCGCCCCCGTATTGATCTCACTAAATTATTTAATGTTCTGTTTTGAATATCGTAGCGGTGATGTCATCTAATTGGTCTAGTTGTACATAGAATTTAAAATAAACATAAAATAACGTCTGTTTTCCCCGATGGGTTAGGCAGAGGTGTACCTATAGTACACCCACATTTACCAGTTATGTTTAAGTCCCATGTAATAGGGGGCGAGCCTATTGCCATCAACCGGGCACAAATCCTGACTCTGCGCTCATTATTATTAGTATGGCGTTGCACTGACGTCCTCTATGAAAATGACACGTGCGTTGTCTTGTCTTGCGCGATCGGCTAGTTATGATTAGTTGACCAACAAATCTGGTAATAAGTGAGATATTACGAGTACTTACAACTACATACAAACTCTTTCGTAAGGATGTGACTACACACATTGAAACAGTAATTTGGAGGGGCGAGCCATGTTATCGTAGATTATTTTTACTAAAAAGTACATTGTTTCTCGTTACTAAACTTTTATTAACCACGTAAATGGTACTTCGTTGGAAATAGAAGAGACTTATTTTAGGGACATACCGACATAGCTAGATAGAATTGACGAATTTTTTTTAAATAATATTGCGGATAACCCGTCGATTATAGTACATTTTGATACAAGTGGAGAATGTTTGTTATTGTTTTCGAGGTGAAATTAACACCCGAGCCGTATGCGAGGTTGTTTTTGAGCCGATAACTGCAATAACAAATGTCCATGTGTATCAAACGACGTTTTTCAATACACTTTTAAATAAATAAAAAATTATGAAAAATATTTTTCTCATGAATTATTAGGAAACTAGTACATATAATTTCGTTTTCTTTTTTTCCGCGCTTTGCTTTCGCCAGGTTGAAGGAGAAGCAAAGGTACATATAAAGCAGATAAACAGCCTAATATGAAAAATAGAAAATTCAAATATCTATGAGTTTAGAACACAAATAAATGTTAATTTGTTCATAAACGTTTTTTTTTTTACTGTAATAATCATGGTATTCTATTTATAAACATTATTTAAATATTTCCTAAATATTAACGCCGTAAAGACGCATCTTTGCCGAGATTTAAAAAAAAATCACCTTCGAATAGAGAGGACCGTCTCTGGTGCGAGACGGTGAGAATAGAGGCAATGAACGAATTTAGACTAAGTATAGGTATAAGTTATCTGTGGCAATTTTTATTTACGCACACGTGTTGGAAAATAAAAAATCGCACACGTGTGAAATACATTGCATTGTGAACCTAATCGTAGTGCGATATGAACCAGTTTTCGAGGAAGTGTATTGAAAAATATATTATGGCGATTTGACTAGTTAAATTTAAAATAGTGATTAATTAGGATATCTGATCTATACAAATAAATAAAATTGCAGTGTCTGTTTGTAATGTCAAAATAAGCTTTTTACTAAATGCTTAAGGAAATATACGGGTATACTACGGTACTTATAACAAAATAGTATTTTTTTTTATCGAAAACATTTTTTTTTTAAATTTTTTCTTTCTGTTTGTTCCGCCTAATCTCCGAAATGGCTGAACCGATTTGGAAGGGGCTTTCACTGGCAGAGAGCTGATGTTATAAGGAGTAACTACTTTTATTTTAGAAAAGGCCACGCGGCTGAATCCGCGAGCAGCAGCTAGGAACAATAATAAAATTATACTATTATGCTAAATGAAAATAATTATATTATGCTATGCTTATGTTATTATTTTATTATGCCAGGAATAGACATTAGGTACAACTAGTTGCCTATATAACGATATTAATGATGAGTTAAATACGAGATATATGCATAATTGCTATAAACAGCTTAACGGAAATAACAATAATATTACACATCTGTCATTATTATTATTATATTTGAAATAAAACCCTCGTTCGCATATTGTGCGCAAATGTAGTCCACATTCAGTTTATAAACATTGACTGCCGCGTTGATCTGTTCGTAAGCGCGACTGCTGGGCAGGTCCAGGCCGGATTCGGTCGCAAAGTCCTAATAGGATCTCTAGACGGTCAAAACTGCTTGATAAGTACGAAAAAATCACAATCTTGTCAAGCATTTTTGACCGTCTAGGTCTCTAGGAAATCCATTAGGACTGAGACCGAATTCGGTCGTACAGCGATCGCTATGTATGTCAAGATTGCAGGCCCTGGTCTATATCCTCTGATCGAGCAAAGTGAGCAAAGCCTTTTCCATTAGGAATTTCTCAGTAGCAACCCGGAGTCTGAATTCCTGCCAGATTACTGGAAAAAGGCTCGCCCTCTGTTGCATGGGTACACTAATTATGCCTACTGCTTGGGGAATACAGGCGTTTGCCATCATCTGAAGCACTTCATGATCGATCTACCTATGCGTAGTTTCGTACGTAATATCTCTAGATATTTTTAATGCTAGACACGTGTCTATTACACACAGATTTACTACTGAAATTGGATTTATCAGGTTGGTTGCATCAAATCATCAATTTCCATTGTTCGTTGTCATGTCAATGGGAAAGTAAGAAGATCATTATCCGCTTCTCAGCTGAAACTTCTCGTAACAAACAGCATAATTTACAATTGTCATTTGAATAATAAGTTAATATTCATGAAGGATGACATGAGCTTATGCGTAAGCTAGTCCGACCTTGAATTTGCGAAATAAATATCTTATCAATAACGCACGTGTCCGTAATTTTTATCACTATGTCAACATACTACATAACTTCCGATAAAAAAGTACTTATAAGTTAAAAGTTTATAAAAAAAAAACTTAAATAAAAACTGACTAACCTGTTCCGCTGTGGTAAATCGATCTAATAGACTGTCTAGGTGTTGTGCATACACTACAGCGTACAACAGCACTCAATATAACTAACTAGTGAACTTAGTCAAGCTATCGATACTGTTCACTATACCTGTTAAACCCTATTAGGTTAAAAGGCTTTTGTCCGAACTACAACAGAACAGTAATTATCTTTTTATGTCACCGTAGATTCGATGGGTTGATAAAAAACGGTCTGTCATACACCACACCTAAGCTATTACGTAGTGTCATCGTGTCCCTCAGGGAGCTATGATAGGTTCTTAAATGTTGTAAATTAGAAATGCTGAAAATAGCTTAGTTTAGCTTTTAGTATGTAACATCATAATGTTTGTAGTTTGATCATATAGAGTTCTGATTAGATAGGTATCTGTGTTAGTATTACTTAATTGCACAAAGAGATAACTAAAACGAAATGCATTGCGAACATCATTAATTACTATCTCTTGTGTTAATGGCCAAGCAAGTAAGTTATAATATAATATCTGAAACATAGGACAGTAGTAAAAGTAACGATTTAATTTCAATTATATTACATTTTGTAAGCGTAACTTAAGATGCTACCATAATATTTGAAACAATTAGAACTCATACCCGCGCTCATAACGCACACTCAAAAAAAAAAACTTTTTAAACAAAATCAACCCCTCCTAAGACTTTTCAAACAGAAAGTTTCGATCGAAAACAAAAACTTTACAATATCGCTTCGCTTCCAATATGCCACGAGTTCCATAGCTTCCACTATAATAAAATAATTCTCTATGGGTTTCCGCCACACACACACACGAGTTAGTCCTTATACCATCACATTTAACATACTGTGTTATCAGTCTGTTGCCGGCAGTCAATATTTTCAGTTAAAACTGTTATGAAGTGGTCACGGGGTATTTAGTTTAAATTCTCATTTTTTATAGTGTAGTGAAGCAATTTTAGTTTGTGAACAAAGTGTTAATGTTTCTCTTTTAAAATTAATATTTTTTGTAAGATTTTGCGAATGAAGCGAAAAAGTTGGTATAACTATTGCAGGGTTTGGTCGTCTATAGTTTTGCTTTGTTGTTCTATCGCACGGAGGTCAAGTATGATGTACTGAATCCATGGTAACAGGCTTCGCGTCGATGTCCCTTCCACCCTGTATATCGTTGATTAAACTATTGTGTACATCGAAAAATATATCCAAAACCTATCTCTGTGAACTTGTGAAGATTAGGATATGTATAATTCACAGTCATTACAGTAAAATCGATAGTTATTTTTATCAAGGACGCGCGACATCTATTTCTCAACTGATTTATCACTTTCATTAAAAACTAGATTTTGTTTTATTACGGTAACTCTTCATATTATATTTCGTATGTAACGTAATTTTATTTTTGATTATGACTTAGGACGCTATGACCAAATCTGACGAAAATTTGCAGTTTTTCAGTACATTTTGCGGCAAAATTTAACTAAAGCAAATGTAACTAATAATTGCCACAGATAGATTACTCCTACATATCCATTGGTAGCAATTTTTTATTCGAAAATTTTGGTGTATAATATTGTAAAAAATAATTTCCGTTGCCTCTTCACACAAAATTGACGATATCGTGTTGAGTTTAAGAACATTTTTCTTAAATATAATGACATAAATTTAGTTATTAAAAATATTTTATGTAAGCAGACATTTTCAACTCAAAAAGGTAGCAAACAAAACTATCGCAATGTTACAAATAGTCTCAGAAAATAGTTTTGAAAAAACCTATATTTTTTTTAATACACTGTCGGTAATGTTTTTTTTCCTATTATTTAACAAACCATATCAAGAAATTTAAAAATCACACACTGGGCTTCAGCTAACCGTGTGATTAAAAAAAAAATGATTGTACAATATCTTTATTATGTAAATAAACGGCGAAATAGCTATAGTAGCTATAGTAATAGCTGTAGTTTTCGAAAGCGCAAAAGTGATGAAACTATTAACAGGTGCTGAGACTGACATGAATGGTTTATCACCACAAAAACTGTACTTTTATAGTTACACCGACTTAATGTTTCAATTATTTCAAGTTTTCTCACAATTAGATAAGAAATTGACGAAAAACGTTTTTTTTTTGTGGGTTAGCAGCCTTAAAGTATTATTATTATTTAATATTCAAAATGTTTCAACTGTATAAAAGGAAAGGGAAAATGTTTTAAATATAGATCTTGCCTCATTTCTGTTATGGTATTCAAAAATTTTAATATAAATATCATAATATATAATCTGTTTCCGATTTAGAACAATATTTATAGGAAAATTCTCACATAAACCGCATTAGTTTAGTTAACATTCGAACAACAAAGCATGTCTTTTTAGTCTAATTATCCTTTTACATCAATCAGGCGACCTTGCACTAAAACACTGGAAACCTAGTTAACGAAATAACCTCAATTAAAATAAATCGCTGCATAAAAATCAGTTACTTCCGAAAATCCGACGCATGAACACAGAAACACGAAAATGGCTAATGAAGTCGCTGAAGATACATTTGTGAAGCTAAGCAAAGAAGAGGTTGGATATCTAAAGACCTTTTATTCAACCACTATTGTCTCCAACGCAGCGGATGCATGGAAAAAGAAATCGGTTTCCATAGTATCTCCAAAATCGGGAAGGATTTTACGAAACGAGAAAAGTTCAAATAAAAATCCTCCAAAATCCGAGAAAAATGGCAAAGAAAGTGGTTTCTTCAAAAGATTATTCGAAGATTTCAAGAAGGCGAAGGTTTCTGATTACGCCTACCAACAATCTAACGTTCGGAGAAACAGTAGTTACAAACCCTTTTGGGCAACCAAAGTTGTGCAACCTGTTGCTGAATCTAACATAGAAGAACCACAAATGAGTTTGAAAAAAGTTGACTTAGTTGAACACTGCAATGCTGTTACTAACAGAAGTATAATTTTTGCTAAGGAAGTGATAGGACCACCGAAAGTTACTCTGAGTAATGTTAAACCGAGTAGAGAAAGTACCCCTATGAAGAGGCTCTCGTCTGTAGACCATCATCAGGAGTACAGGCTGAGGATGCCTCCGAGTTATAAAGGGAGCCAAATGTTTATGCCTACTGGTGAACAACTGTTTTGGGTTCGTGATCTCTTTTAATTATTTGTTGGTCTAAATCTGAGACGATATTTTCTAGAAAGAATCTTCTTTCGTTGTGATCTCTTTAATGACGCTTAGATAAAAAAATGAAGTTTTTCGGTACATTTTGCGGCAAAATTTAACTAAACCAAATGTAACTAATAATTGCCACAGATAGACTACTCCTTCGTCTCCATTTGTAGCATTATTATTCGAAAATGTTGGTTTATTATATTGTAAAAAATTATTTCCGTTGCCTCTTCACACAAAATTGACGATATCGTGTTGAGTTTAGGAACATTTTTTTCAATATAATAACATAAATTTAGTTATTAAGGATATTTTTTTTTTTTGTGATAGCACTCTTAAGCAATTTGTTGGTATAAATTCGTGTCGATATTTCTTGGAAAGATTTATCTTCTTTCTTTAACTTTATGCTAGTGCTTACGATTGATTCCTGCTATTTTTCTCGCACTAAAACCTTAATTAAGTGGGAATCTTGCCAAATTGGTCAAACGTAGGTTTGGACTTAAAGTCGACGTCGCTAAAACTTATCTAATGTTGCCATTTTCTATAATATATGAACGTTATATGTTGTTTCAACTTATTTATAGGGTTATTTACATATATACTTCATGCTGTCTTATACATTGTACTCCTATTATCCTGTTCTCTTAGTGACAAAGTAAACTAAAATACTTGTCTATTAAACATGAAACAAGTATATTTAATTTTGTTCTGCATGTAATCAATAAGTTTAGACGGTAAGAAAACATCGTTGAAACTAAATCTTTGTTGAGTTTGTTTCTTTACGATATGTTTACTGCAAATAAACGTATTTTCTTGCTTTCTTTTTAAATTAAGCAAACATTTTGAAGTGGCACTTACTAAAATTATCCACTTGGGAATCGTGCGTCCATCGAATGCTTTTCTTCAATAATTGATTGCATCCTTACGTCGCATCTGGAAATAGCGTTGCTGCCTATATCATATGGCTTTGCTAGTTCTTACATTTACTTTTTAACCGACTTCCAAAAAGGAGGAGGTTATATAAGTACATAAATGTTCGTCTGTATGTTTTTTTTTTATTTTATTTATGTCACCGATTTTCTGTTAATTGTGTAGCGATTTTGATTTTTTTTTTAAGGGTATCCTCTCGAGGTGGTCCCATTATCACCAAGTCGGAATCTAATGACCGATCCCATAGAAATCGAGGGAAATCCTCAAATATTATAGCCACCTATAGCGATTTGGGTATGCATGAAACAAACAGTCGTATTATGTGCTAATGACCAAAAGCTTGCCAAAAGTACCTGATATTTTTGCACTCTACGTCTAGAATATTTTCTTTGTTTTACACAAAATACAAATCATATAATTATTGTGGGAAAAACGCGGTCACATTGAATATCTGTAATTCAATATAAGCCTGAGAATGTTTTTATCGCTTTCACCGTTACCGTTCATCTCGTAACAAAAACAAAACTTCAATATTCTGCAAGAGTATCATAATCTCTGCTGTGCAACTTTTTTTTTTTTTGGGTGGGAAATTATCAAATAACTTCTCCCGCTCTGGGCGGAGCGGGAGAAGTCTGTCTGTCAGAAGTCAGACTTTTACTGACTAAAACCCACCCGTGTTCCTTCAGATGCCTGTGTGCCAGGGCCACGATATCCGTTTCGGACAGACTCGTAACCCTGGCAGGGTGCAACTTAAACATTAGTTTGTCGCTATTTATCAGTTTCTAGGCTTATTTGCACATGATCATCTCATTGTCAAGATTCTGCATTCTGTTACAAAGTGTACCTATTCGTTAATTCGCTATCAGATGCTTCACTTATTGTTCATTTTTGCCTTTCATTCCGCATCTGTCACTCGCCTACCGAATGATGGAAAAATGAAAGGAGCAGATGAACGTTCATTCCTATACAACAGTGTTGCGATTAGGTCATCACACGTATTCTACATTACGAATTTTGAACATACACAATTAAAATAATCAATAACAATTAACATTCTAGCCATGGGACCTTTTTCGTCTTAGTATTTTACAACATTAAACTTAATTTGTGGTACCAATAACAATACCATAAATTTTGTGTCGATACCATCGCCCCGCGCGTGTCTAGTGCCTTATTATCAAGTGTGGTCTATTTCATGCCAATTTTTACGCTATTTATTTTGTTTGAAAAATTCTGTTTTCTATTTTGAGTAAGTAAAATTTATTTTATTATTTATGGACACACAGTAAAATACAAAGATACGACATTATTATAATTTCAGTACAAAGGTACTGCTGTTTTATTATAAAAACTAATAACAAGTTGTAATAACCGTTGGACTATTTAAGAGATTTGCATGAATATTCTGAAACAGTCTTTTTGAGTTTTTTATAAGTATAAGGGTTTCCTAGTGCAGTCTCCCACAAAGGAATTATTGGAGGAATATTATTCATATTTTTAAGAGGCCTTTGTGGAAGAGAAATAAAATGTTTATTTATTATTGCAGTTATCATACACTTGCCCTTATCATCCTAAATTAGCATGCATTAAGAGGAGGTTTATGTTAATTTGCATGAATATTCTGAAACAGTCACACATACAAGCAAAATGAAACTTTAGTATATGATTTACTGCATCTTTTTCTTTCCATGTTGAAGACAGTTACGTAATTGTAATATTTTCTTTCAATATTTTATTTATTCTAAAATCATGTCTTTTTTAAAGATAATTCTAAAAAACAACAAGATTGTTTAGCTATTATGTCTAAAATAAATATTCACAACAAGAAAATATAGTTTAGTATCCCGACACAATATATTTTTTCTCTAGATCAATTATTACTTTAGTTATAAACGAAATAAGAATTGAGACTTACGCTATTTAGTTTCGTGCTCGAACACTATTAAAGAGCGCACGCGATATTCAACTTTATTACTGATGTATTAGCGTTTAGCACATAACGGAGTGTCGGGGAGCGAGAGGCGGAGGTTGCGTTCGAAATTTGATTTAGGCTGCCTTAACCTAATCGTCACTCTGTATAATTTTATCGGTGTCGTGAACGGTGAATGAAACAAAAATTAACCTTTACTCAACTGAACCATTCACTCGATTGAAGCGCCTGATATTGGAGAGTAAGACATAGGCCTTTTGGCCTCGTACAGGACTTTCTGTTTTTATTTTCATTTTACTTTGTTTTTTTTGTTTCGATGAGTGTGTTTAGCACCCCTGGCAAAAAAAAAATATATACCTCGCTTTTGTCGATTATTCCAAAGCTTTCGACAGCATTTCACACACATCCATTTTTGACGCCTTAAGCAATCAAAACATTGATCCGACTTATATAAATCTATTACGCAACGTTTACAAAAATAGTACAGCTGTAATAAAACTTGAAACCACGGGTCCAAAATTTAAAATAGAGAAAGGAGTCAAACAGGGCGACCCGCTATCTCCTAAACTGTTCACCAGTACCCTCGAAGAAATCTTTAGGAAGTTGGCAGCCGAATGGAGAGAAAGAGGCATTGTCCTTGGCGAAGCGAGACTAACAAATCTACGATTCGCCGACGACATTGTTCTCTTTTCATCCTCAGCCGCTGAACTTGAAAGGATGCTCCAAGAGCTTAGTAATGCAAGCCTTGAGGTTGGACTGAAGATGAATATGTCAAAAACCAAAGTTATGTGCAACGAAAGACCTGGAAGCATAAAAGTAGACGGGGAGACAATACAACATGTCCAGGAATACCTTTACTTGGGCCAAGTACTCTTTCCAGGCGAGGCAAGATAAAGAAATCACAAGACGAACGGAAACGCCTGGAAGAGCTACTGGTCCATGAAGGAACTACTCAAGGGTGACTTACCTATGGCACTGAAACGCAGGCTCATGGACATGTGTATTCTTCCCGTCTTAACTTATGGTGCACAGACTTGGTCTTTGACTAACATCCAGAAGTCCAAACTCAAGGTCTGCCAACGAGCAATGGAGCGCAGTATACTAGGCGTTAAACTAACTGATCGTGTTCGAAACACAATACTGCGCTCCAAAACAAAGATAGCTGACGTGGCTCAAAAGGCTGCCCAACTTAAATGGGACTGGGCAGGACATGTCTGCCGTATGGCGGACCAACTGTGGGCCCAAATGGCACAGAATTGGTGCCCGGAGACCGTGCGACGGAGTCGCGGCAGACCACGTAGGAGATGGCGGGACGAACTGGATAGGTTCCGTCAAAACTGGAAGGAGGACGCGCGGGCTCGTGAAAGATGGAAGGAGTGGAGGTAGGCCTTTGCCCAGCAGTAGGACAGCTTAGGCTAGAGAAAAAAAAAAAAAAAAAGAGTGTGTTTTATTTTTTTAATTTGTGATCTCCTGTGCGAATCCCGATTAATCCCCCATAAATACTTTTTTTTATCTTTCTTTCTTATATTTATTTATTTCGATATCTTTCCACATTCCGGTTCTAAACACTCGGTTAAAGTTTGTCGTATGCAATAGCTTTTTTTGTTGAGAGTGTTTATCTAAAGTCCTCAGAAACCTGGCATCAGTCACTGAGTCCTTTGTTTTATAAAGAAATTCAACATGATTTATTGTAAAAAAAATATTGTGGGCGGCGAACTTTCGAGCAAGAGGTCGATGCCCACACGGCGCACTATTGCCGTGAACCCACTTCTATTAAAAGCATATTAAGCTTAGTTGTAGTGGTTCGCAGAAACAATATTAATATGAAAATGCAACCCACATTGAAACGTAACAATAACATAAACTTAGGGTAGGAAGAAATTACAGGACGTCTATGCAGGGTTTTATAATTGTATTGAGGATAAAACAAACATCTGCACCACAATTGCGTAACACAAATTCCAAATCCATTGCTTCACGTTATGTTTGAGCAATCCGTGTGGTGCCGGACTTAAAGAATAGCACCAACCCATTTCTTCCCGTGGGTGTCGTAAAAGGCGACTAAGGGACTTACTAGATAATGGGCAGCAGAGTTCTCTATGCATTTTAACACCATACTGCGATCGCCAATCCGCCTGCCAAGCGTGGCGATTATGGCAAACACCCCCCTTAGGAGGAGGCGTATGTCCAGCAGTGGACGTCTTTTGGCTGAAATGATGATGTTTGAGTAATTCGTCTGCTTGTCAACGTAAATAACGAAATTATCCCACCGGTTTATAGAAACGAGGAATATGGTGGAAAGTGCCTCAGCCTCCATTGAAATGGGAGAATACTCCGATCAGACGGGTGTTGGTCTGGGGTGCTACTGATCGATGGTTCAAACTCAAAGCATTTATTTCAATTAAACCGTTTACAGGCACTTTTGAATTGTCAACAAGTCGGTCAGTTACAAATATCCCAAAAACAAATAGCCCATTCCAAATAGTAGGTTATGAAGAAGAACGGGCAAGAAACTCCACGGACACTCTTTTAAAATAAAATATTTGATACAAAGTATTGGTTACATCATTCTTATTGAAAATATACATGTGAGAACGATGCAAAACGTCAGAAGCGTCCGTGATAAAAAAAAAACAATTCAAAACTAAAATAATTAAAAATAAGCTGTGGCAGCTAAGAGATGACCAGTCCCAACTGACAGCGCCCGTTCACGAACATGAGGCATGGGTTGTTATAGGGCTGCTGTAAATATGCTGATTTCACGGTAACCTTTGCTTACGTAATGTAGGGCTCGTGTGACGTACTGACGTCACACAAGCCCTACATCACGTAAAGCTACTTACGAACACTGGTTCGTAAGTAGCTCGTATGTAGCGATATTGATATCGCCGCGTCAGGCAACACGCAAAATCGTTGACCCCTTCATAAAAATCATGGTTAACCTTTTCCAAATTGGGAATTTTGATTGGGTTTTGATAATGAAGGATCATCTTCATCAACTGCCCGACTTCCACCTCTTTTTGACCAGTCCCCACGCTACTGCACCAACCTCAATCCCTGCAGATTGACAATGAATTTCTTTAAAAGCTAATTTATACCATTTTTTTACAGCTAGGCGAGACCCGTCCCTCATCATTCGGCCCGGCGACGTACCAGGACTTCAAGGAGATCAGGTCTCGCTGCGTAGCCGAGGGCAGGCTGTTCGAAGACCCTGAGTTCCCCGCAGTAGACCGCAGTCTCTACTACAAGGAGAGGCTCGATAGACCCATCACTTGGTTGAGACCTGCGGTGAGTACTTCATTTATACTTAAGGGGGATGCGCTAAGGTAGCCCGCGAAATTCAAATTTTCTTAAGTTTTTTGCAATTTGCAGGTCAGTAACAGGTTGTAAGTTGATTTAAATATGATTCGCGGCCGTAACAAATATGACTTTACAGAATTAAAATCATTAGAATCAGCATTACAACTCTCTACGTAAAATCCTATTGAATGAATATTTCTGAGATAAATCGTTCAGTAGGATTTTATGAACGTAGAGAGTTGTAATGCTGATTCTAATGATTTTAATTCTGTAAAGTCATATTTGTTACGGCCGCGAATCATATTTAAATCAACTTACAACCTGTTACTGACCTGCAAATTGCAAAAAACTTAAGAAAATTTGAATTTCGCGGGCTACCTTAGCGCATCCCCCTTAAGCTAGGGCTCCCTAAGACTGTGGTGGCCGCCACATAGGGTTCGCAATTTACTGTCGAATGGCGTCACTGAAACGTTTTTAACCCCCGACGAAAAAGAGGGGTATTACGTTTGTAGTGTGTATCTGTGTGTCTGTCTGTGGCATCATTGCTCCTGAATTGATGAACCTATTTCCGGTGTTCTTAGCTATGTTTTAAGAAAATCTGCTCAGCCGTTTGAGGATCATACCTCTTTTCAAGTTCATCATCATCTGCCTAGCCTTTTCCCAACTATGTTGGGGTCGGCTTCCAATCTAACCGGATGCAGCTGAATGCCAGTATTACAGTACCTCTTTTCTAGTTGATGATGAGATAATAAACAACATCCACAGGTCTGATCGATTCGAAATTTGGGATTGATTTGAAAAATGGGACAGGTTGTCAATGATATTACAAAAGTATTATAACCTTGACCTGGTACGCAGGCAGCAGGATCCTGCAGGATACCCAACCCGCCAAAAGAACTCCTCAACGGTGTACGGCATCTACCGTGTGATTGGGCTCTTACGATGCATTTTGACGAGCACATTATATTAATTAATACAAGCTAAGCGGCTAGGTTCATAATAATCTAATATAATACAAACACAACACTTCAAAGAGAAAAAACATAAATATAGAAGGGCACAAAGTGTTGCTTATTTCATTAGAAATCTCTTCCAACAGACCTGCGACAGGAGAGTTAGGTGAGACACGTAGACAGAATGTGTAAAATACAGTTACGTCTGAGCAAATCTGATATGATTTGTTTTTTTTTTTTCAGGAAATATGCGAAGACCCTCAACTCTTCGTGGAGGGCTACAGTCGCTTCGACGTGCAACAGGGCGAGTTGGGCGACTGTTGGCTGTTGGCCGCCGTCGCCAACCTCACGCTGCACAGAAAGTGAGCGAACTTGCTTTTAGATATTGGTCACACTTTGTTTACTAGTTTTAGGGCTGATTTCACCAATGAAAATCTTTTTTTACATATATCCTTGACATAATCTTTCTTTTATTTGACAGTATATACCTACAATTTAATTTCAACAACGTTTTTACTTTTATTATTTTAATAATATTTTATGTTTTTTTTTTGTGAATGTGAGAACCGTGCACCTAGCTTCTGACGTTTCATAAGTGCCCATGTAGGTTTATGTGAAATAAAATATTTTCATTTGAATGAAATTGAACGCGATCAGCACATCTAAACTGCGTTCAAGAGCTGTCAGTGCAGTGTCATCTTTGTTGTGGAATATTGACACTGCCAGATCTCGGTTTAGAAACGCTGATCATTCAGTTCAATTGGTGAAATCCGCTTTAGTATTGTAATTGCGTCTGTTCCACTGCTCGCAAGCGCTACTGCTGATCACGAGGTCGTGGGATTGATTCCCAGGTTGGGTAGTGTTTTTGGGATTTTCCATTAGGAATTTCTCAGTAGCAGCCTGGAGTCTGGATTTATGCTTGGTTGATGGCAATAGGCTCGCTCCCTTTTACATGGGACTTAAACATAACTGGCGAAATGTTGGTGTACTATAGGAGAGTTAGGCAGAAGTGTCTCTGCCTAACTCTTCGGTACTACTACTAAAGGTTCGCCTTACAGGCGTGATGTTATGTTATTCCTATTTTTTTGTCTGTCTACCTGTTTGTTTGTTTCGGCTAATCTCAGAAATGGCTGGACCGATTTTCTTGACGGGACTTTTCTGGCCGATAGCCTGGCATAGCTGATGTTATAAGGTGTAACTTAGGCTACTTTAGCCTGGCATAGCTGATGTTATAAGGTGTAACTTAGGCTACTTTAGCCTGGCATAGCTGATGTTATAAGGTTTAACTTAGGTTACTTTAGCCTGGCATAGCTGATGTTATAAGGTGTAACTTAGGCTACTTTTATTTTAGAAAAACAGCAACTAGTATTTTATTTATATACATGACTAGTAAATAGGAGCTTGTGGCTAAATAATAACTGCTGCACGGGTCGATCGAGCAGGTTAAGCTACGCTTGCCGCGGTTGGTCGGTGGATGGGTGACCATCTGTTCATACCAAGATTCCTCCGTGCCTCGGAAAGCACGTTAAGCCGTTGGTCCCGGCTATTATTCGTGGATCTTTGACAGTCATTACGGGTCGTCAGAAGCCCAAAAGTCTGACAACCAGTCTTACCAAGGGGTATCGTATTACCCAGTAACTGGGTTGTGGAGGTCACATAGGCAGTCGTTCCATGTAAAATACTGGTATTCAGCTGCATCCGGTTAGACTGGAAGCCGACCCCAACATAGTTGGGAAAAGGCTAGGCAGATGAGGATGACATAACTAGTAAATATCACCTAGTCTACTTGTTGAAACAGGATAGTATCATTATCCTGTTTCAACAGGTAGAGTACCTAGGTTAATGTTGTTTGACATTGATCACTGATATGCCTATTGTATTGAAATATTTTTCCTAGATTATGGTGTCCTTGAAACCATAACAGGACTTTTAAACAAAATGGCGAGATTTCTCGGAAAAAAGTTGAGGTTCTAAAATTATGCTTGATAAAACGGGCCTTCCTTTCGTATCTTATCAGACCAGCAAAAGACTAATAACGGTACAGTTCCTAACCAAGAAATTGGCACATCATGTATGAGTGTGCGTGTGTGTCAGTTTGGCGTTTTTGGAATGAAGTTCTTTAACGTGGCTCGCGTTATTCAGAGTAATTACTGGTAGAATTCCTCACGTAAGGAAAAAGCTGTATGCCCCTCCATGTGACTCTCTCTGTCTTTTTCTATTATATAGAAACAGAGAAAGAGAAAAAGTGTGAATTTAATACGGGTTTTTGTACGCTTTTATAAACTCCCCTTTTGGGAGAGGTACTTCGGCTGAACTTATGATAATACCCGCCGGCGTAGTGCCAGCCGATCTATTCTTTACAAACTTAGATGAAGTGAGCTGTCGTGGGCGTCGGCAGAGGGCAGATAATGCCCTCTGCCGGCCCCGGATGGGTCCAGAGACGGCGGACTCCGCTGCCCCCTATCATACAAGACCCGAGCTGGTGGTACGTATTGTTCCACGCGCACCCCTCTTAGGCGTCGCCGGGGGAGTCAAACACCTCACTCCCCCCGCTTGACCTGACGGGGACCGCAGAGGCGGGCCAGCCGACCAGTTGGGGGCTGCGTTGAAGAGTTCTTAAGTGCCCCCGTAGCCGGTGCAAGTGTACGATTCCTTTCCCACACGGGGTGGTTTTAGTCAGCAGAAGTCTGAAAAACCCCTCCGTCCGCCCCAGGGCGGAGGATTTCATACAATTACCAAAAAAAAAAACAACTCTTTCTGTTCAAATCTCAAAACTTATGTGAAGTGAACTGTCAGTAGTGTGAAACCTTAGCATCAGCCGGTCTGTTCTGTAAAAATATCACCGTGAAAATCTCACTTCAAGCTCGGCTGGTCGGTTGATCCAGTTGCTAGTTGACTTAGACAAGGAAAGTGTTGAACCGAATTAATGTTAAAATAATTTTCATTCCTATTTCAGATTGTTCTTCCAAGTGGTGCCAGATGACCAGAGCTTCGATGAGGATTATGCTGGTGTCTTCCATTTCCGGTAAGGCGTCAATATACTGACTACATTCCGTACCACCATTTGATATAATCTATACCTCTTACTCACATTTAAATTGTACCTCTTACCCAATTGTTTAAAAAAGAGTTAAAGTGGAGTTTCTTGCCGGCTCGCATCATTTATCATTTATATATTTTGATTTTACAGTATTTTTATCCCACAAAGCGCGCGCTTTACTTGTGGTAACCAAGTGTACGAACACGCTTTGAATGCGTGCGTGAAGACGAGTAGCGTCAGCACATAACACACGCATACACACACTTCCGACTTCGCCCGTGTCTCGGACGGTGCTGAAAGCTCCTGCGCTTACACACAATCACAGCGTATTTGTACACTTGATTACCACAAGTAAAGCGCGCGTCGCTTCGTGAGATAAAAAACTGCAACAAAGCTGATTTCATCAAATAACTTTCATAAGCTTTCAGAATCTGTCAAATAGTAATCACGATTTGAGTTAAATCAAATCAGCATCTTTTGTATCATATACATAAACTGTAAAGCTTGATTATTTACTTTAGTTAAAAATAATGAAAGGCACAGTTAATTCATAAATACAAGCACATGAAAGAGAAAATATAAACAGTTTTATAAGTTATGATCCTAATTTAAGATTTCTTTTTTTGTATGTCCAAGCAAAAAGGGTCCAGTAGTGGGGGTATTGAGTTAAGACTAGATTCGGTATCTAGAATAGTCAACTGATAATAAGGATTAAAAAAATATTCTAAAACTGACACATTTTTTTAAATCAGATTTTGAAGTTGAATCTCTGAAAAAGCATTTTCAAATTTCACATGTACCTGGTAACTTTTTACTAAACTTTTCTCTTAAATTTTCTGGCACATACTTAGAAACATCGTAATAAAGTCATTAACTATAAGAACTGATAGATAATTGAGCATTCATTAATAATAAATTAAAATCGCGAAATGCAATTTTTTCACCCGACTTTACAAAACTGCATAAATCTCGGAAAGTAAATGCCGAGAACTGGACCCTTTTTGTTTGGACGCCCACATATATTCTTCTGTCAAATGCCATCTATGTTATATTCTATGAAAGTGGTACATATATTCATTCATACATATCTAAGACGACTTTCATCCATCATATTTCTTTATTCTTCTAGTTTCTGGCAGTACGGCAGATGGGTGGACGTAGTGATAGACGATCGTCTCCCCACCTACCGGGGAAAACTCGTGTTCCTCCACTCGTCGGAGAACAACGAGTTCTGGAGCGCTTTACTAGAGAAAGCTTATGCCAAGTAAGTGCTATTACACTAACTTTGTAGTACGGCATATAAGACGAGGTCATAGACAACCGTCTACCGACGTACCGGGGGAAACTCGTGTTCCTCCACTCGTCGGAGGATAACGTGTTCCGGAGCGCTTTACTAGAGAAGGCTAATGGTGCCGATTCTGTTGTCACAAAATTCTCTAAACTAGACTAAAAATCACCAAAATTTAGTTTATTCCTGTCAAACGACGTTTCCCATTCTGAAATTGACTAAAGTGACGCAACTTAACTATATTATAGTTTGACAGCACTAATGTCATTTTAGTTACTCAATTTAGTGAAAATGGCAATTTTGCTATTCTGAATTTGACGTTTTTCACCTAAAATTAGGATTAGTGCCAATTCTGTTGTCACAAAATTCTCTAAACTAGACTAAAAATCACCAAAATTTAGTTTATTCCTGTCAAACGACGTTTCCCATTCTGAAATTGACTAAAGTGACACAACTTAACTGTAATAAAGTTTGACAGCACTAATGTCATTTTAGTTACTCAATCTAATGAAAATGGCAATTTTGGTAGTCTGAATTTGACGTTTTTCGGCTAAAATTAGGTTAAATCGACTATTTTTAATCGCGATTAAAAAGGTGTGGAATAAAATTAGTTGTCATGAACTAAAATTTACAAAGTACATTTCTCTTCTATTTCTTGAAAGTTGGGAGTCTTTTAGAAGTTCAAGCAGTACGGCTATGGAATGCCTTATCCGTGTCGTTATGGCGTGCTCACTCTTTGTCCACTTTTAAAATTCTGGTAAAAAAATACTTCCTCTCTCCTTAAACATCATTGTTACAGAATACAGTTCCTTGCTCTTGTTTCATGTTTATATATTCATATAGATAAGTGTATGCTTTATTTATGTATATTATTGTATAAGTAAATGGTACTCCACTGACTACTTGCAGTATTCTCGTCTTCTCCCTTTAATCCATCCAAAGGCTGTAAAAGGTCACTTTAAGCTATAAGACCACCCATTGTGTCACCCTATGTAAACTTTTAACATTTATTTCTGCAACTTTTATGGTCTACATAATAAAGAGTATTCTATTCTATGCTTGTGAGTTTGGAAAATCTTAAATCATTATGGAAGCTGTTGTCAATTCAGCAGAAAGTTAATAATAAAATTATTGTTAAGTATTAGAATACAATACGAAATTACTTCTTGGAAACTTAGGGATTTTTGTACTGAACATCTAATGCGCCTACTACAATAAGATTTAGGAACGAGGTGGTAAGTCTATTTTTCAGATTCTGTGAAATATGAAAAAACATTTTTTTTTAAACTATCAAGAAAGAGTTAAGTTGGACAAACCCATTGCAAATGGCAGAAGAAAAAAAAATATTTAGACTCCCTAGATCAGGAGTTTGCTGAAGCAATAGATAAATAAATAATTAATTTAAGTTACTGCAACGCACCGGGCAGGGGCTACTTATTTTCTAAATTTATTAATTTCACAAAATTGTATGGGTAAGCTTTAGTTAAATATACCTGGCACCCACACAGGCACTTCACAAGAAAAAAAAAAACTGCTGGCATGAGCGCATGTTATTCAAGGCACATATTTAATGTCACTTGTGGGTAGTTGTAACAGTTACACAAAGAAAAATTAATTTGCTCTTATTTGAAATTAATAGAAACATTAAAATATAATTTAATAGAAACATTATTTACAATTATATAAGCTATATTTTAAAAGTTCATAGTTAGTACCTGCTTGTGTAGCGTTATCTCTTCACAATATAATTATTCTCTTACAATCTACTATCACTTCACTTCATCACAATGGATCCTCTAACAAGCACTCTGAGTAAATTTAAAGGAGTTGTTTCACACATAGATGTCCTGCCTTTGAAGATAAACTTCAGAAGACCTGTCACAACTTCTTAGCGAGTTTGGACATTCATCACACAGGCTATCAGCAGTGTTCAGCAACAGGTGGAGCTACTTGCTTGCAGTGTCGACCAAATTGAGATGTAGGGATGAAGGAAGATCTTGCTGTTGCATGGTGTCACCAGATGGGACGTGCAGTAACTAATAAAATCAGGCCTATCCTGTTCAAGCTAAGCAGTCTTGTGCTTTGGGATAAGATTTGGTTTTCCAAAGCCAAATTAAAGGCTATAGGCGACACCATTAACCAAGTTCCTAACAAAGGGGGTGGTCTGTTCTTGGCTGCGAGAGAAATATGCGGTGTCACCAAGAGCTGGACTAAGGATGGCTACGTGTATTTCCTTGGTCCCAATGATTCGCGGCATCGGGTTGAGACCCTTGCTGTATTGGACAAGATTGCGCCGAATCCCAGTGAGCCCGAGCGGAGTGATCCAATAACGGATGTGCCAGCCTCTGTCCCGTTGCTGCTGCGAGGACCGCTAGCAAGCGTGCTGCTTTTTTGAAGCAGTGATTTCTTTGTGATGTTTTATTCAAAGTCGGGGTATTATGTACATTTATATCTGTAATTTTTATGATGTACATAGAAGAATAATATAATAAATGTTTTGTTGTACAGTTGTACTGTGCTAAGTACTTAGTACAGTATTGATTCATTCAAGTCACAATGTTGTCACTGTCAGCTGTCTAGTCAATACCCATGTCAGTTTAATTCGGTGCGTTCCGTTTTTCGTAAAGGTAGAATGGCAGACTGTGTTTTGTTTTCTTGTTGTTTTTTCTCTGAAATGTTTTACATATTATTTTTATATGCTTTTGTTTCTCTTTTTACCCGGACTGAGTAAGTAGGTTTTAATTATTTTGATTGAATATCGCAACCGGCAGGTGGACTAGTTATTGCTCCTACAGACTGGTGCGATATCGCGGGTGCGACAGGCATTGCGACCATTGTCGCGCCCGCGATATCGCACCAGTCTATAGGAGCCTTTATACGATTTATTTTTATTAGTAGACGACGACAGTTTCGTGAGTACTCCTTCTCTTGCAGCGCAGTGTGCGCGATGTTCCTAAGAATTTTAACGTTATACATATTAACGCTCAGAGCATTCGGGTTCATTTCCACGATATGCTGGCGAGCTTTAACTGTAAAAACGTAATAAATGCATAAGACTTATTTTTCTGTCGTATAAAATTCGTCCACCTAAGGCTAAGAAAGCTAAGAATCTCATGCAACGCAATTTTGGTGGAATGAACGTCCGTCGACAATCTTTGCAAGCATGCCGAAAATATAGATTGGTGCTGGACTGATTGCCTCTGGATCAGTCGATGAGCAAGTTAATATTTTTATGGCTAAACTTATCGAGCTTTGCAATCACCACGCATCTGTTCGAGCAGTTAAGGTTGACATTTGCCGGCATCATGGCTCACGAATGAGATAGCGCTAAATTTAAACAACGTTTAAATTTAAGCGTGGTGCTAATGACGCTATTTTTGTCAAAATTCAAAGATTTCTACAAGCATGAATGGACTCCTATTCACCTTTTATGTTAATTTAAACAATATGGCTGCCTAACCACCAAAGTGGAGCTGGAAAATTGCAACCAGTGAAATTTCACAATCATTTAACATCGGATTCCCAGTTCGATTTCGTGGCAGACCTTATCTTTAAGAAATGTGATTTTGAATTTCCCGCTTTCGCGAGTTTTCGGTGTCATCCACCAGGACGCGCCAAAAGCCGTACCATTTTATGTGTACGGACTTTTTATTCTTCTCTCCAGAGTAAATATGTTTCTTGCCACCAACCAATTGATATGGCAAACAAACAGACAAATTCAAGATGTCCTTGATAGAGCTTTCCTACGGTGACGAGAATACTGGAGATTTTCAACTTACTGAACACCAAACCGTATTTTCTTTTCTCGAGATCATATTTTTATTAGAACATTTGCTTTATTACGCTGAAATAAAAAGCAAGTTAATCATGCTTTAAGAATCAATGTTTTGAATACTACAGTATTTCTTTCAATTTCGGTGTACAACCCTAGCACGATTACATGGGTCACAGTTAATAAAAACAAATACATGATACTACATCTAAATTTATTTTAAAATTTATACAACAATATAGTTTTACGCCGTCATTATGTTCTCTGTATTTTATTTGAATCATTATTGATAAACAATAAATGATTATTATGATTTTACTCAGGTTTTTATGAATTTCGGATCATTTCGTTCTCTTTTTTTTTATTTCCCAACAAATCTTGGTCTATGGTTTATTCAACTTGGCGATTGTCAAACTCGATTATAGTTGTGTCAAAATTGTTTCTAAGTTTAGTGAATCTTGTTTTCAGAATAGCTTTTAAGAATAACTAAACTAAAACTAAGAAATTTTAGTGATAGTTTAGTTTAGTTCGGTGTACAAGAGAATCGGCACCAATGCCAAGTAAATGCTATTACACTAACTTTGTAGTATGGCAAATAGAACGTGGTCATAGACGACCGTCTCCCGACGTACCCGGGGAAACTCGTGTTCCTCCACTCGTCGGAGACCAAAGAGTTCTGGAGCGCTTCACTAGAGAAGGCTCATGCCAAGTAAGTTATTATTGATCGACCTTGAAAAGAAGATTGTGATTGTTTCATTATTAAAAAGTAAAATTTCGTAGAACCTTCAGCGCTATTATAAATCAACAGGAAAGAGAACAAGAATAATGTAATCTTATCGTTCTATTGTGCACACATACCTAATAAACTAAAATGCAAAATGTAGGTATTTTATAGCTCATTTTCGATGTAATTGTGGTCCGATACATTTTATTATTTATTGTTTTTAGGCAATTTTTAGATTACCAATAATTTTACCCTTCATAAAATGTTTGCGCAAAATTACCTTATTTTAGTAAAGTCGCGTCCTAATCAAAGCTATCGTCGCGCGAATACGCGATGGTCGCGGTCATGTCGCGAAAAGGTTTTGGTTCGGAAACCGGAAGGCGCCCTCTGACGACGCTACTACGCGTTCGGGATCACCGAACGCGACTATCGCGTATTCGCGCGACGATCGCTCTTGGTTAGGACAAAGGTAAAATTTGTTCTACAAACTTTTTTACTTATAACACATTTTTAATTCCAGACTCCACGGCTCCTACGAGTCTCTAAAGGGCGGTTCAACATGCGAAGCAATGGAGGACTTCACAGGCGGAGTCACAGAGATGTACGACATCACCGAACTGCCGCCCAACTTTTTTACTATTCTCTTGAAGGCGTACGAGAGAAACTCTCTCAGTGGCTGCAGCATTGAGGTAAGCCCTTTTCCCAACTATGTTGGAGTCGGCTTCCAGTCTAACCGGCAGTAGAATACCAGTAGCGAGCTTACTAGATAATGGGCAGCAGCGTTCTTTATGCATTTTAACACCATACTGCGATCGCCAACCCGCCTGCCAAACGTAGCGATTAATGCAAACTCCCCCCTTTGATGGAGGCCTATGTCCAGCAGTGGACGAATTCGGGCTGAAATGATGTAGATGACATGGAGTGACTGCCTATCTGTTCTGTTACTGGATAATACGATACCCCTTGGTAAGACTTTTTGTCAGACTTTCGGGCTTCTGAAGACCCGTAACAACTGGCAAAGATATACAAATGCCAGCCGGGACCAACGGCTTAACGTGCTTTTTCGCGTCACGACATGATTTCGTTACGAAATGGATGGTCACCCATCCACGGACGGACCGCGGTAAGCGTACTTTAACCCTGATCGATCGACCCATGTGGCTTCTAGGTAGACAACATTGAGTCGTAAAATAATTTGTGTCATCACATAATAATTGACGGCACGGTTGGCGCAGTGGTTAAGCGATTGACTGCCGCTCTGCGTGTCACGGGTTCGATTCCCGCACGGAACAAATATATGTATAACTAAAAGATCCATAAAATGTTAGTAACAGGTTTACGCTTAAAATACTATTGTTAGTAACTTAAATTAATGACGAATTCATGAGAAGACATCTAACAAGTAGAAATGGAAACTGGTATAAGTCTTCGCTCAAATTGCCTTATAATGGCGGAGGAAGTATCTGCCGCTACAGCCTTCAGAATACTATTCTAACTGCCCCTTATTCTGCCGTTTATAATGTCCGCATTTATTTCGCAGCCGGATCCAAACATCTTAGAAGCCGAAACCCCGGTCGGCCTCATCCGAGGACATGCGTACTCAGTAACAAAAGTGAAATACGTGGACATTGAGACTCCCGGTCGCGCGGGCAAGATACCGCTACTGCGTCTGCGCAACCCTTGGGGTAACGAGGCCGAGTGGAATGGACCCTGGAGCGATAAGTATGAATATTCATTATTTGCTTTAGGTATTTACATTAAAAAGAAGAAAAAAAAGGAAGAAAAATGGTTTATTCTGCACAAACAAAACGCACAGTACAACAAAATAACACAGTCAAAATACACACATACAAAGTAGCCAAAAGCCTTGTATCCAATACACTAAACATTTTGACAATCTTGTCCATTGGTTGATGTCACGGACCAAAGACAATTTACAATGTGTTTACTAGTCTTTATTCTATTTATTATTCTGTTGCTGTGGACCGTAGACAGAGAATGCTACTGTGGACTTGTGGTCCCAGACAAGAGTCACAAAGTACATTCTAATATACTGACACTTGTGGTACTGGCAAATAACAACCTGTGATGACAACAAAGTCGACAAACAAACAATCAAAACAAAAACAAAATGCCGATTGCCGAGTGGAAAAATGACTACTTTTGTAAAAAACAAACTATACTAATTATGAACAATTACAATAACCGTGCGTCGCATCTGTGCATGAACAGGTCTTTGCTCAGCAAAATGCTCTGACTTCGGACAAACCTATCGTCAACAGCGCTGATTTTCAGCAGAAACTCTATGGAATAACGTAATGACGCCCCCCTGTGTAACTTTAAGGGGGATGTACTAAGGTAGCCGTATGTGTCAAAGTCAAAGACAAAACGTTTATTGCGAACTAAGTGTACAATGTTGGTGTTATGTCATGTTAGTACTTATGACTTAGCAGCTTTTTATAAGTATAAGGGTTTCCTAGTGCAGTCTCCGACAAAGGAATTATTGGAGGAATATTATTCATATTTTTAAGGCGCCTTTGTGGAAGAGAAATAAAATGTTTATTTATTATTGCAGTTATCATACACTTGCCCTTATCATCCTAAATTAGCATGCATTAAGAGGAGGCTCCCTATTTTTATGTATATTTGCATGAATATTCTGAAACAGTCACACATACAAGCAAAATGAAAATTTAGTATATGATTTATTGGATCGTTTTCTTTCCATGTTGAAGACAGTTTAGTAATTGTAATATTTTGTCTCAATATTTTTTTTATTCGAAAATCATATCTTTTTTAAGGATAATTCTAAAAAACAAAACAAGATTGTTTAGCATTTAAGTCTAAAATAAATATTAACAGCAAGAAAGTATAGTTTATTATCCCGACACAAGATATTTTTTCTCTAGATCAATTATTACTTTAGTTATAAACGAAATAAGAATTGAGACGCTCGAACATGATCAAAGAGCGCACGCGATATTCAACTTTATTACTGATGTATTAGCGTTTAGCACATAACGGAGTGGCGGGGAGCGAGGGACGGAGCTTGCGTTCGAAATTTGATTTAGACTGCCTGCTCTTAAACATTAAATTTACTTTATGGCTATAATATACATCTCTGCCTAACTCTTCGTGAAATACAAGCTTGATATTATTTCATGTTGAGTATTGTTTAGGGTTCAAAAGACCAGGGGTCTATTCCGAAGCGCTAAACCGAAGTATTGGCCGAATGTTCGGCCGTTTTATAACTTCCATAGTTTCCTTTTTTGACTTTGAGTCCTTACCAGACTTCAAGTCACAGTTTTGACTTAGGCTTTGGCTCTTCGACTTTTTTTTTTTTCGCCGTAGACAGCAATAGTTGCACTATAAATACGCACGCAATAGTCGCACTTGGCCGGTTTTTTTTTTTCCATTGTCAGCGATAGTTAGCCGTATTAAAGAAACGACCGAACATTCGGCCGATACTTTAAATTTATGTTCGGAGTAGACCCCCAGATACTAAGGCACAAAAATTATTTTATATATTTATCTGTTTGCAGATCTCCCGAGTGGCGATTTATTCCTCAATCTGAGAAGGAGGAGATGGGTCTCACGTTCGACGACGACGGTGAATTCTGGATGTCTTTCAAAGACTTTGTTAACCACTTCTCAAGGTATGTCACAGTTCTTCTTACACCTCGGACCGATCAAGAATACCACAGTAATTGGTTGTCAAGTACTTCTACTATTATCACCAGAGATCGGAATAGGTTGAGTTTGTAGCTAAGCTTCTTCCTCAAAATACTATTTTATTCAAATTAAAATGAACATGTACTAAAGTAAGTATAAGAAGAGGGAAATGTACTAAAATGTAGTAAATACATAAAAAAAAGAAGTATTTACACTAAACTCATACATTATATAACTATATTTTAATACATTTCCCTGTTCTTATACTTAATTTAGTAAATTTTCCTTTTTTTATACTTTAGTACATGTTCCTTTTAATTTTAAATCCCTGAATAATTATAATGACGTTTAAATACCGGGATTTAAACGTCATTATAATTATTCAGGGTTTTTAGAGGAGGTATCCACTCTATGTTACTTCCTTCCTCAAAGTTTAGGTAAATAAACTCCACTACTCTCTATTTCGATCTCTGATTATCACCTGTTGAGATCGCTCCTCCAATTGTCTTGTATTCCTTTCAGAGTGGAGATCTGTAACTTGAACCCGGATTCATTGGACCCTGAGGAATGTCCAGAGGGATGCACCAAGAAATGGGAGATGTCGGTCTTCGAAGGAGAGTGGGTCAGAGGTAATACATATACTCATTCAATCTGCCTAGCCTTTTCCCAACTATGTTGGGGTCGGCTTCCAGTCTAACCGGATGCAGCTAAATACCAGTATTTTACATGGAGCGACTGTCTATCTGACCTCCACAACCCAGTAACTGGGTAATACGATACCCCTTGGTAAGACTGGTTGTCAGACTTTTGGGCTTCTGATGACCCGTAACAACTGTCAATGTTCCACGAATGATAGCCGGGACCAACGGCTTAACGAGCTTTCCGAGGCACGGAGGAGTCTTGGTATGTAAAGATGGTCTCCTATCCACGGACCAACCCCGGCAAGCGTAGCTTAACCTGATGTATCGACCTGTGCGGCTGTTATAATTAAGCCAAGAGCTCATTACATTGTTGATTATTTCAAACATTTTGATTGTTCAAACTCTCAAATCGGCATGTTCGCACGATAGTACGCAAAATGCACGTAGGTACGTAAAAATTTAAAGTCCTATTGAAGAGTTGCTGAGGTGGTTCAAATACTCTTCAAAAGGATCTCGAAAAAAAATTTTTTTTTGACAAAGCATCACACATAACATCACGCCTGTAATCCCCGAAGGGTTAGGCAGAGGTGTACCTATAGTACACCCACATTTCGCCAGTTATGTTTAAGTCCCATGTAATAGGGTCGAGCCTATTGCCATCAACCGGGCACAAATCCAGACTCCGGGCTGCTACTGAGAAATCCTTAATGGAAAATCCCAATAACACTGCTCAACCTGGGAATCGAACCCAGGACTTCATGATCAGCAAAAGCATGGTCTAAATGCTAAGTTGTAGTCTCGTAAGTGCCCTAGCATATGGCAAACTAACACGGCATTGAACTCAAAAAAGACTGAAAGCTATCCATTTGAAATAAGATTAGAAATTTAAATAATGTTTTTTTACAGTCCGTTCAACCGATTTTGCCTTCTATTCCGTAGGCATATGGATGGCATTAAAAGCAAAATCGTGGTTACAATACCAACTGTTTATTACAGCTGCCATTTGTCATGTAACCAAAGCAATAACGCAATTTGTATGACCTATAAGTAGTTGTTCCGGGTCTGGCTGTTTGTGTATGTGAGTTTAAATGTTTGTAAACGCACCCACGGTACAGGAGAAATTCCTAGTGTGGGGCAACGTTTAAAAAAAAGAGAAGTCAATGGACTGTAAAAAAGGTTTATTTTAATGTCTCATCTTATTTCAAATGAATAGCCTTAATCAAAAAAATCCAAATCAAAATATTTTATTTTACATAAACCTACATGAGCACTTATGAAACGTCAGAACCTAGGTGCACGGTTCCAATTGGTTGTTTCCAATGGAGAAGAGCCGGCAAGAAACTCCACGGTTACTCTTTTAAAAAGAATGGACTTTTACAATATTTTCAAGTTACAGTGTTAATAGGTATGGGAGGACAGTGTAGGCCCGTCAACAAGTACTTAACAAAATAGAAGATGGTTTACAAAGCTACAGTCTATTAAGCCTACAACGTTGTTACAACGCCTTTATGGATAGTACTAGTATAATAATAGTACAGATTATGGCTATCGGAAACTGACAATGTTTTGATTTGCAGGTGTAACGGCCGGTGGTTGCAGGAACTCCTTGGATACGTTCTGGAAGAACCCTCAGTACACTGTCACGTTGAAGGACGTAGATGAAGGAGACGACGAGAACAAGTGTACCGTAAGTATTCTTTACCACACACCCACATACACCACACACACGCCCTACCATACACACACACCCTACCATACACACACACCCTACCATACACACACACCCTACCATACACACACACACCCTACCATACACACACACCCTATCATACACACACACCTACCATACACACACCCTACCATACATACACACACACCCTACCATACACACACACCCTACCATACACACACACCCTACCATACACACACCCTATCATACACACACACCTACCATACACACACACCCTACCATACATACACACACCCTACCATACATACACACACACCCTACCATACACACACACCCTACCATACACACACACCCTACCATACACACACCCTATCATACACACACACCCTACCATACATACACACACCCTACCATACACACACACCCTACCATACACACACCCTACCATACACACACACCCTATCATACACACACCTACCATACACACACCCTACCATACATACACACACACACCCTACCATACACACACACCCTACCATACACACACCCTATCATACACACACACCTACCATACACACACACCCTACCATACATACACACACCCTACCATACATACACACACACCCTACCATACACACACACCCTACCATACACACACACACCCTACCATACACACACACCCTATCATACACACACACCTACCATACATACACCCTACCATACATACACACACACCCTACCATACACACACACCCTACCATACACACACACCCTACCATACACACACCCTATCATACACACACACCTACCATACACACACACCCTACCATACATACACACACCCTACCATACATACACACACACCCTACCATACACACACACCCTACCATACACACACCCTATCATACACACACACCCTACCATACATACACACACCCTTCCATACACACACACCCTACCATACACACACACCCTACCATACACACACCCTACCATACACACACACCCTATCATACACACACCTACCATACACACACCCTACCATACATACACACACACACCCTACCATACACACACACCCTACCATACACACACCCTATCATACACACACACCTACCATACACACACACCCTACCATACATACACACACCCTACCATACATACACACACACCCTACCATACACACCCTATCATACACACACACCTACCATACACACACACCCTACCATACATACACACACCCTACCATACATACACACACACCCTACCATACACACACACCCTACCATACACACACCCTATCATACACACACACACCCTACCATACATACACACCCTACCATACACACACACCCTACCATACACACACACCCTACCATACACACACACCCTACCATACACACACACACCCTATCATAGACACACACCCTACCATACACACCCTACCATACACACACACCCTACCATACACACACACACCCTATCATAGACACACACCCTACCACACACACGCACCCTATCATACACACACACCCTACCATACACACACACATATACTAACCCTTGAATAAGTAATAATCGACAGTGAAATCAGTTTTTATATAACTTACCGCATCTGTGTACGAGTGCATAATCCTAAATAAAAGTAACCACTTCCGAAGGAGTGATGCCTGAAATACAGGCATTACTCCTAGCTTAGGCACCAGTCTCCCACAGTATAACTAAATCTATTATGTATTGATAATTTAAAAATGTACTATTTATTGTGGTGACAAAAAAATCTTTATATCTTTAATCCCAACCGATGCGTGGTCCTTGTGGTGCTGGACGTAAAGAATAGCACCACCCCATTTCTTCCCGTGGGTGTCGTAAAAGGCGACTAAGGGACTTACTAGAGAATGGCCAGCAGCAATCTCTATGCATTTTTAACACCATACTGCGATCGACAACCCGGCTGCCAAGGGTGGCGATTATGGCAACCCCGCCTCCCTTTCGGGGGACGCCTATGACCAGCAGTGGATGTCTTTCGGCTGAAATTATCTTTTTTTTTTTAAACGTTGCCTCACACTAGCAAACCTTATTTTCAGATCATAGTGGCCCTAATGCAGAAGAACAGGCGCTCCCAACGCCACCAAGGTCTCGAATGCCTCACGATTGGCTTCGCCATATACCGGCTGCCGGACTACGGCCACGTGCCCAAGCCGCTCGACATCAACTTCTTCAAGTACAACGCATCCGTCGGGCGGAGTCAGGCGTTCATCAACTTGAGAGAAGTTAGCGCTAGGTAAGATATCCTAATTACGAGGGCGGCACTGAAAATTTCGGGAATCAAGGAAGTGACACAACATTACTATTTAAAAATGTATTTATTGCTTTTCGAAGTATTTTCCGCGAAATTTGACACATTTTTCCATACGATGGAACCAATCATTGAAGCAACCATTCCATTCGGAAGTTGGGGTCTCCAAAATGGCCGTTTTGTAGGCGTCCACAGCTTCTTCAGGTGATGAAAATCTCTGTCCACGCAATTTATTCTTTATTTTAGGGAAAGTATAGAAATCATTAGGGCTTAGGTCGGGGCTGTACGGCGGATGGTCTAATAATTCTATGTTTTCTTGCTCTAAAAACTCTTTTGTTCTGTGCGCGGTGTGAGAACTCGCATTGTCGTGATGGAGGATGATGCGGCGGTTGCAGTTCTCTTTACGGAGTTCAGAAACGACCTGTGGCAAACAAATGCTAGCATACCATTCTGCATTAACCGTTCTTTGTCCCTCAAGAGGAATAGTCGTAACATGGCCGGTTTTGGAGACAAACGTGGCCACCATTTTTTTTGCAACACTCCGTGAACGAACAATTTTTGTTGGCTTTAACTCATTTTCGAACACCCAAACTCGTGACTGGTTTTTTGTTTCGGGTTCGTACGCGTATATCCAGGATTCGTCACCTGATACAATGTTGTATACAGCATTTGAGGATCCTGCGTGGAATCTTTCGAGAGTTCTGACGCACCAAGTAACGCGAGCCGCTTTTTGCTCTTCACAGAGCGAATGCGGTATCCATCGGGAAAACAACTTTTTTACACCTAATTGTTCATGCAAGATTATTTGTATTTGACTCATGCCAATGTCTAAAGTTGCCTGAATTTCGCGGTATGTCACATGTCGATCTTCCTCAATCAGCTTACGCACAGCATCAACGTTTTCTTGGGTGACTGCAGTTTTTGGACGACCTTGACGGGGATCATCACTGAGCTTGACACGTCCACGTTGAAATTCAGCAAACCAGCGATAAATTGTGGTTTTGGATGGGGCTTCATCACCAAATGCAGAAATCATCCGGTCAACACACTGTTTTTGTGTTAAACCAGTTCGAAAGTCATAATAAATCATCGCTCTTGAATTTTCTCGAGTCAATTCCATTTTCTCAACGACTAAACAAGTTTGACAAAACCTTGTGACAAGACCAAGAATCTTTTAAAAAAAAAAAAAATGGTATTCGATTTTTAAAACCAAGGAGTTTTCAATTAAAAAGATTTTAATATGACAGGAACAGTGGAAATATTCCATTCCCGATACTTTTAGTGCAGCCCTCGTATAACATAGAAAAATAATACAATAAAAAAAACAGGCTATGTGCGTGTAGGACCACGCACAATGAAGGGTTTCTTAGTTGGGATGAATTTATCCCAAGAACAATCGTAACATTGTAGTTGAAAAACATGTTCTCCCATACATTCCAACTGCAAATGTAAGTTGGTCGACTATTACTCGTTAACTTGTAAAGCCTACTTAGCTGTGATAGTTTTCCTTTTTACTTCGTAATATACACTTATTCCGTATTTTTTTTACACATCCAAAAACAACCAGTTAGCTGGCAGAGGGGGCCTAACTTGACTCTAACAAAAATTAGGCCTTTAAAGCTTAATATTACGCAAACGGATCCCTGAATCGCAAAAAGGGTTTTCACAGACCTACAATATTTTTTAACGGCCTATCCAACGATACCCGACACCATGGTATAGATATCATCCCAACTCTTCTTTGTGCGTGGTCCGACACGCACTTGGCTGGTTTTGACGATGGGAAATCTCATCGGGCACACAACTTTTAGATTATAAATGGAATCAATATTTTGCTCAGTCTTAAACTAATATTAGCCCCTCATTTTTACCTATATCAATATAATCGTCCTTTTATACAATATAATGTTCCTATTTTAGATAATATCTTTCACTTACACAAGTACCCGCGTTAATAAACTTTACTTTTGGAGGGGCTCGTCGTTAAATAGTTACAACCGGGTTGTTCGAAAGTTAAGCTGCGCTTGCCTCGGTCGGTTCGTGGATGGGTGACCATCACCATTACATATCGAAATCCCTCCATGCCTCGGAAAGCACGTTAAACCGTTGGTCCCGGCTGTCATTCGTAGATCTTTGACAGTTGTTACGAGTAAGTGACGAGTCCATGTAAAATACTGGTATTCAGATGCAACCCGTTAGACTGGAAGCCGACCCCAACATAGTAGGGAAAAACCTAGGCAGATTGACTAATCAAATCAAAATCCATTTCAACTAGCACCATCAAAGTAAAATAAACAAACAGTTAATTATGAATAACAATAACAAAACCATGTTCAGCAAGACGACCAGTCACCAAAAGCAGCTCCCGTTCACGAGCATAACGCTAAGATCTGCCGTCACCCCCTCCACGTAGGTGAGGGGGGAGGCACCGAGCCCCGGCGCTACCGCAAGCAAGTGACATCTAAGGGAGCATGACGAACTTAATAAACTATACTTTCAATTTTGTATGATTCCTTCCTACATACAAACCGTGAAAAATGTTTATGAAATGAAATCTTTATTTTGCAGATATAAATCCACATACAACTTTTAATAAATAGACACATATATAACGTAATAAATAAATATTCAATAATATCATAAATATTGTTATTATTTTATTTATTTCAATCAACTTTGGATCTTACAATTACTAAATTGAAAATTATTAATACAAATAAATAAATACATTACATTGAAAATTATACAATAATACTGGCTGACTGTGAAAACATGCGACGAAATTTAAGGGGGTGTTCTACCCAGTATAAACAACTCACTATCGGACCACTTTAAAACTCCCATAAAAAAATTGACCTTTTTATACAAAATGGTCCAATCGGTTATGTACCTGTAAACTGTATATAACTTAAAAAAAAAAGTCACTTAAAACAACAAATAAATTGCCTTCATCTCCATTGGTAACAATTTTTTATTCGAAAATGTTGGTGTATAATATTGTAAAAAATAATTTCCGATGCCTCTTCACACAAAATTGACGATATCGTGTTGAGTTTAGGAACATTTGTCTTTAATATATTAACATAATTTAGTTATTAAAAATATTTTATGTAAGCAGACATGTTCAACTCAAAAAGGTAGCAAAAATAACTATTTAAATAAAACAAATAAAATATTACAAATAGTCTCAGAAAATAGTTTTGAAAAAACCTATATTTTTTTTAAAAACACTGTCGGTAATGTTTAGGTTTCTCACAATTAGATAAGAAATTGACGAAAATCTTTTCTTTTTTTTTGATAGCACCCTTAAATTTTGTCGCACGGTTTCAAAGTCAGCCTGTATAAACGAAATTAAAATAATATCATAACATTAGTACCCATGCAGCATACTGACAGTTAAAACGTTCAGCAAAAATATGCCACATCACACACTATTTAGTGGAGCATAGTTTTAAGTACCTACAAAAATTCTGTAAACTCTTCTTAAATAAGTAAGAAATATCTATGAGCGGCACTTTATACTGCTTTTATCATTCAGGTTCAAACTAGACCCTGGCAGCTACGTGATCGTGCCGTCCACATTCGACCCTAATGAGGAGGGAGAGTTCTTACTGCGTGTCTTCTCTGAGAAGAGCAATAATATGACGTGAGTATTATCTATTTCAAAGACCTCAGCTACGAAGTCATCATTTCAGCCGACGGGGTCCGAAAAGGCTAATGCCTGCCAGGGTTACGAGCCTGTCCGAAAGGGATATCGTGGCCCTGGCACACAGGCATCTGAACGAACACGGGTGGGTTTTAGTCAGTAAAAGTCTGACACTCCCTCCCGCTCCACCCAGAGCGGGAGAAATTATTCGATAATTTCCCACCCAAAAAAAAAAAAAAAAAGCCGAAAGACGTCCACTGCTGGACATAGGCCTCCCCCAAAAAAGGGGGGTTGCCATAATCGCCACGCTTGGCAGGCGGGTTGGCGATCGCAGTATGGTGTTAAAATGCATTGAGAACGTTGCTCCTTTGTTAGTCCCTTAGTCGCCTTTGGAAGAAATAGGATGGTGCTATTCTTTACGTCCGGCACCACACTGAACACAGTTACGTATTAGTAAATGTAAAGTCAGGGCAATTAATTATTAAGCAAAATGTCTACCAACTTAAAACAGTTGTCCGTATATTCAAATCACTACTGTCATTCTTTGACAGTTGTGTGAAATGGCTATAACACGGCAAAATGACGTTGGGTGTTTTGCTTAGCAGTTAATTTGCCTGCTTGTACAGTGACCTTTATAACCTGACCCCTTTTCCTCTTTTCGTCTTTGTAAGAGGGGTCAGGTAATGAAGAACACTGACCGTACCATGGCAAGGCAAGAATCACTGTCTCATAAGCTACTTACAGTATCTGTACGTTCAATATTGATGTGTAAGATCTTTCCTCTGGCTTTCTGTGGGAGTGATTTCGTGAAAAGGAACAGAAGTGTGTAACAGTGACAGCTTGAGCATGGAATTAGTGTGCTCATTCGTAAGTACTATATATATTGTAAGTAGAAGGGGTAGAATTTCGACCAGCGGGCGAACACTAGTAATAAATAATTATTCGAATGAATACTTCAATTTGGAAACTCAAACTCAATGCATTTATTTCAATTAAACCATTTACAGGCACTTTTGAATTGTCAAAGCGTCGGTCAGTTAGTCAGAAAGTGGAAGCTATTTGCCCATTCCAAGGACACTCTTTTAAATCAAGATATTACAAAATCCTGGGGATATTCCAAAATTGAACTAAACTGATGTCCGTAAGTGATACGGTGTAGGAAACGCCCGTAACTTCTCCTGAAACTACGGACTTCGTGCTTAGGGAGTAGACCTGGGGCCGTATTATGACGTATAAATCCCATTATGATTCCAGACCGAAAAGGGGACGGTGCTAGCGTTCATGTATAGATCCATCTCTCTCTTGCACTGGAATCCTGATGGCATTAAAACGTCATAATACGGCCCCTGTATCGCTATCGAGCGCGACAGCGATATTGGTTATCTGAATATGCCTATATATGATTACTTATATTATCATTTGTTTTGTTTTCCAGAGAGAATGATGAGGACATCGGTATGGGAGATGTTGATGATCGGGTAAGTTAAATTCTCCGTCCATTAGCTTAAAACTAAGTCAAATCTTTGCTACATGATTTACTTAATTTTAGAAATGTAACGTCATAATGAAAATAGTCAGTAGTGTTCTTCTAAGAGCCGTTCGTATGGCTAAAAAGCTCTATCTAGTAGCTTTACAAACGTTCACTTGAACGAGCATTACGGATGGTAGACCCGCGCAGCCGATAGACGTCGACCATTTACTCAAAATATGTCATAATTTCGTTGGTCAACCGCAGTCTGGTTGCTGCCTAATACACACTTTGAAAACTTAGGCCCGTATTACAGAAGCCACTCAATACTCAAGCATTACTTAAAACTAGATTCAAGCCATTTGATTGGTTGAAACTAGTTTTTAAGTAATGCTTGACGTTCTGTATTACGGGACTTAGTGCTAATTTCACCATTGAAACTGAACGCAATCAACACATAGACCACGTTTAGAAGCTGTCGGTGTCATTATTTTCTTTGGAATATTGACATTGACAGCTCTTGAACTCGGTTTAGATGTACTGATCGCGTTCAGTTTCATTGGTGAAATTCGCCCTTAGTAATCCATATAAAGTTCACATGTAACGCGCATCACATGTGTCATTCATTCAAGTATTACGTAAGCACCAAAGAGGGATGGGGAAGTCTGTTTGCTTATTTTTGATGACATGGGGGCCGGGGGGGGGGGTCTGTATGGTGATTACGTCACCAATATTTACTTTTTCCGATTTTTCTGCACAATTTAGTAGAATCTGATTTAAACAATTATGGCAACCCTACTTGTCTATGGTCAAAAGCGAAATGCTCGTTCAGGAATTCCCCAAAATAATTGATATTGATTACTAGCTCTCATGCGGGAACCGAAGTAGGGAAATAACCACGAACGTTATTTTAAAAAAATTATACCAATGGTACGTAAGCAAAGGAGGCATACTTTTGCTGTCAAGAGAGGGAGGGGGGGGGGGGTTACAAATTACTAAAATTCTGCTTACGTAATACTTGAGACATGAAAAACAACACAACTCCCTAAAACAATATTTCCTCCACAGGTAAAAGAAATAGCCCCCAACCCTGAGCCAGCAGACCCGGTGCGTGACTTCTTCAACCGACTGGCCGGCGACGACGGTGAGGTGGACTGGCAAGAACTCAAGGAGATCCTCGACTACGCCATGAGAGAGGGTATGTAACGTTTTATTATTATGAACTGCAGATAAAAATAGAAACAGCCCATCGGCCATCATAGACGAAGGACAAAATGTTAGCGTAGTTATTTTTCTGTGCAATTAAAACTCGATGTATGAACGTAAATGAAGCAAAAGTAGTATGTAAGGAGCGTAGCTGGTGGCGTTCAGACGTTTCTGCCTAACCCTATGGGAGAAAGGCGTGAGTCTAAGGTTAAAATAATGCATCTTGTACTTCACGGTTATAAAAGTACACCCAAGAAATACCCTTCGCTGGATTTAAGGGGTATAAAGGAAAGTTATTCCAAATAATCTAAAATCATACGCTGAAATGTCTGGTGACACTTTTAAACAAGCATTACGCTTTTTTGAAACAGTTATAAACTCAAATATTTGCAATCTAAGAAATATGTAGTTTGTAATATTTGAAAAAATGTTTAAGTAAGCAATTCAAAAATGCTCTTTTCGATGGATAATATTTTAGGAAGAAAAAATACTTATTTGCTAGTCGATCAAAATAATAATTACTGGGAGCAGAGACTGTGAGAAATCGATTATAAATATTATATTCATTTGTTTGATTAACACAGCTCTCATATTTACTAAAAATATCAATTGTTGTTAATCCAAAATAATAATACATACCTACAGATTATGCTTAGAGTGAAGCTAATTTATTTAGTGAGGCCTAAATTATATTATTTCAATTTGTTTTTGAGCAAAATGTTTTGTTTTACAATCAAGGAACATTCGTTCAAAACATATATTTTTATCTTCAAATTTATTTTGCTTATACTACCGAAGTGTGGGGATTTATTCCTTGATTGTAGTAACAATGTTTTAAAGTCAATTCATATTTCATTGTATTCCCATAATAAATAATATTTGATATATAAATCTTATAAATGAGGTAATAGAAAATGATTCTGACCATTTCATAGTGCAATGAGATATAAATTCGACTTTATAAATAGGCAGGCCGGCAATATATAATTATTTTATCTATAATTTTATCATACACTGTTCTAAAATGCCCATTTTTGAGCTTCTCAATGTGATAACGCTTTGTGTCGAGTTAAATGCCGCTTTCGTTTTGTTATGCATACCGTGCCAAGGTATAGTATATGTAAGTATTTAAATAACGATAATTATTATATTTTTGTAGACGTTTTTCTTTTATTTATAGATATTTTTCTTATGACACTTAGTTAAAACTAAGTGTCATGAGACTTTTTTTTGAGTTACTAAAATTGGTGCAAATATTTATTTTTCGTTGCATAATGTATGATTTTATTTATTAATGTTTATATATTTTTTTTTTTTGTAAAAACAATGATTGATTTCCATAAAAGAACTGCGCTTTGTAAGTAGATTCGAGTGCTAAGATAATTTGTATTATTTTTTATTGTTTGCATAATATAATGTAAAATAAGCATTAAAATCTGTCATAGGAATATTACATAAATAACATAGGAGACATCACATTGAATATTTACTAGGTTATCAATGTAAAATAATAATTATTATTTACAAAATACATTTATTTGTACCTACCTACTCAATTGCATAATGAATCTGAGTTTATCCATATAGTCGTGAATTCTTCACCTCTCTTTTTTAACCGACTTAAAAAAGGAGCAGGTTATGCATTCGGCAAGTTTTTTTAATTTCCAATTTTTGCTTCTAAATCATCTTTAATCAATTTTATTTCACTTGCAACGGTTACAATTTTAAACACGCACTATACGGATAACCTCATCAAATACACGAACGAAACCATACAACAATAGGACGCGTATCCACCTACCCAACAGAGCTGGCCATGCGTCACGGCGCCGCGTACGACGGCGGGGGGGCCCACCCCGTGCAGCCGGGGGGAGGGGGAGGGGGAGTTGCCCCGGGCAACGAGCCCAGCTGTCTGGAGCAGCTGCTGTGTGCGCTGTGCACGCCCATCTGCAAGGAGGTCGGCATTGACCTGCAGCAGATGCAGGCGCAGAATAACCAGGAGTCTGTACATCTGACGCAGCCGCAACCGACTACAGGTATGGAGAAATGCATGGGAGGAATTGGGGATGCTCTGTCTACCGATACATCTGCGGCAAAATACGCGACGGAAAGTTGAGTGTGCTTACGCTTTTTAAAATACCTGCGACCTATCAGGCCGAAATTAATAAGTCCAAAATCAAAGGCGCACTTCCGATCATCTGGTTTTTTCGACTTCGCCAAAACGGGACGTAATAACTGCCTGTCATAGGAAATTTAAAAGAAAGCATACAGACGAACATAACCTCCTCCTTTTTGGAAAAAAAGTGGTTAAAAAGTATTGTATGCACACCGAACTTATCGTCGTGTAGGGTCCGTACATATTGTGTCCGTAGACTAATCACCACGAAAAAATTGCTAACAGACAAACAAAACAAACTTAAGTCAAGTGAATATGAGTTGATCAGTATGTTAGTTAAGTTTTGTGTTGATTAGTCTTTCAGAGACTGGCTGCAATTCGGGTATCTGAGCTACACATTTTGGGCACTTAACACGAGGGAAGCAATGCAAAAAGTATTGATAGCAGAAATCTGGCAAAAAAATGCCGTCTGATATTCGTTACGGCTGCTTGAATTTGTGAGATTAGACTAATGCAACGCGATTTTGGTAATAAATAATCCAAATCTTTCCAAAATAAATATTGGAGCTGAAACAATCAAGAAATACATAGTACATTGTTATAAGATTTTTTTATTAAATATTCAATTCTATACAGTATGTAACAAAAACCCTGTTGTTCCTTTTAGGGACGTATACATTTACCTACAAGCACAACATTGGTGGAATTATAATTTAAAAAAATTAAGCATTGGCTAGTCGAGAAGTCAAAATCAAAGAATTGCAGAGGTAAGAAATCAGTACAAACACACACACAAAACATTACAAATATTAATAATTAAATAGTTATTTTAATTATTTTTTTTGGACAGTTTTTATAAATGACTTGCTTTATTATGTATGTATACCGATTCTTAAAACGTAGGTAGAAGGAACAACAGGGTTTTTGTTGCATATTGTATTTAGTAGGTACCTATATTAATTTGAAGTCTAACCACGTTTGGGTCCAAGTCAAAGAGTAGTTTTAAATTATTTTTTAATATTTATTATTGTTTTTATAAAAGAATATTCCTTGCAAATTACTAATGCCTGTAAGATTTTTTTCAGGTTGCCAGCAACAACGATGCATGCACTGCTTAACTTTAAATAATATCATTTTTTATCGAAATGGAGGGCACAATTTAAAATGTCTGTTTTTGTTATTATTATTATGTAAATATATTTTTTCCCCTTTTAGTGTTTTATATTTTTCAGGTTACCATGGACACAATTTATTTTTTATTTTTGTACTGTCAAATGTCAATGTCAAATAATGCTAAATATTGTCTTGTCTATGGATCTGTAAGCAATATTTTTCATTATGTCTGCTTAATGCCACTAACATTAAAAATGTAAGAATTTTCAAAAAGTAATGTTTTTGGAAATTTGTACGTTTTTACGCTTGAACGCATGTACATCGGAAGTGAACGAAAATGGGCATTTTAAATTTATTGTTTTATTTCATTTAATTTTTAATTCATTGTAGGTAGTTAAGTCACCTCCATTTCCATAAAATTATTGTTAAGTTTTTATTTTATGGCGTGGCAACTGAATTTAGACGTTATGGATCAATTTTTTTAGCTGGGGTTATGTATTTTGTTACTTATTTCTAGCAATTATGTATGTGTCATAAACGAATTTGTCTTTAATTTTTGCAATATCATGTCAGGTAGGATTTTTTATAGAATAAAGAGAAAAAAAAAGCTTTTAGAACCATAAGTCTATGTTATCTGGCACAAAATCATCATCATTACATAGTAATCTTTCCAATAAACGTGGCCATTTCCTGGGCTCAAACAGTATAGGCAACAAAGATGTACCATCGAAACGAAAAGAAAGAGACCTTCCCGAAAGAAAATGGAAGAATCATCGTTTTTTATCGAAACTCAATCAATCTTGCCAGCCTTTTCCCAACTATTTCGGGGTCGGGGATGCAGTTGAATAACAGAATTTTACATGGAGCGACTGCCTATCTGACCTCCACAACCCAGTAACTGGGTAACACGATACCCCGTGGTAAGACTGATTGTCAGACTTTCGGACTTCTGACGACCCGTAATGACTGTCAATAATCCACGAATGACAGCCGGGATTAAAGGCTTAACGTGCTCGAAACTTATACCTATCATGAAAATAGGTATCAATACATACACCATTTGAAAAACTCCTAAAAAAAATCTTACCATGTTTCCATAACTCATAAACTCAGTACCACGTCACACAGCTTCCCTTCACTCTCTATTCCTTTTCTAACCTCTACAAAACATTACAGAGCTGAAAGGCCAGGGCTTCTCAAAGGAGGTTTGTCGCAGCATGATCGCCATGCTAGACAAGGACGGCTCGGGAGGACTTGGCTTTGAGGAGTTCAAGACCCTGTGGATTGATCTGAGGAACTGGCGGGTGAGCTTTAAATAATACACTAAAGGTAGATCTGTATTCCCCAAAGAGATAAGGAGACGTGTATTACCGTATTTCCCCAGATATGTTTCAGTCCCATGTAAAAGGGGACGAGCCATTTTCGCACAAGGCCAGGCTTGGGCTACCACTGAGAAAACACAAATGGGGAAAACCCAATAACACTTCCCGGCCTGGCTAGTGCAGCAATTAATTATTTAAAAATAAAAACGAGCGAGCCTGGACCAATGGTTGCACGGCGTATGTAAAGATGGTCACCCATCCACGAACCAACCTCGGTAAGCGTAGCTTATCCTGATGGGTCGACCCGGCTGTTATTACTTAGCCACTTGCTCCTCAAAAAGCCCTCCTGAATTATTGACCAAGTAATCATCATTTCAGATGAAAGACGTCCACTGCTGGACATAGGCCTCCCCCAAATGGAGGGGGGCTGCCATAATCGCCACGCTACCAACTAATAATAAGACCTTTTTCGACCACAGGCTGTGTTCCGCCTCTACGACACAGAAGGCCGTGGCGCGATCCCCGCTCACCATCTCCGCGACGCTCTGCACTCCGCAGGATACACTGTCAACGCTCACGTGCTTAACGTGCTCGCTCATAGGTAACGTATTGGATGGGTTGCTGATGTTTAACTACTTATTGAAACTAGCTGGCCAGGGGGTCTACGCCGAAGTATAGGCCGAATGTTCGGCCGTTTCCTGACTATAAAAAAAAAACATTTACATTCAGGCATTGTACACACAATTTATACATTTCACCCATAGTGACTACATGTCATACATAAGCAGTAAATTATTTTAGTACTATGGCTGACCACAGCGAAATAAAAAAAAAAGACGGTCAAAGAGATAATTCAAAGTCAAAAACGTGACTTGAAGTCGGGTAAGGATTCAAAGTTAAATAAGGAAAGTTTGGAAGTCAAGAAACGGCCGAATGTTCGGTCGCTCCTTTACTACGGCTAACTATCGTTGACTACAGCGAAAAAAAAAAAAAGGCAGTCGAAGAGATAACCCAAAATCAAAACTGTGACTTGAAGTCGGGTAAGGACTCAAAGTCAAAAAAGGAAACTTTGGAAGTCAAGAAACGGCCGATACTTCGGATTATCGCTTCGGAGTAGACCCCCCTGGATGTTAAATGATTTTTATTTCTGTAAGTAGGTTTGTACAAACACTTTTACACGTCAATCATATTTTAAACACTAGATGAGGTCGGCGTTTCCTATCTGACTAATCTGGGAAGAAAGCCCGAAACAACCTCAGAGGTATCAGTCTCTTTTAAAGTCCAGACATAATCTTGGTCAAATCATGTGAAGGCCATGTAGATTGGTGTCTGAAATGGTCTTTTGAGCAAAGAACCACACAGAATGAGTGGACCTGATCAGTCAGTGCACGCCATTTGTCAGTTATCGTGCAGCTCAACTCAGAACTTAGGTTGTTAAGTTGTAGCGGCATCAACATCGACACATGCGCACTACGCGTCTCACTGACGTCACGCAAATCCTTCATCGCGCAAGCAGAGTTTACCGCGCAACTAGCATATATACAACGTCCCGACATCAACCGTCGGGCAGTTGCCCACCAGACACAACACCCGTCTGGTCGGAGGATCCTCCCTTTTCTATGGTGGATGAGTGAACTTTACACCCGGTTCCTCATACCTCTATGCTGCTATGTATATTAACAAAAGTTAATATAGGTACATTTTTTTTTTTTTAACTTAGTTGTCATCTAAAAGCAAGTTTAACAAGCTTAGAGCTTATTTTTTATATAAAAATTCAAGTTCAAATATATCATCTCGGACTGCACTTTTAGAAAAATCTTTTATCAATTCATTTTTTGGGATAGGTTTTTCCAATACCGACTAAGCTTTCAACGATGGCCGTGGTATAAAACCAAATGCGCCACTTCCCATAGTGATTTGGTAATTGTCCTTCAAGGTTGATGTGTTGACATTTCTGGGAACCTGTAAAGTAAAGTAAAGTCATTTGGTAAAATGCTAGCATAAGTGTTAAAGACATTTTCACTCAATCATATAATTTACTTCAACAGATATGGCTCCTCCGACGGTTACATTCAGTTCGACGATTTCATTATGTGTTCGGTGCGACTCAAGACCATGATCGGTGAGTTTTACACCACATTATAGTTTTAAGCAAATATTCGTTTAGTTAATCTGCGCAATGTAGCTAGTATATTGTGAGAATGGTAGCAGTAGTTACATAATGTCAAAGTGAAAATTAAATTAATTAGGTATAGTTGCCGGCACGTAACTTGGCAAAGTTTCGGCGTAGTGGGAGTAAGTTCACGCAAGTACAATTAGTGCAATGAAAAAATTATCACTTTTATTGCTTGTCCTTAATATTTTTTTAAACGTGTCTGTGTTTAGATGAAAGTTAAAGATAGGAGAGAAACGTCTAACGATTCTTGCCACGTGCCGGCGACTATAGTAAGAGGAATATTATAGTGAATAGTCCGCGCCCGACTGCTAGTCACCGCCTAAGGTATGTGAGCGGTGAGACGGGGGAGGTAGACAGTGGTGAAGCTAACTCAGTGTGCAATCTCTTGTCAATGGGTCTCCCCCACAGAACAGAAAAAACATTAGAAGTCGCAAGTAGGCGGGGCCTGCGTACCCCGAGTTTGCGGAGTTCCCCATATGTCTGCTCCGCGCACATCAGTCTTGTTAGAACAGTCACGGTGACGACAAATTGAAAAAAATAAAATACAAAAATGTCGTATTGTGCTGTTTTAGAAACTAAACACGATAGCAGAACAAAAAAATGTATCAAATGGTAGTATATCATACCGGTCCTAATTTATTTTGATTAAAATTAGAAAAACTATATTTTACAGAACGTTGAGGTTACGTTACGGAAATATCAATCATAAAATTAACGAAATACAGTTTTAAATTGAATATTATAGTAACATCTAGCGGCTGGTAGCGTAACTTGCTCATTAAACTATTCCGTGTGCGCTCTAAACGCAAAATGTAATAATTACTTAAAAAGAGTAGATAATAAACAACTCTATCGTCATATAACTGTGGTTTATTTTCAAATACGCAACGACTTACATGCTTCCTACTCTCATTCAATATTAAATTACCAATCACCCCAAGGATTTCTTAGTGTTACCAAATACCCTGGCAGGGTTGCGGGTTTGTCCGAAAGGAATACCGTGGCCCTGGCACACAGGCAATTGAAGGAACACGGGTGGGTTTTAGTCAGTAAAAGTCTGACTCACCCTTCCGCTCCGCCCAGAGCCGAAGAAGTTATTAGATAATTACTCTTTTTTATTTTTTATTACATAACCTATCTTTAGTTGTTAACCTGTATATGTGTGAGTTTGGATACGCTGATTCCGATACTAATGAAGCGCTATGCGATTTCTACTGTATGTACTGTGGTCTCATCGCTCACATACCTCAAGCGGTGACTACCACTTGCGCGCAGACTAGCCGCTAACGCGGATAGCCGGTTAAAGAACTTACTTCGTATAATAGCATACCCACATTAAAGTCTTATATTTGTAATACTGCGAATTTTATTGAGTTTTGGTAAAAAGATTCTTTCAGTAGAATTGTAGTGTATGCGTACGTTTTGAACTATTTAAAGTTTTAAACCGAAGTGTAGCTAGAATGAGCAGTGGTGGGTCGTAGGTTCGAACCCTGACAGGCGATTTACTTTGTATTAATTATTTAATCACCACTGCTCTCAAAACGGTGAAGGAAAACATCGTGTGATGTCCTAGAACCAAAAATTCGAAGACATTTGTCATCTACCAACCCGCACTGGGCCGCGTGGTGGATTACAGCCCACTCCCTCTCGCCGAGAGGAGGCCTGTGTCCCAGCAGTGGGAACAATTATAGGCTGATTATGTATGTAGCTAGAATAATAAAATTCTGCTTATATTTTTAAGTAATTGTTTCGTTCATACTGCATGACAAATAAATGTGTAATATTTGCGATATTAAAATCTGAGCATATTCAATATATCTGTAAGTTGTGTGATATTAGTATCATAAGTAGCTTCCCGAGTAATTGAGAAGTAGTTAATGTTTGTGAATGTTTATTCTATTAAAACGATGTAAGTACGGTTAAACGCAGATTTGATAAAAGATAATCAAAGACTTCTCCATAGATCTAGTAGGTATATTACAATTGTGTAGTCAACATCAGAAATAAGTAGTTCACTACCCTTACATATTCTATATATTTTTGACGCAAATAATGATCGTCTAAAACAGCTTGAAAACTGTGTTACACATTTAGGTTTTTTTACTTAAAAATCCTATCAATAGTAGCGACTTTATCCACGATGTTGACTGTCCAATAAACTGTGTGAATTAACAAAGTTATTACAATAAATAATAACTATAACAGCAAACAACGAGCCACTCGAGAATCTCGAGCGCGAGCTGCAATGGAACAAGTGAGCGGCGACGACCACGCCACGCACCACGTAATATATACTTACAGGAATTACGTCACTGTACCGCTGTTTCACCTACCATGGGCTGTGGGGGAATGTTGCCGGATACAAAATATTAGGTGTTGCAAGGTCAAAAAGTTTTGTTTGTAGATTTAGGTCTTAGGGAGTCGCAGGCCGATTCCCGGCCACCGTAGGCGCGGGCTTGCGGACGGTGAGCGATGGGTAGCTCGCCGTCCGATAAGGACCAAGCCCGGGTCGACGGCGCGTTGTGTTCCACGCGCGCATCAAAGAGATGTCAGCACCAACTGACGGGGTCCATTAGGGCCAATGTCTGCCAAGGTTGCGTTTTTGTCCGAAAGGGTTATCGTGGCCCTGGCACACAGGCAACTGAAGGAACGCGGGTTTTAGTCAGTAAAAGTGACACGCCCTCCCGCTCCGCCCAGAGCGGGAGAAGTTATTTGATCATTTCCAAAACAAAAAAAAAAAGAAAATGGCCAACCCAATGCTGATATCTGATTTCAACATAAATGATGTAACCAATACTTTGTAACAATATTTTAATTTAAAAGAGTGTCCGTGGAGTTTCTTCTCCATAGGAACCTACTACACTTTGGAATGGGCAACTAGCTTCATCTTTCTGACTGACCGACCCCTTGACAATTCAAAAGTGCCTGTAGTTGGTTTATTTGAAATAAATGTTTGTAGTTTGAGTTTGATATCTCGGCCCGTGTGGTTATTAGGTGGTGCGTCGTCGGCGTTTAAATTAGGTCCTACCTTATTTTAGACTACAAAATTACAATCAAGGCGGTATGATTCATTGAATAAGAAGTACGGATATAACTATTTACCGAGTAGTTGGGAACTAGACAATTAATTTAAGAAAAGGGGTAAGATTACTGTGGATTCTACAGAAAAGTTTTTTTTTTTTTTGTGTTGAAAAATTAAGCTGGGGGCCTTTAAAAAAAATCTACGAAATACTGAATAGGAAAACTTTTTGACCTAAAACAGCCTGTTTTTAATTTAATTCGTTTTTATTAAAAGACAGTTCCTACACAGCCTCCGAACCTATTATTGTTTGCGATAGTACTTCAGTAAATCTAAAGCTCTACTTAATTACTGTAAATTGTTTGTTAACTTTTGAAATAATTATGAAACCCAAACCTATTCGCAGACAGTAACCCCTACACTTCTTTTGGACATTTTACAAGTATCTAATATTTATTAAAAAGTTTCAAGATCCATAAAAAAATCAATTTTCCAAAAATACCATGTAAAATGTCCCCCGCACTAAAACGCTTACTAACTCTTAACTTACGCGCCAAAACAGACAAAAAAACTAATATAAACAATTTGTTTTACAGATACGTTCAAGGGGAGGTCATCGGGCGGTGAATACGCCACTTTCTCCCTCGAAGAATGGCTGAATCGCACAGTCTACTCATAAACGTCAAGCCTAAATATGCCTTATTGTTATTTAGCTAAGGCCTATTTACGCAAAATGTACATTGAAAAAATCCTACTAAATGTTGCCGTCATTTTATAAGAATTGTTACACTTTCCTGCATAAAAAAAATAAGATGTTATTTAAAATTTATAGTAAGTACAATATTTTGCAAGTAAGTGTATGTGAGATTCATACGTCTAAGTCACAAAATATATTTTATAAATTAAGAATTAACTTACGGTGACTTAATTTTCACTCTATACGGGTATTATATCTGTTTAATTGACTAAAATAGCAAAGAAAAAAAAACATATTTTTGTATTTCGCTCACTGTTTTGTGCTAAATGTTATGAATAGTCAATTCATATGTTGCAAAATAGTTTTTAATTTAAACAGTATTTCTTTATCCACCGATTGTCCATTCCAATGTGCTAGAGCGTTTTGTCTATGGATCATCTATGGTCAAGACGTCTGTGTTTAGTTCTGTGCGATTAGCAATTTACAGCTTTTTTTACGTGAAAATTAATATATATGGTTATATTACAATTTATTGCACTTCGTTGCATTGACAATGCATTTTTATAATCGCAATGAGTACATTTATTTATTTTGACATAATTTTTGTTTTTTTTAAGATCTGAAATAAAAACATTTATTCATAAATAATTTGTTTAATTTTATTTCTGCCCTGACACACCTGACAAGCAAATAAGTAGTAACTTATTTACGATAGCCTATACCTACTTCATAGCACTGAATTTTGTTCGTTTTAATGGAGTTCAAAACGGCGACTGACGAACAGAACTACCAATCACATGACTGCAAAATTTATAGCTACCAATCGCGTCACGCGTCAAGCTATAGTGAACGCTCAGTAAAATGTTTATTACTGAGTCATTTTAATAGGTAACTTTCACGTCTGTCAGTTTAGTGAAAGCAAAACTCGTATCGGTCATTATTACAATAAATATGTAATCTTAATTGAAAAAAGTTAAGCAATTGTGCAGTTCTAACAAAACGAAAAGATATATTATTTTATGCCCGTTACGTTGTTGAATTTTGATGAATTGTCAAATGTTACCTATTAAAATGACTCCATATTAGGTAACAAGTTAGTGGGGTCCTACTTATTAATGACAGCGGGACAGCCTGATACTTCATCCGTCATCCGTCGGGCTCTTGTCACCGCGCCGGTGTGGCAGTTGTTTTAGAACCCAATGGCTTGGCACGCCTTGGAAGTTGGGTAGGTATTTGGTGTGGGATCCAAGCTGTGTCGACACCCACGCGCCATCTTCCAAGCTCGGCCGTTTGTGATGGGGCGGCGGCTGCAGATGCAGAAAACATCGAACGGTGCAAATATAACAACCTTATTGGGAGCTATATGTATAGGCCGTTTGGGGTTATAAAAAAAAAAAAAATGAAAAAATGTATTCAGATAAATATTTTCAGAACATAATATTTACTTCTGCCAAACTGCACAGCAGTTTGTAGGCAGACGTAGCTCCTTTTTTTTTGTAAGTAATGTATATAATTTGGTTTTTATAATGACACTTTTTCACATACGTATAGGTTAAAATTATCTTGAATTATAATTTATAAAGATACAAACAATTTTTTTTTTGTTTTAAGTGTTCTCTACGAAGCTTTCACAAAACATATGAAAGAGGTACTTATGTATTTTATTTTTAAAGGAAGTTTTTTGTGATACAGTTGTTTATATCTACTGGAAGGTTATTAAAAATAGTTTGGACTAAAAAGTTCTACACCTTCGACCATAATAATTATTACAAGTGGGCACTATAAATCTTTTCATGTTATTAATCCTTGTTGAAACACTAGGGCCGAGTGCTCATCGAGTATTTCAGAACATCGCCAAGCGGAGGGTCGACTCTTCATGTGACCAGAGTAGGCCAATGAATGAGCATTGCCATCCAACGTGGCAACGCTGTCCGTCTTTTTGGCACTTTTCCCACTGACAGCAATGGGGACGAATTTATTGATGATTTTTTTCATTCATAATACTGTGTCCCAGCAGTGGGAACATTATAGGCAGATTATGTTATGTAATACTAAGGGGGGTAAGCTAGTATGAGGGTAAGTTACATATGGCACTAAAACGCAGGCTCATGGACATGTGTATTCTTCCCGTCTTAACCTATGGTGCACAGACTTGGTCTTTGACTAACATCCAGAAGTCCAAACTCAAGGTCTGCCAACGAGCAATGGAGCGCAGTATACTAGGCGTTAAATTAACTGATCGTGTTCAAAACAATACTGCGCTCCAAAACAAAGATAGCTGACGTGGCTCAAAAGGCTGCCTAACTTAAATGGGCAGGACATGCCTGCCGGACCAAATGGCACAGAATTGGTGCCCGGAGACAGTGCGACGGGGTCGCGGCAGACCACGTAGGAGATGGCGGGACGAACTGGATAGGTTCCGTCAAAACTGGAAGGAGGACGCGCGGGCTCGCGAAGATGGAAGGAGGCCTTTGCCCAGCAGTGGGACAGCATAGGCTAGAGAGAAAAAAAAAACTAAATATGTGCGTATTAGATTGTATATTTTTGACAAAAGAATACGATTTTATTTATTAATAAGCAGCAGGACATGTTACATGAGCTCCTACTTATTTAAGACAGCCTGGTACTTCATAAGAATAAATACTTTATTCACTGATGATTTCACCCAGGTGAACAACCAAAATGGAAGGAGTACTGTAATTAAGTATGAAATAAAAAACAGACTGTTTTGAAACTTATTTTATTCTTAAAGATAAACTTCATGTCTACATCCACGATACATTAACAAAAAATAATTAAATTATATTTACTTAATTTATGTAAATGCTTTTACAAGTACATATTATACTATTCAAGCACGACGTACCCGGACGTGAAAATGACGCATCGTGCCCAAGAGAACAAACAGGAAACTTTAAAGAGTGTTGAAGGTATGAGCGACATAGGTACCTGTCCCACCGACGAGGAGGAGATCCCATCAATGTAACCCGCGAAATAAAAAAATTCTTACTTATTTTGCGAATAAATAAATATTTTTTTATTCACAAAAAAAACTGTCAATATAATAAAAAAAATCATATTCACGGCTTGGTACCGTACATTCTAGTCAGTTCTACATGATATCGTTCCAGTCATCCGCTGCGTCTTCGTCCATGCCTTCCTCAGTCTGCTGCTCCTCGCTAGCCGTTGCCTGCGAGCGCGGCCGCAGAGACTTTGTATTGAGGCAGATCTGATGAACGGATCACTAGTTTTGCGCCGTCTGTGGAGAACGTTATTGTATCATTAATTGTTTTCAACAATAAAAAAAAAACTACTTCCAAAAAAAACACTACAAAGTGAAAAATTACTTTAATTTCGGTAGTCGGTGTCTTTGGATCTGTATTTTAGTTTTTTGCCACCGACTTTGTAGTGTTTTTTTTTAAAGCCGGATTTTTATTTTTCACTTTTTAGTGGATCAGTTTGTAATTAATCTAAGTTACACCACTGACGGAGAAATCGGTAAACATACAAAAAAAAAAAAACACAGCCGAACATAATAACCTCCTCCTTTTTGGAAGTCAGTTAAAAAACAATACCGTTCACACAAAAAAAACGCGCCAAATAAGGAAATAAGATAAGAAGAAATAATTTTTTTTACACTAAAATAACAGCAGATAAAAAAAATAAAAAAACCGGCCAAGTGCGAGTCGGACTCGCGCACGAAGAGTTCCGTACTCTTATCAGTTCATTAGCTTTTGCGTAAAAGAGTAACAAACAAACATACATACATCCATCCATCCATCCTCACAAACTTCCGCGTATATAACAGTTAGGATACATTGGCATAGGCCGAAAGTTTGACAACCACTCTTACCAAGGGGTATCGTGTTACCCAGTAACTGGGTTGTGGAAGTCAGATAGGCAGTCGCTCTATGTAAAATACTGGAATACTGCGTCCGGTTGGACTGGAAGCCAACCCCAACATGGTTGCGAAAAGGCTACGCAGATGATGATGCATAATCTATCAGCTATAATGTTCCCACCGCTGGGACACAGGCCACTTCGAGAGGGAGTGGGCCGTAATCGACCACGCGGGCCCAGTGCGGGTTGGTAGATGTCACATGTCTTCGAATTTTTGGTTCTAGGACATGCCGGTTTCCTCACGATGTTTTCCTTCACCGTTTTGAGAGCAGTGGTGACGAAATTATTTACACAAACTAAAGCGCCTGCCAATGTACGAACCCACGTCCTACAAACTCGTAAGTTAAAGATGATGACATTGACATAATCGATGGTGTACAACATACTCAGCACAGTGCCATCCATAGCCATCAGCGAGGCGTAGTGTGAGGGCGGCACGTTGAACCGTAGACAGTTGAACATGCGGTCCGAACGCACGATGCGAACCGACTGGTACCGACGAACGAACGGAAACATTGTCTCTTTACCGGGGAGGAATGGTTCACCGTATATCTGCAATTTAAAAACACCGTGTTATACCACCACTACCACTGACGCGGAAGACATCGTGAAGTACCCAAAGGCGTTTGTGGTGCTGTTATAACCCTTATTACAAGGCAATAAAGCCTAACTCAGCTTTTACTCATAAACAGTGTACTTTTCCTTTGCACTGATGTTGCATTTTTACCCAATGCATAGAAATAATATGTTCGATTCAATTAGTTAGATTTTGGACTCCGTCGCGTAACTAACAGCCGCACTCAGAAAGGTCCATTAAATTAGTCCTAATTACTACTTAACTAATTAGCATTAAATCCGTTAATGAACGGTACATCCTAGAGACATAATTTAAGGGTTCATTAGTTAGTGACAGTTTTAAGTATCCGTAGGGCGAAGCATCATCAAATTATCTTATCGATTGATTTTTTTCTATGGCATCACTGCTACTAACTGTCAATGTCAAATCAAGAATAATAGCTGATGTTTTATTTACGTATTTTGTGTTTCTCCTGCCATAGTCCACAAACTCAATAAAGTCTGCCAAATCAGACATTATTGCTTTTAATTATACGCGAAAGCGAATACACTGGTAAAAATAAAAATATAACCCCAAACGTAAATGTCAAAATCAATCATTAAAAAGTTAAGTAAAGGTTTTGCTGTACTTAACTTTAATTATCATTAAGGGACGCTAATGAACCGTTAACTGACTCTGAGGGCTAACTTTTTTAAATTTTTACTAAGGATCCCCGTAAGTAACCATTAGACGTCTCTGAGTGTGGCAGTTAGTGTGCCCAAATTAAAGGAGCAATTAAGAGGGACATTACCAAAATATAAGAACCCAAGAACTTGTGTGTCTGTGTTTTTGTACTGTGTGAATTAAAGTGGTTCCAGTAGCATTATTGTTTTTTTTTTTAAAGACAAACGGGTTCGGCTTTGTAACAGTGCGCATACCAACGTGCTACCTGCATCAGGTGATGGAAGAAAGCTTTTGGTCTCTGGATGTGGTGTTTCGCCGCTTTCGCGGTCAAGTGCCACCAGAACGCACAAAGACTTAGTGCGTCTAAGTGATACTAACATAGGTTTAAGTTTTATTTACTAACACATTTGTTAATATAAAATTGTAATATTAATATAATGTAAAATAATAATTGTAAATGGATACCGTTAAAACGGTGAGATATGTAGCACTATGTAATGATAAGAACACCTTTTGTAAACATACCATGTTTCTAGCAAATAAATATATACTATACTAACATATGTATACTTAGGTTAAGGTTATCTATGGGTCTTTATAACCTGAAAATAAATTATTATTATACTTTAGGAATCTGTCGTAATTACTTATTCAGGTATGAGGAACAGGGTGTAAAGTTCACTCATCCTCCATAGAAATGGAAGGATCCTCCGACACAGACGGGTGTTGTGTCTGGTGGGCTACTGCCCGAAGGTTGGGGATGTCGCTACGCCCCCGTAAGGGGTAGTGGTGGGGTGGCCAGTGGAGTCTGAACTCTGGCCCTCGTCCGCGGTAGTTTGTCAGTGACTCGCCAATGCGAGCCCCTCAGTTGGTGCGCCTATGACGGCTGTGGAACGTTGGGCGTGTTAACGCGCCCATGCGAGCCGCCCGATGGTAGATGTCGGAATGTTAAATATATGCCAGGCGGTAAACTCTGCTTGCGCGATGCAGGATTTGTGTGACGTCAGGTCTTTGATGCGTAGTTCGCATGTGGCGTTGTAGATACCACATACTTATTCATACCTTGATGAAATTGGCGTAAGTAACAAGCACTTAGACTCATCCAATCGATGCCTTTCTACAGAGGATGTTTGATATAACATCACGCCTGTAATCCCCGAAGGGTTAGGCAGAGGTGTACCTATAGTACACCCACATTTCGACAGTTATGTTTAAGTCGCATGTAATAGGGGGCGAGCCTATTGCCATCAACCGGGCACAAATCCAGACTCCGGGCTGCTACTGAGAAATTCCTAATAGAAAATCCCAATAACACTTTGCCCGACCTGGGAATCGAATCCAGGACCTCAGCAGTCGCAGATGTTTGATATAATACTACAAAATCCTTAATTATCGAAAAAACAAATGGTCAAAGGAACTGAAGCTGCTTCTGTTTCAGCCAGGAATCTAAGCAGACCTTTTTATTTTCCAAAAAATACCGCACTACAGGTATTATTTCGTCTGGTATACTTGATGATTCTAACAAAAATTGTAAAAAAAAAATTTGGTGAAGAAAAGTGCGAAATTTTTCAAGCAGAATGATAACTCACCCTAACTCTGTAGAACTGACTCTTTCGTGGAATGAAGTGTTTAGTCACCACCTGCCTGACAATCTGTGAATAGAAAACAAGAATATCAATGGGACTGGAAAATGAAAGCTGATCTTAGATGGCTCTACTGTACGAACCCTTGTCATTAAGTGAGATAAACATTCACACGCTTCGGATTTCTTATTTGCGTTGATTTCTTGACAATTTTCCGATTGAGAACATGTATTACACTATGTAAGATAAGGACAGTATCACAAAATCTGTCAAAAATTTGCTTTTTTACTGAACCAAATGTAACTAATAATTTCCACAGATAGATTACTCCTTCATCTCCATTGTTAGCAATTTTTTATTCGAAAATGTTGGTTATAATATTGTAAAAAATAATTTCCGTTGCCTCTTCACACAAAATTGACGATATAACACGATATCGTCAATTTTGTGTGAAGAGGCAACGTTTAGGAACATTTTTCTTCAATATAATAACAAAAATTTAGTTGTTAAAAATATTTTATGTAAGCAGACATGTTCAACTCAAAAAGGTAGCAAAAAGAACTATCAAAATGTTACAAATTGTCTCAGAAAATAATGTTGAAAAAACTTCTTTTTTAAAAAAAAACACTGTCGGTAATGTTTTTTTAAAAAGAAAAAAGAGGAAAAAAATCAAGAAATTTAAAAATCACACACTGGGCTTCAGCTATCTGTGTGATAAAATGAAAATTTTATTTTATGATTATACAATATCTTCATTAAGTAAATGAACGGCGAAATAAGCTATATTTTCGAGAGCACAATAGTGATGAAACTATTAACAGGTGCTGAGACTGACACGAATGGTTTATCACCACGAAAACTGTACTTTTATAGTTACACAGACTTAATGTTTCAATTATTTCAAGCTTTCTCACAATTAGTTATGAAATTGACGAAAAACCGTTTTTTTTTTGTGATAAGCACCCTTATAAGAGGATTTAAGAAAAAGAGGCGCCTCTCTACGTGGAAGGAAAGCAGACCTAACTGAAAGGTAATTTGTTGTTCCTAAATTTTGTGCTGGTTTATGATCCCTGAAAGAGAGATATGCTTTTAGCAAACAAATAATTTATGTATTAGGTATATCAAGGAGTAATACAAGATGGATCAACTATCTGGTGAAGATCTCTAAACTTCCAGTGGACTCAAAAGGCATAAGACCAAGACCATTCCTTGTGGAGAACATGGGCGCACGTTAATAGAATATTAAGACGGAAATTAACCATTAATTTGTTCGTTTGTTTGTTTGTTTATATGAGCAGTCTGTTTTCTTTTAAGGTTTATTAAATCGCACTATAAAAGTTAACTAAAATTTCTCACATTATAGGTTATGTGATGTAGGTATAAGTTACGTACAAATAAGAGGAAATAGTTTATAACAACCTAGTCAAACTGAAAATAATCATTTTTAATACATTTACCGATCTTTTCATAGTTACTTTCCTTGAAATGTTTATAACACACTCAGTGGCGTAGCTAAGTAACCAAAGGCCCTGGGGCAAAAAATAAACTAGGGCCCCAACCCCCAACTAAACTATTTAAAATTTTTAATAATTTTAATTTTTTTTTTTGTTCCGTATTCGACGTACTCCAGATTTGTCGTAATCCAGATTCGCCGTAACTAGTACAGTCGCGCGCTTGTAAATTCACTAGTAACGTTTTATAGTCACGCCGCCGTTGAAGCGCGCCGCGTTTCTCATAGGTCCGCCTTGCAAAACCAGTGACAAGAAACTTGTGAAACCAGCCTAAGAGGCTAAGAATACAGGGGAGTTCCCCGCAAGTTCTAAGCCTTTAGATATTCGAGACTTGTTGGGAATTCCCCTGTATTTTTTCTAATAAGTTGCCATTATTAAAGTTGCGTTCCTGGAATCTGGTTTATTTATATTCCGAATGTGGGAGAAATTTTCACTAGTTCAATTTATAGTTTGTGAGTCAGAGTCCGGGGGCCCCCCTGAGCTTGGGGGTCCCGGGGCACTGCCCCGTCTAGCCCTCCGGTAGCTACGCCACTGACACACTCGAGTCTCGCCCGCTTTTAGGCTCAAACTTAACTCGCCTTATCGTTTTGAGCCCCAATTTTTTAAGTTTCTCATCTCGAGGAAACTGGTGGTCTCCAGTTTCTTTACAATTTGATACACAAAATCTAGATGTTAATGTTGTTGTTAATGAATTCTTAATTATTGACGAAATGCCTGGCATTTCCTTAATAATTATGATACATGTGTGTACAATGATACACTAGCTTTTACCCGCAGCTTCGCCCGCGAGGAGGTAGGAAACTATTCCACGGAAACTTACTAAAGTTCCCGAGGAATAGTTTAATCCTAACCCAGGTCATGGTCTACCTGTGTGCTAAATTTAATCGGAACGGCATTTATAGTATTAAGAGGAGGCTTCCTATTTTTATGTTAATTTGCATGAATATTCTGGAACAGTCACACATACAAGCAAAATGAAACTTTAGTATATGATTTATTGGATCTTTTTCTTTCCATGTTGAAGATAGTTACGTAATTGTAATAATTTTCTCTCAATACATTTTTTATTCGAAAATCATGTCTTTTTAACGATAATTATAAAAAAAAACAAACAAGATTGTTTGGCTTTTATGTCTAAAAATAAATATTCACAGCAAGAAAATATAGTTTATTATCCACCCACAAGATATTTTTTCTCTAGATCAATTATTACTTTAGTTATAAACGAAATAAGAATTGAGACTTAAGCTATTTAGTTTCGTGGTCGAACACGATCAAAGAGCGCACGCGATATTCAACTTTATTACTGATGTGTTAGCGTTTATCACATAACGGAGTGGTGGGGGCGAGGGGCGGAGCTTGCGTTCGAAATCTGATTTAGACTGCCTGCTCTTAAGCATGGATTAACAACACACGAAAAACAAAACCTTCCTTCTAACGAAGTAATGTAAAATTCAAAAAATATAGGAGTCATACCAGTGGTAAGAAGGGCGTCATCTTCTTCAGTTCTTCTCTGACTTTCTTCCTTACGATCTCATCTTCTGTGTCTGTATCCGTTACTTCTGATTTCAGGTTCTTCACATGATCAGATACCTGAGAAAAAACATTTAAGTAAGGGCAGATTGTTCAACAGTTAGATAAATTTTATCTCAAAGGCAAATTTTTATTATTTATTACAAACTAGAAAAAAATACAGATGTTAATAAAATGAACACAGCCTCGCCGCTTGTCTTGCTTGCTTGCTAGCAGAACTTACACGTCGGTTTGACATTTTTTTCTATACAAAAGCATCATATTTATCATGAATATTCCTATATCATATTTATTCCAAAGATAATTATCTGACGATTGAAAAATCGGCACTAAAGCTTGGGTTACGTACAACAGCGCTGGCCGCCAAATGACGGCCGTCATGAAAAAGCGGTTGGTCCGTGAATGGGTGACCATCTTTACATATCGTGACTCCTCCATGCCTCGGAAAGCACGTTAAGCTGTTGTTCCCGGCTATCATTCGTGGATCTTTGACAGTCCTTACGGGTCGTCAGAAGCCCGAAAGTACAGTATCGTGTTACCCAGTCACTGGATGGTAGAGGTCAGATAGGCAGTCGCTCCATGTAAAATACTGGTATTCAGCTGCATCCGGTTAGACTGGAAACCGACCCCAACATAGTTGGGAAAAGGATAGGCAGACGGTTTTTTTTATCATCAAAGTAAAATGCTCCACATTACCTTTTTGATAATCCTGTCTGAATATTTGTTGCAAGCCGACTGCACTTTGTCGAACGGCAAGTTGTCGATCACTGAAACCAAATATACAACATAAATAGTTCGACCTTCTTTCACGCAGCAACAGAGCAATATGAATTTTTTGCAAATTAACGGTTTATGGACCGGTAGGCTACTTGTATCAGACCACAGAACACGGAGGCACCTCGGCGGTCACTGCTAGAGGTGGCATTTGCAAAATGGATGGTTTATGGACCGGTAGGCTACTTGTATCAGACCACAGAACACGGAGGCGCCTTGGCGGTCACTGCTAGGGGCGGCATTTTCAAAATCAAAAGTCATTTATTCAAACTAGGCTGAGAATCAGAACTTTTCGATCGTCAAAATTACATAAGACAGTCCCCCAAAACGCCCGCCCTTCACAACTTCCTAGTGCTTTAGCTGGGAAGAAGAAGTGGCGCAACAAACTGTCCAGCAGCACAGCTGTCTTCTCTTTCCTTTCTTTTCAACACTTATATCACGGAATCACGGTGTCACCATTTAGTCGCACTACAAGTCTACGACACAAATGACGAATAGATACTGACGAGGACGACTTTGAATGGCGTCTGTGATAGATGTTTTGCGTTCAACGCAGTTTTGGCGCCACGAATTTTATAAGTACTAAAGTACTAAGTCTTTAGACTCTTTACGCCTGAATAATTTAACGAGCAAAAATACTTCAAGTAAAAAGTTGCAGCTACTTAATTACGGCGCAGGTACAAAAATTTCAGGACAAGTACAAAATAGTACTAAATGGGTAGTACATATCTCTGTGGTGTGTCTGTGGTAGAATCTTTCAATCACAACAGTTGGTCCCGCCATTATGACGTTTATGAACAAACGACCAACCCTTTGTTAACAATTTCATCAGACACTTTTGGAAGGGTGCATACTTACTATAAGGGTGCGGCGGCAACGCAGCTAACTCCTTCTCCTGAAGCTGCGTCCTGGGCGTTCCGGATGCGTCCTCTATCGCGTGCAGCGTGCTCAGCACCAGCTGGAAGTCTCCGAAGTGAGGGTGCATTCGGCGGTACGACTGGCTCAACTTGAAGCAGGATTCGGTGTCCTCTGCGTTCCGTTCTATGATCACTTTTAGGCGCTCCAATATTTTCTGGTGAAGATGTTAAATGATGAAACAAAATCACAACTATAAAAAAAAACCGGCCAAGTGCGAGTCGGACTCGCGCACGAAGGGTTCCGTACCATCATCTATAAAAATGGCAAAAAAATCACGTTTGTTGTATGGGAGCCCCCCTTAAATATTTGTTTTAATTTAATTATTTATTTTTAAATTGAATAAGTATATAACTAAATATTCTGTAAAAATTACAAGCGTCTATCTGTTGCAGTTGTCAATATCGGGCAAAAATGAGCAAAAAAATCACGTTTATTGTATGGGAGCCCCCTTAAATATTTATTTTATTCTGTTTTTTAGTATTTGTTGTTATAGCGGCAACAGAAATAAATTATCTGTGAAAATTTCAACTGTCTAACTATCACGGTTCATGAGATACAGCCTGGTGACAGACGGACAGACAGACAGACAGACGGCAGAGCCTTAGTAATAGGGTTCCCGTTTTACCCTTTGGGTATGGAACCCTAAAAACTACAGCCATTCTTCCAACCGTGATTGTGCTCATAAGAGCACAAAAATAATTAATAAATAATTATGGAGACTCAATATTGAGCCTCCATAATCTTATATGCAGACATAAACCCAACATTTTTGTACAAGATTTATGACCCATCCAAATAATAGTCCTCTAGCACACGTAGCATGACCAATTCTACCAAGAATAGACAAAGTTCTTTCTCTTCTGCCCGAGAACGGGGCGACCCGTAGATTCGCGTTTCTATAATATGAAGACAGACATAATAATTATTTTGTTAGCAACGAGCAGGTACCTAGTGATGTCGATAAACTATGAATTCTACGATAAATATTACGTTTCGTTATCGAAAAAAATTTCAATAATAAAAACCAGCGAAAAATTCGTTTTTTTTTAAATAAATAAATGAAAAAAAAATGCAAATATCTCGAAAACGTGCGTTCTAGGCTAAAAATTACAGAAATTTAACCCCGCTGTGTTAGCCACGTGCAAGCAGTATACTAACATCAATTTATTCAAGGTAAAAAACAAAACATGAATTTAAGGAAAAATACATTTTTTTTCTCTGCTTTTTTTACATCATCTTAAGGCGGATGCGCTAAGGTAGCCCGCGAAATTCAAATTTTATTACGTTTTTTGCAATTTGCAGGTCAGTACAGGTTGTATGTTGATCTAAATATGATTCGCGGCCATAACAAATATGGCTTTACAGAATTATAATCATCAATCAGATTCAAATCAATCAGATTTTTTCAGAAATAGTCATTCAATAGGATTTTACGAAGAGTTAGTTGTACTGCCGATTCTAATGATTATAATTCTTACAATACCCCACTACTAGACACTTTTTGCTTGTACGCATCTGCATTTTATTCATTGCATTCATATTTACCTTAGCTAAATCCTCCAGCAGTTTATGGTTAGTCTTCAAACTAACATTATACAGGCCGGGGTACTTTGATTGCAGCTCAGCCAAGATCTCATCATTCGTCAAGGTTAGCACCTACAAAAGTATGGTCAATATTTTTATTCACAGCCTGTATTTACTGTAACTGGGTTGTGGAGGTCAAAGGCAGTTGCTCCTTGTAAAATACTGGTTCAGCTGCTGGGAAGACCGGAAGCTGACCCCAAATTAGTTGGGAAACGGCTGGGCAGATGATCATGTGCCTGATGAACTCCCCAAAAAAGACAAAAAGAAAAGCCTTTTCTTACCCTGCATTTATAATGAAAATAGCTGTTACATTTGACTGCAGGTTTTACTTTCTTAGCATCCACTAAATGTAGAAAAACTTGTTCCAGATATCAAGCAACCTTTACGCAAATTGCCATTGCGACATTTCCATTTTCAAAGTCATAAAATATTAAGGTTTTTAAATATTATTGTAGGAGTTTCAAAACATCCCTTCAAACCAATCTAACATTACCTTCTCTGGCAGATGTTCATCAGCCACTTTCAGTGCACGGCGCATTTTCAGTGGCATCCGCTTGGGTTTTGCAGCCAGGGGAATCTAAGACAACACCATAATAATGTAAAGAGTTGCAACTAACTCAAAAGCCTTTCATTTAGTTGGCGAATCAAAGGTTTAAAATAGAAAGCAGTACTTTTTGACGTACCAGCACACATTGTAAGGTTTACGTTGCTACTGTAGCCAACTACTCGCAGTTTTGTTCCTGTTCTCATGAATAATATAAGACCTCAAAACTTTATAGAGACAGACTGCCTCCAATGTGTCAATAAGATAGGTCAATGGTTATGAAGTTAACTGTTATTGTTGTTGATATAATGCTTTTTTTTTAGTGTAGCTAATACAGTACTTACATCAGGTACATGGTCCGGGACGTACGCAAACGGTCGAAATTGCTTTGGAAATATTGTGCTATTAATTTTCTCCACAACACGAACAGGGTCCAACTTTTCAGACAGACGCAAGTAGCAGATTTTTGTTTTCATCGCTCTGCCACCGGGCTGGAAGTTTAACGTTTCGAAATTGCCGTTTATTGCTTTAGCCAGAACCTTTACGACGTTCATCAACGACCACTGTAAATGTAAAAGAAAAGGAAGTTTGAAAATGTACTCATTTTTGATAACCAAATTTTGTATGTGACGAAGAAACGTATACTCGTATTACCTTCTGCGGTACCCCTTTAACGGCTATTACAGACATTGCTTGCTTTAGAGTTAATATTACTTTATTTTAATCTATAAAACCTGAAATTCACAACTCTAACCTGAAAACAAACAATATTTTTTTTCTATTTTTTTTGTAATTATGTATTTGTCACATAGCTAACAAATATTGTCTATTTGTCAAAAAGAGATAAGACCACAGGTCACATATTATAGCCAAAGACAATAATTAACAAAATGCCTACTTAATATTGTGTGGATACCACAGAACATTTATTTATTTAAAACTCACTATCATTACAGGTTTAGAAACCTAATGCGATAGCTAAGCCTACTTATAATATAAACTATTTTAAATAACACTATTACTAACAATTACAAATAACTACACAATACAAATTACTTATAACTAAAACAATACAACTTTATAATTATAACAATGTAAATATTCACAGAAAATTAACTTAACATACTTAAGTTAAATTTCTTCTTTGTTTTTTTCTTTACATTCAAAAAATAAAACAATAAAGAAGCAATAAACATAAAATTACACTAATTGTTGCTTTCGTAACATATTATATATAAACTTACTCTTGCAAGTTCACTAAAGTAATACGAAAAAATGTCCAACCTATCCTGAATTTCGTTAACAGTACGAATTGCTCGCGTGAGAGGTGCCTTGACCAGCAGGTTGGTTCGGGCAGTTAGCACAGCCAGCAGTGGCGGGCGCCGCCGCCTCCACACATACTGGTCTGGAACAGAAAACCGCAAGCACTGAAGGACTCCCGGATTGTGCTCCTTGCCCCGGAGTAATTTAATTAAATAGACGACAAGAGTAAACTGTCGTCGCACCCTTAACTCATTGTACCCGACCATGCTCAGTACAAACAGGGTGGGGTACACCAGCGGGTACAATGGATAAACCCCGTACAGTCTGAAGTACAAGTGACGCGTGAACTTGTTCTGTACGCGCTCCACCATGATAGAGTACTTGGCTTCATGTGGAGCCCATATGACCGCACCATACTCCAAGTGACTCCTGACTAGAGCGTCGTGTAACACCCTTATAGTCGTAATATTAGTGAACCCCTGTGATTGCCTAAGTACAAAGCCGAGGTTTCTGTACGCTTTCTTGCATATCGTAATGACATGCTCGCGAAACGTAAGATCTGGAGTGAGATATACCCCTAGATCCCGCACCTGCGTTACTCGCTGCATGGGTATCGCCTCTGCTTTGTACTCATAGCGGACAGCGGTGCGCACACGACCAAAGGATATTACTGAGCATTTGGACACGTTGAAGTACAGCTTTTTGTCATGGCTCCATTTCACCACTCTATCAATGTCACCCTGGAGTCGCTCACAGTCTGACTCATCCCTTACCTCGAGCAGCAACTTGAGGTCATCTGCGAACAATAAACATGAGCCATGCCTGACGACCTCCGGCAAACTGTTTATCATTATGATAAATTCAAGAGGTCCCAAATTGCTGCCCTGGCTTACTCCGGACCTGGTGAAGTACGGCCTCGACTCGTACCCATTGTAGTCAACGTACTGTTGACGGTCTCTCATATAGCTGACAAAGAACTGCAGCAAGTGCGGCGTACATCCTACATCTGCCAGCTTTCTTAATAAGACATCATTGTCCACGGTGTCAAAGGCTTTTTAAAATCAAAGTACGCCGCGTCTACCTGTACTCCAGCGTCGACTGCCGGTATAACCTGTGCCATGAAGTTAAGCAGGTTGGTGGAAGTGCTGCGTCTGGGCCGAAAGCCGTGCTGCGCGTCCGACAGTTGCGCTCGGACTTGCCCCTGTATGCAGCGTTGAATAGCGGCTTCAAAAACTTTTGCCGGCGTCGACAACACTGCGGCTGGTCTATACAGATTGTGGCGTAATTAGTGGTCCAACGTTATGGGGTCGACAGCTACCACATACCACAAATTGTTTTTTTTTACCATGGGTCTCAGAATAAAACATTTTTTTATTAATTAACACCTCGTGTTACTAATTTGGCTCTAATTTCAACAAAAACATTATTTTCCTATTTTGTTTTTGGTTTGTAACTGCTGAACACAATCATGTGCTATCCTATGCAAATAACAGTTTTACTGTAAACTTATAGATTAAATAGTGTATTTTTTTAAATTCAGCTCCTTTCCAATTTAAATGGCAATATTTTTATTTCAAAGGTATCACTTATTATTTTTTTCAATTATGGGCACCGACAACATTTCTTTTACACCATTCGCGACCAAAAGTCTCATGATTCTCTGAAAATTATAGTTAAAATTAAACACATTTTTTTCTTTATTATCTATAAGTTTACAGTAAAAGAGTTATTTGAATAAGATAGCACATGTATCCAGCAGTTATACACCAAAAACAAAATAGGAAAATAATGTTATTTGTTGAAATTAGAGCCAAATTAGTAACGCAAGGTGTTCATTTTTCAAAAAAAATAAAAAAAATGTTTTATTCTGAGGCCCATAGTAAAAATAGAAATCAAATTGTGGTATGTGGTAGCTGAATATATTGCGTGTCGACCCCTTAACGTTGGACCACTATTTACGCCACACCCTGTATACTTTAGGAGGCTTAGGAGCTTCGTACTTACTTCGTAGTTTCGTACTATCGTGCTTACTTCGTACTCACAATTTGGTTGGGAGGAGTGGGGTCGACGATGCAGGAATGTAGGATACCTCAATCTTGGCAAAATACGATCTTTTCTAATCTATGGTATGATCCTCTAAAAAATAAAGTTAGCAACACTGGATTGAATGTTTGAGTTTGTTTGTGTGTATGTATGTATGATACCATATTTACTGAAAATTTGAATAGTAGTCCTACTTTCTTTGCAGATTGTCTTCTTGTTTACATACATTGAGAAATGTAGGAATTATCCCGTAATATACAAGATAATGTAATAGATAAAGAGAATGAAGGAGCTACTTCGCCTTAGTCTTCTGGCAAGTAGGTACATAATGATATCTACTTCATGTTTTCCACTGGTTAAATCAACCAGCACTGCTAACTGTACCAACATATTATTGTTATTAAGTAGGTATTAAAACACAATCAATAGTGCAACCGCTTTATTTTGATTACAAAAATAAAATACTTTAACATACCTACTACTTTGTAAATCAACATAAAAAAATAATCTTAAATGCAAAATAATAATGTGATAACATGATGTAATTAAATCAAATTCTTATTTTTATAAAAAAAACAACAAAATAAAAAATGTGCATAATAATTATTGTGATAACATGATTACATAACTCAATAAATTCTTAAACTTAAAAACTATAGGTCAATTCCAATCAGAGTCAAAACAAAGCCTTAAGAACTTTTTTTAAATAAAAATCAATATTTCTAAAAATAATAATGTCTCTGGCTCTTAATCTAATATAGCAATAAAAATAATTGTGTATAAAAATATTCTAAATCACATGATTAAAATATATAGGAAAGATACTTAAGGGGAGCAAGTCGTAAAATTATTCTTAAAATATTTGTTACGGTCCAATGGCATGATATCACAGATACTTTTACATGATCTTTCAGCCCAGGGAAGGAACTCTTTAGTAGCGACTACACACTCTAAAAGCATTAAACAATCATCTTCAGCTCTATGTGCATTATAAACCTCTTTTTTCATTATCCTTTTATAAAGACTTGGTAATGTGTAACTTATTTTCTCTGTTTCCTTTTTTTTTTCTAAAATTTTTGGTGGTTCCTTATATTCATCAGAATGTCTGCTTGATTTTGATGCCTCTAGTGGCATGTCGGAGAATGATGAGCACAACGAATCTATGTCCTTCCAGTCTTCAGTGCTAACGTCTAGATCAGGCCAGTCCTCACTTATAAGCGAATCTTCACTTATCAATGAATTATTATCCCTTGCTAGGGAGTCTTCCTCTAACAACGAGTCATCCCTAATTGAGCTTTTTGCTAATGACTCGTCTTTTCTTGTAATTGACGTGTTTGCTATAGTATTTTTAATGATATGTTGAAAGCCAGTCAAAGAGTCAACGCAAAGCAAGTCTTGTGGCAATGTAGCATTGACCTCTAAGAATTCAGCCAAAAGGATTTTGTAGTCAAACCTATCACCATTATGTGCAACCAAGCATATAGGCTTGGGTAAGTCTGACAAAAATGAAATAATTGTTACAATATTATCTTTGAAAGTAGGTGCATTCTTCAGTGACTCATTTGATAAGCCAGTCATTTTCGCCGCAACAGGATGTATCTTCCTCAGCGGATTGAAAAGTAGGGTCAGCTTACTGACATAAGGGACGGCGCCAATAGGAGCTGCTTTGATATCATTTCGTAAAGCTGCTACAAAACTGAGTTCTGTTATCTTAGTTTGGTTTCTCTCCTGGTGCGGTAATCCTGTCGTTTCAAGATCGAAGAACACATATGTTGCTATTTTTACCATGTTTACAAGTTTGTGCTGCTGACTGTACCAAACTCGACACAAGTCGAGGCCCCGGTTTTTGCTAATGTTGAGGTTGTTTACCTCTTCGACATGTAACTTCGATATGTATGACTTTTGTTTATATTTTTACAGTTATTATGATTCACAATCCGGACTCAGGACACTGTAAATAACGCACAGAGTTAGAGAAATAAACACAACACGTAACTTTTCTGTTTTGAAGTCAAAAGCAAAAGCATAGATTCAGATTGTCAATTAATTATAATATACTCTGTGGCACAGTGGCATAGATTATACACTTTTAATAAAAAGGGTCAAAAGTCTGAGCACAGACTAAGTAGTACTAGTAGTCTGAGTCAGGCGTGTCAGGTCATTCTATTCGTTGAACTAGGTATTTCTGCTTGAGTATTTTTTTTTTTTTTTTGTATACTGGCGTGTGCTAGCTAACCTAAGGCAAATAATTTAATCTAATGTTTTGTGTTGCGTAATGCCAATTATTTTACATTCTATTGTATAGAATCAAGTTTTCTAACTGAACAGACAGCTGTGCTGCTGGGGAGTTTGTTGCGCCACTTCTTCCCAGCTAAAGCAATAGGTAGTGGTGAAGGGTGGGCGTTTTTGAGGGACTGACTAAAATACTTAAGCCGGCTTCTTCGAGCGCTGTAGGCATTTAACGCTTACCTCAGGCCCCGCATCGATAAGGCCGTCCGATAAGGACCAGACCCGGGTCGACGGCGCGTTGTGTTCCACGCGTGCCTCAAAGAGATGTCAGCACAAACTGACGGGGTCCGTTAGGACCAATTCCTGCCGGGGTTGCGAGTTTGTCCGAAAGGGATATCGTGGCCCTGGCACACAGGCAACGGAAGGAACACGGGTGGGTTTTAGTCAGTAAAAGTCTGACACGCCCTCCCGCTCCGCCCAGAGCGGGAGAAGTTATTTGATAATTTCCCACCCAAAAAAAAAAAAAAGGCCCCGCATCCAGTAGCGATACGTAACAAGTTACGATGCGCAGAAAACACGCGCGCCAAGCGTACCGCTCAGAGTTCACGAACTTGAGTAGGTACTAAGGCCCGTATTAATAAACGTTACTCAGCTCAAGAGCTCGCACTTGATAACAGTCTTGAGGTCATGATCGTATTAATAAACATAATAATTGATGTACTCAAGTTACGGCTTGGGTTTATGTTATCAGCCGAGTGATGGACTGATTAATAAACGAAAATCGACACTTAAGTATACAATAGGTGTGTGTACTCGAGATGCTTAAATCTGAGTGTAGGCTGTCCGTGACTTGAGGTCGTGATTAGTAGTGCGAAACATGGAGTTTGAAAATATTTTGGGTGAAAATATTTTGAAAATAATTATTTCGATGAATTAGAGTAAGTACTATGACGATATTTTCGCCAAAAATCTATTTATGGGATGCCTCGAATCCTTTTGAGTTACCAAGTGAACATTTTTTGAAAAACAGCCAATAGCGTGTCGGACCACGCACAATGAAGGGTTCCGTAGTTGGGATGAATTTATCCTAAAAACAAACTTAACATTGTAGTTGAAAAACATGTTCTCACTATACATCGATATACGTCACGGTCAATTTTCCAACTACAAATGTAAGTTGGTCGACATTTTGACCTCACTATCGGCTTTAGCAACCTCGAAAACTCGGAAATTGATACCCATGATGAAAAATTGGAACATTTTCGTAGCCGCTATGAAATTGATACCCATGATAAAAAATTGGAACATTTTCGAAGCTGCCATCTTGGATTTACATTTTGACTAAATTCACATTTTCTCTCTCTCTCTCTCTCTCTTCTATATCGAGAACATTATTATTTTTCGTTTATGCCCATTTTATTTTACAAAATTTTATCTACAAAGTGAAAAATAACTTTAATTTCGGAAGTCGGTGGCAAAAAACTAAAATACATATCCAAAGACACCGACTTCCGAAATTAAAGTTATTTTTCACTTTGAAGTGTGATTTTGGAAGTCGGTTGTTTCTTTTTTGTAAAAAGCTTTTATTTTTCACTTTTTAGTGGGTCAGTTTGTAATTTATCTAATTTACAATAGCCTAATGTCAAATGCTCATCACCTTTTACACAATATTACTTTTCCCGATGCAGGGGCGTTAATTGTTGAGGAGTTCTCCTGGTAAGAACCAGAAGAACTGATGGTGAGTTCACCATATGCATTTTGACGAGCATAAATTGCTTAGCAACCATACTAAAGTGCCTAATCGAATCGCAACGGTGAAATACTTATAATTAAGTAGTTCCGGTGGCCATCTGTGATCTTCATCATCAGTTCCACTTCACCAAATGGTGCTTTCCGAAAGCAAATGCACGAGTTACTATAAATAATACTCAAATCGCTATAGGTATGCCTATAAAATTTGAGGATTTCCCTCGATTTCCATGGGATCCCCTCATCAGATTCTGATTTAGTGGCAATGGGACTACCTCTGGAGCATACCCTTCCAAACAAAAAAAGAATTTTCAAAATCCGTCCACAACTGACGGAGAAATCGGTGAACATACATAAAAAAAAACAAACCTCCTCCTTTTTGGAAGTCGGTTAAAAATAACTACTTAAAAACGAAACTATATGTAGGTACCAATGTATTAGTATTTACAAGCAATTTTTCTCAGCCGGTAACAGAAATTAGCGGGGGTGTCGGGTTCGAAAAAATTGGCATACGTCCGTCCTCCAACACGTTCCGCTTGGGACCACAGAACACTTAAGGCTCTTACAAACACACGCGATATCGCGGGCGCGACATGCACCGACAAAGGAATTGTCTTTGTCGGTGCCTGTCGCGCCCGCGATATCGCGTGAGTGTGTAAGAGCCTTTTACTCAGGAGCTTGGGACTAAAGCACGCGAAGCGAGCACATAAAAAGATGAAAACCCTTTATTTTGGAATTAGTGATATAGGTATTTTCATATTTCAAATTATGACGGTCGACAATTTTACGACCTTTATTATGGTATAAGTTTTATTGTTCAAAGTCATTATTTATAAGCATAAAACTCAAATGAAATGATAATTAGACCATAATTTAGACGTATCTTTGCGATTTAATTGGATGTAGTAAAGTGCAAGTAATCGTGAATCGTACGGCCGAAATATCTAGATCGAAGTGTGAAATATGTAAAATATTTTTTTTTTAAATTTGAATCCTGGTTATTTATACGAATAAAACACAATACAAAACGACGATTTTCCGTAGAACCCCGCCTTAATCAGCTGCAACCAGTTCGGCTGGAAGCTGACCCCGATATAGTTAAAAGCAAGGTGTAGATATAGGAAAAGGCTAGGCAGATAATGATTATTTCCAATATTATTTTAAAAATCTATCTACTTTTAATAAAATCTGTTTGGTTATAAAATCATCTGAGAACTTTTAGTTATGGTTTTGATTCCCGCAGACTAAGTAGTACCGATCAGAAAACATTATATAATATACCCTTTTTTAATTTTAAACGGGTGGGATATTATCAAATAACTTCTCCCGCTCTGGGCGGAGCGGGAGGGCGTGTCAGACTTTTACTGACTAAAACCCACCCGTGTTCCTTCCGTTGCCTGTGTGCCAGGGCCACGATATCCCTTTCCGACAAACTCGCAACTCTGGCGGGCATTGGCCCTAATGGACTCCGTCAATTCGTGCTGACGTCTCTTTGAGGCGCGCGTGGAATACAACGCGCCGTCGACCCGGGCCTGGTCCTTATCGGACGGCGAGCCGTCCTACCGCCGTGGCTACCCATCGCTCACCGTCCGCAGGCCCGCGCCTACGGTGGCCGGAAATTGGCTTGTGACTCCCGACGCCCAGGGCGTCTCCTTCGGCGACTATGGGCGTGAGGGCGCGAACCCTGCCTCCCTCACGCGTTCCGCCTCCTCCTTCGCGAGCATTACTGCTTCGCAGGAGGTGACGGCCTCCCATGCACTCTCGCTCCGAACCATGGCCTGAACCAGGATCGGACGCGAGAGATCGCCGCCGCCGATCGCCTCCGTGAGGACACGGCGGTGCTCCGCCCAAGCCGGGCAGACCTCCACCGTGTCTTCGGGACGATCCACACAGTGGTGACACGCGGGCGTTTCCTCCTGCTTTATCCAGCCAGCAGAACAGGAACCTCCCGAAACATCCGTGTCCGGTGAGGACCTGCGTCAGGCGGAAGGTGAGGACGTCGTGGCGCCTCTCTAGCCACTCCTCAAAGAGGGGACTTATCGCCACAATAGTGACGTGCCCAGCTCTGGGTTGCGACAATCGCACTCTCCATGTCACCATAAGATCTCGCCGGAGCTCTGTCTGCTGTGCCGTGGCTAGGTTATATACCCTGGTACCGATTCCCGTTCAAATAATGAGATAATTTTGTGAAGCTATTTTTTTACATGCAATGTTGTGTGTCAGGTGACTCACTAATTATCGATCACTTCTGGTTGACCTGGAAATAAGTGTCGATTTGATTTCACAAATATTACAATGTCTAAAATGTCAAGGCAAGACAGAGTTAATATTTTATATTTTTTAAGTAGGGCTTACAAGTTTCGGTTGACTGTAACTTAAACATAGTCCTGATATACCTTTTTTGGGCTTTATAGGGTATGTCCTTGTCGGTTGCGTTGCCCCAAAAAATTATCCCATACCTTACGTGTGAAGAAACCAAACCGTGATAAGCCGTGAGCAATGATTAAGTGTTAAGCACTGGGACCAGTTTGAACAGTGCGTAACAAGAATTACTAACTTTTTTACTGAGTTCTGTGTGTGCTGTCCAGCTTAGCTTTTTGTCAATCGTGACTCCAAGGAATTTAGTGTTTTCAGCTTCTGTAATAATTCTGTTATTGTATTGGACGCTAAGATCAGTCAGAGTTGGTAAACGTTGACTGAAGTCCATTACGATAGTTTTATTGAGATTAATTTTTAGATTATTATTATACATCTAATTTATTATTGATGTCAAAGAATTATTAATGCCATCATTGTAGCTATCTTTAGTATTACATTGAGTTGTGATAGAGCTATCATCAGCAAAGAGCGTAACTGGTTGGTCTACATGTTTAGGCAAGTCATTTATATATACTATGAATAGTGGGGGACCCATCACACTACCCTGGGGGTCTCTATACTTGACTACTTGTTCATGCGAATGAAATATTTCTTCACATTTAGTTTTAACGTTTATCCTAGATATCTCCGTGGCCTGTTTTCTATTACTAAGATATGTTTTCATTAATTTTAGAACATTGCCTCTTAAACCATATGCTTCCAACTTGTTTAATAGAATATCATGCCTGACGTAATCAAACGCCTGCGTCATATCACAGAATATGGTGCAGACGGGATTGGTTCTATTGACATTTACCATAACTTTATATGTAGGAAATCTTTGCAAATTGCAAATTGGCAGTTTTTGTAGTAGCGTCCTTAATAATTTTTACTTATTCAATTTTACTCGTTATAGTAAGTAATGCAATCTAATTATTCAGTTATTAGTGAAATCTGCGGATGTGTTAGGCAGTTCGAATCAGTCGTTTTGTAACCGTCACCAAGTGCAAAAGCCGGGGGATGCGCTAAGGTAGCCCAGGAAATTCAAATTTTATTACGTTTTTTACAATTTGCAGGTCAGTAACAGGTTGTATGTTGATCTAAATATGATTCGCGGCCGTAACAAATATGGCTTTACAGAATTATAATCATTTAAATCGGCAATACAACTAACTCTCTTCGTAAAATCCTATATCCCATATTTAGATCAACATACAACCTGTTACTGACCTGCAAATTGCCAAAACGTAATAATTTTTTTTTTTTTAAATTGATAATTTTTATTTATAAAATTGAATTGATTGATTGCAAAAAACATAATAAAATTTGAATTTCGCGGGCTACCTTAGCGCATCCCCCTTAAATGGAAACTCTGTCCGATTCTAAAATAATAAACGAATTATAGTGCAAGCACATCGTTTCTTGTGACCATCCTGACTGTCCACCGTTTCACACAACGTAAACGGCGAGTACATCTCACACCTTCGTTTTGCCGATGACATCGTCATAATGGCAGACACGCTGGAACAGTTACACCAGATGCTGCACAGCCTAACTGGAGCCTCTCGGCGGGTTAGCCTCGGGATGAATTTGGACGTGTTCATGTACAATTCGCACGTCTTGCCGAGTGCAATCCACATCAAAGGGTCGTTTCTCGAAGTTGTGAAGGAGTATCTCTACCTAGGGCAAGTTTTCCAGCTTGGAGGCACAACTTTGAGAAAGAAGCCCACAGAAGGATCCGGTTGGGTTGGGCAGTGATTGGAAAACTTTGTCAAGTCTTCTCGTCGTCAATCCCGCAGTGTTTGAAGACTAGGGTCTTCAACCAATGCGTCCTGCCCGTTATGACATACGGTGCCGAAAACGTGGACACTGACAGTCGGGCTGGTCCACAAATGCAAGGTCACTCAGCGTGCTATGGAGCGGGCTATGCTCGGAGTTTCTTTGAAGGATAAGATCAGGAATTAAGTTATCCGGAAGAGAACCGGAGTTACCGACATAGCCTGTAGAGTAAGCAAACTGAAGTGGCAGTGGGCTGGCCATGTTTGTCGAAGGACCGATGGCCGGTGGAGCAGAAGAGTCCTGGAGTGGAGACCGCGTATCGGCAAGCGTAGTGTGGGACGCCCCCCAGCTAGATGGACCACCTTAAAAAGGTGACTGGATGCGGAAGGCGGAGGACAGGGTGTTGTGGCGCAGCCTGGGAGCCAGGGCTTATGTCCAGCAGTGGACTGCTATAGGCGGAGTTGATTGATTGAGATAATAAAACAATGTTTCTTATTATTAAGTACTTTATTTATAGAAAAGACTCGCGTCTCATCACTACAGTCGCCCCATTACAATCTACTTAAATACTACGAACTTCATAGTTAAATTGCTAACACAATACATATAAATGTAAATGTAACTACTGTGTCAACTTATACGTATGAGATTTGCTGTAGAAAGAAATATTGCAAACAAATAAAAAATACCGGTCGCACACACCTCAGGTACAAAGTTCCTTCTCACAAAAGATCTAAAACAAAAACTTTTGACACTTGAAACTGACATCTTCGGCCATAACGCTTTTTCGTTACGAGGCGATTTCTACCAGTCAACTCCTACCGCAAGCCGCGTTCAAGAACTTCGTTCCAACAATAAAAGTATTGAGTGAGCTACATTGAAATACTGAAGCCCGTAATATTTTATTTACTACAAATTGTTTACATTGATATATTGATATTTGGATTCTTTAATCCATTCTAAAATATTCATCAAAGAGGGCATTTGGTGCATGGACCAACACGATTTTTTGAGGGATTAGGGGGGTTATATGCTCTAAAAACCTAGTTTGTATATTATTTGAAGCTAAAATAAATCCCTCTTTAAGTTTATAGTGTCATTTCCTAGCTTCAAATTAACCGATCACCAATCTTCCAAATCATCGTCATTCAGATCAGCCATGTCGATTTCATCAATTATGTTTCCTCTAAAATCTTACAAATCTTCAGCATTCAATTCCGAAAGATCTTTTTCCGCCTCAAGACGCCTCATTCTACCCCACCTTCCGTTCCAACGGCTCACTCCGTTCGCCTCGTCACTCTCGGGGTGTAGATGCCCAATAATATAAAATGAAATACTGTTTCGGCGCCTATTCCACTATTGGTTGAGCAGGATGCCGAATAACATAAATTGATCTAAAAAGTTTGTTGCTTAGGCGTTACTTTACTTTCTGAATCTCGTTTGGTTGCGGATGGAACGGAAAGTGATCTTGATTGCCCAATAACATAAGTGGATCTACAAAGTTTGTGGTTTGGGCGCTACTCCACTTTTTGAATCTCGTTCGGTTGCGAATGGAACGGAAAGTGATCTTGAATGCCCAATAACATAAATGGATCTACAAAGTTTGTGGTTTGGGCGCTACTCCACTTTTGAATCTCGTTCGGTTGCGAATGGAACGGAAAGTGATCTTGAATGCCCAATAACATAAATGGATCTACAAAGTTTGTGGTTTGGGCGCTACTCCACTTTTGAATCTCGTTCGGTTGCGAATGGAACGGAAAGTGATCTTGAATGCCCAATAACATAAATGGATCTATAAAGTTTGTGGTTTAGGCGCTACTCCACTTTTTGAATCTAGTTTGGTTGCGAATGAAACGGAAAGTGATCTACTTGTTACCGTGTTTCATTGTTAACTCAAGTAATAAATTCGAACGGATCAGTCAGCCTAAACACTGCGTTACCGTGTCTAGCCGCTTCCAGGGTGCGCTACGAGGAGGATCCTTTCATGCACCCCGCTAACCTAAAATTCAGAACAGATTGTCTCATGTCTCTCCACAAATTAGAGATAGTGCATATACACATCACTCCGTTTTCTGTGACCAGATTGGCTCGAGGACATCTGAACGTTGGGATATCGTTTACAATAAACTAAATTTGGGACAGATTGTCTCATGTCTCTTCACAGAGCAAGAAATAGCGCACAGGCACATACGCACATTATATTTCTATGACCCCAGATTGGGCACCAAGGACATCCAAATGGTAATTTAATTCAAACAGACGACACTACCTTAAACGTTAACGTACAAGTAATGTATTGAGTAGTCCTCTAAAGATCTGTTATATAGTCTGTGCGATCTGCTGTCCGAGCATTCTGTTCATTCATTAGTAATCTGTGTTCTGTTGGTTTCGCACTTGCCGTTCGGCCGCCGCGCGCCGCCGGTATGATCACCGTCAAAACGGAGCATGCGCTGTTCAACGGTTAGCCACTGCACCGTACTCATTCGTAAAACCGTCTAATGATAAGCGTCTGGAAACGTATCAGGAAGCCGTCGTTTATGTATAAATGGTTATTTACAATATCAATGTCAGCAAAATTGTATCATGCATTAATTTCCTTATTCGAACTTTATGGTATTGTATGACGATCGCCGTACATGTCGTTGTCCGTAATTCAAATTTGAGTTTGTGGGATCACTCTTTAATCATCTTCATCAAACTAGGGTGTTCCTTAATTAAGAACGATACCAATTCCATTAACTTATTATAAATGAGTGATTCTTTCATCAACATAACTTTTACTAATTTTATTTTGGTAATAAGCTGGTTTTAGTCAAGGAATTCTTTGGATAGGCGATCCTTAATGTTATTGTTGAATTTAAAAACCGACTTCCTTTGCATGAAATGTTTTATAAACGTTTGTTAATTTGAGTAGTTTGATGATTTTATACCAGCTTTAAGTTTAACTGCAACATAAAACTTACTAAGTTTTTACCGTGAATTGGTTCACGTGAATTGTTCTACACACAACAAATTTTGTAAGGATTTAAAATCTTTAGCTCCATCCAAAGGAAAGTACTCTTAATACTGCAGATAGAAAATTTGACTTAAAGGAAACATTCCTTTATTTTTGAATAGAAAGCAAACTGCATTCAAAGATTTTCGAAAATTCTCTGCTCCCACACCCGGGAATCGAACCGGCTAAAATCTGAAAAAATTATACCCTTTACTTTTATTGCATCGATCGTTAGGGTCAATTATAAGGATGAAATCTCTCTAACAAACATGATAAATTAAATGAAAGGAAAACCAGGAAATCTGAAGTTACAAATTCAATGAGTCAAGTTAAAGCTCTTTAACTAACATCCATCTTTTGTAATGCAGACTCCTTTGCGACATACTCGTAGCTGCGTGTATGAGGTAATTTAAATATGGAATGTTAGATTAAAATTTGAAAATTAGATTGTCATAGTTGTTATTCACATTTGATTGTTTTTACAACTCATTTCACATTTTGTCTCACGGTGAAAATGGCTTATCAAGAACAGTTTGATTTAATGGAAACTTATTTTTTAAATAACAAAAACGTGAATCTAGCTCTGCGGTGGTATGGAGAGAGATATCAAGACCGACAGGCACCAACTCGGTTCGTATTGAAAAGAATCGTAGAAAATTTAAAGAATACGGGTGGTTTCAAGAAGAGACGGCAAACTATTCAGCAAAACTATTTCGATTTTGAACTAGATGTTTTAACATACTTTGAATCATTTCCAAAGGCTTCAAGTAGAGATGCTGCCGATGAATTAGGAACAACCCACACTCGCGTACTTTCGTGAAGGTCGGTTGGTGCAAAAATTGCATATTGGGGATCGTGACAGACGATTACAATTTTGTGAAAACATGCTTGGAGAAATTGACCGAAACCCTAATTTTTTGAGTAACATTGTATGGACTGACGAAACCAACTTCAGCAATAATGGCATGTACAATCGCCGCAATAACCATTATTGGTCTCGAGTGAATCCTGTTCGTGTTCATGAAACTAACAATCAAGTAAGATTTTCTTTCAACGTTTGGTGCGGAATTATGAGAAATAATGTAGTGTTAGTCCACGTGTACGAAGGTCATTTAAACACTGTCAAGTATATTGAAATACTGGATCTCTTAAGAAACGAGTTAAATGGTTTCCCCGAGGAAGAGCGAAACCAAATAATTCTACAGCAAGATGGTGCTCCAGCACATAACAGCAGAATCACTACTGCCTACATTAATAACCATTTTAATACCTGGATTGGTACAAACGGCACAATCAGATGGCCTGCGAGATCGCCAGATCTCACCCCATTAGATTTTTTTTTGTGGGGATATGTAAAAAATCAAATTTACATGAAATCTTATGCGAATGACAACGAGTTGAGAGTTGAAGTTCAGAATACGATTTATAATATTCACCACCACACTTTATTAAAGGTTACCAGAAATGAATTCGGTTAAAATAATAAATTTGTGTATCCAAGAGAATGGAGCCCATTTCGAGCAACTAATTAGTTAGTTTACCATTTTTTGTAAATAATTAAATTAATTTAAGATTTCCTGGTTTTCCTTTCATTTAAATTATCATGTTTGTTAGAGAGATTTCATCCTTATAATTGACCCTAACGATCGATGCATAAAAGTACAGGGTATAATTTTTTCAGATTTTAGCCGGTTCGATTCCCGGGTGTGGGAGAAGAGAATTTTCGAAAATCTTTGAATGCAGTTTGCTTTCTATTAAAAAATAAAGGAATGTTTCCTTTGAGTAAAACTTTCTATCTGCAGTATTAAGAGTACTTTCCCTCCAGGTGGCATTACAAAATTCCACCCTGTATAGTGGATATTTTGTATCTTTACTGATGGTAACCAATTTGTTGCACATATTACGTAAGATGTGATTTCTACATTCAATTTTCTCCACGGTAATATCCTAATAAGGTCTCTCTTCCAGGATCTTTGCATAAGTGCTCGAATCACCATCCGCTATAACTCTCCCATATATGATGTTATACATTGCTACAGAATGTTTGAATTAGTGTTGCCCAAATGCAAGAACAAGACGAGACTTAGCCAGTCTTGGTCTTGGTCTTGCGCCAATACACCTGGTCTTGGTCTTGGTCTTGGTCTTGCGCTCCCAGTCTTGGTCTTGGTCTTGGTCTTGCAGCAAGAGTCTTGCAAGTCTTGCAATTACCTATTAGTCTATTACTATTTATTAAAGTTTACTTTAAATCTTAGAAAAACGTATTAGAATTGGAACATTGTGAGCTTGAATTAACATAGCCATAGTAAAGATCAAGCAGATTAATAAATAACTGAAGATTTGATAAGAAATTCGAAAAATCAACTGACCTATATGTCGTTTTCCATGGAAGTAACTGTTTCTTAATAAACATTTATGATTTATAAGCTTTGATTTATAACCTAATCATAATACTACTTGCGTGATCAGTATAATGTATTCATTTTCATTCTAAGCACTCTGAAACTTATTTATTCTTTGGAACACCTGTAGGTACTCTTAAAAAAATTCGAAATTATTTTGCATGAGTATACCTACGCCCTATGGCGGCAATCAAATAGTGTCACAAATGTTATGATTTCGGCGTGGCGGCAACGATTGTTTTAGATTTCAAAAGAAGCCGCCGGCGCGTGTATCATAACCATGTACTTCCGAAAAGCGGCAAATTTCTTTGAGAAGTAAGTACAAAACCTTTGATGCCGCATTATCAAAGTGCCGATGGTTAAAACATAACTATGCATGCACTCAGTTTGATTTTAATAGATATTTTTTTATTCGCTATGTTTATGGTATTAGTCGTAATGCGCATAGGTCCAGTTTTTCATATTCTTTGATACAGTTTTTTGCGTCTCATAGAATTCCTAAGCGTACCTACCTATACACCGAACTGTTACACCTAACTACTGAGTGAAATAGCGCTAAGTCCTAGCTGCAAGACGCAAGAGTCTTGCAGGCTATGTCTTGTTCTTGCTCAAGTCTTGCACGGTCAGTCTTGGTCTTGGTCTTGCTAAAAATACGCGGTCTTGTTCTTGGTCTTGGTCTTGCAAAAACGCAAGAACAAGACCAAGACTGCAAGACCAAGACTGAATTTGGGCAACACTAGTTTGAATCCCTCTACTATTATTTCCGCTTCCATTCCAGAAGAAGAACCCGTGTAGTTTCTATAACATTTGTGTTCTTTTAGTGGTGGTTGTGCACGAACACATATGCAACAGAATTAATTTTTCACACCTAAATAAAGAACTTCTTTGAACTTGCTGCCGACTATAGCTGCTGCTCCAGAAAGTGCAGAATAATTACTCTTATAGGAACGCTTAGACCAGCAGCCGTCAGCAATGACATCAACAATTGCTATCCCATCCTTAATTTAATCTACCTTCTTCTATAGCTGCTTGTTTTTCGCGTTCCGCTGCAGCCTGATGAGCTGTTTTTCCCCAATGTTGACAAATTTCAACGTGTTTTTTTTCGTACATCTGTCCTGACAATATAGGAAGATTCATTGCAGCAAATAACCTTTGAAACTGTTCTAAACCAATGCCAGTGCTTGTGATACCAGATACTGCAGCTTTTTTTTTTTTTTTTTTTGGGTGGGAAATCATCAAATAACTTCTCCCGCTCTGGGCGGAGCGGGAGGGAGTGTCAGACTTTTACTGACTAAAACCCACCCGTGTTCCTTCCGTTGCCTGTGTGCCAGGGCCACGATATCCCTTTCGGACAAACTCGCAACCCTGGCAGGCATTGGTCCTAACGGACCCTGTCAGTTTGTGCTGACATCTCTTTGAGGCGCGCGTGGAACACAACGCGCCGTCGACCCGGGCCTGGTCCTTATCGGACGGCGAGCTACCCATCGCTCACCGTCCGCAGGCCCGCGCCTACGGTGGCCGGAAATCGGCTTGCGACTCCCGACGCCCGGGGCGTCTCCTGCGGCGACTAGGGGCGCGAGGGCGCGAACCTTGTCTCACCCTCACGCGTTCCGCCTCCTCCTTCGCTAGCATAACTGCTTCGCAGAAGGAGGTGACGGCCTCCCATGCACTCTCGCTCCGAACCATGGCCTGAACCAGGGCCGGACGCGAGAGATCGCCGCCGCCGATCGCCTCCGTGAGGACACGGCGGTGCTCCGCCCAAGCTGGGCAGACCTCCACCGTATGCTCCACCGTGTCCTCCGGGCGATCCACACAGTGGTGACACCCGGGCGTTTCCTCCCGCTTAATCCTAAACAGGAACCTCCCGAAACATCCATGTCCGGTGAGGACCTGCGTCAGGCGGAAGGTGAGGACGCCGTATTTATTAGCCGCAGCTGTATTTATATCTACGTTTTGGGTTGGCAGTGGATCTGTTGTATTTACAATAAACTCAGCTTTACACATGTCACAAGATAGTTTCAGTTTCGAATTAAGACTTATTTTCGTTTCTCCCGTGATGTGTAAGTTGGATAGAGTGCAGCCGAATTGAGGTGCATGGTTAGAAACAATTTTTAATTTTTCAAAAAAATACATTTTATCTATTATTAATCTTTCTGCAGCATCATAAACATTTTCGTCATGATCTTTGACTTTCCTACTCTTATTTATTTTATTATTATTCTTTAATCCTTTATACACTCGTAGTTCGAGTTTCTGTAATAAAAAAATAACTTTAAATTTTCTTATGTTTTTTGCAATATGCAGGTCAGTATGAGGTTGTATCTTGTACAAATCTAAATTAGAGACTTGTTCTCAAATGTCATGATTTCATGAAAAAGTCATTAAATGGAAAAAATCTAACTTAGAGAGATGATTAATGATTATAATTCTATAAATACATTTTTTTATGGTCGCGAATCATATTTTGATCAACGTACAACCTAACTAAACTAAATTTTAATCTCGCGGGCCACCACTGCGGATGCTACTTATAAAAAAGTTCCATAAAAGACGTACAGTTTGCGTGCAACACTCTTGTCATTATGCAACTCAAGCTCCGTAACGTTGTTACTACTCAAGGAACCGCCATTGTTTTTTGTTAAATCGTTGCTGAAATAAATAAAAACATAAATAAAGGAACTTTAGTACACGTGTAAGTTATATAACTGCAAAAACGGATGAAAATACTTTGCAAGAGTTTCAGCTAGAAATCCATCTTTATTGCTCGACTTATAAATATCTGGCTGTTCATGATGAGTGGCTGAAGTGTTACAGCTAACATTCTCCAAGGTCTTCAACATAGGTCTGTAAGTTGTGTACTTATGGAAAAGTAAATATTCATAATTATTTATGAAAGCATAGGTATATACACTATGTATGTAAGAGTTGGGTAGGAGGAATAGATAAACCTACTTCTCTGGTGGCAAAACCTGGTCATCATTCAAATTGTTTTCAACCTCGATGGTACCACCGATCGAAACATCAACTAACTCGATCTCTTGATTACTGTCCTTTTCTGGGAACTGATACCTATAACAAGCGAGGTTTTGGAACAGTCTTTTATAAATATTTATTTTGATATCTCACTCGACTAGTTGTTAAAAGGTAACAAATAAAGAGACGGCGAGAAGAGGGAGATCTCAATAATTTTACATATTTTATTTTAAGCAATCCTGTAATTCGAAATAATTGACATGTCATGCATCGATATCTATCTAGCGCTTTAAGTTTTAATTAGCATAATTAATTTATTATATACCTATATTTAGTAGTAGTAAGGTAAGGATAGTTCATAATTATATACTTTCGCAGAAAACCAATACACGATAGCAGTGGTATAATCAATCATCTGTTTATTTTGCGTATACTATAAGCCTATGCACTAAAGCGCGATAAATAAAAATAAATGCAATACAAACTAGAACCCAACCCAACTACGGCAAAATGTTAAAAACATGTGTGTGTGTGTGTGTGTGTGTGTGTGCGTGTGTGTGTGTGTGTGTGCGTGTGTGTGTGTGTGTGTGTGTGTAACATGTGTGTGTAACACGTGTTATGTTGTTGTGTTGTGTGTTGGTGTTGTTATGTTAATGTGTGTTGTTGTGTTGTTGTTAGTGTTATGGTAAATCGAATAGATTACGTGTGACTCCGGATTTATAATTTGTCTGTCTGTGAGGACTTGTTGAGATCGACATAATATGATGAGTTGTTTAGACTTTATGTGGGAACAGATGAACATACATACATACATAGTTACTTACATACCAGTCAAAATCGTAACCCTCCTTTTTGCTTCGCCGTAGTCGGGTAAAAAAATTAGTTTATTCCGGTTAAAAAACAATAATATTTGTACCTACTGCGTAGTTCATAATGTCGTGTATTGCATAACAAGACAATTTGCTATTTAATGCCCGTTGAAAAATATATAATATTATATAATTTAGATTATTACGTACGGTACCGGTACCTAACAATAACGCAATGACTTTGATATGAATACAAAAAAAAACATACCTTCGACTTCGGTAATTAGCAATCATTTGAGTCTGCAACCGTTTTAGTTCTCGTTTCTTCAGATTTTTCATTGCATTTTTTTTGTTTCCCATATTACTGAACAAAAATGTAGATGTATTATAATGATAATAATAAGGGCGTGTGACGCGTGGGCGCGGAGCAAACTGTCATAGACTACCCGTCTCAACAGAGCGAGGGCAACTGATCTATTACTATAGTACTATACTCTATGGCAGAGGTTCTCAAACTTTTTTGGAGACGGAACCCTTTTGGAAAACGAAATATTTGACGGAGCCCTAAAGTAATCAATAATGGTTATATGTGTATTCTTCATTAATAATCATATTACTTGACATTAAAATTTGCATATTTTTTTACTTTATGTTGGAATATTTAGATTGATATTATTTTACTCAGGTACCAGAGTAAAATAAAATATAGTAGATACCCCTTTACTATTTTTTTTATTCTGGCCAGTATTTTCGTGGAACCCCCACAGAGCCTTTGCGGAACCCTAGGGTTCCGCGGAACACACTTTGGGTATGGCAGCTCTATGGCAACTGACCGCCGATCAGTTCGGTGAAACAAACGTATGGCTCAAGCTCTTGTTACGCGAGACGAAAGACAGCGTATGTCGCGGATTAAAAATGTAGTAAGCGCCAAATCCTTTATATTGTGTTATCTTTTAAACTAGACAATATTTAAAAAAATCGCTAGGCTCATCGCTAGATTATATAGGAGTGTTATTATTTATCTAATTTATGGTTCAGTAATATGCACCAAAATTGAATGAAAACCAAAAAGTTGAAAATTAGAGGTAACTTTGCGTTTTTTTTTCTATCGAGAAAATTTTATCCAACTATGGTTTTGGTTAGGGCCGATCTTTACATTTATAATGAAGTTTCCTGACATATATTTTTTTTCCAATTTGAACATGATTTACTAATGTGAAAATCGAATCAAAGATTGAAGATTATGCTTTAGGCCCGCTCTTAAGGTTATCGTCGTGCGCGACGCGATACGAGCCCTGGGCCCCAAGTCTGCTATTTTTATAAATTCAGTCATTCCAACACGATCCCATTGTCATGCCATTGTCATTTTGCTAAAAGTTCGTAATCTGGTAAATTCATAATGGTCGATCATTGGTCGGTCAATGTTCTCGTAATATAATTGTGTTATTATAATGGAATTGTCGTATTGCCATAATTATAAAACCCATTAGTAGAAATGTCATTCATTTGTCATTATGTACGAGATTACCAATATATGCAATTTCTTTCAATGTAGCGTCAGTGGCCGACCATTGGAAAGTCATAATGACGCCATTGTAATAGTAGATTACCAAACTTGTCAAAATCAACAATTATGAAATCAATGATCGATCATTCGGACACTATTGTAATAGCAGACTTCAGGCCCTGTATGCTTTGTCATCAATCAGGAATGAAAATGAAACAGATACAATTATGATCATAAAATAGTATTTATTTACTACAAATAGGTACTTACTTAAAAGAAAACTTAGGTATCATGTTTATGCGCCACCGCATTTAATTTTAAAGTCCAAAGTTTTGGATATGAATAATATGATATAAAAGTTAGTAGAGAATATTTTAGTATTTTTTACGAAATGCCGTATCGCGTAAACGGTCTTAAAACTAATTAAGTAGGTACTTACTAAATAAGAATTTCCGTTATTTGCTACAAGTAATAAGATAATAATTATTATCTATTTAGGACACCAAGAAAATACATGTTTTACAATTACATTACACATTACTTGTGTCTGGAGCCTGCTTTAGGTACTTTACATTTAGGACGGCACGGTTGGCGCAGTGGTTAAGTGATTGACTGCTGCGCTGCGTGTCGCGGGTTCAATTCCCGCACGGAACAAATATTTGTATGACCTACAAGTAGTTGTTCCGGGTCTGGCTGTTTGTGTATGTGAGTTTGAATGTTTGTGAACGCACCCACGATACAGGAGAAATTCCTAGTGTGGGGCAACGTTTTTTAAAAAAAGAATAAAAAAAAAAGGACGTCATCTAAAATACATTGTACAAAATAATAGTAATGCATTACATAAATATAGTTGCATTACCCCACGCTAAAGTAGATACATTATCAAACGATAGCAACCGTTTATCGTCGTTGCTTGAAAGTGCAATTTTATTTACGTCCAGAGTGAATATTTCATGTTTTATTGACCTAAACAATACATTTTTTTTGCGAATAACATTGCAATAATTATTGTACAAAACATTTTTATAATCTAACATATTAAAATTTTTGGTTATACATTTTTTTGTACCTTTTGCCTTTGTAATAGTTTTGTTTAACGTTTGAATACAATAAAGCTTTGAGCGCAGTCCTACGAATTCTTTGATAATGTTATCACCCATTTCATCCTTAAACAGTCCTGGAACGTTCTTATTAATAATTGGTAAGTTATAGTCATTGTTACAGTCATAATTTACTGGTATCAAAATATTTTAGAAAATGGAGCTTGAAGTCTTTATAAACGTCATTGCTCTGTACATCTTATATGATATGTATTATAAATTAAAGTCGCTTCTCTGTCTGGTATTACGTGGTGCTTGGCGTGGTCGTCGCCGCTCACTTGTTCCGTTGCAGCTCGCGCTCGAGATTCTCGAGTGGCTCGTTGTTTGCTGTTATAGTTATTATTTATTGTAATAACTTTGTTAATTCACACAGTTTATTAGACAGTCAACATCGAGGATAAAGTCGCTACTATTGATAGGATTTTTAAGTGAAGAAACCTAAATGTGTAACACAGTTTTCAAGCTGTTTTAGACGATCATTATTTGCGTCAAAAACATATAGAACATGTAAGGGAACTACTTATTTCTTATGTTGACTACACAATTGTAATATACCTACTAGATCTATGGAGAAGTCTTTGATTATCTTTGATCAAATCTGCGTTTCAGAACCGTACTTACATCGTCGTTTTAATAGAATAAACATTCACAAACATTAATAACTACTTCTCAATTACTCGGGAAGCTACTTATGATACTAATATCACACAACTTACAGATATATTGAATATGCTCAGATTTTAATATCGCAAAATATTACACATTTAATTGTCATGCAGTAATCAGTATGAACGAAACAATTACTTAAAAATATACGCTGAATTTTATTATTCTAGCTACATACATAATCAGCCTATATTTTTTCCCACTGCTGGGACACAGGCCTCCTCTCGGTGAGAGGGAGTGGGCTGTAATCCACCACGCGGCCCAGTGCGGGTTAGTAGATGACAAATGTCTTCGAATTTTTGGTTCTAGGACATGCCGGTTTCCTCACGATGTTTTCCTTTACCGTTTTGAGAGCAGTGGTGATTTAATAATGTATACAAAGTAAAGCGCCTGTCAGGGTTCGAACCTACGACTCACCAATGCTCATTCTAGCTACACTTCGGTTTAAAACTTTAAATAGTTCAAAACGTACGCATACACTACAATTCTACTGAAATAATCTTTTTACCAAAACTCAATAAAATTCGCAGTATTACAAATATAAGACTTTAATATGGGTATGCTATTATACGAAGTAAGTACTTTAACAGGCGCGCAATTGGTAGTCACCGCTTGAGGTATGTGAGCGGTGAGACCACAGTACATACAGTAGAAATCGCATAGCGCTTCATTAGTATCGGAACCAGCGTATCCAAACTCACACATATACAGGTTAACAACTAAAGATAGGTTATGTAATAAAAAATAAAAAAGAGTAATTATCTAATAACTTCTTCGGCTCTGGGCGGAGCGGAAGGGTGAGTCAGACTTTTACTGACTATAAACCCGCCCGTGTTCCTTCAATTGCCTGTGTGCCAGGGCCACGGTATTCCTTTCGGACAAACCCACAACCCTTTTTTTTTTTTGGGTGGGAAATTATCAAATAACTTCTCCCGCTCTGGGTGGAGCGGGAGGGAGTGTCAGACTTTTACTGACTAAAACCCACCCGTGTTCCTTCAGATGCCTGTGTGCCAGGGCCACGATATTCCTTTCGGACAGGCTCGTAACCCTGGCAGGCATTGGCCCTTTCGGACCCCGTCAATTGGTGCTGACGTCTCTTTGAGGCGCGCGTGGAACACAACGCGCCGTCGACCCGTGCCTGGTCCTTATCGGACGGCGAGCTACCCATCGCTCACCGTCCGCATGCCCGCGCCTACGGTGGCCGGAAATCGGCTTGCGACTCCCGACGCCCGGGGCGTCTCCTGCGGCGACAAGGGGCGCGAGGGCGCGAACCTTGTCTCACCCTCACGCGTTCCGCCTCCTCCTTCGCTAGCATAACTGCTTCGCAGAAGGAGGTGACGGCCTCCCATGCACTCTCGCTCCGAACCATGGCCTGAACCAGGCCCGGACGCGAGAGATCGCCGCCACCGATCGCCTCCGTGAGGACACGGCAGTGCTCGGCAATGCTCCACCGTGTCCTCCGGGCGATCCACACAGTGGTGACACCCGGGCGTTTCCTCCTGCTTAATCCTAAACAGGAACCTCCCGAAACATCCATGTCCGGTGAGGACCTGCGTCAGGCGGAGGGTGAGGACGCCGTGGCGCCTCTCCAGCCACTCCTCAAAGAGGGGACTTATCGCCACAATTGTGGCGTGCCCAGACATGCGCAACTCCGCAAAACTCGGGGTACGCAGGCCCCGCCTACTTGCGACTTCTACTGTTTTTTCTGTTCTGTGGGGGAGACGGGGGGGGGGGAGCTTCCATTGACAAGAGATTGCACACTGAGTTAGCTTCACCACTGTCTACCTCCCCCGTCTCACCGCTCACATACCTTAGGCGGTGACAAGCAGTCGCGCGCGGAGTATTCACTATAACATTCCTCTTACTATAGTCGCCGGCACGTAACTTGGCAAGAATCGTTAGTTCTCTCCTTTCTTTAACTTTCATCTAAACAGACACGTTTAAAAAAATATTAAGGACAAGCAATAAAAGTGATAATTTTTTCTTTGCACAAATTGTACTTGCGTGAACTTACTCCCACTACGCCAAAACCTCGCCAAGTTACGTGCCGGCAACTATACGAGTACCTAATTAATTTAATTTTCACTTTGACATTATCTAACTACTGCTACCATTCTCACAATATACTAGCTACATTGCGCAGATTAATTAAACGGATATTTGCTTAAAACTATAATGTAGTGTAAAACTCACCGATCATGGTCTTGAGTCGCACCGAACATATAATGAAATCGTCGAACTGAATATAACCGTCGGAGGAGCCGTATCTGTTGAAGTAAATGATATGATTGAGTGAAAATGTTTCTTACACTTATGCTAGCATTTTACCAAATGCCTTTGGACCCTAACACAGTTTCCCAGAAATGTCAAAACATCAACCTTGAAGGACAATGACCAAATCACTATGGAAAGTGGTGCATTTGGTTTTGTACCGCGGCCATCGTTGAATCCTTAGGGCGAATTTCACCAATGAAACTGAACGCGATCAGCACATCTAAACCGAGTTCAAGAGCTGTGAGTGTCAATATTCCAAAGAAAATAATGACACTGACAGCTCTTAAACGTGGTTTATGTGCTGATCACGTTCAGTTTCATTGGTGAAATTGGCACTTAGTCGGTATTGGAAACACCTTTCACAAAAAACGAATTGATAAACAATATTTTTAAAGTGCAGTCCGAGATGATATATTTGAACTTGTTATATAAAAAATAAGCTCTAAGCTTGTTAAACCTGCTTTTAGATGATAAATAAGTTCAAAAATAAATAGAAATAATTATCTTTATCACTCGGTTCAGACTGATGTTTAGGTTATGTTACAGTATTTTAACTTTTGTTCGTCATATTATTCTGCATCTAATTATGAATGTTTGAATGAAAGAAGCGAAAAAAAAAATCACTCCATTTTGGGTCATTGGCTTTTAACATACAAGCGCCAGCTGTCTCAAAAATAAGAGTCAAACGAATGTAACGGCGCAGCAAGTGGCACCGCCTCCATGTTACTGGAATCATCGAAACGGCTCACGTTTGACCACTAATTACGGATGCGGTCGACGTTGGTGCACGCTTGCCATTAAATCAATTCCCTAGTGACTTTTTGGTGGTATGAGAAACAGGGTGTAAAGTTCACTCATCCACCATAGAAAAGGGAGGATCCTCCGACCAGACGGGTGTTGTGTCTGGTGGGCTACTGTCCGACGGTTGATGTCGGGACCTTGTATATATGCTAGTTGCGCGGTAAACTCTGCTTGCGCGATGAAGGATTTGCGTGACGTCAGTGAGACGCGTAGTGCGCATGTGTCGATGTTGATGCCGCTACAACTTAACAACCTAAGTTCTGAGTTGAGCTGCACGATAACTGACAAATGGCGTGCACTGACTGATCTGGTCCACTCATTCTGTGTGGTTCTTTGCTCAAAAGACCATTTCAGACACCAATCCACATGGCCTTCACATGATTTGACCAAGATTATGTCTGGACTTTAAAAGAGACTGATACCTCTGAGGTTGTTTCGGGCTTTCTTCCCAGAGTAGTCAGATAGGAAACGCCGACCTCATCTAGTGTTTAAAATATGATTGACGCGTAAAAGTGTTTGTACAAACCTACTTACAGAAATAAAAATCATTTAACATCCAGGGAGGTCTACTCCGAAGCGATAATCCGAAGTATCGGCCGTTTCTTGACTTCCAAAGTTTCCTTTTTTGACTTTAAGTTCTTACCCGACTTGAAGTCACAGTTTTGACTTCGGCTTATCTCTTTACTATCTTTCTTTCTTTTTTTGCGCCGTAGTCAGCGATAGTTAGCCGTAGTAAAGAAACGACCGTACATTCGGCAGATACTTCGGATTTATGTTCGTAGTAGACCCAAGGGGGCCTACTCCGAAGCGCTAAACCGAAGTATCGGCCGAATGTTCGGCCGTTTTATAACTTCCATAGTTTCCTTTTTTGACTTTGAGTCCTTACTCGACTTCAAGTCACAGTTTTGATTTTGGCTTATCTCTTCGACTGCCTTTTTTTATTTTATTCGCTGTAGTCAACGATAGTTAGCCGTAGTAAAGGAGCGACCGAACATTCGGCCGTTTCTTGACTTCCAAAGTTTCCTTATTTAACTTTGAATCCTTACCAGACTTCAAGACACGTTTTTGACTTTGAATTATCTCTTTGACCGTCGTTTTTTTTTTATTTCGCCGTAGCCATAGTGCTAAAATAATTTACTGCTTATGTATGACATGTAGTCACTATGGGTGAAATGTATAAATTGTGTGTACAATGCCTGAATTTAAATGTTTTTTTTTATAGTCAGGAAACGACTGAACAATCGGCCTATACTTCGGAATAGACCCCCTGGCCAGCTAGTTTTAATAAGTAGTCAAACATCAGCAACCCATCCAGTACGTTACCTATGAGCGAGCACGTTAAGCACGTGAGCGTTGACAGTGTATCCTGCGGAGTGCAGAGCGTCGCGGAGATGGTGAGCGGGGATCGCGCCACGGCCTTCTGTGTCATAGAGGCGGAACACAGCCTGTGGTCGAAAAAGGTCTTATTATTAGTTGGTAGCGTGGCGATTATGGCAACCCCCTCCATTTGGGGAGGTCTATGTCCAGCAGTGGACGTCTTTCGGCTGAAATGATGATTACTTGGTCAATAATACAGGAAGGCTTTTTGAGGAGCAAGTGGCTAAGTAATAACAGCCGGGTCGACCCATCAGGTTAAGCTACGCTTACCAGGGTTGGTTCGTGGATGGGTGACCATCTTTACATACCGAGGCTCCGCCGTGCAACCATTGGTCAAGGCTCGCTCGTTTTTATTTTTAAATAATTAATTGCTGCCCTAGCCAGGCCGGGAAAAGTGTTATTGGGTTTTCCCATTTAAGTTTTCTCAGTAGTAGCCCGAGCCTGGCTTTGTGCGAAAATGCTCGTCCCCTTTTACATGGGACTGAAACATATCTGGGGAAATACGGTAATACACATCTCCTTATCTCTTTGGTACATATACAATACAGGTCTACCTTTAGTGTATTATTTAAAACTCACCCGCCAGTTCCTCAGATCAATCCACAGGGTCTTGAACTCTTCAAAGCCAATTCCTCCCGAGCCGTCCTTGTCTAGCATGGCGAACATGCTGCGACACACCTCCTTTGAGAAGCCCTGGCCTTTCAGCTCTGTAATGTTTTGTAGAGGTTAGAAAAGGAATAGAGAGTGAAGGGAAGCTGTGTGACGTGGTACTGAGTTTATGAGTTATGGAAACATGGTAAGATTTTTTTAGGTGTATGTCAATTTAGTTTAATTAAACGGTTTAACAGAGTTTTTCAAATGGTGTATGTATTGACACCTATTTTCATGATAGGTATAAGTTTCGAGCACGTTAAGCCGTTAATCCGGGCTGTCATTGGTGGATTATTGACTGTCGTTACGGGTCGTCAGAAGTCCGAAAGTCTGACAGCCAGTCTTACCAAGGGGCATCGTGTTACCCAGTTAGTGAGTTGTGGAGGTCAGATAGGCAGTCGCTCCATATAAAATACTGGTATTCAACTGCATCCGGTTAGACTGGAAGCCAACCCCGAAATAGTTGGGAAAAGGCTGGCAAGATTGATTCTTTTTTTTTTGTTCTTCCATTTTCTTTCGGGAAGGTCTTTTTCTTTTAGTTTCGATGGTACATCTATGTTGCCTATACTGTTTGAGCCCAGGGGGTCTACTCCGAAGCTTTAAACCGAAGTATCGGCCGAATGTTCGGTTTTGCTTAACTACGGCTAACTATGGCTGACTACGGCGAAAGAAAAAAAAAAACGACAGTCAAAGAGATAAGCCAAAGTCAAAAATGTGACTTTAAGTCGGGTATGGATTTAAAGTCAAACATAGAAACTATGGAAGTTATAAAAAGGCCGAACATTCGGCCGATACTTCGGTTTAATGCTTCGGAGTAGACCCCCAGGAAATGGCCACGTTTATCGGAAAGATTACTATGTAATGATGATGATTTTGTGCCAGATAACGTAGACGTATTATTCTAAAAGCTTATTTTTTTTCTTGGGTATGACGGCATCGCCACAAAGGTCTTGAAAGCTTGTGGTAGTTGGATATGTCATCCACTAGCACATATTATAAACTTATCTTTTTTGGAAGGTGTATTTCCTGATCAGCTGAAGATGTCTGTTGTGAAACCACTATTTAAAAATGGGAAAAAGTCAGATCCTAATAATTATTGGCCTATCACGATAGTACCCGTTACCTATATCAAAAATCTTTGAGAGGGCAATGCTTATTAGGTTAAATAATTTTCTCCGTACATATGACATACTATGCAAAGAGCAGTTTGGTTTCCGTAAAGGAAGTTCAACTGCTCTTGCAATCTTTAACTTTATTAAACTTGTATCAGAAAGTATTAACAATGGCAATCCTGCGGTGTCCGTTTTTTTAGATATGAGCCTATGATATGGCATATATCCCATAGGATATGATCCTTTGATTTTGTTAGCCATGATAAGCTACTTAACAAATTAGACTTTTACGGTATTAGAGGAAAAGCTTATGAATGGATATCTAGTTATCTAGGAAACAGGCAGCGGTGTACCGAGATTTCCAGAGTTGTAAAGAAAAGTGGCAGAATATATTCCAAAGAGAAATTCAATTCAATAGCGGTAATAAATACGTGTGGCGTGCCTCAGAGAAGCATTCTCGGTCCTTTACTTTTCTTACTTTATATAAATGATCTTCCAGAGGCCACCATGCACAAATGTATACTTTTTGCAGATGATACTACAGTTGTCATAAAATGTAAGGATAAAAGCGACTACAAATCAGCCACAGAAAAGACCCTAAAAGATTTAATAAGTTGGATGCAAAATAATAACCTAAATATAAATGTTAGCAAGACAAAATTAATTGAATTTAACTCGTATAATATTATATAATATTATGGATATTCTGTATAACGGTGAAAAGGTACAACGAGTGGATCAATTAAAATTTTTAGGAATTCAAGTTGACGAAAACCTGAATTGGAAAAGCCATGTGGAGCACATAGGTCTGAAACTAGATAAGTTCGTGTTTGCTTTAAAAAAGCTGAGACAAAATGTGTCTGTAGAAGCTGCTCTTGCAGCTTACCATGGTTACGTATCATCTGTTTTAAGCTATGTACTAATCATGTGGGGTAACTCGACCGATGCCGACCGAGATTTTAAGCTCCAAAAACGTTGCATCCGGGTATTAAACAGGGCATGGTTCTTGAATAGCTGTAAACCCCTCTTTCAAAAATTTTAAATTCTTCCACTGCCCTGTATGTATATTAGAGATATCGGCATTTTTACAAATACACACATGCATTATTTTAAGCTACATACCGAGGTTAAACCAAGACAGCAAAGGGCTAAGTTTCGTAACCTTTTATATCATCCAGCTAGTGTTAAAGATATTTATAAGAAAAACGTGTTCAATATGTGTATATTAATTTATAATACCCTACCGGACGAACTTAAATTGCTGCAAGGTAGTGTTTTTAAAACACAATTGTCAGAGTGGTTACATTTTCTTGCAAATAAACAATTTGAATTTGAAATTTTGAATTTGAACTGTCATTTTTGACAGCGCTCACGGTGAATTAGGGCATGGTCGGCGTTATCGCAAGATGGCGCATGTCGTGACGTCATCTATGACGTTTCACCACGCGACAACGTTTTCGCGCTTACGCTAATAGGGAATGCGTTTAAGCGCGCTAAAATCGATTACAGCGATTATGGTCTTAATTCGGAATGCACCCAATATTTAGCATTATTTGACATTGACATTTGACAGTACAAAAATTCAAAATAAATTGTGTCCATGGTAACCTGAAAAATAAAAACATAAAAAGGGAAAAAAATATATTTACATAATAATAAAAACAAAACCAGACATTTTAAATTGTGCCCTCCATTCCGATAAAAAATGATATTATTTAAAGTTAAGCAGTGCATGCATCGTTGTTGCTGGCAACCTGAAAAAAATCTTACAGGCTCTTATGACCTGATACCTGATGACCTGAGGTAAAAATCTTTTTAAAAACAATATTTTTAATGAACTAAAAAGCACTAAATAAAACTTACGTCAACATATTTCCTTAAAAGGTTGAGGCTTTATCTATAAGTGTAAGGTCTCGCCTGAAGCTTTTATGAAAATATGAATATATATAATAATATAATATGTTCTATGTTTGCGTGTATTTTATTTCGTACTTTTAGTTCATTAAAAGCTTGTTTAAAAAAAAAGATTTTTACTTATATTTTATTTTGTACTGTTTAGCATTAGTATTTGTTTAAATATATGTTCTATCACTTTCACTTGTAAAGCACTTGTCAAGATAAATCCAAATGGGCGACACAAAACTAGGCTATCTTGTTTAGTTAAGGAGTGATTGTGACTCCATCATCAGGGACACCACCTAGTGTTTTATTACTTGTCAATACATGGCCAATGAGTCCAAATACGATGGTGCTATCTTGTTTGGTTAAGGAGTTCCTGTGGCCACCTTTTGGCTCCATCATCAGACCCTGTACATTACCTAGTGTAATAGCACTTGTCAATACATAACCAATGAGTCAAAACACAACTGTCCTATCTTGTTTGATTGAGGAGTTCCTATGGACACCTTCCGGCTCCATCATGAGCACCTAGACGGACACCATCTGAGTACTTGTCAATACAAAATCAACGAGTTCAAACTCATTCATGCTATTTTATTTAGTTGAAGAGTTCCTATGGCCACTTTCGGACTCATGATCAGATCACCTCCTTAGTATCATATTTTTGCGTTGTCACCATAGTTATACATATAAGTATGTTTAGCTCAATTCAATGCCAGGAAGTGCTTAAAAAATGGATTACAATGGGAGTAAATAGAAACATACGATCGAAGCAAGCTTGTAAAAACTCAACAAAAAATACTTTATTTCAAAATCCCTCAGATAGATTTTGAAGAGCTTTGGTTTACAGACTAGTATAAGCCCAAGGAACATAATGCACTGTGTGTCCATTCTGAACAGCACTTGGTCCAACTACCATATATGGATGGTCAATGTCCTTTCATGAGAGCTGTGTTAATCAAACAAATGAATATAATATTTATAATCAATATCTAACAGTCTCTGCTCCCAGTAATTATTATTTCGATCGACTAGCAAATAAGTATTTTTTCTTCCTAAAATATTATCCATCGAAAAGAGCATATTTGAATTGCTTACTTAAGAGACCGGCGATAGATGCGTAGTTCATACAAACGTAATACCAAAATATTTTGTAAATCAAACATATTCTTAAGGTAGTGTGTCTTTATTCCGATTGGAATACAGAATATCTAGGTTGCCAAATATATATTTTGAATGGACACTGATTTAAACAAGAGTTATGAGAAAAATAAGTTTTCTATAGAAATTATAAATTCCTCATGTCTCGTCTTTATATCATTCATCATTCTCCTGCCCTTATCCCAATTGATTTGGGGTCGGCGCAACATGTCCCTCTCTTCCATACTTCTCTATTAGTCGTCATCTCGGTAGTTACTCCCTTTCTAGCCATATCATCATTCACACAGTCCATCCATCGTTTCTTTGGTCTTCCCCTACTCTTATAGCCATCGACATGCATAATCAAAACTTTCCTCACGACATTTTCCTCATTCCTCCGCATTACATGGCCATACCATGATAACCGATTTCCGCACAACTTTTTAGTCACCGGTGCCACTTTCAGACTTCCTCTTATGTACTCATTTCTTATTCTATCCATTCGTGTCACACCACACATTCCTCTTAGCATTCTCATCTCAGCTACATGCAATTGCCTTTCATTCATCTCTTTTGTGGCCCAACATTCTGATCCATACAAGACAGCAGGTCTAACCATTGTTTTGTATATCTTCCCCTTAAGTTTAAGAGGAATGCGGGAGTCGCAGATTGTTCCCGTGACCTGCCGCCATTTCATCCATCCAGTGTTAATTCTGTGCTTAACCGTCCGATCTACTTCGCCATCGCTTTGCACGAGTGAACCGAGATACCGAAAGTCGGAGCAAACCGGGAGAAGTGCCCCGCCAAGCTCTATGGCTCCAGGACTGGAGAGACCGCCGAAATCGCAAAACATGTATTCCGTCTTGGTTCTGCTGATTTTCAAGCCAACATTCTCTAGTTTCTGTTGCCATTTCTCCAATCTGCTCTGGATCTCAGGTCCATCTTCACCGACAAGAACAATGTCATCGGCAAACAGCATGCACCAGGGTGCCTCTTCCTGTATGTCCGACGGCAGAGCGTCCATAATCAACAGGAAGAGGTAAGGACTTAAAGCCGACCCTTGGTGCAAGCCTACAGCCACACTGAACTTGTCGGTATTGCCAGCAGCCGGACGGACGTAGGTACAAGATTTACTGTACATAGCACGAATTAACTCCACATACTTCTCGGGCAAACCTTTTTCTTTCAAGGCCCACCACAACACATCCCGAGGTACCCTATCATACGCTTTTTCTAGAACAATGAACACCATGTGCAAGTTCTTGTGTGCACGTCTGTACTTCTCGCACAATTGGCGGAGTGCAAAAGTGGCGTCCATTGTTCCTCGACCTGGCATAAACCCAAACTGGTTCGGGGTAATCTCACTCTCCTCTCACAGTCTTTTCTCTATTACTTTCTCCCATACCTTCATACCGTGTGACATGAGCTTTATCCCTCGATAGTTGTTGCAGTCCTGTACATCACCTTTATTCTTGAAGATAGGCACTAGCGAACTATTGCACCATTCTTGTGGGATCCCTCCTTCATGCAACAGCTTATTGAAGAATAAAGTCAGCCACATACATCCATCTTCTTTTAAACACTTCCATACTTCTATTGGTATATCATCTGGCGTCTTTATATCATTGTCCTTTCAAAATGATATATTTGGGAACATAGATATTCTGTAATCCAATCGAAATAAATACTACCTTAAGAATATGTTTGATTTACAAATTATTTTGGTATTACGTTTGTAAGAACTACGCATGCTACGCCGCCCCCTTAAACCTTTTATCAAATATTACAAACTATATATTTCTTAGATTGCAAACATATGAGTTTATAACTGTTTCAAAAAACTTCCCTCCGGACCTCGAACACGAATAGACGTGCCATGGAATTTACACAGTTTTATTTTAAATATGTAATTTGAAGTGATTTAGCAAAATTAAATCGATCTAAAAAATAGGAGTGCATAACGCAAAGTAGTACGCGTACCAACGCCAAACAAAGACTGTTCACGAGCCTGCGAGAGAGCAGTCTGCTATTTTTATAAATTCAGTCATTCCAACACGATCCCATTGTCATTATGCTAAAAGTTCGTAATCTGGTAAATTCATAATGGTCGATCATTTTCTTTGCAATTTCTTTCAATGTAGTGTCAGTGGCCGACCATTGGAAAGTCATAATGACGCCATTATAATAGTAGATTACCAAACTTGTCAAAATCAACAATTATGAAATCAATGATCGACCATTCTGACACTATTGTAATAGCAGACTTGAGGCCCAGCTCCGAGTACGTAGTGCTCCACCTACTCACTCACAAACCACGCGACGTCGCTGACTGCTACGCTCCTGGTACCCGCAACATCGAGCTGTCGTGCTATCTCAGTCACGCCACGCCCCCAAGTCTGCGTCACAACGCACTGCTGCCAGTGACGACGGCCGTCGCTACTACTCCACTTACTGCCTGCACGCCTAGTTTTTGGAGCTCAGCACATGCCGAGGCAATACGCAAGGTATTCTACAATCTACTACATTTGAAATTCAGTAAATAGCATGCCTCTCAGACGAACGCCGCCGCAGCTGCAGATGCCGGCTTCGCCTGCTGCCAGCGAATCTAATGATCTTGACACACCTAGTGTGGTCGTCTCAGCTATTAGGTTATCTGGTTCTGCGCCTAACCTAAGCCGTTAGAGACAGAAAACGTCAACACGCGTAAACGTAAACGTGAGGACGACTTGTCCTCTTTTATGCAAGAGATAAGAGATTTATTACAGTCGTCTACTGCTCAATCTGAAACTAAGTATCTGGCACTGCAGAACTCAATGAAAGAAATAATTGCACAGAACGCCGAAATAAAAAATTCTTTAAATTTCGTCTCTCAGCAATACGATGAGTTAAAGGTTAAAATGGATGACCTTGAAATAGAACGCAAAGCGGAAAGAAGTTATGTAATCCAGCTTGTAGACAAAGTAGAAAACCTAGAGCGAATGCTTTGTCTCACAAAAATGGAAGTGAGAAACATACCAAAGAAAGAAGGAGAAAATAAACAAGATCTTCGACAGATTATTGCGGACACAGCAAGTGTTCTCCAAGTTTCACTCGAGCGCCAGGATATTAAAGATATTTTCCGCGTATATAAAAAGGATGGAGCTCCATCTATCATCGTCGATTTTGTCTCAGTCACTACAAAAGAAAATATGCTTTATAAAGTTCACCAGTACAATCGCAACAATAGCCAACACAAGCTGAACACCACTCATATCAAACTAAAAGGTGAGACAAAACCAATATATCTATCTGAGTGCCTGACTCTGAAATCACAGCGTTTATTTTACCTGGCTCGCAAATTTGCTACTGACAACGGCTTTAAGTTCTGCTGGACGTCATATGGAAAAGTTTTCCTGCGTCAAATTGAAGGGAAGAAACATTTACTTGTAAAAAGTGAAGCCGACCTTAAGATAAACCTAGCACAATGACTAGGCAAAGCTGAATGTTATCCTTATGTCTTTTTGTTAATTTTACTATTTTTATACCTGCAGTTACTCTCTGTTCTTAAAATGTATACACATAACACAATTAAACGCATAAAATACCAGTTATTACATTACATTAAAAAAAACTCAGAATACAAATACACACTACAACTACACTTGATGCTACAAACGACAACCTACATTCGCTCACATACATTTGGGTTTTGCTTGGTCTTGTTAAAAACTGAAGTTGTATCCGACTATCTAAAGGGATACTCGTATGCATTAAAAGTAGAGACATTTATTGGCAGCAGTAAAGTAGAAATGACTTTCAATGGCTAATACAAATAGCAATATCTTAACACATATAGATGACATCACAATGGCAACATCTCATCATTGCGATACAGACACCTGTAACACAGTTATTAAAAATCCTAATGCGTCCCTTAAAATAATAACACAGAACATTCGGAGCATCTATAAAAATTTAGATAGCTTTCAAGCCCAACTAGCTAGGCTAACATTCGAAATGGATATAATAATTCTAACGGAGTGTTGGCTTAGCAATGACAAACCAATTCCCGCTATAGAAAATTACGTCACTCACTCTTCTAAAAAATGTCTCAATCAAAATGACGGTATTGTAATATACACAAAGGACCACATTCAATGTACGGTTGAAGAGCCAGATACAGAAGGTGCTAATTTTCTTCTCATAAAAGTAGGCAAAAATATAGGTATACTAGCAGCCTATAGATCCCCCTCGATGTACCGTATTGATAGTTTCCTTAACTCCCTCGAAAATATAATTGGTAGTTTAAAAATGAAAGCCATTATTCTTACAGGAGACATAAATATAGACATAAAACCGAACAACTCAGATAGAAATAGTGCATCTTACCTCAACCTAACCGCAGAACTGGGCCTCCTACCAGGACACACATACCCAACAAGACTGCACAACTGCCTTGATCACTTCATGATAAATGCCTCAACTGATTCGACAGTTGTAGTAATGGATTCCACTGTAAGTGACCACGCCTCTGTATTATTATGTTTAAATAATGAACCCTGTAAAACAAATAAGAACAGATCTACTACAAAGGTAAATATTGAAGCTACTGTTGAACACTTAAAAAATGCTGATTTCTCTTTTATAACAAATGACTCCGATGCAAATGAGGCGGCTACACTCTTTGTAGATTGTTTGATGACTGCAATTTCACTACACTCAAAAGTCATTAATGTGCCCAACCGTAAATTAATTATCAAACCATGGCTAACTCCAGGCCTATTACGATGCATTAGACATAGGGATAATCTTCATAAAAATGTTTTAAAAAACCCAAAAAATACCACTATGGAGATTTCATATAAACGATACCGCAACTACTGCAATTTACTACTTAGAAAGTTAAGAATAAATCATGAAAAATCTGCTTTAAAAACTTCACAAAACAGCAAAGAAACATGGAGCATAGTGAAATCCATTACAAACCAAGTTGAAAAAAAAACAGTGGCGGCTGAACTATTACCTGCTACAAAGGATGCATCGAAAGAAATTGAAACCATAAGTAAGTATTTCGCTGCTATAGGCAAACAACTTGCAGATACAGTCAGTCAAAACCGAAGATCCCAACCTGTATCATATAATTTTAATTCACCGCCAGCACTTAATTCTATTGTTCTGCTTTCCCCTGATGAGACTGAAGTCGAATCTGTAGTTAACAATCTGAAAACAGACTGTGCCACAGGATGGGACACTATTTCAGCGAAACTACTTAAAACGGGCAAGGCAATTTTTATTCCCCCGATCACAAAACTCATTGGGATTTGTTTTGAGCAGGGAGTTTTCCCCCAAGTCTTTAAAAAATCTCTTATCACACCAGTTCACAAGAGTGGGAATCGTGATGAAATTAGAAACTACAGACCTATATCAGTTTTACCGGCACTGTCAAAAATACTAGAAAAGCTTTTGAAAACAAGACTCGTGAGTTTTTTAGAAAAAAACAAAATCCTATCTGAAGTTCAATTCGGTTTTAGGTCTGGGAAAAGCGCAGAAGAAGCTGTTGGTCAACTCGTTGATCACGTTGCTGAGAAGGTCGATGCTAAACAGAAATGCATAGGGGTCTTTCTCGACCTCGCGAAGGCCTTTGACACCGTCTCTATTTCCACTCTTGTGACCAAGCTAGACCACATAGGAATTCGGGGAGAAGCTCTTAGTATATTTACTGAGTTTCTGAATGATCGGACACAAAGGGCAAAAATAGGTGGAATCGTCAGTAGCGAAGCCAACATCACCTGTGGTCTGCCCCAAGGTAGTGCCCTCTCCCCGAGTCTCTTCCTGATATATGTAAATGATTTGTGTCAGCAACAACTTATTAATGGTAGAATATTTAGCTACGCTGATGACACCGCGCTCATATTTCTTGGAGAGACTTGGGAGGAGGCGCGCCACATGGCTGAGCTGGGACTTTGTAAAGTCAGTAACTGGTTGGAAGAAAACCTACTTACCCTTAACATTGCCAAAACCTCATACTTGCAGTTCAGGTTCGCTAAAACCATACCTAGAGCAATAACCCTTAAGGTGCACTCTTGCAATTTCCCTGAAAATAGGATCGAGTGCTCATGCGTTCCAATATCACCAAAAAACAAATATAAAATACTTAGGTGTATTAATGGACGAAAAACTAAGTTGGCGGCCTCAAGTCGAACTAACTGCCTCTCGAGTTAGGAAACTTATTTGGGCCTTTAAGAAACTTCGACATGTAGCTGATTTTAATCTTCTTCGCACTATATATTTTTCTCTAGCCCAGTCAATAATTGGTTACTGTATTGATGTATCACGGTGTGGGGAGGAGCCTGTAAAACAATTATGATCCACCTCGAAAGAGCTCAAAGATCATTGCTCAAAGTCCTGACCTTCAAACCGTATCGGTTCCCGACCATAACTCTGTACCAAAACTGTAAAGTGCTCACAATGAGACAGCTATATCTTCTCAATATCACATTGAAGCAACACCTAATAACACCAATAAACAACAGTTACAAAAGTAAACGCACAATCACTAATGTCTGTAAATACATCAAATGTAAGACTGCCTCAGCTAGACGGCAACATCTGTTTCTTGCTACGCATATCTATAATAAGATAAACAATGCCCTACTGATCAACCCATTCTCTAAAAAATAAATTAAAAATAAACACCTGGCTACAAACATTGGATTACATACAAACTGAAAGAATAATAACATAAACCATGCAATTGCTAGGTCCATTATAAACATGCACGATAAATATATAATTATATACCATGATATACATTCACACATATCTACGCTCACGCATCCTCTCACACACAAACACACACACACCCTCACACGATCACACATACACCATCACGCTCACACAAACACATAAGCAGGTTTTGTATAATTTAAAATTGTTTAAATTTTATTGCTTAATATCTGTGTCAAACTACTGGGAGAAGATACTGATTCCTGTAACACAGGTTACAACCTAGCGCAGGAGTCAGGGCTTCCATAGAAATGTAACATACTTTTATGTCAATAAAATATTATTTATTAAAAAAGCGTCACCAGACATTTCAGCGTATGATTTTAGATAATTTGGAATAACTTTCCTTTATACCCCTTAAATCCAGCGAAGGGTATTTCTTGGGTGTACTTTTATGACCGTGAAGTAAAAGATGCATTGTTTTAACCTTAAGACTCACGCCTTTCTCCCATAGGGTTAGGCAGAAACGACTGAACGCCACCAGCTACGCTCCTTACATACTACTTTTGCTTCGTTTACGTTCATACATCTGGTCATACCCGCACGCTGGTTGCGAGTTTTATTTGCACGGACAAAAACTTTTTTTTTTTTTTTTGTTGCCGTGGTGGAAAATCCTGATGGATGTCCTTCGCCCTGGGGTGGGCGGAGGGGTCTGTCAGACTCTTACTGACTAAAAACCACCCCGGTGTTCCCTTCCCACACTTGCACCGGGGATCTTGGGAGCTAGTATTACTTCCGTGATCCCCGGCTGGTGCCGGCCCGCCTCTGCGGGCAACCTCAAGTCTGCGAGGGGGTGAGGTGTTTGATCCCCCCGCGACGTCTGAAAGGGGCGCGCGTGGAACACTACGCGCCGCCACCTCGGGTCCAGTGTGATAGGGGGCGGCGGACGTCCCCGAGTCCGCCGTCCCTGGACCCATTTAGGGGGGCTGGAAGAGGGCATTGTCAGCCCTCTGCCGACGCCCAGTGCGCCTGCTGCGGGCCGGGTGAGCGGACGAAATCTCCCGCTCCCTTTCCGCAGCCTCCTTCTGCGACACGACAGTTTCGCAGAAGGATACCACCGCGTCCCAGGACTCCTCGCTGCCGGCAATCGACTCGACCACGGCCGGCAGCGACAACGGACAAATAACTACGCCAACATTTTTCCATCGTCTATGATGACCGATGGGCTGTTTATATTATTATCTGCAGTTCATAATAATAAAACGTTACATACTCTCCTCTTTCATGGCGTAGTCGAGGATCTCCTTGAGTTCTTGCCAGTCCACCTCACCGTCGTCGCCGGCCAGTCGGTTGAAGAAGTCACGCACCGGGTCTGCTGGCTCAGGGTTGGGGGCTATTTCTTTTACCTGTGGAGGAAATATTGTTTTAGGGAGTTGTGTTATTTTTCTTGTCTCAGTGGCCGTCAAGTACTACGCAAGCAGAATTTTAGTCATTTGTAACCCCCCCCTCTTGTCAGAAAAAGTAAGCAAAGCCCTTACCCCCTATGCTTACGTAACATTGGTATATTTTTTTGTTAAATAACGCTCGTGGTTATTTCCCTACTTCGGTTCCCGCATGAGAGAGGGTAAGCAATATCAATTATTTTGGGGAATTATTGAACATGCTTTTTCTTTCGAGCATAGACAAGTAGGTTTTCCATATTCGTTTAAATCAGAATCTACTAAATTGTGCAGAAAAATCGGAAAAAGTAAATATTGGTGACGTAATCACCATACAGACCCCCGCCCCCCGGCCCCCATGTTATCAAAAATAAGTAAAGCAAAGACTTCCCCATCCCTCTTTGGTGTATACGTAATACTTGAATGGATGACACATGTGATGCGCGTTACATGTGAACTTTATATGGATTACTAAGGGCGAATTTCACCAATGAAACTAAACGCGATCAGTACATCTAAACCGAGTTCAAGAGCTGTCACTGTCAATATTCCAAAGAAAATAATGACACCGACAGCTTCTAAACGTGGTCTATGTGTTGATTGCGTTCAGTTTCAATGGTGAAATTAGCACTAAGTCCCGTAATACTGAACGTCGTCACCCAATACTCAAGCATTACTTCAAACTAGTTTCAACCAATCAAATGGCTTGAATCTAGTTTTAAGTAATGCTTGAGTATTGAGTGGCGTTCTGTAATACGGGCCTAAGTTTTCAAAGCGTGTATTAGGCAGCAACCAGATCGCGGTTGACCAACGAAATTATGACATATTTTGAGTAAATGGTCGACGTCTATCGGCGGCGCGGGTCTGGGGGTCTACTCCCTAAGCACGAAGTCCGTTGTGTCGGCCTTCGTTACGGGCGTTTCCTACTCCTTATCACCTTCGGACGGATGATTCGTTCCGGACCCGAACGAAGAATGAATGACAACACGATTTGACAGTTGTCCCTACTCCCGATGCGTTTTGCCCGTCCGAAAAGTTCAACTTGACACTTGTTAACTTGACGGCTCGTTATGTCAGTTGATACGACATCAAAAAACAAAATAGGCAAAGGTATCAACAGGATAATGCCGGTTTCGGAACAAAAATGGCAAAAATAATTCAATTCTATATTTAGACATAATAAAAAGTATATTGTTAAAAAAATGCGGTCGTTTCTAACGAGAAAAATATTAATTTTTGATTATTTAAACCTGAAAACCACAAAATAAGTAAACCGTTAATCGACTGGTAAAATTGCGCAACTCTATAGACATGCGTCATTCGTTCACGAAGATTGTCTATAATTCCGTTGGAAACTGATGAATCCGAAATCATTAGGAAGTAGGGTTCACTGCGACGTATCGGACTACTGTCGGACGGGCCCGTTGCTTCGTTAACGGACTTAGGGAGTAGACCCCCTGGTACCACCCGTAATGCTCGTTCAAGTGAACGTTTGTAAAGCTACTAGATAGAGCTTTTTAGCCATATGAGCCGGGCTCTTAGAAGAACACTACTGAATATTTTCATTTTGACGTTACATTTCTAAAATTATGTAAATCATGTAGCAAAGATTTTACTTAGTTTTAAGCTAATGGACGGAGAATTTAACTTACCCGATCATCAACATCTCCCATACCGATGTCCTCATCATTCTCTCTGGAAAACAAAATAAATGATAATATAAGTAATCATATATCGGCCTATTCAGATAACCAATATCGCTGTCTCGCTCGGTAGCGATACAGGGGTCTACAGGTGCCGTATTATGACGTTTTAATGCCATCATGATTCCAGTGCAAGAGAGAGATGGATCTATACATGACCGCTAGTACTGTCCCCTTTTCGGTCTGGCATCATAATGGCATTTATACTTCATAATACGGCCTCAGGTCTACTCCCTAAGCACGAAGTCCGTAGTTTCAGGAGAAGTTACGGGCGTTTTCTACACCGTATCACTTACGGACAACAGTTTAGTTCAATTTTGGAATATCCCCAGGATTTTGTAATATCTTGATTTAAAAGAGTGTCCTTGGAATGGGCAAATAGCTTCCACTTTCTGACTAACTGACCGACGCTTTGACAATTCAAAAGTGCCTGTAAATAGTTTAATTGAATTAAGTGCTTTGAGTTTGAGTTTCCGAATTGAAATATTCATTCGAATAATTATTCATTACTAGTGTTCGCCCGCTGGTCGAAATTCTACGCCCTTGTACTTACAATCTATACAGGGTGGAAACTTTCAGCGGGGCAGTAAGGGGAAGTACCTTATCCGTTGCAGCTACGCGAAAATGGTCTGAAGAGACTATCCATAATTTTTTTAACATTTTTTTATGCCAATCGATCCTCTTTCTTATAAGGATCAAAAACCTCTATTGGACCAATTGAGGTTTGAGTACTAGAAAAGTCATAAAACGCAAAAGACTTTTCCCATACATTTCGTAGGAAATGAGAAGTTCCAACTTATGACTTTTCTTTCTTTTCTTTCGGCTGAAATGATGACTTCGTAACTGAGGTCTTTTGAATAGATAATACTCACGTCATATTATTGCTCTTCTCAGAGAAGACACGCAGTAAGAACTCTCCCTCCTCATTAGGGTCGAATGTAGACGGCACGATCACGTAGCTGCCAGGGTCTAGTTTGAACCTGAATGATAAAAGCAGTATAAAGTGGGGGCTCATAGATATTTCTTACTTATTTAAGAAGAGTTTACAGAATTTTTGTAGGTACTTAAAACTATGCTCCACTAAATAGTGTGTAATGTGAATGTGGCCTATTTTTACCCGACTGCCTCAGAAGGAGGGTTATGTTTTTCGAGTGTATGTATGTATGTCTATTTCTTTGGCACGCTCTGTAGCCTAAACGGCTTGATGGATTTTAACATATGAGGTATCGTTAGATTCGTTTTAATTGCAGAAGAAAATTTTCACATGGCATCTGCCAATCAAAAAAGACTGAAGGAATAAAAAAAAATATTTTTTGATTTTAATAATATGGGTATCAAATAAAAGCTAGTAAAAAGCCAATTCCAAATATATATATATTTAGTATAACACCTTTTAGCTACTATTTTGACTCAAACTACAAAAAAGTACATTTTCTATACAATAACAAAATGGTAGCGAAATCAAAATTGTACATTGAATATTTTAGAAAAAAGCAATTGCTATGAGGTTTGGAATCGATTTTAATGCCAAAAATATAGTTTTTATAATTTTTGTCTGTTTGTCTGAATGTATGTTCCAGCATCACGAAAATTTTAATGGATAGATTCTGTTCAAATTTTGCATAATATTACCTATAAGTCTGGTCACCCGGTAGGCTATATTTACTTTATCACCCTATTTATTATGGGTCAGAGCACATTCGTCCCCTAAAATTCGTCCCCCACCATAAAAGTTGTAGATTCGGCCCCTATATAGGTGCCCATTGGTCTCCTGGTAGGGGACCAATTAATATTTTAATAAAAAATATTATTTTTAAGGTACCTACCCATTCGTCCCCTCTAATATACGAGTATATACAATATAAGTTAAAGATTCGGCACCTATTCAAGTGCCTATTGGTCCCCTGAGATAAAATTAGCTATATTTTACATAAGAAACGGTTAACATAGTACACTTGTGAACAGTTGGGGGATAAGCAATATTGTATTATGTTTGTATCCTCTATGGTTTACAGTAAATTGTAAAAAGAGCCAAACGGTTAGAACATTGCAGTAGCTACATAATAACGCGAAATCGGTCTTAGGAGACTGTCCTTAAAATTTTTAGATATTTTATTTAATCTGCATAATGAGATATTTTCACAAAAAAAAAATCCAATAGATCCTGATCCTTATGAGAGAGTTAGACCAACTGTGGTTGAATACATCGGATCTAGTACACTTGCGTGAATGACATCTCCACTAAAGACACTTGCGCGAACTTACTTGCACAAAAATATGGTTGTCGTGATTTTGTGATGATTTTTGTGTGGTTTTCATGTTTTCGAGGTCTCTGATAACAAAACTGGGGTCAAAATCAAAATTCAAGATGGCACCAACGAAAATTTGCAAATTTTGCTGACGACGATAATGGGTGTCAAAATCTAAACGCAAGATGGCGCCAACGAAAAGAAAACCGAAGCTCTCATAGGATATATACTATTATATTATTATACCATTATCTATAAAAACGGCAAAAACATCACGTTTGTGGTATAGGAGTCCCCCTTAAATATTTGTTTTATTTTAATTTAATTATTTATTTTTAAATTGAATATATAACTAAATATTCTGTGAATAGGTATTTCAAGCGTCTACCTGTTGCCGTTATCAATATCGAGCAAAAACGAGCAAAAAATCACAATTGTTGTATGGGAGCCCCCTTAAATATTTATTTTATGCTGTTTTTTTGTATTTGTTGTTATAGCGGCAACAGAGATACATCATCTGTGAAAATTGCAACTGTCTAACTATCACGGTTCATGAGATATAGCCTGGTGACAGACGGACAGACAGACAGACAGCGCGGCGGAGCCTTAGTAATAGGGTTCCCGTTTTACCCTTTGGGTACGGAACCCTAAAAAGAGGGGCTAATATTAGTTTATAAGGCCGAACAAAATATTGATTCAATTTATAATCTAAAAGTTGTGTGCTCGATGAGATTTCCCATCGTCAAAACCAGCCAAGTGCGTGTCGGACCACGCACAATGAAGAGTTCCGTAGTTGGGATGAATTTAACCCAAAAACAAACTTAACATTGTAGTTGAAAAACATGCTCTCCGATACATATGACACCGAAAGTGGGGATGATATTTTTTTTTCTCGTCTATCGCATGGCGTGGTATCGTTGGATAGGCCGTTCAAAAATATTGTACGAGTAGGTCTGTGAAAACCATTTTTCGATTCAGGGATCTGTTTGTGTAATTTTAAGCATTAAAGGGCTGATTTTTGTTAGAGTCAAGTTAGGCCCCCTCTGCCCCGGCCGGTACTCGAGCCCTGGCTCGGGAGGAGGCACGGCTCCCTGTCGTTTCGGGTGACGCAGGTGCTCTCGGGGCATGGTTGCTTCGGGAAGTACCTGTGTCGCATAAACAGGGAGCCGGACGCCCGGTGTCACCACTGCGTCGACTGCCGGGAGGACACGGCGCGGCACACGCTGGCAGTGTGTGCCGCTTGGGAGGAGCCTCGCCGTGCCCTCATCTCAGGAGTAGGCAGTGACCTGTCGCTGCTGGCCGTGGTCGAGATGGCCGGCAGCGAGGAGTCCTGGGACGCGGTGGTATCCTTCTGCGAAACAGTCGTGTCGCAGAAGGAGCCTGCGGAAAGGGAGCGGGAGATCTCGTCCGCACACCCGGCCCGCAGCAGGCGCACCGGGCGTCGGCAGAGGGCAAATAATGCCCTCTTCCGGCCCCCCTAAATGGGTCCAGGGACGGCGGACTCGGGGACGTCCGCCGCCCCCCATCACACTGGACCCGAAGTGGCGGTGCGTAGTGTTCCACGCGCGCCCCTTTTAGACGTCGCTTGGGGGGTCTAACACCTCACACTGTAGGTGGCCCGCAGAGGCGGGCCGGCACTAGCCGGGGATCACGGAAGTAATACTAGCTCCCAAGACCCCCGGTGCAAGTGTGGGAAGGGAACACCGGGGTGGTTTTTAACCAGTAAGAGTCTGACACGCCCACCCCAGGGCGGAGGACATCCATGAGGATTTTCCACCTCGGCAACAAAAAAAAAAAAAAAGGCCCATCTGCCAGCTAACTGGTTGTTTTTGGATACGTAAAAAAACACACACAGCTACGTAGGCTTTACAAGTTAACGAGTGATAGTCTACCAACTTACATTTGCAGTTGGAATGTATGGGAGAACATGTTTTACAACTACGATGTTACGATTGTTCTTGGGATAAATTCATCCCAACTACGAAACCCTTCATTGTGCGTGGTCCTACACGCACATAGCCGGTTTTTTTTTTTGTTTTATCTATGTTATAATTAGGATATCTTACCTAGCGCTAACTTCTCTCAAGTCGATGAACGCCCGACTCCGCCCGACGGACGCGTTGTAGTTGAAGAAGTTGATGTCGAGCGGCTTGGGCACGTGGCCGTAGTCTGGCAGCCGGTATATGGCGAAGCCAATCTTGAGGCATTCGAGACCTTGGTGCCGTTGGGAGCGCCTGTTCTTCTGCATCAGGGCCACTATGATCTGAAAATAAGGTTTGCTGTTATTATAGTTCAAATTCATTTATTTTCATACCACAATCCGCCTATAATTTTAACACAGGCCTCGTCTCTTGATATCGTGGCCCTGGTACACTGACAACTGAAGGAACACGGGTGGGTTTTAGTCAGTAAAAGTCTGACACGCCCTCCCGCTCCGCCCAGAGCGGGAGAAGTTATTTGATAATTTCGCATCCTAAAAAAAAAGGCCTCTCTTTGAAAGGGAGTGGACTGTAATCCACCACGGGGGCCCAGTGCGGGTTGGTAAAGCACATGTCTTAGAATTTTCGGTTCTAGGACATGCCGGTTTCCTCACGATATTTTCCTTCACCGTTTTGAGAGCAATGGTGACGAAATAATTTACACAAAGTAAAGCGCCTGCCTGGGTTCGAACCCACATCTACAACTAGTAAGTTTGGGCCGTTACCATTGGGTCACCACTGCAGGGCGAGCACGGCCTACTGTGACATGACTTGAGTCACACATTTTATCACAGTTTGAGCGATAAAACTGTTTTGTCATAAAATGCTAGTACAAATTGACATGACATAATTTATCATGTCTTGTCACAAACGTCTTGGCACGCCCGTGCTTGGCCCGCTGTTCTTATTTGCATAACACGAGTTTATAGGATGTTACACCAGATACATCACCACCATTTAGGTTTAAAGAACTTTATTTCTCATAAGAACTTAACAGTTCGCTTACAATGACATACTTAGTGATTATAATTATGTAGTACATTAGTTAGTTACTTCTAGGGTGTTGGAGACATATTATTATTAATTGACTTCTAACAAAGGAATCGGATGTTTGCATTCTAAGACACAGATTATGGCAACACACCGCAACACTTAGAATAAACTAAAACTTTCAGTTCATCTCGGATGTTGCGATGTACTCGTATTGCCCCAATCTGCGTTTGAATGTGTTTATATTGTCACATTTTTTCAAATCCTCCGGTAAACTATTGAACAGCTGTGCGCCTTCAACCAATATCGTTTTTCTACCATTATTAGTGCGAGCGTGCGCTGGTTTTATCTGGATTTTGTTTTTATTCCTTACGTTATAAGTTATGTTTTTCATGTGTAGTTGTATGTTTGATTGAACAGATTTGGTGATGATTTTTTTAATAAGAATGCATGTGTAGTATTTATAAAGATGAGTTATACGAGTATTTAGGAGTTTGGTTTTTTTGTATAGTATTCTTGTCGGAGTTAAGTAGTGATAGTGAAATAATGTTTTTTATAATTTTGTTTTGTGTTCTTTGTAGTGGGTCTAGGTAAGTTTTCGCAGCTGACCCCCATAGCTCAACTAAATATTCAAGATGAGATTTAACCAGAGTGTTATATATTATTTTACGTACTTTTTTTGGAATGCAGTTTGAAACTTTACGCAGTACTGCCAGTAATGACATCAATTTTGTTTTGATATGGTTGATGTGATGTTTCCAAGTTAGTTTGTCGTCTACATGTAATCCTAGGTATTTTTCATAGGTTGACCGTTTGAGAACTTCTTTATCTATTGTGAGTGGTGTGAACTCTGGTAACGGTTTGTTTTTGGCGCAAAAAATCATGAAAGATGTTTTTGCGGCGTTGTTAGTAAGTAAATTACATTTTAGCCATTCGTTCAGCAGGTTAAGGTCGGTTTGTGCGTCCGTTATAATATCATGAATAGATTTATTGAAATAGAATAGACATGTGTCATCTGCGTATAGAGTTAAGTGCCCTCTAAGTCCTATGTTATTAATATTATTAATATAGATTAGGAAGAGTAGTGAGCTAATAACGGAGCCTTGGGGACAGCCATACGTAATGTTTTGAACAGAGCTAGTGAAATTGTCTAATTTAACTACTTGGCGCCTATTCCATTTCAGCCCAAAGACGTCCACTGCTGGACATAGGATTCCCCCCAGAAGGGGGGCGGGGTTGCCATAATCGCCACGCTTGGGAGGTGGGTTGTCGATTGCAGTATGGTGTTAAAAATGCACAGAGATCGCTGCTGCCCATTCTCTAGTAAGTCCCTTAGTCGCCTTTTACGACACCCACGGGAAGAAATAGGATGGTGCTATTCTTTACGTCCGGCACCGCACGGACCACGCATCGGTTGGGATTAAAAGAATACTTACGGTACACTTCTTCTCGTCTTCTCCTTCATCTACGTCTTTCAATGTGACGATGTACTGAGGGTTCTTCCAGAACGTATCCAAGGAGTTCCTGCAACCACCGGCCGTTACACCTGCAAATCAAAAAAATGTCAGTTTCCGATAGCTCTATAATCTATACTATTCATGTTTCCCCAACCTTTTCTTATTAACACGCTTTTATTAGGTCGACCTGTATGTAACTAACTATGTGATGGAATCTAAGGTAACTAATTTAACCATCTTCCAAGGGTCGTAGCGTAATGAAAATTGGCAGCTGTATGTAGTTCTGATGACAATACAATAATATGGTACTGTCGAACTGATCTGATGATGGAGCCGGAAGATATGAACTGGAACTTCATGATGGAAAATCGTATCATAGCTGTTTTGGATTTCTTAGAAAAGTCTTTTTAGGGTTCCGTACCCAAAGGGTAAAACGGGAACCCTATTACTAAGGCTCCGCCGTCCGTCTGTCACCAGGCTGTATCTCATGAACCGTGATAGCTAGACATTTGAAATTTTCACAGATGATGTATTTCTGTTGCCGCTATAACAGCAAATACTAAAAAACAGAATAAAATAAATATTTAAGGGGGCTCCGATACAACAAACGTGATTTTTTTGCTCGTTATTGCTCGATATTGATAACGGCAACAGGTAGACGCTTGAAATATTCAAAGAATGATTAGTTATATATTCACTTTTAAAAATAAATAATTAAATAATAAAACAAATATTTAAGGGGGGCTCTCATACAACAAACGTGTTCTTTCTGCCATTTTTAGGGTTCCGTACCCGAAGGGTAAAACGGGAACCCTATTACTAAGGCTCCGCCGTCTGTCTGTCTGTCTGTCTGTCAGTCTGTCAGTCTGTCTGTCTGTCTGTCTGTCTGTCTGTCTGTCTGTCCGTCTGTCTGTCTGTCTGTCCGACTGTCACCAGGCTGTATCTCATGAACCGTGATAGTAAGACAGTTGAAATTTTCACAGATTATGTATTTCTGTTGCCGCTATAACAACAAATACAAAAAAAAAGAATAACATAAATATTTAAGGGGGCTCCCATACAACAAACGTGATTTTTTTGCTCGTTTTTGCTCAATATTGATAACGGCAACAGGTAGACGCTTGAAATATTCACAGAGTATAACAGTTTTACATAAAAATAAAACCGATATTATGTGCCGAGAGGGAAAACATAGAATAGAATACTGTTTTTTCTTCTTCTTTCTTCTTTTTATTCTTTTTTTTTTTATGAAGAAGCAGTGTATACTTAAGCTTATATGCGCGGTCAATACTATGGTTGGTTTAGTTTAACTTTAGAATACTAGATGGCGTAACTATCGCCGACGTTGTATTTAGTCTGTGCCAGCTAGGACGCGGGAACCGCTGTCACTTTCCGAATTCGAAGTCTTCTCCAGGAAGAACTTCCTACAATGCTTATGTTTTCCCTCTCGGCACATGATATCGGTTTTATTTTTATGTAAAACCGTTATATTGATGTGCATCCGGAAAACATACAGCATTGTTTATGAAGACGTGTTTGTTATCTGCTGGTGAAATATTATAGGCGAAACACAACGCTATGATGATTATTAAATGTTTACTTTGAGAGTTAAGTATCTACTTAGAGTAGTAATGGTTTCTTAATTTATATTCTAATAGCTAAAACACAATAATGTATTATATGTTATACATCGAAAAATAAAATATCTGCACAGATAAAAGTAACGACAATAACGATTATGTTTTACGAATAAACATAATTCTCTAGGAATGTATTACAGATGATTTTAAGTTTATTTTTACGAAATGTATTGAAAAGTAAATTACTACTACCTTTATGGAGTTCTATTTTGCGACAGTAATGACTAAAGAAGATTTATTAGATAATTTCTTATACCCCGTGATAGATCATAGATCATCAATTGGTTGATTAACTAACCAGTTTAGGGAAGCAACTGCTGAAGTTTCCCGAAGATGCATGAATGCCACTATCTCTAAGAACCGTGCGTACTCCGTTCCCAATTACAATGCGTTGCGCAGCTTTTGTACTAAATACAGTGATAAAAAGATTGTTCAAATTGTTAACGTCAATTTGAACAATCTTTTTATCACTGGGCACCCCACAATTGTGGCGATAAGTCCCCTCTTTGAGGAGTGGCTAGAGAGGCGCCACGGCGTCCTCAACTTCCGCCTGACGCAGGTCCTCACCGGACACGGTTGTTTCGGGAGGTTCCTGTTCAGGATAAAGCGGGAGGAAACGCCCGGGTGTCACCACTGTGTGGATCGCCCGGAGGACACGGTGGAGGTCTGCCCAGCTTGGGCGGAGCACCACCGTGTCCTCACGGAGGCGATCGGCGGCGGCGATCTCTCGCGTCCGGCCCTGGTTCAGGCCATGGTTCGGAGCGAGAGTGCATGGGAGGCCGTCACCTCCTTCTGCGAAGCAGTTATGCTAGCGAAGGAGGAGGCGGAACGCGTGAGGGTGAAACAAGGTTCGCGCCCTCGCGCCCTTAGTCGCCGCAGGAGACGCCCCGGGCGTCGGGAGTCGCAAGCCGATTTCCGGCCACCGTAGGCACGGGCCTGCGGACGGTGAGCTATGGGTAGCTCGCCGTCCGATAAGGACCAGGCCCGGGTCCACGGCGCGTTGTGTTCCACGCGCGCCTCAAAGAGATGTCAGCACAAACTGACGGGGTCCGTCAGGACCAATGCCTGCCAGGGTTGCGAGTTTGTCCGAAAGGGATATCGTGGCCCTGGCACACAGGCAACGGAAGGAACACGGGTGGGTTTTAGTCAGTAAAAGTCTGACACTCCCTCCCGCTCCGCCCAGAGCGGGAGAAGTTATTTGATGATTTCCCACCCAAAAAAAAAAAAAGCATAACTAAAGTGATAGAACATAATTATGTTTTTATGTTGTGAAAGTATCCATGCGGATTTTCGATAATAATACATCGGTTTTAGGTCCAAATGCAGGTATTAACGCACTGACGTATACTAAACGCCCATAGGCGCAACAAACATAAAACTTCTATTGTGTCTCATTCAGTGTCCTTCAACCGATTAAATGTATACGAGTATTACCGTCATCCAAAATGCGATCATTTGAGATTTTCAGCTAGGTTAGGTCGCGAACCCTACGGCCTGATGCCAGCAACAAAACTATAAATAATGATTTAACTTTAGGTGCTTTTGATGACAGCCAATTTAGTACGATATGTGGATTCCACGTGAACGATGGCTTGTTTTGGTTTGGTTACTCCTATTGCCTAAATTGTGTATTTTATAATGAAATTAGAAAAGGTTTGTTGTTCCATATGAGTGCTGCAAATGTCAAGTCTATATAGCACAAATTCTTGTTTAGAAAAAAAAAACATAAAATTGTTTGTGATGTTAGGAGGTTGAGGATATTATGAGTTTATTTGAGGGTTGGGGCACCATCTCAACAGAAACCTCGAGGCCACTCTGGAGCCACTACCAAAGTAAACCCCGATCGAGCTCTGCAGTTTAGAGATACGTATTTTTTTTTTACTACCCCAGTTTCTTGTATTGCTAACATGTCCATTGCTGGAAGCTCTCCCCCCTGGTGAAAGACTTTCGCTGTTGCTCGAGGTAAAAGACGCCATTTAACGGGTTGTTTTCCTCATGATAGCCTTGTCTTATTATATTGTACCTCCCCGGTAGATAATCGTTGTCCCTAAGGCGTAATAGTTTGAAAGTTAGGGCTAGTGGCCCTAACGATCTGGTTCCTCCCTCCTTTCGGATTTATGCAATCAGGGTTTGGTTGTGTGATTGGATCAGCACGAGAGACTTTTGCAATATCTTCGCATTCATTTTGATGCTATTACTGCTTAGAGCTCCTTTTTGTTGCAGTGCCATCTTCTTTGGTGAGTTGCCCATGGACATGACATTAAATTCCCATCTATGTGGGCACCCCCACCCGAGTCCGAATCCGAAGCGTCCGTCGGAAGGAAACAAGTTACAAGCATTTTGTGTATACCCAATGTGTTTCTTGTGTCTCCAAGCCACCACATTATCTATTAGACGTGGTTGTTTCTTGTTGAAGTGTCGCAGGAAAATTTGCATTTTGCGACAGTGTAGTCTTCCTCAGGGTACAACAAAGTTGGTGAAATTTGATTGACCCAGCAGACTTTGCAGTTCCCAGAGGTTTATGTGGCTTTTCAAAAACGACCGAACTGATAAGTGTAAATTAGGCACTTTCTTCTGTTATTGTTTCAAAAGAATAATTTTTTATTTTCTCGTTTTTTGAAGGAATTCCGAAATTTTGTATTTGGAGGTAAACGGTGTCGGTTCCTTGTATTTTGTGTTTGGTCCTTCGTTTTGTGAGCTTGTTGTGGTGATAACCAGCGATATGGTACTCCGAGAGACTGGATAAGCGACATAAGTTTTGTCTTGTTAAATAAAAACTGTTAATTAATTTCGCAAATAATTATTGTACGTTTAGTTTCATTACATTCGGCCCACAAATTATTTGTAAGGTTTGATAAGACTCATTACCGAACGTTAAATTTTATTTAAAAAAAAACGTGTTGTCGTGGGACACCCGGTTGTAACAAAGTTCGTTCGTTATACGCTTGTAAACACAAACACACATACTGAAAGTCAAAATGGTAAGTACACATTTATCGGCTTAGCTCTCATTTGCTAAGTGTGCAGAATATAGCGTGCCATAAGGAACTTCGTTCAAAAAGGTTATTGGATTTCAACTTGGCACGGTTATTGTGAGCCCAATCAATGATACCCTGTAAACCGAATTGCAATAGTTCCCTTTGTTGTAGCAAGATGTTGGTAGTTGCGGCCATGATTTCCTCTGTTGAGGCCAAGAAATAATTTCTTTTGTTCAGACAACATAGTTCATCGTTAATTTTTAAATTGTAAATGCCTGGAAAGGCGAGCATTTCTACCAACGCTTTCTTATAACGGATACGTGGGGTGTTAAAATGTGTCAATATTATCCGCTTATTTGATCACGTTGCTTGTGTTCACATTAGTATTCGGTACGTATTGTTAGTGCATTATAAAAAAAAAGTTTATAAGAAAACTGACCTGCTAGTATAACGTGTCGATCCGAGGATCGACCGTTACCTGTGCATCCTACTTTTGTTTCTTGCGTGGACGTTCCTCTCCTTCGGCTTTGCTGTCCGATGAACTGCTATCGCACGAGGACTCCTCCTTTTCTTGTCCTTGGTTCGGTCTCGGAAGTCGGTGAGTTCGAAACGATCGACCTATTTGCCCCGGCGGTGGCCTCATTGGGTTCGTCACTCGGCGCGGGATTCATTACGAAAAAACCGTTATTCTAATGTATAAGATTGAAAACACAACCAATAATTAACGCTAATAAATTGTCTAACACTATGATAAATTATTTTTAGGAAAGGCCGCTCGCGGCGAAAGTACACAACGCTATGAATTCGGAAAGTGACAGCGGTTCCCGCGTCCTAGCTGGTACAGACTAAGGGTGCATTCCGAATTAGGACCATAATCGCTGTAATCGATTTTAGCGCAAGTAAACGCGGTCCCTATTACCGTTTAGCGCGCTAAAATCGATTACAGCGATTATGGTCTTAATTCAGAATGCGGCCTAAATACAACGTCGGCGATAGTTACGCCATCTAGTAATCTAAAGTTAAACTAAACCAACCATACTATTGACCGCGCATATAAGCCTAAGTATACACTGCTTCTTCATAAACAATGCTGTATGTTTTCCGGAGGCACATCAATATTTAGTTATACTATATTGACTTTAAAAATAAATAATTAAATTAAAATAAAACAAATATTTAAGGGGGCCTCCCATACAACAAACGTGATTTTTTTGCAATTTTTATAGATAATGGTACGGAACCCTTCATGCGCGAGTCCGACTCGCACTTGGCCGTTTTTTTTTTTCGAGATCCTTTTGAAGAGTTTCTGAACCACCTCAGCAACTCTTCAAAAGGACTTTAATTTTTTACGTACCTTTGCCGATTTGTGACTTTGAACAATCAAAATGTTTGAAATAATCAACAATGTAATGAGCTCCTGGCTAAATAATAACAGCCGCACAGGTCGATACATCACGTTAAGCTACGCTTGCCGGGGTTGGTCCGTGGATAGGAGAGCATCTTTACATACCAAGACTCCTCCGTGCCTCGGAAAGCACGTTAAGCCGTTGGTCCCGGCTGTCATCCGTGGATCTTTGACAGTCTTTACGGGTCGTCAGAAGCCCAAAAGTCTGACAACCAATCTTACCAAGGGGTATCGTATTACCCAGTTACTGGTTTGTGGAGGTCAGATAGACAGTCGCTCCATGTAAAATACTGGTATTCAGCTGCATCCGGTTAGACTGGAAGCCGACCCCAACATAGTTGGGAAAAGGCTAGGCAGATTGAATGAGTATATGTATTACCTCTGACCCACTCTCCTTCGAAGACCGACATCTCCCATTTCTTGGTGAATCCCTCTGGACATTCCTCAGGGTCCAATGAATCCGGGTTCAAGTTACAGATCTCCACTCTGAAAGGAATACAAGACAATCGGAGGAGCGATCTCAACAGGTGATAATCAGAGATCGAAATAGAGAGTAGTAGAGTTTATTTACCTAAACTTCGAGGAAGGAAGTAACATAGAGTGGATAATACCTCCTCTAAAATCCCTGAATAATTAAAATGACGTTTAAATCCCGGTATTTAAACGTCAACATAATTATTCAGAGATTTTAAAATTAAAATGAACATGTACTAAAGTAAGTATATGAAGAGGAAAATGTACTAAATTAAGTATAAATGTACTAAAATATAATTATATAATGTATGAATTTAGTGTAAATACTACTTATTTTGTTTGTTTATATTTACTATATTTTAGTACATTTCCCTCTTCTTATACTTAATTTAGTACATTTTCCTCTTCTTATACTTAATTTAGTACATTTTCGTAATTATTATATAACGTTCATTTTAATTTGAATAAAATAATATATTGAGGAAGAAGCTTCGCTACAAACTCAACCTATTCCGATCTCTGGTGATAATAGTAGAAGTTCTTGACAACCAATTATTGACATGGTAGTCTTGATCGGTCCGAGGTGTAAGAAGAAGAACTGTGACATACTTTGAGAAGTGGTTAACAAAGTCTTTGAAAGACATCCAGAATTCACCGTCGTCGTCGAAGGTGAGACCCATCTCCTCCTTCTCAGATTGAGGAACAAATCGCCACTCGGGAGATCTGCAAACAGATAAATATTATATATAAAATAATTTCTGTGCCTTAGTACCTGGGGCTCTAATCCGAACATAAATTCGAAGTATCGGCCGAATGTTTTGGTCGTTTCTTTATTACGGCTAACTATCGCTGACGATGGCAAAAAAAAAACCGGCCAAGTGCGAGTCGGACTCGCGCACGAAGGTTTCCGTACCATTATCTATAATAATGGCAAAAAAATCACGTTTGTTGTATGGGAGCCCCCCTTAAATATTTGTTTTATTATAATTTAATTATTTATTTTTAAAGTGAGTATATAACTAAATATTCTGTGAATATTTCAAGCGTCTACCTGTTGCCGTTATCAATATCGAGCAAAAACGAGCAAAAAAATCACGTTTGATGTATGGGAGCCCCCTTAAATATTTATTTTATTCTGTTTTTCAGTATTTTTTTGTTATAGCGGCAACAGAAATACATAATCTGTGAACATTTCAACTGTCTAACTATCACGGTTCATGAGATACAGCCTGGTGATAGACGGGCAGACAGACAGACGGCGGAGCCTTAGTAATAGGGTTCCCGTTTTACCCTTTGGGTACGGAACCCTAAAAAGTCAGTCGAAGAGATAAGCCGAAGTCAAAACTGTGACTTGAAGTCGAGTAAGGACTAAAGTAAAAAAAGGAAACTATGGAAGTTATAAAACGGCCGAACATTCGGCCGATACTTCGGTTTAGCGCTTTAGACCCCTGGTCTTTTAAACCCTAAACAATACTCAAAATGAAATAATATCAAGCTTGTATTTCCAAAGAGTTAGGCAGAGGTGTTATATTATAGCCATATTTACTAATATATACTAAAATAAAAGAAAATAATTAAGTAATTTTAATGTGTAAGAGCAGACAGTCTACATCAAATTTCGAACGCAAGCTCCGTCCCTCGCGCCACTCCGTTATGTGCTAAACGCTAACCCATCAGTAATAAAGTTGAATATCGCGTGCGCTTTTTGATCATGTTCGAGCACGAAACTAAATAGCGTAAGTCTCAATTCTTATTTCGTTTATAACTAAAGTAATAATTGATCTAGAGAAAAATATCTTGTGTCGGGATAAACTATATTTTCTTGCTGTGAATATTTATTTTAGACATAAAAGCTAAACAATCTTGTTTTGTTTTTTAGAATTATCCTTAAAAAAGACATGATTTTCGAATAAAAAAAATATTGGACAACCAATGGACAAGATTGTCAAAATGTTTAGTGTATTGGATACGAGGCTTTTGGCTACTTTGTATGTGTGTATTTTGACTGTGTTATTTTGTTGTACTGTGCGTTTTGTTTGTGCAGAATAAACCATTTTTCTTCCTTTTTTTTCTTCTTTTTAATGTAAATACCTAAAGCAAATAATGAATATTCATACTTATCGCTCCAGGGTCCATTCCACTCGGCCTCGTTACCCCAAGGGTTTCGCATACGCAGTAGCGGTATCTTGCCCGCGCGACCGGGAGTCTCAATGTCCACATATTTCACTTTTGTTACTGAGTACGCATGTCCTCGGATGAGGCCGACCGGGGTTTTGGCTTCTAAGATCTTTGGATCCGGCTGCGAAATAAATGCGGACATTATAAACCGCAGAATAAGGGGCAGCCAGAATAGCATTCTGAAGGCTGTAGCGGCAGATACTTTCTCCGCCATTATATGGCAATTTGAGCGAAGACATACCGGTTTCCATTTCTACTTGTTAGATGTTTTCTCATGAATTCGTCTTTAATTTAAGTTACTAACAATAGTATTTTAAGTGCAAACCTGTTACTAACATTTTATGGATATTTTAGTTGTCCGAATTAAAATTATTTTATTTTATTTATTTATAAAAATAAATTAAATCCACTTTGCCCTAAAGATTATGATCGCTTACTACTGTTAGAATGTGTTGTTTTGATAGGTTAGGTGGCATACGACCACGGCTGTCTTCTGAACATCATTATGAATATGTACTCGTATTAAATAGATACATTAAAATATATTACGTGTAAGTTGTATAAAGACGACAAATATTGAATAGTTTGTACATAATAATTTCAGATGAGAATATTTTCTTTTTTCATACTTTTTAGAGCGTGATTTTTCAGTAGTCGTGTTTGTTTTTAAACTTATTTTTATATGTTTCTAAACACACTTCACACTAATATTATAAAAGCCAAAGTTTGTGAGTGTGTTGTTACTTCTTTACGCTCAAACGGCTAGACCAATTTTGATAAAATTTTGTATGGAGGTAACTGACACCCTTTTTATTTTTTTATTTTTTTGGGTGGGAAATTATCAAATAACTTCTCCTGCTCTGGGTGGAGCGGGGGAGTGTCAGACTTTTACTGACTAAAAAACCCACCCGTGTTCCTTCCGTTGCCTGTGTGCCAGGGCCACGATATCCCTTTCCGACAAACTCGCAACCCCGGCAGGCTTTGGTCCTAACGGACCCCGTCAGTTTGTGCTGACATCTCTTTGAGGCGCGCGTGGAACACAACGCGTCGTCGACCCGGGCCTGGTCCTTATCGGACGACGAGCTACCCATCGCTCACCGTCCGCAGGCCCGCGCCTACGGTGGCCGGAAATCGGCTTGCGACTCCCGACGCCCGGGGCGTCTCCTGCGGCGACTAAGGGCGCGAGGGCGCGAACCTTGTCTCACCCTCACGCGTTCCGCCTCCTCCTTCGCTAGCATAACTGCTTCGCAGAAGGAGGTGACGGCCTCCCATGCACTCTCGCTCCGAATCATGGCCTGAACCAGGGCCGGACGCGAGAGATCGCCGCCGCCGATCGCCTCCGTGAGGACACGGCGGTGCTCCGCCCAAGCTGGGCAGACCTCCACCGTATGCTCCACCGTGTCCTCCGGGCGATCCACACAGTGGTGACACCCGGGCGTTTCCTCCCGCTTTATCCTGAACAGGAACCTCCCGAAAAAACCGTGTCCGGTGAGGACCTGCGTCAGGCGGAAGGTAAGGACGCCGTGGCGCCTCTCTAGCCACTCCTCAAAGAGGGGACTTATCGCCACAATTGTGGCGTGCCCAGGTAACTGACACCCTGGATTAAGACATAGGCTACTTATCATACCGATATTCCCACGGGAACGAGACTTACGCGGGTGAGACCGCGGGGCGCAGCTAGTATTAAATAATTTTCTTTATACCCTTTCCGTTATATAATAGGTTGGGGAAAAAGTTTCTTCGCATTTTTTAAGAAAATACAAAACATTTTTTAATATAGTTTATTTACATTTAACTAAAGTATGTAGGTACCATTTTGTTGGAAAACTTTTTGCCATCTTGTAGGTAGGGACATAATCCCATTGCTATAGAAATTTTGGGACTTCTGATCAAAATACCGCGACAAGTGGTTTTGGCAGTCCTCTCGTGGTGTTAACCTGACACTGCCTAAAGAATTCTGAAGAGACCGAAACAGGTGGAAATCTGAAGGTGCAACGTCAGGACTATACGGCGGATGCATTAACACCTCCCAGCCAAACTCTCTTAATTTTTGCTGAGTGGCTAAAAATGTGTGAGGTCTAGCTGTATCTATCTAATAATTAAGTTACTTTTCATTGCTTAGCTTTTAATTCGTTTTACCTATTATGGTATAGTAATTTTATTCTAGGTGTATCGTCTTCACATATAATCATATAATTAATGTAATCAAACAAAATATTGTAAAACATTTTTAAAAGAGTAACGGTGGAGTTTCTTGCCCATTCTTCCCCATACGAAACTACCTTTTGGAAGGGGAAACTAGAATCAATTCTATTTTTTTTGTAAATTTTGACGTTCAATAGTGCCTCTTATGTGCCTATTTGAAATAAATGGTTTGACTTTGACTTTGACTTTTAGCGTTATCATGATGAAAAACCACACTCCTTCTGTTAATTAATTCCGGCCGTTTTCTCTCAACTTCTTGCTTTAATCTCATCAGTTGTTCGCAGTAGAGTTCAGAATCGATGGTCCTGCCTGGTGGTAACAGCTCATAATGAATAATGCCCTTCCAATCCCACCACACACACAGCATCACTTTGTTGCGAGTTAACCCGGGTTTCGCCACAGTCTGTGAAGCCTGACCGGCCTTTGACCACGACCTTTTTCGCATGTTCTTGTCGTACGTGATCCACTTGTCATCACCAGTTATCAGCTTCTTCAAAAATGGTTCGGTTCCATTACGTCGTAATGAAGAATCACAAATGAGTACACGGTTCATTAGGTTTCTTTCAGTGAGCTCGTGAGGTACCCAAATATCGAGCTTTTTTGTGTACCCTGTTTTTTTCAAATGTGCCAAAACTGTTTTGTGGTCAATTCCCAGTTCTTCAGCTACGTCGTAACTACTGATATGCCATTTTTGAAAAAGTGGAGCAAGATCGGCATCTTGCTCCACTTTTTCAAAAATGGCATCCATTTTATCCGTAATAGGGCGACCAGAGCGACGTGCATCATTGACATCAAAATTTCCGGATTGAAAACGCTTAAACCAAATTTGTGCTACTTTCACAGACACTGCACTAGGTCCATAAACATCGCAAATTTTTTTCGCGGCTTGCGTTGCTTTTTTACCTTTTTTGTAGTTAAGGTTGGGGAAAAAGTATTTTCGCATTATACGAGGTATGAACTTGTAATAAAATCTCTTTGGCTATACTATTTGTATCTGGCTAGTTTTGGTATCATTGAAAGTTTAAATTTCAAAGAACATAATTCCAAATTCAAATTAGGCAAATGTGTGATTTTCATTTGTTTTTCGTACTGTCAAGATGAGTGAATATAATGAAGAAATTCGATACATTTCAAAATGGAATATAATTTTCGAGGCGACTTACAACTTAAATGGCGACTAATTATTTGCTGCAAAAAAAATAACATGGCAGCGATTAAATATTATTTCTTAATCGCTGCAAAGTCATCTACTGTTATTGAATCATTTGGGTTAGGTTAGGTTAGAACAGTAACCATTAACAAGCGAAGGCGAGCGAGCGAAGCGAGCGTGCCGCAGTAGCGGCCGCCGAGCGCCAGATCCCCTCTATTGTTGGTAAATTCAGTTACCAAAACAGAAATTCGATGCCAGTTTAAATTAAAATAAAGCTAAAAACTGATATATTAATATGCTACCTATTACTTATTACGATACTCCTTATTAGCTGCCAACCCATTATATATGGTACCCACTCTATTTTTTTTTAAAATCTATATTCATTTTACTTAGTTGCCGCATTAAATACATGCCTTTTAAAATTTTACTACAAAAAAGGCAAAATGCAAAGCAAGCCGCGAAAAAAATTTGCGATGTTTATGGACCTAGTGCAGTGTCTGTGAGAGTTATAGTGTAGTATAGTATTACGTGTAGTAATGTTATATATATACTATATAGGTATAGTGTTAGTGTAGTATTACGACGTAATGAAACCGAACCATTTTTGAAAAAGCTGCCAACTGGTGATGAAAAGTGGATCACGTACGACAAGAACGTGCGAAAAAGGTCGTGGTCAAAGGCCGGTCAGGCTTCACAGACTGTGGTGAAACCCGGGTTAACTCTGTGTGTGTGGTGGGATTGGAAGGGCATTATTCATTATGAGCTGTTACCACCAGGCAGGACCATCGATTCTGAACTCTACTGCAAACAACTGATGAGATTAAAGCAAGAAGTTGAGAGAAAGCGGCCGGAATTAATCAACAGAAGGGGTGTGGTTTTTCATCATGATAACGCAAGACCTCACACATCTTTAGCCACTCAGAAAAAATTAAGAGAGTTTGGCTGGGAGGTGTTAATGCGAGTCCGCGTATCACTGGTCAGTTTCCTTCAGTAGTCAGTTTATTTAATTCGCCATTTTCGTTGATTAGTCAGTTTCACTGATTGGTCAGTTTTACCGATTAGTCAGTTGCTTTAACTCGCCATTTTCCAGTATTTGCGATTCGTCAGTTTAGTACACTCAACGTAAAAGATATGTTTACGTTTAAGTAAACAAAAGTGGAAAATGTAAGGAACCCAATTTAATCAAACTTAAAGTCGTATTTTTACAATCACAATATTTTTTTTAAATATATTTATTGTCTAAAAAAAAAAAAAAATATCTCTGCCTAGCTCTTTGAGGAAACAGCCGTGATGTTATATTACGTAATACGTACATAATTAAATTAGCAGACATGTATGAGTTTTCAACCGACTGTACTTTCACTGACGAATTGAATAAAACTGACGAATCAACGAAACTGGCGAACACTGGAAAATGTCGAGTTGACGCAACTGTCTAATCCCCAAAACTGACCAATCAGCGAAACTGACTAATCAACGAAACTGGCAAATTAAATAAACTGACGACTGAGGGAAACTAACCAGTGGTACGCGGACTCGTTAATGCATCCGCCGTATAGTCCTGACCTTGCACCTTCAGATTTCCACCTGTTTCGGTCTCTTCAGAATTCTTTAGGCAGTGTCAGGTTAACATCACGAGAGGACTGCCAAAACCACTTGTCGCGGTATTTTGATCAGAAGTCCCAAAATTTCTATAGCAATGGGATCATATCCCTACCTACAAGATGGCAAAAAGTTATCGAACAAAATGGTACCTACATACTTTAGTTAAATGTAAATAAACTATATTAAAAAATGTTTTGAATTTTCTTAAAAAATGCGAAGAAACTTCCCCAACCTATTACAAATGGCAGCCGGGACCAACGGCTTCACGTGCTTTATCGCGTCACGACATGATCTCGTTATGAAATTGATGGTCACTCATACACGGACCGACCGCGGTAAGCGTAGCTTAACCCTGATCGATCGACCCATGCGGCTTCTAGGTAGACACCATCGAGTCGTAAAATAATTTGTGTCATCACAAAATAATTACCCTCCTGTATTTAATAACTTTTATACAATGTAGATATTTGGGGAGGCCTACGCCAAAGAGGCGAAGTCTATTGCTTAGAGGCGAGAACCACACTAAGATATAATAGGTTGGGGAAAAAGTTTCTTCGCATTTTTTAAGAATATTCAAAACATTTTTTAATACAGTTTATTTACATTTAACTAAAGTATGTAGGTACCATTTTGTTCGATAAGTAGGGACATGACCCCATTGCTATAGAAATTTTGGGACTTCTGATCAAAATACCGCGACAAGTGGTTTTGGCAGTCCTCTCGTGATGTTAACCTGACACTGCCTAAAGAATTCAGAAGAGACCGAAACAGGTGGAAATCTAAAGGTGCAAGGTCAGGACTATACGGCGGATGCATTAGCACCTCCCAGCCAAACTCGCTTAATTTTTGCTGAGTGGCTAAAGATGTGTGAGGTCTAGGGTTATCATGATGAAAAACCACACCCCTTCTGTTGATTAATTCCGGCCGCTTTCTCTCAACTTCTTGCTTTAATCTCATCATTGTTCGCAGTAGAGTTCAGAATCGATGGTCCTGCCTGGTGGTAACAGCTCATAATGAATAATGCCGTTCCAATCCCACCACACACACAGCATCACCTTGTTGCGAGTTAACCCGGGTTTCGCCACAGTCTGTGAAGCCTGACCGACCTTTGACCACGACCTTTTTCGCACGTTCTTGTCGTACGTGATACACTTTTCATCACCAGTTATCAGCTTCTTCAAAAATGGTTCGGTTTCATTACGTCGTAATAAAGAATCACAAATGAGTACACGGTTCATTAGGTTTCTTTTAGTGAGCTCGTGAGGTACCCAAACATCGAGCTTTTTTGTGTACTCAGTTTTATTCAAATGTGCCAAAACTGTTTTGTGGTCAATTCCCAGTTTGTCAGCTACGTCGTAACTACCGATCTTGCTCCACTTTTTCAAAAATGGCATCCATTTTATCCGTAATAGGGCGACCAGGGGCCTTACTCCCGACAGCATCGAGTACTGAATCAATCGAATTAGATTCGAAATAAATGACGATCCATACTCTTGAAACCGACACTAGCGCACGATCGTGCGGTGGTTCAAAACGACACTAATTGCGATCGAATGATTCGTTAGAATCGAAAAGTTCTTACTCCACACGCCATCTGACAGTTATGTATCGAGTAGTTGAATCAAAACTAAACGTCAAATAACTCGATAGCAAAGAAGCTACTTTATGAAGATCGAGTGAGATTTTTTTGTGTTCTTTACTGCTTCATTTCTTCAAAATCTTTATTATTATGGCTCGCCTTACTTTGTTTTTCAATGTTCTTGAGAAAACATCGTATGGATCTTCGTGCGAAAAGAAATATGATATAGAAGATATATCGATATAATACCCGGGGCTATAGAAATGGATTCGGAAGAATTTCGAAGAAGTTATAGTTTCTCGAAGGAGTTGTTTAATGTGTTGGTAGAAGATTTAACACCATACATGAAGAAATTAACCAGACGAAGTGACATTTCCATTAAATGCAAGGCGAGAAGCCCGAAAGTCTGACAACCAGTCTTACCAAGGGGTATCGTATTACCCAGTCACTGGGTTGAGGAGGTCAGATAGGCAGTCAACATAATCAGCCTATAATGTTCTCACTGCTGGGGCACAGGCCTCCTCTGTGTGAGAGGGAGTAGGACGTAATCCACCACGCGGGCCCAGTGCGAGTTGGTAGTTTTGACATGTCTTCGAATTTTTGGTTCTAGGACATGCCACCGGTGTCCTCACGATGTTTTCCTTCGCCGTTTTGAGAGCAGTGGTGATGAAATAATTTATACAAAGTAAAGCACCTGTCAGGGTTCGAACCTACGACCTACAACTCGTAAGTCGCTGTCGTTACCACTGGGCCACCAGTGCTCTCAAGTAGGCAGTCGCTCCTTGTAAAATACTGGTATTCAGCTGCATCCGGTTAGACTAGAAGCCGAGCACAACATAGTTGGAAAAAGAATAGGCAGATTGGTTGATGTTTTTTCATAGGGTTTTATTTGTTAAGTTAAAATAAAGCACTAGGGTATCGTTTTTTACGTGAGAAAGTGATAGAGAAGTAAATAAATTCAACCACATAAAAGATTCTAACCACAGACATAAGACACTTGACAATGACGTAATCCATGAATGATAGGATATAGACAATGACAGGCATAACGACGCTGATAATACTCGAACCTATGTCGTTCTTGGTTTACGATTCGATTTGGTTCGGGAGTATGGTTTTAAATCGAGTTCAGATCAGAAACGAGTTCGAATCGAAAACAAAATCAAACTCGAATCGTTTTCGGGAGTAAGGCCCCTGAGCGACGTGCATCTTTGACATCAAAATTTCCGGATTGAAAACGCTTAAACCAAATTTGTGCTACTCTCACAGACACTGCACTAGGTCCATAAACATCGCAATTTTTTTTCGCGGCTTGCGTTGCATTTTTACTATTACTATTTTTATTAAAAGACTTTTTCCCCAACCTAATAATATATCTTTGCCAGTTGTTACGGGTCGTCAGAAGCCCGAAAGTCTGACAACAAGTCTTACCAAGGGGTATCGTGTTATCCAGTAACAGAACAGATAGGCAGTCGCTCCATGTCATCTTCATCATTTCAGCTGGAATTCGTCCACTGCTGGACATAGGCCTCCATCAAAGGCGAGAGTTTGCATTAATCGCTACGCTTGGCAGGCGGGTTGGCGATCGCAGTATGGTGTTAAAATGCATAGAGAACACTGCTGCCCATTATCTAGTAAGCTTGCTACTGGTATTCAACTGCATCCGGTTAGACTGGAAGCCGACTCCAACATAGTTGGGAAAAGGGCTTACCTCAATGCTGCAGCCACTGAGAGAGTTTCTCTCGTACGCCTTCAAGAGAATAGTAAAAAAGGTGGGCGGCAGTTCGGTGATGTCGTACATCTCTGTGACTCCGCCTGTGAAGTCCTCCATTGCTTCGCATGTTGAACCGCCCTTTAGAGACTCGTAGGAGCCGTGGAGTCTGGAATTAAAAATGTGTTATAAGTAAAAAAGTTTGTAGAACAAATTTTACCTTTACTTGTCCTAACCAAGAGCGATCGTCAGAGGGCGCCTTCCGGGTTCCGAGACAAAACTTTTTCGCGAGATTCGCGTGACGATGGCTTTGATTAGGACGCGACTTTACTAAAATAAGGTAATTTTGCGCAAACATTTTTATGAAGGGTAAAATTATTGGTAATCTAAAAATTGCCTAAAAACAATAAATAATAAAATGTATCGGACCAGAATTACATTTAAAATGAGCTATAAAATACCTACATTTTGCATTTTAGTTTATTAGGTATGTGTGCACAATAGAACGATAAGATTACATTATTCTTGTTCTTTTTCCTGTTGATTTATAATAGCGCTGAAGGTTCTACGTAATTTTACTTTTTAATAATGAAACAATCACAATCTTCTTTTCAAGGTCGATTAATACTATTTAATTATTACTTGGCATAAGCCTTCTCTAGTGAAGCGCTCCAGAACTCTTTGGTCTCCGACGAGTGGAGGAACACGAGTTTCCCCGGGTACGTCGGGAGACGGTCGTCTATGACCACGTTCTATTTGCCATACTACAAAGTTAGTGTAATAGCATTTACTTGGCATTAGCCTTCTCTAGTAAAGCGCTCCGGAACACGTTATCCTCCGACGAGTGGAGGAACACGAGTTTCCCCCGGTACGTCGGTAGACGGTTGTCTATGACCTCGTCTTATATGCCGTACTACAAAGTTAGTGTAATAGCACTTACTTGGCATAAGCTTTCTCTAGTAAAGCGCTCCAGAACTCGTTGTTCTCCGACGAGTGGAGGAACACGAGTTTTCCCCGGTAGGTGGGGAGACGATCGTCTATCACTACGTCCACCCATCTGCCGTACTGCCAGAAACTAGAAGAATAAAGAAATATGATGGATGAAAGTCGTCTAAGATCTGTATGAATTAATATACCACTTTCATATGCCCGTAGATAGAATATAACATAGATGGCATTTGACAGAAGAATATAATATGTGGGCGTCCAAAAAAAAGGGTCCAGTTCTCGGCATTTAGTTTCCGAGATTTATGCAGTTTTGTAAAGTCGGGTGAAAAAATTGCATTTCGCGATTTTAATTTATTATTAATGAATGCTCAATTATCTACCAGCTCTTATAGTTAATGACTGTGTTAAGATGTTTCTAAGTACCAGAAATTTTAAGAGAAAAGTTTAGTAAAAAGGTACCAGTGGTCACATGTCAAATTTGAACATGCTTTTTCAGAGATTCAACTTCAAAATCACACCAAGAATTGACATTTAGTGACCAAATTGGTGTTGTACTTCAGAAAGGTCAGGTGCGTAGTACTCGCAATCGGTGTGCGTGTATGACCAGATTTATGAACGTAGGCGAAGCAAAAGAAGTATGTAAGGAGCGTAGCAGGTGGCGTTCTATAGTTTCTGCCTACCCCCATGGGAAGAAGGCGTGAGTTTATGTATGTAACTTCAAAATCTGATAAAAAAAATGTGTCAGTTGTAGGATATTTTTTTAATCTTTATTATCAGTTGACTATTCTATATATCGAACCTAGTCTTAACCCAATACCCCACTACTGGACTCTTTGCTTGGACGCCCACATATAAAAAAAGAAATATTAGGATCATAACTTTTAAAACTGTTTATATTTTCTCTTGTATGTGCTTGTATATTTTTAAAAGTAAATAATCAAGCTTTACAGTTTATATATATGACGGCGCTACGTCGTCGTACTGTTGTAAACGGCACGTGCACCGGACCAATAAGGCGATATCGCCATCCCCACCTCCCCCACTACTCAACTTGATTGTGCTCGTGTATAAAACGAGAGCGGGCGAAGCGATCGGGCATCATGACCGGTGCGCTTTTCTTTGACGTGGCGAAAGCATTTGACAAGGTATGGCACAACGGCTTAATCTATAAGCTGTACAAACTAAATGTGCCCGATCGTCTCGTACTCATCATCCGAGACTACCTATCAAATCGCACCTTTCGCTATCGCATAGGGGAGGCTCTCTCATCCCCCCATCCGATCCGAGCCGGCGTCCCCCAAGGATCCGTGCTCCCCCCCACCCTCTCTTCTCGCTCTACACCAGCGATATCCCTAGACATAAGAAGTGTCAGCTGGCCCTATTCGCCGACGACACTGCTATATTCTACTCAGGCCGACGCACCGAGTCAATTTCTCGACACCTCCAATCAGCCGCCAAAGCTCTCGAGCAATGGTTTAAGAAGTGGAGAATCGAAGTTAACCCGACTAAAAGTGCAGCTGTCCTTTTTGTCAAAAATGGCAAAAACAGCGACGCTCGCACCCGCACAAAACCCATCACCATGTCAGGCCCTAAGAACCAAACCAACCTAACCCAACCTAACCAAACCTAACCCAAACCCCCCTTTTTTTTTTTTTTTTTGTTTTTTTTTTTTTGTTGCCGGGGTGGAAAATCCTCATGGATGTCCTCCGCCCTGGGGTGGGCGGAGGGGTCTGTCAGACTCTTACTGACTAAAAACCACCCCGGTGTTCCCTTCTCACACTTGCACCGGGGATCTTGGGAGCTAGTATTACTTCCGTGATCCCCGGCTAGTGCCGGCCCGCCTCTGCGGGCCACCTCAAGTCTGCGGGGGGGGTGAGGTGTTAGACCCCCCCGCGACGTCTCAAAGGGGCGCGCGTGGAACACTACGCGCCGCCACCTCGGGTCCAGTGTGATAGGGGGCGGCGGACGTCCCCGAGTCCGCCGTCCCTGGACCCATTTAGGGGGGCCGGAAGAGGGCATTGTCTGCCCTCTGCCGACGCCCAGTGCGCCTGCTGCGGGCCGGGTGAGCGGACGAGATCTCCCGCTCCCTTTCCGCAGCCTCCTTCTGCGACACGACTGTTCCGCAGAACCCAAACCCCCCTAACCCAACCTAAGGCCAAATATCTGGGGGTTACACTTGATCACAAACTCAGTTTCACTGAACACATAAAGATAGTACGTAACCGTGCTAACTTTGCGCTCAGTCGCCTCCACTGTCTCCTCAACGCACGCAGTAAATTGGCCCTTAAAGCTAAGGTGCGAATATACACCACGTGCGTACGCCCCATCATGACCTATGCTGGCGTCGTGTTCGCACACGCCAAGCCGTCACTCTTATATAAAATGCAAGTACTGCAAAATCGATTCATGCGACGAGCCACGGGAAGCCCCTGGTTCGTACGTAATGATCAATTACATCTAGATTTAAATCTGCCGACCATCAAGCAATTTCTCAAAAAAGCGAGCAAACGCTTGTTCGATTCTGCTGCTACTCACACTAACCCTCTAGTGGCAGCAGCTGCCCGATACACCCCCTCAGTCATCTCACGCACACGACGACCTAAACACGCCCTCACAGACAAAGACGACGACATCACTCTCTATCAAGAGAGTATGAAGTCAATTCGAAAAAAATTCATCACAAAACACAGATTCCGTACTCGGCGGCGAGTACCACCGCGGACTAGAGTAAATAATCACTCCCCCCGTCCCTTGACCCCGCCCGCCCGCGCGGAGCAAGTAGCTATAAATATAATCCATAATAATAATAATAACCAGATGCTGCAAGTCCTCTTTTGCTCAGTAACCAGTAGCGCGCTAAGCCAAGGTTCGAGTCCCAGTAGGGGACGCCCTGAGGCCTGCTACTTAAAATCCTATAATAATAACCCGGCGAGAGGCCCTTCAGGCCCCGCCAATGACCGGTGAAGCAGCAAAGGCACTCCGGAGCCAACTGCAAAAACGCCCGGAACAAAAAAAAAAAAAAGGGATCGGGCACTCTATTCTTGGCTTCGGTCCGATGCACATGTTGTCATAGCGCATAGTTATTTTATTCAAATAAAAGTGATTAATAAGTAAAGCTACCGACGTTATATATGATACAAAAGATGCTGATTTGATTTAACTCAAATCGTGATTACTATTTGACAGATTCTGAAAGCTTATGAAAGTTATTTGATGAAATCAGCTTTGTTCCAGTTTTTTATCTCACGAAGCGACGCGCGCTTTACTTGTGGTAATCAAGTGTACAAATACGCTGTAATTGTGTGTGTAAGCGCAGGAGTTTTCAGCACCGTCCGAGACACGGGCGAAGTCGGAAGTGTGTGTATGCGTGTGTTATGTGCTGACGCTACTCGTCTTCACGCACGTATTCAAAGCGTGTTCGTACACTTGGTTACCACAAGTAAAGCGCGCGCTTCGTGGGATAAAAATACTGTAAAATCAAAATATTTAAATCATAAATGATGCGAGCCGGCAAGAAACTCCACTTTAACTCTTTTAAAAACAATTGGGTAAGTACCTATTACATTTAAAAGTGAGTAAGACAAGTGAGTGTGAGTGTGTGAGGCAGAACATGATGTCCATAATATTCTGCTGTTTCCAGTGTACAAATATTTCAAAGAATTAAAATTAGGAGTATTAGAACAATAATTATGTCGAAATTAAACTATACAATGTCAAAGTCAAAGAAAACGTTAACTACTATCAAATACAATGTCAGGGTTATTAATTATAATGTCAAGAATTATTAAATACAATGTAGAAAATTATTCAATATAATGTCATAGAAATTAAATTCCATTCAATTATTAGGAGAACAAAGGCAAGTCGTCGTCTAATTTTTTAACCGACTTCCAAAAAGGAGGAGGTTCTCAATTCGGCTGTATGTTTTTTTTTTAACCTACTTCCAATTTGAAAATTCTTTTTTTGTTTGAAAGGGTATACTCTCGAGGTGGTCCCATTGCCACCAAATCAGAATCAGATGAGGGGATCTCATGGAAATCGAGGGGCACCCTCAAATTTTATAGGCAATCCTATAGCGATTTGGGTATTTTTTATTGTAACTCGTGCATTTGGTCTCGGAAAGCACCATTTGGTAAAGTGGAACTGATGATGGAAACCACATATGGCCACCGGAACGATAAAATAATGAGTACCTCTATTTAACGGGTAGCGATTAAGCAATTTATGCTCGTCACTATGCACATGGTGAGTGGCAGTTCTCCTGGTTCTTACCAGGAGAACTCCTCAACAATCAACGTCCCAGCATCGAGAAATGAAATATTTTGTAAAAGGTGATGAGCAGTTAACATTAACTTAGATAAATTCAAAACTGACCCACTAAAAAGTGTAAAATAAAAAACTTTTTACAAAAAAATAAGAACCGACTACCAAAAATAACACTACAAAGTGAAAAATAACTTTAATTTCGGAAGTCGGTGGCAAAAAACTCAATTACAGATCCAAAGACACCGACTTCCGAAATTAAAGTTATTTTTCACTTTGTAGTGTTATTTTTGGTAGTCGGTTCTTATTTTATTGTAAAAAGTTTTTTGAATCAAATTTTTCATTTAAAAACTCATTTGTTGCGCAATAACACTAATAACACTTATGCAATAGGAAGCTCAATAATTTCGTTTTAAATGCCATGAAGTTAAGACTTTTAAAAACATTAGGTAATTTATTATAAATACTAATTGCCATACAATAAACATTATTAGAAAATAGTTTAATTCTTTGTTGGGCTACTCATAATTTGTGGATATTTCGACTTTTTCTTATAACAACATCGTTATGTACGGAATGTAGTCAGTATAATGACGCCTTACCGGAAATGGAAGACACCAGCATAATTCTCATCGAAGCTCTGGTCATCTGGCACCACTTGGAAGAACAATCTAAAATAGGAATGAAAATTCTTTTAATTATTTTAACATTAATTCGGTTCTGCACCTTCCTTGTCTAAGCCAACTAGCAACTGGATGAACCGATCAGCCGACCTTGAAGTGAGAGTAAGTATTTTTACAGAACAGACCGGCTGATGCTAAGGTTTCACACTACTGACAGTTCACTTCACCTAAGTTTTGAAGATTTGTACAGAAAGAGTTGTTTTTGTTTTGGTAATTGGCTGGAAATCCTCATGGAAGTCCTCCGCCCTGGGGCGGACGGAGGGGTTTTTCAGACTTCTGCTGACTAAAACCACCCCGTGTGGGAAAGGAATCGTACACTTGCACCGGCTACGGGGGCACTTAAGAACTCTTCAACGCAGCCCCCAACTGGTCGGCTGGCCCGCCTCTGCGGTCCCCGTCAGGTCAAGCGGGGGGAGTGAGGTGTTTGACTCCCCCGGCGACGCCTAAGAGGGGTGCGCGTGGAACAATACGTACCACCAGCTCGGGTCTTGTATGATAGGGGGCAGCGGAGTCCGCCGTCTCTGGACCCATCCGGGGCCGGCAGAGGGCATTATCTGCCCTCTGCCGACGCCCACGACAGCTCACTTCATCTAAGTTTGTAAAGAATAGATCGGCTGGCACTACGCCGGCGGGTATTATCATAAGTTCAGCCGAAATACCTCTCCCAAAAGGGGAGTTTATAAAAGCGTACAAAAACCCGTATTTTTTTCTCTTTCTCTGTTTCTATATAATAGAAAAAGACAGAGAGAGAGAGTCACATGGAGGGGCATACAGCTTTTTCCTTACGTGAGGATTTCTACCAGTATTTACTCTGAATAACGCGAGCCACGTTAAAGAACTTCATTCCAAAAACGCCAAACTGACACACATACACTCATACATGATGTGCCAATTTTTTGGTTAAGAACTGTACCGTTATTAGTCTTTTTATGGTCTGATAAGATACGAAAGGAAGGCCCGTTTTATCAAGCATAATTTTAGAACCTCAACTTTTTTCCGAGAAATCTCGCCATTTTGTTTAAAAGTCCTGTTATGGTTTCAAGGACACCATAATCTAGGAAAAATATTTCAATACAATAGGCATATCAGTGATCAATGTCAAACAACATTAACCTAGGTACTCTACTTGTTGAAACAGGATAATGATACTATCCTGTTTCAACAAGTAGACTAGGTGATATTTACTAGTTATGTCATCCTCATCTGCCTAGCCTTTTCCCAACTATGTTGGGGTCGGCTTCCAGTCTAACCAGATGCAGCTGAATACCAGTATTTTACATGGAGCGACTGCCTATCTGACCTCCACAACCCAGTTACTGGGTAACACGATATCCCTTGGTAAGACTGGTTGTCAGACTTTTGGGCTTCTGACGACCCGTAACAACTGTCAAAGATCTACAAATGACAGCCGGGCCCAACGGCTTAACGTGCTTTCCGAGGCACGGATGAATCTTGGTATGAACAGATGGTCACCCATCCACCGACCAACCGGGGCAAGCGTAGCTTAACCTGCTCGATCGACCCGTGCAGCAGTTATTATTTACTAGTCATGTATATAAATAAAATACTAGTTGCTGTTTTTCTAAAATAAAAGTTGCCTAAGTTACACCATATAACATCAGCTATGCCAGGCTGTCGGCCACTTCGGCCAGTAAAGCCCCGTCAAGAAAATCGGTCCAGCCATTTCGGAGATTAGCCGAAACAAACAGACAGGTAGACAGACAAAAAAATAAGATTAACATAACATCACGCCTGTAAGGCGTACCTATGGTAGTAGTACCGAAGAGTTAAGCAGAGGTTTTTTTTTTTTTTTTTAAGATAAGATTTCTTTATTTGTTTAAACATTGTATACATACAAGAGCATACAAGATATTAAAGTCATCGTTTGAGTCCAATTATGTTTAGCCGTAAGTATCGGCGTACAAATACTTCCCTAACATTGAAAATAATTCACATTAACAAAAATCTAAAATTTACCTAGAATATGCACTTACAAAGTTTATAATTTAGAAACTTAATATATTAGAAATTATTAGGATGTTATGATGTCAAAAATTCCATATTCTTATTTAATATTAGTGTCATATATTAATTAGTAGTATTATTGTCATGAAAAGATAAAATTATTCACTCAAAAAACAAAAAAAAAAATCCTTTTCGACCAAAAATTCGGAGACACTATAATAAGCCTTTTGCAAAAGAAACATTTTTAATTTTTTGAGGTTTGTTTAGGTTTTTTTTTTGAGGTGTACCTATAATACACCAACATTTCGCCAGTTAAGTTTAAGTCCCATGTAATAGGGGGCGAGCCTATTGACATCAACCGGGCACAAATCCAGACTCCGGGCTGCTACTGAGAAATTCCTAATGGAAAATCCCAAAAAACACTGCCCGACCTGGGAATCAAACCCAGGACCTCGTGATCAGCAGTAGCGCTTGCGAGCAGTAAAACAGACACAATTACAGAACAATACTAATGCAGATTTTACAAATTAAACTGAACAATCAGCGTTTCTAAACCGAGATCTGTCAGTGTCAATATTCCACAACAAAGATGACACTGCACTAACAGCTCTCGAACGCAGTTTAGATGTGCTGATCGCGTTAAATTTCATTCAAATGAAAATATTTTATTTCACATAAACCTACATGGGCACTTATGAAACGTCAGAAGCTAGGTGCACGGTTCTCACATTCACAAAATATAAAAATAAAAAAAACATAAAATATTATTAAAATAATAAAAGTAAAAACGTAGTTGAAATTAAATTGTAGGTATATAATGTCAAATAAAGGAAAGATTATAACAAGGAAGTATGTAAAAAACCGGCCAAGTGCGAGTCGGACCCGCGCACGAAGGGTTCCGTACCATTATCTATAAAAACGGCAAAAAAAATCACGTTTGTTGTATGGGAGCCCCCCTTAAATATTTGTTTTATTTTAATTTAATTATTGATTTTTAAAGTGAATATATCACTAAATATTCTGTGAATATTTCAAGTGTACCTGTTACCGTTATCAATATCGAGCAAAAACGACCAAAAAAACCGGCCAAGTGCGAGTCGGACTCGCCCACGAAGAGTTCCGTACCATTATCTATAAAAACGGCAAAAAAAATCACGTTTGTTGTATGGGAGGGCCCCTTAAATATTCGTTTTATTTTAATTTAATTATTGTTTTTTAAAGTGAATATATAACTTAATATTCTGTGAATATTTCAAGTGCCTACCTGTTACCGTTATCAATATCGAGCAAAAACTACCAAAAAAATCACGTTTGTTGTATGGGAGCCCCCTTAAATAATTATGTTATTCTGGTTTTTAGTATTTGTTGCTATAGCGGCAACAGAAATACATCATCTGTGAAAAGTTGTGAAAACTGTCCAGCTATCACGGATCATGAGATACAGCCTGGTGACAGACGGACAGACAGACAGACGGACAGACAGACAGACAGACGGACAGACAGACAGACAGACAGACGGACAGACGGACAGACAGACAGACAGACAGACGGACAGACAGACAGACAGACAGACAGACAGACAGACAGACAGACAGACGGCGGAGCCTTAGTAATAGGGTTCCCGTTTTACCCTTTGGGTACGGAACCCTAAACATCACGTTTGTTGTATGGGAGCCCCCTTAAATATTTATGTTATTCTGGTTTTTAGTATTTGTTGCTATAGCGGCAACAGAAATACATCATCTGTGAAAATTTCAACTGTCTAGCTATCACGGATCATGAGATACAGCCTGGTGTCAGACGGACAGACAGACAGACGGCGGAGTCTTAGTAATAGGGTTCCCGTTTTACCCTTTGGGTACGGAACCCTAAAAAAGATTTTCATTGGTGAAATCAGCCCTAAAACTAGTAAACAAAGTGTGACCAATATCTAAAAGCAAGTTCGCTCACTTTCTGTGCAGCGTGAGGTTGGCGACGGCGGCCAACAGCCAACAGTCGCCCAACTCGCCCTGTTGCACGTCGAAGCGACTGTAGCCCTCCACGAAGAGTTGAGGGTCTTTGCATATTTCCTGGAAAAAAAAAACACAAATCATATCAGATTTGCTCAGACGTAACTGTATTTTACACATTCTGTCTACGTGTCTCACCCAACTCTCCTATCGCAGGTCTGTTGGAAAAAAATCTAATTAAATAAGCTGTACTTTGTGCTCTTCTATATTTATGTATTTTTCTCTTTGAAGTGTTTTGTTTGTATTATATTAGATTATTATGAACCTAACTGCTTAGCTTGTATTAATTAGTATAATGTGCTCGTCAAAATGCATCGTAAGAGCCCAAACAAATGGTAGATGCCGTACACCGTTGAGGAGTTCTTTTGGCGGGTTGGGTATCCTGCAGGATCCTGGTGATGCCTGCGCATCAGGTCAAGGTTATCATGCTTTTGTAATATCATTGACAACCTGTCCCAATTTTCAAATCAATCCCAATCATTGACAACTTGTCCCATTTTTCAAATCAATCCCAAATTTCGAATCGACAGACCTGTGGAAGTTGTTTATTATCTCTTCACCAACTAGAAAAGAGGTTATGATCCTCAAACGGCTGAGCAGTTTTTTTTAAAACATAGCTAAGAACACCGGAAATCGGTTCATCCATTCAGGAGCAATGATGCCACAGACAGACAGTCAGATACACACTACAAACGTAATACCCCTCTTTTTCGTCGGGGTTATTAACGTTTCAGTGACGTCATTCGACGGTAAATTGCGAACCCTATGTGGCGGCCACCGCAGTCTTAGGGAGCCCTAGCTTAAGGGGGATGCGCTAAGGTAGCCCGCGAAATTCTAATTTTCTTAAGTTTTTTTGCTATTTGCAGGTCAGTAACAGGTTGTATGTTGATTTAAATATGATTCGCGAATTATATCTAATCATTAGAATCAGCATTACAACTCACTCAATTCATGATTGTCTCAGAAATATTCATTCAATAGGAGAGTTAGTTGTATTGCCGATTCTAATGATTATAATTCTGTAAAGCCATATTTGTTACGGCCGCGAATCATATTTAGATCAACATACAACCGGTTACTGACCTGAAAATTGCAAAAAACGTAAGAAAATTTGAATTTCGCGGGCTACCTTAGCGCATCCCCTTAAGTATAAATGAAGTACTCACCGCAGGTCTCAACCAAGTGATGTGTCTATCGAGCGTCTCCTTGTAGTAGACACTACGGTCTACTGCAGGGAACTCAGGGTCTTCGAACAGCCTGCCCTCGGCTACACAGCGAGACCTGATCTCCTTGAAGTCCTGGTACGTCGCCGGACCGAATGATGACGGACGGGTCTCGCCTAGCTGTAAAAAATTGGTATAAATTAGCTTTAAATAAATTATTTGTCAATCTGGTCTGGACTGGTCAAAAAGAGGTCGAAGTCGGGCTGTTGATGAAGATGATTCTTCATTATCAAAACCCAATCAAAATTCCCCATTTGGAAAAGGTTAACCATGATTTTGATAAAGGGGCCAACGATTTTGCGTGTCGCCTGACGCGGCGAAATCAATATCGCTACATACGAACTACTTACGACAAGTGACGTCACACTAGTCCTACGTCACGCAAGCAAAGGTTACCGTAAAATCAGCATATTTACAGCAGCCCGATAATAACCATCGAGCAGTAGCCCCCAGACACAACACCCGTCTGATCGGAGGATTCTCCCATTTCAATGGAGGCTGAGGCACTTTCCACCATATTCCTCGTTTTTAAAAACCGGTGGGATTATTGCGTAACAGACCAACGATTACAATGCATTTTATTTTGACAATGTGACAACACTGACAACATTGTGACAACATAACATTCTAACACTCCCCAGTATTTATATTTTGGAAACATGTAAATTTGTCCGCAAGCATCAAGAGTTCTACACTAAACGCGAAGACATCCAATCACAGTACACACTTAGGCACCGATCTAGGTTAAACATACCAACATCCAAGCTAAAAATGCATTCCACAGGTCCCTACGTAATGTCTATAAAAATATATAATAAACTACCTGACATTATAAAGAAAGAAGAAGAGTTAAATATATTTATAAGAAAACTTAAAAAATTACTGGTAAACAAATGTTATTACTCATTATATGAATATTTGAAAGATAAACATAAATAATAGTAAAAAAAAAAGGATTAATAACAATTTAATTTATATAGTTTATGTTTAAGGAAATTACTAATATAATAAATGTTTACAATATAATAATGATACGGTAATTATTAATAAATGATATAATATAACAATAATAGTAATTAAATTAAATAGCAACAATAATAATAACATAGCAATAATAATTATTCAAAGAATTACAATTTATATACTTAAATGAACAAACAGAAATACAATACGTAAGTACAGGTATCTATATAAAAATAATCTAAAATATTAAAGTACTTTTGCAGATAAATTAATACATAAATAATAGTGCGAAATGTTCTAGTATCCTTTTCGCGATCAGGAGCCTATGATTGTAAATATGTAAATTAAAACTTGTTCCCAACAACAACAACTTAATGATCTCCCAAAACAGGGCTTCCTCTCTCGTACCCTTTTGCTGTGCCCTACAGGGTCCATAATGATCTAAATTATATAGTTACCACCTTTTTTTTTTTTGGGTGGGAAATTATCAAATAACTTCTCCCGCTCTGGGTGGAGCGGGAGGGAGTGTCAGACTTTTACTGACTAAAACCCACCCGTGTTCCTTCAGATGCCTGTGTGCCAGGGCCACGATATCCCTTTCGGACAGGCTCGTAACCCTGGCAGGCATTGGCCCTTTCGGACCCCGTCAATTGGTGCTGACGTCTCTTTGAGGCGCGCGTGGAACACAACGCGCCGTCGACCCAGGCTTGGTCCTTATCGTACGGCGAGCTACCCATCGCTCACCGTCCGCAAGCCCGCGCCTACGGTGGCCGGGAATCGGCATATAGTTATCACCTAAGTACACATTATGGTAAAGCAATAAAGATATTGAGTATTAATTGCGTTCTTTACGTTGCCAAGCAGACGAATTACTCTAACATAATTATGAAGCAATGGATTAGGAATTTGTGTTATGCAATTGTGGTGCAGATGTTTGTTATATCCTCAATACAATTATAAAACCCTGCATAGACGTCCTGTAATTTCTTCCTACCGTTTATGTTATTGTTACATTTCAATATGGGTTGCATTTTCATATTACTATTGTTTCTGCTAACCACTCCAACTAAGCTTAATATGCTTTTAATAGGAGTGGGTTCACGGCAATAGTGCGCCGTGTGGGCATCGACCTCTTGCTCGAAAGTTCGCCGCCCACAATCTTTTTTTTTGCAATAAATCATGTTGACGTTTCTTTATAAAACAAAGGACTCGGTGACTGATGCCAGGTTTCTGAGGACTTTAGATAAAGACTCTCAACAAGAAAAGCTATTATTGGCCTGCTTACGACATGTGAGAGGTACGCGGAGGCTCATGGGCTCAGATACAATGTTAAGAAAAGTGAGGTACTTGTCTTTAAGGCAGGTTCTAAAATGTACCCAATTGAACCACAATTGAAACGCAAACGTTGCGCTTCCACCATGCGCAGGGTACGCGACAGCCCCAACAACATCCTGAATACTATAGCTGATAGGTGGGACAGCCCCATACTGGGACATTGGATACGCCTACATGCCACTGTGGCGTAGTAATTAATAGTTTGTGTTGTAGTTCTGGTACGAGTAGGTTTAAGTACTAACACTAGTTTCTAAGTCGTGTGTATACTAATCAATTAGACTATCTGGGTCTGAAATAAAAGTTTATTATTATTATTATTATAAGACAAACTTTAACCGAGTGTTTAGAACCGGAATGTGGAAAGATATCGAAATAAACAAATATAAGAAAGAAAGAAAAAGTATTTATTGGGATTCGCACAGGAGATCACAAATTAAAAAAATAAAACACACTCATCGAAACATAAAAAGCTAAACGAAAAAAAAAAAACAAAGTAAAATGAAAATAGAAAGGCCTGTACGAGGCCAAAAGGCCTATGTCTTACTATCCAATATCAGGCGCTTCACTCGAGTGAATGGGTCACTTGAGTAAAGGTTAATTTTTGTTTCATTCACCGTTCACGGCACCGATAAAATTATACAGAGTGGCGATTAGGTTAAGGCAGTCTAAATCAAATTTCGAACGCAACCTCCGCCCCTCGCTCCCCGCCACTCCGTTATGTGCTAAACGCTAACACATCAGTAATAAAGTTGAATATCGCGTGAGCTCTTTAATAGTGTTCGAGCACGAAACTAAATAGCGTAAGTCTCAATTCTTATTTCGTTTATAATTATAATTTTATTACAATGGTACTGCTATTTTATTATTTAAAAAAACTAATAACAAGTTGTAATAACCGTTGTACTATTTAAGAGATTTGCATGAATATTCTGAAACAGTCACACATACAAGCAAAATGAAACTGTAGTATATGATTTATTGCATCTTTTTCTTTCCATGTTGAAGACAGTTACTTAATTGTAATATTTTCTCTCAATAATTTTTTTATTCAAAAATCATGTCTTTTTTAAGGATAATTCTAAAAAACAACAAGATTGTTTAGCTTTTATGTCTAAAATAAATATTCACAGCAAGAAAATATAGTTTATTATCCCGACACAAGATATTTTTTCTCTAGATCAATTATTACTTTAGTTATGTTGTATTTCTCCGTATGTTACTATGTGTACATAAATAATAAAATAAATAAATAAATTTTACTCAAAATAGAAAACAGAATTTTTCAAACAAAATAAATAGCGTAAAAATTGGCACGAAATAGACCACACTTGATAATACGAGTAAGGCACTAGACACGCGCGGGGCAATGGTATCAACAATTCGAGACGTGGTGTTGTTACCAAATAATCACAAATTTAGTTTAATGTTGTAAAACACGACGAACAAAAAGGTCCCACGGCTACAATGTTAATTGTTATTAAATATTTTAATTGTATATGTTTAAAATACGTAATGTAGAATACGTGTGATGACCTAATAAACTGTGATGACCGAAACTACGCATAGGTAGATCGATCATGAAGTGCTTCAGATGATGGCAAACGCCTGTATTCCCCAAGCAGTAGGCATAATTAGTGTACCCATGCAACAGAGGGCGAGCCTTTTTCCAGTAATCTGGCAGGAATTCAGACTCCGGGTTGCTACTGAGAAATTTCTAACGGAAAAGGCTTTGCTCACTTTGCTCGATCAGAGGATATAGACCAGGGCCTGCAATCTTGACATACATAGCGATCGCTGTACGACCGAATTCGGTCGCAGTCCTAATGGATTTCCTAGAGACCTAGACGGTCAAAAATGCTTGACAAGATTGTGATTTTTTCGTACTTATCAAGCAGTTTTGACCGTGTAGAGATCCTATTAGGACTTTGCGACCGAATCCGGCCTGGACCTGCCCAGCAGTCGCGCTTACGAACAGATCAACGCGGCAGTCAATGTTTATAAACTGAATGTGGACTACATTTGCGCACAATATGCGAACGAGGGTTTTATTTAAAATATAATAATAATAATGACAGATGTGTAATATTATTGTTATTTCCGTTAAGCTGTTTATAGCAATTATGCATATATTTCCTATTTAACTCATCATTAATATCGTTATCTAGGCAACTAGTTGTACCTAATGTCTATTCCCGGCATAATAAAATAATAACATAAGCATAGCATAATATAATTAAACAATAATATATAATAGAATAATTTTATTATTGTTCCTAGCTGCTGCCCGCGGATTCGCTCGCGTGGGGTTTTCTAAAATAAAAGTAGTTACTTCTTATAACATCAGCTTTCTGCCAGTGAAAGCCCCTTGAAAATCGGTTTAGCCGTTTCGGAGATTAGGCGGAACAAACATATAGACAAAATTAAAAAAAAAATCAATACAAATTGTTATTTTGTTATAACTACCGTAGTATACCCGTATACTTCCATTAGCAAAAGCATTAGCAAAAAGCTGTTATTTTGACATTACAATCAGACACTGCAGTTTTATTTATTTGTACAGATGTATAGATCAGATAATATATCCTAATTAATCACTATTTTAAATTAAACTAATCAAATCGCCGTTTAATAGACGGGTTATCTGCAATATTATTATGTTTGTTTACGAGTATAATGTCATAAAAAATTTCCTCAATTCTATCTAGCTATGTCGGTATGTCCCTAAAATAAGTCTCTTCTATTTTCAATGAAGTACTATTTACGTGGGAATAATAGTTTAGTAACGAGAAACAATGTACTTTTCAGTAAAGATAAACTACGATAACATGGCTCGCCCCTCCAAATTACTGTTTCAATGTGTGTAGTCACATCCTTACGAAAGAGTTTGTATGTAGTTGTATCTCACTTATTACCAGATTTGTTGGTCAACTAATCATAACTTAGCCGATCGCGCAGGACAAGACAACGCACGTGCCATTTTCATAGAGGACGTCAGTGCAGCAGTAAGTTGCTACGGCGTAGCGCTACGCCGTAGACAAGCTACGTAATTATTATGCAGCGCCATACTAATAATAATGAGCGATTAATGACGCCACTAGTCGAGCAAAAAATCCGTGATTTGTTTGACGGTCGTCTTATTACGCACCATTATCATCATTCACCCAAAAGACGTCCACTGCTGGACATAGGCCTAAGGGGGGGTGTTTGCCATAATCGCCACGCTTGGCAGCCGGGTTGGCGATCGCAGTATGGTGTTAAAATGCATAGAGAACACTGCTGCCCATTCTCTAGTAAGTCCCTTAGTCGCCTTTTACGACAGCCACGGGAAGAAATTAGGAAATGGGGTGGTGCTATCCTTTACGTCCGGCACCACACTGAGCTCCAGCACCACACACATGTGTACAAATACTTTCAAACGTTTTGAATTATGAACGGGCGGGCTATTATTATCGTAGTTAATCTCTACCTGTAATAATCTTTTTTATCTAAGGCGTAGTTCACAAAGTATGGGTCGCGATTCGACCCACTGGTGGGTTGATAGTTCGATACGTCTCTGTTTGCAGTTGTCTTCTAAGTAGTCCTAAAGATTGTGGTGCTTTTAACTGCCCCGTTGGTCTAGTGATCGCAAACATCGATGACCTGGGTTCGATTCCCAGGTCGGGCAAAGGGTCATTGGGTTTTTCCAGTAGGAACTTCTCAGAAGCAGCCCGGAGTAAGGATTTGTGCCCGGTTGATGGCAATAGGCTCGCCCCCTATTACATGGGACTGAATCATAACTGGTAAAATTTGGGTGTACTATAGGTACACCTCTGCCTAACCCATCGGTGAATACAGACGTGATGTTACGTTTATTTTAAATTCTATGTACAACTAGACCAATTAGATGACATCACCGCTACGATATTCAAAACAGAACATTAAATAATTTAGTGAGATCAATACGGGGGCGAAAAAGGTCGAATGTCTAGACTAGGGTGCTCCCCTATGTCTGGATAGTGTCTACTGTCTCTAGATTTTGGATATTTACAACGCATTACTCATCTTGAGTGTCGTAAGCATCTGTGTGTGTTTATATTATTAAACATTATTATTATTACAACCTTGAGTAGAAATTGATTCTATGTTCTTCAGGCCTAATTTCAAATTCATCTGCTTCGAAGAACATAAAAGCAAGCGGATTAAGGATTGTCATATTCAGCTAATTGAACTTTACTGAAATTGAGTTACCGTGTACAAAAACCTATCGTTGTTAGGAAATTGTGGACGATATAATATCCACAATTTTAAAAGCCTTTCAATGTCTTATAACCTTAACCATTTGTAGTGCTACACTATAGTGTTACAAGCTTTTTACGTCAGGCTACATTCAATTTGGATTGAGGCGTATATCGTGTCAAATCAGTTGTTATTTCAATCTGCCTGGGGCCCTATTCTGTAACTTTGTGTTAAGCAACACGCCATTGACACTATCGACACACTACAGACATTATTTTGCCACTGTTGCAAATTTGGCAACAATAATTGGTAGTCTGGTCCACTATAATGATACAATGGCATCGTGATGCCAAGCTTACGGTAGTATGTAAATATTTTAAGTGTATTTGACAGTTGTTTCTATCGTGTTTGAATAGTGTTTTAGCCATCGAACCGCCATTGTGAAGCCATCGAACAACGACACCTATTTTCGCTATTGTTGATTGGGTTCAATTTGTATATTTTTTAAATTTAAAATAATGTGTCCGTGTGTGTGTGCGACTTACGTAGTGAAATTGATAAAGCGGACGTAGAGCAAGCAAGGAAGCTAATCGACGAGCTCATTCCCTTTCTCCAGAGACAGCGACGGCGGAATGGAATCCCTGCTAAATCAAAGGTTTGTATGTGAAGGTACCTAATTTGATACTCCGACCGAAAACCATAAGATGATGTAAAAAATCTACGAAAAAAAATTTTTTTTTTTTGCTTCAAATATCTAATATTATTTTTAATTACTATATATTTTTTTAATATACAAATTATATATTTCGAAAACGGTGCGTCCTAGGCAAAAAATAACCAAAATTTGCCCCCTCCCTCCCTATGTAAACAGCATCCCAACATGAATTAAGGTTTTTTTTTTAATATCGAAGGCCCATAACCTCGCGAAATAGCGCCCCTACGGCTACACTCATTAAACGTTATTAAACGCATGTTTTTAGTGAAATTTGATGTTTCTAATAATAAAACGTTTTTTATATTAATAAATAAACCTATAATATAAAGATTTAATTGATAAAAATTGGATTTGAAAAAGTGGTAGGTTTGGTTTACCTCATGGTAGATTTTTGATAGCAACACTAAAACTATTATACGCCACACTATCGACTTACTACCGACACACTACTGAGACACCACTGAAAGGCCATTGAAGTTTTTGCAGAATGCCAAATTTGCAACAGTGGCAAAAGAATGTCTGTAGTGTGTCGATAGAGTGTCAATAGCGTGTTGCTTAACTCAAAGTTACAGAATTGGGCCCAAGTGTCCATGACTATTCTATTGAGACACTACTGACACACTATTGACAAGTTGGTTATTTTACAGAATTGCGCCCCTGGCCTTTGCCCGGCTATGTTAGGGTCGACTTTCAGTCTAACCGAATGCAGCTGAATACCAGTATTTTAGATGAAGCGACTGCCTATCTGACCTCCAAAGCCCAGTTTATTATTGGGTAACACGATAGATGGGTCAGGAACAAATTTTTGACGTAATTGCACAACGGTATGTATCACACTGGTAAATAAATGAAGCACAATATAATTATTAAGGGGGGTATTATTACACATTTTACACACACTAGATAAATACCCCTTGTACCACACAATAGATACCCCTTGGTAAGACTGGTTGTCAAACTTTTGGGCTTCCGACTACCCGATACGACTGTCAAATATTTATGAATGGCAGCCGGGACGTCGGCTTAAGGCGATAAAAAAATAAATTGGGGGCTTTTTCGTAACCATTTATTTCAGTATTATGTATGGATTTAATTTTTTGATATTATGTTTATTGACTATTTGATTAATACTCTGACTGAAGGAAAACGCAATTCGGAATGTAAAGTAAAAATTAACCTATACCGATTCGAAAACCATTTCGAGATTTTAAGCTTTTATGAGTTATTTTTCTATTAATAGGTCTTAAAATTATAAGATCGTATTTATTTTCACAAAAATACTTAAAATCACTTGACTTTTATTTGACCTCTAAATGTCATCCAAAGTAGCCAGAATTGGGAATTTTCAGTGCCTCTTGTAATTAAATAATTAAGTTGTTCTGTATGTGTCAAGTGTCAATGTCAACGACAAATTCACAAGAAGCACTTACATTACATTCTATTCAAATAAAATTCAAGTAAATAGTGTAGTTTTTCACCAGCGGCCGACAGTACAAGTCGAATCACATCGATGTATCGCCTCGGGAAAACTTAACTTACGTTCAAATGATGTTCACAATAAAACGGCCCCTGACGCCGCACAGACTAGTACTCAACGTTTACTTCCTCGCACCATTTCTTTTTTAAGGTTTCTTTTACTAACAATCAATTTGTGTCGGCTATTTGTTGTGGTGTTTATACTTGACGGTATGAAGCACGTAGCAGAAGTAGTCTTTGATCCATTCATTTGATTAATAAGCTATAACTTTAAACTAAGGTACGGAAATCGCATCTCGTATGAAATGTAAACAAATTAACTGTCCAATTTGACTGTTTGACTTTACTGAATTTTGTTTTTAAATAAGTGTGGCAAACATCCTACGCTATTCAGGCTACTTTAGAAATCAGCACGAACAAAACTTTAAAAAAATATATAAAAATAACTACAGCTTGTAAAAACAAAAACATGAAATGATGTGTTTCAAATACTCTTATCTTTAAAATAAAAATATAAAAAACATACCTGAAAAATACTTTACATACCGAATTGGGTTGAATTTCCTCGTTAAAATTTAATTCCGAAAAGACCTCTATTTTTTCATATTTTTTCCTAAAATTCTAAAATCCTAAGTAATTTCATTGCAAAATTGCATTTGAAATGTGCGCATTAGGTAACTGAAAACTCTGACTGAAAATATTTTTGATAGATAGCTTAATTTATTTTTAAACAATTTTTATTTGGCTTGGCGCTCTTACGTTGTTGTATTTTGGTTCCAGCATTCATCATCATCAGCCATTTGTTAAGTTAACCTTTCAGCTGTAGATGAAATTGGTTGATAATGATCATGAATTCCTTAAACAATATAACGGAATCAATTACTTCAATACAGAAAAGTATCTAAACGATATCCCTTCAATAGGTCAAAATATTTGCACCATTTTAAAAGGCGGAGACAAAAGACAGAGAAATAGAATATAATCTTGGGTTCTGGCGTTATATTTATATACGAACGGTCCTTAATGAAATATAGTATAGACCAACACAGCAGTTCTCAAGATTAACTGATTACACCACACGAAAGTATATATAACAAGCGATTTCTGAGCGTCATTCATACTAGTTCAAATAATGTTTATAGTTCGCGTCCAATGTATTTATTGGTAGCTTGCCAACGAACAAACTTACTAACTAGTATTCGTGCATTGTCATAAGTCTTGATGTGTAACATATTGCTTGTTTTTATCTATGCTATTGTCATATATTATAAACAATGAATTTATATGTAATAGAAGAGCATAATATTTGTCCAACAGCTGCAAGGCTTTAGCTTATTATCAAAACATAGAAGGACCAATTGATCATTATTTTGGCTGTGTATTAGACCATTTTTTTCACAATTTTGACCACACCTTAAGCCAGTTGCTGCGAGAGTACAGCAGGCGAGAGGACATGGTATGGCCTTCAAGGGTCGCATTGGTAATTTAGTACTGGCCAAGTTTGGAACTTGATATGCTCCTCTTACAAGTCAGTAAACTGCGTAGGTGGATGACTGATCTTTTTTGTTAAGTCCCACACTAAAATATTATGAGTAAAGACAATTTGGGAGTACATGCATATTGTGAGTAATGAATTCAAATTGTAAGATAACCTCGACATAGACAGTTTTGTTTTCATTTAAATTATATTATCAGCAGACAAATAGATTATCCATCCATCCATTTTGTCTAACAAAACCCAAGTTCCTACAGCTTGTTCTGGGTATGACACAAATTAATATAGCTGTTGCAAATTGGATATTTTATCATTTGGATTCATGAATGGCAAAGAATTACACCTACCACTTTATAATTCTTAATGCTCGGCAAGAACCTCTTCTGTTCCACCTCCTTCTTCTGGAACACCTCATTGATGATATTGCCTCTGGCCTGGGCGCCATATTGCATGAGTGCCTGGCCTCCTTGGTTGAGTAGCTGCTTTCCTGCGCCTGACAGAATGGCGCCAATGTCCACGCCGCCATTTTGACCCGCCATGACGGCGAGGTCTCACTCACAAACTACTCTCTATCAAATTTTATTGTTTTTGTCACTTTGCTAGGGCATTTTGGGGGTGGCTGTGTGGAAAATTGGAGTAGATTATTTTACTGTGCTGTGTGCATAGACGTACAAGTACAACTTCGTATATTTAAGACTCAGAATAATAATTAGGAAAAAATATCACTCATAAATTGGAAATTAGTGTTCATACTGCTGCATAGAAACATGGAATATAAAACCATCATGAACAAAATTTGGATGTTAATAAGATGTTCAACAATGAGGAAGAATAGAATAGAATACTCTTTATTATGTACACCATAAAAGTTACAGATTCTATATAAATGTTGAAATTTTACATAGGGTGACACAATGGGCAGTCTTATCGCTAAAAGCGATCTTTTACAGACAACCTTTGGATGGATTAAAGGGAGATGGAGAGATAATACTGCAGGTAGTCAGTGGTGTACTATTTACATGTACAATAAATACATACATACACAAAGCATACACTTACCTATTTAAATATATATATACAATATACAATAATAAACATGAAACAAGAGCAAGGAACTGTATTCTGTAATGATGCTGTTTAAGAAAAGAGAAAGTGTTTTTTTACCAGAATTTTAAAAGTGGACAAAGATTGAGCACGCCTTATCGACACGGGCAAGGCATTCCATAACCGTACTACTTGAACTGTAAAAGACATAATAATAATTATCATAAAAGTTTAGTAGAAATAATTGTCATAAAAGCTGGTGGAATGCATCGGCATCTCTAGTCTCTAGTTTTCCGATGACCTCAGATATCTATTATGTGTGTCATGAAGGAACTTGAAACGTTTTTTAAGATAAGAGGGGGTTTTAGGATTGAACATAATACTGTAGAGCTGAAATAAGATATGAGAATTCCGGCGAAGACGTATTGGTAGCCTCTTGAGCTTTGTACGAAATTCGGAAATGTTGCAAAATAATGTTTTGAAGTCGCTCAAGTTTATCTAATTGTGCCTCAGTGAGATCAAGATAACTTACATCAGCGTAGTCAAGGATGGGTAGTAAAAGGGATTGTACAAGCGCAGTTTTGGTGGCAGTTGGAAGAAAATTCCTTAATCGTCTCAGGGACTTTCCGGATGCTAAAATTTTGCGACTTACGTCCTGTAGCTGGGGACCCCAAGAAAGATGTTTATCTATCCAAATTCCAAGGTTCTTAACCTTTTCGCTTACTGGTATAGGAATTCCGTTAAATTGAACTTGGGGAAGTTGCGATCAGTTTATCTTGGGGGTCATCCTTGAGCTGCCAACAGCAATGACCTGAGTCTTCGATGGATTGACCTGCAACCCATGTGCCTCACTCCACTCGCAGATTTAACCCAAAACCTTGTTAATGGTATTAATTGCATCAGCCAAATCCGCAAGGGCAGCTTGTTTATATATTTGTAAATCATCTGCATAAAGGTGGTAGGAAGAAAGAAGTTTTTTGGAAATATAGTTTATAAATATTGCGAAGAGTAAAGGAGATAAAACGCCACACTGAGGAACACCGGCAAAAGTATAACACCAAGAAGAGCAAGACTCTTCTATGCATATGCGTTGCCGGCGGCCATACAGGTAACTATGAAACCAGTCAATCGCCGTTGGAGATATGTTAAGCAAGTGAAGCATGCCAAGAAGGATATCGAAATCGACAGTATTAATTGCGTTACTAAAATCCAGTAAGCAAAGAACCGTCAGATTTCCTCCTTCCATGCCTAACCGTATGTCATCAGTGACGTTAACTAAGGCTGTAGCGGTGCTGTGACGAAAACCTGATTGGAAAGGATTCAGCAGACTATTCTTACAAAGAAAAGCACTAAGCTGATTCTGGACAAGGCGTTCTAAGACTTTGGAGAGGAAAGGCAAGATGGAGATAGGACGGTATTCGGAAAAGGAAGTAGGATTAGATTTTTAGGGTAAAGGAGTGATTTTTGCCGCTTTCCACATCGATGGAAAAACACCATAGGATATAGAATAGTTTAGGATATAACATAAGATAGGAAGGATTTCGTCGAGGACAGGGAGTATCATGTTCCGACTTACACAATCACTACCAACTGCGTTCGACGTGATTGATACTACGCTTTTCTTAACATCACAATCAGAGAATTGACTAAAAATAAATGGCGGATGGTCCGGAGTTGCAAGGTTTGAAATATAGTTTATTGTAGCTGCCTTCATGGTCCCATTACAGTGGGACGAAGATGAGAAGTGTTGATTCAGTAGATCAATATCTAGGTTTTTAGGAAGCAATTCTTGACGTGACTTTCCAACTCCCAGGGACTTAAGAAATTTCCAGACTTTAGCTGGATCTCCGTTTTCAACTGAGGTGTGGATATGGCGGCGTTGGAAGCATGTCATAAAGAATAAAACAGAGGAACAATCTATTTAATAGTTGTCACAACTGCTTTTAATTAAAAATAAATTCAAACTATACAAAAAACACCTGCTGGGTTAATAACTCAAATAACTGTAATGGACTGTTCAGAATCGCATTGTCAATTATTTTTGCAGGTAAACTAATTGAAAATACTAATTAATATATTACTAAAACCATCATTTTACTCTTGATACACCTGAGTTAGGTACTGAGGAAAACGATCATTAATTAATTAATGGAGATAATTATATTGGTGTTTGTTCAGACAAATACCAATAAAATTAACCCAGAATGTTAATTAAATAAGATCTATTAAAAAAAATAGAAAACAACACTAACTTTTACAAACTTCCACAGACTACAATCACAACATTCAAAAATTGTAACTAAAGGCACTGGACACAGTCATTCATCCTAGTGCGTGAACACAATACTGAGTAGGAAACTGCATGGAGGCCACCAGAGACATGATTACTTACAATGTTATATAGTGATGTCACCTGTAGAGGCATGCTAATTAAAGTACCTCTCAGTTTTTCTCATAAGCTAATTGAGCATGGATGTGTATTTACATGACAGATGTTAAATACTATCAACTCTTTTCTTAATTATTACTACACTAGGATTTTTAATTAGTGTGGTAAAATGACACTTCTTACTGTCATTTTGTCAATATCTTATAATTTTTCACTGCAACTAGGGGTTAGATGGGGTCATCAGCTGCAAAAAGTTGTTCTACGGGAGGTCCTTAAGGTCAACCCCTGCAGAGTAATAATTTATTTTGTGTTTTTATGAGAAAATTGACTTTTTTTAACTAATTCTTATTAAAATTCGAAAAAATCTACATCCTGTATCTTTTTTATAATTTTCACTAAATTGGTACTGATGAGTCCTTGCGTTAGGCATGCTATTTATGGTTGTTTATTGGGTGTGTTGAAGATAATATTAAATTTTACGATTTTTTTTTTTCTCAAATCACAACTTTTTATTTACTTCGGACCCCACTGTGAAAAAAAAATACTCTACCGGAAACTGACCCTGTATTACAACTTTTGGCGCATTTAATAGGGATTCTGAAAAGGTATTACACATGGCCATGAGTGGCTCTAATATCTTTCTAGGACGAAAAAACAAAACAACGATTGTGAAATAATTGTTTTATTAAGCAAAACATTTTACAATACTCGTAAATGCTCAAAATTCCTGCCTCTGACCATAATACATAATCAGCACCATCTAATAAAATTCCTACGTAACCTACGGAATGCACCTCCGTTGTTAGTAACTTGTACCCTAGCAAATTCGAGCTTTTGTCGTAGTTCTTGTTCGCTATTGTTCTCTCCTTGGTAAACTATTTCTTTAAAATAGCCCCAAAGAAAAAAATCTAATGGATTTAAATCGGGCGACCGGGGTGGCCACGCAATATGTCCGCCTCGACCAATCCACCGGTTGGGGAAGCGCTCGTTCAAATGATATCTAACTGCTCGAGCGTAGTGAGGCGGGGCGCCATCATGTTGCAGCCACATTTCTGCTATTCTTTCTTCTGGAACTTCAGCTTCGTTAAGAATATGGTTTAAATTATTTTGCAAAACATTTAAATACTGAGCACCATTCAGCCTTGCTGGCATTTCATGCAGCACCAACTGCTGGCCAATTATACCAGCTCACATGTTAATACCAAACAGTTGCTGGAATCGATCATTTCTTATGATATGGGGGTTCACTCTGGAGTAAAAATGTAGATTGTGGATATTGAATACTCCCATTCTTCTAAAAGTTGACTCATCCGTCCATAAAACCTTGTTGAAGAACTGCGGATCCTCTCTGTGGTATCTTAGCATCTCTCTGCAAAACCGCACTCTAGGTTCATAGTCACCGGGCAGCAAAAGCTTGCACCCTTTGCACGTGGTAGGCGTGATATTTGTTTCTGTTAATGACACGTTGCACCGTCGATCTTGGAATCCCGAGATTACGGGATATTTGGCGTTGACTTATACTAGGATCCAATCTTAATTCTCTCAGCACTTCATCTTCATTTTCTAAGTGCACCACTGGTCTGCCTGCTCTCGGAGCATGCTGACCGGGTAAGACTTCCTCCATGTACGAATTATGTACGCGCATAAAGACCCTGTAGTCCGGAAAACGATCACGGTTAGGGTAGCGTTGACGATATTCCCTGGCAGCAGCCCGGGCATTACCGTCGCAAAAGCCATACAGGTAATGCATTTCTGCATACTCCCGTTGGGTGTATTCTCTCCTCGCAGCAGCCACTTTTGTAGCCAATCCGTCCGATTCCGAATCTAGTCCGATTCACACAGCACTGGTCACAGGTAGGCAATCTATCACAAGTCCGAAAAACAAAGCGTAGGTCAAAGGACAGAAACTGATCACAAGTCGTCGTAAAACCGAGAAAAAGAACACGTGCGTAGTCACAGGCAGGAAGTGAGTCACTAAAAAACACTAAACATTCTAAAGAAACATGCTCACGCGCATCCCCCGGCCCCCGCCCCGGCCGGCCCGGCCTTTTGTTTCCTAGAAGAGATATCGCTACCTGAACTGACGGGCGAACCGGCCTTTTATTGACAAAGGATTAAATGGTTAGTGTAAAAGAGAGGCAGAGTCTTTGTCATTAATTGTATTAGTTCCAGTTTATTTTTAAATAAGCCTAACCGAGTTTTATGCTTGGGTTAACTTTGGCCTTGCTACGAATAATCGTCCTTGAAAGATATCAAAGCCATGTGTAATACTTTTTCAGAATCCCTATTAAATGCGCCAAAACTTGTAATACAGGGTCACTTTTCGGTAGAGTATTTTGTTTTCACAGTGACCCCACTACGAAGTAAATAAAACATTATGATTTGAGAAAAAAAAAATCGTAAAACTTAATATTTTCTTCAACACACCCAATAAACAACCATAAATAGCATGTCTAAAGCAAGGACTCATCAGTACCAATCTAGTGAAAATTATAAAAAAGATACAGGATGTAGATTTTTTCGCATTTTAATAAGAATTAGTTTAAAAAAGTCAAGTTTCTCATAAAAACACAAAATAAATTATAACTCTGCAGGGGTTGACCTTAAGGACCTCCTGTAGAACAACTTTTTGCAGCTGATAACCCCATCTAACCCCTAGTTGCGTTTGATCCACGACTTTTGGGCCACCTGTATAGTAAGAAGTGTAATTTTACTGCAGCTAATTAAAAGTCCCATTAAACAGCATAAATACTTTGTTTTCAGAGCTTGAATATTTTGTAGAATCAACTGTTTTTCTATAATTTTGAGAGGAGTTACACAATAAGAATGAACTAATTATATCAAAATCACTTAACAATTTAACTTAGTTTAAAATAATTCAATTTTCCGACATTACTTACCTACTTATTACCAATCATGAAGTTTGATTGAAGATAATCTAATAAGACCATCTGACCAAACTTGATAGGTCGCTATTCTTATTTGGTTAAATTGATATACTAATCCTTTGAATTGAATCGATTATTCTGGTATTTTCAAAACAGTTTTTACTTTAGTGGACGGGATTAACACTACAACACTAATAATTTTTACTCAGCATGGCCACATTTTAGCACTGTGAAACAGTAATTTTAAAAGAATAATAAAACCTCTATGCAGTTCCTACAATGACAATGTATAAGGATCACATTCCGAGACAAACCGGAAGCGAAAATACTACGGTAGCTGGACTAGAAGCAAATTATAATGTAGGTCACTAGTGCACTTTTGAAGTTGTGATAAAAATCTATAAACCCAGCAATTTTTCATCGCTACACCATATTTTTCGGCACTTAGAGCAAGATAAAGACGTGTTGTTACATCAAAATAGGTCAGGTCATCAAAAAGCAGAATCTGCGAAAGAATGTTCCACACCAAGATCCTATCAAATATCACACAAACAAATGGTCGAATACACACTATAGCAACAAAATAATAAACACACAGCACAGTATAATAATCTGCTACATAATGCACATGGATTCGACTTATTTTTAGGGTTCCGTACCCAAAGGGTAAAACGGGAACCCTATTACTAAGGCTCCGCCGTCTGTCTGTCTGTCTGCCCGTCTGTCACCAGGCTGTATCTCATGAACCGTGATAGTTAGACAGTTGAAAATTTCACAGATGATGTATTTCTGTTGCCGCTATAACAACAAATACTAAAAAATAGAATAAAAAAAAATATTTAAAGGGGCTCCCATACAACAAACGTGATTTTTTTTGCTCGTTTGTAGACGCTTGAAATATTCACAGAATATTTAGTTATATATTCACTTTAAAAATAAATAAATAAATGAAAATAAAACAAATATTTAAGGGGGGCTCCCATACAACAATCGTGATTTTTTTGCCGTTTTTATAGATAATGGTACGGAACCCTTCGTGTGCGGGTCCGACTCGCACTTGCCCGGTTTTTTTATTAAAATATCAATAAAATAAGTTTTAAAATCAGAGAACAACCGTACCCAAAATTGCCTCACGGAAACTGACGCAGAGTACTGTATTTGTATATATGGAAACTGACAGAAACGCAACTGACTAAATAAAGGAGCTTTTAACTACGCTGAAGATGCAATAAAGTCGTGAACTTTTGAACTTGGTCGTATAACCGGTGAGTTTATTGCCAGCGCAGAGCCTGACGTCCGTCACCCGCTAAAATGGAGGAGAGCATTGATTTTGTGCTTCACATAACAGTCCTGTTTACGTTTTTGAGTTTCCGTTTATTTATCATAAATTATTCTTTCGTAACTTCAAATATAAGAAACCTCTGGTAAACATCGTGATAAAATTCGCAAGAAAACTTTAAATATTTTATGTTGTAACCTGGTAACACTGGTTACGATGACCTTGGCCATCGTACTTTACTTGATGACCTTGACAAGGAAAGTCACAGGAAAATAGTTCAGATCCAAATTAAAAACTTTATAACGTACATTTTGTGTAATTGTACTTGTGTTAGATACTTTATCTACAATTACACCATAACAAACTAATGTTTCGTTGAATTTATGTGACATCAGGGACGGATTAAGTGTGTTGAATATGGAAGTAATTAGGGTTCCGTACCCGAAGGGTAAAACGGGAACCCTGTTACTAAGGCTCCGCCGTCTGTCTGTCTGTCCATCTGTCACCAGGCTGCATCTCATAAACCGTGATAGTTAGACAGTTCAAACTTTCGCAGGCGATGTAATTCTGTTGCCGCTATAACAACAAACACTTAGAACAGAATAAAATACATATTTAAGGGGGCTCCCATACAACAAACGTGATTTTTTGCTCGTTTTTGGTCGATATTGATAATGGCAACAGGTAGACGCTTGAAATATTCACAAAATATTTAGTTATATATTCACTTTAAAAGTAAATAATTAAATTAAAATAAAACAAATATTTAAGGGGGGGCTCCCATACAATAAACGTGATTGTTTTGGCGTTTTTATAGATAATGGTACGGAACCCTTCATGCGCGAGTCCGACTCGCACTTGACCGGTTTTTTTTTATAGGTATTTTTATGTAGTCCAATAAAATCACTGCTATGTTGCGTAGAACTAACACAACAATCTCACCCCCCAGGGTTGCTCTGTAATGTTCCGTGAGTACCTAAAGAACGTCCTCTGGCTGACATGGGAAAAGCATTAAGCACAATGCAGTATATTGTACTAAGATAGGTAAACCCTTGTATTAACACGTTGTTATTGATTTTCGATACTTTGTGTATTGTTTTGTTAGGTAGGTATTGTGTTTTTTGTTCTCTCGCATAAATATGAGGTGAAGAATAACAATTTCTAATGAGGGCCATGTTTAAAAATAGTTTTCTTTTCTTATTTTCCTGAAGCTTAATTCAAATCAAATCAAAGTATTTTATTTCACATAAACCTACATGGGCTCTTATGAAGAGCTAGGTGCACGGTTCCAATCGGTCGTTTCCTATTTTGATGAAAAACACTATTTTTTTTGCTAACACTTTAATCCGCACAACTGCACTATTTCACAACTAAACGACGACTGGCCCTGCACTACATTTTACTATTTTAAAATGACTTTTCCCCTCAGAAATAACGATAACATCAGAACAGTGTTTTTTAAATTAAATCAAAGAAATCACGACACTATGGAGAAGAGCCGGCAAGAAACTCCACGGTTACTCTTTTACAAATTTAAATTTGTCGTTCATACTCTTCATAACACGGATTTGGTAGTGCACGCTTTTTTTTTTTTTTTGGGTTGGAAATTATCAAATTACTTCGTTAACTATAACTCGAGGGCCTGTCAGACTTTTACTGACTAAAACCCACCCGTGTTCCTTCATTTGCCTGTGTGCCAGGCCCACGATATCCCTTTCGGACAACCTCGCAACCCTGGCAGGCATTGGCCCTAATGGACAATGGACCCCGTCAATTCGTGCTGACGTCTCTTTAGAGTCGCGCGTGGAACACAACGAGCCGTCGACCCGGGCCTGGTCCTTATCCTTACCGATCGCTCACCGTCCGCAAGCCCGCGCCTACGGTGGCCGGAAATCGGCTTGCGACTCCCGACGCCCAGGGCGTCTACTGCGGCGACTAGGGGCGTGAGGGCGCGAACCCTGCCTCTCCCTCACGCGTTCTGCCTCCTCCTTTGCGAGCATTACTGCTTCGCAGAAGGAGGTGACGGCCTCCCATGCACTCTCGCTCCGAACCATGGCCTGAACCAGGGCCGGACGCGAGAGATCGCCGCCGCCGATCACCTCCGTGAGGACATGGCAGTGCTCCGCCCAAGCCGGGCAGACCTCCACCATATGCTCCACCGTGTCCACCGGGCGATCCACACAGTGGTGACACCCGGGCGTTTCCTCCCGCTTTATCCTGAACAGGAACCTCCCGAAACATCCATGTCCGGTGAGGACCTGCGTCAGGCGGAAGGCGAGGACGCCGTGGCGCCTCTCTAGCCATTCCTCAAAGAGGGGACTTATCGCCGCAATAGTGGCGTGCCCAGCGCTGGGTTGCGACAGTCGCACTCTCCATGTCGCCATGAGATCTCGCCGGAGCTCTGTCCGCTGTGCCGTGATTTCTCGCGGCAGCGGAGTTTCGCCCCGACGTTTCGCCTCCTCGCGACACTCCCAGATGTGCGCAAGTACTTTTGCCTCCATATCCCATGGCGGTAGTCCGGCAAGGAGGCTCGCTGCCTCACGGGAGACCGTGCGGTAACCCCGTACCAACCTGATGGCCATGACCCTTTGGGACGCGTTCAATCGGCGGGCTGGTCGCAGCCTTAAAAAACGCGCCCACACCGGTGCCCCGTAAAGGGCCATGGACCGCACGATCCCCGCGTAGAGCCTCCGGCAGGAGGCGTTTGAACCCCCTAGATTGGGCAGGAGCCGCTTCAAAGCAGCCCCGGCCCGCTCCAGTCTGGTAGCCAAACGTCGAAAATGCTCCACGAAGTTCCACCGGCTGTCGAGGACGAGTCCCAGGTACTTCATCGTCGGCTCGACGCCGATGTGAACCCCTCCCGCCGTTATCTGGGAACCCGACAGTGGCGCGTTTCGAGGACCATAAGAACACATGGCCTTGGACTTGTGCAAATCCACCTCGAGGCCCAATTGCCGGATCCTATCGACGATTGTCGCAACCCCACGTGCCGCCAGTTTGGCCGCGGCCTGATGCGACCTCCCCTGCACCAGGACCAGCGTGTCGTCAGCGTAGCAGACTATACTGACGCCGCTAGGGAGGTCGGCACGCAGCACCCAGTCGTACCCGATTTCCCACAGATGCGGCCCCAGGACCGATCCCTGTGGGACACCGCACGACATCTCTCGCCGGTTCCAATCTCCGTGGTGACCGGGGTAGATGACGGCCCTGTCCGTCAAATAGGCCTCGACCACGCGACAGAGGTAGGTCGGCATCCGGTGATACCGAAGTGCCACCCTAATGCAACTCCAGAGCAGGGTATTGAAGGCATTGGCGATGTCAAGAGACACCGCCAAGACAACCCCACCCCGGGCAACAGCATCCCCCGTCGTGAGGGCTCGAACGCGCATGATGGCATCCACCGTAGAGCGCCCCTTGCGGAAACCAAACTGGCTCTCCGCCAAATCCGGCCCCACCCGCACCAGCCGCCCGACAATACGGTCTGCAATTACTCTTTCAAAGAGCTTGCCCACCTCGTATCGCTTACCAGACATTTCTGACGACGAAGATGATCAATGTACCAAGTTGAAACATCAATTAGAGCAATTAACTCTAGAACTCAATAGTGCCCACAACGAAATAGAATCCCTAACGCTAGAAAACACAAAGCTCAACCTCCTTAATCAGGAGTTACAGAAGCAGAATGCTTTGTACAAAAAAGTGGCATGCTCACCTGCTAAGTTAAAGCCACAAACACCAAAAACGAAGACAACTTCTGCAAAAGTCAACCAGTGTGTGGGAAAAAACACAGATAAAACTAGTAAAAATAAAAAAATAACCACTACATCTTCAAAATCCACATCGCCAATCGGGGTTCGAAATGTAGATCAGCAGTTAGATAAGTCAATCACAGAGGGCGTTATCAACAGTACAGGAAATAAAGCAAGAAAAACAGAAGTACAATGTACACAATTAAACTATCACAATAAACCTAACGAAACTAGAATGAGTAAATTATGTATTTTAAGTAGTAATAAAAATAATAAAATGTTACAAATTGCAAAAGATAAATTCCCTAACTATAGAATTTGTCACTACCTCACACACAACTGTGGTGTTAAATACCTTATCTCCAACTTGGATCTCAAATTAAAGGACTACAATAAGAATGACTACTGCTTGATATTTGTAGGGGAGGAAGACTTTCGTCGGACAAAGAACTATGTTGATCTCGTAATTAGTATTCGTGAAACGCTGTCAAAAGTACAGCACACAAATATAATATTATGTGCTCCTACTTTCAAACTAAATGACTATTCTACAATGTTTAATTCTAGAATTGAAACCTTTAACAGTTTAATTTATTTAGATGCTTATTCATATAATTATGCCATCTTATTTGATTCAAATTATTATCTTAATTATGATTATTATATGTTTGCTGAAAGTAGTAGTTCTGTAAATAATCGTGGCATGGCCAATATATTGCATAATATTAGTTTAATGATCAATGAATTTACATTGCATAGTGACTTACATATGTGTAATTCTTCTGAAAAAATGACAGATATGCCTCACTCTGTACAAAGCATTAATACTGATGAAAATGAATTGTTTTTTCTCGAATAGATATATCAACATATTGCATCAAAATATAGCAGGATTGATAAATAAAGCAGATGATCTGCTGGTATGTCTAGAGGAGATGTCTAGTAAAAAGACAAATGTTGATGTCTTGTGTATTACAGAGCACTTTATCATGGAGGGTTATCAAAATGTACTATTTTTGCCTAACTATAATTTGGCTGCACATTATTGCAGATTAGAACAAAAAAGGGGTGGTGCATGTATCCTTGTTAAAAATGGGCTACAATGGAAAGAATTGCCAAAAGTAGCAAAGTTATCAACTCCAGGCATATTTGAGTGCTGTGGCGTGGAATTGACTAGCGACAAGATAATAATTGTGTGTAGGTATATATAGAATTCCTAACTCAAATAATTTAAATTATTGTTTCGAAAAACTTGAAATACTCATGAGTGAAATTTTGCGTTCATGCTGTAAAAAAATTGTTATCTGCGGGGACTTCAACATTGACGTTCTCAAGAAAAATAGTGCAACTAATGACTTTGAATGTTTTTTAATGAGTTATAATCTGAAACTTGCTTTGAAACAACCTACTCGCATGGCCAGTTTATCGTGCATAGACAACTTTGCGCATAACTTTAATGCATGTAAGACTGATGTGTTTGAATGGGCATTATCGGATCATACAGCACAGCTGCTGCAATGCCCCGTACAAAAAAAATGTTGTATTAGGTATTGGTACGCAACTAGAAGGGACTATAATACGGAAAATATTGTAAAATTTAAACACCATCTCATGAATCTTACTTTTTCAGAACTTTATGTCACGGATGATCCAAATGTAGCTTATAATTATTTCATTGAGATTTTCAAACTATTATACGATCTGTGTTTTCCATTAAAAATAGTTAAAATCAATACAATAAGAAGGTCCAAATGGTTGTCAAAGGGGATCACGTTATGCAGTAAAAAGAAAAGAAAACTCTTATGGCAGTTTAGACTTAATCGTAGCAATATTAATAAAACCGTATTATATAATTATTCTAAATTGTACAAAAAAATAATCCGTTTAACACAAAAGGCACAAAACAATTACAATATAAAAACATCTAAAAATAAATCTAAAACTGCATGGCAAATTATCAATCGTGCAAAGTACAACGTACCTAAATCTAACATAAATAAAATTAAAATGAGTGGCATCGTCCTAACACATCAAAAGACTATGGCTGAGGCATTTAATAATTTTTTTATCGATAAAATACAGCCAAAACTAGCTGTCGACTGCAGACCTAGGACGTGTACACTAGTCTACAATGATAAAACTATGTTTATGGCCCCTAGTATTCCAGACGATATTAAAAAGATAATAATGTCCTTGCATAATACAAACAGTGTGGGATATGACGGTATTGCGACTTCTATACTAAAACACGTTGCGGATGAAATCAGTGGTCACTTGAGTCATGTCATCAATCTCAGCATTAGTGCAGGCGTCTCTCCTGATGCTCTAAAAGTTTCTATTGTCAAGCCACTATTCAAGAAAGCAGATAGGGAGTTAATGGAGAACTATCGGCCTATATCAATAATTCCCATAATTTCTAAAATATTTGAAAAATACATTTGCAAGGAAATAAATTCATTTATAGAAAAACATAATATTATATGCGAGGAACAGAAAGGATTTAGAAAGGGTAAAACTGTTAATATGGCCATTTACGACTTTTTATATAATGTTACATATAACGTCGACAAGAGGAACCCAGTCTGTGGCGTATTTTGTGACATGACTCAGGCGTTTGACTATGTGCACTTTGATACATTATTAAATAAACTTGATGCATATGGAATTAGAGGAAATGTCAACAATCTAATTAAATCATACTTACATAACAGAACTCAAAAAACACATATTAACCAAATTGACATGAAAAGTAAGCATGACATTGTATTTGAGTCTTCAGAACGTACAGTTTCGTTTGGTGTGCCACAGGGGAGTGTTTTGGGGCCTCCTTTATTTATAATATATATTAATGATCTTCCAAAAGGCATCACCACCTCTGACACTATTTGCCGATGACAGCACCATAACGATACCTTGTAAAAGTGTAGATACTTATGAAAGTGACATAAATGATTCAATAAATTTAATGATAAATTGGCTAGATGATAATAACTTAAAAATTAACCTAACTAAAACTAAAGTTATACATTTTAGTCAACGTATTGCCAGTAACAGTAATTTAAATATACAATACGATGAGCAGCCTATAGAAGAGGTAGAAACAACAAAGTTTTTAGGACTCCATATTGATAAAAAACTGAATTGGAAAACCCATATCGAAATCTTATGCAAGAAAATCAGCAAATCTGCCTATGCACTGCACACATTATCGTCTATAATAGGTGTGGAGGCATTACTTACAGCCTACTATGGCATAACGGAATCCCATCTACGCTATGGTGTCGTCTTTTGGGGCAATTCAACAGAAAGAGAAACGGTGTTCAAGGCTCAAAAGAGATGCGTCCGTTCAATGTTTAAAATTAAACCTACCGATAGTTGCGTGCCGTACTATAAAAAATATAAAATACTTACGTTGCCATGTCTTTACATTTTAGAGGTAGCTGTATTTGTAAAAACGAATCCACACCGATTCAAACAATTAAATGAAGTTGTACCACGTAACAGGCGTGACAACAGTAGGATATGCTCTCATGCTGCGAGAACATCACTCATGCGCAAAAGTATTTTCTGTATGGCTCCGATGATATTTAATAAATTGCCTAAAAGTTGGAGAGAACTGCCCTTGTCACTTTTCAAAAATAAGCTGAGAATTTTTTTAATTAATAAAGCATATTACACTATTTTGCATTTTTTGGATGAAAAGGACTTTTCTATTCCGACCTCTAATGTAGATGGTTAAAAATACAATTTTATAATGTGAACACAGTTAATTATAGTGGACATAGTTAATTTAATTTATTTTGGACTTTAAAATCGTGACATCAATTTTTTATTGTTTATTTCTTACGTATTTTCTAATGAATTTAAAATGACGTGACATGAAATGATTATAATGATACTATTTGATAATTATGTATATATACTGGACATAATTTAATTTATTTTTGACCATAATATACTTTAAATCTTACATAAATTATTAATGAAATGATTATGAATGTTAATCCAATTAAATGAAATTGTTAACTAATAACTTACAACTTATACAATTTGTACGCCGCTATTGGCAAAACATGGACGCTCACTACAAAATATTAACTCAATACCTTGCATGTCTGCCTTGTCAAGCAGCACGATGGGCTGGTAAGCGGACGGAGAGTCCACCGGGCGCCCTGGCTTCTTTATGAGGACCAGTTTCCCCGTCTTCCAACGAAGTGGGAACTGGCCCCTCTCCATGCATGCGCTTAGGAGCCCCCTTAGTCGAGGCCCGAGAGCCTCCAAGGCCAGAACCCAGGCTTTTCCAGGCAAGCCATCGGGTCCTGGGGCGGTACTCTTGGCACTCAGCCTACGTACCGCCACTCTCAGATCTACCTCGGTCACCTCTAGAGCATCGTCGTCGTCGGTGTGGTCCGCATCTGGCACCGCAGGAGGCGGAGCCATGGGCGGGGGAGTATGTTCCCCTCGCAAAGGGAACAGAGCGCTCACCACGTCCTTCACGAGCTGGGGCCGGAGACTCTGCGTCAGCGGGGGAGCCCATGGGCGGAGTTTATCACGCACCCATTTGTAGGGGCGACCCCACGGGTCTCTGTTGAGAGTCTCCAGCGTCTCCTCGCGGGCCAGTTCCCTGGCCCGCTGAAACTCCGCTCGGAGGGCAGTCTTCGCCGCTCTGTACCCCTCGTATAGCTCCGCCTGAATGGCTTCCGTATCCGGAGGGCGGATACGGAGCCTGCGGTGCCTGGAGTACCGGTGGCGCGCAGCAACGCATAAAGCGGTCAGCTCACGCGACCACCAGCACACCTGGCGCCGAGCACGTCCGGGCTGGACCCGGGGCTTTGCCACGTCACATATTTCGGACATGGCCTCCCGGAACCACTCCACCTCGTCGTTGATGTCGGCAGGCCTGTCTGATGATGACACCCAGGCCTGCACGATCGAGGCTTCCAGGAGGAGCTCCCGGTCCAGCTGCTTCAGCGCCCACCGCGGACCACTCGGGGTCTGTCGGACCAGCGCGCCTGAGGTCTGGGCGGAGACGTTAAACCGGATATATCGGTGATCGGAATACGTCTCCAACTCTCCACCCCCTCCATGACGCGCCAGTCGAGGACACGCGGCAACAGAGCGGGTCTGGCGAACGAGATGTCCACCACTGATTCACCCCGCATCCGCACACACGTGGGGACACAACCCCGGTTTAGGACGACCAGGCCAGTCTCTAGAGCCCAGTCCTCCACCATCCTGCCCCGTGTGTCCGTATACCGGGAACCCCAAGCCACGTTTTTGGCATTGAAGTCCCCGAGGACGAACACGGGGAGGGGATGGTACCCGACGACGACGACTCTCAGCTCCCCAAGGGAGTTGTGGAACTCGGCGAGATTTCGGTTCGGGGAGAAGTAAACTCCTACCACGACAATCTCCCCGAACCGTGCTGCCACGCAACCCTGTCCCCTCTTGACGGCCTCGAGGGACGGGGTACCGGCGGCGGCTGACGAAATTAGGGTCACTGAGCCGCTCAGGTCCTCCACCCAGTCATCCCTGGGCGGGACAAAGTACGGCTCAGCGACCACGGCGATGTTAATCGACCACTGCGCCATGCTCTGGAGCAACAGATCCTGAGCGGTGGCGCAGTGGTTGATGTTCACCTGGAGGAGGCGTAATGGGGCCATTTATTGGCATTCCATATCAGCCTTCTCCCGGGCCCTCTGGGATGGCCCTGCCGCGGTGGTAGCGGCGGCAACGATGACGGTGGAGGCGGCAGCGGCGGCGGCAATCGTGGTTGCTGCGGCGGTGACGGTGGTGGCGGAGGGCTTGCCCCTGCCCCTGGGTTTGGGGAGAGGAGCACAGGCCTTGCCCCCAGCCCGGTGATCGGCCGGCTTGCCAGCCGCCGCACATGCAAAACAGTGCGGCGTGGCATTATAACAGTCGGCCTTGTGACCGGGCTGACCGCAGCGGAAGCAGTGATCGCTGCGGTCCACCTCCGAGGTATAGCATGCTCCCACGTGGTTTCCCACCCGGCAGCGGAAGCACCTCAGAGGTCTGGGTTCCAGCAGTTTCACCTGCGCGGATACCCAGCCCACGGGCCTTTGCCCCTCCCCGGATATTTTTTGGGCCGCCGACACGGGGCAGCTCACCGTAATGGTTTGCATCCCCGATTTGTCAGGATGGAGGGTGCCTGCCCTCACCTGCTCGGCAGAGCCCTCTCCAGTCCTAGCCACGGCGGCCACAACATCTTCCGCCGTCACGCAGTCGTCCAGGTCCAGGATGCGCATGTCAGCGCACTTGGTGGGCCTGAAGACTCGGGCCTCCACCGCATTAAGGGACGCCCTGAGCCTTTCGGCCAGGGCGTCAGCGGTTGGGCCGCTTGCCGTACCAGGGATCTCGAGCATCCGGGCCCCAGCGGGCGATCGTCCTGCCGCAGTGGCTGGGGCCTTTACCTTCTGCGTAGCCGCCTGTGCAGCCATCCCGCCCTTCTTGGGCTTAGGCTGCGCAGATTTCACCGGAGGCGCGGGCTTGGCCATAGGCTTGGCCGCGGCAGCCACGGAGGCCGCAAAGGTGGCCGGCCTGCTCGCCGCAAGCGGGGACGCAGGACAATGCCCTCAAGTACGGAGAACCGGCTGTTGAAGGCAGCCAGCTCCTGCCGCACCAGGGACAAAACCCGGTCCTCCGCCGGCAAGAGCAGACCCTTCCCTTGCTGCACCCCTCCATGCGGCACCTCCTGAGGGCCAGCTCCTCGGAGCCGGGCCAGGTCCGCTCGTAGCTCCTCATTCTCCTTTCATAGCAGCCGTAAAGCGGCCGACCTCCGCCCGCATCTCGGACACTTCGTCCGACGAAGGCCCGACCTGAAAGGCCTTCGCTGCCGCCAATATGGAGGCCGTGACAGCGGGTACGACCTTGTCTTTAGAGGATTGAATCCTCTTCAAGGCCACACCCCTGATTGCGGCTACCACAACCTCCTCAAAGCTGGCAGCTCGCTCCTTGGAGCCGCCAGCGGCATCCGGCTCACCACCGGACGACTCAGAGGGAGCCGCTCAGCGGCTAGTCTCTCCGATATGGAGCCCCTCCGTTACAAGCCCCTCGGCTCGCTGGGCCGGCTCGACTGGAATGGTTCGGCTGGGCTCGCTGGCCTCCTGGGTGGTGAGCCCTCTGCCCACATCTTGTCCTTGGACCCCTCCCCGCCGACCAATCTTTCTCCGGGCCGAGTTCAACCCGCCATCAGAGGACGACCCCTGGCCATCCCCTGGTTTGGAGCGCTTCTTCATGAACTTTTTGCAGTTCTTCGTTGTTGCAGCTCCCACCACGGGCTCCGGGCTCTTAAAAGAGCCCTTCACACCAGATGCGGCGTCGGACTCCGACCCCACATCACTCCCTTCCTCACGCTAGTAGCGCCGTTTTTTGGTTTTTGATTTAATTTTTCCATTTTGTTCCCACGACTATGGGGGATATACGTTGTCATTACTTGGTAGTGCACGATGTTTAACATTTCTGGCAAGTGATAGAAGTTTCTTGTGTAGTTGAAAAATGTAGTCCAGTCATCTTAGTAAGGTCACCTCGGAATTTGAAATACCCAGCTGTATACTCGTATAAATTTGTATTTTGACATCCTACAAGTTGTTTCAAAGTCAAAACCTACGTCACCATAGGTCACTAAAAACGTTTTTTTGCAAATATCTCGTTTCCTATGGGTTTTTCGCTATCTGTATTTATTATCAATATTGTAGAGGATTAAATTCCCTACAACTTTTGTTTCTAATTTTTTTTTATACGTCGAATCGTTTTCGAGATTATAAAGAGGGCGGAGAGCGCGCGGTTAGAGCAACATGTACCGGTTAAAAACACGCCATAGTTTATTAATTATTGATAAATACATAATTATTAATAATTTTCATTTCTTGACACACCACTGAATCAAGAGATGTGCTGCGCAATAGCAAACAATAAGCAAGGCGCGCGGCGTTCGAAGGAACGTTTTGTTACTAAGTGCCAATTTCACCAATGAAACTGAACGCGATCAGCACATAAACCACGTTTAAGAGCTGTCAGTGCCATTATTTTATTTGGAATATTGACACTGACAGCTCTTGAACTCGGTTTAGATGTGCTGATCGCGTTCAATTTCATTGGTGAAATCAGCCCTAGTCAATTAAGTATTACCTTATATTAAAACGCAGATATATGCCAGTGACCTTGAGTGGTTAGCTTGCGTGTTCTGTACTGAGCTCACGCAATGCGTCGTACATTCAGCCAGTAAAATAACTCGCCCATCAAGGAGCGCAGTCCCCAATTTGACGCACTATTAATTTATTATACACAAAACAAAAGGTTTTTTAATAAAACGCGTACTTATACTAAATTCAATAATTAAATTATCTTTAAATTGGTGAAGGTTTCAGGAAAATACGCTTGGAAATTTTTGCGCCATTCTCGGTTTTTTATCAGTGTTAGACATAACTTTACAAATTAATTTCACTATGTAAAATAAACATAATCTAAAATATTCGTATATATTAAGTTATTGAGAAAATTCTCTAATTTAACATATTTTTTTTTTCAAATTCACAAAATGACTAGTTCTTAAAATGGCCAATTCGCAAATAGACTTATTCTGGAAATACTCAAAAAGTCAAAGTCTAAGTCAAACCGTTTATTTCCAATAGGCACATAAGAGGCACTTTTGAACGTCAAATTTACAAAACAAAATAGAATTGATTCTAGTTGCCCCTTCCAAAAGGTAGTTTCGTACGGAGAAGAATGGGCAAGAAACTCCACCGATACTCTTTTAAAAATGTTTTACAATATTTTGTTTGATTACATTAATTATATGATTATATGTGAAGACGATGCACCTAGAATAAAATTACTATACCATAATAGGTAAAACGAATTAAAAACTAAGCAATGAAAAATAACTTAATTATTAGATAGATACATGGTGTTCACATATTTCCAAACATCATAAAAGTATGTTTTTCTAAAAAAAATAAAAAATAAGTCAGTGTGTGAGTATAGGTTATCACAGAATGTAAAATCAATATCATAAAAATAACAGATTTTACCATAAAAATAGCAACCAGTTTGATTTTGTCTAGACTCTAGATTGTCCTATGGAGCTGGACCAGCACGTTTCCAAGCATTCCTGTCCTGGATATTATATTATACTTACAGACATACATAAATAAATACACATTATGAACGATCGAAAAATATTACCATCCTTACATACGAGTACCATGGACGTATAAAAAACTTTTTTTTAGGTCCATGACGAGTACGTACATAGTAACTATGGTGCAGCAGATAAACATGATGAAAACATTAAATGTGAATCACTATTAAACATTGCACAATTAATAATTACATTATGTGCAATTTATCCTTCAATTATTATATTATATATTATATTGACCAGTCATTAGCATTAATTATCGCTTGTGCTATTTAAGAGATGTGGTCGTTCTACCATAATATTGTCACGCGTCCGTGACATAAAAAGCCGTGATAAGAAATATGAACTACTCTTTAAATTCACTTGTTTTATTAAGGCGCAGCTATATGATTTTAGTGACTTTTAAATCTGTTATTACGCCTTCATATAAAGCAAGTAAGTTATGCAAAAAAAATATGTTAAACTAGAACGCATACACATCAATTCTATATGTGAATATTTAAGTAGTGTAGTAAAATACTTTATGAAATAAATTCAGGAAGTAATGTCAACCCAAAGCATATATAACACGATATTACTTTTAAAGTACTTAAGATATTGTCATACTTTTTTTTGTATGAATTGACTGTTTTATTATCTATAATTCTATCTGTGATTTTTTTCAAATATTCATATTTTTGTTACTAAAAATAAATATTCCCTATGAAAGTTAATGGTGGCGGGGCGTGAGTGCGACGCGCATTTGCATGGCCATGGTCGACGGCGATTATCTGACCCTTAAATCCGTAAGTTGTTTTACTGTTGTTTGTTTTTACTGTAGGAGCTGCATAAAGACTCGTTTCGCCAGATATTGCTTATACTTAGGTAGATAGCCTATACAAGGTGAACTATTAACTTTGAGACAGGTCTCAGGGAGTGTATAAATCTCGTTTCAGTACTTACTCGTAAAAGCAAATGCTCTTTATTTTTTGTAACTTCAGTAATGTTTATTAACCAAGAAAGATTTGTCGGTCCCAAAATACACAGTGTTTATGTTGTTATATCAAAATGTAATGGACTGTGAGTGTATATAAATATGTATAATATAAATATTTTCGAACCCAGACAGGCGCTTTACTTTGTGTAAATTATTTCATCACCACTGCTCTCAAAACGGTGAAGGAAAACATCGTGAGGAAACCGGCATGTCCTAGAACTAAAAATCGAAGACGTGACATCCACCAACCCGCACTGGGCTCGCGTGGTGGATTACGGCCCACTCCCTCTCACAGAAAGAGGAGGCCTGTGTCCCAGCCGAGGGAACATTAAAGGCAGATTATGTATAAATATTTTATATTATCGTGATATCAAAACAAAATTTAATGGACTGTGAGTGTATTGTTTTATCAAGAAGTATAATTATAAATATTCTATATTAATACCTACGTCATGATATCAAAATATATTTTATTCAAGCAGTTTGTTGACCGTTGACCTCGTGCGAGAGTGACTGAACGGCCTTCGAGGTCTCGAGCGAGATACGAAGTGTGAGAAACCTGAATATTGAAAATGATATGATAAATTATAAGTACTATGCTTTATAATAAATAATGTCAGAGGGCTAATTGCGTAACACACTATCAGTAGGAATCGGTTTCAATTTGACAGTTCAACAGCATTCATTGCTATTTTTACGTTGGTTATTTACGTTGTTGAGCAGACATTTTTTTCTACCATAAGAAGCAATGGATTAGCAATATACTTCAAAATCATTCCGATTCCGATTCAAACTGTGTTACGCAATTAGGGTGCTGATCATGACTACACGCGACCTAGACCCCTTAGATGGCAACGGAATGATAAGATACGATTTATTGACGATATTTTCCAGCATGTTAACGTAATACTTGTAAGGAGCATCGAAGAGATGTGATGAGCTGTAGGTACCTAAGACATAAGATTAAGAACGGGTACAAAAAAACTCTTAAACTCTACAAAAATAAGTCGCTTCTTAGCGTGGGTTTTATAATTTATTCTAAGGAAAATAAAAGATAAAAACTCATTCTAGGGAGTCCCGTACGGTATATCGAATTACCCTTGAACGATATAACTGTCTACAGAAAGCATGGTTCACCGACGAACGGTAATACGAGAAAACTATTAGTCGATACCATTATTTAGCGACAGCACGTTTCGCCGAATAACGCTACATAGAATGAATGGTTGGCCGATACCAAGATTTGCCGATGTCATGGTTCGCCGGAACACGCTTGAATACGAAACGCGGAACTTGAACGCGGAAAATCCTTTATCGATAGCAGTTTGCTAGCCAACAATAGAGGGGACCTGGCGCTCGGCGGCCGCTGCCGCGGCCCAAGTCTGCTATTTTTATAAATGCAGTCATTCCAACACGATCCCATTGTCATGCAACTGCTATCGATAAAGGATTATTTAGTTCAAGCGTGTTCCGGCGAACCATGACATCGGCAAATCTTGGTATCGGCCAACCATTCATTCTATGTAGCGTTATTCGGCGAAACGTGCTGTCGCTAAATAATGGTATCGACTAATAGTTTTCTCGTATTACCGTTCGTCGGTGAACCATGCTTTCTGTAGACAGTTATATCGTTCAAGGGTAATTCGATATACCGTACGGGACTGCATTCTAGGAAACTGCACCCTTATTGCGTAACGCAGTTTAAGGACGCTATCACATTTTGAACTCGCTCGAGTTTAGGTATCTGAATCGCAACACAACAACATTACGCGCACGCACACATTGAAACCGCTGAGGCTGACCGCTCGATTTTATACGTAACTTAACTAATCTTGGTACTTGAAGGTATATTTTTTTTAATTTTACTGGTAGTGATTGAGAAAAGTTAGTTGTAAGTTTGCAATCGAATTTTAGTAACTGTGGCTAAGTACTATCTGCGTGATAATTAAGTTTTTAGTATTTTTTAAATTCATCAGCCATTACGTAGAGTAGGTAGGTACCCAAAAATTTCAAGCGCTGGCCATATGGATTAAATACCATATTTTTACATAACTAACAACCTAAACATTTTACTATTACAAGGAACACTTACGATTATTCCCCAGGCTACTATTAGTTAGAAAAGATGTAAGTAGGTACTTGTAAATATTATTTTTGCTGGCAAATGTTGGAGCATTACATAATCAAATACTAGCCTGGGAGTTTATCGTAGACTTTCGTTGTGATATTTAAAAATAATCATTGCTTTATGAAAACAGTATTTTATTTACAGTGACTGGGGCGCGATTTCAGGAGGCTTCCGGCGACTGGGACCGGAATTAACTAGGACCGCGGTCCCAGTCGCCGGATCCGTAAAAAATAAATATTTTTCTTCCGGCGACTGGGACCACTCCTAGAAAACTTAAAAAAATCTATAATTCAAGCCAAAATCGGTACAGTCAAACGAAAAAATTTCTAAATTATTTATATGAATATCATTGGACTCGTGCTAGACATGATTTTATCCTATGCGCTTAGTAATAGATTAAGCTAGCCCGTTTTTATACAACGTGGCGATTAGGTTATCACATTAAATAGTACAGCGGTTATTACAAGTTGTTATCAGTCTGTTAAAATAATAAAAATAAAAATAGACCTAAAAATAGAAAACTGAATTTTTCTAACAAACTAAATAGCGTAAAAATTGGCAATAAATAATCCACCCTTGATACTATAGGCGGCGGGCGGCGCACACGCCAAACGACAGTGAGACTAGCGGAGGGTAGGTACTTGCGCTCACGCGCGGGGCGTTATAATACATGATGTTGTTAAATACTAAAAGGGAAAAAAAGGTCTCACGGGTAGAATGTTAACTTTTATTAATTATTTTATTTATGTATGCTTAAAATACGTAATGTAGAATACGTGGTTTGAATTAATGTGATAACCTAATCGCCACGTTGTATAATTCACACAGGCAGGTAAAACACACACAAAGGGCATAGCATTGTATAATACTATCACACTCTAACTCGAGTCCGTTTTGCCTGTCGATTTCAAGGTCAGGTAGCCCTTTTGTTATAAACGAGAAATTTCGCATTGCCCGATGACTGGCTCGGCCAATGACGAAAGAAGCTTATCAGTTTAAGAAAGTCAAGTTTTGCATCAGACAGTGTCATATTAGATCATTGTAAGATACTGCGCTGAATATTTGTTGCAAATTGTGTGATGTAAGTGGTGGTGTATAGTGACTTCATTTAATACTCTTCAGGTATGTAAAACAATTTTTTTGTAACTATTTATAAACAAAACAAGCTAATAAGGGGGTTAAACGACGTGGTTACAAAAATATTTACTTTAGATTGCTTCTCATCTTTGATGCGACATTTTAATATCACAAAAAAAAATGTTATTTGTTAAGATTATCTGATAGTTTTTTTTTTTTCGATTTTAGAATTATCAAAATGGATGAAAAAAGTCCTTCAACTTCACGTGGTGAACAGTCGTTTTATATTGATGTCACACAAAGAGGACGTGAACTTTTGCGAAGCTGGCTATGGCGATGTGCAAGAAAAAATGTTTGCAACGCGACAGTAAAAGTCAGAGTCGATGCGATGACTATTTTGAACGAAACTGCTCATTGTCATGAACCTATTGATCTCGCGAAAGATAAAGTGAACCGCCAAATGCAAAAATGTGTAGAAGATGTTCAAAAGGATATAAATATCCCTGTTGCGCAAGTGTTTGAAAATAATATGGAAGTTCTTAAAGATTACAGTATGTTACACAATTACCACAATTTCACAACATAGAAAAGCGACTACAAAAAAAGAAACGATGGTATTGGAGCAAAAAAAGTCACTTTTCACAGAGCTGCCGACGTCGAAGTACCAAAAAAGTACCAAAAATTGCTGCTTGCTGACTATAGAGGGCAAAAAAAGCGCGTAATTGTGTTTGCAAGTGAAGAAATTAAAAAATATTTTAAACTGTGCAAACATTTCTATATTGATGGCACATTTAAAATTTGTATTAAGTCATTTTATCAACTCTATACTATACATGCAGATGTTGGAAGTAATGAAGACTACGTAAATGTTGTTCCAGTAGCTTACGCACCCTGATAAGAAGAAGTCTACGTATAAGTTGCTTTTTGAACTCATAAAAAGCCAGATACCCGAATGGGAGCCGGCTGTAATGACCATGGACTTCGAAGTTTCATCAATACAAGCGGTCAAACATTTTTTCCCTGGTGTGAAAATAGTAGGTTGCTTTTATCACTTCAAAAAAAGTTTGTGGCGTAAAGCGAAGGAATTGGGCGTCGACAAAACTCAACCAGGAAAAGACCATGTTCAGCTATGTTCGGCGCTTTCTCATCTCCCACTAGATATGGTCGACGATGGCTGGTTGTATGTCATGGAAGAGTCGCCAATTAGTGCAGAAATTACAAACTTTAATGACTACTTTGTACAAACATGGCTAGAAAATTCAACACTCGCAGGTACATTTACTACTTATGGGGAATTAAACAAAACAAATAATGCTGTCGAGCAATGGAATAGCCACATTAGAAAGTGCATCAAACCAAAGCCAAACATTGCCCAGTTGCTGGAAGGCCTGATAAAAGATATGAAATACTATTCTGGAGCATTAAAAAATCCTAACGGTATCCAAATATCGAAGAGGAAGAATTCTTCGATTGCAAAGATGAAAAAAATATATAATTCTGTTACTGACTTACTTAATTGTAAAATAAGTATCGGCCATTTTTTGGAGAGATTACGATAAACATTGACTCCGGATATGGGTATAATTGATCTATATGTAGGTTTTAAGTTATTATATAATTTGACTGATTAGATTATACATTTTAAACTAATTGTGATTTATGTTTTTTTTTATTTTTTTTATGTACGGTACTACTTAAAGACTGATTTTGTGATAAATAATTACTTACTGATTGTTAATTGTTTGAAAATTGTTGATTATTATTATAAGCATGATTTATGTGTATCTTTTTGTTAAGTATATTTTAAATAACAGAACAGTGGTCAAAGGGTGTTTTAAATTTATAACATTATTTTTATATTTTAACAGAGTTAAGGCTGATTTTGTGATAATTACTTACTTGACTGATTTTGGGTGAAGCCATAACGGCCATTTTAAACTAATTGTGATTGACATAGATAGTACCTATGTTTATAATTTTTATTGTGATTTATGTTATTTTTTTATTATATTTACGGTACCACTTAAAGGCTGATTTTGTGATAAATAATTACTTTCTGATTTTTAATTGTTTAAAAATTGTTGATTATTATTATAAGCACGATTTATGTTATTTTTTGATTATTATTATTAGCATGATTTATGTGTATGTTTTTATTATGAAAGTTTTAAATAACAGAACTGTAGTCAGAGGCTGTTTTTTTATATCAATAAATTATGTTTTTAAATCAAAAAGGATTTTTTTTAAATTATTACATCTAAAAAAAATTTATTTGACTGTACATTTTTTGATTTCAGTTATCATTTATGAGTGGTCCCAGTCGCCGGAAGAAAAATATTTATTTTTTACGGATCCGGCGACTGGGACCGCGGTCCTAGTTAATTGCGGTCCCAGTCGCCGGAAGCCTCGATTTCAGTACTTTTGATAAAAATTAAAACCAAAGTAGGTAGTAAAAAGTATATTTTCATTTCATGTTTCAAAGAAGTTCAAATTTAGAATGAAGGCCAGCTCTTTCTAGGGTTCCGTACCCGAAGGGTCCAAGCGGAGCACTATTTCTGTCACTCACGTGTCCGTCTATCACACAGGTTTTACAACCAAACGGTTGATGAAGCTACAGTCTTTAAATTTTCACAGTATAAGCATCTTGTTAACCCTTGTTTTTTCTTTATTCAGAATGAGATACTTCACGCCGCAATCAAAAAGAGGAGTGTGGCTACCTACAAGGCTTAGCTGCTCAAAAAGGAAATCCATCTCGATTATTTTTGTGCCTTTTGGCTTATATTCTCTTATTGCACAATCTTGCTGCTGAAAATAAAAAAAACCGGTCAAGAGCGAGTCGGACTCGCGCACCGAGGGTTCCGTACGTATATATGATGTTGATGATTTCTGAAAAACTGTGCTATTTAGAGACATCGTTTTATTTTTCCTGTAATCTTTGCATAAACTTCTATCACATAGAATAATTTCAGATATTTATCTATGCAAACTTCGGAGATAAGGGGAACGGTATTATTTTTTACATTTTGCATCAAAAGACGGAAACTACGCTGCCTAAAAAAAAAAGATTTTTGAGAAGGTGCAAACAGCGCTCTTTCATATGATACCGCACATGCCCTAGTAGCTCCATTTCAAATTTTTAAGACCCCCTTTCAGTCCCTTTTGCAAAAAAGGTATATTTTTTAGTTTCTTTCTTGTTTGCAAAATAGTTGGGCAAACGTAAAACTAAAACTATTCTAAATTTCAAGTTGATAGCATTAGTAGTTCTTGAGATATCTAGGTGTAACAGACAGAAAGACTTAGTCTCACCATAAGGGTTATTTTTTACCATTTTGGTACGGAACCCTAAAAAGACAACATTAGTAAGTACATAAGGTAAATTAAATAAAACAAATTACCAACAGACGTTTATCAACGTCTGTAACAAAACTCCAGAGTAGATTTGTGATTTCTAAATGAAAATACAAAGTCTCATTACTTTTGTTTACCGCTACGTGTATGGTTTTTTGTCCTTTATCCAAATTTCCAAATTCGTGGCATCTATAATAACAAATGTAAATATTTTAGCAATGCACAACACAATCAAAAACCATACTTGGTGTCGAAAGTTATAACCATCTACTATTCTGGATTTATGAATTGATAACTAAGTCGATTTATCACCAAAATGTATATCCGCCATCATGAATCAAAAGTTGGATGGTATATTTGTAAATACCACCTTCAACAATTGATAACAAACCTCCACAATTGCTAACAATGTCGAATTTTTATTTAAAAAAATACACCCGCCATCTTGGATAAAAAAAAATTATGACATAGGTAATCACTACCCCCAAAACCCCCAAAATTGACTATGTATCGACTATCCAAAAAAAAAAATATTTCCGCCATTTTATTAAAAATAATATAATTATTTACCCAATGTTTATCCGTAATCTACAACCATGATTCATACAAAAATTTAGAACTATGAATTTATTTTTTAAAACAAATTCCAATAATCGTACTTACTTTTATTTCGGTCCGAAAAAGTAATATTTTTTTGCGAAAAATCGATTCACCGGTGCTTCCACGAGCGCGTCTGAGCGCGGAATGACGAACCGCGAGTAGAAAATGTATGGAGAAATTTGAGGGCGCTTCTTATTTTAATCATAAATAAAAAAGTTATTTATTTACTTACAAAATATTTAGTTGACCGTATAAAGGACTATATAAGCAACATTTTGTTATTGTTTTTATTTATAACTATGCAGTGGATTTAGTTATATTTGTTCCTATTAAGACCTCTTTTTTTTTCATTTGTTGGTTTTATTGTGATTGTTAAAACGTATTTGTGTGAAAAATTTGTATGGGGCTATACTATTTTTATGTGCCCATTCTGGAGATGAATATACTATCTTTAATTTGAGACAATGATATTCTTGCAGTTGTGACTCCTAATTCATTAAAATGGTACCTGAAAAGCACTGATATTTGAGGAAAAATGTGATAGCGTCATAAAGTTTAACATACAGTAATAAAAGAGGAGACTATCGTAAAAATGAAAAAAAAAAAAATTAGGTTTTAAATTACAACGAATTTTTAAACAAGAAAGTGTCATCTATAAAAACCCTTTTTATGATTTGTTTACCTTTATTTAACTACCTAAACCGATGGAATATAAATAAGTGAGAACAATGTAAAAAAAAAAACAATTAAAAATATAAGATTAAAACTAGAATACTAGAATAAGTACCTAGAATTATTTGATAAAACCGATAGGTACCTACTAAATAACCAATTTAGTATTAAATTTAGTGCATTACGCGTTAAGAGCTTAGTGCCAGATAAGTCGGTTCATGAAAACAAGATATTTCAAGATAAAAATTATAAGTTGGTTAATCTTGCACTAAGTAGGTAAGTACTGAACAGGTTTTCTTTAAAAAAGGACTTTTTATAAAACTTTATAAAGTCTTGTTTACCTTTTTAGATGAAGTAAAGGTAGTCGAGTCATCCTGTTTGCCGATTTAGTACGCTAATTCTTAGAAAGTCACATAAAAAACTAATTGTTTAAATTAATTAAAGAAACAATAAGTTAGCGGATCTGCGAATAACTTTGTTTGTTGTCGTCACGTGCAGTTAAAGCAAGCCGTTCACTTGTTTATTTCAGGGGCATTTTTGTAAAACAAAAACAGATGGTGTTCAATAAATATTTGACAGAACGCTACGCTTTTCTTCAACCCTATTTCAACTCTTTGATCAAAAAGTTGTATTTCGTAAAGTAATATTTAACACAGTCATTACAAAAAAGTTAGCGATATTATGAGTAAGTGTGAAAAATGGCAAAATACACTTACCACCTCTCTCTCTGGCCACTATACTTTTCGCCAGATAAGAGAAAAATAAAAGTCACTGATCCGACTTGCGAGTCAGGGGCGCATTACCTGTCCGCCATTTTGTTATTATGCCTATCGCGTCCTTCGGGGTGAATAGAAATGTTTGTAAAAGGTTTGTAACTCATGTCCAGTGAACGCGTCAAGGACGCCCCTTACCACGATAAGTTTGTTTTGATCATGTTAGCGACACTTCCTTTACATATTTTTCGTATCGTTTTGAAATATTGGAATACATTGGTAGACAGGTGTTAACGGCTTTTATTTTTTTCTTATCTGGCGAAAACTATAGTGAACGATTTCCTTGAATGAATCAGATTTTGGTACGACTGATCTGTGAACTGTGAACTTCAAGCACTACAAGGTTCATTCATGAGTATGGCAATTTAGTCGTTCGGAAACATTGAAGAATAAGAATAATTCATTATTCGTTTCTCATTAATAAAACCATTATCGTTAGGTTAGTTGATAAATAGTAGAATAAAGTATATATCACACTAATATTATAAAGGCGAAAGTTTGTGAGTGTGTGTGTGTATGTTTGTTACTTCTTCACGCTCAAACGGCTGGACCAATTTTGATAAAATTTTGTATGAAGGTAGCTGACACCCTGGATTAAGACAAAGGCTACTTTTTATCCCGATATTCCACGGGATCGAGACTTACGCGGGTGAAACCGCGGGGCGCAGCTAGTTTTATATAAATTATTATATCGTTTTGCAATTAAGCTACCTGATTTGCGCGTATCACTATCAATCCATCTAATTGGAATAGTTTCTGAACGATACAAACGACGTCAAAGTGAACACACAACTGTATGGCATCTGTCTGTGACCGGACCACCGGACTATCCTGTGGTTGCAATACTTGCGATGTTTGAGCTTAGCTTAGCTTAGGCTCCAGCCAGGGGACTCCTGTCGCTGCCGGCCGTGGTCGAGTCCATGGCCGGCAGCGAGGAGTCCTGGGACGCGGTGGTATCCTTCTGCGAAACAGTCGTGTCGCAGAAGGAGGCTGCGGAAAGGGAGCGGGAGATCTCGTCCGCTCACCCGGCCCGCAGCAGGCGCACCGGGCGTCGGCAGAGGGCAGATAATGCCCTCTTCCGGCCCCCCTAAATGGGTCCAGGGACGGCGGACTCGGGGACGTCCGCCGCCCCCTATCACACTGGACCCGAGGTGGCGGCGCGTAGTGTTCCACGCGCGCCCCTTTCAGACGTCGCGGGGGGATCAAACACCTCACCCCCTCGCAGACTTGAGGTGGCCCGCAGAGGCGGGCTGGCACTAGCCGGGGATCACGGAAGTAATACTAGCTCCCAAGATCCCCGGTGCAAGTGTGGGAAGGGAACACCGGGGTGGTTTTTAGTCAGTAAGAGTCTGACAGACCCCTCCGCCCACCCCAGGGCGGAGGATATCCATGAGGATTTTCCACCCCGGCAAAAAAAAAAAAAAAAAAAGGCTCCAGCCAGGGGCGAAACAAATTCCTAAATAATAAATAACTGCACGCTAAGGACACCCCGTAGATAAATATTTGTATGTTTTTTTTTGTGAAAATCAACTAAATGCAATTGTCGACTAGTCTACTAGGCGGGTCTCCCTTGTTTGACCGAAAGGAATTTGACAAATTTTCACTTCCCAAAAAATTTCTCGCATAATTTCATTTGCCAAATTATTACTTAGCAAAAAATCTATTCACAAAAAATTGTAACGCAAACCTAATGTTTGACAAATGAACGTTTAAACTATAACTTGTTTACCAACTAGTACTTTTAACATTTTTTATTTAGTCAAATATTTCAGTTGAATAACAGTTTTTACGCAAAATCAAATAATAATATAAATAAGTAATTAACCTAATCTAAATAGTTCAGATCCGGGTAGCCTACTAAAAACAATCTCTTTTTTCTATTAATGCAAGTCGTTTCTGGCACTCGCCGGCCGCTGCCGCGGCACCGCTCGCTTCGCTCGCTCGGCTCGTGCGTAGGAGGTCACAGTTTTAACCTAACCTACCCATTTTAAAAAAAAAAGAAATTAACCTAATCTAAATAGTTATGTTCCGGGTAACCTACTAAAAACAATATCTTTTTTTCTATTAATGCAAGTCGTGTCTGGCACTCGCCGGCCGCTACCGCGGCACCGCTCGCTTCGCTCGCTCAAAAACGTTTATTGTCTGAAGATTGTTTGCTGTAATAAATCATTTGATTAAAGACCAAATGCCATAATGACATTATACTTGGTAATATTTTGCCAAGTAAAAATTTGACCAAATGAAAATATGCGTACTAAAATCATTCGAAATATTGCAATGGTATAAAAAAAGGTTGCTAAAATTTGTTTGGGTAATGAAAATTTGGCAAAATCTTTTCGGCAAAACGGCAGGATCCCCTACTAGGCACTGATAGTTTGTGTAGTACCCACCAACCTATTCTATCCTATTTCTAAAGGTTCTGGCTCCATCGATAACGTTCGATGATTTTGTCAATGTCAAGGTATGAGAAAGTAATGATCGTAAACTGTTACACAACTATTGATCAGTGTTTGTAGTGGTAACATCCATGGATCCCCATGCTAAAAAAGGACAAAACATTTTTGGTTAGTACATGTAAAACGTCACAAAATAAATGTTAGAACATTCAGTAGGTATAATGCCCGGCACGAGTCGTGAGCACAGATGGGCAGTAGTGGGACAAGCACGCGCATGTACACCTTCGGCCAAATTTATTCAGTACTGTTTTTTACTAAATAGGTACACAAATTGTAATTCAAATATTAGTGGTCTTTCCTGGTGTTCGGAATACGATCAGAATTTCAAAACCATTGGCTGCTACTGAGGTGTTAGTCGCCTCCGCAGTCTTTATAAATTTCCAGCAAACTTTTGTCAATACCTAACTCGTTGTTAACAGCGTTGTTCTTTATGAAACAGTACACTGAATACACGATTTGCCTTGCCTGTCTATTTAAAACTGTATTTTTTCTCCTCGGCATTTTTGAAGAGTTCGTGACTTTACGATTTTAAAACCTAAAATTAAAAAAACACAACAATTGTCTAAAACGAGATAATAAAAATAAACTATAATAAAACAAACACTTAACAAATGCTAAATAACAAAAATAAACAATTTTAAAATCTAAAACGTAAGTCACTAAAATTGCACGAAAGTGTACTGTAGCCGATTGACACGCGAGAGTCCAATAGACGACGAGCATCAACTGATGAACCAATCGCGTGCAGCTCGGGGCCCCCCCGGCTTCTTCATTCCGCCAAAGAGACCGAAAAATTAACTTCTGGCGCAGGTGTCAGTTTGTGCTCACGACTCGTGCCGGTTACTATATATCACACTAATAATTATAAAGGCGAAAGTTTGTGAGTGTGTGTATGTTTGTTACTTCACGCTCAAACAGCTGGACCAATTTTCATAAAATTTTGTATGGAGGTAGCTGACACCCTGGAATAAGACATAGGCTACTTTTTATCCCAATATTCCCACGGGATCGTTTCACCCGCGTAAGTCTACGCGGGTGAAACCGCGGGGCGCAGCTAGTAATAAATAAATACAAAATATCAACTACAACTGGATTTTATTAATGCTAATGAATTTATAAAGGATTTTAACTGCAGGGGTATGGGCTAAAGATAATAGGAAAGGAATGTTAATTGGGCGGGGAACATCAGAAGGGAGTATGTCGTAAAGGGGAGTGGTTAAACGTGGACAGGAAATAAACAAGTGCTCCAGAGTTCCCTCATCCAGACCGCATTCACACAAAGAAGAGTCCCTCACGGTGCGTATTTTGGCCAAAAAAACTGGTGTGCAAACGAACCGGTCGGAAAAGTCGGAGTCTAATTATGACAGAGGTGGCTATTTTACTAGAACATTTTAGTTTGCTGAACCAACATTTAGATGGAATGAATGGTTGGATAGAGCCATAAAATCTTCCCTTCAGTATTCGTGTTTTTTGCCAATGATCGTTCCAATTCTTCATCATCTCTGGTTTAACAAGACATTGCAGATCTCGGGGATAACAAGACGGATGAGATTCGATCCCATTCCGAGTAGCCAGCTTGGCAATCGTATCCACATTTTCATTATCAACGATCCCAGAGTGGCTGGGGATCCAAGCCAGTGCAATCTCTACGCCTAAGCAGTGGCATCTATACAGGAGTTATTTTATCTTTAAGATAAGGGGGAATTTGTGACGGGAGCGAAAAGGCGATTTCATTCAATCCTGTAAACAGCTAAGAGAATCCGAGAGAATAAGGCTTTTGATGAGTCCATGTGATTCAATGTAAGAAAATTTTGAAGTTCTGCGTCCAAATTGGACGAGAACTTAGACCAGTCAGCTTGGGGTAGGCGATATTTTTGTAGGGGTTGGATGGGAGGAGAACGTGGGTGAGTACTTGGAAGAGAAATTAGGATAGGGAAATGATCACTCCCATATGAATTAGGGAGAACAGACCAGGAAAGAGTTGATACTAAGGAAGGGGAAGAGAAAGTAAGGTCAGGAACACTAATGTTTTGATTAGGTGAAACCCGACGGGTAGCAGATCCATCATTAAGAACACAAAGGTTGCGATCATCTAAACGGTCAAGCAAAAAGCTGGAGGAGGGGTCATTACAGTGAGAGCCCCAAAGGGTGTGACGGCAATTAAAGTCACCTAACACAACTAAAGCGCCAGGAATGGGAGAAAGAATAAAGTTAAATTCAGACAAAATATTAGCATTGGGATGGGGAGTGGCTCTAATGGCCACTACATATAAACCAGGATCGTGATGGGCAAGAGGAATCTGGGAAAAAGTGATAGATCTGCTAACCAATAGGGCGCAACCCGCCCATCCGTCATCTCTATCGTTCCTAAAGCGCAGGCCACACCGCCAGCTAGCGGGCGGGCGGGCTAGGCGGGCGAACATCGTTTCACCTCTATACATACTTCGGTCACACCGCGAGCTCCAATATTTCGCGTAGTTTGTATAGTTTCCTTCGTTCGCTTCGCCCACCCGCCTAGCCCGCCCGCCCGCTAGCTGGCGGTGTGGCCTGCGCTTAAGACATGAATAACCAGGAACCCTAAAGAGAGATCCAGGCTTGAGCCACGTCTCCGACACAGCCAAGACAACGGGTTTATATCTATTTAAAAGATAGATTATATCATGTTTTTTCCTGCGAATGGATCTACTGTTCCACTGAAAGATTTTTTCCATTTTGGCGAGTCCAAGATTCGAGGAGTTGTTGAACTAATACAACGACATTGTCCGGTATTAAATGCCAACATATATTGTGTGGAGGCGCTTCGTACCACAACATATACAGGTTGTGGTGTAAATAGTGGTCCAACGTTATGGGGTCGACACGCGGTATACTCAGCTACCACATACCACAAATTGTTTTTTTTTTACCATGGGTCTCAGAATAAAACATTTTTTTTTTTTTAATTTACACCTCGCGTTACTAATTTGGCTCTAATTTCAACAAAACACATTATTTTACTATTTTGGTTTTGGTTTATAACTGCAGAATACATCTTATGCAAATAACTGTTTTACTGTAAACTTATAGATTAAATAGTGTATTTTTTTAAATTCAGCTCCTTTTCAATTTAAATGGCAATATTTTTATTTCAAATTATGGTATCACTTATTATTATACGAGATTTGGACAACTTTTTCCAATAATGGGCACCGACAGTATAGTACATTTCTTTTACACCATTCGCGCCCAGTCTCATGATTCTCTGAAGATTATAGTTAAAATTTGAAATAAACACATTTTTTCTTTAAATATCTATAAGTTTACAGTAAAACAGTCATTTGAATAAGATAGCACATGTATTCAGCAGTTATAAACCAAAAACAAAATAGGAAAATAATGTTATTTGTTGAAATTAGAGCCAAATTAGTAACGCAAGGTGTTAATTTTTCAAAAAAAATAAAAAAAAGTTTCATTCTGAGACCCATGGTAAAAATAAAAATCAAATTGTGGTGTGGTGTTGTGGTTGTGGTGTGGTTGGTGGTGTGTGGTGGTGTGGTATATCGCGTGTCGACCCCTTAACGTTGGACCACTATTTACGAAAATGTCCGATATTCATTGTTTAAATACCAGGAATAAACACAATCTTGCTGTACATCGCACTCGCCTCCACAGAGTAGGCAACTCGTTCATGGGTCAATGTATACGCTTTTACAACAAACTTCCTACTGACATTCGAAACTTACCCATTAAACGATTTAAAAGCTGTATTAAAACCAAACTTTGTAAAAAAGGGTACTATAAAATTTCTGATTATTTAGAAGACAAAAAAGCTTGGGATTGAGCTGCTCGCTCTGCAAGCCTTGTGATCAAACTGGAAAACTTGACATTTAATGTTATTATGCATGATTTTATATAAATATTGACATTGCAGAATATTATATACAATATTACATTACCACATTACTACCCACCTTACATTACCTACCCAAATGTACTTTCTTTGGTATTGTTCGTCGAGTCGTTGAGCTCCTTAAGTCTTGAGTCGAGCTGCACGATTACGACAAATGCTTGCACTGATTGGACAGGTCCACTCAAAATTGTGTGGTTCTTTCCTCAAAAGACCATTTCAGACACAGATCTACATGGTCCTCACATGATCTGACCAAGATTATGTCTGGACTTTAAAAGAGACTGACCCCTGAGTTTGTTTCGCCATTTCTTCTCACGGGTAGTCAGATAGGAAATGTCGACTACATCTAGCTTATTTTTTACTTTTTAATATGACGTGTAAAAGTGATTCCGATATCCTATTTACAGAATAAACGATTTCATTTCATTTCATTTCATTTCATTACGCCACACCCTGTATACTCTAGGAGCTTCGTACTTACTTCGTAGTTTCGTACCATCGTGCATACTTCGTACTCACACTTTACTCACAATGTGTGTTGGGAGGAGTGCAAAATAATAATGTGATAACATGATGTAATTAAATCAAATTCTTATTTTTATTAAAAAAAACAACAAAATAAAAAATGTGCATAATAATTAATTTAATATTGTGATAACATGATTACATAACTCAATAAATTCTTAAACTTAAAAACTATAGGTAAATTACAATCAGAGTCAAAGCAGTCTTAAGATCTTTTTTTAAATAAAAATCAATATTTCTAAAAATAATAATGTCCCTGGCTCTTAATCTAATATAGCAATAAAAATAATTGTGTATAAAAATATTCTAAATCACATGATTAAAATATGTAGGAAAGATACTTAAGGGGAGCAAGTCGTAAAATTATTCTTAAAATATTTGTTACGGTCCAATGGCATGATATCACAGATATTTTTACATGATCTTTCAGCCCAGGGAAGGAACTCTTTAGTAGCGACTACGCACTCTAAGAGCATTAAACAATCATCTTCAGCTCTATGTGCATTATAAACCTCTTTTTTCATTATCCTGTTATAAAGACTTGGTAATGTGTAACTTATTTTCTCTGATTCCTTTTTTTTCTAAATTTTTTGGTGGTTCCTTGTATTCATCAGAATGTCTGCTTGATTTTGATGCCTCTAGTGGCATGTCAGAGAATGACGAGCACAACGAATCTATGTCCTTCCAGTCTTCAGTGCTAACGTCTAGATCAGGCCAGTCTTCACTTAAAAGCGAATCTTCACTTATCAATGAATTATTATCCCTTGCTAGGGAGTCTTCCTCTAACAACGAGTCATCCCTAATTGAGCTTTTTGCTAATGAATCGTCTTTTCTTGTAATTGACGTGTTTGCTATAGTATTTTTAATGATTTGTTGAAAGCCAGTCAAAGAGTCAACGCAAAGCAAGTCTTGTGGCAATGTAGCATTGACCTCTAAGAATTCAGCCAAAAGGATTTTGTAGTCAAACCTGTCACCATTATGTGCAACCAAGCATATAGGCTTGGGTAAGTCTGACAAAAATGAAATAATTGTTACAATATTATCTTTGAAAGTAGGTGCATTCTTCAGTGACTCATTTGATAAGCCAGTCATTTTTGCCGCAACAGGATGTATCTTCCTCAGCGGATTGAAAAGTAGGGTCAGCTTACTGACATAAGGGACGGCGCCAATAGGAGCTGCTTTGATATCATTTCGTAAAGCTGCTACAAAACTGAGTTCTGTTATCTTAGTTTGGTTTCTCTCCTGGTGCGGTAATCCTGTCGTTTCAAGATCGAAGAACACGTATGTTGCTATTTTGACCATATTTACAAGTTTGTGCTGCTGACTGTACCAGACTCGACACAAGTCGAGGCCCCCGGTTCTGCTAATGTTGAGGTTTACCTCTTCGACATGTAACTTCGATATGACTTTTGTTTATATTTTTACAGTTATTATGATTCACAATCAGGACTCAGGACTCTGTAAAGAACGCACAGAGTTAGAGAAATAAACATAACACGTAACTTTTCTGTTTTGAAGTCTAAAGCAAAAGCAAAGCATAGATTATACACTTTTAGTTATTAGAATCATAAATACATCTCTCTAAGTTAGATTTGTTCCCTAAGAGATTTGCTAAAGAAAATCGCGATTCATATTTCGATCAACCACTTCGCATCCACCTTAACTCTTCTTCAAGCAAGTTTTTCCGGTTAGTTTTCATAAAATTAGTCGATAGCTCTTGTCGCTGCACCAAACGCGGTGTGAATAGTCAGCGGTCAACTACCTATAATATGTTTATCTTTTATTTACTTACACATAGGCCGTTTGATTACTTACACAGGACCTTACTTTACCTTTTGTACTTTTTTGAGCAAGAAAAAGTCGTTGATAGCTACTATAGCTAGTCGCTTACTCATCGGCGGCAGTGGGACAGGTGCCTAAGTTTTAATTTCATTTTGGTTTTTACAATAGAATATAGATGAATATATATCTAGATAATAAAACAATGTTTCTTATTATTAAGTATTATATTTATAGAAAAAACTCGCGGTCTCAGAACTACAGTCACCTCATTACAATCTACTTATATAATACGAACCCCATAGTTAAATTGCTCAATACATATTAATGTAAATGTAACTACTGTGTCAACTTAAACGTATGAGCTTTGCTGTAGAAAGAAACATTGCAAATAAATAAAAAATACCGGTCGCACACACCTCAGGTACAAAGTTCCTTCTCACAAAAGATCTAAAACGAAAACTTTTGACACTTGAAACTGACATCTTCGAGCATAACGATTTTTCGTTACGAGGCGATTTCTACCAGTCAACTCCTACCGCAAGCCGCGTTCAAGAACTTCGTTCCAACAATAAAAGTATTGAGTGAACTACATTGAAATACTGAAGCCCGTAATATTTTATTTACAACAAATTGTTTACATTGATATATTGACATTTGGATTCTTTAGTCCATTCTAAAATATTCATTAAACAGGGCATTTGGTGCATTGACCAACACGATTTTTTGAGGGATTAGGGGAGTTATATGCTCTAAAAACCTAGTTTGTATATTATTTGAAGCTTAAATAAATCCCTCTTTCAGTTTATAGTGTCATTTCCTAGCTTCAAATTAACCGATCACCAATCTTCCAAATCATCGTCATTCAGATCTGCCATATCGATTTCATCAATTATGTTTCCTCTAAAATCTTCCAAATCTTCAGCATTCAATTCCGAAAGATCTTTTTCCGCCTCAAGACCTGTCTCTCCATCGATTTTGAACGAATCTTTCCCTTTGCTTTTATTTTCCTTATCGAGATCTACATCTGCTGTAAAATCTAAGTTATCAAAAGCTGTATTAATGTTTCCTTCACTTAGTTTAGGTGTCGCTTCTGTGTTGTAAACTTCAGTATTATCTTCAACGGATTTGCTGACACTCTTTTCTGTATCATTAGTCTTAATTTCCGATTTAACATCTACAATCTCTGGTAGCTGTGCATTTTCAGCATTGTTGTAGTCACTATTTTCTTGTTCTTCATTTGGTTCCAATTTATTGTTACCATTGGTATCTTCATCATCAACCATTTCTGTATCTTGAACATTGTCTAATTCATTAGTGTCCTGGTTTTCATTCTCACCTTGGCCATCATTCTGCTCTTGGGAGTCACTTTGGTCATTAACAGTATTTAAGTTAATAATATCCTCGTCAATTTCATCGTCTAGTTCTTCGAGGTCTTCCATCATAGGATTTTCATCCAAGCAGTTTTGATCGCGATTTATTCGCGGCTTTTTGTCTTTACCAGTCAGATGGAAAGGTTTTATTAAGACTGTTGAGCCATCTGAAATCGAACATAAATATTAGAAAGGGTATTTTTTTGAAGTTACGGACAAAGACACAAATACAAAATAAATAAAAATTGAGTAAAGTTTATAAGTCATCATCAGAATCATCTGCCTAGCCTTTTCCTTAGGTCGGCTTCCAGTCTAACCAGATGCAGCTGAATACCAGTATTTTACATGGAGCGACTGCCTATCTGACCTCCCCAGCCACAACCCAGTTACTGGGTACACGATACCCCTGGTTGTCAGACTATACAGGGTCAAAATAAATTAGCTAGCAAAACTCCGCAGACGTGGTGAGTATCGGTAACTAAACATGACAAAACAAAAAATAAATTAATTTGATGAGTTTTTGTTTGAGATCATCAACCGGTAATGTCACTTGATAAATTATTATCAGTTTTTTTTTTTTGTTGTGTAAACTTTACAGACGTGATCTCGATAACTAAACACGGTAAAATTAAAGTAAACTGATTACCTCAACTCATCATATAAGTAATAATACTATCAGTTTAAAATGTGAAATGAGTTGTAAAAACAATCAAATGTGAATAACAACTATGACAATCTAATTTTCAAATTTTAATCTAACATTCCATATTTAAATTACCTCATACACGCAGCTACGAGTATGTCGCAAAGGAGTCTGCATTACAAAAGATGGATGTTAGTTAAAGAGCTTTAACTTAACTCATTGAATTTGTAACTTCAGATTTCCTGGTTTTCCTTTCATTTAATTTATCATGTTTGTTAGAGAGATTTCATCCTTATAATTGACCCTAACGATCGATGCAATAAAAGTAATAATAATAAAAGGGTATAATTTTTTCAGATTTTAGCTGATTCGATTCCCGGGTAGAGGTAGAGAAGAGAATTTTCGAAAATCTTTGAATGCAGTTTGCTTTCTATTCAAAAATAAAGGAATGTTTCCTTTGAGTAAAATTTTCTATCTGCAGTATTAAGAGTACTTTCCCTCCAGGTGGCATTACAAAATTCCAACCTGTATATTAATCACGCCGACAAAATCGTAAAATAAAACCTTGAAAAATATTTTTTTTTGAGTTCCTCCCTTTCACGTAAAGTCGGGATGATATTTTTTTTTCTCGTCTATCCCATAGTATGGGGTATCGTTGGATAGGCCGTTCAAAAATAATGTGGGTCTGTGAAAACCATTTTCAATTCAGGAATCCGTTTGCGTAATATTAAGATTTAAAGTGCTATTTTTTCACTCCCTGCTGCCAGCTAAATGGTTGGTTTTAGATACGTGAAAAAATTCATGGCAGTAGTATATATAACGAAATTAAAAGGAAAACTATCACAGACAAGTAGCCTTTACAAGTTAACGAGTAATAGTCGACCAACTTAAATTTGCAGTTGGAGAATTGACTGTAACGTATATCGATGTATGGGAGAGCATGTTTTTCAACTACAATGTTAAGTTTGTTTTTGGGATAAATACGGAACCCTTAATTGTGCGTGGTCCGACGTGCACTTGGCCAGTTTTTATTTTTTTGTGTTGAGATATCGATACCCATGATATCTGCGGAGTTTTGCTAGCTAATTTAATTTAACCCTGTACACATAATATGTATATATAATAATAGTCCCACTGCGGGGCAAAGGCATCTTCTCGTGCAGTAACGGCATGAGCATTAATCACCACGCTTGCTTTAAGCTGGATTGGCGATTCAGACTAAGTCCAGGATTCCACATGACTAAAGGGCTTAACAGAGAATGGGCAGCAGCATTCTCTAAGCATTTTAACACCATACTGCGATCGCTAATCCGCCTGCCAAGCGTGGCGATTATTTCACCCCCCCCCCCCCCCCCACTTCCTTTTGAACATGAAGACAGTTTAAAGGATCTTACCAACGACAATAGGTTCCATGGCACAGAGCCGGTCATGGTCATCGTAGGTCTCACAGGTACCATAATATATTGCCGGTTTCTTCCTCTCTGACTTCCTAAGGCTTGTGATGCCATATTTGGCGAGGGCAGGAGCCAGTATGCTCCTTGATACGGTCTTAGGCGTGTTGTATATACGGAGCGTTATCGGACCAATATTCAACATTCGTTTTGCGACATTCACTTTCATCATCTGTGAAAATTAAATACAATTTTATTTGAAAACGTGAAATGTTGAGTGATTTTAATAATTATGTACATTTTTCAACAAAGTGATTTGAAAATGTGAGAAAAAGTATGTTTTCGATATTTTAATACTGAGAACGTTTTATTGCATAGTTGTCGATTGAAAACGCATTGTCGACGTATCGTCGTGCGGTCATATTAGTGGCAATAATTTTATTTTGACAGCGCCTCTAAGTCGAAGCAGTAAGTGTGAAAGAGATACCTGATACTATTCATTTATTTATTGTAAAAAATAGGTCCATTATAAGTTCTTATTTGGTAATACATTGAGGGCGCTATGTTTTGCCTCTGGGGCGTACAAAAATAGTATTATAAATTTATAATACATGCAATATAATTAAAACAAGAAATTAACACAGTTAAATCAACCACAAATAAACAAGTAAATAAATTACTGTGCAAGAATTATCTCAAGTGGTACAGTCAGTAGCTAGTGTTTCCTCTTGTAGTAATCAATTTTGTTATCAGTTCGTTATTTTTTCAGATAGTAAAGGAAGAGGTATAGGGATATCAGTAACAACTTGAGTTTTTCTACTCAGAATTCCTTCAAATTATTTCATCAAAATATTCAAGGTTTTTCTTCCAAACAAGTATTAGAACATGAACTATAAAATTAAATATTGTTATTTTCATAGTGTAATGTCATACGGTATTTTACTATGGGGACGGACTGCAGACATCGAGTCTATTTTTATGCTGCAGAATAGAGTCATCAGAGACACAGTCATATGGCCTCCGCAGGCGCAACTCTCTGAGGGAACTGTTTAAAGATATTAAACACATCAAGACTGTATCTTGTCAATATATCTATGAAAACATCATGTATGTTAGGAAAAAAATAATCTTTTTAGTAAAAGAGACGGAAAACGCAATAATTATAGGAGTAGAAATAGGGACCAATTAGTTCAACCAGGTTTTAGGCATGGCTGAAGTAGATTCATCTTTCATGGGGTACTGTTTAACATGTTACAATTAAATCCCCTCCCCACATACTTCAACTGAATGAAAAATTTAAACCTTTTTTAAAATGCAGCCAAGCATATTATAAGGTGGGGGATTACATTGCTGATAAAAATGCTTAGCTCAACGCTGGTCCTGCTCCAAAAGGGCGCTAAAACGAATTAATTAGCATTTGAAAATACTATTGGAGCTACTGAAGATTTAAAAAACTATCTTTGCATTGTATAAATTCAATCTCTTAGTATTATATAATTACATAGTGTGACCTTAGTGCTAAATAATTGCATAGCACATTGTGTGAGTACTATGTAGTGTATGTGTTACTATAAAGGTACCATTTACTGGGTACGTTTTTCGTACCCAGTAAATGGTACGCTGAGAGTAAGTCATGCTCACTGTAATGTCTCGCTGATGGTGGCGCATGTGTTAAAAATCATTTAGCTCCCTTAAAAATGTATGAGCTGAATGGTGCTAATCCATGCGTCATGTTTGTGAACGGGCGCCGTCAGTAGGAACTGGTCGTCAGCTGCCAAGGCTTATTTTAATTTAATAAAAAATTTGAATTGTTTTTTTTTTAATCTTTTTATAAGTAATGGAAGCTTTTGTTGTTTTGCATCGTTTTCACATGTATAATTTGAACTTATAAAAACAACAAGAAACAAAAAACTCTTTTCGATTTGTTTTAATTTCGTTTTGTTTTATTTCAACCAATATTTTGTAACCATATGTTAATTTAAAAGAGTGTCCGTGGAGTTTCTTGCCCATTCTTCTCCACAGGTACCTACTACGCTTACGAATGGGCAACTAGCTTCATCTTTCTGACTGACCGACCCTTTGACAATTCAAAACTGCCTGTAATTGGTTTTTTTTTTTTTTTTTTTTTTTTCTTTTTGGCTTCGCACGGTTTGTGCATTTAGCCAGTGTCATGTAAAATTAGGTAACAAGTACAAAGTTATAATAATTATGAAATGAACTCCACTCAATGCATGATAACGATGATTGATGATATCCCGCCCCGCTCCCCTTGAGTTTAAGTAAAGACGCGGCACTTTACTGAAACCTCGCGCGGACTTCTTGAGAGAACTTAAAGTGATGTTGCACTGTTTTGTTTCATTTGCCTACATTAATGCAGCTTCACGAACACTTAATGGTTAATAATCCACCACTATTACACATTAATATTCGGCTAAACACAAATTTTAGAAAATAAAACAAAACTGCTAACATGACGCTTCACTTTCCCGCCAAGAAGTCTGTAATTGGTTTATTTGTAATAAATAGTTTGGAGTTTGATTTTCGTAGAATAAAATAGAATACTTTTTATTATATACACCATATTATAAATAACAGATACAAATATGTAAGTGTTACCATTGATGTGCAGTTGACTTTACGATACAGGATTATAAACCACACGTTTCAATGCTTGTTTTGAATCGAATTGGCTTTGAGTACAATCTATGGGTTATGAGTGTTTCGGGTATTCTCTACCTATACTAAATGTAGCATTGATTAGACACAATAATTTAATAAATATTGATGCTGCATACCTTCTTATAATCTTCAACAATGTTAGTCTTACCGAACTTTTTAAGCTGAGGGTTGGATTCACCTTCAAATTCACTGGCAACCTAGAATTTTAATATTGGTCACTTAATAAAAAGTAAATGTAAGTATTCTATTCTAATAATTTTATATACAATATGATTTAAAATCATAATCATTTATTCAATTTAGACTGGGAATGAATCAGAAAAGACTCCCAGCGACTTCTTCCTGGTCAATTGACGATCCAAGGCATATAACCAGTCTATAATGTTCCCACTGGTAGGACACAGGCCTCGTCTCTTCGAGAGGGTGCCCTGTAATCTACCACGCGGGCCCAGTGCGGGGTGGTAGATGTCACATGTTTTCGAATTTTTGGTTCTAGGACATGCCGGTTTCCTCACGAAGTTTTCCTTCACCGTTTTGAGTATAGCAGTGATTAAATTATTTACACAAAGTAAACCGCCTGCCTGGGTTCGAGCCACGACCTACAATTCGTAAGTCGGGACCGTTTCCACTGGGCCACTACTGCTCAGCATGAGAGATAAAATGTGGCCAATGAGCAGGCTTCATAGACGTCGCGTGGTATGAATGTGGCCAATGAGCACGCTTCATAGACGTCGCGTGGCATGAATCACGCTTCATAGACGTCGCGTGGTATGAATGTGGCCAATGAGCACGCTTCATAGACGGACGTGGCGTGGTATGAATGTGGCCAATGAGCACGCTTCATAGACGTCGCGTGGTATGAATGTGGCCAATGAGCACGCTTCATAGACGTCGCGTGGTATGAATGTGGCCAATGAGCACGCTTCATAAACGTCGCGTGGTATGAATGTGGCCAATGAGCACGCTTCATAAACGTCGCGTGGCATGAATCACGCTTCATAGACGTCGCGTGGTATGAATGTGGCCAATGAGCACGCTTCATAGACGGACGTGGCGTGGTATGAATGTGGCCAATGAGCACGCTTCATAGACGTCGCGTGGTATGAATGTGGCCAATGAGCACGCTTCATAGACGTCACGTGGTATGAATGTGGCCAATGAGCACGCTTCATAGACGTCGCGTGGTATGAATGTGGCCAATGAGCACGCTTCATAGACGTCGCGTGGTATGAATGTGGCCAATGAGCACGCTTCATAGACGTCGCGTGGCATGAATCACGCTTCATAGACTTCGCGTGGTATGAATGTGGCCAATGAGCACGCATCATAGACGTCGCGTGGTATGAATGTGGCCAATGAGCACGCTTCATAGACGTGGCGTGGTATGAATGTGGCCAATGAGCACGCTTCATAGACGTCGCGTGGTATGAATGTGGCCAATGAGCACGCTTCATAGACGTCGCGTGGCATGAATGTGGCCAGTGAGCACGCTTCATAGACGTCGCGTGGTATGAACGTGGCCAATGAGCACGCTTCATAGACGTCGCGTGGTATGAATGGTGTCAGGCTTATTTTAAGTGTTTCCACTCTTATCCAATTCTTGACATTATCTTTTAAATCGTATAAGACTAAAATCTAAAAACTGGAAAATCTAAAAGCTAGTTATCAATAACAGTATACTACGAAAACATACCACAGTGGACATTTCTTCAATTTCGTCGATCAGCGCTTTCAGCATGTTTGGTTTCATTTTTGAGAGCAAAATTTCTTCATCTTGGAATATTTGCGCATTAGCTTTCTTTATTTCTGTAATATTCAAATAGTTAAAAAAAAAAATCACACTACATTTCTCGTATCGACATGATAGTTTATGTTTGTGGACAGATATTAGCCAGACAGCAAGGTAGATGGATCATAAATGAACGTCGTTTATTATTGATCCATTTATAGTCAAATCAAATCAGATCTTTTTATTGTGGGCTTAGGTTATACAGACAGATGTTAGGTACATTACAGATCCATTATGTCCTGCCTAGTAGGCACACAATAATAAATTATGTCAACATGCAGTATAAAAAAATTCACAGGTATCACTTATAAAGCAAATCTTACCAAATAAGAATTAGGTGTATGGTGACAGATTGTAGTAGGTACTAATTATTAAGAAAATTTTGGATCGTGTAGTAAGATTTGTCAATTAAAAAATTACGCAATTTATATTTGAATAGTGGGAGTTCCTTGGTGTTTAAAATGTCCACAGGTATTTTATTGAAAAAATTTAGATGTCGTTCCAAATAAACTTTTGCCTAGAAGAGCAGTTCTATGTGTTAAACTAGTTATTATAAGTGTATATCTTTTTGATTTTAGTTCACCGAATAGATTTTTATTTGTTTTAACAAATACTGTAACTTCATAGTTACATTATGCTGATGAAAAGGTCAAAATTTAAAAAAAAATATTATTTAATTATGGTCCGCATGATTCAGGAACATAGTTTATTACACTCATTTTTGAAAAGTGTTTCAATTAGAGTCTGTAGTACTAATGAACCACAAAAAAAATTAACAAAAATTTTATTCAATCGTTAAGGACGCTATCACATTTTTCCTCGAATATCAGTGCTTTTCAGGTACCATTTTAATGAATTAGGAGTCACAACTGCAAGGATATCAGTGTCTCAAATTAAAGATAATATATTCATCTCCAGAATGGGCACATAAAAATTGTATAGCCTCATATAAATTTTTCACACAAATACGTTTTAACAATCACAATAAAACCAACAAATGAAAAAAAATGAGGCCTGAATATAGCTAAATCCACTGCATAGTTATACATAAAAATAATAACAAACTGTTGCTTATATAGTCCCCTATACGGTCAACTAAATATTTTGTAAGTAAATAAATAACTTTTTTATTTATGATTAAAATAAGAAGCGCCCTCAAATTTCTCCAAACATTTTCTACACGCGGTTCGCCATTCCGCGCTCAGACGCGCTCGTGGAAGCACCGGTGTATCGATTTTTCGCAAAAAAATATTTACGTACAAAAGCGTGTGCTGTATTGTATACTGTGGGTGGACGAAGTTGATACTTTTTCGGACCGAAATAAAAGGAAGTACGATTATTGGAATTAGTTTTAAAAATAAATACATAGTTCAAAATTTTTGTATGAATCATGGTCTACAACCATGATTCGGATAAACATTGTGTAAATAAAATTATATTATCTTTAATCAAATGGCGGAAATATTTCTTTTTTGAGATATTCGATACATAGTCAATTTTGGGGTTTTTGGGGGTGGTGATTACGTATGTCATATTTTTTTTATCCAAGATGGCGGGTGTATTTTTTTAAATAAAAATTCGAAATTGTCAGCAATTGTCAGGTTTGTTATCAATTGTTGAAGGTGGTGTTTACAAATATACCATCCAACTTTTGATTCATGATGGCGGATGTACATTTTGGTGATAAATCGACTTAGTTGTCAATTCATAAATCCAGAATAGTAGATGGTTATAACTTTCGATACCAAGTATGGTTTTTGATTGTGGTGTGCATTGCTAAAATATTTACATTTATTATTACAGATGCCACGAATTCAGAAATTTCGATAAAGGACAATAAAACCATACACGTAGCAGTAAACAAAAGTAATGAGACTTTGTATTTTGATTCAGAAATCACAAATCTACTGTGGAGTTTTGATACAGACGTTGATATACGTGTGTTGGTAATTTATTTTATTTGATTTACCTTAGGTACTTACTAATGTTGTCTTTTTAGGGTTCCGTACCAAAATGGTACAAAAGAACCCTTATGGTGAGACTAAGTCTGTCTGTCTGTCTGCCTGCCTGTCACACCAGGATTTCTCAAGAACTGCTAATGCTATCAACTTGAAATTTAGAATAGTTTTAGATGACGTTTGCCCAACTATTTTGCAAACAAGAAATAAAAAAAAATATACCTTTTTTGCTAAAGGGACTGAAAGGGGGTCTTAAAAATTTGAAATGGAGCTACTAGGGCATGTAGGGTATCATATGAAAGAGCGCTGTTTGCACAGGTTCCCTTATCTCCGAAGTTTGCATAGATAAAAATCTGAAATTATTCTATGTCATAGAAGTTTATGTAAAGATTACAGGAAAAATAAAACGATGTCTCAAAATAGCACAGTTTTTCAGAAATCATCAACATCATATATACGTACGGAACCCTCGGTGCGCGAGTCCGACTCGCTCTTGACCGTTTTTTATTTTCAGGAGCAAGAATGCGCAATAAGAGAATATAAGCCAAAAGGCACAAAAATAATCGAGATGGATTTCCTTTTTGAGCAGCTAATCCTTGTAGGTAGCCACACTCCTCTTTTTGATTGCGGCGTAAAGTATAAATAAAGAAAAAACAAGGCTTAACAAGATGCTTATACTGTGAAAATTTAAAGACAGTAGCTTCATCAACCGTTTGGTTGTAAAACCAGTGTGATAGACGGACACGTGAGTGACAGCAATAGTGCTCCACTTGGACCCTTCGGGTACGGAACCCTAGAAAGAGCTGGCCTTCATTCTAAATTTGAAGTTCTTTGAAACATGAAATTAAAATATACCTTTTACTACCTACTTTGGTTTTAATTTTGATCAAAAGTACTGAAATCGCGCCCCAGTCTCTGTAAATAAAATACTGTTTTCATAAGGCAATGATTATTTTTAAATATCACAACGAAAGTCTACGATAAACTCCCAGGCTAGTATTTGATTATGTAATGCTCCAACATTTGCCAGCTAAAATAATATTTACAAGTACCTACTTACATCTTTTCTAACTAATAGTAGCCTGGGGAATAATCGTAGGTGTTCCTTGTAATAGTAAAATGTTTAGGTTGTTAGTTATGTAAAAATATGGTATTTAATCCATATGGCCAGCGCTTGAAATTTTTGGGTACCTACCTACGCTACGTAATGGCTGATGAATTTAAAAAATACTAAAAACATAATTATCACGCAGATAGTACTTAGCCACAGTTACTAAAATTCGATTGCAAACTTACAACTAACTTTACTCAATCAATACCAGTAAAATTAAAAAAAATATACCTTCAAGTACCAAGATTAGTTAAGTTACGTATAAAATCGAGCGGTCAGCGGTTTCAATGTGTGCGTGCGCGTAATGTTGTTGTGTTGCGATTCAGATACCTAAACTCGAGCGAGTTCAAAATGTGATAGCGTCCTTAAGTGCCATAATAATGCATTTAAATTTTGCATTTTCAAATTTCACGCGTAATTTGACGAAAACTCTGGGCGCAGTGGACGCCATATTGCTCTGTGGTCATGACAGCAATATGATAAACATGGGCAGGCAAAATGTAAACAAATGCAGTGATATTTTGGTACGCTGATAGTTGACAGTTGACACTTCTATGTTTACATATCCTTATAATATAATAACATGGCGACATTGGGACTACTACTTAATGGTGATACGAAACAGATTAAAAAAGTTGAAACCTTTAAATTTAATTTTAAAATTTAGTTTACTAATTTATGAACAAAAACGAAGGTTTTCCGACTACTTTTTGCCTAAACTATCTCAATAATATAATGTTAAATTTTTTCTCGTATAGAGTAAAATACCCTTATGCGCGAACGCATCTTTTATGCGCTTTAAATACTGATTCTTTATTTGTGGCCTTGCCCCAGAATATAATAGCGTATTTTAGGGTTGATGATAGTATCGCCATTCATGAATACTCATAGCTACAGATAATTATACTGTTAACATTGCATGTCGGTGACGCAACCCATAAGATTTTCCCTTACCGAAAATCGCTCAATGAGAAGTTTTCACTTCAAAATTAACATTTACTTATTTTAAACAACTGACAAACGTGTGTTACTTGTTAACGAATTAATAAAATAAATGTTAACTAACTCACCCTTATGAGTCTTCTTATCTGAAATAGATAAAATAAATAATTAATTTCCTTTGCCCATAAAACAAGCAAAAAAAAAGACAAGAAAAACGGCTAAGTGCAAGTCGGACTCACGCACGAAGGGTTCCGTACCATTATCTACGAAAACGGAAAAAAAAACACGTTTGTTGTATGGGAGCCCCCTTAAATATTTATTTTATTCTGTTTTTTTGTATTTGTTGTTATAGCGGCAACAGAAATACATCATCTGTGAAAATTTCAACTGTCTAGCTATCACGGTTCATAAGATACAGCCTGGTGACAGACAGACAGACGGCGGAGCCTTAGTAATTGGGTTCCTGTTTTACCCTTTGGATACGGAACCCTAAAAAACGACAAATTTCCATTCACATTTCTCGTTACGCCCTTTATTTTTTTGCAAACTACCGTAATAATGGAAATAATGGAACCAACAATTATAATATCAATTTACCTCCTTGCGGATATGAAGGAATCTTCTTAGTGGTATCACCAGTTTGTACCACTGGTTTTTTTTCTACCTCAGCCGTAGGACCGGATTTTTTGACAACTGGAGTGGCTGTAAAATATCAATTAAGTTATGTTAGAAATTTAGTAGAAGGAAATGTAAATAGGCGACCGTTAAAAATGTCACCGAGCGGGTGTTTGCTTAGAGAAGCGAATTCCCGGTAAAGACAAGTTGGTACCGATCGGTGCGGGTGAAATAGTTCCTAAAACATGGAACTGTAGCGAACCACCTATATGCGATACCATATATATATTTAGTTAAATACTGTATGCACATAATATTCTGTTTTGTGTTTTGTTTTTTTTTTTTTTTTCTTATTGTTTTGTTTTATTTTTTCTCATTTCCTGTTTATTATTATGATAATAGAAGTACTATCCATATTTAATTTTTCAAAAGAAGTACTTGCACGTGTATTGTATAAATAGTTGTATATCACTGCTATTTCGGGGAACATTGGCTTCTAAGATACAGGCTTATTGCCTAGTTTAGGAGTCAGAAGTTCGACATTGAACTTTTATCACTGTTGTACAACTTACTCTTAAGACAATACCTTGTACTACCTTCTGTTTCGTACAAATAAATGATTTTATTATTATTTTATTATTATTATTATGCTTAATTGCATTTTTGATATTGGAATTTGGAACGGAGCGCTAGTGTGCGGCTCGCCACTTTGCCAGTTGCTTACATACCACCACTCTGCCACGTCATATTTCACTATAGTGATTAACCAAGCTACTGTGAAACAAGATTAAACAATTAGTACATCCAGCACGAGTTTATTTGCATCCTCATTCACCAGGACTCATAATACATAATACCTCATTTACACTCTCGCGCGAGCGGCGAGACGAGCCGCGAGGCGACCCACGAGCCGCGTATGTAGTCGGTGCGCTCGTGGCTCGCCTCACAGTTCATCTCGCCATTCGCAGCGCTCACGTCGGAAGCGGTTTCTTGGGCACGAGTCAAAGGGGCTCGCGGGGGAAGCGCACGTAGTGTTTACACACGCGTTCAGTCTTCATTCGGTTACAAACGTTTTGCCGTGCTGGTTGCGTTGGAGTGAATTCTTTTCATTTTTTTAAATGCAATGGATTGGTCTCGACGTAATACGTTACGATTCATAGACCTATTTGAAAAGGAGCGGATTATTTGGGATACTAAGAACAAATATCATAAAAATCAACAAAATGTCAGTGATGCATGGTCCAGATTGTGTAATGAAATGTGCCGATCTAACACAGAACTTATAGCAAAAAAAAAAACACTCATGGCAAATTTTCGAAAGCATCTTCGGTTTTCAGTTAATTTTGTAATCAACGGTTCAATTTCGCTTCGTAAAAACACGAAAACAGTTGGTGACATTCTGCAAAAAATGCTTAATTCTCTAGAATCTTCATTCAACATATCTTGAAACATCTTTTCCGTACTACGCCATATAGTAGAAAGAAATACAATAATTTTGTAAGATATCTAAAATAATGATAGAGTAAAGATAGAGTTGATGCCGCTAATACTTCGACGGCCTCTATAGTTGGTAGTTCGAAAACAACTGAAAACGCCGCGAGAGTGTGAACATAAATTGATTAACTTGACGAGCGAACGAGCTGTGGACGTGACACGAGACCTGCCGCGAGGCGTGGGTGTAAATGAGCTATAACACGCACGACATAACCGTTTTTTCTGAAGACCAACCTGCAGCGATCTGTACCGGGAGTCGAGCCCGAAAACCCGCTTCATTATGCCAGCACCCTTAGACTGTCACACAGGTACGGGCAATGAATCATGACCGGTCCGAACTTTGCGCAGAAGGCTGCGCAATAACATTTTTTAGGAACCAAATCATGACATGAGACGAGTGTGAGTGAGAGAACATGCGCGGAAGTTCGGAGAGCCTGTGTTCAGACCGGACATACTCATCGACTGTGTTTTTTTCGTCCGGTATTTTACACGTATTTTTAATTTTATGTTGACGTTCATAATGTTCTATTTCACGAACACAGTGCATAGTAGTACAAAACCAGGCACAAAAATTGCACGCACGTACACTCCAATCAAAATATTGTGTTCAGACGCACGATTCAAACCTAAAATTGACGAATTTGATATCCAGAAGGCAGTTTTTGCGTTAATGTGACATAAGAGCCATCTCCTGATATCTTATAATATCAACACACATCATTCGGTTAACTAAATACTTGATTTTGATGGTGAATACGTTGTTTGTTTCAACAAAATTGAATACACCCGACCATCGTCAATCAATGCATTAAAATATCCTTTAATAACTGTGGGTCCTTACTGAAATGCAGACCCACTGCTATAAAAAGGGAAGAAAGCCGCTTAACAAACAAACCGGTGACTCGAGATAGTCTCTTCTTAAAACAAGTAATTGAATCAATCGTTTTTCCGGACTTTAGTACTTTAGAGATTTTGGTGCCTTTGTCAAGACAAACGCACCAAAATCTCTAAGTACTATTCGTCTCTAAGATGAGTCAGGGACTAGTCCCTGATTCTTCTAAAGGTTATACATGGTAAATTCTACCTTCAGATCCGCGTCTGATCTGACCAAAATCCGTACCGTGTGTGGCGATTGCCTACGACAGACGGAACGGTTAGGTAATAGAAGGTATTAGAAGCAAATCGTTGAAACTAAACAATCCAACCGCTTCGTGGTCAGACTGATCTAGTGCAGATTCGTCCGTTCAAATGTATATGCGATATAGCATTGAGGCGATGAACCTTCTCAAAATTTGCTTCATACGCAAAGTTACTGAGACAACTTTCAAACAATTCTAGCAACATGCTTGAAAGAAGCTTGATTAAAGTCTTGCTTTCGTTTTATCACGACCAAAGATCAGAAGAAAATGTGTGATCAATGTGTCGATAATTGTCATTATGCAGACTTGGCCCACACACAATATATGAAAAGAAGCTAGCATTATAGCGACTTTTCGTTATGAGTAGGTTCTTAGAGCCATAGAAAATATCTACATACTGACGAATTTATAATGAAATAAAAAAGTATCTATAGAAGAAATGGCGAAACAAACTCTGGGGTCAAAGTCTCTTTTAAAGTCCAGACATAATATTGGTCGGATCATATTGTGAGGACCACGGATGCTATAGGAAAAATATGTAGACAGAAGCGTAACTGTTACAACCAGCGATCTGTTGTGCAATTTATACTTTGAAGCTAACATTACCGACTTGAATCTAGGTTCAGAAGTTAATAATCCAGAATGGGATTTCAGAAGGGGTTCACTTTTCACAGCACAAGTAGGGACCACAAGATGTCCTTGCCACTTTTAAAATCCCGGTGAAGAGAAAAGGATCTCCCAAAAGACAGACATCGGATACAACGATTGAAACTGTACGACGCGACTCTAAAGTAGATATTAGATATGAGACCGATCACAAAGATAAACTGGGTAATAACAATCATCTTTGTCGCTGAGCGAAAAAGTATTAATAGCCGACAGAGTTATACAAGACGTATAGCGCTATCCCTTTTTCGCACTGGAACAAACACGACTTCCAAATACGGCTCCAGATTATGATCGTGGAAAGCTTGCAGACCTTACGAGATTTGCCATCTCATACAGAGTTTTGCAAGTGGAACAAGTAATAAACACATATAATATTTTCAATGCTTTCTCTTAGTTGAAAGCGCGAAAATATAGTCAAAATTGCAGATAGCACCACGAAAAATAACATGCAGTCCGATACGTTTGAAGAATACACAAAAATATACTAAAGTTACCTTTTATTTCGGCGCCAGCTAGATACGATTCATTGGTCTTTATGTCCTCACAGGCTTGGTTGTAAAAAGCCGTGTCACAGGAGCCATTATACTTTTCTTTGTAAATCTTTAACATATCAGGCATACGAATTTCATCATCGTCGCCGAAAAGATCTTCCAGACGGCACCGTATACCGCGTTTTAGCTCTGTTAAAAGCTGTACATGTGGGATATCAGTTTTACGGGTTGGATCTTTCATAATCTCTTTAGCAACGATGGACGCAATTTGGTGACGCCACGTGGCAGTACGTTGTTGCTTTTTCTTTTCCAGGTCAATATTAGACGGAACCTTCGCTTGCGGGGTTTCGACCTTCTGCGAGATTTTTTTCGGGCGTTTCAAAGGAGGAACATAATTACTTTCAGCCTTCTTCAGTTTAGGCTGTGGTTTGCTCCAAGGTTGGTTGGGTTTGGGGCCATCTCGCTGTTGAGAAAATCTTCTCGAGTGCGGACCCGAATTGGTGACGTGTTCGCCATATATTGTGGGAGGCGGTGTGATCTGACGCTTTACGGGAGCACGAGATGGTTCGGGTCTTCTGTTATAAATCGCATCTCGGTTGTGTTCGCGGGGAGGTGCGTTGCGGACCGACGGCGCACTGAACGGTGCGTTACGAACTGGCGGCTCGCGACCGCGGTCCCGCGCCGGTGCATCTCTTCCGCGATCACGACCCTGGTCGCGGTCGCGTCCTTGGTAGCGATCGCGTCCTTGGTAGCGATCGCGTCCTTGATCACGATCACGCCCTTGGTCGCGAGGTGCGTCTTGACCGCGATCGCGCGAAGGTGCATCTCGGCCAAAGTCACGTCGAGGTGCATTGCGCCCGGCGTCACGTGCAGGTGCCTCCTGTCCGAAGCGCGACTGTCGGTCTCGTCCAGAGTCGCGAGCGGGCGCGTCATGACGCTCACGGCTGCTGCTGTCGCCAATATTCTCCCATCTTGAACTGTTTCTGCCCTGTTGGGAAACTTGGTTCCCAGCAGATGCATTGCCAGCAAGATTCCAATCATTCTGATCTGACCAGGCGCTGGGGTTGTTGCCTTGGTTACTGAACCCAAGCGGAGACCCCTGATCATAGCCGACCATTGGCTGAGCCATCATTTGCTGCTGAGCTGACTGATACTGCGTTTGTTGTGGATAGCCATAGTTGGCGGATGCATTCTGTGGAAGAATTGTGATGATAGTTACAAAATGAAGGCTTCGTGAAAACTTCCAAAATCAAGTAAATGCACTTGATTTGTGGGAAGTATTTAAGTGTCTATTACACTTGGTCAAATGCATGAATAGCTAGAAAGGGGCTTCGTGGTAAATGGCGAATAGTTTAGAGCACCGAAAAAGGCTAGAGTCGTAATGACTGTGGTCCATTTTCGAAACTAAATCTGTTGTACAGACTGCGCTAACTTCTTGGTCACTTCGCATTTAGCGCAGTGAGTTTGCGCATATTCTTCTGCGCAAACATTCGCTTCATGCTCAGTACGGCTACGAAGATTAGCGCAAAGAATACTTGGAAGGCTGCAACACTTTATCGATTTGAGTAAAGACGCCCAAATCAATTTTCATGCGCATGTTATCGCAAATTATGCTCTATGTCTTAATGCTAATTGCTTGAGTAGCAAATGACCAAGTATAACAGATACCTTGAAGAGCATGTTGCAAATATTCTTTAACAACAAAAAATGATGGAAAAAAAAACCGGCCCAGTGCGTGTCGGACCACGGATAATGAAGAGTTCCGTAGTCGGCATGAACTTATCCCAAGAACAAACTTAACATTGTAGTTGAAAAACACGTTCCTCCATACATTCCAACTACAAATGTAAGTTTGTACGCACAATATTTAGTGATTATGTGTAGTGTGTTATTTAAAGACCATAGATTTCTTATAGGATTTCCTGTAATCTATGTATAGAACTAAAGTTGTCAAAAAATAAAAGGCCCATTTTGACATTTGAGAAAGATCCTAGAATGTAACTTGGAACGAAACTGAAAGTAATAATAAAATAATAATTAATTACATATTAAAGTTTTAAAAAAAATACATACATTTTTTTGGCGCGTTAAATAATATGATGGAATATATTGCGAGTATTCTTTTCGCGTTTACTTTATAGTAAGTAGCATGTAATTTGTAATTATTACGAAACGTCTCAAAAACAGTTACGTTCTCACTTTATTTTTTTTTAATACAAGTGTTGTAACCAATTAATTACTGAATTTCACCAGCTTCATTCGATTTTAATAGTAATTAAATATCGTGTAGTGATCTTTACTGAAAAGAATGAGCTTGGCGCTCAAAGCCGTAAATAAAATATTGAATCGGCGACACTGGTTTCTATAGAATGGCTTGTCTCTGACCAAGCTGCACGTGACTTAGCGTCCACGCGCGCACTGCGCATCTTTCGTCGAAGTTGTTGATCTGGGCTCAAGTCAAAGGATACGCAGCTCGCCACAATACAAAGCCGCCATTCTTCACTAAGAAAATGATGACATTGTTGAAAGAAGCTTGTGCCAAAATTACTAAAGAAGACCGCAAAAGTGGTAGAAAAAACTCGAAAAATTATAAAGATTTCGACAGAGACGTCAATATTGATAATAATATTGAAAATGAAATCATTATACAAGGTGGAGACGACAATACAACAATAAATTAAACTTCGTATACCTAATGCTGTTCCCAGTCTGCATACAAAAATTCAATCAAATATATCCAATAGTTTAGTCACAGGACATTATTTTACATTTTTAAGATTTTCTACATGATGTATCTAACAATAAGCCAGCGCCGACAGGTTAACGACTTCGGCAATAATCTGCAACGGTAGTATCGGTGTAAACAAAACATGTTGCCAGCTCGCTACTTCAATAACCTTCGCCAAAATTGTTCTTAAATTTTACTTCCCGATGAGAATTAATGCATATAATACCTTATCTCTGAGCCATAAGAGTCATAAAGCGTGTGAAGAAAATTAGATATGAAAATAATGCATGCGGAAGTTATTACTACTTGTTACGCACTCATGTCAATCGTAAATTAAGTATGTGCGAAAGGGATAGATTAGATAGTTTGTTTATTTCTACTTCGCTTTCTTGCCGAAACCTGCAAAAATTGGTGTAGGTCAGTGTGTCGCCGTGATCCTATGACGTCGTACGCGTCATTGTTTCGTATCGCAAGCGCAGGTGTTCCGGTTTCGCTGCCTTTGAAGCGCCCGCCCGCCCGCCGCTCGTTTTTTTATGAAATTGTGATTATCTTAAGACGACTTAGTGTGAATTGTGCGAAATTAGACACTTTATTTAGTGACAGGACACATACAACGTAGCAATAGGTACCTAGGTAGTTAAATTATTAAGTGAATTGTGCGAAATTAGACGCTTGTCATTGTGTGTTATCTAATCGTTTGTTTTTTTGTAATAACAATGCCTCGTTTTGGTTACACAGCCATGGAGTACACCGACATGATTTTAATTTATGGGGAATGTCACGAAAACGCCGCTTTAGCAATAAGAACATACCGAGAGAGGTATGGGAACACCCGTGTATGTCCTACGGACGGCCGCATTATCGTTCAAGCTGTCCAGAGGATACGGGAAAATGTACCCTTAATCCCGCATTTGGATAGTGCTACTCCAATAGTAACAGTGACCCGAGACGAACGAGTTTTAAATTATTTTGAACGCAATCCTACGTCTAGTCTACGTAGGGCTGCTCGAAATTTTGGTGTAAATCATAAAACCATACACAAAGTTTTAAAACGCGACAAACGGAAGCCTTTTAAATACAAAAAAGTACAGGCGTTGCTACAAAGGGACAAGCCAGTAAGAGAAACCTTCTGTCGTTGGATAGAAATAAAACATTTAGATAACCCCGACTTCCTGTACAATGTGATGTGGACTGATGAAAGTACATTTACAAGGAACGGCTTATGGAACCGACAGAATCTTCGGTACTGGAGCTGCGAGAATCCGCATCTAGTACGGGAGACTTCGCACCAGTATAGATTTGCTATCAATGTGTGGGCTGGCATACACAGGAATACCATAATTGGTCCGGTTTTTATTGAGGGCAATTTAAATGGTGCAAAGTTTTTAGAACTTCTCAACGGACCCGTTTCAGATTACACGGATGATCTTCCGCTAAACGTGCACAGCCAGATGTGGTACCAGTTAGACGGAGCACCAGCTCATTCAGTGACGTCTGCCAGAGAGCGTTTGTCTCAAATGTTTGGACAACAGTGGATTGGCCGTTATGGACCAACACGGTGGCCAGCGAGGTCACCGGACCTCACGCCATTAGATTTCTTCTTGTGGGGTCATGTCAAAAATGAAGTTTATTCAACAGACGTTGATACCGTTGATGATTTAAGGAGCCGAATTATAATATCTTTTAATAAATTAAAACAAATGGCCGCTAATGGCGACCTCTTATCAAGAGTAAGAAATAATCTTTTAAGACGATGTAATTTGTGTGTTCGGGTTCATGGCGGACATATTGAAAATTTAAAAATTTAATGGATACTAAGTCTGAATACGATAAGTGATTAACTGATTAAACAGTGATTGTAATTAATAATTACTCGTGGGTGACTGTGACTATTCAGTTAATAATTTGTGATTCTGTGTAATTGTTTTTGCATTCATAAAAATAAATATGGCACAAAAAATCACGTCGTCGGCGCGGGTCCCACGACCCGACGCACCACCTATACATTACCCCGCGCTGTTGCCGCTCTTCTCACAGGTTAGTGAACCAATATTTAAAAATGGTGTTCTGTTTTGTTTACATTTTTATGCTATTTAGTTTGTTTGAAAATATTTTTTTTTTTATTTCGGTTCTAGGATTTATTTGATAGTTTCAAAATATTCCTATGAACTAGTATTACTAGTGTTTTCATTTATTGTTGTATCGTCATCTCCACATTGTATTTACAGGTGACGATAGCTCAACTGACGATTTTGGCTCATAAGATTTCAATCATTTTCGCTTTTTCTTGATTTTTTTGTGATTGAGTGAATGTTATTGTAACAAAAAATATTAAATTAAAGAGAAATTGACCTTTCGTACGATTCTATCATTTCAAAATACCTACAATATATTAAAGTTTAAGTTACATTTTTTAATCAGATTTTTAATCCAATGCACTTTACAATACATAATCAAATCGATGAAATACTCATACAAACTTGAATCGATTTATCGTGAGTATCGAGTACCGAGTCGTATAGTTACTTCACTAGTTACGTCGCTATGACAAATGTTAAAACGGGCCTTTTATTTTTGACAACTTTACTCTGTATTTTTTTCAAAATTTGCGGCTCAGCAGTTTCGGAGATAAGGGATGGTCGATTTCCATCTATTTTCTTTAATAACTTTAAAACGAATTATTGTAAAATTATAGAAAAAATATATTTGAAATCCTCATATCAAGTCATTTCATTTGATACGTCACACGGTACAGTTTCATTTAATTTTCAGAAATTCATATGTCAAACAACTTAATCGGTCCAGTAGATGCGGAGAAAATCGGCTGTGACAGACGGACAGACACACAAGTGATCCTATAAGGGTTCCGTTTTTTACCTTTTGAGGTACAGAACCCTAAAAAGATAATTTATAAAATTATCTCATTTCCAAAAGTATCAGTTCTATAACAGCTAATGGTGCTCTAAGTTAAGATAATACCAGTGTATAAAACTTCCACAGTTAGAAAAAACTGGAAGCCTTCTTGTTTTTTTTTAAACCATAGCAACTTAGAGCAAATTGTTAATTGTAACTATAGCGACAAATATATATTGTGACACAATTAACTATAGCTAATTGTGTCGTACGACTTATAAGCATTATGTTATCTTTGTATGTCCTTATTTAATATTACCCATGTGTAGAAAGCCTTTACATGTGGCACCAAGTTGTCATTACCACCCAAACATACAAAACTTTTGCACAAACTAAGTTATGTATATTGGAACTGGGCAAATAAGCCAATCTATTGGATTAATATTACTATAAAGATGAGTTTGCCAAACTGCTTGATATTGTTTTATGTCAATATATTTGTACTAACATTAGCAACAGTTGCAGGATTGGTTGCCCTTTTAAGAAGTGTGGATGCTACAGTTCTCATGAACTTTACCACAAAAAGGAAGGTGAAAATCCAGACAGACTGGCAATTCTGCCATTATAAAGCCCCAGAGTATGATCTTCATAACCGTAAACTTATAATCTGAGGGGCAATTCCTGTATTTTAAGAACATTTTTGTATTCTAATCTGTCTCAAAAGTCTGTTAAATGTTTCTAAATTAATGTCAAGCTTTTCCAACTGGCACCGCTTTCAAAACAAAGTTGCCGGGTAGCTGTTGTCTGTTAGCTTGACATTAATTTTCGCTGAGATGAGATTGCGCCTTTGAATGTGTTTTAAGCATGAGAATTGACCTTCTGAAATAACTTTGTGATACATAACTAAAACTACTCAAAATTTGAGAGTGATAGCAAATCACATGTGATGTCCAGTTAAGCCAGTTCAGTTAATCCAGATCTTTAGTATATTGGTACAACACAGCAGCATAGAGATATGTTTTGGTCAACTTTTCTGACTGTTAATTACACACAAGTTCTGTTTGCATTTTTGATTTATCTGGGAGCTAGTGCTAAATTAAGCAGGTCCTAAAAGTTATGGTTTATTTAACTTAGGTTTGAAGGACTTACCTGTACCGCGCCATACATTCCACCGTAAGCCATGGATGGAGCGACCATAGACTGTGCTCTACTTTGTTGCATCTCCGTGTAGCCTAACTCGTAGTTAGGTTGGTATTTACTCTGCTGATAATATGGTTGCTGAAGCAGTGGTTGCTGTTGTTGGTTAATACCCAGGTCCACTACAGCGGATGCTGCCTGTTGGTGCAATTATTGGTTTTAATTACTTATTTATATGCACACACATACACTACATTCTGTTTACACAAATAAGCCCCTTTTTAGAAAACAAAAGTTCTGTTTGGTCAAAGTCATCCTTGGTATTTACTTGTGTATTAAAATTAAAAAACCTCTAGAAAGTTTCATACTTTTTGGTATCATCAACTAGCCCCCTAGCCTCAGATGAGAGCCTAACATTGTCTTATTATCATTTATAACTTATCTAAAGATATTTACTTCTAAATGTAACTTGGAGATGCATCATGGTTGGATTACTACTGAGAAGACAATAATGAAGAAATGATCTTTGAAACAAGTAAATTCCAAACCTTCTTCTTAATAGTTTCGACATACAGTTGCTGTCCTTCCACGAACAACCCATTGATCTTCCGGACGAGGATAGCCGCGTCTTCCTCTTCGGCAAGCCCTACAGTCACCTTCTTCGAATTGTTGCTATCCGACGTCAAATTGTCCAATATCACCTCCTTGAAGCCGCATTTTGAGTGTATTAGCGATTTCACGTCAACGTACCGCGTCTGTTGAGAGGAGAAAAAAACAGAAAATAATTGAGTCTTCTCTAAATATGGCTAATAAATTTCTATATCGATGTCGGGTTATTTTACTTGCCTGCGCCGGTAAATTAAATATAGTCAGTAACATAGTCGATCAAGTCGAGCTGTTTGTTTATTATATTATTTGTTTCACAGTGAGTTAGGGCAACAATGCAAATTGCAACTATTTATTTGTAATAAAAACAGAAACGAACGAACATGTACGAAAGCAAAAAGCAATAAACGGAACGAACGGAACGCAATCGAATAGCATGCAATTTGAAATGTCAATTTGACATTGAACTTTTTCAGTTGATAGGTCGGTACTACTCAAACTATCAGTGCCTAGTAGACGAGTCGACAAACGCATTTAGTTGATTTTCATAAACAAAACGTACAAATATTTATCTAAAGGGTGGCGTAGCGTTCAGATATTTATTATTTAGGAATTTATTTCGCCCCTGGCTGGAGGCTAAGCTAAGCTAAGCTCAAACATCGCAAGTATCGCAACCACAGGATAGTCCGGTTAAGGGGGATGCGCTAAGGTAGCCCGCGAAATTAAAATTTTATTACATTTTTTGCCATTTGCAGGTCAGTAACAGGTTGTATGTTGATCTAAATATGATTCGCGGCCATAACAAATATGGCTTTACAGAATTAGAATCGGCAATACAACTAACTCTCTTCGTAAAATCCTATTGAATGACTATTTCTGAAATAAGCATTCAGTAGGATTTTATGAACTTAGAGAGTTGTACTGCCAATTCTAATGATTATAATTCTGTAAAGCCATATTTGTTACGGCCGCGAATCATATTTAGATCAACATACAACCTGTTGTAACTGACCTGCAAAATGCAAAAAACGTAATAAAACTTGAATTTTGCAGGTTACCTTAGCGCATCCCCCTTAAGTCACAGACTACTATGACTAGACTTTTTTTTTTTGTGTATGGCATCTCGTAGTTGGCCTTGAGAGGCCGTGACTACTTAACCGGTCTTTCCTGTGGCTGCCCTAAGGTGTGAGCTTAAAGCCTCCAGCCAGGAGCGTAAATATATTTATTACAAACACATGACAGCGCTCTAAGGGCACCCCCTGTGGGGTACGAACCTCGGCTTATGGCGTCGTTGGGAAAACTAGCAAGTTGGGGACAGGCTGGATCAAAAGTTTAAATTCATGATTATTAACGGGGATTACTATTAAATGCTACGGCTCACTCAGCCTCGGGGCTGGCGGTTCGACATGCAAGGGACGGGGGGAACAATTAAGTCTTGAACTTCGCGTGGTACCTCGGCGGCGGCGGCGAGGACGGAATGACGGTTTGTGTAATTTGTGCACTGTACTTGTGGCCCTATTGTTTTCCTGAAGGATAGTAATGGGGTCATCCGGATCTAAGAGAGTATGCCTAGGTCGGCGAGTCTGGCTAATCTGAGAAGGCCTATAGCTAGCGGCCTGCACAACCAAGGGATTGCGATGTCTATCTGCGGACTCGAAGAACCACTTTGTCGCGCGTTTCATAAACTGCTTGGTGGGGATTTTAAAATCTAGATGAAGGGTTTCGTTCCGAACGAACCATGGAGCGTCCGTAATTTTACGGAGAAATCGGTTTTGAAGTGCCTGCATTCTATGAATGAGGTGGGGACCGGCGTGTGCGAAAGCAGCACAGGCGTAAGTCATAATCGGGCACGCTGTGTAAATACGCAATTTGCCCTTAAGGGACAACTTGCTGCGTGAGTTGAAGACGCAATGAAGCCTACCGAGAGCGAAAGCGGCGCGCGAATGGACCTGCTTTATGTGCTCAGCGAACGAAATGTGATGATCTAGGATCACACTGAGATATTTGGCTCGCTTCTCCCAAGGGATAGGCTTGCCGAACATGGTATCTATCGGGGTAGGGCGGGTGTACGCCGGGGTTTAGAAAAGAGGACCGCTTGGCTCTTATCAGGATTGACCTCGATCCTCCACTTCCTGAACCAGTCACCGAGTCTGTTGACTTCGGTCTGTAGGATGCGGGAGATCTGATCTTGACTGCGGCCGGTGTAGTAGATGGCCGTGTCGTCTGCGAACAGAGCTAACTGCGCCTTTCTACATTTCGGGATGTCACTGGTGAATACCGTGAATTTGAGCGGAGCCAGCACAGACCCCTGAGGGACGCCTGCGCGGATCGGATGGGGGGAAGAGAGCGCACCCTCGATGCGATAGCGGAAACGAAGACTAGACTACATAAAGAACAGTTAAGTAGTGACCATCTCTCAAGGACAATTACGAGATGCCATACATAAAAAAACTACTCTTTGCTGTGTTATTTACTCTTCTATTCAGTTCAGATATTCACAAAAAATCCGTATTTCCGGGCGTGCAGGATGGAACACCATCAAAAAGACATGATATTTTGAGTCGCGACTGAGACTAGCTAGAGTACAAAATCGCGTATTATTCAGTCTATGGTTTCTGGAGCTTGGTGTCATGGCGAACGTTCGCTTTGCTGCTCTAATATTGTCAAATATTTGCAATGTTCATTGAAATTGTTTACCTGAATAGTATATCTCAGGATACGCTTTGAATTCTGACCAAGTTATTATTTAAAAAATCCTGCCAAGATGATGATAACAATTCATGGATTTCCTGCTAAAGTATGTTTTATTTTTTCTATAGGTTATTTTGTGATTTTAATGTTCTACCTATTGTTTTAATATTTGTTGTTTCGTTATAGACAAAATATCAAGATGTGAAAATATTAATAAAACAGGAGTGTAATATAAATGACTTTATCCTTGATAATCTGATCAATGATACTGATGGCACGAAGAAAGTCAGGATCGGTCTCACCGATAATACAGAGGGATACAAAGTAATGAAATTCCTCGACGGCTACCGAATGCCCGGCAACTTCGTTTTGAAAGCGGTGCCAGTTGGAAAAGCTGCCGTGAGTACATTTTCATCAAATTAAAAATGTGTTTCATTGAAACATGACGTGACTGCCCCGTTGGTCTAGTGGTCGCAAGTTCTACTGCTGATCACGAGGTCCGGGGTTAAATTTTCGGGTCGGACAAAGTGTTATGGGGTTTATCCACCAGGAATTTCTCAGTACCAGCCCGGAGTCTGGATTGTGCCCAGTTAATGTCAATAGGCTCGCTCCCTATTACATGGGACCTAAACATAGCTGGCGAAACGGTGTACTACAGGTAACACCTCTGCCTAACGCTTCGGGGATTATAGGCATGGTGTTATGTATGACATTGAAACATTCTCTGTGGTTTGAAATACTAATAGAAGTTTAACCATTGATTTTAATCATCATCTGATTACACTTAATAATAATTGCCATAAACCATTGGAATTTTGATTCAATATTACAAATGACCAATAGTTGGTTTTTAATTATTCAAGTCTCTGTAAGTGTCTGTTATAGTTTTTGTGCCTCCAAATTTTGAAATATCCTTGGTGTCAATGTATCTGGGATCTGTCTTTACAGATCTGCTTTATTGTTGCTTGTGAAGATAACATTGTGTATCAGGATAGCTTTAACAGCTTTCTGTAGATAGGTAAAACATTTTATTTTATAAAAAAGTTATGTTATAAAATAAAATGAATTACTAAATATTTAGCAATGTGTGTTGTGTGTGTATAGGCTTGTCCATATTACATGTGAGTTAATTATAATCCGGTCCATAAACTGTAATCACTTAAACCTTCAAACACTAATTCACCGTATGAATATTGACTGTGATCTTCTAGTTCTAACAGAATGCTGGCTACCGTGCTCAAGTAACTCCTGTATTCCCAATCTTGATAATTATATCACGTACAAAACAACCAAACACCTTAATCAGAGCGACGGGGTAGTTGTCTATGCTAAGTCATACATAAAAGCCATATGTGAAGAGCCAAACTTTCTTGGTTCAGCGTCGGGCTTACTTGTGAAGTTAAATTCCGACGTGGCTATGCTTTGTATCTACCATTCCCCATCAATCGACAACATTAATTCTTTCCTTACTGCACTTAATAATATTATTCCAGCCCTCAGTACCTATAAATCGGTTATCATAACTGGAGACATTAACCTGGATATTAAACCAGATACCCAAGATTCAAGATCCCACGAATATCTTAGCACCCTGGCGTATCACGGTTTCCTCCCAGCTCATACACATCCAACTAGAGGCAAAAACTGCCTAGATCACATTATGATTCGATCAAAAGCTTCTATCCTTACTCTAGTCTACGATACAACGGTAACAGATCATTGTTCGTCACTTATAAGTGTAAATAATCAAAATAAAAAATTAGAATCATCCCCAATAAAAATAATATCAAAGGTAGACTACGATGCACTTGATAAAACTATGGAAAACCTAGATTTTACCCCCCTTTTCCTTATCTCAGACACAAACAATGCTATAGACAAGTTTACACAAATAACGAAAAATGCCATAAATGAATGCACAACATTTGTCAAAGTCCCAGCAAGTAAAAGGATATTGAAACCGTGGATTACTCCAGGCTTACTGCGTTGTATTCGGAACCGAGATTCTCTTCATAAAAAAGTTAAGCAGTCAACAGACAATCAAATTCTAATTATCACATATAAGCGATACAGAAACTTTTGTGCATCCCTTTAAAAAAAAATTAAAAGGAAATTTGATTCCGAAGAACTAAATAAGGCACACTACAACCCTAAAGAACTATGGGACACTATAAAAACCATCACCAATTCACAGAAAAAGAGGAACCCCACCAACCAACTATTAACTCACACTTACTCTCCCAGACAGTCTTGCAATGATGTAAACGAATTCTTTGTTAACATTGGGAAAAAACTTGCAGAAAAAATAAAGAGCCCGCACATTCACTCAATTCCCCCTCAAAGTACAAAGTTCAATAAATCTTTTGTTTTGGAACAGACGGACCCTGATGAAGTTTTAAGTACGATTAACCAGCTTAGGGTTAATGCTGCTGCTGGTTGGGATGGCATATCTCAAACCTTCCTGAGTAGATACGCACGGAATCTGGCACCTATACTATGCCACATTTTCAATCGTTGCTTTCAATCAGCTATCTTTCCCACTTCTTTTAAAAGAGCAATTATTCATCCTATCTTCAAGGGTGGTGACGGAACTTTGCCTAACAACTATCGCCCAATAGCTGTTCTTAGTGCACTGTCTAAGGTACTTGAACGCCTCTTAAACAACCGATTAGTCCACTACCTCGAACACTTCAAATTGTTATCACCCCAGCAGTTTGGCTTTCGCAGGAAAAAATCTAAATATAGTACATAACTTAGATACTAGAAAGAAGGTTCTCACCATATTTTTAGATCTTGCGAAAGCATTTGACACCGTTCCCGTCTCCACTCTTGTAATCAAGCTTGAAAATATAGGTGTCAGAGGGTCTTCACTTGATCTTTTCAAGAGTTATCTTACTGATCGCTCACAATTAGTCAATATACAGAGTTATAAGAGCGATGAACTACCCATTCAGTATGGTGTACCCCAGGGTAGCATTTTGGGGCCCACACTCTTTCTTGTGTTCATTAACGACTTCTGCAATCTCCAAATTCCAAATGCCACAATAGTTTCATTTGCAGACGATACTGCCATCACATTTACCGCAAACTCATGGTCGGAACTCCAAGTTATTGCACAAAACGGCTTCAATTCTGCCTTGAAGTGGCTTTCCTCTCATACTCTTACTCTCAATGCCATTAAAACTAAGTTTATTAATTTTTCAATGACCAATAATTCCCAGCCTAAAACCGCAATCTCTATAAAAGCTCATTCTTGTCCAACACAAACTCAAATTAATTGTCAATGTCCTACCTTAACCTCGGTTGAGCAGGTTAAATATCTTGGTATAGTTTTGGACAAAAACCTTAATTTCAAATCTCATATTAACTTTCTTTCTGGTCGCATACGAAAGTTAATTTACGTGTTTAAAACCCTGCGACATGTAGCCAACCATTTAATCATCCGAAAGGTGTACTTTGCTCTTTGCCAGTCAATCCTTATTTATTGAATCTCATGCTGGGGTGGTGCTGCAAAGACCATACTTAAGCCTCTGGAGGTCGCACATAGAACTAAAGTGGCTACGTTCAGACCGATACTCTGTCCAACTATCGAACTGTATCAGTCATGTAGAGTACTTAATGTAAGGCAACTATTTATTTCACACATAGTCCTTCTGCAACGCCGCAAAGACCTAATCTGCACAATACCACCTACACGCACAGCTTTTGTAAAAAAGTTTGCCCTCTACCTTGGCCCTTCACTCTACAATAAACCTAATGCAAAAATTTCGATTTACGGATTAACAAACTATTTATGCAAAAATACTGTTTGCTCCTTCTTTCTAAACCTACACTACGACGAAACTGAAGAATTCCTAAAGAAGTGATCACTCAATCCCTCAAATACTTACATGCATCACACACTACATAAATTAACGAAACACTCACTACACTAACTATATACTCACCACCCCAACATACTGAACATTTATTTTTATTTACTATTTTTCTTTTCCAAAATTGCTATTGTTTTAGATTGATAGATTCTGTATTTTTATTTTTGTTTAGTAACTTAGTTTTCTGCAATGATTACTATATACGTTTTAACACGTGCACCATAAGTCCACCATTTATGATGGGGATCGGAACTGTTACTCCTAAACACAGGTTATTTTGTAACCTAGATAGGTTACAAAATAACCTGTGTTTAGGAGAGACCAGTACGACACCCACTAACTAGATTATGAAACTTTATGCTTGTGCTTTATACATTTACCTTGTCATGTAATCTAGTCCTAGTTGAACATTAAATCTTTTTTTTTTATCTTTTTATAAATATGGAGAAATGTGGACGTAGGTACTGTAAATGTGGAGGTGTACCTCTAGACCTATACAGGTACGATGTTATGTGGACTTCTATGGAATAGCAGGCATAGCATGGCGCTTTGTATTTCTACTCTCCTGTAGAATAGAAATCACTTGTCTACCGAAAATGTTCTGCTGTCTACACGGAAACATCATTTTTGTCTGCTCTTCTGTCGACAAAACCCTTCTCTACAGTTCTCGTGCTAAGCCTGCTGGTATATTTCAATATTCTTACTCGGAAAACCAAAATAAGTCATGAAATAAAAATACTGATAAACTATATTGGGTGGGCTCAAAACTTTAATTGTTATGTACTGATAAGTACATAACAATTAAAGTTTATTTATTTGACTAATTTTAAGAAAACTAGCAGCTACTTAGTACATTTGAGTATGCATTATTATTTTATAAAAATGGACAATTACAAGTCTTCACTTTCAAAAACATATAGCAGTACCTAGTTCAATAAATATAAATAGCTGATTGATATTTGTCAGGTTGGTGGATGTATTAAAATATAATATAAAATCGTGCTTAAAACATTTTTTTTTCTTTCAATTATATATTTTAACACTCAATCTTCCCTACCTACTCGGTGTAATTCAACCTACTCGGCTTATCCATAGATACACATTTAAATTGGAAATCACATATTAAAAAGATCAGGTCAAAGCTATCAAAATTTTCCTATGCCCTCCGTGAAATAAAAAAATCCACAAATCTCTCCACTGCTCTGGTTACGTATTATGCCTATGCATACGCATGGTTAAACTACGGCGTAATATTATGGGGAAATAGTACAGACGCATCAACACTATTCATACTACAAAAACGACTGATTAGAATACTAGTTAACATAGATAACACAGACAGCTGCAAACCCCATTTCCAAGAACATAAACTTCTAACCCTACCTTGCATATATATCTTGGAAATGTGCAAATTTGTTAGAAATAATCAAAAACTCTTTACTACACGCGAAAACATTTTTATGTTGTTATGCCCGACAGGGCCCACAATGCTCCAAAACGAATGTATGTCTTTATGTACCTACCACCTAAGTTCACATTGTGGAATGCAATAAACGTATTGAGTAGGTATTGAGTACCATTCTCGTGCCCACCTTTCTTCTCTTTGATATACAATGGTCTCTATAGTCTCATGAAACATGAGGCTTGAGGGGCTAGGGTGAATCTTTGGGTTCATTCGAGCAATCGAGTCTGGTACAACCATTCATACATTAAATATTTTAACACTCATAAGTTGAAAGATTGAAGGCTGATTGAATAGAAACATTTGATTGGCCACAAAAAAGAAAAATAATTAACTACTAAATAAAACATTGAATAAAATTATTATTATTATCAATCAAGTGTAAGCAATTATTGTGTCTCAATTAATTTAAAAATAATCAAACATGAGGATATTTGATATAATTATATGTTTTCATTAAAACAATTTTTTCTTTTACCTAACTCTTTCTCCAATAAGTAAAGTGAAAAATTAATTTATAGGGAAAAGCCGGTCTGATTACCTCAGGAGCTCCTCCAACGTTAGGACGCTCTCAGCAGGTGCGTTTACCTTAATTTTTGACAAGATAAGATCAAAACTAGATTTTGAATGTAAATACGACAGATGGCCTTCTGAACCGCAGCAGTAGTTTTGGTATCGCGACATCAGCGACAGATAGAAAATGTAATATTACACTAATAACACATTTTTGTCAATGATTTTTCAATTATAATTCAATAATGTTATTCAAACAAAAATTGTTAGAAAAAGTAGTGATACATAAAGTTAAAACCTTGTAAATAAGATGAATGTCTGTAGTCCAAACAAAAAGGGTCCAGTTCTCGGCATTTAGTTTCCGAGGTATACGCAGTTTTGTAAAGTTGGGTGACATATAGTTTTTTCTCAAACCAAGCTTTTTCAGAGTTTCAAATTGAAATGTCTGATAAAAAATAAAATGAGCCACTTTTTGAATGTTTTTTTAATCCAATTGATAATAATATCAATTGACTATTCTAGATACCGAATCTAGTCTAACTCACTACCCCACTACTGGACCCTTTTAGCTTGGACGCTCACATTTAATTTCCTTTTGATTGTATGGGTTTAATCCTGAACAGGTTTCGTTTACCCTTTATCACACACTTACCTACTTTTGGAACAAACCATAAATTGAACTAAAGTTACGTTAACATAACCAACAGTTCATTGAAGATACATATCCATGATATACCATATTACACCTGTCTGTGACTGATTTCCCAGTAACAAAACTTCTAATACTTAATCTGGCAAAACTGTCAGACAATGGCATCAATTTTAAATTTAGTGACGATATTTTATATTCGGCTAGTGTACAAGTGTATCACGAGTTACTGTTGAAGTTCAGGTCAATTTTAATAAAAAAATATCTGAATGTAATGTGAGTATGAGTGTTTAGTAATGTTTTAACTATAAAATTCGCTTATCCCTGATTGATTTTGCACTAATTTTCGTTTTTTTTTTTTAGAATGTGCAAGGCAAGGGTCGACCTCTTTCAAGAGATGAGGTGAGGCTGCTTCTAAACCTGATTTCGAAGCATAGGATCATAACAAGTACATCTACGAAGGCCTCAAGCAATCAGATGAAGGTTGATGCCTGGAAGTCCATAGCGCTCGCGTTCGGTGTGGCCACGGGCGAGTTCCGACGTGCAGCTCAACTCAGACTCAAATGGGATAACTTGAAGAAAAACGCTAGGAAGCGTAATATGTTTAGCAAGCAAAATAATTTGGTAAGCTGGTGTCCGTAACTCCCATGTCCAAGCAAGTATACTGACGTTACACATACTGACATAAATATTGAATTTTATAATATTCACACCAGTTTTTTGGAAGGCCAGTGAAGACGAACATCAGCTGACAGATTGGCATACTCATGTAAATTGAAATAACTGCCAAACAAGTCACTTGATACAGTCCAAGTAATTTTCGTCTTGATTAACCGTTCAGAAACCGGTTGTTAAGTAAAGCTATGGTCATAATACTTACTCTTTTATTTGCAGACAGGAGGCAGAAGGAGGTACATTCCACCAGATGAAACGCTAGACCGTGTAGCAGCCTTGCTAGGTGCTTCCCGCATTGGTATCAAGGTTGAGCTTGATGACGACAGTGAAAGTAACATGCCAGTGTCAGAACTCAGGGATGAGACACAAGAAGTCCCACAGATAAACAATGACAGTTTGACATGCAGTCTTATCGCAGAAACGTCAAATAGCAGGAATTTGACACCCAGTTTCATGATAGAATCGTCTAATAGTGAGACAACATCCAGTTTCATTGCAGAGCCTTCAAATAGTACTACAATAGAGACTTTCACTTATACAGAACCAGAAACACCGCTGCAAAGCATTGAACTCTGTGTGATGAATGATGCTGAAGAGAGTGTACAGGAGAATAACACACAAGAAAATCCTTGTACGTAATCTGCTTATTTTCTCTGTAATCTGCTTTTGCCCGCGACTTCGTCCGCGTGAAATTTCTCATTTTAACATTTTATGAGTTTGTTTAAATGATAAATGATGATAAATGATTTTTATTTCTGTAAGTAGGTTTGTACAAACACTTTTACACGTCAGTAATATTTTTAAAACTAGATGAGGTCGGCGTTTCCTATCTGACTACTCTGAGAAGAAAGGCCGAAACAAACTCAGAGGTCACAGTCTCTTTTAAAGTCCAAGTTTGTAAGGTGATCCAAATATTGGATCATCTACATACAAACTCACAAATTTTACCTCTTTTTAATATCATTAAGTATAGATTTCCCAGTCATTATGAATCACAGTACAGTCCGCGAGGCCTAAGCTGAGCTTTGCATTTGTGTGAGCGATTACAGTAGGAAGGTGCGCGGCGAAGGTGCGTCGCGCGAGGGACGCACCGCTCCTCAGGTCGATTGTATAAACCGGTTTAAACCAAGCAAAGGACGCGTCGCGCTCTAGGCCAACGTCACACCTACACTATCTATGTGCACTCACACAAATGCAAAGCTCAGCTTAGGCCTCGCGGACTGTAATTCTTTAACTATCGTGTTTTGGTGAATGAAAAGGTTGTGCACCTTTAGGTTGATAGTTTTTATGAACCTAAAGGTGCACAACCTTTTCCAAATATATCATAACAATTCTTTGCAGTTGGGTAATAAAAAAACGTAGGCAATGCGGGTAGTAATATATTTGAGAATTGCTAATCCTTTTCATTCCGCTAGTGTATTTTTGTGGGTCCTATTTTTTTCTGGGTGTCATAGTGGCAAAGTCGAGAAATTAATGTTAAGATGTTTTTATTTTACAGTAAACACAAAACGAACGCTGGCTGAGGTTGAACAGCAGTCTCGAATAAATAAGAACGAAGCTTTGGCAGCGTATTTTCAAGCTAAAGCAGAAAAAGTTCAGTTGGAAAATGAAAAATTAAAGTTTGAAATTGAATTGTTAAAAAGTAATAAAACACCGAATGGACTCTCTTAATTTGTATGGTTCAGCTATTGCATTGAAATTATTTATTAATCAAGTATCTACATCATACATAGCAATTAGAATGGTGATCCCTAAACTAGACGTCAGTCTATATCTTGGGGATCAAAGTCATTATTTAGTTTTATGTAATAAGTTAATAACTGTAATAATAGTAAATAAAATATCTGAAACATCTGTTGTTTTACATATTAACAAAAGGAAGAATACAACATTTCCAGATAACCAAACATTGTTTCTGTGCCAAAACTTACTTTAAACCATGATAAAGTTTTGTTAGACTAACAAAAACTATTTAAATGGCCGTACGACAACATAAACATAGTTTGCAAGAGATAATTAATTCTGAGTGATAGAATTAAGGTTCCTAATCCCACAGCAAGTTTATTAACAAAATTACGTAATCCAATAAAGTATCTGTTTTTGATTCTGTAATATTACCATACTATTTGCTAGTCTTATAACATAATCGTTTACTTTTTAAACAAAGTCCAGTTGAGTAAATTACAGCTATTAAGATTTATTTTTCCAATTCAATGTTGGTTATAAATTCCAGAATATTAAAATTTTGTTTGAACAGCTTTTTCAGGTAATTGATGGTTGACAAATATGTAATTATAATGATAGCTAATCGTTAGATTATTATGAGATGTTTTCCTTCACCGTTTTTGAGAGCAGTGGTGATGAAACAATTTACCCAAAGTAAATCGCTTGTCTGGGTTGAACCTACGACCTACAACTCGTAAGTCGCGGCCGTTACCATTGAGCCACCACTGCTTTCGGCCGTTATCATTGAGCCACCACTGCGCTCGGCCGTTACCATTGAGCCACCACTGCTTTCGGCCGTTATCATTGAGCCACCACTGCGCTCGGCCGTTACCATTGAGCCACCACTGCTCTCGGCCGTTACCATTGAGCCACCACTGCGCTCGGCCGTTACCATTGAGCCACCACTGCTGTCGGCTGTTATCATTGAGCCACCACTGCGCTCGGCCGGTACCATTGAGCCACCACTGCTGTCGGCCGTTACCATTGAGCCACCATTGCTGTCGGCCGTTACCATTGAGCCACCACTGCTCTCGGCCGTTACCATTGAGCCACCACTGCTGTCGGCCGTTACCATTGAGCCACCACTGCTCTCGGCCGTTACCATTGAGCCACCACTGCTGTCGGCCGTTACCATTGAGCCACCACTGCAGGGCAAAGACCTTCCCTCTTTCCACTGTTCCCGATCTACTGCCATTAAAGCTAATTCTTTAAGGAGGCTCATCTGTATTTTACAGAAAGATAATAATTACGATTTGTTTTTTAGTTACCAAACTAAATATTACAATCCTTTTCGTAACTTTATTTAATACACTTCCGAGAATGTAGATAAAACTTGCAGGGTTATCTATAACACCACATCACGCCTATATTCGCCGAAGGGATAGGCAGAGAAGTTCAGATATCCACATTTCGCCAGTTACGTTAAAGTCCCGAAAACGGGAAGGCTTTTTGTTTTTACATATATTTCTCTTTTCAGTCAAGCCTACCACCGCAGCAGAACTTCGAATCCCGACCTAGTTACCAAAACCAGCCCAGGACTGATTACTCCAACGCACCCAGGAATGACTACATGAGTCAACCCTCAAATGACTATAACAACCAAGGATCTCGTGGAGCTGAGGCGCCTCATAGCCATAGTGGAATTCACGGGTCCGGTGGAATACATGGGTCTGTCGGTTCCCACGGATCCGGCGGGTCCCATGGAGCCAGACCATCTCAAGGAGGCCCCCCCAGCCACGGTGTGCCACCTGCAACTGGTGGGCCCCAAGGCTCAATAGACTCTATGAATAGGCCTTCTCCATGGGTTTCTGGCGGCGGAAACGACAACCAATGGAATACGCCAATGGCGGCTCATGTGCCACAGCGTACTTTTGGCTTTACTTCTCCTCAAGCTAATGTTAGCTCATCTTATGGACAACAGGTAACTATTAAAACGATTTTTATGGATTTTACTAATTCAATGACTTATGTAAAGAAAAAAATAGCTTTAAATTTTTTCAGCAATTATTACCGGCAATCATTGCTCGTGTTCGCAGCTATAAAGATAAAACTAAGTTCTAAACAAAATGCAATAATGCATTTTGCTTTCAAATGTAAAAACGTAAGCACGGTCAACCGAACGTCAGTAGGACATTTGACTCACGAAAACCGCCTTTACTGCTACGGAATAAGGGTACTATCCAAAGTCGTGTTGTGTATATCCATATAGAGTTGATGCAGACTAAGTCGGAAAAAATCCTCGTACATCAGTTTCGTACATTTTGCATGAATCATCGCGCACTACAGGCGGGCCGCGTCGCGCTTTTTTAACTGGGCTTAACTGTATTATGCAAATTGATAAATACAATCCGTTATCAACAGCAACCGCAACATCAAGGTCATCCGCGACCGGGCTTCAACCAGGGCAGAGCCACTGACCAGGGCTATGGGTACACACCTAAGAGCAATGTACCTGAAGTGGTGCCGGTAAGTACTGCACATGTCAATTATTATAAGAATTGCATAATCCTTTATTTATTAAAAAACAATAGAAATAACATATGATCAAATTATACACGGTGGAAGATCGTAAAGAAAACTTTTACCTTGCCTTACCTTTGGATTCAGTAGAAAAAAAAACGGACAAGTACTAATTGAACTCGCGTGCTGAGGCTTCTGTACAATGAATATGTTATCTACCATATTTTTTATCCCAAGAACAAACTTAACATTGTAGTTGAAAAACATGTTCTCACATACATGCCAACTGCAAATGTAAGTTAATACGCACAATGTTGAGAGATTTACCATGTTATTTTAACACCATAGAATCTATAAGTAATCAACAATATTCTGTTTTTTTTTTTTTTATCAATATTTTAGGCTCAGTAGTTTCGGAGATAATGGTAAATGTTCATCTATTTTCTTAAAAATAACTTTAAAACTATTCATTTTAAAATTATATTTGAGACCATCAGAAAACACCCACATTTTTACACCACTTGCGAAGAAATACAAACAAAATACAATTTTCGACACAACAAAAACAAAATAAACATACCTCGATCCCGACTCAAAATGCACTCAACCAGTCCTTTAGTTATGTCTATAAAAATTTATAATAAATTGCCAAATGACATAAGAGAAGTTAGCAAAACAAATATATTTATTAATAACATGAAACAATTTCTGGAATCCAAGTCATACTACGCAGTAAATGAGGTTTTAGATGACAAATCTATTGCAAAATAAAATTAATCTTCCTTCATAAACCAAGCATTATGAAATATAAATAAATAAATAAGGAATATAGAAAATCAAATATAAATATGAAAATATTAATAAATAACATAATTAAATAATAATGAAAATATTTCTAATAATAATAATTTCATAATAATTACCTACATTATCTTTATGCAATAGATAAAATAAAAATAACTAATATACTATACCTGTATACACAAACCTAATAATATATATATATATACAGGGTGGAATTTTGTAATGCCACCTGGAGTGAAAGTACTCTTAATACTGCAGATAGAAAGTTTTACTCAAATGAAACATTCCTTTATTTTTGAATAGAAAGCAAACTGCATTCAAAGATTTTCAAAAATTCTCTTCTCCCACACCCGGGAATCGAACCGGCTAAAATCTGAAAAAATTATACCCTGTACTTTTATTGCATCGATCGTTAGGGTCAATTATAAGGATGAAATCTCTCTAACAAACATGATAAATTAAATGAAAGGAAAACCAGGAAATCATAAATTAATTTAATTATTTACAAAAAATGGTAACTAACTAATTAGTTGCTCGAAATGGGCTCCATTCTCTTGGATACACAAATTTATTCTTTTAACCGAATTCATTTCTAGTAATCTTTAATAAAGTGTTGTGGTGAATATTATAAATCGTATTCAACTTCAACTCTCAACTCGTTGTCATTCGCATAAGATTTCATGTAAATTTGATTTTTTACATATCCCCACAAAAAAAAATCTAATGGGGTGCGATCTGGCGATCTCGCAGGCCATCTGATTGTGCCGTTTGTACCAATCCAGGTATTAAAATGGTTATTAATGTAGGCAGTAGTGATTCTGCTGTTATGTGCTGGAGCACCATCAGGCTGTAGAATTATTTGGTTTCGCTCTTCCTCGGGGAAACCATTTAACTCGTTTCTTAAGAGATCCAGTATTTCAATATACTTGACAGTGTTTAAATGACCTTCGTACACGTGCACTAACACTACATTATTTCTCATAATTCCGCACCAAACGTTGAAAGAAAATCTTACTTGATTGTTAGTTTCATGAACACGAACAGGATTCACTCGAGACCAATAATGGTTATTGCGGCGATTGTACATGCCATTATTGCTGAAGTTGATTTCGTCAGACCATACAATGTTACTCAAAAAATTAGGGTTTCGGTCAATTTCTCCAAGCATGTTTTCACAAAATTGTAATCGTCTGTCACGATCCCCAATATGCAATTTTTGCACCAACCGACCTTCACGATAGCATTTATACTTATACTTTTTCAGCACTTTAAGTACGCGAGTGTGGGTTGTTCCTAATTCATCGGCAGCATCTCTACTTGAAGCCTTTGGAAATGATTCAAAGTATGTTAAAACATCTAGTTCAAAATCGAAATAATTTTGCTGAATAGTTTGCCGTCTCTTCTTGAAACCACCCGTATTCTTTAAATTTTCTACCATTCTTTTCAATACGAACCGAGTTGGTGCCTGTCGGTCTTGATATCTCTCTCCATACTCGCAGAGCAGAGCAGAGCTAGATTCACGTTTTTGTTATTTAAAAAAATAAGCTTCCATTAAATCAAACTGTTCTTGATAAGCCATTTTCACCGTGAGACAAAATGTGAAATGAGTTGTAAAAACAATCAAATGTGAATAACAACTATGACAATCTAATTTTCAAATTTTAATTTAGCATTCCATATTTAAATTACCTCATACACGCAGCTACGAGTATGTCGCAAAGGAGTCTGCATTACAAAAGATGGATGGTAGTTAAAGAGCTTTAACTTGACTCATAGAATTTGTAACTTCAGATTTCCTGGTTTTCCTTTCATTTAATTTATCATGTTTGTTAGAGAGATTTCATCCTTATAATTGACCCTTTTTTTTTTTTTTTGGGTGGGAAATTATCAAACAACTTCTCCCGCTCTGGGCGGAGCGGGAGGGCGTGTCAGACTTTTACTGACTAAAACCCACCCGTGTTCCTTCCGTTGCCTGTGTGCCAGGGCCACGATATCCCTTTCGGACAAACTCGCAACCCCGGCAGGCATTGGTCCTATCGGACCCCGTCAATTGGTGCTGACATCTCTTTGAGGCGCGCGTGGAACACAACGCGCCGTCGACCCGGGCCTGGTCCTTATCGGACGGCGAGCTACCCATCGCTCACCGTCCGCAGGCCCGCGCCTACGGTGGCCGGAAATCGGCTTGCGACGCCCGGGGCGTCTCCTGCGGCGACTAAGGGCGCGAACCTTGTCTCACCCTCAAGCGTTCCGCCTCCTCCTTCGCTAGCATAACTGCTTCGCAGAAGGAGGTGACGGCCTCCCATGCACTCTCGCTCCGAACCATGGCCTGAACCAGGGCCGGACGCGAGAGATCGCCGCCGCCGATCGCCTCCGTGAGGACACGGCGGTGCTCCGCCCAAGCTGGGCAGACTCCACCGTGTCCTCCGGGCGATCCACACAGTGGTGACACCCGGGCGTTTCCTCCCGCTTTATCCTGAACAGGAACCTCCCGAAACAACCGTGTCCGGTGAGGACCTGCGTCAGGCGGAAGGTGAGGACGCCGTGGCGCCTCTCTAGCCACTCCTCAAAGAGGGGACTTATCGCCACAATTGTGGCGTGCCCAGCGCTGGGTTGCGACAATCGCACTCTCCATGTCGCCATGAGATCCCGCCGGAGCTCTGTCCGCCGTGCCGTGATTTCTCGCGGCAGCGGAGTTTCATCGATTATAATTGACCCTAACGATCGATGCAATAAAAGTACAGGGTATAATTTTTTCAGATTTTAGCCGGTTCGATTCCCGGGTGTGGGAGAAGAGAATTTTCGAAAACCTTTGAATGCAGTTTGCGTTCTATTAAAAAATAAAGGAATGTTTCCTTTGAGTAAAATTTTCTATCTGCAGTATTAAGAGTACTTTCCCTCCAGGTGGCATTACAAAATTCCACCCTGTATACCTATATACACATAATGACATAACTTTACACCCAACTAAACACATCTAATAATTTATAATAATATTGAATTACTTGAATTTTATTGTTATTTAGCACTCTTCCTCTCCTAATTTTTGCTGTGCCCGACAGGGTCCATATTGATCATTTACTTTTTTATACCATCTATCTAATACACACAATGCAATAAAGAATTGAGAATTGAGACCCTCACAACAGGCCCTTTCATTTGATATGTCACAAAGTCACACGTCACACAGTACAGTTACCAAAAAAAATATATATATTTTGCCACACAAAAGTGACCCTCATATCAAAATTAATTAATTTACGTACCACGTCCGTGTTTCATGTGTTCCAAATTTCAACTTAATCAGTCCAGAAGAAATTGGCTGTGACAGACGGACACGCGAGTGGTCCTATAATGGTTCTGTTGTTTTTTTTTGAGGTACCCTAAAAACAGCTGTTCCACACATTTTAGGTTTTGTAGCGAACAGCTGTTATTTTTTAAATAACCGGCTAATTAATTATCAACGATAGTATTGTGTACCGAATCCATTGTAAAAAAAATCGATACAATCCTCCACTGTGTATTCAAGACGTCACAAATAGTTTGGTACAGTAGTAAAGCGTAAACGCTCGCACACTTATCCACGGCTCATGTACAGCGAGTGCAAGTGCACTCGCGACCGGCATTCATTTGAGAGTGTGAGGTCGGCGTACGAACGCGTCTATGTGTGCGCTAGCAATTGAACTCTGTTAACATGCAATATTATTGTAGACACGCCAATCCATTTGAGGGGTCAAGCCTTGGTTGTTGCGGTCAAGGCTTGGATGGGCGTGTCAACTTTTTTCAAAAACTCCTCCGTGTCCCAAGGGGCACGTTATGCCGTAATACCGGCTGTCATACTACGTTTACCTATGACATTTAACACGGGAAGTCAGGAACCCGAAATCTTGACAACCGTAATACCTTCAGGTTTACGGTTTTTTTCCCAGTAATTGGGCCGCGGAGATGAAACGGTTTCATCCGTTGCTCCGCGTAAATTAATTTATGATTTTCAGCAGTGTTTGGGTAGACTTTTCCATCTGCTCGATACAGTATAATTAGGTATGCATACCCATTCTTAAATTTCTTCAAAAAATCAAGCATTCTGTCTATAAATCAAAACGCACTCAACAATCCAACTATGTCCAGAACAAAACCACTCTTTGTTTGATAACAAGAAATCACAAAGCTATTAAACAAATACCGATAAGAAACAAGTATTTATTATTAAATTACCTAATTGTTCTCTGGTCAGCCAGCTCTTGACATTTAAGAGAATTAACAGATACGTCGCAAATGCACTACATCGTCATATAGTTAAATTCGATGCGTCCTGTATAAACCGAAATTAAAGCACGTAATTTTTTTTATAATCAAGGTATTAACAGTCTTACTGAATAAATAATAAAAACATGTCGTTCCAAAATGTTCAAGATCAAAATTGGGTAAAGGCACCCAGCGGTGGGCAAATGAAAATCTAAATTTTAGAACTGGTAAAATAGACTGATTCACTACTACTGTCCATTTTGGCGAATGACCCCTTCAAAATCAAATAAAATATGGAATTCATTTTAAAATGGAAATTGCAAATTAATTTTCTTTTGGTCATTAAACAACAGTCATAAGTAACGTGTATAAGAAATTCGTGCTTAAAACTAAAAGGCAAGCACGAATTTGTTTTTGTATGCCTTAAAAATGTTAACCTATAAAGGTGATGCATTTCGTTAGCTCTCCACACAAAATAATATTCCCTAACTTTCGAGGACGTAAAAATCATTCGAAACGCATCGCCTTTAAAAATCGTGACAATTTCATAACATTGTTTTGTCCGTTGTTGGTAGGCAAATTCCCGATACCGCTGGGTCAAAAAAGCAGAACCTGAGCCGAAAGTCCCTAAATCACCTCATACCGACGACGACTGTCCTAGTCCCTCTTCGGCTGATGATGATACCCTTGACGAATCATCTCATGATGTCCCAAATGACCTAACGAAAGAGGGCCCAGGTGAGCCTAGCAATCAGTTAGGTTCCGCCGAAACCACGCTCAGTAGAAAAGCTAGAAAAAGGGAACAGGCGAAATACAGAAATATCAAAAATCTTACGGGCGCTCAAAGAAGGCGGCTCTTTTTTTGGTTGAAGCAAGGAAAAACCTTCATGGAGGCTAGAGAATTATGTGAAACCCGTGTAAGTCAGATTCCAGAGTATCCTGCCGCAAAGGCAGAAAAGAAAATGAAGGCGCGAGATGTTGCTCTAAGACGAATGAGCCCTGAGAGGCAAGCAAGGGCCATAAAGGTGAATAGGCTGAAAGGGCATGGTATCCCGGGAGCCCCAGCCCCCAAGAGGCCCCTTGATGCCCTTTGGCCCCCCATTCGTGTTCGCATCGTTGATGAGCTCGGACTAATGTCTGAAGAGAAAATCGAACAGCTTCAGGACAAAATTCTGGAACTTGTCGACGCAGAAACGGATGGAAATGGCCCAAGCTTTGTAGGTTGCGGATCACGATCTGGTTGTCTTTTGCTCAGTTGTGCGAATAACCAGACGTTAGAATGGCTAGAAAATCACTTGCCGAATTTCCAACTATGGGAGGGGGCGCACGTTAAAATCATCAACCTGAGTGATATACCTAAACCTGTGATCGGAGTTGCGTACGTACCGGATCCTAATTTGGATGAGGACGCCATTCTTAGGATGCTTAAATCTCAAAATCAAGGACTTGACTTCTCTGACTGGTGGATATCTAGCATGAAACCTGATTTACCAGCTGGCCAGACTGTAACCTTTTCGATCGATCAATTCTCAGTTGAAAAGCTTGCTGAAAGAAACAACTTTGTCTATCTTGGATTGAAAAAAATTAAAATCAGACTGAGAACAAAAAATATAAAGGCACCCCCTGTGCAGGGTATGCTGCCTATGAGGCAAATGGGTAAGGGTAAGGGAAAAATGGATATGCCACCCATGGGGCAAAGGGGTAAGGGACCCAAGGGTAAAATAGGTATGCCGCCTAAGGGGCAAAAGGGTAAGGGACCCAAGGGTAAAATAGGTATGCCGCCTAAGGGACAAAGGGCGCCCATAGATCAAATGGATATGGCGCCCATGGGACCAATGGGTATGGTGCCCATGGGACCAATGGGTATGGCACCCATGGATCAAATTGGCATGGGCCCTATGGGACCAATGGGTATGGGGCCTATGAGACCAATAGATATGGGGCCTGTGGGACCAATGGGTATGGGACCAATGAGTATGGGGCCCATGGGACCAATGGGTATGGGGCCCATGGGACCAATGGGTACGGGGCCCATGGAACCACTGGGTATGGGGTCCATGGGACCAATGGCTATGGGGCCCATGGGACAAATGGATATGGGGCAAATGGGTTATATGCCAGCTGCATCGACTTCGGCAGCAAATTATGGTCCCTCAAGGGGTTCCTCCTACGCCCCTGATTATTCCCAACCTAAACATTTTGGTGGTGGCAACCAGCCAAATCATTTCGGAGGTGGTAAGAACCCCAAAAAGAACAAAAAACAGGGTGGACCTGCTAGTAATTCCACCTACGCCCATGATTTTTCTCAACCCAAACATTTTGGTGGTGGCAACCAGTCGAATCATTTCGGAGGTGGTAAGAACCCCAAAAAATATAAAAAGCAAGGTGGCCCTGCTAGTAATGGCGGCCCTAATCCATACCCTAATCAAAAACAAAGTAATGCAAAAGGCCGTAAAAGCAAGGGGCGTAGCTCTCAATTCCCGGGAAATACTAACCAAGGGAAAAAAGCCTGGAAGAAACCTAAAGGCGGACTTCCTTTTTAACTGACCCAACCTATCCATTATCTCATTAAGTTAGTCTTTATTTTCCTTATGTCATAATTTATAAAATACAAATGCTTTAAGTATGAAAATATGTAAATTGTTATAACGTCACTTTCAAGTTTCAATGCAAACAAATAATTATGTTAAAAACGGTCATGGGGGGTGCCAACAGAACTGAAAACTTAAAACTATGAAATAATGGCGCACAACACGTCACCCTTATAGCTACAGATATACTGCTATTACAGCATGTCGGTGACGCGAACCCATAAGATTTTCCCCTACCAAAAATCGCTCAAGGCGCTTATAGAAGTTTTCGTTTCAAATCATTAAGCAAACATAGGCTACGCCAAACTTCTGAATCAGGTCCTAATCCCATGCATTTCCTCTAATGCGCTACTGTCAAGAGAAGAAGATTCCTCTAGTTGTTGCATCTCCCATCATAAGAAGAACCACCTATATTCATTCTTAAGGTGCGTTGGTTTTAATAACTTATTTTCTATTGTTTTTTATTTGTAGACTTTCTCGTTCGTGTAGTGGTCACAAGCACTACTGCTGAGCACGAGGTCCTGGGTTCGATTCCCGGCTCGGGTTTTTCCATCTAGACTTTCTCAGTATCAACTCGGAGTCTGGATTTCTGCCCGGTTGATGGCAATAGGCTCGCCCTCTATTACATGGGACTTAAACATAACTGGCGAAATGTGGGTGTACTATCTGCCTAACCCTTGAGAGAACACAGACGTGATGTTGATATACGTATTTGTAGAATTTAGTGCTCGCTCGTGGTACAGCAATATCTTCTGGATTGGTTGTTTGTTTGATTTGATATTAAATTAGGCAGGTTATGGTTCGATAGTGTCGATCACTGGTTGAATAATACTAACACTAAACTACGATACAATACGGCCAATGAATCATGGCCGGTCCGAACTTTGCGCAGAAGGCTGCGCAATAAATTTTTTTAGGAACCAAATGTGACATCTGGTGAGTGTGAGTAAGATAGCATGCGCGGAAGTTCGGAAAGCCTATGTTCAGACCGCTCATGATTCATCGACCGCATTCTATATGCATTTTTGAAAATACACGCTGGCATAAGTGCTGAGCTTTTCGTTTGCAAATATTGTTCCGGAGATTACTAGTGAACTAGCTTTAGCCGGCCCGCGTCCCACGGGTAGCGCTAAGTATCTACCCTACCCTATGTACCCTACCCTACCCTACCTACCTTCCTAACTAACTAACCTTCCTACCTACCTACCCTAACAGTTTGTATGGGAAAATAAAATAGTTACTACTTTTTTACTTCTTTTTTTTTCTCACCTTTTAAACCTTCCTGGGACGAAACAAATATTTCCAAACGAAATAGACCTAGACAAATCGTTTCAGCCGTTCTCGAATTTTTGTGAGACTAACAAACGTCAATTTATCTCTTGCTTTGAATTTAGCTCTTGACCTCCAGGTCAAGAGCAAGCCCATCTAAAGATAAATTGCTGTTTGAAAGCAATGGTCGCCTGATGGAAAGCAATGGTCTACAATGGAACATAATTATGCTCTTACTACCTCGTTGGTCTAGTACTGAGCGTTTATTGCTGCGGATCATGAGGTCCCGGGTTCAAATCCCGGGTAGGACCAAACAGCTATTGTACTTTTCTGTCAACAATTCTCAGTAGCAGCCTGGAGTTAGAAAGTTGGTGTTGTGACACTTCCGTGCCTCAAAAGCACGTAAAGCTGTTGGTCCTGCGCCTGATCTCTCTCTGTCCGTTACGGATTGGCGTTCAACGGACTATGAGAGTGAAGGAAGAGGGAGTTCACTTGTGTTTGCGCACACACTTCTGGACTATAATATCTCCTTCGTAGTTGGCTAATCTTTGTTGAGGCCGGCTGCTGTGATCAAAGGAGGATTCGTTGTTTTGCGATAACCGTTCATGTCAGTTTAGGCTGCATGACTGGTTTTCGTAGCAAACTTAAGGCTGCAACTAGACGGCGGTCGAACAGTCTCCGATCGAACCTAAATATGTCAACACATAATTATTATTTGAGAGAGTTCACTTGTGTTTGCGCACACACTTGTGGACTCTAATATCTCCTTCGTAGTTGGCTAGTCTCTGTTGAGGCCGGCTGCTGTGATCGAAGGGGGATTCGTTGTTTTCCTATAGGCATTCATGGCAGTTTAGGCTGTATGACTGGTTTCCGTGGAAAACCTAAGGGTGCAACTAGACTGCGGTCGAACAGTCGCCGATCGACCCTAAATATGTCAACACATAATTATTATATATAGTATATGGCAGCACGAAATCATTATTATATGACACGATGTCGATTGATCACAATCTATTTGCACTTTAACGCTATGTTAGTTTTGATAGTTTTCGAATCTTCTCATATTTTAGGCGAGTAACAAAAAAGATAAATTCACTGTAAAGTATGCCACTTTGAGCAAAAAGCCTTAAGTTAAATTTTGAAATACTGTTTAAAATTATTTATTTGATTGAGTTTTGAGGGGATCAAAAGGCTTTGCAGACAGTAACCCTACCGTGTTGAAGCCAGGTATGCGTAAGAGGATTGAGCTCACTTTCGTCACACCCGGCTGGAGCGATACAGCTGGTCTATTCTGTAACTTACGCGATGTGAGTTCTTATTCCACTTGATGCAAGGGATTGACTCTATTGACAACTGACGCTGTACTTAAGTTTTCCCCGGGCGTCGGGAGTCGCAGGCCGATTCCCGGCCACCGTACGCGCGGGCTTGCGGATGGTGAGCAATGGATAGCTCGCCGTCCGATAAAGACTAGGCTCGGATCGACGGCGTGTTGTGTTCCACGCGTGCCTCAAAGAGATGTCAGCACCAACTGACGGGGTCTATTAGGGCCAATGCCTGCCAGGGTTGCGAGTTTGTCCGAAAGTGATATCGTGGCCCTGGCACCCGGGCAACTGAAGGAACACGGGTGGGTTTTAGTCAGCAAAAGTCTGACACGCCCGCCCGCTGCGCCCAAAGCGGGAGAAGTTATTTGATAATATCCCACCCCAAAAAAAAAGCTCAACCAAGAGAAACTTAGTTTAGTTTTTCAAAAACTTAATCGAAGACATTTAAAAAACTTGCAAAAACGAACTTTTAGTTCAAAGTAGCAAGATGTTATAATATAATACAGCAAGTGACAAAATTCGCCGATCATTTTGTTTTTTTTATTACTCATTACCGTATAGAACTTTTGGCAAGTTCCCATTCATAAAACTCTTCCGAAACTTTGGGCTGACGTCAACCAACTTATGTCGCTGACTGTACTATTTATAACACCAATATGAACCAACAGACACTGCGTTTACTACTTTCGTGTAACTAAGATGAAACTTCACAGCCCACACGTAAAGTGGAAACTCGTCACTCGTCATTGAGAAGCATCGAGACTGTCGATACGAGCTTGACACATCCACCAATCCACAGCCGCTACCCAGCGAGCCAGCCTTACCAACAAGACAAACCGGCAAGTGTAAATATCACCACTCTGTTATTGGTATTTCTAAAAGCATGGTTCGAACTTATCTAGTATCAATGGGACCTACTTACGCAAAACGTAATCAACCACAGACAATCAATGACAGTTTTGAGAAAAAGCCGTTTTTACCAAAATTTTGTGTACAATAAAATTGTTTGTTATTTTGAATAAAGTTTATTTACAATGAAATATTGTACAAAATAATTTGTTCTATGCTTATACAAATATATCATTAAGGTGCATTTTTGAAAGCTTTTTGTGACTCATCTCGATGTTGGCATTTGTGTGGATTGGTTCCTGATTGCATAAGTAGGTCCGGCTCTTTTAATAATTGAAATTAATTTTCTTTTGCTGCGGACGGACGCTACTGACTATTTGAAGGAACCCTTGATCTACATCTTTTTAATAAAATAAGGGATAGACATAATTTTAATAAAGATAAAATAGATCAACCATTTTTCAGATTATCTTTAAATCTTTTGTGGGCTACTGTGGTAAATGTTACAACAAAATACCTTGTGATATATTGCAATTAAATGAAAGAAAATTACACTTTGTAAACAAGCTTATTACTATTTAGATGATTATATCCAAGATAAGAATGTTTGGAAACATGCTGGTCCAGGTCCGTAGGAAAATCTAGAGTCTAGACAAAATAATAATGGTTGCTATTTTAATTGTATAATTTATTATTTTTTTGACCTCGATTTTACATTCTGTGATTAACTTAACTCACACACTGACCTCGTCATCATCAGCAGGAAAACGCATACTTTTACAATGTTTGTAAATATGTGAGCACCATGTACCTATCACATAATTAATTTATCTGTCATTGCTTCATTTTTTATTATTTTTACATTTTGGTATAGTAACTTAATTTTATTCTAGGACGCATCGTCTTCACATAATTAATGTACCTATACAAAATATTGTAAAACATTTTAAAAGAGTAACGGTGGAGTTTCTTGCCCATTCTTCTCCATACGAAATTACCTTTTGGAAGGAGCGACTAGCATCAATTAATTTTTTTTGTCAATTTTGTCTTTCAAAAGTGCCTTTGTGCCTATTTGAAATTAATAATTTGACTTTGATCTAGTGGTCAGAAATTGCGAACTAAACATGAGCATGCATTAGAGCAATTTTCAGGAAGCGTATGCGAAAACTTCTTTTATTATCTAGACTTGAAATTAAAGCACTTCCTAATATCTTAATGAAATATACCTTTTTTTTTTCATCCAATACACACTAAAACAAGGTGTCACTGAAAACCTGAAAAGGTGTCATTGTACTCATCATTATGAACTACTTTCACAATGGAACTAAAAATAAATCGGAAAAAAAAACTTCTGCTCCCCCTTTCCAGTTTTTATGTTACTTCATGTACACCCTGTATAAGTTTGAGTCACTGTCTCTCCTTGAACTAATAAAATGACTTTCAGCTGACCATAATGAAGGACAACTTCCAGGGTCCGACGCAGTACAATGTCACCAACCCTGGGAGTCAGTCAGGCAGTCACGCGGGGCCGGGCGGGCATCAGTCGCAGTACTCTTCGACCACGCCATCGCCGTGGCATTCACAGGTAAATATGAAAAGCAGTGCCTTTACTACCCCGGTCGTCGCCAATTAGAAAAATACCTACTGACGCGGTGCGATAATAAACATTAAGTTTTTATTTTACTTCATGCTCTTACAAGTCTAAAAATAAATGTTAAATGCACAATTTCTGCCTGCTTAGCCTTTTCCCAACTATGTTGGGGTCAGCTTCCAGTCTATACCTATCTGAAATTGAATGTTAAATGCACATTGGAAAAATGCTCTCAATCCCTGCAATACCTTGAAAGCCTGTTTTTTTGTTTTCTGTTTTGCAAAAATATGTTTCAATGATCTAATAAACTTTAAAAAGCCATTTTAAACTTATCCAGTCAACATTCAAGTTCTCTAACCCAGCCTTCTCTTTCAGCCCCAAACAACAAAGGCCCCATTCTCAAAGCCAAGTCCAACAACGTATGACCCACAATACGACGATAGGAAATACCTTCAAACGGAAGCTAGAGATCCTAAAGCTTTGTCAATAAGACCAGAAACCCAAGATAGAACTTACAAAGACTATGAGAAGAGGCGTGGTTTTTCGCCCAGACGATCTCCTAATGGAAGGAGGCTATCTCCAGAACCCGGAAGACGGGTGTCTCCGTCAGGAAGGCGGATTTCTCCGCCAGGAAGGCGGGCTTCTCCGTCAGGAAGACGGGTTTCTCCAACAGGAAGACGGGTTTCTCCAAATGGGAGAAGGGTTTCTCCACCTGGGAGGAGAGCATCCCCATCTGCGAGAAGGATTTCTCCGCTTGCGAGGAAGTTTTCTCCGCCTGGGAAAAGAGTTTCTCCAGGTAAGTTTTTGATAATTTTATGCAGATTTGGTCATTTATGATGGGTAATAAAGTAGAAATAAAAGCTAAGGTCGTGATAAATATAACTTTTTGTCCATGACTCTGTACATCCGACCGCCACCGTAAATATACTTGACGACTTGAGAAGCTTCTCCTTTTTTTTCGTCGGTTAAAAACCTGTGTTTTTATTATAATAATGTAATTCGCTAGTTCTAACCCACAGGTTTATAGACGTAATTTTATTTGTAACTGCAACATATTATATCAAACAAGCCTCGAATTCTCATCACCAAAAATAACAAACTTTCGTCCCCAATTTAATCCTTTCTCAGTGCTCACTGTCGTATTATAAGAAACTCTTGAACAAAATTTCATGCTACTAGACCTAGCGGATTCGGCTGTGCGTTGTTTTTCAGTGAATGCCTGAATTTATGATTTTTATTAAGTAGATTAGCCTAATGACCTTAATGAATGACCTCTTAGTTTATTAAAAAAAATTAGTTAAAAAAATTGTAATAAATAAAGAAAATACATATAATTGCACTAAATATGGCGCGCAAAAAATACAAGCAACAAGCAAAAGAAACAAGTTGAAACACATCCACGCAAAACAGCCATCGGTCAGCATAATGCTGTGACACTGTGTGAGACAGAGTCACAGCGCTGGGTTTCAGCGACAGCGGTTAACTAAAGTTGTCGATCTCCTTGTCACCAGACCGTCGCATACCTGGCCACCACCCCGCCCCGCACCACCCTGGTCGCCGCGACTCCCCGCACAAGAGAACCTCGCCAGTACGGCGCCTCGTTTCACCACCACGCAGAGCCTCGCCCGGAAGAAGGGATGACCCTCAAAGGATGACCAGGTACGTTTAGTTATTTATATTGGGTTATGTAGATACAGCTTTCTAAAGAAAAGTGAAATGTTCTTTAATCAATGCAATCTCTTCTTCTTAGTCGTTAACTTCATTTCTGAAGTCGTGATTAATCTGAAGAGTTGACCACTTGATGCACTATGCTATTCCAAGTGATTCTATCCTCAGCGGTCTTAATAGCCTTGGATACTGGTTGGCCAGTGAACTTCTTTACAAGGTCAGACCACCGGGTAGGTGAGCGCCCGCGTGGTCTTTTCCCGTCGACTTGGCCAACTACCGTCAGCTTCTCTAGGCTATAAGGAATATATTTTGTAATGAGCATTGAAGTGCTAACTTAGCTTAATATTATACTTGTATTCTAAAGGAGCGTACTTACTACGTTATGCACTATTAGGGAGAATACATACACTGCAAAAGTATGCACTTCAGTAATCTTCGTGTTTCTGAATTAGCACGAACTTCGCGCCACAGAGTAATATCCACAGAGGCAATGCAAAGTTTTGGTACTATCGCGCTTAGTAGTGTACCTAACATGGCGCGTTTGTATGAAGTTTTCTCCCTGTCAGGTTACCTACTCCGGTCACAGATCGTCATTTGTCACTCAAAAGTTATGAAAAGTCAAATATAATTTCGTAAACGTGGTAATTGGTATTACAAAATAGTCAAGTACGTAATAGTAATATTAGTTAATGCATGCTTTTCTTTGGAAAGCTAGTTTAGTTTAGCTATAGTCGAGAGTTTTGTATTGTTAAATAAAATGTTTTATGAAGTTTATTGACCTTTTGCACATAAAAGAAAATCATCTAGTTTGTCTTAGTCCATGTTATTTATAAATTATATTACTAACGCAAGTGACGAAGTAAAATGTAATAATCCTATCTCTGCTCTCAATCGCTCTCTCACTGCTGAGAATCATGACTACATTTCAAATTGTCAACGGCATTTCTCCATCTGTTACGATCAGGGGCCTGGTGGAGTGCGGCGCTGATACGTACCTCCAGTCGCTCAGATATTCATTCCTAAGTTTTTAAAAAGACTTAAAAGTTAGTGGCTTTTAATTTAATCCAGGAAACGTAGCGCTCAGCCACTGAGGCAAAATGTTAACTAATAATACGTGGTCGGGTCATAAGTTTATCACATAACAAGTATGAAATAAATGACACATTATCAATTATATTAAAATGAATATGGGAAAAAATACACAGTTTTACTTGTATATTAGTTTATTCGAAATTACCTCCTTCATTTTCGATACAAGCCCGTAATCAGGGAGGCCAATCGAATCACGCGCGACATTGAAGTCCATTTCGGCCACTGCTTTGATGAGGGATAGCTTCAGCGACTCCAAATTTGTTTGGGGTTTTGCATCTAAATACTGACATATTTTATAATCCAAGGGATTAAGGTCCGGATTGGAGGACGGCCAATCTTCGTGCCTGATGAAATCAATTTCATGGGCGTCCAACCAGTTTTGCGTACTCTTGGCTTTATGAGCCGGTGCAGAATCTTGCTGGAATACCCAGTGGCGACTTGCAAACATTTTTCGTTTAAGAGGCTCTACGAGGTTTTGAAGAACTGTGTTTTGGGACACCAGAGCACTGGTTTTCACACCTTTTTCTACAAAAAAAACATCTCAGTGGGGCCCAAATACGACACTCCAAGCCAAACCATCACCGATGAGGGATGATGACCACGTTGAACGCGCGGGACACGCCTGCTCTTGTCATTTTGCTTATTGAAGCTCTCTTCGACAAAAAAAAAATCATCTGAAAATAAGATTTCGCTGTATTTTTTTCCCGCGTACCGTCTCAACAAAACGCGTGATCGTTGAAGTCAATTTGTTTTCAAACGAGCAGTCATAGGTGTGTTGTTCTTTTACGGTAAGCCCGTAGCCCGAGATCTTCATTCAACACCCTTCTCACCGTGGTACTGTTTAAACCCATCTGAAGAACCAACAGTTTTTGCTTTCGCACGGGATTTCGTTGAATTCGCGCCTTGCTGGCTTTGATCACCGCTGGATTGCGAACCGTACGAGGTCGACCACTCCACTCTCTGTCTTCTAATCTTGAATCTTCCTCGTATCATTTAATGGTGCGATAAACCAATGTGTTATTTTCAAACTATTCAGAACTTTGAAAATTTCACTTGTACCGTATCCACAACGATGCAACGCAATTACTGTGACTCTGTCTTTTTTTTTGTGTCCACTCCATGTTTATTATTATGAACTTAGAGAGTTGTATTGCCGATTCTAATGATTATAATTCTGTAAAGCCATATTTTTTATGGCCGCGAATCATATTTAGATCAACATACAACCTGTAACTGACCTGCAAACTGCAAAAAACGTAAGAAAATTTGAATTTCGCGGGCTACCTTAGCGCATCCCCCTTAAGGTATAGCAAAACAAATGTACCAACAAAAACAATCTATTCAAGTAGGTACTCACCGGGCCGCCTTCACCCCGACAAACTGGACAAGTACGGGCAAGACAAACTAAAGCAAATCCGGCCCGCGTACGAACCGACCGCCCATGTAAGTACCGCCTTATACCTCCTGCACATGATAGCTCATTACATTAGTAAGGTAATAGCTATTTGAGACCGAGATTAAGGGCGAATTTCACCAATGAAAACGTTCAAGAGCTGTCAGTGACAATATTGCAAAGAAAATAATGACACCGACAGCTCTTAAACGCGGTTTATGTGCTGATCGCGTTCAGTTTCATTGGTGAAATTGACACTGATAAATGTAACTTAGCACGTGCTTTGGTTGAGTGTTATTCCAGTCACTGTCGTAAAAATGTCAAACTACAAGTTTAAAATAGAGACGGGAAAATATCTGTACCGGTAGTCTGTTCCGAAGTATCTGATGAAATTGTAAGCACACCCCTTATCAGGCTAAATTCTAACGCAATCATCACTCACTAAAAGTAATTAGTAACACAGTCATCTGTATTTAGTATTCAACTTTATATCACACAGACTTTTTCCAACAATTCATCGTCAAATCAAATCATTTATTGGTTTGCAAACATAATTAGTACGTAGATGTTTTATTATAATAGTCCTCCATATTCTAGCGTCACATGGGCATGCAAATCATATTATTAATTAATTTACATAAATTGAAAGGTATTATAATTTTAAATAACAATTAGGAAAATAAAAATTAATGTCAAAATACAAAAAAGTCAAATAAAAAAAAAACAAGGTTACAGTAATTAAAAAAAAATAACAGATGGAGCCAGAACCTTAAAAAATAGAATAAAAAAATAAAAAATTCAAATCATCATCATCATCTTTCATACTTCTGTATTAGTCGTCATCTCGGTAGTCACTCGCTTTCTAGCCAACGTTTTGTGGACACCATTTTACATTGTTGAAACAGACTTGTCAGTCAAAGTTCGTGCTAAGTAACGCTTGTTAATCTCGGGCTGAGACCCTTTTGGATAGTTTGAACGTTTTGCTGTCTCGAATAGTTATGTGACTTGAAATGTCCTATAATGTGCAGGAGATCTTTTATAACAATTATAACACTTATGTTTACAGTACAGAATGTTAAGTGTTTTATCGTATTGATGTGTAAGTGATACAATTTAATTGATAACAAAAAGTTATTCTACTTATTAATACACGTATAAATTATGTTTTCCTTTTTTTTCGATGTGTTTTTTTATTTAATAGGGCGCACTGAAAGGATTCATGTAAAAGAGACAAAAATAAGAAATACAGGAATAATAAAACCAAACTTAAGAAACTCACAATTTCAATGAAATAGTGAATAAACCTGTGGATAGGTGACGTGCTATCAAATAATACAATAATAGAATGTTTCAATCCGCATATGCAAGCCGTGTGAGTCGTTTGGAACGAAATGTCTTCACAAAGTGCTGTTGGTTGAATGCTGACTGTTACGAAGCATGACATGAGGCTGATAAAGTACAAGAAATTATACAGAAAGTTAGACCTTCATACCAATTCACAAGTTATCGTATCGAAAATGACACATTTTCAATAACTGATTTACCTTGCCCCCGATAGCAAATAGCTGTCGGAAGAATGGCGGCCGTCCTAAACCGATTAAACTGACAAAACATAAGTGTTTTGGATTTGTGAACCGCCTCTAGAGTACTCCTTCCATAACATTGATTTATGCTCGATTAAGCACGGAAGCGTATCGACCGATTGTGAATAGCTATGCTTGTCCACAAGGGGAACATAAATACATCAGTAACTGAGGACTTTCATCATCATCATCAGTCAGCCACATTGCTGGACATAGGTCTCCGTCGACCATCGGTACAACAACACGTCATGAGCTTCCCGCATCAATCGAATTCCTGCGGCTTTCCCTGGTCAACGATGAGGAAGACATTACTTAAATGGATTGCAAATGCTACATCGAAAATTGAGACAAGACGCTAAGCAGTGTGTTATTGTATGGATAAAATCTGCGTAAAAATTTAATAAAACGCAAAGATTGTTAGACTTTTATAATATGGGCACGCCACAATTGTGGCGATAAACCCCCTCTTTGAGGGGTGGCTAGAGAGGCGCCACGGCGTCCTCACCTTCCGCCTGACGCAGGTACTCACCGGACACGGTTGTTTCGGGAGGTTCCTGTTCAAGATAAAGCGGGAGAAAACGGCCGGGTGTCAGCACTGTGTGGATCGCTCGGAGGACACGGTGGAGGTCTGCCCCTCACGCCCCTAGTCGCCGCAGGACACGCCCTGGGCGTCGGGAGTCCCAAGCCGATTTCCGGCCATTGTAGGCGCGGGCCTGCGGACGGTGAGCGATAGGTAGCTCGCCGTCCGATAAGGACCTAGGCCGGGTCGACGGCGCGTTGTGTTCCACGCCCGCCTCAAAGAGATGTCAGCACGAATTGACGGGGTCCATTAGGGCGAATGCCTGCCAGGGTTGCTAGTTTATCCGAAAGGGTTATCGTGGCCCTGGCACACAGGGCAAATGAAGGAACACGGGTGGGTTTTAGTCAGTAAAAGTCTGACACGCCCTCGCGCTCCGCCCAGAGCGGGAGAAACTATTTGATAACTTCCCACCCAAAAAAAAAGACATATAATAAAAGTACTGACAAAAGTTATTCAAAGAATCAGGACTTTAAGCAAAGGAAAAGCAGATGCGAAGATTTTTATTTTTGTTTATTTACCTTTTAACACGACGAGAATTAAAAATATCTGCAACAAATTACTATAGTGCAGTTCAGATAAAATGAAATCCCACAGTATTTTGCAGAAACTATGGGAATATCAAATAATCTTGGCAATAGAAGAGACTAAAGTATCATTTTACGACAGATTTCAATATTATGAAGCAGAAAGATCATTAAACCGCTGGACTTCTCCCTTATGGCTATATTAATACAAAGAAGACATAATGAGCCGACGCTAAATAAGTTAAGATAAAGGATGATGATTCTGCTTAGATACTGAAAAATCAATTATTTCAAAAAATATGAAACGCTAATAAAGTAAAAGTAAGTATACTTAAACTGAAAAAAACTTCTGGGGTTATCGGGTAAAATAAAATTGTTATCAACAAATGCTGTGGAAAATCGTTTTCAACGCAAACAATTCTAAAGCTGGAGAGGCGCGTTTTGGATGCTGTATTGGAGAAAATTGAAAACAGTGATTTGAAGACAATGATTGAGAAATAAGAACATGCCATAACTTCACGCCTGTATTCCATGAAGGGTTTCGCAGAGATGTACCACCAATAGTAGACCCACATTCGCCAGTTATGTTTAAGAAATTAAATACTATTCAATGAAAAAGTTACCAGATGATAGAAATGTAGGATTTCTGGCGTCAAACTGTACGAACGTATAGCAAAATATTAGAAATCTAGAAAGAAGTATCGCCCGCCGCATAGGTTCGCCGTATCTTCTCGACGCTTATTCTGCAAGTCCTGAATACGAAAACCATCAAAATTAGTTGATGAAATAAATTGTTGTACAAATAATTTTGCAGTATTATTGTGTCACGTTTAGCCATTACAGTTTGGGGTATGTACCAACTTCCCCCTAACTCAATTTCGTAATTTAACGACGCTCTGAGAATGCTTGCAATAAATTACTGGGCAAGCCTTGATGGTTTTCGTTACTTAGCTACAATATTGCTATTGTTGTTGCTATTGTTAGCTTAGCTACAATATTGATCACTAGGATCAATATTGTAGCTAAGAAATTGAGTAAGGGCAAGTTGGGCAAGGGCAAGGGCAAGTACATACCCCAAACTGTAATGGCTAAACGTGACACAATAAGAAGGCTGCAAAATTATTTGTAGAACAATTTATTTATACGTGACTGAAACAAGTTTCATAACATCCCCATTTGAGGAGAAGGTCTACAGAATACCACTCGAAAAAAAAAACCCTAGAGCAGCATAAAAAAAAGTTTGCATGAAGCTGCAATTTCTAAAGAAGTTCCTGAATACATTTTATGTAAAAGGCTTGACATGAGATGAGATTTCACAATCGAAATTTTTTGTTGCATTCATCTGGACATTGTCACAAACAAAACCTGTTGATATTTTTTTTAACAAGGGGTTTTGTTAAATGAGTTGGAACTCATACGAAGCAACAAAATAATAGCATGAAGATCAATTCGTTCATCAATAAAACGTTATCAAGCTGAACCGAACGTGAAGTGTTGATGTGAATAAATAATAATTAATCAATGTTCTCTGTAAGAATGCAAACCTTCAACAAAGAAACTGGTTTTTCAAAGAAAAGAACTAGTCTTGTCAAATAAATTAAGTCAAAGAGACCAAATTATTTGAAATAAGAAAAGGAGGCCGATGATGAGGTGTTCAAAGACGCAGTGACCATTTAATTTATAAAATTTTCGTCAATTTAATAAAATAGAATGCGGAAAACTTTTTAACCAAGAATCCAATGTTACTACGAAAAAGGATTTATTTTTGGTTTCCACGACATACTAACTAAGCAAATCCATATTGATAAACTTAGGTGTTATTATCGACAACAAGGCGACCATAAATGGACAGATCAGGTGGAAATATATAACTTTTATTTATATATGTTTAATGTTGTAAACGTAAAGGTTTAAACAAAACAAATGGTAATATTTTTTAATGGTTTAGTGGTATTTCTGAATGATTTATAAAAGGGACAAATAAGTGAGGAAGAATTTTATCACTTCGAGGTCCCGTTATGATATTTATTTCTATATATTTTTATTAGTTAAGTATTTATATTACAACTACGTGTTTGCAAACTAAATTTCAATTTCCAGGCATCAAACCAAGCTATGTACTCAGGTGGTTACCGGCCCGATAACCGCGAGAATCCTCAGTATCCCATGCAGGGGATGAGGCAAGCCGAGCCAATGATCTCGCCCTGGCAGAGAGAGAGGGACGGAGCCGCTCCTATAAAGAAACAGGACGACGATAGACGCGATATGGCAAGAATGCAGATGAGAGATCGCTTGCCCGACGCTGCAGGCGAAGCAAAACGCACCCTGACGCCGCAAAGAAAGTCTCGTTCACCAATCCGACGCGACAGGTCTCCTCTAAGAGACCGCTACAAGAGGCACTCTCCCTCCCCCCGCTCGTCTCACTCCCCGCGTCGTTCCTGGGCGCTTGAAAAACGTCGCAGCCCCGAGATACGCGACGCCCCGCCCCCGCCATCCTGGCCCGGAATAAATGTACGAGATAACGATTATCCCCGAACCAACCGTCCGAACTTCCCTGAAAGAGACCAAGCCGACAAAACCAAACATGTGCCTGTATGGGAGCCTCGAGAGCCCTTCGAGAAAATGGAAGACCCGCGTGGCAGACGTTCTGACAACACTGAACGAAGAGCGTTCATCGAGGATAAAATCCGACCTGTTAAATTGATACCAGTGAGGGAACCAGTACCTCACCCCCTCACTCTTCATACCGAGCGATTTGTTCAAAGGGAAGTTCCCAAGTTCTCTCCCCGCGAAGATTATGAAGCTGAACGCCGAGAAAACTACCGTCGGCGAGAAACTTCAGTTGAACGTAAGCCGCATCCGCAAAGAGAAGAGTACGATTCCGCTCGCAGACCGCGAGAGCATGAAGAACGCCCTCATCCAGACGAATACCAACGTAGAAGGGAACCGTCCCCCCGCCACGATAGCAGAAAAGAAGAACCAGGTAACCTGAACGTCGATAAAGATTTCGAAGACATCTACAAGAGAGCATTACAGTTCAAAAAGAAGGCTGAAGAATTGCGCCGACTGGGGTCAAAGAGGAGTGATTATTTGGAGGAGGAAGGCAGTAGGAGTCATCACAGCGAACGGGAACGCGAAGAAAGACCGCAGCGGTACGACGAGCGACACAGATTCCGTGAGGAAGAACTAAGAGCCAGGGAACGTGACGATAGACCGCGGGATGATGGACTGCGCCGTGGCGAATTCCATCGTGACGACTATGCAAAGGAACGAGACCGCATCGACGACAGACCCAAACGCTTCGCCATCAGCCCTTCCGTCAGAATAAAACGCGACAAAGCCATCGAAGAAATATGCAACAAAATTCTCGATAGACACGAAAACTACAGACAACTCAAAGGGGAGCAGAGAAATCGACTTCTTGAAGAATTAAAACTTGCAATTTCAAGAATAGTGTTCGATATGTTTGGAGACAACGACGTGTCGTTCATAGAGATAATTATCAAGTACCAGGCGAAGTTTAACCTTATAGAAGAGGAGAAGATATTGCAGGAAGTCATGTCTTCGCTACCCAGTCAGTTCAGAATTGTCAAGCGGCAGGCTCCAGGTACCTATGTTTTATAACTTTTGAGACTCTTCTCTCGTCATTTTTTGTAAGGATTTTTTATTATTATGAAGTACGTGAGGTTTTCTCGGTATCAGAAAATTCTATTCAAGCTTTTGTCAAATCACATGACAAGTGTTTTGGTTTGTCGTTCCTTATTTTGCTAAACATGCTTAGCAACTTAAATTGATATTATGAATTTTTTGCATTTCTCCTATAGAAGATGTAAAAATAGTTCTTAAAGGTAGTTGGGTAATAAAATTAGAAATAATAATGATGAACTAATATATTAATGATACTGAAAAAAAAAGAGAATGAAATTTAAATAATCATTCATATCTTTTATCTATACCATTAATAAAGCTAAACAGTTTGTTTTTTTGTTCGTTTGTTCGAACGCGCTAATCTCTGGAACTCCCAGTCAGTTTAAAAAAAAATCTGTTTGCTTTTGATAGCCGAATTCTTGAGGAATGTTTTAGACTATTTATCATCCTGCTACGACACTTAAGAGCCGAGCAAAAAATCAGAAAGAACGCTAAGTGAAGACGAAGTAATAGCTCGGGCGAGCGATGCGATGCGACGAGGTGGGTCGGGAGCCGCAATTTCGCGCGGGCGCAGTCGCGGGCAGAAGCTAGTTGTACTATAAATGTCGAAAAAATATTTTTTTTCGTATAGGTAATATTCTAACATTGCTAATATTTTCACAGAACTGTCAGAGGTTCCTGCCAAGATCCATCGTTCTCAGAGCCCCCACATGAAGACAGGTAGGAATCTAATCATATCTTCATCTAATTATAATCTGATCATAAACTTAAGACTTCACATAACTCTTCCATCTTTTCAGAATACGCTCCACGCCCCAAATTAAGTGAATCTAGTAAGTTTGTGTACTCAATGTTGTATGTGCTTTACTCTCTTTATTTGATGTTTCGAATTTTTGAAGTGGTGAAATCATTGCCTCCAAAGTTATCAATGTTTAAATTTACAGGATGGAGCATGAATATAGTTCCACCAGAAGTGGTCACAATGCCGATCCTTGGCGTCCCGCCGCCTTTGAACCCCGGCATGGTCCCTATGATGGTGCCGGCACCATTCATTCACCCATACGAAACTCTACCGCAGAATCCAGTGTTCATGCCCGAGCCCTACCAGCAACCAGTCGCTCAGCAGCAACCACAGGACGAGGGTCACAAACTATACTTGTGCAAAGACGATTTCGAACAGATTACAGCTAGGCAGGCCGATTCTTTGAAAGACTTCCTCATCTCTCAAATGTTACGAGAGACCGAAATCGCTCAGGGCTGGGCGCCCGACTTCACCCTCAAAGGTTTGCAGAATACGCATCGGTACGAGCTGATCACCACAGACGACAGCACCAGGGACTGGCTCGTCAACTTAGACTTTAGCGGGTTCACAGAGTTCCACGTCATCGTGTATACGAAGGAGGAGCTTTGGTACGAGCGCGCGGCCGTGTGGCTGCCCGGCCACTCGCGATCCCGCAACATCGAGCCGCTCGATAAACTCAAACTGCAGAACAAGCGACTCGAAGGCGTCAACATCGCCAACTGGAAGTTCGTCAAACAGATCGTCATGCCGAAAGGAACCAGACTCTACGTCGACATGCCGCCGTCTTCCGCGCGCGCTCTCGAAAAACACAAGATGATGCTGAGCTACGAACTGCAAAAAGTCAACGTGTTTCTGAAAGCGGTCGCCGTCGATAAGGACGCGTTCGACGCGGGGCTAAAGGATCCCGGCACCATAGGCTTTGCCGCCATCTCGGAAGCCATACAGAACTCACCCATGCCATCGCTCACTTACGAGCCCTCACTCGTTAAAATAACTTTCTCAGGTTGCAAAAATCTCACCCTTGCGAAGGCGCGTAAAATTAAAGACGTGATCATATATCATATTTTCCGACATCATCAAGAGGGCGGAGCGTCCAGAACGGATTTTATGAAATACGGATTTTTCCCTCCGAACAGTTTTGGCGTAATCCCACAAAATTTGGAGTCAAAAATGTGGTTGTTGGGGCAACATTTTGGTTCAGTAAGCCGTCAGACTATCGTTATTCTGGGCGCTGAAGACGAGAACACTCGGTTCTTTAGAATGACTGTGGTCGTGCCTAACGAGTATCCGCTAAATCCTGCGATTGTGGCAGAGAGGTTAAAGCAAAGTAATCAAGGTGTAAAAGGGATCAATTTCAATATCTGGAAACCTCTCCACGTTACACATGATAGGAAAAACAAGGCTAAGTTTGAATTAGAAGTAGATTTAGACTCATTGGAGACTTTGTCGAAGATGAAGTATCAGTTAGATTACGTCGATCTTATGAATAACTCTCACACGGCTCACTTTAAGTCTGAGTATTCTCATTCCAAGCTAGAGGAGCTAATTGAAAAGTATAAGGCAGAAATGATGGATAGTTACGACATTGCTAACATGGATTTAGACTCCAATTCTGATGATGACATCATTTGTTTAGATTAAGCTTCTTCGGCAGGTAATATTTTGTTTAGTTTGCACTTACATATAATGCTGTAATTTTGTTTGAATTTGTTAAGAACCCGACACTATTGGATTTATGTTACTGTACACTTCTACAGTATCTTTGAAGACATTGCTGTTTCAATAAATAATATACTACTTAGAAATTCATTTTTTTTTTTACCATTGAAAAGTCAGAACGAGTCTTCGATTGCTGCATATATTATCTACTTGTAAGTTAAAAGGAGGTTTAACTGTAAATGGTGCCAAAGAAGCTGTGAAGTAACATCGCTATGAAATCACTCATTGATAAAAAAAAAAAAACGCTTTTTGCTAACGATCTCGGATATTTCTGCCAATATTCGCAACTGAATTTGTAACTAACTGGTATTAGAGATGGCTGGTCTCAGGATGGTGAAAAAACATTACCCACCTTTTGGGCTTCTTTGCAGTCGGGTAAAAAGAGGTAAGTGTCATAATTGATCTATTAAGTTTCATATTTAATTCAGATGATGATACATCTGAATTTCTGGTATGGTCGAGAATCTCTAAGATCAACATCCAGTTTTTGCTATTAATTGTTGTTGATTGACCAATATTTTGTTGATTCTTTTTATAGAGTTTTGGCGTCAACAAGGCTTAAATTTTGAATTGAATCGTCATGGAAAATCAACCAAAAACTTGCAGAGGGTCCGAAATTTCAGAATGCTACAGGGTTCCGAAGATTGTACACGGAAATATTATGGGTAAGGCCCAAATAATATTTTGCATTTATATTTTCAGCACTTTCGAACGAAACAGAAATGCCGTCACACTTGCTATATTCCGAGGCGAACAACAAATTATGCAGTAGTACAATATCATATTTTGATTTTCTGACTGCCTGTAATTGCTTTTTTAATAACTAACGTTACATTGATGTTATATGAAGCTGTTTACGTCAGCTTAGACTACATGCATGTATTTGCCTCACTCCTAGCAAGTGAATCACTAGAAACTGATGTACGCAGGTCGAGCCCAATGAAATCTGATATAAATCAGGTAAGTTTAGCCCAAATATTTTTCGACAGCTGCTCATCCTGGTCTCTTCGCAAGGCACTTGGGGCTGGCTTTTAGCCGTAACTGTCTCCAGATTCAAGCCATTAACACAATCAGTCTGTCATTTTTCAACCGCTGGGTCTCTGGCCTCCTCTCTGTGAGAGGGAATGGGCTGTAATCTTCCAGACTGGCAGGGCGGGTTGTAGGACCAGCAACAAAAAAAAATTGGAATACATAAGGTTAGATTTTTTTTAATAATTTTTCAGACTTGTTTGCCTGTGACGTCTTATAAATTCTCTTATGACTTAACGAGGCCTATGAACACCTTGTTATGTGGAGAAAGCAGTACGTATTACTTTAATTATTTTATAACCTTGTTCTATATTGTCTCGTTTATGCCTATAGATTTTACCTTGTTCAAAACATTAACAAATCGGCAAGGTGGCAGCGGAGCTACCTAGGGTGCGCCCCCTTTTTATTTAATTTGTAATTCTGTTCGCCCAGTCTTGGGAGTTCCCCAGAAATTATTCAGGATTGTTTTTTTTTTTTGGCTGAAATATTACTGTTGTATAAATTTGGCAGTTTTTTTGTACGTAGAAGTTTAGGTGACCCGACATGTACAAAAAGATGTTGTGGCAATGATTTCGAGGGTGCAGAGGTGTTGCTTAAGAAATTGGCTCAGGACGTTCATAAATCCAAGGTACACGATATCGTCATCGTTGTAAAGTCTTATTTTTCTTTGTCGCTGTTTCTTTCACTTATTCGGGCCAGCTCTCAGAAGTTTAAATTTAATTTAAACTTGTTGCGGACTAATAGATCTTAAATGTGAAGAACCATTTAACAACCTGAAATCATATTCGCAGATACCTACAGTAAGGTGCGGCAGTTTCCTTTCAGACTATTGTTTACATACAGAGAAAAAAGGCACTTGAAAAACCTTGATGTAGAAAGAAAAACCAATAAATAGGTTTTATTTATTTCTTTTTCTTTATACATCCAGTTTTCAAAGTGTATTTTTTTGCAAACATTATATAAAATTGAGTTCGCGTGTAAGATTCTTCATCTCGCGTATCGGACTAAAAGTAGGTACCTCAAAATTATTAGCTAGTCAACAAGGTGTTGCAGAACTGCCCAAAGTGCGTTGGATGTACATTTGAGTATAGCTATTTGTGGAGGCTATTTGAATTTTGTCCAAGTTCTTTGTCGTTGGATGTTTATAGAATGATCTATTCCTATTTATCTCATGGTATTTTCGTTACCCATAACTTAGCGAATTCTTTTAAAGTGTTAATTAGTGTTAAGGTAGATGTTGTTACAATTCCTCTGAAAACATTATATATCACTATATCACTAGCAGGATTATTTTTATCTTTTTCCTGTAATCCCATTTCGTCTTGTTACAGAGAAAAAGCTTGCTCTGAGTCCAAAGAAACAGAGACCTCAAAAATCATTCAAGAGGAGGGTTGATCCTCCCAAGTTTGAATCGAAAGTCAGCACAAGCGAGGTTAAAGTTGCTAAAGGTACGTTACATACAATCGACTGATTGACTGGCCAGTTTCCAACGGAGCGGGTGATGACATGTTTCGAATAACCAATAAGTTTATTTTCACACAATCAATGCTTCTGTGGAACGGGCCAAAAACAAAATGCAAACATTTTAAAGCATCTGTTATTTTACATTGATTTTCTTTTTTCTGAAGGGCCAACCAAAAGTTATGGAGTAAACGAAAGTTCATCTGGGCCTTCTCAACGTATGTATACTTATTAAAGCTTGTTCACATTATCTACATGCCAATATTATTGATTGAAATTAGACATATCGTGACATTTTATTACACATTAGAGGTGGCATATTTTTATGGGACGATAAACGTGTTTTCACCTTCAAAATACAGATATTAATCTTTTTTTTATATTTTAATGGCTTGGTTGCTGGGACCTTTTAGCGAAGTCTTTATTTAGTTATAAACTTTGTTTAATAATGATGAAATGATGCATGAATTGCATGATAGATGATGTCCCCGCCCGCCCGCTCCCCTTGAGTTTCAGTAAAGATCAGACTTTACTGAAAACTCACGCGAACTTCTTGAGAGAACTTGAAGTGATGTTGCACTGTTTTGTTTCATTTGCCTACACTAATGCAGGTTCACGAACAATTAATGGTTAATAATCCACCATTATTACACATTAATATTCGCCTAAACACAAATTTCAGAAAATAAAACAAATCTGCTAAACTTGACACTTCACTTTTCCCCCAAGAACCCTAATGTTAATCTTCTAAATACCCTCAAACAGCGGAAATAAAGAAACAGGAAGAAGAAAAGAAGCCAGTTCCGCTGCCAGTGACCGTAGAGCCGCCCCTCCAAGGTGGACACTATGAACTGAACGCGCGCATGACCAGGATGGTTGAGACTGAACTACGGGATATTATGATCAAGGTTTGTTTAAAAACCATCATGTGTACTTCTAATGTGTGTGTATTACTATTAGTATTTGCCCGTGGCTTCACCCGCGTGGAAGTCGCACGAGCTAAAGCTTCCAGTCAGCTTGACTTTTTCCGACATCTTCAACAATCATCCGTCATATTTCAGCCAATTTACAATCCAAAGCCAATGAAAATCCATTTGTACAGTTGAGTTTGTATAGTTTGTATATTAGGGGGTAATCTTTGGATCTATCCAACTAACTATTAACTGATCTGATTCCGAAGATTCTGTCACTAATGGGAATCTACAGTATTGCCGAGTGTCATAGGATATATTTTATGTTTAAACAAGAAATTTCACGCTGACGAAGTCGCGGGCAGAAGCTGGTTGTGGATATCATCATACAGCTCAAAGTCTTCCACTGCTGGACGAACGACTGGTCCTGTGCTTCTCGTATTTAGCAGATTCTGGCTTCCCATGATTTTTATGGATATAGCAAAATTAAATAGTTTGGCTTAAAAAGACAATTTATCAAAAAACCTCACACTTCACATCTTCCTCCTAGCATTTCGGCAGGAAAGAAAAATTCTCCAATATTTTTTTTAGATTCTGCTAGTTATTTTAGCCGGGTTTTGCCATCCCCGAAAAGTCATAATTTAAGTAGAGACGCGGATAAATAACCTTATGTTAGCTGTTGTGATTCAATTGAATAGGGCTTAGGAAACCAGGGGTGACTGTATGAGAAAAGCTAATTAGATAATTAACAACATAATATTTTAATGTTCTAGGTGTGGCACGAACTTCCGGACAATCCATCAGACAATGCTGAAGCTCTAGTAGTCGAAAAGCTAAGGAATCAAGCTGGCGATGACTTTAGAAATGTAAGTTTTTCAGTTTTTAAAGACAAAGGATTATCGTCGTAGAAAATTTAAGGTCATTTACTAATTCTACGATAGCGAAAATTCGTCATTCACCCGCAGATAACCATTACATATAATTTTCAAAAATGCATTACATGCAATGCACGGGCGTATAGGGCTACGTCCTCCACGTAATGAATGGACAGTGTAAGTGTTAATAGTGTCGCTCAGGCTGGTCTTTACCTTGAATGAAATACTTTGCCATCCTAAATTAATGTAACTTGGTAATTGCCTTTATTGCGAGGGCAGATCCAGGGGGGTGGTCATGGGGGTCATCCCCTAAGGCTATGTCTAGGTCGACCACTGATAATTTGTATATCTCATTGATAAATAAAATCAAATAAATACTTTGTATGATGTTGCCACGTATGGTTTGCCACACTTGTACGAACGACACGCATAATAAGACTATGTGCTGTTATTATAATTATATGATGATGGACCGTGGAGTTTCTTGTCGGCTCTTATCCAAAGGAAACAACCAAATTATGGAACCGTAAACCTAGCTTTAGACAGGTTGTATGAAAGTGAAAGAAGTAGGTTTATATGAAATAAAATATTTTGATTTTGATACATCAGTTCGTTCATTGTGAATAAATATTGTTCGCACGATTCCAAGTATGATTTTGTCGTGTCAAGCCGCGCTGCCCGTCCGCTGCATTCGTTCGCGACCCGATGTGTCAGTATGGAATTAGAATGTACCATATAGACGCTATAAATGATACAATGAGTGTCCTACGACAAATAAGGAAACTGGCGGACACAGTTTTCCGACAGCTTTTTGAAGGGGCTAAAGAAGCTGAGCAACTAGACGTAGAAAAGAATAACCCAGAATAGTAAAATATAAATGTAGGGTGGTAAAATTTACGAGCTCGCTACATTTTGAAATTTTCTGCATAAGTCGACAACGGAATTCCTATTTATGTATGACTTTTCAAAAAAAAACCTTACCTACACAAGGCAATGTGAAAAAGTTTTCGAGCTCGCTCCGCTCGAACTTGCATTCTATATTCTTCTGACTCTCAAACTTTTCGGGATAAGTCGACAAAGCAACTCCTATTTCCGTGAGAATGTTCTATAGAAACCTAACCGAGACGAGGAGCAAAAAATTTCGAGCTCGACTTGCTCGCTCTCGCATCCTACATTCTTGCTTTTCGTAAATAGCCTATTGAGGAGATGAAAATACATCTCCTTAAAAAAAACTATCCTGCCGGTTGCGAGGTCCATGGTGTAGGTAGACCATATAACAATAAATGATTTTATTTGTGTAAGTAGATTTGTACAGTCAGCTTTACACGTCAATCATATTTTTTAAACTAGATTAGGTCGGCGTTTCCTATCTGACTACTCTGAGAAGAAAGGCCGAAGCAAACTAAGAGGTCACAGTCTCTTTTAAAGTTCAGACATAATCTTGGTCAGATAAACGCACGTTACATTTGGTTTTTGTTGTTGTCATTATTATATTTTTTGCAAAAAATACTAGAAATACCTATACTGAGAAGACCGGGGGCGGGCTCATTTTGTTTTGCTGCCCCGGGCCCCGACAGGCTTATAATCCGCCACTGATTGGAGCCTGTCCTAACTGTCCGAATATGAGACCTCTTCCCCCTGACTCGAAGGTTGGATCCGCCTATCCTCAATATCGAATCACTCTATTGCTTAATTCCGAGCTAAGTTATATAGCAAAGTTATATAAAAAGAAGAAGTTATATAGCAAAATTATTGCTATATAACTTCATGAAATATTCATGTCAACAATAAAGTGAAATATTCATGTCTACTTTTCATCTATACATAATAAAAAGTAACGTAGAATTTTTGTCCGTTTGTCTGTTTCGGATAGGCGCTAAAACGGCTTAACGGATTTGAATTAAATTTGGCACACATAAAATAAATAACCTGGATTAAGACATAGGGTGCTTTTAATGCACGCGAGCCAAGCCGTGGGCAAAAACTAGTTTATTAATGAATTAACTATCCTTTGTTTCAGGTATTGGGCTTGAATATCACGAAGAGGTTGTTGAATGTCCACAACCCTCTATACGTAAAGGTATCTATTGTAATCTGTATTAAAAAAAAAACAAACATACTGACGAACATATTATAACCTCCTCCTTTTTGGCTGGCAGTAAAAAAAGAAAGGCCTATGCCCGAAGCAGTGTGTGGATAATGATGTGTGTATTTGTAGAAAAGCAATATTAAACAAACTGGATACGAGGGCGGCACTGAAAATTTCGGGAATCAAGGAAGTGACACAACATTACTATTTAAAAATGTATTTATTGCTTTTCGAAGTATTCTCCGCGAAATTTGACACATTTTTCCATACGATGGAACCAATCATTGAAGCAACCATTCCATTCGGAAGTGGGGGTCTCCAAAATGGCCGTTTTGTAGGCGTCCACAGCTTCTTCAGGTGATGAAAATCTCTGTCCACGCAATTTATTCTTTATTTTAGGGAAAGTATAGAAATCATTAGGACTTAGGTCGGGGCTGTACGGCGGATGGTCTAATAATTCTATGTTTTCTTGCTCTAAAAACTCTTTTGTTCTGTGCACGGTGTGAGAACTCGCATTGTCGTGATGGAGGATGATGCGGCGGTTGCAGTTCTCTTTACGGAGTTCAGAAACGACCTGTGGCAAACAAATGCTAGCATACCATTCTGCATTAACCGTTCTTTGTCCCTCAAGAGGAATAGTCGTAACATGGCCGGTTTTGGAGACAAACGTGGCCACCATTTTTTTTGCAACACTCCGTGAACGAACAATTTTTGTTGGCTTTAACTCATTTTCGAACACCCAAACTCGTGACTGGTTTTTTGTTTGGGTTCGTACGCGTATATCCAGGATTCGTCACCTGATACAATGATGTATACAGCATTTCGAGAGTTCTGACGCACCAAGTAACGCGAGCCGCTTTTTGCTCTTCACAGAGCGAATGCGGTATGCATCGGGAAAACAACTTTTTTACACCTAATTGTTCATGCAAGATTATTTGTATTTGACTCATGCCAATGTCTAAAGTTGCCTGAATTTCGCGGTATGTCACATGTCGATCTTCCTCAATCAGCTTACGCACAGCATCAACGTTTTCTTGGGTGACTGCAGTTTTTGGACGACCTTGACGGGGATCATCACTGAGCTTGACACGTCCACGTTGAAATTCAGCAAACCAGCGATAAATTGTGGTTTTGGATGAAGCTTCATCACCAAATGCAGAAATCATCCGGTCAACACACTGTTTTTGTGTTAAACCAGTTCGAAAGTCATAATAAATCATCGCTCTTGAATTTTCTCGAGTCAATTCCATTTTCTCAACGACTAAACAAGTTTGACAAAACCTTGTGACAAGACCGAGAATCTTTTTTTAAATAAATAAATGGTATTCGATTTTTAAAACCAAGGAGTTTTCAATTATAAAGATTTTAATATGACAGGAACAGTGGAAATATTCCATTCCCGATACTTTTAGTGCAGCCCTCGTAATTCACTGATTCGCATCTTTTATAAGATCTAGATGATGACCTTATAAAAGATGTGTCTTATCCTTGTCTAGACTGATATCTAGCTAAGCTCCGTTTTGTTGAGTTGTTATAGTTTCTTGAGTTTGAAATAGCGCATTCTGTAATTAAAATTAGGATTATTGAGCAAAAAATAAAAGTTGGAACGTTTACCTTCAATATCTACGTAACCAGAAGGTTCCCAGGTCTGGTTCTGTACAAACTCTCGGCTTCGTTAAGATCTTTTTCCAGCCGGTATATGTATGTGTACTGAACATAAAAAATCCTCAAACCATATGTATTTCTAGGTCCAATTCTCTGGTAAACCGGAAAAGGTGCATCTTGGCGAATTTCTGAAGAAATATAACTTCACCGCTTTCAAACGTATCGAGAAAACTGTCAACATGTTTGCAGCGCAAGTCAAGACTATCAACGATTTCGACAGGATCTGCAGCGCCAAAGATATTCGATGTGGTACGTAAAATTACGGTTTTATAAACCACTGTTGACTGATTCTGCAATCTTTTTGTTATGTTCCGACTCGATTATAACCTATGGCTTCGCATCTAGCATAGGCGTTCGTCGAACGTATATACTGCGAAACGCCGCGTTAACGCAACGCTAGTTTCAATAGAAACACGTCAACTTAACGCTAGATCAGCATTTACATGACGTCAACCAACGCCAGGTGCAAAGGCTGAAAAATTACAACGATAATTAAAACTGCATGTAGTAATGATGTGCAGTGATGAGCAGTGGTAGCCCAGTGGTAACGTCCCCAACTTATGTGTTGTATGTCGTGGGTTCGAACCCAGGCAGGCCCTTTACTTTGTGTAAATAATTTCATCACCACTGCTCTCAAGACGGTGAAGGAAAACATCGTGAAGAAACCGGCATGTCCTAGAACCAAAAATTCAAAGACATGTGACATCTACCAACCCGCACTGGGCCCGCGTGGTAGATTTACAGCCCATTCCCTCTCGAAGAGAGGAGACCTGTGTCCCAGCAGTGGGAACATTATAGGCTGATTATGTAGTAATGATGGTGCTGTTTTAATTTCAGGAGAAATAAAAGTGACTGTAACCCCAATCTACAAGTTTACTAAATGCCCGCCAAACCTAGTCACAAGTTTCTATGATAAAGAAAAAGATGCCATCGATGAAACTGCAGAAACAACTGAAAAGGAAGAGAAATTGGAAGAAAAAACTGAAATTATATCACACGAGAAAGTTATAGCTAAAACTGAAAATGTTCCTACTAAGGTAGAGGACAGTAAAACTGAGAATGTGAACAAAGTCGAAAATAAGACTGTTACTACTAAGCCAGTAACTGAAAATAAACCTGCAATTGAAAAGCCTGTTAGTAAGCCAGCTGAAAACAAAGCTGCAGCTAAGCCAATTGTTCAAAATAAGGCTGCTGTGAATAAACCAGCAGTTGAAAATAAGACTGTAGCAAGTAAGCCTACCCTTGAAAACAAGACTGCTGTAAATAAGCCTGCAGTTGAAAATAAACCCGTCATTAAGAATCCGCTTAAATCTGCCGTTATAAAGCCTGCGGTAAACAAACAAACCCCTATAAACACCACCAGTAAGCCAGCAGTTCAAAATAAGAATGTCCCTAAACCTGCCGTCAACTTGAAACCTGCTTCTAATAAGCCGGCAGCCGAAAATAAGACTGTAGTTAATAAAACTGCAGCTATAAATAATCCTGCAGCAGCGAATAAACCTGCAGCTGAGAATAAGACCGTTACTAAGCCAGCTATAGAAAATAAAGAAATGAAGAAATCTCAAATGACTCCCAAAATTAATGACACTGGAAAGAAACCAGCTCCTTCACCTGTGAAAACTCAAACTAAAACTGAAGAAAAAGCAGATAGAACCAATAAGGTTGATGATTACGATGAATTGGATGATCACGACATCCTTGCTCTTATGTCTGAAGGTATTATATTAGATGAATGTAGTGGGTCTGATGATGAATAGGCATTTAAGAATTAGTATAAACTAAGAATATTGGTACCTCGAAAACACGACTGTCCTAGTCCCAGAGAGAACGTTAAAATTACAATTTGTTATATCACAAAGCTCGAAAATAGAATATAGTTTTTAGGGATCTGTTTTTAGGGACCCAAAGGGTAAAACGGGAACCCTATTACTAAGGCTCCGCCGTCTGTCTGTCTGTCACCAGGCTGTATCTCATGAACCGTGATAGACAGTTGAAATTTTCACAGATGATGTATTTCTGTTGCCGCTATAAAAAATACTAAAATACAATAAAATAAATATTTAAGGGCGCTCCCATACAACAAACGTGATTTTTTTGCTCGTTTTTGGTCGATATTGATAACGGCAACAGGTAGACGCTTGAAATATTTAGTTATACAGGGTGGAAACTTTCAGCGGGGCAGTAAGCGGAAATACCTTATCCATTGCAGCTACGCGAAAATGGTCTTAGGAGACTATCCTTATCTTTTTGAGAAATTTTGATCTGCATTCACAGATTTTGAAAAAAATGTACAGTCAGCAGGAAAATAAGCAGTTTTCACAACAAACTTTTTTTTATGCCAATCGATCCTCTTTCTTATAAGGATCAAAAACCTCTATTGGACCAATTGAGGTTTGAGTACTAGAAAAGTCATAAATCGCAAAAAACTTTTCCCATACATTTCGTAGGAAATGAGACTCGAACTTACATTTTTTACCATCGATAAACTGGCCGCTACAAAAAAGACTGATCGAAAAACAAATACAAAAACTATAACTTCTACTTTGGGTATTATTTCACCTTAAAATTTAAAACTTGAAACTTTACATTTGGACTCACCTAGAAATTTTACTTTTGTGCTTTAAGGCCCGTATTAATAAACGTTACTCAGCCCAAGAGCTCGCACTTGATAACAGTCTTGAGGTTATGATCAGAGGCGGCTCGTGACATTTATTTGTGGGGGTTCACTAAAAAAAGAAACGTAGAACTAGAGCTTACCATTTATTTTATTTGTAAAGAAAATCCATTCGGCGATCTTTATCGATTTTCATCAACGCGTTCATTAAACTCTAATAGATTTTCGATACGCAGAATCGAGCGCCTTACGAATATCTTGACAGCCGATAGATGCCAATTGCACTTCACATAAGATATGAAATCGAGATTGCGAATGTTTTTTCACTTTTATTGAAAGATGCGCTAAATCGTCAACACGGCCGTTTCCGTCCATGCAGATTCACCACCACTGCCGGCGCCAGCTCCAAACACCAGACACAGGAAACAAAATAATTTTTTGCTTTCTTCACATCCACACAACCAAGGTGTTTTGAAATATTGTTCAGATTTAAAACCACGCGTAAAAGATTTATTTTTCGTAACACATTTTTGAGAAAGTGCAATTTCGGGACGTGGTGGTCCCTTAGGTTTCAGTTCGATACGCATTTCGAGTCTTTTCACAATTTTTAATAAAAGATACACTGTATTGTTCCATTTTTAATACAAATGTCGCGCACAAACTATTTTTCATAATTATTTAGAATAAACACTGCGAATCTACTGACAGCCGAGTTGAGCCGACCGTTTGTTTACATAAGATCGGCAACAGCGCATAGGCATAGATCGCATTCCCGTTTGGCAACGTCGCGCGTGAGCGGCGCTCTAAATTAGGCTAACTTCTCATACAAAATCTTCTGTTTCACGCGTCGGACTGTGTCGATATTTCTCTTTCGCACTCATTGAATACAGTGCTAGAAATCGTACTGAACTTTGTTTCATAGGAGCGCAATCGCTGGCGCTCCACACGTTACAACTTGACGCCAAATGTACGCGTAGGAAATGGTTTTCTAGTAAACTGCTATTGTATGCGTATGGGCATAGTAGAAAGAATGTATGTATAGGATTATAATAAAGAAATATAGATTATGCTATTTTCGTGGGAGTGCACTGCACCAGCGCTCTTTATGACGAGCCGCCTCTGGTTATGATCGTATTAATAAACGTAATAATTGATGTACTCAAGTTACGGCTTGGGTTTAAGTTATCAGCCGAGTGATGGGCTGATTAATAAACGAAAATCTACACTTAAGTATACAATAGGTTTGTGTATTCGATATGCTCGAATCTGAGTGTAGGCAGTCCGTGACTTGAGGTTGTGATTAGTAGCGCGAAACATGGAGTTTGAAAATATTTTGCTTGAAAAGAATTATTACGATGAATAGAATCTATATATGCCTCGAATCTTTTTGAGTTACCAAGTGAACATTTTAAAAAAACCATCAAGTGCGGGTCGGACCACGCACAATGAAGGGTTCCGTAGTTGGGATGAATTTACCCCAAAAACAAACTTAACATTGTAGTTGAAAAACAAGTTCTCCTTTATATCGATATACGTCACGGTCAATTTTCCAACTGCAAATGTAAGTTGGTCGACTATTACTAGTTAACTTGTAGAGCCTACTTAGCTTTCCATTTATTTTTTTAATAAGTTTTAAAATAATTTAAGTTTTCACAGATCCGCAATAGTTTTGAAAGACCTGGCCAACGATAACACGTCATAAGGAAAGACAGACAGACGGACATAGCGAGACTATAAGGTTCCTTGTTTAATTCGGAACCCTAAAAATGATCCAGATTTGTTCAAGACTCTTTGGTGAAATACAGTAACAGAGGTCTTCCAATTTCCCTAGAAATATTTATAACGTGATACAGCGCTATACATTAAAGTTATAACAAAATACAAGTATTTCAATAAATCTTACGACTTATCAAGAACGAAATGTGATGAATGTCATTCTAAACTTCGGTCAATGTGATGTAATCATTCATCAAGTACAGCTCCTTGAGGAGCTGAGCTTGATAGCTGAGATACTGTTTTCATGTGTTTATTAATTAGTAATGATCTTGAGATGCTGATATCGTAATAATGGCGTATCAAATAATTACGCACTTGAGTACGTCGTTGGGGAACATTTATTAATACGGGCCTAAGTTATGAAGTGTTGAGAATGGTAGCTGTTTTGACGATAGGTTTATTCCCTTTACTACAGAGTGGGTAGCAGCTGATAACGTGCTAGGATTAATTCCATAGAGAATCATGGTAAGTAAATCTTTGAGTTCCTGAACACTGTTGTATTCCTTTTTATAAAGTTCGATTTTTAAATAGCGCCACATAAAAAGTGTAGACGCGTGAGATCTGGACTGCGCGGTGGTCACGTTAAAGGACCATCATTATGTTTGTAACCACTGCCTTGCGAATTGCCGGAATTCGATTGATGCGATTTCGAAATACGAAGTTTATTTTTTTTGTTTATTTTTGGCCAGTCTTCATTGTAGCGGTCCATTTATCCATCATAAAAACTAAGGGAGTATCATTTCTTACGACATGTATGGGAAAAGTTTTTTGCGATTTATGACTTTTCTAGTACTCAAACCTCAATTGGTCCAATAGAGGTTTTTGATCCTTATAAGAAAGAGGATCGATTGGCATAAAAAAAAGTTTGTTGTGAAAATTGCTTATTTTCCTGCTGACTGTACATTTTTTTCAAAATCTGTGAATGCAGATCAAAATTTCTCAAAAAGATAAGGATAGTCTCCTAAGACCATTTTCGCGTAGCTGCAACGGATAAGGTACTTCCCCTTACTGCCCCGCTGAAAGTTTCCACCCTGTATATTCACAAATAAATAATTAAAATAAAATAAAACAAATATTTAAGGGGGCTTCCATACAACAAACGTGATATTTTTTTTGCCGTTTTTATAAATAACTAGCTGCGCCCCGCGGTCTCACCCGCGTAAGTCTCGATCCCGTGGGAATATCGGGATAAAGATTAGCCTATGTCTTAATCCAGGGTGTCAAAAGAGTAGCCTATGTCTTAATCCAGGGTGTCAGCCTCCATATTTTATCGAAATTGGTCCAGCCGTTTGAGCGGGAAGAAGTAACAAATATACACACACACACTCACAAACTTTTGCCTTTATAATATTAGTGTGATGATGTGATGTGATGATGGTACGGAACCCTTCGTGCGCGAGTCCAACTCGCACTTGGCCGGTTTTTGTTATCCTATCGTCGCAATGTTGTGTAAATTATTATCTAAAACTTAAATAAAACATAATGTTCAATTATTGATGGTTTTATTTTGCTCTCTTGAGTATTTTGTGAGTATTCTGAATTGCCAGTAAGGATAAACTGAGATTTATTTTGGCGGATCTTGGTTATCCACGACTTCGTCTTCCACCTGAAAAAGATAATGATATTATATTTTATTTTGTTGCCCATTTCACACTTTCGGCAAAACGTTGATGCTGCATGATAACATGAAATTTAAAAGACTGGCTCATTCATTAATAAACGTCATAATGGCGTGGCCTGGGTACTAATGGGCATGGCCAACTATTGAAATATCACTTATATTTAGTACTATTTTGTACCTGTCCTGAAATTTTTATACCTCATACGGCCATAAACGTAATTTCACGATAACATTGGTCCCGCCATTATGATGCGTCATAATTACGAGACCATGCCTGTACTCCAAAACTACAACGAATTACATAATTCTGATCGAACCAGTATTTAGTACCTCCAAAAATCAAGAGTGGGTGACAGAGATCTTAGTAGTTTCTTTACAAAATGAATATCTTTTTTTAATGCAACCTAGTGAGCAGCTGCTTCAGAGGTGTTGGGAGCTTATAAATATTATTCAAGTCCGCCTTACAGGAAGTAGAGAACTTAATAGCTTTTTTCCTTTCATTCCCCACAACATCTAGCACATCCTAAGATTGGCACACTGCAAATCTACAATGCACTATCGGCACATTTGAGACTAGGGGCCATCCATAAATTACGTCACACGAATTCATGATTTTTGGAGCTTCCCCTCCCTTCCAGGTGATCTTATTTGTGTGACCCCGGGGTCCTCCGTTGGTGTGACGTCACATATTTTGGAATTATAAAACCTTATATTCATTGTTGGGTAATATTTCTATGGTTTTCGTAGAGTTGAAGTTTTAATACTTTAGATTTAATTAGATGTGTGACGTCACGTATCTGCTCCCGCATTGTCAAACTTTGATACGAGGGCGGCACTGAAAATTTCGGGAATCAAGGAAGTGACACAACATTACTATTTAAAAATGTATTTATTGCTTTTCGAAGTATTCTCCGCGAAATTTGACACATTTTTCCATACGATGGAACCAATCATTGAAGCAACCATTCCATTCGGAAGTTGGGGTCTCCAAAATGGCCGTTTTGTAGGCGTCCACAGCTTCTTCAGGTGATGAAAATCTCTGTCCACGCAATTTATTCTTTATTTTAGGGAAACTATAGAAATCATTAGGGCTTAGGTCGGGGCTGTACGGCGGATGGTCTAATAATTCTATGTTTTCTTGCTCTAAAAACTCTTTTGTTCTGTGCGCGGTGTGAGAACTCGCATTGTCGTGATGGAGGATGATGCGGCGGTTGCAGTTCTCTTTACGGAGTTCAGAAACGACCTGTGGCAAACAAATGCTAGCATACCATTCTGCATTAACCGTTCTTTGTCCCTCAAGAGGAATAGTCGTAACATGGCCGGTTTTGGAGACAAACGTGGCCACCATTTTTTTTGCAACACTCCGTGAACGAACAATTTTTGTTGGCTTTAACTCATTTTCGAACACCCAAACTCGTGACTGGTTTTTTGTTTCGGGTTCGTACGCGTATATCCAGGATTCGTCACCTGATACAATGTTGTATACAGCATTTGAGGATTCTGCGTGGAATCTTTCGAGAGTTCTGACGCACCAAGTAACGCGAGCCGCTTTTTGCTCTTCACAGAGCGAATGCGGTATCCATCGGGAAAACAACTTTTTTACACCTAATTGTTCATGCAAGATTATTTGTATTTGACTCATGCCAATGTCTAAAGTTGCCTGAATTTCGCGGTATGTCACATGTCGATCTTCCTCAATCAGCTTACGCGCAGCATCAACGTTTTCTTGGGTGACTGCAGTTTTTGGACGACCTTGACGGGGATCATCACTGAGCTTGACACGTCCACGTTGAAATTCAGCAAACCAGCGATAAATTGTGGTTTTGGATGGGGCTTCATCACCAAATGCAGAAATCATCCGGTCAACACACTGTTTTTGTGTTAAACCAGTTCGAAAGTCATAATAAATCATCGCTCTTGAATTTTCTCGAGTCAATTCCATTTTCTCAACGACTAAACAAGTTTGACAAAACCTTGTGACAAGACCGAGAATCTTTTTTTAAATACATAAATGGTATTCGATTTTTAAAACCAAGTTTTCAATAAAAACGATTTTAATATGACAGGTACAGTGGAAATATTCCATTCCCGATACTTTTAGTGCAGCCCTCGTATCCCCCCCCTTAACGTGTGAAAAAAAGGATGGCCCTATATGACCCTTTCATTTCCCACGCCAACTATCACAGAGGATACTAACCATAATTTAGCACAATAATCATCACAAACACGAAGTAACACAGGAGTTACTGACGTTGATTTAGTTTTTAGACAGTCCGTGGCCGCTCCAGCTTTATACCACATTACATAGTCTTCATAGCATTACCGCTAGTGGTAGCCGCCACACGTAACAATGAGGAAGCGCGTCTCCTTTTCGGTTGAGCAGCCAATACTTTTTTCCTTTCTGCTTCAACTGTGTCTGCTAAGGCGTATACATCTCTCTGCGCCAACTGAAGGATGGGAATATTTAGGACAGGATGGATTTCTATGAAAGGAATCAGGACATTTATCTTACTTATCGCTACGCTAAGCCTACGCCGCCGTCTGTCTTTTAACAGGGGCTAGTCCAACTAGCACTTGACCGATTGTTTTTGTTCAAGAGTCGAATCGACTAAAAATATTTCATTACTTATTAGTTGGTTCACTCATCACTAGCTCAATGTTATATCGAATCGATCAACAATGTTTAGTGTTGTGGGTGGGACTTCTTGGCGGGAAAGTGAACCGTCATGTTAGCTGTTTTTTTTTTATTTGTGTTTAGCCGAATATTAATGTGTAATAGTGGTGGATTATTATCCATTAAGTGTCCGTGAACCTGCATTAGTGTAGGCAAATGAAACAAAACAGTGCAACATTACTTTAAGTTCTCTCAAGAACTCCGCACGAGGTTTCAGTAAAGTGCCACGTCTTTACTGAAACTCAAGGGGAGCGGGGCGGAATATCATCTATCATCTTTATCATGCATTGAATGGAGTTCATTTCATAATATGTACTTGTTACCTAATTTTACATGACACTGGGCTAAATGCGCAAACCGTGCGAAGCCAAAAAGAAAAAAAAAAAATGTGTGTGACAAAAATCTATAATAAAATCTATTTTTTATTATAAAAAAATCTATAATTAAATGCCAAATAAACATTAAAGTTTCGGAGTTTTTTGTGCTTTACTGTTTTTAACAAAAATAAAATTACGAACATTTAATTTTATCATTTTCAATTCACTTTTTTTTTTGACATAAGTAAGGGAAGATAATTTGGCAACACTAACTTTGGTTTTCAATGGTGGATTGGAATTTGGTGGATGCGGCGACTTTCGGCTTGTCAACCTAAATAATTTCAACGTAATTTACCGAATTTTCAAACGGAATTTCCCCTGTGCTACCTTCAAAAATAAAATAACAAAATGCGACGCAACATGGGCCGCCGCAGTAATAACAATTCTGGAGGAGGTGGCGGTGGGCCGCTGATGACCGGGCATTTACAGGTACTCATAATCACTCTTACCACCTTGTATTTTTTAATTGCATTTACTTACATTGAGAAAACGCACTTTGCTATAGTGTCTTATGCGGATTAACGCCGTAAAGTCAATTTTGAACGCAATGCAAAAACAACCTTTTGACGACGAAGTCGTCAATGGTCATCCATTGTCTGATTGATTGAAAGAATTGTTACTTGTTGCCAGCGGTTTACATCGTGTTGTTGCATGTGAATAGCATGAAAAATTTTCACAATTTTTTTATTTGAATTGTCAGCTTAATGTTCTATGAGTAAAATTATCAATTGCTAAAAGGCAGAGTTCAGCAACATTGACAAAAATAGTAAAACATTGGCTAGGGGCTATAGTGTATTTCTATTCAATACATTTCCTTCTTAATTCACATTGGTAGTAGAATTGTGAACATAAATTTTAATGTTCTGCACTAGTGCATAGTTTTCAATCTTTGAAATGCTTTGACAAACATTGGTAGAGAAACCTAAATTGCACAGTGATGTTCAAGATTCAATTCCCCTATGTTCAGGTGCTAATTTTTCAAACTGTAGGTTTATAAATGCTCTTTAATTCATTCTAATTCTGAACTGTCTGATAATAAACATAATCATAAGAAATATTGTTAAAGTAAAATATTCATGGGAAATTCACAGCACATAAAAGTCTAGTGAAATAACATATCATCATGACTGTATTCCCATGAAGGGTTAGGCAGAGCTGTACATATAGTACACCCACATTTTATGTTTAATTTCTATGTACAATGGGGTGAGCCTTTTGCTACCAACTGGGCACAAATCCAGACTGAGCTGCTACTGAGAAATTCCAGATGGAAAAAACCAATAACACTTTGTTCTACCCGGAAATGGAACCCAGGCCCTCATGCTAAGCAGTTGCGCTTGCTACCACTAGACCAACGAGACAGTATGTCTAGTGAAATACTTTTGATGAAATAAACTTTTCAATGTAATTTTCCCAGGATATTGATTTGGAGTTGGAACTATTGAAACGCAAGCGAGAGATGATCGAGCAACAGCAGCAGTTGCTTGTCATGGAGCAGCAATTCAAGAATTCATCGGTATGATACAGCATATTGTAACAACCAAGACTATTACTTGCAGGCACTTCATGTTTTTCTTGCTCATTTACTTGCATTTTTAGGTTGTTATAGATATTCTTAACAAGAAAGTAGCATACAAAATGCTTTATTTGTTAAACTTAGATAGAAAAATATAACTACAAAGATTAAAACATTATCAAACACTGGAAGTTCATTCTTCAGCAATTTGCATAGCCAATCAGAAGTTTGTATGGGACACACCTCGACCCTACTGGCATGTTACAACTTGGATGCCTTGAAGATTACCTGCTGCATTACTATTTTTACTAGCACCTACTATAAATTTGTTGAAAAATACATTTGTTTGATACTGCACCTAGTATGAAACATATTTTAACCAACAAAGTTATTTAATTCCCTGTTTAAGTGTAATTTTTCAATGTCTTCTCTTGATCAGATGTTATTAACACCCATAGTGATGAACAATTATTATGTGTATGTTGTCATGTATGTTCTGATCCATAGGAGAATAGGACATTCTCAAAGTAAACCAAAACCATTTATTTATTTATGTAATGAAAAAATAAATACAACTATTTTTTTGCTTGCATGGTAGATTCCAAATCTAAAAATATTTACTGAGGAAAGAACTATCAACAGCTAGGACGTTTTTTAAATTCATCCATGACACAATATTTATAACTCTGCTGAGAAAGCCCAAAGTATGATATGGTGGTGACTGGTACCACAACATTTTGCTTGGAAGGCATTCTCAACATGTGAATATGTGTGTTGTGTAAGTACCTTTATGAAATTTAAGAAGCAAAAACTTGCTGTGGTCAACACTTTGCTTTGTGACTGTTTTTAGAATTTGGAATTTAGCACATGTACTCTATGTACAATAGTTACTTGAAGTGAACATGAATCTAATGTTTTTTCATTAGACCAGTTCACCTCCAAATATGCTGATGTGCAAAACCATTCATCTGATTAATTGATTAATTAACTTAAAAGTCGATTAGTCCCTAACACAAAGCATCATATAATCAGATTGAATGGCCCACAAATGACAGCATTTTCAGCATATTGTAAAAATGTAAATCATCATCTTTTTATAATTGAATTTCAGAGACATTCGTACGATCAAATGCGATATGATGAACCAGAACAGCATGGTTCCAATCGCGATTTTACCCACTTGTACGAAACCGGAGCCAAACATCGCAATCAGTTTGGCAGAAAACGCCAAGCTGAAAACCAATGGCAATACGACAGTGCCCCTAAAAGAAACCCTCCAAAAAAGAAAAATCCGTCTCAATCTAACCAACTTGGCTCAGGTACTCCTGGGTCTGGGAATTTTCGGAACCAAAGACCTACCCAAGGTTCAAAGGTCTCCCCTAGGCCTCTTATGGATGTAAAGGTTCCAAAGCAATCTATAGGCCAAAAGATCGCAAACCAGAAAGCTCCATCAAAGACGGCTCACAAAGACTTCACACTGTCTAAAGTATCAAAGTCGAAAGCGCCAGCTGCCCCCAATAAAATGGCGTCTCACAGTGTCTCTGAACGTAAAAGTTTGGTGGCTGCTGCGACCGAGTCGTCGTCTGACGGGGACGTCTCGCGCATGCTGCTGCCCGACCGCGTGCCCTCGCAGCAGGTTGGTGGCCGCTTGGAACTGGCTTTGGGTGCGATCATGAAAAACATAAGGGCACTGATTGATGGCCAACCAAAACACTCTACCGTGTTACGCTCAATTCAGCTACAGCGTGTTATGAAACAGGCTGTGCGGGAGCGTATCCGAACTGTCATGTTAGGAAAAGTAGTCGGCAGCCTGATTGAAATCCTCGCTATTTATCGAGAGGAGTTCCCTGAAGAGACTGATGCCGATATACTGAACATAGCTCTAGAAGCCGGCGGCGTCTCAGCACCAGATCAAAATCTGAAAACTAAATTTATTGAGTCAGGTAGTTATTGATTCATTATTTCTTACTTTTATAAACCAAGGTCTTTTAACATGCCTAGTAAACACATATTTTATTTTACTGACATTGAGATGTCAAAACTTTATTTTCGGTTAGCTATAAGGTAAACTTTTCATCGTGTATATGTTACGGCTAATACCCGAAGTGCGGCTACACCTAGTTTTAGCCGGTTAGAATTATAGGTCCAGACAATCCCTGTTGGATAAAACCAATGTACCAACAATAGAGGGGATCTGGCGCTCGGCGGCCGCTACCGCGGCACGCTCGCTTCGCTCGCTCGCCTTCGCTTGTTAATGGTTACTGTTCTAACCTAACCTAACCCAAATGATTTTACCCGAAAACAATCGGCTCGTACTAGGTTTAACCAAGAGTAAGTGGCTACACCTAGTTCTAACCGGCTAAAACTAGGTGTAGCCGCACTTCGGGTATTAGCCGTAACATATACATAAAAATGTGCCATGCATATTATTTCATAGTCGATTTACGAAACATAAAAAATGTATAAATATTGATCTATCGATTGTATCTAATCCTTTTGAAATGTGAGATAGACAATTTTTACTATATATTTTTTATATACTTCTTAGAAATATCAAAATTATATATGTACCTACTTAGATTATGTATAATGGAATCATAAGACCCTTTTCACCATATTTCAGTCCCTCATACACATAAGTACTTGTAGCTAAACATTGTAAGAAAATGCGTTTTTAAAATCATAGTGAATTTTAATTTTGCAGGAGATCCAGGCGAATTCTTCAGAGCCAATATGAGTAGCCTTCTTGAGCAAAAATTGAATGAAATGTTTTCGAAAGTGAGTATTATCTTTATATTATTTTAACATGATTTATACTGTATGGTCATTATACCTACTAATAAACATATTTTTTAGCTCGAAGACATATATGGCAATGCTCCAGCAAGTGATGTTGCAACATCTGAAGAACAGATTGACCTTCAAAAGAATACTGATAATAAAGACAAAGAAGAAAACAACAAAGAGTACAAAGACTTTTTGAACTCTACCCTGAAAGTATATGATGTAAAGCGGATCTTACCTCGACTCATGAAAAGATATGTACCAGTAAGTTAATTAATATCGTTTGGCGGCAATTACCCATAGAGTTGATTTTCGCACACTATGCAAGGTGTTTTATTATGGCTATGTCTTTTTCAGTATGTTGTTAAGCTATTAAATCTCGACGGGATGTACCAAACTACGAAAGCATCAATAACAATGAAGGCCAATGAGAAGGCGGCTAACATCTTCGGTATTAAAGGCTCGGAAGAACGCCAGGGTGATGGTAAAACCGCTGCCCCTGGTGCGCAGACTCCGAATGATAGTCGCCAGATGTACAATTTGCCATATTATGTCAAGGTAAGCAACAGGCAAGGTTATTTTTAGGGTTTCACATGTCAGAATGAAAAACGGAACCCTTGTAGGATCACTCGTCTGTCTATGACAGCGAATTTTTCTCCGAATCTAATGGACCTATTAAGTTGAACTTTGGTACACATATCAATTTCTGTGACCCAAACACGGACGTGTTACGTAATAAAAAACGTAAAAAAAAGATTACACACTGTACCGTGTTGATCAAATGAAAGGGCTTACTGTGATAGTCTCAATTATATATTTTTTTTTATAATTTTAAAATAAATAGTTTCAAAAGTTATTTAAGAAAATTTATGAGAATTGACTATTCCCCCCTACCTTATGTCCGAAACTATTGAGCCAAATTTTTTGATAAAGGTACAGAAAATAGTTCTATAAGTATTATAGATTACAGGAAAAACCTATAAGAAGTCTATGGTCTTAAAATAATATGTTAAATCACCCAATACTTACATTTGCAGTTGGAACATATGGGAGAGAATGTTTTTGATGTGAGACATCTATAGGCGCACGTAAAACTGATTGCTGGCGGGGCGACGCATGACGCGTGGCGATTGGCCACTATATACTTATACAGTCTATATGTAGTAGTGGCAAACACCCCCCCTATGTCCAGCAGTGGACGTCGTTTGGCTGAAATGATGACGTAGTAGTGTGTAAATGTGTGTGTAGTGCGATGCTTCACATCTGCCAGTCGTCCCGTGACTGCTCAATTTTTTCAACTACAATGTTAACTTTATTCTTGGGATAAATTCATCCCAACTTCGGAACATTGTTCGCGATCCGACACGCAATTGGCAGGTTTTTGGTAGTAGGAGGTCTTCCGGGGTAGTTCTGTGTAAATATTGTTGCGGCATCTATATCACCTCAGGCGAACTACACATTACACTGACGTGACGTCACGCAAAATCATGCATCGCGCAAGCAAAGTTCGACGCGCGAGTAGAATATATACAACGTCTCTACATCTATCGTTGGGCAGTAGCCCACCAGAGACAACACCCGTTTGGTCGGAGGATTCTACCTTTTCTTTGGAGGATGAGAAATTTTACACCCTGTTCCTTATAGCTCTATAGTATTATTTTGAGAGATATTTTCACTTTGTCTCTGGAATCGCAACGCATCATGTCTCTGGTATTGTCGATGTCAATAGACGACGTTGAATACTCACCATATGCCGTCGGATTGTTTGCTAACCAATAAGCAGCAGTCATTTAATTTTTATGTATAAAAATGTCGTGACCATTATTTTGCTCATCTAATAAACTTAATTTCAGATCATGGGTCGTCCTACGCTGCCAAAGAGGAAGGTGATGCAAGGATTCCTGAGCCAGTTCAACCCGAAATCTATAAAGAAACACAGGAGTATCCACAACTTGCTGTTTGTTGGATTTACTGAGAAAACTGATTATGATGTCATGGTGGGAGCTGACGGAACTGTTATTGGTAAGGTTACTTTTGTTTTTGAAGTCATAAGGTTGATAGTTCAGTAGCAAAACTGAACTTTATGACATAACATGTCTTAAAGATAAGCTTAGGCTCAATCTGTTGTATACTTTTCTTCTTATTTTTGTATCAACGGTACATCTATGTTGCTTATACTGTATGGGCCCAATAGGTGGCCACATTAATTGCGGCGTCAGAGGCGTTGTTCAGATCGTCAAGGGAGCAGGTAACTTTTTCCTGGTTTAATGTTAGGCTTGTCCTAGGGCTAAAAGTTTTGTTTTTAATTCTAATAGTGAATTATATCTCTATTTTGTTACTTTACAGGACGAAATACGCTCAGCGTACGAATCTGCACAAAGGGGGGACCTCAGGAGTCAAATGGAGAAAACGGTGACCATAATGCCACTTCTAATGACGTAAGCCAAGAAGACGTTAAAAAAGAGAACCAGAATGACAGCGATATTATTCCCTCCGACTTAGACGGCCAGATAACGGACCTACTATCGTCGATAAGAAAGTCAGAGGAAGAAGATGATAAGAAAGAAAATGGTGAAACAGCTAATGAGGAAAACGTAAATAATGATGTCGAAGTGAAGCCAGAAGCTGATGAAATCAAAATGGAGGAAGGAGAAGGAGACGTTAAAAATGACGAGGAAATTACTGAAAATACTCCTAATGAAGAAAATAAGGATGAGAATGAGACTGAAGAAAACCTTGAAGACGATAACACTGCGACCCAAGAAGAGTTTACTGATGAGGTTGAAACTGAAAATTCAGAAGCAGCTAATGAGCCAGATGAACAAAATACGGAAGTTACTGACGAAGTAAAGACTGAAGTTCCAGAGGTATCCAATGATACAGAAACACCGGAAGTAACCAAAACTTCAGACGACTCTAAAAAGGAGGAAAATTCACTAGACTCTGAAGAACAGGCTGATGATAAAGTAGGAGAGATCAAAGGCAATGCCACTGGTAGATCTACGCCGTCGCGGATGTCAACACGCCTTGCTAACGTCACACCAAGTACTATTCGTACTCGGCGCGCAAGCAAGCTAGCTTCGCAGAACTAGGTCTAACTAAATTTTAAGCAGGACCAGCCACTGTATGGTAAGATTTTTTGAAGGGAAGAGATATTAAAATAGGATAGTTTAGCGAATTTAGGGGAGATACAAATATTTTGCTAACTTTCACACTAAGCGTTTAATTTTTTGTTGACAATATTTTATCCGGTTCATGATATTTTATTGTTAATTTATAACAAATATTGTGGTTTTTGTTTTATGGCCCCTTGGAGTTCCAAGCTATGAGATTTTTTCCAGGTTTTTTTAAAGATATTCTTTGGTAATTATAATTAAATTCCTCTATTATTATAGTCTTATTTTAAAGTCGTAAGAAAACCAGAAACATGGAATTATTATTTTCTTACATACGAATTACTTTTACGTAAATCCTTTTTAACTGGTAGATTTTATTTGATTGATAACATTAATTTCGAAGATAGATTTTAAAAGATTTTTGTTTTCATTCACAAATTGTCTTATTCATATTTTATCATTTAAACCTGTTACCAATTCCGAATAATAAATATATAAGAACGTATGTACTTGTTTCTTTTATTTAGTCACATGTATTGTAATCCATAGATACCTATTTCAAAATAATAATAAAACATCTCGATTATTTATACTGGCATGTCAGCCTTCAATTCCATTTAAGACATGGACGCACTTCCAGAAATATCACAGAAAAAATAATAAACCCTGGAAGCTATTTTGGAAAAGGACTCTAGGATTTAAGGTCAGGGTCAGGATATTAGGAACAAATGGTACCTACCCCAGTTATCACGACAAATCTGGTGCAGAACTAGAACTGGTGAGAATTGGAAATTGACTTACCCTCAAAACTTATAAATTAGGTTCTACTTTTCCTTTGAAACCCTCCATTTTTTATGACACAAGGGAAATGAGAGGACAGTTATAAAAAAAATAGCAATAGGGTAACAAATAACAATATTGTTTTTCTTAATCATTAAGGCGCTGAAAAGAGGCAAATGGCTTGTCTTAAAAAAAAAATTGCCGAATCTTTAGTTTGTGGTAGCGCCAAAAAAAAGATGTTATGCTTGAGCATATTTCTCAGAACTTGGTTGTTAATAGTTAACAAAACACGTTTAGAAAAAAAAATCGATACAAATTAACGGTAAACTAACCCTTTACTTTGAGTTTCAATCCAAAATATCTGTATTAAATATCAACGTACGGTTGGTATTTAATTAATAACAAGAACGTCTTTTTGTATGCAGAACTTTGCTGTTTTTTTATTTTCGATTACTTAACTCATTTTTGAGTAAATAGATAATTGCTCTTCATATTTTGCAATCAATTACAAGCGTTTTGTCATAGCGCTTCTCTTTGTTTTGTATGCAGTCTGACTTTGCTCAGCTATTGTCTGCGTCTTAAGGGGCTAGTTTGAAATGTTCCAAAGTTAAATAAAGCATGATACGTACCATAAGCTGGTTGATGTAGTATTCGTAGGTGATGGTATCAGTGACGGGATCCAACGCTGTTTGCATCATCTCGTCGAATTCATCCTATTGGCCATGTAGCAGAAAGAAAATTTGAATGAAACCAGTTGAAACTTTATTATAGTTCGACTTTTGCCAAAGGAACATCCTCTTAAGCTCAGATGTGATTAGCATTCGTTCAAATGAGCAGTGTAAAATTACTCTTAGTAGGCAATTATTACGCCTATTTTAGCAGCAGAAACGATACGAAGAAAATTATAAGCTTTTGTCATGCATTGGGAATTGTGGAACAATTCAACCTGCCTTTGTTGCATGTGTTAGATTATGAATTATTGAGTCTAAATTAAGGCGCTAACAAGAGGCTAATGATCTAAGTATGCTTGTCTTAAACCAAAAAAAAAATCCTAATCTATATAGTTTGTAGCAGTGGAAAAAATATTTTATTCTTGAACATATTTCTCAGAACTAGGTTACGGTTTAAGACATTTATTTTCTCAAAAGATTACATTAATCACTTACAGAGAAAATACAATAAAATTAACAAAATAACCGATTAGTAGGGTAGTTGTTAAAAATAACAAACCACCAGGGGCCCAAGTCTGCTATTCTTATAAATTCAGTCATTCCAACTCGGTCCCATTGTCATTTTGCTAAAAGTTCGTAATCTGGTAAATTCATAATGGTCGATCAATGTTCTCGTACGAGTAATATAATTGTGTTATTATAATGGCATTGTCGTATTGCCATTATTATAAAACCCATTAGTAGAAATGTCATTAATTTGTCATTATGTACGAGATTACCAATATATGCAATTTCTTTCAATGTAGTGTCAGTGGCCGACCATGACGCCATTATAATAGTAGATTACCAAACTTGTTAAAATCAACAATTATGAAATCAATGATCGACCATTCTGACACTATTGTAATAGCAGACTTGAGGCCCTGCTCAAGTCTGCTATTACAATAGTGTCAGAATGGTGATTTCATAATTGTTGATTTTGACAAGTTTGGTAATCTACTATTATAATGGCGTCATGGTCGGCCACTGACACTACATTGAAAGAAATTGCAAAGAAAATGATCGACCATTATGAATTTACCAGATTACGAACTTTTAGCAAAATGACAATGGGATCGTGTTGGAATGACTGAATTTATAAAAATAGCAGACTTGGGCCCCAGGTTGTTACCAAAACACATTTAGAAAAAAAAATCACGATATAAATTAATTTTAGTTCCAATCCAAAATATCTCTGTTTTTAAATGAACGTAAGGTTGGTATTTAATTCATAACAAGAACGTCTTGTATGTATGCAAAACTTGATTGTTTTTATTTTCGAATACTCAACTCATTTTTGAGTAAATAGATAATTTCTTCATATCTTGCAATAAATTACAAGCGTTGTGTCATCGCGCTTCTCTTTGTTTTGTATGCAGTCTGACAATGACCGCGCTTTAGCTGTTGTCAGCGACTTAATTAATTCATGAATTTTGATGTACCTAATTAGAATATCGTTTGATTGGATTATGCTATCAACATCTATACTACTCGTATTATTAATATAATAAAGCTGAAGAGTATCTATGTTTTTTGTTCGAACGCGCTAACTATAGGACTACCATGCAGTGATTTTGAAAAAATCTTTTTGCATTTGATAGCCCAATTTTTGAGGAAGGTTATAGGCTATTTAACATCACGCTACGACTCTTAGGAGCCGAGCAAAAATAATAAAGTCAGAAAGAACGCAAAGCGAAAACCGACTGTAGCGCGAGCGGACGATGCGACGCGACGCGGTGGGTCGAGGGCGATTTTGAAATTACATGGCTGGCTGGAAACCACGGGGCACTGCTAGTAACTACATAAAAACATGGTTTTACAAGCCCCCCACCCCCCTCAGTTGAACCACCAAGGTGTACCTAAGTACTAGAAAACTATAATGTCTTTGTGCTGCGTGTAACATGCAGTTACCGGTTCCATTACCGTGATTTACCAGCAATTTTCCTGCAAAATCCTGATATGCCCATTAGATAGAGAGAATCTATTGCTGACCTGTGTAAAAGGTTCCCCTTCTTCGAGCATGAGCTTAGTAAACCGTTCCTTAGTGATAAAGCCGCGTCCTTCCTCGTCGAAATAACGGAACGCTGCCAACAACATCTCCGCACTTGCAGGGTAGAATCTACACAAAAATATTGAATATCAATTTATTAATTAATTTTTCAACTGCGTGGTTGGTCTAGTGGGCCCAAGCGCTATTGCTAAGCATCAGGCAGTGTTATTGGGTTTTCCTTTTCTCGGTAGCTGCAGCTGTTTTGTTTTTTTTTGGGTGGGAAGTTATCAAATAACTTCTCCCGCTCTTTCGTGACAGACTTACTGACTAAAATCCACCCGTGTTCCTTCAGATGCCTGTGTGCCAGGGCCACGATATCACTTTTGGACAAACTCGCAACCCTGGCAGGCATTGGCCCTATCGGACCCCGTCAGTTGGCGCTGACATCTCTTTGAGGACTGCGTGGAACACAACGCGCTGTCGAACCGGGCCTAATCTTATCTGACGGCGAGCTACCCATCGCTCACAGTCCGCATGCCCGCGCCCACGATGGCCGGGAATCAGCCTGCTACTCCTTCGATTAGCTGCAGCCTGGAGTCTGAATTTGTGCCCGGTTATGAACGTAGACATAACTGGCGAAATGTGGGTGTACTTATAGGTACCCCTCTGCTTAATCCTTCAGGGTTTACAGGCGTGATGTTATGATATGTTAATTTTTCAACGATCAATCAAATCAAATATGTTTAAGTGTGCACACAAGATAAGGTATTATAAATTATACAGGGTCAAATTAAATTAGCTAGCGAAACTCCGCATACGTGATGGGTACCGATTCTTAAACAAAAATAAATTATTTTAATGGTTTTTTAGTGGGTCATCGACCGCAGTTAGTGTAGGTAGTCTCTTGAAATATTAGTTTAGAAAATCTGTTTTTTTTTAACAAAAGAAATTAAATTTTCCCTACTCAAACTTCAAGTAACAAAACTAAAGCAGTACTTGACCAAAAAAAAAAAAAAATATTTTTATTTTATCTTGTATGATATTGATAGCCATCACGTCTGCGGAGTTTCGTTAGCTAAGTTAATTTGACCCTATATAGTGCTTTGTGGTCCTGCCACATTACAAAAATTGTGAACAAAATAGTAGGTAGCTAGGTACCGTATTCTCCTGTATACACAGACTGTGATCTTATTGGTAATAATTAGGTATAACAATAAACTGCCTTTTGAGACTTGATTTCGATTCGGTATTTATTTATATTTTAATATTGTGGGTGTACAGTATTATTATTTTAATATTGTGGGTGTATTATGGTTGGTAGGTATATCTCTGCATAACCCTTCGGTGAACAAAGGCGTGATGTTATGTACAGTCGGGCCGTCGAGAGAATGCGTTCCTGGCACCAGTCCAAGGAGCACCTGTCAGTTGGACAATTTCTAGCAAGGAACATACTTACTCAGATTCAGGAGATTTCTAGCAGTTAATCACAGAGCACTATACAATTTAGTAATGCACAGCACAGTTCTGCAACTATGTTGGGGTCGGCTTCCAGTCTAACTTAGACTGGAAAAACGCCTAACTGACTGTCTGACCATAAGCCTATGCCTAATAAGGCAGTGGGTTGTAGTAAATTCCAAACGGTTTTTGTTTTTGGATATTCGCAGACAGTCGCGGTCCCATTTTGGAAACTAGCAGCTCACTTTTTTATCGGTTGTCTGGTCGAGTATTGTAAAGTGTAGTGCGAAAAAGAGTCAATATTAAACCTGTGTTCCACCATAGCTTTGCACAAGTAAGGTAGAAAATTGACAAGCGGCACAGTTCCTGTCGCTTCTTTATTTTCAGTCGCTAGAATCACCTCCTGTACCTCTGCTTCACTTGGACAACATCCTGTAATTTAATGCAACCAATTATAATAGTTGTATTTATAAAAAAAAATCATAAAAAAACATTTGTGCGAAAAGCATGAAACGGGGGGGGGGGGGGTCTACTCCGAAGATAAATCCGAAGTAGATATCGGCCGAATGTTTGGCCGTTTCCTAAGGCGAAAGAAAAATAAAATCACAATCAAAGAGCTCCTCTTTGATTGTGATTTTATTTTTCAGGGGGGGGGGGGGTCAAAGTCGATACTTCGGTGTAGACCCCCGGGACATTAATTATTATGCGCCCATTTTCACTAATACTATGCGACACCTAAATTAATACCTAAATAAAAGCGCTCAGCTCAGAACCGAACGTCCGGTCGGGTGCAGGCAACACTGACGAGTTTAGTGTGACTGTAGGGCTTGCACCAAGGGTCGGCTTCAAAGAATACTATAAGTTATGGTCGGCTTCAAAGAATACTATAAGTTATGGTCGGCTTTATTAGGTCCTTACCTCTTCCTGTTGATTATGGACGCGCTGACGTCGGACATACCTACAGGAAGAGGCACCTTGGTGCATGCTGTTTGCAGACGACATTGTTCGTGTCGGTAATTGGCAACAGAAGCTGGAGAACTCCAGCAGCAGCGGAAGCAAAATTGAATATGTTCTGCGATTTCGGCGGTCTCTCCAGTTCTAGAACCATAGCGCTAAATGGAGGGAGCGCTTCTCCCTGGTCTGCTCCGACTTTCGGTATCTCGGTTCACTCGTGTAAAGCGATGGCGAGGTAGATCGGGGTATTACGCACAGAAATAACACTGGAAGGATGAAAATATCGGCAGGTCACGAGAACAAGATTAGAAGGCGTGGCCTATAAGGAGGATGCTCTAAGGCACCCCACGAAATTAAAATTTTCTAAGTTCGTAGAATCTTAGTGAATGACTATTTCAGAAATAGTCATGCAAAAGATTCTACGAAGAGAGTTAGTTGTATTGCTGCTTCTAATGATGTAATAATTCTTTCTTTCTTTTTTTCATATTTTGATCAACATACAACTTGTTACTGACCTGCAAATTGCAAAAAACGTAAGAAAATTTGAATTTCGCGGGCTACCTTAGCGCATCCCTCTTACCGTTACCTAACCAATTTTGCGTCTTACCTTTTTGCAATTAGCGGGTCAGTGTCAGTGTTGTATGTTGATTATAATATGATTCACGACCGTGACAAGTATGGCTCTACAGAATTATAATTATTAGAATAAAATATCATGATTTCATGAAATAGTCTGAATCTTAGGTAGGTATTAGCTTTTGAATTTGTATTTGATTTGTTGGCCGCACTCTCGGTGTTCCGCGCGGTCTATCTGCTTCTTTCTATAATCTGAGGTCTGAATTCAATAGAGTTTTAGGAACTTAGAGAATTAGGTAAATTCATCATCAATACACCATTGATGATTTTTATGAATTTACCTAATTCTATAAATAAATATTTGATACGGCCGCGAATCATATTTAGATCAACAAACAATCTGATTATACGAGGGCGGCACTGAAAATGTCGGGAATCAAGGAAGTTACACAACATTACTATTTAAAAATGTATTTATTGCTTTTCGAAGTATTCTCCGCGAAATTTGACACATTTTTCCATACGATGGAACCAATCATTGAAGCAACCATTCCATTCGGAAGTTGGGGTCTCCAAAATGGCCGTTTTGTAGGCGTCCACAGCTTCTTCAGGTGATGAAAATCTCTGTCCACGCAATTTATTCTTTATTTTAGGAAAAGTATAGAAATCATTAGGGCTTAGGTCGGGGCTGTACGGCGGATGGTCTAATAATTCTATGTTTTCTTGCTCTAAAAACTCTTTTGTTCTGTGCGCGGTGTGAGAACTCGCATTGTCGTGATGGAAGATGATGCGGCGGTTGCAGTTCTCTTTACGGAGTTCAGAAACGACCTGTGGCAAACAAATGCTAGCATACCATTCTGCATTAACCGTTCTTTGTCCCTCAAGAGGGATAGTCGTAACATGGCCGGTTTTGGAGACAAACGTGGCCACTTTTCTTTTGCAACACTCCGTGAACGAACAATTTTTGTTGGCTTTAACTCATTTTCGAACACCCAAACTCGTGACTGGTTTTTTGTTTCGGGTTCGTACGCGTATATCCAGGATTCGTCACCTGATACAATGTTGTATACAGCATTTGAGGATCCTGCGAGGAATCTTTCGAAAGTTCTGACGCACCAAGTAACGCGAGCCGCTTTTTGCTCTTCACAGAGCGAATGCGGTATCCATCGGGAAAACAACTTTTTTACACCTAATTGTTCATGCAAGATTATTTGTATTTGACTCATGCCAATGTCTAAAGTTGCCTGAATGTCGCGGTATGTCACATGTCGATCTTCCTCAATCAGCTTACGCACAGCATCAACGTTTTCTTGGGTGACTGCAGTTTTTGGACGACCTTGACGGGGATCATCACTGAGCTTGACACGTCCACTTTGAAATTCAGCAAACCAGCGATAAATTGTGGTTGTGGATGGGGCTTCATCACCAAATGCAGAAACCATCCGGTCAACACACTGTTTTTGTGTTAAACCAGTTCGAAAGTCATAATAAATCATCGCTCTTGAATTTTCTCGAGTCAATTCCATTTTCTCAACGACTAAACAAGTTTGACAAAACCTTGTGACAAGACCGAGAATCTTTTTTTAAATAAATAAATGGTATTCGATTTTTAAAACCAGAATAACATAAACATTTAGGGGGCTCCCATTCAACAAACCTGATTTTTTGGCTCGTTTTTGCTCGATATTGATAACGGTAACAGGTAGACACTTGAAATATTCACAGAATATTTAGTTATATATTCACTTTAAAAATCAATAATTAAATTAAAATAAAACAAATATTTAAGGCGGGCTCCCATACAACAAACATGATTTTTTTGCCGTTTTTATAGATAATGGTACGGAACCCTTCGTGCGCGAGTCCAACTGGCACTTGGCTGGTTTCTTTAGGGTTCCGTACCCAAAGGGTAGAACGGGAACCCTATTACTAAGGCTCCGCCGTCTGTCTGTCTGTCTGTCCGTCTATCACCAGGCTGTATCTCATGAACCGTGATAGTTCGACAGTTGAAATTTTCACAGATGATGTATTTCTGTTGCCGCTATAACAACAAATACTAAAAAATAGAATAAAATAAATATTTAAGGGGGCTCCCATACAACAAACGTGATTTTTTTGCTCCTTTTTGCTCTATCTTGATAACGGCAACAGGTAGACGCTTGAAATATTCACAGAATATTTAGTAATATATTCACTTAAAAAATAAATAATTAAATTAAAATAAAACAAATATTTAAAATTTCCCATACAAAATACGTGATTTGCCGTTTTTATAGATAATGGTACGGAACCCTTCGTGCGCGAGTCTGACTCGCACTTGGCCGGTTTTTTTTGAATACTCTCATCAATTTTAAATTCTTGATAAAATTAAATATTGAACGAACGTGTCCGGATTTCCGGACACGGAATCTATCTATTTGTTAAGTACCGTTCTTCTTTTGAATTTTAGGATTGTTTTTTCACCCCACAACTAGTTATTGAGCTTTTATGTGTAATTGCTGATTCGATGAAGCTCTCGGCTTCTCATTAGTCCACTCGCTGAGCGATCGGATTGGCCTGCTAATGAGCACACTAGCGCCGCGTCCCCGCACAATTTCTCACTGTATCAACGTGTCAAAATCTCCCAACGCGCTCTGCGCTAAGAAAAACATTTTTCTGAAAAGAAATGGTCCTTCAGTGATTTAATGCTACAATCCCCACAAGACACTAGGAAATAACATAACCAGCACCTGTGGACAATATGTGTAGTGTGGTTTAACCTGGATTCATACCTAGCCACCCCGCCGATCCCAAGAAGCGTGAAGCAGTGGACCGGAGATAGCAGGTAAGCCGTATCCGCTTCACGAATTTATTACACATAATTGTTTGGTCCTTCGAGCCGGATCTATTTCTAAGTACTTGTTGTGGGGTTATTTTCCGTTTTGTTAGTTCCTAACGTCTCAGTACATTTTGCATCGTTACGCGTCCAAAATTGCGGAGCTAATTCAACAAGATATTTTCGAACGCGAGATCATTATCGATGATCTCCAACGTATCTTACATTTCATACATTCAGACGAACAACAGTTTAGATCACGCTCAAAAGAGTTAACTTTGCAACAAAGAAAGTTCTTCAAACTTCAGGCAAAAATAGAAAAAGCCTTAATCAAGTCCAATACTTTCGACAAAGAGGAACAACTACAGATTCGTAACAATTTCAATGGTGTGCGTACGCGCAGCGGAATGTTGTTGAATTTAAAGATTTTAATTATGCAGATATTTAGTGTATGACGTCGTATAATTGTGTATGGTAAAAAAAAAATTGTGCACGCAACCATTGTGGAGAAATTCACCAAAAACTGATTCCGCTGGGCGAACGTTGTCCTGGCGGAACTTTTTTTAATCCATAGACTTTAGAAGAAAAGAGATGTGTCCAAAAATTAGTGTGTATTTGTGTGTAATTGTGTATGTATGAATAAAACTAGTGCATGCATAAACTTCGGAGAAATTCAAGTTTCCGCTACGCGAACGTTTGGCCATTAGCTAGTTTTCATATAAAGCGCTTACATAGAGAACTGTAGATTTTTACATAAGTTGATTTGAATTTGTTTATATTTGTTTAAAAAACAGATTTAGAAAAAATCGTAGGGCTTAAAAGATAAAAATATAAACGTAAAATACGCTTATTAGGTCTTAGTTCTTAAAGTATGCACTTTGGGGTCTAGATTTTCACGTTTATACAAACCTTGTAAGTGTCTGCAACATGTTGCCAAGTATCAATGATGTTCCGTTAGTAACTAAAGAGTTATAGGACAAATTTACCATGAACAGATCACTGTTTACAAAGCAGTCAAATATCACGACGTTCTGAAGGAATTGCATGGTAATATGTATGTCAATAATTAGTGTATTCATTTAACTATTCTTATGCAAAATTTCATGTCATTAAATTCAGTAATTAAAGAAAAACAATTATAATACTGACGAAGCATCGAAAACCTACTTAACCCGACCAAGTTCGGATGGCTACAAAAAAGCGGCCGTGCAATATATTTAGGTAACATCCCAAAATTTACAGTACGAGTATAATACCGGTATTGAATTGGTATAGGTGATAACACAATTGTTGTTTCGATATAATTTATAGGTCATTTATTTTTGTACACCTATGTACTTTTTTAAATGTATTTGACTATGACAGAAAGTAGGTACTATTTACGTAGGTACTTTATTTAAGTATGCGCTTGAGACTTGAGATATAATCTAAATATATTATTTAAGACAAATAAAATTCATACAGCTAATTTCTATTGAAGATTTCACGGATCAGGATTCTAACTATAGACCCCTTAGGGAAATTAAATATTTACCACATGTAAGTATGTACTACTGTTTAGGTAAATATTTATCATCTAATTTCATTTTCCAAGTTTATAATCTGTTTTAGTTAAAACACATTTAAGTCTATTGCTGTCATTGCAAGCGTTTGTTAACGTTATTATAATTACATAATTAAGTATTATATGTAATTAAAAATATTTTTTTACGCGGATATTTAAATAGAGAAGTACTTGTTAATTGAAGATTTGTTTTTATCGTAGATAGTGGCGTTATTATTAAAAAAATATTTTTCATTCAAGAAATGCAATTGTTTTATTTTTTCCTAACGCTTGTGTACGCAACTGTACCATATTAATAAATACTATATTGGAAGGTTAAGAACGTTTCTTAGATATATGGCACGGCCGCTTTTTTGTAGCCATCCGAACTTGGTCGGGTTATGTAGGTTTTCGATGCTTCGTCAGTATTATAATTGTTTTTCTTTAATTACTGAATTTAATGACATGAAATTTTGCATAAGAATAGTTGAATGAATACACTAATTATTGACATACATATTACCATGCAATTCCTTCAGAACGTCGTGATATTTGACTGCTTTGTAAACAGTGATCTGTTCATGGTAAATTTGTCCTATAACTCTTTAGTTACTAACGGAACATCATTGATACTTGGCAACATGTTGCAGACACTTACAAGGTTTGTATAAACGTGAAAATCTAGACCCCAAAGTGCATACTTTAAGAACTAAGACCTAATAAGCGTATTTTACGTTTATATTTTTATCTTTTAAGCCCTACGATTTTTTCTAAATCTGTTTTTTAAACAAATATAAACAAATTCAAAACAACGTATGTAAAAATCTACAGTTCTCTATGTAAGCGCTTTATATGAAAACTAGCTAATGGCCAAACGTTCGCGTAGCGGAAACTTGAATTTCTCCGAAGTTTATGCATGCACTAGTTTTATTCATACATACACAATTACACACAAATACACACTAATTTTTGGACACATCTCTTTTCTTCTAAAGTCTATGGATTAAAAAAAGTTCCGCCAGGACAACGTTCGCCCAGCGGAATCAGTTTTTGGTGAATTTCTCCACAATGGTTGTGTGCACAATTTTTTTTTTACCATACACAATTATACGACGTCATACACTAAATATCTGCATAATTAAAATCTTTAAATTCAACAACATTCCGCTGCGCGTACGCACACATTTCAATGATTGTTATTACGCAATTAGTGTTCACTTAGACAAAATAAAGGAAGACGATAATGAGCGTAAACGAAGATTATCGTCTGGTACGGCGATTAATAATTCAGTGGTACATGCATCATGTAATTCTAGTCATAATAATTGTGCAACTAGATTACCTATTCTTCCAATGCCTACCTTCTCAGGGGAGACTACGGATTGGCCCCCATTTCAAGATTTGTTTCGTTCATTGGTGCACGGCAAAAATACCTACACGGAAACAGAGAAGTTTCGTTATTTGTTATTGTCATTAAAAAATGAACCCTATAACCTTATTAAATCTATACCAATAACAGACGAAAACTATAGTGTTGCGTGGGATATATTGGTTTCTCGGTATGACAACAAGCGGGCTATCGCCACGAAACATCTGGAAAAAATATTAGATATTGACCCTAGTACCGAGAAAATGACTCAAAGTCTAAGAAATCTACTCAATGTTTATCACGAAAACATCAAGGCATTGCAGGCGATGCAGGTTCCTATAGATCAATGGAGTTTCATATTAATGACGATTTTACTACGTAAAATTCCGTCTAGTATTCGAAAACGTTTCGAATTATCATTATCAAAACCATCGGACATTCCCGACATAAATACATTGATTCATTTCTTAGAACGCGAGTTAGCCGCGAACGAATTCTCTTCTTACCCACAAAATATTAATAATCTTGAAAAGGTAGGTAGTACTTCACGAACTACGCGACGCGCGCTTGTAGCCAACGTTACGTCATCAAGTTCGAATAAAACAGATGTACAGTCTATCAACAAAAATAATGTTAAAATAATTGTTTATGTTGTGATGCTCAACATACGTTGACAAAATGTTCCAAATTCCTTAATTTATCTCCGCGTGATAGGTATTCGTTTATTCAAAACAAAAACGTTTGTTTAAATTGTTTACATGTTGGTCATGATTTAAAACAATGCAAATCCAACTTTGTTTGTCGTTCATGTCATAAACGACATCATACATTACTTCATTTCGAAAATTCTCACAGTTTATCAGTTATTAATGAACTAAGGAGTATTGATAATTCCGTTTCACTTCCTGTGAACGAAACGACAGAGACAGCGGCAAGCAGTGCTTTGCATGCCGGCGCCGCATTGTCTGCGGTGAATCATGCGTGGCGCGAGAGCTCAAGTGATTCGCAATGCATTGCTCCGTTGATTAGCGCGAGTACGGTCCTCTTGTGTACAGCACTCATCAATGTTCATGTCGGCCCACAAAAACACAAAGTTCGGTGTATTATTGATACAGGGAGCCAAGCGACTTTTATTACTGAGGCATGCGTGCATCTTATTTCACGTATGCCATGTGTGACGTTGCCTTATAAGGAATGCTCACACATACATAATTTAAATTTAGCTGATCCTAAGTTTTATCTTCCACAATCGGTGGAAATGCTTCTAGGTGCGGATATACTATCCCAAGTTCTATTTGGTCATGTGATTAAGGGTCCACCCGGTTCACCGATGGCTATGAACAGTATCTTTGGTTATTTACTAATGGGTGAGGTTTCATGCAACCAAAATACATCTACTTCACTTCAAGTATGTCTCAGTAGTTTAAGCTCATCATACGATGACGGTGACAATCTGAGATGATTCTGGGAATTGGAGTCTTTTCCGGAAAAGAGAATCCTAAGTCCCGACGAAGCGCCGTGTTAATCTATTTTCGTAAATTCACATACTCGCGATAAATCTGGCCGATATGTCGTTCCACTTCCTTTCAAACTTGATGCACCCGCCCTCGGCGAATCACGAGATACGGCGGTCTCCAGGTTCAGGAAATTAGAATATAGGTTAGAACGTAATCCTCAGCTTAAGGTACTTGGAACTCGGTCACATGGAGCTCATTGATGTACCTACTTGGTTAGCTAATAGCTATTACATTCCGCACCACTGCGTGGTCAAAGAGTCTTTTGAGACTACTCGTACGTCAAATACGACGCGGGTTGTAAAACTTCGAATGGAATATCACTTAATGATGTTCTACTGACTGGTCCGAAGTTGCACCAGGATATAGTAGACGTTTTATTAGGTTTTCGTATCCATGCTATTGCTGTAACTGCCGACATCAAGCAGATGCATTGAAATATTAAATTACAACAATCCGATTGGGATTTTCAACGCATTGTATGGCATAACTCACCAACTGAACCGTTGCTTGATTATCGATTGCGAACCGTCACCTTTGGTGTTAGCTCATCACCGTACTTAGCCCTTCGTACTATTCAACAGTTGGCTCATGACGAAGCCGCTGACTTCCCGCTAGGTTCTAAGGTTCTCCAGGACCAGGTTTTCGTTGATGACATCGTCACCAGAGCAGGCGACATAAAGAATGCATTGATTTTACAACGCGAGTTAGTAGGTATTTGTAAGTCAGCCGGTTTCGAGCTACGTAAGTGGCAGAGACATTCGCCAGCGTTACTCGCTGCTTTACAAACGTCAGTGAGTCAGGGCGAGCGGCTTGATAACGTTTATTTCGCTCTGATGGAGAATGACAAACAAATCAAGGTTTTAGAACTTCAGTGGAATCCTAAATCTGATACTTTCACTTTTAGCGTACAAGCAACTACGGTTAAAATTACAAAACGATCCATACTATCACAAATAGCCAAAATGTATGACCCAATGGGATGGTTATCTCCTGTAACTATTTACGCGAAACGTCTCGTTCAGTTGTTATGGATTTCAGGGGTCGACTGGGATGAGTCACCTCCTTTAGATATTATAAATGCTTGGTGTAATTTTCTTAACGAGATACCACTATTGTCAAATTTTCAAATTCCACGTTTCGTATTTGCAAACGTAAATGTAATTCAAATTCACGGGTTCTCTGATGCATCCGAGAGGGCTTATGCCGCGTGTGTGTACGCCCGTATATCCGATAATGATGGTCACGTTAAAACATTTCTTCTTCTTGCTAAAACGCGTGTAGCACCAATAAAACCGGTACTTACGATTCCGCGCCTTGAGTTGTGCGCAGCTGTTCTGTTATCACGGTTGCTTGATAAGGTTAGGAGTGTGTATGATAACCACATAAACTGTCAACATGTGAATGCATTGACCGATTCATCCATCGTGTTAGCGTGGCTTCATTCCCCACCACACGAGTGGAAAACATTCGTTTCAAATCGCACGAGTGAAATCTTATCCCGGCTTCCTGCCAACCATTGGAGACATGTTCCATCGGCTGACAATCCAGCTGACGCACCTTCTCGAGGAATGCTTCCTACAAAATTAATACAAAATCAGATGTGGCTCCATGGGCCCAGGTGGGTCGCACGTGATACTATTTTTTGGCCAAGTCCAAAGAAAATACCAGAAGTCATTGAAGACAAACGTAATCTACCGTTGTCTATGTTAGTAAACTCTTCCACCTCAGCACCGCCTGATGTCGTCGAGTACATTTCCAGATTTTCTACTTTAAGCAAACTTGTTAGAATAACAGCACTGTTATTTCGATTCTATAATAAATGTAAGAAGGTTCAAGATTCCTATCCACAATAAATAACTGTATCGGAGAGTAATTTTTGTTTAAATCGACTTATCCATTTAGTTAACATTGTTGCGAATCTTAGTTAAGTAATCTTAAGTTAGAATAACTTAAATTTAAAACTTCTAAGGCTTCATGCTTTCTCATTTCTCTTTCGGGTGTAACATTCTCTATTGTACCTATTTGATATAATATTGAAAGACCTACATTCTTTCAAGGCGAGCGGCATGTTAAGTACCGTTCTTCTTTTGAATTTTAGGATTGTTTTTTCACCCCACAACTAGTTATTAAGCTTTTATGTGTAATTGCTGATTCGATGAAGCTCTCGGCTTCTCATTAGTCCACTCGCTGAGCGATCGGATTGGCCTGCTAATGAGCACACTAGCGCCGCGTCCCCGCACAATTTCTCACTGTATCAACGTGTCAAAATCTCCCAACGCGCTCCGCGCTAAGAAAAACATTTTTCTGAAAAGAAATGGTCCTTCAGTGATTTAATGCTACAATCCCCGCAAGACACTAGGAAATAACATAACCAGCACCTGTGGACAATATGTGTAGTGTGGTTTAACCTGGATTCACACCTAGCCACCCCGCCGATCCCAAGAAGCGTGAAGCAGTGGACCGGAGCAGGTAAGCTTCACGAATTTATTACACACTATTTTTTCTTTGTAGAACTAAATATACTAATGCCAGAACAGCGACACGTTTTCCTCGTCGGAACTTTTCTAGTTTTTAGGGTTCCTTGTTGACTACGGAACCCTAAAAACGGTAAAAAAAAATCACGTTTGTTGTATTAGTTGCCATAGCGGCAACAGAAATACATAATCTATGAAAATTTCAACTGTCTAACTATCACGGTTCATGAGATACAGCCTGGTGACAGACGGACGGACAGCGGGGTCTTAGTAATTTGGTCCTGTTTTACCCTTTGGGTACGGAACCCTAAAAATCCAAATCGCGCTAGTTTTTAGGGTTCCGTAAAAACGTAAAAACAGAATAAAATAAATATTTATACAAAACAAACGTGATTTTTTTTGCTCAATTTTGCTCGATATTGATAACGGCAACAGGTAGACAGAAAATTCAGTTAGGTATATTATTCACTGTAAAAATAAATAATTAAATTAAAATAAAATTTATATTTAAGTGGGGCTCCCATACAACGGACATGAATTTTTGCCGTTTTTATAGATAATGGTACGGAACCCTTCGTGCGCGAGTCGGACTCGCACTTGGCCGGTTTTTTTCTATTTAATTTTTAGAGGAAGTTTAGTTGAAAATGAAATAGGACGATGAAAATGAGGTGTCTTTGGTGTGAGGTGGACTGGGTACGTAAAGTGTAGTTAAATACATACCTAAAGAACGCAGGATAGTCCCAATTTCTCTGACATCGACGACTTGTTTTGCAGAATGGTCAAATACTTCAAAAGCTTCCATAATCCTCTTTTCCAAATCGTTGTTATGGAAAACTGGAAAGTTTAACTAAAGTTAATGAAAGTGAGTAGGTAAAACATTAATTATTTTATTATACACAAGAATAACAACATTACCCTTATTAAAATCTTTTGGTGTAGTCATTTTTTACTTAAATTTAGTGAGATTCACAAAAATATCTAAAATGTGACTCAATTTAATAAATGTACATAATTCAATTTGATTTGTATCCAGGCAACAAACCTAACCGCCATCTATAATTCCCGCGCTTCATTCATTTTCGATTAAAAAAACAATTGGCTCTATGCCTTACCCACGGAATTAGTATGTACTTTAGAGGTCTCATAAGCCTGACAGCAGTGGTAGCCCCTTTGAGTGGTTAAATGCTCTAAGGGTAGCCCAGAGGTAACGGCCGCAGCTTACGAGTTGTAGGTCGTGGGTTTAATCCCAACCAGGCACTTTACTTTCTGTGAATTATTTCATCACCACTGTTATGAAAACGGTGAAGGAACACATCGTGAGGAAACCGACATGTCTTAGAATTAAAAAAAATCGAAGACATGTGACGTCGGCTAACCCACATTGGGCCGCGTGGTGGATTATGGCCCATTCCTTCTCACAGAGAGGACTGTGTCTCAGCAGTGGAAAGATTTAAAGGCTGATTATGATGATGATGATAAAGGCATCACCATAAAATAATAATAATGTAGCCTTTAATTCATTACAATAAAAAGAACTGATAAGTAAGTGGATTACTAAAATTATAATGAAAATAGACTGTGTGAAAAATGCAATTTAAAAACATTGTACACTTTTTTTTTACTTCCTCCAGTTTTCTCCAGGTTTTCCTGTTTTTGGCTTTGACCATGCCGTTTCTGACTACGTTTTTGTTATTTCATCTACCCAAGCGTCTAATGCGACTTTTTCCTGTTGGTCCCGACTATGTCGTAATTCTCTGCGTCCATCTTGTAAGCGTGTTACATGGCCTGCCTATTTCCACCTTAGACGTAAGGAATGTTTGAGGCTAGACTTTGCTTTATAGTTAAGGATTGAACAAAAAAATCTCTATTGTCTATATAATAGAGTTTTGTTTGTTCAATCCTTAACTTTAGATTCTTGGCGGGAAAGTGAAGCGTCATGATTAGCAGTTTTGTTTTATTTTCTAAAACTTGTGTTTAGCCGAATATTAATGTGTAATAATGGTAGATTATTAACCATTAAGTGTTCGTGAACGTGTTACGTGCCTTAGTGTAGGCAAATGAAAAAAAACAGTGCTACATACAGCGTCTGATCAAGAGTTCTGACCGCCCTAGGCTAATAATGTGGACGCGCCCCCGCCAGGTGTGTTGTGAGGGCCTAAAAAGTAGTAAGTGAGTAGAGTAGTAGTGTGAAAATTTTAACATGGTTCATACTACCTATAAAAGTTTTCAGATCGATCTGCAAGCGAAACTAACATTGTCCTTTAATCTGCATGACATTCAACCTTAGGGTGGCAAACCATTTGTCGGGTTCCCAGATAACGGCGGGAGAGGTTCACATAGGCGTCGAGTCGACGATGAAGTACCTGGGACTCGTCCTCGACAGCCGGTGGAACTTCGTGGAGCATTTTCGACGTTTGGGTCCCAGACTGGAGCGGGCCGGGGCTGCCTTGAAGCGGCACCTGCCCAATCTAGGGGGTCCAAACGCCTCCTGCCAGAGGCTCTATGCGGGGATTGTGCGGTCCATGGCCCTTTACGGGGCACCGGTGTGGGCGCATTCCTTAAGGCTGCGACCAGCCCACCGATTGAACGCGTCCCAAAGGGTCATGGCCATCAGGCTGGTACGGGGTTACCGAAAGGTCTCCCGTGAGGCGGCGAGCCTCCTTGCCGGACTACCGCCATGGGATCTGGAGGCAAAAGTCATCGCGCACATCTGGGAGTGGCGCGAGGAGGTGAAACGCCGGGGCGAAACTCCACTGCCGCGAGAAATCACGGCACAGCAGACAAAGCTCCGGCGGGATCTCATGGCGGCATGGAGAGTGCGATTGTCGCAACCCAGCGCCGGGCACGCCGCAATTGTGGCGATAAGTCCCCTCTTTGAGGAGTGGCTAGAGAGGCGCCACGGCGTCCTCACCTTCCGCCTGACGCAGGTCCTCACCGGACACTGATGTTTTGGTAGGTTCCTGTTTAGGATAAAGTGGGAGGAAACGCCCGGGTGTCACCACTGTGTGGATCACCCGGAGGACACGGTGGAGCATACGGTACAGGTCTGCCCGGCTTGTGCGGAGCACCGCCGTGTCCTCACGAAGATGATCGGTGGCGGTGATCTCTCGCGTCCGGCCCTGGTTCAGGCCATGGTTCGGAGCGAGCGTGCATGGGAGGCCGTGAACTCCTTCTGCGAAGCAGTAATGCTAGCGAAGGAGGAGGCGGAACGCGTGAGGGAGAGGCAAGGTTCGCGCCCTCCTGCCCCTAGTCGCCGCAGGAGATGCCCCGGGCGTCGGGAGTCGCAAGCCGATTTCCGGCCACCGTAGGCGCGGGCTTGCAGATGGTGAGCGATGGGTAGCTCGCCGTCCGACAAAGACCAGGTCCGGTTCGACGGCGCGTTGTGTTCCACTCGCGCCTCAAAGAGATGTCAGCACCAACTGACGGGGTCCGTTAGGGCCAATGCCTGCCAGGGTCGCGAGTTTGTCCGAAAGGGATATCGTGGCCCTGGCGCACGGCAACGGAAGGAACACGGGTGGGTTTTGGTCAGTAAAAGTCTGACATGCCCTTCCGCTTTGCCCAGAGCGGGAGAAGTTATTTGATAATTTCCCACCCAAAAAAAAAAACAATGAGTGGCTAACCATTTTTTAAGCTGACCGTACATAAAGGCAAAGTACCTTACCCATTATAAGACCAAAATCATGACAAGTGACTGCAGGCTACCAAGTAGAAAACCAAATCCATGTCGTGTTTGGCCGCATGACTTGTATTGGCTTAGTTTCTACAGACAACTTATTTGCCATTGCCATTGACCATGATTTTGGACACGATTTCAGCGCGCCCTCCCCGATCCTCGCGCCCTAGGCTGCAGCCTAATTAGCCTAAGGGTTAATCAGGCCCTGGCTACATAGTTTCAGTGCAAGTTCTCTCAAGAAGTCTGCGTGTGGTCTCAGTAAAGTGCCACGTTTTTACTGAAACTCAAGGGGAGCGGACAGGCGGGGATATCATATATCATGCATTGTTTATAATTTATTTCATCAATAATTATAACAAAGTTTGTAACTCAATAAAGACTTCGGTAAAAGGTCCTAGCAACCAGGTCATTTAAATTTAAATTTAAATAAATCTAAGTTGTCTGTGACTGTTCGCTTCCGGATCCGTTACGTGTTGTTGCGCGGCCATCTTGGTTTGGCTTGGCGCTTTTCCTCTTGTACATTTTCGCGAGTAATGTTTGATTACACTTAATTTGCGTAATTACTGTGTGTGAATTGTAATAAAGTGATTTGTGAACTGCGTTTAATATTAAAACTAAATGATGGAACCCTCAAAGATGAAAGTTGTGGATCTAAGATCTGAGCTTGGCGCCCTCGGCTTGGATACCAAAGGGAACAAGCCGGCTTTAGTTGAAAGATTGAAGAAAGCTCTAGAAGCTAAGTCAGGAAAAGGTAAAACACGCTCGATTAATAATTATCACACCTGTAGGAACAATTTTGTTTTCATTTTCATGTTTCTATCTATAATCAATATTATTCGCATAGGCACGTGTACATTTTTGGCGAGTAAAACTGTTTGAGGAGTTTACAACGCTTGGTTTCACAATAATTTCACTTGACGTCATGCCATCATAACTCTAGAAAAAATATTGTAATGTTAGCAATATTGGCTACATATTTGGTTTGGGGGGAACTTTTTGGCTAAACACCTTATTTTTTTTTTGTTGTCTGCTCGTTAATAACCATGATGTCACATTTTGGTGTTACAGTAAAGGTCATAGGATGTTAGAATTTGGCTATTATTCTATTACAATTTAGCCCCACAAAAGAGAACTCAAAAACACTAGTGTATCAGTAGGATCTCAACAAAAACATTGATTTTGTTTAAAGTGTCACTCAATCTTCAAGGTTATAATTAATTTTCACCTCGGTAATTTTATTTTGTGTTACAACAGTTACTATCTAACAGGTTTTCCCACAAAAGTGAACACCACAAGGTATTTGAAGCCCTCTGACCAAATCTTCATTGAACTCAGCTTATAAGAACTTTGAGAGGTCTGACTTAGAAAATCTCTTTTCTACTTTAAACTTCCCCATTGTTGTAATAGATTATTATGTTATATTGATTGACTTATCTATTAGAGCTTTTGGGTATTTGATATTCCTGTCTAAGCAGCATCATTTTCATTAGGTCATAGATAAATTCAATAAATTAAGGTAGAAAGAAACAATCAGGATCAGGTGAACACATTAATTGATAGTGACATAAGTTATATCCTCATCATATCGGCAATCTGATGACTACTGTAAATATAGGCTTTCCAATAAGGTAAATAGTCTAATCACTATAACTACTTGGCTGATAAAAAAGGAAAGAAATATCTAATAACACTTTGCCCAACCTGGGAATTGAACCCAGAACCTCATGCTGAGCGCTTGCAACCACTAAACCAACGAGGCAGTCCATGTACTGTGTATGTTCCTAGATTGCTAACAATAATTTTATTTTATTGTGTTTGGGTGGCAATAATAATGGCATAGTTTTTTCGTTTTATCACCAGCAAGCTATAAAAATGTCTACAAAAGTAAATATTTGGCCTTGCTGATAAAGTGGCAAATTCAGAGGAATATAAAATTCATAATTGTCGTTTGTTAACTTTAATTTTCATGTAGTTGTGAAATATCCACAATTTTTTCTGCAAAAGGTAGAAGGAACAAGAAAAAACCGGCCAAGTGCGAGTCGGACTCGCGCACGAAGGGTTCCGTACCATTATCTATAAAAAACGGCAAAAAAATGACGTTTTTTTTTGAGAGCCCCCCTTAAATATTTGTTTTATTTTAATTTAATTATTTATTTTTCAAGTGAATATATAACTAAATATTCTGTGAATATTTCAAGCGTCTACATGTTGCCGTTATCAATATAGAGCAAAAAGGAGCAAAAAAATTACATTTGTTGTATGGGAGCCCCTTTAAATATTTATTTTATTCTGTTTTTTAGTATTTGTTGTTATAGCAGCAACAGAAATACATCATCTGTGAAAATTTCAACTGTCTAACCATCACGGTTCATGAGATACAGCCTGGTGACAGACAGACAGACGGCGGAGCCTTAGTAATAGGGTTCCCGTTTTACCCTTTGGGTACGGAACCCTAAAAATTGAGCCATCACGGGACGACTGGCAGATGTGAAACATCGCACTACACACACATTTACACACTACTACATACAGACTGTATAAGTGTATAGTGGCCGATTGCCACGCGGCATGAGTCGCCCCGCCAGCAACCGGTTCTACGTGCGCCTATAGATGTTGCACATCAAAAATATGTTAGTAAGTGTGAAGGAAATAGGTACAATATGTTTCATGTTCAGTGTCAGTCAGTAGCAAAAATATAATGTAATCTATAAATATAATCTTGTTTAGTATATATGCTCACATAAAACTGTTACAACTTCTATTGTCAATAGCAACACAGTAATTTGGAATATGAAGGTTGACTTGGATACCATTTTGTTCACAAAAATTTCTAATCCATACTAATAATAGAATAAAATATTGTTTATTGTTGTAGTAGGTGGTAGCAAATATATTATGTAGATAGTAAATAAAAATAAAAAAAACTGTCATGGATAAACACAAAACTAAACGAATTACATGAACTATTCATATTATATTCATGAAATATGTACCAATATAGATAGACATTATTTTTATAAAAATTATAAAATATATGCAGACGAAGTCGCAGGCAACAGCTAGTATAACTTAAAACGTTGGTTGCTACCACCCGCCCTGCACTGAGACCTTGACCTAGGGGATGCAGGTCCCCTTTCTTTAGATTTATGAAGTGAATAAAGGTATTTCCTGCACCCATTGAAAATTTACCTTCAATTCAATTTTAATTTACGAACAATTCACATTTTGTTTGAAATCATAAATATTACATTAAATAACAAAAAATCATGTTCATTAAAATTATAAAACAAACACATGCATAATACAATAAAATATAGACAATTAAAAATTCAATAAGATTACAAGCTATTAGATACTAATATTACCCAGTCTCACATTAACTAATATAAAAATTTTAAAACATGGATATGTCATCGTCTATCAAATACAGACATTTCTCCAATAGAAACACTTTGTGTCTTGACTTAAATGAGCTCTTGTAAATTATAGTACTTAAGTCCAATGGCAACCTGTTAAAAATACGCACTGCTTGATAATGAGGACTATGTTGAACAATCTTAAGTTGGGGAATTATTTTGCTTTTAAAATCTTTCCTGTGCGTAATTTCCCTCAACTGTCTCTCCTCATCTGTTTCATCCTTGAATCTGATAGGCTTCACCACTTGAGTATTGCAGCCATTGAGTTTCTTAACATGTTAATTAACTGCATCATGCAGAGTCATGGTTTGAATTTCTTACACAGTAATTAACAATGGATGTATTCAAATACATATTATTTCTTTCCAAATTAAAAGTATTATTATTAAAAAAAAACCGGTCAAGTGCGAGTCGGACTTGTGCAAGAAAGGTTCCGTACCATTATCTATAAAAAAGGCAAAAAATCACGTCTTTTGTATGGGATAATTAAATTAAAATAAAACAAATATTTTAGGAACAGAAATACATCATCTGTGAAAATTTCAACTGTCTAACTATCACGGTTCTTGAGATACAGCCTGGTGACAGACGGACAGATAGACGGCGGGGCCTTCGTAATAGGGTTCCCGTTTTACCCTTTTGGTACGGATCACTAAAAACGAGTGTGCTTTAGACCACACGACTGAAGTAAAACTTACAAATAGTAATACTAATTATACTTACTTACAACAATAGGCCCGCACTGTGTCTTAGCTTAGATACACGAAACGCAACTGGCTATGAGAGAAAGAATGTGTGCTAGCATCTCTCTCTCTTGCCCCTACAGTAATATACGAAACGTAACTCTCTCTCTTTCTATCTTCACTAACTTATATCTCCCTCTCAACTTCCGTTCGCTCGCTTCCGTAACGCTCTCGTCACGCATTCACCAGCTTACTTCCCAAGTCAAGCGTGCGTAAGTATTTTATCAGAAGCTGCCATTACTGGGCTGCCCTTGGGCTATATTATAAAGTCATAATTTTTGTGCTGCCCAAAAAGCCGTTCGTGGTATAGACTCAAACCTTTTTGACACTAGAACAATCAGTATTACTCTAATATGTTAAAATGTTTAACAACTTCAGTTTATCGTCATTTACACTTTTACTACATCCACTGCAAGGCATAGGTCCTCTCTGCTTTTACCCTCCTGTGCATAGGTTCTCTCTGCTTTTACCCTCGTGCTAGGCCCACTGGTTCTACTAGCGAATATTTTTAATGGCTAATTTTCATTAGTCGATAACTCGATCGATATACAGCATGCCCCGCAGGCGGAGTAATAACGAATGAAAGTCACAAGTTCTTAATGCGGTCGGTACACCGTCTACGGGGAATCCCCGTAGCCCGCGTACGACCAAAGAAATTAATCCCCAATATAAATGAGCACGAAAATGAGCCTTCAAAGCATCTGCCAAACGTGCGGTGCAGGTGCTCTGTCTGTATACCGCAATCGTTCCTTATCGACGGTTCCCCGAATACGGGCCCTATGGGTATGCTTTACAGAAATCTCTAGCATCCTACATGCTGGCCCTATCGACTAACAAAAAGTGTACCCTGCATGCGTTACAGAAATCTCCTGCACCTGGCTTGTGCCGTCATTATTAACCTGTTTTGATGTTTGTCCTCAGCAATACCCGACACGTCTATACTGGACACTTCAACTGAGGATAACGAGGAACCGGCGACTCCGAGGCGTCCTACTCCTGCCGCCCGGACGACGCGGCGGTCCTCATCATCAAGACTTGCTGCTACGCCGGCTAAAATACCGGTAAGAAGTCAAAATCACTAGTCCAACTGTGCAAGGATCTTTTGGCGCGGGGCAAAGATCGTAACTGACGCTGCCAGCTTGGTTATTAAATACAATTTCTCAAAAATGTTTACCAACAACGACCTCCTGTCAAGTGTTATTCAAGCGCCAAAAGATCCTTGTAGCCGTTGACTTATAAACCTATGGACTTTCCATACGTACAAAATTAGCGTGCATACATTTAATAGGGCACTAGACAATAGGGCAATAGGTCAGTAACAGGTTGTATGTTGATCTAAATATGATTCGCGGCCGTAACAAATATGGCTTTACAGAATTATAATCATTAGAATCGGCAGTACAACTATCTCTCTTCGTAAAATCCTATTGAATGACTATTTCTGAAATAATCATTCAGTAGGATTTTACGAAGAGAGTTAGTTACGGGGTTACGGGGTGAGTTAGCGAATTATGAATTATAATCATTAGAATCGGCAATACAACTCTCAAAAAAAATCCTACTGAATGATTATTTCTGTAATAATCATACATACTGACCTGCAAATTGAAAAAAACGTAACAAAATTTGAATTTAACGGGCTACCTTAGCGCATCCCAAGTGAATCCACGGGTGCAGCCCGCGAAATTCAAATTTACTTACGTTTTTTGCAATTTGCAGTTCGCGACTATAACATATAATTTATTATGTATTTACTCAATACATCTCTCTAAGTTAGATTTGTTTCTTTGAATGACACTTGCATACATACATGGTTTGGGTTTAAACTTGTTGTGTAATGTTACGGTTAGTGCAGAAGAAGCGACCGCTCACAATGAAGGGTTCCGTAGTTGGATGAATTTATCCCAAAAAAAACTTATCATAGCAGTTGAAAATAATGTTCTGCCATACATCGGTATACGTCGTCGTAAGTTGGTCGACTATATTACTCGTTAACTTATAAAGCCTACTTGGCTGTGATAGTTTTCCTTTTATTTTCGTTATTTATGTGCTACTGCCATGATTTTTTTCACATATCCAAAAACAACCATTTAGCTGGCAGCGGGGAGGGGGATCACTTGAATCTTTAGCACTTTAAAGCTTAATATTAAGCGAACGGAACCCTGAATCAAAAAAATTGAGCCGTCACGGGACGACTGGCAGATGTGAAACATCGTACTACACACACATTTACACACTACTACATATAGACTGTATAAGTGTATAGTGGCTGATCACCACGCGGCATGCGTCGCCCCGCCAGCAATCGGATTTACGTCCGCCTATAGATGTTTCACATCAAAAATGGGCTTCACAAACCCACAATATTTTAGGAAATATAACAATATAAAAAAAAAAAATATGTGTACCGCAAATAAACGTATTTTCATTCATTCTTTCTTTAGAACGGTATTTTTAATATACCATTTTCTTGCGCGTATCCATGACAAATTATAGCTTTCTAAGTACTAAGAGTCTCTGTGCTAAGCCGCGGACAGACAGACAGACAGACGGACATGGCGAAACTATAACGGTTCCTTGTTAACTACGGAACCCTAAAAAATAAAGAATTCTTAGTAAACATTCAATACAAACTATGAATCCACACGGCGATATCATCGCGGCGGTAATTTGATGGCACGCGCACGGCGTGACTATCGCTGCGATTCTTTCGCCCGTTAAGATGGCGACTAATATTCAAAATACTAGTCAGACAGTAAACCGCTATGTAAGTAAACATAACATGCTTTTAAAATTTAAAACTTTTCTTTGCAGCCCATACGTGAAGAACCGCCAGAACCCATAGCAGAGGAACCAAAGCCAGGCGGAGGGGCGTATTCTCCAAGCCAAGAGGATTCTGACAATGATTCGCCACCACCAACTAAGAAGGCAGCACCTGTACCGGTTGCCCCTCCTAAACCGGTTGCACCACCAGAAGCAGAACCAGTTGCTGTCCCTGAACCTGCACCAGTTGCTTCTCCGGAGAAAGTTGCACCAACAACGCCGGTTGCAGCCCCTAAACCAGTTGCTGCCCCTAAACCAGTTGCTGCCCCTCAACCAGTTGCTGCGCCTAAATCGGTAGCTACCCCTGAACCAGTAGCTGCCCCTGAACCAGTTGCTGCCCCAAAACCAGTCGCGGCGCCTGAACCAGTGGCGCCTCCTGCACCCGTACCTGCGCCGGCAGAGGCAGAGGTGCCTGTTGTTAAAGAATCTGAGCCTGCCGGTGACTTAAAGTGAGTAGAAATAATTAAAAGTGGCTCCTAAGTAAGAACTGAGGTTGGCCGTTTCCTGGCTACTGCTAACTACGGCTGACTAAGGGGAAAAAACTATAAAATAAAACGTCAGTCAAAGAAATAAGTCAAAGTCTAAACTGTGACTTGAAGTCGGGTTGAACAGGAAACTTTGGAAATCAAGAAACAGCCGAACATTTGGCCTTATTTGGTATAACTGACAATATATTTGTCAAAAAATTGTCACATATTCACGACAGGTTCTGTATAAAGCAGTACAACGCTAGTCGAGGTTACTTTGGTGCATGGCCAAAATCTGAACTAACACCATCTTATTTTGTAATACAACTGTCAATTTCATAATTTTTTATATAAAATGCTCCCAATGTCCGCCCGTCAATATCATCAATCGGCAAAAGATCCAGATTGGCGGAGGACATTGTAATTATCGTGGGCAAAGGAGCATGGAGATTGGCATAAAAAAGAGAGATTTATGCCCAGCGGTAGGTGAAGTTGTTTTGTGGATGATGATGATCCAGTCAGATAGCGACATTTGTAGCCTTTTAGATTTGTTAAGTTCGTCAATCTTTTTGTCTATCATAGCCAGTGGTTTGGAACGTCACTATAAAACTTTTGAGGGCTTTTAATTTTGGAACATAACTGGTATATTCCAAAATTTTGAATGCTAAAAGAGTTGAACATAAATAAATTAATTGCGAACACAATCATATTGAATGGCATTTTGAAAGGCGTCATGAACATAGCATAAAATTATTTGTTATCATAAACAGAAATTAAATTTAAAGCACCAATATGGCGTAGCGATGTGACGCGTTCGATAAAACATGTATTTTATGCAATCATTTCTAACAATACGTCCACTCAGTAATGGCTGACCTTTCGTTTCAATTGCATTTTTCCTGTATTTGATATGTTTTTGTGATATCAGGTAAAAAGTAACTATCTATTAAATAATACCTAGTGCTCCATTAAATCCAACAATAATGTCAATATCATTCAGTGACAAGGTATGTTTGAAGCATAACCGAATTTTGTATTTTCAATCGTTTTTCAATTTTTGTAATGGATGAAGACTGCTCAACAGTGAAACAGTTTAAGCTCAAAATATTTCTTACTAAACCTTTACTTTAATTTCAGGAATCAATCGCCAGTAAAAGGTGATATTGGTAAGCATATTTTATTATTTACATGTTAAGATTTCTCATGACCATTGATATTTCAGGGTAATACAATAAAATTTCGTTACAGAACCAATGGAAGTGCAAGAAAATCCGAATAAAGAAGAAGATGAAAAACCAGAGAAGAAGTATGATGTGGATGATAGGATGGACCACGATAGGGATGAAAAGGAGGAAGATAGAGATAACAGGAAGGATGAGGTAAGTTCTATTTAGATAGCACTAGCGTTTACCCGAGAAATCGCCCGCGTCGGAAGATAGCCCACGGGAATATACTACCGGGATGAAATGTATCCTATATCTTAACCCAGGTCATGGTCTACCTGTAAGACAATTTCGTCGAAATCCGTTCACTTTACTTTGTTACTTTTGAATTTATAATATTGGTATGGATTAAGCTTTTATTATTTTTAGTGGTAGGCAGATGTGTACAGCTGTCAGTAAATTTATTAACGCTTTTTCTTTGCACGTTAATACAATAAAGATAAATTATACACAGACAAGATAAAAAAAATAGGCAGTAACTGCCTACACTACCTTAAAACTTTGGATTACCATATTTATATATCCCAACTAACAAATTAATGTTTTATAATAGTCAAGTTAATGTTTTACATTTTCAGTTAGTCTTTGATAATTGATCGTATAAGCATAAACATAAACGTTTATAAAACGCGAATTCACGGATTCTTTTGGTGATAACAAACAACATGGCAACATTGTTTTTAATAATACCTATATAATTATAAAGTTAAGGAACATTTAACTAATAAAAATATGTTTACAATTGAATTCTACACATCACTAGACCAAGTTAGCTGATCAGTACACGTTTTAATCCATTCGTTTGATTCCGCCGCCAATCGTGCTACGCGCATGGCCACAGATAATGGATAATCCCTCGTAGTGCGGTGGGTGACATGTTTGTTATGATTTAAATTTAATAAACTATAGAATTAAAAATTACCAATATTTTCAAAGTTATTCTTTTTGAGCTGAAATTTTGTACAGAGATTCTGAACCAGATGCACTCTTCACCCTGTTCGTATGTTTATACCCTTTCTGTATCACGCTGTATGACGTAATAGTTAGCTAAATATATACCACTATACAGGGTCAAATGAGATTAGTTAGCGAAACTCCGCAGACGTTATTGGTATTGATTTCTAAACACGATAAAACAAAAAATGGTTTGAAGTTTATTTTATTTTTTTGGGATCGTGGACCGCTAGTAGTTTAAGTTACTTGAAGTTTGAGTTGAGAAAATCTGATTTCTTTTGTTTTGTCGTGATATCAATATCCATCACGTCGGTAAAAATACACACGAAAAAAAACAGATTATTGAGAGTGATGTTCCAAGTGACTACACTAACTGCGATGGATGACCCCACAAAAAATCATCTAATTTATTTATTTTTTGTTTCATCATGTTTAGATATTGATAGTAATCGATACCCATCACGTCTGCGGAGTTTCGCTAGTTAATTTAATTTGACCCTGTATAACCGTTATATAACATGACGTCTTATAAGACTGGAATTATACAACGTTTTTGCTTGTTGAGATATAAATATGTAAGCTTAAAGAGATAAAGTATGATCACATGGCCACATCCTTACGAATAAATAAATCCTTGAAATATTTTTTTGGTCGACGGCCGTTTTATACACACAATATGCGTTGTGAGCCTTGGTGGCGCTTCGTAAATACTTTGACAAATACTTTCAAACGTTTTGGATTTTGGAGGGGCGGGCCATGTTATCGTAGTTTATCTTTACATATACACAGGCCGCTGCACGTCGTCGCCAGTCTGGCGCAACACGTCACGTCACATTAGCATGTCGCGGTTAGCATGTCCGTGACGCAAACCCATAAAGTTTTTCCCCTACCAAAAATAGCTCAACGTGCCTAAAGAAGTTTTCACTTCAACAATCTATTGTTATGCCAATGAAGTCTAAAATGTAAAAGATGTTCTGACCAGAGATGTTATGGATATGATATTTCAGATCTGGATACGGATATGGATGTAGGAATAAAATTATATCGGTTTGGGATACGGTTACGGATATGTAATAATTTCGAATTATCCGTTAGTTTCGGATAGTTTCGGTTACCGATATAAGATTGAAGTAAAATATAAACACAAATAGTATGTAATAATTTGGTTTTATTTATAGGTTACATCTAGTCTAGGTTATCATTTGGTATTATAATCAGTCATATAGGTAAGTAATTATTTAGAGATGAAACATGTCGTTTTATTTAGACTCCGCCCTTATACGAAACTATCCGAAACTTGTGGAATACGGTTACGGATATATTTTTATTTCGGATGTCCGATAGTTTCGGTTACGGTTACCCATAACATCCCTGGTTCTAACAGTGCACTGTGATTTATAAAAATAGTCGTTATGTTGCCTTCCGTTCAGTAGTGACAGCTTTATTTTGTCCACAATTCAGTTGCATTTTTTTTTTGAGCATGCCTGACCACTATCTTACCTGATGGGAAGCATCTTCCCCATAGCTGCAGCAGATAGTATAAATACTACGCATAGTAATCAGTCAAGAACGAATCCATGTAACAACATTCTAGCGCAATAACGCTAGTTTCTCAAGCCTACTTCGTAACTTAGGTGACGAATGACGATGTATGAAAGATAATTTAGTAAGTTTTGCTCAGAAAAATATTTATTTCAACTAACTTTCCATTCAGCGTGACCGTGACGTTACTGAAGAAGAAGAATGGGACCAATTGAATGAGCGCCTCCGTATTCGTGAACAAGAACGCCTCGAGCGAGAACGAAAGCAGGCCGAGGATGACGCTAAACGCATGGAGGATGTTAGTAATGTATGTAGAACTTATTACTTAGCCTGGCTGGTTTTAGGAAGCAAGAATGCAAAGCGGGAGACTAAGGGACTAATTTATAAAACTCCACTTTAACATCTTTCTACTTTCTTTACATTCTGTGTTTCGGCCCCCAAACGCAATTCAATTGTAAGTCTTATGCTGTCCTGGTTGAAGGTGCTTTTTTCCGTGGCTTTCCTTATTTCTTCCTTTAATTGTTTGCCTCCCCAATGGTTTAGTTAGTTTAGTAGTTAGGTTTAGAAAAACACAATATTTTACAATCTTGCATGCATATTTATTTTTTTACTAACCTTCGTTGAATTTTTTCTCCGCATATGCTACTAGGGAACAGGGATACACGTTATATTACTTCAGGTTTAGAATGTCCCTTTCCCAAAATGTAATTTGTTACAAATAGTCCCTTTCCCGAAATGTCAATTTCCCAGAATGTCCCTTTCCTGAAACGTCCATTTCCCAAAATGGCACTTCCTGAAATGTCCCTTTCCAGAAATTACCCTTTTCAAAATTTCCGTTTCCTGCGACAGCTACGCGTTTTAACCATTCAGGCTCAGAATGTCCATTTCCCAAAATATCCCTTTGTTTCAAATAGTCCCTTTCCCGAAATTTCTCCTCCCCATAATGTTCATTTCCCAGAATATTGCTATTTTCGGACTTCCTAAAACCCTGTATTCTATTCTATCCTATTCTACCAAATTACTTATGAAACACACAGAATTCTTTTGCGTCGCGGACTCAAATTTTAAATAAATTATTAAAAGACACAACAGACGTATTCCATATTCTTACATAGTCGATAGCAAAACTAATAAAATATTTAATTTCATATTAATCCAAAAACCAAGGCCAAAAACTTTTAGTCTAACTGTAGGTCAGATATATAGTTTGTTTTGCTTCGATCTTGTTTTATATTCTGCACTAGTTTCCCTGATTTATTTTCGGCTTTGCTACATGGTCATAAATCACAAAAGTAGAAAAACCAAATTCTTCTTCATTTTAACAAATAAACACAAGCTAATGCGGTCATTAGTAACATTATTTTTTCGGGAAATAACTTATACGTACTTTGTCATATCTATTTATTTAAACAACTTTACTCACGTGTTTATTTCGGGTTCGACCGACTTGTTTCGACCTCAAACGGAAATCTAATTCTTGAGCTTATGAGTCACATTCGATCTCCGTTCGAGCTTGAAGCTTGTCGGGGAATCCCGAAATAAATACACGAGTAAACCAGTAAAAAATAATAGACAAATAAATAATTTAACCATTTATCTAATTGGAACAGGACCCGGTCAAGCTGAACCGTTTGAAGCGCAAGCGCGAAAAGAAGGCTCGCTGGAGTAACTTCTACAGGGCTGTCGAAGTCACTAACGAAGTGCTTTCACTGCCTGAGGTATGTCCCACGTATAGTCTGTCGAAAAATGAACCCTAATAAGAGTGTCCCAAGTTAGATAGTCCTATGTTAATAGTTCCACATGTTACAAAACATGATAGGTCCACACCGCGAGCATTCGAAAGCGAGCGTTCACATGTTGTGTTTATTATATTGCGAGCCAATCATGCATAAAACTAAATTGTAGTAATTCGAAAGACCGATTGTAGTTCCAACTTCTTGTAGTAGTACACCATAGAAGCTTAACATTTCCACATATCTAGTGCTCCAATGCTCGTAAACGACAAATCATCAAAAGTCAATCATCTTTATAATGCATGTTACTAATCAAGTAACCCTAATGTATCTATGTAAATACCCGTAAAAGGAAAAATATGTGGGCGTCCAAGCAAAAAGGGTGCAGTAGTGGGGTATTGAGTTAAAGACTAGATTCGGTATCTAGAATATTCAATAAATAATAAGGATTAAAAAAATATTCAAACATGGCTTCTTTTTTTTATCAGACATTATTTTGAAGTTGAAACTCTGAAAAAGCTTGATTTGAGAGAAAGCATTTTGCAATTTGACACTGGTACCTTTTTACTAAACTATTCTGGTACTTAGAAACATCATAAATATAAGATAATTATGCATTAATTAATTATCAATTAAAATCGAGAAGTGCAATTTTTTCACCAGACTTTACAAAACTGCGTATATCTGGGAAACGGCCGAGAACTGGACCCTTTTTGCTTGGACGCCCACATAATGGTGCTTGCTTTTATAAAATAAGTATGCGTAGGGTTTTCGGTATCTCGCTCTACAGAAGAAATCTTTATACATTCTGAATAAGATCCAAAACTTAAAGGCTATTATAGTGACCAACTGTTAACTGTTAATCTGACACATCGAGCTTTAGAAAGAGACTGATTCGGGTATGAGTGACAGAGACAACGCTCTACAAAGCCGAACGCTTTCTAAAATTGGATGTGCCATATTTTCAACCAGATAGTCATTTGCGTCATTATTAAGTGCTATTTCATCCACAGGAAGCCCATGCTAATAAGGAGAAGAAAGAGTCTGCTGAAGTCAAAGTAGCTGAGCCCGAGATTGACGACAGCAAAATCACCCTCTCTTGGTGTGAGTATGTTACTGTATCATCTGCCTAGACATAAATCCCGACTATGTTGGGGTTGGCTTCCAGTCTAATTGTATGCAGCTGAATACCAGTTACCTAGAGAATGGGCAGCAGCATTCTCTATGCATTTAACTCCATACTGCGATCGCCAACGTGGCGATTATGGCAACCCCCCGTCCTTTTGGGGGAGGCCTATGTCCAGCAGTGGACTTCATTCGGCTGAAATGAATGATGATGAGTGATGAATACCAGTTTATATATTTACATTAAAACAGTTTGAAACCAATTATAATAATCATGCACTTATTTAAAAGGATGCCTCGTTAGTCTAGTGGTTGCTAGTCGCTACTGCTAAGCATGAGGTTCTGGGTTCGATTTCCGGGTTGGGCAAAGTGATATTGGGTTTTTCTATCTGGAATTTCTCAGTAGCAGCCTGGAGTCTGGATTTGTGCCCGATTGATGGCAATAGGCTCGCCAGAAAATGACCGCTGGTATGTTCCGGCCAACTTCTGACGAATATGTTCACGTGCCTTCACCATAATAGATAACCGGCTGGTGGCCGTCCTGATGTTCCGAGGGAGCGCACTTATCCGTTCCTGAGAAGTTGACGATGCGAATCCCATCGGGAACACGGCTTTGTGCTCGTGATTATAGATCTGTTTAAATTAATATTTTTTATATTATTAGAGTTAATTTATTTATTTTGTATGCACGTGTTTCTGTGACAAATAAAACCAATTTTTCTTTTTAGATGACAGTGATCTGAACCAGTACTTGGAAGTGCCGGAGTTGAACAGCGTGGTGCCGCTCAATGAAGGTGCCTTCGCACACGCGTGGGCGGGCGCCCGCGCCAGCCATGGTGTGGGTGCCGGCAGAGTTTGTTATGAGGTAACGTGACACCTTTTATTTATTTTCTTAGGGTTCCGTACAGAAAGGGTGCCAAAATGTTAGTAATCCTACGCAGTCTGTATATATGTCATGGCTGTATCTTTATAACCATAAATATAGGTAGTCCGTAGTAAATTTTACAAAATTCGTGTGACTATGATGGCCTCATGAAAAATCAATCTCCCTAGCCTTTTCCCAACTATGTTTGATCGGTTTCCAGTCTAACCAGATGCAGCTGAATACCAGTATTTTATGTGGAGCGACTGCCTAACTGACCTCCACAGCCCAGTAACTGGGTAACACGATACCCCTTTATAAGACTAGTTGTCATACTATGTCATATCATGGCAAATATGACTGCATGTCCGACTCGCACTTAGTAATTTTTTTACAAAGATCTCTCATAGATTTCGACATCTTCCTTTCTTCATTGTTCTGGCCAATGTGTAATGAATTAATCCTAGTTGTTTGACCAAGATAGTTTTAGGGTACCCAAACAGGACCAAATTGTCTACGTATTTTGAAAATCTTCTAAATCTAAATGATGACAATATAAACTTTTGTGTTGTGGTTGTAGGTGCGAGTTGGCACTATACTTACGACCACTGAGATCTTGGAGAAGGAACCTGTCGGCTCTGGACTGAGAATAGGATGGTCCACTGATGACTCCCCATTGCATCTGGGTAAGTTTGCATACCGAATTCTACTTGGTAAGTGTGTTGAACTAAAAATATATTACTTTTATAGTTCATCACACTGACCCAAGTTTCAGACCACCACAAAACCAAAAATAAAGTTAAAAACAGCCCTTCTGTGCATATGAAATTAGAAAATATACAAAAAAAAATTGTTGCCATTTAAAAATCGTAAGCTGCGTTTGTGAAAGCCCCAAATGATTTAAGACCGGAAAGTGCCTCATCCACAATTCAGCCTTAGGTAAAGCAACAAAAACAAATAGATGTTGGTTAATTGCTCTGAAAAAAGTTTCCTACTCGAAAAAGTGTTTTGGACGAGGATAATCTGGTTTATATACAGTGGACCCCCGGTAATCCGACAAACATTTGCAGGGCAGTGTTGAACTATCGAATTTGTCGGATTGTAGAGAACTGCCTAAGACCCCCATAGTCCAGATTTTTTTTTTACAAAAGAGTACCTTGTAATCCAACAAATTCAGATCCAATGATAAGTTTCTATATGTTATACTCTGAAGTACAAATCATACTTCATTATAAGTATGTCAAATTTAGTAAATTAAACAACACAATAGAGAGAGAACAATAATAATAGACATATTGTCGGATTACAGGCGATGCTGGATTAGTCAGGGGCCGGATTACCGGGGGTTCACTGTATAATGGCTAAGTTAAAACGATGCGTACCTCGGCTGGAATTTTACACTTTGTATGATCATTTCAGGTGACAGTGAACTCAGCTGGGGCTTCGAGAGTTCCGGTCGTGCTGTCAACAACAGCGAGTTCAAGGAGTACGGGAAACAACTCAACGAGAAGGACGTCGTTGGGGCTTACTTGGTAATAAATTGTGTATAAAAAGCTGATTTTATTCCAATGCTATTCCTCAAATGAAATGTATCGCTTGTAGCCACTGTTGGTGAGCAAGCAAAACTGATAAATCAACTCTGTGATGAAAAAAAAAGAGCGACCCTACATAATAGTAGTCGCTTATGATGTGTAACATCTGACATGTCACCTTGGTAATAAATAAGCAACTGAGCAGTGACAGAAACTAAACTCAAAATTTTAAAAAGTTACATTCTGAATTATTTATACAATATAATAGGTTGGGGAAAAAGTTTCTTCGCATTTTTTAAGAAAATTCAAAACATTTTTTAATATAGTTTATTTACATTTAACTAAAGTATGTAGGTACCATTTTGTTCGATAACTTTTTCCCATCTTGTAGGTAAGGACATGATCCCATTGCTATAGAAATTTTGGGACTTCTGATCAATATACCGCGACAAGTGGTTTTGGCAGTCCTCTCGTGATGTTAACCTGACACTGCCTAAAGAATTCAGAAGAGACCGAAACAGGTGGAAATCTGAAGGTGCAAGGTCAGGACTATACAGCGGATGCATTAACACCTTCCAGCCAAACTCTCTTAATTTTTGCTGAGTGGCTAAAGATATGTGAGGTCTAGCGTTATCATGATGGAAAACCACACCCCTTATGTTGATTAATTCCGGCCGCTTTCTCTCAACTTCTTGCTTTAATCTCATCTGTTGTTCGCAGTAGAGTTCAGAATCGATGGTCCTGCCTGGTGGTAACAGCTCATAATGAATAATGCCCTTCCAATCCCACCACACACACAGCATCACCTTGTTGCGAGTTAACCCGGGTTCCGCCACAGTCTGTGAAGCCTGACCGGCCTTTGACCACGACCTTTTTCGCACGTTCTTGTCGTACGTGATCCACTTTTCATCACCAGTTGGCAGCTTCTTCAAAAATGGTTCGGTTTCATTACGTCGTAATAAAGAATCACAAATGAGTACACGGTTCATTAGGTTTCTTTCAGTGAGCTCGTGAGGTACCCAAATATCGAGCTTTTTTGTGTACCCAGATTTTTCAAATGTGCCAAAACTGTTTTGTGGTCAATTCCCAGTTCTTCAGCTACGTCGTAACTACTGATATGCCGATCATGCTCCACTTTTTAAAAAATGGCATCCATTTTTTCCGTAATAGGGCGATCAGAGCGACGTGCATCTTTGACATCAAAATTTCCGGATTGAAAACGCTTAAACCAAATTTATGCTACTCTCACAGACACTGCACTAAACAAAAAACTAAACACTAAACATCGCAATTTTTTTTCGCGGCTTGCGTTGCATTTTTACCTTTTTTGTAGTAAAATTTTAAAATGTATCGAATTTCTTCATTAGATTCACTCATTTTGTCAGTACGAAAAACAAATGAAAATCACACATTTTCCTAATTTTAATTTGGAATTATGTTCTTTAAAATTTACACTTTCAATGATACCAAAACCAGCCAGATAAAAATAGTATAGCCAATTTTATTACAAGTTCATACATACTATAATGCGAAAAGACTTTTTCCCCAACCTAATACTTATTCATTAGTAGTGGTCGCCCACTGGTCGAGATTCGACCCCCTCTACTTACAATCTAAAGCGCAGGCCACACCGCCAGCTAGCGGGCGGGCGGGCTAGGCGGGCGAACATCGTTTCACCTCTTTACATGGTTAGTCGGTAGCTCGCGGTGTGAACCGAAGTATGTAAAGAGGTGAAACGATGTTCGCCCGCCTAGCCCGCCCGCCCGCTAGCTGGCGGTGTGGCCTGCGCTTAAGTATATAGTACTTACTAATTAAAAGTACTTACTTATTCCAAGTTCAAGCTGTCACTTCCTGTTACACACTTCCGTCCCCTTTCACGAAATCACTCCCACAGAAAGTGAGTGAAAAGAGGTTTCACATCAAATCATTGTCAGTAGATTGAGTGTAGTACAGTTGGTGACCAGCATTATCTGACCACTCTTCCATGATTCTTCTTTGTAAGAGAGGCCAGGTAACGCTGGTCACACCGAGTTTACCACAAGTTCCATAGTAGTCTGGAGTGTCAAAGGGCATTACATGTAGACACGTTTCAGGTTTAGGGTGATGGGTATACCACCTTATTTTACCTTATATTCTTATGCTGATCACAACATTCCACTGCAACTGGATAACAATATGATTTGACCATGATTGTTCCACTGCCAATACAAGTTATTTCATAAGTAATGTAAAGGTGCTGGTAAATAGTAAGGGTGCTGGTTGAAACACACACCTGTTTTGTTAACTAGCTTATGTCAAGTGTACATAAAGATGATACTATTTAATGTTAACATTGTTATTTGAGTTATTAAATAAATTATTATTTTTCTTTATTTAATTAGTACATACAAATTATATTTTTAAATATCAGAATATAAAAATATTTAAAAATATAAAAAATAGTTGTCCATCGGTATCGGGAGCAGGGTCCAAGTTACCGGTGGTTAGGGCTGCAGAGATAGGAACCTCCTCACGATGCGAGCCGTGTCGAGGAGTACTGCCTTCTGAATCAGGCCCTTGATCCAACCACCTAACGAGAGCCTCGAAAGATGTTGCTCGAGGCTTTCGGCCATCAGGCCATTGGCCGATAAATAATAAATTATTATTATTATTGGTCATTTTGGCATAGTGACAGGGATAGGGAATTAAAATTATCTAATTGTCTTGCTCCTTAGGCTTGTTTTCTACGATTTTTTTTTTAACAATATTAGTCAAGTTAATTTACCTTCTTACCTTATTCTATCTTTACCAGGATCTGGAGTCAAACCCGTGCAAGATCTCATACACGGTGAACGGTGCTGAACAGGGCACAGCTTATGAATTCGACAAGGCAGCGCTCAACGGCAAGCCGTTGTTCCCGCATCTGCTTACCAAGAACATTTGCTACAAAGTTAACTTCGGATATGACAAGTAAGTGATATTATATGTGAATTAAACCGTTACGTATAGAATCGTAGCTATTAAAAAAAAAAAAAAAAACTATTAAAACCGTGCTTTCGACGCCGTATTTTTTTTTAACCTCAATCTCCCTCCGTAATGTTCACTCCAAATCATCATAAAAAATTAAAAACCCAGAAGAAAGAGAGAGTTTTATATGGTTTAAGACATTTATTTTTCTTAAAAGATTACATTAATTACAGAGAATATACAATAATAAGTAAATAAAATAACCGATAAGTGTGAAAAATGTTAGTGGAGATTGTGTTTGTGTATATGCTGCGGTGAGAACAAATCTTGTTTGTTAAGGCCTATGGCACAGTGCGCTTGAATAAGCGATAATTGAACATTTTTATGGACTCAAGTTGTGAAAACTGTCACTATTTTTGCTGCTGGATTTAAATAACTTCTTATCATTCTTAACATTGTTAAAGGCCGTTGTTTTGCGATTTATCGCCGCGATATTATTTTCAGGTAAAAGGTATCATTATATCGAAATAGGTTGCAGTCAAAGAATGCACATTAATTTAATTCCTAAGAGGCTTGTTGAACAACAAAGCACATTTTTTTTTTACACTAAGACTAAGACTCCCACCTGAATATTATAGCTTCCTGTACACAAAATTTACGTTGATATTGTAATTATGTAATAAATTTTTGAGCGGTACGGTTGGTGCAGTGGTTATGCGATTGACTGCTGTGCTGCGTGTCTCGGGTTCGATTCCCGCACGGAACAAATATTTGTATGACCTACTTTTGGTCTGGCTGTTCGTGTATGTGAGTTTAAATGTCTGTAAACGCACCCACGCTACAGGAAAAAATCCTAGTGTGGGGCAACGTTTTTAAATAATAATAAAAAAAAAAAACATGTAATTAGTATTGTAACGCAGACGCCACTTTCCTTACCATAGTTCGTTTGCTTTCCATAATAAATACCTAAAGGTTGATTTATACCACAGATTAAATTATGCTACGTACAAATCTACAAACGCGCACGCAATATAAACGCTCGTGCTTTTTTATTTACGTACATTTACTAGACTAAGGGCCACAGCAGACTAGCTACTTTTAGCATCGGCGATCGGCGTTTTTGCGACTGTATCTAGCTTCATCGCTGCATTTAGCTTCTTAAAAGTAACTAGTCTGCTGTGGCCCTTAGCTAATTTTAGAACGCACGAGCTAGACAATCGATCTATTCCTGTCTAGATGTCGTACGATAGCTAATTTCGACGCTGTTTTGAAATCCCTGTTGACGTAGAGGAGACGCTTCTGCTTTCTACGCACAGGATGGCACAGGATATTGTTAGTTTAGTATTCCTGTTGGGATCAACCCATAGTGCTTTTTCTGTGCCGTGAGGTTTCTATTATAGGCAGGTACATTCGATTCCGTGATTATTCTTGTGTTTCCCGTTGTGTTTCCGTGATTGTTTTTGTGTTTTTTGTGGACCGCCCATTGTGTCACCCTGTGTAAAATTTTAACATTTATATCTGTAACTTTTATGGTGTACATAATAAAGAGTATTCTATTCTATTCTATTCTATTCTGTAATTGCATGAGATCTCAAGCGGAAATACATTTTTCGTGTTAAGTTGTGTAAAAAACTTCTATTATCATGGTAGGAATTATTATAAATCGTATTGGATAAAAATTGAATTATTATGATCTATAAGGAAACTTTTGAATTAATTTCAATTCTACTGCTTTCAAGTTTCTGTTCTACTAAAATTCTTCACGAAACATGAGAGTAGCAGTATGTAGGTGTCTTTTATACTGTTTCAATGAATGGTCATCATTCATCATCATTTCGACCGAAAGACGTCTACTGCTGGACACAGGCCTCCCCCAAACGGGGGTTTGCCATAATCGCCACGCTTGACAGGCGGGTTGGCGATCGCAGTATGGTGTTAAAATGCTTAGAGAACGCTGCTGCCCATTCTCTAGTAAGTCCCTTAGTCGCCTCTACGACACCCACGGGAAGAAATAGGATGGTGCTATTCTGTACGTCCGGCACCACAGGGCGCGATGAATGGTCATAAAAGTGTTTTTACAGTAGCAAAAATCTTTGGAAATGATTTCTTTTTGATAAAGGTTTTATGTAAAATTGACAATTTCAAAGTCAAATATTTCTCTTTGGGTTTCAGTTTCGCCATTATCTCACTGATTTTGTTTACATTGCTTCATAATCCATTATTTCAACAGATACAACATGTTAACAAAAACCAAGACAGTTCGTAAACGCGTCGAGATTCCGGTCGAACAAGTTCTAGAAGAGAAGCGAGCGATCGAGGCTGAGTTACAGCGCCAGAAGGACGAGGTTGCCAAGAAGGAATGTGAACGACGGGAGAAGGAGAAGAGTGAGAGGGAAGAACGACAGAAGAAGAAAAAAGAGGTAAGATATTATAGGCAGTTGTTGATTGATTGATTACTTATTTATTTATAAAGGTACACCAACAGCTTCTGTATATAATTCATTAATATATCTTAAGTACTATAGGTAACAATAACCTCGGACTAACACAGAAGCCAATTAAATGATATCATATTCCGGAGCACTTTGGGCAGATAGCCATGCTACACTTTGCTGACTGATATTTTTACCAAGGCTAATCTTATGAGGTATGAGGAATAGGGTCTAAAGTTCACTCATTCTCCATAGAAAATGGAGGATGCTCCGACCAGACGGGTGCCGTGTCTGGTGGGCTACTGGCCGACGGTTGATGTCGGGGTGACGTAAAGAATATGCTAGTCTCGCGATAAACTCTGCTTGCGCGATGTAGGATTTGTGTGAAGTCAGGTCTTTTGATGCGTATTTCGCCACACTGATGTAGTTCGTGCCTCAATTTGAGAAGAAGAAGAATTGGTAATTGCTGTCACAGATGCTGCAGGTTTAATATCTGCAAATGTGGGTTCAGGGATCCCAGTACATTTATTTGATTTATTTCTTTCAATTTTGTTGAAAGTTACTTTTTTGGAGCTTGAAAGACCGTCACTCAGTGTCGACATGACGCTCTACAGATCCGAACAATTTTTAAAACCCGATGTGTTTTTTTTCTGTCCCATCTCATTGAATACCAATTCATTCCATCAGGAGCGTGAAAAGCAAGACCGTGAACGGAAGGAGAGAGAGGTTGCTGAGAGAAAAGAGAGAGGTGAAGAGGAACCCGAAGCAGAAGGAGAGAAAGATAAAGAACCGGAAGATAAAGAAAAAGAAAAGGAATCGGAAGCAGTTGAGGAAAACGCAGAAAAGATAGATGAGCCCAAGGTGAGAGTTATTCTTTGACTACAGGGTCATATTGTTATTTTGTCTTATAATTATTCATTGATTGATATCGTCTGTGAGGTTTCGCCAGTTAATTTAGTTTGACCTTTTAAAACCAGTAAGCATTTGATATCAATTGAGCAACTTGAAATCATAAGAGCTTGTTCGAGCATATGACACTAGCAGTATTCACAGTAAACTGAGGAGCTCGTGGCTAAGTAATAACAGCCGCACGGGTTGATCCATCAGGTTAAGCTACGCTTGCCGGGTTTGGTCCGTGGATGGTGACCATCTTTACATACCGAAACTCCTCCGTGCTTCGGATAGCACGTTAAGCCGTTGGTCCCGGCTGTCATTCGTGGATCTTTGACAGTCGTTACGGGTCGTCAGAAGCCCGAAAGTCTGACAACCAGTCTTACCAAGGGGTATCGTATTACCCAGTTACTGGTTGTGGAGGTCAGATAGGCAGTCGCTCCCTGTATAACTGGCGAAATTGGGGAATCCTGGTCCACCCTTGGCTATCCCTTCAGGGATATCATTACGTATGTTACAACTTTAAGTACCTTGCAGGAGAACGGTGATAAAGCTGCAGCAGAAGCAGAGCAGGCGGCTGAAGTGAAGGTTGAACCTATGGATGCCGAGCCTAGCGAGAAGCCCGCGGCAGCTGCGGAGGTGAAGGAAGAACCTGAACCAGGTTAGTACATCTCTTAATACTATAACACAAAGTCGCTTTTCGAGTGTGCGCTTTGCTCTTTTAAACTATAGAAGGTATTTTGATGCGGTTTAAATGTGGATTTTGTTACCATCATTTTGAGCATTTATTCTGGAAGATAAAAGTGTTTATTACATTAATATTTAACTTAGAAATAGGTTGTAATAAAATCTTTATCTCAAATCTCTTTTACTTAATTTTAGCTGTAATTTTTATGGTGTACATAATAAACATCTATTCAATTTTAAAATACAATAAGTAAATAAAGTAGATTTTCTGAGTACACAAAAAAACAACTTGTCACCTTTTGCAATTTAAGGTTAAAAGAGAAAAGCTTGTATGGAAGTTAAAACCCAGTTTTCATAATGATTTCGTTAGGCAATGCGTGATAATTGTGATATATAAGAGTTTTGTTATATTTGCCCACAGAAGGTGAACTCGCCGAGGTCACTGAAGAACAAGTCCTCCAAGGACATGTACTGGACAAGAGAATCAAATTCGTTATCCGGTAAGTTATCATTATGCAATGGACAATGTGCATATTCAGCCTATAATGTTGTCACAGCTGGGACACAGGCCTCCTCTCTTCGAGTGCGAGTGGGCTGTAATGCACCACGCGGGCCCAGTGCGGGCTGGTAGATGTCACATGTCTTCGAATGTTTTGGTTCTAGGACATGCCGCTTTCCTCACGATGTTTTCCTTCACCGTTTTGAGAGCAGTAGTGATGAAATTATTTCGACAAAAAAAAGCGCCTGCTTGGGTTCGAACTCACGACCTACAACTCGTAAGCCCGTTACGACTGGGCCACCACTGCTCTATGCAATGTAGTAAAGTATCACAATTATTGCCAAGTTGTTCAAAATTGTTTATTTTTGGGTATATTCTAAATATTTACCCAGAACACTGATGGACACAGATCAATGATAAAATAAAGTCATAAGATAAATTCATCTGAGTACATCACACTTCACTACAATGGCTCCAGCTCTCTTATCAGTAGGTTTTTTAATTAGGCAAAAAGGTGCTTCACTATAATGGCTCCAGCTCTCTTATCAGTAGGTTTTTAATTAGGTAAGAAGGTGGATATATGTATGGAAATACTAAATCCGTGCATTCCATTTTGGCTTGTATTGGTCCAGTTTTTACAATGATATTATACAAAATAAATTTTATTATATTGTGAAGTATTTGACTTCTAATCCCAATCGTGTGGTATGAGCTTAGAGTATAATAATGTAACACTGGAGAAGCCTTACGAACTTACTTAAAAATACAAGAACAAATGTTCTAGCGCAATCATAAAAACTACTTAAAAAAAAAGAAGATTTTTCATTTGATTCAATCACGATTCAACATAAAACAAGACATGAATCGAGTATTTTCCTCACAATGGTTTTGTGACGTCACCATGTCTCGCTACATCTCGTTTTTATGTTCGCAAGGTTCAAAATATTTTTCTTTTCCATTACAAAAATATACATCAATCAGCAAAATTGACATGCGATATGTCTTTTAGCAAAAATGTTAGCGAGATAACCGTAGGGTTGAGGTCATGTTTGAAACCAAAATTGACATGTCGATAATTTCATAATATTATAACGGTTAATATTTTAACGGGTATTTCTATTTTAACGGTTTTATAATTAGAAAATCATTATTTTTTGCCACAAAGCAAACACAGGAGAATATTAAAGTTTGTTTTGTATTTTATTGGTACCAATCGAAAATCTAATCTAGGCAAACTCTTCAGTTTTCCGAAAGATAGTGCAACCAGGGCTAAGTGGATAAAGCTTAGAAGCTTAAGCTTGTAAGAGACAAAAAAATCGATCGGGCTTCTCTTTCTTAGCGAGCCGTTTTTGTTTCGGCCCCGCCAAAAGTGACAGACTTTTTTTGTTCAGAATATTGCGTTTATGCCTTCTCCAGTGTTATGTACTCTAAGGGTATGAGTCATCTGAGGAGGTATATCAAAATTCCGTATTTACTCTTGTTTTTTACATGATGTAATTATGAGATCGCAAGCGGAATTACATTATATTTAAAATAAAAAACAGCGGTTTTTATTCCTGGCATAATCAGAGATCCAAGATCCAGATCGGGACTATACTTTGTCAAGTTTTACTCGGTATAAGAATAATCAGAGTATAATATTCTCAGTGCCTCCTTTATATAGGCCTCCGCTTGGTGAGGAGTTTAACGAGTGAAGTTAAACTCATTATTTATGAATTATTCACAGGTACACAGTAGAAGAAGAGTTAGATGGCACCGAGGCGGACATGTTACCTGGTTTCGTGTTCATTAGTAGCGGCGACTTAGTGGAGGGACCCTCTCGACCGGCCAGCATCGCCGACTGTGAGGTGAGGCATAAATAACTACATTAGTATTAAAAATCTATTACGAGCCTGTCCGAAAGGGATATCGTGGCCCTGGCACACAGGCATCTGAAAGAACACGGGTGGGTTTTAGTCAGTAAAAGTCTGACACACCCTCCTGCTTCGCCCAGAGCGAGAGAAGTTATTTGATAATTTCCCACCCAAAAAAAATAAAAATCTACAATCACTGACAGACAACGCAGTATTAACCGCTGATAAAAAAAAAGCAAAATGTGGACGGCAAACTATTTTTATACAGAGACACCTTTCACCTAATAAAACAGCGTGGCGATCTCAAAACTCAAGAAATCTCAAAACAACAGTCTACTTAAGGGGGATACGCTAAGGTAGCCCGCAAAATTCAAATTTAAGTTTTGGCAATTTGCAGGCCTGTGTCAGATTGTATGTTGATCTAATTAAGATTCGCGGCCGTAACAAATATGGCTTTACAGAAATATAATCATTAGAATCAGCTGACTCTCTAAGGTTATAGAATGCTATTGTTGTATTGCTGATTATAATTCTGTAAAGCCATATTTGTTACGGCCGCGAATCATTTTTTAATAAACATACAACCTGTTACTGACCTGCAAATTGCAAAAAAACGTAAGAAAATTTGAATTTCGCGGGCTACCCTGACGCTTTCGCCTTAATTAAAATCTTCAATCTGTTTTTTTTTTTTAATTATCCTGTGTTGTCCCACTGCTGGGAAAAGGTATCCTCCATACTTTTCCAATTATCATTGCGTTTGGTCTTCTCGGGCCAATCGGTCAGGAATGAGTCGAAATCGTCACGCCAACCACGTCACATCTAATCTATACATATTTTAAATTAAAGTCGCATTTTGTGTCTGTCTGTGTGACCGCGTTGTTCTTCAAAACTAGGCAACGGATTTTGATGCGGTATTCACCAACATTTAAAGATTTTATTTCTGAAGGTTTATGCTTATTTTTTTTTAATTTATTATGGGTTGGGGAAAAAGTTTCTTCGCATTTTTTAAGAAAATTCAAAACATTTATTTACTATAGTTTATTTACATTTAACTAAAGTATGTAGGTACCATTTTGTTCGATAACTTTTTGCCATCTTGTAGGTAGGGACATCCCATTGTTATAGAAATTTTGGGACTTCTGATCAAAATACCGCGACAAGTGGTTTTGGCAGTCCTCTCGTGGTGTTAACCTGACACTGCCTAAAGAATTCTGAAGAGACCGAAACAGGTGGAAATCTGAAGGTGCAAGGTCAGGACTATACGGCGGATGCATTAACACTTCCCAGCCAAACTACCTTAATTTTTTCTGAGTGGCTAAAGATGTGTGAGGTCTAGCGTCATCATGATGAAAAACCACACCCCTTCTGTTGATTAATTCCGGCCGCTTTCTCTCAACTTCTTGCTTTAATCTCATCTGTTGTTCGCAGTAGAGTTCAGAATCGATGGTCCTGCCTGGTGGTAACAGCTCATAATGAATAATGCCCTTCCAATCCCACCACACACACAGCATCACCTTGTTGCGAGTTAACCCGGGTTTCGCCACAGTCTGTGAAGCCTGACCGGCCTTTGACCACGACCTTTTTCGCACGTTCTTGTCGTACGTGATCCACTTTTCATCACCAGTTATCAGCTTCTTCAAAAATGGTTCGGTTTCATTACGTCGTAATAAAGAATCACAAATGAGTACACGGTTCATTAGGTTTCTTTCAGTGAGCTCGTGAGGTACCCAAATATCGAGCTTTTTTGTGTACCCAGTTTTTTTCAAATGTGCCAAAACTGTTTTGTGGTCAATTCCCAGTTCTTCAACTACGTCGTAACTACTGATCTTGCTCCACTTTTTCAAAAATGGCATCCATTTTATCCGTTATAGGGCGACCAGAGCGACGTGCATCTTTGACATCAAAATTTCCGGATTGAAAACGCCTAAACCAAATTTGTGCTACTCTCACAGACACTGCTTTCACGGCTTGCGTTGCATTTTTACCTTTTTTTGTAGTAAAATTTTAAAATGTATCGAATTTCTTCATTAGATTCACTCATCTTGACAGTACGAAAAACAAATGAAAATAACACATTTTCCTAATTTGAATTTGGAATTATGTTCTTTAAGGTGCAGCGCAGACGACAGACTTTTTGTGCGAAGGAGTCTGATGCACACACCAATGTGAATACATTTTATTAGCTCACAAGCTTTCATTAATCACTCCTGCGCACAAAAAGTCTGTTGTCTGCGCTGCGCCTAAAATGTAAACTTTCAATGATACCAAAACCAGCCAGATACAAATAGTATAGCCAAACAGATTTTATTACAAGTTCATACATACTATAATGCGAAAAGACTTTCCCCAACCTAATACAATAATATTAACTTAACATTACGCCTGTAATCTCCGAAGGGTTAGACAGAGGTGTACCTATAGTACACCCAAATTTCGCCAAAAACAAAATTGCATATAATAACGAAATCTATAATATAATTTATTTATCAGGTGATCCTCATGGTGGGCATGCCGGGCTCGGGCAAGACGTACTGGGCCAGGCAGCGCGCGGCCGAGCAGCCGGCGCGCCGGTACAACATCCTGTCCACGGGCGCGCTGTTCGAGCGCATGAAGGTATGTCGCCGGCCGCGCTGCCGCGCACACTACACAGTATACTCGTACTGACAGATACGGTAGTCCGGGTTTGTTTCAATGTCTTATAGCGAATACAAAGAAATGCAGGATGTTTCTTGCAAGTTTTATTGGACTTTTTAATAGTTTATAGACTGATTTTTCATTGATAATTTTTGTCTGAAGAATAAATATAACAGTTTGACATATCTTTTTTACTGTTAATATTTATTCCTCTGATAAAAATTATTTGATAAAAATTAGTCCTTAGGCAAGCAAAAAGTTACTAACCACATGACGATTTCAGTTAGGAGATGAGTCAGAAACGGCTCATTACCATGTGCTAAACATATTAATGTGCCCTTTCTAACTCACTTCTAAAATAAGGAGACTTAAAATAATATATATGATATTAAGAAATTGAAATAAATCGAACTATACTGACAAACAAAAACATTTCATTGTCACTCTGTTACAATAAACAGAACAAGGTTTTATTTATGTTTTTTGTTGATCACAATTTTTTTGAAGACCCTTTAGAGGTGTTGCGATGATTTCTCTGTTCATTATAACCACTTTTTTATTTGTTTAGCGCTTTATGCGGTCTGTTAGGTTAAGTGCGCATGATATGCGGACAAGGAATATTGTATGAAAATACTCAGCCAATTTAAAAACTCTTGGAATGGTAAGAAAAGAAAAAATGCTATTTGGAAAATCATCAATGCTTCACAGCAAGGTAAGTATATATTCGCAAGAAAAAAGTTCATCTTGTAAACGAGTTTTCAGATATTCTTAGCCCAAAATACATTCATGCGCGCGTAACCTTTATACCTATTTAATTTCACGCCGAATGACATCGCCCAAAGAATGCAAGCTTGAATGGAAAGTAATGGCTAAGAAGTATAAATGTGTCAAATGAATGTATTTTATCATCGCAATACTTCAAAGTTTAAATAATTAATAATTTCACAAGAGAAACGTAAATAAAAAACATTTTCTTTTCAAACACAACACTGCACACAAACTAATAATTTTTCCCTTCCAGCACTAGAGGTATGAGCACAATAAACCGACATCAGCTCCAACTATAAACATTGATAAACTAATGTTCGTCTGTATTTTCAACAGGGTGCAATATGAGCAACATTTATAAACCAAAACATTATAACAAAACAATGTTAACTGACCTTTAGCGGTCAACAACTAGCAGTGTAGTTAATATGATACCAGTGGATCGCCGACTGAAGAGGACGTACGTATACCGAGTCCCGAGTCACCAAGGAGAGTCCCTGGTATCACAATAACATATATTCCTTAGCGTAAGCTAGCCTAAGTCGTGTCGCTGCGTCTAGGTTTAGTATTGTATAAGTGTGTACGTCGACACAGGTGGACTGTAAGCCCTTCCGCGCCAGCTACGATGCAAGGTGGGACGCTATGGTGTCCAAGTGCGCTAAATGCGTGCTTAAGTTGTTGGAAATCGCGAAGGGCCGCAAAAGGAATTTTATCCTCGATCAGGTGAGCAGCACTCCAATTTTTATAACATTAAGTCTTTGGCAGGCACACTTAATTCAGGAACAATCGAGATCGAACGACTGTTACCCCCGCGACTGTTTCGCTTTTCCATTTGTTTACCGATTTCAATCACTCTTCACGGAACGATTATGTATATGTATGCCATGTTATATAGCGTCTATCTAGCTTCGTATGCCATCTATATATCTACGCATCTTCATAAGGTACGTCCTATATATAAGAGTAGTTAATTAAGGCTATGTATCACGACACCGCTTCCGCGATAAGAGCGAGCTATAATGTACCTAATTGTTTGTAGTAGCGCCGAGGTAAGTAGAAGACGCGGGAGCGGTGGGCGGTAACTCTGCCTAAAGGCCCACTGAAATAACCGCGATGGGATCTCTATTGAGCTTGTTCTAGGTGTCGAACTGCCACAAAACATTAACACAAAGTACAAAGTCACCGCTGGATATCGTCAATATCTATAATGAGAATGTTTTGCTCCACATCATAATCAACGCGGGACTCGACGACGGCGATCGACGTAATTCGCGACCGCGGTTTCGATATCGCATTGGGTAAAAACAGACGAACGTATACCCGTCGGCCCAGAGGCGGAAGTTGAGGGAATTCGACGGGTACCGGCGGGTCGCGGTCGTGATCGTGACCGACGACGAGACGTATCGCGACCGGCAGAAACGGCGCGAGGAGGCCGACGGCAAGGAGGTGCCCGACGGGGCTATCGTGGATATGAAAGGTTGGTTACACTGCCTAGCCCTAGGAGCCGCCCCCGCCCGCCCCGCCTCTACCTCGCCTCACACGCCTCTCTGTTGTAGCCAACTTCACGCTGCCCGACAAGTGCTCCTGGCTAGACGAGGTCATCTACCCCGAGCTGGCGGCCGAGGAGGCCCGGGCCGTAGTGGAGGCCTATCATCGGGAGGCCAAGGCCGCCGGCGTGGTTCGAGACAAGGACAAGCGCGAGCGCTCGGCCACGCGCGACGCGCCGCCTGCGAAGCGACACCGCTCCAATGACAAGCGACATGGCAGGGATGACCGGAGGAACAGGGACTTTAGTAGAGGAGATCGAGGTCAGTTACACATACGTACTATGAAAATAGCTCTAAACTTGTCTGAGCGTACTTAGATAAACTTAGTGTGCAATTTCCTTTAAGCAAAGGTGATCAAGTGAATCTGAACATTAAATTTATACAAATAAGGTGCATTTGAATTCGTATGAAACGCCTACTGTACTTAGCTTAGATAAAGTCTAAGTAAGATCTCAGCCCTAATTGTTATCAAACTTAAATATTTAGGTATTATTTAAATGGAACGTCTTTGTCGATCGATAACCAAAGTCGTCAAACATAACCCATAGGACTGGCACGCTGAAGTGGTAATGGTCTGGCCAGTTTAACCGGCAACGATGGCCATTATTGTAGATATTTTCATGAGTGAAGATCAAACACAGGCATCCCTGTCTAGGTTGAGCAATGATTTTCACTGGCTGAGGATTGAATTCAATAGGAGAGGCTTTATGTCCAGTACTCAGTTGTAAGCTGATGATGATTGGCCCTTGATTCACTAAACAAGTATTATAATAATAAAATGTTTTAACATAATTATCACACTAATATTAAAAAGGCGAAAGTTTGTGTGTTTGTTTGTTACTTCTTCACGCTCAAACGGCTGGACCAATTTTGATAAAATTTTGTATGGAGGTAGCTGACACCCTGGATTGACATATAGGCTACTTTTTATCCCGATATTACTACGGGATCGAGACCTATGTGGGTGAAACCGCGGGGCGCAGCTAGTCAGTCTATAACGGTCTGAATGCTGGACTGGGACATAGCCTCCTTACTGTGAGAGGGATGGGGCTATAAAGTTTGTAAGTTGGTACAGTATAAAGATGACCGGTAATTAGATCCTTTTTTGTGAAAACAAAAGCTACGTTGTCTGCGTTCCAACAGGTGTTTGGGGTAGTCAACCAAACTTTTTAATTAAAATGCATATTTATAAAACGTAACCACTCGTTTCTAGTTGAAATTCTGTATGTTAATACTAATGTATTATTAACTGTGATGCGGGCCTAGTCAAAGTTGGTGGATGTCACGTCTTCGAATTTTCGGTTCTGTGTTGAAGGAGTTTATGAAGATTGTTGAAGGAATGCTTATTGCATCTGCAGAGGATCGTTGGGGAGGCAGCAGCAGCTCTGGCGGCGGCGGCGGGCGCTGGGGTGGCGGCGGCGGCGGCGGCGGGCGCGGCGGCTCCCGCTGGGGCCCGCGCGACTCGCGGCCCAGCGCGCCGCCCAACGCCAACCGCTTCGAGCGGCCCTGGCAGGGGGGCCCGCCGCAGCCATCCGCGCCCGCACAAGGGAACGGAGGCGGACGATACGAGTGAGTTACAAGCTTCATTATTGTAATTTGTCTTCCTCACAACTCAACAACTTTGTATGTATACTCCATACATCGACGTGCAAACTGTCACCATGCATTCAGCATATGATTCGTCGGTAATTAAAAAGTAAACCCAAGTGCGAAGTGTGACACACGGTCAAAATATATGGAATAGCAAATTTTATACACCCTGTATAGGGATTTTCTTTCTCCTACTTGATACTATTGTTTCATACTGTGTTTCTAATAATTTCACTGTAAGTTTGTAGACGAATTATTCCTGAGAACTTACTTAATTTCATTGTTTCAACGTTTTTCTGATGGCACTATAAGTTCTTATTTTCAGTTGCAATGGTTAGGAATAGTATTTGTCCCAAAATAAATAAAAAGCTACAGTAGCGACACCTTTACAGCTACATAAGAACTGGCAGCAGTGGACATACCACAACCCTGCATCACACTGCTAGGTTTATCAAGAAATTGCTTAGAAACCGATGCCCAACAACAAGCGCTATGGCCCGCCAAAAAATATCACCCGAGTGGCCGGAGGATTCTTCCTTTTCAATAACCCTACGGCCACATTGTCGCGATAACGCGAACTCCACTTCCCGCGCTCTCTCGCACACCGGCCGACGGCTCGCTGTACAACAGAGAGCGCACGAAATGTAGTTCGCGTTATCGCGACAGTGTAGCCGCAGCAAAAAGAAGCATTCCAACTACTTCATCCCTCCATGACGTTTCAAAAATAATAAATGTTAATGTAATTTTTTTCTAAATAATACATAAATACAGGTTGAGCATAGTAGTACTTTTACTAAAATGACACATAGTTGTTTATACATAATTTAGAAGACTATTAAAATCTATATAAACAAAAACATAAACCCTGTCTCTTAAAAGCATACTACCTCAAATGGCTTGGCATGATCCTCCGGTATGTCGAAAATATTGCAGCTTTAATTTTGAAATAAATATATGGTAAAGTTGAGGATTAATGTTAAGTACTATGTTTGACGAAAACACGATTCCATAAAATTTTCCCTATAAAAAAAAAACATAATTTACCTCCTAACCAAACAATAAACCGCTCTTATAAAAAAAAAATATACTTTCAAATTAGATAATGAAACTTTGTGTATTTACTGAACTAACTATACAGCAAGTCTTATGTTATTTTTTTTTAATTACCATTAGTTTTACCGTAAAAAGAAATAAACTATATTATCGGTGCCTTGGAGTCTTCTCCCTGCCAACCTATCTCGCTTGCTCGCTTGACCGGCAGCAGGAGGTGCGAGCGAGATAAAGAGTGAGGTGGCTTAATAGATTCTTAAACGAGGAGGCCTGTATCTTAAGAAACAGTGTTTTGACAAGAAAAACATCCTTGATGTGAAACATGTACTTTTTGTTCCAGTAACGATTTCCGGTCCGGCGGAGGGCGCGGTGGGCGCGGCGGCGGCGGGCGCGGGGAGCGCGGGGGGCGGGGGGGCGCGCCGCCCTCGGGCGACCGTTTCGGCCGCGAGCGACACAACCGGCCCAACGACCGCCCCGACAAGAGGCATCATCAGCCCGGTACGTACCACCTCTCTACAATGATGAACGAAGCTCAAATGGCGTGTCTCTTCAATTTCCAATGGTTGCGCGCAGCCTTTCGGCGGAAAATCTAAATGGAGACGAACCAATTATGTGTAACGGGTGAAAAAGATGCTTAACGAAGCCGAGACTTGTTCTTCCTGCCATTGTGATACAAAAAAAAAATTGTACAGGAACCACAGATAACCCCCCTCACCTAGCACCCTAGCACTTATAAAGTCTCAAACTATAATTGATCGGCGAGTTTCGTTTGAAGTTTAAGTTTTATTTTTTCCTAAAAAATATTAAATCAAGTAAAACTATAGCGCATTTATGCTGTAAAAGGGTATGGAAAATCAGGACTTCAAGTACCAAAAATATGGCATAACATTCCACCTCTAAGTAAAATAATATGTACCGAGCCGTCTAGCAGAGCTGATGATGATTGAGCCATTGGAATATTGACAAATTATTATTATTAAGACATTTATTTCAGACATAGTCCATATACTGTGAGTAACACAAAAAACCTTATAAAGCTATTGTTAGTACATACAAAAACAAAAAACAAAAACATTGGCTATGTTATACGGAATATATATAAAACAAAAAATCGCAAAGTGGCACCGCACAGGAGAGCCAGTTTATGCCAAGCCCTGGACGCGTCCACCCGCAGTGTGTAGTGCTAAGGCCACGTCATATATTTTTGTGATATCCTTTTCTCCCTTTACGAAAATATTATATACTTTTGACCTTGTGACAAACACTTCGTTGTTTCGCAACACTCCAATTTAAGCCGATAACCAACTATCGATGTTTCAATAACAGTTGCAGTAATACTTTATTGAATTATGGTATTGTTAATAAATTGAATTGAAAAGAAATGGATATTTATGAGAAAATTAAAATAAACATTCTCTCAATTTTTGGATTTTTTCCTCTAGTAGTCATTTAACTTCCGAGACCCATAGTTCTCGGAAAGTGGCCATAGCCAGCAATAGGTGAAGTCAGGCAATATGGAAGATGATGATTGTAAGTTTGCCCCCAAAAGTAATTCTGTCCAGCTTTTTTATTGTTGTAGGTGTATTCAAAGTTAAACATCTAGATAGCTTACTCTTTATATTGTACCTATATACAAAAATAATCAACGTTATGCAGAGTCATAGTGGGAATCTTACCGCAAAAATGCGATCTATAGACAACAATTCGATGAAGAGACTAAGGTGAGACAAGAAAGGATCCCAGATAAAGATCTAGAAACTGTATATGGCTATATTGGGTGTATATGTGGTGGGTGTGTATATGCTGTATTGGGTGTATGAAACTTTTTTCAACAATTCAATCTATGGTGAAGAGGCGAAGAGCAATTAAATGGTGAATATTTTTAATTTTATTAGTTGCGCACTTTTGTCACATATTCAATGATTTGGACTAATGCGTATATCAGGCTGGAGTTTATCGGGACAGCGCTCAGTAGGGATGGAGTAGGATTAGTAGGTTGATTATGGTAAGCGTTATTATAAACTGGAGTCATTCGTAATTCAATGATTTGGGCTTGAGTTTTAGGTTTTTTTTTTTTTTTGAGGAATAATATCTGCCTCTTATACAGAGAAGGCACGAAGATTAATCTCCATACTTGCTCAAAGCAGTTTGGTGATTTCAGACTTATATTATTAATTAAGTTCAGGTTTTCTCACGATGTTTTCCTTTAGCGATGAAATGAAATGAAATGATTTTATTTCTGTAAGTAGGTTCGTACAAACGCTTTTACACGTCAATCATATTTTAAACACTAGATGAGGTCGGCGTTTCCTATCTGTCTACTCTGAGAAGAAAGGTCGAAACAAACTCAAAGGTCACAGTCTCAAGTCCAGACATAATCTTGGTCAGATCATGTGAAGACCATGTAGATTGGTGTCTGAAATGGTTTATTGGGGAAAGAACCACACAGATTGAGTGGACAGTCAGTGTACGCATTTGTCCGTAATCGTGCAGCTCAACTCAGAACTTAAGGAGCTCAACGATTCGACGAACAATACTAAAGCGAGGACATTTGGGTAGGCCGCATAAATCACTCAAGACCATGATTAGAACTAACTGAGAGAGAAAATAAAAATAATAAAACATAGTCTTCACATTCACAATTATTAAAAAAAATATATATATATAATACTTTACAAAGTAAAAATTCTTGTCATTGAATATTGTATAAAAAGTCATAAATGTGATTGAGTGTATAAAAATCCAGAAATAATCTTGGACAGATCATTTGAGGACCATGGAGATTGATGTCTGAAAAGGTCTTTTGAAGAAAGAACCATACAGATTTAAGCGGACCTGTCCGTCCAGTGCATGCATTTGTCAGTAATCGTGTAGCTCAACTCAGAACTTAAGGAGTTCAACAACTAGATGTCAGTGATGTCTAAAATAAACTTATAAAGGACATATGAAAGGAAAAAGTCACATTGGTACTTGTCCGGTTTCTAATCCTCAACCCCGTGCATCAGAAGCGCCTTAAACACTGAGCCATCACTATTGTCTAAACTAATATTATAAAGAGAAAGATTTTTGATTTGATTTTATGAAATAAAACTTCTTTACGCACGCTTGACTTGGGGAGTAAGCTGCTGAATGCGTGACGAGAGCATTACGGAAGCGAGCGACTGGAAGTTGAGAGTGAGATATAAGTTAGTGAAGATAGAAAGAGACAGAGTTACGTTTCATATATTACTGTAGGGGCAAGAGAGAGAGGTCCGAGCACACATTTTCTTTCTCTCATAGCCAGTTGCGTTTCATATATCTAAGACACAGTGCGGGCCTATTGTTGTAAGTAAGTATAATTAGTATTACTATTTGTAAGTTTTACTTCAGTCATGTGGTCGCACTCGTTTTTTAGGGTTCCGTACCCAAAGGGTAAAACGGGAACCCTATTACTAAGGTCTGTTTTTTTTGCAATTTTTATAGATAATGGTACGGAACCCTTCGTCCGCGAGTCCGACTCGCACTTGGCCGGTTTTTTTATATGTTTGTTACACTTTCACGCTAAAACGATTGAACGGATTTGGATGGAATTTGGCACATGGGGGTCTACCCGACCTGGGTTAGGACATAGGATTTTAGATTTTATCCCGATATCCCCACGGGATAGAGACATGCGAGTGAAGAGTGAAGTGTCAAAACGGGCCTATTTTTTTTTATAACAATAGTATTGCCTGTTTTTTAGGGTACCGTACCTCAAAAGGAAAAAAATGGAACCCTTATAGGATCACTCGTGTGTCTGTCTGTCCGTCCGTCCGTCTTTGATTTGCTCCGACCTGGACCGATTAAGTTGAAATTTAGTACACATTTGAATTTCTATGACCCAAACACGAACTTGTAACGTAAATAAATCAATTTAGAGTATGGAGCACTTTTGGAGGTAAAATTAGAACACAAAAAAGTGTTGCGTACTGTACCGTGTGACTTAACGAATGAAAGGACTTGTTATGAGGATTCCAAATATATTTTCACATAATTTGTTTTTAAGTCTATGGTCTTAAAATAACATGGTAAATCACTCAATATTGTGCGTACAAACTGACATTACCAGTTGGAATGTATGGGGTATACGTACCCGTATTTCGTTCCCTGCTTGGTCATCTTCTGCGCAAGGTACTTCAAACTCCTATATTAATAATATTATTATTTTTTTTGCTTACTAACACTAGCTATAAGGTATTACTAACAATATGGATCTCTGTTGTCTTTACAAATAAATTTTGATTTGATTATACAATAATAATATATAATTATTTTGAGATTAGGAAGGTTTATGTGTATTTTATCCCATTAATGTTAATTAACTCGGAAACTTGCGCAGAAATCTGAATGGTTTCGCCACATCAGTACATTGTACCCGTGCGACGTAGGAGCTATACTTGTCAAAAAATAACAAGCCCGTTTTGACATTTATAGTGAGTATCGAGTACCGAGTCGTATGGTTACTTCACTACTTACTTCGTGATGGTCAATCGCGACGTAACTAGTGAAGTAACCAACTATAGTCGTTACTGCTTACCTTAACATATCCATGACATACGTGATTAGTTGGCAATAGAACCGACATCTGATGTTAAGTGGTGACCGTCGCTTTTGGGACATCTAAAATATCAGATGCTCCGCAGATGCGCTGCCAGCTCAGAGATAGCGGAAAGGTATCATGTGTCTGTAATTACACCGAGTATCTATACCCTTGAAACCGGAACGTAGCAGTGGTGATTGGCAGCTGAAGAGATTTACTGGCGAGCCAATAAGACAGTGATTCGCTTGTGATTCGGCCGTTTTACATGTTAAGACTTGAGAATGATTAGATATTTCGTTCCGTACAGGTGGCGGAGGTGGAGCGGGCTCCTGGCAGCGCGGCGGGCAGGCGGGCGGCAACCGTGGGGCCATGCAGCAGGCGCGACCCATGCACCCGCACCGCCCTGCGCAGCCCGGCGTGAAGGTAATGTGTACTGTGGGCGGCGCATGCAGCAGGCGCGACCCATGCACCCGCACCGCCCTGCGCAGCCCGGCGTGAAGGTAATGTGTACTGTGGGCGGCGCATGCAGCAGGCGCGACCCATGCACCCGCACCGCCCTGCGCAGCCCGGCGTGAAGGTAATGTGTACTGTGGGCGGCGCATGCAGCAGGCGCGACCCATGCACCCGCACCGCCCTGCGCAGCCCGGCGTGAAGGTAATGTGTACTGTGGGCGGCGCATGCAGCAGGCGCGACCCATGCACCCGCACCGCCCTGCGCAGCCCGGCGTGAAGGTAATGTGTACTGTGGGCGGCGCATGCAGCAGGCGCGACCCATGCACCCGCACCGCCCTGCGCAGCCCGGCGTGAAGGTAATGTGTACTGTGGGCGGCGCATGCAGCAGGCGCGACCCATGCACCCGCACCGCCCTGCGCAGCCCGGCGTGAAGGTAATGTGTACTGTGGGCGGCGCATGCAGCAGGCGCGACCCATGCACCCGCACCGCCCTGCGCAGCCCGGCGTGAAGGTAATGTGTACTGTGGGCGGCGCATGCAGCAGGCGCGACCCATGCACCCGCACCGCCCTGCGCAGCCCGGCGTGAAGGTAATGTGTACTGTGGGCGGCGCATGCAGCAGGCGCGACCCATGCACCCGCACCGCCCTGCGCAGCCCGGCGTGAAGGTAATGTGTACTGTGGGCGGCGCATGCAGCAGGCGCGACCCATGCACCCGCACCGCCCTGCGCAGCCCGGCGTGAAGGTAATGTGTACTGTGGGCGGCGCATGCAGCAGGCGCGACCCATGCACCCGCACCGCCCTGCGCAGCCCGGCGTGAAGGTAATGTGTACTGTGGGCGGCGCATGCAGCAGGCGCGACCCATGCACCCGCACCGCCCTGCGCAGCCCGGCGTGAAGGTAATGTGTACTGTGGGCGGCGCATGCAGCAGGCGCGACCCATGCACCCGCACCGCCCTGCGCAGCCCGGCGTGAAGGTAATGTGTACTGTGGGCGGCGCATGCAGCAGGCGCGACCCATGCACCCGCACCGCCCTGCGCAGCCCGGCGTGAAGGTAATGTGTACTGTGGGCGGCGCATGCAGCAGGCGCGACCCATGCACCCGCACCGCCCTGCGCAGCCCGGCGTGAAGGTAATGTGTACTGTGGGCGGCGCATGCAGCAGGCGCGACCCATGCACCCGCACCGCCCTGCGCAGCCCGGCGTGAAGGTAATGTGTACTGTGGGCGGCGCATGCAGCAGGCGCGACCCATGCACCCGCACCGCCCTGCGCAGCCCGGCGTGAAGGTAATGTGTACTGTGGGCGGCGCATGCAGCAGGCGCGACCCATGCACCCGCACCGCCCTGCGCAGCCCGGCGTGAAGGTAATGTGTACTGTGGGCGGCGCATGCAGCAGGCGCGACCCATGCACCCGCACCGCCCTGCGCAGCCCGGCGTTACATATTCAAGCAAAAATTCGATATAGGCGAATGTTCAAGGTAGCCCACAAATTTTAAAGGAGGATTGGTCTTATAACATCCCAACACCCCATGAGGTGCAATGAATGGCGTATAATTATTTTATACAAATCTGCACAATAAAGTTGAAAGTTACTTTTGAAAGGGTACACTGAAAGCAATACAGTACAACATTTTGACAACTGAATTAGGCTGTGTTTTTACCCGACTACGGCAAAGACAAGGAGGATTATGATTTTATAACAGGCTATGTCCTAAATTCCGCGAGCTATTCGAACGTTGGTAAGCTTATAAAAACCAGTATTAAACCAAAATTGTATTGCACACAGGACGGACAGAATCAGAACCAAAATCAAAGCCAACAGAACCAACAGGGATGGAACCAATGGGCCGGTGGATGGGGCGGCTGGGGCAACTGGAATCAAAACCAAGGTATAGTTACGATAGTGTACCCGTTTATCATTTGCTATGTTGAAAAGTATGTACCTGGTACTTGTTGACAGGTCTACACTATCCTCCCGTACCTATTTATGACACAGTAATTTTAAAACATTGTTGACGCCAATTATTTTTAAAAGAGTATACATACGTAGAGTTATTGCCGGCTCTATTCCATATGAAATTAAATTACCTTTTAGATTCTGACCTTTGATAAGTACCTATAAAGGTTTATTATTGACTTAATACTTTAAGCACACAAATGTACAGAGGCGGACTTAATGCCATAGGCATAGGCTTAGATATGTAGGTGGTAACAGCTAGTAGAGATTAAAAAAACATGAAGAAAAAAAAAATAACCAGCGAACCTTACAGTAGTTGCATATGAGGTGACATCTCACCTTGGTAATAAGCAACTGAGCAGCGACAGAAATTTACATCAAAATTTAAAAAAGCTAAATACAGAAATATAATATTTATTCGAATAACGATAAAGCTGGTCGAAATTCGATCCTACTACTACTTATAATCAATATAGTACTTACTAATTCCGTGCTATTAACAGTACTTACTTATTCCATGCTCAAGCTGTCTCGTCTTGTTACACACTTTCATCCCTTTTCATGAAATCATTTCCACAGAAAGCTAGTGGAAAGATGTTACACATCAAAAATGGAGATTCTTGTCCTTAATCTATAGTTTTGGACAAGCAAATGAGCAGCTTTAATTTTCTTGACTAACTGACTGACTCCAAATAAGTAATGCTTTGAGTTTGAGATACCACTTCGCCAATGACAGAGTTTTAGAGATTTATTTATGATAGTTAGTATTACTTATTATTCTATGTTAGTACCTTCTAAAAGACATGTTAGTATCAGTGTAAAAGCCGCCTAAAGCGGCGTAAGTCTCCTCCAATTGTTTACATTCTTGTCTATTCCTAGTGGTTCTCGACCATTGAGTTTTCAGAGATACTCAAGAGATTATTTTGTATTCAAGTTTTAGCTCTCTGACAATCTGATCTTTCCTCCAGGTTGGGGCAACTGGGGTAACTGGGGCAATTGGGGCAACCCGCAGCAAGGAGCAGGCGGAGCGGGCGGCGCAGCGGGAGCGGGCGGGCCCGCCGGGGCCGGGGCCGCGGGGGCCGGGGCCGCGGCCGCGGGGCCCGCGGCGGCCAAGGGCGCGGCCGGGCAGCAGTGGCCCGCCAACTACACGGCGCAGCAGTGGTACCAGTGGCAGCAGTGGCAGCAGCAGCAGCAGCAGGCGGGCTGGCCACAGGTGTGTACCGCCCAGCGACTATACTGTTTTGACATGTTTTTGTCTGTCAGAAATGTTGTAGTAAATTCAACATTTCCGACCGAGAATAACACGTAAGATTTCAATCGCTAACAACTACAAGACTAGAGTACCTAATTGTCAACCATTACTCTAGCATTCAAACTTTGAAAAGATAGGTCATTATCTTCATTCCGGAATTTTAGAATAGGTATTATCCACTCCATGTTACTTACTCCCTCGAAGTTTAGATAAATATACTCTACCTATTCCGATTACTGGTAATGAGCCAAAATAAATCAGTAACCATTTATTCATAAAACGGTAATGTCGTCTTTCTTATTAAAACTATTGTTAGAAGTAAGGAAAAACATTAAAATAATTTAAAAAAAAAATGTGCAGTATTTCCTGTAACACGAAGTATGTAAAAAAAGCATAAATAATTAGTACTATAACCCCTCTGTAAGGATATAACGGGAAATTTTGCAGATCCAGAGATATCCTGACTTTCATACCTGCTCCATACATTTTTCAAGCCAAATTACTTTATGTAATATATTTGACCATAGTAATACTAATTAGAAACATTTCAACCCCAAAAAATGATACTTAACGAAGCTCTTAAGTCTTCGAAACGCGATTTCCGATCCAGTGTGCGTCGTCTATTCGCCCGCAAACACACCACAGATAGAAGACTGGGCTGGCTCGAAGATTTGACACACAGGCACGGTGAACAATTTAGGCCTCATAGGTTCTATTTTAAAAGCGATGCACATAAAAGCGTTGCATAGCAAAAATCGGCGACGTCACCTTAACAGTTTCTTATAGAAACGCTGGAAATTTTTTCGTTGCGACGTCGGATCGCATTGATGTGTTTCTGAAATTACAGGAACAAAAAGTTGGTTAGATAAGGTTATAAACTTGCAAATTGTGGTGATTATTTTTCTTCGTTTAATATTCAAAAAATAAAGTAGAATAAGTAGTTCATCTGATGAATAAGTAGTTCAGTAGCATCTGATGTGTATCTTTGTTACAGTATCAACAAGGTAACCAGACTGCTGGCAACGCTGCCGACGCACAGGCGTGGGCGCAATACTATCAGGTTAGTACGGAATTCGTTGTTCAATTATCTAGTTTTTGCGTTAAGGGTCTATACTACCTCAGAGCCACCTCACTCTTTATCTCGCTCGCGTACTATTCCCGCGGTCACGCGAGCAAGCGACACAGGGTGGCAGGGAGAATACTCCAAGGCACCGATATTTACGGTGAAAATAATGGTAATTAAAAAAAAATAACATAATACCTGCTTTATAGTTAGTTCAGTTAATATGCAAAGTTTATACATCAAAATTGAAGTATTTTTTTGAATACCAGCGGTTTATTGTTCGGTTTGGAGGTATTTTTAGATTTTTTTTCTAACAAGAAAATTTTATGGAATCGAGTTTTCGTCAAACATAATCCTCAACTTTACCATATATTTATTTCAAAATGAATGCTGCAGTATTTTCGACATAACGGAGGATCATGCTAAGCCATTTGAGGTAGTATAGGCTCCTAAGTTAAAATAACATTTGGTTGTAAATTTTGGTCTTATTACCAACTTAAAAAACTTTTAAAGACATTGTTTTATCTATATTATTTCAGCTATTCGTACGTATTTTTCCTTTGCTGTATTTTTTATATTTAGCTGTATAATTTATATTTTTAGCCATATCATCTTCCACACAATTCATCGTTCTATGTAGCCCGTAATGTCCAACTGCTGGGCAAAGGCCTCCCTTTCCCACACACGTCTGTCCACTGGCACGGAGGGTTAGTCCTTCCGGTAGGTGTCGAAGTTCGTCCCTCCATCTTCTTTGAATCAATCAATCAACTCAGCCTATAGCAGTCCACTGCTGGACATAGGCCTCTCCCAGGCTGCGCCACAACACCCTGTCCTCCGCTTTCCGCATCCAGTCTGTCCCAGCCACCTTTGAATACCATGTTATTATTATTATTGAGCTAACAAAAACTCTTTATTACAGAACTACGGCAACCAAAACGCGAGTAGCACTGGCAACGCGATCGCGGGCAGCGAGAAAAAGTGATCTTCGCTCCGGCCAGACCCACCGCGCTCGCGTGACGTCACGGCTGATAACCCCACTATCAACGACTCCTTCATAGCCAACCTCCTCTACAGACAGCTTAGCCAACAACGATCCACTAACTACTCTATGTACTCTAGAGACGATTCATCCGATGACTCTTAACGCATATACATTAGGTTGATAATCCAATGTGTCGGGAAATGGAATAGTGTCCACGAAACTCCGTTTGTGACCGAATTCGGCTAACCGAAAACTGGACGTTATGTTGCACGGTGGAATCTACTTCGTTTTAAATTGTCACTGTATATTGTATGTTAGTATGAAATATTGAAATAAATATGGTAACTCGATTACGTCGGATGTTACGCGCCTCTGAATAAGAGCTTTAAATTGGCACTTTTAAGTAGTTTAGAGATAGGTTACGGCGTTCTTATAGAACGAGTAAGAAACTATAGTATACATACTTAAACTCCTACAGAACAGGCTACGATTCTTCTATACTTTTGCTTCGTCAAACATGTATAGTTTGAGCTCGCCTCAGGGCGTCTACTCCCTAATCACGAAATCCGTAGTTTCGGCCTAAGTTTTGGGCGTTTCTTACTCCTTACGGACATAAGATTAGTTCAGAGCCCGAATTAAAAATGAATGACAACATGATTTGATAGTGTTCCTTAATCCCGATGTGTATGTACCCGTTAGAAAAATTGAATTTGTCACTTTGTTTTGACGGAACAACTACTTTCGGACGGGCCCGTATATTCGTTGACGGACTTTAGAGAGTAGACCCCCAGGTCCGCGCATTCCTAAAGCGCGGTATAGCGGTACCGGTCAAACTATAGTCTGTACTTAGTTTCAATATTTAATTAAATTCAAACGTTAATATAGATTAACGATTTAACCAAAGCAATAAATATGAAATATGTACGGAAATTAGTCGCTTACGATGAAACTAAACATTAAGCACTATTTATTTGATGAATTGTGATTTTGTAAGTTTTGTATCGTACAATTTGAGCTCAACATTAGAAGAAAAAGTCTAGGCTAAGTTTGTTATGGAGTTTCTAAGTACTTGTTATGGTAGAAAACTTCATATACCTTTCTTAATTTTCTCTCACTAGACTCTTATCACTCTGCTGATAGTTTGATGGGTCAGGCATCTAGTATAAAGCCGTTCGTCGACTGTTGGAAGTCATTCAAATGCAAGGGCCGCTTATCGGACCGATGTGTCGGTTTTCTTTATCGGTTGCGGTGGATAAACGGCCTAAAGCATTATTGGAGTGTGATAAAGTGATTTAAAACACTGCCAATCAAGCTATCATCGACTAAGGTCTCTGTAATAAACGCTGCGGTTATAAAACTTTCAAGTGGGACGGTGAATATTTAGTAGGAGATTTCTAAAACCTTGATACTGAGTCTCGTTCTTACTCTCGCGTTTTATGACTGCGCCTGGCACTACCATTGGCATCTAGGATAGTCAGCAGTTCCGCACTGGCAAAAACCGTGTTGTAGTTAGTCGTCGAGTCGCAAACAGCGACATTGCAAAGGTTGAATAGCTTTCGAATAATCTACTATTAAGTCGCGATCGGTTATCGTTGGAGTTTTTGATATTATGTAGACGAAACGTATGGTGATACATTTATTTTCCTACAGTATTTAGGTTTTACCAAAATAAGTAAATACGGAAGATATTGCACCAATTTTAAATAGTTTGCTTAACACAATTTCTTTTTATTTGAATTCTTGTGCAGTCAGTCAATTTAGTATCATTTTAGATACTTTTTATTTCGAACCTCATTATTTAGATTTCTGATTTTACTGGTGCAATATTCTTTAGATCAGTGAAGTGCACAGCAGATAAAATGTTTCTTGCATCAGGTATTTCTCCTTTGCATAGTCGGGAAACAGTTAAGATAACGAATGAAAGTATTGTTCATCAATTTTGTTATGAAATATGTAGTTGTTTTTGCAGTGTTGTTTTTTTTTTTTCAATTTTGAAATAACTTGACTCATTAAAACATAGCGAATAAGAATTATTATCACGGTTATACAAATTTTAATATATTTTCTGAATGTTTAGTCGGAAACTAAGTTCAGTAATGTCTAAATTAGAAATACTTACTCGCAGTTTTTTTTAACGATAGTTAAAGACATCACGTTGAGTGCTGACATTATCTTGAAAAGCTATGTTTATAAGCACGAAACAGCTCCTAGTTTTAGAATTCCGAATTGTTAAGTAGTACAACAGGATATCAATTAACTATTGTAAATGAATCTTGTTCTAACAAGCACTTAATAAAAACACACAGGCACGATGATATCAAGTGGAAGAATATTGACAAAAATCTTTTCTGTCTGAAAATGTTGCGTTATAAGTACCTAGATATTATTTGCGTTAAAGGTTTTTTTTTATTATTTAGTAAATTACAAAAGATATGCGTCGGCTTTTTGTCAATATTCACCACATTATGTCCAGACAAAAACAGTATCAATGTCGTTACATAGAAGTAATGTTTTCTAATTTACTCAACAATCCCCACATTTTTGGGATCACTGTTTTTACAACTACCATTTAGGGATGGAGGTGACTTTTAAATTAAGCTATCTACATAGTTTAGGTATGTAATAAATACAATCGGGGGGTTAGTAAGTAATTGTAAGTTTTTTTAATGACTAAGTAACTGACTTGGTGAGTGAGTTGAGTGAATGATGAGCTTATAGCTTTGTGTACAAATGTTTTAGATAGGAGTGTGGTTCCAATGTCACTACAGATAATGATTTAGTAATAAAATGTATTCAATAAGAACTCTTTTGTTTTAATTTATATCATTAACGACCGGAGGTTTTAAATTACCGATACGGCCTCGAGCCGTAACGGAACTTAAATCTGTAGAGCAACGTGGTCCTAGGGGTCCTTTCCTGGACCCCAGGCTCCTGGTGGACCGCTTTGGGCACACAGACCAACCTGACCCTTGTGTCTGACTTTAAAAATCCGATTTCAGGGTTCCCATTAACTCAGGCCGACACCAAAATTTGGACTCTCCGTAATTGATTGTTAGTAGCACGAGTTAACCTGAATTCAATTCGAGACACCGGTTGCGTGAAATAATCACGCTTGTTTAGCATGGTACATGTGCCCCACAAAAACTGATGCATTTAAGAACGCAACTTACAATTACTTTTATCTGAATTAACACGTTCAGTGCCGGGAGCCCTCCTACAGGGTTCGCTCAAGTCGCATATGGGATACCGGGAGTCGTCGCGGAGGGCTCATTTTAAATATCCGTTTTTCTTAGCAAATACAGCATTAATAAGCCGTGAATATAAAATCAGTTGTATATTTTAGCAAGATTTAATAGTATACGAGTACTCGTTGTTTTTCAAATACAAGCATTTTTATTTATATTCCTTTTTTTTTTTTTATTATAACTTGTTATATGTATGGCGGCATGGCGTATGAGCTCTACGAAAAGTGGGTGGAGTCGAAAGTGTTAATAGACTACAAAATTCACCCAAGGAACAATAAATTCTCATGACATTTTGCAAAATTTTGTTGTCGATTCTATATCAAACTAATAATGTCTAAGCCATATAAATAAACCAAGTCAAGGTCACTTAAAAGTCATCCATAAACCTGTACCTGAACAGTAGGTACGGTACCTATATTGCTTCAAAAGCGTGGTGAACATTATTATACACTAAAGGTCAGCTCACACCGAGACGCGACGCTGCGGGCACACTTTAAAAGAGCGACTCAAAATATAACTTTATTTTCTACACGAAAAGATACACATTTCATTGTGAGAATTTAGAATACGTTAGACATTTCGCAAGTCGCGACTTGCCAATTTGATAAGTTTTGTGTCCGTTCCCCAACCTTTTAGTTATGCTACGGCTACATTGTTGCCTTAACGCGCATTACACTTCACGCGCTCTCTGCTATACAGCGAGACGTCGAGCGGTGTAAGAGAGAGAGAGCGCGCGAAGTGTAGTCTGCCATAGTATTAGACTAAGCCTTGTCATCTGTATTTCGAGGGTTGAAATAAAACATAATATTGCAAACTTTTTACACAGTTTATTCATTCAAAAATTATACTATTGCCAAACTTTAATCTGACAATATTGTGAAAAACCTTTAAATATCGCCATTCAATGAGCGAAAAATATCCACAAGACGTTTCCGACTCACCGAACAGAATATACATTGATTTATTTGTATGTAACAGTGTTATATTATTTAACATCTAAATTAGTTCGTTACCTCCTCATTTAGTTACCACATCATAATAAAAATAGAGACTTCTTTATCCCACACGCAAGACTAACATCAAATTGAAATTCAACTCGCAAATGCATATTTTCAACTAGAAATAAATTGTACAAACATTTCAAAAGTATACCTTTCCGAGGTTCATAAGGGATAAACGCGTTACATAAAAAATATGGCCTTATTTTACAAACAAGATACAAACATGCACACACGAAATATTTAGTTAAAATAAATGCGAACACTATGTAAATAGAACTAGAATAAACTTTGGTAAATAACTAACAAGCTCGCGTGAATTATGAATTAGGTTCACCGGTGACAGAAATTATCAATAACGTTAAAATAATCATACATCATAGTTTATTTACCAAGTTTATATAATTTATGGAAACGTTAGTTTTGATTTAGAGACGGGAAGTTAATAAAAAGGAATGTTGTAGCTGCTAAAACCGAGAATAAGTTAAAACATTTGGTAAATTAATAATCAAACTAAAGCGTAAGAATAAAAAAAAACAGGACATCAATTAAGTTAACCAAGTTTTAATTGATTTTTAAATTGTCACAACTTTTTTTTTTCATTTTAAGAAGATGATTTAATCGGTGTGGCGGAATCTTTGGTTTAATTATGATCCAATTAAATGGCAGTAATTTATTCGTTTTTCTTTTGAGAGTATTACCTCATATATTTAAACATATTTATTTATACATTATGTTACACTGCTTCAGGGCGACTAAAGAAATTAGGTACTGTTTTATTTTATTTATTGCTTTGACAAAAAAATTTCATGTGCTTCAAGAATTTCGTCGCATTTCCTTGTGTAACCGAAAATGTATGATTTTTAACACATTATGGGCGATCCGTAAGAGTATTTAAATTTAATTTACTATTTTTATTTATTTTACATGCAAGTACAGTTGCCCTTACATTTCGAAAATTAAAGGTTTAAAATATATCTACCTTAAATAGTAATATTTTATAATGTTTTTCAACAGTTTTAACTCTTTTTATTTGCATATTATAATAATATTTATAGTTCCAAAATCTACACTATTTTGTGCCGCAGTTACGGGCTGTACCACGCACGGCTTAAAATATTTACATAAGAAATTGTCATGAGTCTTAGGAACTCCTTGTAAACTTAGTAATAAAAGATTGTTTTTTAAAACTAATGAGGTCCTAATCTAGAGAAATATATATGGAGAAGTTTTTACAAAATAATAGAGAAACCTTCGCCAAAGAAGTCAGAATTTGCGACACAGAATTTATATAAAAAATTAGACTCAGCTCAGATCAAAAAGGAGCGCAAAGCGGAGTATTTTTTATGATATTGAAAAATTAACCTTATATAAAGAGCCAAGAGGTTCACTTGATAAGTAGTTTGAAGTGTACGTCGATCACACAACTTTGCACTTTATGAAACTGACTGTAAAGTTTATTATGCATTACACTTCTTGGGTCTGCGCTGAGCCTTTGGTATATGTCTAGACATACTTATAGAAATATAACATATTAAGGGCCAGTTTCTCGAACGAAAATTTTCGCGACATTAATATCACAAATCGTCAAGTGCGCGTAAACTTCTGTGATTGGTTCAATGATTTACCAACAGCCAATGCAGCAGGTTACGCGCGCTTGACAATTTGTCACATTAATTTTCGTTCGAGAAACTGACCCTAAGCTTGTGTGTTCTATTTCTAGCTACTCGTACAAACTCTATATAAGCGCGTCCGTGTGTCGCCAGCCCGCGACTGCGTCATCACATAATAATAACCTAACTAGTCGTAACTTGTAAAAATGTCATAATTTGAAACACTGAGGTGACACGTGGCACATTATAGTCCATTACTTAAACACGATAAACACGTATTTCAAATAAAACACGATGCACGATTTACACTCATACTTAAGAGGAGGCTCCCTATATGTTAATTTGCATGAATATTCTGAAACAGTCACACATACAAGCAAAATGAAACTTTAGTATATTATGATTTATTGGATCTTTTTCTTTCCATGTTGAAGATAGTTACGTAATTGTAATATTTTCTCCAGATACATTTTTTATTCGAAAATCATGTCTTTTTTAAGGATAATTATAAATAACATACAAGATTAGTTAGTTGACTTTTATGTCTAAAATAAATATTGACAGCAAGAAAATATAGTTTATTATCCAGCCACCAGATAATTTTTCTCTAGATCAGTTATTACTTTAGTTATAAAAGAAATAAGAATTGAGACTTACGCTATTTAGTTTCGTGCTCGAACACGATCAAAGAGCGCACTCAATATTCAACTTCATTACTGATGATGTGTTAGCGTTTAGCACATAACGGAGTGGCATGGGACCAAGGGGCGGAGTTTGCGTGGAAATTTGATTTAGACTGCCTGGTCTTAAACTCACGCCATATTCTGATGTATGCAGAAATTATAGAACGGCATGTACTACGGTCCCTGACCGCTTTTTAATAATGCAGTATTAATTAAATAAATAATTTAACACCCTAGAGAAAAGTAATGAAGCTTCGTATAATTATAACGTGGAGACGAGACTACAACAATAAATAAAAACGACAACACTAATGCATAGGATTACTTTTAACGAATAAATCGTAACATTGATAATAAACAAGTGATTATTTCAAACAAACTAAATAGTAGTGATGAGCTTACTATGGGTTTTGCCGATCAGTCCACTAGCTATAGTGACCTAACTATTGGATATAATTATTTGATTGAATTTTCGTTTGCAGAGTGGGAACGTCATTACATATACGCGCTGGCGGACTAAGGGGGATCCGCCCCGGGCCCCCAAAATTACAGAAATTCTTTTTAATCAAATCCCAAACAAGACCATGTTCAGTAAGTGAAAGGCAGTTTGTAGTTGGGTGCCCCCTACGCATGCTAAACATGGTGCTAAAATTTTCGAGCTCACTACGCTCGCTCTTGCAACCTACATTCTTTTTTTTCTCAAGACTTCTCTCGGCAAAGTAACTCATATTTAAGTACATAAAGCCAAAGAAAACCCCCGCTATCCGGGGCGGGGTGCACAAATTTTCTGCATCCTAAATTTTTAAACCGTTTTTATAGGTTGACAAAGTTATTCCTATTTTTTTTTTCTCTCTCTAGCCTATGCTGTCCCACTGCTGGGCAAATGCCTCCCTTCACTCCTTCCATCTTTCGCGAGCCCGCGCGTCCTCCTTCCAGTTTTGACGGAACCTATCCAGTTCGTCCCGCCATCTCCTACGTGGTCTGCCGCGACCCCGTCGCAGTGTCTCCGGGCACCAATTCTGTGCCATTTGGGCCCACAGTTGGGCGGCAGACATGTCCTGCCCAGTCCCATTTAAGTTGGGCAGCCTTTTGAGCCACGTCAGCTATTTTTGTTTTGGAGCGCAGTATTGTGTTTCGAACACGATCAGTTAGTTTAACGCCTAGTATACTGCGCTCCATTGCTCGTTGGCAGACCTTGAGTTTGGACTTCTGGATGTTAGTCAAAGACCTAGTCTGTGCACCATAGGTTAAGACGGGAAGAATACACATGTCCATGAGCCTGCGTTTCAGTGCCATAGGTAAGTCACCCTTGAGTAGTTCCTTCATGGACCAGTAGCTCTTCCAGGCCTGAATGTGTAATTCCCTCCACAAACATTCCTATTTCTATTCATAAGAAAATATTAACAGAGTGCAAAAAAATTCGAACTCAACTCGCTTCTTCCCTATTCGTTTGATGCTCTAACTTTTCTGTTGTCAACAAAGTGTCTCCTATTTCTGTATCAATCAATGGTCAAAAGAAAACCTAACCTTTTTGAGGCAGCGTGACAAATATTTCGACGTTCATTGCTGGGAGGGGGGTTGCAATTAGTTTTGCCGCCCCGGGCCCCAGACAGGCTTAGTCCGCCACTGGATATACGCAGTTTAATTTATTGTAGAATATCGTCCCCACCTTGTCTATAGGAAACTTGGGTGAAAGACACGCCCCCAAGCGGTAGTTTAGTATTTTTAAGGTTTTTACAATAACCATAAGTTGTTTTACAAAATAAATAATTTAATATACTTTTATACATTTTAAAATTAAGACAAGCATACATTGTGCCTTGTTTGATGGCATCGTTATATTTAGATATTATGATCTACAAAGTATCTAAGTACAGAAAACAAATCTAAAACGTGTTGATAAAATAATATCATCGTGTTTCAAGTGTTTCAATTTGAAATACGTTATTCGTTGGCGCATTGTCAAGTTCAAGGCTGAGAATATGGTTATAATTATTACAATAATCATGTTTCGCTCATATTATTTCAAGCCGTTATCCTAAGCTTTCACTAAGAAACCTTGTTTAATTTCTAAAGATTCTCACAAAATCAACATGGCCGCGAAAACATAACAAAATTTTTAGTCAATAAATAATTTTACCTAATTTCCATTACTATATCAATGGCACTTTTGTGAAATATCAGGATCGTAGCTATGCTTAAATATTATACAATTATGAATTTTATTAGTTCCTAATCTTTCGCCGCGTCGGAATGAAATTATGATAACTTTTGAACCGGGAACATTACTGGACTCAATAATAAGGAAGTACACTTATTTTACCTATAGTTCACAACATTATTTTACCTATGGTTCAACAGTTCTTTATAAGCTAATTTGATGCCATTCTTCAAAAATGTATGAGTCAGAACTCATTAATGAAAAAAACAATGCAATAAATATGCGACGATTATAGTTTGACCGATACCGCAGTACCGCACAGATTCGAAGCGCAGAAAGCGTCATTCTAAAATATAACATAGCAAATTCACCCTTATCTCTACAACGTAATACACATATTTCTATCGAGATAAAAAAGACGCGCAAGCGACCAGCGCTGATTGGCGATATCTTTATTACGTTCGTTGTAGAGATAAGGGTGAATTTGCTACTTATGTTATCTTTTAGAATGACGCTTCGACTCTGCGCTAGTATGGATCGACCTTTAGGAATGCGGCTCCCGGGGGCTCTAAGGCGCGCTATAACAAGCTCAAACTACAGTTAATCATATCTATGATTAATTGGGACCGCGATTATAATTACAAAAATCTAATTAGTCATCAACGTACAGCTTTCTAAATATTAAATAACTCAACGCTTCAAATATTTGCCTTCTCTTTCTATTTATTTCTATCTCTTTTATTGCTATGAAGTTGTAGTGGAGCGCTCTCGACAAGCTTTTATCTAAGGCTAATGCCGCACACGAGCTCAATTTACGCCACTAAAAGTGAGTCGCCGAAATTACGCTGCATTCAGTTATATTATAAATCGCGGTTTACCTATCACTCGGCACCATTTCCAGAGTCAAAACTTCTCGGCTCATTTTGAGCGGCGTAATATTTGCTGCGGTCCTGAGAGACACGGTTCTCTTAGAAGTAACATATATATCATTATGTCTAAGTAACCCAGTAAATGCACAATGTCTAAGGGCACTTTAGTTTTATCCTGACAACATCACACGGTTATGCGTTTTAACTGTTTAGGAGATGATTTCAACAAATACACTGTGGTTTTAAATTACTTGGTAAACTTTCAGAGGTGATAATCTCGACTAGTCCCTTATAATAATATTATTTATTTTAAATAAATAATAATATTATGAAAGTATTTGATTCATTATGTTTGGAAAACGAATTTTATTTGGAACGAAGTCCTTGAAGGGGGATGCGCTACGGTAGCCCGCGAAATTCAAATTTTCTTACTTTTTTGCAATTTGCAGGTCAGTAACTACTAAAAAAATGTTGATTATTTCAGAAACAATCATTCATTAGAATTTTTGGAATTACTGAAATAATAATTCAGTAGGATTTTTGGAATTTCTGAAATAATCATTCAGTAGGTTTTTTTTAACTTAGAGAGTTGTAATGCTGATTCTAATGATTATATTTCTGTAAAGCCATATTTGTTACGGCCGCGAATCATATTTAGATTATCATACAACTGCTGACCTGCAAAATGCATAAAACGTAAGAAAATTTAAATATAAAAAAAAAAAGAAAGAAAATACGTTTATTTGCGGTAAACATAACGCAAAGAAATAAAAACACAAACACGAAAGAACAAGTTGAGGGAAAATATGCGTCACATTCACGCAAAACGGCCATCGCTCAGCATAATGCTGCGACCCTATGCTAGACGGAGCCCCAGCGCTGGTTTTCAGCGACCGCCGGCGTTGACGTGATGACGTCAACCGGTGCAGCATAATGAGATAAAAATAAACAAAATAAAATAAATGCAATACTTCGTTATCTATGTATATATAAATATAATATCTAGAATGGCAACATTCAGTAACGTCGGCAATGACTCAAGCGCCGAGCGCATGTTACGCAATCTGTGTGTGCAGCTGTCAGCTGTCATAAAGAATTTGGCGTTTTACGTAATGGTTACATCTCAGTCAGAGAGGGTTACATAATTAAATAACATGGCGCATTATGTAAAGAATGCTAGGATGTTATCTAATTTAATATCGCGGGGTACCTTAGGGCATCCGCCTTAACGCGGCTTGCGGTAGGTGTTGACTGGTAGAAATCTTCACGTAAGGAAAAAGCGTTATGCGACTTTATCTCTCTCTCTCTCTGTCTCATTCTAACATACGAATGTGTGAGAGAGCGCCGACCACACGTTTTTTCTCTTATGCAATGCTCTTAAATATAGATCAAAATGTTTTTTATTATGTAAATTAAAACCACAGTGCATCATTTAGATAAACAAACATAATTATATCGAATAACAAAAAAAAAACAACTAATAGACTGTATCGATACAAATGTATTGTATAAACGTAGAGTTGAAAATCCCTCTTCCACACATGACGTCAAAATCTATTTATTTGTATGAATGTCGGAATAAGGAGCAACTCTGACACATACAGGATGTATGGCCATTGATGGTCAGTGATGAGAGGTGTGGTCATTTAAGAATGTGGAAACTGAACAACTTTCTCCAAGAAATTTTTGAATCCAGTTGGGATTGAATTTTCGTATGGGGACTGTTGATATTTTTTTCTCAATATTGACTGGTTAATGGTCTGTACCATATCTTTGTTATACATACTGTGTACGGTATACAGTATATATATCACAAAAGTATGGTACAGGTATACAGTACACCTATACATTTGATATATTCTAAATGAATAATATTACAATAAACAAACGCTCCAAACGATTTATTTAAAACATTAACAAGAAATATTTTTTAATCTCCCAAACCTTTTCAGTCTAGCAAAAGGCAGTTTTAATATTTTTTTATATTCTGTGAAGTAACGCCGGAATCACAAGTTTACTTCGGCCCTGGGTCACTGATTCAAAAGTTATAAGCGTTTCTAGGTGGCCGACCTGGAGAGAATCTCCCCAGCTTGGCCACATTTATATCTCAAAAACTAGGGCACCTAGCTAAGATCTGTTTTCTCCCAAATTTTGTCGCTAATTAGTCGGAATCAGCACTGGTTCAAAAGTTATAAGCGTTTCTAGGTGGCCGACCTGGAGAGAATCTCCCCAGCTTGGCCACATTTATATCTCAAAAACTAGGGCACCTAGCTAAGATCTGTTTTCTCCCAAATTTTGTCGCTAATTAGTCGGAATCAGCACTGGTTCAAAAGTTATAAGCGTTTCTAGGTGGCCGACCTGGAGAGAATCTCCTCAGCTTGGCCTCATTTACATCTCAAAAACTAGGACACCTAGCGAATATCTGTTTTCTCCCAAATTTAGTCGCTAATTAGTCGGAATCAGCACTGGTTCAAAAGTTATAAGCGTTTCTAGGTGGCCGATCTGGAGAGAATCTCCCCAGCTTGGTCACATTTATATCTCAAAAACTAGGGCACCTAGCGAAGATCTGTTTTCTTCCAAATTTATGATAAATGATAAATGAATGATAAATGCTAAAAAAATGATAAAAAAAACTTTGCGCAGCCTTCTGCGCAAAGTTCGGACCGGTCATGAGTAGAGATCGGATATTCAGATGCATATTCACCTAAAGTTTGAGAGTTGACTAGTATGGAGTGCGCTTCGGTACGGGAAAAAGTGTCGGTTTCCAGGACTGACAAGTTTTTAAGAACTACTCTTTTGTACTGTGTATCCCCGAATAAATATATTTCATTTTAGAATAAAAGGTTTTGAAGAAATATTAATAGTGTTTTTAAACGTGTTATATTATTTTCCACATAATTCTTGCCTAGTTCTAAATAGATAAGAAATATTTGTTATACTTAGGAATACAAAATTGTATACCTACACACTGTTATTAATGAAACCCCGCGATCCCGGAATAAAAATATATTATAAGAAGCCGTTTCCATACTTTGTATCCTTTGCCGGGAAAAAATAGTACTTTAGGTAAATATGCATCCGAATATCCGATCTCTAGTCATGAGTCATCGGCCATTGTAGTTGTAAATGCTATTAAACTGCCCTTTGCAAGACACTTAGTAATATCGAAGTATAGAAAACGCACTTATTATTAATAATCACGCTTGTTTCAACATCTGACGGACGGACTACAATGATCTACGTATATTTATGTCGACACACACACACGCATCCGCCATCTTTACTCATACAACGACAAAATGGAGTTTTTTTTTTTTATTTTATATAGAAACCCGATATTCTTATACTTAAGAGTTGCCTAAAAATGATAATGTATTTAAATTAATATAATTCATATGACGATGTAAGAAAAAAAAATGAAAAATCCACTTTACATCTTAACAATTACATAATTTAATTTGAATATATTTTGTCTTTTCTCACTCATCTTAGTTTAAAAAAAAGAATTAGAATCAATTTAGAGATACTTATCAACGAAGAAATATTCTTTCATTCACATAATTACTTAAACAAAATTATGTAAACGATCAATTCCCTCACAAAGTTATGTTTTACATTTTAAATATTCGTTAAATATAAGTTCCTTATTAAAATAGGAACCCTTAAAATGGGGACAACACTACTGCAAATACTCGTAAGCCCCGATAATAAAAACTGAGCGAAATAGTGTTGTCTCTTTCACTCGCACTGCAAAGAAAGAGACAACTCAGTTTTTATTCGCGAGAGTAGAATTATTATTAGATTAATATAATATAAAGGCCGGAGTCGCGTCGAAGCCGTTTTTAAGTCACTATTTCGTGTGTTTGTACGTTTAGACGATTTTTAAACATACCATAGACAAAATCGACTATTTCTGTTTTGAACGGCATCCCGCACCTCCGCCTCTCTAGTAACGATCGACAATGCGCCAAACCAAGTACTAGCTAACATTATCTCTAGTATGTATTAGTTCGCACAACACTTCTGACTGCTTATCTGCAACAGTGCAGTACATATTCTGTTGACAAAAAGAGAAAAAAAAATATGAATAAAATGTTGAAAAACAAAAATTACAGTCGGTTACACTCAATCCTCACTCGATAATAAAATTAATATTTTTCGAAGTATAAAATTTTGATTAGGTCGTATGAGCTAATTACCTAAGCTTATTTTAAAGTCAAATTATTTATTTCAAATAGGCACATACAAGGCACTTTTGAATGTCAAATTTTACAAGAAAAAAATAATTGATTAGTCGCCCCTTCCAAAAGGTAGGTTTTGTAAGGAGAAGAATGGGCAAGAAACTCCACCGTTACTCTTTTAAAAATATAAATATTACTGTAGTTACTAATCAGTAGGAAAACAAATGCTCAGAAGACAGTTCAATTTCTAGCCAGTATTGGATAATATTGGCACCATAACTGCAAGGCCAAATAGGGCTATTTTTCCTTCTCGACGCATAATCTATACTAATTTAATAAATGTGACGTAACTCCGTCTGTGTATTACCTTTTCACGCCTTAACGGCTGAACGGATTTCGATGGAATTTGGCACACAGGTAGACCTGGGTATAGGAGACTTTATCCCGGTATTTCTGTGGGTATATTGGCGTGTGCTAGCTGACTTATGGTAAATAATTTGATGTTTGGGGTTGTGTAAGGCAAATTATTTTGCGTATTATTGCATAGAATCAAACAGAGCAGCAGAACAGAGAGCTGTGCTGCTGGGCAGTTTGTTGCGCCACTTCTTCTTCCCAACTAAAGCACTAGGAAGTGGTGAAGGGCGTTTTGGGGGACTGTATTTATATAATTTTGACGTCCGAAAAGAGTTGATTATCAGTATAGTTTGAATTAATGACTTTTGATTTTGGTAGTACGTTGCCGTGGGACAATTTCTGAGCTCACCGCGAACAAAAGGTAGTATATCCTATAGCAGTACAGTGCGCGTCAAATAACTAGACCCAAGATGGCGTCGATTGCGCATGGACAGTCGCGTTCATCATTTTTCGCATCGAATTATATTTTCGGTAATTTTATTAAGCACATTTGAATTTTTCTTTGTGGTTTAGAAAAAAAAGAAAGATTAGTTACAACCAATCAGATTTATTAATTAAATCTGATCGGTTGCCTTCCTTGATAAGCCTCTTAACTGTGGAAATCGATGTTTTTGTCATTTCCGCAGTTTTATTTTTAATTTGAGTTTCATTAAGACCGCTATTCTTTTTTAGGGTTCCGTATCCAAAGGGTAAAACGGGAACCCTATTACTAAGGCTCCGCCGTCTGTCTGTCCGTCTGTCACTAGGCTGTATCTCATGAACCGTGATAGTTAGACAGTTTAAATTTTCACAGATGATGTATTTCTGTTGCCGCTATAACAACAAATACTAAAAAACAGAATACAATAAATATTTAAGGGGGCTCCCATACAACAAACGTGATTTTTTTGCTCGATATTTATAACGGCAACAGGTAGACGCTTGAAATATTCACAGAATATTTAGTTATATATTCACTTTAAAAATAAATAACAAAACAAAATAAATATTTAAAGGGGGCCCCCCCATACAAGAAACGTGTTTTTTTGCCATTTTTTTTAATAGATAATGGTACGGAACCCTTCGTGCGCGAGTCCGACTCGCACTTGGCCGGTTCTTTTTTGTACAGCAATAGACATTGTAGATAAGTCGTCTTTCTTGTCTCTTCAAAACTGTATTGGTCTTACTTCTACTGTAAAGCACTTCAAAAACTATCACAAAAATTACGAACGCGGCTGTACTTGGGGCGAACAGCGGAACGTGTGCGGGCGACGGGTGTCCGCGGGGCGCTGCGGGGTCCATGCGTCGCCCCGTTACTATGACAACGCAGGACGCTATCACCCGCACCTCCAAGCAAACTTAAAAAAACCGGCCAGGTGTGAGTCGGACTCGCGCACGAAGGGTTCCGTACCAATATCTATAAAAATTGCAAAAAAATCACGTATGTTGTATGGGGGCCCCCTTAAATATTTATTTTATTCTGTTTTTAGTATTTGTTGTTATAGCGGCAACAGAAATACATCATCTGTGATAATTTCAACTGTTTAGCTATCACGGTTCATGAGATACAGCCTGTTGACAGACGGACGGACAGACAGACAGACGTCGGAGCCTTAGTAATAGGGTTCCCGTTTTACCCTTTGGGTACGGAACCCTAAAAACGATCACTGCGCAGGTTCAAGTTATTTGAATCTGAAATCATATTGAATTAGAAAGGCGTGTACTCACGATGCTATTGCGGCGTCTGCGGCGAGGAGGAGCGCGAGTGCGCCGCCAGCGACTGCTGCAGCGCCGCCGGAGTCAGCCACTCTCTATAGCATAGCAGTGGGGGGATTGTATTGTTAGTCAACTTGCTCACTCGACAAACTGCGAGGCGGACCGCGCACGGTGAAGGATTAAGTCGTCGTGACTCATGCACGGTATTGATTTTACCGGTAGCAAAAATCCGCACCGGTGATAAAACATACTTAAATCTACGGTCCCTTGGGGCTGTGAAAAATTCAAACTACTAAAGTTTGAATTTTTCACAGCCCCAAGGTACCGTAGATTTAAGTATGTTTTATCAATTTCTACTCAGGAACGTGTGGAGGTATCCTCTACGCGTTCCTGAGCAAAGATGTCTTCGCAGACAGACGGACGCGTTTTTTAATTTTGAGGTACGGAACCCTAAAAAAAGTACTATCTAAGAACCGTCCCAAGCAAAACAGGAACCGAAAGTATTTTAAATATTTTTATTTAAAAGACTCGCTTCCATTTTTGCTAGTAGCACGGCACGCCAAGAAATATTTTTTTTTGTTTCCTGGCTACCCTTTGTGGTAGATTATTTTGGTAGAAATTGGTAAATATTTCTAGATGTAAAGCGTAATTTCTCCGAAAAGCTGACAACATTGACTGTTCTAGGTGACAAATATACTTATATTAGTTGATTGCAGCTCAAATCAATCCATTATTATTTATAACAGACCCAGTTTCTACTAAGATGTCTCGTACAGAATTAAGGTAAATTGCGAATAATGTCAATAAAACAAATGATTGGTTGTTCAAGAGTGTCTCCTCCCCAATTTGGTGGAAATCAGGCCCTAATGAATACAAGGAAAATTTCAAGAAAAGTGGTGAACATAAGAAAATATGAGAGAGAGATAAAAATAAATACATGCCATATAACGGATGTAAAAAGACGCATAACGAAGCCGAGAGTCACTTGAACTCCCCGTCATTCTGATTTTTTTTTTTACTGGCCTACCTGGGAACGTTCTGGTTACAGAGATATTGAAGGTCAGAGTACCAACATTTTTTTTCGCGAAAACGTTTTTAATGTTATAATTTAACTTAAAATACTCCTGTTCCGTCGTATGCACAATCACAATGCATGCACGCGTTACATTGCGCGCTGCCGTAAATAGCGATTTTTCACAAAAAAAAAAAAAGTAATTTCCCAGGAATAATGTTTGCTCAATTTTACTTAGTTTGATGTACAGAATGCGTAGGTAACGGCTATGTGATGAGTCTAGTTACACCCGTTAATTTATAGAAAAAAAAAAAAGTTTAAGAAAGAAATAAAGAAGAAAAGAAAAGTAAACGACACAATATACATTGACACTCACTTGGGCAGACACCGCTGCAGGAAGGGCACGCAGGAACTCACGTACGCCAGCCGGTTCACCCACGCCGGGATGTCGTGGTCGCATAGTGCCTGGAAATATACAATAAAACATTTATTTTATTCTGTTTATTTTTATCTCATTATGCTGCACCGGTCGACGTCATCACGTCAACGCCGGCTGTCGCTGAAAACCAGCGCTGGGGCTCTGTCTCGCATAGGGTCGCAGCATTATGCTGAGCGATGGCCGTTTTGCGTGAATGTGACGCATATTTTCCCTCAACTTGTTCTTTCGTGTTTGTGTTTTTATTTCTTTGCGTTATGATTACCGCAAATAAACGTATTTTCTTTCTTTTCTTTTTTCTTTTTATTTATTACACACACACATACATACAACATACACACACACATTTTACATTTTTTGTTTATGTTTGCGCCAACTTATATGTATAAAAATGTAACTGTACTACTGAATAAATGAATAAATAAATAAATAATATTTAACGTGGATCTGCCGCTGTAGCCCGCGAAATTCAAATTCTGTTACGTTTTTTGCTATTCTCCAAATAGCAAAAAACGTAAGAGAATTTGAATTTCAGTTTCAGGTTGTATCTTGATCAAAATATGATTAAATGAAGATATAATTATCTGTAATAGTCGCAAATCATATTTTGATCAAAATACAACATAAAGATAGGGAGAAAAAAATCAGTATAAGCCTGCAAAAATCTGCTTTTATGCACAAATACCTAAAATTTGGCCGTTCATAATGTACTCATAAATTGTAAAAGCAAAGAAAACATCGTCATAGAAACCTCGGACATGTAATGGAAATTGTAAATGACAAACATTTATTTCACAAACTTCTAAGGCTTACTCAGAAACACGTATTTCCTGGAACAAGTTTTATGTTTCCACACTCAAATCGTGTAATGGTATCGCAACCATATTATTATTAAATCGTTCCGCTGGCCATCTGGTTTTCATGATCAATTCCAACTTCACCAAATGGGACTTTCCGAGAGCAAATGCACGAGTTTCTATAAAAAATACCCAAATCGCTATTGGTGTGCCTATAAAATTTGAGGATTTCCTTCGATTTTCATGGGATCATTTTCATCAGATTCTGAGTTGGTGACAATCTGACCACCTTGAGAACATACCCTTTCAAATAAAAAAGAGTTTTCAAAATCGGTCTACAATTGACAGAGGAATCGGTGAACATACCATACATAACCTCCTCCTTTTTGGAAGTCGGTTAAAAAAAAATATAAAGCTAGCCTTGCGTGTTCACCTACACGTCGTTGCGCGGGCGTTGACTAACCATCAACACAGAGCTGATAATACCGCGTTATCGTTAATTGTGCTATTGTGTTCCACATAATTGACTTCTAATAATTATTGTTCCTCAGTTCCGTAACAGCAGATAAGTTGTTTGTTTTAAACTTGTCTGTTTAGAGACTGTTGATTCGACTTTTGACGGAAATTGTGAGTGATTGATATTTTCACAATAAAATAATTATGTTATTTAATTAAATCTTAGAAAAAATCTTAGAGAAATTTAAAATTAAAATTTTTAATCTTAGAATTCGTATATATAAATAAATAAAAAGTTTTTCACAATTAATATTGTTAAGTCTTCGGGTAGGTTAATGTTACATTAATTTGTCAATAAAATCACGATACCGTGGTAATATTGATGGTGTTATAGGCAGTATCGTGATAATATCAAAAGATTTTAGGAAATCTTGACATCTCACGATATAAGGATCATGATAATATTGACAAATGTAACACATTATGATATTTGGGAGGAGCCACGCCGTGCCTTCATCTCAGGAGTAGGCAGTGTCTGTCGCTGCCGGCCGTGGTCGAGTCGATGGTCAGCAGCGAGGAGTCCTGGGACGTGGTGGTATTCTTCTGCTAAACAGCCGTGTCGCAGAAGGAGGCTGCGGAAAGGAAGCGGGAAATCTCTTCCGCTCATCCAGCCCGCAGCAGGCGCACCGGGCGTCGGCAGAGGGCAGACAATGCCCTCTTCCGGCCCCACTAAATAGGTCCAGGGACCGAGTCCGCCGCCCCCTATCATACAGGACCAAAGGTGGCGGGGCGTAGTGTACGCACGCCCCTTTTAGACGTCGCAGGGGGAACAAACAGCCCCCCCCCCACCTACGGTGGCCCACCGAGCCGGGCCTACACTAGCCGGGAATCGCTGAAGTCGCACATGATCGCCGGTGCAAGTGTGGGAAGGGAACACCGGGGTGGAGTCAGTAAGAATCTGACAGACCCCTCCGCCCGCCCCAAGGCGGAGGACATCCATGAGGTTAAGAAAGAGCCGCTAGCCAACAGACATAACTTTAATTTTGTAAGCACTAAAATTGACCAAAATGTTTATTAAACGTAATTTACATTAAAAACACGATACAGTAATAAACATCCAATTCTTAAACTTGGACATTAGAATAGCGTCCTAGCCTTTGAACCTTCTAACAGTTAAGACAATAAATCAAAAATATTTGCATGTTAATACCAAAGTTGCATGCATGCTAAACAGCAGCTATTTATTATAAACTTAACGTTTAAACTTGTCATCTTTGTCACCAGTAATAAATTAAATTTGGTTTATTTTCAAGTTGTATAAAACGCCTGTCTCCTTGACCGATTTGATCTAGGTAAGTCATTATCTGCCTAGTTTTTTCCCAACTATGTGGGAGTCAGATTCCAGTCTAACCGGATGCAGCTGAATACATCAAGAAATATCTGGTGGCTGGATAATAAACTATAATTATGTTCTAGCTGTGAATATTTATTTTGGACATAAAAGCCAAACAATCTTGTTTGTTTTTTTATAATTATTATCATTAAAAAAGACATGACTTTCGAATAAAACATGTATCTAGAGAAAATATTACAATTACGTAACTGTCTTCAACATGGAAAGAAAAAGATCCAATAAAGCATATACTAAAGTTTAATTTTGCTTGTATGTGTGAATATTTCAGTATATTCATACAAATTAACATAAAAATAGGGAGCCTCCTCTTAAATATAACTGGCGAAATGTGGGTGGACTACAGGTGCACCTCTGCCCAACCCTTCGGGGAAACAAGGCGTGATGGGATTGCTCCATACAGTTTCTATAGAATTTGATGTCACGGCGGGACTATCGCCGCGATGCTCTAGCCCGTGTCAATGGCGTATTAAATAGAGTTACCTATTGCAGACATTTCCCCTCTATGTATGATGTAATTGATGTATAAAAAAAACCCGACTGCAAAAAAATTAACTGAAAGGATGGAAACAAGATGAACAGTAAACCAGTATCCTTTAAGTACCAAAAATAAATAAATGCAGTCGGAGGCAACTAGGATGTTACGAACGCCTTAAAATTTGCCTCCGACTGCATTTATTTATTTTTGGTACTTAAAGGATACTGGTTTACTGTTCATCTTGTTTCCATCCTTTCAGTTCATTTTTTTTCAGTCGGGTTTTTTGTTTTTTTAATAATTTGTTTTATTTTAAGATTTTTAGTGTTATTAATGAAAAAATTGTTTAGTTGAGTATTGGTAAGTTAATAAGCTATACGACATAGTAAGGTTAGCAAGATAGGATAGGTCAATTGGCTCCTTTCTTTCATAGAATTCTTAACGTTAAAACTCCAATTTAATACCTATTTATTTCACGAGTTTGTCTATAATTGTATGTTACGGTTTAACTGACTAACTTTCATTAAATATTGGCATGCCATCAGTGCATGGCGGAAAATATATTTACACAGAATTTTATACATCTTTTGTACCCACCACATTTATGCAAATAAACGATTTTGATGGGAAAAACTTTTGCTATTTCTGACTTTTGTAATGGCCAGCAGTCTGTTCATTATAACAAAAACTGGTCAATTGCGTGTCAGGAAACGCACAATGAAGGGTTACGTAGTTAGGATGAATTTATCCCATCAAAATATGTCGCATGAATGGCCGTATTTTTTTATTGCGTTGACTTGAAGCTTGATTTTTTTAGAGCTCTAAGGGACCGTAGACCTTCATATTTTATATTAATTTGAACTTAATACCTCTACGCGTTTCTGAAAAAATGGGTCTTGACTGACAGACAGACGGACGGACGGACAGACAACGAAGTGATCCTTAAAGGGTTCCGTTTTTTTATTTGGCACCATCTTGCGTTTTGATTTTGACTTCATTATCGTCGTCAGCGCCCTCGAAAACCATGAAAACGACACCCATGATAAAAAATTTGCAAATTTTCGGTAACGCCATTTCAAATTTTGATCTTGTCTCCAGAGACCTCGAAAACGATAACAACGACACCCATGACGAAAAATCATCACAAAATCACGACAACCATCTTTTCGCGCAGGTGGGTTCGCGCAAGTGTACCAGATCCGATGCATCAAATCTCAGTTGGTCTAACTCTCTCATAAGAAACAGCTAGGATCTATTGGCATAAAAAGTGAAAATTGCTCATTTTCTTGCTGGCTGTACATTTTTTTTTTAAATCTGTGAATGCCGATGTTATTTTACTTATCTATTTTGATTTTATTTCCGTATCTGATCTATCCGTGAAATCACAGCGGGCCCTATCAGAATACCAGCGCTGCGACACTTATTTTTTAAGTGCCGCAGCATCATGCTGAGATAGCCTTTTGGCCTCGAACAGGACTTTCTGTTTTTATTTTCATTTTTACTTTGTTTTATTTTTGTTTTTGTTCTTTATGTTTCTATGAGTATGTGTTAGTTTAGTTTAATTTGTGATCTGTGCGAGTCCCAATAAATGCTTTTTTTTTCTTTCTTTCAGATCAAAATGTCTAAATTTTTTAGGACAGTCTTCTAAGACCGAATTTGTGTAGCTACAACGGTTAAGATATCCTTACTTCCCATCTTAAAAATCCACCCTGCATATGCCATGATAATTGTCTGCTTAGCTCCATAAAGATATAGCGTGATGGTAATCATTTAAAAGGTTAAATCTGTAACTGTTTGGCTCGTCTTTTTACAATTTTCTGTAAACCTTAGAGGCATACAAACATAATGCAATATTGCTCATCCCCCATAGTAAATAGCGTGATAATATATAACCTATTGGTTGACCTGACTTAGAGGGAATATATATGCAAAATTTGAACAGAATGTATCCGAATACAATTTGCGTGATGCTAGAACACACATTCAGAAGAACAGACAAAAATTCTAAAAACTATATTTTCGGCATTAGAACGATCTCAGACCTCAAACCAATTATTTTTTTCAAAAATATTCAGTGTACAATTTTAACTTTGCTTCGATTTTGTTATTAAAGAAAATGTAATTTGTGTCAAAATAGTAGGTTAAAAGTGTTATAAAATATATATATTTGGAATTGGCTATTTACTAGCTTTTATTTGATACCCATATTAATAGAATCAAAAAAAAAAAATATTCCCCCTCTCGTTTTTGATTCGCAGATGCCACATTAAAATTTTATAGCCTATGTCACTCCCACAATTAAAACGAATCTAAGGATACCTCATATGTTAAAACCCATCAAGCCGTTTAAGCCTACAGAGCGTGCCAAAGAAATAGACATACATACACTCGAAAAACATAACCCTCCTTCTGGAGCAGTCGGGTAAAAACCAAACGTCATCGATAAAACACCGCACTTGTGTTTGCTAACTTAATACTTGTTACAACTTTATATTTACAAGTAGCAGTAATATAATAATGTCGTATAAAAATACATATTATAAATTAAAGTCGGTTTTCGTGAATATGTCATTGCGTTGTTCTTCTAAACTCTGCAACGGATTTTGATGCAGTTTTTACCATAATTTAGACAATTTATTCCGAAAGGGATATGTGTTGTGTTTATTACTTACAATAATAAATAAATTTAAGTGTCAGTAATGTCTAAATAAAAGCTTTTTACTAAATGCATATGAAAATATAATTTTTAAGTATTTTAAACATTTTTGTCTGTCTGTTTCTTCCAACGAATCTCCGAAACGTCTGGACCGATTTAGACGGGACTTTCACTGGCAGATAGCTGATGTTATAAGGAGTAACTTACTTTTATTAAAAAAAAGCCACGCGGAAGAAGCCGCGTGCAGCAGCTAGTCCCACTAATATCGTAAATGAGAAAGTTTGTATGTTTGTTACTCAATCACGCAAAAACGGCAGAACGGATTTGGATGAAATTTGGCACACAGATAGTTTATAACCTGGATTAACACATAGTATACTACTTTTAACCCGGTATTACATTCCCATAGGATAATTTCCCACATACACGCGAGAGAAACCGCTGTCAAAAGCTAGTAGTAAATAAAAAGAATTAATTTGATAAGTAATGACTCACCAAACAAAATGCTGAGGTGAAGTGATTGCAGTTGTTGTTCATAAGGTGATACCTGGAACAGATAGATAGGAATTATCAGATATATATAGCCTGACATTAAATTAACTAGCGATATTTCCAAGAGTATTAATAATGTTTAAGGGAAATTAACAACTATTAGTTTGGGTCTAACTCTGAAATATTTGTTGTATTATTTTGCTCCCTTCAAAATAGTTGAGCTGAACGGGGAGCTTCATATTTCTAACTGACCGACTCCTTGACCATTTAAAAGTGCCTGTAAATGATTGAATTAAAATAAATGCTTAGTTTGAGTAAGTTTGTACACCCACATTACGCCAGTTAACTCTGTATTAAGGCTGACCCCACATTAGGCGTGCGCGATCCTCGGGCGTGAGTAGCGGGGGCGCCGCGAGCGCGCTGCGTGAACGTCGCGTTTTGCTGCCCTGCGGCGTGTGTGGAGAGTGCACGCGGCGCGCACACGCCGAGCACGCGGCGCTCGAGTCGCGTTCTTACCCCGCGTCGCTCACACGCCCGAGGAACGCGCGCGCCTAATGTGGGGGAGGCCTTAGACTTTAACTACAATAATATTATAATCATCTAATTCTTCCTTCCTACATACTGGTAGGAAGCTACATTCTTCCTGAGAACTATAGGCTATATAAATTATATTTATATTGTGCATATTAGCCGAGCTATCACAATTTTCGTCTTGCAAATCGTAAAAAAATACCTCTTAAAACAGAATTATTGGGATGCTCTGCCTAAACAGTTGTTTAAAATTGAAAACAATGTATGACAACCTGTACCCTAATTGAGTAACGCAGTTTGAATCGGAATGATTTTGAAGTATATTGCTAATCCATTGCTTCACATGTCAGAAAAAATTCCGATTCCTACTGATAGTGTGTTATGCAATTAGCCCTCTGGTCACCCTTAAATAATTTTGAAAAAAACTGTTAGCATGCCCTAGTTAAGGTCAAGGATCATTTTGAACTCAACATCTGTAACATGTACCTACTTACTGTAAAAAAAATTCTTAGCCACAAGCCTCTAGTCATGTTAACGAGGTAATTGTAGTAATAAATAATACATGGCGTACTGTCTTAAATGTTACAACAAAATACCTTGTGATATATTGCAATTAAATGAGAGAAAACTTAAAACACATATTAAAAGTACACTTTGTAAACAAGCATATTACAAGTTAGAGGATTATATCCAGGACAGGAATGCTTGGAAACATGCTGGTCCAGCTCCATAGGACAATCTAGAGTCTAGACAAAATCAAACTGGTTGCTATTTTTATGGTCAAATCTCTTATTTTTATGATATTGATTTTACATTCTGTGATAACCTATACTTACTGACACACTGACTTATTTTTTTATTTTTTTTAGAAAAACATTCACACACTTTTACGATGTTTGTAAATATGTGAGCACCATGTATCTATCTAATAATTAAGTTATTTTTCATTGCTTAGTTTTTAATTATTTTTACCTATTATGGTATAGTAATTATATTCTAGATGCATCGTCTTCACATATAATCATATAATTAATGTACTCAAACATAATATTGTAAAACATTTTTAAAAGAGTAACGGTGGAGTTTCTTGCCCATTCTTCTCCATATGAAACTACCTTTTGGAAGGGGCAACTAGAATCAATTATATTTTTTTGTAAATTTTTGACGTTCAAAAGTGCCTCTTATGTGCCTATTTGAAATAAATGGTTTGACTTTGACTTTACATACCTGTCACCGCGGAACTGCTTGCCTAGCTCTGATACGAGTCGTCTCACTTCTTCTTCGCTGAAGTCCGTATATCCTATGTGTACACTTTGTCTGCAACAAACATTAAATTACGATTTAAGTTTTTACAATTGAAGGATTTTTTATGGATATGTTCGGTTTTCATGCGGCAAATTCCTTCCCAGCAGTAATTAAGTTCTTTTTAAAAGTCATGCTTTCTATACTACATTTGAAATAAGATTAGAAATTTAGATAAACTTTTTTACAGTCCGTTCAACCGATTTTGACTTCTATTCCAAAGGCATAAGGATGGCATTAAAAGCAAAAACGTGGTTACAATACCAACTGTTTATTACAGCCGCCATTTGTCATGTCACCAACGCAATAGATGTCGAAATCGGTTGAACGGACTGTATCAAAAGGTTTATTTAAATGTCTAATCTTATTTCAAATGGAGCATAGAGAACTATAACAATCTTCTGTACGCACGAGCGATTTCTTCCCGCGGCGATTTTTATTCGGGCACTGAACTTTCAACGCTCTGCTTAGCGCTAAGAGTTTAAAATCCAACAGTGTGTTTTTTCATGGCGCTGAGATGCAATCTGTTGGATTCTCAATGCTCGGCTTAACACCGAGAGTTGTAAATCCAGTGCCCGCTGCGATATTTGTACGTCGGTGCGAACGTGGGCTTATGGGAAGTTTTTATCTTCAATTCTGCGGATTCAGCACGAACTGCGAAATGGTAGCAGGGCTGGGTGCCCAGGGCGCGCTAGACAAATAGCCTCCACAAGAGGCGATAATGTTCGCATTATCGCCTCTTGTGGAGGCTATTTGTATGGGAGAGTCGAACTGATCAAGTCATTCAGTAGTAATACTGATCATTCATCATTCTCCTGCCCATATCACAATTCACAACTCTTTCTAGCCATATCATCAGTAGTACAACTGCTTAGGAAAATCGTGTCTCGAATGTTATGTTTGGTTGTGTTCATGTGTTGTCCGCTGTAGAACTGTTCAGTTTAATATCTACCTGAATCGAAACTGTTCGCCTAACTCCCGCTCGTCTCTTGGCGTGATCTCGAACACGCCGGTGAAGGCGTACGGATGTCCCCCGTACGCCCACTCCGAGCCGTGCACCTGCACCCCGCTGTGGAACACCCCGACACCTGCGCCCGCCGTGTACCTTGGAACCAAAGCATACTTACTAATTTACTGTGTTTGTAAATACATGCAAACAATGATTCTGTGTCTATGTGATAGAACCACCCTTGTAAAAGGCGACTTACTAGAGAATGGGCAGCAGCGTTCTCTATGCATTTTAACACCATACTGCGATCGCTAACCCGCCTGCCAAGCGTGGCAATTATGGCAAACCCCTCCCCTTTGAGGGAGGCCTATGCCCAGCAGTGGACGTCTTTCGGCTGAAATTAATATGATTCTTCTTCTTGTCTTCGTCATTCCAAATTATATGAATTTTAATTTCAATCTGACCACGTCGACAGCCTTAGCATTAAACGCGCCAAGGTCTTTCATAGTGGAAATGTTATTGCACAGTGATCACGACAAGAGGTGAGGCATCGTTTAAGGTCACAATCGCATTGTGGTTATGGCTTTGGCATATGATCGACCATTTTATTTTCTAAAACTATTAATCAGCATCAGCTTTTACCAGTTCACATGCCATTGGATTCACTTTTCGGCTACTCTTATCCAGCTGCCCTGCAAAGACTATCGCTTAACCTAACCTGAGAGCGTAACATGTTATCATGGAATACCTGGTGTGATAGAAACTTAAGACCAGGCACTCTAAAACGAATTTCCACGCAAGCTCCGCCCCATGCTCCCCGCCACTCCGTTATGTGCTAAAAGCTAACACGTCAGTAATAAAGTTGAATATCGCATGCGCTCTTTGATATCGTGTTCGATTCGAGCACGAAACTAAATAGCGTAAGTCTCAATTCTTATTTCGTTTATAACTAAAGTAATACTTGATTCGCCGGCCAGTTATGACGCTTTTGGAACCATTTGACATGCTGAGATGGAGCGAAAAACGGGTTATTGCACTAATCCCCATTGACATTCCCCATCAATGGGGATTTGTGGGCTTTTCTTGCACAAATCTCCTATATGTTAATCCAGGGTGTCAGCTACCTCCATACAAAATTGGTTCATGCGTTTGAGCGTGAAGAAGTAACAAACACACACATACTGTTATATCATTATAGTTTGATCTATGGTATTGTAATCTGTCATCTTGACTTGTAAATAAACGTCAGTGTGCTACCAGCTATCAGTCCCTTATTTGCTCCTTCTTAAGACCTAGGGCTTCGCCCTCCACAATATCCGCATATTTATCACACACACACACTCACAAACTTTCGCCTTTATAATTTTTAGTGTGATAGTTTTTTGTATTGATGAAAAGTATTGAAAATAAAGCATCCTATGATATTTAAAACTTTTCTTTTCTACAAAAAAAAAACAACCGATTTAAAAAAAAAAACTACAAAGTGATAAATAACTTTAATTTCGGAAGTAGGTGGCTTCGAATCTGTAATTATAGTTTTTTGCGACCGACTTCCGTAATTAAACTTAATGTGAATAATTATAATAATTATGTTGTTTGTATGTTATTTTAAACTAATGGGGATTTGTTTACTGTTTTCCACAAATCCCCATTATGAACTCGACACCTAATGCGGATTTTTATGGAAAAAAAGTTTCCTAAATCCTCATTGATGGGGATTAGAATAACACGAAAAAACGCGTGCGAATGCCCGCTGATTCCGTCGAGATTTATCCCTAGATACAAGAAAAAAAATAGATACGTTAAGATAGGTTTAACTTTAAAGATACTCTGAGAAAGCGTTACTCACCAGTTGGTCCAGTACATATCGTACACGTTGAGCACGACGGCCGCCTGGCCGGGGCGCGGCGCGCGCTGCTCGCCCCGCCGCGATAACAGCGACATACACGAGGGGAACATCGCGCAGATGCCGCACGACTGCGTGAGCGCAAGCAGACATGTTAGAGTAGGTCATGACGATTTTATGAAGACCATGTTGAGTTGAAAGACAACTCGAAGATACTTTGCTGAGGGTCAAAACCGGTTCTTGCCCGTGGTCCCTCAGTCCCCCTTGGGGTACCACGAACAAATATTTTTGCCCATGGAACCCCCAAGGGGGACAATGGGGTACCATGGGCAAATTATATGGCCCGCGGTACCCCCGCTAATCGCCAGATAAATAAAATGCATTAAGCGACGTATGACCTATGATAAAGAAACTTCTGGACTACAATATTGAATTTGCAAAATGTAGAATTCGCAAAATGTTGAATCGCAAAATATTGAATTTAACTGCGACCAATGAGGCAAGTAACTACGACCAACTTTTTGTTTCGTCATAGTTCTAACTTAACCTAACCCGTTTGAGATGGGGTACCATGGGCAATAAAAATATATTTAATAAAGCAGATTGTTATGCAGGTGGTTCCACGGGCAAAAATATTTGCTCGTGATACCCCAAAGGGGAACTATACTGGGGGATCACGGGCAATTTCCTGTCAAAACCACACAGATACAGTTCGTTCAGTTATTTTACCTCATATGTTGCATCACTATTAAAACAACAGTGATTTTTATAATAATGGCAATAAGGTTTTTGTTAGGTTGCTGCCGCTGACAAGTTTGTCAAAATCAAGTGATCTTTATTATATTTTTGTTAAACCTTAAAAAAAAGATTGGGGGTTGCTGCTGTCAGAGGTAAGATAACTGTGAACAGTGGTGCTATTCTGTAAAAATCTCACCGTGAAATCTTGTGTAGAGTGAGCTGTCAATGTCATCTCACTGATGCTAGGGATTGACCAAGCACTACATTTACAATCATAATCGAGATTTTAATAATATTTTTATACTAATAATTCTGTTGATAATTTTATATTATTTCAAAGCTAGTATTTAAGTGTCTAAACATTACTTATTAGGAGGTTTTAAAATAAAATAGCAAAACAGAAATTCAGTCAGAAACTCAATTTTGTTTTTTTTTTTCTTTTTTTCCTAGACTAGTCCTTAAACATGTTTAGACACTTAAATCTAGCTTTGAAATAATTTAAAATGATCAACAGAATTAGCATCAAAATATTATTAAAATCTTGATTATGATTGTAAATGAAGTATTTGGTCTATCCCTAGCATCAGGTGGGATGACACTGACAGCTCACGTCCACGGTGTGATGGTTACAGAATCGACATGCTGGACTGAAGGTGTTTCGCTGCGTGCTAGGAGTCACGCTCCTATAGCGAACCAACGCCTGTTTAAATATTGCAATGGCCACACTGACGCTTTATACCACGCAGCATGTCCTTGCCCATGTTCGAGCTACGCTACTAAGCAAGCGTTACACTAAGCTCCCAACTGCATGGCTTCGACCTAAGACACCTGTCCCACCAGGGACGAGGAAGCGACTAGCTATCGACAATTTTTTCGCTCAAGAAATATACAAAAGATTTTAGGTCCTGTATCAATAAGAGATACAAATATGAATAGTTTATCGCTGTCAGTTCACACCACCTTCCGGCAAGAACTCTGTCAAACGAAGAACTCTGTTTTAGTTGTTAGCTCTACTCGCTTCTCAAAAATCACTGGAGGTGGGACAGTTGCCTAAGACGAAAGATTTAAATTGTAATAGCTTTCATTTTGATCCAAGATCATCAAAATATATTATAGTATGAGGATCATCATAGACAATGCGATGCTTATGCAATCCGACACAAATTCGATAAGGACGAAAATAAACAAAGGCATAGTAGTAATGTAATATACACGGGCCTTGGTATTCATTGCGAATCATCGCGATAGTATTTAACTAGTTGTCAAGAAGACAGGTGCAATCAATATTCCTCGCCTGTCAAAATGAAAGCGTTCGCGGTTGTTTTTATCAGTTAGCCTGCAAGTTACCACGACCGAGACCACAACCTCCTTGGTCCTCCTTGGTTCTGCTTTTTGGCCCAATTATTTAAAAAAACGTAGATTTTTGTTACTCGCTGTTGATTTTGCAACAACAAACAGAACAGTAGCCTAGTGTAAGTAGTTTCGGCAAATCAACATACAGGAAATGCGTAGGTACCTATTGTCTTTATTTAAAGGCTTGTGCAGACTGGCGCGACCGCACTTTATCACGAGCGCAACAAGGGTCGCGCTGCGTCGCGCGTGCGATGTCTCGCGTTGCATGAGCCTTTAACAAATCCGTGACTGTAGTACGTATCACTACCTATTATTAGCGATAAGATTTGTTTTTACTCCGCATCGGATTTTCTAGCTGATAATAGTTGTGTATCAATGCTTGTATGTTTGGTGATGAACTGCATCAATGTTTGCATGCCAAAATGGTAGAATGTACAAGGATTCTTTAATATTATTGTAACCACCATATTGTAAATACCTACATTCTGAGCAAATAAATGAATATTCTATTCTATTCGGTCGACAAACGTAAGTCAATAATTGTAAGGCCCATAACAAACAGAGCATAACGTAGAATTTGTAAAATATTGTCTTTGACGGTTTTCCGAGAATTTTCCGTTTTCCATTTCTGTCTTTACATTTTAAAGTGAAATATATTTTTTTTGGACACAGCAGATATTTAAAAAGTGTTTGGTTAGGTACTTCGGGGTCATGGTTATTTTTACTTAGTAACGTATTTGAAATTCAAATAACCACGATACTGATATAAAAACACATAAATTAATCAAAAATTCGAACAGTATTTCCTGAACATCATGCTTTCCATCAAAATGACTCACAAGTAGGTAGTTACTTTACGAACGGTAGACTAAATTATCTTTGTAAATAAATTACATGAGTTGACTTTATGACACAGCTGATAATAGAACGATCAGCCGTTGACGGAACGATGTCGGTAGTCCAATACAAACATATCTACAAATCCAAAGAGAGTCCATTTCAGTCAATCAGGTGCCTACTAAAGTTTAGAGACAGTTCATTTCAGCCAATCAGATCGAGCCGAGAATTATCTCAAAAGTTAGTCACCTTACTAATCTCATGAATTCGCTAATTAGGAATTATCTTTTGCTAAGATATAATTTCATTAGCCTTACAAAATATAAACATATAAAATCTGATGTATGTTGAAAGTCATTGACCATGATTTTAAAAAACAAAGACTGAAAGAGAAACCGCAGCAGCACGTGCCATTTTTATCTACAATAGTGCAAAAACGAATATTATGTACGAATATGTAATTTTATCTGTACAAAAATTACTGTTACTGGTTTTTTTTATTGGTATGTGCGATCTTACGATAAGAGTCTACTGCTGGAACACGCGTAAGCCAGGACCTACAATTGGTGGCAATGCCAACTGCCAACGCACAACGGGAGCGCTACGAAAGTAATATTCGGAGTTCCTCAAGGCTTCTATCAACTCACTCAGCTTATCGCAATCCACTGCTGGACATAGGCCTCTCCCAGGCTGCGCCACAACACTCTGTCCTCCACTTTCCGCATCCAGTCTGTCCCAGCCACCTTTTAAAGATCATCGGTCCATCTAATACTGGGGGGCGTCCCACACTACAGTCCCTCAACGGTTAGAACTGATTTAACTTTCTTAGAACCCGCTACAGTATTCTGTCCATGAAAAGATAGGAAAAGTAGAGACTTTGACTTTTTCCAAAACTATGGAGCCAAATGCCATTGAATCAGTAAAAAAATTACTCATCTACTTGCTAATGGCTAGTGATCTCTAACAACACCGCTCTACAGGGATTTAGTACGTCTTTTTATGACGAGTCACGAGATTGTGTAATCCGATTACTAGGTAAAGCAAAGTGATGAATAAATGATGTCTCTTCTACCCGGATTAGAACTGTATTCGTTTATCAGGGACAATTCGTAATTAAATTGCAGATAAGCTGGATGTAGATGCACACTTATGATTCTTGGGTACCATTGTGTATTTATTTTGTATTAATATCTCTTGTTTTGCGTGGATGTGACGCATATTTTGTTTGGGGTTTTTTCTTTGCGTCATGTTTACCGCTAATAAACGTATTGTCTTTCTTTTTTTCTTTTTATGTCGGGGTTTACTGCGAAGGTTTTTTCTAACAAACCTGCCATACTGTCCCCTTACACACTTACACATTGACTGCAACTTCTGTAAGCAAGTTTCTACAAAAGGGAGCCATGATGGTTTACGTATTATGTAGATCTGGGTTCGTGATATAATCACTTGCAGGGCAGTTAAGGTGCAGGCCGGGACAAGTTGACAGAAAAGTTGCACCACTGGTTAAAAATCGCTTAACACTTGGCAAATATTGACTTGCATTTCGTCTTTTGAGTGAATGGGAACCCTCCTGTTAGTGCTGAGTTGCTGACCTAAAACAGCGCGATGTTAAATCTGCATCCCGACAAAATTTTACGGACTCCCTCCCAGTCGTTAACCCAAATCTACAAATATTGAGATGTGTGAGAGTAAACGATTGATATTTGTTCAAAGCAGTTTCTTTGAATTTGAGCTGTAATTTGAAACCTTTTCCTGATCACTAGTTACAAATGCGTGGGTCTGCGGAAGTCATTAATGGTGTTGTTTCAAGCCACTGATTACTACCATTATGAAAACCAATACCGTCTATCTTTTGTTATCAGAAGTTTATCCAGATCTTTTTAGAGAAAGTTTTGCGCTGATGAAGACTTTATAGGATTTTAGAGAACACAAACATATTCAGTCTTATTAAAAAACAAGATTTATATTTTGACATGGCTTAAACCATGGAGCTAGTTTTTGTAATGAGAACGTAACTCTGATTGAAATACCGTTCTTTATACAAAACTGAATACTTAGTTCGGTACTAAGTTGTCAGTTTTGTATTAGAAACTTTACCGTAGACGGAATAAAGTTCGAAATTCAATAATGGCTCCATGGTTTAAACTTGGGTCTAAAAATAAACCTTGTTTTGTAATAAGGCCCATTAGGTTTGTTCCAATCGTGTTCGCTGAAAAAACAGCTAAATCATTCCATATTATTTATCAGCTATAAGTCATTGATATGCCAAATGTAACGCAAATACGTCAAACTCATTACAATGTCAATAGAATTTGAACACACTGTAGATGAGGCCGGTGTAGACAGACAGCAGATTGTCAATGATAAGAAATTCTCATAAACTGTCGCTACCCGATAACGTGGACTTATTTTCGAAAGTACATAATTGATTATATCAAGCCTGTTATGGAAGAACATCGTAAGCGACATAATCTATTAATAAAAATATTTTATTATTTGTTGAAAAAGTGAAATACCTACGTATTTCACTTTTTCAACAAATAATAAAATATTCAATAAAGTTATAGTTGTAGTAATAAGTTGCAATAGATAGCAACCTCAACTTCAAAGAGCACATACGACTCCTGAACAGTAGGATAAGAAAGCTCATATATATTTTTTTAAATCTAAGGCACGTTGCAGATCCTGTGCTGCTGAAGCAAATTTATTACGCACTCTGTCAGTAGCTTCTTTCGTATTGTATATCTTCATGGGGAGGTGCGGTAAAGACTGCGTTAAAGCCATTAGAGATCGCCCAACGTGCAATTCTTAAGGTGAGCCATTTTAAGCCACTTTATTTTCCTACTGCTACACTGTATCAGCTTTGTGGAGTCCTGTCTGTTAGACTGTTATTTATAATAAGTATCATTCTGCTACAGCATAGCAATCTGGTATATGACCAACGAATCCTCCAAAAACGAAGAGCAGACTTGGTTTGTGATAGAATGACTCTCTTTAAAAGTAAATTTAGCCAACGCTTCGCGAACTTCATTGCACCCTTTCTTTACAATAGATTAAACGCGATAAATATATACCGACTAACAAAAATTGAATGCAAAGACAGGTGTTTGAATATGTATAAAAGCTAAATTATGAAGAGACTGAACTTCTACTGCATATTTCACAATGATCACGTTAGCATTAACTTGTTTGTCGATAGGATCCGGCAATTGGGACTCGAGGTGGCATTGCACAAGTCCGAGGTCATGTCTTTTTATGGTCCTCGGAACGCGCCACTGTCGGGTTCCCAGATAACGGCGGGAGGGGTTCACATCGGCGTCGAGTCGACGATGAAGTACCTGGGACTCGTCCTCGACAGCCGGTGGAACTTCGTGGAGCATTTTCGACGTTTGGCTCCCAGACTGGAGCGGGCCGGGGCTGCTTTGAAGCGGCTCCTGCCCAATCTAGGGGGTCCAAACGCCTCCTGCCGGAGGCTCTACGCGGGGATCGTGCGGTCCATGGCCCTTTACGGGGCACCGGTGTGGGCGCGTTCTTTAAGGCTGCGACCAGCACAGCGGTTGAACGCGTCCCAGAGGGTCATGGCCATCAGGCTGGTACGGGGTTACCGCACGGTCTCCCGTGAGGCGGCGAGCCTCCTTGCCGGACTGCCGCCATGGGATCTGGAAGCAAAAGTCCTCGCGCACATCTGGGAGTGGCGCGAGGAGGCGAAACGCCGGGGTGAAACTCCGCTGCCGCGAGAAATCACGGCACGGCGGACAGAGCTCCGGCGGGATCTCATGGCGACATGGAGAGTGCGATTGTCGCAACCCAGCGCTGGGCACGCCACAATTGTGGCGATAAGTCCCCTCTTTGAGGAGTGGCTAGAGAGGCGCCACGGCGTCCTCACCTTCCGCCTGACGCAGGTCCTCACCGGACACGGTTGTTTCGGGAGGTTCCTGTTCAGGATAAAGCGGGAGGAAACGCCCGGGTGTCACCACTGTGTGGATCGCCCGGAGGACACGGTGGAGCATACGGTGGAGGTCTGACCAGCTTGGGCGGAGCACCGCCGTGTCCTCACGGAGGCGATCGGCGGCGGCGATCTCTCGCGTCCGGCCCTGGTTCAGGCCATGGTTCGGAGCGAGAGTGCATGGGAGGCCGTCACCTCCTTCTGCGAAGCAGTTATGCTAGCAAAGGAGGAGGCGGAACGCGTGAGGGTGAGACAAGGTTCGCGCCCTTAGTCGCTGCAGGAGACGCCCCGGGCGTCGGGAGTCGCAAGCCGATTTCCGGCCACCGTAGGCACGGGCCTGCGGACGGTGAGCGATGGGTAGCTCGCCGTCCGATAAGGACCAGGCCCGGGTCGACGGCGCGTTGTGTTCCACGCGCGCCTCAAAGAGATGTCAGCACAAACTGACGGGGTCCGTTAGGACCAATGCCTGCCAGGGTTGCGAGTTTGTCCGAAAGGGATATCGTGGCCCTGGCACACAGGCAACGGAAGGAACACGGGTGGGTTTTAGTCAGTAAAAGTCTGACACTCCCTCCCGCTCCGCCCAGAGCGAGAGAAGTTATTTGATGATTTCCCACCCAAAAAAAAAAAAAGCATTAACGTGTTTGAATGAAACTTACAAAGTTCACACAGATCACACGCATAAACTTCCAAATATTTATCTTCTCATGGACTACACACACTTACACACACCACACACCCTCTATCAATTCACACACTCACACTTCATTTCACACAATGAGAGGACACGCAATCAAACTCTACATATTATAATAAAATAACGCTAATGTTAAATTATTTTGTAAAAATTAATGTTAATGGCTATTATAAATGTATAATTGTTCGAGAGGATTGGCGCTGATAGCCGAAATACAGCCTAGTTCGGCTACAGATGCTTAACTCATTTGTACTCAAAACTAGCCTAGGTTTAATTTGTAAAAAAAAATAGAAATAAATAAATACTTTAATACCCCTCCGGTAAATTTTAACTTATGTAGCTTCGATTACGATGTTCTTCCATAACAGGCTCGATATTATGAGGTAGTTGGCAAACTTGACAGTAGGTAGTTGTATGTTATTTTTATAACATGACCTGTGACTTGGAGTAAACTCATTATTTTACATTTAACGCAAAGATGGATCAAATGGTCAAAATCAAAATTAAAGTATTTTATTTCACATAAACCTACATGGGCACTTGTGAAACGTCAGAAGCTAGGTGCACGGTTCCAATTGGTCGTTTCCTATGGAGAAGAGCCGGCAAGAAACTCCACGGTTACCTACTCTTTAAAAAATAAACGGCTTTTACAATGTTTTCAAATTACAGTGTTAATAGGTTTGGGAGGACAGTGTAGGCCTGTCAACAAGTACCAGGTACTTAACAAAATAGAAAATGGTTTACAAATCTACAGTCTATTAAGCCTACAACGTTCTCACATTAAAAAAATATAAAAGAATGTATATAAAATATTATTAAAATAATAAAAATAAAAATCTATTTAAACGAAATGACATGATTGCCATTACAACATCGTTTAAGAACATCAACAATACCGAGGAATGTCTCATTTAAATATAATTAAATTACACGTGCCTCTTTTCGGAGTTATTTGAAAGAAACTTAAACAACAGAGACTCTCTTTCGATATTTCTTCAGGAAAAACTATTACTTCTATTTCTGGGGCTGATTTAAATTAATAGAAAAGAGGTCCTAAAATTAAATGCAGAAAGAGACCTCAAGCATTAAAAGGGTAACGTGAGGTCGAGTTGATTTATGTGAATTAGAGGAGAAATGCAGCGCTTTTTCGAGTTCGGCGTAACAGCACGTCAAAGACGGCTCGTCAAAGGCAATGTCGAGGCCGCCACTTGCCACAAAGGCTGAACGCCTCGATAACTACTGGTGTGCAAAACTGACGTTTAGCAAGTGTTGACACGATTTAACTAATGTTACACCTTTTCTTTTTCAGAATGTGTGGAAGCATATGTTCGTTAGGTACTTATGTTCCTGTGAAGCTCCAAATCGTATCGTCGTCTGTGTGACCCCATATCTCGAATTTGTCAAAAGCCTTTATCCTTGCTTGAATTGATCTATTTATCGGTACTTGCCCGTGGTACCCCAGTCTAGTCCCCCTTGGGGTACCACGAACAAATATTTTTGCCCGTGGAACCCCCAAGGGGACAAAGGGGTACCATTGACAAATTATTTGGCCCGCGGTACCCCCGCTAATCGCCACATAAATAAAATGCAGATAGAATCTCTTTGCTTAATGCAGTGACGGATGACCTATGATAAAAAACCTTCTGGACTACAATGTTAAATTTGCAAAATGTTGAATTCCAAAATGTTAAATTTGGAAAGTTCAGAAATAAATTCTTACTAACTAGGCAAGTAACTGCGACCAACTTTTGGATGTAGCTCTCGCCGGCCGCTGCCGCGGCACCGCTCGTTACGCTCGCTCGGCTGGCGCCCGTTTAAGAAGATTGTTATTCAGGGGGTTCCACGGCCAAAAATATTTGCTCGTGGTACCCCAAAGGGAACTAGATCGGGGGACCACGGGCAAGTACCTCTATTTATACCATAAGTACCGTCTTATTTATTCATCAGTCTTTTTAGGGTTCCGTACCCAAAGGGTAAAACGGGAACCCTATTCTGCCGTCGTAAGAAAAAAGGGCACAACTAACATTTTTGTCAAAATTGAGTTATATACATATTTAGAATCAGAAAAAAAAGGCACATCTACTCAATTTTTTATAGAATTTTATCTTCAAGGAATTCGGAGATACAGTAGGCTCAAAAGGCACAAATGAGACTAATATTCATGTTTTATAGAATGAAAAGGCACATTAATTTACCATTATATTGAAAAGGCACAAATACGTAGATGTGACTATTTACTTCATACAGATTTTTACTAAAAACTACTTTGAAAAGAAACACTTACAACATAACATAAAGAAAAGGCTCAAATGCCAGATGTGCCCTGTCTACTTAATTAATGATCCATGCATGGCTCAATTAATTTACGTATAAAAGGCACAAATAACCAGTTGTGCCTTTTCTTTAAATTATTTACGATTAGGGGTGAGGAAAGGAGGGCAGGGTTTGATTGAAACGCGCGAGTTGTGCCCGACGTGTCTCGACGAGTCCACGCTTGTCTGTGCTGCGCTGGTAAGATTAAGTTTTTGTTACATTTGCGTGTTTTTATTATATTAAACTTCTTTTGTGACACATTAATATGAATATAATAATGTATAATTAGTATTTATTGGCTACATTTTTGAGTGATTAATTGCAATTTAGTTAAAAAATATAACGAAATTTTTAGTAGGTATCTACTTAATCGTAAATAATTTAGAATACGCGCAATAATTGTTACTGGATTTATACTACCCGGTCATTTTTATCAAAGACTTAATTCTTTTTTCAGCAATATGCAATCACGAAGCGCAAGATTAGTTAGTGCTGCTTTACGCAACGATAATGGTGTAGGCGAATGGTCTCCCGAGCCGTCAACCAGTCACAGTGGCGTTCAACACTCGGTGCAAGCATCAAGCTCGGAGCATGTTGTGGCACCGCTATCTGTGTTACTCGTAGATACAGAATCTGATTTTGATTCTGATGACTCAGTATTGGATAAAAATTATGAATTACCAAAAGTACGGGAAAAAACAGCGATACAGATGGGTCTGACTCAGAAGACTTTATACCATGCTCGCAGCCAGTTCCAGCAAAAACAATTTTAGAATCTCATTTTGACTGAAGTTCTAGTTATAAGTCCCTTGATGATTGTGATAACTTACCTAATTACTTAACATAATAATGTACCTAAGGTTTTTATTTTTCAAATAGTTTTTTTTTTGTTTATTCTTATTTTGATAATTTTAATGTTGTTCAAAGGACATGGCTAGAATTGTTCAAAAAGGTGATAACCTTAAAAATGTTAAAACATTATTATGAAACTTCTACTAGTAGCTGATTAAATATCATTTTTTTATAAAAAAAAGAAACTAATACATAAGTTCCTTGATGAAGGTTTTTCCTTTAATTTTTGAATTAGTTTGTGTTTATTCCTATTTTGATAATTTTAATGTTGTTTGTAGGGCATGGCCAGAATGATTGTAATTGTGATAACCTTAAAAGTGCCATATTTAACAAACATTCTTATAAGACTTAGAAGTTGATTTAATAACCTGACTGTGATTTAAAAAAAAACAAATAAGTTTCTTGAAGACTGGTAATTTCAGTTAACTAATGTAATTTTTTTAAAGTTGTGAGACGATAATTTTTGTTACCTTTTTAAAATAAAAAAATTATAATTATTTCCTAATTGTTTTATTACCTGTTTCTTTTTGTATAATTATTAAAATGAAAAGGCACATTTTAATAAATATGCCTTTTCATTGTAATATTTCATATTTTTTCCCAAAATGTCAGAATGAAAAGTCGCAATTGGTTAGTTATGCCGTTTATTCGTAATATTAATAACTTTAGTTAATTTTTTTTGTTACTTTGAAAGGGAAAATGTTGATTATTTAATAAATAGTAATAAAATAATAACTTACATTTCATTAGTTGTATAAGAATTGTGATAATGAATTTATTTTAATTCATCTATTTTCGAAAAATAATGTGTAAGTCAATATTTTTAGCCAAAAACCAATAAAAACTTTAAAGTCGATTTTCTCCATATTTATAAAATGTTAGTTGTGCCTTTTTTCATTATGAGGGCAGTATTACTAAGGCTTCGCCGTCTGTCTGTCTGTCTGTCTGTCTGTCCGTCTGTCTGTCTGTCCGTCTGTCTGTCTGTCCGTCTGTCACCAGGCTGTATAGACTCATGAACCGTGATAGTTAGACAGTAGTCAGTTCAAATTTTCACAGATGATGTATTTCTGTTGCCGCTATTGCAACAAATACTAAAAACCAGAATAACATAAATATTTAAGGGGGCTCCCAAACAACAAACGTGACTTTTTTGCTGTTTTTATAGATAATGGTACGGAACCCTTCGTGCGCGAGTCAGACTCGCACTTGGCCGGGTTTTTTTTTATCTGCTGTATACTAATTGTGTGCCTTTAAGTCTGTGCTAACTAAATTTATTTTCTTTCTTAATCTTTCTTTCAATTCGAAACCGCATATTGGAGACTTGGAAACACTATTGAACATTATCACCTTTCTGATCAACCGCCAAAATTGCGAGCCTCCATGCAAATAACAAATCGTTTGTTGGTATAGTGGTATTTCATTAGTATATATTCCTATAAAAACAATAAAGACAACAGCTTATTAATTGGATGAGAAACGCCTCTATTTATACGCTAGTGTTATAATTACAAGTCTTACAACAGTAGCTAGCGTTTAATCACGCGATCCAACAAACATTACCACTACCTGGCCACACAAAGTTTTTCTACCAATTCAGCCGCTGATGAAGTAAATTAAAATGAAATTGCATTGGCTCAGTTCACTTTAGCTTACTTTTAATAAGATCTCAAAAAAATTGCAAAAATACTGCAAACGCACCAGTCAGTCTTTGCATTTCCTATTGCATACAGAGGGACTAAAGAATTCAAACATTTTGTGTTTGAAATATCTTCCCGAAATTCTTCACCATCACTAAGTACAGCGGTTTTATATTTTTTCATAGCATGCGTGTTATCTGCTTTTTCCGCGTTATAATTAACCAGTGCTAGCTATATTTAAATAAGTTACTGTATAAATTTTATCGAAATGGTAGTTTTATTTGCCTACTGTTTTATAGCCTGGCTTATCGGTTACTTTCTTTTGTTTTCACAGATGTAAACAGTAAATAAAGTGTAAAGTACATATTTGCGTTATCGTCGACCTTTTCTATGTTTATTTATTACATTAGTAAACGATAATAAAGTCCGAAAACATACATAGACTGTTATAATCATAACCCTTCCTATTGGCTTTGCCGTAGTAGGGTAAAAATAGGGATCATCATCTACAGCTGCAACTAACTATGTGATGATGACTGACAGGCAAGGCACAGCATAAATCACTGACGACAGACACAACATGGGGAAGTTGTTCTTCTCAGTTCGGTGATGTAGAAGTTAACAATGAAGATAAAAAAAAAATCGTGTCTAATGAGAGTAAAGTCTGAATACAAAACGAAATCGCGATCAGAAACTAAAACAAAACCCAACGATACATACATACCCACATGACGTCGGAGACATTGCCCACAAGGCAGGAAACAAACACATTTATTTATACTAAGAATTCTCCTTGAAGACTCCTTGTTTTCGTTCTAATTTCAAACGGTCATTCGCGCCGAATTTAACGACAAAATAAAAAAACAAAAATCATCATTGACGCGGCGGATCGAGAGTTAACTACAGATGCACATGTGTCCCTGCTCTGAGCCCGTCTGTTCATTAATTGGAGATCACGACCTCTGGGGCTGAGCTCAGTCTATGACAAGCTATGGGGAATATTGTGGAGCATTAGATATTACAGTGATTTTGAAAGGTTTTGGCAGCATTTTCTTTCGAGAAAACTCAACACTTCTTGTTCAAAATATACGAACGAATTTTAGGAGTAAAAATTCCAGACCGCGTTAAAATACAATATTGCATTGATGTACGCATATGTCGTTGGGAAATGCGACTGTCTTTGCAAGTGTACGTGGAATGCCAGAAGATTGCTGAACTGAAAATGAATATATGAAAAGTTGTCAAAGGAGACAAATTACGCTGTAGAAAGCCCAAGCAAAAATGGCTGAATGAATTAGACTGCTTCAGGAATGGTAACAGCAGCAATACAGTCTACCTTGCAAACACATTTAATAAGTAGCTAATGAAATTATCATGCAAAACTAATTCAATATTTCAAACTTATTTGATAACTAATTAGAAAAGTATCGTTCAGGTTTTACGAAGTTTCTAGGTCAAGCTCAGGAAGAGCTTTAGTTTAACATTTATCCCCCATATTTACAGGGACCATTTTGGTTACCCATTCAAAGGGTTTTCGATAGGGTTTTTCTAAGCGGTTAAACAAAAACCCATACGATATGGGTAACCCTTTTGAACGGCTTAAATTAAATTTTGGTTACCCGTTGCAGGGCTTTTCGATAAAAACCCATACGGTATGGGTAATCCTTTTGAACGGCTTACTTTACGAGTAAGCCATTCAAAATTACCCACACCGTATGAGTTTTTGATTAACTGCTTAGAAAAACCCTATCGAAAACCCGTTCCATTGAAAGGGTGTTTGATAAGGTTTTTCTAAAATGGTAACCAAAATGTTTACTCTACTTTCTTACTCCGTGACCTAGAACCTAACCTAACCCTGAACCCCTAACCTACCTAACCTTTGAACTTGAAAACTTAAAATAATAATTGACTTATAGTATATTGGTTAGATAGACCGAAGACCCAAAAGGCGGCTTGGTCCGACTGGATGCGGAAGGCGGAGAACCAGGTGATTTGGCACGGGTCCCCTATGTTGTTTCGAACGCCGCTGTTGCGACACACGCTGTTGCGAATTATTTTTCCACTGCCTCACAGGTTCGAAAGCTCATGGACTCGAATGAAGTAGTCGCGAAAGACGCTGTTTCGAAAAACATTTTCACTGCCTCATACGCTCGAATGCTTGTGATTTCGATTTATTTAGTCATAAAGTGTACAGAAAAGTATTTAAGCAGTAATTAAATAAAATCAACAAATTCGGTGTCAACATCATCATTTAATATAACGTATAGTAATTTAGTTAAATTGGATATTGATGAAGAGTTTTTGTTTTGGTAACTGAATTTACCAACAATAGAGGGGACCTGGTTCACTGTTCTAACCTAACCTAACCCAAATGATTAAATACTTTTCTGTACACTTTATGACTAAATAAATCGAAATCACAAACATTCGAGCGTATGAGGCAGTGAAAATGTTTTTCGAAACAGCGTCTTTCGCGACTACTTCATTCGAGTCCGTGAGCTTTCGAACCTGTGAGGCAGTGGAAAAATAATTCGCAACAGCGTGTGTCGCAACAGCGGCGTTCGAAACAACATAGGGACCCCTTTTGGCACAACTTGGGAGAGGCATATCCAGCAGAAGACTCCGATAGGCTGAGCTCATGCAGTGATCCAATGAAATTATGTTGTTAGATTGCCGCACGGTTGGGTAATAAACTAAATATTGTACAGATCACTGTTTTCATTTACTAATAACTTTAATAACCCATTATTAGCTTTGAACACGAAAATCCATTACATCCCTAGGCAAGTGTATCCAAATTACAAACTAACTTCTACAAACTTTGCCTGGAAAATTTTGAGTTTAATCTAAAGACGTAATTATTAAAATTTGTGGGTGTTCTTCAAATTCAACATTAACTCTCTCTAATTATAAAATTCAACTTAAACAATTTAGTTATACATTTAGCCGCAGATCTCTCGAAAAAGGAGGTCTTGGAGGCTTGGTCACCTTCTAGTATAGAACCAACAGGTTGGTTTAACTTCTCGCGCGTTCGGGACATTGTAAATATTATAGTCGAGTCATTGTGGTCTACACGCATGGTCAACCGCACATCATTGGTAACACTGTTGACTGTACATTGCTAATCGTCAGAGCAGAATATGATGAAATGGGAAACGACATTGGACTACATTGACACTGACGCTTTCCGCTCAGACAGTAACGTCATGATCTACCAATAACCACAGCGTAAATTACGATACCCTCTTATAGGCTATACCGTCACTTTCGATAACATTCCGATAACATTCTCTCGGCAGAGAAACAATTGGAGCACTCGCTATCGATAGCCACACAATTATAGTTGTGATAAAGTTGAAACGGTGCGAGCAAGCGCCGATAACGTTATATCTCAGTAGTAACGGCTGTGATTGCAGAACGGTTTAGCGTTAACCATTTCCCGATATCGAATAAGCTAAAAACGCTTTACGTCACGATGTATTAAGAGCCTCCGAATGTGAAGATAGCGTATACGTCCCACTCACTTTGGGGAGTCGATCCAGCAGCTACAAAGACTGCTGTCTAAAAGGTGAAGAATACCAAGCATTGAAAGATCAACAATTCCTAATCAATTGTTGGTTCACCAAACTCAAATCCAGGAAAGCTTTCTCTACTCTTTTGTCTGGCTGATTTGCAAATCAAACTCAGTGTCAAGTCCAATCTCTGCACCTTTTGTATTTAGATAGGAGGTATTAACTACTGTCAGGCTTTTTTCTACAGTTGAATTTTATTATGAACAGCAGATTCCACTAACTTCTATATAACTGCGAGTTGAGACCAGTATTTTGCCATTTTAACGGCACTCTTTGGTAAGTCAGAGGGGACTTAAGTTTAATTACCATAATACCCACTTCCTTACTTTTTCTACCACAACCATTACAGTACGCCGTAACACGAATCTGGTATCCACTTAGCCCCGAATTCTGTGAGCGAAGATATCTGCAGTGCATGCATATATGGCGTGCCTGCTTGCCATACCTTATGAAGCACGTAAAGTGTACCGTTTCCTACAGTTGTCTCCTAACTTGCACTCGAGAGATAAGAAACTCGCCTTAACTGTATTAGGGTCAAGTTATTGCAAATCGTTTTGTTGTCAGGATCTTGGGTAAATTACATTTACTCGTCAACACTTCTAATTAGTGCAAATTTCAAGAGATTTTTGTCGAGAAGTCTTCCTCGTAGATGAAATGGATTTACTCCAGGTTATCAAAATTGGAAAGCTGTTGCGGAGGTACTTTTAATCGAAATAAGACCTCTCTTTGGACGTTCATTTGCCAAAAGAACAAGAAGAAAAGAAAGAAAAAAACCTTCAAAACATCTATTCAATAAGGACCCTTTTGAAGTTCCAACTCTTTAGAAGTTTAACTCAAAACAAGATTATAAGTCTTCATGACCTTGTTCAGAAACTTCGCGAGCCGTTCAAGTTTCTTTGTCTTCTCATCGATCAGAGACTACATAAATAATTAATGTGAGAAACAACATGTGTAGGACTTAGAAAGCGTAACTAATGATTCGATCTTGACCTTTGAGCAACTACGAACGGTCGAAGTTACCAGTGGTAACGCATATTTACAAGTTTCCTATTGTTTTACCAAACAAAAGTAACTGAAGAGTTAGTTAAACGGCCTATTAACATACTGGTTTGGCAGATTTACGCCGTTTATACAATAACCAAGTTTTTCAAGACTTTTTTATTGTTTCTTATAATGGTTTTTGTAATTGGTTTCCGTATATACGAGACAAATAATGTAAAATACTAATGACACAGTCATTCAACAGTTCATTGTCGAGTTATTGACATTTACCTGAACTAACTTTAGATGACGCATTTCTCCTAAAGTTCGTTTTTTAATCCCAGAGACAAATTTGACATTTCAAATGATTGTGTTCGTTTTTTTTTTCAATATGGAGTTTGACATTTGCACCTGTCAAATTAGTATCTGGGATTAAAAAAGGAACTATAGATAAAAGGAAATTCTATTAGGTATAGGGAAAAATTAACATTACCGACGACCACAAGAAATCGTGATTGTAGAAAGCCGAGAGCTGAGAAAAGAAAACAGGAAGGTAGATCGTCCAGAAATAATGAGTTATCAATTGAAAGAAAGAATAAGGTTTATTTGGACACAGTTAATGAAACACAGAATACAAATAACAAAATAAAAAGTCAAAATGTTCTAACAACAATAGTGTGTGCCTCACGGCTGCGCCAAAAAGGTTAATTTGAGCATTAATGCCAGACAGATGCTGTCTGATGCTGGTTTTCTAATGAACCTTTAGGGAGAAGTGATGGGGTATACTTAATACATATTTCTTATACATATAAATAAAAACAAAAAAAAAACGAAAACAACAAGAACTGTCCCTGCAAAACTTGTGAAATTGCAAGGCTATGGGTGTTGCGTCCCACGATTGTATTGATAAAGTACAGCTTATAGAATTGCGATAGGCCGATCGTAAAAAGCAAACTCGGACAGACTGCACGTGGAAAGTGGGGAACCAGGTGTTGTAAAACTTGTGAGAGGCATTGTCCACTTGTCGAACCTCCAGCATTAGGTAGTTCTTACTACCTCTCTCGAATACTCTAACGAATATTATAAATGCGAAACTAAGTTTGTTTGTTTTGTACGCTTTCACTCTAAAACGGCTAAAGGGATTTGCATGAAATTTGGCACATGTGGGATAATTTCCGACCTCTAAGCGGGCGAAGCCGCGGGCAAAAGCTAGTAATTACTACAAGTGGTTGCGATTTCCTATAACCCTTGATGATTCATTTCATTACAAGAATTATGTTCATTGGTAATCTGACGGTGAGTTACCATTACAAGGAAATACATTACTGTTTACTGTGACATGGTGTATGAAGTCATGCTTGGTCGTACAAGTTTACGAGGTAATTATTATAAACCAAAATGCCGGTAATCTGGGAGCTGTTAAGTATGGAAAGGATTTTTTTACGATACACCTACTTACAAGATTTTTTAAAAGGCTCGCATTTGAACACTAGTATCACCTCATGGTAGATGACGCGGTCAATGATGGTGCACCCTTCCCCAGAAGTGATCTATTAACTCGAGAAATGAAATAGGTCTTGCCAAATCTAGCTTCTACCATGTTGTAAATGAATTTGGAGATCTTACCTCATAACTGGAGATGAAAATGATTGATTACTAGTAGGAAAGCTGGGACTGGCCAGCTTGAAACCGCGAAGGGTAAAGATACAGTGTAAAAGGCCATGAAGATCGATTGGAAAGCAAAAGCAGGGATAGCAATCTTGAAAGCAGAGATACTTTTGCTGCACTTCAAAAGTCGATTACCTAAGCATATTTTCTATCTACGTTTAACTGAATACAGTAATTTCTATCTGAAAAGATATATGAACACTGTAATGTTTATCCCCTGTAAACAATGCGCGTAGTGGGTTCATAAATCTCTGTCTCCGCTTATATGACAGTAGTGACGATAAATAGCGCCGAAGGGAATATGCCAGCAGGATGGACAGCATCTAGTGTAATGTCTCGTAACAATATAGAAGATTGCTAATTTGCTATGCTGCATTTTTTATGTTGTGTCAAACAAACAAGGAGTCCACCTGATGGTTGAAGTGTAGTGGCTCTCGGGCGTCTGCAATAAGTAGGTAAGGTACCAAAAGCATCTTAAGGCAGAGGGTCTACTCCGAAGCGCTAAACCGAAGTATCGGCCGAATGTTCGGCCGTTTTATAACTTCTACAGTTTTCGTTTTTGACTTTCGAGTCCTTCCGACTTCAAGTCACAGTTTTGACTTTGGCTTATCTCTTCAACTGTCTTTCTTTTTTTTTTTTTGGCCGTAGTCGGCGATAGTTAGCCTTAGTAAAGAAACGACCGAACATTCGGCCGATACTTCGGAGTAGACCCCCAGGTTCTTAATGCCGATATCAGACGCTTTACTCCAGTTAAGGTTTATTTTTTTTTAATGGCGGTTTCAGTCGCGTGTCTCGATCTCGTGGGAATATCGGGATAAAAAGTGTCGTATGTACGGTGTGTATCCGGGTTATGGTCTACCAATGTGCCAAATTTTATCCAAATCCGTTTAGCCGTTTTAGCGTTAAATCGGCTCACACATGAATTTATTTAACACTTTTGATTCATTTTATGTTCAGACTTATCACTTCTAGTCAAAGATGCCGAATGAAACGCAAAAATTTACGAAAAATGAAGCGTCTGCTACCGGCTTAAGAGCGTATACGACGTACGGCATTTCATACATACTTTCAAGACCTTATTTTTCGAAATGACTGAACTGATTTTAATGAAACTTCATACGCATAAGCAGGATACAAAGGTCTAAAAAATAGTTAAGAACATTTTCGAAAAATAGTGTTACAGCCAAATTAGACCGATTTTAAATTTTCCATAGAAACAGAGATTTCCAGTTATCTGTTTTTAAATAAGACATTCCGAAAATGTTCTTAACTAACTTTTTAGAACTTTGTATCCTGCTTATGCGTATGAAGTTTCATTAAAATCGGTTACGACATTTCGAAAAACAAGGGCTTGAAAGTTGTAGATTCACGGGAACACCTTTGTGGAGGCCCATTTCAACAACTTGCAAATGATTCCGTCAAAAATTCCTAAACCCAATCATTGAAAGGCCTGCTACGTCTTGACAGTGTCAAGTCCTATTATACTACATACATTAGGGAACTCGACTAACAATAATGCTAACCAATATGACAGAAGCGAGGTTTTGTTTGAAAACAAGAAACCTTAATGTCGCTTGAATGCACGCTAGAATATATTAAACGCCGCAAGGACTGATGCTAGCCACGATACATAATTTCGTTTACTTTTGCCGTGGCAACTGATGTCGCTCTTGAATGTAAATTTTTCTTTGTAAAGGCGGTTTATACAGACTTTGTGATGTATTGAATTTCATTCGCAAATTTAAAACTCAATTTGTTCGTCAACTTTTCATTGCCTTGAGGTATTTTGCTTGGAAAGATCACTTTTAGCTTTAAGGCCGTCTTGTAGTGCGGTGTGTAGCCGGCTGTAACTGGCCGGCCGTTGCGAGCTCTTGAACTGCTAGATTTTGTGTATATTTGCTCCATAGAAAAAAATAGTAAGGAAATTATAAAATGTGTTCTCACCAAGTACTAAAAAACAATAAGGCCTATCTTTTGGTATAACTTTTACATGGTTTAACGAAGTAATCTCTTCAAGGTACACGTTTTACATAGCGATTTAGTGTCATCTTTGTGATTTTTTATCGAGCCAATTAATTTAATTCATGTTTCTATCTTCACACAGTGCTTGATAATATGTTCAATTTCTTAAAATATTTTCTTTTTGCGCAAAATTTACATTTTGCTAGATTTACAGAGGTTTAAAAAAGTTAAAAAGTACTGCAACCTCGCCTTAAGTAAGGGGAATTTGTGACAGTTTCAAATAGCTGCAAATGGCAACAGGAAAAAAATCGGTTTGTTTTCTTACGAGAGCGGTGTTGAAAAACTGGCACATGTAAAGTACCGGGAAGCTGCGCTTGCGACGGCTCGTTTGAATATTTTTGGTGTTATTATTATCTTTTAGCGCAAAATTAGTGCTCAGATGTAAACCCAGCCTTATTACAAAAGGCGAGCGAAAATATTCATAAACACGTTTAAGTGGCCTTATTAGTCGAGTTTTCGCATGACCGGTTGCGACCAAATAATTAAGAAAACTCGTGTGTTTTATGCCGTTTTTACGCTAAATATGAAGTGTTATTTCCTTTTGTTTCAATGAACGGTCGATATTGTTAATTATCGCGCATTTTCTAAGCGTGCAATTTTTAATGAATTTATTTTAAATTTACCTTTTTCGGCGTCATGGTGATGTTAATTTTCTTCTTCATTTCTTCACAGATGTCTTCCTAACTTTTATCACTGAAATCTCATTTTATTTTTAATATTCTCATACCTATCTTATTTTTTGTAGCACTTTGGATGCACAACACATACATAAACACTGCTGCATCCTTTCAAGGCATCACAGAGACTGCCTTTGCTTCGTACACACTTTAAAAAGAACTGTGTGCTCTCAATAGGCGGGAAACCCAGACCAGCATATTCAGATCCCCGCCATATTAGACACATTGACTTTTTAATTATTTACCAGAGACAAAAATACGATGGTCGCATCAATATTATCAGTTTTTTTTAACCCGCAATAAACTTTTAATCTTGGAGAGGCTTGCTATCAGTAGCTGTTAATGACCAAGTGATTTTTCTTTGTTTACTTTCAACGATAGTGAGCTTAGTTGAACGAAAGATCAAATAATATGACTGTATTTTCATGCCTATATAATATCGCTTACAACTTGAGTTTATTAATGAAAAAGGTCTGTAGGCATTTATTTGATAAATTCCCACCCAAAAAAAAAGCATGTTATGTTCGGGCCGGGATCCCGGATCCCAAATCAGAAGGGTTTTCAAATCAGAAACTTGACTCCAACCTTATTTATCATTTCGATAAGGTCAGAGTCATAAGATTCGGGCCTCGAAATAACTCGTATTGACCCGCCCGAGCCAGGGTTCACATCCCGTATGTTTTTTTTTTTTACGTGCCCTAAAATAGGTACATCCCTATAATAAGTACAACCGGAAGCGACCCTTTTTTTAATGGTGCTACTGCGTGATTTATATTTGATACCCTGATTTAATTTGGATAATCCTTTGTCTAAAAATAAATCCCTACGAGCAATAAATTACTGGTTAATCTGATAAACAGTGTAAACACATTAGCGCGGTATTTTGCATGGTTTGTTTACAATAAGTAGTTCTTTAATGGATTGATAGAATGATACTCGTAATGGCTAGGTTGTTGACTACATTAGGTACTAAGAGCTTCGGAAAGCCGGAAGTATTATTATTCTTCTTCTTGTCGCTGGCACGACAGTATTTTAAGGGGGATGTGCTAAGGTAGCCCGCGAAATTCAAATATTCTTACGTTTTTTGCAATTTGCAGGTCAGTAACAGGTTGTATGTTGATCTAAATATGATTCGCGGCCATAACAAACATGGCTTTACAGAATTATAATCAATAGAATCAGCATTACAACTCTCTAAGTTCAAAAAATCCTACTGAATGATTATTTCAGAAATAATCTTTCAGTAGGATTTATTGAACTGATGTTGATGCTTTTTTGATTCTAATGATTATAATTCTGTAAAGCCAAATTTGTTATGGCCGCGAATCATATTTAGATCAACATACAACCTGTTCATGACCTGCAAATTGTAAAAACATAATAAAATTTGAATTTCGCGGGGCACCTTAGCGCATCCCCCTTAAGGTGAATCCGCAGCCCACAAAATTCAAATTTTCTTACGTTTTTTCCAATTTGTAGGTCAGTGTCAGGTTGAATCTTGATAAAAATATGATTCGCGACTATAACAGGTCTGTATTTACAGAATTATAAACATTAGAATCATTAATACATCTCTCGTAAGTTAGATTTGTTCCCCAATGTCATGATTTCATGAAAAAGTCATTCAATTTCAGTGACACTGACCTGCAAATAGCGAAAATCTTAAGAAAATTTGAATTTCGCGGGATTCACCTTAAATATTTTTGGCCCAAAACCTAGCCACTCCCACGGCGCCGTCATCGGTGGCAGCACAGAGGTCACTTTGACTGCATGTTTTGAGACACAGAGGGCAAGATAGCAGGTGGTACGAACCGGTATTTCTCAAGACCCATCCCAAACGGTTATTTCAAGAGCCAGTCCCCGGAACTATGATTTTCTAATTGTGTTGAAATATAGCAGTTTAGGCGCGTGACCATGGCGCTAGTTTAGTCAGGGCCTTCCGGTGGTGTAAAAGTAAGTTTTGATGGATCATAATTATATGTGTATTCCTAGTTCAGGTAAAATCCAAATATTATACATATACCTACCAACCTCTAGTTTAAGGCCCTATTTTGTAAATATTTATGTAATTAAATAAATTATTTCAATATAATAATTAAAATTGCAATAGGCCCTGTGGCCCGGCCACTGTGTAAGGCTCTTTATTCTTTGTAATCCTTTTTTTTTTAAAGAGCGCGTCTTATGTTACCCGACCCGATGCAATTTAGTTTGCCATCGACACGCTAAGAAAAAGCAGACAGGTACGTAAATCGGCCCACGAGTAATTCTTACACTCGAGCGTCAGAACAAGACCAGAGGGAACCAGTCCAGGCTTTCCGAGTTTCTAGCCCTATAAATGCATTATTTTATAGATGGCAGCACTGTTCATGGTTCAATGTTCTTATCCTAGGTTAGTCCTAGGACCTAGAACATTGTTACAAAACAACTGGTTCTCTGATAAATAAACTATTAGGTAGGACTGCACTTTGATGTGTACTGGGGTTCTACTAATAATTATGATGATTACCCCCACTTTTATAATGTGTTTTAGAAGAAACACTATGAGAGCCCTAACTATTATTGTTTTGGTACCAAAACATAATTATTATGTGATCTAATCAAGCACATTCTGCTTCTATAGTATAAAATCCCCAGTTATAGATGTATGACTCAAATATCCACTTTGTGGACTTTCCATAAATAACTATGATGAAAAATTCGAACACATTTAAATAAAATTTGTGAAACTCGTTTTTAAGTTCAATCCCATATCATTAAAGATTGCAAGAAAAAATGAACATAATAGTAATTACAAATAAACCTGAGATTGTTATTGTTCTTTTATCACACATTTATGTGCTTTAAAGTATCAATAAATTATAATTATCAATTTATATTCTACAGTCAAAACATTATAAATAACATGATGCTGATACAAAGACACAGAGTAAACAAACGACAAATCACATAAAATATTGCGTATAACCAACAAAATGAGTGCACAAAATACGAATGGTGCACATAAAAAAAATATCAGTGCTAACTACGAAAATGGTATTTATCTTACTAAATTTTGGTTATCGTAAGCGTCGTCCTGAGAGATAGTTGTTGTGTCTATGAGCAGGTCTCGGTCACCCGCGTGCTCCGCTCTCTCCTCCGTCCTCCGTTCTGAACGGACACGGCACGCGTCACATCTCTTCATCTCTACACATACTTCTCAACTGTGGACTGTCAATAAAGTCCTTCAGTATTATTTATTATAACCTGTCATAGTTTAAGGTTCTGAATGATTTGGGTGAGACCAAACCTTAACATTTTACAGGACCTATGAAACTAAATCATTGCCTACATAATTATGCCAAATTTGTCACATTCTATTTTCAAAAACAAAATAAACACAGCAAATTAAATTACTACAAAATAAATAAATTCTGTATAGTGGTAAGAGTGAGTTAAGAAAAGATAGAGAGACAAAATGAATACCTCATTATCACTATCAATAAGATAAGTCTCTTCCATGACATCAAAACATTAAAACTAGTCTACACAACTTTTTAATGAAGATGTACTAAAACTGCACAAGTCATAACAGTGTCCAGCCATCTGTACCGACGGCATGATCACGTATTAACAACTCTGAACATTATTGGATAAAAATATTATGTATAAATCAGACATAAAGAAAATATCATTGTATGCAAATCAAACGTTTGACCATTAGCGAAAAATAATGACGGTAACACTCATTTACAACGAACGCATACTCGAGAGCATGTCACCTGAACCACTACATCTAAATACCAATACAAAATAATTAAAATCTTGCCACTTACTACTGTTATTTGGCTTCTGTGGTATGAAAGTGTATTCCATAGAATTTAGACACCGAATCAAATAAAAACCTCCATCATTATAATGGCGTAATGGAACACTTTAACTAATTATCTTAATTACGTGAAAAGATACGAGTTAAACGTTAAAAATGGGTAAAAACCGAACAATAACCCCAATGTGCTTTGCTTACTCTTGACAAATTTGACATTTAATTTAGCACAATAGACCAAAAGAAAGTTTTTTTCTAAAATCCGTCAATATTTTGATAAATCACCTTGTTGGTCTTTGAGCCAATAATCTGTTTACTTGCGTTCGGATACGGGAATTACTATCCGAAATTCAGAATAAGAGGGCAACATTATTTAAAAAAAAGTTCTACACGTCACCTCGGTGTGTGTTGGCTGTCAAGTTTGCAATTTGTGATTATTTTATGTTATTTGAGAAATTAAAAGCTAAATCAAAATGGTAATACTTTAAAAAGTGCCTGTTAAAACAAACCCACATATTCCAACGCTTTATTTTCAATACTAAAGCGGTTATTCTCTAAAAATGTGCGATAGACATCCGGCTTATGTTTATAGTTTTCTGAGGTGTTTTTGTGTAATTTCAGGTGCTCATAGCGGCAACAGTATGCACAAAGTCAGGAAAAGGTAATTAACTTTATCTTCATTCTTTAGTTCATCATTTAAAAGTTAGAATTATGGAGGAAATTGTACATAAACATAACGTAATTTTCAGCATTGGTTTCACGTCAATTCGTGGAGATGACGAAAGCACGTATCGAGGGGTTGCTTGCTGCCTTCCCCAAGCTTATGACTGGCGGGCGACAACATACATTTGTCGAAACTGAATCTGTCAGGTGATGAAACTCATGTCCAAGTGTATTTATTTAACTACTATTATGTGTGACTGTGTGGCAGTCTAATAAGATTTCTACCTATTATTCTAATTAACTGTTACTAATAGAGTCGGCTAATTTCAAAGGAGCAATCAAACTTTTTGAAAAAATTAAAGGAGTATTTTCAATGACATTTATCACCGGTTCTAATGGCTTTATCCAAAGGAAAGCATTTTTATTCAAAATGATCTGTGTTGCCATCCTGATAACTAATTTATCGACCTAGACACCTTTGAAAGTAGTTGACTCAATAGGAAGCATGAAAGTAAAGTATTACGGCCGGAACGCACGGGAGGGTGAAGTAGAGAAACCTACTTATTGTTTTCGTTAGATAGATAGCCTTTATCAATGATTGTGAGACGCCATCCAAGGATAGATAGAATTATACTGTCTATCATCAATAGCAATCTGTCTTTCACTGAAAATAGGTTATTGGGTTCGGCTGTTAGTGATAATGTTATGGACCAAGTAATAAATAGGGGCATTTTTCATAATGCCCGTGCAAAATGACAAATGACAAGCTACTGGCGAAATAATTAATTATAATTTGAACTGAGATAAGAATAGAGGGAATCTGGCGCTCAGCGGCAGCTACCGCGGCACGCTCGCCTTCGCGCATTAATGGTCACAGTAGATGGTATCTGACGCAATCCCATTGATTTTAAATATTGATTCTATGTTACATTATGTGGCATTTTTTATAATGTCCTAATAATCACTTGGTCCATAACATATATATATATATAAATATATAATATATAGCTGATGAAATATAGTGGAAACTTTATTAAATATAATGAGACTGTGACACTATTAATTTACTAAGTTGTGTGCTAAGTGTTATTAGTGTGCTAAGATTCTCATATGAAATCATTGAATTTAAATAACGGAAGTAGGTAACTACTGTCTACATGTCTTGTAAATCTGATAGAAACATTTACATTTACAACCGGATTGATCATTTCATTTGTACCAGGCTATTTGCACACTTAAATTAAGAGTCACTCTGTATCTGTGTACTTTTTATTTCAAATACATAATAATAATAATTATTACTATTTTTATTAAGAGTACTAACTTGGTATTAACACTAGTAATTTAAATGTAAACCTATCATGTCTTCCTACACAAAGACTAGAATTTTTCATTTTAAACAGTTTCATAAGCCATTAATTGATTATGAAAATCAACACACCCATAATACATATATTATTTCAGATATGTGTACCAGCCATTGGACAAGCTGTACATGCTGCTCATCACCACTAAAGCCAGCAACATCCTGGAGGATCTGGAGACTTTGCGCTTATTTAGCAGAGTGGTGAGTATAAAGACTTAAAACCATAAATAAAGGTCAAGTGTTTTTGTCTATGATTGTTTATGAAAATTAACATTCTTTACTTCTTTCTCTGTTTTTATTATTTTCTCTTCTCTATTGTTTATAATTGAGGAGAGATATAAGGAGCTTGTGGCTAAATAATAACTGCCGCACGGGTCGATCGATCAGGTTAAGCTACGCTTGCCGCGGTTGGTCCGTGGATGGGTGACCATCTGTTCATACCAAGATTCCTCCGTGCCTCGGAAAGCACGTTAACCCGTTGGTCGCGGCTGTCATTTGTAGATCTTTGACAGTTGTTACGGGTCGTCAGAAGCCCAAAAGTCTGACAACCAATCTTACCAAGGGATATTGTAACTCAGTAACTGGATTGTGGAGGTCAGATAGGCAGTCGCTCCATGTAAAATACTGGTATTCAGCTGCATCCGGGTAGACTGGAAGCCGACCCCAACATAGTTGGGTAAAGGCTAAGCAGATGATGATATTGTTTATAATTCCTTTTTAACAAACAAATAAGAGAGAACAGATACAATGGAAAAGACATACAGAAAAGAAAGAGAAAAACTAGGAGGAACAAAAGAGCAAGGAAAAAAATAAATGAGAGTTAGAAGAGCATTAATCTAGGGGAACGGTAGTGCTCCCGCCAAGACGAGCCAAGCGAAGCGCAAGGGCACTACCTACCTTTTCTTGAGAGTTGGTTTCCGATGTAAAAAATTCATAAACTATGTATACTGTATAATACACGGTCTAACTCTACCGACCCTAACTTCACAAATTCTACATAGCAGTAAAAATGTATGGCTTGGCTGTTTTGTTACTTACTTCAGAAACTAAATATTCGGCGAAGCCGTACGGCTTCGTTTGCCGGCTTCTGTTTTTTACTGCTATGTAGAATTTGTGAAGTTAGGGTCGGTTGAGTTAGGCCGTGTAGATTCGGAGGAGGGGTCGAAGAAGACGTCAGTTTGAACGTCATCTCCGACTCCTCCCAGGTGGAGGCCAGCAGGCAACGGGTGCGGGGGCACCCTTACCTGTATTGCACAGGCCTCCACCAGTGTCGGACGGGAATGGCCAGGTGTTCCCGGCCATTCCCGTAGCCCCCCAGTAACGGGGGGGTATGAGGGGCCCGCCAGCTAGGCGGGCATGCGCCGGGAGGGTTGTGGAAGAAAAGGCTGAGCCGTTATCCCATGGCCCTCCCAACACGGCGATGTGGGAACACCGCTGATTTTTAGTGGGTATACTGTAGTGACAGGAGTCCCACATACCCCGACTCGTCCCCCACGAGCGGGCATGCGTAATGCATTTCTCAGCGTGAAAAAAAAAAAAAAAAGGCCGTGTAGATTCGATCCCCGCCCTGGGTCCTCGAGGCGAAAGTACTCGCGTCACTGTATCGGTGGCGCGAGGAAGCGAGGGCGCGGGGCGAGTGGCTGATGGAGCGACATGTGGAGTTGCGTCGGTCACAGCTTCGCGCAGCCCTGGTGGCGGAATGGCGGGACAGGCTTTCACGCCCTACCGCCGGCCTCGCCACCATCGAGGCGGTCCGGCCGGTACTCGAGCCCTGGCTCGGGAGGAGGCACGGCTCCCTGTCGTTTCGGGTGACGCAGGTGCTCTCGGGGCATGGTTGCTTCGGGAAGTACCTGTGTCGCATAAACAGGGAGCCGGACGCCCGGTGTCACCACTGCGTCGACTGCCGGAGGACACGGCGCGGCATACGCTGGCAGAGTGTGCCGCTTGGGAGGAGCCTCGCCGTGCCCTCATCTCAGGAGTAGGCAGTGACCTGTCGCTGCCGGCCGTGGTCGAGTCGATGGCCGGCAGCGAGGAGTCCTGGGACGCGATGGTATCCTGCTGCGAAATAGTCGTGTCGCAGAAGGAGGCTGCGGAAAGGGAGCGGGAGATCTCGTCCGCTCACCCGGCCCGCAGCAGGCGCACCGGGCGTCGGCAGAGAGAGAGATAATGCCCTCTTCCGGCCCCCCTAAATGGGTCCATCGACGGCGGACTCGGGGACGTCCGCCGCCCCCCATCACACTGGACCCGAGGTGGCGGCGCGTAGTGTTCCACGCGCGCCCCTTTCAGACGTCGCGGGGGGGCCAACACCTCACCCCCCCGCAGACTTGAGGTGGCCCGCAGAGGCGGGCCGGCACTAGCCGGGGATCACGGAAGTAATACTAGCTCCCAACATCCCCGGTACAAGTGTGGGAAGGGAACACCGGGGTGGTTTTTAGTCAGTAAGAGTCTGACAGACCCCTCCGCCCACCCCAGGGCGGAGGACATCTATGAGGATTTTCCAAACCAAAAAAAAAAAAAAAAGGCCGTGTAGATTCAGAAGATTGGCTCCACATGAGATCTGATATCTTTTTCACAGGACAAACTTTGTGTGGTCATCTTGGCAACATTTTACATGAAATGTTTTTGGTGGGATTTAGAATTACTATTTTAATACCTTTCTTGTAATGTAATAGCCTCGTAACATAGTTTTTCACGTTACCAGGTGCCAGAATACTGCACTCAGTTGACAGAGGTAGAGGTACTGAACCAGGCGTTCAATCTGCTGTTTGCATTCGATGAGATTGTGGCTCTCGGCTACAGGGAGAGTGTCAACTTGGCACAGGTCAGTGTTACATCATAATTCAGTGTACAGTCAGAGAAATAATTGTTTATCAAATTGACACATTATGCCAATTTGCCGTGATATAAAGCTATTTCATAAAAAAGGAAAAATAAAAAGTTTTTTTTTATGTCTATATAATGACAGTTGACAGCTGTAGTGATTTGATTATACGGACAATTTATATTGGTAGTCAAGAAAATAAACAATTGATTTCCCTGACATAATTAATACAACACGATGGCACGGTTGGCGCAGTGGTTAAGCGATTGACTGCTGCGCTGCGTGTCGCGGGTTCGATTCCCGCACGGAACAAATATTTGTATGACCTACAAGTAGTTGTTCCGGGTCTGGCTGTTTGTGTATGTGAGTTTAAATGTTTGTAAACGCACCCATGATACAGGAGAAATTCCTAGTGTGGGTCAACGTTTTTAAAAAAAAAAAAAAACAGTTATTAAAATAGTTTTAGGAAGAAAATGTAAAGAAATAAAGTATGTTTCCGTATCAGTAATTCAACACAGTATAAATTGCTTTATCAAAACCTTAATAGTCAATCATGATGAGAAGTATAATTTTATTCTACATTCCAAGATTTATGATTTTTTAACCTACTTCAAAAAAGGAGGAGGTTCTATGTTCGACTGTATGTATTTTTTTTTTACGTCATCAGGTGCGCTCATTCGTCGAGATGGACTCCCATGAGGAGAAGATCTACCAAGCTGTGAGACAGGTATGTAAGAGTTCAGTCATATTCATGAAAAACTGTAATGCAAAGCAAAAGTAGAATATAGACAACCTCGCTAAATAATTATAATAATAATAACATATACCTATATTATAAATATATATATGTTACGGCTAATACCCGAAGTGCGGCTACACCTAGTTTTAGCCGGTTAGAATTATAGGTCCAGACAATCCCTGTTGGATAAAACCAATTTACCAACAATAGAGGGGATCTGGCGCTCGTCTTCGCTTGTTAATGGTTACTGTTCTAACCTAACCTAACCCAAATGATTTTACCCGAAAACAATCGGCTCGTACTAGGTTTAACCAAGAGTAAGTGGCTACACCTAGTTCTAACCGGCTAAAACTAGGTGTAGCCGCACTTCGGGTATTAGCCGTAACGTATATAATAGAATGTTAATGATAATTAATATAACATAGTGTTAAGTCTGTATAACTGTAATATTGAGTCATGTAATTTTTTTTTCTTCTTACGTTTTAGAACCATTTAAATTGCAATGCCTTAACAGGCAACTAAGTTCTAGAACCTACCTATTGTTAATATCTACAAAATCCTGTACACATAGTGCCAATTTCATCAATGAAACTGAACGTGATCAGCATTTAAACCACGTTTAAGAGCTGTCAGTGCCATTATTTTCTTTGTAATATTGACACTGACAGCTCTTGAACTCAGTTTAGATGTGCTGATCGCGTTCAGTTTCATTGGTGAAATCAGCCCTTAGTTCGCAATAAAGAATTTGAATTTGCTGTCCACTTTTGACAACAATTCCCATTAAAATGATTCTTCAATAAAGTCGAAACAGTCTTACAGTCACTTAGACAAATAGACCTTGTCGTTGTGTAACGTGCAAGTGTTCACAATGTTGCTCTTCGACCGAGAACTTGGCGAAGGTCGCGGGAATCCGCAGGACCGGATGTTTTGGTGATGCTGAGGTTCTTCCAGCTGAAATAAAGGATGGTACCAATGTCGCTAAATTACTGTAGCAAGTTAGGACTACTAAAATAAATTAGGAGCTCATTTGAATGATTTTTTCGTTTCTTTTAGACGCAGGAGCGCGAAGCTGCGAACCGCATGCGTGAACGCGCGAAGGAGCTACAACGAGAGAGGTTGGAAGCTGCCAAGCGTGGCGTACCGACGCGCAGTCAGATGTCATTCGGTAAGACAGAGCATTGACTAATAAACCTATGAACTTGCTATACCTACTAAATTAGCGTGACTACCTACAAAAATCGAGCACTTAAAATGGCCGCCTTTCGTAGGGTTGTTACTGCGAGTGCGAGTGAGAAAGCAACCAATCGTTTGACAGCACATTGCCGAGTTTTGTACCACAAAACATGGCGACCGGTCTCGCATAGACAGATTTTGACGTCACACAAAAGTCTTGCCAAATTTAGTCCTTGACAAACATTCAGATGTCTCTTTTAGGGTTCCGTACCCAAAGGGTAAAACGGGAACCCTATTGCCCTATTGTATGGGCCCCCATACAACAAACGTGTTTTTTTGCGCGTTTTTGCTCGACATTAATAACGGTAACAGGTAGACGCTTGAAATGTTCACAGAATATTTAGTTATATATTCACTTTAAAAATAAATAATTAAATTAAAATAAAACAAATATTTATCCCATACAACAAACGTGATTTTTTTGCCGTTTTTATAAATAATGGTACGGAACCCTTCGTGCGACCGACTCGCACCTGGCCGGTTTTTACCAATTTGGTACGGAACCCTAAAGAGAAACATGACAATCAAAATATTTAATTGTCTGTTCCACGTACGGTCAGCAACGAAAGTCGATTTACTAAATTTTGTTACATCATCTAAAGAAATTGACTCAAATTATTTAAGACACTGCTTTCAGCATTGCATCTAATAGTTAATAGTGTTTTATTTTAAAGGTTTATATATTTTTTATGTTATGTCAACATAACATAATATCACGCCTTGTTTCTCCGAAGGGTTGGGCAGAGGTGTACCTGTAGTACACCCACATTTCGCCAGTTATGATTATGTCCCATTGAATAGGGGGCGAGCCTATTGATGGATAGATAGAATACTCTTTATTTTGTAAATATTATATCATAAAAATTACAGATATAGATGTAGACATGGGGTGACACAATGGGCGGTCTTATCGCTAAAAGCGATCTTTTACAGACAACCTTTGGACGGATTAAAGGGAGAAGGAGAGACAATACTGCAGGTAGTCAGTGGTGTACCATTTACATGTACAATAAATACATACATACAAAAAGCATACACTTATCTATATAAATATATATATACAATATACAATAATAAACATGAAACAAGAGCAAGGAACTGTATTCTGTAATGATGCTGTTTAAGAAGAGAGAAAGTGTTTTTTACTTTTCTTGCTGACCATACCTTGTACAAACTAATACTACACAACCTCGGAAAATATTCTTATAGTCATGTATTTCTGTAGGAAGCAGTTTCGGCAGTTCGTCAATGTCATCTTCAGCACAATCCGAGCCGATTGCTGAGAAGATACCTACCACGCCCGCGCGCGAGACGTAAGTACACGAATCTATGTGCAATAAATCGTCGTAAATCATTATTATTTACTGTTAATTCTAACTCTTCTGTTAGATGAATCCGCAGCTGTAGCCCCCGAAATTCAAATTTTCTTACGTTTTTTGCAATTTGCAAGTCAGAGTCAGGTTGTACCTTGATCAACATATGATTCGCGACTACAACAGATATGTATCTTACAGAATCATTAAAATCAATCAACCAATCATCAATCAAAATCATTTATTTAAATAATATTTATTCCTCAATTCTCGCTATTGCACCTGTTTGTCTCTGCATCGCCAAAAGATTGACTGGTAGAAAATGCCTATGGCATTAAGTCCGCCTCTACATTTGTGTGCTTAAAGTATTCCATAAATAATACATCTCTCTAAGTTAGATTTGTTCCAATGAATTACGTTTTCTTGAAATCATGACATTGGGGAACAAATCTATAACTCAGGGAGATGAATTAATGATTCTAATGATTATAATTCTGTAAATACATATCTGATATAGTCCGCATTTCTATTTACGTTACCGGGATCAGCACTAAAAGGCGTATTTTGTAATAATTTAATCATTATTCAGCTTCACGACGCGGGCTGTCAGATCCCCGAGCTGTCTCTTTACTCTTTTTTTCTTACAATCTAAAATGTGAAATAATGTTTATCTCATCGTTATACGTGCTATCAACTAGCAAAATAACTCTAACCTCTTCTGGGATAAGCAAGCATGATGTTATCTCTTATTTGTTATCCTTCGCCAGGGCTCGTCCAGCCGGTCGATCAGCAATGAAGCTAGGTTCCCGCGGCACGGACGCGGAGTCGTTCGTGTCGCGCCTGCGCAGCGAGGGCGACACGGTGTCGGCGCTGGCGGCCGCGCCCGCGCCGCAGGACGTCGGCGTCGCCAGGCCTCCGCCACACGATCACAAGGAGTAAGTATACTCTATTTCAAAAGTATATTTATGTATTTATAATAAGCACACCACAGTCGCTTACAATTCAAATTAAATAACATCTAAAGTTGGCACTTCAGTAACCATGCAAATAACGGGTACCTAGGCATGACATTAGCATATTTAATATTAGGTACTACAAAACAAACCAATATGAGCTGCACAGACGTGCGCTCTTCGCACTGTTTAAATAGAACGCCTGAGTATCCTCCACTGTAACCAGTAAAGTAGACAGTGGAAACAAGTGCCTCGCCGTCTTCCTTGACCTCAAAAAAGCGATCGACACTGTCTCTGTCTCCACTCTTCTGGACACGTTGGAAATTAATGCCATAAGAGGTCAGCCACTTGCTTTATTCAAGGACTATCTACGTTGTCGGAAACAAAAAGTCAAAATTGGTGTCACTGTTAGCTTAGATGAAACTACTACTTACGGCGTCGGTAAATTGTTCCTGAATAAATTGAATTGAATTGAAGGAAGCGTCTTTGGCCCCACTTTGTTCGTAGTTAGCAGCGCCCCGTGGTTTCGTCCGCATAAGTTTCTTTCCCGTGGGACTATAGGGATAAAAACTATCCTATCTGCTCCTGCTTAAAAACTATATCTGTGTGCCAAATTTCATCTAAATCCGTTCAGTAGTTTTTGCGTGAAAGCGTAACAAACATCCATCCATCCTTTCAATCTCTTGCATTTATAATATTATTATTTTAAAACTATGCTAATTATCTCCTAAGATATTCATTGAAATCATTATGATGTCAAGGGCAATTTTGTTCAAAATTAAATACTTGTGATGAATAACGTATTTAATTGGATAAGGCCCCTCGCCCATAGCGACTTTTTGTAGCGAAGCAGTAGCGATGCTGTCGCGCGTCCGCATCGATACAGTCGCGAAGCGGTCGCTAGCAAATGCGACTAACACGCGTTAATAGCGATGCTGTTGCGCGTTAACGAAACGCGCGACAGCATCGCTACAAAAAGTCGCCGTGGGCGAGGGCCCTAAAAGGTAGACATATGCTGTCGCAGATTTTTTGTAGAACTTTCAAAGGGGAACAATTCCGTCATACTCGTACATGATTTTTGCTTAACTTTAATCGTTTAAGCAGCGTTCGCAAGGGAAGCTCTCAAAAGGATTTTTTTCCCGTTATTGCAATATTTTTCATTGATGCTCCGCTCCTCTTGGTGGTAGCGTGATGTTATATAGCCTATAACCTTCCTCGATAAATGGACTATCCAACATAAAAATATTTTTTCTGTTCGAACCAGTAGTTCCTGAGATTAGCGCGTTCAACCAAACAAACTCTTCAGCTTTATAATATACTAGCTGCGCCCCGCGGTTTCACCCGCGTAAGTCTCGATCCCGTGGGAATATCGGGATAAAAAGTAGCCTATGTCTTAATCCAGGGTGTCAGCTACCTCCATACAAAATTTTATCAAAATTCGTCCATCCCTTTAAGCGTGAAGAAGTAACAAACATACACACACACACTCACACACAAACTTTCGCCTTTATAAGATTAGTGATAATGTATTTAGTATATAGATAAATGGCATCTGTAATATGAACATTGAAGGAGGTCACATCTACTCATACGCTGATGATACTGCAATAGGCTTTAGCGACACAACTTGGACCAAGGTCAAGAAATATGCCGAGTCTGGCCTGTCCAGGATTGCATCATGGCTCGACCACAATCTATTGCCCCTAAATATTTCTAAAACCACCTTTATTTGCTTCTCTAAATATAACCTTTCCCAACCTTCAGCTGACTTCAAAATGAACTCTAACCTTGCTTGCCCTTGCATAGAAATTGAAAAAGTACAATATATCAAATATTTAGGTGTAATTATCGACCAGCGTTTGTCTTGGCACTTACATACTAAATTGATAAAGAAAACGGAAACTTATCTGGACATTTAAAGCACTGACTTTTGACTTTACCAGTCTGGGGAGGGATACAGCAAAACTAAATACTTAGAACTAGAGAGAGCTCAGAGATCACTATTAAAAGTTATGTTACTTAAGCCCTTTAGGTTCCCAACTGAAAGTCTTTACCTAACTTCGGATATTCTGAGTGTTGTAAAGTGAAGTCAAGTTAAATTGACCACGTAAAAGGTTTAATTAGTGTATACTGTGCATTGTTTAAATTGTGTTTTAGATAATCATTATTTGATTGATAGTAAAACTTCTTTAGGCTCGTTAAGAGGAGGCTCCCTATTTTTATGTTAATTTGCATGAATATCCTGAAACAGTCACACAAGCAAAATGAAACTTTAGTATATGATTTATTGGATCTTTTTCTTTCCATGTTGAAGACAGTTACGTAATCGTAATATTTTCTCACAATAAATTTTGTCTTTTTTAAGGATAATTCTAAAAACAAACAAGATTGTTTAGCTTTTATATCTAAAATAAATATTCACAGCAAGAAAATATAGTTTATTATCCCGACACAAGATATTCTTTCTCTAGATCAATTATTACTTTTGTTATAAACGAAATAAGAATTGAGACTTACGCTATTTAGTTTCGTGCTCGAACACGATGAGAGAGCGCACGCGATGATCAACTTTATTACTGATGTGTTAGCGTTTAGCACATAACGGAGTGGCGGGGAGCGAAGGGCGGAGCTTGCGTTCGAAATTTGACTAACTGACTTGTTATTTTTGTTTCCAGTGTACACTTGCGTTTTGAGGAGCGACTCACTTTAATAGCCGGCAGAGATGGCGATGTACAGAACTTTGAACTTAGCGGTAAGTGTTGCAGCTCTTACAGGATACTTGTCATTTTTATGAAGGTTGCCGAAGAAGAAAAAATAATCCATATTAAAAAAAACCTAATCATCAAAAAAATTTAAAAACATTATACAAAAAACGTCACCATCATCATTTCAGGCCGGAAACACCTACTGCTGGGTCTTAGACCTCCCCCTCTCTCCTCGTCGCTTCTGTCATACTTACATACCATACAAAAAACATCAAAAATAATCAAATTATCTATAAATTCATCGGCACTTACAAACATATTTTCTCAAACCCAAACTCAACTCAAAGCATTTATTTCAAAAATAAACCAATTACAGACACTTTTAAATTATTGTCTAATAATCATGATAAGATGTGGCTAAGTAATAACAGCCGCACGGGTCGATCCGTCAGGTTAAGCTACGCTTGCCGGGGTTGGTCCGTGGATGGGTGACCATCTTTACATACCGAGACTCCTCCGTGCCTCGGAAAGCACGTTAAGCCGTTGGTCCCGGCTGTCATTCGTGGATCTTTGACAGATGTTACGGGTCGTCAGAAGCCCAAAAGTCTGACAATCAGTCTTACCAAGGGATATCGTGTTACCCAGTAACTGGGTCTTGGAGGTCAGATAGGCAGTCGCTCCATGTAAAATACTGGTATTCAGCTGCATCCGGTTAGACTGGAAGCCGACCCCAACATAGTTGGGAAAAGGCTAGGCAGATATAGCAGATAATCATGATAAGATGTGGGCGTTCAAGCAAAAACGGTCCAGTAGGTATTGACTTAAGACTAGATTCGGTATCTAGAATAATTAATTGATAATAAGGCTTAAAAAAAGCATTTTTTTTATTATTAGTCATTTGATGTTGCTACTCTGAAAAAGCTTGAATTGAGAAAAAGATTTTTCAAATTTGACATGACATGATCACTGGTACCTTAAATTTTTACTAAACTTTTCTCTTAAAATTTCTGGTACTTAGAAACATTATATAAAATCATTTACTATATTATGAACTTGTAGATAATTGCGCATCAATTAATAAAATCTATTAAATTACGCAATTGGCCCGCAGGTCTGCTGACCCTGCGCATCAGTAACGAGCAGTACGCGCGCATTCACGTGCATGTCGACAATAAGGACACCAGGCCATTGCAGCTGCAGGTAAAGTATACACTTTCATCCAGACTTATGTCTACATCGTGCCGCTTTAATGGCGAATATTTTCAATAGTGCAAAATAAACCTGCTCAATCAACAATATTTCTTCCAGACCCACCCCAACGTTGACAAAGAAGCATTCAGAGCGAATGGCGTAATAGGCCTAAAGCAGAGCCAACGCGCCTTCCCTCTCAACAGCGACGTGGGCGTGCTCAAGTGGCGCCTCAACGCTAGCGACGACAAGCTGGCGCCGCTGTCCGGTGAGCACTGATTCTTATGCAGTGTTTTTTTTTTACTGGGACTCTATGGGGAAAACTATTATATCATTTTCATTAAAACAATTTTGGAATACTTATTTTTAGGGCACACATTGAGTTGTTCACAACAATGAATAAAATTTACCAATTTTTTTAATTTCTCGTCGCGGAGCGGGAGAAGTTATTTGATAATTTCCCACACAAAAAAATAAGGATAATTTCACTGTGTCGGAAGAACAACATTCACTACACATATTATATTTGTCTACAGCTATTTAAGTTGTTAATGTTTACGTAAGATGTTGAATTTAAGATTAGTTCGAATGCCTCCTAACCTGTATATTATTTGCAGTAAACTGCTGGCCGTCAGAGGGCACCGGTGGCGGCTGTGACGTCAACATCGAGTACGAGCTCGAACACGACCATCTCACGCTCAGCGATGTCAACATTCATATTCCATTACCGTGAGTACCTACTCGTATTATAGTAACTCTCATTATTCATCATCAATCAACCCTTCCCGGTACGCGGTCGCCATTCCTGGACTTTTCAGCCTCATCAGTTCTGCGAGAAATATGCCCTTTTCATAATTAATCATTAAAAAAAGGAAGAAAATTTGTTTATACTGCACAAATAAGACGTACATATTAAAATAAACATAAAAGAATATAAAGTAGCAAAAAGCCTCGTATTCGTTATTTAAAAAAATAAAACAAGAGAAATTAAAAAAGTTTTACAATATTGTCTATTGCTTGATGTCAGGGCTGGTTACAATATTCAATATTCTTTTGCCGTTTCCCCAAATTATTTTCTGGTTGGCGCATCATGTTTTCTTCTATGTATGGAACATTTCAATCGGCTGTCATCTCAGAAATCACTCCGTTTCTAGCCATATCATCTTTCACACAATCCATCCAAAGAAAGGCACAAGAGATATAATTAAGAGAACTAGTGACCGCCCACTGGTCGAAATTCCACCCCTTTTACTTACAATCAATAAAGTACTTACTAATTCCATGCTATTAAAAAGTAGGTACTTATACTTATTCCATGCTCAAGCTGTCACCTATCTATCTTCAAATCATGATGCCCTAGTACTATGTGTGTGTGTCAAACCCATGGTAGGGTGTGTAATTGTTTTAATTATTAATTAAATTTATTTCTAAAGTATATTATATAAAAATATTACTTTTCTGCACTCCAGCCTCCTCCACATAAACTTTAACTGCCAAAAATCTCATACTCCTCCGTCCGCGTAATTTTCTTAAAAAGGGGTAAAAAAATTTCGCCTCACGTATTAATATAACGATGGTGCTTTATATATTTTTATCCGATTGTGTCAGTAGGAGGGTTATGATTTTCGCGGGTATGTATCTCATTTTTTATATTCTACTAGCTGCGCCCCGCGGTTTCACCCGCGTAAGTCTCGATCCCGTGGGAATATCGGGATAAAAAGTAGTCTATGTCTCAATCCAGGGTGTCAGCTACCTCCATACAAAATTTTATCAAAATTGGTCCACCCGTTTGAGCGTGAAGAAGTAACAAACATACACACACACACACACACTCACAAACTTTCGCCGTAATAATATTAGTGTGATTACTAAATATTCTACTTTATAAAACTCCCATTAGTTCTGGCAACACGTCAGTGGTGGTCAACCAATGGGAAGGCAGCTACGCGCAGAAGGGACGCACGCTGATCTGGAGCATACCTATCATCAATAAGCAGCAGAAATCTGGAAGTCTGGAGTTTACGTGAGTTGCTTTAGTTTACTATGAAAATATACAAGGTCAAATTAAATTAGCTAGCGAAACTCCACAGACTTAATGAGTATCGATGTCAAATCATAAAACAAAATATGTGGTTCTGTGAAGTTTCGCCAGTTAATTTTAACTGGGGGAAATTATAAAATAATTTGATAGGGTCAAATTATTTTACAATTTTCCCCAGTTAAAATGTAATATTGTAATGATTACGTATGTTTTTAATGTTTCACAATATTTCAAACATATTTATGAAAGTTTCGAGCTATTTAAATAGTATTGCTAGTTTCGAGCCATAACCTTTAAAAACCCTTGTTCTAATTTTACAAAACGTATTTTTCACGATAGTCTTTGTTTGCCTATTAAGAATAAAAAAATATAAAATATATATATTTTTTTTAATATTATTCATGATTAATTTTAAATAATTATTTAGAAGATTTTATGTTAATATTTTACCAGTTTAGTTCCAGTCTGGTTCCAGAACCAGTTTCTAAAAGGCCAACCATGACAAAAATTTGCTAACAGACGTGGATTTTTTTTCATTAATCAGTCTATAATGTGTCCCAGCACTGGGAACACAGCTGGGACACAGGCCTCCTCTCTGTGAGAGGGAGTGGGCCGTAATCCACCACGCGGCCGCGTTGGTAGATGTCACATGCCTTCGAATTGTGAAACAGACTGTCTAGTCATGTTAATCGCTGTGACATAAACTCACCCTTTGTCCAATGGGGGCAAGCAGAAATGGCAGTGCCACCTGCTACGATCACTGAACTGCTGTGATTGGTTGGTTAATAATAACAGGCAAATTTTTTTTTTACATGTTTTTTAATATTAAAAAAAAAACAATAAAAAATACACCCAATTAATTGAGGTTAGATTCACAGTCTGTCAGCAAATTGTGCTGATTAACGTCTCAAAAACTGAGTGTATCCGCGGGCTTGCACTACAAGTCACTAAATGCGTTTAGCGCTAAACTTATTTCAAACATCTTTTTATTTTCGTCAATCGTTTGAAGATCACAGAGACAGAATAAAGTTTTATATAGTATACGTCTAAAGTTAAATGCATTAAGAGCTAATTTTTTCAACATCGGATGAATAAAATTAACGTCTGCAGGTTTAGCATAAAACTTTCTATCTCTACTCTACTGTAGAATAGAAATCGCTTGTCTACTTCTCGGTAGAAACTGTCAACTGTCTACACGGAAACGTCATTATTGACTACTCTTCCGTCGACAAAACGCTTCTCTACGATTCTCGTGCTAAGACTGTGACCTCTGAGTTTGTCTCGGCCTTTCTTCTCAGAGTAGTCGGATACGAAACGCCGACCTCATCTAGTTTTTTTAATATGATTGACGTGTAAAGTGTTTGTACAAACCTACTTACCGAAATAAATCATTTATCATTTAAGCCTGCTGACAGTTTTAGTAGTATGAACAAACTGTCAAAAATTCAATATTATTCCTTGGATAAAAATAATCTGGCGTTGAAAATATTGTCCCGTAGTGATTTGTGATATAAGCCGACCTAAATGTATCATAAAGATTTCTAACAAATCACAAAAACATTAACCCCCTTTTCCCCCCTTTAGCGTAACCCCAGCGATTCCCAACGACTTCTTCCCCCTGACAGTAATGTGGACATCAGACACGTCGCTGGCTCTCCTTAAGGCGATCAAAGTAACGCACGCAGAGGATGAGACCGCGCCCGTGGATTACTCGCAGGAAATCAGCTTCCACCCTGACAAGTATGAGATCGTTTAGGGGGAGTAATAGTGGCGTGGGGGGTCAAATAATGGTTAGAGTGTTACCAGTATCTTTTGGCGCTTTAATTACATTGAAAGCGTGGCGTTGTCGTCGGGAATCATTTGAATAATTCATCATTTGCCTAACTGTTGGGGTCAGCTTCCAGTTTAACCGGATGCAGCTGAATACCAGTATTTTACATGAAGCGACTTCCTATCTGACCTAAATAACACAGTTACTGGGTAATACGATACCCCTTGGTAACACTGGTTGTCACTCTTTCGAATTCGGGCTTCTGACGACCCGTAAGGACTGTCAAAGATCCACGAATGACAGTCAGGACCAACGGCTTTACTTGCTTTCCGAGGCATGGAGGGGTCTTAGTATGTAAAGATGGTCACCCATCCACGGACCAATCACAGCGTAGCGTAGCTTAACCGGATCGATCGATCCATGCGCCTGTTATTACTTAGCCACAAGCGTTTGAGATTTGTTTTGTGATATTGTATTGGTGGTGTTCGTCCCGATGGCGGTTGCCACGCGCCAAAAGATCCTTGTGCAGTTATATTTTGTATGGTGACTTAGTATGGAGTATAATGTATTGCCCGAAAATCACTATGGTATTATTTTGTTTTTTCTCTCGTGCGTTATTACCAGAGTCGGAATAGGCAGAGTATATTTTTTACCTAAACATCGAGGAAGTAAGTAAAATAGAGTGGATAACACTTGCTCTAAATTCCCGGAATCATAAGAATGACGATTAATTTGGTACCGGGATTTAAGAAATTGCTAATTACCTACTTATTGCACTTTGAATAGTATAGTAGAATAAATAGAAGTCAAAATCGGTTGAACGGACTGTAAAAAAGGTTTATTAACCTTATTTGAAATGGAGTATACCTATTCCAATCTCTGGTGATTACAGTTGACACTTCGTAAGCTCCGGTCAAACCAACGCGAGTGTACCAAACTATTATGATTTAGGCGGGAATATACAATGTGTAACATAAATAACGCACAACCTCTTAAGGGGTCATTGTACTCATCATTATGAACAACTTTTACTATGGGACCAACCCTAAAATCGCGAAAAACAATATGCTGTTCCCTACATTAATGTTCTCATATCTCGTCAAAATGTAGGGAACAGCAGATTTTTTTTTGCGATTTCAGTTTTGGTCCCATAGTAAAAGTTGCTCATAATGATGAGTACAATGACCCCTTAAGAGGTTGTGCTTTATTTATGTTACACCTTGTATATACTATATGTACTCAGTCACTATATTTTTGGCTAAAATCCATGTATGTAAGGAGTAATCTTATAAATATGAGTCAGTTGTATCGCTACAGACGAGTGCAATGAAGTTTTTTTTTATTTATGTTTACGTCGTCAATTCCATCATGTACTACAGTAGCTAACTATATTATCGTCAAACAATTGTATGTCTTGTGTGGCGAACATAAAGCTTAGTTTACATTGCACACGTCGCTGTAACTTTGAATTGACTTTAAATAAGATTATATTATTTAGTCTTAACTTAATCTATTATTAATAAACAAAAAGAAATAATATTGTTAGAATATTGTGTTAAATTGATTTAAGTTTCATTTTATATTTCAAATTGTCATGTTTTATCTAACATTCCTGATTTATAGGTGCCAGTTAACGAAGTATTTAAAATTCATAAATGAAAAATATTCATTTTAAGTTTGTAAACTGTACTTTATCTTGTATAACTTTAAGGGCCTACATAGACGACAGACTTTTTAGTCGACGCAGATGAAATCGCACCAAAATTCTATCGTCTGTGTTGCCCCTAAACTGTTTTACAATACCATTTGATAAGTGCACAGCAAACTGTTATGGTTTGCTTTATTGTAAAAACAATGTATGAAATAAAAACTATAATAAAAATAAAAATAAACATAAAAATGCTATTTTATTTCGTTAATAATTTAAGATGTTCAAGTTAGTTTTACATTTTTTGTTGGTTAAGTTGACGCTCACATCGGAATCGTCTGATATTTTAGAAACTTTGAATTTATTGTCTCCGCCTGTTTTGAGGAAGTCTACCCCTAAACTCGATTTGAATGGAAGCTGTTAGTGTTATTTTTTTTTGTATTTTGTGTGATGTTTATACCACAGTGAATGTTCATGTCGACGTGTGCATTTTTCCAAACTTTTTTGTGCCTCGTCCGGGTTCGCCATTTTGATTATTTCTCAAAATGGCGTCGCACGGTAGTACCTATATACAACATTATTTTTAGTATATGCGAAACCTGAATATAGTTTCTTCAGAATAAGGAACCGAATCGATTTCAATAATTTTTACTCCATGTTATATTTTGCCCCAAAAATATTTGTGATGAATATGCGTGATGGAAAATGTAATCACCATTTAATTACTTACAATGCAATCACCGTACGGTTAGGTACCTACTGCCAAATTATTATCAATGAGCGCAAGACGACCCTGGAGGCGCGGGGGCGCCGTTAGCATGTTTTTGTACGGTCAACCCGGTAACATAACAACCTTATAACTTTGTGATTTTTCTTGATACAGTTTTGTAATTTTGTACATAGATTCTTTACATAAAAATACTAGACACGTGTTTCGGGTTTCGCATATACTAAAACTAATATTGTATATGGATAGGGGGGCTAGACAAACAAAAAATGTCATGTGATATAATGTCCTAAACTGTCACACTACCTAGATAATTAAAGTTAAAGTTAAGTTGCGCTCATCAAGTCCATTATTAATTTTAGTTATCTACGTAATGTGACAGTTTAGGTCATTATATCACATGACATTTTTGTTTGTCTATATGCATAAACAGTGTGACTCTTCATAAAGTGCCCATATCGATATGAGGGAAACTAAGCTTAATTTTGTCAACGGATTTTTTTTTTCTGTGTGATAAATCGTTTAGTTTAAAAGTTATACCGATTTGCTTACACAGCGAACAAGAATTTAAAATATGCTAAGTATAAATAATTAAATATTTTTTCTGTCGATAAAATTAAGCTTAGTTTCCCTCATTTTGATATGTGCACATGATGAAGACTCCGAAAATGGCGAACCGGGACGAGGCCACATACAAAAAGTTCGATCCCCTTTGACTCTGGAATAGCAACGCATCTGCGACGCCTCTGTTATTAGGCGAAACACTTAACATCGTGTGGGCCATCGAATAACACAAATAATGGCCGACATTACAGGTTTCTCATCGTTAGACAACTACCAGGTGAACGCTAACCCGGCGACGGAGTCTCAGTACCCTTGGATAGCGCGGGTCATACACTCGCGCTCTGCTGATATACCGCACATGTGCACCGCTGTCTGCATTGAAAAAGCTATCTTTATCACAGCGGCTCGGTGTATTTACACGTAGGTACTTCTTAGATAACATTCCCCCATACCTATTTCCGAAAGGGCTAGGCAGACTTGTAACTCCTTTGCTTATTATATCGATTGCAATGTTCCAGAATTTAGCAACGAGTTGGCGCCTTCAATAGCTGTATAGCTCACCCCCCTTTTTCCTTTTATGTAATTCGCTATTACATAAAAGGCCGAGCTGAGGCTGAGCCTATTATACAGGTCAAATTTAGTTAGCTAGCGAAACTCCGCAGAAGTGATGGGATATCTCAAAATAAGATTGAGTTGAGAAAATCTGTTGTTTCCGTTTTATATATCGAACGAAACCCAGCACGTCTGTGCTTGTTGTCATAAAAAAGATGTTTTAAACTGATTTTTAAAGTGACTACAACTACCTTTTTTTTTTTTTGGGTGGGAAATTATCAAATAATTTCTCCCGCTCTGGGCGGAGCGGGAGAAGTGTCAGACTTTTACTGACTAAAACCCACCCGTGTTCCTTCCGTTGCCTGTGTGCCACACCTACCTACAACTACCTACGGTTGATGAATGAAAAAAAAAAACTCGTCAATTTTTTTATCATGATTAGATATACCTACCCATCACGACGAGTTTCGCTAGCTAATTTGATTTGATACTGTATATAGAATCATGTTTTCTAACTGAACAGACATACCGCTGTGCCGCTGGGGAGTTTGTTGCGCCACTTCTTCCCAGCTAAAGCACTTGAAAGTGATAAAGGGCGGCCGTTTTGGGGGACTGTCTTATGTAATTTTGACGTTCGAAAAGTGCTGATTCTCAGCCTAGTTTTATAAATGACTTTTGATTTATTGGCACCGCGCACAAATCAAGACTCCTACTAAGAAAAGTGCCTAATGTAAAAACAAAATAACGTGTGTGGAATTGAACCCTTGATCCCATGCTTAGTAGTCGCCTTGTAACCACTCGACCAACGTACTAATAACCTCGGTAAATAAGCAAGCTGAAGTGACAATGGCCGGCCATATTAGCCGTAGAACCGATGACCATTCGGGTAGACGTGTTCTTGAGTGGAGAGAGCGAATCGGGCAAACGTAAGGTAGGACACCCTAAGGCTAGGTGGAGCGACGATCTTCGCAGGGTGGGTGGCAGCAGGAGTTGCCGAGAATCGAGTTGAATGTCGTGCAATTGGAGATGCCCTGTGTCCAGCAGTGGACTGCTGAAGGCTGATGAACATGTTGATTTACCCCGGTATCAACGAGAGGCATGCACCTACATTTAACGTAAAACTAATACTTCCTAATCTTACTTCCAGCTTAAAAGTAAGATACACATCAATAATGTACATGACAAAACGATTTGAAGCGCGAGTATTTGTGGTTCCTTCGAAACCTACAAAGCAGATGTTCGATGACATAGGCATTATAGTCGTCGATATAATGAAGGTTAAAATTATGAATTGGGCAGTCATAAAACTGTTTAATGCAGTAAACAGGACAGATGAAGCGTTTCAATGGTTTGCAGAACTAAATAAAAACGGAAAGATTAATTACAAAGTTCTCGGGTATACAGTGAAAAAGGTAAGTAGGTATGCGAGATTTCCTTAAAATGTTATCTGTTAGATAACATTTTAAGGAAATCTCGGTTGCTAACTTAGCATGGTGAAGTGGCATTGGTCCGAAAATGTCTGTCCGAGGACTGGTGGCCCTTAGAGTAGACGAGTCTTCCAGTGGAGTGGTGACCGCGTATCGGCTAGCATAAGTATTATAGCTTGGTAATAACGCGGTATACCCTCTAGCCAGACGGTCCGACTATCTTAAAAAGGCTACGCTGCTGATGTGGATGTATGAAGAAGGCGAAGAACCAACTGTTGTGGTGCAACCTGTGTCAAGCAGAGGACTGCGATAGGCTGAGTTGGTTTATGACCTTCAGGGCTCTGTCCCTAATTTGAGTGAATTCAGTAGGTATTATGCGCGCGCATTATTGTATGCCTTCCAAATCCAGACATAGCGACGAGAGTGGTTCGTAGGCTGGAGCCGCTCACGGTCGCCCAGAACAAAGAACAAGCTAACGTTTTACCTACTTAAATTCATTCTTCAACTCAACAGGGTATTCACAAAGTAAGATCAGCAGAAAAAAAATACGACCTAACAGAATTGAACGTCGTTGTCGCACACGACATATGTTCCAAAATCCTAGATCAATTCAGGAAGGCTAACGGCTTCGGCGTACCTTGCTACCACTCCTGCAGTTATGAACAGTTTGAGAAAAAAAATACGAAGTGTAAACAGTACCACGGTGTCGAAGGTGGAGCGTTATTCGATACGAAAAGCAATAAGTTGATGGGGATAGCGACTTGGGGCGTTTATTTCCCTGAATTCGAGTTGCCTGTAGGCTTCTCCACCGTGAATTCCGAGAATTTCTTCAAAGACTTGACGTGTGCGAGGCGGATACGGGAAAACAACGGGATACTCCCCACGAAAGGTTATTATCAAAAATTGTGCGATGGGAATTAATAAATACAGTTTAAAGTTGAACAAGCTTTTGTTTCATACATATTTGCTCTCATGATTTTACTAAAATCGAAGAGAAACTGCCCTGTATTCTTAATACTAGGCACAGGTGTGATATTGTATGAAGGTAAGCAGAACTCAAATGCAGACATATTATGTGGTGTAATTTGAGAGACGCCTATTGTCGGCTGTTGACTGTGATAGGCACACACTGCTTATAGACGCAAAAACATCGGCCACAGCAGTTTACTTTCTACATTTCAATGCCAAGAAATGCATGAACATTCTGGAAAGGATAAAGTATTTGTACAGTAAAACACACAAATCATAGTAAAGCACTTATATTTTAATCCAGTTACATTTTGTACAGAATTCATATAAAATATTTTAAGTACAACCTAGGAATTATCTACATTAAAATTAAACTTAAAATTTGACTTTGTAAATGAAAATTTGAAATTCTTTGCACTATCATCACTGCCTTTTTCTGTGTTAGCAACTTCAGGGTCAACTTTAGTATTGCTAGTATCTGTTTGAACTGATTCACTAGTGTTGCCATCTTTAATAACGGTATTGCCACTATCTACTTGTTCTGGTGCTAAACTGAAGTTGAATCGAAAAGATTCATCGCCTGTGGTTAAAAATGCAGATTTTCTCAAGAATGTAGCTTTTGGTTTGTCAGGAACATCTGATATCTTGATTTTACTGGCCACTGCAAACAAATAACCTCGCTTTATAAGAGGTTACGAGTAAAGGCTTTCATGTTATCCTAGAATAGTGAGACTGGTCCCGGACTCAGAAAGAGGTAGATCCTTCTACTGGAGTATACATGGGTACCTTTAGATTTTGTGTATGTGTAGTCACTTCTTGCTTTCTTAACAACCTTTCAAGAGTGTTGATTATAATATTAAGGGCTCAGCACTTACAGTATGGACACATTATTAACAGTTCCTTAACTTTGCTTATTTTAGTATTTTATAAAGAGCCATCCATAAGTTAATCAGTTGATATCAACTGTAAATTATGCATTTCTCGCATCAAAATATTACCTAGGACACTAGTTTAACCTTACTTTTTGCTAATTTCTTCTCTTCGGCAGCCATTTTAGCTCTATAGTCACCGAAATGTGTACGCATTAGCTGTCTCTTGCGTATGACGGGTTGGTTGTTGTTCTTTAGTACTGTTAGCACCTTCCATGCTTCTTGCACTGAAAAAACATCCACGTTAGAAATACATCTTCATGATTCAAATAAATGAAATTATTCTGTTGTTGTGCTACAATTTATGAATAATTTTAGGAAGATTACACAAATCCTGTCTGTGAGTGTGAAAGGCAGTTTTTGTCAAGAAAGTAGTGGGGTGAACGACCAAAGCACTACTTGGTGCCTGTATGTAATATAATAACCGTTGTTGCATTTAAGCCCGTGCAACTGTGCTACTTAGCGTCTATGATAAAACCTAGCCAACAAAATCAAATTTGAAAATGAAGATGAATAAAATGGTATCCGGTACATGTAAAGAAACTTACTCTGCTTTTCATTGCCTTTCTTTTCGTTCAAAGACCGTTCTAACTGTTGAATACACCAGCACAGTTCAAGTTGAAATTGTCGAACTGAGTCCTCAGGGTCCGCTCCATCCGATGAGTCTTTCTCTACTTTAAACGGTTTCTGTAGAGAGTTAGACTTGCCTTTATAATGTAATTTAGTAGGTTTAGGCATGTTTATTAATTAAAATCACTTTTTAATTCAATAAAACCACGTTTTGTTTTGTTTTGAACATTTGACATGAATCTTAATCTGAAAGCGACCTAGCGACGTGACGTTTCTGATTTTTTTCGCTATTTTTTGGTTGGGGTGCGGCGTTGGTTCCGTTCAGAAATTAATAACATTTAAAAAAAAAACTGAACTTAGAACTACAATCTAATCAATCTTCTAATAATACAGGGTGTTTGGTGCATCGTGTGCCAAATTAAAATGGTCGACTGAAGGGGTCATCCGCTAGCCTTTCAGACCCCTTAACACCCCTCATGCTCTGTGGATTTTTTTTTATCGACTTTTTATTGTTTTTCAAAAAAAAGACCCAAATTTTACATTCAAATACAGATTTAAAAAAATATATAAGGCGTAGACTCTGAATTTTAATTTTATTTCGATGTGTATTGTTTAAGAATACTTTTAAATACAAAATTAGTGATATTAGTCACCTAGTTTTTTTTTTAATTCACTCGCAAAGGTAAAACTTAAATTAAAGCTGTACATGTTACAGCTATTTATAAGGCTACAAAAAAAAAACCAAAAGCGACCGGGATCTTCCAACTCCCTCATTAATTCTCCAGTCTATCCTCTTTCTAATGATGTGCCACATGCCATAAAAGTATTTTAACAACTTTGTGAATTCGCTAGAATTGTGAATCAGAGCATGAGGGGTGTTAAAGGGTCTGAAAGGCTAGCGGATGACTCCTTCAGTCGACCATTTCAATTTGGCACACGATGCACCAAACACCTTGTATAATATGGTGTGCCATTACTGAGGTTCTTGGACCTTCTTTGGACGAAAAACAAGCTGCAAATATTAGTACTATTTTTACTATTAGCCCGGGTGTCACCACTGTGTGGAACGCCCGGAGGACACGGTGGAGCATACGGTGGAGGTCTGCCCAGCTTAAACGGAGCACCGCCGTGTCCTCACGGAGGCGATCGGCGGCGGCGATCTCTCGCGTCCGGCCCTGGTTCAGGCCATGGTTCGGAGCGAGAGTGCATGGGAGGCCGTCACCTCCTTCTGCGAAGCAGTTATGCTAGCGAAGGAGGAGGCGGAACGCGTGAGGGTGAGACAAGGTTCGCGCCCTCGCGCCCTTAGTCGCCGCAGGAGACGCCCTGGGCGTCGGGAGTCGCAAGCCGAATTCCGGCCACCGTAGGCGCGGGCCTGCGGACGGTGAGCGATGGGTAGCTCGCCGTCCGATAAGGACCAGGCCCGGGTCGACGGCGCGTTGTGTTCTACGCGCGCCTCAAAGAGATGTCAGCACAAACTGACGGGGTCCGTTAGGACCAATGCCTGCCAGGGTTGCGAGTTTGTCCGAAAGGGATATCGTGGCCCTGGCACACAGGCAACGGAAGGAACACGGGTGGGTTTTAGTCAGTAAAAGTCTGACTTGCCCTCCCGCTCCGCCCAGAGCGGGAGAAGTTATTTGATGATTTCCCACCCAAAACAAAAAAAAAAAAGGCACAAACTAGTACAAATCTACCAACTTGCAGATACATTGCAAGCTTTGAGTATATTACAAGCGCTCCCTGCAAGTTTCCTCTGATATAAAACAACAAAAGACAATATTGGACACTCAATGAACTCAATCGGATCACCAATCGGCGGTAGACAGCAGCAGCAACTTGCAAGCCTCCTATTCAAAGTCAATAAGTTGACAAGCGTGTGTAGCTGGCATTAGACTAAAACACTACACTAAGTGTAAAAGCACCTTAATCTTTAGTGTTGCCATGTAAAACCCGTTCATAATGACTTCTTCGTATGACGTAACGTGAGTGATAAGTTGTAACCTCAAATAATTTTACTGATTTGTTTCACGAGAATTATTATGCCGCTTGGAAAGTTCGGGAAAATTACAATTTCGTGGTAATTACTTGAATATATACAAATACATTGCCTGTTAAAATTATACAGTCCATTTGTGGTGAGCCCTGTACATTTAAATTTTATTTTCTCCTTTACTATTTATCTTCAACAATTAGCAGCATGAATCCCTGTAAACTATGTTATCATGACATAATCTTTTCTTTTATTGTGACTGATGATAATTTTGAACAATTGTAAAATCTGACCTAACCTATTCGTTTTGCTGTAATTCAGCTGTTTATTGATAAATCGTTTGACCCGATCACCAAGACGTTTTCAATCCAATCATTATGTATTGATTTGATCGTAATAGTGAAACGGTGTGACTTGCAGGTTAGCAGTAACAGTGACTAGTTTATCGTTGTTTGTTGTGGCGAAGAACTCTATAAATGCCCGTCGTCTGGAGAACATGAGATCGCGGGAACGTATGCGCAAATCTAATCACGGAGAGTATCCAGACGTGTACAGGCAGCTTTGAGTGTGAGTATAGAACCTCAAAAGATCATGCCTGTTTCCCTTTGAAGGAAGAGGTGTACCTCATCATCATCTGCCTAGCCTTTTCCAAAAATGTTGGGCTGTGTTGCAGTTAAAGTAGATGCAGCTGCATAGCAGGGTTTTTATTTATGTATTACCTTCATTTTACCTGACCTCCATGCCCATTGTGCCCATTCACACAAATCCAGACACCAGACTGCTACTCAGAAGTTCCATTTGGAATTTAAAAAAAAATTGTATTATCTTATTCATTTTTTGAACTGCATATTTTGTGCACTATATTATTATACCTTGTAGCAGTAACTGGCTTGTGGAGGTGAGATAGACAGTTGCTCCATGTAAAATACTTGTATTCAGCTGCGTCTGGTTAGACTGGAAGCTGACCCCAACATAGTTGAACATAGTTGGGAAAAGGCTAGGCAGATAATGATAGAATACCTTGTAGCACTAGTATATTAATTATCTAACATTCTGCAATGCAAAATTTAAATCTCTACTTCTATACTAATATTATGAACAGGTAAAATTTGTGAGTTTGTATGTAATCTTCGGAACTACTGATCCGATTTTGAAATTTGTGCACTAATGGGAAGCTAAAGTAATGCCGAGTGTCACAGAAGAAATTTCACACAGATGAAGTTGAGGGCAGAAGCTAGTCATAAATAATATATCAACCAACCACTTCAAAATCATCAAGTTCCATTATAAATTGCAGGCTTTAAACAAAAGTAAACGAGAGAAGGGAACGAATCGAGATGGCGTCGCCTATGCTGGATGCTGCGAAGCTGCAGCTTGTCCAAGAGTTAGAGATTGAGATGATGTCTGATATGTACAACCGACTAGTCACCGCTTGCCACCGCAAGTGTATACCTGTCAAATATCATGAGACTGAACTATGTAAGTACCTATACAGAGTATTTTTTTACTTGGAACTTTTTTTCTTTATAAATGCTGTCTACTGAATTAATTTTACTGCTACTCTTTCTAAATCAACATTAAAAGTTTTACTCACTACTTTATTAAGTACCAAAATTTCAATATAATATCCCTAAATATTTGTGACTTTCAATCCCAAGGTCTTAACAGGCCTCAAAGCTGTCTGCGCTTATAGGAGGAACACGAATCTCATACTTTTGAGTACTTACTTTGTTTGGCTTTTTGATTGACATAACTAAATTGTGGCTTATTTCAAATTTCCAGGCAAAGGCGAATCAGTCTGCCTGGACCGCTGCGTGGCTAAATACCTCGACGTTCACGAGCGTATAGGCAAGAAGCTCTCCAACATGTCCCAAGGAGAAAGCGAAGACCTCACCAAGGTCAACTTGTCTGAGGGCAAGAAATAGAACTAGATACTGCTACTAGATACAGATGACACTTACCATGAATCATGCACAAATGTACCAGTACCTGATATTTACTGAAGTATTGCCAGTTGAAAAAATTAAGGTATAGTTAGCTTACACTGGGAATGAAACTATGAATATATAGTGATAATACGTGAAATTTTTGTTTGATAATTTTTATTTCCGATTTAAAATATGCGCGCTTTCATATTGCTCAGTAAAATAATATAATGAGCTATCACTAATCATTTTCATCTTTTTCGTTGAGCTAACTCGTTCTTGTCTATAAACATGGCCCCTTCGATGCTAGCGCCATTGATTTGAATTTTAGTGGCATTTATTGGAAACACATCACCTCAACAAAGACTGTTATGATTATTATTCCTATTATCAATACTAAAGAAAGATCTAGATTTACAATAGAAACATGATTCATTATAAGTTGTCATCCATTCAATAATATAGTAATTACGAGACACAAATTGAATGTTATGGGGTTCATAGAAAAATTTAATGGGGATATTAATAAAATATTACTCAGATCGTTTCATGGAGCAATTTACAAATTGATGCAACTTCTGTTTCTGGAATGGGACATTATTAATTTTTAGTAATTTTATGCTTTAGTCTTTAAATGTTAGTTCACTCGTTATAAATAAAAGGAATGAAATTCAATTTTTATAATTTTATTTTTACACCATGTGCAAATTCATGACACAATTTTCTAAAAGACTATCTACAATTACAAATAATAATTTATTAAACTAAAACAGTAACAGCTACTGAGTCTTTAAATGACTGCCTTGGCCTACACCGAAGCCGTATCCAATCGTATAACTCCTTAGAAGTTGCACTAATACAAAAATATTGGAGCAAAAGAAAACTACCCCTTTAAGCCATATTAGGAAGAAAACCTCTCTACCTTTGAACTCTAAAAGGTATGCGTAAAACAACCATGCGCCTTGTGCGGTGACCCAGATGACTGCTAATAGTAAGGCTTTTTGTCTAGAAATCTTGAACGAATGTGCCACAAGTGGTAAGAGGGATAAAAACCAAACAAAATACTGTGACGTCATGACACTGTTGAACGCAACAACTACAACCGTCTGACAAAACATAGCAAAAGGCAATGTTCTGGGATCAGCCCCGTACTTTATACTCAACAGAAACAGAATAACGGCTTTGAATAAGCTCGTGATATTCTTTACTATGTCGAAGGTCAGCTGATTCGTACTCAAATACGAATAGTAAAAGAGAACTGAGAAGTTGTGTCGTGTATCAATTCTGGAAGCGTGGTACAAGTATGTTTCGTACAGGAAATCGTAACCGTATAGTACCCACATTCCGTATGTCAGACTAAATAGTGTTAGTATGCAGCTCAGCGCCAATATTAGTTGGTTTAAATTCGGCCATAAGATCAACATTCCCTCTCTCATAGTAATTTTCCGAGGGATTTTAGTTACTCCCAAACTAAGGTACATTGGAAAACTAAACACTACCGGGTACAATCGTAAATGGATTGATATTCCGAGAAAGATTCCGGACAGAGCATATTTCTTTAGGCCCTTCACTACATCGGTTTGCAATAAAAGTAAGGACAGTATGATTGTGAAACACGACACCGAATCTGCGTTACCTCGAGTCGAAATACCGATACTCAGAGGATTGTAGAGCCAAAGGAAAGAGCAGTACATCGGGATGTTAGTAGCAATGCTCTTAGGCCCTAACTGGTGTTCCACTAAAGTTTTTACAGCGATCGTTAAAAATATATCGAAAGTAGAAAAGAGAATTTTGCCGAAATCTTTGCCCAAAATCATGTTAGGGACAAGAAGGTAAGATAATAAAGGGCTATACCTATAGGTCTGTCGTTTGTATGGGGAGTCTCCGTGTAAGACATGCCTAGCTGCATCCGTGAACACGGAATAGTCAACATCAGTGTAAGGGACATCGTAAGTTTTGTCGTGGTAATCAGCGTATATAATTAAAAACAGCCTTATAATGAAACCAGCAACAAGATGGTACCGAAGCGGCAAGTTTAAAAACTGCAACAACTGATGCATTTTAGATCCTCGTCTTTAAGTTTTTCGCGGCGGAATATAAACAACCTTTGAACTCTTCGAACTCTTTAGCACAATCGTCTTTTTTCACCGACCCCTCTTTGAGCAGCACACAGCGGGCGTACAAAACACTCTGCTTAGAACACTTGGCAAATATCACAGGATACTTTGCTAGCCTTTCTTTAGCTTTAGAGATTGATTCCATAATTATTTTTACGCCCTGCGTGGATACGTGGTCGCTGGCTCACTAAAGTCGTACGGTTCGCTCGATCTGAAGAAAACGTCGTAGATAGGCTTCGAAAAGAATATTCCGAGACCTAAAGCAGTGAACGTGACTTGGAAGGTCCTGGGGTATCTATAGATCCAACTTCTTTTTCCTAGAGGTTGGCTCCGACGACGACCGTCCATGTTATCTGAAAAAAAAAAAATGTATTGTGAATTTTAACATAGGAATATAAAAATTTATGCGCCGGGGGGTCTACTCCGAAGATAAATCCGAAGTATTGGCCGAATGTTCGGCCGTTACCTGAGTACGGCAAAAGAAAAAAAATACGACAGTTTAAGAGATAAGTCAAAGTCAAAAATCGGTTATGGACTCAAAATCAAAAAGGAAACTTTGGAAGTAAGGAAAAGGCCGAACATTAGTAGACTGAAGGTTTAATCTAATCTATTTAAGCCCGTAATATCCCACTGCTGGGCGAAAACCTCCCTTTCCCTTTGGCAGAGGACAGATGTGACATCTGTCCTCTGCCATTGCGGGCCACTGCTTTCGGTACGAGTCAAATTCGTTCCTCCATCTTCCTCTTTGACTGTCGCGATGTCGCCAAGCATTTAATGGGACCAACTCACTGGTTCTTTTAGCCTTATATATTATGTATGTATTACTGAAATCGGTGAAAAACATCGTGAGGAAACCTGGGGCCCAAGTCTGCTATTTTTATAAATTCAGTCATTCCAACACGATCCCATTGCCATGCCATTGTCATTTTGCTAAAAGTTCGTAATCTGGTAAATTCATAATGGTCGGTCAATTCTCGTAATATAATTGTGTTATTATAATGGCATTGTCGTATTGCCATTATTATACAACCCATTAGTAGAAATGTCATTCATTTGTCATTATGTACGAGATTACCAATATATGCAATTTCTTTCAATGTAGTGTCAGTGGCCGACCATTGGAAAGTCATAATGACGCCATTATAATAGTAGATTACCAAACTTGTCAAAATCAACAATTATGATATCAATGATCGACCATTCTGACACTATTGTAATAGCAGACTTGAGGCCCTGGACTTTTCGTTAATAATATAAGTCAGAAATTAATCGCCATCCCATATTGAACAAGCGTGGTAGTTTAGGGCTTGAGGTTACCTTATTGAGCCGGTCTGTCAGTGACCGGCGCGTAGTTCCGCGGTTCCAGATCGTATCCTTCACAAACCAGAGAGTTATTCAGTGGCTTGAACTTCATGCAGCAATGGCGCATGGCCTCGAACACTTTGTGGCAACGGACCTCTTGGAAGTCGTTTTCTGTAGAAATTGAGAAATACAAATTAATTTAATTTATGGCAGTACCAAATATAATAATGGTTTAAGGATTCTGCTGGGACTCGTTTCTGTAGCGCATTAGGAATGTTTGCAGAGGTAAGAACAGATTTTACGTAAGTTTAAAGCCAGCGCTGGAGAAATGAGCCGATCGCTCTAGGCGCCAGATGGTAAGGGGCGCCAAAAAGCCAAATGCGAAAAAAAAAATCCAGCATTAAAATAGAATAGAACAGAATACTCTTTAATAAGTACACAATAAACATTTACAGATATAAATGTTGAAATTAAAAATGATGGTGCCTTTTGAGAGGCTCGGGAGTAGTGTTGCCAGATCAGATTTTTTAAAATCCGTAGATTGCCTCTTAGATAAATCCGTAATCAACAAAAAAAATAAAAGCTGTATCCGACTGTTTGGAGAACCTTGAACTTAGCCCGTAAACAGCGTTCCTTGTAAAAACGTCTCGCGGCTCACAAATTTTATAATAAAAAAAAAAACTACCCCCATATTAAAAGCAGGTCTATTTTTATGATTAATTTGGGAACTATTATTTATTTAACATAAACCGAAGTAGAATTTACGTGAAGTGAAAGCGCCGACGAAAGGGCGCCGATAAAAATGAAATGAAATTGTTTATTCTGTAAATAGGATATCAGAATCACTTAACACACTTTACACGTCATATTAAAAATAACTTTTTACAAAAAAATAACAACCGACTTCCACAAAAAACACTACAAAATGAAAAATAACTTTAATTTCGGAAGTCGGTGTCTTTGGATCTGTATTTTAGTTTTTTGCCACCGACTTCCGAAATTAAAGTTATTTTTCATTTTGTAGTGTTTTTTTTGGAAGTCTGTTGTTATTTTATCTAATTTACAATAGCCTAATGTCAGATGCTCATCACCTTTTACAAAATATTGCTTTTCCCGATGCAGGGGCGTTAATTGTTGACGAGTTCTCCTGGTAAGAACCAGGAGAACTGATGGTGACTTCACCATATGCATTTTGACAAGCATAAATTGCATAGCAACCATATTAAAGTGCCTAATCGAATCGCAACGGTGAAATACTTATTACTAAGTACCTAGTTCCGGTGGCCATCTGTGGTCTTCATCATAAGTTCTACTTCACCAAATGGTGCTTTTCGAGTGCAAATGCACGAGTTACTATAAAAAAATACTACAATCCCTATAGGTGTGCCTAAAAAATTTGAGGATTTCCCTCGATTTCCGTGGGATTCAGATCAGATTCTGATTTGGTGGCAATGTGACCACCTCGGGAGCATACCCTTCCATACAAAAAAGAATTTTCAAAATCCGTCCACAATTGACGGAGTAATCGGTGAACATACATAAAAAAAAAAAAAATACAACCGAACATAATAACCTCCTCCTTTTTGGAAGTCGGTTAAAAAATAAACTAGATGTACATTTCCTATCTGACTATCCCTGAGAAGAAATGGCAAAACAAAATCAGGGGTCAGTCTCTTTACTAAAGACAATCTCGCTCTACCCTGATCAAGGGCTAGGGCCGGCGCGGGCGCTGCGTATAGCCACTCTGATGCGTCGCGTGCAGGATATCACAGCAGTACAAATACTATTATTTTAGGGTTGCTTTGATTCTCCACTAGTGCGCTACTGGAACAGTGTACTTACGGGTTCCACTCCGTCATTTTTAGGGCTCCATAGACAACAAGGAACCCTTATAGTTTCGCCATGTCTGTCTGTCTGTCCGCGGCTTAGCTCAGAGTCTACTAGAAAGCTGTATTTTGGCATGGGTATACATATTAATCACGCCGACAAAGTAGTAAAATAACTTGAAAAAAATAAATTTTGTAGTGTACCTCCCTTGCACGTAAAGTGGGGATAAGATTTTTTTACTCGTCTATCCCATAGTGTCGGTATCATTGGATAGGCCGTTTAAAAATATTGAGGGTCTGTGAAAACTATTTTTCGATTCAGAGATCCGTTTGCGTAATATTAAAAGCTTTAAAGTGCTAATTTTTGTTAGAGTCAAGTGTGTGTCTCCCCCTGCCAGCTAAATGTTGTTTGTTGGTGTTTTCGGATATGTCAAAAAATTCAGGGCAGTAGTACTTATATACAACGAAGATAAAAGGAAATCTATCACAGCTAACTAGGTTAACAAGTAATAGTCGACAACTTAAATTTGCAGTTGCAGAATTGACCGTAACGTATATCGAAATATGGGAGAATATGTTTTTCAACTACAATATTTAGTTTGTTTTTGGTAATATATAATAAAGATAAATAAAAAAAATATATTAAAAATAAAGTCATTCAACTATGGGATCCTTCATTGTGCGTGGTCCGGCACGCACTTGGCCGGTTTTTTTAATTGAAGACAAGATTTACTGACATAGTTTTTCAGTCCTCATTAATAAAATATGGATAATTTTGGAATAAATTATTATTTTAATAAATGCAGACGTCACAACGCACGCCCATCATCTTTCAGTAGAAAGACTTCCAAATAATTGATGGACATGGCATCTACCGTTCCTGCACTTCCCGCATCCAGAGTATTCCCGCGACCTTCAATAGGTCGTCGGTCATGGTGGGGCCGTCCTCTATGCCTTTATTTTCCTCGACAAGATAATGCAGACTGTACTAATTTTCTTGGCAATCAAACATTTTTTTAAATTGCCATATACTTTGGTAGTATTAGAGAAACTAACTCAAGACTCAAGCATTACTTTTATAGTTTCAAAGAATCAAATGAAACAATGCATAAGCCTTGAGTGAGAGGTTCTGAAATACGGGCCTTAGCGTCGGATGTTTGGTAAGAAACTGACATAGGCTCTAAAGATGCAGTTTTGGAGTTATCTTGCTTGAGTCTTGGACACTGCTAGACACCCAGCTCCAACAAAGAATATCGGCACATGCCGCACAATTTTTACGATCATAAGTAAAACAGATGGCAGTCTTCAATAGACATTAAAATACACGGTTGATTACTGATTAGTACATGTCTGGGCTACAAAGTTCGTTTAATTCCAAACATCTGTACCTTAATTGCGTAACGCAGTTTGAATCGGAATCGGAATGATTTTGAAGTTTATTGCTATTCCTTTGCTTCATAAGTTAGAAAAAATTGTCTGCTCAACAACGTAAATAACGTAATGAATGTTGTTGAACTGTCAAATTGAAACCGATTCCTACTGATAGTGTGTTACGCAATTAGCCCTCTGGAGCCCTCATCTCTTCTTGCTTTATCGTGTGGTTACTTACTAACCTGTTATCAATTTTTATGCAGCCCTGTGACTTGCTTCACATGCCATCGAGAAATATTTCCTACGGTTTCCTCATGATTTTCTCGCTAGGTACAGTCGAGTACCTGCATTACATAGAAGAAGAATGGAAGAGGGGTCAGGTTATGCAGGTGTTATGCAGGTCACTGAATGTACCTACCGTATAATTTGCAGGACAGAGGTATCTGGGTTGATATCGTGAAAATTTAATTTTAATCTTAGCACGAAATCATCATCAACTTCATGCCCGAAGATAAATCTGAAGTATTACAATGGCTGGCTACGGAGAAAAAAAAAAACGACAATCGAAGAGATAAGTCAAAGTAAAAATGTGAGTTGCAGTCACATTTTTCGTCGACACGCGTGCGAAGCCGCGGGCTAAACAGATAGTAAACTCAAAAATCTTACCACGAAATGAACTTCAAACTAAAAGGGGGGTCGGCTTCCAGTCTAACCGGATGCAGCTGAAAACCAGTATTTTACATGGAGCGACTGCCTATCTGACCTCCACAACCTAATTACTGGGTAATACGATACCCCTTAGTAAGACTGGTTGTCAGACAAAAGAAAAAATAACACGATTTATACAATAAATGCGATTCCGGATGTGAAGATAGCATGCCGCAATAACTTATCATTCACATTTGTATTCACCAATAACTTACAGACGAAAGCTTTCGTGTTTGCAAATCGCTGAAAATAAGTTTCTGAATTTCAAACGAAGACTTGAATGATTTGTTGGAATATTGGAAACATTTTCAACTGAGATATGGAAGAATGTTAAAGAGGAATAACCTAAGAAATAAATGAAATAAAATCTTAGCTGTCTAGTTCTTTTGCGAAACGTAATGAATGACTCGTCAAGGTTTTTTTTTTGGTCATGGACCATCTATGGTCAGATTTCTGCATTAGTTTTTTCCATCTGCTGAAAACCAGCGTCAGGCACTAGTTGTCTGGCATTTTTGCTGAAGGCCTATTTGGCGCAGCCGTGAGGCACACATTCCTGAAAATTTCTTTAATTTTTTACACTTTTTATTTGTTTTCTTTTTTTTACTTATGTTGTGTTGTGTGCCTTTTAGTCTGTGCTAAATAAATGTATTTTCTTTCTTTTCTTTCATCTGCAATTTCTCAGTAGCAGCCTGGAAACTGAATTTGTGCCTAGTTGATGGCAATAGGCTCGCCCCCTATTACATGGGACTTAAACATAACTGGCGAAATGTGTGTGTACTGAGGTACACCTCTGCATAACCCTTCGGGGATTACAGGTGTGATATTATAATACTGCAAAGTCTAGCAAATTCTACAGGGCTGCAAATTGTCCTGGGTTTAAGCTAGTTCTGACGGTTACGAATCAGACTTCTTCTTTGTGCTGTTAAGCATTTTGGCTAGGTACGAGTATTTAGCAGGAATATGCCTCAAAATCGGAGTGTAATTGTTCGGAAAACTTTTCAACGTCCTAACCTAAATAAACACAATTCTTTGTTTTTGTTTTTTTTAAGTACCAATTAAAATACCAGAACAGATAAACTAACAAGAACGAAACGGCCAATTATCTTAAATACTCAATAAAAAAACCAAGTAGGTACATAATTGTTCCGCCCACCGTTCTAGAACATACACCTACATACAAAGTCACATTTAGTTCGGAAGTAAACAGTCCGCCCCTTACTTCGCACGCTCATTGACGGAGCATCACGTGTTCGAAATCGTAACCAAATGTAGGTAGCTATAGGACGCAGTAGTCAGCTGTTCACATGTGGTATGAACTAGGGAAATAATGTAGAGCTTCATTACCAATGCATACTTTACCTGTTTGTGATAGCCTAACAAGGCTATCACGCTAAAACGGCTGAACGGATTTGAATGAAATTTGGCAAATGGGTAGACCATGACCTGGATTAGTATATAGGATTTTTATCCTGATATTCCCACGGGATCGAGACATATGCGGGTGAAACCGCGGGGTGCAGCAGATAGTATAAAATTATAAATGAAAAAGTAGCGGACTTAGGGGTTCGGTCCGCCCCAGCCCCAAAATCTCTAGAAATACTTTTAATCAAATAAGGCCAAAATATGTTCAGTAAGTAAAAGGCAGTTTGTAGTTGGAGGTACTACATATGCCAAATACAAACGTAGGCTGCAAACAATTTCGACCTCACTACGCTCACTCTTTTGCATCCTAGATTCTCTCTTTGTCAGACTTTTCTGTTTAAGTCGAAAAAGTAACTCGTCAAAAGAAAACCTAACCTTTTCGAGGCAGTGTGCTTCAAATTTCGAATTCGCTTCGCTCGTTATTCTATCCTATATTCTCCGAGTTGTCAAACTTTTTTGTATACCTGGGTAGAAGGCCCCGTTTAGTTTTGCCAGCCCAGACCCCCGAAAGGCTTAGTCCGCTACTGGCGATAGCTAGTATTACCTGTATTATTATACATAGTTTATGGTCTGAATAGGAAATTAAGCTATGGCTTATGTGGTTATTGTCTTAGAAATGCAATATCTACCTATGAGATGACCGCAAACATAGACCGATGACCTCAGTATCAGAAATCGCATCCGTAAGAATCACTAGTTTGTTTCGCATCGTCAGCTAAGGTTCGATTACCAGTTTGCGTTTATCGGAAAATATCCTGGTACTTTTACTTATACTAGGCACATACATACCTATCTCAATTTTCAATAATGTGTTTAGGTAAGTATCGGTAGATCGTGGTCATTTAAAATTCTGTCTGATGCCCAGTTTATTTGGGTAATTAAATGCCAGATTCCATCACAAGAGATGAAACTTATAAACATAATATATACAAAAATATTATATTTATAAGTTTCATCTCTTAATTATCTCATACAAAGACCTTTCCGTGCCCCGGAAAGCACGATAAGCCGTTTAGTGATTCCGTGAATCCAATTTCATGTCCATTCATGATTTCGTGAATCTTTGACAGTCGTTACGGGTCGTCAGAAGCCCGAAAGTGACAACCAGTTGCTAGAGGTCTAATTGGCAGTCGCTCCATGTAAAATACTGGTATTTAGCTGCATCCGGTTAGACTGGAAGTCGACCTCAATATAGTTGGGAAAAGGCTTAACACATGATGATAATCTTTATGGACGACCGTTTTTAAATACCACACAATCGATTCTGAAAACATTCAAGGACTGGTTACCAGCCAGTGTTTTGGTAGACAACTGTAAAAACTTGTACACATCAATCAAGACTGATGTTGTCGTTGCCAAGTCGAGTAAAAAAAGTATTTTGCGTCAATGCAAACATTGTACCGTAGTCCGTACGTCATAAGCGGGGGATTGGCTCAGCGGTCACCAATCCGCTTGCTACACTGATGAGCTTAGTCATACGAGCAAATACCTAACAAATACCTCCTTCCTTGTATGGTAAAAGGCATATCTTTAACAATGAACTGCGTTGCAGTAGGTAGGTAATAAGAATAACCTACAAACTAGTGGAATTGTCGGAAGATATAAGGGCTAAAACGGTGGTTTTATTTGGGAATCGAACCCGTCTTTCCATAGCCCATAGTTGTGGTTAAAACCAAAGTTAGTTCTAAAGTTGCAGCTAGTGTGATGTCAAAGTATCCCGTAAGGGCGGTCAAATGCACGGATCAAGTAATATGAACAGTGTCAGTAGCAAAAACAAGCACTAAACTGCAACATTCATGGCTAAGTTGTAAATAAAGGGGTGCTCCAAACTGTGTCAGAAGAGAACGGAAGCATATCCGATACGCTTCCGTGCGGAATCGAACACCAATCAATGTTATCAAAATAGTCCTATAAAGGCTGTTGACAAATCCAAAACCCAGTAAATTTTGTCACTTTATCTCAAATAGACTGCCGCCATTCTTGCGATAGCTATCTGCTGTCGGGGGCAAGGCAAATAAGTAATTGAAATATGTCATTTTCGATTCGACAACCTGTCGAATGGTTGTGAATAGCTATGGAAAACCAGCAGTTGGTCCTTTTCTCTTGTCATCATCTGCTTAGCCTTTTCCGAACTATTATTGGAACCAACCATGTTGGGGTCGGCTTATACTAGTATTTTACTTGGAGCGACTGCCTATCTGACCGCCACTACCCAGTTACTGCTAACACTACACCGTTTGGTAAGACTGGTTGTCAGACTATCAGGCTTCTGACGACTCGGAAGATCCATGAATGACAGCCGGGACCAACGGCTTAACGTGCTTTCCTAGCTCCGAGGAGTCTCGGTGTGGCTGTGATTAATTAGCCACGAACCCCTCCTTCCTTTTCTCTCATATCAGCACGATTTAAATAAGAATAGGACATGACGTCCATTTAGCAAGGTCCTGACTGGCCAAAGCACGCTGGATAATAATAAATAAATTCTTTATTGGCATAAAAAATGTGAAGCCCTGACTCCTGCGCTAGGTAAAAACACCTGTGTAACAGGAGCCAGTGTCATTCCCAAACAATAGGTTCTGGATTAAAAGCAATATACATGCATCGTTTGATGCTGCTTTACATTACATCTATCACTCGGGAAGCCAGTTAACACCTTAGCAGTAGTCATTTAATTGTATATAACTGACTTATTGATAACCTTTCGCTTTCATTTCTGTATCAATAACAGATAAACTGTTTAGAACTCTCCAGTCATACTTATAATGTCCCTGACTGACAGAATACGGGTCACGGTCGCACTAGAAATATCTGCATAACCTATATCCATGTCGGAAGTATTGCATTAACTTCGCGCGTTTATTGCAAACGTTTGCCTCAAAGTCTGAGCTGAAGGGATGGGGTCAGATGGTTATCGTGACAATACATCGATCTACTAGGTTAGGTAACGTTCTCGCCGATGGATATGGCTAATAATTATTCTACCACCCCCTGGCAAGAATACGAAGTAGATACTTTTATGTAGGTAACATACGAATACGATCCATAATCACTATCGTAGTTATGGGGCCCAAATACTATATTCGTTTGCAGGACAGGTGATGCGAAGGACAGGCCAAGGTAACGGGTAATGGTTGTAGCTTGACACATTAATTTTGGTCAAAATTGTCCTGCTATAAACGTACTCCCTCAACATGAACTGATCGTTACCAAGTTTAAATAGAGAGAAGTGGAAAGAGAGTAGGGGGAGGCCTTTGCCATGCAGTGAGAGATCACAGGCTTTTAATAATAATAAAAGTGTCTGGTAGCTCCGTGTGGTGCCGGACGTAATGAATAGCACCACCCCATTTCTTCCCGTGGGTGTCGTAAAAGGCGACTAAGGGACTTACTAAAGAATGGGCAGCAGCGTTCTCTATGCATTTTAACACCATACTGCGATCGCCAACCCGCCTGCTAAGCGTGGCGATTATGGCAGATACCCCCCCTTAGGGGGAGGCCTATGTCCAGCAGTGGATGTCTTTTGGCTGAAATGATTCAATGAATGTCTGGTAGGCCCATGTTTCAATTTGAAATTGATGCCTCTGCTGCACGACATGATAATGATTTCAATTAGAACCTAACCTCCGTCATTGACATCAGCTGCGTCATCGTGATGCAACAACGACCTCACACCTATTCGCAGTATTCGCGATACACGATCAAGCTCCTCTTGATATTTGCATGATTCAATGATGATAAAGAATACTTTATCATAACATCACGCCTTGTTTCCCCCGTAGGTTGGGCAGAAGTTACCTATAGTACACCCACATTTCGCCAGGCATGTTTAAGTCCCATGTAATAGGGGGCGAGACTATTGCCATCAACCGGGCACATTCAGACTCCTAGCTGCTACTGAGAAATTCCAGATAGCAAAACCCAATAACACTGCCCGACCTGGGAAGTTGAAAAACTATTATGAAAAAAATATTATGGCTCGTGTGGATCATTATTATCATACGTTACAAGATTGAATAGAAGATAAAACATATCGTTCATGTGTTCATCCAATATGACATAGAGGGTTCAAATAATTTTGACGGACGTGACTGCTAGCTGTCCTACGACACGAATATAAAGGGCCCCTATTGTTGAATCTTGAATTTACCTAGGTATAGTCGAATTTTAACAAATGGCTTTATTTTTAGGGCAGGCCCCTCCACGATCAGAAAATAGGTACTAACTGGATATCAAACGGCTATCGTATTTTTCTAATTATCTGTCTGAAAATCCGTTTACTAAAACCACAATGGTGTATTATCACGCGTTATCAAAAAGGGGGCGGCCACGGTTTAGGTACCTAACTAGCTAGAAGTTTTTAAGCCTGCTGAATCAAGCTGATTAGAAAAATTTGATTAGCCCACGTACGCACGGACGGGACGTAAAAAATAGCGGCAGGAACAAATAAATACCTAGCGATACATCTGTTCGCACGGCCGCGGTTTTTTTCCCGCCGCGGTTTTTATCGCGCGGCAATCGATTTTCAGTTAAAACTAAACATACATATATACAAAAAAAAACCGGCTAAGTGCGAGTCGGACTCACGCACGAAGGGTTCCGTACCATTATCTATAAAAACGACAAAAAAATCACGTTTGTTGTATTGGAGCCCCCCTTAAATATTTGTTTTATTTTAATTTAACTGTTTGTTTTTAAAGTGAATAAATAAATATTCTGTGAATATTTAAAGCGTCTACCTGTTGCCGTTATCAATATCGAGCAAAAAATCACGTTTGTTGTATGGGAGCCCCCTTAAATATTTATTTTATTCTGTTTTTTAGTATTTGTTGTTAAAGCGGCAACTAAAATACATCATCTGTGAAAATTTCAACTGTCTAACTATAACGGTTCACGAGATACAGCCTGGTGACAGACAGACGGCGGAGCCTTAGTAATAGGGTTCCCGATTTACCCTTTGGTACGGAACCCTAAAAAGCATGCTATTTAATCGATCATTATTATAATTTTACAGGATATTTCCATTTATCATTGTACGGCTGGCGTCAAAAATTGTCCTTTAAAATATAGTTCATTATTAAAGAGATGCATCAAAATTTTCTTGCGGAACAAATCGTACGTCCGCAGTTCCGCACTGCACGAAGAATCAGTTCGATGTGATTTTTTAACGCTCGACCGCTTGTTCGAACACTGTTGAAGGCGGGAAAAAATCGCGCTTGACGATTTTATTACGTACGTGGGCTACTTCGGGGAGATATGTCCACCACCTAATGATAATGTGATATCTATTAGTAGGTACTGTGGTTTCTCGTATACCCACAAGAAAGACGTTTATATCAACTAATTTCTAATGTAAACTTAGCCATTAAGTTAGGATCAACGCCTTGTTAGGTAATCGGTTGTGGCTCGCGGTATGTTTTTTATATAATAGGCTATAAATAACTGGCCGATCCGATAACAACGCTAATACACACATTTAATACACCAAAATGAATTAGCTGTTAATTTAGTTGCAGACTTTTCTTTTGTAATTAACTAATTTAGTAACAGTAAAAACTGATTCTTCCATTCATTATCAGTTTTAAAAGTCTATTCTGAAAACTATATTTTTCCTTCGATTGTTACAAACGGGGAAGTCCCCTTACATCAACACAAAGTTTATTTTTATAACTCATCGTTATGATATTTACACAACTTAACATAATTCTTGTATTCCCCGACGAAGGGTTAGGCAGAGGTGCACCCACATATCACCAGTTATGTTTAAGTCCCATGTAACAGGGGCGAGCGGCTACTGAGAAATTCCAGATGGAAAAACCTAATAACACTGCCCGACCCGGGAATCGGAACCCAGGACCTCATGCACAGCAGTACCGCTAGCGACCACTAGACCAACAAGGGAGTCAGTGATTTTGATACATTTGGGTTTATAAATACCTACATAAAATCATTTTTATTCGGAGTATGTAGTGAGTAGTCTTTTACGCGTACATGAGACTTTGTTCTAGGTTTGTTACCGTAAGTAATTAGACCTATCACGCTGTAATTAGACGCACATACCTATGTAACACAATAAAAAACGTTTTCAGCAATTTATACATATATATTTTATTAACAATAATGTTACAATCGACATGCCGCCTTAATCTCAATAGAAACAAGATATACAGTGTGATACTAAAACCAAACAATTATAATATAACACAATATTATGTTCAATAACTTGTAACTTTACTTAAAGTACATTAAAATAATGGATAGAATCTACATAAATTATCCGTGGACAGCACAAAAGAGCCTTTAACAAATGAGTCGGATCTGTTTCTTGCATGCATTTGATAAAAGGCATTTCTTGCGCGACCATCGGCTGTAAAACTTTTAAAACTTAAACTAATTATATACGCAATACATATTTTAGTATACTTTTTACAGACAGTTGTCTTAGTAGATTCACATTGTTACTATCGAAGCTATCAAAATTATTACTTATGTTCATTGCAATATTTTTCTTCGCGCCAGAATCAATGGATGTCTCACAATAATAGTTTCCTAATAATATGGTGACATAGTTACAATTGGTACTAACTGCGCTCTTGACGGATTCAATTGAAATAAATTGGTATAGATACAATCTATGGTCGTGCATTGTTTCACAATGCAATGATATGTACAAATAACAAAGCCCAAACACTTTTAAATTGCTTTAACAAATCACTTTTATAATACAATTACACCTCTACAGAGGGAGAGCTCTTGTGTGTGAGCTTACAAATTAAGAATTATTACTGGACAGCTTCCAACCAACATGCATACTTTTCTTCTCCATTCAAAGGTTCGCAATAAGATCTTATACATGCATTTAAACATAGGCAATCTACAATGCGCGGTAATTGATAAAAAAACTTTTATCTATGTTTTTTAACGACGAGAAGTTCGATTTTCCGATAGTGAGTTTTTATACAAGCCAGTAAAATAATGAGCTCTGATAAATAACAATGGCATGTCGCGGGGAATTAATAAAGTTTCGATTTGTTGATTGACAACATTTTGCAATATTCAAATCTACGGAGGACTCTACGTAATTCGTTTCGGTTTTTACATTGACATTTTAAAGTAGTTAGTAGGTACTGTACTTCATAACTACGGATGAATATGATACGTATTATTATTCTAAAAAGCAGATGAATTATACTGTTATAAAACTAATTTGGTAGAATGGGCTAGTAATATATATTTAAAATCAGACTCTTGAATTATTGTAAAAGTAATAATTATGTTCGTTAAATGATAAGAGCAGATCCTGACATGCTGAAACTTTAAAATCTTGAAAATATACCACAAAACTTAACTACAATACATTATGAAGCAATTTTTTTATAATAAAATTAATTAAAGTTTTCGCGTATTATATTTTCCGACACCTACTTTTTTGACTTCCCAAATATCTTAGAAATACATCTTTTAAATTTTAATATACACACTATGTATAATCACACTTTTGATAATTTTCTATGAAAACAATCTTCTATCTGGCGAAATTAATGATAATGAATGTGATACAATAACAAGCTGCTCACCATATGTATTTAGGTCAGTGTCGAATTAAATCAATTTTATGTGTAATTTGACTAATACACTCAATTTACGTAAAGAATGTAGGCTGCTCACATAGCAAAAATAAAAAAAAAAGTCTAAGAGCCTCAGCACTGAAAAAGCATGGCGTTTTTAAATGCTAATCAAGTTCATTGGCCCTATAATATATTTTTACACTTTTTACCCTCTGTGCTGTCATCATAAAATAAAAATATTTAAATCATTTTCTTACAAAAACTGTATTTTTTGTTAATTAATATTACCTACTGATTAAATGGACCATCACTATTTAGCTTCAGACATTGGGAATATTCAACAATTACAGATAATATTACACACAACACAATTCAATGTGAGGTTTGATAAATTTGCTTTCAACAGTGAACAAACAGTTGATAAGTGCTGTGACATTAAATACATAGACATGGTACTGTTTTCAATGATGGTACATTTTTATACACATGTTACAATTAAAAGGATAAACTTTTTCACAATTTCAAATAAAAAGTGTTGTGAGTTTATCATGTTGTATTGACCTTTGTTCGAAATTCTATTTCATTATCTAAAATGTCACTTGAACTAAAAGAATTCCATTGTAATTAAAACGCCCGAACAAGCACATGCTATTTGAATTAAAATAATAAGCTCTTACATGCAAAAACAAAGGCCTTTGAGACTCCAAATGATTGATATTGTGCTAAAATGTTCTTTACATTGCTGCAATAAGGTTATTTTTGGGAAACTAACTTAAATTATAATATAACAGATATCTGAAGATATTTCCGCAGCTATTTTTTGCCTTGATAGCAATGCACACTTACAATTAGAACCCATATTCCATATAATGCTGACAGTACTCACTATGTCAATAATTTCGATTTATACAGCTCCAACATTTTAATAATAGAAATCCTGAATTCTACAACAATTTCTGTATAGGACACAGTTGTACCAACTTTCCTTTGTAGACCACAAACTATGTCTGCTGAAACCACATGAAAAGTTAATAGAACTACATTCCTTTATATGATAGTTTTCAAATATGAAAACATACAGTTCATATCTTCGGCGCCTGTCAAGTTGACTGCGCATGTACATATCGGCTATTGACTCGGACTAGCTTCACTTTCAGGCGGGCTTAGAACAGGCTTCTCAGCGATCACTGGCTTCTCCGCAACTTGAGGCTTTTCTGCCACAAATGGTTTTTCAGGTATCATTTGTTTCTCTACTACAGGTTCATCATCAAATTCTTCCTCATCCAGCTGATTATTTTCAATGTGCGTGTTGGACAGTTTGTTTGTTATCACATCAGGTTGATCTTGCTCCATTTCAGAAGGCCCATTATGTTTCTCTCCATCATTCATAGATGGAGAGATTGATCTCTGCATTAGATTAGGATTGGATGGAGATACTGCCCTGTTGGAGTTGTCTTCACTAGAAGCACTCAGTTGTCTTGGAATTGGATGACTTGGATGGGACAATGTTTGAGGGATGTGTGCATTATGTAACGGTAGTCTCGATTTGTCACTCTTTCTCCATAGTGTGACTTCTTGTTGTTTAAAGTATCGCCGGTCTTCGGTGTCCATTAGCACAAGGTTTAGGTAATACCGTACAGAGAACTTATTGTTTATATCTCTCATCGTTGGTGTGAGGTCATAACCAGCTAAAAATACTCTTATAGGAATGCTTTCTCCTCTAACAGGAGCCCCATCCATTATTTCGTACTTTGCAACCGTCTCATTCTCTGTGAATGTGTTAGGCCCAGAACCTGTTGTTTCTCTTTTAATTATTGATATTTCCATGTGTTTGATTTTAATGCGGACAAGTAGAAAATAGATTTTACCAACAATAACATCTTTCAAATGATATTTGGATTTATTGTACTCAAATTCTATGTGTAGGCAGTCTTCAATGCCTACTTCCATTTTTATCGAGTTTAGTACATCTGGGTAGCTGCACAGCGTGTGGACAGCGATGTCCACCTCCTTCACGACGTCTGTGAGGCGGCGGACAATCGTAGCTCTCAAGAAATACCGGAGTCTGACATTAGCGCCCGTGTAAACTTCGTAAGGTTTTTCTACATTGGCGAACTCGAACGGATACGAAGTATGCTGTAACAGGTCACCAGGACGGGCCAACTCCTTCACTAATGATATAAATTCATGATGATTGCCTCTGTCGTAGAATAATTCAATCTGACCTATAAGTTCGACCTTGATACCTTGGTGTTCAAGTTTCGATCCGGGTTTCCTCAGGGTGACGTTCACTCTACCCGAAACAGTTTCACCATCGTAATACAGCAATAACTTCTCCTTTTTGCCTTCATCCGTTTTTACTTCGGCAACCTTCCGTTTGTCAGCATCATCAAATACGATTTCAATATCCGCAGTCTGTCCGAACCCGAAAAAGCTCATTTTCGCACTTAACACTTACACAATTTATCGGAAACTTTTTACGTGGCTTTACAACAAAACTGTAACGATTTATTTGAGCAAAACATTGAAAAACGGCGATGAAACGCCCGCAAATTTGTGGAGGCGATTGAAAGGTTGAAGCAAAGATGGCGACTGATTTTATGTCGGCTGTCGGCTAAGAGTTCATAAATAAAATTATAGTGAAAAAACTCACCAACAAGGCATCTCTGGATGGCACACGCGAATTTCTTGCAAGGGTCCTTCGGCATAAATAGATATTTTTACTATTAGAATAGGGAAAGTATTTATAAATACTGATTTTCAGTCATGTGTACATATGACAAATTTTGATGAGGCAACTCAAAAATTATAAAAATCCTTGTTCACTAGTTTGTTATGTAACTTTTATTTTCTATTAAAATTTGTTTTTATTATGTTTTTGAATCAATTTATCAATGGCTAATATTGGGGTTGTTTCCAAATTGATACTTACATAAACATTTTAACTGATTTATTGCATGGTAATCAATAATCGATTACGCAATAGTACAAATTTCTTATCTGTGAACGCAAAAGTAAGAAAACGGTGCTGCCAGTGGAATAATCCTTTTTTTTTCTTAAATGGCGGATCTCAAAATTCTCTAACAAAAGCGAGTTGATATTTTATGTGAATAAAAGAACGCAAGTGAATTAAAAAGCATGGAGATTACGCGCGCTACCTTAGGAATAGCAGTTGGAATAGCTGGAACGTTGTTCCTTGGATATTGTGTGTACTTTGACCAACAACGTCGCAAGGATCCTCTTTTCAAAAAGAAGTTGAGGGAACGTAAGTTATTATATTTATTCAATGAAAACAGCATAAACAAGCGAATAAACGTTCTTATTATTGCGTCTTACTACCGTTAATTTTACGCCAAACATTTTGATTTTTTTTGTTAACCTAAAAATTTCACTAGGAATATCGTTACAACATCATGCATCAATCAATTTTCGCTTCAATAACTGTTTCATTTCATCACTGCATCACAGAAAACGATAAATAAAACGTATGTGCGCGTTAATTGTGTAACTATTTAATATTATCTTTGTACATAGTATGTACACTAAGTACCGTAACAAAATTAGTAGCACTACGGTAGATTGTGCCAAACATGCTTTTGCAATAGGCTATCAGGCTAAAACTATAACAAATATGACGTATGCACACGTGTAGATACCTATTATAATGCTACTTTCACTCATGAGAAGCTACTTTGTACCAAAATGGTATGAGCAAGCCCATTTATTTCAAACCTTAGCGTTTTTAGTCTAAGCACATACTTCATTATCAATAAGTTCACAGTTGAAAGTAATTAGTAGATTGCTACAATATTAATCTAGTAGTTTCGTTTCTATGAGTTCTATAGCTCCTTATCACGAACCGCACCAAAAAAAAAAGTAATGCACCAGTTCTTCATTCATTCTGCAAATGGGAAAAAAATCACACTAATATTATAAAGGTGAAAGTTTGTGTGTGTGTGTATGTTTGTTACTTCTTTACGCTCTAACGGCTGGACCAATTTTGATAAAATTTAGTATGGAGGTAGCTGACAGCCTGGATTGAGACATAGGCTACTTTTTATCCCAATATTCTCACGGGATCGAGACTTACGCGGGTGAAACCGCGGGGTGTAGCTAGTAATGTATAAAATGCCAGAGTTGGTCTCTCAAGAATCATTTTAAAATATATGAACAGCTCATTTCTTTTATGTACGCAGTTTGTCACTGGTCTTTTGAACATCTGTTTAAACATTCTGTTGATGTTATTTTTGGCTTGTCATTCACATAACTGTGTAATTAGAAGTTTTATTTCACAATAACAGAATTTTAGCTTTATGGGCAATTCTTTGTGATTTCCAATCCAGAATGTGTTTTTTTTAATGGTCATTAATGTCAAATATTATATATTTCTTTCTGTAATCATATAATTGTGCCTGCTTGATAGCAATAGGCTTGCCCATATTACATGGAACTTAAACATAAGTGGCGAAATTTGGGTGTACCCTACTATAGGTACACTTCTGCATGACCTAATAGAAATTATAGTTGTTTCTTGAGAAAAAGGCTTCACTATCCAGTGGGAACCTGCTCTTAAAGCATCCTATCATCTGACTATGTTGGGGTCAGCTTCCAATCTAACCAGTTGCAACTGAATACCAGTATTCATGGAAAGAAAGCATCTATGGAATAATTAAACTGATCAAGATAAGATATAAAACTATGAAAGAGACGATGCAATATTAAATTATTTTTCAGACAACATGACTTTGAAATGATAGTATTGGGCTCATGGTAAATAATTATTTAACAACAATCCATGGCCATAGCTGGAACTAGATACAAACTGACAAAAAAAAAACAAAGCCAAATCTTGCAATAAGCAAGCATGTTGATTTAATACCAGCTTGTCACTGTCCTAGTGGTAGATACAAAGAAGGCATTGTTCTTTGTACAAATGGGACAGTAACAAGCTGGTATTAAAATATCCAGGATCATAAGTTCATTATGCCAAAAGCTATTTGTAACTTAAGCATTACTTAACTAAGTTTTTCTCAAAATGAAACTGGACAAGCTGAAGCGTGTCCCGTGCGGGATGGGGGTGGAAATCTATTTGCGCTGATTGTGTCAGCTAACTTGTATGGAGGTTTAAAACGGGCAAGTGTCCCGACAGTTCTTAATCATTAAACAATTGACACATGCAGTGTGTCTTGCCCACACAAAAACATTAAAAAATTAAAAGTTTTGAATTGATTTGTAATATTGTATATTTATATAGTATTGTTTGCATCATTTGCAGGCAGACAGAACGCTCAACAGAATGCTTCTCGGTCGCGCACAATGGGTGGTCCCCTACCTGACATGAGTGACCACGAGGCCATGCAGAGGTTCTTCCTTCAACAGGTATGACCAATCACTATAAAAATATGTAGTGATTTCTCATTATTTCGACAAGCCTGTCGAAAAAGTACCGAGTATCGAAAACGTGTCAAAAATGATATCTTTGTATTTTACACCTATTAAAAAATATCGCCCTAGTAAGGCTGGAGTTCAGATTCTTAAAAAAATACAGCACGCACGCGTCGCACCTCCAACTTATTTTGCACGGTTGAGTCCACTTAGTTCTTTATTGACTTACATGTTGAATTGAAAACTTCTTCCTTTTTAGAAATTGGCACATTTTCACGACAGGTCCTGTTTAATAAAATAAAAAATTAGTGCAGAAAATGTGTGAAAGAAATTGTTAAACCTAGGATTGTCAGATTGTCGCCTGTCTGTTTGATTAAATAGACTTTGAGGAGTTTATTTCCCAAATGAGTTTGCTTTTATTTATTTATATATACATACTTTACTGTAGGTACACCACAAAAGTATATAACAAAAAAAAAAAATACAATAGTGGTTTTTGTTTTCTCCAATCGTTCCTGGTACATTCTGCAATAGCTAGATGATGGTTGATAAACTTGTACGGTATGAAGCCACTTCCCTATCCGATCGATACAACAGCTCATTCATGCTGGTTGTATGTCTTGGCGTGCCCTTCTTTTCAGTCTTGTGAAGGTAACTGAGTTTGACATTAGTTCCATTGCCAATTGATTTGGATGAACTTTTAATCTTGGAGTGTGTGGTAATATTAACTTTGATTACCTCTCTGACAGTTTTTATCTGTAAATCCTTGTGAATTCTCTCGTTTGTGATGTACTAGGGAGCATTTACTATCTGTCGCAGTGTTTTTGATTGAAACCTTTGAAGGATTTCGACGTTGGACTCGCTGCAGTGGGAAGCTGGATACCATTTTCCAGAGACATTTGGGACTTTTTATTAATCATCCAGTGTAAGCTACAGAGTTTTTGCCCTAACGCTTTGCGTTTGGTAAATGTGTGGTGGCTCTATGTAAGGCGTCTGTCAAGGTATATTCCAAGGTATCGTGTGACCTCTGCTTGGGGTACTTCTGTAATTTAAGGTCACAGGTGGTTTCGTTGCGTGTGGTAAAAGTCCCCTGGACTGACTTTGTTTCCAATATTTAAGCCATTCCAAGATCAGCTTGAGGCTTTTTTGCCGTTTTGCAGAGGACTCTCGGGCAGGTATCAGCAGCCAGTATGGCCGTATCATTGGAAAAAGTGCCAGTTAGGAAATTTCTATCTGACGGCAAGTCGGCTGTAAATAACAGCGTCACTGCCCTGAGGTACTCCGTCCTGAATCGCACGTAGGTTTGTGACATCATCTCCCTGCTACACTAGGAATAATGTCTTGCTGAGGTAGGAGGGCAGAAACAGGTAGAAATTTGTTGGGAGCGACATTTTTATTTTGGTCAGTAGACCCTGGTGCCATACACGATCAAAAGCCTGCGAAATGTCCAGAAAAACTGCAGAGCAGTACTCCTTATTTTCAAATGAGGTGTTGATTTTTTTCCACCAGTCTATGTATCTGTTCTTTAGTCCCGTGGCCGATCCTGATCTAAATTGGTGTTCAGAAATAAAAAAAGTGACTAGGAGCAAAATCGTAGGCAGTTAGTGATGGGTTCATCTGCAATAATTCTCCACCACAGTCACAATAAAGTCTGTTTATTCTGTTTCTTCCAGATTCAGCTCGGTGAGGAGCTGTTAGCCGCTGGCGACATGGAGGCCGGCGTCGAGCATCTTGGACAGGCCGTCGCCGTCTGCGGACAGACGCAGCAGCTTCTTAGTGTAAGTATTTGTGGTTTTGTCGGCCCTCAACAGCATATAGATTAGCCGAAGTTTAGAACATAGACTCACCCTGAGTCCTAACCAAAAAGATCGTCGTGTTCCTATGAAGTAGGTAACCGGAAGACGCGTCGACGCGATCTCGCATTCGGGTTTGCCGAACAAAATGAATGCGACGATCGCATTGGTTGAGACACGGCAACAGTGATGTAAAAATTTGAACCTACAATCTTCAGTGCAGTTGTGTTGCAACTGAGGATGTGTTAGGTTCTCTGCAAGCTCATGTGATAATAACCATGTATTAGTTTGTTTAAAGATTTTGGTTTCTTGCAAACAATAGATGTACCGTCTTTCACAGAAGCTTTGGCTAATTTGCATTACTTTATTAATTAGAAATGACAGTAAAGGACTAGATTTTTAAACTTTCTGTTTGCCTCAGATCATTTTACTGAACATCTCTTCCCACTCTCCAGGTACTCCAGCAAACAATGCCTGCCCCCATCTTCCACCTGCTCCTGAAGAAGCTGCCCGAGGTCTCAGAGAGGCTCCGAGCATCCATGAAGGCCAGTGGCAAGATGCTGCAAGAAGAAGATGTCGAATAAACATAATCCACCACAGTTGGAGAGGAGAATATTTTCATAGTATATTTTCAATATCTCGCTAATCATGGAAGGTTCCATCTTTGGTCGATAGATAGCGCTACGTTGACGCCGCTGACATGACTTCCATTTACTAATTTAATTTAATATTTATTTAATATAGGCATTCATCCCTATCGATTATTCTTTCGCAATTAATGCATAATTTAAGAAATTTAAAGTAATAATTAATTTTAATTACACTAAACAGAGCCTTGCGTCAATGTAGCAGTAGTTTATGAAACAATTCAACATTCAATTTAAATGTAACTTTTCTCTGACTGTAGACCGTTCGTCAGACGTGTAACCAGTCTTATCGACGATCCGTAGTGCCGACGCGACGTCGCGACTAATGTCGTAATGTTACACATTGCGCTCGCCACATCTTGTTAGAAACACACATCAAGAATTTTTAGACAGATAAGTTAATTATAAAAAATCCCATTAAAGAAACTATTATTTTAATTATTTCATCCTAGATTAAATTGACTTTCGACTTCCAACCCTTAAATTTTCCAAATACGTGCATTGGGCTGTGATACAAAATGTTCTTGAAAATCGATCCGCCATTAGAACGTCTGTTAACTTTGCAAGGAAGGGTAGGTGCAGTAATGCAAGTTCAATAATAATGTAGGTATTTCTTAGTGTTATTTAGGTTTTGTTTTGTGTTCACAACTGGTTAAGGATGCTTGTGAATTTTGATTGAGATTTTATTGTGAAATAAAAGTATTGTACAAATATACATGTTTTATTTCAACTTATGCACACACAAATTCAGTTATAAGCTCTAATTATACAAAAGTAACATTGTTACCCGTGGTCCCCTCCCGTAGACCCTGGAGGCACAGAGTACATTTTATATCCTGGAGGGACCACGGGTATTTTTTTTACCCGTGGACACTTCAAGAAATACAATGCTGCCAAATTAAAATGGTAGACCGTTAGTTTTATCTCTTAGTTACTTAAAACATTCAAAATGGAATCTGGCGATCGGCGGCCGCTGCCGCGGCACGAAGGTACCATGGGTAAAAAAAATAAATAAATTCTCAATTATAATTTTATTATGAACAATTTGAATCTTTAGAAACTTTGTCTCTGTGGGGTATTTATTTGTGCTTCGGCGGAAATGAACATACGCACATGCTGCCGACCGGAATTATTTCTCGCTCGCTATTTTTACACGACTGCCCAAAACTGAAGTGTAATGTGTTTAGGGTATGTATGTTTTTATATGTATTGCTTTGTGCCACCATAACTTTTAAATGCCTGAACAGATTGAGATGTATGGGGTATCGTTAGAATCCTTACATCACCCCGAGTGACATAGATAAATATTGAAAAATATATATATTGCGGCAGTATGGCTCCATTTTCCGATGTGAAAAAGTTAGGGCAGTCGTGTTTTAAATTTTTTATATATTTTTTTTTAACTTTAACGGTTGTATTAAGTTCATTATCAATTAACCAATGAAAACTGCTCGAATATCTTGCTTTTTGTCTGCGCTGACCCTTTTAATATTGTTTTATAGCTAATAAATATTTATCAGTGTTTATCCTGAAAGTAATAGAACTATTATTATAAAGTGACTTACCACGTGGCAGGCGTTTTTCGGGGTTTGCTTATTAGCGATTTAATTGACTGATACTGAGCAGTAAGATGATGATGATAGAGAAAATGTAGGTAAAAATATACGAGTAGAAAATGACATATTCTCTAATAAAACGCAAAAATCCCAAGTCATTTACCAGTTTTAATCAAATAAAATTAACATAAACAACAACAATTTAATAGTCACCATAAACGATAGGTACCTACAGCCCCCATTGATTTTTACACATCACCTGGTACAGGATGACCAGTTTAACTTTGTAGGCACGAATTGACGGGGTCCATTAGGGCCAATGCCTGCCAGGGTTGCGAGTTTGTCCGAAAGGGATATGGTGGCCCTGGCACACAGGCAAATGAAGGAACACGGGTGGATTTTAGTCAGTAAAAGTCTGACACGCCCTCCAGAGCGGGAGAAGTTATTTGATAATTTCCCACCCAAAACCCAACAAAAAAAAAAGGCGCCGCATTAGTAAAATTCTTGATCGATACTAGGTCCATTATTATTATGAAATTTACTACAATTTATTTATTTGATTATTTTAAATTATTTCATAGTTTTAAGTTTTCACTTCTGTCAGCATTTTTTTTTATGGTTATGTGATGCTAAAAAGGAAACTGCTGTAAGTCGTTTACTACATAAATAATTGAATTTAGCGTCGCATCGAGTAGAACTACAAAGATATACTGAACAGCCTGTATAATTAATTATTTACATATAATTTGTGTAATTATGTCCTAATTTTATCTTAAGGAATTACCAAATAATTTTCTGAACAATTCTCTATTTAGTGGAGATCCAAATCATGATCAAACTAAGGAATGCTGTAGCCATAAAATTTTGGTAAGCAAGAATGAAGTTATTTTTCTTTAACATTTTAGCAATAGGAAGGTAACGGCTTGACACTTACGGCAGGTTTAATCACTCAGTTGTGGCCAAAGACATAATGGACTGAGCGTTCCGTATTCAGTTGTGCAGTGAATACAGACCAAAAAGTATGAGAGAGTCGATTCTCTGTCTATGGTTGTGACAAAAGTCACGGGATCTAAAAGTAGACTAGAATTTGTACAAAATGGATTAAACAATTCTTTATTTATTTTAATAAAGAGCTGCACAGTGTCTTCAAGAGTAAATGAAGAATTTGTTCAAGCTATACTTAATTGAGCGAATTTAGGGACCAGAATACGTCTAATTTTCAAGGCACTAATTATATATAGCCTTAAGACTTATTCGCAAGAACTAAAAATAATTTTAATATAACAAAATAAAATTTTAAACCAAAATATAATTTTAATAACGAAAATAAATGCTAGGAAGGTCCTGGGGCAGTATATTATTATTAACATGATAAATAAGTATCCACTAATTTAACGGAAATACATCATACAACAGTGTATAACATGCAAACAACAATTGATTACTAAAATCACATTCATATTTTAACAGTCCGTATAAATTTCACACACCGGTTTTCATGGAGTAAGTAATAAATGAAGCAAGTGTGTACCTTTGCAATGATCCAGGGTAGGATTGTCGAACGTAGTGGTTTTGGATACAGTTTCTCCTACATAATACAGTGTCTTACGATCTCGAAATTGGTGTCTTTCATTTCCTGCATTCTAATTGTGTAACACTCGAAAATCACAATTCGAAAGATTTTGAAGGAAATACATTGTTACATGTTAGAAAAAATCGTCTTTTTTAATGTAAATATCGTAATGAATGTGGTTGAACAGTCAAAACGAAAGGCATTTCCAATGTAAGTATGATCCTCGATTACCCCGTTGGTATTATATAGTAGTTCATCGCAACATAAACTAATGTTGTGACTCCGTTGGCTCCAACAAAAATGTTTTCTATAGGATTACTTATTTAAATTAAACATAAGTATGTCGTTGCATGAGTTAGTCAGGTTCCATAATTATTATTAAAAAAAAAAGAAGATCATTTCCTTAAATCTTTTGCTGTATATCGTCATGCGCATATTTATGATAAAAAAGTTGTGATAAACTGTAATTTACAATTTATTATACAAAAACTTTGCAACCGATTTCCCGTCATAAAAATATTTTTACAATTTATATACAAACACAGTATTTAATATTCATCTATGAGGCAGTACACATATTTTAAATTTACAGTCAGCGCTGAGCGGAGTGTCGAAATTCAACAGCGCGGTTTTATTTAGGCATTCGTTTTAGGTGTCGCCTAGTGTTAGTGAAACCGAGGTTCCTAGGCCACAGAATGCTTAGCCTTACAAATTCATAATTTTCCCATAATTTTAGCCGAATATACAATGGAAGTTTTGCATAGATAAATTAAAAATATATTTCGTAAGGCCACCTTTTTCGAACCTCGTAAAATCCATCGTCATTAAAAAAAAAAGTATCAATCATGATTTCTTTTCAACGACAGAACTCCTGATCAGGTCTTGAGTAATTTTCATGACTTCTAAAGCACCTTTGTCTATTAGAGCATTCGCTAATTCCCTCCCTAAATTATCACATTTAATAATAACATCTACAGGCATACTAGGATTCACAGTTAGACCACAAAATATACGTGTATCACTTTCATCGTCTTTGTCATCACAATTGCTTGTTTTATGAATAACTTTGTCTTTAAGTACTTCTGTTGGGGATAAAATTTCGTTTTCTGACTCACCATTGTCGATTCTGACCTTTTTGCATTCATTTTCATCTGTGGGGCTAAGTTTGTGTTTTTGCGTGCGTTTGATTTGAACAAATGTTTGTTGTAATGTGTGTTCCAGCTTTGTTTTGCCGTCCATACTCCATACTGCGCCGGTTATTGAAAGTTTGTACTGTGAGTCAATTGGTTTTAGACTTGTTGATACGCCGACAGGGGCGCTGCATCCACCACCTGTAAACGCGTTTTACTTGTAAATTTTTGTACAATATTTTTTAATACAGTTGCTCAAAAAGTGGTGTATTGCAGGGACATATAGCGTTCGGGATGTGGGCTATTACATACTATTGCTTTTTTTTTACCTTTCCCGAACTCGTGCGTCTCTTTCCAACTGTCAAAATAATGTCTATTAAAAAGAAAAACCAACCATGAAGTTTTTACTAAAGAGGTTTTGTGATTCATACAAATACGTATATTTCTAAAAAGAAGCTACTAATTTATTTCAATATCAGATTTAATGATTTAATTGAATGAGTTAGGTTAGGTTTCATTTCATTTCATCTCATTAAATTTCATTTTCATTTCATATCAATAAAAAAATATACTGAAGACTAAGCTGTATGGATAGTTCCCTTTGCCCACCAAAATGGGTGAAGAAAAAAAAAAACTGCTTATATTCTACGGTTGGCGCCATTTTCCAGAAATTTTCTTTGCGAGTTTAGTTGTTTGTTGCACAAAATGAGTAATTTCGACCCTATTTTTTAATTAACACCACCGGAACTCAGTATAATTGCACAAAATGCTTCGGAGAACATTTTACCGGAAAAGTCAAAAAGTCGTTACATATCTACATACGACGAATTTATTGCGTGGAGAGAAGAGAAAAGAGCAAATAGTTTTTCAGAAAATGTTATATTGGCATACTTCTCCGAACTGTCAGCAAAATTAAAACCGTCTACGTTATGGTCGAGGTTTTCGATGATAAAAAGTATGCTGAAAATAAGGAAAAACGTGGATATAAGTGAATACCCAAAATTAAATGCTTTCTTAAAACGACAATCAGACAGTTTTACAAGTAAAAAGTCGAAAATATTAACATCCAATGAAGTTGAAAGGTTTTTGAACGAAGCTCCCGATGATCGTTATTTAGCCACAAAGGTAATTTATTAATAAGTACTTATATTTTTCTTTAGTATTCAGTTTACGAAATCGCAAAATACAGGCAATACATTATTTAAAAAAAATATTAATCAAATCCCTTTTTTTGTAGGTTGCTCTGATTTTTGGCGTTGTTGGAGCTTGCCGCAGAGAGGAGTTAGCCAATATTACTTTAAAAGATATTGAAGCCCATGGAAAAATGCTACTAATCAAGATTCTGATCACAAAAAATAAGATACCGAGAAGCTTTGTTGTTGAAGGAGATTTTCTTAGAATAGTGCAAAAATATATGAATCAGCGGTCCCAAAAAGGAAAAACCGACCGTTTTTTTCAAAATTACCAGAAAGGGAAGTGTACAACTCAAGCAATCGGGATAAACAAATTTGGTAATATGCCAAAAGAAATAGCTACGTTTCTTGGTCTGCTGGATGCTGAGTATTATACTGGGCACAGCTTCAGGAGGACCTCTGCTACATTATTGGCAGATTCAGGAGCCAATTTGACGTCCTTAAAGCGACTAGGAGGTTGTAAATCAGACAAAGTTGCAGAAAGCTATATTGGTGATTCATTAAAAAACAAACTAGAAACTGGGAAAAAAATCACACAATCCATTAATTTAAGGTCCAGTCCGTCTCCTTCACATGTTGAAGAGAACGTTCGTCCATCTACCTTCGTTGATAATGATAATTCATCAGATCCAATTCCATCAACTAGCAAACGCCATTGTATGACAAATATACATGAACAATCATACGATATTAATAATAGTTTGTATAAATATGCAACCTAAAACTCCCCCAGTTAGTTTAAAAAACTGTACCAATTTCAATGTACATTGTGTACTATAACTTTTATAAGAAATAAATGATTAGTTAGTTGAGTTTATTGTGTTTTTATTATTTTATTAAATTGCTTCATTTTTTCGCAACTGTATTAAAAATAGTCGTTCAGTACACCTGCGGAACCGTCATTGCAACTTGTTCCGACTGCCGACATTTGTCGGAACTCTTTGCAATGACAGCCTTTCCGCACTTGTAATGAAATGTACTATTACGACCCGTTTGCTTTAATTTTTTGGTCTCTTTTCACTCATCTTGTTCATAAGGAATTTCAGAACCTAAATTGGTAATATCAAGCTTTTCAACCGCAGTCAGGCTGAGAAAGTGTGCTTGGACTTTACGCGAAATAAACCTTATTCGTAAGACGTTTATTGTGCATATTCCTATAAACGACTGTTATCAATCGCTTCATACGAAAATTAACATTAACTTTATACGAATAAGGTTCATTTGTCGTATGAAACGCATGCTGTACTTGAATAAAGTCCTCTTTATGGAACTCAGCCTCAAACCATATTATTATATTTACAAAATTTTTATTAATGGTCAATCATAAATGCCCAGAGATTAAACTCTCTTTTGTGGTTTAAACTACTATTGATCTTACAGCCCTTGGCACATAAAAGGCACTTATGAATGTCAACATGTACAAGAAAATATAATTGATTTTAGTTGCCCCTTCCAAACGGTAGCTTCGTATGGAGAACAATTGGCAACCATAAACCTTCAAAATTGCGATACTAACCCAAAGTCTTGAGGAAGCTTCTTTCAGCCAGGATCCTGCAGTAAGTCTCCGCATGGTTGAAAGGTGCTAGCATATTCAATAGACTAGTGTTATCTGCCCGACATTCGACGGCAAGCGCTCCCTGACCGACTGCGTATTTCATGTCTGAACATGGTAGGATCTGTGATGTGAAACGTGGATTATAGAGTGGCTGGAGTAAGGAAATATTGTTTTAGTGCTTGGAGTATGAAAAGTTTATTTTAGAGTGGCTGGAGTAAGAAAAATATTATTTTAGAGTGACTGGAGTAAGACTTAAAAATTTTAAATTACAGTATCCGGGCGTCAATATGACACATCTAGTTTAAGTAAGATACTGTCACACGGTAAGTGACAGAGAAGACGAAAGCCGAAGTTTTTTTAAACTCTAAGCAATAATAATGGCCGGGTTCTATTATTGAGTTATTAAAGTGTTTTTATTTTAGAGTGACTGGAGTAAGACTTAAAAATTTTAAATTACAGTATCCGGGCGTCAATATGACACATCTAGTTTAAGTAAGATACTGTCACACGGTAAGTGACAGAGAAGACGAAAGCCGAAGTTTTTTTAAACTCTAAGCAATAATAATGGCCGGGTTCTATTATTGAGTTATTAAAGTGTTTTAAGGTAGGTACTTGAAGAATGTAAACTAGGTTTTAGAGTGACTGGAGTATGAAAAGATTATTTTAGAGTGATTAGAGTATGAATAGCTTATTTTAGAGTGATTAGAGTATGAATAGCTTATTTTAGAGTAGGTACTAAAATAAAGTTTTGTTTAAAAAGTTTCTTGGAATTTAGGCGAGGTTTTATAAACCCTAAGATTGATGTTCGCATAACATCCAGAAAACCTTCTTCATGCTACCTTAGATATCCTATCCTTCCATCCCATCCGCTGTAACCCAGCGCTGGCTAGCAACAACGCGGCGTACTGTCCAGTGGTGTCCAGTTTGCGTAGTCGCGTATTGAGGTTGCCGCGTACGTCCTCTACGCTGAGTTGGGGATATGAGCCACGTAGTTGTGCTGTGCGGCGGAGGGAAGATGTGCCTGGGGGATAAGATAAGTGTAAATGAGCTCTAAGAGGACACCAATATGGCATACATCTCACGAAGCTGTTGTGATTAGGGGCTTTTATAATTTCTAACGTGAGGATATCGTGGACGTACGGCATCACGATAACAAAGGGAAGTAAAATGTATGGAAGTGAAGACGCTTTTAAATTTCCGTCCACGATAACGTTATACCGTGCACGTAGGTACCTATTTCCATACATTTTATGGACGTGGATGTGGACTCCACGATAATATTTAACGTGACGAGGACGTTCGAAACTATAAAAGCGCACATTGCAGGTTGGACGAAATTTGAGACATGGGATGGTGGCCTAAATTTCCTTTCTTTGGTATTGATCGTCGCATCGTTGAGCTCCTTAAGTTCCGAGTTGAGCTGCACGATTACTGACAAATGCGTGCACTGACTGGTCAGGTCCACTCAATGTGTGTGGTTCTTTCCTCAAAAGACCATTTCAAACACCAATCTACATGGCCTTCACATAATCTGACCAAGATTGTGTATGGACTTTAAAGAGACTTTGTTTCGGCCTTTCTTCTCAAAGTAGTCAGATAGGAAACGCCGATCTCATCTAGTTTCTAAAATATGATTGACGTGTAAAAGTGTTTGTACAAACCTACTTACGGAAATAAAAATCATTTATCATCATTTAACATTTAATAAAAATCTCGTTCCATTTACTTATCGGTCATTTTCTTATCAGCCCGTAAACTTTTATATCTCAACAAGAGCCTCGTAACGTAATAGACGGCGACAAAGAACAGTTGTTAGAAGATTGTCCACATTGAGAGGATCACGAGTGAGAATTTTAAGACAGCTATAATATTTTATCATCGAAGTAATCATGAGGAGGAGCCTGGGTCGAACAAAGTGTTATTGGGTTTTTCTATACGGGATTTCTCAGTAGCAGCACGGAGTCTGGAAATGTGCCTGGTTGATGGCAACAGGCTCGCATCTATTACATGGGACTTACAACATAAGCGGCGTAATGTGGGTGTACTACAGGTACTTATACCTCTGCTTAATCCTTCGGAGATTACAGGCGTGATGTTATGTTGTTATGTGTGTAGAAGTAACAGTAACGTTTGGTTCAAGAACGCTAACATCCTGAATTTTAGTGTTGTTGTCAACAAATGTGTTATCTGCTAACAAAAAATAAGTAGGTAGGTATAGAAACTCAAGTGCATAAAATATAGTTCGCTCTACAAAATGACTATACTCAGTTAAGGTGGATCTGCAGCTGTAGCCCGTGAAATTCATATTTTCTTACGTTTTTAGGGTTCCGTACCCAAAGGGTAAAACGGGAACCCTATTACTAAGGCTCCGCCGTCTGTCTGTCTGTCTGTCCGTTTGTCACCAGGCTGTATCTCATGAACCGTGATGCTAGACAGTTGATATTTTCACAGATGATGTTTTTCTTTTGCTTAACAACAAATACTAAAAAACAGAATAAAATAAATATTTATCTAAACAAATTGCTTCTTTTGAGCAATGCAGTGTAATTTTAAACTATTCTGTCAATAATTTGGTAACAATTGATGACATTGATTATCATTTAAATTAGAAATTAGGACAATGGAGGAAAACTCTTGCAAAAATGTTATGAAAGCAAATAATAAATCAAATGAAAGTGTAAAAAAATCAAATAGTATCAACTTGGTGCATCAAAACATTCAAGGGTTTTTGAACAAAGATTTAGAAGTAGAATTATTCCTGAATTGTAACAATATAGATATTCTTTGTATGACAGAACATTGGCTTAAAAGCCACCAGTTCATGTTCAATTTTAGTAATCACCAGGTTGGTAGTTCGTTCAGCAGAGTAAATGCTATACATGGTGGCTCATTAATTTTAGTGAATAACCAGCTTAGATTTAAAGACCGCAAGGACATTGTGAGCCTCTCTGTTGAGCGGACAATTGAAATAGCCTGTATAGAATTGGAGCAGTTCATTATATTAAGTGTGTACAGACCTCCCTCAGGATTGTATGATTGTTTTGAAAAGGTTATGGATGATGTATTGCACAAAATCTGTAATTCAAATAAGTCTATCATCACTTGTGGTGATTTTAATGTTAATTTATTAGGAAATTCCGGGTTAAGTACTAAAATTATAAGTTTGTTTCAGTCATACAATCTTGCTTACCAATTTTTGGAGCCCACTAGAATAACTCCCACTAGTGCCACATGCCTAGATAACATTTATACAGATGTTATACCAACCCACAAAGAAATTATTAATCTAATAGACTCAGATCATTGCGGACAATTAATCACTATTCCAAATCCGAACAAAAAAGTTATTAAAAAAGATATCACTGTCAGCCCAAAAACTACTAAGCGCTTGGAAACATTTAAAACTAAACTGTTGAGTAAATTACCAGTTTTGTCAACTAATGTCGCCCCTAATCAACAATATAATGATTTCTTTTGTATGTATTGCACACAATTTGCCAACACTTTCATTCCAAAAACATTCTTGGTTAATAGTAATGCTTCTTTCAGTGACTGGGCCACCGTTGGTATACATAAAAGTAGAAAACGACTATATGAGTTGTATGATGAACGGACTATTATAAACACTGCTGAATTTAATTTATATGTTAAGAATTATTCAAAATTATTTAAAAATGTTTGTTGTATGGCCAAGTCACGTTACTTAAGTTCAAAAATCAAAAATAGTAGTAATGTAATTAAAATGACATGGAATATCATTAATAGTGAAACGGGAAGGTCATGCAACCGAAGTAGTGACTACAGCCTTGCTATTGATGACAGTATAATTAAATCAGATTCTCAAGTCGCCGCGGCCTTTGAAAATTTCTTTGCAGAGATTCCTGTATTGACTACTAAATCTCTAAACTCATCAACCACTGCTGCAGAGTCTTTACTTAAGGAAAACGTTCCAGTTTGTGATTCTGAATTTCATTTCGAATATGTCACCAGTAAAGATGTAATTAAAATCTTTCACACATTAAATGTTAAAAAGACCGCAGATCTATGGGGTAATTCTGTGGACGTTGCTAAGTCGATTATAAACATTGTAGCACCTACTTTAGCTGTTATTTTTAATAATTGTATTGACCTTGGTGAGTTTCCTGATCTTATGAAAAACAGTAAAATAATACCGTTGTTTAAATCGGGTAGTACATCAGACCCTACTAATTATAGACCTATTTCAGTGCTACCTACCTTTAGTAAAAATTTTGAAAAACTTATTTTAGATCAAATGCAAAGATTTTTTAATAAACATAAGTTATTGCATAACAAACAGTTCGGTTTTACAAAGGGTCGTTCGACTACTGATGCCGGTGTTGAACTTTTAGGACATGTTTATAATGCATGGGAGGATAAATGCGATGCTTTGGGCATCTTTTGCGATTTGTCCAAGGCATTCGATTGCGTTCTTCATAAAACATTAATCAGGAAACTGCACCACTACGGAATCCGAAATGCCTCTCTGGATCTTCTTACTTCATATTTAAGTGATAGGATTCAGAGAGTTGATGTTAACGGAAAAAGATCTCCTGGATCTGTAGTAAGAATGGGGGTACCCCAGGGCTCAATTCTTGGCCCATTTTTGTTTCTTATTTATATAAATGACTTGCCTTACCTCATAAAGGATAAACATGATATAGTGTTGTTTGCAGACGACACTTCACTTTTATTTAAACTCAAACGTCAGCAGTTGGTTACTGACAATGTAAATAGTGCCCTCGAAAAAGTAGTTAACTGGTTTAATGTTAATAACCTACTTCTTAACGAGAAAAAAACTAAATGTATTAAGTTTACAATACCTCATGTTAGACAAGTAAAAACTAGTGTGCTCATAAAGGGTGAAGAGTTGAAACCCGAAGATTCTACAGTGTTCTTAGGCATAACTTTGGATGCCAAGCTTCAATGGGGCCCCCATATAGATAAATTGTCGAAAAAGCTTAGCTCTGCAGCATACGCCGTTAGAAAAATTCGTGATTTAACTGATTTAGAGACAGCCCGCTTAGTATACTTTAGTTATTTTCATAGTGTAATGTCGTACGGTATTCTGTTGTGGGGAAATGCCGCCGACATTCAGACAATTTTTGTTTTACAAAAAAGAGCAATTCGTGCAATTTATAAATTAAGTCCCAGACACTCCCTCAGAGACAAATTTAAAGAGATTAATATACTGACTGTAGCTTCTCAGTATATTTATGAAAATCTATTGTATGCACATAAAAATATTAATCTGTTTAAAAAATACAGTGATATCCATAATGTAAATACTAGGAACAAGCACAAATTTGTTGTTCCTAAAACCAGGCTTAAAAAAATAGGTGGCTCGTTTAGATGCCAGTGTATACGTTTTTATAATAAACTTCCTAGCCATATTCAAGAATTAAGCCTTAATAAATTCAAATGTTTTATAAAACGGAAACTGTGCCAGAAAGCATTTTATACTGTTAAAGACTTTATTGGGGACAAAAAGGCTTGGGATTGAGCTGCTCCAATTTACAGTGAATCTTGATTTGATTTTTTTTGCCAACTATTTATACTATTTTTTGATTGAAATTTTTAAATACCTTAACTATGACATGAATATTTACTTTGTAAAGTATTATATTATTTTAATTATTATGAATGTGAGGACTATGTGAATTGTTTTTTTATTTTTATTCTCAATCAAAAAAATTTTTAATGCAGGTCTGGCAGTTTGAGTACTTTATGCGGCCTAACCAATTGTCCTTTCTTTGGTATTGTTCGTTGAATCGCTGAGCTCCTTAAGTTTTGAGTTGAGCTGCACGATAACTGACAAATGCGTGCACTGACTGGACAGGTCCACTCAAATCTGTGTGGTTCTTTCGTCAAAAGACCATGTCAGACACCAATCTACATGGTTCTCAAATGATCTGACCAAGATTATATCCGTATTTTATATACACATTGACAGTGATTAATTTTATATATACAATGACATGAATATTTACTTTGTTAAGTATTATATTGTTTTAAGTATTGTAAATGTGAAGACTATGTGGGTTATTGTTCATTTTCCTTTTTTTTTCTCATTTAGTTTTTATCATAGTCTGGCAGTTTGAGTGATTTTATGCGGCCTACCCAAATGTCCTTTCTTTGGTATTGTTCGTTGAATCGTTGAGCTCCTTAAGTTCTTAGTTGAGCTGCACGACTACTGACAAATGCGTGCACTGACTGGACAGGTCCCCTCAACCTGTGTGGTTCTTTCGTCAAAAGATCATTTCAGGCACCAATCTACATGGTCTTCACATGATCTGACCAAGATTATGTCTGGACTTTAAAAAGAGACTGTGACCTCTGAGTTTGTTTCGGCCTTTCTTCTCAGAGTAGTCGGATACGAAACGCCGACCTCATCTAGTTTTTTTTTAATATGATTGACGTGTAAAAGTGTTTGTACAAACCTACTTACAGAAATAAATCATTTATCATTTATCATTTATTTAACCCTAAAAATCCCGTTTGTTGTATGGAGCTCCCATCAATCCGTACCTCAAAAGGAAAAAACGGAACTCTTATAGGATCACTTCGTTGTCCGTCTGTCTGTCAGTCTGTCAAGACCATTTTTCTCAGAAACGCGTAGAGGTATCAAGTTGAAATTAATAACAAATACGTATGTCTATGATCCCTTGAAGCTCTAAAAAAATTAAGCTTCCAAGTCAACGCAATAAAAAAATACGGCGATATAAGCGACATTATTGCGACATATTTCGATACTCGGAAATAAATCAAAACCTATAGGGTTCTATGTTCTATGTTAGAGGGTTTGGTTTCCGCACTTAGTCCTTCATGTGGACCATTGTGCGTGGGCCATGGCGGCCGTCATTGGTTTATTCCAACCAGAAACCTATAGGGTACTTCCCGTTGACCTAGAATCATGAAATTTGGCAACAAGCAAGGTCTTACAGCACAAATAAAGGAAAAAGTCCGAAAATTGTAAATTAGTAGCTTTATCACATAAAAAAAATTGGGAATATCTCACACATAAATCAAAACCTATAGGGTACTTCCCGTTGACCTAGAATCATGAAATGCAGCAAAAATCAGCACATAAAAAAACGTTTTTTGCGATTACAAACTTAAATTTTCAGTTGGAAAATTTACAGTGGCGTATACCGATGTATGGGAGAACATGTTTTTCAACTACAATGTTAAGTTTGTTTTAGGTATAAATTCATCCTAACTACGGAACCCTTGATTGTGCGTGATCCGACACGCACGCCGGTTTTTTTGCTCGATATTGATAGCGGCAACAAGTAGACGCTTGAAATATTCACAGAATATTTAGTTATATATTCACTTTTAAAATAAATAATTAAATTAAAATAAAACAAATATTTAAGGGGGCTCCCATACAACAAACGTGATTTTTTTGCCATTTTTATAGATAATGGTACGGAACCCTTTGTGTGCAAGTCCTACTTGCGCTTGGCCGGTTTTTTTGCAATTTACAAGTCAGTGACAGGTTGTTTCTTGACAAAATATGATTCGCGACTCTATCAGATATGAATTTACAGAATTGTAATAATTAGAATCATTAATACATCTCTCCAAGTTAGATTTGTTCCCCAATGTCATGATTTCATCAAAAGTCATCAACAAATCTAACTTTGTTCCGTTGAACTAGATTTGTTCCACTGAATGATTTTGATCAAGAAAAAAAAAACTTTTTACAAAAAAAAAAACAACCGTCTTCAAAAAAAAACAGTACAAACTGAAAAATAACTTTAATTTCGGAAGTCGGTGTCTTTGGATCTGTATTTTAGATTTTTGCCACTGACTTCCGAAATCTGTACTGTTTTTTTTGGAAGTCGGTTGTTTTTTTTGTAAAATAAATTTTGAGGATTTCCCTCGATTTCCATGGGATCCCCTCATCAGATTCTGATTTGGTGGCAATGGGACCACCTCGGGAGCATACCCTTCCATACAAAAAAAAAAAAACAAAATTAGTCCACAATTGACGGAGTAATCGGTGAACATACATAAAAAAAATAAAAAAAAAAAACATACAGCCGAACATATAACCACCTCCTTTTTGGAAGTCCGTTAACAACCTGACACTGACCTGCAAATTGCAAAAAACGTAAGAAAATTTTAATTTCGCGGGCTACAGCTGCGGAATTGCGGATCCACCATACGTTACAATTTACGAATAGTTCCGACATTTTGTTTTATAAATGACCGTATCTTTATCAATAGGTAGGTCTAACAATACATTATTTTCTATACATACACCTTATCATGAAAATTTCGAGTATTGAGTATAAAGACCAGGCACTCTAAATCAAATTTCCACGCAAGCTCCGCCCCATGCTCCCCGCCACTCTGTTATGTGATAAACGCTAACACATCAGTAATAAAGTTGAATCGCGTGCGCTCTTTGTGTTCGAGTACGAAACTAAATAGCGTAAGTCTCAATTCTTATTTCGTTTATAACTACAGTATTACTTGATCTAAAGAAAAAAATATCTTGTGGCTGGATATTAAACTTTAATTTTTTGCTGTGAATATTTATTTTAGTCATGCAAATTAACATACAAATAGAGAGCCTCCTCTTAACTACAAGTAGGTATAATATTAATATCATGTATAAACGGAGAGTACCTTTTATCAGTTGTTATCTGTCACCAGTATGTCTACTAAATGAGGTGAATGGCTTATTTATATCAGCCCGCTTTATTTAAGCTGATATTGACGCCTATTGCGAAAGTTGAATTAGCATAACATAACACCATAAACGCCTGTACTCCGTTGTTTTTAAGGTTCCGTACCCATAGGGTAAAACGGGAACCCTATTACTAAGGCTCCGCCGTCTGTCTGTCCGTCTGTCACCAGGCTGTATCTCATGAACCGTGATAGTTAGACAGTTGAAATTTTCACAGATGATGTATTTCTGTTGCCGCTATAACAACAAATACTAAAAAACTGAATAAAATAAATATTTAAGGGGGCTCCCATACAACAAAAGTGATTTTTTTGCCATTTTTATACATAATGGTACGGAACCCTTCGTGCGCGAGTCCGACACGCACTTGGCCTGTTTTTTTTTAACCTATTTACAAAAGTACCAAAATTTAATTTATAATAACACTTATCATCACGCCTGTAATCCCCGAAGGGTAAGGCAGAGGTGTACCTATAGTACACCCACATTTCGCCAGTTATGTTTAAGTCCCATGTCATAGGGAGTGAGCCTATTGCCATAAATCGGGCACAAATCCAAACTACGGGCGGCTACTGAGAAGTTCTAGATAAAAAAACTCAATAACACTTCTCGACCCGGGAATTGAACCCAGGACTTAATGCTCGCGAGCACTGGACCAACGAGGCAGTCTTGAATTAGGTACCAGTGTAGATATAAAATTTTCCAATTTGTCCCCATATTCAAAATTCATTTATTTACGTTACACTTCCGTGTTTGGGGTCACAGAAATTCACATGTGTACCAAGTTTCAACTTAATCGGTCCAGTAGATTCGGAGTACATCGGCTGTGACAGACGGACAAGTCTGTTTGTCCGTCTGTCACAGCGGATTTACACACCAGTGATCCTATAAGGGTTCCGTTTTTTTCCTTTTGAGGTACGGAACCCTAAAAAGTATTAATAATCTGTGCAATAATACCTATAACTGAGCCTTCTGGTAGTGTGGCCAACGTGTGATCTTTGAAGTCTTCGCGGAGTACCAGCGCGTCTCTAGGGTCTTCTCTGGAAGAAATAAAATTTAATTTTGATTATTATGTTAGCTACTTGTCGCTTTCTTTAGGGGCTCGTGGCTAAATAAGAACACAGGCGCACAGGCCGACCGAAGGTTAAGCTACGCTTGCCAAGGTCGGTCCGTGGATGGCTGACCATCCATCACGTACTGAGACCCCACCTTGTCTCAAAAAGCACGCAGCCGTTAGTCCGGCAGTAATTTGTAGATCTTTGTCGGTCGTTACGGGTAGTCAGAAGCCTGAATCTCTGACAATCAGTCTTACCTTGGGGTATCGATTTACCCAGTTACTAGATTGTGAAGGTCAGATAGGCATTCGCTCCATGTAAAATCCCGTAGATATTCAGTTGCATCCGGTAAGATTGGAAGCCGACTCCTACATAGTTGCGAAAAGGCTAGGCAGATGATGTCTTGTCGATCTCTTTGTCTCACTAGTGCCATACATAGATACGGTGTCGGCCTTTCTCATCTTTTCCCTCGTACTGTCAATATCTTTGCGAGTCTCTACACTGTTGGGCACTACGTCTGTGTTGGAGTCTATATGCAAAACCCGAAACACGTGTTTAGTATTTTCATGTAAAGAATCTATGTACAAAGTTTCAAAACTGTATCATGTAAAATCACAAAGTTATAAGGTTGTTATGTTACCGGGTTGTCCGTACAAAAACATGCTAACGGCGCCCCCACGCCTCCAGGGTCGTCTTGCGCCCATTGATAATAATTTGGCAGTAGGTACCTAACCGTACGGCGATTGTATTGTAAGTAATTAAATGGTGATAACATTTTCCATCACACTTAAATATTTTTGGGACAAAATATAACATGGTGTAAAAATTATTGAAATCGATTCAGTTCCTTATTCTGAACACATTATATTCAGGTTTCGCATATACTAAAAATAATGTTTTATATGAACCCGACAAACTCTAAGGAGTGCTTGCACAACCATCGTTCTGAATAACTTTTATTATGGAACCAAATTTGACAGCTGTTCCATACTAAAGATGTAGGCACTTTCTTTTGTTCCAAACTGTATGGGACAGCTGTTTCTTTTCGCGATTTCAAAGGACCCCTTAAGAGGTTCTGCGTTATTTATGTTACACCTTGTATACAACGTCCCGATTAACCATCGGGCAGTAGCCCACTAGACACGACACTCGTCTGGTCGGAGGATCCTCCCTTTTCTATGGAGGATGGGTGAACTTTACACCCTGTTCCTCATACCTAAGGCTTTCACTGCTTTTCTGTTCTTTCTGTATCTAATTATGTTGTTTTTATTTGCAGATACACTCAAATTCAAAGTCACTGGTCCTGTAGCGAGCGTTCGAGAGTCACTACTGGTAGACGAATACGGCACCGAATTAGCCAAGCTACCATTCAAGTTGCAAAAAGTTTTTTTATTTTAATAACATTTGAAGAATTAAAAAAACGTTATGACGTATGATGTAGTTTGAACCACCCTGTTACAAGCGCGGTGCGAGCCTTGCGTTCCAAGGGCGGCGCGGAATGGAGCGCAAGGCTCATAACAGGTGTTTCAAACTACATCATGCGTCATAACGTTTTTTTAATTATTCAAATGTTAATAATAATAACAGGTCAACTCCGACCGAACTTAGACCCCGATTACCACGCCTACCCATGCACAAGAAAAATAGGGCGCTGGTGTGTGCCTTGGACTCGCAGCTCAAACAGGTTTTCGAGAGCAGCGAGCATCTCGCTGATACACATTCGATCCTGTATTGCGCAGCTGTTGCGGCATGTCGTTTAGCAAACGTCAAGTTCCCAATCTGGGACGGAGCTACTCGACCAAAACCAGCCGTACCAGCCTGGCAATGCAGGATCGAGCGTCGTATCGATGGGGCGAGGGCACTCATCGGCAAACTATACTGCTTCAGGGAGGGCAATACACGACCACGAGTGATGCGCTTTGTGAGGCGGACATTCTCGGGGACTGGAATAAGCCCTCGAGAATACATGTCCCATGTCACAGAGCGCATCGACTTCCTGAAGCAGAAAGTTTGTGCATGGGCGAGCCGTATTAGGCGGTATAAGCGGCGGGTTGATCGGTAGACGCAGAATCGCATGTTCCAGAGCGATGAAAGGTGGGTATACAAAGCTTGGGAGCGACCTAAACAAAATGTGACAGACGTTTGCCATCCGGATTATGCCGTCACGAGTGAATTCTGGCGCAGCATCTGGTCGGTTCCCGTCTGTCACACTGAGGCTGGTTGGATGCGGGATGTCGAGCGAGTGTGTGAGACTATACCAGAAATGGAACCAGTACTGATTACACCATTAGACGTAGCCAAAGCAGTCCGCCCATTACCGAATTGGAAATCACCGGGACCGGACGGACTGCACAACTTCTGGTTGAAATGGTTAATTAGTTCACACACTTGCCTGGCATCTCAGTTCCAGTCATCCTTAGAGTCTGGGTCGCTGCCGCAATTTCTAACAACAGGCGTTACCCACCTGCTCCATAAGTCAGGTAGTCCCGCGGAACCCAAGAACTATAGACCGATTAAGTGTTTATCGACGGTCTATAAATTTCTTACATCCATTTTGAGAGTGAAAATTAATACGCACATTGACAATAACTCGATTATGTCTGCCTCTCAAAATGGATGTAGGAATGGGTCCCGCGGTACTAAGGAGCTACTCCTCATCGATATGGCCATTAGCCAACAGGTTCGTCGGTCCCGCAAGGATCTGTCGACATGCTGGATAGACTATAAGAAGGCCTACGACTCGGTGCCTCATTCATGGCTCATGAGGGTGCTAGAGTTGTACAAGATAGATGCAACTCTACGCACCTTCCTGATGTCGTGTATGGGGCAATGGAGGACGGTCCTTCGCTATCCAGGATGTCAACAGATGCAGGGGAATGATGTGCCTGTATGGATTAAGCGGGGAATATTTCAGGGCGACAGTTTGAGTCCACTTTGGTTCTGCTTAGCCCTGAATCCTCTAAGTACACTGCTGGAGGATTCAGGTCTAGGCTATCGGTTGAGGAGAGGAGGTCAGGTCATATCTCACCTCCTCTACATGGATGATTTGAAACTCTTTGCCCCCAGCAAATTGTGACTGATCGAGCTACTGAAGGTAACTGAAACATTCAGTAGCGCCATCAGGATGGAATTTGGTGTGGATAAATGTGCAGTCATGCATGTAAAGCGAGGGGAGATTATGGAATCCAAAGGAACCCAACTCTCGGATTCCATACACCTTCCACCACCAAAACTATACATATTTGGGTATGTCAGAAGCATTAGGGATCAACGTTGCTGACATGAAGCAATCGTTGAAGGAGCGCTTCTTTGGTCGCCTGAAGAAAGTACTTATTAGTCTTCTTTCGGGCGGGAACAAGGTGCGCGCCTTCAACGGTTGGGTCATGCCAGTTTTGATGTACTCTTTTGGCATACTCAAATGGACTCAAACCGAGCTGGACGCCCTGGACAGGAGGGTCCGTACACTGCTGACCGCAAACCGGATGCATCACCCACGATCATCGGTGATGAGACTGTACATCCCGCGGAAGTGCGGGGGTCGAGGCTTTTTAAATGCGAAGACCCTCCACAATCGCGAGGTGTGCAGTCTCAGGGAATATTTTTTAAAAGCCGAACTGGGTATGCACCGTGATGTGGTGGCAGTTGACAAGGGACTCACCCCACTCTCCATGGCTAAAGAGAACTGGCGCAAACCTGTAGTACTTACTACCGATGACCGCAAGGAGATATGGCAAAGCAAGGAGCTTCACGGACGCTTCTATCGGGCTCTTCATGAGCCCGGTGTAGACTTCTTAGCGTCCGTATCCTTTACGTTTTGGTGACCTTTTCGGGGAAACTGAAGGTTTTGTCTGTGCAATTATGGACGAAGTTATCTTGACGAATAACTACCGGAGACATATTATAAAGGACGGGACGGTTGACGTGTGTCGGGCATGCCACCGTCCGGGTGAGTCCATCAGACATATAATCTCTGGTTGTTCTCGTCTGGCTAACGGCGAGTACTTGCACAGGCATAGCCAGGATAATTCACCAGCAACTTGTTTTGAAATATAAACTTGTGGATTCTGAGGTACCGTATTACAAGTATGTGCCCGACCCAGTTCTCGAAAATGACCATGTCACGTTGTACTGGGATCGGTCTATCATTACTGACAGGACTATTGTCGCCAATAAGCCCGATATAGTGGTGATAGACCGATTAGCGCGCCGCTCAATGATTATCGATGTCACTATTCCACATGACAAGAACCTCGTGAAAGCTGAGAAAGAGAAACAAATTAAATATCTCGACTTAGCACACGCGGTTGTTGACATGTGGAATGTGAGCTCGACTGTCATTGTGCCGATTGTCGTATCAGCTAATGGCCTGATGGCCGAAAGCCTCGATCAACATCTCTCGAGGCTCTCGTTAGGTGGTTGGATCAAGAGCCTGATTCAGAAGGCAGTACTGCTCGATACGGCTCGCATCGTGAGGAGGTTCCTATCTCTGGAGCCCTAACCGCCGGTAGCTTGGACCCTGCTCCCGATACCAGCGAAGCACTATTTTTTATATTTTTAAATGTTTTTATATATTTTTTTTTATATTCTAATATTTAAAAATGTAATTTATATGTATATAATGAAATAAAGGATAAAAAATACTTTCATGAATGATTAGTAGTCATTGGATACATGAAGTGGGCTGCCATTGTAAGAGGACTAAAATGCCACGGTACTTGTACAGGCTGGAAACAGACAACTAGACATACCTACTTAGGTATCGAGAATTTGTTATGAATTTCGAAGTCTCGAAAGAAAAGGGTCAAAAAAATATATATAATATCATCATGAATCCCAAAATATTGACCAATGCATTGAACTTCAAACAATATAATTAATTTAACTAATATACGACTCGACGTGACTCAGTAATTCGTTAGAGATTAGGGAAACCTGCATAGATATTAGTATAGTAATAATAAATACGTGTGATAATATTAACTAATTTTGGCATTATTTTTAACATGGAGGACTTACAGGGCTTACGTCCCCTTTATTTAACTGAAATCGCTGCAAAATGTTTTGCAATCGGGGTCTAGTCGGCTAATTAGCAATATAATAAATACATTTATGTAATGAACAGTCAAAATTTGAATATATAAATTACCTACTTTTACAAAAACCATTGATTATATCAGTGCGAAAAAAAAAAGCTGAAATCCTAACTTTGACTCAAGCTCTAATAGGTCAGAATGTTGTTGGGTGGCAAAATAGGAAAATGGTCACCGCCTCCTTTTATTTAATGAAATGTGGGTTTTTGATGTAAAACTTCTTTAGGCACGCTTGACTTGGGGAGTAAGCTGGTGAATGACGAGACGGACGAGAGCGTTACGGAAGCAAGCGAACGGAAGTTGAGAGGGAGATATAAGTTATTGAAGATAGAAAGAGAGAGAGTTACGTTTCGTATATTACTGTAGGCGTAAGAGAGAGAGGTGCGAGCACACATTTTCTTTCTCTCATAGCCAGTTGCGTTTCGTATATCTAAGACACAGTTCAGGGGCCCAAGTCTGTTATTTTTATAAATTCAGTCATTCCAACACGATCCCATTACCAAGCCATGCCATTGTCATTTTGCTAAAAGTTCGTAATCTGGTAAATTCATAATGGTCGATCATTGGTCGGTCAATGTTCTCGTAATATAATTGTGTTATTATGATGGCATTTTCGTATTGCCATTATTATAAAACCCATTAGAAGAAATGTCATTCATTTGTCATTATGTACGAGATTACCAATTTATGCAATTTCTTTCAATGTAGTGTCAGTGGCCGACCATTGGAAAGTCATAATGACGCCATTATAATAGTAAGATTACCAAACTTGTCAAAATCAACAATTATGAAATCAATGATCGACCATTCTGACACTATTGTAATAGCAGACTTGAGGCCCTGGCCTATTGTTGTAAGTAAGCAAGTATAATTAGTATTACTATTTGAAAGTTTTACTTGAGTCGTGTGGTCTAAAGCACACTCGTTTTTTTTATTTATGTCAATGGCAATCTAAATAGCGTCAGCCCAGAATTTGGCTACGAGCTTGGCACCTTCAGTAGTGTCTTGCACACTGGACACGATAGTGTGTCCCCAGTGCCCCGTTGATTGTGGAACAGTACCACATTTACACTCCAGTGTGGACTTGGCAGTCTATGAATCTACACCTGAGTAGTTAGGCCCGGCGCCCATTGATGGCACGGCATGGCAAGGTATTTTTAGGCGACGAATAAAAATATAACTTAACCGTATGGACATAAAGTTGAAATTTTAATGTTGTTTTTGTACTTACGACCGTTAACATTGATATTTCAACTTTATTTCCATATGATTAAGTTATATTTTTATTCGTCGCCTAAAAAATACCTTGACATGCCGTGCCGCTAATGGGCGCCGGGCCTTAGCCTACCTAGGTCCGGAGTCTATTTAAATATTCCTTGTAAGCTAAGGCAACTCATTTATTCAGCTGAAATACCAGAGGCATCTCGAATTCGGAGATGCTTCGCCAAGTTTAGCAGCTTGTTTAGAAAGCTACTAAGAATTAGCCATAATTACGGGCGGCAGTTAATTTGTTTTAATTAACTAGAAAATGCCTTATTACTAACTAGTCATCCATTCCGTGGGGACGGTCATTTACAGAGCAGGTAAGTACAGTCAACAGAAAAAATAAATGACTGTTTCTGAATTTTACTGTCCTATTTGAATTGTAATATGATTGAGCGCAAGTGACATTCTTTAGTTTCTTCCTACCTGTACAGAAAAAGGCTCGATATATCTCCGTCTCTCTCTTTTTCATCTGAACTTTTTGATAATTAAAAATCAGAAGGCATTTATTCAAACTAGCCTGAGAATCAGCACTTTTGAACGTTAAAATTACATAAGACAGTCCCCCAAAATGGTCCTCCTTCACCAGTTCCTAGTGCTTTAGCTGGGAAGAAGTGGCGCAGTAAACTGCCCAGTAGCATTTTCTATCCTTACCTTTCAAAAACAGCGCCAATAGCCAGTCCTTCAGGTAGAGTGGTAGGTAGGTCTTTCAGTGAATGTACTACAAAGTCCACACTATCATTCCTCAGTGCATCTTCTAAATCCTTTGTGAACAGCGACTTCTCTCCTATTTTGGGCAGGGATACGTTTAAAATACGGTCTCCGAGTGTTGTCATGGTAACTAGAATAAACAATGAGAGACTGTTGTTAGTCTGTGAATATCAAAGACATTAAATTATTGACTTAACTATTGACGGGACATAGCGAACTAAATCGTAATCCGATACATTTGTCCTAGTGGGCAATAATCGCTCAGTCTAGTGTGGTACGCCTGCATGTCAAGCCGCATTCGTGTCCACTAAAAGAAAATTATTTTCGAAGTATATATTATACTGAATTGTGCATTGTATTGCAAATCACGTAGTGATAAAACGTCTTGACTTAAACACGGTTTAGTTTGATGTGGGTTTTTAAGTTTCCATCGCTAAGTTCTATAACCGACTTTGGCAACTTGTTATAGAAGCGGATACTGTTTATAAGAAATGACTTGCTTGTTTTAGTTAATAATATGCATTAGTATTTAAATTATAATAAGGTACTAACAAAAAGTATTTACAAGGCAGAAGTGAGCGGGAATGCTGGGAGGGGACGACGAAGGACATAATAGCGACCTTATTGGTGATGTTCTTCAGAAAGGTCAGGTACATAGTACTCACAATCGACACGGGTGTAAGACCAGATGTATGAACGTAAACGAAGCAAAAGGAGTATGTAAGAGTATAGCAGGTGGCATTCTTTAGTTTCTGCCTACCCCCATGGGAAGGCGTGAGTTTATGTATGTATATAATGTAGCTTAAGAAAAGAGGAACTCCTTACGGACTTTTAGTCAATCAGCTTTTTTTTTGGGTGGGAAATTATCATGCGTGCCAGACTTTTTTGACTAAAACCCACCCGTGTTCCTTCATTTGCCTGTGTGCCAGGGCCACGATATCCCTTTCGCACAAACTCGCAACCCTGGCAGGCATTGGCTCTAATGGACCCCGTCAATTCATGCTGACATCTCTATAAGGCGCGCGTGGAACACAACCGCCTTCGACCCGGGCCTGGTCCTTAACGGACGGCGAGCTACCCATCGCTCATCGTCCGCAGGCCGGCGCCTACGGTGGCCGGAAATCGGCTTGCGACTCCCGACGCCCGTGCCGGGGGCCAATCAGCTGAGACAGTGATTTCAAAGGTCAATGAACTGATCACATAGAGTCATAGACAATTGTCAAGGACAAGGACTTTGATCTAGTTTGACCTCCTGTAACTTATTATTTTATCTTACTTACCTACAGTGAACTCCTTCTCTGGATTTATTTTCTTTAAACAGTCAATTACATAGTTGGTTTGTATGAGAGCCAGCTGAAAAAAACATTCTCATATTATTAGCAACATAGGTGTACAGTATATATACCCACATTTTATTTATGACCAATATTCATTTCTTCATAATTATTAGCATTTCAATGTGACATCAGCATTTTAACTAGATGATAATTTAAGGATCTAGTAATAATAATAATACCTACATGAACTTAAATCTAAAGTTAGTTAAAAAAATTGTTTCTATGGAATGCTGTCTGTATACATATGTAACTCATTACGTAACTACTGTTTAGATTAATACGTTTATTTAAGGGTGGGGAAGCAGATGAACTGAAAAGTTAACATAATACCTAACTCTTGTAATTATGCAAGGACGTTTCATGATCGGAAGCAAATTGTGTAAAATTGAATAATGTTTTAAAAACATCTGTGTAAACATATTTTAGTATGCAAGTCATCAAGTTTCTATATTGAACATTCAATACTACTAAATGTTATAGGAAATTGATACTTATTAGTACAAACTTTATTAACTAAGTACTCATTTGTTTGGTAATCAGATTTCACTCTTATTTGAAGAAAGGGCAAGTAGCTATTGGCTTGAATATCTACAAACATTTGTTAATCAGAGCCTGGGTGTAGGAAAGTGTGTTATAGTGAGTTTTTTGAGAATTCAAAGGTTATGGGTACAATTTCTTAAACTTAAGTGTTTTTTTTATTTTAATAGTTATTTAGGATGTTAGAATGATGTCTATCATAAAATTAAGTCACGCAGTTAAATTAAAAATAGTTAAAGTTTAATTAAAAATAGAAAGAAAGTTTATTGAGGTCAATTAGATAAACATGTAAACACAAGTAACTTGAGACCTTGAAAATAAAGAACAGTTACGTAAAAAACCTGGAGTACTGTATGTTAATACAAGTATTTTGAAAACTGGTTGGAAACATGAAAACAGCACAGTCACTTAAAGATAGAGGTACGTAGGCACTAAGCAAGATTCACGTAATGTATGAGAAGTATTTACAACAATAAAATAATAAGATACAATGACTAAGACATACCTCACTCTTTCTCGAACCAACTCGAATCACATTTTTTGCTTCACTTTCCATTGTTAATTCAAATAAACACGAATTTACATAAGAATTTTAATATTAGGAACTTTTAGGTTATGTCATGTACGTGAGGAATTTGAATGGAAACAAATTAATAATTTGGCGGCCTAATGACTTGTCACTATCACTGTAGTGGACGAGTCGGCAATTTAAGCAATTGATTAATTTGAATAATAAAATAAACCCATCGTTCTGTACAACAGCCAAATCACTGGTGTCAGAGTGTCAGTGTCATTATCAATTTCTCAAATGTCAAAACGTCAGGTCAATCCATCAATGTAATTTTGCCGAAATGCATGTGTTGCTAGCTATAAAAATACTGCTAACACCATTCGCCCTTTTGCCTCTAACAAAATGTGAGGGCTAAGGCCGGTAAGGTAGAACTTTGTAACGCACAACATCTAACGCGTAGGCCATGACATGGCCTATACATTGTTTTCATCTGGAACATTAAATGAATATTATTATTATTATTTATTATTATAACCTGTAACGATTAGTGATTTGATGATGAATGTACACACGGCTACATATTTCCAGTATACGCTGACCTCTCATTTTACGGAAATCTTATACAATGCGACATCAGCTTATACTGGAAATGTATAGCTTGATGTGTAGCCGTGTGTACAGTCAATTATTATGGAGACTTCCACGAAATGACAGTAAGAAGTGTCATTTTACTGCAGCTAATTAGAAGTCCTCTATTTTTATCCTTGTTAGAAGCGTAATTATAGTGTAGATGGAAGCAGTCAGCTCCAATAATTATGTATGAAGCACTGCGTCCACCAGCCTTAAAAGTCCGACGTTACTGACCGCACAGTGAAACGACGGACTTAAGGCTTACACCATGAAAGTATAAAAAAAAGTACGTCCATCGCTTACACAAAAACATGGTCGTATAAACTTACTTATTGTAGGTTTCAAATTTTCAAAGAAAACATCAATCTTTTAAACAAATTTATTTTTATTAAGGAATTACACAAAGGAACGTCAAGCCGACAGTGATGAAAACGGCCAAAGTATCACACAGATACTTGGGAAAACCAATAATTTTATAAATGCAAAAAATATTCGAATAAAGCCCACTTTTCTGAAGATTTTAATCAAACGGGCATATCTAAATCACGACAAACATGTTTCGTACGTCTAATTCACACAAATTATTATAATCACAGTTTTGTTCAATCATTCATACACCTCAATAATTTTATTACGCAAATATTAAAAAAAAATGGTGGGTCAAGATTACACCGTAAATCTTATAAAAAAATTAAGAAAAAAAACAATATTATTGAATAATAATATCCGTAATAGATATAATGATAAAAAAAATATTCAAGGCGGTACCTACATTAAAACTTAACCTACAGATTTGAAAAGCGACACTGATACAATCTCAATCTAGACATTTAGAAATGGACAATTTAAATGTGAATTTGTTACTTCTTGCGTTTACTACTTCTCAACCACCTCCTGTTGGTGACAACTGCAAAGCTTTTTTTTCTCGGTGATGCTTCTGAAAGGAGAAAACAGAAAATTATGTAAAGCACAATTTGAAGACAGCTCGGTTGTCAAGGCCTGGTATTGTTTGATGCCAAAACCAAAACGCGAGATAAGTCGAGTAAAGACGCGGGAAGTGTTACAACTCTGTTTAATAGAGCCTTACACATTTAGCGAGTTTATTTAGTGACATAGAATATCATTCAAGTTTTAAACCAAAATAATGTCTGGTGCTCTGTGATAGAGGCAGTGTTGCGGCAGGCCACGTGGGATACGGCGGGACGAGCTGGATAGGTTCCGTCAAAACTGGAAGGATGCGCGGACTCGCGGAAGATCGAAGGAGTTGATGGAGGTTTTTGCCCAGGAAAAGGAAAGAGTAACTAGTGGAAAAAAAAACAGTTATTTCTAGCTTCGTAATACTTTAAAACACTTACTTTTATTTTCTTTAGGCGCAGTTTTAACAGGTTCAGAAACAATTGTAACTTCCTTTTCTTCTTTCTTACTTGCAGGTGCAACTTTCCTATGTCTCTTAGATTTTGTTCTACCAATACACTTAGGAACTACTTTTGATTCAACTTCTACTGATTTATTGCTGTCAATACTACCTTTCGGTCTCGTCACTCTGGAGCTGGGTTCAGGTGTTTTCTTACTCCTCGTAGACCTTCTACACAGTTGGACCTGAACAGTTTCTTTCTTAGGCGATGATAGCTGTTTTAAGGCATCTAGCTTCTCCTTCATCTCTCTTTTTTCTTTAATTCTGTACACTTTTATCATTGCTGGGGTGTACCCTTCTAAACCTTCGATTAGTTCTTCCATTTCCTTTGGTTTACCAGAAACCTTCCTCTTAAATGACGCGATAACTTCTTTCATAGCATATGTAGGGTTCATGTTTTGTAAGTAGTCCTTTTGCATCAATGGCGACTGTAGATGTGAGTCACTGTTTTCTGATGCATTTGATAATTTTCTGATCCTATATTTGCATGTCTCGTCGTCAACATACTCTGTGTTCACTGCCGCAGTGTTGCGCTCTCTGTTGCGAATTATATCTTCAGGGTTGCCAGCCAAAATTTCTGCCCAAGTAAACTGGCGCGCTGAACCCATTAAATTACCAAACTTCCCGATACTATTTCTGTGAGTTCGGACACCCCTACGTTTTTTATTAACAATCTTCTTTTTCGATCGCAAGTTTTTAGGAGACAATTTTTTGCCAAATATGTCGTGTGGCATGAGTGTTTTTTTCAGACGGGCCACTAAATCAGCATCTGAAATGAAGAAGTTGCGTGACGCGCAAGGTTTACGGATGCCGTCACTTGAAGTGTTCAATGTTTGTTTCAACAGTTCCAGTTTTAAGTCATTTTCGAGAGAATAAACATTTTCTCTCTCATAAGTTTTCTTGATGCCATTTCTAGCGAGGAAGCTTGGTGTCGTGTTCTTCTTTCCGAATCTCTTTGAGTAATATAGTTTGCGACTCATAGGCGACATGGGTGGTTCAGTAAAGTTCAGTGACATTTCTTTATCACTAGCACAGCCATTTTTCAACAATTCACTCATAAATAAACTTCTACAATAGTCATAATCAGGTTTCTCAGTAAAGTCAAGACTTGTGACATATTCTAGGAATTTTTCCATGAATTGAGGGTAGAATTCAGTCTTAAAACACGTTTTTAGTAGCAGTTTGATATCACTCATGAAGTTTTTCTTCAAAACATGGACCAGGTCAGGCTCAGCGAGTACTTCTGTGGTCTTCCAAGGTAGGGTTCCCGTTAACCAGTCCAGTAGGTTATAGCTAAGAGTTTCCAGATCTGATCTTCTGGAATGAGCTCCAATATGAGAATCTCTGGAACTGTATTCCAGTGTACCATCATGAGCCTTCCGGGCATCCATACCAAATTCCTTATGTTTGCCATCAGAGTCTAAAAACTTGGAAGCCAAACCATAATCTAACAAATATATCTGTCCATTGGTTTGTGATAACACAGCTTCTTGATATATTTCATCAACACTTTCAGGCTCACACTCTCTCTTCTCCCTTGCGTTACGTTTTCTAGTATCTTCTTGAAACTCTTTAGTGGTGCGAATAAGGTTTTTGTCGCCAAAATCGTCTAGAAGTTTCTGATAGGATTGGTCAGAGCATACAGAACTATTCATATCTTCATAGTTGACATAGTTAGAGATCTGCCTGAGATTAAATGCATGATGTCTATGCAGAGTCCTGCTATCTCTATCAGAGAGTATCTTTCTCAACTTCTTTTTAACATTTGCAAGTCTTTTGTCATTATCATTTGTTTCCTCTGGGCTCTTAGATTCTTTTATAACAAAATCTTCATCATCATAATAGTTAGAGGTCCTAGATTTTGTAGGCTTAGCCCTTCTATGTTTTCCAGACAACACAGCAACCTCCTTTGTATCTTTTTGGAATGATGGAGTTAGTTTTACAAAGGGCACTTTACCAATTCTAGAGCCATCGAAACCAAGCATTAGGTTGGAACTTTTTATATCAGAATGAGTGTAGCCTTGACTATGTAGGTACTCCAACACATCTATTATTTGTAATGCCAGTACTAGAACATTTTTGGGGTCTAAAACTCTAGTTTTTGCGACGATTTTTTGTAAGTCAATATCATAGCGTGGTAGGACAAGAAAGCGGTATTTTGTGCCCGTGTTCTCATCTGTGAACGACCCGCTGGCAATGTAAACTGGCATACCGATGCGCTTTTGCTTGTTTTCTAGCCGCCATGTTTTTACTGTAGAAAAAAGAAAATATAAATTAATTCACAAAGATTTCATGAAATTTAAGTCTGTGTTATAAGTTTATAACTAATAAGTTATAACAGTTACAAGTTATTTACTCTGTACATTATCTTTGACTTTGACCTAGGATATTAGGCCGGTATATAGCCGGTAGGTATTTGAACATATCATAAACAATATGGTTTTTTTTCTCACCTTGTGTAGATTGTGCAGTTCTAATGAGGCAATGAATCTCCACAAACAAGGGTCCGTTAGTGTGAGGTTCTATCTTCACTACATATCTAGCATTCAATTTAGTGACATCTTTGTCAATATCATCTGATGCCAAGTAGATCCTGCCAAAACTGCCTCTGCCTGAAATGAAACAAATATTTCATTTAAATTAGGAATTACTAGCTTCTGCCCGCGACTTCGTCCGCGTGATATTTCCAATAAAGTATCCTATGACACTGCAATACTTTAGCTTCCCATTATTGAATGTTTTGAATGACTTCCTACATATCATAAAACTCACGAACTTTACCTCTTTACATTATTAGCATTTATGGAATGTGTCATTTCCTAGACAATCCTGACTCCAAGTAACAGGAATAAATTGCCACTTTCATAATGTTTATGATTCATAATAAAAAAGAACGAAAATAAATAATTGCATTTTTATTTTATATGTATATTGTTTACAGATTTTGAAATAAAGATTCTTTATGAATCTTTCCCTTCCTCCTGTTTTATATACATATATTATGATTTTAAGAAGAAAAACAAGACAATATTTACATAATATTTAAGGTAACAGAGCATAAATATTATCTTGTTTGAAAATATATATTTTTTTAATTTATTTCAAAATAATTTTGGTATTATATCATATCTTGATCTTGAAATCCAAGAAAACGAATTATATCCTTTGTTTTTAAAATACTTACACACAGTAAAGAAGATACTAATTAAGAAACATTTGAATAGTAATTTATACTCGCAAACATTGTAGTAGGCTAGTCAAAACTTTATCAGAGAGATTATAGAGCAAGTACCTAATGTTAATGAACATGTCACAAGTTAAAAGTGGTTGATCTGGTTTGAAACAAGTTTTCTCTCAGAGATGTGAGCTGTTCATACATTCTTATTACTTAGTTTGCTGTCTTATGTTAGCCTATGTACAGCCCACTTCAAACTTTCTGGCAGCTCTGAACATGAGGAGAGTCGCTGTGCAGTAACAAATTTATGTGTCAGACAGGTGGTGGTGTACCCAGCGAGTAGTGGACTTCAGAGCTGCTATAAACTTTGACACATACTATACTTCCTAGCATTTATTTAGATATATTTTTTATACTGTTAAAAAGGGCTAATACAATTTGCTACTAAAAAGTTACTTGGCAGCGATTAAATATTATTTTTAAATCTAAATCAACAAAAGTTATATATTTTATTTATTTACTTCACCCAATCAATATAGTAACTACCCATACAGTATAATACTAATAATATAAAACAAATTTGTTTGTGGTTGGTTTGATAACATTTACTGTTGAATCATTTGGGTTAGGTAAGAACAGTGACAACGCGCGAAAGCAAGCGAGCGTGCCGCGGCTGCCGAGCGCCAGATCCTCTCTATTATGGGTAAAGTCAGTTACCAACACATAAGCTCGATGCCAGTTAACAGCTATAACTGATTATTAAATTGCTACTTCTACTTAACAACCTACTATTTATGCTACCTTTTTTTTTTTTGGGTGGGAAATTATCAAATAACTTCTCCCGCTCTGGGTGGAGCGGGAGGGAGTGTCAGACTTTTACTGACTAAAACCCACCCGTGTTCCTTCAGATGCCTGTGTGCCAGGGCCACGATATCCATTTCGGACAGGCTCGTAACCCTGATCTCATATTCAGATTAATTTGTCGCCGCGTTAAATACATGCCTTTACAAAATGTACATAACAACTTTTTAAATACAGTTAGGTAGCTAATAAAGTACATAATGCAGTTATTATGTAACTTTGTTGAAGGAATGAGGGGGTCTAAACCGAAGCGATAATCCGAAGTATCAGCCGAATGTTCGGCCGTTTTATAACTTCCAAAGTCATCTCGCTAAACAAACACTTCCACACTTTGGGCATAACGGACAGCCCTCTGTGCAGGGCTTGCATGGAGGGTGATGAAACCGTTGCGCATGTGCTCTTTGATTGCACAGGCGTCAGCCAGATCAGAACAGAAACCCTCGGGTCACCCAAATCTTTCACAGATATTCTATGCAGACCAGAAGACCTAATCAGCTTCTGGAGGGAGGTGGGCTGGTTGGAATAAACCAATTGACGGCCGCCATGGCCCACGCACAATGGTCCACATGAAGGACTAAGTGCGGAAACCAAACCCTCCAACATAGAACATAGAATTTCCACAGTTTCCTTTTTTGACTTTGAGTCCTTACCCGACTTCAGTCACATTTTTGACTTTGGCTCAAAGCCAAAGGCAAAAATGTGAAAACTGTTCTTGTACACTGTGAGCAGATTCATTGTAATATTTGGTAGTGCAAAGTGGTTTCTCCAGTGAGGTTCATGTCATGGCAGTAAAAACATCCACACTTCTCTCTCATCTTAAAAATTATTTTAAAAGCAGTGGGAAGATAAACTGCTTTTGTGATTCTTACATGAAAGTGGCTTTTACAGATATTATTATAGAACTGCCAAGAAATAGCCATAATGTCTTCATGCCAGCAACCCTCTATCATTATCCTATCCAAGTCATGTAAACAAACCATAATCAGCTTGCTTATCAACACAAGTATATTCACCAAGTAGGTACTTAATACAGGAATGTCATCATCAGAAAAGTAAATGATGAACCACTTAAGAATATGATGCATGTGTGAACTGTGACTCAAGTACAGTAAATCATTTAAATGTTACAAGTAAACGCTTTACTTAGGACCTGCTATTTTCGTATATTGCATCAGATGGGAGAGAAAAATAGGAACTAGATACTTTTAGACATTTAATAGTGCAACATGCAAAAATATTATTAAAAAACATGAATACCATGTGAAAGACAATAACAGATACTTACCAATACAAATTACACTAGGAAATATAACTTTTTCAGCGACTTTTACTTACCAATGGGCTTCCCGATTCGCCACTTCTTTTGTAAGACATCAGTGAACACTATACCAGGGGGCAAAGCCTCATCATCACAGAAACTAACATCCAAGCTCGGAGGCTCGTCGACAGTCTTTGTTTTCTTTTTAGGAGGCAACGGAAGCTGCACTAGTTCAGGTCCTCGTCTCGGCATTGCGAATTCATCCAGGAATTTGTATTATGGATAGTTCAACGATCTCTTTTGCTATTAATTTTTTTTATAACTGCAGACGCGAGCGAACAGCTAAAAATAAAAGCGTAGTTATTTAAAGTTGTTGGCTAATCTAATAAAGTCTAACGTGCTCAACAATGTGAGGACAAAATTAAATTATCCGTTAATTTTTACTTCTTCAAGTGCTCACCTTTTCATATCTTAGTAACCAAATAAACGTAAATTCGCGGAATCACTTTGGGTAAATTTCATTTACAAGAAGCTACTGCATTGAAAACAGTTCACACATAACTTTTTTATGATTAAAAAATGCAGTTACAAAACTAAACTATCGGGAAACATAACAACTGATCAAAATTCCGCCATGTTGTTTGTGTCAATAGAGAGGAGCAACTATGGTTTATTCTAGAAAAATAACGTTAGTCGATTTACGATAGAACGCGAATTTAAAACATCTGATGATTCTTTCCATTTTAATAATTATTTTTGTAGGGCCTTCTTTTGATTCAGGTTTAGTCTGAATTTACCGCTGTGTGTGGTTATTTATTTATTATTCCCAACAGAACTAGCCCAAATCGGTAGCGGTACCCCAAATCCATTATAACTTATCACTTAAAAAGCAAGTGTTGTGTTTGCTTAACTTATAAAATTAGCCATGTTATTAGCGTCGTATTCATAAGGTGTGCGTGCCGTTTTTTTTAGTGTTAATAAGGGAGACCTTAGACGAGCAATTTGTCGTTAGTTCAATCCGCGATCATATAAAATATATTGATGACAGATTGATCGTGTACTAGATTGACGTAAAAAAAACATACTTTTTATTTGTGTCAATCAGAAGGTAAGGTCCACAGATTGTTGGATAGAACTGATACTAGATTATCTAAGGTACCCCTTAGGGCGCGGACACATCACCACGGCACGGCACCGCCACCGTGAAACAGCACGATGTCGTGCCGCGGAACGGTGCCGTGTACGGTGCGCCGCGCCAGCTAACGGCAGCAACCATCGGTTCAAACGTGTACTCAAACTTGCAGTTTTTGGCTGGATATGGACCGCGAAAGACGTATTCTTAAAGAAAATATTGGGTGTTGACGGTCGTCTTTGAACCGATTGGTGCTGCCGTGAGCCGGCGCAGCGCACTGTCCACGGCACCGTTCCCCGGCACGACGTCGGTCGTCGTGCCGTTTCACGGTGGCGGCACCACGCCGTGGTGATGTGTCCACGCCCTTAGAGAACATCCAGATAAGTAAATTCAAGCAGCAATCGACTAAGTAATCAAAGTCTCAACTCTATTTATAGAGATCAATGCCCGGTTCTGGTTTTTCCAGTGCCAGATAATTATTTTTTATTATCTTTAGCCGCAAGAAAACGCGGAAGTCAACAAATTCAAAATACAAATTACAAAATGACACGTATTTTTAGTTTCAACGCTTTTTAATTCTAGTCAGCTATGGCATTGCTTTTAAATCATAATAGATTCAGAAAGACAGCACAAATTCCCAGTAAAAAAAAATAAAGTTTTTCCTAGGCCCAGTCCTAGAGAAAACTAAACTACCCACTTTGAAATGCAATAATATTTAGCATATTTAGATTTACAAACAGATTCAGATGTGCAATTTCCTAAAGACAAATTAATATTTGACTGCAGGCAGGTATTTACATTACCTACTTACTTATCTAGATCATTTAATTTGATAAGAGACTATCCTACTTTGTAACGTCTACTTATCTTGGTGCAGTTTCATAATTATGTACAGGAAACTTCCACAGAGATTATGCATATTAGTAAAACAAGCAAAGATAAAAACTGAACTGAACTGAAGCTTGCACAGCCAGTGTACGACCGACGGGATGGATATGCGAGGGCGAGACGACGGCCGAAACGAAACGCAACACAAGTTCTAACTTTTTCGTTGTTTCATTCACAAGTGGGTCGCCGAGCGTGAGGCTGTGCGTTTCGTTGCCTCGCTGCCGCGGCGAGAGTATTGAACGCGATGTCTTTTTGTTTATCAACAAACAAAAAATGTAACCAGTTGTGTTTGGTGACATAGAAATAAAACGATTATGTGTTTTTATTAATTGCACGTTGTTCTTTATGAAAAATGTTGAGTTAGCGTAGCTTGAAAATAGTGTTTGAAGATGGACGGTGCGAACGGTGATTCTGATCACTCTATGACTTGGGAGGACTTTTTCGGTAAGTAAAGTTCAACTAACCAATTTAGTCGAACATTGAAATACCGCTTTGTTTCACTCATTCATTCCAAATAAGTTGGACAAAGAAACAGTCGGTGCTCTATTTACGACGTGTTAAAAAAAAAATAACACAAAAGTTTTTGCAATGTTTGAAACTCCATGGTCATGAATTTCCCGAGGCGGGAAGAGACTGGTTTTGCTCAGCATTTCCACGTATGGCGTGTATCGATTGCGTTGCCTGTGCCTGCATGCATCAAGCTCATGCTACCTATGCAGTATTAAAACTACTACGTGATCAATCATTCTGTACATTGAAAACACCCGTAGTAGGTATGCTGGTGATAATTAAATAGTAGTTTATTACTGAATATAATTAAATAATCATATCATTGGGAAGGTATAGTCAGCATCTAAGTACCTACTTAAGGGGGATGCGCTAAGGTAGCCCGCGAAATTCAAATTTTATTACGTTTTTTGCTATTTGCAGGTCAGTAACAGGTTGTATGTTGATCTAAATATGATTAGCGGCCGTAACAAATCTGGCTTTATAAAATTATAATCATTAGAATCGGCAATACAACTAACTCTCTTCGTAAAATCCTATTGAATGACTATTTCTGAAATAATCATTCCGTAGGATTATATGAACTTAGAGAGTTGTAATGCTGATTCTAATGATTATAATTCTGTAAAGCCATATTTGTTACGGCCGCGAATCATATTTAGATCAACATACAACCTGTTACTGCCCTGCAAATTGCGAAAAACGTAATACAATTTGAATTTCGCGGGCTACCTTAGCGCATCCCCCTTAATATGAATGAAAACTTGTCAATAACACTCTTTGCTTTTTAACCGACTTCCAAAAAGGAACAGGTTTTATTTATGTTCGTCTGTAGGACCTTTTTTTTTTTTTTTTTTCTTTTCTTTTTGGCTTCGCACGGTTTGTGCATTTAGCCAGTGTCATGTAAAATTAGGTAGCAAGTACAAAGTTATTTAAAAATAATTATGAAATGAACTCCACTCAATGCATGATAAAGATGATTGATGATATCCCGCCCCACTCCCCTTGAGTTTAAGTAAAGACGCGGCACTTTACTGAAACCTCGCGCGGACTTCTTGAGAGAACTTAAAGTGATGTTGCACTGTTTTGTTTCATTTGCCTACATTAATGCAGGTTCACGAACACTTAATGGTTAATAATCCACCACTATTACACATTAATATTCGGCTAAACACAAATTTTAGAAAATAAAACAAAACTGCTAACATGACGCTTCACTTTCCCGCCAAGAAGTCCGTCTGTAGGACCTATGTTTCTTAATTTTCAAATATTTTTTTAAATTGTGATGAAGTAGAGTAGAGAATAGCTTAATCAGCCTGTAATGTTCCCAAAGTCAAAGTCATATTATTTATTTCAAATAGGCACATAAAAGGCACTTTTGAACGTCAAAAATTACAAATAATAGAATTGATTCTAGTCGCCCCTTCCAAAAGGTAGTTTCGTATGGAGAGGAATGGGCAAGAAACTCCACCGTTACTGTTTTAAAATATTTTGTATAGGTAAATTTTATTCACCTAGAATAAAATTGTATATTAATTTTATTACACAATATGTAAAAAGAACCAAAAATGAAGCAATGACAGACAAATCAATTATGTGATAGATACACGGTGCTCACGTATTTAAAAATATTGTAAAAAAAAATACACGTTTTCCTAAAAAAAAAAAAAACTAACCCCCCCGGCTCCCGCCCCCGCTTGTGTGCCACTCCTGGCACACAGGCCATCTCTCTGTGATAGAGAGAAAAATAGAAGTAGAGAATGGTTAACAAAAAAAAAAACAAAAAATAGGTTCTGAAATAAATATCATGGTAAATGAATATAAAAGCAACAAAGAGGCTCCAAAACTTTCAGCTACTGATGATGCTGCCAGTACGTTCGTGATTTGATCTGAATTGAAAATTAATGTTGATTTTTTCGTCTACTAACACTAATTTGTACCTTTGGGATCGCGTGTTTCGTTTCAAATTGGGCTATTAATATCAAACGTGATAATAATAGGTTTCTGTAACAATATTATAATTATGCAGGCAGGTTTTTATTACAAACGAGCTGTTTTCGTGTAAAAAAAATATTACAGCCGTCTTTAGGTAAGTAAAAAACCGGCCAAGTGCGAGTCTGACTCGCGCACGAATACCATTATCTATAAAAACGGCAAAAAAATCACGTTTGTTGTATGGGAGCCCCTTAAATATTTATTTTATTCTATTTTTTTGTATTTGTTGTTATAGCGGCAACAGAAATACATCATCTGTGAAAATTTCAACTGTCTAACTATCACGGTTCATGAGATACAGCCTGGTGACAGACAGACAGACTAATATAATAGGGTTCCCGTTTTACCCTTTGGGTACGGAACCCTAAAAAGTAGAGAGGTACCTACCTACACCTTTCTAAATAAACCTACCTACCAATCGCAAATTATTACTGTGTGAGCTTGTCTGAGATTCGAACTGACTACCTCTTCGTCGTTCATAATTCTATTATACCCGTTGAGTTATTATTGCGTTCCTCATAAAATATCGGAAGGGATGCATTATGCTTTTTAACATAATTATGTCGTTCTAACTTTATTCAAGTGGTCGCAGGTCGTCTACCTCCTCTCTACACGTTCACAGTTATATTTTATTTTATGATAACACTAAACAGACTAGTCTCTCAAGCCATCTTGGTATTGCCATAGAAAAACTCTTAAGTTTAATTTCTTTGGCATTGCCTGATTTTCTAGGTAACCGCTCGAAGTTGACTTACCCCGCGTCCTAATACAAAGCGACTACGCGACCGCGCGATGTGTTCGCACGATTAAAATATTTGATTGCTAATGTACGCGAACTTAGTTCGTAGTGTTCTTACTATTGCGCGATCAAACTGATACCAAACAGGGGGCCGATCGCGCTAATTTTGAACGTTAATACCAAAACTAAACCACAACCAAAAACGTTACGTTAGACACATTTCGTATCGCGCTAATCATTTCAACGGATACGATTTAGCTTTACTTTGGAAGTTACGTTGGAGGAACGATCGATCGAACTTCAGTATTGGGTAACGTCAATGATTTTGTCGTTCAGAAAAAATAGCGCGATACCGTTTCTTACATCAGCTAAACCAAAACTAAACCAAAACCAAAAACGTTCCGTTCGAACAGTAATTACGTTGAGAAATAGCGCGATCGGCCCTCTGGTGGCATAACTGACATTCGCGCGAACTTCACAGAGGCTCTTTGTTTGTGGGAAACAAAAGTCAAAAACTCTTTAGCTCAGCAAGGTATATATTATATATTGCCTGATAATAAAAACTGCGTGTTTCTAAGTTCTAACGTCCATTGTGAAAAATGTGACCATCCATCCTCGACGATCGCTTATAAATAGTACACAAATTTTGACATCGAGCGAAGACGCGATTGTCATTCGCGCGACGCTCGCTCTAAATAGGACGCAGCCTAGTAGAACTAAGTGCACAACATGAATTAAATTCTCCAAACCTACTTCTAAATCTAAAGTAATCCACTACGCGCAAACTGCACGCAAACTAGTAGATATTAGATCGTAATTACTATCGAAGAACGCCACATTGAATCGATGAGTCACTAGTCACCCAAGGTTCAGCGACGATACTTCAAAGTAGCCGTTATACTCAGAAAAATATCTACAATAACGATAAATAACTTATTTAATTTATTTATTGTCAGAAAAACAATGATCCATAATGGTTAGTAACAATTGAAACTTATAAACTATGTTAGTAGGCACAAAAATCACAAAATAAATATTACAAAATTAAATAGGCATTTGAAAATTTAAATTGGATCCACGATTTAAAATAACATTATAACATTAGGCTTTACGTGAACCATACAGCAGTGGTTCACGTACTAACAGTCAAAACGTTCAGAAAACGCGCTCAGGATACTGTTGCGGCTACTTATTGAGTAACACAACACATGTCAGCAAATTGAATGGCGTTTATCTCTACAAGAATGTAAACGCAACAGATAAAAAACTATTTGAACAGTCTTTACCTCTTCCTTTACTAAAATAAAAAGCATGGGATTAGTCGGCTACACATCAAGCTATACAATTCCAGTATATGCTGAACTCTCATTGTACGGATATCCTAAACAATGCGAAATCAGCTTATACTGGAAATGTATAGCTTGATGTGTAGCCGTATGTACTATCTTGCTACAAAGAGACACCTTTCAAACAAAACGGATTAATCAACTTCAATGTGTCACATTATTCTCAAGATGGAGGGAATCAGTGCCGCTATTGTACGACCGAATTAATGGTGTGCGCTTCCTCAGAACGCAGCCGCTACACCGGATGTTCGATTAATTTGAAATTCGACAGTTGGCGCCTTTTATACGATGAAGGTTTGATATCAAATGAGCCGAGATTTTATTTCGAGCCTCGTCGACTGAGTATGTTTATTTAAAAGATTATTGCATTCAAATCTTACGTCAGCAGCCCGTCATTTTATGCTCTTTCTCTAGTTTGTTTGTGCTGTCATTTGTGATGTCATTGCTTGTATAAAAATAACACGAGTTATCAGTCGATGAACTTAACAATATTCAATGGGGTTAAAAACTGAAAACGCTTGTTTTGTTTATGTTTACTTTTGTGTCGGTAAAACGGGAACCCAATTACTAAGGCTCCGCCGTCTGTCTGTCTGTCTGTCCATCTGTCACCAGGCTGTATCTCATGAACCGTGATAGTTAGGCAGTTGAAATTTATTCAGATGATGTATTTCTGTTGCCGCTATAACAAAAAATAGTAAAGAACAGAATAAAATAAACATTTAAGGGGGCTCCCATATAACAAACGTGATTTTTGCTCGTTTTTGCTGGATATTTATAACGGTCACAGGTAGACGCTTGAAATATTCACAGAATATTTAGTTATATATTCACTTTAAAAATAAATAATTAAATTAAAATAAAACAAATATTTCAGGGGGGCTCCCATACAACAAACCTGATTTTTTTGCCGTTTTTATAGATAATGGTACGGAACCCTTCGTGCGCGAATCCGACCCGCACTTGGCCGGTTTTTTTTGTTGAAGACTGGAAGCTTACGACAGAAATAACCTGATCAGAGTTGAAAACCAACTCAGGGATGTTCTTCCTGACTGAAAAACTTCAGAGATGTTAATTCTAGTACTGATCTTACAAAACACACACACACACACACACACACACAGTTACTATAATTTACATAATATCACATCACAAGTGCCTGTACTCTAGGTAAAGTAAACAGACTTAGTTCTCTTGGGAGCATCACCTGTATTTCGACCATTAAAGTCTAGGTTTCAAAAGGTTAGCACTTATTCTCGACCAAAGAGATTTAAGATATATACTAGAGCAGCTATACTCAATGTGTGTTCCGCGGAACCCCAGGGTTCCGCAAAGCCTCAGTGGGAGTTCCGCGAAAATACTGGTCAGAATAAAAAAAATATTAAAGGGGTATACTTTACGGTATACTTTCGGGACTATATTTTATTTTACTCTGGTACCTGAGTAAAATAATATCAATCTAAATATACCAACATAAAGTAAAAAAAATATGCAAATTTTTATGTCAAGTAATATGATTATTAATGAAGAATACACATAAAACCATTTTTGATTACTTTAGGGCTCCGTCAAATATTTTGTTTTCCAAAAGGGTTCCGTCTCCAAAAAAGTTTGAGAACCACTGTACTAGAGGCTATCAGAAGAAGGCAATGTCAGTGACGCCATCTAGCTTAATATAGCAAAATTACTTATTAGCTAAGTTTGACACGTTACACTTTTACCGACACCAACCTTTGATTACAAACCGTCTGATAGTTTGAAACATTACGAAAATTATTTATTTTATCTAATACTGGGTAAATTACAAAATACTCACGAAAAATAACACACCTTTTTTTGGGCAGTCGTGTAATAAACCGCGGTTTGTAATGTGATACTCAAGAGGTTAAGTCTAGTCGTTTTATCACTACGTGATTTTCAATAATGCACAGTAATTTAATAATAATTTTCTTTTAGTGGACACGAATGCGACTTGACATGCAGGCACCACACTAGACGCGTTACGATTTTGTTCGCTATGTCCATAAGTCCCGTCTATTGTTAAGTAAATAATTTAATGTCTTTGTTCTCGACGAAATACAGGTTTCCATTATTTTTTCGGAGAGCTTTGTTCCACAGTTTTCGTATTTTAACATGTTTGGCAAATAAATCGGTCCCCGTATTTTTGCAATCAACGGCTGCGCAACGGGGCATAAATTAAATAAGCGTAAAAGAAGTCGCTTGTTTACAAAAAATGTATGGATAGTGACAGTTAGCTGTCAAATTCTTAGACGTTGGATAGTAGCGCTACCTGAAGTGAGCAAGTGGCAGTTTTTAACCCCATTAAATGGTGACATAGATTGCTGATACAGAATAGGGAATATGCACGTAATTCAAAACGTAACCATTATTTTAATATACATTGTGTAGGAGTCAAGAAACAAATTCCAATATTTTTTAATGCATTACTTATTTTACAATTAATTAATTTATGTTGCGTTTTTTTGGTGGAACGGAACGCAAACTCAAAACGCGTCCTCTTCGAAAATGCCGGAAGTGACAAAACAAAACATGTGAATAAAATCTATTCTTTGCTAAATGCTTGAAATCTCACTAAGGTATTTACCTTACTGTATATAAGTGCGATTTATACTTGAATAAAGCATAAACCATAATTTAATATATAAGATTTAGGGCTAAAAAACTGATGTAAACAAAGCAGGTGAACAATGACATCACATCATGACCGCGACAGAAACGGACGTTTGAACTGTAGTAGAAAATTGTTGGATTTTCATAATTTTTTTGAGCATCAATCAGTAGATCAATTTAACTTTCAATACTTTTCTTAGGTTTATATTACTGTCTATTATTGATTTAGTGAAAAAAAAAATACATGCATATTCCCTATTGTTGCACGATTGTGGTTGACTTCTAGAACAAAGCTTTTTAAGCAAGCATAGGCACGGGCACTATGGCATTCGACCTAACGATAGGCTTGATTATTTATTTAGTACAATCGATTTTCAACAACAGCCCGGCAGTAGCAGCCCGGTGTATGATGGCAATAGGCTCGCCCCCTATTACATGGGACTTAAACATAACTGGCGAAACTTGGGTGTACTATAGGTACACCTCTGCCTAACCCTTCGGGGATTACAGGCGTGATGTTATGTTATGTTATTTTCAACAAAGAAAAGCTTGAGCCAGTGTAGTGGAAATACTTTTCAATCGAACTAAGTATTTTACTGATGGTTTTTTGTACAATGGAGCGCCCTAGACTATAGTGATGAGAAATGTAACCCTCACAAGTAAGGCACAGTTGCATCAGCATTAGGTACATAACATGACGCCTGTATTTCCTAAAGGGTTAGGCAGAGGAGTACCTATAGTACACCCACATTTCGCCGTTATGTTTAAGTCCCATGTAATAGGGGGCATGCCTATTCCCATTAACCGCGTAAAAGTCCAGATTCCGGGCTGCTACTGAGAAATTTCAGATTGGAAAACCTCGAAGGACCTCGTGCTCAGCAGTAGCGCTTGGGACCACTAGACCAGCTATACTCAATATGTGTTCAGCGGAACCCCAGGGTTCCGCAAAGCCTCAGTGAGAGTTCCGCGAAAATACTGGTCAAAATAAAAAAAAATATTAAAGGGGTACCTACTATATTTTATTTTACTCTGGTACCTGAGTAAAATAATATCAATCTAAATATACCAACATAAAGTAAAAAAAATATGCAAATTTTAATGTCAAGTATTATGATTATTAATGAAGAATACACATAAAACCATTTTTGATTACTTTAGGGCTCCGTCAAATTTTTCGTTTTCCAAAAGGGTTCCGTCTCCAAAAAAGTTTGAGAACCACTGCACAGACCAAAGAGAAGAGAGAGAAGAGGACGAGGTGCATTGTACATTGCATTGAAAATATTGTTTCTGATTTGTGCGGAGTAGCACAAGCTCTAAATCCTTGAAGTATGGAAGTAATACTAACCTAATATAACCAGGTGTTTCGAGTTTCATCAATGAAGCAATAATATTTAAAACACGTGTCTCTATTATTTATCACTGGCTGTCACAGCAAACATACAAAAACGTGACGAAATTTCACGTTTTTAATAAAATTGTAATCACGTTCAGCTATACCTACTTTACTAATGAAAAGTAAATATTATTATTGAGGAGAACGTTAAAGTATCGAGCAACAGCAGCTTTTGCAGAAAGCACGGAAACATAAGCCAGACACCGCAGACAAATTCATGATTCCAAACAGAACTCGAGTCAAAATACACTCCAGTGTTTGAATTCATCTATAGACCGACCGTAATTGCTGCATCTTGTAATTGGGATAAGAAAGAAGTCTGAGGGCAAAACGTTTCTTTAGTGGAAAGTAGAGAGGTCGGTTGTATTTTTTTTCGTAAAAAAGTTTGTATTTTTCTCTTTTTAGTATTGAGTTGAGCTGCACGATTAACTGGCAAATGCTTGTACTGAGTGACCGGGCAGGTCCACTCAAAATTATGTGGTTCTTTCCTCAAAAGACCATTTCAGACAGGGATCTACATGGTCCTCACATGATCGGACCAAGATTATGTCTGGACTTAAAAGAGTTGAAACCCCTGAGTTTGTTTCGCCATTTCTTCTCAGGTGTAATCGGATAGGAAATGTCGACTCCATCTAGCTTATTTTTTTTTAATATGCCGCATGCCGTGTAAAAGTGATTCTGATAACATATTTACAGATTAAACAATTTAATTTCCACATAAATTCGAATACCCCATTTTTTTTTTTGGGTGGGAAATTATCAAATAACTTCTCCCGCTCTGGGCGAGCTACCCATCGCTCACCGTTTAAGGGTAGAATTCCGATTGCATACATTAGCATTGCTAAAGGATCACCCTGTGTTGTTCCTTCTTTGCTTAAGGCGAATTCGTTTGAGCCTGATAGGCAAAAATGACTGCAAATCCTCTATATGTGTTAAAAAGAAATATTGCACAGCGTGGCCAGTAGATTCTAGCATTCCAGAGAGCGATTGGTCGACTCAGCGCGTTGAAGGCGTTCGTAGCATCTATTAGGAGGAGTCCTTCATCATCTTCACCTTCATTAAAACATTTGGTAATGGCATGAATACCTCCTTCAATACCCGATTTCATGCTTAATAGCTGATCAGAGCCGCATGCTAGTTGAACATCTAGCCCTGTTGCGGTCGCCATGACTTTTGCAATGATGCGTTGAAGTATTTCACCTATGCCAATCGGGCGGACACCTGGACATTTATCCAGTGCTATACCTCTTCTTGCTAATAGAGCTCTTATGCAATCCCATTCGACAATTTCACTGCTTAGTTTTCTAGTTAGTGCTGCGATTGATTCTCTCAGTTCTGAACTGTGGTTTCCATAGCGAAGTAGGAGTGATTTCCATTGTTCTGAGTCGGTGCCGCTTGGTCCAGCTCCGCCAGAGAGTTGTCTAGCAACTTTTTCTATATGGATCGAGGTGATATCGACATTCGTCATAGTTGGGAGGTCAGGTTGGTCTATAAAATCTGATTATGGTAACTTGGTTAGAATGTTTTTCTTTAAATATTTTATGTACGGTTTTGTTTCCTAGTTTTTCGTTTGGGTCCAAGATTCCACCCCCTGACGTTTCCGTTATCCATCTATTTGCTTGTCTAATTTTTGCTTGTAACATAGGCGGCCAAATATTCGAACAGTATGATCAGCGTCTTGTTTCTGTTTGTTTTTTTGATGCTATTTTCGAGTTGCACATTAGTTTCTGCAATTAATTCATCATAATGACCTGAGTTCCACATCTCCATTCTTCTTTGAAGTGTTCGCCTGATATCCTGGCCTGATTTAACTAAATTGTCTCTCTGTAGACATAAGATAAATATTTTTTCAGAGTTTCCTTCTCCTGGAAGGTTGTTTGTGAGATCTTTTATTTCAGTGGCTAGGAGTGTGGTTAATTGTCTGCCTACATTTCCTTGTGGCATACTATATTGCTTACTGTGAAAATTTAAAGTTTTTTCTAGCATTCTCTCCAGGTTGAGTCTGGACCACCTTCGCTATTAAGTTGTCATTGAATCCTTATAGGAACAAGTTTTGGATGGTTTCAGGAATTTGTGATTGGTTCACAGGTTCAGGGATTGTTTTGTTTTGTATTTGCGCTTGGTTGAGGAGTTCGTTGGTTGTTTCAGTGGTATGGTTGATATTTTGAGAAGGAGTGTTGGGTAGGTTGAAATAATCCGGGTGCGACGCGAGAATATGTCTCTTTAGCCCTCGTTTTTTGTGTTCCTGTGAACAAACCGGGCATGATTCTTTTGTTGCTAGTAATGTTTGTCGCATGGATGGAATTTGTGGCTGCGTTGATGATATTATATCAGCGTCGTTTTCTCCGTTGGCGTCGTCGTCATTCATTATTGTTCGATCTTTCGTATGTAACTTTGTGTGTAAATTCACTATTAATTTTGTGATGAAATACGAAATAAAACCAAGTATAAATTGAAAAATAAAATCAAATTGAAATAATATTTTTTGTGACGTGACGTTGACGTTCCGAACCATAGAGAACTTGTAGAGCCTAGTTTTCTTTTTAACTTCGTAATTATACTACTGCCGTGATTTTTCCCTTTAATTTTTTTGCTTATTTAAATTATTTAGTTTGGTTAAGGCTCTCAAAACGGTGAAGGAAAACATCGTGAGGAAACCGGTATGTCCTAGAACCAAAAATTCAAAGACATGTGACATCTACCAAACCGCACTGGGCCCGCGTGGTAGATTTACAGCCCACTCCCTCTTGAAGAGAGGAGGCCTGTGTCCCAGCAGTGGGAACATTATAGGCTGATTATGTATGTATGGTTAAATTGGTTAAAATGGCTTCAAGCCTAAGTGGTTCATCGTTGGAAAACGTGATAGATTGTGTAATTATTATTTTATTACGGTACGGCACCCGGTGCGGACCCCCCGCCCCCCTAGCTTCGCCACTGCTCAAAGGTCTTGCTTTTTGTCTTCTGGTTCTTATTACAATATAATAACAACAATGTAAACCGCACAATGATCAATTAAAATACCAGCAACATTCCTATAAGAATGTCAAGTAGGTTCTAAGGAGTGTCACGCGATTCGTGCTGATGAATCAATACTCCTGCTAGGTAATATTGAGCTAGTACCCAACGCATTGTCTGCGATCATTAGTCACTTACTTGTGCAATCTATTGTGCCCGTACCTTAGCTTTTGGCGGCTGAGTATTGCGACAATAACATTATAAGTATTGCGAAAGCTTTAAACATCGAAAACAGTATTTTTGTTTGAGAAAATTTTGCATAAATGCCGCCAAAATTACGTTTTAGTCGATTTTATTTGGAACTTTACCTAACTACTGCTATAAAATGTGCTCTGTGACAACTGCAGCCTCGCAAAAAAACAGCAGGAGAAAAAAATAACAAAAGCAGAGACAATAAAGCGACCAAGGAGGAAACTCTTCAATCTGCACACTCATTACCATAAACAAAAGTTAATGATAAGTTTCATCTTGGAACACTAAGCGGAAATCGACGCGCGTTGTTGAGTGCACTTAGTGCATGAATATGAAGGGCCAAGTCTTTGAAGTCTAGACGAAGTGGAGAGCGTCTGTATTCCGTATCTGTGCTCTATATCAAACCTATACAATTTGTTTAATCAACTGTCTGGAGGTAACACAAAGCGTAAAATCGAACGCTGCAAGATGGAAGCTGTGGATGGAAGTCTAACTTTGTGCTGTTTATAAACATTGTATGAGTAACCGGCTCTTAGCTTTGTTTATTATAATTATATTTTGTAAGTAGTGGAGGATTGCCTAAGGAGCTAAAATGGTTCTGAACAAGTCATTGAGGTGTAGCTAAACACCATATTTCAAGACGACAGGATTACCAAAGCTTCAACACTATCCAGGGTGAAACATAATATTTTTTAGAACTTCTTATATTTGCCGTTGTTCCAAATAATAATATATTTTAATTTTTGGGGAATAATAGCAATTTGTAGACAATAACCAGATTTTGGATAAAACACGTCTGTAAACTAAAAAAAAAGAAAACTAAATAGTCAAAGAGCTTCTGGGCACCATAGCGTAAAAAAAACATTTTACAAAAAAAAAAACAACGCACTACCAAAAAAAACACTATAAAGTGAAAAATAACTTTAATTTCGGAAGTCGGTGGCTTTGGAGCTGTATTTTAGTTTTTTGCCACCGACTTCCGAAATTAAAGTTATTTTTCACTTTATAGTGTCTTTTTTGGAGGTCGGTTGTTTTTTTTTTGTAAAACGTTTTTTAGTTTTCACTTTTTAGTGGGTCAGTTTGTAATTTATCCAATTTACAATAGCCTAATGTCAAATGCTGATCTCCTATTACAAAATATTACTTTTCCCGGTGCAGGGGCGTTAATTGTTGAGGAGTTCTCCTGGTAAGAACCAAGAGAACTGATGGTGACTTCACCATATGCATTTTGACGAGCATAAATTGCTTAGCAACCATATTAAAGTGCCTAATCGAATCGCAACGGTGAAATACTTAGTATTAAGTAGTTCCGGTGGCCATCGGTGGTCTTCATCATCAGTTCCACTTCACCAAATGGTGCTTTTCGAGTGCAAATGCACGAGTTACTATAAAAAAATACTCAAATCGCTATAGGTATGCCTAAAAAAATTGAGGATTTCCCTCGATTTCCGTGGGGTCCCCTCATCAGATTCTGATTTGGTGGCAATGGGACCACCTCGGGAGCATACCCTTCCATACAAAAAAGAATTTTCAAAATCCGTCCACAATTGACGGAGTAATCGGTGAACATACATAAAAAAAAAAAACATACAACCGAACATATAACCTCCTCCTTTTTGGAAGTCGGTTAAAAAATAAACTAGATGTACATTTTCTATCTGACTACCCCTGAAAAGAAATGGCGAAACAAAATCAGGGGTCAAAGTCTACCACAAGTCTACTAAAGGCAATCTCGCTCTACCCTGATCAAGGGCTAGGGCCGGCGCGGGCGCCCTCTGATGCGTCACGATGAGTAATCGGTGAACATAAAAAAAAAAAAAACATACAACCGAACATATAGACGGCATGGTTGGCGCAGTGGTTAAGCGATTGACTGCTGCGCTGCGTGTCGCGGGTTCGATTGCCGCACGGAACAAATATTTGTATGACCTATAAGTAGTTGTTCCGGGTCTGGCTGTTTGTGTATGTGAGTTTAAATGTTTGTAAACGCACCCACGATGCAGGAGAAATTCCTAGTGTGGGGCAACGTTTTTTTTAAAAAAAAAAAAAAAGATATAACCTCCTCCTTTTTGGAAGTCGGTTAAAAAATTAAGTACAACCATTTTGCAAGGACATCGACGTTGCACTAGTAGGACTAAGGGCGAATTTCACCAATGAAACTGAACGCGATCAGCACATCTAACTAAACCGAGTTTAAGAGCTGTCAGTGTCAAAATTCCAAAGAAAATAATGACACTGACAGCTCTTAAACGTAGTTTATGTGCTGATCGCGTTCGGTTTCATTGGTGAAATTGGCACTAAATAAGTAATAAATAATTTTATATGGAGAGAAATACGTTAAAATTAACCAAACACCTGAGGGCATATGATAAAGGAGGCTAATAAATATGAAGATGAAACGCATCTTTCATATAGTTGGCTAAGACCGCCGGCGCCAGCGGTTTCCTGCAGCCGACCGAGTTTCAGATTGCAAAACCAGAGTAGGTTTGGTAGCAAACCTTGGGCCCAATGTTTTTTATAAGATACTTACTAAATATAATTTAAAGAAATTAACGTGACCGATTGACGGCTGTGTCTTCCTAATCTGTAATGATTTAAGTAGCCACTGCTGCTGTTAATGCTTATTGTAGCTGTACGCAGTGAAGTGTTGCCGGCCAGTTAGGGGCTCGGGGCGACAAAACTAAACGGCAACAAAACCGCAAGGAACGAACGTCGTAATATTTAGCACGCTGCCGCGCTGCCTCGAAAAGGTTAAATTTTCTTTTGACCATTGATACAGAAATAGGAGATACTACGCGACAACAGAAATGCTACAGCATCAGACGAATAGAGGAGTTCCAATATTTGTGTACCCCGCATTTTATATTGACCATTTATGCAGAAATAGGAATTACTTTGTTGACCTATACAGAAAAGTTTGAAAATGTAGGATGCAAGAGCGAGCGAAATGAGCTCGCAAAATGTTTGCACCCTGCCCCGGGTAGGTAAGGTTTTCTTTTGACTATTCATACATAAATAGGTTTTCCTTTATCGACTTCACAGAGAAGTCTGAGAAAAAAGAGAATCCTACTAGTAGGTTGGAAGAGCGAGCGAAGCGAGCTCGAAAATATTAGCACCCTGCGTTTATACATATTATTATGTATATAGCGTAGCCTAACTACAAACTACCTTTTACTTACTGAACATACTTTGGTCTTGTATGGGATTTTATTTATAAATATTTCTGGAGATTTGGGGCCCCTCAGGACTGAGGCGGACCGCCCCCCTCCTTACTCCGCCAGTGGCTCTACGTATTCTATAAGACAGAAGTCATTCAGAAGTCATTATTCCAATCTTAAAATAAGAAAAGCATTTTGACAAGTCCTTTATAAGTTTGTTCTAAGTTTAGACACCAAAATGCACCATTAACATTTATTCCAATCTGTATAACCAAGGCTGTCTCAAACATTGGCTCCAACATTTGACGTACGTAGTAAACCAAGTGTTGTATGCCATGTGTCGCAACCGGGCGGCGGCGGCGTATCAAGTTAATCGTCAGCGGCAGAGGTGCGTTCGCGCAGCCTTATGAACGACTATGACTGATGACGCGGATACATAGGTCTGACATGACATAGTTAATAGGAGTTTAATATTACTGATCGCATTACTAATTGTCGTGGATTTAACGTAACTTACATAGTTACGCTTGCGTGAAATTTATACTACTATGAAATTGTGTTCAATCAATCAGTCAACCAATAATCTTTATTTGTAAACATAGGTTACAACATTGTGTATAAGTCTTAATATAAAGACTCTTCTTCTTTCTTGTTATGACGTTTAATTGGTAACGTAATTCAAGAACGGGTTTTCTGCAGAGGTTACTTTTTTTACTGGTCGTTAACAGCTTTTGACCTTTGCCGCAAAAAAAAAACCTACAATAATTTATGTCCGCTTTAGTTTTTCTGAAGTTGCAAAAAAGCACAATGATGAATCATAAAGAGCTCTAAAAACCGTTAAGAATGGATTCAAATGGCACAATATAAGACTCGAATCGAAATCTAATTGAATTAGTTAAGGAAATCCACATTTGGAGTTTAGCACTTAGCAATTGACGTATTAGACTTTATAAGGAACCGTTTCAAGTGATTTAACTCAATACCGTGCCAACATGAACGAAACAAAACGCTGAATCCAACCACCTCTCCACATGTCACAGTCTTTTTTTTTGGGTGGGAAATTATCAAATAACTTCTCCCGCTATGGGCGGAGCGGGTGGGCGTGTCAGACTTTTACTGACTAAAACCCACCCGTGACCTTCCGTTGCCTGTGTGCCAGGGCCACGATATCCCTTTCGGACAAACTCGCAACCCTGGCAGGCATTGGTCCTACTGGACCCCGCAGTTGGTGCTGACATCTCTTTGAGGCGCGCGTGGAACACAACGCGCCGTCGACCCGGGCCTGGTCCTTATCGGACGGCGAGCTACCCATCGCTCACCGTCCGCAGGCCCGCGCCTACGGTGGCCAGAAATCGGCTAGCGACTCCCGACGCCCGGGGCGTCTCCTGCGGCGACTAAGGGCGCGAGGGCGCGAATCTTGCCTCACCCTCACGCGTTCCGCCTCCTCCTTCGCGAGCATTACTGCTTCGCAGAAGGAGGTGACGGCCTCCCATGCACTCTCGCTCCGAACCATGGCCTGAACCAGGCCCGGACGCGAGAGATCGCCGGGCAGACCTCCACCGTATGCTCCACCGTGTCCTCCGGGCGCTCCACACAGTGGTGACACCCGGGCGTTTCCTCCCGCTTTATCCTGAACAGGAACCTCCCGAAACAACTGTGTCCGGTGAGGGCCTGTGTTAGGCGGAAGGTGAGGACGCCGTGGCGCCTCTCTAGCCACTCCTCAAAGAGGGGACTTATCGCCACTATTGTGGCGTGTCCAGCACTGGGTTGCGACAATCGCACTCTCCATGTCGCCATGAGATCCCGCCGGAGCTCTGTCCGCTGTGCCGTGATTTCTCGCGGCAGCGGAGTTTCACCCCGGCGTTTCGCCTCCTCGCGCCACTCCCAGATGTGCGCGAGGGCTTTTGCCTCCAGATCCCATGGCGGCAGTCCGGCAAGGAGGCTCGCCGCCTCACGGGAGACCGTGCGGTAACCCCGTACCAGCCTGATGGCCATGACCCTTTGGGACGCGTTCAACCGCTGGGCTGGTCGCAGCCTTAAAGAACGCGCCCACACCGGTGCCCCGTAAAGGGCCATGGACCGCACGATCCCCGCGTAGAGCCTCCGGCAGGAGGCGTTTGGAACCCCTAGATTGGGCAGGAGCCGCTTCAAAGCAGCCCCGGCCCGCTCCAGTCTGGGAGCCAAACGTCGAAAATGCTCCACGAAGTTCCACCGGCTGTCGAGGACGAGTCCCAGGTACTTCATCGTCGACTCGACGCCGATGTGAACCCCTCCCGCCGTTATCTGGGAACCCGACAACGCAACCCCACGTGCCGCCAGTTCGGCCGCCGCCTGATGCGACCTCCCCTGGGCTAGGACCAGCGTGTCGTCAGCGTAGCAGACTACGTTGACGCCGCTAGGGAGGTCGGCACGCAGCACCCAGTCGTACCCGATGTTCCACAGATGCGGCCCCAGGACCGATCCCTGTGGGACACCGCACGACATCTCTCGCCGGTTCCACTCTCCTTGGTGACCGGGGTAGATGACGGCCCTGTCCGTCAAATAGGCCTCGACCACGCGACAGATGTAGGTCGGCATCCGGTGATACCGAAGTGCCTCCCCAATGCAACTCCAGGTCAGGGTATTAAAGGCATTGGCGATGTCAAGAGACACCGCCAAGACAACCCCACCCCGGGCAACAGCATCCCCCGTCGTGAGGGCTCGAACGCGCATGATGGCATCCACCGTAGAGCGCCCCTTGCGGAAACATGTCACAGCCTACCATTAGCATAATGATAGGTCACACAGTCAGCTGCCATTCGACCTGAGTTTGGTAATCACAGGTATTTATTGCAGAATAGAACAGCTATTGTTGTCTATTATGTAGTAGGCTGTGTTTCGTCAGGGTGGAGGCAAAATTAACGTAGCTAATTAGCTGTATTGGCGATTGGAATTGTTACGACAATGTGAGGGGAATGAGAGAGTTACGACTTTAAATGCTCCCGCAGATAGAAGCGACACAACGGTGTGACGCGATTCTGATAAAACAATTTCCTTGAAGTTTTGATAGAAATAGTTCTACTAAAGTCACATAGCTCCTATCTGCGGGATTAAGATTCAAATGGGTCATCCAGAAAACTTAATAGTTATTTGTATGACATTGATTTTACATTCATTCGTTTTTAGGGTCTCGTACCCAATGGGTAAAACGGGAACCCTATTACTAAGGCTCCGCCGTCTGTCTGTCTGTCCGTCTGTCACCAGGCTGTATCTCATGAACCGTGATAGCTAGACAGTTGAAATTTTCACAGATGATGTATTTCTGTTGCCGCTATAACAAAAAATACCAAAAAACAGAATAAAATAAATATTAAAGGGGGCTCCCATACAACAAAGGGTATTTTTTTAGCTCGTTTTTGCTCGATATTAATAACGGCAACAGGTAGACGCTTGAAATGCTCACAGAATATTTGGTTATATATCCACTTTGAAAATAAATAATCAAATTAAAATAAACAAATATTTAAGGGGGGCTCCCATACAACAAACGTGATTTTTTTTGCCGTTTTTATAGATAATGGAACGGAACCCTTCGTGCGCGAGTCCGACTCGCACTTGGCCGGTTTTACCTATTCTCATCGTCTTCACATGTAATTATCTTAAACAAAACAAAATATTGTTAAACATTTTAAAAAGAGTAACGGTGTAGTTTCTTGCCCATTCCACTCCATACGAAACTACCTTTTGGAAGGGGCCAACTTGTATGAATTCTATTTTTTTGTAAATTTTGATGTTCAAAGGTGCCATATGTGCCTATTTGAAATAAATAATTTGACTTTGACTTTGTTATCGATCGATACAAAGACTCCTTAAGGTCTCTTCATCCAATCTGCATCAACGACCTTCACCGGGGTAAAGATTTATTTTTTCTTAAATTAGTATGGTCAATGTACCTAATCCTAAATAATATTAAAAATACGAAAGTGAGTTTGTTTGCGCTTTCACATTAAAAGGGCTGAATGGATCTTGATGAAATTTAGCACATTTTTTTTTTTTTGGGGTGGGAAATTATCAAATAACTTCCCCCGCTCTGGGCGGAGCGGGGGGGCGTGTCAGACTTTAGGTACCCGTGTTCCTTCCGTTGCCTGTGTGCCAGGGCCAGGGTATCGCTTTCGGACAAACCCGCAACCCTGGCAGGACATGGGTAAACCATGACCTGGGTTAGGACATACTTTTAATCGCGGTAGAAAGTTCCTGTGCCTTATTGAGATGCTTGTCCATTTTTGCATAGAACCAAGTTCTTTTAACTTAAAGACGGCTTTGCTGCTGGGGCGTTTGTTACGCGCCACTTCTTCTTTCCAGCTAAAGCACTAGGAAGTGGTGAAGGGCGGGCGTTTTTGGGGGACTGTCTTAAGAGTCTATACTACCTCATCGCCACTTGACTCTTTATCTCGCTCGCACCTACTGCTGGCGGTCACGCGAGCAAGCGAGACAGGGTGGCAGGGAGAAGGCTCCAAGGCACCGATATTTTAGTTTATTTCTTTATTTTATTTTTTTATTTTTTTTATTGTAAGTAATTTAAAAAAAAAATTAACATAGACCTGCTTTATAGTTAGTTCAGTTATTATGCAAAGTTTCATTATCTAATTTGAAGTATTTTTTTAATACGAGCGGTTTATTGTTCGGTTCGGGGGTAACTTTGGATTTTTTTTTTCAATAGAGAAAATTTTATGGAATCGTGTTTTCGTCAAACATAGTAGGTACTTAACATTAATCCTCAACTTTACCATAATGTTTTTTTTTTCAAAATTAATGCTGCAGTATTTTCGACATAACGGAGGATCATGACAAGCCATTTGAGGTAGTATAGGCTCATAAGTCATTTTGACGTTCGACAAGTGCTGATTCTCAGCCTTCTTTGAATAAATTACTTTTGATTTTGAAATAGCTTTATCTGAATTTGATGCCGCTTTTCTTTTGAGATCCTGCGAGGTTATTGTGAACACTATCAGTAGCAATGGCTTTCATTTTGACAGTTCAACAAAATTCATTGCGTTATTTACATTGTTGAGCAGACAATTTTTTTGAACATATTATGAAGCAATGTAATACTAAAAATAATAAAAATATAATTGGTCAGTTGCTTTCTTACCTAGTTAATTAATTTGCAGAGCTTTTAAGCTCATGTATACTATTAAGCTTACAGCCATTAAATAAGCAATATATCTTGAGGAAATTATTTTTATTTATTGCTTCTGGTACTCACTTTCGTTGACTGTAACACGCGTTTAAATAAATTGCTGCGATTTCGAACCGGTGCGGTGTAAGTGTTTCGTAATAATTGCAAGATTACTGTGCCCGCGCCAGTTGTACATAGGTACTTACAAGTTTTCCTGCCAGGATGTGCGCGCAGCAATCATTTTGTTAATTAAACATTTAATGAATATGGTAGTAAGACGATTGAGTAGTTAAGAAAGTGTCGAGTAAATGTTATGGCGTATTTTGTAATGTATCTTTATGTAATTATTAACGCCACTGGTTTTAAAAGTTTGAGCAGAATCAAAGAAACAACCTAGGTTATAAGAATTCTTATTTTGAAAATATATGGGAATAGCCCAGCTGTCAAACTTCAATATATTTCTGAGCAACTTTCGGACCTTGGCGGGAAAGTGAAGCGTCATGTTTAGCAGTTTTATTTTATTATCTAAAATTTGTGTTTAGCCGAATAATAATGTGAAATAATGAAAGATAATCTTTCATTATTTCACATTATTATTCGGCTATTATTAATATTATTTTATATGACAATTTTTTTTCCCCAGCTAAAACATACGGTTTGCTTTGGAGTAGTGAATTAAAATAAAAAATAAATAGTACTAAAATTAATACATTTTTGGGGTAGGAAAAAAGGGTATAAATATTTTTTTAAACGGCTGGGATTGACACATATTATTTATTGGGACCCCATAAAGCTATAACTACACTGCCAGCCGTTATAAACAATGTTAACTTTGTTTTGCAGGTATCGTTTTAAAAGGTCTCGAAAATCGGATTTTTTGGCACTTTGTACAATTTATTTCTCGGAAACGGTCAAACATTAACGGCTGGGATTTTTATTTCTACATTTGATATCGCAAAGAGCATTCCCTAAAATTTCCAAGCGCTAAAGTGAGCGCAAAATTTATTTTTATTTCACTGCTCCAAAGCAAGCCGTATGTTTCGCTTGCGAAAAAAAAAAATCATATTATAAATAAGGTATTAATCTTTCATAGTACCGCAATTTGGTTCGGTAAAGTAGCTAATAAAAACTCATTTTCTTCTCTCCGCTATATCTCCGCTCTAAGCAATTTGGGGCTAAAGTTTAAATCTACGAAAGGTTGGAAATCATCCCAGGACCTCGAATACCCAGTCCCAGCCGGTAAAGTGCCTTTTGCTACAAATACGCATCATTGCTCTAAATATTTTGTTTATTTTGAACTCACACCACTTGCGAACAGTGGCGGCTTACCTAAGCTTTATTTTGAATAACCATCAGCTACAGTGGCGGGTTATCTAAGCTTTATTTTACACGTTCAACTGACTGTGTAATCGCACTGGTGCGCGGCACCGATCATCCGCAGAACTGGACAACGAAGCTACTGTGGTTACTGGCCACTTGATTTTAAACTTTATAACGTTACATTTAAGTTGAATGTATGTTGATGATGATCTTACTGGTGCATTGTACCGTGGTGGCTAGTGTAGGGGTATTAAGTAAGCGGATTGCGAGAGGCGTGAGTTGTTGTCAGTGATTTTAAATGTTGGTGTCGCAGTGTTGGTTATAGATGTGGCTTTATATTAAATTGGATCATTTATGGAGTTATTATAAATTATTATAAGTTATGCAATTATTATTTCAATGTGGCCACTGGTGAACGCTGTTCTCTATCCTCTAAAATATTGTTCTCCTAATTTTTTCCAGTTCCGTACCTCAAAAGGAAAAAACGGAACCCTTATAGAATCACTTCGTTGTCCGTCTGTCTGTCAGTCTGTCAATACACTTTTTATCAGGAACGCGTGGAGGTAAGTATCAAGTTGAAATTAACATCAAATACTGAGGTCTACGGTCCCTTAGAGCTCTAAAAACATCAAGCTTCTAGTCAACGCAATAAATAAATACGGTGATTTATGCGACATATTTTGATACTCGCAAGTAAATCGAAACCTTTAAGGTACTTTCCGTTGACCTAGAATCTTGAAATTTGGCAAGAAGCAAGGTCTCACAGCACAAGTAAAGGAAAAAGTCCGAAAATCGTTTATTTGTAGTTTTATCACATTTTTTTTTTCACCTTTGCAGTTGGAAAATTGACCGTGGCGTTTGTCGATGTATCGGAGAACATTTTTTTCAACTACAATGTTTAGTTTGTTTTTGGGATAAATTCATCCCAACTATGGAACCCTTCATCGTGCGTGGTCCGTCCACACTTAGCCGATTTTTATCAATGTTTTCCCTAATATCACTTGCCAGCCTAGCTAGCATATCAAATTCTTACAAGCCATTAAATTTTTAAAAGAAAAGACAGGTATTAAAAGTAAAAATCCAGTGTTTAAGCTCCATACACAATTAACTCTGCTGTCGAGTTAATTAAGCAATTGCGAAGTAGCAACAATTAATAATATATGATATTTATTTCTGTAAATTGGTTTAAAACCCAGTTTAAAAAACTCTTTTATACGACAAGAATAACATAAATACTCTGAGAAGAAAGACCGAAACTCAGAAGTCACAATTTCAACTTCTGTTTCGTGGCCCAACATTGTCTGGTGTAGTTTTTTTTAATTGATGACAGGCATAATTTCTCGTTCGCACGCTGTGACGTCAAATTGGTACTAAAGTAATTACGATCGCCACGCTTAGCACTAATGCACTTATTAGTACGATTTCGCCGGACGGTGACTTGGTTACTATGTAAGTGACAGTTAAATTAATTGCAACATGAGTGGAAGTGGCATTACCAAGTTTTGTTAAAGTCAGACGAAGGGTTATGATTATGACATTACAGTAGGAAAAAAGTTTCTTACAGAATTTAAAAAAGGAAACTCAAAACTGTCAAGAGACGATCGGGTGATTCTCCGAAAATAAGATATTCTATGTAAGGATTAATCAAAGTTTGATCATGTTGTAAAACAGCTAATAAGACGATTGAAGTCGATCAATAATTCAATTCAATTTATATGCGCCATATTGGATCCCCAAATAACTGGGCAGCGCCGACGTCAGTCGTTTAGCTCGGAACAGTTTAATCTCAAAACCATTAATTTTAACATCACATTCGCTTTGTTGGGTTTACAAAATTATTGCCCCATCAATGATTTTGAACACTAAGACCAATTTAAACTCGGTATTTATTACCCATTTGTTTAAATTGAATCAGCCATTTAGCGGTAGGCGGTAAAAAGTGCATGAATACCAATGTAAGTCATAATAATTTGATTGAAGAGTGAATATAAATAGGTTATTATCAATTCTAAACATATTCTCATTGAAACGTGCTGACTTTGATCTTTATTGTTCAATTTACTATGCATCAAATTTCATTATAATGTAAACAAAATGGTTTATTGCAGTGCGCATGCGCGGCAACGCAGACGTACGTCTAGACGGGGAGGCGATTCTCATACGTTTTATATTTTAACGGACCAGCACAAAATGGCCTCCCCGCAGTTGCATCCCGGTCTATGCATAGAGAATAGGAAGGAAGTGTAAGGGTCAATTTAAAATTGCTAGAGTAAACGTCGAAAGTAAAGATTTCGGTAACCTTGGCGAAAGGCCAAGGTTTAGATTAATTGAATGTAGTTTATTTAATTTTTTGGGAGTGTAGATAACACTCCCAAAAATTCACGTTCACACACATCAACCATTTTTAAAAGCTCCTGACAGATATTATTTATACCGCTTAATTTTGTATCAGCCCTACCTACCCATAATTTAACATTAATAAAGGAAGCACGACTAAAACAATAAGCGGATCTTATAAACACATCGAGCAGACGAGTATAAAATAAAAACAAAACCCATCTATGGTTTTTATGACACCATGTAATAGTAATTTAGCCGTTAAAAGTTTTTGTTACAGGACCCAGCCTTTATCTCACAAAATTGAAGTCCATTATCTGGGAATAGTAAGGGCACCCACTGGTGGCACAGCACGGTTTTTTCATGCAAAGAATTTTGTATGTATAATTGTATGACCATCAAATTGAAATTTCAATGACACGACACGGATGATTATCATTAAAATTTCAAATTATTGTCATACTATTAAGTTATATGCCTATTTGTCGCATAAAAAGGTCTTGCCCAGCCCGCCCCCAGTGGGCGCAGGCCCTAATCGTCTTCCCAATGCGGGTTTGTTGATAACACGGCAACAGAACGGGATAGGGAAACGGGGCTGCAGTAAAATAAGGGCGCCATTTTATTATCTGGGGTGTGGAGAGATAAGAAGCAGGGCTGCCACATGCTTGGCGAAATGTGTTTACGTTCACTCTTGTGTTGAGATTGTGAAATGTTTGGCTTCATTTGTGTAATACCGAGACTGTGTGTGTGTAAATTCATAAGAAATTAATAATGACCTGCTGATCTATTTTGTCAAGCTGCCAATAGTGTCAAACCCTAGCGTATAGTGGAATGACAGCTCACTTCACGTAACTTTTGACGGTGAAATTTTTACAGAATAGACCGGCTGGTAGATTTTTTGTTAAAACCTTCTAGACAAGAGAAGTTCCTTATTTAACTCTATAAAACAAGACTTGTTGTTAAATAATAATCATCTTTCGTCGGTATGAAATATACAGCTTATGTATTTGAATTATTGAGAAGCCTTGTTTGAATAACAGTAAAGTTTTATTGCGCAAACGTAAATGTCTGAATTGAAAAATAAATTCACTCCAAAACATGGCGAGCGTACTGTCAAAGCCCAGTCACGATTTCATTTTATTATTACTACACGGCTACTTTGAACATGTATCTGAAAAATTGAGTTTATATTCAGCGGGATATTTGCATAACACATATAAAAAAATGACAATTGATCGCAAGGAGTTTCATTTTGACAGTTTACCCGGGTTCATTGCGGTATTTCCGTTGTTGAACAGACGAATTCTTGAAACCTATGAAGCATTGGATTAGCTATATCCTTCAAAACTCTCGGATTGTGATTGAAAGAGTGTTACGCAATTGCTGGCACACGAAGAGCATTCTAAGAATTCTGTGAAAAAGATGTCGTACTTGACGACGAAACCTTTTTTAATTTGAGTTATTATCTCGCCGCCTCAGATAAATTTGAATTATGCGGCGACGACGTCGGGACAAATAAAACATGCGTTTGTTACAACCGAGACGTTACTGATTAAAACTGCATTGTGATATCTATTTAGCGAATATTTCGCGTGCCTTTCATTTTGTTTCAAAGTTCAACGTTCAGACGTTATGGTTTTGTAAAACTGGCTTTACTGTTAAATTGTTCGCGCCTTATTGAGATGCTAGTCCATTTTTGCATAGAATCAAGTTCTTTTAACTTAAAGACCGCTTTGCTGCTGAGGAGTTTGTTGCGACACTTCTTCTTCCCAGCTAAAGCACTAGGAAGTGGTGAAGGGCGGGCATTTTGGGGGACTGTCATGTAATTTTGACGGTCAAAAAGTGCTGATCTTCAGCATACTTTGATTAAATGAATTTTGAATTTACTTGAACACGTTTTAATGATACTTCGATATAATGTTTTCTAGGACAGAATAATTTATTATCATAATTCACGTTACACATTAATATGAAGCAAAGAACTGCTTAATATTCTATTTACACGTTCTGGTTTCCTGTTTCATGTGTTTCACAGTTTGTCAATGCCTACGGAAACATGATTTAAATAATGGGCAACTTTAACATTTATAAACGTAAAGTAAATCGTGGTAAAGCATTTCAGATTTTTGGATATATTCTTCTGTTCAACAAAAAATGTTTTTAATATCTGGTGATGACTGAAGAAGTTTAAAATTCCTATTGATTTTAAATAAAACTGTTTAGAGTTTAAATTCAGAAAACCATTCCCAGTAGCCGAAAGCCGCCGTTGGCCGAAAAAGACTGGTGTCAGAAAAAAGACCCTTCAAAACATTTTTCACAAACAATTTCCATTTTCATCTCCTCACGTGTTTCCTTTGTCTGTCACCCTTGGCCAAGCGTGTCTGTAGATTGGGATAGGTCGGGTCGATAGCCGCGCCACCCTCGCCACTTTGTAAGCATAACGTTACGACTTTACGGCCTGTAATGTCGCAGTCACACGTTCCAAAGATTGTATGGAACTCATGACGTGTTATTCGTTGACATTGCTCGCTAACTTTGTGAAGTAAATGAGAGAGTCGACGATAAAAAGTAATTGCTGACAATTATGATAACGGTCAACTTTCTTGTGTAGTAGACATAATGGCTTATTGCCAGATTTAGTTGATAAAAGAAGAAAATAAGTATTATTTTGAATTGCTTAGCTAGAGCAACTGCTGGTCCGTCCCTCGCAAATTTAATCCCTCAGAGCTGCCAGCGTCGGCTTACCCTTAGTTCAGGGAAGGCTAGGGGCGACCTAATCTTTCCCGGAAACTTGTGCAATCATAAATATATAAATACTTTTTACTTGTAAATCTAAATCGTTTCTCTACTCTCTATTACCTTTTTCTTAATCGGTATAACATGGCAGATAGATGTAAGTATCTTATAAAAAGGACTATTCCGATTAAGTCAAGTCTAGTCTTTATGGGAAATAATGTTTACCAGTAAGTAGTTTAATTTAAATACACTAGGGACGAACAGTGCGTAAGTCGAGTGGTTTATTAATCTATTCAAATGCCAGAATTTATAATGAATGTGTTTTATTACTCGAAACAAAATTTCTATGACCATTCCTACCCTCTCAAAAACGAATGAAAACACGTCGGACAAAATGAAACGTACGCCAAATACATTAGTTTAGTGTGGTAGGATTGATTTATTGCTAAACACCCTCCTGTTATAGGCGCACAGAATAGCGTATTACTCAGGGGAAACCGAACGTAATTTGTTCCAAACAAGAATACCGCTGCGTTTGACGTTTCATATTTTTGCAGAATAAACCTTTATTGCACGCGGCTTAAAGACCACAGACTAAAAAAATGTGTACAGATTATGCACAACTCAGTAAAGTTTTGAAAATGCCTTATTGTAGTGGCCAGTCTAATAAGATTCTGTTGTAAATTGCAATATTGAAGTTCAAGGGGTCTACGTGTATGGTGCTCTCAAAATAGGTTTCGTTGTAAGCGTTCATTGTTTCGGATTTGCGCCAGTATGTGCGTGCGCATATTTTAAGTCCTATGACGTGGTAATAAGATTGATTATGGCGTGCCATGTGGTAATCCTATGCTGCATACGTTCGTGGGAAACAGGGATCGATTTTTGTTTTATTGCGAGACGTATGTTTGCTCATAACCATTCCATTTTTTATGACTGCCACGAGAAATATGTGTTTTAATATTTGATGAATTTATGAAGCTTGTGTTTACTGTTTTTGGCAGAAATTACTACCATGAGAAAAATAGCATTCTATTAGACCGTATTTTCACATTAGTTACTAGCACCACTAAATAGGGCACTATCGGAATATTTCAGGCCATGACATGAATAATTAAAAAAAACGAAATATTTTAAAGATTCTTATTTTTTTTATTTTAACTTTAAATGAAGTCTACCTTTTTATTTATTGGTATTTTTTTAAAGTAGTATAGCAAAATTAATCAATTTATGTTACCCACTTCAAAAATATGTAATAAAATACCTCAAAATAATCCCTAGTTAATGTTTCCAACTCCTGAAACGCAAAACAACAGTTAAAACATCTATGTCTAAACTAAACGGTATATCTCGACGTACGATGCCAGTGCCGCAGTGTCCAAACAAGGTAGAATAATACCCCGTGTCTATTTATTCCCGGTCTTTGCCCCCGGGGCCCTGAAGACAGTAGTAGATACAGTACAGTCGAACAAACTATTTGATAAAGAGGCAGTTAAAGTCGAATTATTAATTAGCTGGAGTAATCTGACATGTGCTAGCTGCCATTTTGAGTAATAAAATGGTCATATTTATTGTAATCGTTCAGTTTAATCGATTTATAAAAGTGTAAAATAAATGTATATAAGTGTGAGTCTTGAATACAATACATACAATAATTATGACCATTGTATTACACAAAGTGACAGCTAACACATTCATGTCAGATTACTCCAGTGAATTAATAATTAAACTAAACAATCGAATTCTAGATCAAAAATGTAAACAAAGGTGTTGCCAATTTTAAATAATAATTTGCCGAAAAGTACTATAACATAATGCTAAAATTGTAGGCATCATAATTATACAGTTAAAATATAATATTGCACAGTTTTTATTTTCTTCAACTTTTTAGTGACGTAAACTACGATCAAAGAATAAAATTTTACTATTTGAAATAAAATCGTGCAAATTATTTTTATGCTACTGGCAATAAGGCAGTGGTCTTAAACATTTGGACTTCATTTAGTGTTTTCTACTAGCGAAACACTTCGGCTTCGCATGGGTGCTTTTTACTAATTAAATATGAGAATTTTCATACACACAAACCTTGTCCTGACTCCTGAGTCCGAATCACAAAGTTAATAAATCATAATATTATATAAATCCTAATTTCAAATAAACATGAGCAACTTGTTCATAAGAATAAAAATCTTTTATTTTAATTTCGTTTACCTTACCTATAATATTAGGACTTACCTTAGGCTATCATATTTTTAATTTTGACACGCTGCTTTGCGTTCTTCCAAAAACACAAAATAAAAAAATAAAACTTAATTTGAATTACTAGGGAAATGTTGACTACCCCTGAACTGTCAGTTTGACAAAGACATTTCTTTGTTTACATTTTTGATCTCGAATTCGATTTCTGGGTTTAGACTTTAAGGCGCTACCCCGAGCAAAACTTTGTTATAGTAAGTTTTCTTCGTTATTCCAAAGCTCTTTAAAACTCATTAATTAAGAGAAATACATCTAAAAGGACATTATTAGAAAGAAAAGAAAGAAAATACGTTTATTTGCGGTAAACCTAACGCAAAGAAATAAAAACACAAATACGAAATAACAAGTTGAGGGAAAATATGCGTCACATTCACGCAAAACGGCCATCGCTCAGCATAAGGCTGCGAGCTGCGACCCTATGCAGAAACAGAGCCCCAGCGCTGGTTTTCCGCTACAGCGGTAGTGGTTTATTAATGTTCGATATCCAATCATCACATTGTACGTTCTTATTCGTTTTTAGGGTTCCGTACTTCATTACGAAAAAATTGAACTCTTGTAGGATCACTCGTGTGCGTATCTGTCCGTCTGTCACAGCCGATTTGCTCCCAATCTACTGGATCGATTAAGTTAGAATTTGGTACACATATGAATTTCTGTGATCCAAACACGGACGTCTTACGTAAATAAGAATATGAGGGTCACTTTTGGGGGAAAACTAGAAATAATTAAAAAACAAATAGTTTTAAAAGTTATTTAAGAAAATAGATGAAAATTGACCATTCTTCTTTATCTCCGAAACTACTGAGCTTAAAATTTAAAAAAAAAAAACAGAAAATTGTTCTTTACTACAGGAAAACCTAAAAGTATATGGCCTTAACTTAAAATAACATGGTAAATCACTCAATATTGTGCGTACAAACTTACTTGTGCAGTTGGAATGTATGGGGAATTGGGGACCATGCTTTTCAACTACAATTTAAGTTTGTTCTTGGAATCTCATTAAATTTTTTTCGGACAAAAATTTCCTAAAATGAATATTTCGGCTGAAAACCGAAAATGAAATTGGGTCCGTATGCTTGAAAAGTTATTACGCACACAATAAAAATGAATATTGGCATTTGACGGTGTAGTGGAAAGTTGAATATTAATTTTATGCCAGTATACCAAATAGCTAGTTTTATTGTACACGGTGGTACAGACGGCTACACATCAAGCTATACATTTCCAGTTTACGCTGATCTCGCACTGTACGGAAATCCTATACAATGCGAGATCAGCTTATACTGGAAATGTATATCTTGATGTGTAGCCGTGTGTACAAGCAAGGGGCTATTCGTGGTCTAAACTTGTAAACGGGCGATTCGCGGGCTGAACCATGTTGTTAATAAAAATAATTATGTAAAAAATGCAAATGCAAATTAGTCGTGAATTAGACGGTAATGAGAATTATGACCGTCTAATTCACGACTCATTTGTTTAAGAGGCTGACAACAGGTAAACCTGGTAAAATCGTATAAAATTAGATATTAACTAATTAATAAAAATTAATCCATCACCGGATGCGGTTTGGCATTTGCAATTTTATGGTATGGGAAAAAATATTTACGGCTTAAGAAAAAAATATTTACTGCCTACTGTAAAACCACCCTTTTTGACCATTTTCTAGATATCTCCGCCTTAAATTGAAATTGGGGGTTGAATTTCACCAATGAATCTGCATTATGGTGAATTTTACCAATAAATCTGACTTAGGGCGAACTTCACTACTGAAACTGACTTAGGGCGAATTTCACCAATGAAACTGACTTAGGTTGCAGCGACCATAGACAAACTGCTTGATCGCAGAAATAGGTACAATCAACCGCACAGCCAGTTTTAGCCCCATAGTAAAAGTTGTTCATAATGATGAGTACAATGAACCCTTAAGAGGTTGTTCCGGAATTAACGCACACCAATTGGGGTGTTTGGACATCAATTAGAATAATATGATATAATCACAATACACTGAATTTTGACTATTTTATTACTTATGGATGAAACATTGTTTATTTATTAAATTAGTTCCAAAATTGATTGTGGGAGAAAATTCATAATCAATTGTGTTCAGTCAATGTGATCAATCAAATCTTCTTTCTATAATCTGAGAATCAAATGTTAACATTACAAATCTACGCACGCTCGCAGTCGTACACGTACCTAGAAGTAAGATTCTAGCGTAGTAAATACTTTGTCCATTTTGGTTTGTTTTGACGGTACAGCGAAAGTGTCATTGTAATTTACGTACGTTTAAATTATATTTGGACTAAAAAAAAAAACTGTTTTTTAGTATTTGTTGTTATAGCGGCAACAGAAATACATCATCTGTGAAAATTTCAACTGTCTTACTATCACGGTTCATGAGATACAGCCTGGTGACAGACGGACAGACCGACGGTCGAGCCTTAGGAATAGGGTTCCCGTTTTACCCTTTGGGTACTCTAAAAATGAAATCGATTCAGTAAACGATTCTGAATGAACTATTTTCATAATGAGCATTAATCAGTTACCTACACACTGAATATGTATAACATATGCGTAATCGTGTATACATGTCAGCCTGTGACATAGCATGTCGGTGACGCGAACGTATAAGTTTTTCCTTTAGCAAAAATCGCTCACGCTCATAAAGAAGTTTTCACTTAAAAAAGAACACCTGTTCCATTTCCCTCCAAGGAAAACATAGTTTAACACGAGTTACAATAAAAATAATATTATGCATTCGCTACACATAATATTACTTACATGTTATGTTATGATGACTAACTTTCTCATACAATCTTTCCAAAACAAGATAGCTCATTACAAAATTACCATAAAATTAGTTCATTTTAATAGTATCGAGTGGCCATACCAAAGAGATTTAAGATACTATACTGTAGAGAGGCCATCAGAAGTAATGTCATAGAAAAATTGAGAACTTGCTGTTGTTGTCTCAGTGACAAAGTAAAACAAAATTCAATAAAACCTAAGTTTGACACGTTTCAAAGAAAATTATGACACTGACAGCTCTTAAACGTGGTTTATGTGCTGATCGCGCTCAGTTTCATTGGTGAAATTGGCACTTAATACCATATTGCACAGTTAGACATTAAACTTCGAAAATAATTTTCTTTTGGTAGGCACGAATGCGAAATGCGATTTGACATGCAGGCGTACCACACTAGACTGAATGACTTTAGCCCACTAGGACAAATTAATCGGATTACGTTTTGTTCGGTAAATAGTTTAATGTCTTTGGGCTTTGTCTGTGGTTTATACCTACCATAGTTCCCCTCATTACGGGAAAACTATGTAAATGTCTATTAACTGCTCCCAAATTACGATATTTATTATCATTTAATTCTTTTTACGTATTTCCTTGACAAAATCTTTTCTTTGTTTGACATTATATACCTACAATTTTAATTTCAACAAGGTTTTTACTTTTTTATTTTAATAATATTTTATATCGTTTACCGGTTTATCGGTTACCCAAAGGGTAAAACGGGAAACCTATTACTAAGGCTCCGCCGTCTGTCCGCCTGTCTGTCTGTCCGTCTGTCACCAGGCTGTATCTCATGAACCGTGATAGTTAGACAGTTGAAATTTTCACAGATGATGTATTTCTGTTGCCGCTATAACAAAAAATACTAAAAAACAGAATAAAATAAATATTTAAGGGGGCTCCTATACAACAAACGTGATTTTTTGGGTCGTTTTTGCTCGATATTGACAACGGGAACAGGTAGACGCTTGAAATATTCTCAGAAAATTTAGTTATAAATATTCACTTTAAAAATAAATCATTAAATTAAAAAAAAAAAAATATTTATGGGGGGCTCCCATACAACAAACGTGACTTTTTTTGCCATTTTTATAGATAATGGTACGGAACCTTTCGTGCTCGAGTCCGACTCGCACTTGGCCGGTTTTGTTTATAACTGCGCATTACAAAAATATCGTACAGCTGTTGTACAGTTGAACCCACACACCGCACCTGTGCGGTGTTTTCCATACTTTTGCAGATTCTTGGAGCTAAACTGGTAAATTGAAATATGCACACACTCATGCAGTAAGCCCCACATCCCCCTTGCTGGACTGGTTAATATTTTGATCACTAACTAATTCTCATGTCTATTGAACCAATCATAGAGAAAAATCTCATTATTTATTTATTGATACGGCACTTCAACGACTTACTAATAAAACATACACAAACAAAAATCACATACAATTTTAGGTAAGCATTGTGAATTCGCCCCTTCCAGAAGCGCACAGCACTACCAGAGAACTTATGACTAAAGGACGTGTAAGATACCGTTAATTGAATTAGTTAGTTACAACTTACAAAATAAAGCAACCATGTAAATGACATTAAATAAAGTAAATCTTCAATGTCTCGGTCGTTCATATCGATCGCAACTAGAGAGGCGCCATGCGGAACCCATTGTGTCGTGTTATCGACAGAGCGCCACCCTAATTGTACGAGTTCAAGTTCACTGACATATCGACTGCCGCGCCCTCTAGGGTCGGATACTGACGATAATTCGATTGAGTCGGCTTGTCAGCGTCATGTGATTATGGTGGCTTTAATATCTTCATTCTCGGGTGATTTGCTGGTTGTATGGATCTGAGGATTATAATTTTCGGGCCGGAACAGTATTGCTAAGATCACAGGGCGAGGGCTATAATTTGTGCCAGACTATCATTATTTGTACGCAGATTCATTGTGAAAAAAAGAAAGAAAGAAAACCGGGTCGGGTTTTGTGGTCTACGTCTCTGTTATGAAGGTTTTTTTTCGAGGTTATCCTAAGGTATAGCTTTGAAGGTATGCTAACAATAAAAAACCGGCAAATTACGTGTCAGACTACGCACAATTAAGGGTTCCGTAGTTAGGATGAATTTATCCCAAGAACAAACTTAACATTGTAGGTGATAAACATGTTCCCCTATACATCCCAACTGCAAATGTGGGTAATTTAGTGATTTACCATGTTTTTTTCAATATTCTTAATTTTTTTCAAAATGTTGGGTTCTGCATTTTCGGAGGTAGGGAATGGTTAATTTTCATCTATTTTCTTTAATAACTTATTTTAAAGTTATAAAATATATTTGAAATCCTTATAACAATTCCTTTCATTTTATGTTAGGCTTGTTCTGATATGTTAGAAGGGCCTACAATGGATAGGTTTATCAAGCTACATGTCAGACATGGGGCTTGATTAATCTTCCTGGCTTTGCTTTTTTTTTTTATGTCACATGGTACAATTTGCAAAACTTCTATTTTAATTTTCAAAATTTCCCCCCAAAAATTAACATTATATTCAAAAATAATTTATTTACGTTACACGTTTGTGTTTGGGTCACAGAAATTCATATGTTTACCAAATTTCAATTTAATCCGACCAGTAGAGTCGGAGCAAATCGGCTGTGACAGACAGACATCCTATAAAGGTTCCGTTTTTCGCTCTTGATGTACGGAACCCTCATAAAGTACCTAGATTTCATCATGGAAACATGAATGGGTGGCCTTCTTGGCGGGAAAGTGAAGCGTCATGTTAGCAGTTTTGTTTTATTTTCTAAAATTTGTGTTTAGCCGAATATTAATGTGTAATAGTGGTGGATTATTAACCATTAAGTGTTCGTGAACCTGCATTAATGTAGGCAAATGAAATAAAACAGTGCAACATCACTTTAAGTTCTCTCAAGAAGTCCGCGCGAGGTTTCAGTAAAGTGCCGCGTCTTTACTTAAACTCAAGGGGAGCGGGGCGGGATATCATCAAACATCTTTATCATGCATTGAGTGGAGTTCATTTCATAATTATTATAACTTTGTACTTGTTACCTAATTTTACATGACACTGGCTAAATGCACAAACCGTGCGAAGCCAAAAAGAAAAAAAAAAAAAAAACATGAATGGGTGGCTATTGGTACGTAGTTTTGTTTTTCAGGGCGTAAGGAAACTTGGACTTAGAATCGACACAAATGACGTCATTCCGGTATAAGGGTCAAAGGTCAATTGCACGAAGTTTTAACTAGGATATTCTGTACTCTATGGATTCTGGAAAATGGTGAGGAGGTTTTGAGTATGAATGTCGATGGCTATAAGAGTAGGAGAAGACCAAACAAACGATGGATGGACTGTGTGAAAGATGATATGGCTAGAAAGGATGGCTGGATTCTGGTAAACTCGTCTATGCGTTTGGAGAGTGGAGCTTTGCCCGTAGATTTGTCGGCAGATCTCTCTAAAGTTTACCCAACGTTCCAGACGATTACGTCATCAACAGTAGTTGTCACACAAACAATTTCCAGGACTCCAGTCCAGTAACCGTGAGAGCACAGAGGAGAATTGTTCATAGATTTGCCGGCCGTACTCTCAAAAGTTCACCCAGTTTTTCAGACGATTACATCATCAACAGTAGTTTTCGCACAAACATTTCTCAGGACTCCAGTAGTCCAGGGGGGCAAGTCTGCTAACACAGTTGTGTCAGAATGGCCGATCATTGGCACCGTAATTGTAGAGTTTGACAGTTTTGCTAATCTCCTAATTGAAAGGCGCCTTTATGATTTTCTAATGACGTGCCATTGATACTCCATTGGGAAAATTGCCTGTATTTGGTAATCTCGTACTGACAAGCTCCTATTATTTTGACTTCCCTATGGACCACTGTCACGCCATTATGAATTTAGGAGGTTACAAACTATTGGCACAATGGTCATACAATCATTGTAATAGCAGACTTGGCCCGCAGTCCAGTAACCGTGAGAGCACAGAGGAGAATTGTCCATAGATTTGGCGGCCGTACTCTCAAAAATTCACCCAGGTTTTCAGACGATTACATGATCATCAGTAGTTTTCGCACAAACATTTCCCAGGATTCCAGGGGGCCAAGTCTGCTATTTTCAATGATTGGTCATTATGACGACCATACCAAGGCAACGCCATGACCATTGTGCCAATAGTTTGTAACCTCCTAAATTCATAATGGCGTGACAGTGGTCCATAGGGAAGTCAAAATAATATGAGCTTGTCAGTACGAGATTACCAAATACACACAACTTTTCCAATGGAGTGTCAGTGGCACGTCATTGGAAAATCATAAAGACGCATTTCAATTAGGAGATTAGCAAAACTGTCAAACTTTACAATTACGGTGCCAATGATCGGCCATTCTGACACAACTGCGTTAGCAGACTTGGCCCCCGGTAGTCCAGTAATCGTGAGAGCACAGAGGGGCTTTGTCCATAGATATGCCGGCCGAACTCTCAAAAGTTCACCCAACGTTCCAGACGATTATGTCATAAACAGTAGGTACCTAGTTGACGCACAAACATTTCCCAGGACTCCACGAACTAGTCCAGTAACCGTGAGAGCACTGACTAAGTTACTCTAGCCACACACTACGCTCGCATTATTACATTATTCAATAACCTTACCTTCCATTGCTTGATATTCCACGATTCTTATTTCCCGGTACACTGTGGGACACGATATTGTACACATTATTGGAATTTTATCACACTAATATTATAAAGGTGAAAGTTTGTGAGTGTGTGAGTGTGTGTGTGTGTGTGTGTGTGTGTGTGTGTGTGTGTATGTTTGTTACTTCTTCACGCTCAAACGGCTGGACCAATTTTGATAAAATTTTGTATGGAGGTAGCTGACACCCTGAATTAAGACATAGGCTACTTTTTATCCCGATATTCCCACGGGATCGAGACTTACGCGGGTGAAACCGCGGGGCGTAAGTTAGGAATAAGCTTCTGCCCGCGACTTCGCTCGCGCGGAGTTTGTGTAAGATTCACAAATATACTAAAATAACAGCAATATTTTTTTATATACACCGTGGCATTTTAATCGTCTTACAACGGCAGCTCAATTGATGTATCCAATGACTATTAATCATTCATAAAAGTATTTTTTTTTTAAATAACATTTGAATATACAGGGTTATTTTTAAGTCGTTTACAACCTCTTAAGGGGTCATTGCACTCATCATTATGAACAACTTTTACTATGGGACCAAAACTGAAATCGCGAAAAAAAAACCAGCTGTTCCCTACATTTATGTTCGAATAATTTGTTAAAATGTAGGGAACAGCTGGTTTTTTTTTCGCGATTTCAGTTTTGGTCCCATAGTAAAAGTTGTTCATAATGATGAGTGCAATGACCCCTTAAGAGGTTATAAACGACTTAAAAATAACCCTGTATATATTCCCCCTTCTTTTTGGGGAAGGCCTATATCGTCTTTCGGCTGAAATGATAAACAAATTTTTTTTTTTTAACTCCCGCACTTCGTTGTCGCCAAATTATCTTAAATCTCTTTGGTTGTCGTTGTCGCTTAGTATTCTTATTGACGTTTTTTCTTTTTACTCGGCTCCTAAGGGTCGTAGCGTGATGTTCAATAGCCTATTGACCCCCTCAAAAATTGGGTCATAAAATGAAAAAAGAAAAAAAAAAACAAATCCCACTAGTAGTTCCAGAGATTAGGGGCTCGTGGCTATTAATGATAACAGCCGCACGGCGAAGAAGCGATCGAAGCCACGGTTACCGCGGTCGGTTCGTGGATGGGTGACCAACTATAACATCGAGAGTCCAGACCTCTACGTGCCTAGGAAAGCAAGTTAATCCGTTGGTTCCAGCTGTCATTCGTAGATCTTTGACAGTCGTTACGGGTAGTCAGACGCCTTAAAGTCCGACAACCAGTCTTACCAGGGGGTATCGTGTTACCCAGCAACTGGGTTGTGAAGGTCAGATAGGCAGTCGCCCCATGTAAAATACTGGTATTCAGCTACATCCGGTTAAGACTGGAAGCCGATCCCAAGATAATTGGGAAATGGCTAGGCAGATTGAGTTCTAGAGATTAGCGCGGTCAAACAGACAAACAAGCTATTCAGTTTTATTATATTAGTATCTAAGATTGAAATTGATAATCGTTTTTATTGAGTGATCAATGTTTAGCAAAGATATGGATGGTTGGTTGGTAATGATCGTTGGTTTAATTTGAAATTAAGATAACAGTATTGTCGCTTAAGATAAACGAAAGTGATAAAGCTAATAAAAGAAATAGCTTCTTAATTGATAGTGTACTTACGAGTTGTAGGTCGTGGGTTCGAACCCAGGCAGATGCTCTCCTTTGTGTAAATTATTTCATCACCACTTCTCCAAACCGTGAAGGTAAACATCGTGAGGAAACCGGCATGTCCTAGAACCAAACAATTGGAAGACATGTCACATCCACCAACCCGCACTGGGTCCGCGTGGTGGATTATATGCCACTGCCCTGCGAAGAGACCTGTGTCCCAGCAGTGACATTAAAGGCTGATTATGCTAAACGTTGGGTTCCGCATTTAGCCTCGAGAGTAGTTCTAAGGTTGGCAATAATGGCAGTAGATCAATTAGGCCTTAATACTAATTAAAATGAAACACGAGACGACAATATACTTGGTTTAGTACTCACGTAGCACTAAACATTCCTATTAAATCCACCTGTCTAATTAGGCACTAATATGGGCGTTGTTCACCGAAGTGACAAGGGACCGCCGATCGATATTATTAATTTGTGTAATGTAACGCTGTCTTCTAATCGTATTATTTAGAATATTTTCTACGTCGTTAATAACTGAACTTATTCTACTCATTTGTGCTTTTAAGTTTGTAGGTAACTAATTAAAGCTTCAAACTAAAAAAACACTACAAACTGAAAAATTACTTTAATTTCAGAAGTCGGTGTCTTTGGTTTTGTATTTTCGTTTTTTTGTCACCGACTTCTGAAATTAAAGTAATTTTATCATGTTGTAGTGTTTTTTTTTCCTTTTTTATTTGTACGTAGTACCTATCCAACAAGTTCGAATACCATTACCTGTTAAGTAAATAACAGTGACAGGAAGATGGGTATCAAAACATCATCCACACAGACTACGGGCAAACTCCACCAATAAAACTGAACGCGTTCAGCACATCTAAACCGCGTTCAAGAGCTGTTAGTGTAAACATTGTTATATAATATTGACACTGACAGCTCTTGAACACCGTTTAGATACGCTGTTCGCGTTCAGTATCATTGGTGAAATCCGCACTACGTGGGAAAAATACGTATTATTGAAGCTACCTCAAAAACTGCTCAAGCATATTTAATAAAATTTATATCTGACCATCTAGGAAGTACTTATACCTTTTCAAACAAAAAACAATTTCCGAAGCCGTCCAGCCGCAGTTTAGTTATATACTAAGTTCTAGGAGGTCTTTCAAGTTATATTTCGTATCATTCTAAAATCGAATCCGCAGGTTCTCATACTCCTAAATTATTTACTTGTTAAAACTGTAAGCATCATACAAGTTAATATTCTCAACCTTCAAACAGCGCTAGGCATATTTTGTGTGCCTGAAGTGTACATAATGATTATTTCATAAGCCCGTGTTATGAATGAGAATGGCCACTATCCTCTACTAACGGACTTTTCACGACCTGTTTAACATACGCGAGATGTGTATTATTGTGATTATAGCATATTCTATTACAGTTTACGCCAGGTGGTATTTTTAGAGTATGATCTTGCTTAATGTGGGCAAGGAAATAACTGGTTAGACTATTAGACTCATTTCCTTTGCAGATTTAAGCTCGGTCGTATTTTTAACGTATACACCTGTATGTCTTGAGAAGTTGGGATTGTTTAAAGGCCCTTTTAGAGCTTACAGGAGGACTATTAAACGGTTACTGAGCTGAGCTATTTATACCTAAAACTAGCTGACCCGACACGTCCTGTTCAAATTCAATAGTTCATACTAAAATTCCATAGAAAAAAGCACTTGCAGATTTTCCTGCATTTCCAATTGTCCGGACTATTTCTCAATTTTTCTTATTACAAACATTTTAAACTAATAATTGGTCAAATCGGCCCAGCCGTTCTGAAGTGATGCATCACGTATTTGGTAATCACGTTCCGACCAAAGTTTTTGCATTGCCAACATTAAAACCAAAACAAATTCGAATCTCAACATTCCAAGATTCTCTTTTCGTAAAGCTTCTAAAAAGAGTATTTCGAAAAGTTTTAAAATATTTGAAAACATAATTCCGCGCCACGAATCATTCATTCACTGTGCGTTCATTGGTCGTTTGTAACTCGAAGTTATTGTGTCACCTAAAATTAGTTCACAAGACAAATATTCTGTCTATTGTCTACGGCAGTCGCGATTTATGTCTGCTCTTTCAGATCCATTGGCTCTGAAGATTTGTTACCAACCATTTATTTTGACTAATTACAGTAAGAATTACTACTACCTATTCAAGCTGATCCAAGGCTTCCAGATATCATTCATAAGATTTTGAGAGACCGAAAATATATATGTTAAGCTGAAGCTCACGATCCACACACGATGTCAAAGTTGCTTTGAAAGAATTTTTGTGATAGACGATAGATTCGGGAAAGCTTTCTGAGAGCTGTAACTCGTCGTATAGGGCTTAGCTTCGATCATGAAGCCAATAAGAGTATTAAGTTAAGAACCATTTGTCATACATCATCATTTCAGCCGAAAGACGTCCACTGCTGGACATAGACCTCCCCCAAGCACCGCCACTTCGACCGGTTCTGTGCTTCTCGCATCCAGCGGACACCTGCGGCCTTCACAAGGTCATCGGTCCACCTAGTAGGACGCCTTCCAACGCTACGTCTTCCGGTACGCGGTCGCCACTCCAGAACCTTTCGGCCCCATCGGCCATCAGTTCTGCGAGCAATGTGCCCTGCCCACTGCCACTTAAGTTGGTAATTCTTCGGGCAATCTGTCATACAGTAATTTGTATTTAATAGGTACCTTTGAGGAAAATGAATAATAATTTATTCAATTTAGGCTGAGAATCAGGTCTTTTTGAACGTCAAAACTACATTAGACAGCTAAGAAGATGCTTACACAAACTGACAACATACGTAATAAATATTAATCACGCGCGTGTTGAATCTACAATAATACAACACGTGGCCGTGGCAACAGATATGCATAACAGTTTCTAGACCAAAACACACCGCCATCTTAGTAAACCTTTAAGTGTCGTGTAGACAGGCGCGACGCGACACCGGTAGAACAATTGCCGTGATGTTTTCATAGATATTGTTCCACCAGAGTCGCGTCGCGTCGCCTCGTCTTGTCGCGCCCATCTGCACAAACCTTTAGGCACGAGATGACAATGCCCAGATGGGAAGAACACTGCAATTGCATAATAAACGGAACACAGGCCTCCTCTCAGGGAGTATGCCGTAATCCACCACGCGAACCAACTGCGGGTTGGTGGATGTCACACGTCTTCGAATGTTTGGTTCTAGGACATTTCCTCGCTATTTCTGCCCACACGATGCAATAAAATGAAATATATTTTCGTTTCGTTAGGATTACGACAGCTACCTTGCTAAGAAAGAAAATCCACATCCCTCCGTCCTGGGGAAGATGATGGGTTGCGCGCCAACCCTGGCGTTGACTGGTCTTCGGTTGCTAACAAATGGCTCTCATGCTGTCGATCTTAACTTTCATGCTGTTGTCAAAGACAAAACACGAAAGAGCAAGCTTGAAAATGAAAAAGTCAATAGGTGCTAAGAAGCAAATTTTTTTGCCGAAGACTCATCAAGTTTAACAGAATTAGGTGTATGCTGTATATTTATTTATTTTATTATTTATGTACACACAGTAAAGTACATATATGTGGGCGTCCAAACAAGCGGTCCAGATGTGGGGTATTGCATTGATGAGATAAAGATTATTGCAAAATACTTGCAATTAATAAAGCTTAATTAATCACAATCCTTATCAGACCTAGAACCTTCTAATCTATCGTGACAGACGTTCACAGTTCTACTGCTAACACCAATATTTGATTAACTTTACTCATTCAATGACGTCATGTTTTAAACAGACAAACAATGCCTTTTTACAAGCTTTTATTTAACTTGCAATGTTCTTAAGTAAGTTTTAAACTAAAATTTGCAAACAATTTTTCGGCCCCTTGTTGGCATCCGATTAAGCTGAAATTTGGCATACTTATGTAAGTCCTGTGACAATGCAATATTATGATAGTATTAAGTCACTTTCATGTCTGTCGTTCCTGGTGGAATCTTTCAAACTGAATTAAAACCATTTTCTCATATCACATTTTGATAGTATAATAGGCTCTAAGTAGGTAACTACCTTAAAATCGGTCAGCGGGAACGTTCAATTCAATTCTATTTGTGTTATATGGTAAGCAAAGCCGGTGTCGACTATTCTGCCAATGTCTAAAGTGAGTTGGGAAGAAAAATGTGCACCGATAAAAAAAAAAACATGCGCGGCAGTCTTTGGGGACTGCCAATAGAAGTAAAAACTAAGGACACGGAGGTATATCTATCATAATTATATTTATACACTTTATACATATAGGTACCTAGCTCATGGAAAGCGTTCGGTGACGATGACGCTAGTTTCATGATTTTTGTTCACCCAAAAAGTGCCCAACGCGCCTAAAAAAGTTTTCACTTCATTAAAAAAAATTAGATGTAAAAAAAAAAAAAACTCTTCGATTGGCTTACAGTTGGACACAATGTAGATCTTATTGGATTAGTACGTGGTAGATTGAAACAAGCGGGTACGTTGTCGCAGAGCAATTGTTCGTCAAAACAATATCATAATTTTTGACATTTAAAATTTATGGGCGATGAACTATTGTGAGTGACACTGTGCTCTGTGAAACTCTGTAAACAGTGATGCGTAAACAAATCGAATATTAAGTGTAGCAAGTTCTGAATAACCTACTTTAGTAAAAGATGACTGTATCGAAAACAAACGCACTAACTCTTGTTTTTCTTGTTCACAGGTAATTACCAGATAGCTGATAACAATGATAAATTGATAACAGATAGCGGTCAGACCAAGATGAGTACCGTTATCTAAGTAAATAAGAATGTAGCAACAATTTGATAAAGGTAATTGATATCGAACCTGATAAGCAGGACTGCAATTCTATAAAAAAATATTATTTTTAGATAAAAAGATATAAAAAGACTTTCTTGGTCTATACAATACTCTTGTCGCGGTCGGTTCATGAATTGGTGACCATCCATTACATTTCGAGACACGGAGCGATCTCCGTCTCTCGGAAAGCACGTTAAGCCGTTGATTCCGGCTGTCATTAGTAATTCTTTGACAGTCGTTACGGGGCGTCAGAAGCCCAAATGTCTGACAACCAGTCTTATCAACTGGTATCGTGGTACCTGGGTAACTGGGTCGTGGAAGTCAGATAGGTAGTCGCTCCATATAAAGTACTGGTATTCAGCTGAATCCGGTTAGGCTGGAAGCCGGCCCCAACGTAGTTGGGTAAAGGCTTGGCAGATTGATCTACTTTAAGGATTTCAAGGAGTTTCAAATAGGTGTTGTCAGTAAATTATTAAAAAAGTTTCATAATTTCTGTGACGGATAACTATGAAGGAATTATGGCGAAGCATTCTTCATTCTGCATGGCATAGAGTCAATAACCTAAATTCCCAGCAGAACATTATATAGGCTGCTTTACTTATGTTACGTATTTGGTCGTGAAGGCCTTCCTTCTCATGCACGAGGTCGTGGGTTCAAATCCGGGCAATACCAAGGTGACTTCTTCAATTCATATGTAATTCTAAGTTAATCTTAGACATCACTGACATTGGTGATCCTTTTTTTTTGGGTGGGAAATTTTCAAATAACTTCTCCCGCTCTGGGCGGAGCAGGAGGGCGTGTCAGACTTTGACATACTAAAACCACCCGTGTTCCTTCAGTTGCCTGTGTGCCAGGGCCACGATATCCCTTTCAGACAAACTCGCAACCCTGGCAGGCATTGGCCCTAACGGACCCCGTCAAATTATGCTGACATCTCTTTGAGTCGCGCGTGGAATACAAAGCGTAGTCGACCCGGGCCTGGTCTTGGCCTGGTCGACCTGGGCCTACCCATCGCTCACCGTGTAAGCCCGCGCCTAGGGTGGCCGGGAATCGGCCTGCGACTCCCGAATCGTGAGGAAACCTGGGGGTCTACTCAGAACATAAACCCGAAGTATCGGACGAATGTTCAGCTGTTTCCTGCCTTTGGCTGACTACGGCGAAAGAAAAAAAAAGACGACATTCAAAGTCAAACATGTGACTTGAAGTCGGGTGAGGATTCAAAGTCAAAAAAGGAAACTTTCGAATTCAAGAAACGGCCGAACATTCGGCCGATACTTCGGATTAACGCTTCGGAGTAGACCCCCAGGACTTATAGTTAATATAAATTTAAAATCGCCAACCCGCTATGAGCAAGCGTAGTGATCAATGTTCGTGCCTTCTGTGTATAAGAAGAGACCGTTGTCTTGCAGCGGAACGGTAACAGACTGGTATTATTACTTACTACTATTTATTTAGTTACGTATGCCATCACGAAAAAAAATACACCGAATAAAATACCCCGAATATGATCATGTACTGGTTGTATCAATGCCATTTATCCATAAACAAGTTTGCTAACTTTTTATAAACTTTTACCTTCGCTTAAAACGTCGCCGGTGAAACTTTGAAGCTGGTCAGACGGGCTCAAAGAATCGTGAGTGATGTCTCATTAGAGGACAGCTGAGCTTGTCGCAAACAAGCGTTGTTGATCAATTGGCATTGGTTAATGAAGTTATTTTGATTAGAAATGAGAGGAAGTGTACCTATTGGTGTAATTTGGAAGCCAAAGAACGATGGATGGATTGTTTGTTTGAGGGATGATAAGAAAGTGATGGTTGACATGGAGAAGGGAAGAAATAAATGAGTTGCGTCGACTTTTCTCAATTATTAAGCCTGTTAGACGAGATAGTTTGGTAAAGAACTTGAATCTCTTCAGTGTCAGAGTACAATTGAAAATTTGAAATAATAGAGCATACTCCTCATGCGGAGCATGTTCCGGGTGATGCCGGACGTAAAGAATAGCACCACCCTAATTCTTCCCGTGGGTGTCGGAAAATGCAACTAAGGGACATACTAGAGAATGGGCAGCAGCGTTCTCTATGCATTTTAACACCATACTGCGATCGCCAACCCGCCTGCCAAGCGTGGCGATTACCAAATGTTGGGGGAGGCCTATGTCCAGCAGTGTACGTCTTTTGGCTGAAATGAGAGCATACTCAGACTTTCAATGATGAAGATAGATAGGTAGAATAGTGTTTATTATTTACACTATAAAATTTACAGATATAAAAACGTAGAAATTTTACATAGGGTGACACAATACTGCAGGTAATCTGTTGTGTACCATTTACATAATATAATGTACAAATGAACTATCTATTCTAGCAGACAGCAGTGAATGTAATGTGTTTTTCAGTCAAGAATCGGGACTATTATAAATAGCTATTAAATCCTTATTAAATCACTGTTAAATCCCTATTAAATCTCAATTAAATATAAGATTATTTTTTATAAACGAAAAGCTATTAAATTCGCCTTCAGATTAAATCCAGCTTCGCCTTAACCGGCGTAATGAAAAGTGAGATCAATAAGTTGTTACATAGGTTTGGAGCAGAAATCGATTCTGAAACAAAAGTTTAAGGGTCAGATAATCGCCGTTGACCATGGCCATACTGCACTAACTTTCATAGGGAATATTTATTTTTTGTAACTAAAATATGAATATTTGAAAAAAATCACAGATAGAAAGAATAGAAGATCGTACAACAAAAGCATGGAAATATCTTACGTAGTTTGAAAGTAATATCGTTTTTTTTATGCTTTGAGTAGACATTACTTCCTGAATTTATTTCATAACGTATTTTACTACAATACTTAAATATTTATAATAGAATTGATGTGTATGCGTCCTAGTTTAACATACATTTTTTGCATAACTTATTTGCATTATATGAAGTCACTAAAATCATATATCTGCGCCTTAACGACCAAAAGCACAACAAATATACTGTATTAGTTTATCTTAGGACCATACAAAACCCAAGCATTGTTCAACAAGCTTCCGCATCATTGTACGCTCATCTTTAAGTGCTCGCAAGAACTACAACACAAATGCTCATCGTTATAAAAGCAGAATACATGCTCCTTATTAACACTATCTACTCAATGACCTAATTGATCAGAGTTAACATCGACGGCGACCAGATTCTGATTAAAGTGTACCAATATGTTTTGAACTGGTTTCTGGATCAGCCCACGCACAATGGCGTATGGTGTGAATGTTGCTTAAGTAATAGATCGGATGTCCACTGCTGGACAGAAACTTAGAACGCTTATCGTAGTTTTTTGGTAGTTATAGACGGGGAATTTTCTCCTGATCACCATCATCAGCCTATGACAGTTCACTGCTGCTGGACAAGGCCTCTCAAATGGAATGCCATTTCACTACTAGATCTTCGGCTACTTTCAACCAGCTCCTACCTACCACCTTTCGAAGATCATCGTCGTACTACCTTGCCTGGGGCCTGTCTTACCATAAAGAAGTATGATGCTGCCAAATATCTTAGATGGTCTTGCTTTTGAAGAACTGAGTGTCAAAGCAGCTTTATGTTACTTACAATGATTTCCACTTTACATGCCGTTTCATTTTCAATTATGTTTTGAAGTAAAATAGCAAAAGTTATGTGCTTTTGAACGCTACTGCCTATAAATCAGATAGATTCAGCCATAAACGTGGTTTAAACAACCAAAAGGTTAACTGGTAACGTACATTTAGTAGCTTTTACTAACCTACCCGATCACAACCAGTTATAGCAGACTATTCCATAAAACACAAACCTTTTTACACATCACCTCGTTCCTCTTTTGCTACCAACCTCTTAATTCCAACCTTTTTCTATAAATAATGGCGCCAAGCCGGTGCGTAAGAAAACGTGCTGGCAACATTAATCTGTGTTGATTCCATTCGCGATTTATAGTGAACTGGTACCGATTTATATTGAGAACAACACAATCGCGCCGTAGAAATGGTTTGACACAAGTAGGTATAACGGGGCTGTAGGTGCCGATGAAAAATGTATCAAAGACGACGTAAGACAGGTGGAGAACAGAAGTCTCATTGATAATTGATACTAATGATGTACGGCAGTGGCGAAGGGTGATTTTATAAGAAGGTTAAGCCGGAGAAAAAATATATTTTCTATTTAAAATAAACTCCTCCTGACGACGTCGATTTTGTATAGAAACTGAACATATCTCGCAATTGCGTCCGGCATGCTGTGACCAAGCCGGACGCGTCTGCGAGTTATTTAAGAGCAAAATGTTTTGTTGTTGGGATATAAAGACAAACAGTGTAATGTAGGCGTTTTGTAATGTTTTAATTGTATGGTGTATTAAATACCTACAGTGTGATTATATTATTTGGCATTATTAAACACTACTAACTGTGCCATTTTTCAATGACGATAGACTGGTTGTGTTCCGAATTTCCAAAGGGAAGCCGGTAGGAATCGTGTTATACGGTGGTTTCGCCACTGATGTACGGCATATTAAGGTCAGGTAACAAAGTTTCCAGTATCTCTGTTCAACTGTTAATGGGTGACGTTTGAACACTGTCAGGATCAGCAGTGCTTAACTTTACGTAATTTAAATTAAAACGGTAAACCCCATTTCGCTTATCAAGTAAAAAGAACACGGCTCTTTTCCAGATTGATGAATTACCTGTTAACTTGCTAAGCTGTATAAATCCTTTCTCTTACGTGCAAAATCAACTAGTAATTTGAAGATTTCGAATTTAAGATAATCGCTCAAACGAACTTGAAAGTGTTGGCTGCATCCTCTGCATACATTTAATTTTGTTGTGCTGTTTTGTATGCATTTCATCAGTTGTGTGCTAATTGCTTACTACAATTTTTAATTTTTCGGTTGGGAATATAAATTACACCTGCGGGGTAACTACGTAACACTATCAGTAGGAAAGAGTTTAATTTGGCAGTTAAACAACATACATTGCGTTAGTTACGATATTGAACAGAATTATTTTTCGGACGTGTGAACCAATGGATTAGCAATAGACTTCAAAATCATTCAGGTTGTGAATGATATGTGATACGCAATTAGGGTGTCGGTGGTATGTCCTTGTCTGGATCACAGCCGCATATCTCGCGGTCACTGTCAGACTGCATACAAAAGAAAGAGAAGCGCGATGACACAACTCTTGTAATTTATTGCAAAATATGAAGTAATTATCTATTTACTCAAAAATTTGTTGAGTAATCGAAAATAAAAAACCGGCCATGTGCGAGTTGGACTCGCGCACCTAGGGTTACCGTAGCATTATCTATAAAACGGCAAAAAAATCACGTTTGTTGTATGCCCTTAAATATTTGTTTTATTTTAATTATTTATTTTTCAAGTGAATTTAAAACTAAATATTCTGTGAATATTTCAAGCGTCTACCTGTTGCCGTTATCAATATCGAGCAAAAACGAGCAAAAAAAAAATCTGGTTTGTTGTATGCGAGCCCCCTTAAATATTTATTTTATTGTGTATTTTAGTATTTGTTGTTATAGCGGCAACAGAAATACATCATGTGTGAAAATTTCAACTGTCTAACTATCACGGTTCATGAGATACAGCCTGGTGACAGACGGACAGACAGACAGACAGACAGACAGACAGACAGACAGACAGACAGACAGACAGACAGACAGACAGACAGACAGACGGACAGACAGACAGACAGACATACAGACAGACGGCGGAGCCTTAGTAATAAGATACCTACCCGTTTTACCCTTTGGGTACGGAACCCTAAAAACAAGTAAGCTCTGCATACAAATAAGACGTTCTTGTTATTAATTAAGTACCAACCGTACGTTGATATTTATTTAGTATAGATATTTTGGATTGAAACTCAAAATAAAGGGTTAGTTTACCGTTAATTTGTATCGAGTTCTGAGAAATATGTTCTAGAATAACATATATTTTTTGCCGCTGCCACAAACTATATAGCTTTGGCATTTTTTTTGTTTAAGACAAGCCTCTACTACTCTACCTACTTTTATCATTTGCCTCTCGTCAGCGCCTTAATCTATTTTGTATGCCTTCCGGCGGGACATTGTATGGACCAACATTTTTTTTAATATTACCCTATGTTCACAAAATTAATAAATGAATTTGCAATACTTACCAGAGGCATAAAGACATTTCGGCTAAGCACCCGGCATCACAGATTACCAGATAAATCACTCCATGTACTTACGTGCGCTAACTACTTACCGGGTCGCACGCGACCCATTTCTCAGTGGGTTGCCGAAAGCCGCGAGGTGCGTGCGGCGCGGCTGCGGCGGGCAGCTATAAAGCAAAACTCACTTTACGCTTGCAAGGTTAGGTACATTTTCGTTCGCGGCGTCTAGCGACTCGAAGGTGTAGGCTATTATAGCAGTATGTATTGAACATTTTGTATGGAGTGATTTATCTGGTAATCTGTGCCCGCACTTTCGACATGACTTAATGTGCCCGAAAATACAAGGCATCCTTCAAGCTAAAACAGAAATTGACTACCTATAATAATAATAAATTCATTTATTTCAGGCAAAAAACACCCTTTGACAAACATAAAGTAATAGAAACAAACCAGCCGCACTCACACATCCAAGTCACAAACAACATCACAACACTTACATAAAATTGTAACCAATAAAATTCAAACATTAAAAAAAATATATATATGTATAAATAATTAATGAAAAATTGCCAAAATAAAATACAAAATGTCAGAATCTACAAAAATTTGAAATTAAAAATTAATATGTCAAATATAAAATAGTAAAAGTACCTACTGTAAAAACTTCATAAAAATGTCAAGATTTAAAAATAAATATTATTAAAAAAAAAAAAAAAAAAAAATTATAAAAATCTATTGCAATTTATTTTAATTCTACCTTCCGCACGCCTGATATACGGGTGCATGTAAGGCCTTCCAGTGCTTCATGAAGGGCCCGTCCAACCTGTTGGCCACAACGTAAGAAGACTGTTGCCGCTGCCTCGCACTCTACTCGCCATCGAGGCCGCCCTCTTGCGCATGCTGGCATAAAAACTGTCAATGCGGACGCTCGCGAACATATACACACCTTTCCTTTTGTTCACGGGGTGAAATATCTTCATGGATGTCCTCCGCCCTGGGGCGAGCGGAGGGGTCTGTCAGACTCTTACTAACCAAAAACCACCCCAGTGTTCCCTTCCCACACTTGCACCGGGGACCATGGGATCTAGTGCGACATCCCCGATCTCACAGCACACAAACACTCTAACCTAACCTAATTTTAGCGATCATGTAATTCTTAGGTATAGAAATATAGATAAATAGGCTGCAAGTAAAATAAGAAGATTCCTACTGACTTCTACAGCATTAAATAAGACATTTCCTTCGTGATTCCAAACATTTGTGTTCAGCCAAAATTAATGGCGGGTCGGAACATGAGGCGAGTCTCTGCGCAGTAACGAATTCACGTGTCAGCGGGGGTGAGAGGTGCGGTACTGCGCAGCCAGTAGCGCACTTCAGAGCCGCCATAGAGTTTGGCGCGTACTATACGCGTCGGGGGCGGTCCGCACCGGGTGCCACCTCATTGGGGGTGACGCCTGACCGTGAAAATATAAAACATACTATCACTGTTTTTCAACGATAAACCACTTCTAAGTCTTGAAGCCATTTTAACCAAGTTATCCAAACTAAATAATTGAAATATTAACACTTTCGACTCTACCCACTTTTCGGAGAAATCATACGCCATACAAATAGCAAGTTATGAAAAAAAAAAAAAAATGCGTGTATTTGAAATCCAACGAGTATACTATTAATTAAATCTTGCTAAATTAAACAACAGATTTTATTTTCACAGTTTTTAATGCTGTATTCGCTAACAAAAACGGATATTTAAAATGAGCCTTCCGGGAGTGCTCCCTGCATCCAATATGCGACTTGAGTGAACCCTCTAGGAGGGCTCCCGGCACTGAACGTGAGCAAAAAAAGGAAAGGAAAAAATCACGGCAGTAGTTTATTATAACGAAGTTACAAGGAAAACGAGTAATAATCGACCAACTTACATTTACAATTGGAATGTATGGGAGAACATGTTTTTCAACTACAATGTTGAGTTTGTTCTTGGGATAAATTCATCCCAACTAGGGAACCCTTCACTTAAAGGGGATGCGCTAAGGTAGCCCGCGAAATTCAAATTTTCTTAAGTTTTTTGCAGTGTAACAGGTCAGTAACAGGTTATTTATTGATCTAAATATGATTCGCGGCAGAATTATAATCATTAAAATCAGCATTACAACTCTCTAAGTTCATAAAATCCTACTGAATGATTATTTCAGAAATAGTTATTCAATAGGATTTTTCGAAGAGAGTTAGTTGTTTTGCCAATTCTAATGATTATAATTCTGTAAAGCCATATTTGTTACGGCCGCGAATCATATTTAGATCAACATACAACCTCATAATGACCTGCAAATTGCAAAAAACCTAATAAAAATTGAATTTCGCGGGCTATCTTAGCGCATGTGACACAATTATGCGCACCGGGTATCACCCATGCTAGCTACGCCACTGACTACAACTATCTCGTTTGTCGCAATAAACCCGACGACGTATAAAATCATAAAACAACTTACCTTATTGCGTTGCCCGTTGCTTTCCGACGCCCTGTAGGACAGGCTACACCAGTTCACCCACGGCCTGCCACTTGAATGACTCCACTTACTGTCGCAAAAAGTTCACGCATCCGCGTAGACTGTGGCTCCGTGGTAGAGAATACAATCCCGAGCATGTTTTTCAATCCCGGGCTTACGGGATTTTTGAAGCCTTTTCCCGGGATCCCGGGCTCATCCCGGGATTAGACAATGTGGTTTCTAATTGGGCTAAAATAAAAAAAACACGAGTAATTAAAAAAAAACGTCTTTAATGTCTGCACAACACAAATCAGAATAATAATAAAAAAAGAAAAAACACAAACTAAAAAATACTATACTTTTGCAAGAAATTAAAAAAACGCACAAAATAACTATTTAGAATTTCGAAAATATAATCGCAGAAATATCAAAGCATCCAATGTTTGACTTCCGAGCCTGCTTCGTAGTTTATTGCCAACATAAGCAGCAGCTGAAAACGCTCGTTCAGCTTCTACGCTGGTTGGAGGAATAGACAATAGATACTTATATGCTGTTTCTGAGTGATATCCACGAACACCTCCATTTTCGAACAGGCTCATTTCACGTCTAATACTATTTGCCAACCCCAATTCATTTTGTACTTGTACTTCAGGATCTGGGGATTTCATACTCTTGTTAATTTCCAGCTGTAACTTTTCCTTTAATGTCAATTGGGGTTGGGAGGTTTCTGACCTTAGCTCATCATCTGTTTGTGATCCTGACCTTGCTTCGTGCTCCGTGTAATCTCGACTATTAAGTCTTTTAACAATACTCTTTATTTGCTTCCTCACTAAAGCCTGTGTCGGAACTGGAAATAAGTCGTGCCATTCCAAATCCGATAATAACTGATTTTCAACATCCATTCGTGGATTTTGTAAATAATTTAACACGCCAGTTAAATCATCACTTCGTCGTTGCTTTATACGTTCCACTAAGGATGTTTTAATTTTTTTTGGCAAGTGCTGAGTTTTTGCTAGACAGTTGTTTTATAAGAAATTTCAAAGCGGCATCAGCTGTGCATAAATTAGCATCTCGCCGACAGATTGCTTCTACTGTCAATTTAATTGGGGTCAGCACATCAACAATTTTATTTACCAATTCAAAATCAACATCTTCTAAACGAATTGGATGATTGAGATCTATAAGAGCTTTTTGAATGCATGCTTTTAAAAGATAAAATCGCTCCAGCATTGTTAAAATACTATTCCACCTGGTTTTACAGTCCAAAAGAAGTGACATCTCTTTTCCATGTTCAATTTTCACATATTTTTGAAGTACTGTTTCATTTTTCAATGGAGATCTTTTGAAATACACTACAACTTTGCGGATTTTCTTTATCAGCTCATTAATATTATCATATTGTGTTAACTCTGGTACGTGTTCTGGCGCAAGATCATTTTGTGACATTACGATTAAACCTGGTTCTGGACAGTCTAAGTCTTCTAAATGGTGTTCATCATCGCTGTCGTCCATATAATCAACAGTCACAGCTGGTTCATTTATAGTATTGCCTGAGGTAGGGCTATCTTGCAAATTATTATGTTTTTCATAAAGCACATCACAGACCGCCAATATGATACCATGTGCGAGACACAGTTGTTGTTCAGTGCAAATAAGCCGCCCCACCTTTATCATAACATTCGGTCCATCGGTTACAATAGCCACGATGTCAGTTTCTAGGGAAATGTCAAATTTACTTAGACGCTCTTGCAATATACGAAGACAATTTTCAGCTGTCAATAGGAACAAGTCCTAAGTTCCAAAATTTTTTATATGAATGAACGTTGACCGCCATGAATCGTTTATTGGAAGTTGAAGTCCACTCGTCGAAAGAAAGACTAAATCTTTCACCTGCACTTTTCAAATGTTTTAATTCTGCAGTTACTTGCTTTCTGATTTTTTCACTGTAATTCATAACACGTTTTCGAACAGTGACGGCTGACTTTGGTAAATCCGTGTATTTTGCTAAGAGCGATTTTCTCAAATCATCTGAGGTTATGAATACACTGAATGGAAATCCATCTAATGCAATCATTCTTGCCAAAATATCATCCAGGCTATCGGCGGCACTTTTAGTAAAATAATTATCTAACTTTCGCTTGGCTGGCGGCGGTGCTGTGTTCAGATTTTCATAATCTTGACTTGTTGCAGCTGATATAACCTTGATGTTATGTTTTGATAACAAAAGTGTATGTAATCCCTTAGTTGATCCACCCAAACTCCTGAGGATGGCTGGGCATCGCTTACATTTAGCACTATTCCCGTCCTTCTCAACTAAATAATAACTCCACACTGACGTCGTATCACTGTCTTTTTTATGTCTAACAAAGTCTCACGCCATTTGAAATACTTAATTTCAGATAATTGACTTTTAAATTTTAATGACGTAGCCTACGTAACCCGTCGTCACTGACGTAGCCTACGTAACCCGTCACTGACAGAACAATAAATGAAAAAAATAAAACCTGATTTGCATATTTATACTTTCGTACAGGGAATACCCGCAACAATATTATGATATGAGATGATCGGGTGATTCCCCTGTTGGTTCGTTGGGGAATTACCTTAAAGAGTATTGTATTAAAGTATTCCGAGTGGGGAAGTCCCTTCTAAGTTCTACGACAAACATATTATTAGGACTGTACCTGTGTAGTAAATAGTGGGTACCTACGTATTGTACGAGTTGCTTTTTGTCGTAATGTATTAAAATAATCTAGGCGAGGTTATTTTCAAGGCGCAACGGACTACGGAATACAAACTAGACTTGTTTGTGGCAATCCCGAAAATCCCGAGATTAGCCAAGTACAGTCCCGGGATTTTCGGGGCCAGAAAACGGTCGGGATCCCGGGATTGTATTCTCTACTCAAGACCCATAAATATGGGTAATTGATTGACAGCAAATAGTTAATATCGGCACCTACTCCATATATTTTACATGATTACGGCCTGGAGCTCTACAGCATTTACGATCAGTAATGTTTATGATGCCTGTTGGTCCCAGTCAAGACTCCAGACAATAAGTAAGTCCAGTAAGTCTTCAATAAGTTATTATCTAATCTCTCTAAGTTGCCTAGTGGCCTTCTAATGTCACAGTTTTACCCATTACCTTTGTACGGGTGATTGGGACATCAATGCTTCACAAGCATTATCTCAAGATACTAGGCATAAAATAATAAATGGTATCTTGAGTTAAGTATCTCAAGATGGTGTCTTGAGCTAAGTATCTCAAGACGGTGTCTTAAGCTAAGTATCTCAAGACGGTGTCTTGAGCTATGTATCTCAAGATGGTGTCTTGAGCTAATTATCTCAAGACGGTGTCTTGAGCTAAGACCTCCCAACCCCAATTGACATTAAAGGAAAAGTTACAGCTGGAAATTAACAAGAGTATGAAATCCCCAGATCCTGAAGTACAAGTACAAAATGAATTGGGGTTGGCAAATAGTATTAGACGTGAAATGAGCCTGTTCGAAAATGGAGGAGTTCGTGGATATCATTGTACATATATAATATAATTACTTACAGTACACAGTATATTACTTTTGTATTATATAATGCAATGGCCTGTTGGTCCCAGTCAAGACTCCAGACAATAAGTAAGTCCAGTAAGTCTTCAATAAGTTATTATCTAATCTCTCTAAGTTGCCTAGTGACCTTCTAATGTCACAGTTTTACCCATTACCTTTGTACGAGTGATTGGGACATCAATGCTTCACAAGCCTAAGTTAGTAATAAATGGTATCTTGAGTTAAGTATCTCAAGATGGTGTCTTGAGCTAAGTATCTCAAGACGGTGTCTTGAGCTAAGTATCTCAAGACGGTGTCTTGAGCTAAGTATCTCAAGACGGTGTCTTGAGCTAAGTATCTCAAGACGGTGGCTTGAGCTAAGTATCTCAAGACGATGTCTTGAGCTAAGTATCTCAAGACGGTGTCTTGAGCTAAGTATCTCAAGACCCATAAATATGGGTAATTGATTGACAGCAAATAGTTAATATCGGCACCTACTCCATATAGTTTACATGATTATGGTCTGGAGCTCTACAGCATTTACGATCAGTGATGTTTATAATGCAATGACCCCAGTTAAGACTCCAGACAATAAGTCCAGTAAGTCTTCAATAAGTTATTATCTAATCTCTCTAAGTTGCCTAGTGACCTTCTAATGTCACCATCCAGACAATAAGTAAGTCCAATAAGTCTTCAATAAGTTATTATCTAATCTCTCTAAGTTGCCTAGTGACCTTCTAATGTCACAGTTTTACCCATTACCTTTGTACGGGTGATTGGGACAACAATGCTTCACAAGCATTATCTCAAGATACTAGGCATAAAATAATAAATGGTATCTTGAGTTAAGTATCTCAAGATGGTGTCTTGAGCTAAGTATCTTAAGACGGTGTCTTGAGCTAAGTATCTCAAGACGGTGTCTTGAGCTAAGTATCTCAAAACGGTGTCTTGAGCTAAGTATCTCAAGACGGTGGCTTGAGCTAAGTATCTCAAGACGATGTCTTGAGCTAAGTATCTCGAGACCCATATATATGGGTAATTGATTGACAGCAAATAGTTAATATCGGCACCTACTCCATATAGTTTACATGATTATGGTCTGGAGCTCTACAGCATTTACGATCAGTGATGTTTATAATGCAATGACCCCAGTTAAGACTCCAGACAATAAGTCCAGTAAGTCTTCAATAAGTTATTATCTAATCTCTCTAAGTTGCCTAGTGACCTTCTAATGTCACCATCCAGACAATAAGTAAGTCCAATAAGTCTTCAATAAGTTATTATCTAATCTCTCTAAGTTGCCTAGTGACCTTCTAATGTCACAGTTTTACCCATTACCTTTGTACGGGTGATTGGGACATCAATGCTTCACAAGCATTATCTCAAGATACTAGGCATAAAATAATAAATGGTATCTTGAGTTAAGTATCTCAAGATGGTGTCTTGAGCTAAGTATCTCAAGACGGTGTCTTGAGCTAAGTATCTCAAGACGGTGTCTTGAGCTAAGTATCTCAAGACGGTGTCTTGAGCTAAGTATCTCAAGACGGTGTCTTGAGCTAAGTATCTCAAGACCCATAAATATGGGTAATTGATTGACAGCAAATAGTTAATATCGGCACCTACTCCATATATTTTACATGATTATGGTCTGGAGCTCTACAGCATTTACGATCAGTGATGTTTATAATGCAATGACCCCAGTTAAGACTCCAGACAATAAGTCCAGTAAGTCTTCAATAAGTTATTATCTAATCTCTCTAAGTTGCCTAGTGACCTTCTAATGTCACAGTTTTACCCATTACCTTTGTACGGGTGATTGGGACATCAATGCTTCACAAGCATTATCTCAAGATACTAGGCATAAAATAATAAATGGTATCTTGAGTTAAGTATCTCAAGATGGTGTCTTGAGCTAAGTATCTTAAGACGGTGTCTTGAGCTAAGTATCTCAAGACGGTGTCTTGAGCTAAGTATCTCAAGACGGTGTCTTGAGCTAAGTATCTCAAGACGGTGGCTTGAGCTAAGTATCTCAAGACGATGTCTTGAGCTAAGTATCTCGAGACCCATAAATATGGGTAATTGATTGACAGCAAATAGTTAATATCGGCACCTACTCCATATAGTTTACATGATTATGGTCTGGAGCTCTACAGCATTTACGATCAGTGATGTTTATAATGCAATGACCCCAGTTAAGACTCCAGACAATAAGTCCAGTAAGTCTTCAATAAGTTATTATCTAATCTCTCTAAGTTGCCTAGTGACCTTCTAATGTCACCATCCAGACAATAAGTAAGTCCAATAAGTCTTCAATAAGTTATTATCTAATCTCTCTAAGTTGCCTAGTGACCTTCTAATGTCACAGTTTTACCCATTACCTTTGTACGGGTGATTGGGACATCAATGCTTCACAAGCATTATCTCAAGATACTAGGCATAAAATAATAAATGGTATCTTGAGTTAAGTATCTCAAGATGGTGTCTTGAGCTAAGTATCTCAAGACGGTGTCTTGAGCTAAGTATCTCAAGACGGTGTCTTGAGCTAAGTATCTCAAGACGGTGTCTTGAGCTAAGTATCTCAAGACGGTGTCTTGAGCTAAGTATCTCAAGACGATGTCTTGAGCTAAGTATCTCAAGACCCATAAATATGGGTAATTGATTGACAGCAAATAGTTAATATCGGCACCTACTCCATATATTTTACATGATTATGGTCTGGAGCTCTACAGCATTTACGATCAGTGATGTTTATAATGCAATGACCCCAGTTAAGACTCCAGACAATAAGTCCAGTAAGTCTTCAATAAGTTATTATCTAATCTCTCTAAGTTGCCTAGTGACCTTCTAATGTCACAGTTTTACCCATTACCTTTGTACGGGTGATTGGGACATCAATGCTTCACAAGCATTATCTCAAGATACTAGGCATAAAATAATAAATGGTATCTTGAGTTAAGTATCTCAAGATGGTGTCTTGAGCTAAGTATCTTAAGACGGTGTCTTGAGCTAAGTATCTCAAGACGGTGTCTTGAGCTAAGTATCTCAAGACGGTGTCTTGAGCTAAGTATCTCAAGACGGTGGCTTGAGCTAAGTATCTCAAGACGATGTCTTGAGCTAAGTATCTCGAGACCCATAAATATGGGTAATTGATTGACAGCAAATAGTTAATATCGGCACCTACTCCATATAGTTTACATGATTATGGTCTGGAGCTCTACAGCATTTACGATCAGTGATGTTTATAATGCAATGACCCCAGTTAAGACTCCAGACAATAAGTCCAGTAAGTCTTCAATAAGTTATTATCTAATCTCTCTAAGTTGCCTAGTGACCTTCTAATGTCACAGTTTTACCCATTACCTTTGTACGGGTGATTGGGACATCAATGCTTCACAAGCATTATCTCAAGATACTAGGCATAAAATAATAAATGGTATCTTGAGTTAAGTATCTCAAGATGGTGTCTTGAGCTAAGTATCTCAAGACGGTGTCTTGAGCTAAGTATCTCAAGACGGTGTCTTGAGCTAAGTATCTCAAGACGGTGTCTTGAGCTAAGTATCTCAAGACGATGTCTTGAGCTAAGTATCTCAAGACCCATAAATATGGGTAATTGATTGACAGCAAATAGTTAATATCGGCACCTACTCCATATATTTTACATGATTATGGTCTGGAGCTCTACAGCATTTACGATCAGTGATGTTTATAATGCAATGACCCCAGTTAAGACTCCAGACAATAAGTCCAGTAAGTCTTCAATAAGTTATTATCTAATCTCTCTAAGTTGCCTAGTGACCTTCTAATGTCACAGTTTTACCCATTACCTTTGTACGGGTGATTGGGACATCAATGCTTCACAAGCATTATCTCAAGATACTAGGCATAAAATAATAAATGGTATCTTGAGTTAAGTATCTCAAGATGGTGTCTTGAGCTAAGTATCTTAAGACGGTGTCTTGAGCTAAGTATCTCAAGACGGTGTCTTGAGCTAAGTATCTCAAGACGGTGTCTTGAGCTAAGTATCTCAAGACGGTGGCTTGAGCTAAGTATCTCAAGACGATGTCTTGAGCTAAGTATCTCGAGACCCATAAATATGGGTAATTGATTGACAGCAAATAGTTAATATCGGCACCTACTCCATATAGTTTACATGATTATGGTCTGGAGCTCTACAGCATTTACGATCAGTGATGTTTATAATGCAATGACCCCAGTTAAGACTCTAGACAATAAGTCCAGTAAGTCTTCAATAAGTTATTATCTAATCTCTCTAAGTTGCCTAGTGACCTTCTAATGTCACCATCCAGACAATAAGTAAGTCCAATAAGTCTTCAATAAGTTATTATCTAATCTCTCTAAGTTGCCTAGTGACCTTCTAATGTCACAGTTTTACCCATTACCTTTGTACGGGTGATTGGGACATCAATGCTTCACAAGCATTATCTCAAGATACTAGGCATAAAATAATAAATGGTATCTTGAGTTAAGTATCTCAAGATGGTGTCTTGAGCTAAGTATCTCAAGACGGTGTCTTGAGCTAAGTATCTCAAGACGGTGTCTTGAGCTAAGTATCTCAAGACGGTGTCTTGAGCTAAGTATCTCAAGACGGTGTCTTGAGCTAAGTATCTCAAGACGATGTCTTGAGCTAAGTATCTCAAGACCCATAAATATGGGTAATTGATTGACAGCAAATAGTTAATATCGGCACCTACTCCATATATTTTACATGATTATGGTCTGGAGCTCTACAGCATTTACGATCAGTGATGTTTATAATGCAATGACCCCAGTTAAGACTCCAGACAATAAGTCCAGTAAGTCTTCAATAAGTTATTATCTAATCTCTCTAAGTTGCCTAGTGACCTTCTAATGTCACAGTTTTACCCATTACCTTTGTACGGGTGATTGGGACATCAATGCTTCACAAGCATTATCTCAAGATACTAGGCATAAAATAATAAATGGTATCTTGAGTTAAGTATCTCAAGATGGTGTCTTGAGCTAAGTATCTTAAGACGGTGTCTTGAGCTAAGTATCTCAAGACGGTGTCTTGAGCTAAGTATCTCAAGACGGTGTCTTGAGCTAAGTATCTCAAGACGGTGGCTTGAGCTAAGTATCTCAAGACGATGTCTTGAGCTAAGTATCTCGAGACCCATAAATATGGGTAATTGATTGACAGCAAATAGTTAATATCGGCACCTACTCCATATAGTTTACATGATTATGGTCTGGAGCTCTACAGCATTTACGATCAGTGATGTTTATAATGCAATGACCCCAGTTAAGACTCCAGACAATAAGTCCAGTAAGTCTTCAATAAGTTATTATCTAATCTCTCTAAGTTGCCTAGTGACCTTCTTATGTCACAGTTTTACCCATTACCTTTGTACGGGTGATTGGGACATCAATGCTTCACAAGCATTATCTCAAGATACTAGGCATAAAATAATAAATGGTATCTTGAGTTAAGTATCTCAAGATGGTGTCTTGAGCTAAGTATCTCAAGACGGTGTCTTGAGCTAAGTATCTCAAGACGGTGTCTTGAGCTAAGTATCTCAAGACGGTGTCTTGAGCTAAGTATCTCAAGACGGTGTCTTGAGCTAAGTATCTCAAGACGATGTCTTGAGCTAAGTATCTCAAGACGGTGTCTTGAGCTAAGTATCTCAAGACCCATAAATATGGGTAATTGATTGACAGCAAATAGTTAATATCGGCACCTACTCCATATATTTTACATGATTATGGTCTGGAGCTCTACAGCATTTACGATCAGTGATGTTTATAATGCAATGACCCCAGTTAAGACTCCAGACAATAAGTCCAGTAAGTCTTCAATAAGTTATTATCTAATCTCTCTAAGTTGCCTAGTGACCTTCTAATGTCACAGTTTTACCCATTACCTTTGTACGGGTGATTGGGACATCAATGCTTCACAAGCATTATCTCAAGATACTAGGCATAAAATAATAAATGGTATCTTGAGTTAAGTATCTCAAGATGGTGTCTTGAGCTAAGTATCTCAAGATGGTATCTTGAGCTAAGTATCTCAAGATGGTATCTTGAGCTAAGTATCCCATAAATATGGGTAATTGCTAACTTAAAGTTTAAACTTTAAGGGGGATTTGATAAGGCTTTTCAAACTGAATATTAGTAATAATAGCAGAGCAACAATAATTTCATCAATTATCCTCAAAGATTAACTTGAAGCCCATCTCCCATGCTCTTTGAAAGACTGGTGATTTTCATTTATTACACAAAATTAAAACTCTAAAAGCAGGCTTAGCATGATGCTTTCTATTTCTACTCTATTGTAGAATAGAAATCGCTTGTCTATCTTTCTTCGTAGAAAACTGTCAGCTGTCTACACAGCGTAATTTTTATCTACTTTAAAACACTTCTCTACGGTTCTCATGCTAAGCCTATGGAACCAGGAATGGTTGGTTAAGTTTCTTTTAGTACTAACCTAATAAGCAATGTGGAGATATGAATAAGCAGTTTTTTATACATGTATAAGATTTTGCAATATCAGGAGGCGATGACAAAGGTAGGGTCAAAGTAGGTCTAGCAAAGTCTCCCGCCATTTGAAATACTTAATTTCAGATAATTGACTTTTAAATTTTAATGACGTAGCCTACGTAACCCGTCGTCACTGACGTAGCCTACGTAACCCGTCACTGACAGAACAATAAATGAAAAAAATAAAACCTGATTTGCATATTTTTACTTTCGTACAGGGAATCCCCGACCGACGGGAAATACTCGCAACAATATTATGATATGAGATGATCGGGTGATTCCCCTGTTGGTTCGTTGGGGAATTACCTTAAGAGTATTGTATTAAAGTATTCCGAGTGGGGAAGTCCCTTCTAAGTTCTACGACGAACATATTATTAGGACTGTACCTTTGTAGTAAATAGTGGGTACCTACGTATTTTACGAGTTGCTTTTTGTCGTAATGTATTAAAATAATCAAGGCAAGCTTATTTTCAAGGGGCAACGGACTACGGAATACAAACTAGACTTGTTTGTGGCAATCCCGAAAATCCCGAGATTAGCCAAGTAAAGTCCCGGGATTTTCAGGGCCAGAAAACGGTCGGGATCCCGGGATCCCGGGATTGTATTCTCTATTCCGTGGTCTTTGATAACCCAGAGACAATTAAAAATAAATTAACGCAGGCGCTGATTGTAAAGGGAACATGTCAAAAATCCCGTATGTTTATTTATTTAATTTTAAAGAAAGCTTACAGACTAATAACAAAGGTGTCATTGTACTCATCATTATTAACAACTTTTACTATGGGACCAACCATGAAATCGCGAAAAATAAATCAACTGTTCCCTACATTTTGACGAGTTATTCGAACATAAATGTATGGAACAGCAGATTTTTTTCGCGATTTCATGGTTGGTCCCATAGTAAAAGTTGTTCATAATGATCAGTACATTGACACCTTAGAGGTTGTGCGTTAATTCCGGGACATGATGTATACAAGTTGTCTATTTCATTTGATAAATATATACAATATTAGTTTTAGTATATGCGAAACCCGAAACACGTGTCTAGTATTTTTATGTAAAGAATCTATGTACAAAATTTCATAACTGTATCATGAAAAATGACAAAGTTATAAGGTTGTTATGTCACCGGGTTGACCGTACAAAAACATGCTAACGGCGCCCCCGCGCCTCCAGGGTCGTCTTGCGCTCATTGATAATAATTTGGCAGTAGGTACCTAACCGTACGGCGATTGTAATGTAAGTAATTAAATGGTGATAACATTTTCCATCACACGTAAATATTTTTGGGACAAAATATAACATGGTGTAAAAATGATTGAAATCGATTCAGTTCCTTATTCTGAACAAACTATATTCAGGTTTCGCATTTATACTAAAAAAAATGTTGTACTTATAGCGTACTGCTACTGAGATTTTTGTCAATTAAGGTGAATCCGCAGCTGTAATCCGCGAAGTTAAAATTTTCTTACGTTTTTCTCACCTGTCTCACTCACCTTAATGTGTATATTTTTCATAAAATACCGTCTGTTTTTTAAAGACTTTTTGTAAGACTTTGCTTACCTAAAGTGTGTTATAGAGACTTCTTGGCGGGAAAGTGAAGCGTCATGTTAGCAGTTTTGTTTTATTTTCTAAAATTTGTGTTTAGCCGAATATTAATGTGTAATAGTGTGGATTATTAACCATTAAGTGTTCGTGAACCTGCATTAATGTAGGCAAATGAAACAAAACAGTGCAACATCACTTTAAGTTCTCTCAAGAAGTCCGCGCGAGGTTTCAGTAAAGTGCCGCGTATTTAGTTAAACTCAAGGGGAGCGGGGCGGGATATCATCAAACATCTTTATCATGCATTGAGTGGAGTTCATTTCATAATTATTATAACTTTGTACTTGTTACCTAATTTTACATGACACTGGCTAAGTGCACAAACCGTGCGAAGCCAAAAAGAAAAAAAAAAAGAAAAAAAGTGTGTTATACATGTAAAAACTCGTGATTTTCGTACTGTATTTGTTTACTAAGTAAGACAGGTACAGGTAAAAAAATACACAATACTGAATGTATGACACTGAGCTTTCTACTCTGTGGCAGTTTGTCAACGTCAGTTTCGTCTAGACGCCGAATGCGTGTGTAGTTTCTATGCACATGTGCAAGAGTAACAGTTCTAATTGCGCAATACGATCGTCAAATCTCAATCTTCAAAGGGATTGTGAAAGGAAGTGTTGTTTTCACGATTAATCGGATACGATCGCCATCTTGGTGTATAAATAGATCAAGATCGTCAACCTAGTCTTGTGCTTTTACTTTAAAATGGTGTGCGATACAAATTTTCTTGATATTCATCTTTCCATGATCTGCTAAGGTTTGGGCACTTAAAAATACTTGACTATAGAATATAATACTTTTCTCTTTTTAGGGTTCCGTACTTCAAAAGGAAAAACGGAACACTTATAGGATCACTCGTGTGTCTGTCTGTCCGTCTGTGACAGCCGATTTGCTCCGAATCTACTGGACCGATTAAAGCTTCCACAAACAGGCGCGAGGCGACACTAGTAGCACAATTTCTATGAAAACTTCATGGATAGTGTCGCGCTGCCTGTCGCACCCGCGAAATCAAGCCAGTCCAGTTGATATTTGGTACACATATGAACTTCTATGACCCAAACATGGACTTGTAATATAAACATGATGAATTTTGAATATGGGGGTCACTTTTGTGATGACAAAAAAAAAAAAGTTTTGCAAACTTTTACAAGCAAACAAGAATTTGTACTGTGTGACATATCAGATGAATGTTTAAGGATTTCAGATAAATATATTTTTATGATTTTAAAATAATAGATGAAAATTTACCATGCCCAACCCTTGCCTGAAACTACTGAGCCTAAAATTAAAAAAAAAATACAGAAATTGTTCTTTACTTATAGATTACTGGAAAACCCATAAGAAGCCTATGATTTATTTATTTATTTATTTATTTTATTATTTATGTACACACAGTAAAATACAGAGAGATACGACATAATTAAAATAACATGGTAAATCTCAATATTGTGCGGAGAAAGTTACATTTGTAGTTGGAATGTATGAGGGAACATGTTTTTCAACTACCACGTTAAGTTTTTTCTTAGGATAAATATTAATCCTCACTACGGAACCCTTCATTGTGCGTGGTCCGACACGCACTTAGTCGGTTCTTTCCTCATATTTATTTTTCTCTTTCATGCTCATCCAGTATTTTTCTCAGCTGAATCTCTTAATCAACATTTGGAAGAACATCAATAAACATGTATAAGTAGGGTACCGGCATGTCCTAGAAATAAAAATTCGAAGACATATGACGTCTACCAACCCGCACTGGGCCCGCGTGGTGGATTACTGGCACGGCCCACTCACTCTCACAGAGGCCTATGGCCCAGCTGTGGGAACATTATAGGCTGATGTTATATAAGTAGGGGTACACCGTACTCTTCATTTGGCTGTTTCGCAGCAATAATGCCGAAACAAGTTAGCATCGATTAAGAACGCTGTGACAAGTCGATAATTCGACAACATGATGTCAATGCCAAATTCTTGCTCAAAAGCAAAACTGTATGAGGAAGAGTTTCCACGGTTTCCAAGCGTATAATATCGTCACACTATCATGTAATTAAAAACCCCATTAATTTAAGAAGGAACAGCGTTTACAGCGTAATCATTGGTTTAAAGACGTGTTTCCAATTCAAGGTTATAGGCAAATTGTTAAGTACTAATTAAAGCAAGTAGCTGAGACTGCCTCATTGTTGTAGTGGTCGCGCTACTGCGGTTCATGCTCCCGGGATCGTTTCCCAGGTCGGGCAAAGTGGGCTGAAATTTCTCAGTAGCAACCCGGTGTCTGGATTTGTGCCCGGTTTATGGCAATAGGCTCGCCCCTTGTTACATGGGACTTAAACATGACTGGAGCAATGAGGGTGTGGTCGGTATACCTCTGCCCAAATCTTCGGGGAATACAGGCGTGGTGTTAGGTAAAGCCTGTAACTTTTAACTTTGTTATTGATTCCTGTTCGAGAATCCTTAAATGTCAACCAATCAACCTTCAATTCTCTGTGATTAAAAAGTAATTCAATTGGGACTTGGGAGACGAACCCATCACGCAGTAACGTTGCGTTTTTAGGGTTCCGTACTAGAAGGGTCCATATCGAGCCCTATTTCTGCAACTCACGTGTCCGTCTGTCACACAGGTTTTACAGCTAAACGGTTGGAGCTACAGTCTTAAAATTTTCACAGTATAAGCATCTTGTTGACCCAAAGCCTACAAATTGATAATTTTTTAAATAAGTTTATTTTTATATGGCATCCATACGCGAATTTTTTTTTTTACCTACCCATCGAGTGGGTTATCGTTGTTTAGAGCTCGTTGAGAACATAAATACTGTATTTCTTGTTTTGAAAAATATTGGAAAACAAAGGAATGAGAAGCCACCAAAGTAAAAGTTTTTACAAAATTTTGTTCCGAATTTGTTTTAACTTCCCATTGACCTATGAACCTGAAATTCACAACAATGTCCAATCTGTTCTTAAAACCCCATTAAATCCTGAAGGAGGAGGGGTCATGTTGATTACTCGCGCCCGTCCTCGGCTCCTCTCGCTCAAGGTTGCGCGGAAACTATGCCGTACCTGTTTCCGCGTGTGAGGCATCCCGTCTAACAGGTCTTGGACTCGCGAAGACACGATACTGATGTCCAACTACCGACGTGTTGACTGATAGTGGTTGGAGAGCTGTGTTTGATTTGGGATAGAATGAAAAAACCTTTTTACAGAAAAAAAAAACAACTGACTTCCAAAAAAACACTACAAAGTGTAAAATAACTTAAATTTCGGAGGAGGTGTCTGGATCTGTGTTTTAGTTTTTTGGCACTGACCGAAAAGAATGAAAAAAGAACCGAAATTAAAGTTATTTTTCACTTTGTAGTGTTTTTTTTTTTCACTTTTTTATGGGTCAGTTTGTAATTTATATAAGTTACAATAGCCTAATGTCAAGTGCTCATCACCTTTTACAAAATATTGCTTTTCCTGATGCAGGGATGTTAAATGTTGAGGGAGTTCTCGTGGTAAGAACCAGAAGAACTGCCACTCACCATATGCATTATGACGAGCGTAAATTGCTTAGCAACCATATTAAAGTACCTAATCGAATCGCAACCCGTTAAATACTTATTATTAAGTAGTTCCGGTGGCAATCTGTGGTCTTCATCATCAGTTACACTTCACCAAATGTGCTTTCCGAGAACAAATGCACAAGTAAAAAAAAAAGTAAAGTAATAAAAAATACCAAAATCTCAACAATTTGAGGGTTTTCCTCGATTTCCATGGGATCCCCTCATCAGATTCTGACTTGGTGACACTGGGACTACCTCGAGAGCATACCCTTTCAAAAAAAAAAAAATTTTTCAAAATCGGTCCATAATTGACGGAGAAATCGGTGAACATACATGACATACAGACGAACATAATTATAACTTCCTCCTTTTTGGGAATAAGAAAAAATAATTTAGTATCGAACTAAGATTTTCTCTATTGAGATTTTCTGACCGAAGCTTAACTTTCAGTGATTTTTGTTTAGTTTGTTTTTGTTTGTTTGTTGTTTTTGTCCATCAGTAGATACAATATCTAGCGAAATCGCTGTGCTGTGGGTCCCCCACAGTACAGCATCATGCTGAGTAGCCTTATTGTCACAGTCACGACGTGCAGCTGAAGACTATTTATGTATGCTCGTAGATCCTTTTTAGGGTTCCGTACCCAAATGATAAAACGGGAACCCTATTACTAAGGCTCCGTCGTCTGTCTGTCTGTCCGTCCGTTTGTCACCAGGCATGCCAGCCATGAACCGTGATAGTTAGACAGTTGAAATTTTCACAGATTACCCTTTGGGTACGGAACCCTAAAAATGGCAAAAAAATCACGTTTGTTGTATGGGAAAACCTTAAATATTTGTTTTATTTTAATTTAATTATTAATTTTTGTGTGAAGTGAATATGTAACTAAATATTCTGTGAATATGTCAAATGTCTTCCCCATACGAGTAACTTCTCTGAGATCTCATCCGTTTATATTATAATTATTTTCTCTTCATCAATCAGTTAAACAAAACTGCCGGCCGTTTCTGTAAAAATCTTACGGCGAAAACTAAGGTGAAGTGAGCTGTCATTCCAGATGAGAGATTGACACTCTAGGGGCATGAGGAGCAGGGTGTAAAAGTTCACTCATCCTCTATAGAAAAGGGAGGTTCCTCCGACCAGACGGGTGTTGTGTCTGGTGGGCAACTGCCCAACGGTTGACGTCGGGACGTTGTATATTATGCTAGTTGCGCGGTAAACTCTGCTTGCGCGATACAGGATTTGCGTGACGTCAGTGTGACGCGTAGTTCGCATGTGGCGATGTTGATGCCGCTATAACACAATCTATATATATAAAATTCAAAGTCCTGACTGACTGACTGATATATCAACGCACAGTCTAAACCGCTGATCCTAGAAACATGAAATTTGGAGGGTGTATTCTTTGTGAAGAGTAGGTATCCATTAAGAAAGGGTTTTTCGAAATTTCTCCCCTAAGAGGGTGAAATAGGGGATGGAAGTTTATATGAAAGTTCGTCAGTTTTGAAGTTAGGATCTTCAAATTTGGTGTATAGGCTGACGATTGAAAATTAACTTACATGTATCTCAGCGTTTTTGATAATTCCACCCCCGAAGGGTTAAAAAGGGGGATGAAGTTGTGTATCAAAGTCCTTAATTTTCGAAGTAAAAAACGCAAAATATATTATCTAGGGTTATGGTTGGAAGCTAATGCAATGGTGTTGTTAGAATTTCAACCCTTAAGGGGTGAATAAGGGGATAAAATTTTATTTTTAATCAAACTTCTTTTTAAGTTAAAATCACGAATATTTCGGCTTATGGTTAAATGATAAATGATTTATTTTCTGTAAGTTTGTACAAACACTTTTACACGTCAATCATATTAAAAAAAAAAAAGTTGGAAACCAACACACAACCCAAATCGCTAGTCCTAGAGACATGAAACTTGGAGGGTGTGTTCTTTGTGAATAGTAAGTATCCACTAAGAACGGATTTTTGGGAGTTCCACCCCTAAAGGGGTAAAATAAGGCATGGAAATTTATATGAAAGTCCGTCAGTTTTGAAGTTAGGATCTTCAAATTTTGTGTTTAGGCTGATGATTGAAAATAATTTATACGTGTGAGACTCGTATAATTTTACCCCCGAAGGGTAAAAAATGGGGATGAAGTTGTGTATGGAAAGTACTTAATTTTCGAAGTAAAAATCACAAAATTTATTATAAAGGCTTATGGTTGGAAGCTAACGCAACGGTGTTATTAGAATTTCAACCCTTAAGGAGTGAAAAGGGGGATGAAATTCATTATTTTTCAAGTTAAAGTAACTAATATATATAATATAAGTACACGTGTACCGTTTCTAACTTTTCATAGAATGAAGCGATTGCGATGAAACAAAACGAAATTACTCCAACTTATACAAATACACAATATTTATTTAAATATAAGGTCGTGTGACTGACTGGGCTATCAACACACAGCTCAAACCACTGAACGGATTGGGCTGAAATTTGGTACATAGATAGTTATGACGTAAGCATCCGCTAAGAAGGGGTTTTTGGAAAATTGACCTTTAAGGAGGTAAAAGGGGCAATTTTGTTTGTATGAAAAATCTTATTCCAAGAGTTAATAAACCTCAAACATGGCATGGATACTTACGTAAGTAAATTATAAAGTTTGTCATTTTTTGTTTTTTCAAACTACCCCCTTAAACGGGTTTTGGGGATGTCAAAGTTTGTATAGAAGAATTTTAACGTGCGATCCGATTAGCTCGAAACTCGTTATTTTATATATACCTTGTACGATTCACGTAGGGCTGCCATCTCGAAAGTCTGTCACCCAGGACAAGAAACGTGAAAACCCCGGATTTTGGATCTTACTACCCGGGCGTTTCAAGAGATTTTATTTTTTCTAAGTTTCTAAGTGGAAAAAAATATAGTTTTAATGGTTTTAAATATTTATTTATTATTTTTAATCAATTTAAACTAAATTACGTCTAAAAAGGAAACAAAACAAAATATTCTTAAAGTTTTAAGGAACTTACATTTCTCGTTTCTTTAAATAAAAGAAAATTAGACTCTTGTAACAAAAAAAAATATCTCTACTCTTTTAACAAAACAAAATTTTCTTAAAAAGCTTTAAAAGGAACTATTATCAGTCGTACATGTTTAATGTCTGTAAACATAACAAAAAAAATACTCTTTATCTTAACGAAAAAATCTTTTTAAACTTTTCAGTACTACCACATTTTTTACTTAGTTAAATAAAACAAATAAAATTGTACTTACGAGTACAACAAAACTGAAACAGTTCTAAAAAACTATTACAAGTCCTACATTTTTAAAGTCTATTTTATTTCTCAGGTTTTTTGTATTTATCAGCCTTGCCAATAGCTTTTAAAGTTTCTTCCTTGCTTAACAGAAATTTATAAAAATCAACACAATTATAATCTTTAAAATTATATTTTATTTTTATCACTGCTGAGACTGTTTCTGTTTTAAATGAATTTCTTTCTTTTGTCCATTGCTGTGTGATTAGAGAGAATATTCTTTCGACATTGGCGTTGTGTGCAGGAATACAAAAAAAATACTGTGCAATTTTTAATAATTCTGAATATAAATGAGCATTCGGTGTTCGAAAAAATTGTAACTAAAGTTGATTTGCATTTAGAAGTTTATCTTGCTGGCTTAGATTTTGACTGAAAGATTTTAAATTCACCCACTCATCTATTAATTTTGTGTCGTCAATTTCTATGTTCTTGTCTTTTAAAAAAACAATAGTGTCTTCAATAGCAGTCCATTGAGTATTCTCGTTTATATTCGGTAAAAACATCCAATCAAATGTATCGAATTGTTTTAAAGGCTCTATCCATTTTTCAATGTACGTTTATATTTCGTTATAGAAATTCAGAGAACATTCTTTAAACTCTTTTTTTGTGGTTTCACCTTCTTTATTCAAAGTGCTTTGAATACTCAACGGCAAGAAACTTTCTCTAATTCGGTCATCTAAGCTTTTTGTGATGGATGTAAGTATGTTTCTTGTTTCAAGGACAGAATTATCAGTTTTTTCCAGTTTCTTTTTGAGTGAGTGATGTGCATAATAGAGTGTATAAGAAACAAATACGCCTCCGAGAGAGGATTTTCAAAAAACTGTTTATTTAACACAGGTGGCCTTTCAAGACTTTCAAAATAATCCTTTAATAGAGCTTCAGAAGTCGTTCGATAGCTGGAAACAAACTTAACCATCGTGTCAGAATGATAGAGAAGCTGCTTGTATTCGACATCAGCTGTTTCACAGATCGGGCCTCGACTAAGGGCGCATGCTTGGAGAGGGGCCAGTTTCCACTTCGTTGGAAGACGGGGAAACTGGTCCTCATAAAGAAACCGGGGCGCCCGGCGGACTCTCCGTCCGCTTACCGGCCCATCGTGCTGCTCGACGAGGTGGGCAAGCTCTTTGAAAGAGTAATTGCAGACCGCCTTGTCGGGCGGCTGGTGCGGGTGGGGCCGGATTTGGCGGAGAGCCAGTTTGGTTTCCGTAAGGGGCGCTCTACGGTGGATGCCATCATGCGCGTTCGAGCCCTCACGACGGGGGATGCTGTTGCCCGGGGTGGGGTCGTCTTGGCGGTGTCTCTTGACATCGCCAATGCCTTCAATAACTTGCCCTGGAGTTGCATTAGGGAGGCACTTCGGTATCACCGGATGCCGATCTACCTCTGTCGTGTGGTCGAGGCCTATTTGACGGACAGGACCGTCATCTACCCCGGTCACCACGGAGAGTGGAACCGGCGAGAGATGTCGTGCGGTGTCCCACAGGGATCGGTCCTGGGGCCGCATCTGTGGGACATCGGGTACGACTGGGTGCTGCGCGCCGACCTCCCTGGTGGCGTCAGCGTAGTCTGCTACGCTGACGACACGCTAGTCCTGGCACAAGGGAGTTCGCATCAGGCGGCGGCCGAACTGGCGGCACGTGGGGTTGCGACAATCGTCGATAGGATCCGGCAATTGGGACTCGAGGTGGCATTGCACAAGTCCGAGGCCATGTGTTTTTATGGTCCTCGGAACGCGCCACTGTCGGGTTCCCAGATAACGGCGGGAGGGGTTCACATCGGCGTCGAGTCGACGATGAAGTACCTGGGACTCGTCCTCGACAGCCGGTGGAACTTCGTCGAGCACTTCCGACGTTTGGCTCCCAGACTGGAGCGGGCCGGGGCTGCCTTGAAGCGGCTTCTGCCCAATCTGGGGGGTCCAAACGCCTCCTGCCGGAGGCTCTACGCGGGGATCGTGCGGTCCATGGCCCTTTACGGGGCACCGGTGTGGGCGCGTTCTCTGAGGCTGCGACCAGCGCAGCGGTTGAACGCGTCCCAAAGGGGCATGGCCATCAGGATGGTACGGGGATACCGCACGGTCTCCCGTGAGGCACGAGCCTCCTTGCCGGACTGCCGCCATGGGATCTGGAGGCGAAAGTCCTCGCGCACATTTGGGTGTGGCGCGAAGAGGCGAAACTCCGGGGCATAACTCCGCTGCCGCAAGAAATCGCGGCACAGCGGACGGAGCTCCGGAGGGATCTCATGGCGACATGGAGAGTGCGATTGTCGCAACCCAGCGTTGGGCACGCCACAATTGTGGCGATAAGTCCCCTCTTTGAGGAGTGGCTAGAGAGGCGCCACGGCGTCCTCACCTTCCGCCTGACGCAGGTCCTCACCGGACATGGATGTTTCGGGAGGTTCCTGTTTAGGATTAAGCGGGAGGAAACGCCCGGGTGTCACCACTGTGTGGATCGCCCGGAGGACACGGTGGAGCATACGGTGGAGGTCTGCCCAGCTTGGGCGGAACACCGCCGTGTCCTCACGGAGGCGATCGGCGGCGGCGATCTCTCGCGTCCGGCCCTGGTTCAGGCCATGGTTCGGAGCGAGAGTGCATGGGAGGCCGTCACTTCCTTCTGCGAAGCAGTTATGCTAGCGAAGGAGGAGGCGGAACGCGTGAGGGTGAGACAAGGTTCGCGCCCTCATGCCCCTAGTCGCCGCAGGAGACGCCCCGGGCGTCGGGAGTCGCAAGCCGATTTCCGGCCACCGTAGGCGCGGGCCTGCGGACGGTGAGCGATGGGTAGCTCGCCGTCCGATAAGGACCAGGCCCGGGTCGACGGCGCGTTGTGTTCCACGCGCGCCTCAAAGAGATGTCAGCACAAACTGACGGGGTCCGTTAGGACCAATGCTATACTCCTAAGAAAGTTGGAGAGCATCGGTATTCGTGGTGTTGCGCTCGATCTGATTACCGATTACATGTCAAATAGGACCCAATGTGTGAGAATGAGGGACTACACAAGTCAGCCAGAAAATGTCAAATTTGGGGTACCTCAAGGTAGCATTTTGGGACCGACTCTATTCCTCATTTACATAAATGACTTGTGTGACCTTCATCTCACACGTGGTAAAATAATTACATTTGCCGATGATACGGTTCTTTTGTTTAAAGGCAACACATGGAGCGAGGCTTTTGAATTGGCAGATGAGGGTTTTGGTCAAGTTGCTACTTGGCTTGACTGCAACCTTCTTACCCTAAATGCCCAAAAAACGAAGTACATTGCCTTCAGCATTTGTAATAGGACTCAACCACCTGTTAACTCCTCATCCATCAAAATTCATTCATGCCTAGATCCTCTGTCTTGCTCCTGCTACAATCTCTCACAGGTATCTTCCATCAAGTATCTGGGTCTTACTGTTGACCAAAATCTTTCATGGAAGGAACAAATAGCCACCATGACTACTCGAGTTAGGAGAATGATCCACTTATTTAAAAATCTGCGTTTGCCAACCAACACTACTACGAACTATTTATTTTTCCCTTTGCCAGTCAATAATAACTTATTGTATTACTGCTTGGGGAGGCACTTCTAAAACAACACTTTTATCCCTAGAAAGAGCGCAGCGAGCTGTACTTAAAGTAATAAATTACAGGAGATTTAGGTACCCTACACATACACTACATAAAGAATTGTCTTTACTTACGATTAGACAATTGTTTATAAAAACTTCGATCCTACAGCAACACTCTAAGTTACCCCTTACAACAACCAGGCGTAGAAAAGATATAGTATATTGTGTTCCTAGAACCAAAACGGTATTTGCTAGCAAATTTTTTGACCACATCGGGCCTTATTTGTATAATAAGTTGTCTAGGAGTTTGAGGTTACGTGATTTGTCAATCTATAATTGCAAAAAGATTTTAAATGAATTTCTACTTCAGATTAATTATGTTAACACAGAAAAGCTATTAGTAAGCCTATCATAAATACAAACACAAAGCTCGTATTCACACATGTTCAGTCACATACACCAATTACATCAACACACAACATCATACAAACATCAACACAACAACTTGTTTATAATATTTTTTTTTTTTTTCTCTAAATATTTTGCATATACATAATAATTTTTAGTTTTACCCACCTTACGAATGTATTAATTAATACCGAACACCTGCTAAATGTCTCAAAATATTATGTTCACTATAAAGTGCTGTTATTAAGTGTGTGATTGTTGGAGAACGAGGAAGACTGACCTACCGTGATACAGTTTTTACTAGTACGGAGGTCAGTGTGAATTACTCTCTAGCAACCATAATATTTGTGCGCACGACATGAGATCTTATGTTTTGTATTTTATTTATTTTTTCTTTGTAAGTATTTGTTATTCTTATGGTTGTTATTGCGATGCTGGAAATAAAGTTTAAAAAAAAAAAAAAAAAAAAAAAAAAAAAAAATGCCTGCCGGGGTTGCGAGTTTGTCCGAAAGGGATATCGTGGCCCTGGCACACAGGCAACGGAAGGAACACGGGTGGGTTTTAGTCAGTAAAAGTCTGACACGCCCTCCCGCTCCGCCCAGAGCGGGAGAAGTTATTTTGATGATTTCCCACCCAAAAAAAAAAAAAAAAAGCTGTTTCACAGAAGTCTTTAAGGTTTTTCAGCGTCGACTGGCAGCAAATCGCATCCGTGGTGCACTGCATTGTTAATAACGTGTGCAGAGCAACCCACGCCAACTATGTTGGGGTTCAGACTTTGTTTGAGTTTATGGAAAACATTGTTGATTCCTCGTCGTTCTGTTCCACCGAAGTTTGTGTTGCAGTTGTCTCCACTAAACGCAATACACTTTGACAAGAGATCGTGCTGCCGAAGTTGTTTTATAATCAGTTCAGTAATTGTGTCGGATGTCTCATTTTCCGTGTTTTCTATTTCGAGAAGTTTTGTAGTGATTCCGGTTTTTTTAACATCAAAATATTGAATAACCAAAGGAAACAGTTTCGTGCATCCATGATTTCTGGCATCAGTAGCCATGCTGATATATGGTACATTTTGTAAATCATTTTTAAGTTCGGCAACAGACAAAGGGCCTAGCACTCCAGTTGCTATTGCAGTTGCCTTTGTTCGATTACATGAAACTTTTTTTGCGGTATCTGAACCCGAAAATATTTCACGGTTGAGAGTACAAGTGCAATCCAAAGAATTAAAAGACATATGATGGCTTACTGTATGATAGACGAGTGCGCCTTCCGCTGCTCGAATAAGGAGGTCTTCCGAACTTGATCTTACAAAATATGTAGCTATATTTGAAGAACTGGCTTGATTTCTCAAATTTGTTTTGTGTTTCTGTGTACTCAAATGTTGATTTATGTCTGTAACTCCCTTATTCGCAATCGAAATATTCGTCGAACAAATGGTACAAAAAGCCTCCCAGTCATATTTTCCTATTTTTAACATAGGAAACTTATTTTGCAAGTCGCTGTTGAATAAGCATTTACGTTTAGGCATTGTTTTGTGGTATCTGATCTGAAAAGGATAAAAAAACGTCGAAGTAAAACGTGTAAGTATTACAATTCGTAAAATATAGCTCGATTCCTGGCATGAGAGCATTTAAATAAACAGGATCACTGTTGAACAGCACTAAAATACATATTATTGAACAAAATATAATACCTAATCTCATGTTTTGTAGAATAATAACAGTTACCTTGCATTGCAAGACTACGTGTCGTCCGTTCCGTCCGTCACCTCGCCCGTTGTCATGCACACGCACGTCTGCACTTGTAACCGCCTACTACGCAACTGCGGCGAGCGAGAGAGAAGAGTCGGATGTACGCACGGCACGGGGTGCAGGGCGAGCCGCGTCACGTGTCACGCTACGCGCCGCGCGTTTCGAGTCGCGCGCGACCGTTGTTTATTTAAAAAGTGTAAAACCCGGATTACAAATAAAACCCCGCCCGGACGCTCCCCGGACGCCTTCTAAACTAGGACAAATCCGGGGAAACCCGGACGGATGGCAGCCCTAGATTCACGTACAATATATTAAACTGCATACGCAGCAACCTACTTACTTTATTCACTTATATTAGCGATAAACATGTTTTTAAGTTAGTTGACAAATTACTACTAGCGCGAGCACTGCGGATTAGCATCCAAATCTTTACTTGTAAATCGGGCTACTTAATAAACTTTCAAGTGTTACTAAATCCGTGGTTTCCGTTAACTCACCTAAACTAACTTTAACTGCTTCAAGTGAGCGGGCTATAACTTATTGTAAAGTGTAAGGTGCCTACTACTTCTGGACCTTACATACCTAATGCTCACAAAATATAAAGCCTTACATGTGTTTGGGTTTATTCAAATGTAACCCTTACGGGGCAAAAGGGGGTTATTAAGTTTTTAGGGAAGGATTTTACTGCGCGTCATGATAAACTCCAAAGTAATTGAATAAAACATAATTTAATATTTTTCAAAAATAAATTCGTTTCGGCGTGAAAAGGGGGAGACAGTTTATATCAAAATTATGTTTCCTTTGATTAATAAACTAGAAAATTGACCCGGATATTTTCTTAATAAATAAAACGGCCGTAAAAATAAATTTTCGAAAACAACCTTTTAAAGGGGGTGTTGAATTTTGTGGGGGAAAATAATTGAATGGAAAGATTTTAACGCGAGGTTCGATTTACTTGAAACTCGGTATTTATATTTAAGATCGGAAATAAACAGAAATCTAAAAGAGGTAGTCAATTTTAGAGGGGATGATTTTATGTTTCGGATTGGCGCAAAAATGGCTGAACGGATTTAGATGAAATTTGGTAACATACATATAGTTTATAATCTGCATTAACACATACTACTACACGTACTTTTAATTCTGGTGGTACGTTCTCGTGACATTTTTTCCGACATCCACGCGGGCGAAGCCGCGGGCAGAAGCTAGTTGACAATAAATTCACTTCACGCGCACTTCACCTATGTTTTCACGGTGAAATTTTTACAGAATAAAATAGCTGTATTTCTAAAACCTATTGTCAAGTATCATGAATCCTTTAACACAATAATGTTTACAAATTTTATTTAGTTCCCAAGTTAAGTCACTCTTGTAAAGAAAGTCTTATCGATGGTTCACATTTATTAAATCACATACGTCTGATCACTCAGAGTCACGGCCATTATTGCTGACAAAAGCTTAATCGCCTCTTGTCGCTGCAATGAGCCCATATTAGACGCATCAATTCCACGTAATTTGTTCTTCTCACTTTCTCTGTTAAGTAACACGCGCCATTTTCGAACGCTCCATATTTGAAAATTCGATTCTCGATTTTGAAATCGAGTGACTAGGGATTTCCAGTTTTTTTTTTTTGGACTTGTAATGTGCATGTGCCCGTAAGAAAAATGAAAATAAATAGGCTCGTGCAGCTGGTAGTCATTGAAACACTGATTACGTACTTGGCAACTTTATCGATTTATTAAAATAACCATTCACGATTCATTCAAATGGAAATAATTGATCACCGAATTTAAATTTTTCAATGCCCATTCATTATCTCCGACTGCTCTTGGACGTATTCGAAATGTCATCCGAAATGATAAGACGACATTTTAATTTTGAACGCATTCCAAATTCAAGTTCAATGACAGATGTGACGTAACGATACTCCTTATTGGTAAACTATTTTCTGTTATGGTAATGGCAATCTGGAAACGTCTCATCCATTTCAGTAAAGCACTTTCATTCGAAAAAGCGTAATGAGAAGAACATAATATTATATGGTCGTCGTTAAAAAAATATAACTTTCACTCAAGTTCAATGACAAACATATGACGCAAGTAACTGATGAACAGTACGATTACGTGTGTTTATAGCATTGTCTCGTAATTGCTATGGCTTTGTCTTAATTGCTATCGGTTCGTTTATCGAAGAGTAGACAGTTACTAATTGTGGATGAGAGACTGAATAACGATGTAGTTTTATCTCATGTTTTATAGCAGACAGACTGTTTTTAAAGTTGTAGAAATAATTCTTGAGTAGAAATATATGTACGCACTGTACACAGGTACTATCCGACGATCATTTTCTTTGCTATCTTTAATAACATGTCTCAGGTATGCAATTAAAACAGACAACATATTTTCTAACATTCCCTATAGTGTTAGAATTGGTCACAAATGTCATGATTTCATGAGAAAGTCATTCAATAGATCAATTCTAACTTAGAGAGATGTATTAATGATTCTAATGATTATAATTCTAGAAATACATATTTTTTATGGTCGCGAATCATATTTTGATCAAGATACAACCTGACACTGACCTTCAAATTGTAAGAAAATTTAAATTTCGCGGGCTACCTTTGCACGTCCACCTTAAAACATTTTTTGTTTTTATTGACATAAGAAACTAAATAAAACCTATGTTTGTATTCAAATCTGCTGCTTTCTGATTAATTATTAGCTCTTTAAAAATAACTTTAATATCAACTTGTCAGCTGTCAATCTCTTCCGTTACTTGCTTGATACCAATTTCATCCCCTTACAATTTTCTCTAAAGAAATGTCCATCATATTATCATCCTAACTGCTATTTAGAATGCAACACGTAATTACGCCGCGCTGACGGACAGTCTCATGCTAGAGTGGTAGCAATCGATCAATGGCGACTTAATCAACGGTTATTATGCCTTTCACTTGCTATATGTTATCTGTGCTAAACAAGAGTGCGTTATTTATGGCGGGTTCTTCACAAGTAGGCAAGTATCCAATAATCTACGACCCAATATGTCCAGTATGTCTTTGGATTCCGTACCCAAAGTTAGATTTTTGCTTTTTTCTTCTCGCGTTTGGGCACGATGTTTATAAGAACAGCTTATGGCATAGTAAAAAGCCAGTCAGCGAATTATTAGCGGGCTGACTGTCCAGCACCCTAATTCCGTAACACAGTTTGAATCACAATCCGAGAGCTTTTAAGGATGTTGCTAATCCATTACTTCATAGGTTTGAAAAACTCGTCTGCTCAACAACGTAAATAACGCAATGGACGTGGGGGAACTGTCAGGATGAAAGCCATTCCCGCAGAGGGCCAAGTGGCAATAGGTTTCAAAGCGTTTCGTATTTCCACAAGTACTTCCAACAGGATGGACGGGATGGACATAAGCTTTTCGGTAGCTTATGTCAATCCAATACATTTTTGACTTTACTAGCATTGTTATGTTATCAATGATAGAATGTGACTTTGTTTAGGCTCTGCACTGCTGGGACACAGGCCTCGTCTCTGTGAGAGGGAGTGGGCCGTACCCGTACTCCACCACGCGGGCCCAGTGTGGGTTTGTAGATGTCACATGTCTTCGAATTATTGGTTCTACGACATGCCGGTTTCCTCACAATATTTTCCTTCACCGTTTTGAGAGCAATGGTGATGAAATAATTTACACAAAGTAAAGCGTCTATCAGGGTTCGAGCCTACGACCTACAATTCGTAAATCGCAGTCATTACCACTGGGCCACTACTGCTCGAGAGCCGAGCTCGAAAGCTGCTGGCGAGAGGAGGCCTGTGTCCCAGAGTCCCAGTAGTGGAAATGTTATAAGCTGATTAAGCACCACTGCTCTACGGCCCTCAGGGTGCATTTGATGCACCCCTAGTACAAATAAGTATATATTCATAATGTTATTGACACAGCCCAGTGCATGCTACTGTGGTTGCCGTTTGAAGACCCAGCTTCACATGCGAACTACGCATCACACTGACGTCACGCGAAATCCTGCATCGCGCAAGCAGAGTTTACCGCGCGACTAGCATATATACTCGTACAACGCCCCGATATCAATCGTCGGGCAGTTGCCCACCAGACACAACACCCGTCTAGTCAGGAGTTCAGGATGCTCCCTTTCCTATGGAGGATGAGTCAACTTTACACCCTGTTCCTCATAACTCTGTACTTTCTTTTAATACCAATGATTAGGTACTGTTGTCTTTATTGGGAGCAACTCATTACACCATTTTCTTTCACCAGTATCATGTGATCTGTCGAACACCAATCGTCAGCATGTTTCGAGTTTAAGGAAGTGTGGAGAAACTGCGCAATGAGTTGTTTAATGATTAATCATAAAGGTTATGAATGAGTTGCTCGTTTCCATTTCTTTTTTTTCGTAATAAAATTTATATTCATTTTTCTTAATCAATTGTACACCTAGATTTAAGTTAGCAACTGAGCGGTATTCTGGCGTCTTTGCTGTCAATGTTGTGTTTACCTGTAATTGGCATATACAGGGTACAGACGTGATGGGTATCCATGTCTAAACACGATAAAATAAAAATAAAAGAGATTTGATGATTTTTTGTGGCTCAACGATCTCTTGTGAAGTTTGAGTTGAGAAAATGTGTTTTTTGTTTTTGTTTTATCGTGTTTAGTTATCGAAATCCATCACGGCTGTGAAGTTTACTCAAAAAATAAAAGGGGTTTTTTTTAACTCAATAATTCAAGGCTACCTGCGGTTGATGACCAAAAAAAAAACTCATCAAAATAATTTATTTTTGTTTCATAATGTTCAGATATCGATACGCATCACATCTGCGGAGTTTCGCTAGCTAATTTAATTTGACCCTGTATATTAGAATATTACCGTATGATTAAGTATATTTATGTGTATGTATATGCTGTGGGTGAACCTTAAGTAAATAAATAAAGTTTATTTGTGAAACATAGGTATAATAGGTCATACATATAAAATAGCACGCTATGTTTTGTCTTTAGACATACAAATGTTGTAACATGCAAAGTAAATATTATGCTAAAATAAAAAATTAAAAAATGTCATTAAGGGGGATGCGCTAAGGTAGCCCGCGAAATTCAAATTTTCTTACGTTTTTTGCAATTTACAGAACAGTAACAGGTTGTATGTTGATCTAAATATGATAACTGTTTATCGTTTAAAAACTCGTCTATTGTATAGTAGCATTTGTCAAGAAGAAGTTTCTGCAGTACGATTTTAAATTTTGACAATGGCAATACCCTTATGGAATTAGGAATGTTATTATAAATTCTCGGAGAAATTCCGAAAAAGCTTTTGTACATCAAAGCAGTCTTAAGCGCAGGCCACACCGCCAGCTAGCGGGCGGGCGGGCTAGGCGGGCGAACATCGTTTCACCTTTTTACATGGTTAGTCGGTAGCTCGCGGTGTGAACCGAAGTATGTAAAGAGGTGAAACAATGTTCGCCCGCCTAGCTCGCCCACCCGCTAGCTGGCGGTGTGGCCTGCGCTTTACATTTTATGTTACGGTTGATTTTTGTACTGAGCACGCAATTCATTCCCTTGTCTATGGATTATGTCGGTATTTTGTCCTCTATAATAACTATTAATTATTGGAAGGATTGATTGGATTTTCCGTAGTACCTTAAAGACACCAGACAGTGGAGTAATTGCGTAAAGCAATTTCAATCACTATTCGAAAGATTATGAAGGATATCGTTAATCTTAGCTTTATGTTTGAAATATTCTGTCTGTTCAAACAACGTAAATAACGCAACATTATGAATACTGTTGATTCACAATGAAAGGCACTGCAACATAATTGGGCTGTGTTACATAATTAGGCTGCAGGTCTATTAGTATAAGTACCATGTAAAGAACCTCAAACTCCCTGCAAAAGCAAATTATTGACAGTTTTGTGGCGCCATCTACATCGCCACATGCGAACTACGCATTACACTGACGTCACGCAAAATCCTGCATCGCGCAAGCAGAGTTTACCGCGCGACTGGTATATTATACAACGTCCCCACATAAATCGTCGGGCAGGCAGTAGCCCATCAGACACACGGAGGATACTCACTTTTCTATGGAGGATGAGTGAATTTTACACCTTGTTCCTCATGCCTCTATAGTTTGTTCATGTAATCAAATATCAGCAAAAAATCGCTCACACGGTTCTTACAATCTAACCACAGATAATTTGCCAATAAATGACCGTTTAGCTAACACCTCTAACGCTAAAAGTCCTGTTTGAAAGGGTAATTATAGCATGGTTATCTTAAAATTATAAACTTACAAGCCCAAAAGGGCCGTGTTAAAATTGGTGGTATCAAAACCACGCATGGCGCTCACGAATAAATTGCGGTTCATTAAAATATTTGTTGTGTACGGTGTTGCTACTGGCCACTAATTGAATGTCACTGGGCCAAGCTAATAGCTTTAAGGACCAAGTCTTACGTTTATCAAGTTTTACTAACTCTTATTGATTTCTCAAACGTCAGCTGGAACTTTTGATGTGTAACATTAACATCATCCGTCCTCTCGCTTTCTGTGGCAGTGATTTCGTGAAAAGGGACGGAAGTGAGTAACTGGAAGTGACAGCTTGAGCATTGAATAAGTACTTTTAAATAGCATGGAATAAGTAAGTACTTTATAATAGCATGGAACTAGTAAGTACTTTATAATAGCATGTAACTAGTAAGTACTTTATAGATTTTATACACGTTTCGAAGTACCTACATATTATAAGGTGAAGTCTCTTTTTTTTTTTCCTTTTTATTTGTTTTTGCCTTGTCATAAAACATTTGTGTCTTTTATTACGGGAGGACGCTGGTTCCTGCAACATAGTTTTAACTAGCGCAGGAGTCAGTATTCTATTAATGTGTTGTTAAATATGTTTTATGTCAATAAATAATTTTTCTTTTCTTTAGATTTTAAGTAGAGGGGGTCGAATTTCTATCAGTGGACGACCACTAGTAATTAATAATTATTCACAAACTCTTTCACAATTCGAAGGATTTGGAAGGAAATTCCTAATCCATTGTTTTATTTATTTTAAGAATTCGTCTGCTCGGCAACGTAAACAACGCAATTAATGTTTTATAATTGTCTAAAGGCATTGCAATTGTTAGTATGCTACGTAATTACAGACGTTTTTACGAGATGTGAATTTTTGATGCAACTGACAGACAGATCTCAAAAATAGGTAGTCATTTTTCTCTCGCTGTATAATGCGCAGATTGTTCACTTTGATTACTTTATAATAAGTGGTAGGTTCTTCGAAAGAAATGATTAATGACTTGCAAAAGTTGCAAATTACAAAAATTGTAATTTCTCAAACTGTATTTTCAAAGAGGTTATTAGGTTAAATTGACCACTCTTTTTAATTTATTTAACCTTAAGACGCTGACAACAGCTGAAGCGCGGTCACTGTCAGACTGCATACAAAAGAAAGAGAAGCGCGATGACACAACGCTTATAATTTATTGCAAAATATGAAGGAATTATCTTTTTACTCAAAAATGAGTTGAGTAACCGAAAATAAAAAACAATCAAGTTCTGCATACAAATAAGACGTTCTTGTTATTAATTAAATACCAACAGTACGTTAGTACTTTAATACAGATATTTTACATTGAAACTCAAAGTAAAAGGTTAGTACCGTTAATTTGTATCGAGTTTTTTTTTCTTCTAAACGTGTTTTGGTAACAACCAAGTTCTGAGAAATTATGTTCAAAAATAACATATTATGTTTTTTCCGCTATCAAAAACTATATAGATTTGGCATTTTTTTTTGTTTAAGTCTAGCCACTTGGATCATTTGCCTCTTGTCAGCGCCTGAAGTTCAAAATCGAATGAGAAAATTTGACAGTTGTTGCTAGCTGAAAATCGAATTCCTAATTCGATTTTCAGCTAGCTATACATAATTATAAATGAAGTCACTGTGTGACCGCGTTGTTCTCCTAAATTCCGCAACGAATTTTGGTGCGGTTTTCGCCATCATTTAGAGAATTTATTCCGGAAGGTCTATATGTATAATACATTAATATTAAACTTACGTATATTAAAGAAATCTGGATGTTTTGTCAAGGCGTAAGAACCGTGTGAAGCAGGGGCGCGACGACGCTAGTTTCTTTATAAGTCTGACCTCGATCTAAGCTATGAGATTCTACGTAGTTAAGCAACTGTATGCGAAAAATAACGACGAGCTTTACAGAAGCCGCTTAAGATGTGTAACATGTGACATCTCACCTTGGTAATAAGCAACTGACCAGCGACAGAAATGACCCCTCGTCTACTCACAATCTATATAGCTGCTTACGAATTCCATGCTATTAAAAAGTATTTACTTATTCCATGCTCAAGCTGTCACTTTCTGTTACACACTTCCGTCTCTTCACGAAATCACTGCCACAGAAAGCGAGAGGAACGACACACACATTCACATCAAAAAAAAAAATCACACGGGGGAAGTCGTGGGCAGAATCTAGTTGTATATATATTTAAATACTTATATGCTTTATATATGTATTTTTAGTATTACAAAGAGAAGGTGTTTTACTACATCAAGTCAAAACAAATCGATTAATGCCCTAGTCGTGTGTGCAGGCTTTTTTTTTAATTTGGGGTGGGAAATTATCAAATAACTTCTCCCGCTCTGGGCGAAAAGCCGCTGTCAGACTTTTACTGACTAAAACCCACCCGTGTTCCTTCATTTGCCTGTGTGCCAGGCCCACGGTATCCTTTTCGGACAAACTCGCAACCTTGCGGGCTGTATTATGTGCGTTACTTTGCCCTCAATTCTTTATCGTTATAGCGTTGGCGGGAGATTTTCCTCCCACAGATTACCTAAAAAATGTCGTTGGTTATGTTGCCATTTAATTTTCGTAATGTAATTGAAAAAAGTATGCTTAGATGGTTTGGTCATGTTGAGAGGATGAATGGAAGGCGACTAAATACAGATATTTACTAGGCAGAGGTAGGTAAGTGGAAACGCCGCCCGGGACGCACTAGGAGGACCTTATTGGTGATATTCTTCAGAAAGGTCATGTGCGTAGTACTCGTTGCGTGCGTGTATGACCAGGGGGCCGATCGCGCTATTTCTCAACGTAATTACCGTTCGAACGGAACGTTTTTGGTTTTGGTTTAGCTGATGTAAGAAACGGTATCGCGCTATTTTTTGTGAGAGTATTGTTCGATCGATCGTTGCTCCAACGTAACTTCCAAAGTAAAGCTAAATCGTTTCCGTTGAAATGATTAGCGCGATAGGAAATGTGTCTAACGTAACGTTTTTGGTTGTGGTTTAGTTTTGGTATTAACGTTCAAAATTAGCGCGATCGGCCCCCTGATGTATAAATGTGACTGAGTGAGGCAAAAGATGTATGTAAGTATCGTAGCAGGTGGCGTTCTGTAGGTTTTGCCTACCCCCATGGGAAGAAGGCGTGAGTTTATGTATGTAATTTTAATTACTTAACTAAGCAAACGAACATTTTTTTTTTCACTTTTATGGCAGTTTTTGAATACGAAGCACTGTGTTTATATCTCTTTGTTTTTCTCAATAATGTCGATTCGGTTCAGTTTGGGGAAGTTTTTAGGAGTGTCAAACCGAAACACGATTTTCAGCCGAAACCGAACCTTCGGCTTATCTTCTAGTTTCGGCCGAAACCGAAACATATGAAGTGTAGTTAATTAAATGACATTATTTTTTGAGACCCGTCGTTCTTCCCTGATTTTATAATCATCAGATTTCTTTTAACCAAAGAAAAAAAAATGGTTTTGCCAGATTTCGTGTTAATAACTGTCAACATTTCAAAATGAGGATTGATAAATGAGTCCTAGCTTAAATAAGGACCTTCAAGTCCGCAGATATGCTACGGATAGCTTTTGCGATTAGCGATTTAGAAATTTTTTAGATGTTTGATTAAACTCTTAACACCGCATAATTTAAGCATCACCAATCAGCAATTTAATCGCTTTTCCGAAGCTCGATATATCTAGCGACAATGCTTTATCTCTCCGCCTAACAATTCAGTATGAATAGAAAACGCAATTTTTTTATAGTACTCAAACGGAACGAATCGCCAAAACGCGATGCAGCGTTGAATTAATCGCTGAAACGTATGATTTAGCTATTGTGACCGAACGCAGTCACTAAGATGCATCTGCTTCCCTTCCAAGCTGCCCTTAGAGCTTGTATAAAAAAAAAAAAACAATGTATTAATCTCCCGGAAAGCGAATAAATCTAACTGATAGTTTGTTAGTGCAAGTAAAAGGTCATTCGTACGAATGTCTGCATAGCAACAAGCAATTCTGTCAGTGTTTATGTTTAGAAACAGTTACCTCTTATAAGTACCTAGGACTAGTAATACATAACACATTCACATGGAATCTGCATGTTAATAACGTTTGCAATAAGCTGCGCTCCATTTTGGGTAAACTGAAAAATCTTAAATATGTTGTCAGCAGGAAATTACTGTATACCTTGTATTACGCACTGGCTGACTCAATTATTAGTTATGGCTTGGGTGGATATGGACTTACATTCCCTACACACTTAAATAAAATTAACATCTTGCAGATAAGGCTACTAAAACTACTTATAGATAAAAAAACTAAGAAAACATTAAATAAAAATTATGAAGAACTGTTCAAAATTTGTAAAGTACTCCTGATCCATCTTAAAAGTAAATTAAATATCTTGACTGAACAATTTAATAATCAAGACCACAAAATGGAACGTAAGCATATGTACCCAACTCGTTTACCCAAGAAGAAGACACTTGCTGTTCCAAAAGTAACTAACTACTTTGGTAAGCGCACAAGAAGGTACATAGTACCAACGTTAGCGAATGAGCTACCCCCCAAACTTATATCGCATGTCAAGTCTAAGGACCAACTTAAAAGAGTTTTACAAAAACATTATCTCTCATTGTGTCCATAGAAAATGTTTTATTTTATTTTTTATTTGTAAAATTTGAGATTTTTGATCTGAACTGGAGGTATTTATTTTATAGTTTACTTAGCACAATTAAATTAAGTTATAGCATATAATTTTCAAAATTTGTAATCCATTGCTAGACGAGAATTACTGCCGACAAACTGTTTTGCAGTTTGGCAGACTTTATGTATGTAATTGTTAGTACAGATTTTGAATAAATAAATAAATAAATGATACTAAAAGCACCATATCTGCTAAGAACCTAAATTACTTCTATATAAGTAAATACTTATTTTTGTACAAAAAGGGTGAAAACGTGACCCCATTACTAAGGCTACGCTGTCTGTCTAACTGTCTGACGTTCGTATTCTATCAAAATCGATAGCTTACGAATGCCATACGTGTGTTTCGGTCGGGCCCTTCCTCCACTTTTTGGCCGAAACCGAAACTGCGGCCTAAACCTGTTTTTTTGGCCGAAACCGAAACCCAACCTTCGGTCGGACACTAGTTCTTAGCCAAATTCAACAATCTAAATAAAATTGAATTTTCTTTTTGTTATATCCTAAGAACAGATTTTACTAAATGCATATGAAAGTTATACGGTACATAATATAATATTGTATAATATTTGAATTTGAATAATATAACAAAAAACTATTTTTAAAACTTCTGTCTGTCTGTTTGTTCCGGCTTATCTTCGAAACGGCTGATTTTACCCGATTTTGACGGGACTTTCACTGGCTTATAGCTGATGTTATAAGGAGTAACTTAGGTAGCTTTTATTTTAGAGACCACGCAGGCGAAGCCGCAGGCTGCAGATAGTAAACAAAACGACGATAATATTACTACTAAATCCGATCTGGCAATAGTGCATCGCGTTCTGCTTATTCTGCTTATTATAGTAGGTTTGAATTGCACAGAGATAGTTTATGCAATTTTTCCTTTAATTCCACTTAATTAAGAACCTAAGGCGTAAATTAATATGGCAAACTAATCTAATATAAGTCCCTCTTGTGGGATATTATTTAAGCTATCAAGTCTGACCGAGTTTTTATCTACACGCTACAACTACGTCACACGGACCGATAACCGCGATATAATCCGAGTCGGCTGTGCGAGCCAACCATCCGATATTTTGTCCTTGTCCAACATATGTTTATCAACTGTTCGCGCCGACTCAATCCGATGCACACGGTCCCCTTCAAACAAGCTCCCCGCGCCCCCTCGCTTCACCCCCGCTGCCGCGTGTTGGCCGACATGTTTGTAGTCGGTCTCGAATCCCCGATTTACGCGCATGTGCGAATGTCGCTTATTAAAACCAACAAAAACACGATGTCTCGCGACTTCTGGTATGAATTCATACAGCTATACAAAAGTTTTCCGTGCCTGTGGGACGTCAAAGATCCCTCGTATGTTAGGAGGGACCAGAAGAAGAACGCTTACGATGTTTTGGTTGCCAAAGTGCACGAAATCGATACCACAGCTAATTTAGATACGGTGAAGAGAAAAATTGATAGTTTTCGGACGGCGTTTAGGAGAGAGGAGAAGAAGGTCATAATGAGCATGCATTCTGGGGCTACTGATAACGAGATATATACTCCTACGCTGTGGTACTATAGAGAATTGGAAGAGTTTCTAGGAAATAACACTGAAGAGCAAAGAAGTCTAGTTATTTCTAGAGCAACGTTTAACAATGAAGATGAATCTGAAGCTATGATGAGTGTGGTAAGTTCTTTAAAAAGCAATAAACATGGTCACTTCACATTTGGCTACACGTAAGTTTATTTTATTTAAACGCAGAACATTACGTCACTAAGTGCCAATTTCACCAATGAAACTGAACGCGATCAGCACTTAAACTACGTTTAAGAGCTGTCAGTATCATTATTTTCTTTGGAATATTGACACTGACAACTCTTGAACTCGGTTTAGATGTGCTGATCGTGTTCAGTTTCATTGGTGAAATCCGCCCTAACACTTTTTAGTGTTAAATCATGTCCATTATTTTGGGTTGTAATAAAATTACAATAATAATATTGAAATATTGTTATTAAACTTCGTCAATCTTGACATCATGACCTGAAAAACTATGTCGTTTACCGTCAAACACGGGCACAAAGCAAAATAGATTGCTACAAGCACGCTACGAGGATCTTCTGGCGCCTGTCACTGACAGGGGGCGTTGTTGGGTTTAGTACATACTAATTCCATGCATTTGTAAACCAGTCTCAGAATTTGCATTTTCAAAACAAGATGGAGGCGTTAGAAGAAAAAAAAATATTGGCGGCCACGCGATTTAGCTGACAATAACAATTGTTAGTAACAGTGTGACAGGTGACTATTTATCAGAGTGAAAATACCTTGTGAACGCCGCCAATATTTACGTGTCGTACAGTCTCACTGACTTATCTGTGAAATTGCTGGGTTTCGTTGCGTCTCAACTCCTGGGCCTGAGTTCGATTCTCAGTTTGAGAAAAGTTTTTTTCTCTACTCATATACTACATATTACTATACACCGTGGCATTTTAATCGTCTTACAACGGCAGCCCACTTCATGTATCCAATGACTACTAATCATTCATGAAAGTATTTTTTAAAAATTAACATTTTAATAATTAAAAATATATATTATTCATTATGACGCATCACGTAGTTTGAAACACCCTGTTACGAGCGTGGTGCGAGCCTTGCGTTCCAAGGGCGTTCAAAAGGCTCGCACCGCGCTCATAACAGGGTGTTTCAAGCTACATCATGCGTCATGATGAATAATATTAAAAAAAATATATTCAAATGTTAATAAATACTAATTTTACTTTCATGAATGATTAGAAGTCATTGGATACATGAGGTGGGCTGCCGTTGTAAGACGATTAAATGCCACGGTGTATATTACTCCAGTGAATTAATAATTCGACTATACAGGGTTACTGGTAATTCGACGTATTCCTTTTATGACGTCATAGTAGGGTTAAAAAGCAACAAATTGAGCCACCGTATGTTCTACCGAAGTTCAGTAGTTTTTTTATATTCAGGGTTACCAGTAACCCTGAATATATTACACCTTTCCCTTCGGGGAACAGGTGATGATATATCGTTTTGAAAGATCCTATTATTACAACCTTTTCAAACATTCTCAGGAACATTTCGAGGAAGAATGTTCGGAAGACAGTGGTGAAGAGAAATACATGCCACCACCAAAAAAACGTATGAAAACAACAGACAGAAGAATAGCTGACCCTCAACCTTCAAGAATCTTCGCACAATCCATTCCAGTACCTCAAACCACAGTTTTACAAAATTGTGCTCTAACTGAGGCGGAAGACGATTGCTCTACCTTCGCAGCCAACCTAAAAGTACAGATGAGAGAAATTGACAAAGAGCAGAAGTATATAGCACAGAAACTAATATCTGACGTCATGTTTTTGGCTCGGACGAACCGCTTGACTTATGATTCGAGTGTTAATAGTAATGCCACTTATAAAACTGTTACTCTACCGAGAAGCACCACTACTGAAGTGACTCCAGATGTTTTACCAAATAAAAGTGATAGCTCTATTCCAATAAAATCTCCTGAACAATGAAATGTTAATTTTATTAAAACCTTTGACTTTCACTTCTAAGTTTTTGGTGTTATGGTTGTGAAACGAAGAATGAGAAGAAGGCTTATTCCACTATTCCCCTCTGAGAGAATCCCCCTCAGGGGGGAAAACCGAACCCTAAAGTAAAAAAATCCAGAAAGTCCCCTTTTCATTTTGAGTTTCTCCACTATTCCCCCTTGAGAGAATTTCCATCAGGGGGGAAAACTGAACCCTGATGTAAAAAAAATCCAGAAATTCCCCTTTTTATTTTGGTTAGTTGTTTTAGTCCTGCAAATCAAGATGTGCGTCGTGTCACTTTAAAATCATCACTTCAATAGTATAAAACTTTTTACAAAAAAAAAACAACCGACTTCCAAAAAAATCACTACAAACTGAAAAATAACTTTAGTTTCGGAAGTCGGTGTCTTTGGATCTGTATTTTAGATTTTTGCCACCGACTTCCGAAACTAACGCGCAACGGATTTAGATGCGGTTTTTTTAATAGATAGAGTGAATCACTCTATCATCATCACATACATGCATAATATAGTAGAGAAACACTGATAATTTTAGAGGTTTCTAATTTAATGTCTTAACAAACACATTTTTTTGCGCTTACATTGCAAATGCTGGCTGAATAATACAGTATTGTACACCTTAAAAAGGTCTACAAAAAGTCCGCGATGGTATATGTCTATCTCTTAGCAATAACCCACAATAACCATTTTTTATCCTTTACTTTTTACGAAAAATAATAATGGCATAAGCCATTATTATTTTTCGTAAAAAGTAAAAAAAAAAAAAAGTAGAAGAAGTAAGTAGAAGTAAAGTAAAATCGCTTCGTAAATAATTACGAAGCGATTTTAAGCAATACAGCATTAATCCTTATCCAATCGCTCTTTCAAGAGTAACCTCTAAAGAAAACATATTTGTGTTGTCTAATGACAAAAAAATAAGTTCAAAAACTAAAACCCGACTACTGAAAAATCACGCTCTAAAAAGTATGAACAAGAAAATATTCTCATCTGAAATTATTATGTACAAACTATTCAATATTTATCGTCTATTAAATAAACAACTTACACGTAATATATTTTAATGTATTTAATACTCGTTCCATATTCATAGTGATGTTCAGAAGACAGCCGTGGTCGGCGCTTTACAAAATCAGCCTATACCTAATGTTCCAATGCAGGGACACAGGCCTCCTCTCTGTGAGAGGGAGTGGACCATAATCCACCACGAGGGCACAGTGCGGGTTAGTAGATGTCACATGTCTTCGAATTTATAGTTCTAGGACATGCCGGTTTGCTAAAGATGTTGATGATGAGCCGTGGTGATTAAATAATTTACACAAATTAAAGCGCCTGTCTGGGTTCAAACCCACGACCTACTTACTACTCGTAAGTCGAGGCCGTCACCACTGCTCTGAGCCGGGTGTGTAACGGTTGATATAATAACAAAAAATCTAACGTTCACTTGACCTAATTTCAGTTAATATACTTTTGTTTAATATCACGATCAGTTGAGATAATGAATTGTTGATATAATTTAATTTTACCAAATTTCTTATGATATAATGAACATTTCCTATAATGCACATTTGACATAATATTCATTTAGTATATTATTCATAATATTCATAATCTCTAAGTAACTTTTAATATAATTTTGAAAATCCTCTACTATTTTTACCAGGAGAAACTGGATGCAATCTGGACTCTAGGGCACCCTGACTTGGACAGGTTAGGTTAGAAGTTTATATGAACGTTATTTCAAGTGAAATTAGAGCATTTGTTATTATACCAAACATTAGACACCCCTCTGAGCCAGGCTCTTTACTTTGTGTAAATTATTTCATCACCACAGACACTGCTGGTACAGTCTACAATAGTATCAAATAACTGTATTATGAGTGTTTGCAAAAGATTTGCTATTTGTACATGTCATGTGTACTTTAATATCTGTGTCACTCACTGACAGTTGTAGACATTTGTTTTCACTACAGCTTCATTTACATGTCTATTTGACCGTGTTATTTCTTCCTAATTTTATCATCTCACAGAATTTGCTTTAGTTCTTGTTGTGAAACATCTTTTAGTTAAGGACGCTATCACAAAATCTGACAAAAATTTGCGGTACGTTTTGCGGCAAAATTTTACTAAACCAAATGTAACTAATAATTGCCACAGATAGATTACTCGTTCATCTCCATTGGTAGCAATTTTTTATTCGAAAATGTTGGTTTATGATATTGTAAATAATAATTTCCGTTGCCTCTTCACACAAAATTGACGATATCGTGTTGAGTTTAGGAACATTTTTCTTCAATATAATAACATAAATTTAGTTACTAAAAATATTTCATGTAAGCAGACATGGTCAACTCAAAAAGGTAGCAAAAAGAACTATCAAAATGTTACAAATAGTCTCAGAAAATAATGTTGAAAAAACCTATATTTTTTTAACCGATTTTACAAAAAGGAGGAGGTTCTCAAGTCGTCTGTATGCTTTTTTTTTTAATGTTTGTTACCTCAGAACTCCGTCGTTTATAAACCGATTTAAAAAAATCTTTTTTTTTTTGTAAGGATATACTTCCAGATTGGTCCCATTTTTATCAAAATCCAGTTTTATGTTGGGATCCATGAGTAACTGAAGGAACTCCTCAAATATTATAGGCATACTTATAGCGATTTTTATATTTTCATCAACAAGTCAATCAGAAAGTTTAATTTGGTGAACTGGAACTGATGAAGAAGGCCACAGATGGCCACCGGAAATTCTCAATGATAAGTATTTCACGGGTGGCGATAAGATATCTGGATTAAGATAGTTAAGCGAAGCAAATTTAAATAAAAAGTTCTGATCAAAATGGTACCATCAAACTGATCTGATGATTAATAGAATAGAATAGAATATTCTTTATTATGTACACCATAAAATGAAGAAGGAAGATGGATGGGAGATGGATGGGGGATGATGAAGCCGGAAGGTAGGCACTGGAACTCCGTAATAAAACAATGTATCCTACCCGTGTTTGGTCTTATTGGAATTGTCATGAGATGCACTCTGGCTATAAATGACTTTTAACCAACTTCAAAAAAGGAGGAGGTTCTCAATATAATATCTAGCCTTATATAAAAGGAAACCGTGACTGCGGTCTGTCAACATATAGCTCAAACCACTGAACAGATTGGGCTGAAATTTGGCACACAGACAGTTCTATGACGTAGGCATCCGCTAAGAAGGGGTTTTTGGTAAATTTGACTTTTAAGGGGGGGGGGGGGGAGGGGGGATTTTGTATGCATGAAAAATCTTATTCCTAGAGTTAATAAACCTGAAACTTGGCACGAATACTTAACTAAGTAAATTATAAAGTTTGTAATTTTTTGTTTATATTAACTTCAATGGACGGGATGTCTAAGCTTGATGATGAACTTCCTGTCGCTGTTGTTTTCATAGCTAGTAGTGGTATACGTATTGATGTGGGGTAGGTACCTACCACAGCTAAAAATAAAAAATAAAAAACTTTTTTACAAAAAAAACCGACTTCTAAAAAAAACCAAAGTCACTATTTAGAGTTTTTTGGTTTTTTTTGTAGTTAGTACCTATTTGGTGTAAATAATTAGTTGTGTAATTTAATAAAAGTTTCAAATTATTGAAAACCAGCGAAAAAAAAAATATTTAACAAACCATAACAAGAAATTTAAAAATCACACGCCCAGTGTGTCAGTTATCAGTTATCCTTGTGATAAAATCAAAATTTTATTTTATGATTATACAATATATTCATTAAGTAAATGAACGGCGCAATAAGCTATATTTTCGAGAGCGCAAAAGTGATGAAACTATTAACAGGTGCTGAGACTGACACGAATGGTTTATCACCACGAAAACTGTACTTTTATAGTTACACAGACTTAAAGTTTCAAATATTGCAAGCTTTCTCACAATTAGATAAGAAATTGACGAAAAAGTTTTTTTTTGTCATAGCACCCTTAATAACCGCATTATTACCTACGAATGTTAATTAGAATTCAAAACCTTATCAAGAAGATGATTTTGACCATGACTAATACCAAACAAGCCACCTGTATTTCTTACCGTTAATAGTATGTGTGTTCATTACGTATGGAAACGGACATTTTACTCACTTTAGTACATTTCCTTTACACTTGCCAAGGAAATTAAATTGTGTAGGGGTAAGAAGTAAAGTTGGTTAAATTAAAGATCAATTTCAGTGCTGATTTTCAACTGGGAAATAAAGATAAGGATATATTGGTTTATATTTAATCAACAAGTAACATTGACTCAATATGAAGGTAACAATATAACAATTAGATATGTTCGTAAACATTGCCTGAAAATAAATGGATTTAATATTATTATTATAATGACACGTCCAACTTGACAGATTACCCTATTGATACCCACACCCACACACCTACAGATTACCCTTTTTTTCTCGATGAGTTTCGCTTCATATAGGCGTTCACTATTTAAACAGTGCGAAGAGTGCACGTTTGTGTAGCTCATATTGGTTTATTTTGTAATGTTCTGTACCCTAATTGCGTAACGCAGTTTGAATCGGAATCCGTTTGAAGTATATTGCTAGTCCATTGTTTCATATGTTAGAAAAAATTGTCTGCTCAAAAACGTAAATAACGCAATGAATGTTGTTGAACTGTCAAATTGAAACAGATTCCTACTGATAGTGTTACGCAATTAGCCCTCTGGATTTAAGTCTCTAGACACAATTTGAATTTTTCTTTTTGTCTCTAATATTCATAAGCTAATGTCATGAAAACCTGTTATTTGCATGGTTACTGAAGTTACAATTTTAGATGTTATTTAATTTTGAATTGTAAGTGACTGTGCTGTTGGTGTGCTAGCTGCGCCCCGCCCGGTTTCACCCGCGCAAGTCTCGATCCCGTGGGAATATCGGGATAAAATGTAGCCTATGTCTTAATCCGGAGTGTCAGCTACCTCCATACAAAATTTTATCATAATTGGTCCAGCCGTTTGAGCGTGAAGAAGTAACAAACCTACACACATACTCACTCACAAACTTTCGCCTTTATAATGTTAGTGTGATAAATAAATAACCTACACACTGCCTTATTAGTTATGAGAATCCTTACTACAAGCTCAACACTGAAGTGGAAAGCTTGCAGCAGCGATTCACATACAAGCAGTCCAGTCTGCTCGCGGCCCCATCAACACCAGAAACGCATGAATGCGAAGGGCGCTGATATAGCTAAATTCATGGAATTTATAAAATTAAGGCATTGTACTACAAAAGATTCAAAATTAAATATTTTATTTCTCATAAACCTACATGGGCACTTATGAAACGTTAGAAGCTAGGTGCACGGTTCCAATTGGTCGTTTCCTATGGAGATGAGCTGGTAAAAAACTCCACGGTTACGTCGAACTCTTTTAAAAATAATTGGCTTTAACAATGTTTTAAAATTACAGTGTTAATAGGTTTGGCAGGACAGTGTAGGCCTGTCAACAAGTACCAGGTACTAAACAAAACAGAAAATGGTCTACAGATCTACAGTCTATTAAGCCTACAACGTTCTCAAATTCACAAAATATAAAATAATTTATTTAAAATATCAATAAAATAATACAAATAAAAATCTATCTATACCAAATGACATGATTGCCATTACAACTGTAACAAATCTCAAATAATTTCCAAGTGGCCACCCCGTATTGAGCATGAGCGTGGTGATGAATGCTCGTGTCTTCTCTTTTTGAGAAGTGGCAGTATGACCACAATAGCCTGGTATTATCAAAGCATTATTAAGGTGTGAATCTGACGAATCCAGGGTGTCTACCCCGAAATCCGAAGTATCGGCCGAATATTCGGTCGTTTCTTTACTACGGCTAACTATCGCTGACTACGACGAAAAAAAAAGACAGTCGAAGAGATAAGCCAAAGTCAAAACTGTGACATGAAGTCGGGTAAGGACTCAAAGTCAAAAAAGGAAACTATGGAATTTATAAAACGGTCGAACATCCGATACTTCGGTTTAGCGCTTCGGAGTAGACCCCCAGATCTTGACTGACCGCATGTCGATTCCCGACTACGACGTAAGTTCACGTGCCACGTGACTGCCAAACTGTTTGACGGAATTTAGTTTTATTGCGGTTGATTTCCTGATGAGGAAAATGTCGTGAGGAAAGTTTTGAGTATGAATGTCGATGGCTATAAGAGTAGGGGAAGACCAAAGAAACGATGGATGGACTGTGTGAAAGATGATATGGCTAGAACGGGGGTGACTACCGAGATGAGGACTAATAGAGAAGTATGGAAGAAAGGGACATGTTGCGCCGATCACAAATAAATTGGGATAAGCGCAGGAGAATGATGATAATGACTTGCTGTCTGGGGCCCAAGTCTGCTATTTTTATAAATTCAGTCATTCCAACACGATCCCATTGTCATTTTGCTAAAAGTTCGTAATCTGGTAAATTCATAATGATCGATCATTTTCTTTGCAATTTCTTTCAATGTAGTGTCAGTGGCCGACCATTGGAAAGTCATAATGTGCCATTATAATAGTAGATTACCAAACTTGTCAAAATCAACAATTATGAAATCAATGATCGACCATTCTGACACTATTGTAATAGCAGACTTGAGGCCCTGGTCCTAAATGTGTAAAAGTAAATAATTATAGTCACAGGCAATTACAAGCTTCTTCTTCATGTTGATAATTATCTATCCTTGAATGACGATGTTTATAAATAAACACAAATTATCTGTTACAATCACAATGCTTGGCTAGACAATAAAGGTTGCAAAACAAATAACAATGCGCCCACGCACCAAAGACAACTCACGCGCAAGTAAATTAAAATACTAATGCGTCCGTGATTATCATAAATTAATCATCATATTATTGTGTACCTGACTATCTTTGGAGTTCTGAATTTGCATACAGAGATTTAAATATAAGTTTTATAAATGTTAAGTAAGGTTGTGTTTACAAACAGCTTAGCAATAGTGCAGGGCCTCAAGTCTGCTATTACAATAGTGTCAGAAACGAGCATTGATTTCATAATTGTTGATTTTGACAAGTTTGGTAATCTACTATTATAATGGCGTCATTATGACTTTCCAATGGTCCGCCACTGACACTACATTGAAAGAAATTGCATATATTGGTAATCTCGTACATAATGACAAATGAATGACATTTCTACTAATTGGTTTTATAATAATGGCAATACGACAATGCCATTATAATAACACAATTATATTACGAGAACATTGACCAACCAATGATCGACCATTATGAATTTACCAGATTACGAATTTTTAGCAAAATGACAATGGCATGACAATGGGATCGTGTTGGAATGACTGAATTTATAAAAATAGCAGACTTGGGCCCCTGTCCGTTAGACATGGGTACCTCGTGGGCGAGTAATAGAAAAGAGCTAGCTCCTTTCGATTGACGTCGCTCTCGCTCACTCACCCGCTCGCTAAATAGCTAAAAAAAACTCATTTGTGCTCAGTTAGCTCACTCAGAATTTGATAATGACTATTGAGAGAGCCGAGCCGTTTCTTTCGACGCGTGTGCGAGAGTCAAATGAGCTAACAGTCTGAGTCACTGAGCTATAGAAGAGCTAGTGAGCTAGAAGAGTGTTATAGCTCTTTAGAGTGAAAGAGCTAATCACTCTTTTTCTTTTCAGTGAGCTATTTCGCCCATGTCTACAGTCCGTACGTCAAGGCAAGGCATTTATTTCAATTAGGCACCCAATCTCACGTGAGGGAGAGGGGTTCTCGGCAAATATCACGTAATTTTCTTTTATGCATGGAACAGTGTAAAAGGAAACTCAAACTCAAAGCATTTATTTCAATTAAATAGGCACTTGTGAATTGTCAAAGAGTCGGTCAGTTAGTCAGAAAGTGGAAGCTATTTGCCCATTCCAAAACGTAGATATCTATGGAGAAGAACAGGCATGAAACTCCAAGGCGCGAGGCGCTCCAAATTGCGAGAAGACTGGGTAATAATTATAGAAAAATATTGTATAATTAAATTAATCCAACGCAATCATGCGCAGATTAACGTATTAATCCTTCTCGTATCAGCCGGCAACTTCCACTGCTGGAGAAAAGCCTCCTCATATTTTACCGAAGCGTCCTGTTCTAAACCTATCGCAGATCCCTCTCAATAGTCTTATGCGATTATAACAACAGGTAACCAACGCACGGTGCAGTTTAAAGAAGATATAGTGACAACATTTTTAAAGAGTACCTATGCTTAGATGGCTTGGTCATGTTGAGAGGATGAATTAACGGTGACTATCAAAAGGTAAATACAAGGCAGTTATGAGTCGAAACACCCTAGAAGGACGTATATAGTGACCTTATGGGTGATGTTCTTCAGAAAGGTAAGGTGCGTAGTACTTGTAGCGGCATCAACATCCCCACATGCGAACTACGCGTCACACTGACGTCACGCAAATCCTGCATCGCGCAAGCAGAGTTTACCGCGCAACTAGCATATATACAACGTCCCGACATCAACCGTCGGGCAGTTGCCCACCAGACACAACACCCGTCTGGTCGGAGGATCCTCCCTTTTCTATGGTGGATGAGTGAACTTTACACCCTGTTCCTCATACCACCAAATACTCAATTCAGAACTCGCAACCGGCGTGCGTGTATGACCAGATGTACGAACGCAGACGAAGCAAAAGGAGTATGTAAGAATCGGAGCAGGTGGAATTCTGTTGTTTCTGCCTCCCTCCAAATAAATGTGACAAATTGTCAAGCGCGCGTAAACTGCTGCGATTGGCTGTTGATAAATCATTCCACCAATCACAGCAGTTTACGCGCGCTTGACAATTTGTCACATTTATTTTAAGGGTTCCTTTTTACCATTTAACGGACGGAACCCAAATAGGGTTCCGTACCAAAATGGTAAAAAGGAACCCTTATGGTGAGACTAAGTCTGTCTGTCTGTCACAGCTGGATATCTTAAGAACTGCTAATACTATCAACTTGAAATTTGGAATAGTTTTAGATGACGTTTACCCAACTATTTTGCAAACAAGAAAGAAATTTAAAAAAATATATCTTTTTTTGCAACAGGGTCTTAAAAATTTGAATGGAGTCTACTAGCCATGTGGGGTATCATATGAAAGAACGCTGTTTGCACATTCTCAAACATTTTTTTTTAGGCATCATAGTTTTCGACTTTTGATTAAAAATGTAAAAAAATACCTCCCCCCCCCCCCGCCCATATCTCCGAAGTTTGCATAGAGAAAAATTTGAAATTATTCTATGTAATAGAAGTTTATGTAAAGACCACAGGAAAAATAAAATGATGTCTCTAAATAGCACAGTTTTTCAGAAATCATCAACATCATATATACGTTCGGAACCCTCGGTGCGCGAGTCCGACTCGCTCTTGACCGTTTTTTTTTTTGTTCGAGGAACTGGCCCTAAGTGAATAGCAATGATCAGCTTTTGATGAAAAACTAATGCCTGTTTATACAAAGGCTACTCGTAAATTCAATGGTAATACAATAACAATGTTTTCAACCTGCGAAAGCTTTAACGTATGAAGGAATCTAATTAAATAGGTGTGCTAGACTTTGTTAACTTTGCTCAATTATTTTTTCGCTCGTCGTGGTCGTTGAAAACCAGCGTTGGGACTCTGCATAGGGTCGCAGCATTATGCTGAACGATGGCCGTTTAGCGTGGACGTAATGATTTTTTTTTTTAAATTGAAACATTTATTTGACAAATACATATTACAAACAAGTAGGTCGAAATCATATAGCACACAAATGTATTGCCAAGAATCTGATCCTAACCCCCAAACCAGGTCTGGACCTGTAGTTTTTATTTTTTTATATCTACCCCCAACGTGTTCTTTTCGTGTTTGTGTTCTTTCATTCTTTCTTTGCGTCATGTTTACCGCAAACGTATTTTCTCTCTTTCTTTTGTTAAACATGTAACTATTGGTACAATGTAGGAACCGGACGAATAAAACACAAAGCGGACTAGTTCTCATCATACAAATATTCAAGACCCGCAAATGTCACATCACTCTCAAAAGCGATACCATCTTCGAGTCAAATAAATCAAAAAAGCCCTTCCATAATTCACGGACCGCCCAGACGGCAATAACAATCACTGCTGTTGGCAACACCGCGGGCCTTAATTTTTACGAGTGGAAACACTGCTTTTTAAGTTGATCTGACAGCGAGTGTCAGATCTTAAAATGGTTCCGGTTCGTCTATGTTTGTATTTGTATCACAACCTCAGTGATCGAAGAAAAATAAAAAAATCAAAAATTGTTGTTTATAACCAGCTTATTTTTTCTGCGAGGAATTATCTTATCTTCGTTGAATGGATGATATGCTTCACGAGTGTTATTGAAAAACTGGTTGACACCTGGCAAACTGTGTTTTAAAATAGGTACGTGTGACGTACCTGTTTCAGATGACGAAACTAGATAATTTGATGTTAATTTCTATTACAGGTTATTTAAGTTTGTTTTAGTGGTTATAATCTTGTTCCTTTTGTAAAAATAACCAGTTGTAATGACTTATAAACGTGCTGTGTTGTTTTTTTTTAACATCTCCGCTTCTGATTGCTAAACGAAAAGATCGTTAATGTAGACAATGTAGATACAGTTTTAGATGTTTGTTGATTTTTCAAAAACCGCTTGTCCGATTTTGATAAAATCATGTGAACATTTGGAAAGTATATCCTTTCCAACAAAAAAGGAATTTTTCAAATCGGTTGGCAAGTGACGGAGTTATGCGCGAACAAACATAAAAAAAAAATACAGTCTACACAATTTTATGTAAACGTTTTTGTTATGTTTTAGTTTACTAGTAATTTAAGTGCGTATTGAAGTACCTACTTTGATTTAATGAGGAGCTTGTGGCTAAATAATAACTGCCGTACGGGTCGATCGATCAGGTTAAGCTACGCTTGCCGTGGTTGGTGCATGGATGGGTGACCATCTGTTCCTCTGTGCCTCGGAAAGCATGTTAAGCCGTTGGTCCCGGCTGTTATTTGTAGATCTTTGACAGTTGTTACGGGTCGTCAGAAGCCCAAAAGTCTGACAACCAGTCTTACCAAGGGATATAGTGTTACCCAGTAACTGGGTTGTGGAGGTCAGATAGGCAGTCGATCCATGTAAAATACTGGTATTCAGCTGCATCCGGTTAGACTGGAAGCCGACCCCAACATAGTTGGGAAAAGGCTACGCAGATGATGACTTTCATGAAATTGTCAATTTGGAGCTTTATATTTTCGCGATGGTCCAACTATTGGATCAAGAAGAAATAATGAAATAACAGAACTGAATAATTTAATATCTGTGAACACCACGTTTAATGATGACTCGGATACCTTACCGTTACATTATTAAATGTGAAAATTATTTATTCAATAAATTGCAGCAAAATAACTTAATTCATGTTACGAAACGGAATAGGGTTGCTAACTCTGTGATAGTTGATTCGAGTTTTTCGATTACCTATTACAGGCACTTTTGAATTGTCAAAGAGTCGGTCAGTTAGAAAGTTGAAACCATTTGCCCATTCCAAAACGTAGATCTCTATGGAGAAGAACGAGCAAGAAACTACAAGGACACTCTTTTAAATCAAGATATTACAAAATCCTGGGTACATATATTCTTGTCGCTTCTTTATGTGAGAACAATGTAAAAAAAATCAATTATTTAAAAACAATTCAAAAATAATATTAAAAGATTACAAATATATGACATCATGCCTGTATATGAAGGGGTAGGCAGAGTACGGGTAGAGGAAGTAGGTAGATTACCATTTCATCGCAACACGCAGATTGATCAAGGAGTCAATCGATGACTGTTTCAAAAATACTTTATAGCCCAATTCTTGAGGAAGGTTTTTTTTTTTTTTTTTTTTCTTTTTGGCTTCGCACGGTTTGTGCATTTAGCCAGTGTCATGTAAAATAAGGTAACAAGTACAAATTATGAAATGAACTCCATTCAATGCATGATAAAGATGATAGATGATATCCCGCCCCGCTCCCCTTGAGTTTAAGTAAAGACGCGGCACTTTACTGAAACCTCGCGCGGACTTCTTGAGAGAACTTAAAGTGATGTTGCACTGTTTTGTTTCATTTGCCTACATTAATGCAGGTTCACGAACACTTAATGGTTAATAATCCACCACTATTACACATTAATATTCGGCTAAACACAAATTTTAGAAAATAAAACAAAACTGCTAACATGACGCTTCACGTTCCCGCCAAGAAGTCTTGAGGAAGGTTATAGGCTATCTAATATCATGCTACAACCCTTAGAAGCCAAGTAAAAAGAAAAAAACAAACCATAAAGCACACGAAGCGAAAGCGAAGTGTTAACGTAAAATTACACGCGGACAAAAATTAAACCGACCATAGATGGCGTTAGATTAAGAAAAGTAAAGGAATGATTGAAATTTAGAGGTAAAAAAAATTGCTATTATCTATAGTTTATGAGAACTGAACAATTTTTCTTTTTGTCTCGAATGAAAGTTGTAGCTTCGCTACTGTAGGACTGGAAGATTATTGACACTGCACCTCGAACCTACATTTTGAAATGCCGACAGCCTAAATATTGAGCATCCACTCCCAAAATCTATAAACGTTAATGAAAAACCGCACACCACACACCTAACCGAAAGGTTAGGCAGAGGTGTACCTATAGTAGCTACAACCACGTTTAGCTAGTTATGTTTAAGTCCCATGTAATAGGGGGCGAGCCTATTGCCATCAACCGGGCACAAATCCAGACTCCGAGCCGCTACTGAGAATTACCTGAAAAACCCAACAACACTGTGCTCGACCTGGCAGCATTTATAGCCCTTACGACCAGGGGGCCAAGTCTGCTAACGCAGCTGTGTCCGAATGGCTGATCATTGGCACCGTAATTGTAGAGTTTGACAGTTTTGCTAATCTCATAATTGAAAGGCGTCTTTATGGTTTTCCAATGACGTGCCACTGATACTCCATTGGAAAAATTGTCTGTATTTGGTAATCTCGTACTGACACTATGGACCACTGCCACGCCATTATGAATTTAGAAGGTTACAAACTATGGGCATAATGATCATGGCGTTGCCTTGGTATGGTCGTCATAATGACCAATCATTGAAAATAGCAGACTTAGCCCCCTGTAGACCAAAGAGCCAAAAAAAACGTTATATTTTTAGAGAACCGTGAGATTGACTACGTAAAACTCAAAGAAGACGAAGAAAACAATAGTCGGCATTTGTTTTGTTTTATCTGTAACTTTGTTCAAAGTGCTGTGATCGTGGACAGTGCCCAACAAAGCTACTGTTCTCCGAATTTTCTATTTCTAACTAAAACCACTGTTCTCTGAATCGATCGCTCTATTGGAATCCCAATGTTTTATTGTTCACGATCTAGGATTCTGCGTATGTACAGACGCCAGGACATCAAGCTACTACAATCTGTCAAATTTCTTTAAAAGATTTTCAACTTTATTGTTAAATCATAAGGTTCAAGGTTGATTGGGAAAATTTTACAGTTTTGGGTAGCTTGACCTGCTGGCGGCTGTACGTGTTGGGGCACAAAAGTTTTTCGTCCATTATTATTCGTGAGTAATATCTTTCCTCTCACTTTCTGTGGGAGTGATTTTGTGAAAAAGGACGGAAGTGACAGCTTGAGCATGGATTTAGTAAGTACTTTATAATAGCATGGAATTAATGTACTCATGGAATTAGTAAGTACTATAATTATATTGTAAGTAGACCAGACCAGTGGACCGACCACTAGTAATTGATAATTTATTTAAATAAATATTTCAATACATATACAACATTATTTTTAGTATATGCGAAACCTGATTATAGTTGGTTCAGAATAAGGAACTTGATCGATTTCAATAATTTTTACACCATGTTATATTTTGTCCCAAAAATATTTAAGTGTCATGGAAAATGTTATCACCATTTAATTACTTACAAATACAATGCAATCGCCATACGGTTAGGTACTACTGCCAAATTATTATCAATGAGCGCAAGACGACCCTGGAGGCGCGGGGGCGCCGTTAGCATGTTTTTATACGGTCAACCCGGTAACATAACAACCTTATAACTTTGTAATTTTTCATGATAGTTTTGAAATTTTGTACATAGATTGTTTACATAAAAATACTAGACACGTGTTTCGGGTTTCGCATATACTAAAACTAATATTGTACCTATGTATAGATTTTTTTTAATTTTGAGGTTAATTTTCTGTCGCTGCTCCTAGTTGCTTATGACTAAGGAGAGATGTCAGATGTTACACACATCATAATCATGCGACTACTGTAGCATTCGTCTTTCCCAAGTATCAAAATGACTTCTTGGCGGGAAAGTGAAGTGTCATGTTAGCAGTTTTGTTTTATTTTCTAAAATTTGTGTTTAGCCGAATATTAATGTGTAATAGTGGTGGATTATTAACCATTAAGTGTTCGTGAACCTGCATTAGTGTAGGCAAATGAAACAAAACAGTGCAACATCAGTTTAAGTTCTCTCAAGAAGTCCGCGCGAGGTTGCAGTAAAGTGCCACGTCTTTACTGAAACTCAAGGGGAGCGGGGTGGGATATCATCTATCATCTTTATCATGCATTGAATGGAGTTCATTTCATAATTTGTACTTGTTACCTTATTTTACATGACACTGGCTAAATGCACAAACCGTGCGAAGCCAAAAAAAAAAAAAGTAGCAAAATGCAGCCGATGCAGATATTTCCACACTTTTCGCTCAGATTTTGTCTCTTCTTACTTTTATGTCAAGCACGCGATTTATGAGATGAATTTATTTGTTTCCTCAAAGCCAGGGCTTAACAGGTGAATATGTGCAACAGAAATATAAATCCCATTTAAATCTTTTCTTTGAGTTTTATACTGGGCTATGTTTTTTTACTTTTTACGCAGCTTTAAGACCTGTCCCAGGTAAGTAAGTACTGATTCTTACTTCAGTATTTGCAACTGGCAACCCTGCTCCTAATCAGAAGTGGAACATTTCGCGTTGCGGCGTGGCGTGTTCCCTGCCCATTCACGACCAGTTTGGGCCATTTGTCACTGTCTGCTACCATGACTCGCTCGTGGTGAGTTTACTAACGATATTGCTGTTCGAAGTTGCAGAAGTTTTGCTAACAAACATTGTATTGCGGGGGGAAAGAAAAATGTTCAGGAAGGAGGTTGTTTAAAGGCATGAAATAAGGTCTTTTGCTTTAGTGCCCTTGCGTGTAACGAAGTCATTTGTTATGTAAAGAATAACTACAGTTAAAAACAAATGAAGAAAGTATGCAAATGTTCTCATAACATTCGTTTATTTTTTAATTGGCGGAATTAAATGAAGGTGGGTTCTGAGAAAAATAACACACATCCATAACATAACATCACGCCTGTAATCACCGAAGGGTGAGGCAGAGGTGTACCTATAGTACACCCACATTTCGCCAGTTATGGTCTTAAGTCCCATGTAATAGCGGCGAGCCTATTGCCATCAACAGGGCACTAATCCAGACTCCGGGCTGCTACTGAGAATTTCCTAATGGAAAATACCAATAACACTTTGCCCGACCTGGGAATCGAGCCCAGGACCTCGTGCTCAGCAGTAGCGGTTGCGGCCATTAGACCAACGAGGCAGTCCACGAAAGCAATCAGAATAAATACTTACGGAAAATTACTGTTTGATTGTATATTAACAGTCTTACGAAGTAATTCATCACATCACTTGTTTGTCGCGCCTTTTATGTAGATCAGGCGGAACATATAAATCGATAAATTATTCTTATTTTGTTAATTATGATGTGCCTGGTACAATACGAGCAAAACAATCGTATTTTGATTAAGTCTCCTCTTAAGGCGCTGACAAGAGGCAAATGACAAACGTAGGCTTGTTAAAAAAAAAAAAAATTGCCAAATCTTGTAGCGGAAAAAATATATGTTGGTTGTTACCAAAACACGCTTAGAAAAAAAAAACGATAAAAATTGCACGTAAGAATATGGAGTGATTTATCTGGTAATCTGTGATGCTTATGACTTTATGCCTCTGGTAAGTATTGCAAATTCATTTATTAATGTTGTGATAGGGTAATATGAAAAAAATGTTGGTCTGTACAATGTCCCGCCGCACAGTGGGCCCATACTGAAAATTAGTGGACTTAGGCAACAAAGTTCCTATATCGATGCGATTTTTTTTTATATGTCGTGTTATATTATTTCTGACAACTTTTATTCGTATAAAATTTCTTCTAAAGTTGATAGTTTGTCTTGAAAAAAATTAATTAGATTTTTTTGTATGGAGCGAATCACGTTTAATTTTTTTTCTTCAATTGTTCTAATATGTTGAGTGTGTGGCGTGAGTATATCATAGCTAGGGTCATCATCTATCCATGAAAAAAAAATCAGCGCCGGCCATCTGCGGCAGCGCGAGTAATCATTCGGTAAAAAAAAAATGATTTGGAAGAATTTTTTTGTCATTTAAAATAAATTCAAAGCATATTTTTTGTCTCATTTGGCTGTTTTCACCTTCTTTTTAGTTAAATAAATAGTTTTAATAGCGCATACGTACTTATAACTAGTAATTCTGGTAGAGATTTAGTTATTATTGCATGTTATCGGTAGCACCTGCATTGTGATTGATGACTCATTTGTTTGTGCACTCGGCTAAGCGCATAACTAATGAGTCATCGAAAAATGCTCGTCTCTGATTGGCTGAATAATTTTCACTCACTGTTATGTCCACTACTTGAGTAATTAACACTAACTATAAATATAAAGACATTCATTAAGTCCATCTAGTTTCGCTCTTGTCGCTTGTTTGTGAACACAGTGAAATACTTGTATTTTTATATTTACATTAGAACTATGGCTGGATTTTGTACCAACCTAGATCTTTTTGTGAAATTAAGAAGTGGCGGTGATCTGAAAAATCATATGTTTCTGTATGAAAGTATCATTTCTGTCTTGACTACCGAAGTTTCTGAAGAAGACAAGAACCGAATCAAGGAGTTCTGTCGACTTTTTGTGTAAATTTAAATAAAAAGTGGATAGAGTCAAGTAGAAATCAAAAAACTTTTATGAATCGTGTAATTAATCGCAAGTGGTTGGAAAAAAACATCAACTGGCCTGTTTGTGACAGTGTTGATCTGAGAAGTGTGATGGGCTTTTCGGACGCAGCCTTATCTGAGCTTGTGGATATAGATTGCCATGTTCCTAATCTTGCAGTATGTACTGCGGAAGTGGGAACATCTACAGAAAAGGAGCACAGAAAACCGTTCGAAGAGTTGAGTAATAAGTAAAAGAAAAGACGTTCTACTTCCATAGTAGAAGAAAATTCCGAGGAAGAGTTGCAGCACTGGTACATAACAAAATTGAAAGACAACGGCAAAACGAATCTGGCAAAAGTGGTCGAATACCTTTCCAGTAATCCAGATGCGCTATCCGAAGTAGAAGAGAGACTATTCAAAAAGCAGAGCTTAAGTACTGTCTCTGAAGATAAGTGTTTAGCTCTTTATACATCAGTTGCGCTCTCGAAATGGAAGTACTTAGCTCTTCGACAATTTCTGAAAGAAGAAAACTGTGCTGCCTTTCCATCTTATCCAAAGCTTGTAAATGCCAAGAAAAGATGTTACCCACCACAAGAGAGTATGGAGATTACCGAAAACGGAGCTCACATTAAATTGCAAGCGCTATTGGACCACACTGTGGAGAGGATATTACTTGATATAAATACTGTTGATAGGTCTAAAAATGAAGAACTCAAGTTGACCTGGAAATGGGGACTTGATGGTTCTTCGTCGCAGAGTAAATATAAACAGAAAACGTCAAACACAGCTACAGAGTTCGATGATTCATCAGTAGTCATGATAAGCATCGTCCCTCTTCGGCTAGTGTCTACTAGGCCATCATCTGGGAATGAAAATCTAGTTTGGGAGAACCCCACACCTTGCTCAACTCTGTATTGTCGACCAGTGAAGTTCACTTTCACTTCGGAGACAGCTGACTTTATAAAGTCTGAAGAGTCTGAGATGAAAAAACAAATTGATGAACGAATATCTACACAGTGTGGAAATATTATTGTATCACATGAATTGCATATGACCATGATTGATGGAAAAGTGGCCAATATTATTGCTGGAGTACCATCATATGCAACGTGTCCCATTTGCTTGGCAAAACCGAGTGAGATGAATAATTTAGACGGTTTGACTTCTAAACCACTTCGTGAAGAAATTTACAAACAAGGAATTTCTTCACTGCATATGAAGATTCGGTGTATGGAATGTCTTCTCCATATATATTATAATCTGGATTTTCAACGATAGACTGCTCGCGGCGAACATAAGGCTTTGAAACAAGCTAAAAAAAATACCACACAGCAAGAGTTTCGTGAGCAAACTGGAATGCTGATTGATATAGTCAAACAGGTATGTATTTAATTTTCGCTCTCTTTATGTTGTTTGTGAATTATATCTCTATGTATTGTATATTACAGTATTGTTTTCCCATTTTAGGGTTTTGGAACTACAAATGACGGGAATACAGCGAGGCGCTTTTTCCAAGATTACAAAAGATCTTCCAGAATAACGGGAATTGACGAAAATCTGATTTTCAGATTTTCCGTTATTCTACAAGCCATATCATCAGGCAAAAACATTGACTGTGAAAAATTTAGAAGATACTGTAGAGAAACAGCTGATGTGTACGTGCAACACTATTCGTGGTACTACATGCCAGTTAGTGTACATAAACTTCTAATGCACGGTGCAGACATCTGTAACCACTTTGGTGTTTTGCCAATCGGTAAGTAAAAAATAAATATAGTTTGATGTATTATTTGACTCGATTGCGTTTTGAAATTAAAATGTATGTACTTATTCGTTTTAGGTACCTTATCTGAAGAAGCTTCGGAAGCCCGTAATAAAGACTTCAGAAACGTCAGGGAGAGGCACACTCGGAAAACGGGGAGAATAGCAACAAACGAAGACATCCTCCATGGTCTTCTAATAAGCTCTGATCCCCACATATCCTACATAAGGCCTAAAATAATGAAACAGGTTCATAATGAGTTGTTGCCTGAAGCAACTCAGTTGTTACAGACTACTGAGCCTCCCTGTGACAGTGAAATTATGGAGGAAGAAGAATGCCTCATAGCAGAGTCCGAAAATTTGCCGGACCCACTAGCACTTCTGGAACAAGAAATAATGTGATCCGGCTCTAAATTATTCCCACAAAAGCCCATCAGGGTTAGGAATATGACAAACAGCCCTTTTCAGGGCTACAATTACTTCACAGTTTCATATTGATCATACGTACGATAACTTATACTATAATAATATACATACAGTTGATTATGTAGATAATTATCAACGACTTGCCCGTACAAATTTAAATTATTTCACCTATCATTAACAAAATTAGTATAACCTGAAACATTACGATATATTTATTCAACAATAGATAACGTGCAGTTAAAAAATAACACAGCCAATCAGAGACGAGCATTTTTAGATGACTCATTAGTTATCCGCGCACAAACAAATGAGTCATCAATCACAATGCAGAGCACCTGCATTGTGATTGATGACTCATTTGTACCGATAACATGCAATAATAACTAAATCTCTACCAGAATTACTAGTTCTAAGTACGTATGCGCTATTAAAACTATTTATTTAACTAAAAAGAAGGTGAAAACAGCCAAATGAGACAAAAAATATGCTTTGAATTTATTTTAAATGACAAAAAAATTCTTCCAAATTATTATTTTTTTACCGAATGATTACTCGCGCTGCCGCAGATGGCCGGCGCTGATTTTTTTTTCGTGGATAGAGAATGACCCTAGCTATCATATACTCACGCCACACACTCAACATATTAGTACAATTGAAGAAAAAAAATTAAACGTGATTCGCTCCATACAAAAAAATCTAATTAATTTTTTTCAAGACAAACTATCAACTTTAGAACAAATTTTATAAGAATAAAAGTTGTCAGGAATAATATAACACGTCATATAAAAAAAAATCGCATCGATATAGGAACTTTGTTGCCTAAGTCCACTAATTTTCAGTATGGGCCCACTGTGCGCCGGCAGGCACAAAAAATAAGAAGCAAATGATACAAGTAGGTTTGTCTTAAAGTACATTATTGATCGAAGGTCTTAAACAAAAAAATTGCCAAATCTTTATAGATTGTGGCAGCGGAAAAAATAAGTATATGTTATTCTAGAACATATTTCTCAGAACTAGGTTGTTACCAAAACATGAAACTCGATAAAATTATCGGTAAACTAACCCTTTACTTTGAGTTATATTAAATATCAATATACGGTTGGTATTTCATTAATAACAAGAACGTCTTATTTGTATGCAGAACTTGGTTGCTTTTTATTTTCGATTACTTAGCTCATTTTTGAGTAAATAGATAATTGCTTCATATTTTGCAATAAATTACAAGCGTTGTGTCATCGCGCTTCTCTTTCTTTTGTATGCAGTCTGACAGTGACCGCGGTTTACCTGTTGTCAGCGTCTTAAATTATGGTTTAAACATAGGTACCTACTTATCCGTGTGTGAGGTGAAATAGAGAAATATAATTGGAATAAACTGCATTCGACAGTTTTTTGACATTTCATCTTGCAAGCAGTGAAATAAAACTACCAACCTTCACCAACTAATTTATTAGTATTTGCCTTGATTAATCTGCGTAGAATTACCTAGAAGTTATCTTGAAATTAAGTTGTAAGTAATTTATTGTAACCGTAATTAGTGTTTGTTTTGCAACACAATAAAATTAAACATAACCGTTCGGTGTCACGCTATGTTTGACTATGATAACAATTATTTACCCGGTCCAACAGTTTTGTTTTACACGTTTTATAACTAAAACCACGCGAAAACAAAGTTTGGGCCCAAATCTGTTCATCGAAATTCAAACAATTTAAAAATTATGTTGGGAATCGTTTACTATAGACAACTAGCAATTGATTTAAAAATAAACCACTCAATCGAACACACTTTATTTAAAAGTAAACAATGTTTATTAATTACGTAGCCAGTACCCCATTAATATTTTCACTCAGTATTCATAACCCATTGCCTGCGGCTGCACTTCGCAGGCTGAATACTGATGCCTTTGCCTGGGCCACTGGGACCTGGGTATTTCCACTGAGCTGGGAACCGGGGAACTGATTTCACTCTTATTCGGAGTTTGAAAGTGAGTTTATGTCAGCTGTTACGCTAAACTGGGGGTAGATAGGCTTGTGCCCAGGGGAAGTCAACCATGTACTACATGAGAAATTGTTTTACTTGTGATACACGTTGGTTATAATATTTTTAGCGTCCGCGTCGAAGCCTCAGTATGTAATGTAAAGGCTCGTGCAGACTGGGTGATATTGCGGGCGCGACAGGCAGCGCGACCCTTGTCGCGCCCGCGATATCGCCCCAGTCTGCACGAGCCTTAAGACTTAATATTTATCTGCTAGTCTTTATAAATGATTACTGTTTAAGTTTACACATAATTATTTTAAAATATAAACAAAGCACTCAACGTTGCTTTGTTGACTCAACGTTGCGTTCACATCAGATCTTTTTCGATAATCACAAACTACTTATTCTGTTCTTCTATGGCTGAAAAGACCGCACGTTACGAAGATAAAAACCTGATGATGGTCTTATGTAACTGTAGCTTCAGGTTGAGTATCTCTGGTATTCATGAACTGTTTTATTCTGTCGAAAACAACTAATCTCCTAGATTGTTGTCCGGTGCACGATGTAAAACTCTATCGATAGTAACACGAGTTTGAGATACCTAACCACCCGCAGTGTAGCGAAGCTACAACTTCCATTAGAGTGAAACCGAAGAAAAAATTGTTCAGTTTACATAAACTCAAGATAACATCCCAAGTAACTCAAAATGTTAAGAGGGCCCTTCCCGGTCCGTCTATCGTCAACGCGAGCATGGTCGAATAGTTTGTTGTTTCATCCAGCGCAAGTGAAAACTACTAACAAGCAAGTGAGAACGCCATAACAATTAACGAAAAATAGTGTGCGGAAATTTCATAAAAGTTGTTCCAGGAAATAAATGTTTATTATTTAGAATCTGCATTACATGTGCAAGGTTTCGATCACGATGTTTTCTTTACTTTTACAATATATGAGTACACTAGCTGCGCCCCGCCGTTTCACCCGTGTAAGTCTTGATCCCGTGGGAATATCGGGATAAAAATTAGCCTATGTCTCAATCCAGGGTGTCAGCTACCTCCATAGGATTAGGGTGATTATGAACGGCTAAAGTTCAAGTAAAATTTGTGCAAGAAAAGAGGTTTTTGTAGGCTTATACTGAATTTGTTTCTCCAAATTTTTATTTTATGCTTGCATAGAAACCTAGAGATAGTGCATAAGTGTTTGTATGAAAAGTATGACGGGTTGGCCGCTCTTAAGTAATTCCTTTACATAACATACACAAGTATATAACGGAATATTCATTCCTTTACTTTTCTTATTTAACGCTATAATTCGTCTGAATTCTTAGTTAAGACAAAAAATGTAAACTGTGTTCGCGATTTAGGATGGACTATTTAAGGAGGCACTATATTATTTAGTAATAGTAAACTCAAGTAGAGTCGTTGTTTCAAAGGGAAGTCGATAGGAATGGGGTTGTATGAACCCGTCGCCCCTGCTAACCACAATGCTTACACCGAAACCTAGTCTACAAGCACGGCATAGACAACCGAACAAAGTTTCTAGTTGTGTTCTGCACTGTTTATGGTTTGGCAATTGTTAGTAATTTATGGGTAGACGTTATGAGTAGGCTCGATAAATGCTTGCGTGAGAATTTACGGTAAGTACTAAAACAGCTGTAGAAATGACAATCTCATTTATTTTGTTAAATATTGTATTGTTTTAATTAAGTATTGTATGGGTATATGGTGTATTATGTGGGTTATTGTTTATTTTTAGGGTTCCGTACCCAAAGGGTAAAACGGGAACCCTATTACTAAGGCTCCGCCGCGCGCCGTCTGTCTGTCTGTCCATCTGTCACCAGGCTGTATCTCATGAACCGTGATAGTGAGACCGTTGAAATTTTCACAGATGATGTATTTCTGTTGCCGCTATAACAGCAAATACTAAAAAAACAGAATAAATAACTATTTAAGGGGGCTCCCATACAACAAACGTGATTTTTTTGCTCCTTTTTGCTCTATATTGATAACGGCAAGAGGTAGACGCTTGAAATATTCACAGAATATTTAGTTATATATTCACTTTAAAAATAAATAATTAAATTAAAATAAAACAAATATTTTAGGGGGGCCCCCATACTAAAAACGTGATTTTTTTGCCGTTTTTATAGATAATGGTACGGAACCCTTCGTGCGCGAGTCCGACTCGCACTTGGCCGTTTTTTTTTGTATTTCTTATTCTTTTTTTCTCTGTTAGTTTTTATCATGGTCTGGCAGTTTGAGTAATTTATGCGGCCTTCCCAAATGTCCTTTCTTTCTGTCTTTCTTCTGTCTGTCCTTTAAGTTCTTAGTTGATGCGTGCACTGACTGGACAGGTCCCTTCAATCTGTGTGCTTCTTTCATCAAAAGATCATTTCAGGCATCAATCTACATGGTGTTCACATGATCTGACCAAGATTATGTTTGGACTTTAAAAGAGACTGTGACCTCTGAGTTTGTTTCGGCCTTTCTTCTCAGAGTAGTCGGATACGAAACGCCGACCTCATCTAGTTTTTTTTTTAATACGATTGACGTGTAAAAGTGTTTGTACAAACCTACTTACAGAAATAAATCATTTATCATCTTTAAATAGAATGGAAACAATAAAATTCTTTAAGCATCTATCTCAGAATACAGACGTGTAACTTCAGTAATCAGTGTTACAGGAAATGAAGCATCCCCTTCAAAGTAGGCTCGTGTAGACGGGCGCGACAGGCAGCGCGACACTTTCCATGACATTTTTATAGAAATTGTGCTACTAGTGTCGCGTCGTACTTGCCTGCGGGTGCCTTTAGGGTAATGGTCTCTTCTCATACAGAGAAGGAACGACTCTTGGTCTTTATCTCTATACACCACGCTTGCACACTGATATCGTCCAGATTTCCTCACGATATGTGTGCGTCTTTACCATTCATCATCATTTCAGCCGAAAGACGTCCACTGTTGGTCATAGGCGTCCCCCAAAGGGACTCTGGGGTTGCCATAATCGCCACTCTTGACAGGCGGGTTGGCGATCGCAGTATGGTGTTAAATGCATCGAGAACGCTGCTGCCCATTCTCTAGTCTTGTCTTAGTCGCCTTTTACGACACCTATCTGCCTAGCCTTTTCCCAACTATGTCGGGGTCGGCTTCCAGTCTAACCGGATACAGCTGAATACCAGTATTTTACATGGAGCGACTGCCTATCTCACCTCCACAACCCAGTTACTGGGTAACACGATATCTCTTGGTAAGACTGGTTGTCAGACTTTTGGGCTTCTGACGACCCGTAACAACTGTCTAAGATCTACAAATGACAGCCAGGACCAACGGCTTAACGTGCTTTCCGAGGCACGGAGGAATCTTGGTGTGTACAGATCGTCACCCATCCACGAACCAACCGCGGCAAGCTTAGCTTAACCTGATCGATCGACCCGTGTGGCAGTTATTATTTAGCCACAAGCCTCGGGATGAAATAGTAATAGTATTTACCATTAATCGCTAAGAATGGTGATAAACACTTGACCAGTCTTTGAAAAAAACTATTATTCGCACATTTTCACCTGTAGTTTTTTTTATTCTCTAAAAATATCTAATTTAGAAATTTGTACGATAAAGAGGTGAGGCCTTGTGATGATCTGTGCAGTCACTTGAGTGATTTTCGAAATCAACATGACAGAGTAGCACTAAGCCGGTGCGCGGTGGCACGGTTGTACGGAACCCTTCGTATGCGAGTCCGACTCGCATCTTGTAGACACGCTTTTTAGGGATCCGTAGTGCACCAGGAACTCTAATAGTTTCGCCATGACCGTCTGTCTGGCTGTCCGCGGCTTAGCTCAGCGACTCTTAGTATTCGAAATCTCTAATTTTGCATGGATATACATATATTCACGCCGATAAACTGGTAAAATAAAATCATGAAAAAAAAGGGGGCCGTTGTGGGGTCCATCCCTTGCATTTAAAGTGGGGAGTGTATTTTTTTTCTCGTCTTTCCCATTGTCTGGGATATCGTTGGATAGGCCGTTCAAAAATATTGCGGGTCTGTCAAAACCATTTTTTGATTCAGGGATCCGTTTGTAATATTAAGCATTAAAGTACTTATAATTTTTTGTTAGAGTCAAGTCCCCCTTAGAGCGTCTTGAGAGTCCTGTCAGCTAAATGGTTGTTTTTGAATATTTGAAAAGTTCATGCCATGGCAGCATTATAAATAACGAAATTAAAAGGAAAACTGTCACAGCTATGTGGGCTTTACAAGTTATCGAGTAATAGTCGACCAACTTACATTTGCAGTTGGAGAATTGACCGTGACGTATATCGATGTATGGTAGAACGTGTTTTGCAACTTTATGTTAAGTTTGTTTTTGGGATAAATTCATCCCAACTACGGAAGCTTTAATTTTGCGTGGTTCGACACGCATTTGGCCGGTTTTTTGGGTTCCGTACCCGAAGGGTAAAACGGGAAACCTGTTACTAAGGTTCCGCCGCGCCGTCTGTCTGTCTGTCCGTCCGTCTGTCACCAGGCTGTATCTCATGAACCGTGATAGCTAGACAGTTGAAATTTTCACAGATGATGTATTTCTGTTGCCGCTATAACAACGAATAGATACTTAAAAACAGAATAAAATAAATATTTAAGGGTATACATACATACAATACCATACAACAAACGTGATTTTTTTGCTCGTTTTTGCTCGATATTATAACGGCAACAGGTAGACGCTTGAAATATTCACAGAATATTAGTTATATATTTAATTTAAATAATTAAATTAAAATAAAACAAATATTTAAGGGGGGCTCCCGTACAACAAACGTGATTTTCTTGCCATTTTTATAGATAATCGTACGGAACCCTTCGTGCGCGAGTCCGACTCGCACTTGGCCGGTTTTTGTAGTATTTTCGTAAGAATGCGTTCATCATTAAGTTGCAAAAATCCAGGTCAGGCGCCGCCGCGCCGAGGCATGCGTCTGACATTTGTGACGGAAGTGACGCAGCGTTTTGTGTCGTTGTTGCTTCTTGCTTTTTTAGGACTAAATTATCACATAATTCTCTAACCATTAACTTAATGCGTCTACCTTATGGATCTAACACTTAAATGTGTTTCCGGAGATCTCTGAATCAGTTAATACAACTGATTCTGCGGTCAGATAGACCGCTGCAGCTTAGACAAAAGCAGAAATACGAAGAGACTAACCTGTAAATATAACATTTCAAGATCTTACTAAAAAAAACGAGCGAGCCTTAGTGTAACATCCGACATCTCACCTTGGTAATAAGCAACTGAGCAACGACAGAAATTAACCTCAAAATTTAAAAAAGGTTAAATACAGAAATATTTATTCGAATAATTATTCATTACTAGTGGTCGCTCACTAGTCGAAATTCGACCCTCTCTACTTACAATCTATAGAGTACTTACTGATTCCATGATATTAAAAAGTACTTACTAATTCCTTGCTCAAGCTGTCACTTCCTGTTACACACTTCCCTTCTCACGAAATCACTCCCTCAGGAAGCGAGAGAAAAGGTTACCTTAGAAATATAAATAAACTTCTTCTTTACTATATCTATGGTTGTTACTCATCAATAATACGACCCCTAAATAAATAAATTAGCCTTGTTCGAGGCAAAGCTGATGATGCTCAGCTTTGAACGGTTATTTCCCCATAATTGAGATTTCAGCCATCAAAATATCAGCCTGAAATCTCAATTATGGGGAAATATTGCTGAGAAGTTCCGTGTGGTGCCGGACGTAAAGAATGGCACCATCTCATTTCTTCCCGTGGGTGTCGTAAAAGGCGCCTAGGGACTTCATAGAGTTTGGGCAGCAGCGTCCTATATGCATTTTAACACCATACTGCGATCGCCAATCCGCCTGTAAGCGTGGCGATTATGGCAAACCTCCCCTTTGGGGAGGGCGGGGGGCTATGTCCAGCAGTGGACGTTTTTCGGCTGAAATGATGAATGAATTGATTGCTGAGAATGTCCCGCAAAATCAAAAAATCCAAAATATTTTATTTCACATAAACCTACATGGGCACTTATGAAACGTCAGAAGCTAGGTGCACGGTTATAATTGGTCGTTTACTACGTTACTCTTTTAAAACTAATTGGCTTTTACAATGTTTTAAAATTACAGTGTTAATAAGTATGGCAGGACAGTTTCTGTACTTAAATAAATAGAAAATAATATAGTCTATTAAGCCTACAACGTTCTCACTTACAAAATATTAAAAAAAAAATGAAATACATAAAACTTTTAAAATAATAAAAGTAAAACCTTGTAGATAGATAATGTCGAAGAAAAGATTATGTCAAAGAAGTATGTAAAAAAAAACATCGTAATTTGGGAGCAGTTAAAGCAGCACCCAAACCGACTCCGTATACCAACGACAATACCGGAAACTCTATGACAGGGCTTACAAGTAGCGGGTATCGTGCGGTCCATGGCCCTTTACGGGGCACCGATGTGGGCGTGTTCTCTGAGGCTGCGACCAGCACAGCGGTTGAACGCGTCCCAAAAGGTCATGGCCATCAGGCTGGTACGGGGTTACCGCATGGTCTCCCGTGAGGCGGCGAGCCTCGTTGCCGGACTGCCGCCATGGGATCTGGAGGCAAAAGTCGTCGCGCACATTTGGGTGTGACGCGATGAGGCGAAACGCCGCGCCGCCGCCGGGGCGTAACTCCGCTGCCGCAAGAAATCACGACACAGCGGACGGAGCTCCAGCGGGATCTCATGTCGGCATGGAGAGTGCGATTGTCGCAACCCAGTGCTGGGCACGCCACAATTGTGGCGATAAAGTCCCCTCTTTGAGGAGTGGCTAGAGAGGCGCCACGGCGTCCTCACCTTCCGTCTGACGCAGGTCCTCACCGGACACGGTTGTTTCGGGAGGTTCTTGTCCAGAACAAAGAGGGAGGAAACGCCCAGGTGTCACCACTGTGTGGATCGCCCGGAGGACACGGTGGAGGTCTGCCCGGCTTGGGCGGAGCACCGCCGGCGCCGTGTCCGCACGGAAGCGATCGGCGGCGGAAATCTCTCGCGTCCGGCCCTGGTACATCCATGCCATGGTGGATGGCCTTCTTCTGCGAAGCAGTAATGCTAGCGAAGGAGGAGGCGGAACGCGTGAGGGAGAGGCAAAATCCACGTCCTCCCGCCCCTAGTCGCCGCAGGAGACGCGTCTGGAGTCGCAGGCTGATTCCCGGCCGCCGTAGGCGCGGGTTTGCACACGGTGAGTGATGGGTAGCTCGCCGTCCGATAAGGACCAGACCCGGCTCGACGGCGCGTTGTGTTCCACGCGCGCCTCAAAGAGATGTCAGCACCAATTGACGGGGTCCGAAAGGGCCAAAGCCTGCCAGGGTTAGGAGTCTGTCCGAAAGGGATATCGTGGCCCTGGCACACAGGCATCTGAAGGAACACGGGTAGGTTTTAGTCAGTAAAAGTCTGACACGCCCTCCCGGTCCGCCCAGAGCGGGAGAAGTTATTTGATAATTTCCCACCCAAAAAAAAGGGCTTACAAGTAGCGACTGAAGATGCAGTAGAATAACTGTAACGATAAAAAATTATCTTCACAAAAAATAAAGAAACAGTCCACGTTTGGTAGCACATCATAATGATTAATTATTATAATCAACTTAAAAGTTGCGATGAAGTCATTCGCTAAAACTTAAGCGTGGGAAGAGCATTACTATTGATATAAACTTAACAGCACTGGTCTTACGAATATGTTAATTAGTAATACATGACAATAATGATTCTGTGTTCTTTCTTGCATTAAGAGGAGGCTCCCTATTTTTATGTTAATTTGCATGAATATTCTGAAACAGTCGCACATACAAGCAAAATGAAACTTTATTATATGATTTATTGGATCTTTTCCTTTCCATGTTGAAGACAGTTACGTAATTGTAATATTTTCTCTCAATACATTTTTTATTCTAAAATCACGTATTTTTTAAGGATAATTATAAAAAAACAAACTAGATTGTTTAGCTTTTATGTCTAAAATAAATATTCACAGCAAGGAAATATAGTTGATTATCCCAACACAAGATATTTTTTTCTCTAGATCAATTATTACTTTAGTTATAAACGAAATAAGAATTGAGACTTACGCAAGCTCGGCCCCTTGCTCCCCGCCACTCCGTTATGTGCTAAACACTAACACATCAGTAATAAAGTTGAATATCGCGTGCGATTCGAACACAAAACTAAATACCGTAAGTCTCAATTCTTATTTCGTTTATAACTAAAGTAATAATTGATCTATAGAAAAAATATCTGGTGGCTGGATAATAAACTATATTTTCTTGCTGTGAATATTTATTTTAGACATAAAAGCCAAACAATCTTGTTTGTTTTTATAATTATCCTTAAAAAAGACATGATTTTCTAATAAAAAATGTATATAGAGAAAATATTACAATTACGTAACTGTCTTCAACATGGAAAGAAAAATTCTGTTCTGTGACTGTTTCAGAATATTCATGCAAATTAACATAAAAATAGGGAGCCTCCTCTTAACGACGAGCTTTCTGTCGGTCAGTAGTACCTACATAATTATGATAGCTGTATTCAACGGTATCATTTAAGGTTATCTAATCCATTTGTTGTTGACATCTTTTGGGAATTTAAATAAAGATCGAACGTTTGATTTAAGACTAAGAGAGAGGGATCACCAGGTTATGTCCCCTGGGTGTCGGAAGTTGTTTAATGTTGTGTTTATTCTGATGGATTGGCATTGCGCCAAATACTTTGTGAATGTAAAGTCCTTGTATACCTTTGCTTGCACACCGGTATCCAGAATTTTTAAGTTTTAACCCGAAAGTTAAGTTTCAAAACGTATTATAAGAAAAAATACGGTTTCTGCCGGAAAAGCATTGGGGGCAAGTAAACAGGGGCCCAAGTCTGCTATTTTTATAAATTCAGTCATTCCAACACGATCCCATTGTCATGCCATTGTCATTTTGCTAAAAGTTCGTAATCTGGTAAATTCATAATGGTAGATCATTGGCCGGTCAATGTTCTCGTAATATAATTGTGTTAATATAATGGCATTGTCGTATTACCATTATTATAAAACCCATTAGTAGAAATGTCATTATTTTGTCATTATGTACGAGATTACCAATAAATGCAATTTATTTCAATGTAGTGTCAGTGGCCGACCATTGGAAAGTCATAATGACGCCATTATAATAGTAGATTACCAAACTTATCAAAATCAACAATTATGAAATCAATGATCGACCATTCTGACACTATTGTAATAGCAGACTTGAGGCCCAGCAGACCTACTGTTATGCTTATTTTATTTATCCACATGCCTAAAATAAATCTTAGGGAAATTAACCAAAACTCTTTCCTGAAGAACATCATAGATATCAAGGATCCTTTAACAAATCCCTGGAACAATAAGGTTTAATGCCTTATTCTCTCTACAAACAAGCTTATTTAATCGGTAAACGGCGGCTTAATTACACTTTATGTACATAAAGACAAAGAATACGGAAGGTTTATCTCAGCACAAAGGAATAAAAAACAACATTCTACTACATATCTAGAGAATATAACTTGCTAATTACTGTGTTGTAACAAAGACAAAATTGATCTGCGTTAGGATGTGCATTTGTAGACTCTTTGAGTCTTTGGTTCCAACTGGTTTATTTGCATAAAATGCTCGTGCTTGATACTATTGAGAAAGAAAATCTGCTGTTGCATTAGATCAACTATATAGTACATACTAATTCCATGCATAGGATCTATCAGAGGATAAGGGCATAGAAAATTCTCTTGTATGGAATGTACAAATTCAGAATATGTTTCAGTTACAATTACAGTAATTATACTGCGTAACTAACTCTGTTTTTTTTTTGTTTTCAGGTAATAATCAAAGCAGACCGATGAAAATAAAAATAACTACACAGCTTGACCGATAAGTAAAACAATTTATAAGTAGTTTTAACTTTTTTGTATTTTGTTAATGAGGTGTTTGGTTAGATAATAGAGAACATTATTTACCTTTAGATTGGCTGAGTAAACAATAAGTTTGGTAGTACCTTAGATAGGTACTGTTTAAGGTGGATAGGTAGCCCTCGAAATTCAATTTTTTGGGTTATTTGCAATTTGCAGGTCAGTGTCAGGTTGTGTCTTAAATGATTCTAATGATTATAATTCTGTAAATACTTATACAGGGTTACTGGTAACTCGACGTATTCCTTGCATGACGTCATAGTAAGGTTAAAATGCAACAAATTAAGCTAACAAATGTTCTACCGAAATTCAGTAGTTTTTGAGTTTTTTTAAATAAAGTAATGACAAAAATTACGAAAAATAAAATGTTTAATTAGTGATCTCCGCCAAGTTTTCGGCATTTTGGATTTTTTAATTATTAGCAAAGATTTGCTACGGCATCAGCTATGATAATAAATTAAATTCCGGTATAGTCGCACCGTAAATCATTTTTTAACCGACTTCCAAAAAGGAGGAGGTTATATGTTCGGCTGTATGTTTTTTTTTTTTTTTTTTATGTATGTTCACCGATTACTCCGTCAATTGTGGACGGATTTTGAAAATTCTTTTTTTGTTTGGAAGGGTATGCTTTCGAGGTAGTCTCATTGCCACCAAATCATCATCTGATGAGGTGATCCCATGGAAATCGAGGGAAATTCTCAAATTTTATAGCCATACCTATAGCGATTTGAGTATTTTTTATAGTAACTCGTGCATTTGCTCTCGGAAAGCACCATTTGTTGAAGTGGAACTGATGATGAAGACCACTGATCGCCACCGGAACTAATTAATAATAAATATTTCACCGTTGCGATTCGATTAGGCACTTTAATGTGGTTGATAAGCAATTTATGCTCGTCAAAATGCATATGGTAAAGTCACCATCAGTTCTCCTGGTTCTTACCAGGAGAACTCCTCAACAATTAACGCCCCTGCATCGGGAATACCAATATTTTGTAAAAGGTGATGAGCATTTGACATTAGGCTGTTGTTAATTAGATAAATTACAAACCGACCCACTAAAAAGTGAAAAATAAAAACTTTTTACAAAAAAAAATCTACCGACTTCCAAAAAAACACTACAAAGTGAAAAATAACTTTAATTTCGGAAGTCGGTGTCAAAAAACTAAAATACAGATCCAAAGACACTGACTTCCGAAATTAAAGTTATTTTTCACTTTGTAGTGTTTTTTTGGAAGTCGGTAGATTTTTTTTTGTAAAAAGTTTTTTTGATTGTATTTTTCACAAAACAACTAAAAACCTAATTAACTCAAAAACTACTGAATTTCGGTAGAACATTTGGTGGCTTAATTTGTTGCATTTTAACCATACTATGACGTCCTGCAAGGAATACGTCGAGTTACCAGTAACCCTGTATATATTTTGTCTTAGCCGCGAATTATATTTTGATCAAGAGAATTTCACGGGCTATCTTAGCGCATCCTCAACTTGATAGGTAGTAATTAAAACCTCAATGAAAACTACTCGGTCTTAACATTTAGCCAACTAGCAAACAAACCGAGGAATCTCCTTATGAATTAAACATGGAATCCCATTACGAACCTTATGCCCGAGATACAAGTGGCTATTTCAAAGCTAGGATAGCAAGCTAGAACCTAGGTATACTATCCTGGCTTGGCACATGCTAGTGCTGTTTACATGATGCCTGATAATCTTAAGCCAGTACAGTACAATACATGGTTACGGTCAGAAAAACGGAAGTGCGTTCGCCGGCCACATGAAACACTACACAAACTAGGTGGGGGTGCTACTAGCTTAAAAAATAGAAACCCCTTCCTATTAAACTTACCAAGCTTGAGACGCTACTTTACTAACTTTCTCACTAGTTTACTAGCCTAGAAATGAAGCTAGTCCTGTATAAAAATACACGAAGCCAGAGTTACTAGCTTGCTAGCTGACGACACTAGCTTAATAACCAGGGGGTCTACTCCGAAGTGGTAAACCGAAGTATCGGCCGAATGTTCGGTTGTTTCTTTACTACGGCTAAATATCGCTGACTACGGCGAAAAAAAAAAGAAAGAAAGGCAGTCGAAGAGATAAGCCAAAGTCAAAACTGTGACTTGAAGTCGGGTAAGGACTCCAAGTCAAAATAGAAAACTATGGAAGTTTTAAAACGGCCGATACTTCGGTTTAGCGCTTCGGAGTAGACCCCCTGGCTTGAGAAACTAGCTTCGTGTATAGGGCCTTAAAAAAAAAGCTTTTCTCATCATGACCGATGACGTCAGACAGCGGGTGCGTTCATAGTTTAGCAGTGCGTTCTTATTAGATCTGTATTTAACGCGTTTCGACGTTAATTGCTGCGTTCAGTTTTGGCGCCATGCGACAGACGTTTTGTGGGTCTACTCCGAAGATAAATTCGAATGATTGCCGGTTGCCTGACTATGGCTGACTACGGCGAAAGAAAAAAAAACGATGGTCAAAGAGATAAGTCAAATACGGAAACTTCGGAAGTCAAGAACGGCCAATAATTCAGATTATCACTTCGGAGTAGGCCCGTAGGTTTTGGTTGATTTTACAACTAAAGCGAATTTTAATGTGTCCGGGAATAAATCAGCTTTGTTACGTTACGCGTACGACGACGGAGAGATTTATTTATTTTATTTGAAAGGTACACCGACGACCCATTCACTAGAACGTTAACATAATAAAAAATAACATTAAAAAAAATTGAGTTATGGTGAATAAGTCACTTACAGACGTACACAGCACTTACATAAAAAATAGCTTCTTAAATATATGTTTAAACAAGATTTTTTACTCGTAGTGAGGATAGAAAAATTAATTATAAACAAAGAACAAAACATTAAGTAAAAACAAAATCATAATCTAAATTAGAATCAAATATTAAAATCAAAATTATTATTAGAATCAAAATTAAAACATTAATATTAAATTAAATAATAAACAGTAAGATTCAAATTCATTAATAAAAACGGTAGAACGTGATAACGAGTGCAATAAGTACAATTTTTTTTAAGTGGCAGGCATATGTGGTAAAAAACCAAAAAAATAAAAAGTAGGTTAAGAAATTATGATTGTGATTCGTCGATATTTATCAGTTTTCTGCGAAATTGGGAAAATGTGTTTGTGAATATATCAATATTGTTACAGTTATCTATTTTATTATAATTAGTCATTAATCGATTCAATGGGGCATTTAGACCAAGGTTGGTTTTTGATGAGGACGGTGCAAAGGTATTTATTTTGTGTAGAGATCTAGTTACGGTACGCCTAGGTACAGTTATATTAATTTCAGGTACATCCACCAGGTTATGGATGATTTTGTAAAACAAAAGCTGATCAGAATTGCTTCTACGTTGTTCAAGTGGTAACATATTGAAGTGATTAAGCCTTTGGGAATAATTAGCGTCACGAGGGCAAAAGCGTAAGTACCTGGTGAAGGCCTTCTGTATACGTTCTATCCTGTTAATATGGACACGATATATGGGATTCCAAACTGGAGATGCGTAGTCCAGTATGCTTCTGACCAGAGGCGGCTCGTGACATTTATTTGTGGGGGTTCACTAAAAAAAGAAACGTAGTACTAGAGCTTACCATTTATTTTATTTGTAAAGAAAATCCATTCGGCGATCTTTATCGATTTTCATCAACGCGTTCATTGAACTCTCTAATAGATTTTCGATACGCAGAATTGAGCGCCTTACGGATATCTTGACGGCCGATAGATGCCAATTGTACTTCACATAAGATATGAAATCGAGATTGCGAATGTTTTTTCACTTTTATTGAAAGATGCGCTAAATCGTCAACACGGCCGTTTCCGTCCATGCAGATTCACCACCACTGCCGGCACCAGCTCCAAACACCAGACACGGGAAACAAAAAAATTTTTTTGCTTTCTTCACATCCACACAACCAAGGTGTTATGAAATATTGTTCAGATTTAAAACCACGCGTAAAAGATTTATTTTTCGTAACACATTTTTGAGAAAGTACAATTTCGGGACGTGGTGGTCCCTTAGCTTTCAGTTCGATACGCATTTCGAGAGTCTTTTCACAATTTTTAATAAAAGATACACTGTATTGTTCAATTTTTAATACAAATGTCGCGCACAAACTATTTTTAATATGTATTTAGAATAAACACTGCGAATCTACTGACAGCCGAGTTGAGCCGACCGTTTGTTTACATAAGTTCGGCAACAGCGCATAGGCATAGATCGCATTCCCGCGCGCGTTTGGCAACGTCGCGCGTGAGCGGCGCTCCAAATTAGGCTAACTTCTCATACAAAATCTTCTGTTTCACGCGTCGGACTGTGTCGATATTTCTCTTTCGCACTCATTGAATACAGTGCTAGAAATCGTACTGAACTTTGTTTCATAGAAGCGCAAACGCTGGCGCTGCACACGTTACAACTTGACGCCAAATGTACGCGTAGGAAATGGTTTTCTAGTAAACTACTATTGTATGCGTATGGGCATAGTAGAAAGAATGTATGTATAGGATTATAATAAAGAAATATAGATTATGAAATTTTCGTGGGAGTGCACTGCACCAGCGCTCTTTATGACGAGCCGCCTCTGCTTCTGACAAGGGTGTAGTAAAGCAGTTTTAGTGTCGATGTGGACCGAAACTCTGAACAAGTTCTCCTCACAAAACCCCAAATTTTCGATGCTTTGGCCACGAATGGTATCTACCTTTTGCATGAGATATGTAATTTAACACAAAATCTTACGTTAGCAATAATTGATCATATTTTTGAAGTGAAAACGGTTTTTAGGCGCACGTTCTGTTCTTTCTGAACAGTGAACGACAACCGTCACCACAGAGTACGTTTGTATTTAGGGTAACCGTCACGCTCGGGTCGGTGACGCTGAATCGGGTATATTCGGCTCCAGTCGTAAGCTTTCACTTCCATCGTGTGGTCTAAAGCCCACACCAATATTTTTTAATACTTACTTAGCTATATGGAGATTTTAGATACTTATCATCTCGCTGGTTATGGCGAGAAAGTAGTTTTTTTCTATCTCAAGCTTACCGTTTTTCCCAAAGAATGCCAAAGATATAAGTACTACTCTGCCAAAAAAGTACCGGGAAAAGATCAAAAATACACAAAATGTTAGTTATTCATCCAAGTTTATTTTATCGCCTTTTAAAGTATGCACCTTCAGAATCGATACACATACGCCAACGTATAATCCAATCATCAAAACATTTTTTAAACGCTTTTTACAGAATTGAGTTGTGTTTCTCGCCGCGAATTCTCCTTTAAGTCTTATACCGAATGAAAACGGGTGCCACGAAATGGTAATTTGAGTTCCTGGTGAATAAGGTGGTTGCTCGATGGTATTTTTTGAGTTTTTGGTCAAAAATTCGTTTCTAATGATGGCCTTGTGCGAAAAGCATTATCGTGGTGCAAAATCCAAGAATTTTCTTTCCACAAATCTGACCTTTTTCGTCGAATTTGCTCTCTTACACGCCGCATAATGCCCAAATAATATACTTTATTTACTGTTTGACCGTCCGGCAGGAATTCCGAGTGAACAACACCGCGATAGTATATAATTAAGATAAACTCTTGTGCGATCCATTATAAAATTCGCCATACACACTAGATTATGATCTAACTAAAAACAGCACTATTATTAATCTAAATGACAGATACAACTCAAACTCCGCGCCAAAATGGAAAACAGATGTGACAATCTAACAACAAAAAAAAAAACAAAAAACTGAATTTCGAACCATAAACAAATCATCCATTCCCGACACTTTTTTGACTGAATGTAAACTAGTGCGCTGTCAAATCATAACATCTATTAAGTACCGAAAGTTATTTACCCATAATAAATAGGTACACGCTCCGTGTGGTGCCGGACGTAAAGAATATCACCACCCCATTTCTTCCCGTGGGTGTCGTTAAAGACGCCTAAGGGACTTACTAGAGAATGGGCAGCAGCGTTCTCTATGCATTTTAACACCATACTGCGATCGCCAACCCGCCTGCCAAGCGTGGCGATTATGGCAAACATCCCCCCTTAGGGAGGCCTATGTCCAGCAGTGGACGTTTTTTGGCTGAAATTATGAAAATGAATGAATTTATCATACTGTTTGTCCAAGTAAATGCTTTAACTTTAGTTAAAGCAAAAGGTTTAAAACGTTCAACCATAGGCGGCCCTTGGAAGGCTTTCTAAAGTTTGCAAAAGTAATTCACAAGTCGCCCTGAGGTACGGAAAAACGTGAGATAGGAATCAGTAAACATAATTTGATGTGAGGATATTATGTGCTAAGGTATATAACATGACAGAGGTGTCTAGGAGGCTATTTTTATAGATATACGTCAAAAGAAAAAAGTATTTTATAAGTTTAATTCAAGATCCTTGCATTTTTTTGCTTTGGGAAATTGGGACAGTTTGATCGTTAATTTTCAGGGTAGGGTACTCGCCGTTGACTTTTGGCCTCATGGGTTTCATAGGGAATATATTATTATTTAATATTATATATTCATTGGGAATATTTTATTTTAATTCCGAAGATATGAATATTTCAAAAAAATCACAGATAGAATTATAGGTAGATAATATAAATTAACTTTTTACAAAAAAAAAAAATAACCGACTTCCAAAAAAACACTACAAAGTGAAAAATAAACTTAATTTCGGAAGTCGGTGTCTTTGGGTCTATTAAGTATAGTTTTTTGCCACCGACTTCCGAAATTAAGGTTATTTTTCACTTTGTAGTGTTTTTTTTTTGGAAGTCGGTTTTTTTTTTTTAAGTTTTTTTTTTCACTTTTTAGTGGGTCAGCTTGCAATTTATCTGTTAAGTACAATAGCCTAATGTCAACTGCTGATCACCTTTTACAAAATACTTATTGTTTTTCCCGATGCAGGGGCGTTAATAGTTGAGGAGTTCTACTGGTAAGAACCAGGAGAACTGGAAATGATGGTGACTTCACCATATGCACTGTGACGAGCATAAATTGCTTAGCAACCATATTAAAGTGTCTAATCGAATCGCAATAGTGAAATACTTATTATTAAGTAGTTCCGGTGGCCATCTGTGGTCTTTATCACCAGTTCCACTTCACCGAATGGTGCTTTCCGAGTGCAAATGCATGAGTTACTATAAAAAATACTAAAATCGATATCGGTGTGCCTATAAAATTTGAGGATTGCCCTCGATTTCCATGGGATTCCCTCATCAGATTCTGACTTGGAGACAATGGGACCACCTCGGGAGCATACCCTTTCAAACAAAAAAAGAATTTTCAAAATCGGTCTACAATTGACGGAGCAATCGGTGAACAAACTTAAAAAAAACATACAGCCGAACATATAACCTCCTCCTTTTTGAAAGTCGGTTAAAAATAGTCTTCTCATACAAAAAAAAAACATGAAAATATCTTAAGTAGTTTGAAAGTAATAATTATCGTTTTTTATGCTTTGGGTAGACTGACTTCCCGAATTTATTTCATAAAGTATTTTACTACAATACTTAAATATTTTCACAAATAGAATTGATGTGTATGCGTTCTAGTTTAACATATTTTTTTTTGCATATCTAACTTGCAATACGAAGGCGTAATAATAATAACAGATTTAAAAGTCAGTAAAATCATATATCTACGCCTTGAGCTGACTGCCTTACGGCCTCATTTTAACTGGGTCTTGTAATGTAACTATGCATTTTTCATCCTAATTATCGTTAATCAATTAACACACAGCTTAACTTTATTAATGGTAGCGATCCAAATCTTGTATAATTGCAACAAACGTCACATTCATTCGTCAAATTAAAGCTACGGCCATTGGAATGTTGTCTAATTTAATTAAAAATTGACGCTAGTTTATGGTCTAATGTAATTTATTATTTCAACCTAAAATAAATTTGTACGACGCAATAAAATCTTCAGAAATTGATAAACAGTTTAACGCCGCCGTCGAAAGATAATAATTAATGGTAATTACCAAAAATACACCGTGTCGACCAACGGATCCTGTGTAATTTGGGACGCGCGCGTTGGCAGCCATCTTCTAACTTTATCCTTCATCGGAATTCCTATTTTGAAATTGGAATCGAACGCGGATAGATTGACAGTAATGATTCGAGATGGCTTCTGAATTCTGTACTTACAAACAAAAGTCAGTCAGTTGAGTTTTCAACATTCTTTGACCGATTGCTATCTGACTCCATGGCGGCAAAGGAAGGAACAGATTGAAAGAGAAAAAATCGGCTGGGAGAGATTAGGACTGAACGTAGCCTTCCTGATCAAAAGCCTAATTTCTTTTTCTGTCTCTTGATTGATAATTATCGTTTTAAGAATCTCAAATCAAATATCTCAAGATGTCCGTCAACCTGGACTTTGTCGTCTTGTAGGTGTAGTTTATAGATCTCTTCCTACCATTTTGGAACAAAAACAAACAGTTGTTGTCATATAAGTGTTAATTTTCCTTAGCACAGTGGAATTTTGTCTCCGTTTTTAGATTCTTTGCAATGGTTTTCTATACAAATGCATGACATAGAACGTGTCAACTCAGCCAGTCTGTCGCAACGAGTATGTTTGTATGACTAGTGTCAGCACCTCAGCACAGACGTGTAGCGGTCCACACACAGAACATTATGCCTTTTAAAGAAAGATAATACTATGTTTTGTTTAGTATAACGCGCATTTGGACTCCATGTTTACGAACTTTTTCGATTCTGAATAGCGATGGGGTCATGCATGTCACACATTTTTGTCGATATTTTGCTTGTCAAAAATGAAATAACTGTTTCGTAAAAAAACATTATTTTAGAATTAATGCCAAACAACAATAATTCGTGCGATTATTAACGTTTAATGGCTCTAGGCTTGCATTATTCATTGTACTAGGAATAAAATTATCGATCTAGGTCAAGCTGCACATTATAGACTTAGTATAATTTATGTGAAATTTGTTGACCTAAAAAGAAGACGTTGTTACGTACGACCTTCATTTTTGGAAGTTGTCAACTGTAAATATGATTGATGTGATTAAAAACACTTATACAGAAGCTAATCGTGGCTCAAATAGTAGGCATTCCTTTATGGTTACTGTGGCCATTGAGCCTAGCTGTTATCTTGATGACCGACTTGTTTAAGGCATGTTTCTGATATTATTCTCGCCCGTCAGTGTTGGAAAGGGCGGGCCCTTGTAATAAAGTAAGTGGGTCAAAAGATGTATAACTGCGACTGTATTTTATTGTTTTTATGGCGAATTGTCTGAGGTTTTTTGTTTATGACGCTTTTGTTTAAGGAAATATGCTTGTTTGAATATTTGTGGCCAGAAAATTTCGTAATTGCTCAGAACCAAAAGCAATATAATTGGACAAACCATTTTTATTTCTTACCAAGCAATGTTTTCAGGCTCTCCATTGAGATATTGCCCCTCTCCAGACATTAAAGTCAGACCTAAAGCTGGTAAATAATCTTAATACAAAGCTACTAAGATAACATTGCTCTTTAAATACATAAGTCAAGTGTTTAAAAGAATATTATTTGATCCTGAAAGTGTTCTAAATGCAGATGAGGCGGCATTGTAGTGAGAGGCCGTAAGATTATCGTGAACACGTGTGTGAGCAAACGGCGCGGGCGCAGGATATTATGACTCGCTTTTATTTCATGTACTCCTTGGAGTTTAGTGACGGAGGAAGTCGATATTGGAAACATCTACTTACATATATATTTTTTTTAAGTGGAATATTATTTTGTAATGTTGCTTTTCAACTGGTTTGTATTCAGTTCAGTTCTTTAAGAAGATTGTTGACGAAGAGTGGTAGTAGTTTACAAAACTTATGGTTGTTTAAAAATGTGTTTACGTCTATTCGATTCAACCTAACCAATCATTGCTATAAATAACGTTACAAATATCCCAGTATTTCATGCTCATTATAATTCATTTTGAAAAGCTGAAACTGCACGTTCTAAAACAAGTTTTCTAATTCAAATGTCACGCCACCATCTCAAGTAATTACAATAACAAAATGTCTATTGTCACAGAATTTATCGTCCACGATTGTCCTCGAGAATAATTACATTTCAAGCATTACAGCCGCACTTGACATAATTTGTACATCATAGCAGCAAAACCTTTAGGTCAGCCATAAACGTGTTGTACAGAATAAAAGTCAAGCAAAGGAATTACAGTTATCGGCCTACAAAACACGAGTATCGATAAATCTGTGCGATTTATCGACTGGTTCACAGCCGGCTGCAGTGCGATATGACAGAGGTCAACGCACTCAACCGCTGCGTTTAGTAAGTGCGTTGTGTGCATTCGATTTTTATTTTCTTAAAAAATAGGGCTGTTAGGTGATCGAATTTCGTTAATCTTTGTGTATTAATTGAGGAAGCATTTAGAATGGTTTTTTTTTTGTTATAAAATAATAAAAGAAGGTACAGAAGTCTGTCAGTATTATTAAATACGAATGATAAAAACTAAGGAAGTCTCAAAATAATCATTAAGTATGTTTTTAATTTATGTTACAAAAAGGCAATGTGATATATTTCTTAATTAAATCGTATATACCCAATTAAGAAGAATTTTAGTTATTTAAATTAAATGTCAAGAGACGTTATTAATTTGTGTTTTTATCAAATAACGTCTGCGAAATCCTTGACTCAGGGGATTGATATTTATTCAGTTTGAATCAATTTAGAAATAATTAAGTAGTTCTTAAGTGATTAGACCGTATACCGTGTACCGTGTGGTGCCGGACGTAAAGAATAGCACCATCCTGTTTCTTCCCGTGGGTGTCGTAAAAGGCGACTAAGGGACTTACTAGAGAATGGGCAGGAGCGTTCTCTATGCATTTTAACACTATACTGCGATAGCCAACACGCCTGCCAAGCGTGGCGATTATGGCAAACCCCCTTCCTTTGGGAGAGGCCTATGTCATGTAGTGAAATGTAGTGTTTAACATATAACTTAGTTAATATTTTCACTCCGGATTCCACTTTCCTTAGCCAAAGTAGTCAAAAGTATAAATAATAATACCAGCATATTATTGTCCCACTGCTGGGCAAAAGTCTTCTTCGCATACATAGAAGGCACGAGCATTGATCACCACGCTTGCTCAAGACAGTAGTAAGTAGTTATCTTAATAATAATATACTGTGCTCGTCCTACAACTACTGATATACAGGGTGGCAGAAAAAATATTTCGTCGGTTATTAAAAAAAAAACGCTTTTCCATACATTTTCACCGAGTAGGTATTGCACTTCTGCAGGAAATAGCTATTTTTTTTTTAAATTACCGACGAGAAATTTCAACGCAGGGGGGTCAATAATGATGTACTGAATCCATGGTAACAGGATGCGCGTCGATGTCCCTTACACCCTGTATGTTCAAATTATAGGTGACGATGCTGGCAATCTAACTAAACACAAATTAAATCTTACTCTGGATACTTACTCTTGTTACGCTGCATACTTTTTAGTTAAGTGTTTTTGTACAATTGAAGAGAATAATAAAGAATTTTTTTATCTTTTTAAGACGGGTTGGCCATTTCAGACATTGACTATAAGTTCAGGTTATCTTCACTGATATCGGTAATATCCAAGATAAGCTCAGAAAATAAAGGAAAAGTAAAGAACAATCTAAAAAAAAAACATTTAAATGGCAAGGCAAAAGCTTTGAAGCCAGCAGCCTAATCGAGGTAACGAGAAGCATCTATTAATTTTAAGATTAATGAGCACCTCTATTGATTTAATCAATCAACGAGAGGTGATCAAGTGTGGGAGTGATGACTTGTCTTCCAACAGCCTTCAGGGCGACCTCTCAAGCACTCCCAAATGGATGTTAGCAATATTATATTAAAATAGTGAAGGTTTTTTCTCGAAATAATGATGTGATTAAATCGATGTTAGATAGATATTTTGTTGTGCAAAGAATCTAGAATTCATTTGCCTTTGAATTGCATTTAGATAGTGTTTTAAACTTGATTTAATTTCGTAATCTTACTAATAGGTTATTCGAGACGCGATGGAGACCCAATTGACTTTTACAGGCAAGGTTGAATACGCACAGTTTTATAAAAATTAAATAATCACTAGTGGTACCTACTGGTTTCGAATAAGATCATATTAGCAAAAGCTTCGTAGGGGTTTAAATGTAAAAAAAAATCACCTACCATGATATCATGTGTATAAGAGAATTATCGAAAACGATCCCAAAAGAGGGGAAACGGGAATCAAAGAAAAGATGGATGGACTATATGACAGATGATATGGTTAAAAAGGGGGTGACCCCTGAGAAGACGACTAACAGAGCAGTATGGAAGAAGATAAGCTGCAGCGACCTCAAATAAATTGGGATATGGGCAAGGCGTTACTGGTAGGTAGTCCGAAACCCAAAAGTCTGACAATCAGTCTAACAAAGGGGTATCGTGTTACCCAGTGACTGGGTTGTGGAGGTCCAGGCAGTCGCTCCATGTAAAATACTGGTATTCAGCTACAGCAACCAGTTAGACTTCATACCGACCCCAACATATGTAGTTCGGAAAAAGCTAGGCATATTGATCGAAGGGCAGGAGAATGATGAAAACTCTCCAAAAGATGACGAGTTAACAGTTTTCTGAAAATCGCTCCACTTTTGGGAAAGCTTAAAGAACACTAAATGAGTCGAAGCATTGGTTTCGTGGAAAACACCAGCTTTTTATAAGCTACTATCAAACTTCTCAATCGGTAACTAGCATTCTTGCAGTCTCTTGTTATTCGTCCTCCGTCGCCAACACCTACAGTTATATCACATTGACTTACAAAGTGACAACGTCGTTAGTGTTTCTATCAGGAAGCTTTAATTAGCTATTATAATTACAAGCCTTTTTGCTGTGAGGTCCTGAATGACTAAAAACAGGCTGTCTAGTGTTGTGGCTTAACTTAGGGGCGGTCTACGTACAGCAGTGGACGTCTTCTTGCTGGGAAAGTGTTGATCTTTAAAGTTTTCATATTCATGCCGTAACACATCAATGATAATCTGATTGATTTTGAAGTAGGTATATTGCTAATCCATTGTTTTATTTAGAAAAATTTGTCTGCTCAACAACGTAAATAACGCAATTAAGAGGGCCCTTCCCGGTCCGTCTATCGTCAACGCGAGCATGGTCGAAAAGTTTGTTGTTTCATCCAGCGCAAGTGAAAACTATTAACAAACAAGTGAGAACGCGATGTCATTGAACGAAAAAAGTAAGCCTTACCAGTTTGTGAAATAAATGTTGGTCATTTAGAATCTCCATTACATTTGCAAGGTTTCTATCGTAATGTTTTTTTAACATTTACAATTTATGAGTACATTATGCCAAAAATGGCCAAAGTTCAGGTAAAATTTGTGCAAAAAAGCAGATTTTTGCAGGTTTATACTGACTTTGTTTTTCAAAAAAAAAAAATTTTTTGCATGCATAGAAACCTAGATATAGTGCACAAGATACCTATTGGTTCAGAAATTTCAAAGAAAGATGTGTTACAACGCCCATAATCACGTACGAGCGTTTGTATGAAAAGTATGACGGGTTGGCCGCTCTTAATGATGTTGAACTATCAAAATGTCCATTGCTACTGATAGTGTGTTACGCACTTACCACGCTGTTCTAAACATCTTGACAAAGGGCTGATAAATTGCTCAAATCTGTCGAAGATTCCTTCCATAATGCTAGTCCTTCGTCTACTATGTTAATCATGTAGATTCTTGTTAAAGCTATTGCTCTCGATACTGATTAATTTGCTTAGATTGTAGCTCTCAGCCTTGGCAACAAATTTTAAATGTTTCGCTTATAGGATCCTTCTTTTTCTTTTTTTTCTTGGGTGGGAAATTATCAAATAACTTCTCCCGCTCTGGGCGGAGCGGGAGGGCGTGTCAGACTTTTACTGACTAAAACCCACCCGGGTTCCTTCCGTTGCCTGTGTGCCAGGGCCACGATATCCCTTTCGGACAAACTCGCAACCCTGGCAGGGCATATAGGATCCTTGGATATCATATTGCTTCACAATCTTGACTTATTTTGACCTAAATAACGTTGCATCTACAAGGTTGAGCTACATGTGGTATTGTGATATTAATAACTGCATCTGTGGTCACTGTGCCATACAGAACAGCCTTTTGGCAAATATCCGTTCAGTTTATAACTCAATACTTTCATCCTAACTTTCAGACTTTATGGCAACTGTTATTTGATGTTTCGTGATACTTTTTTGGGGAATTCCAGTACTGCACGTAGACATTTTACAGGTATTTTATGGTGTGGTTTCTTGGGCACGTTAACTTAAAATGTTATGTTCAATATTTTTTTTTTTTTTTTTTTCTTTTTGGCTTCGCACGGTTTGTGCATTTAGCCAGTGTCATGTAAAATTAGGTAACAAGTACAAAGTTATTTAAATAATTATGAAATGAACTCCACTCAATGCATGATAAAGATGATTGATGATATCCCCGCCCCACTCCCCTTGGATTTAAGTAAAGACGCGGCACTTTACTGAAACCTCGCGCGGACTTCTTGAGAGAACTTAAAGTGATGTTGCACTGTTTTGTTTCATTTGCCTACATTAATGCAGGTTCACGAACACTTAATGGTTAATAATCCACCACTATTACACATTAATATTCGGCTAAACACAAATTTTAGAAAATAAAACAAAACTGCTAACATGACGCTTCACTTTCCCGCCAAGAAGTCCTATGTTCAATATTATTTTCTTCAGCTATCTTATTATTTTTTTCTTATATGCTGCCAGTCTTCTGGGCATGTTTCCGGATGACAGCGATGCGGACGAGTACTTTGACGTTTAAGTGTCCTTTTGTATTTGTAATTCTTTGTTTAATTAGTTAGTTAGTCATTTCATTTAGTACCTACGAGTATTATGGAGTCATTTTAATAGGTAACATTTGACGGCTGTCAGTTTAGTGAGAGCAAATCGTAAAATAACTCGTATCGGTCATTATTACAATAAATATGTAATCGTAATTGAAAAAATTGTGCAGTTCTAACAAAACGAAAAAATATATTATTTTATGCCCGCCGTTACAAGGTTACGTGGTTGAATTTTGATGAATTGTCAAATGTTACCTATTAAAATGACTCCATATTAGTGTAAATAGTTAGTTATGTCATATATTAGGATACATATTAGTACACGTATAAGCTTGCAGTATATTAAAACAGCGTTTCCATTTAATTCTAAATCGGTGTATATTAATGTGTTGATTTAAAGTTTAATGTCGTACAGCATACCGTTATAAATCTCACAACTATGCCAAGATTCCCTCCATCTAGGTTTATATCCAGCCTCATTTAATTTTAGTAAAACGCAGTGCCATTAACAGTTCGTAGTCCATTGCTAACTTTACGTCCATAACTCATGGAAACTGACCGACCCTCGGCAATAGTTCATTCATAAAACTTGTTAGCACGTCACACAAAAACACGTCACGATTTTAAGAAGTCGTACCCAATCTACCGTTAAATTCGTCGTATTTGTTCTTAATTCTACGCAATAGAGTCTAAATTCGCATGCAATTTAAATAATATTACGTAAATAATAGAAGTGGTGGTGTTTAATTGGTATTATTTTGCCTTGTTCGTGCTTCGTGATTCACAGAGTCAGTCGCTCGTGTAACGTAAAGAGGACGAGTAACGCACGTAGCCATTTTTGTTTTTATTTTTTTTAAACTCCGCGTGTGTTGACATGTGCGTATATTCGTTCAGTCTAATTCTGAAATAGTGCTTGTATGGTGAACTTTTTGTGTCTTCAGTCAGACATTTTATTGTGAGTGATTGGTATTGAATTAAAGGATTTTCCGCGGTTAGGCGTATTTTTTTAGGTATGTATTATTTATTTTCAATATTTTTAAATTGAATGCATTATTTAAATTGTTTACCTATAATCACTTCAATGTTAGAAAAGTGTTAAAGATACGTTATTTTAATATGTATTTATTATTAATTTTCAGAAAATCTAAGTCTTAGCAATGTACCTACTTACCTTGCACTATGAAAATACCATTTAATTCCGCCATTTTTAACTAACAATTTAGTTTAATATAATATTTTAAAATTATCGATAAAAATCCACAACTTTAATTATTTAAGGTGCGAGCTAAAACCGTTTACCGCTAAGTATCGCGATAAAGTTTAGCATGAAGATAGTTTAACCCGGGAATGCGATGAGTTTCATATCAGCTGTATCGGCTTCGCGGTACTAATCTTGTACCGTTACATGTCAACAACACGGTAGCTTGACAGGTACTTACGTGGAGATGACAAGCCCTGTATACTTGGTATTTGTATGTGAGAAAAGGTTCGGTATTTACTTACAAATTGTAATGGCATAATTTAAAAACCATACTTAAATAAATCTTGGAACACCTGGGTTCTTTTATGGTGACGTAAACTTGAGTATTTAAAAAAAAAACTACCTAACTAACGAAATGTGGGTGTACTATAGTGGTACACTTCTGTCTAACCCTACGGGGATTACAGGTGTGATGTTTTATGTGTTTGTGTGTTAAATTAAAAAAGAAATTGAGTAGGAAAAAAACTACGGTACTTATTTTAATGAAAAGTTCAGGAAAATAAGTAGGGTAGTAAGTACTTAATTTTTAAAGGAAGGTAATATTTCCCGACTGTCAATGGTGGCAGTTAAGACGCTGACAACAGGTAAACCGCTGTCACTGTCAGATTGCATACAAAAGAAAGAAATGCGCGATGACACAACGTATGGCGTAAAAATGCAAATAAAATCGTAGAAAATTTGATATTAACTAATTAATAAAAATTAATCCATCACTACATGCAGTTTAGCATTTGCAATTTTATGGTATACTTTTAATTATATAAGTATAACTGTTAACGAAGGGATAAACTGCTTTTAAAAATAATTAGGATTTGTCTATAATTATGTTTAATTATGTTTTGGGTTCCATCACCGTATGCACAAAAGACTTGAAAATGTCATACTGTTTTTGTTTTGGAAAAACTATTTACGGTTTAAGAGATACACTGCTTTAAAAAACCACCTTTTTGACATCGCTCAAGTGGCCGCGATTGCATATAACTTGATTATAAACCTTAACATTCGAATATAAAGTTTATTATCGTTTGCAATGAATTTACTAATTCGATTGAAAGTAAACGTTTTTTTTTTAATAAGAACAAAAATATGTAAGTACGGAAAATAAAATATAATTTCTAAGCAATAAGTAATGAAAAAAATATGTTGCAAAATAAGACCACAACATTATTTGTGGACCTAATTTCTGTTTTTGTTGCGCTCATCCGAAATATAGTACTACTTATTCTTGATCGAAGTTTTGCAGGAATCCTTGAGTTAACAAGAAAATTTCATCATGTACAGACGCCAGCAGGTCAAGCTACCCGAAACTGTTAAATTTTCCCAATCAGCCCCTTAAACTGTAGCGATAAAGTTGAAAATCTATTAAAGAAATTTGACAGATTGTAGTAGCTTATTGTGCTGGCGTCTGTACATTTATAATATAAATTATAATTTATTTAAATGTACATAGTGTCTGCTCTCTTTTCAATTCAATGTAGATCATTAAAAAAAAACGTGTAATAAATATACCTCATTTTGAAACGATCAGGTTTTTACAAATATCAATTTAAAATAATTGATGACTCCCAAGCGATTAGGTGGTTAGTTACTAAGCTTTATTTCACTTGCATGAATCCCTGACCACAAACGAAAATTTTCCATTTTATTATTAGGCATTTTAACTGCGTTTTCCTTAGTAATAGACACAAAATAATACAAAATTATGTACGTGAATTAAATAGGCATTTTAATTAATGAAAACCACAGCAAAATACCAACTAAATGGGTACTTAATACTAAAACATATTTACGTAAAATACCGTTTAATGTCTTTAAAAACTGCTAAATGACGTCACCACTATGCACCATGTACGGTAAATAACGATTAATACTCGTTTTTACCACATGAGGTCATCACTACGCTACATACTTGAGGTTACAGAATTTATAAGATAACCAACTTAACTTGACACTCTATAGCAGCGCTGCTTGTCAAGACATTAAGCAACAAAATGTCAAATTCCATACATTTTTTTTAGTTCCATTTTTCGCCACCTGCAAAATTAAGTTCGGTGTTTGTTATTTGTAGTAGTGACTCCAAATTACGTTGTTTGTTTACTAAATCTTGTTGTTTATGGTCTCTTTAACCAATGTTGACGTACACTGATAGATTTCTTGGTAGTGTGCTGAACGTCTGGTTCGCAAACAGAGCAATGGAATTTGTAGTTGTATCAAGCCTTGATCCTGTTTGGAAAGTGACTCATAGAATGTGTAGCGTACAAACACTAATACCTACTACTTGAAAAACAGTGATTCACTATAGTCAAAGCATTATCATTCATCAGGAAGCAATTCAGATGAACGATTTCAATCAATCGATGTGACAAAGTAAAGATTATTTTATTTGGGAAGACACACTATCGTACATGTTTATTATAATTATCTAGATACACTATAGGCTATAAGTAAATGTACAGATGCCAGCAAATCAAGCTACTACAATCTGTCAAATTTCATTAAAAGATTTTCAACTTTATCGTTAAAACATAAGGTTCAAGGTTGATTGGGAAAATTTGACAGTTTCGGGTAGCTTGACCTGCTGGCGTCTGTACAATCCACTACGTTTCCACATTACTAGCATTTATAACACATACAGTTTTGGTAAAATTAAATAAAATCAATATATTATAATTAAAAAAACAATACAATTATTTCGTAATCTTAAAACCTTAAATAATACATAATAATTAAAAATTTTGAGCAAGGCGCTTAATAATTTGTTTTTTTTATTTTATGCTTAGATAGGGTAAAAACATCGATATCGTTAAAATTATTATTGTAATCTTGAACCAATCTCTAGCGGGATACTCTCTCGCCTGCAATGTCCTGTCATGATCTGGAATTGGCAAAATTATTTAAATTGTTTAATGTAACATCATTTTGCATTTTGTTTTGTACCTATTATATTTGTATTTTTTTACTTACCTATCAAAAGCTTTATTATAAAGAGGTTACATTATTGAGTTTGTATTTCGGGGGTATTCTTCGGAACTATTGATCCGATTCCGAAAATTCCTTCACCAATGAAAAGCTACAGTATTGCCGGGTAACCTTTGATATATTTTATTAATTTAACAGTTTATGTACACACATATACACAGAGAAGAAGAAAGGAACAGAAAAATATGTACCTGACGCCAGTGCATCAAGCTACTACAATCTGTCAAACTTCTTTAATAGATTTTCAACTTTATCCTTACAGTATAAGGTTCAAGGTTGATTGGGAAAATTTGACAGTTTCGGGTAGCTTGACCTGCTGGGGTCTGTACAAAGGTGATGCTTATTTCTAAAGAAATCTCTGTCAGCATACTTGCGATAGGAAAGTAGACAAAGAGATTTAGACACCGTGTGTAAGAGTAGAAGAGAAAACAAAATAAATAAATAAAAAACTTACTATTTACTTAATATTATTTACTACCATTACTATTCTACTACTATTTTTTTACTTTTATGTTAAAATAAGTGGACGAAGTCGCGAGCAGAAGCTAGGTTATCATATTTTTGTATTTGACAATAGAACCAATTTTATATTCGGCTAAAATTCGGATAATACAGATGAAAAGAGTATTATTTTCACCCTCCCTAATCAAATTAATGACAAAATATACGTCATAATTATATATGATGGTAAAGTTAACCGGAGTTTACATAAGACACGGCTAGGAAAGCCTAGCTTCCTTATTGAGGTGTACTATTGTCTGACGGCTGATGCAACCGGCCCCTCAGGGAACCAGATATTAACTGCCTGGGTGGGCCTGGATAAACCTAGCCATGTTTCTAAGCGGATTTCTTAATGTACTCGTAGTAATCCTAGAGATTTTTGATGTATGGTCTTTGGTGAAAAAAGGTGGCATGGTTGGAGTCTTTGACCTCTTTAGATCTGAAAAAACTGTCAAATATTTATGGAAGGAAAAAATTCTAGAGATGGTGCTTGGTTAGTAAAATTATTTGTCGATAGTCGATTTTATTTTTTTGTAGGTGTACTTATGTTTATTTTTTGCTAAGTAGGTAGGTACTCCACTGAGAACTCGTCTATCGACATAAAAACTTTGTAGGTTGTATCAGTCTTGAAATTCGACACGAGTAGGTAGTGAATAGACAAATAATGGACAATATAACGTTTGCGGGTTTGCCGTATATATACCGATGACGTAATTATGCGAATAAGTAATATTATCGATTTATTATCGCCATGAAGTATCTATCCAGTTCAGTTCCCAGAACTGACTAAAAATCATGTTAATATTGCCATTTATCAAACGCATCACACCAATCAAAGTGCTAGTAGGCACGTTGCTGTAATAAAACATAGTATGTCAGTAGTATCATAAAACGAGCAATTATTATTATCGTACGATGACATTAAAACCTCGGAATTGTGTATCGTGTACGCGTTGACATCCTGCTAAATTGATACGGGAATGTAGACTTTATTGCTAGTGGGATACGGTCTAGAAGAGTTGTTGATAAAGCGGCAATGAGTCACATTTGTTTCCAAACAATCTTCTAGTTCCAGACATTCAGGCACTAACACGATATAATAATGTATGTAGCGACTTTAATAATGTCCTCGAGTTTAGAATCTGCGGTAATGGAGATTAGGCAATCAAGTTTTTGTATTGGCGAAGTCAGCGTCATACGATTATACCTGTTAACCTGTCAGAATAATGACGTTTTTGATGAAAAAAACTATTAATCAGCACGAAACCTTGATGATGAACATTCTAATTTTATACTCGTTTCTTTTTTATCCTCGTTGGTCTAGTGTTCGCGATATAACTGCTGCCAGGTCGAGCACAGTGTTATTGCGCTTTTCTATTAGGAATTTCTCAGTAGCAGCCCGGAATCTGATCAGATCCCTCATTACATGGGACTTAAACATAACTGGCGAAATGTGGGTATACTGTTAAGTACACTTCTGCATAACCCTTCGGGCAATACAGGCGTGACGTTATGTTATGTGTTCTTTTTAAATATAGTCAAATAAAGAAGAATAAGATTTTTTTTTGGTTTAGATTGACATGTCAAGACAAAATTAAAAAAGATAACAAAGGCATGTTTTTGTTGATCCATTATTCAAATTACATTTACAGCTGTAACCTTTAAAATACACGTTTTCGATTTTAAAATATGCCGCGTAAATAAATAACAATTGCGTCATAAGAGAACGCGTAATCGATTACAGCGATTGTCGGAGATGCTTAGTCGATAGTGGCACATCTCTAGTTATCAGATGTTTGTTTGGCGGGTAAACGTGAACTAGTTTCGCAATAAGTCTTGGTTGAGTAGGATTTCCTTTGGGCTATGTTTATTACGTAGTACCAGAGGAAATTAATTATGACATCTTAGAAAACCGGGCTCTAAAGAGGTTGGAGTTTTAACTATCCATTTCGGGATTCTTTCATTGGTTTGAAAATTAATCAATTGGACAACAGAAATAAAACAAGTTTTTTTATCGACTTCACACATTTTCCTGAATACCCATAATTATAAAAATATCCAATAATTATTAACGATAAAAAATGTTTGAATGGCGTAACACTAATGTCAGAGATAAATAAATCGTTTATTTAATGTCAAAAACGTTCGGAAATGGTGTCAAGATTATACATTATTCAAATTATCCGTTAAAAATTACCTTTTTCGGACGAAGCGGCACTTTGCACTTAGCTTAAAAAAATTATTAACATAAAATGATGCTTTTATCTTCATAAATCAGGGTTATAGAAAATGCATGTGGTGTTTTTGTTGATTTGAAATGTTTTACTGATAAAGAGTGATCATCATTCTCCTGCCCTTATCCCAGTTTATTTGGGGTCGGCGCAACATGTCCCTTTCTTCCATACTTCTCTATTAGTCGTCATCTCGGTAGTCACTCCCTTTCTAGCCATAACATCTTTCACACAGTCATTCATCGTTTCTTTGGTCTTCCCCCTGATTGATACAGAAGTGATATTTTATTCAATATTATCGACCTCGGGTACTTACAGACTTGCTAATTGCAGTAGTTTATAATTAAAAAGCGTGGCTTTCATAATCAAGCAATGTTTTTTTTATGACAAACAAACCAAAATTATAACTACTCTTAGTTTACCGGCCATGAGGTTACAGGCATCTTACTAACAAAAACTGTATTTTTAATTTGAGAGTAACAGATAACTGTTCATATATTACATAGTGGGCGGTTTATGTCTCCAACTAATAAGCATTGCGACGTGAAATCCACATGAATAAACGGATGATCGCTAAAACGAAAGATTACTTTAGACCCCGACTGTTGATTGGAACAAAAATGTTCGGCAATGCCATCGATAAAAGTTTATTTATGAAGAAAAATGGGTCATGATAACAATAAAAATTTCAGGAGATTTGATTGATTTTCTAATTCAGGTATCTAGAAAATATGTCTGTTTATGTTTCTTGGAAAAGTGTTTTGCGAAAAATAATAATCGCTACGCACTTCCATTTAATGTTAACGCTGTCAGTTTAGCGTCAAATACTCCAATTAATTGGTTTCAAAGCGCCTTCGAATCCACATAATAATTGATACATAAACATTTTTTTGCTAAAGTAATTTTTGTATTTTCACAGTTTGCACCTGTTTATTCACTACTTTAACGGATTAAAAAGTTGAATTCAAACCTATAAAAGTGGAATTTCCGGAATGTTTGGATTTCGAACGTCTTGACATGTCTCACAGAAGTATTTTGGCGGGAACGGCTCACGCATGGCGTCAAACCGAATTGATACTCATAAACGTAGCTGTAGCTGGGTCACGTTTTGAAGATCTCTTGGAAATTGGGTTCATTTTAAGTTCTTAGTAATATTTTATGTTGATTTGGTTGAACCTATGTTCGAAATCATTTTGGAATTTATTCCGATCTAGCTAATTAATTAGCTGTTTCTAATTGATATATTATATAGGTACCTATATTTCTACAAATAAAGACGTATCGTCATCTTGCTTATATAATATAGATAGATAGAATACTCTTTAATAAGTAGGTGCACCATAAAAATTTGGTACAGATTGGTACAGATATAAATGTATAAATTTTACGTAGGGTGACACAATGGGCGGTCGCCCGGCCGTATCGCTAAAAGCGATATTTCAAAGAAAACCTTTGGATGGATTACATGGGTAAGGAGAGACAATACTGCAGGTAGTCTGTGGTGTACCATTTACATATAATATATAAAATAAATACATAAAACATACCTATTAAACTCATTCCCTCATTTCGGCTAACTATGAAGGTTTTTGCTAGTGTGTGATAGATGTGTGAATCCCATCCTATCTAGAAACAATAATAAAGTTCATTGTGAACCTAAACTTAGGTACTAAAGCGATTTTTTTTAACAAATTACTGTGCTTTTATAAATTAGGCAGCACTTAAAACACAGTCGTTTCTATCACCATCGCCAACTTGTCTCCTTCACCTAACAGTAAATCCGACTGGAGCATGAATATTCATCATTTATTGCGCTGGTAACACTGACCGATAGCGCTGGCATGCACACTTCGCATCTACTAGCATACGGTTTGACGTTGTCACGTTGAGTGCAGTTTTCACCGTCTTTACAATGTAGGTAACAAGTTGAACTATTAACAGGTTACTGGAACGAGATATCGCTTTTGTGGTTAATTAGTGGAGCTAATCACTTGCTCAGATATTTCAATGCTGTTTGCTAGGATGTATCAAGTTTTTCCCTAGTTATTGAGCTTGTTTTGAAGAGTGAAATAACATAGTACCAGAGTTGCCAGTTTTTTTTCGGGTAAACCGGGATTTTGAAATCTTTTGAGTAAAAAAAGCGGGCTTCTATTGTCATAATAAGAAAACGTAAATGATTAGTTATTTTTTAATACAATTTCTACTTATGATTTTATTTGAGTTTAAAATTAAGTTTACAATGATGGTATACAATAGAAAACGTATTGCAACGAAAATACGTTCCTTTAATATATTAATAACTGTCTGTTTTGCCCTATACCTAAGGCAATTAAGTCTTCAGAGGAATATAAGTAAATAACTTAATACATTACTTACGAATTACTTATATATTTTTCTATCCCCGAAAGGCTGGGACTGAGCGTGACCGGCGCGAGACATTTAATTTTTGACTAAAAATCGGGACGTCCGTCCCGCCAAAATCGGGACGTCTGGCAACGCTGATAAGTACCTATCTGAAGAAAAATGTTTGATAAATCTTCCTCTTAGCGTGTCGGTGACCAAAATGTTGGTAATTATTTTCAGACAATTTAGGCTGCCTGTTCACTGGAGCGGAGAAGAGAGCTGCGCCAATATTAACCAATAGTACACAGTAGACAGTAGTAGTTAATATTGCCACAGCACCGCTCCTATCTTCACTTCTCCGCTCCAGTGGACAGGCAGCCTTGGCACTGAAATTTCATCAGATGAATGCTAAAATATTGGCTTTACCTAAAACCTTAACTCTTTCATCTTCACAACTGAAAAGACAATAATTCATTATCTATAGTAAAAAAAAGCCTGAAAACCGTATTTTGGAAACCTATTTTATAGTTATAAAACTTATAAATCTTAATTTTATACCAACGTGGAAGGCCGGTCAAACCTATTTGTAGATGGCGTGACCATAGCTAGGTCCCTCCTGTCTACGCTCCGCGGCCTGTACTAAATTTGACATTTCGTCCATTCAGTGTCTTTGTTTCCAATTCGTGTTCAATCAATGGTTCATTCATGAGTTTGGTTTTACTTCCGTTTTTCGTTATTTTCAGTGATATTAATTGTTTAAATCAACATAATATATATTCGACATGGAAAGTGTCAGAATTTAAAACCTTAATTATTGTTTATTTCCTCGTCATGAATTTCTTCAAAATGTTTACAGCATAACCTCAAGCTCTGTTTAGTTACATTTTTTATATACGATTAGCTTAAGCCACAATCTTCTAATTATAAAGACTTTCGGAAAATGTTGGACTCCAATTTCGGAGCATTTAGGAACACAATAATGAATCATTTTCGCAAAAATAAAATAAAACCACCTTTCGCTCCTTGTATTATTAGCGTGTTTTGGAAACTAGCTACAAAAGCGCCATTTTGACAGTTGCTTTCTCCAAGCGTACTTTTAAAGAACCAATCGCCAAGATTGCCAGATTTAAATAATACCCTATAATAATCGTCGCGTGCGCCATTGCACTAAAGAACACTAAACGGTACTCCGTTTATTAACGACTTTCATTACTTTTATGACGACAATAAAATTGACAATGAGTGTATTATAATTATAAAGTTTTTGTAACTTAACAAAACATTAATTTATGAGTGATTATATTATGCAAAGAAAGTTTTGATTTAATTCGCGTAGGTAATCTCTGGCCGATGAAAGACTGCGTTCCTGACAAGTGTTCGCTGAGTACGAAAGAATACGTGTTTTACGAATTTAAACTTTATTCGTTGCTAATCTTGTACAACTGACAGGTGTCAGAAACGCATTCTCTCGGTGGCCGGAATATAGTAATGATTTTAATTTTTGTGTACGCCAACGGTACCTATCTAAGTTCATTTTACAATAATTCATAAAATATCTGCCGGCGTATTCTGTAAAAATCTCACCGTGGAAACTTGGGTGAAGTGAGCTTCTAGTGAACTGTCATCCCATCTGAAGCTATACTCCATAGGTTTAGGTAGTTAAATAAAGGTAAACAAATCATAAAAAGAGGTTTCATAGATGACCTTTTTTAAAAATACGTTGTAACTTATAATCAATATTTTATTATTATTAATATTACGATAGTTTTCTCTGTTATTTTATTACTGTATGTTAAACTTTATCATTTATTCTTATACTACTCTTCGTAGATGTAATTGCTTGAGCACAATTATTTTGTTAGATTTATATATTACTATATTATTTTGTAATCTGTCTATTGTAAAGAGCCCAAAAAGATATGTTCTCTAAACGTCAACGAAATAAAACGTTGCTAAATTGAAGAGTACAACTGTGACGTAGCATGACAACTGAAGTGCCAGGTATTACGTTTAGTCGGTTACTTGACAGCTCTCTCGTCACGTGGTTTTTTTTGTTTACCTTTATTTAACTACCTAAACCAACGGAATATAGGCATTGACACTATTGTACGTTTTCACGGTGAGATGTTTTAAAGTAGTGCTATTCTGTGAATATCTCACCGTGAAAGCTTAGGTGAAGTGAGTTTGAAGTGAGCATCAATACATAGTGTCAATCCCTAGCATCAATGTAATGACAACTCACATCACCTGAGTTTTCACGGTGAGATTTTTACAGAATAGACCGGCTGATGTATACCTAAACCAATTACAGGTGAGCACGACGTTCACATACTTATTTAACATCTTCTAAAATTTTATAAATTAATAAAATGTTCTTGAAAATGTTTTAACCATTTTCTCTTCCGTTACGAGAATACTCTCAAGATTTAACTTATTATAAATTTAGTTTAACAACTACAGTATTTTCTGTATATAAATGAAACCTTCATCAACCTTATCTTCTTGTAATTAAATACCAAAGGAAATGGCACCTATTTCGTAAAAGAAAATATTGCTTATTAGATCTCTGTTATTTTTAACTTTAATCAATTAGTATTGGCTATCGAGTACGCGGAAGAAAATACTTGGAATAAAGTGTCTTGCACTAAAAATAGTACCTACTTCTAGGAGAACACAATTTGCCCGCGGTTTCTTGATAGTTATTTTTTTAGGGTTCCATACTAACGGGACCCTATTACTAAGGCTGCGCTGTCCGTCCGTCTGTCACAGGGCAGTATCTTTGGAACCGTAGTAGGTAGACACTTGAAATTTTCACTTAGTGTGTACTACTATGGCCGCAAAAATATTGATGACTAGTTATAGCCGGACACTAGATAAAGTCCGACTACGGTTGACACCAATTCAATTAAAATGATTGAAACCAAAATTACTGTAATTCTATTGTAACGTCATATTCTGGCAAATAATTATTTTTGAATTGATTTGATTTATAACAACGAATAATACAAATAAAATAAAGTTAATAAAAAATTTAAGGAACCATACAAGTAACATGTTTCTTAAACACGTAGTGTTAAATATTGTCCGGCTGTACGGCACCATTCGTGTGCGAGTCTGACTCGCACTTGGCCGGTTTTTATTTCTGTCGGGCTACTTCGTGCCACAGATTAAATAGGGACTGCAGTCTTCCACGTAGGTTTTGCGAAAGCAGGCTGTATGTTTATGTTGCTGGGAATCGATTAGCTAGCTTCTTGAGCTAAGATAAGTTAGATTGGATTAAATAAATGGATAGTGTTAGCTAAGTAAGTACCTAATAATTTATTTGTTCAAAAATATAAGAACAACAATTTAATTGACATGGTGATATTTAATTTTTGTTTTAATTCTAATGTAATACATAATATTGACTTTAATTTTGATTTGGATTTTAATATTTTTTTTTTTATTTGTGTATTTTGTTTTGGAATTTGATTTTAATTTTAATTTTGATTTAATTTTTGGTTATCATTGGAATAACAATTGTTTTTGATTTCTATGCTACTAACATAATTATTTTTCTAAGTTCTAATACTAATACAATTTAGATGTTTTCCGAAATAAATAATTGAATTGAATAGAATATACTTTATCAAAATCAAAATATCTTATTTCACATAAACCTACATGGGCATTTATGAAACGTCAGAAGCTAGGTTCACGGTTCCAATTGGTCGTTTCCTATGGAGAAGAGTCGGCAAGAAACTACGCTACAATGTTTTAAGTTACAGTGTTAATAGGTATGGGAGGACAGTGTAGGCCCGTCAACAAGTACTTAACAAAATAGAAAATGGTATACAATACAAAGCTACAGTCTCATAAGCCTACAACGTTCTCACATTCACAAATTATATTATGACACCTTATTCACACAGACAGGACAGATTTTGAACATCCGTGTCTGAACTAGATATTAAATTGAGATCAAATTCATCGTGCGTGATACTGATGATATTGTTACATTTAGACGGTATGGATAGTCATTGATCTGCGTAGTCAGCATATGGCCTGAACAAGATAATGTCTGGACCTTAAAAGAGACTGTGACCACTGAGTTTATTCGATCTTTCTTCTCAGAGTAGTTTGATAGGAATCGCCGACCTCATGTAGTTTTAAAACGTCATTTGTTTTTGACGATTATAAGTGATTTAATAACCGATTTACAGAAATACATATTATTTATTTATTTTATTATTTATGTACACACGGTAAAATATAGACATCTTCATCATCATAAAATATAACATTTTAAGAAGTTAAAATTAATAACATTTTAGTAGCATCATTATCCCGTGGCAACATTAAAGCCCATTTAAGTACACTGGCAATATTTCACAAAATCATACACTTGAAGTCACACACTAGGTACCAATAAATATTAAGTTCGAGAGTCATAAGTATTCGCTTAAACAAACATTCTAGGAGATCTAACTGACTGTTTATTTGACAGTAACGGCTATACGATATATCTCAAAGAAATACTGACTAAAACTGGCTGAAAAGACTAGGCTTACCACACTGCATGAGTTTGAGAAGACAATCATATGCACAGAAAGTACAAAAAAAAACCGGCCGAGTGCGTGTCGGACCACTCACAATGAAGGGTTCCGTTAGTATGGATGAATTTATCCGAAGAACAAATTTAACTTGAAAAAATGTTCTCACATACATCAATATACGTCACGGTCAATTCTCCGACTGCAAATGTAAGCTTGTAATAGCATAAAAAAAGAAAAAATTATGAAATTACTTAACGATTTTCGGACCCCTTTACTGGTGCTGTGACTTCTGTGAGACCTTGCTTCTTGCCAAATTTATGATTCTAGGTCAGCGGGAAATACCCTATAGGTTTTGATTTATTTGCGATTATCTAAATATATCGAATAAAGGCTCGTGCAGACTGGCGCGATATCGCGCCCGCGATATCGCTCCAGTCTGCACGAACCTTAAATGGCCGTATTTTTTATTGTTTTGACGTAGAAACTTGATTTTTATAGATCTCCAAGGGACCGGTATGACCTACGTGTTTGAAATCCCTACCTACACGCATTCCTGAGAGAAAGGGTCTTGAAATACTGACAGACAGACAGACGGAGAATGAAGTGATCCTATTTATAGGGCTTCCGTTTTTCCTTTTGAGGTACGGAACCCTAAAAATAGGATTTAATTTTGGAAGGATTCGTTAAGAGGCTGACAACGTAAACCGCTGTCACTGTCAGATTGCATACAAAAGAAAGACATGCGCGATGACACAACGTATAGCCTAAAAATGCAAATAAAATCGTATAAAATTAGATATCAACTAATAAATAAAAAATAATCCATCACCAGATCCAGTTTGGCATTCGCAATTTTATGGTATACTTTTAATTATAATTAACTGTTAACGAAGGGATAAACTGCTTTTAAAAATAATTAAGAGTTGTCTTTGAAGATTTTCTTGATGTATTTAATTATGTCTAAATATGTTTTGAGTTCCATCACCATAGGCCAGTGGTTCTCAAACTTTTTTGGAGACGGAACCCTTTTCGAAAACGAAATATTTGACGGAGCCCTAAAGTAATCAAAAATGGTTTTATGTGTATTCTTCATTAATAATCATATTACTTGACATTAAAATTTACATATTTTTTTTACTTTTGTTGAAATATTTAGATTGATATTATGTTACTCAGGTACCAGAGTAAAATAAAGAATGCTAATATTTCAAGTGTTCTCATCGTACTTGAAAAAGAAGGGCTCGCATCGTAAATAATTCAGCAATGAGTACAATAGGTCTTGTCCCAGAAAACCTCAATAAGCATGCACTATGGTAACCTCATATGGCGCTGCGTGGCGCCGGCTTCGCGCAGGCGCCGTCGCGACGCGGGAAAACGAACAGCTGTTTGCTCCCGCGTCAACCATCTTGGTTTTTTACGGCCAGCTAGAAAAGTGAGATTACTTTGCTTTTCAAGCGCTTCATAATAAAGTAGATCTTTTCCCATGATTTAAAAACAAAGTCTGATATTTGCGTGTGAATTGATTATCATTTCTCCTGAACGGTAAAATGGATCACTTAATCATGTAATCACTTTCATGGAAGTGATTTATTTTAATTACCAGTCTTTAACAGGTTTTCATTACATTGTTTTCTTCATTACTTTTGAATAATGAAGAAAACAATTTAATGAAAGCCTGTTACATTAAGTATACCTATTTCATGTAGACATTTGTGTCTTTGTTATCAAATCAAAGGAACACTTAATTCCAGACTTTCCCTTCATTTTTCCTGCCATAGACAGCTTACGATCTGTCATTACACCATAAACCAAATGCCATAGAGCACACCCATCTCATTGTCTGTGCTTCGTAAGTTGTCCCTGCAAACGTATGCTTTCACTTTTATGATAAGCTATTATGACATGTAGTTACTTTTAATCGAGGCATATTGTACCTGAGTGCCTTGTTGGGTACGGAGAGGTCGCGGGTTCAGTACCCGGGTCGAGTAAACATGCTTGAGTATTGCTCGGTACTGTGATTTATGACATGGCAGCGATTACTTGGAAATTACCTACTGATGGTAAGGAAGCGTCGGGATTACGGATTAGATTATTCTAATGTTTAATAAAGTAAGCGTATTTCTACAAAGATGGTTTGACATTTGCACTTTTTTTGTTGAATATAATTGTGGCGTTTGGTAACTGCGTTTTTGCATTATAAGCGTTTGCTTGTACGAATTTCTAATGGACAGCTTCAACATGGCTTCAATATACCTACTCTTTGTTTAACTATTCTATTACTAGCTTTTATCCGCGGCTTCGCTCGCGTAGAGGTGGGAAATTATCCCACGGGAACGTACTAATGAGATAAAAAGTACTTATCCAGGTTATATAGATTATCTGTGTGGCAAATTTCATCCAAATCCAGTCGTTTTTGCGTGATTGAGTAACAAACATACAAACTTTCACATTTTTAATAAGTATTAGTAGGATTCTATTATTAAAATACTGTGTTTCGTTTTAAGACAAACCCCGAGTCTTCCGTTCTGTTTTAGGCCACTTGAACCCATTAAGATTACGGTAACTAAAATGAGTATTCAATTGAAATAGTTTTGTTTACCTCAAGATAAACAAATAGTTAGAATATAGTTTTGTTAAAAAGAGTAGGGTAAAATACAAAATTTAAAAAATTATTACTATAATTGTGAAGTATTTTATTGTGGCAACACTGGCGACACGTAGTGGACCATCGTGGTGGTGAGTCATTGGTTAACGCTGGTTCATTCTCTGTGGAGAAGAGGTCTTTGCCTTACAGTAGCATTTCATGATCATTAACCGTTTTAATAACTATCATGATTATTATGCGTAAAGCCAGGCTTGCAAAACTATCATAAACTAATATTGTAGCCATTAATTTTATGAGTGTAGTCGTAAAATTATTATGTTTGGTTTTTTGATAATGCTTTTACATTGTTGTAGCTAAGTGCAGATATATAATATGCATTACTGTACTTAATTTGTTAGTAGTTTGTTAGCACAAATTACAATAAACAAAATAAGTACCTACAGTAGTATGAAAAATGTTGTGGTCAGAATTAGGTTATGTAGTAGCTCGCCGCAGGAAACGCCCCGGGCGTCGGGAATCGCAGGCCGATTCCCGGCCACCGTTGGCGCGGGCTTGCGGACGGTGAGCGATGGGTAGCTCGCCGTCCGATAAGGACCAGGGCCGGGCCGACGGCGCGTTGTGTTCCGTCCGTTGTGCGCCTCAAAGAGACGTCAGCACCAATTGACGGGGTCCGAAAGGGCCAATGCCTGCCAGGGTTACGAGCCTGTCCGAAAGGGATATCGTGGCCCTGGCACACAGGCATCTGAAGGAACACGGGTGGGTTTTAGTCAGTAAAAGTCTGACACTCCCTCCCGCTCCACCCAGAGCGGGAGAAGTTATTTGATAATTTCCCACCCAAAAAAAAAAAAAAATTAGTAGCAGTGACGAAGAATGTAGATTTTCATAAAGAAAAGCTGATTTTGAAAGTTTGAGCAAAAATGTGTATTAGTCTCATGTCATTTTCATATTTCGAAAGGAAAGTCTAAAAGGCCTTTCTCTTAAGCCGAATTTACATGACGAAACTAGTTGCGTAAACATATTTATTCATTATTTTTTTATTCAAACCTTTTACACAATAAAAAAGGTCGGACTAGTCGGACTTAATGCTTTAAGTATTCGCAAAGAGATTTAAGTTACTTACTATAGAGATACGAAGAAATGCCATAGAAAAACTGTGATGCCATTACTCATGGCCGTGACGCTATCTAAATAAACCGAAGTTAGGTCCACTCGTTTTACGATAACGAGATTTGCATTATCCTAATGCGCCACTCGGCTCTGCATAATTATTTTCTTCGAAAATATTTTTCTTTTGTGGACACGAATGCGACTTGACATGCAGGCGTACCACACTAGACTGAGCGACTTTTGCCCACTAGGACAAATGTATCGGATTACAATTTTGTTCGCTATTACCCGTTAAGTGAATAATTTAATGTCTTTGGGTATTCTTTACCAGTCAACAAAGAGTGGTGAAGATATTAGATGGCAGGTGTTCTGATCGAGAGGAACAATAAGAATTTTTATAAAAAATATATCTAAAATAAAATAGGTACTCAAGTACATAAATAAGCTATTAATTTTTATTACACATACATCCATATTTACTATGAAATGAAATGAAATCGTTTATTCTGTAAATAGGATATCGGAATCACTTTTACACGTCATATTAAAAAGTAAAAAATAAGCTAGATGTAGTCGACATTTCCTATCTGACTACCCCTGAGAAGAAATGGCGAAACAAACTCAGGGGTCAAAGTCTCTTTTAAAGTCCAGACATAATCTTATATAACATAATTATGTATGCCTGTATTATAAATTATATACAAATGGTAGTTTTGTGAGGGATTTAAAAGTTCCATATTAGTCATCATAGTGAAAAATAAAGAATATTTTATTGATCACCTTCCAACTCCATTATCATTGAGCCTTGCAAGAAATTACCATATCCAGCATTCATGCCCATACTTTCGATACGTCATTTGAATAAAAAAATACGAATCCAAGGAAGGTCTATTTCCTGGGTAAATTAAAAGCATGTATAAGCAGGAAGTGCGGTGTTTCTATTCCTATAGAGGTGTGCTTTGATCTGCACTGCGCCTGCGCTGCCCGTGGGTTGAGCTAGGGTTACCATTTGTAAATATTTTGATAGGCTGTCTGATGATTGCGGGAACTTTTTAACATCTAACGCTTAAAAAGACTGCAAACTTTTTAAGATAATATGCTATTGATATTACATAAGTAATTTTAAACAAAATATTTGTCATTGTAAACATATCTTAGGTCGATATTCTGGCCTTTCTTGCATCAGTGCCTTTAGTAAAGACGTTACACTTTAAGAATATACAGACTCCTTACCTTGAATAGCGATACACGCTATCAACCGAAATCTGAATGATTTTGAAAGTGGCTGTAAACTTAAGACGCTGACAACAGCTAAAGTACGGTCACTGTCAGACTGCATTCAAAGAGAACCGCGATGACACCTTGTAATGTATTGCAAAATATGAAGCAATTATCTATTTACTCAAAAATGGGTTGAGTAATCGAAAATAAAAAACAACCAAGTTCTGCATACAAATAAGAAGTTCTTGTTATTAATTAAATACCAACCGTACGTTGACACACAGATATTTTGGATTGGAACTCAAAGTACAAGGTTAGTTTACCATAATTTGTATAGAGATTTTTGTTTCTAAACGTGTTTTGGTAACAACCAAGTTCTGAGAAATATGTTCAAGAATAACATATTTTTTTCCTCTACCATTTTTTTTAGGACAAGGCTACTTTGATCATTTGACTCTTGTCAGCGCCTTAATGGGATACTTGAAATTAAAAGCTCTGCCTTAATGTTTTTGTCGTTTTCGATAAACCTAAATAATAAAAAAAACAGTCAAATACCCTATTACCCCGCTGCTCTATAATGTCGGTGAAAGATATCTAAAAGCTTTCTTCAACAAAAACTTATTAATTTAACTTACCTAGATTCGTTGGCGTATGGTACCTAACTAGCCATTATAAAGTTATTTCTTTTCTCCCATCTGGCTAACTTCAGAAAAGTTGGTAAACTCAATTTACACTTTGTTCTATGGAACTTATTCCACTTGCTCTGAATTTAACTGGGTTGGTAAGTAGGTTTATACTCTATATTTACCGTAAAAGTAAATCGGAACCAGATAGTTTTGTAATCATTTCTTCTCGTGTTCCGTTGTAGGCTTAATATACTGTAGAATTGTAGAACATTTTCTATTTTGTTAAGTACCTGGTACTTGTTGACGGGCCTACACTGTCCTCCCAAACCTATTAACACTGTAATTGGAAAACATTGTAAAAGCTAATCATTTTTAAAAGAGTAACCGCAGAGTTTCTTGCCGGCACTCGTCGTTGGTCGTGTCCTATGCAGACATAGGAAACGACCAATTGGAACCGTACTTAGGTGCACGGTTCCAATTGGTCGTTTCAACAAACACAGTCAAAATTCCTTGACAAGCCCGAAAAAATCGTAATCTTGTCATGCAATTTTGCCCGTCTAGAGACCCCATTAGGACTTTGTGACCGAATTCGGTCGTAAAGCGATCGCTATCTACATCGAGACTGCAGTCCCAGGACGTCGGTCCTGGCTGTCATTTGTCGATTTTTGACACGTTGCCGTTGGGCTTAACATGCTTTTCGAGCCACGGAGGAGTCTCGACATGTAATGGATGGTCATCCATCCACGAACCGACTGCGGCAACCGTAACTTAATCTTCGATACAGCCGTGCGGCTGTTAATAGTTAGCCACGAGCCCCTTTAATAACATTACAATCTATGCCATCGAATACTCAATTTAGAGTTCTTAGCAAGGCTAGTGCAAATAAAACACACGGTATTTTTATGACAATACTTAAAACTACTACCATCATCATTCTCCTGCCCTTATCCCAATTTATTTGAGGTAACATGTCCCTTTCTTCCATACTTCTCTATTAGTCGTCATCTCGGTAGTCACAACCTTTCTAGCCATATCATCTCTCACACAGTCCATCCATCCTTCCTTTGGTCTTCCCCTACGTTTATAGCCATCGACATCCATAATCAAAACTTACCTCACGACATATTTCTCATTCCTCTGCATCACGACAACCGATTGCCGCAGACTTCCTCTTATGTGTACTCATTTCTTATTCTATCCATTCGTGTCACACCACACACATCCCTCTTAGCATTCTCATCTCAGCTACATGCTTAATACTTAAAACTCTAATCGGGAATGAAAGAAAAACGAAGGTATTTGCTGGTAAACATAACTTGCAAAACATGTTTCAGAGAAAGAGTATTATAATGTTGCACAAGTGCGGAATGAAAGAGGAGAACGCTTTATACAGTTTGCCATTGAAAACTACCTCGTCATAGCAAATAGCCATTTCCAGCATCACCCACGCAGACTGTACACCTATATCTTCCCGTGGGTGTCGTAAAAGGCGACTAAAGGACTTACTAGAGAATAAAATAAATATTAGTTTATTGTACAAAGAGAAACACATACAATTAGTCATACACTAAACATTGTTGTACAAGTTGTGGTCAAAAACCAGGTTGAGCAGCTGGCTCCTGAAGTAAGTAAAAAGAGACTTGTATCTCAAGAGCCAAAGTTCCTCATATACATAGATTAGTATAACTTAACTTAAGTGCAATCATGTTAAAATTAGAGTTAGAATGGGCAGCAGAGTTCTCTATGAATTTTAACACCATACTGGGATCGCCAACCCGCCTGCCAAGCGTGGCGATAATGGCAACCCCTCCCCCTCCTTTTGTGGGAGGCCTATGTCCAGCAGTGGACGTCTTTCGGCTGAAATGATGAATGGAATAAATGAAAGACGAAGGTATTTATTTGCTGGTAAACATACCTTGCAACACATGTTTCAGATAAAGAGTATGATAATGCTGTTAATTACTATGAGTTATAAAAACTTTTTCCAAAAAAATCTACCGTCTTCCAAAAAAACACTACAAAGTGAAAAATAACTTTAATTTCGGAAGTCGGTGTCTTTGGATCTGTATTTTAGTTTCGATCCGAAATTAAAGTTATTTTTTACTTTGTAGTGTTTTTTTGGAAGTCGGTAGATTTTTTTTTGTAAAAAGTTTTTATTTTTCACTTTTTAGTGGGTCGGTTTGTAATTTATCTAATTAACAATAGCCTAATGTCAAATGCTCATCACCTTTTACAAAATATTGGTATTCCCGATGCAGGGGCGTTAATTGTTGAGGAGTTCTCCTGGTAAGAACCAGGAGAACTGATGGTGACTTTACCATATGCATTTTGACGAGCATAAATTGCTTATCAACCACATTAAAGTGCCTAATCGAATCGCAACGGTGAAATATTTATTATTAATTAGTTCCGGTGGCGATCAGTGGTCTTCATCATCAGTTCCACTTCACCAAATGGTGCTTTCCGAGAGCAAATGCACGAGTTACTATAAAAAATACTCAAATCGCTATAGGTGTGCCTATAAAATTTGAGGATTTCCCTCGATTTCCATGGGATCCCCTCATCAGATGATGATTTGGTGGCAATGGGACCACCTCAAGATCATACCCTTCCAAACAAAAAAGAATTTTCAAAATCCGTCTACAATTGACGGAGTAATCGGTGAACATACATAAAAAAAAAAAAAAAAACAAACAAACAAACATACAGCCGAACATATAACCTCCTCCTTTTTGGAAGTCGGTTAAAAAGCATCTTGTTGTAGGTAAGACATGGTTTTTATTTGATACAAAAATTGAAGCTATTGTAGTATTTTATCCAACACTGTCCAACAGAGTGTTCATTGCGTAACACACAGTGGCAATGGCTTTCATTTTGACAATTCCACAACATTCATAACGTCATTTACGTTGCTGAGCAGACAAAATATTCAAACTTATGTAGCAATAGATTAGCAATATCCTTCAAAATCATTCAGATGGTGATTGAAACTGGTGGAAACTGTAAGGTGCAGGAGTTGTAACTGTTAAAAGTCAGGAAGCAATGCAGAAGTGTTTACAGGGAAATAAACTCCTTGGTTGCTTTAAAAAAAATATGTTTCAATATTCTTGGACACCAATAAGAGGACTATATAAAATAAAATCTAATAATTCAGTAAATACCTATGTTATATTTCTGTATATGTAGGTGCTGTATGATTCATTACCTATTGGTACAATTCCATTCAACTTTATCAAAGTGATGTTTCATTACATTACTTCCAATACAGAAAACCGCTAAGAATATTAAACTTGATTTCGTGTAGTATATTTATATTTATTTGGGACATTCATGAGTCAGGGACCGTTCAAGTGCCTTCCACCTTCTCAAGTGGAGATCAAAGCTTTTGAACCTGCACTTTTGAGATTTCTAATTTATTGACGCGATAAATATACAGTATGGCTTTCTAAATTGTTGTTTATAAGTTTAGGCTTATCGCTTATTTCATCGATTTTTCTTTTGTGTGAAGTATTGATTAATTGGTCAGTAATTAGTGGCAATATTTCTTTTATTATATTGGGATTATTACTTTTCAGTCTTATACTTGTTGTGTTGTGTGGTCTTCACCATCATTTTTACGTAGGCGTTGAAAGATTAATGGATTATGTCAAACGTTGGGGCAGCAGCACCACCCACCTACGCCGATTAGATCGAACTGAGAAAATCTGATTTCCCTTGAGCAATTCCGACCATCTCGGACATTAATAGCTTCTTGTTAGATCAGAGAGTAAACTGGAAGATCTATCATCATTCATTATGCTTGAAATGGCTTGAAATATGACGGATTATCTCGAACAGAATAGGCGTCATTGATCTCTTGCTTCTGAAATCATTATCAATTTAACCTCCTTACTTAAAACTAGGTCTTTATTTCCCTACTGTTACTTATGCTACCTTCCTTTCGCATTTATTTTTACCTTTTTCTTTATTTATATTCTATTTTCATCTACCCTGCCACCTTTGAAAAAGCTTGCTTGCTTGTTGCTTTACTGGCCCAGTAATTTTCCGTAAGTATTTATTCTTATTTCTTTTGTGGAAACCGCTACTGATGAGCACGAGGTCCTGGGCTCGATTCCCAGGTCGGGCAAAGTGTTATTGGGATTTTCCATTAGGAAATTCTCAGTAGCAGCCCGGGGTCTGGATTAGTGCCCGGTTGATGGCAATAGGCTCGCCCCCTTTTATATGGGACATATAACTGGTGAAATGTGGGTATACTATATATACTTCTGCCTAATCCTTTAGGGAACACAGGAGTGATGTTATATTACATAATGACTTCCAAATCGTGCTTGTACCAACATAATCATCTTAAGTCTTGTTGTCAAACGGTTCTGTTTCTCCAATAGTCTGAATTCTATCTTCGAGTGGGCCGCACTCCTTCCGCGTTCACATAGCTTCGGTTAATTCCGTCGCCGTGTCGGAATCGTCTCGGCTCGTTAGGACGTCGTCACTAAATGTATGAGACGTGACGAAAACTATGCTGACAGTGCGACCACACAGGTTTTAGTGGTTTATTGGGGTTTACGTTTTGGAGGGTCAATGTTCGAAGCACTTTGTAGTGTCTTGTGATTCTGTCTGTAATCTATAGTTTAATTTCATCAGATAGATTAAGGAGGATAATAAGGAAAGCTGCAATTGAATGGACTGCATCATTAAAATGTATAGCGAAAAATTGGTTACCTTAGGACCTTTCGTTGCTTTTGAACAAGAGACATAATTATGCGTAAGGATGAAGAAACTATAACTGAACGAGGTGCTTAGTTTCATGAGCCAGTTTGGTTGCAAACTGGCTCATGAAACTATAGGGTTGAAACTTAAAAGACTGAGACCGTACCTATTTTTGATTGTCATTTGAGCTTATGTTTGCACGAATCCTACAACCATTACTAATACTACCATCGGCATCATCTGAATTCATTTAAAACGTCTCGTTCAGGGGCGCTTCGCTTTTGTTCAAAACACAAGGTGAAATTCCATACAAAATCCAAGATTGACAGCAATAGAACCTGTCATCTGAACAGAATGCCAACTTAACAGGCGTAAAACGTTTGTATTATCTGTGGACAATGGGACTTTTGAAACTGTCAGCTATTCACAGATTAGTTTTGGAGCAATGGCGCTAGTGGTAATGTGGGTCAGGAAAGGTTACTAGTTCAAGGTGGTACGGCAGGGTGATGGCGATTCGATATGTTGTGTGCTTGTCGCCTGGATACTGACAAAGAAATATTAATTTGATCGATATCATGTGCCTTTTGAATTGTAGAATAGAACGGTATAATGTCGTGAGTAAGTATTTTTAACCGACTTCTAAAAAAGGAGGAGGTTCTCCATACGGCGATGTCTTTTTTTTTTTGTATGTTTGTTCCGCGATTACTCCGTTAATTATGGACCGATTTTGATTTTCATTTCACACACTTCACGATTTTCGATTACCACCAAATCAGAATCAGATGAGGCAATGAAGATGATGGCAAAAAAATCAAATACAGATCCAAAGACATCGACTTCCGAAATTAAAGTTATTTTTCACTTTGTAGTGTTATTTTTGGTAGTCGGTTGTTATTTTTTTGTAAAAAGTTTTTTAAGATGTAAGTTATAGACTGATTTACAGTGTGAGTACGTCTGTCTTAATACAATACCGTAGTAAAAGTTAAAGGGACAGTATTAAGACTACAATTTATGGGGCTTATATTTAATGTCTTCCTATTGCAATATATTCAAATGGTACGCTGGATAGATGATTTAATTATTTTAATTCGATTGTGATTATAGGATATGAACTTTTAAAAGTTCAAGTTAAGTATTTTATATGTATGACTGACACATATTAAGGCACTTTTGAACGTCAACATTTATGGAAAAATAGAAGAGATACTCTTATCTCTTCTATTTTTCCATATAGTAACGGTGAAGTTTCTTGCCCATTCTTCTCCATACGACACTACCACTTTTGGAAAGGGCAACCTAGAATAGAGATTCTAGGTTGCCCTTTCCAAAAGTGGGTGTTACTCCGTTAAAATGTTTTACAATATTTTGTATACATTAATTATATAATTATATGTGAAGACGATGCACCTGCAATAAAATTACTACATCTCATTAGGTAAAAAGATTTAAAAATGACAGATAAATTAATTATAATAAAAATAATAATAACGTTTATTTCACGCGACACAGGCCCGTAGAAAAATATATACAATAAATATAAAAATATATATATAATGTATTATGTAATTCATGGTGCTCATGTAGTGCAAGTCATGTGGTGCTCGTGTAGAGTGTTGTAGAGCGTCGGCTCTGTAGAGCTTCGGCTCTGTAGAGCTTCGGCTCTGTAGAGCGTCGGCTCTGTAGAGCGTCGGCTCTACCACTCATAACTATAAAAAAAAAAAATTGGCATTGTACACACAATATATACATTTCACCCATAGTGACTACATGTCATCAGCAGTAAATTATTTTAGTACTATTAATTATTACTCATTAAATTTTATTTTATTTTAAGTATTCAGTTAAGATTCCAAAATAAATAGATTAATTGCAATTATTGAAATTATGCGTCCGTGTCTTCCTACAGCTCTACATGTGCCATATTTACAGCTGGGTAGGTGCTGTTTTGTCATTCCTTCCCGTTCTTCCTTCACGTATTTTAATACAGAAACAATGAATCTTCTATTTTTTTGCCTTTTTTTTCATAGTCAGGACTTTGGCATGTCCTGGCTGAACTTAAATGAGTCAGACTTGGAATGTTATATAGAATTTTAATTCTGTACCTTCGTGGGTGTCGATGCGTCAGTCTGTTTAAGTTTTAGCTAAAAAAGATACATAATACTGTGGCGAGGATGTATGATTGTTTGAGAAAATATTTACTTTCTGATTTAGCATGGTCGTTTAGATGAGATGTTTCTTCGTGGCTACGGCCTGTGTGGTCTATTCTACGAGTAAGTAGCCATCATTGTTTTCGACTTTTGATGAAAAATGTAAAAAAGTAGGTACCCCTTATCTCCGAAGTTTGCATAGAGAAAAATCAGAAATTATTCTATTTGATAGAAGTTTATGTAAAGATTACAGGAAAAATAAAACGATGTCTCTAAATAGCTCAGTTTTTCAGAAATCATCAACATCATATATACGTACGGAACCCTCGGTGCGCGAGTCCGACTCGCTCTTGACCGTTTTGTTTTTTAGTTTTTTTTGTCTATTCGTTGGTTGATATTTTTATGAAATAATATCAGCTATCCGGCGATGCGTGAATGCTTTAGAAATTCAATAACACTACGGGAAATTTTCTTCTGTTCAGTAGGCCACTTTGAAATTAATTAGATGTTCATTTTTAGTGTATGAAAGCTAGTCGCTAGTTTACTTTACATCTAATAATAATAAGGTGAATTTACTGCCGCTTTCTGAATTAAATTTGAAAACTTGTCTAACACTATTTTAGCATTACTTAAGGTGAATCCGTAGTGGTACCTAGCTCGCGAAATTTAATTTTTCTTAAGTGTTTTGCAATTTGCAGGTCAGTGTCAGGTAGTATCTTGATCAAAATATGATTCGCGACTACAACAGATATGTATTTACAGAATTATAATCATTATTACATATCTCTAAGTTAGATTTGTTCCATTGCATAACTTTTTCAACACGATTGCTCAAAAAATGCATTTACGAAGCCTGTATACTCGTATATTGTTCAAAAGTTAAAAATTACGCACCATACATAATACAACGGAATGTGCGGTAAAATAGGTACACACACATAAGTACCTGTTTTAGCGCATATTCCGTTGTATATCGCCGTGCGTATCCTTTCCTAATTTTTTCAATTTTCATATAAAACATATAAGAATTCCACCAAGGAGTTTCACATTACGAGTATTAAATAAGCTGAATGATCGAACCTCCATATTGGAAACGCTTTTGCTCAATACGTTTGTCTCACTTTAATACTAAAGAGAAAATGAGACGAAAGATGTAGTTCTAATTTTTACTACGCGCACGTGGCGCCATTCGCAAATTCGCGCCATTTTCATATTAGAAACGTCAAAGATTGTTGCGACTTTCAGACTGATTTATGCAAACAAAATAATCATTATTATGAGTTCAAGCGAGGAATCCGATATTCATACGGAATCTGGCGCAAATTGTAGAAAATGGTCTCTTGCCGCCAAAGTCGCGCCAAAATTTACAATAATTTTATAATCATGGAAGATTCGATAAATACTCAATCATTCTCTGAAAATGTTTTGATGGCTTGTTTCATTACCTATTGTACCTACTGTTTTCTCGCAAATGTGTTGAAAAACGTTGTATGACACACGTGCGGAATTTGGTACTTACAAACTCGTGACTATGGTAAGTTACATTCGTCTACTCGTTTGTAAAAACAACTTACCGCACTAGTATCATAAATAACTATTTCATTAAATCATGACATTGGGGAAAAAATCCTCCTTCTAATTTAGCATTACATTATTATTATTTTTCAAGGTCTTTATTTACACACACGTTGTTACGTATACAAATAATGAAATTATTTGTAATATAGGCTGTGTCGCCTTTATAAAAATTTAAACATATTTTTCTTATTTAATTTTGCTTTGACATGACTTATTATAACTTATTTATTTATCAACATTGTTTAGCAAGTAGATATGTGCATGTGCAAGTCTTAGTATGGACTCACATGATATTTACATTGTTTGAGTTATAACATTTAAGCTTTATTATAAATAATTATAATAACATAAATTAAGTATTACTTAAGGTGATTCCTTCAGTGAAGCCCGCCAAATTCTCTTTTTTTTTTGAAAAATCTTTAGACATTTTGGCGGGCTTACCTTAAGTAATGTTAAATTGAAGTTTGACAAATTCTTAACTTAAAATTCCCAAATCACAAACCACGAACACTAATTAATGAAGAAGAATTTAGCACATCCGTTTTAAAACAAACATAACACATAACACCTACATAATCTAAGACGGAGTCAGAACACAAGGTGCAATTAGTAAGACATGTAACGTAATGCACGATGGCTTAATAATTACCGGTGACGAAAACACTCCTGACTCATCTCTGTGTCTAGTGCCGTATCACAGATGTTGTTGGAGATGATAGTACCAATTCTTAGAAATTAATAATTAATTTGCTGACATATTTACAACGTTAGTAACGTAGGTAATCATGAGTCTTCAATACTGTGTAAATACATCACTATGCATATCATTCTTATTAAAATATGAACGACCGTTCAATATTTTTTTAAATGATTACAATATTAGCAAACAAAATATGGTACTTATTTAATAAAATTACTAAATATATTAGATTATAAAATTAAATTAAATTAAAAATATTTCGTCACATTTCATGAGAAAATACAACCATACAAAATCACAATAAAATATTCACACATAAGGTAACAACATTAAATATGGAATAAAATAAAATATAGCTAAGTATTTAAATGACGACCAAAGTTAAAAGATCAAAAAAAAGAAGAAAAACAAATATTATTTTAAGTCTATATAGTCAAATACAATTATTATTAAATTTTATTACATTATTAAATTAAAATTCAACACAATAAAATTAAAATTACATTATTATAAAATTAGAATAAGTGTAAGTAGACAGCTGATTACAGGTCAATCAGCAGGTCAGGGTTTTAATTAATAATTTTAGATTTAAATATTGGCAGACTATCAAAGACTACAGACTATGACAGTACTGTCGATAAACTTACGCAGCGGTATCAACATCTCTATGCACAGCTGTGCCAGTGATCTTCGCCCTTTGAATGGGGCATTTCCGCTGAGTATTGCTCCGATCAAGTGATTCCCTTCCTTGAGATGATACATGGCATCCTGTATCGGTGTTAGGAAACTAATAAAGACTGACAGTGTCTATGAAGAAGTGGCACATATGGGTTGTTCAAGAGGCATAATATATACAGGATGAAATTAAATTAGCTAGCGAAACTCCGCAGACGTGATGGGTATCGATAACTAAACACGACAGAAACATAATATATAAAATTAATGTTTTTTTTTGGGGCCAACGACCGATATTTCTCACGAAAGATGTACACGTAACGAAAAAGTTGTTGTACATCCACCCTTAACAAACGTCACGTAAGGCCGCAATACTGTCAAGGGTGTGATAATACATGAAAATATATGATAAGTAAGGGAAGTTGCTAAGACCTACACGCCTAACAGTCCCTACGACTCTAAGCCCTAAAAGCCCTACAGCCCTAACCTATCATATCCCTAGTGTGATAGATAAATATATAAATAAGTTCAGGATGTCTGCACCATGCGACCTAAGGTTACAGACGGATGTTGGACAGGAATTCCAGGTTGGGGAGGGGTACACTCACTGCCAGTCCCGCAGACTCACGAGACTGATCAGAGATGGCTAAAGGTGTCTTGGCCACAGTGAGGGGTAATGAGACAAGAATATAAAATTCAAATCTGATTTATTAACAGTATGTTACAGCTTATATACTATAGTTTCATAACACATACTATTATACAAATTCTTTGTGTTCTGTACGTGTGAGATGCAACCCAATCAATATTTTAACTGGGCCGCGCGTGAGCCGGGCCGAGTGCTGAGTCAATGTCCAAAGGTGACATTGAACATTCTGGCGACTCTCAGGAACAGGATCCTATTTGGTACAGCTCGATGGTTTCGTATGGTCTGGCCTGGCCGTGATCAGGTTGTTGTGCCTGCGTGGGCACTCTGCGTGGTATGCCGTACGGTTGCTGTGTTCGCTGCGTGTGTGTTGTGCTGCTGATGATCGTTGGTTGCTGCACAGTTGGCGCAGTGTTTCTTCTTGCTGCAATGATGGCTCGAAGTTGATTCAACAGCTGTGGACCGAAGTAAATTAAGATACATACTAAAGTGATAATTACGAGTGAAGTACTGATGCTAGCTATGTATGTGTTAGATTTTACTTGTTTCCAAATTGTGTTATATAACTGTGTTTGTAAGTTTGTTTCGGATTCGACTAGATGATCGAAAACTCCTTTTGACCTGTCTAATACTAATTCTTCTTTGGATATATCTTTTACGTTTGTTGGTAAAATCTGTGTATTAAGGGAGAAGTTCGTTGTTTTAGAATAAGAAGCTAGCACTGTCATAGTTGATGTTCTTTTTGCGGCAAGTATGTTATTAAGTGTCTTAATGACGCAATTCTCGGAGATATGTAAAACTCCGACATCTTGAATCGTAATTTCTTTTCTTTGACCGTCACACATAATTGATACGGCTACAGATTTTGTTGTAATGAAGAGCCAAGTGTTTTGCATGACTAATTGTTTCCATACAACATCTGTCGATATTTTGTAGGTCTTTGATGTGCATTGGGTTTGGGTGTGGTTCTCAGTTTTAAAGAGTTGTTCAACTATGCAATTTTTATTTAATTGCATGTTCTTGACAGCTACAGGATAGCAAACAAACTCTGTATTACTACGAAGACAGTCTTTAAATTCTTCTTGACTAAGTTCAAAGTAATGCTCGTTGTTGTAATCAAAACCCATGACTGTCTGCTGAATGGTCAAGCACTCGAATGATCCATCTGTTTTTCTCTCTGGAATAGGTGTAACGTGTATCAGAGTATATTTTGTTACATCGTGTATTGGGAAATAAGCGTACACTCTTATGTGCGTGGTATTTACGTTCATCTCAGTTTGTATTATTTGTCCCTGAATAATTTTTAAGTTTGATGGTAGTTTCTGATTAGCCATTTTTATGATGTTGCTGATGTGTGTTGGTGTTAATATACTATATACTGTTGCTTTCTGTACATTAATTTCAAGTAACCCTGTATAGTAGTCCATAATTTCATTTATATAATTGTTTGCTAACTCGTAGGTTTGCATTACTTGGATCTTAATATGATTTTTGTCAATTGATTTATACCAAACATTGTTTCCATTCATGAACGAAATTGCTTCATTTAATTTTGCTTGGAACTTCTCTAACTTTTTCTGGATTTTCTCTTCAGTTTGGTTTACACCTGTGATAGTAGATATCATTATCTTTGTTTGATGATTGGCAGCTTCTATAAGTTTCTGCTGGTTGTTATTTAATGTATCTATGTCTCTGTATACTTCATCATTAACTCCAAACACCGATGTTAAGAGTTGTCCCAAGATACCTCTTTTCTTCCTCACACTCTTTATCTCTGTTAGGTATTCCTTTGTTTTCTCAAACTTTACTTTTTCTTCGTTTAGATGGTGATAAAATTCATTGCAATGCGTCTCCTTCATGATGTCTTGAGTATCCTTGCAAAGTTGTTGGAATTGTGATGTTATTTTTTCAATCCTTCTTTGGTCTATTTCCAAGTTTTGTCTCTCGTAATCTGTTTCAATTCTAAACGTTCCTCGATTAATAGTTGTGGTTCCTATTTTTTCAACATATAGTCCAGGGTTTATACTTTTTAATGTGTATGTACTCGACACGGTGCCAATTAATAGAATAATTACTGTATGTAATAGTAATCCCTTTATCCAATTTTCCGGTGATCGTATACCTTTGTTGTTTATTGTGGCTGTTGATATGTTACATTGCGTAGACATTTGTCTGTCTTTGCCTGTTGTGCCAATTTCTTTGTTTTCGTTCACTGGGAGCGGGATCAACGTATTAATTGATCTTTTCTGACAAGCTCCTGTTGATTTTTGAAGAGTTACTGCTCTAACTACACCGTCATCTCCCGGGTGAATTTCTGTGATTTTTGCCAACGGCCATTTGTTTGGACTTATATTGTCATCTTTTATTAGTACTACAGTTCCTATTTTAGCATTTTCATGTACTTGTTTCCACTTGTATCTTTGTTGAAGTTGATGTAGATAGTCTTTTGTCCAACTATTCCAAAAATCTTTTTTCATTTTTTGAATCTGTTTCCATCTATTCACTAGGTCAGTGTTGATGTTTTCCATCGGATCTGGTATCCCTACTGCTTCTCGTCCAATAAGAGAATGGCTTGGAGTTAGTATTATGTTGTCATTTACATCTTCGGTTTGCGCGCACAATGGTCTTGAATTCAAACACGCTTCAATTTGGTGGAGGAAGGTTGTCATTTCCTCGTATGTTAGTGTCGATTCTCCGATCACTCGACGTAAGTGATGTTTCACTGACTTTACGCCAGCTTCCCAGATCCCACCGAAGTGTGGTGATGCTGGAGGAATGAAATGCCACTGAGTTCCTATGTTTGTCATTGCGTTTTGAAATTGCGGTGACTGCGTAATTTGTAATATTTCTTGAAGTAAGAAATTGGCTGCTCCTACGAAGTTTGTTGCGTTGTCACTGTACATGTGTGATACGTGACCTCTTCGTGCCATAAATCTGCGTAGCGCCGCGATAAATGTTTCTGTTGTTAAATCTCCCACCAGTTCTAGGTGTATTGCTTTTGTTGCTAAACATACAAAAACAGCAATGTATGATTTATATGACTTATGACCTCTCCCTTTCATAGTTCTTGTTTGTATTGGTCCCGCATAATCCACTCCAGTGTAACTGAATGGGTAGGATTGCGTTACCCGTGCTTTTGGTAGTATTCCCTTTTTTTGAGAGTTTGTTTCTCCTTTGTATCGTATGCACTTCACGCATTTGTTGATTATACTCTTCACTTTCCTTTTTCCACTAATGATCCAGTATGTAAGTATTCATTCATAAATTCAATGTATTGTTGTCGCAAATTTTCATTTTTTGCGAACTGTCGTTCTAGTTGTAATAGTCGTGCAGCGGCTTTCCTGCGCGCTTCGCCGTTTAAGTTCAAATTTATGTTCGAATCCTTAAACGGAAGTCGTACTGTGTAAGTTCCGTCTGGGTTTCTTATTGTTGTTTCTTTGTAGTAGTTTTCACAGGTCTGGTCATCATGTGTAAGTTTGTAGTGTTGTGGAATGTCTTCTAATTCCCAAAATTTCGTAAGTTGTCGTACCTCTTCGGTGCAAGCCACCATACTCAAGATTTTAACTCCATTCTTCGTATCATTGGGATAAAATCCGGATAAAATCCACCCAAGTTCTGTGTTTTGAGCGATTATTCCGTCCTGTAGTCTTGCGAAACCCTGTAGTAATATTCTGCTGTATTCTTGGGCACCTAGTATTATGTCAACTGGTCCCTTTTTATAATAAGTTGGGTCTGCTATAATTGCATTGTCCAAGATTTTTTCTTGTAATTGTTGTAAATCATTCCTTGGTAGTGAACTTGTTAGTTTAGGTAGTACTATTAGCGTCACTGGCAGTTTGTAATCGCTAGAGTGTCTTGGTTGTAGAGTAATGTTGATTGTATAATTTGACGTTTTTGGTTTTTCATCTCCGATACCTTTTATTTCTGCTTGGATTTTTTGTCGTGGGTAAGACAACAATTGTGCTACTTCTTCAGTGCAGAATGACGCTTCTGATCCTTGATCACATAATACTCTCAACAACTGCGGCATCCCATCATACGAGGTGGTTCTTACTATGGCAGTTGCTAGTAAAGTTGTGTTTTTAGCATCGGAGTTAGTTGCTGATAAGTTTGATGTCGCTATATTTTGCGACCTCTCTGTCCCTGTATTTCTTGGTACGTATTTTTTTTTTGCGTTACCACTATTTTGAAACGGCTTTGACTGATGCAATAATGCGTTGTGTCCCTCATGTTGACAGATTTTACATTGTTTATAAACTGTACTCACACAATTTCTCTGATCATCATGATTTAAGCAACGTTTGCACATTCTTTTTTGCGCGACGGCCTTGTATCGGTCGTTAACGCTTAATGCTTTGAAATTAGGGCAATAATGAATAATATGATCATTCTTTTGACAGTACCAACAGCGTTTATATTTTTCTGATGTTTGTTTATCACTTGCTAGTTGACTACTAGTGTATCGTGTAGACCCGTCGAAAGACTTCAGGCAATTGAAACGGTTCTCCATGAATTTCATCATTTCGTCAAAGGATTGTAATTTATTTCGGTTTTGTAGTTGATCTTCGTACTTTGTATTTGTTTCTTCGTCCCATTTTCTACTGATTATTCTTACCAATAGTGGGCCCCAAGAAGTTGTGTTTATTTGTTGATTTTTTAGTGCCTCAAGACATTCATTTATAGTGTCATGCATGTCTCGTAATTGTGCCGCGTTTGCTCGTTGCATTTTAGGTAAATCTAATAACTTGTCAATAAACTTAGTAGCAATCATGCGCTCGTCTTCATATCTCTGCGTAAGCAATTTCCAAGCTGTTTCATAATTTATTTCGCTTATTGTTAGGTGACGTATTAATCTTGCTGCGTCGCCTTTTACGTGTGTTTTAAGATACTGCATTTTTTCTGCAGAAGATATTGATTTATCTTCGTGAATTATTTTTCTAAATAAATCTTGAAATGTGTTCCAAGAGTCATAGTCCCCCGCGAATATGGGAATATTTATTCGTGGTAATTTTCCTGACGATTTTGATGAAATACCTTTTTCATTCGAGTTCTGAGAGATTCTTTCTTCCAATAACTCCGTAGTAATATCATAATCTTTTTGTATAGTTTCGAAACAATTCTCTCTGAAGTAGCTATTGTCCAATGTACTTTCGGCCATCATTAGTCCGATGTGCGTTTCTTCGATTTCTAACCATTGTTTTTGTAAAGTTCGTAATAGTGTTTGTAAATGCCATATTGGCTTGTCTTGAGTAATGGATTCCTTAGCCTGAGATATTTTCTTAGATATCTGCGACATCCGGAATAGCTGTATAAATAGTTTTGGGCTACTGACAAAGTCCTTGTCTTCTTCTTCATCTAAAAGTCGTGGTTCATAAACACTTTGCACATGTTGTAGCCTTTCTTCGCACTTTTTTAGGTAGTCGACTCCTTCGTCGTAACATTTTTGTATGCTGCCAAAGTAGTTTGTAGTAATGTATTTATGAGTTGACAACACCTCCTGTTCTTGTAGTTTTAAATGGTTTTCTTGAACTCGCTGAAAGACGTGGTCAAATGTTTTCTTCCTTTCGTTGATGTATTTTTCTGTTTTCCTTGTGGGCGAGTCCTTTTTTATGTTTGATAACACCCTTTTGATTTCGTTGTAATCCGCCTCCTGGCTCCTGATTAGTTCGTTAATTTCTTGTATCTCCATAGTGCTTTTCTTTCTTCTTCCCTAACGGCCCTACCCTAATGTAAAAGTTAAGTCTGTACTAGTGGTATCTGCGCTCTTGTTTTATCTGTGCGACTTCTCAATCAACTGGTTAAACCCGCTTGTGGGAGGCCAGTGACCGATCCGCAACGAGAAGCTTTCCGACAGAATACCCTAGTACAACGTACTTCAGATTACTGAAAAACTGATGCTTTGTTGAGAACACCAGCCTTCAGTTCCCCGAAGTGTCAGTCTGTCAAATTAATTCCTACAGTGGGCAAGGGGACCGCGTGATTCAAATGCTCGAAGGACCAAAATGTACATCCACCCTTAACAAACGTCACGTAAGGCCGCAATACTGTCAAGGGTGTGATAATACATGAAAATATATGATAAGTAAGGGAAGTTGCTAAGACCTACACGCCTAACAGTCCCTACGACTCTAAGCCCTAAAAGCCCTACAGCCCTAACCTATCATATCCCTAGTGTGATAGATAAATATATAAATAAGTTCAGGATGTCTGCACCATGCGACCTAAGGTTACAGACGGATGTTGGACAGGAATTCCAGGTTGGGGAGGGGTACACTCACTGCCAGTCCCGCAGACTCACGAGACTGATCAGAGATGGCTAAAGGTGTCTTGGCCACAGTGAGGGGTAATGAGACAAGAATATAAAATTCAAATCTGATTTATTAACAGTATGTTACAGCTTATATACTATAGTTTCATAACACATACTATTATACAAATTCTTTGTGTTCTGTACGTGTGAGATGCAACCCAATCAATATTTTAACTGGGCCGCGCGTGAGCCGGGCCGAGTGCTGAGTCAATGTCCAAAGGTGACATTGAACAGTTGTTATGAAATATCGTAACGAAATAGTTTACAAAGTAACGAAATAGTAAACTAAAGCTTAGTGTGCATTGACTGTCATAATAAAGTGCAGGGAATAAGGAAATTAATTAAAAACCATGTTTTTCATTATACTTATTATTAGCTGAAATCAAAATGAAGTAATCAAATTAAAACACAAAAAAGAAAAAGATATAACAGAAAGAAAATGAATTAAAAATAAACTGCGTCTTCTATATTCTTTAGAGAAAGACTGCCCTCTTTTTCGACCAATTCAATTTTTTTAACTATATTTATTTCAGGAACACAGTCTAAATCTTTAGTTTTAGGGAACAGAAATTTTACTTCCACGTTTTTGCCTCTATTTTTGTAAAATGAAATTGAGTACATCTTTTCACCATAATGTATCTTGGTGATTACTCCAACGTAATATTTCCATGTCTTTTTGTAGTAGCGTACTAAAGTCGTATCTCCTAGTTTAAAAATCTCATTCTTCTGATTATCTTCGGTCTCAATGTTAACGTCATTCTTAGTAATATTTTCATTTGTTGAGGGACCCACGGCAATCTCTATTATTTCTTTAATGTGTTCGTCATACTTGTTTATGATTTGTTTTTCAGTCATCTTTGTTTTCAGGTAAGTGCCTTCATTGTCCTTAACGTCTTCAGTCTCTCGTTCTTCTTTGTTTTTGGTACTATTTTCAGTTCCTTCATCCCTGTTTGCAGGTAAGTGCCTTTATTGTCATATGTTTCTCTTTCATTATTATTTATAGTACTAATTTCAGTCTTTTCCTTCGTCTCCGTTGTCAGGTAAGTGTCTTTATTGTCATTTAAGTCTTCAGTTTCTGGTTCATTTTTGGCATTATTTTCAGTTGTTTCCTGCATCGCGGTTTTCAGGTAAACGTCTCCATAATCCTTAACATCTTTAGTCTCGCTGCCACGTGCGTTTTCGATATTTTTTTCCTTCATCGCTTTTTTCAGGTAAGTGTCTTCGTCGTCCGTAATGTCTTCAGTCTTTTTGTCATTTTTACTCTTGATATTTTTTTCATTCAGCAATATTTTGCTTTCAATATCCTGAACTGCAACCTCATTGTCATTTTTGGTCACGACATTTTCTTCTCTTTTCGATGTTTCCCTTTTGATTTTTGTTTTAAGGTTCTCTTCTTTATCTTTCCATTCATAAGTGCTTCCGTCATTTTCTTTGTCTTTGGTGTTATGCACTGTAGAGAGATCAACATTTTTATCAATTTTATGCAGCTTGAAAGGATCATATTTTTGCAGATTAACATATTTAAGATTTTCGGGTGTGAACCGGATTGACGATAGAATAGTCACTTTTCCACTATTTTCCTTATTTGTGTTTTCATGCTCATTATCAGTGTTAACTTCTTCTTCATCTTCTTCCTCATCCTGTATATCATCCATTATACAATCTGATTCGGAGTAAATACTCATTGCGTCATCACTTTTTGAAGTAGATGTACTACTCTTTGACCTTTTACGTTTGATTCCTAGTACTACTCTTGTTTGCATGCTTTGTCTTTTTTGAGCTTTAGGTATATTTTTATTGCTGTCTTTTTTGTTTGATTTGGATTTTTTTACATGTGATTCGTTCTTGTTGAGTAATGTTGAAGATAAAGTGTTTGTTTTAATCAGTTGATGTTCTTTGGTGTAGTAGCAGTCACAGCAAATGTTTTTTTCACAGTCGAAACAGCTTAGCCATTTATATTTAATTGGTCCATCTCCGGTAGTTGCTATTTGATGTACTTTCATTGTACCTTTTAAGGGCACAACGTCATTTGGAATCATTTTTGTCATCTCTTCGACTTTGTCTTCAGGTATATAAAAGATTTTAATGTTGGTGTTATCTTTCAAGTAATCATACGCTTCTTTCGCGTCTGTAATGTCATGGCCGTGTGCTATTTGACTGTCTAGCTGTCGTTTTATAGCCCCACCAACACCGTCCGCTGGTCCTTTGCCATGGGAGGCTTCGAAGAAATTCCATGTACCAAATTGAAATTCATAGTCAGAACACCTTTTCTGGAACATGTAAAAATTGTTTTTTTGTCTGTATTGAGTAGCAGGACTGTCTGAAAAAACATGAATTTTCTTCGCTTTCAGTTCTTTCGTACAAATCTGCAAAATGGGGTCCAAGTGGGCCCAAATGGCACCGGGACCATGCTCATTTATTGGTGAAATTGTGCATATCGATAAAGGCTTTTTATTTGTTGTGTAGAGTACACTTGTGTGAAGTGTGATCTGGTTCCTGCTTGCCCCAAAATGTACTGCCTGAATTTCCTCGGCTTGTTTGCAAGCGAAGTTTTCGGAGAAATCACAAACAAGGCTGACTTCGTCATCTTCAAGATTCTTTATGCATTTTTTCCATGATCGGTATTGATGATTGACATTGTAGTGATGAATTTTGAATTGCTTTAGGTCTTTCAGGAATTCCTTGATTAAGTTACCTACTGTCCCTTTAATCGTTGTTTTAGCATATTTTTTTGTCGTTTTTTCTTCACATTTTCCTTTGGTAACTTTAGTATATGTATGTGTTATAACTTTCCACTGCAGCCACTGAATAGGGAGGTTTGCATCTATAGTTGAGTTAAAGGTTGGGATCTTATCTTTGCAGTCTATGCACTCTGAGTAATAACATCTGAACGATTTGCAGCAAGTAACTTCTCCTAAAATGTCGCCCAAATCTGATGATTGAAGCAAACCTAATCTCTTCAAAGCTGTAGTTTTGAATAGCATGTTAGTATGTTTTACACAAGCACATGTATTTCGATCTTGTATTTTTGGATGAACAACGTAAAATGGCCGAAAACGACAAAAGGTTTGGAAAGATGCTCTTTCGCCTTCAGCTTGATATTTTTTATGAAGCTTGTATAATGGTTCAGTTAAATATCTTTTCTGCTTCTTGTTTTTATTCTTCGTTACACATTCCTTCTTCCCAGCGCTATCTCGACTCACATCTTCCCTTTTAAAAAAAACATTGAGTTCTTGTCCATATTTTTGTCTCAAAGTATTTCTTGTTTTAGTAAGTCGAATCCTCCCTTTAAGTCCGAGAACCTTTGTGATATTAGTTTTCTGTTTGTATTTATTGACCATCTCATGCGTAGCTACATTTTTCAAGACATTTTTCTTTTCCTTGGTATCTGCTTTCTCATAATTCATTTTTATGGACTCTGTTAAAGTATTCAGCAAAAGCAATTTCTTTTTAACCTTCTCTTTTTCTTCAGCAGAGGCAGTTGGTATAGTAGCTTCCAGAAAGTTGTTTGTTTTCGTGATCGGGGTTTCATCACCAATTGCAGTGACAATTTTAGCTGATTCACTATTATTGTTTTCTATCAATTTCTTTTTAAGGTTAATTATTTCGAGCTTATATCGATTATTTTGCCTTCTGAGATTTGCGTTTTTTCTTTTCAGTCTCGTATTTTGTTCAATCAACCTTTGCAATCTGGTCTTTTTGTCAATATTTCTTTCGCTATTGTTATTAGTATGTGATGCCAATGTATTATCAGTTTTTAAATGACCTTGAGCTCCTTTCTCTTCTTTCTTCTTTTTAGCCCTATCAGTATTTTGCTTCCTCCATTTTTTAAGCTGTTCCTGTTTTTCTGCTTCAGTTAAAGACATTTTTTTCTTTTTAATGTTTTCTTTGACTTTTTCTAGATGTTTTAAACGTCTTTCTTCACATTTTTCCGGATTCTCCTGTTTTAATTTTTCTCGATATTTTTTCTGCCTTTCGGCAGCTGTTTTCGGTGGCATTTCTGTAAAAAAAAAAATATCATCTTATCTTGATATTACTCCTGGGCAAATAACTTGACTCAAAATGACGTCGTTCTGCCAAGGTTCTCTAATCGATTTGTATGGGACGTCTAAAAAACGACTACTGCGCAGGTTCAAGTTATATGTTGCGTGGTATACCACAACATCAACTACTATCACAACGACCCCAAACCATGGTGTATAATACAACGTTAAATTAAATTAACTAGCGAAACTTCACAGACGTGATGGGTATATCTACTCATAATAAAACAAGAATAAACATGTATTTTGAAACTTTTTTTTCGATCGGTTCTTACATCGCACGGCCATGCTCGATGATAGTTGAAATTATCACTTTAAGAAATCAGGTTTATTATTATTTAATTATCTTTAGATATCGATACCCGTCACGTCTATAACGTGTCGCTAGTTAATGTAATATAACGTTGTATATTTCCAAGTACCTAACATCGTTTGCTCTCCCATTTAACGTCCTACTACCTTCCCCCATTGTACATACAACTCTGCTCAAAAAGTTATTGTGAAAATTACGTAAAATCAAACCAATATCCTTTAAACAACTACACCCTTACTGGCGGCGGAGCACATACATCTTTCCAAAGTTGAGTGGCTTAGGAGTACTTAATAAAAGACGAACAAATGAAGCAACACATTTGTTTTTTCATAGATACATTTTTGTCCATTTTTAGTGAAATTAAAAGCAATAATAGACTTTTATTCTACGAGTTTTGCAATATTGCAGAAAAAACATCAACTTCCCGTGCTCTTTGGACTAATCAGCTAATTATCTTGTCGTTGTTGCTTTTTACCTTACTAAATAAGAAGGCAAACGGATGTCAGTTCAGAAAAGTAACCCCGGTAAATAAATAGAAAACTAGTCTACACCCAGCTTTATAACATACTATTTAGTTACGTGACGAAAAACAACGAAACAGTAAAAGGAATTATATCCAATAACCTCTAAAAGAAGTAGATTTTTTGTCCAAAATGAATTTCAAGAATGTAATTCACTTAAACGATTATCCTAACATACATTTTTATTAACTTGATAAACAATTCAGAAGTACTTACCCCAAAAAAAGTAATAATTTTCTCTCGTATCGAAACAGTAAAACAGCCGGCGCTCTAAGCGAATCTTATTTTTGACAGAGAAAAAATATGGCGCTGACATTTACCATCGTCCAATAGGAACGCTTTTAGTGTTACCAGTACAAAATACTACAGATTCGTTCAGAAATTAAAGAAATTACTGAGAAATGGCGTGACTAAAGAGTATGTGACTAAAAAGTAAAAAAGGTGAGACATTTTGTTTATTGCGTGAAACGTAATTATTTTGAATAAAGCAAGATACAAGCATCTTTGAACCTTAAACCTGATTATACGAAGGTGCTAATTACAGAACATTAGAACGTTAGACATACGTAAAGTAGTATTTTTTGAAGCGACAAAGTCGTTGGTACCCATTGAGACACAAAGATTTTGTATGGAAGAGTAAATCATGATAGTGAGAACTTGAAGCATTACACAATTTTTTGAAGTATATTCGGTCCTTGCGATATCAAATCCTAATCCGGAGTATATTTTCTTCATTCCTTCGCAAACATCTTACAAGAAGTTTCATCGCTTTATTTTAATATTTTGACTCAAACTTTTGCGACATGTTTTTTTCCACAAATGTACATCTCTTTTGAGAAATACTCCGCTGGTGGTGTTGTTACAGATGAGAGATTTTTTTTTGACGTTCAACCATCCCGTCATAGACAAAAAATTCAAAAACGAGACTGAAATATACTGAATAAATGACGATAGCACGGAGGATAGTCATAAAAAAAAAAAGTAGAATTGGTAATTCTACAGTGGGAACTGGGTTATTACGCTTCTATCTCTGTTTTGATTGGCTTAAGTACTAGAACTGACTATGGAATAAGAAGGAAGCTTAACATTGTCAGCAAAGAAAAAGAAGCGTCTGGTAAAGATATCAATAATGTAAAACCACTTTATTACAATCTTAAGGCACGCAAAGCAAGCCTAAATAAAAAGACAAACTTAAAAAACTCATAAAAAGTAATCCAACAGACTATCCTTTCTTATCAGCTCAATAAAAGAGCATCAAACGAAGTTAATAGATATTTTATTACGGTAAACCATCGGGGTGCGATAGTACAGCCACAGAAAAGACAAGGTCAGAAGGTCGGCTTCATACAACGAGAGAAAATAGACGCACGCACACAGATACGCGTACGTACAGAGTTCTCCAACAACCTAGCTGACTTCTTGGCGGGAAAGTGAAGCGTCATGTTAGCAGTTTTGTTTTATTTTCTAAAATTTGTGTTTAGCCGAATATTAATATTATTTATTAATATTAATATTAATAGTGGTGAATTATTAACCAATAAGTGTTCGTGAACCTGCATTAATGTAGGCAAATGAAACAAAACAGTGCAACATCACTTTAAGTTCTCTCAAGAAGTCCACGCGAGGTTTCAGTAAAGTGCCGCGTATTTACTTAAACTCAAGGGGAGTGGGGCGGGATATCATCAATCATCTTTATCATGCATTGAGTGGAGTTCATTTCATAATTATTTAAATAACTTTGTACTTGTTACCTAATTTTACATGACACTGGCTAAATGCACAAACCGTGCGAAGCCAAAAAGAAAAAAAAAAAAAAAAAAAAAACAACCTAGCTCAATTTCCCAATCATCTTTTGCAACTTCTTATTTGAATTCCATCATTCATTTGTTGTTCTTTAATTTTCATCATTTATTCTTTGCTAGAAACTGTAGAACATAAACTTTTTTTTGATATATTTAATTAAGGTTGATTCATTTTACTATATTATTATTGATTAATTTGATTTTATTGTTATTATTAATGTTATTGATTTTATTATTATTAACTTATTTGATTTTATGATTATCTTTATGTCTGATAGGCAAACTATGTAAGTACTGTGCACCCTTTCACTGGAGTAATTATTTAATAAGATTAAGTTCTCAGTAAGTAAATGTTTTTGTGAATTAGTCGTTGGACTACCATAATAAATAAATAAATGCCAGTCGCGAGTGCGCTCGCGCTCGCAGTACGTGAAGTAGAAAAGTCGAAAACGCACGCAGACATCAATATGTGTGCGTGCATTTTCGACTTTTGTATGGAGCCGACCTTCTGTACCTGTCTATTTTGTCGTACAAGTACAAAATAACTTATATTTACAACTTTTATCATGTAAATCAGGTTTTATAGTGCTCTGCGGGAAGTCATTGATGATCTTTTGTTACCACTCCATTTTCTTGATGGTAGTTTAGATGTATCTACGAAATTGCTTTTAAGTCACTCGATACGTATGGGCGGCTTGATAAAATGGACAATGAATGAATTTGTTTCGTTATTTGGTGTTTGTGGAATGGGGATTGTTGTTAGTTAGTAGGGTTCCTTGGTTAATTTGTCCTTAAATTATTGAACTGATTTCTGGCGTATCGGTCATTATGTGACATTTCATAATAAATCAAATCCATTTATTGCAAACATGTTGTAAAGAGGTTGGAATAGAAAAAGTTTCAAACATGCACCCTGTAAGGCCAGGTCCGCTGCGCCATGACCACAGACAGACCAAAACACCTAACATCGTTACCTAACCCATCTTTTTTTTTTTTGGGTGGGGAGTTATCAAATAACTTCTCCCGCTCTGGGAGATCTTTCGGACAAACTCGCAACACTGGCAGGCATTGGCCCTAACGGACCCCGTCAGTTGGTGCTGACATCTCTTTGAGGCGCGCGTGGAACACAACGCGCCGTCGACCCGGGCCTGGTCCTTATCGGACGGCGAGCTACCCTTCGCTCACCGGACGCAGGCCCGCGCCTACGGTGGCCGGAAATCGGCTTGCGACTCCTACCTAACCCATCTGGGGGCGCCAATTCGCCAAATCGGTTAGGTAACGATGTTAGGTGTTTTTATGACACGAAAACTTGGTGCAGCGAACCCGGCTTAAGAGCACTGCAAAACAAAACAAAATTAATTACAACACACCATGACACACTACATAACATGTGATACTTAAAAAACAACATGATGTGTTTTTTTTTCAAGTTACCGACTTTTTATCTTTTTTCTCCGGAAGTCTGCAGCTTTTTTTATAGTTTTGTTACGTTATCTCAATTATTTAAAAACCCTGAAAATAGGCTATGTAAATTATGCTTACACGTAAAGAAACCAACGTAGAAAAAAACCGGCAAAGTGCGTGTCGGACCACGCACAATGAAGGGTTCCGTAGTTGGGATGAATTTATCCCAAAAACAAACACACACATACATTGTAGTTTAAAAACTTGTTCTCCCATAAATCGGTATACGTCACGGTCAATTCTCCAACTTCAAAGTATCGACGTGATTGATATGTACAGCCATGCCAAATTACAGCTTTCTAGTACTAACTAAGAGTCTCTGAGCTAAGCCGGGGACAGACAGACGGACATGGCGAAACTAAAAACACCTAAAAACTACCCACCCTGTGTATGTGGCGTTGACCTCAACAGCCAATTACATCGACCACCTATGAAAAGCTATATTTAACTGGCCATAAATAAAAATAAAAAAACTCATAAAATCAAAGTCATCGCGTGTCTTTCAAATCGACCCAAACAGAGCAGTCCTGGAGTAGTTCCGTTTAATCATTTTAAAAGCTTTTCGTGAGGCAACGCTTTCGACTAATGACATTATCCGGTGACGACTGCTGATTACAATCTGGATTGACGGATTCTTTGGGTGGAACAATAACTAGCAATAAATTATAACGTAGCAAACCACACATCAACGCATAATGAAGAACGCTCGCCCCCTATGTCAAACATGGGACTTTTAAATAACTGGCAACTTACGGGTTATACAGCAGGAATACACAATTTTATTTACCTCTATGAATATTATATTCAATCTGAAAGAAGAAAGAGAGAACAATATTTTAATTGGGACACGCACAAGAAATACAAAAAGTAAAATAAAGGAGCATTTAAAACTAATAAAATTGACGATATTTGTTCGATTGTACAAAAAAACAATCAAGACTTGTGCGATGCCAAAAAGGCTTCTATCTCAACATAATGCTGCGCTTTCAAAAAAAAATATCGCAGCGCTGGTATTCTGATAGGGCCAGTTTATGTCAAGGACATAATTATGTGTAAATCTATGAGGAGGAATGAAGAAAATGTCGTGAGGAAGGTTTTGAGTATGAATGTCGATGGCTATAAAAGTAGGGGACGACGAAAGAAACGATGGATGGACTGTGTGAAAGATGATATGGCTAGAAAGGGGGTGACTACCGAGATGAGGACTAATAGAGAAGTATGGCAGAAAGGGACATGTTGCGCCGACCACAAATAAATTGGGATTGGGCAGGAGAATGATGATGACATATTATGTGTAATTACAATAGTAATTAAATAGTAGTCTACAACCATTTCTTCAATCAATTGAGGATACCAGCCTATCACAGGACTAAAGAAGCCCGAGTCCAAATTTCCAATAGGAGACTATTGGAGATTCAACTCGGGCTTCTATCAAGTTGCGTCACAATGTCCCTGCATCTGTTTCAGCTACATTCTATTAGTTGATCTTCTAATAAATATGATAAGCTCTATTGGTTATTTGTCACGTCTTTAAAGACAACTAGCAGTAATACAATCAAATCTTTCCCAAGCCGTCAATTAACGCTTTAAGAAATCTTAAACTGTTTCCGAAACCGGTAAAGTAGGACTTAAAAGATTAACACATTTCTATAGACATTATTTTTTTATGACATCCACAAAATATTGTATGATTTGCGAAAGGCCCCTACAGCACCCTTATTCATAAAGATTAATGCTAATTAATTTTATTGCACCATAAAATAAATTGCATTGGTAGATAATTTTTATTAAAGAGTTATTGAAACACTTAATTTTATGATCGATGGATTGGTATTCATGTACGCCGCGTTAAGTTTGTATTATTATCAAGATTTCCATTCCATTTAATTCTGTCAGCGTTCATAATATTATGGTCCATGGCATAAAGAACTTTCTACCTTTTAATCAAATACGCAAGGTCCAAGGTTTACTAAAATCTTGTCCTCATATTTAAAACCAGTAGCGTTTTACTAAATATACCGTATCTTTTGTTACAGGTAGCACAACAGACCTAACGCCTACGCTGATCGGTATATACGACTCTTTACTAGAACCAGGAAAGAGTTTGAGGCCAGAAGCAAGTCGATTGGAAACCGCAAAAGACGCTAGAAATGATCCTCCTGTAGACACAATATACGAAGTAATAGAAGAGACTCAACAAGACACATCTAAGGCTGGAGACAACACAATGATCACAGGAGGTGTCAAACTTCCAATTGCAACATTTAACAAAAGCTCATTATATTCAATACGAACTAAAAGTGATAACAACGGTGCTAGTGACGATACAGATAAGTGTAAAGTGCTCAGCGATTCTACGTTAAGTAAAGTTCAAACGTTAAGTAAAGGTCAAGTTCAAGTAAAAACTTTTAAAGAAATGAAGCAAGAGACGACGTTCGATAATCTCTCGCCAAATGTGAAACGGATGATTTCAAGTGCAAAAAGTGAAACGACCACGTTAAAATTTCAAAAGAAAACAGTGAACATTGGTAGATCTTCAATGAGAAAATCTAACATTCCCTTAGTCGGAGCTACCTCTAAGATCTCTCAGTCTGGTGTCGAAATACTAACTTCAGTTGATATTTACGACCAGCCCTGTGCTATCAAAACTTTTACTAAATCCAAAAGTGAGGACATTGAATCTCCTATCATGTCGGTGCCTCCTAAACCTGAATTTAAAATTGATGATGCTCAAACCTACGATGTCCCAACGAACAACAGGCCAGCTATTTACGATGTTCCGGTTGTGAACAACAAAACTGCCTTTGAGTCTTTGTCCCTTCCTTACATCGATCAATCGATCGAGCTCTCTATAACTTCTAACGATAGAGAATTCGATATCAAACTGTCATCGAAAGAAAACTCGCCGATGAAGCCAACGCCAAAAAGTCCCGTCCAGTCGCCGGCAAAGATCCTGAAACTGAACGAAGGCACAAATAGTTTGCATAGAAAAGACTTCGTGAATAAGAACGAGAGCCCATCGAAACTTTTGTCGAAAACTGTTCCCTACCCTGAGGCTGTCGGTTCTACTGGGAATCTGAAGACCTGTGAGAAGGAGGCGATACGATTGAATCCTCCTGTGGAAGTGTCTCGGCCTCTTTCGATGAGTTCCATAGCGTCTTCGAGTTCAACATCAAGTAGTGGTGTGCAAAATAAAGGGGGCGTGAACTCTGCGTATTTGGCTTCAATCGAGAGCTTGGATGATCACAGTGATGCAGATATGACTTCGGCTAACGGTAGCAATAATTTCGTGAATAACGCCGGGATTATGACTACCAGTGTGTCGGAGGAAAGGAATTCCGAAGATACGTCACGTAAGTAACAATTTATTTGTCTTTTTTAAGTCGTTTTGATCATTACTCGTACGAGTTTTGGAATAATCCATTTAAACCGTTGAACATTTGCCATCTATGTAGACTGTTATATTTCCACTTTTAAACTAAGGTGCGCTGTAGATTTGATGATCGCAATAAGATGTTATCAATATAGCTTACTGGTGCTGCCCACATACTCGATATAATGAGGGTTTTCTGGCAGCACTGAGACGTCAGGACAGGACTGTCAAAAGTGTCAAAGCGCCTATGTTTTCTAGTCGTGATTGAATGATGAACGAATGAAACGAATTATGAAAGTCATCATATATTTTTTAATCATTGTCGAAATGGAAGACCTCTTGTCAAATTGGCGCCAACTGGTGGCGTTAATTTTCATAAAAACCCTCATTATGTCAATCCAACAGAGATAAGTAGTCATTCGAAATGTTGAAAGAGAGGATGCAATTCTAAATTCTATTTTAAATTCATTCATTCATTAATTCACTGACAGACCACGCATAGCCGAAACCTCTGGGTCTAGAAGTTTGAAATTCTCAAAAGTTATTTTTATAACGAAAGTGAGGCAGGATTTTTGAAAATTCATCTCCTAAAGATGTTAAATAGGGGATGATAATTTATATGGAAGTCCGTAATTATTGCCGATGGAAAATCCCATCAGAGAAAGTCAAAGTCAAATTATTTATTACAAATAGGCACATAAAAGGCACTTTTGAACGTCAACATTTACAAAAAAATAGAATTGATTCCAAAAGGTAGTTTCGTAATGAGAAGAATGGGCAAGAAACTCCAAGAGACGCAGCTTGTTCTATAATAAAGCGAGTTAGTAGCAAAGGACCGCGGGAATAACCAACATAACACTAGCGCAGACCAGAGAACCATGACATAATAGAGAGGGTCTTATACGCAGCAGTGGGTAGAACAACGCTGTCAAAGATGATGATGATAGTGAAGGTAGTCAAAAGCAAAGGCTCTAGCTTATCTCTTGGCTTTATCTTTGTTTTCAGGTGCTCAGTTGGTAGACGAGTTGCCAGGCCTATCTCAGCTGGAGAGAGTGTGTGCAGAGATAGTGCAGACTGAGAACGTGTACGTGGAAGACCTGAGGCAGGTTGTGGAGGTACGCACTTTATGATTATTGTAATATTTTTATTTATTATTTATTTAAGCCTCTATAATTCCTTAGTAATAATACTTAATACAGTTTTTTTTTCGTTAATTTTAACTAGAGACCTCTCGACGAGTATAGGCCTCTTCCATCTCACTCCATTTTTTCCTATCTTGGGCTGTTCTCATCCAACCGTTGTTGTTTGTAAATTTTATAAGTTCGTCTTCCCATCTTACCACGGGGCGACCTCTTTTCTTAATTTTTCCGGGGGGGCCAGGCCATGTAGTATTTTTTTTAGTCCATCTCTCTTTATCCTGACGTGCAATGTGACCAGCCATTTAAGTTTTTTGCAGTGGGTTAAGGCATCAATAACTTTTGTCCTTTCTCTTATTTCGCTGTGTCGTTTTTTGTCTCTGATTATCAAGTTAAGAATGCTTCTCTCCTCATGTCTCTTTGGCATTTTTCATTTTTTTCTTTCGTGTACGTATGATAAATCCAGGTTTGACTCGCATATGAGAGGCAAGGTAAAAGATATCGAGTCTAGGACTTTCTTTTTTAATCTTAAAGTTAAATCAGACTTTAGAACTTCTTTGTGGCTCCAGAATTTGTTCCATGTCATTTTAATACGTCTCTTTAATTCACCACGGTGTCTTGATTTTGAGAAAGATATTCGTTTGCCTAAATATAATTATGTATTCATGAACATATTCTAAATTGTAATAATTATGGATGCCAAATTCAGCCTTATGTGGAGTGAATAAAGCTTTCTGCGAACAGAGTCGTACCTACTGAATTACTGATCCAATTTATGAACTGCATGGTATTTGCGTAACACGGAGTAGCAATGGGTAACCATTTTGACAGTTCAACAACATTCATTGCGTTATTTACGTTGTTGCGCAGACAAATTTTCGAACATATGATAGTGATATATTTCCTCAGTTTTGAAGTTTACGAGCTAATTTCCCGAGAAATCGATTGCCCAGGTTATTCTTTTCCCATATTGCCTATCTACCTAGTACCACGTAGGTGGTTTTTATTACGTCAATAGTAGCCTGAGATATTTTATAATTATTTTTAGTTATTGTATATTTATATTCCTACAACAATATATCTCGCTAAAGATATAAACCTTCACAGCCATTTTTGACTTCACCGCTGTTTGTTTTTCCGCCACTTCCTATCCGTTTGAAACATCATACGCGTTCCAATTTTGAACTTTGCTTTAGTTAAATTAGTCAAACTCTGGTTTGGACAGTGTTACGTAAAGCTTTGTAAACTAACACCCGGTTGGCGGAAGATTTTGTTTGTGGTTAAAGTAACGGATGATCAAAGTTACTTCAGTGCTTAATACCACAATACTAGCAACTACAAAGTGGCACAAAAGCAATGTCATAATTTCACATTATGACATTAGTTTTGCGCCACCTTCCCCCCCCCCCCTCTCCTTCCTTCTTTTCCTTTTGTTGGCTGCATTTTGTTGTAAAAAAAAAAAATATGGGCTGTGTTGTCAGTGTCACGGAAAGTTTATGTAAAAGTGTTTTCTAAATTTTATTAAAAGTCGAAAAAATTATGTAGATCGAATGACCACCATTTTTTTTTGGGTGGGAAATTATCATATTACTTCTCCCGCTCTGGGCGGTGCGGAAAGGCGTGTCAGACTTTTACTGACTAAAACCCACCCGTGTTCCTTCATTTGCTTGTGTGCCAGGGCCACGATATCCCTTTCGGACAAACTCGCAACCCTGACAGGCATTGGCCCTAATGGACCCCGTCAATTCGTGCTGACATCTGTTTGAGGCGCGCGTGATCAAATGTGATCATCAAATGACCACCTCTTGAGTTGATGCACATATATACTCGGGTTACGGTATTTTGAATTGTTGCTCGTAAAACATCTGGCTCCAAATCGGTGATTTCTTCTTCAACGTTGGCTTTCAAGACTTGCAAGGTTTGTGGTTTGTTGTGGTAAACGCGAGATTTCAAAAAGCCCTCTCTCTCTAAAAGATCTCTCTCGGATGTTATCGGCTAGTTCGAGATCACACGGCCCGGAAATAAGTGTTTCAAAATCTCCATCGTTACCTGAGCTGTGTGTATCGCTCTATTGCATTGTCAACTAATTCTCTAGACTATCTCTGTGATTTGACACTTATGTTATACTATATTGTACTACGTATGTTGTCTACAACATAAGTATCAAATCATAATGATATTATGACGTCATTTGTAAAAATTATGGCACATACATACTATGACATTACTTTTGCGCCACCTGTTACTTACACAGTTTTCTCTATCATTATTATCCTTTATCATTATTATTCATTATTATTATTATTATATCATTATTTATTATTGGTCGATATAATCGTATTTTTTTTATTTAATTAAATACAGCTTTGTGTTGTGTCATGGCAGGATTTTCAGTATATGTTGACCAACTTTGAGTTTAAGGCTATTTCATTGCAAATGTGTCCGTCATCGTTGTCTCCATAGGGCGATAGTCTGTCTAACAGATAGTCTTGACTCAAGTCTGCATATAGCCTTAGATTACACCGTGTGAATTGTTCATCTATTAAATTATTTTCAGTTGATTCTCTTTGCGAAGGTTGTTTGATTATTCTAGAATTTAGTTCCTTTTCCTCATCATTGTTATTGTATCCCAGTGTGTCATGTTCAAGGCGTCTTCCTCCTTTATGGTTAATTAAATATCTCTGTATATATTTATGATGTTAAATTACATTATAATTATATATATTTTAGTGACATCTATTTTAGAAGAATGTAAGTATATTCTCATATTTTATGTTTATATTAATTAATTGTATTTGATTTTATATATTTTATTTTCTCTTCTACCATTTCGCACGGTGTCTACATCTTTTTATCTACTTTCCAATCGCAGGTATGCTGGAAGAGATTTCTTTAGAAATAAGCATCACCTTTGTACGTGTTTTTCTGTTCCTATTTCTTGTCTGTTTATTTATGTGTGCATAAAGTGTTAAATAAAAAATAATATTTTGACTGCTACCGTAATATCCACTAGATATAAACACACAAAAATTCCAACGATGCTACTAAAATTTATGAGGTGGACTATTCATAGATTCATAGAGAACGACCGCGGGAAATTAGGTCAAGTAGTGAATTAATGGCTAATTAAACATTCGCTAACGCCCTATGATCGTAGCTTATGCGGTAGGCAGAATAATTATTATAAATTCTATTCTGGATAGACACATAGCAAGGCAGACCTCCCGCTGCTTTTTTCATGAGCTTCGGTAATTCGATTCTGTAAAGTTTCTAACTAACTTTGAACCTCACTCAAGTGACCGCACACAATTAGAAAGCGAACTGTTTCTAAACGCAATTAATCTTGATTTCAACCCTCAACACTATTCGAATTTCAAATAGATGTATCGCGGATTAATAACGAGATGAAATTCGAAGGTATGTATCGTGGATTCACAACGAGACATCATTCGAATTTCGAAGAGATGTATCGCGGATTCACAACGAGTCATCATTCGAATTTCGAAGGTATGTATCGTGGATTCACAACGAGACATCATTCGAATTTCGAAGAGATGTATCGCGGATTCACAACGAGTCACCATTCGAATTTCGAAGGCATGTATCGCGGATTCACAACGAGACACCATTCGAATTTCGAAGAAATATTTATCGAATAAAACGATGCTAATGCTGGTCAGTGTAAACGGTGTAGTTAAAGTATTTTCATCGCTAACTAGTTAGTTCTTTGCGTCTGTTATCTAGGATCACAATCGGGTTAGGTGGTAACTAAGCCCAGTGACCTGCGCTGTGTGACCCACTTCGGTACTAGCTAGTTCAGGTAGTGTTTATTATTAGGGATTTTATGTTACGAAGCGGTATTCTTCTAGGAGTTTGAAAGCGATATCCGGAGAGCTTAAATTCTATACTATTATAGCTGTGCCCCTGCGGTATAGGTCTCGATTCCGTGAGAATATCGGGATAAAAATTATCCTATGTCCTAACCCCATAGTCATGGGCTACCCATGTGCCAAATTTCATCTAAGTTCGTTCAGCCGTTTTAGTGTGAAAGCGCCACAAACAAACTCACTTTAGCATTTATAATATTAGCTAGGATAATAATGCTGAACAGTTTGCTTATTTGAACGCCCTAATCTTTGGAACTGCCAGTGGGATTTGAAAAATCCTTTTTACATGTGATAGCCCAATGCTTGAGGAACGTTATGATAGGCTATTTAACACCACGGTATGACCATTAGGAGCAGAGCAAAAAGAAAAAAAGAACACGAACAAATAGCGCGGGCGGGCGATGTGATGCTATTTATGATATATTTTATGTTAAACAAAGAAACACGCGAAGTCGCCGCGACGAATTCGAAACACAAATAAAAACAAAACACGAATTACAGAAATAAAATCACTTAACCTTAGATTATACTTAACAATGAAATTAGTTTATTAAAAATGTAAAGCGGTCATGTTCTGGGAGTCCATTAATAATTGTATCGCGTGCGCTGAGTCTTGACTTGAGGTGGCGGTGCCGTCACGTCAATTTGTTGTCTTTATGAATAGTTACTAATCCTCTTTTTATTTTATTACTAGAAATAATGGTAGGTTTGTAAACGTAGTCGTGGTTAGGTTCCTAGAGTTACTTATTAGCAACTCTACGCACCTACTACAGATACGTTTCTCTTACATTCAAATACGGTAAGGACTTTCATAAAAAAAACCGGTCAAGTGCGAGTCCGACTCGCGCACGAAGGGTTCCATACCATTATCTATAAAAACGGCAAAAAAATCACGTTTGTTGTATGCGAGCCCAACCTCAAAATTTGTTTTATTTTATATAACTAAATATCCTGTGAATATTTCAAGCGTGTACCTGTTGCCATTATCAATATCGAGCAAAAACGAGCAAAAAAATCACGTTTATTGTATGGGAGCCCCCTTAAATATTTATTTTATTCTGTTTTTTAGTATTTGTTGTTATAGCGGCAACAGAAATACATCATCTGTGTAAATTTCAACTGTCTAACTATCACGGTTCATGAGATACAGCCTGGAGACAGACGGACAGATAGACAGACAGACGGTGGAGCCTTAGTAATAGGGTTCCCGTTTTACCCTTTGGGTACGGAACCCTGAAAAGAGATTACTCAACAAATTACATAATTATTATGTCCGCTTGCTTATCAAACTTTTTAAACGTATTTTAATACCCAATTAGTGTCTTTCAATCTTTTGGCTACTGATTTCGTACTCAATCTCTGTTATCTACATTCTACAGTCATTACCAAATGAATAAATAACATTAATTGGCTGTGTAGCCCAATTTCTCTGCACGGCGCGTACCGAAACCAATATGGCGGCAGGAAGCTGTCAAACGTGACAGGTGTCAAATTGTCGCTGTCACAGCGCCACTGCTAATTAGCCGACAGGTTGCCAACATTGGACGGGTTAAAAATGGCGCTAAAAGTGAAATTTAAGTATTTTTGAAATTACGAATGCATGTTGTGTTCTCGCTTTTACTGACCCACGTAAAATGCAAAAGAAAAGGGATACATATTTTATATAAAGAATTGTGTCTAGAATACTAGATAGATAGATTGCACTCTCGTTGATCGCTAATACAACAGTTGTACACAAGCTTAGGGATAATGAATAGCGATAGTTTGATCCTCAATTTATTGCACTTAGTAGTACAAGTCCGGGCTCACCTAAGGCCACGTCCTGCACATAATTCAGTCAATAAAGTCTGTTTAATGTACAGCTTCCTACGTTACTGTTTATGCACTACTTGTACTTATGTTACATTAATGTCGGCTTCCAAGTTATTGGACAGTTAGTGGTGCACCTCTGATTCTGTCCCCATTTGTATTAACTGTGTTATTGTATGTATGCTTTGGTAATTTGGACGGTGGAATGTACGCGGTAATCTTGTAAAGCAATTAAATTATCTGTTCTGTGTCAAGTCCTTACACAATCTCTTTGAGATTATTTTGATGTTTATCAACTAGAGTTTTTTCTGTTTTGAACAACATCTTTAACATTATGACTGACCTGTTAGTGTGGAATGAGCATTCGGCACTAATAGGTTTGTTCTTCTTTTTCTATCTCCTTAATTCTTTTGTCATCTATTCCTTTCTCTTCTGTTATATTTACCTTTTATTCTCCCAAAAACAACAGGTAACAAGACGTTAGGCTCAAGAGGAAATTGCCAAATAAAGCTATGACTTTGTAAAGTTTCAAACCTCCGCAAAATCTATCAAAACAGTTTTGTTTCAAATCGACTCTTACGTCTGTTGTTTTGAACCAAACTGTGCTCGAATAACTAATTGCTGTCCCAAATTTTGTTTACCTACTTCAATAAATTATCTATAATAGATATAATTGATTATATATATAATCAATTAACTTTACGACCATGCAAACAAGACGATTAAGTACTCAATTTAAAGTTTTATCAATGAGATATCTGGTATCTATCCAAGCGCCCTCTATGTGGTTATCGTGCCGTTATACTGCTATCTGAACATTATACTAATTTATTGGTTAAACGCATTCCTTATTAAGGTGTGTATATTTGAAGCTTTGTTGGTTAATGAAGTATTCATCTTTTTCCTTGTTATTCGATTTTCATCATCATCATGGTTTTAAAGTAGTCTATCGCGACGTAACTAGTGAAGTAACCATACGACTCGGTACTCGATACTCGATAAATCGATTCAAGTTCAATGTCAAAACGGGCCTATTGTTTTCTTGACAAGTATAGTTCGTGATCTTCATCAGGTAGCAAAAGGACTTCTTGGCGGGAAAGTGAAGCGTCATGTTAGCAGTTTTGTTTTATTTTCCAAAATTTGTGTTCAGCCGAATATTAATGTGTAATAGTGGTGGATTATTAACCATTAAGTGTTCGTGAACCTGCATTAGTGTAGGCAAATGAAACAAAACAGTGCAACATCAGTTTAAGTTCTCTCAAGAAGTCCGCGCGAGGTTTCAGTAAAGTACCACGTCTTTACTTAAACTCAAGGGTAGCGGGGCGGGATATCATCTATCATCTTTATCACGCATTGAATGGAGTCTATTTCATAATTTGTACTTGTTACTTAATTTTACATGACACTGGCTAAATGCACAAACCGTGCGTAGCCAAAAAGAAAAAAAAAAAAAAAAAAAGGTAGCAAAAGTTCAGTTTAGTTCTCAACTTTTGAAATTTTGTGTTACATACCAAGTAGTTAGGCAAGAACGTACATCTCTGTACATTGTAGGTATCTCAAGTTTAAGGGGGAAGTGCTAAGGTAGCCCGCGAAATTAAATTTTCTTACTTTATTGCAATTTGCAGTTTGCAGGTCTGTGCCAGGTTGTATGTTGATTAAAATATGATTCGCGACCGTAACAAATATGGTTTTACAGAATTATAATAATTAGAATCAGTAATACAACTCCTTAAGTTAGAATTGGCCTCAAATGTTATGATTCCATGAAATAGTCATTCAATAGGATTATATGAACTCAAACCGCCTTATTACAAAACAAGATTTATATTTTGACATGGCTTAAACCATGGAGCCAGTTTTTGTAATAAGAACGTAACAGTGATTGAAATACCGTTCTTTATACAAAACTGAAAACTAAGTTCGGTACTAAGTTGTCAGTTTTGTGTTTAGGAACTTTACCATAGTCGGAATAAAGTTCGAAATTCCATAATAGCTCCATGTTTTATACCTGGGTCTGAAGATAAAACTCGTTTTGTAATAAGGGGGAAAGAGTTATAGTGATGATCTTTGTGATTATAATTCTATAAATAAATATTTGATATGATCGCGGATATTTGAATCAACATACAACCTGATACTGACCTGCAAATTGCAAAAAAACGTAAGAAATTTTCAATTTCGCGGGCTACCCTGACGCTTTCGCCTTAAGGCGCTGACAAGAGGCAAATGATAAAAGTAGGCTTGTCTTAAACAAAAAAAATGCCAAATCAATATAGTTTGTGGTAGCGGAAAAAATATATGTTATTCTTGAACATATTTCTCAGAACTTGGTAGTTACCAAAACACGTTTAGAAAAAAAAATCGATACAAATTAACGGTAAACTAACGGCTACCCTGACGCTTTCGCCTTAAGGCGCTGACAAGAGGCAAATAATAAAAGTAGGTTTGTCTTAAACAAAAATATCGCCAGATCTATATAGTTTGGGGTAGCGTAAAAAATATATGTTATTTTTGAACATATTCTCAGAGCTTGGTAGTTACCAAAACACGTTTAGAAAAAAAAAACTCGATACAAATTAACAGTAAACTAACCCTTTACTTTGAGTTTCAATCCAAAATATCTGTGTTAATATCAACGTACGGTTGGTATTTAATTAAACAAGAACGTCTTATTTGTATACAGAACTTGGTAGTTTTTGTTTATTTTCGATTACTCAACTCATTTTTAGTAAATAGATAATTACTTCATATTTTTCAATAAATTACAAGCGTCGTGTCGTCGCGCTTCTCTTTCTTTTGTATACAGTCTGACAGTGACCGCGGTTTAGCTGTTGTCAGCGTCTGAAGCCTAGCCTGCTCTACAATTCTGATTAGTGCCGTACGCCGCCGTTGTGCACGACTCCTTACAAACGATGCTCTAAATCTTATCTATTTACACCTACAGATAAATAACCATTTAACTTTCTCAACCACACAGGCTAGCCAATTATTGTATCGGATTTAATCGTGGTTTATTCATAGTTTAAGTTCACCGTCTGTTTAATTAGCCAATGACATTGAATGAACTATTCAGAGCCTCTATAGTAAAATTAATGAATTATGTGCAATTATAAATTTCATTATATTTTGATGGCTTGAGATTTACAATAATAACTATTGATGTTTTCTCACGCTTTCTTGTCTGGCACAGGCAGGGCTAATAAAAGCTTTTATCTTATAAAATATGAAATTAAAATGCCTTCATTATAATTCCTCCAAATAGCAAGACTAGTTTTTTTATGAAGGATTAAACTGTCAAAATGACGTTGAGAGACGTCAAACTGACATTGACATGTGTCAATAGTGACAATATTTATATCGAATTAATACAAATTAACTGCTCGAATAAAAAAAAGCCAATCAGATTTTTTGCGAAACAATTAATTCAAATTCTAAACAGCTTTGCCTTAAAAGACCGAAAAAATAAAATTGTACCGTAAAAATACCTTCAAGTTTCCTAGTTGAACCGGCGACAGACAGATTGACATAGCAATTGATCTTAGTCAGTATGACCCACCAAATTGGCTAGACCCTTTATATTAATCATACCTCCCGTTTAAGCATCCATTTTCTGAAGATTTAGCGGGACGAGGTAGTTCAAATTACATTGGTCGAATAGCTCTTAGGGAAGGATACTAACGTACGGTGATTTAGACTTTAGAGTATGTAGATAAGGGTTAAAAATGCGTGGCTAGAGTGTGGCAAGCCCGAGGCGGGTTGTGTTGAGGTACTGCTAACGGGACACCCTAATATGGGGGTAGATTGTAGGGTGCCCATTAATCGTGGCCAATTTATATTTTTGCTCTCGTTTTTGCTATGAAGTTGTTAGAAAATGGATGGAAGACTTATATGGTCCAATGGTTATGGGTACACGTATGCAGGTAAGTTAAGGATTTTTCATTCTAATGTTTTCCTGGTCTATTAACACCTTAAGAAGATTTTCACTAAAGAAATAATCTAGCTAGTCTCTATACAAATAATAGAATTTTGAAAACAGCCATTTAAAGTAATACGGTCCATAAAACATTTTTTTTTTTTTTATTGTCTTTCTGTCGGTCTGTTTGTTCCGGGTAATATCCGAAACGGATACACCGATTTTGACGGGACTTTCACTGGCATATAGCTGATGTTATAAGGAGTAACTTATGCTACTTTTATTTTAAAACCAGCCACGCGGACGATGCGGTCAGCAGCTAGTCTTTAATATTTAGTACCTTGTATACTTCCACTACTTCGTTCTTCCTGCCTACTAGTAGCTTATTTAATTGCAGATAATATGTATAGTTTATAAGCTCGAGAAGAAGAAAGAATCGTAAGGCATCAAAAAAATCGTCCGCATCGCTGTCAACAGGGAAAGTGCCCAAAAAGCTGGCAGCATTGCCGCGTTTTACGGCCATGGTGTGGTGCCGGACGTAAAGAATAGCACCACCCCATTTCTTCCCGTGGGTGTCGTAAAGGGCGACTAAGGGACTTACTAGAGAATGGGCAGCAGCGTTCTCTATGCATTTCAACACCATAATGCGATCGCCAACCAGCCGGAGCCTGCCAAGCGTGGCGATTATGGCAGACATCCTCCTCTTAGGGGGAGGCCTATGTCCAGCAGTGGACGCCTTTTGGCTGAAATGATGATGATGACGGCAATGGTGCCAGCGGTCACGTGCAGAGTCGACCAATCACTTGGCGATGTCTCGAATAACCACGTGGGCATTCGGACCCCTTTCTTTAAACATGCAAACTATAAGTTTTGAGTGAAGCTACCGTCGTTTGGTAACCCTATTTTTTCCCCGTTTTCGTGGCTCGTATATTAGCAACCCCTTGAATTCCGAATTGCTCCGACGTTTCGTTATGCACACGCAAAATTATGTGTCACATTTAATTTTGCGTGGCGACACTGAAAAATAACGCTTAAAAAGAATCGAATTACTAATGTGGCTTTGCAGGCATGTTAGGGCGTGTCTACATGTGCGGTACGCGCGTTTAGAAGAATTTTATTATGATATAATATTATTTTTAACTATTTAATTTCAAGCGTGATTAGGATTACATTTGTATTTGTACACAAAGTAAGAATATTTTTGTATTTAACAAAATTATGGGTCGGTAGGGTTTAGCGGAAAATAATACCAGGTAAACAATGCTTTTTATATTTCACCAAATCTATTTTATTTTTAATTTACCGTTTCACAACAACAATTTTTACAATTTGTCACACTTAAAATAAAACAAATAATAAAAGAAAAGTAAAATCGAAAACCCGCCAATTGCGAGTCGGACTCGCGCACGTAGGGTTCCGTACCATTATCTATAAAAACGACAAAAAAATCACGTTTGTTGTATGGGAGCCCCCTTAAATATTTATTTTATTCTGTTTTTTAGTATTTGTTGTTATAGAGGCAACAGAAATACATCATCTGTGAAAATTTCTCTGTCTAACTATCACGGTTCATGAGATACAGCCTGGTGACAGACGGACAGACAGACAGACAGACGGCGGAGCCTCAGTAATAGGGTACCCGTTTTACCCTTTGGGTACGGAACCCTAAAAAAGAAAAGAAAGTAAGCAAAATACGTTTATTTGCGGTAAACACTAAACACACGAAAGAACAAGTTGGGGGAAAATATGCGTCCCATTCAAGCAAAACGGCCATCGCTCAGCATAATGAAAAATAAATAAATTATTATTAAACTAAGTATTTATAAATAAATATTAATCAATAAAACCTTATTTTATTCTTATTTTCAGAACGCGCGATGAAACTTGCACCCTAAATGCATAGCACACTTAATCAAAATCTGAATGATTTTGAAGTATATTGCTAATCCATTGCTTCATATGTTCGAAAACTTTGTCTGCACAAAACGTAAATAACGCAATGAATGTTGTTGAACTGTCAAAATGAAACCCATTGCTATTGATAGTGTGTTACGTTACCCCTCTGTTCAATAAATCTGTTGTCAAAATCCGATTTGATAGCCTGGTCACTGGAATTACGACTGCCCATCAAACAAATTCACATAAAAAAACAACAGATTCTGATTAAAATAGAAAGGCTTCTTAAAACAAAATACTCTACGCAGTGAAACTTAAGACTTAACTTACTATTTTCAATGATTTATCATTATGACGACCATACCAAGGCAACGCCATGACCATTGTGCCAATAGTTTGTAACCTCCTAAATTCATAATGGCGTGACAGTAGTCCATAGGGAAGTCAAAATAATAGGAGCTTGTCAGTACGAGATTACCAAATACGGGCAATTTTTCCAATGGAGTATCAGTAGCACGTCATTTGAAAATCAAAAGACTCCTTTCAATTAGGGGATTAGCAAAACTGTCAAAGTCTACAATTACAGTGCCAATGATCGGCCATTCGGACACAACTGCGTTAGCAGACTTGGCCCCCTGGCAGTCTAAATCAAATTTCCACGCAAACTCCGCCCCTTGCTCCCCGCCACTCCATTATGTGCTAAACGCTAACACATCAGTAATAAAGTTGAATATCGCGTGTGCTCTTTGATAGTGTTCGAACACGAAACTAATAAATAGCGTAAGTCTCAATTCTTATTTCGTTTATAACTAAAGTAATAATTGATCTAGAGAAAAAATATCAGGTGGGTGGATAATAAACTACATTTTCTTGCTGTGATAATTTATTTTAGACATAAACTCCAAACAATCTTGTTGGTTTTTTTTATAATTATCCTTAAAAAAGACATGATTTTCGAATAAAAAATGTATCTAGAGAAAATATCACAATTACGTAGTTCTGTCTTCAACATGGAAAGAAAAAGATCCAATTAATCATATACTAAAGTTTAAGTTTGCTTGTATGTGTGACTGTTTCAGAATATTCATGCAAATTAACACAAAAATAGGGAGCCTCCTCTTAAATCTTTCTCTTCTCTTTTGACATGAAATACAACGTAAACAAGCTCCTTATAATGTCCATACATTATTATTATTGATAATAATAAAGCAGGCAGCCTGAATGAAAGCTCACGGGCTTGTTGTATTCTATTTTTAAACGACCAAGCATGCCCACGGTGCATATTTATAAAACGCGCCGTGCGTGGGTCGCCAGTTATAAAAATACATGCAAGACAATGTAATGTTAAGTTGGGTGCAGATGGACAAGTCTTAAAATTAAAAAGAAGCTCTATTATTATTTAATTATTTTGATGGTCGCTGGTAGTAAGTTATGTTTAACATTTTAATAAGGATTTATTTTCTTGACTGTGCTGCATTGGCTATCCTTAAAATCATTTTTTTTTTTTTTTTTTTTTTTTCTTGTATATGGCATCTCGCAGTTGACCTTGAGAGGCCGTGACTGCTTAACCGGTCTTTCCTGTGGCTGCCCTAAGGTATTAGCTTAAAGCCTCCAGCCAGGAGCGTAAATAAAAGTATTAAAAACTAAACGACAGCGCTCTAAGGGCACCCCCTGTGGGGTACGAACCTCGGCTTAGGGCGTCGTTGGGGAAAAACAAAGCAAATTGGGGACGGGCTGGATCAAAAGTTAAATTCATGATTATTAACGGGGATTACTATTAAATGCTACGGCTCACTCAGCCTCGGGGCTGGCGGTTCGACGTGCAAGGGACGGGGGGAACAATTTATTCTTGATCTTCGCGTGGTACCTCGGCGGCGAGGACGGAATGACGGTTTGTGTTTGTGCACTGTACTTGTGGCCCTATTGCTTTCCTGAAGGAGAGTAATGGGGTCATCCGGGTCTAAAAGAGTATGCCTAGGTCGGCGAGTCTTACTAATTTGAGATGGCCTATAGCTAGCTGCCTGCACAACCAAGGGGTTGCGATGTCTATCTGCGGACTCGAAGAACCGCTTTGTCGCGCGTTTCAAAAACTGCTTAATGTTGGGGATTCTAAGATCTACGTGTAGGGTTACGTTCCGAACGAACCATGGAGCGTCCGTAATTTTACGGAGAAATCGGTTTTGAAGTGCCTGCATTCTGTGAATGAGATGGGGACGGGCGTGTGCGAAAGCGGCACACGCGTACGTCATAATCGGCCGGATGCACGCTGTGTAAATACGCAATTTGCCCTTAAGGGACAACTTGCTGCGTGAGTTCAGGACGCAATGAAGCCTACCGAGAGCGAAAGCAGCGCGCGAACGCACTTGCTTTATGTGCTCAGCGAACGAAATGTGGTGATCTAAGATCACACCGAGATATTTGGCTCGCTTCTCCCAAGGGATAGGCTTGCCGAACATCTTGATCTGTCGTGGTAGGTCCGGTCTACGCCGGGGCCTAGAAAAGAGGACCGCTTGGCTCTTATCAGGATTGACCTCGATCCTCCACTTCCTGAACCAGTCACCGAGTCTGTTGACTTCGGTCTGTAGGATGCGGGAGATCTGGTCTTGACTGCGGCCGGTGTAGTAGATGGCCGTGTCGTCTGCGAACAGAGCTAACTGCGCCTTTCTACTTTTCGGGATGTCACTGGAGAACAGCGTAAAAATGAGCGGAGCCAGCACAGACCCCTGAGGGACGCCTGCGCGGATCGGATGAGGGGAAGAGAGCGCACCCTCGATGCGATAGCGGAAGGTGCGGTTCAACAAATAGTCCCGTAAGATGAGCACGAGACGATCTGGCACACCGAATTTGTATAGCTTATACAATAAGCCGTTGTGCCAGACTTTGTCGAACGCTTTCGCGATATCGAAGAACACAGCACCCGTCATGAACCCGCGCTGGAAACCGGCGCTTATGTGTTCTATGATACGGTGGACCTGTTGTACGCAAGAATGTTGGGTTCTAAAACCAAACTGTTCGTTGGGGATGAGCCCCTTCGTCTCGGCGTAGTCTCTGAGACGCTTATAAATAAGCCTCTCATAGACCTTGCCGAAAACGTCGAGCAAACTGATGGGACGGTAACTGGAAGGCTCGGTCTTAGGCTTGCCGGGCTTCGGGATACCGATGACGGTGGCATTTTTCCACGATTGTGGAAAAATGTTATTACTAAGAGCACCATTGAAGATGGTGGTCATTAGCATGATCAGGTGAGCCGGGAACAACTGGACCACCCTATTGGTGATACCGTCTGATCCAGGGGCTTTACGGGGTTTCAGACCCTTGATTATGTCGTGAACCTCGTCCGGGGAGACGGGGTCTAGAGGACAATCAGGGTCTTCGACCGGAGGGAGAGAGGCTCTACGCTCGACTTCGGCATCCACCTCGGCGAGGTGAGCCTGGTCTACTGGTTGAGAGCTGGGCGAGCACTGGGTCTCGAGGCTGTCAGCTAGGCATTCAGCCCTGTCGATGTCGTCGAATGCTATCGTCCTGTCGGGTCGTGTCAGGGGAGGCATAGAGACTACTTGCTGGGACTTGAGTTTCCTCTGAAGTTCCCAGAATGCCAGATGAGTGGGCTCTAGCTCGCTCAACATCTTGTCCCAGTTACCGTCACGCAGCTCGGCCATGCGTGACTTTACAGATCTCTGCAAATAGCGCATGTGAGCTTTGTTGGCGTCACAGGGAAAGACGTCGTAGGCACGAGTAGCCGCGTTCTTCTCAGTCAGCAGTTCACGCACATCGTCCGGCAGCCTCAAGCGATGTTCGTCCATCGCCGGAGCTTGCCTTGAACAATCGTTCAGGATCGATTGTACGTGTTCCGTGAGTGAGCCGATCGCGGCCGTCGTGTCAGTGATTGAGGTAAACTGATCTGGTATAGAGTCTAGTAGAGGCGAAGTGGTGGATTTCAAGCGATCGCTTACTTTCCTCCAGTCCGTGACTACTTTGTTACGAGAGGGTACGTCCGGGTCAGGGAGTCCGTCGCGAGGGACCAGTCTCATGACGACTGGCCGGTGGTCGGAAGTCAGTTCGTCCATCGCCTCTATCGAATCCAACCGGAGGTTGATATTCTTTAGGAGCGCTATGTCCAATACGTCAGGGGTATGGTTGGGGTCGTGAGGGTAGTGGGTGGGCGTCATCGGGGCGATGACGTCAAAGTTTAGGACGGGGCAGAGGTCAAACAAGTGTCTGCCTCGGAACGTGGTACTGGTACTATTCCAGGCCGGGTGTTTGGCGTTGAGGTCACCCGCTATGATAACGGATTCGCTCAGGCCAAAAAGAATTGAAAGATCGTCAGAGAGCAGTTTGAGACCGTCTGCTGACGAGGTCGCGGTGGGCGGCATGTAAGCCGAAACTATCGTAATCGGTCTATGACCTGACATGCCTAGTCTACATGCAGACACTTCAAGACACGAGAGAGTTGGAGGATCGAGAGGAATACAGTATAGAGGGGTTCTATAATAGATCAAGGTGCCGCCCTTGTGGCATCGAGACCTGTCGTTGCGAACTATGCGATAGTTCGCAATTGACGGGTTTCGATGACTCGGCTTGAGGAAGGTTTCCTGTACTAGGAGAATATCTAACTTGTGGACGCGGAGGAACTCGGCGACTTCGTCGCGTTGTCCCCTAATGCCGTTGGCATTGAAAAAGCCTAACTTGAGGGATCTGAGTTTAGTTCTTGAGGGGGCCGTATTATACATATTAGGGCCGTTTCGCGAAGGTGTTGAGGACTTGCGTAATCTCTGGGTACGCATTGAAAATTCTCTGGATCTGGGAAAGATCGCAGGAAGATGTAGCCTTGACAATTTCCCCGGCCATTTGAATGGCGCGAGGCGTCATAAAAACGTTAAATGTGCTCGTGATCACATTAAACGCGTCTAGAGCGTTAGCGACGGCGCCAACTGAAGAAGTCGCGGGTTTAGGGGGCGCGCGAGTGGTGGCGACGGGAGCGGCTTTAGGAGCTGGCTCAGGTACACGGGGCGCGAGAGGCGCGCGGGGCGCGGCGGGCGCGGGAGCCGCGCGGGGTGCGAGAGGCGCGCGAGCCGCGGGAAGCGCGGTATTAGCGGCGGGTGCCAGTTGAGCGCGTTGAGCGCGAATATTGGGGTCCATCATCAGAGGTTGAGGATGGAGAGGAGGGGCCATATATTGGCCGAAGGCAGGGAAGGCCTGCTGGTGGTTGAAATAATTCCACGGACTGGACCTTTGAGGGCTCAGACGCTGCGGAGGTTGAGACAGGGTAGCGGGGTACCCGGGGTGCTCTCGTTGCTGCCTCGCGTCGAAACGCTTGGTCAGCTTCGAGGAAGATGACTTCGGGGCTTTAGGACAGCCACGGTAATTGGCTGGGTGACCCTGTTGGCCGCATAGGACGCAGCTGGGAGGCTCGGTGCAGAGGGCACGGTCCTTTGGACGGGTGCACTCAGAAGTGCCGTGCTCGCCCAGGCACTTGACGCACCTGGGTTTCGCAAAGCAGTTCTTTTGCGCCCTTAAAATCAGGCGAAACCGGATATTTATTAGGATTTCTGAAGGCATTAATCCAGCAGCATTACTAAATAATCGAAATTGTACATTTACTCAATAAATCACATATGTTTACTAAATCAGTTCTGAATTCATAAGCCTGTTAGTAATAGTCTGTCTGTCCAAGCCTTTAGTTAGTTGTATGATATCCATACAATATTATGTCATAAAGCCAGTGACAGATTGTTACAGAGATTAATGTGCGATGCGATCGTCAAATATGTTATTAAGAGTGGCTATTCCTGGTGGCTACCAGTGGTTTAATATGATGGCGGTGTATTATGGTAGTGAAAAAATGTTTTATGTACATATTAGGTACACGATGTTGAATGACTTCGGAAATCAAAGGCTTGGGCCTGAAGCCTACAATTTATTTTTTTTGGAATGGGCTGTGTGTTGTACATCACACTAGTATTATAAAGGCGAACGTTTGTGAGTGTGTGTGTGTATGTGTATGTTCTTCACGCTCAAACGGCTGGACCGATTTGGATAAAATTTTGTATGGAGGTAGCTGACATCCTGGATTAAGACATAGGCTACTTTTTATCCCGATATTCCCACGGGATCGAGACTTACGCGGGTGAAACCGCGGGGTGCAGCTAGTTGAATAATAAATTACGATTACTTACAGTAATGTAAAATTCTGATTTGGGCCTTCAATTATATTCTAAAACATGAACATTTTCTAAAATTATGATTGAATGTGAAGTTATCATTTTTAGGGTTCCGTACCTAAAAAGGTAAAAATGGAACCCGAGGATCGCTCGTGTGTCTGTATGTTTGTCCTTCTGTCACAGCCGATTTGCTCCGAATCTACTGGACCGATTAAGTTGAAATTTGGTACAGATTATTATGAATTTCTGTGACTCAAACACTGACGTGTGACGTTTATAAATGAGTTTTGAATATGGCACTTTTGGGGGTCAAATTAGAAAATAAAAAGTTTTGCTAACTGTACCGTGTGACATACCAAATGAAAGGACTCGTTATGAGGGTTCCAAATATTTTTTTCTGATAACTTTAAAATAAATAGTTTAGAAATTATTTAAGAAAATAGATGAAAGTTTACCATTCCCCCCTTCCAACACCGCCGCCGCCGCCGCTTCCAACGTTGCCCCACACTAGGAATTTGTCCTGTATCGTGGGTGCGTTTACAAACATTTAAACTCACATACACAAATAGCCAGACCCGGAACAACTACTTGTAGGTCATACAAATATTTGTTCCGTGCGGGAATCGAACCCGCGACACGCAGCGCAGCAGACAATCTCCGAAACTACTGAGCCTAAAATTCTGAAGAAAAAAAAATACAGAATATAGTTCTTTACTTATAGATTTCAGGAAAACATATAAGAAGTTTATAGTTTTAAAAGAATATGGTAAATCTCTCAATATTGTGCGTACAAAGGTACATTTGCAGTTGGAATGTACGGGAGAACGTGTTCTTCAACAACAATATTAAGTTTGTTCTTAGGATAAATTCATCTCAACTACGGAACCCTTATTGTGCGTGGTCCGACATGCACTTGCTGGTTTTTTTCTTTTAATTTATCCACATTTTCCGCTAATATCTCAATCAATATCCATCAATGTAAGTATATCTTTTTTAGGCTTCTGTAGCCAAATCGCAAAAACGAAACTATTATAATATTTTACACACTAGGTTTTTTACCTTTTATTGGTCAAAATAACCTCTTAGCAAGGCTCTGGGAAAAGGTTAAGTAGATTGATTGGCCAAAATAACCCCACTGCATCCACAGTTATATCGACCAGCAACCAGCAAGCGTAAGTTTTATGAACTATCAATATGTATAATTATTCATTTAAATACACGTGCATTCGAATCTGTGATCGTAAAGATTACACAGATTCATTGATAAGCGTGCAGCTTTCTATGTAACCGTTTAAAATAGGAGCTGAAGCGATTTTAACAGTACACTGCTGAAAAAGGGATTTATTGAGCTCGTATTTTATCATGCTGCATTAATGAGCTAGGCTCATTATTAATCGAAGATCGTGCAAGCCTTGTGTGTAACATAATATCACGCCTGTAATCCCGCACGTTTAGGCAGAGGTGTACCTATATTACACCCACATTTCATGAGTTATGTTTAAGAGGAGGCTCCCTATTTTAATGTTAATTTGCGTGAATATTCTGAAACAGTCTTGGCTTTTATGTCTAAAATAAATATTCACAGCAAGAAAATAAAGTTTATTATCCACCCACAAGATATTTTTTCTCTAAATCAATTATTACTTTAGTTATAAACGAAATAAGAATTGAGACTTACGCTATTTAGTTTCGTGCTCGAATACGATCAAAGAGCGCACGCGATATTCAACTTTATTACTGATGTGTTAGCGTTTAGCACATAACGGAGTGGCGGGGAGCAAGGGGCGGAGCTTGCGTGGATATTTGATTCAGACTGCCTGGTCTTAAGGAGAGAATCAGTAATAATTTTCAAAAGGAGTCTTTTTATTATACCTGGACATGTCCAAATATCCAGGTCCATAATGCATTAAGGATATGCCTGATCCTTAATCTCTAAAATGCTCCGTGTGGTGCCGGACGTAAAGAATAGCACCACCCCATTTCTTCCCGTGGATGTCGTAAAAGGCGACTAAGGGACTTACTAGAGAATGGGCAGCAGCTTCTCTATGCATTTCACACTTCTGCCAAGCGTGGCGATTATGGCTAACACCCCCCTTAGGGGGAGGCCTATGTCCAGCAGTGGACGTCTTTTGGCTGAAATGATGAATGATGATGATGATGATCTTTAATCTGGTGATGATCTTACACTGACAAATATTCATCTTCGTGTACTATAGCATAATATAGCAGCATAATCAATATTCCATTAATTATAGCATTAGACAAATAACGATAGTTCTTGTATAATATTGTTGAAATTACTGCCCTTGTAGAGTTATTTTTTAATGTAAATTGTAAATAGAATACATTGTTTTCGTACTTATCGTGCAATAACGGAGTTTATTATACATTTATATCGAAATAACGAAAGGGTGTCCAGTGTAATAATAATTTGAGTATAAATAAGTCCAGCTCCAGTGTTATAATAAATGGATTATAAGTAAGACTTTTCATTACGGGGACTAACCCGCTATATCTCTTATCGCAGCTCAGTGGGTAGTATATCGAGTTATTTAAACAAGGCGTGCACTGCGCGGCACGTGGGTTTGATGCACTGCTGTGGCTTACGGCTGTAAGCAAAGATGCGCATTGAAATGATAAACTAGTAGGTTCATTTCTGTGTCACGAAATGACATGGAAATGTAAGTAGTTGCGAAATAGTGCTTAGTCAACATGTAAACGAAAACCCTGTCCGATCCTTGAGGGTGTTATTAGGCATCGTGCTAAGAGTATATTTATGTGGTAACATTCAGAAAAAAAAAATGCGCCGTTTTTTTTTTTTGTAATTCGGAAATTTTCTTGGTTAAACATGAGGCGCGCGCGGCGGCAGTGTAGCGAGTCATAACAAGTCAGAACTTATGACATCTGTTGAAAATTTGCATTTTTTTTTTTATGATATTGGTGTAAGTTTCGTACAAAAAACGTGAATTTTAAATAGCAATAACTTTTTTATATTCAATAATAATTAGATTTTTTTCTTGTTTTTTGTTAAGTAAATTTATTGCAGTACCTATGTGCCCCTTTCGTATCGGACAGGGGTTTTTTTTACATGCTTATTTATTTACGAATCAGTTATACATTTTTCCATTTCGTTAGTTATGGTGGATCCGCAGTGACAAAATATGATTTAAAAAAAAAGAAGAAAGAAAATATGTATTTACATGATTATAATCATTAATACCTACATCTCTCTAAGTTAGATTTGTTCCATAAGAACTTTTCCAGAGATTTGTTCTTATGGAACAAACCTAAGAGATGTATTAATGATTCTAATTCTGTAAATAAATATTTGTTATAGTCGTGAATCATATTTTGATCAAGATACAACCTGACACTGACCTGAAAATTGCATAAAAAGTAAGAAAATTTTAATAGTTCCTTGTGGTTACTTGTTTCTTTTGTAAGACTTCTGTGCTATCTGATATTGTGGCAATCGCCTAGGGCTGTGCAACAGGCAGGCACGTGCATCTATTAGTATGTACATATATAGGTACCGGAAATTTTGAGTTTATCGATGTATAGAGATGGGATATCTTTTATCGATCTTGCATATTTTAATTTGATTATTTAAATATGCAGCTGGATCAATAATTTCCGATTTTAAGGCTGAATAATTTTACTAGATTTTGTTCGGTGTTAATTTCAATATTTGTCACTTTTATTTTCTCAGTCTGACCAATGACATTTTGTATTGAAACTTCTAGCATTTTAGTTGAGAAAAGTAATATAAACATAAAATCTATGTAAGTAGGTACGCAATGAAACCTATTTACAAAAAAAAAACAACCGACTTCGAAAAAACACAATTTTGAACTGACTTTAAAAAAGAAGAATGTTTTATGTTCGTTCGACTTCAAAAAAAACACTACAAAGTGAAAAAGAACTTTAATTTCGGAAGTCGGTGACAAAAATAAAAACCAAAGACACCAAAGTCAGTTCGAGTTGCTATAAACCTAGTTGCTACACGATAGAGCACGCATAGACAAAAGTTGCGTAGATCGTAGTATCACGGCCCACAATATTCTATGTAGAGAAGGTCTGTTACAAACATTTCGTGAAAGAAAGTTATCTGACAAACGGCTAGAGAAATGACACCATCAGACAAGTGTTTAACAACTAAAGATGTAGTATTTTTATCTTACGACGCGACGCGCGCTTTACTTGTGGTAACCAAGTGTACAAACACTCTGTGAATGTGTGTGTAAACGTACGAGCTCTCGGCACCGTCCGAGACAATGTCGAAGTCGTGCGCGTGTGTGTGTTATGTGCTGACGCTATTCGTCTTCACGCGAGCATTTACAGCTTGTTTGTACACTTGGTAACCACAAGTAAAGCGCGCGTTGCTTCGTCAGATAAAAATATTGTACGGTTGCGAGAATTTTAGCGTACTTAATTAGAATTTGTTTAATCATAGCAGCTGATCACGCTGGTTGATGCATATGGTATTGATGGGGTTCTTGCAGATTTCTTTTTACGGTCGGTAATGTTTTTTTTTCCTATTATTTAACAAACCATATCAAGAAATTTAAAAATCACAGACTGGACTTCAGCTATCCGTGTGATAAAATCAAAATTTTATTTTATGATTATACAATATCTTCATTAAGTAAATGAACGGCGAAAAAACCTATATTTTATAATATTAACAGGTGTTGAGACTGACACGAATGGTTTATCGCCACGAAAAAACTGTACTTTTATAGTTACACAGACTTAATGTTTAAATTATTTCAAGCTTTCTCACAATTAGATAAGAAATTTACGAAAAACGTTTTTTTTTTTGTGATAGCACCCTTAACGATAACTTTATTTTTTTGTACCAAGCCTTATCAAAATAAAAAATCATTATTATCATTTCAGCCGAAAGACGTCCACTGCTGGACATAGGCCTCCCTCAAAGGGGTGGGGGGTTGCCATAATAGCCACGCTTGGCAGGCGGGTTGGCGATCGCAGTATGGTGTTAAAATGCATAGAGAACGCTGCTGCCCATTCTCTGTAAGTCACTTAGTCGCCTTTTACGATACCTACGGAAAGAAATAGGGTGGTGCTATTCTTTACGTACGGCACCACACGGAACCAAATAAAAAATATGTGTTTATTAATACTCGCTTAAGACGCTGACAACAGCTAAACCGCTGTCACTGTCAGACTGCATATAAAAGAAGGAGAAGCGCGATGGCACAACGCTTGTAATTTATTGCAAAATATGAAGCAATTATCTATTTACTCAAAAATGATTTGAGTAATCAAAAATAAAAAACAACCAAGTTCTGCATAAAAATAACACGTTCTTATTATTAATTAAATACCAACCGTACGTTGATAATACAGATATTTTGGATTGAAACTCAAAGTAAAGGGTTAGTTTACCGTTAATTTAAATCGAGATTTTTTTTCTAAACGCGTTTTGGTAACAACCAAGTTCTGAGAAATATGTTCAAGAATAACATATATTTTTTCCGCTACCACAAACTTTATAGATTTGGCAATTTTTTGTTTAAGACATGGCTACTTTTATCTTTGCCTCCTGTCAGTGCCTTAAGTTTAATTTGTCAAAATTTGCACACTGCTAAACGTAAACCTCTCGCGTGCTGCAGGCATTCTGTCCCAGCTAGCAAACGACTTTGACTCGATACACCTTCTAAACTACTTTATCTATTGATAGTCAAGTAGATAGTCTTGTATCCCCACGTGGGCAGAGCAATCAAAATATTTTTATTTCCGCCTTGCCATCATAAAAACGCAATGCCCTATTAATAGTCTAAGTGGGCGAGTACTGTTATGGATTGCATAATTATAAGATGTGTGCACACGGGCGGTACGCAAGATTCGTGGCTCATTTGCGTAGTTTTGTGGCTCATTTGCGTTTTAGTGTCAGGTGTTGAGGTTGTTTTACGGTAAATAGTATGGAGTTTGAATAAGCTTTATTTACTTGAGCTACTTCCTAATGAAGCTCATTTATGATTGGAATGGTTTATTTGCTTTAAGCATATTTGACTGCCTCGTTGGTCTAGTGTTCGTACGCGCTACTGCTGACCATGAGGTCCTGGGTTCAATTCCTAGGTCGGGTCCTAAGTGTTATTGGTTTTTACATCTGGAATTTCTCAGCAGCAACCCGGAGTCTGGTTTTTTGCCCGGTTGATGGCAATAGGCTCGCCGCCTATTACATGGGATTTAATCATAACTGGCGAAATGTGGGTTTAGAGTCCATTTCCCTAGTTTAGATTCGGTCGAGTTGTTGCGAGATTGACGCACGGCAATGATTTTTATATACGAAAGTATAAGAGTAATACCTAAGATCAATTTGACTGAAGTAAAAAAAAACATTTTTAAATGTTTTTAAAAACTCACCGGTCCGCGAATTGACGTGCCAACGCGCACAGTATCATAGCAGGATTCTTTCGAGCTATGGCGCCTTCGCAGGCGTTGGCATATTCCATAGGGCCGTCATTCCTGATGGCAACTATAAAACGTACATAAAGTTAGTCACAAATTACTTAATTACGTCAATTTATGCCACGCCAATAATAACGAAAAAAATATTTATTTATTTGCTAACATGTAAAACATTGGTTAGTAGGCTAGTATCTTGTTAACGTGGTTTGCAACCAAGTTTCGACTTACAGTTGGGACAAGTTTGGTTGTTGCATGTGATATTTGAGTGCAGCTTGAATCTTGAACTGGCCTAGCATAGTAGGAGTTTCAATCAAAAAAGAGGCCAGTTTATACCGGCGGCGTTACTCCTGATGTGGGGCATACAGTTTACATAGCCAACCTACCTATTTGTTAAGATTTTTAACAAAATCCGTTGCTCAATAATTAGTTCATTATGAGTGCATTATTAGTTTTGTACAAGGTAAAGTTATTGAATTAATGATTTGTGTATACCATTAGAGTATATATCAGAATTGTTACTAACTTATTTCGGGCTTGGGCATTCTGAAACCCACAGCTCCTGCTGTCTTCATAATCAGGTCGACGAAACCTTCAGCGTCGCGACGCTGTCTCTCTGGCGTAATAACAACCCAGGATGGCAGTTGCGCGATATCAAGTAAAGGTTTTGACCTGATTAAAATGAAGAACATAATATTATTAGTTATAATATTTATGTTACTAAAAAAGGAAATTACCATTTCTAATTTTATCTTACCGCATATCTCTGGTTCACCCCTCAGTTGTGTCCCCAGCTGGGTACCTGTGATTGTTACCCTGCACGATGTGTTCAACAGGCAGTTGGCGACCCTTAAATTTTACTAATTCCTGTGACAGAGTTAGACACCATTCGCCCATTTCCTTAAAAAAAAGTATTTAGTTTAAAAAATAATTTATTCCATGTGTACAAAATTTAGAAAAACAAAATTTGACCATTAGTTAAAAGAATATACACACCTTCACAACCTCATGAGATTTTGTTAATGTGGGAATAACCCAACCCTTCGGTGAAACAAGGCATGATGTTATGTTATATTTGAGGGCTGATTAGCACGTCGGACAAACTTCTAAAACGGTAACTCTTTAGGATAACGTTTTTTCAAAGTAAAGTTAATTTTCCACTGGACACCTTATTTAGGTGTCCAGTGGAAAATTAACTTTACTTACTACTTTACTTACTTATTTTGTACCAAAAACATCGCTGTGACATTATTCTTAGATCAGCACGGTGAGAAGGTGGTGAAATAATGAGATTAACTATAATGGCGTTAAAAGACGTCAAAGAAACATCAGAAAATGCAGTGAATTTTATAATAACTTTGATTATGTAAGAAACTATAGGTGAAGTTTAAGTTTATAATTTAGAAACTCGTGAGTCATTACGACTCGAGAGTCATTAACACATTCTCGTTAACTTTGTATTAACGAACGTGCTCAAATTCACAACTTTCAGATTAGGTCTTGATATTTTATAGAAGCTTATGGTTTTAACCGAGGTTTTTTTATTTAATTTTATTTTACCAAGGCCTTCTCCAAATCTTTTATTTATGAAGAAAACCCAAAGGACCTCCCTTTGGGTTTTCTTTATAAATAAAAGATTTTGTGGTAAGTATTATGTTGAATAGCTAATTATGGTGACATTCAATGACAGTAAATTAACTGTGGTCAGGTTAAGCTTATGATTTTAAACTCTGCTAAAACGTAATGTGAAATAAAAATAAACAACTAATTTCTAATTGAATCTGATGTTTCAGACTTTCAGAACCATTTTAATTAAATTTTATTATAAAGTACCTACTAAAAAAAACAACACTATACTTACCTACTTGTTAAGATTTAAAACCATATAGTTTTCATAACCTCTTTTTTGATTTTACTTTTCGTTTATTATTTGTTTGATTTTAAGTGTGACAAATTGTAAAAATTGTTGTTTTCAAACGGTAAATTAAAAAAAAAGAAAAAGATTTGGTGAAATATAAAAAGCATTGTTTACCTGGTATTATTTTCCGCAAAACCCTATCGACCCATAATTTTGTTAAACACAAAAATATTCTAACTTTGTGTACAAATACAAATATAATCACGCTTGAAATTAAATTGTTAAAAATAATATTATATCATAATAAAATTAATTTTCTAAACGCGCGTACCGTACATGTAGATACGCCCTAACAACCACACATGCAAATAAACATTTTGATCAGCCAACGTTTAATTTCAGCCGTAATCCTCTCCGACATTCATTTGATTAATAACGTATTAATACCAGCTCGGTTTTAATTACAAAATGACTTATCTTATTTAGGTGCGGTAGAACATAATTACATCTTGTAAACCGTTTGGACACAGAATTGTGCAGTTGCGCCATTAAAAAGCGCAGATATATAATTTTACTGACTTTTAAATCTGTTATTACGCCTTCATATAATATAAGTATGTTATGCAAAAAAAATATGTTAAACTAGACCGCATACACATAAATTCTTTATGTGAATATTTAAGTATTGTATTATAGAAAAATACTTCATGAAATAAATTCAGGAAGTTATGTCTACCCAAAGCATTAACAACGATATTACTTTCAAAGTACTTAAGATATTATCATGATTTTTTTTTTATGAACGGTGTATTTTATTGTCTATAATTCTATGAGTGATTTAAAAATATTGCATAACTCACTTGAATTTTATGAAGGCGTAATAACATATTTAAAAGTCACTAAAATCATATATCTACGCCTTAACTCTTTACTGAAATTCGAAGATGGAGGCTTTTTCCTTGCAGTGTGATTATATAAGCTGGTAGTGAAAGTTACTTTTAACGCTAATGTATATAGTTCATTTTATTGCCTCAAATTCTTGTCTAAATGAAGCACAGGTATTTCATTGCCCTTATTATCATAATTTAAGACTTTAATAGAAAACTGTCACGATTCACACCGAATAGCATACCTTTATATGACCCCACATAAATACATCGACACACTCCTACGCATGGTAATCGTGTGAAAATCTGCGCAGCTTAATAAAAGTACGACATGTCTCATGCATAATTTAACAAAGTCATTAACGTATCGAGTGCGTGCTGTATCATAATCAGCCGATATTAATACCACGACGCCATGGAAACATTCGTTGTCCCATAAGTGTACGCACTGAGCGTGTTGTCGGCGCGTTTTTAAATCGAAAAGCGTTTTGCCTGTTTAACGATATTGGGGGTTAGTAATATTATTGCTGCAAGATACAGAAAGAGACTTTAACTTTAAAGAGAGCGAGACTCTAACTTTCAAAAGCACTTTTACACATACTGACTACTTAACTTTAACTTTCCGCCGTTATGTTTTCAATTCATAACTGCAATACATATTATATTACTGTCAAGACTATATGGTTATAGATTTTATAATAAACGTTGAGGAGAAAAAAAAGTACATCCCTTTCAGTTATTTTATCTCTGACAAAGTCAAAGTCAAATTATTTATTTCAAATAGGCAATAAAAGGCACCATTGAACATCAACATTTTACAAAAAATATAGTATTGAGTCTAGTCGCCCCTTCCAAAATGTAGTTTCGTATGGGGAAGAAACTCCTTCGTTACTCTTTTAAACCAACGACAGCAGTAACCCAACATCAACCTTATCCAAACGTATAAAGATCACATTAACCCCTCCACACGTTATTTTGACAGCGTTGTCAGTGGCAACAACCCAACAACAACCATTTATGATCACTGAGATTTTGACAGTGATGCAAAATCCGATGTAAACATCGAAACCTCGTCCAACCGCACAGTTATCACACCTAGTGAGTAACCAGCCTTACGCATATCAGTGACAATGGCATTGATAATGTGGTATAAACCGGTGTCGCGGGTTGTGGGCATAGTACAGTGGACACGCGGCCTTACCCAGACCACTATTGTTTATATTGTGCCCTGTTTGGATCGCAGCCAGTAGATGGATCGAGCGATTTAACAAAATATTTAGATAAGGAAGTAGATTTCATTTTTGTGTCTGTGTTTATGTTTATTTTTGTTTGATTTTAATTGTAGTCTGGTTTAAGGTCATCAACCCGCTCTATTTCTGCGCTCTATTATCTTGCTTTTCGGTGGAGGAAAGGTTTTCATTCGACGATTGATTTCGAACCACAAGAGACGATTTTCTGATTACGAGGCAGTCTGAATGCTTGAAAAATTACTACGTTAGGTAATAGACATTTAGTGCTCACTTCAAATCCTGGCAGATGAAATGTAGAAAGCCAGTTTCCATTCGTAAATCACGAAGAAAATTTTCCTAAAGATTTCTTTAATTTCGACAGCATACATATGATTAAATATCACAATAACAGTATCGGCCCACGATCTACATCGCTCGTCCATGACAATGACAATGAGGGCGAGTTACTAACGCGAGTAGCACGTGGAGTGGACAGTCGACGAGTACGCCCACGTGATGCTGTTTATTTACTAACACACAAGTCACATGCTTTAGAATCGAGATGGTTTTTATTACACGGAGAGTAACGAGAATTTTTCTAAGGAATGTTTCTATGAAAACATTTGTATGATAAACTTTCTGCACTTAAGACAGGCTACTGGACTACAATTTTATATATATATATATATATATTTTAAACGTTGCCCCACACTAGGAATTTCGCCTGTATCGTGGGTGCGTTTACAAACATTTAAACTCACATACACAAACAGCCAGACCCGGAACAACTACTTATAGGTCATACAAATATTTGTTCCGTGCGGGAATCGAACCCGCGACACGCAGCGCAGCAGTCAATCGCTTAACCACTGCGCCAACCGTGCCGTTAAAATTTATATTATTACAGACTAGGACTATAATTTAAGTTATTACAGACTAGGCTGCAGAAATTTCTCAACAAATGCATAGTGAAAGGATTCTACAAGAAGATATATTTTATTAAGAGGGCCCTTCCCGGTCCGTCTATCGTCAACGCGAGCATGGTCGAAAAGTTTGTTGTTTCATCCAGCGCAAGTGAAAACTATTAACAAACGAGTGAGAAAACGATAACATTGAACGAAAAATAATTTGCGGAATTTTCATAAAACTTGTTCCAGGAAATACGTGTTTTTGAGGAAGCCTTACCAGTTTGTGAAATAAATGTTGGTCATTTAGAATCTCCATTACATTTGCAAGGTTTCTATCGTAATGTTTTCTTAACATTTACAATTAATGAATAAATTATGAATGGCCAAAGTTCAGGTAAAATTTGTGCAAAAAATCAGATTTTTGCAGGCTTATACTGACTTTGTTTTTCAACATTTTTATTTTTTGCTTCCATAGAAACCTAGATATAGTGCACAAGATATCTATTGGTTCAAAAATTTCAAAGAAAGATGTGTTACAACACCATAATCACGTACGAGCGTTGTACGGGTTGGCCGCCCTTAAGTAATAAATAGATCTCTGATCATTTTCATTGGACAGCGGACATCCAGTACTTCATTTAAAAATAATGAATTGTAATAACAATCATTCACAATACCTATTAATCTTTTCATCATCGTGCTATCATGATAGAAATGAACCTCGTCGTAGGTACTTTGTAGTATTGGGGTCACTAGTAAACCAACTTAATAATACTGTCATCTCATTTCCGGCACCCAACTATAAATACGGTTAAGCTCTTATACACACCACTGTAATCTACATAACTGGCGCTGTAGTATTGACTTGTCAATCCCGCTAGTCCATTCAAACAAGGCACAAGAATCAACATAGACATCTCACTCAACATGTATGGACGATTCATGTGATTGTGTGATCATGTCGCAGCTTATTTCTCATTTTGGGCAGTCACGGGTCGTTGGTCTACTGAACGTAAGCACGACTTGATGACCGTTCGAGACCACAGCTGGTCAGTTTGTTGCGAAAAATACGAAGACATGTGACATCTACCAACCCGCCGCACTGGGTCCGCGTGGTGGATTTTGGCCCACTGCCTCTCACAGCGAGGAAGCTTGATGTTTCAGCAGTAGGAACATTATAGGCTGACTATGTAATCCCGGAAAGAGTAGGCAGAAGTCTACTTTCGAGCACCCACTGCCTGAGAAGACAACGATAATAATGTCCAACATGAACCAAATTACTTAATTCATGTTTTTCTACAAGCTTTTTAATCCATATAGCCACTACAGCTGGAGTCCGTGTGGTGCCGTACGTAAAGAATAGCACCATCCTATTTCTTCCCGTGGGTGTCGTAAAATGCGACTAAAGGACTTACTAGAGAATGGGCAGCAGCGTTCTCTATGCATTTTATCACCAAACTGCGATCGCCTAGCCGCCTGCCAAGCGTGGCGATTATGGCAACCCCCCTCCTTTTGGGGAAGGCCTTTGTCCAGCAGTGGACGTCTTTTGGTTGGAATAATGAATGATGAGCCACAGCTAGGCAAAGATCTCTCCCATGCCTTTCAAATTTCTTTTTCCGGTGTGGAAAACTGTATTTGTCATTACTGTAGCTTTTCCCAGGACTACTGAGTTGATTTTGAATGTTTTTCCTACCAAATGTAACATAATAATAGGTAGGTGTAACTACGTCGTGTTCGTGAACGGGCGCTGTCAGTTGGGAGTTGGACTGGTCATCTCTTTGGTTTATTTTAATTAGTTTAGTTTTGAATTGCTTTTCATTTTTTTTTTGTTTGTTTCTACAGGGTGTCTGGCGGCAGATTTACATTTTAAAAATCGAATATTTCAATAAGTTATAAACGGTGCGGGGGGGAGGGTGGTGTCATTAGAACCACTGATCGTGCGGATTTCTCAGTCACGATGTCGCAGTGGTCGGGTGAGCATCGCGCATTCGCTATTGAAGCGTTTTTCAAGAGCCACGATTCTTACGTACTCGCTCGCCGGCAGTTTTGTTCACATTTCAATATTCGACGGATAAGCGATGGACCGAGTGTGAATTTAATTCGTTCGTGGGTGGAGAGGTTCCGCGCAACTGCTTCGGCTATGAACACACCACGGCCAGGGCCTAGTCGATCGTCAAGGACCCCGGAAAACATTGCACTGGTGGAACGGAGTTTACGTGAAAATGCACGACTTTCAATACGGAAAAGGGCAGCTTCACTGGGACTTCCAAGAGCGATTGTTCATGAAATTTTGAAAAGGGACATGAAGTTCCATCCTTTTAAAATTCAAATCATTCAAGAATTAAAAGAAAATGACTTTGTGTCACGCAAATTTTTTTGTGAAACCATGTTGTAGCGTTTTCGCACTGCGAATTCAATTGTTTGGAGTGACGAGGCTCATTTCCATCTAAACAGACACGTTAACAAGCAAAACTGTCGTTACTGGGCTCCAAGAACTCGCAATCCTCGATTGAAACACCAAAAACCATTACATTGCCCAAGGGTAACTGTTTGGTGCGCTTTATCCGCGAGTGGGATAATTGGGCCATTTTTTTTTTTGAAAATGCACGGGGCCACGCAACTAATGTCAGTGGTGAGAATTAGCGACACATGATTTCGAATTTCTTTTTGCCGAGCCTGCGAGCTCATCCATCGTTCTCATCACACACGTGGTTTCAACATGATGGTGCGACTGCACACACGGCCAGAGCTTCAATGGATTTGTTGCGCGAAAATTTCCCTGAAAAACTGATTAGTCGCTTTGGGGACATCCCGTGACCACCAAGGTCCCCCGACCTAACCCCAATGGATTTTTTTTTGTGGGGCTACCTCAAAGCGCGAGTCTACACCAACAATCCGCGAACTGTTGTGGACTTAAAAGAAAATATTCGGCAAGAAATCGGCGCAATTGAACCGAGTTTACTGCAGCGTGTGGCGCGGAATACGAGGCTCCGTTTTGAACAGTGTGTGCAAGATGGAAGACATTTGGATGACATCATATTTAAAAAATAAAATCCGCATTATGACTCTCTATTTTAACACTTTTATTAAAACTATACGTATAAAGGTATTTATTTTATTTTATTTTGAAAACCTCTGCCACCAGACACCCTGTATTTGCTGTACAAATGGACGCGTTTTGTTATACTGTCCTCACATTTAGTTATAAATTCAACATTAAAGATGTAGCAATATTTTTGTAACATTATAATTTAAAAGAATGTCCATGGAGTTTCTTGCCCGTTCTTGTCCATAGGAACCAACTACGCTTTGGAATGGGCAACTAGCTTCATATTTCTAACTGACCGACTCCTTGAAAATTCAAAAGTGCCTGTAAATGGTTTGAGTTTCAGTTTACATTAAAAAAATCTTTAAAACCTAGCCCTGTTATTTGTTAAATATAATTGTGCTTCTCCATAAAAGGAAGACACTGCTCATACGAGTAAACCAAGTAAGCGCGTTGTATAAAATCAAAATATACCATAAATTACATAAAAACCCAAGTAATTACCGTCAGAATAATCTTTTGAAAGGCAAAAGTGATCAGATAAGGGCGTTATGTAGGTATGTACGTAATGTTGTTGCCATATACAAAACTGCTGTGCCCAATAAGGCGAGCGCTTCGTGATACCTTTATCACGTTATCAGAGCTTTCTAGCGCCGAGCGCGGAGCACGCGCAACGATAACTGAGCTGCGGGTAAGGGCTGGGCCAGACTAACGCGGGGGGGCTTAATCAACCTATAATGTTTTCACAGCTGGGACACAGGTCTCCTCGCTTCTGAGGCTTCTTCCCAGTGCTGATTGCTAGATGGCACATGTCTTCGAATTGTTGGTTCTAAGACATGCCGGTTTCCTCACCATGATTTCCTTCATCGTTTTGAGAGCAGTGGTGATGAAATTAATTACACTAAGTATAGTACCTGTCTGGTTTCGAACCCACGACTTACAACTCGTAAGAACATCACCGATCTCCATGCGGCGCGACTGGAAGAGATTCGCGAGAAATTAAACGCAAAGTTCATATACAGTTAGGTACTATGAATGATGGAACATTGTTCATAGACAGTTATTATGACAGAACGTTAGTAGTTTGGCAAGAATTTTGCAAACTTAAACGCTAGTTTTTTGGGCTGAGTCCAAGAGTATGAAACAAAAGGTGGTCAAAAACACGATAGTACATACAACTGATATAAATTGGTCTTTATTTCAGGACACAATTTGTCACAACAGAGAGTCTGTTGTGACAAATTGTGTCCTGAAAAATTGTACTTTATGTCCGGGAAACCTAGAAAACCATTAAAAACTCACAGAAAGTCTTGTCAAAAAATTATTGACTTATTTTCAAGTAACCAACGACAGAATCATCATCATCATTTCAGCCGAAAGACGTCCGCTGATGTACATAGGCCTTCCCCAAAAGGGGGGGGGGGGGGTTGCCATAATCGCCACGCTTGGCAGACGGGTTGGCGATCGCAGTATGGTGTTAAAATGCATAGAGAACGCCGCTGCCCATTCTCTAGTAAGTCCCTTAGCCGCATTCTACGACACCCACGTGAAGAAATAAAATGGTGCTATTCTTTACGTCCGGCCCCACACTGAACTACAGAATATGGGTTATATAATAAATAATAATACTAACTTTATTGTTTAAGAGAGCAGTACAAATTCAAATACCTTTGTCTACCGTTTGGACCCTAAAGATTTATAAAAACCTTTTTGTTCTTACTATTTCGCGCGTAACCGGTGTACTCCAGCCTTATATCACAGATTCTACTAATTTGCTTTAGAAATTCGTTCTAATTTTACTTACCGAAAGTGGAGCGGAAGACATACGATCGTCCTGCGGCCCTGCCCACCACAGTGCCCACAAACGAATCGTGTTACTACCAACTAGGACGTTGTAATCCTTTGCATTGTTGTGGAGGTGGTGTTTTATTACATTTTTTGTTCCGGTTTTCTGTGGAAAGAATTGCTTTGAAACGGTGCGGCGAGTTGGCAAAACTGAGCTGATTAAGTTAGCCGATAAGTTGTTAAAACGGTTTCTAAATGATTTTTCTGTCACCTATTTGTCGAGTCTCATTTCTGTAGTCAAGAATTGCATAATCAGCATATAATGTTCAGATTGCGGGACACAGGCCTTCTCTCGGTGAGAGGGAGTGGGCCGTAGCCCGTAATCCACCACGCGGGCCCAGTGCGGGTTGGTAGATGTTCTTCAAATGTTTGGTTTAGAACCAAATATTACTAACATAACTCTAAGTTAGATTTGTTCCCCAATGTCATGATTTCATGAAAAAGCCATTCAATGGAACAAATCTACCATAATGTATTAATGATTCTAATGAATCTGAATTCTGTAAATACATATCTGTTATAGACGCGAATCATATTTTGATCAAGATACAACCTGACACTGACCTGCAAATTGCAAAAAACGTAAGAAAATTTGAATTTCGCGGGCTGCAGCTGCGGATCACCTTAAATCTTTCAGTTTACTTTTTATAGCTGGCCTCCAATTTTTCATTTATAATTTTTCAGATTTTTACACTGTACTATGTGGTACCTCATTGTGGTGTTAACCACATACTGCGACCACCACAGCCACTCAAGTGTGGCACACCTAAATTGAGCATTGTTCCCCGAGCCCAGCCTGATGGGGCTCCGGTGAAACTGCCCGACTACTCGCGTTTTGTATTGTGTGAGGCTTTCTTGAATGATGAACGGGTTTAACGGGCTTTGGACTACTTACGTTTTATAAATATTGTAAAGTGGAATAAAAATTCTATAAGACGGAACGGAATGTTGCCATTTTAAAATAAATATTAATATATTTATTTACATAAACATGTAGAATTAAGAAGTTTGTATTGATTTTATTTTGTATTTATAATCTCACTGTATGCTGCACCGGTTGACGTCATCACGTCAACGCAATCAGCGCTAGGGCTCTGTTATAGGGTCGCAGCATTATGCTGAGCGATGGCGGTTTTGCGTGAATGTGACGCATAAACGTATTTTCTTTCTTCTTCTTTCTTTTCTACATGGACAAACAATAAAACCCTGCTGTCTTCTGTTTCAGGGTTATCTTCACGTGTGGCGTCGGGAGGCAACGTTCCCGGACGAGCAGCTGAACGAGCTGTTCAATAACATTGAAGACATATATAACTTTAACAGGTAAGCATTTGTTTAGAAATAACTATTGATTATATCCCTATGGGCCTTAGTCTTCGATAGAAGAATAATTGTTCTCACATAAAAAAAAATAAGAATAAAGAACCCAAGATTTTGTAATATCTTGATTTAAATAAAAGAGTATCCATGGAGTGACTTGCTCGTTCTCCTCCATAGGAACCTACTTGGGATGGGTTACTAGTTTCATCTTTCTGTCTAACTGACTCTTTTAACAATTGAAAAGTGCCTGTAAATGGTTTAATTGAAATCAATTCAGTTATAGTTAGTCAGTTTCAGTTAGATTTTAATGAGCATCTGTCAGTTTTAAGTTTTTGCGGCCTACCCAAATGTCTTTTATTTGGTATTGTTCGTCGAGTCGTTAGGCTCCTTAAGTCCTGAGTTGAGCTACACAATTACTGATAAATGCTTGCACTGTTCGGACAGGTGCACTCAAATCTGTGTGGTTCTTTCCTCAAAATACCATTTCAGACACTAATCTACATGGTACTCACATGATCTGACCAAGATTATGTCTGGACTTTACTGTTTGTTTCGTCATTTCATCTCAGAGGTAGTCAGATAGAAAATGTCTACTCCATGTAGCTTATTTTGATTTTATTTTTATATGACTTTTATAGGTGATTCGGATATCCTATTTGCAGAAAAAACAATTTCATTTTATTTTAAATGCTTTCGGAACCATGGAGTTTGAGAACTTCTAGTTAGGTTTTAGAGAATACTGAAACCCAGATGGTTCTATGGGTTATTTCTACACTCAATAATAACATAAACATGTCTGTAATCCCCGAAGGGTTAGGCAGAGGTGTACCTATAGTACACCCACATTTCGCCAGTTATGTTTAAGTCCCATTTAATAGGGGGCGAGCCTATTGCCATCAACCGGGCACAAATCCAATCAATCATAGATGGGAATAGGTATACATAAGTATTTATTAGAAAAGCGTTTTTCTTCATGTATGTTACGCGTCCCGAAGTTTTTAATGCCTAGTCCAATACCTCAGCGCCACCTCACTCTTTAACTCCATGCACACTACTGCTCGCGGGGTCGCAAGCAACCGAGACAGGGTGATAGGGAGAAGGCTCCAAGGCGCCGATAGTTTAGGTATAAACTCCGTCGTTAGTCATAAACTTCGTCCGCCTTATTACAAAACAAGATTTATATTTTGACATGGCTTAAACCATGCAGCCAGTTTTTGTAATAAGAACGTAACAGACATTGAAATACCGTTCTTTATACAAAACTGAAAACTTAGTTCGGTACTAAGTTGTCAGTTTTGTGTTTAGGAACTTTACCATAGTCGGAATAAAGTTCGAAATTCCACAATGGCTCCATGTTTTAAATCTGTGTCTGAAGATAAACCTTGTTTTGTAATAAGGGGGCGTAAGTTTCCCCCACTTTTCCATCACAAATAATCATACATTTCGCGAATTTGACAAATCCCAACCAACAATATCGTATATCTCTGACATATGGCATAATGACGTCCCCTTCATTCATCCTTACAGTGGCTTTCTGCTAAAACGTAATAATAGGGGGGCTTCGTCACGCCTCTTACTCTGAAAGGGTAGGCAGACCACCAGGCGGAACCCATCGGTACATAAAAAACGATTTTGGTTTTTTAAAGTTGCTGGGATTGCTAAACTTTTTTTTTTTAAAAAAAAAACGTTGTCCCACACTAGGAATTTCTCCTGTATCGTGGGTGCGTTTACAAACATTTAAACTCGCACACAAACAGCCAGACCCGGAACAACTACTTGTAGGTCATACAAATATTTGTTCCGTGCGGGAATCGAACCCGCGACACGCAGCGCGGCAGTCAATCGCTTAACCACTGCGCCAACCGTGCCGTCAACTTTGATAGACGTATAGCTTTCTAAAAGGGGATGATTTGTAAAGGACCCCAAGGTAAAGGTATGTTGAAAGGATAAACCGATGGAAAGGGTCAACCAAATACCCAAGTTTTATTTAGGCTTCAGAAGCTTCAGAGCTATGATTGGATTAATACAATATCACAATGTTAAGAAAATATCCCAATTGAATTTCATTATTAATCTAAGTAAATATATAAAAATGCATTGCCATGCGTTAGTCTCGCAATAATTCGAAAATGACTCGACCGATTGTGATGAAACTGACAAGTTTTTGTGAGCGAGCCGGAGAAAGTTCCTAATAAAAAAACATATGAAAAAGGCATTGCATTAGCAATTTTTGATTAAAACTAAAACTTCGGAATTTGCATAGTTCTGGGTGATACGAAATTCCTCCAGTTATCTATTACGTTACCTTTTTATGATTTCAAATCACAGAATTAAGAATTGTGGATATAAAGCAAGATTACGTAGGTAGTTTGTGATAAACTGATAACACAAATTCAGCGAGAACCAGTCAATAACCCTGAAAGGCGGAAAAGTGAGGGTCAAAAATGTGCAATGTGTTTAGTCATTGTGTCAATCAGCCGCCTTAGTTACTCTGAACACCATAGGGCTAGCGAGCACTGGATTGCGGTGAAATGCTGTGCGTTTTTTCTGACGAACGGTAGAACAAACGCAGTCATGGGTCCGCTGGATTCTTTTAATTACTTTGATTGGACCTTCTTATAAGGTCTAAACTGGGGTGTAATCATATTATTATTACAAACTAGTTCCATAAATCCGTCCTGTACCCTAACTTTCGTAACGCAGTTTGAATCGGAATCGGAATGTTTTTGAAGTATATTGCTAATCCATTGCTTCATATGTTAGAAAAAATTGTCTGCTCAGCAACGTAAATAACGCAATGAATGTTGTTGAACTGTCAAATTGAAATCGATTCCTAATACGAGTAGTGTGTTACGCAATTAGCCCTCTGTTTTAAACATATTTTAATTTTCCCAGACCAGACGAGTTTTATTGTCTCTTCAAGTAAACTCGTCTGAATTTTATTTTTACTTTTTACTGTGACATTGACGATCCACTAAACTTCCTCCCACATGGAGGGTGTTAAAATAATAGCAAGGGTACTTTTGGGAGGGTTACGTTAACAAAAGAGGGTATGTACGTGTGTTCTGCAATGAACGTAGGTATATTGTGTGTGTGTGAGTATAAATCTAAAGGGTGTATATTTATGAATCCGAAGTGTCGAAGATGTGGTTTTAAAGTCTGATCCGAAGGATTACTAAGAGATTGGTGGCTGGTGATTACAATAAGATATATTCCAAGAAAAAACCAGAAAAAATTCTCTCGTTTTCTGTATTTCAAGCAGTACGGCGTCTATCCCTTTTTCCCGTTTTTGTACCCCGATTCTCTTCGTAATAGGGATGGTAGAATACAGTAGGCTGTCGGTGCGGAGGGACGCCATTCTTTGTAGCTTCGTGTTTCGGGTGCTGCGACGCTGGCTGTACCAGCCCGAGTTGCTGTCAGAGCTGGGGCTGCGCGCGCTCCCTTTTTGAGGGGGCGCGCCCATGCTCTAGGACAAACCTGAACAAGTTTGCCCCCTTGTCACGAGCCATAGAGATTGATCGAGATTATCAATCAATCAAATCAACTCAGCCTATCGCAGTCCACTGCTGGACATCTCCCAGGCTGCGCCACAACACCCTGTCCTCCGCCTTCAGCTTTCAGTCTGACCCAGCCACCTTCTTAAGGTCGTCAGTCCATCTAGCTGGGTGATCGAGATTATTGAATGTTATTTCTATGGAGGTAGATATATTTCAGTGCAGCCTGAACAGGTTCACAGAAGTAGCACTGGTGCATTGAAAACTTTTAGAGGCTAATATAAGTATGACGTATGTTTTATTGTACTTTTGTAGTAGTAACATCGCATTGGCGCATTATAGCTGTTAGGATGTTATTTACGAAATATTTAAATCCGAACTTTATCCTAACTATAATTATAAATGCGAAAGTAAGTTTGTTTGTTACCTTTTCACGCCTAAATCACTGAACCGAACATCCTGAAATTTTGCGTATACGTTGTCAGGTGTACAGAACCGGACATAGGATACCTTTCATCCCGAAAAAAGTACTGTTCCCGAGGAAAACAACAATTAAGTTCTTATGATAATAGATGGCGCCACGTGTCTTTCGAATCATGATTGAATTATATTATGGGATGTAATTTAATAGCACTTTAAATTTCAAAAGCCGAAATGATTGTCAAATTCTAAATTAACGCGAGCACCCAGTTCCTGTTCTCCCTAAATCTCATTCATAAGAGCCTATAATGTTCCCCACTGCTGGGACACATGCCTCCTCTCGGAAAATCGTTTGGTTGTTTGTGGTTGTTTGTGTATGTGAGTTTAAATGTTTGTAAACGCACCCACGATACAGGCGAAATTCCTAGTGGGGCAACGTTTTTAAAAAAAAAAAAACTCGTTAAAAGTGGCGAATTTTAAAAGCTTTCACCCTGTATGTGTTATGTATGTGTGTGTTAGTCCTAATAGCTAAGTTTGTGTGTGGTCCCCTTTTAGTAGCAGAGTGTAGTTTCTGTGCAGTATTGAATTACTATTTTATACTCTAAATTGAGTGCGGCTTGCTGTTTTACGATGTTATAGGACTTTTTACATTTGGTTTTAATAAATTAAACTACGTATATTTAATGATCCCCTTCCCAGTCTGCGTACGAAAAGTCAATCAAATATATCCAATAGTTTAGTCACTGTAAATGGTCAAAAATAATATCACCAATATCTTCCTCTTCTCAGGAAAGTGTCCCTGATAATTTGGCAGCAATCAGTGTGAGACTCCTGTGCAATTTTATATAATTTAATTATGTTAAAATAAATGTAATTTATATTTTTCATTATGTATAAAGTTCGTTTTTTAATCCCAGGTAGTATTTTGACAGGTTCCAATGTCAAACTCCAAATTGAAAAAACAAACAACAAAGATTTGAAATGAAAATTACTATGGATTGGCAAAACCCATATTCGGCGCATCAGTACTATCTACATATTTAGTTTTTTTTTTTAACCAAATCTTTAATTTAAAAAAAATATGCATAAGTATTGCCAGTGTTTTTATTTGTTGTCGTTTTGTTGTAAGTATCGATATTGTAGTGTACTTTGGTAAATCTTCATCTCGTTTCCTTTTGTAACAATGCCATCGTAGGTATTATTTCTCATGGCTTTCGTTAAGGGCGGCCAACCCGACATACTTTTCATACAAACGCTCGTACGTGATTATGGCGTTGTAACACGTCTTTCTTTGATTTTTTTTGAACTAATAGGTATCTTGTGCACTATAACTAGGTTTCTATGCAAGCAGAAAATAGAAATGTTGAAAAACAAATTCAGTATAAGCCTGCAAAAATCTGCTTTTTTGCACAAATTTTACTTGTGGCCATTCATAATGTACTCATAAATTGTAAATGTTAAGAAAATATTACTATAGAAACCTTGCAAATGTAATGGAGATTCTGAATGACCAACGTTTATTTCACAAACTGGTAAGGCTTACTCAAAAACACGTATTACCTGGAACAAGTTTTATGAAATTTCCGCAAATTATTTTTCGTTCAAATTTATCGCGTTCTCACTCGTTTGTTAATAGTTTTCATTGGCGCTGGATGAAACAACAAACTTTCGACCATGCTCGCGTTGACGATAGACGGACCGGGAAGGCCCCTCTTAAAGGTGTCTATTATATCGTTTTTAGCTTGTTTTTGTTGATTTGCTTGCGTTACTTATTAGTTACTGTAGCAGCAGCGGTGAGGTTTGGTGAAAGCTCATGTGTTTGATAGATTGTGTTGAGGATTTTAAATACAAACGATGCGTTAGTTTGAACATCTTGATTTTACAACATTCAAGGAGAGGGTTGTGGGAACAATATTTTAAGTAAAAACCAATCACGGTCAAGATAGGTATGACGTAGTGTATTCTATCGTTTCTTGCCTCGAGATGTCGCTATCAGTCCCTGATATGCGTTAATAAAGTAGCGCGCCCCTAGTCGCCGCAGGAGACGCCCCGGGCGTCGGGAATCGCAGGCCGATTCCCGGCCACCGTAGGCGCGGGCTTGCGGACGGTGAGCGATGGGTAGCTCGCCGTCCGATGAGGACCAAGCCCGGGTCGACGGCGCGTTGTGTTCCACGCGCGCCTCAAAGAGACGTCAGCACCAATTGACGGGGTCCGAAAGGGCCAATGCCTGCCAGGGTAACGAGCCTGTCTGAAAGGGATATCGTGGCCCTGGCACACAGGCATCTGAAGGAACACGGTGGGTTTTAGTCAGTAAAAGTCTGACACTCCCTCCCGCTCCACCCAGAGCGGGAGAAGTTATTTGATAATTTCCCACCCAAAAAAAAAAAAAAAAGGAGTTCACAACAGTTACGTATTAGCATCAGTTGCGTATTTCCTGCATTATCTTTTTTTTTTTTTTGTAATGGGATTTTTGTATGGGGCGGAGGGTCTAATCCTTGGGCACTGGATTTTTTTGGCCTTATTTTTCTGGATTTATTTCAAATCGTGCCTTGAAATAATGTTGTTGCTTGTACCTATTGCTTTTTTGATCATTATTGATTTTTGACTATTTTGATTTGACTATTGTTTCAACTCAGCCTATCGCAGTCCACTGCTGGACATAGGCCTCTCCCAGGCTGCGCCACAACACCCTGTCCTCCGCCTACCGCATCCAGTCTGACCCAGCCACCTTCTTAAGATCTACTATTCTAACTAGGACTATTGTTTAATGATGTTGAAACTGTTAGTGGTGATTTTGCATTATGATGAATGATTTTGACATTATTATTGATTGTTTTGACATTATTTATAATTATTAGCAAAATTGCTAAATGTATGTTAATAACACTAGTGTTAAGATGTGTATGTACTAACAAATTGGATTTTATGATCTGCCAATAAATGAATTGATTGATTAATTTAAACCTAGCTGTCTAGATAAAGAATCTAAAAACAAACAAGATGATTCAGTCAATTTGTTAGTTAGTAAAACAGAAGCTACCGAATCTGTAATTGGTAGCCAATTTCACAGTCGATTGGTCAGAAACAAACATATTGTTTTACACAGCAATTGTCATGTAAATTGTGAGAATGACGCTTCTGGCATTTTAAGAAAATGTGGGTTTCTGAGAATAGTTTTTAAAGGTACACCACTGACTCATGGCGGAAATTTAAAAATAAAGAAACTTAGCTACAAACCTACTAGATAGCTTAAAGTTAGACTAAGGATTTTTAGAAATGACTGTCCGGAAGGTTATTCTGATGTGCTTTAAGTTTGCATGCTATTAAACTCTCCTGATACAGTTGGCATCTAATGAAATATTGAGAAAGCATTTATATTATGCTGAACCCAGTAAAAGAAGATTGCACGAAGGCCTTACATATCGATTATAATTAACAGTTAAATGGATGAGAGGAATCTATCGCTTCATAATCTGTGGTCATCCGTTTATGTCGGTAATATCGTAGATAAGTTCCTACATTGAGGATATTTTCCACTGGCCCAGTTTGATAATTAAAGCAGAGAGCTGATTACTGGTAAACAGTGATTTTCTTACATAAAATCGACGTTGCTTTACTGTTGCAAAAAAACTGAGGGTAACAGTTTTTTTTTAATGCAGATTAGTTACAGAGTAGTTGTAAATACAAAATAGCCCATTGAATTCCATTTAACTTTGACTAAGGTAATTTTTGTCTATACCTATAAGTGTTTTTTTTGTGTGTTTAAAAGACTCTCCAGTTGATCCTGCCAATAGTCACATGCTTGTCTCAAAGTTTAAGTCATGTATGCCTAGTATAAATCATTACCGTGTCTCTGAATATGAAAAATCGATAATCCTGTAGACCCTGGTAAGTATAATGAGACAAACTTACAAAATTATTGTTTTGTCATCGGTCCTTGATAAGTGTGTAAAATTGTAAATTAATCCGACGTTTTGAAATGGTCGAAAGTCAATTTCAAAGATTCCGTTACATAGATACGTAGATACAGGTGAAGCTAATAAGAATCGTGGTAAAAAAACAGTGACTCACCAAGCGTAGGAAAATTGAACAATTAAACTTTTTAAACATATGGTCGGCTTTTTTTATTTTATTTTTGGGTGGGAAATTATCAAATAATTTCTCCCGCTCTGGGCGGAGCGGGAGGGCGTGTCAGACTTTTACTAACTAAAACCCACCCGTGTTCCTTCCGTTGCCTGTGTGCCAGGGCCACGATATCCGTTTCGGACAAACTCGCAACCCTGGCAGGTTCACTCGAATCCTACATGCAAATTCATTCACCATTTCTCATCTTATTCCATTAGTTATTTTGACCCCTATTTTTAATTTTATCAACACTATACAGCCATAATAATACTACGCTTCTCAAATAACCTTTGAAAGGCAATAACAGTAGATTCGCAGTGATTAAAACCCAATTAGCAACATGACAAGCTAATGACAGATACCATACAATTAGCTGAAAATGTACGTCTTAGTCATTACAGAACATTACGACCGTATTCCTCGAAAAGGTAGGCAGATAGAACAGCATATCTACACACGTTTGTTAATCGTGTTTCAGTCACATGTGCGGTACCGACTATTGTCATCAACCCAAACACCGGGCTGCTTCTGAGTAATTTCAGTCGAAAGACGTCCACTCTCAGGAGTCTCATTTCCTACGAAATGTATGGGAAAAGTTTTTTGCGATTTATGACTTTTCTAGTACTCAAACCTCAGTAGATCCAGTAGAGGTTTTTGATAATTATAAGAAACAGGATCGAATGTCATTAAAAAAAGTTTTTGTGAAAATTGCCCATTTTCCTGCTGACTGTACATTTTTTTCAAAATCTATGAATGCAGATCAAAATTTCTGAAAAAGTTAAGGACAGTCTCTTAAAACCGTTTTCATGTGGCTACAACGGTTAAGGTAGCTGACCTTATTGCCCCATCTCAAAAATCTACCCTGTATACAACATTATTTTTTGTATAAGCGAAACCTGAATACAGTTTGTTCAGATTAAGGAACTGAATCGATTTCAATAATTTTTACACCATGTTATATTTTGTCCCAAAAATATTTAAGTGTGATGAAAAATGTTATCACCATTTAATTACTTACAATACAATCGCCGTACGGTTAGGTACCTACAGCCAAATTATTATCAATGAGCGCAAGACGACCCTGGAGGCGCGGGGGCGCCCCGTTAGCATGTTTTTGTACGGACAACCCGGTAACATAACAATCTTATAACTTTGTGATTTTTCAGGATACAGTTTTGAAATTTTGTAAAAGAAAAGAATCTATTCTTTACATAAAAATACTAGACACGTGTTTCGGGTTTCGCATATACTAAAACTAATATGGTATAATAAAATAAATAAATAAATATTTTCCCCGACTTGGGTAACTCGAAACCAGGAGCTCAAGAGTGCTTGCGCCCAAAAGACGGACGAGGCAGTCTTTCTTATAATTAAAAGGTATTAAATAGAAGTAACTACTAATGAATATAAGTGCCAGAAACGTTCGTAATGGCACATTATGATTATGAAGCTCACGGTGAAACTCTAAGAACGTATAAAATGGGGTGGAAACATTCGAGCAAAGACGGTTGGGACGGGCCTGTTGGTGACCCATTTACATTCTAAAACTGCAGCTGTTCACAACACATGCTTAGATGAGGTTTTGAAAGTAGCAATAATGCTTGTTCTGGCTTAACTGAAGCCGTCAAGGATCCATCGTCCATACTTATTTTAGAGCAACAACTACTGATTCCTGAGTACCTACCTAGTGTATGTTGGTTTTCTAAAATAAACGAGTTAAAAAGAGTGTCCATGGAGTTTCTTGCCCGTTCTTCTCCATAGGAACCTACTACGCTTTGGAATGGGCAACTAGCTTCATCTTTCTGACTGACCGACCCCTTGACAATTCAAAAGTGCCTGTTATTGGTTTATTTGAAATAAATGCTTTGAGTTTGAGTTTGAAACCTTGAAATAATTGAGAGTTGGCTGTCTTGTCTGTCTAAATGTGTGCAGATGCATTATTCAAAGGAAACATAAAATATTAAAACAATATTTGCCAATATTAAACTCACTTATTGAACATTCTTCCAACAAAGCAACTAGGTAAACAAACAATACTGTACCCGAAGTGTAAGTTTGCAAGAGAGTAAACGTAACTATTTCGTTTGCGTTAAAATTTTACCGATAGATCATAATGCTAAGACTATAAGGGTGAGAATAAAAATCTTAACGCAAACGCGCTAGTTACGTTTACTCTCTTGCAAACTTACACTTGGGGTACTGATCTCCCCGCTCGCGTCGCCCCCGTTCGCGCCACCTGCTCCGTATGTTTTCAGAAGGTGTCGAACACCAATTAGCTGTGAATGCATACCCGACCCGGATTCCTCTCCGTATGACGTAACTGCACCTTTAGATGACTTTAGCCATCACTGTTTTATGGCTGGTGGTCATATTATATAACTTTCAAGATAATTGTCTGGGTTACGGTTAATTTTACAGGAGCTTTAAGTGTTTTGGATGGTAAAAAGACCGGAAGATATCTCTTAACATAACTTTTTCATGATTTTTTTTATGACTAATTAAATATAGACATTCTATTCAGTGTAATGAACATGAAAAATTAAGTATGTATAAGTATTTTTACATGTTACTTACTTAATCAGCTTATAATGTTCCCACTGCTGGGACACAGGCCTCCTCTGGGAGTGGACTGTAATCCACCACGCGGGCCCTGTGCAGGTTGGTGGATGTCACATGTCTTCGAATTTTTGGTTCTAGGACATGCCGGTTTCCTCACGATGTTTTCCTTCACCGTTTTGAGAGCAGTGGTGGTGAAATTATATACACAAAGTAAAGTGCCTGCCTGGGTTGAACCCACGACCTACTACTCGTAAGTCAGGGCTGTTACCACTGAGCTACCACTGCTCTTTTTCACATAAATGACGTTATATCTATAGTTCTTATTATATTTTTATAACTTTTATTTATAAATCCCAAAAATTAAACAAAGGGCAGGACATGTTGTTCCTATAAATAGCTTATCATGTTTCGGAAGTTTCCCAATTATTGTAAATGATACCACATTACAAGTGCCACTTAACATACTTTGATTGATGGATAACAAAGATAGATTACTTTGTAATTTACGTATATTTATGACATGTTGGAATGGATGACAAAATAAAACCTACCTACATATAATTTTACTTGATTTGGATGAAGGTCTTAATAAAAAAAATACGTTTTTAACCATTATAAAAATTGAGTGGAAGTGATAAACTAGACTCTAGCTAGACCTAAACTTTCGTGATTGTACCAACTGTGCAAGTTACGTGTCAACTAACCAGTGTCAAATTATGATAAATACCGATTCGTTAAAATATTAGAAAGTATAACGTTTGTAGGCGTTGAAAACATAAATTAACATTCAAACTAATATATTTTTCCGTAAACTTTAACACCTACACAAGAACAACTATCTAGTTAGTTTACTGCTGACCTACATAGTACCTAAGTACCTACATAATACCAGCCTGCATAGATGACCACTGTCGAACTAAACAATACGAAGGCAATGTCAAAAAACAAATGGCGATCTGATTATTAGCAATCAATATATCATCCACATAAATAAATTAGCTTCTACTTACGGTTATTCAGCGAAAAGAGATCTTAATTATAATCATAAACCTACCCAAGTATATTCTAGTCGGCTTCCATTCTAAACACAACTGGCGGTGTTTCTAAGTCTAGATCATTTTATGACCGATAGTCGTCTGTGATCGACATTTGGTTGAAAGTTTGGCCTAAGTCTAGTCTTCTATTAACGACAGTCGAACCAGTTAAATGAAATTGATCGTGAAATTGTGCCTTTAGCAAAAGTGTGCTATTGTTCTTAATAAATCAAATTGATTTAGAATGACATTGAAATTAACTACACGTTTGTGGAAAGTTAGCTTTCTTTTATCCCAAAAACTAGAAAGCGATAAAGGGTAGGCGCTTTTAGGTGGAGTTTCGAAACTAAATCGAGGGCCAATACTTTTTGGGTAATATTATAAAGTCTTATTTTTAGTAAATTATGTTTTCTTTGCTTTCACCAATGCATTGACCTGTAACACAGGGTTTCTAAACCGACATCAGGCACCAGCCCTCACAATGTGAATTTATAGAGTTCAAAACTGTTAAGTGCTACAAAACCATTGTGAGAGAAAATAAAAATAAACAATTATTATTATTGATAGATCTAAATATAAGTCGACAAGATACTTACTACTGAACAGCAATAACAATTAATTTATATCTTCGTGTACAATAATAATTGTATGAATGTCTGTAGATAATACTCGTACTGTTAGATATCGTTAGCTTCAAACGTCGACCGCAGATGTAAGATACTGTTTCACGGTTTGTTTCATACGATATCTGTGTTACTACTGTTATTGAAGTAAAGTAGCTTGTTCATTCGTTATTATGATGTAGAAAATTATTAGTTTTATGTAGGAATGTTGTTTTTAGTTGGTCTTTGGGGAAAGAAAACTTTCTGTTTCAATAAGTCAGTTGTTTTTATTAATCTGTGTTATTTTTGTGGTATTGTCTTTATTAAGAATTGTTTTTTTGCCATAGAAACGCGTTGTCTTTAATTACTGACTGAATAAAATGATTTCTTATTTCTAATTAAATAACATAAGTTTTTCTGTTGTTGTCCTGCTAACGTTAGGTAGGTACTAAATCACTTGATTTTTGTAGTCTCGCTGGTGGTTCTAGATGGACAGATATTTAATTATACTTATGCTCTCAACTCCATAAAGCACTGTGCAAACTAAAACATTCCACTCACAATATTCAACAAAAAGCCTTTTACTACTCAGAAGTTAATAAAAGCAGCAAAAGCACAAACTAAGGTACCTTTTGTTATAGCACGTTTGTGCCGGCCGGGCTGCGAATGTAAAAACAATGCCGAGGCCTGATAGGGTCGCTCAGGTTACATGACCTCGCAAGATTCCTGATTACTGGTGCCTTTACCTCAGGACTGTATTGTTGCTTAGAGAAGTTTTTGCTTGTAGGTGGGCGGCTGAATACTGCATCTGTATATGGAATGTGATAATTTATTGTCGGTTTTAAGATTTTGAGTGAGTCATTTGCAGAAGATCCTACAGAGAACACATAATTTTTTTCACGTGTCGATTGGAATTGACAGCATACATAATAATTGAGGTGTAAACTGTATCAATATCCTAATGGTAGCTTTTAAGAAGATGAGTATGTAGAATCTACAGAGAGCAGTTCAAAACTTGGTTTAATGTTAAACTTTTTAATGTTTTCAACTCCTACTATCTTTCCAGGTCCCTCTGCGCTGAACTAAACACCTGCCGACTAGACGCGACATGCATCGCCCGCTGTTTCGTCAACAACACTACAGGCTTCTCCGTCTATACATCCTACTGCACTGGTTACCCGCGGACCATGGAGCGACTCGCGGCTCTAGCCTCGGAGCCTCTCAGTGCTCGGGAGTTTAGAGAGAGACAGATAGCTTTGGGCCATCTGTTGCCGGTTGCTTCTTATTTGCTGAAGCCAGTGCAGCGGATTTTGAAGTATCATCTGTTGTTGCAGGTTGGTTTGTAATTTCTTCTTTTCTACTTACTTGACTTGGCTTTTATACTATTCCACTGATGGACCATCATAATCTCTAAATATTGTTTCATGTTGTCTTTTCTCGCCAAGCTGCCAAACCTAAACCAAAGTGTTATCTAGGCCTTCCTCAAGGGCATAGAAGTCTTAGATAGTCACTTTCATTGAAAAGCGTACCTATCCCTAAAGGGTCCCCCAACACGATCAAATGCAATTGTCAATTTTTACGCGATTGATACAAATTGAGGCGCAAATTGATCGTCTACCAAATGAAATTTAAGCGATTGACAATATAGACTACAGTACAACAATTGGCACAGATAAACTCAAGGTCTACATTCAATAGTAATTTATGTAGCTGTAATCTTTTTAGAAGGGAATCTACAATTTTGTCACTTTCAATCAATAAGCAGGCAGACAGATTGCTGTGTAACTCATTTGATCTATGGTCCCTTTCCCTCTCATAAAGATAATTATGTCTTCAATATTATGTCGTTTCATCTAAGACCAATAGGTCAATTATTTAATTTACCACACAAACAGATTTTAATGAGCAATTACACATTTAATCATTGTCTGTAGAAGTACTAAGGCTAGATTGCTTGATGATAAAATACCAAAAGCTAAGGCAATATTTAAGCCATAATACCTAATGAAATCCGATAACATCTTCAACTTACCTAAATATACTCATATTAGGAAAATGTTTCCCATAAACGGAATGAAGGAGGATTTGGAAACACACAGCTATACCCAATTTGGTGTCACGACCGCAGCCCCACCGCCGGTTCGCAGTTAACAAATTAATATAAGGACTTATTTGTCGATTGAAGACGAAATAGTATTGGGATTTTAGTTTATTGTCATTTACTACTTGTAAGCCTTAATTGTAAATTACCTTTTTGGTCTATTGTAGTAAAAGCAACGTCCTTGAATGTATTTGTATGATTCTAAGTGGCTCACTGCCGAGGCCTCAAACGTAACTCACTTTTAAGTCGCCTTTATAAAATCCCTCTTTATCACTTTATGCAGCAGAATTGTAGCATCAAAAATAATTTTAAAAGCCTTGTAAAGTTAAGTGACGTTTCAGTATTTTATGCTACATCTTGTAGGTATTATAAGATGGTGTGCCTCAAGGCTAAATGCTCGGCCCTTTTCTACATTTTACTGTATAAATAATTATCTTTTATAGAGTCATCATCATCATTCTCCTGCCCTTATCCCAATGGATTTGGAGTCGGCGCAACATGTCCCTTTCTTCCATACTTCTCTATTAGTCGTCATCTCGGTAGTCACCCCCTTTCTAGCCTTATCGTCTTTTACACAGTCCATCCATCGTTTTTTTGGTCTTCCCGTACTCTTATAGCCATCGACATGTATACTCAAAACTTTCCTCACGACATTTTCCCCATTCCTCCGCATCACATGCCCATACCATGACAACCGAGTTCCGCACAACTTTTCAGTCACCGGTGCCACTTTCAGACTTCCTCATAAGTACTCATTTGTTATTCTATCCATTCGTGTCACACCACACATTCCTCTTAGCATTCTCATCTCAGCTACATGCAATTGCCTTTCATTCATCCCTTTTGTGGCCCAACATTCTGATCCATACAAGACAGCAGGTCTAGCCATTGTTTTATATATCTTCCCCTTAAGTTTAAGAGCAATGCGGGAGTCGCGGATCTTCTTTTATAGAGTTGATGAATATATTGTTACGTTTTATTTACAGAACGTAGTCAAACAATGCGCGTCTCGGGAGACAGAGTACGCATTACTGAAGATGACCGGCATCGCACAACATATAGATGACATGAAGCGACGACACGAGCACGCCGTCAGAGTTCAGGTGAGATAATAAACCTTTTCTTATTTATTTCCTTTTCAATAGTAGGAAATTGGAAATTCGGGTGGCCATTTACCGGTCTCAATTATTTGGATTCACTTTAATTTACTTCTGATGACTAACTTATAACTAAAACTTAAAATATGAGGACATATTGCTCATAATTGAAAGAGGTCTGACATTATAAACGTTGTCATGTTTATTGTTATATTAGTATATAAATAATTCTTTGTAATTTTGCTTACAGGTCATTGATTTTTTTGTAAATTTGTGTAGTTCTGTTAGTCATTGTGACCTAGCATGAATCTTTAAAGGTGATCTAAATAAATAATAATAATATTGCTTCTTTTTAGATCATCATCTTCTTAAAACTAATGTTTTTTTTTTGTTACTGATCTGAAATTTCTAAAATCGAGCTTAGGAAAGTGACAGTATTTATTGATGTATTTACTAGCGTCTATCTGATGTAAAAATATTGATTTTTATTCTAGGAAATCCAATCGCTGCTGTATGGTTGGAATGGGCCCGATTTGACCACGTACGGAGAGTTGTGTGCTGAAGGGACATTTAGGTAAGTCTCTCTCGATTTCTGCTTATAAATAGAGTGAAAATAGTAAATGGCATTGTATAATTTTATTGAAATTACTGATCAAAATAATATTGAAAAGTTAGCTCTTTCAAACAGTATAATTAAGCAACACCGTTCAATTTTGTAAATGTGAGTACCATGGAGCCGTTTATTATGTTATGATGTATGTTGACTTAAAAAGCTTGGCAGTTGAGAGTATGTCATGCTCACTTAAATGTCTCGCTGATGGTGGCGCGTGTGTTGGATCATTCGGCTCCCTACAAAGTGGTTGAGCTGGATGGTGCTGATCCACGCGTCATGTTCGTGAACTGGTCATCTTGTTAACTGCCAGGGCTTATGCTGTAATCTTTTAATCTTATATTTTGAATTGTTTTTTTTTTTTTACATTGTTCTCACGTATAGAAGCGACAAGAATAATGTACCCAGGATTTTGAAATATCTTGATTTAAAAGAGTGTCCTTGGAGTTTCTTGCCTGTTCTTCTCCATAGAGATCTACGTTTTGGAATGGGCAAAAAGCTTCCACTTTCTGACTAACAGACCGACTCTTTGACAGTTCAAAAGTGCCTGTAAATGGTTTAATTGAAATAAATGCTTTGAGTTTGAGTTTGACAGATGTACCGTCGAAACGAAAAGTCGAAGAAGGTATCTCGTGTCTAAGAATTCCTGAATAGGCTATTTATTGGTGTTGAATTCTAGAATCATTATATTCCTTATGTTGTTTAGGTCAAATAACAATAATTCAATACCTAAATTTTTTACGTGTTCTGTTACAGAGTATTCGGCGCGAAGGCAATGCGTCACGCCTTCCTCTTCGACAAGATGCTGCTCGTCACCAAGAACAGGGAAGACGGCATACTGGCTTATAAGTCGCACATCATGGTCAGTACCTGTATTTCGCGTATGCAAGTATAAAGCGAACCTATTTTATTTATTTTTCTGTTTCTTTAATTTAATTTAATAACTTTATTTTAATTTTGTACTCAAACGATAGCTACTAACCCAACGCAATTCCGTACTAATTTGTATAAATTGGACAATGTTATTAATACGAGAGAGCCCTGGCACCCATAACACAAGTTTAATCTTAGCTTGGACGAGTAATCAGTGATTTATGAAATTTAAACAAACAATATTGTCATAGTACAGTCGGTGATCAGCATCAACTGACCCCTTTTCCATTATTCTTACAGACTGTACTAACCTATCGCCTTTGTGTAAATTGTAAATAAAATTTATTCTATTCTATTGCCAAACGGACAAAAATCTAGACTACGGCTCCTGAGAATCCTCTAATAAATAAATGCAAAGTATAACAAAAATTGTTCGACATGGAGATCATCCGTTTGCGAATATAAGACCAACAAGGCAGTCCATAACTGGGTGTTAAGACAATACAAACCGTTCGCGTAATAGTTAAAATATATTCATTCAAATCCAGTTTATCTGCCTTTATGAGTCTTTTGAATTGAACTACATTTTCTTTTTATCTTCGTTTCAGTGTAACAACATGATGCTCGTGGAGTCTATCGCGGGCGCTCCGCTATCATTCCACGTGATCCCGTGGGACGCGCCGCGTGCGCAGCTCACGCTGCAGGCGAGGTCGCCAAGACACAAGCGAGAGTGGACATTGCTGTTAAAAAGGGTATGTAATACATGACTTTAATCAGCTACAAATGGTCCTGGGTCTTGCCTTAAAACCCCTTAGGAAGTTACAACTAAGAAACAAGGTGTGACGCATTGTGAAATTTATTATAATGTTTACGGTTTTGTATGCGCCAAGTAGGTACCCCTAAATTTATCATCAACCATAATATGTACTGGCGCGCAGAGGTCCGTACAACTGACACAAATAATATTCGTTTTCTAAACAAGTTTTTTTTTAAATTCCAGGTGATCTTAGAGAACTACAACGCTGTAATCCCATCACATGCGAGGCAGCTGGTCATGGAACTAGGACAAAACAAAACTGATGGTGAGCATCTCGTACCTACAATAATTAAAATTACTATAATGTACACACACAGAACCTCACGCCTGTAGACCCGAAGGGTTGGGCAAAGGTGTTGGGTTTATAATTAACATAATTCTGTTTCGTTTTACAGATGACATGTTAGCAGAGAAATCCCACAACCTAATAACACAAGCGTCAATGAGAAAGCAACTGTCAGCCCCAGAGTACCTTGAAAAACGAAAACTAGAAAGAGAACGAAGAAAATCTTTCGAAAACGGCACCCGAGGAAGACTCAAGAAAGGCAACAGGAAATATACTATACCCAATTCTAGAGCAGAAACTCAGGAATGTGATTGTACTCAAGTTTCCGCTGAAAAAGGTACAGATTATACTTGTGAGAATTGTTACGTGGACTTATGTTCTGACTGCGAAACAGAACTCGCTAAAGCCAAAAGGGAAGACAAGTGTAGCTGTCGACATGATGATACTGAACTAGGAGAAAAGTGCCCAGAGTGTGATAGATCTCTGCATTACATAGATTCTGGTAGTGCCGAACACTTGGAAAGAAAGCTGTCCGCTTGCAAGTGTTTGGATTTCAAATCATCGCAAGAGAGTTTTAGTAAAGAGTTTAGTAGTTCTTTGACTAAAACGCGAGGATATCACTCTTCTGATAACATTATAGGATACACTGATACTAGTAAAAGCAAAGAAGATCTAAGTGACACTAACAATTCTTTGACCAACGTAAGACAAATCCCAAAAACTTGTCTAAAGTGCGCGAAAATCAAAGAAAATATTGTCACTGATTCTACGAGTACAATACATTCTAGAAGATCTAGATGTAACGATACTGAGAAACCTAAAACTGATACTCTGATACGGTCTAAATCAAAAGATGACCCTCAGAGGTCTAAGTTATCCAAAATAGGAACTTGGAGACGAAAGTCTGAACCAGGTCTACAACAAAATATGATCGGAATAATTAGTAAAAAATCGCAGGATAGCGACAACGAAAAAGAAGTTAGAGGCAATGAAAAGATAGAATTCGAGTGCAAAAACTGTGGCTCTAATAAAATTACTAAGAAAGTTAGAGCTAGTGATGGAACCATCATATCTGACCCAGAAGTAGACAGTAGAAAACGAGTTGGTCCAGTTAAACCAGCTGTAGAAATTAGAATGTACAACACTAAAAACATACCAAAGAAGATTTCAAAATTAAAGAAGAATAGAGCTAAAGGATTACGTCTGGGATCTGACACAACTGCAAAGTTCTACGCTGATTTTTCCACCGATGTGTCTACAGAAAACATTTTGCATATATCCGAGTCGAATGACAGTCTAAATGTTGATAAATCTAAAGACACATCAACTCCCGTACCTGAAACTATAAGCAAAGACGAAGACATCGACGAAGAAACTTATAAAAAACTAATAGAGAAAACAGATTCTTTCAAAAAGAATGAGTTAGAGAAAGTAAAGTACTTAAATAAGCAAAAAGTGATAAATGAAGGCTCAGAAGCTGAAGATAAAGCAGGTGAAATAGAAAAAAAAGAAGAGGTGTTAGAAAGCTGTGAAGAAGTAGAACAACCTTTAGAACAAATAATTTCACAGTTACTAATGCAAAACAGAGAGTTTCAGAAGTTAATTAAAAAGCAACAGCTAAGAAATACTGCTCAAAGACGACATCAGAGACTAATGAAGTCTCATTCAAATCCCGAACAAGTTTTAATCGCAAAAAATCTAGAATCTCTTAAAATAAAACCAAAGTTCGGACGACAGACTTCAGAAAACTTAGATGCAGATAAAAATGACGACGAAGAAGAGGATGTTACCACAACGAGTTCTAGAACAGAATTGACTGAAGAAATAGACGAAGATCACATTTATGAAACTTTACGAGTAGTAGATAATAGAGTTGACGAAAGTTTACATTCTTTAAATACAAAAAGTAAAGTGATTCAACATAATCCTCATGTTGGTAGACCTAAAAGGGTGCCCACACCACCCACAACCGACAATATCACTGAAGTTTCTCATCACATTGGTCCTGATTCTGACTACGTATACTTATCGTTTGATAAATTAAATAAGTTACAGAACCCTGAAGGTATATACGATGTCCCAGTAAGATCACCAGAAAAAGTCGACAGAAATTCAGAATATTATGTCGCTATGGAAAGCAAGGGTCCTATTATCACTGAAAATGTATACGACTCTTTAATAGAAGTTTGTAGGCGTAAGAAAGATGTACCTAGTGACTTACCTGGAGATTACTTACCAATGAGTACAGACCAGCAAAGTCCCAATACACCTGAAATATGGCTGAGTAGGCAGAAAGAGCATTTTAATGTTTCTAGAGATAGAAAATCTGGTTCTTTACCTAGAAGTTTTCAAGTAGTAACGAGTAATCAAGAAGATAATAATCTAGTTACATTTAAATGTAAGCCTAACAGTAATAGTAAAACTTATTTGAATAGAGACGGTAAAGTTATGAGTACTGATAGACCATTCACAATAGCTTCCGATCAAAGTGACATAAACTACGATGACATGAGCGAAGGAGACATGCTAAAATTCAATAATTCGAAGACTAGTGAGACTGATTTCGTACAAAATATCAGTCAATCAACCTTAGAACTAGAGGAAGAAATCGACAGATGTTACAAAAGTAAGTTCCAGGATATAAATCTGGATAAGAATAAAAATGAGAATCTTTTGACGGTTTCCCAACCTAATTTGAATGTATCTAGCACATCGTCCTGCGAAGTGTTGCCTTTAGAGCAAAATGATGATACTAAACCCCATGATATAGAAGTTATTCACCCAGAACATAAAATCTATAAACCAACTTCTAACATGCTATCACTCAAAAACGTGCTAAGTCGATTTAAGAATAAAACTCCGAACAAAAATAATGAAGAAACAGAAATCAATGCCAATGATCAAAGTAGTCCAGATAGCGCGAAATCAGATCCCAAAAGTCCAACGAGTGAGAAAAGACCTAACTTGAACCCAAGAAGTTACTCCAAGAATCTTTTGCAAAGATTTAGGAGTATAATTGGGGATGAACATACTGATGACAATCAAAATAAACCTGAAACTGTAAGTAAAGGTTTACATACAGAAGACATTCTAAATAATTTGATTAAGAGTGATATTAAAGTCGTGATCACATCGACTGAAGCAAGCCCCACTACTTCAACTATAGTTTACGCGCTAAACAATGAGTTACTCAGTAAAAGCGTGTGTGAACAGAGCACAATGTCTGAAAGTCAGAACGAAAAGAGTAATCTGGATGCTTTGTCATTCAGTTGTGACAATATCACCCAAAAACCAGAAATACATCGCCCAAGTTATGACAAAAGTGTCAGCATGGTGACAAGCATGACCACTTCAATCGGTTCACCTTCCAAATCCAGCAATAGTTCCTATCAAAGCTTGAACAAGCTGCCTATTTACATGCAAGGTAGCAAACACTTAGGGGCTAGAATAGCTCAGTCCGATTACGTAGACCCTACGACTCTAGTTAGCGATAAGTCTCCACTAAAGAAGGTCAATGTACTTATTAATAAAAATGCCGTGAGACCTGATAGTTTATTTTCTAATTCTTCATTCGTTACGTCGTCGAGCGAGGGAGCGTACCAAGAAACGCAAATTAAAGTAAATGCTAATCAAAACATTGTAGAAACTAAAGAAGAAACACTAGATTCTCTACAGATGAATTCTGATGAAAGTTACTATGAAAAATCGTTTGAAAAGATCGAGCAAGTGACGGATGAAGATGTGTTTAGAGATTCAGCTGTGTATTCTGATCAGGAAGATGTAGAAGAAACGAAAATAGAAGCTGTAGGTAAAGATAAGGTAATAAACAAGACTGTTACAAAAGTAGAGAGTATTAAACGTAATAATTCGTTTAAGTCCCAAAAGACAACAATCTCTACAACTGTGAACGAAAAATGTAACACACATACTCGCGTTGTAGTGACTACTAACAAAACAGCGAACGTTGAGCATGTGAACAGAAAATTTGAAAAGGTTGTTAAGCCAAAAGTAGCCCCACCTGTTCCCGTGAAACCGAAAATGGCACAAACAACATTTACATCTAACATTCAGAACAAAACTCTCCCAAAAGCTTTGTCCAGGAGTTCTGAACAATCATCATCTTCAGAATCCGTCAATATGAAAACTATTAAAAGAAATGTCAACTACAAACCAGCAATCATTAGATCGGAATCTACTCCTTCAAGTGACAAACCCAAAGTTAGTGAAGATAAAATGACCAAAAGTGATATTCCGAAAAAAGTTGACGAAAAGACGATAAAAGATGAAGTAGAACATACAGACGACAAGTCAAAACCTCAAGGTAACATACAAATTAAAAGGCTAAGCTTCGAAAGAGCCAGCCTCGATTCTGCGACCAGAAAGCTAAAAGTGACCCATGACGTGAAAAAATCTCTATTAGAACAACCGAAAACATCGAAATCTGTCCTAGAAAGGCGAATGGAGATCGAACAACTGTCGAAAACTCAAGTAAAGCCGAGTCAAAGCACAAAGAAACCTTTACAGGCAACCAAACCAAAGTCTATCACGACAAAAGTAGCGAATTTTGAGCGAAGCGTCAGTGAAATAAGTGTGAAAGAGAAAGCTGTACCCACCCCCAGTACTGATAGAAACATTCCTAATAGAAATAATATTGAAACTAAACCAGAGGTTGTAGAAGATGGTAAAGGCAGTTGGGTAAAACAGGTTGTTAATAAATTCCAATGAGCTTACTTAAAGAGTGATATTTTTGCATTTATACTTCGCATAAAACAACCAATCAGTGGCCACGTAGACGTTTGCTAGTCTCTGATTGGCTAGTTCCATTTATTGTCTTTGAAATGTGACATCTCAAAATTGAAATAATTTTAACACGATTCGTTTGTGAATAATAATAATACTGTAATGGAATTTAATATTTACTTGTAATTTTATTTTCTGAATTGTATCTCATTTTTTTTAATAATAAAATAATATTAAAAGGCCCTATCTGGCTAGATGTAACAAGGTGTCACAAAACTGACATGCAAGACTTGAAAGATGATTCCGTCTGTTTTTTAACCGACTTAAAAAAAAGGAGGAGAGTTTAAATTCGACTGTATTTTGTACTCCCAAGTTTTGAAATCCGCAACTTAAATCTAGCAATAAGTTAGGAACTTAGGTTGAATAATAATACAACGCTGAATTTTGTCTATTTGGGTCATACAAAAATGAACTAGAAATTGAGCAATAATCCATATTGTTTTTTTTGAGTTTTCTGTCCCAAAAATCAACGTCGTATTATTTAAAATCTTAGAATTATAATTAATAAGATAACTGTTAATCATTATTGTAAATAATCTCCTATCAAACCTCCTTGAGCTTTGATATCTCGTGCCATAGACAATGAATTATAATATTTTGGCAAAAACATCAGTACGCACAGTCTTCACTTGTATATAATCTGTGGAAATGCTTATTTTGCTATTGTATTTATTCAAAAAGTGCCATTGCGATATTAGACGAGTATTTAATTAAAAAGGAAATTATTTTTTTCGTGCAATTGAACGATCTACTTAAAAGTATTTATTTTTTGTTTAGTAGGCATTAAGTTTTGTTGTGTAGCTACTAACACCAAAAAGTAGAGAAGATTGTTTTAGTATTATTTTTTTTTACTAATAAAACTATTCAATAATATTTTTTGATTTTTTTACTCATTTCGCCACGCCTGTAGTTCCCGAAGTGTTACGAGGGTTAGAAAGGGCAGAGGAGAACTTATAGTACGCCCACCCACATTTCACAAAATAAGTTTAAGTTCCATGTAATAGGCCTATTGCCCCACACCGGGCACATATCCAAATTCCGGCCTGCTACTGAAAAATTTGTAATGGGAAAACCCAATAACACCGTCGAACCCAGAATTGCATGATCAGTAGTAGCGCATCCGACCACTAGACCAACAAGTCAGTCCTTTACTTATTTATTCAACCTTAAGGACACTATCACAAAATCTGACAAAAAATTGCAGTTTTTCGGCACATTTTGAGGCAAAATTAAACAAAAACCAAATGTAACTGGTAGCCATTTTTTATTCGAAAATGTTGGTTTATAATATTGTAAAAAATAATGTTTGTTTCCTCTTCACACAAAATTGACGATTTCGTGTTGAGTTTAGGAACATGGCCCCTGGGCCACAGGCCTCCTGTCTGTGAGAGGGAGTGGGCCGTAATCCACCATGCGGGCCCAGTGCGGGCTGGTGGATTTCAAAATAATATGTCTTCGAATTTTTGGTTCTAGGACATGCCGGTTTCCTCACGATGTTTTCCTTCACCGTTTTGACAGCAGTGGTGATGAAATTATTTATACAAAGTAAAGCGCCTGTCTGGGTTCGGACCTACGACCCACCGACCGACTCGTCAGTCTGGGACGATTTATACCACTCTGGGCTGGGCCACCACTGCTCTCGAAAAAGGACAGGAGAAAAGTATATTCCAACAATAACAAGGAACAAATTAATAAAACTTAATTATAAGTTTGACCCGTAGGTAGTTAATTAGGTTCTATAGCTGGTTCAGGACCAAATTTTTTACGTAATTGCACAACGGAAATCACAACGGAATGTATCACACTGGAAAATAAATATAGCACAATATAATTAATAAACCACTGTAAACTCAAACACTGTGTGTAAATACGAGTAGTCGGAATATTTTGGGCGAGTGAAATGACACTTGCCTAAAACATTCCAACTATTTACACACACTAGCAATTTATATTGTGCTATATTATTTTTCCAGTGTGATACATTCCGTTGTGATATCCGTTGAGCAATTACGTCAAATTTTTTTTCCTGACCCAGCTATGGTAGGTACATTCACATCATGAGAGGAGCTCACTATATAGTGCTCTGTGGAGGAGCTCGTGGTTAAGTTATAAAAGCCGCACGGGTCGATCCATCAGGTTAAGCTACGCTTGCCACGGTTGGTCCGTGGATAAGTGACCATCTTTACATATCAAGACCCCCTTCGTGCCTCATAAAGCGCGTTAAGCCGTTGGTCCCGGCTGACATTCGTGGATCTTTGACAGTCGTTACGGGTCGTCAGAAGTCCGAAATTCTGACAGCCAGATTTACCAAAGGATATTGTGTTACTCTGTTACTGGGTTGTAGAGGTCAGATAGGCTTTCGTTCCATGTAAAATACTGATGGTATTCAGCTGTATCCGGTTAGACTGGAAGCCCACCTCAACATAGTTGGGAAAAGGCTAGACAGATTGATCTATGGTAGACCGTATGAACAGATGAAGACTTTAATATGTATGTTATTGTTAATACAGATTTTGAATAAATAAATAAAATAGAAATAATCAACTGAATGTAAATTCCGAAATGATCAGTTCCATTTGTGGCTAACTCTACCTTCCATAGACAACAATTATTTTGCGTAACTAGAGTTGGTTGGCAGTAAAATCCACATGAAATCCACATTATACGTACAGTACGTACGTAGATAGAACACGATGAAATACTGAATAATGTAAGTATGAAACCTACCCAACTATCTTAGCCTATCGAAGTCCACTGTTGGACACAACACCCTGTCTTCCGCCTTCCGCATCCAGTCTGTCCTTGCCACCTTCTGGCAGGTCGTCGGTCCATCTAGCTAGGGTGTGTCCCACACTACGCTTGCCGATACGCGGTCTCCACTCCACGACTCGTCTGTTCCACCGGCCATCAGTACTTCAACAAACATGACCAGCCCTCTGCCACTTCAGCTTGCTTACTCTACAAGCTTTATTGGCAACTTCGTTTCTTTTCCGGATAACTTCATGTATTGCCTGATTTTTCCTTCAAAGATACTCTGAGCATAGTCCGCTCCATAGCATAATCAACCAATACTTTCCAACTGCTGGGACACAGAGGCCTCCTCTTTCTGACAGAGGGAGCGGGCTGTAATCCACCACGCGGGCCCTGTGCGGGTTGGTGGGCCGCTCTATAGCGCGACCTCAATGTATCCGAGAAAAAATAACCTACCCAAGCCAAAGCCAAGTTCTGATTTCGTCGGTAGGTAGGTACCGTTATTTTGGATAAGTTTTGTCAAGCTTGGTTGATCGTGACGCTGTTTACCTTCACATAGGTATGTACCAACGAAACCCGAACTTGGCTCAATTAATAATAATCAGAGGGGTTACTCCGAACATAAATCTGAAGTATCGGCCGAATGTTCGGTCTTTTCTTTACTACGGCTAACTATTCCTGACTACGGCGAAAAAATAAATAAAAAAGGCAGTCGAAGAGATAAGCCAAAGTCAAAACTGTGTCTTGAAGCCGGGTAAGGACTCAAAGTCAAAAAAAGAAACTAGAAGTTATAAAACGGCCTTACATTCGGCCGACACTTCGGTTTAGCGCTTCGGAGTAGACCCCCTAAATATAAGAATATCGTGCGGTTATGAAATTACCCATGTATTTAAATTGCTTAATTTAAGACACGTGTGGTCATTAGGTACCTAGGAATATCTTTCGTTTTTATACAATTATATTTATTTTTAAAGAACGCAAGAAATTACAATCTGCTGAGCCTTTTTCCAACTTACTTTAAAAAAGATGGAAACAAGAAATCATTTTTAACCAACTTCCAAAAAGGAGATGGTTATATGTTCGGCTGTATGTCTGTTTTTTCCTTTTTTAATGTATGTATTTGACGGAGCAGTCGGTGATTGCTCCGTCAATTGTGGACCGATTGTGAAAATTCCTTTTTTGTTTGAAAGGGTATGCTCCCGAGATGGTCCCATTGTCACCAAACCAGAATCTGATGAGGGGATCCCATGGAAATCGAGGGCAATCCTCAAATTTTATATGCACACCTATAACGATTTCAGTATTTTATATAGTAACTCATGCATTTGCACTCGGAATGCACCATTTGGTCAACTGGAACTGATGATGAAGACCACAGTTGGCCACCGGAACTAATTAATAATAAGTAAATAAAAAAATAAAAATAAAATAAAATAAAATAAAATTTTATTAGCATAAAAATACGTTACAAAAAAATGTGAGACCCTGGCTCCAGAGCTAGGTTAGAGTACCTGTATTTCAGGAGCCAGTGGTAAGTATTTCACTGTTGCGATATGGTTGCTAAGCAAATTTATGCTCGTCACAATGCACATGGTGAAGTCACCATCAGTTCTAGTTCTCCTGGTTCTGACCAGCAGAACTCCTCAACTATTAACGCCCCTGCATCGGGAAAAGCAATATTTTGTAAAAGATGATGAGCAGTTGACATTAGGCTATTGTAACTTAGGTAAATTGCAAACTCACCCACTAAAAAGTGAAAAATAAAAATCTTTTTACAAAAAAAACACGACAAAGTGAAAAATAACTTTAATTTCGGAAGTCGGTGGCAAAAAACTAAAATAGATCCAAAGACACCGACTTCCGAAATTAAGGTTATTTTTCACTTCGTAGTGTTTTTTTTTGGAAATCGCAAGAACACCAACGACCACATGACCGCGTTTCCTCTTACGTAAGTACTTGTTCATTGGTAGTCTTTCTTACGCAATTGTAAGTAATTTAGAATAGCTAGTTACATAATTTAACCCAAATAATGTTTACTAAAGCTTGCAATTATACTATAACAAAAAGACATGCAAAAACTTGCACATAAAAAAGATCTCAGAACTGGCTGCAAGTAGTAGCCTAGTAAGAAAATCTTGACAAAAACAAATAAAAGACAAACGTTATCGGTCACGCGAGCTTCGCTTCGGAGTGCGGCACTGACTTACACGGGCAGATACCATCGGCATCGGTTATATACGTGCTGCAGTTTAGAAATGGATTATTTTTGTCAATAAGCCTCTATAGGTTTCTTCGTACTACTCAAATCGAAACCTAACTAAAAGATTTGAGACCTTTGACACAATTAGGGAATGCAATTATCTGCTCAATTGTAGGTACTGTCCGGATATTTCAGGTACTTCAAGAACACTATCCGGATATATCCGGATAATATTGATATTTTGGATACAGTTTAAAATCTTAAATATACGTCTCCAATCAACATTTTTATTACAAAAACTCTCCAACAATTTTATTGCGTAGATGAACTTTTATTACCAACGAATCAAAAATTTTAAAACTTTTTTGATCACAACAATGTTTGAAGTTAATATAATTCTTTAATGCTTCTTTAATATAATTCTTTAATTTAAAAATGAAAACAATGAAATAGAATATTAATTACTTAATCAAAAACTGCAGTCTTATGAGTGAGATCTAATACATACACAATAATATCGTATAATTATGATAATATAAAAAAAAATCTTGAATTATATTTTTTTTATTCATAACTGAATCTGAATTGTTTATGCTACTGGGTGGGATGACATACCTAATAATAAACTTATAAGATTTAAATACCTACTAACCCCGCGGCTAACCCACATTTTTCAGCTATGTTTATCTAAAGGTATATTCCCTAAATTGCTTAAAAAAGCTGTGGTCACACCTGTATTCAAGTCTGGAGACAAAAACTGTGTGAATAACTACAGACCTATTTCAGTGTTAACAGGCCTCTCAAAAATTTTAGAAAAAATCATTAACAGTAGACTGATAAAATATTTGGAAGATAATGGACTACTTTCAGATAGTCAATTTGGTTTTAGGCCCTTAAGATCAACTAGCCAAGCAGTACACAAATTAACTAATTATGTTTCTACGAATCTGGATAATGGTATGCACACAATTGGGATTTTTCTAGACCTTGCCAAGGCCTTCGACACTATTTCCTGTACTTTACTTTTGCACAAGCTTGAAACACTTGGGATAAGAGGAGCACAACTTCTACTATTTTCTGATTATCTCAGCGATCGGCATCAATGTGTCAAAATAGGTCAGTATACAAGTTCTGAACTTAAAAATAATTGTTTTGGAATTCCACAAGGTAGCATTTTGGGCCCCACGTTATTTTTAATCTATATAAATGAACTGTGCAGTCTGCCACTCCAAAATGGTATCATAATGTCTTATGCGGATGATACCGCTCTATTGTTCTCAGCTAAATCTAGAGTTGAGGTCTATGAACATGCTCAGAAAGGCTTTAACATTGTGTCTGATTGGCTCCATGATAATATCCTAACATTAAATGCAGATAAAACAAAACACATTTTATTTACAATGAGAAATACTAACATACCGCTTACTAATCTAAAAATTTACGCACATAATTGTTGCACGAGCGCTGACACTACATGTTCGTGTCCCACTTTAGCTAACGCTGAGCATCTGAAATATCTAGGTGTCACTATTGACTCCTACCTAAATTTCCGCAAACATATCTATTTACTATGTACTAGAGTGCGCAAATTAATATATGCTATGTTTATTTAGCTTTGTGTCAATCCATTCTTACATATTGCATAACTTCTTGGGGTGGTGCTGCAAATTTTACTCCCCCTAGAGTGCGCTCAAAGAGCAGTTCTAAAGGTTGCTACCTTTCGCCCTTTTAGATTTCCTACGCACCAGCTTTACATAGCATGTAATGTGCTAACAGTACGGCAATTTTTCATTCTCAGCATAGTTCTACACCAGCACACTGCACTTCCTTTTGACCCAGTACCCTCCGACAAGAGAAGGAAGGACTTGGTTTGCATCAAGCCTCAAATTAAACATGCGTTTGCTAATCGATTTTATGTATTCTTAGGACCTTTTCTGTATAATAGGCTGAACAAGGTACTAAGCCTCTATAGTGTTAGCTATAAAAAATGTAGAACAATGTTATCAGAATATTTAGCGATACTCAATTACACAGACAGAAAAACTTCTAGAAATTTTGTCATGATTATAATTTATTCCCTCGTAAGTAACTAGTAGTACTTTTGTATTATAATTATTTTACATAGGATAGGTTTAGGTATTAATGTATCAATATGCTTTTTCTCATAGTTGTTAATAGATTATTTTTATATTACTTTTACTTTAAAAAAAAAATATGTCCCAATGTAATTAAAATGTAAAGTGATGGCCTGAAACACAGGTTTGAATAAACCTAGTTCGGGCGGGTCGCTACCTAGCATTCTAATTCCGAACCATCATTACTTGCACCTGTAATTAAAAATATTTTAGCTTTAGTTTATTAGTACGCACTATAATTGTATAGGATATTTATACTACTGTTGGCTAAATGTACACCTTTTGTAAACGTTTTTATTAAATTTTTTTTTTTTTTTTTTTGAATAAATATCTTACGATTTTCTATTCTAAAACAACTTTATACATACAATTTACAGCGTGCCGCTATAGTGGCGCCGTTCATTTAAAACACACGAATATGGTTTCGCGTTTTCGTTTTATTAAGATGTTTTAATTTAATTAAACTAACGTTTAATATACTTAATACAATGAAAAAAATAACGTGCAAAGGAACTATCATATCCATTTTATCGGGATAGTAAAATGAATCATATCAGGATATTATATTCAACGGGTATCCGGATAATTTAGATATCCGGATAGCATGCATGTCGACTACCTTTAATCTAACCGTCAACTTTTCAGCAAATCTAGCAATTTACAACAATTAAAAGTTTTCAGTTAGTACCTACCTACTTGGTAGATAAAATTTCTTGTCTAATTACGGTTAAGCTCCTAGAGCAAAACGCAACACATTTAAAGCAGTACAAAAATAGAAGCAAACAGGGCGCACGCTACCAAAGTAAAAAAGAACCCTAATCCAAGGCATCGTTAAATTCAGCTGTTATTACCAATTCTATCACCTGAAATTGAAAACATATTAAATTAAAATACAATAATTTTCGTAAACATTGTAGGAAACTACGTGGGTCTAATTATGCGGATGACTCAGTAAACGTAAAACGCTATGATTTGTGGTCTGAGCGCCATTTTGTCGCGTGATCACGAATGTATTTTCCCTCCAAAAAGTTATTAGCTCGTCTTCGATGCACGCTAGACACTGCCTGTCGCGTAGTACAGGAGTTAGAGGGTGGGTTTAGCTTTTCATCGAAGAATACGGCTGAGTGAGCTTACAAATCCTATTTCTTCCAGTGGGTGCCGTAAAAGTCAACTAAGGGACTTACTAGAGTCAAAGTCAAATTATTTATTTCAAATAGGCACATATAGCGCACTTTTGAACGTCAAAATTTACAAAAAAACAGAATTGATTCTTGTCGCCCCTCCCAAAAGGTAACTTCGTATGGAGAAGAATGGGGAAGAAACTCAATCGTTACTCTTTTAAAACGTTTAACAATATTTTGTATAGGTACCTACATTAATTATATGTGAAGACGATGCACCTAGAAATTATTTTATTAACCCTTTCGCGGACAGTGAACGCCTGATGACGTCATAACAATAAAACTTCTATTGTGTCTCCTTCACCACCCACGTGAAAGCGTTAAATTACACAACTAATTATTTACACTAACTAGGTACTAACTACAAAAAAAAAAAAGAAAAAACACTTAAGCGTCGAAGTACTCGTCCGCATCGCTGAATAAAATTACTATACCACAATAGGTAAAAAGAATTAGGAATGAAGCAATGACAGATAAATTAATTATGTGATAGATACATGGTGCTCACATATTTACAACGTTGTAATAAAAAATACGTTTTCCTAAAAAAAAAATGAGAAGTCAAAGTCAAAGTCAAACCATTTATTTCAAATAGGCACATAAGAGGCTCTTTTGAACGTCAAAATTTACAAACAAAATAGAATTGATTCTAGTTGCCCCTTCCAAAATGTAGTTTCGTATGGAGAAGAATGGGCAAGAAACTCCACCAGTACTCTTTTAAAAATGTTTTACAATATTTTGTTTGATTACATTAATTATATGATTATATGTGAAGACGATGCACCTAGAATAAAATTACTATACGAACTGTAAAACGAATTAAAAACTAAGCAATGAAAAATAACTTAATTATTAGATAGATACATGGTGTTCACATATTTACAAACATCATAAAAGTATGTTTTTCTAAAAAAATAAAAAAATAAGTCAGTGTGTGAGAGAACGGGCAGCAGCGTTCTCTATGCATTTTAACACCATACTGCGATCGCCAACCCGCCAGCCAAGCGTGGCGATTATGGCAACTGCCAGCGTGATGGTTAATGTCCAGCACTGGAAGTCTTTTGGCTGAAATTATGAGCTTTTAATAGATTTCGGTAGGAGGTACCCTATAACATTATTATTCCTAACTAACTGCTTTTCGCGATTTCATCTGTAATCCAGGATAAAAAGTAGTCTATGTCCTTCTCTTGGTTCCTATCTGACAAATTTAATCTAAGTCCGTTCAGCCTTTTGGCGTGAAAGCATAAAAACTCACTTTCGCATTTATACCTAATATTACCTCCATAAAAGTTAGGATTAGGATAGTAAGGTATAATTCAGATTATCTAAACATGTATGTCGCACATCGGCAAGGAGAGTGTCACAACACAATAAATGTAGTTTTTGGGAAATCGCGATTTTCTTTTTTTTAGAACTTATAATTCCATTAAAAAAAATCTGAGAGAGCTTAATGGAGAACTTAAGATATATTTAAGAAGACTATTTAATGCTCTATTATATTTTTATGGAAATTAAAATCTAAAAATATTTTTACATTTTATATTAATTTTTTACTTTTAAATTCCTCTAATGTGTCACTTTTTTTGACAAAATTATCAAAGATTTCTTGAAACAAAACACTTTTATTAATTAATAATATTTATTGTTTTTTAAAATGAATTAGGTATATTAACTAAACTAAACTTAACTTAAACTGTTCATATAAAAACATTAAAGCACAGACAATAGATAATCTCTCCACTAGAAAACTATTATCAAAATTATTAGAAAATTGTTTACACATACAAAATATAATTGTATGGCATAATTTGTGAACTTAACCTAGCCTAGAAGTGAAAAATAACAAAACTAGCTCTTTGTACTCGCGTAGTAGGTACATCTATAACTAAAACATTCTAAATAGAGTTAATGGTAAAGTATTTGAAAAACACCGTTGGTGTAATAACAAAATAATAAAAATCAAACATTTTTAGAAAACAAAAATAAAATAGTTACTCCCATACAATAAATAGGAAGTATCAATAAATAGTCTTCAAATAAATTAATAGTTATTGAGAGATCTGTAAAACGACGCATAGAATTGTGGAATGAGATTACTTTCAACCAAACTTATTAGGTCATTTATTTTGTTTGGTTTTATTTTAGGTTTTGTTCTGTAAGTGTTACTGCCTCGTTCGTCTAGTGTTCGCAAGCGCTTCTGTTGAGCATGAGGTCCTGGGTTCGATTCCCAGGTCGGGAAAAGTATTATTGGGATTTTCCATTAGTAATTTCTCAGTAGCAGCCCGGAGTCTGGATTTGTGCCCGGTGACTTACAACATAACTGGCGAAATGTGGGTGTACTATAGGTACACCTCTGCCTAACCCTTCGGGGATTACAGTCGTGATGTTATGTTATTCTGTAAGCTGGTTTCAAGAATGTTTTAGATTCATCCAAGCCAACGGCTACTTTTGGAGCGCCATCGCGTAAAACTAAATCAATTATGATCTCCGCGTTGCTTGAATTCCGCTTCTTTTTGTCCTAATAAAATAAAAAAACATAGCTGTAACAGTTGTAATGCGTCCTAAGATAAATTATAAACACTGTATAAAGCAGAATTAGAGACACAATATTCAATAATACCCAATAAAATACTGTAGAATCAGTAGTACAGTTATATCACAAGTTATAACACTTATACCCATTTATTAACTCGGTATCAACCAACGCTACAGCAAGAACAGTGTCATTTCACATGCTGTGTCTGTCTTTTTGCCGAAATCAAAGCAAATATATGAAAATTACTTACCGTAATAGGTTCGTTACACAGGTTATGACAGTACTACACACACTAAATGCACGCCCGTTCTGTATCAACTGTGATGTGACACTGTTTACGCTACAAAAGGTAGGAAAGTGGCTTGGTGAAAAAGGGTATTAAATGCCATCTCTCGGCGAGGAATGGCACTATAATTATGCCGATTTTATAGCAGATAAAGTCTGTGATTGTCTTTCTCATAGCATACTTATCTCAGTTTCGTATTTTTATGTGTTGTGACACTCTCGTTGCCGATGTGCGATATGATCGTTTTGATTGAATCCTAGTTACATCTTGGGAACTCACTTTGGTCTTCTCAACAACGGTTCTTTAAAGTGTTTGGGGACTTGTTTGTAACCCCAGCTCGTGGTTGGTTCAGATAACAGCGCAAAAGTTTTATCGTGAATGTAGCATGACTTAATAAGCATTTATTATTTAGTTTCCAAATAATGTTTCGATCTGTTAAGCAACTAAAAATTATAAAGCTGAAATTTTCCACGCCACCTCCGCGCCTATACTAGATACTGAAGAAAAACTTTTCCATCGATACGAAACAGATACAACCATTATTCCCGCGCGTGCGAACGGGACAAAACACAGGAAGGAGCAAATGTTCTTATTCCAAAATTCATTCCTTTTTCGACAACCTTGTCTATTGGCGGCAGCGCTCGCCCGCGATGCTTTCCACATTCGAAAATTTGAATTTATAGGTTCTATAACGTGTCGGTTTACCAGTATTACAAAATATCAGTTTTTTTACTTTCCTGTTGACATAAATTTCGCATTGTTTTGCATATAAATTGCGATAGGTTTCGAGTTTCGATAGTTGGCGTGTTAGTGATAGGATGGGTTCGACAAGTTACGTCACGAAGCCCAAGTCGACGGGCTACAGAGTGAAGAGCGGCTCCAGTGCTGGCTCTGATAAGGAGATGAACGGGAAGCTGAAGCGCACTAAAATTCGGCAAGTACTAACGACCTTATAAAAAGTTTTTGAGTGAAATTAGTAATCTGTGGTATTGTTTGAAAAGTTTTGTCTACTAAAATGGAAGAAAGAATAAAAGTTTTGAAGCCTAAAGTTTAACTACCGGTATGCAGTTTTTATACTTATTATTTTTAAAATAAGCTTCGGTTATAGCTAAATTAAATCAAAGAAATGATTTTGACAAGTGCAAACGGATTCTGATCACGGATGCAATATTTTATAAAACTGCATCAAGTTTACAATTTTTTTAACTTTCTATCTTTTTACGGAAAAATATTTACATACAAGTTTTCTCACTAGATTTTACAGTCATTTATTTTCTGTTTTAAATTACTTTAGCACAGTTTAATCTGCTTCTCCGTGAGAAGCGCCTACATAACTTCCTACTGTCTTTCTCGGTCTGAAAATATTTAGTTCGACTATTTTGTAGAACTATGTAACAATCAAATCACCCTACCGCAGTCCACTGCTGGACATAGGCCTCTCCCAGGCTGTGCCACAACACCCTGTCCTCCGCCTACCGTCATCCAGTCTGTCCCAGCCACCTTCTTATGGTCTAGATATATGATGAGATGTGACATACAAATGGTCTAGATATTATGATGAGATGTGACATACAAATGAAACACAGAACTAAGTTAAAGTTATTTTTCACCATATTATGTACCCTACGTACTGAAAAATAAGTTCAGAAACTAAAACCCGACTACTGAAAAATCACGCTCTAAAAAGTATGAAACAAGAAAATATTCTCATGTGAAATTATTATGTACAAACTATTCAATATTTATCGTCTATTAAATAAACAACTTACACGTAATATATATTAATGTATTTAATACATATTCATAATGATGTTCAGAAGACAGCCGTGGTCGTATGCCACTTTGCCCTAAAGATTATGATCGCTCACTACTGTTAGAATGTGTTGTTTTGATAGGTTAGGTGGCATACGACCACGGCTGTCTTCTGAACATCATTATAAAGATGTATTAAATAATTATATATATAATACATTAGAATATGTTACGTGTAAGTTGTTTATTTAATAGACGATAAATATTACGGTACATAATAATTTCAGATGAGAATATTTTCGTGTTTCATACTTTTTAGAGCGAGATTTTTCAGTAGTCGGGTTTTAGTTTTTGAACTTATTTTTATTTAAATTTTTTTTTGGTTAGGTTCATTCGAGTCCACCTCATTCATTCATTCATTAGTTTTAATGTTTTATATTACCTGTGTAATATACCAAACACATACCATAGGTTTATGTTTCCAAATTTGAAAGACATTCTTAACTTTTCTAATTCCTGAAGAGATCGTGAGTCATGAGGATTTTTCAGCAATTTGTTATGATCCAAGGAACAAATAAATAATCCGTCTAAGGATCTGAGTCTGCTGAGGGTAACATAGGCCTGTTCCTTAGCGAATAGTGACTTCCCTAAATCAATTACCGCTTTATCTAGAGTGCACCCATGCAACTTGTGCACAGTAAGGATTAATGGTAACATTTTACGTTGAATTTCCCAATCCTCTTAATCCGTCAAATTCAGTCAGACAAGGTTCAACTCTAACAAGCCCATCTTCATCTGCATTTATAGTGCAAACATCGACTTGTATGAGAACTGCACTTGGCTGTTCTCCATGCTCCAGCTGGTCACTCACGACGAAGAGCAGGCCATATTAAGTTCCTGGCCACATTGTAATACGTATTTATTATAATATAATTATGTATTTTGTGTAGGTTTGGAGGGAAAATATGTTTGTTGTTGCTTATGATTATATAGAAATTCTACCTAATTATTGTGTGCATGCAAGCAAAGGTATGAGCAACAGCTGACAATATACATATATATTTTTGAAATGTGCTAATTAAGGCCTTTCATTTGATATCCATCACGGCATGAATAAACAATTTTTTGTTTTTAGGATTTGCTTTTATGTCCACTATAGGGCGCCATATTGAATTTAATGTAACCTCACATAGCCTGTAACCAGCGGACAATAAAGACGCTTCCAACAATACCTCATTTGTCAAATTATGACAAGCGGTATAGTAGTAATGAGGGAACAGATGAACATACATAAGACATACATACATACCGGTCAAAATCATAACCCTCCATTTTGCTTCGCCGTAGTCGGGTAAAAAGGACATTAATTTTCAGGTAATTTTGCCTGCATTAAAATTCATGTCTGCTTTTTTAAAGGCGCCCATGGATGGTCCATTAAACAGTAAAGTTATCAAATTTGATGTTTGTTATCATCATAGAAATTTACCATACATATTTCGCCTGATGTGTAAGACCCATTTAATTCGGGTTTTCATGAAAATTATCGCGACCAGTTGGCGCCATTTTGACAAGATGACATTGATGACGTTCATGGTTTCATTCATTCGTTCATCATCCAGTTAGGACTAAAGAAAATATCTAGGCGCTTTGACACTTTTGATAGGTGCATTTCATTCATTCATTAGAGTACTTACACGTAACATGTTATACGGGGTCAAGTTAAGTTAGTTAGTGAAACTCCGCAGAGGTGATTGACCTATACAGACACGACAAAACAAAAAAAACGATGTAATGTTTTTTTTTGAAATACTTGATTTGGGTCAGAATTGTGGGAAATTTTATATCAGTTACAATGTTTTTTTAAACTTCACATGCGTTATGGGTATCAGCATCGAAACAAAAAAAAACTGTTTTTCTCAACTCATACTCGTACTACAAGTACACAATCCAAAAAAAAATCCCTACATTTTGACGAGTTATTCGAACATAATATAATATTATAATAATATAATAGGGAACACCAAATTATTTTTCGGGTTTTCAGGTTTGGCCCCATAGTAAAAGTTGTTCCTACTGATGAGTACAATGACCAATTCTGGGACATTTTGTACCCATCACATCTGCGGAGTTTCGCTAGCTAATTTAATTTGACCCTGTATAGTCAAAAGATTCCGCTTATTAAATAACAAGTACTAGTGTTGCTTCACTTGAAAATCCCATTCAGGGTACTCAACATTGCGTGCTTTCAAAAAACCTGACACGACATGACGACCGTAATGCTTACTAATTGAATAGGCAGAATCCAATTTAAACCTATCTAATCTACTCGATACCAGATGATAAATCGATTGCATGTCCCCTGCATTCGTCGCAAGGCATTTGTTTACCACAACAACCGTTACCATAGCAACGGCTTTGTGTAATCGATACCTGTTCAAATATCCTCGCACTCGGCAACACGGCGCAATGCGCAACACTAGTTCCAAATTCAATATTTGATTTTTATTTTCTTTTTTTATTTCGAATTTTAAAAATGTTTTGTTTCGTTGATCGTTGAGTTGTTTAGTTTTAATTATGTATTACACGAATTATTTGAACAGGCGGCCAAGTAAAATGAATGAGTATGGGTTGAAGAGGATTCCGGATTATACCGAGTTGGCTTACAAAGAGGCGGTATCAAAGCTGAGGTACTTCTTGTCGGGGAATTACGCACCAAGTGTGAGTTGTTCTTTTTTTAACAATTTTAGTGCTTGTGTTTTAAAATATATTATCACCCTCATTCTTTCTATTTTAATCAATGCAATCATTTATACGAGTATCTAAGTATTCTAACAATATAATAATAACAAACATTTTAAACTAATAGAATAGAACAAGTTGATTTGAAAATAAATTTTCATTAGAATAATACCTACCTAATAAATTAATCTGTAAGATGGAGAGCTCACTTGACTAGCAACGAATATTTTTTAAAAATGTTTTTTACCGGTCCTCGAGGCGATTTTCGAGGTATTTAAATTTACGTAGATCCCTGAAATTGTATTTAATTAAATAATTTTGGTAGAAATAGGAACATGAACTTTGAAAAAGCTCTTTTTAAATTCTAACAAAATTAAAACTTCGGAACCTATAATTAAATAAGATATTTAATGCATAATAAAAACCGTAGGTACGCAGCTACGGTGGCTCACCATCGGTGAAGAACTTGGACGAATCAGATGGCGATGTGGACAAAAAGTACACCAGCTCGTACACCCTGGCTGAATACAAGCCACGGCCGCGGCTTACTGCTAAATATACAACACTATATGCAGACAGCTTGAACAACTACATCCCACAACATACTACACCCACCGGTAAGTTATAGATAGATATTACTTAAGAGTCCATAATACCTCAGCACCACCTCACTGTTTCTCGCTCGCACGCTACTGCTCACGGACACGCGAGCAAGCGAGGCAGGGTGGCAGGAAGAAGGCTTCAAAGCGCCGCGCCGATAGTTTAGGTAATTTATTTTTACGGTGAAAATAAAGATTAAATAACCTTTATTTCACTAACTTCCTAACCTTTTTTTTATTTAACTTTCTTTGTTTTATTTTTTTTGTAAATACATAAAAAAAAAAGATGAGAACCTTTTTTCTAAAATAACACCACAAAGTGAAAAATAACTTTAATTTCGGAAGTCGGTGTCTTTGGATCTGTATTTGAGTTTTTTGCCACCGACTTCCGAAATTACAGTTATTTTTCACTTTGTAGTGTTATTTTTGGTAGTCGGTTCTTATTTTTTTGTAAAAAGTTTTTTATTTTTCACTTTTAGTGGGTCAGTTTTGAATTTATCTAAGTTACAATAGCCTAATGTTAACTGCTCATCACCTTTGACAAAATATTGCTTTTCCCGATGCTGGGACGTTGATTGTTGAGGAATTCTCCTGGTAAGAACCAGGAGAACTGCCGCTCACCATATGCATAGTGACGAGCATAAATTGCTTAATCGCAACCCGTTAAATAGGGGTAATCATTATTATATTGTTCCGGTGGCCAAATGTGGTCTCCATCATCAGTTCCACTTCACCAAATGGTGCTTTCCGAAAGAAAGCAAATGTACGAGTTACTATAAAAAATACCCAAATCGCTATAGGTTTGCTCATAAAATTTGAGGGTTTCCCTCGATTTCCATGGCATCCCCTCATCTGATTCTGATTTGGTGGCAATGGGACCACCTCAGACAAGAGACGGGAGAGAAGGGAGGGGGGGTCCACCCTTTCAAACAAAAAAGAATTTTCAAAATCGGTCCATAATTAACGGAGTAATCGCGTAACAAAAATACAAAAAAAAAACATACCGCCCGAATTGAGAACCTCCTCCTTTTTGGAAATCGGTTAAAAACAAAGAAAGCTTGATGATCTAATTTGAAGTATTTTTTTAATACTAGCGGTTTACGAGTATTGTACGGTTTGGAGGTAACTTTGTAATTTTTTTCTGCCATGAAAAGTTATGTATCTTATTGTCGCCAAACATTAATAATAATCCTCAATTTTACGATATATTTCAAAGTCCGTACTTTGGAAATCTCTCAAATGCAATTACTAAAATAAGCCAATAACGATGAAAAATGATGGTTGTTACTGTTGCTGAATGGATGTTACTTCTTAAGGATCCGCAGTGCAATTCAAATTTTCTTACGTTTTTTGCAATTTGCAGGTCAGTGTTAGGTTCTATCTTGATCAAATTATGATTTTCGACCATAACAAGTATCTAAATGCATTTACAGAATTATAATCATTAAAACCATTAATACCTACATCTCTCTAAGTTTAGATTTGTTCCATTGAAATACTTTTTCATGAAATCATAACATAGGGAAAAAAATGTAATTAGAGAGATGTTCCTATTAATGATTCTAATGATTATAATTCTGTAAAGCCATAATTGTGTTTCGCGAATCATATTTGGATCAAGATACAACCTGACACTGACCTGCAAATTGCATAAAAACGTAAGAAAATTTTAATTTCGCGGGCTACCTTCGCGGATCCACATTAAGTACGCTCACAAACCATCCAATGGAAAGCCTATGCACCAGAAGTAACATCTATAAAGATCCAACATGTATATTAAAAATCTTGAATTCATTAATTGACAGCCAACCCACGTGCGTCTTGTGCAAATTTCATGCTTCTAGAAGCGAAAGTTCTTTTTATATCGAAGGTGAGCAGTGTGAAGGAAAATGCATGAACGGGTTAAATAAACTTTCATACAAACTTTCTTAAGTTCGTCATTTTTGAAGTTAGAAACGTGAAAGTTGGTACTTAGACTTCTGTTTATATATAAACTAGCTTCAGCTCGCGACTTCGCCCGCATGGTATGTCGATAGAAAGTAGCCTATGTCCTTAACAAATTTAATCAAAATCAGTTCATCCGTTTAGCCGTGAAAGCGTAACAAACACACATTTATAATATTAGTTAGGATTAGGATATCTTCCTGTTTTGGAAACTTACCCCCTAAGGCTCCTAAGAAGTTTCCGATGGGACATCCAATCTCGAACAGGGCTTGTTTTCAAAATAAATCATCAACAGTGGCTCCCCCTCCCACCTCTGCGGCGGCCACTGCAGGTGACCTGACGGGCGGCACCAATCCTGACGTCATCAACTTCATACAGAAGCAAGAGGAGTACATTGAACAGCTGGAGCGAGAGAGCCAGTATTGTAGGGTAAGTTTACCTTGATATAGGAATTTGACTTAAATATACAGGTTGGCCCGTGAAACGGCGATCAAAGAACAATTTCAAAAGCCTGAGAACAATCTGCCTAGCCTTTCCCCAACCATGTTGGGGTCGGCTTCCAGTCTAACCGGATGCAGCAGAATACCAGTATTTTACATGGAGCGACTGCCTATCTGACCTCCTCAACCCAGTTACTGGGTAATACATACCCCTTGGTAAGACTGGTTGTCAGACTTTCGGGCTTATGACAACCCGTAACAGCTGTCAAAGATCTACAAAAACAGCCGGGTCAACGGCTTAACGTGCTAAACATGCGTGTGTAATATTTAACTCAGCTATGGATACTTGGCACAAAATTCTATATTTTGACATGCCGCCAATGCACCGCGCGAAGCGAGGGCTGGTTGCTAGTATTCATAATGATTCATATAAAGGAGCGTGACGATCGCGTACTCGCGCGACTATTATTTTCGGTTAGGACACGGCCTTCAACTGCATCTTTTATATTTCTTGAAGTTTCTGTTACGATGTTAGATCCCTTACGCTTACTTACAGAATCTGTCACTAATGCCCGTTTTCACGTACACTAAGCGACACCTATACTCCATTTGAAATAAGATTAGACATTTAAATAAACCTTTTTTTCAGTCCGTTCAACCGATTTTGACTTCTATTGCATTGGTGGCATGACAAATACCAGCTGTAATAAACAGTTGGTATTGTTGGTATTGTTCAACCGATTTTGATTTCTGTTTCGTAGGATGGCATTAAAAGCAGAAACGTGGTTACAATACCAATTGTTTATTAAAGCTGCCATTTGGCAAGCCACCAACGCAATAGAAGTTAAAATCGGTGGATCGCACTGTAGAAAAGGTTTATTTAAATTTCTAATCTTATTTCAAATGAAGTATAGTGTTAGTGAAAACGGACATAATACACTTACCGACAAAACTAAGAACCCAGAGCAATATTTTCATACGAGGTAATTTCGAAGCCTCGGTTCTCCATCAGGTAACGATTCGGATGAGACCTGATAGCAGCTCTCCAAACTGATCAGACAAGCCATTTACACCAGAGAGTGTGTAGAATTCTGAGTGTTCAGCAATGCTATTTTTAAGGTTATTGTTTTATGGACAACCCCGGTATGAAATGTATATCTGGCAATATCTTCGTACCTTTCTGAGTAATAACTATTTTCTAGGATGAACTAAACAACCTGCTCGGCAAAGTAAAAGAAGTGATATCAGAGAACGAGCACTTACACGAGGCGCAGAAGAACAAGCTGATATCGCGCATGTTTCACTCTTACAACGGATCTGAGAGCGATGACCTGGACGAGTTGGGGGATAGTACTGGACTGGATAGCGATAATAAGGTAGGAAACTTATTTGTTTAAAAAAACTCGTAATTTGAAGACAATGTAAGGGCCAGTTTCTCTAACGAAAATCTAAAATTCTAATACTAAAATTGTCAAGCGCGCGTAAACTGCTGCGATTAGCTGTTGATAAATAATTCAACCAATCACAGCAGTTTACGCGCGCTTGACAATTCATTACAATGTTATTAATTTTGCGATAATTTCCGTTCAGGAAACTAGCCCTTGGTCGATGACTTGACTTGGGTCCTGTTTTTGAGATGGGGATGTACAACCTCTGATGTCGTGAGGAAAGTTTTGAGTATGCATGTCGATGGCTATAAGAGTAGGGGAAGACCAAAGAAACGATGGATGGACTGTGTGAAGGATGATATGGCTAGAAAGGGAGTGACTACCGAGATGACGACTAATAGAGAAGTATGGAAGGGATGTTGCGCCGACCCCAAATCAATTGGGATAAGGGCAGGAGAATGATGATGATGTAAAACCTCTGTGAAATTAGCCCCCCGACTAAATTATTCTGAACTTTTGTTAATGATGATGAATTAATGATGATCGCAGTGAATCGCCTGCAGCTGATTTCACATGCACTGCGCAGACCGGAAGTGCTCAGGTCTTATGGTAAATCGCGCTCTCAGAAATGATTTAATATCAATTAAAATATTAACTCTCTAACGATTTTGTTTAACTCTCAATCTATCTAAATCGATAAAAAATAAATTCAAGGTCCAAGTCCATTTTTGCGGGAATGGGACCCAACTTCACACAAAAAATTAAAATCGTTTTTATATAAAAATTACTAATTACTCTCAAATAATTTTTCTGTTCTCTCAAACTCTCAAACGATTAGCATTAAAAACAAATCAGAATAATTTAATCGGGGAGCTAACTTCAATGAGGTGGACGTACAAGTCTAAATTAGTTGATCAGTTGATTTTTTTTATAAAAGCAAATTCAGTCGGTAATTCGAAACAGTCGAACCGAGCTCATGATTTTATTAAACTCGTAGCCGTTGCCACCCAAAACCCATTCGATCGTGAATATTCCATCGATTAACTTATTAAAGTACACTCTGTTACAAAACGGATCACGATATCTGTACGATAGATTACAACGATTAATCGGTTCGTGTATGAATTACCTCAGGCAACGGATTTATACCATTTTTCTCGTCGCGATCGATCGTAAACACGAATCGTCCAATAGGCTCCCCCCAGTCAGGCGCGATACGACAGCGCGACGTGACACTAGTAGCACAATTTCTATGAAAACTTCATGGAAAAAGTCGTGCTGCCTGTCGCGCCCGCGATGTCACGCCAGTCTGCACGACCCTTACGTGACTTAGGCCTTCATTCCTCCTGTGCTGATATCAGTCGCATACGTCGGTTGCGCTTATGAATATACATTGTGTTCTATGTAGCACTGCACTGCAACGCTGACGTAAGCGGTGCGTACGGCGTTACGCGCCGCGTAATGCGCGCGTCTTTCTCGCTCGTCAGCGCCGCGTTCGTCGGTCGACTGACGAGCATTGGAATTGTGCGAGCGCCCTCAGTCTGTTACCGACGACCAGCTGAACGCCACGTGTGCCAGACGACTGTACCGTAGAACAGTCGGTATTGCAGTACGCGACCGACCGTACGCCACAGACCGTACGCGATGGACATCAGCGTAGCAGGAATTCAAGCCTTAAGGAGTTTTCTACAGCTTTCCTTTTTGTCATTCAACAGACAACTCCACTAAAAGCCCGCAAGTCTGCCAAGACTCGCTCCACCAGGTTGGAAGGTCCGAACATTGTGTTCGAGTCCCGCATCTCAGAGTTGGAAGCTCAGCTCACACAAGCTAAGATCGCCCTTAAGAAGATTCAGGTAAAGTGTTATTTGGGTTTGATAAGGAACTATAGTTGGGTATTTAAGAACAATTCATTAATAAATAAAAGGTAATAGGCCACAGACCATGCTCCAATTGCTAGAGTATGATCCAATGTCGTTACACCTGCTCTGCAATTTTGAGGAACAAAAGAACGCCATTGATGCTGCGAAAACGTGTTCACGTAATAGTTTACTTACATTATTATATTATATTCCTGTTGTCCTTCAATTTTTTCTTTATATTTTTCTGTTTAGGAGGAGAACAATGAGAATAAGCGCAAGTTGGCCTCGGGGCTCGTTGACTCAACTTGCCTCGATGGCTTCAAGCGCCAGATTGATAACCTGCAGAGGTACCTACTTTGCATCTTATCAGTACACATTTATTTTTCTTAACGATCATATTTACCTTAAAAGTACTTCTCGTGGGTTAAAATTGAACTATCCATTCCATTTCCATGCTATGTCCAGATACAAATCATCTAACAATACGTGTCTTTAATTGATCCAGTATTTAAAAAATAAATTTCAAAGCTTTTGTTTCTTGCCACTTTAAACATTTCTTCCATTTTCTTCTTTTTCCTCTAAGAAAGAAACAAAGGTATAGTTGGTAGCCTGAGAAATAATCACAATAAATTAAACAGTTTAGTAATTAAATAACCAAATTGTCATTTTCTCCGGGACAGGGACAAGTCTTCATTGGAAGGTCAGATATCAAAGCTGAAACTAAGCTTAGAACAGCGTGATGATGATGGACGGTATAAGCGAGGATCTGATGCTGTGGAACACCAGCTCAGGGAGGAACGGAACAACTTGGAGGCTGAAGTGCGTCGGATGAAGGTAGGGCTCTATAACGATGTTGATCAAATAGAGATGTCTGCCACTGTATGGTTAGGGGTAAAAGGGATTCCAACTAACAGGATTATAATCTGGTTTCGTAAAATGTAAGTAATGTAAAGTTAAGAATTTTTCTGATTTTTTATGGTGTTTTAGTAATAACGAAGCAGTGGTTAGACAGGATGAGGTGCCAAAATCTTATATAAATATGTAATTACGAAGTTCATAATATCTGCATTAATGGACAATGATGCGTTTTCATTTTGTGCAGCTACTCCTTCAGTATTAGCGCCTAGAGGTCCCTTGGCAACTGGGATCGACACAATATACAAACTTCTATAACCTGACTCAAATTATAGGGATTGCGATGGTCTATCCACACAGGTTCGGATTAGGAGGACCATCTTTTTATTCAGTTTTTGTTAAAATTTTCCAGGATGACTTAGCCAAGGAACGCAACAAAGTTCGCGAACTAGCCGGTGAGGGAGCTCGACGTGCGATACAAGAGCGCAGTGCGGCAGAACAACGATACAACACGCACTTTGACGAGCTACAGCATGACCTCGCCGCGCAGTATGACAATGTGGCTAAGTTACAGGTAATAAATATGTTTTACTGTGATATATATTATGTCATATAGTAGCTACAGTTGTAGATACAAGAGTGCAGCGCGGCAGAACAATGATTCAACCGGCCGTGCAGTATGACAATCTGGCTAAGTTACAGGTAGGTATGGTCTACTATAGTAGGCTGACTATCTGAGTCCTTTCTAGGACATAACCAGTGGCGGATTATCCATACGGCAAACTAGGCATGCCTAGGGGCGCAAGATTACAAAGCTAGTGCGCTGGGTTGCGACACTTGCGCGACCGAGTTGACAAAGATTCATTAAAAAATGGTCAGCAGTATTGGCGACCTTAAATTTTTTATTTGTAGCTAATTTGATAGGAGTGGGCACGTATTTAGCTAACCTATTTTCAACAGCAGGGTGATGAACGTACATAAGTAATTATAAAAAACAATCATCTGCCATTTTTTTACGATAATTATTATTTATATTACTTGGTAGTTATAATTTTATAATACCTAATGACCACCAAAGGGGCGCCGATGAGGTGCCTAGGGCGCTGTCGACATTTAATCCGTCTCTGGACATAACTGAGATGAATGATGGGATAGGAGAGTATTTGCACTGAAAACAGAAGGTGTTACCAGTTTATAATCTCTTACGTCGAATATTATCAGTGATAACTTGTTTGAAAAATTTGCTTTTTTTTCTAGTTGTAAGTTTTCTGAAAAAAATAAAATAAAATATGAAAACTCGGGAATTCTCTCATTTGATTTGCACGAGCAAGTGATGTAATATAAAGGTCAGTGGAGGACACACAACAAATAACTGAATTAGGCAGCCAACATTACACGTACATCAGGGAGCCTAAAATGGACGCTTTGGCAGAATCATAATAATAGGTTGGGGAAAAAGTTTCTTCGCATTTTTTAAGAAAATTCAAAACGTTTTTTAATATAGTTTATTTACATTTAACTAAAGTACCATTTTGTTCGATAACTTTTTGCCATCTTGTAGGTAGGGACATGATCCCATTTCTATAGAAATCTTGGGACTTCTGATCAAAATACCGCGACAAGTGGTTTTGGCAGTCCTCTAGTGATGTTAACCTGACATTGCCTAAAGAATTCTGAAGAGACCGAAACAGGTGGAAATCTGAAGGTGCAAGGTCAGGACTATGCGGCGGATGCATTAACACCTCCCAGCCAAACTCTCTTAATTTTTGCTGAGTGGCTAAAGATGTGTGAGGTCTAGCGTTATCATGATGAAAAACCACACCCCTTCTGTTGATTAATTCCGGCCGCTTTCTCTCAACTTCTTGCTTTAATCTCATCAGTTGTTCGCAGTAGAGTTCAGAATCGATGGTCCTGCCTGGTGGTAACAGCTCATAATGAATAATGCCCTTCCAATCCCACCACACACACAGCATCACCTTGTTGCGAGTTAACCCGGGTTTCGCCAGAGCCTGTGAAGCCTGACCGGCCTTTGACCACGACCTTTTTTACACGTTCTTGTCGTACGTGATCCACTTTTCATCACCAGTTATCAGCTTCTTCAAAAATGGTTCGGTTTCAGTACGTCGTAATAAAGAATCACAAATGAGTACACGGTTCATTAGGTTTCTTTCAGCTTTTATCCGTAATAGGGCGACCAGAGCGACGTGCATCTTTGACATCAAAATTTCCGGATTGAAAACGCTTAAACCAAGTTTATGCTACTCTCACAGACACTGCACTAGGTCCATAAACATCGCAAACTTTTTTCGCGGCTTGCGTTGCATTTTTACCTTTTTTGTAGTAAAATTTTAAAATGTATCGAATTTCTTCATTAGATTCACTCATCTTGACAGCACGAAAAACAAATTAAAATCACACATTTTCCTAATTTGAATTTGGAATTATGTTTTTTTAAATTTAAACTTTCAATGATACCAAAACCAGCCAGATACAAATAGTATAGCCAAAGAGATTTTATTACAAGTTCATACATACTATAATGCGAAAAGACTTTTTCCCCAACCTAATATGATCTGCGTACAATTCATATCCCGCAATTCATCTGTTTGAAAGTTTTGTATGGAGTTTCGTAAAATGGTCCACAAATTATGAATTGCTTTAATGAAGTCTAACGTCAAATAGCAGCTGTCAAACAGATGAATGGCGGGATGTAGGAATTGTACGTAGATCATATTATGATTCTGCCAAAGCGTCCATTTTAGGCCCCCAGAAACGAGTCCTATAACAAACGCAAAGTATATTGAGGCAGTACTTTATTAGCGCAATTTTCAATCAGTTGGACCTGGAGCGCCAACGTCGCGAAGAGAACGAGCTGAAGAGAGAGTTGTCCATGAAGAACGCGGCCATCGATGAGCTGAAGATGGAACTGAAGAACAAAACATGTACGTACATGCCAAATACTTTTTCGGTTTCTATTCTACTATCTGATAAATGTAATTATGAACACTCATTATGATCCTGATCATATTTGACGAGTCAAGAAAGATAAAATTACAGCATCTTTTTTTTACCTTCTAATTCAGATGTTTATAATAAGTAGGTACTTACCTAGCTATGAATCTAAAATAGGCAGAAACCATCTTAATTCGTGATTCCATTCATAATTTATTTATTTATTGATTGGATCTCCAACAGAGGCTACATAATTACATGCAAGTATACATAGAGAACAGGGACAAATACAAGTGTGCGCTTCCAATTATAGAAAACCACATCATTTGCTTATAATCTAGGTAGATTAAGTTTGACAAGGTAAAACATTAAAATAAATTAAAATACAACACGAAAATCGCACAAAAGAAACAAAGTGAATTACACAACCAATGAATAATAAATAAATATACAAACGAATAAGAAAAATAGAATAACTATAAAAGACAACAGACATAAATAAAAAAAAAAATACGAATTGGATACTATGATTTTTATTATGTCTTGTTTGAACTGGTAATTTGAATGTAATTTAATAATATTATCCATTGGGATATCGACAGAAAATCTTACTCAGACAAAAGTGTCAAGTGCGTTTTTAGACATTAATAGAACCTATAAGATTTTTGACCACGTAATCGGAATTTTAAGGGTGGTGCCCTTAAAGTTGGAATGTTAATATAATTTTATCATGCAGCATCACTCCAAGCGGACTTGGCTCAAGCGCACGCAGAGAAGGCGTCTTTGGAAGAAGAGCTAGCGAGCGCTCGCCTGGCCATCGAGAGACACCAGCGCCAGGCTAAGCATGAGACCAACCGACTCAACTCTGAAGTAAGACTATATATCCAACATTCATTAAATAGTCTCGTAATAAAAAAATACCTATAGAAGTTAAACTCCAGGTTCTGTCAATTATGATAATCACAAATGGTTTTAATTTTTAATACACAATTTTATACCTTCATTCAAATTCGCTTACGTCCAACTGGATTATGCTGATTGATTGATCAATACAAATTTTACCATTTTATCTTTTCCTAAATCATTCTCGAAAATCGGTGATTATAAATAGTTAAAGTGTATATTTCCAATTAAAACGGAACGCGCCCGTGGACCATTGACTTGTGATCTTGTTAATCGTTTTCGTAAAATTATTTATCGGTAGTCAACACACTTACTTTTCAACAAAATGCAAACCTAGTGTGGCTTAATCTCACAATAATTGTTTTTTCAATCCACGAGCAAGTGTAAATCGGTCAATAAACTAATTAGAAAATTTATCTAAAAGTGCCGTATCATAGTGCCAAACCCAAGAGTGCAAGGAATTTTCGTGGTTGTGCGGACTGCATAAAGGCGTAAATCCGGCGAGAGCGCAACTGTCCCTCGGTGCTACCAACCTACCGACAAAGCTTTTGGAGCAGCGTTCCAGCGACGAACGCGGTGCGCCTGCGTCGCTTTGCGAGGACACACGCCTGGTGGCGCCACCCCGGCCATATCAAGGAACTATTTCCTACTTGATACCAGTCGTGTTTGTGTATACCTATTTAAAAATCAAGTTGGTATAGTCTCATCTGGGTACGTAAATAATATTATTTAAACACTATAATGTTTGACTCACCGAATAAAAGCCAGTCGAGTCCGGATCTATATACGGACCAGGATTCTGGTACCGTTGCTAATGTCACGAAAAGAAAAAGGAAACAACCTGACTGCGAGCTGAGGCTGGCTATTGCTGATTTATCTGTAGAGTTTAAAAAATCTATAAGCGACCTGCGCGCTAACATAAATACCCAGTTCTCGAACATAAACGTGAATATTGGTAATCTAAGAGATGATTTTAATACCCTGTCAACAACTTCTTCACAAATACAAACTGAACTGAAGGAACTACGAACAGAATATTCTACGGCAAAATAAAACGGCGAAATATCGAGTCTAAGTGCGAAGCATGATGATCTGTCTCAGGTTGTGGCAGAGCTAAAGTCAACAGTAAATTTTAACTCTGCAAACTGCGTCGACAGTGCGAAACGTATTGCTGATCTGGAGTTAAGTGTCAGGAACTCTGCGGCGGCGTCGGTTGCTCTGCTAGAAGGTAAAATAGATGTGCTGGAACAGCAGGCGAGACAGTGTAATATTGAGCTGGGGAACATTCCTGAAAAACGAGGTGAAAACCTGATTGCTGTGCTGGAGTCAATTGCGTCAGCAATTAATATACCGATAGCAAAAAATGATGTAGTTGCGATTCACCGTGTTCCTCATGCACACACGCAGAATAATCGTCCTAAGAACATCATAGTAAAGTTTGCGTCCCGCTTGCTTCGCGAAAATCTACTAAGTGCGTACCGTCTGTCCAAGGGGCTGACATCCGATCGCATTGGCCTGTCCGGAACACCGTGTCGTATCTACATAAATGAGCATTTAACACTTCGAAATAAGAATTTATTTCGGAAATGTCGTGAAGCAGCCAAAGCTAATAAATTTAGATACGTATGGATCAGGAATGCGACCGTCTTGGTCAAAGAAGCGGATGACTCGGCCACCTTTGCTATTCGTACGGAGGCCGACATATCTGGCAAAATCACACCAAAAAAACTTTCCTAGAATATCGCTGATAATTAAACCTCCCTTAAATGGTACATTAAATGCTATTATTACATTTTCTGTTATTATCATTAATCTATATATGTTGTCTTCTGCAGGTTCATCTTTTTTTTATTTTATTTTTCTCGTACGTAATTATATAAATGTATCACTATTAACAAATAATGTGTCCTATGCTAAAAAAAAGAAGTCCGTTTATTGTTTTATGGTGCTACTGTCGATCCATGAATTGCTGCTGTATTACTCGTACTATAATTATATCTATGCCTTCATTGCTTTTACAGGCACCATATTGATTGTAACGCTTTTCATTGCTTTGTTTTTATTGTGTCGTTGTTTTATAATAATAATCTTGTCAATATTGCTCTTATTTAATAATATTGAATTGACTAATTTAATCAATGGCTAATAATCAGGTGTCTGTATATTACCAAAACTGCCGAGGGATCAGGACAAAGCTGAACACATTGTACTTGAATATTTTGGCGAGTGCTTACGATATTATTGTTTTCACAGAGACCTGGCTGACACCTGATATCTCAGATAATGAATTTATTGACCAACGGTACCTTGTATTTAGATGCGATCGTGATCGTATTGTTACCCAAAAAAAAGATGGTGGTGGTGTCCTTATAGCTGTCTCTCGAGAATTAAGACCGTCTTGCCTCACATTATCGCCCCCTTTAGCTTTACCTGAGCATAAAATAATTAAAATCCCTTCCTGCCGTGATAACTATAATTTAATATGTGCTACTTACATACCACCGAACACGACGGAAGAGATATACATACAATTTCTTATTTCTCTCTCGGTACTGTTTGATGATCCTCGTGTGGACAATGTTATTTTAATGGGCGACTTCAACATGCCACAACTTAACTGGGTTAAAAGAATTTCATTCATGGAATGTGCTACAAATACTCCCTCTAATGTAACTCGTCAACTCTTAAACATTTGCTCGCAACTAAATATTAAACAATATAATCATTTAACCAATTGTAACGGTCGTATATTGGATTTGTTTTTCAGTAATGCACATTCTGTAACGGTTACTTCCGATGTTCCTCTCTTGCCCATCGATACTTATCATCCAGCCTTTTACGTCCACGTACCGTTTGTATGTAAACCGGGTATCTCAAAATGCAAAATTCAGAATCTGCTCAATTATTATAAAGCTGACTACTGCGAGATAAATAAGGATATTGGTAATGTTGACTGGAGTGGTTTACTTGAAGGGTTGATACCTGAGGAAGCGGTGTCTGCTTTCTACGAAAAAATGTTCGGAATAATTAGGTCACATACACCCACATGCAAGCAGAGAAATTTTAACTTCCCCATCTGGTTCACGCGTTCACTCATACGTACTTTCAAAAATAAAACTTGTGCTTGGGTAAAGTGGAAGAAGCGCGGCAACATAAGTGACTATGAAAAGTTTTCTGCTATAAGAGCAAGGTTCAAAAAGGAAGCTGATGGATGCTATAAGAGATACATGACGTCAGTTGAAGATAATATTGCCACCAATATCAAGGCTTTCTGGTCTTACATGTCCAACCGTAGAACTGCAAATAGAATTGCTAGCACGGTACACTACAAACAAGATTTAGCCAGTGATCCTATAACAGCGTGTAATTTATTCTCATCCTTTTTCCATTCTGTGTACGAACCCTCCACATTTAACTCAAATTCTTGGGTACCTCCACCTACAAGTGCTGATCATGATGTTAACATATCTAAATTGTGCTTCCCCTTAGAAAATATTCGTAAAGAACTAAAAATGTTGGATTCGACTAAAGGACCTGGTCCGGACGGTATACCTGCGTTATTTTTTTAAAATACCTACAGTACAGTATGTCATCCCATATTTATACTTTTTAACAAATGTATTTCGTGTGGTGTCTTTCCGGAAATATGGAAACGCGCAAATATCGTACCAGTACACAAAAATGGTTCTAAAAATAACGTAGAGATGTATCGTCCAATTTCCATATTATCAACACTATCTAAACTCTTTGAAAGGCTTGTCCATGCTGAGATTTATCCAACTATTCGTCATGTTCTAATAAAGGAGCAACATGGCTTCGTCAAAGATAGGTCTTGTATAAGCAATCTCCTTATATTCACAACACAACTTTTTGAAAATATTGATAAAAAACAACAAACAGACGCGGTATACACTGATTTTCAAAAGGCATTCGATAAAGTGGATCATAGACTGCTGCTCAATAAAATTGCGTACAATGGTATCAAGGGAGATCTCCTGCGTTGGTTTGTTTCATATATAACCAATAGGACTCAAAAGGTTGTGATCAATGGCTTCGAGTCTAGCTGTATTCAAGTTACATCAGGAGTCCCTCAGGGCTCAATTTTGGGACCTTTATTATTTATACTGTTTATAAATGACATAAAAAAATGCTTTCATAATTCAAAAATTCTCTTATATGCTGACGATTTAAAAGTTTTTAAACAAATTTCAAACGAACTAGACTGTGTTGAATTCCAGCGCGATCTTGATTGTTTCTCAGACTACTGCTCTAATAATAAACTGTACCTTAGCTTGCCTAAGTGTCAAAGTATAACGTTCACTAAAAAAAAAAAGAACATACATTTCAATTATCGACTTGCTAATAGTGTTATTAACAAAGTTAGCAATCTTCGTGATCTTGGTGTGCAGCTGGACTCGAAACTTCATCTTGATATTCACGTTGAAAACATTGTCAATAAGGCATATCAGATGTTTGGCTTTGTAATGAGAGCATCTGGAGATTTCCATCGTCCCTCCACCTTCTTGCACCTTTATAAGTCCATAATTAGACCGCAATTAGAATACGCAGTACCGATCTGGAATCCTTACTATGCTAAATACATTGAAATTATAGAGTTAGTCCAACGCAAGTACCTTCGTGCAATGCAATTTAGATGTTTTCGAAAGAAAACATCATACCAATCGCTTCTTAAAGAATACGACCTGCTTACATTACAGTCAAGACGCGTCCTCCTTGAGACAATGACGTTATTCAGTGTATGCCGAAACAAGTTTGATTGCCCTGACTTGGTGAGTGGTTTGTGTTACCTGGTTCCTCGAACAGTACATGGACGAGAGGTACGCTCTAGGCGACTGTTCGCTACCAGCTTTTGTAGAACCAATGCTGGTGTGCGCTCACCGCTATACCGCTTAGTCGACACATACAATACGCGTTTTGGTGCAATAGACATATTATTCCTAAGCAGATACAAATTTAAAAGTGATATAATTGCAATTCTAAAGGATCGGCAGTTGGCTCCATAGGTTTTACACAATGTAGGTATCATTATTAATAGGCTAGGGACATGTATGATACATCACGCATGAATCTTTTTGAATTTATTTGTTTGAATTTAGTTTTTTTTTTTTTTCCTTTTTTGTTTGTTACATCTTTTATAGAATATAGTTTAACCTTTTTTATTTTTTTTCTCTTTTAACTGGTTTTTTATTAAGTTAGCCCTGCTACAGTTAACGCTTGCTAACGGCTTGTTTTTATTATATAATGTGGTAATCTGTGGAAAATGTTGTGGGTAGTATATTAGTTAAGTTTAATTTTAAGACAACACTGTTTATGCTTAATATACTACTGTTTGTTTTCCCCAATGTAATAAATAAATAAATAAATAAATAAATAAAACTGACTTTATTCTTTTTCATACTTTTAGATCCAGTCTCTTCGTCAACGCTTGGATCGAGCTGATGCTGACCTGGTGCATTCACGTCGCGAGAATCTACGTCTGTCCGAACAAATCTCAAACCTGGAGAAAGAGGTACTTATTATTCAATGTTCTTCACTGGTCATAATCTTCCTAGAATTTATTTCGATAAATGCTAGGAAGATTATGACCAGTTTTAACGTATTAATTTGGAGTAAAATTGTAAAATACTTACATTTTGAAAAGTTGATGTGCCTAAGACTGATTCGGATCGAGGAAAATAGATGAAAAAGAAGCAATAAATTGTTCTGTTCGCAGCAAACCATGAAGAACCTAACACCGATATCGCCAGAGAAGATAAAGAAGGAAAAAGAGCTGTCAACCATGCTCGAGTCCATGGAAAACAAGCACGGTACGTACACGTTACATTCTCCGTAGTTTACTCTCAAAGTTGGGTCTAAACAGTATTCTATATCTTTGGGAAATAGACTCATTCAATGGGTAAACTATTGATGTTTTGAAAGATTCTTCATACTTAAAACGATTTGGAACAATACCTTCAAAACATTCATACTTTACCCTTTCATCTTTTGCGCTTGCATGTACATCTATAGTGCTATGAAAGGGCTTGTATTCTTTCTTAACTCTCAATAGTTTATTCATCAGATTGTTTACAATGACCTCCCCATAGTAGTGACTACGTATTAGAGTTAAAGCTAGAACATTTGGTTCCGCAGCTAAAACGGTGGCTGGGTTGGAGTCCATGATACATTCACAAAACAGTCTGATGGAGAAACTCACCGGCGAATGTCGTTTGCTCACAGACAAGCTCGACGACGCAAATCGTAGGCACAAGTACGAACAATTTACAATCTAATAGCATGATTATTATCACTTTACTTAATAACTTCACCTAAATTGCTGGCTGGAATATCGTTACCCATTTAAAAGTATTGTCTTAACGTCGTGCTGTGTTTTTATTGGTGGCAGGCGGTGCGCAGAGTCGCGGCCGTTCAGACGAACCAATCAGAACACAGCGCGACCGTTCGAGATCGCGAGACCGAGAGACTCGCCGTTCCAAGCGCCGCTCCGCAAAAGAGTCCGATTCGTCGAATAACTTCGTGCCAATAATTGTTGGCCCGTTGACGACCAATCAGGATCTCACGAACATCAAAGGAGAGAAGATATACAACCTGCCGCTTATGATACAACAGCCCTTTTTACGAGAGAAAAAGGAACCTATTAAAGTTGATATAAGTGTCAAGTTAGTACCAAAGCCTAGAAAGAAAGAGAAGAAGAAGCGAGGAGCGCACGTCGAAGAAATAGTAGTGCAAGCTGATGATAATAGAGGCGTAAATAATAGTTTTAGTATGGAAGTCTCTGACGGCGATATACAAGTCCTGAACGAGACTGTAGAGATTATTGAAGATAAAACTAGTGCTGCAGAGGTAGGAGAAGCTAAAGACAGTCATAGCGTAGATGAAAATGCCCAAGGACTAGATCGGCAAGATCTGAATATAGAACAACCAATGTCGACAGATCAAAATAATGTAGAACTTTCTGAAATTCCACAAGAAATTAAAAATGATACACCACAGGAAAGTAATGAACATCAAGGAAAAGCAGTATCAGATACTGTTAATACAGAAACTGAAGAAGCAAAAGAGATAGAAACTGTACAAGAACAAGATGAACAACAGAAATATGAGGAAGCTACATAAAATGCTGTTGATGGGCATTTTCTGTTTGACTGAATACAGGAATTGATAAAGCAAAGCGAATAATGTATACAAGTAGCGTTTGAGCAGTAGCTTTGGTTAAGATAATTATAGGAATAGCACTGGTAGTCGTTGAATTAAGTAGTTTTATAAAGATTATATTTATTACCCTCGTAAAATATTTCTAAATTGTGGTGAAATTAACTATTGTTGTTTTGATGATACCAATAAGTTGCTTGTTTAACGATTTGATCAATGTTTCGAGATTGTTTCCAAATAGTTGTTATTATTTAATTGATAAAAGCATCGTCTTAATCATTATATCGTTCTCTGTTGTTGAATACCAGTGTTTAATATTAAATTCTTCTTGTTGTAAACGTTCGTGCAATGTACTGTAGTGTGATATTTGTTGGCTTGTTATATTACTTTATTAGCGTTTAAATCAGTGTTATCAATGTTTATCTCTCGGTGTTGTGAGACAGTACAAAATTTCAATAACTTTTAATGGGTAACGAATTATATAAATGTGTGCAATAAATCGTTGTTAAAATCTATTTTATATTCATTTAATTTAGCCAGTAGACTTGAAATCATTCCATTACTAAGCTTTAGAAAATATTTTTCTTTAATTAGTTAAATACATTCTTTAAATTCTTAAATTATTTCCAGTCTTAGTATTGCAAATCCACATTAACAATCTAGAATCATTAATTAATTCATAATTATAGTCTCATTTAGTCACACCGTATTCACTCACAAATTTCCATTTCAGAGCAGAAAGAACACAATTGCTTTGCAGGAACGTTGAATTAATGAGAAAGCTTAGAAACTTATGGGGTTCCCATAAGAAATATTGCACTACGATCACCCCTTTGAGAAGTTATACACCTTTGAGTGGGTATCCACACAGTCGGACCTCTTACGACTTAGACCGCACGTATTATACTTCGTCGCCTAATCATTATAGACATAGATTTAGAAGAGATAGTCTTTTGAGTGACTCCTCAAGGGACGATGTTGGTGGCTTAACGAGAAATCTTAGTGATCTTTCCATTGATCGGTTTGATGATTCTGATGATGATCCAGTGAAGGTAAGTGATGATGGAAGTAGATAGAGGAGTGATAGTGATTTTATAGTATTCATGTAGATATAAGCATGCATGCATGTATGGGTAACTGTAGTTTTAGTTTAGAAAATCAATATAAAAGCTCTAAAGCAATTTGATGTTATTCAATTCAACCCAACAAGAATCTAAGTAATCAATATACAGATGAATATTTTTGCTGAAGTACATACCATATTTTCATTTATACAAAAGTCAACAATTATTGAAAGAAATACAATTAATAAGTAATTGTAATATCTAACCTGCATGGTGTTTGCTATATGCCTCACTTTGTTTGTTTGTGTGCGCTCACGAATGGCGTGCTCAGGCAAGAGCTGGCCACTCTCCAGCGTCAAGTAAACGGCTTGTCGCGCTCCATACAGACCCCACTCAACACGCCTAGCACTTTTGAAGGTAAGTCAAAACATATAGAACAAGTAAAACAACGGCAGTGTATTAGGACGTGTTAGAGCCAATTTATTTTTATTTTTTAAACTTACGGAAAAACATCCATAACTTTAACGTTTCATAATTCGAGTCCTGAATTTATGAAGACGGTTTAGAACTGAAAAAAGTCAGAAACATAAATTGTTGATTGTGGTTTCCCTATCATGGCACTATAATTGTTGAATTTCACCACCTGTACAGCCGCAGAAATAAAACTCTTGAATCTGAATCTACATTGATGTATTACTAATCTAACCTTCGTTACAGCACATCCCCCGCACCCGACCACTACCGACAGAAATGTACCACATCCCCCGTCCGACAGCGGACGAGACTATACCGGAGCTGAGTCCCCCGGACACACCACACACGGACCGGACGCACCATTCACAGCAGTCCAACGAGATGACACCTACCAAACTGCAGGAATAACTGACCAACCAGAACACGACATAGACCATCAAGAAATTGAGGAAGATGAAAATATTACTGAAGATGTTAAACCCATCGAAACAGATTATCAAGAAACTGAAAATTTTGATGAAGAAGAAAAACCAGTTAAGCTAGAAACGGAACAGGTACTTAAAGAGGAAGCAGAAAAACCCATGGAAGTCGAACATCTAGAAGAATTTGACCCCCAATATCAGTATGATCAGAATTACGAACAGCCAGCAGTGACTGCTGATGATCAATATCAAAACTATGAACAACAACCATATACTGAGCAGCAATATGAGAACTATGAGCAGTATCCTCAACAGGCAGCTGATCCAGCCGCGCAATATGACCAACAGTACGAAAATTACGCAACAGATGCTAATTACCCAGCTGATCAGAATTACGATGCGACACAATACACTCAGGAATTACCAAGTGAAACTGCGCTAAGTGATAGTAAAAACCCACAAGAACAGAGTTACGATACTGCTCAGTACGCCCAAGAATATCAAGGTGATCAAAATGCGCAGATCCCAAGTGAAAAAGTTCCCGAAAGTCAAAAACCACAAGATAAACTACCTAGTCAAAGTTAGCAATTTTATTAGATTTAAGTTGTATTTGTTCGTGCAATATTATGTTATTGAAATAGCTTTCTTGTTTTATGTATTTGTGCTAGTTTTAATTACAGATAATGAAGCTTTTGATGTTAGAGATGTTATAGTTAAATAGAAAATCGATTGAAGCTGGGTTATGGAACTTCAATTGACTAGTGAAGAACTTGTGAAAAGGCTACAGGCAGTTGGAGTTGATTAGTTCCGGTGTATGAAGGAAAGTTTTGAAGCAACTAACAAAACAAATTCAATACTGAGTAAAAATAGTAGTAAGGTAACATTGTACTAGGGGTGAGGCGTATTTATTGTAACAGATATTTAAAATTATCAAATAACAATTGTTCCTACCAATATAAATTATCTGTTACTTAAAATAACATTATTTTAGTAACAGATAATTTCAAAGAGTGTTACCGCGGTTGTTACTTACTTACACACTCACACAAAGGAATATAGCAAGGTTATTAATTTCTCTCTCTTTCTCATTAAAGAACGACCCTTGCTAAAAAGAGAAACACCTATTATTTAATTTAATTCGAAATATGTTTACTTCTTACTCTGACTAAAGCGGTTAAACTATGCTAAAAGAGAAGCACTTAGTATTTACGAGTATTATCCCTAAAATACAGTTGGTAGCCTTACAAGAACAAACATTTTCGAAAAAGTGACTCCTCGATTAGGTCATGTACTCATGTTACCTGTTACTGTGACCAGTGACCATTATAAAAACAACTTAATAAATACGTATTTATCGTCCGTACCTACATAACAGCCTGTTATTTTATGACAGATATTTCGATCTGTTATTTTTGTGTAACAGTAACAGTGACCACAGATATCGTGTTTAACCTGTTCCAACCCATCTCCACATTGTACAATTTATGAATCTTACAGAAGAAAATCAGATGAGGTAGATTGTGGAATTACAGTGTTAATTAAACCCATTCAATATTTAAACTTCTCTCTTTGAAATATCATCTTTGATTATACCGAAGGGCCTAGACAACGTGTTATTCTTTCACGATAACGATGAAGAACGGGTAAAAAACGTACGTACTGGATTGACATAAATTAAGCTACCCAAAAGCTTAAATATCAATCTTGTTGAAAGTGTTTGAAAAATACGAAACGCTTTGAAAGCTATTGCCACTTGTCTAGGTCCACAAGGTCCACGTACACAATTACCAACCTTAGCATAACAATAATAGCATAATCCTAGGCTGATTATGCTATTATTATTATGCTAAGTTTGTAATGTTCCCACTGCTGGGACACAGGCCTCTCTGTGAGGAGTGAGCCCAGTGCGGGTTGGTGGATGTCACATCATGTCTTTGAATTTTCGGTTCTAGGACATGCCGCTTTCCTCACGATGTTTTCCTTCACCGTTTTGAGAGCAGTGGTGATTAAATTATTTACACAAATTAAAATGCCTGTCTGGGTTCTAACCCACGGTCTAAAACTCGTAAGTCGGTGCCTTTACCACTGGGCCACGTCTGCTCTACAACCTTACTAACCTTATACATTATTAAAATAATTGCAAAATCTTCTCTGGATACTTTTACTTTGTACCAGTTTTTCCAGTTTCAGTTTTAATTACCCTTAAAAAGCTATCTCTAAAAATCTCTTTATCGACCTAAGTATCTGTTAGTTGCTGGAAAATTCTCTAAATATTCCCATTAAACATTGAATGTCCACCGAGTAAAACACCATTAAATTAAATTATTTTTGCTCAATATAATGTTTATAGATCATTTCCTTGTTTTATTTTAACACCTTCCATGTTTTACGTAAGTGTTGTGTACCAATTTCACGCTAATTTGAATTTAGTTACTGCGCGGAAACTGAGAGTCAGTAGCGCAAGATAGGTCTACGTGACTGTCGTAGACAATGAAATGATATTGTATTTTAGCAATACACACTTATAAGACAAACATTTAAAATAGATAGTTTATGAATTGTCAATTAAATTCCAACATTTGAGGATATTTATGAAGAAAAAGCAAGAAAAGGGCTATCACATCTGGCTTCGACCAATCGTTTTCGAGATTCTAACATACTTCTTTTTTTTTTTTTTTTTAGACGTTGCCCCACACTAGGAATTTCTCCTGTATCGTGGGTGCGTTTACAAACATTTAAACTCACATACACAAACAGCCAGACCCGGAACAACTACTTGTAGGTCATACAAATATTTGTTCCGTCCGGGAATCGAACCCGCGACACGCAGCGCAGCAGTCAATCGCTTAACCACTGCGCCAACCGTGCCGTCCATACTAAACTATTACTAATCTTTGCTACAATATATTATAATATAACCAATAGCTACTTCCTCAATCATGATAACACACAAATCTATTTAAATAGCCAACAATACAATTTAATAGCGACACCTTTCAGCAAATTTCAATTTTGGATTTTATCGGAAAACACTAATTAATGTTTTGTTAGGATTTGGCACGGCTACCAGGCTGCGTTCAATCGCTTGTAGTATGCACCATGAGAAATAACATATTTTATATTTTAATAATCTGTGCTTTTACTGAGATTTTAACGGTAAGTCAAACTTTACTTCTAACTTAGGACTATCAAATTCTGACAAATAAATGAATACTATTATAATTTTTTGAAAGTCCAAGGATAGTGAAGGACGTAAAGGTGTTAGAGATGTAGCATTCTCTACGGCACAGCATGCAGTTCAGCTCTCGTAACAGAAGTAAATAGAGAAGGAAACGATGAATGGATTGTGACTTCAGAGATGGCGGCTGATAGGAAAGAATTAACAGAAGAAGACATATTATGCCGACTCCAAATAAATTTGGATAAGGTCAGAAGCTGATGATGATGTAACGTAATGGACACTTTATTTAGCTATCTGCCTTTTCAGGGTTTATTTCTAGTAGAGGCATTCTATGCTTTTGGCTGATTATACCTACACATCACCATTCCATAGACGAAATATTTTCTTTATTCATAAAAAAAAACTGTGAAAGTGGATAGAGCTGAATGAAAGTAAAAGTTAACATTTTGAAGTCACAAGTACAAATAAAATCAAATGACATTTTTGAACTATCATTTACCACTTACTGTTTCACAGAAAAATGAGGAAAAGAAACCATCAGCAAAAGGAGCCGGCAAGCACACAAGAGAATTTTATGAAGAGGAAGCAAATAAAGATATAGAAAACCTACTATCCAGTCTTAAGAACCGCAATTTTAATGAAGAAGATGAGTATGATACTGAACCGCTAAACGGAGATGTGCCTAGAAGCAACAAAATAATGGAAATAATTGACGAAATTTTGGTAAAGAAAAAGGCAAAACAGAAAAATTTAAGATCCAATACTCAAATTACGGCTGAGAATTTCAAAAATGGTGCCCACATGCAAAATTCACCATTAAATCTCAAGATCCCTACAAAAAGCCGCTCAAATCTGCATCACTCTGATGCTAACAATAATCAATTTCTACAATTGATGAATAGATTGACGCCTCTCAACAGCGGTTCTGTAAAAAGTAGAATTAGTGGAGGTCATAATGCAAACCATTTATTACGAAACAGTGTGAACCATGTGAACATAACGCCTGAGGTTTATCCTGTATTGCTGATAGTTGAAGACAAATATGGCAGTAGAGAAATATCCTCTGAAGGCTTACAAAGTAGTAATCAATATTATGCGAACGATGAAGATGAATTGATTCAACTGGCGAATAAATTAGACATTGAGCACAAAAATCAATCCGCTATAAGGTCTGCTACTATACCGATGTCAGAAAACTTTGATTTGGAAGAACTTTTGAACCAATTACACATTAAGCGTGGTGAAGTTACTTCATCAAGAAAAGAAGTAAATAATTTTTTAAATAAATTTTACACACAATCAGCTAATCACCTGAGATCTGGTAATAGAGTAGAAAATGCTCATAATTATTTGGATCAACATGACAATTACATAGATTCACATAATAGAGACAACAGCAAAACCATATTTCTAAGAAGTGACGTTATTGACAACGTAAATCCGAATGCTAATGAACGATTAGATGAATTTATGAAATATTTGGATATTGGGAAAAACTTGAGGACTTCGCATAACACACTATCTCATGGCTACAGACCGGTAAGTTCCAGAATAAACCTTACTATTTGATAAATTAATACAATGATGGGTTATAGTTATAGAAGCAGTGCATGTATCAGATAACATATCATCACGCCAGTCGGCCTTGATCCTCAAAGCGTTAGGCAGAGGTGTAGGTACCTATAATAGCACCCACATTTCGCCAGTTAATTTATAAGATTTTCGCTTAAAATCTTGGTTTATAAACCACTTTCAAAATAATTCATCATCTGTCTAGCCTTTCCCAACTATGTTGGGGTCAGCTTCCAGTCTAACCGGATTTAGCAGAATACCAGTATTTTACATGGAGCGACTGCCTATCTGACCTCCACAACCCTGTTACTGGGTAACACGATAACCCTTGGTAAGACTGATTGTCTGACATCCGGGCTTCAGACGACCCATAACAACTGTCAAAGATCTACAAAATAACAGTCGGGATCAACGGCTTAACGTGCTTTCCGAGGCACGGAGGGGTTTTGGTATGTAAAGATGGGCACCCATTCACGGACCAACCGCGGCAAGCGTAGCTTACCCTGAACGATCTACCCGCGTGTCTGCCTGCTTCTGAAAGCCTGATCAAGTTTCAGGTCATTCAATCTGTTGTCAAATCAACAAAGATTTGGTATATGATCAAACTGAGTTCGAAATAGTCGAGTTTAAGTACTTAATATTACTAAATAACGAAATCTGTTTATATTTTGCAACAACCAGTTTTCCAGAGACTAGTGAGTATCAGCAGTATTCTATAGCAACAAAACAAAACATAGATTTTTTCCATAGATTATTATTATAATGGATGGTTCTGAATTTTATTATCAAAGCTAGCTTTCGACAACTTCCTGTGAACTCCGAAAGGTCATCTTTGACTAGTCAATCATCAATATAATTGACGGACTATATTATGACAGTTTTTTTATAAGGATCGGCGGAACTCTATTCTATGCGGGAATCATATCACACAAATTATGTATTGTATTTATCCATTGAATTTCCTTCTCAGGTTAGACAAGGTGACCGTAGAGGTCGACAAAAAAGATCCACAAGCACACACGCAGGTTACACCCAAGATCCTGACACTTGCAAAATATACAATGAGAACCTCGTAAAACTCTGGTCTAACCTGTCAAAACGAATAAACGTCACAGAACAGCCCAACGACAGGGCCCTACACAACATAGCCATGATGATACAAGCATACTTAGAACATCAAAACGTTAAACAACCACCCCAAACGCAGAAAGAGAAACACGAAGGACCTAGGGACAAAATAAGTGAAGTTATGCTCAGAATTAGGAAACTGTTAGGAGAAGCTGACGCTAGTGCAGAAAAAATAACAAAAATTATTATAAAGTACCTCAAACCAGATTATACGGACGCCGAAACTGAAGACTGTCAAGAGGTTAACGAGGTTTATCTTGGTTTATCGGTTGATTTGCTATATAAAACCTATTTGGAGAACACTGACTGTGAAGGTGAAGACGTCAGTACGGCAAGAAACAAGAACCTGAGTCTTAGGGAAAAAAAGGTTCAAACTGGGAAAGACTTATCTAATAACGGGCACATGAAGCTCTCACTGGCATCCAGTGATCATAAACCAGAATTTCAAACGTTAGTCATAGAAAACAAGTTGTATAATGACTTCCTTAAAGGAAAAGTGCCAAGAGAAAGACCAATTAATCAATCCAGAAGAGTTTTCAAGCCAAGTAGGAATAAAAGATCTCGCCCTGCATACAGACCAGGAAATCAGAATGAAAGTGAGAACCTGCATACACGGTCGAAAGCATCGCCAAAATCTTCTAGTACTAGTAAGAAACTAAAGAAAGGTTCTCTTAAATCTAATTTGGTGAAAGGCAAATGTGAAAAGTACCTTATTCGCAAACTTATCATTTCATTGCGACCAGTCATGGAAAGATTTACAGGCCTTCTTGAATGTCAACTCGATCATACCTTGCGATCTGTCAGTTTTGGTAAAGACTCAAAGAATCCTTACTATGTGTATGCTTCAAAATTCTACTTTAATGAAGACAGTCGACGCCATAGGAAGATATCGCCTAGGTTACTGGCAAAAAATACAGGACGAAAAAGAAATAAATCGCATAAAAAGCTACACACAAAACGTCATGATAGTTCAGTTGAACATGATCGAGATTTTCATGAGCGTGATGATGAAACTGACTCCGCATGGGTTAGGAAATATAGTTTTGATAAAATCAAAGGTATGAACTCTGGGACGCCTGCAGTCGCCCGTAATACCGATACCCATGAATCTGATACTGATAACAATCATTTTCATGGCAAGAGCGACGACCTTACGACCTACAATGAATATTTCCAGTCACTACCACTATACGATGACTATGATAGAATTTACGAAACACACCAAGTAACTAATTCGAATAGATTTCCAAGTTTAATAAACCCATTGATTTCTACTAATAATAAAAAAAATACAAGAGATAAGTCAACAAACCAAAATTTGGCTTCATCTGATAAAGAACAAGACAAAGAAAAAGATAAAAACGAAGAATATGTATTTTTAGAAGAGAGTATTTCGGATGAATCAAATCATGCGTTCAACTTTCATCAACAAACAGGATCAGATATTATTGATGAGCCATATATAGATTTGACAAAATTAAGAAACGACGATCAATTAATCGAAGATAAAAGCAAAGTACACGTAAAAAGTTTTGAGAGCATTACAGAGTTCCTTAAAAGAGCTCGTGATGCATCACTGCAGACACCGGAGTTTGCAGTACCTTTTGCTCTAAACACTAACAAAGGGTACGTCGAACTCACACATCTTATAAAATATCCCAAAATGCTCGTGTATCGTCCACAGTTCCTGGTCAAAAACACTATGCCATACGACGACTTTCTAAAAACCATCAATAACATTAATATGACCAATGACGACGTACGACTAATGAAAATTGTAAGACATTTGCCCGACAGTTCTGTTCAAGTTCTATTCGAAACTGAAGATTTGGAGGCGCCATTGGAGGTTCGCAATCTTAATGATAATAGAAGAAATGGTTCGCCAGAATCTGTAGTAAATTACCGATTCAAAAGCAGAATGGAAACAGATAACGAAAATACAAATGCTGAATTGACGGACGGAGATAGTGAAGATTTAATTGCTATTTTTGGCAATGAAGCTCACAGAAAAGTTGTAGACGCGCTTGTTAAATCGAATAGTTTTAGCAATGATGAGGATTTATCCCCAGATTTTGATCCAGATCCGGAAGCATTAAGAGTCAAAGAGAAAGAGTCCCCAAATATGTATTTAGATTACAATTCAGACACAAACGTAACTTTAAATTCCAAACCAAACTCCTCAGAATCAAGTTCAGGTTTATGGTTCAGCCCATTACCAACCTTCTCCTCTGGGTTATTTACTGAAGATCCAAGCTCAGATTTAGGTAAAGATGTAGGGTCAGCCGTAGGTTCGGCTGTAGGCTCACAAATAGGATCAGGCATGCAACAGGGATTAGACACAGCTTTGAATTTGGGTTTGAAATTAAATCAACACTCGCCACAGTTAGACTCATTTTTTAGTAGGTTGTTACCTTCCCATTCAAATACGCATTCAAATCCAAGCTTGAACTCACAATCACATACCAATTCTCACTCTGAGTCTTCTTCCGGCTCACTCTCTGATTCCAACTCTTACTCTCACTTAAACTCACACTCATTACTGCCTTACACTGACAGTAGCAATAAGGAAGTTGGAAACGACTTCTCTTCTTCTATAACTAAGTTTATTGTCCTTCGATGGTGGAGAAACTGGAAGAACATTGTCAAAGGGAAAATGAAGGTAAAATAATTTATATTAATATAAATCAACGTGTTTGGAATCATGATAAAAGTGGAAAGCAAGCGGTCTCTGGTACGAGAGACCGCTCGAGGCAATCCTCTAATGAAAAGCAAATAGTGAATGGCCCAATCATGTATGTCAGATGCCTAACTGCGAAGTCTCTCGAAGGACCGACTGGCGACTCTATAGTTTCTTAATTTGGTAGTGTTGACATGAAAGACCAGTCATACGCACAGCAATGCACCATGGAAGTTGAGGTTACAATCACTTTCGAAATTCTCCCTATGGAAATTCTTTATCCATAGTTCAAGGAGAGATGTGGTATCCATGAGAAATCCTTATCACAGAATTCATAAATTAATAAACAAAAATAAAAGAAGTAAGTAGCCTTATGCCTTCTGAGCACCTGTCTCACCGCCAGCAATTAACGAGAAGGGGGGAAGCTAGCAACTAAACCTGACCAAGTGAGTATCGCACCACGACAACGAAGGGTTCCGTAGTTGGGATGAATTTATCCCAAAAACCTTATTTTTATTTTTATTATGAAGCAATGGATTAGCAATATACTTTAAAATCATTCCGATTCCGATTCAAACTGTGTTACGCAATTATGGTACAGTACCCTATGTATATGTGTATGAATGTTGTTGAACTGTCAAATTGAAACCGATTCCTACTGATAGTATGTAACGCAATTAGCCCTCTGGTCCTTTAATCTCTGTTCCTACAGATCTTGGTCGAGATAGGCGTAGAGGATGGTATGTATCTGGAATGGATGGAATTAATTATTTTTGTTTATTTCTAGCAAATTATCGGGGAGATGGCTTCTCTTGCGGACAAGGTCGATCATATAATCAAACTGTAAGCTGCTCATCGGTCTGAACTTCACATTATCTACGTTATTTACGGAATAAATGCAGGATAATTAATTAGTAAAGATCGAAGAGTACAATCTCGAGATCCATACAATGTTTTATAATAATATGCTGGGCATATTGTCATGTTCAATTGTCAACAGTTTTCATTATTCCTTGTTTTTTTTTTTATTTTGTTGCCGAGGTGGAAAATCCTCATGGATGTCCTCCGCCCTGGGGTGGGCGGAGGGGTTTGTCAGACTCTTACTGACTAAAAACCACCCCGGTGTTCCCTTCCCACACTTGCACCGGGGATCTTGGGAGCTAGTATTACTTCCGTGATCCCCGGCTAGTGCCGGCCACCTCAAGTGGTGTCCGGCACGACCTCAAGTGGTGAGGTGTTAGACCCCCCCGCGACGTCTGAAAGGGGCGCGCGTGGAACACTACGCGCCGCCACCTCGGGTCCAGTGCGATAGGGGGCGGCGGACGTACCCGAGTCCGCCGTCCCTGGACCCATTTAGGGGGGCCGGAAGAGGGCCTCTGCCGCCTGCTGCGGGCCGGGTGAGCGGACGAGATCTCCCGCTCCCTTCCTCCGCAGCCTCCTCGCTGCCGGCCATCGACTCGACCACGGCGGTTTTCATTATTCCTAGATCAACTCTGTCTTCACGAATAATATAGGTAAATAAACTGCAAGTACGACCGCCATCTGTGGGGTTCTGGTCTTCGTAATAGGGTTAGATTAAGCCGTGAATATTTCAGTGGCAGTCCCCGGGGTACAACCTACAGTCAGCTACAGATAGAGCCAATTAATCACCAAGTATTGTAAATTATATTATGTATTAAATAGTTATGATTGTATATTTTTAAGTGTATAATTTTACCTGCCTCAAAGGTTTTTGGTTTTTAAGATTTATAACTAGAGATCGGATATTCGGATACATACTTACCAAAAGTGATTTCTTCACTGTGAAAGTATGAAAACGGCTTCTTAAAATATCTATTTCCCGGGATAGCGGTTTATTCGCCCGCATAGATAGAACAAAAGAGTAATTCTTAAAAATTCGTCGGTCCTGGAAACCGACTTTTCAACTTTTCCCGTACCGAATCGCACTCCATACTAGTCAACTCTCAAACTTTAGGTAAATATGCATCCGAATATAATAATTATTCAATTCCTAAGTAGTTCTGTGAACAAGTGCAATAAATTGAACTTTTTATCGCACGTAGATGACTAAAGTGTATAATCCAAAAGCAATCTACGATCTCTAATTGCACTACAACCTAATTATTTTTTGGTGACTAATTACATACAGTGTACGGTAAAGAATGGATAACCTTGAAATAGCATAGAGTAGATCTTACTAAAAAAAAAATACTAAGAACTTATGTACTTACATAGTTCTTAATAATTTTTTTTAATTATTTTATTTTTTTTGATAATTCCTTAGACTATCTATAATTTTAACAACAAAATAATAATCGATAAAAAAGGGAAAAATTACGGAACCAATTCCGTAATTTTTCCCTTTTTTATCGATTGATCGAGATCGAGATGGAACTTGCGTAATTATGGGTATAAAAATTCCATAAAAAATTATGAATAGTCTTCTAAGACCATTTTCGCGTAGCTGCAACCGATACGGTACTTCCCCTTACTGCCCCGCTAAAAGTTTCCACCCTGAATACATAGCCTGTTAAAATCATAACCATTGGCCTTGCCGTAATCGGGTAACAAGTAACAAGATATCGATATCGATTTTTTCGGTTTTCGTATAGCCGGAGTCACACGTCATATTTACTAGGTAGGTAAGTCATGTCACATCGTGCTTAAGCTAACTTTGCCGGAAGTTTTAAAGACATGATCGAATAGCTGTACGATAGATCGCTAAAGATGGGCTTGAATATGAACAGCTCGAAAACAATGTTCATGTGCACAGACACCATTATATCGAATATTAGATTGGTTTGAAGTTGAGGGCCGATTGAAACTATATAACGGTTAAAAATCGATAATTTCTTTCATATTTCGGTAAGTATGTCCATTGCCGTGTGTTTATCAAAGTCACGCACGTCCGCGACGATGGCTGCCATTTCCATGAGATAACAGGAGTGAAGTCGGAAAGTTCTGTGGTTTTTAGGGTTCCGTACCCAAAGGGTAAAACGGGAACCCTATTACTAAGACTCCGCCGTCTGTCTGTCTGTCTGTCCGTCTGTCACCAGGCTGTATCTCATGAACCGTGATAGTTAGACAGTTGAAATTTTCACAGATGACGTATTTCTGTTGCCGATATAGCACCAAATACTAAAAACCCGAATAACATAAATATTTAAGGGGGCTCCCATACAACAAACGTGATTTTTTTGCTCGTTTTTGCTCGATATCGATAACGGCAACAGGTAGACTCTTGAAATATTCACAGAATATTTAGTTATATATTCACTTTAAAAATAAATAATTAAATTAAAATAAAACAAATATTTAAGGGGGGCTCCCATACAACAAACGTGATTTTTTTGTCATTTTTATAGTTAATGGTACGGAACCCTTCGTGCGCGAGTCCGACTCGCACTTGGCCGGTTTCTTTTTTCTAGTTTATAACAAAAAATGGTACACACGGCTACACATCAAGCTATAAATTTCCAGTATTAGCTGATCTCGCATTGTATAGGATTTCCTTACAATGAGAGGTCAGCATATACTGGATAACATATAGCTTGATGTGTAGCCGTATGTACCTACCCAAGTCCCTAATTTAACCAGATTTTTAGGGTTCCGTACCCAAAGGGTAAAACGGGAACCCTATTACTAAGGCTCCGCCGTCTGTCTGTCTGGCCGTCTGTCACCAGGCTGTATCTCATGAACCATGATAGTTAGACAGTTGAAATTTTCACAGATGATGTATTTCTGTTGTCGCTATAACAACTAATACTAAAAAACAGAATAAAATTAATATTTAAGGGGGCTCCCATACAACAAACGTGATTTTTTTTGCTCGTTTTTGCTCGATATTGATAACGGCAACAGGTAGACGCTTGAAATATTCACAGAATATTTAGTTATATATTCACTTTAAAAATAAATAATTAAATTAAAATGAAACAAATATTTAAGGGGGGATCCCATACAACAAACGTGATTTTTTTGCCGTTTTCATAGCCCTTCCCATAGAACCCTTCGTGCTTCGAGTCTGACTCGCACTTGGCCGGTTTTTTAGCTTAATCCTTTATTTATATACTTATTATTTTTATTTTATTAACACAATATCCTACACGAGTCATCGTTTATTAATACAAAACCTTGTAGCTTAATAATCTATACCCAAAATAATATTTCTTTCATTACCCACTTTTCACGTATGTGGGGCGTCAAAGCAAAAATGGACGCTTTTATGGATATTATTATGACATTATACCTATTTTTACTGCTTCCTTTTATTTGTGACCATAAGTAATTTAGCAAAACATAATCCTTATGATGAAGTCTTTCCATCGGTAGGATAAAGCTACAGAATGATTAATTTTCTCGTGTAACGGGTTCGATTTCCGGTTCAACCATGTAATTATTTAAATATCTATGAATGCAGTTTAAATTGTTTTTTAATTTCAAATAATGTCTTCTTTCAGTAAAATGTTCCATCTACAATATTCAAGGTACTTTCCCTCCATGTGGCATATCCGTGGGACGCCCTGTATAGTTCTATATATCTATCTGTGGTTCTCGGCATTTAGTTTCCGAGTTGTATGCAGTTTTGTGAAGTTGGGTGACATAATTGCATTTTGCGATGTTAGTTTATTATTAATGAATACTAAATTATCTACAAGTTCATAGTAAATGTACTTACTTGTACTTATATGATGTTTATAAGTACCAGAAATTTTAAGAGAAAAGATTAGCAAAAATAAGTAAATAAAATAAGTTATTTTTTTTATCAACATTTTGAAATTGAAACTGAAAAAGCTTGATTTGACAAAAAGCATTTTTAAATTTCACATCCACCACCTTACAGCTTACAGCCAGGATAAATATTCAAAGTCCACCACTGACCACTGGTAGGGTACCTTTTTATCTATTGCCTATCATAACTCAATACTGTACCCTTTTTGCTTGGACGCCTACATAGTGGACATACCGAGTTTTGTTATCAAATATCTAGACTTTTCACTTCCATCTTATTGTATTACCTGCTTACTGAAAACTAACCTTTCATAAACCGGTACCTAGAGAGTTTTGTAACGCTAAAGTAAAGCTAGATTTTGATCAAAATACGTAAACAAATTCTTGAAAACTACGGCTTGCTTCTCCATTCAGCCAAACTTGAAAAGAATCGCCATGGTAATATAGCTGTCTCTTTTATTACCATGGTTTTGTTGTATGCGTGTGAGCGAAACAAAACGCACATCTCTTTTTCGTAGATATCTGACCAATGAGCAACAGACTATCCGGTCAACTGTCAGTTTGATATTTATCGTGTTCCAATAACCTATCTCAGACAAGTCTTTTGTGTGAAAAATAATGTTTCGTGACTGACAATTTGATCTTTAGTTATTTTAACCTAGAATTTTGAAATTATTCAAGTTCGAAGGCATTTTATGATGGCTAACTTAATTTTTAGTGACAGTGACAGTGATTTGGAAGTTTTGATGATGCTATCGGATTGGGATAGCGACGAATTTATCAACCGTAGTCCTATTTCAAGTCCTAATGGAGAATTGGTACAATTTAACCCTACTCCTGAGGATGTGGAACAGAATAACCAATCCCATCCTAATGAAAATTGGGAAGAAATTGGTTCTTCACGGCCCAACACCGGTCTAGTCCAACAACGGAATGATATCGCCGCTTCGAGTGAAGCCAGTGAAGGTACGGTCCAACCACATAATACAAATGGGTCTGCAAACGCATCGGTGCGACGCCGAAGGCGTAAGATTTCGCGCCGCTATAGAAATGTAGAAAGAATGCAGTATCTGAATGATACAGACTTTACGTATAGATTCAGATTGTCTAAAGCTGTTGTGGAGGCACTTTTGACTGAAATAATGCCACATGTACAAGTTACTTCTAAACGGTAAGTAACTTTTTTTATGACCAATTTAAATCGACTAAAGATTTAGATTTATTAATTACTTTAGATTTTTACTATTTTGTGGTTTATATAATATTCATCAAATTATTTGCAATTACTATACACCTTTTTTAATTGACTCCTATTTGGTATATTATGAAGTTTGTATGTAAGAATAATGCTGTATTACGTTTGTTTTTAGTAACAACGGAGTGGCGCCGCTGCATCAACTGTTGTTGACGCTTCGATTTTATGCGCTGGGCGCCATGCTTAAATCTATCGCCGAGTTCGTTGGCGTGTCGAAGTCTTCGGCGAGCAGGATCGTGGAAGGGATATCAGGAGCCATTGCCAAGTTGTACGACAAACACGTTGTTTGGAATCAGGATACCGCTGTAAACTATTTTAAGATAGCACAGTTTCCTCGGGTGCTTGGGGTTATCGATTGTACTCATGTTCGGATTCAGTCTCCAAGTAATTAACAGAATTTTAGTTAGACGCTTTAAAGCGATTTTTGCTTGATTACTGCTTAAAGAATTTGCTTCTCATTTCTATTGTCTAGTAAAAATAGTGACAGGTGCGTTGCTATTTGAGATTTTTTTTTTCATTCAATTTTAATTTGATTCGATCGACTTCGTGCCATGAGTCGTGTCTGATTAGCGCTTTATTACTTCCACTAAATACAGCTATATTACTCAGCAAAGAGTAGTACCAATCAAACCTTAACTTTGAAATGTATCTTTGCAGATCATTTATTTGGCGATGAATATAAAAACCGCGCAGGTTTCTTCTCATTAAATGTTCAGGTTGTGTGTGATTATAACCTGAGACTGATGAATGTGATTGCTCGATGGTCAGGATCCGGAGATGATGACACTATCTTTGATAATTCTGTACTAAGAGGTAAATAATATTATGATTATGAAATAATATCTTTTGAAACTAACCAACTAACTTCATGCACCAAAAATCCAGTAACACATTTAAGTAGCTAGAAAGGTATTATGATTGAAACCTGTATTTTTATATTTCTCCCCAAAAATATTATTTCAGCAGAATGTGAGAATGGTGCTTTTGGAAATCGCTGGTTGCTGGGGGATATTGCTTATCCCTGTAGAACATACTTGCTGACACCCATATTAAACCCTACAACTCAAAACGAACTAAGATATAATGAAGCACATTTTAAAACTTGGAACACTATTCAACGGTAAGTGGAGTTTAGATACACCATAACTTCTGTCATGTTGAAACAAAATACAGTTTTTGGCACTCCCGGCTTTTACAGACACTTAGAAATGTTGCTATTATTCTGATAATCAGTGATCACGATCACTAATATTAATTTATTTTTCCAGCACTATTAGCGCATGGAAGCGTCGCTTCCCCGTGCTTGCTTTCAACCTACGTTTGAAACTACACAACATTCAAAATGTTATAATTTCAACAGCAGTGCTGCACAACTTTTGTATAGATTACAACCTAGAAGATATCCCCACAGAAGTATGTTTGCCCCAGGATACACATCAAAATGTGTGTCCACAAAATATGGAAGTGCAAGATTTTGGACAAAGAGCCGATCTGGTTGAAAATTACTTTAAGGCCCAACCTTTTATTGATGTCTAACTAATAAGCACTCATTTATAATATGTACAATAAGCATAGGTATTGTATAATTGTATGTATGTAGTTTCTACCTACTCTCATGGGAAGAAGGCGCTAGTTTATGTATTGTGTATAATTTAAACATTAGCATTAATACTTTTCTGAAATACTTTTGTAAACCAATATTGAATGTTTAGTGCTGTTAGTGTTCATAAATGAATAAATATGTTGTGCAATGTAGGTACGATACATTGCACAACATATTTATTCATTTCCCTCATCACTGATATGATCATGTTTTTCGTTTATGACTGCTTTAAAAAAAAAAATATTTTTCACTTCTCAACCTTATTTTCTACCTTAAACCTTAACTTATCACACCTCACATCACCTTCTTCACTTATTCCTACTTATTTATGTCTGCGATCTAGATTGAGTTCTATCGTGGTCGCCGCATACGCCTAAAAACTGATCGAAGGAAGTTTTTGGATCAAATATTTTATTGGGTGTGAGATGTGTACCTGCAAGAAAGACTTAGTATTAGTTATTGTTTGAATAGTATTCGAGTTCAATGAAGGAATAATAATATATCCTTTGGTAATAAGTTTATTAATAAACAAGAAGTACACAAATGACACGGATTTTGTATAGCGGTGATACTAACGTGGACAGCGGCACTCCTTGTTAAGTAAGATATAAAATTCGTGTATTATGTTGTCTATTTCACCACGTTCATCAGGAATACATGTCGTACTATACCAACTAAACTCGACTAAAATATTCGATCAAACTAGATTTAGTAAAATAAACCTACTAAAATTTTCTCGGTTGGAAAGCTTAACATTTTGACAATGACATTTAATGGTTTCAGTGATTAGTTTGTTTGCCAGCAAAGTTTCAAAATAATACAACTTTTCTAAACAAAAAACAGACTACATTAATAATTAATTTCAGAAGCTAAGTTATAACTTCAACACGCACATTTAGTGTCTTGTGTGTACATGTCAGTGGAAACTTTTAAGGTTATAACTTTTGTTTTGCAATAACAAACCTACCAAAATGGTTTGTGAGAAATGTGAAAAGAAATTAGGCCGTGTCATTACACCAGACCCTTGGAAAACAGGAGCTAGGAATACCGTGGAGTCTGGCGGGAGGAAAGTTGGTGAAAATAAAGCACTTACCGCGAAAAAAGGACGATTCAACCCGTATACGAGCAAGTTTCAGGAATGCAGGCAAGTTGTGTAAACAGCTTCAAATTATACCAACCAACAAAAATGACAAGATATTTAATTAAAGTTCTCACCTGACTCACTGTCCTAGCAGCCAGTAAGTTAAATTAACTACTACAGATTGCAACCTAAAAAGGTTAAACTCTACCACACACACTTCAAAATCGGCCACAAATACAAACTTTTCTAAACTTTATTTGTGGCTGATAGATACTTCCGGTTTTTCTTTGTGAAATGTCAATTATTCTGCCTAGCCTTTTCTCAACTATGTTGGGGTCGGCTTCCAGTCTAACCGGATGCACCTGAATACAAGCATTTTACATGGAGCGACTGCCTATCTGACCTCTTCAACCCAGTTACTGGGTAACACAATACCCCTTGCTAAGACTGGTTGTCACAGTTTTGGGCTTCTGAGTACTCGTAACAACTGTAAAAGATTAAAAAACAAACTTCTTAAATATAAGTATGTAATGCAGTACTGTTAACAGTGGACTATTTTAGTGCTTATTTTATTTAATCCATTCAGATATTTCAATGACAATAAGCAATAATGATTCAACCCACAAAAACTCAAATTCGGAGATACTGATGTATTCTGATAATGCATCTCGTATAAGTATGGAAAAAAATAATCTAAATCATAAATAAAATAGGAAATCACATAATATACAACATTAGTCAATACACCATCAAGCTCCGTAACAAGGTCGACATTCCAAGTAGCACGTAGTATAATAAAGTAGTATGAGATCTTTAGACACCATTTTCTCAAAATACAGTCCGTGTGGCTTGACATTCCGTGTTCATTTATGGACTGTTGTGGAACAAGCATCTTTGCAAGTTACACATTTAAAATGTTACTTAAAATCCACTCATCATGATTCTCTTGCCTTAGGCTAATTTTTTTTGGGCAGGTGCAGCATGTCTTCATACTAAAAGATTAGTCATCATCTCAATAGTCACCCGCTGTCTAGCTACATTCATCATAACCCACCTACCTACTGCTGGGACACAGGCCTCCTCTCTTCGGGGGAGTTGGGTCAAATCTGCCACGCAGGCCTGTAGTTGCCACATGTCTATGAATTTTTGGTTCTAGGACATGCCGGGTTCCTCACAATGTTTTCCTTCACCGTTTTGAGAGCAGTGGTGATGAAATCATTTACGTAAAGTAAAGCGTCGGCTTGGGTTCGAACCCATGACCAACAACTCGTAAGTCCCATTACCACTGGGACATCACTGCTCTCTAATAATACACTATTAATGCTAAACAATAATAATATAATATATATTATCCAGAATATGCAGAACAAAGGTGCATCAAGTGGGCTCCCACTACTGCCAAGCGTGTGCCTACAAGAAAGGAATCTGTGCGATGTGCGGCAAGAAGATATTAGATACTAAGAACTATAGACAGAGCTCCACATAATGTAGTTTTTAATTGCATATTAACTTTTAAGATGTACATTAAGGGAATATTCACAAAAGGTGTGGCATAATGTTCCCACAGGCCTCCTCTTTTCGAGAGGGAGTGCCATGTGGGCTCAGTGCGGGTTGGATAATGACACAAATGTCAAACCATGTGTTGTGTTATGTGAATACCTGCCTTTATTTTCATGCCAAGATTGCATAGGTATGACCTACATTTTAAATATTGTATTTCATTTTATGTTCTTTCTTTATGTTGGTGCTGTTTATTTCCATGTACTGACAGTGTCACAGAATGTAATTTTAATAAATCTGTACATATTGTATTTAGAATAAAGTTAAGGAAGTATTTTTAATAAAAGTATAATAAGCTACAAACCATTTTTCGTTACCTATACAGAAAGAAAGGCAAAAAGTAAAGGAGGCCTTACCCAGCACTGGGTGATTCCAGGCTGAAATTAATGAATCTATGTAGAAGAAAGAATCCTAAGGGCTTATTTAGATTAAAGCATTTATTTGTTTTAGATACGGGAGAGAGAATGTGTAGGACTAAACACAGTTCCCTGGAGAACACCAATTTTAAGTGATATTCCTCTGTTTTACAATAGGAGAAAATGTTCATGAGGATTTAAAAACGAATTACAACAATCATTTGTAAATATAATTAAATCTGATTCTCAAGTCACCGCGGCTTTTGAAAATTTCTTTGCGGAGATTCCCGTATCGACTACTAAATCTCTAAACTCATCAACCACTGCTGCAGTCTTATAGAAAACGTTCCAATTCCAATGTGATTCTGAATTTCATTTCCAATGTGAAAGGTTTTCTAATTAAAACCTTTCACGTTGAATGTTAAAAGACCAAAAGCTAAACAATCTTGTTTGTTTTTTAGAATTATCCTTTAAAAATACATGATTTTCGAATACTTAAAAAAATATTGAGAGAAAATACAATTACGGAACTGTCTTCAACATGGAAAGAAAAAGATCCAATAAATCATATACTAAGGTTTAATTTTGCTTGTATGTGTGACTGTTTCAGAATATTCATTCATATTCAAATTAACATAAAATAGGGAGCCTCCTCTTAAGCTCAGGCTCCTCTTAAGCCCTGAGAAGAAACTTCGAAAAAAGGTAGGTAATTCAGTAGTGTACCGACTGTTCTAATCCGTTGTAGACATAGCCACTTTTATCCTATCAAATCTAAACACGCGACGAAAGCAGAAAACTATGTTTTATTAAAACTCAATCAAGATAACACATTTCGCGGTGTTCCGAATATGGACTTTCCAACATAGTGATGTTGGAACGGGCGCCAAGTATTAGCAGCTCAAATAATGGTGTAATTTTTTGGAAATGATTTTTTTGAATGTTTTAGTTTACTGTGTTTTCATCCTTTTTGCAAAGGTATGATTTATTGTCAGTATTTTTCTTTATATTTTTCTTTAAAACAATCTGTGTCTGCCAGACTTGGTATCGAAGTCTGGCAGCCACGCAGACTGGGCTATAGCCGGTGACCTGACCTTCTATAAGTTTTCACAAGTAGGTAGGTACTGTATATTTAACACATTCATCACCACTGCTCTCGAAACGGCAAAGAACAACATCGTGAGGAAACCGGCATGCGGCATGTCCTAGAACCAAAAAATCGAAGACATGTGACATCCACCAACCCGCACTGGGCCCGCGTGGTGGATTACGGCCCACTCCCTCTTGAAGAGAGGAGGCCTGTGTCCCACATTCGCTGCTAGGTACCCGGCGGTAGCAGTCTGAACGTATGAAAAAGAGCTATCAGTTTTCCACCACACACTAAGCTTGCCGATTCAAAAACTCGTTTGCTCCAACAGCCATGAGTACTTCGACTAACAAGTTCACTAAATTCTTAACAAAACTATTACCCAGGTAGTTATTTCCAATGAAGGAAAAAAGAAGCCATCAAAAGACGGTGATGAGGACGTCAAACACACATTCGATAAACTCCTTAAGACGATCATCAAGGTGAACGAAGAAAGAATGCAGGCGATGGAGAAGATTACTAGATTGCAGGATTACATGCTCACTAAGAATAAACTGAAGACTGATGATGTGTATGACTCCATGGAAGAGGAGGACAATCGGATTTTATCAGCTTTTGCGGTTAGTACCTACACATATGGTGTATCCGCAGCTGTAGCCCGCGAAATTCAAATTTTCTTATGTTTTTTGCAATTTGCAGGTCAGTGTCAGGTTGTATCTTGATCAAAATATGATTCGCGACTATAACAGATATGCATTTACAGAGTTAGAATCAATAATACATCTCTCTAAGTTAGATTTGTTCCATTGAATGAATTTTTCATTAAATAATGACATTGGGGAAAAAATCTAACTCAAAAAGATTGCCGATGTTAACGTCGCCGCCCTTTAGTAGCCCTTTGCCCTAGGCAGGTACTACCTAGGCTACCTACCTTCTGAAGGGCTACATAAAGACTTCATATCGTTTTCAGGACATGCCACAATTAAGAAGAACAGAAGATGAAACGATTACCAGAGCTATTTGTAATAGATTTAATTTAGAAAAGAATAATGTTCATATATGGACGAGGCAGTTTTTAAAGCTGGCCTGCCACAGCCGTTCAATACGAATATGTGAGAGCGCTTGCAAGGAATCAGTAGAAAAACTTTGCGAAAAGTTTCTTTGTAATCACAATACAAAGAGAGATTTTAATACTGAATGTCATGAAAACTGCAGTAACTTTTTTGAACATGATGAAGATTAATGTTAGCCACGTTATTTACGATCCATTCGTAATGTTTTTATTGTTTTCAATAAAAAATATATGATTGTGTTGTGTCGTTATTTCAAGTCCTTTTCATGATGATTTCATCTCATTTCGTGAAAGTGTGAACAATATAGTTGCAAACCTTCATGCTTGCTATTATAATTATCAAAAAAACGTTAGCTGTTCTACCTTTGTGTCTTACATAACTTTTGTGTAGTAAATTACGGACTCAATAAGTTTCACGAATGGTCAATTATAATTACCTTGTTTAGTCTTTATGGATTACGAAAAAACCTTCGATTCAATAGAGACCTAGGCTGTTCTGCAGTCTCTTCAACGGTGCCAGACTGACTATCGATAGTTCAATACATCGAGGTGCTAAGGTAGTGAATTACCGGTATGAAAACGCCATTATGTCAGTCCTAGTACAGAACCTGACCTCGAAATCTAGCCTTCTGCAGCGAGATGTGAGACAGGAAGGGGTTTTCTCTTCGAAACTGCTCACCGCTGCACTAGAGGATGTCTTCAAGGTTTTGGACTGGAATGGGTTAGGCATCAACTTCAATGGCGAGTACATAACTCACCCTCAGTTTGCAGACGACATAATAGTCAAGGCTCATGGCTCGATGATTTCAGTAGAGCTTCCGAAAGAGTGGGTCTTTTAAAATGAACATGGAGCAGACCATGCAATATCCACTCCAGTGAAGATCGGAGACTCTACATTCGAATTTGTTGACGATAACCTAGGTAGGTCCAGTTTCGAGAAAGATGTTAGTCGAATCGTCGAAGCCGACTCGACTGGGGAACGTTTGGGGAAGCTACACAATATCTTCTATCCAAATACCACAATTTTCCAACGTTCCAAGACAAAAGTCTTTGACCAATGCGTGTTACCAGAGATACTTAAGGTTAAGGCACTGAAACCGTAGTCGCTCACAATGGGCCTGATAAGAAGGCTCAAATTCCAATGGTCTATGGAGAGGGCTATGCTGATGTTCGGAGTTTTCCTGCGTAATCGAATCAGAAATAAGGAGCTCCACATTAAAACCCAGGTAGCCGACATAGCCCGAAGAATTGACAGACTAAGGCGCAGCGCAGACGACAGACTTTTTGTGCGAAGGAGTGCGGCACACACCAATGTGATTACATTTTATTAGCTCACAAGCTTTCATTAATCACTCGATCCTTCGCACAAAAAGTCTGTTGTCTGCGCTGCGCCTAAAGAGTGATTAATGAAGCTTGTGAGCTAATAAAATGTAATCACATTGGTGTGTGCCGCAGACTCCTTCGCACAAAAAGTCTGTCGTTTGCGCTGCACCTAATCTTGACGATGATGATTCTTATTACTTTTCTTGATTAAATTATATTCCTACCTGGATAGTACTAGCACCTACGTAATACTTAATTATGGGATAATAATCACAGATTAGCAGTTAGTTATTTTATCTCTAATGCATAAATACTTATGTTTTAATTATCTACCTTACTAAATAAAATAATTAATAACGTAACTAATTACAATTAGGTGCCCAAACAGTGCGATGAAAAATCAAAGTATCTACCTAGGTTTGCGAAAATTACACAGCAAAAGAAATACAAATTAACTAAAAACATCAACAAAGCCAATAATTGATTATTTTGTTCATTAAAATTACCAGTTTATGTGTGTCTGAACAATCCAATCAATTTCGTAACGGTTGGAAAACCGTTTATATCGACGCTCTTGTCGAAAAGTAGGCGACGTCTAAACATGTTTAGTGAATTATGTTTGTCATAAAATGACACGAAGGATCACTTGCTATGTCATTTTTGTCACACTTATAAGGGGTGTAAGTATGTATTATTTTATTATGTTTTAGTATTAGATTACCTACTGATGACTGGTCGGCAAGTCATACTATATAAGAAAGGAGCTTTAATATTTCTATGGGCAAAGTGGTATTAAGTTGTTCCGTTAGGAATTTCTCAGTAACAGCCCGGAGGTAGGAAGTTAGCGGTGTGACACCCTTGACCTGTCCCTCGGAACGGAAAGCACGTAAAGGCTCGTGCATAAGGGCGCGACATAGAAATTGTTCCCCCGGGGTCGCGTCGTGCGACAATACTCTCCAGTCTGTACGAGCCTTAAAGCCGTCGTCGGTCCTGCGCCTGATCTGTGTCGGGTCGGATTAGTAAATTCCCATCGGACTGAGAGTGAGGAAAGAAAGAGTGCACATGTGTTTGCGTACACACTTGTGCACTATAATATCTTCTGCGCTGTGTATGGCTCGTGTATTAGGTATGCAGCAGCCATCTTACCCACGCTGCAATAAATCGAATTGATCAAAGCATATAAAGTTATTATTAGTTTGTTTGCGTCCGATTTTAACGGAATGACAATCACGTTTATTTCTAGGTATATCTTCGTCCTTATCTAGGTTTTTGTAAAGTATCGCTTTGGAATGCATGGTTTGTCATGATGTAAGCCCTGAAACTCCTGGGAGGTAACCTCCTCTACAAAATTGCCGAATGATTCAGGTATTTCTAATTCCTCAATTCCAGCAGGCACTCACAAAGGATGAAGAAAAAGTGCGTGATGTGTTCAAATCCAACATAACAAGGACTGACTTTTCGAATCTTCTTCAATCCTTGATCAAGCTGAATGAGCAGAGGGTCAGTGTTCTTCAGAAGCTGTACCGGCTTGAAGATTACGGGGTGCTTACCGAGGTGCTGAGATCAGGCGATATGACGACAGGGAATGGGAATCCAAACAATTTGTTTTTGATTGTTATGTCTAAAGTAAGTTGATACAAGTGTCATGACCAAGGTAGATTTCAATACTCAATATCTTTATTGCTTAACCATATTGTGTAGGTACTTAGGTGGTAACTATATAATTTAGATCATTATGGACCATGTAGGGCACAGCAAAAGGGTACAGAGAGGAAGCCCTGTTTTAGGAGATCAGTAAGTTGTTATTGTTATGAACATGTTTCCAATTCGTGTTGACATGAGCTACATGGAAAAACCTGATGCCGTCGTTAGCTAGGTAGGTACTGGAGACTCCCTGGGCGTCGGGAGTCGCAAGCCGATTTCCGGCCACCGTACGCCCGGGCTTGAGGACGGTGAGCGATGGGTAGCTCGCTATCCGATAAGGACCAGGCCCGGGTCGACGGCACGTTGTGTTCCTCGCGCCTCAAAGAGATGTCAGCACCAACTGACGGGGTCCGATAGAGTCAATGCCTGCCAGGGTTGCGAGTTTGTCCGAAAGGGATATCGTGGCCCTGGCACACAGGCAACAGAAGGAACACGGGTGGGTTTAGTCAGTAAAAGTCCTCCCAGAGCGGGAGCAGAAATTTGCAAATTTCGCACCCTAAAAAAGAAAATCTTGGTAGGTACTATTAGCAGCCAGCAAGGTGGCGCCAGACATACACATTTACGAATCGCCACTTGCGAAGTAATTCTTTACTAAGTTACGATGTCCATTGAGATGAAACGGTATATTAGTTTTAGTAGGATATAGATCTTCATGTTTCTCTTATAGCTAATAATTTCTATTGGCATATGGTCTTACACTCACAGTGGCATAGTTTGTTACATCATAAATTCATCATTATAATCAGCCTGTAATGTTCCCCCCACTGATGGGACAAAGGCCTCCTCTCTTCGAGGAGAGAAAGTGGGCTGTAAACTACCACGCGGGCCCAGTGGGCCCGCGTGGTAGTTTAGAGTTGGAAGTAGTAGGGTTGGTAGGAGTAGTAGGGTTGGAAGATGTCACATGTCTTTGAATTTTTTGTTCTAGGACATGCCGGTTTCCTCACGATGTTTTCCTTCACCGTTTTGAGAGCAGTGTTGATGAAATTATTTACACAAAGTAAAGCTCCTGCTTAGGTTCGAACCCATGACCTACAACTCTTAAGTCCCCCGGCATTACCAGTACCACTGCTCTTTTGCTAAATAGGTATACTTAATTTAGCAAACTGTTGTCCTGTCGGTGCATGACCATATGATGACTTTATACCTAAAGTACACTTCTTTAATCCTCGTGTAAATATTTTTTATATTGTCAAGACTGATATTCGGAAAAAATTTGACGCTAAACGAGTTTAAAACACAACGATGTTTTACACAAGCATCGTTGTGTTTCTGACAATCGTTTAAAGATGATAAGCAGGGTCGGATTTAAGGCAGGGCTAAAGCCCTGTCCCCGGGGTTCCACAAAATATGGGCCTCCACAATTAGTTTTATAAAAAAGTACACATTCAGAAGGAACCTTTTTTTGAAGATTGGTATTATAAAAAATTGAATTCTGACTACAATGACACAAAACCGCCTATCAAAGTTGTCCCTACTGAGTTTTGAAAGAGAATTTACTCCGAGAACTAGATGTCACCGAAATTTTCAATGATTTTTCGACGAAAAAAACTCGCAAACTTTCATTCGCCTAACATTTATCTTTTTTCTTTTGTATATTTTTAGTATTATGTACAATTGATTGAAAACTGTTTTTTTTTTCATCTGTTTCATAAAAATTTCGGGGCCTCCACTTCTTGGTTGCCCCAGGGCCTTACCCTACCTTTAAATCCAGCCCTGATGATATGTTTAGTGTATTAGTGGTGGGGTTGCAGGCTAAGAATATTCTGCTCTTCTAGGATTTGAGAATAACTTTACTGTTGTATCTCTTCTTGTGTCTATAGCCTACCGGGGATCAACGCCATCCTGGTCAACGAAGGAGACCGGAAATCTGAAATCTCTTGTGGATTCTCAACGGCTTTTGTTTGATTAAATACTCTTTCTATGAATTCTTCTTTTTCTTTGTTATCTTGACCTTCTTTACGTTTCCTACCTCTTTGGCTAAATAATGATTACTTTAATTATTTAATGGTTCCGTTCTTATTCATGCATGTACCTACGTAAAGGTAACAATCAGTTTCTTAATACTTCTGTGAGCATATAGGTATAATGCCTCAAATTATATGATACCTACAAGCTTGATTTGGTCTTATCATTGGTAAGTCGTATGTTGTACAACGACAGTGATGTCAGGGAAAACTTAACAAAGAATTTTTGTTTTACATAAAAACAGTTAAAAAGGTAAAACCATTTTACTCTTACAAATTGATATACACAGACTCTTAAAGTGACACCTATTTATAAATTTTAAAGTAGGTTATATTTTCCAGAATCAAAATGATACGTCGCGAGGAAAAGTTGGCTTTCAAGTCGTGGATTCAGTTACGTCACTCGATGCTGAAAATAACAACGTTCATGCAAAACTAGACTTTGTTCTAGATCCAGGCGTTTATAATTATCAAAACATTCGCAAGGAAGATAGATTAGAATCAATCTTCGGAAATGTTCCCAGAGTTTTTGGACAGACAAAAATACATGGATTTAACGATAGAAGTAAAAAAATCACTACTACAACAAAAACGCTGAAATATAACAAACTAGGCCTGAGAACTGAAGTAAAACCTGACAGTAAAGTATTAAGAACAGCAAAAACTAGTCTTAAAGCAAAGACAGACAGGAAAAATAATAAAGAAAATAGTAGATTTGAAATAGTAAGCAATAACGGAAGACCTCTGGATGACGATGGCAAGAGTAACAAATATCCTCAAACAGTTGGATACTATAGTAATGAATATCTTGAGATGGATTTTACAATAAAAAATAAAAAACTGACGACTAATCACATATTGTCTAGTAGTCATAAAAATTCTAAGTATCCTATAGAAGATAAAGGTCAACATGATGAAGATGATTCTCCATTCAGTAATATCGAAAATGACCGTAATAGGCAATATACTCAAATGATTAGTGATATTTCTACCAAAAAGCATCATGGTATTGACCATCATAATCTTAAAAACAATAAATATACCCCAAAGGTAAAAGTTCAGAGTAATCAACCTACTAAATTTAATCAATATAAGTATAACCTAAATAATCAGGGCATTAAGTATTCTAAAATAAAGAAAGGCATAGAAACCACTACCCGTAAAAATTACTATAGAATAAATGGTACAGTGAATAAGGCCAGTAAAAACAACCATCGTATTAAACACTCAAACTTAAATAACGATTACACAAATGCAAATAACCATGATCTTATTTATTCTAAAATAAAACATATAGATGCAACTAAGGAAATAGATAATAATAATTTTCTGACACTAGCTAGTGAAAATGTTTACGGCAGTAAACCGGTAATTCCTGAAACAACTAAAGATACGGAATATGGGAGTTATCCTGGTTTTGAGAATCACAAAGATGTTAGAGGTAACTCTAACAAAGATAAGCCGAAAACAGCTGAAGATACGGCATATGGGAGTTATGCTGGTTTAGAGTATCTCAAAGGTGCTAGAAATAACTCCAACAAAGATAAGCCGAATACAGCTAAAGAATTGCGTTTTCATAAGCTCAATGCTGAATCAAAAAAAGCTACAGATTATGACGGCGTCAAAATGTTTGATAACGGTAAAAGGAGTGGTGAAGAATTTTCGGTTTTTATTACGAATGTGGGAAACGGAACAGCAGAGGAGGTCAAGCAACAAAATGATCCTAAATTGATTCTAAATGCATTTGATCAACCCGAAAGCAAACATATTGCAAGAAAGCCTTTTGTAAAGTGTCTGAATAAAAAAGCGTCAAAATTATGTTGTAAATCGTGCATCAGCGCTTATAAAAATGTTTGTCAAAGGCTTAAATGTACATCAAGATCGAAAAAAGCGCTGAAAAAGGAGTGTAAGCGAAGTTGTAAGAAAACTTTTGCATCATCGTCTAGTAAATATAGTGATGAGAATAGTAGTGATGACTCTGGTGATGAGTATAGTGATGAATCATACAGTGATGATGATTTTAGTTAAGAAATGAGTTAATTAAATACTTAAAATGAATTGTATTTTGTTTTTACCGAAGTACCTATTAATGAATGAAATACAAAGTTGTTAGTGCTGAATTAAGCAAGAAAGGAGCCTGAAAGTTAATGATAGGCTTCAGTATGGAATGGATTGCTGAATAGACGAATTATATTTTCATAAAATATTTACCCAATTTTTTATCAAATCAATGACCTTCATCAATTCCCTAAAAGGTTATAGTAAAAAGATACAGAAGTAGATCCGACGTATATCCAAAGGTTTTTTTATCTCACTAGGCGACGTGCGCTTAACTTAAGGTTACCAAGTGTACAAACACGCTGTAAATGTGTGCGTGAACACGAGTAGCTTCAGCACATATCACACACACACGCGCGCACACACACACACTTCCGACTTCGCCATTATCTCGGACGGTACCAAGAGCTTCTTCTCGAGCTTACACACACATTCACAGCGTGTTTGTACACTTGGTAACCTTAAGTTAAGCGCGCGTCGCTTCGTGAGATAAAAATACTATGGTATTTAATTAATATGACTCATCTTGTTTGTTGACTTCTTTTTCTGTGGAGAAATCCTCGTAGATTCCCTCCGTCCGGGGAGAACGGAGGAATATGTCAGACTCCTATCGACGAAAACCTCACGAGTCGTCTTGCTGAGATGAAGTAGGAGGCCGGGTGATCTATGTACACGGTGCACCTAACCAGAGGGACAAGCGGAACGGCATTAACATTAAAAGCGTTACGTATTTCTACAATGATTTTTAACGGGATTGACTTATGCTTTTCGGTAGCATAATGTCAATCGAATTCCAATACTTTTTTTTACTTTTCAATAATCGTTATCGCTGAGAGAATGTCACTTTGTCCTAGGCAGGGGTAGGGAGGTAGTAATTCCTGAAACTTTTCAAGCAGAGGTTCTTTTTTCAGTATTTCCTAACTACTTCAAATAGTAGATTGTTATACAAGGGGCTAAAATTACCTATTTTATACGAGGTAGTTTTACTCCCGAGCTTTAGCGAAGAAGTAAATAGAAACCGAGCTAAACACACTATACTTTTCACTACGATTAAGTTTCCGAGAAAATTATTTATTTTTGTTTCTCTTCCATCAGCAAATACAGGTCTCCATTCTCACTAGATGATGACATTTTCACTGTTGTAAAATAAATTACGGTCACCAATTCAATTTGAATTAGAGAAAAAAAATCTAAAGATTTCGCGCCAATGCCTTTTTTTAATTTCTTCTGTAGCCGCAACCAAGGAACATTTAAATACTCACCTATGGCGAGGCCGCAATGCAATGCACACATTCTACCGAAAAGATCGCCGCCTTTAGATCTATTTTCAAAAATAAAATGTTCTTTTTTTTATGAAACAGTAATAAGTCGAGTTTTTATTCATGATTATTTTAAGGTGAATCCGCAGCAGTAGCCCGAAAATTCAGTTTTCTTACATTTTTTTCTATTTGCAGGTCAGTGTCAGGTTCTATGATCACAATATGATTAGCGAAATATATCAGATATGTATTTACATAATTAAAATCATTAATACAGCTACAGCTGCGGATTCACCTTAAGAATAATGACTAATTTCTCGTTTTTGTAGGCTCGATGGTAACAGACAAAAATTTAAAAAAAAACCTCTAGTCTAGACTAGAGGATTCTAGCGGAAGATTGTGGCATGTCGGTGACGCGAACCCATAAGTTTTTCCCCTACCAAAAATCGCTCAACGCGCCCAAAAAAGTTTTCACTTAAAAAATCAGTTCTAAATAGGTAATAGGTATTGAGGTTTTGTATAGGACAGTTGATTATTTTTCGCGATTACGCTGTTGGTACACACGGCACGGCTACGGCTACACATCAAGCTATACATTTCCAGTAACAGCTGACCTAAGCTCTCATTGTACGGAAATCGTATACAATGCGAGACCAGCTTATACTGGAAATGTGAAGCTCGATGTATAGCCATATGTGTACCATGGAGAAAGTTTTTCAGTTTGATAGTCACGTCAGTCACCACAGGTCACCACACATTTCTGACAGCAAAAATTCGTCATTTTGTATGCTTTTTCACATAATTATTTAACCTGTTAAAATAAAACACTGTATAAAAACGATACCTAGTCAATAGAACTAGGAATTGAACTGTCTTTCTATTATGTCACTTGGAGACAGCCACAGAACACTATTACTTCTGGCGGAGTGGTGACAACTTGACTGCGGTACAGACGCCCGAGCCTAGGGCGCCGCGGCGCAACGCGTGGGCGCAATCCTATGTGCCTTGATGACTGTTGCTAGGGAGCCTCGCGTCGCGACGCGGTACGCCTAATAACAGGCGCCGCGCCGGTTTACTTGACAGAAACCAGACAATATTTTGTTAATACGCTGACAACAGCTAAACCGCGGTCACTGTCAGACTGCATACAAAAGAAAGAGAAGCGCGATGACACAACGCTTGTAATTTATTGCAAAATATGAAGCAATTATCTATTTACTCAAAAATGAGTTGAGTAATCGAAAATGAAAAACCACCAAGTTCTGCGTACAAATAAAACGTTCTTGTTATTAATTAAATACCAACCGTACGTTGATATCTAATACAGATATTTTGGATTGAAACTCGAAGTAAAGGGTTAGTTTACCGTTAATTTGTATCGAGAGTTTTTTTAAACGTGTTTTGGTAACAACCAAGTGAGAAATATGTGCAAGAATAACATTTATATTTTTTCCGACAAGCATACTTTTATCATTTGCCTCTTGTCAGCGCCTTAATGTTTTTGAAATTTCTTTAGTATATGACATCATTGGTTGGAACGTTATGCCTTCATTTGATGGCGTAAAGCGCATTTAGAAATAGGTATTTAAAAAAAAAACATCTTTGGCGTGTTAAATTGTTATCCATCTATTTAATTAGTACACCTATTAGTACATTTTGATACAAGTGGGGAATGTTTGTTATTGCATTCGAGGCGGAGCCTACGGCTCGGGTGTTACCCGAGCCGTAGGCGAGGTTGTTTTTGAGCCGAGAACTCCAATAACAAATGTCCACGTGTATCAAACGACGTTTTTTAATACACTTCTGAAGAAATAAAATAAAATAACGAAAAATATTTTTGTCATGAATTATTAAGAAACTATGATTCTATGATTTAATTTTCTTTTTTTTCCGTGTTTTGCTTTCGCCGGGTTGAAGGAGAAGCAAAGTAAAGCCGATAAACAACTTAATATGAAAAATAGAAAATTCAAATATTTTTGAGTAATAACTAGAGATCGGATATTCGGATGCATATTCACCTAAAGTTTGAGAGTTGACTAGTATGGAGTGCGCTTCGGTAAGGTAAAAAGTTTTTAAGAACTACATCTATCATCTACTATATTTTAGAATAAATTAGAAACACAAATAAATTAGAAACATAAATTAGAAAAAAATTAGAATAAAAGGTTTTGAAGAAATATTAATAGTGTTTTTTAAACGAGTTATATTTTCGACAAAATTCTTGCCTAGTTCTAAATAGATAAGAAATATTTGTTATGCTTAGGAATACAAAATTGTTAATAGTCAACACTGTTATTAATTAAACCCCGCAATCCCGGAATAAAAATATATTTTAAGAAGCCGTTTCCATACTTTGTATCCTTTGCCGGGAAAAAAACGTACTTTAGGTAAATATGCATCCGAATGATCTCTAGTTATAACACAAATAAATGTTAATTTGTTCATAAACGTTTTTTTTATTGTAATAATTATGGTATTTTATTTATAAACATTATTTAAATATTCCAAAAATATTAACACCGTAAAGACGCATCCTTGCCGAGACTAAAAAAAAATCACCTCCGAATAGAGAGGACCGTCTCTGGCCAAGGCGGTGTGAATAGAGGCATTGAACCAATTTAGACTAAGTATGAGTTACCTGTGGCAATTTTTATTCCCGCACACGTGTTGGAAAATAAAAAATCGCACGCGTGTGAAATACATTGCATTATGAACCTAATCGTAGAGCTCTAAGAACCAGTTTTCGAGGAAGTGTATTGAAAAATTACTTGTTGGATGTAAGTTTGTACACAAAAAATATACAGTCATCAAATATGAGAGATATTTATTTCCCACCAAGCTACTTAGTTTAATTAAATCATCTTTGTAGGGATGTTCAGTTAATCCCACAAAGAAAACAAAGCTTTCCATATTATAACACATTTCTCAGTAGCAGCCCGGAGTCTGGATTTGTACCCGGTTGATGGCAATAGGCTCGCCCCCTATTACATGGGACTTAAGAGCAGGCAGTCTAAATCAAATTTTGAACGCAAGCTCCGCCCTTCGCTCCCCGCCCCGCTCCGTTATGTGCTAAACGCTTACACATCAGTAATAAAATTGAATATCGCGTGCGCTCTTTGATCGTGTTCGAGCACGAAACTAAATAGCGCAAGTCTCAATTCTTGTTTCGTTTATAACTAAAGTAATAATTGATCTAGAGAAGAAATATCTTGTGGGTGGATAATAAACTATATTTTCTTGCTGTGAATATTTATTTAGACATAAAAGCTAAACAATCTTGTTTGTTTTTTATAATTATCCTTAAAAAAGACATGATTTTAGAATAAAAAATGTATTAAGAGAAAATATTACAATTACGTAACTGTCTTCAACATGGAAAGAAAAAGATCCAATAAATTCATATAGTAAAGTTTAATTTTGCTTGTTTGTGTGACTGTTTCAGAATATTCATGCAAATTAACATAAAAATAGGGAGCCTCCTCTTAAACATAACTAGCGAAATGTGAGTGAACTATAGGTACACCTCTGCCCATCCCTTCGGGGGAAAAAGCCGTGATGTTATGTTATACATTTTTAATTTCCAGGGTGCCGTTGATGCGGAGGACATTGTCAAGAAATACCAAGTACTGCGTGATGATGGAGAGAGTCGACTGGCAGATGATAAGGAACCGACCGGAAATGACGATGAAATATTATATGAACTACTTGGACTAGTGACTTTAGAAGTAAGATTATTTTCCTTACAGTGTTAAGTGCGAGTGTGTGTTGTGTTGTGTGTGTGTTTTCCTTGTTGTGTGTGTGTGTGTGTGTGTTGTTTGTGTGTGTGTGTGTTGTGGTGTGTGTTGTGTTGTGTTTATCTCACGAAATGACGCGCGCTTTCGCTGTGATAACCAAGTGTGTGAACGCTGTGAATGTGTGCGTGAAGACGAGTAGCATCAGCACACATAACACACTTGAAGTCTGGGACGGTACAAAGTATTTTACTATAAGATTGTAATGATAATTAACAATAACCTGTGATTTTTACTACAAAGTATACAGCGTGGAAGGGACATCGACGCGCATCCTGTTACCATGGATTCAGTACATCATACTTGACCCGCCTGCGTTAAAATTTTTCGTCGGTTATTAAACAAAAATTCGCTGTTCCATACATTTTGACCGAGTAGGTATTGCACTACTGTAGGAAACAGCTGTTTTTTTAGGGTTCCGTACCCAAAAGGTAAAACGGGAACCCTATTACTAAGGCTCCGCCGTCTGTCTGTCCGTCTGTCACCAGGCTGTATCTCATGAACCGTGATAGTTACACAATTGAAATTTTCACAGATGATATATTTCTGTTGCCGCTATAACAACAAATACTAAAAAACAGAATAAAATAAATATTTAAGGGGGCTCCCACACAACAAACGAGACTTTTTTGCTCGTTTTGGTCGGTTGAAATATTCACAGAATATTTAGTTATATAATCACTTTTAAAATAAATAATTAAATTAAAATAAAACAAATATTTAAGGGGGGCTCCCATACAACAAGCGTGATTTGTTTGCCGTTTTTATAGATAATGGTACGGAACCCTTCGTACGCGAGTCCGACTCTCACTTGGCCGGTTTTTCCTTCCACCCTGTATTAAAAAAGGATAAATACTTACTTGTTTAATTATTGATTTATTTATCCACAAATTATTTAAATATTACACTCTCCGTGGTGCAAGCGTTAAATCGGCTCTTTTCTGTCTGACTATACATTGACGTTTTTACGCCTATCAAAACAGAAACATCCAGGTATTATTCTTCGGGTCGAGTCTAAGTGGGTCCAGTGGGCGCGGACCCATAAAAACCGGCCAAGTGCATGTCGAACCACGCACAGTGAAAGGTTCCGTAGTTGGGTCGAATTTATCCCAAGAACAAACTTAACATTGTAGTTGAAAAACAATCATGTTCTTCATTCCTCCATTCCACTCGTTAACTTGTAAAGCCTAGTTTTCCTTTTAACTTCGTTATTTATTATGTATACTACCTACTGCTGTGATATATAAATTGTTTAGTTTGGATAACTTGGTTAAAATGGCTTCAAGCCTAAGTGGTTTATCGTTGAAAAACGTGATAGTTTGTGTATTTTTTTTTTACCCCCAATCGGGTGGCACCCCCCTAGCTCAGGCGTACGGGTAGATTCATCAAGTTAAGCTACGCCTACCGGGGTTGGTCCGTGGGTGGGTGACCATCTTGACATACCGAGAGTCCTCTGTGCCTCGGAAACCACGTTAAGCCGTTGGTCCCGGCTGTCATTTGTAGATCTTTGACAGTTGTAACGGGTCGTCAAAAGTCTGACAACCAGTCTTACCAGTATTACCCAGTTACTGGGTTGTGGAGTTCAGATAGGCAGTCGCTCCATGTAAAATACTGGTAATCAGCTGCATCCGGTTAAAATGGAAGCCGACCCCAACATCATCTTCTTTACCCTTTTTTTTTTTTGCCCGGGTGTAACATCCTCATGGAGGGGTTTGTCTAACTCTTACTGACTAAAAACCACCCCAGTGTTCCCTTCCCACACTTGCCTTTGGTCATCTTGGGATCCAGTGCGACTTCTGGGATCCCCGGCTAGTGCGGGCCACCTCAAGTCTGGGTTCGTGAAACGTGCGTGCGTGCCAGTTCGTGGAAGGGGCGTGCATGGAACAATTCGCGCCACCACCTCGGGTCCAGTAGGGGGCGGCGGAGTCCGCCGTCTCTGCACCCATCCGAGGTCGGCAGAAGGCATTATTTGCCCTCTGCCGACGCCCATGACAGCTCACTTCACCTAAGTTTGTAAAGAATAGATCGGCTGGCACTACACGTAACATACGCACGTTTTAATATTTTTTTCGTCGAGTCCGCCGTCCCTGGAGCCATTTAGGGGGGCCGGAAGAGGGCATTCTTCTTCCATCCTCCCCTGTCAGCCGTCACGCTATCATTCACTCCCTTCTCATTCATATCGGTCCTCACACAATCCATCCATCATTTCTTTGGCCTTCCTCTCCCTCTCCATACATCAACATTTATATTTATCACTCTTTTAGTCACACATATCCATACCAAGCCAAACGATTTCCTTTCCACTTTTCTGTCACTGGTGCCACTTCCAAACTTCTCCTTCTAAACTTATTTCTTACTTTATAAATTTTCGTCACTCCACGTCTACACATCTCAACATTCTCATCTCTGTTGCATGTACTCTTTTTTTCATCCGTCTTCTTCACGGCCCAGCATACCGATCTATACAGCGACCCCAACATATTTGGATAAAGGCTAGATAGTTTTTTTTTTTGTTGTCAAAAGTGGTGAAGTCCTGTTGACCCAATGGTAACGGAGAGCAGTGGTGGCCCAGTGGCAACGGCCCCGACTTACGAGTTGTAGATCGTAGGTTCGAACCCAGGCAGGCACTTTACTTTGTGTAAACAATTCCATCACCACTGCTCTCAAAACGGTCAAGGAAAAAATCGTGAGGAAACCCCCTTTTTGGTCCTAGAACCAAAAATTCGAAGACACGTGTCATCTACCAACCCGCACTGGGCCCGCGTGGTAGATTACAGATTACAGCCCATTCCCTCTCGAATAGTGGAGGCCTGTGTCCCAGCTGTGGGGACATTATAGGCTGATTATGTGTGGTAAGGCAATCACAAGGTCTATTATACCAACTGATAGTTAACACACAGCTTTAACTTGTGAGGTTAGAAATTGTTGATAAAAAAATATATAATATATTGGACTGCTTCCTAAAGTTTGAGGTGTAGGTACCAAAGTTGGAAATGCGTAAAATATTTTGTAGCTTGTCATAATTATGTACCAAAAAAAGTGCACGAGAATGTGTGATGTTCACGAATCTTTCTTTTGTTTTTGTTAAAATTCATAAGAAACATTAACGTTCGGTTATAATTATGTACGCTCGTGTACGTTTCGGGATTGCTCGACTGGCTTCGGAATCTGATCTGCGTAAAAGTGAGTTGTACCTGCAAATAGATGTACCTATTATTAAAACCATGGTGGCAATTAGGCATCATAGTTTATTGGCATTATCTAATGGCCAACAGAATGTGTTAGTGAAGTCTATACATACAAGAGGTGTCCTGAGGACAGCTGTTACAGATGTGGAAGATGACAGGATTAATATATTGAAATGACAGCGAACAAAGTTAGTATGACCTCACGGTGTGATGAACTCATGAAGCTATTCAGGCAATCCCGAAATAAACAAGTGAGTAAAACTCCAAACATAATACTAACAGTAAATAATACATTTCAGGGTAACGAAACATTAACAAGAAGAACTAAAAGCATAGCTGGTAACTCAGCAGGCATTGAGAATGAAAGTGAAGACGATGACGACATTGAAGACATAGAGCTACGAGCTCACAACAAATCTAAGAAAAAACATCACGCCAAAGATAGATCTAAGCGAAAAGAATCTAAAGGGAAAGAAGAAAAACAAACAAAAAGACAGAAAGCATTGCGTGAACGTGAGGAAAGAGACACAGTAAGGAAGGAACTTAAAGCTAACTGCATTAGCGAAATCGACTTCAAAGTAGTCAAATGTATTCAAGGATGCCGCAGGACATATCAAGACGTTTGTAGTCAACTTGTTTGCTCCGTCAGATCGCGGAGGGAGCTTAAAAAAGAGTGCGATAATAGTTGTAAAGAAATTTTTGTTCCTGAAGCTTGTTAGTTATTTCTCCGAAGCAACTATAGTCAATAAATTTTAAACAATCGTTTCCTGTGCAATTTTATTTTATTTAATAATTTACCTAATTTATTTATAATTTTTTTGCTTGCGCGATTTTGGATTTGTGTGACGTCATATGTCTTGCGTAGATCTTACCTATGTGGCGGAACAGATATCATTACACAGTGATCCTAAATTCCTAACTAATATTAGATATAAATGCGACAGTTTTGTTTGTTACGCTTTCACCCTAAAATGGCTGCACGGATTCGTATGAAATTTGGCACATGAGACCAAAACCGTGGGCTGCATCTAGTTTAAAATATGAGCTACTAGCTTTTGCCCGCAGCTTCGTTGGAAATTATCTCGCGGGAACGTACTACCGGTATAAAAAGAATGTCCTACGTTCTAACCCAGATCATGGTCTCATGGGATCTATGTACCAAACTTCATCCGAACCCTTTCAGCCATTAAGTCGTGAAGAAATAACAGACAGACAGAGTAAGGAAGTATAGAAAGTATGGCCTGAAACATTTGATTAGAGGCTCACGAAGACACAAGTACCAATTTCGCATTTTCAACAACGGTCAACAGGAGTAGTATTTTTTTAAGTTTGATTAAGAAATGATACCTTTTCAGACTGACCCTTCAACACGAAGAAATATAGACGTACCTGGCAACTCGAGAGAGGGTGACAATGAAACTGGAGATGATGAAGAAGCACGAATTGATAATAATCCCGATATCAGTATATCTGAAGAATTGAAAGACATAGTTGAACCACCAGCTATGCGAGCTCGTGACGAACATAAAAACACATTGAGATCTAAAATACTGCGAACTGAATGTATCAATGAGAATAATAAAGAGACAGGTAAATGTTCTAAAGCTTGTAACAGAGCCCACACAGTTGTTTGTGCCCGACGCAGCTGCTCTCTTAGAGCTAAGAAGACTTTTAAAACAGACTGCGGCGTCCATTGTAGAAAAGTGTTCAATTCTAAAGTTTGTGATACTTAGCATCTTCAACATGCGGCAAACAGCTTCATTGTACTCCATGGAATGTAGATTGAGTAAATAAAGATTTCAATTTGCATTTTATTTGATATCACCTATTTCGTCCTTTTAATCGGAAGCCCAGTGTGAAGTAGCTGATTTACTTGTGCGCAAGAGTTGGTCCGGTGAAGTTCTACCGTAACAGTTCTTTGTATTGGTGCCAGTAGTACAACTCACACTTAAAATATCACGAATATCCAGGAATCTTTTGGGTCCTACAAAATGAAATGCTGGCAGACCCAATCTTCTTTTATATATACTTTGTGTTGATCTGTGGCCGGCGGCTGATTTATTTTCATAATCAGCCTGTAATGTTCCCACTGCTGGGACACAGGCCTCCTCTCTGTGAGAGGGAGATTATTCTGATTTATGACAATAAAATAAAATTAAAACATAAAAAATACGTGAAATAAAGTTATAAATGTTTATTTCCTCATTTTACGACGACCTAGTCACATACTCACATGGAACATGAATTTGGTTGTAGCGCTTGTAATGCTGAATGTTTTTGTAAGTAGCTCCTGTTATTACTTTTATAAGACATATGGGACATATACCTGCAATTTTACCCTATAAACCTTTAGGGTTGTTAGGTGCTTAACCGGATTTTCGAGTAGGTGCTAGATACCTCATACCAGGCTTTTTATTTGTATATATCATATATCATATGTATGTATCATATACATATGCACAGGCGCTTCCCCCAACTTACCTATTATTTACCAGCTACCCAATCTTTAACCTCTCTCCCCTCCCCCTCTCTCCTTCCCTCTCTCTCTTTCTCTTTTATTTTATTCTTCTTCTTCTTTGTTTCATTTAAAAAATATGAGCTTATAATATTTGGTTTTCAGGCTGCTATAAAAGCCAAACAAAAGTATGGCAGTTCTGATATAGCCAGCGGAGACAGTCACCAGGTACTGTCGACTGACGAAGCCTCTTCAGCAGACCTCACCGACTACTTTGAAGACGTACCTCCTGGCGACTCTATAGAACATTTCCATGGTTACCATAACAAAGTAGCAAGAAAACAATTTGAAACTAGACGATGGCATAAAAGTTGTGTTCGCAAAGCGAGTAGAACGTGCAGGATGGCATGTCAAAAGGCTTACAAATCTGTTTGTAGGAAACGTAAGTGTTCAAACAGAGCCAAGAAGGCACTCAAAACAGAATGCCGTAAGAGTTGCACGAGGAATTTTGAACTTGATAGGGACAGAGCTGCTTATGAAGAATAGGCATATCTTTTACCTGATTAAGTTAGGAATATGTTTTAAATTAATTGACACACACAGACATTAATTGGTTTGATTGACAGTTGTTTAGTGATTGTTTTCATTGATGACTTATATTTTAAAATAAGATGTAATAAATTATTGAATAATGTTTATTATAATATAATAAATTGCAATAATTAGAATCCATATTATAATTTAACTCTAATAGTAATTCGATGTATAAAATGTGCAATTTCATAATTGTTGATTTTGACAAGTTTGGTAATCTACTATTATAATGGCGTCATTATGACTTTCCAATGGTCGGCCACTGACACTACATTGAAAGAAATTGCATATATTGGTAGGTAATCTCGTACATAATGACAAATGAATGACATTTCTACTAATGGGTTTTATAATAATGGCAATACGACAATGTCATTATAATAACACAATTATATTACGAGAACATTGACCGACCAATGATCGACCATTATGAATTTACCAGATTACGAACTTTTAGCAAAATGACAATGGCATGACAATGGGATCGTGTTGGAATGACTGAATTTATAAAAATAGCAGACTTGGGCCCCAGGGTGCATGTCTACACTGTGTCATGAAATTTTAATGCATGCCTACTAACCAGTGTTTTACATGTTAGCGAATAAATAAATAATTTTAAGTATAATAAAGTAACGTATTGTTTAGTTATAAATTAAAATGATTTAACAGCTAATGTGGTAAAGCTTTCCGTGCACATTCTACATGCAGCCGTGGATGTTTAAAAAGGATAAATCACTGTGGGAAGTGGTGCTGAAAGATTAAAAAGTGTTCCTCATAACGGAGATCGAGAATCTAAGAGTGGAGAATCTAAGGAGAATCTTATTTTTTTTTTTGTTGCCGGGGTGGATAATCCTCATGGATGTCCTCCGCCCTGGGGTGGGCGGAGGGGTCTGTCAGACTCTTACTGACTAAAAACCACCCTATTGTTCCCTTCCCACACTTGCACCGGGGATCTTATACTTCCGTGATCCCCGCCTCTGCGGGCCACCTCAAGTCTGGGGGGGTGAGGTGCTTGACCCCCCCGCGACGTCTGAAAGGGGCGCGCGTGGAACACTACGCGCCTACACCTCGGGTTCAGTGTGATAGGGGGCGGCGGACGTCCCCCAGTCCGCCGCCCCTAAATGGGTGACCTTTTCGCATTGTACATATATACAGATTAAAACTAATTCAGCTTGTTTTTAGGGTTCCATACTCAAAGGGTAAAACGGGACCCTATTACTAAGACTCCGCTGTCCGTCCATCTGTCAGTCTGTCACCAGGTTGTATCTCATTAACCGTGATAGTTAGACAACTGTAATTTTCACAGATGATGTATTTCTGTTGCCGCTGTAACAACAAATACTAAAAAACAGAATATAATAAATATTTAATGGGGCCCCCATACAACAAAGTGGTTTTTTTTTGTCGATATTGATAACGGCAACAGGTAGACGCTTGAAATATTCACAGAATATTTAGTTATACAACGTGTCCCAGAAATCAACGTCAAGCCGAAAACGGTCAATAGGCCAAGTCGTGACAGTTCTTAGAAAAATATAAAAAAAAATCTTAGTCATGTACTTTTCAAATTTTATGGATTCAAAAATAAATCTCAAAAAGTGACACCCTGTGATGATCTTTCAAGTCCTGTGACTACAAATATTAACTTTTCGTCAGTTTTTTTTCTGTGACGTAACCATGCATAATCCTTCTGTAAATGACAGTTAAAAGTTAAAACATAACTACCTCAGTTTTAAATAAAATGTTAGATTTTTGCCCAACATTGAATTCAAAATTATTACATCACCCAACTTTAACCGCGTGTAGTGTAAAAAAAATGTACTACATTATTTTGGCAAGTAACTTTAAAAGATGGCGTGTTTAGTCTGGATTCCAAAATGGTAAGCCACTTACTAATTGCTACTTCTTAATTGAGGAAAAACATTTTTTTTAATGAAGTCGGATTTCATACAAGTTCGATTGAGACAAAGAGTGACGTTATTTGACTAGTGCGAGCGAGATAGATGGTGACGCTACTTTGTTGAGTGTGAGCGAGATAGATAGTGACGCTACTTTTATCTAAGAGCGAGACGGATTGACACATTATTTCGTCTGTGTGAGTGAAACAGATAGAGACGCCACTCTGGCGAAACAGGGATGCGTTAGGGGGTAAATTGTGCAATACTGCAGTACGTTACGCTCTCTCGTTTACTACGCATCTTTCCGTATAATTTGTATTGACTTCGTACTTACAACTGTGGCTTTGTTTATTGGACTTGATTTGCATTGTGATTTGGATTTATCTGCACTGTTATCGTAATCCCGTGTTTTGTGAAGTGTGTTATCATGCCATCTCGATACACCGCACAGGAATACGCCAACATGCATCTCATTTATGGAGAATGCTTATACAACGCCAATGCTGCAGCAAGAATGTATCGTGAGAGATACCCAAATGCTGTGCGTTATCCCGATCATCGAGTATTTATCAATGTGCATCTGTCACTATCAGAGGGTCGATTCCCTAGTCAAATGGTTAGCGAGGGTACACCCGTATTGCCCTACGAGGCCGAAGTCCTGCAAGCAGTTGAAGAAGACCCAAGTATCTCAGTACGTGGAATTCAACAGAGCATAGGAGTCCCCAAAAGTACTGCACAGCGTATTTTAAAAAAAAACCGGTTTCACCCATACCATGTACGACGAGTACAAAGTCTGCTACCCCGAGACTACCCAGAGAGAGTGCGATTTTGTCAAACGATGTTGCAGAAGCACCGAGAGGATCCGCGATTCTTTGAAAAAATTCTATGGTCAGATGAATCAACATTTAAAAAGGACGGTTACATGAACCTCCACAATTTGCACGAATGGCACGTGGAAAATCCAAATTTGATGCGGGAAGACAGATCGCAGTACCAGTTTAAAGTGAACATGTGGACGGGAATTTTGAATGGTAAAGTTATTGGTCCAATCGAGCTGCCGGAGAACTTAAATGCCCAGGGGTATTTGGACTTTCTACAAAACCAATTACCAGAATTGTTGGAAGAAGTACCACTGAACATTTACGGCAGGATGTGGTACCAACACGATGGCTGCCCAGCGCATTATGCTCTAACAGTACGTGAGTTTCTCAATCGGGAATACCCCGATAGGTGGATTGGGCGCGGTGGTACAATTTCGTGGCCTGCCCGTTCACCCGATTTAAACCCCTTAGATTTCTTTTACTGGGGTACGATAAAGGATATCGTGTACTCTAAACCAATCCAAAATTTAGACGAGCTGCGCCAAAGAATTGCAGAAGCCGCTGAATCCATCAACTCGAGAAGACACGCCCGTCTTATTACGCGATCATTTTTAAAGAGATGTAGAGCTTGCATTGCAACTGAAGGCGAACAGTTCGAACATTTATAAACATGGAAAATCTGATTTAATAAAAATTATAACTAAAGAAATCCAACAACTGAATTTTATTTCAAACGCACCTGAAACTAACAAATAATTTTGTTTTCCTGAATTAAGAAGTAGCAATTAGTAAGTGGCTTACCATTTTGGAATCCAGACTAAACACGCCATCTTTTAAAGTTACTTGCCAAAATAGTGTAGTATATTTTTTTTACACTACACGCGGTTAAAGTTGGGTGATGTAATAATTTTGAATTCAATGTTGGGCAAAAATCTAACATTTTATTTAAAACTGAGGTAGATATGTTTTAACTTTTAACTGTCATTTACAGAAGGGTTATTCATGGTTACGTCACAGAAAAAAAACTGACGAAAAGTTAATATTTGTAGTCACAGGACTTGAAAGATCATCACAGGGTGTCACTTTTGAGATTTATTTTTGAATCCATAAAATTTGAAAAGTACATGACTAAGATTTTTTTTATATTTTTCTAAGAACTGGCCTATTGACCGTTTTCGGCTTGACGTTGATTTCTGGGACACGTTGTATATTCACTTTAAAAATAAATAATTAAATTAAAATAAAACACATATTTAAGGGTCTCATACAACCAACCTGATTTTTTTTACCGTTTTTTATAGATAACCAGCTGCACCCCGCGGTTTCACCCACGTAAGTCTCGATCCTGTGGGAATATAGGGATAAAAAGTAGCCTATGTCTTAATCCAGGGTGTCAGCTACCTCCATACAAAATTTATCAAAATTGGTCCAGCCGTTTGAGCGTGAAGAAGTAACAAACATACACACACACACTCACAAACTTTCGCCTTTATAATATTAGTGTGATTAGTGTGAAGTGATGGTACGGAACCCTTCGTGCGCGAGTCCGACTCGCACTTGGCCGGTTTTTTACTTTTTAGTTCGTTTTTTGGCAGGTCAGTCGTGTTTTATTTTTATTTAAATTGAAAGTTCACTTTTCAAGCAGTCGGGTTTTTGTGGCTTTTATGATTGGTTAATCAAAAATGGTTCAACTATAACAACCGTTCACATCGGTGAAGGAAAACATCGGGATGAAACCTTAACTTATAGTCGTTAAAAGTCTGAAAACGCCAACCCGTCCAGTCTGTACCCCAAGTGTAAGTTTGCAAGTGAGTAAACGTAACTAATCTCATCCTTATAGCCTTACCATTATGATCTATCGGTCAAATTTTAACGCAAACGAAATAGTTACGTTTACTCTCTTGCAAACTTACACTTGGGGTACTGATCATGCGTGGTGGTCAATGCTTGTGCCTTCTGTTTAGGAGAAGGGGCGTACTCTGCAGTGACACAATAAAAGGCTGGTATTATTACCTATTATTTATTGATCAAAGACTTGGTTAGGAGAAACCAGGAAAGAATTTAGGCAGGTCATTTACATTTGACCATCACGTTGACTGTAGTGCTCAGGCCAACGATACGAGATAAATACATAAAATTGCAACTACCTATACAAATGTCCACTTTAAACTCTAGTAATCTTAGGTAAATTCTCGAGACACCCAGAATAAATAAGTAGTGAGTCCTATTCAACGAAGACCAAAAAACTAATGGAGTCTATAATTTTAGGATTATGTAAGCAACCTACAATAAAATAAAACAATCATTCTACAAAGGCAATCTAAAAATTAATTGAAAACGTGATGCTGGCGTCTGCATAGAATTTGATGATTTTCGTTTTTTTAGTCACTGCAATGGATTTATATCATATAGTTGCTGTTATATTATTGTTTTATGGTGTACGAGTAAGTACATATTATTATTTATTGAGAATAAATAAAATACATTTAACCTACGTAGGTATGCAGAGTCAGTTTTCATAAAAAAACAGGCATTTCTCAAACTTCTTTAGATATTTTAAAAGACATTTTTCTTTATTATTATTATTTATTATCAAGTAACAATAGACTCATACTAATTATTAAGGCACACAATTTCAATACAAATACAATATAATCACATTACTGGTCATAAAAAAAAAAACAATAATTATAATTTTCTAACCGGCACGCGGCATTGGAACAGCAACATGCCTGCCACAGCCGGACATAAGGGCAGTCCAGCCTGTCGGCGATCATTGTCAGAATGACATTGGGGCTGGCCCGGCACCCGGCACCCGGCGCACCAGGGACGCACAGCGCTTGCGCATAGAAGCGTGGAAACAGTCAGTGTGCGCCATCGCGAACATCCCCATCATCATCATCTGCCTGGCCTTTTCCCAACTATGTTGAAGTCGGCTTCCAGTCTAACCAGATGCAGCTGAATACCAGTATTTTACATGGAGCAACTGCCTATCTGACCTCCACAACCCAGTTACTGGGTAACACGATATCCCTTGGTAAGACTGGTTGTCAGACTTTTGGGCTTCTGACGACCCGTAACAACTGTCAAAGATCTACAAATGACAGCCGGGACCAACGGCTTAACGTGCTTTCCGAGGCACGGAGGAATCTTGGTATGAACAGATGGTCACCCATCCACGGACCAACCGGCAAGCGTAGCTTAACCTGATCGATCGACCCGTGCGGCAGTTATTATTTAGCCACAAGCTCACCACGAACATCCCTGATGCGCTACAGAAACGGGGCTACCCCAACACCGATGATGCAGGGCATCAGCGATGTCTGTAAAACGTCCAATCTGTAAATCTTGCTGATACTGGCAATAGCCTCCGTGACTGGTAACTGTATCTACAGTATTATTTTTTATCTCACGAAGCGACGCACGCTTTAGTTGTGTACAAACAGATACTCTGTCAGTGTGTGTGCATGCGCAGGAGCTCATTTAGCGTGCATACCTACAAAACAAATTGAGCCGTCACGGGACGCCTGGCAGATGTGAAACATCGAAATTATTTACACACCATATAGACTGTATAGTAGCGACGCGTCGCCACGCGGCATGCGCCCCCCCCCTTCAGCAATCGGATTTACGTGCGCCTATAGATGTTTCACATCAAAATACAGCACTAAAAATGGCCGCCATTTGTAGGGTTGTAAGTACGAGTGCAAGAGAGAAAGCAAGCAACCGTTTGACAGCACATTGCCGAGTTTTGTACCACAAAACTTGGCACTAAACATGGCGACCGGTCACGCATAGACGTGATTTTGACGTCACACAAAAGTGTTGCCAAATTTAGTCCTTGACAAACATTTAGATGTCTCTCTGTCTCTTCTTATGCCGCTCTTGATTATTTAGAAAGAAACAAAACGCTTTATGACATGTCTGTGTCGATATGATAGATATTTGTTTAAATTCTTCCTATAGTAGAATATATGCCATCTCCATAGTTTTCCTAACTCAATGAATAGAATAGAATACTCTTTACACACACCTGTACACCTTAAAACTTTCAGATATTGTATAAATGTTGAAATTTTACATAGGGTGACACAATGGGCGGTCTTATCGCTAAAAGCAAAACAATGGTGTGTTCCTAGGTGGACGAAGTCGAGGGGACGAACGGGAACACACGGTGTTATGTGTTGACGCTACTCGTCCTCACGCACACATTCACAGCGTATTTGTAAACTCGGTTACCATAAGTAAAGCACGCGTCACTTCGTGAGATAAATATAGTATAGTAGTTTTAAGGCCTGCGCAGACGAGGGAATTTTGTCCGCTGACAATTTTGAATCGTATGGAAATCCAGGCATTTTGTCCTACGTGCGCGTTAGATTTCCTTACGATTCCAAATTGTCCGCGGACAAAAGTCCCTTGTCTGCGCAGGCCTTTAAGGAGAGCCATGTTCAGGATCGTAAGAACATACACACATACCTTTCCAATTAAAGACCTGATTGCGTTTAGCGCAAATCAGAGAGAGTTGGCAAAAGATGAAGGAGGCCTATAAGTACCCATCAATGGGTTAATATAGACTGTTGATGATGACGCAAACGAAGGGTCGGTAGGACGCCTGCATGGCGTGCCATTGTACAGACCCATGTGACTGCTAGACGGACAGATAATGACGACGATAATTATTCAAATTCCAGGCGGTAAAAGGAGCGAAAGAGGCCTTACGAGGTGGAGGCGATATTGTCACTGTCCCCGAGAATAATTCTGAAGAGAATCCGTCAAAAGTGCTGGCCCTGGTCATCCTTGAAGTAAGACCTGATTTAATGTTATTCATTTACACACTGTGTCTACATCTCTTTATGTTCTAAATCCAATTATTGGAACCGGACTCCAATAAAACTCTGCAGCTATTGCAGAGTTAATGTTTTTAGTATTTCTTAAATGCGATTTGATACGTTAATAAGTATTTATTATTGTGATTCACAGGACATTGAGGAATCAGAAGAGACAAATCCATCTATGAAACACGAAGCCCCAATGTTACCATGGATAGAAAACCCTCAAGTAATTTTGCCATGGATAGAAAGTGAGAAACCCAAAGATGATGACGAAGACTCATCAGGTGAATCTAATTCTGACGAATATCCCGATTCCGATACGGAATCAGACACAGACAGCGAATCTAATTACTATCACGAGGATGATTATCTCAAAGAGAAAATAAAGAAAGAGATTAAATTAATGGACTTCGAAAAAACGAATTTAGAACCTTTAAGAAAACGTTGGAGATCATGTCAGAAGACAGCATCAAAATACTGCCGCAAGGCATGCATAGCGTCGTACAAAAACGCGTGTAAAGAGCAAAAATGTAAAAAAAAGTTAAAGAAATTATTAAAGAGGCAATGTAAGCAAAATTGCATTGAATTCTTTGAATAGAATATTATATTTTTATTTGCATTAAGGACGCATTCGCAAATCTGACAAAAAATAGCAGTTTTTCTGTACTTATTGCGGCACAATTCAACTAAACCATAGGTAGCTAATAATTGCTACAGATAGATTACTCCTTCATAACCAATAAGTAGCAATTTTTTATTCGAAAATGTTGGTTTTTATTATTGTAAAAAAATATTTCCGTTGCCTCTTCACACAAAATTTATGATATCGTGTTGAGTTTAGGAACATTTTTCTTTTTTTTTAATAACATAAATTTAGTTTTTTAAAATATTTTATGTAAGCAGACATGTTCAACTCAAAAAGGTAGCAAAAAGTACTATCAAAATGTTAATGTTTTTTGGTAATGTTTTTTTTTCCTACATACATACATACATAAACTCACGCCTTCTTCCCATGGGGGTAGGCAGAAACTATAGAATGCCACCTGCTACGCTCCTTACATACTCCTTTTGCTTCGCCTACGTTCATACATCTGGTCATACACGCACGCCGATTGCGAGTACTACGCACCTGACCTTTCCGAAGACCATCACCAATTTGGTCACTATATGTGGTACTACTAGGGCGTCCCACTCACCTCTGCTTTATAAATACCTTTTGTTAGTCGCGTTCCACTCATCCTCTCAACATGCCCAAACTATCTAAGCATACTCTTTTCAATTTTTGTTACTACATCTTCTTTTAAACTGCACTGTTGCCTTATCACCTCATTTTTCAGCCTATCATTCATAGTCACGCCAGACATGCTTCGCAAGGAACGCATTTCCACTGCATTTATTCTACTTTCATGCTTCTTTTGCCACACCCAACATTCACTTCCATACATAAGCGTAGGCACCAGCACACCATTGTGAACAGCCAGTCGAGCCTTTTTGGGCATCGACTGATTGGTTACAATCGCATGTATAGCACCATTCACTTTATTTCCCGCATTTGTCCATTCCACATCTTCATCAATCTTTCCATCCCTTGTAAACTGACTCCCCAAATATATAAACTCACTTACTTGCTCCACACTCTTATCATTTATTTTCACATCACACACCGATACATCCTCTTCTCTTTCAAACGCCATAACCTTCGTCTTATTCACATTTATATTCATCCCTTTCCTCTTATATGCTTCATCCATCTCAGTCACCATGTCTTGCAACTGTTCTGCAGACGAAGCAAGTAGAACTTGATCATCTGCGTAGAGAAGGCATTTGACAGGCAACTCATTCATTCTCAATCCGCATTCACTCTCTTTCAAATCTATGAAACAACTATCCATGTACAAGTTGAACAGCCACGGTGACGCTACACAACCCTGTCTAACACCCCTTGAGATGCAGAACCAGTCCGTGTATGCCCCATTTAACCTAACACAAGCACTGGAATCCTTGTATAAAAATTTCAGTGCCCGTACCAAGCTCCAGTCCACACCGTACACTGATAGTGTTGACCACAGTTCTTCCCTCCATTTTTTTCCTATCAAGTAACAAACCATATCAAGAAATTTAAAAATCACACACTGGCTTCAGCTATCCGTGTGATGATTATACAATATTTTCATTATGTAAATCGACGGCGAAATAAGCTATATTTTCGACAGGTGCTGAGACTGACACGAATGGTTTAACACCACGAAAACTGTACTTTTATAACACAAACTTAATGTTTCAATTATATCAAGCTTTCTCACAATTAGATAAGAAGTTGACGAAAAACGTTTTTTTTGGGATAGCACCCTTAAAACATGGTACAATATGGTCTTAATAGTAGGATCCTGGGTGGGGGGCCTGTTAAACTCAATCAATCTGCCTGACCTTTCCCCAACTATGTTGCGGTCGGCTTCCAGTCTAACCGGATGTAGCTGAATACCAGTATTCTACATCTACATAAGTCCTGTTAAGGTAAGGAGTTTTATTTTTTTAAGGAGAGGTGCGAAGTTTTCTAGAAGAGCTGATACGTTATTTATGAAAATAAGTTGGTGTTTTTTCCTGGAGAGCGTTTTTTGACACCGTAAAGTAAACACCGCTGCCCAAAGATTTAAATCGCTAGATTTGCTCTTACCATACTTAGTCACGCGAAAAAGTGTCCTTAAGACGCTGACAACAGCTAAACCGCGGTCACTTTCAGACTGCATACAAAAGAAAGAGAAGCGCGATGACACAACGCTTGTAATTTATTGCAAAATATGAAGCAATTATAATTTTACTCAAAATCACTCACTCACATAGTTGACAATGTTATTAATCCTTTAAGAGTTCGCTCGAAATAAAGATTTTGAATTTGAATTTGAAAAATGAGTTGAGTAGGTAATCGAAAATAAAAAAACAACCAAGTTCTGCATACAAATCAGACGTTCTTCATTGGCAACAGCAACGTGTAACACAGCATAGCAGTGAAATAGAAAAGCGTCGAGAAAGCAGTTTAACTCCGCCAAAAGATTCACCATTCGTCCGGTAAGACTCTAATAATCCTTCCATATCCCAAGAGCACGTGTTCCCTACCATTATCGCGCCCCCCGGTCTACTCTTTGATATGCAATGGTCTCTGTAGTCCCATGAAACATGAGGCTCCAGGGGCTAGTGTGAATCTTTGGGTTCATTCGAGTGATCGAGTCTGGTGTAACCACGCTTGACGCTGGGGTCGGTGCATTTCATTCATTCATTCGTACAATTGTATGGTACCAAGATTATAATATTCACTTGGACTTCTTGGCGGGAAAGTGAAGCGTCATGTAAGCAGTTTTGTTTTATTTTCTAAAATTTGTGTTTAACCGAATATTAATGTGTAATAGTGGTGGATTATTAACCATTAAGTGTTCGTGAACCTGCATTAGTGTAGGCAAATGAAACAAAACAGTGCAACATCACTTTAAGTTCTCTCAAGAAGTCCGCGCGAGGTTTCAGTAAAGTGCCACGTCTTTACTGAAACTCAAGGGGAGCGGGCGGGATGTCATCTATCATCTTTATCATGCATTGAATGGAGTTCATTTCATAATTATTTAAGTAACTTTGTACTTGTTACCTAATTTTACATGACACTGGCTAAATGCAAAAACCGTGCGAAGCCAAAAAGAAAAAAAAAAAAATCACTTGTATTTGCCCCTGTTATTGTAAACAAGCATGTAATTGTGAAGCCTTTGTTGGAGATCCACTGAATAAATAAAGTGTGATAAACAAGATTTTTAAATAAAACAATGGCCAACATTTTATTCGTATTTATTTTACAATACATCGATAAAATACAATATTTATAACTGTGACATAATAACATGTTAAACTGTAATTGTTCCAAGTAGACCGTTACTTACTTTATCATCGACTTTTATCAACTTTAACAAACATAATGTTAATAAATATAATGGCTTTTTTGCATAATGACCGACACTCAACTCTCCGACACTAATTTGTTACAAAATCAGCGACTGTTTTAAAGAGTAGCGTCCGTCCGTACATCTGTCACAGGGCTGTATTTTTTTAACCGTAATAGGTAGACACTTGACATTTTCACAGGGTGTGTACTACCATATCCGCTATAATATCAAATAATAAAAATATAGTTAAAAATCTAAAGGAGATTACCACACAAAAAACGCGTTATTTTCGGCGTTTTTATACTATATATTTAGTGTTATATATTCTACGGTGGTACGGAACCCTTCGTGTACGAGACCGACTCGTACTTGCCGCTTTTTTAAGTCAATTCATTCCGATCACAGTTCGATTTCAAATTAAACTAAATAAAGGTAGCTTGCTATTTTAATACTAGCTGTATTTATTGCCCTTGCAAAATATACAGCTAGTATTAAAATGCCCGGTGTTAAGTTTATTCATTATTTTCATCCATTTGTGGATCAACAATGTATTGAAGTTGTTAAATAAATCATTACGTAAAAAAGCCATGAGAACTAAACTATACTTAATAAAGAAAATGGCCCAGAAATCTTAGTTTCTGCAATAACCGCTTCGAACCTAAATAAGTTCTTAAGTACCTACTATAAAAACTTAATTTTTAATATTGGTAATACTTTAGGACGGAATGTCAAATGGTAATACATAAGCATATTTTAATTATACAATCTCATGATTATTTCATTTGTTTTCGTTAAATATTATAATATATTGTGACATAAAATAAAATACTATTAAATTATTTAGATTTATTTTCACAACCTAAAATCTGTCAAAACGTGAGTAAATAAGATATGCTAAAATATTTTTTTTTATATAAAATCGTTATAATAAAAGGCACATTTGGAATAGAAATTTAGAAAAAAAAGAAAGAAAAATACCTATGTAGGTATATTAAAAAATACATTTTAGTGTTTGTGGCACTTTATAAGACACTTGAAGATTAAGCCTAAACTTAATTAATGCATATCTTTTAATATAATTATTTTTATTAAAACTTATGTATATCAGGATTTTATACAATTTGTATTCAATTACTACTTTCGTGTAGCTTAAAATATACATTCACATTTTGATAATGTGACCCCTATGTGTATAGTTTTAAAGATCATTACAACTTCAAGGAATGTTGATATTTTAGCCATTTAAAGTCATGCATATGATTCTGAACTTGTATACCCACAAATTGTACCATAGCTTGACTTCGGCGGCGCCCGTCTGTAAAATGTCGCCATTTTGATTTATGTGTCATTTAGAATCGAAATGTATGCTGTCTGGAATTGACCATAAACTATGTTTCTCGAAAATAGGCAATAGTCTATCTGCATCTTTCTTTAGTTACGCTCTCTGTCTGGTTGGAAAAGTCGAGCAGCGTTGGTTTCTGGTCTGACCTTTGTGGTGTAATGATGATCTTTAAAACCATCTTATTGATATTTGCCGATAAAATTAATCATATTTTCCCACCACTAGGACTCTTAGAACTGCTCTTAATTATCGATGTCACAGAAATGTTACCAGAACTACTGAATTGTGGTGGCGGCGACCGAGGCAGCGAAAACTTTGTATCACTCAAATTCTCCTGACTCAACGACTTTTGTGTTGTAAAAACCGGTATTTTCGACGAAATTCCTGGCGCTAGAGGTTTCGATTTTTCCGCTTTGACGACGGGTATGTTACTTGGTTTCACTGAAATCTGCGGTTTTTGTTGCTCTTGAGACCGTAACTGTATTTGATCTAGTTGTGACAGTCTCCGGTTTTCTATATCTGTGCTCGTGACTATTGTGCCTTTAGGAGATTCGTAGGTAGCTGTCCGGAATTTTATAGTGGTGTTTCTGGGTAGGTCGAAGTCCGAATGACGTTGTTTCTTTGGTTCGTTCGATTGGTTCGATTTCGATCGTTTTTGCACGTCAGCTAGTTGTTTAGCTGAAAAGTGCCTTTCATTAAGAATGAAATCATTTAGCAGTTCAATGTCTAACTCGTAGGATAGAGGGGGTTCTTCGTAAGGCGGTGCTCTTTGTCTGCTTATGATTTTGTCTCTACTTTCTTTTTGCTTTTGCATTTGTTCCGTGCGGGGTGTGACTACTTGTATTTCTGTGATGTGTGGGTCTTTATGACTGTCTATTTCTTTGAAATCTCTTTGTATTTCAGTTATCGTAGGATTGATGGAGTATCTTGTTTTGGTGAGTTCAACAGCATCTTGACTTGAGGTTTGTACGTCTTCTAGATCTTGAACGATTCTGATTCCCATACGTGAGAGTTCTTCTGGAGTTTTCTGTGACATGAAACTTGGATCATTTTTGAGTTTCTCCATCAACGCTTGTGCTTGTTCCTCATCCATCTCTGTTGTGTTTAGTATTATAGTCTCTGTTCTTGTGTAAGCGGGTTCGTCTGTAGTGAAGTGCATGTTAGGATTTTGCCTTTTGATTTCGTCTAGCACTCTCTTATCAATATCTTTTACATCTCCCTCTTCTAACTGCATTTCATCGATCTCTCCTCCTCTCATTATACCGAAGCTAATCTGTTCTACTTGTAAAGGGGCTTCAGCTTTCGTAATGATGTACTTAGTTGATATTTTCTCAACATTTTGTGTAATTACTTTGTTTCCAAACTCGTCTTCGTTAACATTGACTGTTACAGTTTTCTGTACAGGTTCTTGTGTCATCGTTAGTGAAACGTCGGCAGGTTCCATGTATAAGGTCCTTTCTCGTTCATCATGTCTTCGTCTTATACCTTCAAGAACATCGGGAGGCATCATACGTATAGTAGGCTCGCCTATCTCAATAGACTTCGTGTGATCATGAAACGTTTTTCTTTCACGTTTTTCTTCAACAGGCTGAGATTTCTCTGTTGTTATGGTTACAACATTGGTGTTGGTGTTTAGATCTTTGGGTTCTGTCCATTCTGAGGAAAATGTTTCGAGCTTTTTCTTGTAATTGAGACTGTTATTGTTAGATCCTATTCTGATGTTGCTGACAAAGTCATCATAGTCTCGCACTTTTTCTGCTTGTGATGTTTTTAAGTCGAAGTTAACAATATCTGGTTGATGCATTGCGGACTTAAAGGCATCTGTCCGTGGTGTCTGCTTACTAGTACTTGCTTCATGTTTTTCTTTTTCAGGGCTTTGGTCAATATGTACGTTCAATATAGGATTTTTGGCGAGCAGTTTCTTCATCATATCGGACTTAGGTCTCTCTAAACTGTTTACGTATGTATTACGGGACATCTTCAGATCATCTGGTACGTTCGTATCATACGTCATTGCTAGCTTTTCTTCGTATTTAGCTGGTGCTGCAGGTTTGGTTTCAGTTATAACAGATACGATTTCTTGCGTACTATCCAAAGAGCTCATGTTACTTCCATCTGACGTAGATTTTGCGAATTCTGATACAAGTTTCAAATGAACTTTCATGTTTTCGTCCATTATCCGTCTAGCAAGGTGATCAGATGTTTCGTGTTCAGCTTCTCTGTACAGCTCAAAATCTTTGGGCTTAGTAAAGCTATGATCGTCATTTTTTTCAGAATCAACTGAACTTGAAGATCCCTTCACTATAGCATCTTCTAAATTACCAAATTCTGAACCCTTCTTCAACCGATTTCTCTGGAAAGTGTTGAGTCCTTCCATAGCTGATGTTTTAGCAATATTCAAGCTTAATCTCGGTTCTTTGTGTTTGATGACTATGCCTTTATCCGAATCAAGCATATCAGGTAGAACATCTTCATGACCTGAATCAAAGAAGGTAGTTTCTACTACTGACATAGCCTTCCTTTTCTTAGGTGATATAGTGTTTTCCTGATGATTTTCGGCATCTTCTGCAGAAATATCTAGACTTTGAGCCCTTTCTAGAGTTCCAGTTGCAGGTTTGCTAGGTTTGGCCCTCATTTCAAATCTAGATAAATCGCCGAGAGAAGCAGCTTTACGTTCATTTTCATCCAAAATAGATGTACCATCAGAGACAGAATGCGCTGTATCGTTGTTCGGCGAACTGTGGATAGTTATATCACTGTTATTGAGTTCTATTGTTGTCGAACCTTTATCACTCTTATCACTTTGGTTTAAAGACCTTACTGAATGAACATCTTGGTTGGAAGACATGATAGACTTTGAATCTTCAAAGAAATTGTTGAGGGAATCGCTTTCTCGTTTGAAAGGCTTTGTGACAATATCGTATATATCATCTTGACTGAAGTTGATCGATTCTTCGAGACGTGTAGAGCTCTTCATTTTGCTGACCTTTGGCGTTGAGGTATTTATTTGTGATGCACTGGAAGACCTGTTTGAAGTAATAGAGTCGTGTAAAAGACTCGAATGTTGTTTCTCATTGCTTAAGAAATCATTAACGTTTTTTAATTGTTCGAGAATACTGTCATCAGTTTTATTTTTCTCTGTATCAGGTGGTGAGGGAGCTTTTCCTTTTGATTTCTTCGGTTTAGGAGCTTCTTCTTTCTTAAGATCAACTTTTTCTTTCTCATAAATCACGTCTGTGGAGCTCTTTCGATTAGTTCTAGCTGCGTTTGCCGCGTCTAGCATATGTTGTGGTAACTCCTGAGGTATTCCATTCTCGTCTCTTTTGATTCCGCTAGAGTTGAGGTCACATCTTGCGAATGTCGTCATCACTGAAGTCTCGGATGTTCTGGACGATTCTAGACTAATAGTTGTGTCAGATTCATTCGCTTTATTTCTAGCGTTTGGAATAGGTGGAGCCATCTTTTCTCTACGTTTGGCAACAACAGGTTTCTTTTGTTCTGTCTCATTCTCGTGTTTAATTTGAGTTGTAGGTGCGGGACGTTGTGGTTCAGGCTTGTCAATTTCGTCAACAGATTTATTCTCTACAGCAACGACTCCGTTTTCGACGCTCTTTTGTTTTAAGACACCATCGTCAGGTACATTTGGTGGTAGGACTCTGATACCGAATTTCATGGCTCTTTTCGGATCATATTCTCTTTTTTGAATCTCGGACTGTTCAATATGAGTCATGGCGGCGATACCATTTTCTGGTTGAATAATTTGAATGTCACTGTCAGTTGATTGTCTCTTATTATTCCTCTCTGGTTTGTTGACAGCTGCTGGGATGTCAGAAAGTCTAGATTTGTTTGCAAGTTTGTTATTCTTTTCATTCTCCCTTTCTAGTGTTGTGTGGCCATCTTTCTTCTCTTTCTTATTTCTCTCTAAAGTTGTAGATGTAATGATCTTGTCTGATATCATCTTCTTGATGCCGGTCTTACTCTGTTTGGTTTCCAGCGTGGAGTTGTTCGAATGTGACGTGTTCGGTGACCTCGGCGGGTGCAGCAGCTTTCCTTCTTTTTCAAGCTGAAACATAAGAAGACTTTATTACAGCTTTTTGTTAATGTTATTAGGAGTTAATGGTGATGGCAGTGAATATAGATGATAGAGGAGGTTATAAATGTAGAACTTTTCAAATTGTGTGTGATTTTTAAACCACTAGTTGTAGGTTATTTTATTGATACTCTTTTATCTTATATTAGTATAATATTTGGACTGTTTAATCGTCGGTTACATAGCAATTAAGTGAATTATCAACAAGATTTCACACAGTCACTCAAGTTTGTCAACATACCAAAGCCGGCTTGTTGTGTAATTGAATAAGAAGGGGAAATGACATACATTCTTTAAAACTAGTATAAATATCCATTTCCGCAGTAAAGGTATTTCCTCTATGTAAAGCAGCTAAGAATTCTCATTCCTGATTGCGTAATATCATGATTTGCTGATTCATTCGTTATAGGGTCGCGTTTGCCGAGCACCTGAGCTCGTTCTTAGATTAATAGTATACGTAATATCGATTGAAATCGATAGTGTTTAATGTGTTTTGCTTCATTTAATTTCTTATTCATAATTCCATGGTGAATTTAGTAACGACCAATTGGAACCGTGCACCTAGATTCTGACTTTCATAAGTGCCCATGTAGGTACAAATATTTTGATTTGATTTGAATTCGGTAGCTCACTGTTTTCGGAGGTGTAATAAATCAGTTGAAAAGTGAGTTTTGTCCATTCATTGGTATAATATCCTAGGAGGTCCAGAAGTAGAAAAATTAATACGGACTGACCGAAATGGCGATGAAAATAGTCACTTTGAATAAATTAAGATATCGATTCATCTTAATCTATTAGCGGACATATTCGTCAAAATACTTGCACAAAACGAACCATTGTTTAGCTAGCACTAAGACAATAGACAGACATTCCATCGACAACGTGGATTGTATTCTAAACATGCATTGTTAGTTACGATAACATAGTGATACAACGGCACTGGCATTTGATAAACTTCCTTACGATGTAATATTTAGCGTTTAATGTAGTAAGTTTGTTATTAGATTTAACTATAAAGTGTATTTTTCATTAAATCTAAGATTTTTCAAATCAATTCTCGATGCGTTTTTGCTCACTTAAAGTGTGTTGTTGTTTGTCATGCTATAATTGTTTACCAAGTCTTCGAATGAATGACACATTTTAAACGTGCCAACTCTAAATTGACCTCTCATACTTAATATGACAGTTATTGAAATTTGAAGTTCAAAATAAGTACACTGTGTTTTTGCACGAATTATAAAGTTAAATAATTTGTATGTTTGCATAATGACAAACTATTCTCTTAAAACTATTCTATTTATATTTGCATACATGTTTTATTCATGAATTGTAGAAAGAAATAGCTACGGTGGACATTATCGTGATTTTATTACCTAGCATTTGCGTTGCATCGTCTATTAGGTTTATTATTAGTTCATTGTTTTTCGCGTGAAATGACTCAAGTTATGCAATGCAACCTCTTTAGTATTCAGTGTTGCCAGTTTGTGACAATGACAGGAAATATTTTTGATTTTATTTATAAGGGATTCAGAACGCACCCCTAAGGAATGACACTGTAGACTATTTTGTCGACCGCATTTAGCGATATTTTCTCATTTTTTTCTTTCATAAAGTTAATAATTATGATTATACTGAAATACCTAGGTAACACACTGTTTTTTATTCAATTGATTTTGAACCAAGTATAAATCACTTAAACTGCTGCTTTCTTACAAATAATAATAATACCAGCCTATTATTATCCACTGCGGGTAAAGGCGAAAAAAAAGAAGAAGAGAAGAAAGAAGAGAAGAGAAGAAAAGAAGAAAAGAGTGAGAAGAGAGAGAAGTATAAGAAGCCACCCTCTCATACACAGAAGGCACGAGGACTGATCACCACGCTTCCTCAAGACGGGTTGATGATTTTTGACTTATATTAACTTTATGTCCAGGTTTCCTCACGATATTTTTCATCGATGTCAGTAATGTCCAAAATAAACAAAGAATCTACTTATGAATTGAAAAAGCCACAGTGATACTTGCCCGGATTTGAACCCTCAAATTACTAATGAGAAAAAATTGTATTATTTTTCATATCATTTAAAAAAATATCTCAGTAATTTAGTTTTCAATACACTTCCTCGAAAACTGGTTCATATCGCACTACGATTAGGTTCACAATGCAATGTATTTCACACGCGTGCGATTTTTTATTTTCCAACACGTGCACCGGTATAAAAATTGCCACAGATAACTTACACCAATACTAAAGTCCAAATTGGTTCAATGCCCCTATTCACACCTCTCTATTCGGAGGTGATTTATTTTTTTAATCTCGGCAAAGATGTGTCTTTACGGCGTTAATATTTTTGGAATATTTAAATAATGTTTATAAATAGAATACCATGATTATTACAATAAAAAAAAAAAACGTTTATGATCAAATTAACATTTATTTGTGTTCTAAACTCAAAAATATTTGAATGTTCTATTTTTCATATTAGGCTTTATACCTTTGCTTCGAAAAGCGCGCAAAAAAAAAAAAAATCATAGTTTCCTAATAATGAATGACAAGGACTTCTTGGCGGGAAAGTGAAGCGTCATGTTAGCAGTTTTGTTTTATTTTCTAAAATTTGTGTTTAGCCGAATATTAATGTGTAATAGTGGTGGATTATTAACCATTAAGTGATCGTGAACCTGCATTAATGTAGGCAAATGAAACAAAACAGTGCAATATCACTTTAAGTTCTCTCAAGAAGTCTGCGCGAGGTTTCAGTAAAGTGCCGCGTCTTTACTTAAACTCAAGGGGAGTGGGGCGGGATATCATCAATCATCTTTATCATGCATTGAGTGGAGCTCATTTCATAATTATTTTTAAATAACTTTGTACTTGCTACATAATTTTACATGACACTGGCTAAATGCACAAACCGTGCGAAGCCAAAAAGAAAAAAAAAAAAATTAATGACAAAAATATTTTTCGTTATTTTATTTTATTTCTTCAAAAGTGTATTGAAAAACGTCGTTTGATACACGTAGACATTTGTTATTGCAGTTCTCGGCTCAAAAACAACCTTGCCTACGGCTCGGGTGTTAATTCCGCCTCGAATGCAATAACAAACATTCTCCACTTGTATCAAAATATACTATTCTCAACTGCACCCTGACAAATACACGTAATTCAATCCATCATTAATTATCTAAGAATCATGCATGAAAGAAAATCAATCAGAAACGTCAAAGAAAGCGTTGGCATAAGAAAATCTATGCGAAGCGTGGGAAAGTAACGTCGCCAAGAAAGTTCTTAGAGGTCTGTCGGTACTGTTCTCACTTTCCAATACACCTGCTAAGTGATGTATAAGCAGTATAAGTTAATGTTTACAATGGGTAAGATGTTATCGGGTTAAAGGCTAAGAATTGGCATAGATTTAGGGAAAAACCGTTGTGGCCGCAGGAATCCGCTGGATGTGAGAAGTACAGAACCGGTCTAAAGTGGCGGTGCTTGGGGGAGAAATATTTCCAGCAGTGGATGTCTTAAATGATGAAGATGACGATAAGACCTGTGGCCTATGCGTGGCGCCATGTTGTTTGTCAAGACGTTCTTGCTTGTCAAGTCTCCCTTGAGTTAAATCGACAATTTATGCATGATTTGTGTCCGCTTTGGAAAATGGGATCTCTATGAACGCCAAAATAAAAATTGACATTAGTAATGACTGATTTATACTGGAGGTGCTGGTGGCTGAATAATAACAGCCACACGGGTTGATTGAAGGTAAACTACGCTTGCGGCGGTTGGTTCGTGGATGGGTTACCATCCATTACAAATCGAGACTCTTCCGTGCCTCGGAAAGCACGTTAAACCGTTGGTCCCGGCTGTCATTTGTAGATCTTTAACAGTCGTTACGAGTAATCAGAAGCCCAAGTCTGACAACCAATCTTAAATATTATAGGTATATCGTGTTACCCAGAACTTAACTGGGTTGTGGACGTCAGATAGGCAGTCTCTCCATGTAAAATACTGGTATTCAGCTGCATCCGGTTAGACTGGAAGCCGACCCCAGCATAGTTGGGAAAAGGCTAGGCAGATTGAAATTAATGATATAACGATGAGATAAACGGCGCCACTAGCCATTATTTTCGTCAAGGGAAATCAGATTGCTAGATTTCTCGCTTTTGTTGGGAGTCCTAGAGTCACAAGGAATATAAATACAAATTCCTCTGGAAGGAGAGGAGACTAAAGTAAATGTCAGGTTTTTAAGGAGAACTGTTTTTCCCCTGGTAGATAGAAGTTCTAGTCAATGCCGTAACATTATAGGAATAATGAAGTGCGTTTTAAGGTCTTAGTAAATTACTCCTTTTGATTGATCCTCCACTCACCGTGCTAACATCGCCCGTGGAGCCAGCGCGCTTCAGCAGCGGATGGTGCACCCCCCGCCCCGCGCCACTTGCCCGCCCACCCTCCACCACCTCCAGTTCCACGGGGTAAGGGGACGCCAGAGACAAGATGGCGACGGCGTCCTCTAGCGGCGTGCCGGTGAACTCGATTTTGATGCTTTTTATCTTGTCACCTGGAATTTAGAGATAGGAATAAAATTAATTATGTACGGCCATGGAAGTAAAATTTTTGGGTTCATAGGATGTGAAAGGAGGTCATATATTTTTGTTCCAATAGACCATGGTACCATTACCCAAAGCCCTCCACGAAGATACAAAGATTTCCGAAATGCTTAGGCCGCTCGGTCAAGCATTGTAATATATGTACCATGCATGCAACTGTACGTACCTTTTTTATTCATTGTAGAAAGAGAAAAAAAAAATAGGATTTACGGATGTAAATAAATAAAGCGGACACTTTTGCTAAGATCCCTGACCGTGCACTTGAGAATATGATTTGTAAACGAATGAATTAAAGCCCAGTTTCTCCGAACTACGTAGAGTGTAGACCCTGGCAAAGAGCCAGAAATATTCTTGTATGACTAGGTATATTTACGTGGGATCTAGATTAGGAATAACACTGTTGATATCTCGCTCATGTCGTAAGCTCCTAAAATTGAGAAAGTATGGCATTATTACCAAAATGTTCTGTCTGCGAAATGTGGTGACAATATTACTGTAGAGAAGATAATATCTACAGCTAATTATTTTACTCAAAAATACTTGTAATGTGGTCATTAATTTGACAACCTTCTTTGAGCCAAGTCGACCTTTTCGTGCTACTTGAATACTCGTATTAAGCGCAAAGTTGTATATATGGAATTTCATTGCTGGTGAGTTTTAGCAACCAGCAATTTCCTTTGTAAATAATCCATTATTGTCGACTTTACTTTCAAAAATAGTACGGGGTCTATTCCGAAGATAAAAAGTATCGGCTGAATGTTCGGCCGTTTCCAGAAATCTAAACTACGGTGAAAGAAAAAAAAACCGGCCAAGTGCGAGGCGGACTCGCGCACGGAGGGTTCCGTACCTATAAAAACCTCAAAAAAATCAACTTCTAAAGTATTCTTCAGGTAGTGATCGTAGATCCGTATCGCTATTGGCCCATAGACAAAGAGATTTAAGATAGATACTATATAGAGGCTATTAGAAGTAATGTCATAGAAAAATAATTGTGATCCCATGTCTCTGTGACGCCATCTAGCGTAATATTGAAAAGTTCAATAAAAGCTAAGTTTGACACGTTACACTTCTACCGACACTAATCTTTGATTACGAACCGTCAGATAGTTTGAAACATCTAAGAGAATTATTGGTTTTTTTAATTCTGGGTAAATTACAAAATATTAACGAAAATAAACCGTGGATAAGTCTAGTCGTTGTATCACTACGAGATTTGCAATACCATATTGCTTAATTAGGCATAATGCTTCGAAAAAAATTTTTTTTTGTGGACACGAATGCGACTTGACATGCAGGCGTACAACACTAGACTTAGCGACTTTTGCCCACTAGGACAAATGTATCGGATTACGATTTTGTTCGTTATGTCCCGTCTATTGTTAAGTAAATAATTTAATGTCTTTGTCCATAGAACTTCACTTTCCATACAAATGAGCAGTCTCATCATAGAAATGAGCAGTCTCATTTGTAGGGGAAAATAAGAAATCCACACGAACAAGTCGCGAGGGAAGTGCTAGTAACAAGATTGGATAAGACATTAATTGGTCAACAGATATAACACTGTGGCATTATAAAAGTAACAACGGTGTCATGACTAGCTGGTGACAACTTTCCCCTGTCGTCTGGGTCGACCTTGCAAATGTCAAACTTAATGTTGTCTCTGACATTAGAGAGGTTCCACCTCGTTAACTTACGCGCCAAATGTACCATTGCTTTCATTTATTACGGCTTATTTTTAATTATTTTAGTTTTGAATTGTTTTTTTTTTTTAATCACGGACGCTTCTGTCGTTTTGCATCGTTCTCACGGGTATATTTTCAATAAGAATGATGTAACCAATACTTAAAAGAGTGTGTGTGTGTGTGTGTGTGTGTGTGTGTGTGTGTGTGTGTGTGTGTGTGTGTGTGTGTGTGTGTGTGTATGTGTATGTGTGTGTGTTAAAAGAGTGCCCGTGGAGTTTCTTGTCCGTTCTTCTCCATAGGAACCTACTATTTGTAATGGGCAACTAGCTTCATATTTGTAACTGACTGACTTCTTGACAATTCAAAAGTGCCTGTAAATGGTTAAATTGAAATAAATGCTTTGAGTTTGAGTTTATTAGTTGACCACTTTGCGACGTTGTTCACATGGGCTACTTGAGTTACAAACTGACTTTTTTTTCGAAAAGGACCATTATTCAGCCTATCATTGACCTCTGCTAAACGTTAAAGTATCCAAGTGCACCGTTACACAATTCTTAATTAATCTCAGTTAATCTTCTAGCAAAAAATTACTTGTTTCGTATCAAACACTGAAGGGACACTATTGCAGTTTCCAGTAGTCAGTTCCAATTCAAGATGATTTTCAAGATAACTATCAAGTAAAATCAAAGTGCGGTCTATGAATCTTGTCCTAAGATAAATAAATTAGGAGGAGATAGTCATTACTGACACGCTTTAGAAGAAAAATAACGTAACAGTTCAACCATATGCCTGATCACCCTATAATGCTGGGACACACAAAGAGGAGGCCTCTCTTTGTGCGAGGGAGTGGTCCGTAATCCACCATGCGGGCCCAGTGCGGAATGGTGGATGTCACAAGTCTTTGAATTTTCGGCTCTAGGACATGCCGGTTTCCTCACGATGTTTTCCTTCACCGTTTTGAGAGCAGAGGTGATGAAATAATGTACACAAACTAATGTGCCTGGTTGAGTTAGAACTTCAGTTCAACCATAACTATGACTCTTAGGAAACAGAGGCTCACTATTGCCTTCCTTATTAAAGCTGTCTTAGGCAAGTTGTAGTACATTACCTGGCTGTATCGTCCTGCCATAGGCAGCAGGACCGGACCTCAGCATGTCACGTGACCCAGACCAGTGACGTCACGCGCCCAAAGCTTCACGTTCTGTTGTACACGTTACCTGGCTATAACTTGGCAGCGGACTGCCTCGGTAAAATGCTACTGCTGCGCATGTGGTACTGAGTTCGATTCCCCGGCCGGGCAAAGTGTTATTGGGTTTTTCCATCAGGAATTTCACAGTAGCAGCCCGGAGTCAAGATTCGTGTCAGATTAATGGTAATAGGTTTGCCCCCTATGACATGGGACTTAAACATAACTGGCGAAATGTGGGTGAACTATAGGTACTTCTCTGCCTAGCCCTTCGGGATTACGGGTGATGATGTTTAGCTAAGTAGCAGTACATTACCTGGCTGTAACTTGGCAGCGGCAGCAGGCCCGCTCCGCAATACAGAGTGGACATGCACGCCATCTCTTGCGCCGCCCCCACATCGCAGACCTAAGCCAGTGAAGTCACGCGCCCAGAGCTTCACGCGGCGTATGCGAGCTCGCTGTGGACAAGAAACGTTTCATATTAGAACTAAACTTCAGTATTAATAATTAATTAGGGTTCCGTACCTCAAAATAAAAAAAAAACGGAACCCTTATAGGATCACTCGTGCGTCTGTCTGTCTGTTTCTCTGCCGACTGTCCTGTCACAGCCAATTAGCTCCGAATCTACTGGACCGATTAAGTTGAAATTTGGTACACATATGAACTTCTGTGACCCAAACACGGACGTGTAACGTAAATAAATGAATTTTGAATATGGTTACTTTTGGGGGGAAAACTAGAAAAAAAAAAAAAGTTTTACGAACTGTACCGTGTGACATATCAATTAAAAGGGCTTGTTGTAAGGATTTCAGATATACTTTTTTATCATTTTGAAAAAATCCTGTTAATATTATTTAAGAAAAAGATGAAAATTTACCATTCGGAGCCTAAAATTAAAAAAAATATACAGAAGTCAAAGGTCTTAAAATAACAGGGCAAATCTCTCAATATTGTCTTTTACATTTGCAGTTGGAATGTATGAGGAAACATATTTTCAACTACAATGTTAAGTTTGTTCTCGGGATAAATTTATCCCAACTACGGAACACTTCATTGTGCGTGATCCGACACGCACTTGCCGGTTTTTATTTATTTATTTATAGGTGTGGTCATGAATAGATTCATAGATTCATCCGTGCCTCGGAAAGCACGTTGAGCAGTTGGTCCCGGCTGTCATTTGTAGATCTTTGACAGTTGTTACGGGTCGTCAGAAGCCCAAAAGTCTGACAACCAGTCTTACCCAAGGGATACCGTGTTACCCAGTAACTGGGTTGTGGAGGACAGATAGGCAGTCGCTCCATGTAAAATACTGGTATTCAGCTGCATCCGGTTAGACTGGAAGCCGACCCCAACATAGTTGGGAAAAGGCTAGGAAGATCATGATGATTTATAGGTGTGGTCATATTTAAGGATGTGGGTATTTTTTCGGGATTACGATGTTGGTCCCATGGAGAAAGTTGTCCAGTCTAATAGCCTGGACCACACCCTTTATAATATTACCACACCTTAATGATACATGCTGTATACAACAGGCACTTTGTAGGAAAACATTAAAACTACCAACTTCACTTTCGATCACTTGATTTACTAATAAAACATTCTGCTTTTTAGGGTTCCATACCCAAAGGGTAAAACGGGAACCCTATTACTAAGGCTCCGCCGTCTGTCTGTCTGTCCGTCTGTCACCAGGCTGTATCTCATGAACCGTGATAGTTAGACAGTTGAAATTTTCATAGACGATGTACTTGTGTTGCCGCTATAACAACAAATACTAAAACACAGAATATAACAAATATTTAAGGGGGCTGCCATACAACAAACGTGATTTTTTTGCTCGTTTTTGCTCGATATTGATAACGGCAACAGGTAGACGCTTGAAATATTCACAGAATATTTAGTTATATATACACTTTAAAAATAAATAATTAAAATAAAATAAAACAAATATTTAAGGGGGGCTCCCATACAGCAAACGTTTATTTTTTTGCTATTTTTATTGATAATGGTACGGAACCCTTCGTGCGCGAGTCCGACTCGCACTTGGCCGGTTTTTATAACACTTCCTCTACAGTATAGAAATGATTATCACCATTCCATCAACGGCCGCGGCGGATCAATGGGCAATTCAATGCAAATGTAATGGACAAGTCTGCCAACCTGTCCATAATGCATACCTCGCTATAAAAATATACGCGTTGACTTGAGACCCTCCTTCTTTTTCGTCGGTTAAAAACTTGAAAGAGATACGCTTGATGCTTTATGTGTCACCATCATTTTTCTTTGAAAATGAATGAGACAGCAATATAAATTATAGAACGTATTGGTTTTATTGATTCTCTATGGTAAAGGTAGTGTTTAAAAAAGGACATATAACATGACTGTATGGGCTGAATTCAGAGAAAATTGTGTTCGTATTTTAAAAGTTAAATATTGTAGATATAATAAGCATTTTAAAATGTATATGGAATAAAGAAAAAATAAAATAACAATGCCGAAAGTCAAGAAATATATCTTTCTAGATTTAATTTCTCCCACTCTGGGCGGAGCGGGAGGGTGTCAGACTTTTACTGACTAAAACCCACCCGTGTTCCTTCAGTTGCCTGTGTGCCAGGGCCACAATATCCCTTTCGGACAAACCCGCAACTCTGGAAGCTGAATAATTCACATACATTAGCTTGTTAACTCATCACAATAATGACAAATAAATATTGATAATATATGGCTTTCGAAATATTGTTTTTTTTTTTCACAATTTCCACACAGTTACAGGCTATGACTAGGCTTAAACTTAGGAGTCCATGATACAACAGTATAATAATATCAAAGATTTCTCATCCGTATCACTATCACTACTCGTACGTATTATAAAACAAAGTCTGTCGCGTCTGTCTGTCTGAACGCGATAAACTCAAAAACGACCGAACAGATTTTCATGCGGGTTTCACCAATGGACGGAGTGATTCATGAGGAAGCTTTAGGTGTATAATTCACATAGACTTATTAAAAAAAGTCAGACGGAACTCCCGCTAAGACAAAACTGTGTCCCGTAATGGCGGCGGCAGTCTTATGTGTGAGTGAATTTAGGGTTGTCATGATAGCCAAAATTACCCACTTACTATTGTTTTATTTTAAGAAAAATACAGGTCGGCATACAAATTTGAGGTACTGCATATGTAACAACTCGCCGGAGTCCTCCTTTAGTTGTATAAAAGTCATTCGTTTCAAAATGTAAACTGCAAATGGCACTGTATTTGTTTAGAATCCAATCATTTTGACAGTTACAATTTCGAATTTTTTCAATCCAATCATTTAGCCAAACTTCAATTACTTTAGGAAATCTAGTAGAAAGAATATAAAACAACTAGTAATAATTAACCTAAATAATTGAATTGATTAAAAATATATTAATTTCCCGTATATTTAGTGTAATTTGCACACGTGAATATTGGCAACACTGGCCCTGTGATGAATTATTTTGTTCTGGTGAATAGAGATTGATTGTAATCTATAAAATCGGGAACTAAGTTGTTGAATTATTCATTTACCTATGAAACGTGATTCCTGTATTTTTTTTTCTTCCGATCGCTACAGTTTTTGCAACATTCCACCACACAAGACATGCTGTATTTCAATACTTTTTTTGCCGCATAGACGTGTCGACTGTGTTGACGTTTGCACGCGTAATGGGTGAGTATACTGTGAATGTGTGCGTGGGGGCCTGTACGTACAGCGAGCTGGCTGACTCTGAGTGACACAGTTTTCTGTTAGCGAGAATCCGTCCGAAGTTTTATACGTCCATGATAATTCATTAAAGTTTTGTGTAAATTGGCTGAAATATGACGATGATTGTTGGAGATGTCGGAAAAAATCATGCCGACTGGGAGCTTTACTGGCGTGCGCCGCGTAAACCAATAGAGTTATATGACAACAAGGTATTACGGAATTAATCCTCTTAAAAATATCTATTACACTGTAACAAGGCTACATCGACGATGAAATACTAATACCTCCTAACTAACTTGCTTTTCGATTTTTTGTTTTGAATGCCATTCGACGTAAAATGCTATTTCGCTCGTACTGGCAAAACCTCCTAACACGATAATTTAACTATTTATCCCATTAAACACTAATAGCAAAAACTTCTAAATTATGAGAAGCTATTTTTTCGTCTCCTGTATCCTCCTCCTAAGATATTGGTAGTTCGTCGTCGATATGTCTATCTGCATATTTCTTACTCGACCCAATTCTGAAGTCCAGGCACACGAAGTCACGGAGAGAAGCTACCGGCAACCGGCGTGCATAGCCAGATGTATGAACGTAAACGAGGCAAAAGCAGTAAGGATCGTAATAGTTGTAATTCTGTAGTTTCTGTGCCTACCCCATAAGAAAATGACGTGAGTTTATGTATGTATAAAGTCATTAAAGACAAACAACACATCGTCAGTCTCCTTCGCGTAGGTACCTACCTACCATGAAGGATTACAGTAATTCATTGTAATTGACTACATTAATTACACGTGATTAAAAACAGGTGGTATTACCTGATTCATATAATCGCATGCGCATCTTATATGTAGGTAACATATAAGATGCGCATGCGATTATATGAATGTGTTTACCAGCGCAGTGTAACTATTCTGTGTTCGGAATTTAGTTTCCAAAAATGTACCCATCACGCCACCAATTCCACGCGTCATGTTGGTGAACGAGCGCCTTCAGTTGAGACTGGACATTTCTTAACTGCCAGGGCTTATTTTTTAATCTAATATTTTGAAGTGTTTATAATAAAAAAAAAAGTATCGAGTGGTGAAAGGCTATTTGTTTGAAGCGACATTTTGGACGATATTGAGTTTGTGATATACATATTCGGATTCAGCAAATTTTTCTGCGTCGGATGAGCCGGGTTTCGTACAATTCTGAGCACTTATTTGGCGCGACAATGCAATTTAATTGCATAATTCTCAAACTTCATATTTTTTTAGTACTTCATTTAAGCTGTACAAAAAAATAGAGAATCAGAGTATGAGTCATTATTCTCGTCCTAAAATTTCAGTTGAATGGCACATGAAGCGTTTTTCGATATAGCTAGGTGAAAAGTCCATTCATACATTTTGCTTTCCACTACTAATACTGTGCAATGTTGCTTCAAACAATTTGCCGTCAGCCATGGCGTCCCGGTGAGGTATGGCTCTAAAACTCTTATTTGATAAGATAGGTACCTACCCATAATAAGAAAAGCGTCAAGTAAGAAAGATTATTGTCTCGTGTGCCAGCAGAAAGATACATACTTTGTAAGCAGGACGTTTTTTTTTTTTTTTTTTTCTTTTTGGCTTCGCACGGTTTGTGCATTTTGCCAGTGTCATGTAAAATTAGGTAACAAGTACGAAGTTATTTAAATAATTATGAAATGAACTCCACTCAATGCATGATAAAGATGATTGATGATATCCCGCTCCGCTCCCCTTGAGTTTAAGTAAAGACGCGGCACTTTACTGAAACCTCGCGCGAACTTCTTGAGAGAACTTAAAGTGATGTTGCACTGTTTTGTTTCATTTGCCTACATTAATGCAGGATCACGATCACTTAATGGTTAATAATCCACCACTATTACACATTCATATTCGGCTAAACACAAATTTTAGAAAATAAAACAAAACTGCTAACATGACGCTTCACATTCCCGCCAAGAAGTCCAAGCAGGACGTTAGATCATTGGCCAAAAAGTAAACACAGATAACGATTTATTTTCAAGAAAAATACTGCATTTATTAGGAACAGTCGTATGAACAGCAGATCATATTTTTTAAAAATTACAAACACCACTATTAATTTATTTTAAAAAGAAAAAGAAAACAATTATAAATTTATTTCTTAAATCCATAGAGGACAGGCAAAGGTCATACCCCAAACAGCCAATGTTTTACTTTTAGTTTGAACAAAAAATGCTTAAAATATCTACTATCAATGATTTTACTGGCGTACCTAGATTCCTAGCTATTCTAGATGACTTGACGGTCAAGACAAGTTGACGTCATTGAAAATGACATCATCAAGCAAGCAATTGGTCATGCTGTGCATCCGTTTAGTGTTGCCATTATTATAATATGCATGTAAGTAGGTAAGTACTTATTTACCTCAATAATATCCTAGAGCAATATTTATCAAATTAGTCGTAGGTAAGTTGGTCTAGTGGTCGCGTGCATGTTGAGCATGAGGTCCTAAGTTCGATTCCCAGGTCGGGTAAAGTGTTATTGGGTTATTCCATCAGGAATTGCTCAGTAGCAGCTCGGAGTCTGGATTTGTGCCCGGTTGTTGGCAATAGGCTCGCCCCCTATTTACATGGGTCTTAAACATAACTGGCGAAATGTTGGTGTATCTACTAGGTACACCTCTGCCTAACCCTTCGGGTCGTGATGTTACGTTTATGTTAGCAATGCAGTATTCGTAAATAATCTTAATTTCATTGATGCCAAGCCTCCAACATGAAAATGAATGTTTGAACAATCGAGTGGGAATTAAGGGATTTCCAATGTTCATATAAGTACATTTATTGTTACCGCTACAGCCGCGTTATTATCGATACTAGAAAATAACAACATTATCTACTTGTAACAATCATTGTCTGCTTCGTAGAGTAGGTTAAAATACGATATCAAATTATTATCTAAGGCTTGGCGTCCTATTTATGCAGTTTGTATGTAGGTACTTCTATTGACCTGTACAATTGTATATACCTATTCAATTCATAATCGAATGTACCTATAATCACTATTAATATTTACCCGTATCAGAATATAAAAGTAAAAAACCGGCCAAGTGCCGCCGTAGTTAGGATGAATTTATCTCAAAAACAAACTTAACATTGTAGTTGAAAAACATGCTCTCCCATACATCGATATACGTTACGGTCAATTCTTCAACTGCAAATTTAAGTTGGTCGACTATTACTCGTTAACTTGTAAACCCTACTTAGCTGTGATAGGTTTCCTTTTAATTTCGTTATATACTACTTGACTAACAAATAATAGCACTTTAAAGCTTAATATTACGCAAACGGATCTCTAGAATTGAAAAATGCTTTTCACAGACCCACAATATATTTAAACGGCCTATCCAACGTTACCCCACACCATGTTTTAGATGAGAAAAAAATCGTCCCCGTTTTACGTGTAAGGGGGGTACCCTAAAAAAAAATGTTTTTCATGTTTTTATTTAAAAACTTTTTCGGCGTGATTAATATGTACACCCATGCCAAATTACAGCTTTCTAGAACTAAGCATCTCCGAGCTAAGCCGGGGACAGACGGACGGACGGACGGACAGACAGACAGACAGACAGACAGACGGACATGGCGAAACTATAAGGGTTCCTTGTTTACTACGGAACCCTAAAAAAACGAGTCCGGTAATAACCCCATTTACTAGATAAAAACTACACTGACCTACAAAATTACCCCCAAATAAAGCAGCATCCCACCATATGGCAACACCTTCTCAAGCTTAGGCTTTGAGAGACGACCTTGCATTGAACCTTCGAGTTGCCACCATTAAATTAAACTACTCCATTAAAAATTGAGCGTAGACAAAATAATACTGTATTGTCAGCTCTGGCAGTTTTGAAAAATGTCTTTGAAATGTCGGTAGAATGAAATAAATGAGCAATATACATAATTATATTACATGTTTCGTATGGAGCCTTCATTGAATGTCACTCATAATACGGGATTAAAATTTACGCTATTCACACTGGGATCATAGGTCAATCCTAATGAATGACTAAATGATTTTTGATTGTGAACACCCTGTCATAATCTTTTTAGCATAGTTTTTTTGTTAAGGCAGAGAAACAGGTTAACTAACAAAAAAGTAGTTAGATAGTTCATTATTTCGCATGTGGTCAAAAATTCTCTTTTAAATCTTGGATGCTAGATGAAATAAAAACAAAACGACTGCATCGGTTAAGGCAAACACTCGCCGACTAACTAAACAACAGCTGCGTACAGTTACAGCAGGCCATGGATCATTTAATAAACACCTCTTTGTCCTAGGAGTCTCAAAAAGTCCGCTGTGCAGGGCCTGCATGGAGGACGACGAGACAGCAGCTCGTGTGCTGCTAAACTGCCCGGTGGTCACCACATACAGACAAGGTACTTCGGAAACCCAGGTACCCTACGTGATATTAGCACTAACACCAAAGCCTTGCTGGCCTTCCTTGAGGAGCTGGGGTGGGTCGAATAACCGAATTTTCCACCCGTACGCAAAATACGCGCTTGGAGTGGCGGACACCACCCCGTATTACCTATTACCTATCGGTCAAGGCAGATTCTCGTACGCCGAGACTGGAACATATTGAAGAACGAAGAATTGACGTCTTCGAATTTTGGTGCTGGCGACGCCTGTTAAGAAAGTCGGTAGACTGTCCATGGACAGTCTACCGCGCAAAGTTCTCGATCCTTGAATAACTCAAACTAGATAAAGCGCAACAACTGTCTTCAACCTGCCTGTAATGTGACGCGAGATACTTCGGCCACATTGCTCGCAGAGGTACCGACAACATTGAACGTCTAATGGGGACAGGAAAAATAGTGGGCAAAAGAGCTAGGTCGATGCCATAAACGGGTGGTCGTATCATATCCGAGCAACAGAGGTACCTATCAGCGCCTTACTCCGCCATGCCATTAATCGTAACAGATGGAGAAACCTCATTAAGAGGTTCCCAGACCGTCTATCATCAAAGCGAGCATGGTCGAAAAGGTTGTTGTTTCATGAGAACGCGATAACATTTAAAAATAGTGTGCAGCAATTTCATAAAACTTGTTCCAGGAAATACGTGTTTTTGAGTAAGCCTTACTAGTTTGTGAAATAAATGTCTGTCATTTAGAATTTCCATTACATGTGCGAGGTTTCTATGTATATGTTTTCTTTACTTTTACAATTTATAATTACATTATGAACGGCCAGAGTTCAGGTAAAATTTGTGCAAAACATTTGTATACTGAATTGGTTTCTCCAAATTTTTATCTTTGCTTCCATAGAAAGCTAGATAAAGTGCACAAGATATCTATTTGTTCCAAAATTTCAAAGAAAGATGTGTTACAAGTTACAACGCCTTAATCACGTACGAGCGTTTCTATGAAAAGTATGACGGGTTGGCCGCTCTTAAATTGAAACGAAGTCACGATTCTCAGCAGTGAGAGAGCTATTAGGAAGAAGAACTGCTCATTATACTTGTGAACTATGGAACACTCTTCTCGTTAAAAACCCGATAACACATTCTGATCCAAAATATTTTCGCCTCGTTATTTCTTTGTTTACCTTTGAATCAGTCTGAAGTGTGACAGATTGTACTACATTGCGAAGTCCCAAAATCAATAGATATCATATCTCAAAATCTGATCCGATGTTGCTCTTGACTTTGAAAGTTTAAAGACCGTCGCAATTTTATCTTATTTTTTGCAAGCAATCTTGTTTTTTCTTTTGAATGCGGATGCTGATAATTTCTCTTCTATAATGTCGAAAATACATTTTGAGACGTCATATAATATTTATCATTTTGAAGTGAAGACATATTTTGGCGCACTTTCCGCTCTTTCTGAACAGTGAACGAAACAACTGTCACGGTCGGATTGGTGATGCTGAATCGGGTATACTCGGCTCCAGTCGGTCCGCTCGGTTCGTGACGTTGAATCGCGTATACCCGGCTCCAGTCTTTTCACTTCTATTGCGCCGCCAAAAGGCTGACGACTCACGCCATAGTGAAAAAAATTATCGGGTCTGAAGACTCTGAAGACCCAGTGCCCTAATTGCGTAACACAGTTTGAATCAAAATCTGAATAATTTTGAAGTATATTGCTAACCCATTGCTTCATATGTTCGTAAACTTTGTCTGCTCAACAACGTAAATAACGCAATGAATGTTGAACTGTCAAAATGAAATCCATTTCTACTGATAGTGTTACGGAATTAGCCCGCTGATTCCCTGACTACAGTTGTATAATCTTTGAACTACTAAAAACTTCAAAACGTATATCATAGATAATATTAGAAATCGGCATGTATGTATTCTTTATTTCTGTCCGTGTGGTGCCTGACATGTCCGTGTGGTGCCGGACGTAAAGAATAGCACCATCCTATTTCTTCCCGTGGGTGTCGTAAAAGGCGACTAAGGGACTTACTAGAGAATGGGCAGCAGCGTTCTCTATGCATTATAAGACCATACTGCGATCGCCAACCCGCCTGCAAAGCGTGGCGATTATGGCAAACCCCCCTTTGGGGAAACCTATGTCCAGCAGTGGACGTCTTTTGGATGAAATAAATGGATGTATTTAATCGAACCTCTAATAATTCCCCTTTTGCACACCTACAAATATTATTGAACACTAATATAATGATTGCGCGTCTTTTTTTGAACCTCAAAATGTTCCTATTTTAGGGTCCCAAAAATACTAAATAATCATAAAAAATACTAAAGTAACTGCGACCACCTTGGAAGTAACGCGGTTGATCACAATTCTAACTTAACCTAACCCATTTGGCCGGGGTGCGGTAGCTTAGTTATTGCGACCAACTGTGAGAAAAGCTAAGAAAGTTAAAAAAGAGGATCAATTATTTTAAAAAGCGTGCATCAATGAAAGCGCAATTTTTTTTTCTGAGCGTTGGTATATATTTATCTTACAAAATCTATGTTATAACTAAGCAACTACAAATAATGTGTATCAGAAATACCAACCAACATTACAGGAATCGAAAACATGCCTCACTCCGATTAATCTAAAAGTCTAAACGCTACCAACCACAAGTTCTGCCATTACGAGTATATTCACCAAGTATTATTATACTTTAATAGCAAAAGAAATATTCCACTAGATCTTAACAATGTGACTAACTTTATCAGTCTTAACGGCACTTAATCTCGTGAATTAGGTTAGCTAGCTGACGTCATCCTAGCGTTTCGTCATTAAAAACTATTAAATGACTGGTTTTTAAACAGATTTATCATTAGTGTGTCAGGTATGTTGATGTGGTCTGGTCAGGGTTTAAGATTTCCGATTGCGTTAGAGATTTCCACACGGGTGCGCTGCCACGAGTCCACGACTGAGAGTTGCTGACTTGCTGCTCCGTCGTATTTCATAAAAATATCCATGGTGTGCCACACGGTGAGCTGCTACGTCGTCCGACGACGCAGCGTGCGCGTGACGGACAAGGAGACCAGGGTCCAGGACCAAGGAGAGAGATGGAGAGGGGAGGGGGGTAGGCGTAGTAACGCCGGAGCGGCAACGCAGTGCAGCGCAATATCGTGTATTCTCCTTACTCTATTGTCGTTCGAAGACTGACATGAACAGAACGCTGCGACGATGCCGTAGTACGCCGCGTCATTGCGTTGGGACATCGCATTGCCCGTGTGGCTATCAATGCATCGAAATCATAGCGGTGCTGTGCTGCGCTATTATTACCAGCAAGCCGTCGAGTCCTGCCGGTCTATTCTGTAAAAATGTCACCGTGAAAACTTAGGTGTAGTGGGCTTGACGTGCGCTGTACTTCCACCTGCAGTGCTATTCTGTAACTATCTCACCGTGAAAACTTAGATGAAGTGAGCGTGGAGTGAACTGTCAGTGTCATCATATCTGATGCTAGGGCCTGGACCTGGACCAAGGATTACATTTACAATCATAATCGAGATTTTGAACAGAAACTCAATTTTGTTTTTTTTTTACCATAAATGGAGTTTGACAAAATTTCTGTTTTGCTATTTTATTTAAAACCCCCTTAAATAGTAATGTTAAGACACATAAATACTAACTTTGAAATAATATAAAATTATCAATAGAATTAGCATAAAAATATTATTAAAATCTCGTGGCTAAGTACTAACAGCCGCACGGGTCGATCCATCAGGTTAAGCTACGCTTGCCGGGGTTGGTCCGTGGATGGGTGACCATCTTTACATACCGAGACTCCTCCGTGCCTCGGAAAGCACGTTAAGCCGTTGGTCCCGGCTGTCATTCGTGGATCTTTGACATTCGTTACAGGTCGTCAGAAGCCCGAAAGTCTGACAACCAGTACTACCAAGGGATATCGTATTACCCAGTTACTGGGTTGTGGAGATCAGATAGGCAGTCGCTCCATGTAAAATACTGGTATTCAGCTGCATCCGGTTAGACTGGAAACCGACCCCAACATCAACTATGTTAGAAGGCAAAGTTTAAAAGGCTAGGCAGATAGATATATATGACCACGGCCATAAGCTACTCAATAATAATTGCGAATGTCACAATACAACTTCAGATAGCCGTCTTATTTGTAGGCAGGTGTTAATAAACTTTAGTATTAGTATCATAGCACCAAGCGTTGAGACTAGAACAAGTTCATTCACATCGCAGAGCAAATCCAGCCTGGATCGATTTGTAACGAGTCGCATAGGAATGCAGATCGAAATTATACTGCAATAGGGCTGACACTGCTGAGCTACATAATAGCTACGCTAAGACCAGTATTCATAGTACAACTCTACGAGGTTATTTTGGCATGTGGCCGAAATCGGAACTAACGGCGCCGCCATCTTTTTTTGTCAATTAATACTACAGGATGGCCAATTCGGGAGTATACAACTTTAATAAAGATAATTTATACTTAATACAAACGAATTTTTCTATAATTATATTATTCAGGCTTAGCAAATTTTATACGGTAAATAAGATCTGCCTAGTCTCCTTTATCGTGTTTTTCATTAAATTTTCGCACACTGGTCATGGTCTTATCGACAGTGCATAACGAATTTGCCGCATTCTTACTAAATAATAGACATCCAACAACTGCTGGCGTCAAATAAGAATGGGGGCTAAAAAAAGTTGTGTAGATCCTTTATTTCTGTGACACAATTTCACATGATGTTTATCAAGATTAACAACTTCAGGATATTCTCCGTTGAACTCCAACTATTAGCTAGGTCATTGAGGCCCGTACCATATATCTCATAATATAGTAGCTGACAATCAGAAATATTTTCCACCAAACTGTCAAGCCACAATGAACTACATTCTTGAGATCACAATACGAAATATGCATAATTCGGTCATTATACACAACTGCCTGTATAATGCGTACATTACCCGGCTAATATGAGATTTATTCATTGCACATTAACCGTAAAATATATGTGCATTAGTAACGCTTTCGACTCAAGAGGTAATATCAAAATTTCTTGATTTCCTCGCCCTTTCAAATGCTAGAATGAGTAAATGACACTGTAAAGTTCACTCATCTATAGAAAAGGGAGGATCCTCCGACCAGACGGGTGTCGTGTCTGGTGGGCAACGGCCCGACGATTGATGTCGGGGCGTTGTTATTTTATACTGGTCGCGCGGTAAACTCTGCTTGCGCGATGCAGGATTTGACGTGACGTCATTGTGACGCGTAGTTTGCATGTGGCGATGTTGTTTCCGTCACACCACAAACACACACAACACAGTAAATCAGTGCTTAAATGGTTTTATCGCGGTAAGAGTATTCTATTCTATTGTTCTATTCTAAGAACCTGGAGGATACTGGTTTAAGAGCGTGGGGATTGGCACAAGCAAAGAGTATATATCCAGCAGTGAGTGAAATCAGACTGTGGATGAAGATAAATGGATAAATCCTTAGATACGGCTGTATTTACAACTACTAAGTTCTGAAAGACAACCACAACCAGCAACACCAGACAACCAGTCTTACCAAGGGGTATCGTGTAACCCAGTAACTGGGTTGTGAAGGTCAGATAGGCAGTCGCTCTATGTAAAATACTGGTATTCAGCTGCATCCGGTTAAGACTGGAAGCAGACTCCAACATAGTTGGGAAAAGCTAGTCAGATGATGACTTAGATATTATTTATGTGTGAGCACTCGACCCTGCTAGATGGACCGACGAACTTAAAAAGGTGGCTGGAATAGACTGGATGTAGAAGGCGGAGGATAGAGTATTGTGGCACAGCCTGGAAGAGGCCTATGTCCAGCAGTGGACTACGATAGGCTGAGTTGATTGATTGACTCTAACACAAGCGACTCGTCCAAAAGTAATAGTTGGAAAAAGTTTAGACAGATTGAGGTCTTGAAGTTTTAACATCTTGAAAGCATAGAGCTAGAGTAGGCATCAGGGATTGAAAACCGGTACGAATTTGGGTTCCGGTTCTTCATTTCGGTTCTTAAAAAGGTTCTACTTTTCGGTACGGTTCCGGTTCCGGTTTGATTCTGGTTCCAAATAATGGTTCCAATATACCAGTTATAAGGTTGTTATTATGTTAAATGTGTGTTATTAAATCGTTTTAAAATAAAAAAATCCTTCTTTTGGAGATATCCTACTCCACTACAATTTTTTTTTTAAAGAAAGTGAGATGAAACATTAGGTGTGACCATCGTGTGGTGGGACATAGGTAACTATTTTGTAATCATAAATAAAGTTTTTTTTTAAGTACATTCGCACTGGTAATTCGTACCTAAAGCTAATAAAGTCTTTTACAAAAAGAAAAAAGCTTTTAAAAGAAAAGCATCAAATGTTACAAAAATACCTTATGAACTTGGTAGGACATACCCAAAAAACATACCTACTGACAATGAAATAAAAATTTGCCCACAGAGCTATCGTCCTGCGTTGAGCGGCATCGTAGGAACTATGAACTCTTTCAGACCCGCTTTGAAGAAGAACCGGTAAAATAAAGGTTCTTAAAGGTTCCAATTTAGGTTCCTGTTCCGATTCGGATTCTACTAACGGGACCACTAAATACCGGTATTTTATCGGTATTTTAGGAACCTTTTCATTTTCAATCCCTGATAGGAATAGAAGGCAGGATTTACCAAAATCCGATGTTTTGTCATCGTCTAAACTTTCTTTATAATGACAAGTGCGTCTTTTTATTTACTTTCCTCTTTACCTAGCAGTGTAAACCCTGCCTATTGCCGATGGACGTGCTACGATAACAACCAGGGGAATGACAGGGGACGGAATGTGTGCATAATTTGAAAGTTTACTCGAAAGCTGCGCGCGCGCAGAAAATAATAGCACGCGTTATCTTTACTACTATTTTATATTTTACGCTCGATAGTAATCTGCGAATGAACGTGTGTTGTTTATTAAATAGAATTGGTAGGTGTTGTAAAGGCTTCTAAAGACATTGTGCGAAACTGTGTAAACGATTTTGTCTCACTAAAGAATATTGAATATTATTTCAAGGGGTTTCTTAAGCGATTCGTTATAATGAAGAACCTAAAGCATCCTCCATCAGAGAAAGAAAAGGCTTTAACATTACATAACGTCACGCTTGGACTCCCCGAAGGGTTAGGCAGAGGTGTACCTAACAGTACACCCACGTTTGGCCAGTGATGTTGAAGTCCCATGTAAAAGGGGGCGACCCTATTGCCATCAACCGGGCACAAATCTAAACTCCGGGCTGCTACTGAGCAATTCCTGATGGAAAGTCCCAATAACACTTTTAGAAAAAGCTTTCTTATTAGACTTATTTCTGTCCCTTATCTTTAGAAGACTAAATGGAAGACCCTGCATTGCAAAGGACTTCTACTCGTATTTCAAAAGGAGTCCCGCCAAGTGTAAATAGTGCTTTTGTTGTTCTGTCAAAGCCCTCTCAGCCCCTGCCATAAGAGGCGCCTCTTGGATGGCCAGCAGCATCCTTTTCCGATAATACCAAACTAATTACGATTTTTAGAAATGATTTGCCTAAAACAGCAGCTATAGCCTAGTGGTGTGGCCGTCGGATTACCAAGTCTAGGTCTCGAGTTCGAATCCAAGGCACGCACCTCTGACTTTTCGGATTCATGTGCGTATTGTATACTTATCTATCACATGCTTAAAGAAAGGAAGGTGAATTTGAGGAAACATCGTGCTTGAGAGATATTTCTCGACGGCATGTGAAGCCACGTCAGAGGCCCAGGATAAAAACTCTGCCGCCAAGTTAGTCACTAACCACACGAAAAAGAAGAAGATTGCCTAACCTTAATGTCTAAATTCCAGATTATGATGATGGAGATACCTTATAGGCTGTGCCTACGAAATAGAAAGGACACTTTATGGCTCAGACGACATACTTCAAAAGATTTGGAACCCCATTAAACTAACGCACCGAAACAACTGCCTCTTTACAGCCATTTTATTACAGATATTCATTTTATAACTCGAATTGTATTGCCCAAATCTGCTTGTATAACATGCGAGACAGTATGCAACCGAGTGTTACGTGGTTATGAAGCCATTTTGACATTACAGCTGACAACACAGCTTGAGGAAGTGATGCAGTTACGTAAGTCTGTTGATTCAATAGTTAGTCAATGAGTGACACTTTCGCTATGGACTTCTCGCTTTGGGAGGTGTATTTGCGATTTCATGTATGGTTTATGGATTTGTATTGTTTTTTCTATCTGTCTGTAGATGGGTATCTGTATATTTTTGTCCTACCGGCTTCACTTCGGAATAACCACTACTTGAGTCTAATGATTAACAATTTAATTTTAATGTGATAATGACCCATAATTTTACAAACAATATTAGTACGTCGGAAAATTGTGAGGAGAATTTTGTCTGCTCTATTACCATGGTGAGATGTCAGATGTTACACATAATAATTATGCGACTACTGTAAAGCTCGCCCGTTTTTAAAATAATATAATAACAATGTAATTCAGTTAGAACGTTCTCGCCCCGATGGTTTTTTCAAACACTATTAAATATTATGCACCTATGTTGGATCCGGCTTCCAGTCTAACCGGATGCAGCTGAATACCAGTATTTTACATTTAGCGACTGCCTATCTGACCTCCACAACCCAGTTACTGGGTAACACGATATCCCTTGGTAAGACTGGTTGTCAGACTTTTGGGCTTCTGACGACCCGTAACAACTGTCAAAGATCTACAAATGACAGCCGGGACCAACGGCTTAACGGGCTTTCCGAGGCACGGAGGAATCTTGGTATGAACAGATGGTCACCCATCCACGGACCAACCGCGGCAAGCGTAGCTTAACCTGTTCGATTGACCCGTGCGGCAGTTATTATTTAGCCACAAGCTCCACCGAACCAACAGGTGCTTAGTATTTAATAGCATAGGATTTTTGTAACAACGGAAAGGAGATATTAACATAACACATAATATCATAACATCATGCCTACAGGCAATACATTCCCCGATTAGGCAGACATGTACCTATAGTACACCCACAGATTTACCGTATTGTCATTTCCATAATCAGCACGCTTAGCAGATGAATATTCGTGATCGCAATTTGTTTTTATTAGCAGAGACATAAAGTGAGCTTTTATGTCCCTCTTAAGGTATGGCCAATTTGCACCGAAGCGCAGGCAGCACTACTCGTATTAGAATAGAATAGAATAGAATACTCTTTATTATGTACACCATAAAAATTACAGATATAAATGTTGAAATTTTACATAGGGTGACACAATGGGTGATCTTATTGCTAAAAGCGATCTTTTACAGACAACCTTTGGATGGATTAAAGGGAGAAGGAGAGACAATACTGCAGGTAGTCAGTGGTGTACCATTTACATATACAATAAATACATACATACATAAAGTAATACACTTATCTATATAAATATATATATGTATACAATAATAAACATGAAACAAGAGCAAGGAACTGTATTGTCTAATGATGATGTTTAAGGAGTGAGGAAGTGTCTTTTTACGTGAATTTTAAAAGTGGACAAAGATTGAGCACGCCTTATCGACACGGGCAAGGCATTCCATAACCGTACTGCTAGAACTGTAAAAGATTTGTCATAAAAGCTGGTGGAATGCATCGGCATCTCTAGTCTCAAGTTTTCCGATGACCTCAGATATCTATTATGAGTGTCATGAAGGAACTTGAAACGTTTTTTAAGATAAGAGGGGATTGTAGGATTGAACAGAATACCGTATAGCTGAAATAAGATATGAGAATTCCGGCGAAGACGTATAGGAAGCCACTTGAGCTATTACTACATTTTTAACTCCTACTTCATCAAATCACATGCGACTTATCGGAAGATCAGTCATAGTTATAGTCAAAACTTCAACGTGTTTTTACGTACCTACATACATACATATTATGACTTCCGATATCATAGTTTGTTAAACATCCAAGTGAGAGCGCGCATGTCGTGTGAATCACTCCTAACAAACAACCTGAGTGGAGCTACCGAACCGGTGTTGATGGTTTAGGGACATGTATTAAATCAAATTCTTTATTTCAGACATTTAGTCCACTTTGTTATTAACAATTTGAGTTAAACACTATGTTAGTAAGAACCTTAGCATAAATAGAAAAAAGATGAAAGAAAGAAGCGGAGAAGAGATATTAAAGAATAAAGGCCTCGATGCAAGTTTCACGCCTGTGCAGGACCGTTGGACCAGTTTAGCTCCAAGAATCTGCAAAAGTATAAAAAACACCGCACTGGTGCGGTATGTGGGTTCAACTGGTTAATCTATTGGAGGCCTGGGCAGTGTAGGTTATGGAGAATGCAGATGGAAGAGTGAGTGAGCTCGTAATTTTTAGGTTAGGATTTCTTTTGACCGTTCAAACTTAAATAGTAGTTACTTTTTCGACTTATTTAGAAAAGTTTAGAAAGTATTATAACGTACGATGTACAAGTGAGCTCGAGAATATTATATTAGCACCACGTCAGAGATTTACTTAGCCTTTAAAAGATTCTAGCTACGACGCTGGCAGGAACTTCATGGATCGCGGAGCCCTGGGCGCTTGCCGAGAGTGACCAATGGCAAAGACGGCCCTGCCTGTGGCAGGCCATGAGTTGAATCAACAATAAAAACATTCAGCGTCTTAACAGTCTTCAGACGATACAAGTCATTTGTTGCTTCAGTTTTATTGTATGCCACAGGCGAGAAACTTGCTTGTAAATGAGGCTTAACATAGACACTGTTATATTTTCATCATTATTCTCCTGCCCTTATGCTAATTTATTTGGAGTCGGCACAACATTGTATTTATGTTCCACACGTCTCTATTAGTTGTCATCTCGGTAGTCACCCCCTTTCTAGCCATATCATCTTTCACACAATCCATCTAACGTTTAGTTCTTTGGTCTTCCCCTACTAGGCATCCACATTCATACTCAAAACTTTCCTGGCGACATTTCCTTCATTTTTCCGCATCACATGCCCATACCATAACAACCTTATTTCCTCACAACTTTTCAGTCACCAGTGTCACTTTCAGACTTCCTCTTATATACTAATTTCTTATTATATCCATTCGCGTTCGCAACACCAAACATTCCTCTTAGCATTCTCATCTCAGCTGCATGCAATTGCCTTTCATTCATCCCCTTTGTGGCCCAAGATTCTGATTCATACAAGACACTGATATGCTTTACACACAGAAAAAAAAAACGAGTGAAGCCGTGATAACAATTTTATTACTAATTCCATAATATTACAAGTAAGTTTGAACCTAAATCCATAAAGAACCCTCTTTACTTCAAGCATACTTCAACAGACAACTAAACGCATAAACATCTTAGATAATCCCATCCAATTCGCTGAGACAGAAATAGCCAGCCAATAGAGCTGAATTGGCGATACCAGCTCGTTCAATAGAGATACTGTAATGGACGATAGATGTCTAGTTATCTTGATGATGTTTATTTGTTACCCTGCAATATACTTGTGGGATTCTAAGCCCAGGTACGCACGGGCGATTTTTTATCGCGGCGTCTGTTTTCGAGCACTCGATTTTCAACCCACTGCTTAGCGCTGACATTTGAAAATTGAACAGTCTGTTTTTTTATACGGTAAGATGCTTTCTGTTGGATTCTCATTAGCAAGAGTTGTGAATCCAGTACGCCATACAAATTGTCGCGTTTCTAGGCTATAATAGTCTTGGAATATATTGAAGAATCTTGGAATTTTCGAAAGGTCGGAAGGATTATAGGATTCTAGTCATTCTTGCGGAGCGTTAGGTCATCGTTGTTTACTTGTGATGTTATTGATTTGATTATTATCTCGCTAGAGAAAGTAAAAGGGCTCAAGGCAGACACTGTAGATATAAGAGAGAATATAGGTACTTCAAGTAGGTACGGATCTTTTACATAAGAACTTATTTGCTACTTGCAAACAACAAACACTAATATTATAGCGAGCCATGGTGGCACTTGTTGTGACAGATAATCTGAATTAGATGTGCTAGATTTTGTAGAAGCGCCACACAATACAAGTATTGACTAGAATCAAGTTTTTCTAACTGAAACTGTGCTGCTGGGGAGTTTGTTGCGTCACTTCTTCCCAGATAAAGCACTAGGAAGTGGTGAAAGGTTTTGGGGGGCTGTCTTATGTAATTTTGACGCTCGAAAAGTGCTGATTCTCAGCCTAATTTTAACAAATGAACTTATATTTTGATTTTCAATACATCTCCATTTTGGACTCAATCGTCGTATAAAAATTCTTGTTACTTTTCAACGTGTGTCATGTTATCCATATCTTTAAGTGTAAATACGTCTTAAGGGTTTCCTAAAATTACATCCACTAACATTTTTGTATCATGATTAATCCTTTTACACTTAAATGAGTCATTCTAGCTGTGTTCAGTTTGTGACTGGGTTGAAGGCTTAGTTCTGGTGTAGCTACAGACACATTGTGATACCTCTGGAATTGCAGTCTACATTATCCATAGGTGGCGGTAATTACTTAAGAGGCCTATCACAAAATGGCGTCTGGAAGATTAAGCAGCCGACGCATCGCATAGTGACAGTTTTAATTACGTTAATTTATACATTTTTTTTTACTTTTTAAAAAATAAAATTTAATTTCTCGGTTATTCATTGATTGTGCAGACAATTTTTTCTAACTTATGAAGCAATGGATTAGCAATATACTTCGAAATCATTCCGATTCCTATTCAAACTGTGTTACGCAATTAGGGTACTAGTCTCCACCACCTAATAAGTAAAAGTTGTCAGTCTTTCAGCTTCTCAGAATAAGAATGCCAAAGTTGGCCATTTAACGCAAAAATCACGATCGAAGTCTAATAGGCCTCTAAACACCGTATGGCTCATCTGCTTGCTTCCAACCAATTTCCTAATTTATAATGTATTGTTTCTTACCTGTAAATGTGAATCATCCTTGCTATGCTCTGGCTTGGTGAACTCCACATGCAGGCCCTGATGTTTGCCACTAAGAGGCAGGGTTGGTGCCTCATGCTGCCAAGCAGTGCGCTCGTCTTGACGGAAACCAGGGTTGTCGAACGCGAATTCGTCTTTCACAGATTCAGGATCCGTTGTAAAGACTAGGTGTTTTCCTGCGAACAAAAAGGAGAAGTTAGTTTTGTGATTTATGAGTTGTGTACTGCTACTAGTGGTGTCACCACTGTCTGTAAAAAGGATTGACACCGCCTTTCGCGGCTATCGCGGAAAACCAGCGCTACGGCTCTGTCTCAAACACGGTCGCAGCATTATGCTGAACGCTGACCGTTTTGCCGCATATTTTCCCCAACTTGTTATTTTTGAAGTAAAACTTCTTTACGCACGCTTGACTTGGGGAGTAAGCTGGTGAATGCGTGACGAGAACGTTACGGAAGCGAGCGAACGGAAGTTGAGAGGGAGATATAAGTTAGTGAAGATAGAAAGAGAGGGAGAGTTACATTTCGTATATTACTGTAGGGGCAAGAGAGAGAGGTGCGAGCACACATTTTGTTTCTCTCTTAGCCTGTTGCGTTTCGTATATCTAAGACACTGCAGGGGGGCAACTCTGCTAACACAGTTGTGTCAGAATGGCCGATTATTGGCACCGTAATTGTAGAATTTGACAGTTTTGCTAATCTCCAAATTGAAAGGCGTCATTATGATTTTCCAATGACGTGCCACTGATACTCCATTGGAAAAATTGTCTATAATTGGTAATCTCGTACTGACAAGCTCCTATTATTTTGACTTCCCTATGGACCACTGTCACGCCATTATGAATTTAGGAGGTTACAAACTATTGGCACAATGGTCATGGCGTTGCCTTGGTATGGTCGTCATAATGACCAATCATTGAAAATAGCAGACTTGGCCCCCTGGCCTATTGTTGTAAGTAAGTATAATTAGTATTAGATACTATTTGTAAGTTTTACTTTAGTCGCGTGGTCTAAACCACACTCATTTTTTTTTCTGTATTTGTGTTCTTTTTTGCGTCATGTTTACCGCAAATAAACTTATTTTCTTTCTTTATTTAGTGAAGTGAAAGAAGTAAATTCCTAATCAATTGCTTCATGTTTGAAAAATTCGTCTGCTCTACAACGTAGATAACACAATGTATGTTGTTGAACTGTCAAAATGAAAGAAATCGAAATTCTTAGTGTCTTACGCAATTACCGCGCCGCGCCCCCGCCGGGGACACTTTGCCAGAAGAATTTGGCATAGTTTTAGGTTGTTGCATTTTGTATCACCGTTTGAAACCCTAAAACCAAATACTCAAACTGTGATTTTCCAGAAAGAGAACCAGAATTCATATTTCCCCCGGACCTTCTAAGGTTTTGAATGAATGAATTAATGAAATGCACTGACCCCAGCGTGGTTAAATCAGACTCGATTACTCAAATGAACCCAAAGACTCACACTAGCCTCTTTTCTTTTTTGGTGGGAAATTATTAAATTACTTCTCCCGCTCTGGGCGGAGCGAGAGGGCGTGTCAGACTTTTACTGACTAAAACTTACCCGTGTTCCTTCAGATGCCTGTGTGCCAGGGCCACGATATCCCTTTCGGACAAACTCGCAACCCTCATGTTTCATGGGACTACAGAGACCATTGCATATCAAAGAGTAGACCGGCTGGCGTGATAATAGGTTTACTAACAAATTGTGACCTTCAATCTCAGCAGATTCATTTGACCCGTATGAATATACCGATAAGGCAGTCGAAATAATATTTAATTCATAAGTCACAATATTTTTAAATCGAACCATCTCTAGTTGCACTTTACACGAGCCAATGACCGTATGTTCTTGTTTCTGAAAAAATAAACTCATAAACTTATCAAAAAACCGATCGGTCGATGGTTTAAAGTTTTAAAGTTATTTTATTGGCGGCCATTATTAGTTTTGAAAATTTTGACATAACAACAGATAAAACCTCCTTCCCTAAACCAATTCATTTGAAGATATTGCAACATGTTTTGTCTTCTGTGCCGTCTTAGCAGTTTTTACCCCTTGTAAACAAACCATCTTTTATACAATTCTGATCCATCACAAATTCACAATCACACATAAAACTCCTCATTCTCTTGCCCTTATTCCAATTTAGATAGTCATCATCTCGGTAGTCACCCCTTTTCTCGCTGTATCATCTTTTCTGTCAACCCATCGTTTCTTTGGCCAGATTAAACTATGAGCAAGTAATTATAACCATTCGTTTTATATAGAAACCGGATCCAAATAGGTACCTTTATTTATTATTTCTGACCAGATGTATCTACAAGTGTATAATACTTGATTACTGATGCGATATCTAAGTAAGAAGCCTGTGTTGCGGTCAAGCAAATTATATGTTCTGTTAGCTCCAATGCGTTGGTGTAACCGGTTACTGCTCTTATGAAACGCAACTGTTAAAAATATAATCCGTCTTAATCCAATTTTTTTTGCAGTGTTATTGCCGTTTATTGTCATTAAGAACGCTATTTGTCTGTTCCATCTGGACGTAAAACGAATGTAGTAGCTTGGTCATGGGATTTAATAATAAATTAATTCCCGTTAACTCTCTGATCGTATGTTATTTATTAATCATGATGTGAAGGGTTCTCATGATGAGCTACCAAATACCCATAAATAACATTGTTTTGTTAGTTGTGATGTTTCACAGAAAACTTTCCAACGGAGTCCTCTAGCCTTAGATTATATACTTGTTTAAAAGATGTTGTAGGCAACTACTTCTCCATTCCAAAAGTTTTTCATATATTTATGTACTACGAGTATACAGCCAGTAGAAAGCCCAAATAATGTCCGCGGAATCCTGTGCCATCCTTAAAATGCGCCTCAACTAATTTCCTGACCTGTCACTTTTCATAAATCGAATCTGACAAATGACGTCATAAAGGGCCAGCACGATATCAATTTTAGTGCCGGCAACCCTATCATTAATCTACGTATAGCGTACACTAATTGACATTCTAGTGAACAAAGAGTAAACCAGTGTAAAGAATTTCTCTCTATTTTCCTTTTTTTGTTATCCGTTCTTGTTTTTAACCTTGGGTATGTCTTACATTGCGGTATTCTGGCAGCTTTGAATACCGTCATTAGTGCTTCGTCTAAAGGCAATTGGTCTTAACAATTTAATTGGGTTGCTTTTACACTTATATTGTGTGTTTTCGTAAGAATACTGGCAATTTGTGACGCGCTGTTGGTTTTCGAAAAGACATTAATTAAAGTAGGGTGTTCTAGTTGAAACGTGTAAGTCTCGATTCCTATTAAAAGGTCTTATCGGTCATCATTAGTTACTTCAACTTGTTCACTCTTGTATTTTCTACTATATAGACAATCTTCATTGCTGCTGCAAGCTTACCATGACGCTGTCTTTTTCTACTCTACTGTAGAATAGAAATCGCTTGTCGGTAGTAAACTGTTAACTGTCCAAACCAAAACGTCATTTTTGTCTACTCTTTCGTCGACAAAACGCTTATCTACGGTTCTCGTGCTAAGCCTGCTGAGCGATGAAGATTCCTGCATGTGTCCCAAGCTAGTGGTCACTTACTATTAGTGATCAATTAGGGGAGGTCCATGATCAGCAAAAGATCTTAGAGGCTTGCAAGTTGTATTTGTCCCGACGACAGAGGTAAGTTCTCAAACATGGAAGAATCGTGCAGTAATTATCATATACATAATGACGAAAAAATCCATTCCATAATTTTGAGAAAACCAACATAGGACATGTCGGTTTTCTCAAAATTATGGAATGGATTTTTTCGAAGAACCAATAATTCGAAGACATGTGTCATCTACCGACCAGCACTGGGCCCGCGTGGTGGATTATGGCCCACTCCCTCTCACAGAAAGAAGAGCCTTTTATCCCAGCAGTGGGACATTATAGGTTGATTTTGTTTTCATTCTAATGCAGTATCGTGTTATTATGTTTTGTTTTACTGCAACCAGTGTTGTACATAACCAGCGCCACTAACCCACTTCGGTTCCTTTGTCATGGTATCATGCGCAAGATTAACACCGGCTTAACGTTTTTTCTTACAACTGCAGTTAACGGCAATTAGTTGTTGAAACAGTAGCTGTGAGTGCATAGTCTCGTTGTGGCTAGTTACAAGTAACTATTAACAATTCTGTTAAGATGTAGCTAGGTCAGAAGGGCAACACCATAGTGCGTAAATGTAAGGACCAGTAAGGACGAACATACCAGCGGACGAATAGGAATATTGCAAGAGCAAAGTGTCTTTCGTAGTCCAAAACTAGCTATAGCTAGATATAATAATTAGTCCAGTTGAAAACTTGCGTCAGGTACTAGTTGTCTGGCATTTTGCTGAACTGGGCCTTTTTGGCGCAGCCGTGAGACACATTTTCCTGAAAATTTCGTTAATTTTGTACACTTTTTATTTGTTTCCTTTGTTTTAATTGTAGTTAAATAAATGTATTTTCTTTCTTTCTTTCTTTGTATTATAATGAGGTTCTACTTTAGAATAATTAGCATGTAATGTTTTTACTGCTAGGATATATTCCTCTCTGTGAGCAGGAACGGGCCGTGGTGGATCAGTGGATATCCCTCATGAATTCTAAGAACTTTGTCGTCTAATTTTTAGTTTTAAGTCATGCCGGTTTCCTCACTATGTGTTCCTTTAACCGTGGTGACAGCAATAGTGATGAAATAAATTAAAGTACACGTTCGCCTGGGTCGTTACCATTGGGTCACTACTGCAATGACATTATGTATTGCTTTAAATTAAAGCAATACAATGTCGAAATGTTCAATAATACGTATTTTTCCCACTTAGTCTATGTGGATTATGTTATAATAACTTCCTGTCACTGTTATTCATATAGCAGGTAGTGGTATTCGAATTTGTGTGGGGTAGCCCATACCATAACTAAAAACTTTTTACGAAAAAAAAAACATTCGATGAATGAATGAATGAATTGCACCGACCCCAGCATGGTTGAACCCATGAAGGTATAGATAAAAGTGGAGGCAACACTAAATACCTAAGTGAAGACGACTGTGGGCCGACTCTCTCTTTCTGAATACATACATAAGAACGAGACAGTGATATCTGTTTTCTTTATCTTATGTATGTATTCAGAAAGAGAGAGTCGGCCCACAGTCGTCTTCCCTTAGGTATTTAAGAGTGTGGCCTCCACTTTTATCTATACCTTCATGGTTAAACCATTCTCGATTGCTCGAATGAACCCAAACATTCACCCTAGTCCCTGAAGCTTCATGTTTCATGGGACTACAGAGACCATTGTGTATCAAAGAGTAGACCGGGGGGCGCGATAATGGTAGGGAACACGTGCCCATGGGATTTGGAAGGATTATTTGCGCCGTCCGGATATGCATCCTTGAGTAAGCATTGGAATAGTGGACAGACAGGTGACATTTAATCTATGGGAGGCATCTTTTAATAGCTTCGCAAAAAAAAACATTCACACACACATTTTTGGAAATCGTTTTTTTTTTATGATGCATCGTCAACTTCTACATTCCAAGCTACATCCAAAATTCTGCTATATCATTGCTGTTCTAGCTTATATTTTTTTTGTGTAATAGCAGGAAGACAGCTATTATGTGAAGAATTTCAACCGTGTCTACGACTTATTTGATGATTGACAGATCCATTCCTCATCAAGACTGAACCTTCTACCATCTTCTTTAGTAATACAGCCCAGTTTTCACTGAGTGAAATCTTTAGGCTGGGTACGCACGAGCAGATAAACGCAAGCGTTTATAATCTGTAATTAGTCGATCGCACGCAACTGCAGATTAAGGTCGAGTAGGATGTTGTAATTAAAAATGATTGAGTTATTTAGTATATTTATTGTTATTTATTGGCGGTTCTGTACTTAGTCTGTACAGTGTGAACATAGCTGTTATTTTTATCTACACATTTACAAGAAACCGTTGACTGAAAACTACATTTTTTTTTTAAATCAGAGCGCTGGCTTTTTGGTCGTTATTTAAAAACACGCTCTCGTAGAATCATACAGAAAATAATGTCGTCTTCCTGATTAAAAAGGCATACTACTCTGTATACATATGAATTCCTTGAAGATAAATAATTATTTATTATTGAAATGATTGTGATATTTAATAAAATAATGTGATATTAATTTTATGAATAGTTTAAGATAATATAAATTATATGAATAATGATAATTAATATAATATAATGTAAACTGTAATATTGAGTATGTATTTTTTTTCTTATATTTTATATCCATTTAAATTGCAATGCCATAACAGGCAACTAAGTTCTAGAACCTACCTATTGTTACCATCTTAAAAATCCTGTGTACACTTAGTTCGCAATCAAGAATTTGAATTTGAATGGAGCAAATTGTGAATACATCCGAAGCCTTCAGCATTTGAATAAGTTTGGACATAATAAAATAAATAAAATAGCTTTATTTTTCCTTACACACTATTCCTTATTTCCTAACACTATGACCTTATTTGACCTAATAAATCAACTATATTTTCTACTAAATAGTATTTTTAAACTAAGGTGTATAAGGACCGCTATCTATAGCGGTAAAAGCCTCCTCCAGCCATTTCCAAGCTGTCCTGTCTCTGGCGATTCTGCTCCATGTTCTGCCTCCTATCTGTGCAATATCGTCGCTCCATCTTTTGTGTGGTCTACCTGGTCTGCGTTTTATATTTATTGGATACCAATTCGTGGTGACTTTTGTCCACCTGTCGTCTGTCAATCGTTAGATGTCTCCAGCCCACTTCCATTTTAAGCCCAGCACTTTCTTTGCCGCTTCCTTTGCTTTGGTCTTTCTTCTTATTACACTGTTCTTCACTCTGTCTTTTAGCTTGTAGTTCATATAGCTCCTTTTTACTAGCTAGCTAGCTAGCTTAGCTCTGTCTTTTAGCTCTTTGGCATATCTTAATTTTTTCTATATTTCGTTTTGTAAGGGGCCATGTCTGACAAGCGTATGTGAGTGTGGGGAGTAAACATGTTTCCATAGTTTTAGTTTTTAATGTAGTCGGTATCTTGCTCTTAAATATTTCTTTTAGTGTCCAGTATTTATTCCAGGTGCATTTGATTCTTCTCTCTATTTCTTTGTCAGTGCAGTTTTGACATAACAAGTAGGTAACTATGTTATTTAGAATCAAAATCTCCAAAAAATGTAAAAGCATAAACAATATCGCTATACAGCCTACTCAAACCACGTCTGCAAATGACAGGTTGCGCTGTACTAGCGATTAATTCACACGTAATTATCGACTTTTGCTTTCGATAAACATCGGATATACGAAGTGGGTCGACACTTTCACGACACTCGTGTTTTTGCTCTATTTATGTGTCGACGGTTTCAATTCCTGCGAATAATAAATTGCTTTCTTTGAAACTTGTAATATGAAAGACGTGTGTTTTTTCATAAGATGATCAGTCATTTACAGATTGACCCTCATTTTTATAAAAGTTGCTAAAGTTAAACGTCAAAAATATACTTAAGGCGAGGTTGCAGTACTTTTTAACTTTTTTAAACCTCTGTAAATCTAGCAAAATATAAATTTTGCGCAAAAAGAAAATATTTTAAGAAAATTGAACTTATTATCAAGCACTGTATGAAGATAGAAACATGAATTAAATTAATTGGCTCGATAAAAAAAAAATCACAAAGATGACACTAAATCGCTATTTAAAACGTGTACCTTGAAGAGATTACTTCGTTAAACCATGATAAAGTTATACCAAAAGATAGGCCTTATTGTTTTTTAGTACTTGGTGAGAACACATTTTATAATTTCCTTACTATTTTTTTCTATGGAGCAAATATACACAAAATCTAGCAGTTCAAGAGCTCGCAACGGCCGGCCAGTTACAGCCGGCTACACACCGCACTACAAGACGGCCTTAACTTTAAGATTCAGTTGTAACATTTGGTATTTATAGCACTGGGGGTCTACTCCGAAGCGCTAAACCGAAGTATCGGCCGAATGTTCGGTCGTTTCTTTACTAGGCTAACTATCGCTGAATACGGCGAACAAAAAAAAAGACAGTCGAAGAGATAAGCCAAAGTCAAAACTGTAACTCGAAGTCGGGTATGGGCTCGAAGTCAAAAAATTAAACTGTGGAAATTATAAAACGGCCGAACATTCGGCCGATACGTCGGTATAGCGCTTCGGAGTAGACCCTCTGGCATCTTAGGTTAACTCAACAAATGGGGCCAATGTTTCCTTAAAAACCAGCCCGATTGAAAAAACAATTTTTTCGCCAATCCTTATCTGGTTAGCAATTAGTTGGAATTTCACTGATTACAAACTCACCGTCACCAGCATAGGTAGTTTTGATACATAATTCAATCATTTATGTTCTGACATCTTTTTCTATGAAATTATCAGGAAAAGAACCGGAGTTACCGACATAACTTGCAGAGGCAAACTGAAGTGGCAGTGGGATTGCCATATTTGTCGAAGGACCGATGGCCGGTGGAGCAGACTCCTGGAGACGAGACCGCGTTTCAGCAAGTGTAGTAAAATTTTATCAAAATTGGTCCAGCCGTTAGAGCGTGACGAAGTAACAAACACATACACTCACAAACTTGCGCCTTTATAATATTTGTGATGAAATGTTAGATGGACCTTAAAAAGGTGGCAGTCTGGATGCGGAAGGCGGAGGACAGAATAGAATAGAATACTCTTTAATATGTACACCATAAAAATTACAGATATAAAAAAGAGAGAGTGTTAAGGCGCAGCTTGGGAGAGGCCTATGTCCAGCAATGGACAGCGATAGGCTGAGTTGATTGATTGAATTTTCTCTAATTCTAGGTACTCTCAATTCAAATCAAATTCAAAATAATAATATATTATTTCACATACTAACGACGCTGACAACAGCTAAACCGCGGTCACTGTCAGACTGCATACAAAATAAAGAAAAGCGCGATGACATAACGCTTGTAATTTATTGGAAAATATGAAGCAATTATCTATTTACTTACTCAAAAATGAGTTGACTATTGGAAAATAAAAAACAACCAAGTTCTGCATACAAATAAGACGTGCTTGTTATTAATTAAATAAGTACCAACCGTAAGTACGTAGACAGATATTTTGGATTGAAACTCAAAGTAAATGGTTAGTTTACCGTTCATTTGTATCGAGATTTTGTTTTCTAAACGTGTTTTGGTAACAACCAAATTCTGAGATATATGTTCATGAATAACATATATTTTTTCCGCTACCACAAACTACATAGATTTGGCAATTTTGTCAGCGCCTTAAGGTGAATCCGCAGCTGTAACCCCTAAATTAAAATTTTCTTACTTTTTTTGCAATTTGCAGGACAGTGTCAGGTTTTATCTTGATCAAAATATGATTCGCGACTATAACAAGAAAATTTGAATTACTATTAGATATGCTTAGCATAATGCACTTATGAAACGTCAGAAGCTAGACGCACGGTCCACATTGGTCGTTTCCTGTTCAGCGTGCATCAGAAATATGTGCTCATAATTTAAAAGGGTGTGGCAAAGACCATCAAACTGTACAACTTTCTCCATGGGACCAACATCGTAATCGAGAAAAATAATCATCTGTCCCATACAAATAAATAAAGGGTTCCGTACCCAAAGGGTAAAACGAAAACCCTATTACTAAGGCTCCGCTGTCTGTCTGTCCGTATGTCACCAGGCTGTATCTCATGAACCGTGATAGTTAGACAGTTGAAATTGTCACAGATGATGTATTTCTGTTGCCGCTATAACAACAAATACTAATAAACAGAATAAAATAAATATTTAAGGGGGCTCCCATACAACAAACGTGAACGTTTTTGATAACGGCAACAGGTAGACGCTTGAAATAGTCACAGAATATTTAGTTATATATTCACTTTTTAAATAAATAATTAAATTAAAATAAAACAAATTATTAAAGGGGGGCTCCCATACAACAAACTTGATTTGTTTGCCATTTTTATAGATAATGGTACGGAACCTTTCGTGCGCGTGTCCGACTCGCACTTGGCTTCTTTTTTTTTTTAATATGACCACACCTTGTTGCTACATGCTGTTGAGAAGAACCGGCAAGTACTCGGTTCCTTACTCTTTTAAAGTTTCCTGTAAAAAAAAATATTCAAAACTTTAGACAGATCATTTCCTACTGGTTCGCGTAAAAAACGTTAAACTGTATACATTAGTAGTAAACAACTAACAAAACTAAACTAAAACGTCATCCACGTGCTGGAGCCCGATGAGTCGGAACAGTTTTTCTCTTGTTTTGCCTCAGTGGCGACATCTGGGGTAATGAGATACAATAACAATCACGCGGTAGACTCTTCATGGCAATTATAAACAATATGTACTGTCAAGGATGAATCAAATACAATCAAGTTACATTATTTCTGGTTGATTTGTCTACCGTAATAATTGGTTCTAATTTAAAGAAAATATTCAAGAGAATTTTCTTTCGATTTAATTAAAATATTTCCCATATTAGTTCTGAATATTAAAAACTTACAACTTTCTAGTCTATTAGTAAAGATGCAATGAATGATGTCTCAATGAATGATGTCTCAAACCAGGGACCGTACAACCCCGGTTAAGAGTTAAGCCTTTCGAAGGGGTAACCCATTCAATGGGTTACCTTTATCATGATGTAACCCATTGAATGGGTTTTATACTAGAAACCAAATGAAAGGGTTACATGATAACCGATTGAATGGGGTATATACTTGAAACCCAGTGAAAGGGTTACATGATAACCCATTCAATGGGTTCTATACCTACTTGAAACCCAGTGACATGAAAAAATCATAATATTATGTTATTCGATATCCGCCCAGCACGCGTAGTATGACCAATTCTAACTCTATTCTACCCAGGGACCATTTTGATTACCAGTTAATCAAAAACCCATACGGTTGTGGGTAATTTTGAATGGCTTAAACTAAGCCGTTCAAAAGGGTTACCCACACCGTATGGGTTTTTATCGAAAACCCTTTCAACGAGTACCCAAAATTTAATTCAAGCCGTTCAAAAGGGTTACCCATATCGTATGGGTTGTTGTTTAACCGCTTAGAAAAACCCTATCGAAAACCCTTTCAATGGGTAACCAAAATGGTCCCTGCTCAAAAGATGCAGTCTAAAGCCCGTATTACAGAACGTCACTCAATACTCAAGCATTACTTAAAACTAGATTCAAGCTATTTGATTGGTTGAAACTAGTTTTAAGTAATGCTTGAGTACAGAGAGAGAGTGCTTGAGAGAGAGAGTACAGAATTGTAACCATCTCACCGTGAAAACTTAGGTGAAGTGATCGTGGAGTGAACTGTCAGTGAGGGATTGACACTATTAACAACTCACTTCAAGCTCACTTCACCTACGTTTACACGGTGAGATTTTTTCAGAATAGATCGGCTGTAATACTGTAAGTGATCACTGCACTCCCAAAGATGCGCGACGACGCCGTGGAAGTGGTGTGGTTTTGGGACAAGATACGAAATGCTGTCGTGCCAGCTACATAAAAAAGAAGAAGAACAAAGAAGCACCACGACCCAGACCAGACGCGAAGCATTGAATCACGAAGTAAGTATTTGATGGGTTCTATTTGTAATGCTATACACACAGTGATTTTAGTCGCTGGCGCGGCGACTTGCTGGCGATTTCAAAACCTCACACGGATTTTGAAATCGCTAGCGAGAACGCTTCTGTCATGGATTTAAGATTTTGAAATCGCCAGCGAGTCGCCGTATAGGGCCGGCGAATAAAGTGGCTCCGTGTGTACCCAGCTTTAGACAGCAGTAAGCAGAATATCCTCTATGCCCTTTAGCAACACAATTTTACACAGGTATTTTAGCTGGTCGCTTTTAACTTTTTTTGACCACACACATTGGCACCGGAACAAATCATTATGCCTTGTCATTTGAGACCCTCAAATCCTTTAATATTCTTCCAAGAATTCAAGGGCATTTGAAAATTCGAACATGACAAGCTGTTGACGTAACTTGGTGACGTCATTTTTCGCATCGCAGTAAGAAGTAGGTATAGGTACCATAGACCATTCTAATTTCATAATGCAACTCGCATTCAAATCAGTCGGTAAATGTTACTAATTTGCACGTATGGTGTCACCATGTTGTCTTTGTATTGAAACGTTCGTGAATATATTATTATTAAGAGCAGACTGCAAGTTACAAGAACTGAGTGTGTGATTCATAATTAGGTGCTTATTTGAATTTAATATTTTTTTAATCGTAGCAATATCAGAGTTGAGAAAAGAAAAAAAAAAGTTTTATTTCGGAACAATAACACAAGACTAATAAAAACCGGCCAAATGCGAGTCGGACTCGCGCACGAAGGGTTCCGTACCATTATCTGTAAAAACGGCAAAAAATTACGTTTGTTGTATGGGAGCCCCCCTTAAATATTTGTTTTATTTTAATTTAATTATTTATTTTTAAAGTGAATATATATCTAAATATTCTGTGAATATTTCGAGCGTCTACCTGTTGCCGTTATCAATATCGAGCAAAAACGAGCAAAAAAATCACGTTTGTTGTATGGGAGCCCCCTTCAATATTTATTTTCCGGTTAGACTGGAAGCCGACCCCAACATAGTTGGGAAAAGGCTAGGCAGATGGTGATGTATTTTGACGTTGAGTTAACGTAGTGAGTGTAGGGTGAATGGGTGTGCGAGGGGTGTTTGTGTGTTGTGTGTGGTTATGTTGGGGTGTGTGAGGGAGTGATGAGTATTTTACACTTCCATGAGTTTCTCTGATGTCACATCATGATTTCGGATGATGGCACGGAATAATACCCCAAGTCATTTTGAAGCCAAAGGAAACAACATAATATCACGCCTGTATTCCCCGAAGGGTTAGGCAGAGCTGTACCACATAGTACACCCACATTTCGTCGGTTATGCAGTTCGCAAAAGCAATTAACAATAATAAAAATCGGTTCATCCGTTTAGGAGCTATGATGCCACAGACAGACCCACGATACAAACTTATAACACCCCTCTTTTTTGTCGGGGGTTAATAATAATAAAAACAACCTCATATATACTTATCGCAACTAGCCAAAAGTCGTCTTAATAAAACGACAAATTATTCATGACGCTCAAGATCTTTTAAAACAAGTGCGAGACGGACTCGCGCACGAAGGGTTCCGTACCAATCTATAAAAACGGCAAAAAAATACGTTTGTTGTATGGGAGCCCCCTTTAAATATTTTTATTATATTTTAATTTAATTATTTATTTTTAAAGTGAATTTATAACTAAATATTCTGTGAATATTTCAAGCGTCAACCTGTTGCCGTTATCAATATCGAGGAAAAACGAGCAAAAAAATCGCGTTTGTTGTATGGGAGCCACCTTAAATATTTATGTTATTCTGGTTTTCAGTATTTTTTGCTATAGCGGCAACAGAGAAATACATCATCTGTGAAAATGTCAACTGTCTAACTATTACGGTTCATGAGATACAGCCTGGTGACAGACAGACTGCGGAGCCTTAGTAATAGGGTTCCCGTTTTACCCTTTGGCTACGGAACCCTAAAAATACTCACAAAACATGCAACAAAGGTATGCTCCCACACGTATCCTCGCTAAAGTTTCGTCATTACATTTGACAGGTGACAGCAAGAAGTGTCATCAACCTCTGCGTGGGTGTTAGAATCATGGTATGTATAGACGACAGAGGTTAAGCAACAGACATATTGACATTCAGCTGCTCTTAGCAAGTCTAGTAACCTATGGTAATGGGAAAGACGCGTCGAAAAGACGTGTTAGTAAAGTTGGAAGAAGTGCCGCTTTTGTACCACTCTAGTGTCTCTCTCATAGTTATTTTAATTTGTAATATTAAATAACCCTCAAATTTGCGATGCCTGGAAAAGGCCGCTAAGTACCTACAGTATAAAATAACATCAAAATGTACACTTAGTTTGCAAATAAATCTTTGACTTTGACTTTGTAATGTCGGCCAATTATGGACATAGTGAGAACCTTGATAAAACATGCGAGGCTTACCGTTAGAGGTCGTCATTTTTTTGTTGACACTTTAAAAACAAAACTAATTAGCAACTCAAAGTTAGGTATGTGGTAGATAGGCAAACTGGAACATATAATTTAAATAAGAGGTCTAACTGTTGGAAGGAGAGATACAATACTGCGACTATATTATGAGTTGTGGATAAATAATATCATTACTACAGTATCTTATCTATAGTATCTATCTTGGTAGATATCATTATAATCAATCTTTTCAACATGTCTATAAAGCATACAGACACCTCTCAACATTCAATAATTTCGATAATTTCATAATTAAACATTTGCATAAATAGCAACATTGAAATGTCAAAACTGTCATTACGAAAACGTGACGTTTTGATTTTTTTATGGCGCGAAGGCAGAGGCGTTAAATTATACAGGCTTCTAACGTTTGTAGAAATTCGACACACAATAAAATATTATGCATAATTGTTTGTAAAATTGGAGTATTCGGGTCACGACGAACGCACTGACTGGATGGACGTCACGTTGCCAAAATGATGGCCGCAACGGGTGGTCTACTTAAAACAATGGGCATGCATGAAAAGTCTACACTTGGGAAGTAATTTCAATTTTTGAACTTTTATTTGTATCACATTCGAGAACAATTAGATGGATAGAATGTTTTCTATTGTTGGCAAAGCTTTGTGTTTTTGTAATCTGACCTTTCGTTGATATTTGGACAGTCGACTTAGCCTTTGGCGTTAAAAGTCAATGACCAGCAGACATAACAAACATGCAAATAATTTTATCATACGAGAATATATTTGCATTTAATGAAATATGATAACTAAGGTTGCAATCTAGACATTTTTAGCCCCCGACGAAAAAGATTTATAAAAGATTAGAAAATAATAATAATATAATCTTTATTTATCCAAAAAACATACGTTTGAAATACAGTTTGATATTTGGTTTAAAAATACATTTATAGTTTATGTTGCAAAATCTGTACAAGAATAATACTCTACCTCTTAAGGTGTACCTGTATTTTTAGAAGTTTATAGTGTGTGTATGTATATCTGTGTGTCTGTCTGTGGGATCATAGCTCCTGAACGGATGAACCGATTTTAATTAATTTTTTTGACGAGGTAATTAAAAAAGCGTTTATGTTTAGTCTTAAGAAATTGTTCACAAGATAATTATATTCATTGGTAGACTCATACTGTATGAGTATAGCAATGATTCTATAATTATTTAAACTATCTTTAAACAACCATAATTACGTCCACATTATTAGCTTCTGTCATCTTCTATTCATCTTCAACAGTCATATTATATTTTGTTTCATACTCTCTGACACTAAACTTGAGCATTATTTTACCTTGCAGTGTTCAAAGATGAATACACACCATTGTCATGTCAATTTGTACATCCTTGTGTGAATCAGTACAGTGATTGATGTCTCAGTGATTCTAATCTCCAAATTAAGAATTTTAATTTAAATAAATATGTTTTGAATTTGGTAACAGCGTAGTTTTTGCATTGTAGTATCCGGTTCCCTGTTTTTGGAAGCCTAACCAAGTCTGACTGTGAGTGCCTTTATAGGCCTACTGCCTCGTTGGTCTAATGGTTGCAACCACTGCTGACACGAGGCACGCCGGCTGTCACTGAAAACCAGCGCTGAGGCTCTGTCTAGCATAGGGTCGCAGCATTATGCTGAGCGATGGCCGTTTTGCGTGAATGTGACGCAAATTTTCCCTCAACTTGTTCTTTCGTGTTTGTGTTTTTATATCTTTGCGTTATGTTTACAGCAAATAAACGTATTTTCTTTTTTCTTTCTAGGTCCTGGGTTCGATTCCCAGGTCGGGCTAAGTATCATTGGGTTATTCTATCTGGAATTTCTCAGTAGCAGCCCGGAGGCTGGATATGTGCTCGGATGATGGTAAGCCCGCCTCCTATTAATTGGCGAAATGTGGGTGTACTATAGGTACACTTCTGCCTAACCCTTTGAGAATACAGGGGGTCTACTCAGATCATAAATCCGAAGTATCGGCCGTTTCTTGACTAAGGCTTACAATGGCTGACAACGGCGAAAGAAGAAAATAACTGGCCAAGTGGTATGTTGGACCGCGCACAATGAAGGGTTCCGTATTTATCCCAAAAACAAACTTAACATTGTAGTTGAAAAACATGCTCTCCCATACATCGATAATTCTATATACGTTACGGTCAATTCTCCAACTGCAAATTTAAGTTGGTCGACTATTACTCGTTAACTCAAGCCTACGTAGCTGTGATTTTGTTTTTCTTTTAATTTCGTTATTTATACTACTGCCCTGAATTTTTTCACATATCCAAAACTAACCATATAGCTGGCAGGGGGACACTTGACCCTAACAAAAAATAGCACTTTGAAGCTTAATATTACGCAAACGGATCCCTGAATTGAATTCACATTATTTGTGAACGGCGTATCCAACGATACCCCATAATATGGGATAGACGAGAAAATAAAATATCATGCCCACTTTACGTGCAAGGGTACTAAAAAAAAAATGTTTTTTCAAAGGTTTTCCTTTACGACTGTCGGCGTGATTAATATCTATACCCATGCCAAATCACAGCTTTCTTGTACTAAGTGTCTCTGAGCTAAGCTGGGGACAGACGAACAGACATACACACATAGTGAAACGATAAGGGTTCCTTGTTGACAACGGAACCCTAAAAACGACAGTCAAGGATATACCTTAGCCAAAGTCAGTAATGTGACTTGAAGTAGGGTAAGGACGCAAAAGTAAAAAAAAACTGGCCAAGTGCGAGTCGAACTCGCGCACGAAGGGTTCCGTACCATTATCTATATAAACGGCAAAAAAATCACGTTTGTTGTATGGGAGCCTTCCTTAAATATTTGATTTATTTTAATTTAATTATTTATTTTTAAAGTGAATATATAACTAAATATTCTGTGAATATTTCAAGCGTCTACCTGTTGCCGTTATCAATATCGAGCAAAAAAATCACGTTTGTTGTATGGGAGCCCCCTTAAATATTTATTTTATTCTGTTTTTTAGTATTTGTTGTTATAGCGGCAACAGAAATACATATCTGTGAAAATTTCAACTGTCTAACTATTACGGTTCATCAGATACAGCCTGGTGACAGACGGACAGACAGACAGACAGACGGCGGAGCCTTAGTAATAGGGTTCCCGTTTTACCCTTCGGGCACGGAACCCTATAAAGGTAACTTGTTAGAAAGTTCGAACAGCCGAACATTGGGCCGACACTTTGTATTATTATTAAGTTTGATGGTATGTACAACCTTAAATTTGAAAACACTTTTGTGATACACGCTTTATTACCTGTTGTTGTTGTTACCTATGTTACCTACATTCACGATCCCATTCATTCAATAACTGAGTGGAACCACCTCACGTCAGTGAAGTGCAGCACTGCAGTGAAAATGACCCGCATCATCGGGTCACACTTTCACCGTATTGTTAGTTCTAGCATTAACCGAAAGGCTTTCTCAACTGAAGAACAGTTTCTAGCTTTACCATTAGACATACTGGGAATTTATAGAACTTCCGACGGACTTCCACTGTTGGTTATATTGGCTACAAATTCGTTGTACCTACGGCAATCCTTAGTGGACTTATAGAGGTATGAGGAACAGGGTGTAAAGTTCACTCATCCTCTATAGAAAAGGGAGGATCCTCCGACCAGACGGGTGTTGTGTGTTGCGGACAACTGCCCGACGGTTAATGTCGGGACGTTGTATATATTATATGCTAGTTGCGCGGTAAACTCTGCTTGCGCGATGCAGGATTTCGCGTGACGTCAGTATGAAGCGTAGTTCGCATGTGGCGATGTAAAGCCGCCACAGACAAAAGATTAGTAATATACAAATGCGTCTAGCAGTGTAGTATGTCAGGCCGTTAGTGTTAAACTCTTCTTAATTTAAGGTCGATCCTGAACCTGTAGCCCGCGCAATTCAGATTTTCTTACGTTTTTTGCAATTTGCAGGTCAGTGTCAGGTTGTATCTTGATCAGAATATGATTCGCGACTACAACAGATATGTATTTACAGAATTATAATCATTAATACATCTCTCTAAGTTATATTTGTTCCAATGAATTACTTTTTCTTGAAATCATGACATTGGGGAACAAATCTAACCTAGAGAGATGTATTAATGATCCTTATAATTCTGTAAATACATATCAGTTGCATCACCACTGTTCTCAAAACGGTGAAGGAAAACATTGTCTTAGAACCAAAAAAATTAAGAAATATGGGTTGTTATATTACAGCCGACTCCCTCTCGAAGAGAGAAGGGCTTATTATAGGTGGAATTGCTACGGCTGGTAGCGGATTTTCCTTCCGAGCATGATGTGATTCAACAAATATGATAGCCAATTAAGAAAAAAAAATTGAAATACGATACGACGAACAACGGTACGATAGTAATAACTGTGATTAGTGACATGCGAAGTCGTGAAGGCATCCGAGATAATTCCTCCACAACTTTAATGACAATTAATAAAGCGATGTCCGAAAATATTGTTACTGGCTGTAAAAGTTGAAGAACTCCTAAATCAAGATGAAAAGAGCAATGGTGGCCCAGTAGAAATGGTCTTGGACTTCCGACTGGTAGGTCGTAGGTACCTAGGCAGACACTTTCATCATATCAGCCGAAAGACGTATTTTGCTGGACATAGGCCTCCCCTAAAAAAAAAGGGTTTGCAATAATCGCCACGCTTGGCAGGTGGGTTCGCAATCGCAATGGTGTTAAAATACATAGAGAACGCTGCTGCCCATTCTCTAGTAAGTCCCTTAGTCACCTTTTACGACACCCACGGGAAGAAATAGGATGGTGCTTTTTTTTACGTCCGGCACCACACGGAACCAGGCAGACTTTGGTAAGCGCACAAGAAGGTACGTAGTACCAACGTTAGCCAATGAGCTACCCCCCCAAAACTTATATCGCATGTCAAGTCTAAGGACCAACTTAAAAGAGTTTTACAAAAACATTATCTCTCATTGTGTCCATAGTAAATGTTTTTTTTTTTTTTGTAATGTTTGAGATTTTTGATCGGAACTGGACGTATTTATTTAATAGTTTACTTAGCACAATTAAATTAAGTTATAGCATATAATTTTCAAAATTTGTAATCCATTGCTAGACGAGAATTACTGCCGACAAGCTGTTTTGCAGTTTGGCAGACTTCATGTATGTAATTGTTAATACAGATTTTAAATAAATAAAAAAAAAAAGATTCTTTGCTTTGTGTAATTTATTTCATCCCCATTGCCGTGAGGAAACCGGAATGTCCAAGAACTAACAATTCCAGGACATGTGATATCCACCAACCCGCACTGGGCTCGCGTTGTGGGTTGCGGCTCATGCCCTCTCACAGAGAGGAGGCATGTGTCCCATCAGTGGAAACATTATAGCCTAGTATGCTATGCTTATTATACAATATTAGTTTTAGTATATGCGAAACGTGAAACACGTGTCTAGTATTTTTATGTAAAGAATCTATGTACAAAATTTCAAAACTGTATCATGAAAAATCACAAAGTTATAAGGTTGTTATGTTACCGGGTTGTCCGTACAAAACATGCCAACGGCGCCCCGCGCCTCCCGGGTCGTCTTGCGCTCATTGATATAATTTGGCAGTAGGTACCTAACCGTACGGCGATTGTATTGTAAGTAATTAAATGGTGATAACATTTTCCATCACACTTAAATATTTTTGGGACAAAATATAACATGGTGTAACAATTATTGTAATCGATTCAGTTCCTTATTCTGAACAAACAATATTCAGGTTTCGCATATACTAAAAATAATGTTGTATTGCAAAAAAACCTCAAGATATTTATAGAATTCAAGCTAGCTAGCTAAGCTCAATCAAGGTGTTAAATATTTAAACACAAATGAAGACGTCATTATGAATATAATGACTAAAACGAGAGGAATGTGCTGTGCTGACATGACTTACGGATAAGCATCTCATGTCGGCTTAACTGATGATATACATAATTACAGGTTGGGAAAAAATGCTATGAGAAATCCTACTGAGAGACGAGGAGGTGAGAAATGTGAAGGAGTGATATGATACTTAGGGATTACAATCTTGAAAATAGGCTCGCGAGATTCGAGGTCTCGAGAGATCTCGAGCTTTTTTTCGAGATTCGATCTCGTGGGCGGAAAATATCGTTTTTGAAATGTCGAACAAGATTTCTCGACTGAGCGCGCGCGTCTTAACACACCCCTGAGGACACTAAAAGCATAAAATAAAATGGTAACAAACAACCACTTAGCCAATCACACAGATTTACACTCCAGCACTTACCTAAAGAATGGTAAAGAAGAATTGATAATCATGAATACCTTCAAAATAAAGCGTTAAGGCGAAAGTGTCACGGTACCCCGCCAAATATTTTTTTTTTAAGCTTTTTGCAATTTGCAGTTAATTCATATTTTAATCGACATACAACCTGACACTGAAAAAATCTTCAATTACATTGATTTGACATTAAAATCATCCAAAAAACCCACGAACACAGACTTCACCGACATGTGAATGTCGAGGCAATTCAGCTGCTAGACAACACAGACATAGTGCGTAGGCTAAAGAGAACTAAACCATTTGAGTTAGTGTAGTGTGTAAATAGTGAATGAATAATAGTAACAATTTTTTTTTTTTTGGGTGGGAAATTATCAAATAACTTCTCCCGCTCTGGGCAGCGCGGGAGGGCGTGTCAGACTTTTACTGACTAAAACCCACCCGTGTTCCTTCCGTTGCCTGTGTGCCAGGGCCACGATATCCCTTTCGGACAAATTCGCAACCCTGGCAGGATAATAGTAACAATGCTGTGCTATACATGTAACACATGAACAAAGTGTTTTTATTAATTATCAGACTCTTAAGAAAGTGCTGCGGACTTGTGTAACAGTGCAAATTGACAATATTCTTAGTTATAACGTATTCTATCACGTAAAATCATAAGTTAGAGTTAAATTGCTTAGTCTATTAGGCTAGATTGTAATAAATTATTAAGAACTTTAGTTCTTATTAACAAGGAAAAAAAATACACTGTTTCTTTGGTTTTAATCATGAACCTTTATCGCTAGAATTAGAAGTATTCGTTTTGCATAACACAACGACCATAATTATGAGAACCTATGCAGCATATTAAAATAAAATAAAATTGCAACATTGATAAAATAATGAAACTCAAGTCACGTCGCAGAGACATGGCACACTTATCTCGCCAAACTAATTTCAAGAAAGTTTTAAAATAATAAAACAAAAGATGTGTGTCATACCTATCGTTAATGTTCAAATTCATTCAAGTTCAAATTCATTGACAACTCTACAATCATTAATTCTTAGCTCCGCGTTCTTTTAACTTAATTTTACGGAAAATTAACTTTATTTCTAGAAGCGATAAGGTCTAATTTATTCTGAAAAATACTGTAGGAAGAACGAAGACGTTTTAATTGCATAATAGCAACTGCAACTCGTGCAAAAACTGTTCCAAACAGAAATAACAAAGCTAATTGATTAATTGTGCAATTTATCAAATTTTGGAGTTCACATGGTGGCAATGGCGGCAAAAACAGTGAATTGCGTGTTGATGACGCCATCTTGGTTTAACGTCATCGCGTTTTGACAGCTTAATTATTTGAGGTTAGAATTGTTATTGATGTTGTTTGTGACTTGTCTCTCTGCTGAACATGGTTTTGCCTCATAGATCTACAGCTTACAAGGTTCCATAATCGTAAACATAAATATCTTAACCAGTTTTCTATCGTTCCTTATGTGGGCTGTACATAAATGTCCCGGATATTAATTTTCTAACAGCAGCATTTTTTTAACAACTACCAATTTTTTAATACGAAATTTTACAAGAAAATCTTCCCTACGTAGTAAAACGGACACTTGAAAACGATGCTCTATGTTACTGCAATTAAAGTGACCAGTCCATTCTGACAGTTCATTATGACACCAAACGTCATCCGTACGTCAAATATTACCTACATTTTTTTAATTTAATCGTAGCAATATTTATTTCCATACTTCTACACTTGCCAAGGTATACACTACACAGGATAGGCTGTAGCATCAGAACCAGTTTCAGATGGAGTGGAACAGGTCGCCAAACGGCCTGTTCATGTTTATTTAAGGAAAACAATGTTACGCGAAACGGTATACCTCGGCGAAAACGGAATACTTCAACTGTACTGTTTATTACCATGGCTTTATGGGGTATCGCTAATAAAATGAGATTGTCATTTTATTTTAACGGCTTGCGAACGCAATAACCAAGCTCGTTGTTTCAAGAAAGTGTTAATGAATTTCTTTATGTTTTTTTTTAAATGGAACGTAAAGCGGATGATGTCGCGATAATACGCCATTTTTCCTTCTGCTTCAAGTTTCATACAAGTAAGGGGTCATCCGGTCCAAGTAGAAGGTTTTTTAGGATCTAACTTTTACCTTTAACTTTTCATTAATAAAAAATACACGTGATGCTGGGAGGGGGGGGAGAGGTTAGCCTACACCCTCCTCACGTGTTTAAAGGTTGGTCCCTAAGAACTACCGCCATGACTTGGTGAGCTCTTTGCTACTATCTGGGTCAATTTATTCGATCAGAATGTTTTGCTTCCAGTTACCAGATTTAGGTCTTTAGTCGACCGAAATTATACAGATATGCCATGGAACGAGAAGACCTACAAAAAAAATTAAATTCTAAGTTTAGGCTCGCCCCTATTACATGGGACTTAAACATAACTGGCAAAATGTGGGTGTACTATAGGAGTACACCTCTGCCTAACCCATCGGGGATTACAGGCGTGATGTTATGTTTTGTTAGTTAAAGAAGCTACATAATGTAATCCCATAATCTGATGACTTCTCACAAGAATTTGCAGATACAATCTATAAGTAATATTGTTTTCCATCATGATAAGTTTAACACAACGAATCCAGTCTTAACTTGTAAGTCGTAAGACTTATAAAAACCTAAGTCGACCTGCTTCTATTGAAACCGGTTCTAAGCACGATACAGAAGAATAAGTACGAGAGTAATTTTTATTGTGACTAACTGCCAACACAGTAAAATAATAATTTAAAACAGACACACTGTAGACTCTCTAATCTAAAGACGATTACCTATTTTTAAACGACTTCTTCATTAAGGACCATGTTCTCAGTTCGTCTGTATATATAATATTTAACTATATATTTTTTGGTTATATACAACATTATTTTTAGTATATGCGAAACCTGAATATAGTTTGTTCAGAATAAGGAACTGAATCGATTTCAATATCGTACGGTTAGGTCCTGTACCTACTGCCAAATTATTATCAATGAGCGCCGTTAGCATGTTTTTGTACGGACAACCCGGTAACATAACAACCTTATAACTTTGTGATTTTTCATGATACAGTTTTGAAATGTTGTACATAGATTCTTTACATAAAAATACCAGACACGTGTTTCGGGTTTCGCATATACTAAAACTAATATTGTATATATTTATGTTCATCGATATTTTCATCAATTGTGGAAAGGTTTTGAAATGATTTTTCATTTGGTAGTAGAAGCTTGCGCGGTGGTACCTTTAAATAAATTGTATGAACTTTGCTTGGGTAGTTTTTGAGTTAGCTTCAATAATACTTATTTTTCCCTCGATCCTATATTAACTTTCTGTCAGTTATTTACATAACAAGTAGTGGTATACGAATTTGTGTGGGGTATGTAAGTACCATCAGATAAAACGTGAAAAATAAAAACTTTTGAAAAAAAGTTTTTATGAGCAAATTAACTTTTTGATTTCCTAATATATGGTACTTATCAATACATGTCTCGATCGCAAAAGTCGAAAGCTGAAAACATATCTCACATAATTAGGTATCTAGACCAGACATTTACCAACGCATAGACGTCGAATTATACATACCAGCCGATAGGAGAGAACAGAAAGACCAAAGAAACGATGGATGAACTGTGTGAAAGATGATATGGCTAGAAAGAGGGGTGACTACCGAGATGACGACTAATAGAGAAGTGTGGAAGAAAATCACACGCCGACCCCACCCCAGACAAATTGAGATAAAGGCAGGAGAATGATGAGAAGGGAAGAAAATGAGATGTCAAAGTCTATCTATGAAAAAAGACGCTTAGATAATTATAAAAACAGTTGTACAATTGAATAAACAGATTAAGTAGGCACGTAGGTAATCTAATATTGCAAAAAAAATTGTAACGGGATCACTTCAGAAAACATTTCGGATAGTGTGCAAAAAACGGTTTCATAGAGTTGAAGCTACAAAAAGCCGTTATTGAGCGTTTCTATCAGATTGACAATAATAAATAGGTTACGAATCGTGGTTATGCCATTACCGTTTACCTTACCTTTGCAAGCAGAGTTAGTACTTTTAAGTCTAAAATTATATAACAACATAAACATAATCAGCATATAGGTATCTAATATTCCCACAACTGGGACACAGGCGTCCTCTCTGTGAGAGGGAGTGGGCCGTAATCCACCACGCGGGTCCAGTGCGGGTTGGCGAATGTCACACGTCTTCGAATTTTTGTTCTAGCCGGTTCCCCCCTGATGTTTTCCTTCATCGTTTTGAGAGCAGTGGTGATTAAATAATTTACACAAAGTAAAGCGCCTGTCGGTGTTCGAACCTACGACCTACAACTCGTAAGTCGCGGCCTTTACCACTGCTTTTAAATTAAATAAGCTTAGCTTAGCCAAAAACTTCCAGAAATCCTTTTTTTGTTTGTTGATAAAGCGCTAAACCGTTTACGTTATTTTAAAGATAAGCCAATTTCACATACTAAGGTTGCATAAGCTGACTTATCTATAGCACACAGAACCGTTAAAGACAACGTACCTATTTCCTAAAAGTATTACTGCTTTATCAGAGCAAACAATGAAATAACGCCAAAAAGGCTTAGCAAGAGATAAGGCAGTAAAACCATGACTAAAGTTACCAACCGGACCTTCAGTAAACATGCTTATCCTTTCGAATGTCGGCTTCCGGAAAACGCACATTACGTAAATGACAGTACTTTTACAAGTAGGTAATATAGGTAGGTAGGCCTTCAGAAAAAGGAAGATTTTACTGTTAAATCGATAATAACAAATTATAAATGATACCTTCCCGTAATCGTCATTAGTTTTCCTATCTAATAAAACAGCTACGTAGTGAAATAAAACTGACCTGATATTGCAGTGGCGTGATATGTTTTCATTTTGATAATATTCATTCACATAACCTACACACTTTATCACAATACGTCGAATCCACAAATATATTCACTAAAACTTCACTAGAATATGATGGCACATATGTTTACACATTCATAACATACTAAATATCACTACTAAATACACTATTTGCATGACACAACAACTTATTCTGTCAACCGATAAAAATTCTGCGAACGCCGGCGCGCGCCGGCGGCAATACTGCCTGGCCGGTAACGTACTTTGTCCCGCAACCGTCATGGTTGGCGCCAATTTGACGACTTTTTCTAATTAGACACACAATAATGATGTTAATACGTGATGGTATAAGTATATATTACTTACAAACTATTTACGAGAATATTTTTAGCAAAAACATGTTATAACACAACGGCCATTTTGGAAAAAATTTTAAGTCTAAACTTTCGTTACTTTTTTCGCCTATATAATCATTACTTTTTGAAAAACAATTACTCAATACGGAATCTACACTTATTTCTCAGTAATTCTATTTAGATTCTTATAAGAAAACTTATGGTTTTCTGCCTCTATTCATCGTTTATTTCTCCGTTCGTTACGCACAAATTTATACACTTTGACGTTGGCCGTGACTGGAATGTCAGATGAATTTATTTATTCTTTAGTTCGTTCAAAATAATGTTTCTGCTGTTGAAAAATATTAAAATTAAGAGTGAATGAACCATTTCTTTCATATAAATACAGAACATATTGCTACTTGCAACACAACTAAAGATATTTAGCGACCAATCTTGACCAAGCCCTTAAGTGTAACTGTCCGACTTAAAACACTTGGAGCATTTTTTCTTATGTCGAACTGTGTAACATAAGACATTCGAGAGGTTATGGAGGAAATAATAATATAAACCAATTAGTGAGTCAAAATATTGTGGAAACTTCACCTTGACTGCAATTTATCGGTACCTGCGGGCGCTTGCTGATAGGTGTTGACACGTTTCATGATAAATACAAGCCGATGACTTTGGGTTCAAGAAAATGCAGCTCTATGATACTCGTAGAAAATTACCTTAAATTATCTGATGTTTTTTCTGTAAATTTAAGTTCCAAGGCAAGCTGTTTATAACTTCTATCAGTTTCCTAAAAACTTTTGTGTCAAAATTCTTCAGTTTAGGTTTAAGGCTTCAGCGACTTGAGTCCAGCTATCAGTTGCTTAACCAAAATATTGGAGCCTAATCATGATAAACGGTTTTAAAGCATTGGAAGCAGCTGGTAGCGTTGAACTTTGGGGAAATGGTACAATCAGTAGTGCATCCTCATCCTTAACGAGAAAAGCCATTATATGAAATTGAAAGGAAAAGCAGCCATGACCTCGGGTAACACCGTAATAAATCGCTCATGAACAAACGTATACCTACAAGTAACCATTGCGTTTTATAATACAAACCAATGATCTAAATGCATTTTAATGTGCCAACACGACTTCTATTGTAACCATTCAAGTATCAATTGAGTAAACCGGTCGCCATACCTCACGGTCGTCGCCATCTTGGTTTGACAGGCTTGACAGCTGACTTATAATGGCGGGAATGTTAAGTAATTGTCTATGGTTGAGTAATAAATTCGATACGGCATGTGACGCTGGCTGACTTGAATGATTTCTGTACAACTGCGGTTTGATTTGTGAAAAATTGTCAATTGTTTTTTTTTTTCACTTTTTCTGTGGTGTTTTCTGGTTGCGTATTAGATAATCTGTACATTTGTAACTGCATTTTTCGTGAGCGTAACTGGTTGGAATTTCATTTATCTAAATTAGATTTGTGATTTTTAATAAAATACGGATACGGACTAATCTTTTAGATGACGTTGTTATTCTTGTAATTTTATTTTTATGAATAATTTATATTCTTTTAAGAAAAACCTTGTTATTTAATAAATGAACGGCTCAATTATTTTTCGTAAAATAGTTAGAATTAATTAAGTATAGAATTATTGCCATTGAAAAAATCTACAAATTACCATTAATAGTGCCATTCCCGAGCAATTATCACTATTATACAAATCTATTTGAATATGTTAATCAAGAGCTTCAGAAAAAAATCAATTAAAAGTAATTGTCTCAGTAATATTCAAGGTTGATTGATGACCTTGACACTAACTTCACGCTTGTTAACCGAGGGTTAAGCAGAACTAACAAACAGTAACACCGAACACAATAAATACGGCAGACAAGTAAACGAGACAGGAAATCGATTATTACCGATATTTGAATCGTATCGAATTATATCGATTACAGTCTTGATCGTTATTTTCTTGTATGTGTATTTCCATTTAAGGTAGAATTTGAAAGTTTTACCTCGATGACTTTAGAACACATAACATACCTAACATCACGCCTGTAATCCCTGAAGGGTTAGGCAGAGGTGTACCTATAGTACACCCACATTTCGCCAGTTATGTTACTGATAAATTCTTAATTATTTTATTCTCAATTCTTCATTCCAAATCCGAATAAAAACGATTTTTTTCCGACCAAACATCATTCGTAAAAGCTATTTGCTAGCAGTGAGTACTGTCTAAGCAAAACTGACGTATTTTTTTCTATATACTAACAAACAAGCAATGTACGCGCTTTCTACGTTACAAACAAAAAGAGAATATTTAAAGTATGTCGCATAAACAAAAAGCCAGAAAACAATACATTCCTTACAAAGTACACGAATGAGTAACACATGACATACGTCAATGTCACGTTGATTGAAACAATCGCTCCTTTTAATTAAAAACGTTTTGTTTGTCTTTGCCCAATCCGCTTTGACAACACGTGAGTCAATGGTTCGTGTTTTTTTTTAATTCGGAATTGGCGTACGCGGTTTCGAAATTAATGTGTTATTCCTTGTCATGTCATTTTGTACAGCAAAAGATAAATAATGATGATTGCCAAAATCATATTTTAATGTTAGCGTGTTTCCCACTTAATTTGTCACTTTTATTTTTATACCTTCAACCGTAAACAGTGAGGTTGTATTTCATCAGATTTTCCAGATCCTTTTAACTTATAGGTACCTTTCGTGCCCATTCTCAAGTAGGTGAAGTAACACTTCCTTCCTATTAAAAACTGTCCTCGCCCTTCTGTATTTGGCCTCATTTTAAATACTACCGCTAGTATTTAAATACGGTTTTCACGACCACTAAGCAGTTTACCACAGATTACATAATTCATTTACCGAAAAAAGTTGGTACGCTTTTATATTCATTTTACGCATACTTATCAAGTAATGGTGTGCCGCTAGTTAACAAAAAACTTTTATTTAATAACGGTAATCGTGGGAAAATACAGGTTTTTTGTCATAGGTAGCTGTAAAAGTTAAAGACTTGAAGATAGTCTTTTGGCAACGTATGACTTGACGAAAATTACTGGCATATAGAGTTATTTAATTTAATGAATAATCATGTGTTAGAAGAAACTAAATTATTTTTCAATGGTTTATTAAAATACCAGACGCTCTACCGCAGTGTCCGCAGTCGACGATTGTTGTACATTGACATTTGAATGTTTAGCGTAGTGCCAAATGGAATACGAGAAAATTTGGAATCAAAGAGAAAAAAATATGTGACAACAACACCGAAAATTGTTTATGGTGAACTATAAATGACAGAGTACTTTCAAAGTATAAATATTATCTATGTGTTGGCTATTATTCATTTAATTACCTACTTACTTTAATAATTTAATAATCATTTGAAACAGTTGTTACAAACCGAGAACACCAACGGCGTCGTAATAAAAATAATTTTAAAATCTAGTCTCATTTTGAGGCTCAATGGGAGACTCGACAGCCTACCTTCAATTTAATTTTCTGATGCAAAACTCCAAAGGTCTGTCTGATTTTCTGCCGGCTGATCTAGTGAAAACAGTGGTGGTGCCCGTTCCTAAGAATAAGACCGGTGATATGTCTGATGTTAATAATTACAGACCGATATCCTTGGCAACGGTTACAGCGAAAATTTTTGATTGTTTACTTGACCGTTGTCTAGGTAAACAATTAAAAATTAACGACAGACAGTTTGGTTTTAGGGATGGGTTATCAACTGAGACTGCAATCATGACCCTTAAGAGTACAGTGCAATATTACACTGGGAGGAGGACACCTGTGTATGCATGCTTCCTGGATTTATCCAGTGCTTTCGACCTCGTCTCATATGACATCCTGTGGGAAAAGTTGTCTAATGAAGCTAACCTGCCGCCAGAAATAATTAATGTCCTAAAGTTCTGGTACGATAACCAACACAACGCTGTGAGATGGGCAGGCTCATACTCAGATGTGTACAGGTTAGAGTGCGGGGTGAGGCAGGGGGGTCTGACCTCCCCCAAGTTGTTTAACATCTATGTGAATAAGCTGATCGAGGAACTCAGCAGCACTGGCATCGGATGCACGATCGATGGTGTGTCTTTCAACAATATCAGTTATGCTGACGATATGGTGCTGCTGAGTCCGTCGATCAGTGCTCTTAGGAAGCTGTTAAATATATGTGAGTGCTATGCTGGAGCCCATGGACTAAGGTATAATGCCAAGAAAAGCGAGCTGTTAGTTTTTATGGCACAAAACAAGACCTATGAAGTTGTACCACCAGTCTCGCTCTGTGGTGTCACTCTAAACAGAGTAAAACAGTTCAAGTACCTTGGTCACTGGGTTACAGAGGATGGCACTGATAACTGTGATATTGAGAGGGAGCGGAGGGCGTTGACCGTAAGATGCAACATGCTGGCCCGCAGATTTGCAAAGTGCGACAGCAATGTCAAGATTACTCTGTTTAGGGCTTATTGCCAGACCTTTTATACTTGCAGTCTGTGGACCAGATACACGCAAAAAACCTTTAATGCCCTGCGTGTGCAGTACAATAATGCTTTTCGGATACTGCTGTCGCTGCCTCGTTTCTGTAGCGCGTCAGGAATGTTCGCAGTAGCGCGTACAGACGACTTCTTTGCGATCATTCGTAAAAGATCCGCTTCACTACTGCGTCGAATGCGGGGCAGCGACAACAGTCTTCTGAGTGTTATTGCTAGTAAGACTGAGGGCCACCTTATGGGGCACCTGTGCGCAGTGCATGTACTGTTGCCAGGTGTCTCCGTGAGATGGCGTAATTAATTATTATTAGTTAGTGTGTGTTTTAGTCTAATATACTAACATAGGTTAAGGAATACTAACACATTTATGGGTTCTACCTGAAATAAAGATAAATAAATAAAATAAATAAATAAATAAAAATGTGTAGTTACCATAATGTACCTATCATGTATTACTAATATTATCCACCACATAAAATTACCATCAGATAATGTAGCGCCAAACGGCCGATGGCACAACTAGTTTAGTATCCGTTGTAACATCCTGCATTTATGCATTACATCCTTTATGTGCCAGCGCAAGCTGTGCGTCTTGTCGCTTGCGTCTAGTGGCTGCAACAAGACGCAGAGTTGTTGTTTGTATCTGCGATTAGACGCAGTGCTGTCTTTTGCGTCTGTCACTACTTCACATTATGACATACGGTGCCGAAACGTGGACACTAACAGTCGGGCTGGTCCGCAAATTTAAGGTCACTCAGCGTGCTATGGAGCGGGCTATGCTCGGAGTTTCTTTGAAGGATAAGATCAGGAATGAAGTTATCCGGAAGAGAACCGAAGTTACCGACATAGCCTGCAGAGTAAGCAAGCTGAAGTGGCAGTGGGCTGGCCATGTTTGTCGAAGGACCGATGGCCGGTGGAGCAGACGAGTCCTGGAATGGAGACCGCGTATCGACAAGCATAGTGTGGGGCGCCCCCCAGCCAGAATAGAATAGAATACTCTTTATTATGTACACCATAAAAGTTACAGATATAAATGTTGAAATTTTACACAGCACCCTGTGTAAAATTTCAACATTTATATCTGTAACTTGACACAATGGGCGGTCTTATCGCTAAAAGCGATCTTTTACAGATAACCTTTGGATGGATTAAAAAGAGAAGGAGAGACAGTACTGCAGGTAGTCAGTGGTGAACTATTTACATGTACAATAAATACATACATACACTAAGCATAACTTATCCATAATATATATATACAATAATAAACATGAAACAAGATCAAGGAACTGTATTCTGTAATGATGCTGTTTAAGAACAGAGAAAGTGTTTGTGTTTGTGTGTTGTGTGTGTGTGTTAAGTGTTGAGATGGACCGACAACCTTAAAAAGGTGGCTGGGACATACTGGATGCGGAAAGCGGAGGACAGGCTGCTGTGGCGCAGCCTGGGAGAGGCCTATGTCCAGCAGTGGACTGCTATAGGCAGAGTTGATTGATTGACTACTTCACTAGTCTTAATTCATCTTTTTTTTTCGAGTATTTGATAGAGACAGTCGTCTTGACCTGTCACATGCGACTGTCGACGGGTCCACCGTGCGTCTAGTCACTGCGACTGTAGCGAAAGGGCTCCCCTGACCTATCGTTGCGATTCTGCAACTCGACGTCAACGGTGTGCGCAGCTTTGAACAAAATATATAATGTACTTTGTGGGCCGCAGCCTGTCGTTGCGTCTAGTCGCCGAGCTTTCACAGTCGCATGTCGCACATGCTGAAGCCCACGAACTCAGACTTCACCGACATGTGAATGTCGAGGCAATTCAGCTGCTAGACAACACAGACATAGTGCGTAGGCTAAAGAGAACTAAACCATTTGAGTTAGTGTAGTGTATGAGTAGTGAATGAATAATAGTAACAATGCTGTGCTATACATGTAACACATGAACAAAGTGTTTTTATTCATTATCAGACTCTAAGGAAGTGCTACGGACTTGTGTAACAGTGCAAATTGACAATATTCTTAGTTATAACGTATTCTATCACGTAAAATAATAAGTTAGAGTTAAATTGCTTAGTCTTTTAGGCTAGATTGTAATAAATTATTAGGAACTTTAGTTCTTACTGATACAAAAAAAAAAAAATGTCGCACAGTGTGCGCCATGTGTTATGTAAGACGGGCCGGTTTAAGTGCTATTTTGTTTTTAATTACGAACGATCGTTACTGTTTCTTTAACTGCCGTTTTGTGTGGTGAAACCGGTCCATATCCGAGGAGGAAGCTTGAATTACCTGAAACAATAAAATTGCAACGTTAATTGTATGGCAACATTAACAGAGGTTTATGAAAAAGAAACGATAATTATTATCTAGGGAAGGAAGCGTTTAGCAGAGCTACTAACTTTAAAACAACTCTGTTCCTATCAATGTTCTGACAAATAAATGAATTATGAATAACATAAGCGCCCCGCGGTTTCATCCGCATTAATCTCCATCCCGTAGGAATATCGGGACAGAAAGTATCATACGTGTTATTCCTGGTTAAAAGCTATCTGTGTGCCAAATTTCATCTAAATCTGTTCTGCCGTTTTTGCGTGATTGAGTAACCAACATCCAAATATACAAATCTTACTATCGATGTACATTGTTTGTTGTATCTACAAAATAATTGCTCAGCTTAGCTTAAAATGATCATTAACATGCAACTTATTTGCATTATTTAATCAACTATTGAAAGTAGTACCTACCTACATCACAAATATATAAATCGTGATCATCCAAGGTCTTTTTATATACAGAAATAATGATCATAATCATGTTTAAAGGACGCGCTAATTTGTGAGCAAATAACGGATTTATAAGCACTTTTAATTAAGAGGCTGACAACAAGTAAACCGCAGTCACTGTCAGATCGCATACAAAAGAAAGAGATGCGCGATGACACAACGTATGGCGTAAAAATGCAAATAAAATCGTATAAAATTAGATATTAACTAATTAATAAAAATTAATCCATCACCGGATGTAGTTTGGCATTTGAAATTTTATGGTATACTTTTAATTATAATTATAACTGTTAACGAAGGGATAAACTTCTTTTAAAAATAATTAAGAGTTGTCTTTGAAGATGTTTTTGATGTATTAAATTATGTTTTGAGTTCCATCACCATATGCACAAAAGACTTGAAAATATCATTCTGTTTTTGTTTTGGAAAAAATATTTACGGTTTGAGAGATACACTGCTTTAAAAAACCACCTTTTTGACCATTTTCAAGAAATTCACCATAGAACTGACTTATAGTTTATTGAGCAAAGAATTTGAGAACAGACGTTATTCTTTGAATAGTATTCTGCGAGCCAGTATTTTTTATGATGTGTAATGCTAAAGTCTCATCATGTGCCTAGTCGACCAACTATGTTGAGGTTGGCTTCCAGTCTAACCAGATGGAGATGAATACTAAAGTATATCCTTATTAATCTGTTCTACGAAAATCTACATCATAGCAATAGTATAAATCTAAAATAGGCACATACATTTTGGATGACACAAATCCAGCAGCATCATCCCCCCCCCCCCCCCCAGGGGTTATTCCCTTCCTTTTGACTTTTGTCAATGTTTTCAATTTGTTCTGTAATCTTTTCAATCATACATTCTTCAGATTACCGTATTAAGAAATCTTTAAAGACACTGCATAAGAAAAGCCTTTGTTTCTCACATAATTGTGCAATCCTCCTGCCAAATCGATCAGTATAAATGACTACAGACTATTCATTAGTTCCAGTCGATCTTAGAGATATTACAGAATACACCGGCACGTCAGGCCAACAGGTTCTTAGAAACAATAGCTACAGATGAATAACAGCCAAAGAAACGAACGTCTTAACAAATACACACCTCGATGATGATGAACCAACACATATTAGTAAAAGTAAGTATCCATTCACACACACACACACTTACAAGCATACACAATATTCAATATGACACGCGTTATGCATGTGTAATCGACTCGGATGCCATGCTCACCATGGAAGCAAATGATAGGGACACTACAGAAGGCAAATTGAATAAGAAGCTCACAGGTGAGAAGTATAAACAACTCAACAACAACAACACAACACAAGAAGACAAAACAAATAACTCACAACTCAGTAACAATATTCTGACAAATAAATTAACTATTACTATTAATAAAACTTGCAAGGCAAGCAATTCAGATAGTAATCAAATCAAACACAAGCTTATCTATAATGGAACGAGAGACGTCGATACGGTTTCATTAGCCGTGTTGGTAAATGAGAAGCAATCTTCAATCACAACAAGTTTTATCGAGAATACAGATTACAGACCGACTATCAGTTGTTTGCAAGAAGGCGAGGAAAATATTAAAGGAACTGCAAAGAGCCTGCACCCAGTATTAAATGTGACTGAGGCTACTGCAACATAAACTGCATTATATCATTATCAAATAAGTAAGAACTCTCATTGCACTATGCTTTTGCACTGATCATTAATTTGTACTCGTATTTTACTTCGAATCGTTCAACTTTTATGACAGTACTAGTGACCCGTCCGTGTCGCGCGGTTTTTTCGACTTGACGAAAAATCAAGATTTCTTTACCATACTGTTAGACCCCATACACCTTCCAGAATAAATTCTCTAATTGATGGTGTAAACCGTATCAAAATCCGTTGCTAAAAGCGACTTTAATTTTTAATATACATATATATGATGATGTTATTTAGTTGTTTTTCTCAGATTGTCTTTGAGAAATGACACTTCTGTATCAACTATATGGTCACGTTCACCATTGAGGTCGTAAGAAGCATCGGACGGGGCAGGTGATGTCATATTAATGCCAACACTGTCGCAGGCTTTTATAGCAGCCACATTCACATCAAACAGGCCATTAATAATTCTATTATCATGGGAGAAAGTCCAATTTTGGTTGACATGGATTCTGTTGAAGGGATCAATGTTTGTTTAACTCTTTTTATACATAAAACACATGAATGATCGCAGATAATACTGGAATCCAGGTGTGGTAAGGTTATGACCCTCGCGATTGGAATTTACTAGCCAACTAACTGACGAGTTTTTAAGTGATTTTCTGGTTCTCATGTTATTTTAACGGTTTAAAATCATGTAGTCAAATTATCGTTACTAAGGTTCAGCTCAGCGCGCTATGGAGCAGGCTATGCTCGGAGCTTCTTCGAAGGATAAAATCAGAAACTAAGTTACGGGGTTACCGAAATAGCCTGTAGAGTAAGCAAGCTTAAGTGGCAGTGGGGTGACCATGTTTGTCGAACGACCGATGGCCGGTGGAGGAGGCGAGTTTTGGATTGGAGACAGCGTATCGGCAAGCATAGTGTGAGACGCCCACCAGCTAGATGGACCGACGACCTTAAAAAGGTAGCTGGGACAGACTGGATGCGGAAGGCGGAGGACAGGGTATTGTGGGGCAGCCTGGGAGAGGCATATGCCCAGCAGTGGACTGCTTTAGGCTGCGTTGATTGATTGATTGAACGTTCTTGTGACAAACTTAAGAAGTTAGCTTTAAGTTTCGTATCCTTGTTTGATTAGAATATGAAGCCTAATCAAACGATTGATCTTATGACTGAGCGTTATTAATATCTCTGACTCATGTTCGAGGTACCTACCTGGAAAATCCAAATATATTTTAGTGCCTTTTAATAATCAAAACAAAAACGTGGTTAAATATTTTGGGTTGTACAAATACCATTACCTAACAAATAACATGTAAGTAGGTACTTAGCTCCCATTTGGTTAATCATATTATAATCGAGAAGAGCCTTTTTTTTGTATATATTCGCATCAATGTCAGAAAGATGAACTGCCGATCTATTCTGAAAAAATCTCACCGTGTAAACGTAGGTGAAGTGAGCTTGAAGTGACTTGTTAAGTGTCAATCCCTCACTGACAGTTCACTCCACGATCACTTCACCTAAGGTTTCACGGTGAGATGGTTACAGAATAGCACTGCTGAAGTAGAGCTATTCTGTAAAAATCTCACCGTGAGAAATTAAGTGAAGTGACCTGTCATTCCACCAGCGGGTCGATTCTGCAAAAATCTCACTATAAACATATAGGTAAAGTGAACGTAAAATCACTTTAAACTCGCTTCACCTCAGTTTTCACGGTGAGATTTTTACAGAATAGACCGGCTGATCTGAAGGTGAACTGTTTCTCTATTCAAATATCGAGTAAAAGAGCAATACCTTTCCTCTCAACTGTAAGTATTTTTATATTATATATTATCTTTAAATTTATGCTTTACGTATTTATTTAAGTATATTTATATAAAGTATGTTTTTTATGTTCTTTGTATTAATTTATGTATATGTATTTTTTAGCGTTATACGTGTAGATATATTTAACATTTTAGTTTAAGACTTCGCATATTCATATTTTTCTCTTCTTGTTCTCACACACTATTGTCTACATTTTTTTTTCATTTCTCCTTTCGCAGGTCTGCTGGAATAAATTTCTTAAGATATACGAGTAAGCAGTACTTTTGTCTCAAAATTATAATTAAGTTGTATCTCTATGTATTTTACTGTTTTTTTTTTCTCCTGCCCTTTTCCCAATCTATTAGGAGTCGGCGCAACATGTCCCTTTATTCCACACTGTGTATAAATAATAAAATAAATAAGTCTAAACTTACAAATAATGAGACTTGAAAACAACAACAACCAAATTCATAACTGATATTAACAAGAAAACGTATCAACAATACGTAAACATGTTTACAAGCGAAACAAAACGTCAACCGTAAAAGGCTACATGATTTGTGCTATGTTTTTAAATCACGAACTTAAAGTACAGTCAGTCTCAAAAAGATTTAACAAAGATTGTATCAATCGGTACCCGCAAATTATATTACACTTTGTTGTAATAGCCCAGTGGTTTATACCGCGCCTTTCATGCATAAGAGGTTGTGGTTCAAATCCGGGCAAGTACCAATGCAGTAGCATTGGTACTTGCCCGGACTTTCAATGTATAACAAATACTTTCTGGTTTATCATGGAAATTACTGATATCATTGAAGAAAAACGTCGTGAGGAAACCTGGAGTTATAGTTAAATAATATAAGTCTGAATTCACCAACCCGTGTTGAACAAGGGTAGTGATCAATGCTCGTGCCTTCTCTGTATGAGAAGAGGCCTGCAGTGGGACAATAACAAGCTGGTATTATAATTATTATATTGTTAAAGTATTATGGAACACAAATTATAGACAATCAAATGAATTCTTGTCGATGTACAATTTTTTAGGCTGACTGTACACTGTAATAGATTGTACAAAGATGGTCCCAGTAAACGACCTTGTGGAACACTGCGAGCATGCATTCGCAATGCATCGCTGTTGGAATTCTTCCAATACCAAACACCTTGATGACATTGGGAAGTTGATGTCATTTAACATACCAAGGTAGGAACATGTTTTTGATGCTTGTTTTTCCTTAAGGTGTCGGTGATGATAAAGTTATTGCTTTGCTAATAAATAAGAGGTATGAAAATGAGATCTTTAAGTGTGATGTAAAAGATAACACGTGCAAGTAATTAGTGACTAAGCATGGATATTGTTAAAGGTAGGAAGAACTCAATCATCCATAAATTTTAATAGTTATGTGCAATCCGTTCTTATCTCATAAATTCCTACAAAGGAGAACTGACAATACATATTATTAACAGAGAAAAACATATAAGCCACAAGGACAGATGTCATTTGGTCGACAGGTGTAATTTCTACAGTTGATTGTTTAACTATAAGCAATATACTATATAAGGGATATAAACATTGACACACTTCGCCATTTACCTATTCCCAGATTATGCGAATAGAGCTCAAGTGTGTTCATGTCTGTTGTATGTTTTTGATCGCAAAATACACATAATATATCGTATAACACTTGTGACTTGATATACTATCAAGAGGTATATAATATGCACCGCTCAGATGTGATCCGTGTCGAATGCTTTGTATAAAACTTTTTGTTTAGCGTCGCGGTTTTCCTTGCATGTTTTATTCAAATGTTGTTGAAGCGATTTGTAAATATATCTTGTTTGATGTCAGAAGATATTATAACATAACATCACGCCTGTATTCCTCGAAGGGTTAGGTAGAGCTGTACGTGTACCTAAGTACGGCTATGTTTAAGTCCCATGCTATAGGGGGCTAGCCTATTGCTATCAACCGGGCACAAATCCAGACTCCATGATCCAGATATTATAATGTACTCTTATTGGTCGATGGCATATTTTTGACAGTATCATTTTAATAAGAATCAATTTGTTGCCCCGAATTGGAATGCGGTCGCTATAAAAAGCTGTATATCAATAATCATTGCAGTCCACCGGAAGAAACTGTCAGCTATATTAAATCTATCCGATTCAGTTTTCCAATCAATTAGAACAATTATTATTATAAGACATTGAAAGTTAACCTAATTTGTCTCCGGGGGGTCTACTCCGAAGCGCTAAACCAAAGTATCAGCCGAATGTTCGGCCGTTTTATAACTTCCATAGTTTCCTTTTTTGACTTTTGAGTCCTTACCCGACTTCAAGTCACAGTCTTGACTTTGGCTTATCTCTTCGACTGCCCGTTTCTTTTTTTTTGCCGTAGTAAAGAAACGACCGAACATTCGGCCGATACTTCGGATTTATGTTCGAAAACCCCCAGGCTCCATTATCGAAATTGACCACGTTTTCTTAGAATATGCATATTAATTCGCTTTGACAATAAAACTATTAAGACCAAAGATTTTCCTGCATATTTTGCCTTCACAACATAAAAATTTCCTACCTTATGTCTAAATGTCACATCATGTGTCATGTCCTACTGCAGTTTATTGTGATAACTAATTTACTTTGCGCGTAGTTTATTGCGCTTATTTGCATTCAGTTTAGAGTCGAAGAAAAATAGATTCGTCTGACACAAGGTTACAGGAAAGTAATCTTAAATCTTTACTTCTTTTTGTAGTAGGGACTCTCTCTTCAAAATGTTTAGGATATTGGATGCGAGGCTTTTGGCTACTTTGTATGTGTGTTTTTTGACTTATTTTGTTGTACTGTGCCTTTTGTTTGTGCAGAATAAATATTTTTTCTTTTTTTTTTCTCTTGGTCTTGGTCTCTTGTGGCAAGCGCTACAGCTGAGCATGAGGTCCATTGCAGCGCCTTAATTGCGTAACACCCTTTCAATCCAAGAGTTTTGATAGATATTGCTAATCCATTGCTTCATCATGTTTGATAAATTCATCTGCTCAACAACTTAAATAGCGCAATGGACGCTTGTGAGCTGTCAAAATGAAACCCATTGCAATCAATTGTCATTTTATGTGTGTTACGTAATTACCCCGCTGAGTTCGGTTCCCAGGTGGGGTAAAGTAAAAAACGGGGACACAAAGCGTGATTATATATGAGTCTCTCTTGAAACTATACCAAGCAATACTAATGTTACTTGTTTCGACTTGACTAATTGATTACAAATAACATAGCATAATACTATTGCCTACGGTTAATTTTCTTATAAATTAATATAGTTCGTTTCTCCATTCCACATTTAAATGCGAAATAAATTTTACCAATTGCCTAGCTGCCTATTAATGTGAAATACCTGCCCTAACTGTTGAATACCACAAATAAAATAAGGTCTTGCATACATAATCACTGTTTACCAAATAGGTACTCATAAACTCACTTTTCAACTTTATTTAAAAAATTTACTTTAGAAACCTTCATTTCCTACAAGTCCATTCAACGGCCTTTGCATTAACTGTCAATTTTCACAATGTCTTTTAATACAGATTGTTTCAACGCCAGGGGGCCAAGTCTCCGCCGTGTCCTCACGGAGGCGATCGGCGGCGGCGATCTCTCGCGTCCGGGCCTGGTTCAGGCCATGGTTCGGAGCGAGAGTGCATGGGAGGGCGTCACCTCCTTCCGCGAAGCAGTAATGCTCGCGAAGGAGGAGGCGGAGCGCGTGAGGGAGAGGCAGGGTTCGCGCCCTCACGCCCCTTTTTTTTTTTTTCTTTTTTTTTTTTTTTTTGGGTGGGAAATTATCAAATAACTTCTCCCGCTCTGGGTGGAGCGGGAGGGAGTGTCAGACTTTTACTGACTAAAACCCACCGTGTTCCTTCAGATGCCTGTGTGCCAGGGCCACGATATCCCTTTCGGACAGGCTCGTAACCCTGGCAGGCCCTCACGCCCCTAGTCGCCGCAGGAGACGCCCTGGGCGTCGGGAGTCGCAAGCCGATTTCCGGCCACCGCAAGCGCGGGCTTGCGGACGGTGAGCGATGGGTAGCTCGCCGTGCGATAAGGACCAGGCCCGGGTCAACGGCGCGTCGTGTTCCACGCGCGCCTCAAAGAGACGTCAGCACGAATTGACGGGGTCCATTAGGGCCAATGCCTGCCAGGGTTGCGAGTTTGTCCGAAAGGGATATCGTGGCCCTGGCACACAGGCAAATGAAGGAACACGGGTGGGTTTTAGTCAGTAAAAGTCTGACACGTCCTCCCGCTCCGCCCAGAGCGGGAGAAGTTATTTGATAATTTCCCACCCAAAAAAAAAAAAGAAAAAAAAGGGGGCCAAGTCTGCTAACGCAGTTGTGTCAGAATGGCCGATTATTGGCACCGTAATTGTTGATGTATAAAATGTACTCTGTGATTGTAGAGTTTGACAGTTTTTCTAATCTCCTAATTGAAAGGCGTCTTTATGATTTTCCAATGACGTGCCACTAACACTCCATTGGAAAAATTGTGTGTATTTGGTAATCTCGTACTGACAAGCTCCTATTATTTTGACTTCCTTATGGACCACTGTCACGCCATTATGAATTTAGGAGGTTACAAACTATTGGCACAATGGTCATGGCGTTGCCTTGGTATGGTCGTCATAACGACCAATCATTGAAAATAGCAGACTTGGCCCCCTGGCCTATTGTTGTAAGTAAGTATAATAATAGTATTAGATACTATTAATTTGTAAGTTTTAGTTTAGTCGCGTGGTCTAAACCACACTCGTTTTTTTTTCTGTATTTGTGTTCTTTATGTATGGTCGTCATAATGACCAATCATTGGACTTATTACAATAGTAGACTTGGCCCCCCGATATCTTTATCCGAGGAATAATTTTGATTTTTCGAGATTTTATCCCTACAAAAACTGTAAGACAATATTTTATTCCACCGATAGTTAAAAAGTATACTGATGACGAAAAAAACAGCCCACGCTTTGGTTTCGAAAGCTTGAACGGTGAAACAATAACGGCTGTCCAAATACGTTTGTTTAAACCTTAATGTCAAATAGTTGTGAAAATGACAGACTTTCATGACGGGCATTATGAGGGAAGCGCTTTCTTCGGAAACCAAAGTATAAACCAGCATGTTTTGTATCAAACAGCTTATTTTATCCAGCTTATTAACACTTGACGATCGGCTTGCCAATTGCTTATTTTCTGCCAAAGCGCTAGAACGCTGCTAGAACGTTACTTTAACAACCTTCGCTTTTATGTCATCTACAAATTCATACACATCTACAATTCCGCGGTTCTCTTCACATTTTATTTCCTCCATATCATGGTAAGAAACGGTTAGCTCGCGAGTCCGTTTAGTATGTTGAAAGTATGCAAAACATGCAGGTTCGTCACGACCTCCCCGTTACCAAGTAAACAGTTACTACTGCTTAAGAGTACTTAACGATAAGGTTATTTGTCTTCTCTGTTTATTGTTTTCCATACGCTAAGGCAAATATTTACCTAACAAATATGTAGTTCTTTTCTTTTGCTCACGTGGGGATATATGAAAACAGCAACAATTTATGGACTGTCTGCACTATTTTTATTATTTAAATGACTGGACAGCCAAGGGAACTCATGTCCAGCTGGGAGATCCTCAGCAGGTGGGACAAATGGCAATGACAAGGAAGCACTGTCTCCCAATGAGTGGGACAACACACTTTAAAAAACTGTTTCGGCTTTTCAGCCTTTGTGGCACGAGAATGATGTCTTTAAACATACTCCGGACCCAGGTTGGCCGAAGCAAGGAAAACCTGTTCAGGTGAAGATTCATAGACGACTCCGCTTTGTAGTGTTCCACAAACGATGGTACACTTGGTATCATGTTCTGCATGTCCTCTCGGCTGCACGTTACAGGAACTAATGGACGCTAGTGATGGCGCCAAACACGTAGTCGAATTCTGGGCCGATTCCATTAGATTTCCATGAACACGCTAAGAATAAGAATGACTGGTTAACATGGGCTTCCTCATCATCTCCCTAAAACAGTTCCCTGCTAGATACACTTTCTAATCGCTTGCTATTGACATGAATAGCAAGCGATTCTTCCTCGGCTGCTCTCATTCAAAATTTCTTACATCGCACTTTACACTCTACTTGTTTTTTTTTTTATTATCTTATGTATAAATAAATTGTGTGTCTTTTATCATCATCATTTCAGCCGAAAGACGACCACTGCTGGACATAGGCCTCCCCCAAAGGGGGGTTTTGCTATTATCGCCACGCTTGGCAGGCGGGAATGCATAGAGAATGCTGCTGCCCATTCTCTAGTAAGTCCCTTAGTCACCTTTTACGACTCCCACGGGAAGAAATAGGATGGTGCTATTCTTTACGTCCGGCACCACACAGACTCTTGTGTCCTTTTTAAGTCACTGCTTAATAAATGTAGGTACCTATTTTCTTTCTTTCTTCTTTCATTGAGCTGCTACCAGCCATGGTCACACCGCGAATTCTAGCTTCAGGGCTGCGTTCTTCTCTGATATCGACACGAACTTATTATGGAAAGCATCATGCATGACGTGGTAGAAACATTACTCATTCAGCAAGATGATGACAGCCCAGGGTGCCACAATCATGGAGGCTATTTTAATGCACAAACGAGGCATAGATAAAACTTCCGTAATATTCCATCTGTATTTTATAGTTAACGTAAATAATTATTAATGACTAATAGCTTTGCCCCGCGGTTTCACCGGCATAAGTCTCGATGCCGTGCATATTGGGATAAAAACCTTCCTCCGTTCCGTTACCTTCATCCGTTCTTATGTTCTAACCCAGGTCATGGTCTACCGATGTGCAAAATTTCATCCAAATCCGCTCAGCCGTTTTAGCGTGAAAGCTTAACAAAAAACATACAAAAAATCAAATCTTTTCTCTTTAGAATACTTATTAAGTTTATTATCTGTAAATATTATTATAATCAAAATAAGATTGTTTAATTTCCGCCAGCCTGTATAAGATTGTTTATACGAAGTGACCAATCTCCAATGGGCTTCATTTCGTGGGACAGTAAACAGAGAATTGTATTCAAATCGTCTGCTGCTACGTCCGGTGTACTTCAAGATAGGTTGACTTATGTGTGGACGTTGTGTGTGAGAATATTTATTAAAAGGTTTTTAAATACAGGTGTGCGTTTATGACCAGCTGGTCTATTCTATAAAAGTCTCACCGACACATAGTGCGTTCATTATAACAACGCGTGATGCTGTTAGTAGCACTGAATTTTGAAGTCTTAGTTTCAATACCAATACAGTTCAAAATGGCGACTGACAGAACAAACTACCAATCACATGACTGCAAAATTCAGTGCTACCAATCCTGTCACGCGTAAAGTTATAGTGAACGCACATGCGCAGTAACATAAATCAAGTGACCTGTCATTCCACTAGCTGGTTTATACTATAAATTCTCACCATGACAATACACTGAAACTCAAAGCATTTATTTCAATTAAACAAATTACAGGTACTTTTGAATTGACGAAGAGTCGGTCAGTTAGTCAGAAAGTTAAAGCTATTTGCCCATTCCAAAACGTAGATCTCTATGGAGAAGAACAGGCAAGAAACTCCAAGGACTCTTCTAAATCAAGATGTTACAAAATCCTGGGTACATTATTCTTATCGCTTCTATAATTATGTAAGAACAATGTAAAAAAAAAAATATTTAAAAACAATTCAAAATATAATATTAAAAGATTACAAATAATCCCTGGCAGTTAAGAGATGAGCAGTCTCAACTGACGGCGCCCGTTCACGAACATGACGCGAGGGTCAACACCATCCAGCTCTACCATTTTGTAGGGAACCGAATGATCCAACACATGCGCCACCATCAGCGAGACATAATTTATGTGAGCATGACATAAAAAATGTAGGTAAACTGAACTGTCATCTCATCTGACGCTAGGGATTGTCAGCTCCCTAAAAAACTCACTTTCACGTGATACATCTGAAACACGATGCTACTTCGAAATTAATGGTATGGGCATGTGGTGCAGAGGAAACTGTTGTGGGGAAAGTTTTGAGTATGGTTTTGGATGGCTATAAGAGTTGGGAAGACCAAAGAAAAAATAATTTTGAAGTAGCATTGTGTCTCTGATGTATCACGTCGATTTAAAATATTTTCGATGTACAGCAAGTACGTCGAAATTAACTCATTTCAGATAGCATTGTTGTCGAAGAAGTAGATATTATGTGGTCGAAGTCGCATCGTTTTCCAGATAAGTCATGTCGAAAAAACGCTTTGTACAGACGCCAGCACATCAAGCTACTACAATCTGACAAATTTCTTTAATAGATTTTCAACTTTATCCTTACAGCATAAGGTTCAAGGTTGATTGGGAAAATTTGACAGTTTCGGGTAGCTTGACCTGCTGGCGTCTGTACAATAGTGTCGGACTTAAGGACGAACTAAAGTATTGTCGAAATGAAAACATATCGGAGTTCCATTAATGTCGAAATAAAATCTTGTATTACGGTTTGTCGAAATACAGTTTGGTAGTCAAGTTTTCACGGTGTGATTTTTATAGATTACATCGGGTATAATACAAATGAAAAAGATCTAGAATCAAAGAAGGATATACCATATATTATACCTACTCAATGTCAAAGTCCGAAAGTGTGATTCTCAAAAATTAGAAAAAAATATAAGTTTTATTTTAATGCAAAACAAAAAAAAAACATTACCGCATTAGCACCTAACAATGCGAAGAAATCTAAAATATTTTAGTACAAAAACATTGAATAGTGCGAATTGCAATAAAACATGGTCATCTTTTTGTCGAATACAAGGCTGTGGCCAAGAATAAGATAAATCGCTACAATTTGTATCAGGAAGTCTTCAAATACTGTCAAATGTTTAAAAACTACCTTATTCTTTTGTTTCGTTTTTAAACTACCTAAAGATTGTTCTGAAATCGTAATTTCCGCGATCATGAAACCGCAAAGACATCTTGATTTGTAAAAACACAAAAAAAAAAAGCTTATCATCACTTTTACAGCGAATGTGATACTTGACTTAATACACGAACGCCTTTCACTCGAGACTCGAATCTGCGAATTAATAAAATAAACGAACAAAACTATCAATAAAAGCGTTAATGGCCATATCGATAAGCGATAATCGTAAATTAAATTATGTAAGTAACACAGTTCTATTAACTGCAAAAACATTGCCGAAATGAAAAGTAAACTTTTACGAATTAAACATCGTTTTCTCAAAAATAAAAAGTAAAAACAATAAAACTGGATCAAATTAAATTAGCTAGCGAAACTCCGCAAATGTGATGAGTATCGATAGCCAACGAAAAAAAAAATTTTTTTTTGGAGTCGACGATTTCTTGCTACTGGAAGTATGCGTTGAGAAAATCTGTTTATTTTTATTTTATCGTATTAAGTTATCTATACCATACCCATAACATCTGGGAAGTTTAGGTACAAAAAACATTTTTTTTAAACTGTATTGAATTTTGAAACTGAATTTCAAATGGCTACACTACAGGTGGTTGACGACCCCAAAACAAAACATCAAATTAATTTATTTTTTGTTATATCATGTTTACGTATCGATACCCATAACAGCAGTTTCGCTAGCTAATTTAATTTGACCTTGTATAGTTATCGCCGATTCGAGACCAATACAACACTGCATGTATTTTGTAAGAGAAAGTCTCGTTGAAATATTTTGATTGCACAGCCAACCCAATCCAGATTTCAGCTCAAATTCTGTCTACGATATGAACCTATTGCGTGTTACCCAACGATAAAGGAGGTTTCTACGTAACGATTTCATAAAATTATGCCAATAATATACAGTCTGCATAATTCTTCGACCATCGTACAATATTTCTTGCACAAAAAATTTTAAAGAAGATATTTATGTGGTGGAAATAAATCGTAATCCTGTTTAAATTCCTATGAGAATAGTAAAATAGTAGATTGTTATACAAGGGTCGAAAGGAATCAATTCCGGACTGACTTTGAATTGGTGACTTTCACCCGTGTTAAACACTCTACTTTTCATTTCGAATATAAGGGGAGTATTTTTTTTTAAGTTTTTCTAAAATATTTTATTTTCTTGTTTGCTCGCCACTTTATAAAATCATTGTATGTATTTAAATATCTTTCCTTTTAAATTTCTGGCAAAAGATTTTCGATTACTGTATTTGCCTCGGCTTTAACCGAATCTGGGGTCAACATTTCAGAATCGCTTGAACTCATTTTTAATGAAATATTAGTCTATTTAAAAACCAGATTTTGAATTTTGGTACAGCTTATAAAGTTAGTATTCCGTCAAATTATAATTCTTTTTAAAATTTTAAATATGGAACACACCGCTGCACCGCCGCGGGCCGTTTTGCTTAAAAGGTATTATTTTTTAATTCACATTGGCTGTTTATACACAAGACCAGTTTTGTTTTTTAATCGATATTTTTTTAATTATGTAAACATTTTCGTAGCCGACTACCTAACCAAATATAGTTCTATTTTTAAAATTCATTCCCGCCATAGGGAGGGAAGCAGCGTTTTTCGCCCGCTATTCAGATCAAACAAACACTACTTACTTTCTGAGTATGAGAAATGAAAACGTCATTTGTCAACGACGTCAACTTCAATAGTAAATACAAATCAAAGTAAAGTTATTTTTCACTTTGAATAAAACTGTTAAATAGAGTACCTAAAGTGGGTTGTTTTTAGGGTTCCGTACCAAAATGGTAAAAAGAAACCCTTATGGTGACACTAAGTATGTCTGTCTGTCTGTCTGTCATAGCTGGATATCTCAAAAACTACTAATGCTATCAACTTGAAATTTGGAATGGTTTTAGATGACGTTTAGCCAACTACTTTGCAAACAAGAAAGAAATTTTAAAAAATATATCTTTTTTGCAACAGGGCCTGAAAGGGGGTCTTTAAAATTCGAATGGAGTCTACTAGGGTATGTGGGGTATCATATGAAACAGCGCATTTTGCACATTCTCAAACATTTTTTTTGTTTAGGCATCATAGTTTTCGAATTTTGATGAAAAATGTAAAAAAAATACCGTAAAAATAATTGCCAAAATCGGTCCATAATTATTGACGAAAATATCGACGAAAATAATTAAAAATAAAATGCATACAGACGATCATAGAACCTTCTCCTTTTTTGAAGTTGGTTAAAAAAGAAAGACAACGGTACATCAAAAAGTCCTCAATTCATCATCATTCCAAATATCTTCGCCAAATATGGAGAGAATTAACTACCTAATCCTTCAACTTTTTTAGATTTCATAGTTCCCATCATTCTCTGGAATCCTGCGCTGAGTAATGCAGCCTTATTCGTTAATGATTAGGCACTAATTAGGAAAAAACACTAACATTAATTATTATCGCAATGTTAGCTTTCATTCGTACACATTTCTAACAGTTGTGCAATGATGTTCCATTTTCAATGGTATACATGTTACGGCTAATACCCGAAGTGCGGCTACACCTAGTTTTAGCCGGTTAGAACTAGGTGTAGCCACTTACTCTTGGTTAAACCTAGTACGAGCCGATTGTTTTCGGGTAAAATCATTTGGGTTAGGTTAGGTTAGAACAGTAACCATTAACAAGTTCCCGCCAGATCCCCTCTATTGTTGGTAAATTGGTTTTATCCAACAGGGATTGTCTGGACCTATAATTCTAACCGGCTAAAACTAGGTGTAGCCGCACTTCGGGTATTAGCCGTAACATGTACATCAACGCAATTCATAAAAGAATACTGTTGCAAAAACTAAAGCATTAAAAACTTATGTGAAAAGAGCCAGAAGAGCTGTCATTTCACCTGATGCTAGGGATTGAGACTATTGACAGCGCATTTCACCTATTGACACCTCACTTCACCTATTGACAGCTTATTTCACCGATTGACAGCTCATTTCACCTATTGACAGCTCATTTCACCTATTTACAGCTGATTTCAGCCCTTGACAGCTCACTTCACCTAATCTCATCTCACTTCACCTATTGACAGTTAATATCACCCATTGACAGCTCACTTCACCTATTTACAGCTCACTTCACTTATTGGCAGCTCACTCCACCTCTTCACAAATCTTTCGAACTTATGTAACTATGGATTAGCAATATACTTCGAAATCGTTCAGATTGTGATTCTTCAGATCTTTATGTCCTCTAAATGCGCATGCGTGCCCACTGCCCAGTCCCCGCAGCTGTAGTAACACAACAATGTACAACTACCCACAGAATGCCAATGAATTCGTGTGTATTGTGTAACCTTTAGTACTATTAATACTTTATATGCAGGACACAGGCGGTGTGTCCAACGCCTTGCCTTGTATGGTAGGTACACGGCATCTTATTTGAGTCTAGACCCGACAGCTAAATTGCCATAGTGTAATATCTTCTGTATGTTACGGGCTTGTAGATCTGAAGACCATATTTTGTACCGGTAACCATATTTTAACCGTCAAATTTAACGGCAGCTCTGAAGTGCGCTACTCGCTGCGCAGTACCCCACCCCTCACCCCCGCGGACATATGAATTCGTTACTGTGTAACGACTCGCCTCATGTTCCGAGCCGCCATAAAGTTTGAATCGGGCTCTACAACACATTAAAAGACTTTCGATTTCTTCCAGTTCATCTAGCTAATATCACGGTCATGATCAGGGCCATCCAGAAATCTTGACATTAAACTCCTCGAAGAATTCCACGTTGCCAAAGACAGGAGTCGCTAAATCGCCATCATACTCCTGCCGTAATCCTAATTAATTTGGGTTCGGGGCAGCATGTCATGTGTAAGAGAGCGGTGGTGGCCCACTGATAACGATCTTGACTTATACGAGTTGTAGGTCGTAGGTTCGAACCCTGACAGGCACTTTACTTTGTGTAAATTATTTAATTACCACTGCTCTCAAAGCGGTGAAGGATAACATCGTGAGGGAACCGGCATGTCCTAGAACCAAAAATTCGAAGATATGTGACAACTACCAACCCGCACTGGGCCCACTCCCGATCACAGACAGCAGGCCTGTGTCCTAACAGTGGGAACATTATAGGCTCATGCAGCATGACTTGTTCTTCCGTACATCTCTATGTCGTCATCGCAGTAGCCACTCCCTTTCTAGATGATCTTTCACACTATCCAGTCATTTCACCACTTCTTAGGCCTTGCCTTACCAACTCACAAATGTGGGCGTCTAAGCAAAATGGGTCCAGAGGGCTAATTGCGTAACACGCTATCAGTAGGAATCGGTTTCATTTTGACAGTTCAACCACATTCATTGCGTTATTTACGTTGTTGAGCAGACAATTTTTTCTAACATATGAAGCAATGGATTAGCAATATAATTCAAAATCATTCCGATTCCGCTTCAAACTGCGTTACGCAATTAGGGTACAGTTCTCGGCATTTAGTTTCAGAGATAATTGTTATACGCAGTTTTGTAAAATTGAGTGAAAAAATTTCGTTTCGCGATTTTAATTGATTATTATCTAATAATCTACAAGTTCTGATAGTAAATGACTTTAAATGATGTTTCTAAATACCATACATTTTAAAAGAAAAGTTTTGTAAAAAGGTGCTTTTTTCTTAAATCAAGCTTTTTCAGAGTACCTATCCACTTCGAAATATGTCTGATAAAAAAAATGTGGCAGTGTTTGAATATTTTTTGATGTGAAACATCTAGAGGCGCACTTAAAACCGATTGCTGGCGGGGCGACGCATGCCGCGTGGCGATTCGTCGCTACTATACAGTCTATGTAGTAGTGTGTAAATAATTTCGATGTTTCCATCTGCCAGGCGTCCCGTGACGGACCAATTTTTAAATCCTTCTTATCAATTGACTATTCTATAAAACTCCGTTGGTTTAGGTAGTTAAATAAAGGTAAACAAAAAAAACCACGCGACGAGAGAGCTGTCAAGTAACCGACTAAACGTAATACCTGTCACTTCAGTTGGCATGCTACGTCACAGTTGTACTCTTCAATTTAGCAACGTTTTATTTCGTTGACGTTTAGAGGACCTGTCTTTTTGGGCTCTTTACAATAGACAGATTACAAAATAATAGAGTATTATTATAAATCTAACAAAACAATCGTGTTCAAGCAGTTACATCTACGAAGAGTAGTTTATGAATATATGTTACAGTTTAACATACAGTAGGTAATACTATACGTAAAAATCAAAAATAAATTTATTAGGTTATAATAAGTTACAACGAATTATTAAACAAGAAAGTGTCATCTATAAAAAACCCTTTTTATGATTTGTTTACCTTTACCTAAACCGATGGAATATAAACAGATACCGAATGAGACTTCTTGGCGGGAAAGTGAAGCGTCATGTTAGCAGTTTTGTTTTATTTTCTAAAATTTGTGTTTAGCCGAATATTAATGTGTAATAGTGGTGGATTATTAACCATTAAGTGTTCGTGAACCTGCATTAGTGTAGGCAAATGAAACAAAACAGTGCAACATCACTTTAAGTTTTCTCAAGAAGTCCGCGCGAGGTTTCAGTAAAGTGCCACGTCTTTACTTAAACTCAAGGGGAGCGGGGCGGGATATCATCTATCATCTTTATCATGCATTGAATGGAGTTCATTTCATAATTTGTACTTGTTACCTAATTTTACATGACACTGGCTAAATGCACAAACCGTGCAAAGCCAAAAAAAAAAAAAAGAAGTTACCGAATCTAGTCAATACCCCACTACTGAACCCTTTTAGTTTGACGTTTAAAGAATATTGCAAGCTTTAACTTCTTGTCTCCCCTACATCGTGTAACCACGTCTTCAGGTCAAGGTAACAAGGGTCAGAGATGTCTCACTCAACATCTTGTACGCACTATGCGTAAGTACCTACATGTCCACAACTGCTAGGATTCCGCACCAAATATTATGTGAATTTGAAATCCTTTTGTTCTTAATTCGTTACACGTCTGTCAACAGTATATTGTTTGTTATGTAAGTTGATTGTTCTTATATGGGTTAACTAGCTGCGCCCCGCGGTTTCACCCGCGTAAGTCTCGATCCCGTGGGAACATCGGGATAAAAAGTAACCTATGTCTTAATCCAGGGTGTCAGCTACCTCCATACAAAATTTTATCAAAATTTATTGGTCCACCCGTTTGAGCGTGAAGAAGTAACAAACATACACACACACACACACAAACTTTCGTCTTTATAATATTAGTGTGCTGCATATGTCTTCATATGAAAAGGTCATGTTTCACGTGACTGAGATGATGATGAAGCTAAAAACTACCTACCCACTGGAAAAACGTCCACTGCTGGACATAGGCCTCTCCAAAGGGAGGTTTGCCATAATGGCAGGCGGGTTGGCGATCGCAGTATGGTGTTAAAATGCATAGAGAACGCTGCTGCCCATTCTCTAGTAAGTCCCTTAGTCGCCTTTTACGACACCCACGGGAAGAAATAGGATGGTGCTATTCTTTACGTCCGGCACCACACGGCCATATATTACCCATACAATTGTCTTATAAAACCATCACGGGAAGAAACGGCTGACTTATCGTATTGGCCTCCCTGCACTCCTTCCATCTTTTGCGACCCCGCGCGTCCTCCTTCCAGTTTCGATCAGCCATCTTCTATGTCTCAGCCAGCCGCGACGCGCGACGGCCTCACTGTGTCAGGGCACCAGCACTCTAATTGCGTAATACAGTTTGGATCACAACCCGAGAAATTTGAAGGATATTGCTAATCCATTGCTTCATAGGTTTGAAAATCCGTCTGGTCAACACCGTAAATAACGCAATAGATGTGGGTGAACTGTCAAAATTAAACCCATTGCCAATTGTCATTTTATGTGTGCAGCCCGTAGTTCTGTGCTGTTTGTGCTCACAATTTGTCCAGCATGCAGCAGATATGTCCTGCCCAGTCCCATTTCAATTGGGCAGCCTTTTGAGTAGTTTTCCATATTTAGGTACTGAATGAGTACCTATTAATTGAGTAAGCAGGCGTTCACATAAAAAATAAAAGTAAAAATCTTTTTAAAATCAAGCTCTATCGAACTAAAAAGTACTAAATAAAACTTAGGTAAACATAGAAGGACGTTCACGCCTCAAGCTTTTAAGAAAATATTAAATTTCTGTTTACCTAAGTATTATTTAGTAGTTTTTAGTTCAATAAAAAAATGATTTAAAAAGATTTTACTTATATTTTTTTTTGTACTTTTTAGCACTAGCATTTGAGTATCTACTTATTATCCATATCATGGGAGTGCACAAAAAATAAATAGTCCGCCATCTTAGGCCGTCCGCCATATTGGATTTAGAAGCTAACCATGCATTGTCATCGAAACTAAACGTGTACCGTGAAATATGCCAACATTGCCCCCACGGGAAACTTTGCCCGAAGAACAGTTTATAAGCATATCTTTGATGTGCAATAATATCTTAATATGATGGCAACATTTGTTGACTTTGGTGGAAAATAGACTATATGTATGGCAATACTGACTATCTTGTTTGTTGCTAACTTCGCTCAGTAACTTGTTGGAACTCGTCGAGTGCGGTGCGTGTTTTTGCGGGCAAATTTGGGTGAAAATTTTCAAGCAAATTCTGCGAGATGGCGAAAACACAGGTTAGTTTACTTTATAACATATCATAGAAAATTATTTGTAGAATATATTAATGTTAGTGTCATTGCTCAGGGTCTTTTAAAACTAAAGTTATGATGGTGGGCAAAGTTATCTAGTAATATTCCGACCTACGATTGACAACATTGCCCGCCATCAAAAAAGGCTTAGGGTTGGCACATTACGAAACCTTGTATTTTATTCCTTTTTTAATTTATGGCTACTACTGAGCTTATTTAATATTAAACATATATTAGGTATTTAATTAATAAAATTCAAAGATGACATTGGTTATTGGGTACTGACTTACTGAGTGAGTACCTGCTCCACACTACCTTATAATTTGAACTTTTTTATTATTCCTATACTGGTCGGCCCCGTAGCCTTGTTGGTAGTATGCCTGCCTCCGAAACACAGGATCGCGGGTTCGAATCCCACCCAGCGCAAACATTCATGTGATGAACATTTGTGTTTGTCTTGTGTCTGGATGTTGTTTATCTATTAGTGTATGTATATTAGCTGTCTGGTATCCATAGTACAGGCTTTGCTTAGTTTGGGGTTAGATGGCCGTTGTGAGATGTCCCCACATACTTAATAAAGCATTTATTTAATTATTGTTTCTAATATTTTTTGTTGAGAGTTACATGGTTTGTTTCAGAAAAATAAACATAAATCTCGAATTCAACAAAGGAAGTCAAGACGAATAATTGGATCCAGGGTATATAAAAACTACACTGAAGAAATGTTAAAACTTGCCTGCGAATCAGTAGAATCAGGCCAAATTTCTTCACGAGATGCTCAACGGCAACTTGGTATCCCAAGACGCACAATATTAAATAAAATAAAAAACAAACATTTAAAGTCAGTGGGTCATCCTACTGTTTTATCAGCTGCAGAAGAGAAACAAATGGTAAGAGTTTTACAAGCTTCTAGCGACTTTGGCTCCCCGCTTACTAAAGTGGATCTAAAACTTTTAGTCCATGAATATCTAAAAAAAACTTGTCGAGATCATATGTTCAAGAATCAGATACCCGGTGATGCATGGGTCCAGGGCTTTTTGGCGAGAAATGCTGACAAATTGACTGTGAGAACCACCCAAAATATTTCAAAGGCGAGAGCTGAAAAGGGACCTCAAGAAATAGCCGAATACTTTGACAATTTAAGCACAACATTAAAGGACATACCAGCAGAAAATATAGTCAACTTTGATGAAACCAACCTGTCGGACGATCCAGGTTCTTCAAAGTGCATTTTTCGGAGGGGAGTAAAGTATCCCGAAAGAATAGCCAATTCCACCAAAGGGAACATATCTCTTATGTTTACAGCCACCGCAAGCGGTGAATGTCTCCCCTTATACGTTGTATATAAATCAACTAATATGTACTCAGAATGGGTTAGTGGAGGACCACCAGATACCAGATATAACTGCACTAAATCAGGGTGGTTTGACAGTGCCATGTTTGAAAACTACTTTGAAACCATAATCCTCCCATGGGCGCAAAAAAATTCAGGAACTAAAGTGGTCATTTGCGACAACTTGACTAGTCATTTGAGCGTTAAAGTAGTAGAGTTATGCGAGCAAAATAACATCAAATTTGTTTTTATCCCTCCAAGATCAACACACCTCACCCAACCGCTAGACGTGGCATATTTTGGGCCTTTGAAGAAAGCCTGGCGTAAAATTTTGTACCAGTATAAGCTCCGTAATCCAAATCAAACAACATTGAACAAAAAACACTTTCCGAAATTGCTTGGTGAATTAATTAAAGCAATTCAAATGAACGAAAGAAAGAACATAAAAAGTGGATTTAAAGCATCCGGAGTATTTCCGTTGAATCCTCGAGAAGAAATGCAAGAAGTAATATTATCATATGGAATCGATCAAGCATTGGTAGACTATTTAAAGGAAACTAGAGCGCCAAACCCGATGGTAGTCAAAAGAAATAAAAAAATTAATTGCGAGCCAGGCAAATCGGTGACGGTTTCCGATTTAAATGTTGATTCTTGCAAAAGTAAAGCAAAGAAGAAATCTTCTACAGTGGCAAAAAGACAAAGAAAAACGGAAGACTCTCTATTTTTAGATGAAGAAACTGGCCTCTTTGTAACTAAACCTGATCTAATTTTAAATGAGGATATTAACGAGGATCAAGAAGGCTATTTGGATTTGGAAGGATATTTTGCTACCTCCCAGGATCAAGGTATTACTTACAATGTCATCAACGAAGATCAAGAGAGCTATTTGGATTGGGTAGGGGATTTGGCTATCTCCCAGCATAAAGATATTTCTTCTCCTCGAAGTCTCAGCAAGCTTTGCATCACTGTAATTAACTCCTGCTTCGAACAATCAGTACATGTCGAAAAAACGTCACCGACGTTTGCAGATCTTTCACCCTTAAAGTCATTCACAAAAAGATCTGTGGAAAGGGATCCTGTCAAGGAAAAGAAAATAACTATACTCTCTGATGTTATCATTAAAGCAGGGCCTTCAAATGTTTGTGTTTCGAAAGAAGTTTCTAATAAGATTGAAAGTACACCTTTGGTTGGGACATCTATAAGTTTAAATATCGAAAAAACATCATCGACGCTTGCAGATCTTTCACACTTAAAGACTTCCACAAAAAGATCAGTAAAGAAGGATCCTGTCAAAGAAAAGAAAATAACTATACTCTCAGATGTTATCATTAAAGCAGGGCCTTCAAATGTTTGTGTTTTGAAAGAAGCTTCTAATAAGATTGAAAATAAGCCTTTTTTTTCTACATCTAAAAGTGATATACCAGAGTGCCTGCAAATGAAGAAAAATAAACATTTAAAAACAGTAAAGAAGGTACATTCTACAAAAGTAAAGAAAATTAACAGAAAAGTTGAAGTTACAAATGCTTCTAAAGGAAAAAAGTCAGCCAGAGGGCGTATTTCAGTGAAAAAAAGGAAGAATATATCTGATAGCGACTCTAGCTCGATGTTTGATAATAATGAAATTCTTACAGTTGACACAGACAACTCAGATTACGAAACAGTGGATGATTATCTCATTGCTGAATGTTTGCGGGAACAAGAGGAAAAAGAGAATTTTGAATTTACTGATACACTATTTGGACTGCATAAAATTGAATATTTCGAAGAAAACCATGATAACCTGAAAAAAGATGATTGGATTATTGCTCAGTTCGCAACAAAAAATACTTTAAAGCATTTTGTAGGTAACGTTTTAGCAATCAACGGTAAAATTCCTACAGTTAAGTTTGTGCGAAAGATTAAGGAGTCTAAATGTGAGAAAGGAACCACTTTCTCGTACCCAATAGTTGATGACATTTGCACTATGGATCACTTAGAAGATGTTATTACAATACTACCCAAGCCAAAGATTACTCGACGTGGTCAAATTGTTTTTAATATGGATTTCAGTAATTTAAACATTCAGTAAATCCTATTTTGTTTATTAATTTCATTATAGTTTAATTTAAATTATATTCTTCGACGAATTTTACTCTTACAAATAAGAAAACATATTGTTCCTATCGGTGCCAAATATTATTAAGTAGCCATGTGTCTTATTAATGTTTATAATTAGTATAACGAACTGTTGTGATATTGAAAAATATGTGATTTATGTTGTTATTGCGGGGTAGATTCAGATCAATACTAGTAAACGACCCCAAACTCTTTGATCTCTGATTATTAACTTTAAGGATAGTTCAATAAGAGTTAGAGAAAAAAGAATTGACGTAACATGACGGAAATATAGATGATTAGTACCATTTTAATTTAATTTCGTGTCTTCTCCAGATATTAAGTTTTGGGTTATCAAAAAATATGTGATTTATGTTATTATTGCGGGGTGGATTCAGACGAATCACTAGTAGATAACCCCAAAAACATTGATTTCTGATACATATCTTACTTTACCTAAGGATAAAAATTAAGAGTAAGAAACTCCTACTTTGAATATTTTTTTATATATATCTCTACTTACAAAATTAGATTATAATGATAATTATGACTTCAGTCATACCATGTCTATTTTTTCTAAATTTAAACACCGGCCGTGTGTGTTTAAATTTAGAAAAATAGACATGACATGACTGAAGTGATAATTATCATTATAGGTAATCTAATTTGATGTCTTCTCCTGTTATTTATGTTCAGACTTTAATTTTTGAATCAGTGAAATGTTAAAAAACAATCATTAAAATAAAACAATTATATGCCACTAATAAAAAATATCCATAATAATATTTCACATTTTTGTAGCTTTCGCATAAAGCTAAAAAAAATATAAATTTTCATTACTAAACGAAATGTCTGTTCGTGTTTTTTTTAATTTACCTGCCACACGAGTTACTTGAATTGATCTCTATTAAGTACCTAAGTATCTATATTATAAAAAAAATGTTAATTGTAATTTTTTATTTTATTAAATACTAATAAACGTGAAGCGTAAGCGTCTTTTTATTTACCTAAAGAGAATATTCTTTGCAAAAAGGGAAACAAATCAGAATAATATTTACCATGTGCCAACCCTAGCACTTTTAAAAGGCGAAATGTGGATTGTATGAAAAAGAGAAAAAATGTCAGGGTAACATTGCCCAGTCATTTTAGTAAGAAACTTTTCATAGTGTCGTTTACATTCATAAAGGAAACGCCATCTGTACCAAAATTCTTGTACTGATTTTTATGTCATCTGCTTAAAGACCATATTTGCGTCAAAAATCAATGTGGGCAAAGTTGGCTAAAAGTCCAGATAACTTTGCCCGCCAACAAAATTGAACAAACATTTGATTAAATTTTGAATAATAGTAAATTTAGCTATACTAACACATGCGCATAATCATACAGTTGCAGCTGATGAAGAAAAATACTTACGTCTCCATACAAAAATCGTATTAAAATTGTAATTATTCGAAAAAAGTGGGCAAAGTTGGCATGTTTCACGGTATGCTTGTATACAAACAAAAAAAAAAAAAACAATGCAATAAAAGCTTGTAAAAAGTATAATTCAATGAATGATAAGTAATGTACCGACCCCAGAGTGGTTAAACCAGACTCGATTACTCGAATGAACCCAAAGATTCACACTAGCCCCCTGGAGCCTCATGTTTCATGGGACTACAGAGACCATTGATATTAAAGAGTAGACCGGGGCGCGCGATAATGGTAGGGAAATAAAAGCTTGTAAAAAGGACAAAAATTCATAAATAAAAATAAATACAACAAATCAAAAGATTCCGAACTATCAAAATGATTAGACGCAAAGTAATTTCATAATTTTTACCAACACTTTAACTTAATCAAACAATGCGACACAATTATATACCTATGCATGAATCAGTACTTTTAACATATTCATATGTACCTTATCAGATAACAGGTAACTGATAACAAGTTTTGTAAACATACGACACTATTTCCCACTGTTTGCATACTTTGTCTTAAAAATATTTGCGATCTAATCTTTACGATGACGAAACTGAAGTCACGTATTTTTTTAAACCTAGTTCGTGAAAAACGAGGTCTCTACCTTGTTTTTTATGGGTTAAATTAATAATTTGTTGCTACACTGCTACAGAATCCTAATGCTGTCGAATGACGTTGACAGCAAACATTTGATGTTTTGCGAAATCTTTTGAAAAACCGTGTCGGACCACGCACAATGAAGGGTTCCATAGTTGGGATGAATTTATCTCAAAAACAAACTTAAAATTATTAAATATAGTTGAAAAGCATGTTATATGCTATACATTCCACTTGCAAATGTAAGTTTGTTCGCACAATATTGAGTGATTTACCATGTTATTTTATGACCGTAGACTTCTTATAGGTTTTCCTGTAATCTCTAAATATAGAACTATTCTGTATTTTTTAGGCTAGTCAGATTGATTTTGGTGTATGGCGCAGTGATGATTAATGTCAGCCAGCCTCTTAATCGTGTCCTGCCAGAGGGCTTCTAACGCGAGTGTTCTAGGACTAGCTCGACCTTTATGACGTCTATTTCTCCCCGCAATAATCGCAAAAGCAATTAAGGCTAATTGCTTTTAGATAATTGTTTTAGTTGTGGCCGTTCCAAATCTTTGGTGTCAGTGACCAACTACATAAAACATGATTCAGAAAGGTATCATATTATCTAAGGGTGTACACAGACCATCATTTAAGAATACTGGCAATTTGTGACGCGCTACTGGTGTTCCCAAAGACATTAATTAAAGTAGGGTGTTCGAGTTGATAAGGTAAGTCTCGATTCCCATTAAAATAAAAAAATAAAAAATCATTTTGTTTTATTTCACATAAACCTACATGGGCACTTATGAAACGTCAGAAGCTAGGTGCACGGTTCCAACTGGTCGTTTCCTATGGAGAAGAGCCGGCAAGAAACTCCACGGTTACTCTTTTAAAAAAAGTGGGCTTAAACAACATTTCCAAGTTACAGTGTTAATAGGTATGGGAGGACAGTGTAGGCCCGTCAACAAGTACCAAGTACTTAACAAAATAAAAGAAAGTTTACAAAGCTACAGTCTTTTAAGGCTACAACGTTCTCACATTCACAAATTAAAAAATAATCTATATAAAATATTACTAAAATAATAAAAATAAAAACCTACATATTTAAACCAAATTAAAATGCCTTATCGGTCGTCATTAGTTACTTCAACTTGTTCACTCTTGTATTTTCTACAAATTCTACAATACAAGACGTAACATAATTAACGGACAACCTCTTAGGGGGTCATTGTACTCATCATTATGAACAACTTTCTCCGTGGGACCAAAGTCGTAATTACGAAAAATAATCAGCTGTACCATACATATGGGACGACTTTGTATTGAGATATTTCTATGGGACAGTTGATATTTTTTTCCCGATTACAATGTTGGTCCCATGGAGAAAGTTGTTTAGTTTTATGGTCTGTAACTTTGTGCCACACTAAGGGTCAAATTAAGTTAGCTAGCGAAACTCAGCAGACATGTTGGGTATGCATATCTAAACATGATAAAACAAAAAGATATTAATTTGATGAGTTTTTTGGGTCATCAACCGTAAAGTAGTCACTTGAAATATCAGTAAAAAAAAACTGTTTTTTTTTGTGTAAACTTTACAGACGTGCTGGGTATCCATAAATAAAATTGCTAAAATATAAATAAATAGATATCTCAACTCAAATTTCCAGTAACAACATTACCAGTGGTCGTAGACCCCGAAAAAAATTCTTCAAATCTTTTCGATACCATCAAGTCTGTTGAGTTTCCCTAGCTAATCTAATTTGATCCTGTATTATGATCACACTTTTCTGATACATGCTGTATAATGTACAGACGCCAGCAGGTCAAGCTACCCGAAACTGTCAAATTTTCCCAATCAACCTTGAACCTTATGGTATGATTATAAAGTTGAAAATCTTTTAAAGAGATTTGGTAGCTTGATTTGCTGGCGTTACCTAATTGTAAACTTGCACTGATAAAAGTGTTTAATTTCCGAAGTTAATTTTCGAAGAATTACTGACCTACACAAGATCAAAGCAATACGGAATGCTGCCATTTTAAATTATTATGTATTTACTATTTTCTTTCTTTCTTCATAAAATTTGTTTGCTGCATTTGAGCAATTTATTAGCAACAACCAACTCTAGATCTTTCTTAATATTGATACAGTAAATGTCAAGTAGTCATTCCAAGATGGCCTGTCGTGCTAAATCTAATTGCAAACAGTCGCTTAGAAAACACGACGAATTCCAAACGAAGGATGATACTATTAAACTAACTTACGTTTTTTATTTGTGATTAGAATGTCACAGGTATTAGGAATAAGGCATAGGCCGTGTACGTAAAGAATAGCACCACCCAGCCTTTCAAAAACATAACTCGGAGAGCAGCTGACATGTTGTTTTGAAAATGTAAATTGAAAATTGATGCGAGCACAATTTTTTTTAATACCTATATTTTTTTTCTTACAGGTTCTTTTTTCCCGCCAAATTAAGTACGGTGCGTAAATTCAATAAATATTTTGAAATTAGAATACGACAGTGTTGCCAGCGCTCATCTCGTACGCACCGCGGTCGTTCGCAGGTGGGAGCGGCCGGCTGGGTAGCATTCCACGGGTGACCCACATAGCTCGCCTCTAGTACTCCCGCTACGAATTGGCCACTGCACCATAAATGCTGTTTTATCACCTGTTGAAATGTTGAAGGACGAAGGCTGCGTTGTATCGAAGAATGCAGTTTATTGAGAAATGTTTAAGTTATAGTAATTAACAAAATAAATGGCGTAAGTTAGGTACTGCAACTTAAACAGATAAAATTTTAATGTTTCCGTGAATGAAAAATATTATCTTTTAATTAAAATATTAAACAAACTATGAGTAAGTACTTACATTATTGTATTAATACTTGCACAATCTCGTGTTTAAAACGGCCATGAAAAAATCACATACAAGACTTATAAAGTTATAAATCAAACAGGCCACACATTTATCAAATCAAAGCAAATGTTGTAACGCTCTACGCCGTTGCTCAATTTTATGTGCAAAACAACTTTAAATTAACATTTATTTTAGGAATGAGGCACTGATTACACAATTATGGTTAAAAATGATAATGATAACCCAAATTAGACTGTTGGATGATGCCAGTTTTGGTCTATTTATTTTTTATTTTTAGTGTTAGTTATCTTGCGAAAACACGTTTTCGTACGTAAAAAATCGTAAGGGTCAAACATTGAAATTGCCTTAAATCTGGTCTACTACGCGATGTTTTAAATTAAAATTCATAGGTTTCTTTGAGATGCCACCACATAGATAAATTAAATACTAGTTTTTTTGCATTTTGTAGAAATAAGGCATGTATTATCGACCAGCACCCTGGTCAACTGTGTCTGTGTGTAACTATCAATTACAATATGAATGATTTTGAAGGATATTGCTAATCTATTTCTTCATACTTTCGAAAAATTTGTGTGCTCAACAACGTAAATAAAGCAATGAATGTTGTTGAACTGTCAAAATGAAACCCATTGCTACTGTAAGTGTGTTACGCAATTAGCCTGCAAAGGCCTTCTTTGATACCAAATACCAAAAACACACACGTCATCTAGCTCAGCTCAAGCTTATTATCTCAAGCTGTGACCCAATTATATGTTTCACAGTATAAAATAATAATATTATATAGCCACCTGTTTGTCTTCCGTAACCTTGCCTTTGAAAATGATTGTTCACGTTCGTAATGATAAACATACGTACATGTGTTCCACTCACTAATGAAATATGCTCTGTTACTGAATACTTACAGTAGTTATTTACTTACTTACATAAGTAGTACAAATATAATTGGAGTGAATGACAAATTGAATAAACTGCGGTTGATTCGCCATTTAAGTAAGTATACAAGTAATAATATTATTTTTCTCAGCTCAAGAATTTACATCACAACAAATTGATATTTTTATAAGTACTAAAAAATGAAGAAAAAACAGCGATCTGAATATGATATTTTATTTTTTCTCTTAAGAATAAAATAATAACAAATCTATATTTTTTACGCTTTGATTCAATGGCTCGTACAGACTAGTGCGATATCGCGGGCGCTACAAGGGTCGCGCTGCCTGTCGCGCCCGCGATATCACCCTAGTCTGTACGAGCCTTAAAGAAAAAAATCAAGCAATTTACTTACAATCATATTTTTCTTTGCTATTTTTATCAAACAAAAACCAAATCAATCACGTTCCAACGCCAATTCTTGCCGACCTCACTACACAATAACTTGAAGTACCTGTATCAATGACGTCATCGTCCTTCGAATGCCGAAGGAGTTTTTTTCCCCGTTCCCACTCCCAAAACAATTAGGCGGGCTTTTGTTTTTGTTGGCAACATTGTTGACGTGCTTCAATTTTGAATTTAGAACTTCGTGACCGAAAAAATGGTCGGCCAAGGTTCTTAGTGCATGTTGATCAGTTTTATCGTTCCACTGAAGTAACCAAGGGCGTAATGGAGGAAGGCTCAAGATGTTATTACGTCATACTGCATTCTTTAACTGTGGGAACTTAGGTATGCTAATTTACGATTAAAAGATTGATATTGATAACTTGTCGGCACAAAAAAACGTTTTTTTTTAAACCGGAGTTATTGCTTAAGTGTCAAAAGTCAAATCATTTATTTCAAATAGGCACAAAAAAGGCACTTTTTAACGTCAAAATTTACAAGACAATAAAAATAGAATTGATTCTAGTTGCCCCCCTTCCAAAAGCTAGTTTCGTAAGGAGAAGAATAGACAAGAAACTTCAGTTAGGTACTCTTTTAAAATGTTTTACAATATTTTGTACACATTATTACCTATTATTATGATCTACTATCGCGGGTGTCCCCAAATCGGACCACCGCACCGTAAGGACTATTCCTGTTTTTTTTTTATAATGACCTATTGCAGTTGGCTCCGGAGTGCCTTTACTGCGTAACCGGGGTTTGGCGGGGCCAGAAGAAATACATAAAGTAGCACAGTTAAGGCTGTCCCATAGTGGGACTCGAACCTAGGCTTAGAGTGCTACTGACTACTGTACAAGAGGGGGCGACTTGTAGTATCTGTTTATTATTATTTTGGACATTTATTAAAGTTACTTGCTCCGCGCGGGCGGTTGGGGGTAAGGGACGCGGGGGGGGGACTATTCCTGCACGCTTACCTATGCTCATCATCAACCAATAGCATCGCCGCATCAGATTTTTGTATATAGAAAAAAAGACCGTAAAAAACCGGGTAAAGCCATAAATTGTGATCATTGTAACAGAGCCTGAGAAATTTATTTAAACAAAAGATTTTTGACAGATGTGGTCATCAAGCATGGGATTTTGTTTTGAAAGTGGTCTGATTTGCACCGTCGCGATTAGAATAAAATTATAAATAAAAATAAAACAATTAGGTATTTTGGACCAAACATTATTATTATGTCACAATAGGTAAATGCCATAGTAGAAAAGAAAGAAAATACATGTATTTAGCACAGACTAAAAGGCACACAATATAATATACAACAGATAAAAAAAATAAACTAGTAAAAAATGTAAGCGATGTAAAAAATTAGCAGTAAAGTGTGCCTTACGGCTGCCCCAAAAAGGCCCAGTTCAGCAAAAATGCCAGACAACTAGTGCCTTACGCTGGTTTTTAACTGGACCTGAATCAAATTCCCACACCCCAAAGCTCATCAATTCATCGTGTTGTAAATAATCTCAAACGTGACACGAGTACACGACACAGAAACGATATCGATTCGTTATCTCGTCGGATTTGCAACTGAAGATTACAAACATTCTAGTGTTTGTAAACAGAACGCGGCCAAACAAGAGTTTGTTTTGTTTTTTGTTTTGTTCTTGGAATGCCATTCAACGGTTGCAGATGGCTTGATACTCTTTCTTGAGACAAAACAACATAAAATAAAATTAATCAAAATCAAATTAAAAAAAAAACAAATATACTAGAAACAAAAGCAATCAAATTAAATCAAAATAAATGAAACGAAAAAAAATCAAATCAGTTTAATGCGTATGTCTATTCTTTAACTATAGTATCTTCTTGTTATACTAATAAAATAATGAAGCCGAAGTTTGTTTATTAATTATTGCTTGTTGTCTAAATAATGATAAATTATGCTTTAAGTGTTAAATGAACAAAGTAAATCATGGGGGTATTTACTATGGGATGTGCTGGCGGACTATGATTAACCAGGTGAATAGCAGGAAAACTGAAAAACAAACCTGCACCCTAATTGCGTAACACAGTTTGAATCAGAATCGGAATGATATTGAAGTATATTGCTAATCCATTGCCTCATATTTTAGAAAAAATTGTCTGCTCAACAACGTAAATAACGCAATGAATGTTGTTGAACTGTCAAATTGAAACCGATTCCTACTGATAGTGTGTTACGCAATTAGCCCACTGTTTTTATCATTTTCCACATACAAAATCTCTCAGACGTTTAATTTCAAACCAAAGAGTTTTCAATACGAACCTATAAACTAAAAAAAAAAATGAGCTGTCACGGGACAACTGGCAGATGTGAAACATCGCACTAAACACACATTTACACACTACTACATATAGACTGTATAAGTGTATAGTGGCCGATCGCCACGCGGCATGCGTCGCCCCGCCAGCAATTGGTTTTACGTGCGCCTATAGATGTTTCACATCAAAAAAAGGTTTTACTCTTCGGTTTGCAAGTAGCCACATAACTGTAATACCGGCCAGATGTAATAGGGCGCCTCCCAATAAGGCAACACGCTTCGGTCACAAAATATAAAGATTCAGAAGGTCAATGAAGAATTAACCACAAAAAACAAGCGTGAGTCGCGACTCGCACGCGAAAGATCCTGTACTACCTAAACACTACATTTATTTTAGGCATTTACTTCTGTAAAAAAAACGTTCCTAGTATCCCCCGACCCCCTTTAAATTTTATTTTATTTTTATTATTTGCAGTACCGGCCATAGTTTTATAGTTTTTTAAAAAAAACGTTGCCCCACACTAGGAGTATTCCTGTATCGTGGGTGCGTTTACAAACATTTAAACTCACATACACAAACAGCCAGACCCGGAACAACTACTTGTAGGTCATACAAATATTTGTTCCGTGCGGGAATCGAACCCGCGACACGCAGCGCAGCAGTCAATCGCTTAACCACTGCGCCAACCGTGCCGTCATGGGTTGTACACACTCTGTGAAAATTTCAAGTGTCCTACCTATTCAAAATTTATACACAGCCCTGAAACAGACGGACGGACGAACAGCGGATCCTCAGTACCCACTTTTCATCAGGTGGTCTGTTGGACTTGCCTTAATAATGCCGTAATGGCGTCTGCATATGTCTGCAAACGATTCCTGGATTGGAGATCGCGTATCGGCAAGCGTAATAGTTGTACCCCAGTTAGATGGACCGACGACCTTAAAAAGCTGGCTGGAACAGACTGGACGCGGCGGAGGCGGAGGACAGGGTGTTGTGGCGGAGCCTGGGAGAGGCCTGTGTCCAGCAGTGGACTACTACTATTTATTGATATTTTTGCAAGATTCATTTCCCGCTATGATCCGAGTGGTCCTTTTCTTACTTTCTTTTATAGGCAATACGCCCATGCTGGCAAAACTATTTTAGTTAGATTTTTTTTACTGAAGGATGCAGTTAAATTTTCCTTTTTTGGCTCGACCATCGTACGGTATTGGATATTACGGTATTTTATTGACGTTCCGAGGACATTTGGGGATAAAGAACTTTCAGCGTACAGCTCGATTCAAACTCGATGGCGGCTTTGAAAAGCGCTACTCACTGCGCAGTACCGCACGCCTCACCCCCGCTGACACGTGAATTTGTTACTGCGCAGTGACTCGCCTCATGTTCCGATCCGCCATAAAGCTAGAATCGAGCTGTAATTAGGGTGGTTTTGGTAACTTTGGAAGAAGGTGTTTGTGTCTTGTGGGTCTAGACTGGACTGCTTCGTTGGTCTAGTGGTCTCAAGCACCACGGCTGAGCATCAGATCCTGGGTTCGATTACTAGCAGGCTTAGCACGAGAACTGCCTATGTATTATTTATACCGACCTCTGTGGTGGCAAGCTGGCAACCTCAATTCAATGTTTGCTTCACGTTTTTGTATTTCGAAGGAAAGAACGAAGTACGAACGAGGAACGAGATCCAGCAGGCTTAGCACGCGAACCGCAAAAAAGCGTTTTGTGAACGGAAGAGTAGATTAAAATGACGTTTCCGTGTAGACAGTAGAAAATTTTCGGTAGACAAGCGATTTATTTTCTACAGTAGGGTAGAAATACAAAGCGTCATGTTAAGCCTGCTGTTCGGACAAAGTGTTATTGGGTTTTTCCAGCAGGAATTGTTCAGTAGCAGCCCGGAGTCTAGTTTTGTTCCCGGTTCATGGCCATAGGCTCGCCCCCTATTACATGGGAGTTACACATAACTGGCGAAATGTGGGTGTACTATAGCTGCACCTCTGCCTAACCTTTCGGGGATTACAGGCGTGATGTAATGTGGTCTAGTTTTGTCATTGCTTGATGAATGGTTACGATTATCTATGGTTTTAGGACACGAGTCAAGCAATTCTTGCCATTTCGAAATCGAAAGTCTAAACTTCTTGAACCTTATTCCAGTTATTTTTATCTGTGGTCAAATTTAATTGCTCGCTCACCACAACCACTCTTTTGCTTCTTGGCGGGAAAGTGAAGCGTCATGTTTAGCTATTTGTTTTAAGCCGAATAGAAGTGTTTGTGAACGTGCATTAGTGTAGGCAAATGAAACAAAACAGTACAACATCATTTCAAGTTCTCTCACGAAGTCCGCGTGAAGTCTCAGTAAAGTGCCACATCTTTACTTAAACTCAAGGGGAGCGGGCGGGGGATAATTATCTTCTATCATGCATTGAATATATTTCATTTCATCAAACTTTGTACTTGTTACCTAATTTTACTTCACACTGGCTAAATGTGCAAAGCGTACGAACCCAAAATAAAAAATAAAAACTCTTTTCTTGCTATCATTCAAATCAAAAGACTACCGTGAAAGTTCCGATTTCAAAAACTGTTTATAAAATTACTTACTTACTTCGTTAACATTACGCTAGTATTCCCCGAAGGGTTAGGCAGTGGTGTAGGTACCTACCCACTTTTCGCCAGTTATATTTAAGTTATGTAATAGGGGGGCGAGCCTATTACCATCGACCGGTCACAAATCCATACCCCGCCCGGGCTGCTACTGAGAAATTCCAGATGGAAAAACCCAATAACACTTTGCACGACACGGGAATCTACCCAGCAGACTTAGCATGACGCTTTCTATTTCTACTCTACTGTAGAAAAGAAATCCCTTGTCTACCGAAAATGTTCTACTGTCAACTCGGAAACGTCATTTTTGTCTACTCTTCCGTCAACAAAACGCTTCTCTAAGGTACGCGTGCTAAGCCTGCAGGACCTCATTCCTCGTTCGTACTTCATTCATTCCTTCGAAATACAAAAACGTGAAGCAAACATTGAATTGAGGCTGCCAGCTTGCTACCACAGAGGTCGGTATAAATAATACATAGGCCATAGCTCATCCATAATTATTTAGCATCGTGTGCACTTCGCTTTAATCCGTTCAATTATTCATATATCGCTTTTTGCAAGTTATATTACCTTTGAAGGACTACACTATTAGACGAGTACAAGCCCAGGGGGTCTACTCCGAAGTATCGGCGGAAGACTATGGCAGACTACAGCGAAAACAAAAAAAAAAACGACTGTCAAAGAGATAAGTCAAAGTCAAAAATGTGAAAAATTTGCACTTTAAAGCTTAATATTACGCAAACGAATCCCTGAATCGAAAAATGGTTTTCGCAATCCAACAATCTTTTTGAACGGCCTATCCAATGATACTTCACATCATGGAATAGACGTGAAAAAAACTACAAACCCCACTTTACGCGATACCATAAAAAAAATATTTTTTTAATATTTTATTTTACCACTTTCTCGACGTGATTAATATATACCCATGCCAAATTACAGCTTTCAGACAGACAGACATGGCGAAACTATAAGGGTTCTATTGACTACGCGTGGAATCCTAAAAATCGCCGCGATAGAAACACGCCCGTGCGCACCTGGGCTAGCTATAATAAATAATTAACCGGTTTATAAATTGGATAGTTGATGGCTGAGATCAAATAAGAAACCAAAGCCTGCGCTGCGAACAATACAGTGAACTATGCCAAAACTACACCTCGATCTGTGCATACACGCTCACACGCACACATTTACAATCAAACTACACCTCACTAAGTGCACACATGTTTACGAAACCGGCCTCACGTCACTGTTGACAGCGCTATGTCTTGGTTTTTTATTCGGTCTTTAATTCAACCTTTTTTGTGATGATAAAAATAGCTTCGGTCATTCAATATGTACGTACAGTTTCTTTTGCAACGAGTAATGAAGTCTCTTGTCAGAATATTTTATAAACTTCATTACCTTTAATTACTGGCAACCCTGTCATCTATGGTTAGCAGTAATAAAATAGGAGATACTGTTAATGTTAAACTGATGCTGTAAAAAAAAAGGCAGTCATGGCTGCCGACAGTGCCAACAGAAGTGAAAACTGAAAACATGGCGCAACACGTCGCATTATGTATCGCATGTTGCGGTTAGCATGTCGGTAACGCGAACCCATAAGTTACTTCCCAACCATAAATCGCTCAACGCGCCTAATGAAGTTTTCAGTTAAAAAATCGCTGCGAACTATAGAGTGACCATTAGAAAGACGGCTGTTGAAATGTAAGTACATACTTGACTACTTACGGTATAGCTCATTTAATTCCGGACAGATTCATTAACGGGATCTTTTGATACGTTAATATGGTTTCGCTGTTCGCAAGTTATGAGTAAAAAATATTCATATCAGAGGCAAACAATTACATTCACTCGTCACAATAACTTAGCTATACGGACAGACGAAGGCGGTGGGGACAGACAGGAATCCCGCAGACAGACGCGACAGAAGTAGCACAATTTCTATGAAAGTTTCATGGAAAGTATCGTGCTGCCTGTCCCACCCGCGATATCGCGCCAGTCTACACGAGCCTTAAGGCGGAGGACCGGCACCGTAATCGCGTAATACACTTTCAATAACAATCTGAATGATTTTGAAGGAGATTACTAATCCATTGCATCATAGCTACTATGTTTTTTTTATGACCATAATTTTCACCCTAAAAATAAATTACTTAAACTATCGGCACCTTGGAGCCTTCTCCCTGCCTCCCTGTCTCTCTTGCTAGCAGTAGTATGTGCGGTGGGCGCTGAAGTACTCGTATTATGGACTCTTAAGTGCCAATTTCACCAATGAAACTGAACGCGATCAGCACATAAACCACGTTTAAGAGCTGTCAGTATCATTATTTTTTTGGAATTTTGACGCTGACAGCTCTTGAACTCTGTTTAGATGTGCTGATCGCATTCAGTTTCATTGGTGAAATTCGCTTTAAAAGATTTAAGCTGAAACCAGCGCTTAGCAACCCGCTACCTAAGCATAATGCTGACGCTTGAACCTTTTGCTTCCGGTGATATAGTTCTGTGTATGCTACTCCTAGAGCTGTAATAAACTCAAACTCAAAGAATTTATTTCAAATGAACCAATTACAGGCACTTTTGTATAGTCAAGGGGTCGTCTGTCAGTTAGAAAGATGAAGCTAGTTGCCCATTCCAAAGTGTAGTAGGTTCCTATGGAGAAAAACGGGCAAGGAACTCCACGGACTCTCTTTTAAAACAAAATACCCTCAAACGGGGGGTAACGATAACCACCACGCTTGGCAGGTGGATTGACGATCGCAGTATTATGTTAAAATGCATAGAGAACGCTGCTGCCCATTCTCTAGTAAGTCCCTTAGTCGCCTTTTACGACACCCAGGAGAAGAAATAGGACGATGCTAAGAAAGAAAGAAAGAAAAATGCGTTTATTGGCATTAAAGCAAAAAATACACCTTAAAACTATAAAAAACAGAAAACAATATTTTTATAATGCCAAAAGGGCCTCAGCTCAGCATAATGTCAGATGACAACACAAGGTGTACCACCTGACGCTGATTTTCAGCTGCAACCAAGTGTTTGAGCTGGATGGTGCTGATCCACGCGTCATGTTCGTGAACGGGCGCTGACAGTTGAGGCTGGTCATCTCTTAACTGCCAGGGCTTGTTTTGTAATCTTATGTTTTGAATTGTTTTTTTTTTTAATATATTTATTTTTGTTTTTTACATTGTTCTCACATATAGAAGCGACAAGAATAATGTACCTACCCAGGATTTTGTAATATCTTGATTTAAAAGAGTGTCCTTGGAGTTTCTTGCCTGTTCTTCTCCATAGAGATCTACGTTTTGGAATGGGCAAATAGCTTCCACTTTCTGACTAACTGACCGACTCTTTGACAATTCAAAAGTGCCTGTAAATGGTTTATTTGAAATAAATGCTTTGAGTTTGAGTTCAAGTTGAAATACACAATACCCCAGTTAGTTAGTTTACAGTTCCCACTTTTTAAGTTGCTCAGGGGATGTTTACTGTGTCCTCTCAACAGAGGCAGTTCTCAGGTAACTCATCTCACTTTCTCCGTTAACGTACGTACACTTGTCAGTAATGTCTGACGAGTGACGACCCATTGGTAGCTATTCAACCGCTTTACGTTAACTTACATCATAGTGTGGCGCAACCTTTAAGGGAAAGTACAATTATTTAGCTTTCACACACATAAACACATGAAATTAAGTCGATTATAGGCTTTGGATGATATGTGGGCAGTGCCTGGTTAATGTCCCGAAGAGAGCTTTAGAAAACATACATATTTTCTACGCCCCATACCTTCGAGCTTAATGGTGACGTTCTTCAGAAAGGTCAGGTGCGTAGTACTCGCAACCGGCGTGCGTAGTACTCGCAACCGGCGTGCGTGTATGACCAGCAGGCTTAGCACGAGAACCGTAGAGAAGCGTTTTGTCGACGGAAGAGTAGACAAAAATGACGCTTCCGTGTAGACAGTAGAACATTTTCGGTAGACAAGTGATTTCTTTTCTACCGTAGAATAGAAATAGAAACCGTCATGCTAAGCAGATGGCGCTGGTGCAGGTGGCGTTCTGTAGTTTCTGCATACCCCCATGATGGGAAGAATGAATATGAGAAAATTAATTTCTTCTGTACCGTCCAAGAGGTCACTAGGTAACAACATAATGAAAGTTTCATGTCAACAACAAAACCTGTTGCTGTGAAACTCGAAAACTTCAAAGTAAACAAAGACTTTCTTTTTTTATAATGTACTTGTAGTACCGTATACACCTTTACAAGTACTTTATTACTTGTGCGGCTTCCGGATAGTGGAAACTGGAATGCGTGTAAAAAGCATTTTTCTCTGCCAGGCTGTGGCGTAGTTTCCGGCACACGATAAGCCACCTGTTTCTTCCCATGATGGTTTTCTAAGACAATTGCATTATGCAATAGAAAAAATACAAATTATAGTGTTAAGAGTAAGACTCACTAGACTGCGTACAAAAAGGAAATAGTTCTTCTGCAGGCTTTCTATTTCTACTCTACTGTAGAATAGAAATCGCTTGTCTACCGAAAATGTTCAACTGTCTACACGGGAACGTAATTTTTGTCTACTCTTCCGTCGACAAAATGCTTCTCTACGGTTCTCATTGTGAATCGGTTAAAAAGTCAACCTTCATATAATTTATAAAGTAATTTAATTTTTGTTTGACGTTCGATCGACCAGTTCGACCAGTGCTGATTCTCAGCTTAATTTGCACAAGTGACTTTTGATTTTGACTATGCAAATCGAATGTATCAGATAGGTCCTACCTACTGTAATATAACTGGAATGGCATTAATTAATTAAATTAAAATCATGGCTTATTTTAATTTAATTAATTTATGCTATTACAATTCATTAACTCTCGTGTATAATACTTTATCTTTCAAAGGTAATAAGTTACCTAGTTAACTAGTAGGTAATTTACACTCATATCATCCTATAATGTTCCCACTGCTGGGACATAGGCCTCCTCTCAGTGAGAGAGCCGTAATCTACCACGCGGCTTAATAGATACCACATGTCTTCGAATTTTTGGTTCTAGGACATGCCGGTTTCCTCACGATGTTTTCCTTCAAGGTTTTGAGATCAGTGGTGATGAAATAATTTACACAAAGTAAAGCGCCTGTCAGGGTTCGAACTTATGACCTACAACTCGTAAGTCATGATCGTTAACACTGGGCCACCACTGCTCATTTAGACTTCTAAAGGTACCTAATTAAAATTAACTAAGTAAGTGACTGTTAATTGCTCATTACAAAACGTACAGGTTTTATACTTCATTAGATAAATCTAAATGATTGTTAGTAACTTTTTTACCTAATACTAATATAATAATAATAATATTCTTTCTTTATTGTTTTCTCATAATCACAAACACAGTACAAAGTCAATGTAAACTTAATAGAGACCTGTATTACAGATCACCAGGCTTACCCTTTATTGGACAACTCACTTATGACCTATGACTGAATCAATCAGTGACATACAGATTGTACAAAATAAAACATCTACAAATTAATAATAAAAGTGAAACAAAATGGAAAATTAAAAACTAAAGTAAAACAAGTCTGGTGGTAGAACTGGCCTAATATTGATATGAATGGGTGGGTGTGTCGGTGATATTAATTATATATTACAATGAATGTATTTAAATAAACACTTCGGCTTTCGGTCCCGCATGTTGCCCCTACCCCGGGGAATAATGGAGTCAATTGACACATATAAGTTAGCTAAAGAATTATTTTACCAAAACCTGTACTTCCTATAAAAAAAGTTCGATTTAAAAAAAAAATGGAACTTCAAAAAATATTACATTACTTTTGATATCATCCGACAAATTATAATTATTTAAGTTACGCAACAGACGGGATGTCGGGATTGCGCAACAAACGGTATGCCAGTCACGCGGTAAACTTTGCTTGCGCGATGCAGGATTTTGCGTGACGTCAGTGCTCACTGTGACGCGGAGTTTGCATGTGGCGATGTTGATGCCGCCACACTACACTATAATAGACCATCGTAAAGCATCGAAACATTGACAACTGCCCACACCAGTTAAACTAGATTTAAAAATAATCATTAGACTGAGCGGTCATTATGATCGATCAACGTGATCGAATGATCAAAACTGGTTTTAAACGACCGACAGCCTTACCTGATGACATACATATCCTGTTGCGAGTGTTGCGACCTCTACGGTGATTTTGCAATAAAAATATTAAGCTTTTTGCTGTCTGTCATATATTGAAAGTTGCTATAAAACTAAGACCGCCAACGAGGCATTTATTGTTAAGACAGGGAAATTAATTGATTTTCATATTGACACACTACGCCAATTTGCTGTGTCCAGCCATTTCAACTGATACACTTAAAAAAAATGTACGTAACATTTCAGGATTCAATGAAACACTCTCGCCGTTAAAATAGTTGTTTGCTCCCTGGGCAAATAATCTACTAGTTTTGGATATAAGAAGAACTTGACGATGGATGTCTTGTGATGTTTCTTTCATAAAGTTTTCTGACCTTTTGGAAGGGGCAACTAGAATCAATTCTATTTTTTTTTTTGTAAATTTTGACGTTCAAAAGTGCCTCTTATGTGCCTAGTTGAAATAAATAATTTGACTTTGATTGGAGTTTTCAGTCTACCAACGATTAGCTCGTAATGTTATATATTTGCTCCCTAATATGAACAGAACGAGGCGAGCATGCAGAGTCATGACGTGAGACCTGCAGGGGATAAGGTGACCATGATAGATATACCTATACAACTGCAGACGTGGGAATACAAGAGACCATTATGTAATTTATTAATATTGCCATAGAGAGCACATAAAATGTTAGTTTTATTTACATTATTTTTATATCATTAACTATGCAAACGATCTCGATAAAGATAACCGGTAAAACGGCGTGCTTATAGCTAGTAGGAATGTAATCTGTAATCATCTAACACTTAAATTTTATCTGATAATTTTCGATGAATTATTATACTATTTTAGTGCTCTATCTCACTCTTTCTTTGGATAAAGATAAGGGACAACAGACAGTATAAAATTCAATGAACTGTGTTGTCCAATATTTTTTTTTTTTATATTATCTCTCAATTTAAATTTTATCAAATAATGTCTAATTGTTATTTTATATTTTGAATAGCTTTGTATAGATAATGTATTAAACGTACTGTATAACTTTCTTAGTCACTAGCTGCAGAGAAATGTAACCCCCCCCCCCTCTCTATCCCCTTATTTTTGCTGGATTACTTGCGCAAAGGACATTCATATTTTTTTTCATTGTGTCCCGCTGCTTGGCGAAGGCCTACCCTTTTTACCCGACTGCCCCAGAAGAAAAGAAGATAATGTTTTTCGACAGTATGTATGTATGTAATGTATGTTTATTTCTTGGCACACTGTAGCCTAAACGGCTTGATGGATTTTAACATATGAGGTGTCGTTAGATTCGTCTTAATTGTGGGAGTGACATAGGCTTTATAATATTTATACTGCAAATCTAAAAAAAGGGAGCCGAAGGTTATTTTTTTAAATAAATTAGAACAATATTGGTATCGAATAACAGCTAGTAATGAGTCAATTCCAAACACAAATAAAGTAAAAATCTTGAAATATAGCAAATTATTAGAAACAAAAAACCCGACTGCAAAAACACCAGAAAAGAGAAAAACAAGCATTATTATATTGAACTTTGTTTTATGTAAAATATCGCAGTGGACAAACAAAAGTTCCACCATATTCATTCAGGTTATTGGTTTGTCCCCGCTTGCGATGTCTTACAAAAAACAAAGTTTAATAGATAATAAATAATAATGCTTGTTTTTCTTTTTATGTGTTTTTGCAGTCGGGCTTTTTGTTTTATTTCCTTCCAAACCTCTCTGTTAAATTATATTATTAAATTTTACCCAATTAAATAGCCAACCACCAACATAATAGTAATAATAGTACCTACTATAATTTTTTAACACCATTACACATTCAATTACTTAACTTGGTCCCGCCATCCTGACGGACACCAAAACTACCGCAACGTATAAGTCCATAAGTATGCCTGTATTATAATCATATTTGGTTTCCTTATCGTATTTGTGAATGTTTCAAGATAAGCACAATTCAGTCTATTTAGAAAACCGGGTAACTTACTTAGGAAGTACTTACTTAAAATGGCCTACACTGCAACCATCTTAAAGGTATTATTAATGTTAAATAATTTACATGACCTTTTTTTATGGTTGGAAATCATCAAATAACTTCTCCCGCTCTGGGCGGAGCGGGAGGGCGTGTCAGACTTTTACTGACTAAAACTCACCCGTGTTCCTTCAGTAGCCTGTGTGCCAGGCCACGATATCCCTTTCAGGCAAACCCGCAACCCTGGCAGGAATTCATATGCCCTAAGCAGGCAAAATATGGACTGTGCATAAACCACCAAATTATCTAATCTAGTAAAATCTGCGGGGTAACACACATAAAATGACAATTGATCGCAATGGGATTAATTTTGACAGGTCAGCGTTATTTACGTTGTTGAGCAGACGAGTTTTTCAAACTTAAAAAGCAATGGATTAGCAATATCTTTCAAAACTCTCGGATTGTGGTTCAAACTGTGTGTATTTTCAGCAAATAAATTATTCTTTACTGAGTTAGAAAGAGAAAATAATGCACTAGTTTTTCTCTATGGTCACCAGAAAGAGAGTCATCGAGTGTAGGTCAAATCAATCTTCCTAGCCTTTTCCAAACTATGTTGCAGTCGACTTCCAGTCTAACCGGATATACCGGAATACCAGTGTTTTACATGGAGCGGCAGCCTATCTGACCTCCACAACCCACTTACTAGGTAACACGATACCCCGTGGCAAGACTAGTATTCAGACTTTTGGGCTTCTGACTACCCATAACGACTGTCAAAGATCTACAAATGACAGCCGGGGCCAACCGCTTCGCGTGCTTTCCGCTGAGGCACGCAAAGGACTCGGTATGTAATGGACGGTCACCCATCCACGGACCGGCTTGCGAAGCGTTGCTTAACCTTGAAGATCGACCCATGCCGCTGTTATTATTTAGTCGTCGAGTATCGATAAACCTGTGCAATCTTAATTCTTTAGATATCGGTCATCGAATTTCATACTCAAGTCTATATAGGTAATTATAATCCTGAAATCGGTTCATGTCATGATTTGTGAAGACATAGGTAATTGCACAAATGATTTGTCAAAATCACTATCAGATACACGTGATTACAACGTTTTTGACATTCAACCGTTTAGTATTTCGCCAAATAAAGATAAAACAGTCTAGCTAAGCCACGTAATAAACTAGATTCTCCAGTTTTACAACTTTTCGAGATCTAAATGTCTCGTAATATTATTCATAATGCTATTTGGCTGTTTGAACGTCTTCCTTTGCAAGGTCATCTATCTAATTTAAACCTTTTTTTGTTTGAGTATTTCTTATCTGTGTAACCTACCTTTGCCTGCCCACAGATTATGTTAATACAACAATTAGCTAGTCAACAATTACAATATTGAATTTTAAATTACTTCAAAATGGTTTCTCAATTAGCTAAAATTAACTTAATTTGCATTTTCGATGAAGTAAGAAGATATCGGATTCTCGAGTTAATGAACCTGTTGTAGAAATGATGTTGTATAGCAAACATAAGTATTAGGTATTTCTTTCGTCACCTGAGAACCGCAAATGGGGAACTTGTAACGTACCTAGTATGGGAAGCCCCCTGGCCGACCAGGTAGATTCGAGATGGAGCGATGACTTGACGCAAACGTAATGCTTCTTTTCCCCCCTTATTTCAAGGAGAAAAAGAAGCATTACGTATGGCGCAAAATCAAGACTGCAAAAGGTCCATTTTTTTATTTAATAGTACGTATAAAGCAAGTATAAAGGATGATAGTTAGAGGTAGGCAGAAGCCCAAAGTCTGACAGCCACTCTTACCAAGGGGTATCGTGTTACCCAGTAACTGGGTTGTGGATGTCAGATAAGCAGTCGCTCCATGTAAAATACTGGTATTCAGATGCATCAGGTTAGACTGGAAACCGATCCCAACTTAGTTGGGAAAAGCCAAGGCAGATTGATTTTTGAAAGAATGATAATAATGGCCTGAAAGAGGGGTGAAAAAGAGGAGATTTACGTACTTACTAAAAGAGATTTACGTAGGTGTAGAAAAAGAAGACGAGCACCCTACTTACGTCACACACTGTCAATCCTACTCTGAATGATTTTGAAGTACAATTGAAAATTCATTGCTGCAAAAAAATTGTCTGCTCAACAACGTAAATAACGCAGTGAACGATGTTGAACTGTCAGAATGAAAGCCATTGCTACGTGTGTTACGCAATCACACCGTAGCTGCGCTGACTCCAAATAAATTGTGCCATCATGGCCCAATGAGCGAGACGAAAAATAAATAGAAAGACCTTCGTCATTTGTGATTTTCTGGGGACAAATGTTTTTTTTTTACCTTTAATTAACACGGGTAAACCAATTACAATAATCAAAAGGCAGAGATATAATTTTACAAAATTTTTAAAAAACATTATAAAATTTACAACACTTTCATGAATCCCTCTCACGCAGCATTTCTGGCATGCCAATAAAATCTTCGTTCATTCATCCGCAAACAGATCGTTTGTTGGATTAGAATGTGCGGCCAGAGTTCGAGGTACTGGGGACTTAGCACGGCAACGGTGCAACATGGAGGCACAGCAAACATCTTGTGGTTTCTCCTGCGGCAGTAATTGTCTGGGACAAAGAAACGAGCCAGCTTGCAGGTTAGGTGCGTCAATGGTGTCACGGAGCGTCTTGCAGCCTATGGTGAGCTGATCTCGTGCTCGCCTTACCTCTAATGAGTTATATCCGAGGCATCCCAATAGAAACGTAATCGGATTAAGAATGAACCGACAAACAATAGCTTTAGCAAGAATAGTTAAGTTAAACAATCTTTAAGTAAGGTATAGCCCAGATTAAAACCATGGCACAGGAACAGACTACTTGTCTTATCTGTGGAATGTTAATACGCAACGAGGTACGCTAAATACCTATTGTGGGTTGTAATCCGACTTACTATTAGAGTATGTACTTACATGAGTTCTTGCCTGGGGTTTGTCGTGGGAAAAAGCGGTAATTTATTTTGATTGTGGTCTATGGAATGAACTCTCGGATCATTACAGTGCACTGCTGGCCATAGGCGTTTACGAATACTCCTACATGTATAGTAACCAAAATTACGTTTCGGGACGGGGTTCCAGTTGTAGGGCTTGCATTTGAATGCAAAGACAGGCCTTAAGCTGAGTCTAGCAAACAGTCTACCCGACAGGAAGGGGTCCCTTTGAAAATACCTGTATTCGACCACAAGTTAATAATAACACACATACACCAGCAGGCTTAGCACCGGAACCGTAGAGAAGCGTTTTGTCGACGGCAGAGTAGACAAAAGTGACGTTTCCGTGTCAGTTGACAGTTTTCTACCGAGAAGGGTAGACAAGCGATGTATAATCTATAGTAGAGTAGAAATAGAAAGGATCCTGCTGCAGTAGTTTAACTTGATCATCTAGAATATTTGATTCAAAATGCCTAAAAGTTGGGAGCAGCAATTTGCCCAGATGAAGATGATGGCAGATGACACCATTATCACAGTGTGCCATTATTATAAAGTTATGACCACCTTAATCATGCGTTGGACAAGTCTGAGAGAACAATCACTTAGCGAGCGACCATAAGCGACGTACCCTTGAGTTTAATAGCATAGTGCTGTACGTAATGGCTAACAAGTACTAGACGGCCTACGCATTGTATTGTTAAGGCTTTTTCCTTTACGTAGCCGGTGGAATTTAATCCCCACTCAAGCGTGAATGTTTACATGTACTTAGAGTGACGTTTGTTGATAGTCAGCCTACATCCCGCGTAATGAAACTTGATTTTGGGACACTTTGTTGGCGTACGGGAAACTCACACTGCAGAGGATTTGACTGAGAGCGTTGCTTTGGAGAGTCCGTCATGCAAGATGGCCAAGGTGCTATCATTTTGTGCATCAGAGGATGCACAAAAATATCCAACTCTCCTATCGTCTGCTGGAAGCAGTTGAAATAATCCCCTAGTACCTTTTTGCTCTTCTATTTCTACGTATTTTTCTCTATCACGTGTGTTGTACGTATATATAAATCAATAAATAAATTGTTCTGGCCTTTCCAGGGATTTCCACGAACGTTTTTATAGGCGTCAGGAAAGGGTTGGGTGTTTGATTGTTTGCTCAATCTTTCAGAATGTTTTACGATTCACCAGGAATAATGAGCTGCTTAGCTATACTTCATTTTATTCTAACTCCCATTAAGAACAAAATAAAACGATATTTACCTCAATTTCCAATAAAAAGAACATAAGAAGTCGATAAATAGTATACAGTTATAGATTGAAAGCCAAAGATACTCCGCTTGAATGCGTGTTGCGTGTATAGCTAATTATGGCCGAGTACGGCGGGAAGATTTAGCTTAGTAGGTCAGTCGAGGGCTTCTGTAGTCACAAGCGTGTTATCAGAAAGTCCTAAGTGTCAACAAGCTTAGAATCAGTAGAAATCATTATTAGGTTTTGTAGATAGAATATTAACATAACCATTAGGCAGAGAAGAGTAGTACTTAGGCATAGCTCTCGGCCACCAGTCTCTCAGAAATGTTAACCCTTTTTTTTTTTTTTTAGATTATCACTTTTTGTCCAAAACAACATTTGTATGGTAGAAATAAAAAAATAGAGTTAGGAAATCCATTCAAGGTAAAGATCGAGCAATATGGTGAAGATTGGTTCTGAAAGTGCTTTTTGGAATAAGGCTGAGGCTGAGTAGGGCTTCAGACAAATTGGCTGAAGATGTTATATCTGTCTGATAAAATGCGCGTTGGAAAAGAGATATTACTTAGTGTAAACTTATCGGTTGTTTGTAGCACATGAGAGACTGTTCATGTTTAGGTTGGAACAGGTAACTGAAGCGGATCGACAAAGAGTCTGCACACAGATATCCAAAGATATAAATCTTTCTAGATTATAGACAGTCAAAGCTCTGAACTCGTCGAAAAAAATGCACGCAGACTAGAGTAACACAATGACGTGGCGCGAGTGTACGACGTAGCTGTCACACACACCAGCATAACAAAGTTGTCCTGTTTGTTTTAGTTTTTTGCAGCGCGACACTATCGAGACATATAAATAATCAAAGCAGATAGCATGATGCGTAAACCTGCGTTCCAGAAAAAGGAGACTCCTAATCCTACTTATGGATAAAAGAACAGCTCAAACGCTTGCTAATAGTGTTAAGCGCACGAGTTTAAAATTATAAAGTCTGAATAGATTCAAATGCGAAGGGTTAAGAAGAATTCAAGGGCTAATAATATTTAAATCATCTTTACCAAGGACTCCTACATGAAGCAGGTGTGTTGTGTTGTGTTTATATTGATGACGTTGTTCCTAAAAAAATGCGGTTACAGTGACGTCTGTGATTTGACTCACATTCTTGTGGTCAGACTTGTTATGAGGGTCAGACCTTCATCATCAATAATTGAAGGTAGAAGATCAAATCATGAATGTGATGTGAATGAGACTGATGAAACGAATCTTGAACGGATGATGTCGACAGGACAGGAGGTTCCAATTTCATGCTCTTATCTCCATCTCAATTTTTATACTTGTACTATACAACTATACAGCAATCGTTTCTTCCTCTGAACCCAAAACTGTATGGTCTTTTTTTTAATCAAGCCTGAGGGCCAAGTCTACTATTTTCAATGATTGGTCATTATGACGACCATACCAAGGCAACGCCATGACCATTGTGCCAATAATTTGTAACCTCCTAAATTCATAATGGCGTGACAGTGGTCCATAGGGAAGTCAAAATAATAGGTGCTTGTCAGTACGAGATTACCAAATACAGACAATTTTTCCAATGGAGTATCAGTGGCATGTCATCGGAAAATCATAAAGCCTTTCAATTAGTAGATTAGCAAAATTGTCAAACTCTACCATTACGGCGCCAATAATCGGTCATTCGGACACAACTGCGTTAGCAGACTTGGCCCCCAGGTCGATCCGGAATATTAACTATTTCACAAATAAATATTGTACAACAAAATGACACTTGACCTTCGAAAAGGTTTTACTCAGCTTAGAATATATGAATGAATTTGGTTTGGAAGGTCAAGTTGTGCCAGACTGGCTGTTTCACAAAAATGTCAGTGCGCTTGGGATTCAGCTCACATATTAAGACAAAAGAAGGTATTTAGAAATAATTTCTTTCTCTAATTGTCCGAAAAAAGGTTGTGCTACGAAATTGGTCTCGAAAAAAAAAGCACAACCCTTCCTGGATACAGCTTACAAGCTTTAATTATTTGTCTAGATAGTGTCGCGCTGCAAAAGAGCTAAAACAAACAGGCTAACTTCGATAGGCAGGTATACGTGACAGCTACGTCTTAACTCGCGCCATGTCATTGTGTTATTCTAGTGTGCGTGCATTTTGCGGCCAACTATTGGACGCAAATTATTCGACGAGTTCACAGCTTTGACTATCTATCTAGACAGATTATATATTTATATCTTTGGCTGTAAGCTTTGCATATGTACGAGTTTCTGGTTACTATACTACCTAGAACGATTGCCACCTGACCTTTGCCATAGCCTTGATCTAAGAGAAACCAGATTTCTGCCTTATGATTCTGCTTCATTAAGCATTCCTACGCTTTTTATACCTCCAAACACTAGGTTGGGGAGTTGTTTTAGTCGATGGGCCGTTTGCTGACTAATATTTAGTCGCCCAAATCAATTTTCGCCAAGAAACACCATTTCCAAACAGGTTTTTTTGCCACTGCGCTTCTTCTCACAGAAACTCTTCAAGAACACGTTAAAACAGCGAAAAAATGGATAAAAACTTAAAACATCCGACGATCAGCGCTAAAATCAGCTAGCCTGCAGCGATTAATGATTGATGTGCGGCGCTGTCGTTAGCATGTGAAAATCGTGAAAGTGCTTACTTCGCTGACATGTGATATGCGCCGTGCATCCATAGACTACGTAGAAGTTTTATTGAGGTTCTATGCGCATCGATAATGGCTGTTGTTGGTGCTAATTAGTTTTCTTTGCCAGCGGCGAAACTTTATACAATGTTTATACTATGAGCAAATTGCTGTTTAATTTATATAGTAAAAGATGTATGTTTTTGGGTTAACTATTGTTCTAGAGAATTTCTCATACAAAACCATGAATTTTGTCTTTGGGATAAAAGTCGTCTTGTTCTACGGTTCTTTTATGGACTTTTCGTTTTTATCATACCTATATTAATTTTCTGTAGATTTTTCCAGGAACTTTTATTTGATATCGTATCAAGAAATCCGCGGAATTCATAACATAGTTGGTATGGTAGAATTTACCTACCTCGAAGTTATGGGAAGGTTTTTTTTATCCACAACGGGGAAGCTCTTGGCCTTCATCTCACTGCTGGGAATCGAACCCGGGACCTCTGGGTCTGAGACAGGTAGCCGTTAAATTGAGAGATTTTTCATCATGTCCATAGAGAAATATACTTTGCCAACTTTTTTTTAAGTTACTTGGAATCATTTGTGATTACGCAATTAAACAAGACGTGACAACGTGTAGGTAACTAGGTAGGTATCTATTTCTTAGAACAAAACAAAAAATTGTAATCAGCATGTAACTTAAAAAAAACAATTAGCTACTTAGAATCAAATAATTATTTGTGTCATGTGCATTATTAATTTATTTGACCTTTGAGGTCTAGCTAAACCTACCTATTAGCTCTACTAAAGGATGTTTAGAATCACGAGTCCATAGCTTATTTACATAGGTACTTACATACCATACTAACTGCAAGGATTGCTGCTTGTTTTTAGCAGGTACTTGTGAGTACGGTCATTCCAAAATTCCTGCCCATACTTCAACCAAACTTCGCGTACAAATCGTTCACATTTTGGGCCAACTGGCAAATACCTCTTGACCAATATAGAACCTGTTCTCATGGTCGATTATACCTGTCGAAATTGAAGCCTATTCGACTGTTAATCATTATAAAAATATTACACCTAAAAACCTGTCTCTTTTCGAATAGCATTTTGCTATGTGCCCATAGAAGGTATTACTTGCAACCAGTTTGTATGTAACCAGCTTCTTGTCGGAATATTTCGCAATTAAGTCACGTTAAACATTAAACTCAGTCATACATATTCAATGAACGTTTAGCAGTAACTTGAGAACTGTTTAAACGGATTTGCGATTACAATTTCGTTATGTGAGTTCAATTAAGTTTAATATGTTCACCATCTTGACCATAAATAAACTTCCTTTTTTTTCTAAAACAGTTAAGTACTAAAAAGGCAAAGGTCGTTGTATTATAATTCCAAGTTAGAAATACGTGGGCCGCACTCATCGTTTTACGCCGCAAGCGTTTCGCGAAAAAAAATACTTGTAATAACACGTACCTTTCCGCGATTTCCAATACAGTTTCCTCAAGTAGTAAGCAGCTGCTACTAAAAGAAGAGCAGCAACAAAAGCACCGATGGCTGCGCCAGCGACGCTGCCAGCTCCATAGCACGCAGCCTCTTGGCCAAAAACACTAGGCACCAAAACGGTCACAAATAAAACCAAATTTAATAAAACACCCATTTTTAATCTTCACAAATTAACATCACTGTATATGGCACATAGATGGTTCGACGACGGACACCGATCACATTCCTAAAATTTGAATTTTTCGAATTCGGAATGCGTTATTAACTTTTTTTTTAGCGCAGTGGCAAAGACGTGCGCCGCGTCAGCCTGCGCGGTCGACTGTGGCCGTTCGTTCTCTTTCGTAGTAGTTCGGTCGTTTCGGTTGTGAAAAGGCTGTGATTGTGGGACAGAGAGCGTGTGTGGAGAACGTGTTTTGACAGCCGGTAGGTGAACTTATGAATGGCGGGTACACATTAAGTTTAAGTTAACACAAGAGTTGGATAAACGAAATTTAGTTTTCGGTTAACAATGAGTTCTAGTTTAAAGGCCAAAAAAACCAAAACCGATGACAGCAATAATTCAAGTGAAAAAAATATAAAGACCTGTACTTATACCTATCAGATTATCCAAAATAAACAAAACAAAATTGAGAGCATAGGATTTTATATCATAATACTTATGTCACCAAATAATAAAGTTATGAACTTCGTTAGTTTATTCGTAAACCTTGTGAAATGCAATAAATCATTTACAATTTAACGCATTGTTTTTCGATAGCTTATAATCTATTCATGGGAAACCGACAAACTGTGAACTGGTATCAAACTTGCTTGCGAAGTAAAGTAACGCACCTTGCGCTAATACTAAATAGCATGCCTAGCTGCGAGCAACTTGGATGTAGCGCTCGACGGTCGCTGCCGCGGCACCGCTTGCTTCGTTCGCTCGGCTCGCACGCGGTTGGTCATAGTTCTAACCTAACCTGACCTATTTCACCCAGTTCACAATTTTTTGACTGTTTATAATCTAACGGAAATAATACCGATAAATTATAAACTAACGGTTCTCACAAACTTACGGTGACACATACAATTCAGGGCTTATATCTGTCACCGTATGATTATGAACATCGTTAGTTTATAATCTATCTTGCGAGATTATAAACTATCGAAAACTTTGTGAACTGCAACAAATCATTTACAATTTAACGCATTATTTTTCAATAGTTTATTATCTATTCATGGCAAACCGATAAATTGTAAACTGACATCAAACATCAAACTTGCATGCGACGAATGCACCTTGCGCTAATACTAAATAGCCAAGTAACTGAGACCAACTTCGAAGAAGCGCTAATTCGACTCGAGTGCGGTTGGTCACACTTCTAAACTAACCCATTTGATCGGGGTGCCCTGGCTTACTTACTGCGACCAATTCGGCTACCGCCTTGACCTACCAGGGACGGTTCGCAATTTTACGGATAATAAAATCAGACAGATTATGAACCCTGACAATAAGTGCAGGTTCGTTCACAAAATGACGATTTGACATTGGTAGATTATAAATAAACTATCGAAAATAAATGCGTTATATTGTAACAGTTCACATTTTTTCAATAGTTTATAATCTCGCTAGGTAGATTATAATCTAACGGTGCCTACAATCTTACAGTGACATAATGTAAATTCAAAACTCTTGAAACTATACACAAAAGTACCTACGTAATATAATCTTCATAAAGCATCCATCTAAAAACGTGTCCAAGAACTACCTTATTAAATTACCACATGGTCCCGCCACATTGACGTGCATACACCTGTGAGAAACGAACGTAAGCGCAGCGCAGGTATCACAAGCACTTTGACACAAACACACCCATAAACACACACTAAGTATCTGTATAAGTGTAAGTGTGAATGTCTATGTGTAATATTATATTCAATGTTTGGCGCGTAGTTTGTTGTGATCCGAGATGTAGCTACATAATCATCACCTTTTTATAGGGATATCAGGTTCTGGTATCATCAAGTTTTAAAGTAAATGTAATGAGGTACCTACTGTGAAGAGAAAATATATTCAATGCAAGCTGTGCCTACTGCTACCTACCTCGAAATTATCATTATTTTTACCCAGCTGCAGCCAAGCCAAAAAAAACGGTCAAGAACGAGTCGGACTCGCGCACTGAGGGTTCCGTACGATACTATATGATGTTGATGATTTCTGAAAAACTGTGCTATTTAGAGACATCGTTTTATTTTTCCTGTAATCTTTACATAAACTTCTATCACATAGAATAATTTCAGATTTTTTTTTTTCATTTTTCATCAAAAGTCGGAAACTATGATGCCTATAAAAAAAAATGTTTGAGAATGTGCGAACGGCGTTCTTTCATATGATACCTACATACATACCCTAGTAGCCCCACTTCAAATTTTTAAGAGCCCCTTTCAGTCCCTTTTGCATAAAAGATATATTTTTAGGGTTCCGTACCCAAAGGGTAAAACGGGAACCCTATTACTAAGGCTCCGCCGTCTGTTTGTCTGTCTGTCTGTCCGTCTGTCACCAGGCTGTATCTCATGATCCGTGATAGCTAGAGAGTTGAAATTTTCACAGATGCCGCTATAGCAGCAAATACTAAAAACTAGAATAACATAAATATTTAAGGGGGCTCCCATACAACAAACGTGATTTTTTTGCTCGTTTTTGCTCTAAATTGATAACGGTAACAGGTAGACACTTGAAATATTCACAGAATATTTAATTATATATTCACTTTAAAAATCAATAATTAAATTAAAATAAAACAAATATTTAAGGGGGGCTCCCATACAACAAACGTGTTTTTTTTGCCGTTTTTATAGATAATGGTACGGAACCCTTCGTGCGCGAGTCCCACTCGCACTTGGCCGGTTTTTTTATTTTTTTCTTGTTTGCAAAATAGTTGGGCAAACGTCATCTAAAACTATTCTTCAAGTTGATAGCATTATTAGTTCTTGAGATATCCAGGTGTGACAGACAGACAAACATACAGACTTAGTCTCACCATAAGGGTTCCGTTTTACCATTTTGGTACGGAACCCTAAAAAGGAGGGTTATGTTTTTGACCTGTATGTATGTATGTATGTCTGTCCCTGTTCCCTCGTAACTACTAAATAGCTGAACCGATTTTGATGAATTTTATGTCCTTAAATTTGTCTATAATGCGCGAGTGTCACTGGGTATATTAAAATTATTAAAAGTGAAAATGGCGGAGTTTTAGCAACAAACGGTGTTTTCGAAAAAAAAAAAAATCTCTCAAGCCTATCGAGTTGGGTATCAAAATTAAGGGTTTTAAAAGGTGATTACAAAAATATATACGTATTACATGTTTAAACATAATTTACATGAGAAATGATTAAAAAAAAACTATCCCGAACTTTTGGAGTGAGTGAGTAAGAGGCTGTTATCACCCGATTATAAGTGAGTAAATAACCTAATAAACCGGCCAAGTGCGAGTAGGACTCGCGCACGAAGGGTTCCGTACCATTATCTATTAAAATGACCAAAAAATCACGTTTGTTGTATGGGAGCCCCCCCTAAATATTTATTTTATTTTAATTTAATTATTTCATTTTAAAGTGAATATATAACTAAATATTCTGTGAATATTTCAAGCAAAAACGAGCAAAAAAATCACGTTTATTGTATGGGAGCCCCCTTAAATATTTATGTTATTCTGTTTTTTAGTATTTGTTGTTATAGCGGCAACAGAAATACATCATCTGTGAAATTTTCAACTGTCTAACTATCACGGATCATGAGATACAGCCTGGTGACAGACGGACAGACAGACAGACAGTTGGCGGAGCCTTAGTAATAGGGTTCCCGTTTTACCCTTTGGGTACGGAACCCTAAAAAGATGGAAACAAGATTTCTATAAACTATAAACAATCTCATGCAATCGGTCGGAGGCATCTTCTTAACAATTTAATGTACTCAAACAGAATATTGTAAAACATTTTTAAAAGACTAACGGTGGAGTTTCTTGCCCATTCTTCTCCATACGAAACTACCTTTTGGAGGGGGCAACTAGAATCAATTCTATTTTTTTGTAAATTTTGACGTTCAAAAGTGCCTCTTATGTGCCTATTTGAAATAAATGGTTTGACTTTGACTTTGAGAGATAAACTCAGTACTAACCTACAATTTATATGAAAAAGTTATCATGATAATTATTATTATAATAAAGTGGTAAATGTAAAATTGTAAAACTGGAAATAATGAATAGGTATTTATTTAAGTATTATTATTTATAGAGTACCTACCTACACCCACATTTCGTCAGTTATGTTTAAGTCCCATTTCAAAGGGGGCGAGCCTATTGTCATCAACCGGGTACAAAGCCTGATGGAAAAACCCAATAACACTATATTAATGGCTAATAAACAAGCCACAGGTGTAAGTATAATAAATATCTTATTAATAAATGACAATTCGAATCGTAACTCATTCCAACCTACCGAGACACAAGACACACCTAAGTGTTACTAAAATATTCAAAATTACCGGTTTTCCCGGCATTAGCATTACCTATGATTACGAAATAAATTATTTTGCCAATCGTGCCAATCCATTCCGAACTTTATCTAAACGGAGGTCGGTTGATAATTGACTGTGGGCTTCATAATTTGAGTAGTCTGAACTATGTGTTAGTTTTGATGTACAACTTGTCGAAAAGTGTGGTAGATACTTAACTAAATTATGACAAATCACTTACATTATCATCTAAAAAAAGTAAGTTCAAAAACTAAAACCCGACTTCGGAAAAATCACGCTCTAAAAAGAATGAAACAAGAAAATATTCTCATCTGTACCTAATTGTTAACATACAACCTGTTACTGACCTGCAAATTGCAAAAAACGTAAGAAAATTTTAATTTCGCGGGCTACTCTAACGCTTTCGCTTCTAAGCCGTCTAGAATCTTGATATTTTTAGGGTTTCCGTACCTCAAAAGGAAAAATCGGAACCCTTATAGGATCACTTCGTTGTCCGTCTGTCTGTCTGTCAGTCTGTGAAGACCCTTTTTCTCAGGAACGCGTGGAGTTACCTATCAAGTTGAAATTAATATCAAATACGTGGTCTATGGTCCCTTGAAGCGGAAATCAGCTATCAAGTCAACGCAATAAAAAAATATGGCTATTTATGCGACATATTTCATCACCCAATGGTTGGCTGGTAGAAAATGCCTATGGCATTAAGTCCGCCTCTGTACATTTGTGTGCTTAAAGTATTAAATAAATAATATTTTGATACTCGCAAATCCAACCTATAGGGTACCTACTTCCCGTTGACCTAGAATCATGAAACTTGGCAAGAAGCAAGGTCTCGCAGCACAAGTAAAGGAAAAAATCCGAAAATCTATAATTTGTAGATTTATCACATAAAAAAAAAAAACATACATTTCCAGTTTGAAAATTGACCGTGGCGGATATTGATGTATGGGAGAACATGTTTTTCAACTACAGCGTTAAGTTTGTTATTGGAATAAATTCATCCCAAAGACTACGGGACCCTTCATTGTGCGTAGTCTGACATGCATTTGGCCGGTTTTTTTTTGTGTTCGTAGTGCGGTTTGCACATTTAGCCATCATCAAAAAAAACCGGCCAAGTGCGAGTCGAACTCGCGCACGAAGGGTTCCGTACCATTATCTATAAAAATGGCAAAAAAATCACGTTTGTTGTATGGGAGCCCCCCTTAAATATTTATTTTATTTTAATTTAATTATTTATTTTTAAAGTGAATATATAACTAAATATTGTGTGAATATTTCAAGTGTCTACCTGTTGCCGTTATCAATATCGAGCAAAAACGAGCAAAAAAACCACGTTTGTTGTATGGGGGCCCCCTTAAATATTTATTTTATTCTGTTTTTTAGTATTTGTTGTTATAGCGGCAACAGAAATACATCATCTGTGAAAATTTCAACTGTCTAGCTATCACGGTTCATGAGATACAGCCTGGTGACAGACGGACAGACAGACAGACAGTTCATGAGATACAGCCTGGTGACAGACGGACAGACAGACAGACAGACGGCGGAGCCTTAGTAATAGGGTTCCCGTTTTACTCTTTGGGTACGGAACACTAAAAATTAGGTAACATCTTGGTGGTTGTATTTTTAAACTTCATAAAAAAAGCCACGATAAGAAGACATTTATTTTTTCTATGGGCCTAATCTCGCTACTACGCAAGCCTTTCAGAATTTTGTTTAGAAGTAAATTAGTGATGAAAGAGAAATTGTTATGTACAAACTATTCAGTATTTATCGTCAACTTACACGTAATATATTAATCTTAATGTGATGTTCAGAGGATAACCGTGGTGGTATGTCACCTACCCTAACTAAAGATTTTTTTTTTAAAAAAAACAAAAACGTTGCCCTACGCTAGGAATTTCTCCTGTATCGTGGGTGCATTTACAAACATTTAAACTCACATATACAAACAGCCAGACCCGGAACAACTACTTGCAGGTCATACAAATATTTGTTCCGTGCGGGAATCGAACCCGCGACACGCAACGCAGCAGTCAACCGCTTAACCACCTTGGCTTGCCGCCAGAATTAATACAATACATTCTAACAGTAGCAAGCGAGGAGCTCGTGGCTACTTGTACTCGTAATAAACTACTAACAGCCGCACGGGTCGATCCATCCGGTTAAGCTACTCTTACCGCGTTTGGTCCGTAGATGGGTGACCATCTTTACAAATACATACCGAGACTTCTCCGTGTCTCAGAAAGTCCCGGCTGTCATTCGGGGATCTTTGACAGTCGTTTAGGGGTCGTCAGAAGCCCAAAAGTCTGACAGCCAGTCTTATCAAGGGATACCCCTTGGTAGGACTGGTTGTCAGACGTTCGGGCTTCTGACACCCGTAATGACTGTCAAAGATCCTCGAATGACAGCCGGGACCAACGGTTTAACGTGCTTTCCGAGGCACGGAAGAGTCTCGATACGTAATGATGGTCATATCGAGACTCCCACATAAATAGGTACATACCGGTCAAAATCATACCCCTCCTCCTGTTTGCTTCGCCGTAGTTGGGTAAAAATGGATTTTGTTGGCATGAAACAACAATTTCCTTCGGTGATTCTTACAACATACAATGATGCACTATTTATAGGTATTCCATTCTCAGATTATTATAAACACAAGTGAACATCCATTCTCAAAAATGATTGTAAGTAAAAACAACAATAAGAGAAATCCTTTTGCAATCAACACGAACAGACAATGCAAACGAAGCACAGATGCTCCAACAAAAACATTTATACTATGCTGCGTTTGGTTGCGTTCCATTCACTGGTCCGAAAGGAATGCGGCGTAAATACACCTTCAATGGGCAGGGCCGATCAGCTATTGAATACAATGAGCTGCCATTGGTCACAAAGTCACAATAGAATAAGCGAGATACCTGAAGCACACCTGTATCTATTTCCCTACAGCTGGATCAATTGCGTGTGGTTTTAAGGTGAATCCGCACCTGCGGGCCGAGCACGGGCGTCCCAAGACGTTTGTGACAAGACATGATAAATGATGTACTGTCAATTTGTACTAGTATTTTAGGACAAAACAGTTTTATCGCTCAAACTGTGATAAAATGTGTGACTCCAGTCATGTCACAGTAGGCCGTGCTCGCCCCGCTGTAGCCTGCGAAGTTCTAATTTTCTTACGTTTTTAGGAATTTGCAGGTCAATGTCAGGAATATGGAACAAATTTAATTAAGAGACATGTAAATGATTATAATTCTGTAAAGCCATATTTGTTACGGCCATGAATCATATTATTTAGATCAACGTACTGCCTGTTACTGACCTGCAAATTGCAAAAAAGTAAGAAAATTTGAATTTTGCGGGCTACCCTACCCTTCAGCTTAGCCGTCTAGGATCTCGGTGTTTTTTTTTTGTGTTCGCGTGTGGTTTGCATATTATTTAGCCAGCGTCAAGTAAAATTAGTTAACATTTTGGTGGTTGTATTTGAACGTCATAAAAAAAGCCACGTTACGAAGACATTTTTTTTTTTCTATGGGCCTAATCTCGCAACTACGCAAACCTTTCAGAATTTTGTTTTGAAATAAATTAGTGACGAAAGTGAGATGTTATGTGCAAATTAGTTTCTACTACACGGTCTAGTTAACTCTGAAAGAAATTCTTTTATAATATTAATAATTATTATTCTGCATTTTATTTTCTAACGTTCTAAGAAAGCTAATTCTTACCGATACCGAAGGCTCAATCCTAGACAGCCACGAGTAGCAGCTTGAGTTTTAATTCCCATTTTCGGTAAAACTAGGTGACACCTAAATTAATGCCTCGCTCTAGGATTTCCAACGCTCGGTTCAGCGCCAAAGTTAAGTCAGTTCGGCCGCCTACACCGTCAAGAAAGTAAGACAATAGTACAATACACCGACGTTGATAACTGATACAGCTCGGTTAGGGCTATTTTAGTTATTTTCATAGCATAATGACATACGGTATTCTGCTGTGGGGCAAAGCCGCTGAATGCAATAGTAGATTGTTATACAAGGGTCGAAAGGAATTGGTGACTTTCACCCGTGTTAAACACTCTACTTTTCATTTCGAATATAAGGAAAGTAAAAAATATAGTTTAAATATTTTATTTTCTAGTTTGCTCGCCACTTCATAAAATCATTGTATGTACTTACCTATTCAAATAGCTTTCCTTTGAAATTTCTGGCAAAAGATTTTGGATTACTGTATTTGCCTCGTCTTTAACCGAATCTGGGATCAACATTTCTGAATCGCTTGAACTCATTTTTAATCAAATATTAGTCAAAACTCAGATTTTGAATTTCGGTACAGCTTACAGTGTATTCCGTCAAATTAAAATAGACTTTTGTAAATTTTAAATATGGAACACACCGCTTCACCACTGTACTGTAGGCCTGCAGGGTAATTGCGTCATCATCACCATTCCAGCCGAAAGACGTCCACTGCTGGACATAGGCCTTCCCCAACATTTGGGGACGGGGGTTGCTATAATCGCCACGCTTGGCAGGCGGGATGGCGATCGCATGATGGTATTAAAATGCATAGCGAATGCTGCTGCCCATTCTCCAGTAAGTCCCTTAGTCGCCTTTTACGACACCCACGGGAAGAAATAGGGGGCAATTGCTTAACACACATAAAATGCCAATTGATCGCAATGGGTTTAATTTTGACAATTCACCCACATCCATTGCGTTCGGCCTATCCAACGATACCGAAACGAGACGAGAAAAAAAAATATCATTCCAACTTTACGTGTAAGGGAGGTACCCTATTTTTTTTAGGGTTTCGTACCCAAAGGGTAAAACGGGAACCCTATTACTAAGGCTCCGCCGTCTGTCTGTCTGTCTGTCCGTCTGTCACCAGGCTGTATCTCATGAACCGTGATAGCTAGACAGTTGAAACTTTCACAGATGATGTATTTCTGTTGCCGCTATAAAAACAAATACTAAAAAACAGAATAAAATAAATATTTAAGGGGGCTCCCATACAACAAACGTGATTTTTTTGTTCGTTTTTGCTCGATATTGATAACGACAACAGGTAGACTCTTGAAATATTCACAGAATATTTAGTTATATATTCACTTTAAAAATAAATAATTAAATTAAAATAAAACAAATATTTAAGGGGGGCTCCCATACAACAAACGTGGTTTTTATTTGCCATTTTTATAGATAACGGTACGGAACTGTTCGTGCGCGAGTCCGATTCGCACTTGGCCGATTTTTTTATTTTATCATGTTTAGATATAGATAAGTGACGGATTTGTGTGGAACCCATCACGTCTGCAGTTTCTCTATCTAATTTAAAATGACCCTATATTTATAGATTTCTGCTTGAGATAGATTATTATTAGTTAATAATGTTTTTTTAATGTTGTTGCTGATGGGCACGAGGTCCGGGGTTCGATTCCCAGGTAGGTCAAAATGTTATTGGGTTTTTCCAACAGGAATTTCTCAGTAGAGTCTGGAGTTGTGCCCGGTGGATGGCAATAGTCTCGCCCCCTATTACATGGGACTTTAAACATAACTGGTGAAGCGTGGGTGTACTATATGTATACCTCTGCCTAAAGTACCAAAATTCTTAGGTGTATTCCTTGTTATCCAGCTTAACTGGAAGGCTCACATAGATGTCCTAAGTAATAAAATAAATAAATCGGCATGCACTTTTCCAAATTGCAAGAAAAATAAATATGGATGCGCTACTAGTTGCATATCACGGGTTAGTAGCTTCAATTTTGTGATATGGTTTTATTTTTCGGGGCCATTCTACTGATAAAGATCATAGATCATACTAAAATTCGTAAAATGGTAACAAACTGACAATTCATAATTATGATCTGCGTACAATTCATATCCCGCAATTCATCTATTTGACAGCTGCTATTTGAGGTTAAAGCAATTCATATTTGTGGACCATTTTACGAATCTCCATACAAAACTGTCTATAGCCCGAAACAGAACAGTGATCAAATCAAAGAAAATCAATTCAAGCTAGACTGAGAGACTAAAATTACATGAGACAGCCCCCCAAAACGACCGCCCCTCACCAATTCCTAGTGCTTTAGCTGGGAAGATGAAGTGGCGCAACAAACTCCCCAGCAGCACAGCTGTCTGTTCAGTTAGAAGAACATTACGAAACACAAAACATTGAAATAAGTCAGCTAGCACACGCCAATATACCTACTACAAAAACATCATCATACATACCCTGTAATCCCCGAAGGGTTAACATCATCAATGTCTCAGTTACTATTTATGATCATTTACTTTAAGTACTTCAGTTCTTTGGTGAAAGTGCATTATTTTTGTTTTGTTTAAATTTAACTAAATTATTTTTTTAATTATGTCCAATAGTGTATTATTTATGTCATCTTGATAATTATTGCGATCAATACATTTCAATAGGGCAGTACTGTCGTCTGCAAACATCACCATTTGATGTTGAGTCACCTTTGGCAGATCATTTGTATAGATTAAAAAGAGAGGTGGCCCGAGAACGCTGCACTGTGGGACACCAAACTTTATCAATCTATAGAATGAGATATTTAAACTCTTTTCAAATTTTGTTTTTTCACATATTCTTGCAATCTCTGTACATTGCGTTCTGTTGGAGAGATAGGTTTCGAGTAGTTTTAAAATATTACCTCTGACACCATAGCTACGCAGTTTGTCTAATAAGACATCGTGCTTTACGTAATCGAAGGCTTTGGTCATGTATGTGTAAATAGCACAAATAGGAGCTTTTTGGTCTACTGCTAACATAATCGTGCGGAAACATCAACAATTTTATTCAAAACGTGAAGACATTCAGACACGCTATCTACTCAGACACCGATCTAGGCTAAACTTACGAAGTTCTCGATTGAAAATGCACTCTACAAGTCCATATGTAATGTCCATTAAATTATATAATAAAATACCCGGAACAATAAAAAAAGAAGAGAAAATTAACATAGTTTTGAAGAAACTTAGAGAATTTTTGCTAAGTAAAAGCTACTTCTCGATAAACGAGTATCTAAGTGATAGACTTATAAAGTCATAACTTTAAATTTTACTTGTTTTTATTAATTAATAGTACCTACATCTCTTAACCTGTTTATATTTTATGTATCTGGCAAAATACCTACATCATTATTTTAAATACAGTTGTTTTGCTAAGTAATGTGAAATGCTTCCTCTCTTACTTATTTTGCTGTGCCCGACAATCTAATTATAAGTTTACCACCTAAGAATATCTATATGTGGAATGCAATAAAAGTATTGAGTATTGAGTATTAATCCACGTAAAAAATAAAAAATGGCCATCGTGGTATTCTTTCTAAAGCCATTTTGTTCCTAGTTTAAAAGTTTTTATCTAGTTAGCAATACAGAGACAAACAATTTTTTTTTTTAATTTTGGAAAAATACAGACATTTTTGCTATCCTATAGTTCTTCATCGGGTTTGTTATCTTTTTTAAGAAGTGGTTTATATGGAATGGTTATGGAATATTGTGATATTGTAAACCCCGCTTTAGACTCGGTTGCATGACATCATTTCTCATGGCATTGGAAAAACAATATCAAATTAATAATATTAAGGTACCTTGTTGTAGACACAACAGTGTGTAGGTCAGTGGCGGACTAAGTTTGTCGTGGGCCCAGGGCGGCAAAACTAAATGGGCCCCAGCTCAGGGATGAACATCAAAATATTTAGCATTTTGCCTTGAAAAGGTTAGGTTTTCTAGCGAAGCTCGCTCGAAAATTTTAGCACCCCACCTCGGATAGGTAAAGTTTTCTTTTGACTTTCGTACATAATAGGATTTACAAAGACTTACGCAGAGAAGCCTGAGAAAAAGATAATGTACCTAGGTTCATAGGTTGCAAGATCGAGCACGAAATTTCCGCTCGAAAATTTACACATACATACATACCCGGGCCCCCAATTGCCTTTTACTTGCTGAACATATTTTGGTCTTGTTTAGGATTCGGTTAAAAGTATTTCTCGAGTTTAGTGCCCCCCGGGACCGGGGACCCGGGGCGGACCGCCCCTGCCGCCCCCCCGTTAGTCCGCCAGTCGTGTAGGTACCTATCAATACCTACCCATGCATATACCATAACAATCATGATGACACCACATCATGATCATCATTTATCATTCTCAAATTCTGGATTCATTGTCTCCGTATTATTATTTTGTGCTGTCCAGTGTCCGTGTCCAGTAAATTCTGTAGGTACCATAGACACAGACAGTAGGTTTTTTCTATTCTGGATTAGAATCTGGCCACTACACTAGACTGGTGAAAACTCTTTTGAGTCTGGCAGTTGGAACGATTCAAAGAATTTAAGTAGATAATGTACTCATCTTAGTTCTAGGGCACGTAGTGACATCTCATAATTTAGAAAATAATTCTATTCTATTCTATTTTTGTTGTATGGCAAGCAAAGCCGGTGTCGACTATTCTGCCAATGTCTAAAGTGAGTTGAGAAACCAAGTGTGCATGAAAATAAAAATAAAACAATTATATGAAGAAAATAAAATAAAAACTAATAAAACTCTTCGATTGATTGATACTGTTGAACACAATGTAGATCTTGTTGGATTAGTACGGGACTGAAACAAACAAAAAATAAATAAATAAATATTATAAATGTTAAAACATAAAATATACGCATACCACAACCACACAAACGTAACAGATCATAACTTTATGTTATTGTGACGGATGAAGGTCATCAGCGCCACAAGCAGATCTTGAGAGGAATATGTTAGTAAGGAAGAAACATTAGTCGGAAGAGGGATCTTAAATTTAGGGAGGCGACTATATAAATCTAAAGGTGGAATGTTGTTCGAGCACTCAAAGAAGATGTGGTCCAGGGTGCCCTCTTCCAACCCGCACTCGCAGAGAGAGGAGTCCCGAACACGGATTTTGCGCAAAAAAACGGGAGTACAACTAAAACCTAAACGAATTCGACAAAGAACGGATATAACGGTTTTGGAGACTTTTTTGTAACTGTGGAACCAAGGCTTTGTTTTTATGACTGGTTGTACTGCATAATAAAACTTCCCCTTTCTTCTTCCAGTGATATTCCATAGTTCCTGCCATGAAGATTGGAGCTTAACTTTTGGAAGGCTCAACAAGTCGTATCCCTGATGAGTATTGTGGGTGAGATCAGCTACTGCTGATGAGCAAGCATCTTTGGCCAAAGCATCAAGAAACATTCTTTTATTTTTGTGCTTGTTGCACGTTTGAAAAATGGCGTTTAAGAAATGTAGTGTTGTACTTATTCAGTCTTGTTCACAGTAGTGCCTATGACTACATATATTACAAATAGATATAAACTAAAATTGTTGTCGAGAATGGAAATCCTCATGGTATTTCCATAATTTTATCATATATCTCGCCATTGCTGAGCGTACCCCTCTGCCAAAGTCCAAAGGCCAAATATGACCTGAATGTGGTTTAATCTTCAAGCATTCGAGCATAGGTTAAATGCACTAAGAATTTAATGAAATAATACTAAAATCGAATAACTCGACTACATTAATATGTTCATCAAATTAACAGAATAGACATCCTTATCATAGCGACATTTTACGGCAATCTGACAGTTGATTTTCTTAGAAATTATTACCGGCAGAGTTTATTTTCATTCATTATTACTATTTTATCCTACGAATACCGTGTAAACTTCCATAAATATGGAAAACGATGTATTGGACTCATTGAACGATTTGGGGTAAGAAAAGTATTTATAATTTTAGGTTATAATGTCCCTGTTTAGACCTATTGAATTTTGTTTATTGTTATGATTATTTCTCGGAATTATCATTAGAAAAGTAATGATTATTTGCCGTGTGGATAACATGTTTTGTGTTCGGTATCGAGGAGTTTATAATTAGCTAAAACGTGGCTGTCTTAGGTCTTCTAAAGTAATCAATATGCTAGCTTTTTAGAACTTGTTGCGTTGGCGAAGTATATATCAGACGCTACAAATAGATTTCTCTCATGACATCTTAGAACTATAATCTGATTATTTAATATTTTTGTAATCAAATACCTATTCATAATTTTGACTTTGTTAATGATTTTTTTAGATAATATTTTTTATTTTTTCTTAAAGTCTCCAATCATTTTAAAGGCGCTTAAGTTATTTCAACTTTAGATTTGAACGAAATATTTACCTGCTTAATTTTTTCATTTATTTATTTTGCCTATACAACCACCAAAAAAATAACCCATTTTATCTAAGTTCGACTGAACACTTCAAAAAAAATTGGAAATGTGGTTTACATCACTAGGTATTCCACGAGTTCTGCAATCTGCAATACAAGGACAGTAGCAGTAGGAAATATAATAATATTATTACAATTTACAAGTAACCATTTATGTATTTGGTTAAAATTTGATTTATAAAGCCAAGCCTATGAAATGAATCACATTAAAAAAAATATTGTGTAATCTCTTTTCATGATAAGAAATTTTGATGATAGCTTTTATAACATTCTCGGAATGTTATAAAAGCTATCATCAAAATTATCATTATGAATATTATGATAGATGATTCAATATTTAGCATTGGTGTTTGAATGACTTGTACAGCTACCTAATAAATTATTAAAATCATCATCTGCCTCAGCCTTTCCCCAACATGTTGGGGTTGGCTCCCAGTCTAATCGGATGCAGCTGAATAATAAATAAAATAATAATAATAAAGTACTAAAATAATAAATAAAATCCAATCTGTTAAATGATTACATAATCCTACTCAGAACAAAGAGGTGGAGGACAAAACATGTAATGCACTTATTAATATTTCTGATACTACTTCCTTTTATAACCTTATTCACATCAATCCAATGAAACAACTATTAGGCTCTAAAATAGTGTCATTTATAAACCCATAAGCAATTGATTTTACTTTTTATTGAGAAACAGTTGCATATTTCCCCCACAACATCATATTTTCCTGACAATAATGTTGTGTAATTTCATTATAGTAGTAAGTTTGGAGCTTTTTCTAAAATAAAATATACTAACATAACAGAAGCATTATAATAAAGACCTTCAATTTACAGCTATGATGGTCCCCTCTCCGACGAGGCTGCCTTCTCCAAGGCAATGGACGGTGGAGCTAAGTCACTGGAGTTCACCAAACTCATCCACATCTTGGCTGAAGAGATCAAAAGACTGTGCAATCTGGAGGAGACTGTCAACATGATGAATGATGCTGAAGAGTCGAGTGCATTTCTACTGGAGCTCAGTTCCTTTCTGAAAGAGTTGAAGTGTCCATATAAGAAATTGGTTACAGGTTGGTTATTATATGGGATTAATTTACAATTTGAATGTTTGTAAAACCAATAATAAATGTGTAAGAGTAACCCCTGATTTTGGAAAGCCAAGGGCCAATTTGTTGAATTAAATCTCATGTCAAGATACTCACCATATTGGATTTCCTGTCAGCCCAACACAACAGATTGGCCCTTCTAAAATTGGGTGTATGAGGATTAATAAATACAGCAGTCTATTTATTATTTCCAAATTGCAAACACAGACAGTTAAACATAGTCTGTTCTTTACCACACTGCAAAACTAGCTATTATAGAGATCTATTATCAGATCAACTTATTTCAATAATAATTTGATGTTTCCAGGTCACATGTCTTCTCGTCTGCAAACAAAAGAGGATCGTCTGCTGCTGCTAGACTACTTAATATCAGAGCTAATGGCGGCACGGATGGTGAATGTAGACGGTCCGAAAGAGAAGCACGTTGCCGGCATGGAGATTGTTATGGTATGGCATAAGATTCTACTTGATTATTACCTATATTAAGTTTTTTTCCCTAGTCTATCTTCTATATAAATAAAAATCAAAAATCCTGTTTCTTGGTAAGTGTCTCACTTGAGAACGCCTGGATCGATTTGCCTATTATATTTAGTTTTAAAATGTTCGTAATAATACGAATTAGATTTTATGAAAAGAAGAATTGGAAGGTTCTCTGAACATTTTCGAATTCAGGAAAACTGATTGTTCTTTTTTCTGTGATTTTTGTACGAACTCAAGACCATTTTGACAGGACATGTCTGCTCAGCTAGTTATCTATTAATACCAATGTTTGAAAATTAGTTTTTTTATGTGGGCACTATTATCCTCCTCCAAATAAACACTTTAAGGTGGAGCAGTAAGCTATTAAAATGCTTATTTTTTATTATAAGTTCAGACAAAAATACTGACACCTTTTTTGTCACCCTATTAGGATCAACCATCTGCTCAGGAATGCTGAAAAGTATTGTAGCAAGGAACCAATGCTAGTCTGTATCTGAACTGTATCTGTATCTTTTGACAGTCAAAAGTGCCTTTTATGTGTCTATTTAAAATAAATAATTTGACTTTGAACTAGAACTAACCCTTAATAGCATCCAAGAAACTTCAAAATGTAATTATTTGTCAGATTTAGCAGCTGAATAATATTTGTGTTTTTAAAGTAAATTAAATATTCTACTTCAAAATGATCTAATTTGTACGATTTCTCCTCTAGCAAGAGTCACCTACAGCTAAGGACTTGAAAGAGATTTTAATAGTCCTAAAGTTCAACAAGCCGCCTCCGAACATTACGCCAGAGATGCTGTTCTCAAAGCTCGAGGCAAAACTCAAGGATACCATACAGAAAGAAGGTACAGTTTGAACAAATTTTGGCCTATAGCCTTTGGCCTAAAATTGGCATTACCCATAACGAGGTACAATTCAATGTAAGCCAATGTTGCCAATGCCTGCCAGGGTTGCGAGTTTGTCCGAAAGGGATATCGTGGCCCTGGCACACAGGCATCTGAAGGAACACGGGTGGGTTTTAGTCAGTAAAAGTCTGACATGCCCCCCGCTCCGCCCATAGCGGGAGAAGTTATTTTATAATTTCCCAAGCTGTTTGCACTAGGGACCATTTTGGTTACCCATTGAAAGGGTTTTCGATAGGGTTTTTCTAAGCGGTTAAACAAAAACCCATACGATATGGGTAATCCTTTTGAACGGCTTAAATTAAATTTTGGTTACCCGTTGAAAGGGTTTTCGATAAAAACCCATACGGTATGGGTAACCCTTTTGAACGGCTTACTTTAAGCCATTCAAAATTACCCACACCATATGGGTTTTTGATTAACTGCTTAGAAAAACCCTATCGAAAACCCGTTCCATTGAAAGGGTTTTCGATAGGGTTTTTCTAAAATGGTAACCAAAATGGCCCCTGGGTAGAATAGAGATAGAATTGGACATGCTAAGCGTGCTGGGCGGATATCGAAATAATTAATATTATGATTTTTTCATTTCACTGGGTTTCAAGTAGGTATAGAACCCATTAAATGGGTTATCATGTAACCCTTTCACTGGGTTTCAAGTATAAAACCTATTCAATGGGTTATCATGTAACCCTTTCATTGGGTTTCTAGTATAAAAACCATTCAATGGGTTACATCATGATAAAGGTAACCCATTGAATGGGTTACCCCTTCGAAAGGCTTAATTCTTAACCGGGGTTGTACGGTCCCTGGTTTGAGACATCATTCATTGCATCTTTACTAATGGACTAGAAAGTGGCAAGTTTTTATTCTGAACTAAAATGGGAAATATTTTAATTAATTCGAAAGAAAATTCTCTTGAATGGGGTTATCCCTTCGAAAGGCTTAACCCTTAACCGGGGTTGTACGGTCCCTGGTTTGAGACATCATTCATTGCATCTTTACTAATGGACTAGAAAGTGGCAAGTTTTTATTCAGAACTAAAATGGGAAATATTTTAACTAATTCGAAAGAAAATTCTCTTGAATGGGGTTACCCCTTCGAAAGGCTTAACCCATAACCGGGGTTGTACGGTCCCTGGTTTGCACTGATATAGAATATTTTATATATTTTTAAGCATATACGTAGTCTTCTAAAGCACATCCAACCATTTTTTTTAGAGACGAAGATGAGAAGGAAGGTACCTGGTTGATGTTTGTAATTTACAGAATTCACATGATCTTGAAAGAAAAAAAACACATAACCCGCATGTATTGTGCTGTGTGAGTGGAGTAAAAACTAATAATCCTAACCGTGAAATTTAAACACCCGCGCGGAAAGCAACGAGTCTTACGCTTCATACCAGTTCAAATTCGCGCTATTAAGGGTCGGGTAATCGCCATTGAGCTTGGCCACGCCATTCGGTTTCATAGGGAAGATTTATTTTTAGTAACGAAAATATACATAAACGCACGCCTTCATGGGAGTAGGCAGAAACTATAGAACGCCACCTGCTACGCTCTTGAAGGCGTGAGTTTATGTATGTATGTAGTAAAAATATGAATATTTGAAAAAAAATCACAGATAGAATTATAGATAATAAAATAGTTTCTCTTCATCCAAAAAAAAAAAAAATGAAAATATCTGAAGTAGTTTGAAAGTAATATCGTTTTTTATGCTTTGGGTAGACATTACTTCCTGAATTTATTTCATAAAGTATTTTACTACAATACATAAATATTCACATATAGAATTGATGTGCATACACATCAATTCTATATATGAATATTTATGTATATAGTTCTAGTTTAACATAATTTTTCTGCATAACTTACTTGCATTATATGAAGGCATAATAACTGATTTAAAAGTCACTAAAATCATATAGATATCTGCGCTTTAATTACTCTACAGCTTCGGGTCGTCCAGTATCGCTTGTATTATTTATTTTTCTCTCTATTGCCATTATTAACATAATTTACCAGTACTACTGCTGAGCATGAGGTCTTGGGTTCGATTCCCAGGTCGGCCGAAGTGTTATTGGGTTTTTCCATCTGCAATTTCTCAGTAGCAGCCCGGATTCTGGGTTGATGGCAACAGGGTCACCCCTATTACATGAGACTTAAACATAACTGGCGAAATGTGGATGTACCATAGGTACACCTCTGCCTTACCCTTCAGGGAAACAAGGCGTGATGTTATGTGTACCCGTAATTTTTTTTTTCTTTGTTTATCTTGCAATTGATTGTAAAACTTTAAAATAATTAAACATTTCCCTCAGGTGAACAACTAGTAGGCAAGCCTTTATACAACAAGGCAATCTCAGAGAAAGACTGGAAGCAGTTGGAGAGCACATTCACCGAGATGTTCGAAGAATACAGGCTTAGAAGGGAGACGCTTATCACTCGGCTGGAGTGCACTATACAGAGTTTTGAGGTACGTTACAGCGGCGAGGTCTCAATTTTTGTATGAGAGAAGCCGAAGCGAAGCCGGTTTAAATTACTTACTTTTATCAATAAAGTAAAAATTAATTAATTAACTTAAAAATAAGTCTAGCAAACGAACGTAGGTCGTAACGTAAGTCTAGAACCAAAAAGACGCATCACTACACAAACAAAACTTTTTTGTTTGTTATTTCTATTCAAAGCTAATAAAAATAGGCATTTTTATTGTTTGAATGTTATAGTGGATTAAATACCCGTAGTGTAACTATATTTTTTGGCAATAGTAGACATTATTGTCTGTGCCATTTTTCAATAGCGGTAGAGTTGTTGATGCAAACCTCCGAAGGGAAGCCGGTAGGAATCGTGTTATATGGTCCTTTCGCCACTGGTACGTTAATTGACTTGATAGAATTCGGGATAGGAATACAGGAGAGGATGGTCCAGAACTCCCAGACTGCTATGCGGTGCACACAAAATATTCGCTCAGTTGCGATGCGGATAACAGTTTGCTATAACGAAATAACTCCATCTAATCAATCTGCCCGCCTTTTCCCAACTACGTTGGGGTCGTCTTCCAGTCTAACCAGATGCAGCTGGATACCAGTTTACATGGAGCGACTGCCTATCTGACATCCACAACCCAGTTACTGGATATCACAATACCCCTTGATAAGGCTGGTTGTCAGACTTTCGGGCTTCTGACTACCTGTAACGATTGTCACAGATCTACATATTACAGCCAGGACCAACGGCTTAACGTCCTTTTCGAGGCACGGAGGGGTCTGTAAAGATGTAGTATGTAAAGATGGTCACCCATCTACGGACCAACCGCGGCAAGCGTAGCTTAACCTGATTGATCGACCCGTGCGGCTGTTATTACTTAGCCACAACCCCTGTATTTGAATCTATATATTTATAATATTAATTCTACTAGCTAACTTAAAGCGTGTTTTTTCGTTTTTTTAACTATTATTTATTTTCTACTTTTTTAATTTGCTTTTCTATTATATATGATGAATTTCAAATACAGATTTTCACGTTTAAAAGAATACGATCATGTGTATGTATTATGTCATTACTTGAATTCTTGTGGGATCAAATTGAACATCATTTGGAATTCTTGTTCTGTAGTATGTTATAGAAATAGACCCATTAATATCCTGGATATTGAAATATTTTTGCTCTAAAATTGTATTAATTTAATTCGAAATATTTTCAATATTTCGAATTAAATTAATACAATTTTAGACTTCAAAAAAACTATACTCCATTTGAAATAAGAGTAGAAATTTAAACAAACTTTTTTACAGTCTGTTTAACCGTTATTTACTTCTATTTCGTAGGCATAAGGATGGTATTAAAAGCAAAAACGTGGTTACAATACAAACTGTTTATTACAGCTGCCATTTGTCATGCCGCCAACGCTATAGAAGTCAAAATCGGTTGAACGGACTGTAAAAAAGTTTGTTGAAATTTGTACTCTTATTTCAAATGGAGTATAGTCTTCATGAAAGATGCTAATTTTTTTCTTTCTCCACAGTGGTCCGACCGCCTTAAGTCAAAGAAAGACGTTATCCAATCTACATACCGTCCGAAACGCGATAATCTCAAATTGAAGCCGGACATCAAACTGTCCGACTTCCTAGCGGCCCGGACATCGGTCCTATTGGTCGAGAAGACTTCCAGTGCGACTGTCCGGAAGAACACACAGACTGATGTCAACAAAGTTATTATTGGACAGGTGAGCTCAAACACAATAAGTTTCTATCTTTGTATAAAAGCACTGTAAGGTCTATTTTTGACTGCACAGTACATGCAACTTACTACTTCACCGCTTAAATATTCCTGCTGTTTGGTTAGCAGCAATATGTGTCCTAACACTCGATTGAAATCGTAATAAAGATTGATTTAATATTCCAAAATAAAGTACAAAGCTGTGTTCCTCGACAAACCTCTAAAAAGTTGTACAACTTAGCAAATCGAGCATGAACCAAATGTTTCCATTATAGAAGGTGTATCTATTCATACACGAAATCTCTTAAGGGGTCATTGTACTCATCATTATGAAAAACTTTTACTATGGGACCAAAGTTGAAATCGCGAACAAAAATCAGCTGTTCCCTACATTTTGACGAGTTTAGCGAACATAAATGTAGGGAACAGCTGATTTTTTTTCGCGATTTTAGTGTGTTAGGATAATAAATGATTTTATTTCTGTAAGTAGGTTTGTAGAGATTAACTACGTTAATATGGCCCGCCCCTCCAAAATTCAAAACGTTTGAAAGTATTTGTATGCATGTGTGCGTAATGAGACGGCCGTCAAACAAAAACAAAAATCACGGATTTGTTGCTCGACTAGTGGCGTCATTAATCGCTCATTATTATTAGTATGGCGCTGCACTGACGTGCTCTATGAAAATGACACGTGCGTTGTCTTGCGCGACCGGCTAGTTATGATTAGTTGACCAACAAATCCGGTAATAAGTGAGATAGTACGAGTACTTACAACTAATACAAACTCTTTCGTAAGGATGTCACTACACACACATTTTGAAACAGTAATTTGGAGGGTGTTACGCCATGTTATCGTAGGTTATCTTTACATACGGCTACATAATTATCAAGCTATACATATCCAGTTTAGGCTGATCTCGTGTTGTATAGGATTTCCGTGCTATGAGAGGTCAGTTTATACTGGAAATGTATAGCTTGATGTGTAGCCGTGTGTACAAACACTTTTACACGTGAATAATAATAATAGTTAAATAATATTAGTTACTGGTATAATGATCCAATATTGTTTTTTCCGCAGGTACCGGACCGAGGAGGCCGTCCCAACGAACAGCAGCCCCCGCCTCCTGAGATGCCCTCCTGGCAACAGAGAACTGCCGTGAGTCTCTAACTCTTAAGCCCGCTTGCAAAATAATATTACTAAAATGGTGCATCTTTTCTAATGAATGTTTGTCCAGGGCGGCGGCGGAGGCCGGGGCGGCCGCGGGGGCGGAGGGGGCGGCGGTGGGTTCAACAACTCCAACCACTCCAACAGCTCCTTCAACAACTCTCATGCCGGGGGCGGCCAGGGGGGGCCGGAGAGGGGCCGCGGGGGGAGGGGAGGCCGCGGGGGCCGAGTGCAGGGGGGGTATAGTCAGGGGGGAGGGGACCATGGTAGGGGAGGAGATCATGGTGGTAGGGGAGGAGACCATGGTAGAGGAGGAGATCACGGCAGGTAAGGATTGAGCATGCTATTGGAACTGTCACTGAGGGAGTGCATAAACTAACAAATAAATAAATACTTAAATATTTTTGTAAATTCATGTTCATATTAAATCTTAGATATCATTTACACGCACAATTTTCGTCATATTCATGTAGTTTTAGTATGGATAATGCGAACATCTACTTGTATCTTATATTATATTTGTATTTTATGTTTTCATAAGTTGTTTTTTAGTTAATTACGATGTTGTTTTTATGGTGAATGCTGTGTATACGCATACATACAACCCGATGTATACTTTATGATGGGTCTGAACACGAGGCGAGTAGCTGCGCAGTAACTTATTCATATGACCGTGGGGGGGAGGGGTGCAGTACTGAGCAGCGAGTGGTGCACTTCGCCATAAAGTTTGCATCAGCCTGTACACTTTTGTTGTTCCGTTTTAATTCTTTGAATGTACTGATGTTTTTTTTACCAAATAAATCACTTGCCTACTAGAAAAAGAATAAATAAAAATTCCATAAGTCATATAATACTTACAGGAAAAAAAAATAACCAGTGCGCAAATTTTCACAAATTAAACTTAAGCGAGTTTTATTAAACATATTTTTATTTTGATATGTCTTAGTACAAAAAAATAAAGTTATCGTTAACCAGTTTAGCTCCAAGAATCTGCAAAAGTATAAAAAACACCGCACAGGTGCGGTATTAAAATCAAAATCAAAAGTCATTTGTTCAAACTAGGCTGAGAATCAGCACTTTTCGACCGTTAAAAATTACATAAGACAGTCCCCCAAAAACGCCCACCCTTCACCACTTCCTAGTGCTTTAGCTGGGAAGAAGAAGTGGCGCAACAAACTCCCCAGCAGCACAGCTGTCTGTTCAGATATAAAACTTGAATCTATACAATAAAATGTAAAAGAATTTGCATTACACTACACAACATTAAATTATTTGCCGTATGTTAGCTAGCACACGCCACTATACCAAAAAAAAACATAAAAATCGTCGAAAACTATACTCAAGCAGAAATAACGTAAACAGAACGTACCTAAATAGAAGCCTCCAGGCATAATGGGCGTGCCCACCCACACAAAGCTATAGCTGTAACTCGAATTTTAGCTACTTCCACAGCATTATGTCGTACGGTATTTTATTGTGGGGTCGGGCTGCTGACATTGAATCCATCTTTATTTTGCAAAAGCGAGCTGTCAGAGCCATTTATAATCTACGTCGCCGAGAATCTCTTAGGGAACTCTTTAAAAGGATTAATATTATGACGGTACCTTGCCAATTCATTTATGAAAATATTATGTATGTAAGAAAAAACCTACATCTTTTCAAAAAAATAAGTGATGGACATAATTTCAATACTAGAAATAAAGATAAAATAGATCAGCCATGTTTCAGATTATCTAAAGTACATACATCTTTTATGGGGTACGGTGTTAAATGTTACAACAAAATACCTTGTGATATATTGCAATTAAATGAAAGAAAATTTAAAACTCATATAAAAAGTACACTTTGTAAACAAGCTTATTACAAATTAGAGGATTATATCCAGGATAAGAACGCTTGGAAACATGCTGGTCCAGCTCCATAGGACAATCTGGAGTCTAGACAAAATCTAACTGATTGCTATTTTAATTGTATATTTTATTATTTTTTGAGACATTTATTTTACACTCTGTGATTACCTTAACTCACACACTGATTTTTTTTTTTTTTTTTTTACAATGTTTGTAAATATGTGAGCACCATGTATCTATCACATAATTAATTTATCTCATTGCTTCATTATTAATTCTTTTTACCTATTGTGGTATAGTAATTTTATTCTAGGTGCATCGTCTTCACATATAATTATATAATTGATGTACCAATACCAAATATTGTAAAACATTTTAAAAGAGTAACGGTGGAGTTTCTTGCCCATTCTTCTCCATACGAAGCTACCTTTTGGAAGGGGCGACTAGAATCAATTCTATTTTATTTGTAAATTTTGACGTTCAAAAGTGCCATTTATGTGCCTATTTGAAATAAATAATTTGACTTTGACTTTGAAGTCAAAAATGATAAACTAGCACCATCGTAGTAAAATAAAAAACAGTTAATCATTAATAACAATAATAAAACCATGGTCAGCAAGACGACCAGTCACCACAAGCAGCACCCGTTCACGAGCATAACGCAAAGATCAGCCATCACCCCCCTCGCCATAGCAGAGGGAAGGAGGAACCCGACCCCCGACGCTACCGCAAGCAGTGACATCTAAGGGAGCATGACGAACTTGCTGCCGGTTGCTCAGGCAAGAATAATATAATCAATTGTCTAGGTCGCTAGCTAACCACTTATTGCAATACAACTCATAAAAAAAACATTTTCATGTGTATATTATGTCACTAATAAATAAAAATAAATTGACTTAGACAGTCAAATAAAAATAAACAATTATATAAACTCATATAACCTGTCAGTAGGTACGCTAATTCTGGAGAAAGAACATGAACATTGTCTTGAGTTAATCACAGCGACCAACTATTCTTATCGTTTAAGTAGTCATTGATAGAATAGTATGCCTTTGAACAAAGATTGGATTTAACTTTAACTTTAAACGCATTAAAAGGCAAATCTAACAAAGAAGAGGGTAGCTTGTTATAAAAAGTTATACCAAGTCCAACAAATGAGTTATGAACCTTATGAAGCCGGTGAAAAGGAGCACGTAATTTATCCTTATTTCTGGTGTTAATATTGTGAATATCACTGTTTTTAGTGTATAAGTGTATATTTTGCCTAACATATAAGATGTTGGCGAAGATGAATTGTGATGCCGCCGTGAGTATACCAATATATTAAAAAAAATCTCTTACTCTGGCACCCAGCTGGTAAATTGCTCGAACAGCTCGTTTTTGAAGTACAAATATATTTTGAATGTCAGCTGCTTTACCCCACAGCAGAATACAGTAGGACATAACGCGATGAAAATAACTAAAATAGACTAATCGGTCTGTATCAACGTCAGTGTATTATCTTACTTTCCTGACGACGTATGCGGCCGAACTGAGGCTTCCCGCTAGGCTTGATATATGAGGTCCCCACTGAAGTTTGGCATCTACTATTATACCCAGAAACACTGCCGAGTCTACAGTTTCAAGCACCTCTTTATCTAAAACGATGTTGGGACCTAAATTTCTAACATTCGGTAAGGCAAACTTTATACATTTCGTTTTCTTGGCATTGAGAACTAAATTATTTGTCGTAAACCAATCCGTAACCATTGAGAGTGCAATGTTTACGTCGTCAAAATCTTGTCTATTCCGGTCTACTTTAAAAATAAGAGAGGTATCATCTGCAAACAGTACAACGTCACAGATACCCTTTATATAGAATGGTAAATCGTTAATATACACTAAGAATAAGAATGGGCCTAGAATTGAGCCTTGAGGTACACCTAACTGAACTGGTAGCTCGGAAGATTTTACACCATCAACATCTACACATTGGAGCCTATTATACAAATAAGAATTTATTACTTTAAGAGCTTCATTTTGGACGCCGTAATGATGTAGTTTACGCAAAAGCGTGTCATGGTGCACGTAATCAAAGGCTTTGGAGAGATCACAGAAAACTCCAATAGCATTTTGCGAGTTCTCCCATGCGTTAAATATGTGTTTCAGCAGTGCAACACCCGCATCTGTAGTCGAACGACCTTTTGTAAAGCCATATTGTTCATTGTGAAGGAGGCTGTTTAAATTAAAATGTCTTAGCAACTGCTTGAGTATTAACTTTTCAAATATTTTGCTAAATGCAGGTAAGATAGAAATAGGCCTGAAATTGCCAACGTCATTTTTATTACCTGGTTTAAATAAAGGTATGACTTTACTACTCTTCATAAGGTCAGGAAAAGTTCCTAAATCAACACATTTATTAAAAGTAACAGCTAGATAGGGGGCTACGATGTCTATTATATTACTTAATAGTTTAATGGAGATGCCCCAGTAATCACCAGTGTTTTTAGATTTAAGTGTGATAAAAACATTAACTACATCATGAGGTGTTACATGTTCGAAGCTAAATAAACGACTACATTTAGGCACACTACTATGCAAAAGATTTTCAGCTTTAGACAGGGATGAATTTAAAAAGCGAGTCGTAGTTATAGGTATGTTGGCAAAAAACTCATTGAATGCTTCAGCTACGTCAGCTGCATTATTAACTAATTTGTTTTCGACCATAATTTCTAGTTGTTTTTCTTGTTTAACAGACTTACCAGTTTCATTGTTAATAATTTTCCAAGTGGTTTTTACTTTATTATTAGATTTTTTAATTGTATCGCTTAAAAATTTAGATTTAGCAAAAACACAAATCTTTTAAAATAATTTTGAATAATTTTTGACATACTCTAGAAAAGGAGTAGGTATCAAACTTGTATTTTTTCAAACCATATAACTCGTATAGTCTCGCTCTACTTTTATAAATACCTGGGGTAGCCCATTGATTAAAGCCAACGGAGGTACCATTAATGTTAATGGATTTGGTCTTGAAAGTAGATTGGTACTCCTTTTGTACAACATCAAAAAGTGCTCCATAGATGTCATTAGGATTCTCGTGTTCTACTATAGATGGTGTAATCTTATGTGCTATATTATTTTTAAACTTGTTGCAACGACTAGCTGTATAAGGCCTGCATTTTATTTTATGCGTATTTTTACGTAATGGCATAGGGAAGCTAGCTAGTAAACCACAGTGGTCAGACGTTAAGTCACTTAACACTAATTTATTTTTAGCATCACAATCACTGAATATATTATCTAGACAAGTCGACGAAGATGCTGTGATCCTAGTAGGTTCAAAAAACAAGTTACTTAAGTTATAAGACCTAAACAGATTGAGTAGTCTAATACTTAATGGAGTAACATCTAAAATATTAATATTAAAATCTCCACATAAAATTATACTTTTATTACTAGATTTTAACCTATTCAGTGAATCCTCCATTACTGATTCAAAACGAATAAAATCCCCAGAGGGGGGTCGATAAACGCAAATTATAACGTATCGCTCGAGTTCAACACAAGACAACTCAATAGTACGCTCGATGGAAAGATTAACTAAATCTAAGCGTTGTTTACATTTCAACATATTTGAAACAATAACTAAAGATCCACCGCGAATAGCACTTTTCCTTACAAATGCACTTTGTACAGTAAAATTATTATCATTCATAAATACCACTTCATGTTCTTTCAACCAGTGTTCAGTCAAACATAAGAACATCATAGTTCTCCATAAATAAACTTAACTCTAGCTCTTTGCCAGACAGACCCTGCATATTTTGATGTACAACATTCAACATATGCGGCTGACCCGTTGTCGCACCTAATAGTTTAAACTACAAGGTGGTTGGACGGTTGATGTCGGGACGTTGTATATAGCATATATACAACGTCCCGACATCAACCGTCGCGCGGTAAACTCTGCTTGCGCGATGCAGGATTTGCGTGACGTCAGTGTGACGCGTAGTTCGCATGTGGCGATGTTGATGCCGCTACAGTGCGCCTAAAGGAGTGTTCACTTCAATATAGAGTGCGAAATAACACAAGACAGCGAAATTGTAAAAGAAAAGTGTAAATATTTGGTTTACTTTTACTTATCAACAACGGACGCTAGGTTATTGATTTATTTAAATCAGAATTAGGTTTAAAGTAAAATAAATCTTATATTAGCCTTATTAAAAATCTTATCAGGAACTCTTTATCAAATCTGCCGACGCCTGTGGCTGACACTTATCTTTTCAATAATAATCACGTTTTTTTTTTTTTTTTTCTTTTTTTCTTTTTGGCTTCGCACGGTTTGTGCGGTTTAGCCAGTGTCATGTAAAATTAGGTAACAAGTACAAAGTTATTTAAATAATTATGAAATGAACTCCACTCAATGCATGGTAAAGATGATTGATGATATCCCGCCCCGCTCCCCTTGAGTTTATGTAAAGACGCGGCACTTTACTGCAACCTCGCGCGGACTTCTTGAGAGAACTTAAAGTGATGTTGCACTGTGTTGGTTCATTTGCCTACATTAATGCAGGTTCACGAACACTTAATGCCTAATAATCCACCAGTATTACACATTAATATTCGGCTAAACACAAATTTTAGAAAATAAAACAAAACTGCTAACATGACGCTTCACTTTCCCGCCAAGAAGTCTCCAAATAATCATGATTGTATATACAATTCACATAATCTCCGAATGATTAAAAAAAAAAAAAAATCGACTAAGACAAAAGTATGGACATCTCTAGGAACGTAAAAATTACGAATGCATTCAGAAATGAGTTAAATTATCCTGCGCTCTAAATTCTGATAAGTTAAAATTATATTTTTGAAGAAGGTTACCTATAACTTGCTATAAATGCTTTTAAAAATAAATTAATGATATCCAATGATTATATTTACAATATACTTCGTTTCGGTAATCGTCTAAATTATTTATTTATTTTTATGGCACTACAACGACTTACTCACTAAGACAGTGGTTCTCAAACTTTTTTGGAAACAGAACCCTTTTGGAAAACGAAATAATTGACGGAGCCCTAAAGTATTCACAAATGGTTATATGTGTATTCTTCATTAATAATCATATTACTTGACATTAAAATTTGCATATTTTTTTACTTTATGTTGGTATACTTATTTAGATTGATATTATTTTACTCAGGTACCAGAGTAATATAAAATATAGTAGGCTTTTAATATTTTTTTTTTATTCTGACCAGTATTTTCGCGGATCCCCCACTGAGGCCTTGCGGAACCCTGGGGTTCCGCGGAACACACTTTGAGTATGGCTGCACTAAGACATACTCAAACTCAAAGCATTTATTTCAAATAAACCAATTACAGGCACTTTTGAATTGTCAAGGGGTCGGTCAGTCAGAGAGATGAAGCTAGTTGCCCATTCTAAAGCGTAGTAGGTTCCTATGGAGAAGAACGGGCAAGAAACTCCACGGACACTCTTTTAAATCAAAATATTGTGACTTAAGCATTGGCTACATCATTCATGTTGAAATTATACATGTGAGGACAATATGAGACGTACACGTTAAAAGCGTCCGCAATAAAAAGATAACCCATTAAAAAAACAATTAAAATAAGCCGTGGCAGCCAAGAAATGACCAGTCCCCACTGACGGCGCGGCGGCGCCCGTTCACGAACATGACGCATGGATTAGCACCATTCAGCTCAACCATTTTGAAGGGAACTTAATGATCCAACACACACGCCACCATCAGCGAGACATTTGAGTGAGCATGACACAGTCAGCCGCCAGGGCACATTCAAGTCAATGAAAGACGTACTTAGTAAATGGTAGATACATAGTGCTCACACATGTGCTATGCAATTATACAACACACTCAAACAAAAATCACATACAGTTGTAGGAATTGTGAATTCGTGACTTACAGAAGTGAACAGCATTAGCATAGAAATTAATACTACGTACAAAATATCGTTAGTTGCGTTACATCTAAGTCATAAAATAAAATATGTTGAAAATGAGCTATGTTCACAATTACGATTGGAAAGACCACAATATTTAAAAAAAAAAACAACACTAAAAAGCTGGCAAAGGGAATAGAAGTAGATACAAAGGCTCGTGTTGCACAGGCGACTCGAAACTCCGAACTGTACCCAAATTGCGTAACACAGTTTGAATCGGAATCGGAATGATTTTGAAGTATGCTGCTAATCCATTGCTTAATAAGTTAGAAAAAATTGCCTGCGTCAACAACGTAAATAACGCAATGAATGTTGTTGAACTGTCAAATTGAAACCGATTCCTACTGATAGTGTGTTACGCAATTAGCCCTCTGGTTAGAAGTCTCAATCGGAATTGCCGTAAAGGGTTAGAGTAGACTGGGCCTTTTTGGTGCAGCCGTGAGATACACTTTCCTGCAAATTACTGTAAATTTTTACACTTTTTATTTGTTTCCCTTGTAGTTATAATTATATTGTGTTGTGTGCATTTTAGTCTGCGCTAAATTATCATAAACACATAACATCACGCCTGTAATCCCCGAAGGATTAGGCAGAGGTGTACCTAAAGTACACCCACATTTCGCCAGCTATGTTTAAGTTCCATGTAATAGGGGGCGAGCCTATTGCCATCAACGGGGCACAAATCCAGACTCCAGGCTGCTACTGAGGAATTCCTGATGGAAAATCCTAATAACACTTTGCCCGACCTGGGAATCGAACCTAGGACCTCATGTTCAGCAGTCGCGGTTGCAACAACTAAACCAACGAGGCATTCAAATTAAATTAAATAAATGTATTTTCTTTCTTTCATTCTTTTAGATGTCGATGCTATTGGTTCTTCCTAGTAAATTATGTTTTTCCCTAGTCCAAAATGGCCATTGTTCCCAATGTCTTCTTCGTGTTTACAAAGGTTTTGAACTTGGAGCAGTACTGCCGATAATCATGTTCGGTCTGAACACAGGCTCTCCGAACTTCCACGCATGTTCTCACACTCGCTCACCATTTGGTCATGTCACCATTTGGGTCCAAAATGATGTTATTGTGTAGCCTCCTGCGCAAAGTTCGGACCGGCCATGATTCAGCAGCCGTACTCTTAAGTATAGGTACAAAACTATGTCACTTCGAGGTCAGTTTTAGAATGTGAAAAAAAGGTGCAGCTCTTTGAATTTCAGTCAAAGGTGAAGACAATAATAGAACCAAATTATACCCGTTTTTCATTAATTTACAGGCCTCAACAGAACAGAAACTACCAAACCTACGAGGTTCCCCCTGGTGGTTACAACAACCAAGGTCAAGCGCCCTTCAACCAAAGTCACTCCCACGATCAGAACTACAACCAACATGGTCAAAATAACCCGGGATATGGTGGGGGGTTCAACCAGGGCGGGTATGATAGTATGGGCAGCTTCAATCAAGGAGGATACCAAGGTTAGTAAAAAAGCATTAAGTCCGCCTTTGTACCTTATTGTGTGCGAGAAGTTTAAATAAATAAATAAAAAAAATAAACAATCTGGTCAACGCAATCAGAACTAGAACCAACATGGTCAACATAACCAGGGATATGTGGGGGCGGGTATGATAGTATACGGAGATGATATGTGATGGCAGGTATGATATAACTAAATCAATTTCAAAGTTTCTTGTACAAAATGCTCCCGAAGACTAGAACACCAACTCAAGAATTTCGTTGTAATATAAAAAAATTATAGTTAAGTATGTATATTATAAAAAATACATTAAAAAAACAAACATACAGACGAACATATATATCCTCCTTTTTGGAAGTCGGTTAATAAGAAAAAACAACCAAGTTCTGCATTCAAATTAAGGGAGATGCGCTAAGGTAGCCCGCGAAATTCAAATTTTATTACGTTTTTTGCAATTTGAAGGTTATTAACAGGTTGTATGTTAATCTAAATATGATTCGCGGCCATAACAAATTTGGCTTTACAGAATTATAATCATTAGAATCAAAAAAGTATCATCATCAGTTCAATAAATCCTACTGAAAGATTATTTCTGAAATAATCATTCAGTAGGATTTTTTGAACTTAGAGAGTTGTAATCCTGATTCTATTGATTATAATTCTGTAAAGCCATGTTTGTTACGGCCGCGAATCATATTTAGATCAACATACAACCTGTTACTGACCTGCAAATTGCAAAAAACGTAAGTATATGTGAATTTCGCGGGCTACCTTAGCGCATCCCTCTTAAGACGTTCTTGTTTTTATTAAATACCAACGTACGTTGATATTTAACAGTTATTTTGGATTGGAACCCAAGTTAAAAGGTTAGTTTACTGTTAATTTGTATCGAGTTTTTTTTTCAAAACGTGTTTTGGTAACAACTAAGGTCTGAGAAATATGTTCAAAATTAAGGGGTATTCGCTAAGGTAGCCCGCGGAATTATTAAGTTTTTTGCAATGTGCAGGTCAGTAACAGGTTGTATGTTGATCTAAATATGATTCGCGGCCGTAACAAATATGGCTTTACAGAATTATAATCATTAGAATCGGCATTACAACTAACTGTCTTCGACATACAACCAGGGCCTCAAGTCTGCTATTACAATAGTGTCAGAATGGTCGATCATTGATTTCATAATTGTTGATTTTGACAGGTTTAGTAATCTACTATTATAATGGCGTCATTATGACTTTCCAATGGTCTGCCACTGACACTACATTGAAAGAAATTGCAAAGAAAATGATCGACCATTATGAATTTACCAGATTACGAACTTTTAGCAAAATGACAATGGCATGACAATGGGATCGTGTTGGAATGACTGAATTTATAAAAATAGCAGACTTGGGCCCCAGGGCCTCAAGTCTGCTATTACAATAGTGTCAGAATGGTCGATCATTGATTTCATAATTGTTGATTTTGACAAGTTTGGTAATCTACTATTATAATGGCGTCATTATGACTATCATATATTGGTCATATATATATCATATGAAATTGCATATATTGGTAATCTCGTACATAATGACAAATGAATGACATTTCTACTAATGGGTTTTATAATAATGGCAATACGACAATGCCATTATAATAACACAATTAAACGAGTATTACGAGAACATTGACCGACCAATGATCGACCATTATGAATTTACCAGATTACGAACTTTTAGCAAAATGACAATGGCATGACAATGGGATCGTGTTGGAATGACTGAATTTATAAAAATAGCAGACTTGAGCCCCAGGGGCCCAAGTCTGCTATTTTTATAAATTCAGTCATTCAGTTAAATTCATAATGGTCGATCATTTTCTTTCAATGTAGTGTCAGTTGCCGACCATTGGAAAGTCATAATGACGCCATTATAATAGTAGATTACCAAACTTGTCAAAATCAACAATTATGAAATCAATGATCGACCATTCTGACACTATTGTAATAGCAGACTTGAGGCCCTTTACTGACCTGCAAATTGCAAAAAACTTAAGAAAATTTGAATTTCGCGGGTTACCTTACCGCATAACATAAATATTTTTTCCGCTTCCACGATTAGGCAATATTTTTTATATAATGCAAGCCTACTTTGATCATTTGCCTCTTGTCAGGGCCATAAGTTACTGCTCACACAATTAAAATGATTAAACCAATATTCATTTAATGTAGTGGAGACTGGAAAGATAAATATTTTTGCGTAAATACCAAACTGTTTGTGCGACTAACTACACATACACCAAGTGCTCAGTGACCATTACTGCCAAGGAGTCTGTTTACTGTAGCGGTTAGCGCTGTTAGTTTTATATAATATTTCATGTTTTAAAAACTAATTGTAAACACTTTAAACAACACATTACATAACCTAACAATCCTAACATTCCTCGTTCGACATTTCAGCTGTCACTTTTATGCATTTACGTTTCGTTCGTCATAGACAACAAAGGAGGAATAATAATATAATTTTCTATTACTAACACAAATACAAACATCCACAAAGTACTCAGAACAATAATTACATATTTACTATATTTACAACACACAATATCTATAAACATATTTAACAATTATTTACACTCTATTACCTATTGCCCAAAGCGTATTTAGCCGTGAAACGAAATACACATTCGGGCACGATCGGAAATCCTCGGACTCGTTTCGTGGATGATGTGCAATAAATCTCTACGGGAAGTTCAACGACCTCAGTGTTCGACCTTGCCTCAAGGCGAATACGCTCTCGGCTTAGCTACAAAATTCTAGAATCTTTAGAACGACCTAGTCACTCCAAGTTAGCTCCAAACATTTCATGTTACTTAAAATTATATCTATTTTACAAGAGCAACTTTTTCTCTATCAATCAGTCTAGGTCATATTTATCTTATCTTTATTTACGCTAAAGATCTGGAGATTACACACGGCTAACTACATCAATTTGACATCGTTCATCACTATACGGTTATGTCACTTTAAAACACTATAATGCGGCTACATGCTCGTAACCGTATATTAAAAAATATATTAATCCACTATGCAATCTTAGAAAACGGTTACATGAAACTATAACAGTATTAAACGGTTACATCACTTTATAAGCATTTTAATGATTGCGCATTGGCATTTACGACATATATAAAACAGTTTTCTTCAATTTCCACTCTATAAAACCGTCACTCACACTTAGCTGGCTAGTTGTTGTTAAACCAACGTAACTTTGGAGCATTTTTAAAACAATTCTAAAAAACTGTGACCGGTTTTAGTTGATTGTTTCAAATAATTATGTCAACGAATACAATAGAAAAAACGGGTGACATTCCAACGCTAAAAGACGTCAATGTACCTTCCCGGTATGCCCCTCGCGGCCCCCGCAGTCCCCGCACGCACCTCGCACTCCAGTAATTTTCCGTAACTCCGCGGAGGAGTAAGACGTGTTTGTGTGAGCGATTGTGTGAATTCCCGCCAAAAATGGACACGAATTCCCGGTAAGCGTTCTGTTTTACATTATTTTTAAGACTAATAAATTGCGATATCATTTATTCAGTACCTACGTAGTGTATCGCGCATTAACGTGTACACGCGGTATTGGATGTTATAGCAATAAATTCGGTAACCGAGCACTGAATGCTGATTATTCTTGTTGCTTCTGTTTTTGCATATTGCTTATGGCCTCAATGTATACAGTATAAGTTTTTTTTATGGATCACTATGGTAGCTATGCTAACCGTTAGAGATAGGAAGATTTGTTCTTAGAAATCAATCTAGAGTTTATGAAACGCATACACTACATTAAGGATTTTTATAAATATGTTTTTTTTTCGGTCCGAAATCGGAGAAAACGTGTGTATAAATACAACTTTTTATTCATTATACAAATTAAGTACGATTTTCGTAAAAAAACATATTTTTAAAAACCTTAAATTTAATGCAGTTTTCATGGGTTTAAAAACTATATGGATTTCTAAGAACAAAACTTAATAAATATCTTTAACGGTCAGTATAGCTGCCTAAGTATATTTATTTGATTACTAAAAATAATAAATTCGCGGAAATAAAATTGCAAAATACATTATTGCTTAAAACTCTAAATTTTTGTCTTATACATGTTACGATTTTATTTCTAGATTTAAGAACTCAAGTTAAGGGATATGCAATGATGAATGCCAACCAAACGTGGTTTAAAATAAAGAAAACCAGCGTCACCGCGTCATCAACGTCGTCAATCTTCCACCGAAGTATGCAAGAAAACTTTGTCAGGCAGCAATAAATACATCCCAAAAAAAATGTTCGACTCAATATATGCAGCTAATTATTCATTGACGTCAAGTATTTTTCATGAATTGAATGAAACGAAAACTTCTCTCGATATGGGTCTAGATTTCTCCGAACTGGTTTCTACTCTTAGTGCAGCTCGACTACCTAACTTAAGCATGCAAATTATGCCACCTATGTCGTCATCATCGTCACGTAGTTCTTCAGAATTGTGTGATCCAATTTACTTAAATGATAACCGTATCGAAATATTGTCGCCAACACGGTCAAACCACGCGCCATCAGGGTTTTCTTCTGATGATTCAGTTAAAGTTAAGGACTATTGCACATGTAATGAAACCTCATCAGATGAGGACGACAACGGACAGTCAAAGCCCCATCAGAGATCCTGTCAAAAACCTATAAATCCTTCCACCGATGATAATTTGGAGCTTCGTCCTGAAGACAATTCTATGCACCCGGAAACTGGTTCCTCGTCTAGTACCGCAGTAAATGAACCTACGAATAAAAAGCGTATTACGATAGCTGTGAAGGTAAGAAATTTAAAGAAAAAGCAAGCAAAAATACTAAGTTATAATGTGAAGATTGGATGTGATGTAAAATGTTCCAAAAAATGTTCAACTAAGTTTACAACGGATGCACGAGAATCTATAAACAAAAAATATTGGGATCTATCTTGGGAAGAAAGAAGAATATTTGTGCAACAATGCACTGCCGTAGCAATACCAAAACGAAAAATTACATCCGAACCCAAAAGAGCTCCAAGAAGTACATTTACATTAAAACATCTAAATGGAACAAGCGATGAAGTCTGCAAAGTTTTTTTTTTAACAACATTAGGTTTTCACAAAAATAACGACACCGTATTGTACAATTCTCTGAACAAAGCTCCAGTTGACAGGCGGGGATTGCACATTAAGACAACTCCGAAGGATCGCAGGCTACTTACAGAGCACGTGGAATCATTCCACCCTGTAGAGCCCCACCATCGCCGTGGACATGCTCCACATAGGCGATATATATCGTGCGAGGTATCGGTCACTATGATGCATAAAGACTTTTGCGAGAAATATCCATCGCAGAAGGTGTCTTATGAATGTTACAGGAAGCATGTAAAGAGCATGAATATATCTTTTGTTAAACTTGGTAATGAGATGCCAAAAATATAATTCCGGATAACTGTGAAGCTTGTAATTTATATAATTATATGTATGTCATAAACAGAAATATAATAAATTTATAATAAAATATATAAATTATTATTATCATATAATGTTGTCAAGATTAGATAGTTTCAAAAGTATTAAATTTTGCCCTAGATTAACATCGTTTATCCCCACATTCGCACCTGAAGGTAAAATTACTAGTCAAGTTATGCCGCTAGCATGTATTTGACATTACGGTAAACCTGGTCGTAAACAAGAAGATATTATGAGCTGTTATTATCATTTTATTTTGCAACACCGTGACGTAAAACATATCCCCATCCCATTTGGATGGATAACTGCAGTGCCCAAAATAAGAACTGGTTATAATTTTATCTTTTTAAATTCTTAATTAACAGCGACTTGATAGCCACTGAAACAATAACCTTACAATATTTTGAGCCTGGTCACACATTTATGAGCTGTGATCAATTTCATCACCAAGTCGAGCTCTCCATGAAAAATAAAGTCTCTAGAAACTTATTTATCGTTGATTTCTGTTTTTATGTACCTCATGGGTTTGTGGGCACTTTAAAGTTAATAATTATGGTAATTTCCTTATTTGATTATAATAAACGTAAAAGGAAAAAAAAAATGTTTTATTTAATTGCCTTAATGTCACTATTTACACGCACACCAATTTAAATGCTCAAAAAGCTAGCCCATAATCTAACACATAGTTTTCAATTTGAATTTAGAACAACATGGGTTAGCTAATAATTCCTGAAATAAAAGACAGTTCTTGTGCACATATTATTCAGAAACTGTATTTTAGATCATAAATCTGTATAATGTGTATTTTAGTATCTCTAAACAATAACATAGACAGTTAAAGTCTAATAACGTTTTTTCACTAGGGCAGTTCATTGAGTTACAATTAAATTTAAAAAAAAGGTTAAGTGATTTAACTGTTATTAAGCTTTGAAATTGCATTGACTGTCTCGTTGGTGTAGTGGTCGTTAGCGCTACTGTTGAGTACGAGGTCAAGGGTTCGATTCCCAGGTCGGGCAAAGTGTTATTGGGTTTTTCCACCAGGAATTTCTCAGTAGCATCCCGGTGTCTGGGATTGTGCCCGGTTGATGATAATAGGCTCGCCCCCTATTACATGGGACGTAAACATAACTGGCGAAACGTGGATGTACTCTGCCTTACCCTTCGGGGATTACAGGCGTGATTTTATGTTATGATGTTGTTATGAAATTCAACTCTTCAAGACGGCTGTATGTCCAACAGCCGTTTTTAGAGTTGCGTAGTAGGTGCACAAAGAACCCTTATAGTTTCGCCATGTCCGTCTGTCTGTCAGTCCGTCTGGCCCCAGCATAGCTCAGAGACACTTAGTACTAGAAAGCTGTAATTTGACATGGGTGTACATATTAATCACGCCGACAAAGTGGTAAAGTAAAACCTAGAAAAAAAAATGTTTTGGGGTACTTCCTTTGCACGTAAAGTGGGGATGATTTTTTTTCTCGGCTATCCCATGGTGTGGGGTATCGTTCAATAGGCCGTTCAAAAATATTAAATAATACTGGTTTGTGGAAACCATTTTTCGATTCAGGGATCCGTTTGCGTAATATTAAGCTTTAAAGTGCTATTTTTTGTTAGAGTCAAGTGTACCCCCTGCCAGCTAAATGGTTGTTTTAATATTTGTAAAAAAATTCATGGCAGTAGCATATAATTATGTATAATGAAATTAGATGGAAAACTATCACAGCTAAGTAGGCTTTACAAGTTAACGAGTAATAGTCGACCAACTAACATTTGCAGTTGTAGAATTGACCGTGACGTGTATCGATGTGTGGGAGAACATGTTTTTCATCTACAATGTTAAGTTTGTTTTGGGATAAATTCAACCCAACTACGGAACCCTTCATTATGCGTGGTCCGACACGCACTTGACCGGTTTTTTCGTCTTGTGAGTCCCATCATGGAATGGACATGACAAAAACACAAAACCTTAATTTAAAACAATATTAATTCCCTTAAAAATTGTATGTTTCCTAATTTTATTTATATTTTAAGAATCTTTAAGCCAGTGTATCACCTTAAACATTATGGAATGCGAATAAATATATTAATATGAATATAACCCATAGAATGAAAGCTTAACAGCTATAAAGTACATAATTTGGTCTATTACGAGGGCTGCACTAAAAGTATCGGGAATGGAATATTTCCACTGTTCCTGTCATATTAAAATCTTTTTAATTGAAAACTCCTTGGTTTTAAAAATCGAATACCATTTTTTTTAAAAAAAAAAGATTCTCGGTCTTGTCACAAGGTTTTGTCAAACTTGTTTAGTCGTTGAGAAAATGGAATTGACTCGAGAAAATTCAAGAGCGATGATTTATTATGACTTTCGAACTGGTTTAACACAAAAACAGTGTGTTGACCGGATGATTTCTGCATTTGGTGATGAAGCCCCATCCAAAACCACAATTTATCGCTGGTTTGCTGAATTTCAACGTGGACGTGTCAAGCTCAGTGATGATCCCCGTCAAGGTCGTCCAAAAACTGCAGTCACCCAAGAAAACGTTGATGCTGTGCGTAAGCTGATTGAGGAAGATCGACATGTGACATACCGCGAAATTCAGGCAACTTTAGACATTGGCATGAGTCAAATACAAATAATCTTGCATGAACAATTAGGTGTAAAAAAGTTGTTTTCCCGATGGATACCGCATTCGCTCTGTGAAGAGCAAAAAGCGGCTCGCGTTACTTGGTGCATCAGAACTCTCGAAAGATTCCACGCAGGATCCTCAAATGCTGTATACAACATTGTATCAGGTGACGAATCCTGGATATACGCGTACGAACCCGAAACAAAAAACCAGTCACGAGTTTGGGTGTTCGAAAATGAGTTAAAGCCAACAAAAATTGTTCGTTCACGGAGTGTTGCAAAAAAAATGGTGGCCACGTTTGTCTCCAAAACCGGCCATGTTACGACTATTCCTCTTGAGGGACAAAGAACGGTTAATGCAGAATGGTATGCTAGCATTTGTTTGCCACAGGTCGTTTCTGAACTCCGTAAAGAGAACTGCAACCGCCGCATCATCCTCCATCACGACAATGCGAGTTCTCACACCGCGCACAGAACAAAAGAGTTTTTAGAGCAAGAAAACATAGAATTATTAGACCATCCGCCGTACAGCCCCGACCAAAGCCCTAATGATTTCTATACTTTCCCTAAAATAAAGAATAAATTGCGTGGACAGAGATTTTCATCACCTGAAGAAGCTGTGGACGCCTACAAAACGGCCATTTTGGAGACCCCAACTTCCGAATGGAATGGTTGCTTCAATGATTGGTTCCATCGTATGGAAAAATGTGTCAAATTTCGCGGAGAATACTTCGAAAAGCAATAAATACATTTTTAAATAGTAATGTTGTGTCACTTCCTTGATTCCCGAAATTTTCAGTGCCGCCCTCGTATAAATAGCTGTGTCTAATTAATTTTTAGGGAGATGATTTCCCACCTTTAAGACCATTGCTCAAAATCAGGTTTTCACTTCACTTAACCCTTTTGATGCCAAACACCCAGCATATGGCGGCCTTTACGGCAAATTACCTTGACAAACTTTTGTTTTACGTTTAAAAAAAATATATATTCTTTTTATAGCCGGCGGCGGTGGCGGCGGCGGCGGCGGTGGTTACAAAAAGCCCTTCCCAAACAACCAAGGCTACCAACAGAACCCGGGCTACCAACCAAACCAGGGAGGCCATCAATCCCAAGGCGGCTACCAATCTAGAGGCGGCTACCAAAACGAACATGATGATAGGGACCGCCGTGGTCGGGGCGGATACAGGGGGAGGCGTTGACACCGATAAACAGCACCTTTTATGTAGCCTGCGATGATTATTACTTAGGACAAACGGCGGTGGTTTTTGCATTGATATTGAAGGCCTGTTTGACTTTGAGAGCGGTACTGGCCCAGTGGCAAAGGCCCCGTCTTACGAGTTTGTAGGTCGTGTGTTCGAACCCAGGCAGACACTTTACTTTTCGTAAGTGTAAATCATTTCGTCACCATTGCTCTCAAAACGGTGAAGGAATAATATACAGGGTGGAATCATCGACGCGCATCCTGTTACCATGGAATCAGTACATCATTTTTGACCACCCTGCGTTAAAAAAAAAATTCGCTGTTCCATACATTTTGACCGAGTAGGTATTGCACTTCTGTAGGAAACAGCTGTTTTTTTTTATATTACCGACTAGGAATTTCAACGCACGGGGGTCAAGTATGATGTACTGAATCCATGGTAACAGGTTTCGCGTCGATGTCCGTGCCACCCTGTATAATTTTATAGAAAATGCTAATAACAATCATATTATAAATAAAACGAGCATGTTTTAATCCATTATTAGTATTTTATTTGTATCTGTTAAACAAAGAGATTTATTTCATACTCTGAATATGTAGTAGGTTAGCTATGTCTTTCTTTAGAATATCTTGTAATACAAGCTGCTGCCCGCGTGGCTTTTCTAAAATAAAAATAGCCTAAGTACTCCTTATAGCCCATGAACCTGCCATTGAAAGTACTGAAATCAGTACAGCCGTTTCGGAGATTAGCCGGAACAAACAGACAGACAACACAATTTTTTTAAATTGATTTTTTGTTATAATTACCATATGTATGCATTTAGTAAAAAGCTGATATTTTGACATTACAAACAGACACTTTTATTTATTCTTGTATCTGTATTATGTCTGTACTTTATATTTCACTAGCTGCGCTCCGCGGTTACACCCGCGTAAGTCTCGATCCCGTAGGAATATCGGAATAAAAAGTAGCCTTTAAGTTAATCCGGGGTGGAGCTACCTCCATACAAAATTTTATCAAAATTGGTCCAGCCGTTTGAGCGTGAAGAAGTAACGAACATACACACACACACACACACTTTCGCCTTTATAATATTAATGTGATTACTTATTATTAGTTTCGTCATCGTGGTCCACACTAGTACGGATTTCACCTTCTGCTGGATGTAAGCATCTCTTTGCCTCAATATTAGTTTAAAATGACTTTAAATCTATACATTTTTATATTTAGAAACTCTTACGTTACAGGAAACGTAGGCATCAATGCGAAAATCATCGCTTCAATATTAATATATATTTAATAATACTGTTTCTAGCAAAATTACGTTCAATTAAATCAAATGGTGAACGACCTATACGTTGGTTAGAAATTATAAACACGAACGGCCTTATTACATAACAAGGTTTATCTTTAGACCCAGATTTAAACCATCGTGTCATTTTTGAATTACGAAGTTGATTCCGTCTGAAATAAAGTTCTTAATACAAAAACTGAGTCTAAGTTGACAACTTTGTTTTAAGAAACTAATCTCAGACGAAGTATGGTTCGAAATAAAAAAATGACACGATGGTTTAAACCTGGGTCTAAAGATAAACCTTGATTTGTAATAAGACCGTAAGGGTTTATCTATAAACGTTGCTTCATCATTTGCCTGTCGTATGTCGGGTCGGCTTCCAGTCTAACCGGATGCAGCTGATTACCAGTATTTTACATGGAGCGACATCCTATCTGACCTCCACAACCCAGTTACTGGGTAACACGATACCCCTTGGTAAGACTGGTTGTCTGACTACCCGTAACGGCTATCAAAGGCCTACAAATGACAGCCAGGATAAACGGCTGCCTTTTTCAACAGTACTTGATAAAAATGTTGTAATTTAGTAAAAACACTTGATTTTTGAGTAATGACACGATTTATTTTCTACCTTTCAGCATTCAGTTCAGATATTATTACCTATCTTATACCTTCTTACAATATCTTTCACTGACTTCCACTCTTGGTCATTCGTGATCTCTAAGAATATCCAATTGCTATAAATTGTGCGTTAAACTATTACTAAAAGCACCTCGCTTATTTAGGAAACCGCTCTATTTTTATCTTATTTTTCTTTAGAAGAGGTACAGCTTCAAACTTGATGGCTGCTCTGCAGTACCGCACCACTCACCCCCGCTGACACGGGAATTTGTTACTGAGTAGTGACTCGCCTCATGTTCCGAGCTGCCATAAAGTTTGAATCGGGCTGTAGAAGTCGTTATCACAGAGCACGAAATCGCCGCGCCTGTAGCGTCTAGAGATGGCAATATTAATAAAAATCGTGGCGTCGAAAGTGCGTTGAGCGCTTACATCTGTCACGGACTGCCATTCAAAGCCGACAGTTTCTGTACGTCATTTGTGTCGCAGTGCGAGTAAACGGTGACACGCTTTGTATGGAAATTGACTAGGCAAGCGGCATTGTCAACAATTTCCATACAAAGCATACTAGCAACGGAAGTCGAGGCGTCTCCGTGCTGTGTTGGTTTTATGATAAAGATAATATGTGTGATTAACTACTTACATTATACTTATTTCGACAGTGGATCGTTCTTTGAGGTCACGAATTCCCGGGTTTACATAGCTAACAGATAATATTAATAATATATAACAAATACGAATGATAATAATATAACGTTATGTTGATTATGTAATAGAACTGAAACATGAATGAATGTAGTAAGTTTATAAGAAATAACTTCGCGAATAAATAGTTATTAATAACTTCTTATTATTTATTTACTAAGGCACAAGTCCCCAATATACAAAACAGAAATACATAAAATACATTAAAATTCATTGCATCATAAATAAAATACAATAAAACTCATTACAATCATTAAAATATAATTATCAAAAACTTTACCATCGGTGGGCACTCCGATGCACTTCGAGCAAATACCGTAGATAAGAATGCTCGAATCCTCACTAACGACCCTCAACAGCTGATTGGTCGATTTTCTTAGAGTGCTGGGTAACGATGCTATGTGCCTAATTAGTTTATCCTAATGCTTTATTATGTTACTTACAATCACTAAATATTTGAAGTTTTCGCGAAGTTATCAGAAAGACTAAAAAAAATACCGTTGTGGTACTATAATATACCTCGCCATAAGAATTACTGGCTGAAATCAAGACTTTGGTATGTAACAAATATCTTGACTAGATGTCAAATATAGAAAAGCAAAATCTGATTGAAAACTTTAGAAAGTCGAATACAATACGGTCGTTGAATCATGGCCGGTTTGAACTTTGCGCAGAAGGCTGCGCAATACAATTTTTTAGGAACTAATATGGTGACATGAGCGAGTGTGAGTGAGAGAACATGCGCGGAAGTTAAGAGAGCCTGTGTTCAGACAGGTCATGATTCGTCGTCGTTTTGTATGTTTTTGTTATTTTAGTATAATTTACTACCTATGTTATATGTATTAAAAGACATTTATTTTTTGTGGTCAACATGATGTGATGGCCACTAAAAAGGAACTGTCCTGATTTATCTCAATATTTTTTATAATATAGTACACTAGCAATAAAATATATCTAGGTCTGAGTTTCGCATTTGAATAAATTTAGTATTTTTGTTTGTATAATGTTAGTTTGGTACAAAAATTATGTTTCTACGAATATTATAATTGTGAGTTTTTATAACTAGAAGGCTGAACGAGATGTCACTTGGCATATTATGGAGAGACAAATACACCTGGATTTACACGTAGTCTCTAGCCCAAGAATACTGGCAAAATCCATATTGCGTGTATCTTGTACCAAACTGCAATCAGAATGTCTTTTAGTTATATAAATTGATGTCTCTAAGCAACCCATTTTTCCTAAATTCACGTTTCCTATTATAATATTTGTCATGTCCTATTATTTTTAATTTATTATTATAGTCATGAGGCCTTCACGTAAATTATAGCAATATTTATTTAGCATTGACATTACTAATAAGCAAATAGTAATTTTATTTATTATATTAATACAGTTATCTGTAGTTAATCCTCTGATTTATAAGTTTTCTTACTTATCAAATAAATTGTATAAATATTTATCGTGGTTTTATTTGACAAAAATTAATTAATAAAACGAACCAAATCACATCGACTAATAACTTTAATGCTATAAAAAAATATTTACAATCTTTTACAAACATAATTACGTAATTTTCTACACATCATAAGTCCTGCCACGCTAATTTCATCTTTATACTCGTGTTTATAGAATTCATATTACAAGTCTTCAGTGCTCCACTTATAAGCCTCTTCTTCCTGCGCCTTGTTTTTGCTCTGTTGGTCGAAGTATTTCTTCTCATAGCCGTTTGAACGGTCGACTCCGTCCCAGCGGTATCCAGGACGAATGTTGAAACGGTTTGGCGGGAACTGGCCTTTGTATATTGGTTTTTCTGTGGTTATGAGAAAAAGAATTATAAGCTGAAGCTGAAAAGGCCTTGCGTTTAGAATATATTTTTTAAGATTGATCAATTTCTAACCGCAAAACCACTTTACGGCTTGATTTGCGTAGGTCAGTTGGCAGTTAATGCTCGTATTAACTATTAGGAAAAACTTTTTAGTTTCCAATAATCCGATCCTTTGCAAAAATCCTAGGGTTTTCGCAAAAAATTACAATTTTTCCATTTATCCTGCGACATTACAGTCTTATTTAATCAGGCTAGAAACTGCATCTCCGCATTATCATCCACCATACTTGACTATAGTATACACCGTGGCATTTTAATTGTCTTTTATACCTAGAAGTGGCCGAGCTACGCGGACGCTCAGCTCATCGCTACAGACGCCCGTTTCGTTCGCGGTCGCGTTCACAATCACGGTCGCGGCAGGGGAACAAGACGACAATCAGCAGTTTTTGGTTTGGTTGTTTTTGGTTTTTGATTGAGTTTTTTTTGGTTTTTGGTGTTTTTGTTTTTTTTAATTTGAATAGAACGTGGGGCCGTGATGACGCGGAACTCAGATAGTTTTAGAAAACCCATACTAAATATTCAACGTCCTGCTCGCAAGCAGCGGCCGGAGCACCCCGCGGCATGCGGGCAATACCCCGGCACTTGCGGGCAGCACTGCGGCATGCGGGCAATACCCCGGCACTTGCGGGCAGCACTGCGGCATGCGGGCAATACCCCGGCACTTGCGGGCAGCACTGCGGCATGCGGGCAATACCCCGGCACTTGCGGGCAATACCCCGGCACTTGCGGGCAGCACTGCGGCATGCGGGCAATACCCCGGCACTTGCGGGCAATACCCCGGCACTTGCGGGCAGCACTGCGGCATGCGGGCAATACCCCGGCACTTGCGGGCAATACCCCGGCACTTGCGGGCAATACCCCGGCACTTGCGGGCAGCACTGCGGCATGCGGGCAATACCCCGGCACTTGCGGGCAATACCCCGGCACTTGCGGGCAGCACTGCGGCATGCGGGCAATACCCCGGCACTTGCGGGCAATACCCCGGCACTTGCGGGCAGCACTGCGGCATGCGGGCAATACCCCGGCACTTGCGGGCAGCACTGCGGCATGCGGGCAATACCCCGGCACTTGCGGGCATTACCCCGGCACTTGCGGCATGCGGGCAATACCCCGGCACACGCGGGCAGCACTGCGGCACTTGCGGGCAGCACTGCGGCATGCCAGCAACACACCGTAGCATTCCGGCAACACCGCTCGCTCAGCGAAATTCGCTTGGCGGGCAGAACACTCGCTGAGAGACTCACGCTTTGTACATACGTATACCAGCGAGTAATCGCTCGTCGCCGTCGTGCACTCGCCAACTCGTTTTTAGTTGCTACTCCTACTTGCTTCTCGTTAATCGCCGGCGCGGTGGGACAGAAGGTCTAGTTACAGAAATAAACATTGAATTTCAAATATCACTAACCTGGCCCCAACTCCCCTCGCTCCCGTTTTCTATCCCTCATATACTTCAACATGGGATCTCCCGCTCGCTCCACCTGTCGCAGGTTATCTTCAAGATCGCGGTCGTCTTTAAATCGAGCTAACGGTTTGGAAGACTCGTGAATGAACTCCTGAACGCGAGCTTCTTGGTCTTCAAGCTGTTTTATTCTGAAATTAATACAATTATTTAAGTTATGGTGCCGATTCTGTTGTGCTGATTAACTTCACATCAAAAATCAACCAATTACATTACGAATTTAGTGACATAGGAACTTTTTCGATCCAACCGCCTGGTTGGAGCGACTGTTACCAAGGAAAAAGTAGCCTACACTGTCCTCCCATACCTATTAACACTGTAACTTGAAAACATTGTAAAAGTCCATCCTTTTTAAAAGAGTAACCATTGGAGTTTCTTGCCGGTTCTTCTCCATAGGAAACGACCAATTGGAACCGTGCACCTAGCTTCTGCCGTTTCATAAGTGCCCATGTAGGTTTAAATAAAATATTTTGATTTTGAGTTTGAAGTACACAAATATCAGGCCCAGGCGGCCTGGCATGCATTGAAAAACCTTAATATTGAATGAGTTCGTCAAGATGAGTAGCGTCAGCACATCACACACTTCCGACTTCGCCATTATCTCGGACGGTACCAAGAGCTTCTTCTCGAGCTTACACACACATTCACAACGTGTTTGTACACTTGGTTACCATAAGTAAAGCGCGCGTCGCTTCGTGAGATAAAAATACTACTCGTATAACTTTAGAACAGAGTCAATGTCATAACCAATAGATTTTGGTTAAACTAGAAGATGCACTTAAGACATGATTTCCTGGTTCCTTTAATTTTAAAATTGATTAAATCTATGATAGCTGTCAAGATACTTTCAACAGATGAATTAGTAAAGGCTTTCATAAACTAGGTTGTTTTTTGTACATAACGACGTAACTCACCCTTTAGTCCATTTTTTATATTTTTCATCTAATTCCTTCTGACGCTCCGCCTTTTCTTTTAACTTCAGCCTTTCTTCCGACGTTTCTCTTTTGCCTACAAAAAACATATTTTTTATTAATACCATGACTTTAGAAATTAAAAAAAAAATCTTTACCTATGGACGATTTTTACTCACTTTTCCTCGAAACAACCTGAGCATTCCTCCCGGAAACTTCATCAGTCATCTTATTAAAAACGTCTTCTTCCCTTTTCCTGAAACTCTCATTCTCCTGTCTCAACTGCCTTGCGTCTTGCAAACCAGCCATCTTGCCTTCCAAAGTCTTCGCCATCCTTTTGTTGGATGGCGGCGGACTATCATTGCCTCTCTTACTCCTATCTCTTTCTGAAGTATCCCTGTCCCTATCCCTCCTTGGAGGAGATTGGTCAGAGTCACTGTTGAACTTTCTTTTGCTGTTTTCTGAAGGTTTTCTGTTCTTTCTCGGTGGGGAGACTGATTTGTCTCTCCTGTTTCTTCTGGGAGGGGAGAGATCGGAATCTAAGGAATGGCTTTGTTTGCGAGGCTTATCATGCTTGGGATTGCTTTGATAACTCTCATGTCTATCTTTGAGACCCTGCCTTTGAGGTGAATACCTCTGCTTTTTAGATGGAGACAAGAATTCTGGCGATTCGTTCCGCTTCCTGCTATCCGCTTTAGATTTTCTTGGAGGCGACGCATCCGAACTTTGATTCTTTTTCGATTTTCTTGTGGGTGAATCATGACTTTTTTTAGATTTTCTAGGCGGAGATTGGTCTGAATCATAGTTCTTTTTAGATTTTCTTGGAGGAGATGCGTCAGAATCGTAATTTTTGGATTTACGTGGTGATGATTCTGTTCTGGTATTTCTGGAAGGCGAAGAATATCCTGCTTCTATTGTTATAGGGGAATGTTCTGATGTTGAAGGCTGCAAGGTAGCAGGGTCTTCCGGGCCGAAATCTCCCCATCGGCTAGGTTTGCGCACTCTCTCTTTAGGTTTATCTGGTTTTGGTGGTTCATCCCTTTCATTTCTGCTTTTTTCTTTTATTGGAGATCTGTCATCATTCCTTTGTTTTGGGGATTTATCATAATTTTTCCTCCTAGGTGACTTATCATCATTTTTCCGTTTATCATCACTTCTCCTTTTAGATTTTTCATCGCTTCTTTTAGTTGATTTGTCCAGTCTTTCATTAGATCTATCATCAACTTTTTTAGTAGATCTATCATGTCGTTCATTAGGAGATCTGTCATCTCTTCTTTTAGGAGACTTATCATAACTTTTCTTTTTATCGTCACTCCTCTTTTTAGGAGACCTATCATCCCTTCTTTTAGCAGAATTATCATATCTTTCATTAGGCGACCTGTCATCTCTTCTCTTAGCTGAATTGTCATGTGTTTCATTAGGAGATCTGTCATCCCTTCTTTTCACAGAATTAGCATGTCTTTCATTAGAAGATCTATCATCCCGTCTCTTAGCAGAGTTATCATGTCTTTCATTAGGAAACCTGTCATCCTTTCTCTTAGTAGAATTATCATGTCTTTCATTAGGAGATCTATCATGATGGTTTCTTTTAGATCTATCATCTCTCTTTTTAGGAGATCCATCATCATTTCTTCTGTTAGGAGACCTAGCATCCTGTTTCCTGGGAGGACTAAAATCACTACCACTGTCGTGATTTTTGGAAGATTTGGAAGCTTCTACTTTGTCATCAGTATCCTGTTTTCTTGGAGGAGAGAGATCAGAATCATTTTTCTCCTCATCTTCCGAGTCACTGTACATTTTGCCAAAGATTAGTTCATTCTCTTTCTCAGACTGTTTAATGTCACTTTTAATTTCTTCAATTTCTAATTTACTGTTGAAGCCATCATCCTGTGAATACAATTTTGGTTATTTTCTACTTCTCTTTTGTTCTAGTAAAAAGCATTAAATTCAGTGTCCTGAAAGGTAAAATCAATATTATTATAATAAAGGTATGGTATATTTTTATTTGACTTGCTTTTACTCATACAAAGTTACAATTATTTATGATGATGTTGTGAGACAAGCTATTTAGAACAGCAGGGTAATTGTGTAACACACACATAAAGTGACAATCATGATTGTAATGGGTTTCTTTCATTTTGACCCACATCCATTGCATTATTTACATTGTTGAGCAGATGAATATTTTCAAACCTATGAAGCAATGGATTAGCAATATCCTTCATAACTCTCGGATTGTGATGTGTGTTACGCAATTAGGGTGCTGGTTACATTTATAATCTGTCTACTTATCTATAAACGAGGTCAGCCAATAAAGTAACTAGCTCATCATATTGTCACTGAATTTCAGAAGAACATATTTTAACTAACCTGATTAATAATCTTCCATTTAGAGCTAGAACTGAACTGCTCCGCTTTCTTCACTTCCTCGGGCCTATCGTCTATGATACCTGCTATCTGTGGGGCATCCTCGCCCTGATCAAATACGTCCAGCTCATCACCGTCCAAGGTACGAAGCTTTGATAAATCAATGTCATCATCTATTATTTTTAGTCTGAAATGAAAGTAACATTCAGAGTAGATATAAAGTTATTTTTATTTATTTATGCTTTATTAAAAAGAACAATGTTCTGAGTAATTAAGTACAATCTAGCCTCTATGGCTAATAAGCAATTTTAAGCTTATGTGATAATTATTTTAAAACTTAAAACAGTGTTGATTGTACTTTACACAAGTCTGTTCCACTTTCTTAAGTCTGATATAATATTATAAACACATTGCTCATGAGATATAATGTGTGTCATTGTCAGTATTATTTCTATAAATTTTACACTAAACTAATGCAAAGGGTTATGAGAGTAAATAAAACTGACTAAGTTGTTGGTATCCCTCTCATGGAGAGGAGGACTGAGCAGTGGGAACAAATACATTTGTCCTTTTTCGTTTTATGTGGCATACAATAGTGTTATTATGTATAAATCTTATTGGTCTAATAGTTGCAAGCATGAATGCTGAGCAACAATCCCCATGTAGGCAGTTATTAATGTGTTTTATCGGTAGGAGTTCTCAGTAGTAGCAGCCCAGAGTTTAGATTTTTGTCTGGTTTGTAGCAAAAGGAGCCCCCCATATTGCAACAGTTTGCTATGTATACCTCTGCCCATTGTTTGGGGAAATAAGGGTTGCCAAGCCCAAAAATAGAAAAGCCGGACACAGATTCATATTTAGCCAGAGATTTTGCCGTGAAAGCCTGACACACTGGTTTAATGTTATTTATTTGAGACTTTACTCTACTTTTAATTATATATTATGTTATTATGAATCACATTTTGCTTTTACTAAAGTAATTTGTAGTTTCGTTCGGCATATTTTGGCGGGGCAGGGTTGACTAAAAGCCTAACAAAGGCAGACAGGCCAGACATGATTGTAAAGAGCCTATGTTAAAATGCTATGTTAAGACCACCATTTAGTGTGTCAGTCTCTTTCTTACACAAACTAACAATGCTATACAGTATACCTATAATTTGTGTATACTGTGGGAAAGGTATTACTTTTCCCAAATACTTTGTAAACGAATATTGAATATCTAGGTTGCTGTTGTGTAATAAATAAATAAATAACCTATATTGTATGTAAAGCCAATAGTGTATGAGGGAAACGTTTTTGCAAGTCAAATGCACAAAATAAAAATCGATTTTGTTAGGTTATGCTATGAAACGATATTTTTTTATCTCGTACCAATGTTTAGAACTATACTAAACAATGAATTGTCTAGGTATTTCAAAGAAATTCTTTAACGTAAATTAGTTTGGCATACCCAGTGCCTTTGACGGCTTTTTTCTTCTTTTTCTTTTTGTCTCCTGACGGTCCACCGAGATATTTTTGTAAATACGCTTTCTGGCTTATACTGGTAGACGTTTTACTCATTTTGATGTTTAAATTTATTAATATTCTATTCAATTGAATAAATCTTTACGACGGCTAAACCAAACACTTCTCTTGACATTGTCATTCTCATTTACTTGAAATTTTTAATGTGCGTAGATTCTTTAGCATTACCAATGTTTTCGTTATCTCTTTCTATGATTTGCAGGTGAAAGAGACGGGTTTAGTTATCCATGCTCAAATGGAAACGTTAAATTTTGTCGTTCTCGGGCACTAGGGAGGAACTGCGTTACTTGTGAAAGTACGGTTTTAGGATTAAATCAGTAGAACCGTAGTATAGGTCAAAGAAAACGGTTGGAGTAATTAAAGTATCATATTTTTATTTTACGAATAGTTCATAATTTTTTTACTAAGTGAAGTTCGTTTGGTGTGCTCTGTTTGGGGGTTATATTATAAGAGCTACGTTAAATTGATAATTTTTTTAATTTGATCAGCATACTTATGGCAACCAAACCAATAATGTTAAGTGGGCGGGCTCATGTTCCACAGAGTACAGGTTGGAGTGTGGGGTAAGACAGGGAGGCCTGACGTCACCACGGCTCTTCAACCTGTATGTGAATGGACTGATAGATGAGCTCAGCAGGGCCGGGGTCGGTTGTTCAATGCATGGTACTTGTATGAACAACATTAGCTACGCCGACGATATGGTACTGCTGAGCCCATCTGTTAAAGCCCTCAACATGCTCTTAGGCATATGTGAGAGGTACGCAGTGTCACATGGCCTCAGGTACAACTCCAAAAAAACGGAACTGCTTGTGTTTAAGGCGGGCAATAAAACTCCCACTACCATTCCACCGGTCAGTCTTGGAGGGATTCCGATAAGTAGGGTCTCCAAATTCAAATACCTGGGGCATTGGGTCACTGAGGACCTCTCTGATGATTTGGACATTGAGAGGGATCACATAGGGCATTGGCAGTGAGATGCAATATGCTGGCGCGCAGGTTTGCAAGGTGCACAAAAAATGTTAAAATTACTCTGTTTAAGGCGTACTGTCAGACATTGTACACCTGCAGCCTGTGGGTTCGCTATACGCAGAAGGCTTTCAATGCCCTACGGATCCTCTACAATAATGGGTTTAGGATGTTGATGGGGTTGCCGAGACACTGCAGTGTATCAGGGATGTTTGCGGAGGCTAACACCGACTGCTGTAAGAGAATGGCCTCGTTGATGCGTCGTGTGCGGGGCAGCTTCAATGACCTCCTAAACACGATTACAGAAAGGGTTGAGTGTCCTATTGTGGGGCACTGGAATAAGGTACACAGCTCTGGTGGTGTCCTTTTTAATGTTAGGTAAATATATTACATTAATTTAATTAAATAAGTAGGTATAAGTACTAACATAGTTTTAAGCTTTACTAACAATTTTAGATTTAAACTTATTAAAAAAAAAAATCAAATGATACTTAGACAGAGTATCATACTTTATTTTAGGCTTTTAGGTAGACCGTTATCATATTATTCTAATCTACACAAAAAGTCAGAGTTTCGTTTGTTTGTTTCAAGATTATCGTTTGTTTGTTGTGCTTGTGTATGGCCTCCTTACTTGCACCACTAATCACTAAGGCCAGCTTGCATCATCAATCACTAAATACACATAATAAAACCTATGGAAGTTAAATAAAGGTAAACAAATCATAAAAAGGGTTTTTATAGATGACACTTTCTTGTTTAAAAATACGTTGTAATTTATCTTTTTTTTTAAATTATTATTGCGATAGTTTCCTATTTTATTACTGTATGTTAAACTTTATCATTTATTCTTATACTATCTACTCTTCGTAGATGTAATTGCTTGAGCACAATTATTTAGTTAGATTTACATATTATTTTCTAATCTGTCTATTGTAAAGAGCCCAAAAATACATGTTCTCTAAACGTCAACGAAATAAAACGTTGCTAAATTGAAGAGTACAACTGCGACGTAGCATGCCAACTGAAGTGCCAGGTATTACGATAAATGTATAGATACAGTCAACTGCAACTTCAACGGTAAAAAAAATATATTGATAGTGTCTATAAGTTGTAGTTACGTAGTAGTAAGGGGTGGTAATTCGTGGTTCATGTGTTCCTACCGACGTGTACATGCTTAGTTTAAATGTTTTAATTATGAGTAGGAGCAAAGCTCGCAATAAAATGATCAATAAATAAAAACAAATGGCACTATTTTGCGCAGCTATGCTCTTTAATAAAAAAATGATTCAATGCTTTAACAAAAATAAGCAAATTTCCATATCATGTCCGTCTGTGAGTAGCAAGTAGTCGATTATTATTATCACATTAATTTATTGAGATTTGGGAGTGTTTTATTTCTTTTGATCATCGTCATTCTCACGGAGATAGCGCGATTGTCTCTGTAAAATAAAATAATTAATTTAAATATTACGCACGCAACTACAAAGATGCAACTCTTGGTCTTGATCAATTAGTAAAAAATTACGTGTATTTTATGACATACCTGTGAGTGAAACATTATTATAAATTACACAAATAGGAAAGTGTAAAGAAAAACTATTAAAACCAATCACGGTTTAAAAAGTAAAGGATACGCTAACAGGAAGAAGAGAACGAAAGAAAAATGTAAGTGTTTTTCAGAAAAATGTAAATCATACTACCGCAATAGATAGGAGCACCAGTTCAGATAATAATTATTTTAGATACTCACATTCCTATTCTGGTCTAAGCTATTGTACCTTTTTTTTTTTTTTGGGTGGGAAATCATCAAATAACTTCTCCCGCTCTGGGCGGAGCGGGAGGGCGTGTCAGACTTTTACTGACTAAAACCCACCCGTGTTCCTTCCGTTGCCTGTGTGCCAGGGCCACGATATCCCTTTCGGACAAACTCGCAACCCCGGCAGGCATTGGTCCTAACGGACCCCGTCAGTTTGTGCTGACATCTCTTTGAGGCGCGCGTGGAACACAACGCGCCGTGGACCCGGGCCTGGTCCTTATCGGACGGCGAGCTACTCATCGCTCACCGTCCGCAGGCCCGCGCCTACGGTGGCCGGAAATCGGCTTGCGACTCCCGACGCCCGGGGCGTCTCCTGCGGCGACTAGGGGCATGAGGGCGCGAACCTTGTCTCACCCTCACGCGTTCCGCCTCCTCTTTCGCTAGCATAACTGCTTCGCAGAAGGAGATGACGGCCTCCCATGCACTCTCGCTCCGAACCATGGCCTGAACCATGCCCGGACGCGAGAGATCGCCGCCGCCGATCGCCTCCGTGAGGACACGGCGGTGCTCCGCCCAAGCTGGGCAGACCTCCACCGTATGCTCCACCGTGTCCTCCGGGCGATCCACACAGTGGTGACACCCGGGCGTTTCCTCCCGCTTAATCCTAAACAGGAACCTCCCGAAACATCCATGTCCGGTGAGGACCTGCGTCAGGCGGAAGGTGAGGACGCCGTGGCGCCTCTCCAGCCACTCCTCAAAGAGGGGACTTATCGCCACAATTGTGGCGTGCCCAGCGCTGGGTTGCGACAATCGCACTCTCCATGTCGCCATGAGATCCCTCCGGAGCTCCGTCCGCTGTGCCGCAATTTCTTGCGGCAGCGGAGTTATGCCCCGGAGTTTCGCCTCTTCGCGCCACACCCAAATGTGCGCGAGGACTTTCGCCTCCAGATCCCATGGCGGCAATCCGGCAAGGAGGCTCGCCGCCTCACGGGAGACCGTGCGGTATCCCCGTACCATCCTGATGGCCATGACCCTTTGGGACGCGTTCAACCGCTGCGCTGGTCGCAGCCTCAGAGAACGCGCCCACACCGGTGCCCCGTAAAGGGCCATGGACCGCACGATCCCCGCGTAGAGCCTCCGGCAGGAGGCGTTTGGACCCCCTAGATTGGGCAGGAGCCGCTTCAAAGCAGCCCCGGCCCGCTCCAGTCTGGGAGCCAAACGTCGAAAATGCTCCACGAAGTTCCACCGGCTGTTGAGGACGAGTCCCAGGTACTTCATCGTCGACTCGACGCCGATGTGAACCCCTCCCGCCGTTATCTGGGAACCCGACAGTGGCGCGTTCCGAGGACCATAAAAACACATGGCCTCGGACTTGTGCAATGCCACCTCGAGTCCCAATTGCCGGATCCTATCGACGATTGTCGCAACCCCACGTGCCGCCAGTTCGGCCGCCGCCTGATGCGAACTCCCTTGTGCCAGGACTAGCGTGTCGTCAGCGTAGCAGACTACGCTGACGCCACTAGGGAGGTCGGCGCGCAGCACCCAGTCGTACCCGATGTCCCACAGATGCGGCCCCAGGACCGATCCCTGTGGGACACCGCACGACATCTCTCGCCGGTTCCACTCTCCGTGGTGACCGGGGTAGATGACGGCCCTGTCCGTCAAATAGGCCTCGACCACACGACAGAGGTAGGTCGGCATCCGGTGATACCGAAGTGCCTCCCTAATGCAACTCCAGGGCAAGGTATTGAAGGCATTGGCGATGTCAAGAGACACCGCCAAGACAACCCCACCCCGGGCAACAGCATCCCCCGTCGTGAGGGCTCGAACGCGCATGATGGCATCCACCGTAGAGCGCCCCTTACGGAAACCAAACTGGCTCTCCGCCAAATCCGGCCCCACCCGCACCAGCCGCCCGACAAGGCGGTCTGCAATTACTCTTTCAAAGAGCTTGCCCACCTCGTCGAGCAGCACGATGGGCCGGTAAGCGGACGGAGAGTCCGCCGGGCGCCCTGGTTTCTTTATGAGGACCAGTTTCCCCGTCTTCCAACGAAGTGGAAACTGGCCCCTCTCCAAGCATGCGCTTAGGAGCCCCCTTAGTCGAGGCCCGAGAGCCTCTAAAGCCAGAACCCAGGCTTTTCCAGGCAAGCCATCGGGTCCTGGGGCGGTATTCTTGGCATTCAGCCTACGTACCGCCACTCTCAGATCTACCTCGGTCACCTCTGGAGCATCGTCGTCGTCGGTGTGGTCCGCATCTGGCACCGCAGGAGGCGGAGCCATGGGCGGGGGAGTACGTTCCCCTCGCGAAGGGAACAGAGCGCTCACCACGTCCTCCACGAGCTGGGGCCGGAGACTCTGCGTCAGCGGGGGAGCCCATGGGCGGAGTTTATCTCGCACCCATTTGTAGGGGCGTCCCCACGGGTCTCTGTTGAGAGCCTCCAGCGTCTCCTCGCGGGCCAGTCCTCTGGCCCGCTGGATCTCTGCTCGGAGGGCAGTCTTCGCTGCTCTGTACCCCTCGTATAGCTCCGCCTGAATGGCTTCCGTATCCGGAGGGCGGACACGGAGCCTGCGGTGCCTGGAGTACCGGTGGCGCGCAGCAACGCACGCCTCGCGTAAAGCGGTCAGCTCACGCGACCACCAGTACACCTGGCGCCGGGCACGTCCGGGCTGGACCCGGGGCATTGCCACGTCACATATTTCGGACATGGCCTCCCGGAACCACTTCGCCTCGTCATTGATGTCGGCAGGCCTGTCCGGTGATGACACCCAGGCCTGCACGATCTTCCAGGAGGAGCTCCCGGTCCAGCTGCTTCAGCGCCCACCGCGGACCACTCGGGGTCTGTCGGACCGGCGCGCCCGAGGTATGGGCGGAGACGTCAAACCGGATGTACCGGTGATCGGAATAGGTCTCCACCCCCTCCATGACGCGCCAGTCGATGACACGCGGTGACAGAGCGGGGCTGGCGAACGAGATGTCCACCACTGATTCACCCCGCATCCGCACACACGTGGGGACAGAACCCCGGTTTAGGACGACCAGGCCTGTCTCCAGAGCCCAGTCCTCCACCATCCTGCCCCGTGTGTCCGTATACCGAGAACCCCAAGCCACGTTCTTGGCATTGAAGTCCCCGAGGACGATCACTGGGAGGGGATGGTACCCGACGACGATGATTCTCAACTCCCCAAGGAAGTTGTGGAACTCGGCGAGAGTTCGGTTCGGGGAGAAGTATACTCCCACCACGACAATCTCCCCGAACCGTGCTGCCACGCAACCCCCTCCCCTCTTGACGGCCTCAAGGGACGGGGTACCGGCGGCGGCCGACGAAATAATGGTCACTGAGCCGCTCAGGTCCTCCACCCAGTCGTCCCTGGGCGGGACAAAGTACGGCTCAGCGACCACGGCGATGTTAATCGACCACTGCGCCATGCTCTGGAGCAAGAGATCCTGAGCGGCGGCGCAGTGGTTGATGTTCGCCTGGAGGAGGCGTAATGGGGCCATTTATTGGCACTCCATTTCAGCCCCCTCCTGGGCCCCCTGTGAAGGCCCTGCCGCGGTGTTAGCGGCGGCAGCGACGGCGGTGGTGGCGGCAACGGCGGCGGCAATAGTGGCGGCTGCGGCGGTGACGGCGGTGGCGGAGGGCTTGCCCCTGCCCCTGGGTTTGGTGGGGGGGGGGAGCGCAGGTCTTGCCCCCAGCCCGGTGATCGGCCGGCTTGCCAGCCGCCGCACATGCAAAACAGTGCGGCGTGGCATTACAAGAGCCAGCCTTGTGACCGGGCTGACCACAGCGGAAACAGTGATCGCTGCGGTCCACCTCCGAGGTGCAACATGCTCCCACGTGGTTACCCACCCGGCAGCGGAAGCACCTCAGAGGTCTGGGTTCCAGCAGTTTAACCTGCGCGGATACCCAGCCCACCCGGAGCCTTCGGCCCTCCCCGGCTATCTTTTGGGCCGCCGACACGGGGCAGCTCACGTAACGGTTTGCATCCCCGTGTTATCAGGACGGATGGTGCCCGCCCTCACCTGCTCGGCAGAGCACCCTCCAGTCCTAGCCACGGCGGCCACAACTTCTTCCGCCGTCACGCAGTCGTCCAGGCCCAAAATGCGCATGTCAGCGCACTTGGTAGGCCTGGACACCCGGGCCTCTTCCGCATTTAAGGACGCCCTGAGCCTTTCGGCAAGGGCGTCAGCGGTAGGGCCACTGGCCGCCCCGGGGATCTCCAGCATCCGGGCCCCCGTCGCAGTGACCTTCATTCGGAAGCCATCGGCGACGCCGATCTCCTCCAGGTTCACTGCCGCCCACGCCTTAGCGAGCACCTCCCGGTAGGTCACGCCCTTCTTCTCCGCTTCCGGCTGTAGTGTGATTACTACAGCCGCGGACTTCGGGGCGCGGAGCCTAGCCGCGGCGCTTCGCTTCTTGCGCCGTTGCCGCCTCTCCTTTCTATTGGCCGCCCTTTTGGCCTTACCCGCCCTCCTTTTCTCTCCAGCTACCTGCCATTCGGTATCCGCCGGAGAAGAGTTGGAAGGCGGGGGTGGGGGTGGGGGCAGCCTTCCCGCCGTCAGGGCTGGGGGCCTCGCCCTTTGCACAGCTGCCTGCGCAGCTGTCCCGCCCTTCTTGGCCTTGGGTGGCACTAATTTCGCCGCCGCGGGTTTGGCCGTGGGTTTGGCCGCGGGATTTGCCGCGGGCTTGGCCGTGGGCCGGGCCGTGGCAGCCACGGCGGCGGCAAAGGTGGCTGGCTTGCTCGCCGCTAATGGCGGGCGCAGGACAATGCCCTCCAGAACGGAAAACCGATTATGGAAGGCAGCCAGCTCCTGCCGCACCAGGGTCAGAACCCGGTCTTCCGCAGGCACGCGAAGACCCTGCCCTTGCTGCTCCACCCCCTGTCGTACCTCCTGAGGGCCAGCTCCTCGGAGCCGGGCCAGGTCCGCTCGGAGTACCTCGTTCTCCTTTCGGAGAAGCTCCATAGCGGACGTCAGGCGGCCGACCTCCGCCCGCATCTCGGACATTTCGTCCGACGTTAGGCCGGCCTGAAGGGCCCTCGCTGCCGCCATAATGGAGGCCGTAGCAGCGGGTACGACCTTGTCTTTGGAGGCTTGTATCCTCTTCAAGGCCACACCCTTAATCGCGGCTACCACGACCTGCTCAAAGCTGCTGGCGACTCGCTCCGCCTTGGAGCCGGCAGCGGCGTCCAGCTCACCACCAGAGGTATCAGACAGCGTCTCCATTGGGAGCCTCTCGGCTCCCTGGGCCGGCTCGGCTGGGCTAGCTCGGCTGGGCTCCTGGGTGGTGAGCCCTCTGCCCCCACCCCGTCCTTGGACCCCGCCCCGCCGGCCAATTTTCCTCCGGCCCGAGTTGAGCCCACCATCAGAGGACGACCCCTGGCCGTCCCCTGGCTTGGAGCGCTTTTTCTTTAGGAACTTTGCAGCCCCCACCTCCACGAGCTCCGGGCTCTTAAAAGAGCCCTTCGCGCCAGATGCAGCGTCGGACTCCGACCCCGCATCACTCCCTTCCTCTACGGGAACCGGGGTAGCCGGGCGCACAAATTGTGCTCGCGCCTTTGGCACTCTTTGTGCTTTTTCTTTCGGTGCCGTGGACGTACTGGGAATAAAACCCAGCGACTCCTCAGCACCGGTAGGTGAGCCACCCTGGCTCAATGCGTCTCCGAAAGACGGGTAAAAATCCGATTGGGATTTTGGGCGATCATTGTCCCCCCCAGAATACGAGGGACTGACCGAGCTCTGCTCGGTGAGGGATTCTCCTACTGCGGAGCAGCAGGTACCCTCCTGGGGTAGTTGGTTTTTATGATTCGCTTTCATTAGTATTGCTGAACACAGCTTTGCCTTTTTTATGGGGTGGGGTCCCCAGACCACTCCTTCACCTCAGTCATGTCTGATGAGCAGACACGTACTAGAGGTGAACCACTCTTCCCACTCTACAACAATGAGGAGAGAAACGCGCGCCGTCCAGAACACCAACAACTGTTGAAGTCCTCAGACGGCGCGCCCCTCGCGGAAGTCAGATGACATTGACTCCGCCCCATGTCTCTCTTAGTCAGGTCTCTCACTTGAGGCCTTCCGGCATGAGTGACTCTACCGGCAAAGCCCCCAAGATCATTGAGACACGCAAGCCCCACCACGACGACAACGTGGAGACACACTCGGTGGGGAAGCTATTGTACCTAAGGGGTAAATACTAAAAAGAAATATAACAATACGATATTAAATTGAGTGCTTGAGTGTTACTCATTGTGTCTCGTCTTTTTCCAAAGCATATTATAAATTCTTCAAATTAAGTGCAAGATTACACATAAGCTTGCATTTGCATCCATGGCTCTAGCAGGGTGATTGAATGCGACGTGCTGCATCAAGTGGCCCTGTTTGTTAACCGTAAGCCTTTATTCGTGAGCGTGTAGGTTTTACTCAACCGTTTGGCAGTAATGCATCAAACAGTACAGCGCAATTATAGCTGCTTTGTATGGAACAGGACGAGAAATCCTTAGAAAAGGTAATACGACCTTTGCAGAAACACCATGAGCAGCAGGATTTGACAAATTTATTCGCACCACGCCGCGAATCTAGCTACAGATCAAAGCTATTAATCTAGCTATCTAGTTATAGCTACGTTTAGCCACGCTGTGGCAAAGTTCATAATAGCTCATAACATCTCCAAAACATACAGGTTTGATAGGAAGGACGTAAATGTCCCCCAATTCATTGGTTTTGCATAGTTAAAAATAGTATAATCTTTAACTTACGTTGTTTGGTGAGTTGGCTCTGTAGGCTGCCGATCGGTCACTCTAATAGGAGAAAGTTACACTTTAACCTAGATGTTTCCTTTTAAATAAAATTAAGCTTACATAACTGTGATGGAAAATATCGTGAGGAAATGGAAGACATGTGATATCTACCAACCCAAACTGGACCCGCCTGGTGGTTTATTGCCCACTTCCTCACAGAGAGGAGGGCTGTGCGCTGCTGTCCCAGCAGTGGGAAAATTATATGCTGATTATGTTACATAACTTACTATGTCATGTACATGTAAATATTAGAATCGTTATCCACAAGCTCCTGCGCAAAAGTAATTAAATTGGTGGCTTTTCGATGTTAATTGCTCCATTCGTGTACAAGACGTTCATTAAATTAATATTCTATCAATGAACATCAAAAACACGCTGACATTGAAAATAGGACCATTTTTATTTTAGGTATTTTGGGTGTAAATAAGAAGAGGATTTAGAAATTATGAAACATTTACTTACATCGTAGTCGTGGATTGGTCTACTGTCCAACAACCCGAGCTAGCGAAAACGAAACCGATAAATTAAAAATCATAACATTAATTGCATATGGGGTTTGGCTGTTTGTGTATGTGAGTTTAAATGTTTGTAAACGCACCTACGATACAGGAGAAATTCCTAGTGGGGCTACGTTAAAAAAAAAAAAAAAACTTTACCAACCGAAGAAGCCTTACAGCATATTAGCTGGGAGATCATAAGCCTTGTAGAAGTAAGATGAGAAGGCGAATATACAACAGAGTGAGAAAACAACACACTAAGCCAAAACAGTCAATGTAATCCAGGACTATCTTTCATTAACAACGATGAAATGGAATAGTTCCAATGTTTACGCCAATCGAGTCAAACATGTCCTCAGGAACGAAGGATAAAAGTAGATCTGGGCTGGTCACATTTGTTGCATGTCAGAGGATCCCTGACCAAAAATAACAACACATAACATAGTGGATCCCGAAATGGCAGGAAACGGCAACACGATTCGCCCAAAAACCCAGTAGAGAGAAGACCGATCTCATTTCTCATGTTTCACTTGGTCCTCTACTAAAATATGGCTGGTTGGTCTGCAAACTTTACGCCATTAAAAACGTTAATTATTGATTCGTGTTACCTCGCTGTATCTCTGCAGTGATTTCAGATAAGGTGCGATCTAAATAAACAAAAGATTTTTAATACACAAAGAAATATGGTGTACCTACGGTATATACTGATGATTAATATTTCCATAGTTTGAGATTTCGTTTGTATTTTGAAAGTGATCTTCACTGTATTGTTGCTGATTATTTTCAGAGTTTGAGATTTCCTTCGAATTTTGGTTTAAACGATTGATATTGTAGTAGATAGGTGGTCATATTGGATAGCTTTGTGGAGACCTAACAGGCTTTTTATTACTTACATATTTGAAGTTAAGATCCTGGAATAAAATTATTAAGTATGTATTATTTTATGATTGTGTATGTCCTAATTATATTAACAATAGTGTAATATAAATTCATAATAATTTTTAGATACAGACATATCACAATGATGTTAAGTGTATACTAATTATATCTTATTATAACTATCGAGTTATTGCTTTTACGATTAAAGTTTTTGTTTACTTACGCCCAAGTCGTGGATTCCTGTCGTTCGCTAAAAGTTAACAACAATTATGGTGTTAAAAAAAGGAACACGTTAGTATAATATGTCAAAATAATTAAAATGTCGATATTAAATAAAATAATTACGTACGCTTAAACCATTGGTATTTGGTGGATTCTAGAAACAAAACAGAAAAAGCGCGTTTGATCAAATATTTAAAATGTTTAAAAATGTATGCACAAAGGCAGATATTTATACAGTGTTTTAATAAAATGCGATGCTTACGTAAGAAACTTTAAGAGTCTGCGAAAATAAAATAGGATTTAATCGATAGAAAGATGTATCTGATGGTATTAATTGAAACATTTACGAAAAAAAAACTTAATGCAAATGTAGACACGAAATGAAAATACTACTGTCTACCAAAGTTTCAGATAGGCACAGTCTTCAATGACTAAAAAAAATTCTGAGTCTCTAAAATTAAGTAGCCGTAAAATTATTTATGTCAAAATTATAGGTACTTACGCCTTGACCTCCGTATATCTAAAGCGAATAAAATCGAATGTTTATATACATTATCATATATACTTACATTTCAAGTTATAAATTCACATAATGCAAAAAAATATTTCATATATAAATGCAAGACAGGTTGACAGTTTCAAGAACGTGCTAGGTTTTACAAAAAACGTGCTTAGATTTCTCATTTATTTAAAGTAGTTTAAGCTTAGATTAACTGAAGAAAATTCAGTGGCAGTTTGGTAAAGTACCTATTCATTAACATGTGAAAAGGTTTGCCATAAATGTTCCAAGGTTCTAAGTAAAGTTATGAGGGCATAAAATTTTCCGAAGGAATTTGAAGAAATAACAGAAAGAGATAGTATATATTTATTGGCGCCCCACACAAGCATAAACTATTAGTTCCAATTTATTATCATGCGAAAACTTAATAAAATTGTAAAATGCATGCACTAATAGAGTTAGAAAATAAGACATAGGTAGTTAAATTATATAATTACTAACTGATGTAAGTTCGTCCACATTCTGGGCGAGGATGTCCAACTGTGAACTCTGTAATCCAAAAGTCTATTTTCCATTTTAATAACAGCGATTTTTAAATAAAGTTACGGTTTTTTGAATGCCCTAGAGTTTATTGGACGATTTGGAGGCTACATAATGGCCCACGTTGGCACATTTTCAACGTACATTGTTATGGAGAATTGTGAATTTATCGACGTCTTGTATACGAATGGAGCAATGGATATTGAAATATGGTTTTTATGGGCCATGATGGGACAGAGATAAAAGTGTGCTCAGTATACCTATAAAGTAGCATTTGTGCAAAACTTTTAAACTTCATTTATCGAAGTTCTTTAATTAGCCACGTGTCAAGATAATTACTGTACAAGTAAATATTTTTAATCATTAAGGAGCATTCCAGGGTGGTTTGATAATATTTACCCTCAAAGCATTTTCATCATTATCTTCATCATCATCCTCGCGATCGTTATTCCTCTGAAAATTAAAATAAGAATTAGCTTTAGAAAAAAGTACCGACATAAAACCGTACAAGGATATTTTGGCATGTGGCCAAAATCGGAACTAACACCGCCATCTTGTATTGTCAATAGAAAGTCTGTGACAATTTCACAAATGTCTATCAACAACACGGGACATCACCCCCGTCGGGGACTTCTTGGCGGGAATGTGAAGCGTCATGTTAGCAGTTTTGTTTTATTTTCTAAAATTTGTGTTTAGCCGAATATTGATGTGTAATAGTGGTGGTTTAATAACCAGTGTTCGTGAACCTGCACTAGTGTAGGCAAATGAAATAAAACAGTGCAACATCACTTTAAAATAACACTGTTTAGGGCCTACTGCAGTCGCTGTACACGTGCGCCCTGTGGGTCACCCTCGAAAACCATGGAAACGATACCCATGAAGTAAAAATTTGAAAATTTTCGTAGCCCCCATTTTGGATTATACGCAGGGCTCGTACAATGCTCTACGAGTCCAGTACAATAACGCGTTCCGGATAATGCTTCTATAGCGCGTCGGGGATGTTCGCGGACGCAAGCGTTCCGGTTTCAGCTTGCTGCTGCATCTGCGGATCGCATCACTGGCGCGTCGGTTGCGCGACAACCCCAACAGCCTCGTGGCTACTGTAGCTGGCAGGGTGGAAGGCCTAATGCTATCTCACTAGATGGCGGCACACAGACCGTTATTTAGAAATATGAGATAAATAATAAGTTTGTTACGTGTGCATGTTTTAGTTACCAACTTAATTTTGCTATTTTAATATGGATCTTGGTCTGAGAATAAAGATTATTATTATTATTCAATTCAAGGGAAATGTATCATTTGTTCAGATTAGCGTGTCAACATTGAAGCATTAGCTACAAATCAGACTTACATCTCGTCTGTCACCGTCCTGTCGGATGTCACTCCTGTCGGAATCACGTTCCCTTCTATCGTCATTCTTTCTGTCCAGATCTTGCCTCTCTCTCTTAGCCTGTCTAAGTCGTCTCGCTAGTCTCTGTCGCCTAGCTTGTTGGTCCTGTCGAGATCTCCTGTTGCTGTCTCTTCGGTCGTCGTCGTTTCTGCCGTCATCGTTCCTGTCGTCATCAACCCGGTCGCCATCATTTCTGTCCCCATCGTTTCTAACGTCATATTTTCTGTCGCCATCATTTCTATCCCCATCGTTTCTGTCGTCGTCATTACTGTCATTATCGTTTCTGTCATCGTCATTTCTGTCAACATCTTCTCGGTCATAATTTCGCCTATCATTCGATCTATCCCGTCGATCTCGTCTATTATTGTCGTATCTGTTTGAGTTGCTCCTATCACTGTCTCTTCTATCGTTGTCATATCTGTTTCGTGAGTTGCTTCTGTCATTGTCATTTGGGTCATTGTTGTATCTGTTGCCTGAATTGCTCCTATCACTATTCCTTCGGTCGTCGTCAAGCCTGTCATCGTCGTTCCAATCGTTATCATAGTTGTATTGTGAGTCACTTCTGTCTTTGTCTCGTCTGTCGATGTCATTTCGGTCGTTATGATATCGGTCATTGCTGTTTTGGTTGCGTGAGCTGCTTGCAGCGTTGCTATCTCTTCGGTCATCTTCAAGCCTGTCATCGTCGTTTCGTGAGTTGCTTCGGTCGCCACCCCATCTGTCGTTGTCATTGCGGTCATTATTATAGCTGTTGCGGGAGCTGATTCTATCGCTGTCTCTCCTGTCGTCATTTCCCCGGTCATAGCTGCTATATCTGTTTCGTGAGTAGCTTCGATCATTGTCCTTTCTGTCATTGTCATATCTATTTCTTGAGTTGCTGCTATCGCTTCGGTCATCATCCTTTCGGTCGTTATCGTATCTGTTTCGGTTATCGCGCTTAATTCTTCTATCACTATTACTACTTCTATCTGTATATCGGCGGTTGTTGTCGTATCTGTCACTGCCACTTCTGTCACTATCCTGCCCATCGTCTAAACTGCTTGGTGAGTCTCTTCTGTTATCGTCCCATCTGTTACCGTCATTTCTGTCGCTATCAGGTCTGCTTCGGGCGCCACCTCTGCTACACTTTCCGCACCTGGCACGCATACTTGATTGGTAACGGTTATCGTTTCTATTACTGTCAGATCGACTTTGCTGTGATTTGGATGATCGATCGTAGTCCCTACGGTCGCGATCGTTTTGTTTGTCGCTCCTGTCATGACGGTACCTTCTATCTGCGTCATTGTCATCGTTACGGTCACGTCTCTGTGGAGTCAAATAGTCGAGTTAATATTTTATTTAAGATGTATTAATATTTGTATAGTTTCTGTTATAATTTAGTCGTTTTATGTTTTGTATGAGATTGTTATTACATCTTTTGAGTTGCATTTGATTAAATGCAGGTCAGTGGCACTATCATTAACATCATAGCATGCCATTCGTTTTTATATACTAATTACGAGTTTAAATTCCAGTTTCTGTGTTTTGTTTTTGGGTAGATACGTAAGCCGGAAAATTTTAAAAATCTGAAGATGAATGTGAACTTTCGAAACAACGACAGCCTACCGTCGTGAACTTGTATTTCGTCAAACCTGGACCAGTTACACATGAACATATAGAGTAGGATCATCTTATTACAAAACTAATTCCAACTTTAGCCGAAGCCCAAATCTTCGAGACAGTTATTGTACTTTGAAGCTTATTCTGACAAAGGTAAAGTTCCTAATACAAAATTTACAACTTAGACTGTTTCAAAGTCAGTTTTTTTATTAGAAACTTTCAGTCTACGGAATAAAGTTCAAAATACCACTGGCTTAAGGGTTTGGGCTCGGGTTAAAGTAAGAACTCGTTTTGTATAAGATAATAAAATTTTAGGAGGCAAAATACTCAGATTACCTCTAGTCTTGTCCGGCACAGGCTCGGTTCTTTGCCGGGCACATCGCGGGCTGGTAGCTTGAGAGCAAAACCGGATATCACACATGGACTCTTTTAGACTTAGTAATATGGTTAAGTGTTTTAGGGTCTCCATTAGAAATTTCTCAACAGAGTTCAGATTTCTCCCGGAGTTTGGAATTTGGCGGTGTGACACACCCGAGCCTCGGAAAGCATGTTAAGCCGATTGTTGGGCCGAGCCCATCGGACTATGATAGTGATGGAAGAGAGAGTGCACCTGTGTGCAGATACACGTGCACTCTCTCAACAGCATTTGTGCAATACAATATCTCCCACGTCAATGGCTAGTCTCTGCTGAGATTGGCCGCCGTGGCCGAAATGCGTTCAAGAGGACTATTAATATGGTTAAGCCTGTCAGTAACATCCAAAAGGACGGCATTTAATGTCCGATGACGGATTCATTGTTTACAAACATACATAATCTGCCTATAATGTTCCCACTGCTGGGACACAGGCCTCCTCTTTCTGTGAGAGGGACAAACATTACAAACATAGCTCTAATGAATAACCTTACAAGTGCCAAATGTGGCATTTGCTGTTTCCCTGGCAGATTTTATTGTATGAAAATGTAGGCGACCACAAAAGTAAGGCAATCTAAAATTTTAGAGAGAGTAATAAAATGCATGGTTTGTATATCTTTTAAAGTCTGTTTTTTGGTTTTTTATATGACTTTAGGCTTACTCGGTTCAGTTCTTCTTACAGTCCACACTGCTGCGCCTGTCTCCCCTACAGCTTTTTCACACAACTCAAACTCAAAGCATTTATTTCAATTAAACCATTTACAGGCACTTTTGAATTGTCAAAGAGTCGGTCAGTTAGTCAGAAAGTGGAAGCTATTTGCCCATTCCAAAACGTAGATCTCTATGGAGAAGAACAGGCAAGAAACTCCAAGGACACTCTCTTAAATCAAGATATTACAAAATCCTAGGTACATTATTCTTGTCGCTTCTATATGTGAGAACAATGTAAAAAACAAAAAAAAAATATAAAAAAAAACAATTCAAAATATAAGATTAAAAGATTACAATGTAGTTAAGAGATGACCAGCCTCAATTGACGGCGCCCGTTCACGAACATAACGCAACAATTTCAGTGTTGCCTTTTCTACAACCAAATAATCGCTTGTGTCTGCGTTTCTTATGTCTGCCATATCGAAACCCTAGTGTTTGCTAAATTTACTCTTTCAGTACCCTAATCAATTTTCATCCAGACAAACTTTTCCCAACATTGGATTAGTTATTAGAATACTTCATCAAGTATTCCAATCTCTACAACTAATATTACCAACATGAGAGATATACCTATACAGCGTGCCGCTTTAAATGGCGACAATAATTTAACACACGTATACGGTTTCGCCTTTGCGTTCTATGAAGATATTTTAATTTTATTAAAAGTTATTATTTATTGATTTATTTGCAATTTACTACAATAGCATCTTGGAGCAACCTGTACTTAAATAACTGTAACGCAGAGGTCATTTGCCAGGGTCACGGATCATAAAATTTTGTTTAAATTATTATTTTTATTGTTTTTTGTCTTATAATATTTTTTATGATCAATGGCCACTAGAGCCCTACCCGTGTGTTAAATTAATGTCGCCATTGTAGCGGCACGTTGTATATACTGTTAAAAATGGCACTTCCTTACAATATCAACTTTCTTGAAAGTGTTTGTAAGTTTTAGATCATATTGATTCAGCTACGTGTACATAACAAAAACAATCTTTGTTTGACCACTGACGTGTTCAGGTGTGTCAAAGGAATAGTATTGTAAGTATATTATACCATATCGTCATCATCGTCGTCATCGTCATCTCTATCCAGAAGGTCCTGTGAAATTGAAAAGATTTTATGTTTTTCATGGTTCATGGGATCTTCTTTTAAAAAATTACTAATTCTACAACTGTTGTCCGTGTGGTGCCGGACGTAAACAATAGCACCATCCTATTTCTTCCCGTGGGTGTCGTAAAAGAAAAACAACAACCCCCATTATGGGAGGCCTATGTCCAGCAGTGGACGTCTTTCGGCTGAAATGATGAATGACAATATCTGTACAAAAATCTTTTGGCTCTCGAATGACGTTGATATAGGGGCGCTGTTGGTGAACATTTGTGCAAGTGTTTTGTGAAATGTATTGAAAAAATAAGATGTGGGTGTTAGTTTTGATATTGGCCACGCGCCAAAAGATCCTTGTACAGCTATACAGGGTCAAATTAAATTACCTAGCGAAACTCCGAAGATATGATGGGTATCGTTAGCTCAACATGATAAAACAAAAATAAATTAATTTGATGAGTTTTTTTGGGGTCATCAGCATGAAGGTTTTCTGACCAACGAAAGCTGTCCAAGAAAAAAAAAAGCGGCAATTTAAAAAATCAAGAGCTGTCAACCCTTGTTATACATTTCATAAATATGAAATACTCATGTAAGTATCGCAGAATATTTCTTGAATACTAAATAGTATCAACTCTGTCTAAAGAGTGTATAACAAGGGTGACAGCTCATGATTTATTTAAATTGCCGCTTTTTTCTTGGACAGCTTTCTTTGGTTAGACTCTAGATAAAAGTGGAGGCAACACTCTAAATAATAGGTCCCCACCTATGAAATCAGCGTTTTGTATGGAGAATTTTAAAGAAGTTGCATTATTTTCTTAATTTATAAAACAACCATGAACACTAATGTTTTAAAACTTTTATGCACTAATGTTTCAAAACTAAGATAACGATATGCCGCTTAGATTAAGCGCTAGCGCATGCACTTTTGGCTAAGTTAAAACAAATAGTGGTAATTTCTGCTAAAAAAATGAGGAGTCATTTTTAAGGTATTTTTTATGTTTAGAAAACTACAAGTAATAAGGTTTTTTTACTACTGGTAGTTGTCTATGATGGTCAGTATTCGATATAATACCAAGCAATTGATGAATATTTTAAATCAGAGAAGTGACGAGGTTCTCTATTTGTGAGAAAAAAACGCCTAATTCATAGGTGGGAACCCAATACCTAAGTGAAGACGACTGTGGTCGTCTCTCTTTCTGAATACGAGTACATACATAAAATACAGAAAATATTTATCACAGTGAACACATACATTAGTATGTATTCAGAAAGAGAGAGTCCGAGCATAGTCATCTTCACTTAGATATTTAGTGTTCAATCCACTTTTATCTTTAAGCTTCTTGGTCATCAGCCGCCGGTGGTGTAGTCACTTGAAATACTTATCTGTTTTAAAAATCAGACTTTTTTGTGTAAACTTCACAAACGTGATGGTATCGATAACTAAACACGATAGAATAAAGAAAAACAGATTTTATCAACTCATACTTCCAGTAAAAACACTACCAGCTGTAGTAAACCCCAAAAAAAATCATCAATCAATCACCATTCAGATATCAGACATCGTTTACATATCAATACCATCACGTCTGCGGAGTTATACTAGCTAATTTAATTACTATACAGCGTGTTACGGAAAGGGTATATAAATATCAAATGCACGGATTCTTTTGGTGATAACAAACTACATGGCAACATTTTTTTAATAATACCTACATAATTATAAAGTTATGAAACATTTAACTAATAAAAATCAAATGTTTCCAATTGAATTCTACACATCACTAGACCAAGTCAGCTGATCGGTACACGTTTTAATCCATTCGTTTGATCCTGCCACCAATCGGGCCGCACGCGCCGCCATCGCCACGAGTCAGTGCGGCGCCGTGTCGCAGAGCTGTGGCAGGTGTGTGTGTGTACTAGGCGCACAGACACAGATGTGGATAATGACCATAGTAGTGCGGTGACACGTATGTTATGATTTAAATTTAATAAACTATAGAAATAAAAAAATATCAAACATTTTCAAAGTTATTATTTTTGAGCTGAAATTTTGTACAGAGATTCTGAACCAGATGCACTCTTCATCCTGTTTGTATGGATAAACCCTTTCCGTAACACACTGTATATTGAAAGGATTTTATTCATCTCTTCGTTCTTGATGTTTATTTGTCTTCTTTACAACTTCTTTTCTGGTTCTCTTCATGTATTTTTATTACTTCCAGAGAGTTTACAACAAAGCGGGAGACCCAGTGTGTACAAAAAATTAACAAATAATCAAAACTTACATCATCGTCTTCTCGATCTTCAACCAGCTGATGAAATAAAATTAACAGTTATTAGTGGTAAATAGTTAACTAGATTAAAATGAACAAGAATAAATAAAAATAGTATATGCATGTATAGTTTATCTTATTGATACTTTTGTGTACTTGTTATATTAAAGCATTGACTTCTTCAGCCTATCTTTTATATCTATCATAAAAAAGATAGGATGAAGAAGTCAATGCAACTGTAGAAATAATAACTTGGCTTAAAGAGCAAGTTGAATTAACTGACGAAGGTTTTACGTAACCTAGTTTTCTACTAGACCCTGAATGTGTGTGAAGTGCGTCGCGCGGGGCTCAACGGTTAAACAAGAAATACCTTAGTAACAAGATAATTAAGAAGACAAAAGACAAGATGAAATAATTGGAATTTATGACCAACTTTCGGTTATTGAAGAGGCACCAAAAGAAGAGGATAATAATTTTAAGCGGATGTGAACTATACAAAATCAAATTATTTATTTCAAATAGGCACATAAAAGACACCTTTGAACGTCAAAATTTACAAAAAAAAAAATGATTTGATGAAGAAAATATAGTTGCCCCTTCCAAAAGGTAGTTTCGTATGGAGAAGAATGGGAAGTAATACACCAAAAAAAATCTAGAAGAGACAAATTAAATAAGAAACTAAATAATAACGCTCCTGAAAACATTAAGTAGAGAGATAAAGCTGTCAATGGAGTAGTACGTAAAGATGAAATTGTTGTAGTAATTAAAAAATGCTGTTACATTTAAACTAAGCCTGTGTAGTCGTCGCCGCGAATCTTGCTGTAAACAAAATTGATTTATAATGGTTAATTCTTCTCGAGAAACGAATAAAATTTTAAATAACAAAGCTACTGAAGTAAATGTCTATCAATGAGATTAAGCTGTTTATGAGTCAACATTTAACATGCACTATTAAAATTTTATCATCAGTAGTCAGTCAACATAACCAAGACAGCTCACATAACCAAGTCTGATTCAAAATTATGTTGGGACTCGAACACCTTTTTTTGTTTTTTTTTGGGTGGGAAATTATCAAATAACTTCACCCGCTCTGGGCGGAGAAGGAGGGCGTGTCAGACTTTTACTGACTAAAACCCACCCGTGTTCCTTCCGTTGCCTGTGTGCCAGGGCCACGATATCCCTTTCGGACAAACTAGCAACCCTGGCAGGCATTGGCCCTATCGGACCCGTCAGTTGGTGCTGACATCTCTTTGAGGCGCGCGTGGAACACAACGCGCCGCGTCGACCCGGGCCTGGTCCTTATCAGACGGCGAGCTACCCATCGCTCACCGTCCGCAGGCCCGCGCCTACGGTGGCCGGCTTGGGACTCCCGACGCCCGGGACGTCTCCTGCAGCGAGGGACTTGAACCCCTGCAATAGGACTACCGTCTGTATCTCAGACATACGACACTTGGAGCTGTTAGAAACTAATGGCTATTTTGTAGCAGGTGTGAACTTGTTGTTTTTTGTGGATGTCACTTTTTGACAGTGCCCATCATTCTGAACTAAAGTCAAAGTCTCTATGCTATTTGCCTAAAGCTGCTACAAAACCGGCACAATATGACAGTGACATATAATTCACCATCAAAGAGGCCACACATAGAGATTTCACAAATCGGTGAACACAATTTGAAGACTAATCAGACTAAGAAGGATCCTCATCATGGAAGCCCAGTAAATGTAACGTATTCATAATTAAAAATATTAATAAAAGTCTTACCTGGTCATCAGCATTTGACTGGCTTGGCTAAAATAGTAAGAACATATATTTTTTTCCATAATTTAAGTTTACAAAGAAGTGACGGTCGCCAGCTTTGTTTGTGGCTAGTTCGAATAAGGTTAAAGTTTGTAAGAAACTCAGTGTTGTTATGAAAAAGTTTACAAAGCGCTGGCTGCAATGAAAAAAAATATTCAGCACATTTTTTTTTTTAATATAGAGTTATCTACCTATTCTATTCTATTTCAGTTCAGTCGTTGCCTCGCTCCTAGAAATGATGACAGATGCTTGTTATAAATATCATTCATGAATGAATATTCACACATGCTTCAACGAATTTCATCATTCATTCGCGAATTAATTAAGTTTATACATACATACACATAGTTAATTTTTAGGGTTCCGTACCCAAAGGGTAAAACGGGAACCCTATTACTAAGGCTCCGCCGTCTGTCTGTCTGTCCGTCTGTCACCGCGCTGTATCTCATAAACCGTGATAGTTAGACAGTTGAAACTTTCACAGATTATGTATTTCTGATGCCGTTATAACAAAAAATACTAAAAAACAAAATAAAATAAATATTTAAGGGGGCTCCCATACAACAAACGTAAATTTTTTGCCGTTTTTATAGATAATGGTACGGAACCCTTCGTGCGCGAGTCCGACTCGCAGTTGGCTGGTTTTAAGATTGTGTTAGGTATTTTATTTTCTCAGAGAAATTACGATATTAACTAGTAAATAAAAATATGAGTCTTTCTATTAATTCCTCAGGATCAGAATTTTACTAGTAGGTCTTAGACACAGACTCAGACATACTTATACCATGGTTTAAAAAGTCCTTTACCAAATCCTGGTGCCCAAATGTAGCTCGCAACGCTAAACTTTTACCAAAATTATGACCACAATCATCTATTACAAATTTAACTAAACAAAACACTAAATTTTTACAGTAAAGAGGTTATGTAGTTTCTTCATTTGTTTTTTCACAAAAAATGGCGCATTTATAGAAAGTTGTTTTAAACTTACCGAATAAGGTGCAGCTAGCACGACAGCGAGGGAAAGAGATAAGAGGATTATCCACCTCATCTTTGCTGTGAGCCCAACAAAACGCTATGGAAGAAACCTCCTCACTCAATTTATATAAAAAACCGGTGAATACCGTAAATAATCAATATTAATGATTGCACGGTCCTCACTAATCGGGCGTGAAATCTCAGCGCGATTGTGAAAAGTTAAGATTTTGGTGTTTTTAGATTTTTAATTAATTATATTAATAATTCAATTATAGTTTATGATGTTCTAATTATTTTTTTGATTATTTTGGTGTAAAGAAAATTAGATTTTCTGTAAATCTTGATTAGTGACCAAACATGAAATCGCGAAAAAAAATAACCGTTCCCTATATTTATGTTCGAATAACTTGTCAAAATGAAGGGAACAGCAGATTTTTTTTCGCGATTTCAGGTTTGGTCCCATAGTAAAAGTTGTTCATAATGATGAGTACAATGACCCCTTAAGAGGTTGTGCGTTAATACTGGGACATGTATATGATAAAATGTTCATATTTTATTTACTTTTCCACAACGAGTGCTGTTTTACCAGTGAAAGACGCTTCCCTTTTCCTTAGCTCATCTTTTAATAGTCCTACACTCCAAGTCCCATACAATTATTTATCTGGTTTTTATTTTTGTGATCGACACAAAGTTAACATAAACAAAACAATGGCGGTTTGTAGACGGCTGCCACCTATGACGAGCTTTCAGTGTAAACCCCATTGTTTCTTAAAAAAACTAAGATGGCGGCCTTAAATCCGCGGCCACGCGCCAAAAAATCCTAGTGCCTACGGCTATACTTATTAAATTAAAACATCATTCTGTCAACGTCAAACCATTGACATCAAATAGAACGACGTTTTAAATATTTTAAAGTTAATTGTATTTAGTAAGCTGTCGTCCCATCCCTGTTACACAATTTAACTCACAAAGCTTATTCTGTTAAAAGCTTAACAGAAGTTTGTTTTAAATAAAAACTTTCAAGGGATTAACTCAACGGATACTTTCGACGCTTTACAAATGAGTTTGTACTTGTTACATTTACAACGGAGCATAGATGGAAGGTTTTACTTTTTTTTTGTCTCTGGCTAGAGCATGTCTTAAGAATTTTAATTTTAGGAACTAAGTTTTCACAGGAACCTATTTTTTATAATTTATTCCAAGTGCTAAATTAGTTATAAAAAAAGCAAGTTTCCAACGATGGAGAAAGCCTTGTCCTTCAGTTTTATTAAATTTTATTGTCATCTGCTTGTTAGGTCAATAATTTTGGTATATACCTTATAATAATTAATGTTCAAATTTTACTGAATCAACGCTGAAATTATAATAGTTACGACATTATCAATTACAATTTATACTTATTTATGTAGGTATTCATAATCTGACATAAAACTTTATTTCTTGAATTGACATAATTATAATTATATTAATATGACATCAATTAATTAAACACAATAATATTATAAAGGCGAAAGTTTGTGAGTGTGTATGTTTGTTACTCCTTCACGCTCAAACCGCTGGACCAATTTTGATAAAAGTACGGATGTAGCTGACACCCTGGATTAACATATAGGCTACTTTTTATCCCGATATTCCCACGGGATCGAGACTTAGGCGGGTGAAACCGCGGGGCGCAGCTAGCTTATTGCTGTATTTTTATTTAATTACAATAATAACCGCAGGTTTGCTGGAAGAGATAAATAGGGTCTTTAATAAATAAGCATCACCTTTGTACGTATTTTTCTGTTACTTTCTTCTTGTATGTTTATGTATGTACAGACGCCAGCACATCAAGCTTCGAAACTGTCAAATTTCTTTAATAGATTTTCAATTTTATCCCTACAGCATAAGGTTCAAGGTTGATTGCGAAAATTTGACAGTTTCGGGTAGCTTGATCTGCTGGCGGCTGTACATAAACTGTTAAATAAGTAAAATAAATAAATAAACATTGTGCAGGATAAAATTAAATATTTGCATACCATATAAAATGGTAGAATGTAAAGGGGCCATCATAGTTTTAAGATCATACAGTGTAGACCTACATTCTGGCAAATAAATGGATTTGATTTGAAGATATTCTGAATTCCTATAAACCGTGGCACGTTGTAAATTCGGTAATAATCCCTTTCGCTAAAGATAATAAATTATGTTTCCAGGTTTCCGATGGTAATGGAACCCTTATAGGATCACTTCGTTGTCCGTCTGTCTGTCAGTCTGTCAAGACCCTTTTTCTCAGAAAAACGTGGAGGTATCAAGTTGAAGTTAATATCAAATACGTAGGTCTATGATGCCTTGAAGCTCTAAAAAAATCAAGCTACCGAGTCAACGCAATAAAAAAATATGGCAATTTATGCGACTTATTTTGATACTGGCAACCAAATCAAAACCTATATATGGTAGTTCCCGTTGACCTAGAGTCATGAAATTCGGCAAGAAGCAAGGTCTCACAGCACAAATAAAGAAAAAAGTTCGAACACTATAATTTGTAGTTTTATCACTTAAAAAAATATTTTATTGCAATTAGAAACTTACATTTCCAGTTGGAAAATTGACCGTGGCGTATATCGATGTATGGGAGAACATGTTTTTCAACTACAATGTTAAGTTTGTTTTTGGGATAAATTCATCCCAACTGCGCAACCCTTCATTGTGCGTAGTCCAACACGCACTTGGCCTGTTTTTCAGTAAGAAAAATGTACGTGGGTAATATTTACCTAGCAGTTCTTTACCGTCCGCAACCAGCCAGTCACAACCACCCTTCTAAAGTCTTAATTTAGCTGAGAGTTCTAATGTATGCTTAGGTACTGATTCGTGGTCTCCAGTACTCCACTCATGGTCTCAAAGCAAATCTATACTAAGTAATATAAGCATTTGATAGCCCAACTCTTGAGGAAGTTTATTGGGAATTTAACATCACTCTACGACCCTTCGGAACGGAACAAAAAAAAAAAAGTCAGAAAGATTTGGGTTGGAGGTTGGCGATGTGATGCGATGCGATGCGGTGGGTCGGGGGAGAAGAATATTCACGCAGATGAAGTCGCGGGCCATAAGCTTACAGTAGGTCACCTAATATTTATTCAGCCATTACAATACAAAAAGCAAATTACAGCAAAGATCTAAAGATATTAAATCCTGTGAAGTGTAACGTAATAAAAGGCCAATTTCGAAGCTCTCATCCTTATTCTGAGAGCCCTTCAAGATCTGAACCAATCATAATCGAGTTTGATTGCCGAAAGATTACCGAAGTTGAAATGTCGCACATAGTTTGCCAATTTTACAGGCGCCACTTATCGACTACAATTCGAGCATGTAATTTTCTTGAGATTGGGGTTCGTAAGTCGTGTTTGAACGATTGGGTTTTGTGTTGCGGGTCGATTTGATCACGGAGTACTTTTAAGTATTTTATTTATTGAAAGGGTCTAGCTAACGTGTTTCGTATGTGAGATTTGTGTTGATGATCGCAGTTATATACAGGAGGTTATATACACATATATAAGCGGCTGTTCATTTATTACGTAAGACTATTTGAACCATTTTCTGACCCCCCTCCCCACTGCGTAAGAAAAAATAAGACTTAGATGAACCCAGTACAATGGTCGATGACTTCAGACCTCAGTACAGCTTCCGAAAGAGTGGGTCTTAAAATGAACATGGACAAGACAAAGGTCATGTCAAATGCCCATCTAACACGAAGTTGTGGACGAGTATGTTTACCTAGGACAAACTGTCCAGGTAGGTAGGTCCAACTTCAACAAAGAGGTCAATCGCCCAATCCGACTCGGCTGGGCAGCGTTCGGGAAGCTTCGTAATTATATTCTCCTCCCACATACCGCAGTGTCTCAAGACGTAAGTCTTTAACCAGTGCGTGTTGCCAGTGATTACCTATGGCACTGAAACGTGGTTGCTCACAATAGGCTTTATTAGAAGGCTAAAAGTCACCCAAAGGGCAATGGAGAGGGCAATGCTTGGAGTTTCCCTACGTGATCGAATCAGAAATGAAGAGATCCGCAGGCGAACCAAGGTATCCGACATAGCCCGAAGAATTGCCAAACTTAAGTGGCAGTGGGCAGGGTGGTGACATTGCTCGCAGAACAGATGGCCTATGGGGCCGAAAGGTTCTGGAGGCCTACTCCGAAGCGATAATACGAAGTATCGGCCGTTTCTTGCCTTCCAAAGTTTCCTTATTTGACTTTGAATCCTTGACCGACTTCAAGTCACGTTTTTGAATTTGATTTATCTCTCTGACCGTCATATTTTTTTTTTCTTTCGCCGTAGTTAGCCATCAGCCATAGTCAGGAAACACCCGAACATTCGGCTGATACTTACTATTTATCTTCGGAGTAGACCCCCTGGAGTGGTGACGGTGCACCGGAAGACGTAGCTTTGGAAGTCCTCCTACAAGGTGGACTGATGACCTTATGGTGGACTGATGAAAAAGTAGCAAAAATATAAAAGCGCGTTGGTTTGTGTTATAAAAAATTACAGTGCTGCTTCAACCGCGCCTGTGTGGAAATGCGCGCGATATTGGGGTTCCGTACCTCAAAAGGGAAAAACGGAACCCCAATATGGATCACTTCGTTGTCCGTGTGTCTGTCTGTCTTTCTGTCAAGACCCTTTTTCTCAGGGACGCGTGGAGGTATCAAGTTGAAATTAATATCAAATACGAAGGTCTACGGTCCCTTGGTGCTCTAAAAAAAATACGGCGATTTATGCGACATATTTTGATACTCGCAAATAAATCAAAACCTATATGGTACTTTCCGTTGACCTAGAATCATGAAATTTGGCAAGAAGCAAGGTCTCACAGCACAAATAAAGGAAAAAGTCCGAAAATGGTTAATTTGTAGTTTTATCACATAAAAAATATTTTTTGCGATTACAAACTTACATCTACAGTTGGAAAATTGACCGGGGCGTATAGCGATGTATGGCAGAACATGTTTTTCAACTACAATATTAAGTTTGTTTTTCGGGAAAAATTCATCCCAACTACGGAACCCTTCATTGTGCGTGGTCCGACACGCACTTGGCCGGTTTTTTTTAATTATAATTTTCCTTCGTTTTGTGAACTTACGTAAGAACAATCTAGACTACTCCCACCCCCATGTAAGAAAAAATAAAAAATGTTCGGACCGCCCTCCTCTCAAATCGTCTTATACAATATTAGTTTTAGTATACGTGACACCCGAAACACGTGTCTAATATTTGTATGTAAAGAATCTATGTACGACATTTCAAAACTGTATCATGAAAAATCACAAAGTTATAAGTTTGTTATGTTACCGGGTTGTCCGTACAAAAACATGCTAACGGCGCCCCCGCGCCTCCAGGGTCGTCTTGCGCTCATTGATAATAATTTGGCAGTAGGTACCTAACCGAATGGCGATTGTATTAATAATAATAATAATAATAATAATATAATTTATTTGCATCAAGTTTAACATTTTACATTAAATACATGTTAATACGTACAATTTAAGAAAAATTAAACAATAGTGTGGCGACACCAACACCCTTGCTAAGTTGTCAAGACAACTTGTGTTAAAGATGCTGGGCCCGACCCTTTAGTGGATGTTTCTTAAATGTAATTAGTTACATACATGCCATTTTACACAATATATGACTAGTCCATTATGCAGCAAAAGTAAACGGGCAAATAAACTATTTAAAAGAAATAAAATTAAAATTAAAACAAAAGTAATATATGGTATGAGTTGAGTAGTGTAGTGTGTACGTGTGTGTGTGTGTGTGTGTGTGTGTGCGTGTGTGTGTGTCTGTTTGTGTTTGTATGTGAGTGTGCATGTGTATGAGCGTAGGATAGTTTAACGGGAACTAAATTGAGTCAACAATAACTTTTCTGTATTATTGTAGTTTAGTGTTAGTAGCCAATCACTTAGTTTCTTTTTGAGTGACATTTTAGGTAGTGAGTAGAAGTCTAGTACTTTATTAAGGCTATTATAGAGATGAGGACCTTGGAAACAAGGAAATCTTCTTGTAAAAGAGAATTTACAGGGGAAGGGTTGACATACTTTGTCTTTGCGTCTTGTGGTGATTACTTCATAGGAGGTTCTTTGGTGCTGATATAGTACTGTGTGTAAGACAAATAATTGCCTCACTGTAAGGACTTTACAGTTCCTATATAGTTCCTCAGTTGGAAAAAGGATGGACCTAAAGGTGCTAGTTTTTAGCACGGCTCTCTGAGCTCGTTCTAGTTTCAAAAGAATAGTTTTTGGTCCACCACCCCACGCGCTTATACAGTACGTTAAGAGACACTGACAAAGAGCAAAATATGTACACCTAATAATTTGGGGTCCTGCGATGTGGCGAAGAGTACTAAAGACAAAGATTAGCTTTCTAATTCTTTTCGTCAGTAACTCTATATGTGGTGCAAAACTCAGGCAAGCGTCGAGATTAACACCGAGATATTTAATGGTTCTACAGCGTTCCAGTTCGGGGCATGTACATGTCGCAGTGCCAGGCAGTACACAAGAGTGCGCTACCAAAGCGTACGAATTTGGTGGTTGACTCGAATTTCTTAAACTGTATGTAAGAATTTTAGTTTTGTCGGTGTTGATTGTGAGAATGTGTCTTTTGAGCCATTGTAAAACACTATTTAGTCCTTTTTGTGCGGCATCGAAGGTGTCAACCCAACTATCACCAAAGAAGGTAAGGACAGTGTCATCAGCGAATGTCACGATTTTACCACTTCCCAAACTCAGATTACATAGTTGGTTAACGTATATTAGAAATAAGGTAACATGGAAATGGTGTTAACATTTTCCATCACACTTAATATTTTTGGGACAAAATATAACATGGTGCAAAAATGATTGAAATCGATTCAGTTCCTTATTCTGAACAAACTATATTCAGGTTTCGCATATACTAAAAATAATGTTGTATAATAAATGAACAGTCCATAACCCATAACGCAACGCCTATATTCTCCAAAGGAGTTAGCAGCAGAGCAACTGGGTTGTAGAGGTCAAATAAGGCAGTCACTCCGTGTAAAATACTGGTATTCAGTTGCATCCGGTTTGACTGGAAGCCAACCTCAAGATAGTTGGGAAAGGCTAGGAAGATTATAATGGAGTAGGCAGTAGAGGTGCACCAGTTCTGTCCAAGTCTTTTAATTGCCATCTCATCAAACCAGGCGTAAAACCAGGCGAGAATTTTCTAATCAATTAAATACACGTTGTTCTTCAAGGGGATCGAACCAAGAAACTCACGTGTTAATGGGCATTGATACAGTTGTCATGCATCACCATCATTTCAGCCGAAAACCATGCAGTGGTGCTAGACAAAGGCCTCCCCCAAAACGACGCCCTACATCGATCGGTCCTGTGAGTTGTCGGACCGATGAACTATACAGATTAATACGATCCAGCCTGTCCCTTGCTGTCCTCCCCCAGCGACGCCCTAAGTCGAGGTCCGTACCCTACAGGGGATGCCTCTTTTTTTTTTGGTTGGGAAATTATCAAATTACTTTTCCCGCTCTGGGCGGAGCTGGAGGGCGTGTCAGACTTTTACTGACTAAAACCCACCCGTGTTCCTTCATTTGCCTGTGTGCCAGGGCCACAATATCCCTTTCGGACAAAAGCGCAACCCTGGCAGGCCCCGTCAATTCGTACTGACATCTCTTTGAGGCGCGCGTGGATCACAACGCGCCGTCGACCCGGGCCTGGTCCTTATCGGACGGCGAGCTACCCATCGCTCACCGTCCGCAGGCCCGCGCCTACGGTGGCCGGAAATCGGCTTGCGACTTCCGACGGCCAGGGCGTCTCCTGCGGCGACTAGGAGCATGCGGGAGCGATTCCTGCCTCTCCCATAGGGGATGCCCTAAGCGTGTAGTCGCTTAGTTTATAAATTTATGCCCTGGCTGGAGGCCTTAATTTATTGAGGTACCCACAGGAAAGTCCGGTTTTTTAAGCAGACGACAACCTCCTAGGTTGCCCAGCGAGATGCCATATAAAAAAATCCCTGACACCTAATTCTAAATCCTATATTAAACATTCACCACTTCAACTCTTTCATTGGTAAAGTGATGAAGAAGTTACTGAATACTTTTCGGAAGATTGCCTGTTGCAATTTTCTGTAAGCTATGTAGAGTCACCAACCTAAGCTGTCTGCCAACCGACTGATATTTATATATATTAAGTAATTCTTTCTACAGTCGTTTTTCTTATCAGCTTTAGACTTCTAATTTAAATAGATTTTATAATATAATAAAACTGCTAAACGAAAGTATAAATATTTTGTACAATGAGTGAATTTAATATAATTTACTAATCGCATCGATGATCAAACTAATTAATTAATATCTAAAATAATAATTAAATTATGTAACATTTGCTCGCCGATATTAAAGGCGTAAGAGAGAGAAGTAAGAGATCATTAAATTATCTTAAGAACTTTATGTACCTTATTTATGCAAATAAATGATTTTGGTTTGGAAATCCTGAAGATAATTTTGAAATATTTTTACCTACCTACCTCTTATAGAGACAAATCTTTTTTTATTTGACTAGATAAGTTTCAAAGTCAACACAATTCTTTGTAGAAGGACAAACTTTTCAAGGTATAACTTTTATAATCTAGCATTTTAGTATCATCGTAAATAGACTAGATGAAACTAACTTTGTGTCTTATCCTTTGAGCTAAACAATATTTTCAGGGGTATAAAACACTAAAGGGCAATATGGATAATCTAATATTATAAAAGTTTCCTTCTACATGCTCATGAAAAAGTATGCTTGAAGAATATCTGGGATAAACTTTATGACATACTTAGGTACTTTTGTCAAGATAAGAATTTATACTAAGATTGTATTATTTAGGTACCTACTTAAATCAGCCTCTCATCATTACTGAATTGCCCTTTTTTAACGTTCACTTACTAACAAAGGCTTGCCATTGAACTCAAAAATATTTTACAAAAAAAAAACAACCGAATTCCATAAAAAAATACGTACATACTACAAAGTGAATAATAACTTTAATTTCGGAAGTCGGTGTCTTTGGATCTGTATTTTAGTTTTTTGCTACCGAATTCCGAAATTAAAGTAATTTTTTTTGGAAGTTTATTTTTTTATTTTTCATTTTTTGTTGGTCAGTTTGTAATTTATCTAAGTTACAATAGCCTAATTTCAACTGCTCATCACCTTTTACAAAATATTGCTTTTCCCAAAGGGGCGAAAATTGTTGAGGAGTGCTCCTGGTATGAACCAGGAGAACTGGAACTGACGGTGACTTCACCGTATGCATTGTTACGAGCATAAATTGCTTATCAACCTTATTAAAGTGTCTAATCGAATCGCAACCGTGAAATACTTATTATTAATTAGTTCGGGTAGCCATCTCTGGTCCTCATCATCAGTTCCACTTCACCAAATTCACTAAAAACATACAGCCTCCTCCTTTTTGGAAGTCGGTTTAACAATCAATCTGCGTATCCTTTTCCCAAATATGTTGGGGTCAGCTTCCAGTCTAACCGGATGCAGCTGAATACTAGTATTTAACATAGAGCGACTGTCTATCTGAACTGCCCAACCTACAGTTACTGGGTAACACAATACCCCTTGGTAAGGCTGGTTGCCAGACTTTTGCGCTTCTGACTACCCCGTAACGACTGTCAAAGATCTACGAAAACTGCCGGGACTAACGGCTTGACGTGCTTTCCGAAGCATGGAGAGGTCTCGAATATCTAGTCTCGATTGTAATGGATCCCATCCACGAGCTTAACCCTACGACCACCCCGTGCGCCTGATATCACTTAGCCCCGAGCCCCAGTTAACTATCGAAGGGAATTTCACCATTGAAAATAGCTTTTCACAGACGGATTGGTGAGCGAAGAAGGTACATGTTTCCACGAAATTATCAAATAACTTCTCCGGCTCTGGGCGGAGCGGGAGGGCGTGTCAGACTGTTACTGATTAAAACCCACCCGTGTTCCTTCCGTTGCCTGTGTGCCAGGGCCACCATATCCCTTTCGGACAAAGTCGCAACCCTGGTTGATGTGAACCCTGAGTCGGCTTTCTGAGTCACAACATAACATCACGCCTTGTTTTCCCGAAGGGTTGAGCAGAGGTGTACCTATAGTACACTCACTTTTCGCCAGTTATGTTTAAATCCCATGTAATAGGGGGCGAGCCTATTCCCATCAACCCTGCACAAATCCAGACTCCGGGCTGCTACTGAGGAATTCCTGATAGAAATACCCAATAACACTTTGCCCGACCTGGGAATCGAACCCAAGACCTCATGCTCAGCAGTGGTGCTTACGACCACAAGACCAACGGCGCAGTAAACGCTGTCTGAGTCATCATGTTTGACTACCGGACTAGAGGACAAATAGGGATGATTGATTCTTGGACACTGAGTAGCACAGGATGATTAACTAATTTTTATTAAATTGAATCATTATTCGAGTCTCATATGAATCAATATGCGAATGAGATATAAATGACGTCGTATGGTGTAGTTAAATATATAAATATGTCTCGATATACAAAGCTGTGAACTCGTCGAAAAATAAATGCGTCCAAATGTTATCCGCTAAATGCACGCACACTAGAATAACACAATGACAGCACAATAACGTGGCGCGAGTGTAAGGCTGCATTCCGTATTAGACTTTAATCGCTCACATCAATAATTTGCGTACCGAATTAGTTATTACGATTATGACAGCCGACAACTGTCATCAATTCGGAACGCTCGTGACCGCGCTCACGGTTGGATTACAGTATTTCTTTGTTAAAACACCACACGCACACATTTTTACACTTCTTCCTTGGTTAGATGGCGACGGTAGCCAGAAGCACAGTTTCGAAAATGCCACGCTATTATAAATAAGATAAGACTCAAAACAAAACAACGCAACTGTCATTTTTGACAGCGCTCACGGTGATATTAATTTAGGGCATGGTCGGCGTTATCGCAAGATGGCGCATGTCATGACGTCATCTATGACGTTTCACGCGACAACGTTTTCGTGCTCACGGTAATAGGGAACGCGTTTAAGCGCGCTAAAATCGATTACAGCGATTATGGTTTTAATTCGGAATGCACCCTAAGACATAGCTGTCACGCGCACCAGCATAACAAAGTTGGCTGTTGTTTTAGTTCGATTGCAGCGCGACACTCTATCTAGACATACTTATAAGTAATAATATACATTAAGTTTATTTATTTTCTTTCACAACGGTTTTGTAGCACATAACAGTTTTGAACTAAAAACTCACATTGTGAGAGCTGGTGTAGTAAATAGGTTTTAGGAAAAAAATATTTATTACAGGTCACCAGGCACGGGCATCATACAAATAAACAGGCAGGTAACATGATGTATTTCTACTAAATAATTAAAAGAAAAGGCAAATTAAAATAACACAACAAAACCAGTCAAAGGGTGTTTGGTGAATGGTGATGAATGTGTAGGTGAATGGTGGAGATTTGGAGAAAGACGTTGAATATGTAGGTGGATGGTGGAGAACGGAGTTGAATGTGTAGGTCACTAGAGGTGATTGGTGGTGAATGTGTAGGTCACTAGAGGTGATTGGTGGTGAATGTGTAGGTCACTAGAGGTGATTGGTGGTGAATGTGTAGGTCACTAGAGGTGATTGGTGGTGATTGTGTAGGTCACTAGAGGTGATTGGTGGTGAATGTGTAGGTCACTAGAGGTGATTGGTGGTGAATGTGTAGGTCACTAGAGGTGATTGGTGGTGAATGTGTAGGTCACTAGAGGTGATTGGTGGTGAATGTGTAGGTCACTAGAGGTGATTGATGGTGAATGTGTAGGTCACTAGAGGTGATTGGTGGTGAATGTGTAGGTGACTAGAGGTGATTGGTGGTGATTGTGTAGTGACTAGAGGTGATTGGTGGTGAATGTGTAGGTGACTATAGGTGAATGGTGGTGAATGTGTAGGTCACTAGAGGTGATTGGTGGTGAATGTGTAGGTCACTAGAGGTGATTGGTGGTGAATGTGTAGGTGACTAGAGGTGATTGGTGGTGAATGTGTAGGTCACTAGAGGTGATTGGTGGTGAATGTGTAGGTCACTAGAGGTGATTGGTGGTGAATGTGTAGGTCACTAGAGGTGATTGGTGGTGAATGTGTAGGTCACTAGAGGTGATTGGTGGTGAATGTGTAGGTCACTAGAGGTGATTGGTGGTGAATGTGTAGGTCACTAGAGGTGATTGATGGTGAATGTGTAGGTCACTAGAGGTGATTGGTGGTGAATGTGTAGGTCACTAGAGGTGATTGGTGGTGAATGTGTAGGTCACTAGAGGTGATTGGTGGTGAATGTGTAGGTCACTAGAGGTGATTGGTGGTGATTGTGTAGGTCACTAGAGGTGATTGGTGGTGAATGTGTAGCTGACTAGAGGTGATTGGTGGTGAATGTGTAGGTCACTAGAGGTGATTGGTGGTGATTGTGAAGGTGACTAGAGGTGATTGGTGGTGATTGTGTAGGTGACTATAGGTGAATGGTGGTGAATGTGTAGGTGACTATAGGTGAATGGTGGTGAATGTGTAGGTGACTAGAGGTGATTGGTGGTGATTGTGTAGTGACTAGAGGTGATTGGTGGTGAATGTGTAGGTGACTATAGGTGAATGGTGGTGAATGTGTAGGTGACTAGAGGTGAATGGTGGTGAATGTGTAGGTGAATGGTAGTGAATGTATAGGTTAAAATAATAAAAGGGTGTAAGTAATTAATTTCCAATATTTTATTTTTCTCTTCAAACTATCACCTAACAGCTGTGAAGGTTGCACTTGCATAATTATAACTAAGTGAAATGTGCGGGATCCTGCCGTTTTGCCGAAAAGATTTTGCCAAATTTTCATTACCCAAACAAATTTTAGCAACCTTTTTTTATACCATTGCAATATTTCGAATGATTTTAGTACGCATATTTTCATTTGGTCAAATTTTTACTTGGCAAAATATTACCAAATATAATGTCATTATGGCATTTGGTCTTTAATCCAATGATTTATTACAGCAAAAAATCTTCAGACAATAAACGTTTTTGAGCGAGCGAAGCGAGCGGTGCCGCGGCAGCGGCCGGCGAGTGCCAGACACGACTTGCATTAATAGAAAAAAAGATATTGTTTTTAGTAGGTTACCCGGAACATAACTATTTAGATAAGGTTAATTTCTTTTAAAAAAAAAATGGGTAGGTTAGGTTAGGTTAAAACTGTGACCTACGCACGAGCCGAGCGAGCGAAGCGAGCGGTGCCGCGGCAGCGGCCGGCGAGTGCCAGAAACGACTTGCATTAATAGAAAAAAGAGATTGTTTTTAGTAGGTTACCCGGATCTGAACTATTTAGATTAGGTTAATTACTTATTTATATTATTATTTGATTTTGCGTAAAAACTGTTATTCCAATTGAAATATTTGACAAAATAAAAAATGTTAAAAGTACTAGTTGGTAAACAAGTTATAGTTTAAACGTTCATTTGTCAAACATTAGGTTAGCGTTACAATTTTTTGTGAATAGATTTTTTGCTAAGTAATAATTTGGCAAATGAAATTATGCGAGAAATTTTTTGGGAAGTGAAAATTTGTCAAATTCCTTTCGGTCAAACAAGGAAGACTCGAAATGTGCATGTGCGAACGTTTTGAGTGCGTTTCAGCATTCTGACGTAAAACCGTCCCGTTTCCCCTTATCAACAACATAAATTGTTAATTACTGTGCAAATGAGAATGAAATTAAAAATACTGTATTTTAATATGACGGCTATAAAGCCAAGCGCGGCCATGTTATAATTAATTCATTTTGTATTGAATTAAAAGAACAGGGAATCGTTTCAGATGGCGTGTTTCATATAATTTGTTGTTAAATTATTTTTAGAATTGCGTGGTTTGTTAATGTTTTGGTTCTGCATATTTAATGTATATTTTAAGGAACCTAAATATAACAGGCCTACAGAACTATGTATAAACAAACAAGTCCACACCAACATAACAAAAAAAAAAAAGAAGCCCTACAGTAGTCGCATATGATGTGTAACTTTATACAAAGAATTATAATCATAAACTGCTCATCACCTTTTACAAAATATTGTTTTTCCCGATGCAGGGGAGTTAATTGTTGAGGATTGTTAATTGTTGTTCTCTTGGTAAGAACCATGAGAACTAGCACTGATGTTGACTTCACCATATGCATTGGGACGAGCATAAATTGCTTAGCAACCATACTAAACTGCCTAATCGAATCGCAACCCGTGAAATACTTATAATTATGTAGTTCCGGTGGCCATTTGTGATCTTCATCAACAGTTCCACTTCACAAAATGGTGCTTTTCGAGTGCAAATGCATGAGTTACTATAAAAAATACCCAAATCGCTATCGGTGGGCCTATAAAATTTGAGGATTTCCCTCGATTTCCATGGGATCTCCTCAGCAGAAAAGTCCATCGCAAGGAGTACGACGTTAAGTCTGTCCGGCACTAGGTGTCACTTGCAGTGATTGCACCTTTTTTAATCGAAGTTTTTTTTGTATTTTTGTACTTTATTTTGGTTTTGTACTTTGTTGACTTATTAATATAATAAATAAAGCTACATTTCTCGAAGCAATTTTTTTTAATTGAGTGAAAACCTTAGGTGTCCGCCACTGGGGACTTCCCCCTATGTGGTAGGTAAAACTTCAAAGAAAGACTACCTTACTTGTGAAGTCAGATGTATTATAGAAATCTCAGTTTTCTTAGACTTGTTGGAAGCAAGAAATAAACAATATTTTTCCATTATCAGTTGTTGAACTTTGTAACCATTGTATGAAACTTGTTGAAACACGACTTACAATGGAAGAAAGGGGTTTCTGCGTTGCTAAACTCCATTTATTAGAAAAATAAAGACAGAATAACAAACAAAGAGATATTGTGTAATACTAATTTTTAGGGTTCCGTACCCAAAGGGTAAAACGGGAACCTTATTACTAAGGCTCCGCCCGCGCCGTCTGTCTGTCTGTCTGTCCGTCTGTCACCAGGCTGTATCTCATGAACCGTGATAGCTAGACAGTTGAAATGTTCACAGATGATGTATTTTTGTTGCTGCTATAACAACAAATACTGAATAAAATAAATATTTAAGGGGGCTCCCATACAACAAACGTAATTTTTTTGCTCGTTTTTGCTTGATGTTGATAACGGCAGCAGGTAGACGCTTGAAATATTCACAAAATATTTAGTTATATATTCACTTTAAAAATAAATAATTAAATTAAAATAAAACAAATGTTTAAGAGGGGCTCCAATACAACAAACGTGATTTTTTTGCCATTATTATAGTTAATGGTACGGAAACCTTCGTGCGCGAGTCCGACTCGCACCTGGCCGGTTTTTATATAATAACGAAAGAGAGATAACCGTTATTTTTCTAATGTTATTAATAAATGGAGTACCTATAGATTATTTTAAAATATTCAAGCTGTTGTCCAATGTTCTACGTTATAAATACAGCATTAAGGGCTAAAGTTAAGTGCGAATCGTTCCTACAAATAATTTGTACGTCTTCGATGCTAATTAGCACAGTACAATAACGCCTTGTACCTTATGGCTCATTTGACCACTTTGATGTACTTCTCATAGTTTCAGATTTTTCTGTGAAATGTCTTATAAGAAAAACATTCGTAGTCACAGTATATTTTTACGTTACTCTTTTTCTTTCGTGACAGCATGAGCTGCGTTATTTAATAGCAAGTTCATGTCGTGGTAGAAAAAGATTAGTCAGCTAACAAACTGGTACTGTCGGGCTAACTGCCCAGGGTACAGTAAAATCATTATAATCACTCATCACTTCACACACACACGTTTATATACAATTATATAATACAACACACTCACACAAACACACAAAATCAAAAAATCAATATCATATTTATTTATTTCACATAAACCTACATGGGTACTTATGAAACGTCAGAAGCTAGGTGCACGGTTCCAATTGGTCGTTTCCTATGGAGAAGAGCCGGCAAGAAACTCCAAATGCATGCATGCACGATATTCCCTTCATTTTACTTTATTTTATTGTAAATTAACGAGATTAGTTAATTAAGAAGATAGACGCTTTTGAAATGTGGTGTTGGAGACGGATGCTGCGAATACCATTGACCGCACGACGTACCAACACATCCATCCTAGAGGAGCTCGGAATAACCACGAGGCTATCCGCTACCTGTTTTCAGCGAATCTTCAAATATTTTGGTCACATCCCTCGGAGAAACCCTGAGAGCCTAGAGAAACTGATGGTAGTTGGCCAAGTCGACGGGAAAAGACCACGCGGGCGCTCGCCTACCCGGTGGTCTGACCTTGTAAAGAAGCTCACTGGCCAATCAGTATCCGGGGTTTTTAAAACCGCTGAGGACAGAATCACTTGGAAGAGCATAGTTCATCGAGTGGTCAACACTTCAGATTAAGCACAACCTTCAGAAATGAAGTTAATGACTAAGAAGAAGAGTGGAAATTAATATCCCAAAAACGGGTGAAGATACTTACTCTTGTAACACCTACCACTTAGCTCAGGAGTCAGGGCTTCAATTAAAATGTAACACCTTAATTATGTCAATACAACATTTTATTATTATTTTTATCTTTACGTTTCTCGGGACCATGGAGTCCCGCTTTGGCAGGCGTACGAAGGGCCGAAACCAACTCGCAGAGTCCCATTAGACGTCTTTAATGAAATGAGGCACTAATGAGGGTTTGGGTGGCTATAGTGGATTGGTGACCTTGTACTATGGAAGGACTGTCCCCTGCCTGATCAATGTTATGAAATACACAGATAAAATGGCAGGGGGTGACTTGCACAATCAATTATGGGCCCCGGAAACTGTACAGTGACATAGTGAGGAGTGGAGAGATATTCCACGGCTATCAGAACAATCCCAGAGCCCGGAAGATGGTCAAGATCCCTACCAGCACTTACTGGAATACTTCCTTCCTCTGAGCACGATTGCTCTTGCGAATCTCCACTCAAGCCGGCCAAAAAAGACAAGAATGTGGTGGGAGCTTAGTTCCTCGTCAGTGTTTACTCCAGCCAGCCAATAAAGGCAAGCCAGAGATAAGGACCAAGACTTCTCCCGGGAGATAAGGTCCGTGGAACTACTACTGCCCAACAGCTCGCCACATGCTGCCCTGCGGGTTTCTGTTGTTTTGGTTCCTTACCCTAGACCTGTTCCGGCAAAGTAAACTCTACCGGCAGAGACGTAGAGTTCGGAGCGCGCAAGCCCCATCACGACGTCAAGGTGGTGGGTACAAGGTGGTACTCGGGTGGGGTATTATTATTATTATATTGAGTTCTTAATTTTTTGCTCATTTGAGAGAGTTTACGACCTGCCGGAACCAAGTGTGTAAGGAGAAATTTAAATTAAAAAGGTGGATAATAATTTAGGAGAAGTCAGGAATTTTCGGGTGATGCGGCAGGTGTTGAGAATGGTGGCTTTTTGGTGCATGGAAAGTGTGTGTAAAGGCGATGTGTCTTTGTGTGAGAACCTGCGGCATATTATTATCTATCTATACTAATATTGCAGGTAAAATTTGTGAGTTTGTATTTGTAGAAAGTATTATTCGGAACTACTGATCCGAAAATTCTTTCACTAAAAGCTGCAGTATATAATATATATCTTTCCGTGTGATGCTGGACGTAAAGAATAGCACCATCCTATTTCTTCCCGTGAGTGTCGTAAAAGGCGACTAAGGGACTTACTAGAGAATGGGCAGCAGCGTTCTCTATGCATTTTAACATCATACTGCAATCGCCAACCCACCTTACAAGCGTGTCGATTATGGTCCTTCCCCCCCCGCCCCTATTTGGGTAGGCCTATGTCCAGTAGAGGACGTCTTTGGCTGAAATGATGATGATGAATACATCTCTTTTAACACACCCAATACAAAAGTATGATGGCCATTTACAATATCACGTTCCCATTGATACCTTCACAATAATCACAAAAAACTCAAACCGTCATTAAAATAATTGCAGGTTTAACCTCGTTATTTCTGCCCAACTATTTATTCGCCAGCCGATGTAATCCACTACCCAAACAGACCGTTTACACGAGGCCAAATTGTAGCCTTAAATAAGCGATGTTTAAAAGGAGCTGTGAATGTTTGTGTAAGCGAAGGAGCTCTCGGTACCATTTGAGACACGGGTGAAGTCGAAAGTGTCTAATGTGCTTTCAGCCGAAAGACGTCCACTGCTGGACATAGGCCTCCCACAAAGGGGGGTTTGCCATAATCGCCACGCTTGGCAGGCGGGTTGGCGATCGCAGTATGGTGTTAAAATACATACATTGAGAACGCTGCTGCCCATTCTCTAGTAAGTCCATTAGTCGCCTTTTACGACACCCACGGGAAGAAATAGGATGGTTCTACTCTTTACGTCACACGGTACATCACGGAGCATCCCTTATTGCTACGTAATAAATTTAAGGAGGTACTGTCAAAATGGTTAAAAATTGAGTGTGCGAGCAGTGGCGACTCACTGGGGAATCACCGCAGACAGTTCCGAGTCACCAAGAACTATGCAGCACCCGGTTCCGACTCACTGGAACCCTCTTTTGGCACTGGCAAGCATCGCAAGATACACGACTCAGCCCACTATCGACCTCCGGTCTCCGGAGAGCTACGCGAACGTGCGAACTACGCGTCACACTGACGTCACGCAAAATCCTGAATCGTGCAAGCAGAGTTTACCGCGCGACTGGCATATATACAACGTCCCGAAATTAATCGTCGAGCAGTTGCCCACCAGACACAACCCCGTCTGGTCGGAGGATCCTCTTTTTTCTATGGAGGATGAGTGAACTTTACATCCTGTTCCTCATACCTCTATAAGTCTAATGTTGAAAGTCGTAGAAATATCTAAAGTCAAAGTCAAACCATTTATTTCAAATAGGCACATAAGAGGCACTTTTGAACGTTAAAAATTTACAAAAAAATAGAATTGATTCAAGTTGCCCCTTCCAAAAGGTAGTTTCGTATGGAGAAGAATGGGCAAGAAACTCCACTGTAACTCTTTTAAAAATGTTTTACAATATTTTGTTTGAGTATATTAATTATATGATTATATGTGAAGACGATGCACCGATAATAAAATTACTAATTAAAGGTAAAAAGAATTAAAAACTAAGCAATGAAAAATAACTTAATTATTAGACAGATCATGGTGCTCAGATATTTACAAACATCGTAAAAGTATATTTTTCAAAAAAATAATAATAATAAGGTAGTGTGTGAGTATAGGTTTAGCACAGAATGTAAAATCAATATCATAAGAATAACAGATTTTACCTTATGGTAAAATCTGTTATTCTTATGATATTGCTTGTTGCTTGCTTTTGTTATTGCTTATTGTTGTATTGGTTTGCTTCTTGTGTTATTGCTTAAACTGGTTGCTTTTCTTATGAAAAGCAACCAGTTTGATTTTGTCTAGACTCTAGATTGTCCTATGGAGCTGGACCAGCATGTTCTGTCCTGGATATGAACGAAACGCTTTGGAAGCGATTGCCAATTGGCTAGCCCTCAGAGTGTGATGCTCGCATCGATATTATTAAAATACTAAAGCCAACGAGACGAGATAAATTTCATGCTTTGGAATTAAAAACTTTAACTTAACTGCGTATGCAGTTGCCATTGCAACTTAAATTATTTTATGACGTTAAGCGATAGTTTTGTTATTCAAAAATGATCTTAGATTTCTTGAGTTTTAAGTTGATATTTGTATAAGTTGCAATATTATGTGTACTTACATGGTATATTAAAATTATTTGTGATCATTGCGGACCGTGTCGGGCACAGCACAATAGTAGGAGAGACGAAGCTTTGAAAACTTAGCTTAACAGTCTTCTGAATTAACTTAAATATAATATTATTATGCAAATGATCTAAGTAGGCTTGTCTTAAACAAAAAAAATGGCAAATCTATATAGTATGTGGTAGCGGAAAAGATATATGTTATTCTTGAATATAATTTCAGAACTTGGTTGTTACGTAAACACGTTTAGAAAAAAAATCTCGATACAAATTAACGGTAACCTAACCTTTTACTTTAAGTTCCAATCCAAAATATCTGTATTAAATATCAACGTACAGCTGGTATTTAATTAAAAACAAGAATGTCTTATTTGAATGCAGAACTTGGTTGTTTTTTATTTTCGATTACTCCACAGATTTTTGAGTAAATAAATAATTTCTTCATATTTTGCAATAAATTACAAGCGTGTGTCATCGCCCTTCTCTTTGTTTTGTATGCAGTCTGACAGTGCCCGCGCTTTTGCTATTGTCAGCGTCTTAAATAGGGTTTTTAATTTATTTAGTTTACTGTGCTAATACTTATTATAATTATGCATATGTTAGCACTCTTAATTTGTCATTTTAGATGTTATTCAATTACAATTAAATTAAAATTCATTTATTTCAGGTATCACATAACCCATATTTAAAAAAATCTTTAAATGATAAACACAAAATCACACATAAATAAGCACAAACGAATAATTATTACGTTATTGCCTCTCGCCAAACAACTAAATCCGTGTAAAAGAGCCTTAAATGAAATATTTTCAATTTCGTATTCCGTCGAGTTATCAGCATTTTGCCGTATTGTGTCGTTCCCATTAATATTGTAATAGTTACAGCAATTATCGGGGATTCAAGTATCAAAATGTATGAGCAGCTGATGTAATTATAAATGTAACAATTGTGTTTTGTATGTGAAGTTAATTTTATTATAAATGGTCGATACGTCATCTAGACGTAGACGTTACTCTGAGAGATAATAATATATACCTACAGATACGCCGTGTTAGAGATAGGGTGCAATAACATAACTTTACGTCTGTAATCCCCGAAGTTTTAGGCAGACGTGTACGAGTAGCTATAGTACACCGACATTTCACCTACCGCTGTTTCTGTCGTTGAATGTAACACGAAAATGCAAATAGCTGCTGTTATAGAACAATTATACAACTGCACAGGGGGCCAAGTCTGCTAACGCAGTTGTGTAAGAATGGCCCACCATTGGCACCGTAATTGTAGAGTTTGACAGTTTCGCTAATCTCCTAATTGAAAGACGTCTTTATGATTTTCCAATGACGCGGACGTGCCACTGATACTCCATTGGAAAATTTGGTAATCTCGTACTGACAAGCTCCTATAATTTGACTTCCCTATGGACCACTGTCACGCCATTATGAATTTAGGAGGTTACAAACTATTGGCACAATGGTCATGGCGTTGCCTTGGTATGGTCGTCATAATGATCAATCATTGAAAATAGCAGACTTGGCCACCTGAACTGTTATTATACAACTTCATTGCTGGGAGTTGCTTTTGCTCATACTCGCGCTCGGCTCAGCTCACTAGCTTTTTGTTTTTGGAATTTTACAAAAAATCACATTATTTATGTACTTTTTCGTTATTATTTTTTTATTTGACGCAGATTGATTTTATTTATGTATATGCATACACACGTTGCAGTATAAAACTGATTTACATCCGTCACCTCATACTTTCAGGTCAAGTTGATCGCCACCAGTTGTCTGGCATTTTTTTGCTGAACTGGGCCTTTTTGGCGCAGCCGTGAGGCACACTTTACTGCTAATTTCTTACACCGCATTTTACACTTTTTACTTGTTTGATTTTTTATTTGTTTTATCTGCTGTATATTAAATTGTGTGCCTTTTAGTCTGTGCTAAATAAATTTATTTTCTGTCTTTATTTATTTCGCTAGTTATGTATAAGTCCCATGTAATAGGGGGCGAGCCTATTGCCATCAACCGGGCACAAATCCAGACTCCGGGCTGCTACTGACAAATTCCTAATGGAAAATCCCAATAACACTTTGCCCGACCTGGGAATCGAACCGAGGACCTTATGGTCAGCAATAGGGCATGCAACCACTAGACCAACGAGGCAGTTCTGGATGAAATAAGCGTGCAAGAGTGTTTCATGACACGGTTTGGAGAAATTACGTTACTCTAAGGGCCTGTGCACACCACGTTTTTTAAACGCGACCTTGACGCGTGAGGGCGCGCTTTTATACTACAGAGCAGTACTGACTCGCGAGCGTATCGCGTCTGTATCACTACAAACGCGCGTCAACGGCGCGTTTAAAAAACGTGGTGTGCACAGCAGGCCCTTAACGGTATGTGAATCCACGTTCAACTCCAACTGTCACAGTTAGATCTGCTTTTGCTAAAAGGCAGTACGCAAGACAATCTTCCCAAAACTTGCTAAATAAAAAGCGTATGTATACCTACGTATTTTTTTTTTTTATAAATTTTAAATTTAATTTTAATTTATTTGCAATTATTTTAAACATAAAAAGAACGATCAGAACACAGATATAATAATATGTATTTTATATGTACTGAATATTTTAATTTTATTATTTTTGTCGACTTTCGATTTCATTATGGACAGTTATTTTATGTTTAGGTATTGAGATAATAGAATAGATTTTACTCAGTTTATTAAATTGATACACTACGACAATTTGCCGTGTTTAAAATAGAATAGAATACTCTTTATTATATATATACACCATAAAAATTACAGATTATTATGAATGTTGAAATTTTACATAGGGTGACACAAGGGTCTTATCGATAAAAGCGAACTTTTACAGACGACCTTTGGATGGATTAAAGGGAGAAGGAGAGACAATACTGCAGGTAGTCAGTGGTGTACCATTTACATATACAATAAATACATAAAGCATACACTTATCTATATAAATATATATATACATATACACTAATAAACATGAAACAAGAGCAAGGAACTGTATTATGTAATGATGATGTTTAAGGAGAGAGGAAGTGTTTGTTTAGCCATTTCATACAACTGTATAAGTGTATAATAATGATTGTTATTTTTATATAGGTACGTATAATTAAAGTTGGTGCTCAATTTGATAAACAAGAGAAAGAGGGAAGACCAAAGAAATGGGTGGATTAGACTGTATGAAATATGATATGGCTAGAAAGGGAGTGACTACCGAGATGACGACTAATACAGAACTATGGAAGAAAGGGACATGTTGCGCCGACCCCAAATAAATTGGAACAAGTGCAGGAGAGTTACGATAACAGTTAATTTGATTAGCAATCAATAAGTTGAATTTTTATCAAAGGCTAAATCAAACAAGGTTCAATTTCCCGAGATAAATCTTGACGAAAAATAAAACGGAAATGAAACAATCCAATCCGAGTGACTGTTATATAAGCCCGGACGTCCGGAAGTATGTCACAATGACACAGTATTTTCGTCAAGAGACGCTTAATGTCTTACTACGGGCGACGAATTAATCAAGGGGAAGAATCGGGGAGGGAAAAGTCAGTTTCGACTTTCTTTTGTTTTCTGTTAAATGAGCGAATGAGGCTATTTGATGTACGAGACAATTTTTGAAATTGCACAAAACGAATTAAGAGGACATTTCGACCGTGATTTTTGCGTCAAAGTTGGTCATTTAGACCAACTTTGACGTTCTTATTTTGAGAAACTGAAAGACTTGGACAACTTTTACTTATTAAGTGGTGGAGAATAGTTATTAGTATAGTTTATATCGGAATCCCTTTTCCCAATTTTTTCGTAAGTATTTATATAAAGCCAAAATTCCGAAACCAGTTTTCATAAAATGAGCGACGGCACTTTTTCGAGTTCCTGGATTGAACTACTGTACATGTGCAAACGAAATGAAATATATATAATAATATCTTTCAAATAGGGGTTTAGTTCATAGCTGCCTCAGAATTTAGTAATATGTATGGAATATCTATAAAAAAAAATCCCGTTAAAAACCATAAAACTAGATACTAAAAACACTGAGAATTAACTGTAAATGTATCCTTACTAAATGAAAATGAAAAAGTGACGACACGGTTGGCGCAGTGGTTAAGCGATTGACTGCTGCGCTGCGTGTCGCGGGTTCGATTCCCGCACGGAACAAATATTTGTATGACCTACAAGTAGTTGTTCCGGGTCTGGCTGTTTGTGTATGTGAGTTTAAATGTTTGTAAACGCACCCACGATACAGGAGAAATTCCTAGTGTGGGGCAACCTTTTTAAAAAAAAAAAAATATATATATTACCTACTACGTAAAATTTATACCAGAATAACCGTTAGTTCATAAATTTTATATAAAAAAGTAAAAATAATTATTACCTATATGAAACTTAAAATAAACGTAATTGCCATATTGTTACATAATGCGATGCATCGTCGGCTGCTTAATCCTTCAGAACGCAATTTTGTGATTGGTCTCGAAGTACTCTTAAACAATTTCTGAAATCTTCATTGTGATAAAGCAGTTTTCCCATCACGGGGAAAAAATAAAAAAATATTTTTTCACTTTTTTTCAGGATATGATCTGAAATATAAAGGATGCTGTATTGCTGTACTTAAAATTAAAATTAGGCCAAAATTAGCGCATATTCTAAGGTGAAAAGACATAATAAATTGCAAAATTAAATTAATTTAAGGAGATTAATGTAATGACTGTACCTTCTCAGTACATTTTTGAAAATCTTTTATATGCCCATAAAAATATAAAATTGTTTAAAAATTACAGTGATATCCATAATATAAATACTAGAAACAAACATTAATTTGTTGTACCTACAACAAGGCTCAAGAAAATAGGTGGCTCGTTCCGATATCAATGTATACGCTTTTATAATAAACTTCCAAGCCACGTTCAAGATCTAAGCCTTAATAAATTCAAATCATTCATTAAACGTAAGTTGTGTCAGAAAGCTTTTTATACAGTTAAAGATTATATTGAGGACAAAAAAGCTTGGGATTGAGCTGCTCCAATTTTTACTTATTGAAGTGGTTTATTTTTATTGTTTGATGTTTTTTTTTGCTAACTTTTATTATTTTATATACTTAACGTAATATATACGTAATGACATGATTATTTACTTGTAAAGTATTATATTATTTTAATTATTGTGAATGTGAAGACTATGTGGGTTATTGCTCTTTTATTTTTATTTTCACTTTGTCTTTTATTCTCAGTTAAGTGTTAATCATGGTCTGGCAGTTTGAGTCATTTAAGCGGCCTACCCAAATGTCCTTTCTTTGGTATTGATCGTCGCATCGTTGAGCTCCTTAAGTTCTGAGTAGAGCTGCACGATTACTGACAAATGCGTGCACTGACTGGTCAGGTCCACTCAATCTGTGTGGTTTTTTCCTCAAAAGACCATTTCAGACACCAATCTACATGGCCTTCACATGATCTGACCAAGATTAAGTCTGGACTTTAAAAGAGACTGTGACCTCTGAGTTTGTTTCGGCCTTTCTTCTCAGAGTAGTCAGATAGGAAACGCCGACCTCATCTAGTTTTAAAAATATGACTGACGTGTAAAAGTGTTTGTACAAACCTACTTACAGAATTAAAAATCATTTATCATTTAAAAGTACAATACACATTAAACATAACACAACATCACGCCTGTGTTCCCCGAAGAGGTAGGCAGAGGTGTACCTATAGTAAACCCAAGACAGCATAACACAAGCAATAAGCAAGTACTTAATAAGCATTATAAAGAATTTAATTAAATTAGGAGGGTGTAAGTAGGTAGGTCCTGCCCCTGAAAAAAAGCCCTAGATTGTATAAAATTAAATTCCGATTCAAAAATTATTAATTCGAATTACCATAAAACACCTATATCCGACAAAAAAATCAAATAAGCTTTTAGCTCCAATAAAAAATAATTTATTCCATTTTCAAATCTCCGCACAATATGGCGGCATTGACAGCTCACGTCAATTTTAATTATGGAACGTATTTCAAAACAAGTGCGAGAGCGTACATTAAAAAATTCAAAATAGGTACGCATCGAAATCGGAGCGTAGCTCGCATCGGGGGAACGATCGCCCGTTGCCTAGCAACCGTCTCCGGGCGATAACCATAGACCTATACGAGTTTAAGACATGGATAACGATTGTGGGAGATTTTTTAAATTATTTACCCGCAGTTAAAGATTAGTTAGCAATATTTAACAAATCATGGAGAAAGGTAGGTATTTTTACAAACTTTTATTTACGTGCCTCCTCCTAAAAAAATATCAGAAAAACTAAAAATCAAGAGTTCATTGAGTTCATGTTCAAATAAGGTAGTACGATAAAATTAAACAGCATCATCATTTGCGAGTGCCCATATAGTTATCAACGGACACGAGCATTACCCACTGAAAGAAAAATACGTAGAAATAGATTTGGACATGACTTCTTATGACGTAGTGAGCAACAAAACCGCGTTCAAACAGTCAAGTTTATATATTTAAATAAATACAATATTTGTTACTAATTAAAAATCATCGCAACTAAAAACATGTGGTCACATCTGCACCAACCACGCACACGATGTGCCTAACACGAACTAATTGATTGATGTGCCCTAATTGGTTTGAATTTGGAATGCATTGCAATGGCCGCGGTCGTTACGTCAGCAATAATGATGGTGCAGGTTTTGATTTAATGCTTTCGGGATTATCCGTTGGCTGATTATAATTAGGTTAGGATTAATTGGAATATGACTGTTGTGGAGAATACAACGTCGTTTTATACAAATACACATTTAGAACTTAGTCAATGTTTGAGGAAACAAAGTTAGAAGAAAAGTCTTTTGAAGTATTTCTGTTTGTAGGGCAAGGGAAGGCAGAACGGACCACTTAAGCACGAACTAATGTAGAAAAAAAAAACTATTCGGTTTATTCTACATTTTCGAGAGTTAAACTGATCATCATCTCTACGTTAGTTAGTAATTAGACGTAAATATATTCAAAGACAATTAAGGTATTATGACATGACTTTTAAAAACTCAAATTCCATCCGTTTTACCCCCATATTCACATTCATAGGACGGCAAAATAGACTTTAAAAAAAATCTGTAGCAGCGCAAGCACAATGTACCCATAAACGAAAAATCTGGACATTGCACCTATCCTCCACTTGATTCTGAAAACAGGTTTTTATCGTCAGATAAGCTGTCAGTTTTCTTTTTTAAGTCTCTTTTATCACGCTTCTTCTTGTTTTCCCTTTTCTATAAGTATTTTTTCCTTCTGTTGTCACCGAATGAGCAATATTTTGTTTCTTTTTATATCTCTCCCTATCCGTGCGGCCCGTTTTGCCTGGGTCCGTTTTGCCTTTTGGCATACACCACATCAAACACTTAAGTTCTGGTTAAGGCGTATTACCATCGTCTACATAGTTTGATATTAGTTCAATTACAAGTCACTTTGCATATAAAACCGCCAGAACATAATTATCATAAGCCAAACCAAACTGTAGGTCGATCGAAAATTGCCAACCCAATTATTGAAACGTGGACAAACCAATTTTCCTTGCTATAGTAATATTCAAGTGGACGGTAGCGTTGAGTAAGCTGATCAAGACAGTAAGCATGAAGGGCTTCCTCATGACACCACTCATTCAGAGATGGCTTTATTCCTTTCAAAATTATTTAGGTGGACCTTTACTGCAAATTTATTTTTTTCGGATTAAAATGTTTTTGTACCTTTTGAAAATTGGTGTCATCGCACCCAATATATATAACAGCGCAGGATAGCCTTTAACTGAAGTTATCATCGTATTAGTGGTTCAGCAGCTTTAATATCATCAGGATTGTGCCGGAATATAGCAGTTCGTCGTGGGCGTGGTACGACAGCGGCTCCCTTCACATCTTCTTCGTCATCAGAAGACAGCCGCCACGTAACCATCGATGCGACGCTCTGCTAGAGTGACTGTCAGCAGCCAGTGTCACTCATATCCGACCTTTTCGGTGATTCCAGTAACTACGTAACAAAAATAGACGGCGCCACTTGCTACGCCGTCATATATTTATTATATAATAGGAAACATAGGTACCTATTGTGGGTTTATTCGAAGAGCTTATGCAGAGGTGAACTGTTTTTATTAAGACCAGCTGTGGCACGTATGACTACAATATCCACAAAAACATGAAACTTATTGCCTTAAACCCAATACAGAGTCACTAGCCACCGAATAAAGCAAAAACTATTTTTCAACCACAAAAAGTAATAAATCCCTCTGTCTATTTTCATTACTCTGTATTTTAGGCAGACACCACGTCGCCTGCGTGCGGATTCTCTCCCCACCCGGCCGCTACCTATAAAAACGTTGTGTCGTATTGTGTCGCTACCGGCCGCTACTATGATACATATAAGAACGTTGTGTCGTATTGTGTCGCTATCTTAATCCGATCCAGCCTGTTCCTGGCTGTCCTACCTGTGTTACCGCAGTGACGCCCTAAACCGAGGTCCGTAAACCCACAGGGGGTGCTTTAGCGTGACGTTACATAGTTTTTAAGTTTAATGCTCTGCCTGGAGGCCTTATTTTAATGAGACACCTGGGAAAGTCTGGTTAAGCAGCCGACAACCTCCTAAGTTGACTTGCGAGATGCCATTTATAAAAAAAAAAAGATGTATCGCTATCGTTGTATACTGATCTATGTAACCGTGGAAATGCAAAAGATGGGGAACGATTTTCACTTCCAAATCTATTTATTTCTGATAATACAAGTTGATGGCTGATTTACAAACAGAATTCGTATCATTTATTGGGATCCGTTTACTGAAATTAGCTTCAATAATGCTAAAATATGTAAATAAAAATTAGTATAAAAACAAGAGCACTGAAGTTGAACGTCATCAATTAAATTAAAGGAATATCTGTCGGCTACACATCTGGCCGTTGCAACCTGCATGCCGCTCCAGATCTTATTCAATATTTTTTTTACAAATTGCAAGTTTCCTCTTCAGTCTACCTAGCCCTTGGTTTTGGTTGGCATTATGGTTTCTATCTCCTACACAACGCAAATTTATGAACCAAATTATACGTTTAAACGGCGCTGTTACAATTATTTAATTTTTTTACTAACGACACTATTAGAAAACTGCTTTTTTAAATGTCCGTACTGTCATTGTTAATTTCAACTTATCCAGCAACACCCCAACAAAAGGAGGAAGTATAGTCGAACATTTATCGTGTCGATCTTATGGTACCAGCTGGACAGGGCCTCAAGTCTGCTATTACAATAGTGTCAGAATGGTCGATCATTGATTTCATAATTGTTGATTTTGACAAGTTTGGTAATCTACTATTATAATGGCGTCATTATGACTTTTCAATGGTCGGCCACTGACACTACATTATAATATTTATTTATAATAACACAATTATATTACGAGAACATTGACTGACCAATGATCGACCATTATGAATTTACCAGATTACGAACTTTTAGCAAAATGACAATGGCATGACAAAATAGCAGACTTGGGCCCCAGTACTATATCATAATTTTATTTGGTCGCGTTGCCCGTAGATGTGAATTTTCTCGTAATGCTTGCTCCATGCATTACGTTCTCTGACTTTTTATAATACTCTGTACGATGTGTTGTTGACTATGTAAACTATATTTATTTTGTGGGCGTACAAGCAAAAAGGGTCCAGTTCTCGGCATTTAGTTCAAAGTTGGGTGAAAACATTGCATTTCACGATTTTAATTGATTAAAGTCAAAGTCAAACTCAAACCATTTATTTCAAATAGGCACATAAGAGGCACTTTTGAACGTAAAAAATTTACAAAAAAAATAGAATTGATTCTAGTTGCCCCTTCCAAAAGGTAGTTTCGTATGGAGAAGAATGGGCAAGAAACTCCACAAAACATCTTTTAAAAATGTTTTACAATATTTTGTTTGAGTACATTAATTAAATGATTATATGTGAAGACGATACACATAGAATAAAATTACTATACCATAATAGGTAAAAAAAATTAAAAACTAAGCAATGAAAAATAACTTAATTATTAGATAGATACATGGTGCTCACATTTTTACAAACATCTTAAAAGTATGTTTTTCAAAAAAAAAAAAAAATAACAATTAGTCAGTGTGTGAGTATAGGTTATAGGTTATCACAGAATTATTAATTAATGCTCATTTATCTAAAAGTTCTTATAGTTTTTCTCAAACAAGCTTTTTCAGAGTTTCAACTTCAAAAATGTCTGTTAAAAAAAAGTGCCCGAATATTTTTTAAATCCTTGTTATCAGTTGACTATTCTAGATACCGAATCTAGTTTTAACCCAATAACCCACGACTGGACCCTTTTAGCTTGGACGCCCACATTTAAAGATTTACGAGGTTGTTGTCTATATAAATTATAAATGACTCAATACTCAATATATTTACTGCTTTCACGTGTAAACTTAGGTGGTAGGTTTTACAAAATATGATCATTGTTAGGCACAGAAAAAGTAGGAGAGAGGAAGAGGGCTTTTATTTGACTACTTAGTGCCAATTTCACCAATGAAACTGAACGCGGTCAGCACATAAACCACGTTTAAGAGCTGTCAGTGCCATTATTTTCTTTGGAATATTGACACTGACAGCTCTTGAACTCGGTTTAGATGTTGTGCTGATCGCGTTCAATTTCATTGGTGAAATTGTTGAAGTTGGTGAAGTTGTTGGGGGTTGGACATGGAAACATTTAGGGGTTCAACATGGTCAGGGGTAAAGATTGAGGTGGTTGAACATGGACTAAATCGTTATAATTAATATTGTAATTATTTTATAAGAATTTATATAATTTAAAATTTGTCATTTAAATATTAATTTATATGATAATAGAATTTATTTATTAGAAATTGTTTTAATTAATTTGTGAATGTATTAAATTTTTGTACTTCTTTAATTATTTCTGGTAATTTATCATATATTTTAATTGACATGACTAGTGTACTTATTGAGTGCATTTTTAACTTAGAGCTTGGTAAGTTTAACCTATTTTTAAAGTTTAACCTATTATTTTAAGGTAAGTTTAACCTATTATTAAAGTTACTTTTCGTGTATGTATGTGTTACCGCGTTGTTCTTCTGAACTACAAAACGGATTTAGATGGAGTTTACACCATAATTTAGAGAATTTATTCCGGAAAATTTATATGTATAACATGTAAATATTAAAAATAAAGAAATCTGGGTGTTTTCTCCAGTCGTAAAAACCGTGAAGTAGCAGGGACGGGTCGCTAGAGGAAGAGAGAGGTGGTTATAACGTTTCGTTTGAAATCGTATTTTCTTGTTATTCTGGTGAAAGAAAATGGTGTATAAGTTTATGGGGTTATAAAAATCAATGTTGGTTGCTTTGTTGTCTGCAGTTGGGAGTATGGCAATGAATTGATAATGTGCGTATCTTTGTGTTAGATAGATATTTTATGGGTACACTTTTAAGGTTGAATTATATTGTATTTTATTATATTTTATATTAAAAGAGTGTAACTAGCAATATTTAATATTCTATGTAAGGCTTTATAAGAATTATTTTACGAAAATGTTTGTCTCTAAAGTATCTTTGGGACGATTAGCTCTAACAGCATCGTTTTCATCTTGAAGATTTTACCATCGGGAGTTTTCTGGTAGTGTTTCTGATTTATTTATCCAAGTTTAAGTATCTAATTTGTTATATTTTAATTGCGCTTTTGTGTGTTGTGTTATATTTTTTGTGTGCACAAAATAAATGGTTTATCTTTCTATTTATCGATATGTCAGTTATTTTGTGGATTAAAACGACGACCGATAAAAAAGATAAACTGGATCCTTTATTTTTTTTAAAGGGCTTTGTCGCTTAGCGACCACATCGCCCAGTGCAGAAAAAACAGAAAATTGTTGATTACTATCTACCTTATCACTAACTTGTACAATTGTTTAGCCTTATCGGACATTGGAAAATCAAGGATGGTATTACAAAAGCCAATATCATTCCTTTTATAATTGTCCAAAAACATTAATTCTACTCGTAGTATTTTCATTCAAAGTCAAAGTCAAACCATTTATTTCAAATAGGCATATAAGAGGCACTTTCGAACGTCAAAATTTACAAAAAAAATAGAATTGATTCTAGTTGCCCCTTCCAAAAGGTAGTTTCGTATTGAGAAGAATAGGCAAGAAACTCCACCGGTACTCTTTCAAAAATGTTTTACAATATTTTGTTTGATTACATTAATTATATGATTGTATGTGAAGACGATGCACCTAGAATAAAATTACTATACCACCATAATAGGTAAAACGAATTAAAAACTAAGCAATAAAAAATAACTTAATTATTAGATAGATACATGGTGTTCACATATTTACAAACATCATAAAAGTATGTTTTTCTAAAAATATAAAATAAATAAGTCAGTGTGTGAGTATAGGTTATATATATAGTAGTATTATATATATATAGGTTTTTTATATTACGGATACACTCCATCAGAATATGAAAGATATCATCAACCACACCACAGTCATCAAACTGGGTCCTTTAGTAACTAACAAATTATTTTTATCCTATATCATCCGAAAGCATTAATCATGCATGCCTATTCAAATGAATTTAAATTCACACCAGGACTCGCAACATGTAGCATACAAAGCGTATAACTCGATTAAGTAATAAGAAGAAGTAGGTTGTCCTCGTATTTGCCAGCGACGTGCGTAATTTAGATCTTCATATCGTACAACTGTACAACACACTTCAAGTGTATAGTCCTCTACAGATTATTTATCTTTAAGCGTAGCAGTGCCCGACAGTCTTGCTCGATCATGTTCTAAGAACTGTCGTGCAAAATTTTGCACGATTTGAACACACTATTGAATCAGAACATACATTTGAATCTACACGCTTAGATGAGTATATTGTTGAATTAAGTGTTTGGGAAAATGTGCCGTAAATAAATAAAGCCAAATCTATGAAAAATTAATGAAATGATTGTTACTGCCTTGTTGGCCTAGTCCAGTGGTCGTAAGCACGGCTGCTAAGTGTTGGAAAAGTAATAGGGTTTTTCCATTAGTAAATTCTCATAAGTTACAGCCCGAAGTTTGGATTTGAGCCATACATAATACAAGAGGGTTGCCTTTTTTTGGGTGCGAAATTATCGAATAACTTCTCCCGCTCTGGGCGGAGCGGGAGGTGTCAGACCTTTACAGACTAAAACCCACCCGTGTTCCTTCAGATGCCTGTGTGCCAGGGCCACGGTATCCTTTTCGGACAAACTCGCAACCCTGGCAGGCCAAGAGGGTTGCCTGGACCCTATTATATGGTACTTAAACATAACTGGCAAGATGTGAGTGTATTCTCTGCTACTAATACCCCTTCGGGAAATACAGGCATCACGTTTTGTAATCCTGAAAAATATCAAAATAAACACTGCAATGCATGCTGCATGTACTTTTGCTATTGTGCAATTCAAGCTTACGCACGATCATTTTGCATCGTGCAAACTACACGAACGGACAGCACGAATGTGTAATGCGTAGAAGGCTTTACCGAAGTGTCTCATTCAGCATCCCGATCTCATCAACCTCAAGGGCTTTCGATTAGTTACACGAAGGTATACAAATTATTAGTTACAAAGCGGGCGAAGGTAATGTAGTAACGAGGTCTAAAGATGCTGTGCTTATGATTAATAAATAAATAAAAGAAAAATAGTTTATTTCTCACCATTCAAAGTTATACAAATAGTACCTATTTCTTACCTACATGACAAGTATTGTAACATTTTTTTGGTGATCTTAATAAGGTGCACAGAGTATTGACCCTAACCCTTGAACTAGGTGGGAACCTGTATCTCAGTATAGTGTTCAGCTATGGACATTCTAATATTTATCTTAGGACATTTGTGTGTCACTACATAATAATATAATTCGTCCTAGTAAGTATGAGAGAGTGCTAGGGTTTATTGGTAAGTTTGAAAAGAAATGAGGTATGGATGTGGGTAGGGATTATACATGAAGACTCATTCGATTTTCAGTGTCTTGGTAATCCAATTGCAGTAAGTACATTTTTACATTTTTTATGATAGCAGGTTTATAGTTAAAAACTAAATACTGTTCAAATAAAACGCGCGCAGTCTTTCGTGTTTAAAAGACTCGTAAGAACATTTCTTGTTGGTGTGACCTTGTTCTCGTAACTGTAATATTGTATATATCTGTGTATCTATTAAATAAATTGTAAATTGATTAATAATGATTTATAATAAATTGTTTAATTATTATTTGCACCAACAAAAGCCCCACTTTATGTCCAGGCAAATCACTGTCCATTCCAAGTATGCCTGGAAAAGATCGCAGAAAGTGATAAGGCCACCCATTGTTTATTTTGTTGTCTTTGATTTGTTTTTTGTTATGTATTTTTGTGGTGTACAATTAAGTATAAATAAATAAATAAATAATAGAAACTGTACAGTAATTTTTAGTTACTTATAGTATGATTTGCAAATGTAGGTATGTCATGTTCTATAAAATTTACTCTTTTCTCTGATTGTAGGTATATGAAAAACATTTAGATACTAGTATCAATAAATAAAAAATCAACAGTAACGATTTAAATGATTCAATTTTAATACAAGTACTAAAATAGTAGTTTTTAATTCAAATATTTGAGGAAAACACAAATACATTTTATGGGTGCTTTTCCCTAATATCATGATTTCACTGTGGATATTTAAAACTTAATAGCCATTAAATCAAAGTTAAAAGATATCCCAAGCAGCACGGAAGTGTTTTCAACATCAATATACCAGCCTATTTAGAAGTTAGAGTTCTTTTAGAGACGTACAAGAGTGTCAAAAAATGTTTTTGTCTTTGTAAGAGCGATTTATGAGTTATTATTATAAAGCTCAAACTGTATATAAATCTTTATTAAGGAATCTGCGTGAGCTTAGGGTGCTTAAAGATAAAAAAAAACTACTATATGGTATGATGGTTAAAACTCTACTATACAACTTTAAGTATTTTGTGACACTTGAATCTGGTTTTATCGTTAAAGCTTTCTACAGGTTGTATTTTGCATGTAATCACTTATTTATTACAGCTCTAAGTGTAATTATAGTATCACTTGATACTTGTTTCTGTACAATGGTATACACAAACTCCGTTCTCAACCTTATTTTTATGGCGTAATTATACATTCTTGTAAATACAGTGGTTTTATGACTTCTGTCTATGAGGGTGATCTAAAACTAAAAAAATAAATGACAACTATTAATAATAATAAATATTGTAAAACAGGTATAATACACACAATACACTAATAATACTTTGCAATAAGTTTACTTACGTATAAAATAAAACAGCTAACTCTTTTGGTTTTACCATAAGTACGAGTACGACGAAGACGGCGACGTTAGCGAATGATATAAAAACGAAATGCGTACGCATAACTATTTATACTAAACTACAGTACGTGTACGTACGGCCGAAATATCTAGGTGAGTCTGAACTTTGCACAGAAGGCTGTGCAGTAAAATTTTTTAGGAACCAAATGGTGACATGAAGTGAGTGTGAGTGAGAGAACATGAGTGAAAGTTCATAGTACCTATAATATGTTCAGACTTGCCAAGATATTTCGGCCGTACTGTACTATGAACTATTAACTAAACAAAACATCATGTTCGTAATGTAGAGCTAGATGAAATAGCCCACAATCGTTGCATCATCATAATAGTTTGGCAAAGAAAGACGACTGCTAGAACCAAAGAGTACCATAAGGTACTCTTTGGTTCTAGCAGTCGGTAATATTACTACGGAGGTACTTTTTGTACAACAAGTACGTAAAACACCTATCCGCGACGTTAATCCACCCGAAGCGTAGACAAGGAGTACAAAATAATAAATATTAAAGTTAAGTATAAAATGTGTTTTATGAACGAGTTATAATTATATAATAACTTTGCCTTTCACTTCGATTGCGAGTAAATCAAACAGTGATACTACAAGTTTACTACAGTGATATTACTTTAGTTTAGTTTTCGTGTAAATGAAATTGAAACATTCTGTTTACTTTTTTACCTGTCTACATAAACATTACACTTGTGTAGGAGATATATACTGTCTAGTGTATCTGTCAAGTGCATTTTTAATACAAAGTTTATTGATAAAGGGAGAAAGGGATCAAAGTCATCTTGGGCTCAGGGTTTTTTGTTGCTTCTAGGTAACTCTAAAGAGTATTATAAGTTATGTGTAGAGAACTGATATACAGCCTAAGTATTACAAATATTCTAATATGCTGATTAAAAGCCAATATATGAACAATGTAATCCTTAACTTACTTAGTACAACTACTCAGACTATAACACCCTCCAATTTAAAGTATAATTAAAAGAATATTTTATAACAGCTGAAGCTTTATCATGATTATCAGCTTGAATAAATTATTATTTTTTATTCTAACCTTAAAAACAAACATTTAGTTACCGTATTTAGTATTTTTATTTATATTAGCTTGATTATTTAACAGGCGCGTGAATATTTTGACAGTAAACATACACAGGTTCACAATAAATTTGACTGTACCCTTTAATTCACACAATTAACACCATCCGATATCCAAGTCCATTTTTTTTTTGGGTGGGAAATTATCAAATTATTTCTCCCGCTCTTCCTCTGCTACTTCTGGGCGGAGTGGGAGGGCGTGTCAGACTTTTACTGACTAAAACCCACCCGTGTTCCTTCAGATGCCTGTGTGCCAGGGCCACGATATCCCTTTCGGACAGGCTCGTAACCCTGGCAGGCATTGGCCGTTTCAATTGGTCCCCGTCAATTGGTGCTGCATCTCTTTGAGGCGCACACAATGCGCCGCGGTGGAACACAACAGCCGTTGACCCGGGCCTGGTCCTTATCAGACGGCGAGCTACCCATCGCCTACGGTGCCCGGGTGCTACGGTGCCTACGTTGCATCCGCAAGCCCGCGCCTACGGTGGCCGGGAATCGGCCTGCAATTCTTGACACCCGGGGCGTCTCCTGCGGCAACTAGGGGCGCGAGGGCGTGGATTTTGCCTTTCCCTCACGCATTCCGCGTTCTCTTTCGCGAGCATTACTGTTTCGCAGAAGGAGGTGAAGGCCTCCCATGCACTCTCGCTCCGAACATTATCATAATAGGTAGGGGAAAAAGTTTCATCGCATTAAAAAAAAAATTCAAAACATTTTTTAACATAGTTTATTTACATTTAACTAAAGTATGTAGGTACCATTTTGTTCGATAACTTTTTGCCATCTTGTAGGTAGGGACATGCTATAGAAATTTTGGGATTTCTGATCAAAATACCGCGACAAGTGGTTTTGGCAGTCCTCTCGTGATGTTAACCTGCCACTGCCTAAAGAATTCTGAAGAGACCGAAACAGGTGGAGATCTGAAGGTGCAAGGTCAGGACTATACGGCGGATGCATTAACACCTCCCAGCCAAACTCTCTTAATTTTTGCTGAGTGGCTAAAGATGTGTGAGGTCTAGCGTTATCATGATAAAAAACCACACCCCTTCTGTTGATTTATTCCGGCCGCTTTCTCTCAACTTCTTGCTTTAATGTCATCAGTTGTTCGCAGTAGAGTTCAGAATCGATGGTCCTGCCTGGTGGTAACAGCTCATAATGAATAATGCCCTTCCAATCCCACCACACACACAGCATCACCTTGTTGCGAGTTAACCCGGGTTTCGCCACAGTCTGTGAAGTCTGACCGGCCTTTAACCACGACCTTTTTCGCACATTCTTGTCGTATGTGATCCACTTTTCATCACCAGTTATCAGCTTCTTCAAAAATGGTTCGGTTTCAGTACGTCGTAATAAAGAATCACAAAGGAGTACACGGTTCATTAAGTTTCTTTCAGTGAGCTCGTGAGGTACCTAAATATCGAGCTTTTTGTGTACCCAGTTTTTTTTCAATGCGCGAAAACTGTTTTGTGGTCAATTCCCAGTTCTTCAGCTACGTCATAACTACTGATATGCCGATCTTGCTCCACTTTTTCAAAAATGGCATCCATTTTATCCGTAATGGGGCGACCAGAGCGACGTGCATCTTTGACATCAAAATTTCCGGATTGAAAACGCTTAAACCAAATTTGCGCTACTCTCACAGACACTGCACTAGGTCTTTTTCAATTTTTTTTTGGGTCAATTTTTTTTCGCGGCTTGCGTTGCATTTTTACCTTTTTTGTAGTAAATTTTTAAAATGTATCGAATTTCTTCATTAGATTCACTCATCTTGACAGTACGAAAAACAAATGAAAATCACACATTTTCCTAATTTGAATTTGGAATTATGTTCTTTAAAATTTAAACTTTCAATGATACCGAAACCAGCCAGATAAAAATAGTATAGCCAAAGAGATTTTATTAGAAGTTCATACATACTATAATGCGAAAAGACTTTTTCTCCAACCTATTATATACTAATAAATATTATATAAATAATAATGTCACCATTCAGTACGTTTCTATTACACGTGTCATCTAAAAGAGTTCGTTTAATTTTATTCTCTTCAAAAAACAATTTAAAACACTTTTCTTTACACGGTACTTATAAGATGATATCTGTAGTGTAATGGTTTCTTTGTACACCGAATAACAGCTTTAATACAGTTATTATACAGCTTCCCTTTTGCTTCTACAGGTACTATACAGCTCTACTAACGCTAAAAGCTGTATAATATGGGCCCTTTTTTACTTACAAGGATTGTATAAGCGTTTATACAGCCTTTATACAGCTTCTAGTATAAAAATTAACTTAAATACAGCTTGCAATGATACTTGGGATGTAACAGGTTCGTAATTATTTCCAAAGGAAAATTAAGAATTTGTTTTTTTTTTATGTGTAAGATCTTTCCTCTCGCTTCCCGTGGGAGTGATTTCGTGACAAGGGAAGGAAGTGTGTAACAGGAAGTGACAGTTTGAGCATGGAATAAGTAGGTACTTTTTGATAGCATGGAATTAGTAAGTACTTCATAATAGCATGGAATTAGTAAGTAATATAATTGTAAGTAGAGGGGATCATTTCTGTCGCTACTCAGTTGGTTTTTACCAAGGTGCGATGTCAGATGTTACACATAATCCTAAGCCACTACTGTAAGGCTCGCTCGTTTTTTTTTGTAACATTTGTAACCTGCAGGAATCTACGTGGCGAACACAAAAGGTACTTCACCACGACTTTATAAAAAAAGGTATTATAAAAATCTGCTACTTCCTATTTGCGGGATAAACAATAACACAGCTAGGACCTAGTTTCATATAGTTTCCCATCACTAATCACTCGGGTCTACCACTCACCACCATCGTCGGCCATGCGTGTCATTAGGCCTGATTAGGGCATTATTCCGACAGGATGAGCAGCATTTACATAATACATCGCTTTGATCCCCGCGCGTACGTAGACTCGTAATTGGTAACGAATCGAAACTTTTCGATAAAGTTCCGGATCGATTTTAAATTGCCGGGTGACGTAAAACGGTGAGGGATTTGATATCGATGAAATTGCGGGAAGTTGACTATCGATATGAATTTGTGAATCGAATGAAATGGATAACAGAATGAATACTAACTTTTCCTAGTATATACATTCTCGAAGTAGCTATATTAGTTAAAACTAACAAGCATCTATTTCCAGCATTAAATGATACGAGGATGCGATGGTGACGCGGTGTGTTTATGTTTAAAATTTAAAAAAGACTATTATAATTTGGCGGGATACTAACTCTGTAAGCCGCATCGAAATTCAAAATCTCGGTTACACTACATAATCAGCCTATAATGTTCCCACTGATGGGACACAGGCCTCCTCTCTTCGAGAGGGAGTGGGCTGTAAATCTACCACGCGGGCACAGTGCGGGTTGGTAGATGTCACATGTCTTTGAACTTTGGTTCTAGGACATGCCGTTTTCTCACGATGTTTTCCTTCACCGTAATAAGTACTAATATTTGATTAATTAATAAAAATTAGTTCAAGCGATTCTGAAATGTTGACCCCAGATTCGGTGAAAGACGAGACAAATACAGTAATCAAAAATCTTTTGCCAGAAATTTCAAAGGAAAGATATTTAAATGCGTACATACAATGATTTTATGAAGTGAAAACAAGCAAACAAGAAAATAGAATATTTTAGAAAAACTAAAAAAAAATACTTTCCATAAATTCGAAATGAAAAGTAGAGTGTTTAATAAGGGTAAAAGTCACCGTTTCGGAATTGATTCCTTTCGATCCTTGTATAACAATCTACTATTGTATAGAATCAAGTTTTTCTAACTGAACAGACAGCTGTGCTGCGGGGGAGTTTGTTGCGCCACTTCTTCCTTCCAGCTAAAGCACTAGGAAGTGGTGAAGGGCGGGAGTTTTTGCGGGACTGTCTTAAGTAATTTTTGACGTTCGAAAAGTGCTGATTCTCAGTCTAGTTTAATAAATGACTTTTCATTGATTGATTGATTGGTTGGTTGTGTGTTGTTTTTATGTGATCGGTGGTATGACTACAGGCCGACGAAATATGTGGAGGAAATTGTTTATTGTAAATACATCTGTGACACCAAAGAATTTGCAATAAATTCGTGATCGAGAGGCCTGGAGCTCGAACCCCACACACTGATGATGCAAAATTCAAAAATGACTCACACATCTCTGAACATATAATATTTCTATGATAGTGTTATCTTACTGGGGTTATTAGAAACGTAAGCAAAATCTGACCCAAATTGCTGGTATCTTTTATTTAAAGACTAGAGCGTCAAATAAAATAGCTTACAGACACTAAAGGGGACCATTTTCCCCCGAAAACAGCGTAGAAAAGTAAGTAAACGAATAACATATAATACAACGATCACCCACACGCTTTTAAAGCGCAGTAAAGTCCCCCAAAACACGGGGGGACGAATCCCAGACGTTTTCCGGGTTACCGAATTTGAGCTATGCGAGGTAGGGAGGCACAATAGATTGATACAGAAGGCCGGCTCCATACAACGGCCGAAAACAAATTTGTCTCAAAATGGACACAAATAGTTTGTGTTGTTTGATGCTTTTATTTAATTACTAGCTTCTGCCCGTGACTTAGTCTGCATAACACTTCTCGTTCCGCCGACCCACTGCGTCGCATTGCATCGCCAGCCCGCCCTTTACTTCGTTTTCGCTTAACGTTATTTCTGCCATTTTTTCTTATTGCTCGGCTCTCAAGGTTTGTAGCGTGATGTTAAGAGGGGCCTTCCCGGTCCGTCTATCGTCAACGCGAGCATAGTCGAAAAACTTGTTGTTTCATTCAGCGCAAGTGAAAACTATTAACAAACGAGTGAGAACGCGATACCATTGAACGAAAAATAATGTGCGGAAATTTCATAAAACCTGTTCCAGGAAATACGTGTTTTTGAGTAAGCCTTACCAGTTTGTGAAATAAATGTTGGTCATTTAGAATCTCCAATACATTGCAAGGTTTCTATCGTAATGTGTTCTTAATATTTACAATATATGAGTACATTATGAATGGCCAAACTTCAGGTAAAATTTGTGCAAAAAAGCAGATTTTTACAGGCTTATACTGAATTTGTTTTTCAAATTTTTTATTTTTTGCTTCCATATAATTCTAGATATAGTGCGCAAGATACCTATTGGTTAAAAATTTCAAAGAAATATATATTATAACGCCATAATCACGTACGAGCGTTTGTATGAAAAGTATGTCGGGTTGGCCGCTCTTAAATAGCCTATAACCTTCCTCTAGAATTGGACTATAAAATGCAAAAAGGGCGGTAGTTCCAGAGAATATTACTCCCACATACAAACTTACAAACAAATTTTATCTCTTTATAATATTAGTACAGTTGACTCTTTGTACGTGAAGCGTGTCTATCTGTGCATGCTGTTTCGCCCGTTGTATGGAGCTGACCTTCTGTAACTATCTTTATTGTGGTAAGAAGTGATACTTCACATAAATGTTTGTTACAGGAAAAGGGGTCGATTCTTGTACCGCAATTACTGACATCAAACGTCAAAGTAAATTGACGACAGTTACAGATAATGGTACTTGTATTTTCTTTTGAGAATGTGTGATGATCTTTGATCATGTCTTTGTTTACATGTGTCTCTGGTTATGATTTCAGAGATCGAATTTTTGCAAAAATTTCATTCATAGACGTTTCTTTATGCTTTATTTCTTTACACATGGCACAATTAGATGTTTACGGAAAACTTTATGTGTTACTCTCGGTGAAGTGAAATGTCGTGAGGAAACTTGTACCAAATAGTCTGTAAGCAACACGTAGTAAGCAAGCGTGAGGAGAAACTCTCCAGAATTAGAAAATTATTAACTAATTTACTACAGATTTCTCTATCTTACTACGCCACATTTTATTTACAACTTCACCGAACGTTTTCAACGTAAGTTTATTAATATCCCCGCCGTTCTTTAGCTACTATGAACACGTTTTTATTTTTGTGTGTAGGTACTACTAACAGCCCTACAAAACTCAGATTTTTGATTTCCTAGACCAATAGACGGACAAAAAAAAATAGAAAAATAAAAATAGATAGATTTTTGCGATTTACCTTTTTTTAAATATAACACGATAAATATTTAATATTACAGAGACAACACGACGACAGTGAAGTTTCTGCTCCAGAGGATGATTCAGTGGTCCTTGGTGAGCGCCACTCGGTAACTAGATTATTTACTAGGTTATTTTAATGTCGACACCAAATGTCATTTTAGTCTAGCAAATTAAATAAAAAAATTGAGTTTAAATAAAGGCTCTTACACACTCACGCGATATCGCGTGTGTTTGTAAGAGCCTTAACGCCTTCAATGTATTTATTTATTTTATTATTTATGTACACAAAGTACAGAGAAATACGACATATTATAATATTAGTTCAAAGGTAATTAAGGTATGTAATAATTTTATGGACCGTGTGTCTGAAATAAAGTTAAATAACAAAAATTAAGCATTCATCGAATCACATTCTCGTACCCATAAAGCTTAAACACTAAATGAGCGAAGCAAGCATTCATAATAACTCGTCCTACCCTCTTTCCACCGTTTATAACTGGCCACGGTTTTGTAAGCAAACGACTTTGAAGTCAAGTCCCGTAGTCACAGAATAGATAGGTAGGTACAGAAGGTCAGCTCCATACAACGGGAAAAAACGCACACACACATAGACACGCTTCATGTACAGCGACTGCAAGTGCACTCACACATAGACAAGCTTCACGTACAGAGAGTGCAAGTGCACTCGCGACTGGAATTTGCTTGAGATCTCTCCGTATGTATAGTTTGTTCCAAGTCATCATAAAAGTGTAAACACACCCTGTTCAGGTTACATTTTGTCGTACTAAAGGTTATTAGTAGCAACATTCATCTGTATTACAAAAGGTAACAAAAAAAAACCATGTGAACAAAGACATGTGGGACGTGGACTCTGCAATCATTGTAACGGTAAATGGAGCAGATGAGCAGATGATGAGATGCAGAGATGGCAGAGAGCCTCGACCAACACCTCAGAAGGCTCTCATTGCGCGGCTCGGTCAAGGACTTGACTCAGAAAGCAGTACTCCTGGACACGGCACGTATAGTAAGGAGGTTCCTCTCTCTAGAGTCCTGACCACCGGTAGCATGGACCTTGTTCCTGATACCGATGGGCCACTATTTTTTATATTTTTAATTGTTTTTTTTTTAAATGTAAGTAATTGATTTGTATACAAATGTAATGAAAGAAAAAAATTTTTTTTTTATTAATAATCGTGGTTTTCAAAGGTTTTGAACTTATAAGCTCACCACTTTTTCCAACAATTGTTGTTTGAATAATATTATACAATGGCAATAGAGAAATAACAACATAAATTAAGGTTAAAAAATTAACCTCAATAGTCAAATGAAAAACCTCTGCAATGTGATTTAAAATTAGAATTTCGAGTTTAGGTATTCAAATTATCAAATCAAAGCACTCAATTTGTAAGTGGCACTACAAATTGGCATCCACAGTTACCTGTGGATGCCATGTTTTCTGATCGATTTATTTACATTTTCTTTTGAAACGGATCATATGTGTCTATGTGTGCGTGCGTCTGTTTTCGCTCGTTGTATGGAGCCGACTTTCTCTACTTCTCTGTGAAGTAACCCTCGGTTTACGGTTATGATATGAACTTAAGTTAAGCTTAGCTTTGCAGTACTTCGCTTGGTAAATAAGATTTGGTTTTGCTTTGCGAAGATAACTTGCTGTGATGGTAGTTTTTAAGTTGATTTCTGTCAATGGGGGAGCTGATTTTGGGTAAATGTTGTTCGTCGTAGGGTTTCTTAGGAGATGCGAGGCAAATAATTAAGACAGAAAGAAACAAAATTGTTTATTCAGCACAAACAAAACGTTACAAAAAAAAAACAGACATTTCTCTTACATACAAAATGGTGTATTTTAAGATTTCGCGCCCCGGACCAATACCGTTTGCCGCTCCGTAATTTAACAAAACAAATAAATGTGAGAACGAGCGAAGTGAACTCGAAAATAGCACCTCGGATAGATTAGATTTTGTTTTTACCATTCATACAGGTGATATTGAAGCTATTTTTTTTCGACTTATGTATAAAAGTCTCAGAATAATTAAGAGATTGTAGGATGCAATCAGATATGTTTTTTTTTTACCATTTATACAGATTAGAAATTAGACAGCTAGAAGTGGAGAAGAGCTTGAAGCAAGAAATCACACAGACTGTAAAGAACACTTTATGCCCGCCCCCTTCGCATTCTGTCGCCTTGGGCTATGGCCCTCTTGGCCTAAGGGTAAATACGCCACTGGATACAAAAACTGAATAAGATATTATAAACTCTGAGAGCTGAGCTGCTCTTGATGTGGAGCTGTGTTGCAAACTATGCTCTACCTCTTATTCTGCTCGCTGTGCCCCAAAACATGCAGTGAAAGTGACCACTGCGCTGCCATCAACGACGCCGTGGAAGTGGCGAAGTTTTTGGCTAACTAAATCTGAATTAATGTTGTGCCAGCGACACGAAGACGAAGACAAAGATATTATAAAAAAATATTCATAAACCATTAATATAAACCCAGCAAAATATGGTTTATTCGTTCGGTAACTCGCCCTAAGACAAGTATATTATGTCACCGTAAGATTTGTGAGAATCGTTAATTTATAATCTATTGGAATTATTGCCGTTACATTATAAACTGTCGACAAATTGTAAACGGGGTGAAATGGGTTAGGTTAGGACTGTGACAAAACACGCGCGAGCTGAGCGAGCGAAACGAGCGGTGCCGCAGCAGCGGCCGGTGAGCGCTACTTCCAAGTTGCTCGCAGCTGCGCTATTTAGTATTAGCGCAAGGAGCAAGCAAGTTTGATACTAGTTCACAAAAATAATCGAAACATAATGCGTTAAATTGTAAATGGTTTGTTGCAGTTCTCAATTCTTCAACAGTGTATAATCTAACGGAAATAGTACCGATAACTTATAAACTAACGAATTTCATAATTATACGGTGACCTATTTATTGCAGTTGCGATACATAAGACCTTTCACAGATGGTAGAAATATTCAACACATTATGTATCTCACGATATCCATAAAATAGGTAGGAGTACTTCCTTAAATGTCTTTTATTTGTATTTCGTTGGTTTTATCCATTGTGAAACGGTGGACAGTCAGGATGGTCACAAGAAACGATGTGCTTGCACTATATTTGGTTTATTCTTTTTAAAATCGGACAGAGTTACCACTTAAGGTTTTTGCACTTGGTGACGGTTACAAAACAACTGACTCAAACTGCCTAACACATCCGCATTTATAGATTTCACTAATAACTAAATAATTAGATTGCATTACTTACTATAACGAGTAAAATTGAATAACAATTATTAACAAAGAAATAAATGAATTAAAGTATATAAATAAATAGTCTTAAGCAACCATCAATTTAAACTTAATAATTGGCGCGCCGCACACTGGTCCCGAATGATAAAAAAGTGGACATTAAGAAATTTTTGACAGAAGGTCAACGGATTCGGCTGATTTTTTTTTTGTAGACAGCTGATGCAATTACAAATCACTTTTATAGATTGAGTTTTTGCCAAATAAGCCGTATTTTCAGAGAAAATAAATATTGAAATATTTTTTGTATGAAAGAAATCCTAATTTTGTCTTTATCTTCCAAGATTCAAACGTATTCAAAATAAAACTTAGCGCAGCTTGTAGAGGTGCTAATTGCTCACCACTTTGTCATAGACACTCTTCTGCGATTTTGTGCTCCTTTTGAGTTACAGGCACTTTAAATATTTTTTGTATAAAAAAATTCTAATTTTGTCTTTATCTTCCAAGATTCAAACGTATTCAAAATAAAACTTAGCGCAGCTTGTAGAAGGGCTAATTGCTCACCACTTTGTCATAGACACTCTTCTGCGATTTTGTGCTCCTTTTGAGTTACATGCACTTTAAATATTTTTTGTATGAAAAAATCCTAATTTTGTCTTTATCTTCCAAGATTCAAACGTATTCAACCTATATTATTATATAGGTTTGTATTTTGACGGTCCTAAGCCCGTTAAAGTACGAAGGAAAAGTTTTAATTGCAATTTATACCTTTTTATCATTCAGCGTTTCCGACGCATTCACTAGCGTTAGATGACCAAATATAGCCCAAATTGTAAGTAATCGGCTAATTAAGCAATGACTCATTACCAAAAAATGCTTATAATCTGAATATGAGTCACACAATAAATTACCTGTACCTGAACATGTCTGTACACGTTTTGAGATATCCAAGTTGTTTATTTGATATATTTAAAATAAGACTTTTTTTAATAGAAAGACATTTATAAGAGTTACTTATTAATGAAGAAAATGTTATTACATCTTAGTCTATCTTTAACAAGATTATTTCTAATCCGCCTGAATTAATTTTTTAACTCTGAAAATACGGCTTATTTAACAAAAAATACATCTTTAAAAGTTACTTGTAATTGTATCAGCTGTCTACAAAAAACTAGTAAAGCTCATCCGACAACGAAAAATTTAAAGTGCCTGTAACTGAAAAGGAGCACAAAATCGCAATTGAGTGTCTATGGCAAAGTGATGAACAATTAACCCCTCTACAAGCTGCGCTAAGTTTTATTTTGAATACGTTTGAATCTTGGAAGATAAAGACAAAATTAGAATTTTTTTATACAAAAAATATTTAAAGTGCCTGTAACTCAAAAGGAGCACAAAATCGCAGAAGAGTGTCTATGACAAAGTGGTGAGCAATTAGCACCTCTACAAGCTGCGCTAAGTTTTATTTTGAATACGTTTGAATCTTGGAAGATAAAGACAAAATTAGGATTTCTTTCATACAAAAAATATTTCAATATTTTTTTTCTCTGAAAATACGGCTTATTTGGCAAAAACTCAATCTATAAAAGTGATTTGTAATTGCATCAGCTGTCTACAAAAAAAAAATCAGCCGAATCCGTTGACCTTCTGTCAAAAATTTCTTAATGTCCACTTTTTTATCATTCGGGACCAGTGTGCGCCGGAAGCTGACAAACTGAAGGCGCCATATTGTATAATCAACATTTCTGATTATTTTAAATCATCAAGAATAAATCAAACAGTTACCTAAACAATATCATAACAATTAACTATTAAAATAATATAATTGATTTTAAGAATGATTGAATGATGTTACAAAGTCGAGCTGGTATAAGCAGGACCCGAAGTCGATAACACCATATAAAGCGTGGTCTCACTGCAATATTAATGCGAATCACTATGTTACCGTTACTGTTCTTTCTTCTTCTTTCTTTTTCTTTTTTTTTAAAAACGTTGAAAAACACTAGGATTTTCTCCTGTATCGTGGGTGCGTTTACAAACATATAAACTCACATACACAAACAGCCAGACCCGGAACAACTACTTGTAGGTCATACAAATATTTGTTCCGTGCGGGAATCGAACCCGCGACACGCTGCGCGGCAGTCAATCGCTTAACCACTGCGCCAACCGTGCCGTTAAACTGTTAGCCTGCATCATCTCACAGCTAGGCTTAGGCTTCTCCCCCATCTTTCCAGCTTTTTCGATCTAGGGCTATGCAAAGTCAGGGAAATTTATTGGTAAGAAAATTGACTACCAACTTAAATAGTCCGTATATTTGTTAAAATAACATGCTAAATAATTAATTTCACTCACGATTTGCTAGCGTGTAACCATCAAGCGTGTGTCCTATTTCTTCCCGTGGGTGTCGTGAAAAAAGGTGGACTAAGGGCCTTACTAGAGAATGGGCAGCAGCGTTCTCTATGCATTTTACCACCATACTGCGATCGCCAACCCGTTTGCCAGCCAAGCGTGGCGAATATGGCACCCCCCCCCCTCCTTTTGGGGTAGGCCTATGTCCAGCACTGGACGTCTTTCGGCTGAAATGATGATGATCCATCGAGGCGATTTGTTAACGTGCTCTCCGCGGGTGGGAAGCAAGCTGGCCGCGTCTACGCGACCGACGTGTCCTTCGTGTTTTCACAATATTGTGCACTCGGTTGTCTCACCCTCTCTTGTATACTCACGTCAGTTATAGCTCTAGTTACACATGCAACGAGCGCGTCACATAGTCACCTCACTCTAAACATCGCCGTGATATAAGTATATCATATAATAAAATAAAATATACTACTGTATTTTAAAATTTTCAAGAAAATCAACATGATTGCATTCCACAATGTGATCTTATGTGATACATTTAAATTAAATGAGATCATTATGGGCTCGTCGAGTTACAAGTATAGCTTTATGTAAGCGGGCACGCCCATTATGCCTGGAGGCTTTTATTTAGGTACGTTCTGTTTACGTTATTTCTGCTTGAGTATAGTTTTCGACGATTTTTATGTTTTTTTTTGGTATAGTGGCGTGTGCTAGCTAACATAAGGCAAATAATTTAATTTAATGTTGTGTTGCGTAATGCAAATTCTTTTACATTTTATTGTATAGATTCAAGTTTTATATCTGAACAGACAGCTGTGCTGCTGGGGAGTTTGTTGCGCCACTTCTTCTTCCCAGCTAAAGCACTAGGAAGTGGTGAAGGGTGGGCGTTTTTGGGGGACTGTCTTATGTAATTTTTGACGTTCGAAAAGTGCTGATTCTCAGCCTAATTTAAATAAATGACTTTCGTTTTTTTTATATAGTAGGAGATAAAGGAAGCTTTAAATATAATATTACGTTGAGTGATTTATGAGATTTCAAGCAGCAGTGGCTAATGCCAAATAAGAAGTCATGTTTGTGAACGGGCGCCGTCACTAGGGACAGGTCATATCTCAGCTGCCATGGCTTATTTTAATTTAATCTATGAATTGTTTCTTTTTTTTACGGACGCTATTGACGTTTTGCATCGATCTCACATGTAGAAGTTCAACATGAATGATGTAACCAATATTTTTTAACCGTTAATGTTAATTTAAAAGAGTGTCCGTGGTTTCTTGCAAGTTCTTCTCTATAAGTACATAATACTACTGTAGGACAAAACACAAAACAACACACAAAACGCACAAAACTACGCTTTGGAATGGGCAACTAGCTTCATCTTTCTGACTGACCGACCCCTTGACAATTCAAAAGTGCCTGTAATTCGTTATTTGAAATAAATGCTTTGAGAAATACAAGTATTTCCCGATGAAACACGCTATACCTATCTATTAAAAACACAGCAACATAATAATGAGCTACAAACTACAAACAGCTTAGTTAGCAGCAAATTCTGGAGCAGTAATATAGAAGGCGGCAGAATTACATACGGCGTCATTTGCAGCCTGCAGGCCATAACGGACCATAACGGGCTATAACCATAATTTAGGATCTGGGTACGTTCTCACACTCCGGGAACCTAGACTTTATTGTAAGAGTCGAGCAAATTGTATGTATTGCGAGCTTTGGGTTCCGGGAAAAACGTTGTTTACTGGTTTTTGATACCGGGGGATTTTTATTTTATTTATTTATTCAGTAGTACACTAACATTTTTATACATATGTATAAGTTGGTGGAAACATATAATATAAACTGATTCTCAAACAAAAAAAAAAAATGTAAATGTAAAAATGTTCGCAAATGCGCGCGTTGACAGTTTCCACTCTATGGTACGTCAGAATGTGGCGTGGTTAGCACCAACAGCATTTTGCAAATGATTGCATCCCGTAATAACTGTCCATAGGCACACTGGTTGGGAACAGTTACGGGAAGATTATAAGTTACATTAAGAAGCTTTCTTCTAAAGGGTACCTACTAACATAGATCTTATGAAGCTAGCCAATAAAGTCATTAGTAGGATAAGTAAACAAAAAATATGCTTAGCTCATATTTGTTTAAAATATAAAACAGTAGCATAACACAAATCGTGGAAAAATGTAATCGATTTAAGAAACTCAATAAAAAATGTATATATCGATGAGGAATTATTATGGCACACGTGTTAATATCCATATGGATATAAGGATATAAAAAATGTAAATGTTCACATTGTTGTAAGGATAAAGGAAAAATTTAAATGTTCACATAGATATAAGAGTAAAGATAAATATAAATGTTTACATAGATATAAGAATGAAACATGTAATAGACTAATATATACAGGGTGTCCCGTAAATAATCGATCAAACGTAACGGGTAGGTAGTTTACCTCATTTCCAACAACTAATTTGAACAGTAAAAAAAAAACCGATAAGGTAACCAAGAATTTTTTTTTTTCGATTTTTACTATTTTCTGTACCAGCATTCAGTGTTTTTAATGCTGTTGCTGCAAATAGTATCATATTTAGGTGTGATTTTTGTCAAACATTTCTGAATAGTTTACTAATGTTATAAGATACCATTTTTTTAAATAACATTTTATTTGCCTTAGAAAAAAAATCTTGAATTGAAAAGTTTTGTTTTTACGATGAAAAGACCAGAATTGGAAAAATTCTCCTGTAAAAAAAATGTATGACACCAAAGTGTACCGTTATTTTAAAAACTTGTAAAATTACTAAGGTTTGCAAATTGGTATAAAACTTACGCCTAGTCTTTGTCGTTACAAAGATATTGCTATGAATCTGACAGAGGTGCCAAATTACGAAATAAAATAAAATTTGAAAAAGTGTGCACAATTCAACTATTTTCTTAAAAATGTTTAGGTATCTCAGCGTATGAAAAAAATTAGGAGGTCAAATTAAAAAAAAAATACAAATAAATCGTTTATTTTGTTTTTACAGTAAATGTTCAAACTGACGTCCCCCTACGAGAATACAAAGTCTGCACCTCCTAATAAAGGAAGCTCTTATCCGACGGACAAAATGGCTGTTGTTTATTTCTGATACAGCAGATTGGATGCGCTGACGTAATTCATCTTCCGACGTTATTCGTTGTTTGTAAACTTTGTTTTTTAAACATCCCCAATAAAAAAAATCTAAGGGATTTAAATCCGGAGATCGCGGAGGCCACAAAATTGGTCCTAATCGGCCGATCCATCTGTCAGGATAAGTTTCATTGAGTTGCGCCCTTACTGCCGTCGCATAGTGAGCGGGGCAACCATCATTTTGTAACCACATTGCTTGCCACACGTCTTCTGGAATATTTTCTAATAACGTTGGCAACTCATTCCTTAAAAAATGCAGATAGTATTCGGCGTTTAGAGTTGCTGGTAGTTCAAAGGGCCCTATTATTTGCCCATTTATTATTCCTGCCCATAAATTTATTTTAAATTGATGTTGGCTCCTGTCCTCTCGCATCAAATGTGGGTTTACCAGCTGCCAACTGTGCAAATTATGCAAATTGAGATATCCATCTCGCCGGCATGAAGACTTGTCACTCCATAAAATTTTATTAAAAAACTGTGGGTCCGCCCGTATCATTCTAAGCATCCTGGAAAAATGCTACTCTTTGCGGGTAATCACGTGACGTCAGCGTTTGAACACGTTGCACGTGATATGGGTGCAACCGGTGCCTTTTTAGAACTCGATGTACCGTCGTTCTTGGAATACCTGTGCGTTGCGCTATGACGCGAATTGAGACCGACGAATCTTCCTCGATTTCTCGAATAATAATTTCGTCATTGACTTGTGACGGTCGCCCTTCACTGGCACCCCCAACTCCGGTGCCAACAATTCTTCCCTCAAGAAGCGCGTTATGCACTCTAATGAATACGCGATAGTCGGGATGTCGATCCCGGTTCGGGTATCTTTCACGATACAATCTTGCGGCCGCCCTGGCATTACCTCTTGCTTCTCCGTAGATAAAATGCATTTCGGCATACTCCCGTGGCGTGTACTCGTAACGAGGCATCGTACTACTGCACACACGTACAACCTCACACAAACGATTGTTTTCGAAGTCCGTAGGATTGCCAAGTCATTCGTCCAAAACACAAACAGTTCCAAATCGATAGGCAAAGCAAAGTCCAAATACACAGCACAAGTTTAATTTTAAGGAACACAACAGTTAGGCACAGCGGGAGCGAAAGTAGTCTGACGTACGTATCAACTCGAAGAGAGATTCGTGTCAACTAAACAAATAAAATCATGCAACAATGAAGCCCTGTATGAGTGAAGGGTGAAGGAAAAAAAATACCTGCACAAAGACACCGATTTACCAAAAATACAAAAGCGGCGCTATCTATCCCTTTCACACTGAGTGAGGTGCAACTCCGCAGGTAGCGGTCCCAAATTCCGAACAGATGACGTCATCGGCTCGGAATTACGCTACACGCTTAACCACATGCTTAGATTACAAGCATAAGCCATTACGAGAAAGAAAAGTTAGATTGTACCATTTTAATTTCTGTTCTGTCTTCTTCATCACATTCATAGCAATATCTTTGTAACCGCAAGGACTAGACGTAAGTTTTATACCAATTTGCAAACCTTAGTAATTTTACAAGTTTTTAAAATAATGGTACACTTTGGTGTCATACATTATTTTTACAGGAGAATTTTTCCAATTCTGGTCTTTTCATCGTAAAAACAAAACTTTTCAATTCAAGATTTTTTTTCTAAGGCAAATAAAATGTTATTTAAAAAAATGGTATCTTATAACATTAGTAAACTATTCAGAAATGTTTGACAAAAATCACACCTAAATATGATACCATTTGCAGCAACAGCATTAAAAACACTGAATGCTGGTACAGAAAATAGTAAAAATCGAAAAAAAAAAATATCTTGGTTACCTTATCGGTTTTTTTTTTACTGTTCAAATTAGTTGTTGGAAATGAGGTAAGCTACCTACCCGTTACGTTTGATCCATTATTTACGGGACACCCTGTATATATAGATATAATTAAATTAAATAACAAGAAATGTAAAAGAAATAGGATGAAACTTTAAAATAAATAATATGACAGAAATAAATATAGCAACAAAGGTCTCAGACAATTAAGATAGAAAAGAACTCTGATCAAGTCAGAGGTACACTTGGCAGGGCAGGAGTGTGGTTTCAGCCGGTAAGAGTCAGGCACTGCCCAGACTGGCTCATTAATGGGGCTGTCTGGGCGTCCATGAGGATTTTCCACTCCTGTCAAAAAAAAAAAACATATCTTAAGAAAAATGTTACTAACACTTTTATGGATTCTGTCTGAAATACCTAGATTGATTAGAGTTCTACCGTGCACCAAAATCATCGACCACATAATTTAGATGGTTGTTACATGTTGGAACGGGTTGTCAGTGATGTTTTTTGTAGGAAATTTGTTATGTTGGGGTGTTAACATGGCCGGTATTACCTAAGTCAAAGTCAAATTATTTATTTCAAATAGGCACTTGATTGATTCTAGTTGCACCTTCCAAAATGTAGTTTCTTATGGAGAAGAATGGGCAAGAAACTCCACCGTTACTCTTTTAAAAATGTTTTATTTATTTATATGTGAAGACGATGCACCTAGAATAAAATTACTATAGGTATCACAATAGGTAAAAATAATTACATAACATCACGCCTGTAATCCCCGAAGGGTTAGGCAGAGGAGTACCTATAGTACACCCACAATTCGCCAGTTACGTTTAAGTCCCATGTAATAGGGGGCGAGCCTATTGCCATCAACCGGGCACACATCCAGACTCCGGGCTGCTACTGAGAAATTCCTAATGGAAAATCCCAATAACACTTAGCCCGACCTGGGAATAAAAAAAAATTGTAGCATTGACGTATAGTTTAATTGTGTGATAGATATAGTACTCACACATTTAAAAACATCGTAATTAAAAGTATACGCTTTCCTAAAAAAAAAAAAATTGAAAAGTCAGTGTGTGAGTTAAGGTATTCACAGAAAAAAAACCATGTCATAAAAATAATAGATTACACAGTTAAAATATCAAACAGTTTGATTTTGTCTAGACTCTAGATTGTCCTATGGAGCTGGACCAGCATGTTTCCAATTTCCATGCATTCCTATCTTGGATTATAATCCTCTTTTTTATTTCATGTAGGGATAGAAATTGGTGTGTAGCATAAATAATCTGTTATTTAATTTTAGTTATAATAATAATAGTATAATTGTAGTGTGTATTTGTGTGTTTGTTTGTGTTTTTTTTTTGTTTAGCTTGGTTACTAACATAATTCTTAAGTATACTAACAAAAATATGGATCACTTGTGTCTGATACAAATAAATAAATTAAATTAAATCAAAATTAAATAAAAGGAAGGTTCATGTACACCCCAATTTTGACAGTGTTGTTGTTGGTTCCCGATTTACGAGTTGAAGGTCGTGGAATCGAGAGGCGGAACTGTATGAGGTGTACAGAGTGGCGATGAAGGCTCTTCAGCTGAAAATAAGGCGGGCAAGGGTCCAAGCTCATGATAAATTGCTTGCAATTATGGAACGAAATCCGTGGGAGCGTCCGTACCGTTTGGTTAGGGCCAGACTTCGCTCAAGGGCGCCCCCACTGTCCCGTAGCCTCCAGCCGCAGCTGCTGTAGAGAGCTTTATTTCCCTCACAAGGTGAGCACACACCACTGCATATGGTTCCGCCTACTATGGTGCCAAATGACGATGACAACGAGCCTAAAGTGAGCGCGGCAGTACAAAGGCTTCAGGCCAAAAACACCGTTCCAGAACCTGAAGGCATTCCTGGCTGTGCATGGGTTCTAGCCATCAGGGTTCTTTGGCTCCGATTAGTAAGACTAGAGCGCAAGTTTGGAGAGGGGCCAGTTCCCACACCAGTGGAAGACTGGAATGCTGGTCTTGTTGTAAAAGGAAGGGCGTCCTGCGGACTCTCCATCCGCTTACCGGCCCATTTTGTTGCTGGATGAGGCGGGCAAATTCTTCGAGGGAATTATTGCAGAGTGCCTTATCCAGCACATGGCAAGAGAGGGGCCGGATCTGGCAGATAACCCGTTTGGTTTCCGTCGGGGGCGCTCTGCGATAGACGCGATCATGCGCGTGAGGGTCCTGCCGGAGGAAGCAGTGGCCCGCGGTGAGGTCGCATTGTCGCATTGTCGAATTGCTTGAATTGGTCGCATTGTCGAATTGTGGAAAACACACATTTTCCATACATGAGGATCTAGCTATAAATAAAAGTCTATTCATGATAAGATATAGTTTTTATTCCAATACAATAATATATAGATGCCGAAGCATAGTATGCATGAAACACCTGCTAGCATTCTCACGAGCGAGTCATAAGCTTCTGAATCTAATAAATGTTTTATTTATTCGCAAATGTTACTACAATCGACTGTTGCTTGGTCCCTTTAATATTATTTTCGCTTTACTGTGTTTAGATAGGAAGCTGCTATCTCTATTAGTTCAAAGGTAGCAAGGTATTTTTGTTGGTTAACTGAAAGTCGTGTTTTAAATGGAATAAACGTAAGTTTACGGAGCGTTAACGCTCAGTCGTCGCAACGCAGTGCAAAGCACTGTAATGCGGTGCAACGCGGTGCAATGCAGTGCAACGCAGCGGAACGCAGTGCAACGCAGCGGAACGCAGTGCAACGCAGCGGAATGCAGTGCAACGCAGCGGAACGCAGTGCAACACAGCGGAACGCAGTGCAACGCAGCGGAACGCAGTGCAACGCACCCGTGTGACATCTCGTCACACGGGTGCGTTGCACCGCGTTGCGACGCCTGAGCGTTGACGCTCCGTCGTATTTCATACAAATAACCATGGTATGCTACACGGTGCGCTGCGACGTCGTCCGAAAACGCGGCAGCACGCGCGTGACATACAAGGAGACCAGGGAGACAAAGTGGGTAGGGTGGAAGCGTCAACTTAGCGTACCGCATTATTGTTTATTCTCCTTTATGTAACTCTATTGACGTTCGAATACTGACATGACATACCCTACACCAGAACGCTGCGCGCCGTTGTACCGGCGGCATTGTGTTGTGACATCGCTTTGCACGTTATAACGTAATGGCAACGTTATAACGTTATCTTCTATGGAAATTTAAATAATCACTTGTCATGCTGCACTAGAGCAGTGGTGGCCCAGTGGTTAACGGTCTCGACTTACGAGTAGTAGGTCGTAGGTTCAAACCCAGACAGGCGCTTTACTTTGTGTAAATTATTTCATTACCACTCATTACCACATGTCCTATAACTAAAAATTCGAAGACATGTGACATCCGCCAACCCGCACTGGGCCCGCGTGGTGGATTACGCGGCGGGAAACGGACATAAGTTTAAGTTTTATTTTATTTTATTTGTTTTAATGAGAAATGTTACTAACATAGTGCCGTTAGTGGAAGTGCTCAGGTGCGGTTCGGTCAAGTGCTGTTGAAATCAGTGCTCTTAGTGGAATGCCTCATAGTTTTATATGTGTAACTAACAACAATAAGAATCATCAATAAAGAAAATCACAGTCATGGTTCTCATTCCTTAAGAAGAAAGGGACCCTAAAGATTCCAACGGTAAGAGCTCGAGGGTGTGCCTTCATCAATTACTTGTAAAATCTGCGGTGTCCACGTCTTCACTCATCGGAAGATTTATCTCAAATGTAATTTGTCATCTTTTGGTCTTAGGATACCTTTCGGAGTTATTTTTTTGCAGGTTATTGATTTGATGACGCTGTCTTGGGCTGAAATGGTTTGAAAAAATGTTTTTGAAAGATATTTTGCGTATTTTAAATAATCATTGAAGGATTTAGTCATGCTGATTTTGGTAAAATCATATCAAATAGAGAGCAATGCTGGCCAGTGGAAACAGCCCCGACTAACAAGTCGTGAGTGTGGCAGGCGCTTTACTTTGTGTAATTTAATTCATCACCACTGCTCTCAAAACGGTTAAGGAATACATCGTGAGGAAACCGGCATGTCCTAGAATCAAAAATTCGGAGACATGTGACATCTACCATCCCGCACTGGGCCCGCGTGTTAGATTACAGCCACTCCCTCTCAAAGTGAGGAGGCCTGTGTCCCAACATTCGGAACATTAGGTATAGGCTGATTATATATGTATATCAAATAGAGTGCTTCAAGGATCTTTTGGTACCTGAATAACATTGACAGGCGTTGTTGGTAAAATTTGTGAAATTATAACAGAAATTGTATTGACAGAACAAGATGGCGGCGTTCGTTCCGATTATTTAGAGACTACACTCCAAAGGAACTTTGTATACGCCTTCAGTTTTCAAAATAAACAGTGTTATCAAAATCAAAAGTCATTTATTACTAGGTTGAGAATCAGCACTTTTCGAACGTCAAAATTACATGAGACAGTCCCCCTTCACCACTTCCTAGTGCTTTAGCTGGGAAGAAGAAGTGGCGCAGCAAACTCCCCAGCAGCACAGCTGTCTGTTCAGTAAGAAAAAACTTGATTCTGTACAATAGTATGCAAAATCATTTACATTACGCCTTAATGTTTTGTACATTAAGGCGGAGATTTCTTGAAAATGGTCAAAAGGTGGTTTTTTAAAGCAGTGTATCTCTTAAACCGTAACTATTTTTTCCAAAACATAAAGAGTATGATATTTTCAAGTCCTTTGTGCATACGGTGATGGAACTCAAAACATAATTAAACATAATTTAATACATCAAACAAATCTTCAAAAACAACTCTTAATTATTTTTAAAAGCAGTTTATCCCTTCGTTAACAGTTATAATTATAATTAAAAGTATACCATAAAATTTCAAATGCCAAACTACATCCGGTGATGGATTAATTTTTATTAATTAGTTAATATCTAATTTTATACGATTTTATTTGCATTTTTACGCCATACGTTGTGTCATCGCGCATCTCTTTCTTTTGTATGCAATCTGACAGTGACAGCGGTTTACCTGTTGTCAGCCTCTTAAATTAAATTATTTGCCATATATGTTAGCTAGCCCACGCCACTATACCGCCATTACACTATACCATGGTACCTTTTCACGAAATCACTCCCACAAAAAGCGAGAGAAAAGATATTCACATCCAAAACCTGTTCATTTCCACAAAACACACCAAATCAGTTACAAAACACCCAAAATCAGTTACAAAACACACAAAATCAGTTACAAAACACCCAAAATCAGTTACAAAACACACAAAATCTGTTAGAAAATAAAACATATTTTTTGTCAGTTACATACCTAACCGCTCCTGATCCAGTGTACAGTGTGTTGACATGGTGACCCGAGTTAGCAAACACTTATCCATTGGAGGGTTGGACCAAATGTCACTACATTATTGCTAAAGGATCATGGGGGTACTTGAATATTGAGCTACGTTCTATATAATGTAGACGTATTAATAATTATGTCTATTGCAGACGTTGAAATACTGTTTAGTAGCGTAACACACATAAAATGGAAATTGATCGAAATGCCTTTTTTTTTGGTTTTTGTTTTTTGCGTTTTTTACATTGTTGAACAGACACATTTTTCAAACCTATGAAGCAATGGATTCGGAATTTCCTTCAGAATCCTCAGAGTGTGCTACGCAATTATAGTGCCGATCTTGTTTATCCTCCCACAACGAGCCTCTGTTATCGTACAAAAAAAAAACTTTTATAGAGATACTGGGTTTTTAAATTGGCAAGCTGACGCGATGGGTACACGCAATATCTAAACATGATAAAACAAAAAATAAATAAATTTGATAATTTTTTTGTGGGGTCATCGACCGCAGTAGTTGTGGTCACGTGAAATATTAGTTTAAAATATCTGTTTTTAGGGTTCAATACCCAAAGGGTAAAAATCAAAATCATTTTTTTTTATTTCACATATACCTACATGGGCACTTATGAAACGTCAGGAGCTAGGTGCACGGTTCCAATTGGTCGTTTCCTATGGAAAAGAGGCGGCAAGAAGCTCCACGGTTACTCTTTTAAAAAAAAAGTGGGCTTTAACAATGTTTTCAAGTTACAGTGTTAATAGGTATGGGAGGACTGTGTAGGCCCGTCAACAAGACCAAGTACTTAACAAAATAGAAGATAGTTTACAAAGCTACAGTCTATTAAGCCTACAATGTTCTCACATTCACAAATTAAAAAAGAATCTATATAAAATATTACTTAAATAATAAAAAAACCTACATATTTAAACTAAATGACAACTTAAAAAAATGGTAGAACGGGAACCCTATTACTAAGGCTCCGCCGTCTGTCTGTCTGTCTGTCCATCCGTCTGTCGTCTGTATCTCATGAACCGTGATAGTTAGACAGTTGAAATTTTTACAGATGATATATTTCTGTTGCCGCTATAACAAAAAGTACTAAAAAACAGAATAAAATAAATATGTAAGGGGGCTCCCATACAACAAACGTGTTTTTTTTTGCTCATTTTTGCTCGATATTGATAACGGCAATAGGTAGACGCTTGAAATATTCACAGAATATTTAGTTATATATTCACTTTAAAAATAAATAATTCAATTAAAATAAAACAAATATTTAAGGGGGGCTCCCATACAACAAACGTGATTTTTTGCCGTTTTTACAGATAATGGTACGGAACCCGTCGTGCGCGAGTCTGACTCGCACTTGGCCGGTTTTTTTTTGTTGTAAACTTCACAGACGGTATCGATATAACATAAGAAAACCGTTTTTCTCAACTCTCTAAGTAACAACACCAACAGGGGTCGTTAACCTCTTAAAAACAATCACATAAAAAAAAATCCTTTTTTTGGATTCGATACCCATCACGTCTGCCGAGTTTAGCCAGCTAATTTAAAATAACCTTGTATAATACTAAATTTTTAGGTTTCCGTACCTCGAAATAAAAAACGGAACCCATATTAAAAGGCTCACTTCGTTGTCTGTCTGTCCGTCTGTCAGTCTGTCATCTCAGGAACGCGTGGAGGTATCAAGTTGAAATTAATATCAGATACGTAGATCTACACAGTCTATTGGATTTCTAAGGAAAAAAAGCTTCTAAGTCAACGAAATAAAAAAATACGGCGACATATTTTGATAATCGCACGTAAATCAAAACATATATTAGGATATTTCCCGTTGACCTAGAATCATGAAATTTGGCAAGAAGCAAAGTTTCACAGCATAAGTAAAGAAAAAAGTCCGAAACTCGTTAATTTGTAGTTTTATCACATACAAAAAAAATCCGCTTTCAACCTTACATTTGCAGTTATAAAACTAACCGTATCGTAAATCGATATAAGGGAGAACATATTTTCCAAGTACAACGTTAAGTTTGTTTTGGGATAAATTCATCCCAACTACGGAACCCTTCATTGTGCGTGGTCCGACACTCAGTTGGCCGGTTTTTTTCTCATAAAAAACTTAACTGATTGAAGAACATGAAACAAGAAATGTAACACTTTTAAGAACAAGGTACCAATTGAGGTTTGTTTAACACAAGCTAATTAATTATTTAGAAGTTAGTGGCATTTGACGACTGCTTGCCGACCTGACTGGGTGGGTCGAGAAACGCCGAAAACTAGGAGTTCAAGTGTGGTCAAGGCAAGCGGTCAAGGGCTCTTTCTAGGTTATCCAAGCTGGTATACTTCTCATGTAAATAAAAAATACATGAAAACGATCGATATATGTAGGATAGGACATAGGACCTAATCAAGGTTGCCGTTTTTGGAAAACAATTTAAAGTATCGTGTAACCAGCAACCAGTCTTACCAAGGGGTACCGTGTTACCAAGTAATTGGGTTGTGGAGGTCAGGGGTTTATTATTAATGGCACCTATATTGCTTCTTGGTAACCTTAGGGCCCCATCGGCCATCTGTTCTGCGGCCAATGTTCCCTGGTCACTGCCACTTAAATTTGGCAATTCTTCGGGATATGCCGGTTACCTTGGTTCTTCTACGGAAGTCTTCATTTCTGATTTGCATATAGACATTGCTCTCTCCATGGCCTACTTTCTGCTACGTACTACTTTCAGCCTACACTTGGTATATTGCCTGTTGATCATTAAGTGATTTATGCGAGTTTTCCGGGTATGATCCCTGAAACCCCAGATTCATTTGTGTTAATCTAGGATACTGCATAGGGATGTATAGGAGGCCATCTTAGCGGGGACGGAGGCTGAAGGATAACGGAGGCGGAGGTGGACATCTTTAAGATTTTTTTCTTAAATGTGTTAAGGGTCTTCACTTAGTTATGGAGGCAATTTTCTTTATAAGATCTTCGTTAAAAGCAATTCCGTTTAAAGCTTGCGGAGGCGGATGCGGAGGTGTAGGTAATATTTCTTGCGGAGTCCCGCATTTGCGGAGTCGTAGGTGAAGTACCGTATTTGTGGGGGTCGATGCGAAGTACTGTATTTGCGGAAGTGGAAGCGAGGTTTTTTTTTTTGAGGAGGTGGAAGCAAAGTTCCGTATTTGCAGAGGCGGAGACGAAGTTTTGTATTTGCAGAGGCGGAGGCGAAGTTCTATATTTACAGAGGCCGAGGCGAAGTTCCATATTTGCGGTGGCGGAGCTATAGTTCCGGATTTGTGTAGGCGGAGGCAAAGTTCTGTATTTGCGGTGGCGGAGCTAAAGTTCCGTATTTGCGGAGGCGGAGGCGAAGTTTATTTACAACCCTAATCTAGATCATCGTCAATCTATGGTGACTTTTATCTTGACAATCTGTTCAGCTGCGTGATTGAGCAACAAATATCTGCACAAACTCCCACATTTTTGTGTTGATACTAGAAGAATAAAAAGCGTTTAGCTACTAAAAGTAGTAAGAAAAGCTTAGGTTTTTTTTTATTCTATTGTATTTTTTCTGACTGGATGAGCATACAACACGGGAAAGCTTTTTACTCCGCCGTTGCCTTACAAATTATATTAGCCTTAACCTTCCCAACCAATCCAACCGTATCCTAAGAAGATTTATTTCTTACAGTCAGTTTTCAGTATAACCAGTAGTGGCAGAAATTTAATCTATAGAAGATATAATTATGATACTTTTTGTTTTCCAAAGCTTGTCTGTAAAATATCGTTTTTTGCGATAAGACCGCCCATTGTGTCACCCTATGTAAAATTTCAACATTTATAACTGTAACTTTTATGGTGTACATAATAAAGAGTTTTTATTTTTATATTCTATTTTTATTAATAAAGTGTATTTCTTGACATAACATCACACCAGTATTCCCCGAAGGGTAAGGCAGAGGTGTACCTATAGTACTTACACCCGTAGTTTTGGACGTCGCGTTTAAAAAAAAAAAGACATAATAAATCTTTTAATATTGTGCGTACAAACTACACATATATTTGCAGTTGGAATGTTTCGCAGAACATGTTTTTCAACTAGAATGTAATTTTTTTATTTTGTTGGCGTTCTCAGGCATTCTCTCCCCATTCCTTCCACTTGTCTCGGTGTTGTGCTTCTTCTTGCCATTCCATGAGGAAGTCATCCGAAGCCAACCGAAGTCTCTCTCCGCAATCTTCTCTTCGGTACTGCCGCGACCCTGTCTAGCTTTCTTAGGGCTCCAGTCTACCTGCCAGGGTTGCGGGTTTGTCCGAAAGGGATACCGTGGCCCTGGCACACAGGCAACAGAAGAAACACGGGTGGGTTTTAGTCACTAAAAGTCTGACTCGCGCTTCCGCTCCCCCCAGAGCAGATGAAGTTATTTCATAATTTGCTATATGTGCTATGCTTTCTGGAGCGCAGTCTGGTGTTCATATCCGTTCAATAAGTTTAACGCGAACCTATAAAATAGATGGGGGGTGTTGTGAGATGTGACTGGAAACGCTGAGAAGAACATATTGTGACATTCTGGGTGATGTTCTTCGGAAAAGTCAGGTGCGTAACCGTCGTGCGTGTATGACCCAGATGTATGAACGTAAACGAAGCAAAGTATGTAAGGAGCGTAGCAGGTGGCATTATGTAGTTTCTGCCTACCCCCATGGGAAGACGGGTGAGTTTATGTATGTGTGTGTGTGCAAAACGGAGAATAAAATTATTTTGATTTGAATTGTACCTGGAAACTACAATCATTATTCTACGTATATGAACTTAACTGAGATATATCATGGTATTACATATTGCAGCCAGTCGGTTCCTAAATAAATAAGAATCAGTTCAGCCCAAGATGGCGGCCGTTGTGGTACATATTTCATTAAGGGATAGTATTACGGCAGTGGATTGCCAGGGAGGTACAGTCACGAGCATAAATACCTTACATTTACGCATGTTTCAAAAGCGATTTTCTCCTAAAGTGTTGACAGATATTTTATAGTGGCATATACATGGTGTTCTCGAAACCATAGTGTGCGTGATTAATGCGTGCTTCGGAGTTAGCACGCCGTCGGCCGAGTGTAGTGATTTCTGTTATTTAATTTAAAAAACAATATTATTTTAATACCTAATTTTAGTATCCATTGTGGCAACACTGTCAAAGTACAAATTATTAATATTGTAACAAACTTTTAAATGTTTTTTTTTACTTAGTAAACGGTAATCGAATGTATTATTTTTCTTTGGTAACACTTAGAAATAACGGTTATAATATTATCGCTAATTCTGGTAAAATATAGTGCAGAGCCAGTCGTCGTTTGATTGTGAAATAGTAAACAGGAAAGAGTGTTTTCAAAATAGATACTATTATGAAATAGGTTTTTTCTCAACGTTGCAGTTTATTTGTATGTCGGATCGTCAGGATTTTACTCTGTTAGATTCAGATATCATGTGGGCATAAGGTGGGTTTCGTGCAATGAAAACCTGGGTACGAATGTACGATACACAGCGTTTATGACATCAAAAATGGATATATATATATAATCACTACAAATTACAATTACTACAGTAACTGAGCACACCGAATCGAGTACAGTTCCGCGACGTTTTAACTCCAATGCGATCAAAAACTGAATCGTGAATGTCCTCCTCGCCCATCGGCTCAAAACATCACGACTCTGTAGAAGCGCGCTAGAGGTGTAGGTAGATCACGTGATGTCACCAGTGGCGCGCCTGCGATTCCTTTCGTGTCCGTACAGTAAGATTCACGAAAGATGACCACGGCGCAGAAGGCATATTTTAGGTCCCTTTGGAGGTGCGAGGTGAGGCGCGGGCGGAATGCGTCAAGACCGGAGTGACGCCATTGGTGCGCGCGCGTCTCGTGATAGGCTGCTCAGTCGGTATTCGTCGCAGACGGCCGCCATTTGTGGTCATCTTTCGTGAATCGTACTGTACTAATGACCGGATCCGAGATGTATATCACGAAAAACGTTTGTGAATGTTGCGTATCTGTAATGTTCGTGACTGTACAAATGAGGTGCGATGGTCAATTGTTTATTTTGAAGAAAAGTGAATTTGGGTAAAGATTATGATGTTATATTGTTTTATAGAATAGAATGAGTTATATTTATTTTCACTAGGGGTCGCCCACTGGTCGAAAATCGTCCTCTACTTGCAATCTATAGAAAATACTTATTTATTCCATGACTTGAAAGCCATGAATGAGACCCTGGGGGTCTACTCCGAAGCGTTAAACTGAAGTATCGGCCGAATGTTCGGCCGTTGCTTGACTACGGCGAAAGAAAAAAAAAACGACAGTCAAAGAGCCAAAATCAAAAATGTGACTTTAAGTCGGGTATGGATTCAAAGTCAAAAAAGGAAACTATGGAAGTTATAAAACGGCCGAACATTCGGTCGATACTTCGGTTTAACGCTTCGGAGTAGACCCCCTGGTACTATGTGTGTGTGTCAAACGTATATGGTAGTGTGTGTAATGTTTTTTAAATTAATTTAATTTATTTCTAATTCCTAATAAATAAAAATATTAGCTTTCTGCACTCTTCCTCCATATAAACTTTAACTGCCTCAGTCCGCGTAATTGTCGGGGGGGTACAAAGTTTTCGCTTTACGTATGATTAAAACATGGAACAAAGGTCCTTCTCTTAGAATTATGATCTTACATGTTTCGCCATGCACTGGTATAAAAATATTAAATATATACTGTCAGGCCCCATTGGCTTTCAATGAGAGTCACCTGTCATGAATCTGCGCCCTCCTAAATCTGAATCAGTTTACACAAAAACCTTTGAGGCCATAGAAACAACAGGAGACCATCAAGGGTCTTCGTGTAAACTGATTCAGGTTCAGGAGGGCACGATTCATGACAGGTGACTCTCATTGAGAGCGAATGGAGCCTGAGATTGTATAATTTAAACTTTTTACCAAAATGTAAAAAATTAAAACAACACACATCATCAATTTGTTAAAATTATTATTTTAAAATGTCACTGAATTTTACAGCTCCTATGACCTATGGTTAAAAATAATTATAGTTAGTTAAGTAGTCATAATTGACGCGTATGATTTTTTTTTTTATGAGTTGTTGAATATTTAAATTTAATTAAACAAAATTTTATTTTGGGTTTTTATCTGTTCAGATTTCAAAATAGTTTATAATTTAAATATGCAAGTGTATAACTATGGACTAGAATTATGTCTGAAATTAATAAATAATATTATTATATTGTAAGTACCTAGGTAAATTCATTTTGAATATGGGGGCCACATTTGAGAGACAATTATAAAAAATAAAAATAAAGTTTTTCACAATGTACTGTGTGACATATCAAATGAAAGCACTTACTGTGTCTCCAGTATATTTTTTTAATGATTTAAAAATGTTTAGTTTTAAAGTTATTTAAAAAAGTCAAAGTCAAAGTCAAACCATTTATTTCAAATAGGCACATAAGAGGCACTTTTGAACGTCAAATTTTACAGAAAAAATAGAATTGATTCTAGTTGCCCCTTCCATAAGGTAGTTTCGTATGGAAAGAATGGGCAAGAAACTCCACCGGTACTCTTTTAAAAATGTTTTACAATATTTTGTTTGATTACATTAATTATATGATTATATGTGAAGACGATGCACCTAGAATAAAATTACTATACCATAATAGGTAAAACGAATTAAAAACTAAGCAATGAAAAATAACTTAATTATTAGATAGATACGTGGTGTTCACATATTTACAAACATCATACAAGTATGTTTTTCTAAAAAAATAAAAAAATAAGTCAGTGTGTGAGTATAGGTTATCACAGAATGTAAAATCAATATCATAAAAATAACAGATTTTACCATAAAAATAGCAACCAGTTTGATTTTGTCTAGACTCTAGATTGTCCTATGGAGCTGGACCAGCATGTTTCCAACCATTCCTGTCCTGGATATAATCCTCTAACTTGTAATATTGACCATTCCCCTTTATCTCCGAAACTACTAAGCCAATAATATTGAAAAAAATACGGAAAATAGTTCGTTACTTACATTACAGGAAAACCTACAGGAAGTCTATAGTTTTATAATAACATGGTAAATCTCCCAATATTGTGCGTACAAACTTACATTTGCAGTTGGAATGTCAGAACATATTTTCCAACTATGATGTAAAGTTTGTCCTTGGTATAAATTCATCCCAACTACGGAACCCTTCATTGTGCGTTATCCGACACGCACTTGGGGCCGGTTTTTTTTTCTAGCTTGCTCTGTATCTGCTCTTGGGCAAAGGCCTCCCACCACTCATTCCATCCTTCACGAGCCCGCGCGTTCTCCTGTCCTTATACGAGTATCAAATTGAATTAGCTAGCGAAATTCTGAAGAAGTGATATCTGAACACGATAAAATTAAAATTATAAATATTTGATGGATTTTTTGGGGGTCACTGAAGTGTGAGTTGAGAAATCTGTTTTTTTTATCGTGTTTAAATATCGATACACGTTACGTCAGTGAAGTTTACACAAAAAAAAAACTGATATTTCGAGTGACTACACAAACTACGGTCAATGACCCCACAATTTTTTTGTTTTATCATGTTTAAATATATATACCCATAACGATACCCATAACGTCTGCGGAGTTTCCCTAGCTTATTTAATTTGACCCTGTTGATATAAAATTATTTGTAGTCAACACATCAGTCTTCTTACATCCATCTCTATCAACATCTGGCCATAAACTTCATTAGGAATTAAGGCGAGCTGCTTATATCCTTTTGATTATAATCCCTCATTGCGAATGTTCCAAATGTTGTCGGGATTAGGTTAGGTTAGGCCACATGGCCAGGAGAAGCATTGATCATTATCAAAATTATATTTTCAAGTCGGCCTTTGTTATTACAAAATTCGCGAATAATGGCGGATAAACCAAGCCACACCAATACTTGTACCCATTATGCAAACAAAATTACCTTTATTTATCCTTATTTTTCACTTTATCGCCCATAAAACTGATATTTAATAAATATTACTCACCGAATTTCGTCAGACGCTCGGGATGGGATCCCAAACCAGTCGGTCTCGCACCCTAGCTCGGTACAGTCGTGTTCCTTCTCCGTGAATGATCCCGCGCTTTTGTTCACTTTCTGTGCTAGTGTAATTTTGAATTAGGAATCGTTTTGTGCGTGTGGAGTGTGACATTTGGATTTTTTCTACGCACGGGTATTAGAGTATACAGCTTAATTTGTAAGTAGAACCTCTGACTTTTGTTTATTTTTTGTCTGAGAGAATCGATTGGAAGGACTCTGATGTCCTGAAAGTAGAGTTGGGAAAACATGTTTTTCGTGAAAATTGTGTATGAAAAGCTTATTTTTCTTTATTGAGACATAAATAATTCGATTATTGAGTCATTATTGCGTTTTTTCCCAATTTTCTGTCTGTTTTAAATAACTCCGAACTATTTGCAGGTATTTTTGCAACAATTAATATGAAACAAATGGCTGTCACGACCTTCGTGTATGAGGTTTTATCACGACATGTCCATTTCATTTCCTAATTTCTGTAGGTTTAATTTGATTACTAGAAATAGACTTACCCAGTCTATTTTAGTATTTAAAATGTTTCATAGAATTTAGGTAGGGCTGGGTAAATTATGAGCCCATTGTATATTTTCGGCTTTAGCACTAATTTAGAGCCTAAATATTTCGGGCTCGCGTTTTTAGTGCCTATTGAAGTGTTGATTAATTTATGAAGCTGCGGTTCACGACCTTTTTGATATTTGAATTTGGAAATCTGCGGTTTTCCGTACGGTAAATTGAAATCATAAATGGTTTCCCGGTTTCTATATTTTTGATTAATTTTCCTTTAATTCTGTTGTTGCTAAATATGAAAATTATTTAGTTATCATAGTTATTACCTACAGTGTCTAATCTGTATTTAATTTTACGAGTTTTCTTGCTTGTCTCGAGACATGCGAGTCTTGAGAAAATTATATTTAGGACCCGTTTTAGTGACAGAATCAGATATACCGACTGTTTGTCTAGACAACTAGCCACGAGTCGATGACCTATCTCTGGTGTACCATTGGAACCCCGATTTAACAGCCTTCCGAATGACTCAGAATAAAGTACTGATCGTCTAGGATCCATCGAAAACTTTGGTACATGATTATGATAGGTAGGTATTTATGAGAACAATCAGGGTAACCATAATTATTTATGGAAATTATAATTAGGTACTACCTATTTTTTTTTCTTCTTTCTTTCTTTCTTTCTTCTAACTTGCGGTTTTTTTTGTTGGATCACAATAGTTATTTATTGATTTTAGGTCGAATAATATTGTCCCCTGTTTTTAGAGCGAATAAAATTCACAATAAATTAATTTTGCAACATATTTTGATGGAACGAAAGTATTGTAGATCTTATTGACATAATAATATTTGATTTTTTATTAAAAAAAGAAAGTGATTCATTCTACCGAACAAGCCTCGGGCAAATCTAACAGTTTTCAAATAAAAAATGGAAACGAAAGGTCACAGACCTTACAAGGACCTTAATCTAACCTCGGATTGCAACCCACAAAATTCTATCCGATTCAACTTGATTCCGACTAATTGAAATTTTGATATGCAAGTCTAAATAAATCCAATACTTAAAGTAGAAATAAAGTATTTTATTATAAAGGACCCACGGAGCGCCATCCTAACAAATTGGAATCGGTAACAATTTGAATTTGGAAGTGTCTATTGTTACATTCTTTTTTTGGAACACTTTGATTCAAATTGCTTCGTAGACAATCGTAATCATAGAGCCGTATTCTGGAACGACGCTTAAAACATTTAAAACAAGATTTCGAATTCGTATTCAAATTAATTAATAATTGCGTGACATATTATGAGTGCCATGTGCTGTCATAAAATTGATAATATAATATAATATTTGTTATTCAGTATTACATATTATTCAGTATTCGTTTTAGTGGGTCCTGTCTTGTGTACGTGTGGCGAGTCATGGCAAATAAAAATGTTCATTCATTCATTCACTAGATTAAGGTTTATATGGGTCTATGCCACCAGATGGCCACCAGAAATAAAGTTTTTATTTATTTATTTATTACAATTGGTAAAATATTAATATAAAATCTAATAATTTACAAAGGTATTACCTATAATGTTAGATGCCTGTGCTAAATACTGTAATGGAAAAACCTGTATCACAAGCGGCATGAGCTCATACTTTATGATAATTGTAGGACGATAAAATTCTTAACAATATTAAAATTTAACATTACAAGTCTTGAAATAATGACAAAATTTAATTCTATATTTTATACCTAGTTTACTTAAATACTATTTACCTTAAAGATAAAAATAACAAAAAGTCTTACAAACATAATTTCTTATTTAGTTTGCGTAAAATAGTTTCTTGCAATATATGACCTAGTTAAACATATTGCATCAGCAGAATTGGTAAGTCAAATTGTTGTACAATCACATCACATTCGAGTCTATGTGTATATTCGATTTTTGCTTCGGGCGAGTGATGTGCTTAGACATCAACAAAATCGAGGATTTGTAGGTCAGTGCAGTGTTTTTTTGAGTCAGCAGCAGGCATTAAACACGAAAGTCTGGCTTTGATTATGACGCTCTAGGCGCCCTCATAGTCGATTGAGTTGATGTATCTGTATTCCGCTATTTTCCTAGCAGAGCACGCAGCATCTCCCGTTGTGTGGTTATTGGGCTTTTTAAAGCGTAAGCAAGTTGCACATTTCAGTGTGTCAGCTTTCTTTGCGCACTCTGACGAGTGTCCGTCTTCAGCGCAGTGACCATACGTAGATTTCGACTCTCTGCATGTTTTAGCTGCATGACCATATTGTTGGCATTGGTAGCATCTGGTAACCAGGGTGAAGTCCTTATCAGGATAGGACGTCCAATTTTTAAAAAGCCTTGATTGGGACAGTAATAATAATTATAGATTTAGAATCGTTTGGTATTATATTACCTGTGGTATCGCTTTGTGCTGTCTTGCATTATGTTTGCTAAATATCATCAAAAATAATTAATTTGTTTATGGGAAAGATGAGAATTTAGATAACTAATTGACTTTATTGATCATAGTTTACGTAAGTTTAACTTATAATATTACACTTTAACTGTTTGCTTACCTATTGGTACATGAAACAGTGAGTTCTCTAATTAAGGGATACCCATTATTGAAACTTATGACTACTTTCATGATACCAATATGAATCTTAATACGTCTTTGTCTGAAAAGGTTCCGTCTAGAATCCTTATTAATCCCTGCCCAATAACGTTCTGTAGCAATCAGGCCGTAGTCAATATTGTCGGTCGTTCGGTAAGCGTAAAATTAATAACTATGCCTATCCTGGATTTAGGGGGCTATCGTGTCCTGACAACAAAAACTTAGACATGTCATCCTCAACAAGTACTTACACTTTTTGGGGATGACTTATGTCTAACTTTTTCTGATGGGATGACTTGCCGTGTTATACTGAAGCTTCCCATTAGTGAGAGAATTTTCGGAATCGGATCAGAAGTTCCGAAGATTTACTCCGACATTTATTTATAGTTAATTAAAACGGCACAGGTCCAATTACATTATTTAACTTAGAATTATAAAAATTAGAATAAAATAAGCGTTCAAATAACATACAATACAAAAATTAAATTCAAATTCTAAGTTAAACAATTCATGGATAAAATTATTTATAATTATTTGAGTAAATGGTTAAATAAATTAAATACATCATACATAACTAACATAAACTAACATGTAACAGTGGACACCCTCGCATATTGTCTCTCACAAAACACCAGACAAGCACGCATTATTTTCTTCCATTCATCAGCAAACACATCACATTCAGGGTCGGCAGTCAGGAGGGCGTTTAAACGCGACATACAAACTCACAAGATGTTGTAAGTTTATGATAACCAGAAACTGTAATTTAATTCGAGCAATATTAATACGGCATGCGCGTGCAATTGCATGTCTCATACATAGAGAAATTACACTCGTTCATGGATCCTTAATTAAGTTTCTCCCTACAATCACATCATACTAGGTACATAATTTATTTAGTCATCAACTGGCCAACCATTTTCTGACAGCAAAAATTACTCCCAAACAACCCTTCTCAATTTAAAATAAAAAATAATTACGTTTTTATGTCTAGCCTAAACCAATCCAATCAGGCTATCAGTCCCCCTAGACAAGAACAGCATTAAAACCATGAATTATGTAGGTACAGTGCACAGCAAAATTTCACAGACAAATAAACTCAGTTGGCTATGCTGACCGTACACTAGAAATAAACATTTCATCTCCACACTACTGGCGTTTTTGGCAACGGTATTTTATGTCCTGTGGCTCCTACCACAGATAATCTCGATTCGACATTAAATCGAGATTGCAATCGAGATGTGAAATTTATCAAGATGGCGTCGGGACGTGGGGTTTCAAAGGTAATTTATTCGATTTTAAATTAGAGATTTTAGTCTTTGGATGTTGCTGAATTGAGTTTTATTTGAAAAAGGAATGGTTGATTTTGACAGTCTATGTTTTGCGGCGTTTGAAGTTAAATTATTAATTGTGTTTCAGGAAGCTATTGACCTTGAAATTGAGTTTTTAATGGCATACAGTATTTTAATCGAACTTCAAATAATTCCCATTTTGCTTTACTAAAATTAATATTATTGATTGAATAATGAAACATAACACATAACATCACGCCTGTAATCCCCGAAGGGTTAGGCAGAGGTGTACCTATAGAACATCCACATGTCGCCAGTTATGTTTAAGTCCCATGTAATAGGGGGCGGGAGTGTTTTTTTTTTTGGGTGGGATATTGTCAAATAACTTCTCCCGCTCTAGGCGGAGCGGGAAGGCATATCAGACTTTTACTGACTAAAACTCACCCGTGTTCCTTCAGTTGCCTATGTGCCAGGGCCACGATATCCCTTTCGGACAAACTCGCAACCCTGGCAGGCATTGGCCCTACCGGACCCCGTCAGTTCGTGCTGACATCTCTTTGAGGCGCGCGTGGAACACAACACGCCGTCGACCCGGGCCTGGTCCTTATCGGACGGGGAGCTACCCATCGCTCACCGTCCGCAAGCCCGCGTCTACGGTGGCCGGGAATCGGCCTGAGACTCCCGACGCCCGGGGCGTCTACCACAGCGACTAGGGGCGTGAGGGTACGAATTTTGCCTCTCCCTCATGCGTTCCACCTCCTCCTTCGCGAGCATTACTGCTTCGCAGAAAGAGGAGGCGGCCTCCATGCACTCTCGCTCCAAACCATGGCCTGATCCAGGGGGTCTACTCCGAACATAAGTCCGAAGTATCGGCCGAATGCTCGGTCGTTTCTTTACTACGACTAACTATCGCTGACTACGCCGAAAAAAAAAGACAGTCGAAGAGATAAGCCAAAGTCAAAACTGTGACTTGAAGTCGGGTAAGGACTCAAAGTCAAAAAAGGAAACGGTAGAAGTTATAAAACGGCCGAACACTCGGCCGATACTTCGGTTTACCGCTTCGAAGTAGACCCCCAGGCTTTCGCCTAGTTCGGCTACAGATGCTTAATTCGTTTAAACAACAGAAAAATATAGTAGGTATCATGTAAACAAATATTGAAATAAACTTATTATTATTATTATAATTAAGCTGTTAATCAGTTAAAATTAGAAAATGCAGTAAAACTACATACTTAACACCTTAATATTTATGTTTCCAGTAATTCCCTCTACATTGTCTTTGACAGGTTAATTACCTATTTTAGTGCTGCGTATAGACGTTCGCCGAAAAGCTTACGTCTGGTTCCCAGAAAGTTTATTATACGGTCTGCTCATCAGTAGTTACTTAGTTACTTGTTAGACTAGGTTAGGGTTGCCAAACCTAATATACAACATTACTTTTAGTTTAAGTGAAACCTGAATATAGTTTGTTCAGAATAAGGAACTGAATCGATTTCAGTAATTTTTACACCATGTTATATTTTGTCCCAAAAATATTTAAGTGTGATGGAAAATGTTATCACCATTTAATTACTTACAATACAATCGCCGTACGGTTAGGTACCTACTGCCAAATTATCAATGCGCGCAAGACAACCTTGGAGGCGCGGGGGCGCCGCGCGCCGTTATCATGTTTTTGTACGGACAACCCGGTAACATAACAACCTTATAACTTTGTGATTTTTCATTATACAGTTTTGAAATTTTGTACATAGATTCTTTACATAAAAATACTAGAAACGTGTTTGGGGTTTCGCATATACTAAAACTAATATTGTATCCTACTATATTAGAGACCTAAATACTACATTATTGCTAAAGAAAAAAAATCGAGCGAGCCTTACAGAAGTCGCTTATGATGTGTAACAACTCTGACATCTTAACTTGGTAATAAGCAACTGAGCAGCGACAGAAATTAACCTCAAAATTTAAAAAGCTAAATACTGAAATATTTATTCGAATAATTATTCATTACTAGTGGTTGCCCACTGGTCGAAATTCAAGCCCCTCTACTTACAATCTATATAGTAGGTACTTACTAATTCCATGCTATTATAAAGTACTTACTGATTCCATGCTATTAAAAAGTACTTACTTATTCCATGCTCAAGCTGTCACTTCCTGTTACAGATGTTCTATGTCACGAAGTCCTGTTGGTTATTGCAATTTGAACCTTATGTTTACCGCCATTAGAGCGACAAGAGAGGACTTCGTGAAATAGTTTAACTATACACACTTCCGTCCCTTTTCACGAGTTTACTCCCACGGAAAGCGAGAGGAAAGATATTACTTTTTTTTTTTGCCTTCTGCATTTTTACGGGCAATGGGTTCCAAAATGATGAATGAATGATGGTTATATTTGATACTAGCTTCTGCACGCGACTTCGTTCGCGTGAAATTTATTAACATAAAATAATAAAATGATATCCTATGACACTCGGCTAGCTTCCCATTAAAGAAAGAATTTTCAAAATCGGATCAGTAGTTTCGAAGTTTTTTTTTTTTTGGGTGGGTAATTTTCAAATAACTTCTCCCAATCTGAGCGGAGCTAGGCGTGTCAGACTTTTACTGACTAAAACCCACCCGTGTTCCTTCCGTTGCCTGTGTGCAGGGGCCACGATATCCCTTTCGGACAAACTCGCAACCCTGGCAGGACACCCTAGAACCCGCAAGAAGATTACCCCCTACAACCTCACAAACTTTACTTCTAAAATTGAGCCGTCACGGGACGACTGGTTGATGTGAAACACCGCACTACACACTCATTTACACACGAATGTATATAGACTGTATAAGTGTATAACGGCCGATCGCCACGCGGCATGTGTCGCCCCGCCAGCAATCGATTTTACGTACGCATATAGATGTTTCACATCAAAAAAGTTCGTATCCCTTGTCTAGGTAGCGAAATCGACTGTTACATAGTCAGGTTGAGCGAAAGTTGATACTATTTCTTTCTCATCATTCTCCTGCAGCAGTGGGAACGTAGCCACTGCTGGGACACAGACCTCCTTTCCGTGAGAGAGAGTGGTCCATAATCCACCTGACGGGCTCAGTGCGGGTTGGGGATGTCACATGTCTGTCTGTGTATGTTCACCGATTGCTCCGTCAATTGTGGACCGATTTTGAAAATTCTATTTTGTTTGAAAGGGTATGCTCTCGAGGTGGTCCCATTGCCACCAAGACAGAATTTGATGAGGGGATCCCATGGAAAATGTTGTTAAATCTTCTGTTTCTTCAGTTTGTGTATCCAATGTTAATAAATATTTTGTTTACTTTCATGAATGTTTAGTAGTCATTGGCTACATGAAGTGGGAGAGTCATTGGCTCCATGATTAAATGCCAGAGTGTATATTTATTTCTCACCACACATCCCTCTTAGCGTTCTTATTAGCAGTATTATTTCTTTCTAAGCACTGTTGATAATAATATGACTGCCTTGTTGGTCTATTGGTTGTAAGCATGACGGCTGATGGGGCCAAAAGGTTCTGGAGTGGCGACCGTGTACCGGAAGACGTAGCATTGGAAGGCCTCCTACAAGCGGACCGATGACCTTGTGAAAGCCGCAGGTATTCATTGGATGCGGGAAGCACAGAACCGGTCGAAGTGGCGGCACTTGGGGGAAGGCCTATGTCCAACAGTGGACGTCTTTCGGCTGAAATGATTATGATGATGAGCTCAGTGGTCAACTTCTTTAGAATATTTTGTTTTTAATTTTACCACTTCTGGATATACGCTATACTTACCACAAGACATATTCCTTCCATTTATTATTTTTAGCCTATACTTGAGGAAGACTTCTAAGGTGAAACACATGTATGCCTTCGTTTTATTCTCCAGTCTGTCCCATCTACCTACCTATTTTATCATTCCTATTAACACTGTTACTTGAAAACATTGTAAAAGCCCACTTTTTTTTAAAAGAGTAACCGTGGAATTTCTTGCCGGCTCTTCTCCATAGGAAACGCCCAAATGGAACCGTGCACCCAGCTTCTGACGTTTCATAAGTGCCCATTTAGGTTTATGTGAAATAAAATATTTTGATTTTGATTCTTTTTACTGTTTAAAATCTTGATCGGGGTTTATCTATTCAATTGCGCTCTTGGTTCGATCCCTGAACACTTCCATAGTGAACACTCTGTTAAGAGTAAAGTTAAGGATTCATGTTAAGTACTATGTTTGACGAAAACACGATTCATAAAAAATCTCGGCAGAAAAAAAATACAAAGTTACCTCCAAACCGAACAATAAACCGCTAGTATTAAAAAAATACTTAAAATTAGATCATGATACTTTGCATAATAACTGAACTAAATATAAAGAAGACACGATTTTTTTTTATATTACCCTTATTTTCACCGTAAAAATAATTTACCTAAACTATCGGCGCCTTGGAGCCTTCTCCCTGTCTCGCTTGCTCGCGTGACCACGAGCAGCAGTCTGGGAACGAGGTAAAGAGTGAGGTGGCTCTTAAGCTGCATAAATACATAAATAACTTTTTCGAACCAATACCCATAAATAGAGCGTTTTTATAAAAACCATAAGTGAGTTTAATAGTGAGTTTCCTTACAACTATACTTCTAAAACCGATGGTACCATTGTGAGGTCCCTACATAATTAATGTAAATAGACGCTAGATACCGCCGCGGATAAGACACAGGATTGAAATGGGAGGATCCAGAAACTATTACGGTTGATTACTCCCTTGATGAATAACAAGATACTTGGTTTGTTCGGCGTGTCGTGTGAAACTAGAACTATTTTCGTGTTTCTTTGTACTTTTTAGGGTACCGTACCCAAAGGGTAAAACGGGAATCCTATTACTAAGGCTCCGCCGTCTGTCTGTCTGTCCGTCTGTCACCAGGCTGTATCTCATGAACCGTGATAGTTACACAGTTGAAATGTTCACAGATGATGTATTTCTGTTGCCGCTATAACAACAAATACTAAAAAATAGAATAAAAATAAATATTTAAGGGGGCTCCGATACAACAAACGTGATTTTTTTGCTCGTTTTTGCTCGATATTGATAACGGCAACAGGTAGGTAGACGCTTGAAATATTCACAGAATATTTAGTTATATATTCACTTTAAAAATTAATAATTAAATTAAAATAAAACAAATATTTAAGGGCCCATACAACAAACGTGATTTTTTTGCCGTTTTTATAGATAATGGTACGGAACCCTTCGTGCGCGAGTCCGACTCGCACTTGGCCGGTTTTTGTTGTTGTTCGTAATTAGTTTGGAGTGTGTGTGCCTGGTTTTATGACCTCTAAGAACTACAATGCTGTTTTGTAAGTAGCAGAAGGCGCTGTATGTCCGTTGGGCGCTGGGTTTATATGAGTCACTTTTTATTATTATGTTTACAAATCTCAGGACCAGGTCCCGGTCTTTTGGAAGGCGTACGAGGCCAATGTCAACTCGCAGATGGACCTTTGACAATTTTAAATGGAATAAGGTATCAACCGACGGTTATCCCTGTATGGACAATGCAAGTGCACGTGAGGACAACCCCCGGTTGGTGCTGGACTATTGCAGAACATGGAAACAAAACATATTGGGCTGTGGTTACTTTGAATTATGGAAGAACTATGGTCCCCTGTCTGACCAATGTATAAGCAACAGAGCTTTATTTACAATCAATATAGTAAGTACTTACTAATTCCATGAGTACACTAATTCCATGCTATTATTAAGTACTTACTAATTCCATGCTATAAAAAGTACTTACGTATTCCATGCTCAAGCTGTCACTTCCTGTTACACATTAGTCTATTGTACAATGGGCGGTCGATGAGCTGACAGAAAGAAGGGTGACGTTTCTCTGCTGATTTTCGCTAATGTTTATAGTAATTAATTCTGCAGTATTTTCGATATAACGGAGGAGCATGGTAAGCAATTTGAGGTATTATTGTAGACTCAACATTTTCCTTTTAAATACGTTTAAGGGGGCGATGATGATAAGGTAGCCCGTGAAATTCAAATTTTCTTAAGTTTTTTGCAGGTCTGTGTCAGGTTGTATGTTGATCTAAATATGATTCGCGGACGTAACAAATATGGCTTTACAGAATTATAATCATAAGAATCAGCAATACAACTAACTCTATTCGTAGAATCCTATTGAATGACTATTTCATGAAATAGTAATTCTATAGGATTCTATGAACTTAAGTACAATACAACTAACTGTATTTTTAAAATCATCATTACAACTAACTCTCTTCGTAACATCAGCATTACAACTAACTCTCTTCGTAAAATCATCATTACAACTAACTCTCTTCGTAAAATCAGCATTACAACTAACTCTCTTCGTAAAATCAGCATTACAACTAACTCTCTTCGTAAAATCAGCATTACAACTAACTGAACTATGAACTTAGTGAGTTGTGTTGCTGATTCTAATGGTTATAATCCTGTATTGCCATATTTGTTACGGCCGCGAATCATTTTAGATCAACATGCAACCTACTGTTACTGTTCTGCAAATTGCAAAAAACGTAAGATTTGAATTTCAAGGGCTACACTGACGCTTTCGCCTTAAACAATACCCATGGGAAGAAAGATGGTTCCCTATTCTGAAACTATAAGGTAACGTGACTAACCGTGATAGACAGGCCTAACACAATTACTTTGGAGTACCCTTTGAGTTTCGCTCACAGCGTTTGCGAAAAGCGAGGGGCAATATAAAAAAAAAAATATAGCTAGGTAGGTGTACAGTACAACACCCTTCCTTTTAAGCAAAATATGCTTTTCCATGGTATATTTTACTTTGGGAAACGGGTTGGGTACCGGTGCTGTTGATCTTTAAAAGCCTTACCAAGTTTATACCTTTTTATTTGAAAAGTTTTAGGAAATTACTGTAGGTACGTATTAGGGATCAGTTAGAGGAGGAGCTCGTGGCTCATTACGGGTCGTCCGAAACCCGAAAGTCTGACAACTAGTCTTACCAAGCGGTATATTACCCAGATATTGGTTGTGGGGTGAGATAGGCAGTCGCTCCATGTAAAGTACTGGTGGTATTCAGCTGCATCTGGTTAGACTGGAAGCTGACCCCATAGTTGGGAAAAGGCTAGGCAGATTTGAGGTATTACGAAACAAAAAAAAACAGAAATGCAGTTAGAGAAATACGGTGATAATTATGTGGGGAAGGTACTGAGAGAGACTTTCGAGAAACTGGGGAGGTTTATAAATAAACAGAAATGCAGTTAGAGAAATACGGTGATAATTATGTGGGGAAGGTACTGAGAGAGACTTTCGAGAAACTGGGGAGGTTTATAAATATAATTTTGTATCTAGCAGGCAGCTAGGTATTAAACTGGAGTCTTATAACGGAATACGTTTTGTTTTAAAAACATACAATTCATAATTAAGTAATATCAAGTTGCTTCACAATTAAAACAAGGTATTTTGGGGCCGATTGATCCAACGTCAGCTAAATCTTTTATCCGTGGTATAAAATTTGGCGTTTGAAATTCTTCCTCGGATAAATAAATATCTGGCGTAAGAATCATTTGTTCTAAGAAAACAAAAGACTAAGCTAAAGTTAGGGTATGGGTGTCGGTCAACGTCTCAAGTACCTATGTTGCTGTTCAACATAGATGTGATTTCCCCCCTTTTGGATAGTAAACTGACACTTGACGGCTCGCCATTACACCTATGTTTGACAGCTCGGTGTTCCTATTTTAAAATATTGACCAGTGCTGCCAATATTCCGAGTATTTCGTCCCTCATGGTTTTGAACCTTTTTTTATTCTTTTGTTCACCGAACCTGCATGTGGACTAATTAATGGTTGCTTTGCGTATCGTTAATGTAATTGTGTCGCTATTCCTCGGAGTCATACTGACCCTATTTAGGAGTGTCCGTATGTTTAAAAAGGGTAATTATGTATATTCTATGCTTCATGTTTTCCTGCAATAATTTGTACGGCATTATAAAGTTATGTTGTCCTAGAAATACTAGAAAAACTGTAGCGTATCATGCACGAAATATTAATAAGCTAAGCTTAGTAAGTTATAACGAGGCCGCGTGTAGAATGTTTTATTTTTGGCGATGTAAGCTACTTACATTTCTTCATTTTGTTACTTATTCATTTTTAGGGTTCCGTACCTCAAAAGAAAAAAACGGAACCCTTATAGGATCACTTCGTTGTCCATCTGTCTGTCTGTCAGTCTGTCAAGATCATTTTTCTCAGGAACGCGTAGAGATATCAAGTTGAAATTAATATCAAATACGTAAGTCTATGGTCCCTTGAAGCTTTAAAAAAATCAAGCTTCCAAGTCAACGCAATAAAAAAATACGGCGATATAAGCGACATTATTGCGACATATTTCGATACTCGCAAATAAATCAAAACCTATAGGGTACTTCCCGTTGACCTAGAATCATGAAATTTGGCAAAAAGCAAGGTCTTACAGCACAAATAAAGGAAAAAGTCAAAAAAATTGTAAATTTGTAGCTTTTCCACATTAAAAAAAAATGCGAATATCTCGCACATAAATCAAAACCTATAGGGTACTTCCCGTTGACCTAGTATCATGAAATTTGGCCAGAAGCAAGGTCGCACAGCACAAGTAAAGGAAAAAGCCCGAAAATTGTTAATTTGTAGTTTTATCACATAAAAAACATTTTTTGCGATTACAAACTTAAATTTTCAGTTGGAAAATTGACCGTGGGTTAAATCGATGTATGGGAGAACATGTTTTTCAACTACAATGTTAAGTTTGTTTTAGGGATTAATTCATCATTACTACGGAATCCTTCATTGTGCGTGGTCCGCACTTGGCCGGTTTTTAGACACAAACTGACTTATGCCGAATTTCACCAATGAAACTGACTTAGGCCAAATTTCATCAATGGAACAACTCAATTAGCCCATCCAAACCGCGTTCATAAGCTGTCAATGTCATCATTGTTTTGGAATATTGTCACTGACAGCTCTTGAGCGCGGTTTAGATGACATGTGCTGATCGCGTTAAGTTTCATTGGTGAAATTCCCCTCTGTTTGTATGAGAAGAGGCATTTAACCTGCGCAACGGGAGAATTATGGACTATAATAATATGTTATAGATATGCAGTAGGATAAATACAGATAATGGAGTTAGGAAAGTCTGCCACAGACAGGCTTTGATGACCACTTTGTCCGCGACTTTACCGACGTCAAAGTTGTGGGGGTAGGTTGGTACTTTCACGAGTAGTTATCGATGGGAGTGAGGAAGTTTCTTTATGACCTATGATGGATTATGTGTGCGGAATAATTAGATGAAACCTTAGGCATGAGATGAGTGTAGCTTTTTTATTTATTTATTTTTTCGATCCGTCTCTGCTTCGCACGATATTTATCCTCAGCCACTGAAACTTGAACGGATGCTCCAAGAGCTTAGTAATGCAAGACTTGAGGTTGGACTGAAGATGAATATGTCAAAGACCAAAGTTATGTGCAACGAAAGACCTGGAAGCATAAAAGTAGACGGGGAGACAAATACCTTTTCTTGGGCCAAGTAGTCTCTTTCCATGGTAACCTGTATTAAGGTTCGCCAGCCCAGGTTCCCATAGAAGGAATACAATTTTTTTAATAGTGACTGCCATGCTTAGGTCTATAAGGTGCAAACATAATTATGTTAAGTTAAACTAAGTGTGTGAAGTGTTAGTACGTGTGTGTGTTTTATGATGTAGGTGTGATGTGTGTGGGTTTTGTGATATAGGTGTCGTGTGCGTGTGTTTTGTGATGTAGGCGTGATGTATTTTGTGATGTAGGTGTGGTGTGTGTGTGTTTTCTGATTTAGGTGTGGTGTGCGTGTGTTTTGTGATCTAGGTATGGTGTGAATGTGTATTGTGAGTGTGTGTGTAATTGGTAGGGAAAGAGGTTGAGTTTAGATACTGACTGTTAGAGAAGTCACTACGATTGTGAGGTAAGCAGAAATTCAATGTCGTCGCATTTTAAACTGGTTAGAAAGCATGTTATCTGATTTTTACACATTTCGTAAGAGGATTGATGAAAAATGGCCCAAGGTAGTAAACGAAACGATTGGTTTTTAGTTTAATATTAATGTATAATTCACATAAATCTTCTGAAATTAAGTTTCCTACGTAGTTTAGAAGAACATCGCGGTCACACGAAAGCGTATTTGTTTTATATTATGTATTGATGATTAATCAGCATGTTTTTAAGAGTCTTGATAACTAGTCCAAAGTTCAGCAAATTTTGCTTGCATTATGTTCAGTTTCTAAGTTCTAAGAAGCCAGAAACTTAAGGAAACCAAAAACTCAAGGAAAACCTCCTGCGAAAAGTGGATTTCGTATGTAGCACATGAGTAGAAGGCTTGTTCATGTTCTCTTTTCTTGTATGAGAATAATTGAGAAGCATCATTTTGGTAGGACATTATTACAGACAGAAAAATAAATGTAAGGTATAAGCCAGGTTTAAGATGGCTTCCCATGGTACGTGGTATTGCAGACAGAGTCCGCACCAACGCACCATGGGAAGAGTATCGTCCGTGGTAGCCCAGATACGTCCATCGTGGCGAGTCGGTAACTTCAAAGGTGCGGTGCGAGCTCTCTTTACGAGTTCTCTTTCAGTTTGTATTTTTTGGTCGTCGTCTGTGCGGGCTAGTTCGTGTCCTTCCGCAATATCACGCACCGTGGGGAGCCGCCTTAAGATTCCATGCTAATAAAATAATAATTAAGTAAGTACCTACCTAATGTAAATAGTTATACAATAATATATCAAATTCATCATCATCTGCCTAGCCTTTTTCCCAACTATGTTTGGGTCAGCTTCCAGTCTAACCGGATGCAGCTGAATACGAGTATTTTACATGGAGCGACTGCCTATCTGACCTCCACAACCCAGTTACTGGGTAACACGATATCCCTTGGTAAGACTGGTTGTCAGACTTGGGCTTCTGACTACCCGTAACAACTTGCAAAGATCTACAAATGACAGCCGGGACCAACGGCTTACCGTGCTTTCCGAGGCACGGAGGAATCTTGGTATGAAAAGATGGTCACCCTTCCACGGACCAACCGCGGCAAGCGTAGCTTAACCTGAACGATCGACCCGTGCGGCAGTTATTATTTAGCCAGAAGCTCACAAAAATATATCAAATTCCATGCTGATAGTAATAATTTTGTTCCTAGTATAAATATCGTCCGCGTGAAATTTCTTGTTTTAACATAAAATACGTCCTGTGGCAGTCGGCAATACCGTAAGTAGGTCCGTTGCTTCATATTATGCTACGGCTACATTGTCGCGATCTACTGCTCGAATCACACATATCTAGGTGTGACGTTGAATAGGGCCACCTATAAGTCACACTACCACTAAACAAAGCAGAAGGCCCGGATCCGCAATAATTTCCAAATAAGTTCCAATAGTAAATTCATTTACCTTGCATAATTTCATTTCTTTTTTCATTGCTTAGATTTTAATTATTTTTCTGCGCGTCCAATATAATAACGCGTTTAGGATACTGTTGGGGCTGTCGTGGCGTTGTAGTGCGTCCACTATGTTTGCGGAGGCGCGCACAGACGATTTTTACGCCATTATAAGAAAAAGGACCGCCTTCATAGCCGGCCGGCTACGCACCGCCACCAATAGTCTCCTGAGCGTGTTCTCAGATAGGTGGGACTCCCCTCTGCTGCGCCACTGGGTGAGGATCCATGCTTAATTGATATTGTATTCTATTATCTCCTCCTTATTACTAACACTAGTCATTAAGTTATGTTTTTGCTACTAACACTATGGACTAACGTCTGAAATAAAGAATTTGAATTTGAATTTTACCTATTATGGTATAGTAATTTTATTCTAGGTGCATCGTCTTCACAAATCACACTAATATTAGAAAGGCGAAAGTTTGTGAGTGTGTGTGTGTATGTTTGTTACTTCATCACGCTCAAACGGCGGGACCAATTTTGATAAAATTTTGTATGGAGGTAGCTGACACCCTGGATAAAGACATAGACTACTTTTTATCCCGATATTCCCACGGGATCGAGACTTACGCGGGTGAAACCGCGGGGCGCAGCTAGACATCATATAATTAATGTACTCAAACAAAATATTGTAAAACATTATTAAAAGAGTAACGGTGGAGGTTCTTGCCCATTCTTCACCATACGAAACTACCTTTTGGAAGGGGCAACTAGAATCTATTCTATTTTTTTGGTAAATTTTGACGTTCAAAAGTGCCTCTTAAGTGCCTACTTGAAATAAATAATTTGACTTTGACTTTGAGTAATGCTGAATTCGGAGAACTAATCCGTGGGTTATACTTTAACTTCCGACTAAAGCAGCCCAATATCAGAGCGAATTTCGAATCTAGTAATGCTGAATTCGGAGAACTAATCCTCGGGTTATAGTTTGACTCCCGACTAATACAGCCCAATATCAGAGCGAATTTCGAATCTAGTAATGCTGAATTCGGAGAACTAATCCTCGGGTTATAGTTTGACTCCCGACTAATACAGCCCAATATCAGAGCGAATTTCGAATCTAGTAATGCTGAATTCGGAGAACTAATCCTCGGGTTATAGTTTGACTCCCGACTAATACAGCCCAATATCAGAGCGAATTTCGAATCTAGTAATGCTGAATTCGGAGAACTAATCCTCGGGTTATAGTTTGACTCCCGACTAAAGCAGCCCAATATCGTCCCCTGTTTATCCACTAACATATACAACGCTCAATATATCCTGTTAATAAACTGAATATGCTTCGTTAGGTATATTAAGTTAACATCCTACCCAAACTTAATGAGACGTAAAATTATTTTATAACCGGTTCGTGAGATGAACCATGGAAACCACTATAGGGATAATTGTAATGTTTCTCAATAAAGATATCCCTATGTAAATATTGTATTATTATGTGTATACTGTGTCCTTGGTACTGGTCACAAGCGCTACTGAGGCCCTGGGTTCGATTCCCAGGTCGGGCAAAGTTTTATTGCGTTTTTCTATCTGGGATTTCTCAGTAGCAGCCTGGAGTTTGGATTTGTCCGGTTGATGGCAATAGGGTCGCCCCCTATTACATGGGACTTAAACATAACTGGCGAAATCAAATCAAATAACTTTATTGCAATCCATAGTATCCATACAGGTGGTAAATAATGTTTATTAGGAACAATTATGGACCCTATCGGGCACAGCAACATTTTAATTAAGTTAAGTAGGAGAGAGGAAGAGCGCTTAATGATTTACCTTGTTACTAAATATTAAATTATTTCCTATCTATCGGGTTTTTTACAATAGTGCTAATTATTATACTTTATATTATTATCCTCACAATGTTTTCCTTCACCGTTTTGAGAGCAGTGGTGATGAAATTATTTACACATAGTAAAGCGCCTGCCTAGGTTCGAACCCACGACCTACAACTCGAAAGTCGGGGACGTTACCACTGGGCCACCACTGCTCTCATGTCCTGGTACCAAAAATTCAAAGACATGTGACATCTACCAACCCGCACTGGGCCCGCGTGGTAGATTTACAGCCCACTCCCTCTCAAAGAGAGGAGACCTGTGTCCCAGCAGTGGGAACATTATAGGCTGATTATGATGATGATGTGATATTGTTATCTCTTTTAAATGTGGCTAATAAGGTACACCTCTGCCTAACCCATTGGGGATTACAGGAGTGATGCTATTTTATAGGTTTATTCTCGATTTCAAACTAGATTTCAGTCGAGATCAGTTTAGTATCAGTTCAGTCACAGCTTACTTGAGATTTGTACCAATCATATCTTCAAGGTTTAAATCGAGTTTAATGTTCACTTGCTGGAGTGTCCTAAGTGCCCGTTCACGTGCCCTGTTACACACTTCCGTCCCTTTTTACGAAATCACTCCCACAGAGATGTTACACATCAAAAACAAAAGGTCATGTACTCGTACGAGGCCAAAAGGCTCCTATCTCAGCATGGTTTTGCGACATTTTAAAATAAGTGTCGCAGCGCTGGTATTCTGGTAGGGCCCGGAGAGGTATAGGAGGCAGTGACACCTCCCACCATGTTACCCTGACAGCCTGTTACCCTGACAGCCTGTTTGCCAATCTAATATATATTAAAACATGATTGCTTAAGAACATAGTTATAAACATATACAGTGCGTTCAAAACACTAATCTGTCAGCGCAAACTCGACATCAAAGAGTAGATGGATTAGCCGTGAGAGCTACAACATAATATAGATAAGTACCTTGATGGATAGGTCATAACCAAACGCATTAATGCATTCCAATGACATATATAGGTATGGGATATAGTCATCAGAATTGAGTGCCCTGTAAACAGATGGATTAACCAATGCATAATGCAGTGTTGATGGAAACTTAGAAAGAAGGGATTATTGTCTGTTAGATATGGTGGGAATAATGAATAAAGAAAGAAAGAACGGAAAGATAAAGTTTAAGATTTGGACACAGTTCGTGAAACACAAATCACAAATAACAAAATCAAAAGTGAAAATAATGTTTTAACAACATAGTGTAAACTGGGAGATGTATTAATAATTATTATGGTTAGAATTCTGTAAATACATATCTGTTAAAGACGCGAATCATATTTTGATCAAGATACAACCTGACACTTACCTGCGGATAGCAAAAAACGTAACAAAATTTGAATTTCGAGGGCTACAACTGGGGATTCACACTAAGCATTTAATATTATATTTGGACCTTTGCTGTGCACTTCATCATCATATTAATTCTCCTGATCCTTACCCTAATTTACTTAACATACAACTGCATAACTTCTTCTATAATTCTCTATTAGTCGTCATCTCAGTAGTCCGTCCTCAGGACATTTTCCTCATCCCCGCGCATCACATGCTCATACAACCAATTTCCACACAACTTTTTAGTTTGGGCAAGTCCGAGTTAATATACTTACCATGGGCAAAGAAACCTATCATTCATCATCATTTCACCCAAAAGACGTTCACTGCTGGACATAGGCCTCCCCCTAAGGAGGGGTGTTTGCCATAATCGCCACGCTTGGCAGGCGGGTTGGCGTTCGCAGTATGGTGTTAAAATGCATAGAGAACGCTGCTGCCCATTCTCTAGTAAGTCCCTTAGTCGCCTTTACGACACCCACGGGAAGAAATGGGGTGGTGCTATTCTTTACGTCCGGCACCACACGGAGCGCTATATATTTAATGCAAGTAACTCGCTAAGAAACCTAATTATAATGCAAGTAACTTGTTGTACAGATGTTCTATGTCACGAAGTCCTGTTGGTTATTGCAATTTGAACCTTATGTTTACCGCCATTAGAGCGACAATAGAGGACTTCGTGAAATAGTTTAACTATACCAGTTAGATGGACATTGTGAAATTGATTGGTGAAGTTACATATAGCCACATGCATGTCGTAGAACCAAAAATTCGAAGACATATGCCTTTCACCAACCCGCACAAGGCCCGCGTCGAGGATTTCGGCCCGTTCCTTCTCACAGAGAGGAGGCCTGTGTCCCAGCAGTAGGAACATTATAGCATGCATACGCATGATGCTTATTTTTTTGTGATTGACTGAATGGAAAGAAGGTTATATGTTGGCACGGCTTATAAGGACATATCATCACGAACGATTATAGTTCTAGCAGGAAGAGGTTATCCCTTAAGAGGAGGCTCCCTATGTTTATGTTAAATTGCATATATATTCTGAAACAGCCACACATGCAAGCAAAATGAAACTGTAGTATATGATTTATTGGATCTTTTTTTTTCTTTCCATATTAAAGACGGTTACGTAATTGTAATTTTCTCTCAATCAATTTTTTATTTGAAAATCATGTTGTTTTTAAGGATAATTCTAAAAAACAAACAAGATTGTTTAGCTTTTATGTCTAAAATAAATATTCACAGCAAGAAAATATAGTTTATTATCCCGACACAAGATATTTTATCTCTAGATCAATTATTACTTTAGTTATAAACGAAATAAGAATTGAGACTTACCCTATTTAGTTTTGTGCTCGAACACGATCAAAGAGCGCACGCGATATTCAAATTTATTACTGATGTATTAGCGTTGAGCACATAAAGGAGTGGCGGGGAGCGAGGGACGGAGCATGCGTTCGAAATTTGATTTAGACTGCCTGCTCTTAACATCAGGAGCATTATCAGTATTCATCTCCTGTAACTGAAAGTTTACACCAGAAAAAAAAAATCCTTGTATTTTGGGAGTTTCAGTGAAAGTTGATACATCTTTTTGTTAGCCCTAAACAACGCATTTTCTTCACTACTTTAGGTGTTTTTTCCTGTTCTTGTTAGGATGTTATATTCTCCGTTGAGTGCTTACTTTGTTGGGTAGAACTTTCATTCACTTTTCAATAAAAATCGAAGACTATGTGGGCAGAGCACATTGCTCGCAGAACAAATGGCCAGTGGGGCCGAAAGGTTCTGGAGTGGCGACCGCGTATCGGAAGACGTAGGGTTGGAAGGCCCCCTACAAGGTGGACCGATACCTTGTGAAGGCCGCAGGTATCCGCTGGATTCGGGAAGCACAGAACCGGTCTAAGTGGTGGTGCTTGGGGGATGCTTATGTCCAGTAGTGGACATCTTTCGGTTGAAAAGATGATGAATGTTGATGTAGAACGAAAACAAAGAAACGATGGATGGATTGTGAAAAAGATGATATGGGTAGAAAGATTGTGACTTCTGAGATCACGTATGGAAGAAGTCAAGCAGCATTTAGATAGCCTATAACTTTCCCACTGCTGGGACACAACCCTCCTCTCGGTGAGAGGTAGTGGGCCGTAATCCACCACGCGGACCCAGTGCGGGTTGGTAGATGTCACATGTCTTTGAATCTTCCCTACAAAATGGTTGAGCTGGATGGTGCTGATCCACGCGTCATGTTCGTGAACGGGCGCCGTCAGTTGAGACTGGTCATCTCTTAACTGCCAGGGGCTTATTTGTAGTCTTTTAATCTTATATGTTCTCACATAGAGCAGCTACAAGAATAATATACCTACCCAGGATTATGTAATATCTTGATTTAAAAGAGCGTCCTTGGAGTTTCTTGCCTGATTTTCTCCATAGAGATCTACGTTTTGGAATCGGCAAATAGCTTCAACTTTCTGACTAACTGACCGACTCTTTGACAATTCAAAAGTGCCTGTAATTGGTTTTAATAAATGCTTTAAGTTCGGTTCTAGGACATGCCGGTTTCCTCACGATGTTTTCCTTCACCGTTTTGAGAGCAGTGGTGATGAAAATAATTATACAAAGTAAAGCGCCTGTCTGGGTTCTAACTTACGCCCTACAACTCGTAAGTCGCGGCCGTCACCCCTGAGCCACCACTGCTCAGGCAAGCAGCGTCGACTCCAAATAAATTTGGATAAAGGCAGGATGTTGATGATGTACTGGTTTACCTCTCAAGAAACATAGAGAAGCATGTACACTGCAACAACAATCTTTTTAGGGTTCTGTACTTCAAAAGGAAAAAACGGAGCCCTTATGGGTTCACTCTTGTGTCTGTGATTTGAATCGGCAGTACAACTAACTCTCTTCGTAAAATCCTATTGAATGAATATTTCTGAAATAATCATTCAGTAGGATTTTATGAACTTTGAGAGTTGTAATGCCGATTCTAATGATTATAGTCCTGTAAAGCCATATTTGTTACGGCCGCGAATCATATTTAGATCAACATACAAACTGACACAGACCTGCAAATTGCAAAAAACGTAATAAAATTTGAATTTCGCGGGCTACCTTAGCGCATCCCCCTTAAATGAACTGTTGTCGGTATATTGCCGGAAGTTTTAGGAGAGAATAAAAACAGTTTCAAGAGCTTTCGATACTCAATACTACTTGAAAGTTGGAAGTATTTCCTGGTTATTTGACTAGATCGAACGTAATATCGGTTGCTTGAACGTTCATACTTTCTTTAGAACTATTCTTGGAATATCTTTATTTCTTTTCCTGGTTGAATGGAGCGGTAAGAAAACTAGCAGTGTTAAGTACCGTTCTCTTTTTGAATTTTAGGATTGTTTTTTCACCCCGCAACTAGTTATTAATCTTTTATGTGTAATTGCTGATTCGGTGAAGCTCTCGGCTTCTCATTAGTCCACTCGCTGAGGAATCGGATTGGCCTGCCGATGGGCACACTAGCGCCGAAGAAATGGTCCTTCAGTGATTTAATGCTACAATCCCCGCAAGACACTAGAAATTAACATAACCAGCATCTGTGGACAAAATGTGTAGTGTGGTTTAACCTGGATTCAGACCTAGCCACCCCGCTGATCCCAAAAAGCGTGAAGCAGTGGGCCGGAGATAGCAGGTAAGCTTCACGAATTTATTACACAAGCAGTTTCTCGCTAGTTTGCATATAAAATTCGATCCCCGATAGGAGTGGTAAAAATACAGATATTGCTCGATTACCTAAAAACTTCATGCATTGTGGATCAGTTTAGGCGTAGGTTGAGTTTTGTGAAAACCTTTATAACATTACCTCTTTTCAAAGAACGTGTACCACGTTCCTTGAAAACGCTAGTATATAGTGCCTATAAAGTAGCTACGCCCCGTGGTTTTACCTGCATAAGTCTCAATCCCGTGAGAATATCGGGATTAAAAATACCCTATGTCCTAACTAACCCAGGTCATATCAACCCATGTGCCAAATTTATCTATCAATCTAAATCCGTTCAGCCGTGTTTGTTCAACAAACAAACCTAGTTTCGCATTTATAATTTAAATAATATTATTATATTATAAATGTTGTTCCTTTTAGGGACGTATACATTTACCTACAAGCACAAAATTGGTGGATTTATAATTTAAAAAAGGATAATAATTTTCCAGGCGACTAATAACTTAAAGGGCGACTAATTATTTGCTGCAAAAAAAAATAACATGGCAGCGATAAAATATTATTTCTTAATCGCTGCAAAGTCATCTACTGTTATTGAATCATTTGGGTTAGGTTAGGTTAGAACAGTAACCATTAACAAGCGAAGGCGAGCGAGCGAAGCGAGCGTGCCGCGGTAGCGGCCGCCGAGCGCCAGATCCCCTCTATTGTTGGTAAATTCAGTTACCAAAACAAAAATTCGATGCCAGTTTAAATTAAAACGGAGCTTATTACTGATATATTAATATGCTACCTATTACTTATTACGATACTCCTTATTAGCTGCCAATTATTATATATGGTACCCACTCTATTTTTTTTTAAAACCTATAATGATTTTACTTAGTTGCCGCATTAAATACATGCCTTTAAAAAAATTAAGCTTCGGCTAGTCGAGAAGTCAAAATCAAAGAGTTAAAGAGGTAAGAAATCAGTTAAACATTACAAATATTAATAATTAATTTAATTACTTTTGTTGAACAGTTTTTTATAAATGACTTGCTTTATTACGTATTTACACCGATTCCTAAAACGTAGGTAGAAGGAACAACAGGGTTTTTGTAACATATTGTAAAGTTAGGGACTACAGTGGCTTCTCGTGTCTGTGTGTTTGGCCGCTTAGTTACGATTAAACTACAGTATAGATTTTATTATCTAAGGTTAGTGTTTTTTATTTTTTTTAAACATTCATAATAAACTTAAATATAAAAAGAAAAAAGTCGAGCCAGTTATGTGTATGTTAAAGTATCTTCTCTGATGGAAACTCTTTTATTTATGGCGATACCAAAATAAATTTGGGGCTTTTTCGTAACTATTTGTTTTAAAAACTATTACAGCATGTATGGATTTAATTTTTGTTTATAATAATATGTTTATTTACTATTTGATTAATACTCTGACTGAAGGAAAACGCTCTTTGGTTAAATATCCTCGATAGAATTAAATCCGAAAAGCCCTTAAAAGACCGTTCAAAAGTGCCTCTTATGTGCCAATTTGAAATATATAATTTGACTTTGACCTCTACTTTTTTATAGATTTTTCTGTAATTCTAAAATTTAATTGAAAAGAAGAAAAGAAAAGAAAACTTATTTATTCTGCACAAACAAAACGCACAGTACAACAAAAAAAGTCAAAAAAAAAAAACATACTAAGTAGCCAAAAGCCTCGCATCCAATACTTTAAGCATTCTGACAATCTTGTCCACTGGTTGATGCAAAATTGCATTTAAAATGGTGCGTATTAGGTAATTGAAAACTCTGGCTGAAAATATTTTTGATACATAGCTTAATTTATTTTTAAACAATTTTTATTTGGTTTGGCGCTCTTACGTTGTTTTATTTTGGTTCCAGGGCACTGTTGCGATCTCTTTTTACGCATGTGGAAGTAATTTACTCTGTCACTTTCTTTGGCCCGCCCAGTTCACTGTGATTTATTTTTACGCACATCTGTCATGAAAATTGGACATAGGTATCGACGAAATCCAATAATATTTTTACTTCATTTTATAACTATTATTATATATAACTCTACTAACGATCACTTTCAATTTCGTGTGACTACTTTTATTATTCAAATCCTTATAATATATCCTCTTACTATAAATTCTAGATTCTTAATAATTGTGTAACAACTGACAATTTAAAATATTATGAACAGCGCTATAGGCTACATTATTACTTAAGTTATTTATGTTTTTCTGTTTTATAATATTGCTTAATGTAGCTGGTGGTTGTTCCTAAATAAAAAAATAATTACATTTGATAAAAAAATCACGCTCTAAAAAGTATGAAACAAGAAAATATTCTCATCTGAAATTATTATGTACAAACTATTCAATATTTATCGTCATCAATGATTTCTTCGCTCGAATTATTGTGTTATGGTTACCAACAAATTGACGAGTACCGTGTGGACGTAAAGAATAGCACCAACCTATTTCTCCCCGTGGGTGTCGTAAAAGGCGATTAAAGGGACTTACTAGAGAATGGGCAGCAGCGTTCTCTATGCATTTGTACACCATACTGCGATCGCCCGCCAGCCAAGCGTGGCGATTACGGCAAACCCCTCCCTCAAATGACAAGCACTAAGAAAAAACGAGAAACGGTCGACGTAGCGGTGCTTTGGGGAGACCTATGTCCAGCAGTGGACGTCTTTCGGCTGAACTGATGATGATGATGAAATTAATGTTAAATCTCAGAAGATCCATTGCCCAGATCAATAATGGATCTAGTGACGATTGTTTTCAATGATTTGATTTTTATAATGATTGCCTAGTGGTTGTGTGTTGTGGTGTAAAAATACTGATTAAGTTGATCCATTTTACTTTAAAAAAAAAAGTAAAATGGATCTACTTAATCAGTATTTTTTATGTGAAAAAAGTTTAATGTTACAAAATAAATAAATATCAATAAAACAAGGGAATATCACTAATTTCAAGAAATTAGTCTCCTGAAACCTGCTGGTGAAAAAGATTCTTTGAGAAGAGGGAAGATGAGGTAATGAATGAGGATATGAGAAAAATGCAGGCAGTAAGGAAAAATCGAAAATAAGTTTATTTTTTTAGAGTAATTATCACAGCACCGGAAGCAGCTGAATACACATGCATGTATTTAACATGGAGTGACTGCCTATCTGACCTCCATAACCCAGTAACTGGGTAAAACGATACCCCTTGGTAAGACTGGTTGTCAGACTTTCAGGCTTCTGACGACCCGTAACGACTGTCAAAGATCCACGAATGACAGCCGGGACCAACGGCTTAACGTGCTTTCCGAGGCACGGAGGAGTCTCGGTATGTAAAGATGGTCACCCATCCACGGACCAACCCCGGCAAGCGTAGCTTAACCTGATGGATCGACCCGTGCGGCTGTTATTTAGCCACAAGCTATCGTAATTTTACTAAGAAGTGGCCGATGCCAATTTCGCCGTTTGCGAGCTACACTTGTGCGATTAAAATGCAATATTGTCATTTTGAATGCTCGTTGTGCGGCGAAACTCCAGCTGATTTTTATTTTTGTGTGTACTACTAACAACCCTACTAAAGCTATCTTTGTGTAAAAAAATACCGGCCAAGTGCGTGTCGGACCACGCACAATGAAGGGTTCCGTAGTTAAGATGCATTTATCTCTAAAACAAGCAACATTGTAGTTGAAAAACATGCTCTCCCTTACATCGATATACGCCACGGTCAATTTTCCAACTGAAAATTTAAGTTTCGAATCGCAAAAAAGGTTTTTTTTATGTGATAAAACTACAAATTTACAATTTTCGGACTTTTTCTACTTGTGCTGTAAGTCCTTGCTTCTTGCCAAATTTCATGATTCTAGGTCAACGGGAAGTACCCTATAGGTTTTGATTTATATGCGAGTATCGAAATATGTCGCAATAATGTCGCTTATATCGCCGTAATTTTTTATTGCGGTGACTTGGAAGCTTGATTTTAGAGCTTCAAGGGACCATAGACCTACGTATTTGATATTAATTTCAACTTCATACCTCCACGCGTTCCTGAGAAAAAGGGTCTTGACAGACTGACAGACAGACAGACAGACGGACAAAGAAGTGATCCTATAAGGGTGTTATTAACGCGGGAGTCAGGTGATGTAGGCGGGGGTGATGATGTTCCCTTGACGAGGGAATTTAATGGAAACCACTTTTAGCACTTTTAAATACTTTATATTTGCTATTTACACACACAATTATTTAACACGAATATAAATCACATACGTAAGGTTCTAGATAATTGTACACAACACGGAAATACAGTCAAATAAGCATAAAGGATCATTAAAGAGTACACGGAAATACACGACAATAGAACAGTAAAATAATCCTAAGCTATGTTAATTTGACTGCCCTGAGCTATTTATAGAACATTCGCGACTTGTAAAGCTAACAGTTATGAGGAGCTGTTACTTCACCGGAGATTTGTTGAAGACTGAACTTGCTGACATAATAAGAACTTCATTTAATTGAATTTCTCCTGTATATATAGTTTTGGTCATTAGCTCAAGTAGCGTGTGGGCCCTGAAGGGTTTTAGATTTCCTTCCATACAACACTTCAAGACACCAATGCGTAGTTGGGTTTGGCCTTGAGTCAGGTCGCCACCTCAGAATCATGTTGCAACTTGCTTAATCTTACGCAATCGACCATATTATGGCGTAAGATTGATAATACATCTTTTAACTTGAGTTTTTACCTCGTATTGTTACGATCATCCAGATGATGACGTTATCAAAATACATGCTACTCGTATTTAGGTTGCTGATGGCTTATGTGTATCAAAGTTAATGGCCAACTGCGATGTTTACATAACATAATCTGTTGCAGCATATCTGATTATTTCATACTACAGATAAATAAAACATAGTTACAACTTATGTTGTTGTATTAGTAAATCATGGTGCTTCGCCTACAAAGGGTTCCGTTTTTTCCTTTTGAGTTACGGAACCCTAAAAATATGGACGTATAAAGACTGAAATAAAGATAAATTAATATTATATCTGGTAAAATGTGAAATGCTCATCATGCTTCGGGTTTTGTAGCTGTCCGACTGCATTACCGGTTGATAAGGAAAACTGAAAATGTAAAATGAATTTTCAGATTTATGATCGACAAAAATATATTTTTTTTATCTTTGAGTTGGTTTTGTACCTACGTTGGATGTTTTAATGCAGCCATACTCAAAGCCTCTGTGGGGGTTCCGCAAAAATACTGGTCAGAATAAAAAAAATACTTAAGGAGTGTCTACCTACTATATTTTATTTTACTCTGGTACCTGAGTAATATAATATCAATCTAAATATTTCAACAAAAGTAAAAAAAATATGTAAATTTTAATGTCAAGTAATATGATTATTAATGAAGAATACACTTAAAACCATTTTTGATTACTTTAGGGCTCCGTCAAATATTTCGTTTTCGAAAAGGGTTCCGTCTCCAAAAAACTTTGAGAACCACTGTTTTAATGAATCACGGGTTTATTAATATTTTATTAGGAAACTGGGTTAAGGAGGTCAGATAGGCAGTCGCTCCATGTTAAATACTGGTATTCAGCTGCATCCGTTAGACTGGAAGCCAACCCCAACATAGTTGGGAAAAAGCTAGGCAGGTTGATTGATTTTTATTGGGGAATACAGACGAGATATATGTACCTATCTATCTATACAAGTGGTCGCCCACTGGTCGAAATCCTACCCACTCTACGTACAATCTATAAAAAACTTACTAATTCCATGAGTTCACTAATTCCATAAAAAAAAAAAAAAACCATTTAAGGAACCGGAGTTACCGACATAGCTTGCAGAGTAAGCAAACTGAAGTGGCAGTGGACTGGCCATGTTTGTCGAAGGACAGATGGCCGGTGGAGCAGACGAGTCCTGGAGTGGAGACCGCGTAGCGTAGTGTGGGACGCCCCCCAGCTAGATGGACCGACGACCTTAAGAAGGTGGCTGGGTCGGACTGGATGCGGAAGGTGCAGGACGGGTGTTGTGGCGCAGCCTGGGAGAGGCCTATGACCAGCAGTGGACTGCGATAGGCTGAGTTGATTGATTGACTAACTCCATGCTATTAAAAAGTACTTACTAATTCCATGCTCAAGCTGTCACTTCTGTTACCTATCTGTATTCAAGTCATGAGGCCCTGGTACTATCTGTGTGCGTGTCAAACACGTGTGTTGTATAATGTTTTTTAAAATTATTTAATTTATTTCTAAAGCATAAAATATAAAAATATTAGCTTTCTGCACTCCTCCTCTGTATAAACTTTAACTATACTTTTCATACTCCTCCGTCCGCGTAATTTTCGAAAAGGGGTACAAAGTTTTCGCTTCACCTATTTAATATACTGATGATAAATTTAATAACAATGAAATACTGTTCGTTCGTTGGTAAGCACTTGGGAACGGCTGAACCGATTAAGATATTTTTTGTTTTAAAATGTTCGTAATAGTCCAAACAAGGTTTTTATGGAACAAAAAACCGGCCAAGTGCACTGGACCACGCACAATGAAGAGTTCCGTAATTGTGATGAGTTTATCCCAAAAACAAACTTAACTTTGTAGTTGAAAAACATGTTCTCCCATACATCGGTATACCTATACTCCATTTGAAATAAGATTAGACATTTAAATAAACCTTTTTTACAGTCCGTTCAACCGATTTCGACTTCTATTACGTTTGTGGCATGACAAATGGCAGCTGTAATAAACAGTTGGTATTGTAACCACGTTTTTGCTTTTAATGCCATCCTTATGCCTACGGAATAGAAGTCAAAATGGATTGAAAGGACTGTAAAAAAGTTTATTATTTCTAATCTTATTTCAAATGGAGTAGGTATACGTCACAGTCAATGCTCCAACTGCAAATTTATGTAAGTTTTTGGCCAAAAAATATTTTTACTTAAGGGATAAAACTACAAATTAACGATTTTCGGACTTTTTCCTTTACTTTTGTTGTGAGACATTGCTTTCTGCCAAACTTCATGATTCTAAGTCAACGGGAAGTATAGGTTTTGATTTATTTGCGAGTATCAAAATATGTCGCATAAACGGCCGTATTTTTTGATTTCGTTGACTCAGAAGCTTGATTTTTTTAGAGCTCCAAGGGACCGTAGACCAACATTTTAAAAATAATTTCGTTTTGATACCTCCACGCGTTCTTGAGAAAAAGGGTCTTGACAGACTGACGGACAGATAGACAGACAGATGGACAACGAAGCGGTCCGTTTTTCCTTTTTGAGGTACAGAGCAAAAAATTGTAAATTTTCCTGGATTTTTTTCAAAATCGGGAATGACGGAACGTACTTTTTACTATGGTTTTTTTTTATGTCGACGTGTGTCGTGTGATTATGTCAGCTAGTTTTATTTATATTACTGCGGGTGAAGTTTCCAATCAGTTTAGTACTTAGTTTAAAATAAATTTACCCATTTCCATTACGGTTGAAATGTTGAACCGCGATCAAGTTAATTTTATAGAAAAGGGTTTCACTACACACACATAATAATCTGCCTATAATGTTCCCACAGCTGGGACACAGGCCTCCTCGTTCTGTGAGAGGGAGTGGGCCGTAATCCACCACGCGGGCCCAGTGCGGGTTGGTAGATGTCACATGTCTTTGAATTTTTTGGTTCTAGGACATGCCGGTTTCCTCACGATGTTTTCCTTCACCGTTCTTAGAGCAGTGGTGATGAAATAATTTACACAAAGTAAAGCGCCTGTCTGGGTTCGAACCTACGACCTACTACACTGCTCGGTCACATACCCCCCCACACACACACACATAATATCTGACCAAGATTATGTCTGGACTTTAAAAGAGACTGTTACCTCTGAGTTTGTTTCGGCCTTTCTTCTCAGAGTCGTCGGATACGAAACGCCGACCTCATCTAGTTTTTTTAAATATGATTGACGTGTAAAAGTGTTTGTACAAACCTACTTACAGAAAAAAAATACAGCATGTCCCAGAATTAATGCACAACCTCTTAAGGGGTCATAGTACCCATCATTATGAACAACTTTTACTATGAAAAAAAAAAGGAAAATTAATGAAATCGCGAAAAAAAATCAGCTGTTCCCCTACATTTATGTTCGAATAACTTGTCAATAAGTACGGAACAGCTGATTTTTTTTACACCAGCTTAACAAAGGACTGTTTGTTTTAGTTATTTTGCAGCGCGACACTCTATCGAGACATATACATATGATTCAGGACATATGATTTCAGACACATAGTTCCTGAATAAGAATTGAATTGAATATAAATAATCAAAGGTAGGTAGATAGATAGATATAGATAGAATACTCTTTACTAAGTACAACGTAAAAATTACAGATAAAAATGTAGAAATTTTACATAGGGTTACACATGGGCGGTCTTATCGCTAAAAGTGATATTTTAAAGACGACCTTTGGATGGATTAAGGGGAAGGAGAGACAATACCGCAGGTTTAGGTAGTCTGTGGGTGGTGTACCATTTACATGTACAGACGCCAGCAGGTCAAGCGACCTGAAACTCTAAAATTTTCCCAATCAACCTTGAACCTTATGCTTTAACGATAAAGTTGAAAATCTTTTATAAAAAAATTGACAAATTGTGGTAGCTTGATGAGCTGGCGTCTGTACAATAAATACATAAAGCATATACTTATCATATCTTAGGTTTTTATTACTGATGTGTAATATCTTTCCTCTTAATGTGGCATTGATTTCGAGAAAAGGGACGGAAGTGTGTAACAGGACGTGACAGCTTGAGCATAGAATAAGTAAGTACTTTTTAATAGCATGGAATTAGTACGTAGGTACCTGGTAGGTACCTACTTTATAAAAGCATGGAATTAGTTTATTCATGGAATTAGTGAGTACTATAATAAATTGTAAGTAGAGCGGGTCGAATTTCGACCAGTGGACACAAGTAATGAATAATAATTTCAGTATTGAAATGTTTTAACCGACTTCCAAAAAGAAGGAGGTTATGTGTTCGGCGGGTATGTTTTTTTTTTCTTCTTTATGTTCACCGATTTCTCCGTCCATCGTAGACCGATTATGGACCGATTATGATTTTTGTTTTTTGTTTGAAAGTTTATGCTCCCGAGGTAGTCCCATTGCCACCAAATCAGAATCTGATGAGGGAATCCCATGGAAATCGAGGGAATCCTCAAATTTTATAGGCACTTCTATAGCGATTTGAGTATTTTTTATAGTAACTCGTGCATTTGCTCTCGGAAAGTACTTAATAATAAGTATTTAACGGGTTGCGATTCGATTAGGTACTCTAATAGTTTTGCTAACCAGTTTATAATAATAATAATGGCCTTTCTTCTCAGAGTAGTCAGATAGGAAACGCCGACCTCATCTAGTTTTAAAAATATGACTGACGTAAAAGTGTTTGTACAAACCTACTTACAGAAATAAAAATCTTTTATCCTTTATCATTTAATGCTTTATCATCAGGCAACTTAAGCCCATAGATAAAATATACAAATATTTCTTACAAAATAATAAACTAATACAATATTAAAAACATTAAATAATTAGTACGTTGGGTCGGCGACGTATTGCGCTGAGTCGAGGTGTCATGTAACCTAGCCAGTTATGCTCCCAGTTTATGCTCGTCACAATGCACATGGTGAGTGGCAGTTCTCCTGGTTCTTACCAGGAGAACTCTTCAACAATTGACGGCCCTGCATCGGGAAAAGCAATATTTTGTAATAGGTGATGAGCAGTTGACATTAGGCTTTTGTATTTTAGACTAATTACAAACTGACCCACTAAAAAGTAAAAAATAAAAAACTTTTTACAAAAAAAAAAAAAAACCGTTTTCCAAAAAAAAACACTACAAAGTGAAAAATTATTTTCACTCTTTAGTTGTGGTACACACGGCTACACATCATGCTGTAAATTCCAGTATAAGCTGACCTCTCACTGTACGGAAATAATATACAATGCGAGATCAGCTTATACTAGAAATGTATAGATTAATGTGTAGCCGTGTGTACCTACCCCATTAGGTACACACTTGGTATGTAAACAACAATGTCAGGAACTATTATAACATCAATAAGGTACACAAAGTGGATTAAATAAGCCGGCCGGCCAAGTGCGAGTCGGACTCGCGCACGAAGGGTTCCGTACCATTATCTATAAAAATGGAAAAAAAAACAAGTTTGTTGTATGGGAGCCCCCCTTAAATATTTGTTTTATTTTAATTCAATTATTTATTTTTAAAGTGAATATATAACTAAATATTCTGTGAATATTTCAAGCGTCTACCTGTTGCCGTTATCGATATCGAGCAAAAACGAGCAAAAAAATCACGTTTGTTGTATGGGAGCCCCCTTAAATATTTATGTTATTCTGGTTTTTAGTATTTGTTGCTATAGCGGCAACAGAAATACGTCATCTGTGAAAATTTCAACTGTCTAACTATCACGGTTCATGAGATACAGCCTGGTGACAGACGGACAGACAGACATACCGCTGGCGGAGCCTTAGTACTCTTAATCAGAGGCGGCTCGTGACATTTATTTGTGGGGGTTCATTAAAAAAAGAAACGTAGAACTAGAGCTTACCATTTATTTTATTTGTAAAGAAAATCCATTCGGCGATCTTTATCGATTTTCATATACGCGCTCATTGAACTCTCTAATAGATTTTCGATACGCAGAATCGAGCGCCTTACGAATATCTTGACGGCCGATAGATGCCAATTGCACTTCACATAAGATATGAAATCGAGATTGCGAATGTTTTTTCACTTTTATTGAAAGATGCGCTAAATCGTCAACACGGCCGTTTTCGTCCATGCAGATTCACCACCACTGCCGGCGCCAGCTCCAAACACCAGACACGGGAAACAAAATAATTTGTTGCTTTCTTCACATCCACACAACCAAGGTGTTTTGAAATATTGTTCAGATTTAAAACCACGCGTAAAAGATTTATTTTTCGTAACACATTTTTGAGAAAGTGCAATTTCGGGACGTGGTGGTCCCTTAGCTTTCAGTTCGATACGCATTTCGAGAGTCTTTTCACAATTTTTAATAAAAGATACACTGTATTGTTCCATTTTTAATACAAATGTCGCGCACAAACTATATTTAATAATTATTTAGAATAAACACTGCGAATCTACTGACAGCCGAGTTGAGCCGACCGTTTGTTTACATAAGATCGGCAACAGCGCATAGGCATAGATCGAATTCCCGCGCGCGGCCGCCTTGCGCCGTTTGGCAACGTCGCGCGTGAGCGGCGCTCCAAATTAGGCTTATTTCTCATACAAAATCTTTTGTTTCACGCGTCGGACTGTGTCGATATTTCTCTTTCGCACTCATTGAATACAGTGCTAGAAATCGTACTGAACTTTGTTTCATAGGAGCGCAATCGCTGGCGCTCCACACGTTACAACTTGACGCCAAATGTACGCGTAGGAAATGGTTTTCTAGTAAACTGCTATTGTATGCGTATGGGCATAGTAGAAAGAATGTATGTATAGGATTATAATAAAGAAATATAGATTAAGCTATTTTCGTGGGAGTGCACTGCACCAGCGCTCTTTATGACGAGCCGCCTCTGCTCGTAATAGGGTTCCCGTTTTACCCTTTGGGTACGGAACCCTAAAAAAAAACAGACGAACATAATAATTATAACCTCCTCTTTTTTTGAAGCCGGTAAAAAAGGCAAATGGTGCTATAACTTCCATGATGCAGTTCAGGTAGTTAATAATAAAATAGTCTTTAACTTTGCCCGCTTGTAATATCCAGTCATTTTAGGCACCTGTCCCACCGCCGCGCCGCAGAGCCGCGCCGCGCCGTCGACGAGGAAGCGACTTTAGCTATCAACGATTTTCTCGCTCATGAAATGAACAAAATATGTAAGTCCTGTGTAACTAAAAGAGATTTATACAACGTGGCGATTAGGTTATCACATTAATTCAAACCACGTATTCTACATTACGTATTTTAAGCATACATAAATAAAATAATTAATAAAAGTTAACATTCTACCCGTGAGACCTTTTTTTCCCTTTTAGTATTTAACAACATCATGTATTATAACGCCCCGCGCGTGAGCGCAAGTACCTACCCTCCGCTAGTCTCACTGTCGTTTGGCGTGTGCGCCGCCCGCCGCCTATAGTATCAAGGGTGGATTATTTATTGCCAATTTTTACGCTATTTAGTTTGTTAGAAAAATTCAGTTTTCTATTTTTAGGTCTATTTTTATTTTTATTATTTTAACAGACTGATAACAACTTGTAATAACCGCTGTACTATTTAATGTGATAACCTAATCGCCACGTTGTATAAATGTCGTAGGATGATTTGATAATTCGAATTTTCACGAAAACCCTAGGGGTATTACGAAAACGCGGATAATTAGACAATGGTGAAAAAATTTCTCAATCTCACTGGAAAAAGATAGGGATTTTGCAAAAACATGAGTAATTAAAATCTTGGTCAAAATATGATTCGCGACTATAACAGATAAATATATTTACAGAAATATAATCATTAATACATCTCTCTAAGTTAGATTTGTTCCATTGTTCGACTTCTTCATGAAATCATGACATTGGGGAACTAATCTAACAGCGGATTCACCTTAACATACATTTTTTGCATAACTTAAATTACAAGTTGGATTAAGTATATGAACTTCTTTCTATAATCTGAGTATGAAGGCGTAATAACAGATTTAAAAGTTACTAAAATTATATACATAATCAGCCTACAACGTTCCCACTGCTGGGACACAGGCCTCCTCTCTTCGAGAGGGAGTGGGCTGTAAATCTACCACGCGGGCCCAGTGCGGGTTGGTAGATGTCACATGTCTTTGAATTTTTTGGTTCTAGGACATGCCGGTTTCCTCACGATGTTTTCCTTCACCGTTTTGAGAGCAGTGGTGATGAAATTATTTACACAAAGTAAAGCGCCTGCCTGGGTTCGAACCCACGACCTACAACTCATAAGTCGGGGACGTTACCAATGGGCCACCACTGCTCCTACTAAAATAATATATCTGCGCCTTAATCGCCGGCGGTCGGACGGGTGCCTTAGACGCGATGTAGCCAAAGTTCTCAGACTGTCTGAAGCAGTGATTTTCAAAGTTTCCCGTCTGTCATAATTTATTTTTATAGCTGGCGGGGCATGTTTTTGAATTTTATGCTAGGTCAAGCGGTCAGTGTGAGGTTAATAGGGGGGGGAGGGGGGGGGTGATTAGGGTATGTAGACGTGTTCTTGAGTGGAGATCACGAATCGCACCGATCACAAAGATCTGCCCCCGCTGGTGCATGTAGGCGGGCGGGGGCGCGCGTGCCGCCACTGCGCGCATCATCGTGGACCGATGATCTTCGCAGGGTGGCTGGTGGCAGCTGGATGAGAGTTGCCGAGAATCGAGCTGAATGGCGTGCAATTGGAGAGGCCTATGTCCAGCAGTGGACTGCTATGGGCTGATGATGATGACGTAATTATTTTGAAGAGAATATTGTACCCGTGTTCGTTGTTAAATGTTAATTTATGTCTAAGAAACAGGCCCAGACTTAGAGATCCGGCGCCCGTAGACACTTGGCATTTGAGCCGATCTCGAAGCTATTTTGGTTTAGCAAATAAAATGATATAATTTTTAATGAAATAATTGTTTTAACCGTCTTTAATTAATATGAATCATCTGTCTAGCTTTTTCCCAAGTATGTTGGGGTCAGCTTCCAGTCTAACCGGATGCAGCTGAATACCAGTATTTTACATGGAGCGACTGCCTATCTGACCTCCACAACCCAGTTACTGGGTAACACGATACCCCTTGGCATAACATTTTGACTAATGAAACGCCTATGATCCTTCAAGGCTTAACTTCAATTTGAAGATTATAACATATTTTCAACATAACATAACATCACGCCTGTAATCTCCGAAGGGTTAGGCAGAGGCGCTTTTACTGTTTGAACGTATGACTAATGATACTTTAAAAAGTACTTTATAACTTTCTGTGTATTTTATTATTTCATCTGAATTAATTTTTGGAGAAAAATGGAAGAATAATGCGAGGTGTTAGTCAGTTGTTTATTTAATTAAATACTAGCTTCTGCCATTGCCATTCTGAAATTGATTGTTTTAACATAAAATATATCCTATGACAGAGGTCAATCAAAATCAAAAGATCAAAAGTCATTTATTCAAATTAGGCTGACAATCAGCACTTTTCGAACGTCAAAAATTACATAAGACAGTCCCCCAAAAACGCCCACCCTTCACCACTTCCTAGTGCTTTAGCTGTAGTAATACTGTAGACTCCGATTAATGAAATAATTTTCGTAATGAAATCAGTAGTTCGGAAGATAACATAACATCACGCCTGTAATCCCCGAAGGGTTAGGCAGAGGTGTACCTAATAATAGTAATAGTACACCCAAATTTCGCCAGTTATGTTTAAGTCCCATGTAATAGGGGGCGAGCCTATTGCCATCATTCGGGCACAAATCCAGACTCCGGGCTGCTACTGAGAAATTCCTGGTGGAAAAACCCAATAAACACTTTGCCCGACCTGGGAATCGAACCCCGGACTTCGTGCTCGCCAGTAGCGCTTGCAAACACTAGACCAACCAGGCTTAAATTTTCTATTACAGTAAAAAAAAAACAGGTTCGTTTCGTACCCCACAGAGGGTGCCCTTGCCTTGCCCCTTGCCAGGTGGCACGCCAAAATTGTGGCGATAAGTCCCCTCTTTGAGGAGTGGCTAGAGAGGCGCCACGGCGTCCTAACCTTCCGCCTGACGCAGGTCCTCACCGGACACGGTTGTTTCGAGAGGTTCCAGTTCAGGATAAAGCGGGAGGAAACGCCCGGGTGTCATCACTGTGTGGTTCTCCCGGAGGACACGGTGGAGCATATGGTGTTCTGTCACCTCCTTCTGCGAAGCAGTAATGCTAGCGAAGGAGGAGGCGGAACGCGTGAGGGTGAGGCAAGTTTTGCGCCCTTGCAAGCCTATTTCCGGCCACCGTAGGCGCGGGCCTGCGGACGGTGAGCGATGGGTAGCTCGCCGTCCGATAAGGACCAGGCCCGGGTCGACGGCGCGTTGTGTTCCACGCGCGCCTCAAAGAGATGTCAGCACCAACTGACGGGGTCCGTTAGGACCAATGCCTGCCAGGGTTGCGAGTTTGTCCGAGAGGGATATCGTAGCCCTGGCACACAGGCAACGGAAGGAACACGGGTGGGTTTTAGTCAGTAAAAGTCTGACACGCCTTCCCGCTCCGCCCAGAGCGGGAGAAGTTATTTGATAATTTCCCACCCGAAAACAAAAGGGGGTGCCCTTAGCGCGTACTCGCTTAGTAATTAAGAAGATCGACCCTGGCTGAAAGCTTTAAGCTAGCTTAAGGCAGCCACATGATTGTCCGGTTAAGTAGTGAATACCTACCAAGGTCAACTACGAGATGCACTATCTAAAAAAAAAATATGCTCGATTAGATTAGTTCCCCAATGTCATGATTTCATAAAAAGTCATTCAATGGAGCAAATCTAACTTAGAGAGATGTAATAATGATTCTAATTCTGTAAATACATATCTGTTGTAGTCGCGAATCATATTTGGATCAAGATAAAACCTGACACTGACCTGGAAATAGCAAAAAACGTAAGAAAATTTGAATTTAGCGGGCTACAGTTCCACCGAAATAAGATTGAACTCAGCTGATTGGCTAGTCTGGTCAGCGCGCCCACAGAAATGATTGTACAATCCGGTATGGTGAATGGTGCTATAAAAAGTACCTGCCAAAAATAAGCCCCGCCCCCCTGCGTTTGCGTCGCTGATCGCGGGCTACCTGGCTTATGTATGGGACCGACCCTGACTTATGTCTGTATTATTACATTTCGCGTGTTTCTCTAGTAATTAAACACAGTAATCTGACCCGGTTATGATAACTGATAACAAATCCTGTTTCTTGGTTGAGATTTTTTTTTTTTTAAGTAGATAATTTTTAATTTAATAATGTATTTCGAAAACCCAAGAAACAAAAAAAAACTTTTGCTGTATTTAAATTAGAAATAATAATGCTTCTAAGCAAGCATTTAGTAAAAAAAAGTGGTATTGGTATTTACCATTGGTCGTAAAGTTGTCCGCAAGCTCGATAGATGGCGTTAGTAGAAAAATTAGAAGTCGCTATGGTTTCGTTACCGCGCGGAGTATAAGTACCCCAGCGTGCTACGTTATTTCTTAACGTTTTTTGACGATTTCTAGTTATAGAAACAAGATTTTTCTTGAACGGGAGCTGACTGGGCCTGTCTGGTCAGCGCCCACAGAAACTATTGTGTTACCGGTTTAGTGCCTAAGTACCTGCCTACCTAAAATAGGCCTCGCCCGTCGCCCACCTGGCTGCGTAGGCGTTGTTGCTTCAGCTCGGTGCTTGCTACTCGCGGGCTACCTGCCTATAAAGCATGTGGCTTAGGACTGTTGATATTTTTAAAATATCGATGTAATAATATAAGGTGTATCTACCTATTCATACACGAATCTCTTAAGGGGTCATTGTACTCAATTACTCATCATTATGAATAACTTGGGACTAAACCTAAAATCGCGAAAAAAAAAAATCTGGTGTTCTACATTTATGTTCGCTTCTCGTCAAAATGTAGGGAACAGCTGATTTTTTTCGCGATTTCAACTTTGGTCCCATAGTCAAAGTTGTTCATAATGATAAATACAATGACCCCTCAAGAGAATTCGTGTATGAATAGATACACCTTATTATCGATAGTTTAAAATACCTACATAATATTATATCTTTATCGGAGTTTGATATTATTATCTAAAAATAATCGATATTTCGATTTAACGGGTTAAATAAATTTATATGAATAGAAAGAAAGAAAAATGCGTTTATTGGCAAAAAACCAATACGCTTATTCCCAATAAACACGAGCTTTTCTGTTAAATTACAACACAACAGTAATTTTTCACAACTTTTCGTTTTAACTTCGCTCGCTGTTAACCACGTAGTAGAGGTAGCGATGCTAAGCTGACATGACAGTGGCAAGTACGAGTAACATAAACAGTTCCTACTTGAGTAAAGTAGGTACTGGGTATCATAGATTAAAGTAATTTTTATAACACGGCTCAAATTCTATACAAAAAAAATACTTTTCGTTTTAAGGTGAATCCGCAGCTGTAGCCCGCGAAATTCAAATTTTCTTATATTTTTTGCAATTTTCAGGTTGAAAAATAATCAAAGTATGATTCGCGACTTTTTATAAGATTTCAATGTCATGATATCATGAAAAAGTCATTCAATGGAACAAATCTAACTTAGAGAGATGTATTAATGATTCTAATACCGTAAATACATATCTCGTATAGTCGCGAATCATATTTCGATCAAGATAAACCTGACAAATTGCATAAAACGTAGCGGGCTTCAGTTGCGGATTAATTTTAACAGTACGCAGTACTTTTTTCTGTTCCGGTTATGATATATCATTACAGTATAATACATACCTACATTATATTGAGGAGCTTGTGGCTAAATAACAACTGCCGCACGGGTCGATCGATCAAATTAAGCGGTTGCTCCGTGGATGGGTGACCATCTGTTCATACCAAGATTCCGCCGTGCCTCGGAAAGCACGTTAAGCCGTTGGTCCACTTGTCATTTGTTGATCAAAGTCTGACAACCAGTCTTACCAAGGGATATCGTGTTATCCAGTAACTGGGTTGTGGAGGTCAGATAGGCAGTCGCTCCATGTAAAATACTGGTATTCAGCTGCATCCGGTTAGACTGGAAGCTGACTCCAAGATAGTTGGGAAAAGGCTAGGCAGATGATGACATACCTACGTTATATTATTAATACATAATAATTATAATTATTGTTCATTACAGTCTAAAATATGTATCTTTATGTCTATAATCTAAGTGTTTTGTGTTGTAAAACAGAGTAAAAGTAGACTTAATTACGTTAGATTTTATGCCATATGCAATATACATATTTATACGTATGCTGCTTTTAGCGGTGAATATGTCCTGTACATAACTCAAATAATCAACTTTGTACCTACCATATATTATTATCCGACGAATGTGTCTTTGTCTTTACAAAGTGTTTGTAGAACCATTTTTGCTCGTAGGACGATTTGATAATAGGAAATTTTCATTGAGGTGTCATTTTAATTACGATTGTTTTGATACAGAGGGATAAAAAATAATCTATGTTGCTTGTTGAGATTTTGCTTTGGCTATTTTCAGTAGTTTGTTAAAAAAAATTAATAACTATTAAATTTGTGTTTCGAAAAACCCGTCAACAATTTTAATTAGATTTAATAATGTTTGTATGCAAATAATTAGTAAAAAAAATATTCCGGCATGGCAGGATCTCTAGCATTGATCACAAAGTTATCCACAGGCTCAATAGATGGCGCCACAAGACGTTTAGGATCACGCTAAGGTTTCTCTACCGAAAAAAAAATATATAAAATGCATTTCAGTAAATGCATTTTATATTTTCTTTTCGGTCTCTAAATTAGTTTTAAGTTGAAATGACAATCATGAAACCTAAAAACTAGGTATCCATAAAAATAGCACGTATTTAATCTAAACTGAAATACATAATTCGTATTTTGGGTTCATAAAAATACTAAATACCCAAGTAACGGCGATCAATTTGGATGTAACGCTCGTCGGCCGCTGGCTTACCTAACCTATCATGTTTGGTCGCGGTACCCTTAGTTACTAAAGAAAAAAAAAAGAAGATCAATAATTATTAAAAAAAAAATTGCATCAAAAGTTTATAAAGGTTCATTAATTTATAACAGTGTCGTCCATCACAGAAGATCAATAAGTTTTTAAGAGGATTAGTTAAATATTTCCCTATAAAAACGAATATATAGCAGAATATACCCAAAACTCGCACATAACGATAGATTCAAGCGGTCAAGGTTTTAATTCTGTTCTAGGCTATCCTAATTCAGTTTTCGTGTTCAATAGATCTCCATCATGGCGGCCGCTCCCGTCCAGTCTCATTACTTGCGGTCTCGTGTCAGGGTGAGGCCGTAACTAATACACGAAGATGTTTAACGTTATACGGTTTTTGTTGAAAATATATTTTGGTTATTTGGGTAGAAGATAACATAAATAAACTCACACTTTCCCAGGGGTAGGCAGAAACTAAAGAACACCACAGTGATCCTTACATACTGCTTTTGCTTCGCCTACGTTCATACTCGTACATCAGGGGGCCGATCGCGCTAATTTTGAACGGTAATACCAAAACTAAACCACAACCAAAAACGTTACGTTAGACACATTTCGTATTGCGCTAATCATTTCAACGAAAACGATTTAGCTTTACTTAGGAAGTTACGTTGGAGGAGCGATCGACTGAACTTTCAGTACTGATCAACGATTTTGTCGCTCAGATAAAATAGCGCAATACCGTTTCTTACATCAGCTAAACCAAAACCAAAAACGTTCCGTTCGAACGGTAATTATATGGCTATGGTCATACACGTACACCGGTTGCGAGTACTACGCACCTGACCTTTCTGTAAGGTCAGTAAGAAGGTGTTTTTTTGCTCTCTAGCCTATGTTGTCCCGTGCTAGGCAAAGGCCTCCCTCCAGTTTTGACGGAACCTATCCAGTTCGTCCCGCCATCTCCTACGTGGTCTGCCGCGACCCCGTCGCACGGCCTCAGGACACCAATTCCGTGCCATTTGGCCCCACAGTTGGTCCGGCATGCGGCAGACATGTCCTGCCCAGTCCCATTTAAGTTGGGCAGCTTTTTGAGCCACGTCAGCTATCTTTGTTTTGGAGCGCAGTATTGTTTTGAACACGATCAGTTAATTTAACGCCTAGTATACTGCGCTCCATTGCTCGTTGGCAGACCTTGAGTTTGGACTTCTGGATGTTAGTCAAAGACCAATTCTGTGCACCATAGGTTAAGACGGGAAGAATACACATGTCCGTTAGCCTGCGTTTCAGTGCCATAGGTAACTCGACCCTTGAGTAGTTCCTTCATGGACCAGCAGAAGGTGTATCTAGTAAAAAAATTGAAAAGTTAAAAAGTACCAGGCTTGCCAGACTTTGTGCAATACGCCATAGAATAGCTATGTTTGACAATAGTGCATTTTGTGTGGGCCCTAGAATATTTGTATGATAAGTTACCTAATATTAAGTTTATAAGAAGCAAAGAATTTTACATCATTTAAAAACAAATTAAAGACTGATCAATAAAGCCTATTATAAAATTATATGTATTTAAATGATAAATGTAATTACATTTTTAAGTTAAGTAGTAGTAATAAAATTATTTATGTAGATACCTACCTATTTAATAAATTTCATAAATAATTTTATATTTATGAAAAAAATTGTAAATTAATGAATGAGGTAAGAAATATTTATATTATAGTAGATATTGGCATGGTAGGATATGGTTGTGGGACTTTTTAGATTGTATTTATCTTATTTCTTATTTTGTTTATTTTCATCTCATTTAATGCTGCACCGGTTGACGTCATCACGTCAACGCCGGCTGTCGCTGAAAACCAGCGCTGGGGCTCTGTCTCGCATAGGGTCGCAGCATTATGCTGAGCTATGGCCGTTTTGCGTCAAGGTGACGCATATTTTCCCTCAACTTGTTCTTTCGTATTTGTGTTTTTATTTCTTTGCGTTATGTTTACCGCAAATAAACGTATTTTCTTTCTTTTTTGTATGTATAACCTCATGCACCCATATTCAAGCAAATAAATGTTTTGATTTGACAAAAATAAAAACAGAGAATGCTTTGATGGTTTGGTCATGTTGAGAAGATGAATGTAAGGCGACTAACAAACGATATTTACAAGGCAGATGTGAATGGAAACGAACGACAAAGCCTCTACAGTACTGTGAGCCCGAACACCTGTTCTCAGAATGATTTGTTGGAAGTCTACCACAAAGCATTTCGTGTTAAATTGCGGATAAAAATACCTATAGCTTAGAGGTCTTTCAAGATACAATGAAACGATCCCTTACATACAATAAAAACCAGCCAAGTGCGAGTCGGACTCGCGCACGAAGGGTTCCGTACCATTATCTATAAAAACGACAAAAAAATCACGTTTGTTGTATGGGAGCCCCCTTAAATATTTGTTTAATTATTTATTTTTAAAGTGGATATATAACTAAATATTCTGTGAATATTTCAAGCGTCTACCTATTGCCTTTATCAATATCGAGCAAATACGAGCAAAAAAATCACGTTGCTGTGTGGGAGCCCCCTTAAATATTTATTTTATTCTGTTTTTTAGTATTTGTTGTTATAGCGGCAACTAAAATACATCATCTGTGAAAATTTCAACTGTCTAACTATCACGGTTCATGAGATACAGCCTGGTGACAAACGGACAGACAGACAGACAGACGACGGAGCCTTAGTAATAGGGTTCCCGTTTTACCCTTTGGGTACGGAACCCTAAAAATGAAAACCCCTACACAAAGAAAATTCATTTTATTTTAGGTACCTACACACGAGAAAAATGTCTTCGTTTGCATTTCCAAACGATATACTGTTCCTTCTCAGGGAAAACGTGACAATACTTTTGCTTGAAGGCATGGAATTAGTACGTACCTAGCATATCTTGAAGGATATAGAATGGTGGAACCACGGAATTGGAAAGTACTATTTAATGGTGAAACAAAATTATGAAGTAAGGGCCGATTTACACGAGATCATTAGATGAAGCTCACTGCTTGAGTGATCGTAAATTGGTTATCTATACTGTCGTTAGTGGATTGACGTATACAGGCCAAGCAGTTTTATTAAATACAGGAATGTATTTAATAATACCGGCCAAGTGCGGGATGAATTTATCCCAAGAAAAACTTAACATTGTAGTTGAAAAACATGCTAATCCATCTTAGTTATCCATACATTCCAACTGTAAATGTAAGGCGGTCGACTATTACTCGTTAACTTAGCTGTGATAGTTTTCCTTTTAACTTCTTTATACTCGTATTATACTACCGCCGTGATTTGTTTCGGGTATCCTTAAACAACCATTTAGCTGGCAGTTGGGGACACACACTTGACTCTAACAAAAAAATGCACTTTAAAGCATAATACTTTACGGATTCCTGAATTGAAAAATGGTTTTCATTAGAACGGCCTATTAAATTTAATTTTATTAATTTTAAGAAAACTTACAGCTAATACATTCGAGTAGTCAGAAGTGATAGGTAGAAGAAAGCCAATTACAAGTTTCCACTTATATAAACCAACCTAACCAACCAACTATCCTATGGTGTGGGGTATCCAACGATACCCCACGCCATGGGTTAGACGAGAAAAAAAATATCATTCCCACTTTACGTGCAAGGCTTACATACCCTACAAATTACAGCTTTCTAGTACTAAGAGTCTCCGAGCTAAGTTGCGAACAGACAGACAGATAGACATGGCGAAACTACAGGGGGTCTACTCCGAAGCGCTAAACCGAAGTATCGGCCGAATGATCTGCCGTTTTATAACTTCCACAGTTTCCTTTTTTGACTTTGAGTCCTTACCCGACTTCAAGTCGCAGTTTTTGGAAGACTTTGGGTACGGAACCCTAAAAACTGCCTTACACTAGCTGTTTGTCAACCGCACGGTGAACGTCAACGAGAAACGAGATTATTCGGCCATAATAAACATCTCATCTTACCAGATAAATCACTCCATACAATATTTTCAATACCTACTGCTAGTATAGCCTACACTTTCGAGTCACTAGACGCTGTGGACGAAAATGTACCTAACCTTACAAGCGTAAAGTGAGTTTTGCTTTGTAGCTGCGCGCCGCCGCGTAAATGTAAATATATGCGTACGTACGCGCCTCGCGGGTGTCGGCAACCCACTGAGAAATGGGTCGCGTGCGACCCGGTGGCCGGTAGGTAGTTAGCGCGCGTAATTACATGGAGTGATTTATCTGGTAATCTGTGATCTCGTTCTCGTTGACGCCCCGATGACGGTGTGGTGGACAAACGGCCTTAGGCCTAGCTGGCACTGCGATAAAAAATCACGCGAAATTTTTATCGCTATTCTGTTACACATGGTATTTTATGTACCTATCTGAAAAAATCGCGCCGTGAGACGTCGCAGTTAAAAAAATCACGCGAAATTTTTATCGCAATTCTGGTGGTATCTACTACAAGTACTGGCGATTTAAAATTCGCGCTGAAACGTACTCTGTACACTGAATTTAGACCGCGCGAATAAAAATTGCGCTGTGAGATGTCACAGTCCGGGCAGGCGTTTTTGGTATAAGTGATTGCCAACGTGACTGAGCAAAGGGTCCTAGATTCGATCCCCGCCTGGCAGTGTTATTAGGTTTTTTCTTTTGGTATTTCTCAGTGTCAGTCAGAAGCTAGGATTGGGCTCGTCTTCTATTATTAAACTTATTTGGTGAAATGTTGGTGTATTTTTATGTACCCGAAATCTTGCCTTCGGAGAATAGAAGCGTGATGTTACGTAATAAACCCTTTTCTGGGTTCCGTAGTCAACAACCTATAAACCCCATTTCTTTTCTTTTTTTTCTCAGTTAGTTTTGGTTATGGTCTGGCAGTGTGAGTATTTTTGCGGCCTACCCAAATGTCCTTTCTTTGGTATTGTTCGTTGAATCGTTGAGCTCCTTAAGTTTTGAGTTGAGCTGCACGACTACTGAAAAATGCACGCACTGGCTGGGTCCAGTCAATCTGTGTGGTGCTTTCATCAAAATACCATTTCAGACACCAATCTACATGGTCTTCACATGATCTGACCAAGATTAAGTCTGGATTTTAAAAGAGACTGTGACCTCTGAGTTTGTTTCGGCCTTTCTCCTCAGAGTAGTCAGATAGGAAACGCCGACCTCATCTAGTTTTTAAAAATATGATTGACGTGTGAAAGTGTTTGTACAAACCTACTTACAGAAATAAAATCATTTATAGTTTCGCTATGTCCGTCTGTCTGTCTGTCCGCGGCTTAGCTAAGAGAGTCGTTGTAAAAATTTGTGTACCTGTAGGGTACCTCCCTTGAGCGTAAAGTGGGTATGATATTTTTTTGTAGTCAATGGATAGGCCGTCCAAAAATATTGCGGGTCTGTGAAAACTATTTTTCGAATCAGGGAACCGTTTGCGTAATATTAAGCTTTAAGGTGCAAATTTTTGTTAGAGTCCAGTCCCCCCCGGTCAGCTAAATGGTTGTTTTTGGATATGTGAAAAAATTCACGGCACTAGTATATGTAACGAATTTAAAAGGAAATCTATCTCAGCTAAGTAGGCTTTATAAGCTAACGAGTAATAGTCGACCAACTTAAATTTGCAGTTGGAATATTTGGGAGAACATGTTTTTCAACTGCAATGTAAAGTTTGTTCTGGGGATAAATTCATCATAACTACGGAGCTCATCACTGTGCGTGGTCCAACACGCACTTAGCCGTTTTTTTTCTGTAACATTTATTATTGCTGTTTAAACTCACACATAAACTCACGCCTTCTTCCCATGGGGGTAGGCAGAAATTATAGAACGCCACCTGCTACGCTCCTTACATATTCCTTTTGCTTCGCCTACGTTCATACATCTGGTCATACACGCACGCCGATTGCGAGTACTACGCACCTGACCTTTCTGAAGAACATCACCAATTTGGTCACTATATGTCCTCCTAGGGCGTCCCCTCCCAACGTTTCCACTCACCTCTGCTTTATAAATACCTTTTTTTAGTCGCGTTTCACTAATCCTCTCAACATGACCAAACCATCTAAGCATACTCTTTTCAATTTTTGTTACTACATCTTCTATCTTTTTCATCTTCTTCTTATTGCTGTTTATATGGCCTTAAAAAGGTGGCTGGGAGATACTGGATGCAGAAGGCGGAGGATAGGGTGTTAAGGAGCAGCCTGGGAGTAGACCATGTCCCGCAGAGGACTGCGATAGGCTGAGTTAAGAAGGCCTTAAGTCATTCTCATGTACACACTTCCCATTTAAAACTGAAACAACATTAGGAAGAACGATCGGAAGTTCCTTCGTAATAATCCAACATTAGAAAACACAACAGCTTGTAAAGCTGTAACTTTTTAACTAATATCAATTATTCATTCATCACAATTAGCCAAGTGCTCTTAACAAAGGATGCGCTGTTTACTAACTCTGGCGACGGAACCCTTTTGGAAAACGAAATATTTGACGGAGACCTAAAATAATCAAAAATGGTTTTATGTACCTACATAAACTTACGCATTGTTCCCATGGGGGTAGGCAGAATCTATACAACGGCTTTTGCTTCGCCTACGTTCATTCATTCGTGGGAAATAAATGAGTAATTTAAATAATAATCAACTCGGAGGCGGCGTTGATGCTCGCCACACACCACGTCAGTTGTTTTTACGGGGCGAAAAGAAAGCTGCCGAGTGATAATAATTAATAATCATAATAATTAATACATTAAAACATTTGATTATTATTTTTTACTTTATGTTGGAATATTTCGCCGAACTGATCTAGTTTATAACTGATTTCCAAAAAGGAGGAGGTTATAAATGTTAGTCTGTATGTTTGTGTTTTTTTAATTTGTTTGACGTGTTTGTGCAAACAAACCTACAGAAATAAAATCATTTATCACTTAGATAGATTTTATTTTACGCAGGTTGCAGAGTAAGATTAAATATAGTAAGTAACCCTTTAGTATATTTTTTTCATTATGACCAGTTTTTTCGCTGAGAGCCACAGAGGCTTTTTTTACGTTTACGTAAAATTTTCTTAAGTTTTTGCAATTTGCAGGTCAGTGCCAGGTCTTATCTTGATGAAAATATTATTCGCGACTTTATGAGATATGTATTTACAGAATTAAAATAAGGCGAATGAAGAAATCACTGAAAATAACGAAATAGTGAAGTAAAACCAAACTCATGAATGAAACATTGAATGAACAAGACATTGAATGGACGAAATGTCAAATTTAGTATAGGCCGGAGGGACCTAGCTATGGTCACGCCATCTACAAATAGCTTCGATCGGCCTTCCGCATTACATTTAAATAAAAATAATTGGGTTTTATTTCGGAAAAATTTCAGAAAAATAAATTACGCGTAAACCTAGCGCACGTTTCTCTGAGACAAACTGATAAACATATATTAAATGTTATTCAAGTTTATTATCTATTATTCTACGCCCCCACATTACATAATAGCTCAAATCTGCGCTCAGTGCTCTTCAAGCGCTACAGATTTTGACTCAAAATCTACAAACAAGACCCAACAAACATTAATTAATCTATTCAACCCTATCGCTAATCGTTGTCTTCGCCGCCACGTCATTCTCGAGACCCACAGCCGCCGTCAATTTGCACCCTCTAACTTATACACGTGACGGGTTTAAATATCAAACATTATCTATGTCTATTTGTGACCCCCACTTCATTTTCAACCCCTTACAGCCCTCTTAGGGACTTTCAAAGCGTTCCTTTTTAAGGGGTGTTGAAGATTGCTTTCTACGGATTTCCTATGGCTTAGAAAGTTTTTGGAAAGTTTAAACAGTCGGTTAGAATTATCATTTAACTTTATGATGGAGCTTTTCAATCGACAGAAACTGGAGTGTGAAGAAGTTATTATTAAAACCACCGAGGGGTACATAAGTATGATTAATTAAAGGAGCAATTTAAGATACAACGAAACAAGTTTACTGAAATGGTGCTTTTCCACTGAGTTACCGCGGCCGAAGTCCCGGCAAAAAATATGAATGTTTTGGATTCTGTAAATAATAAATATTAAGCCTCAAATTTTTCAACTAACGGTAGTTTTATTATTTGTTTTTATTATTTTCTGTATTATTTAATATTATTGCAAACCAAGTATATATAAAGAAAAAAAGAAAGAAAATACGTTTATTTGCGGTAAACATAACGCAAAGAAATAAAAACACAAACACGAAAGAACAAGTTGAGGGAAAATATGCGTCACATTCACGCAAAACGGCCATCGCTCAGCATAATGCTGCGACCCTATGCGAGACAGAGCCTCAGCGCTGGTTTTCAGCGACAGCGAATATATACAGGGTGGAATTTTGTAATGCCACCTGGAGGGAAAGTACTCTTAATACTGCAGATAGAAAATTTTACTCAAAGGAAACATTCCTTTATTTTTGAATAGAAAGCAATCTGCATTCAAAGATTTTCGAAAATTCTCTTCTCCCACACCCGGGAATCGAACCGGCTAAAATCTGAAAAAATTATACCCTGTACTTTTATTGCATCGATCGTTAGGGTCAATTATAAAGATGAAATCTCTCTAACAAACATGATAAATTAAATGAAAGGAAAACCAGGAAATCTGAAGTTACAAATTCAATGAGTCAAGTTAAAGCTCTTTAACTAACATCCATCTTTTGTAATGCAGACTCCTTTGCGACATACTCGTAGCTGCGTGTATGAGGTAATTAAAATATGGGATGTTAGATTAAAATTTGAAAATTAGATTGTCATAGTTGTTATTCACATTTGATTGTTTTTACAACTCATTTCACATTTTGTCTCACGGTGAAAATGGCTTATCAAGAACAGTTTGATTTAATGGAAGCTTATTTTTTAAATAACAAAAACGTGAATCTAGCTCTGCGGTGGTATGGAGAGAGATATCAAGACCGACAGGCACCAACTCGGTTCGTATTGAAAAGAATGGTAGAAAATTTAAAGAATACGGGTGGTTTCAAGAAGAGACGGCAAACTATTCAGCAAAACTATTTCGATTTTGAACTAGATGTTTTAACATACTTCGAATCATTTCCAAAGGCTTCAAGTAGAGATGCTGCCGATGAATTAGGAACAGCCCACACTCGCGTACTTAAAGTGCTGAAAAGTATAAGTAGGTATAAATGCTATCGTGAAGGTCGGTTGGTGCAAAAATTGCATATTGGGGATCGTGACAGACGATTACAATTTTGTGAAAACATGCTTGGAGAAATTGACCGAAACCCTAATTTTTTGAGTAACATTGTATGGTCTGACGAAACCAACTTCAGCAATAATGGCATGTACAATCGCCGTAATAACCATTATTGGTCTCGAGTGAATCCTGTTCGTGTTCATGAAACTAACAATCAAGTATAATTTTCTTTCAACGTTTGGTGCGGAATTATGAGAAATAATGTAGTGTTAGTCCACGTGTACGAAGGTCATTTAAACACTGTCAAGTTTATTGAAATACTGGATCTCTTAAGAAACGAGTTAAATGGTTTCCCCGAGGAAGAGCGAAACCAAATAATTCTACAGCAAGATGGTGCTCCAGCACATAACAGCAGAATCACTACTGCCTACATTAATAACCATTTTAATACCTGGATTGGTACAAACGGCACAATCAGATGGCCTGCGAGATCGCCAGATCTCACCCCATTAGATTTTTTTTGTGGGGATATGTAAAAAATCAAATTTACATGAAATGTTATGTGAATGACAACGAGTTGAGAGTTGAAGTTCAGAATACGATTTATAATATTCACCACAACACTTTATTAAAGGTTACTAGAAATGAATTCGTTAAAAGAATAAATTTGTGTATCCAAGAGAATGGAGCCCATTTCGAGCAACTAATTAGTTAGTTTAAAATTTTTTGTAAATAATTACATTAATTTAAGATTTCGTGGTTTTCCTTTCATTTAATTTATCATGTTTGTTAGAGAGATTTCATCCTTATAATTGACCCTAACGATCGATGCAATAAAAGTACAGGGTATAATTTTTTCAGATTTTAGCCGGTTCGATTCCCGGGTTTCCCGGGGAGAAGAGAATTTTCGAAAATCTTTGAATGCAGTTTGCTTTCTATTCAAAAATAAAGGAATGTTTCCTTTGAGTAAAACTTTCTATCTGCAGTATTAAGAGTACTTTCCCTCCAGGTGGCATTACAAAATTCCACCCTGTATATGTGTGATAAATTGCTTAAGGCGATGTGTTTTTTGTTTTTTGGCTGACACCATTATTTCTATAAGTTATTACTATACGTGAGGATTTGTAATTGGCTTTATGGTGACTATTCCTTTTTTTATCTGTTTTTATTAGCTGTAAGTCCTCCATGTTCTAAATAAATAAATAAATAATAAGTGTAAAATAATGTAAATATAAACGTGTAAATACTATGTGTAATTGTGTATGTGTATTACATTATGTGCATATACCGCTACAGATAAAAAAAAATACTAATTTAGAATTGCTCATTTCAAAATGTAGGTTTCCGAAGGCGGAAAACGGGCAACAGCTGTTCCTCTTTGACAAATGGAGCGGGCTGTTCTATGATACAACCTTCAAGACTAGTCAAAAAGAAGTAAACATACACCGCATCTAGGTAAATCACAAATGTCAAATCTAATTGTAAAGCTCGTGCTGACTGGCGCAATTTCCATGAAATATTCATAGAAATTGTTCAACCAGGGTGTCACGTCGCGCCGTCGCGTCGCGTCGTTCTGCAGAAGCCTTAATTCTACTATGTAGGTACCTAAGTACCCCAACAACGAAAGATCAATCTGCTTAGCCTCTTCCCAACTGCTGGGGTTGGCTTGCTGACCTCCACAAACCAGTTAATGGGTAACACGACACCCCTTGATAAGACTGGTTGTCAGACTTTTTGGGCTTCTGACTACCTGTAAAGACTGTCATAGATCTACGAATGACAGCCGGGACCAACGGTTTAACGTGCTATCCGAGGCACTCGGTATGTAATGGATGGTTACCTATCCTTAACTCGGCCAGTGTAGTTTAAGGCGATACAAAAATAAATTGGGGGCTATTACGTAACCATTTATTTCACTATTACAGCATGTATGGATAAAATGTTTGGTTATAATATGTTTATTGACTATTTGATTAATACTCTGACTGAAGAAAAATTCAATTGGGTTAAATTTCTTCGATAGAATTGAATTCCGAAAACACCTCTAATTTTTTATATTTTTTTTTGTAATTCAAAAATCCTAAGTAATTTCATTGCAAAGCATTCAAAATGTGTAATTAAAAACTGGCTGAAAATATTTTTGATACATAGCTTATTTTATTATTAAACAATTTTTATTTGGTTTGGCGCTCTTACGTTGTTTTATTTTGGTTCCAGCGCATTGTTGCGCTCTCTTTTTTCGCATGTGGAAGTAATTGACTGTCTCTTTCTTATGCCCGTCCAGTTCGCTATGATTCATTTTTTATGTAAGAATCACCTTAACGTTCTATTGACCCGTCCGGCTTTTAGTATTTACCCACGAGCCCCTGCCCAACAACGAAACATCTGACATCATTTTTCATCTCATCTTTTGTTCCCCATTCGTGAGGACGCATATCCGATACAGCTCTAATAATCCCTCCATATCCCAAGGGCACGTCTTCCCTACCATTATCGCGCCCCCCGGTCTACTCTCTGATATACAATGGTCTCTGTAGTCTCATGAAACATGAGGCTCCAGGGGCTAGTGTGAATCGAATAATGTATTAAGTACACCATAAAAATTACAGATATAAATGTTGAAATTTTACATAGGGTGACACAATGGGCGGTTTTATCCCTAAAAGCGATCTTTGACAGACAACCTTTGGACGGATTAAAGGGAGAAGGAGAGACAATACTGCAGGTAGTCAGTGGTGTACCATTTACATGTACACACACACAAAGCAAAGCAAACACTTATCTATATAAATATATTTATACAATATATCTACAATAATAAATATAAAACAAGAGCAAGGAACTGTATTATGTAATGATGAATTTGAATGACTTTTTCATGAAATCATGACATTGAGGAACAAATCTAACTTAGAGAGATGCATTAATGAATCGTATGATTATAATTATGTAAATACATATCTGTTAGAGTCGTGAATCATATTTTGATCAAGATACAACCTGACACTGACCAGAGGGCTAATTGCGTAACACACTATCCGTAGGAATCGGTTTCAATTTGACAGTTCAACAACATTCATTGCGTTATTTACGTTGTTGAGCAGACAATTTTTTCTAACATATGAAGCAATGGATAGCAATATACTTCAAAATCATTCCGATTCCGATTCAAACTGCGTTACGCAATTAGGGTACTGGAATTTGCAAAAAACGTAAGAAAATTTGAAAATTTGGTTACAGCTGCGGCTAAACCACTCTGGGGTCAGTGTATTTCATTCATTCATTCATTCATCTTTCGTTCACCACGCGTGATTGGAAAACATTCCTCCTTTTACATTAAACGCATTAAATACACACTAGAACTTAAAACACTTATTTATTCCCCTTCTGTTGTAAGGATTAAAGCGTTGCCTCGTTAGTTCACTCCGGTTCGGTCGGCTTACATAGGGAAACCCTAAGGACGGTCCTTTACAGAATTTAATTTAAAATGTGCTGTTACACTCATCTGAGATTCTCTGTGGTTAGAGGTATGGGAATACGGGATTTGGTTGTCCTTAGGGGGAAGCTAATAAGGGGAAAAGGAAGGTAGATGTATGTAGACACATGACATGTGAAAACATATGTAGTACCTATTTAGAATAATTAAGTTAGGATAAGCGCATTTACCGCATTGGGTTACCCTGTAATGGTAGATGTAAGAGGAAAATAACTAAATATACTTTTTTGGGTTCAAAGTCAAAGTCAAATTATTTATTTCAAATAAGCACATAAGCGGCACTTTTGCACGTCAATATTTACAAAAAAAAAATAGAATTGATTCTAGTTGCCCCTTCCAAAAGGTAGTTTCGTATGGAGAAGAGCGGGCGAGAAACTCCCCCGTTACTCTTTTAAAAAAAGTTTTACAATATTTTGTTTAAGATAATTAATTTGAAATGAGGACGATGCATCTAGAATAAAATTACTATACCACAAAAAGTAAAAAAATAATGAAGCAATGACAGATAATTTATTAATGAGATAGATACACGGTGCTCACATATGTATTTACAAACCTCGTAAAAAAAATGTTTTCCTTAAAAAAAAAAAAAAAAGTGTTTGAATGGAGGTAATCACAGAATGTAAAATCAATGTTCCGGGGTCAACAAGGAATCCTTATAGATTTGCCATGTCCGTCTGTCTGTCCCCGGCTTAGCTCAGAGACTTAGTACTAGAAGGCTGTAATTTGGCATGGATATACATATTAACTTTTATTAATAAATAAATAAATAATAAATCACGTGGACAAAGCGCGCCACGTCATTGTGCTGTCATTGTATTATTCTAGTGTGCGTGCATTTTGCGGCCAATAGTTGGACACAAGTTTTTTCGTTCAGCTCACAGCTTGTGACTTTCTATCTGGACATATTTATATCTTTGGTTACAAAATAAACGCGAGTCACGCGCCTAAGTTATGATTGGAAAACTTCGTGTACCTAATCAAGTGTATTAATAACTTCGGTTTTAAATTTCATAAACATTTTGATTAGATTCGCCTTTACACCGAGATTTATAAATATGAGTTTATCAAATCGCTGTGCCCGCGACTTGTCGCGATAACTGGGAAGTACTTTGTAACTTATAAATGAGTGTTTGTAATCCGTTGCTTAAAAGTTACGACAAATTATTACTGTCTGTTAACGAAGAGTTGAAGATTCCACCTTAATACTGTCGGAAGATATCTTTCTTGCCTGTCCCTTTTGATACTTACTCTAGATAGGCGTACTGCTGGCTTATTCCCAGGCGCTCCAAAATTTTATTCCCGGCGGCTCCAAATTAAAACAGCAATTTAATAATCATCATCACATCACATCACATTAATATTATAAAGGCGAAAGTTTGTGAGTGTGTGTGTGTGTGTGTATCTTTGTTACTTCTTCACGCTCAAACGGCTGGACCAATTTTGATAAAATTTTGTATGGAGGTAGCTGACACCCTGGATTGAGACGTAGGCTACTTTTTATCCAGATATTCCCACGGGATCAAGACTTACGCGGGTGAACCGCGGGGGCGCAGCTAGTAATAAATAAAATCTTTCCCATATGCTCCAAAAAATTTTAAGTACAAATTGCACAAAAAATTATATAAATGAGAATTTGTTCATTTTTAGGGTTCCGTACCTCAAAAGGATAAAAACGGAAACCTTATAGGATCACTTCGTTGTCCGTCCGTCTGTCTGTCAGTCTGTCAAGACCATTTTTCTCAGGAACGCGTAGAGGTATCAAGTTGAAATTAATATCAAATACGTAAGTCTATGGTCCCTTGAAGTTCTAAAAAAATCAAGGTTCCAAGTCAACGCAATAAAAAAATACGGCGATGTAAGCGACATTATTGCGACATATCTCGATACTCGCAAATAAATCAAAACCTACAGGGTACTTCCCGTTGACCAAGAATCATGAAATTTGACAAGAAGCAAGGTCTGACAGCACAAGTATAGGAAAAAGTCCGAAAATAGTAAATTTGAAGTTTTATCACATAAAAAAAAACATTTTTTGCGATAACAAACTTAAATTTTCAGTTGGAAAATTGACCGTGGCATTTATCGATGTATGGGAGAACATGTTTTGCAACTACAATGTGCGTGGTCTGACACGCACTTGGCCGGTTTTTTTAATATTTAATGGAGTCTTTAACTTAAAAAAAAATTATATGGCATAGGGATAATATGTGATGATATCAGAAACTGTGATTTTTTGTAAACCATTTTCTATTTTGTTAAGTACCTGGTACTTATTGACGCGATTGTGTGGTGCCGGACGTAAATAATTCTTTCAAGCACCGCCCTATATCTTCCTGTGGGTGTCGTAAAAGGCGACTAAGGGACTTACTAGAGAATGACAGGCAGCGTTCTCTATGCATTTTAACACCATACTGCGATCGCCAACCCGCTTGCCAAGCGTGGCGATAATGGCAAACACCCCCTTGGGTGATGGTGATGATGATGACTTATTGACGGGTCTACACTGTCCTATACAGAAGGTATAGGACAGTGTAGGCCCGTCACATTAACACTGTAATTTAAAAACATTGTAAAAGCCCATTATTTTTAAAAGAGTAACCGTGGAGTTTCTTGCCGGCTCTTCTCCATAGGAAACGAGCAATTGGAACCGTGCACCTCGTTTAAATTCTGACGCTTCATGAGTGCCCGATGTAGGTTTATGTGAAATAAAATATTTTGATTTTGATTTTGAGATTAATTTGATACCCTAGAAACTCGTCAAGTTTCACCTAAATCTATGCAGTACTTAGTTTTACTTTCATGAGTGCACAAACAAACAAGCAATGTTTTGAAAACTGTTTAGTTTTAAAAGCCATTTTTAAAATGACAAGCTAGAATTATAATTTTATTAAAACTGTCTTGCGCCACTTTGCCCCATGCAGCACTGCCTGTAGGTATTCAGTATGCCGGTTGTCTACAGAGACTCTCTGGACCAGTAAATAGCCCTAATTGACTACGCTCTAAAGGCAAGGTAACAATTAGTAATGTAGCTGCAGTATTGTCTCTCCTTCTCCTTTTAAATCCATCCAAAGATTGTCTTTAAAAGATCGCTTTTAGCGATAAGACCGCACATTGTACGAGTATCACCTAATGTAAAATTTCTACATTTGTATATCTGTAGTTCGTATGGTGTATATTTATTAAAGTGTATTTAATTCTTATTATTACTTGAAGTATGTAAGTTTGTGTGTGTGTGTGTGTTATAAGTTGTAAGAGTATGCTTAGATGGTTTGGTCATGTTGAGAGGATGAGTGAAAGGCGACTAACAAAAGGTGAGTGGAAACGCCGGGGGGGACGCCCTAGGAGGACATCATCATCATCATTTCAGCCGAAAGACGTCCACTGCTGGACATAGGCCTCCCCCAAGCACCGCCACTTTAACCGGTTCTGTGCTTCCCGCATCCAGCCGATACCTGCGGCCTTCACAAGGTCATCGGTCCACCTTGTAGGAGGCCTTCCAACGCTACGTCTTCCGGTACGCGGTCGCCACTCCAGAACCTTTCGGCCCCATCGGCCATCAGTTCTGCGAGCAATGTGCCCTGCCCACTGCCACTTAAGCTTGGCAATTCTTCGGGCTATGTCGGTTACCTTTGTTCGCCTGCGGATCTCTTCATTTCTGATTCGATCACGTAGGGAAACTCCAAGCATAGCCCTCTCCATAGCCTTTTGGGTGACTTTTAGCCTTCTGATAAGGCCCATTGTGAGCGACCACGTTTCAGTGCCATAGGTACCACTGGCAACACGCACTGGAGGACATATAGTGACCAAATTGGTGATGTTCTTCAGAAAGGTCAGGTGCGCAGTTCTCGCAACCGGCGTGCGTGTATGACCAGATGTATGACCGTAGGCGAAGCAAAAGGAGTATGTAAGGAGCCTAGCAGGTGGCGTTCTATAGTTTCTGCCTACCCCCATGGGAAGAAGGCATGAGTTTATGTACTTTACTGCTAATTTCTTACACCGCATTTTACACTTTTTACTTGTTTGATTTTTTATTATATATTTTTTTTTAATCTGCTGTACCTATATTAAATTGTGTGCCTTTTAGTCTGTGCTAAATAAATGTATTTTCTTTCTTTCTTTAGAATAATAAGTATTGTCATGCAGTAGGTTAAAATTTCTGAGTGGTGTTATATGAGCGTACAAACAAACAAGCAATGATTTGAAAACTAAACCTAACATCATAAATCATTAAAAAAAAAACATTCAACAAGTCAACAATTATTATTTAAGGTGAGTACGCAGCTGTAGCCCGCAAAATTCAAATTTTATTATATTTTTTGCAATTTGCAGGGCAGTGTCAGGTTATATCTTGATCAAGATTCGTGACTATAGCGTTTATGTATTTTTAGAATTATAATCATTGGAATCATTACATCGCTCTAGTTAGATTCCTTCCCCAATGTCATGATATCATGAAAAAGTTTTTCAGACCCCCTGAACCCCCCTGGAACCTGGGCCCCCTGGTGGCCCTGCATTATTAGACTTACATAAAATCCTAATGATATAATTTTTGGTCTCTATGAGTGACCATGACCTTTGAGTTTGAATAAGAACAAGAATAAGAATATTATTTATTTTGCAAGAATACAAGTATCATAGGTTGACAATTAAAATATATAGTTCTCCGTTATATTCTATCAACTGGTGTACACATCTTAATTGAATGTTTTGCAAACGGATCCCTGAATCGAAAAATGTTCTTCACACACCCTCAATATTTTTGAACGGCCTATCCAACGATACCCCATACCATGGGACAGACGGGGAAAAAAAATATCATCCCCACTTTACGTGCAAGGTACCTCCCTTGCACGTAAAGTGGGGATGATATTTTTTTTTTCCTAAAGAACTAACCTAAAGAATTTTTTTTTCAAGATTTTTTTTTACGAATTTGTTCGCGTAATTCATAAGTAAGTTTACTCATGCCAAATTACAGCTTTCTAGTACTAAGAGTCTCTGAGCTAAGCTGGGGCCAGACAGACAGACGGACATGGCGAAACTTTAAGGGTTCCTAGTTGACTACCGAACCCTAAAAAGTGTCCATCATTAGATTGAAGGTCTATTGGTTTTTTTGTGTTATTTGGATCAGTTCAATATTTCCTCTAATTACTCCCAGTCTCTTTCCTTAAGGAGCCGCCTCCACGAGCGAGAGAATCGCAGCAATATTATCGTCGTGCCACAAATTTCTATACACTCTCTTAGGGGCCGTCTCCACGAGCGAGAGAATCGCGGCGATGCGACGGGTGGCTGAGTGCGAGCTAAACGTCATCGTATCGCCGCACGCTCCTCGCTACTGGCGGCACGCCCGTCACGCTCTCGCAGCGAGAACGCGGCAAGTGCGCTGTCTTAACGTAGGCGTCCCAACGCGGAGATTCTTTCAAGTTTCTTACAGACTCACGCGATATCGCGGGCGTGACAGGCAGCGACATAGAAATTGTAGTGTCGCGTCGCGCCCGCAATATCGCACCAGGCTGTACGAGCTTTTACGATTCGTCGCGGACACGCAGCGATTCCGTTACGAGTCACGTCAGTTACGCGTGCGGAATAATCGCTCGTTCGCGGAGATTACCCGACGTAGAAGCGCGGATCCGTCGCGATTTTCGTTTGCTCATGGAGGCGGCCCCTTAGAGATCGTATTACAATTTAAAAGAGATAAGAATTAAAAAAATCGTTGCAGGTCGAGTAAAAATACCCGGGCACAAAATAATGATTCAATCAAGATACTTTGGGGCGACATCATTAATTTTGCCCTCTCTCCTCTGAACTTTTTTGATATTACTTACATTAAAAGATAAGCACCAGTTTTTAATTATACCGAATGATTTATAATTGGACTGCCTCGTCGGTGTAGTGAGGGGTCCTGGGTTTGATTCCAAGGTCGGGCAAAATATTATTGAGTTTATCCCGGAGTCTGGATTTGTTCGCGGTTGATGGCAATAGGCTCAGCTCCTACTACATGGGACTTAAACATGACTGGTAAAATATGAGTGTACTATAGGTACACCTCTACCTAACCCTCCACGGATCACAAGTGTGATTTTATATTAATTATCTTTCATATCTAGCTGAAAACAAAGAATAAAGGCTTAACAGCGCAACGCGACACTAGTAGCACAAAAATCAATCAAGCTGCCTAGCCTTTACCCAACTATATTGGGGTCGGCTTCCAGTCTAACCAGATGCAGTTGAATACCAGTATTTTACATGGAGCGACTGCCTATCTGACCTCCACAACCCAGTAACTGGGTAATACCCCCTCCCTCCCCCTCCTTGGTAAGACTGGTTGTCAGACTTTCGGGCTTCTGACGACCCGTAACGACTGTCAAAGATCCACGAATGACAGCCGGGACCAACGGCTTAACGTGCTTTCCGAGGCATGGAGGAGTCTTGGTATGTAAAGATGGTCACCCATCCACGGACCAACCCCGGCAAGCGTAGCTTAACCTGATGGATCGACCCATGCGGCTGTTATTACTTAGCCACGAGCTCCTCGACACTAGTTATAGCACAATTTCTATGAAAACTTCATGGAAAATCTCGCGCCAGTCTGCATGAGCCTTAAACCAGTTAATGAAAATAAACGACAAGCCTCCTCCCAAGCTTCCTTTAGCATAGAATTACGTAAAAGTAAAGTGTTTTATAACTTTTACTGTTTGAACGTATGACTAATGATACTTTAAAAAGTACTTTATAACTTTCTGTGTATTTTATTATTTCATCTGAATTAATTTTTGGAGAAAAATTGAAGAATAATGCGAGGTGTTAGTCAGTTGTTTATTTAATTAAATACTACTTCTGCCATTGCCATTCTGAAATTGATTGTTTTAACATAAAATATATCCTATGACAGAGGTCAATCAAAATCAAAAAATCAAAAGTCATTTATTCAAACTAGGCTGAGAATCAGCATTTTTCGAACGTCAAAAATTACATAAGACAGTCCCCCAAAAACGCCCCCCCTTTACCACTTCCTAGTGCTTTAGCTGTAGTAATACTGTAGACTCCGATTAATGAAATAATTTTCGTAATGAAATCAGTAGTTCGGAAGATAACATAACATCACGCCTGTAATCCCCGAAGGGTTAGGCAGAGGTGTACCTAATAATAGTAATAGTACACCCACATTTCGCCAGTTATGTTTAAGTCCCATGTAATAGGGGGCGAGCCTATTGCCATTAACGGGGCACAAATCCATACTCCGGGCTGCTTCTGAGAAATTCCTAATGGAAAATCCCAATATCACTTTGCCCGACCTGGGAATCGAACCCGGGACCTCATGCTCAGCAGTCATGCTTGCGAGCACTAGACCACATACTCCAACTAAATGAAACGAAACTTAAAGCTTGTATAAAACGCACACTGTGCAGCCAAGCATATTATAAGTTGGGGGATTACATCGCTGACAAAAATGCTTGGCTTAACGCTGGTCCTGCTCCACAAGGGCGCATAAACTAATTGATTAGCATTCGAAAATATTGTTGGAACTGCTGAATATTGTAAATACTATCTTTATTATTGTATAATTGCATAGCACATGGGTGAGCACTATGTACCTACCATTTACTGAGTAGGTAAGTCTTTCATTAACTGGAATGTGCCCTGGCGGCTGAGTGTGTCATGCTCACTCAAATGCCTCGCTGTCTGCTGGATGGTGGCGTGTGTCGGATCATTAAGTTCCCATCAAAATTGTTTAGCTGAATGGTGCTGATCATAGATATAAGAAAGAAACCAACCTGGGAATCAAAACCAGCACCTCATGCTCAGCAATATTGTTTGCGACCTCTAGACCAAACAGGCAGTATACACAAACACATAAGCAAACAAAACATAAACTGACTACAGATTATTCCATGAATGTTCCGTCAACAGTTTTACAATCTACTCGTACCAACACAGATTTCATTTGACATACTCAACAAAATGGCCGATAACTCTCATTAAACCCAATACCAGCTAACTATTCTCATGATAAACAGCCAAGTACAATACGCCCAATGATTTATGACCGGTCTGATCATAGACATAAGTGGTACGGGTCAAAGTCAAAGTCAAAAGTCAAAGTCAAAGTCAAACCATTTATTTCAAATAGGCACATAAGAGGCACTTTTGAACGTCAAAATTTACAAAAAAAATTGAGTTTATTCTAGTTGCCCCTTCCAAAAGGTAGTTTCGCATGGAGAAGAATGGCAAGAAACTCCACCGGTACTCTTTTAAAAATGTTTTACAATATTTTGTTTGATTACATTAATTATATGATTATATGTGAAGACGATAAATCAAATAATAAACGGATTATCAGTAAACTTGTACTGCCTACCTCGGCACTTCTTGAACATATATACAAGTACGAAGCAACACTAAGGATTTTGACGTTCAAAAGTGCCTTATATGTGCCTATTTGAAATAAATAATTTGACTTTGACTTGACTAAGGCCAATTTTGTACGGCAAAACATTTATAACACAACTCAAAGCATTTATTTCAAATAAACCAATAACAGGCACTTTTGAATTGTCAAGGGGTCGGTCAGTCAGAAAGATGAAGTTATAGTTGCCCATTCCAAAGCGTAATAGGTTCATAGGGAGAATAACGGCTAAGAAACTCCACGGACACTTTTAAATTATTATTTTTTTTCAAAAAATTTGTTACATCATTCAAGTTGAAATTATACGTATGTGAGAAAAATATATAAAGACGTGTACGACGAAAGCGTCCGAAAAAACAAAAAAAAAAACAGAAAAAAAATAAGTTAAAATAAGCCGTGGCAGCTAAGAAATGATCAGTTCCTACTGAGGGCCCCGTTCACCAGCATGACGCATGGATCAGCACCATTTTGCACACTGGCGAGACACACAAAAATGCTTGGACCTAACTGGGAGTGACTAAATCGTTCTATAGGTTCCAGATCACGTCAGGATAACCAGTATAGAGGTATGAGGAACAGTGAAGTTCACTCATCCTCTATAGAAAAGGGAGGATCCTCCGACCAGACGGGTGTTGTGTCTCGTGGGCAACTGCCCGACGGTTGATGTCGGGATGTTCTATACGGCAGTTGCGCGGTAAACTCTGCTTGCGCGATGCAGGATTTTGCGTGAAATCAGTGTCATGCGTAGTTCGAATGTGGCGCGCACAGGCTCTACGAGCTTCCGCGCATCTTCTCACTCACACTCGGTTCATGTCACCATTTGGTTCCTAAAAAATGTTACTGCGCAGCCTTCTGCGCAAAGTTCGGACCGGCCATGATTCATCCGCCCTAATGTACCTAACACTACAAGTTATGGAGTACATTAAGTCATTGTTGTAGCTGTACCTAATACTCTGTTAATGGCCATCGCATCGTTTTAACGACTTAATTAAATGAAAATTATGTTCCATGGTCTGTTTTGGCGTTCCTATGTGCTGATTTAGAAAGGCATGTATTTAAGAGGAGGCGCCCTATTTTTATGTTAATTTGCATGAATATTCTGAAACAGTCACACATACAAGCAAAATGAAACTTCAGTGTCTGATTTATTGGACCTTTTTCTTTCCATAGTTACGTAATTGTTATATTTTCTCTCAATACATTTCTTATTCGAAAATCATGTCTTTTTTAAGGATAATTATAAAAAAAACAAACAAGATTGTTTGGCAAAACAAACAAGATTTTTATGTCTAAAATAAACATTCACAGCAAGAAAATATAGTTTATTATCTAGCTACAAGATATGTTTTCTCTAGATTAATTATTACTTTAGTTATAAACGAAATAAGAAGAAGAAGAACTAAATAGCGTAAGTCTCAACTTACGCTATTTAGTTTCATGCTCGAACACGATCAAAGAGCGCACGCAATATTCAACTTTATTAGTGATGTGTTAGCGTTTAGCACATAACGGAGTGGCGGGGAGCATAGGGCGGAGCTTGCGTTCGAAATTTAATTTAGAATGCCTGCTCTTAAACGAACCTCTTATAAATCTCATTATTAAACAGGTAGGCTGCAAAGGCCGTTAATCAGCCGGGCCGGGCGTTTGCAGGTCAGTAACAGGTTGTATGATGATCTAAATATGATTCACGGCCGTAACTAATATGGCTTTACAGAATTATAATCATTAGAATCAGCAATACAACTCCCTAAGTTCATAGAATCTTATTGGATGACTATTTCAGAAATAGTCACGGATTCGGTGGGATTCTACGAAAAGAGTTAGTTCTATTGCTGACTGTAATGATTATAATTCTGTAAAGCCATATTTGTTACGGCCGCGAATCATATTTAGATCATCATACAACCTGTTACTGACCTGCAAATTGCAAAAAACGTAAGAAAATTTGAACTTCGCGGGCTACATTAGCGCATCCCCCTTAGCTATTATTTCAAGTGTTTAACTAAATGCGGTCGATGACCCCACAAAAAATCATCAAATTAATTTATTTTTTGTTTTATCATGCGATATCGATACTCATCTTCTGCAGAGTTTCCCTAGCTAACTTAATTTGACCCTGCATAATTATAGAAGTAGTACACGGCTAGGTAAGGGTTACACTGATTTGAGCTGACTCGGATTGGTCAGAAGGGTTTCGTCCTAGGCAGCACGTGGTGGACGAGCGAGGCCTGTCAGCACAGGGTCAGCAGTGGCCAATTAAGCCTTCTTAGAGCCACAGGTGACTTACGGCAACAGCAGGCCGTAGGTCAAGGGGCAACGGTTCAGCTACATGTGCCGTTCTGAGTTGTAGCTTGGAGCAGCTGTTGTTTTATAAAGGGAAAACAAACGGTCAACAAGGCTTGATTGGCGGGAAAAGACTAATAATGTAAAACTCTCAGTATGGCGGACACTGATGTACTGCTAGGCCTGCCGGTGCGCACCCGCTGGTCGAACGCCCCCTCCTCGACCGCTGGTCTCCACGTCGTGATATTCTCGACATTGGACCAAATCTAACTTTTTTTTTTTTTTTTGGGTGGGAAATTATCAAATAACTTCTCCCGCTCTGGGCGGAGTGAGTGAGAGGGCGTGTCAGACTTTTACTGACTAAAACCCGTTATAATCGCGAATCATATTTTGATCCAGATAAGACCTGGCACTGACCTGCAAATTGCAAAAAACGTAAGAAATTTTGAATTTCGCGGGATGCAGCTGCGGTATCACCTTAAGAGAATTGATTCGGAAGGTTTGTGAGTATCAATTCAACTCAGGCTATCACAGTCCACGGCTGAATATAGGCCTCTGTCCTCCCCCATCCGCATCCAGTCTGTCCCAGCCACCTTGTTAAGGTCATCAGTCCATCTAGCTGTTCGTCCCATCCCACAATACGCTTGCCGATACGCGGTCTCCACTCCAGGACGCGTCTGCTGCTCCACCGGGCATCCGTCGTTCGACAAACTTACTCTGCAAGCAAGTGTGTGTGTGTTCATATCATGAATAAATCCTGATGTTTTGTAAAGTCGTAAAAACCATGTGAAGCAGAAGCAGGTCGCTTGTAAATTATAAAGTACCTACTGTTTTCCTTAAAACCGGACAAGTGCGAGTTGAACTCGCGTAGTGGGGGTTCCGCACAGTAAATATATTATCCATCATGTTTTTATCCCAAGAATAAGCTTAACATTGTAGTTGAAAAAACATGTTCTCCCATACATTCCAACTGCAAATGTAAGTTTGTACCCACAATATTGAGAGATTTACCATGTTATTTTAATACCATAAGAACTATTTTCTGTATTCAAAATAAAAAATAAGCTCTGTAATTTCAGAGATAAGGGGGTAGTGGACCATTCCCCTTATCTCCGAAACTATTGGTTTCGGAAGTATTGGAAATGGTAAATTTTCATCTATTTTCTTAAATAAATTTAAAAATATTTATTTAAAAAAAAATATAATACATTTGAGACCCTCACAATAAGCCGTTTCATTTGATATGTCACGTGGTACAGTTTGCAATACTTTTTTTCTTAATTTTCCAATTTGATCCCCAAAAGTGTCCCTCATATTCAAAATTCATTTATTTATGTTACACGTCCGTGTTTGGGTCACAGAAATTCATATTTGTACCCAACTTAATCAGTTCAGTAGATTCGGAGGAAGTCGGCTGTGACAGACGGACAGACAGACAGACACACGAGTGATCCTATACGGGTTCCGTTTTTTTCCTTTTGAGGTACGGAACCCTAAAAAGCAGTATCAATGACAGGATTTAAAAATAAAATTACACGAAAAGATTTACCGAAGACTTCTGCCCACACAGGGCTTTTGATGGGTTTGCAATTTCTAACCGTATTCCGATATTTTCCTGTTTTTTAAGATAAAAGCTTAAAAGGGCCTTTTGCCTTTGTATCATTACGTATTCAAATTATTTCACGAGTAGAATAAATTGATCAAAGAAGTTTTTTGTTAAAAGAATTTTGAAGTAAATTTTCTTGTTGACGTTTTCAGGCTTATGTTTTTTGGTGTTTGTAAGCTTGGAATTATGATCTTTAAAGAATCTACGAGTCGGATTTTTTGTCTGAAATAAAAGGGTATGCCCTGAGTTAAATAAAACTCCGTACCTTATACAATATAGTGAATAATGATGCCACTTTATGTTAAAGTAAAATAAATAAATAATGGGTAATAATGAAAAGGTTTTTTGTATATTTCGATTGTTCATTAAAAATGGGCCAAACATGTTGCCTTGAGGGATACGTCAGTTTTTTGTATCTTTACAACGTTCTTCATATTTTGATGTGCTTTTTTTACTCAAAGCCATATTAAAAACCAGCCAAGTGCGTGTCGGACCACGCACAATGAAGGGCTCCGGAGTTGGGATGAATTTATCCCGAAAACAAACTTTACATTGTGGTTGAAAAACATGCTCTCCCATACATCGATAAACGTTACGGTCAATTCTCCAACTACAAATTTAAGTTGGTCGGCTATTACTCGTTAACTTGTAAACCCTAATTAGCTGTGTTTTCCTTTAAATTTTGTTATACAGGGCGTCCCACGGATATATATGCCACATGGAGGGAAAGTACCTTGAATATTGTAGATGGAACATTTTATTGAAAGAAGACATTATTTGAATTTAAAAAACAATTTAAACTGCATTCATAGATATTTAAATAATTACATGGTTAAAAATAATCACCCTGTTATCATACCAATCGAAAGGCTTCATCATAAGGATTATTTTTTGCTATATAACATAGTGCCACAAATAAAAGGAAGACCATGAATTTTAACATTTGATGTGAAATTTTGTTCAGAATAATGAAAAGCTGACATTGCCGTAAGGACATACAACTGACATCATCATAAAACATTATCATATCAGAAATGAGATAAATAATCTTCCGGGCGCCCTGTATACAGGGTGGATTTTTGAGATGGGGCAGTAAGGGCAGCTACTTTAACCGTTGTAGCTACAGGAAAACGGCCTTAAGAGACTGTCCTTAACTTTTTGAGAAATTTTGATCTGCATTCACAGATTTTGGAATAAATCTACAGTCAGCAGAAAAATGGGCAATTTTAACAAAAACTTTTTTTTATGCCAATCGATCCTCTTTCTTATACGGATCAAAAACTTCTACTGGACCAACTGAGGTTTGAGTACTAGAAAAGTCATAAATCGCAAAAACCTTTTCCAATACATTTCGTAGGAAATGAGACTCAACTTAGTTGTACGTGTAAGGGAGGTACCCTAAAAAAAAATGATTTCAAGATTTTATTTTACGACTTTGTCGGCGTAACTAATATCTACACTCATGCCAAATTACAGCTTTCTAGTACTTATAGTATCTGAGCTAAGCGGACAGAAAGACAGACGGACATGGCGAAACTATAAGGGTTCCTTGTTGACTGCGAAACCCTAAAAATGATACTTGTACGAATAACAAAGGATTCTTATACGAATTTTTGAAATACATATAGTACCGACGACGTCAGAGATTTTTTACATTGTGTATCAGATCTGTCCAGAAAAACCACTTAAATGTCTTTGGCATGACAAAAATATAATGCTCAGTACGTACCATATTAAGTTGAATCAAACTACATACAACTAATACATACATGCGTATCCTTAAACACATCCTTTGTCTCCCATCCTATGCTATTACGTTCACACTTAAGAGGCCGTGCACGAAATCGTCTGATTTTGTTAAATTTTGTTCATTGTTTGTGAGAAAGGGAATAAGAATTTACACAAAATTATTTGTGAATTGTAAAGTCGAGTTCTTTGTTTTGCATGTGGCGCAATAGTTTTTTTCAAATAAACTAAGAATTCCTGGAAAATTACAAAAAATTGCAACAAGTTTTTCAAAAAAACTACGCGAGAGTGACGTTTGATCATCTTTTTATGAGAAACTACTTTTGATTTTGAACATTAAAAAATATAATCAACATAACTCTATGGTCTGCTAGTACTTTTTTCAACTTCGATACAAAATATAGCAGAAAAATAATGTTAAAAAAAACCATATTATTTTAAAAACCCAGTCGGTAATGTATTTTTCTTATTATTCAGCAAACCATATCAAGAAATGTAAAAACCACACACTGGGCTTCAGCTTTCCTTGAGATAAAATCAAAACTTTATTTTATGATTATATAATACCTTCATTAAGTAAATCAAAGGCGAAATAAACTATAATTTCGAGAGCGCAAAAGTGATGAAACTATTAACAAGTGCTGTGACTGACACGAATGGTTTAGCACCACAAAAACTGTTTTTTTATAGTTACACAGACTTAATGTTTCAATTATTTCACGCTTTCTCACAATTAGATAAGAAATGGACGAAAAAGGGTTTTTTTCGTGCACGGAGCCTTAAGGTCGAAACTGGCCATCCATAGAAATTCCTCTTATCGTCACACAATGGGCGCTGGCTATAATAGGGGCTCCCTAAAGCGGGTCAATCAACACAAACGAACGGCCCTTCTTCAAACTGATAGTCATACCTGGGTTCACTGCTCATACAATGTAATATTAGGGATGTTTTTGGTTTGTGACGTAAGCAGCACCCCGAGTGCGTGACACACTTTTCACACATAAAGAAATTCCTAATTCATTGCTTTAAATGTTTAAAACGTTCGTCGTCTCCGACAACGTAAATAACGCAATGAATGATGTCGAATTGTCAAAACTATGTATAATATATACATAAAAGCCATTGCTACTTACCAAATTCGGTGAAAAACATTCATAATTTCCGCCACCGCCGTTTGCAGAACTCAACAATAAACAAAAATACGTTTAGAATAACTTTTTCTTGGTATAATTTTTCATCATATAGTTCAAAATCTACATTATCGAATAAGTTCGACTCCTCATTCTTAGCAACTGACGTTTATAGGTTTCCGAAGTCAACAAGGAACCATAAGGCGCGGCGGCCACTATCGGCATCGGCATCGGTGGAGCTCGGGCGCTTTACAGCGCTTCAGGCGCTTTACGGCGGATCTAAAGCGCTTACGTAAAGCGCCCGAGCTCTACCGAGCCCCACCGATGCCGATGCCGATAGTGGGCGCCGCGCCTTATAGTTTCGCCATGTGCGTCTGTCTGTAGCTAGCAAGCTATAATTTGGAATATGTATACCCATACATATTCAGCACGCCTACAAAGTGGTAACGTAAAATCTTGAAAAAAAATAATCTAAGAGTCCATAATACCTCAAATTGCTTAGCATCATCCTCCGCTATATCGAAAATACCAAAACATAAATTAAAAAAAAATATATATATATATAAAATATATACGTACATTAATTTATATTTTAAATATAAATGGTGAAGAAAAGTGGCAATTCCCCCCCCCTCCCCAAATGTTGGGGAAGGCCTATGTCCAGCAGTGGACGTCTTACGGCTGAAATTATGAAAGTAACAGTAGGGTTGGTGTTAACTACCTAGTATGTTTGGCGAAAACATGATTCCATACAATTTTCTCTACAGAAAAAAATACAAAGTTACTTACAAAGTGAACAATAAACGGCTAGTATTTAAAAAAAAAGAAAAAAAGAAATATACAGCCGAACATATAACCACTTTTGGAAGTCGGTTAAAAAATACTTTAAATTAGATCATGAAACTGCATAATGAATTGAATTAAATATAAAGCAGTTTTAATAAAAAACCGGCCAGGTGCAAGTCGGACTCGCGCACGAAGGGTTCCGTACCATTATCTATAAAAACGGCAAATAAATCACGTTTGTTGTATGGGAGCCCCCTTAGAGATTTATTTTATTCTATTTTTTTGTATTTGTTGTTATAGCGGCAACAGACATTTTAAACTGTCTAACTATCACGGTTCATGAGATACAGCCTGGTGACAGACGGACGATAGACAGACGGCGGAGCCTTAGTAATAGGGTTCCCGTTTTACCCTTTGGGTACGGAACCGTAAATAGTGAGGTGGTGCTGAGGTATTATGGACTCTTACTAGCTCGTCTGACTGTGATACTTCGACACCTAGAGTTTATATTTTGACCTAAGGAAGGATACAATTTTATAATAACCTATTAGGTTATTAGACGACTTTTCGCTAAATACTTTTAAAAGCTTCGAAGAAAATGTATATGAAAATGTATAATAAAACGTCAGTTGCTAAGAATGAGGAGTCGAATCTAGTCGATAATGTAGATTTTGGCCTAGATGATGAAAAATTATACCGAGTATAAGTTATTTTAAACGTATTTTTGTTTATTGTTGAGTTCTGCAAACGGCGATGGCGCTTATTATGTATGTTTTTCTCCGAATTCGGTATGGTATTTGCTCACTCAACGGGTTTTTTTATCATTTACCCCTATTTTATTTGTCATAGGTGTAGAACCAGTTGAAAAGGGCCGCTTCCGACCTTTTTCCAGGTACCGGAGTATCTACCAGGCATGCACGTGCTCGGTTCGTTTTTACCAGCCGCATAGAATCCTTGGAGTTCAAAGGCGTGTCCTTATGGGTATGCGTCACTTGATCGTCACGTCACCGTTTAGTTGAGGCGCGCTACGCCTTGCAGTGGCAGTCCGCCAGAAATGTTTTTTTTACTTAAATCTTCACACTTAATTACCATAGTTATTAGTACTTTCTACGTAACATTTTAATACTAGTTGCCATGTTTAAACCAGATCTGTTTCGGTCAGGATAACTTGGGTTCATCTTTAGGAGATAATATTCATCTGACAGGTTACGTAATTTAGGCGTCGCGAACCTGAAACCAATTGTAATCGATTCCTTCGTCCGTAATCCAAATGCGTGACAAATATTTACCATCTGATATACCTTAAGTTTTCAACTAACCTCTCTTCATTTAGGCAAAAAAAAATTGGTTCTGCAACTATTTCAACTTATTATACGTGGTGAATTTTCATTTTTCAGTAGATATTATGGCTAACAAAATTTTATTTCTAACTTAGATATCTGTACCTACATAATTATTAACTAATTCCATCTTCAGAAAATAATTTACTTTTCCTCTCCTCCGCACATTCTCCACATGGTCTATTCTTGCCTAAGACAATGGTACCTCATCATAAAGGTGTCAACACACGACAGCGCGATATGTCCGGTCTATACAATGTTTTACGTACCTGTGCTAATGGCAAACTTGGTTGTATGTTTCGTAATTCGTGGAGGCTTGAGTTGGACTTGGTTTTGAGCAGGGACCGAAACCAGCATGATCAATACCGGTATTTTTCGGTTACAACCTTTATTATTTTTACCGGTATTTTTAAAAGTTACCTAAATTCTTGGAAATTGAATACAATCGGTACCGAAATAAAGATTACCTCTATCTTACACGTGCCGTCGGCATTAGTCAAAGGGCGTGCATCGCCTGTGTGTGAGTCGATCCGCGCGCTGACCAATCACGGCCCTGGCTTTAGGTAAACGGTATTAAAACAGTAACCTAAACAGAGGTAACATATTTCTTCTTCCTATGGTTACCCAGCTAGCAGTAACCTTAATCGTAGAGGTAACCGAAATTCTTCAATCAACCGTAATTTATAAAGGTTTTCGGTCCCTGGTTTTGAGAGATATATTAATTGTGTTTGTGCAAAGATTTGTAGGGATTGTATTTCTGTTGGAATACTTTTCTCAGGATATAAAATAATATGTCTAGATAGACAATCCAAGCTGTAAACACGTCGAAACACGTCGTTGGCCCTGTTTGTTTTAGTTCTTTTGCAGCACGACAGTATCGACATAATTATATACAACATTATTTTTAGTATATGTGAAACCTGAATATAGTTTGTTCAGAATAAGGAACTGAATCGATTTTAAACCATGTTATATTTTGTCCCAAAATTTTTAAGTGAGATGGAAAATGTTATCACCATTGGATTAGTTACAATACAATCGCCGTACGATTAGGTACCTACTGCGAAATTATTATATCGATGAGCGCAAGACGACCCTGCGGGGCGAGCACGACCTGCAGTGACATGACTTGAGTCACACATTATATCACAGTTTGAGCGATAAAACTGTTTTGTCATAAAATGCTAGTACAAATTGACAAGACATAATTTATCATGTCTTGTCACAAACGCCTTGGCACGCCCGCCCGTGCTCGACCCGCTGGAGGCGCGGGGCCGCCGCACCGCTGTTTTTGTACGGACAACCCAGTAACATAACAACCTTATAACCTTTTATAACTTTGTGATTTTTCATGATGCAGTTTTGAAATTTTGTACTTAGATTCTTTACATAAAAATACTGGACACGTGTTTCGGGTTTCGCTTATACTAAAACTAATATTGTATAATCAAAGACATTTTCCACTGTACAGTGTGGTATTGAAAACCAAGCTCATTCAAGTTAGGAGCTCATGGCTAAGTAATAACAGCCGCACAGGTCGATCCATCAGGGTTGGTCCATGGATGGGTGACCATCTTTACATACCGAGACTCCTGCGTGCCTCGGACAGTATGCTGAGCTGTATTGGTCCCGGCTGTCATTCGTGGATCTTTGACAGTCGTAACGGATCGTCAGAAGGTTGAAACTATGCTGACCAGTCTTACCAAGTCGTATTGTATTACTCAGTTACGTACTGGGTTGTGTAGGTCAGATAGGCAGTCGCTCCATGTAACATACTGGTATTCAGCTGCATATGATTAGACTGGAAGCCGACTCCAACATACTCGGGAAAAGGCTAGGCAGATTCATAACAATAAAATTACGTCTGTTACAATTCCTGCTCATCGTGACATAAAACCAGTATCAGTGTTACTAACCATACTATTTTGCCAGATCTCCCACGGGAACAGCCTCCTAACAATCTCTTCATTATACAGGGTCAAATTAAATTAGTTAGCGAAACTCCGCAGACGTGATGGGTATCGATATTTAAACATGACAAAATAATAATAAAACAGATTTAATGATTTTTTTTGGGTAAACGACCGTGGATGGTGTTGTTACTTGAAGTAGGTATGAGTTGAGAAAATATATTTCAAGTGTCTACTAGACACTACCTATGGTTGATGACCCAAAAAAACTTATCAAAATTAATTATTTTTTTGTTTTATCATGTTATGATATTGACACCCATCACGTTAGCGGAGTTTCGCTAGTTAATTTAATTTGACCCTGTATACCTTCAATAGAACTAGAATTCCATTAAAGGTATAATTAAAAGGCTACAGTGGAAGTTATTTATCAGACCACGATGCTAACACCACACAATAATGGCTTTAGTGACTGACGTCACAGGTTTCCAGAACCAATTAATTGTTATTGCATTAATAATAATGCGTGGTTTTATTCATTTAACTGTTAATGCTTTAGGTAAACCAAAAATTCGAAGACATGTGACATCTATCAACGGGGCCGCGTGGTGGATTACGACCCGCTCCCTCTCACCGAGAGGACGCATGTGTCCCAGCTGTGGGAACATTATAGGCAAATTATGCTTTAAGACATTGCAAATTTTTACTATTTTAGTTATTTTAATGACGAAAAAATCATGTGAACGTTTTTAATGACTTTGTATTTTTTTATAGTCTCACCTTTTTGTAGTCTCACTTTTTTATAGTCTCACTTTTTTATAGTCTCACTTTTTTATAGTCATAGTTTTTTATAGTCTCACTTTTTTATAGTCTCTATTTTTTATAGTCTCAGTTTTTTATAGTCTCACTTTTTATAGTCTCACGTTTTATAGTCCCACTTTTTTATAGTCTCACTTTTTTATAGTCTCACTTTTGATCAAGATTTTAACTGCTGTTTTCATAATCAGCCTATAATGTTCCAACTGCTGGGACACAGGACTCCTCTATGTGAGAGGGACCGGGCCGTAAGACACCACGTCCCAGTGCGGGTTGGTAGATGTCACATGTCTTCGAATTTTTGGTTCTAGGACATGCCGGTTTCCTCACGATGTTTTCCTTCACAGATTTGAGAGCAGTGGTGATGAAATTATTAAGACAGAGTAAAGCGCCTGTCCGTGTTCGAACCTACGACCTTACTGCTGTTAAGATAATTTTAATTTCAGAAATAGGATTATGATTGTATGCGATAGGGATTATTATTATCATTTCCCTACCTTTTCCTATGTCGGGGTCGACTTCCAGTATAACCAAATGCAGCTGGATACCAGTATTTTATATGGAGCGACTGCCTATCTGACCTCCACAACCCAGTTACTGGGTAGTAATAAGATACCCCTTGGTAAGACTGCTTGTCAAACTTTCGGGCATCTGACGACTTGTAACGACAGTCAATGATCCACGAATGTCAGCCAGGACCAACGGTTTAACGTGCTTTCCGAGGCACGCAGGAGTCTCGATATGTAAAGATGGTCACCTATCCACGGACCTTCCCCGGCAAGCGTAGCTTAACCTGATGGATCGACCTGTGCGGCTGAGCTTGATTTTCAATACTACACCGTACAATGGAAAAGACTGATTATTTATGTGTCTAGATAGTGTCGCGCTGAGGGATCGCGGAGGGATCTTGGTATGTAAAGATGGTCACCTATCCACGGACTACTAACCTATTGCAAAATACTTTACTCTTCCTCAAAAAAAAAAATCCACTCGAAGTTGTATCATACAGCTTAGGGGTGGTATACAACTATGTACGTACAGACAGACTAAAGTCTGTTCAAATCCTTGTTTCCAATTGATGTTATTTCTACTTCAAATATCAACTTTATGTCTGTGCCAACTTAGTTGATTTTGGAATGACTATTGAGGGTGACTGAAAGGCTAATAACGTAAGGTATTTAGAAGGAAAATGTGAGTGAAAACGCAGGGAGGGGATGCACTAGGAGAATATACAATATTAGTTTTAGTATATGCGAAACCCGAAACACGTGTCTAGTATTTTTATGTAAAGAATCTATGTACAGAATTTCAAAATTGTATCATGAAAAATCACAAAGTGATAAGGTTGTTATATTACCGGGTTGTCCGTACAAAAACATGCTAACGGCGCCCCCGCGCCTCCAGGGTCGTCTTGCGCTCATTGATAATAATTTGGCCGTGGACCGTACCTAACCGTACGGCGATTGCATTGTAAGTAATTAAATGGTGATAACATTTTCTATCACACTTAAATATTTTTGGGCCGAAATATAACATGGTGTAAAAGTTATTGAGATTCAGTTCCTTATTCTGAACAAACTATATTCAGGTTACGCATATACTTAAAATAATGTTGTTTAGTGACCTTGTTGGTGATGTTCTTCAGAAAGGTCAGGTGCGTAGTACTCGCAACCGGCGTGCGTGTAAGATTAAAATTGTACATAAACCATAAAATTTTTGCATTCTTCCTCATGGGAAGAATGTGTGAGTTCATTTAAAATTTTAATTTCGCGAGCTTTCTCTCTCAGTTCAGAAACCGGATGTAATTAATTAAGCCACCCTTCAGTGGTTTCTTCATACAAACATGAAATTAGAAAGACTTATTATTACTGGGGGTGAAAGTAAACAAGGATTTCTCGAAACTTGATCTCAGAGTAGGTAAGTCAAACGGGGGGTAAAGTTTGTATGGAAACAATATCTTGGGAAACAGCTAGTGATGTATAGAACATATTAAAATATCGATACTTAGGTATAGGTGACATCGTAAATGCATTAAGACTATACTTTGTATCATCATCATCATCATTTCAGCCGAAAGACGTCCCCTGCTGGACATAGGCCTCCCCCAAGCACCGCCACTTCGACCGGTTCTGTGCTTCCCGCATCCAGCGGATACCTGCAGCCTTCACAAGGTCGTCGGTCCACCTTGTAGGAGGCCTTCCAACGCTACGTCTTCCGGTACGCGGTCGCCACTCCAGAACCTTTCGGCCCCATCGGCCATCAGTTCTGCGAGCAATGTGCCCTGCCCACTGCCACTTAAGCTTGGCAATTCTTCGGGCTATGTCGGTTACCTTTGTTCGCCTGCGGATCTCTTCATTTCTGATTCGATCACGTAGGGAAACTCCAAGCATAGCCCTCTCCATTGCCCTTTGGGTGACTTTTAGCCTTCTGATCAGGCCCATGAGTGTCCATGGAGTTTCTTGCCCGTTCTTCTCCATAGGAACCTAATATACCTCTTTAGAATGAGCAACTAGCGTCATATTTCTAACTGACTGACTCATTGACAATTCAAAAGTGCCTGTAAATGTTTTAATTGAAATAAATGCTTTGAGTTTGAGTTTGACTCCAAGGTCGAATGTCACCTGCGCGTCGTAAAACAAAAATGTTTAGCTGTGTGACAGTTAGGCTCTTTGTACACACACGTTTTTTTTTGCCGTGAAAAACTACGGTTTATTCGCCGTGAGTCGGCACGGTCGTCAGGAAGCTTGTTGACAGACACGTTTTACGGCGCGGTTTGTACAACGGTACCGTAAATAAACCGTGCCGTTTACAAAGGGCCTTAGGCAGTTTCAACTTTAGTAAAGTAGGTTCCACTTTACTGGGATTTTTTGTCAAAAGTAGTATTGTACGAGTATTGTGAAATGAAATTGTTTAATCCGTTTTTGGTATATCGGAATCACTTTTACGCGTAAAATTAAGAAAAGAAAGCTAGACAGTGTCGAGATTTCCTATCTGACCACCCCTGAGAAGAAATGGCGAAACAAACTCAGGGGTCAAAGTCTTTTTTAAAGTCCAGACATAATCTTGGTCAGATCATGTGAGGACCATGTAGATCTGTGTCTAGAATGGTCTTTTGAGGAGAGAACCACACAGATTTGAGTGGACCTGACCAGTCAGTGCAAGCAATTGTCAGTAATTGTATAACGGGCTGGTGTCCACAACTCCATCTCCAAGCGGGTATTTTGCGTATCGGTCAAAAGTGGTAAGGTAATTTTAAGTGCTTTATTTGTGGTTACTAAGTGTACACGCTTAATTGTTTGTACCGATGAGGGTGGCATAATCAGTTTATGATTAAACTCTCTATAAATTAAACAGAAAAAAAAGTGTACACGCTGGGAATGTGTCAGGTACTGGTCGAGACAATGGTGAATTCGGAAATTTGTGTATGCGTTGTGTTATGTGCTGACGCTACTCGTCTTCATGCACACATTCACAGGGTGTTTGTACACTTGGTTACCACAAGTAAAGCGCACCGTGAGATAAAAATACTGTAAAACGATGTCGCCTATATCTATCTATCTATACTCCGTTGGTTTAGGTAGTTATTTAAAGGTAAACAAAAAAAACCACGTGACGAGAGAGCTGTCAAGTAACCGACTAAACGTAATAGATGTCACTTCAGTTGTCATTCTACGTCACCGTTGTACTCTTCTATTTAGCAAAGTTATAATTCGTTGACGTTTAGAGAATCTGTATTTTTGGGTTCTTTACAATAGACAGATTACAAAATATTATATTATTATTAAGACGTAGGTATACTTTTAGCGAATAAAAAAATTGTAGGGAGTAGTTTAAGAATAAATGATAAAGTTTAACATACATTAATAAAAGAGGAAACTGTCGTAGAAACCTAAAATACATTTAATTTGGTTAAGTTAACGTATTCCTAAACAAGAAAGTGTCATCTATAAAAACCCTTTTTACGATTTGTTTACCTTTATTTAATTATCTAAACCAGTTACGACAATGGAGTTGGATGGTGGACTGTTATATAATACAATTCAGGCAGGTAACCTCGATAAGGCACCGACATATTAATAAACAAGTGCTCTCGTGTGCTCTCGTGCCACTCGATCGAAATAAAGACGTTACATAGATTTCTATTGAATGTGAAGAATAGGTACATCACAATATTTGATATATTTCTTGACGTTTGTGACTTATTTTCAATTTTGTCTCAACAAGTCTAAGGCTGGTTTTTCGTTGGATATACATTTTTCTTCAGACCTTAAATTAAAAATTAAATTTTCCGTTATTAACGCCAGTAGTACATCTCCGCCGTGAAACCATAGCAGCGAAACCGCGGTAGTTCAATTCAACTGGTTCGCATCATGTTCCGCTAGTCGCATCCGAATCGAGTAGCGAAACATGACGCGAGCCAGTTGAATTGAACTCCTGCGGTTTCGCTGTGATGGATTCGCGGCGGAGGTGTGCTACCGGCGTAAACGTACGCTGTGTTTTTCATATATCAAGCTGTCGTTTTTCACATTTATATAATCCAAATACAATTTTGTCTTTTGATTTTAAAGAGGGGCTTGTGTCTAAGTAATACCAGCCGCTCGGGTGGATCGATCAGGTTAAGCTACGCTTGCCACGGTTGGTCCGCGGATGGGTGACCATCTTTACATACCAAGACCCCTCCGTGCCTCGGAAAGCACGTTAAACCGTTGGTCCCGTCTGTCATTTGTAGATCTTTGGCAGTTGTTATTGGTCGGCAGAAGCCCGAAAGTCTGACAACAACGGGTATCGTATTGCCCAGTAACTGGGTTGTGGAGGCAGTGGAGATAGGCAGGACTCGCTCTATGTAAAATACTGGTATTCTAGCTGCATCCGGTTAGACTGGAAGCCGACCTCAACGTAGTTGAGACGAGGTTATGCAGAAGATGATTTATATCACAAAAAAAAAACAGGTTTTTTTTTATAGACAAAATAATTTGTTTTATGTACCTATACAAATTTAAGGTGCATTTTTGAAAGCTTTTTGTAACTTATCTCGATTTTGGCATGTGTGTGGATTGGTTCCTGTTTGCATAAGTAGGCCCAATTAAAATAACTGTTGAAACTGAATATTTTCAGAATCAAGACAAATGACGTCTTCGGATCTAAAAATAAGAAAAAGAGTACTAAAAGGATGGAATAAAAACTCTTTACTGAAATAAAAACAATTTTATGGTTACTTTTGTACGCGTTTGACGTTACTTTTTATAATTTACCGTTCGCACGATTTCTCGTTTTATTTATAACCTGCTTTGAGGTTATGAGCAGCGTAATTTCTCATTTAAATTCCTTTTGGTCTCTGTCTGAAATGTAACACCCTGTAGCTTTTGGATGTCGTTAAAATTAGGGGATGTTTCATGAGATAGAAGTAAATAATTAATGTCGTGTAAGGACTACCGTTTATATTTGGTGTTAAGATTTCTAACTGTTTGTTTCGTGATAAATCGTTGCACATAGAAATACTTCATGATTTACAGAGCTTATTATGGCGTTTGTTAGAAGAACGCACACATATAGAAGCGACAAGAATAATGTACCCAGGATTTTGTAATATCTTGATTTAAAAGAGTGTCCTAGGAGTTTCTTGCCTGTTCTTCTCCATAGAGATCTACGTTTTGGAATGGGCAAATAGCTTCCACTTTCTGACTAACTGACCGACTCTTTGACAATTCAAAAGTGCCTGTAAATGGTTTATTTGAAATAAATGCTTTGAGTTTGAGTTTGAACCGAAACCGTTTAAACAGGCATTTTTTTTTTTCATTTATCGTTTATATTGATTAATTATAATTATCACGCCGACACGTGTCTGGGTGGTGCAGGATGTAAAGAACAGCACCATCCTATTTCTTCCCGTGGGTGTCGTAAAAGGCGACTAAGGGACTTACTAGAGAATGGGCAGCAGCGTTCTCTATGCATTTTAACACCATACTGCGATCGCCAACCCGCCTGCTAAGCGTGGCGATTATGGCAAACTCCTACCCTTTGGGGGAGGCCTATGTCCAGCAGTGGACATCTTTCGGCTGAAATGATGATCACGCCGACAAAGTGCTAAAATAAAATCGACGAAAAATCATTTTTTTAGGGTAATTTACACCTAAATTGAGAATGATATTTTTTTATCTCGTCTCCCCCATTGTGTGGGGATCGTTGGATAGGCTGTACAAAATATTGCGGGCTGGGAAAACCATTTTTCGATTCAGGGATCCGTTTGCGTAATATTAAGCTTTAAAGTGCTAATTTTTGTTAGAGTCAAGTGTCCCCCCCCCCCCTGCCAGCTAAATGGTTGTTTTTGGATATGTGAAAATAACGAAATTAAAGTAGGCTTTACAAGGTAACGAGTAATAGTCGACCAACTTACATTTGCAGTTGGAGAATTGACCGAGACGTAAATCGATGTATGGGACAACATGTTTTTCGACTACAATATTATTATACTTGTTCTTAGGATAAATTAATCTCCGCACCGGAACCCTTCATTGTGCGGGGTCCGACACGCACATGGCCGGTTTTTTTTAAATATTTCTACGAGTGTGGTAAGTTTAATTTGTGTCTGTTTCTTTCTATCTTTCTATTCGTACCATGTTTATCAGTACTCACACCCAGCTCGGACGTACACCAGCTAAAGAGGAAAACAAAAAACAAACAAATGAACAACCACGCCAATACGCTCCCCTGAACAGGGTTTTCATTATAAAAATACAACTCAGTCTGCGTGATAATGCAGCTGAGTTGTTCTGTGTTCCGCGTTGTAAAGAAAATAAAAAGGTATGGTATATAATAAGGTATATAACGTATGGAAGATTGTAGTTTAGGTATACGCTGTTGGCGTTGTAGAATTAGAAGAAAAAGAATGCTTGGATCGTAGAATTTTATTTTTTCCTATAAAAATTTCGAATAAGTAAGTTATTTATCATTTTATTGCTGTAGGTTATTTTTTGTCTTGGTAATAGGGAATATGCACATGTACACAACAGTAATATAAACCTAAGAAAAGTATTGAAAGTTAAATTGAACTACTGATTGATGCTCAAAAAAATTATGAAACTCCATCAATTTTCTACTACAGTTCAAACGTCCGTTTCTGTCGAGCTCATGATGTGACGTCATTGTTCACGAAACTGCTTTGTCTACATCTGTTTTTAGCCGAAATCTTATATATTAAATTATTGTTTATGCTTTATTCAAGTAGAAATCGCACTTACAAATTTACCGTAGTGAGATTTCAAGCATTTAGCAAAGAATAGGTTTTATTCACATGTTTTGTTTCGTCACTTCCGACATTTTCGAAGGGGACGCGTTTTGAGTTTGCGGTGCGTTCCACCAAAAAAAACACAACTTAAATTAATTAAAATTTGTAAAATAAGTAGGGCATTGAACAATGTAAAAAATATTGGAATTTGTTTTTTGACTCCTACACAATGTATATTAAAATAATGGATACGTTTTGAATTACGTGCATATTCCCTATTGGCGAATGATTACACATTATGTAGATAAAATAATCAGCCGTACAGTGGCGAAAGCACCATATTACACGATTCCTACCTAGTTCCCTTCGGAGGTTCGCATCAGCAACTCAACCGCAAATAATAATTTTAGAATTATAGTATCTATTAAACTTGACTTTATTTCTGTGACTGCCTCGTTGGTCCAGTGGCCGCAAGCGCTACAGCTGAGCATAAGGTCCTGGGTTCAATTCCCGGGTCGCGCAAAACGTGGTATTGGATTTTTCCATCTGGAATTTCTCAGTAGCAGGCCGGAGTCTGGATTTGTGCCCGGGTGATGGCAATAGGCTCGCCCCCTATTACATGGGACTTAAACATAACTGGTGAAATGTGGGTGTACTACAGGTACACCTCTGCCCATCCCTTCGGGGAAACAACGCGTGATGTTATGTTATTTCTGCATAAAACGCTATTATTTGTGTAGTGATAGCGCCTATTTGGTTCTGCTACTGGACTATGTCGGGGTCGGCTTCCAGTCTAATCGGATGCAGCTGAATACCAGTATTTTACAGGGAGCGACTGCCTATCTGACCTCCAGAACCCAAGTTATTGGGTAACACGATACCCTTTGGTAAGACAAGTTGTCACACGAGTAGCGGAACTTGACGCGAACCAGTACAATTGAACTATTGCGATTTCTCTGCTATGGTTTCGCGGCGGAGCAGCGGAGGTGTGCTATCAGCGTCAGAGTTTCGGGCTTCTTACTACCCGTATCGACTGTCAAAGATCTACGAATGGCTTAACGTGCTTTCCGAGATATGTTGGAGTCTCGTTATGTAATGTTAAACCCATCCACGAACTGACCGCGGCAAGCCTAGCTTAACCAGGAGGTTAGCTACGCTTGCCGCGGTCGGTTCGTGGTTGTTATTACTTAACCATGAGCCTCTCGAGATGATAGAACAAGATATATTCATAAATCACACTTCACACTAATATTATAAAGGCGAAAGTTTGTGAGTGTGTGTTTGTTACTTCTTCACGCTCAAACGGCTGGGCAAATTTTGATAAAATTTTGTATCTACCCTGGATTGACATATAGGCTACTTTTATTCCAATATTCCCACGGAATCGAGACTTACGCGGGTGAAACCGCGGGACGCAGCTAGTTCTATATAAATAAGTGAAAACATTGTACTAAGACTACTCAGCGAAAATAATAACATCTTCTTTCATATCAGAACTTACAAAACTCCTTAAAAAAACCGGCCAAATGCGAGTCGGACTTGCACACGAAGGGTTCCGTACCATATCGTACTTGATTGAAAAAAAAAAAAAAATCGCAAAGATAAATTTGAATTTCATAATGATACTGTGAATTACAAAGTTTTTTTTTTAAGTTGCAGAAAATCGCCCATATTTAAATAAAATACCTAATGAATCGGCGTTATTATTTTTGTTGATTGAATACAGTATATGGTTCATGATATACAGAAGTTTAAAATTCCTAACTTGTTTAGTTGTTGCGATGCTCGTACAAAAATGGTATAAAACTGACAAATTTTATGGCCTACGGCGGCTATTTTTTTTATTGGAATCAACATTTTATTCGGTAATTTTAACTTTATTTAATTTTTATTAGAAATAAATAATGACGGACGGTGGAGGCTTAGTAATAGGGTACATTTGGCTCCCTTCGGGTACGGAACCCTAAAAATAACCTCGACCGACATACAACACAATACCTTCGTACTACTTTATATGTACTTAAGTATATTATTCTTTTCTCTTTTATTCAATAAAACGTTGACTACAGCTTCCATTGTATGGCTAAGTACTTCGAGAAAAGTTACCAGTTATATAAAAAAAAAGTAAAAGTAGAGGGATTTGTTTGAATAATAAATTAAGGACTTGAAAATAAGTTTTTCTTTATGTTAGTCCACAGTTCTGAATTTGTGTTCAGTTGGCAAATAAAGTGTCTAAGTACCTACGTAAATATTTTAGTTTCTAATTGGAGGTTGTTTAAGTTTCTAGTGTTTGCTCATTGGGAAAAATATTTTTTAATTGTTGTTGCCCGCAGTTTCAGTCGAGACCTACTTTAGGAAAATATCATTTGAGTTATAGAAATCGTGTTTTTTTTAAATATTTTTACAAAGAATATAAAAATAAAAAATGGTCCATCTTTATTTTTTAGCGATAAGACCGCCCATTGTGTCACCCTATGTAAAAGGACATGACCATTGGCGCCTGCTTAGGTGTCAAAATCAATATGAAGCAAATATTGTTTTTTTTTTTTTTGCAATTGTTGTACTCTATAGTGTACCTACAGTTCCGTGTGGTGCCGGACGGAAAGAATAGCACCATCCTATTTCTTCCCGTGGGTATCGTAAGAGGCGACTAAGGGACTTACTAGAGAATGGGCAGCAGCGTTCTCTATGCATTTTAACACCATACTGCGATCGCCAACCCGCCTGCCAAGCGTGGCGATCATGGCAACTCCACCCTGCCCTCTTTTTGGGGGAGGCTTATGTCCAGCAGTGGACGTCTTTTGGGGAGGCTTATGTCCAGCAGTGGACGTCTTTAGGCTGAAATGATGGCGATGATGATCACACGTGTTGTTGTTGATGTTTTGTTACACGTAAGGTAACAAAATTAAATATGGAATAGAAACAAAATAAAGCTCAGTATTTAATTGACGTCACCAAAGTTAAAAGATCTAAAAGAAACCGGCCATGTGCGAGTCGGACTCGCGCACGAAGGGTTCCGTACCATTATCTATAAAAACGGCAAAAAAATCACGTTTGTTGTATGGGAGTCCCCCTTAAATATTTGTTTTATTTTAATTTAATTATTGATTTTTAAAGTGAATATATAACTAAATATTTTGTGAATATTTCAAGTGTCTACCTGTTACCGTTATCAATATCGAGCAAAAACGACCAAAAAAATCACGTTTGTTGTATCAGAGCCCCCTTAAATATTTATGTTATTCTGGTTTTTAGTATTTGTTGCTATAGCGGCAACAGAAATACATCATCTGTGCAAATTTCAACTGTCTAGCTATCACGGATCATGAGATACAGCCTGGTGACAGACGGACAGACAGACAGATAGACAGACAGACAGACAGACGGTGGAGCCTTAGTAATAGGGTTCCCGTTTTACCCTTTGGGTACGGAACCCTAAAAAAGAAAAACAAATATTGTAAGAGTTCAAATATAATCGTCTTATCGCATAACGTTACCGAACGTTAGGTAATGTTTACTAACACAAGGCCGTAAAGTTTGACGGATGGCATGTCAGATTGTCAGATTTTCAATCGATGGATTGGTGCTCGTCTTGGGAAGCTCGCGACCGTAATCGTGAATCGATGCCTTCGTGTATGGATTGGTTTGGGTTCGGGTTACCTTTGCTGATTTGTTTATACTGGCCGTTATTAAGTTTAATTCATGTTATCTTTTTATTTTAGGAACTGGCATGTGTTTTTTGAAATACCATAACATAACAACACGCCTGAATCCCCGAAGGGTTAGGCAAAGGTGTACTAGTACACCTACATTTCGCCAGTTATGTTTAAGTCCCATGTAATAGGGGGCGAGCCTATTGCCATCTACCGGGCACAAATCCCAATTACACTTTACCCGACCTGGGAATCGAACCCCGGCAACCACTACTAGACGAATGAGGCAGTTTTAATATGTATTAGTATAAGAAATGCTTGATGTGATAGAATCGGATTGGTGTTTTTGCGAATGGCTAAGTTTTAACTGCAAAACTAACTTCAGTAGGTATTTGTAAAAAATGCGCTGACTAATATTTTGTAAAAATTGGCGTATCATTTGAGGCTGTGCACCAATAGCAAGATTTCAGAGGAAATTATATTATATTGTATAACTGCGAAATACCATAGATTCCATTGCATTATACCCGAATTTAAATATAATATTAATAGCAAATAACACAATTTTACTTAAAAAAAAAATAGATTTTAATGAACAAAACTTTTTACAAACACATTGATTGATTCCTGATTACAACAGAACACAATAATTTAAAAATATGAACAAGTGATAGCTGAATATAAGGATACCGCAGTGATATAACCGTGAACGCTGCTGTCTCGAGCAAAAGTGGCCGCACAATGTGTGACGTGATGTCCTTATAACCTCGGTTGACAGCCATAAGACGTAAGTTAAGTGCAAGCTGTCAGAGTCAAACGTTAAAATCCGTGTTGCCTCCTTATAAAATCTACAGACGTAGTTAGGAGCTTGTGAGGAGCTCGTGGCTAAGTAATAACAGCCGCACGGGTCGATCCATCACGTTAAGCTACGCTTGCCGGGGTTGGTCCGTGGATGGGGGACCATCTTTACATACCGAGACTCCTCCGTGCCTCGGCAAGCACGTTAAGCCGTTGGTCCCGGCTGTTATTCGTTGATCTTTGACAGTCGTTACGGGTCGTCAGAACCCCGAAAGTCTGACAACCAGTCTTACCAAGGGGTATCGTATTGCCTAGTTACTAGGTTGTGGAGGTCAGATAGGCAGTCGCTCCATGTAAAATACTGGTATTCAGCTGCATCCGGTTAGACTGGAAGCCGACCTCAACGTAGTTGGGAAAAGGCTAGGCAGATAGATAGATCTACAGACGTAGTTCAATGTTTGACATACTTTGTCACTTTTCATTAAAAGCGCCATCAACATTTCCATTTTACATAATATCCCATTAAAAACATTAATGAATCTCACCGCAGCTAGTACTAAGGATTAAAACCACACGTCAAAATATACAGGATGTAGTGAAATGAACATACGTGTATGAAGAGTAAAGTAGCCAGAATATTTGTTGTTTCTTCTCAGCGTAGTCTGTAATATTTCTTGTCTGCTATTTTATGCTATACGAGTATGCGACGTCAAAATCAAAATCAAAATATTTTATTTCACATAAACCTACATGGGCACTTATGAAACGTCAGAAGCTAGGTAGGTGCACAGTTCCAATTAGTCGTTTCATATGGAGAAGAGCCGACAAAAAACTCCGCGGTAACTCTTTTAAAAATAATGGGCTTTTACAATGTTTTCAAGTTACAGTGTTAATAGGTATGGGAGGACAGTGTAGGCCCGTCAACAAGTACCAAGCACTTAAAAAAATAGAAGATGGTTCACAAAGCTACAGTCTATTAAGTCTATTGGGAGTACAAGAACGCGGCGAATCGAAAGTCGGACAGTTTGGTTTGGGGCTCAGGAATCACAGAGGGCAAATGCTGGTCAACTTTTTAGAGTCACAGGGGCTTTTCTTGATGAATTCGTTCTTCGAGAAGAAGCTCCAAAGGAAGTGGACCTGGCAGAGCCCCGATAACGTGACAAGGAACGAGATAGACTTCATTATGACGGATAAGAGGCACATATTTAGAGATGTCTCCGTGATCAGCAGGTTTAATACCGGAAGCGATCACAGGCTTGTTCGAGGCACTCTAAATATCAATTTTCGAGCTGAGAGAATCCGAATGATGAGGCCTACTCTCCGACCTACGCAACTCCAAACCGCTCTTGGATCCGAAAAGTTCCAACTGGAACTTCAAAATCGATTCGCCCTACTGGATACCACAAGCACTGTCGACGAGAAAGCCGACGAGGTGGTCAAAACACTACGCGACGTGTCCCGCAGACTTTTCCCGTCGCAGCGGAAAAGTAAGGTGTCCAAACTTTCCTCGGAGACTCTCGGGCTTATGAGGGAAAGACGAGAGTTGCCATCCACGCAGCCGTCTTCGTCAGATAAGAGGGCCTTAAACCTAAAATTAGAAAGCTGACGCGACGTGACCTTCGGTTCTCCAACACCCGTGACATTAAGGTCGCGATTGAGCAAAAAAAAAGAATCTATATAAAATAATAAAAATAAAAACCTACCTATTTAAACCAAGTGACAAGGTCTGACTTTAGCGTCAACGTTCTGATCGACGTCTGAACGCAACGCACAGCCGTCGTCGGAGGTCAATACGTCCGCAGTGGACGACGACACTTCAGTCGTTCCTTGCGAGTGTCGAACAATGAACACGTCGGAACCATTGCAGCGTCAGGTCGTGGACCTGACGCTGCAATGGTTCGAAATAGCTAAAAACGCGACGCAAAGCGTTTGCAGCGTACGTCGTAAAGACGCCGGTCGTCGACGTGTGGAAAGAGACGACAACAGTAAATTACTATAGTAAGCATCGACGGCGTTTATAGAAGAAAATCCATCATTTTCTTTTAAAATATTGTTATTTGTTTTTGACGTCTCAAAGTGATTTTTTTAAACCAATTTACCGAAATAAAATATAATCATTTTAGATTTATTGGACTGAGTCAATGTGTATTAAATCTTTAAATAAAAAAAAAATGCTTTTTATCAAGTCAACTATCACTGATCTAAATTAATTTTCAATTTATTCCAAAAACATGTAGCTAATGATTTTCTTGTATTCGACAAAATATGGTGCCGGATTATAAATTGATCCCCGTAATACAATCACCGACACATTTTAAGTATACACTAACTACAGCTTTTCTTCGGAGAGCAGTGGGGCCCAATGGTAACGACCGCGACTTACCAAGTTGTAGGTCGTGGGTTCGAACCCAAGCATGCACTTTACATTGTGTAAATTATTTAATCACCACTGCTCTCAAAACGGTGAAGGAAAACATCGTGAAGAAACGGGCATGTTTTAGAACCAAAAATTCAAAGACGCTTGACATCTATGTGGTGGATTCCGGCCCACTCCCTCTCACAGAAAGGAGGCCTGTGTCCCAGCAGTGGGAACATTATAGGCTGATTACGTATTATATACTGCTTTTGCCTTAAGCCTCCTCTAATTAAAACACCACATTTTCCCACCTTGTAGCGTATTTCCATCACCCTGTATATTACGAAACACGACGTTAATTAATAGATAGTGCTAATAGCGGTACACCAGACGAGTATAAAGGTACGCCAGACGTGTTTAAAGGCTCGCTAGACGTGTATAGGGTCGCTTTGAAAACTAATATGGGTGATGTCGGGGGCTGAAATCTGATAGTAACATTGTGCTTGTAGACTTTACCCTGAATCTTGTTTTATTTGATTTTGTTTGGAAATGGTTTAGGGATAAAGAAGGTGAGTTTTTTTCGGTTTATTTTTCTTTGTTTGACGTCGCGTTGTGAAACAAATAGGATTTACTTAACATCACTCCTATTGCCTGAAGGGTTAGGCAGAGGTGCACATATAGTACACCCATATTTCGCCAGTTATGTTTGGGAAGTAGGATTTGTGTTATTATTCTTTTCATGGAGGAACAAGCATATTACAAATTAGAATAGAATACTCTTTATTATGTACACCATAAAAATTACAGATATAAATGTTGAAATTTTACATAGGGTGTCACAATGGGCGGTCTTATCGCTAAAAGTGATCTTTTACAGACAACCTTTGGGGGATTTTATCCAAGATAAGAATGCTTGGAAACATGCTGGTCCGACTCCATACGGAAATCAAACAGGTTGCTATTTTATTTGTTTAATTATATAATTAATGTACCTATACAAAATATTGTAAAACATTTTAAAGGAGTAACGCTGGAGTTTCTTGCCCATTATTCTCCATACTAAACGTACATTTTGGAAGAGGCGACTAGACTCAATTCAATTTTTTTGTAAATGTTGACGTGCAAAAGTGCCATTTATGTGCTTATTTGAAATAAATAATTTGACTTTGACTTTGGAAATAACCTGCGACTAGAACTACTAATGGCTACCTGGCCTACATGCTAGAGAATTTGGCACAGCTGTGCCAAATTTTGTGTGTGTGTGGGTCAATTTGGGTTAATATAGGTAGCTGTGCCTGGTCTACCCATGTGCCAAATTACATCGAAATCCGTTCAGTAGAATAGATTATTTTTTTTTATTTTTTTTAAGCGTTGCCCCACACTCCCCGCAATTCCCGCACGGAACAAATATTTGTATGACCTACCAGTAGTTGTTCCGGGTCTGGCTGTTTGTGTATGTGAGTTTAAATGTTTGTAAACGAACCCACGATACAGGAGAAATTCCTAGTGTATTCCTTGTATTCAACGTTTTTATAAGAACAATAATCACACTAGTATTATAAAGGCAAAAGTTTGTGAGTGTGTGTGTGTGTGTGTGTGTATGTTTGTTACTTCTTCACGCTCAAACGACTGGGCCAACTTTGATAAAAAAAAATATGGATGTAGCTGACACCCTGGATTAAGACATAGGTTACTTTTCATCGCGATATTCCCACGGGATCGAGACTTACGCTGATGAAACCGCGGGGCGCAGCTAGTATGATATATTAGTGACGTAGATATATTAAAGTAGTAGGATTTGTGCCTGGTTGATGGAAATAGGCTCACCCTCATATGGAGCTTAAACATAACTGGCGAAACGTGGGTGTCCTATAGGTACACCTCTGCCCAACCCTTCGGGGAAACAAAGCGTGATGTTATGTCATGTGTAGGGAAAGAAAAAACATCTTTAAGTTTCACCCCTTCTGCCATTATCTGTCTGCATTGAGTCTAGACCGAGTCCTTTTGTTTAAATAGAGAATTTCCTTGTGACGGCGGCAGACGAATCGATACCACGCATATATGTATTGAAGTTAGAAGTATGTCGCGTTACAAGTTTAAATATTATTATCTTTAGCTATACTTAAGAGCGGCCAACCCGACATACTTTTCATACAAACGCTCGTACGTGATTATGGCGTTGTAACACATCTTTCTTTGAAATTTTTGAACCAACAGGTATCTTGTGCACCATATGTAGGTTTCAATGCAAGAAAAAATTTAAATTTTGAAAAACAAATTCAGTATAAGCCAAATGCACAATTTTTTCCTGAACTTTGGCCATTCATAATGTACTCATTAATTGTAAATATTAAGAAAACATTACGATAGAAACCTTGAAAATGAGATTCTAAATGACCAACATTTATTTCACAAACTGGTAAGGCTTACTCAAAAACTCGTATTTCCTGGAACAAGTTTTATGAAATTTCCACAAATTATTTTTATTAATTTATATATTTATTTTCTCATCACAAATGTTGGTTTAGACAGAAAGTGCTTAATCTAAAGAAATAGTGTTAACATTTGTGAGAGACTGGTGCCCGAAAAAGGCATAAAATACCTGTGTTACAGGTCATTTTTCGTTCAATGTTATCGCGTTCTCACTCGTTTGTTAATAGTTTTCACTTGCGCTAGATGAAACAACAAGCTTTTCGACCATGCTCGCGTTGACGATAGACGGACCGGGGAGGCCCCTCTTATAAATTATAAAGAGGTAAAGTTTGTGAGTTTGTATCTCTGGATCTACTGAATCGATTTTGAAATTTCTTTTACCTATAGAAAGCCCCGTTATTTGTGAGTGCCATAGGTTACATATTAATTCGAAAAATGAAAAGATTTTCCGCCCAACGAAGTGGGCACGGGTCAGCTAGTCTAATAATATTATCTTGCCTCTACTATCGGATTTGTCAAAGTTGATATTCGTTCAGGTAACGCTATATGAATCATGTATATAATCTACCTCTTTTTTGTTATTGATGACTGATTTTTTTGTTTTGTTAGTATAGCGGCTTGACCTAGCTAACATAATATTATTATTGCCAATAATTTAATTTAATGTTTTATATTGCGTAATGTAAATTACTTTACATACTATTGCTCAACTCAAACTATTTACATTTAAGAAACCATTTACAGGCACTTTTGAATTGTCAACAAGTCGGTCAGTTACAAATATGAAGCTAGTTGCCCATTCCAAATAGTAGGTTCCTATGGAGAAGAACGGGCAAGAAACTCCACGGACACTCTTTTAAAATAAAATATTTGATACAAAGTATTGGTTACATCATTCTTATTGAAAATATACATGTGAGAACGATGCAAAACGTCAGAAGCGTCCGTGATAAAAAAAAAACAATTCAAAACTAAAATAATTAAAAAAATAATAGAATAGCATAGAATCAAGTTTTTCTAACAGACAGCTGTGCTGCTGGGGAGTTTGTTGCGCCACTGCTTCTTCCCAGCTAAAGCACTAGGAAGTGGTGAAGGGTGGGCGTTTTTGAGGAACTGTCTTGTAATTTTGACGTGTGAAAAGAGCTGATTTTCAGCCTATTTTTAATAAATGACTTTTGATTTTGATTTTAATTTTGTTATTATTATGTCGAATAGAATAGAATACTCTTTATTAAGTACACCATAAAAATTACAGATATAAATGTTGAAATTTTACATAGGGTGACACAATGGGCGGTCTTATCTCTAAAAGCCATCTTTTACAGATAACTTTTGGATGGATTATAGGGAGAAGGAGAGACAATACTGCAGGTAGTCGGTGGTATACCATTTACATATTTAATAAATACAGAAAACCTTGACTTTGAGGGGGCGGCGGATGTCCCCGAGATTGGAAGCCTTCCACAAAGTTATTGGAAAAAGACTAAGCAGATGATGAGGTAGACCCCGTATTCAAAAAGTTTAACCCATCATACTAATAGCTTTCACAGATATTAAAAATACTAAAAAGTAACATAAAACCAGGTATTAAAGATAGTTTCTACCATCAATTCTATTCTACATTTGCGTGACTAAGTCACATCATGTGCCGACACGGTATCCTTATGGTATCTACTGACTGTAACCAATCACTTCGGGTTTCAATTGCAATGTGAATAGAACTTGATGCATCGTATTTTGTAGAATAATAATTACTTCATAATTATTAGAGATCGCACTATTGTATTAGGTGATGAACTTGGGGTCTACTCCGAAGCGCTAAACCGAAGTAGCGGCCGTTTTATAACTTCTATAGTTTCCTTTTTTGACTTTATTATTAATTATTGGCAATAATTCCTTCTGCACATGTGGCTTCCCCGGTACCTCATTAACGGCATAACTATGTGAACGTCTATTAACTGCTCCTAAATTACGATTTTTATTTCTGTTTTTTACATACTTTGACATAACCTACAAATTTTAATTTAAAATATATATTAGTGACTTGTGGACAGAATATCTATTCAGTTTTTTTTTACAGTTGTAATGACAATGTTGTCATTTGGTTTAAATATGTAGGTTTTTATTTTTATTACTTTAGTAATATTTTATATAGATTCCTTTTTAATTTGTGAATGTGAGAACGTTGTAGGCTTAATAGACTGTAGCTTTGTAAACTAACTTTTATTTTGTTAAGTACTTGGTACTTGTTGACGGGCCTACACTGTCCTCCCATATCTATTAACACTGTAACTTATAACATTGTTAAAGCCCACTTTTTTTTAAAAGAGTAACCGTGGAGTTTCTTGCCGGCTCTTCTCCATAGGAAACGACCAATTGGAACCGTGCACCTAGCTTCTGACGTTTCATAAGTGCCCATGTAGGTTTATGTGAAATAAAAAAAAAATGATTTTGATTTTTTGATTGACTTTGAGTCCATACTGGACTTCAAGTCACATTTTTGACTTTGGCTTTTCTTTACGACAGTCTTTTTTTTTTCGCCGTAGTCAGCGATAGTTAGCCGTAGTAAAGAAACGACCGAACATTCGGCCGATACTTGGGTTTAGCGCTTCGGAGTAGACCCCCCGTAATGGTAGTTATTAGGGAGAGATAAACAATAATAATAATAAATAAGATTAGTCAGTGGTATCATCACATTCTGCCAAGTGTGGCGTGCAATATTAGGTACATACAATTATTACTAGATAGAGATTATAAGGTTAGTACCTGAAAATTGATTGCATAATTACGAATTAAACTTACAATTTGAGGTATATCAGTTAAAAATAATATCATAAACACACACAATTTATTTAGGATGCCAAAGTATCATTTATTGTCAGAGTATCAAAGAGCTAGATGTCAAAGTATAACACATTACTATTCAATTAGGATGTCAAAGATATCATTCAAGTAGTCGTTTAAATTATAATAACATTTATTGCATAGGAAGTCTTTAAGTTTCTTTTGAAATCCATTTAAATTTAACTCTTTGTTATAAACTTGCGGGGGCTATGCTATATGGTATTCCACATTAAGGCTGTTATATGATAATTATCATTCCGCCTGTTACGTTTAACAGTGTCTGATAGTTGGAGAAAACAGTGTGCATTTAATTTAATAAATAAGTCAGTTTCATAAGGGCCGGGAGATTCCGATTTTTTTATATTTTGAAGTGTGGTACAAAACTGTCCGTTACTTGTAGTCCAAACATGGCTCTGATGGATCGCTTTTGCGCTTTAAAAGCTTATGGACTAATCGCTTGTGTTACGAGTCAATCAATCAATTCAGCCTATCGCAGTCCACTGCTGGACATAGGCCTCTCCCATGCTGCACCACAACACCATGTCCTCCACATTCCGCATCCAGTCTGTCCCAGCCACCTTTTTAAGGTCGTCGGTCCATCTAGCTGGAGGGCGCCCCACACTACGCTTGCCGATACGTGGTCTCCACTCCAGGACTCGTCTGCTCCACCGGCCATCGGTCCTTCGACAAACATGGTCAGACAGTAAATGTTACTTGTGTATTGTTTGTTGGTGTTTTATCACTTAAAAATGGTATTCAGTTGTGAAGTGTGCGCTGATAATGTGTGTTTGTTAGAAGTTAAATGCAATACGTTTTCTCAGTTATCGTATAATTTTAAGATTTAAGTTGTGTCTAAGGGTAGATGTATACCCGAATTACGAGAATTAATCCAAAAATATGGTAATTTATCTCGTACTCGTCATTTCAATACTCATCATTATGCAACATTTATTTGGCTCTGTGGATTTAGACACAAATAAATTATTTTGTTTTCCGTACATTTTGTTTATACTTCCAGTAAGTGGAGTGTGAGTTCATTTTTTTTTTCTATCAGTGTTTCGTGGCCTATCCTCCGTGGAGAACCACTGCATCCCACTGCTGCAGGCTATGTCGGTAACTCCGGTTCTCTTCCGGATAAATTATTCAACTTCAAAATGGAATGGAATTGCAAATTATTATTTTTGGGTTACCTATCACAACACTCCTTTGAACCCAAAGGATGACTGATAGAGAATGCCTTGTGGCATTGAGTCTTCCTTGTATTGCTATTGTACACAAAGGCATAAATAAATAGTAAAAGAAACACAAACATTAAGAGAGCTCTTTGTGTAAAAAATAAAAAAAATATTCATAATCTATCCAATTAGAAGACCAGTTGGTCGTATTTCATGAAAAATTTCAAGTACGGTATATTTTTCTGTACATTTTACTTTACTGGGTTATACCCTTGGGGTCGGGTCGTGGTTAAATTATAACCGACCGTAACCTAGTTGGGAAAAGCTAGGCGGATAATGACTGGGTCCCTAGGCAAACAATTAGGACGAGGCAAAACGGCATGGTTGGCGCAGTGGTTAGTGATTGACTGCTGCGTTTGTCGCGGGTTCGATTCCCGCACGTATGTGAGTTTAAATGTTTGTAAACGCACCCACGATCAGGACAGGAAAAATAAATAAATAAATAAACGCTAACATTCGTCGAAAACTAAATCTGCGTAGCCTTTTCCCTATGCTAAGATTGGCTTCCAGTCTAACCGGATGCAGCTGTATATCAGTTTTATACATGGAGCGACTGCCTATCTGACCTCCACAACCCAGTAACGTGGTAATACGATACCCCTTGGTAAGACTAGTTGTCAGACTTTTAGTAGATAATTTAGTAGAATCTTGAATTATATTTATTTTATGTTTATTAGTTTATCTCAGAGACGTGCGCTGTATTACGCGTCTATTTTGTAACTGACGTTTTTTTCGAAACAAAACCTAAGCCCAGTGGCTGCAGTCTGGACATAGATAGCGATCGCTTTACGACCGAATTCGGTCGCAAAGTCCTAATGGGGTCGCTAGACAGTCAAAATTGCTTGACAAGCGCGAAACCGCCTTACCGTCGTTGTACCTAATTGTGTGCGAGAAGTTTAAATAAATAAATAAAAAACCGGCCAAGTGCGAGTCGGACTCGCACACGAAGGGTTCCGTACCATTATCTATAAAAACAGCAAATTGTTGTATGGGAGCCCCCCTTAAATATTTGTTTTATTTTAATTTAATTATTTATTTTTAAAGTGAATATATAACTAAATATTCTGTGAATATTTCAAGCGTCTACCTGTGCCGTTATCAATATCGAGGCAAAAAAAATTACGTTTGTTGTATGGGAGCCCCCTTAAATATTTATTTTATTCTGTTTTTTAGTATTTGTTGTTATAGCGGCAACAGAAATCCATCATCTGTGAAAATTTCAACTGTCGAACTATCACGGTTCATGAGATACAGCCTGGTGACAGACGGACAGACAGACAGACGGCGGAGCCTCAGTAATAGGGTTCTCGTTTTACCCTTTGGGTACGGAACCCTAAAAATCACAATCTTGTCCGTGCATTTTTGCCCGTCTAGGGACTCCATTAGGACTTAGGGAGTCTACTCCGAAGATAAATCCGAAGATAAGGCCGTTTCCTGACTACGGCTGACAATGGCTGAGTACGGCGAAAAAAAAAAATCAAAGTCAAAAATGTGACGTAAAGTCGGGTAAGGACTTAATGCCAAAAAAGAAAACTTTGGAAGTCAAGAAACGGCCGATACTTCGGATTATCGCTTCGGACTCCCCAGGTCCGCACGGGCGCTTTATTTACGAGATGATAATTATTTTTTGCGTGCACTGAAATTTCAACTCTCTTTATTAAGCCGAGCATTGAGAATCCAATAGAGTGCATCCCAGCACGTCAAGAAACCACACAGTTGGATTTTAAACTCTCGGCGCTAAGCAGAGTGTCGAAAACAGAATGCGCGAAAAAAATCGTAATTTTTTTTTTAAAAAAGCACCTGTGCGTAACTGGGCTAATAAATCATTCGCTTTTCTTGGGGAAAATCAAATAAAATAAAAAGGGTGATGCAAAGGAGGTCTTATCATCATTAACATTTCAGCCGAAAGACGTCCACTGCTGGACATAAGCCTCCCCAAAGGGGTTGCCATAATCGCCACGCTTGGCCGGCGGGTTGGCGATCGCAGTATGGTGCTAAAATGCATAGAGAACGCTGCTACCCATCATTCATAATTTCAGCCGAAAGACGTCCACTGCTGGACATAGGCCTCCCCCAAGCACCGCCACTTCAACCGGTTCTGTGCCTCCCGCATCCAGCGGTTACCTGCAGCCTTCACAAGGTCATCGGTCCACCTAGTAGGAGGCCTTCCAACGCTGCTACCCATTCTGTAGTAACTCCCGTAAGGTGGTTTTCTTGCAATCAACTATTTGTGATAACCTTGACTGCCGAATAGATTCTCCTATGATACCTACTACGGGATATATGTTTCTGGAAATTAATGGTTTCATTCCATTTTTAATAACTGATTTAATGTTGCCAGTAAAAAATCCAACTAATATGCATTAATAAATTGCAACATAACAATAGTGTGCGTTTTATTTGTGCAGAATTAACAATTCTAATTTCTTTTCTTTCTTCCTCTATAATGAAAAGTAACAATGAAAAGTGCTCGTTCCGTCTAAAATAAATTACATAAATAAAGTCGCGTAAGTTTCAAATTGTAGATACTCGACGTAGATAAAATATTAAGTACCAAATTAGTTAACAACGTAGATAGTATTTCCCATAAGCGCTGTGAAATTCAAACGTTCATTAAAAAAGTCATAAAATGTTATCTAGGACAAAATCCCCATTTCCCATTGCTTTAAATTCAAACCAAAGCTTCCCATATCACTATAAAATAGGCTATAAAGATATGATTTTCAGTATATAACCATTTCCTTAATGCGTAGCCTGGCAGTAGGCCGAGAGTAAAAATAATGATACCCTCCTTTTCGGCTTCGCCAAAGTCGGGTCAAAAAATATAATACAGCTTCTTGGCATAGTGTAAGTACTAAATCATACAGCTTTTTGTCACTTCATTTGTTATTTCAGAGTAGTGTAGAGATTAACTACGATAATATGGCCCGCCCCTCCAAAATTCAAAACGTTTGAAAGTGTTTGCGAAGGTATTTGTACGCATGTGTGCGTAATGAGACGGCCGTCAAACAAAAACAAATCACGGATTTGTTGCTCGACTAGTGGCGTCATTACTCGCTCATTATTATTAGTATGACGCTGCACTGACGTAAGTACTCTATGAAAATGACACGTGCGTTGTCTTGCGCGATCGGCTAGTTATGATTAGTTGACCAACAAATCTGGTAATAAGTGAGATTACGAGTACTTACAACTACATACAAACTCTTTCGTAAGGATGTCACTACACATACATTGAAACAGTAATTTGGAGGGGCGAGCCATGTTATCGTAGTTTATCTCTACAGGATGATTTTTTTTTAAAGAGGTTTTAAATATTCTGTGGGGTGTGTGAAGTATAATATGAACCAGTTACGAGAAAATATTCAAGTTAAATTTGGTTCAGCAACCATTGGTGGTTGGTATAATTCTAAAATTCAATTCTATAATAATTAAACAGTATAGCTTACCAACTACTTAACTAATAATAAAATTAAACACCCAAGGTTCTTCCTCCTCTCTCCTACTTCATCTATGCTGTGCCCGACTGGGTCCATATTTGTGTATAATTATGCGAAACCTGAATATAGTTCGTTCAGAAGGAACTGAATCGATTTCAATAATTTTTACACCATGTTATATTTTGTCCCAAAAATATTTAAGTGTGATGGAAAATTTTATCACCATTTAATTACAATACAATAAAATCGCCGTACGGTTAGGTACATACTGCCAAATTATTATCAATCAGCGCAAGACGACTCTGTAGGTGCGGGGGCGCCGTTAGCATGTTATTGTACGGACAACCCGGTAACATAACAAACTTATAACTTTGTGATTTTTCATGATACAGTTATGAAATTTTGTACATAGATTCTTTACATAAAAATACTAGACTCGTGTTTCGGGTTTTGCATATACTAAAACTAATATTGTATACATTATAGTAAGCAATAAAGAATTAAATTGAATTGAACATGACTTTATTGAAGTTCTGATACGAGTACTAGTAAATAATGTTCATTTAGCCACTAACAGCCAGCTGCTAGGGTATGTTACATGTATTTAGGTTAATATTTTGATTGCAAATTATGTAGATTCAACCGATAAATAAAGTGCCATCGATCAGTCAAAGAATACCGCATGTGGGTGTCATTGGGGAATGTTGGCGAACAAAAATCTCCTCAATGACCCATACCCTCACTTTTTCACACTAGCAGTGTTCCTGAGTTGCCTTTTAAAATTACAGAAACACAAATTACTGTGACGTCGTCTCTCTAAGGTTCGTTCCAGCTAGATCATGGACTATTGAAACCTTTTTCCAATACCGGTTTTGTTTCGATATAATTTTTTTAATACCGATATTTCGGTATTTCGATTTAACGTTGTTAGGATCTTAGGCGAATAGCGGGCATAGGTATGACGATTACACAGTAAACCAACGATTAGTTATTATTAATAAATCTTTCATTGCAATCTTTAATTTTAATTAGAACTTAAAAAGAAAGAAAAAAAAATATCAGCAGTTAATAGAGTTACATCACTGAATTGTTTCGACTGCCATTTTGATAATATTCAGACTTTTCTGGATATTGTCCAAGGTATCGAACTCGCTCTGTGTGAATTTGATATCAGAGTTCATGTCAATCAGTGCTATGGAAACACATGATCTTAACCGATTGAATCTATCCATCATAGTAGAGATGCTCCGCTAAGTATGGTTCGTTCTAAACATAAAATTTTCGGATAAAAGTAGGTATGTACGTACTTACTTAGCAAGTTAGCATGACGTTTCCAGAAATGGTAATTATAAATGACACTGCAACATACTTAGGTATTGTTAAACAGGTTTACTTTACATTAATTAAATAAGTAAATAATTGAATCTAATTTAATCTTGTTTTTTTACTCAACTATCGAAAAACCGATATCAGTGAAATCCAATATCGGTTTTTCAATATCGAATTTTTGAACCGATAGTCCGCTTTTTCAATGTCATCGAAAACCGGTATCCATGCTCTCTTCCAGCCGTAAAAAAGTCCCTTGGCACATAACCTAGGGTTGGTTCTAAATCATACAGCTTTTTGTCACTTCATTTATTATTTCAAAGAAGTGTACAGGTACAGAATGTAAAATGTGAGGGAGGTTTTAAATATTCAGTTGGGTCAGTGACCTTTGTGAATTACGCAATAGTTCGTGCTTTTCAGACACATTCTGTGAACCAGTTACGAGAAGATATTCTACTTTAATATTCATGTTCAGCAACTTGTCTTTATTGCTTCGTAGTTAACAGCTGTTACAGTGACAGCAGAACACTGACTCCTAAGTCACAGGATCACCTAGTTTAGGAGTCAGGGTTTACCTTATCCGTATGACCTTTAGTTAACCAAGTTATGTGTCCTAGTCTTAAGCAATGTCAAAGGTTTTTGTATAAATAAAGATTGTGAATATGCAACCTGTGTCGACACCCTCGCGCCATTCCATCTACCTAGCACGGCGAGTTGAGCTGGGGCGGCTGCTGCAGGAGCAGAAAACACAACATCAAACGGCGCAAATATAACAGCCTTATTGGGAGCAATATGTTTGAGCTGTTTGGGGTTGAAACACTAGGGCCTTGGAGTCCGAGTGCTCAAGTATTTCGGAGCTTCACCAAGCGGTTGGTCGACTCTTCACTTGACCAGAGGGATGGCCTATTTTTAGCCCAAAGAATTAGTATTGCCATCCAAAGTGGCAATGCTGCCAGCCTTTTACACACTTTTCCCATTGATATCAATGCGGACGAATTTTTTTATGCCCAATGAGCACTTCTCCCCTTTTTTATTATTTTATTATAAATTATACTTGTATGTACTATACATATTTTAGAGTTAGCTTGTGTATTTTAATAAAGATATTTATTTATTGATTTTTATTTTTTGAAGTTTGTTATTAGTAAACAGTTTCCAGTCATTGAGGTTCTTCATCAACATCGGCAGCCTTGTTCTACCTACTGCTGAGTAATGGCCTCCTCACTTTTGTACTTCTTCCCTGGTCCGAGCGAGTCTCATCCACATCTTCCCTGCGATCTTCTGTAGGTCGTCGACCCACCTAGGCATTGGTCTACCAACACTTGCAAATTACATGAATATTTACTTTGAAAAGTGTAGTGCTGGACGTAAAGAATAGCACCATCCTATTTCTTCCCGTGGGTGTCGTAGCAGGCGACGATGGGACTTACTAGAGAATGGGCAGCAGCGTTCTCTATGCATTTTAACATCTTACTGCGATCACCAACCCGCTTACCAAGCGTGCCGATTATGGCAACCTCCTTTTGGGGAAGGCCTATGTCCAGTACTGGACGTCTTTCCACTATCATTGCAGTCGAAATAAGCCCACTGCTGAACAAAGGCCTCTCCCAAGTACCGCTACTTCGACCGTTTCTCATTTTTCTTAGTGCTTGTCATTTTGGGCGGATTTGCCATAATCGCCACGCTTGACAGGCGGGTTGGCGATCGCAGTATGGTGTTAAAATGCACAGAGAACGCTGCTGCCCATTCTCTAGTAAGTCCCTTAGTCGACTTCTACGACACCCACGGGATGTAATAGGATGGTGCTTTTCTTTGCGTCCGGCACCACATGGCACTATCAGTTCAATATTTCCTTTTATTTATTCAACGTAATGCAACTTGAAAGATACAAAGACGAACGTTTCTAAGGGCATTCTCTAGCAGTCAAACAAGGATATTGGTGACGGGTGGTTAGGATCAATTTGGGTTGATGAAATTCACCTCACCAAGCATTTTTTTTTTGGGTGGGAAATTATCAAATAACTTCTCCCGCTCCACCTTTTACTGACCAAAACCCACCCGTGTTCCTTCCGTTGAAGCCCGCAACCCTGGCAGGCATTGGTCCTACCGGACCCCGTCAGTTGGTGCTGACATCTCTTTGAGACGCGCGTGGAACACAACGCGCCGTCGACCCGGGCCTGGTCCTTATCGGACGGCGAGCTACCCATCGCTCACCGTCCGCAGGCCCAAGCAGAGGCGCTGGTGATGAATTGTTGTTTGCCATTATTACTTATTTCTGCCTACAAGCTGCATGCTGTTTCGATTGCTGACGGCGAAGTAACAGGATTTTTCTTTAAGTTTGTCATCTTAACAGCAATACCCTTGGATTTTCCTTTCCACAAGGTCAGCGCTTTTGCTAGAATAAAATAGAATATTTTTATTTGCATTAAAACTTTGTACAATAATGGTTTGGAGGAGCTTGTGGCTAAATAATAACTGCCGCACGGGTCAATCAATCAGGTTAAGCTACGCTTGCCGCGGTTGGTCCGTGGATGGGTGACCATCTGTTCAAGATTCCTCCGTGCCTCAGAAAGCACGTTAAGCCGTAGGTCCTGGCTGTTATTTGATGTTACGGGTCGTCAGAAGCCCAAAAGTCTGACAACCAGTCTTACCAAGGAATATCGTGTTACCCAGTAACTGGGTTCTGGAGGTCAGATAGGCAGTCGCTCCATGTAAAATACTGACATTCAGCTGCATCCGGTTGGACTGGAAGCCGACCCCAACATAGTTGGGAAAAGGCTAGGCAGATGATAAGTACTGGTTTTAATAGGTTGTTATCTACATGTCTCGCCATAGAATGGCATCCAAATAATTTAAAGAAAATTAGTTATAATTATTTAGCATCAGTAATAACAATGCAGTCGTATCTATAGACATTATAGATAATAATAATGTTTAATGCATGCTAATTTAGGATGATAAGGGCAGGCGAATGATAATTGCAATGCTTGTAAAAGGCTGCTAAGTCATAAGTAGGTACTAACATAACACCTACATTGTACACTTAGTTCGCTTTCGTTCACTTTGATACAATACTCTTTATTATGTACACCATAAAAATGACAGATATAAATGTTGAAAATTTACATTAGGGAGACACAATGGGCGGTCTTAAACGGAAAAGTGGTGTACCATTAACATATACAATAAATACATACATACATAAAGCATATACTTATTAAATAAATATATATTGTACCTACTTTACAATCCTTTTACAACAACACTTACAAAATTGTAATTCTAAAACGTTTATTTTGTCTATAACCAGTTTAAATAATATAAGCAGTAGAATTATCAGTTTTTTTAATTTTATTATGAAAACATTATTTTACTCTATGTTCGAAATTTTAATAATAATAATAATAATGTTTAATGCATGCTAATTTAGGATGATAAGGGCAGGCGAATGATAATTGCAATGCTTGTAAAAGGCTGCTAAGTCATAAGTAGGTACTAACATAACACCTACATTGTACACTTAGTTCGCTTTCGTTCACTTTGATACAATACTCTTTATTATGTACACCATAAAAATGACAGATATAAATGTTGAAAATTTACATTAGGGAGACACAATGGGCGGTCTTAAACGGAAAAGTGGTGTACCATTAACATATACAATAAATACATACATACATAAAGCATATACTTATTAAATAAATATATATTGTACCTACTTTACAATCCTTTTACAACAACACTTACAAAATTGTAATTCTAAAACGTTTATTTTGTCTATAACCAGTTTAAATAATATAAGCAGTAGAATTATCAGTTTTTTTAATTTTATTATGAAAACATTATTTTACTCTATGTTCGAAATTTTGTTATTAACCTTTTTGAAAGTATTTACATAATTTAAAAACTAAACAGACTTAAAATAATTATAATAATACGTACAAGTATACAAGTAAAAAAGGGGAAATAATCATAGGGCATCAAAAAATTCTTCCGCATCGCTGTCAACAGGAAAAGTGCCCAAAAGGCTGGCAGCATTGGCATGCATGCCACACAACGTGGCAATGCTGATTCTTTGGCCAAAAAATAGGCCAGCCCTCTGGTTACGTGAGGAGTCGACCAATCGCTTGGCGATGTCTCGAAAAACTAAGTGTTTCAACACCAAACGACTCGAACATAATATATATATATATAAGTCCCAGTAAGATTGAAGTATTTGCACTGTTTGAGGTTTTCCGCACCTGCAGCAGCCGCCCCAGCACAGCTCGCCGTGCAAGAAGATGGGATGGCGCAAGGGTGTCGACACACGTTGCATCCCACACCAAAGGCCTACCTACCTTCCAAGGCATTATAGTCACTCCGTCTGGTCTCTTCCCATCGTCGTTTGCCAAACCATTGGGTTCTAAAACAGTGGGCACCCCGGCGGCGACAAGAGCACGGCGGATGATTTCATTGCTGCTGGCATGCCGTGCTATCCGGCCTGCGCTTTTACTGCAGGATAGGCCATGGGGTCCCTTCCCTTTACCTTCACCGCTATGGCAGCGATACTCTATACAAATTATTAAGCCTTGTACAGACCGGCGCGACTTGTCGCGCGACACGACAGCAGTAGAACAATGTCTATGAAAAATTCATGGAAATTGTTCTACCGATGTCGTGATACGCGTCTGGTCTATCCGGTCTGCACGAGCATTTACCTATGAGCCATTCATGCAATTTAGATTTAAAATATTTCAAAGAATCGAGCTCAGGAGTTCTTTGACATCCTTTGCAATATTGTTAAAATTTTAAGTGCTGTGATAAAACAATTTTTACTGCATAATTTACTTTGGTGTGTGGCCATTCTTAATAGAGCTTATCTATCACTTACAATCAAAACCAGCATTTAAGACACGAATGTTTCAAAGAGGTATGTGATCAAACTGTCGATTCCGATTTCCAGTTCATAGAACTCAATGGGATTGAAATCTAGCTTCTTCTCAATAGCGTGTGTATACAGAGCTGTACAAACACTGCGCCCGACTGCACAGCGCTGCAGCGGTCCAATCGTGAAAGTTACTTGCGAAACAGTCTAAGTACTGAATAGAGATAAATTAGTTAGGGTATAGATAAATAGGAAATTGGAAACAGCGGTTTTGCCTATACTTCATTGGTTTAGGTAGTTAAATAAAGGTAAACAAATCATAAAAAGGGTTTTTATAGATGACACTTTCTTGTTTAAAAATACGTTGTAAATTATAACCAAATTCAATTTATTTTTGATTTTTACGATAGTTTCCTGTATGTTAAACTTTATCAATTCATAAACTACTCTTCGTAGATGTAACTGCTTGAACACAATTTTTTTGTTAGATTTATAACAATACTATAATATTTTGTAATCTGTCTATTGTAAAGAGCCCAAAAAGACAGGTCTAGGTTGCTAAATTGAAGAGTACAACTGTGACGTAGCATGCCAACTGAAGTGCCAGGTATTACGTTTAGTCGGTTACTTGACAGCTCTCTCGTCACGTGGTTTTTTTTTACCTTTATTTAAGTACCTAAACCAACGGAGTGTAAGTAATAACAGCCGCGCCAGACTTCTTGGCGGGAAAGTGAAGCGTCATGTTAGCAGTTTTGTTTTATTTTCTAAAATTTGTGTTCAGCCGAATATTAATGTTTAATAGTGGTGGATTATTAACCATTAAGTGTTCGTGAACGTGCATTAGTGTAGGCAAATGAAACAAAACAGTGCAACATCAGTTTAAGTTCTCTCAAGAAGTCCACGCGAGGTTTCAGTAAAGTACCACGTCTTTACTTAAACTCAAGGGGAGCGGGGCGGGATATCATCTATCATCTTTATCACGCATTGAATGGAGTTTATTTCATAATTTGTACTTGTTACTTAATTTTACATGACACTGGCTAAATGCACAAACCGTGCGAAGCCAAAAAGAATAAAAAAAAAAAAAAAAAGGGGCGTGGGTCGATGCCGCAGGTGGTTCGTGGATGTGTGATCTTTATATACTAAGACCCCTCCGTACCTCGGAAAGCACGTTAAGCCGTTTTATCATTAAGTCATGATGTTATCACACTAATATTACAAAGGCGAAAGTTTGTGAGTGTGTGTGTATGTTTTTAAACTTCTTCACGCTCTAACGGCTGGACCAATTTTGATAAAAATTTGTATGGAGGTAGCTGACACCCTGGATTAAGAAATAGGCTACTTTTTATCCCAATATTCCCACGGGATCGAGACTTACGCGGGTGAAACCGCGGAGCGTAGCTAGTTCTATATAAAAGTCCCAAGCAAAACGTGGGTTTTCAGTGACCACCACCTAAATAATTTAATAATAATATTATAATTTTATTTGGTGGCTCATTCCTATTAAAATTGTCTAGGGGGCCTCTGCGAGTTGACTTCGGCTTTGCCTACGCCTTTCAAAGGTCCGTGAAAAAAGGGTCTATATATTTATACATCTACATAATATGTAGTACTAGGCCCTTTTTTAAACATAAACATATTATGTTTCATGCTGGATTATATTTGAAGGCAATGTGTATTGTTACTGAATAAATGAATTGAATTGTCCCAATTACGACACGAAGAAATGCCAGTTGGATTACCAAACTTGGCAAACCAACTGGTAATCGCGGTTTATTTTAATTTTATTATTCTACTGCCCATTTTGAACTTCTTTAACTACCTTTCACGCAAGAATTCCATGGATAATTATTATTTCATTCACAGCCTTAAAAACCCAGTACCTACGAACACACATAAAAAACCTCATTACCCAAGTTCATAGCAGAAAAAGCGACCAAGAGCGAACCGGACTCGCACACAAAGAGATCCGTACCACGGTACAATACTTAACACTACATACTCGTATTATTAAGATTGAGCAAAAAACACAGAAAATATACGTTTCCTGTAAGAGGACTGACTCTCTTTAATTTTTAATTATATTTTTATTATTTGTTGTTATATAGTTTGAAACCGCTGTACCGTGTCTTAGGAATGCAATGTAATGTATGTCATGTTTCGAGTGTCGTGTCGAGTGAGTCATTCGTAACATTTATTGTGCATTACGTTTTCTATTTATATTTGTTTTTTATTTATTGTGTTATTTTTTTATTACCCTAGTGGGGTCTATGAGTGTCCGCAGGCGAGTCCGCGGCATCACAACGGGCCCTATCAGAATACCAGCGCTACGGTATTTATTTTTTAAATATCGCAGCATTATGCTGAGATAGGAGCCTTTTTGGCATCGCACAAGACTTGATTGTTTTTATTTTTGGATATTGTTAGTTTCTAGTTTTGTATTTATTCTGCGTGTCCCAAATAAAATATTTTTCTTATTAAGCCACACAGGTTTTTCCCAAAAACCTATAGCAGGCACCAGTTTCTCACAAAGGTGGAATACAGCTAAGACATTTTTTGGACACATTAATTTTAAGTCAGCTTTGTTAAGACAGAATAAATGATTGTTGAATTGAATTGAAGCCCCATTTACACGGCGCAAGTTTCTGGAACATTCGAGAACAATAATCGCATGCCTTAAAGCACGTTCAATTTTATTGCCATTCAAGAATTGCATGCAAGTGTTTACACGCGTGCGATTTCCATAAAATGGCATACAATAATTAATAATTCGGTTTAAACACATTTTATTTCTCAAAGAACAAATTACAGTTCACTTCAAGAGAAACTTAACTAAGTTAGCAATAGGTTATACATTACGACGTTTAAGCCATCCATGAAACTGAACGAGTCCGCGTACCACTGCACTGGTCAGTTTTGCTCAGTCGTCAGTTTATTTAATTTGCTAGTTTCGTTGATCAGTCAGTTTCACAGATTGGTCAGTTTTACCGATTAGACAGTTGCGTTAACTCAACAGTTTCCAGTGTTTGCCAGTTTCCTCAATTCGTCAGTTTAGTACACTCAACGTAAAAGATATGTTTACGGTCAAGTAAACCAAAGTGGATCATGTAAGGAACACAATTTAAATCAAACTTAAAGTTGTATTTTTACAATCACTATATATATATTTGTTTTCTAACATCATCATTAAATTAGCAGACGTGTGGGCAGTTTTCTACTGACTGTACTTTGACTGACGAATTCAATAAAACTGACGAATCAACGAAACTGGCGAACACTGGAAACTGTCGAGTTGACGCAACTGTCTAATCCGCAAAACTGACCAATCAGCGAAACTGACTAATCAACGAAACTGGCGAATTATATAAACTGACAAGTGAGGGAAACTGACCAGTGACACGCGAACTTAACTGAACACCATACCAATTACAAAATATATAGCAGGTAGGTATGTACTTATGTTTAAATAAAATACAAAACAGTTCAAGGTAAGCTTATGTGTATAATATAAAAAACTATACTTTTGTGTCTAATATAAAATTCCTTAGGCCTTTTTTAAATGTTGGTATGCTTGTACACTCTCTGACTTTTTAGGTAGTTTATTGTATAGCCGGACCCCCTCATACTGTACAATTTTCCTGCTGTACAGGGTTCTCACTCTTAGTACTTCTAGGTCTTCTTGTTTACGGGTATTAAGTCTTTTGTGAAAATTAAATATTTGTGTGGTCTTAAGGATTTCTTCGGATTGAATGCATGATTTGTCGTTCAATAAAATTCCATGCCAAGGCAATTTAATTTCAAGGAGATACAAGAAAATCCACGGCATACAAGAAAATTGAAGGGCAACTAACTGGCACCGTCAAAACAACACGTACAATATTGTTGCACGATACGGGCAAGTTAGTTGCCGTTCAAACTTACTTGCTATTGCAAGTAAGTTTTGTCTCGTCTTAATACAGAGTTGCACGTCCTTGTACAATAATTGATTCAAGTATTCCCCGTATTTGCGCGGCCAAATAATAAATTTTATTGTACGTGCTGTTTACACCTATACCAGTTTTGAACGGCAACTAACTTGCCCGTATCATGCAACAATATTGTACGTGTTGTTTAGACGGTGCCAGTTAGTTGCCCTTCAATTTTCTTGTATGCCGTGGAGCAATGGAGCTTTACGGTTCAAAATATATAGCCCTGTGACAGACGGGCAGACAGCCTTAGTAATAGGGTCCCGTTGGCACCGTTTGGTTAAAGAACCCTAAAAAAAAGAATGTTAAAATGAAACACACCTGAATTCTTTTACGATCCAGTTTGAGGGTACGCGAATAAAATTTGTTACCGTGTAAAGAAAAACAAGAGGTTAACTGACGTTTTTATTTTTAGGTTAAGTGACGAGGCGCGCCTAACGGGTTGACGGTGGAATTGTATTAGTTTTAAGTTTATAGGTACGGTTTTTTGAGGGGTCTAGACTAGAATAGCGATGGAAAATTTAAGAGGACACAAATGTGTTTATTTTAGTTACGGCCTTGAGTTTGTGTGGAAAGTTATCAGTTTTAGCTTTAGGTATAAAGTTAACAGTTAAACCAGTCAGTCATCATTTAAAGCAGAGGTTCCCAAACTTATTTAATTAATTCCTTCTGCACATGTGGCTTCCCTGGTACCTCATTAACGGCATAACTATGTAAATGTCTATTAACTGCTCCTAAATTACGATGTTTATTTCCTTTTTTTACATACTTTGCCATAACCTTCAATTTTAATTTAAAATATTTATTAGTGACTTGTGGACAGAATATTAATTCAGATTAGTTACAGTTGTAATGGCAATGTTGGCATTTGGTTTAAATATGTAGGTTTTTATTTTTATTATTTTAGTAAAATTTTATATAGATTCTTTTTTAATTTGTGAATGTGAGGACGTTGTAGGCTTAATAGACTGTAGCTTTGTAAACCATCTTCTATTTAGTTAAGTACTTGGTACTTGTTGACGGGCCTACACTGTCCTCCCATACCTATTAACACTGTAACTTGAAAACATTGTAAAAGCCCACTTTTTTTAAAAGTGTAACCGTGGAGTTTTTTTCCGGCTCTTCTCCATAGGAAACGACCAATTGGAACCGTGCACCTAGCTTTTGACGTTTCATAAGTGCCCATGTAGGTGTATGTGAAATAAAATATTTTTATTTTGATTTTATTTTGTCTGCTGCCCACTTTGAGAATAAATTATTTTTTTAGCGCCCCCATTTTCTCACCTATTTAAAAAACATTATTATAATTTCAAATTAAATTAATTATTGTGAGCTTATATAAAGCCTCTACACAACGCCCCCATTTTTTCTGGTCTCTTGCCGCCCCCCTTTAGGCCTGCAGCTTCCCACAAGGGGGCGTTATCGCCCACTTTGGGAAAGGCTGATTTAAAGTGAAAGCATGGGAATATATTCGTAAGAACTTGGCAGAATCATCTCAGCGCTGATGGATTTTCTCCTCTACCAATCGTTATTTCTCCTGACTCTTTTTATTTTGTTTATACGTACGTATCTATGTAATAGTATATATTTTTGTTTTCCGAGTTACCTATCCCGTACGTTGCACCTGCCATGTTTATTCTCTGCATCACCCTAAGGTTGACTGGTAGAAAATGCCTCGGGTATTAAGTCCGCCATTGTATAGTATTTTTTTAACATCACATTATTTTGTATTCCCCGGAGAGTTAGGCATAGCTGTATCTATAATGCACCCATAGTTTGCTGGCTATGTTCAGCTCAATACACACAGGCAGCGGGTGCGGGTCTGGTGCGGGTCGACGATACCACACGAAACGCGTGCGCGGGTAGGGCGCGCTGCGGGTCGGCGCGGCGGTGAGAGCCGCGCACGCGTTTCGTGTGGTGTCGTTCATATCACTCGTTACCCGTGGTCCCGGTGGTTCGACCCATTACCGGGTCCATGGGTATTTTTTTTACCCGTGGTCCCTTCGAGAAATACAATGCTGCCAAATTAAAATGGTAGACCGTTAGTTCTTCAAGTAACTAACTTGAAACATTCAACATGATTCACCTAAAATAGAGGGAATCTGGCGTTAATGGTCACTGTTCTAACCTAACCTAACCCAAATAATTCAATAACAGTAGATGGTTTTAATTTTTTAATTACTTGAAGAACTAACGGTCTACCATTTTAATTTGACAGCATTGTATTTCTCGGGAAGGAACCACGGGTAAAAAAAAAACCCATGGACCCGGTAATGAGTCGACCCACCGGGACCACGGGTAACACCCTGTTCATATAAATACAGAGAATTCCGCCCGCCGCCGTACTGCCGTCCCGACCCGCGCCCGACCCGCGCCCGACCCGCGCCCGACCCGCACCTGCTGCCTGTGTGTGTTGAGCTTTAATAACATTGCCAGCGTACTATGGGTGCATTATAGATACTCGTACAGCTATGCCTGGGAACTCTCCGGGGAATTCAAAATAATGTTATGTTATTTATTTATTTATTAAAACCTTATGCATAAGTAAAAAAAATACTGTACAAAGGCGGACTTAATACTCACGGACGGTTATTTGAATTATCATATCTTTTGTATCCACGTGTTTCTGTGACAAATAAATCAATTTTTCTTCTTTTTTGTTAGTTGAAATAAGTATCTACTAAGTTTACAAAGAGAACTCAGAAGTATAATCTCTATTTTTTCTCTCATCACAAAGGTTCAATTATTTAACATAGAGACAAGAACTATAGCGTTTTGACAATAATTGATAAAATATGATCCTTTGTGAGAGACTGGCGTCCATACTAGGATACCCTTTTTTTGTGTGGGAAATGATCAAATAACTTCTCCCGCTCTGGGCGGAGCGGAATGGTGTCAGACTTTTACTGACTAAAACCCACCCGTGTTCCTTCAGATGCCTGTGCGCCAGGGCCCCGATATCCCTTTCGGACAAACTCGCAACCCTGGCAGGATACTAGGATAGCCTGTGTCATGGATCACCAGGCTCTCCCTCGTATTAAAACCTACTTTTCTGCACTCCATGACCGATTAATAGCAATCAATTTACAGCATGAAAAACGCATATATATTAAACATTACAGCCAGCCATTTATCAAAATAAATGTCTTTACCGAGGTTATACTACGTAACAGGTGGTGCAGCAGGCTTCTGTAATTTATTATAGTCTGTAGTAGGGGCAATGTCGAAGCAAAGGGCACCAAATAGACATAGTGTTAGAAAGCCAGCTTCGTACAACGAGCAAAAACAAGCATACGCACACATAGACACGTACGTATGGCGCACTGTGGATCGTCTCCATAGAAGAGATAGGACGGCAGCTTGTGAAATCATTATCAATATACAAAAAAAAAATGCTATCGTATTCCTTTATCAAAAACGTACAAATATTGTAATGAGACTTTTTCTAATCGGACTCATATTTCAGGAGAAAATCGGGGAACTGATTTCTTAGTATGGAAAAACTCCTCTACCGCCTGAGTTTCGCCTTGTTTTGGGTAGTCATTTCTATATCTGGTATCTATCTACTAAGTGCCACATTTTGTCCAAAGAAACTTTGTGTCCCAAAGGTGAACTTTCTGAGATAAGATCGATTTTCGTTTTATCATAAAAAAAAAATACAATAGCATGACAAAAATACCATGGAAACCAGGAATTTTCATTTGACTTGGATAAACATAATGTGTGTACCTATACTACATTTGAAATAAGATTAGAAACTAAAATAAACCTTTTTTACAGTCCGTTCAACTGAATTTGACTTTTATTGCGTTGGTGGCATGACAAATGGCAGCTGTAATAAACAATTGGTATTGTAACCACGTTTTTGCTTTTAATGCCATCCTTGTGCCTACGGAATAGAAGTCAAAATCGGTTGAACGGTAAAAAGGTTTATTTAAATATCTAATCTTATTTCAATCAATTAATCAATATCTTTATTGTGGATCATAGGTAGACCAGTTACATAATAAAAAAAAATGTGATCAGCTATGTCCCGCCCTTATAATTATATACAATAGTATATTTTGATACAAGTGGAGAATGTTTGTTATTGCATTCGAGGCGGAATTAACACCCGAGCCGTAGGCGAGGTTGTTTTTGAGCCGAGAACTGCAATAACAAATGCCCACGTGTATCCAACGACGTTTTTCAATACAGTTTTGAAGAAATAAAATAAAATAACGAAAAATATTTTTCTCATGAATTATTAGGAAACTATGATTTAATTTTCTTTTTTTTCCGCGCTTTGCTTTCGCCAGGTTGAAGGAGATGCAAAAGTATAAAGCTGATAAACAGCCTAAAATGAAAAATAGAAAATTCAAATATTTTTGAGTTTAGAACACAAATAAATGTTAATTTGTTCATAAAAGTTTTTTTTTTGTAATAATCATGGTATTCTATTTATAAACAATAGTTAAATATTCCAAAAATATTAACGCCGTAAAGACGCATCTTTGCCGAGATTAAACAAAATTACCTCCGAATAGAGAGGACCCGTCTCTGGCGCGAGACGGTGTGAATCGTGTTATTCAAATAACCGTCCGTGAGTATTAAGTCCGCCTTTGTACAGTATTTTTTTTACTTATGCATAAAGTTTTAATAAATAAATAAATAACATAACATTATTTTGAATTCCCCGGAGAGTTCCCAGGCATAGCTGTATCTATAATGCACCCATAGTACGCTGGCAATGTTATTAAAGCTCAACACACACAGGCAGCAGGTGCGGGTCGGGTGCGGGTCGGGCGCGGGTCGGGACGGCAGTACGGCGGCGGGCTGAATTCTCTGTATTTATATGAACAGGGTGTTACCCGTGGTCCCGGTGGGTCGACCCATTACCGGGTCCATGGGTTTTTTTTTACCCGTGGTCCCTTCCCGAGAAATACAATGCTGTCAAATTAAAATGGTAGACCGTTAGTTCTTCAAGTAATTAAAAAATTAAAACCATCTACTGTTATTGAATTATTTGGGTTAGGTTAGGTTAGAACAGTGACCATTAACGCCAGATTCCCTCTATTTTAGGTGAATCATGTTGAATGTTTCAAGTTAGTTACTTGAAGAACTAACGGTCTACCATTTTAATTTGGCAGTATTGTATTTCTCGAAGGGACCACGGGTAAAAAAAATACCCATGGACCCGGTAATGGGTCGAACCACCGGGACCACGGGTAACGAGTGATATGAACGACACCACACGAAACGCGTGCGCGGCTCTCACCGCCGCGCCGACCCGCAGCGCGCCCTACCCGCGCACGCGTTTCGTGTGGTACCGTCGACCCGCGCCAGACCCGCACCCGCTGCCTGTGTGTATTGAGCTGAACATAGCCAGCAAACTATGGGTGCATTATAGATACAGCTATGCCTAACTCTCCGGGGAATACAAAATAATGTGATGTTAAAAAAATACTATACAATGGCGGACTTAATACCCGAGGCATTTTCTACCAGTCAACCTTAGGGTGATGCAGAGAATAAACATGGCAGGTGCAACGTACGGGATAGGTAGCTCGGAAAACAAAAATATATACTAATACATAGATACGTACGTATAAACAAAATAAAAAGAGTCAGGAGAAATAACGATTGGTAGAGGAGAAAATGCATCAGCGCTGAGATGATTCTGCCAAGTTCTTACGAATATATTCCCGTGCTTTCACTTTAAATCAGCCTTTCCCAAAGTGGGCGATAACGCCCCCTTGTGGGAAGCTGCAAGCCTAAAGGGGGGCGGCAAGAGACCAGAAAAAATGGGGGCGTTGTGTAGAGGCTTTATATAAGCTCACAATAATTAATTTAATTTGAAGTTATAATAACGTTTTTTAAATAGGTGAGAAAATGGGGGCGCTAAAAAAATAATTTATTCTCAAAGTGGGCAGCAGACAAAATAAAATCAAAATCAAAATATTTTATTTCACATACACCTACATGGGCACTTATGAAACGTCAAAAGCTAGGTGCACGGTTCCAATTGGTCGTTTCCTATGGAGAAGAGCCGGAAAAAAACTCCACGGTTACACTTTTAAAAAAAGTGGGCTTTTACAATGTTTTCAAGTTACATTGTTAATAGGTATGGGAGCGCAGTGTAGGCCCGTCAACAAGTACCAAGTACTTAACAAAATAGAAGATGGTTTACAAAGCTACAGTCTATTAAGCCTACAACGTCCTCACATTCACAAATTAAAAAAGAATCTATATAAAATTTTACTAAAATAATAAAAATAAAAACCTACATATTTAAACCAAATGCCAACATTGCCATTACAACTGTAACTAATCTGAATTAATATTCTGTCCACAAGTCACTAATAAATATTTTAAATTAAAATTGAAGGTTATGGCAAAGTATGTAAAAAAAGGAAATAAACATCGTAATTTAGGAGCAGTTAATAATAAATAATAATAAAAATAATAAAATTGTTTATTTGCACCTTTAAGTAAAAAGAACATGATTTATACATGAAATAGGCCTTAAGGTTATTAAAGTTGCAGCTTAGAGTTGCAACCAATACCTAAGCTAAGATAACTTAATATCTTGTATTTATAGGTATCAGCGCCCCACCCTCGTCATCATTATAGCCGTTGTTTTTGTGCCTAGCTTGTGGAATAATATTAAAACGGACGCGAAAAACAAATTCAGCACCAACATAAGTGAAGGTAAGAATAATATGTACTTTAATTATGTGTGGGATAAAAAATACTACATCTGAAAAGACATTATAATATTTAGGTCAGCTCAATATCTGTTTTGCTTGTAAGTAGAAGATCTAATGTTTCGTTTAAGTAAGTATAAGTACCTACTAATTTTTTAGTCAATACCAAACTTAATTAGCGCTTCGATCCATCAGGTTAAGCTACGCTTGGCAGGGTTGGCTCGTGTGACCATCTTTACATACGGAGACTCCTCCGTGCCTCGGAAAGCACGTTAAGCCGTTGGTCCCGGCTGTCATTTGTAGATCTTTGACAGTCGTTACGTGTCGTCTGAAGCCCGATAGTCAGACAACCAGTCTTACCAAGGGTTATCGTGTTACCCAGTAATTGGGTTGTGGAGGTCAGATAGACAGTCGCTCCATGTAAAATACTGGTATTCAGCTGCATCCTGCTAGACTGGAAGCCAATCCCAACATAGGGAAAAGGCTAGGCAGATTTAAGTATTTTTTTGTCAATGCCAAACATAATTAGCGTTTCATAGCTTTAATTTCAAACGCTTTGAGTATACTAAACATATTAAACAATCCTTTTTTCCGCATTGCACGTGACACGGTAATGTACTGCGAAGTAGATTACAAACTTTGTAAGGCCTTCACGTGAGCCTATTTTTGTACATTCGTTCCAAACAGTCTGTGAACACGGAGATATCGTAATACACGAACAACTGTAACAATTACCCTTAATTTCGTTCAGTTTAAAGTTTAACCTTGTGAAATATCCCAATTGGGTTAAAGGTTAGGTCTATGTTAATATTGATGAACTCAGGCTGTTATTTTAGGGGTAGAAATTGCAGGGTCGTGGACTCGTGGTTGGCACACGTAAGTTAGATGGGTTTGTGGTAGTCGGTCCACTGGTAACAACTGTTTTCATGTAGTAAGTTAGCGAATAGGTCACGTCATATTTATTTATTTTATTTTTAAGAAAGTTTTCTTAAAAAACAGCTATACAGATATATTGAGTTATAACTTACCTATAATATGGCCAATTACAAGTTTCCACATGTAGTCTATGAACAAAACAGAAAATTAATAGTGGCTTTAAAAAAAACCGGCAGAGTGCGTGTCGGAACATGCACAATGAACGGTTCCGTAGTTAGGATGAATTTATCCCTAAAACAAACTTAACATTGTAGTTGAAAAACATGTTTTCCTATACATCGATATACGCCACGATCAATTTTCAAACTGAAAATTTAATTTTTTAATCGCAAAGAAGGTTTTTTTTATGTGATAAAACTACAAATTAACAAATTTCGGACTTTTTCCTTTACAAGAAGCAAGGTCTCACAGCACAACTGTGAGACCTTGCTTCTTGCCAAATTTCATGATTCTAGGTCAACGGGAAGTACCCTATAGGTTTTGATTTATGTGCGAAATATTCGCAATTTTTTTTTATGTGATAAAACTACAAATTAACAAATTTCGGACTTTTTCCTTTACAAGAAGCATGGTCTCACAGCACAACTGTGAGACCTTGCTTCTTGCCAAATTTCATAATTCTAGGTCAACGGGAAGTACCCTACAGGTTTTGATTTATTTGCGAGTATCGAAATATGTTGCAATAATGTCGCTTATATCGCCGTATTTTTTTATTGCGTTGACTTGGAAGCTTGATTTTTTTAGAGCTTCAAGGGACCATAGACTTACGTATATGATATTAATTTCAACTTGATACTTCCACGCGTTCCTGAGAAAAATGGTCTTGGCAGACTGACAGACAGACAGACAGACGGACAACGAAGTGATCCTATAAGGGTTCCGTTTTTTCCTTTTGAGGTACGGAACCCTAAAAACAGAAAAAAAAGTAATATGATCCGTTTTGGAGAAAAAAAGTCTCTTTTGTGTATTAATGACCCTGATATTAGGAAATTGATAGATAATGAGCGTACAGCGTTTTATAATAGTCATAAAATAATAATATAAATAAAGTAGTTTCTGCGAGATAAATAAGGTGTTTAAAAATTAACCCGCAACTTTAACACTTTCGACTCCACCCACTTTTCGTAGAGCTCATACATCACAGCGCTCATACATCATAAAAGTTATAAAGAAAAAAAATATATATACAGGCTGGAATTTTGTAATGCCACCTGGAGGGAAAGTACTCTTTATTTTTTAAATTTTCTATCTGCAGTATTCTGCAGATAGAAAATTTTACTCAAAGGAAACATTCCTTTATTTTTGAACAGAAAGCAAACTGCATTCAATGATTTTCGAAAATTCTCTTCCGGGAATCGAACCGGCTAAAATCTGAAAAAATTATACCCTGTACTTTTATTGCATCGATCGTTAGGTTCAATTATAAGGATGAAATCTCTCTAACAAATATGATAAATTAAATGGTTTCCCCGAGGAAGAGCGAAACCAAATAATTCTACAGCAAGATGGTGCTCCAGCACATAACAGCAGAATGACTACTGCCTACATTAATAACCATTTTAATACCTGGATTGGCACAAACGGCACAATCAGATGGCCTGCGAGATCGCCAGATCTCACCCCATTAGATTTTTTTTTGTGGGGATATGTAAAAAATCAAATTTACATGAAATCTTATGCGAATGACAACGAGTTGAGAGTTGAAGTTCAGAATACGATTTATAATATTCACCACAACACTTTATTAAAGGTTACTAGAAATGAATTCGTTAAAAGAATAAATTTGTGTATCCAAGAGAATGGAGCCCATTTCGAGCAACTAATTAGTTAGTTTACCATTTTTTGTAAATAATTAAATTAATTTAAGATTTCCTGGTTTTCCTTTCATTTAATTTATCATGTTTGTTAGAGAGATTTCATCCTTGTAATTGACCCTAACGGTCGATGCAATAAAAGTACAGGGTATAATTTTTTCAGATTTTAGCCGGTTCGATTCCCGGGTGTGGGAGAAGAGAATTTTCGAAAATCTTTGAATGCAGTTTGCTTTCTATTCAAAATTAAAGGAATGTTTCCTTTGAGTAAAAGTTTCTATCTGCAGTATTAAGAGTACTTTCCCTCCAGGTGGCATTACAAAATTCCACCCTGTATATAAATAAAAAATTTATTTGAAAACCAACGAGTATACTATTAAATCTTTCTAAAATATACAACTGATTTTATTTTCACAGTTTATAACGCTGTATTCGCTAAGAAACTACATAAAATGAGCCCTCCGCGAGGGCTCCCGGCATACCATAAGCGACTTGAGTGAACCCTCCAGGAGGGCCTCCGGCACTGAACGTGTTAAGAAGTGCTTTAGACCATCAAACTGAATAACTTTTACTTGTACTATGGAACCAACTTTGAAATCGCGAAAAAAAAAAAAACTGTCTTAAACAGTTTCGAACAGTAGGTATAAACTTTATTATGTACAATCAGATTTTTTTGTTGGTGCCATTATTCGGTTCGTGGATCTAAAGTACTCCCTAAAGTTTGTCGGGTTAATTTTTAAACACCTTATAGACAAAGGCAATATCCTAAACCGCCCAATAGACCACTAGGTCGATTCCCGGGTCGGGCAAAGTGTTATTGGGTTTTTCTATCTGGAATTTCTCAGTAGCTGCCCGGAGTCTGGAAATTTGTGCGGTTGATGGCACTAGGGTCGCCCCCTATTACATGGGACTTATACATAACTGGCGAAATGTGGGTGTACTATAGGTACATCTCTGCCCAACCCTTTGGGGAAACAAGCCGTGATGTTGTGTTACGTATAATTATTTCATTCTCTACCATTTTTATTTTTCTGTGTACTTCGTTATTGGCGTTATGTTTAGAATAATACTAATAATGTTACACTTACTGCGAGCTTTGAAATTACCTTTCGTAAAATAAATAAATAATAAATAAATGATTTGGCAACCTTAATTGAGAAATGATTAATATGTCTGTTCAAAGCAGTGATCGGAAAAGATGTGCTAAAATACCTAAAGTTCGAAAAAGAACAGAGACAAAGTGGAGCCTTCCTTAAGACCAATTTTTTTTTCGGAATATTTTTATTATTTCTATATTAATGTTGTTTTTTTTTTTTACTTAAATTCATGTTGGCATGGCACTAGTACGGAGATGACACAGGGGGGTTAAATTTCTGTAATTTTTTGCCTAGAACGCACCGTTTTAGTGTTACATGAATTTCTATTTTCAGAAATTTAAGTAAAAAAACCGGCCAAGTGCGAGTCGGACTCGCGCACGAAGGGTTCCGTACCATTATCTATAAAAAAAAATGGCAAAAAAATCACGTTTGTTGTATGGGAGCCCCCCTTAAATATTCGTTTTATTTTAATTTATTTTAATTTTTAAAGTGAATATATAACTAAATATTCTGTGAATATTTCAAGCGTCTTCCTGTTGCCGTTGTCAATATCGAGCAAAAACGAGCAAAAAAATCACGTTTGTTGTATGGGAGCCCCCTTAAATATTTATTTTATTCTGTTTTTTAGTATTTGTTGTTATAGCGGCAACAGAAATACATCATCTGTGAAAATTTCAACTGTCTAGCTATCACGGATCATGAGATACAGCCTGGTGCCAGACGGACAGACAGACAGACAGACGGCGGAGCCTTGGTTCCCGTTTTACCCTTTGGGTACGACACCCTAAAAAAAATGAATTTAAGTAAAGAAGTCGTAAGGAATATGCACTTTTTTGACCTTATTCTAAGAGCTTTAGGTATAATAAAATCTACTATTCCGATCACTGTTTATAGGATACCCATCTTTTAAACTGGAATAGGTACTTGACAATCGGACTGATCATTGACAGTCATTTGTTGACACTATCACTAGTTTTCATCGGACTAGCTTTCTCCCGTGTTAGGGTCGGCTTCGAGTCTTACCAGATGCAGCTCAATACCAATAATTTACATGGAACGATTGCCCATCTGACCTCCACAACCCAGTTTCTTGGTAACACGATAATAAGACTGGTTGTCAGACTTTCCGGCTTCTGACTACCCGTAACGACTGTCAATGATCTACGAATGACAGCCGGGACGAACGGCTTTTTTTTTTTTTTTTGGAAAAATATCAAATAACTTCTCCCGCTCTGGGTGGAGCGGGAGGGAGTGTCAGACTTTGACTGACTAAAACCCACCGTGTTCCTTCAGATGCCTGTGTGCCAGGGCCACGATATCCCTTTCGGACAGGCTCGTAACCCTGGCAGACGAACGGCTTAGCGTGCTTTCCGAGGCACGGGAGAAGGGTCACTTGACACTTTAGGTACCTAATTACCCAAAAGAAGAAAAAATGTCTTTGCTTACGTCAAAATCTACCCAAAACCTTGTAGTACATGAAAAAGGAATGTGGCTGTGAAATTTTAATACCTGTTGTATACAAAGTACTAATTCGGCATCCAACATCCAAATATAGCTGGTCCTAATGCTTAGCATGCAAACTGAACTCAAGGCCATCCACCTGTTAGCCTGTTTGTTCGATAAGTACACCACGGAAACTGGTTTTAACTAGTTCGACCTAGTTCTGGCTTGTCTTATACGAAACTGTGATGGGTTTTGACAGGATGGTGGTGTTTGGAAGCTATGGTATGGTTCTTCCGAAGTTGGGTACGATTTAATGGTGATGGTAACCTTGGAATTTGTAATGGGGTAGGCCAGGTTAGGTTAGTATTCCACGCCTGTGCAACGACCTGTCGCTGCCAGCCGTGGTCCTGGGACGCAGTAGTATCCTTCTGCGAAACAGTCGTGTCGTAGAAGGAGACTGTGAATAGGGAGCGGGAGATCTCTCCCACTTACCCCGCCTGCAGCAGGCGTACCGGGCGTCGGCGAACCCGAGATGGCGGCGCGTAGTGTTCTACACGCGCTCATTTTAGACGTCGCGGGGGGGTCAAACATCTCAAATCTGTCTCAAACCAGCCGGGGATCGCGGAAATCGCACAAGATCCCGTGATCCCCGGTGCAAATATGGAAAGGGAACACCGGGGTGGTTTTTAGTCAGTAAGAGTCTGACATACCCCTGGACCCGCCCTAGGGTGGAGGATATCCATAAAGATTTTCCACCCCGGAATAAAAAAAAAGGTAAGTATTCCAGTCTCCTCCTCCTCATTGCCGTTGGCATTTGCCAAAATTCATCTAAGTCCATTCAGCCGTTTTAGCGTGAAAGTGGAACAAACAAACCCAATTTGCATGTATTATATTAGTTAGGATAGAAGGGTTTTTCATATTTTAACTGGAAATAAAACCACTTCCTCTGTCCTTACAGAATAATCTTATTGATGAAATTATCGACAGAAACAGAGTCCTTTCATGGACCAATCTCTATAACCGATACGGAACTCTTAATTGGTACCAGAGTGCCCTAATTAAATAACTGAAACTCAATCTACTGCCATTGTTCAGTATTAGGACCGGTAATTGAACCCGGCGTGATTGAGTTAAAAAATTGTGTTCAAATTGATGAAGGGAATCTCGTACGAATACCGGATATATCTACGTTTAATGAAAACATTCGCGGAGTTTAACGAAGTTTATTTAATTGGTTTTTATGGCAATTTTTTGTGGCAATTATTTAATTAAACCTCTCAAAATTCCCATTTTGTGCTCCTAAAAATATTATTGAGTACTCTAATATAAAGATTGCGCCTCTTTTTGTGAACTTCAAATAATTGTTATTTTTTGGTCCAAAAAATACTAAATAGTCAAGTAATTGCGACCAACTCTGAAAAAAGCCAGAAAGTTAAAAAGGGAATCGACTATTTAAAAAAGTGTGCATAATAAAAAATAAAAAAAGTATTTATTCAGAGAAATATTTTTAAAGACATATTAATTGTATTACCTCGCCAAACTGCGCAGCAGTTTTTTAGCAGACGTAGCTACTTTTTTTGTAAGTCCAGTATATTAACATGATTTTTAGGGTTCCGTACCCAAAGGGTAAAACGGGAACCCTATTACTAAGGTTCCGCCGTCTGTCTGTCTGTCTGTCTGTCCGTCTGTCACCAGGCTGTATCTCATGAACCGTGATAGTTAGACAGTTGAAAATTTCACAGATGATGTATTTATGTTGCCGCTATAACAAATAACAACACAGAATAAAATAAATATTTAAGGTGGCTCCCATACAACAAACGTGATTTTTTTGCTCGTTTTTGCTCGATGTATTTATAACGGCTACAGGTAGACGCTTGAAATATTCACAGAATATTTAGTTATATATTCACTTTAAAAATAAATAAGTAAATTAAAATAAAACAAATATTTAAAGGGGGGGGGGGGGGGGGGGGCTCCCATACAACAAACGTGATTTTTTTGCCATTTTTATAGACAATGGTACGGAACCCTTCGTGTGCGAGTCCGACTCGCACTTGGCCGGGTTTTCTCTACAGCGAAGCTTTCACAAAATATAATAAAGAGGTACTTATGTATTTTATTATATCTATCTACAGCTGTGGTACTGGAATTATTAAAAATTGTTGGGACTAACAAAAATCTATACCTTCGACCATAATTATTATTACAAGTGGGCACTATTAATCTTTTCATGTTATTATTCTTTTGAGATCTCGTGCGTATTATATTGTTTTTTAAATTAATTACTACAATACTGTTCTAAAGCTACTAACTACTGACAACATAACAAGGTCTGTAGGTGTTAAGAGGATCAATTAAGTATTTCCCATTATACAGGGTTACTGGTAACTCGACGTATTCCTTGCAGGACGTTATATTAGGGTTCAAATGAAACAAATTAAGCCCCCAAATGTTCTACCGAAAAACAGTAGTTTTTGAGTTTTTTTACATAAAGTAATGACAAAAATTACGAAAAATATAATGTTTAATTAGTGATCACTGCCAAAGTTTTAGGTCTTTTTGAACTTTTAATTAACAACAAAGACCAGCTACGGCATCAGCTATGATAGTAACTAAAAATTCCAGTACAGTCGCGTCGTAAACCATTTTTAAATTGGATTTTTCATAAAACAACTAAAAACCTAATAAACTCAAAAACTACTGAATTTCGGTAGAACATTTGGTAGCTTAATTTGTTGCATTTTAACCCTACTATGACGTCCTGCAAGGAATACGTCGAGTTACCAGTAACCCTGTATATTTCTGGCATTTTATGTATCATGCCAGGTAGGTACTACAATTTACCAGATAATGCAGAGTGGGGTCCCAGATTCAATCCACGGTTCGTGCAAAGTATTATTAGGTTTCCTATTCGGAAAATCCGCAGTCATCAGTAGCATCAAAAACAGTATTTGTGTCCGATTAATAGCAATAGGCTTTGCTAAAATGTGGGTGTACACTGCCTACCATTTACAGTACAGGCGTAATGATATTTTAGTATTGTGCTCTTAGATTTCGCGTTAAATGTGACCAGATGGTCCAATAAACAGCTACTAAATTCTACAAAGATACCAATTAGAAGGTAACCTGACCTGTGGTACTGGACCCTATACAAATTAGCCTCTATCAAAAGGTCTGTAATTACGTGTGAAGGCCGAGATAATTGCCATTGACGGTCCCAATTACGTATAATGGACTGATTATTAGAAGTGAGGTACGTTACAGTCACGAGCAAAAATATTCACTAGAAAAATAACGGCAAAATAACGACAGTTATTGTGTAATATTGTTGGAATTACTGCAATTTAGAGTTTTTTTTTAATGTAAATGGTAAACCGATTACATTGATTTGTATTTATAGTGAAATAAGGACGTTTATTAGACTTTGATATCGAAATAATGAAAGGGTGAAAACCGTTATTTTTCTAATGTTATACTCGTAAAATGGAGTAAGTAGATTAGTGAGAAGTTATTAAATACTTTTCTCGCCATTATTTAGTATGTGTTCGTACTCATTCGACGTTTCATAATTCATAACTTATTTCAATAAATTGTTTGACATAAAAGGGCTTTTGTAATTCGTACAAACATATTATTGCATTGTTATTTTTTTATTATTGTGGTATGTAAAGAGCGTAGCAGGTGGCATTCTATAGTTTCTGCCTACCCCCATGGGAAGAAGCCGTGAGTTTATGTATGTGTATGTATATTATTGCCCCTGACTGTACAAATTAATGTTAGTCATACGAGTACATATACATTTGTGTAACAGACCAGCACCCAAATTGCGTAATAAACCATCAGTCACAATCTGAATGATTTTGAAGGATATTGCTAATCCATTGCTTCTTATGTTCGAAAAATTTGTCTGCTCAACAACGTAGATAACGCAATGAACGTGGGTCAACTGTCAAAATTAAACACATTGCTACTGTAAGTGGTTTACGCAATTACCGCGCAGGACTATCATAGATTAAATTGTTGAAAAAAAGAAAAAGAAAATTAAAAAAAAAAAATGATACCACTTGAAAAAAGTTTTTTTTTCAAGTGGTATCATTTTGCAAATTATGTCATAGGTTACTAGATACACAATCCTTAAATTCTGCCTTTCCTTAAATTCCATAAGTTTCTACCGAGAATCGAAATTGCCACTGTGGATTCTGGCTTATAAGAGTTGCTATGCCAGGGAATAGTACGGCGGGCTTATCCCGAAAAATAAAGAAAAAGTTTCTTCCAGAAAAGGCAAAAGAAAAGGGCCATTTTAGGTTACGTCGAAAAGATTATCGGTAGGTATTAAATAAAAAGCCTTCTCCGTTTCATAGTACGATGACCCATTTTTTGTGGAAAAATGTGTAATATATGACATTCCTTTCTTAAAGGTTGCGTTTTGTATGACATAATATTATATGGATTATATTCGGGGAATTAATGAGTTTTTATTATTTGTGAAATCGAAGTAAATACATTTAGCTAACAATGCGGTCTTCTAAGATGCCAGATTTGCTCGATTTGACGATTAACAAGAGTTTTCTTTACTACTGCCCCTCAAGAAGACAGAAAATAACAACTAGAGATGCAATGAATAGTTATTTAGCCGAATACCGAATATTCAGCGGCGCTCTCAGCCGAATACCGAATATTCGGAGGAAGAGCCAGTGCATTTCACGCGAACAGGTTACAAGTCTCTGTGCGGTGCATGCGGGGTGACGGGGCGGGAATATTTGGCTCATTAGCCGGCAAGTCGTGTCACGCTCACAACAACGTGCTGTGTTTTATATAATCGCAGATAAAAATTAAGTCATGTTGTCTAATATGGCTTCAGTTAAGAATAAAAAGTCACCTATTTGGAAATATTTTGAAATTTCCAAGATAATTCCAAGTTAGCGATGTGTTTGCTATGTAAAGTTAAGATCTCGCGTGGCGGAGAAGGAAAAACAGTAAGTGTTTAAAGTTTTTCTATATTTTTTTTATCTTTTACTAACATTTTATTATTTTATTTTTAATTATATGTTCTTTTTAGTGACCATAATCTGCCTTTGATTAATTTTAAATATTAAAAACACTACCATCTTCAATACCAAGACTAATAAAAAAAAAAAACAAACAAATGACAAACAACAAAACAAAACCAACAAAACAACAAAATTATGACTACATTGTTACATTGGGATCGTATCTGTAAAAGCAAATGTAAGTGGTACTATAATAAATAAATAAAAAATAAATAAATAAATGATTATTTGATAAATAAATATGTTTTGATTAAATTGCACTTTCATTACCTTTTATTAGATATTCAGCATTCGGCCGAATAGTAGAGAGTATTCGGCCGAATAGTAGAGAGTATTCGGCCGAATACCGAATACTGGAAAAATATATGATGAATTCCGGTGTAGACGAAAAATCCGATACATCGATAATAACAGAGGAATCTACACTCGTTGATAAAAGGACCGCTATGAATGTAGCAATGTTACCCAACGCCTGTACTACTTCACTGAGCAAAAATACTCTTAGTGATGATTTGTTTGTACCGACTTTGAGCCCCAATACCTGCACTAATACACTGAGCAAGCATTCTCTTAGCGATTATTTGTTCGTGTCAACTACGAGCCCCAAACCAGGTGAAGGAACCATTGGCAACATCCTGAACAACGGAGCTTGTAATGAGCATTCCAAACATAAAACCCTGGATCACAGGAAAATATGTATGATTTCTAGTAATAATGTGAATAAATTATTAGACATAGGGAAAAGTACGTTTGCAGGATATAAATTCTGTCATTATATCATACCAAATGGCGGAATAAAGCAGTTGTTTGCAAATTTAGATAAGAAACTCAAAAACTTTACCCATGATGATTATTGTATTATTTATATTGGTGAAGGAGATTTCAAGGTCTCCAACAACTATAGATTATTAATAGATTACATGAAGAAGGAGCTTAGTAATGTGATTAATACAAATATTGTGATTTGCTCGCCTAATTTTAAATTGAGTAACAATTTTTCTTTATTTAATAAGCGTATTGAAATGTTTAATCATTTGATGTACTTAGATAAGGAATTATGGGAATATGCCTATCTCTGTGATTCCAATTATTGTGTTGAATATACATTTGAAATGTTCCGGAAATATATTGCAACAGTAAACAATAAAGCAATTGCAAAAATATTTAAAAATTTAATGGAATATATTAAATATCTAGGTTCAGAAACGGAAGCTAACGAAGTTAGTTGTCATTCTCGACATTGTTTTGATTATACTGCTGTCGGAGATACCTTGAACCAATCAGTCATCAATAATAACAAGTTATATAATGATCAGTCAACCCAAACTGAAAGCACTTCTAACAATAAGGAGCATGATTTTTTTCGTTTATAATCAAATAAATATATTATATCAAAATATAAATGGATTAATAGGAAAGTCTGATTTGTTAAGCATTAGTTTAAATGAACTTTTCTGTGAAGGGAAAGCAGTGGATGTTATGTGTATCACGGAACACAACATGAAAGATGATGATACCATGCACTTATATATACCTGAATATAAAATTGCAACATATTCTACAAGAAACACTAGGAAGGGTGGTACTTGTATACTTATTAGACATAGACACGAGTACAAGGTCATAGACATAAAAGAATTTGGTGTAGCCAGTTTTATAGAGTGTTGTGCCATCAAACTGGTAGCTCACAAGTTGATTATCATTTGCATTTATAGACCTCCAAAATACACGAGAGATGCTACATCTATTTTCTTAGAAAATTTAGAGCATATTTTAAACTATTGCGGAAGGAACTTGGGAAAAAGGGTTTTGCTTTGCGGTGACTTTAACATCGATATTCTGCAAAAAACAAGAATATCCACTGAGTTTCAACATCTACTACTGAACTACAATCTCAAGCCGAGTATAAAAAAGCCCACACGAGTATCTAGTGGAACCTGTATCGATAACATTATGCATAATGTTAGAGGTGGTACTGGCGAAGTTTTAGAGTTGGCCCTATCAGACCACACCGCCCAACTTTTTAAATGCCCCGTTAGAAAATCGTGTGCAATTGATCACTGGTATGTATTAAGACGAGATTATAGCTCTCAGAATATATCTAAGTTCATTGAAGCCGTTAGTAGCTTAAGTTTTACTGAAGTGTTTAATAGCACAAATCCTGAAGTAGCTTTTAATTCGTTTTATGATATATTTAAACTTTTTTACGACTTGTGCTTCCCTACCGTGAGGAAAAAGATTTCCACTCGAAAAACTCCGCGATGGATATCTAAAGGTATCAAAAACTGTAGTAAACGGAAAAGAGAGATGTTACGGTTGTACAGGCGATCACCAAATATTGAAAACAAACAATTACTTAAACAGTATTCAACACGATTAAAAAGAGTAATACATTTGACACAAAAGTCTCAAAACAGTCATATTATAAATAGCGCAGAAAATAAAACCAAAGCTACGTGGAAATTAATTAATAGGTGCAAATCTAACTTTCCCCCGGAATCTGTAAAGCAAATTTTTATTGGTGATAAGCAAATTAATGATCCTAAAAACATAGCTACGGCTTTCAATGATTATTTTATAGATTCGGTACATCCTACAGAAAAATCTGCAGACGGTAATGCTGTATCTCTTGTAAGTCACTACCCAAAGACCCTTTTTATGGCACCGACATGTCTAAGGCATTTGATCACGTGGATCACACAATATTACTGGGTAAATTAGAACGTTATGGTGTCCGAGGAAATATATTGAGCCTAATCAAAACGTATTTAACTGGAAGAAAACAAATAACGGTTTTAACTAGAATTTGTCCCAACTCTAAGAGAGAAGTTGCTCACAAGTCATCCATTAGGTATACAACTTGCGGTGTACCCCAAGGGAGTGTCCTTGGGCCCTTGCTGTTTCTCATTTTTATAAATGATTTGCCGAAGTGTACCGACTATCAAACCGTCCTGTTTGCTGATGACAGCACAATCATTATACCGTGCAAAAATTTAGAATCATTTGAAAATGATATAAGTAATGCCATCCATTGCATTATAAACTGGTTAAATAAGAATAAACTTAAAATAAATTTAGGAAAAACACAGATTATGACGTTCGAACAAAGGAAAAAAAAACAAAATTTAAATATAAAATACGCAGACCAAAAAATACCGGAAACCGCTAGTGCCAGATTTCTAGGACTTTACTTGGATAGTCATCTTAATTGGAAATATCATGTAGAAACTGTGTAAAAAACTAACCCAGTATTCGTATGCGCTTTACAATCTTGCGAAAATTTCAAATGAATCTGTAGTTTTGATAGCATACAAAGCGTACGTCTCATCAACGATACGTTTTGGAATAATGTATTGGGGAAATTCCACTGAAAAAAACACTGCGTTCAAAGCTCAAAAGAAGTGTGTGCGTGCTGTGTTTAAACTGAAAAAGACTAATAGTTATAGGCCATTATTCAGACAATTTAAACTCCTTACTTTGCCCTGTATGTACATCTACGAGACAGCAGTATTCGCAAAATCAAACGTGCATCTATTTCAAACTCTTAGATCGAAACGTCGCAATAGAGAAATATGTGCTATTCCACACAAACACTAACAAAAAGCTTTTTAGGAATGGCACCCAAGTTATATAATAAGTTACCCAATTGTATAAAAGATCTTGACAGCATACACCATTTCAAAAAGGCTCTTCTTAATTTATTAGGCCAAAAAGCTTACTACACAGTCAATGAGTACCTAGAAGACAAATTGTAATTTAATGACATTTTATTTATTTCCATTTTATTTGTCAATAACTTAATTGTTTTATTTAATCTATTTAACTTTAATGTACTATTATCTGCTTAAATTTATTGTTATTTTAATTAATTAATTATTGTTATAGTTGAGTTCATTATTAATTTGACTGTTTTTATTATGTTTTTTTACCAATTAATCATTAGAAATTATAATTAGAAATATTTGTACGCCGTTGACGGCAAGACATAGCGCTCATTTATTAATATTGACATCTGTATTTTTGTTTACCTATGTTCTACAAATAAAATATTTGAATTTGAATTCCGAATAGTTGATGACGAAAAGATAACCTCACAAAACTTACAATGACAACTCGAGTGAATATTGACAGTTGATACAATTATAAACCGGCAAAATTATGTGGAAATTTTAGTTGGCTTACATGTTCATTCATCAACTTAAGAGTAAACAATACCCAGTTTATATTGGTTACTCTACGTTTGTGATGGAAAAACGCAAACGAAGTTATCTGAGAATATCTGGGGCGCTTGAGTCATTGCCGACATTACGGAATGTTGCCATTCTAGATATTATATTTATATAAACATTTAGAACGAAGTATTGTATTTATTTTATTTCTTATTTTGTTATTTTTATCTCATTAAATGCTGCACCGGTTGACGTCATCACGTCAACGCCGGCTGTCGCTGTAAACCAGCGCTGGGGCTCAGATTTCGCATAGGATCGCAGCATTATGCTGAGCGATGGCCGTTTTGCGTGGATGTGACGCATCATATTTTCCCCCAACTTGTTCTTTTGTGTTTGTTTTTTTTCTTCTTTGCGGTATGTTTGCCGCAAATAAAACGTATTTTTAACCGACTTCGCAAAAAGGTTCTCAAGTCGTGTTTTTTTTTTTTTAATGTTTGTTACCTCAGAACTCCGTCGTTTATGAACCGATTTGGAAAATTCTTTTTTATTTGAGAGGATATACTTCCAGATTGGTCCCATTTTTATCTAAATCCAGTTTTGATGTTGGGATCCATGAGTAACTGAAGGAACTCAAATACTATAGGCATACATATAGCGATTTTTATATTTTCATCAACAAGTCAATCATTTGCATTCAGAAAGTATAATTTGGTGAGGTGGAACTGATGAAGAAGGCCACAGATGGCTACCGGAACTTCTCAATGATAAGTATTTCACGGGTGGCGATAAAATATCTGGATTAAGATAGTTAAGCGAAGCAAATTTAAATAAATAGTTCTGATCAAAATAGTACCATCAAATTGATCTGATGATGAATCCGGGACTAGAACTCCGTAATAAAACAATGTATCCTACCCGTGTTTGGTCTTATTGGAATTGTCATGAGATGCACTCTGGCTATAAATGATTTTTAACCGACTTCAAAAAAGGAGGAGGTTCTCAATATAATATCTAGCCTTATATAAAAGGAAACCGTGACTGATTGGTCTGTCAACACATAGCTCAAACCACTGAACAGATTGGGAACAGCTCTATGACGTAGGCATCCGCTAAGAAGGGGTTATCGGAAATTTGACTTTTAAGGGGGGGGGGGGGGGGGGGGGGATTTTGTATGCATGAAAATTTTTATTCCTAGAGCTAATAAACCTGAAACTTGGCACGTATACTTACCTAAGTAAATTATAAAGTTTGTAATTTTTTGTTTATCTTAACTTCAATGGACGGGATGTCAAAGCTTGATGATGAACTTCCTGTCACTGTTGTTTTCATAGCTAGTAGTGGTATACGAATTGATGTGGGGTAGGTACCTACCACAGCTAAAAAGTGAAAAATAAAAAACTTTTTTACAAAAAAAAAACCGACTTCCAAAAAAAACACAAAAAAGTGAAAAATAACTATTTTTAAAGACACCGACTTCCGAAATTAATGACTTAAATTATTCGAGGGTTAGTTACTCTGGTATATAACATGGCATTTGGTCGAATCTGCCCTTATAATAAGAAAGAATAACGTTTACTTGGACACAGTTTGTGAAACACAAAATACAAATAACAAAATAAAAAACTGAAAATAATGTTCTAACAACAATTCATAGTGTGTGCCTTACGGCTGCGCCAAAAAGGTTAATTTCAGCATTAATGCCAGACAGATGCTGTCTGACGCTGGTTTTCTAATGAACCTTTAGGGACAAGTGACAGTACAAACATATTATAAATAAACCATTTACTAAGCAATCAATAAAACCCAACCACACTTCACAAGCACAAAAGATTTACCCAACCATTCCGAACAACCCACCTGCTAAAACCATTTACGAGCAAAATTCCGGTATTCTAAACAAAATCCGGTCCGTAATAGCCGGTAGTCCATCAGGTCCGGTCCGTGGTTTGCCGTCCGGTCCGGTTCCGGACAAATAATTTATTTTTAGGGTTCCGTACCCTAAGGGTAACAATTGGAGGCTATTAATAAGGCTCCGCTGTCCGTGCGTCTGTCACAGGGCTGTATCTTTTGAACCGTATTAAGTAGATATTTGAATTTTCACAGAGTGTATACACATACACTACTATGACTGCCATAACAATAAATAATAAAAAGATGTAGTGTTAAATATTGTACGGTGGTACGGAACCCGTCCGTGCCTCGTAAAGCACGTTAGACCATTGGTCCAGTAGTGCTATTCTGTAAATATCTCACCGTGAAATCTTGCGTGGGGTGAGCTGTCAGTGTCATCTCACTGATGCTAGGGATTAACCAAGCATTACATTTACAATCATAATCGAGATTTTAATCGTGCAAAGCTAGTATTTAAGTGCCTAAACATGACTAATTAGGAGGTTTTAAATAAAATAGCAAAACAGAAGACAAGTCCATATACATTACTATGTATAGACACTTAAATAACAGCTTTGAAATAATATAAAATGATCAACAGAATTAGTATAAAAAATATTATTAAAATCTCGATTATGATTGTAAATGGTCCATCCCTAGCATCAGGTGGGATGAAACTGCCAGTTCACTCCACGCTCACTTCACATAAGTTTTCACGGTGACATGACATGGTTACAGAATCGACATGCTGGCTGTAAAGTGTAGATCTTTGACAGTTGTTACGTATCGTCAGAAGCGCGAAAGTCTGACAACCAGTCTTACCAAGGGGTATCATGTCACCCAGTAACTGGGATATGGAGTTCAGATAGGCAGTCGCTCCCTGTAAAATACTGGTATTCAGTTGCATCCGGTTAGACTGGAAGCCTAGCCTTTTCCCAACTATGTTAGTGTCTAACATAGTTGGGAAAAGGCTAGGCAGATTATGGTACGGAACACTTCGTGTGCGAGTCCGATTCGCACTTGGCCGCTTTTTTGAACGTACAAATTTGAAGGGTCAAAGGGTTTCAAAGGGCAGTAATTAGAACTACGTTAGTACAGTTCGTGGGTTCATTACTCGGGGGTAAATAGTTTGGGTGTGGATTTAGTTATTTCAGCGTGTTTTTGTGGGGCTAGAATAGGGAATTTGAATTGAGTTGAGGTATTACACGAATAGTTGGAGTGAGTGGGACTTTTTTGGTTATGTGAGTGAAAATGGAGCAAATTTGCTCCGACTACTCCGTTATTTATGGACCGATTTTGAAAATTCTTTTTTGTTTGAAAGGGTATACTCCCGAAGTGGTCCCATTGCCACCAAATCAGAATCAGGTGAGGGAATCCCATGGAAATCGAGGGAAACCCTCAAATTTTATAGGCAAACCTATAGCGATTTGGGTATTTTTTATAGTAACTCATGCATTTGCTCTCGGAAAGTACCATTTAGTGAAGTGGAACTGATGATGGAGACCACATATGACCACCGGAACAATATAATAATGAGTACCCCTATTTAACGGGTTGTGATTAAGCAACTTATGCTATGCATATGGTGAGTGGCAGTTTTCCTGGTTCTTACTAGGAGAACTCCTCAACAATCAACGTTCCAGCATCGGGAAAAGCAATATTTTGTAAAAGGTGATGAGCAGATAACATTAGGCTATTGTAACTTAGATAAATTCAAAACTGACCCACTATAAAGTGAAAAATAAAAAACTTTTTACAAAAAAATAAGAACCGACTACCAAAATTAACACTACAAAGTGAAAAATAACTTTAATTTCGGAAGTCGGTGGCAAAAAACTCAAATACACCAAAGACACCGACTTCCGAAATTAAAGTTATTTTTCACTTTGTAGTGTTAATTTTGGTAGTCGGTTCTTATTTTTTTGTAAAAAGCTTTTTATTAGTTTAAGAAAATTACATTGACACTTACAATAGGAAGAAAAGAACACCTTAAAAGTTACAGATATAAATGTTGTAGTTTTACATAGGGTGACACAATGGGCGGTCTTATCGCTAAAAGCGAAAAGAGGTGATGGCTTCAAACTAAATCAATTCTGATACCAATAATCGTTCATCAGACGCGCTTCTTTCATCAGCAAGGGTTCCTTGTTGACTACCAAACCCTAAAAACTAATATTTTTCCAATAGCATGGTTAAGCGTTCAGCGAATGAAATGATGAATGAATGAGGTGAATCATTCGCTGAATTTCGCCGTGGTGAACAAGGAACCCTTATAGTTTCACGATGTCCGTCTGTTTGTCTGTCTGTCCGTGGCTTAGCTCAGAGACTCTTAGTACCTACTAGAAAACTGTAATTTGACATGGGTACACACATTAATTACGCCGACAACGCGGTAAAATAAAATCTTAAAATATATTTCTTTTAAGGTAGCGCCCACACGTATAGTGGGGATGTTTTTAGGGTTCTGTGCCCAAAGGGTAAAACGGAACCCTATTACTAAGGCTCCGCCGTCTGTCTGTCTGTCCGTCTGTCTGTCTGTCTGTCACCAGGCTGTATCTCATGAACCGTGATAGTTAGACAGTTGAAATTTTCACAGATTATGTATTTTTGTTGGCGCTATAACAACAAATACTAAAAAACAGAATAAAATAAATATTTAAGGGAACTCACATACAATAAACGTGATTTTTTTGCTCGTTTTTGCTCGATAATGATGACGGCAACAGATAGACGCCTGATATATTCACAGAATATTTAGTTATATATTCACTTTTAAAATAAATAATTAAATTATAATAAAACAAATATTTAAGGGGGGCTCCCATACAACAAACGTGATTTTTTTGCCATTTTTATGGATAATGGTACAGAACCCTTCGTGCGCGAGTCCGATTCGCACTTGGCTGGTTTTTTTTGTTCCTCATTTATCCCGATAGTGTGGGGTGTCGTTGGAAAGGCCATTCATTCAAAAATATTGCGAGTATGTGGAAACCATGTTTTGATTCAGGGATCCGTTTGCGAAATATTAATCTATAAAGTGCAATTTTTTTTACAGTCAAGTGTCCCCCCCCCCTGCAAAGTAAATGGTTGTTTATGGATATGTGAAATAATTAACGGCAATCACACTAATATTATAAAAGCGAAAGTTTGTGAGTGAGTGTGTTAGATACTTCTTCATGCTCAAACTGCTGGACTAATTGTGATAAAAATTTGTATAGCTGACACTCTGGATTAACATATAGGCTACTTTTAATCCCGATATTCCCACGGGATCGAGACTTACGCGGGTGAAACCGCGGGGCGCAGCTAGTAGCATATACATATAACGAAGTTAAAAGGAAAACTATCACAGCTAAGTACTGCACAAGTTAACGAGTATCAGTCAACCAACTTAGATTTGAGTTAGAATGTATGTGAGAACATGTTTTTCAACTTCTAAGTTACTCTTGGGATAAATTCATCCACGCACTTCAAATTTAAAATAAATTTATTAAACTTACACATAGTTCTCAAACATACAATAAACATGCATGAAATTCTAACCAACAGAAAGCTTAGATAGATTTAACAGCGGGTCCTAAACTAGGCAACGCTCATCACCAATTAAGCCAAAAGACGTCCACTGCTGGACATACTCCTCCCCCAAAAGGGGTTGCCGTAATCGCCACGCTTGGCAAGCAAGTTGGCGATCGCAGTAAGGTGTTAAAATGCATAGACAACGCTGCTACCCATTCTCTAGCATGTATCATGGTGACCCAGAACGTGGCCGGTTTTAAGAGTGATATATCTAAAAGGCGGGGGGGGGGGGGGGGGGGCGCATTATGTATATCTAAAATGCCAAATGCATAATACCAAAAAAAAATAAGACACCGTAAAAGTTACTCTGGTACCTCGTACAATAAAATTACCAAACATTAACACTAGAATAATTTAACTACCCAATAGCCTAAAACGTAATTAATTCGTGTCCCATTAGATTAGTTTCACTAATTATATTTAGTACAAAGTCAATCATGAGGACACGCCTTCACGTAACGCTCAGACAGCATGACGCATAGCGCGGTATGAGTCAGAAGTGGGGCTGGTTTATTGTTTTAACGGCTGAGTGGGATTATTATTGGGGGTTTTTAAAGCATACTTAATTATGTGAATTACGAGATGAAACAATGGTGTTCGTAGATTGTCTTTCACTTGCATCAGTGATTTGCCAGAACAACTTGTGTCTGTCAACAAACAAGGCAGATGTGAGTGCCGGGAACGCTGGGAGGGGACGCCCCAGAAGGACATATTATAGCGACCTTGCGGTCAGGGGCGTAGTCCTCGCAACCGGCGTGCGTGTATGACCAGATGTATGAACGTAAATGAAGCAAAAGGATCGTAGCTGGTGGCGTTCTGTAGTTTCTGCCTACCCCCATGGGAGGGCGTGCGAGTGTAAATATAATAATGGTTTTAGATTATACGTGGAGTTTCTTGCCCATTCTTCTCCATACGAAACTACCTTTTGGAAGGGGCGCGGAGACTAGAATCATTTTTTTTTTTTTGTATATCTTGAAGTTCAAAAGTGCCTTTTATGTACTCATTTGAAATAAATCATTTGACATCATACTGCGCATTATAATTATACCTATATATATAATGTAATAAGTGTCTCACCGTAAGGCAAGGACATGACAAAGAACTAGCGGTGATCCTGCTGTGTTTTCGATTTTTCATCATAATAGGTAGTTCTTATCGTGTTACCCAGGAACTGAGTTGTGGAGGTCAGATAGGCAGTCGCTCCATGTAAAATACTGGTATTCAGCTGCATCCGGTTAGACTGGAAGCCGACCCCAACATAGTTGGGAAAAGGCTAGGCAGATGATGAATAGGTAGTTCTCAATTTCTCTACTATCATTGCCTTCTACCGAAATGATTTTTCAGGGCATCTTTTGCCTAGTGTTGCCCAAATTCAGTCTTGGTCTTGCAGTCTTGGTCTTGTTCTTGCGTTTTTGCAAGACCAAGACCAAGAACAAGACCGCGTATTTTTAGCAAGACCAAGACCAAGACTGACCGTGCAAGACTTGAGCAAGAACAAGACATAGCCTGCAAGACTCTTGCGTCTTGCAGCTAGGACTTAGCGCTATTTCACTGAGTAGTTAGGTGTAACAGTTCGGTGTATAGGTAGGTACGCTTAGGAATTCTATGAGACGCAAAAAACTGTATCAAAGAATATGAAAAACTGGACCTATGCGCATTACGACTAATACCATAAACATAGCGAATAAAAAAATATCTATTAAAATCAAACTGAGTGCATGCATAGTTATGTTTTAACCATCGGCACTTTGATAATGCGGCATCAAAGGTTTTGTACTTACTTCTCAAAGAAATTTGCCGCTTTTCGGAAGTACATGGTTATGATACACGCGCCGGCGGCTTCTTTTGAAATCTAAAACAATCGTTGCCGCCACGCCGAAATCATAACATTTGTGACACTATTTGATTGCCGCCATAGGGCGTAGGTATACTCATGCAAAATAATTTCGAATTTTTTTAAGAGTACCTACAGGTGTTCCAAAGAATAAATAAGTTTCAGAGTGCTTAGAATGAAAATGAATACATTATACTGATCACGCAAGTAGTATTATGATTAGGTTATAAATCAAAGCTTATAAATCATAAATGTTTATTAAGAAACAGTTACTTCCATGGAAAACGACATATAGGTCAGTTGATTTTTCGAATTTCTTATCAAATCTTCAGTTATTTATTAATCTGCTTGATCTTTACTATGGCTATGTTAATTCAAGCTCACAATGTTCCAATTCTAATACGTTTTTCTAAGATTTAAAGTAAACTTTAATAAATAGTAATAGACTAATAGGTAATTGCAAGACTTGCAAGACTCTTGCTGCAAGACCAAGACCAAGACCAAGACTGGGAGCGCAAGACCAAGACCAAGACCAAGACCAGGTGTATTGGCGCAAGACCAAGACCAAGACTGGCTAAGTCTCGTCTTGTTCTTGCATTTGGGCAACACTACTTTTGCCCCGACAAAGTCTTATCGATTGGTACTTGTAAAATTAAGGGACCTGTCCCACCGCCGTCTAGGAAGCGACTAACTATCAACGATTTTCTCGCTCAATAAAAGAGATACATACACGATGACTCCTCTGTTGCAGCGACAGGAGCTACCAAAGAGAGTAGTCATTCAGCGACGCTCGCTTGACGGGCAGAGCACTCGCTAAGAGACTCACACTTGCTACACACGCATAAGTACCAGCAAGTAAACGCTCGACATGTTGCCGTCGTGCACTCGGTGCTCGTTGCTCGCCAAAAAGTTTTTAGTTGCTAGCTCTATTCGCTACTCGGGTGGGACAAGTGCCTAACTTCGGACCATGACAACATATTAAATAATCGCTTCATCTTCTAAATACCTAATTATCAAATTTAATTTAGTTCTAAATACATTAGAATAGAGTGTAAAGCAGTCACACGATCAATTAGTCCGATACAGGCGCGTGCTTGCCCTCCGTTTAAGAATGGTCGCGGAAGATACAGCTCAAAGTTATAGAATGATTACATATGACGAGTCAATGATGGACGTTTGTCATGTCTTTTTGCAGTCTTTTCAAAGATTTGGGTAAAGATGAGTGTGGATTTTTCAGTTTTCAATAAAGTTAATCTATCATCGACCAGCGCTGGGACTCTGTCTCGCATAGGGTCGCTGCATTATGCTGAGCATTGGCCGTTTTGCGTGAATGTGACGGATATTTTCCCCCAACTTGTTTGTGCTTTTTTTTTTGCTTTGCGTTATGTTTACCGTAAATTAACGTATTTTCTTTCTTTTACTTCCATTGTCCCCTGTCAACCTTACTACGATCTCTTCCAGGCAACACAGTGATTTCCTGGACATAACATGGGGTTGTCTTTGGTACAAATAAAAGTATTGTACATTATACTTTAATACTATGTCAAAGTCAAATTATTTATTTCAAATAGGCACATTCAAAAACTTTTTAACGTCAAAATTTACAAAAATAATAGAATTGATTCTAGTTGCCCCTTCCAAAAGGTAGTTTCGTATGGAGAAGAATGGGCAAGAAACTCCACCGTTACTCTTTTAAAATGTTTTACAATATTTTGCATAATATTTATGTACATTAATTATACAGGGTGGAATTTTGTAATGCCACCTGGAGGGAAAGTACTCTTAATACTGCAGATAGAAAGTTTTACTCAAAGGAAACATTCCTTTATTTTTGAATAGAAAGCAAACTGCATTCAAATATTTTAGAAAATTCTCTTCTCCCACACCCGGGAATCGAACCGGCTAAAATCTGAAAAAAATATACCCTGTACTTTTATTGCATCGATCGTTAGGGTCAATTATAAGGATGAAATCTCTCTAACAAACATGATAAATTAAATGAAAGGAAAACCAGGAAATCTTAAATTAATTTATGTATTTACAAAAAATGGTAAACTAACTAATTAGTTGCTCGAAATGGGCTCCATTCTCTTGGATACACAAATTTATTCTTTTAACGAATTCATTTCTAGTAACCTTTAATAAAGTGTTGTGGTGAATATTATAAATCGTATTCTGAACTTCAACTCTCAACTCGTTGTCATTCGCATAAGATTTCATGTAAATTTGATTTTTTACATATCCTCACAAACAAAAATCTAATGGGGTGAGATCTGGCGATCTCGCAGGCCATCTGATTGTGCCGTTTGTACCAATCCAGGTATTAAAATGGTTATTAATGTAGGCAGTAGTGATTCTGCTGTTATGTGCTGGAGCACCATCTTGCTGTAGAATTATTTGGTTTCGCTCTTCCTCGGGGAAACCATTTAACTCGTTTCTTAAGAGATCCAGTATTTCAATATACTTGACAGTGTTTAAATGACCTTCGTACACGTGGACTAACACTACATTATTTCTCATAATTCCGCACCAAACGTTGAAAGAAAATCTTACTTGATTGTTAGTTTCATGAACACGAACAGGATTCACTCGAGACCAATAATGGTTATTGCGGCGATTGTACATGCCATTATTGCTGAAGTTGGTTTCGTCAGACCCTACAATGTTACTCAAAAAATTAGGGTTTCGGTCAATTTCTCCAAGCATGTTTTCACGATCCCCAATATGCAATTTTTGCACCAACCGACCTTTACGATAGCATTTATACTTATACTTTTTCAGCACTTTAAGTACGCGAGTGTGGGTTGTTCCTAATTCATCGGCAGCATCTCTACTTGAAGCCTTTGGAAATGATTCAAAGTATGTTAAAACATCTAGTTCTAAATCGAAATAGTTTTGCTGAATAGTTTGCCGTCTCTTCTTGAAACCACCCGTATTCTTTAAATTTTCTACCATTCTTTTCAATACGAACCGAGTTGGTGTCTGTCGGTCTTGATATCTCTCTCCATACCACCGCAGAGCTAGATTCACATTTTTGTTATTTAAAAAATAAGCTTCCATTAAATCAAACTGTTCTTGATAAGCCATTTTCACCGTGAGACAAAATGTGAAATGAGTTGTAAAAACAATCAAATGTGAATAACAACTATGACAATCTAATTTTCAAATTTTATTCTAACATTCCATATTTAAATTACCTCATACACGCAGCTACGAGTATGTCGCAAAGGAGTCTCCATTACAAAAGATGGATGTTAGTTAAAGAGCTTTAACTTGACTCATTGAATTTGTAACTTCAGATTTCCTGGTTTTCCTTTCATTTAATTTATCATGTTTGTTAGAGAGATTTCATCCTTATAATTGACCCTAACGATCGATGCAATAAAAGTACAGGGTATAATTTTTTCAGATTTTAGCCGGTTCAATTCCCGGGTGTGGGAGAAGAGAATTTTCGAAAATCTTTGAATGCAGTTTGCTTTCTACTCAAAAATAAAGGAATGTTTCCTTTGAGTAAAATTTTCTATCTGCAGTATTAAGAGTACTTTCCCTCCAGGTGGCATTACAAAATTCCACCCTGTATAACTATATGTGAAGACGATGCACCTAGAATAAAATTACTATACAAAAATAGGTAACAAGAACTAAAAATGGAGCAATGCCAGATAAATTAATTATGTGATAAACGGTGCTTACATATATTTTACAAACATTGTAAAAATATACGTTTTCCTAAAAAAAAATATCAGTGTGTGAGACACTGATATTTTTTTTTTAAGGTAATCACAGAATTTATAAATATAATAGATGCATAGATATGACATACTAACTATACAATATTAGTTTTAGTATATGCGAAACCCGAAACACGTGTCTAGTATTTTTATGTAAAGAATCTATGTACAAAATTTCAAAACTGTATCATGAAAAATCACAAAGTTATAAGGTGTATAATGTTACCGGGTTGTCCGTACAAAAACATGCTAACGGCGCCCCCGCGCCTCCAGGGTCGTCTTGCGCTCATTGATAATAATTTGGCAGTAGGTACCTAACCGTACGGCAGTTGTATTGTAAGTAATAAAATGGTGATAACATTTTCCACCACACTTAAATATTTTTGGGACAAAATATAACATGGTGTAAAAATTATTGAAATCGATTCAGTTTTTTATTCTGAACTAACTGTGTTCAGGTTTCGAATATACTAAAAATAATGTTGTACGAGTATAAGCCAGGAACATAAATGAAGACTTAGATTATTACAGCTAACAACGAGAACAAAAACCATAAACATCATTCACCCAATAGGCCTTCCTTGAACACAAAGATGTGTATACCTACAACAAGACATTAATGCTTTTTGAAAAGCCAACTCTATACCCATCTTAAATTGGGCAAGGCAGATAATCTAGTAGCTTGAAAATCGATACTCACCAATGATGCCTAAAGGCTATTTGAAATCGAGCCAGTGGTAACACTGTAAACCACTGTTTCGTATGACTGTTTAGAATGCTTACATTAACCGGTATTTATATTGAGGAAGTATGTAAATTTACCAAATCTCACCCTGAAATGTTTGAAAAACTGGGAGATTAGTGTATGTTCAAAACTGAATTGAATTTTCAATTCAAAATTGAATTGAAAAAGAAAATGAAAACGGAATTATATGGGCGAAGTTGCTATATTATGTGTATTCAGATATATTACAAGATTCCTAACCCTATGGAAGAACTTCCAATGGTCCGCTTTAGAAGGGCTTTACGCAGTTGGTTCATTGAGAATTCCTTCTATACTTTAAAAGATTTCCTTCAGTTTAAATTAGAATGACCTAATTGTACCTATACCATACATTTTCATGTCATTATGTTATGATTAACTATGTTAAGCTACTATATAATACTACCACTGTAAGAACTTTAGTAGCCATATTTATCAGAAAATAAATCATTGACTTTGACTTTGAAAAAAAAAACCTGTGGACTCTTCACCTAGCATTAAAATCTCTTGTCTAATGGGTTTGAGAAGGTAAATTAGGTACATAATTATCTTGAAGAAATATTCTCAAATTAGACTCGTTTGAAATTGCAGGTGTTCTAAGAGATAAGCTTAAAACTCGTAACATTAGGACTTAATGTTCTCTTAAGGGAGCAGATAAGTACACGTCTGGCTTTAACCTTACCGTAATTCTCATAGACCGCTAATGTGCAAGGTCATCAATTGAAAAACCCCTACCCTTTTTCGTAAATTTGTTATCTAATTGTGAGAAAGCTTGAAATAATTGAAACATTAAGTCTGTGTTACTATAAAAGTACAGTTTTCGTGGTGATATACCATTCGTGTCAGTCTCAGCACCTGTTAATAGTTTCATCACTTTTGCGTTCTCGAAAATATAGTTTATTTCGCCTTTGATTTACTTAATGAAGGTATTGTATAAAAAACGAGAAACAGTCGAAGTAGTGGTGCTAGGGGGAGGCCTATGTCCAGCAGTGGTCGCCTTTCTGCTGAAACGATGAATGATGACATAGATTAATTAGAACATCGGCTCAATTCGAATCATACAAGCACACTGAGAATTATTCATACCTCTGTTACCTATGTTGAAATTTTCCTTCACCCCGTTTCTGATTTGAAAATTTGAAGCTCCACAAAATTTCCTCGCAAAAAACGTAAGAAGTATTAAATTTCACGGGCTACAATCATTGGAGGAATCACCTTACGTGACGCTAAAGTGAAGTTTGACATCTCAACTTCAAATCCTCAATTCAGAAACTGGCTGTTCAAAAAACACATTACGGAACGCACAGGAAGAAACAAATGACAATCTTGAGCTTTCAGAAGCCTCCTGCCAACTCCTCCTTACCATCCAGAGTGTATTAGTCAGTGTTATCATCCTCTACAGTGCCCTCAGTCTATTTTGGGCGACACTTCATTACAATGATCGCCTGATTCTGATTTATGTGCAGTGCGTGACCGAAGATCTTTAGCTATATTATTCCAATTGTGAGGAGTGCCTACAATTATTTAGACGGCGGAGCTGTGTAATTTGCTTGATGTTATTTAAGTCTGGATTTGTGCTCAATTAATAGCAATAGGCCTGCGTCTAATACTCGTAATTCTACTAGAAGAGGCTTTATACCACAGGGGTATAAAGCCTCTTCTAGTAGAATTAAGAGTTTCTCTTTGGGAAAGAAGATAGTTCTTTTTGTTCAGGGATTTGTCTCACCGAAAATTGTGGCGTATATTAATTAAACGCATGTTGATTTGTGCCTTACAATCATTAGATTACAGTGGCAGTAATAATTATGCTTCGTCTAGCGGGAATGCTGAGAAATACGATCATTACCTAAAAAAACACTAAGAGCTTAGTCAGTAGGTTGGTCTCATTGGCATTATACGAGTAAGTAAAACCAGTGCGTGTCAGATCACGCACAATGAAGGGTTCCGTAGTTAGGATGAACTTATCCCTAAAACAAACTTAACATTGTAGTTGAAAAACATGTTCTCCCATACATCGATATACGCCACGGTCAATTTTGCAACTGAAAATTTATGTTTGTAATCGCAAAAAATGTTTTCTTATGTGATAAAACTACAGATTAACAATTTTCGGACTTTTCCCTTTACTTGTGCTGTGAGACCTTGCTTCTGCTCAAATTTCATGATTCTAGGTCAACGGAAAGTACCCTATAGGTTTTGATTTATTTGCGAGTGTCGAAATATAATATGTCGCAATAATGTCGCTTATATCGCCGTATTTTTTTATTGCGTTGACTTGGAAGTTAGATTTTTTAGAGCTTCAAGGGACCATATACTTACGTATTTGATATTAATTTCAACTTGATACCTGTACGCGTTCTTGAGAGAAATGGTTTTGACAGACTGACAGACTGACAGACGGACAACGAAGTGATCCTATAAGGGTTCCGTTTTTTCCTTTTGAGGTACGGAACCCTAAAAATAGAGCATTGTTCAGTAATAAATAGTAGCCATCTAGCACGTGTTCATAAAAAAAAAAAAAACACATACGTACCAAAATATCAGGAGCGTAGTACTCTGATATATGAACGGAGGTGAAGCAAAAGGAGTATGTAAGGAGCGTAGCAGATGGCGTTCTATAGTTTCTGCCTACCCCCATGGGAAGAAGGCGTGAGTTTATGTATGTATGTATATATCAAAATATTTGTATTACTGTAAGTATATCATTTTCAAAATCAGACGACTTAGAAGTAGTATTTCATCTAAAAAAGATGCTCCTCCATGAAGGTCACTCCACCCCTCATCTTCGTACCGTACCCAAGATGTATACCACACGACAGACACGTGTACAGCAGCCAACAGTACGACTGCCCACCAGTGGCGAAGGGTGATTTTATAAGAGAGATAAGCCGGAGCAATAAAATATTTTCTATATAAAATAAACTCCTCCTGACGACGTCTATTTTGTATAGAAACTGAACTCACAGCAAGCCGGACGCGCCTGCTAGTTATTTTAGAGCAAAATGCTCTGTTGTTGGGATATAAAGACAAAAGTATAATGTTTTAATTGTATGGTGTATTAAATACCTACTGTGTGATTGGATTATACATATTATTTGGCATTATTAAACACTACTGATTGTGCCATTTTTCAATGACGATAGAGTGGTTGTGTTGCGAATTTCCGAAGGGAAGCCGGTAGGAATCGTGTTATACGGTGGTTTCGCCACTGCTGCCCACCGAACAGTCGAAACGGAATCTAGCAAGAGCAGCCCTAGGGGTCTACTCCGAACCGCTAAACCGAAGTATCGCCCGAATGTTCGGCCGTTTTATAACTTCCACAGTCTCCTTTCTTGACTTTGAGTCCTTACCCGACTTCAAGTCACAGTTTTGACTTTGGCTTATCTCTTCGACTGTCTTTTCTTTTTTATTTCGCCGTAGTCAGCGATAGTTAGCCGTAGTAAAGAAACGACCGAACATTCGGCCGATACTTTGGATTTATGTTCGGAGTAGACCCCCCTGGTGTTAGAAATGGGTATTCTAAATGTTACACCTGAAATAAAATTGAAGATTTCGTTTCAAGTTGATATACCACTTTACGCTAGAATAAGCTACCTATAAAATAAGATTTAAAACAGGTGTGAACCTGCTGCAGCTTCAAAGGTTTGGTTTGTTTTACTTTATAAATGCCGATTTGATTATCACCACGAACTGTAGATATATTTTTTTTCTTCGTATACGTTAAAAACACTTTAATTAATACTTGCATCTACTTTGCATATGACAATATGATAAATGATTTATTTCTGTAAGTAGGTAGGTTTGTACAAACCTTTGAGAAGAAAGCCCGAACCATAATCAGAGGTCACAGTCTCTTCTAAAGTCCAGACATAATCTTGATGAGACCGTGTGAAGACCATGTAGATTGGTGTCTGAAATGGTATTTTGAAGAAAGAACCACGCAGATTGAGTGAAGTACGCATTATTTTGTCAGTAATCGTGCAGCTCAACTCAGAACTTAAGGAGCTTAACGATTCGACGAACAGTATCAAAAAGGACTTTTGGGTAGTCCGCATCAATAACTCAAACTGCCAGACCATGATTAAAAATAACAGAGAAAAAAACAATGAACCTAATCTCACATTCACAATTATCGACCATATCTGGAATTGAATTAAGAGGGCGTACAACGGTCCACTAGCGCCACTCCTTTAAAACAATATTATCTCGTGACTGAGAACGAATTATGAATAACAGCTAGCAGTAGGGACCCTCGGTAAGTGTGTCTAGAATTTTCTAATATCTTTTATAAAGTTTCATATCAACAAAATACGATCTAGAGGAAAGTGGCCGCTTTTCTTACCGAGGGCTACTAGCCGTTATTCATAATTCCAACTCAGTCACGAGATAATATTTTTTTAAAGGAGTGGCGCCAGTGATATCCGTTTGTACGCCCCCTTAATTGAGTGCATTGTCAAAACATTATCTTTTTATAACGATTTCATGACTCTGATTAGACTTTATTAAAAAAATCGACTAATTAAATGATAAATTGGTTACTTTTTTAGGGTTCCGTACCCAAAGGCTAAAACGGGAACCCTATTACTAAGGCTCCACCGTCTGTCTGTCTGTCTGTCCGTCCGTCTGTCACCAGGCTGTATCTCATGATCCGTGATAGCTAGACAGTTGAAATTTTCACAGATGATATATTTCTGTTGCCGCTATAGCAACAAATACTAAACACCAGAATAACATAAATATTTAAGGGGGCTCCGATACAACAAACGTGATTTTTTTGATCGTTTTTGCTCGATATTGATAACGGTAACAGGTAGACACTTGAAATATTCACAGAATATTTAGTTATAATAATATATTCACTTTAAAAATCGATAATTAAATTAAAATAAAACAAATACTTAAGGGGGGCTCCCATACAACAAACTTGATTTTTTTGCCGTTTTTATAGATAATGGTACGGAACCCTTCATGCGCGAGTCTGACTCACACTTGGCCGGTTTTTGTTGTTAAGGTATAATACAGTTAATATACGTTACAATACAGTGGGCCATACATATTAAACTATAAACTCGGTTCCAAAAAAGTGAGACAAATTGTATACAAACACTAGGGATTACGTATTCATAGCGGGCCCTGCTAGGGATGTCACCGCTAATTTTAATAATTACACTTGCGCATATTAATTTACCATTCCGCTGAAACGTTCAGCACGCATGAAATGTGGTTAATTATTTCCCCGAATTTAAATAGGAAGTTCTCTGTTTGTTCGTTTGTGCGAATTTCGAAGGTGGCAGCAGGAGGACTTAAAGGAAACCGAAATTATATTATTAAAGGTTTTTTATTCTAGATTCGGACGATGCTAGTACCGAAGTACCGAAAATTAGTTATCTCTAACATTATTGCTAGACGTCGATGTGGCATCAGCACATTTGGAAGTAGGTGAGCGTTCGGCGATACGAGGCGTCAATTCAGCAAAATGGTGTATTGTGATTTTATGTGGAATCATCCGATTGACGTAATCAGTTTCTCATATCGCTATTCAGATTATTTGGTGTAGGCCGAGTACAGTCGGTGACCAGCATTATCTGACCCCCTCTGCCATTATTCTTCTTTGTCAGAGAGGTCAGGCTGGGAGGGGTAATGCTGGTCAGCGACTGTACGTAACATGCGTGGTAGTTTGTTTAATAGTTTGTTTGGGGTTTTTTGGGATTTCTCCAAAAACAACTGGATCGATTTTGATGATTGCAACTTTTTTCTTTTGTAATATCTTGGAAAGGTTTTCAGTACGCAGGTACTTTTGAAATGGGTTTTAAACATGTTATCTAAGGCCTATTATTGTCCTACAGCAGGGCAAAGTCCGCTTCTCATACACAGAAGGCACGAGCATTGATTACCTTCCTAAAGACGGGTTGGCCATTTCAGACTTATATTAAGAGGAGGCTCCCTATTTTTATGTTAATTTTTATGAATACTCTAAAACAGTCACACATGCAAGCAAAATTAAACTTTAGTATATGATTTATTGGACCTTTTTCTTTCCATGTTGAAGACAGTTACGTAATTGTAATATTTTCTCTAGATACATTTTTTATTCGAAAATCATGTCTTTTTTAAGGATAAAAAAAATAAACAAGATTGTTTGGCTTTTATGTCTCAAATAAGTATTCACAGCAAGAAAATATAGTGTATTATCCCGACACAAGATATTTTTTCTCTAGATCAATTATTACTTTAGTTATAAACGAAATAAGCATTGAGACTTACGCTATTTAGTTTCGTGCTCGAACAAGATCAAAGAGCGCAAGCAATATTCAATTTTATTACTGATGTGTTAGCGTTTAGCACATAACCGAGTTGCGGGGAGTAAGTTTGCGTGGAAATTTGATTTAGACTGCCTTAAGCTACGCTTGCCGGAGTTGTTCCGTGGATGAGTGACCACCTTTACACACCGAGACTCCTCCGTACCTCGGCAACCACGTTATGCTGTTGGTCCCGGCTGTCATTCGTGGATATTCGACAGTCGTTAAGGGTCGTCAGAAACCCTAAAGTCTGACAACCAGTCTTACCAAAAGGTATCGTGTTATCCAGTAACTGGGTTGTGGAGGTCAGATAGGCAGTTGCTCCCCGTAACTCCATATTGCTATATTGGTATTCAGCGGCACCCGGTTAGACTGGAAGCCGATTCCAATATAGTTGGAAAAAGGCTAGGCAGATTGATTAAATAAAAGTCCAGGTTTCCTCACGATGTTCTCCTTCACAGGATGTTTTAGATAAGTCAGAGAAACTCAGAAAGTACATATGAATTAAAAAGAGTAATTTAACCCACAGCTTCTTTTTTGAAAGGCATGGCCTTAACCACTGGGCCATCACATATTCTTGCTAGAACTAATTAATAATTTCTATGACTGGGAATCAAACCCACGAACTCCATATTCCGCAGTTTCTCACCTAAACGAGGCGAAGATCTCTTTAAAATAAATAAAAAAATCCCCATCTTATAAGAACTTGATTGAGGGGATAGGAGACGACCCCCGACGAGTTTTTCCGAATAATTTCCGAGCCCAATTTTTTACTTCAAAGGATTAGAAATTACCTAGTTTTAGCAAAACTCTTTGTAAATTTAAAACAGTTTTAACTATGGTAAGTACCTCGTTAACGCTGCTTTCGATTTTAAAACAAAATTAAAAATGTAATTGCAATTGCGATAATCGCCACGCTTGGCAGGCGGGTTAGTGATCGCACTATGGAGCTAAAATGCATAGAGAACGCTGCTGCCCATTCTCTAGTAAGTCCCTTAGTTGCATTTTCCGACACCCGCAAATCATATTCAGATCAACATACAAACTGTTACTGACCTGCAAACTGCAAAAAATCGTAAGAAAATTTATATTTCGCGGGCTACCTTAGCGCATCCCCCTTAAGACGCTTCCCCTAGCAAATGGCTTTGACCGTTCGGTCCTTCCTTGTCCTGCCGCTCTGACTCGCTATGTACCGCTCCCTGCGCACGCCACATTCAATGAAGTTTTAGGATTATTTTAATAAAAAAAGAAAAGCGATCTTCTTTGTATATAAATAAAAAGACAAGTCCTGACTGACTGATTGACTGACTCATCAAAGCCCAGTCCAAACCCTTGGACCTAGAAAGCTGAAATTTTGTAGAGAGGTTTTCTTTATAATGTAGACAAGGAATAAGAAAGGATTTTTGGGAATTCCACCCCTAAAGGGGTAAAATAGGGGATAGAAGTTTATATGAAAGTCCGTCAGTTTTGAAGTTAGGATCTTCAAATTTTGTGTTTAGGCTGACAATTGAAAATTAATTTATATGTGTTTCAGTGTTTTTGATAATTCTACCCCCGAAGGGTTAAAAAGAGGGATGAAGTTGTGTATGGAAAGTCCTTCATTTTAGAATGTAAAAATCACTAAATTTATTATCTAGGCTTATGGTCGGAAGCTAAAGCAACGGTTTTGTTAGAATTTTAATCCTTAAGGGGTGAAAAGGGGGATGAAATTTTGTTTTTAATTAAAGTTCTTTATTGTTTAAGTTAAAATCACGCTCGGCTTATGGTTGGCTTATACAACGTAAATCGTTTTTTTTTTAATTTCAACCCACAAGGGGGTGAAAAGGGGGATAAAGTTTTGTATTGAAGTTGTTCATTCGCCAAATTTTGTATTCAAGTAAAAATAATACAGTTGATAAACTTGAAACTTAGCACAAATACTTACCTAAGTAAATCATAAAGTTTTCCATTTTTAGTTTTTTCAAAGTTCCCCCCGAAGGGGGATTGGGGGATGTCAAAGTTTTTATAGAAGAATTTTAACTCGCAGTCCGATTAACTCGAAACTCAGTATTTATACTTAAAACCAAAAATATAGAATAACGTGTATCAGGGTTTTTCAAAAATCTACCCCGAACGGGGTGAAATGGGGTATTCAAAAAGGAAACCAGGACTCAAAACCAAAATCAAAATACGTCAGAAGTTAGGTGCACGGTTCCAATTGGTCGTTTCCTATGGAGAAGAGCCGGCAAGAAACTCGCACGGTTACTCTTTTAAAAAGAATAGGCTTTTACAATGTTTTCAAGTTACAGTGTTAATAGGTATGGGAGGACAGTGTAGGTGACCGTCAATAAGTACCAAGTACTTAACAAAATAGAAGATGGTTTACAAAGCTACAGTCTATTAAGCCTATAACGTTCTCACATTCACAAATTAAAAAAAAAAATCTATATAAAATATTACTAAAATAATAAAAAAAACCTACCTATTTAAACCAAATGACAAGATTGCCATTACAACTGTAACAAATCTGAATTAATATTCTGTCCACAGACTGATTGGTCTATCAACACACAGCTCAAACCGCTGAACGGATTGGGCTGAAATTTGGCAAACAGATATTCATTATGACGTAAGCATCCGCTAAGAAGGGGTTTTTGAAAATTCGACCTTTAAAGGGGTAAAAAGGGGGAAGTTTGTTTGTATGAAAAATCTTATTCCTTGAGTTAATAAACTTGAATCTTGGCACGCATACTAACCTAAATAGATCATAAAGTTTTCCATTTTAAGGTTTTTTCAAAGTTCGCTCCAAAGGGGGATTGGGGGATGTCAAAGTTTGTATAGAATAATTTTAACGCACAGTCCGTTTAACTCGAAACTCAGTATTTATACCTAAAACTAAAAAAAAACGAAAAACGTGTATCAGGGTTTTTCAAAAATCTACCCCTGACGGGATGAAAAGGGGTTGTGAATTTTACAAAGGAAGATTTTACTGCGTGGCTTGATTAACTCTAAACTATGACGTAGGCATCTGCTAAGAAGGGGTTTTTGGGAATTTGGCTTTTAAAGATGTGAAAAAGGGGATTTTATTTGTATGTAAAATCTTTTTCCTTGAGTTGATAAATCTGAAACTCGGCACGAATACTAACCTAAGTAAATTATAAAGTTAGTAATTTTTTGGTTTTCGTTTTTTTTGTTAAGGGGGATTGGGGGATGTTAAAGTTTGTATGGAAGAATTTTAACGCATGGTCCGATTTACTCGAAACTCGGTACTTTATATATACCTAATGCTCACAGAATATTCGTTACGGGGCAAAAGGGGGTTTTTGAGTTTTAGGGAAGGGTTTATATCAAAATTATAGAAAGAAGAAGAAGAAAGAAAGAAAACATACATTTTCGAAAACAACCTTTTAAACGGGGTGTTGAATTTTGTGGGGGATAATAATTGTATGGAAAGATATATCGCGCGGTCGATCAACTTGAAACTCGGTATTTATATTTAGGATCGGAAATAAAGGAAAAGGTGTATCTGGGTTGTCAAAAAATCTACCCCTAACGGGTGGAAAGGGGTAGTCAGTTTTAAAGGGGATGATTTTATGTTTCGGATTGGCGCAAAAATGGCTGAACGGATTTAGATGAAATTTGGTAACATAATATAGTTTATAGTTTATAATCTGCATTAACACATAGCGTACTTTTAATTCCGGTAGTGTTCTCGTGGCATTTTTTCCGACATCCACGCGGGCGAAGCCGCAGGCAAAAGCTAGTCTGAAATAAAATGAAACGTGAAATAATTAGATTTTTAAATTATCTATCCATTACTGGAATCCTCAAATTAGTAGAACGTCACCTTTAGCAAAAGATGCATGCAATCAATAATATAATTTAAGTCATTTTTTACATGATTTTAAAATTTATAAAACGTATAAACAAATAAGAACATGCAATGTGATGATAGGATATAAAACATTAATAATGTGCTTTTAGATGTTGCACCAAGCCGATAGTGGTACTTTGGAGGGCAAGCTCAGTTTTCGATACGTATTTCAGTTGATTATGATTAACTGTGCTTGCTCGCGGGGAGACCCTTAGACCTTCCAAGCATAAAGTGCGTCACTCACCTGCTAGCCTCCTGTGGCTCTTCGAGGGAATCTTGTCCTGATGTGGCACGTGGCCGGCATTGCACGACGACCGGCCGCGGTCCGATTATCCACTCACAGATTGGTGCACCAAAGTCTGTACTGCACTATATGAGCCTTCAGAATTCACAATCAGTCCAGATAGAAGCCGTTTAGCGACGATTAACCCTCATCCCAAGGATTTTTAACCGGGAGCGCGCACTTAGTCAACTGCGATTTCTGCCATCTTGGATTCGACTTGACTCATTCGTTCGCAAGCACAGTGCGCGCATCGATAAAAAATGTATGGTTACGGAACAGATGTAGTTTATTTCTCTTAATGAATGAGTTAATAGCCTCTGAATAATGAAGGGAAACGAGGCAGCGCGTGGTAGCGCCTTAACGAATATGTGCGTTCATGCTAAGTCCACTGGTGAATTTGACATAATGTACGATGCAAATGGCGATGTCAAATAACGAGTTTGTTAGTCACAGTTCAAAAGTGAATGTCCAAGTTTAGGTAAAGTGCTCGTACATTTTTCACCATACTAGCTGCTGCCAGCGGCTTCGCCCGCGTGGCTTTTTCTAACATAAAAGAAGCGTCCAAATCGGTACAGCCGTGTCGGAGATTAGCCGGTATAAACAGACTCGGGCATTGCTTGGGACTAGTTTCAACCAATCAAATGGCTTGAGGCGGGTCTTGAGTAGTGTTTGGGTTTTGGGTGAGGTTCTGTGATGCGGGCCTAAGGGTTTGGTCGGGACGGCGCGGGCGGGTTGACGCGGCTTCGGACGCGGACACCTCCAGACGGATGTGTAGTTAGTCTGGTGTCCGCAGCTAGCCCGCGATTTGTCCGTGCGGCCAACCGCTCGCCGCTTCGCTCAAGGGATCAATCGCACGATTGATCCTTTGAGTGAAGTGGTGAGTGGTTGGTGGTAGTTTAGGTTAGTTTTTTTTGCAAGGTCATAATTATTTTGTGTATATCAACAAGCGCTTCTCGCCATCAAACTGGAAAGTTTGGCGAGTTAAATTGTATAATCAACAACTATATTGTACCTACCTATGTTTGAGAATAATAAAAAAAAAAACCGATTAAGTGCGTGTCGGACCACGCACAATGAAGGGTTCCGGAGTTAGGATAAATTTATCCCTAAAACAAACTTAACATTGTAGTTAAAAATTTGTTCTCCCATACATCGATATACGCCACGATCAATTTTCCGACTGAAAATTTAGGTTTGTAATCGCAATTTTTTTTTTTTGTGTGATAAAACAACAAATTCACAATTTTTGGAATTTTTCCTTTATTTGTGCTGTGAGACCTTGCTTCTGCCCAAATTTCATGATTCTAGGTCAACGGGAAGTATAGGTTTTGATTTATATGCGAGTATCGAAATATGTCGCTTATATCGCTGTATTATTTTTATTGCGTTAACTTGGAAGCTTGATTTTTTTAGAGCTTCAAGGAACCATAGACTTACGTATTTGATATTAATTTCAACTTGATACCTCTACGCGTTCCTGAGAAAAATGGTCTTGACAGACTGACAGACGGACAACGAAGTGATCTTATAAGGGTTCCGTGTTTTTCCTTTTGAGGTACGGAACCATCTTTTTTTTTTTTTTTTGGGTGGGAAATTATCAAATAACTTCTCCCGCTCTGGGCGGAGCGGGAGGGCGTGTCAGACTTTTACTGACTAAAACCCACCCGTGTTCCTTCCGTTGCCTGTGTGCCAGGGCCACGATATCCCTTTCGGACAAACTCGCAACCCCGGCAGGCAGTGGTCCTAACGGACCCCGTCAGTTTGTGCTGACATCTCTTTGAGGCGCGCGTGGAACACAACGCGCCGTCGACCCGGGCCTGGTCCTTATCGGACGGCGAGCTACCCATCGCTCACCGTCCGCAGGCCCGCGCCTACGGTGGCCGGAAATCGGCTTGCGACTCCCGACGCCCGGGGCGTCTCCTGCGGCGACTAAGGGCGCGAGGGCGCGAACCTTGTCTCACCCTCACGCGTTCCGCCTCCTCCTTCGCTAGCATAACTGCTTCGCAGAAGGAGGTGACGGCATCCCATGCACTCTCGCTCCGAACCATGGCCTGAACCAGGCCCGGACGCGAGAGATCGCCGCCGCCGATCGCCTCCGTGAGGACACGGCGGTGCTCCGCCCAAGCTGGGCAGACCTCCACCGTGTCATCTGGGCGATCCACACAGTGGTGACACCCGGGCGTTTCCTCCCGCTTTATCCTGAACAGGAACCTCCCGAAACAACCGTGTCCGGTGAGGACCTGCGTCAGGCGGAAGGTGAGGACGCCGTGGCGCCTCTCTAGCCACTCCTCAAAGAGGGGACTTATCGCCACAATTGTGGCGTGCCCAGCGCTGGGTTGCGACAATCGCACTCTCCATGTCGCCATGAGATCCCGCCGGAGCTCTGTCCGCCGTGCCGTAATTTCTTGCGGCAGCGGAGTTTCACCCCGGCGTTTCGCCTCCTCGCGCCACTTCCAGATGTGCGCGAGGACTTTTGCCTCCAGATCCCATGGCGACAGTCTGGCAAGGAGGCTCGCCACCTCACGGGAGACCGTGCGGTAACCCCGTACCAGCCTCATGGCCCTTTGGGACGCGAGGTACGGAACCCTAAAAAAAAGGCAAAATTAAAAAAAATGGTTTGTTTATTATAATTACGTATATTCGTTCATACACATTTTTTGTAAAAAGCTGTTATTTGGACATTACAGACAGGCACTTTAATTTTATTTATTTGTATACATTGTGATAACATACCCGTTCTCCTTTAGAACAACAATGTTCCGAATATTCATCTTAATAGCTTCGACAAATGCCTCAATCCTGATATTTATTAGGGTCTGAAACGAGCGGTATGGAAGCCTTCCGGCTCGCTGCCTGTATCGATCAAACGCCGTCTAGTCCAGGACGAACAGGATAACATACAATATTATTACGTACAGAAGGATCACTGGAACAAAACTTATAAAAAAAGAACTACCATTTTCTACGTCCATCGAAAGAACGCACGGTGCCTTGCTTCTGAGATTTAAATATGAATAGAAGGAGACGTTCACAAAATGTATGGGGCTTGGTACTAAAATAATTGAAAATTTAAACAGCGTTCTGACCTATATAGGCTGAAAGAGGGTAATTATTTTGATGTCTTTGGGCATTTTTTTTTACAGCCGCCCGTTTTTTTTTAATACAAGTGTTGAAAAATAAAATGTTCTACAAGCATTATTTATATTTTTGGGATGGCAGCCCTGTGGCAAATGACGTGACAATGGCAACGTCAGTCAGCAGGACTCGGCTTGACATTTACAGCGGATGTTTAGTCCGAGTTTACAGCTTTGACTTTTTTCGATAAGTTTTGTTATTGCAATGTCATGATAATCAATATTTTTGTTTTAATTGGAGGAGCTGCAGCTAAAATTATAATAAAATCTCAAAGTATTTAATAGAAACGGAAACATTAGCCACATAAAATAATTATATTGCATAGAAATGAATAAATAAAGACTATGTGCGTTTTGTTTGTATTGAAACATTTTTCACTTTACACAAAAACGGGCGCCTGAAAAAATTAGATTTAACTATAATCGAGTAGCATAATAAATAAGCTTTCTAATAAGGTACATCACATTAGCGTTTAAAAATCGTCGGAATATTATACCAATTTTGACCTCTCCTTTACCTTGACTACGTCTGGACATAATTTGCAATGCCCGAATCTGTTTAAATTGAGTTAGTGCTCTGCTCCACAACAGTTCACGGAAAAGCTACGCACGTGTATCTATAGAGATTAGCTTGTGCAGCTAACGTGGCAAACCCTTCCATGAACATCTTACGTAGCAGTGGACGGTCAACTTTAGCGTGACCAATCTTTTAATACAATTTAACTAAAATTTGTTTGGCGGTAAAATCACTTGTATCCTTCTTCAGACAGCTGTGCTGCTGGGGAGTTTGTTGCGCCACTTCTTCTTCCCAGCTAAAGCACTAGGAAGTAGTGAAGGGTGGGCGTTTTTGGGGAACTGTCTTATGTAATTTTTGACATTCGTAAAGTGCTGATTTTCAGCCTAGTTTGAATAAATGACTTTTGATTTTGATTTTTTCAATTTTTCTGGTGATATTGGTAGGTGATAGTGAGAAAAATCGTCATTAAAGTCAACATCAATAAGAATTAAGGTGGCAAATCCTTTGACGCATTATAAATTGTACTTTTTGCTTTGCCAATATTGTTGCCGCTAGCAGAACTTGTAATGAGAAATGGAACTTCTGCACTATTTTGCAAGTTTGGTCCTTGCGTTTGATGCCCAGTTTTATAACATTTTTATAGTAGTTTGTTGAGTTTGAATGTTTTTCTTTTTAACGTTCTATTTTATATAATAAAGTTTTGATTGTCTGGCTTTTAATCAAATAAGTCATCATGTTATTATAAAGTTCCTGGAGGAGCTCTTGGCTAAAAAATAACAGCCGCACGGGGTCGATCCAACAGATTATGCTACGCTTGCCGGGGTTGGCCCGTAGATGGGTGACCGTTTTTACATACCGAGACTCCTTCCGTGCCTCGGAAAGCAGTTAAGCTGTTGGTCCCGGCCGTCATTCTTGGATCTTTGACAGTCGTTACGGGTCGTCAAAATGTCGAAGTAATAAAATCTATAGTTTGAGAATGATCAGTATATAAGGTTAAATAGATAGAATCAAGCTGATGCCAGAAAGAAAGAAGTTAAAATGATTAATGAATTAAAGCTGGCTTGTAACTCTCTATCGCCTATCCCATTCCTGCATAATTGCCTATCGTTCGCGTGTGAAAAGGACGGGTATAACAAGAGGCGCCAACCCGCGCAATCTCATTGCAAAATTTAAAAGAAGAAGCTATGGCGTTGGTCTGCGTTCGAAAAGCGTCGCACGCGCGTGTCTCCCTCGTCTCGTGCGTTATACTTGAAGAAAAAAAATAAAATTCGTGAAGATTGCATAATCTATCGTTCTCATTCTTATTCTTTTTTCTTATTCTCCTGGCCACCATAGCATCAAGTAAGGTATTGTGCACCCTATCCTCTGTACAAACTTTCGTTTTTCATCGCCCAATTTCTCCAAACAGTAATTGTACTTCATCCATTGTTTTACAACACCAACTACGAAAATCTATCGTAAGATTTCGCTTATTTTGCGTAAACAGACGGTGAAGTCGAGAACCTGGCAAACTAAAAATTTTAATTTCAGTAACTGGTTGTTGCCACAAACCAATCAGATCGTATTCTCACCTTACAGTAAGCGGTTACCTTGACCTCTCTCACGACTAATACCTGAAACCCTCAGATTAATAATAGAGTCACGTCCCTCAATTTAAGCTTATAGCTTTGGGTCTCACCCTAGTATCAAAGACTTACATTTTAGTCCTTAAACAACAAAACCGAAACGATTGGTTTCAATCGAAGGGCTCGTAAGACCCTAATGTGTTTAAATCATAAACAATAAAGTTTATTTGTTAAACATAGGTATACAATAGGTCATATATAAAATAGCACGCTATGTTTTGTCTTAAGACTTACAAATGTGGTAACATGCAAAGTAAATATCCTAAAATAAAAAAAATAAAAAAATGTCATTCCTATAAACAAACATTCAAATAGTCATTAACAAAAAAGTTATAGATGTGAACATTTTAAATACAGCATTAATAATTATAACTGATTATCGTTTAAAAACTCGTCTATTGTATACTTAGCATTTGTCAAGACGAAGTTCCTGGAGTACGCTTTTAAATTTTGACAATGGCAATACCCTTATGGAATTAGGAATGTTTTTATAAATTCTCGGAGCAATTCCGAAAAAGCTTTTGTACATCAAAGCAGTCTACATTTTATGTTACATATTTGATTTTTGTAATGATTACGCAATTCAATTCATTCAATTAAAGGTTAAGGCATCTATCCCAGCCAACGAGGAAGCGACTAGTTATCAACGATTTTCACACTCAAGTAACGTATAAAAAAGATTGTAGGTCCCGTGTAAGTAAAAGTAAAAGAGATACATATATTATAGGATAGAATAGAGTACTCTCTGAGTACTCGTTTTTCGCAGCGCCAAGTGCTATGAAATAGAGTACTCACTCAGCGACCCTCGCTTGGCAGGCAGAACACTCGCTGGGAGACCCACATAGCTAGCGCACATACCAGTGGGTAATCACTCGTCGCCTTCCGCGCACTCGCTGCTCGTTACTCGCTAACTCGTTTTTAGTTGCTAGCTATATTTGCTTTTCCTAATCGCCGGCAGTGGGACAATGCCTAAGGTTGGGTCGTAAATCTTTAATCTTTGTGTCAAGCTAACTTATTGTATTTTGTTTTGTAGGTGATGTCGATTAGATATACAATATTAGTTTTACTATATGCGAAACCCGAAACACGTGTATATTTATTTAGTATTTTTATGTAAAGAATCTATGTACAAAATTTAAAAACTATCATGAAAAATCACGAAGTTATAAGGTTGTTATGTTATCGGGTTGTCCGTACAAAACATGCTAACGGCGCCCCCGCGCCTCTGTGCTCATTGATAATAATTTGGCAGTAGGTACCTAACCGTACGGCAATTTTATTGTAAGTAATTAAATGGTGATAACATTTTCCATCACACTTAAATATTTTTGGGACAAAATATAACATGGTGTATAAAAATTACTGAAATCGATTCAGTTCCTTATTCTGAACAAACTATATTCACGTTTCGCATATACTAGAAATAATGTTGTATAAGGTGTACCTTATAAAGATAGATATTATTTTTTTGTAAAATGTGAGTACATATTGAATAATTTGCATGGTCTTAAAATAACATTCACAGGCAACATCTACATGTTTTGGCATTTCATCATCATCTGCCTAGCCTTTTCCCAACTATGTTTAGGTTTGGTTTCCAATCTAACCGGACGCAGCTCCACAACCCAGTAACTGGGTAATACGATACCCCTTGGTAAAAAAGTAAAATCAAAGCTCATCACTCTCGCCACTTACTTATTTAAGATTATGCGTGGTTATATACACAAGCCAGGTGTTCTATGTACGGTTGGGTTGTGTGTACCTGATGGGCACGTGCTGTGGGTGTTGCCCGCTTGCACCAACCTCCTGTAGCACGTGCCGCTGATGGGCGCCCTGCATACACTCAATATGGTGTCACAACAGGGGGCCAAGTCTGCTATTTCCAATGATTGTTCATTATGACGACCATACCAAAGCAACGCCATGACCATTGTGCCAATAGTTTGTAACCTCCTAAATTCATAATGGCGTGACAGTGGTCCATAGGGAAGTCAAAATAATAGGAGCTTGTCTGTACGAGATTACCAAATACAGACAATTTATCCAATGGAGTATCAGTGGCATGTCATTGGAAAATTATAAAGACGCCTTTCAATTAGGAGATTAGCAAAACTGTCAAACTCTACAATTACGGTGCCAATGAGCGGCCATTCGGACACGACTGCGTTAACAGAATTGACCCCCTGATTGACTGCTTCGATTGTAGTCTGAGTGAATTCACACGGTAAAATTACTCTTGGTTGTTCATAATAATATAATTGTAAATCTAATCTTTCTAATTTTTTTTTTTTGGTGGGAAATTATCAAATAACTTCTCCCGGTCTGGGCGGAGCGGGAGGACGTGTCAGACTTTTACTGACTAAAACCCACCCGTGTTCCTTCAGATGTCTGTGTGCCAGGGCTCCGATATCCCTTTCGGAAAGACTCGTAACCCTGGCAGGAATCTTTGTAAGCTATTCTAATAATAACACTAAAACTAATATTACTAATATTTAATAACTACACTATTGTATTAGGTACGCCTGTGATGATAGTCGCATGTGTTTTTTATTTACGGCCGTCACAGCGGCCACCGCTCTTCTACGACACGCTTAAGCGATTAAGCACTAGACTTGACTAGACAGACCAACAAACAACAATGGCTTGCAAACTGCAATTACCACCTGTCTGCCAAGCGTGATGATTCTGGTTTTGATCGATTCATGTAGGTGCCTAGCATTTTAATTAGGAATTTTGCCAATTTCGTAGGCCTGATAACCCGTCCGACAACTAATCTCACCAAGAGATATCGTGTTACCGAGGAACTGGGCTGTGGAGGTCAGATAGGTAGTCGCTCCATGTAAAATACTAGTACTCAGAGCATCCGACTAGACTGGAAGTCGATCTCTTCATAATTGGGAAAAAGCTAGACAGATGACTCATTATAATTAGCATAATTAATTATTCAGTAGGTATAAATCTTTGTGTTGAAAACTACTTATACACCGTGGCATTTAATCATCTTACAACGGCAGCGCACTTCATGTATCCAATGACTACTAATCATTCATAAAAGTAAAAATAATATTTATTAACATTTGAAAATTAAAAGAAAAATGTATTCATTATGACGTATGACGAAGTTTGAAAAACCCTGTTACGAAGCCTTGCGTTCCAAGGGCAGCGCGGAATGGAGTACATAACAGGGTGTTTCAAACTACGTCATGCATCCTAATTGAACAATAAAAAAAAAAAAATCAAATGATAAAAAATATTTTGTTTACTTTTGTGAATGATTAGTAGTTATTGGATACATGAAGTGGGCTGCCGTTGTAAGATGATTAAAATTCCACGGTGTATAGTTTGACGCGCTCTAACATCACAAAAGCAATTGCCAATTTGCTATGCAAAATTTATTCGCGTAATTTAGAATGTCATAACGAACTTGCATATTATATAAGAGACTGGTTGATGATATTATCACAATGCAAGTTATTTATAATGAGATGATCATGGTGCAGTGGTCACTTTGTAACAGTTATGAAGGCCGTGAGGTATCTTTTGAAGAATGCCAATCATGTCATTTGGTTTAAATAGGTTTTTATTTTCATTATTTTAGTAATATTTTATATAATATTATTTTTAATTTGTGAATGTGAAAACGCTGTAGGCTTAATAGACTGTAGCTTTGTAGACCATTTTCTATTTTGTTAGGTACCTGGTACATGTTGACTGGCCTACACTGTCCTCCCATACCTATTAACACTGTAATTTCAAGACATTGTAAAAGCCCAAAAACATACAACTCAAATATATTCCTCAATTCTCGCTATTACACCTACCAATGTTTGTTTCTGCATCACCCAAAGGTTGATTGGTAGAAAATGCCTATGGCATTAAGTCCGCCTCTGTAAATTTGTGTGCTTAGAGTATTAAATAAATAAATAAAATTATTTTAAAAGAGTAACCGTGGAGATTCTTGTCGGCTCTTCTCCATAGGAAACGATCAATTGGAACCGTGCACCTAGCTTCTGACGTTTCATAAGTGCCCATGTAGGTTTATGTGAAATAACATATTTTAATTTTGAATGTCTACGAGTGACCGCGGTAATCACAGTTTTACCAACCACCATGCTGATTGGCTAATGTCGTTGAGCTCCGTTGAGCTACTCGATTACCAACAAACGCGTCCACGGACTGGACAGGTCCACTCAAATCGGGGTGGTTCTTTCCTCAAAAGACCGTTTCAGACACTAATCTGCATGCCATGCCCTCACATGATCTGGCCAAGATTATAACTGGACTTTAAAACAGACCTCTGAGTTTATTTCGGTGTTTCTTCTCAGAGTTGTCAGATCGTAGGCACCAACCTCATTTAGTTATTTTTAAATATTATTGACGTGTAAAAGCTACTTATAAGGCAGCTAGTATTTAGGTACAAGGCAGACGAGAGTAGTAACGCCTGGAGGGGACGCCCTAGGAGGACATAATATAGTGATCAAATTGGTGATGTTCTTCAGAAAGGTCAGGTGCGTAGTAGTCGCAACCGACGTGTGTGTATGACCAGGGAGTCTACTCCGAAGCGATAATCCGAAACATCGGTAGAATGTTCGGCAGTTTCTTGACTTTGACTTATCTCTTTGATTGTTGTTTTTTTTTCTTTTGCCGTAGTCAGCCGTAGTCAGGAAACGGCGGACCATTCGGCCAATACTTCGGATTTGTCTTCGGAGTAGACCCCCAGATGTATGAACGTGAACGAAGCAAAAAGAGTACGTAAGGAGCGTAGTAGGTGGCGTTATATAGTTTCTGCCACCCCCATGGGAAGAAGGCGTGAGTTTATGTATGTGTACGTCAAAGTTTCTTACAGAATAAAAAGATCTTTCAACCCACCTCAGTGAGCAGCTTGTCAGCTCATGCTGACAAGAAAGAAAAGTACATTATTTTATCGATCGGTAACAATCACCCGTTGTATTCCAGTAGCTCTATAAAAATCAACATATACAACATTATTTATAGTACATAGTTTGTTTAGAATAAGGAACTGAATCGATGTCAATAATTTTTACACCATGTTATATTTTGTCCCGAAAATATTTAAGTGTGATGGAAAATGTTATCACTATTTAATTACTTACAATACAATCGCCGTACGGTTAGGTACCTACTGCCAAATTATTATCAATGAGCGCAAGACGACTCTGTAGGTGCGGGGGCTCCGTTAGCATGTTTTTGTACGGACAACCCGGTAACATAACAACCTTATAACTTTGTGATTTTTCATGATACAGTTTTGAAATTTTGTACATAGATTCTTTACATAAAAATACTAGACACGTGTTTCGGGTTTCGCATATACTAAAACTAATATTGTATAACTCAAAAAACTCGTATCTCATATGATTCGAAGTCTGTTTGATTGCTTGGTGATTACGTAGAATCACCAAGCAATCAAACATACTCCGAAGATCTTTTTCGTGTGTCACTCAGGCTCCATTCGCTCTCAATGAGAGTCATCTGTCATGAATCTGTGCACTCCTAAATCTGAATCAGTTTACACAAAGACCTTTGAGGCCATAGAAACAACAGGAGACCATCAGGTGACTCCCATTGAAAGCCAATGGGGCCTGACAGCCCACGATTTAAAAAAAGCGGCAAAGTGCGACTAGAAGAGTCAGATTCGCACACGAATGGTTTCGTATCACCGTACAATATTTAACACTACATATTTTTTGTACATAATAGTTTCTTGTATGGGGACCCCCTTTAATTTTAAACCTTATTTTATTTGTATTATTTGTTGTTATAGCTGTCATAGTACCACATACTCTGTGAAAATTTCAAGTGTCTACCTATTACGGTTTGAAAGATACAGCCTTGTGACAGACGGAAGGATGGACGGACGGACAGCGCAGCCTCAGTAACGGGGTACTGTTGTCACCCTTTGGGTACGGAACCTTAAAAAGTAGGGCATCACTTTTGGAAGCTTACGGCATTACATACAACTATAATGCGATAGACACAAGTTTAAGAGAGAATAGAAATGGATTTATGCAAGGAGGTTTACAATGCAAAGTTTAAATACGATAGCGATATGGAAAATAGAATTACGCGAAAAGAATGAAAATAAGGGGTAGCGAACCGAAGCCACGAGGGTTCGCGTTGAGGGCTACTGGCTGACTCTGAACGCATTACCTCAAGTAAGCTCCCTGCAGGGGATGAAGTACTCGCAACCTGGGCCACCGGGTTCACCGGAGCGATCTCCAATACCCGGTCCGCCAGCTCCGCATCAGCTTCCAGGGACGTACTAGCTTGGGACGCCACAATTGCCTGTAGGCCGGTTGGCAAACGGCTGGTCCAGATGGTGCGCAGGAATTCGTCAGGTAACCCTCGGTCAGCCAGACTCTGAAGGTGGCGAACAAATGCTGATGCCAAAGAAATTCAGCAGCGTTTAGACTGAGTAAACTACGAAAACCGACAAACTGAAAAACTAGCACCAGAAGTTACAGCTCAGTTCAGCAGCAAATACCAGAGCTATATTCCCGGCACTAAAAATTTATTACTCTCTAGCTCCTGATACACTACATTTAATTTTATCCCTATACGATAAACCGCCTTACGAACATCGAAAACCAATAGTAATACCATTATCAGTCGTAAAAACAAAACAAAAGCGACATATAGATATATAGCATTTGTGCAAATCTCTCGTGCCTCCCCACGATGAATAGGATTCATTAGTAGCTGCCAGTTCTCCCCTTTGTTTGGGTTCGTCCCTAGCTTCGAATGCCTGATGCAGGGGACATTGGACGCTTTTGATTGTATGCGGTCTGTGCCAGGTGCTATGTACTCGGCTTTTTAATAGTTACTTATGTATTTGTTATGTATTTCAGTGGGTGCTTCGTTAAGTCAGCAGTCAGGACCCGAGGCTAAGTTATAACGAAAGAAAGAAATACATTTATTTAGGACAGCCTAAAAGGCACACAAATATAGATACACCAGATAAAATTAAAAAAAAACAAGTAAAAAGTGTAAAGTGCGATGAAAGAAATATAACAGGAAACTGTGCCTCACGGCTGCGCCAAAAAGGCCAAGTTCAGCAAATATGCCAGACAACTATATAACACTATACAACGTGGCGATTAGGTTATCACATTAAATAGTACAGCGGTTATTACAAGTTGTTATCAGTCTGTTAAAATAATAAAAATAGACCTAAAAATAGAAAACTGAATTTTTCTAACAAACTAAATAGCGTAAAAATTGGCAATAAATAATCCACCCTTGATACTATTAGTTTACTGACCTGTAAAAGCGGCAACGCCGCGGCGCGCGGCGCGGGCGTCTAGGCGGCGGGCGGCGCACACGCCAAACGACAGTGAGACTAGCGGAGGGTAGGTACTTGCGCTCACGCGCGGGGCGTTATAATACATGATGTTGTTAAATACTAAAAGGGAAAAAAAGGTCTCACGGGTAGAATGTTAACTTTTATTAATTATTTTATTTATGTATGCTTAAAATACGTAATGTAGAATACGTGGTTTGAATTAATGTGATAACCTAATCGCCACGTTGTATAACAGTTGCGTGGGTCAATCCATCAATTTAAGCAACGCTTGCCGGGGTTGGTCCGTGGATGGGTGACCATCTTTACATAACGAGACTCCTCCGTGTCTCGGAAAGCATGTTAAGCCGTTGGTTCCGGCTGTCATTCTTGGATCTTTGACAGTCGTTACGGGTCGTCAGAAGTCCGAAGGTTGACAACCAGTCTTACCAAGGGGTATTATTATTATTATGTTATCCGGTTACTGGGTTGTGGAGGTCAGATAGGCAGTCGGTCCATGTAAGATACTGGTATTCAGCTGCATCCTGTTAGACTGGAAGCTGACTCAGTATAGTTGGGAAAAGGCTAGGCAGATTGATTTCGGTGGGTGTTTCCTGAGATTTCTCAATGCTCTAATTTTGAAGGAAGTTTGATAAATATTAACGGATGGCTTAATGGCTAAATTGAACGTGCAGTATGAACGAAGTTCACCTAACTTAGGGCTGATTTTTCAATAGTCAGATAACTTACTTTTATCAGAAGAATACATATGACATATTTTCTATACCAAAGCTGTCATACTGCAATATTTTATTCCTCAGATTGGTAACGTAATGTTATCAACTATTGAAAAATCTGCTCTAAACCGTTTGTTTAACAAATGTATGTTTAACTTTCTAGCCACTGTAAGGGCTGATTTTTCAATCTTCAGATAAGTTTTATCAGAAGAATAAATATGGCAGTTTGGCAGCTTTTGCATAGAAAATTATGTCAAACCGCCATTTTTGTTCTTCAGGTATCAGGCGATTGATAAATCAGCCCTAAGAGAAATAGGAGAAAAGTTTCGTATCAATCCATCATGATTTTCCTGTATATCTATTATTAAAACTCCGAAATGCGCAATCTTCACAACCCTAAACTTATCCGAAACCTATTTGACTGTATCGATACTGAATATTTTTCAGGGGGCGTTTCCCGTATTTTTAAGAACGTTTGTATTCTAATCTGACCCGTATTTATTGAACTTTACTCAGTACTCAAGCATTACTTAAAACTAAATTCAACCAATCCAATGGCTTGAATCTAGTTCATAGCGTCATGTTCCGCTACTCGAATCGGATGCGAGTTGCGGAACATGACGCGAACCAGTACAATTGAACTACTGCGGTTTCGCTGCTATGGTTTCGCGGCGGAGGTATGCTATCAGCGTAAATCTGTCAAAAAAACTCTAATTTCCTTACATTTTTGACATTGATTTTCGCTCAATGATATCATGAGTAAAAATACGTAGATAGGTTACCTTCTCAACATTCGGTCTTCAAAAACAGCACAATGTCCCGCTATTCGATGACACGTGGAAGTAGGACAGCATGTCGTAATCATCGGGAGCGAAAAAGAGACAAGACGGAGAAAATGTGGCTAATTAGCAATATTTTGTAAAAGGTGATGAGCAGTTAACATTAGGCTATTGTAACTTAGATACATTCAAAACTGACCCACTAAAAAGTGAAAAATAAAAAACTTTTTACAAAAAAATAAGAACCGACTACCAAAAATAACACTACAAAGTGAAAAATAACTTTAATTTCGGAAGTCGGTGTCTTTGGATCTGTATTTGAGTTTTTTGCCACCGACTTCCGAAATTAAAGTTATTTTTCACTTTGTAGTGTTATTTTTGGTAGTCGATTCTTATTTTTTTGTAAAAAGTTTTTTATTTTTCACTTTTTAGTGGGTCAGTTTTGAATGTATCTAAGTTACAATAGCCTAATGTTAACTGCTCATCACCTTTTACAAAATATTGCTTTCCCCGATGCTGGGACATTGATTGTTGAGGAGTTCTCATGGTAAGAACTAGGAGAACTGCCGCTCACCATATGCATAGTGACGAGCATAAATTGCTTAATCGCAACCCGTTAAATAGGGGTACTCATTATTATATTGTTCCGGTGGCCATATGTGGTCTCCATCATCAGTTCCACTTCAGCAAATGGTGCTTACCGAGAGCAAATGCATGTGTTACTATAAAAAATACCCAAATCGCTATAGGTATGCCTATAAAATTTGAGGGTTTTTCTCGATTTCCATGGGATTCCATCATCTGATTCTGATTTGGTGGCAATGGGACCACCTCGGGAGTATACCCTTTCAAACAAAAAAAGAATTTTCAAAATCGGTCTATAATTAACGGAGTAATCGCGTAACAAACATACAAAAAAAAATAACATACCGCCGAATTGAGAACCTCCTCCTTTTTGGAAGTCGGTTAAAAAGGAAGGTGAAATAAACTTATCTCACGTCACCCACACATTTCAGCGCCTATGTTTAAGTCGATCAACATACAACCTCTTACTGACCTGCAAATTGCAAAAAACGTAATAAAATTTGAATTCCGCGGGCTACCTTAGCGCATCCCCCTTAACGCAGGGCACTAACGACTCGTACGCGACAGCCGAACTTCCACGATGGTTCACGGAAACGGCCGACTGCTTAAGGTCACCCCAATGTACGCACATGTGACCTTAATCAGTTGGCCGGTTCCGTCCAATCGCCATCGCTCTCATTGCCCGCTAGCTCTCATTACCCTGCGCTCTCTTATTAACCTCTTTTGACTTATAATATCATTGTTGTCGCGAAGATAAAATCGTGTCAAGACTTTCACGTTTTTAATTACGGAAATTGACCTTCAGGGATCCGAGTAATCCTGCCAGGGTTACGAGCTTGTCCGAAAGCGATATCGTGGCCCTGGCACACAGGCATCTGAAGGAACACGGGTGGGTTTTAGTAAAGTAGAAATCTGACACTCCCTCCCGCTCCACCCAGAGCGGGAGAAGTTATTAAATAATTTCCCACACAAAAAAAAAGGTATCCGAGTAATATCACATTCACCAGGATATGTCCGAGAAATACCGGGATATTAGAAAATGGAACCTTTGTCACGTGAAAATGAATTTCGAGCAGGAATATTCATATTGTTCGTTTGAACTGCGTATGTAGGAATGTCAGAAGTTATTGGCACGGTGAAAATGAATATTGAAATAGTGTTATATCAAAGGTAGTTGGAACTTTACTAGCTTTAATGTTACCAACTAGCTTTTCTCCGCGGCTTCGCTCGCGTTGATGTCAGAAAATATCCTACGGGAACGTACCACCGGGATCAAAAGTACCCTATGTGTTAATCCAGGTTATAAACATATGTGTGCCAAATTTCATCCAAATCAATGCAGCCGTTTTTGCGTGAATTCGGAACATCTAGATAAACGGAGCAAAAATTCGAAAAACTATATTTTCGATATCAGACTCGTTCGGACCACACCAGACGCTTAGCATGACGCTTACTATTTTTACTCTAATACTGTAGATACGAGTATGTAATAGAAATCTCTTGTCTACCGAAAATGTTCTACTGTCTACACGGATACGTCATTTTTGTGTACTCTTCCGTCGAAAAAACGCTTCTCTACGTTTCTCGTTCTAAGCCTAGCAATAACTTTTTTTAAATATTCAATGTTCAGTATTTGACTTCGTTACTATTTTATTATATCTTTAGGTGCCGGATGTAAAGAATAGCACTTTCCTACTTCTTCCCGTGGGTGTCGTAAAAGGCGACTAAGGGACTTACTAGAGAATGGGTAGCAGCGTTTTCTATGTATTTTAACACCATACTGTGATCGCCAACATGCCTGCCAAGCGTGGCGATTATGGCAACCCCCCCTTTCGGGGGAGGCCTATGTCCAGCAGTGGACGTCATTCCGCTGAAATGATGAATACTTTTCAAAGTAAATATTCATGCGTTGGCAGACCAATGGGCAGGTGGATAGACGACCTACAGCAGTGGACGTATTTCGGTTGAAATTATGAATGATGATCATTGGTCAGTTTCCCTCACTCGTCAGTTTATTTAATTCGTCAGTGTCGTTGATTAGTCAGTTTCGCTGATTGGTCAGTTTAGTACAGTCAACGAAAAAGAGGTGTTTACGTTTAAGTAAACAAAAGTGGTTCATATGACACTTTTTGTACGGCGATCCAGAACGCGTGGTTGCGCCGACTGAGGACGCCTTCCGGTTTTTGCATAACAAATGAGTGACATTTATGAACGCGACGATCACGTATTCGCGCGAACGATCTTTAATTAGGACGCGGGGTAACGGTGAAAGAAGACACGAGGAAACCAAGATTAAATTCTCCAAAAGTCGCGAACCTAGTTATTGGGTTAACATGGTGATTAGTACTCGTTGCTTCTTTTATTTATGAAGATCTTGTGGTGTTTGTTCAATTATTGACCTAGCGAGCGAAGAGTTTCTGCTTCAAGTCTGGCAAAATTTGCTTCCCTCTGTCAGTTTGTTGGTACTCCTCTACAGGTCGTATTTTAAAACCAATCTGGATGAAACATGGTAAACAGGTTTAACGATTGTTTTACTGACGGGGATTCAATCGATTCGAAGGATATTAAAGGGGGCAACTGCATAACTCCGCCTTATGAGATCTGGTTTCGATAGTTTTTTTTTTTTATTTGAAAGCTAGTGAGTTTAAATTGGTCTCATAGCAATTTGGTGAAGATCTGATGAGGATCCGATCTTCGGCGTGAATGAGCAGAATAGCTCGTCAAAAAGTAGTAAATTCCTCGCGTTTAGACGTCATCAGTGAAATCCGTGGGTATATTAATTGTTGCAAAAAAGATCGTGCTTGCGAGGTCGACTACTGGTAATAGACTCAATATTTAACATTAGTTATAAAACGTCATAACGTCACGCCGGTTATGTTAAGTCCCATGGAATAGGTAGCTAGCCTATAGCCATCAACCACGCATAAATTTAGACTCTGGAGTGCTAATGTAAAATTCCTGAAGGAAAAATCCAAAATCACATTGCTTAAACTGGGAATCTAACCTAGGTTCCCCAACTACGTTCACTAGTAGTGATTTATAACTGGTAAAAGTACCTACTAATCTGTCTTTCTTTGTTTCAGATTTACCTACTTCAACGAGAGCTTCACCAGACTGCTAACTATGTTATAGTGGAAAATTTGTTCCTAAAAACTAACCAAGTGCAGTGTTCCTAACAAATTAGTATTTTTGACGCTACTTTACATTAGTGTACCAATAAGTGCGAAAAATGGGATGCAACACGAGTTCCGAAGCCAAAACTGCCAAAGACGAGAAGAATAATGCCCAAGAAAACCAAACAAATGCTGCCACAGGTATTTATAACTTATTGAATAAAAAAACCTATTTTTTTTTACACTGACCTATGTTAAAAGAAAAGTTTCATTATTTGAAAACAGCGCCATCTGTTGGAGTTTTCCTACACTACTATATAACAAGATGGCTGAAACGCGTGGAAAATGAACGATCAGATGTGATGTGAATGTTTTCAATAAAGGATACATAGATGGCGCTCTTTTCTACTGTGGGTTTTAATTTTCAGACGTTTCACAATAGATGGAGATGGAGCCGGTTTATTTTTTATAAATGTTATGTTTTTTATCTGTAACATCGATTGGTTATAATTATATTATGGAATAAAAGCACGACCTACTCATATTTAGCGTGATGTGAACTATAGGTACAGTTTTTTACCTTAAAATATTATTTTTGAAACTAAAATATAAACCGAGAATAAATAGATAGAAATTGAAAACTTCAAAACCAATTATATTTAGGAACATCACTGGTAAACAAAAGAATATAATAATGTAATGGTACAATATCATGAGTTAGGTACCTACTAGGTACTCCGACGAGTGTTATGAAAAATAAAGTACTTACGTGCTACAAAAACTTATCTACGATATAATGGAGAGAAAATGTTTTTCTTATAACTGTGACGTGTCTAAGAAAATAGTGATAAGGAGAAAATGTCTCGTGTCGTCTTGAAAACATTTGTCATCCTTCAAATTGATCTGCCAGAATAATGTTGTGGTCGGAACTATTAAAGTTAACAGTTATTAATGTTGTTATGGAGTTCTGTTTTTTGTCTGTGAGATAAAGACTGTTAGTGAATCAAGGAAAAATTTGTAAATAAATGTTTTATTATTTATTTCTGTAAGTGGGTTTGTACAAACACTTTTACACGTCAATCATATTTTATAAATTAGATGAGGTCGGCGTTTCATATCTGACTACTCTGTCTTTTAAAGTCCAGACATAATCTTGGTCAGATCATGTGAAGACCATGTAGATTGGTGCCTGAAATGATCTTTTGATGAAAGAACCAGACAGGTTGAGGGGATTTGTCCAGTCAATTCATGCATTTGTCAGTAGTCGTGCAACTCAACCCAGAACTTAAGGAGCTGAATGATTCAACGAACAATACCAAAAAAGGACATTTCGTTGGGCCGCATAAACTACTCAAACTGCCAGACTATGATAAAAACTAACTGAGAAAAACCAAAATAAACAATGACCCAGATAGTCCTCACTTTCATAATAATTAGAATAATATAATACTTTACAAAGTAAATATTCATGTCATTGTTTATGTAAAACGGTATAAAAAAAAAAAAAAAAAATACAGGATTGACTGTAAATTAATATTCTACCGGTTGCTTCTTGGCGGGAAAGTGAAGCGTCATGTTAGCAGTTTTGTTTTATTTTCTAAAATTTGTGTTTAGCCGAATATTAATGTGTAATAGTGGTGGATTATTAACATCAACAGTTCAACATCACTTTAAGTTCTCTCAAGAAGTCCGCGCGAGGTTTCAGTAAAGTGCCGCGTCTTTACTTAAACTCAAGGGGAGTGGGGCTGGATATCATCAATCATCTTTATCATGCATTGAGTGGAGTTCATTTCATAATTATTTAAATAACTTTGTACTTGCTACCTAATTTGACATGACACTGGCTAAATGCACAAACCGTGCGAAGCCAAAAAGAAAGAAAAAAAATAAAAATATTCTACCTAATGTGTTAAGAACTAACAAACAATATTGTTGGATACGTTTTAGGGGTATCAGTATCGGGAGATAAAGATGTATAGAGTCTTTTACAAAAGAAATTATACCAAAAGCATCTATAAAAAAAACATTTATTATCAGGCATCGTAGGCCCATTAACGTGTATATTACAATTAACTTAAAAACTATGTTAGTAACAAATTAGGCACACAACAAAAACAAAGCCTCCAATTACAGAAAGGTTTATCAAGCCCCATGTCTGAAATGTAGCTTGATAAACCTATCCATATAGGTCCTTTAATACTTTCAGAAAATACCTTCAGAATGCTATTGTTGCATTCTCTCACTCTATGTATCATTGACGCCAATTTCTTGCGCATGATCGCGAAATAATCATCCGTGTGCTCATCAGCGGGCATCTGTGATACACTACAGTACAGAGGAAGCCTCAACAGCACCCTGAAGGCATTGTTGTATTGAATGCACAGGCTGTTGTCAGCCTTTTGAGTATGATTTTTCTATATATCTGTAGCGGCATCAACATCGCCACATGCGAACTACGCGTCACACTGACGTCACGCAAATCCTGCATCGCGCAAGCAGAGTTTACCGCGCAACTAGCATATACATTTGTTCTTCATACCACCAAATATCAAATTAAAATGTAATTAATAACATAACGTGGCAGCTGTGACTGCCAATTTGAAGTGCGACTTGAACTCAACAAAATAAATAGTCAAAATGTCTTATATTTCCCAAGATATAGGCTGTGCCTAGTTTGCCAACGCTATCTCAGTATTGTAATTTTTATGTTAAATAAACGATTTTTACTTTTTACTGTACTTAGAAATTGAGTTCTTTATTTTGAATTCTTAAATCCGAAATTCTAATTTTAAATCACTGGTTTTCATTTTATAAATAATGAGGTTAATTTTTATAACCTCAATTATTTTCGTCGATGATTTCTTCAGTTCTATTTGATGTAGTTGTGTACGACCTATTTGCCTATTACTAAAGTGGTTTGGGTAAAGCCAGGGAAATTCGTTGTTAAGCAAATTTACTATGAACTTAAATTGTCCTTAGGTATACCTATTCAAAACACATGATATCTTCGTAAATCAAACGTCATTACAGCATAATTCAAAACAATAATCAGTAGCTGTAGATACATACTAACTAAAATGACGTTGAAAAGAAAATAGGTAATTAAAAAAAAAAAAAAAAAAAAATCTTTATTTCGGATAAGCAACATTCTTAAGGGCTAGTAAACAAAAAGATAACTTATACCTATGTTAGTAAACTTATTTTCTATTTAGACACAAGGTTGTTGTTCAAAAAGTATCTTTGAACAACATCATCTAACAAAGGAGAGTCATACCCCCGCTATGGTCTTCAGGATGGAGTTGGAGCCTTCCCGCACTCTGCAGAGCAAAGAGGCCGATTTCTTTCTGACGATGGCGTGGAAGCCATCGACGTGTGCTTGTGCAAACATACCTGATGCACTGCAGAAACGGGGCAGCCCCATCAACATCCTAAACCCGTTGTTATAATGGACCCGTAGGGCGCTGATAGCCCGCTGTCCACAGGCTGCACGTGTAAAACACTTGGCAATATGCTTTAAAAAGCGTTTTTTTAACAGTCTTGCTACAGCGTGCAAACCTGCGGGCCAACATGTTACATCGGACTGCCAGCGCCCTACGTTCCCTCTCAATATCCACTTGCTCATTAAGGTCGTCGGTTAAAATAAAATTAACTCGTTTTTTTTAACCGTTTACGGAACATCCCAACTAAATAATTTCAGAGGATGCCAGTGGCTTTGTTCGTTCATTCCCATTCAAATAATAAAACATTCACAAGTCTTATGACTTGCCCGCCGCTCTGGCTTTTTTCTTCCATAAATAATATATATACTTGAATAATCCGCCATTTTGTATATTCCTGTCAAGTTTCTCTTTTTTCGTTCAAGTTATTTTTAAGGTTCGATGAATCTTTGGAAGATTTTGTCCCGTGTAAGTGTTGGGGCTTAGAATTATGTTTTGTTTTGGTATTTTTATGTGTTTCGAGTTGTCAGGGTCCACATTTTTCGAGTTTCTTATCTGTGAATTAAAGACTAAATATAAATTTGAGCCTCGTGCTTTAAGCAGTTGTGATTTGCTCTCTCTGTTATGTCTGTGGAGTTTCTCAATGTTTATTATTATTATTATTTAACCATTTATGTACGCACATATATAAACATACAAGAAGAAAGGAACAGAAAAATACGTACAAAGGTGATGCTTATTTCTAAAGAAATCTCTTCCAGCATACCTGCGATAGGAAAGTCGATAAAGAGATGTAGACACCGTGTGTAAGAGTAGAAGAGAAAATAGAATACATAAAATCAAAAACAATTTACCTAATAAAATTAAACAAATAATATACTAATATACATACATACATACACACAAACATACATACTTCTAAAATAAATATCACTAGAATATTAATTATAATTCTATTAAAATAATAAAAACATACGCAACTATGACGAAGTGGAAAGATAGTGTTCTTTCACTCTTCTTTTAAATACTGAAACAGTATGGCAGTCCCTTATATCAGGTGGCAGTGAATTCTACAACCGCACCGCGTGCACAGTGAAGGAGTAGGAGTAGAAGTCGGTGGTGTGGGGAGGGGACTTAAGAAGATTTCTAAGATGCGACCTGCAAGGCGCATCAGAAGTACGAGCGTAGTAAAAACGTTCCCGCAGATAGGATGGTGTTTTAGGATTGTGAAGGAGGTTAAATAGCAGACACAAAATCCGCGAGTTTCTGCAAAGTCGAATAGGGATCCACTTGAGTATCTTGCGAAAGTTAGAAACGTGGTCATACTTTTTAAGGTTAAAAACAAAACGAATACAGATGTTTTGCAAACGCTCAAGTTTATTTAAAAGCTCCTCGGTGGCATCCAAGTAACAGGCATCAGCGTAATCAATAATGGGCTGAATGAGAGTTTGAGCAAGGGAGATTTTGATGGATGTTTCATTGGAATCAATTTATTACAATCGTGGAAGAGTAATTCATCTTAAAATACAATCAAATAAAGATTTTAGAGACATTAAAATTCTGATTTCTGATTTAAATAAGGTGTTTAAAATCTACAAGTGTAACTTCAGAACTACATATTTAACACACTAATATTATAAAGGCGAAAGTTTGTGAGTGTGTGTGTGTATGTTTGTTACTTCTTCACGCTCAAACGGCTGGACCAATTTTGATAAAATTTTGTATGGAGGTAGCTGACACCCTGGATTAAGACATAGGCTACTTTTTATCCCGATATTCTCACGGGATCGAGACTTACGTGGGTGAATCCACAAGGCGCAGCTAGTAAATAATACATTCTTTATTGGCATAAAATAATAAATTCATTATTGGACATTTATTACATTTTATGTTACAATCGAAAAGTTTTGACCTGCACTGAATTTAAGGTTTATTTTAGAACCATAACCTATTTTTAACTTTAGGTATCTGGTATCTTTGAAAACAGGAAATATTTAACTGATCATAAAAAAACTTATTGTCCTTCTAATAATGGACACTTTTTGGACACTTGGATGGACACTTTTCAAGCGAGCGGTGCCGTGGCAGCGGCCGGCGAGTGCAACATCCAAGTTGGTGGTGGCAGTTACTTGGCTATTTAGTATTTTTAAGAAGAGGCACAAAGAGACGCAATCATTATGCTTGCGGCTCTTTTTGTGAACCACAAATAATTCTTATTTTGCGATCCTAAAAATATTATTAAACACTCTAATAAAATGATTGCTCTCCTTTTTGTGAACCACAAATAATCTCTATTTTATTTTATATTTTTTATTTAACAAAGATGGACATTAAACCTGCAGTATACTGTATTTTGTAGATTAGAAATTCATATTTTAGAAAAAGTCGTGTGCAATAATATATTTAGGAGCGCAAAATGTGAATTATTTGAGATACGATTCAATACATGCCTTTGAATACTTAGCATAGATCTGCAACTTTACAAAGTAGGGATTTTGAAATGATATCCAAAATAGTTTTGACAACTATCTGGGTTGTTTTTGAAACTTTAACCGCAGTAAGACTACCTCTTTAGAGACTTGTAGTTGTAGACAGGATTAATATAATTAAATACCTCTGTTTAGTCTGTGGTATTGTCTGCATCATGGTCTATGGTGGAGTTGCAAATACCGCATTAGTTCAGTGCAGGGGTTGCTAGAGGAAACGCAGAATCTGATTCACTTTCCCCTTCAGCAAAATTAAATGGAGTATGATTAGTTTCATGTGAGGTTCTAGATTAGCTAGTTTCAACTTTCTAACCAAGTCACCGGCTCCTTGTAGTCGTAAAAGTGCAAACTCAAAGCATTTATTTCAATTAAACCATTTACAGGCACCTTTGATGCCCATTCCAAAGCGTAGTTGGTACATGTGGAGAAGAACGGGCAAGAAACTCCATGTGGATACTCTTTTAAATTATAATGTTTATGTACAAAAATATGGATATATCATTAATGTTGAAAAGAAAGAAAGAAAATACGTTTATTTGCGGTAAACATGACGCAAAAAAGAACATAAACACAAAAATAAGAAAAGGTTGAGGGAAACATGCGTCACGTCCACGCAAATTGGCTATCACTCAGCATAATGCTGCGACCCTATACAAGACAGAGCCCCAGCCCTGGTTTTCAGCGACAGCCGGCGCCGACGTATTGACGTTGTCCGGTGCAGCAAACAATTAAATAATTAATTAATAATAATAACCACTACTAATTTATTATTTTTTATTGTTGAATTTATAACTAAATGAAAGGAAGATAATTATGAAAAAAAAACTCGTGCATAGTACAGCAAATAGAAGTGCCTTTTAATAGTTACATTGTAGTAATAAAATTGCTTTAAAGAATTAGACCGCTTTACTAAAGACTGAACTTATCAGCAAACTGCCATGAGAAGTGAATAGAATGGAGGCTGTTGGCCAGCTGTGGGAAACAATGGCTCGATGCAATGCTTTGAGTTGGACATAAGTGTAGAGATAATTCAATTTTATCAAATTTTCTGTGCTTAGCGTCAATTCAATTTTTATTTTAAAAAGATTTTATTGGTCTTAACATCGGGTCATCACAGTTCACAACATTAACATCAGGTCGAACTAACTCTTTGGTAAATTTAAAAAAAATGTCGAAGTTGTTTTTCTTTGTACCTAAATAGGTAGGTATTCTGGCGTAATAAAATAAAGTAATCTCTTACGTCACTTTGAAGAAAATCGTGTAATTTTGTAATTAAAAAAAAAATAACAATGGATATATAGATTTCTTTTTCTAAAAAAGGAATACATACAAACAAAATTAAAAAAGAAGTATTTAAGAGAGTAAATTACGTTGCGTTTTAGGTTTAATGGTCATACCAGCCAGACCCCCAGGTGCGCTTAATAGATTGGGTAATCGTTTAGCCTATAACGCGACGCAAAGCTCTATACGGTTATTCAAGTACAATTTGTAAAAAAAAACTGGAAAATATATGTATATTATCAATATATAATTCCGAAGGAGCACAGCATGGACTGGTCGCGAGAATGAAGCGCTGCAATGATGCGGTTACAACGTAGACCGCTTCACCCCAGTCGCGATGATCGCCGATTTGTTTTGCTGGCGAAGTTGAGACCAAAACAGGACTGGCAAATAGGAACGAGAAACTTTCTTGAATAGAGAATAGTGGATAAGTCAACGATTTACCAGCGAGATCTTTAAAAGAATGAAAAAGATGAGCGAATCACATACCAGTTCGTCTAGGGATTTACATTAACCCGATAGCGCTGCCAGTAGACTCTTGCATAGGAAGTTCCTACAGCGTAAAGGACAAATATCGTAAGAAATGGGGAAACGAAAAAGATACAGCATTCGAAATTAGATAAGAAAGAATACGAACCGTAAAGGAAAATCCGCAAATCGACTAGACTTTGAAAAAACATATAAATAAATGACACTAACAAAGTTTTGGCGTACAGTTCAAATGATAGAATATAATATACAAAGAGATTTAAGATACTATAGAGAGGCTACGCGAAGAAATGTCATAGAAAAACTGTGATGCCATTTCTCAGTGACGCCATTTAAATAAACCGAAGTTAGGTCCAGTTGTTTTATCAGTTGTCGCTCACAATGGGCCTTATCAGAAGGCTAAAAGTCACCAGTGCGTGTTGCCAGTTATGACCTATGGCACTGAAACGTGGTCGCTCACAATGGGCCTTATCAGAAGGCTAAAAGTCACCCAAAGGGCAATGGAGAGGGCTATGCTTGGAGTTTCCCTACGTGATCGAATCAGAAACGAACAAAGGTAACCGACATAGTCCGTAAAATAGGCAAGCTTAAGTGGCAGTGGGCAGGGCACATTGCTCGCAGAACCGATGGCCGATGGGACCGAAAGGTTCTGGAGTGGCGACCGTGTACCGGAAAACATAGCGTTGGAAGGCCTCCTACAAGGTGGACCAATGACCTTGTGAAGGCTGCAGGTATCCGCTGGATGCGGGAAGCACAGAACCGGTCGAAGTGGCGGGGTCGCTCACAATGGGCCTTATCAGAAGGCTAAAAGTCACCCAAAGGGCAATGGAGAGGGCTATGCTTGGAGTTTCCCTACGTGATCGAATCAGAAATGAAGAGATCCGCAGACGAACAAAGGTAACCGACATATTCCGTAAAATTGGCAAGCTTAAGTGGCAGTGGGCAGGGCACATTGCTCGCAGAACCGATGGCCAATGGGGCCGAAAGGTTCTGGAGTGGCGACCGTGTACCGGAAAACATAGCGTTGGAAGGCCTCCTACAAGGTGGACCGATGACCTTGTGAAGGCTGCAGGTATCCGTTGGATGCGGGAAGCACAGAACCGGTCGATGTGGCGGTGCTTGGGGGAGGCTTATGTCCAGCAGTGGGCGTCTTTCAGCTGAAATGATGATGATGAGGAACTCTACAGTATATATCATAAGTGTCGATTACGTGCAACATTACATCCAGTCGTTCCTAAAGTATTTGTGAAAGAGCCTTTTTGGAACGCTTTTTTCAAGATAATAAATTGCCGGTGAATTCAGGTTGAGTTATGGTACGGTTTGTAGATAACTCGTTAAAGTTACGTGATAACAACGTTAAGGTTTGGTTTTGTTCCAAGTTGAAATTGAAGGTTTTCCTACGTGTCTTGAGTACAATGAACTTCAAGCTAAATATTATAGTCAACGTGATCATGTCGAATTTCATCCAAATCCTTTCAGCCGTTTCTGCGCCAATCTGCAACTTACATCTAGACGAACAGACAAATGGACAAATATTCTAAAACTATATTTTCGGCATCAGACTCGACCAATTAGTTTTTTCAAAAATATTAAATGTACAGTTTGAGTTCATTACTATTATGTTAAATGGATATATATTTAAATCATGATATCTTTAAAAGAGTGTCCTTGGAGTTTTTTGCCTGTTCTTCTCCATAGAGATCTACGTTTTGGAATGGGCAACTAGCTTAATACCAGCGCTGCGACACTTATTTTTTTTTTAAGTGCCGTAGCATCATGCTGAGATAGGTTCTTTTGGCCTCATACAGGACTTTCTGTTTTTATTTTCATGTTTACTTTGTTTTTTTTTTTGTTTTTGTTCTTTATGTTTCTATGAGTGTGTTTTTGTATACTTTGTTTAATTTGTGATCTGTGCGAGTCCCAGTGTAAATGGTTTAAATGAAATAAATGCTTTGAGTTTGTTGAGTTTGAGTACAGGAAATATTACTATGTTATATTTAGGTAAAATAAAATAATATCAATGTTAGTACAAACCTGATTTCGATTGATTAGCTAATATACTGGCACACCATACACTTAACTGAAAATCTCCGTCAAATATTAATCGTACCAGTCAAATTGATAAACCAAAGCACAGAGTATATATTTTACAGATAAAAATAGCACAAATATTTCTAAAATTTTGCCAAAACCGATGAATTTTCCAATAAAAAAGCTAATACATTAATTCACATTCACATGAATAATGTATGTTATTAATCATAATGGATTGTACAAAACGATGAAAATACAATTTTTTAAGAAAATATTCCGATGTTATTTAAAGTATGCGCAACAAATATTCCCTGGTATGCAAATACGACACATCTCATTATAACACTATGACCACAGTGCAAGTACAACAGTGAAACAATACTTGAAAAAGAACTACAATAGTTTTTCTAGTGCAAAGATAATTAGACCGAACTCAAAACTTGAACTCGAACTCAAAGCATCAATTAATCCAATTACAGGCACTTTTGAATTTTCAAAGAGTCGGTCAGTTAGTCAGAAAGTTGAAGCTATTTTTTGTCCATTCCTAAACGTAGATCTCTATGGAGAAGACCCAGTTCTTCTCAATAAATATACTCCAAGAAACTCCAAGGACACAGTTTTAAATCAAGATGTTACAAAGTCCTGGGTACATTGTTCTTGTCGCTTCTATATTTGAGAGCAATGTAAAAAAATAAATTAGTTAAAACAATTCAAAATATAAGATTAAAAAAATTACAAATTTATAAGCTCTGACAGTTACGAGATGACCAGTCTCAACTGACGGCGCCTGTTCTCGAACATCACTGGCTCAGCACCATCCAGCTCAACCATTTTGTAAAGAACCGAGTTAAGTGAGCATGACATACTCTCAACTGCCAGGCTTTTTTAAGTCAACATACATCATAACATAATAAACGGCTCCATGGTACTAAAATTTACAAAATTGAACAAATGTGTCTAAATTGGACCGTTTATTGGAGCTACTCCTAGTAATTGTTCTGTCCCCCAATTAACTTTGAGTCGGCGCGGCATGTTCATCCATACTTCCCTAATAGTCTTCGTACGCATCGTAGTAGTTAACCTTTTAGAAAAAAGAGAAGAAAAACGTCTATAAGCGAAAAAATACGACGACGCAAAGAAAAACACAAAAATAAAGAGTTGGGGGAAATATGCCTCACATTCACGCAAAACACTGAACATCTTTCACACAGTTCATCCATCGTCTCTTTGGTCTTCCCCTACTCATATAGCCATCCACATTCATACTCCTACGACATTTTCCTCATTCCTCATCACATGCCCATACCATGACAACAGATTTTCACAAAATCTTTTAAACATTTGAACTTAATATGGATTTTTTGTCCGCTATAAAAACGTGCTGGGCCTTAAACCTATTAAAACACGGTTTTAAATTGAAAACCTTAGTGGAACAGTTACATATCAGTTAGGCAGAGGTTTACCTATAGTACATCCACATTTCATCAGTTATGTTTAAGTCCCATGTAATAGGGGGCGAGCCTATTGCCATCAACCGGGCACAAACCCAGACTCCGGGCTGCTACTGAGAAATTCCTAATGGAAAATCTCAATAACACTTTACCTGACCTGGGAATCGAACCCAGGACCTCATGCTCACCAGAGAAGTGATTGCCACCACTATACCAACGAGGCAGTTATATTGTTCAATAGTTAAAAAAAAAAAAATACACTAGAGTATATTTTTATAGACAGAGGAAACCATAGTTTACACAACTACAGAACTTATTTGAATTAAATAGATGCCGTTTATTGGATATGCAATATTTAACAAACGGGCTCGTGGATAAACAAATAAGCCACGCGGGTTGATCTTCATGGACACACGAATTCAAATCTTCAAGGTTAAGCATTGCTTGAGGTCGGCCCGTGGATGGGTGACCATCCATAACATACCGTGACCCCTCCATGCCTCGGCAAGAAAGTTAAGCTGTTGGTGAGGCTATCTTTCGTAGATAGTCGTTAAGGGTAGTCAGAAGCCCGAAAGTCTGACAACCAGTCTTGCCAGGGCGTATGGTGTTACCCAATAACTGGGCTATGGAGGTCAGATAGGCAGTCGCTCCATGTGAAATTCTGGTATTCAGCTGCATTTGGATAGACTGGAAGCCGACGATTAATGGTAGTAGCAGTGTGGTAGTGATAGTGTTTATAGTATTTATATAAACATAGATAACGAAGTATTGTATTTATTTTATTTCTTATTGTGTTTATTTTGATCTCATTTAATGCTGCACCGGTTGACGTCATCACGTCAACGCCGGCTGTCGCTGAAAACCAGCGCTGGGGCTCTGTCTCGCATAGGGTCGCAGCATTATGCTGAGCGATGGCCGTTTTGCGTGAATGTGACGCATATTTTCCCTCAACTTGTTCTTTCGTGTTTGTGTTTTTATTACTTTGCGTTATGTTTACCGCAAATACCGTATTTTCTTTCTTTCTTTCTTTGTTTATAGTTGGGAAAAGGCTAGGCAGATTAATTGATTTAACAAAAACTAATTTGTTTTACAAGTAAGCAGGCTATGAATTATAGAATCGTTAATATTCAAGGATGAACAGAACTTCGAAGGCTTCCATCCAATTTCCTACAATCCATCTCGTATTTGATTATAAAGTGGCAATCTTCCCACAGTCGGTACTTAGTAGCTTTATTACTTTAAGGCTCCGTGCACGAAAAATCCCCTTTCTAGTCAATTTCTTATCTAATTGTGATCATCATCATTTTAGCCGAAAGACGTCCACTGCTGGACATAGGTCTCCCTCAAAAGGGGGGTTGCCATAATCGCCACGCTTGACAGGCGAGTTGGCGATCGCAGTATGGTGTTAAAATGCATAGAAAACGCTGCTGCCCATTTTCTAGTAAGTCCCTTAGTCGCCTTTTACGACACCCACGGGAAGAAATAGGGTGGTGCTATCTTTAATTGAAACAAAGTCTGTGTAACTATAAAGGTACAGTTTTCGTGGCGCTAAACCTTTCGTGTCAGTCACAGCACCTGTTAATAGTTTTATCACTTTTGCGCTCTCGAAAATCTCGAAAGTCTCAATCCCGTAGTATTATCGGGATAAAAAGTAGCCTGTGTCTCAATCCAGGGTGAGAGCTACCTTCATATTTTTTTTTATCAAAATTGGTCCAGCCGTTTGAGCGTGAAGAAGTAACAAACACACACACACACACTCACAAACATTCGCCTTTATAATATTAGTGTGATTTCGCCTTTGATTTACTTAATGAAGATATTGTATAATCATAAAATAAAATTTTGATTTTATCTCAAGGATAGTTGAAGCCCAGTGTGTGATTTTAAAATTTCTTGATATGGTTTGCTAAATAATAAGAAAAAATACATTACCGACTGGGTTTAAAAAAAATAGGTTTTTTCAACACAATTTTCCTGCTATATTTTGTATGGAAGTTGAAAAAATGCTTCAGCTTGATGATGCGAATATTAGTGATTTTCCATGAATTTTTAATTTATTTGAAAAATACTTTTCATCCACATGCAAAATACTGAACTTGAATTTTTAAATCACATAAAATATTTTGTTTAAATTCTTTTTCCCTTTCTCATAACCAATAAACAAAATTGATGAAAATCAGCCGATTTCGTGCACGGCCCCTTAAGTGAAGTAATTAAAAAGCTTGTTACTCGTTATCTTTCGCTTTTGTTTTTATAATTAGATCAAATGGTTCTTGCTTGTGATTATTATGTTTGGTTCGGTGTAACAATTTGTTTATCGATGTACATTATGTTTTCTCATAATTATGACTTTTTGTTTCCTTTTACTTAACATAACATAACGCCTGTATTCCCCAAAGTGTTAGGCAGAGGTGTACCTATAGTACACCCACATTTCGCCAGTTATTTTTAAGTCTCATGTATTATGTACATGAAATCGCGAACAAAATATCAGCTCTTCCCTACATTTTGACGAGTATGAATATGAGAACAGAAATGTAGGGAACAGCAGATTTTTTTTCGCGATTTCATGTTTGGTCCCATAGTAAAAGTTGTTCATAATGATGAGTACAATGACCCCTTAAGAGGTTGTGCCTTATTTATGTTACACCTTGTATAGTGAAAGTGAGTACTAAGGAAGGATTTTTTTAAATTCGCCCCCTAAAGCGGTTAATACGGGATTAAAGTTTGTATGGAAGTTTAGTCATCTTTGCCGATGGGAATTCCCATCGGGAACATAGGTTGTAACATTAAAAAAAAAAACTAATAAAAGAAATACAATTTTATTTCATTTTCTGTTGTCAAACTGGCCCAGATATTATTTCATAAATCATATTTTACTGAACACAGATCACTAACAACAAAATACAGAAAAAACATTTAAATTACTAAAACAAAAATACATTCAAAATTGACACACTGTATTTCTTTAACTACACCAACGTCTACGAGAGCTCTACACATCTCGTAGACACGCTACGCCGCTACGCTGCTACGAACACTCGTAGCAGTTGTTTAGTCTTATTTTTATAGTCGAGTCTACGAAGGTCTACGGTTCGTAGAGGCTTGTGTTTTTGTATTAGTTTAAAGAAGTATTAGTATTTTATATCATCACACCTGTTTGTCGCTGAAGGGTTAGGCAGAGGTATACCTACGACTTTTTCTGCTTATTTTTCGTATTGAAATAAGCTAAGACATTGTTGGGGAATTTGAAAAAAAAATATAAAAATATTTTTTTTTTAATACGTATTAAAAAAATATAGACATTTCATTTAATTTAATTTTTACTTTGACTACAGAAGAATTGTGTATAAATAACTATTGAAGTACTTCATAATTAAATTACAATACTTGATATTGTTTATCTTTATTATTATGTACTTGCCATCTCTATTGTATTTTTGTACTTTTGTATGCCTTCTGGATAAATATGGCTGTTGTTAATTATATTTTTTATGTCACCGTGTTTTTGTACCCATATTTCCGAAATAAATATCTTATATTAAGTATGCTACCTGAAAACTTTCAAACATAAATTTACCATTTAGACAATGTAGCAGTCGTTAAAAGCACATGTATAAAATAAACCATAAGTGATATTAGCACCGTATTCAGTCTGTAATGGTCCCACTGCTGGGACACAGGCCTCCTCTCGGTGAGAGGGAGTGGGACCGTAATCCACCACGCGGGCCCAGTGCGGGTTGGTAGGTGTCACAAGTCTTCAAACTTTTAGTTCTAGGACATGCGGGTTTCCTCACGGTGTTTTCCTTCACCGTTTTGAGACATCATCACTGCTGGACATAGGCCTCCTCCAAAGGGGGGTTTGCCATAATCGCCCGCTTGGCAGGCGGGTTGGCGATCGCAGTATGGTGTTGAAATGCATAGAGAACGCTGCTGCCTATTCTCTAGTAAGACTTAAGTGATATTAACTCAAAATAATCCGCCGTAAAAAGTGTATAATAAATTAATCCCGAAATAAATCCGGGATAAAAGTAAAACCATTAATATGACTATATCTTAATATAACACGAAAGTTCATTTACATAAATATTTTAAGTCGGGGGGACATTAATTGTTAATGTAGAAATAATACTTTGGATAGATTATTTATTTATCAGTTTAATGGAGCCACAAGATAATTACAACACTACAACAGTAAGTGTTGTAAGTTCTGAAACGCTTTTTACCATAAAATAAATTTCTTGTTAATCACTAATATTATTTCAAACTTATTTAAAATTGTTTATACTTTTTAGTTTGGTCTTCTATTAAAGCGTGTTTTTTTTTCAAATATTTTTTTTTGTCTGTATACAAAACTCTCCAGTTAATCCTGCCAATAGTCATATGATATGCTTGTCTCAAAGTTTAAGTCATGTGTATGTTGTATGGGACAACATATTTTTCAACTACAATGCAATAAGATAATATGTACATAAATAACCTACTTAATTCATTAATAAAAATAATAAAACTATATCCTATCTAAAACTATTCACAAATTAAAATATGGCGTCGAAAAATTCATCCACATCACTGTCGACTGGTAATGTGCCTCTGGCCAAGGTAAAAGCCAGCCCTTGGGTCACGGGAAGTGTCAACTAGCCGTTTTGAAATTTCATTAAACATCATTTCATTTCATTCTTTTGTATGCCTTAGTATAAATCACTACCGTGTCTCTGAATATGAAAAATCAATAATCCTGTAGACCCGGTAAGGTTAATGAGACAAATTTATTATAGTCATCGGTCCTTGATAAGTGTGTAAACTTTTAAATTAATCCGACGTTTTGAAGTGGTCGAAAGTCAACTTCAAAGATTCCGTTACATAGATACGTGGATACAGGTGAAGCTAATAAAAAGCGTGGTAAAAAAAACAGTGGCTCAGCAAGCGTAGGAAAATTGAACAATTAAACTTTTTGAAATTATGGTCGGCTAAAGTGGGGTACATTCTTCCATCAGTTTAGCAAATTGAGTACCAACTTAAATGATCCGTTTATTTAAATCTCAACTGTAATTCTTTGATATTTGTATGAAATGGCTATAACATGGCAAATTAAAGTAGGGTGACATTTGCTTTTTATTTTGTGAATGTGAGAACGTTGTAGGCTTAATAGACTGTAGCTTTGTAAACCATGTTCTATTTTTGAAAGTATTTGGTACTTGTTGACGGGCCTACACTGTCCTCCCATACCTATTAACACTGTAATTTGAAAACATTAAAAAAAAAAATTGTGCAATCATTGTGCCGATAGTTGTATCAGCCAATGGCTTAATTGCCAAGAGCCTCGACCAACACCTAAGGACGCTCTCGTTGGGCAGCTGGATTAAGGGCCTGATTCAGAGATTGGTACTTCTGGACACGGCTCGCATTGTTAGGAGGTTCCTCTCTCTGGAGCCCTGACCGGTGGGCTACTACTTTTTATATTTTTAAATGTTTTTATAATTTTTTTATATTCTAATATTTAAAAATGTAATTTATATATGTATAAAATGAAATAAAGAAGATAATATAAAAATAAAAAATAAATAATTAAAAGCCAATTATTTTTAAAAGAGTAACCATGGACTTTCTTGCCGGCTGTTCTTCATAGGAAACGACCAATTGGAACCGTGCACCTAGCTTCTGACGTTTCCTAAGTGCACATAGGTTTAGTGAAATAAATAATTTTGATTTTTGCTAAACAATTAATTTCCGTCACTGTAGTAGGTACAGAGAGGGAAATGAATATGTGGGTTATTGTTCTTTTTTCTTTTTTTCTCAGTTAGTTTTTATCATAGTCTGGCAGTTTGAGTGATTTTATGCGGCCTACCCAAATGTCCTTTCTTTGGTATTGTTCGTTGAATCGTTGAGCTCCTTAAGTTCTTAGTTGAGCTGCACGACTACTGACAAATGCGTGCACTGACTGGACAGGTCCCCTCAACCTGTGTGGTTCTTTCGTCAAAAGATCATTTCAGGCACCAATCTACATGGTCTTCACATGATCTGACCAAGATTATGTCTGGACTTTAAAAAGAGACTGTGACCTCTGCGTTTGTTTCGGCCTTTCTTCTCAGAGTAGTCGGATACGAAACGCCGACCTCATCTAGTTTTTTTTAATATGATTGACGTGTAAAAGTGTTTGTACAAACCTACTTACAGAAATAAATCATTTATTTATCATTTATTTATTTATTTAATATTTAAATTAAATATGATCAATTACATCAGGATAAAATTTAATAACTTTCAGTTAGTTAATGACTTTATAAACTTGGTATCGTAACTCAGTGAAGCTTAATCGTTTGCCGCTGGGATAGTACGTTAAATTAACTTTTAATAAAACTCTATTACTAAGACTTTTTGTTTATGTCAAAATCAATCTGCAAATCGTACTTAACTACATTAAAATACCGGCCAAGTACGAGTCGGACTCGCGCACAAAGGGTTCCGTACCATTATCTATAAAAACGGCAAAAAAATCACGTTTCTTGTATGGGAGCCCCCCTTAAATATTTGTTCTATTTTTTTTTTTTTTTAAGTGAATATATAACTAAATGTTTTGAGAATAGTTCAAGCGTCAACCTGTTGCCGTCATTAATATCGAGCAAAAACGAGCAAAAAAATCACGTTTGTTGTATGTGAGCCCCTTTGAATATTTAATTATATTCTGTTTTTTAGTATTTGCTGTTATAGCCGCAACAGAAATACATCATCTGTGAAAAATTCAACTGTCTAACTATCACGCTTCATGAGATACAGCCTGGTGACAGACGGACAGACAGACAGACGGTGGAGGCTTAGTAATAGGGTTCCCGTTTTACCCTTTGGGTACGGAACCCTAAAAACGTGCTTCATCCTCGTATGTATGGCTCCAAATGGTGCTAACTATCAACCTTTTAAGGTCCTGCACCCAGCCTCCAAACAGCCTGTATAACACTACTAACTTTATACATTAGTACTAAATTAAACGACTAACTAACTAACTATATAACTAAATACAAAAACAAAAGGATACTTAGGCGTCGAAGTACTCGTCCGCATCGCTGTCATCCGGAAACGTGCCCAGAAGACTGGCAGCATTGCCACGTTGAATGGTAATGCTAATTCTTTGGTCAAAGAACGAGCCAGCCCTCTGATCACGTGAAGTGTGGACAAGCCAGTGAGATATTAAGGAGGTTTATGTTAGCATGTATGTATTTCAGTTTCTGTGTTCTTAGGGACTAAACGAGCTGGGAACAATTGTGGCGATAAGTCCCCTCTTTGAGGAGTGGCTAGAGAGGCGCCACGGCGTCCTCGCCTTCCGCCTGACGCAGGTCCTCACCGGACACGGTTGTTTCGGGAGGTTCCTGTTCAGGATAAAGCGGGAGGAAACGCCCGGCTGTCACCACTGTGTGGATCGCCCGGAGGACACGGTGGAGCATACGGTAGAGGTCTGCCCAGCTTGGGCGGAGCACCGCCGTGTCCGCACGGAGGCGATCGGTGGCGGCGATCTCTCGCGTCCGGCCCTGGTTCAGGCCATGGTTTGGAGCGAGAGTGCATGGGAGGCCGTCACCTCCTTCTGCGAAGCAGTTATGCTAGCGAAGGAGGAGGCGGAACGCGTGAGGGTGAGACAAGGTTCGCGCCCTCGCGCCCTTAGTCGCCGCAGGAGACGCCCCGGGCGTCGGGAGTCACAAGCCGATTTCCGGCCACCGTAGGCGCGGGCCTGCGGACGGTGAGCGATGGGTAGCTCGCCGTCCGATAAGGACCAGGCCCGGGTCGACGGCGCGTTGTGTTCCACGCGCGCCTCAAAGAGATGTCAGCAAAAACTGACGGGGTCTGTTAGGACCAATGCCTGCCAGGGTTGCGAGTTTGTCCGAAAGGGATATCGTGGCCCTGGCACACAGGCAACAGAAGGAACACGGGTGGGTTTTAGTCAGTAAAAGTCTGACACGCCCTCGCGCTCCGCCCAGAGCGGGAGAAATTATTTGATAATTTCCCACCCAAAAAAAAAAAAAAAAGGGACTAAACGAGTGAACGGACTTTAACAGATGTATCATTAGAATTGTCTTGACACCGCAAAAAGGAAAATGGATTTTGAACTGCTACAATATTATTTTTGAGATCTGTTATAATGGTTAAGGATTTCCAAAACAAAGAGCCCAAGAGACGATTTAGAAAGTATAATATATATAATCGAAAGTATAATATTATATCGTATAATTTTATTATTCCCCAAAATGTCATTTAGCCAGAGGTTTAAATAGAAAACTATCTTCTTCTATTTAAACAATGTCAAAAAAAAACGTTAATTTCGACCAACACAAGGACCATATGCACAAATAAAAAAAAACTGTTAAAAAGGCCACTATCATAGACATATTAGAGACTTCGATTGCTCAGTATGTGAACCATACAGCAATGGTTCAGATACTGGCAATTGGACCTCCTCAGGATGCCGCTGGAGGTAGCCCGAACCCTGCCCATCAGGGATGTACACCGTATTCGCTGATTAGAATAGAAACAGTCTACATGCCACTCGTCGAACATTCCTGATGCGCTGCAGAATCGGGACAGCCTCATCAGCACCCTTAATGTATTTTTATATTGGACACGCAAGGCGTTGTACCGTCTGCGCGTGCATGAGACCCACAGGCTGCTAGTGTAGAAAGATGTACAATATGCTCTCTGAATAATGTTGTTTTCATTTTAGGAGTGTACGACTAAACGCCGACAGACACTACGCCGACAGACTGAACACCGACAAGACTTTACTTCGACGGCACACTTCGCCGACAGGACTCTTCGCCGACAGGGCTCATCAGCGACGCAATTTATCTCCGATAATCAGATACTTACTTTGGAAATCGATTACTTATGCGTTTCTTGTAATTATACAATTCATACAAAATAAACGACGTTACAACATTGTAAAGTATAATATGGTACCTACCTAATCCTAAAACATTAACTATTGTTTTAGGATTAGGTAGGTACCATATTATACGTTACAATGTTTTCTATTAATGCAAGTCGTTTCTGCCACTCGCCGGCCGCTGCCGCGGCACCGCTCGCTTCGCTCGCTCGGCTCGTGCGTAGGAGGTCACAGTTTTAACCTAACCTAACCTACCTGTCGGCGAAGAGTCCTGTCGGCGAAGTGTCCTGTCGGCGAAGAGTCCCGTCGAAGTAAAGTCTTGTCGGTGTTCAGTCTGTCGGCGTAGTGTCTGTCGGCGTTTAGTCGTACACCGTCACTTTAGTGGTACAACGAGCAAACCTGCGGGTCATCATAATCGCCCTTACAGACAATGCCCTGCGAAACACTAAGTCTAATGAGCTTAGTTAGTTGTTAGTAAAACCTGACAGTTTCCTCGTTTACAAAAAGCTTTAATTCTATAAGCTGTAATACATCAAGTAATGGTCGGTTGGCACTTGTCAGTGTCGCCGCGGGTACTTAGTGACACTCCTTTTATTTTTAGAACACCCTGTAAGTGCCTCTAACTGAATTAAAGTTTTACTTGAGGAAAGGGTAGATGTATTTTGTCTTCTTATTATTTTTACTTTACTGCTTCGTTGGCCGACTGTTGCATGAGGTCTTGGGTCTGGCAAAGTGTTATTGGGTTTTTCCGTTTGGAATTTGCCGTAGTCTAAATTTGTGCTCTGTTGATGGCCATAGGCTCGCCCCCTATTACATGGGACTTAAACATAGGCGCTGAAATGTGTGAGTGACGTGAGATAAGTTTATTTCACCTTTCTTTTTAACCGACTTCCAAAAAGGATGAGGTTCTCAATTCGGCGGTATGTTTTTTTGTATGTTTGTTACGCGATTACTCCGTTAATTATAGACCGATTTTGAAAATTCTGTTTTTGTTTGAAAGGGGTTATACTCCCGAGGTGGTTCCATTGGCACCCAATTAGAATCAGATGAGGGGATCCCATGGAAATCGAGGGAAACCCTCAAATTTATAGGCAAACCTATAGCGATTTGGGTATTTTTTATAGTAACTCGTGCGTTTGCTCTAAAAAAAGCACCATTTGGTGAAGTGGAACTGATGATGGAGACCACATATGGCCACCGGAACAATGTAATAATAAGTACCCCTATTTAACAGGTTGCGATTAAGCAATTTATGCTCGCCACTGTGCATATGGTGAGTGGCAGTTCTCCTGGTTCTTACCAGGAGAACTCCTCAACAATCAACGTCCCAGCATCGGGAAAAGCAATATTTTGTAAAAGGTGATGAGCAGTTAACATTAGGCTATTGTACATACATACATAAACTCACGCCTTCTTCCCAAGGGGGTAGGCAGAAACTATAGAACGCCACCTGCTACGCTCCTTACATACTCCTTTTGCTTCGCCTACGTTCATACATCTGGTCATACACGCACGCCGATTGCGAGTACTACGCACCTGACCTTTCTGAAGAACATCACCAATTTGGTCACTATATGTCCTCCTAGGGCCCCCCCCCCCTCCCGGCGTTTCCACTCACCTCTGCTTTATACGAGTACCTTTATTTATTTATTATATACCTTTTGTTAGTCGCGTTCCACTCATCCTCTCAACATGACCAAACCATCTAAGCACACCCTTTTCAATTTTTGTTACTACATCTTCTTTTAAACTGCACCGTAGGCTATTGTAACTTCCTGCCGGGGTTGCGAGTTTGTCCGAAAGGGATATCGTGGCCCTGGCACACAGGCAACGGAAGGAACACGGGTGGGTTTTAGTCAGTAAAAGTCTGACACGCCCTCCCGCTCCGCCCAGAGCGGGAGAAGTTATTTGTTAAAAAAAAAAAAGGCTATTGTAACTTAGATAAATTCAAAACTAACCCACTAAAAAGTGAAAAATAAAAAACTTTTTACAAAAAAATAAGAACCGACTACCAACCAAAGACACCGACTTCCGAAACTAAAGTTATTTTTCACATTGTAGTGTTATTTTTGGTAGTCGGTTGTTGTTTTTTTTTGTAAAAAGTTTTTTCTTCAAACGTTTCAAAGGATTAAGTTATGTCTGTGTGGTGCTAGAAGTAAAGAATATCACCATCCTATTTCTTCCCGTGGGTGTCGTAGAAGGCGGCTAAGGGACTTACTAGAGAATGGGCAGCAGCGTTCTCTATGCATTTTGACACCATACTGCGATCGCCAACCCGCCTGCCAAGAGTGGCGATTATGGCAAACCCAATCTTTGAGGAAGGTCTATGTCCAGCAGTGGACGTCTTTCAACTGAAATGATGATGATGTACTAACCAACACTGAACAATTAAAAAAAAAAACAACCGCTCATTACACAAACATACAAAACATTTCTAACCATTGCAATTGTATAAAACTGATGAATTTTGGTCGATGGGAGGGGGAAGCCTTAGAAGGACATAATATATAGTGATCATAGTGGTGATGTTGTTCAAAAAGGTGCGTAGTACTCACAACCGGCGTGCGTGTATGTCCAGATGTATGAACGTAAACGAAGCAAAAGGAGTATGAGAGGAACGTAGCAGGTGGCGTTCTACAGTTTCTGCTACCCCCATGGGAAGAACGCATGACCTTATGAAAAAATAGATCACGTATGCATTTTTTCGTCATTCCAGAGTAAACTCATACTAAAAATTGTTTTTATTCGTGAGTAATTTGGCCCCCTAAAAGAAACCCAATTACTAACACTAACTATAAATACTCGTATTCTTAATTAATACAATCATCATCAAAATAAATCTCCTAGTACATGTTTATTATTAATTATTTCTTTGTTGTATTAAATGCACAATTAGTCTATCTTGTTTATTGTTTGTTCTTGATTAAGTTTTCTACTTCAATTATTCATGTGTTAGTCTCTTTGTTAGAAATGTTTTTCTTTAATTTTAACAAAGACTTGGAGTTATTAGTTTTGTCTGTGGATTATTTATAATTGAGAGAATGAATTGACTTTTTTGAAAGCTTTTCAAATTGAATTTGGTAATGCTTAATAATTTACTAAATCGTTGTAAAGACTTAAATCATGAAGGCTATCAAAGCATCCATGGTATAACTGTGTTTATGATCTTTGTGAGGGCCATGCAGGGGATCCCCCAGAAAAATATAAATTGATTACTCTGGTAAATTGTATGAACGTACGAACGTGTTGTTTGTTGTTGTGTTGTTTGTTGTTTGGTGAATTGTTTGTTTTGTTTGTTTGTTTGTATTGTTTGTTTGTATACAGTTAGAGAGATCGATTAGGATCTCGTTATTAAGTAATACCAGCTGCACGGGTCGATCCATCAGGTTAAGCTACGCTTGCCGGAGTTGGTCCGTGGATGGATAACCATCTTTACATACCGAGACTGAAAAAACAAAAAAAAAAAAAACGTTCGTTTTGGGAAATTATCAAATAACTTCTCCCACTCTGGGCGGAGCGGGAGGGCGTGTCAGGCTTTTACTGACTGAAACCCACCCGTGTTCCTTCCGTTGCCTGTGTGCCAGGGCCACGATACCCCTTTCGGACAAACTCGCAACCCTGGCAGGCATTGGTCCTAACGGACCCCGTCAGTTGGTGCTGACATCTCTTTGAGGCCCGCGTGGAACACAACGCGCCGTCGACCCGAGCCTGGTGCTTATCGGACGGTGAGCTACCCTTCGCTCACCGTCCGCAGGCCCGCGCCTACGGTGCCCGGAAATCGGCTTGCGGCCCCGGGGCGCCCGGGGCGTCTCCTGCGGCGACTAAGGGCGCGAGGGCGCGAACCTTGCCTCACCCTCACGCGTTCCGCCTCCTCCTTCGCTAGCATTACTGCTTCGCAGAAGGAGGTAACGGCCTACCATGCACTCTCGCTCCAAACCATGGCCTGAACCAGAGCCGGACGCAAGAGACCGCAGCTGCCGATCACCTCCATGAAGACACGGCGGTGCTCCACCCAAGTCCGACAGACCTCCACCGTATGCTCCACCGTGTCCTCATGGATGTCCTCCGGGCGATCCATACAGTGGTGACTCCCAGGAGTTTCCTCCCGCTTTATCCTGAACAAGAACCTCCCAAAACAACCATGTCTGGTGAGGGCTGTTGATCCCGGCTGTCATACGTGGATCATTGACAGTCATTACGGGTCGTCAGAACCCCGAAAGTCTGACAACCAGTCTTATCTAGGGGTATTGTATTACCCAGTTACTGGGTTGTGGAGGTCAGATAGGCAGTCGCTTCAGGTAAAATACTGGTACTCAGCTGCATCTGGTTAGACTGAAAGCCGACCCCAACATAGTTGGGAAAAGGCTAGACAAATGATGAGCAATAAATAACAACCAAATAATACAACACACTGTAAAAATCAATTTTCTCTGACGACTGAAAAGGTAGGAAATTGTTTAAATGAACAATGAGGTGAAAGCACGCATCGTCGGCCATTGATACGATTTATAATTAACTCAGTGGACGATAGTGTTCGCGGGCTGATTGATTTGCCTTTTATTGTGGTTAAAGTTGACTGGACCGATTGGTTTTTATTTTAGTTGAGTTTTTTCTTTAACAGTAGTTATTTTCTGTAAAGTTTCATTTCGTTGTAACATTTAATTGAATGTTGTGTTCATGTTTTTTTATTGATGATAAGTTTTCTTTTTTATTCTTGTCTTTGAACTTTTTGTGTGTTAAAAGTTTACTAACAACTCTCATTTAATATTTGCACACCAGAGACCTGGTAGAATATGACAGAAACACAACGACAATTGGACAAATAAAAAAAAACTAATAATAATATTAGCTGACATCACAACGGTAATGCTTTCCCGTTGTTTGCCGTATTTATTTTAGTATATTTAATGTATATTTATTTGTGCCTACATTTTTTTTTTCTCTTTATTGATTTAGGGATTTTTTATCTAGACAGATACGCCAACCCCATCGTGCCTTTTAACATTGTAAAAATAACATGAACACTTATATATAACACATACAAACACATAATATAACTTATCCTGAACAAAGATGGAAGTCACACTTGAAGGATTTATATTTATAATATTTATTCCTCAATTCTCACTATTGCCTACCCCTGTTTGTCTCTGCATCGCCCAAAGGTTGACTGGTAGAAAATGCCTATGGCATTAAGTCCGCCTCTGTGCATTTGTGTGCAAGAATTACTAAATAAATGAATATTAAAATTCTTCTTCTCTTTCTTTCTTTTCTTTCTTTTTTTAAAAACGTCTTCTTGTAAACTTCTCCGATTGGGACCCGTAGCATGACCAATTATATCTTTATTCTACTAAGAATAGACAAAGTTTTTTTTTTTTTTTTCTTTTTTCTTTATTTATTTAAAGGGGCTTTTACGCATAGCGTATGCCAGTCCCATCGTATCCTAAACAATAGTATTACAACACGCGGGCCATGAATTTGAACAAACCCTTCGCATCGTCGCCATTGAATAGACAAAGTTCTTCTTACCCAACTCGATATCTCTTCTGCCCGAGCACGGGACGACCCGTAGACTCGCGTTTCTATGAAGACAGAGACATATTTATTATTTCCTTAGCAACGGGGAGGTAGCTAGTGTTGTAGATAAACTAAGAATTCAACGATATTTATTATGTTTTATTTTCGAAAAAATGTGTCAAACGTCAAGTTTGATTGATAAGATGATTAATATAAACCAGAGAAAAATCGTTTTTTTTTTAAAACTAATACTAACAAAAACATTAAAATTTGAATATCTCGAAAACGTTGCGTCCTACGCAAATAATTACAGAAATTAAATCTCCCTGGGTCACCGCCGTGCAAGCAGCATGCCAACATGAATTTAAGGAATAAATTCAATTTTTATTCCAACATGAATTTAAGAAAAAATTTCAAAAAAATGGAATTGATTCTATTTCCTTCCAAAAGGTAGTTTCGTATGGAGGAGAATTGGCAAGAAACTCCACCGTTACTATTTAAAAAATGTTTTACAATATTTTGTTTAAGTACATTAATTATATAATAATATATGAAAACACTGAACCTATGTATGTAACATATGAACCTAGAATAAAATCACTATACCACAATAGGTAAAAATAATTAAAAATTAATGACAGATAATTTAACTATGTGAGCTATCACATATTTACAAACACCGTACAAGTATTATGTTTTCCTAAAAAAAAAAAAAAAATAGGTCAGTGTGTGAGTTAACGTAACCACAGAAGGTAAAATCAATGTTATAAAAAATAAATATACAATTAAAATTGCAACCAGTTTAAGGCTGCAGGAATCCGCTGGATGCGCGAAGCACAGCACTGATCGAAATGGCGATGCTCGGAGGAGGCATATATATCTAGCATTGGACGTCTTTCGACTAAAATGATGATGACTTTGTAGAATCAAAAGAATAAAAAAAAAGCGAGTGAGAATTTATAACAGGACTTCAAAAAACGGGCATCAGTTACCGCAGACAACTTATTCGAAATCGAACTCATTTGCTTTTACCCGACAGCCCTTCATGAAGGATTCAATGTTATTCACGCCTCATTACCTTTTGAATTTCGGAATGAATACATTAATTTTCAACCTTTAAAAATACTTATCATTTAATCGGATGGCTTTTTGGCTAACCATAAAAAACGGTAACAAAATTTTGAATAGTAGTAAAGTTTCTCATTTTTTTTAGGGTTAATAAGTACTCGACTTAAAAAGTTGGTCCATCTACATCCTAAAAAATATATTTTTCAATAAATCAATCATTTTAATTGGACAACTCATCAGCTTAGCCTTCTTCCAGTCTAACTGGATGTAGCTGAATACCAGTATTTTTCATGGAGCGACTGAAAAAAACCACGATTCACGTTGTATAAGCCAACCATAAGCCGAAATATTAGTAAAGAAAGAACTTTCATTAAAAACAAAATTTAATCCCCCTTTTCACCCCTTAAGGGTTGAAATTCTAACAACACCGTTGCGTTAGCTTCCGACCATAAGCTTAGATAATAAATTTAGTGATTTTTACATTCTAAAATTAAGGATTTTCCATACACAACTTCAGCCCTATTTTTAACCCTTCGGGGGTGGAATTGTCAAAACACTGTATAAATTAATTTTCAATTGTCAGCCTAAACACAAAATTTCAAGATCCTAACTTCAAAACTGACGGACTTTCATATAAACTTCCATCCCCTATTTTACCCCTTTAGGGGTGGAAGTCCCAAAAATTCTTTCTTATTCCTTGTCTACATTATACAGAGAACCTCTGTACAAAATTTCAGCTTTCTAGGTCCAAGGGTTTGGGCTGGGCGTTGATGAGTCAGTCAGTCAGGACTTGTCTTTTTATTTATATAGATAGGCACATAAGAGGCACTTTTGAACGTCAAAATTTACAAAAAATTGAATTGATTCTAGTTGCCCCTTCCAAAAGGTAGTTTCGTATGGAGAAGAATGGGCAAGAAACTCCACTGTAACTCTTTTAAAAATGTTTTACAATATTTTGGGTGAGTACATTAATTATATGATTATATGTGAAGACGATGCACCTAGAATAAAATTACTATACCATAAATAGGTAAAAATAATAAAAAAAACTAAGCAATAAAAATAACTTAATTATGAGATAGATACATGGTGTTCACATATTTACAAACATCGTTAAATTTATGTTTTCCTAGAGACAGAGCCCTTTTTTTCAGCGATAGCCAGCGCTGATGTAATTTATTTATTTTAACTTTAATCAACACGGTTAAACCGATTACATTAATTAAAGGCAGAGGCACATACACATAGAAAAGAAAATAATTATAAAATTTTAAAATTCTGGTAAAAACATAAAAACAATTAAAAACATTAATCAAAATACTTTTATGAATCCCTCTCACAGTATTTCAGGCATGCCAATAAAATCTTCGTACATAATCCATCCGTAATGACGTCGTCCGGTCCAGCAAACAATTCATAGGTCGCTGTGCCGGCACAGCCGGTACAGCATATAAAATATAAAGACAAAAATAAAAAATAATTTATATGTAATAGAATAAACTAAACAGGAATATTAAAAATAGATATACATGCTGTGAGAATGTCCTGAATCCTGATACTATGGTGACTGCATCTTATTTATATAGAAATAAATATCATTTATCAATAACATAACAACAAAATGAATTGCTGTTGACTCAAATTCGATCGATCGACAGTGGGGTAAAAGCACGCATCATTAGCTACCACATTTATAATTAACATTATGATCGCTCGATGCTGCCAGCATGACATTAGTTAACGCTCACTGTGGTATACTCTGGTGAGTGCAGTTATTGGAAATTGTGGGGTTTATTTCAACCCGCAGATTATTATTCTTTTTTAACAACAATATTATACTAATTTTTAATGTGTCTTGATGAAAAGATAAAAAAAAGATACCCATAGTGAAGAAATCTAGATGTAATTGTCTAAAATCTTACCACAACAGGTAAAAATAATGAAAAATAAAGTAATGACGTATAATTTAAATATATGATAGATTCATAGTGCTCACGTATTTACAAATTAATATTGTAAAAGTAGACGAACAAATGTACTTACTAACTGTGGTTATAATTGCTCGTAAAATTTAAATTCCAAATATATTATTTATTTAAAGTTCTCGCAAACAATAAGGTACAAAGGCGGACTTAATGCCTTATTTCACATACTTAAACCTACATGGGCACTTATGAAACGTCAGAAGCTAGATGCACGGTTCCAATAGGTCCAAATTGATAATTTCCTATATAGAAGAGCCGGGAAGAAACTCCACGGTTACTCGTTTAATATAAATAAAGCTTTTACAAGGTTTTCAAATCATACTATTCATAGGTATGATAAATGATAAATGATTTATTTCTGTAAGTAGGTTTGTACAAACACTTTTACACGTCAATCATATTAAAAAAAAACTATATGAGGTCGGCGTTTCGTATCCGACTACTCTGAGAAGAAAGGCCGAAACAAACTCAGAGGTCACAGTCTCTTTTAAAGTCCAGACATAATCTTGGTCAAATCATGTGAAGACCATGTAGAGTGGTGCCTGAAATGATATTTTGATGAAAGAACCACACAGATTGAGGGGACCTGTCCAGTCAGTGCACGCATTTGTCAGTAGTCGTGCAGCTCAACTACACTACTATGGAAGGACAGTGTCTCTTCCCGGTATAATAAGTTTCTTAAGCCTTGAAAAGAGAAAAGAACCTTATTTTTTTAAGGCATTTATTTACATCTTTAAATCTAAATAATAAAAACAATTTTAAACTCTCCTCTAAGGAACCGATCTCCTTCAAAAACCAAACAGGAACCTAATACCTTCAGCTTTCAAATCATTGATTGAGCGGCAGTGAGGTGAAAGCACGCATCGTCGGCTGCCGCCATCCGATTTATAATTAACTCAACGTCGATAGCGGATGGATTTGTCAACTGGGTTAGTCGGTTTAGTTCGAGTGAGTTGAATAAATGAAGAGGGGTTTAGATTTTACCAATAATTTATTTAAGCTTTATCTGTGTGTGAAAATGCGGAGCTTGTGGCTAAAGAATAACTGCCGCACGGGTCGATCGATCAGGTTGACCTACGCTTGCCGCGGTTGGTCCGTGGATGGGTGACCATCTGTTCATACCAAGATTCCTCCGTGCCTCGGAAAGCACGTTAAGCCGTTGGTCCCGGCTGTCATTTGTAGATATTTGACAGTTGTTACGGGTCGTCAGAAGCCCAAAAGTCTGACAACCAGTCACATCCAGTAACTGGGTTGTGGACGTCAGATAGGCAGTCGCTCCATGTAAAATACTGGTTTTCAGCTGCATCCGGTTAGACTGGAAGCTGACCCCAACATAGTTGGGAAAAGGCTAGGCAGATGATGATCTGTGTGTGAAAATACATTATTCCCGGAGGATGCACGGTTGTTATTTGTATTTATATGGTAGCTTTCAGAAGTATTCAGAGGCTCCAAGTAGAAGAAGATTCTTATAATACTGTCGTTACATAAATATTGGTTTGTAGACGGCAGAAGCAATAATATGTGTAAGTAAGTATGTAGCTAAGGATAACCTACGAACCTTTTTTTTAATACTTTTTTTTGTTAACTACAAAAAAGAAATACGTTTATTTGTGGTAAACATAACTCAAAGAAAGAACACATACAAAAAAGAAAAAGCTGGGGGGAAATATGCGTCACATCCACGCAAAACGGCCACCGCTCAGCATAATGCTGCGGCCCTAAGCGAGACAGATCCCCAGCGCTGGTTTTCAGTGACAGCCAGAGTTGACGTGATGACGTCGACCGGTGCAGCATACACCAGCATAAACTCGTTTCTTGTATGTAACCATTTTGTGACTTAGGGTGTTAAAACAAGTGCGAGTCGGACTCGCACACGAAGGGTTCCGTACTACCGCACATTTTTTTCCATTATCTTAATAATCGAGCAAAAAACGCCGAGAAGGACATTTTTCTTGTATGCGGACACACTCGGTAAAAATTACAAGTGTCTACCTATTACGGTTCGAAAGATCAAGTCCTATGACAGACGGACGGACAGCGAAGCCTTAGTAATGGAGCCCCGTTGGCACACTTTGGGTACGGAACCATAAAAAGCCTAGTGGGTGATCACACTATCACATCACACTAATATTATAAAGGCGAAAGTTTGTGAGTGTGTGTGTCTGTGTGTGTATGTTTGTTACTTCTTCACGCTCTAACAGCTAGACAAATTTTGATAAAATTTTGTATGGAGGTGGCTGATACCCTGGATACAGAAGACATAGGCTACTTTTTATCCCGATATTCCCACGGGATCGAGACTTAAGCGGGTGAAACCGCGGGGCGCAGCTAGTGAATAATAAAAACAAGATCCATTCTGGTCTAAGTTTTTAATAACTCTATTATTCAACTAAATGTAATAAAAACCTCATGGCTTAGTAATCACTCACATAGAAAATCTCATTTTGTTCCCAAAAGACTCACAAATTGTATTAACAGTAAATGTATTTTATGTAAAACCTCCTAATACCCATTATTGCCATTAGGATCCGTACATTAACATACAACTTGTTTAATTCTATTAACGTGACAATAACAAACGAGGTGTGAAATAAAAATATATCTGAAAATAAACTCTTTCACCTTAAAAAAAAAATGAGTTTGAATTGAATATGAATGATGATAGAACATATTATTGTAATAATCACCACGCTTGGTAGACGAATCGGTGATCACAGTAAATGGTTATTAGCTAACATTAAGATTACCTGTGAAAATGGTCTGACTGCAGTCAGCTATAGTTTCATTTATCGAAACATAATTTATACGTGAGACGGGACACACAAGAAAATCATTTGTCAAAAAAATAAGCCTATCACTCAAAGTAAGGCGTAATACAAAAACAATTCATAAGAATATATCCATCTAAATAAATATTACATACAAAAGGCCCAAACAAACGGTAAATCCATAAAACTTATTGATATGCCGCGGAGTACGGTGGTTCAGTACAAGAGTCCGTTGGCTTACTTCACAGTGCACGGCACAGTCCCACGGGCAGCCGACTTGGCCGCACGCGTTCCGAAACTCCCTCAATCGTACTTTCCACCTTTTCACTCCCCGACCACCACCCGACCGCGGGCGGACCAATCGAATTTGTGAATTTTGAATTTGGATCGCGACCTCCTGCTATCAAAGCGAGGTAAGTTTGAAATTATAAAAATTAAACCAATTTAATTTTGAATAGAATTTTACGGTTGATTTAATTTTCTTTGTTGATTTTCTGTGATTAATAACTACTTTTGATTATGATTAATATTTAATTGTTTGATGTCCAGTGAAGCGTTGTTGGTCATACTTAAAGGTCGGTCGAAGAAGGGCGCGCTAATTAGGTTAGAACTAATTAGAACGGGAGGGTTTCCCTTCTCTTGTTTATATTTATACTACGTACGTGTGAAGGGTACTGCTATTCTAGTGGCTGTTATGGTTAACCTGAGAACACAGGGGTAATTATTACGAGGGTATAATAATGGTCTGTACTTTATAACGTTTTAGAAGACGAAACAAAAATTTACGAGCTTGAAATCAGACAAAAAGGTGATTCAAATGTCTGCGTTAGTTTAATTATAAACTTTAAAGCAATTTGTTATAAAGTCAAACGACTTTAATTTTATTTAAATGAATGATGGATACTCAATGTTCACCTACCTGGCTTTGACTAAGCGGCACAATTTAAAATAAAATTAACCTTTTCTTATGTCCATTATCCGATATTTTTTTTTACAAAAATGGTTGGCCGTTTTAACGAGCTGTAGGTACCAAAATCAGAAATAATCAATAATTTCACGAACTGCTCAGCTTACATTAAATATTAACAAATCTCTGCCACTAGACAACACTTCCCATGCGTGTTATCCTCTAAAAGTAAATAATTAATGAGTTTATCCAGCCATTGTGCTTTAATAGTTAAGTAACATTGATTTTTCGCTTCATTCTGGTTAGTGTTAGTTATTTTTGTCTGTTAGGTGTTTTTATTAGAGGAAAGAAAAGGTATCGTTAAGCTGTAAAAAAGAAATTACGTTTTGGGTTTATTTTTTCCAAATCGTACCTAAAATTCTGTATTTTAGGTACCTATATAACTTACTTTGATTACCCCAATATTTATAAAAAAGTATTAGATAAAAGCTGGATTTTTTAATTAAAAAATCTAGCTTTAAAACTAGTTAGTCTGTATACTAAGATAAACATAAGCATTATAAAGATCATGTTGTACTTTTGGATACCCTCGTAAAATATTTCTAAAAGTTAAAGCCTTAATTCCTTCATAATAGTAATGAAAACTTTGGTTATTACCCGATAAAATCTGACATGCCTAAGTAATTTAAATAACTTTACTCATACCGTTCTAACTAATAAATACGAAAATGGTACGCTGTATAAATATTTTGTTACCGATGAGTGAGGAGGTACCTTATTAGAAAAAGGGAATAGTTTACTGCAGATCTTGGTAAGAAAGGTTCCCTTTGTAAGGAAATTGCTTTTGTAAATGAAGCACTAAGGTAGTGCACCTTCATGTTTATCTCTCCTTTAATTTGTTTTGGCTTATTGTCTCTGTATGTAAAGAAAGAAATAAATAGAATGGAATACTCTTCCCTTCTCTTCTTTTTCTCTGTTCTTTCGTTCTTCTTTTTTTCTTCTCTTCCGTTTTTCTCTTTATTAATGTTTATTTTTTCTTCCCTTCTCTTCTTTTCTATCTCTCTGAAATAATACCGTTTATTTGGGTACAGTTCGTGAAACACAAAACACAAAAAAAAATTGGCAGACGTGGCGACTGCCAACAGAATTGAAAACATAAAACTTTGAAGAGCACATGATACAGTCAAGTTTATACAATGTATTAGTGATATAAAATGTGTCAACACGTCACATTCGCATCGGTGATGAACCCATAAGTTTTGGCACTACCGAAAATCGCTCAACACGGCTAAAGCAGTTTTCACTTCAAAAATAAAAAAGTGAAAATAATGTGTTAACAAAAATACAATCAAAATCAAAATATTTTAGATCACATAAACCTACATGGTGTAGCGATATATCGCACCGTAAGCACACAACTGGGGAACTTGGTCCCGCCGCGCGAGAACGAATAAATAAAAAAAAAATCTTCTTTTTTTTTTTTAATTATGTGGTATATACGTATAATTTGAATAATTATATAAACAAAATGGTATAAAAATTAAGCAGAAAGATAATAAAAATCAAAGATTGTTGAGTTGAAGGGTTTTTAAGAAATATTTTTTGTAACAAATAATCAAATTGGAAAAGATATCCGCATGAAAATTAGTAAATGATTGCAATCACCTGGAATTTCAAGTGACGAAATTAACTTGATTACAATTAAAAATGAATTGCCCGATAATGACAAAGAGTTTACATGAGCTTCGCGCGACATAAGTTTTTATGCACGAAATAAACTGCAATGGGCACTTATGAAACGTCAGAAGCTAGCTGCACGGTTCCAATTGGTCATTTCCTACGGAGAAGAGCCGGCAAGAAACTACACCGTTACTCTTTAAAAAATAATTGACGTTTACAATGTTTTCAAATTACAGTGTTAATAGGTATGGGAGGACAGTGTAATAGTGTGTGCCTCACGCTGCGCGAACGTACATCATCATCATTCAGCTTGGAATTACTCACTGCTGGATAAAAGCCTCCTTTTCTTCCTCTTATTTCATCTATCAACTCAGCCTATAGCAGTCCACTGCTGGACATAGGCCTCTCCCAGCCTGCGCCACAACACCCTGTCCTCCGCTTTCCGCATCCAGTCTGTCCCAGCCACCTTTTAAGGTCGTCGGTCTATCTAGCTGGGGGGCGCCCCACACTACGCTGGCCGATACGCGGTCTCCACTCCAGGGCTCGTCTGCTCCACCGGCCATCGGTCCTTCGACAAACATGGCCAGCCCACTGCCACTTCAGCTTGCTTACTCTGCAGGCTATGTCGGTAACTCCGGTTCTCTTCCGGATAACTTCATTCCTGATCTTATCCTTCAAAGAAACTCCGAGCATAGCCTTCTCCATAAGCACGCTGCTCATTTCATACTTAGTTATTAATATCAATAAAGGCATTAAATCCGCCTCTGTATCTTTTTAGAGTATAGAATAGGTAAAATTTGTGAGTATGTATTTAAGGGGTAATCTTCGGAACTGCTGATCCGATTCCGAAAATTATTTCCCTAATGAGAAGCTACAGTATTGCCGAGTGTCATAGGATATAATAATTTAGGTTAAAATATGACATTTCACGCGGAAGAAGTCGCGGACAAAAGCTGGTTATTAATATAAATAAAAGGATTATGGCCGCCTCTGTACCTTGTTAAGATTCACAAAGTTTGGTAAATAATTAATTCAATATAAAGGCGAACTTTCATCCTGAAAAATAAGTATTTTATTCTCGAAAGCAGATGCTGCTAGCCTAGTATTGAATATTAATCAAACACAATCCGTAGATACATACTTTTAACAGTGGAGACCTATTGAGTTTAGTAACATCGTCTTCACATATTTTTAATAATAGTGGTCGCCCACTGTTCGAAATTAGACCCCTTCTACTTACAATCTATAGAGTACAGTAATTCCATGCTATTAAAAAGTACTTACTCATTCCATGCTCAAGCTGTCACTTCTGTCATCTACGTATTTTCAAGTCATGAGGCCCTGGTACTATGTCAAACACATGGTAGATATATGTGTGTAATGTTTTTGAATTAATTTAATTTATTTCTAATGCATATATTATAAAAATATTAGCTTTCATCACTCCTCCTCTATATAAACTTTAACTGTGCCAAACTCCTCCGTCCGCGTAATTTTCGCAAAAAGGGATACAAAGTTTTCGGTGTAGCCACTTACTCTTGGTTAAACCTAGTACGAGCCGATTGTTTTCGGGTAAAATCATTTGGGTTAGGTTAGGTTAGAACAGTAACCCAGATCCCCTCTATTGTTGGTAAATTGGTTTTATCCAAGAGGGATTGTCTGGACCTATAATTCTAACCGGCTAAAACTAGGTGTAGCCGCACTTCGGGTATTAGCCGTAACATATACAAAAATACATTTAAAAGAATAACTATGGAGTTTCTTGTCCTTTCTTCCCCATACGAAAATACCTTTTACAATTATATTTTCTTGTAAATTTTGACGTGCAAAAGTGCCTTTTAATGGCTTACTTGATTGGACTTTGGCCTTGAGCATTATAAATGGCCTATCGGTTGTCGTTGATAAAAAAATAATATCCTTAATTTGTAAGCCTCAAGCTAATGCAAATTACAAAGTCCGTCTACCAATACAAAAATACGGGAAAAAATAACAATTTGCAAAACGGTTGCCGTTTTGTTGTGATTAAATATTCAAAATCAGAATTAAAGAGTGTGGTCAGAAATTAAAAAATAAAATTTGGCCGACGGGGAAACGCAAATTGACGGAACGCGTATTGCCGGGGGAAGGGTTTTTGTAGTATTTTACTAAGTACTTAGAAGGAAGTAATGTTATGTTATAAAATGAAGTTATTTTTCCTGTTTTTTTCTGTAGGCATTTCACTTTATGACAACTATGAAAACCGCATTCAACATGATTTTTATTTCTCTAAGTAGGTTTGTACAAACACACTTTTACACGTCAGGCATATTTTTAAAACTAGATGAGGTCGGCGTTTCCTATCTGACTACTCTGAGAAGAAAGGCCGAAAAATTCTCAGAGGTCACAGTCTCTTTTGAAGTCCAGACATAATCTTGGTCAGATCATGTGAAGGCCATGTAGATTGGTGTATTGCCTTTGTTTGAAGCGCTTCAACTTATGGTATGCCTCATCCAATTAAATTGCACGGTGTAAATCAGGCTTAAAGAAAGTAAATCATGCTTAAATAATAATTTTGGTAATATTTTTAGCCTGGGGGTCTACTCCGAAGCGCTAAACTGATGTATCGGCCGAATGTTCGGTCGTTTTATAACTTCCAAAGTTTCCTTTTTAGACTTTGAGTCCTTACCCGACTTCACGTCACAGTTTTGACTTTGGCTTATCTCTTCGATTGTCTTGTTTTTTTTTTTTCACCGTAGTCAGCGATAGTTATCCGTAATAAAGAAACGACCGAACATTCGGCGGATACTTCGGTTTAACGCTTCGGTGTAGACCCCCTGGTGTCCAAAGGCGAAATTAATTTTCAATTCCTTAAAAATAAAGAGTTAGGTCAAAAATAAAAATAAAAATGTGGCCGCCGGAGTAACGCAAATAGACGGAACCTGTATTGCGAGGGAAGGGTTTTGTAGCCTTTTGCTCAGTAGGTAGGTATGTAATGTCATAAGTTCAAGTTGAACTTCCTGTTATTTTTGTATAGGACATTTTAGTTTCTGAAGAAGACAACTCATAACAACATGATTTTTTATGACTAGGGTACGTCACCACGAAATAGGTTTTATTTATTTTTAAATTTAACATTTTATCTGATAAATTATTAATACGATAAAAATATATACACTGCTTAGCCATCTTATACCAAATTAACTAACAAACTATTTAAATAATCTAAAAAATAGCAATATAATAACCAAACTTAACTAAGACTATTACCAAACTTATACAAATATGGCGTCCAAAATCCCTATCGCTGTCAACAGCTGAGAACTTGATTAGCGGCATAATCTGCAAAAATAATATTTCTTAGAGTTTTATTTATTTAACTATTTATGTACACACACACACACACATATATACAACGTGCCGCTACAGTGGCCACATTAATTTAACACACGGGTAGGGCTAGTGGCCATCAGTAATCATAAAAAATATAATAACATAAAATAATTCAAACATTGAAACATTAAAATTAACAAACTAACTTAATATTATAGCTCTCTCTTTCCTTCGATTCACCTACTTTGGCATGTTATTCTTTTTAATTTAATTGATGCGATGTTATGACCCATGACCCCGGCAAATAACCTCTGCGCTACTGTAGTTCTTTAAGTACAGGTTGCTCCAAACTGCTATTTTAGAAAATTGTTAATAAATCAATAAATAATAACGTATAATGAAATCAAAATATATTCATAAAAAGAAAACGCGAAACCGTACATGTGGTTTAAATTAATGTCGCCATTAAAGCGGCACGCTATTTAAACAAACAAAAAGAAAATAATAGAAAAATACGTACAAAGGTGAAGGATATTTCTAAAGAAATATCTTTCAGCATACCTGCGATAAGAAAGTAGATTAAAGGAGATGTAGACACAGTTAGATAGATAATAAAATACATAAAATCAAAAACAATTGCCTTTTTTTTTTTTCAGATTGTAGGTTTGGCGACCTGGTAACCGTCAAGGTCGACAAATAAATGCTCGACTTTAACACAGGGGTGTTAAAGTTGAGTATTTATTTGTCTGTAATTTTACAGCTACAAAGGACTTTAGCCGACCACCCCTCATCTTCCTACTGAACCCATATCATTATAACTACGAACATAATAAGCGAACACCTTGTTAAACCGAAAATCAATCGTCTGCCCTTAAGAAAGTGGGTCACGACGTCTTTACAAGTACTTATCAACCTGTTACCACCCCTTAAGCAATGTACAGTCGAACAAATAGATAGGTATACAGCACCCCAATTGCGTAACGCACACACTTCATATTCAATTCAAATCATTTTTAGAATACAAAATAGTTAATTGCTTCATATGTTTGAATAATTCGTCTGCTCGATAAGGTGAATAATGCGATAAATAAATGTTGAATTGTCATAATTAATGGGGGTGGGGACTGTGATTACGGGTGTCTTTCACAAACAGGCTGCGGGATGTCAAAATTGACATCGCATGTCATATATATATGGACCAACTTGAAAGAGTTCTACAAAAACATAATCCATCATTGTGTCCATAGCTATGTTTGTAACAAACCTCACTTTTGCAAAAATTCCTTTTTGTAAAATGTTTTTATCTCAACTGTAGGTATATTTATTATAATATAAGGTGTTTAAAAATTAACCCGAAAAACTTTAAGGCGTGAACTTTTAGATCATAGAAAAAAAAACATATTTCAGGCAAATAAATGAATCTCAATCAGGGACCGTACAACCCCGGTTAAGGGTTAAGCCTTTCGAAGGGGTAACCCATTCAATGGGTTACCTTTATCATGATGTAACCCATTGAATGGGTTTTATACTAGAAACCTAATGAAAGGGTTACATGATAACCCATTGAATGGGTACTATACCTACTTGAAACCCAATGACATGAAAAAATCATCATATTATGTTATTTCGATATCCGCCCAGCACGCGCAGTTCTATCTCTATTCTATCCAGGGACCATTTTGGTTACCATTTTAGAAAAACCCTATCGAAAACACTTTCAATGGAACGGGTTTTCGATAGGGTTTTTCTAAGCAGTTAATCAGAAACCCATATGGTTTGGGTAATTTTGAATGGCTTAAAGTAAGCCGTTCAAAAGGGTTACCCATACCGTATGGGTTTTTATCGAAAACCCTTTCAACGGGTAACCAATATTTAATTTAAGCCGTTCAAAAGGGTTACCCATAACGTATGGGTTTTTGTTTAACCGCTTAGAAAAACCCTATCGAAAACCGTTTCAATGGGTAACCAAAATGGTCCCTGATCTCAATCAATCAATCAACTCAGCTTATCGCAGTCCACTGCTGGACATAGGCCTCTCCCAGGCTGCGCCACAACACCCTGTCCTCCGCCTTCCGCATCCAGTCTGACCCAGCCACCTTCTTAAGGTCGTCGGTACATCTAGGTGGGAGGCGTCCCACACTACGCTTGCCGATACGCGGTCTCCACTCCAGGACTAGTCTGCTCCATCGGCAATCGGTCCTTCGACAAACATTGCCAGCCCACTGCCACTTCAGTTTGCTTACTCTGCAAGCTATGTCGGTAAATCCGGTTCTTAATAATAAATTAGTCTATCTATATAGAACTGAATAACTTTTAGTAGGGGATCAACTTTGAAATCGCAAAAAAAGAAACAGCTGTCCCAGTTTAAAACAGTAGATACAAACTTTAGTAAAGACAGCTGTTTTTTTTTTCGTTTTCAATGTTGGTCCCATAGTTTACTCAGTATAATAAAGTTATAAAAAAACGGTATCTACATTGCAATGACCTTTAAACTATGTTGTGAATGTGCTGAGTAGGTACCTAAGTCACTTTTTTAAGGGCCCTATTTCACTAGGACACCATGGTGGAGCAACCATGGTCGCTCTGCCGAAAAATGTATGTTTGGTTGCGTAACCGATCGGGCGCCTGGTGAGATATCCATAAGTAAGTAAGTAAGTAAGTAAGTAAGTATTTATTTGCATAAAACATGGTATACATGGTGTTACAAAAATTTACAATAAAGATCTTACATGTTTTGCCAGAATTGTACTTAGCATGCATATGTTCACTTAATACTAACATGAGAATTTGTTATCCATAAATTCTTTAAGACTATAGAAATTTTCCAAGTTTAACCAGTCAAACAATTTTCCCTTAAATAATCTGGAGTTTAAGTTTTTTATGCTACTCGGTATGTTATTATATATACTAACACAATTATATAAGCAGCTTTTATTATATTTAGCAAGCTTGGGAAGATCATGCAGAACAAGTCTCTGTGGATCACGCCGGCTCCTTGGATTAATATCATTGGCTGATATAAACAGGTCTTTATGTTTATTAACGAACATACATATTTCAAATATATAAAGCGACGGCAGCGGTAACAAACCTAGTTTCTTAAATATGGGTTTACAAGATTCCTCCGAGTGCATCCCGCAAATTGCCCTAATGCACTTTTTTTGAGCAACAAATGCTCGGTTTATATCGGTACTATTTCCCCATATTATAAGCCCGTAACGTAGTACCGATTCTACATATGCATGATAGGTCATGAGAGCTGTTTTTAAGTTTGTAATATTTTTGATTTGTTTAAGAGCATATACAAATTTATTTATTCTCTTTGCAGCGTTATCCACATGCTCTTTCCAATTCAAATTTCCATCAATAATTACGCCTAGAAACTTCGTTTGTGCTACTTCTTTAATTTTTGATACGTTTAGTTTAATATTATATTTAGGATTATTACATTTATTGAAATTAATATAAACAGATTTATTAAGATTTATTTTTAAATTATTTATGTCAAGCCATTGTATTAATTTATCTATAGTATTATTAATGTCAGTCTCATGATTATTTCTAAAATTGTTACATTTTTCTGTCGCTATAATAATAGCTATGTCATCAGCAAATAATATACAGCGGTGGTCAGTTATATTAATAATATCATTTATGTACAGCAAGAACAGGACAGGCCCCAGTACACTTCCTTGTGGTACACCACATATATTGTGCTTGTATTCTGATGAAAAAGGCACCTTAACTTGATTTTCATCAATTTTATCAATAATGACTCGTTGTTGCCGGTTACTGAGATACGATTTTATCCACTCAAGTGTAGGACCCCTGATACCTACAAGTTCAAGTTTTTTGAGCAACAGATTGTGAGAAACTAAATCGAAGGCTTTTGAGACATCAAAAAATAGCCCAGTGGTCAGATTTTTATTATTGATATTAGTAACTACAGCCTTTACCAGGGAGAATATTGCCAAAGTAGTGGACTTGTTTTTCTGAAAGCCATATTGTTCTATGCTAATTATATGAAATTTATCACAATAGTCAATTATTCTTCTATACATGCACTTTTCATATATTTTGGACAATATGGGTATTAACGTTATAGGACGATAGTTATTAATATCAGATTTTTCTCCTTTTTTATATAAAGGCTTGACTATCGAGTATTTCAGGGCATCAGGAAAAGTTCCCGATGCAAACGATAAATTAATTAAATATGTCAGGCCGCAGTTAGTTGATTGGTACACTCTTTAATAATTTTAGTGTTGATTTCATCATAGCCCACAGAATTGGAATTAGACAATGACAGTATTTCTCGTCTAACCTCGCTTTCCTCCATAGGTTTTAAAAACATCGAGTTAACGGATGCACTAATACGAGGTTTTATGCTTTCCTGACTGCTCGTATGTGATAAATTAATATAATTATTATTAAAGGCGGTGGCAATTTCAATAGGATTTGTTAGTGTTGTATTGTTAACTGTAATTTCGTCCATATTTCCTATGCAATTTGTATCGTGCATTTCATTTTTAATTACTGCCCACGTGGCCCTACATTTGTTATCACTCTTGTTTATATATTTAATATTTGCACATTTTTTTGAATTAATTATACATTTTTTTAGAATATTGGAATATGTCTTATAATTAATTTTGTTATTTGCATTTTTATTTTTATAGTATTTGTATCTTAGTACACGTTTTTTTTTACAAGATTTCTTTAAGCCTTTACTTATCCAATTTTTTTTATTTGAATTATTGTTATTTATATCTATCATAAATAAGGCTATGTATATTTTTCTAGCAGCGCTACCATGGTGAGATAATTTATACCTTAGTGTGTCAAGCTTTAATAAATTAAGCACGCCATAAAAGTAAAAATTAACAGTTTACATAGTGGAAAGATGAATATTTTTGCCTATATTTAAGTACTATACCAATTTCTTTTGCTGACTGTACCAGTAGATGGTTACCTGTATATCTTAGCTATTAGTCTTTATACTCGATATTTTATTACAGTGCGTGGCTTCGATTCTGTCGTAAAAGAGAAGTAACTATCCTGTGTAGGTACTCGTTTCATGGAAAATGTAGGACTTCTCTCGTATCGGCACGAAATCTATGTGAATTCAAATAGCTCATACAGTAATCAAAAAAATTAGACTGGTCACAAGGCATTAGCGAGACTGACAGTACAATAGTCCAATCAATTGGCTATGGCCAGTTTAAGTTAAAGCAAAATAAGGGCTGTAAAGACTATTAACAAAGACGAGACTCACTAAATAGTCCTCGTCATTGTGCAAATTTTTATGGTACCGTACCTCAAAAGGTAAAAAACGGAACCTTTATAGCATTACTACGTTGGCTGTCTGTCTGTCTTATATATGTCAGTTTGTCAAGACCCTTACTCTCAGGAACGCGTGGAGGTATCAAGTTGAAATTAATATCAGATATGTAAATCTACGGTCCCTTGAAGCTCTAAAAAAATCAAGCTTCTAAGTCAATGCAATAAAAAAATACGGTGACTTATTTTGATACTATCAAATAAATTTAAACCTTTACGCTGATAGCATACCTCCGCCGCGAAACCATAGCAGCGAAACCGCAGTAGTTCAATTGTACTGGTTCGCGTCATGTTCCCTACTCGCATCCGATTCGAGTAGCGGAACATGACGCCAGTACCCAGTACAATTAGTGAACCAGTACAATTGAACTACTGCGGTTTCGCTGCTATGGTTTCGTTCGCGGCGGAGATGTGCTACCAGCGTTAGGGTACTTCCCGACCCCGTTCACCTAGAATCATGAAATTTGGCAAGAAGCAAGGTCTCCCAGCACAAGTCAGTAACAGGTTGTATGTTGATCTAAATATGATTCGCGGAACAACTAACTCTCTTCGTAGAATCCTATTGAATTGCTATTTCATGAAATAGTCATACAATAGGATTCTACGAACTTAGAGAGTTGTATTGCTGATTCTAATGAATATAATTCTGTAAAGCCATACTTGTTACGTCTGCGAATCATATTGAGATCAACATACAACCTGGCATAGACCTGCAAATTCCAAAAAATTTAAGAAAATTTGAATTTCGTGGGCTTCTTAGCGCATCCCCCTTACGCCAGTAAAACACCTCCACCGCGAAACCATCACAGCGAAACCGCAGTAGTTAAATTGTACTGGGTCGCGTCATGTTCCGCTACTCAAATCGGATGCGAGTAGCGGAACATGACGCGAACCAGTACAATTAAACTACTGCGGTTTCGCTGCTATGGTTTCGCGGCGGAGATGTGCTACCAGCGTTAACATCTAATAACAAATGCATATCGCGTGCAAGTATCGTTAAGCGCAACGAGTTTATAAAACGGACAGCCTGATCGACAAGCCATTGAATTTATTATTCTTTCATGTGTCCTTGAAGTAAATGGAGCAATGTATTCCATACGTTAAAGAGTAGTGAACGGTGAGAAATATTTAACTGATGCTGTAAAAAAATATTGACTGATGTAACCTTTTTAGGGTTCCCAAGTCAACAAGGAACCCTTATAGTTTCGCCATGTCCGTCTGTCTGTCTGTCCACGGCTTAGCTCAGAGACTCTGGGTACTAGAAAGCTGCAATTTGACATGGGTATACATATTAATCACGCCGACAAAGGGGTAAAATAAAACCTTGAAAAAAAAAAAAATTGGTACGTCCCTTGCACGTAAAGTGGGGATGATATTTTTTTTCTCGTCTATCTCATGATGGGGGTATCGTTGGATAGGCCGTTCAAAAATATTGAGGGTTCGGATACATTCATCCCAACTACGGAACCCTTCATTGTGCGTGGTCGGACACACACTTGGCCGGTTTTTGAATTAATAAACCTCTAAAAACTTTTGGGATTCTATTGATGTGTAATTTTACACTTTCCTCTCGCTTTCTGTGGGAGTGATTTCATGAAAAGGGACGGAAGTGTGTAACAGGAAGTGACAGCTTGAGGATGGAGTAAGTAAGTACTTTTTAATAGCACGGAATTAGAAAGTACTTTATAATAGCATGGAATTAGTAAGTATTATATTTATAGAGAGTGAGTATTATATATATATATATATATATATATAAGCAACTGAGCTGCAAGAGAAATGAACCTCAAAATTTAAAAAGCTATATAATTATACTGAAATATTTATTCAAATAATGATTATTTATTAATTACTAGTGGTCGCTCAGTAGTTGAAATTCGACGCCCTCTATATATATAATTTCAGTATAATTATATAGCTTTTTAAATTTTGAGGTTCATTTCTCTTGCAGCTCAGTTGCTTATTACCAAGGTGATATGTCAGATCTGACACATCTTAGGGCTGATTTCACCAATGAAACTGAACCCGATCAGCACATCTAAACTGCGTTCAAGAGCGGTCAGTGTCAATATTTCACAACAATGATGACACTGATAGCTATTGAACGCAGTTTAAATGTGCTGATCGCGTTCAGTTTCATTGGTGAAATCAGCACTTATGCGACTACTGTGAGGTTCGCATTTTTTTTTGTAGGGCTGTAACTTTTTAGATAGTCGTGAATTCAAATTTGGAACAATAATGACACCAAAATAATGGCCAGTATGTGGCTTCAAAACTACATAAATTTATTTATTGATTTATCCTCTCACTGGAATGGCATACAGCAATTGCACCAACGGAGCAAAAAGTTACATGATGTACTGCTATCCATCCATCCTGTGCGCAATGGACATCGAACGGGCGGCGATGGATCACGCACACTCACGCAGCGTCAAGAGGCTTCTCCATATTTCCATTACTCCATCCATATAGCGCACATTCTTTGCGATTTTTGAAACTCAAAGATTATTTAAAAATAAACATATTAAAACTGAAAAAAAACGGAAAATTTTGATGTGTCATCCTGCCTGACAGATCACATAAAATCTTTTTAAAGGCTCGCTCGTTTTTTTTTATATTTGAGCCTCTTTTTAACTGTCGGGCCTTTTCTCACAGTTGGTCGTAGTAACTAAGCTAGGGCACCCCGACCAAATGGGTTAATTTAGGTTGAACTGTGACCAACCGCGCGCAAGCCGAGGGAGCGAAGCGAGCGGTGCCGCGAAAACGGCCGGCGAACGCGGCTATTTAGTATTCGAAGGAGCTCAAAATAGGATTTATTTGAGACTCACAAAAAAATAGGCGCATTCATTATATTAGATTGTTATATTTTTTTTAGGCAAGTATTCTAGGTTGATTTAATCCATGCCCTTATAAAATTGACCGACTGATTGACAAATCATTGAATGTATTATTCTTTCAATTGTTCTTGAAGTAAATTGAGCAAGGTATTCCAAATGCCATACGTTAAAGATTAATAAAAGGTTTAGCCTTCATTTGTTTTCTTTGCTTGTCTAACCTGGGCATGTATTTGCAGTATGATAGTTATGTGTTTTTTCATGTTGGTTTTACGGGTTTAGCTGTTTGGAGGAGAGACAGTAGTACATTATTACTGTCATCATTCTCCAGCCCTAATCCCAATTGATTTGGGGTCGGCGCAACATGTCCCTTTCTTCCACACTTCTCTATTAGTCGTCATCTCGTAGTCACTCCCTTTCTAGCCATATCATCTTTCACACAGTTGATCCATCGTTTCATTGGTCTTCCATTACTTTTATAGCCATCGATATCCATACTCATAACTTTCCTCACGACATTTTCCTCATTCCTCCGCGTCACATGACAACCGAATTCCGCACAACTTTTCAGTCACCGGTGCCACTTTCAGACTTCCTCTTATGTACTCATTTCTTATTCTATCCATTCGTGTCACACCAGACATCCCTCTTAGCATTTTCATCTCAGCTACATGCAATTGCCTTTCATTAATCTTTTTTGTGGCCCAACATTAGTAGTACATAATTACTGTAATGTGTTCTGTACATGTGTGAACTGTAAATGTGATCTGTAACTCAGGACCCTCCTACCTCAGACACCTTTGTCTATTTAAGATTGTACATTTTATTAACCAGTGCTTGTAATATACACACACACACCCTCACACACGCGCATTTTTATTTTTATTTTATTTTATTTTTATTTTATTTTATTTTTGTCCTTAAATATAATTTCTTTGTTCGCCCACTGCACGTACCAATTATTTTGTAACCGCCACTAAGACCCATTATAAAAGGATACTCTTTCCTAAGATACAGACAGGTTTTCCTGCCTAGTTTAGGAAAAGGGAGTCCTGTATGACCTCTGTAATTGTTGTACTGGTTTTTTCTGTAACATTTTAGTTTAAGACAACTCTGTATGCCATGTACAAACTACTTATAAATAAAAATTTAATTTAATTTAATTTAATATGATGTTGAGATAAATAAAGATTTACGATTATGATTCCTGTAATGTGTGTTAAACTGTCTCGCTGGTCTAGTAGTCCCAAATGCTAAGTCTCCTGAGCATGAGGTCCTGGGTTGGATGTGCGTAACCCGTCAGGAATTAGAGGCGTAATGTAATGTTACAACGATATTGATATGCCCACACCGATTCCTTAAGGGCGATGCGCTAAGGTAGCCAATGAATTTTCAGGTCTGTGTCAGGCTGTATGTTGATTAAAATATGACTCGCGGCCGTACTAAATAAAACTTTCTGTCTTCGTAGAATCCTCTTGAATGACTATTTCATGAAACAGTAATTCAATAGGATTCTATGAACTTCGAGAGTTGTATATCTGATTCTAATGATTATAATTCTGTAAAGCCATATTTGTTACGGCCGCGAATCATATTTAGATCAACATAGAATCTGTTGATGACCTGCAAATTGCAAAAAACGTAAGAAAATTTGAATTTCGCGGGATACCCTGACGCCTTCTCCTTAATAGTATAATATTTATCGTATAATACTCTCGCAATATTAAATTATGTTTCTCAGTATTACACACACTAATATTATAAAGGCGAAAGTTTGTGAGTGTGTGTGTATTTGTTTGTTACTTCTTCACGCTCAAACGGCCGGACCAATTTTGATAAAATTTTGTATAGAGGTAGCTGACACCCTGGATTAACATATAGGCTACTTTTTATCCCGATACTCCCACGGGATCGAGACTTACACGGGTGGAACCGCGGTGCGCAGCTAGTAGTATAATATATCATAAAATCCTCTTGCAATATTAAAATAATGATGTTCCTCACTATTTCCACTACACAAGGCTAGTCAATGAGTCCGTGTAGATCCATCACAGCCCAGTAACATTACACCTACTGTTACATAAATCATATTTATTCCGGGATATCATGATAATATCATCATCATCATCTGCCTAGCCTTTTCCCAACTATGTTGGGGTCGGCTTCCAGTCTAACCGATCCAGTCGAACGATCGACCCGTGCGGCAGTTATTATTTAGCCACAAGCTTCTCTATCATGATAATATATTTTCCTCTATATAATTTGTTGGTACGCCAGAAATAGGGAATAAATATCGAGCAAAGAGGACGAAAAATACCGCTGTTTCGAACCATTGAGCTCCGAAGTCGTTACAAACAACAAAATACATAAATAAAGTTATGAAAAGACGAGTTTGAATATAAATTACTTACAAGTGATTTTATTTTTGAAGTGGAGTGGGAGGAAAAATGTGCATTTGATTTTGTAATTAGGTACCTATGTTGTTAGTGATGAAGGGTGGTGGGCGAAGGGTTTCCCAACTATGTTGGGGTTAGCTTCCAGTCTAACCGGATGCAACTGAATACCAATATTTTGCATGGAGCTACTGACCAGTAACCAGTAGTGTCCAGTAACCTCTTTGTGTTACTAAAAAAAACCGCCCTATTGCGTATCGGACCACGCACAGTGAAGGGTACCGTAGTTGGGATGAATTTATCTCAAAAACAAACTTGCCATTGTAGTTGAAAAACATGTTCTCCTATACATCGATGTATATCACGGTCAATTCTCCAAATGCAAATGTAAGTCGGTCGACTATTACTCGTTAACTTGTAAAGCCTACTTAGCTGTGATAGTGTTCCTTTTAATTTCGTTAAATGTACTATTGCCATGATTTTTTTCACATACGAGTATAAAAACTTGACTCTAACAAAAGTTTGTACTATTTAACTTAATATTACGGAAACGGATCTCTAAATCGAAAAATGGTTTTCACAGACCATCTATATTTGAACGGCCTATCCAACGATAGCCCACATCATGGGATACACGAGAACAAATATCATCCCCACTTTACGTGTAAGGGAGCTACACAATTTTTTTTAAAGATTTTTTTTTATCACTTTGTCGGCGTGATTAATATGTAGACCCATGTGAAATTACACTTTTCTAGTATATGATTCTCTGAGCTAAGTCAGGGACAGACAGACAGCCCAACAAACAGGCAGATGGACATGACAAAACTATAAGGGTTCCTTGTGGACTACGGAACCCTAAATAACTTAATATCATGCATACATGTATTCCTCGAAAGGGTAGCCAGAGGAGTAGGTGTTATAGTATCTACCTACACTTACACCCATTCCACAAACGACGGTTATGATTATGGTCCAGTACTACCCCAGTATATAAGGAAGACCTGTTTTTGTGCCTACTGCAACAAAGCACAAAAACAGACACCGGGATGCTTTTCAGAAATTCCGTATGAAATACTTAATAACACTTCGTATGACCTGGGGATCAAACTTAATAACATGTTTTATGACCTGGGGATCGAACTTAATAACACTTCGTATGATCTGGGGATCGAACCGTAACAGTTGTAATGGCAATCATGTAATTTGGTTTAAATTGGTTTTTATTTCTGTTATTTTAGTAATATTTTTATATAGATTCTTTTTTAATTTGAGAATGTGAGCACGTTATAGGCTTAATAGACTGTAGATTTGTGGACCATTTTCTATTTTTAAAGTACCTGCTACTTGTTGACGGGCCTACACGGTCCACCCATACCTATTAACAATGTAATTTAAAAACATTGTAAAACCCATTATTTTTAAAAGAGTAACCGTGTAGTTCTTGCCGGATCTTCTCCATAGCAAACGACCAAATGGAACCGTGCACCTAGTTTCTGACGTTTCATAAGTGCCCGATGTATGTTTATGTGAAATTAAATATTTTGATTTTGTTTTTGCGCCCAAGCTCACATAAACATAATAATAATCGTAGCATCCAACCGTTGGTCCACAATAATAATTATTAAAATGCCCCAAAAATAAGCAAGTTAACATTCAGAAAACACTTTAAAAACTACAAGCATGACTCATTATCTCTAACACGATCATCCTACGTGTCATGCCATACACACGCCATCTTTTAACAGGGTATTTGCCCTCGTTAGTGTCATAGGGATTGAATTAGGAATTGCGTTAGGTAGACGGGCCAGTCATCGTCCTGAACGTAGATCGGATTAGGGCTCTACTGTAAATGCTAGGTCGTTTTTGTAGCTACGAAGATACAAGGCACAACAACAATTGACAAGCTATCGGCTTCTTAGTTTTTGTGACTATTTTCCTCAATTGCGTCTCTTAATTTAGATCAGGGTAAGCTGAAGAAGAATTTATCACAAGAACATTATTAAGACTATTGTCTTAATATCAGCTCGTGACGAAATGATAATATCCCATATTAAGCTACGCTTGCTGCGGTCGTTTCGTGGATGGGTGACCATCACCACATATCGAGACCCCTCCGTACCTCAGAAAGCACGTTCAGTCGTTGGTCCCGAGTCCCGGCTGTCGTTCATACATCTTTGACAGTCGTAACGGGCAGTCCAAAAGTCTGACAACCAGTCTTACCAATGGGTATCGTGTTACCCAGTAACTGGGGGTCTACTCCGAAGTGCTAAACCGAAGTATCGGCCGAATGTTCGGGCGATTTATAACTTCCATAGTTTCCTTTTTTGACTTTGAGTCCTTACCTGACTTCAAGTCACAGTTTTGACTTTGGCATATCTCTTCGACCGCCATTATTTTCTTTTTTTTGCCGTAATCTGCGATAATTAGCCGTAGTAATGAAGCGACCGAACATTCGGCCGATACTTCGGTTTAGCGCCTCGGAGTAGACCCCCTGGGTTGTGGAAGTCAGATAGGCAGTCAAGTAGGCAAAATACCGGTATTCGGCTGTCTCCGGCTAGACTGCAAGGCTGTATGCATTTCATGCTGTAAGTATTTTGTGTTGAAACTTGTTTTTTTTACAGCACTTTGTTTATTTGTTTTAATTACTAATTTGATTGACGAATAATGTTATTAAAGCTGAAAGTTTGTTTTTCTAATTGAGCGTGCTAATATCTGGAACTACTAGTCGGATTTGAACAATGAGGATAAAAACTGCCTCTTTCTCACTTCAGATGTCGCTACTATTTAACGTCTAAGAATTTGGCAGCTAGCTGTCACCATCCATACATTTTTTGTAAACCAGCGACAACTTTTACGCATAATTAATTAATATGCCCCATTGCGCAGCTGTTGACTGCAAAAATACCCCATGTATTTGCCAAAGGTGTTAAAAGACGAGAACTGTCGAAGAAAGCTCTCAGAAAAAAACTGAAGCCTGATATTTCGTCGAGACTATGTGCTATCCTTCTGAAACCTGAAGACTTTTATGGGAGAAAATCGTATACAGGTGATGCTCACAAGATAACTAAGTCTGTTTTCTTTATCTACAGGCACTTTGGTTTGATATCATGTAAATGAAACTAAATGTGTATACTGTGTGTTTTGTATCATATTATATCAGTGCTAGAATTAACATCTCTGAAGTTTTTCAGTCAGGAAGATCATCATCGAGTTGCTATTCAACTCTGATCAGCAGGTTATTTCTGCTGTACGCCTCCAGTCTTCAACAAAAAAAGAACTTAAAGTCAACAAACACAAATTATTCTATAAATTATAAAAAAAAACATATTTTATTGACTTTTCCACTACAGCTGCTTTTTTACTAGTCCTTAGCTCGTCTTTTAATAGTGGTTTTGTGATCGTTACAAAAGTAAACATAAACTAAACAATGGCGGTTTGTAGACGGACAACTGCGCTGCCACCTATGATGAGCTTTTTGAACCCCATTCTTTTTGAATTTGGTATTATCGCTACTACGCTACGAAAGTTATGGAACAAGTGTAACTAAGAGAGATGTATTAAAGATTCTAATTCTGTAAATACATATTTGTTACGGTCGCGAATCATACTTTGATCAAGATACAACCTATCAAATGCTATCGAAATGTCACGTGATCATAGGTCAACGGATAGAAATTAGCTAGACAATGTTATCATCATTCCATTCCATTAAACGAATCGACAGCGTCGAATCAGAAAAATCAGATGCCTCATTACGGGACTTTCATCAGGTTCATTAGCAATAGCTTTGAGGAGGCTGTTGCTACTGTTCCGCAATCTGGTGAGAAGAGATTTGGTGGCATGAGGAACAGGGTGTACAGTTCACTCATCCACCATAGAAAAGGGGGGATCCTCCGACCAGACGGGTGTTGTGTCTGGTGGGCAACTGCCCAACGGTTGATTTTTTTTTTTTTTTTTTTTTTTATATATGGCATCTCGCAGTTGACCTTGAGAGGCCGTGACTGCTTAACCGGTCTTTCCTGTGGCTGCCCTAAGGTATTAGCTTAAAGCCTCCAGCCAGGAGCGTAAATAAAAGTATTAAAAACTAAACGACAGCGCTCTAAGGGCACCCCCTGTGGGGTACGAACCTCGGCTTAGGGCGTCGTTGGGGAAAAACAAAGCAAATTGGGGACGGGCTGGATCGAAAGTTTAAATTCATGATTATTAACGGGGATTACTATTAAATGCTACGGCTCACTCAGCCTCGGGGCTGGCGGTTCGACGTGCAAGGGACGGGGGGAACAATTTATTCTTGATCTTCGCGTGGTACCTCGGCGGCGAGGACGGAATGACGGTTTGTGTTTGTGCACTGTACTTGTGGCCCTATTACTTTCCTGAAGGAGAGTAATGGGGTCATCCGGGTCTAAGAGAGTATGCCTAGGTCGGCGAGTCTTACTAATTTGAGATGGCCTATAGCTAGCTGCCTGCACAACCAAGGGGTTGCGATGTCTATCTGCGGACTCGAAGAACCGCTTTGTCGCGCGTTTCAAAAACTGCTTGATGGTGGGGATTCTAAGATCTACGTGTAGGGTTTCGTTCCGAACGAACCATGGAGCGTCCGTAATTTTACGGAGAAATCGGTTTTGAAGTGCCTGCATTCTGTGAATGAGATGGGGACGGGCGTGTGCGAAAGCGGCACACGCGTACGTCATAATCGGCCGGATGCACGCTGTGTAAATACGCAATTTGCCCTTAAGGGACAACTTGCTGCGTGAGTTCAGAACGCAATGAAGCCTACCGAGAGCGAAAGCAGCGCGCGAACGCACTTGCTTTATGTGCTCAGCGAACGAAATGTGGTGATCTAAGATCACACCGAGATATTTGGCTCGCTTCTCCCAAGAGATAGGCTTGCCGAACATCTTGATCTGTCGTGGTAGGTCCGGTCTACGCCGGGGCCTAGAAAAGAGGACCGCTTGGCTCTTATCAGGATTGACCTCGATCCTCCACTTCCTGAACCAGTCACCGAGTCTGTTGACTTCGGTCTGTAGGATACGGGAGATCTGGTCTTGACTGCGGCCGGTGTAGTAGATGGCCGTGTCGTCTGCGAACAGAGCTAACTGCGCCTTTCTACTTTTCGGGATGTCACTGGAGAACAGCGTAAAAATGAGCGGAGCCAGCACAGACCCCTGAGGGACGCCTGCGCGGATCGGATGAGGGGAAGAGAGCGCACCCTCGATGCGATAGCGGAAGGTGCGGTTCAACAAATAGTCCCGTAAGATGAGCACGAGACGATCTGGCACACCGAATTTGTATAGCTTATACAATAAGCCGTTGTGCCAGACTTTGTCGAACGCTTTCGCGATATCGAAGAACACAGCACCCGTCATGAACCCGCGCTGGAAACCGGCGCTTATGTGTTCTATGATACGGTGGACCTGTTGTACGCAAGAATGTTGGGTTCTAAAACCGAACTGTTCGTTGGGGATGAGCCCCTTCGTCTCGGCGTAGTCTCTGAGACGCTTATAAATAAGCCTCTCATAGACCTTGCCGAAAACGTCGAGCAAACTGATGGGACGGTAACTGGAAGGCTCGGTCTTAGGCTTGCCGGGCTTCGGGATACCGATAACGGTGGCATTTTTCCACGATTGTGGAAAAATGTTATTACTAAGAGCACCATTGAAGATGGTGGTGATTAGCATGATCAGGTGAGCCGGGAACAACTGGACCACCCTATTGGTGATACCGTCTGATCCAGGGGCTTTACGGGGTTTCAGACCCTTGATTATATCGTGAACCTCGTCCGGGGAGACGGGGTCTAGAGGACAATCAGGGTCTTCGACCGGAGGGAGAGAGGCTCTACGCTCGACTTCGGCATCCACCTCGGCGAGGTGAGCCTGGTCTACTGGTTGAGAGCTGGGCGAGCACTGGGTCTCGAGGCTGTCAGCTAGGCATTCAGCCCTGTCGATGTCGTCGAATGCTATCGTCCTGTCGGGTCGTGTCAGGGGAGGCATAGAGACTACTTGCTGGGACTTGAGTTTCCTCTGAAGTTTCCAGAATGCCAGATGAGTGGGCTCTAGCTCGCTCAACATCTTGTCCCAGTTACCGTCACGCAGCTCGGCCATGCGTGTCTTTACAGATCTCTGCAAATAGCGCATGTGAGCTTTGTTGGCGTCACAGGGGAAGACGTCGTAGGCACGAGTAGCCGCGTTCTTCTCAGTCAGCAGTTCACGCACATCGTCCGGCAGCCTCAAGCGATGTTCGTCCATCGCCGGAGCTTGCCTTGAACAATCGTTCAGGACCGATTGTACGTGTTCCGTGAGTGAGCCGATCGCGGCCGTCGTGTCAGCGATTGAGGTAAACTGATCTGGTATAGAGTCTAGTAGAGGGGAAGTGGTGGATTTCAAGCGATCGCTTACTTTCCTCCAGTCCGTGACTACTTTGTTACGAGAGGGTTCGTCCGGGTCAGGGAGTCCGTCGCGAGGGACCAGTCTCATGACGACTGGTCGGTGGTCGGAAGTCAGTTCGTCCATCGCCTCTATCGAATCCAACCGGAGGTTGATATTCTTTAGGAGCGCTATGTCCAATACGTCAGGGGTATGGTTGGGGTCGTGAGGGTAGTGGGTGGGCGTCATCGGGGCGATGTCGTCAAAGTTTAGGACGGGGCAGAGGTCAAACAAGTGTCTGCCTCGGAACGTGGTACTGGTACTATTCCAGGCCGGGTGTTTGGCGTTGAGGTCACCCGCTATGATAACGGATTCGCTCAGGCCAAAAAGAATTGAAAGATCGTCAGAGAGCAGTTTGAGACCGTCTGCTGACGAGGTCGCGGTGGGCGGCATGTAAGCCGAAACTATCGTAATCGGTCTATGACCTGACATGCCTAGTCTACATGCAGACACTTCAAGACACGAGAGAGTTGGAGGATCGAGAGGAATACAGTATAGAGGGGTTCTATAATAGATCAAGGTGCCGCCCTTGTGGCATCGAGACCTGTCGTTGCGAACTATGCGATAGTTCGCAATTGACGGGTTTCGATGACTCGGCTTGAGGAAGGTTTCCTGTACTAGGAGAATATCTAACTTGTGGACGCGGAGGAACTCGGCGACTTCGTCGCGTTGTCCCCTAATGCCGTTGGCATTGAAAAAGCCTAACTTGAGGGATCTGAAATAGTTCTTGCGGGTGCCGTATTATACATATTAGGGCCGTTTCGCGAAGGTGTTGAGGACTTGCGTAATTTCCGGGTACCAACGGTTGATGTCGGGACGTTGTATATATGCTAGTTGCGCGGTAAACTCTGCTTGCGCGATGCAGGATTTGCGTGACGTCAGTGTGACGCGTAGTTCGCATATGGCGATGTTGATGCAGATAAGAAGCTATTATTTACACTGTCTCGATTAAACATTGCAGGTGCAGTGTAATAACGAGGCAGTCGAAACAACGCCTTTTATGCGTTGTTGTATTGAACACGCAACGCATTGGCGGCATGTTTAGTACAGCTGATCCATAGAGCGCTCGAGTACAGGGATGTGCAGTATGTTTTAAAAAGTGTGATTTCGACCGCATCTGTACATCGCGCGAATCTATTACAAGCCAGCATATTCGCGCTATGTGCTACGTTCAAATCAAAGTAATCCTGTCATCAAACAATAGGTACATCGGTCATCGTTGCCGTGCTACAGTCACAATTTATCAATTTAACTTCAATTGACCTTATTCTGAATCTACCTACAATTGAGCCATGTGACGTACGATGATTTTAGCATTGACCATGGGATGCAATGATCGAATTTTCGAATTATTTTATGCATACTATATTATCTTTAGTGACAATTTAGGGTTCTTTAAAAAAAATGATGATTCTAGCTGACCTCTAACGCCCCGTGTTTATGGGAAATAAAAGTTAACATAAACACATACGCCTGTAATCCCCGAAGGGTTAGGCAGAGGTGTACCTATAGTACACCCACATTTCGCCAGTTATGTTAAGTCCCATGTAATAGGGGGCGAGCCTATTGCCATCAACCGGGCACAGACTCCAGGTTGCTACTGAGGAATTCCTAATGGAAATTCCCAATAACGCTTTGCCCGACCTGGGATTATAACCCAGGACCTCATGCTCAGCAGTCGCCCTCGCGACCACTAGATCTACGAAGCAATCAAATAAAAGTTGCTTATACAACAACAACAACAGCTACATGTAAAATTACAGGGTAGCATACATCGACGCAAACTGTAACCATAAATTCAGCACATGATTCTATTTCCCCTAGCGTAGAAATTTTTCATCAGCTGAAAAATCTGCTGTTTCATAGAAGAAGAGACAGTTACTAAATTTAAGTATTTGGGCCATTTAGCACCCTCGAAAACTATGAAAACGATACTCTTGATGAAATGTTTGAGAATATTCCCAGCCGCCATCTTGGATCTACTTTTTGACCTCTAGAAGGGCTTTAGCATCCTGGAAAACTATGAAAACGACAACCATGACAAAAAAAAAATCGCACTCGCCATCTTGGATTGTTATTTTAACCAAATTTCCATTTTCTCTCTCTCTGAAAGCGTGAACTAGAGGAAGACAGTCACAATTATGAACGCTTTTACGCGTGACGATTTCTGCCAATTTAGTCCTACCGCAAGCCGAGTTAAGAACTTAGTTCCAAACACACTAACCAAAATAACCAATTTAACTACCCAGTACCAGTCTAAAAAGTCTAAATAAGTACGTACGAAATTAGCATCTGCCACTTAGACTGGAGTGGTAACCGTAATGAAAGCTGTCCGATTATTTTAGTCTACTTTATTTGCAAGCTAAAAACATTCTGTTTAAATTCAGTCTGGCTGATGAGTTAGACAGACCGAATGTAGTTTTAGTCCAAATGCTTGGAAAATTTATAAGTACTGAATTTTTTATTGTGTTTTTTTTTTTTCATTTGCAGTTGTTTTAATTATTTTTATTTTTATTAGGGGAGGCTGTGTATTATTTAGTTTGAAAAAAACACGTGAAATGTATTGTAGTCGTTGTAAAAAATTTATTGAAGCATGTTGTTTGTAAGGCTTGTTTATTATGGCAATTATTTCTTACGAAATATTTGTTTTCTGTATTCATGAAAATAATGGTAGCGACGATATTGCTCAGGGGATCTCCTTTATGTTCATTAAAATATTGCTATTCCCGAAGAAAATGTATGTATCAATTCATATTTTAGTTTTGTAATTTCCTCTAAAACTTTGTTATTACTACTAGAGGAAGTCTGAAAGCTCAATTTTTTAGTCACCGGTGCCAGTATCTAAAAAGTTGTGTAGAAATCAGTTATCATGGTATGGGCATATAATGTGGAGGAGTGAAGCAAACGTGCAGCAAATGTGTGTGAAGCAAATGTGCAAAGCATCAGTGTCGTGAGGAAAGTTTTGAGTATGAATGTCGATGGCTATAAGAGTAGGGGAAGACCAAAGAAACGATGGATGGACTGTGTGAAAGATGATATGGCTAGAAAGGGAGTGACTACCGAGATGACGACTAATAGAGAAGTGTGGAAGAAAGGGACATGTTTCGCCGGCGGCGCTGCCAAATTAATTGGGATAAAGGCAGGAAAATTATGAATGAACGTATTTTCTTTCATTCTTTTATTTTAGGGTACCGTAGTCAACTAGCAACCCTTATACTCGTAGTTTCACCATGTCCGTCGGTCTGTCTGTCGGTCCCCGGCTTAGCTCAGAGACTCTTAGAACTAGAAAGCTATAATTTGGCATGGGTACCTATATTATATTAATTATGCCGACAAAGTGGTAAAATAAAATCTAGGATTTTTGTTTATGGTACCTCCCTTACACGTAAAATGGGGATAATATTTTTTTTTCTCGACTATCCCATGGTGTGGTGTCGTTGGATATTCCGCTCAAAAATATTGCGGGCCTGTGTGAATTATTTTTCGATTTAGGGATCCGTTTGCGGAATATTAGGCTTTAAAGAGCTAATTTTTGTTAGTCAAGTATTGCCCCCTGCTAGCTAAATGGCAATGTTAAGTTTGTTTTTGGGATAAATTCATCCCGACTAGCAACCCTTCATTGTGGGTGGTCGGACAAGCATTTGGCCGGTTTTTCTTTCTTATGATGATGAATTGCCTCTATATCTTTGTTAGACCTATCTGTGGTCAACAAAGTTCACAGTTTAAGAGAAACAAACCATTTCGGACAGAACAAATCTGATTTCAACAACAGACCAGAAACAAACTGAACGAATTTAATCGAATTTTTAGCACGCTGGCGCCATGTTGAATTTTAAAACTAGGTTGTGGCGCGAAATGCTTCGTGATTTTCCGCAATATTTGTTGTGTAAATCAGTTTTATTTATTTTTACGAGCTGTTTCAGCAGTTTTGTCCGTAGTTACATTTTAACTGTTTGTTTAATTTGAACATGCTATGTTACACGAATTTTGGCACACTCTTACCTATAATCCAAAAAACTTGTTTTCTTTATGTGTGACGACTTAAAGTTTTATGAAACACTAGCTGCGCCCCGCGGTTTCACCCGCGTAAGTCTCGATCCCGTGGGAATATCGGGATAAAAAGCCTATGTCTTAATCCAGGGTGTCAGCTACCTCCATACAAAATTTTATCAAAATTGATCCAGCCGTTTGAGCGTGAAGAACTAACAAACATACACACACACACACACACAAACTTTCGCCTTTATAATATTAGTGTAATTACGTCAAAAGCATTATTACTAGGTATACAAATGTGTAACTGAATTAGTAGTTTTTTTTTCAGAATCATAGGTAATTTTTCATCCCAAGAATAATTAAAATTACTTAAATTACAGTCATACTTCCACTGTACAGTCAAAACAAACCATAATGGACGAAGTGCCTACTACGCTTGACCCTTAATGTGTGCGATTGTGAGCGTGTGTAGATTTGTGAAGTGACCACAGGTTTCTCCTACAATCAGTGTAATTTAATAAATAAACAACAAACTACATAATAATAAAAAAATTGTGATGGTATGTCTTATGATTGGAACATAATATTCCGGGACATGATGTATATAGTAAGAAATATATAAAATACGTTTACTTGTAAAACATGACGCAAAGAATATAAGACCATTTTTCATATTTGTTGAAGCAGAATTGCAAAACGAACGAATAAGCATAATTCATGTGGCACTTGGTATATAGTTCTAGCAGAACAAAGAAATAGGCACCTTACTCGGATAAATTGACGCCTATACGATAAATTGTCAGATTTTCTATTCATGTACAAAATTTTGAATAATAATGATAGACTATCCTAAGTTCCTGAGTAGGATTAATTACAGGGTTGCCCTGCTAGATATCCTCGCATTCGTATCACTCCTTTCTATCCCCCGCGCTGAAGAACCGTGTACGGAGCAAATTAGTTCTCTATTTTCTGTTGCATCCTGTAATTCCTGTAGTGTATACGAACGTTAGTAAACCTAAAAAAAAAAAAAAACTTAAATGAGAATGCTGCCAACCACCTTCTAGACACAAACAATCTGCCTAGCCTTTTCCCAACTATGTTGGCGTCGGCTTCCAGTCTAACCGGATACAGTTGAATACCAGTATTTTACATGGAGCGACTGCCTACCTGATCTCCAAACCCATTATTGGGTAATAGGATACCCCTTGGTAAGACTGGTTGTCAGACTTTCGGGCTTCTGACGACCGCTTACGGCTGTCAAAGTTCCATGAATGACAGCCGGGACCAACAGCTTTACGTACTTTCCGAGGTACGGAGGAGTCTCGGTATGTAAAGATGGTCACCCATCCACGGACCAACCCTGGCAAGCGTAGCTTAACCTGATGCATCGACCCGTGCGGCTGTTATTACTTAGCACGAGCTCCTTCTTGGCACATTGTACAAGAACCGATTCGGCAGCACTGTCATACAAAAACTAGGAACCAATTTCCTAGAATATTCATAAAATTCATTCCATGAACATTTTATCCACTCAAGCCAAGTTTTTCCGCCTGAAAATCTAATTTTCCCCTACATAAGTCACTGAACTTCGAACCAATAGTTACCGAATCCGAACTTGCTCCATACAAATCGAGTCACAAGTCTGTCTGCGAAGAACTCTCATGTATCAATTATGTACAAGTGAGACAAACAATGTAGTTGTTTGTCTCACTAGTTTAAATTAAGACAGATTCATGTTTCAGTATTATTGTTGGTAGTTTGTTTGGTACGTTATTCGTAGTGCCTTATTTTCTGAATGTTAAGGTGAGTAGCTGCAGCCCGCGAAATAAAAATTTTCTAACGTTTTTTGCAATTTGCAGGTCAGTGTCAGGTTGTATCTTGATCAAAATATGATTCGCGACTATAACAGATAATGTATTTCCAGAATTATAATCATTAGAATCATTAACACATCTCTCTAGGTTATATTTGTTCCTCAATATCATGATTTCATGAAAAAGTCATTCAAAGGAACAAATCTAACTTAACTCTTCGGCTGCTTGACAGCTCTTTATCCACTTTAATGTAAATGATTTGTAATGTCTGCATGGGTTAAAACATAAATACTATTTGTATGTTTTATCAGCTAAAAACATATGAAGTTCTACACTAATAGTCACTCATTTCGTAAAGCTAATAGACGAAAAATAATGCCTGTGACTATCCCACAGGCCTCTTATCATCATAGTCAAATTATTTATTTCAAATAGGCACATATATAAACGTCAAAATTTACAAAAAAAATGAATTGATTCTCGTCGCCCCTTCCAAAAGATAGCTTCGTATGAAGAAGAATGGGCTGGAAACACCACCGTTACTCTTTTAAAATGTTTTACAATATGTTGTACAGGTACATTAATTATATGTGAAGACGAGGACAAGGAGCAGTGGTGGCCCAGTGGTTAACGCCCTCAATTTACGAGTAGTAAGGTCGTAGGTTCGAACCCAGACAGGCGCTTTGTTTTGTGTAAATTATTTCATCACCACTGCTCTCAAAACGGTGAAGGAAAATATCGTGAGGAAACCGGCATGTCCTAGAACTATAAATTCGAAGACATGTGATATCCACCAACCCGTACTGGGCCCACGTGGTGGATTACGGCCCACTCCCTCTCACAGAAAGAGGTGGCCTGTGTCCCAGCTGTGGGAATATTATAGGCAGATTATGTATGAAGACGATGCACCTAGAATTAAATTACTATACCACAATAGGTAAAAAGAATTAAGAATGAAGTAATGACAGATAAATTAATTATGTGATAGATACATGGTGCTCACATATTTATCATCATTCCAGTCGAAAGACGTCCACTGCTGGACATAGGCCATCCCCAAGCACCGCCACTTCAACCGTTTCTGTGCTTTTCCGCGAGGCCTTCCAACGCTACGTCTTCCGGTACGCGGTCGCCATTCCAGAATCTTTCGGCCCCATCGGGCATCCGAGCCTCTATACAGAGAAAGAAACATTTTCAAGTGTGGATCTCGACGATAGTTCACTGCCTGTTGGCGACTTCTTACAATCAAGATCAGCGGGGTGATTGGCTATAGATTAACCCCGATAATATGGCCCGCCCCTCCAAAATTCAAAACGTTTGAAAGTATTAGTACGCATATGTGCGTAAAAGACGGCCGTCAAACAAAAAACAAATCACGGATTTGTTGCTCGACTAGTGGCGTCATTAATCGCTCATTATTATTAGTATGGCGCTGTACTGACGTAGTTTATGAAAACGACACGTGCGTTGTCTTGCGCGATCGGCTAGTTATGATTAGTTGACCAACAAATCTGGTAATAAGTGAGATATTACGAGTACTTACAACTACATACAAACTCTGGATGTGACGACACACATTGAAACAGTAATTTGGAGGGGCGAGCCATGTTATCGTAGTTTATCTCTAACACACTTACAATGGCAATACATTTCATTTTGACAATTCAACAGCATTCATTACGTTTTTTACATTGTTGAGCACACACATTTTTCGAACATATGAAGCAATGGATTAGGAATTTCCCTATAGGAGAGAGAGGATCTCGTGGCTAAGTAATAACAGCCGCATGGGTCGATCCATCAGGTTAAGCTTCGCTTTCCAGGGTTGGTCCGTGGATAGGTGACCATCTTTAAATCGGACGGCACGGTTGGCGCAGTGGTTAAGCGATTGCCTGCTGCGCTGCGTGTCGCGGGTTCGATTCCCGCCCGGAACAAATATTTGTATGACCTGCAAGTAGTTGTTCCGGGTCTGGCTGTTTGTGTATGTGAGTTTTAAATGTTTGTAAACGCAACCACGATACAGGAGAAATTCCTAGTATGAGGCAACGTTTTTTTATTAACAAAAAAAAAAAAACATACCGAGACTCTTCCGAGCCTCGGAAAGCACGCAAAGAAGTTGGTCCCGGCTGTCATTCGTGGATTTTTGACAGTCGTTACAGGTCGTCAGAAGCCCGAAAGTCTGACAACCAGTCTTACCAAGGGGTATCGTATTACCCAGTAGGTAATTGAGTTGTGGAGGTTAGATAGGCAGTCGCTATATGTAAAATACTGGTATTCAGCTGCATCTGATTAGACTGGAAGCCGACCCCAGCATAGTTGGGAAAAGGCTAGGCAGATTGATTGGAGTAGGAATTTCCTTGGAAAGTGTGTTACGGAGGAAACCTACATCCTAACTATAGGGATTCAGGTTCCCTTGTTAAATAATATTAAACCAATAGAATATACCAAATCAAAAAAAAAACAGTAAGTTCTTACTCTTTAATCATAAGATTGTCTATAGAAATAATGATCGTTTGATCTGTTCCTGTGTATAATTGTCTATGGTAAATGATAATTTAAAAAAAAAGTCTTCTCTCTGATGTCAAACAAGGAAAGAAAGAAAGAAAGAAAGAAAAAGCACGTATTGGGACTCGCACAGATCACAAATTAAACTATACAAAAACACACTCATAGAAACATAAAGATCAAAAACAAAAATAAAGTAAAAATGAAAATAAAAACAGAAAGTCCTGTACGAGGCCAAAAGGCCTCGTACAGGCCTTTAATATCTGCTCACGAGAAGGTTTCTCGTGAGCAGATATTAAAGGTCAAACTTCAAATTTTTTTGAGGTATTTATGTTTCAGCCAGGTCCAGTTAAAAAAAAAAACAGTAACGGGAAGAATAAGTGGTTCTTGACTTCGTTAAAGGTATTTTTACATCTGTACTTTCGCAAGTTCATTCAAAAGTTCACATCACTAACGCCTAGTAGGACCTATTAGCTAGGCTTGTAAAAAGAATATCGATATCGATGTATCGATATATGGATATTTTTTGTTCGATATATCGATATTTTTCGGCGATATCTATTATTTCGATACATTGATATATCGTTATAAAATATCAAGCATCGAAAACGTATCAAATACGATATATTTCCAATAGCAACACTGTTGTCCCCACTGACTAAGACCGCTAGAATTCAGAGCCGTAAAAAACAAACTTATTTTTATCAATGTTTTATTAGTTTAAGATTTCATCAGAAATATGATGCTTTCTAGTTTGGAATTTCTATGAATAAAAAACAAACACAGTACAATGTCATAAAATTCCTAATACTTTTTAGAAAATTTTACCGATAGGTATCGATATGTTTTTTTCGATATATCGAAATCAATATCAATTTTTTTTAATATCGATACTTTTTGGCACTTATTGCATCCTTACTATTAGCATAACATTCATAGCAGCTTAGCAGGTATAACAATCAGTCTTTTCTCTATTCTATTCTTAGTCTTTTTTATATTAAAACATAAAATTTTATTTGTTACAAAAAACATCGATTTAAATTTCTTCAAAGTAAGTATTCTGCGTATTGATTATTCTATGAAATGATAATATGAGAATTTTTTAATGTGAAACGAAATTCTATGAAACTATTTTCTATAAAACAACGTACAACCGTGTCTGTGATTATGAGGAAACAATAAAGAATATTATGTTATTATATTTTACAAAAATAGTTCATGTCACGAAAGTCAAAGTAAAATGATTTATTCGCAAATATTAGTGTAAATACATAGCTGTAACTCATGCCAAGTTACAACGATTAACCAGTGAACAGATTGAACAAAAATAACATAAATGACACGCTTTATTTACTCTAAAACCGAGGGTGAACTAGGCCCAAAAACCTTCAAATCAATCTAAGTTCACTACCCCAATCCAATCTCACCGGAGACTTACCTACTTTATCAAGACGAGCAACAAGAGACTTAATTAAAACCACGCTTCCGTGCTGAAATATACACTGACCTAAATCCTATTGTACGGACAACGCACGTAAGGATGCTATCACAACTTTGAGGTTATAAAAGATAACACTGAGTAAAGTTACAGTGAAATATTAAAACAGGTAGATCTGTTCTTTTGTTGTTTTCCTTATACGGAAGATGGGGTAATGAGGAAAGCAAGATAAAAAAGACAAATTGTTTATTCAGCACAAACAAGACACACTTTACTACAAAAAAAAAAAAATACAAAATCCAAAGTAGCCAAAAATATACTTGTACATATTTCAAGAATTATTAGCTTTTAATTTATGTAAATACTAGCAGCGCCCCACGGTTTTACCCGCGTAAGTCTCGATCCCGTAGGAATATCGGGATAAAGAGTAGCCTATGTCTTAATCCAGGGTGTCAGCTACCTCCATACAAAAATTTATCAAAATTGGTCCAGCCGTTTGAGCGTGAAGAAGTAACAAACACACACACACACACACACACATTCACAAACTTTCGCCGTTATAATAGTAGTGTGATGATTAGTGTGATTATGTGATTATCCAGAAATAAAAATAAGAAAAAAGTAGCCAACAGCCTCGTATTCAAAACAAGTAACATGACAACAAGTAACCAGTAATATGAGATTTTCTTTGATTCAATGATTGAATACAGATGCTATGTAATACATAAACATGGCTTGTTCTTTAGTGCTGGTACACTAAAGAACAAGCCATTGTATAGTATTAAACATGGATTTAGCTACGTGATTTGTCCATTGCCTTATTGTACGCTTGTGCAAATCATAAACTTAAAAAACACAAATTACTTACTCATTGAGACTCAGGCCTCCTCTCTGTAAGACATTGAATTGATGATACTCTCAAAAATTTTGACGTTTCCACCTTAACCCAACTTAAGGAGTTTGTGTGTATAAGTACTTTGTAAGCCAGCATTTCATAAATATTAGGAGAAGCTTAGTCTGATGAGCTGGTGGTGGTCCAGTGTTAACTGCCGCGTCTTAGGAGTTGTAAGTCGCACGTTCGAACCCAGACAGGCGCTTTACTTTGGCTAAATAATTTCATCACCACTGCTTTCAAAACGGTGAAGGAAAACATCGTGAGGAAACCGGCATGTCTTAGAACCGAAAATTCGAAGACATGTGACATCTACCAACCCGAACTGGGCCCGCGTGCTGGAGGACGGCCAAGCACCCTATTTGCGTAACACAGTTTGAATCACAATTGGAATGATTTTGAAGTCTATTGCTAATCCATTGCTTCATATGTTAGAAAAAACCGGCCAAGTGCGAGTCGGACTCGCGCACTAAGGGTTCCATACCATTATCTATAAAAGCGGCAAAAAAATCACTTTTGTTGTATGTGAGCCCCCCTTAAATATTTGTTTTATTTTAATTTAATTATTTATTTTTAAAGTGAATATATAACTAAATAAACTATGAATATTTCAAGCGTCTACCTGTTGCCGTTATCAATATCGAGCAAAAACGAGCAAAAAAAATCACCTTTGTTGTATGGGAGCACCCTTAAATGTTTATTTTATTCTGTTTTTTAGTATTTGTTGTTATAGCGGCAAACAGAAATACATCATCTGTGATAATTTCAACTGTCTAACTATCACGGTTCATGAGATACAGCCTGGTGACAGACAGACAGATAGACGGCGGAGCCTTAGTAATAGGGTTTCCGTTTTACCCTTTGGGTACGGAACCCTAAAAAAGTCTGCTCAACAACGTAAATAACGCAATGAATGTTGTTGAACTGTCAAATTGAAACCGATTTCTACTGATAGTGTGTTACGCAATTAGCCCGGCCTGTGTCCCAGGATTGGGAACATTAACTACAGGCTGATTTTGATGAAGTATGTCATCATACGTCATCAAAATCAGCCTATAGTTAATGTCCTGATCCCGATTTCTACCCTAAACTATCCCGATTTCCTTATAAAACTGTTTGCATATATGAATATGCAAACATTTTTATAAGGAAATCGGGATAGTTTTCCCTTAGTAGCCAATAAAACTATCGAATTTCAATACACTGCCTATGTTGTCCCGAAAAGTTACGAGGGTCGAAAGTAATATCTAAAGTTGTGAACAAATAGTGAACTTTATTAATATTATTGTTTGGTAACCCTTGGGTGTTTATGCCTACGCTGGTTTAGTGGATTTTATAGCCATACAATTGAGGGTTATGGAACTTTTAGTAAAAGTATATTGCCATAAGAGGGATGCGCTAAGGTAGCCCGCGAACTTCAAATTTTCTTACGTTTTTTGCAATTTGCAGGTCAGTAACAGGTTGTATGTTGATTGCTATTGATTATAATTCTGTAAAGCCAAATGTGTTACGGCCGCGAATCATATTTAGATCAACATAGAACCTGCTACTGACCTGCAAATTGCAAAAACCTAATAAAATTTGAATTTCCCGGGCTACCTTAGCGCATCCCTCTTAAAGGCTTAGCGAGTACAGAGTTAACGCACGGGTGATAGGTATGAGATTTCTTCGTTAGTAGATATATAATTATCAAAGTTTTGGTATAAAATTCTAAGAGTAGCACCGGCGAGGTGTCAATTTTTAGGGTTCCGTACCCAAAGGGTAAAACGGGAACTCTATTACTAAAGCTCCGCCGTCTGTCACCAGGCTGTATCTCATGAACCGTGATAGTTAGACAGTTGAAATTTTCACAGATGATGTATTTCTGCTATAACAAAAAATACTAAAAAACAGAATAAAATAAATATTTAAGGGGCTCCCATACAACAAACGTGATTTTTTTGCTCGTTGCTGCTCGATATTGATAACGGCAACAGGTCTACGCTTGAAATATTCAAAGAATATTTAGTTTATATTCACTTTAAAAATAAATAATTAAATTAAAATAAAACAAATATTTAAGGGGGGGGGGGAGGGGGCTCCCATACAACAAACGTGATTTTTTTCCCGTTTTTATAGATAATGGTACGGAACCCTTCGTGCGCGAGTCCGACTCGCACTTGGCCAGTTTTATTATTTGTCATGTTAAGATATGGATACCCATCACGTCTGCGGAGTTTCGCTAGCTAATTTAATTTAACCTAAAAAGAAAACTACAAGAAAATAAAAGAAAAGATTACTTAGTTCGGTTTCTCAGGTTTTTCAATCAAGAATTTCTCATTAGCAGCCCAGAGAATAGATTTGTGCCCGGTTGATGGCAATAGGCTCGCCCCTATTACATGGGACTTAAACATAACTGGCGAAATGTGGGTGCACTATAGGTACACCTCTGCCTAACCCTTCAGGGATTACAGGCGTGATGTTATGTTATATTAGCTGGGGAGTTTGTTGCGCCTCTCTTCTTCCCAGCTAAAGCACCAGGAAGTGGTGAAGGGTGGGCGTTTTTGGGGGACTGTCTTATGTCATTTTTGACGTTCGAAAAGTGCTAATTCTCAGCCTAATTGAAAAAATGAATTTTGATTTTTAACACGTAATTTTTTGGGTAAATTAAAAAAAATGTGGCTCCGGTGTTTCCTCGCTTACTGATCCCGGAGAAGAAATGCCGAAAGAAACTAAATGGTTTGATCTTTTCTCAGCCTAGTTTGAATACATTACTTTTGATTTTATTACTCAGTATGACATCTGTCAGTTTCAATCGACATACAAGTTGGAGCCTGTGATTATTTATAATATGTCTTGATAGAGTGTCGCGCTGCAAAAGAACAAAAACAAACAGGCCAACTTTGTTATGCCGTGACAGCTACATCTTACACTCGCTCCACGTCATTGTGCTGTGAATGCGTTATTCTAGTGTGCGTGCATTTTGCAGCCAACAGTCTGACGCATTTTTTTTCGACGAATTTACAACTTTAACTGTCTATCTATATTCCGTTGGTTTAGGTAGTTAAATAAAGGTAAACAAAAAAAACCACGTGACGAGATAGCTGTCAAGTAACCGACTAAACGTAATACCTGGCACTTCAGTTGTGTTGCTACGTCACAGTTGTACTCTTCAATTTATTTTGTTGACGTTTAGAGAACATGTCTTTTTGGGCTCTTTACAATAGACAGATTGCAAAATAGTATTGTTATAAATCTAACAATAAAATTGTGTTCAAGCAGTTACATCTACGAAGAGTAGTTTAAGAATATAATTATGATAAAGTTTAACATACAGTATTATATAGAAGAGAAAACTATCGTAAAAATCAAAAATAAATTTAATTAGGATAGAAGTTACAACGCATTTTTAAACAAGAAGTGTCATCTATAAAAACCGTTTTTATTATTTGTTTACCTTTATTTAACTACCTAAACCGATGGAGTATAGACATATTTAAAGCTTTGGTTGGAGCATCGTCCTAGAATACCCACGGACCCTTAAGCGAACTTACACAAGTAAATAGATACTATCCGTGTAACCATCCACTATTAGTTAATACCAAGGTAACAGCCTCGGAATAGATAAATGGTAACCAATAGTCTCTTTATAAGCATCTCGTTGGCTCACTGAACTATCTAAATAAAACACCTCCCTTTGACGCCTACGAGCATGTTCTTCGTGGAACTCCCACGTTTAAACGCAAGGCGACACGCTGTCTGAGACTATGTAGGATGAAATGTTATACGGTAAACATAACGCAAAGAAAGACTAGAAACTCGAAAAAAAAAGTCGGGAGATATGCGTCACATCCACGTGAAACGGCCATCGCTCAGCATAATGCTGCGACCCTATGCGAGACAGAGCCCCAGCGCTGGTTCTCAGTGATAGCCGGCGTTTACGTGATGACGTCAACCGGTGCAGTTTATAATGAGATAAAAATAATAAACTTAGAAATAAAATACTTCTAAATGTTTATATAAATATAATATTTATTGATTGTACTTTTTACATAATTTTCGGTCATCATCACCCCGGACTTTTTTTTTTATAATTTTTATTCCAGACCATAGATACAACAAGTCTTTCAGTCGGATACATAATGGAATTTAAAAAGTTTGTAATGATGAAATGAATTATATACAATGCATGATAGATGATATCCCCGCCCGCCCGCTCCCCTTGAGTTTCAGTAAAGATGTAGCACTTTACTGAGACCTCACGCGGACTTCTTGAGAGAACTTGATGTTGCACTCTTTTGTTTCTTAAGCTTACACTCATTCACGTTCACGAACACTTAATTGTTAATAATCCACAATACACATTAATATTCGGCTAAACACAAATTTTAGAAAATAAAACAAAACTGATAAACATGACGCTTCACTTTCCCGCCAAGAGCCCTCACAAATCGGGACTACCATCAAAATGATACCTGTGTCGAAAAACATCCATTTTTCATGTCCGCCATATTGAATTTTGATATCAATTATTATTTTCGGCATCACCATCAGCCCCCTCAGAAAAAAAACATCAAAGTTCAACTGCCATCTTTAACTTGTAAACAAACCTCTGTCTTTACTTAAGGGGCCGGCGTAACATGCGAAGTTCATACAAACGTAATACCAAAACAATTTGTAAATCAAAGTAATTCTTAAGGTATTGTGTATTTATTTCGATTGGATTTCAGGATATCTATGTTCCCAAATATATATTTTGAAAGGACTATGATATAAAGACGATATAATAAAGAATTTAAAATTCCTATAGAAAACTTATTTTTCTCATAACTCTTGTTTACATCTGTGTCCATTCAAAATATATATTTGGGAACCTAGAAATTCTGTATTCCAATCGGAATAAAGACACACTACCTTAAGAATATGTTTGATTTACAAATTATTTTGGTGTTACGTTTGTATGAACTACGCATCCATCGGAGGCCTCTTAACAATCTTTATTATAACACCTCCCTTGGTCGCCCACGAGTAGGTACGTCCTTCGTAATCGTCCCACGTTCTAACGTAAGGCGACGGCGACGGACCGTCTGTTACGATCTAGGATAAAAAGATATACAACTAAAGATATATCGACTTATCATTTTATAGGCGTTTCCGAGTAAAAGTTAACCAGTTTAACTCCAAGAATCTGCAAAAGTATAAAAAACACCGCACTGTGCACTGGTGCGGTATGTGCAACCTTACATTTATATTTACATACATTTATTTTGTTCATTTTATTTATTTTTTTAAACTTCTCGCACACAATTAGGTACAAAGGCGGACTTAATGCCTTAGGCATTCTCAACCAGTCATCAAGGGTGGTGAAGAGATAAGATGGCGGGTGCTCTGATTGAGAGAAAATAAAAATATTAAATTATAACATAATTCTCGACCTGAGGCGCATAAGGTCGAATATCGAGATCGGAGCAAAATAACTTTAATAGTCAGCTGAAACCAGTATCTCGCGCTCTTTCTAAGCATATAACAATCATAATTCTATCTCTTTTTGTTCTGATAGATATACAAGTTCATAAGGTCGGATCTGTCGAGTTTTTGAATTTATATCGTGGAATATGGCTTGATAGCAACTACAGTATTTATACTTAAAATTTTGGTATAATTAGAAGATCGAACATTGACTTCAGCTTTTATGCTTTTAAATTATTTTACGCGTAAGGCAGGGACTATTTTGTCATTCGACTGTATTCTACAAGAATTGTTGGTAAAAATAATACGTATTGTCAGATAGAACTTTATACCTCTTGAAATTAAATAATCAGATGTCGTGCCTTGAGATTTACTGTTATGCCTCAAAAATTTTATTTGTTTGGTTAAGGTCTATAAACATAACAAGTCCTTATGCCTTTAAAAAGTGCTACTTAATCGTTGTACAGAAATGCACATGTGAAAAAGAAACACTATTCTATTGACTTCGTGACCGCACAGCAAGGCGAAAGAGTGGCATCGGACATTATCGCCGGTCACTCGGCCGTTTTCGGCGCCACGGTGGCTTGACCTATCAGCGCACTGCACCGAACGAAATAGAGGGTCGTGAGCTGAAACCTCCATGTATGTGTTTTAAATGTTATGAGAAAGTCCAAGTCCAAGAAGAAGAAAGTCCAACTGTGTAAATGTGATGGAATCTAAAGAGATACCTCCAAATTTGGTAGCCAAAGAATGGCTGTACCGAAACATTTTTAACACGAAGTTCAATTTAAGCTTCAAATTACCGTCAGTCGACACTTGTTATGATTGCGATGCATTTGAGAGAAAGCTATTAGATGTTGCGGATGAAGAGCTGAAAAATAATATAGAAAAAGAAAAGGAAATTCATTCCAAGACTGCCGAAGAAAGATGTGACTTGAAGAGAAATGACAAAAAAGAAGCAGAATGAAGTTGAGGTGAAAAAAAAAATTGTTTTGTTTTAAAAATTGTTTCTACAGCTAATAGAGCTGCAAACATTTTATGGCCTGAAAATATAGGTGGCAGAGGAGGACACGAAATAGCTTCTTGTCTGATTCGATGGGTTGAAGAAAATATTGAAGACTGGTCTCAGTTTATTCGAACTTGTGGAGGAAGGAGAACTTTTAACGTCAATGATAAACAACTTCATAATTTTAAAGACATTACGTCTTTATATAAGAAAAATTGTCTTTTTGTTTCCAGAAAGAAGAATAAAGATGGTAAAGATTATAAAATATCAGATTGTGTTTGGCTTCAGATTAAACAAGACCAGCCCAGAATATTATTTTATAAAAATACATTTACAGAAGATTTTACCGAAATATCTTTCATCCGAAATGCTTCTAAGCGAGTTCAGTTCCCTGAAAATTTACCTAGTGTAAGTCAAACTGAAAAGCCCATATACCCTATCTGCCTAGCCTTTCCCAACTATGTTGGGGGCTCAAAAGCCCATACATCAACTGCAAAATACAGTGATTTTATGAGTCTTTTACAATGGATTCCACAGGAATTCCATACATATTATAAAAAATTCAAACATTTCGAGAGTCAGGCAGATTTTCCTGAAGTTGATTAAATTTAATAATAATTAAGTTTAATAATTTTTTACTTGTGCTATTCTTTTTTAGTTTACAAAAAATAAGTTGGAAAGTCATTATGTTTTAAGCTTTGTTTTTTTTTTATGCCGACCTTATGTACTTCATAATAATTAATTTAAATGCTACGTACATAGAGATATTACAAGATCGGACTTAACTTAATTTCTATTTTTTGTCAAACATAATGTTACATGTTAAATAAAAGCTAAAAATACGCATTGAATTTACCAAAAAATTGCAGGCATAAAGTTGGATCAGTAAATAGAATTAAAAGGATTGGTCTTTTAATAACTCAGTACAAGCATAAGGTTGGATGTCACCAAAAAAGTAGTTTTTGATTAATAAAATATTATTTTATATTGTGACTAGTTTTATTAGTATACTGTTACAAAGGTACAAGACTTATCTAAAACATTATATTATTTTTATTAGCCTAATCGATAATGGACAATAGTTTTGACACGATTTTGTCAAAATCTTTCTTTTGGCTCTAGTCTAAACTTGTGAATTTCCATATCAGACCTAATGCGTCTCAGGTCGAGAATTAATTATAAATAAAATGGGTATTTTCGGTATCATTACTCCCTAAAACCATCAAAACGACACCTCTGTCAAAAAAAAAACAATTTTTCATCCGCCATCTTGGATTTCCAACCAACCTCTGTGGGTAAAACTATTTTAGGACTTCTTGGCGGGAAAGTGAAGCGTCATGTTAGCAGTTTTGTTTTATTTTCTAAAATTTGTGTTTAGCCGAATATGAATGTGTAATAGTGGTGGATTATTAACCATTAAGTGTTCGTGAACCTGCATTAGTGTAGGCAAATGGAACAAAACAGTGCAACATCACTTTAAGTTCTCTCAAGAAGTTCGCGCGAGGTTTCAGTAAAGTGCCACGTCTTTACTGAAACTCAAGGGGAACGGGTCGGGATATCATCTATCATCTTTATCACGCATTGAATGGAGTTCATTTCTTAATTTGTACTTGTAACTTAATTTTACATGACACTGGCTAAATGCACAAAACCGTGCGAAGCCAAAAAAAAAAGAACTATTTTAATGACATTCGAAAACTGAAAGTGAAACCATGCTACTTAAAGTCTTCCGTCCTTCCGCACCTTCAATTGGCCTGTGAAAACCGCTTGACATGAAAAAAAACATGTGGGCAGTCTTTGGGGACTGCCGATAGAAGTGAATACTAGCGTTCCGTGAAGATGACGCGAGTTCCATGATTTTTGTCCACCCAATAAGTGCTCGACGCGCCTAAATAAGTTTTCACTTCAAAAAACGAGCGAGCCTTACAGTTGTCGCTTATGATTTGTAACATCTGACATCTCACCTTGGTAATAAGAAACTGAGCAGCGACAGAAATAACCCCATACGGCACTTACTAATTCCATGATATTAAAAAGTACTTACCTACTTATTCCATGATCAAGCTGTCACACACATAAAAAATACCAAGGCAAGTCTTTAAACCAGGCAATCATCTTGTTGTTTCACTAAACAATCTAAATATAACACCTCTCTTTGTCGCCTACAACTTTACGTGCTTAGTAATTGTCTCACGTTCAAACGCAAGGCGACGCGACGAGGCGACGTGCCGTCTAAGACTTTTGGGATAAAACGTAAACGACTAAATAAAGATCGAGCTGACAATGTATAGACGTCTTTGAGTAAAAGATGACTCAAAGATGTTTATGTAGCTAGTATTGTGTTTACGGGCATCACAACTTTGTCCTAATTTTAAGCTTTTATGGTGCATAAATAATATTCTTGTGCGAAGCATTTTATGTAACGAACGCGTGCCACATTACATCTAATTTGCTAGCGTAGTGATTATTATACGATGGATGAACGCACATTTAAGTTTAAAGGTCTCAAACTTTCATAGAAGAATTCATTAATTCATTCATTCATAAATGTGAATCCAAAAAAGATTTTATGTAGTTTTGAAGCCACATACTGGCCATTATTTTGGTGTCATCATTGTTCCAAATTTGAATTCACGAACATCTAAAAAGTTACAGACCTTTAATAAAAAAAAATGTAGGGTGGCTCGATTTAGATATGCCACTGCACTGCCAATAATAATATATATTTTTTTGGTGCTCAAGCTTATGTCATACTTAAGAGAGTGATGTAAAAGAATTGACTGATACTCAACACTCTCATAACATTGTTAAAATGAGTTGCAAGGTTACTGTGTACTAAATAGTTGGTTCAACTGTACCTACATAAGAGTGCACAACCCGACGCAAACTTTATGTCGACTCGGAACATGAGGCGAGTCGCTGCGGAGTAACAAATTCATGTGACCGCGGGTTGAGGGGTGGGATACTGCGCAGCGAGTAGCGCACTTCAGAACCGCCATAAAGTTTGACGCGTACATAATATAAATAATATACTATCTGAAGCGTATGAGGAAGACGCCCGTCACTATTGGGTAAATTGCATATTGACAGGCTGATGAACACATGCCACCATTAGCGGATACGCGTTTCGATCCATATTTGTAGGTGAAGTGAAATTATTTCAAGGTATAATAATCAAACAGTGTACACACATTTTTAAGCAAGAATATTCTCCATCAAAGTCAAAGTCAAAGTCAAACCATTTATTTCAAATAGGCACATAAGAGGCACTTTTGAACGTCAAAATTTACAAAAAAAATAGAATTGATTCTAGTTGCCCCTTCCAAAAGGTAGTTTCGTATGGAGAAGAATGGGCAAGAAACTCCACCGGTACTCTTTTAAAAATGTTTTACAATATTTTGTTTGATTACATTAATTATATGATTATATGTGAAGACGATGCACCTAGAATAAAATTACTATACCATAATAGGTAAAACGAATTAAAAACTAAGCAATGAAAAATAACTTAATTATTAGATAGATACGTGGTGTTCACATATTTACAAACATCATACAAGTATGTTTTTCTAAAAAAATAAGTCAGTGTGTGAGTATAGGTTATCACAGAATGTAAAATGAATATCATAAAAATAACAGATTTTACCATAAAAATAGCAACCAGTTTGATTTTGTCTAGACTCTAGATTGTCCTATGGAGCTGGACCAGCATGTTTCCAAGCATTCCTGTCCTGGATATAATCCTCTAACTTGTAATATGCTTGTTTACAAAGTGTACCTTTAATATGTGTTTTAAATTTTCTCTCATTTAATTTCAATATATCACAAGGTATTTTGTTGTAACATTTAACACAGTACCCCATAAAAGATGTATGTACTTTAGATAATCTGAAAAATGGTTGATCTATTTTATCTTTATTTCTAGTATTAAAATTATGTCTATCGCTTATCTTGTTAAAAATATGTAGATTTTTCCTTACATACATAATATTTTCATAAATGAATTGGCAAGGTACCGTCATAATATTAATCCTTTTAAATAGTTCCCTAAGAGATTCGCGGCGACGGAGATTATAAATTGCTCTGACAGCTCTCTTTTGCAAAATAAAGATGGACTCAATGTCAGCAGCCCGACCCCACAGTAAAATGCCATACGACATAATGCTGTGGAAGTAACTAAAATAAACCAAACGCGCGGTTTCTATATCTGTTAGCTGTCTTATCTTTCTAACAGCATAAGCGGCCGAGCTTAGCCGCCCCGCCAGAGAGGTTATATGTGGTCCCCATTGCAGTTTCTCGTCTATAGTGATTCCTAGGAAAACCGTTTGATTAATAAATTCCAGTTTTTCTCCGTTCAATATGATATCACATTCGCTACTTCTAACATTAGGTAATTTAAATCTAATACATTTGGTTTTTTTTTCATTTAATACCAAATTATTTACCGTAAACCAATCTTGGACCTGAAGAATAGAGTTATTCACTTCGTCAAGATTTTGTGATCGTCGATCTATTTTAAAGATCAATGATGTGTCATCAGCAAATAACACCATCTTCGGTTGATTTTGAAGTAAATCATCATAACATAACATAACTTTACGCCTAATTACTCCGAGGGGCTAGGCATATTCTCCATGTCTGTTAGTATAAATAGTGTCGTGATTTCTTTGATTTAATTAAAAAAATATATATTATTCTAATACTGAACTATAATATTCATCGTGGCAACACTGTCAAACTGCAAATTATTAATGTTGTAACAAACTTTTAAATATTTTCATTATGGCCACTGAATGTATTATTTTACTTTGGCAACACTTAGAAATAACGGTTATGATGTTATCGTTATTTCTGAGGGGTACATTTTATACAAATAGTAAAATGTAGTGCAGAGCCAGTCGTCGGTTAGTTGTGAAATAGTAATAAAGATGTTAGCAAGAAAAGAGAGTTCTTCTTCAAAATCGGTACCTATAAAATACGACATCAGTTTTTCAGGAGTTATTATAGCAATATTTTCCCAAGAACATTATATGAATAAAGTTAATTTTGGGCAGTTTATCTCATAGATGAAACTTAATTAATCAACTCTTCAGTTTATCTTCTCCAGGCACCAATATAGATCTACTAAACTACCATAATATTCACTAGTTTTCTACCATCCACTACTAGACCGAAACCTACTGTATAAATTCCAACATCCTAAAAAGTCATTCCATAAAAAAAGAAAAAATAACGTCGTTTCGAAATTCAAATTCAAACTCAAGGCAGCCGTTCCATATTTTTCTGATATATACTCGCCCTTAGCTGTATTCCGGTCGAGCGCGCTCGTCGACTGGCGATCCACTGGAGCGAGCAAATCAGGCGAGGACAGCGCTTTGTAGCTAGTCAGCTAGTCAGCACTAGTTGGTGATTTGTGATCTGATTGGAGATTGTGTTTGAGCGAGTGGAAATGTGAACTGTCTATTGGTACTGCTTATTGCTTTTTGTTTTTCGTATGAGTTTTGACAATAGCAATAAACAATATTATGAAAAAAAATTGTCTCAGATTATTTTATAATGTGCGTCTAATTTGTGCCGAATAAACCGGTAACTCCGGTTATTTTTCAGATAATACAGCTTGATGATATTGAAAAAGACAGTGCCATTGGATTCTACCAAAATAATTTAGTCAAGATCATTTGAAGAGCAGTGGTTTCGTCAATTAGTGAATTTCCGAAGTGAATAAATTATCCGTCCGCTTGGAGGGTAGTGCGAACAAGAACAATAATAACAAAGGGCTACCCGTGTCTCGGTGACGTGTCAATTTGGAACGTGGGTTTCGAATTTTGAATTTTGCTGCTTTGAACTTGGAAATAGATGTCTTCTTTTTGATGTGAAACTTATAAAGCAGCGATTCGATAATTGGACGAGAATTGAGAATGAAATTTCAAGGACGAGTCACGTTTCGGTACATTTTGTTACATGAGAGAGAAGAAAGATGAGTCTCTCTGTCTCTCATACTAAATCTCTCTTCTTCTTTATTATTTATGATGTTTCACTTGTATGGCCTTTACGGTGGTGCAAGCGCAATTTTTTTTTTTTTTTTTTCATTCAACATTTGTAGGGTTTCTTGTAGAATGTGCGTTGTATTTCAATCCTATTAAGTACGTTCTTTTCATACAAAAGTTTACGACAGCATCAAAAGACAAGAAATTAAATATTAGGTTACTGTAACACATAAAATAACATCACGCCTCTCATCCCCGAAGGGTTAGGCAGAGGTGTACCTATAGTACAGCCACATTACGCCAGTTGTGTTTAAGTCCCATGTAATAGGGGGCGAGCCTATTGCCAGCAACCGGGCTCAAATCCATACTCCTGGCTGCTACTGAGAAATTCCTACTGGAAAATCCCGATAACACTAGGTTACTGTAGTAAAATTAAAATATAGGTACTCGTTATTTTATCATTTTAAATCTAAATGAGTTGGTAATAAATGAACATGTAGGCAAATATATAAATATTAAATATGTCTAGATAGACAGTCAAAGCCGAGAAACCGTAAACAAAAAATGCGTCCAACTGTTGGCCGCAAAATGCACGATTACTAGAATAACACAATGACGTGGTGGAGTGTAAGACATAGCTGTCACGCACACCAACATAAAAAAGTTGGCTATTGTTTTAGTTATTTTGCAGCGCGACACTTTTTTTTTTTTTTTACAAAAATGTTGCCCCACACTAGGAATTTCTCCTAGTATCGTGGGTGGGTTTACAACCATTTAAACTCACATACACAAACACTCTATCTAGACATAAATAATCAAAGCATGTAGTTATTAAAAACCACATCAATTAAATTATCATTGGTAGGTTCAGTTAGTGGTCGCAGTGGTCAAACGCAACCCTAAAATTGACCCACACTAATTAATTCCAAAACATTTTTAACTGTGATTAATTAACTTATTACCTCATTTCCATTTATTTATTTAAAGTTCTCGCACACAATAAGGTAAAGGCGGACTTAATGCCTTAGGAATTGTCTACCAGTCAAGGGTGGTGAAGAGATAAGATGGGGCGGGGGGGTGCTTTGATTGAGAGAAAATAATAATATTAAAAAATATTACGGTTTACGGTTTAAGAAAATTAATTTCACTCAAAAAGAATACAATTATTCACTTCTATGAGGAAAAACATAATAATTAAGATTAAGATATGCAACGGTTTCCCTTGGTTATAAATAACAAAAAAACTACAGTAAAAACTTACAATTATTAAGTCTAATTATGTTAATATTAAAATATAACAAGATTAATTATAAATAAAATAGGTGCACAAGTACATAAACAGGTAATAAACTTATAATACACATACCTAAAGAGACTTTTGAGATGACTCGACGCTATTTGTTTTGAATATAACTCTGCAATTCCCGCTTAAATGCATACCGACTGGTGGCCGTCGTGATATCAAGAGGAAGCGTATTCCAGAGAAGAATAGACTGAATATGAAAGGAAGGATGAACAAAGTCATTATAATTAAGAGAAGGCCAGAGTAGAAGAAGATTGTTGGCAGAACGCAAATTCTTAGCGTGTGAAGAACATAGATATTGGAAGTGAGACATGTGATAAGAAGGAGGTCCATTATATTTATTTTCCGAACTAAATGTTTGTACGTTGACGAAATGAAGACAGAAGGAGGCGTTCTGTAGTTTCTGCCTACCCTCGTGAGGAAACGGTGTTTAGCATATGTACAGCAGTCGCCAGCTAAACCAGTCTTATACCAAACTGTTAAATTCCTTCAAAAGATTTTAAACCTTAAAATGTCGACGGTTAAGTTAAAACTTGAATGAGAAAGTTTGACAGTTTGTGGTAATTTGATGTGCTGGTGACTGTACCTATTTAAATTATAAGGAAATCTAATTACCAGCTGATTTATTCTGTAAAAATCTGATCGTGAAAACTTAGGTTAAGAGAGCTGTCAGTAGTGATAATCCAGCATCAGCTGAAATGACAGCTGACTTCAAACACACTTCACCAAGTTTTCATGGCGATATATTTTGCAGGATAAGTCGGCTGGTATTGGTACAGGAAAACGATAATAATCTTATCCCTTTAGATGACACAGTTTACACTTAGCTAGGTAGAAAAAATATAACACGTGCCAGGTTGTTTTGTGTTCTTCGGGAGTCGCAGGCCGATTCCCGGCCACCGTAGGCACGGGTTTGCCGACGATGAGCGATGGGTAGCTCGCCGTTTAATAAGGACCAGGCCCGAGTCAACGGCGCGTTGTGTTCCACGCGCGCCTCAAAGAGATGTCAGCACCAACTGACGGGGTCCGGTAGGGCCAATGCCTGCCAGGGTTGCGAGTTTGTCCGAAAAGGATATCGTGGCCCTGGCATACAGGCAACTGAAGGAACACGAGTGGTTTTAGTCAGTAAAAGACTGACACGCCCTCCCGCTCCGCCTAGAGCGGGAGAAGTTATTTGATAATTTCCAACCCAAAAAAAAGGCCGTTATGTGTTGGCTGCCTATAAATATGTATTGTTGTCTCACACGCAACTCAACAACAACAACTCAACTCACTCAACACTCACAAACATCGTGAGGAGACCGGCATGTCCTAGAACCAAAAATTCGAAGACATGTGACATCTACCAACCCGCACTGGGCCCGCGTAGTGGATTACAGCCCACTCCGTCTCCCAGAGAGCTGATTATGCTTATGTTATCGCAAAATAGGACTTAACTGTTTAAAGGTTTAGCCAATCTATTTTCAACCTCTCCGTCCTCATAATCCCTTAGGCCTTTTGCAACTCCCACGCAGACTTTGGTGTAAACTATTTATAGGTTAAAGCCTTCAAAATATAACTTAAACTCCGTTGGATTAGGTAGTTCAATAAAGGTAAACAAAAAAAAACACGTGATGAGAGAGCTGTCAAGTAACCGACTAAAGTTGTCAAAAATAATAGGCCCGTTTTGACATTTAACTTGAATCAATTTATGTTTAGTTTTTATATTTATTTACCTTTATTTAACTACCTAAACCAATGGAGTATAGGTAACAACATGATGAGGTTAAATCGTGTATCTTGAACAAAAGGTACCTTGAAGTGAACTGTCAAAAGTTAAAATCCCTAGCATCAAATGAAATGTGAGCTCACTTTAAGGTCACTTTACCTCAATATTTACGGTGAAATTGTTTTGCAGAATAGACGGCTGTGCTTAAAACCAAACCGATTAAAATTAACCGGGCACAATTTGATCGATTCTATCTTCGTACGGTCAGTGTTCTGCATTACCGGAACCCTCATACAAAGAAGAATGGCGGAAAAGAGGCCAGGTTATGCAGAGCACGGACTGTACGACACAGCAAGCTATAAACTTCCAATTTAATAAAGATCTCTCATTAAATCAAAATCAAAAGTCATTTATTCAAACTAGGCTGAGAATCAGCACTTTTCGAACGTCAAAATTACATAAGACAGTCCCCAAAAACGCCCACCCTTCACCACTTCCAAGTGCTTTAGCTGGGAAGAAGAAGTGGCGCAACAAACTCCCCAGCAGCACAGCTGTCTGTTCAGATATAAAACTTGAATTGAATCTATATAATAAAATGTAAAATAATTTGCATTACGCAACACAGAACATTAAAGATATTTATATTATTTGCCTTATGATAGCTAGCACACGCCACTATACAAAAAAAAAAACATAAAAATCGTGAAAAAACTATACTCAAGCAGAAATAACGTAAACAGAACGTACTTAAACATAAAGCCTCCAGGCATAATGGGCGTGCCATTGGGAGTGGCATTGTACGGAAAGCCCTCTATACAACAAGATCAGCTTATACTGGAGTCATGTGTAGGTACTTTACTATCCTTCTTATCCCGAAAGGGCGAGAATAACGACCATTGTACGGCACAAGGGCATAAATTACGCAAAGGTGTCCCTTTTGTAAGCTTTCAGTACCACGTGCACGTCAATTTGTTGCCAATGAGAGTAAGGCATCCGGCCCACCGCCGAGGAAGCGACTATCAACGATTTTCTCGCTCAAAAATCATACAAAAGATTGTAGGTCCCGTGTAAGTAAAAGAGATCATCATCATTTCAGCCGAAAGCCCAGTGCTGGACATACTCAAACCAGCGAGTAATTGCTCGTATAGTTTTTTAGTTGCTAGTTCTACTCGCTTCTCGTTAATCGCCGGCTGTGGGACAGGTGCCATAGGAGAACGGTCGCATTGAGTGAGGTTGGCATTTATTGTTATATTTATTTTATTGAAAGGGAAGACAGTAATTGAATTTGAAAGATAATGGTTTTGATGTCTGTGTTTGTCAAATGAGCAAATGCACAGTACAATCAATTTGCCTAGCCTTTTCCCAAATGTTGGGGTCGGCTTCCAGTCTAACCGGATGCAGCTGAATACCAGTATTTTATATCGAGCGACTGCCTATCTGATCTCCACAACTCAGTAACACCTACAGGGTAATACCTTTTTTTTTTTTTTGGGTGGGAAATTATCAAATAACTTTTCCCGCTCTGGGCGGAGTGGGAGGGCGTGTCAGACTTTTACTGACTAAAACACACCCGTGTTCCTTCCGTTGCCTGTGTGCCAGGGCCACGATATCCCTTTCGGACAAACTCGCAACCCTGGCATTGGTCCTAACGGACCCCGTCAGTTGGTGCTGACATCTCTTTGAGGCGCGCGTGGAACACAACGCGCCGTCGACCCGGGCCTGGTCCTTATCGGACGGCGAGCTACCCATCGCTCATCGTCCGCAAGCCCGCGCCTACGGTGGCCGGGAATCGGTCTGCGACTCTCGACGCCCGGTGCGTCTCCCGCGACGACTAGTGGCGTGAGGGCGCGAATTTTGCCTCTCCCTCACGCGTTCCGCCTCCTCCTTTGCGAGCGTTACTACTTTTCAGAAGGAGGTGACGGCCTCCCATGCACTCTCGCTCCGAACCATGACCTGAACCAGGGCCGGACGCGAGAGATTGCCTAGTTCACAACACCGTGCCATTTGTATGCTAATGAAGCAAAGATAGTTTACTACGAATGATAAATGATAAATGATTTTATTTCTGTAAGTAGGTTTGTACAAACACTTTCACACTTCAATCATATTTCAAAAAGTAGATGAGGTCGGCGTTTCCTTTTTCACTACTCTGAGAAGAAAGGCCGAAATAAACTCAGAGGAGGCCATGTAGATTGGTGTCTCAATGGTCTTTTGAGGATAGAACCACACAGATTGAGTGGACCTGTCCAGTTAGTGCACGTATTTGTCAGTAATCATGCAGCTGAACTCAGCACTTAAGGAGCTCAAGGATGCGACAAACAATATCTAGTCAAATAACACGTAATACTGGATTTAGTTTGAACAGCAAATCAAGTCAACAAATCTATTAAATCAATCAGCCATTTTTATTGTTTTACAAGACATATAAGTACCATAAAACAAGCAAATGCAAAGATCTGCGGTCGTTACAAAAAACTGCTCTATGTAACTTTTGGGTCACAATAAATTTGGTTCATGTCTCTAGCATAACCCATATATTTTCCCCAAGGGATAGATTCCATCGCCAGTAGGTAACTATGGCAGAATCGATAGATCGTAAACGTAAATAGACAGGTTACCCTCGAAGGGTTTATACTTTACCCTTGTTATAAGTCCAATTTAACGCTTGCATTTATCATTTTTATTTTAGAAATATAGCTAAGTACTTATTCTTTTTGTAGGCGCTTAATAAATATTTTATACAGAGTGGGGATGTTAATAACACAATAAATTAAACTTCGTATAACTAACTAATGATTTTCCCATTCTACAGATAAAAAATCAATTAAATACTTATGTATTGACTAGCTATATATAGTGACTATTATTAGTCACTTTAGCTAATCAGGTAATTATTTGAATATACTCGTATATATAAAACGGTGCAAGATAGCTTTTACCAGAAGTGATCATTATATTAGTGGTTCAGCAGCTTCAATATCATCAGGATTGTGCCAGATAAAAGATTTATCCGTGGACGTGGTACGACAGCGGCTCCCCTGTCATCAGAAGACAGCCGCCACGCAACCATCGATGCGACGCTCTGCTAGAGTGACTGTTACCAGCCACTGTCAGTCTTACCCGACCTTTTTGGTGGTTCCTTCCAGTACCTTCGTAAAAAAAATTTGACGGCGCCACTTACACCGCCGTAATATATATATTTTCAATTTCTATGTTTCAGTTTAGGTATTTGATGATTTCAAAATACTTCTTAATAATAATATAATAATTAATTATTTATTTGACATAAAAGTACATAAAGACAGGAGACACTTAATTTAAGCATAATTTTCTTTTTACAAATTAGCAAAGTGTACTTTTGAAAACAAAAAAAAATGAAAAAAAATGATTTTTAACTAGCCTAATACAAGTAATTGTGGTGATAAGAAACGGGGGAAGAGATAGAGATCCTTTGTACACTAGTGCATAAACACACTACGCTTCCCGATACGCGGTCTGCACTCCAGGACTCGTCATAGCTTAGTAGCTATGACGAGTCCTGGAGTGGAGACCGCGTAGTGTGGGACGCCCCCTAGCTAGACGGACCAAAGAACTTAAGAAGGTGGCTGGGGCAGATTGGATGCGGAGGCGGAGGACATGGTGTTGTGGCGCTGCCTGGGAGAGGCCTATGTCCAGCAGTGGACTGCGATAGGCTGAGTTGTTGCTGTTGTTGTTGGTTATTGTTGTTTTGGCAGTGTTAGGTACCTTACTTATAATTGTCATGCGTGCAAAACGCACCTATATTACACCATGTCGGGACATGGTATAATATGACAGTATGACCATTTAGGCACAATTATTATAATAAAATTTTTGACTTTGGAAATTTCTGTAATGATAGTGATGATGAGTTAATAAATAAATAAGTAATGAAAAGTAACGTAAACTTTTTACAAATAACTGGAAAGATTGAAAACTGGCTGTAAAACAAGCCTAACTTCGCAAGATGAGTTAAATAAGCTTGTAGAAAAAATATTGATGTATCGATATATCGATATTTTTTGGCTATATCTATTATTTCGATACATAGATATATTAATATAAAATATCAAGTATCGAAAACGTATCAAATACGATATATTTCCAATAGCAACATCGTAGATTTTTATCTATGTTTTATTAGTTTAAGGAGGATGCGCTAAGGTAGCCCGCGAAATTCAAATGTCATTACGTTTTTTGCAATTTGCAGGTCAGTAACAGGTTGCATGTTGATCTAAATATGATTCGCGGCCGTAACAAATATGGCTTTATAGAATTATAATCATTAGAATCGGCAATACAACTAACTCTCTTCGTAAAATCCTATTGAATGACTATTTCTGAAATAATCATTCAGTAGGATTTTATGAACTTAAAGAGTTGTACTGCCGATTCTCGCGAATTCGCGGGCTACCTTAGCGCATCCCACTTGAGATTTTAGATCAGAAATAATGTTTCTAGTTTGGAATTTCTATGAATAAAAAACAAACAGAATACAATTTTATAAAGTTCATACACTTTTTTAGAAAATTTCACCGATATATCGATATTTTTAGGGTTCCGTACCTCAAAAGGAAAAAACGGAACCCTTATAGGATCACTTCGTTGTCCGTCTGTCTGTCTGTCAGTCTGTCAAGACCATTTTTCTCAGGTACGCGTAGAGGTATCAAGTTGAAATTAATATAAAATACGTAAGTCTATGGTCCCTTGAAGCTCTAACAAAATCAAGCTTCCAAGTCAACGCAATAAAAAAATACGGCGATATAAGCGACATTATTGTGACATATTTCGATACTCGCAAATAAATCAAAACCTATAGGTTACTTCCCGTTGAGCTAGAATCATGAAATTTGGGAAGAAGCAAGGTCTCACAAAACAAGTAAAGGAAAAAGTCCGAAAATTGTAAATTTGTAGTTTCATCACATAAAAAAACATTTTTGCGATTACAAACTAAAAATTTTAGCTGGAAAATTGACCATGGCGTACCTATGGGAGAACATGTTTTTCAACTACAATGTTAAGTTTGATTTAGGGATAAATTCATCATAACTACGGAACCCTTCATTGTGCGTGGTCTGACACGCACTTGGCCGGTTTTTTTTTGATATATTGAAATCGATATCAATATATTTTTTAAATATCGACACGATATATATCGATACTTTTTGCCACTACTTGCATCCCTAGAGTTAAAGTTATTAGCTTTTCCTAGTGACGTATACCAGAGCCGTCAACTTGGATTAGTAAGCTTAACTTCGGTGAGTGTCTAATCGGCTTCCCTTGCGTGGTGATAATAAAAACAATGCCTACAGGTTTGCATATTCGTCTATTAATAACAGCGTATAGCCGAGGGGCTCGTGACTCGGCCGCACGGTCGTTTGAGGGTTAAGGCGCTGACAAGAGGCAAATGATCTCCGACATGATGAGCCAGTTGACGTCATCTCGTCATCGTCGGCTGTCGCTGAAAACCTGCGCTGGGTCGCAGCATTATGCTGAGCGATGACAGTTTTGCGACGATATGACGCATATTTTCTCCCAACTTGTCCTCTCGTGTTTGTATTTTTATTTCTTTGCGTTATGTTTACCGCAAATAAATGTATTTTTTTTCTTTTTCTTTCTTTTGTCTAAGTAGGTTTGATTTAAACACAAAAATTACCAAATCCTTATAGTTTGTTCCCTGTTTTCCTTTAGTTGTTCCGGGTCTGGCTGTTTGTGCATGTGAGTTTAAATGTTTGTAAACGCACCCTCGATACAGGAGAAATTCCTAGTGTGGAGCAACGTTTTTTTTAAAAAAAAAGAAAAAGAAAAGAAAAGTTTCTCGTAGCGGAAAAAATAATATGTTATTCTTGAACATATTTCTCAGAACTTGATTGTTACAAAAACACGTTTAGAAAAACAAACCTTTTACTTTGAGTTCCAATCCAAAATATCTTTATTAAATATCAACGTACAGTTGGTATTTAATTAATAACAAGAACGTCTTATTTGAATGCAGAACTTGTTTGTTTTTTTTTTCGATTAATCAACTAATTTTTAGTAAATAGATAATTGTTTCATATTTTGCAATAAATTACAAGCGTTGTGTCATCGGGTTTCTCTTTCTTTTGTATGCAGTCTGACAGTGACCGCACTTTAGCTGTTGTCAGCGTCTTAAGCTACGCTTGCCGCAGTCGGTGACCATCCATTACCCCTCCGTGCCTCGGAAAGGACTTTAAGACATCACCTGACAACCAGTCTTATCGTGGGGTATCGTGTTACCCAGTAACTAGGCTGTGAAGGTCAGATAGGCATTCGCTCCATGTAAAATACTGGTATTCAGCTGCATCCGGTTAGACTGGAAGCCGACCCCAACATAGTTGGGAAAAGGCTAGGCAAATTGATTGTTAATGTCGACGACTGGTTGTTTGTTTTGATAGATTTACAAAAAACCGGCCAAGTGCGAGTCAGAATCGCGCACGAAGGGCTCCGTACCATTATCTATAAAAATGGCAAATAAAATCACGTTTGTTGTATGGAAGCCCTCCTTAAAAATTTGTTTTATTTTAATTTATTTTTTAAGTGAATATATAACTAAATATTCTGTGAATATTTCAAGCGTCTACCTGTTGCCGTTATCAATATCAAATAAAAACGAGCAAAAAAGTCACGTTTGTTGTATGGGAGCCCCCTTAAATATTTATTTTATTCTGTTTTTTAGTATTTGTTGTTATAGCGGCAACAGAAATACATCATCTGTGAAAATTTCAACTGTCTAACTGTCACGGTTCATGAGATAGAGCCTGATGACAGACGGACGGACAGACAGACAGACAGACGGCAGAGCCATAGTAATAGGGTTCCCGTTTTACCCTTTGGGTACGGAACCCTAAAAACTAACAATAATGCAGGGCTTGAAACCGGTACATTTTTATTTCCGAAGATACAAATTATTTTTGAAACAATTGGTATTACCTTCAAAGATTGCTTCACCACATTAAGTTCAGCATTGGTTTTGTAACAAAATATTAAATAATGAACGAAATATAATGTTCGAAAACCTTTTTAATAACGGTTAAGGTTACATAGAAAATGCAAATGTCATGGAAAACTGACATTTAGTCGGTTCAACTACATTTTGGCATTCACACGTTGATTTATTCACTATAAATACTTTCTTTCAAAATCATTTTCGACAGCCGCTTAAATGTGAACTTACAGCATTTAGCAAGGTTCTCGTCCTAAGTTATTTTGTGTGAAATTCTTTGCTTCCGTACGGATCAAAGCGACCAAAGACTGTGTAGGTTTAAAAACTGGACAAGTACTAGACTACGCACAATGAAGGGTTCCGTAGTTATGAATTTATCCCAAAAACATACTTCACATTGTAGTAGAAAGATATGTCATAATTATATCATACATTCCAACTGCTTGTACGCACAATATTTAGTGATTTACCATGTTATTTTAAGACCATAAACTTCATATAGGTTTTCCTGAAATGTAGAAATTCTGTTTTTTTCTCAAAATTTTCGTCTATTTTCTTAAATAACTAAAAAATATTTACTTTAAAATTATTAAAAAAAAATATCTGAAATCGTTATAATAAGCGCTTTCATTTGATATGTCACACGGTTTTTTTTTTTTTTTTTTTGGGTGGGAAATCATCAAATAACTTCTCCCGCTCTGGGCGGAGCGGGAGGGCGTGTCAGACTTTTACTGACTAAAACCCACCCGTGTTCCTTCCGTTGCCTGTGTGCCAGGGCCACGATATCCCTTTCGGACAAACTCGCAACCCCGGCAGGCATTGGTCCTGACGGACCCCGTCAGTTTGTGCTGACATCTCTTTGAGGCGCGCGTGGAACACAACGCGCCGTCGACCCGGGCCTGGTCCTTATCGGACGGCGAGCTACCCATCGCTCATCGTCCGCAAGCCCGCGCCTACGGTGGCCGGGAATCGGTCTGCGACTCTCGACGGTAACGTTTGCAAAACTTTTTTTTTTTCTAATTTTCTCCTCAAAAGTGACATATTCAATATCTATTCATTTATTTACGTTACACGTGTTCGGGTCATAAAAATTAATATGTGGACCAAGTTTCAACGTAATCGGTCCAAAAGATTTGGAGCAAATTGGCTGTGACGGACGGACAGACCGACAGACACATGAGTGATACTATAAGGGTTCCATTTTTTTCCTTTTGAGGTACGGAGCCTTAAAAACAGTGATTGTAAAACAAAAGAAGTCTTTTCTTTGTGATGAAAGAGGCCTTTTAAGAATAACGAAAAAAACAGGCGACTGTTAGCAAATATATATTATATGAGTTGGAAATTATTGTAAGAAGTTCTACAATTGACTGATTTGTTGCTCTCTTGTTTGCAAGCGCGACTACTGAGTGCGGGGTCCTGGGTTTGGTTCCCCGGTCGGATGGATCGTTTAGTTCGTTTTAGACCGTTGGATCATTTAGCTCCCTTCAAAATGGTTGAGCTGAATGGTGCTGATCCATGCGTCATTTTCGTGAACGGGCGCCGTCAGTTGGGACTGGTCATCTCTTAGCTGCCACGGCTTATTTTTAATTATTTTAGTTTTGAATTGTATTTTTTTTATCACGGACGCTTCTGACGTTCTCACATGTATATTTTCAATAAGAATGATGTAACCAATACTTTGTATCAAATATTTTATTTTTAAAAGAGTGTCCGTGGAGTTTCTTGCCCGTTCTTTTCCATAGGGACCTACTATTTGGAATGGGCAACAAGCTTCATATTTGTAACTGACCGACTTCTTGACAATTTCTAAAGTGCCTGTAAATGGTTTAATTGAAATAAATGCTTTGAGTTTGAGTTTGAGTTTGGGTCGGACAAAGTGTTATTGAATTTTTCCATAAATTATAATTTCTCAAAAACGGCCCAAAGTTGGCGTAGGCCCCGGCTGTCATTCGTAGATCTTAATAATCAACACTCAATACTTTTATTGCATTCCACATGTAGGTATTCTTAGGTGGTAAACTTGGACCCTGTACGACCTAAAACTCGTAAGTCACGGATGTTACCACTGGGTAACATCCGTGACTTGACACGACAAAATTGAGCTGCTCTCAATTTTGTCGTGTCAATTCTCTCTCACTTCGAGATAAATCTAGGTCAATATCATTGTATACAACATGCGTACTTCTTACATGAATATGTGAATACTTGTAATCTTTATTGACTATTCTCACGATCGTGTCTTACAAATCGTGCGTTACAAATCTGCTCCTCGCATCACGAAATGATTAAATGAGAGAAACAACTTCTATGACGAGTTTATTGAAATTCCGGTGCATATTTTGATATACTGGATTCTCTAAACAACTGACAGACATATACATTTCCCGTGAACATAATCCTTGAGTGGTAAACATTTAGAATCCCTCAAAATTACAATTTGCGTGGGAACGCAACATCTGATTCAATCCAAGCTTTGCTTTCCTCGGCCAAAATTAGCTATGAAAATAAATAAATGTTAATTTCGGTTGAAATTTAAATAAACAGACCGTTGCGGGTTGAAAACAAGCTTGTTTTATATGTAAACTGCGGTGTAATGGGTCTGTGTAGCGAAACGCTTGTCGAGTTTGCAGGGAGGTTAAAATAGAAGCGGTTATATTTATTCTGAAAGACACATTGTGATCGTACGCGTCTTTAGTGACACTTTTTTTTTTTTTTTTTTTTTGGGGTGGGAAATTATGAAATAACTTCTGTCAGACTTTTACTGACTAAAACCCACCCGTGTTCCTTCAGATGCCTGTGTGCCAGGGCCACGATATCCCTTTCGGACAGGCTCGTAACCCTGGCAGGCATTGGCCCTTTCGGACCCCGTGCTGGTGCTGACGTCTCTTTGAGGCGCGCGTGGAACACAACGCGCCCTCGACCCGGGCTTGGTCCTTATCGGACGGCGAGCTACCCATCGCTCACCGTCCGCAAGCCCGACGCCCGGGGCGTCTCCTGCGGCGACTAGGGGCGCGAGGGCGTTGATTTTGCCTTACCCTCACGCGTTCCGCCTCCTCCTTCGCAAGCATCACTGTTTCGCAGAAGGAGGTGTCATTAGTTACACCTGGGTTTGAAATGAAATGATTTGAAAATATGTTTATTTCTATAATATGTAGATTTTTAACCACTAGTATACCATATTATAATTACAGAAATAATTAAAAAGCCATTATGTATCTCGTGGATCCACGTTCGCAACTTTAATGTAAGCGGGCACGCCCTCTATTGCCTGAAGGCTTTTATTTAGGTATTAAGTTCTGTTTACGTTTTTAGTTTTAATTTTTTATTTCTGCTGGAGTATAGTTTTCGATGATTTTTGTATTGATATAGTGGCGTGTGCTAGCTAACATATGGCAAATAGTTTAATTTAATGTTTTGTGTTGCCTAATGTAAATTATTATTTTTTAATTATTGTTTATAATCAAGTTTTCCCATCTGAAAAAACAGCTGTGCTGCTGGGGAGTTTGTTGCGCCACTTCGTCTTCCCAGCTATAGCACTAGGAAGTGGTGTAAGGTGGGCGTTTTTGGGGGACAGTCTTATGTAATTTTGAATTTTCTTTCGGCAGAAATGCCAAAAGAAACTCAATGGTGTGATCTTTTGTAAAGTCCAAAAATTATTAAGATAATAAGTGAGTCTTACCATGCAGGGCCATGTCTGGAAAAGCCTTTTGAAGAAAGGAGTAAGAGCCATTGCCACGTAAAGCCATTGGTCCTGCGCCAGATCTCTCCCCGGTCGTGTCGGATAGTTGTCCCATCGGACCATGAGACTGAGGGAAGAGGGAGTGCACCTGTGTTTGCGCACACATCAATTCAGCCGAAAGACGTCCACTGCTGGACATAGGCCTCCCTCAAAGTCGGGGGTTTGCCTTAATCGCCACGCTTGGCAGGCGGGTTGGCGATCGCAGTATGGTGTTAAAATGCAGAGAGAACGCTGCTGTCCATTCTCTAGTAAGTCCCTTAGTCGCCTTTTACGACACCCCACACCTACGGGAAGAAATAGGAAAATCATTAAGGCGAGGTTGCAGTACTTTTTAACTTTTTTAAACCTCTGTAAATCTAGCAAAATATAAATTTTGCGCAAAAAGACAATATTTTAAGAAAATTGAACATATAATATGTTCAATTTTCTTAAAATATTGCACTGTGTGAAGATAGAAACATGAATTAAATTAATTGGCTCGATAAAAAAAAATCACAAAGATGACACTAAATCGCTATTTAAAACGTGTACCTTGAAGAGATTACTTCGTTAAACCATGTAAAAGTTATACCAAAAGATAGGCCTTATTGTTTTTTAGTAGTTGGTGAGAACACATTTTATAATTTCCTTACTATTTTTTTCTATGGAGCAAATATACACAAAATCTAGCAGTTCAAGAGCTCGCAACGGCCGGCCAGTTACAGCCGGCTACACACCGCACTACAAGACGGCCTTTTTTTTTTTTTGGGTGGAAAATTATCAAATAACTTCTCCCGCTCTGGGCGGAGCGGGAGGGCGTGTCAGACTTTTACTGACTAAAACCCACCCGTGTTCCTTCCGTTGCCTGTGTGCCAGGGCCACGATATCCCTTTCGGACAAACTCGCAACCCCGGCAGGCATTGATCCTAACGGACCCCGTCAATTGGTGCTGACATCTCTTTGAGGCGCGCGTGGAACACAACGTGCCGTCGACCCGGGCCTGGTCCTTATCGGACGGCGAGCTACCCATCGCTCACCGTCCGCAGGCCCGCGCCTACGGTGGCCGGAAATCTGCTTGCGACTCCCGACGCCCGGGGCGTCTCCTGCGGCGACTAAGGGCGCGAGGGCGCGAACTTTGTCTCACCCTCACGCGTTTCGCCTCCTCCTTCGCTAGCATAACTGCTTCGCAGAAGGAGGTGACGGCCTCTCATGCACTCTCGCTCCGAACCATGGCCTGAACCAGGGCCGGACGCGAGAGATCGCCGCCGCCGATCGCCTCCGTGAGGACACGGCGGTGCTCCGCCCAAGCTGGGCAGACCTCCACCGTATGCTCCACCGTGTCCTCCGGGCGATCCACACAGTGGTGACACCTGGGCGTTTCCTCCCGCTTTATCCTGAACAGGAACCTCCCGAAACAACCGTGTCCGGTGAGGACCTGCGTCAGGCGGAAGGTGAGGACGCCGTGGCGCCTCTCTAGCCACTCCTCAAAGAGGGGACTTATCGCCACAATTGTGCGCTGGGTTGCGACAATCGCACTCTCCATGTCGCCATGAGATCCCGCCGGAGCTCTGTCCGCTGTGCCGTGATTTCTCGCGGCAACGGAGTTTCACCCCGGCGTTTCGCCTCCTCGCGCCACTACTACAAGACGGCCTTAAAGTATAATAATTATGTAGTAATGAGATTAAACCGTGCTACATATAGGTATTAAACCAACTAATCCCGTACCAAAGTTTCGAGGTTATAATAGAAAGTTCAAACTAGTTTATGGTCCTGTGATGATACGGGTGATAACAATGTAGGTAGATTACGAGAGGAACTGGGTAGTGGGTATCTGATCTTAGGATATGCGGGTAGCTGACGTCATTAATATGTACTTTAGAAGCTGCTTTCGCATTGATTTTTGGTGTAAGCGTTCAGAGTGAGTAGATAGGTCGTTTTATTTTGCGTTCACTGTCTTTTGAAATAGAGGTTTGGACTGCTTCGGTGGTCTAGTGCTCGCAAGCGTTACTGCTAAGCATGAGGTCCTGGGTTCGATTCCCGGGTGGGCCAAGTGTTATTGGATTTTTCCACCTGGATATTCTCAGCAGCAGCCCGGAGTTTAGATTTGTGCCCGGTGGATGGCAATAGTACACCTCTGCTTAACCCTTCGGGGAAACAATAAGGTGTGATGTTTTGTTATGTGTCTTATGTTGTGGAATATTAGTATGACAGTTGTGATGTTTATCTACTAAATTATATTAAATGAAACGAAACGACGACGTTTCAAAAGTATTTCCTACTCAAAATCAATAGAATAGAAAAAGAAAGAAAATTTGTTTATTCTGCACAAACAAGACACACTTTACCAAAATTAAAATTAAAACTGACAAAAATACACACTCTAATACAAAGTAGCCAATAGTACAATAATACTTTAACAGGATAAATACTCAAAGTACTTTAAGACTATAATGTAAATATTAACCAGAAATAAAAATAAAAAATAGAATACTCTTTATTACGTACACCATAAAAATCAATCAAACAATCGATCTGCTTATCCTTTTCGCAACTTCGTCGGGGTCGGCTCCCAGTCTAACCGGATGCAGCTGAATACCAGTATTTTACATGGAGCGACTGCCTATCTGACCTCCACAACCCAGTTACTGGGTACCACGATACCCCTTGGTGAGACTAGTTGTCAGACTTTTCGGGCTTCTGACTACCCGTATCGACTGTCAAAGATCTACGAATGACAGCCGGGACCAACGACTTAGCCTGCTTTTCGGGGCACAGAGGGGTATTGATATATAATGGATGGTCACCCATCCACGAACCGATCGCAGCATGAGCATTATTTTTAAGCGTTAAACCCCACTTATTTAACAATTCACCTTAAAGTACCGAGATAGCATGAGACTAAACGGCAGTTTAAAATTAAGTAGCTTTTGCACCTATTCGGCCGTTATTAAAGTGTCCATTTTCTCTAACCCTACTTTAAAACTGAAGGGTGGTGCAAAACGGGGCTTTGGTTAATTGGCAATGACGTTAAGCAGAAGTATATCTTTTAATTTTGAATTTGCTTTATAATAAACACTTTGCGACAAAGCGGCCACCGTGCAATATTTAACATTACTTTTTTTTTAAACGTCGTAAAAAACACGCTTCTTGTGTGGGGAACCCCTTTAATGCTCAACTTTATTTTATTTTTATTATTTGTTGTTACATAGGCCATAATAGTACACATTCTGTGAAAATTTCATGTTTCTACCTATTACATAAGATTTATTCTTAGAATTATCAAAAGATACAGCCCTGTGACACGCACAGACAGCGGAGTCATAGTAATAGGGTCCCACTTGTATCCTTTGGGGACGGAACCCTAAAAACAACCGATATCATGCTGAATGACAAAAAAGATTCAATTCAGTTCAATTCATTTATTGCATCAAATATGGTAGGTACATAAAGAAGATGAAAGATGTTTTTTATGTTTAGCACTGTATTTAATTAAACAATTTAAAAAATTAAAAACACGTCTACCCTGCCAAAAAACGAACTAAAAAGTAAATAAAAAACAAGTTGTGTTAGTTAATCTGTATATGCAAAGCGAAAGGTCACTAATTTACTCGCTGATTAAACAAACAGATAAACAAAATTCATCATGGCTGTCGAGGGACCGTTCTGTGGAACACTTTTTAATCTAAGAGATATTTTTATTTTAAGCACTAAATATGGTTTTATACTTTCACGGCGAGGAGAGGCGTGGAATGTTTGTTTTGCATGCACACCCTACCTATGTTTAATTTAAACCAATAAATTTTATAGTTATGGCATGTGCTCAGACCTTCAATTTGATACCCTTATTGTAATAATTGTAGTTTTTTTTTCTCATTTGGTAATGGAGCCATACTGCCGCCATATTGATTTTTCAAATATTAACTTAGTCTATGTCACTCGGGATGATGTAAGGATTCTAACGATACCCTATACGTCTAAATCTGTTCAGGCATTTAAAAGTTATGGTCGCATAAAGAAACTCACATAGATACATACATGAACCCTAAACACATAATACTCCTTTTTGGGCAGTCGTGTAAATAAAAAACCGGCCAAGTGCGAGTCAGGCTCGCGCACGAAGGGTTCCGAACCATTAACTATAATAATGGCAAAAAAATCACGTTTGTTGTATGGGAACCCCCCTTAAATATTTGTTTTATTTTAATTTCATTATTTATTTCTAAAGTAAATATATGGCTAAATATTCTGTGAATATTTCAAGCGTCTACCTGTTGCCGTTATCAATATCGAGCAAAAAAATCACGTTTTTTGTATGGGAGCCCCCTTAAATATTTATTTTGTTCTGTTTTTTAGTATATGTTGTTATAGCGGCGACATAAATACATCATCTGTGAAAATTTCAACTGTCTAGCTATCACAGTTCATGAGATACAGCCTGGTGACAGACAGACAAACAGACGGCGGAGCCTTAGTAATAGGGTTCCCGTTTTACCCTTTGGGTACGGAACCCTAAAAACACATTACACTCCTTTTTGACATCGCGCAAGCGGAAATAAAGCTATGCATAACTACAGAAAATACCTAAGTTCTTGCTATAACTTACGCTTATGAAAAACACAACCATACCATCAAAAAACGTTTTTGTCCTAAATTAACCTAAATTATTTCCATAAAGAATGAGGTAGTTTCGTCCCTAAAGCCGGCCAGGTATTACCCTCTGTAAGAATGATAGATGACTCGTTTAATCTACGTTTTTTCATCAACTTTGAAGCCATCAATCTCTCGTTTAAGCTCTGGTTAACCAAGGCGACGTGATTGGTTGATGATATCTGTAAAATCACACTAATATTATAAAGGCTTCTTCACGCTCAAACGGCTTGACCAATTTTGATAAAATTTTGTATGGAGGTAGCTGACACCCTGGATTAACATATAGGCTACATTTTATCCCGATATTCCCACGGGATCGAGACTTACGCAGGTAAAACTGTGGGGTGCAGCTAGTTAAAAATAAAAGTAAAATTTGTTTGTTTGTAATTTTGTATTCTCATAGATGGTAATTTCTGGAACTACCTGTCGGATTTCAAAAAGTCTTTTTGCATTTGATAGCCCAATTCTTAAGGAAGGATAAAGGCTATTTAACAACATGCTACGACCCTTAGGTGCCGGGGTAAAAGAAAAAAAACCGGCCAAGTGCGAGTCGGACTCGCGCACGAAGGGTTCCGTACCATTACCTATAAAAATGCCAAATAAATCACGTTAGGGTTCCGTACCATTACCTATAAAAATGCCAAATAAATCACGTTTGTTGTATGGGAGCCGCCTTTAATATTTATTTTATTCTGTTTTTTTAGTATTTGTTGTTATAGTGGCAACAGAAATACATCATCTGTGACAATTTCAACTGTCTAATCACGGTTCATGAGATACAGCCTGGTGACAGATGGATAGTAGACAGACAGACAGACGGCGGAGCCTTAGTAATAGGGTTCCCGTTTTACCCTTTGGGTACGGAGCCCTAAAAAACACAAAATAAAGCGCCCCTACGACCTACAACTCCTGAGTCTTTACCACCTGGGCCACCACTGCTCACATTTATCAATGAAATTTCGTCTTATTTGCCAAAAGGCGCCATCAATCCAGCAGATATTTATATTATCACTATCAGTACATATAACACTATTGCACAAAATAACTTTTATTCGCCCAGAATAAGCTTTTAAAAAAATATCCGTATCTGAGTTTTGAAAGTCGTCAGAATAAAGAAAGAAAGAAAGAAAAGCCGTTTATTTGCGGTAAACATGACGCAAAAAAGAACATAAACACAAAAATAAGAAAAGGTTGAGGGAAACATGCGTCACATCCACGCAAAACGGCTATCACTCAGCATTATGCTGCGACCCTATACAAGACAGAGCCCCAGCGTTGGTTTTCAGCGACAGCCGGCGCCGACGTATTGACGTCATCCGGTGCAGCAAACAATTAATAGAACGCTGTACCGGTACAGCATACATAAAGAAAAATAATGATAAACTAACCAGGAATATAAAAATAGACATACATTCTGTGAGAATATCATCCTCCATAAACATTTTACGCTATAAGTATTGGCAACATTTCGAAACGTCATATTTGACGTGCACCCAACATGCACCAAAGAAATTATGATGTAAGGAATTAGAAAATGGCCAGTTATGTAATGTGTTATAAGTGGTTTTGTGTTAATAAGGGAAAGCTCTCAATTCTTAATTTGAATAACTGGCGATATGTGGGTATTACTTTTCTGATCTGTGGTATATACACATTTACCCTTCGGAAAATACAAGCGTAAAATTATGTTATGTTACTAACTGTAACTGTTTTCATCTTTTTGCTTCTATGAAACAATTTCGAGAAATAAATCTAGTGTGGGACGCACTTGTTCCCAGTGCTGGGACACTGGCCACCTCTGTGAGAGTGAGTGGGCTATAATCCACCACGCGGGCCCAGTGCGGGTTGGTAGATGTCACATGTCTTCGAATTTTTGGTTCTAGGACATGCCGGTTTCCTCACGATGTTTCTTCGCCATTTTGAGAGCACTGGCGATAAAATAATTTACACAAAGTAAAGTGCCTACCTGGGTTTGAACCCACGATCTATTTACTCGGAAGTCGCGTCCGTTACCATTGGGCCACTACTGCGTACGTACAATATACAACTCAATAAGTTTTTAAATACATATTTAGCGTGATGGATTAAAACGGTTAATATTTTAAAATAACTTTTTAAGTAAAAAAATAATATTCATGAAAGTCTTGTGTACTAAAGAACTGTTTTCGGTAGAACAGAGGTTTAAAATTCCAACCTAAACTAGACAAAGCCGGTTTTCAAATATTGTGTCTTTCAGTTCACATAAATAGAATTCCGAAGAATATTTACTGACGAAAATATTCCAGGAATTTAAATTTCGTTCAGGCAGAAAATGGGACTAAAATCAGATTAGAATAGATTCAGACAGAGGTATAAAATCTGTGCTTTAATTTCGGCCGAAGTACGGAACAAATCGATTATCAAAACTAAAATGTTGATATTGTTATCGAGGTAAATTTTCTCTCGTGCTTTATTTTTGATTGTTTATTCAGAAAGACTGTGCGTGTGTGCGTGTAGGCTGTGTGTGTGTTTTGTGATGTTTATCGAGAATTCTTTATTATATTAGGTCAAATTAAATTAGCTAGCGAAACTCCGCAGACGTGATTGGTATCGATATCTGTAATAATTTTATTTCTTAATTTTAGTGGTTTGTGGCTAAGTTATAACAGCCGCACGGGTCGATTGATCAGGTTAATAACGCCGCATGGTTCGATCAATCAGATTAATAACAGCCGCACGAGTCAATTGATCAGGTTAATAACAGCCACACGGGTCGATCGATCAGGTTAATAACAGCCGCACGAGTCAATTGATCTGGTATATAACAGCCGCACGGGTCGATCGATTAGGTTAATAACAGCCGCACGAGTCAATTGATCAGGTTAATAACAGCCGCACGAGTCAATTGATCTGGTATATAACAGCCGCACGGGTCGATCGATTAGGTTAATAACAGCCGCACGAGTCGATCGATCAGGTTAATAACAGCCGCACGGGTCGATCGATCAGGTTAATAACAGCCGCACGGGTCGATCGATCCGGTTAACCTACGCTTACCGCGGTTGGTCCGTGGATTGGTCGACTTTACATACCAAGACCCCTCCGTGCTCCAGAAAGCACTTTAAGCCGTTGGTCCCGGCTATTATTTGTAGATCTTTGACAGTTGTTTTCACATAATTACAACATTAAGCGAATGGTGTACAAGAAAACAAGATATAATTTATGAAAAGAAAACACAAAGTGGAAAACGTTTAACTGTGTGGTGAATGATGAATAAATGTAGGGTTTGAGTGTGTGTGTAGTGAGTGAGCTTAGGATGTGTGTGTGTGTGTATGTAGTGAGTAGGTGTAGGGTGTGACTAGTGAGAAAGAATGGGTGTAAACCAGTACACATCCGTTCATGGTTAGATTGAGAATTATTTCGTTCATTATCATTGTATAAATAAATAGATTTGCTCTCACTGAACTTAGTCGCGCGAAAAAGTGTCCATACTGAAAGAGTGAGCTGAAGAATGACTGCGATGAATGAAAGGCAATTGCATGTAGCTGAGATGAAAATGCTAAGAGGGATGTGTGGTGTGACACGAATGGATAGAATAAGAAATGAGTAGGTACATAAGAGGAAGTCAGAAAGTGGCACCGGTGACTGAAAGTTGTGCGGAAATCGGTTATCGGTGTTGTGATGCGGAGGAATGAGGAAAATGTCGTGAGGAAAGTTTTGAGTATGGATGTCGATGGCTATAAGAGTAGGGGAAAACCAAAGAAACGATGGATGGACTGTGTGAAAGATGATATGGCTAGAAAGGGAGTGACTGCGGAGATGACGACTAATAGAGAAGTATGGTAGAAAACGACATATTGCGTCGACCACATTTAACTTGGGATAAGGGCAGGCGAATGATGATGAAGACTGAAAGAGTCCGCTCATACTTCGATAATGAAGTTTCCTTTGTTTCCCTGATTTTTTTTTTAAAGTCTCCGCGAAATTGTGTGTGTCCAAGATGTCAAATGAAACAGAAACGCGACATGACGCAGTAGGATGAATCTACAATTTAAATCAAAAACTAAATACTTTATGTCACATAAACCTACATGGACACTTATGAAACGTCAGAAGCTAGGTGCACGGTTCCAATTGGTCGTTTCCTACGGAGACAAGCCGGCAAGAAACCCCACGGTTACTCTTTTAAAAATAATTAGCTTTTACAATGTTTTCAAATTACAGTGTTAATAGGTATGGGAGGACAGTGCAGGCCCGTCAACAAGTACCAGGTACTTAACAAAATAGAAAACGGTCTACAGACTAAGTCTATTTTTATGCCTACAACGTTCTCACATTCACAAAATATAAAAGAATCTATATAAACTATTCAAAGTAACAATCTTTGGATAAATACAAGTAGTATCTACATACGTTCCAATTAAGAATAGTGCCTCGTGTATTCTATCGACAGACTTCGACGCGACCCAGCGGCTCGGAATCAATCAGTATTCGATTTCGTAACTAGTAACTGCCTTTCACGCAATGACATCTGACGATCGACAAAACGTTCGGCTGTGATAATATTGATTTTGTAGGGAATTTGTTTTTACTTACAAATGTAGTAGGACGTATATTAGAATATAATTATCTTTAATCAAGTATATTAGACTCAAAAATGATTAGGAAGACTTACAACTAATATTAGTTAACGTTAGTAAGAACTGACACTTCACAAAAACAAAAACAAATGGTAGTGAATCACCGTTGTGGCAACCCATGTGAGATGGCACAACAGCAACCCACAAAAACACAGTCCAGACGACTTGAAATCATGCTTAGGATACTGTTGCCCCATACCCTGCGCACCATGGAAGCACATCTTTTGCGCAAGGTTATCTAGAAACCATCTACATGCGCATCCGCGAACATCCCCGACGCACTACAGAAGCGGGGCAGCCCCACCAGCATCCTAAACATATACCATCATAATTATACACATGTGCATATTATGTTCTATGTTAGAATGTTTGGTTTCCGCACTTAGTCCTTCAGGCGGACCGTTGTGCGTGGGCTATGGTGGCCGTCGGTGGTTATTCCAACCAGCTCACCTCTCTCCAGAAGTTGATCACGTCTCCAGAGAGCGATCGCGCTATTTCTCAACGTAATTACCGTTCGAACGGAACGTTTTTGGTTTTGGTTTAGCTGATGTATTTTTTCTGAGCGACAAAATCGTTGACGTTACCCAATACTGAAAGTTCGATCGATCGTTCCTCCAACGTAACTTCCAAAGTAAAGCTAAATCGTTTCCGTTGAAATGATTAGCGCGATACGAAATGTGTCTAACGTAACGTTTTTGGTTGTGGTATTAACGTTAATACCAAACCTAAGCCACAACCAAAAACGTTACGTTAGACACATTTCGTATCGCGCTAATCATTTCAACGGAAACGATTTAGCTTTACTTTGGAAGTTACGTTGGAGGAACGATCGATCGAACAATACTCTCACAAAAAATAGCGCGATACCGGTTCTTACATCAGCTAAACCAAAACTAAACCAAAACCAAAAACATTCCGTTCGAACGGTAATTACGTTGAGAAATAGCGCGATCGGCCCCCTGGTCTGTTTAGAACGTCTGTGAAGCCTCTGGGTGCCCCGAGGGTTTCTGTGCTAATCTAAGTGACGCCTGTGCATACAAAGAGCTGTAATAGGTATTTATTTATTGGTCTAAATACGGTCTCGCTACGCTGTTCAACTTATTAACAGAAGCCAACATACAAAAGCCAAGTGAACCATATGAACCGATATACACAGCATGCAATTTAACACTATACTGCGCCTATGCTATACCGCCTGATAACCGTGGCGATTATGGCAAACTCCCCCCCTCCCCCCCTAATTGGGGTGTTTAGTGGTTAATTCCAGGACATTTTGTATACATCCCATATTCTAAATCTACTGTTCCCCAAAAAAATACTCCCAAAACTATTGAAGCACTATTTTAAATAGACCGACCCTCAAAGCATTGCAAATACAATATTAAATCCCACACACAGCTTACACAGAGTCACTGTACAAAGAGCTAAGATTAAATTTTACTCTACATTAGGTAGAGTTTCCAAAGGAACTCTATGTGAGAAAGGTTAGTAATAAGCACGGAAGTTGGACGTAGAGTTTGTAAATAATTACGTAGGAGGCTCTATCTTTGCATCTTTGCAGTTTGTAGAGTCACTTTGTTGGGTTTCCAGTTTTTATTGTGTTTTGAAACTTGGTATGTTAGTGGTAAAGTTAATGAAAGTTTGTTCTGTTTTGAAGCTCGTTTTCTTTGCTGGAGTTATGTCATTTCCTATCATAAGTGGCAAAATATGACTTAGGGTGAATCATTTTCCTGCCAGGGTTGCGGGTTTATCCGAAAGGGATACCGTGGCTCTGGCACACAGACATCTGAAGGAACACGGGTGGGTTTTAGTCAGTAAAAGTCTGACACGCCCTCCCGCTCCGCCTAAAGCGGGAGAAGTTATTTGATAAAATCAATCCAAAAAAAAAAACAAACCATTTTATCACGTAGGGATTTTAAAAAAGTGCAAGTCGGACTCGCACACGGAGGGTTCCGTACTACCGTACAATATTTTCCATTATTAAGATCGAGCAACCAATCGCCAAAAAACGCACGTTTCTTGTATGAGGACCACTTTAATTTTAACTTTATTTTAGTGTCGTTATAGTTGCCATAGCAGTACACACTACATGAAAATGTCAAGTCTACCTATTACTGTTCAAAAGATACAGCCCTGTGACAGATGGACGTTCGGCCACCGAAGGCTTAGTAATGGATTCCATTTGGCACCCTTTGCGTACGGAATCCAAAAAAACTGAATATTCATGATACAAAAGTTAGTTGTGATGTCTCGAATTATTTATACTTACATTATTTATGTTCCTTAATAGTTGGTAAGTTAGATTTAGTAGTAGTCACGTGATCAGAACGCCGGCCAATTTTTACGTCAAAGAATCACCATTGCCATCCAACGTGGCAACGGTGACTTTAGTGACTTGTGGACAGAATATTAATTCAGATTTGTTACAGTTGTAATGGCAACCTTGTCATTTGGTTTAAATAGGTTTTTAATTTTATTATTTTAGTAGTATTTTATATAGATTCTTTTTAATTTGTGATTGTGATTCATTGTACGAGTATGCTTAATAGACAGTAGCTTTGTAAACCATTTTCTATTTTGTTAAGTACTTGGTACTTGTTGACGGGCCTACACTGTCCTCTCATACCTAATAACACTGTAATTTGAAAACATTGTAAAAGCACATTATTTTTAAAAGAGTAAACGTGGAATTTCCTGCCGGCTCTTCTCCATAGGAAACGACCAATTGGAACCGTGCACCTAGCTTCTGACGTTTCATAAGTGCCCATGTAGGTTTATGTAAAATAAAATATTTTGATTTTTTTTATTGATAATCATACCATAGATCAAAATATCAGAGTCTATTGTTTACAGGTAGATACAACACTGCTTTGCTTAAAAAAAACATTATTGGTATGGCACCTATTATATTTAACAATTTGCCAAATTGTATTAAGAATCAGCCCTTAAAACAATTCAAGAAATTCCTGTCGTCGTTGCTGACAGAGAAATGTTACGAGTATTACTCTGTTACCGACTTTATAAATGATGAATTGTAATATTTGATTCACCTTATCTCATTTATTATGTATTATATATTAAAGTCAAAGTCAAACCATTTATTTCAAATAGGCACATAAGAGGCACTTTTGAACGTCAAAATTTACAAAAAAATAGAATTGATTCTAGTTGCCCCTTCCAAAAGGTAGTTTCGTATGGAGAAGAATGGGCAAAACTCCACCGGTACTCTTTTAAAAATGTTATACAATATTTTGTTTGATTATATTAATTATATGTGAATTAGCTGATCAATGATCTCATTTTGAATATAAGTAGGTACCTAGTTTTTAAATTATCTGTAAGTTAACAAATTTTTGTATGCCAACAGGCAGAATGTACTGGAAATATATCTAAAACTAACATCATCATTGTAATACCTGCATTCTATACAAATAAGGAAATTATTATTATTATCATACATTTAGTAGTGTTCGATAAATTGACTAGAGAGCAGGGGCGACGGCTTCATACAACCCCATTCCTACCGGCTTCCCTTCGGAACAAAGACTATCTGAGTTTACTATTACTAAATAATATAGGTAGTACATAGTCACATTACAGGTATTTAATAAGTAAATCATAAGATAAAACGCCGAAAGCGTTTTTAGGATAGACTATACGTATCCTAAATCGCGAACGCAGTTTACATTTTCTGTTTTAACTAAGAATTCCGACAACAAGAAAAGTAAAGGAATGACAAACATTTTTGAGGTAATTTTGATGTTATCATGAATTTATGTGAACTGAACAACTTTTTCTTCGGCTTCCCTCTAATGTAAGTTGTAGCTTCGCTACTGCTAGAGAGTAGTTGGCTAATCTAAAAAACACGAAATGGAGGCTGTTATCAAACTGACAGATAGCTTATCATTTATTACGACTATCGCCTAATAGCCACTTCGCAGTAAAAGTGACATGTGTCACATAGAAACAATAATGTGATTATATAATGTGCGCTTTTAAATTTCTTACATGACGATATTATCGTGGACGTATACGTCCACATCACGATAACACAGGGAACTAAAATATATGAAAGTATGCAGGGTGGCAGGGACACAGACGCGCAAACGGTAACCATGAATTCAGCACACGATTCAAGACCCTCTAGCGTAGAAAGTTTTCGTCGGTTATAAAAAAATAAACCATCTGTTTCATAGAAATGTGCTATACCTACGCGGTCAAAATTTAGGGAACAGCTACATAATTTTTAGGGTTCCGCACCTCAAAAGGAAAAAACGAAACCCTTATAGGCCTTAAATTTGCCCCCCAAAAGTGGTCCCCATATTCAAATTTAATATATTTACGTTACACGTCCGGGTTCGGGTCACCGAAATTCATATGTGTACCAAATTTCAACTTAACCAGACAGACAGCCAGGCAGAAAGACACTTTTTTTCCTTTTGTGGTACGAAACTCTAAAAACAAGATGGCGGAATCTGTTTCGATTTTGGCCACGCGCCGATAGATCTTTGTACCGTTGTATGGAACGTAAGTTCAAAGTAACAATGTTCTCGCCCAACTCGCTTCGTCATCGCCACGCTATCAGTAACGCTTGTCCCAAGCTTCAACCTAATCATTACACAAACAGAAGCCTTGTAAAATACGTTCGAAATTTAATTAGTCACGTGTTTGGTATACATTACAGCCGCGCATAATTAGATCTGAGAGGTGGGACATCGTTAGTGGGGACCGTAATAACTTATTGTGGAAGATTATAGTTTAAGTATTCTAATGGATGTGGATTTTAAAAGAAGCTGGGTTGCATTTTTAACCGTGTTCACAAAAAGGAGGAGGTTCTCAAGTCGTCTTATTTTTTTTTTTTTTAATGAGAGTATTCCCTTGTTAATTAATGTAGGTAATCTTAATTGAAATCTATTTAAAAAAAGTGTTAAGCAAAATGTTGTTGTCAAAAACAAAAGTGAGCACTAAGAAAGGAATATTGAAAAACTATCCCCGAAAGGGGTTTAATAGGGGATGAAACTTTGCATGAAAGTTCGTCATTTTGGCCGATCGGAAATACCATCAAGCACATGGCTTGTTTAAACTAATAATAAACAGAGAAAAGTTTTGATTTTTCGTATGTTGTTTGTTACGCTAAAACGGCTAAATGGATTTGGATGAAATTTGGCGCAAAGGTAGACCATAACCTGTGTGAGACCGAGACTTAAGTCCAAAGACAAATTATTTATTTCAAATAGGCACATAAAAGTCACTTTTGAACATCAAAATTTACAAAAAATAAAATGATTCTAGTCACTTCTTCCAAAAGGTACTTTCGTATGGAGAAGAATGTGAACGAACTCCACTGTTACTCTTTTAAAATGTCTTACAATATTTGTATAGGTACATTAATTATACAGCGTGTTACGGAAAGGGTATATATGTTACGGCTAGTACCCGAAGTGCGGCTACACCTAGTTTTAGCCGGTTAGAACTAGGTGTAGCCACTTACTCTTGGTTAAACCTAGTACGAGCCGATTGTTTTCGGGTAAAATCATTTGGGTTAGATTAGGTTAGAACAGTAACCATTAACAAGCGAAGGCGAGCGAGCGAAGCGAGCGTGCCGCGGCAGCGGCCGCCGAGCGCCAGATCCCCTCTATTGTTGGTAAATTGGTTTTATCCAACAGGGATTGTCTGGACCTATAATTCTAACCGGCTAAAACTAGGTGTAGCCGCACTTCGGGTATTAGCCGTAACATATACATATCAAAGGCACGGATTCTTTTGCTGATAACAAACTACATGGCAATTGTTTTTTTAATAATACCTACATAATTATAAAGTTACAAAACATTTAACTAATAAAAATCAAATGTTTCCAATTGAATTCTACACATCACTAGACCAAGTCAGCTGATCGGTAAATATTTTAATCCATTCTTTTGATCCCGCCGCCAATCGTGCCGATAGTCAGTGCGGCACCGTGTCGCAGAGCTGTGGCAGATGTGTGTGTGTACTAGGCGCACAGACACAGATAATGGATAATGACCCTCGTAGTGCGGTGACACGTTAGTTATGATTTAAATTTAAAAACTATAATAATAAAAAATATATCAAATATTTTCAAAGTTATTCTTTTCGAGCTGAAATTTTGTACAGAGATTCTGAACCAGATGCACGCTTCACCCTGTTTGTATGGATATATCCTTTCCGTAACACGCTGTACAATTCTCAATTAATTAAATCTATACAATTAAAATAGCAACTAGTTTGATTTTGTTTAGCTAGACTTTAAAATATAAAATATATTAGGTATGTGACTTCATAAATATGTATCAATTCAATGTGATACCTTCATCCCCGTGCATATACAACATTATTTTTAGTATATGCGAAACCTGAATATAGTTTGTTCAGAATAAGGAACTGAATCGATTTCAATCATTTTTCCACCATGTTATATTTTGTCCCGAAAATATTGAAGTGTGATGGAAAATGTTATCACCATTTAATTACTTACAATACAATCGCCGTACGGTTAGGAACCTACTGTCAAATTATTATCAATGAGAGTAAGATGACCCGGGAGGCGCGGGGGCGCCGTTAGCATGTTTTTGTACGGACAACCCGGTAACATAACAACCATACAACTTAGCGATTTTTCATGATACAGTTTTGAAATTTTATACATAGATTCTTTACATAAAAATACTAGACACGTGTTTCGGGTTTCGCATATACTACAACTAATATTGTATATTACCTAAAATACTACGCTCATTTAAAATGAATGAAAACTAAAAATATTTCAAACATCCAAACTATTTATCCTACTTTTGTCATAGCATACTTTGCACTTGTAAAAAGCCTCCCTGTTAATTTGATTTTTCTTTACAAACAGTGTTCAGCATAACAAAGACATAACTGAAAAATACCAACTTTACTGCATAGAATACAAAATTGTTTGAGATATTACCCTAGTGCATTAAGCCACGGTAATTGCTTCCTCGTTTATAAAACGATTTATCTTTGAAGGCACCAGCTTACCTAGTTAATTAAAAATAACATCCTAGCTCAAAAGGCTGTTACTGAATGGCATCATTTCATGATCCAAGTAAGGGCTTGTTGTAAGGATTTCAGATTTTTTTTTTAATAATTATAAAAACAATACTTTTAAAATTATATAAGAAAATAGATGGAAATCTTATCTCCGAATCTACTGAGCCAAAATTTTTGAAAAAAAAAATACAGAAAATAGTTATTTACATAAAGGTTACCTACAGGAAACCCTATAGGACATCTAAGATCATAATGGTAAATCTCTCAATATTGTGCGTACAAACTTACATTTGCAGTTGAAATGTATGAGGGAACATGTTTTTCAACTAAAATGTTAAGTTTTTCTTGGGATAAATAATTCATCCCAACTATGGAAGAACCCTTCATTGCGCGTGATCCGACATGCACTTGACCGGTTTTTTCCCTATGTTTCTTAAATAGCCAATTCTATTCATACCTATAAATATCCTATTTCTTCCCGGGGGTGTCGTAAAAGGCGAGTAAGGGACTTACTAGAAAATGGTCAGTAGCGTTCTCTATGCATTTTAACACCATGCTGCGATGGCCAACCCGCCTGCCAAGCGTGGCGATTATAGCAACCCCCTCCTCCTTTCAGGGGAGGCCTATGTCCAGCAGTGGACGACTTTCGGCTGAAATCATGTGTGCGCAAACACAGGTGTACTCCCTCTTCCCTCAGTCTCTTAATCTGATGGGACAACATTCCGACACGACCGGGGAGAGATCAGGCGCTGGACTATCGACTTTACGAGCTTTCTGAGGCACGAGGGCATCACACCACCGACTTCCAAACTCCAGGCTGCTACTGAAAGATTACCTGGATATAGATACCTATGGGAATCGAACCCAGGATGCCACGTTCAGCAGTCACCCTTGCCAACTCTAGACCAACGAGGTAGTCAGTAATTATAAATAAACATAATAATAAATGAAGTCAAATCCATACTCACACACTGACTTATTTTTTTTTTTTAAGAAAAATATACTTTTACGATGTTTGTAAATTTATGTGAGCACCATGTATCTATCTCATAATTAAGTTATTTTTCATTGCTTAGTTTTTAATTCTTTCTACTTAATATAAGGTAAAGTAATTTTGTTCTAGGTGCATCGTCTTCACCTAAAATGATATAATTAATGTACTCAAACAAAATATTGTAAAACATTTTTAAAAGAGTAACAGTGGAGGGAGGTTCTTGCCCATTCTTACAAAACTACCTTTTGGAAGGGGAATGGCGAATTTATTTATTACCAACTAGAATAAATTCTATTTTTTTTTTGTAAATTTTGACGTTCAAAAGTGCCTCTAGTGCCTATTTGAAATAAATATTTTGACTTTGAGTCGAATCCATCGAACCTGGACCTTGTGTGCTCAGCATTATATCAACACATAATTATTATTATGTTTATACAAATCTATAATCATCAAATTCCTATAACTCGACTGCAATCTGTTGTATCGATAATGAAATCCATACATTGCCTCATAAACATCGATATCCCAGTATCGATAAACCGCTCGTTCGAGTTAATATCGTAAAAAACCCGTTACCCATGACGAAATGTCCATGAATGGCCGATTTACCTTGTTTTTTAAACAACCGGGATTAGGGTGACATGGTAATTCTTTAAAATCGGTCGGCACGGTTGGGGCAGTGGTTAAGCGATTGACTGCTGCGCTGCGTGTCGCGGGTTCGTGTGCTGTTTGTGTATGTGAGTTTAAATGTTTGTAAATGCACCCACGATACAGGAGAAATTCCTAATGTGGGGCAACGTTTTAAAAAAAAAAAAGTAATCGACTTTGAGAACTAACATTATTGATATAAAGTCGACGTACTAAGTGATTAGTATGGGATTTACTCGTAGTAAAATATTGACATATCCAAGCCACTATAGATTAATAAATAAATTTGACTCGCGCACGAAGGGTTTCGTACCATTATCTATAAAAACGGCAAAAAAATCACGTTTGTTGTATCGGAGCCCCCCTTTAATATTTATTTTATTTTGTTTTTTAGTGTGTGTTGTTATAGCGGGAACAGAAATACATCATCCGTGAAAATTTCAACGGTCTAGCTATCACGGTTCATGAGATAGAGCCTGGTGACAGACGGACAGACAGACAGACAGACAGACGGCGGAGCCTTAGTAATAGGGTTCCCTTTTTACCCTGTGGGTACGGAACCCTAAAAATTAACTAATCTATGCTTCCATCTCTACAACCTACAAAGCCATCAACATTATCAAAAATTCAAACGATCTATAACTAAATAAAAAACAGCTGCTTATGTATTTTATTGTGAGTATTTTCGTACCATTTATTGCAAAAGTACCTAACAATTTTCTCAACTGGCCCATCTTGCGACAATACCCGCGGATTTCCCGAAATCCTTTTAAAACACGACAATGACTAAAGAATACAACCGTATAACCACTTACCTGCCTTTTCGGGACTTATATAAACAGCGTGGCTTTACGCACGCAGCCTTGAACGTGTCCTAAAAGGTGGAGCCAATAACGTGTGACGTTACCTCTTCGCCATTATTGGTTAAGTTATTACTCAGGGGTCTAATGTAATAGGTTCAACAAAAGACTGAGTAAAACGTGATGGAAAGTTATTCTAGCTACCATTAAGTAGATTATTTTATGATATTCGATGGCAAATAATCAAAATCAAAATGTTTATTTCACATAAACCTACATGGGCACTTATGAATCGTCGGAAGCTTGGTGCACGGTTCCAATTGGTCGTTTCCTATGGAGAAGAGCCAGCAAGAAACTCCACGGTTACTATTTTAAAAATAATTGGCTTTTACAATGTTTTTAAGTTACAGTGTTAAAAGATATGAGGACAGTGTAGGGCGTCAACAAGTACTAGTAACTAAAAAAATTAAAAAATGGTCTACAAATCTAGTCTATTAAGCCTACAACGTTCTCACATTCACAAGAAAATATTAAAAAAAAAAAACTATATAAATTTTTATAAATTAATAAAATCAGGGGGCCAAGACTGCAATTCTGAAAAGTTCGTAATCTCTTAAATTTATAATGGCGTGTCAGCGGTCAAAAGAAATGTCTGAATAAATAGGAGGTAACGACTTGTCATTAAGTAAGTACGATATTACAAAAATACGAACAACTTTTTCAATGAAGTGTCAGTAACACGCAATTGGAAAGCCATAATGCCGCCTTTCAGTTAGGAGATTACCAAAACTGTCAAAATTGACAATTATGGTGTCAATGACTGGCATTGCATTGCATGGCAATTGGCATTTCTGACACAATAGGGAAATATGGCACGTAATTCAAAATTTATCCATTATTTTAATATACATTGTGTAGGTGTTAAGAAACAAATTCACACTCATTACGCGTCCTCTTCAAAAATGCCGGAAGTGACGAAAAATACCATGTGAATAAAATCTATTTGTTGCCAAGTACTTGAAATCTCACTATAGTAAATGCGATTCTGCTTGAATAAACCATAAACAATAATTTAATTTATTTGAATTTTGAGCAACAAGCAGTAGTTCAATTTAACTTTTATTACTTTTCTTGGGTTCATATTATTATTGATTTAGTGAAAAAAAAAAAACATGTTTATGCGTTAAAAGACTTGGGTCTTAGACGGCCCTCCTGATGGAGTTAGTTGTCAGCGTTGCCTATGGACATCTGCATTATCAGACGCATTACTGGTGCGTTGCCATTTAGAGACAAAGCTGGAATATTTCTTGTGCCTGTAATCATACTGGCATCTTAAAATTACCTTACCCTTTAAAACGGAATTTAACAACGTTGCTTGCCGGTAGAAAAAGTTTATGGATGAGCTCCTTCACAAAGGATTATACTGCTAAATTAAATAACATGGATCACAAAGGGGTTTGCGCATGTCTTGCTAGATTGTGTAATATTTCTACTTATCTAGGTATACCAACCGTGCATCTTACATACCATTTTCATGAGAACTCAGTGTAAAAGATTTGAACTGACCCCTAGATCATACTTATTTCATTACATCAAAGGCGAAAACTTTTCACTCTATAAGCTTTTCATGAAGCACTGCCTACCAATTTACTCAAAAATCTCAGTATAATTTTTTCTTCTACTCTAAATGGAATGTTTATTGTTGTTTATGCCCATTTAGGCAATTTTCCAACTGTAAGTCCCTTTATTATATAGTTTTTTATCGAAACTAAGAACTGTTTTTACAAAGTTGATAAAATTTCATGAGAACGAACGAACTTAAAGTTTTTACGTCCAAGCTTTATTTTATTACATTTTTTACTTCTAGATGAGTCCTTTTTACTCAGTTAAAGTTAAAAAGTAAAAGAAATTGTTATTACATCCTTAGACAGTTTTAAAACGACTGTCACTCTTTTAAACAAGCTTAATTTTTAATAAAAACGGCGCATTGGATTCGGCTTTGCACAAGTTCCTGTCCATTTTCTAAGTAATACCTTCAAGAATTTCTTTATAAAACTACCAGAATTTGGCGAAAAACACCTCACCTTCCACGCAAAGCAATTACGTACAAAGGCAGAATGTTTTCAACTAAATGCCCCAATAAATTTGTGTATCCGAACGAAACACGCCAGTCATCCGCCATTTTACGAGATTATCTGTGGCTCAAAATGGCGCCGGTAATGGACGCGTAGTTTCCCTCCAAAAGATTGAAACTTTATTGACGGCCATTAATTTTCCTACGGAAGGTGACTGAGGTTAATTTTGCTTGTTTTAGCCTTGATTGATATGAAACAAAACAGCGCTTAGGAGCTGGATGTTAACTGGTGTGAATTTAATTACTTATAACGGGAAGCTCATTTGCATTTTATGGATTTGCATAGGGTAAGATATAATTTGATGTGCTCTGTGCTCTCTCTTACACAAGGAATTATGATGAAGGGATAACCAGGAATATTAATGTGGATTACGTTCAATGGAATTTAATTTTGTAAAGGTGAATGTAAGGAATTACAGCTTTCTTAAGACGTAACGCGATAGGCGATGATATCATCTATAGATATATCGTCAAGAGCAAGAGATATAAGATATCGTCAAGAGCGAGTCGGACTCGCAAATCATTAACATCATATATACGTACGGAATCCTCGGTGGTTCCGTACGTATAGGTATATGATGTTGATGATTTCTGAAAAGCTGTGCTATTTAGAGACATCGTTTTATTTTACCTGTAATCTTTAAATAAACTCCTATCACATAGAATAATTTCAGATATTTCTCTATGGAAACGTAATAAGAGGGGGGGGGGACGGTATTTTTTTTACATTTTACATCAAAAGTCAAAAACTATGAAGCCTAAAAAAATCAAAAAAATGTTTGAGCATGTGCAAATTCAGCGCTCTTTCATATGATACCCCACATGCCCTAATAGACTCCATTCGAATTTTTGAGACCCCCTTTCAGGCCCTGTTGCAAAAGAGATTGGTACGGAACCCTAAAAATGATCATAAAGATCATCAATTTTAAAAGAATTCTGGTGATCTTAACAGAATTTAGAATCCTATGCGATGATGAATTAAAATTCACTTTCGTGTAGTGCCGGACGTAAAGAATATCACCATCCTATATCTTCCCATGGGTGTCGTAAAAGGCGACTCAGGGAATTACTAGAGAATGAGCAGCAGCGTTCTCTATGCCTTTTAACACCATACTGCGATCGCCAACCCGTCTGCCAAGCGTGGCGATTATGGCAACCCCTCTCTATTGGGGGAAGCCTATGTCCAGCAGTGGACGTCTTTCGGCTGAAATAATGATGGTGATGAATTAATTCAAAGGCTCTGGCAAAGTGCTAAGTCCATACTAATATTATTAAAGTTTTTATTTAGGGGGAATCTCTGGAACTGCCAGTTGGATTTGAAAATCTATTTTTGCATTTGATAGCCCAATTCTCGAGGAAGGTTATAGGCTATTTAGCATCACGCTAGGACCCTCAAAAGCCGAGCAAAAAGAAGAAGAAAGCGAAAACGAAGCAACAGCGCGGGCAAGCGATGAGACGCGACGCAGTGGGTCGGGGGAACAAGCAATTTCACGCGGACGAAGACGCGAGTAGAAGCTGGTAATATTTTAAAGAGGTAAAATTTGTGAGGAGCTAATCTTCGGAACTACTGATCCGATTCCGAAAATTCTTTCACTAATTGGAAGCTACAGTATTGCCGAGTGTCATTGGATATATTTAATGTTAAAACAAGAACTTTCAGGCGGTTAAAGTTGCAGGCAGAAGCTACTCTTAGATAAAAGGACTGTACAAAGATAAACTAATCATATTAATACGTGAAGCGAAAATTTTGTACCTCTTTTTACGAGAACTACGCAGACGGAGGAGTATGAAATTTGGCACAGTTAAAGTTTATATAGAGGAGAAGTGCAGAACGCTAATATTTTTATATACGAGTAATATACAGGTTGGAAACTTTCAGCGGGGCAGTAAGGGGAAGTACCTTATCCGTTGCAGCTACGCGAAAATGGTCTTTAGAGACTATCCATAATTTTTTATGGAATTTTGATCCCCATTCACAGTTTTTGAAAAAAATGTACAGTCAGCAGGAAAATGGGCAATTTTCACAAAAACTTTTTTTATGCCAATCGATCCTCTTTCTTATAAGGATCAAAAACCTCTATTGGACCAATTGAGGTTTGAGTACTAGAAAAATCATAAAACGCAAAAAACTTTTCCCATACATTTCGTAAGAAATGATACTCCAACTTAGTTTTTTATGATCGATAGATGGACCGCTACAACGAAGACTGGCCAAAAATAAATAAAATTGAGTACCGGCAATTCGCAAGGCAGTGGATACAAACATAATGATGGTCCTATAACGTGACCACCTCGCAGTCCTGATCTCACGCCTCTACACTTTTTTATGTGGTTCTATTTAAAAATTGAACTTTATAAAAAGAAATACAACAGTGTTCAGGAACTCAAAGATTTACTTACCACGATTCTCTATGGAATTAATCCTAGCACATTATCAGCTGCTACCCAGTCTGTAGTAAAGAGAATAAACCTATGCCTACGTCAAAACGGCTACCATTCTGAACACCTCATAACTTAGAGCACAAAAGTAAAATTTCTAGGTGAGTCCAAATGTAAAGTTTCAAGTTTTTAATTTTAAGGTGAAATAATACCCAAAGTAGAAGTTATAGTTTTTTATTTGTTTTTCGATCAGTCTTTTTAGTAGCGGCCAGTTTATCGATGGTAAAAAATGTAAGTTGGAACTTCTCATTTCCTACGAAATGTATGGGAAAAGTTTTTTGCGATTTATGACTTTTCTAGTACTCAAACCTCAATTGGTCCAATAGAGGTTTTTGATCCTTATAAGAAAGAGGATCGATTGGCATAAAAAAAGTTTTTGTGAAAATTGCCCATTTTCCTGCTGACTGTAAATTTTTTTCAAAATCTGTGAATGGGGATCAAAATTCCATAAAAAATCATGGATAGTCTCTTAAGACCATTTTCGCGTAGCTGCAACGGATAAGGTGCTTCCCCTTACTGCCCCGCTGAAAATTTTCACCCTGTATATTAGAAATAAATTAAACAAAAACATTACACACACTACCATGCGCTTGACACACACACACACATATTAACAGGGCCTTAAAGTTAGATAGGTGACAGAAGTGACAGCTTGAGCATGGACGTAGTAAGTACTTTATAATAAATAGCATGGAATTAGTGTATTCATGGAATTAGTAAGTACTATATAGATTGTAAATAGAGGGGGTCGAATTACGACCCGTGTGCGACCACTAGTAACTATTAATAGGTAGTCAACGTGAACAGATTGCTGCGCCATAACAATTCGACCATGTAATCGTAAAACGGATCAGTAGACTTACGCTTTTATTAACACTTTATTGGAATACCAGGGGAGGGTAGTGTTGATTAATATCGCTGTAATAGTTCACCCATTTTTATACGGGTATTGTAGATACCTTTGATGGAGAGCATTTACGAGCAGCGACCTTTTTGTATGATTTGCTGTTAAGGTTCTGTTAAGTTCATCACCACTGCTCTCAAAACGGTGAAGGAAAACATCGAGAGGAAACCGGCATGTCCTAGAACCAAAAATTCAAAGACATGTGACATCTACCAACCCGCACTGGGCCCGCGTGGTAGATATACAGCCCACTCCCTCTCGAAGAGAGGAGGCCTCTGTCCCAGCAGTGGGAACATTATAGGCTGATTACGACTGTTAAGGTGAATACGCAGGGCGAATTAGTAAAATGTGTTCCTTAAGGACAAATCTCTTATGGTTTTTTTTTAGGAACAAATCTAATTTAGAGAGATGTATTAATGATTTTAATAATTATAATTCTATAAATATATATTTGTTATGGTCGCGAATCATATATTTTCATCAAAATACAACGTGACACTGACCTGCAAATTGGAAAAAATATAAGAAAATTTGAAAGAATGCAAATTGCAAAGAACGGGCTGCAGCGTTCTCTATGCATTTCAACACCATACTGCGATCGCCAAGCGTGGCGATTATGGCAACCCACCCCCCCTTTGGGGGAGGCCTATGTCCAGCAGTGTCCCCTTTGGGCTGAAATTATGATGTGCTATACCGCTGCGAAACCACCTTGAATGATTATTGTGGCACTTTGGTAAACGGTGGACAGATATTGTCCATTAAATAGTTTAATGTCAGTGACAAAAGCCATTCGTCCCACGTGTTGAAGATCCCACCTATTCGTCCCACCTGCACATGAGTTGCCTTGGCTAACCTGGAAATCAATAAACAGACTCCGGACCCAGGTTGGCCGAAGCAAGGAATGCTTGTTCAGGTGGAAGAAGAAGACTCTGCCTTGGAGTGTAGATTTGGTGCTGTTAAACAAACGATGGGACTCTTAGTATCATGTCCTGCGTGTCTTGTCAGCTGTACGTTACAGAAACTGATGGCGACAAACATGTAGCCGAATTCTAGGCTGAGTCCGTTTAGATTGTGGCGGCATCTACATCGCCACATGCGAACTACGCGTCACACCGACGTCACGCTAAATGCTGCATCGCGCAAGCAGAGTTTACCTGACATCAACCGTCGGATAGTTGCCCACCAGACATAACACAGGTCGGAAGATCCTCCCTTTTCTATGGAGGATGAGTGAACTTTATACCCAGTTCCTCATGCCTCTATAAGATTGCCATCGACATGCTACGTGACAAAAAAGCTCTCTATAGAGCGGGGCGTTTTACACGCCCGAAACAACTGGATAGTAGTGCACACATTGACAGGTATTTTAAGTATGACGTACACGTTTACAGGCTAAAATGATTCATTACAACTTACACAACTTACTTTTCAAAGTTTCCTTCTAAATTACAAACGATTATAACCTAAAATTACACCTCAAACTGGTGATATTAATCACCAACCAACCTTGCCGCGACTACTCCGCACAAAGCGTTATTGTATATGCCCAGCCTGGCTATATAGCCTCGAGCTCCAACTATTTTAATTAGCCAAAGTGACATTTGACTAATCTCAGCTGTCAAGTCGATTGGGGCCACAAAATGCGCGTTCAGATGACAAATGACAAGGGAAGGCTTAGGTGCTTATTATATTATGTTCAAAATGTAACAAAGTGTCTACAATTTGTGGGTTGTGAAATTCAGAGTAGTGAAATAATTAGATGTTTTATTGAGTGGTATAATGTTGGGTTCGATTTCAAAGTAGGGTAAGCTGTTAACTACATATTAGTCACAAAAGTTATCACATCAACGCCGGCTGTAGCTGAAAACCAGCGCTGGGGCTCTGTCTCGCATAAGGTGAATGGTTGCGGGAATGTGACGCATATTTTCCCTCAACTCGTTCTTTCGTGTTTGTGTTTTTATTTCTTTGCGTTATGTTTACCGCAAATAAACGTATTTTCTTTATTTTTTTTTCTAAAAGTCGTATATTTCCTGTTTGATCTTATTAATTGAGGCCTAAAACCTACGTTGGCTAAAAGTAAGTTTACAGAAATGTGTGCAAAGACCATTATTTTTTATCGAATCCTTGTTTGGAGAATACGATCCCGACTTAAAGTCCATGCGTTCCTTAACTACATGCGGGATTTGCTAGGTCATTCAAGAATTTAACGGCATGATGCCTTTTTCCACCCGAGTTAAGGTGTGAAGGTGCCTATAATTATTTAAGTAAGGTTCCATTTTATAACCCAAAAGTTCAGTTATAACTTTCAATTACTGCACCATTTTAGCCCATGCTCAGTATACTGCAATAGGATTTACCACATTTGATACTGATGTTTATTTTAGTTCTAAGACTTTTTTTTATTTATTTACTTTTATTTTTTTCACGTTTTGGACAGAGGTTGTCAAAATGTGAAAAATAACATTTAAATAACGCTTGAAACTGGCATTACATTTTTACACGCAGAATTTACCGGTTTTTTATTTATATTATGGATACTACCTGATCCTTCTGAACAACATTCAATCATTCACTTAATATAATTAGTCCTCCTTATCGATTTCGATAACGGCGATCCTTAGAAATCAATTCCTTGCGTGTGTCCTTAGATGGCGCGCTACACCCGAATTTAGTTTTGAACACCTGTCACAACGGTATAACCGTTTACCCAAAGTGGTATTTTACTCTGAGACGGCAGAAATTAAACGGAAGCATGGCGGTCAACATCTCCGCTATAAGGATGTGCTCAAGAGACAAATTAATGCTTGCACTATTAATCCTACAGGTTAGGAGAGGCTCGCTTTACACAGCTCATCTTGGCGCTCTACTAATTAAAAAAATATCAAACCTATCGAAGTAAAGCGACACGGAGCTATTTACCTAATATCATCTCACCTTAAGACCGCCAACAAAACTAATAGCGTTCATCAATCTCCGCTGTATTCAAGGCCACACCCTGGCACTCCACTTTGCAGAGACTCCGTCTTTTGTTTAAATAATTAATCTCTCCAGCAGAACGTTACCCATTCCCGTGTACGAGTATATGAGGTTTTTGTGGTACTTTTACGTTAAGAGACAAAGAGGGAATGTAGACTGGTGACAGGTGGTACAAGGGGTTTAAAAAGTGAAACGTTTGTTAAAAGGATTGAGTGTTTTTATTTAACTAATCCTCAAAGAAAGTTACTTGTATTAATGTTAAGTTGTTAAGCCAGAATGATTGTTGTGTTTTAAATAAAAGGGAGCAAAGTTTGGCCATTCTAACCGAATCAAGGTAGTCAAAATCCATACACGAAGATACCAAACTGAACAGGCAAATCTGCATCATGACATTGGCCTGCTCCGATGCACAAAGCAGTCTCCTATTTTTTTTTCTTCTCCAGACTGTACTTCGGAGAGTGCGCAGGAGCTCCACGGCCTGATCTCACCATCTCCCTTTCACTACCGGACTACCAGACGTACTGCAGAGTACCGACTAGTCGTACTCAGCGCTTCACCTAAAGAAAATAACTGGCCAAGTGCATGTCGGACCACGCCCAATGAAGGGTTCCGTATTTATCCCAAAAACAAACTTACAAAAACATTGTAGTTAAAAAACATGCTCTCTCATACATCGATATACGTTACGGTCAATTCTCCAACTGCAAATGTAAGTTGGTCGACTATTACTTGTTAACTTGTAAAGCCTACTTAGCTGTGATAGTTTTCCTTTTAATTTCGTTATATATACTACTGCCATGAATTTTTTCACATATCCAAAACCAACCATTTAGCTGGCAGGGGGATACTTGACCCTAACAAAAAATAGCACTTTAAAGCTACAGTTTACGCAAACGGATCCCTGAATTGAAAAATGGTTTTCACAGACCCACAATATTTTTAAACGGCTAATCCAAAGATACCCCATACCGAGGATGGACGAGAAAAAAAAAGTATCATCCTCACTTTACGGGCAAGGGAGGTACTCTAAAAAAACTCTTTTTTTTCAAGGTTATTTTTAACGAGTTTGTTGGCGTGATTAATATCTATACCCATGCGAAATTACAGCATTCTAGTACTTAGAGTCTCTGAGCTAAGCTGGGGACAGATGGACGAACGGACAGACAGACAGACATGGCGAAACTATAAGGGTTCCTTGTTGACTACGGAACCCTAAAAAAGAAAGATAATACATTTATTGGCGGTAAACATGACGCAAAGAAAGAACACAAATACAAAATAGAACAAGTTGGGGGGAAATATGCGGCACATCCACGCAAAACACAGAGACACAGCCCCAGCGCTGGTTTTCAGCGACAGCCGGCATTGACGTGATGACGTCAACCGGTGCAGCATACAGTGAGATTTAAAAATAATAAGAAATAAAAAATAAAAATAAATACAACCCAGCACCACCATTACGTGCACGGCCAAAATTCGGAATTCTCTGCCAGTGTCTGTTTTCCTGTCGACATATAATCCATGAGCCTTCAAAGCAAGAATGAACAGGCATCTTCTGTGCTTGTTCCTTCCATCATAAACCTCATCTTTCCACCAGGCCAGATCTTGGTTAAGAGCTGGCCCATTCCCATTGTTTTTAAGAGTATTTGTCGCTCCGTCTACTAAATGTGCTTAGAACTTGTCATAATAAACCTGCACATCATTCATAATCATCATTTCTGCCGTAAGATGTCCACTGCTGGATATAGGCCTCCCCCAAAAGGAGGGGAGGGTTGCTATAGTTGCCACGTTTGGCAGGCGGGTTGGCAATCGAAGTATGGTGTTAAAATGCATAGAGAACACTGCTGCCCATTCTCTAGTAAGTCCTTTAGTCGCCTTTTACGACACCCACTGGAAGAAATAGGATGGTGCTATTCTTTACGTCCGGCACCACACGGAACCCTAAACCTGCACATTTGGTGCAAATTAAGAGATAAGCCAAGTGCAACTTTATTTTTATTTATAAGTTATCCTTTATTAAAAAAAAAATATCAGCAGTCATAAACTTAAAACTATGCACAAACCCGTTTTTCACGGTTTGTCTGTGTAGGAAATTAGGTTACGGGCGCCGTACTTTGAATTAAAATGACGTTCATTACATTTGACGTTTCACAGGGAACGTTTTATGTCTGTCGCCTTCGCAGCAAATATAAAACCGGCCAAGTGCGAGTCGGACTCCCGCACGAAGGGTTCCGTACCATCACACTTCACACTGATATTATAAAGGCGAAAGTTTGTGAGTGGTTGTGTGTGTGTTTGTTACTTCTTCACGCTCAAACGGCTGGACCAATTTTGATAAAATTTTGTATGGAAGTAGCTGACACCCTGGATTAAGAAATAGGCTACTTTTTATCCCGATATTTCCACGGGATCGAGACTTACGCGGGTGAAACCGCGGGGCGCAGCTCGTTATCTATAAAAATGGCAAAAAAATCACGTTTGTTGTATGGAAAACTAAATATTCTGTGAATAAAGGTGTTCTCCTTTACCGTTTTGAGAGCAGTGATGATAAAATATTTACACAAAGTAAAGCGCCTGTCTGTGTCCGAACCCACGACCTGCAACACGAAGTCGGGCCGTTACCACAGGGCCACCACTGCTCTAAAGATTAGTTTAAGAGCGCTAACACACACCGAGATGCCATGGCGGCACAGCCAGGTCGCGTGGCCAACAAAATGTATGGTTGGCTGCGTAACCAAGCGGACGCTAGGTCAGCCACCCAACACAAAGCTGGATACATGTAGTTGGAAATAGCAGCGCGACCTGGCAACGTCGCCATGGGTAGCCTTAATATGCCGATAATCTACCGCCATACTTTTGTCTTTCTTTATCCTTCCTCATCTCAAACCAGAAATGCTGTGCGGTAAAAATACTTTTGCACTACAAAACCGCTGTTGTTACTATCTCTAGCAATTTAGAACACTCAATTTCAACCAAAGCTCTTTGAAATGGATGGCACTATACGAAACGTGTGTTAACTATTGATTCCAAACGGATTTTTGCACCAAATTGCGAAGAGTATTGCCCTGTATGCTGTTTTAGTCTTTACGTTGCAAGCGAAAATAAACTCTAGTAAACGTCTAGATAAGGTTATATTTATAGAAACACGGTGTGCTGAAATGAACTGCGTATTCTGTTTTAGTTTTTACATTGCAACCAAAAATAAACTTTAATAAACCTCTAGTTAAGGTTATATTTACAGAAACACACGGTGTGCCGAAATGAACTGCCTCAGTCTATTGTTTTGAAATTTATACTACAAGCGAAAATAAACTCTAATTTTGATAAAAACAAGGTTCTATTTACAACAATGTTTGTGCAAAGTCCGCTGATTCAGCAACATTCTCAAATATCGCGTGTTAACAACACATTATTATAATTATGTACAAAATACTTTGCCTTAAATAAATGAAGTGATTCAGTAAAAGCAAGTTCATTGTCCTTTTGCTTCGAAAATTGGTCCTAACCTGGTCCTCTAAAAATTTATTGACCTTCTTATGGTGGACACTTTTTTTTAATAATTGAGCCTCTTTTTGCTTTGTGGCCTTTTCTCCAGTTGGTCGCAGAAACTAAATTAGGGTACCCCGACCTAATGGGTTAGGTTCGCGGAAGTTGCACTAGATTCCAAGATCCCCGGTGCAAGTGTGGGAAGGGAACACTGGGGTGGTTTTTAGTAACTAAGAGTCTGACAGACCGCTCCGCCCGCCCCAGGGCGGAGGACATCCATAAGGATTTTTCACGTCGGTAAAAAAATGGTTGGAACTGTGACCAACCAAAAGTTGGTGGCAGTAACTTGGCTATTTAGGATTTTTTACGACCCCAATATATGAATTAATTGAGGTTCGATTCCCAGGTCGGGCAAACTGTTATTGAATTTTATCATCAGGATTTTTTCAGTAGCAGTCCGGAGTCTGGATTTGTGCCTGGTTGATGGCAATAGGCTCGCCCCCTATTAGATGGGACTTAAACATAAGTGGCGAAATGTGGGTGTACTATAGGTACACCTCTGCCTAACCCTTCGGGGAAAACTGGCGGCATGTTATGTAAAATTGAATGTTAAGATATTTCTTTACACCGATATTCGGGATCAAAATTTGTGTTTTTGTAAGTAACTGAATGTGCTCCAAAACCTAACACATAAGTAGTTAGGTAGGTACCAATGTAATGTAAAAATTAACCTCGATAATATGGCCCGCCCCTCCAAAATTCAAAACGTTTGAAAGTAATTGTACGCACGTGTGCGTAATGAGACGGCCGTCAAACAAAAACAAATCCCGGATTTGTTGCTCGACTAGTGGCATCATTAATCGCTTATTATTATTAGAATGGCGCTGCACTGGCGTGCTCTATGAAAACGACACGTGCGTTGTCTTGCGCGATCGGCTAGTTATGATTAGTTGACCAACAAATCTGGCAATAAGTGAGATATTACGAGTACTTACAACTACATACAAACTCTTCGTAAGGATGTGACTACACACATTGTAACAGTAATTTGGAGGGGCGAGCCATGTTATCACCAGTGTAACGTTTTCAGTTTCATAGTTTTGTTTAGCAAAACTTACAGTACAGAAATACATCATAAAATTTTTATGAGCTTATATTTCCTCTCTAAAACCACATAAAAACTAAGATCATTACTTTGAACTCGCACCAAATATTTATCCTTACTATGTAGGTATATTACTTACTTCTGTCCGCGACTTCACCCGCGTGGAATTTCTTGTTCCCCCAACCCACTGCGTCGCATTGCTTCGCCCGCCTGGGCTAGGTAGGTAGGTAAAACGGGCTGGTTTCCGCAACTCCACGTCAATATGCGCGTATTTTGCGTACGGGTGGGAAAATAAATTATTCGATCCACCCCAGCTCCTCAAGGAAGGCCAGCAACGCCTTGGTATTACTGACAATCTCACAGAGGGTACCTGGGTTACCGAAGTACTTTGCCCTGCATGTGGCGACCACTGGGCAGTATAGTAGCAGATGCGCTGCTGTCTCGTCATCCTCCATGCAGGCCCTGCGCAGCGGGCTGTCTGTGACTCCTATGACAAAGAGGTGTTGCAAACTTGACATTTAATGTTATTATGCATGATTTTATATAAATATTGACATTGCAGAATATTATATACAATATTACATTAATGTTTACTTTGAAAAGTATTATATTTACTGCTTTAATTTATTGTGAATGTGAGCACTATGTGGGTCATTTTTTTTTTTTCTTTAAATATTTTCCTATTATTTTATGCTTTTTCTCAGTTTTAATGGTGGTCTGGCATTTTGAGCACTTTATGAGGCCTACCCAAATGTACTTTCTTTGGTATTGTTCGTCGAGTCGTTGAGCTCCTTAAGTCTTGAGTCGAGCTGCACGATTACGACAAATGCTTGCACTGATTGGACAGGTCCACTCAAAATTGTGTGGTTCTTTCCTCAAAAGACCATTTCAGACACAGATCTACATGGTCCTCACATGATCTGACCAAGATTGTCTGGACTTTAAAAGAGACTTTGACCCCTGAGTTTGTTTCGCCATTTCTTCTCACGGGTAGTCAGATAGGAAATGTCGACTACATCTAGCTTATTTTTTACTTTTTAATATGACGTGTAAAAGTGATTCCGATATCCTATTTACAGAATAAACGATTTCATTTCATTTCATTTATTAAATGACCCGTGGCCAGTTAAAGCTGCTGTCATTGTACGCAGCTGTTGCTTAGTTAGTCGGAGAACCTGTTTCGTGAGGCGGCCATCAATTGTAGGGAGTGCTTCCTTGGCCTGCCTGCACTCACCTTGGTCCGACCATAGTTTGTCCCCGCCTGGGCTATTACTTCGTCTTCACGTAGCGTTATTTCTGACTTTTTTCCTTTTTGCTCGGCTCCTAACGATCTTAGCGTGATGTTAAATAGCCTATAACTTTCCTCGAGAATCGGGCTATCAAAAACAAAAAAAAATTACTGGTAGTTTCAGAGATTACATACAAACTTACAAACAAACAAAACCTCTGTATATTATTAGTATAAAATTCAACAGTCTGTCGCTGTTTGCCACGAGTTAAGGCCTCCCACACACAGACGCGGCTTGTCTCGGGATGGAATCAATCCATCATCTGCCTAGCCTTTTCCCAACTATGTTGGGGTCGGCTTCCAGTCTAACCGGATGCAGCTGAATACCAGTATTTTACATGAAGCAACTGCCTATCTGACCTCCATAACCCAGTTACTGAGTAATACGATACCCCTTGGTAAGACTGGTTGTCCGACTTTCGGGCTTCTGATGATTCGTAACGACTGTTAAATATCCATGAATAACAGCAGGGACCAATGGCATTACGTGCTTTCCGAGGCACGAGGGGTCTCGATATGTAAAGATGATCACCCATCCATAGACTGACCGCAACAAACATAGCTTAACCTGATCAACTAACCCGTGCGGCTGTTGTAACCTAGCCATGAGCCCACAACGAAATCTATCCCTAGTACCTACATTTTCTCTTAAGAGTTCATAATGCCACAGTGCCACCTCTCTTTACTCTCGCAAGCGAGACAGGATGGCATGGAGAAAGCTCCAAGGCGCTGATAGTTTAAGTAATTTATTTTTATGGTGAAAATAATGGTAACAAAAACATTTAAAAAAACTTGTCGTCTGCTTTATATTTAGTTTAGTTATTACACAAACTTTCGTGATCTATTTTAAGTTTTTTTTATACTAAGTATCGGTTTTTTGTTCGATTTATTTTTTTGGAATCGTTTTTCGTCAAATATAGTACTTATCATTAATCCTCAATTTTCCCATATCATCATCATCATCATCATTTCAGCCAAAAGACGTCCACTGCTGGACATAGGCCTCCCCCTAAGGGGCGGTGTTTGCCATAATCGCCACGCTTGGCGGGCGGGTTGGCGATCGCAGTATGGTGTTATAATGCATAGAAAACGCTGCTGCCCATTCTCTAGTAAGTCCCTTAGTCGCCTTTTACGACACCCACGGGAAGAAATAGGATGGTGCTATTCTTTACGTCCGGCACCACCACCACCTTTCCCGTATATTTATTTCAAAATGATTGCTGCAGTATTTTCGATTCATCGGACGACCATGCTAATCAAATTGAGGTATTGTAAACTCTTAAGCGCTACTCAAATAGTAACCGCCATATTTGCGATCCGCCACGCAACATGTCGCCCGACACGTTCCAACTGTGTGCGGTACCCTTAACGGGTTTCACATCAAAGGTGTGGCAGTAACATTCCTTATATCAATATTTATGTTTTATAAGACTATCAGTTTCTTAGTAAAACCCACAAAGTGTATTGGAAGTCTATTTTCGGATTTTTACGTAAGTTTTCTTAGTATGCGTACGGTCGTGCGGAAATTCTCTTGTGTGTGTATTTTTGACACGTTTTCTTAGTGTGCGGTCGTGTGGAAAGTGGTTGTTGTGTATATTTTTGCACGGATTTTTTCACGGGAACGGTACCGGTGTTGCTTAAAGGCTCGTGCAGACTGGCGCGGATATTTTCGTATATCATAAAAATTTAATTAAAACTAACATGGAACAGTGGACTCCCTTGCATATTTTCTCTCACAGAACACCAGACAATTATAAATGTTATAATATCACTGCCTCACGGTCTAGTGGTCGCAAACGCTACTGCTGAGATCGTGGGTTCAATACCCAGGTCGGGCAAAGTGGTAGAATAGAATACTCTTTATTATGTACACCATAAAAGTGGTAAGTGGTATTGGGTTTTTCCACCAGGAATTTCTCAGTAGCAGCCCGGAGTCTGGATTTTGGCCCAGTTGATGGCAATAGCCTCTCCCCCTATTACATGGGACTTAAACATAACGTTCTGGCGAAATGTAGGTGTACTATAGGCCTAACCCTTCGTAAATTACAGGCGTGATGTTATGTTTATGTTTTGTAATTATGATGAACCCGTTTTCCTAGAACACCAAAGTTTAAGTAAATATTTAAGTTATTGTAATTTTTTTGTAGAAAGAAAGAAAATACGTTTATTTGCGGTAAACATAACGCAAAGAAATGAAAACACAAACACGAAAGAACAAGTTGAGGGAAAATATGCGTAACATTCACGCAAAACGGCCATCGCTCAGCATAATGCTGCGACCCTATGCGAGACAGAGCCCCAGCGCTGGTTTTCAGCGACAGCCGGCTGCCGGTTGACGTGATGACGTCAACCGGTTTTAGGTTTAGCCTTGAACTTTGAAACCAAAATAGTACGCTTTAAGGATATTTTGATGTTAGTGACCTTTAAATCTGTTATTACGCCTTCATTTAATGCAAGTAACTTACGCAAAAAATGTATGTTAAATTAGAACGCATACACATCAATTTTATATGTGAATATTTAAGTATTGTAGTAAAATACTTTATGAAATAAATTCAGGAAGTAATGCGTACCCAAAGCATAAAAAACGATGTTACTTTCAAACTACTTAAGATATTTTCATGCTTTTTTTGTATAAATAGACCGTTTTATTATCTATAATTCTATCTGTGATTTTTTTCTAATATTCATATTTTTGTTACTAAAAATAAATATTTCTGTTGGCGACCAGTAGTAACCAACCTCTTTTTATACTTGTATTTATGTTTTATAAGACTATCAGTTTCTTAGTAAAACCCACAAAGTGTATTGGAAGTCTATTTTCGGATTTTTACGTAAGTTTTCTTAGTATGCGTACGGTCGTGCGGAAATTCTCTTGTGTGTGTATTTTTGACACGTTTTCTTAGTGTGCGGTCGTGTGGAAAGTGGTTGTTGTGTATATTTTTGCACGGATTTTTTCACGGGAACGGTACCGGTGTTGCTTAAAGGCTCGTGCAGACTGGCGCGGATATTTTCGTATATCATAAAAATTTAATTAAAACTAACATGGAACAGTGGACTCCCTTGCATATTTTCTCTCACAGAACACCAGACAATTATAAATGTTATAATATCACTGCCTCACGGTCTAGTGGTCGCAAACGCTACTGCTGAGATCGTGGGTTCAATACCCAGGTCGGGCAAAGTGGTAGAATAGAATACTCTTTATTATGTACACCATAAAAGTGGTAAGTGGTATTGGGTTTTTCCACCAGGAATTTCTCAGTAGCAGCCCGGAGTCTGGATTTTGGCCCAGTTGATGGCAATAGCCTCTCCCCCTATTACATGGGACTTAAACATAACGTTCTGGCGAAATGTAGGTGTACTATAGGCCTAACCCTTCGTAAATTACAGGCGTGATGTTATGTTTATGTTTTGTAATTATGATGAACCCGTTTTCCTAGAACACCAAAGTTTAAGTAAATATTTAAGTTATTGTAATTTTTTTGTAGAAAGAAAGAAAATACGTTTATTTGCGGTAAACATAACGCAAAGAAATGAAAACACAAACACGAAAGAACAAGTTGAGGGAAAATATGCGTAACATTCACGCAAAACGGCCATCGCTCAGCATAATGCTGCGACCCTATGCGAGACAGAGCCCCAGCGCTGGTTTTCAGCGACAGCCGGCTGCCGGTTGACGTGATGACGTCAACCGGTTTTAGGTTTAGCCTTGAACTTTGAAACCAAAATAGTACGCTTTAAGGATATTTTGATGTTAGTGACCTTTAAATCTGTTATTACGCCTTCATTTAATGCAAGTAACTTACGCAAAAAATGTATGTTAAATTAGAACGCATACACATCAATTTTATATGTGAATATTTAAGTATTGTAGTAAAATACTTTATGAAATAAATTCAGGAAGTAATGCGTACCCAAAGCATAAAAAACGATGTTACTTTCAAACTACTTAAGATATTTTCATGCTTTTTTTGTATAAATAGACCGTTTTATTATCTATAATTCTATCTGTGATTTTTTTCTAATATTCATATTTTTGTTACTAAAAATAAATATTTCTGTTGGCGACCAGTAGTAACCAACCTCTTTTTATACTTGTATTTATGTTTCCTTTTATATTTTTGCCTGTTGTTTTTCTTTCCATTTTGTCATTGTGTAAAAATCTTAAAGAATAGACTTAAGAAAGTTTATGTGTTTCCTTCATTTAAGTCCCAAGCCATCCTCATCTTCAACAATTTCCTATGAAAGTTAATGGTGGCGTGGCGTGAGGGCGACGCGCATTTGTATGGCGAAGGTCAACGGCGATTATCTGACCCTTAATACAATGTTAATACTTCTTAAGTGGGACTTAGAAATTAGTCTAATGTTTGTTTTAGTCACGGCTTCTTAAGTAGTCATTGTTGTAATGTCTGCGCCAAATTGGTACATAGAAATAAAGAAAGAATAGATAGAAAGAAAGAAAAAAAAATATTTACGTAAAAATTATAACTTCTTGAAGATCATGTGCACTAAGCAGTCTCGTGATTTAAAAGCTATGCAAATATTCGTGGGTTGTGTTTATTATATAATACTTACTTTAGTGGACAGATTTAATTTTCTAATTCTGCGTCATACGAAAATCTACATTCCTTTCACAGTTATTTCACTTCTAAAATCAAAATCAAAATATTTTATTTCACATAAACCTACATGGGCAATTATGAAACGTCAGAAGCTAGGTGCACGGTTCCAATTGGCCGTTTTCTATGCAGAAGAGCCGGCAAGAAACTCCACGGTTACTCTTTTAAAAATAATGGCTTTTACAATGTTTTCAAATTACAGTGTTAATAGTTATGGGAGGACAGTGTAGGCCCGTCAACAAGTACCAGGTTGTTAACAAAATAGAAAATGGTCTACAAATCTAGTCTATTAAGCCTACAACATTATCACATAAATAAATCACATTTATATAACATAAAAAAAAAACTGTACAAAATATTATTACAACAATAAAAGTAAAAACCTTGTTGAAGCAAAAATCCAACAGCAATCTTATTGAAATGATAATAAAGATCACTGTGATTTTGACACAAAATCAGAGGCAAAATAACTGTAAAAAGACGGTATTTTGATTCTATCTGTCATATAAGACAAGCTAGTCAGGATAGGGAGCGCCTTGAAGGACTTAAAATTAATATAAAAATTGAGGATTTAACTCTATAATGAGACGTTTTACATATTCGGATTTTAATCACGCACTAGCTAATGAACTAAACTTAGACTGAACAATCTTATGTTTATCAAATATGCAACCTCAGCGACCACACAGATCGTGCTAGGCAAAAGTGCTTACACCCGCAAAGTCTGTAAGGGCTGTGGTTCCATAACTAGCTGTACTAACGAACTTAGTTCAAAAATGGAATTCACAACCCAAAAACCGAAAATACACGATACCTAATTCAAAAATAGAATTCACACTCAATTAATCGACCCTAACTTCGCACATAGTTACAATGCGGAACACAAAACACGAAAAAAAAAACAAATGAAAAACCCGAAACAATAGATTTCATTTTATTATTTTTGACTAAAGCACAAAAGCGAATGAATTCTGAAAAAATCCCTCAAAAGCAACGAACATGGAGCAGCGAAACAATTCATTGAAAATACCAACCTTCCTTACAATGGCGGACGCATTAAACGGGGGTTTATCTGTGACGTCATAAGCCCACCTGACGGCCCCTTTTCCCCCTCTTTTAGGGAACCTTTAGGTGGTGAACTCACACGGTACTTTGACGGAAAGTTGGCACGGTTTAGTAAGCGCGACTACATTTTCTTTTTGGTCAAGAAAAGACAATTCTTCTGCTAGTTTCGCCTTTGGTCTTTGTTTAAAAAATAGCATGGGGAAACTCGGGCATCAATAATTTATTTTAAATAAATAATAAAATGCAGGGTTTTTTCCCTTTCATTATAAATTTAGCAAGGCCGAAAGGCAAGCGTTTTGGGCTACATGATTATGCCCGCTCATAGTTACCTCAAGTCACGGCGCGGTTTTCATCCACAGTGATTATCGTTGTGCAAATAAATCAGCCGCGCAAAATCGCGTAGGGTGTGCACGCCATTAGGTACACGATGGAATTTGGTATAATATTTATAAAATATAGCATTTTTCAATTATTCAGGATCTTTAGGTTATTAAACGTTTGGAATGACCTCGTTAAATTTTATCGCGATTTTTTTGGTGAAAAAACGTTTTTGCTTTGTAATTTAAGCTTTAAAATTAATTATCATCGTTTCGTATTCATTTGATTTAGGTACTTATTAAGTTGACCGTATGTGTAATATTCGTTCCGTGTGGTGCCGGACGTAAAGAATAGCACCATCCTATTTCTTCCCGTGGGTGTCGTAAAAGGCGACTAAAGGACTTACTAGAGAATGGGCAGCAGCGTTCTCTATGCATTTAAACACCATACTACGATCGCCAACGCGCCTGCCAAGCGTGACGATTATGTTAACCCCCCGCCCCCCTTCTATTGGAGAAGGCCTATGTCCAGCAGTGGACAATGTTGATGTGTAATATTCTTGTACCTACTGCTGGGAAGTTTGTTTCGCCACTTCTTCATCCGTGCTAAAACTCTAGGAAGTGGTAACGGACGGGAGTTCTCGGGGCTGTCTTATGTAATTTGCACTGATTCTTAGTCTAATTTGAATAAATAATTTTTGATTTTGATTTGATTTACTACCCAGTATTAAAAAGGCACAGACTTTATTGTTTTTACAAATATCCTTTAGTATTCACATGGTGTATACATAATACGAGTATGTAAATTTGGCGACAACGTTAAAGAACTATAGACCGCAGATCGATTTATGGAACTTTTTTCGTTTTGAAAATTAGCATAGGTAATTATTAGCCATTGGCTTCGCCCGCGTGGATGTATAAAAAAAATAAAAAACGTAAAACCGTAATCGTATTCGCATCGGAAAATATCACACCGGAAAGTACTACAGGGTTAAAAGTATCCTATGTGTTAATCCAGGTTATAAACTATCTGTGTGTCACCCAAATCCGTTTAGTCGTTTTTGCGCGAATCAAGATAGCAATCAACCATAATTATTTTGTTACACGTAATTTTTGAATCTGTAATATCTTTTAAAGTATTAATTTAAATGATATGATGTCAAGGCATATTTTAATTTTAATTCAATTCCCAATTCGAATAACATATTTTATTGGTTATGGATTAATATTATAACGGTCAAAATAGCTTCGGAAATAACAAATATTTATTATAATATAATATTTATTTATTTATCAAATTCCGAAAGATAAAAACTGTTGCTATGGGTCATCCTTGGAGAATAGACATAATATGCTATCGCGGACTTTTATTGTTAATGTATCCCTTACGGTTTACGTGACCCACGCCAGCAAACTGGGAGCTTTGCTGGCGTGAGTCGCGTAAGCCGTTGAAGATGTCGACATGATTTTTGCCGACATCTTCAACAATAATCGTCATATTACAGCTAATGTACACAAACTCATAATTAATCGTACACATAAATCTTCCTCATGAATCACTCCATCCATTTGTCAAAACCGTTTGAAAATCCGTTCAGTAGTTTTTGAGTTTATCGCGTTCAGATAAACTGACAGATACACGCGGCGGGGGACTTTGTTTGGGACTTTGTTTTATAGCATGTAAGGATGACGAGATATATGTTGAGATTGGATAGCTAAGGGTAACAATATCCAATAAAAAAACTAGTTACTTTTTAAGTGAAGAATTTAATCTAAAGCAAATATGAAACCGGCATGTCCTAGAACCAAAAAATCGAAGACATGCGACATCTACCAACCCGCATTGGGCCCGCGTGGTGGATTACGGCCCACTCTCTCTCACCGAGAGGAGGCCTGTTTCCCAGCAGTGGGACCATTACATGCTGGTTATGGAAATATCCATCGAGATAGGTAATAATAACTATTGAAAAACCCTGCATTCAAAAAAAACAAAAGCACTACGAAAACAAATGCAAATCGACATTGTTAAAATAAATTATGTGCAGAATGTTCTTTAGCAAAACTAAAGCTATGAAACTGAACCCGTCTGCAAGCCGTTACTTTATGAATAGTTTCGGAAACGTTTAGCATCGTTTGGCTCAGCTAATTTGAACTTAGGTAATAAGCACACCGAGTTGAAGGAGTAATCAAAATGTGGGTGGTATTTTCGGATAGATCGTAGAGCTCCTTTATTTATAAACAGGTAACTCCATGGTCACGTAGGGAAACGTTTTCCCTACGTGATCGAATCAGAAATGAAGAGATCCGCAGGCGAACTAAGGTAACCGCCGTAGCCCGAAGAATTGCCAAGCTTAAGTGACAGTGGGCAGGGCACATTGCTCGCAGAACTGATAGCCGATGGGGCCGAAAGGCTTTGGAGTGGCGACCGCGTACCGGAAGACGTAGCGTTGGAAGGCCTCCTACAAGGTGGACCGATGACCTTGTGAAGGCCGCAGGTATCCGCTGGATGCGGGAAGCGCAGAACCGGCTGAAGTAGTGGTGCTTAGGGGAGCAGTGGACGTCTTTCGGCTGAAATGATGGTGATGATAAACTATATTGTTAAACCACGGCAAGATCGACTCGTGCGGCTGCCCTTAGCCCCTGCTAAGGGCAGCCGCACGAGTCGATCTTGCCGTGGTCGGTTCCTGGGTGGGCAGCACGTTAAGTCGTTGGTCGGGGCTGTCATTCGTAGATCTTTGATAGCCTGACTGGCTATCAGTCAGTTTTTACCTATTGTGGTATAGTAATTTTATTCTAGGTGCATCATCTTCACATAATAGGTTGGGGAAAAAGTTTCTTCGTATTTTTGAAGAAAATTCAAAACATTTTTTAATACAGTTTATTTACATTTAACTAAAGTATGTAGGTACCATTTTGTTCGATAACTTTTCCATCCATCTTGTAGGTAGGGACATGATCCCATTGCTATAGAAATTTTGGGACTTCTGATCAAAATACCGCGACAAGTGGTTTTGGTTAGTCCTCTCGTGATGTTAACCTGACACTGCCTAAAGAATTCTGATGAGACCGAAACAGGTGGAAATCTGAAGGTGCAAGGTCAGGACTATACGGCGGATGCATTAACACCTCCCAGCCAAACTCTCTTAATTTTTGCTGAGTGGCTAAAGATGTGTGAGGTCTAGCGTTATCATGATGAAAAACCACACCCCTTCTGTTGATTAATTCCGGCCGCTTTCTCTCAACTTCTTGCTTTAATCTCATCAGTTGTTCGCAGTAGAGTTCAGAATCGATGGTCCTGCCTGGTGGTAACAGCTCATAATGAATAATGCCCTTCCAATCCCACCACACACACACAGCATCACCTTGTTGCGAGTTAACCCGGGTTTCGAGCTTTTTTGTGTACCCAGTTTTTTTCAAATGTGCGAAAACTGTTTTGTGGTCAATTCCCAGTTCTTCAGCTACGTCGTAACTACTGATATGCCGATCTTGCTCCACTTTTTCAAAAATGGCATCCATTTTATCCGTAATAAGGCGACCAGAGCGACGTGCATCTTTGACATCAAAATTTCCGGATTGAAAACACTTAAACCAAATTTGTGCTACTCTCACAGACACTGCACTAGGTCCATAAATATCGCAAATTTTTTTCGCGGCTTGCGTTCCATTTTTACCTTTTTTGTAGTAAAATTTTAAAATGTATCGAATTTCTTCATTAGATTCACTCATCTTGACAGTACAAAAAACAAATGAAAATCAGAAAGAAAGAAAGAATAAAATTTATTTGGACACAGTTCGTGAAACACAAAATACAAACAATAAAATAAAAACAGAGAAAATAATGTTTTAACAATAATAGTGTGTCTCACGGCTGCGCCAAAAAGGTTCATTTCAGCATTAATGCCAGACAGATGCTGTCTGACGCTAGTTTTCTAATGAACCTTTAGGGTCAAGTGACAGGAAGTAGGTATAAACAGTTTCAACATACCTAATACATATTTGTATACTTATAAATAGATAATGTGTGTGATGTTGTGATGTTATAAATAGATAAAATAAACTAGAAATCAAACAAATATAATTACAAAACCAAAAAATAATAAAAACTATGATAAAAAACATAAATAGTTCATTTCATTTATTAACTATTCGGAGGAAGTGAAGTATCCACGAGCAGCAGCGTCAACGAATTGGGGACAATAAAATTTAGGCAGCAAAGGACGGAAAATCACAAAGCGAGCGCAACCACCCGAGACCCAGAATATACTTTCGTGACACAACAGGAATTACGTTTTAATCACACATTTTCCTAATTTGAATTTGGAATTATGTTCTTTAAAATTTAAACTTTCAATGATACCAAAACCAGCCAGATACAAATAGTATAGCCAAAGAGATTTTATTACAAGTTCATACATACTATAATGCGAAAAGACTTTTTCCCCAACCTAATATAATGATATAATTAATGTATCTATACAAAATATCCGTAATATGGTCCGTGTGGTGCCGGACGTAAAGAATAGCACCATCCTATTTTTCAAGTGGGTGTCGTACTACTAGAGAATGGGCAGCAGCGTTCTTTATGCATTTTTACAGTCGTTACGGATGGTCAAAAGCCTGAAAGTCCGACAACCAGTCTTACTAAAGGGTATCGTGTTATCCAGTAAACTAGGTTATGAAGGTCAGATAGGCAGTTGCTCCATGTAAAATATATATAAAATATATATCGATGCCTTAGTTCACAATTGCACTAACTACAAAATTTACATTTTTGAGGAGAGAGCTTTAAAGTTTTTTAAAGTTTAGACGAGAACAGTAGAAAATCCAAGTAAAAAAAAAAAAAAAAAATGCATCTATTCATAAGACTAGTCCTTTTACTCCATCATATCTCAATATTGTAATATTAGTTTAAACGTTACCTTTTCAAAATGGCCAAATAAGCATAAAACCCCCCATTTAATACATTTGTGCACTAAGATTGATTATGCTGACTGGCATTAAGTGAAAAACTCAAAAATATTTAACAGCTTTACCAGACTGGTTCAAGGTCCAAGAAGAAGGATAATAATAGTTATGGATATTGCATTAAATAGACAAAATAATAAACCAGTGATCCATATTCTTAATGTTTATTTTTATTATAAAACACAAACAGTTTTTATCCACAATCAAATAAAATAAATTTCAAAGTCACAACAAAAAAATAAAAGGACTGAAGCCCAATTACAGGCCAATCTTTAGCTATTTCACAAAACAATTAGTTTCTGAATCATTAAAATAAGATTTTTTATAAGAAAATTAATAAAGTCAGTCTTCAGTTTCAGGTAACAATTATTCATTTTTACTAATTGGTAATTAAAAATTGAATCAAAACTTAAATTTCTTCAACAATGGACTCTTCATCTGGATCATCATCAGACGATTCAGTGTCATCACAATTATTGTTAACAATAGCCGCAGAAGTGGATGGAATATATTTGTAATAGTGCTCATATTCTGGTGGTATAACCCCATCATTTAAAAGTGTTATCAGATCTTTCTTTTTAGTTTGTGAAACTGCAATCAGTGATTTATATGCTACTTTCAGAGGTTTCTTTAGTTTGCTTATACATATGTCTTTATTTTTCTTCATTGTTTTCGTCTTACAAATGTCTATTTCATTGAAATCTGGATCGGTCAAATCGTATTTGTAAAAAATTGAAGTGGGGGATTCTTTCTGCAGCCGCAGCCACTTAATTTTCAGCCACTGTACTGGCTCATTTTTTGTATTTTTTGTTGTATTGGAATTCAAAGTTTTTTCGAATCCCTTCAAATCATAGAATTCCCCGTGTTTCATAATAATAACATCGTAGGGTTTCGGTTTGATTCTAGCAGACCCTATCACCAATGCATATTCACGCAAAGTGAATATTCTTTTATGCTTTCGCGCTCTTTCAATACACGCGTGAATTGAATCCACTTCTAAATACGAATGCCCCGATTCCATGAATTTCAAATCGATCGTATTTAAGTGAGGTATGTTATTGACAGCGTATAAAGCCGCTAGAGTAACATATTTATTGCGGTTCTGACCACCACAAGTGTCAGAAAATGATGCGACATGAGTAACAGTTTCGGGTAAACTACTAGGATATTTTAACAATATCGATCCGATTTCAGTAGAACCTTTTTTGCCATTACACTCGTCCCATAAATAGCAGTAGCCAGTGTTAGCATGAAAATCTAGGATAGTAAAATTGTACATCGATAATTTACGTAAATAATAGATTTTGCAGTCTCCGGTAAAAGGTGCCGATAGGATAGCTTGAAGGTCAAATGTTATAGCCCGGAAAGCTCCATCTGAATTCAAGCATCTTTGCTTATCTTCTTTTTTCATAGTCAGTGCATCATTTTCGCGTTTTTTGTGGGCATCATAATCCTCCTGTAAGGGAGCTCTATTGTCGGATCGTTTATACACGTTGCATTTGGTGCACAAAATCTTTTGATACACATAAGGCGATACAGGAGTTATCATCTTTTCGGGGCAAAAAAAATCTTTGTACATTTGATATAAGCGACTCAAGTTGAGATCACTGTCTAAATACTGTTTTTTAGAACTTTTTCGGCAATAGTGGGATTCAACGCGAGGGTACAGGTTAATATGCTCTTTTACAAAGTTAGTAGACTCCACTGAAGTAATGTTTGCGGGCATTTTTCCTATTCGTTTGTCAGTGCCCATAAATATGCCGTTGAGCCCTCTATTTTTTGAACAATTATTAATGATGCTTGAACTAATATTGAATGTATTACAAAAAAACTTTTGGCAAACTCGTTTTTTACCTACAGATTGGTGAAAAAGCCAATACTGACGTGACATAGTGCGATTTTTTTTTGCCTTCGTATAAAGACTTCAGCGTGAGAAATCAGGCTACTGAGCATCATTTTTTGTTGTTTTGTATCACCTAGGCTCCAGTACTCTTCAAAGATATCTTGTCTCAGATTTTCTGGAAACAAAGAATTACACTGATATCGACATTTAGAGCAATCTGTAGGCTTGCATTCTTTTGGTTCCATAAATGTTCCATTTCTACTTACTAAAAATTTATTTTCCATGCTTCGGGCATTGCCTTCTTTCTTCGTTTTGGTTGATTTTCCTTTGTAGCTTCTACTGAGTCACTTACGTCAGTTAAATCGCTATCTAATGATAATGGTAGATGGCGTGGTTTAGATGGTGAAGGAGCATAAGACGATTCTGAATCAATATATGGAGATATTTCGTCATCTGACAAATATAGATCTTGGTGTAATAATGTATTTTCACATGTTGATGTACTCGGCTTTGGTGAAACATGATCAGATTCGTTGGGAACAGGTAGGTCTTCTAACACCTGTACGTTGAGAACAGATGGGGAAATTTCTTTTGAAATATGATCCGAATCCGATATTTTAGAGGCAGATTCTACATATTGCAGAGACTCAACGTCGTGACCTAAGACTGTATTTGATCCAGCAGACTGTGATGGATCTCTTTTTCGACCAATAGCATTTATGGGTGTAGAGGTGATTACGTCGTTTTCTGTAATGTCATAAATGTCAGGAGCTGCTTGTGAAGTTAGAACTGACTCGGATTTGTCACAGTTGTTTATATCTTCAGGTGAATTATTGTTATCAAATTCTGAAACTATTACTTGATTGGCTGTGCATATAATATCAGGCGATGTCGTTGAATTTTGAATGAAAGCTTGACTTTTTGCAGCAATCTCATTAGATATTTTGTCAAATAGAGTATTTAAATTCTTTGCAACTTTTGACCGTGGTGTTTGAGTGACGCTAACTTCATTTATAGCTGGCGATTTGTAGATCAATGTTTTGTTTGAACTTCTGTCCTCATTTTTCTGCTGAGATTTGTAGCTATCTGCCAATAACTCTGCAGAAGTAACATCTGTAATAAAACATTGACATTTGAGTGATATTCAACTAGTAAGAGATGGCGAAAGGTTCGCCTTACGTGACAGTAGTCTGAAGAAATTAACACACAGCAGTACCTACAGTAAAAGCTCCTTATTCGCGCTTCCTTAATTCGCATTTTAACTATTCGTGGATTTAATTTTTTTTTATTAGAATCCAAAGTTTCAAATGAAAGGCGACCTACACACGCGCACACCTCACGTGTGATTAACAGCAATGCTAAATTTTTAATTTAATGAATTATAATTATTATTTTACATTCCATCACGTTAGCAAGGTGAACAGTAAACTTATGTATTAACAGCACTTATGGCTATGCACAAACATATTAAGTGCCTTTAGTTTTCTCTCTGAGAATATATGGTTTAATGCACAAAAGTATTAAATACGTTTAACATGACTGACTACTTATGTGGTTGAATAGTTATTTGCTAATAATAGAATTGTAGTGTTAATAAACTACGCATATAAATAATTATACAAAAATAAGGTACAAAAGATCTTAATAATTTGGTTAGCTATAATAATTATTTCAGAATAAGACCCTAAGTAGGTAATCAATAATTTTAACTACAACGTACCGCAAAAGTACGTGAATTACCAATCGTCACAAGTCGTGAGCACAAACATTGCGATCAAACGCTCCACGCGACCGATCCTACAGACGGACTAATCAAAAAACCCAGAAAGGAACCCAAAACTCAAAAAATAAACTTGACATTTGTGCTCACGACTCGTGACGACTACTATACGAGTAGGTACCTATAACACTTTCATACGAAATACGGGCGGTCTCAATATTATTACGTTACACTTGATGTCCTGTCTTATATTTATACCATCCCTCAAAAGATTAAACTGTCACTCATGTTAATCATTATGGTGTTTAGGTACGATTTTCAACGGCAGCGGCGAAGTTATTTAAAAATGAATGACAAGTTATTTAATTAATGTAACACCCATTTTACTTACTTTTGGTTATTTTATGTGATGAACTCTTCACTTCTGCTTTTTGGCCGGACACTGATGGTGGCACGTCTTGCGATTCCGTCTTGTTTCTATCAGTTTGATTCACTAAATCGACTAGTTTACGTCCTTTACTAAACATTATGGCATTTAATTTAAACACAGTAAATCTTAACTTCTTAAACCTTCAAACGTCTAAATTATCTCACTTTCCGCAGAGCAAACGAATATTCTGCACGTATAAACTTGTTTACGTTTGTGACGTTTGCGGCATACGCTGGATCACGCGGTCAAGCGACGAAGCGGAGGGCCTACCCCCCGCTTCCCCGCCTGACCACGCGATCCCGAACGAACGAACCATGACGAAGTAAAGTCGCTGCTCCTTGAAAATTACGCGCCAAAATCAATCTTTAAAACACAAATGACTTAAATGAAAGTAATACGCTTGAGTATTCACACTACGAAATAAACATTAAATGGGCTTAGTTTATTTCCGCTTTTCCATTTATTTCACATGTACACTGGAAATATATCTCAAAAGGATTAAATGCATTTGTGCACTTCAAAAATTGTCAAACCCCTTCAAGTAAAAGTACTTAATACACTTGTACAATTCGGACTATATCTCAAAACGGTTTAATGTATTTGTGCACTTAAAAAATTGCCAAGCCCCAGTAAAAGTACTTAGCACACTTGGGCATCAAACTTTCTTGATCCTTTTGTACTACCAACACATAATACACTCTTGTAGCACTGCTAAAAAGTATGAGCAGATATTGCAAATGTATATAATACGTTTGTGTTTTGAAATTTCCTGCAGTTGAGAAACTGAAAATCAGTTAAAGTATATCTTGATTGGTTTTACAAAAATAAAGACCATTAGTATAATACCACATTCATGGAACATTAAACGAACTCATTTAATACAATTGTGACCCACGGTTTTGGTAGAAAGAGACGGAATAACGGTATTTCGATGCGCGGAAACGAAAGAGCATGAAATTTAGTGTATTTGGCATTAAAAAAGTAAAAAATGAAAATTTTGTAGTTAGTGCAATTGTGAACTAAGGCATCGATATATTGTATTCAGCTGCATCCGTTTAGACTGGAAGCTGACCCCAACATAGTTGGCAACTAAAGTTATGATTTTGATTTTAAATAGTACTTGAGTTTCCAGATTATTGATTTCTTGGTTTTTGACGTTCCTGAAAATATATGTACAATACGAGTATATTGTATAAATATTACGGCTAATACTAGTTATAGCCTATAAAATGAAATGAAATGGAGTTTTTTGTTTTGTAAATAGGATATCGGAATCACTTTCACAGTCATATAAAAAAATAAGCTGGATGGAGTCGACATTTCCTCTCTATAACCACCCCTACGGACTTCTTGGCGGGAAAGTGAAGCGTCATGTTAGCAGTTTTGTTTTATTTTCTAAAATGTGTGTTTAGCCGAATATTAATGTGTAATAGTGGTGGATTATTAACCATTAAGTGTTCGTGAACCTGCATTAGTGTAGGCAAATGAAACAAAACAGTGCAACATCATTTTAAGTTCTCTCAAGAAGTCCGCGCGAGGTTTCAGTAAAGTGCCACGTCTTTACTTAAACTCAAGGGGAGCGGGGCGGGATATCATCTATCATCTTTATCATGCATTGAATGGAGTTCATTTCATAATTTTTGTACTTTGTACTTGTTACCTAATTTTACATGACACTGGCTAAATGCACAAACCGTGCGAAGCCAAAAAGAAAAAAAAAAAAAAAAAAAAACCACCCCTACGAAGAAAATGTGAAACAAACTCATGGGTCAAAGTCTCTTTTACCGGCCAGACATAATCTTGGTCAGATCTTGTAGGACCATGTAGATCCGTGTCTGAAATGGTCACTTGAGGAAAGAACCACACAAATTTGAGTGGATCTGCCCAGTCAGTGCAAGCATTTGTCAGCAATCGTGGAACTTAACATAGGAGGGTTAAGGGTATACACCTGCAAATAGCTTTTTATGTTACAAAGGATTGAGGCACAATACAGTTACCTTTTTCGAAGGAACCTTTTTACCAGGCTACCGTGAAGCCAAAAGGTTCGGTGTTTGGTTGTGTATAGCTCCCGATAGAGGGCAACACTTTCCCATCCCTTGCTCCACACTTTTCTAAAAGTCAGCCAAGGGATGACGTCAAGACGAGAAAATGATGCAGACAGGATGGCGTCGTGTCATCCTTATGTCCCAAGTCTGTCAATTTAGATAGACGCACGGTTATTGTAATTGTTCATAATTAGTATAGTTTGTTTGTTTCAAAAGTAGTTATTTTTCCACTCGGCAATCGGCATTTTGTTTTTGTTTTCATTGTTTGTTTGTCGACTTTGTTGTCATCACATAGACCATAGACTAATATATATAGAATGAGATCATAAACTAGTTAGAGTCTGTCAAGCGAGTCTAGTCCCATGAAAAAGGCGGCAAATTCAAAAATCTTTCAGGTGTCAACACTGATATAGCACGCTGAAAACTTGTTGATACTTGAATTTTGATAAAAAAATTACTTGGGATAAATTAAAAAAAAAGCATTTCAATGTACGTATTTATTCATCAGAACTAAAATCAGAATCAAGAAATTCAATGCCTTCAAATGAGAAATCACTGTCAGTAGAATCATTACGCACAGAAATGATGAAGGGTTCCAACTCGGTTTCGGATATCCTGTCTCTTACTTTATACTTATTTTCGACACTAATAGTGTGATCTGTGCATTTTTTCCAATCATTGGCTGTGACACTATTAAAGCATTCTTTTATAAGGTTCTCCATTTCTTTACCTGGAATCCCTAAGTTTTTGCTGGCTATTTTTCTTTTAGCCAAACTCCATATGAGTTCAATTGCGTTCAGGTCACAATGATATGGCGGAAGTTTCAAAACCTCATGGCCATGTTGTTTCAAAAATTCTTCAGCTTCATACATTGGAGTTGTTTTATGTTCATTTACAAGGCACATAAGC